>OX387240.1:0-10000000 GCA_947561735.1 Cenchrus americanus | reverse complement strand
AGTATGAGATCCTTGTCATGAAACCTAGACAAGGTCCTATAGATTATCGCAATTGTTGTGTCTGGTTGATGCTTGATCTCAAACTCATTGACTTTTGATGGGTCCATGAAACCAATACTGGCAATATTCTTTTTTTGCATCTCACGTTTTTGCAGGCTACCAAAAAGGAAATACAAATTTAATTAGTAAATCCACATATGTAATAATTTAATTAATAAACATAAAATAAGATGCCACTTACAGACACCAAGCGACGATAAGATCGGTATTCAGGGCATCTTGATTGTAAACTTCATAAATATCTTTGAAATCCAGCCATACCACCTTGTTGCCTTCAGTGGCAAAATCTTCGGGTGCAGCAAGCATAGCTATGTTATGTACGCCTTTCAGTGATTGCCGCATGTACCACTCATGAAATTTGTACATCTTAGGTAAGAGCTTAAGTACTAGTTCTGGCTTGACAAGAGGTTTTCCTTGCTGAAAGGGCCATCTATACTCGAAACTTGGATCTCGGGGTGGTTCTTCATGGCCGAGTGCAACACCTAAAGGCATCCTTGTTTCTTCCATGAAACCAAGGAGCTTCACTACTTCTTGTGTAGGCATTTCTACTACAGCTCGTTCCTGTGCATTGAGGCCAGAGGGAACGTAAGTTTGTTTCCTCATCGACGTATCTTCTTTAGACGACGTCGACGCTAGTATGGGCATCATCAATTTCTTGCTGTTTTCACTCATTAGTTTGAAAAACCCAAGTTTTGACGGATCTAGTTGTTTGGTCTTCTCTAGCTCCCTCCGTTGTTGTTCTGTATTCAGATTGCTGAAAATTCATGCACATGTTGGGCACCGATCGTTGTTTTTCCTTCTTCTTCTGTCGTCTCCCATGCTAGCTTCCTTTTGCTGATGGGCTCAACCATTTTCTTTATCGTTGGTGGTTTTGGTGGTTGCACTGGGTTGGAAGATTGTGCTCCGACGGTTTTTTCGGTCGTACTTTCATGGCTAGGTGGTTTCTTCTGTGGTGGTTTCGTGGTTTTTTCATATATGCTTTGGTGGTTGGGCGGTTTTCTTGATGTGCTTTCATGGCTGGGCAGTTTTTTTCTGCGGTGCTGCGGTGTTTTTTTTTGTGCTTTTGATGGCGCTTGCTTTGCCACCATTGGTTTTTTTCTGGTTTTTTGGAGGTGATTCGGGATTGATGTCAATATCATGGCTGGAGCTCGCACCTCTGGAATTGAATAATGGTTCTTGTGTAGACGGTGAGCGAGGTGATATTGAAGGTCGTGAGGACGACCTAGGAGATGATGATGGTCGCGACTGAGGGGGATCTGTAGGAGGGATTGATCCCTCCGTCTGGGGGATTATAATGTAACATTTGGGCCACAATGTGATACCGTGAACCGCATCCTTGAGTGTCCTTTCCCCGTCACCTCCTGGGATGTCTAGCTCTAAATCTTCAAATTGCGACTGCAAATCTCCTCCACAGAAACCGAGGCGTAACCGGGTGGAATCAACATGCTGTGGCTAGTCTGTCCAGCAAAATGCGCAAAAGCACTTCCGTACGCCACCTGCATTGTGATGTTGCCGAATGGCTTGTGCAGCTCACACGGGGTGCACCGACAGAGAAAATCCACCGGGTATTGTTGGTTGTCATACACTAGAACTCCTTCGATTGCCCTAGGCTCTTCAGGGCCTTCTGTGCAAGCACCCGATGCGACCTCTATGCATGCACCTGGTGCAACCTCGGTAGAAGCACAACTGCTTTTCCGAACGGAAGGGCTAATGACGGGATCCAGAGGTACTTCAGGAAGTGCTCCAGTTTGGGCTATTTTAGATATCGTTACGGCCAGTCGCCGTTCAATCTCTACCTGCATCATTTCGTCTTGTTCTTTAAGTCTTTGCTCCATCATTTGGTGCCAATGATCCTCTTCGCGTTGTTTTCTTCTTTTGCGACTTCTATAGCTATCGAGGTTTCCCTTGAAGGCATACTTCCACGGCACCACCCCGTAGCCCCTGCAACGTCCTGGGTGTTCTGGATTCCCGAGTGCCATAGTGAGCTCATCCATTTCTCTGTCAACCTTCAATCTACCAGTTTTGACAT
Organism: Cenchrus americanus; assembly: GCA_947561735.1. Classification (NCBI taxonomy): domain Eukaryota; kingdom Viridiplantae; phylum Streptophyta; class Magnoliopsida; order Poales; family Poaceae; genus Cenchrus; species Cenchrus americanus. The sequence goes on along the minus strand of OX387240.1, from coordinate 9,997,911 downwards.
CTTCTATTTTGTTCATTAACTCAAGTGCCTTCTCTCGTAATGTGGGCGGGAATTCAAGCATACCATCATCCGGGTTCAATCTGCCTCCATGCGCATAATACCAATTCTTCGATCTTTCGAGCCAGTGAAAGACTGCTGATATGATACCTTTGGCGATAAGGTCTTGTTCCATCTTCCGCCACTTGGGAATTGCTACCGCGTAACCACCTCGACCAAGACGATGGTTGTACTCCCCTTTCTTACGAGCACTGTTCTTCGCTTGGGCACTTTTTTGGGCAAAAGTTTCACTTTTCTTGTATTCAACAAAGGACTTCCAGTGATCTTTTATCTTCGGATATTCATCCCAATTTGGAGTTCGGTTGTTCTTGATAAAATCTCTAGTCAACTTGTTCTTGAAATTCTGAAATTGAGTTGCCATCTTCACTAGAGTCCAACCTTTAACAAGGTTTGGGTCGACGCCTTCACGAAGTGCGAAGTGTTTTAGCACATCATTCCACAGCTGGTCTTTTACTAAGTCTGGAACCACGTATGGATTACTTGGTTTTCCCTTCCATTCTCTATACTTGATGGGCACGTTGCCCCTTACAATTGCCTCGCATTGAGACACAAACTTGTCCTTGATTTTTTTGGAGCAACAGGCTGGCCAAGCTCTGACACCTCCGTGATACGATACATCACATCGCCGATGATTAGTTGTGCACGACCTCTCTTGGACTTTTTTGTCGTAGATCCAGAAGCCTACAAGAATCAATAGTAATTTCTATGTATTTCTAGTATCCATGTAGAATATACACTAATTTCCTATGAATCGACACGAATTTATGACAATATACAATAATTTCTATGTATTTCTACGAGAATGGGAATATACAATAGTGTCGCCTACCGCAGTCAGCGAGGAGAAGGGGAGCCGGGATCCTAGGGTGCGTCGAGGGAGGCAATGGGGAGCCCGGGCGAGTTGACAGCGGGATCTTGGGTGCGTCGAGGGAGGCATTGGGGAGCTGGGGCGAGACGGCGGCGGGATCTTGGGTGCGTCGAGGGAGGCGCGGGGAGCCGGGGCGAGATGGCGGTCGGCGATGCTGGGGAGAAATAAATTTAATTAGAATTATTATAGACATATTTAGTACAATTTTATACATAAATTAATTCTTTAAATGAAATTAAAATAATGCTGATGCAAACAATTAATTTGCTTGTGTCAGCAAGACCCAATTTGGGAGAACAACTGTGAGCCGGGGCAGGGTCGCGGTGTCCGCGAGGGGGGGCGCAGCACTACCGGCGGCGTTGGGGAGGACAACTGTGCAGGGCGAGGCGACGATGCTCTGGACGGTCGGAGGCAAGGCGGGCGGCGGCGGCGGAGCCCCCGGAGGCCGGGGAGGACGGCGTGGAGGAGGAGGATGGCACGGCGGCGGCGGCGGAGCCCCGGAGGGCCGGGGAGGCCGGGCGGGTCGGGGAGGAAGCCGCCCGCGTTCCGGGGGCCAACGGCGGCGGACCGGCGGCGTGGCGGGGGGCGAGGGCGTCGGCGGATTTCGGGAGGCCGGCGGCGGCGAAGAATCCCATGGGGCAGAGGACGGGGGGCACCGCGGAAGGCGGCGGTCGGGGAGGATGACGGCGGCTGTGGAGGAGGAGGACACGACAACGACGATGGCGGTGGATCGGGGACGAAAAGTGGCTAAGTGCTGGAGGGGGATGGTCGTTGTTTTATATATAGACACACCTTTAGTCCCGGGTCATGTAACGAACCGTGACAAAAGGGGTGTCTTTTGTCACGGTTGGTGATACCACCCAGGACTAAAGGGTGATTTCGCGTGGGAGTGTCAAAAGGGAAAATTTTCCCTCTTTAGTCCCGGGTGGTTACACGAACCGTGACAAAAGGGTAGCCTTTTGTCTTGGTTCGTGATACCACCCGGGACTAAAGGTGTATTTGGAGCGAGACTTTAATTCTTTTCCCATTTTCCCTCCTCATTTTCTCAATCTTTCTCTCTGCAACATTTTTAAAAAAAGGTAAGTTTAATATTTGAACCATGCAAAATTATATTTAGTTAAGTGTTAACAACCTTAACTTTCCAATATAAAAATAATTTAATAGTTGAAATAATTACTTTCTCTTCGGACTCGACAATATTTGTCTCCTAGAACATAAGAAAAATGTCAAACTTTGTGGTTACTTCTCACAGGGCACCTGAAAGGCTTTAACAAGTTTCAGTTCAAATAGCTAAAGGAATACACTCATAGAATATTACACAAATGATTTGAATATTAATCATTACAGTATAGTATTGAAGTTTCTTTTCTTGACGAAAGTTCCTTGGTCATGGTCGTGACGTAAGTACGGTGTCTCTTCATTTCCCAGCGGTATGCTTGGATCAACTTTGACAGCGAATGAAGGCTTGCCATCGAACTGATCATAGTCATCTGATTTGTCTGTTCTGTCCTCAACTCCCACGATTACTCTTTCACCTGGAAGAACAATGTGTCGCTTTGGCTCTTGTGGTCCTTCAGGATTTTTATTATTCGGTTTGCTAGTCATATCCTTGACATAGAAAACTTGATGCACATTTTTGGCAAGGACGAATGGTTCATCTTTGAAACCAATCTTGGTCAGGTCGACTATTGTCATTCCATATTGATCTTTCCTTATGCCACCTCCAGTTAGTTTTACCCATTGGCAAAGAAACAGAGGGATGTTACGTGGCCCGTACTCAAGCTCCCATATCTCTTCTATGACACCATAATATGAGTTCTTGTTATTGTTGATGTCCATGGCATCTATACGGACACCACTATTTTGGTGTGTGGTTATCCGATCTTGGTCTCTTGTGTAAAAAGTATAACCATTTATATCGTAAGCTTGGAATTTGACAATTGTGCTAGAAGGTCCCCTGGCTAACAAAGCGAGTTGTGGGTGAATTTTGGAATCACCAATAACTTGTTCACTCAACCACGAGGGGAAATTTTCCAGGTGATGGCGTGCAACCCATGCTTCAGTTTTGGATGGATTTTGTGAAGAAATAATCTGCTTGTGTTCCTCAATGTACGGAATCACCAAGGTTGATTGTTGCAGAACAGCTAGGTATGCTTTATTGAACAAATCAGTATCATTGCTAAAATATGCTTTCCTTCCAATGGTGCCCTTTCCTAGTAGTCTCCCCTCTTGTCGTGATACTGGAACCCCAATCGAGTCAACTGAGTCGACAAAGTCCACACAAAACTCAATGACCTCCTCAGTTACATATCCTTTGGCGATGCTTCCTTCCGGACGTGCGCGGTTAAGCACATATTTCTTGAGGACTGACATGAACCTCTCAAAAGGCCACATGTTGTGCAAGTATACTGGTCCAAGAATAGTAATCTCTTTCACAAGGTGCACCAGGAGGTGAGTCATAATATCGAAGAATGAAGGTGGAAATGCCAACTCAAAGTTGATAAGACATTGCACAACATCATTTTGTAGCTTCACTAGGTTGCTTGGTTCGATTGCCATCTGTGAAATTGCATTGAGAAATGCACAAAGCTTTACGAGCACTAATCGTACTTTCTCTAGTAGAACACCCCTCAACGCAACTGGAAGTAACTATGTCATCAACATGTGGCAGTCGTAGGCCTTTAGATTTGTGAACTTCTTATCTTTCATACTTATTATCCCTTTTATATTCAATGAGTAGCTAGATGGAACCATCATACTATTTAGGCAATCAAACATGATGTCCTTCTCTTCCTTGCTCAGGGTGTAACTAGCAGGATCTAAGTAATCTTGTTATTCCTCCTCAACCTCTTCAGGATCTTCTTCTTCCTCATCAACCTCTATCGGAGGTGCTTCATTCCTATGGATATTTTTCAGGTCCCGTCGTGCTTCCAATGTATCCTTAGAGTTCTTTAACAACCCAAGAAGCCTAGGACATTCAGACAAAGATTCTTCGTCAAGTGCATCACGTCAATAGCATTCTAGACCTCAAGAATTTCCCAATAAGGTAACTCCCAAAATATATATTTCTTCTTCCACATTGGTGCACGCCCATTAGCATCATGTGGAACAGGTTCACTACCGTCACCCTTTCCAAAGACAACCCTTAGATCCTTTACCATCTCAAATATCTCCTCACCTTTAAAATGGGGGGGCTTTGTACGATGATCAGCCTTTCCTTTCCAATGCAAACCTTTCTTCCTTAAGGTATGCTTCTCAGGAAGAAAGCGATGGTGACCCATATACACAACCTTCTTACAATTTTTCAGATTAATACCGTCTATTTTATGTAAACAGTGGGTGCAGGCCCGATATCCCTTGTTTGAGTGCCCAGATAGGTTACTTAAAGCAGGCCAATCGTTGATGGTAATGAATAACAACGCTCGTAGGTTGAAGTTCTCTTGCTTATTCTCATCCCACACACGTACACCTTCTTTCTTCCATAGCAGTAATAGTTCATCAACCAATGGTCTTAGATACACATCAATGTCGTTGCTAGCTTGTTTTGGACCTTGGATTAGCACCGGCGACATAATGAACTTTCGCTTCATACACATCAAACCAGGAAGGTTGAACATGCATAATGTCACAGGCCAAGTGTCGTATGGACCTCCCTGGGCCCACTACCTCGGTGGGTACCAGGACCGACTACTCGGTGGGCCCCTGGGACTACCTGACTTGCGCTGCATGGTACCTGATGGCGTGAAGCACAAGGACTACAGAGGAGAAGTACTCAGTTAGGAAGTTGTACATGTCCCGCACTGTATGGAAGACTCCTAGACGTACTCGACTAGTACTCTCTCCCTATTCCGACTTGTAACCCTGCCTCCCGGACTATATAAGGCGAGGCAGGGACCCCTCTCTCATCATCTCATCTCACGGCGTAAGATTGCATAATCTTGTAATCATACCCAATCAATCCAGAGCTACGCAGCATACAGGACGTAGGGTATTACGCACCTCGCGGCTCGAACCTGTCTAAATTGTGTGCCACGTGTCTCTTCCTTCGAGATACCGATCTCGGCGAGGCCACATTCATCTACTTCAGGTACTCCCCTTAGTAGGTTGCTGGTCTAAAACACCGACAGCTGGCGCGCCAGGTAGGGGATCTCGCCCGAGATCACATGGCGAACTTGACGGCTCCTATCTACATCAAGCCAACCGTCGCCTTCAACCGCGGCGACACTTTCGTCTTCGGCGCCTGGGTCTGCACTGCTGATGGCGCTGGATCTTTCCAATGCCTCCTCACCATGCCGCCCAACCCGGAGACCGGCTTCGTGACGCTTCCTGAAGTAGTCACGGGCGAACTCGCCGACAAGTTCGGCGAAATTTCACTTTTCGATCAACACGCCGACTTCGAGCTCGGATCCGCTTCCAACTCGAACTTGACGTCTCCGTGGGCTACCGTGTGCGAGCCGGCTGCTCAGCCATCGCATGTGGTCCCCCACCCTGCGAGCGCTCCACGCGTGGCCCCCGCAACCTCTGCAGGGCCCGCACGGAGGCTCCCTTCGCGCGCCGGGCCGGCAAGGAGCCCGTACCCGAGTACAACTCGGACTCCGACACCGCTCCCGGCCACGCTTCGGACTCCAACCCCCTCTCCGGCTTCTACTCGGACTCCGCGTACGAGTTCGACTTCGGGTCGGACCCTGAGGACCCCGAGTCCGAAGACAACACTACTGAGCAACCCTTATCAGAGCTGGCTTCCGGGCTGGTTATAACGTCAACACCGGCCGGGAGATTCGTCTATTGGCCAGACCGCAAGCCCGCCGACCTGATAAGCGGGGACTCACGCTACATCGCCTACCTCGACTCGCTCCCGTTCCAGGAGGGAACACCACTTGCTCGAGCTGAGGAGTACACTCCAACCGAGGTGGCGAGCTCCGACTCCAGTCTTGGCAACCCCGATCGCCAAGTCTTCATGGCTGCCGGTGACACTCCAGGACCTTCGGGGACGACAACTGACAAGTACCTCGAAGACATCTCCGCAGACGAGTTGTCTGCTGAGGCTCCCACGGACGAGACCGACGCCAGCAGGGACGCTCGATGTGAGCGCAACTGAAGACGGAACGAACGGCGCCGGCGTCTCCGGGACAGCTTACCCATCCGCAACATTGCGAAGGCCCTCGAGCAAGTCGAGAGCAAGGTACACACCACCCCTGAGAAATGCCTCATGTCGATCACAGCGATCGCACGCCAAGCTCAGGGGATACGCGCCGGAGAAGTCATCACCAAGCTCGCTGAAGACGCCTACTTCATGCGGGTAGATAACAGGGTCAACCAGCCTCCTCCCGCCAGGAACCGTGACAACGAAGCTACAAGTCGTAGCGCTGACCTCGGCCGCAACCGTACTCGAGCCGAGCTGCCGGCTCAGCCCAACCGTACCCGTGCGAACGCCGGCGGACCTTCACAGGGTGGCAACATCAACCGAAAGATCATCCCTCACCGCGGCCCCGGCGGCGGCGGCCGTGACCCCGGCGGCGGTGGCAGCGACGGCGGAAGCTCCAACCACGGGGCCAACAGGAGGGCCGGCGGTGGAGGCAGTCGCGGCGGTTGAGACCACGCGAACAGCCACGCCTCCGGAGCCTCACAACAGGGCGGCTACGACGCCCACCAGAAGATTGAAGAGCTGCGGCGGAAGAAGTCCGCCACCGCAGGCGACAACGAAGACTTCCCCGCCTTCTCTCCTCGGCTTCGCAACTTTCTCCTCCCCGAAAAGTTCAAACCTTTGGGGTTCACCAAGTACGATGCGAAGCAGGATCCCATCCAGTGGCTCAGGTGCTACGCCCTCTCCATCGAGAACGCTGGCGGCAACAACGACACCAAGTGCCTCTACTTCCCCTTCTGGCTGGACCAAGCTCTAATCACATGGCTCGAGTCGCAGGACAAGCACTCGATCGACAAGTGGGACCAGCTGAAGGAGCAGTTCACCAGCAACTTCGCGGGCGCCATGGGCTGATCGGGTACTCGCATGGACCTGGCCATGGTCAAGTAGGAACAAGGCGAGACCCTCCGCAAGTACATGCGCTGCTTCTTCGACAAGCGCGCCACAGTAGTCGACGTCACCGACAAGGAGGTCATCGACCTCTTCTAAGACGGCCTCTACCATCGCCGCACCTTCGAAGACTTCGGTCGTCGTCGCCCCAAGTCCATCCCCCACCTCAAGGACATGATTACGTCCTGGGCAGATGAAGAAGACAAAGCCAAGGCCAAGTACGATGCCATCCGTGGCAAGAGCAAGAAGAACACGGGCGGCGGCAGCGGCAACAACGGGAACCAAGGCGGTCGCAACAGCAACAACTACTCGGGTCCCAACCGCAAGCGGAAGCCAGACAACACTGTCGCGGCTATCCAGCGCCCTGCGAAGGAGAACTCGAAGAAGACCTCCGGCGGCTTCAAAGACCTGCTGAAGGAGAAATGCCCGTGGCATGTGGACGGCAACCACACCACCGAGCAGTGCTACCAACTCAGGCGGGCACTCAAGAGTACTCCAGAGCCACCTCACCCTCACGACAAGAAGGGCAAGAAGAAAAACGACGGAGGCAACGACCACTTCCAGGAACCCGACAAGACTGTCAACGTCCTCTTCGGCAGACTACCCAGCAGACGGGAGCAAAAGGCTACCCGTCGAGAATTCATGAGCATTGAACCAGCGGTTCCGACCCCTCTCAGGTGGTCGGAGGTACCCATTACCTTCTCCCGCGCGGATCAATGGACCAGCTTCTCCGAACCAGGGCGTTTCCCTCTCGTCCTGAAGCCAGTGGTCGCAGGCTCCAGGCTCAACAAGGTCCTCATCGACGGCGGAAGCGGGCTCAACGTCCTTTTCACCAAGACCTTGAAGAAGATGTGCCTCGACATCACGCACATGCTCACCAAGGGCTCCTCGCCCTTCTACGGCATCGTCCCCGGGAACGCGGCTATTCCTCTGGGCTCAGTGGTCCTACCAGTTACCTTTGGGGAATCTCGGGACAACTACCGTACCGAGTACGTCAAGTTCGAAGTCGCGGACTTCGAGACGTCCTACCACGCCATCCTCGGCAGACCGGCTATCGCCAAGTTCATGGCGGTTCCCCACTACACCTACTTAGTACTCAAGATGCCAAGCCCAGCAGGTGTACTCTCACTCCAAGGGGACTTGAGGATCTCGCACGACTGCGACACGGAAGCTGTGTAGATCGCCTCCACAAAACAAGTACCTAATGCTATGATGGAGATCTACGCTGCGTCGAAGAAGCTTGCCCCAAGTGAACTCGTCATCCCTGAGAAGTCAGACAAAGCTAACAAGCCTCAGCCAGCTGAGGAGGTTCTGGTCAAAACCATTGACCTCGGGACAGGCGACTGCAGCAAGACTACTACCATCGGAGCGGCTCTCGACCCCAAATAGGAAGACGCGCTCGTCAACTTCCTCTGGGCTAACCGCAACATCTTTGCGTGGAAGCCAGCAGACATGCCAGGGGTGCCCAGGGAGTTGATCAAGCATTCCCTCAACGTCGATCCTAAAGCTACCCCGAAGCGACAACACCTCCGCCGCTTCGCCGACGACAGACGGGACGCCATCAAGAAGGAACTCACCAAACTACTCGCGGCTGGCTTCATCAGAGAATTCTTCCATCCCGAGTGCCTCGCCAACCCCGTCCTCGTCCGCAAGAAGAACTCGAATGAGTGGAGGATGTGCGTCGACTACACCGACCTCAACAAGCACTGCCCCAAGGACCCCTTCGGGTTGCCGCGGATTGACCAAGTCATCGACTCCACAGCGGGTCGCGACTCGCTCTGCTTCCTCGACCGCTACTCCGGTACCACCAGATCGCGATCAAGGAAGAAGACCAGGAGAAGACCGCATTCATCACCCCATTTGGCGCGTACTGCTACACGACCATGTCCTTCGGGTTGAAGAACGCCGGCGCCACATACCAACGAGCTATCCAGGCCTGCTTCAAGAGGCAACTCAACAAGAACGTCGAAGCCTACGTGGATGACGTGGTCGTCAAGACCAGAAACTCCAGTACCCTCATCGACGATCTTGAAGAGACGTTCGCATCTCTGCGCAAGTACCGCTGGAAGCTCAACCCGAACAAGTGCGTCTTCGGCGTACCTTCGGGCAAACTACTCGGCTTCATCATCAGCCACCGCGGCATCGAAGCGAACCCCGAGAAGATCTCCGCCATCACCAGCATGAAAGCACCTATGTCCATCAAAGACATCCAGAAGCTGACCGGGTGCATGGGGGCCTGAACAGATTTATCTCGAAGCTTGGATAACGGGGGCTCCCCTTCCTCAAACTACTCAAGCACCAAGAGAAGTTCGTGTGGACTCCAGAGGCGGACCAAGCCCTTGCCCAGCTCAAGGACTTCCTATCGAAGCCACCAGTCCTCACGGCTCCTCGCAAAGGCGAGCAGTTACTGCTCTACCTCGCTGCGACTACTCATGTGGTCAGTAGTGCCATCATTGTCGAGCGGCAGGAAGACAGCCACGCCTACCCAGTCCAGCGACCAGTCTACTTCGTCAGTGAGGTCCTGTCAGAATCCAAGACACGCTACCAGCCCGTGCAGAAGCTTCTGTATGCAGTGCTCATCACCTTGCGGAAGCTACGACACTACTTCCAGGAGTACTCGATCTCCGTCGTCACCGACACCCTCTCGGTGACATCCTGCGGAACCAAGATGCTACTGGAAGAATCTCCAAGTGGGCAGTCGAACTCGGCGCCCTCAACATCAACTTCAAGCCACGCACAGCCATCAAGTCGCAGGCACTAGTCGACTTCATGGCGGAGTGGCGGGAGAATCAGCTACCTACTCCAACCGAGCGACCAGAGCACTGGGTGATGTACTTCGACGGCTCACTCAACCTCGAGGGCGCAGGTGCCGGAGTACTCTTGATCTCTCCGACGGGCGAACAACTCAAGTACGTCCTGCAGATCTTCTGGAAGGTGTCAAACAACGAAGCCGAGTACGAAGCTCTCCTACATGGGCTCCGCCTCGCGGCTTCACTAGGCATCAAGCGGCTACTAGTCTACGGCGACTCCGCAGTGGTCATCAACCAAGTCAACAAGTCCCGGGACCGCAACAAGGAGAACATGGACGCCTACTGCCTAGAAGTCCGCAAGCTCGAGAACAAGTTCTACGGTCTCGAGTTCCACCACATCGTCCGCGACAACAACGTTGCAGCGGACGTCCTGTCGAAGCTTGGCTCTACTCACGCTCAAGTACCAGCGGATGTCTTCGTCCACGAGCTTCACGCGCCATCCATCCCGGAGCCGGCGCCACCGACCACTGTCCCAGCGCATCCCCCGGCTGGCCAGGAGGTCATGATGATCGACGTGGACTGGAGGCAACCCTTCATCGACTACCTCAGCGAGCAGAAGATTCCTTCGGACAAGAACTTGGCCGAGCAGCTCATCCGCCGCGCCAAGTCCTACGTCCTCGTTGGAGACAAGCTCTACAGGCGGGGGCGCATCTTCGGAAGTACTCATGAAGTGCGTCCCTAGACAAGAAGGCAAGGACATCTTGGAGGAGATCCACAAGGGCGTCTGCGGCAACCACGCGTCTTCTCACACGTTGGTCAGCAAGGCCTTCCGACGAGCTTTCTACTGGCCCACAGCTCTGGGCGACACCGAAGAACTCGTCAGAAGGTGCCAAGGGTGCCAGTACTTCGCCAAGCTGCAACACGTCCCAGCCTACAAGCTAGTCACCGTACCGCCAACCTGGCCTTTCGCCTGCTAGGGGCTCGACATGATTGGGCCACTACCAACTGTGCCAGGTGGATTCAACAGAGTATTGGTGGCCATCAACAAGTTCGCCAAGTGGATCGAGGTCAAGCCGGTCACATTCCCCAAGGCTGATAGAGTACTCGACTTCTTGGATGAACTCGTGCATCGCTACGGACTACCCCATCGCATCATCACAGACTTGGGCTCCAACTTCAATAACCACCAGTTCTGGGAGTACTGCGAGAACAGCGGGATCGACGTCCGATACGTCTCAGTTGCCCATCCTCGGGCCAACGGACAAGTCGAGCGCACCAACGGGATGGTGCTCGACGCTCTCAAGAAGCGGCTGCACGACGCTGCTAACTCCAAAGGAGGCAAGTGGATCAAGCAACTACCCAATGCACTCTGGGGGCTACGTACTCAGCCCTCCAAGCCAACGGGGCAATCCCCTTACTTCCTGGTCTACGGCTCCGAAGCAATCCTCCCTGCTGATGTCATATGGGATTCACTAGCAGTGGAGCACTATGACGAAGGCGTCTCTGAAGACAGCAGAGAGTTGACATCGATGGACTCGAAGAAGCTCGCTGCACTGCCCTCGTCCAATCAGCAAGGTACCTGGAGGGTATCCGACGCTACCACGATCGCAACGTCAAGGAACGCTCCTTCAACGTTGGAGATCTCGTCCTCCATCGCATCCAGAACACGGAAGGACTACACAAGCTCAGCTCCCCCTGGGAAGGTCCCTTCATCGTGGCAAAGGTGACCGAGCCGGGCTTCTACCGCCTCCAGTCACTTGAAGGAGAAGACGTCAACAACTCATGGAACGTGGTCCAACTCTGTCGGTTCTACGCCTAGTCTACACGACTACTCTGGGCTCAAGTCTACGCGACTACACCAACACCCCTCTGCCGTAAGCGGCCTCCGGGTCCAGGCTCCAGTCTCCGGACTACTCCTTCGCTATAAGCGGACTCCTGGTCCAGGCACCAGTCTCCGGACTACTCATCTCCAGAATCCAGCCCATACGGCTACCTACGGATCCTGGGCTGCGACGAGCGACAAAGGACTCTAGCAGCGGTCTACTGAGAGACCATGTACCTCTAGATCCAGCCTATACGGCTACTTACGGATCTACTACTGTAAGCGGCTACACGCCCTAGCACTACTTAGCCGTAGGCGGCCTCTAGGTCCTGGCGACTACTCTGTAACTACAGCCCTGGCCACCCAGATGTACTTCTTCAGTAATAAAGTTTGATTGTTCATCAACTGTTTTACTGTCTTCTTCCCTTGACGGGACTACTACTGCCGAGTACGACTACTCGCGACAACTCCATGATGGGACTCCGCACTCCAAGATCGCGGCAACGAGTACTCATTGATGGAAACTTTTCTTCATTCATACTTAAACAATTTCATTACAATTGTTTTTGTACATCTACTGCTACGAGCTAACTATTACAGGACTACTGGAGATTAAGCTTTTCAGCGACTTGATCTGCAATAGGCGCCGTCTGCTCCAGCAGCTCCGCATACTGCTCATTGGTGCAGTTGGCGGCTAGTCCGCCAGCGACTACGTCTATGGGTGCCTTTGGGAAGTACGACTTCATGAAGGCCAGCACTTGGTTCAGGATCGACTTCGCCAAGTGCTTCACGTAGGCCGCCAGCCGGCAGGGGGCTTCCTTCAACCGATCCACCAGCGGCGATATCTTGGGACCGCCAGGATGAGGCACCAGCAGCCTCGCGATGGGGAGCACGGCTTCCTCGAGTTCGTTGAGCTGGGCCCGCAGCTTCTCGCAATCTTCGTTCAGCTTCTGCAATGATTTGTAGCAGTTGACGAGGTCACGGTCTGATGCAATACGGAACTCCATGTGCTTGTCGCACTCGTAAGCAAGCTCCTTATAATCTAACTCCAGTACCTGGCGGGCCTCCTACTCCCAGTAGAAGAGATTCTTCAGATCAGTCTCTGATGTCTTCAGCTACTCTACCCGAGTCTCAAGCTCTGCAAACAACAAGGCACAGCGGGTTAGACTACCTCTCGACCTCCAACAAGTACTCAACAAGACAAGTGGTGTACCTTTTTTCTTGTTGCGGAGAGACTTGTTCTTCCGCACCAAGTCGTCGATCTTCGCCTGCATCTCCTGGATGTCATTATGGTACATGGCGAAGGCGATGTCCAGCTTTGACTGCATGGCGGCAGCGTGCTTCCGGGACTTCACGAGTTTATCTTCCAGTGTCTCGGCCTGAAGCACCGCGTCGTCGTACCCCTGAAGCATCTCCGACTTCAGGCGGGACCTCTCAGCGACGTCCTGCACAGACAACTCACATCAAATGGGTACTCAACGCTACAAGATTGACTACTCAAGAGTCATGGCTACTCACCTTCATCCATTGCTCGGCTTGGCGGACCGCCTCCAGATGCCGAGCCACCGTTGTCGGATCGACCAAATCGTCCGCCAACAACTCGATCCACCATGACTACTCGTAGCGGCTTTGGTCATCGGTGCCGAGCGGATTGGCTCCGCGTCTTGGATCTCCGGCGAGCGAATGACCACCTCCAGAGCGGGTTCTGGTAGCGTGGCGGCCTCCTCTCCTCCAGTCGTCGCGGCGGCTTCTGTGGCGGCCACCTCCATCGGCTCGGAGCCTTCTACGCTGCCTCTTGAGTCTCCGGTGCCACGTCATCTACGGGCACCGCCGATGGGATCTCGTTTCCTCCGGCCTCGGCACCTGTCGACAGAAAGACAAGTGTATCAGTCAACATGCGACCACGACTACTCTACGAAGGCACTTCAACTTCAGCAGAGTATTCACCTTCAACGATGCTGGCCACGGGTAGCGTAGCTTCGGTGACCGGCGCTTCGGGCTCCGCCTGAGGGGCGGGAGCGGACTCCTCAGCGGGCGGCACGGCTTCTTCCGCCACCACTGCAGCGGGTTCATCCCCCTCCCAGGACAAGTCCGTCGATTTCCTGCAGAGTACACAAGCCGGTTTTCAATCAAGTACGACTACCACATCAAGTGCTACTCGGGAATAATCAACACTTACAAGCTCGACCGGACTACCGTCACGGTTGGGGCGCCGTGGGTGCTGGCGATGTCGACCAGTCCAGCCTCGGCAGGCACCTCCTCCTGCACCTCTGCGGCCGTTGCCTCCTCCTCCGCAGCAGCGGCGGGTTCCGTGCTCTCCTGAGCAGCAGGGGGCTGGCGCTCCATCTGCACCAAAAGTTCTTCGACAGTGGGGGCTGGGCTACGACTCCCAGTGGCCTCCCCCACCGTGTCCCACTCGGCTTCGTCGCCCTGCTCGACGGGTTCCGTAGGCGGCATCTCCTGCAAGCAAGGAAACTACGTTGTCAACACGTGAACTCAAGACATCAGAACTCGACTACATCACTCAAGACGGCTTACCTCCTGGGACGTGGTCTCTGTGACTTTCAATATCTTGGTCACACGCTTCTGGACCACATTGTGTGGCCTCCTCGGCGGCGCGGGCAGACTAGCCTCCAGGCTAGTCGGTTGATCCTGAACGAGAGGGACGTGAGGTAAGCCGGGACGGCTAAACCTCAACCGCAGCTGAAAGCGGTCCTGCAGCGTCTCTTCGTCGTCGGACATGTCTGCCACGACAATTGTGTCGTCTCCTTCGCCGACTTCACGCCGCTCCTTGGCCTTGGTTTTCCCCTCCTCTGGGACCTCGACTAGCTGAGGAGGCGACGACGGTTCGGAGACAAACTCTTTCAAGTCCTCCTGCAAGAAGAGCAACTTATCAGTGCGACTACTCTCATGCAATGGGTACTCGACTGTGGATGCGGCTACTAACCTCCTTTGGTGGGCGTGCGGCGAAGTACTCCGGTACGGGGCACACCGTGTACGGCGGCATATCCTTGAAGATCCGGGACAGCCTGTCGACAATGTCGTCGTCGTCGACTTCGTCTCCAGGCATCTGCGACGTATCATCGTCGCCAGTGTACTCGTACCCCAGGGTGTCGCGAGCCATCAGCGACTGCACCCTGCGCTTCATGAAGCTGAAGGCCACGTGCTCGGCCCTCAGCCCGGCTTCCCTCAGCGCCTTGATCTGTGCCAACAACTCGGGCAGTTGGATCCCTTCCTGCATCGTCGGCTCCGAGTTCCACCATGGGCGATGCTTGGGCTGCTTCCCGCTCGGCTTCGGCAGCTCCAGATGGTGGTTCGTGACATAGAACCATTTGGCCTTCCAGTCCTGGTTGGAGTCTATCAGCTTGTACGAGAGGTACTGCTCGGCGGCGTCCTCTCTCATCTGGATCCCTGTGTTGGGGAATTCAGGAAAATACATCACCCTCGAAACGTCGAAGTCTAATGGTATTCTCAAAGTATGTTTTTCAGGGGCAGGAAATTCGCGAATGCAGGAACTCTGAGACCTGCGAAGTCTCGAGTTCGCGGGCGTGCAGAATTCGGGAAACTTGGTTCGGCGAAGATGTGGAGTCATGAACATGCGGAAGCCGGAACCTCAACCGTTGGTGGCTCGGATTTCGGAGATCTTCCAATTCGGGAGTCCGGTGAAGACTCGTTCGGGACTCGTGCGCCGGGATACGCGCGAATCGCGGAGAAGCGAAGGTCATTTCGGGAATCGGTTAAAGACCCGATTCGGGGATTTTGGGCGAAGACATCCACGAATCACGGGAGAAGCAAAGTCAAAGTTGTAGTCCCAAAAAAAGTCCGGGTTTAGAGTGTGAACTAGTGGCGGACTTGTAAATATGTAAGGGGTGAAAAGACGTTCTTGTGTGTGTTCACATTAGGAATATTCTCCGAGCCCCAAGGGTGGTATCGGAATGTAAAAGTCCCTTCATCTCCCTATAAAAGGGGGCGCGAGGGCACGTGTAAACGGATTCAGACTTTTTTGGGACTTGTGCTACTTGCAGAGAGCATCGTTGTCTCTTTGCGCTCTAACTGTGTACTTGAACGTGTTAAGAACTCCACTCGTGTTTGGGTAGTTATCCGAATTTTTCGGGTATCCCCCCAACATTGGCGCCCACCGTGTCTCAGCCGAAAAAGAAACTCACGATGCCACCTCAAAAGAAATCCAAGAAGAACGCTCCAGTGCAGGCGAACCAGGATGATCGCCTTCCCACACAAGGAAATGAAACTTCGTTTGTGCCGAAATCCTCGAACGTAACGGATCGCCAGCCGAAAAGAGAAGCTCGAAGCCCTCATGAAGGCGAGAGCGAAAAAACAGCTCATATCCAAGAACAACCTACCGAACAAAGAAGAGCACGAGAATGTTGATGCGATGATGATGCCATAGACGGACGACTAGCCATGGTCCACCAAAAGATACAACAATTGCGAAAAGACAAAGAAAAGTTCGCGGCTCAATTGCAGGCGAAGAGGAAAATCTCTGATAAACTAGAGCAGCTAAACAAAGCAAAGGAACAGATACAAGCGATACAGAGAGAAATCGATGAAATGAAAGAGCAAGAGAACAGCTCCCTATGGCAAGAAACACCACAGCAGAACCCCACGCCCGCAAGAGAATCCCCGAAGGAAAACTTCTTCGCGGGAAACGGAATCTCACACTTCGTGGATTCGAATCACCACTCTCGATAGGGCCGCAAACAAGACCTTGGCCGCCGAAGTTCAAGCCCTTGTCTCTCTTCCCAAGTATAACGGTTTCGGAAATTCCAGGCAATTCCTCATGAGATACGAGTCAGCCGTGAACTCAGCGGGAGGAGATGATGTTGCACTCGCCAAATCCTTCATCATAGCTTGCGAAGGACCAGTACTGAATTGGTACTCACTCCTGCCTCCACACTCGATCTACAGCTGGGTAGATCTCAAAACAAAGTTCATGCAAGCGTTTCAGATGTTCCACGACACAACAGCCGAAGCCTCAGATCTGTATAACTGCAAACAGAAGGACAGGGAACCCCTGCGAAACTTCGTGAGAAGGTTCATGCAACAGAGGTCTCAGATCCCCGATGCTGACGACAAGACAACAATCAAGGCACTGATCAAGGGCCTCACCCCGGGGCCAACAGCCTCTCATCTCACAAGAAAGAAGCCTGAAACAGTCGAAGAACTATTTCGGGAGTTAGAAGATTACATCTTGTCTGATGATGACCACCGCAAGAGAGTAGCCGAACGGAACGAGGCAAGACAGGGCGGCAGAGATATGACCTGGAGGGCACCACCCCAGCATCCGCGAAATGTGAACAATGTTGGAAATCCTCGGCAACGAAAAGAAGAAAGGAGCCAAGTGCCGGGGGAGGATTCGGCCAAAGAGGAAGGGGGAGAGGAAGAGGAACCTCAAACCTTCCGAACCACAACCCAAGAGATCCCCACTTCTATTGCCGGTATCATGGAAGAGGCCACAAGACCGAAGGGTGCCCCGAGACAAAAAAGAACATGGCACGAATCCAACAAGAGAAGGCGTTGATGAGCATCGCATCTTCGATGCCAACCCGCTTTCGACCGAACTTCGGCCACGGCGGTTCGCGAGTCCGCGCCCAAGCTCGTACCGGTTCAAAGAATTTCCACAATCGCAATCAACATGGCAACCTTCACAAGCAATTCTTCCCCTCGGTCACAAGCAATACAATCAATCCGGCGGCCACAACCCATTCGGGAAATCTTGCCACCGCCACCGAAAAGCTCTTCGAGGCCTCGGTCAAGTTCGGGACCTCGAAATTCCAAAGCACCGCCATCATTCGGGACAATCATGCCAATCACGGGCGGATCTGCCATGGAGTTTGAAACAAAGAAGCAGCGAAGCAACTACTTCGAATCCGTGAATACCATCATCAATGATGGTCCAAATTGCCCGCCGGAATGGGCGAAGGTGCTAATCACCTTCACGAAGAAGATTTCAGGCTGAAATCCACGATCCACAATGATGCTATGGTGATTGAAGTCAACATTGCTGGATGGGTCATAGGAAAAATCTTGGTGGACAACGGGAGTTCGGCGGACATCTTATTCCTGAAAACATTCGAGAAAATGAATCTGAGCCAGCACATGTTGGACCCACCGCAGTACCCATTGCGGGGGTTCGGCGGCAAGCCCATCAAGCCGCTTGGAAAAATATCTCTCCCGGTTTCTTTCGGGGATCTCGAGAATGCCAGAACTGAGAACCTCACATTTGATGTGGTTGACATATATCACCCGTATCTTGCGATCTTCGGCAGGGGTTTCATGAACAAGTTTGATGCTGTCATAAGGCAACGAGTTCCTTTGCATGAAGATGCCTGCACCCAAAGGGGTTATCACAGTGTTCGGCAATCAACAAGAGGCCCGAAACATAGAAAAGGGCCACACGCCTGGTCAAACAAACGTGTATCAGCTGAAAGCGGACCGAAGAGACAAGGGGAACCTACGAAGAGCCAAAGCGGGACAAAGAGAAAACAAACATAGCCGCGGAAGACGAAACAAAGAGAGTGTATCCGGATGACATGCCCGACGAGAGCGGTCATAATAGGGGCGAACCTTAGCGCCGAAGAGGATGATGAACTAATGCGATTTACGAACGAAACAAGGATGTTTTTGCATGGTCGGCCAAAGATTTGCAAGGCGTGGACAGAGACATAATCGAGCATGTCCTCGAAACGGATGACAAGATACCACCCAAAAAGCAAAAACTCCGGAAAATGTCCGACGAAAAAGTCAAGGCGAAGGAAGCAGAAGTTCGAGATTGCAAGATGCCCAAGTAATCGGAGAAGTCAAGTACCCGGTTTGGTTAGCCAATACCGTGCCGATCAAGAAGAAGAATGGCAAATGGAGGATGTGTATCGACTTCACTGATTTGAACAAGGCGTGCAAAAAGGACGATTTTCCCTTAGAAAGGGTAGATAAAATCGTGGATGATGCAGCCAACAGTGAGATGCTTTCGCTCCTGGACATGTTCTCTGGATATCATCAAATCAGAGTTCGCAAAGAGGACGAAGAAAAGACAAGCTTCATCACTCCTTTCGGAACATTTTGTTTCGTGAGAATGCCAGAGGGGCTGAAAAATGCGGGGTGCACGTTTTCAAGAATGATAGCAATAGTCTTGCACCAGCAGATTCGGAGAAATATCTTGGCATATGTGGATGACATAGTTGTCAAAAGTGTTCAGAGAAAAGACCATATCAGTGATTTGGCAGAAACGTTCGCGAACTTGAGGACGACGGCAACTTGAAACCGAACCCAGAAAAGTGTGTGTTCGGGATTCACAAGGGGAAAGTTCTCGGATGCCTAGTTTCAACTAAGGGCATTGAGGCGAACCCTGACAAGATCAAGGCTTTGATGGAAATGCAAGAGCCGGCCTCAGTGAAAGATGTCCAGAAGTTGACAGGGAGGGTGGGCGCCCTTAACGATTCATTCCCGGAGCCGCAGAAGAAGTCTGCCATTCTTCCAAGTTCTCAGAAGTGCCAAGAAATTCCAATGGGCCGAACCTCAAAAGCAAGCTTTTCGCGAATTGAAAGACTACCTGTCCAACATGACCAAGCTCTGCCCTCCCGAGCCCAAATCGCCGCTTCTGCTATATGTGTCTGCAACAAATTCGGCAGTAAGCGCTGTGCTGGTGCAGGAGAAGGAACAAGAAGGAAAGCTGAGGCAAATCCCTGTATATTTCGCCTCTGAGGCACTGTCTGGTTCCAAGGTTTTTTACTCCGAACTGGAAAAAATCGCGTATGCGGTTATCATGGCAGCAAGAAAGCTAAGACACTACTTCGAGGGCCACAGAATAAGGGTTGTCACCAACCAACCGTTAAGTGACTCTGTTCGCAAACGGGAGGCATCTACTCGAATCATCAAGTGGGGTGCTGAACTCTCTGAATATGTAGTGGATTTTGAAAAAAGAAGTGCAATAAAATCACAAGTGTCGGCGCATTTCGTCATGGACTGGACCTCACCTACTCAGAATACGGAGGAAAACATGCCCGAACCTTGGGTAGTGCAGTGTGATGGAGCATGGTGTTACAAGGGGGTTGGAATTTCGGCTGTTGTGACATCACCGACAGACGTGGTCATAAGATATGCAGCACGGCTCGTATTCGCGAACAATGAATACTCCACGAACAATACAACGGAGTACGAAGCTCTACTGCTGGCACTGAGAAAAATGAAAGCCTTGGGGCAGCAGACCTTCATAATCAGAACGGATTCGAAAGTAATCCAAGAACACATCGAGAAGGAAAGCGAGGCCGGGAATCCGGTTCTCATGAAGTATCTTGAAAAAGTCGAGAGAAATGGAAAGACACTTCGAGAGGATATTCGGTTCAAGCATATCCCAAGGGATGATAACAATGAAGCGAGATAAGCTCGCGAAGGCGGCAAAGAAAGAAATCAAGAGCTACCACCGAGATGTGTTCTTTGAAATCATCGAGAGAGCCATCCATCAAAGATTCACGAACTCAAATCGTGAACATGGTGGAAATTCCGGATCGGAGAGCGAAATAATGGCCTACTTAAGGGGACATTACGAACCACAGGATGAACTAGAAGAGAAAAGATTGAGGCAAAGGGCTCGGGGCTACACTGTGGTAAATGGAGAATTGTACAAATCAGGAGTCACTGAACCTTGGTTACGCTGCATTACCTCCGAAAAAGGTCGTGAACTCTTGAAAGAAATTCACAGTGGATTTTGTGGGGCACACATAGGCACCAGGGCTTTGGCTGGCAAGGCAATAAAACAAGGATTCTATTGGCCAACCATCAACATCGACGCCAAGATGTTGGTTCGGCAATGTGAGGCATGCCAGAAGACGGCAAATCAGCAGAGTCGCCTTCAATGCCGCTTCATTTGATTCCTCCAACCCGGCCTTTGCAAAGATGGGGCATGGATCTAGTAGGACCGTTGCCGGCAGCTCCGTTGACGGTTAATGTTTGTATCAAAGTTCGTTCGTGACTCGCAAGCGTACAAGTCTCCCGTCGTAGTCAAGGGACCCTTCTTCCCTCGAGTGGTGAACCCAAGGTATCGAATCCGTGGAACAAATGTGTGACGCAAGAATTAATCTATTAAAGCCAAGTAATCTTCAATAATCGATAAAAGACCTAATGCATCTAAGTAAAAGACACAAAACGAATCTAATCTACTAAAAACCGGAGAAAACAAAGTAAGATTAGGTAGATAAACCGATCTAGAGGGATCGGGGTAAGCCTTTCGTTGAAGTTCCAAGCAAAAGAAGAAGTAGCAAATCGAATCTTAATAAAAGCCTCTTTAAATCGTGGTTTCCCGTCCAAATCCGAAAACATCCGCCTTTCGAGACCCCCGTTCGTCACAACGTATCCCTATTCATGCGGGGAGCTTAGGGCGAGTCAAAAGACAAGTCGAGATTCTTTCGGAGGATCCGGCGTGTACCTCTAGCCACCGCGGCTACAAGAACACCCTATGTAATCTATCTCGAGAATAGAATTGGAATAAGCAAAGCCGATCGAAAAACGAAATCTTCGAGGAAACACTTAATCGCTGGGAAAAGATTCAACTTGATAATTCAACTATAACAATGATACATACACAAGATCACCACCGGGATCCTTCCTTGATCTTGCTTCTAGCTCCGGGAACTCCGACGTGGTCTTCCTTGCAAGGTTCCCACGTCGGCTAGGGAAACCCTAGTCAACTAGCTCGACCCTCTCCTCTCCTAGATGGTGTCCCTCTCCTCTCTCTGCTTCTCGGCGGCCGAAGACGAAATCTTCTCCGCGTGGCTCTCGGTCGGGGGACTATAAATAGCCCGATCGGCGGCTAGGGCAAAGGACGTCGCATTTGGGCCCTAAATGGGCTCGGGCCGACCGGATCGGGCCGGCCGGCTCGGGCCCATTTAGGCCCGGCCCGCGGGCTCCTTTGCCCGAGGTCGGTTCCCTTGCTTCTCGGATGCTTCCCCCTTCTGCATATGGGTCCATGTCGTCGGTTTCTCTCCGAATTGGACTCAACTCCTTGTCTTGGAAGATTCAGCACTTTTCTGGTCAGGTCCCTGGAGTATGTCGTCTTCTCGGATCAAGTCCCCGGCTTCTTGGAGTTAGTTTTGCTTCATTGCATGACTTGTTCAGGGCTTCAAAGTCTTGTCATGAGGTGCTTGATGAACTTATCCCGAAAGTCTTGCATTCAACACTAAATCCCTCGCATAAACATTAAACTCCAAAAACGACATGCACACGTGAACTTGTTATACCACGGGGGTTAGTACCAATGGATAAAGTATAAAATTCATGCCAACACCGAAGGTAAACTCATGGCTAGGTTGACGGATTTTCACCGTCAACATCTCCCCCATGCTTAAACCTTGCTCGTCCTCGAGTAAGCCTTCGATGGATATCATCATTGCTAAACAATGTTTAAACTTTGCATTTGACCATACATGAGAAAACATAATGCTCTCAAAATATTAATTCATTAAAGTTCCATAATGTACTAGCCTTCATCTCCACGGAGGGTGGATTCTTATTAAGCTTATCCCACAAGTATTAACATGCTCACAAAGTTTTAAATGGATCTCGAGAATTTTTGAAATGAAGATCGAGATAAAGAAAAGCTAAACCAAATTCACAAATTTAAATCATCTCATGTATTGCTCATAAACTCTCATCTCACTTGTCTCTCAAGCCTATATATTCTACTCCTTTCCCTCTCATATATATGTGGAAGGCTTTATATGGAGCTTTGGGAAAGTTTAGTCCTAACAAGAATTTATAAGTGAGGTGTTGTCATAACAAGACAAGCTTCTCATGGTCTTACCGAGACTCGTCAAAAAGGTCATTGGAAAATAATGTTAAATCAAGGAGGGGAAAGAGAAAAATACACACACTTTTAGATAGGTGGACATGTGCAAATGGCAGAGAGTGATCCCGAGGCACAAAAGAAGTCCTCGTTATCGGATTGCACATGGTTGGAAAATGAGAATGGATCTTTTTATCTTGAAGCCTTGAATGCACTCTTAGAGAACCGGGGAGTTCATTTTACGCACAAATATATTTTTTTCTTTTTCTTCTCTTTCTTATATTTCTCATTCTTTTCTTTCTTTCTTTCTTATATATATATATTTTTTTCTTTCTTCACCTTGGAAGTCATGTACATCGCCGAAATTTTTTTTTCTTTCATCATTATATATTTTTTTTTAAAATACTCCCTTTTGAACTCTAAGGCAGCACCGTACCTACCTCCTCCCCCATGCTTAGACGTTGCTCGTCCTCGAGCAAAGAGGCGAAAAATAAGGTAGGTACCGGATATTTTTCCTTGGAGAGATACTTGAAATCTTCAACATTGGCACCGTCTTGCGATCTTCCTTGAATTGATGATCCATTCTCAATGATAGGTTGTGGTCAAGGAGGTAATCACAAAAAAATGATATTTGGTTTAAGGGTGGATATCCGGCGAAGTTTGTGAGACCACCGATGTGGGGGTACACAATGCACGGATAAAAGGCTAGCAAAAAGATAGATACGCAAAAGCGGAATGACCAGCTTCTTAGTCTCGGGCCGCAGAAATCATGGCCTGCAATAACTCACTCAAAAATAAATCTTGTACACTAAGGTTTATGCACTCAAATATATATAAGGCTTTGGATAGGTAGAGCAACACACAAGTGATATTTGTGACAAGGTTAGCAATATTTTTGAGCATAAAAGACATCTTCAATCCATTCATAACTTGAGAGCACATAAAACACTATGGGTCTTTATTTTAATCATAACCTCCGCTGAAAATTAAGCTAGCATTTAAATAAATTCAGATCTGTATTTTTAAGAGAGCACTAGCTTAAACATGCATAGATCAACTACAAAGATGAACAAAGCTGCAATTTTAATCATATATCAACATGGCACAAATTTTGTAACTTTTCCAATGATAAAAATCAAGGTGGTGACTTTATTAAAGGTGATATCAAGCTGAAATACACACTGAAAATAAGCATAACAAGCTTGCTGAAATTTAAATAAAAACAGAAAAATACTACGCAAACACATAAGAGCAAAAGCTGAAAATTACGGAGAAATAGAAAAGAAGAGAAAACTAAAGTTCCTTAAGTCCTCTAATCCTCCGCCGGTGGTTGATGTTGATAGTCTTGATAATAATAGCCTTGCTCATAATATGAATGAACGCTTCCTCCGTCGAATTGATTTGGCTCAACAAGGTGAAGGCGACCAAGTTCAAAGGCAATATTTGCGTTGCCTTCACCGAGTTGAGCTGCGTTGGATTGGATGGCTGCGATATTTTGAGCATTTCTTGCAGCGTATCCTCCAATAATAGCCATGCTTTGTTGTGGTTGGGGATGATGAGCGTAGGCCTCCGCGAAGTTAACGTTGGGCACAACGTAATTTTGAGGGGGTACCGGTGCACCACCCCCCCATGCTTGTTGTTGAGACCCTCCGTAATAACTAGGCGGAGGAGGAACCCCGCCGGATGGTTGCACATTGGGTTGTGCTCCACCCTCTTGTGCGGAGGATGTTCCCTCTTCTACGATCCTTCCTCTTTTGTTCTTCCTTGCAGGGACAAGTATTCCCTCTTCCAACCAATCTTCCCTTCCTTCGGTGAAAAGCCTAAGCCTCTCATCCGGAAGAGGGAGGTTCACAATGGCCAATCGGTAACCTCTTCTCTCATCTCCACTAATGTACTTGCCTTGCCGCAAGTACTCAAAACCGAGAGAGGTACCGCGCAAAAGGTGAGCGGGGTTTCTTGCGATCCCCGGTCGCAAGGAAAAGGCCAACATGGAGAGGTAACACCCCGAACCAATATCACTAGCCCCCGATGTTGCTTCACAACACCAACGGTTGATCATGAGGTAAGAGGGGTCGATTGGCTGCCCGGCAATCAAAGCCGAGTATAGCCAATTTAACTCCGTGTCGGTCACCTTTGTTTCCCTCATCCTCCCCAATACCCTCTTGCACATCCAAGAGTGAAATATCCGGATAATGGGGTTGCGGATGCTTTTGCGTTGTTGATGGGCATCTCCGGAGATCATGCCCCAAAATTCCGCCAACATGCCGGGAGGCACGTCGACTTTCTCCGGAGCGCCCTTGTGGAATCCAAGCAGCTCCCTTACGTGCTCGTAGGGAACCACTTGTTGGATTCCCTCCAAACGGAATGACAAGCATTGCACCCCATCATCATCAACGATGGGTGCCATAGTCATTAAAATTTCCAAGGTGTAACCCAAGTGGGTGTCCACCGAGATTCCGTTGGAGAATTGAATCCACCCGAGGTGCCCCAACATGTAGTTTATGTCGGTGCGAAAACCCAAGGTGTGGAGTGCTTGGTCGTCGATCTCGACGTTTGGCACAAGCCTCTTCTCAAGATTGGCGAGCCTATCCTCCTCCTCCACCGACATGATGATGAAGCCGTACGAAGATTGTGTCGGGGTGTAAGGAGGTGGTGCGGTTGAGCGAGTCGATCGTCGTGGTGGCGCGGGCTGCTCCTCCGTGTGCCCACGAGGTTCGGTGAACCTCATGGAAGTGCTTCTTGCAGCCCTCATCCCACCAAGGAGGAGAGCGTCGTTCCTCCTCGGTGGTGCCGTGTCCGTCTCCATGCTCCGGGAGACTCGGAAACCGAGTGCCTCCTCGAAGACGTGGTTGATGACGGCTTGGACGACGACGAACTCTTCTTCTTAGAGAAGAGACTTGTGGTCTTCTTCCACATGCTTGCTGCACTCTCTCTTCAACTAAAAATCCGGGTTGCAACCGGTAAACTAGGCACTTAAACTCTTTGCTTCGGATGTGGACTTTGAGTGGATTAGGGAGGTGGATTTTTTCTTGAGCTCTCAAGCTTGGGTGGTTGGCTAAGTCTACGGAGGTTCTGAGCACACAAACTTGAACACACAAACAAGGGAAGGAGAGGGAAGCTTGCTGCAGAAGACGGGCGCCGGGGGCACCATTTATAGGGCGAGCCGGCCGGCCTAGGCCGGCCGGCCCCGGGCTCCAACGGCTCCTCCTCGGTGCGTCTTTCTCCCGGCCACGATCATTTCGCCTCTCGCAACTTTCCCGCCCGCGTGCTCCACAAGTTGCACCGCCCAAACGCTCTCGTCCACTCCTTTTCTTGAATTATTGGTCCTCCCACTTGATGCTCCATGCTTTGGGTCATGTCCATGCTCCCTAGCTCCACTTGCTTCACATGCCACCATTGAAATCCTGCAAAGTTGATGCTTGCTGCCCACCATGCTTGTCCTTTGCATGTGGAGTGGGTGAAAGTTGATAAAAGGGAATCCAATGGTGCATGCATGATTAATTCAAACTTGATTGCCTCCATTTAGGTGTGTTTAAGGTTAAGCACTCCTCTAATTCGAGTTTTAAAATATTTTTCAGATCCATGCAAGAGCTTGAACATAATTTTAGAGAAGTTTTTAAACCATTAAAAACAAATGTAAGTCGAAAATATTTTTCGACTACGTCGATTTTCGTCTTACCGGTATAGTTTGCTTTCATCGGTTGAGAGCGAACGTTTTCCCGGTTTGATCATGGGGGCATAGGTTTAGGTTCTAATTTTGGCTAAATAAGAAAGATTTTGAATAAAACAAAATTAGAATGGGCTTAGAAAAATTCTAATCCTAGAGAAACCAAGGGTAAAGATTTTTAAGATCAACCAAAAGCTTTGATTTCTAGGTTCACGCGAGTCCTACCACGTGCTGAATTTTTATAACACTTGAATATAAATCGTGGCTCTACTCGTGTGGTTTTAGCATGAAAAATAAGCCAACCTCAGCACCATAATGAGGGTGAAAGGTTGAGCTAAGGTTCTGAAATTATTTGGTTGAGGGGTTTCTCGAAAAGAAAAGAATCAAACAAGCACATAGGAGGGTTCATGCAAAGGGTTTATGATAAAGCAAACATTCAATCAAGAATTATGTCTCTAATATTGTTCAACCACTTCTAAGTCTAATGTCTTTGCGTAGTAAAACTCAAAAACCAAATTATTAAAAATACTCGAAAAACCTGGAATCGGGTTGTCCTCCCGGTAGCTTATTCTTGACTTGACTTGACGAAACGGGTTGCCTCCCCGCCTAGCGCTTCGTTTATAGTCTATAGCTAGACTTCTTCACTTGATTACTCCGGATCAACGCTCTTTGCGGGCGTTGCAATCTTGGGTACCCACTTCCGCACCATCTTGGGCGCGGGCTTGTCTTTTGGCTTGGGCGGCTTAGTCATTTTTTTGGTCTTCACGGGCGGCTTCTCTTCCTTTGTCTTGACGGATGCAACACCTTCTTTAATTTTCGTTACGTTCACTTTTTTCGGCTCCTTCTTCTTTTTCAGCCCCTCCGTTTGTTTTGGTTCTATCTTCACTCCAATCATGTTGCATGCCTCAATCCTTGGACGGAACTTGAAGGAACTCCTTTCTCCGTTGATATCGAACATGATCTCCCCCTTGCCAACATCAATAGTTGCTCCCCCCTTGTCTTGAGGAACGGCCTCCCTAGGATGAGCGGCGGCTTCTCCCTCTCTCCCATCTCGAGCACAACGAAGTCGACGGGGATGAAGTGGTGTCCAATCTTCACGGGTACATCTTCGGCAATGCCCAAGGGATAGCGAATGGAGTTGTCACCCGGCTCCAAACATATTCCCGTAGGCTCCATCGGTAGGCGTAACTTCTCGAACACATCCCTCGGCATGACACTCACACTAGCTCCAAGGTCGCATAACGCCTTCTCGAAGTTGAAAGAACCAACCGAACATGGAATTGTAGGGCACCGGGGTCTTTTTGCTTCTCCGGCCCATAAGCAATAGCTGCACTACACTCCTCGGACATCTTGACATGATCTACCCCGAGTGTTGCTATCTCATATTTATTTGCAAGTATGTCTTTAAAGTAACGAGAATATGTAGGTACTTGTAGGGCATCTAGTAACGGCATGTTGATGCTAAGTCTACGCACAACTTCCACAAACTTCTCAAAGTGGTTGTCAAGTTTACCTCGGAAGTAGCGTGGCTTGAGTTGCGGTATCCTCGTGTCATCTTCCGGCATCTCAAATTCGGGTTCCTCGGTGACGATCCCCCGTAACCTTCTCTTTAGCGGCTCCTTCCACCTCGGTGGACGGTTTCGGCTTTCTTGCTCCCGCGGTACGTTCGGATCTTCGGTCTCCTTCCCCGAACGCGTTTGAATGGCCTTCGCCGATTCGGGACATTTGGGTTGTCCCGGAAGCTTCCCTTCATCATTAGTGAGGCGCCCCGCAAGTTGTCCAACTTGCGTCTCGAGCATCTTCATCATGTTGAGCACTTGATGATTGGAACTTCCGACCTCCGTCACTTTGCTATCGATGTTCTCCAACACCTTGTCTATGGTCTTGAACTTGGTGACGGTGTCCTTGTTGATCTTACTTGCTCATCCATGAACTCCTTCAATTGTATCCGAAGTGGAACCGCGTTAGGAATAGATGAGCTTGCATTAAATTGAGGCCTACCTTGCCCGTAGCGGAAGTTCGGCAATTCTCCCTTCCTCATGTAGTCGAGCACTTTGGCTTCCTCCGGACAATCTTTGCGGACATGGCCATACTCTCCACATTCTTCGCATGTGGACCTTGCTTCGGCGGCCTTCAAGTCTTGAGCCTCTTTCTTTTCTATCTCCATCTTCTCCAACCTCCTCATGAGCGAGTCGATCTTGCCTTCGAGTATGTCTTCCTTCTCCACTTGCAAGATTCCTTTGACGTTCCCCATAGGTTGAGCCGGGTGTAGGCGCCGGATGACGCCCACGTGTCATTATCCGCGACCTTCTTGAATAGCGTGAAAGCTTCCGTCGGTGTAAGCTCGATGATAGATCCTCCCGTCGATGCATCGATGATCGTCCTTGACGCCATGGTGAGTCCTTGATAGAACTTTTGCACGAGGTCTTCTTTCGGGAACTTGTGATGTGGAACCGCCCGGTGTACTCGTTGAAGCGCTCGAATGCCTCCGAGATAGTTTCGTAGGATATTGAACAAAGGTGGCAATCTTATTATGCAAGCTTTGAGTTTTACCCGGTGAGTAGTATTCCTTCATGAAAGCCTTCATCAACGTGTTCCAATTTTGCACCGTCTCCGCCGGTTGAGAGTGGAACCATTGCAACGCCTTCCCGAGTAGTGAAAACGGAAAAAGCCTTGCCCTCATTTGATCTTGAGTCACCCCATCCATGTTGAAAGTCGACATAGTTGAATGAATGCTTGGAGGTGAAGGTTCGGATCCTCTTTGCCGGTGAAGGGTGAATGTTGCACCATGCGGATTGTTGAGGTCTTGATCTCGAACGGTCTTCCGATCTCGTCGAGGTTCAAGATTGGTAGGTCGATGATGTCTGGGGTGCATAGCTCCCCAATCTTGCGTTCTTCCGGTGGTTGGTCACCCATCGGTGGACGTCGGTTCTCCCGCGGACTTTGAGGTGGTGAATTCTCCGGAGATTCTGCGATCCTTCGTCTTCCGACTCGGAATCTACAAAATCCAGGCTTTTTAGCTTGATGTGCTTCGCGTCTCCTTAGCCTTGTAAAGTTTTTACGGATCATCCACAAAATTATCGGGTTTGTTGGAGAGGTAGCCGTCCATCTCCTGTTAGGGTTAGCAATAAACAAAATATGCAAAAGAAACTAGAAAACAAAACAAATCTATAAAGACTAGAGTTAGACAAACTAGATTAGATGTATTTTGAGGATGATTGAAGCTTATTAGATGCAAAAATAAAACAAAATCAGTACTGAAAATTACAAAAAAAAGCAATAAAAAATCAAATCTTGATCACTTGCTCCCCGGCAACGGCGCCAGAAAAAGGGGCTTGTTGACGGTTAATGTTTGTATCAAAGTTCGTTCGTGACTCGCAAGCGTACAAGTCTCCCGTCGTAGTCAAGGGACCCTTCTTCCCTCGAGTGGTGAACCCAAGGTATCGAATCCGTGGAACAAATGTGTGACGCAAGAATTAATCTATTAAAGCCAAGTAATCTTCAATAATCGATAAAAGACCTAATGCATCTAAGTAAAAGACACAAAACGAATCTAATCTACTAAAAACCGGAGAAAACAAAGTAAGATTAGGTAGATAAACCGATCTAGAGGGATCGGGGTAAGCCTTTCGTTGAAGTTCCAAGCAAAAGAAGAAGTAGCAAATCGAATCTTAATAAAAGCCTCTTTAAATCGTGGTTTCCCGTCCAAATCCGAAAACATCCGCCTTTCGAGACCCCCGTTCTGTCACAACGTATCCCTATTCATGCGGGGAGCTTAGGGCGAGTCAAAAGACAAGTCGAGATTCTTTCGGAGGATCCGGCGTGTACCTCTAGCCACCGCGGCTACAAGAACACCCTATGTAATCTATCTCGAGAATAGAATTGGAATAAGCAAAGCCGATCGAAAAACGAAATCTTCGAGGAAACACTTGATCGGCGGGAAAAGATTCAACTTGATAATTCAACTATAACAATGATACATACACAAGATCACCACCGGGATCCTTCCTTGATCTTGCTTCTAGCTCGGGAACTCCGACGTGGTCTTCCTTGCAAGGTTCCCACGTCGGCTAGGGAAACCCTAGTCAACTAGCTCGACCCTCTCCTCTCCTAGATGGTGTCCCTCTCCTCTCTCTGCTTCTCGGCGGCCGAAGACGAAATCTTCTCCGCGTGGCTCTCGGTCGGGGGACTATAAATAGCCCGATCGGCGGCTAGGGCAAAGGACGTCGCATTTGGGCCCTAAATGGGCACGGGCCGACCGGACCCGGGCCGGCCGGCCTGGGCCCATTTAGGCCCGGCCCGCGGGCTCCTTTGCCCGAGGTCGGTTCCCTTGCTTCTCGGATGCTTCCCCCTTCGCATATGGGTCCATGTCGTCGGTTTCTCTCCGAATTGGACTCAACTCCTTGTCTTGGAAGATTCGAAGCACTTTTACGGTCGGGTCCCCGGAGTATGTCGTCTTCTCGGATCAAGTCCCCGGCTTCTTGGAGTTAGTTTTGCTTCATTGCATGACTTGTTCGGGGCTTCAAAGTCTTGTCATGAGGTGCTTGATGAACTTATCCCGAAAGTCTTGCATTCAACACTAAATCCCCGCATAAACATTAAACTCCAAAAACGACATGCACACGTGAACTTGTTATACCACGGGGGTTAGTACCAATGGATAAAGTATAAAATTCATGCCAACACCGAAGGTAAACTCATGGCTAGGTTGACGGATTTTCACCGTCAACAAGCTCGAGGTAATTGCCGATTTGCGGGCGTAGCGGTCGACTATTTCACGAAATGGGTAGAAGCAAAACCACTCGCGAACATCACGGCGACAACGGTTCGAAATTCTTTTGGCGGAACATAGTCCGCGAGGTTCGGAGTTCCTAGAGAGCGGCGGTTGATAATGGCAAACGGTTTGACTGCTACACCTTCAAAGAGTATTGCAGAACCCTGGGCACACAAGTGAAATTTTCGTCAGTTTATCATCCACAGTCCAACGGAGCAGTTGAAAGAGCCAATGGCCTGATTTTTTCGGGAATCAAGAAATGCTTATTTGATCAGAAAAAAGGAAAATGGGTGGATGAACTTCCAAAGGTGATCTGGTCTCACAACACCACAGTTTCAAGGGCAACAGGTTTCACACCTTTTCGCCTACTCTTCGGGACTGAGGCTATGACACCAGAGGAGATCAAGAATGAAAGCATGAGGGTCTTGAAAGGAAAAGAGATAGAGGAAATTGACAAGAAGGTGGAGAAAGACATGATAGAGCTGACAATCCTCGAAGCGAGCGAGAAAACATTGAGAAATATCGAGAGAGACAAGAGCATGGAGAGACAAAAAGGTGGTCCGAAGGACATCAAAACCGGTGATCTTGTCTTGAAAAGAAAGAAAAATTGGGAGAACCCGGGAAAGCTTCATGAGTCATGGGAAGGGCCTTACATAGCTAAGGAAACAAATATGCCAGGGGCTTTTCGCCTGATGGAGCAAGGCGGCGAAGAGTTGCCGTATTCGTGGAATGCTGACAGCTTAAAGAGGTATTATCCGTGAAGATCTTAATTGTACATAAGTATAGTAGATAGCAGTTTTTCAAATTTCGTAAGTTTACACCGTAGGAAAATAAAAGCCCGAGTCACGTGTTTATAAGTGACTTCGGAAGAAGTTAGTTCTATATCTTAATCGTAGTTCTAGAATAAGAAGGACCGTACTCTTTTCCTTGCAAAGGGGGCTCTAAATCAAGAGGCAAGGTTTTTAACGAGGCGGATCCCGTGTAAATACTCTTTCCGATATGTATATGAAAAGAGTCTTCCCCCAAATTGCGTGTTTCTTATTTTCTGTCTCGAGAATTCCATCGTGAAAAAAGAAAAAGTTCGTGAGAAAGGCTTCGTGATAGCCAGAATTCCATCGTGAAAAAAGAAAAAGTTCGTGAGAAAGGCTTCGTGATAGCCAGAATTCCATCGTGAAAAAAGAAAAAGTTCGTGAGAAAGGCTTCGTGATAGCCAGAATTCCATCGTGAAAAAAGAAAAAGTTCGTGAGAAAGGCTTCGTGATAGCCAGAATTCCATCGTGAAAAAAGAAAAAGTTCGTGAGAAAGGCTTCGTGATAGCCAGAATTCCATCGTGAAAAAAGAAAAAGTTCGTGAGAAAGGCTTCGTGATAGCCAGAATTCCATCGTGAAAAAAGAAAAAGTTCGTGAGAAAGGCTTCGTGATAGCCAGAATTCCATCGTGAAAAAAGAAAAAGTTCATGAGAAGGGCTTCCTGATAGCCGAAATCCCATCCATCGAGGGATTCCCACTGAAAAGGCCTGAGACAACAACAAGTTGTGGCCTAGAAAAATCCCATCCATCGAGGGATTCCCATCGAAAAGGCCTGAGACAACAACAAGTTGTGGCCTAGAAAAATCCCATCCACGAGGGGATTCCCATCAGAAAATTCGCATGATGATTTCGAAAAAGTGAATATCTAAGGATTTGCTTGTGTTTTCTCACTTGGTAGAGATTGTTTAAATTTTTTTTTTCAGGTATCATCATTGTAAAAAAAGGGGCAAGGGGCTCGGTCGGTGATCGCGAGAAAAACCTTGGTTGAAGCAACCGAGGGTTCTTTGTATCAACCGAGGCAAGTCCGCCGATTAGGTCAAGTCCACAAAATTCGGAACAAATTTTGTCGACTTGCACATTAGCAATCGAGATTCGCAAAAACTAAGGAAGACTACTCTCAGAAAAATGCGCTACAAAATTCGAGAATAGTAGGGTTCGCAAATCTGAAGTCCAGTTTTCATGCGAAACGGCAAGCCGGGGGAGGGTGACGTTTTTTCAAAGAAAAAACATATTCATTGCCTTATTCGCATAAAAACTCCCGAATAGTTCATCGAGAATTACAACAATCAACACGAAGCTTAGAATGACAATTCTACTACATGTCCGGGCTTACAAACGTTGTTGTCAGCTACATCGCTAGCATAGGCGAACTCAGATGAACTGGCTAAGGGGCTAAGGGGCTCCGTCTTCGGAGCTTTCGTGGATCGCGAAGTAGAGGCTGCAGAACGGCTATCCTTATGAAGCAAGAAAAACGAAGTGAGATCAAAACAACCTATCGAAAACTTAAGCGAAGCCTCAAGCCAAAAGTCGGAAAAATCTTGCTCAGGATGTGCTTGTTTGAATAAACGCCATGCTTCACCACTAACAAACATTCTATCTCGATGAATTCGTAGTGGTAGCACGTCCTGCGCAGGCCCAGCTTGCAGGACCTGCGCAGGTTAAAATATACAAAACATCTGTTCAGAAACGTTTGACGAATTTACACAAGCGTACAGCCGACCCCACTCAAAAGTTCAAACATGTTGTTTAATTCATTACATCCACCTTCGGTGACTCTCCTTCTGGTTCAGGGACTTGTCCACGATCGTCGCCACCGTCGCTGCTGCTGCTGCTGCTGCTGCCCGAGCCGTCCTCGCCAGATTCTCCCGAACTTTCCCCGGAGGACGATTTTTCGGGAGATGCTGCGGCGCGCTCTAGCTCCTCCTTTTCTCTCAGCTGCGAAACAAAGAGAAGAGTAAAGAAATCTTAAGAAACTGGAATACATACGACGAACATAAGTCACGAAATAGGCTAAAGAATTACCTCGTCAAGCTTCAACCGCCCAACAGTCTTAGCCATTTCCGCCCCGCCAACCATCCGGAAATTCCTTAGCGAACTTTCGCTTTATAGCAATAACGTCAGGGTTGTCTTGAAGTATAGTTTCACTGGTAACGCCTGGGAACTGAGAAAGGTTCGCGCGAAACTTTGCCAAATCTGCACAGCCATAGTCATGAAGGACCTTCAGAATGCTTTCTACAGAAAAAGATACGGCAAAATTGCCGGCACCATCGATGACTTCATGGAGAGCCTTGAATTCCTCCTCGAGCCAGTCCATAAAATCAGGGATATCAATATCGTCTGGAAGAGGAGCTGGACGAACACCATACTCATTCAAGGACTTCTGGTACTCAGCATAAAGCAACTTCAATCTTCCCAGGATTTCCGAAATTTGTTTCTTCGAAGATTCACCTTCTGCCATCAGCGCTTTCTCGAGATCTACGATTTTCTGGTCCTTCGAGCTAAGTGACTTGGCAAGGTTGGCGTTGTTGGTACGGAGATCTTCAGCAATCTTGGTAGCACGCTCTTGTTGTTGCCGAAGTTTCTCGATCATACTCAGGTCATCCTCGTGAGATTTCCGAACCTTCTCCAATTCTTTTTTGGAATCCTCGAGCGCGGCTTCGGCGAACTTCTTCTCGTCCTGACTTCTCTTTAAAGCCTCAGCCAGCTCAGATACCTTCTTTTCCAGCTCTAGGTTCGTGGATTCCCGCGAGACCAAATTTGCGCTCCAACTCCTTGGACTTCCGAGAGAGTTCCTCGTTAATCTTCTCCTCGCGTGAAAGCCGTTCTACGGCAACTTTCCCGAGCAAAGAATATTTGAGAGTGTAGTCTTCATGAAAGCGCGTAAGTTTTGAGGGAGAATAGGAATGCAACGAGATTCTTGAACTCGAAAAATTCGAGAATAAATCTTAGACGAAGACCCTACAATCACGAATCGCGCAAAAGGGCACCGAGAATCAACGAACCTTGCTTACCGAAGTGCTTCGCATAGTGACTTGTTTAGTCGAACTCGAGGAGGCCTTCCCTTGAGGTGAAGGGGTAGTGTCGGAGATAGATAGAGGCCTCTTTTCGGAGCCTTGAGCGGCTTCTTCGGGTTGTTCCGAGGCACCCTCTCTCGTTTCATCAACAATCGCGGACGATTTCCATAGAGTTAAAAACTTGGACGCCTTGCCCCCGACGCCAATTGTCTCGAAACCAACACGCAACGGCTTGCCGCGATAAGACGTACCAAAATTTTTGTTAAAGGCGGCCAAAGAAGGGGAAGGCGCTTGGTCTTCGGGGACGACCTCTCGAACTTCGACCAAGGGAATGTTTTCGGAAGAATGGCCATCCCTTTGAATGGTCCGCTCAAGATCACGGGCAAAGTCGGAGGAGACTTGATCAGCGGCAGCGACATCGGCAGCAGGAATTTCGGCAACAGCAGGGGATTCAGGGTGAGCAACAGTTTCGACAGCAACGGCGGACTTCTCAGCAGCAGCAGGAGTCGGCTCCCTCCGAACTTCGGGAGCAACATCTGAAAAGGAACCGATGTCGACGAACTCATTTTCGGAACCAACAGGACAAATGTCTCGAAAGTTAAATAATGGCCAGAAGAAAACACCTTTGGGAGTATCTGGCTTCGTGGGAACGTCGTCGTCGAAGGCGGACGGAACTCGCCGAACTCCGGAGGAAGAAACTTTTTTCACAGCCTTCTTCAACTTCTTGCGGGCCATCTGGGCAAGCCCGGAAGCAGCCTGAAGTTCAGCTTCTGAAGTCTGAAGTTCGGAGGTCCTTCGTTTACGCTTCGACGATTCGAGTGATCTGGTCTTCGAAGGCTTCACTCCCGAAGATGTTCCCTCGGTAGCGGGTGACAAGTTTCGCTTCGACGATCTAATTCGAGGAGCGTTGATTGGAGCGGCAGAGCAGCTGGCCACGGCAACGGCAGGGAGTTTAAGTTTCAGACCAGGGCTTCGAGAGCTGAAAAATTTGTCACCGCAGATCTCCGAAAAGACGCGGTTGATTTTCTTCTTGTGCTTCACCAGGGCCTTGTATGCCTTGTATTCGTTCATGGTATACTCGCCTACCATGACATTGACCTTCTTCTCAACCTCGTCCATAAAATCCTTGGCGCTCTGGCCCTCGCGAAGCTTAATCCCGAACTTCGGGAAAGGAACCTGCCGATCCGCCCGCCTGACGTTGTAGTCCACGATTTCGACAGGGGACCAGCCCTTCGAGATAGGCCAGATTCGTGCGGCGACGAATTCTTCGATGATGTCGCGGCCGCCAAGTATCGTGCTGGCCAAGTGGAATGCACTCTCACAATTCCGAATTCCTAGGGCCCGCTGATTATACTTCCCCACGTTCATTGCGGTGAGGGGTGCGATCGGGCATGGCAACTTCGGCACATTGACCTTCAGGTAAAACCAGTAGGACTTCCAATCATCGGAGAGGTTGGTCTTGCAGCAGGGAGAAATCTGAATTCGGGTAATCCCTTGTCGGGTATTCTGACGTCGGGTATTGAAAGTGCAGCACGCGTGCTGGCTATGATAGAATTGCCCGTCTTCGCCTTTCACAACTTCTGGAATAATAACCAGTTCGTAGAACCCGGTGAAGGCATCAATGGTAGGGCTGCACCCGAAAGTCTTCGAATCCAAATAAACTTTGATACTTCGAGAAAAGACGTCGGGGTAAGCTGATGGATCTTCACCGAGAATGCGTCAAGAATCGCCGTAGCACCTGGATCACAAGGGAATCGCAGCCCACAGATGAAGAAGTCCCGAAAAACCACAATCTCCCCTGGCTTGGGACTGGGAATTGTTTCATCGAGTGGGGCGCGCCCGGCCCCGTGTGAGAAGAATCCCCCTTCTCGTACTCGCGAATAATGTCACTCGTCACTTTCGATTCTCCGAAAGCAAGCGAGGGCGGCAGGGGGCCAGAGGTCCTTAGCATAACGAGATCCTCCACCCCCGCATCCACATCTCCGACGTCGTCGCCGCCATCGGACCCAACTTCTCCGTCTTCGCGACTTCGGGAGCCACTAGGTGATCCGAGCATCTTCGGCGGTGCGGCAGCGATCCGATCCTTCGGCGGGTTGGTCGAGTGGGAGACCGGCGGCGATCAACTCTTCGGTAGTCATAGGTCTAGCTGTATTTCTGACACGAGCCACCTAGCAAACATAACCAGTCAGTCAATTTAAACTAACAGTCGAAGAAGAACTACGAAAATCGTAACATCACTACACCAAAGATAAACGAACCAACGCAACAACATAGCGAACATAAAAGGAATACCTTAGAAAATCGCGAGAAAGGCTTGGAGTTCGGAAGTCTTCTAGCACAGAGAGCTAGTTCCGCGAAGGAAGAGAAATGTGAAAATCACGAAAGGCGCGAGAGCAGTAAAAAATTTTTTAACAGCGCCGGCACGCTATTTATAGGGCCGGGGAGGGGCAGTTTCGCGAAGCGTGCCTCGAGTCAACCGCCATTTGCTCCCTGGGCGACGCGTGTCCCCCTCCGACGTTCCGAGGGTGACGTTTTTTACTAAATTTCCGAAAAGTTCGTGGAATCGGATCGTCGGAGTCAACCCGCTTCCCCGAGGGGCTAGTGTTGGGGAATTCAGGAAAATACATCACCCTCGAAACGTCGAAGTCTAATGGTATTCTCAAAGTATGTTTTTCAGGGGCAGGAAATTCGCGAATGCAGGAACTCTGAGACCTGCGAAGTCTCGAGTTCGCGGGCGTGCAGAATTCGGGAAACTTGGTTCGGCGAAGATGTGGAGTCATGAACATGCGGAAGCCCGGAACCTCAACTGTTGGCGGCTCGGATTTCGGAGATCTTCCAATTCGGGAGTCCAGTGAAGACTCTGTTCGGGACTCAGGCGCTGGGATACGCGCGAATCTGCGGAGAAGCGAAGGTCATTTCGGGAATCGGTTAAAGACCTGATTCGGGGATTTTGGGCGAAGACATCCACGAATCACGGGAGAAGCAAAGTCAAAGTTGTAGTCCCAAAAAGTCCGGGTTTAGAGTGTGAACTAGTGGCAGACTTGTAAATATG
Organism: Cenchrus americanus; assembly: GCA_947561735.1. Lineage (NCBI taxonomy): Eukaryota > Viridiplantae > Streptophyta > Magnoliopsida > Poales > Poaceae > Cenchrus > Cenchrus americanus. The sequence goes on along the minus strand of OX387240.1, from coordinate 9,960,274 downwards.
TAAGGGGTGAAAAGACGTTCTTGTGTGTGTTCACATTAGGAATATTCTCCGAGCCCCAAGGGTGGTATCGGAATGTAAAAGTCCCTTCATCTCCCTATAAAAGGGGGCGCGAGGGCACGTGTAAACGGATTCAGACTTTTTTGGGACTTGTGCTACTTGCAGAGAGCATCGTTGTCTCTTTGCGCTCTAACTGTGTACTTGAACGTGTTAAGAACTCCACTCGTGTTTGGGTAGTTATCCGAATTTTTCGGGTATCCCCCCAACACCCTGCTCCACCGACTACTCGCGGGTTGCTGGCGCTGGGTTGCGGCTTCACCCGGAAGAATTTCCGGAACAGAATCCAATGGGGCTTGATCCCCAGAAAAGCTTCGCAGAAATGTACGAAGACGGCGGTGTGGAAGATACCGTTGGGGTTGAGGTTGAGGTACTCGATGCCGTAGTACCCCATGAGCCCCTTAAAGAAGTCGCTCGCCGGGAGAGATAGTCCGCGCTCCGCGAACCGCGTGAACATCGGGATCTCATCTGGATTCTTCTCCATGGGGTACGGATCCCCGGCGGCGGCCCTCCACATGTCCACCTCCTTCTCGCGCAGGAAGCCACTGTTCAGAAGGGTGAGCAAGTCTTCGGTCTTCGCCTTGGACTTCTTCCACTCGCGGTTTGGATCTGGCCGCGGCAGGGACACCGGCGGTGATGTCCCTGCGGCAGATCCGGCGGCCTCCTCACGACCCCTCTTCTTTCCGCCGGCGGCCTTCGCGGTCTTCGATGGAGATGGCTTCATCCTCCAAGTGCATGGTGTCTTCACGCGCATCTGCTCAGGGGCTACTGTGGTGGCTCTCTACGACGGCGCGCTCAGATCTACGCTTCACTCAGCGGCGGCGGTGTGCACTGATGACGATTTCTGCCAAGACTTGCTGGGAATGGCTACAACTGTGAAGGGTGAAAAACCCTAAGGGTTTTGGCTTCTATTTATAAGTCAACGCGGCCCTCCAACGGACGGATGGATAAGTCCGTGCTCGACTGACTCAGCGGCCGCGCGCGACCCTTCAACTTCAACTAGTCGACGCGCCTCACCTCGGGGGCTCGGCTACTTCTACTCGACTTCCTGGGAAGCGGCAAGATTCAAGAGCGTCTCAGGACACATTCTACAAGATGACCCTTCAATTCGAGAGGAAGTACTCGACTCAAGGCTCGGGGGCTCCGTGCCACGTGTCCTTCGGTTTTTTCTCCGGATTTTTTGGGACATTCTTGCCAAAACTTTAGATGGACCCTCAGCCAGAGTCTACAACTCAACCTAAGGCTCGGGTTCTACTCCATATGGAGTGCGATTTTGCAATCGCACTTCCATATCTGTTTCGGCTTCAAGACAACTCGGGCATTGTTGAAGACCTTCAAGGGCAGCACTCGAGGACGCTTGGGACTACTCGAGAAGACTTCAAGATTGCTCAAACATCAGCTGGAGTACATTCCAGCCTCGGGATGCTTCGACTACTCTTGTGGACTTTTGACTTGTAGTACTCGGGGACGCTTGAGGACTACTCGTTAAGGCCGTCAAGACTACTTGAAGCTATCCTTCTCGACTACAAACTACTCGGGGGCTTGTCGTATGGACCTCCCTGGGCCCACTACCTCGGTGGGTACCAGGACCGACTACTCGGTGGGCCCCTGAGACTACCTGACTTGCGCTGCACGGTACCTGATGGCATGAAGCACAAGGACTACAGAGGAGAAGTACTTGGTTAGGAAGTTGTACATGTCCCGCACTGTATGGAAGACTCCTAGACGTACTCGACTAGTACTCTCTCCCTATTCCGACTTGTAACCCTGCCTCCCGGACTATATAAGGTGAGGCAGGGACCCCATTCTCATCATCTCATCTCACGGCGTAAGATTGCATCATCTTGTAATCATACCCAATCAATCCAGAGCTACGCAGCATACAGGACGTAGGGTATTACGCACCTCGCGGCCCGAACCTGTCTAAATTGTGTGCCACGTGTCTCTTCCTTCGAGTTACCGATCTCGGCGAGGCCACATTCATCTACTTCGGGTACTCCCCTTAGTAGGTTGCCGGTCTAAAACACCGACACCAAGTGCTATGACCACTGCTAAACTCACCAAATGGATTGAAGCCATCTATGCCTAAACCAAATCTTATGTTTCTTGCTTCCCTAGCAAAATCTTTGTATTTTCTATCAATCTTTCTCCATTGAGACCCATCTTCCGGATGTCTCAGCATGTGGTCTTGCTTACGATCACTTTTGTGCCATGTCATCAACTTAGCATTTCTTTTTTCCTGAACAAACGCTTCAAACGTGGTATTATAGGAAAATACCACATAACCTTCGCCAGTACTTTCGTCATCCGGGGAGGTGCCCCTCGGGAGCACCAGGATCATCATCTCTCCGGATCTTATAACGCAGCACGTTGCACACAGAACAAACTTCCAAATTCTCGTGTTCCGTGCCTCGGTATAGGATGCAATCATTAGGGGAGGCATGGATCTTCTGAACCTCCAACCCCAGAGCGCACACAGTCTGTTTCGCTTCATATGTTGTTGACGGTAATTCATTGTTCTCGGGAAGCTTTTCCTTCACAATTTTTAGCATCCCCTCAAATGCTTTATCAGACACACCATATTTTCCCTTCCATTGCAACATTTCAAGTGTAGTACCAAGCTTTTTGTGACCCTGTTTGCAATCTGGGTACAATAGTTTTCTATGATCTTCTATCATACGACACAACTTTGCCTTTTCATTATCATTTTCACAGTCCCTTTGTGCATTTTTTAGAACTTGACCAAGATCATCAACATGGCCGTCTTCCGGTATCTCTTCTTCGTCAGCATCTTCCATTAAAGTATCCGTAAAATCTTGCCCCGCAGCCCAGTTAGGAATGTTATTATCATCCTCCTCATCTTCGTTCTCTTCCATCACAACCCCTCTTTCACCGTGCCTGGTCCAAAGCACATAGTTCGCCATGAATCCGTTTTTAATCAAGTGGAGGTGAAGAGTCCCCCAGTCAGAGTAGTCTTTGTCGTTTCTGCACAAAGATCATGGACAACACATGAATCCCTTTGGGTTCTTGTTGGTTTTGGCCACTTCGAGAAAAGCTTGCATGCCAGCAATGTACTCGGGGGATCGTCTGTCGGCATTCATCCATTGACGACTCATCTGCATCATATTAAAAAGTAAATTAACAAAGAGAAAGATGAAGAAGGGTGAATTCGATGATGTATACCGCTATGAACTAGATGATGAGAATTGGAGGCCTACCTACATTCTTCCATAACATGTTGATCATCTCAACACAATACGTGAATTCATAAATGTGTTTGAAGCAGAGGTTCAAAAGCTAGAAGCTGACTAGTTTTTAGCTTGGGGACTTGTGATACAATGACATACAAAGGTCACTTGATGGCCATTTCGATCTCCATTATCAGTGACCATACTTGTTATAAACTAACTTCTATAAAATTAGCTAAATGCAAAATTAAGATTAGTTCTATGTTCCGTTATATTAAAAAGTAAATTAACAAAGAGAAAGATGAAGAAGGGTGAATTCGATGATGTATACCGTTATGAACTGGATGATGAGAACTGGAGGCCTACCTACATTCTTCCTTAACATGTTGATCATCTCAACACGATACATGAATTCATAAATGTGTTTGAAGCAGAGGTTCAAAAGCTAGAAGCTGACTAGTTTTTAGCCTGGGGACTTGTGATACAATGACATACAGAGGTCATTTGATGGTCATTTTGATCTCCATTATCAGTGACCATACTTTTTATAAACTAACTTCTATAAAATTAGCTAAATGCAAAATTAAGATTAATTCTATGTTCCGTTATATTAAAAGGTAAATTAACAAAGAGAAAGATGAAGAAGGGTGAATTCGATGATGTGTTCCGTTATGAACTGGATGATGAGAACTGGAGGTCTACCTACATTCTTCCTTAACATGTTGATCATCTCAACACAATACGTGAATTCATAAATGTGTTTGAAGCAGAGGTTCAAAAGCTAGAAGCTAACTAGTTTTTAGCTTGGGGACTTGTGATACAATGATATACAGAGGTCACTTGATGACCATTTTAATCTCCATTATCAGTGATCATACTTTTTATAAACTAACTTCTATAAAATTAGCTAAATGCAAAATTTAGATTAGTTCTATGTTCCGTTATATTAAAAAGTAAATTAACAAAGAGAGAGATGAAGAAGGGTGAATTCGATGATTTATTCCGTTATGAACTAGATGATGAGAACTAGAGGCCTACCTACATTGTTTATAATATAAACTAACTTCTATAAAATTAGCTAAATGTAAAATCATAATTAGTTCTATGTTTCATTATATCAAAAAGTACAATTAAATTTTCTCTACCTCAATATAAAAGATAATAAGACAATGCTAGTGTTTAGCCAACCACATTTTTCTCAATCTAAAGTATATAGATAGTAACCTCATCTCTCATTAGCTCCTCCCACCTAGGATTGAAGATTTCTATTTTCTCCATCTCTAAAATATATCAAAACAATTAATCACAACAAATGATGGGAGGAAGAAGAATCAAACCTTGGAAACACTTTAGAGGAGAGAAATCTTCACAAATACATGAAGAAAAAATTCAGCAACACCTCTCTAAGGTTGAGGCTCCATGGAGGAGGATCTTGAGCTCATGGTGAAGAATGGCTCGGGCAAGAGAAAGGGGAAGAAGAAGCTGGATTTATAGAGCGCGGAGTATTTGTCCCGGTTGGAGTTACCAACCGAGACTAAAGGGCACACTTTAGTCCCGGTTGGTAACTCCACCCGGGACTAAAGAATTAGCACCTGGTGTAATTACCAACCGGGACTAAAGGGGGTGTCTCCAGCGGGCATTTCGGGCCACGTCGACGAAAGAACTTTAGTCCCGGCTCCAAAGTTGAACCGGTACTAAAGGCCCAAACAAAAGCCTCGCTCTCCACCAGTACAAACAATATTCATAGGAATCTCCCTGAAATAACAGGGCTACCATTATAGGTCATATATATGGAACAAGAAGCAATCAGATAAATTCATGCATGTTTAGTGCATCAAAGGTTAAGACACGAGCACAAATTATGTTACCATTGTTTTCTGGAAGTTTCCATCACATGGTATTTCTTTTCGGCTACTAATACTGCGTGTATTTCTGAGGGGTTTGCCATCAACATGTGATAAGGTACTCTCTACTGTGTAGTCCAGGTCATGAGGGCCAGCTCAAATTAGTCTGTGATAACATCTGCTCCCTTGTGTGTGTAATCCTGTCTCATGAATTTCCACCTTATGCTATCCTTAGTTATTTTCTTTTCTGGGACAAACAGCACACTTTCCCATATGAGATAATAATTCATGAATTTCCACCTTAGGCTATCCTTATTTTCTTTTTTGAGAAAACAACACACTGTCCAGCTTCTTTGCATTCTTTGTATAGGAAATAAGGGTGTACTACTCTTTTGAGTGATATATGTAATCCATATTTTTAATAATTGTTTTCATATTGTTATTATCTTGTTGAATCCAATATATATTGCAATGTAAACATTTTGGTTGCCCGTAGCAACGCACGGCATTTTGCTAGTTATTATGAATTGGGAGAGAACACAAGAAGACAGTCTTATAATTATAAGAAAACACATCAAGTATGTTTTGTTTTGAAACCACATTTTTACCAACATTAAAATTCCGGAAAATGCCAGGATGTTACCCTGGTACTCACACTTTGGTCATCCAGAGCCTGCAGTCAGCAGCTCCTCCTCTGCTTCTTGACACCGTTTTGTTCTGAACTTGTGCATTGCCAGGCCATGACTCTGAAACTGGAAGTGCCTGCCTCAAATTTACGGCACTCTGCAGGAGGCTGCGGTCAGCAGCTACTTTTACCCAAAATGGTGGACCGTGCCGCCGGAGATCCGACGCGGACATTTGGAAACGAGCAACAGCGACGGAGTGCGCCGCCGTCGTACGCGCCGCTCCGGCCAGCCACAAGCGGCGTAGCCAGAACAGCGTTTCGTGTCAGCCCGGAGACAGACCGCCTCCCCTTGGCCCTCGAGCTCCGGAAACCGTTTGCTCCGCGCGCTGCTGCGATGCGACGCGTGCAGGAGGAAGAAGACGCACTCGAGGGAAGCGAACCATGGCCTGACGCGGAGCTCCGGCGGCGGCGAGGCGCCGCGGAGGAGCGGATCGAGAATTTTGCAAATGCCCCCTGAATTGGATCGCGATCCGACTATTTCGAAAGTACCCTCTATATTTTGCATTTACCCCCCATTTGGATCGCGATTAGTAATCACGATCCGATTATTTTACGAAATGACCCTATTAATTTCATAAAGGTACATGTTCAGGTGCGGTCCTGTCCTTGGGGCACCGCCCGCCGCTGCGAGGAAGTGCTTAACCCCACCCATCTGACGCACCGGATGGTGGGTATGGCGAGCTCAAGCGGTGGCAGGGACCACGACGAGTTCATGGAGAGACGCCGCACTCACTTGGTCTTCGACGAGGCTACCAGCCGCTACCTACGGGAATCTCTATCGCCTCCTGCAGAAGAAGCTGCTCTCTCGGCGATGAAATGCGGCAGCAGGCATGCAAGAACGCACAATGGTCAGCTTACTAGAGCTAAGGTGATTTATACTGTGTCGCTGGAAATTGTCAAGACAAACTCGACCAGACGTTGCCGTGCAGCGAAGAGAAGACTGAAGATGAAAATGAATCCCAAATTGCATAGGCAGACTCTGTCTTTTAGAGCTCAGACTAGCATCATGTGTTTATTGTGACTCACACCTGATGTCGATTAGTGTATTCTATCATCGTGATCTTGTAGTAGCAGGCAATTAATTAGTGGGCAGTGGCTAAGCTTTCGAGCCCTGTCCATGTCTCAAGTCCTGATGAGTGATGACTGATTTGCTCAGCACCCATCACTCCCATCTCCCAACTCTTTTTTCTCTCTTTTAACTGCACAACCATCTTGCACATGGCCAGGTTATTTACAGACAGCTTCGATTGTGAGTGCGATAGACATAGATGCACACACAGTTTAGCTATATATATACATCTCCTATGCAAAGACTCTGCAGCTCGGATAGTTTTCCTAAAAACTGAAAACCAGACACACACTTGGTGAGCCTAATGCCAAGCGCTCGCACAAATCCGGATCATGGCTTCTGGGAACCAGTGGCGTCGGGAAAACATGTTCCAGCACCTAGCTCGCTTTGCGTGCTTGTGTGTGGTCGACGTGTGGACCACCACCATGGTCTAGTGCCACTGGATGAGAAGTTCCTACAGGGACGGCGAGTAGTCCTACACAAGTCTGACGTGTGATCATGCTCTTTGGTAACTCTTCGACACAACGACTTCAAGGAAGAACACTCAAGTTGGGCTCGCTCCACAGCCGATCACGTCGTAGTAGCTCTTTTTAGGGGGTGATTGGTTGCCCAAGACGTTTTGGTCCGGGATGGAGGGGTGGTACAGGCTCATCTCAGCCAGGACACAATGATACAAGGTGTCTTGTTTGGTTGCACTTTAGGTTTTCATCCCGCACGAAGGGCACCATGATTGGTTTGCTGCATGAACGATTTTGGTGCATGATTTCAATGCACAGCTCTTGATTGGTTGTGTGCATGGACAGAGGTGCAAGCACCCATGTACCGAATTGGTGATCTTACCACCATTTCATGCATGATCTAGTAAAGATGATCAAATATAGATATATGTGGATAAATTACTTAGAGATGGAACAAATGAACATAAGCAACCCTAAAATAATACTTGATTACATTAATTATTTAAAGATTGAAAGTTACTATTCACCACCTGAAAACTGAAAAATGGTCAAGTCTGGAATCATTATTGATTAGCTGTTTCTGACTGCAATTTCTGGAAAAATTTGTATGTAAACTTTGGAATGTAACTGAGTGGAAATAAAGTTCGAACTTCAAACTTTATCTTGGTCCAGTGGTTTGATAAGTTTGGTGAAGGATCTCAAATTTTGAAGAGGCGCAAAATGGGTCAATAGCTCTGTTTCGGCCACTTGGAAATCAGCCCAAGTCTGAAACTGAAAGCAGTATGGATTAGCTATGTTTGCAAGCAATTACAGAGAGATTTTCTTAAGCTCAATGGCTCCTCAGTAGCAAAATGGGATGTTGGTACGTTGGTAAGCTTATGTTTTCATTTTTTGAGCTAGACATGGAAGATAAGTAATTTTTAGAGAGCTCCCAACATTGGCACTTGACACTGTGACAATGGGCGCCAGGCAAAATTTGCAAGTCTGAAGCTATGGTTTTCAGAGAAATTGAAGACTGATTTGTGAACAAATTCCTTCAGCAAGTGCTAGTGACCTTTGGTGGTAACTAATCTTTGAAGTGCAAAGTTCATCATAGTCTATTTGTTGAAGAAAAAAGAGAACAGTTGCTATTTTAATTCAAGGATTAAAGTGGAATACTTGTCACTACCGTGACACCTTAACTGACCATTCAGTTAGCAGGAGCACAGGAGGTCAGAAGCAGAGCTCGTTACCGCCTCCCTCTTCTTAGTCTTGCAGTACTGCTCCTCATCCTTCCAGAGCCCAAGCCACCGGTCTCGCTTTCCTTTCATCCTCCTCCTACCACGGAGCATAGCAGAGCAAGCAGGGCAGCTCGAGCCAGCCGTGGCCACCACCACCGGCCAAAACCGCCGCCTCCGCTCCACCCCTTCCAACTCGTCGTAGAACACACCTCCGTGGCCTTGTCCTCCACCCCCACAACCAGCTCTTGGCCCAGCCGCTGGCGGCCAGAGCCGCTGATTATTGCTATCTCGGACGGAGAAGAGGAAGAGCATGACGATGACGCCGTCGTCGCTTATTCCAATCTCGGAGGAGGTGCGTGGGGTTCGGCTGGAGTTTCTGGTGGAGAAGATGCGGCGTGGCACGACGCTCCTTCCCCGGCAGGGGGAGGCTCGGTCAGTGAGGGGCGGAGGTGGCTCCGCCGGTGATGTGAACGGGCGGTAACCGTAGCCACGCGTGCCTAGTCTCCTGGATGGGGCCATCTCCGGTGCTCATCCCCAGTCTTCCCGCCAAGCACCAACCCGTCCTGGCTAGCGAGGGAAGCTCGCGTCTAGCGGACGGCCTCATCCGGGATGGCGGAGGCGAGATGCACGGCAGGATGCAGGTAAAGGATGCGAGTAGGGCAACCAAACATGGGCCGCCTACAACATTTCGTCCCGGATGGGCGTTTGGATGGCCTGGTGCGGGCAACCAATCACCCCTGTCGTTTTTCTGTCATTGGTCGCTCTTTCGTTGTGTCACGTCTCTGGCTGTCATTGGTCGCTCTTTCGTTGTGTCACGTCTCTGGTTCTCACCGTTGTTTCCTGCTAGAAGTCTGAGTTGTAGGGGGTGTGGGGAGTTTTACCCCGTCCGATCGCACGGGCTGAGCGCTCCATCCGACCGGTGGTTCCGCCTTACCACGTCCGCAGGCCCCACCGCGTAACGATTCAGCCTCCTGAGGGCATGTACAGCCCGTCTACAGAGCGCGTCTATAGAGCTACGTATTTGCAAAAAAAACACCCTGGGTCTCCCTACCGACGGGCTCAGCGTCGCTAGCCCAGGCGACGCCCGCATCCCGTTCCCCGATGTGGAGTAGACACGCAGGCGCCGGGCTGTAGAGGTCGTCGGTTCCGAGCGGTGGCGACCTGGATCTCGTGCGCCGCACCTGAAATCCTCCACCGGCTGCATGTTCTTCGCGCCAAGCATCAGGAGCGGGCGGAGCGGAGAGGACAATTCTCTCATCTTCACCGCGGTCGTCCATGTGCTACACGGAGAGGCGAAGCCCCACGGGGGTGCACGTGGTGAGCTCCAGCATGAGCCCGCGCCAAACAGCTCCCCTCGCCGGGCAGCTCCCTTGTCCGCCGCTGCCTCGAGCCCCGCCTGCGCGCCAGCTCCGCAATCCAAGAAGAAGCAATCCAAGCTTCGTCGCTGTTGTCTTCCGCCTCAGCTCCGATTTCCGGCCACCTCTGTCCAAATTTGTCACCAATCGACCAAGAACAGCAAGAACCGATCAAAACCTTGGGTGGAAAAGGAAGGGGATTGAAATCTAATCTCGTGGCTCCAAGAAATTGGCCGGTTGCAGTCGATCTGCAGGCACGATTTACACCTGCCGTGAGGGAGCAGGGACAGCTTTGGCCTGCCTCTCGCCGGCGCCCAAGCTTCGCAACTCTCTCCACCCCGGTCGCCGCGAGCGCCGCTGCGGCCGCTCCGTCCCGGCCACCGCGAGCGCCGCCGCGGGCTGCTCCATTCCGGCCACCGCGGCGCTGCGATGTGTCCTAGAGCCGCCGCGCTACTTGCGGCGCGGCCACCCGGAAACTCGAGCTGACAGGCCGATGGCTGCAGCCGTGCTTGCCTCGCACACGGGCGGGTGCGTTGAGTGGAGGGGGTTGAGATATTATATTGTCAGCGTTGAGTGAAGAGGAAGGTGAGAGTGAGGTATCGATGCAGGGAAAGGAGATGTGAATCCCATGTCTCATATTGTCAAATGTATTCTATCATTATAAAAAGCCACACAATAGTTTACAAAATACTTGTACAGCTGATCTTAACTACATACGACATATTAATTTGCTCTCTCTTATTCATACTTAATATCATTTAATCAAATAGCCACACATGATATCGACAATGAATTTGTAGTTGATTTTAAACTATATGCAAATATATTGTATCAAGTAGCCACACAATCGTATACAAAAATGCATCTGTAGTTGATCCTAAACTACATGCAAACCATTAAACAGTTTAGAGACGACCTCTCTGTCTATGGGCTGTACGAGCTGTCTGTACACCTGTCTGTATGCGCAGTTTGAGATTCTACAGACGACTCCCTGTCTAAGAGCTGTACATGTCCTGATGTGCGAGGCTTTGTGTTACTGTATATAAGGAACCGGTGCTTATAGCATGGATTGCAATTCGATACTCTGCTTTGACAACACCCCCACCATCCTCAGCTTCTGAGAGGCAAGCATGCTTCCCTTTTCCTTGTCTGGTGTGAAGACAATTCAATGAAAGTACAGAAGGAACCAATGTTTCTCTTTTTAACTGCACAACAACATCTTGCACATTGCTGTGTGTCTTGTGTTTACACGGGAACGAGGCTATCCTGTTTAACAGCACAATATCTTGCACATTATGTTGGCAAGCATTATGTGTGGTATGTGACTGAACTGATGTCAATTAGTGAGCCTGATCATCGCGATCACGTTGTACCAGGCAAGGCAATTACTGTGCACAGTGATGACTGAAGAGTCAAGCATTGGCTAAGCCTTCAGGTTCTGCAGGTGTCCCTGGCTAGCTGCGATCCATTTGCCATGCAACAGAAGTCGCCCACGAACTTAACTGATTGTGTCATCTAGATCCCGAACTCCTAAAATGCACATTGAGACCCCCCCCCAAATTTGCTATTTGATTTGCGTGAGGTCCAAATCAACATAACCTGAGTTAAACTGCTTGTATGGTGCAATTACTGTACATGGGGCCCACCTCTCTCTCCCCCTTCTTTGTCTCCCTCCGTCGCCGGACTGCCGTCATAGGCCAAGCCTCTCTCCTTTCTCTCTTCTCTTTATCTTTCTCTCCATTGCCGGGCGTCGTCGTCGCCTAGCCCCTGTTGCGCCATCAGCCACCTCGCAGCCTGCAGCGGTGCAGCGCCGCCTACCTGAACGGTGCCCAAGACGGCCTGCCGGCAAGGTGCCCGCATCGGCCGGCGAGGCAGCCCGCGGCGGCCTGCCTGCGCTGTGCCCGCGGCGGCCTGCCGGTGAGGTGCCCGTGGCGGCCAACGAGGCAGCCTGCAGCGGCCTGCCGGAGGCTGACTGCAGTGGCGCAGCACGACCTGCCTGTGCGGTGACCGTCTCGCATTCTCAGAAAGGGCCGCTGCCGCCCGCCCGCCACCTCCAACCGACTGGACCGCTGCCAGAGTGGCTACTCCCCAGCCTTCCCCCGTCTAGCGGAGCTCCTGAGCAGAGCTAACTTGTTTTCCCTCCTCCTTCAGATCCGGTCGGCGTTGTCTCGGCGACACCAAAGGGCCTCAAAACGTCCGGCTCGGCACCTGGAGTAGGAGCACCATCAAGGGAGCAGCACCCGCAGGCCTGACAGCAGCAGTGCAGCACTCGACAACCGAGGGAGATAGAGAGAAGAGAGAAAAGGAGAGAGGTGGGCTCCACTTACAGTAATCATGCCACACAGGCATTTTAACTCAGGTTATGTTACATTGTTACCACACACGAATCGGTTAGCAAGTTTGGGTTTTCAACGTGCATTTTAGAAGTTCGGGAACCTAGATGACACAGCCAACCACGGCCTGTTCGTTTGGGCACATGGTGGTGATAGTTAGTCTTGGTTTGTTACGAGAGAAAAGATCTTCTTAGCGGTTCTTTGGTGGTAGCATTGCTACGAGAGAAAGATCTTCTTGTTGGTGGTGATAAGCCAAGCGAACAGGGCGCAAGTTCGTCCGGTTCCACACAAGTGCATGGTAACTGGCGATCAGTACAACTCCTTTCTTTGTTGGTTCATGAACGTCATTATTAATTGCTGTTTTAGTTGTTAATTGCTGTTTTTAGTTGGCGTACACAAGCAAAACTTGACGTGATAATAAGTACTTGTGTATCTTCTGGCTATGTCCAACCTGTTTGTTTGACTGATGGTTGGTGCTGATTTGTTCTAAGAGAAAAAATACTGCTGGTTGGTTGTTTTGTGGCTGGTTTAGTATGAGAGAAAAGTACTGCTGTGGTTGGCTGTTAAGCCAAACGAGCAGGGCGGTCCTCTGTTATGTGTGTGGGTGGAACCGTGTGGAGGTCTTGGGTGTTGCGTTGTGTTGAAAATTGATAATGATGGAAATGACACCGCCTCACAAGACCCCAAGAAAAGACCCTAATTTGGCCTTCCTGCTCATCCTCTGGCGTCATAAGTGTTTTTTTGCCTTTTGTTGTTAGTTGTTGTATAGTTGTCTTTCCCTCCTTCGATCGCTTTATTGTTGTTTTTGGCTTCAACCCTTGCAGCTGTGTTCCTGCCGAGGGACCTAGGAGTGTTTTCTTTTGTTTTTTTTGTTTTTTCTTTGTTTTTTCGCTGCTCTATATTTGGTTCCTTTCTTCTCGTAATAAAAATCACGACAAATATCTTTGTCGTTCCTTTAAAAAAATCACTGGCTCAAAAGGGCTTGCTACTCTGATTAAAGGTCTTCTGTCGTTTTTCCTAGATATTCCACCAACAATAGATGACAAGCCTGTCGAAGAGCTGTCAGTTCTACATCCCAATCAATTTCATGCCTCACTTCCACCAGCTGTGAATTGAGGATTTCACGTTCCCCGCCAGTATGTGGTGTAGATCGAACCATGTAGCCAAAAGGTTGCACGCTGTAGCCATGTATTACAAGGAGTTCCATCTCATTTGACGCGAACAGGGTTCATCGTGACAACCATGTCAAAAATCGGCGCATAGGTGTATACAACAATAAACCTGTCACCCTCGAAACGTCGAGGTTAATGAAGTTCGTGAAATAAGTTTTCAGGAGCAAAGAACGCGCGATGATCTAGAATCTTGAACCTGCGAAGCTGCAAAGTCGCGAACGCGTGATAATTTGGAATCTTGAACCTGCGAAGTCTCGGAGTCGCGAACACGCAATGATCTGGAATCTTGAACCTGCGAAGCTGCAAAGTCGCGAGCAAGCGATGATCTGGAATCTTGAACCTGTGAAGCTTCAGAGTTGCAAACTCGTAAAGACCTGAAGCCATGAACCTGCAGAGCCACGAACTTCGGGAGTCTGTGAAATTCGGGAATCTGCTGAAGGTCAAGTTCAGGAGTCATGGCGCACGAAGATTTCCCGAACGGGAAGATTCATGAACCAGTAAGAAGCAAAGTCAAAGACATCGTCTCAAAAAGTTCGGGTTTAGCGTGTGAACTAGTGGCAGGCTTGTAAATGTATGAGATGAAAAAGACATTCATGTATGTGTTCACATTAGGAATATTCTTCGAGCTCGAGGGTGTTTTCGGAATGTAAAAGTCCCTTCGTCTCCCTATAAAAGGGGACGCGAGGGCACGTGTAAAGGGGCTCACAACTTTTGAGGCTGAAGCAGTCTTTGAGGAGATTCTTTGTCTCCTCTTGTGTCATCACTCTATTTTAACGTGCACATTGTACTATCTCTCATGTTCGGGGATCTCATCCGGATTTTCGGATATCCCCAACAATTATTGTCACACCCTGAAATTTCCCAATTTCAGGATGTGAATAGAAAGAATAATTAAATAACAATTTTATCATAATTTTAAAATTTTTCCAACATTTATTTTTCTTTACAAGAAATATAGTATAGGAAAAATCTTTTGTTTGATTTTCTAAATTAAATAAAAAGTTATGTGTGTTTCATTCATGCCGATGCATCTAGTGGTTTTTAAGTGCAAAAGGTTTCAAAAATGCGTTTAGGAGATGTCCAAAACCTTCCGAGAATTTTCCGGATTTTTCTGGAATTTATTCTCATTTTCCTTGAGCTATTTCTATTTATTAGAAGGCTCTAAAATCCTTTTGATGAGCTCCAAATGCTTTATTTGGATTGTTCATGTCATAATCTATCTCTAGGAATTTTCCTGGAATTTTTATGATTTTCGGAGTATTTTTTGTGCCTTTAAACAATTTCTAGACTTTTCTTGAATTTGTTTTCGCATTAAAAATAAATTCGAAAAAAGAAAAAAACAAACCTATCCCCTCTTGGAACGGGCGGAGCCGTTTTTCATAAGCAAATTTAATTTGAATAATATTTCTATAACATATTTTTGTACATAAAAGTTAATTAGATCTTTATCTTGTTTTCGTAAACCAAATGTTAATTTGTTTAATAGTAATTAATCTTTTATAACTAAAATTTGATTAGGCTTTTACATCGGCTTTTATAATAAATATTAATTTGATTAATGCCAATACCATAATGTTTTTAATAATAATATGATCTACTCGAATTACAAAGTTTCGTTTAGATTGTGTCGGAGACGACCACGGGTCCCCTTAAACAACCGGGGAAACCCCACTTAAACCCGAAAAAAGGCCAAGGCCAAACACGCCTCACTTAAACACACAGGGCATGGCCCACGCCACGGTGGCCCCGACGGCCCACCAAGGCGGCCCACTCAAAGATCCCCTCAAGCGGGGCTCGCGTCGCTCGAGGGCACACGCCTCCCTCGGGTGGGCTCCGCTCCGTTCGAGGGGGTGCGCTTACCTCGAGCAGGCTCCGCCTCGCTCGAGGGTCCGCGCCGCCCTCAAGTAGGCTCCGCCTCCCTCGAAGGCGCTCCGCACGCACGCCCGTTCTCGTACGCGGGTACGGGCATTTAATGTTCGACAACGGTGGGGCGGCGCCATCATGCGCCCGGGACTCGCGCCCCGGTTCTGTTGCACCAACTTCCTAGGAGGGATCCCATCCCCGCCACTGTGGGGGACTGTGCGACGTGGCCGGTGCCAGTCCCGTGACGCCGCGCCGCCTACTCCGGTACGGCTAACGCGCCGAGCCCTCGAAGGGGGCCGGCCGCACCCTCGATTTGCTTTCCCGTGACTTTGCAGGGTTAGGTCAAGGCGTTAGGCCGGCGGGGCGCCATCCCTGCCACTGTTAACGGCATGGTGGCCGCCCCCGCGCGTACAACCCCACGCCGGGCACTGTGGTAACAGCTCCGGCGCCGTGGAGCGTGCGGGAACAGGACGCCGCCATGCCGGCCCCTGTATCCCGTACGGATCGATGTCAGCAACCTCCTCGAGCCCGCCTGGAGACATCACGACCGTCCGCTGCACTCCTACCCTCGAAGCTACCACTGTTCGGGTACAAGATACGCCATGATGGCCGGATCGCGGCAAGGACCATCAGGGCGGCCGCCTACTCTACGGCACAGCACACCACGCTTCCCCATGTAGCTAAATAGTGCGACATACATGTAACTCGCTCTCTCCTTGGCCTATAAAAGGAAGACGAACTCCCCCCGCCGCGAGGGGACGACGACGAGAGGACATAAAGCGAGAACAACAACACACGACACATCACGCTCTTGCTCTCCAATCCTCCCACAATATCTTCGCCCACTTCACCGGGGACTTGGAGGCCACGCTTCCTCTCCCCCCCTTTCTTGTAGCAGCCCCACTACGAGCACCCGGTCTTGAGCAATATAATGCCTCGAGCACACCACCGCCGTACGTACGGCCCTCGGCGGGAACCAGGATAAAACCTTGTGTCCCCGATTGCTTAAGCACCGACCATTGAGGGATAGACCTTGCGCTTATCACCGGTTAGTGTCGGGACCACATTCCGCACCGACGGTTGGCGCCCACCGTGGGGCAAGCGAGCGCCTAAGGTCAATCCACCGTAAACTCCCTCCATGGTGATTCGCACCGAGTACCGCGGCACGCGCTACTCTATGGGCAGCTCGGACCCCCTCCCCCGCCGGGTTTGAAATCCGATTCGGGGGCCCCGAACTTTCGGGCTACGGGGAATGACTACCTAATGCGCCTCACCAACCGTGAGGAGCTCCGTGCGCGGCGCCAAGCCGGTCCGTCCCGCCGCCACCGTGCACGCCATCACCACGCGTACGCCCGCCGGTGTCACACCCGGATTTAAGGACAAACCCGAATGCAAGAATACATGTGCGCCGGGATCAAGTTACACACATGCATCGACGCGGTGAATACCAAAACACGGTGTAAAGCGTAGAGAGTATTAAACAGTTATTACATGACCGAATGTCTCAACTAAACAATCGTTCGAGTAGCTAACGGCGGAAAAGAAACACACGTAGAAGTCCTCCACGGGCGGTGGCGGCGGAGAACGGACGCCTAGAACCCATCAAACTCATCATAGTAGTCTTCAAAACGCCCATCGAGCGAGCAGCGGGTAGTGTAGATGCAATAAATAAACAACAAGCGTGAGCACATGTCGTACTCGGCAAGGGAAAAGTTCTATAACAACATGCAAGGCTTTATGGTGGAAGGTTGTTGGCTCATAAGCAAGTCAACATTTTAGTTGGTCAAGTTTTATTAAGCAACCGTTACTAGCAAGTGTAAGTATATACCAAACCCGGATAATAAAATGCAACGGATCCATAAAATGTAATGCACAAGTTTAAAAGTTCCATCTTCCATAGAATTAATCATGTGAGGGTCCAGGCCGCTCTTGACCGTGAGCACGGCTAACTAGTTAGTTTTACACTCTGCGAGAGGTTGTACATCTTTACCCACAAGTCGCGTAAAAACCCAAAAGAGTTTTAGACCCAACCATGCGGTGTTTGCAAGGCACCATACCACACTTCCGAGGTGTGATTGCATAGGGACGCTACGAGGCCGTTACAAAGATCCCCGGATGAAGGTCGCCCGCTAGGTTACCCGGTCGGTGCAACGTATAAAGCTCCCGGACGAGTACCGTGTCTTAGCTAAGCCCACACCCGCGCCCGAGCGGTCCATACGCCACTACCCGCCGGCCCCCAACCCTTATCGGGTAAAGCATACCTAGCATCTAGTTCACTAATTAATAAGCCAAGACAGAGCCATATGTCTTGTGGTAGTACTTGTTTTCCCCGGGTGGTTCTCCATGTTCCGATTAACAACGTAAAGTGTTCTTGCATTACATGAATGGTAGCATAAATAAAGCCATATTAACAAGTGTTCATTAAACCATCCCAAAACCACATAAAGCGCTAGCGAGTGCTACCCAAGATAAAGTAAACCCGGAGTTGATCAAGGCATAGGATAACAAAGCTAGTCAAACCTTAGCAATAGGACCCATCAATTTAATGCGTAGCAATAATAAACAACTCGTGTAATTGAAATGCATGTTGTAATAGGAATTTAACGGGAATGCAGCAAGGACTTGCCTTCTACCAGCACCGGAAGCTGCTCGGGGTCTTGATACTCTTCAACGAGCGAAGTCCCCGAATTGCTCGTACGCTACGCTCCACACATCACATACAAGCAAGCAATGGAAATAAATAAGAAACAGTACACCAATCATCTCAAACAGTAACAAAAGCAACAGAAAACTATTCTACTCGTCGAGACGATCGCGTGGACATAAAGAACGCTAAAAACGGAGTTAAAACGACAAAGTTATGATTAAAACAAGTTTTAGGACTTATTTGTAAAGAATTTTAAGACCTCGGGCTAAAACGAAGAAATCGGGACTAAAACGTAGGGGTTTTATAAGGTGGGAGGACCGGGTTGCAATTCCGGGAAAACTCGGGGTTTTATTTGCAAAAACGCGCGGCACGGCGGAGGGATTAGATCGGATCCGTTGGATCGCGATCGAGCGGCTCGGATCTAAAGCGGGCGCGGGGTCATAGTTGACCGGTACACGCCGGTTTGACCGGCGGCCGGGGGGCGAGCGGTGGCCGTCGGATGGAGATCCGGCGGCCACGGATCGCGCGAGCGGCCGTGGCGGCCGGGTGCGGCCGGCGGCGGCGCGGCGCGGCGGCGGCGGCGGCGCAACGGCCGCTTGGCGGCGGGGTGCACCAAAAACTACGGGGTCTTCACCGGAACGTAGAGCGCGCGCGTGCGAACCCAACCGGAGCGTCCCGGCGCGCGACGGCGAGGGACGGCGGCGCACGGCGAGGCGCGGCGGCGGCCAAGCTCCGGCGAAGGCGAGCCGGTGATGCGGTGCACGGGGACACAAACAACCCACATCGGTAGGCTCCTTACCCTACGGCGGTTTCACGGGAGCGACGGAGGGGCGGCGAACGACGGCGGCGACCCGGGCTTGAAGCGGCGGCGCGGACCGAGGCGGCGGCGGCGCCGCTAGGGTTAGGGTTTGGCGGCGGCGGCACGAGCCGGGGTGGGGGCGGTGCGAGGCCGGCGGCGCATTAAATAGGGGCGCGGCCCTCGGCCCGGCACGCGGGCCCGAGGCGGCGCGCGCGGCGACGCCGGGTCGGACTCGGTTGCGGTCCCGAGTCGGAGGCGGGGCGGCGGGAGGAAGGCGGCCGACGCGCGGGCCCCGCGCGTCGAGGCGGCGGGCGGCGGGGGGCTGCGGCGCGCGGAGGTGGGCCGGCGATGGGCCGCTAGGGGTAGGTGGGCGGGGCTGCTGCGGTTGTTTCTTTTTTTTTCCTTTTTCTTTTACAAATCCTATTTCCAAACTTCTTTAAACATCAAACAAACTTCGAATTCAAACCGAGATTTGAATCCAACAACCAAAAGCAATGCACACGAGTAAACTCCTATATTTCATTAATTAATTAAGAAAAGTGATTAAATGCCTATAAAAGCACAACAACCTTATATTCCTTAAGCGAGATCGAAATGTTGCTAAGTAAATTTTAATTAAATTCGGGAATTGGAATTTAGGGTGTTACAAATCCTACCCCCCTTAAGATGAATCTCGTCCTCGAGATTCGGATGGATCAAAGAGATGTGGATATTCTCCCCTTTCAACTCCTCTTCTCTCTCCCAAGTTGCCTCATCCTCTGCATGATTACTCCACTGCACCTTGCACATTATGAAAGTCCGGTTTCTTGTAACCCGTGTCAATCTGTCCAGAATCTTGATAGGCCGTTCAGTAATGGTGAGATCCTCCTTCACATCCAATCCATCCATAGGCAACGGTTCCTTATCATGAGGCTTGAGACCTCTCTTTAACTGAGAGATATGGAACACATCATGCACATCTGCAAGCTGCGCTGGCAACTCAAGTCGGTATGCTACCTCTCCCACTCGTTGCAAGATCTGGAAAGGTCCGATGTAGCGAGGAGACAACTTTCCCTTTACCTTAAACCTGCGCAAACCTCTGATAGGTGACACCTTCAGATACACATAGTCGCCCTCTTGGAAAGATACATCTCTCCTCTTCCCGTCTGCATAACTTTTCTGCCTGGACTGAGCAACTCTCAAGTTCTCTCTGATGATCTGAACCTGCCTCTCTGCCTCCTTGATGATGTCTGTCCCAAACAACTGACTCTCACCTGTCCGACTCCGGTACAACGGTGTTCGCACTTTCTCCCATACGGTGCCTCGAAGGGTGCCATCTTCGGACGGCTTGATAGGCCGTTGTTGTAAGAAAACTCGGCATACGGCAAGCTCTTGTCCCGGCTCTCACCATGCTTAAGGGCGCAAGCTCTTAGCATGTCCTCCGAAATACGATTCGTCCTTTCGGTCTGTCCGGCATGTCTGCGGGTGATAGGCTGAGCTGAAGTTCAACTTCGTATCCATAGACTCATGCAGTTTCTCCCAGAAACGTGACGTGAACTGAGTTCCCCTGTCAGAAACTATCTTCTTAGGAACACCGTGCAAGCATACGATCCTGGTCATATACAACTCAGCTAGCTTTGCCCCTGTATAAGTAGTACGCACTGGTATGAAGTGAGCAACCTTAGTCAAACGATCCACAATAACCCATATTGAATCATATCCATCACGAGTACGGGGCAACCCAACGATGAAATCCATGCCTATCTCTTCCCACTTCCACTCTGGCACCTTCAATGGCTGCAGCAATCCTGCTGGTCTCTGATGTTCAGCCTTGACCTTGTGGCACGTGTCACACAACGCAACGTGAGCGGCTACATCCCTCTTCATCCCATACCACCAGTACCTGCGCTTCGCATCCCGATACATCTTTGTCTTGCTGGATGAATGGAATAAGCTGAATCATGGGCCTCTCTCAAGATCGTCTTCCGAAGATCTCCCACGTCAGGCACACAGATCCGGTTCTTGAACCATATCGTACCCTGATCATCCTCAGTGAAATCCGGGGCCTTGCCCCTCTCCATGGTGTCCCTGATCTCCTTGATCTCCTCATCCTTCGACCGTCCTTCACGAATCTGGCGCTCCCGAGTAGACTCTACCTCCAAAGTGACTCCCTCGGTGTGAGCGGCTATCCCCGCATTGAGTCCCTCGAATTCCTTCATCGGCTCGTCGGACAATTTGGAACGCCAAAGCTGCATTGGCTTTGTCCTTTCCGACTCAAAGCATACGCAACCGCATTAGCCTTCCCGGGATGATACTTGTATGTCCGGATCGTAATCCTTGATCGGCTCCAACCATCGGCGTTGTCTCGGATTAAGATCCTTCGAGTAAAGATGTACTTTAAGCTCTTGTGGTCCGTGTAGATCGACACTTGGTCCCCATGATGTAATGTCTCCAAATCTTTAACGCATGAACCACGATGCTAGTTCCGGATCATGCGTAGGATAGTTCTCGCTCATGCTTCCTCAACCGCCTTGATGCATAGGCTATGACGTGTGCCTCCCGCATAAGAACACAACCCAAACCTTGCCTCGATGCATCACAATAGATATCAAAGCCCTTACTCGCAAATGCATCACAAGCACCGGAGCGGTCGTCAATCTCTCGCTTCAACTCCTCAAAACTCGCCGACGGTGCATCGGTCCACTTGAACTCTCTATCCTTCTCCGCAAAGGTGGTGAGAGGCTTCACAATCTTAGAGAACCCCTCGATGAACCGTCGATAGTACCCCGCAAGTCCAAGGAAACTCCCGATCTCCTTAACCGTCCTCGGCGGTTCCCACTTCAACACATCTTCTACCTTAGCCGGATCGACCGCGATACCTCCATCCGTGATGATATGCCCCCGTAAAAAGAGACTTCCTTCAACCGTAAATCACATTTGCTTGAACTTGGCATACAAGCTGCGCTCTCTCAACTTCGCAAAACAAGCCTCAAATGGTCCTCATGATCCTCCTCGGTCTTAGAGTAAACCAGAATATCATCAATAAACACCACAACGAACTTATCCAAGTACTCCATAAACACCTTGTTCATCGGATACATAAAGTAGGCGAGTGCATTTGTCAACCCAAAGGACATAACAAGATACTCATACAGTCCATACCCGGTAGTGAATGCGGTTTTAGGAATATCCGACCATCCGATCTTCATCGATGATAACCGAATGCGGATCAATCTTAGAGAACACCTTAGCACCTCTCATCCGATCAAACAGTCTTCAATGCGAGGCAATGGATACTTATTCTTGATAGTGACCTCATTAAGCAATCGATAATCCACACACATCCTCTGAGTACCATCCTTCTTCTCAACAAAGATAACCGGTGCTCCCCAAGGTGATGAACTAGGACGGATAAACCCCTTTTCCAATAATTCATTAATCTGTTTCTTAAGTTCTATCAATTGTGTACTAGACATTCTATATGGACGTTTAGAAATAGGAGCAGTACCAGGTAATAGATCAATAACAAATTCAACATCTCGGTCGGTGGCATACCCGGCAACTCCCCTCCGGAAACACGTCCGGTACTCGTTAACCACCCCGATATCCTCCAAAGCCTTGCCATCCGAACCGCCGCACGGAACCTCCCGCATCCGACGGTGGATCGGCCACAAGTTCAATCTTTTCCCCGCTAGGACTAGTGAGAAGAACAGTCCTCTTAGCACACTTGTATCGTTGCATCATGAGTGCCCAACCAATCCATACCCGGTATAACATCAAGATCCTTTGATTCCGGCACTATCAAGTTTGCCCAAAAGTCTGCTCCCATGATCTTTAGTCTAACATTAGGACACATGTATAAAGACCTCATATCCCCCTCCCGGTGATCTAACTAGCATGGTTTGTTTCATGGGACACATGGGTATGCTATGCTTGGCCACAAACTGAGCAGATATAAACGAATGGGAAGCTCCAGAATCAAATAATACTGATGCGGGGATAGAGTTGACAAAGAACATACCAAGCACCACGTGTGGATTCTCCTGAGCGGTCTCGGTACTCACGTGATTCACCCTGCCACTGCCCTGACTCTGCTGCCCCTTGTTGCTCTGCGGGGTCTGGTTCCCGCTCCTCAACTGCTGCATCTGCTGGTTCTGCACGGGGGTGCCTGGGGGGTGCCTCTTAGGACAGGCATTAGCATAATGCCCAACCTCTCCACACTTGAAGCAAGTGTTGCCCGCGGGGGTGCGTGGTGCGCCTGGCCTCACGGGCGTACCAAGAGGAGTCATCGGACGGTGCTGCGGGTAAGCAGGGCGTGGAGTCTGCGGTCCTGGGCGCGGAAACTGCTGAGGAGTGCGCTGGAACTGCTGGAACTGCCGCGGGCGATACCGATACTGCGCCGCTGCGGCCATAACCTCCCGACGGACCTCTCGGACGGAACGGGGCTCCCGGCGGTGAAGTAAAACGGGGACGAGTGTGGCTCCCGGACCGCCCTGGAGTAGCCGCCTTCCTCTTCAACTCCCCCAACTCTCTCGCGCATGGATTCCCGAACAATAGCCTTGTCGAGCGCCGCCGGAAAGTCCGGAAGGTATGTGACGTCAGCTGGTAACGAAGCGGTCCAGCCAAACCCTCCAAGAAGCGCTCCTGCTTCTTAGGATCATCCGCTACCTCCTCCGGTGCATAGCGAGACAACTCAATGAACCTGTCCCGATATTCTGCCACTGACATCCCTCCCTGCTTGAGAGAGAGGAACTCCTTCTTCTTAAGCCTCATCACCCCAGCAGGAATATGATGGTTCCGGAAGCTCTCTGTGAACTCCTGCCAAGTGATGGTGTTGGGTGCAGCATGGGCGGTCGTGTAAGCATCCCACCAAGCTCCTGCAGATCCTTGGAGTCGACCGGCAGCAAACAAGACCTTCTCTCTGTCATCGCACTGAGCCGTGGTGAGCATCTTGCTCACAGTCTTCAGCCAATCCTCAGCGTCAAGTGGATCTGCAGCATGGGTGAAGACCGGTGGACGATGGCTCATGAACTCCCGGTGCCTGTTCATAGGCGCCGGCTGCTGTGGCGGTGGTGGTGGCGGATTATTAGCTTGAGCCTGCAGGTTGGCCACAGTGTCCGTCAAGTTCTGCAGTAGCTGCAGCTGGTTCTGAAAGAACTGCTGCATAGGATCCATTGGTGGCGGTGGTGGTGGAGGTGCACTGCTCGAACTGTTGCCTCGACCTTGACGAACCACTGGAGGCTGATCAACCCCTGATCCGGACCTGGTGTTTACCATCTGAGCGTTAGAAACACTGATTTAGATGATGATAACAATTGAAAAGCTGAAAAGATAATAATGCTGAATTCCAGAATAAGACAGATTCTGATAGCTGTAAAGAAACCAAGATATCTCTCTGTTCCAGTAACCAAAAACCACGAATTTTTCTGGAGATATGGTGTATGAAATTACTGAACTAACCCAACTGGTTTTGCCTCAATCGGAGGTCTACAACTCGAGATATAAAATAATGAAGTCAGGTATGTCAGCAGGAATTGACAGATTTCTGTTAGCTCAATGTTTCGTCCATAACTCCCAGAATATAAATTGGATATAGCTGAATTTTTGACAGAAAATCAGATATGAAATTTGTGAACTAACCCCACTGGTTTTACTTAATTTGGAGTTCTGTAGCTCGAGATAAAATTAAAACAGTACTGCTGTGTCAGGAAGTAACGCGAACAGATTCAGCACTACAATACTCCTTAAGATAGATAAAATATGATAGATAAAGAATTACGAATTTATAAGATAAAAGATAGGTGGAACAGAACTTAAACCCACTAATCAAACTCTATTACTAAACCAATGTCATTGTGGCATTAATCCACAACACATTGCAATCAACCAAAAATCCAAATCACGAAGTTCACAAACCAAGCATTCAAGCACACCACTAACTAACTCATCGATCCAACGTGGCGTTCTAACGTTTACGTACTCGATAACGAAAGATAAAGACTTCTAACACCTAACTCCTATGGCCAAATGATCCTAGTGCGGGATCCAAGTGACCCATAGCTTGTCCTTGCAGGTCTTGGTGACATGGCAGGCCAGTCCTCTCCATCATCCTGCACCTCATCTTCATCTTCGCCTGCGATCACTGCTTTGAGCCTCTTGATCTCTCTGCGGTCTTCATCTTGCTGGTCACGGAGATCTTGAAGCTCCATGAGAGTGTCATCCAAGTTGGTATTGAGAGCGGCTACGTGACCCACTTGCATGGCATAGCGTGCTCCCAGAGTTTCATTGGCCATTGGAATTTCACTGCCCACAGCTCCAGAGCGACGGCGGGGTAGATCTCCCCACACAGAGTTGGTGAGGTGATGAGCTTCCTCGTAGCACCACGCGGATAGAGCCCTCCTAGCTGCATCATCTCTTCCGGCGGCGAAGGTAGCTCTGGTAGCTAGAGCTTGATGGACAACAACCTCGTACAGCCCTCCATCCAGCGGGTTATCCTCCAGGATGCGCACAGACACATCCCACTGGGTTGGATGGCGAGGGTGAGTCCTCTTCAGTCCCACGTAGTCGATCGTCACGTTCAGCTGAAGACGCTGGAAGAGCCTCCTCAACTTGGATGGAAAGCGTGCATGCCCTCCATCGTGGTGACAAATGACCACCTTCCACTTCTCTGGCGCAGGGTGATCCTCAGCATCTCCATCTTCTGGGTCAGAGTCCTCAGGATCTGAGGGGTCTTCCGGATCATCTCCTTGCTCTGGCTCTTCCACTGGCTCCTCCTCAGGCTCTTGCTCTTCCTCTGGCTCTTCGGGCTCATCATCCGATAGCTCAATCACAGCGGGCGGAGGAGCTTGCTCTGAAGCAGAGCTTGCTTCACTTCCCTCTCCGAGAATCTTCCCGATGCTCCTCACCGTCGCTTGAGTAGCAAGAGAAGTCCCGGTCCTCCAGGTACCTAGGAAAGCGGTAGGCACCTGAACGCGTGGTCTTCAGCCGGCGAACCATCTAAGATAGATGAGACAAGCAGATTACTAAAAGAGACAAGACCAAGCTTAGATAACAAAAGCAAACAAGGATAAGATTAAACCAAGATTAGATATAATAAAATAGAATAAAGCAAGCTAAGCTATGTGTGGCTTCTAATGTTATAAAATCCTTAATTTTCGACCAGTTCTAACTAGGCTAACGTCCTACGATCAACACGGCTCGGTACCACTTTGTCACACCCGGATTTAAGGACAAACCCGAATGCAAGAATACATGTGCGCCGGATCAAGTTACACACATGCATCGACGCAGTGAATACCAAAACACAGTAAAGCGTAGAGAGTATTAAATAGTTATTACATGACCGAATGTCTCAACTAAACAATCGTTCGAGTAGCTAACGAGCAGAAAAGAAACACACGTAGAAGTCCTCCACGAGCACCGACCGGAGAACGGACGCCTAGAACCCATCAAACTCATCATAGTAGTCTTCAAAACGCCCATCTGAGCAGCAGCCGGGTAGAGTAGATGCAACAAATGAACAACAAGCGTGAGCACATGTCGTACTCAGCAAGAGAAAAGTTCTATAACAACATGCAAGGCTTTATGGTGGAAGCTGTTGGCTCATAAGCAAGTCAGCATTTTAGTTGGTCAAGTTTTATTAAGCAACTGTTACTAGCAAGTGTAAGTATATACCAAACCCAGATAATAAAATGCAACAGATCCATAAAATGTAATGCACAAGTTTAAAAGTTCCATCTTCCATAGAATTAATCATGTGAGGGTCCAGGCCGCTCTTGACCGTGAGCACGACTAACTAGTTAGTTTTATACTCTGCAGAGGTTGTACATCTTTACCCACAAGTCGCGTAAAAACCCAAAAGAGTTTTAGACCCAACCATGCGGTGTTTGCAAGGCACCATACCACACTTCCGAGGTGTGATTGCATAGGGACGCTACGAGGCCGTTACAAAGATCCCCAGATGAAGGTCGCCCGCTAGGTTACCCGGTCGGTGCAACGTATAAAGCTCCCGGACGAGTACCGTGTCTTAGCTAAGCCCACACCCGCGCCCGAGCAGTCCATACGCCACTACCCGCCGCCCCCAACCCTTATCGGGTAAAGCATACCTAGCATCTAGTTCACTAATTAATAAGCCAAGACAGAGCCATATGTCTTGTGGTAGTACTTGTTTTCCGGGTGGTTCTCCATGTTCCGATTAACAACGTAAAGTGTTCTTGCATTACATGAATGGTAGCATAAATAAAGCCATATTAACAAGTGTTCATTAAACCATCCCAAAACCACATAAAGCGCTAGCGAGTGCTACCCAAAGCATAAAGTAAACCCGTGTTGATCAAGGCATAGGATAACAAAGCTAGTCGAACCTTAGCAATAGGACCCATCAATTTAATGCGTAGCAATAATAAACAACCGTGTAATTGAAATGCATGTTGTAATAGGAATTTAACGGGAATGCAGCAAGGACTTGCCTTCTACCAGCACCGGAAACCGCTCGGGGTCTTGATACTCTTCAACAAAGAGCGAAGTCCCCCGAATTGCTCGTACGCTACGCTCCACACATCACATACAAGCAAGCAATGGAAATAAATAAGAAACAGTACACCAATCATCTCAAACAGTAACAAAAGCAACAGAAAACTATTCTACTCGTCGAGACGATCGCGTGGACATAAAGAACGCTAAAAACGGAGTTAAAACGACAAAGTTATGATTAAAACAAGTTTTAGGACTTATTTGTAAAGAATTTTAAGACCTCGGGCTAAAACGAGAAGAAATCGGGACTAAAACGTAAGGGTTTTATAAGGTGGAAGGACCGGGTTGCAAATCCAGGAAAACTCAGGGTTTTATTTGCAAAAACGCGCGGCACGGCTGAGGGATTGGATCGGATCCGTTGGATCGCGATCGAGCGGCTCAGATCTAAAGCGGGCGCGGGGTCATAGTTGACCGGTACACGCCGGTTTGACCGGCGGCCAGGGGCGAGCGGTGGCCGTCGGATGGAGATCAGGCGGCCACGGATCTGCGCGAGCGGCTGCGGCGGGCCGGGTGCGGCCGGCGGCGGCGAAGCTAGGCGGCGGCGCGGCCGCCGGCGAGCGGCGGCGCAACGGCCGCTTGGCGCCGGGGTGCACCAAAAACTACGGGGTCTTCACCGAACGTAGGCGCGCGCGTGCGAACCCAACCGGAGCGTCCCGAAGCGGCGACGGCGAGGGACAGCGCGCGCACGGCGAGGCACGGCGGCGGCCAAGCTCCCGGCGAAGGCGAGCCGGTGATGCGGTGCACGGGGACACAAACAACCCGCACCGTAGGCTCCTTACCCTACGGCGGTTTCACGGGAGCGACGGAGGGGCGGCGAACGACGGCGGCGACCCGGCTTGAAGCGGCGGCGCGGACCGAGGCGGCGGCGGCGGCGCGCTCGCTAGGGTTAGGGTTTGGCGGCGGCGGCACGAGCCGGGGTGGGGCGGTGCGAGGCGGCGGCGCATTAAATAGGGGCGCGGCCCTCGGCCCCGGCACGCGGGCCCGAGGCGCGCGCGGCGGCGACGCCGGGTCGGACTCGGTTGCGGTCCCGAGTCGGAGGCGGGGCGGCGGGAGGAAGGCGGCCGACGCGCGGGCCCCGCGCGTCGAGGCGGCGGGCGGCGGGGGGCTGCGCGCGCGGAGGTGGGCCGGCGATGGGCCGCTAGGGGTAGGTGGGCCGGGCCGCCGCGGTTGTTTCTTTTTTTTCCTTTTTCTTTTACAAATCCTATTTCCAAACTTCTTTAAACATCAAGCAAACTTCAAATTCAAACCGAGATTTGAATCCAACAACCAAAAGCAATGCTCCAGCATGTATGCAACAGTAAACTCCTATATTTCATTAATTAATTAAGAAAAGTGATTAAATGCCTATAAAAGCACAACAACCTTATATTCCTTAAGCGAGATCGAAATGTTGCTAAGTAAATTTTAATTAAATTCATGAATTGGAATTTAGGGTGTTACGGCCGCACGGATGCCGCGGGTCCGTCGGCCGCCGCGACGTCGCCGCCGTTCGGCCAACGCTCTTTTGAATGGTGCATTGTTCTCAGTGTATGCTTGTTTGCTTGTTTTGTATGCTTGTGTCGATGGTTGATGCAAGTAGAGTGAACGTTGTCCGAGAAGCTTTGAAGAGCAAGAGGTGAAGACATTTTGAGTAACTACTTTGGTTAAAGGCAAGTGTGTCCTTATTCTTTTGTCCCAATAACTTTACTAATCACTATTACATATGCTTTGCATTAACTTTGATGGGTTCCTATTAAGGATTATGACTAGTTTCTTTTTAACATTGCCTTGCATAACTGAGTTATTTAATTAATCTTGATTGTAGATCTTGCTTAGTTTCCTCAACTGGGTTGGTAATAAACAACATGGATACTCTTTTACTTTATGTTCCATGTGTGATGTTAATATACAAGACCGTATGCTTAATCGGAACATGGAGAACCACCCAGGACAACAGTGCAACCACAAGACATATGGCTCTGTCTTGGTTGAATAACTAGAGAACTTGGTGTTAGGTATGCTTTACCCGATAAGGGTTGGGGGCTGACGGTAGATGGTGTATGGACCTGCTCGGGCATAGGTGTGGGCTTGGCTAAGACACGGTACTCGTCCGAGAGCTTTATACGCTGCACTGATCAGAGTAACCTAGCGGGCATCCCGCACTAGGGGATCTTCGTAAAGGTCTCTTAGCATCCCTATGCAATCACACCTCGGTAGTGCGGTATGATGCTTGGCCGGCATCGCATGGTTGGGTCGAAAGTTCTTCGGGACTTTTACGCGACTTGTGGGTAAAGATGTACAACCTCTGTAGAGTGTAAAACTAATCGATTAGCCGTGCCCACGGTCACGGGAGGCCTGGACCCTCACATGATAATCAAACTTGAAGATGGACTTAAATCGTGTTCTCTGGTTATGCTTGCTATATGCTTATGGCGTATCTTATCTATCTCTTTATGATAATTGTGGGTTGGTATAAACTTATACTTTATTAGTAATCAGGTGCTAATAAAACTTGATCAACTGAAATGCTAAATGCTTATAGCCCAGTCCACTGTAAAGCCTTTGCATTCATATCTTTTTCCACATTTGCTGAGTACGACAAGTGCTCACCCTTGCTATAAACAATGTTGCTCAGAAGGAGGAGGCTACTCTGAAGTCTTATGAAGATGTTGGCGAGTGCTAGGCATACGCAACCCCAGTCGACTGTCTATGATGTTTGGAGCCTTCGTTTCTAGGATAAAGCGTAAATCTCTGATAATCTCTCTTTTTCTTACGTGATACTGTTTCCGTATACACTTATATGTCACTATATGCATGAAACTTGATCCTGACATGCATATAGGTATGCACTTGGTTTCCTTCGGAAAATCGGGTGTGACAATTATCTCGATTGAGTGCTTGCATAGTAGGGAGAAGATTGGCAAATGTTGGATAAATAAGGAGGTAAAGGAGGCCACACAAAGCGTGATAGCAAACGTATGGTAGAGTGTGCTAGATGTGAGCTGAACGTTGGCAGTAGTTTTTGTGGCCTGTTTTTAAACCTAATTTAGTCCTACAACTGGTTAAAAATAATTAAACTGACTTTTTTTGTTTAGTTGAAGAGAATGCTTGACTAAATAATGTCACTTCTCTATTTACTGAATTTGATGACGGACGGTGAGCAATCTTTTATCTTGCTGTCCTTTCGAAAAAAATATGTTATTTGGTTAATCCAATGGAGCTGACATCACTGCATGCATGCCGCGACAACTTTTAGCGCATCTGGCCACTGCTTTGAGGCTCGATGGATATACTGTTTCTCACATGTTTGTGCTCGATTTTAAGTTTTTGCTTGGGCACACCTGACTTTACGGGCTCTGACTGACAAGCTGCGCTGGGGAACTATCTGTCGTGTTAAACCTGTGGAATGCATTCTCCCGATACCACTCATTCTGAGACTAATAACTTAAAGATGCACATGGTGAAAAGAACTTCCTGACATAAAAAAATGTGTAAAGAGAGGAAGAACCGCAATGCAGGAAGTGAGTTGAAGATTGCAACCAGAGGAAACGCAAGGGTACTTTTAACGATTTGTGACATATATTAATCAAGCATGCTCTACCATGACAATGCAAGTCAGCATTGATTGCACACTGCAAAATTAGTATTCATGCGGGTCAGGGCTCAAAATGGCAATGAGCCCGTGACCCGCGACCCGACCGGTATTTACTCCATTAGGGTGCCAATATGGAGTAAAACTAGTACCCATGGGTACATAAATGGAGCAAACCTTTCATCCATTGGGTACGCGGTGATGAGGATATCACCGACGATTCGAGTACATCTACATCCGCACGAGCACAAGTCCAAGTGTCATCATCAGTTCGGGCGTCATCTACTCCGATTGGACCAGTTACACGGGCTCGTGCGAGAGAATTGAACTACGTAATACTATTAAAGAATGGAGGACCGGAAGCATCAAAGATGGGCCAACAAGAGGAGGTCCAAGGGAGTGCCTTGGCACCGTGACACGCACGCACCAAGGGTGCGCACTTTCTCCCGGTGGCGGCGCCTGTTTTCTCGCCGGCCCTAAGGAGTCTCTTTTAGTCCCTATATTTAGATACCCCTTTTATGTTTTGAGACTTGAGTTTTGTTTTACATCTAGCTTTAGCTACACCAGACCACGCACAAATACGTGCTGTCCTCTGTGATTCAGAACTCCACCTTCGAGTGATATTAAGATTGCTCGCCTCAGATTCTTGTTCGTTCTTCGATTGCGTGCAGGAATTGATCTTCGCGATCAGGCTGATCTTGCACCGGCAAGATTGGTAACCATCGGGAGTTGGTTCAGCGATTGCATTGGCGCTTCGAGTCTCGCTCGTCGTAGTCGGATCGTGAGGGTCGACTTCCACAAAATCGGATTTATCTCCACTCACCGAAAGATCGGGCACTCCCCCTCTATCAAGTGGTATCAGCTTTCCAGGTTGATCGGTGAGTTTATCGAGTGTTTTCAATACCTACAGTCCACTAAACCCAAATAAAAATTCAGGTTAAACCTTGTCCCAGCACCCTTCTTCGCCTTGCACCTTCTTTCAATTGTTGCATTGTTGAATTTGCGTGCTTTCGCGTTGATAGTTGCTGGTTACTTTGTGTTTTTCTTCCTTGTTTTTCTCTTCCGTCGCCATCCACCGCACCGTTTTCTCTTTTCCCTCTCTACGTTCGCCGCCAGCCAGGGACATCGCGCCGGCCCTAGCTCAGTTCCTGACCGATTTCTTTGTTTCGGTTTGGGTCTTTCCAAAAAAAAAGAAAGAAAGAAATCCCGGCCAGTCACGCCGCACCCGCGCACACACGCGCTTTCCGTTTCGGTTCGGATTCTTTTCCTTTCCTGCGTGCGTGAGTTGGTCCTGACCAAAAAAAAAACAAAAAAAAAACCGAACCGGACCCGACCAGGTGTTCGACGTCCTGTGCACCGTTGTTTCTTTGATAGCCTTTTCTGGTTGGAGTCCGAGTCGGCCTAAAAAACAAAAAAAAAGGAAAAACAAGAGTAAGACCGATACTAGTTTGGGAACCGGCCAGTCACCTTGGTGCGTCGTCACTCATCGCTTCCTCCTTTCTTTTCCTCTCGAGTTTGTTTTTTTTACTTTTTCTCCTCCTTGTTTCTTTTTGCACTTTGTTTCCAGCAGCGGTCGTTACGCATTTTAGCACTCTTATTCAACTTTGCATTATTGTTAGATTGTGCTAATCCTTATTTTGAGTGCAGCCTACCCGAGAACTCCACATATTCTCGCGACGAGTCGACTTTGTTTCTCCAGGCAATCGCTCCTCCAATCTTTCGCGAGTTCCACCGGTTGGTTGCAGATCGCCCCTGTGTGCGTGGTAAGAACAGGATAAGAATTTGATAACGGCGTTAGTTTGAGCGCCTTTGTGAGCCGTTCCACCCCCGTGTTGGCATTCGTCTTTGTTTTGTGTTTGCGCTAACCATGTCAGGCGACACCGACAAGAAAGAGTTGCAGGACATGCGTACTGAGATTGAAGGCCTTGTCACCGACATCCAGACCATGCACGAACGTTTGGACTCCACGGTTACTACGGCCAACGAGCGGTTCGACCAGCTCGACCTCGCGCAGACAGCCACCAAGACGACGCTCGACGCCATCGTGTCACGACTCGATGCATTGAACACGGTGGTAACTGATTTGGTGGCCCAAGGATGTGTGGGTGACGATGAGCGAGGAGGATGCCGACCGCCGCGGCAAAGCCCGCCGTGTACCACGCCGCCCCGCTGGTAACGACTCCTTCTCAAAAATCAAATTTAAAATTCCACCCTTTAATGGCAAATACGATCCCGCCGCATATCTTGATTGGGAGTTAGAAGTTGAACAAAAATTTTCATGTCATGATATTGCTGCTACCTCTCAAGTTAAGGCTGCCATTAGTGAGTTTACCGATTTTGCTTTAATCGGTGGCGTGAGTATAAGAATAAAAATCCTACTGTGCCGTTCCGACCACTTGGGAGCAATTAAAAACTGCTATGCGACATCGCTTTGTGCCTTCATATTATGCCCGTGATTTGCTTAACAAAATGCAGCGATTTCAGCAAGGTTCTCGCTCCGTTGAGGACTATTACCGGGAGTTGCAAAAAGGTATGATTCGTTGTGGTATATTGGAGGAACCCGACGCTGCAATGGCACGCTTTCGTGGTGGTTTGAACCGCGAAATTCGGGACATCCTTGATTATAAAGAATATGTTGACATGACCCAATTATTTGAGTTTGCTTGCAAAGCCGAGCGTGAAGTGCGGGGACGCCGCTCGAGGACATATTCTAACACTTTTCCGGTAGAAATTCGTCGTCCGGTTCGGCCTCGCTCTTCTCCCGCGCCATCCACACCTACACCACGTGCGAAGCCGGCTACGCGGCAGGGGAGCCACCCCGGCCACGGGCACCACTCCATCTACGGGCACGGCATCCACCACGGGTCGTACACGGGATATCACGTGTTTTCGTTGCGGCGGACGTGGCCACGTGGCTCGGGATCGTCCGAACAAACGCACATTACTCGTTCGTGACAATGGTGAGTACTCTTCGGCTAGTGATTCGAAGAACTTGAACATACTTTGCTTGCCACCGACAATGCGGCTAAGACGGACATACATGTCAATCCGGAGACGCCGATCGGTACGAGAGTCTTGTTGTGCGGCGTGTCCTTAGTACACGAGTTGCTCCAGGCCGAGAAGAATCAGCGACACACTCTGTTCCATACGAAGGGTGTTGTGCATGAGCGGGCCATTCGCATCATCATCGACAGCGGGAGCTGCAACAATTTGGCTAGTACCATGCTGGTCGAGAAGTTGTCGCTACCAACTCGTAAGCATTCAAACCCATATTACATTCAATGGCTTAATGATGGTGGCAAAATTAAAGTATCACGATCGGTGCGTGTTCCTTTTTCTATAGGTGCTTACTCTGATTATGTTGATTGTGATGTTGTTCCTATGGAAGCATGCTCTTTGTTACTTGGTAGACCTTGGCAATATGATACTGATAGCTTGCATCATGGTCGTTTGAATCATTATTCTCTCATGTTTAAGGGTCAGAAAATAATTATCCATCCTATGACACCTGAACAGATTGTTAAAGATGATCTTGCTAGAGCTATTAAAATTGCTAAAGCACGGGAACCATCACCATCCACTTCGATAAATCTGAAATTAAGTTGAATGCTCTCGTTCTACTCGCTACACGTGCTGATTTTCATGATATTCGTGATGCTCCTTTGCCATGCTATGCACTTGTATGCTCTAGTGTGCTTGTTTCCCTTGATGATGCACCATCTTTGGATATTCCGCCTGCGGTTGCTAACCTTTTGCAGGAGTATGCTGATGTCTTTCCCAAAGACTTGCCACCGGGTCTTCCACCGCTTCGTGGCATTGAGCACCAGATCGACCTGATTCCCGGCGCCCAGCTTCCAAACCGCGCCCCGTACCGTACAAACCCGGATGAAACAAAAGAAATTCAGCGCCAGGTGCAGGCATTGCTTGATAAGGGTTACATTCGTGAGTCTCTTAGCCCTTGCTCGGTTCCTGTGTTACTTGTTCCTAAGAAAGATGGTTCTTGGCGTATGTGTGTAGACTGTCGTGCTATTAATAACATAACCATTCGTTATCGATACCCTATACCACGCCTTGATGATATGCTAGATGAGCTTAGTGGTGCCATTCTTTTTACTAAGATTGATTTGCGTAGTGGTTACCACCGATTAGAATGAAATTGGGAGATGAATGGAAAACGGCTTTTAAAACAAAATTTGGCTTATATGAATGGTTGGTTATGCCGTTTGGTTTGACTAATGCTCCCGCACTTTTATGCGCTTGATGAATGAAGTTCGAGGCCTTTCATAGGATTGTTTGTCGTTGTCTATTTTGATGATATCTTGATTTACAGCAAGTCTATGGCAGAGCATTTAGAGCATTTGAGTGCTGTTTTTGACGCGTTGAGGGCTGCCCATTTATTTGCTAACATTGAAAAATGCATCTTCTGCACACAACGTGTCTCGTTTCTTGGTTATGTTGTAACCCCGCAGGGTATTGAGGTGGACAGTAGCAAGATTGATGCCATTCGGGAGTGGCCTACACCGACGACGGTTACACAGATTCGGAGTTTCCTTGGTCTTGCAGGTTTCTACCGCCGCTTTGTCCGTGATTTTAGCACCATTGCAGCACCTCTCCATGAGCTTACAAAGAAGGATGCACCTTTTGCTTGGAATGATGCACAAGAGGTAGCGTTCAACACATTGAAAGATAAGTTAACCCACGCTCCTCTCTTACAGTTGCCTGATTTTACTAAAGTCTTTGAGCTTGAATGCGATGCTAGTGGTATTGGGCTAGGCGCTGTTTTGTTACAAGAAGGTAAACCGGTTGCTTACTTTAGCGAAAAATTAAGTGGTGCTAGCTTGAAATACTCAACTTATGATAAAGAACTTTATGCTTTAGTGCGTACGTTGCAAACATGGCAGCACTATCTTTGGCATCGCGAGTTTATCATTCATTCTGATCATGAGGCTTTGAAACATATTCGTACCCAAACAACGCTGAACCGTCGTCATGCTAAATGGGTTGAATTTATTGAGTCCTTTCCTTACATTATCAAACATAAAAATGGGAAGGATAATGTTATCGCTGATGCTTTGTCTCGTCGTTATACTATGCTGTCACAGTTAGATTTTAAAATTTTTGGCTTGCACACTGTGAAAGATTTATATGTGGACGACGCTGATTTCAAAGATGTTTTCGCTCATTGTGCTAATGGGAAACCATGGGGCAAATTTCACTTGCAGGACGGGTTCCTGTTTCGCGCTAATAAGCTGTGTGTTCCAGCTAGTTCGGTTCGTCTGTTGTTATTGCAGGAAGCGCATGGAGGTGGTCTCATGGGGCATTTTGGCGTTTACAAGACCCATGAGGTGCTGGCTGCTCATTTCTTTTGGCCCCGGATGCGCAAAGATGTTGAGCGCATTGTTGCACGTTGCACAACTTGTCAGAAAGCTAAGTCACGTTTGAACAATCATGGTTTGTATATGCCTTTGCCTGTCCCTACTTCTCCTTGGCTTGATATTTCGATGGATTTTGTTTTGGGATTGCCTAGAACTAAGAAGGGGAGGGATAGCATTTTTGTGGTTGTTGATCGTTTCTCTAAAATGGCTCATTTCATACCTTGTCATAAGACTGATGATGCTAGCAGTGTTGCTGATTTGTTTTTTAAAGAGATTATTCGGTTGCATGGTATTCCAAATACAATAGTGTCTGATCGTGATGCTAAGTTTCTCAGTCATTTTTGGAGATCACTTTGGAATAAATTAGGAACTAAATTGCTGTTTAGTACAACTTGTCACCCTCAGACTGATGGGCAAACTGAGGTGGTTAATAGGACTTTGTCAACCATGCTTCGGGCTGTTCTAGATAAAAATTTGAAACGTTGGGAAGATTGTTTGCCTCATATTGAGTTTGCTTATAATCATGCGACACATTCTTCTACAAAGATGAGTCCTTTTCAGATTGTGTATGGTTACATTCCTCGGGCGCCTATTGATTTATTTTCGCTTGATGCTGAGGACGCCCCGCACATAGATGCGGTTGCGCATGTTGAACAAATGATTACGCTGCATGAACAAACTCAACAAAACATTGCTGCTGCTAATGCTAAATATCAGGTTGCTGGTAGTAAAGGTCGAAAACTTGTTACTTTTGAACCTGGTGATATGGTTTGGTTGCATTTGAGAAAGGATCGTTTTCCTACTTTACGTCGATCTAAATTAATGCCTCGTCTTGCTTGGTCCTTTTAAAGTGCTAACGAAGATTAACGATAATGCTTATGTCCTTGACCTGCCCGCGGAGTTTGGTGTTTCCTCTAGTTTTAATGTTGCAGATCTGAAGTTGTATGAGGGAGAAGATGACGAGCTGCCGTCGAGGACGACTTCAGTTCAAGAAGGGGAGGATGATGAGGATATCACCGACGATTCGAGTACATCTACATCCGCACGAGCACAAGTCCAAGTGTCATCATCAGTTCGGGCGTCATCTACTCCGATTGGACCAGTTACACGGGCTCGTGCGAGAGAATTGAACTACGTAATACTATTAAAGAATGGAGGACCGGAAGCATCAAAGATGGGCCAACAAGAGGAGGTCCAAGGGAGTGCCTTGGCACCGTGACACGCACGCACCAAGGGTGCGCACAGCACAAGGGCGACACGGCCCTGTTGACAGCGACGTCTCAGGGCAGGGGCGACGCCCTATTTTTTTGGCGTGGATTTTTTTTCCTTCTGAAGTCCGTGCCGGTCACGCATTTTTTCCAGGCCACGCGCTTTCTCCTGGTGGCGGCGCCTGTTTTCTGCCGGCCCTAAGGAGTCTCTTTTAGTCCCTATATTTAGATACCCCTTTTATGTTTTGAGACTTGAGTTTTGTTTTACATTTAGCTTTAGCTACACCAGACCACGCACAAATACGTGCTGTCCTCTGTGATTCAGAACTCCACCTTCGAGTGATATTAAGATTGCTCGCCTCAGATTCTTGTTCGTTCTTCGATTGCGTGCGGAATTGATCTTCGTGATCGGCCGATCTTGCACCGGCAAGATTGGTAACCATCGGGAGTTGGTTCGGCGATTGCATTGGCGCTTCGAGTCTCGCTCGTCGTAGTCGGATCGTGAGGGTCGACTTCCACAAAATCGGATTTATCTCCACTCACCGAAAGATCGGGCACTCCCCCCTCTATCACGCGGGTACGGGGACGTTCTAGTACTCCCCATACCCATTTACCCATGGGTGAAAAATACCCGGCCCAAAACTTGCTAATTGTAATGTCTTAAGTGCTAGCGACAACTCGCTAGGTGCTAGCAAAGTACTACTCTCTACTATGTAATGTGTATGGATCGTGAACTATTATGGTGTTGTGATTAGTGGTTGCGGTAGAAATTATTATGTTACTATGCTTATGAATTTCGATGTTTGGCGGGTATGGATGACCCGCCGGGTCTAATTTACCCGTCCGGGTATGGGTCCGGGGGAAATCCCCCCACCCGTGATCGTATATGGGGGATACCCGTGGTGTCATATTGGTACCACGAGGATGGGTCTAGAGAGTCCATACCCGATGGGGATTTACCCATTACCATCCGGAGTCGGGCCCATTACCATCCGGAGTCGGGGCCGGATCTATGATTTCAAGGGGCCCAGAGAGAACTGGACATTTTGTGCCCTTTAGACCATTTTTTTTTCATTTGTAATATGGTAGGAGAGATGATAATAGTTAATAAAGTAATTCTATATTTAATTATTCAATGCAATATTACCTCATATACTATTTTGGTAGCACCTAAAACTTAAATTATGCAGGAAAGCAAAAATATTGGTAACTGGAATCAAAAGGTTAAAACCGAATTTGCAAATAATAATTATTAAAATAACAGCAGAAAATAGGGTCTTAGTCGGTAGGCAGGGCACATGGCTAGTCAGCAACTTGGACTGGTTTGGCGGCCAAGAGCGAGGATAGCATGCAGAGAGGACGAGAGACACGAGAAGACAGCAATGCAGATATATATGCAATTCGTTTCCAGAGACGACAATTAGTTCTTTTAAAATTTTTTGTGGGAGGGACTGACGATAGATGGCAATTGGCAATTGACAAATCGTATTCTCGTTCGGCATGCCTACCCTCGATCTCGATCGTG
The DNA here is from genome assembly GCA_947561735.1 of Cenchrus americanus. Classification (NCBI taxonomy): domain Eukaryota; kingdom Viridiplantae; phylum Streptophyta; class Magnoliopsida; order Poales; family Poaceae; genus Cenchrus; species Cenchrus americanus. Next base: position 9,921,397 of record OX387240.1, on the reverse strand, counting down.
GCCTCTGCAGCTCTTCCTGGCTATACGCAAATTTGGCATCATGCCGGTTTTCATGTGGCCACAGTGTGGGCAGGTGCAAAATTCAAACTATGAACCGTGAACATGTGCATCACACCTTGCACCGTAGGCTGGTGGTTTCACTAATAACTCACTGATTGGCGGCACGGGCTTTTCTTGTCCTCCCCGGCTCCGGCCGAGATGCACCACTGTCGGCCGAGATACATCTATTGTGACATCAGCATATCTGTTTCCTGGATTGATCCATTCGAAACAGAGGTCAGTCCTGATTGCTACAACCGCACGCACGCCATTTCATTCTGACGACGAGAGCATCAGTCTGAGCAGCGGTCGATCGCCCAATGCATGCGCCGACGCGGTTGGTGGTAGCCATCATTGCCACAGCGTTGGGAGAGAGGATGCACTTGTTCACGAAGAACACAAAAATGCCCAGCTGTGGAGCTTGGCGCATAATCTTGTGCTTGTGGAATGCAGTCAGCCAGTCACGACCCGTCATATATATCTTCCTAGTGCTTCCTATTCTCAAGACGAGTGTGCATGGCGTACCCATATCTCGGTAGAATGCATGTCTGCTTCAGGAAATAGTGTCCTAGAGCCCATAGGTGTAGCGCAAGCTCTCTCTCTCTCTCCTTCGCTGTGTGTGAGGAACCTGCTTAATATTTGTAGAGTTTGCTGATGGACGGTGTGCCTTCTTTTATCTAGCCGTCCTTTCGAAAAATGTGTTATATATTAATCCAACAGAGCCGACGACAACGCTGCTAGCTTGCGACAACTTTTAGCGCATTTTGTCAGCCCACCGTAGGTACTGCCAGTTTCAACGAAGCTAGTGGTAACATTTAGGGTTTCATGTATCTCAGGATTGTGTTTCGTTGTTTTGTGTCGGTCAGCAAGCAATCTTTGTCGCACACATAATTGTAGTAAAAAAAAATGATTTAAGCTCCACCATAGTTAAAGCAAAAGCACGGCTTTGTTCTGAACAAAACACCACCATTTTTTTTGAATGAACCACACAAGATAGTGCGTGTTTCATTGATATAGCAGAAGAAAATACAAGATTATGATCCTGGAAGATCATAGTCAGGAAAAAATAAAAGAAATAGAAAATAAACTCACCCGGTTGGATTGGGACATCAACACGGGTTACCTCTCAACAAAAACTCACATGCCGGTTGGGAGTGGGACATCAACATGGCCAGAACACTACTCACAAAAATGACGTCAAAGGAGATAAATGCAAAACCACAGCCCCCACTCAGCAACCGCACTCATGCTTCTCTCGAAACCGCAAAAGCAGTCCACCACTGAAAGGGGAGCGGAGGGGCAAACACCAACGCACCGACCAACGTACAGGTCCATTTGAGTTACAATATTGAAGCTATATATTTCGGTTGTCCTACAAAACCCCTAAATGGATGACATAGTTTGTTGTGAAACAACATGAAACTTCAATCTATGTGCAAGTACTCTCTTCCAACTAGGAAATGAAAACAGGGAAGGATTTGAATGCATCCCTTCTCAAAGTTTCAACATTATTGTTAACAACAGAGTCTCAAGCTTTATCTAGGTCGTCACAACCATAAATCCTTTGGCAACCACCAAGTCCTATAGTTGTAGCTGCAAGTGCTTACCAACTAGTAGTGGATTAAATCTCCGTTGGGGTGTCTAATGGTAAGGTTGAGCACCAACAGTTGTGGCGGCCAGGCGGTGTTGCGCTGCAGGTTGGATACGTTTCCCCAATGCCACCCATACCCATTGTCGGTGTTTTAGACCGGCAACCTACTACGGGGAGTACCCGAAGTAGATGAATGTGACTCGCCGAGATTGGTAACTCGAAGGAAGAGACACGTGGCACACAATTTAGACAGGTTCGGGCCGCGAGGTGCGTAATACCCTACGTCCTGTATGCTGCGTAGCTCTGGATTGATAGGGCACGATTACACGATGGTGCAATAGTGCGCCGTGGGTTGTATGAGATGAGATTGGATGAGGGGATCGGTCCCTGCCTCGCCTTATATAGTCGGGAGGCGGGGTTACAAGTCGGAGTAGGAAGAGAGTACTAGTCGAGTACGTCTAGGAGTCCTCCGTACGGTGCGGAACATGCACGGCTTCCTAACCGAGTACTACTCCCGTGTAGTCCTTGTGCTCCACGCCTTCGGGTGCGGCGTAGCGCAAGCCGGTAGTCCCGTGGGCCCACCAAGTAGTCGGTCCCGGTACCCACCGAGGTAGTGGGCCCGGGGAGGTCCATACGACAAGCCCCCGAGTACTTTGTAGTCGAGAAGGATAGCTTCAAGTAGTCTTGACGGCCTTAACGAGTAGTCCTCAAGCGTCCCCGAGCGCTACAAGTCAAAAGTCCTCAAGAGTAGTCGAAGCATCCCGAGGCCGGAATGTACTCCGACCGATGTTTGAGCAATCTTGAAGTCTTCTCGAGTAGTCCCAAGCGTCCTTGAAATCTTCCTTCGAAGGTCTTCAAGAAATGCCAGTCTTGTCTTGAAGCCAGAGCCGTTATGGAGGTGCGACTTGCAGAACCGCACTCCACATTAAGTAGCCCCCGAGCCTCGAGCCGCGGGCTCGGCTCGGATCCACCTGGAATCTTGGCAAGATAATCTCGAAAAATCCGGAGAGAAAAAACCGAAGGACACGTGGCACAGAGCCCCCGAGCCTTGAGTCGAGTACTTCCTCTCGAATTGAAGGGTCTTCTTGAAGAATGTGTCCTGAGATGCTCTTGAGACTAGCCGCGTCCCGGTAGTCGAGTAGAAGTAGCCGAGCCCCCGAGGTGAGGCGCGTCGACTAGTAGAATACGAAGAGTCACGCGCAGCCGCTGAGTCAGCCGCGCGTGGACTTATCCAGCCGCCCGTTACGGAGGCGATTTGGCTTATAAATAAGAGCCAAAACCCTTAGGGTTTTTCACCCATTCGAGCCGCAGTCATTTCCGTTTGAATCTTGAGGTAGATCCACTCCAGCGCCTGCTGCCGCCGCAGTAGATCCGAGCGCATCGCCACCCGAAGCCTTTAGGGTAGCCCCCGAGCGGATGCGAGTGAAAACTCCTTGCACTTGGAGGATGAAGCCGTCGCCGTCGAAGACGTCGAAGACCGGCGGGAAGAAGAGGGGCCGTGCAGAGGCCGCCGCGGCCGCCACCAGTGCGGCGCCGCCTCTGTCTCCACCGCGCGCTGATCCAAGCCGCGAGTGGAAGAAATCGAAGGTCAAGACGGAGGACCTGCTGACCCTGTTGAACAGCGGGTTCATCAGGGAGAAGGAGATCGACATGTGGAGATCCGCCGCAGGAGATCCCTATCCGATGGAGAAGGCCGAAGACGAGATCCCGATGTTCTCGCGCTTCGTGGAACGCGGGCTTGCGCTCCCAGCAAGCGACTTCTTCAAGGGGCTGCTCAGGTACTACGGCATCGAGTACCTCAATCCGAACCCCAACGGCATCTTCCATACTTCGTCTTCGTCCACTTCCCCGCGAAGCCTTCACCGGGAATCAAGCCCCACCGGGTGCTTTTCCGAAGTTCTTCCGCGTCAAGCCGCAGCCCAGCGCCTCCAACCCTAGAGTAGTCGGAGGGGCCGAATCCGGGCGAGGGAGGACGCCGCGGAGCGCACACGGCGTACAAGCTCGTGGACTCCAACACCGACTGGAAGACGAGATGGTTCTACATCACGAACCACCATCTCGAACTGCCGAAGCCGAGCGGTCGGCGGCCCAAGCACCAAGATTGGTGGAACACGGAGCCCACCATGCAGGAGGGGGATCCGGCTCCCCGAGCCGCCGGCACGCATCAAGACTCTCGGGGACGCGGGACCGAGGGCCGAGCACGTGGCCTTCGGTTTCATGAAGCGCGAGGATCCGGCCCGCCGATGGCGCGGGATACGATGGGCTTCGAGTACACCGGCGACGACGACACGTCGCGGATGCGGGGGCGAGTTGGACGACAACGACATCGTCGAGAGGTTGTCGAGGATCTTCAAGGACATGCCGCCGTACACGGCGTGTCCGGCCGAGGAGTACTCCGCCGCGCGCCCGCCCAACGAGGTTAGTAGTCGTACCCCCTCGTCGAGTAGTGAGTACATGTAGTGAAGTTGCGACGCCTTGTGTCCTTGCGCGAGATGATGTGAAGTGGTTCGTCTCCGAGCCGCGGCCGCCACCGAGCGGGATCGAGATCCCGGCGGTGGGGAAGGTGAAGGAGCGCCGCGAAGTCGGAGAAGGCGACGACACCGTCATCGTGGAGGATACCTCCGATGACGACGAAGAAGACGAAGACACGGCTCGCAGGACCGCTTCCGCGCTCGCGGTCGAGGTTTAGCCGTCCGGTCTTGCCTCATGTGCCACTTGTATAAGACCCTCCGGCTAGCACCGGAGGCTAGCCTTGCCGCGCCGCCAAGGAAGCCGCGCAACCCCGCCAAGAAGCGGGTGGCGAAGAAGATGAAGGTCTCGTAGACCACGCCTCCGGAGGTAAGTTATCTTGAGCGAGTGGTCGAGTACCCGCTATTCGAGTACGTTGCGACGAGTACTCTTCCTTTGTGTGCGGGGAGGTGCCGCCGGCGGAGCCCGTCGAGGAGGGCGACGAGGGCGTGTGGCCCACGGTGGGGGAACCGGCCGGAAGCCGAAGTCCGGCCCCCCCACCGTCGAAGAACTTCGGCGCGGCTCGGAGCGCCGGCCCCCCCGCTCCCGCAGGAGAGCCGTGTTCCCGCGGCCACCGCCGTTGGAGAGATGGAAGCCACGGGGACGCGAGGAGACGTCTCGCGCCGCCGCCGCCACCGTGGAGGAGGCGATGCCGAAGAGGCGGAAGAAGAGACGCCCGCCGAGGGTGGACTGGTTGACATTGCCAGCATCCTCGGTGCTCCGGCCGTGACTATCGTCCGGTCGAACTTGTAAGTACCACGTCTTCATGAGTAGTACTCGTTGCAGTAGTCGATTTGTCTGACGACCCTCTGTGGATACTTCTGCAGAAAATCCACAGATCTGAGCTGGGACGGGGAAGAGCCCTCGACAGCGGAGGCGGAGGAAGCTGCGCCGTCCGTCGTGGAGGCCACTCCCAAAGCCCAGGCCGCGACCGAGCCCCCGCCTACCGAAGCGCCGCTGCCAGAGGCGGTCGTAGTCGAAGGTGAGTTCTCGTCTTGAAGCCGTAGGACTCCAGGATGAGTAGTCGTAGGCACTGATGCGTGTTGTTTGTTGGCGAGTGTGCCGAAGGGGGGTGACATCCCCGCGGGGGTGCCCATGCGGGAGTTGACGCCGTAGGCCCCCGGAGGCTCGCGGGAGGAGCTCCCGAGCCCGAGGGGAAAGTCGTCGAGAAGTCCGCCGGGGGGGAGAAGCGGCTACCACGTCGCCGGGGGGTTGCCCCGGAGGTGGCTATCCGCTCCCCCGAGATCCGGGACGCGGAGCCTATCCGCTCGGCGCCGATGACGGAGGCTACATCGAGTAGCCGCGGCGGGATTGAACTTCGGCCGACGACCTCGTTGAGCCGGCGATGTTGGCGCGGCACACGGAGGCGATGCGGCGAGCCGAACAAAGGATGAAGGTACGTAGCCGTAGCCTCCCCGAGTAGTCAATCCTTTTGCGTTGAGTACTCGCTTGACTTGAGCTTGTCTTGTGCGGGACGTCGCGGAGCGATCCCGCGAGAAGTCGAATCTCGCCGCAAGGTTACGGCGACACCGTGCTCCGAGCCGAGGCCCTAGAGGAGCGACTCATGAAGTCGCGGAAGCACGCGGCCGCGATGCGATCGAAGCTCGACGCCGCCTTCGCCAAGTACCACAACGACGTGATCGAGTTGCAGGCGAAGGGCGACGAGTTGGTGCGGAAGAACAAAGGCCTCCGCAACAAGAATAAAGGTATGTCTCTTGACTTGTCGGGTACTTGCTGGAAGTCGTCAAGCCTCCGACCCGTTGCTGTGTTCCCGTGTTGCGAACTCGAAGGCCGGGTGGAGCACTCGAAAGCCTCGGAGGTCGGCATGAAGAACCTCTTCTACGGGAGCGAGGAAGCCCGCCGGGTACTTGAGCTCGACTACAAGGAGCTCGCCTTCGAGTGCAAGAAGCACATGGAGCTACGGATTGCCTCGACAGAGATCTCGTCAACTCGCTACAAATCTTTGCGAAGTTGAATGAAGATTGCGAGGTGCTCCGAGCCCGGTCGAAGGATCTTGAGGAAGCCGCCCTCCCGATCGCGAGGCTCCCGGTGCCGCACCGGGTGGCCCCAAGATAGCTCCTCGGCGGATCGTCTTCGAGAAGCGCCAAGCCGCCGGCCACCTACGTCAAGCACATGGCCAAGTCGATCCCGAAGCAAGTGCGGCCTTCATGAAGTCGTACTTCCCGAAGGCTCCAAGTGGAGGTGGTCGCCGGCGGGGTAGCCGCCAACCGCTCGGATGAGCGACGCGTAGCCGGCCGGAGTAGATGGCTCCCATCGCGGAGCGGTAGCCGAAAAGTTGAACCTCCGGTAGCCCCGCATAGGTAGCTAGTAGCCATAGTTGTACAGAAACAGCTTGTAATGAACTATTCATGTATCAATGAAATGAGATTTTTCATTAATGAGTACTCGTAACCGCGATCTCAGAGTGCGGAGCGCCCATCGTGGAGTAGGTGCGAGTAGTAGTACTCGGCTTAGTAGTCCCGTCATAGGGAGCAGAACAGTAAACAAGTTGATGAACAATCAAGCTTTATTACTGAAGAAGTACACCTGGGTGGCCAGGGTCGTAGTTACAAGTAGTCGCCGGACCGGAGGCCGCTTACGCCCTAAGTGGCGCCGGGAGCGGGTAGCCGCTTGCGCCGAGTGATCCGTAGGTAGCCGTGTAGGCCGGATCGCGGCATCCGTAGGTAGCCGCGCGAGCCGGATCTTGGAGTGTGGTCTCTTGGTAGACCGCCGCTAGAGTCCTTGACGCTCGTCGCGCCCCCGTGGTCCGTAGGTGGCCGCGCGGGGCCGGACCTCGGAGGAGAGTAGTCCGAGACTTGGAGCCGGGACCGGAGGGTCGCTTGCGGCAAGGGGTGTTGATGTAGTCGCGTAGACTTGAACCCCGGAGTAGTCGTGTAGACTAGGCGTAGAATCGACGAGTTGGTCGACGTTCCACGAGTTGTTGACTTCTTCGCCTTCAAGTGTTTGGAGGCGGTAGGAGCTCCGGCCCGGTCACCTTAGCCACGGTGAAGGGGCCTTCCCGGGGGGAGCCGAGCTTGTGGTGTCCTTCCGTGTTCGGGATACGGCGGAGGACAAGGTCTCCAACGTTGAAGGAGCGTTCCTTGACGTTGCGATCGTGGTAGCGTCGGATACCCTCCGGGTACCTTGCCGATTGGACGAGGGCGGCGCGGCCGAGCTTCTTCGAGGTCGTCGATATCAACTCGTCTGTCGTCTTCCGAGACGCCTTCGTCGTAGTGCTCCACCGCCGGCGAGTTCCATATGACGTCGGCGGGGAGGATGGCTTCGCAGCCATAGACCGGAAGTAGGGGGATTGCCCCGTTGGCTTGGATGGTTGAGTCCGCGGCCCCCGCAGTGCGTTGGGTAGTTCTTTGATCCACTTGCCCCCTTTGGAGTTAGCGGCCGTCGTGTAGCCGCTTCTTGAGGGCGTCGAGCACCATCCCGTTGGCGCGCTCGACTTGTCCATTGGCCCGTGGATGGGCAACCGAGACGTATCCGACGTCGATTCCGCCGTTCTCGCGGTACTCCCCCGGGCCGGTGGTTGTTGAAGTTGGACCCCGGTGTCCGTGATGATGCGGTGGGGTAGCCCATAGCGGTGTACGAGTTCATCCGGGAAGTCGAGTACTCTGTCGACCTTGGGGCATGTGACCGGCTTGACCTCGATCCACTTGGTGAACTTGTCGATAGCCACCGGTACTCGTTGAATCCTCCTAGTGCGGTTGGCGGTGGCCCAATCATGTCGAGCCCCCGGCGGGCAAAGGGCCGGGTTGGTGGTATGGTGACTAGCTTGTAGGCCGGGACGTGTTGTCGCTTGGCGAAGAACCGACATCCTTGGCACCTTCTCGACGAGTTCTTCGGCATCGCCCGTGGCCGTGGGCCGCAGAAGGCTCGCCGAAGGCCGTGCCGACCGGTGTGCGTGAAGACGCGTGGTTGCCGCGACGCCCTTGTGGATCTCCTCCAAGATGTCCTTGCCTTCTTCGCGAGGAACGCACTTCATGAGTACTCCGAGAAGATGCGCCCCGCTTGTAGAGTTTGTCTCCGACGAGGACGTAAGACTTGGGCGCGGCGGACGAGTTGTTCGGCTGCGTTTTTGTCGGAGGGGACCTTCGCTCGCCGAGGTAGTCGATGAAGGGTTGCCTCCAATCCACGTCGATCATCATGACCTCCTCGCCCGGCCGGTGGATGGGCCGGTACGGTGGTCGGTGGCGCCGGCCTCCGGATGGATGGCGCGTGAAGCTCATGGACGAAGACGCCGCGGGTACTTGGGCGCGGGTGGATCCAAGCTTCGAGAGGACGTCCGCCGCAACGTTGTTGTCGCGGACGATGTGATGGAACTCGAGACCATAGAATTTGTTCTCGAGCTTGCGGACTTCTAGGCGCTAGGCGTCCATGTTCTCCTTGTTGCGGTCCCGGGACTTGTTGACTTGGTTAATGACCACCGCGGAGTCGCCGTAGACTAGCGGCCGCTTGATACCAAGTGAAGCCGCGAGGCGGAGCCCATGTAGAAGAGCTTCGTACTCGGCTTCGTTGTTTGAGACCTTCCGGAAGATCCGGGACGTACTTGAGTTGTTCGCCCGTTGGAGAGATCGGGAGTACCCCTCGCGCCCGCGCCCTCGAGGTTGAGTGAGCCATCAAAGTACATCACCCAATGCTCGGTCGCACGGTGGGGAGTAGGTAGTCGGTTCTCCCGCTACTCGCCATGAAGTCGACTAGTGCTTGCGACTTGATGGCCGTGCGTGGCTTGAAGTCGATGGTGAGGGCGCCGAGCTCGACGGCCCACTTGGAGATTCTTCCGTGGCGTCTTGGTTCCTCGGGATGTCGCCGAGCGGGTAGTCGGTGACGACGGAGACCGAGTACTCCCGGAAGTAGTGTCGTAGCTTCCGCGAGGTGATGAGTAGAGCGTACGGGAGCTTCCGCACGGGGCCGATAGCGAGCCTTGGACTCGATAGAACCTCGCCGACGAAGTAGACCGGGCGCCCCGGACCGGATAGGCGTGGCCGTCTTCCTGCCGCTCGACGACGATGGCAGTACTGACCACGTGAGTAGTCGCAGCTAGGTAGAGCAATGAGGCCGCTCGCCCTTGTGAGGAGCCGTGAGGATTGGCGGCTTCGACAAGAAGTCCTTGAGCTGGGCAAGGGCTTGGTCCGCCTCTGTAGTCCACACGAACTTCTCGTGGTACTTGAGTAGTTTGAAGAAGGGGAGGCCCCGTTCTCCTAGCCTCGAGATGAATCGTTCGGCCGCCGCCATGCACCCCGTCAGCTTCTGGACGTCCTTGATGCTCGTGGGAGCTTTCATGCTGGTGATGGCGGAGATCTTCTCGGGGTTGGCTTCGATGCCGCGCTGGCTGATGATGAAGCCGAGTAGCTTGCCCGAAGGGACGCCGAAGACGCACTTGTTCGGGTTGAGCTTCCAGCGGTACTCGCGTAGCGATGCGAAGGTCTCTTCAAGGTCGTCGATGAGGGTACTGGAGTCCCTGGTTTTGACAACCACGTCATCCACGTAGGCCTCGACGTTCTTGTTGAGTTGCCGCTTGAAGCGTGCCCGGATGGCCCGTTGATATGTAGCGCCGGCGTTCTTCAACCCGAATGACATGGTCGTATAGCAAGACGCGCCAAACGGGGTGATGAACGCGGTCTTCTCCTCGGTCTTCTTCCTTGATTGCGATCCGGTGGTACCGGAGTAGCGATCGAGGAAGCGAGCAGGTCGCAGCCCCGCCGTGGAGTCGATGACTTGATCAATCCGCGGCAACCCTGAAGGGGTCCTTGGGGCGGTGCTTGTTGAGGTCCGTGTAGTCGACGCACATCCTCCACTCGTTCGAGTTCTTCTTGCGGACGAGGACGGGGTTAGCGAGCCACTCGGGATGGAAGACTTCTCCGATGAAGCCGGTGCGAGTAGCTTGGCAAGCTCCTTCTTGATGGCGTCCCCCGTCCGTCGTCGGCAAAGCGTCGGAGGTGTTGTCGCTTGGGGGTGGCCTTTGGATCGACGTTGAGGCGCGTGCTCAATCGGCTCCCCCGGGCACTCCCCGGCATGTCCGCCGGCTTCCACGCGAAGATGTCACGGTTAGCCCGAAGGAAGCCGATGAGCGCGTCTTCCTATTTGGGGTCGAGGCCGGCCCCGATGGTGGTGGTCTTGCCGGGGTCGCCCGTTCCGAGGTCGACCGTCCCGACGAGTACCTTCTCGGGTGGCCGAGGCTTGTTGGTGTCGTCGGACTTCTCCGGGATGTCGAGTTCGCTCGTAGCGAGCTTCTTCGACGCGGCGTAGACCTCCATCATTGCATTGGGTACTTGGTTCGTGGAGGCGATCACCACGGCTTCTGTATCGCAGTCGTGGGAGATCTTCAAGTCCCCTTGGAGGGAGAGTACGCCAGCCGGACTTGGCATTTTGAGTACCAAGTCGGTGTAGTGGGGCACCGCCATGAACTTGGCGATGGCCGGTCTGCCGAGGATGGCATGGTAAGAAGTCTCGAAATCCGCGACCTTGAACTTGATGTACTCGGTGCGGTAGTTATCCCGAGACGCCCCGAAGGTAATCGCGCACCACCGTGCCCGGGGGATAGCCGCGTTGCTCGGGACGATGCCGTAGAAGGGCGTGCTGCTCTTGGTGAGCATGGGGGTGACGTCGAGGTTCATTTTCTTCAAGGTCTTGGTGAAGAGGACGTTGAGCCCGCTTCCACCGTCGATGAGCACCTTGTTGAGCTTGGAACCCGCCACCGTTGGCTTCGGGACGAGGGGGAACCGTCCCGGTTCGGAGAAGTTGGTCCATTGGTCCGCGCGGAGAAGGTGATGGGTACCTCCGACCACCCGAGGGGGGTCGGTACCGCCGGTTCAATGGTCATCACTTCACGACGGGTAGCCTTCGCTCCCGCCCGCCGGCGCTCCGCCGAAGAGGACGTTGACGGTCTTCTCTGGTTCTTGGAAGTCGTTGTCGTCGCCGTCCTTCTTCTTGCCCTTTTGGTCGTGAGGGTGCGGTGGCTCCGGCGTATCCTTGAGTGCGTGCCCGAGCCGGTAGCACCGCTCGGTAGTGTGGTTGCCGTTTGGATGCCACGGGCACTTCTCCTTCGGCGAGGTCCTTGAACCCGCCGAATTCTTCTTCGAGTTCCCTTTCGGGGGCGCCGGATAGCCGCGACGGTGTTGTCCGGCTTGCGCTTGCGGTTGGAACCCGAGTAGTTGTTGTTGTTGTTGTTGTTGTTGTTGTTGCGGCCGCCTTGGTTTGCATTGCTTGCGCCGCCGCCGCCCCGGTTCTCGCTTGGACTTGCCGCGGATGGCGTCGTACTTGGCGTTGGCCTTGTCCTCTTCATCCGCCCAGGACGTGATCATGTCCTTGAGGTGGGGAATGGATCTGGGGCGGCGACGACCGAAGTCCTCGAAGGTGCGGCGATGGTAGAGGCCGTCCCGGAAGAGGTCGATGACCTCCTTGTCGGTGACGTCGACGACGGTGGCACGCTTGTCGAAGAAGCGGCACATGTACTTGCGGAGGGTCTCGCCTTGTTCCTCGCTTGATCATGGCAAGGTCCATGCGAGTACCCGAACGGCCCATGGCGCCCGCGAAGTTGCTCGTGAACCTGTTCCTTCGGTGGTCCCACTTGTCGATCGAGTGCTTGTCCGGCCGACTCGAGCCACGTGAGTGGAGCCCGGTCCGGACGAAGGGGAAGTAGAGGCACTTGGTGTCGCCGTTGCCGCCGCCGTTCTCGATGGAGAGGGCGTAGCATCGGAGCCACCGGATGGGGTCCGCTTCGCGTCGTACTTGGTGATCCCCAAAGGCTTGAACTTGTCGGGGAGGAGCAAAGTTGCGAAGCCGGGGTGAGAAGGCGGGGAAGCCGTCGCCTTCGGCGAGTGGTGGTCGACTTCTTCGCCGCAACTCCTCGATCCTCTCGGCGAGCATCGTACCCGCCATGAGAGGCGCCGAGGCGTGGCTATGCGCGTGGCCACGGCCGCCGCGGGCCGCCGCCTCCCGGCCTTTCCCGCGTTGGCCCCGTGGTTGGAGGCCGCCGCCGTCGGCCGCCGCCGCCGTCGGGGTCGTTGCCGCCGCCACCGGCCGGAGCACGGTGGGGAACGACTTCTCGGTTGCCTTGGTCTTGTCGTGAAGGTCCGCCGGCGTTGGAGCGGCGGCGGTTTGGATCGGCGGGAGGTCGGCTCGAGTACGGTTGGGACCGGGATCGGCGGCCGCGACTAGTAGCTTCGTTGTCGCGAGGTTTAGCCGGGGAGAGGTTGGGCGACTCTGTTGTCGACCCGCATGAAGTAGGCTTCTTCGGCGAGCTTGGCGATGACCTCTCCGGCGCGTATACCCCCGAGCCCGTCGTGCGATCGGCGTGATCGACATGAGGCAATCGCTCGGGGGTGGTGTGTACTCGCTCTCGACCGCCTCGAGAGCTTCCGCAAGGTTGCGGATGGGAAGGTTGTCTCCGAGCCGCCGGCGCCGTTCGCTACGCTTCTGTTGCGTTCGCGTCGGGCGTCCCCGATGGCGACGGTCTCGTCCGCAGTGCGTCGGCGAGAGAGCTCGTCCGCGGAGATGTCTTCCGTGTACTGTCTTCGGCCGTGCCTCGAGGGTCCCGGGGTGTTGTCGCCGGCCGCCATGAAGACTTGGCGATCGGGGGTACCCAAGCCGGGACTCGCAGGGCGCCACCTCGCTTGGTGTGTTTGAGTCGGCCCGGGCTAGTGGTGTTCCCTCCGGAACGGTAATGAGTCGATGTAGGCGACGTAGCGTGAGTCCTCCTTTGTCAGTTCAGCTGGCTTGCGGTCTGGCCAGTAGACGTATCTTCCGGCCGGCGTCGATCTTATAACCGGCCCCGCAGGCTGGCCCTGACAAGGGAAGCTCATCGGAGTCGTCTTCGGACTCGGGCTCCTCAGGGTCCGACCCGAAGTCGAACTCGTAGTCCGGGTTCAAGTAGAACTCGGAGAGAGGGCTGGAGTCTGAGACGTGGTTGGGGACGGCGTCGGAGTCCGAGTTGCACTCGGATACGGGCTCCTTGCCGGCCCGGCGTGGAATAGGAGCCTCCGTGCGGGCCCGGCTAAGGGCGCGGGGGCCACGCGCGGAGCGCTGGCGTGGTGAAGGGACCTCCTGCGATGGCTGAGCAGCCGGCTCGCATGCGATTGCCCATGGCGACGTAGGGTTCGAGTTGGAGATGGACTCGAGCTCGAAGTCAGCGTGGTGGTCGAAGAGCGAAATTTCGCCGAACTTGCCGGCGAGTTCGCCCGTGACGACCTCGGGAAGCGTCACGAGGCTCGTCCTCGGGTTGGGCCGCATGGTCGCGGCGGCGGCGGAAGGAGCCCGCGCCATCGGCAGTGCGGACCCGTGCGCCGAAGACGAAGGTGTCGCCGCGGTTGAAGGCGACGCTGGCTTGATGTGAACGGAAGCCGTCGAGTTCGCCATGTGATCTCGAGCGAGAGCCCCTACCCGGCGCGCCACCGTGTCGGTGTTTTAGACCGGCAACCTACTACGGGGAGTACCCGAAGTAGATGAATGTGACTCGCCGAGATCGGTAACTCGAAGGAAGAGACACGTGGCACACAATTTAGACAGGTTCGGGCCGCGAGGTGCGTAATACCCTACGTCCTGTATGCTGCGTAGCTCTGGATTGATAGGGCACGATTACAAGATGGTGCAATAGTGCGCCGTGGGTTGTATGAGATGAGATTGGATGAGGGGGATCGGTCCCCGCCTCGCCTTATATAGTCCGGGAGGCGGGGTTACAAGTCGGAGTAGGAAGAGAGTACTAGTCGAGTACGTCTAGGAGTCCTCCGTACGGTGCGGAACATGCACGGCTTCCTAACCGAGTACTACTCCCGTGTAGTCCTTGTGCTCCACGCCTTCGAGTGCCGCGTAGCGCAAGCCGGGTAGTCCCGTGGGCCCACCAAGTAGTCGGTCCCGGTACCCACCGAGGTAGTGGGCCCGGGGAGGTCCATACGACACCCATGCCATATCCCGATGCGTGTGAATGTTATCAAGTTGATCTCTATCAAATGCTTTTTGTCGATAAGTAAATAAAAAGGAAAAAGAATCATGTGGTAAAGGAATGCATGCTCCAAGAGCTAAAGTGATGGCTGTGAGGCTGGGTTCATATATACTATATACTCCCTTCGTGGTTCATGCTTAAATATATGACACTTAGAATAAGCAAATTAGTTTAAAATGAACTAATTTGTTTATCCTAAATGTCAAATATTTGATGGAGGGAGTATGTAGTTATTATATCACTCAATTTAAAAAGATTTGGTAGTTGATTTTATACTAGCACAATGTCTTAACTGCAGATAGGAACACCATGCACATGGGCCAATGTTATGACTAAAAGTCACAATAGTCTGGGATAGGATGGACAATGTATTTATGAACCTAGTGGCATGTAGAACTAGAACCATTTTGAAGGAAGGTTGCCGAATGTTGGACACTATGGTGATGGAGATCTTCCACAAATCTAGGTGGTATGCTCTAAGGTGCATTTGCATTTAGGTTTTGGTGGTTGTGATGTTTTGTTTGCCATGTCTCTCATTCCTTGTTAGGCGCTTCCCTTGTTTGGATGTACTGTGTCGGATTCGTTGCTACACCACAAGGTGGTGTGTGGATGTTTGTGTTGTAGGGTGTGACTATTCGCTATTGTGTCGTGGTTCGTTGGTTGCAGACAAATCCCGGAAGTCCTAGATTTGTTGAGGCCGGAACAATGTTCCTTTATCTAAAAAAAGAAGGCAATCGAGTTGCTCATGTGTTCATTTTTTCACATGCATTCTATTGGAACAAATGGATCCGAGGAGGCAGCACATATGCACCCAATTTTCAAGACTTCAAGTCATAGTGCATCCTCAACTGATGTATTTTATCACATACTTTAGCTATTACAACCCTACAAATTAAAGCTGTTGATTCTCCAATATATACTCAATGGCAATTATTGTCTCAGTTGATGTCACTAACATGGTCCTAACAAATAGAGTGGCGTTTTAGAGCATACAACAAACCAACAGTGTAGCATTGTGCCTAGGCTTATTGTTGCGTGAATTATTAGTTTGAGACGATTATCAGTAGCACGATCACTAAAGAGCACTTGATTTCATAAGAGGCTGAATATTAATCATGGTGAGAACGAACTCACGCGCTAGCTGTTTCACTGGTCGTGGAATGCATTTCCTTGACACCACTCATTCTAAATGAAACTAGTGACATCTGCATAAGCACATGCCATATCATCAGCCTCCACTGAGTATCCTGTGTTAAAAAAATAGGGTAATTAGAGAGAATTAGGAAGGTGGATAGGAGTGAAGAATCACACACGCAAGATCGCTAGGGCTAGAAAGTCTAAATATGAGCCCGCTAGTTAAGTTATAGCCAAGAAGTGAGCATACAAGTCATTTTATTTTTACTGCTAACTTATATAGTGGATGGCAGAATTGTGTGCCATGATGTTCTACTACCTCGGTCGATCGAGTATTATTGTCTTGCCAGGAGAAGATGCGGAGTCCGACCGTTGTAACCTAGCTGGTAAGCTGGCCATGCAATAGTCATGACCGAGGCTTCTCTTATTCCGAAGGTAACAAAGTGTGGACATAGGACTTGCATTAGGTGGTGAGAGAACAGGTGAAAGCAAAGTGTTAAAAGGAGCACGCACGCGCCATCGCGCAAAGAGCTAGCTAAAAGTGTCAAGTGAGCCTATATGCTTGGGTAGTTGTAGCGAACATGACCTCATATGCCATTAATTCGAGTATGGTTTTGGTGATTCATGATGATCAATGGGTCTAACCATATTGTTTAGCATGTCTTTGTAGACATTTCTATGTCCCAAGGATGCCAAAATACCACAAGCCAAATTGAGAAGAGAGTCTATTTTAAGGGTCAAAAACGAGAAAGAAAAGAAAAAGAAAGGACACTATCGGATGAACCGACGGTACCTAGATAGCAAGCGTCGGTGCAATGGTCGGACAAGTTGGTACACTGGGTGAAAACCAAGGCACCGTCGGATGAACCGACGGTCCATTTTCTAGTAGTGTCAGACGAGTTGCAGAGAAGAAGAGAAGACAGTAGCGTCGGATGAACCGACTATCCATTGGAAGGAATCGTCGTCTTTCTGATGACCAAGTTCAAACAAGAAAGAGACGCGCTAAGATTCATGCAGTAGCACTGGATGAACCGACGGGTCTGCAGCGGTTCATCCGACGGTCGCGTGAAAGCTACCAGAGACATTTTGGCCGCGGGGTCTTCAGCACCGGATGATCCAGTGGTGCATCGGAGTATAGCGTCGGAGCAGTTGTGTCAACGGTCATATGCAGTGGAGGCAACGGCTAGTAGCACCAGATAAACCGACGCCCGGAAAATCATAGCGTCGGATCATCCGACGGTACTACTTTCAGCAACTTTTAGGCAACGGCTAGTTTGATGACTTGGGCTATTTATACCTACTCCACTCGTCCATTTGAGGTTGCTGGATTGTGTGGAAGTGCAAGAGAGTGCAAGACACCTAGAAGATCATATCCAATCCATCCAAGTGCTTAATTGCTCATCCATAGACTTGCATATGCTTAGTGTATGTGCTTAGTGCTAGGCTTAGCTTAGAGTTGAGTGAGTGCAAGGTCGTGCCAACCTTGTGAGGTGATTCTTGAGTGAACCAAGGTGTACAAGGTTCGCCGGAAGCCTTGGGTCCTAAGTGGCTCACCGGCAATCGTCATCGACCCTCCGTCTTGGTGTGGAGCAGCGAGGACACTTTGTGCGGGGGACGTGGAGACCCCCTTCCTTGGTGGAGAAGCTCCTTAGTGGAGGCGGCATCAAGGTGATCAAGGGAGCTTGGCAAGTGCCTAAGTGGCTAGCCTTTGTGGCGAGTCAAGTGGTGCTCTTGGGAGAGACTTGGTGACCGGGAAGCAAAAACTCTTGTGTGAGTGCTTCAACAACGTAGACTAGGGGTGGCTTAGTGCCTACCGATACCATGGGAGAAATCGCGTGTCAAGAATTTGCTTCCTGTCATCCCCTTTACGTTTCCATATTTACTCTATTGCAATCTTTGCTTACCGTTACTTTCCTAGAGTAGTATCTTGCTAGGATTGGCTCTATGCTCCAAACCTTGTTTTGGGATGGGAGTTTCACACTAGAACAATCTTAGTTGCGCATCTAGATAGTATGTTCTAATTTACTTTGAGAAAAAGTAGTGAAGCCATAGGTTAAGGTTTTTAGATTGCCTAATTCAGCCCCTCCCCTTCTTAAGCTATGAGCATCCGATCCCTTACAATGGTTTATATAATATTTAGTTACAGGATGCAGGATGGCAGTGAACATGTAGTTCTGTTTTCACCATTATTTATGATTTTTCAGACAGTGTGTTTCTGTTTATTTTGTTTCTATATTCGTTTACCTTGAGATTATATCGAACGAGCTTGACTTGATAGGTGACATAAATTAGGTAAATATATCGTCAATCATCGTAACACAACACTTGTTATGCTGGAGCACGGAGCAAAAGATCTCTCAGCTGCTTCTTCGGTATGCTGGAGCACGGAGCAAAATTTCTCTTAGCTGCTTCTTCGGTAAGACGGAGGCTATTATTTGGTTCATTAAAGTGCTGAAGAGTTTAATATGTTTGCGTACATTATCTAGTGGCACACGTTGATGTACAGCTCCTCTATTGCGTATTTTAGAAAAAAAAAGTTCTATTACATGGGGGTACAACACTACACAGCTAGATACATGGCCTGACTTTGTTTTTTATTTTGGTAAATTATATTAAGAGAGTGCTTTATTAATTAAACATCGATGTTGTTAATTACAATCTTGCGTTGGTTGCTAAGGTCGAACATGCGCCCAGGCGCGGCGTTTGCCTAAACTAAAATGTAGGTTTGGCGAATAATGAAAATTCATTTAATTTATTTCCGACCTGGTTATACTCTTCACATGTTCGTCTATCTCCCACTCACCAAGCAGCTGAGCCATTTCTCTTCCCACTGATATTCCGAAGGCAGTATCATAGCTATCTGGTGGGATGCGTTTCCCTGATGCCGCCCATACTCAAAACAATAATGCCCTGATGCATGTGGTTAAGTTTACCTCTACCGAGTGCTTATAATAAAGGTAAATAAAAGAAGCAATGCAGACTTGAAGATCTAGAGGGGTGGCATGCAGCGGCAGACGGCAGTGAGCTAGCTGTAGTTGTTATATAGTGCAATTGAGACTGATTTTATTCATTAGACAGATTTTATGTAGGAAGCAGCGCACGTGTAGTGCACAAGTCATGTAGTACGTTCTACTGCACTACCGGTAGTGTTGGAAGCCTGGAACCCTAATAGGTTAACGTCGAACCGGTGGGAACCGGTCCTACCGGTCCGGGCCGGCTCCGGTTCCGGCCGGTTCCCAACCGGTCCAAATTCAAAATTTGAATTTGAATTGAAAAAATGAAAAAATCTCACAAAATGCTCAAAAATACTTCAAGGTGTGTAGAATCTAATGGTGCCAAAAACTTTCAAATATTCGTTCGTTTAGTATAGTTTGCGTGCATTAGAAGTTCAACTAAAAAAGAAAAAGGAGAACAAATTGGCCGGTTGAACTTCTAATACCCTGCAAAAAATACTAAATGCACTAATATTTGAAATGTTTTGACACCATTAGATTCTATGCACCTTGCAATATTTTTAGAAAATTTTCTTTTATTTTTTCAATTTTTAATTCAAATTTGAAAACACGTCAAATTCTCCACTAATCCGGGTTTTTTGGGTTAAACGACCGGGAACCGGTCGGTATACCGGTTCAACTGCTTGTACTAGGGAATTTAGTTTGAAATTCGAATTTGTCCGGTTTCCACCGGTTTCCGGCCGAACCGTACCGGTAAACCGGTACCGGACCCCACCGGTTCGGTCCGGTTGGTCGGGATTAAAAACCCTGAACCCTATACGCCGTTGGTTTTTTCTCGCTAAAAGGAGATGGATAAATAAAGACAAACTTAAAAACTGAAATTAGTGCAGTGGCTTAAGTTTCAATATTTCTATAAATATAAATTGTATCATACTATCTATTTCTCTCTATTGGCTATGTGCATCCTAGTAATGCGGAAGCCGGGAAAACATTTCAAAGAATTTGTATCAGCTCGATGTAAAAAAACCTTGAATTTAATAAAACTTCCCTTATTGAAGAAAATCTAAATGAGCATCTAAGATCAAGTTAGGTCTTATTGTGAAACAAGAATCAGTGATCAATTACACTAATTATGTAATCTAGATAAACATGTGATTAGTCTATGAATTCTGGCAGAGCTATGGCGACCTTGTCGCTTCAACGCTTCTCTCATCTTTCGAAGGATTCAAGATATGCAGCACCACCGTCAACGACACCATTGATCAAGAAATCCCCGATGCATCTCATTGTAAGGAATCGGATGCTCGTTAGCCTAAGAGGGGGAGGGGGTGAATTAGGCAACTTAAAACCTTAACCTATCGCTTCACTATTTTTTGCACAAAGGTAAACTAGAACATACTATCTATAAGTGCAACTAGGGTTGTTCTAGTGTGAAACTCCCATCCCAAAACAAGGTTTGCAACCTATAGCCAATCCTAGGATGATACTACTCTAGGAAAGTAAAGGCAAGCAAAGATTGCAATAGAGTAAATGCGGAAACGTAAAGGGGATGAGAGGAAGCAAACTCTTGACACGCGATTTATCCCGTGGTATTGGTAGGCACCGAGCCACCCCTAGTCCACGTTGAAGCACTCACACAAGAGTATTGTTTCCCGGTCACCAAGTCTCTCCCAAGAGCACCACTTGACTCGCCACAAAGGCTAGCCACTTAGGCACTTGCCAAGCTCCCTTGGTCATCTTGATGCCGCCTCCACTAAGGAGCTTTTCCACCAAGGAAGGGGGTCTCCACGTCCCCCGCACAAAGTGTCCTCGCCTCTCCACACCAAGCCGGAGGGTCGATGACGATTGCCGGTGAGCCACTTAGGCCCCAAGGCTTCCGGCGAACCTTGTACAACTCGGATTCACTCAAGAATCATCTCACAAGGTTGGTACAACCATGCACTCACTCAGCTCTAAGCTAAGCCTAGCACAAAGCACATACACAAAGCATATGCAAGTCTAAAGATGAGCAATTAAGCACTTGGATGGATTGGATATGATCTTATATGTGTCTTGAACTCTCGTGCACTTTCACACAATCCAGCCTACCTCAAATGGGCGGGTGGAGGAGGTAAAAATAGCCCAAGGCATCAAACTAGCCGTTGCCTAAAAGCCGCCGAAAGTAGTGCCGTCGGATGATCCGACGCTATCTTTCTCTCGGGCGTCGGTTCATCCGGTGCTACTAGCCGTTGCCTCCACCGCACATGACTTCTCTGACACAACTGCTCCGACGCTATGCACCGACGGTCCGTCGGATCATCCGGTGCTGAAGACCCCGCGTCCAAGTCGCCTCTCGTTAGCTTCCACGCGACCGTCGGATAGACCGACGCTTCACCTTGACCAAGGCGTCGGATCATCCGGTGCTGAAGGCTTCGTCTTGGCGTGTCTCTGTCTTGATTCAAACTGAGCGTCGGATAGACCGACGGTGTCCTCACTCAGACCGTCGGATCATCCGGTGCTCGTCTTCGCCGCTCTTCCTCTCGCAAATCGTCCGACGCTACTAAAAAGTGGACCGTCGGTTCATCCGACGCGTACTTAGGGTTTCACCCCGTGTACCAACTCGTCCGACGATTGCTAAATTGATACCGTCGGTTCTTCCGCCGGTATCTTTTTCTTTTCCTTTTCTTGCTCGTTTTGACCCTTATTTTTCTCATTTTGGCATGTGGTTTTCTTGCATCCTTGGGACCTAGAAGTGTCTACAAAGACATGCTAAAACAATATGGTTAGTCCCAATGATCATGTTGTCATGAATTACCAAAATCAAACTCAAACTAATGGCATATGAGGCCATGTTCGCTACACTCATTCCAAGCAACACACTCTCGATGTGTCATGCATGTCAGTTGCAAGTTGTGCCTCATTCACCTTGTTGCTACATTGAGTGTGCATGGGCACTTGCAAGAGGTTGAGTGTGTGATGAGAACAATGTGATGCAGGTTAGTGATATAGTAGACTATTGTGGCAGTGATCAATGAATTGGTAGGATATAAAAGGTGCACTCTCATGCAGGCACACAAGAGAGTTGTGTAGTGCGACTTGTTCTTCATGGACGCTTCCTCTCATGAACAAGAAGCACAGGCCATGGTAGCAAACTATACGACTCACGCTACCAAACACACTTTCCCGATGCTGCTCAATCTGAAACTGGTAACTGGCTTTGTGCACGTCACACATTATTGACTACTAACATTCAATGTATAATGGTGGGAAAAGAGGTAGGTGAGGGCAAAATAAGCATGTATATATGCAGACAATAGCTTGAATAATGTGAGGAGCGAGGTGCATATATATTTATATTGACCACATCAAGTGGATATACCCGTTTACTTATTGAGAGGCATGCTCTGATTTTCTTTATGAAACCTGCACAAGGGTAGTTTTGTAATAAAAGATACCATCCTATCGCATTGCAGCAAGTGATATAAGGTCATGAAAATAATGTTCTCTAGGACTGGACCGCCGTGTCTCGCCGTAGATCCAACTGCCCGGCCACCCCGTCGTCCATGCTCACCTGGCGAATCGTGTGATCGAGTTTCCATGTTGGGTTGGTGGGATGTAGTGGCCGGGGCACTGCATCGGCGGCAGCTGGACGATGTGCGCTGGGCACGGAGTGACAGCGGGGCGTCAAAAGGATAAGGTGTACCCCTATTACGGGTCGATATGTGCCACCACGAAGCTAAAAGAACTAACACGTGAATATACCAATATACTCTTTTCTTTATTTTTAGTTATAGTTCCTGGCCAATAAATATTTGATACTAGTTCACAATTTTGGCTCCTTGTAATAGGTTTCTCTTATTTGTTTTCATCATCCAATCTGGACCGATGGACAGCTCCAAAAATCTTCATGCGTAGTAAAATATATTCTTTTTATTAATTTCTTATTTGGTAGGATGAAAAGATATGTAATATGAATTTATGAGCAGCACTACTGCAGGTACAGTAATTAAGAGTTCGATTTTTTTTTTAAAAAAAAGAAAAAAGCTCAGGGTATAACATGTTGCACATGGCTAAGTAGTAAATTGTGACAGATTGATCGAGAGGAGAGAGTTCAAGATGAATTTGGTGTTTATAGCATGCAATGTTCATGTTTTATAGCCTAAAATCTTCAAGGCACCATAAAAACTCTCAATTTATAAACAGGAAACAGTCACTGATGCACACAATAAGGCATGTGTAGTTCAGGAATTTTTTCACACTTATGATGCAAACATAACTTAAAGTAACGCCTTATTAAACTTGCATTTACATTACATCAATTTGTCATTATTTAAAAATGAGGTAATATTCTGTTGTGGAAGAAGAGTGTGAGGTAATCCTAAATTTGACTCCAACAATTGTGGAGCCGAACCATGACTGTGACTTCAACTGCAGAATATGTTTCCATCTGGCTACTCAATCATAAGGCAGCAACAAAATTAATGCAGAAGTATGAAATCCATTGAGTGCTGGTGGTGGAAGTTAAGGAAAATGAGGATGCACAGCTTCCATTGAGTGATTAGTAGTGGTGAAGAGGACAGGTCGAAGAAACAACAACGTAAAAAGGAGGTTTATAGCATACTGTAAAAGTGGTTTATAGCATAGAGGGGGGACATGTCTTAATTTTTGCTATTTTTGAGTAGATAAAATGCTTTATAATTCAGTTAATTGTTCATTTGTTTGTTCCTCTTGGCATAATTATGCTAAGTTATGTGTGTATCAGTTAGAGCAGGACTTCTTCTAAATTAGACCGTACCAAAGCTTGTTGCACATGGTTAACTAATAATTTATAGCAATTTCCTGAAGTTAGGATGAGAAAATGGGTAAGTGTTTGAGAATTGAGACTTGAGTTGTAGAGAGATGCAATTCATGTTTAGGTTGTTGGTTTCTTTTGACCAAATTGTCTTACGTTGATTGAGTGCTTGCGGTGAAAGATAGTTTAAACATGACAATGTATAGGCGCACACATTACCTCTCGAGGAATGCGCTACAATAGGTAAGCTAATGATTATTACTCAACCAAGTGCAGAGCCGGGATCACAATTTACTATGGCGAAGTTACTGCTAGTAATTATAGATATAGTCATCAAATTTATATAAATATGCTAGATATCATCATGCGAATCACAATTTTATACAAATTTCAAATATTGATATGGATAGTGGTCAACATACTATAGAAGCACTAAGTGCGGCGTCGAGAGTTAGCAAGACATGCACAATGATGATCTTGGTTAGAGTGAGGTGATTCTATTTCCATGTCAAATTGTCCAAGGCAGACGTCAAAATAGCGCCCGACGGCTTGATGGTGAGGTGTGAAGAGATGATCAGAATTGAAGATCGAGAGGCATGAGAAAAGAAGGTAGATAGAGAGGCAAGAGAAGAGATGATCATAATTGATGATCAGAATTGCTTTTTGTCTGATTTTTGCTACGCACAATATCATGTGTCTTAATCAATGATTTCTCCCGAGTTTTTTGTGATCGTTTCATTCATTCGATCGTTGCTTTGATTAAATATTTATCAAAATGTGTTATGATTTTATTTATTAGGAAACATTATACTAAAAATAGCACACACTATTAATATATATTTGATTATAATTAAAAATCATATTTATCATGAGCATCTTTAGTCATTAATATGCTCAAGCACAAGCCCCCAATCAAACACGAGAGGGTGCTTGATACCTTTTAGTCCCATGACTAAAACTAGTTAGGCTAAAAGTTGCTAGTCTCACCTATACTTGGATCCAAATCCTAAAGAGTCTAAAATGTAGTAAATGAGCATTAATTATCTCTCTCCCTCTCTCCCTTCTCTCCCTCTCCCACCAATAGATTGGGCATGCTACAAATTTCCATGAGGTTAAATATGAAGAGAGAGAACTAAAACAAAGTTTAGCAGGGGTTCCCCTTACTAAAAGTTTTAGTTTTAAGACTAGTTTTAGCCCCCTGTTTAGTCAGTGTTGCTTGGAACTTTAGCCTCTCAAATAGACTAATTTTAGTCAGACTGAATTTAGTCCCATGAATCTAAACACCCCTCGGTATTTACCGTTATACTCTCTGGCAGCATGCGCCTCAACATCGTAATGTACTGTTCATTTGTGTAAATTTCACAAAAACACACCCACATTATCTTTCAACTTGCCAGCTGGTTAGATAGATTTTATCAATTTTATAGGAAACTCTTAATTGTTAAGAAATAATTAGTGGTGATCATTAGCCTAATTATGTAATTAACATATTCATTAGTGTGTAATTAGGGAAAAGGCACCTACACACTGTACGGGTGTGTCTCTCCCGTACAGGTGCCTATTCCACCCCAAAAGGGTGCCTGTGTGCCCCTTCCTTGTACATAAATAGTGGGGTCCACCCCCACTCCATGAATTCAATCAGATTCACTGTTTCAACACGTTATCAAGCACGCATGCTCTCCTGAGCAACTCACGCACGCCACACAGAGGCTCGAAGGCCTCACCGCCGGCAAGAACACCGGCATCCCTCCAGGGTGAGCAAAAATGGATCCCCCATTTCGTCTAGTAGAGACTGCCTATGCTACCTATCTAGTCATGCCCATCAAAACACACCGAGGTCGCTGCTTCTTCTGCACTGGAGGTGCACGCAATGGCCACTGCCGTGGTCGTCGTGGAGGTCGAGGCCGCCGCTTCCGTGGCCGCCTTGGACCAAGGTCCCCTCCACCGCGCTGTGCTTCGCCGGCCACAAGCAGCAATCGCTCCTCGATGCCGACGTACACCGGCAGACTAGTCTCCCGCCGGTCCATCCCCCGGCGAGCCGGCGTCTACCGGTGCCGACGCCCCCAGAGGAGCCGTCTCGCCGCCGTCTTGTCGTCCGCATCTGCCGCCCTGGAACACAAGCACAAGGAGTTGGGGTCATCCCCGACCTAAATGTACCTGGACCGACGACGGCACCGGCGGACATCAACGCCAGTTTCGGCCCTCAGGCCGGCCCGGCGACCGTTCGCTCCTTCACGGCTGCCACCATGTCACCCGGCCTCGCCGGATCCTCGACGGTCGCACGCCCCAGCCTCATGGCCGGGACCATGGCGGCCCGCGCCGGTGCTCGCCATCCTCCTCGACGCCGGTGAGCCGGAGGCGGCCGCGCCCGCACCGAACATCTTCGGCCGCCGCGTGGGGGTCGTTGACCGCCGCCCGGGGATCCGACGTGGCACTCCGGAGCCCCGCCGCCCGGGGGCTCTCCTTCCCCTGCGACTAACGGCCGGCCGGCCGGCCGCCGGCCGGCGAACGCCGGCGAACGGGGCGGCGGGACAATACCAAGCAAGGGGGAGTTAGAGAAGACGGTGGCACACACCAAGATCCGCCGGCGGGGGTCACCGCAGGCCGGCCCCCGGCCACCGCCGGCGCCGGCGATGCCGGCATCGCCACCGGCGCCCCCGCATCGGGCATGCGAGGGGCGGCCGCGGGTTAGGGGGAAACCCTAACCGCACCCCCTCCCCCTCCCTTTTTATTCGATCTTTGCCCGGGCCGGCCGGGCCAACCAGGCCACACGGGCCGTTAACGGGTCGGCGGCCCACCGGAGGTAGACAACGGCCCACGTGCCGCACCGTCTCCCACCGTTTCCGAAGTCCGTCGGACCCCCCCCCCCCCGAATTTTCAAATAGTCCGTAAAAACCCCCCGAACTTAAATTTAGCCCTCGTGCTTTTATCCTTTATATATTCGGACTTATTAGTGCTTGTATATTCATGTTTTAGACCTCGAATTGTTCTGTAATTTTATGTTGTGACAAACAATATTATTTGTACCATCCGGTATATGTACCTATGTAATTTAAATGTTATAATTACCACAGTAATTATTCATGTTTATGATCCGCTAATCATTTCTAGGTATTAGAACAATTCTTATGCAATAATTTTTGCATGGTTTAAAAATCAATTCTCTACATCATGTAGAATATCAAGCAAAATTAAAATTAAGGTTTATACACATAATTTGGAATAACACAAGGTGATGTGACCTAGGCGCTGGCTGCGATAAGTTCTTACTAAGAGCTTATTTGCCGTGAGATCCGTGCTTTTAGGCAGCTTTTGCTCATCATTGTGAGGTCTACATCTTTATGATGATTACCTTCAAAGTGTATATCCAAAATTTCATATAAATGACTATCAAGTCAAATGTATTCCTACAGGAATTAAAAACAAAATCATATACCTTAATTTTGTAAGAATCATCTTACATATATATTTTGCCTACTTCTATAACACAAATTTACATCAGTAAATTAATCCTATACATGGTTCTTTCATGTAGGAAAATGGCTAAATGAATCAATAAAGACTTCACTGAACTTGCTGCTGATGGTAGTAATTACCTAACCTGGGCTATGGATGTCAAGATTGTGCTAACAGCCAAAGGTTTCATTAATACAATTAATGAACCTAATCCACAAAATCCTATCCCAGAGGCACAAAAGTTTGCAACCTTGCATTTCCTACGACACAATCTCCACCATGACCTTAAAGCAGAATACATGATGGAAGATGATCCTAAGAAACTTTGGGACTCTCTCAAAGAACGCTATAATCAACAACAAGGCGTAATTCTCGCTCCAAGCAAGACGGAGTGGTCACTACTCCGTCTCATGGATTTCAAATCGGTTGCGTATCACAATTTCGTCGTCCACAAGATTTGTACCAAGCTTCAATTTTGCAATCAACCTTTGGATGATGCGTAAATGATAGAAAAGACTCTATCTACATTTCTCCCCTCGCTAACAGATATTGTAACAACAATACCGTCGCCACAAGTATACTAAATATTTCGACTTAATATATGATTTACTCCAAGCGTAAAAGCATGATGAGCTCTTAACAAAGAATCATCAAATGCGCCTTGTGGGTGCAACACCTCTCCGCCTAAGTACATTTCAATGCTCGAATAATAATAATAAAAAGTTCGTTGGCAAGAAATTCAAAAAAAAAATTCAAGGGGAAATGGAAGAAGCAGAATTTAAAGACAGGTAAGGGTTCTAGCAACAACAAGGACACTTTCAAGAAAAATAATGCTCATGACAACTCTCAAGCTTGTCAGAGGTGTGGTTGTCACAATCACACAACTAGAATGTGCCACACTGCTAAGCATTTGGTTGATCTCTACCAAAAGCATGCTGGAAAGCAAGTTCATGGGGACAAGTTTGAAGCCGGTTGCTCCAAGGATGTTCCAAGGATGCTCGAGGACACTTCACTACTCACACTCCGGATGCCGGTTGCTCCAAGGATGTTCCCACGGAACACAACAAGGAGAAAGATCCAATGCAGTTGGACGAATTCTTCGGCATGGACGACATGATGATCGATAGCATGCTTGTGGATGGACCATCCAATGACGTGTTCGAGACATGTCTTAGTTTTATGTTCCCGACAAGAACTTCGTTCTATAGTTTCAAAGAACTTCGTTCTATAGCCATATTTATGTAATAATTGTGTTGTAATAATTGTTGTCACATAATATTGTAAGACATATGCTACTTATATTATTATTGAATAAAGTATGTATTGTATAATCTATGAGTTCAAAACTTATAATTTATTTTACTCATTCTACATTATCCTACGGGAACAATCCAAATGGAGAAAGAACTTTGTTTGGTGGATAGTTGCACAACTAACACCATACTCAGAGAACTTAAATATTTCCAAACTCTCAAAAAAAGTAAAGGAAATATCACAACCATCGTGGGACGCGATGCTATAATTGTTGGTTCAGGGCGAGCCACAATAGTTCTCCCTATGGATACTCAAATAGTAATTGAGGATGCACTCTTGTATCCCGATTCAACTCGTACCTTATTGAGTTACTAAGACATCCGTCGCAATGGTTTCCATGTAGAAACAAATAGTGACAACAAAGATGAATATCTATTCATCACTAAACATGACGGATATAACAAGCAACTACTTGAGAAAATTCCTTCACTATCATCAGGATTGTATTACACATACATCAAACCCGTACAACATGTTGCATACAAGGTAATTTTTCAAAATCTTGATGTCTTCAAGATTTGGCATGATCGCCTTGGTCATCCCGGCATAGGGATGATGAGAAAAATTATCAGCAATTCAATTGGTCACAAATCAAACACTTCAAAATTTCCCAAGCCATCAGACTTTGTGTGCACTGCATGTGCCACGGGAAAATTAATTTTAAGACCCTCTTATCTTAAAATAAAGGTTGAACCACTACAATTTCTTGAACGCATTCAAGGAGATATTTGTGGTCCTATACATCCATCAACTGGACCATTTAGGTACTTCATGGTACTTATTGATGCATCTACTAGATGGTCCCATGTATATTTATTATCTACAAGAAACCATGCTTTTGCAAGGTTCATTGCTCAAATTATCAAATTAAGAGCACATCATCCTGAATATGCTATCAAAACCATCAGGATGGACAATGCCGCTGAATTTACTTTGCATGCCTTCAATGACTATTGTATGGCTCTAGGCATAAATGTGGAACACTCTGTTCCATATGTACATACACAAAATGGATTAGCCGAATCTCTTATCAAGAGAATAAAGTTCATTGCTAGACCATTACTACAGAATTGCAATCTACCAACATCATGTTGGGGTCATGCGGTATTACACGCCGCTAATTTGATTCAAATAAGACCTACTGCATACAACACAGTTTCCCCGTTGCAGTTAGTACGTGGAAATCAACCAAGTATTTCCCATCTGCGAAAATTCGGTTGCGCTGTATACATACTGATATCACCACCGCAGCATACATCAATGGGCCCCCATAGAAAATTGTGGATATCTGTAGGGTACAAATCACCATCAATCATTAAGTACCTAAAACCCCTTACAGGGGATTTATTTACTGCCCGGTATGCTGATTGCATCTTCGATGAGGACAATTTCCCGGCTTTAGGGGGAGACAAGTACCAAACGTAATGCCGGAAATAAATTGGAATACCACGGTATCCAGTCCTATGATCCACGTACTATAGAATCTGAACGTGAAGTTCAGAAAATTATCAATTTGCAAAACATTGCGAATAATCTGCCAGAAACATTTACTGGTTACGGGTGTCACAAAATCACATAATCCTGCTACAAATGTACCAGAAAGAGTAGAGATTCCTATTCAAGAACTCCCAAATCAAAATAAGAGGGGAGAGGTACTGCAACAAAGGATAAGGCTATACAAAAGCCTCCGCGGAAAACTAGGAAGGTCACTTCCACAACAGTAAATGCAGATCAACATCAAGTTGACAGACACCAATTGGATATTATAAATCCAAATAATATGGATGTTCAACAGATACATCACACACCTAGCACAAGTGCACAAAATAATATAAGTACTAGGACATCGGAAGACCTAGGATCTATCGTTGTGGGAAATCATGATGAGTCACAAGGGGTACAAGAAATTTCCATTAATTATATTGATTCTGGAAAATCATACAATAGAGAAACTACAAATGTCGACATTTACTTTGCCACTAAGATTGCAAGTGAACTTCGCATTGATCCAGAACCTAAGTCCATGGCATAGTGCATCAAGCGCTCCGACTGGGTCAAATGGAAAGAAGCAATCAAGGCAGAATTAGACTCGCTCAAGAAACAAGAGGTATTCTCCGCAATGATACCTACTCCTCGTCATATTTTTCCTGTGGGATCAAAATGGATTTTCGTCCGTAAAAGGAATGAAAACAACGAGGTGGTGAGATACAAAGCGAGGCTTGTAGCACAAGGGTTCACGCAGAAACCCGGCATCGATTTCGATGAAACATATTCTCTAGTTATGAGTGGTATAACATTCCGATATCTAATATCATTGGCAGCACAAAAAGGTCTATCCAAGCATCTCATGGATGTAGTGACAACATATCTATATGGGTCACTTGATTCGGATATATACATGAAAGTTCCTGAAGGAATTGATATCCCGAACAAGAATCATTCACGCAACATGTATTGTGTAAAACTTCAAAAGTCATTATACAGCTTTAAAACAATCGGGAAGAATGATGTACAACCGACTAAAGGAATTCCTTCTTCAGAAGGGGTTTTCCAACAATGATGATTGCCCATGTGTATTCATCAAGGAATCCTCAACTGGATTTTGTATTATATCTGTATATGTTGATGACCTTAATATCATTGGAACTCAACATGATATAGATGAAACACGCAACCATCTTAAGACGGAATTTGAAATGAAAGATTTTGGTAAAACCAAATTTTGCTTGGGTTTACAACTTGAGCATCTCCCAACAGGGATTTTAGTACACGAGTCTGCTTATATCCAAAAGATTCTACAGAAATTCAATATGGATAAATCATATCCATGCAAAACACCTATGGTCGTACGCTCTCTTGAAATTGATAAAGATCAATTCAGACCTAAAGGTGAAAATGAAGAGGTACTGGGACCAAAAGTTTCATATCTTAGGGCCATTGGAGCGTTGATGTATATCGCAAATTGTACCACGCCTGATATTGCATTTGCGGTAAACTTACTAGCTAGATACAGTGCTGCTCCAACACAACGCCATTGGGCGGGAGTTAAGAATATCTTCAGATATCTCATTGGCACAATGGATCTTGGATTATTTTACAAAATTAACCAAGATAAAACATTAATTGGATACTCAGATGCTGGCTATTTATCTGATCCCCATGAAGCCATATCTCAGACATGTTTTGTATTCTTACATGGTGGAACGACTATTTCATGGAAGTCATCAAAACAGACTCTAATAGCCACATCCACAAATCATTCTGAAATAATTGCATTATTTGAAGCATCACGTGAATGTGTGTGGCTTTGCAGAATGATAAAGCACATACAACAATCATGTGGTATAAGTTCAATCATGAACCCTACCATAATGTATGAAGATAATGCTGCTTGTATTGCACAAATGAGAGCAGGCGATATAAAGAGTAATCTTACAAAAACATATGGCTCCTAAATTATTCTATCCTCATCAACTACAAAAGGTAGGAGAGATAGAAATCTTGCAAACTAAATCTTGTGATAATCTTGCAGATTTATTCACAAAATCATTACCAACATCTTTATTCCAGAAATATGTTTTTAGAATTGGTATGAGATAACTCAAAGATGTGCAAGAATCAGGGGGGACTCTCTTTAATATAAACTATATATATATAAAGAATCATCTGATTATTGTACTCTTTTCCCTGTATGAGTTTTTCCTCACAAGGTTTCTCATAAAAGGTTTTAATGAGGCAACAACAATACAAGACCATACCTTATATCACCTAATTTTTCCATTAATGTTTTAAGGGTGATATACAAGACATATTCTATGTCATATCTTATGTTTTCTCTATAAGAGTTTTTAAGAAGATATAAATCCTTTCTCATATTGTTCCTATTAGGTTTTGGAGAAGGATTTTCAAACATGATCCTCAAATCATTATTCTAATATATGAGTTTTTCCTTACCAAAGGTTTTCTCATACAAATATCTAACAAAGACAATAATGCCATTTTCTCCTAATATTTTTCCCATTGGGTTTTAAAGGAGTTTTAGTGGCATATACACACAGATTGGTTTCTCCTCAAGTTTTCCCATAGGGTTTTTGGAGGAGTTTTACAAGATGATATCCAAGGAAGATTGAAATCAAATTACATCAAGATCTAATGAAGCTATTGATCAAGGGGGAGTGTTAAGAAATAATTAGTGTTGATCATTAGCCTAATTATGTAATTAACATATTCATTAGTGTGTAATTAGGGAAAAGGCACCTACACACTGTACGGGTGTGTCTCTCCCGTACAGGTGCCTATTCCACCCCAAAAGGGTGCCTGTGTGCCTCTTCCTTGTACATAAATAGTGGGGTCCACCCCCACTCCATGAATTCAATCAGATTCACTGTTTCAACATTAATAAGCCACATTTTTCATCAAGCAAGTCACTCAAGACGTGCTGTCCGCCGGTAGGGATTGACCAAACAAACACGGGGTTGACCTCGCTGTAGACGAATGTGACCTCAAAGCTGTGGTCAATGAGCCCCTCGTAGGCAGAGATGATCAGTACAACACTGCACATTCCCAAAGCACCATATCTATCAAAAGACCATGAAGTGGACCCGACGGCTCACAAGTACCATATGCTTCGTGGCCACTGCTTTCAGGCTCGATGGATCTACTGTTTCTCACATGTTTTGTGCTCAATTTTAAGTTTTGGCTTGAGCACACCTGACTTTATGGGTTCTAGCTGACAGGCTGCGCTGGGGAACTATCTGTTGTGTTCAACCTGTGGAACGCATTCTCCTGATACTGCTCATTCTGAAACTAATAACTTGCAGATGCACATGTGACATGCCAGATTAGCCTCCATAGATGAGTTGTGTGCGTGTAATGTTGAGGATAAGATATGCGATAGAGAATTCGGAGGTGAAGGAGAAGGCACACGATTTGCAAGAGGTAGAATGTCTCAAGTGAGCTCATGATGAAAACTACTACTTGTAGTAGTTATAGGAAAGAAGTGAACGAACATGCTGCTTTACTTTTATATATACTTTTACTCATGTTTTTACGATCAAAAGCGAGACAACTAACATACATATATAAAGCACAACTATATATGTACACTAGTCAAAGCAGGGCTCCTTTCTTGTAAACTACAGAGCAGAGCACATGACAAAGTTAATTATTAGGAGTCGCTGTATTTGTGGTCACTAAATGTTAACAATCTTCAATCAAAGGTTGCAATATAAAAAAGTAAACATCTGATACACACTAGAGAATATCATGTAGTGTAGTGTAATGTTAATATGGGAGCTCAATTCTCAAATGAAAAATCATGTATACTGCAGCATTATTCATTAGGGCGTATAGTATCTTTCCCTGATGATTCTTATTCGTAATTTTGCAGAAGATGTGCACACATTCACCTTAAACATTTTTTGGCGGTAGTGAGAAGAACACAAGCGATCAGACAGAGCTGAAGATGTTGGGCAGAC
Organism: Cenchrus americanus; assembly: GCA_947561735.1. Lineage (NCBI taxonomy): Eukaryota > Viridiplantae > Streptophyta > Magnoliopsida > Poales > Poaceae > Cenchrus > Cenchrus americanus. The sequence continues at coordinate 9,888,204 of OX387240.1, read as the reverse complement.
TAGAGGAACTGAGGATGCATGGGAAAACGAGAGGTGAAGACTCAAAACAATTGCCAATGGGTAGTTTAGAGTGGCAGAGGAGGAATTGACTCTTTAGTAGTTTCCTCCTCTTAATGGGTGACGGTGTTTAAGTGTACTTAGACTATTCACTGTGAGTGGAAATGAATCCCACGCGACCACACCAACTAGTATGTATCACCGATCAGGAAATTCAGATCAGTGCACAAACGAACAAGCAAGGTCCCGTCGCTCACCTGCTGCCATCTGTCAGTATACATCAATCGCAAATCTTTGTAGCGGTTGGAAAAAGCGGTGCAGTCACATGTGCTTCCTGTATGTAAGAAGAGCAGTGGAGAACTGCTGAATATGGACCGAAGTTGAATATGTTCTCCCAATGCCACTCATTCCGAAGCGACGACACCGGCCACACATGTGACACTGCATATATTGCTTGAGTGCTTAATTGGCAGTGTTAACAATAGGTAAAAAGAACTTCCTCAGCTCACAGTAAAAAAATGGGCAAAAGAACTGATGAGGTAGAGCCGTAGAGGAGGAGCACACAAGAGACCGGAAGAACTGCAATGCCGCAGGAAGTTAGTTGAAGATTGTAACTAGAGGAAACACAAGGTTACTTTTGTAAGGAATCGGATGCCCGTTAGCCTAAGAGGGGAGGGGGTGAATTAGGCAACTTAAAACCTTAACCTATGGCTTCACTAATTTTGCGCAAAGGTAAACTAGAACATACTATCTATATGTGCAACTACGGTTGTTCTAGTGTGAAACTCCCATCCCAAAAGAAGGTTTGCAACCTATAGCCAATCCTAGCATGATACTACTCTAGGAATGTAGAGACAAGCAAAGATTGCAATAGAGTAAATGCGGAAACGTAAAAGGGGATGAGAGGAAGCAAACTCTTGACACGCGATTTATCCCGTGGTATCGGTAGGCACTAAGCCACCCCTAGTCCACGTTGTTGAAGCACTCACACAAGAGTATTGCTTCCCGGTCACCAAGTCTCTCCCAAGAGCACCAACTTGACTTGCCACAAAGGCTAGCCACTTAGGCACTTGTCAAGCTCCCTTGGTCACCTTGATGCCGCCTCCACTAAGGAGCTTCTCCACCAAGGAAGGGGTCTCCACGTCCCCCGCACAAAGTGTCCTCGCCGCTCCACACCAAGCCGGAGGGTCGATGACGATTGCCGGTGAGCCACTTAGGCCCCAAGGCTTCCGACGAACCTTGTACAACTGGATTCACTCAAGAATCACCTCACAAGGTTGGCACAACCTTGCACTCACTCAGCTCTAAGCTAAGCCTAGCACTAAGCACACACACAAAGCATGCACTAGTCTAAGGATGAGCAATTAAGCACTTGGATGGATTGGATATGATCTTGAATGTGTCTTGAACTCCTCTCGCACTTCCACACAATCCAAAGCAACCTCAAATGAGTGAGTGGAGGGGGTATAAATAGCCCAAGGCATCAAACTAGCCGTTGGCTAACGTCCACCGAAAAGGTACCGTCGGATGATCCGACGCTATGCTTTTCCAGGGCGTTGGTTCATCCGGTGCCCCTCCCACGTCACGTAGCCGTTGAGGTTCTCTCGACACAACCGCTCCGACGCTATGCTCCGACGCTTCGTCGGATCATCCGTGCCGAAGGCCTCGCGTCCGGGTCGGTGCATCGTTAGCTTCCAAATGGACCGTCGGATAGACCGACGCTATGCCTTGACCAAGGCGTCGGAACATCCGGTGCCGAAGGCCTCGTCTTGGCGCGTCTCTTGTCTTGATTCAAGCCGAGCGTCGGATAGACCGACGGGGTCCCCACTTAGACCGCTCGGATCATCCGGTGCTACGCCTTCACCGCTCTTCCTCCGCAACTCGTCCGACGCATGTAGAAATTGGACCGTCGGTTCATCCGACGGTACCTAGGGTTTCACCCCGTGTACCAACTCGTCCGACGATTGCACCGACGCTTGTATTTGAGGGACCGTCGGTTCATCCGACGGTGTCTTTGCTTTTCCATTTCTTGCTCGGTTTTGACCCTTTGTTTTGGCATTTTTGCATGGGGTTTTCTTGCATCCTTGGGACCTAGAAATGTCTACAAAGACATGCTCAAACAATATGGTTAGTCCCAATGATCATGTTGTCATGAATCACCAAAATCAAACTCCGAACTAATGGCATGTGAGGCCATGTTCGCTACAATCTCCCCCTTTTTGGTGATTTATGACAACACAACCAGAGCAAGCATAAATTTGCTAGAATGACAGAATTAGAACCACTTACACTTGCTTGGATGCTTACCATCATCCAAACTCCCCCTAGATCAAACTCCCCCCTTTTGGCTCTCATGTTCACATTCTCCCCCTTTGGTCTCAAATCCTTGAAATCACTTGTAAGCATCCTTGAGCCCACTTGTAAGCTTACGCCACACGCTTGCTTTGGTCTCACTTTCTCCCCCTTTGGAATAAAATCTCCAAAAAGTCCAAAGCAAACGGGTCCAAGGAAACTAGCAAGATCTAGCAACCATAGCTCAAAGGAGAGATGTTAAATGCAAGGGAGAAAGCCGCATGAACCATGATCCATATGTATGATATCGATGAAGATACCACAAGTGAGAATAACTAAGGTGGATCACATGCTCATGAGACTAGCATGATACAAACTAAGCTCCCCCTAAGTGTGTGCATAAAAAGAATACCACTTGCAAGACAAGGGTAGTGAGAAACAAGTGCACAACTACAAACTTGAAAGACAAGGAAGCTTAGAGCATATCATGCAAGGAGGTAGCTTAAGGGACAAGAGATAAGACAAATGGGTTCTTGTTACATTACCACTTGTAGATATCACTTGTAGTCTTTTGATCATTGCATACCTCCGGGATGATCTTCTCTACCTTGTTGGCACCACATTGAGATGAGCAACTTGGAAATGATATCACTAGGTGACACCACTTGGAAGAAGCTTGCATAGAAGACACTTGGGGTACCACAAGGATTAGGAATGTATGAGTACATTTCCTTTGAACTTATATAGAGACATAAGCTCGCAAGGACATGACTCAATAGCATGAAGCTCATATTGCTATATTCACTCTTTTAGAGATGTTAGATCACATTGAGAGTGAAATAGCATTCTCTTAGAATGAAACACCGCACCGAACGCGTCGCTAAGGGACTACATAAGATAAGCTTGAAACAATGTTAGTCCCATAATCAAACCATAGGATGAGCTCCCCCTAAATGTGTGCATTTAGTGTTTGAATCACCAACCAAATGTATGCACATTGTTTATGACAACAAAGGGAAGCTTACCCTATAGCTTGCTCATGATGCAAAAAGATATATATGAAAACATGCACCATGAAAGAACAAGTGTAGCTTTCCTACACACTAATCAAACCATGTAGATTGCTCATGGGTTAGCACATGACACAAGCAACCTACCATATGTAAACATTGCAACAAATGCAACCTAAACAAGGCAATGGAGCTACAATGATGCAAGAGATAGGTACTAGTTTCCATTACCTCAATCGGGGAACTTGGGCAACACATGTCCAATTTGCAAGCTTGGCTTATAGGCTTGAATCTTCTCATCTTGATTGTGCCAAGCCTCCCAAGTCCCCGCACTTAAGGCCTTCAAGTGGCCTTTGGAACCCAAACCATTTGAGGCCCCTTCATGTTGGTGATGACTTCCTTGGGCACCCAAATGGGTTGGTTCCTACCCCGCTCTTCCTTCATCTTCCCAACCTTGTGTGCAACCACCTTGCCATTAGCCTTCTTCTTGATGACGTAGGTGTTGCTCTTGGTCTTGTTCTTGCGATTGGGCTTGGTGTAGATGAGGGAGCTCTTGATGGTGGGCTTGAACTTCTTATTTGCGCCATTGTCCATCTTCTTGACAAATTGAGGGCATTTGTAGAACTTGTGCCCTTCTCCATGACACTTGTAGCAAGTCACGGTTGCACCCTTCTCAAGCTTCTTCACCATGGGATCACGGTTATCTTGAGAAGGTTGGACTTGGCTCTTCATGTCTTGAGAGATGTCCACTTGTTCTTCATCATTCTTGCCCTTGCCCATCAAGTTTGCCAACCTCTCTCGGAGCCATTTCACTTCTTGCTTGAGCTCATCATTTTCCTTGCCTATGAGATAATCACATGATTCTACAACAACATTCTCATGGCAAGATGGTGAGCAAGATTCATCAATTAAATCAATGCAAGAAGTTGAAGCATCTACCTTGGAGATAGGAATTGCACAAGGGATAGATGTTTCATCAAGCTCAAAGGAATTACTTGTTTTAGTCTCATTGCTCTCAAGCTTAGATTTTAGCTCATCACACTCCTTGCTAAGCAATTTGAATTTGCACAACAAATGTTCATAATTTGTAGCAAGGGTGTCACTAAGATCATTGAGAGCATTGAGTTCTTTGATTTCATTAGCTTGTTGTTCAAGCATTCCTTTTTGCTCATGGATTAGCTCAACAAGATCATTGAGAGAGGTGGTGTCGGATTCGTCATCACTTACATTGCTTTCCATACCTTTGGCCATGAGGCACATGTGTGATGATGAAGGACCTTGCATGAAGCGGGTGGTGAAGTTCTTTCTTGATTCATCACTTGAGCTAGAAGAACTTGATCCACCACTTGTCCACTCGCGGACGGCGAAGGTTGCTTCTTGCCTTGGTCTTCTCTCCTTGACCACCTTCCTTTTGGGCTTGTGCTCAATCTTGGTGAACTTGATGTGTTGATGATGGCGCCCTTCTCTCAAGTGGATGTTGTAGCCGTACATGTTGACTTTCTTCACATACTTGAAGATCTTCTTCACGTACTCGGCCACCATAGATTCAACCTCTTCATCACTTGAGGAATCTTCATTATCACAATCATCACCATCATCTTCGCTTGAGCTTCCACGAGTAGCCATCCTACTCAACATTTTCTCTTGTCGGCTTGAGAGAGCATGGCTTGTGGTTGGAGAAGATGGTTCTTGGGGCTTTTCTTGGGGTGCCTTCTTTGACTTGGGCATTAGTTGAAGCTCATGTGCCATGATCTTGCTCAAGATATGCGATGGCTTCAAATCTTCGAGCTTCTTCTCGTAGATGATTGCTTTCACCAAGTCATAGTCGGGCTTTCGGAGACTTTGTAGGATCTTGCGGTTGATGTTCAAGTCCGTGATGTCCTTCACACCTAAGGCATTAATCTCATTGACAAGCACATTTAGGCGTGAGTACATAGATTCGGCATTTTCATTAGCAAGTTGCTTGAAGCTATTGAATTCCTCAAGGAGACAACCGTAGCGTTCATTAGCAACTTCTTTTGAACCCTCATTTTGCTCCTTGATGGTTTTCCATAGCTCATGAGCATTTTCACAAGTAAAAACTCTATTGAAAACGCCTACATCTAGTGAGGACAAAATGATACTCTTAGCAATCACATCAAATTGCTTTTCCTTTCTAGTACCATTTTTCATGCCCTCATCGGTGACTCTCCAAACATCGAGGTCCCTTGCTTGGAGATAGGCCTCCATGAGAACCTTCCACCGAGGATAGCCCGTGCCATCGAAATGTGGAGCCAAACCTAAGGTATCCACCCCTTTCATTCCTCTATAGGGCAACTCACTAGGCGGTGAAGCCTAACCGTTCCAATGAGCCGGTTTTCACAATTTACCAATTGAATTGGCGTATCCTTGTGAAGGAAGTGAGTCCCGGCTCTGATACCACTTGTAAGGAATCGGATGTCCGTTAGCCTAAGAGGGGGAGGGGGTGAATTAGGCAACTTAAAACCTTAACCTATGGCTTCACTAATTTTGCGCAAAGGTAAACTAGAACATACTATCTATATGTGCAACTACGGTTGTTCTAGTGTGAAACTCCCATCCCAAAAGAAGGTTTGCAACCTATAGCCAATCCTAGCATGATACTACTCTAGGAATGTAGAGACAAGCAAAGATTGCAATAGAGTAAATGCGGAAACGTAAAAGGGGATGAGAGGAAGCAAACTCTTGACACGCGATTTATCCCGTGGTATCGGTAGGCACTAAGCCACCCCTAGTCCACGTTGTTGAAGCACTCACACAAGAGTATTGCTTCCCGGTCACCAAGTCTCTCCCAAGAGCACCAACTTGACTTGCCACAAAGGCTAGCCACTTAGGCACTTGTCAAGCTCCCTTGGTCACCTTGATGCCGCCTCCACTAAGGAGCTTCTCCACCAAGGAAGGGGTCTCCACGTCCCCCGCACAAAGTGTCCTCGCCGCTCCACACCAAGCCGGAGGGTCGATGACGATTGCCGGTGAGCCACTTAGGCCCCAAGGCTTCCGACGAACCTTGTACAACCGGATTCACTCAAGAATCACCTCACAAGGTTGGCACAACCTTGCACTCACTCGGCTCTAAGCTAAGCCTAGCACTAAGCACACACACAAAGCATGCACTAGTCTAAGGATGAGCAATTAAGCACTTGGATGGATTGGATATGATCTTGAATGTGTCTTGAACTCCTCTCGCACTTCCACACAATCAAGCAACCTCAAATGAGTGAGTGGAGGGGGTATAAATAGCCCAAGGCATCAAACTAGCCGTTGGCTAACGTCCACTGAAAAAGGTACCGTCGGATGATCCGACGCTATGCTTTTCCAGGGCGTCGGTTCATCCGGTGCCCCTCCCACGTCACGTAGCCGTTGAGGTTCTCTCGACACAACCGCTTCGACGCTATGCTCCGACGCTTCGTCGGATCATCCCGTGTTCGAAGGCCTCGCGTCCGGGTCGGTGCATCGTTAGCTTCCAACAGACCGTCGGATAGACCGACGCTATGCCTTGACCAAGGCGTCGGAACATCCGGTCTTCGAAGGCCTCGTCTTGGCGCGTCTCTGTCTTGATTCAAGGCCGAGCGTCGGATAGACCGACGGGGTCCCCACTCAGACCGTCGGATCATCCGGTGCTACCGCCTTCCTTGCTCTTCCTCTGCAACTCGTCCGACGCATGTAGAAATTGGACCGTCGGTTCATCCGACGGTACCTAGGGTTTCACCCTGTGTACCAACTCGTCCGACGATTGCACCGACGCTTGTATTTGAGGGACCGTCGGTTCATCCGACGGTGTCTTTGCTTTTCCATTTCTTGCTCGGTTTTGACCCTTTGTTTTGGCATTTTTGCATGGGGTTTTCTTGCATCCTTGGGACCTAGAAATGTCTACAAAGACATGCTCAAACAATATGGTTAGTCCCAATGATCATGTTGTCATGAATCACCAAAATCAAACTCCGAACTAATGGCATGTGAGGCCATGTTCGCTACAACTTTTTATAGATTTGTGACATATACTCCCTCTGGTTTGGTAAAAGAAGACGTTTTGGACAAGATTTGAGTCAAACATTGGGAATATAAATCATGAATAATTTTTAAGTTGTTGAGTTTGAAAATGTGAAAACTACATGAGTAGATTTGTCTTGTAAAATACTTTCATAAAAGTATCCATATGTTAGTTTTTAATAATTATTTTTGTAAAAATAGAAAGTTAAAGTTGCACTTTGGGGACCGTGTCGCCATTTGTCCTAAACGTCTTCCTTTACCAAACTGAAGGGAGTATTAATTATTCAGCATGCTCTACCATGACAGGTCAGCATTGATTGCACACTGCAAAATTAATTTTTCATGGCGGTTTTCATGTGGCACCACCCTCTGCAGTTCGCATGTTGTGACATCAGCATCTATCTGTTCCTTGGATTTCGAAATTCAGAGGTCAGTCGTCATTGCTACAGCCACATGCATGCACCGATGCACGCCATTTCATTCTGATGACAACATCGAGGAGCAATCTGAGCAGCGGTCGATGGCCCAAGCATGCGCCGATGCGCGTGGTGGTAATAACCATCATTGCCACTGCGTTGGGAGGGAGGATGCACCTGTTCGCGCATGGGCGGGAACGCAGCGCACCACCGCACGGGATCTTGCGCTTGGAGCATGCAGTCGCAACTTGTTGGTCAGATACGCTTTCGTGATGCCACCTATTCTCAAGACGAAAGGAGTGCATCTTGTCAAGTTGCTTGAGACTTGTATCAAGTTCTTTGTGGTGAGATGTAAAGGGGGTGTTAGGGGGGGGGGGGGCGTAAAGGAAGCAATGCAGGCTCCGAGAGCTAAAGTGATATGGCTGTGTGAGTTTAGGTTGATATATAGATATAGTTGTTTATATCACGCAATTGATAAAGATTTTGTAGGTGATACTATACATGTACACTCTCAATTTTAACTTCAGGTAGGAACACCATGCACATGACAAATTCATGACTCAAAGTCAGAATAGTCTGGGACAAGATGGACAGTTTTTATAGGCAGTAGTTGTTATATCACACAAATGAGAAAGATCTGGATGGTGATACTACACGTGTACACTCTTAATAATTTTAACTGCACGTAGGAACACCATATGCACATGCCAAAGTCATGACTCAAAGTCATAGGGACAGGATGGACAGTTTATTTATGAACTGAGTGGCATTCTCAACTGATGTATTTTATCAGTAGTACATATAGAGCCCTACAAATTAAATCCGTTGATTCCTCAATAATATAATGGCAATTATTGTCTCAGTTGCTGTCACTATAACTATAACATGCATGATCCCAACAAACAGTGTGGAGTTTGAGAGCATACAACTACCCAGTGTGTAGCATTGTGCCTGGGCTTATTGTGTGAATTAGTTTGAGATTAGCAGTAGCGCGATCATTGTACTGAAGATCACTTGATTACATACGAGAACAAACGCCGCGTGCCTCGCTGACCATGGAATGCATTTCCTCGATACCACTCATTCTGAGTGAAGCTAGTTATGCAACATGTCGTCATTTACTTGAAATTAAAGCCATATGCCCGAGCACCAAAATGTGATGGTCAAGTGTTGGCACCAACCTATTTGTTGATCATGGATTCTTGATGTTGTTCATTTCCTAGAGACGATGTGGTGGTGTCGTCGTGTCGTCATACATTATCACATGGACCTAGATTGAATGCTCGACAACACATCGTGCAAGATGAGCAATAGCGCTAATGAAGTGTGAGATCAAGGTTGGCGACAATGTTAATTATGAGGCATACCTAATATTAATAGGTTTATATATCGTGGTACCAAAGTACGTTGGTAGATTTCACATGTAATTTTTTATTTAAACAGTACATATAGAAGCTACCATTGTATACAAGCGGAACACCAAAGAGTATAATTTCATTGGCTATAGCTTGAAAATATATTCACCAAATTAATTGTCCATATATTGTCATTGTGTGTGCACCAATGACACTACACGTAATTACACTACAACTTGAAGAAGACAGAAAAAAAATCATAAGTGACTGCAATGTGCATACCCTTTGAGTTGTGATTTTTTAGATTAATTTGTTATTGTCTTGGTCATTTTGCATGTCAGTTAAGTAGCTGCAATGTGATTAATTTAATCCAGCAACTTCATGTCAGCAGTTCGCCATATATATCTCATATCTAATGCGCTGTTGAGCCCCATATATCACTACCGGAAACAGGTCCTTTGCCGAGTGCCCGAAACCGTCGGCAAAGACCTAGAAACCGTCGGCAACGGCTTTGCCGACGGCCGCACTCGGCACCGTACTCCCGGGAAAATTTTTCTCGGCCAAGGATCTTTGCCGAGAGCCTTAGGTCAAGACCCTCGGCAAAGGCTCGCCGAGAGCCCACGGCGGGCCGTCGGAGGAAAAAAAGTAACCGTTACGAACGACGGATTTTCGAATCCTCTTTGCCGACGGCCGGACGCTAGGCCGTCGGCACGAGAGGTTTAGGTTTGTTTTTTAAAAAAACAAACCGCGCCGACGGCTCACCCCGTGCCGTCGGCAAAGATGTAATCTTTGCCGACGGCCAACGCTCGGCAAGGCCGGGAGACCCGGATCGGGGTGCTCCCGACCGTGCCGAGTGCCTGTGCAAGTACGCTCGGCACGGTGGGAACACCGAGAGGAGGGGTCGGATTTCCCCGGGTGTGCCGAGCGTGCGGCACAAAACCCTCGGCAAAGGGGCCTTTGCCGACGGCCGCGCTCGGCAAAGCGGTCATCTTTTGTTTATTTTTTTTTTTGCTTCCAAATTGCAACCAAATACATATACCCCCGCAAACACACATATATCACCCGCAAACACACATGCGGCGGACATATCACATATATCACACATCCACAAGTCCACACATCACAATAGTTCACACATCCACAAGTTCACACATCCACACAAGTCCACAAATCCACATAACATCCACAAGTCCATCGAAACAAGTCCATGGTAGATCCACGGGCCTACGGTGACTTGCTCGGGCGGCGGGAAGGGTGTGAAAGCCGGCATCCGAGTGACGGGCGAGTGGTGGACTTGATCGCCACTTGGAGCCCGCCGATTAGAACCCGCCGAGAAAGACCGCACAAAGGAGACAAGATTGCAAGTGTTAGATATCATTAGCCACAAAACCGAGAAAGTCTTTGGTATCATACTCACGGGACTACCGAGAACTTGCGGCGTAGGAGACACACCGTGGACCGATCGGAGTGATAGGAGCTAGGAGCCCCGGTGGTAGAGCCATACCACCCGACGTCGCCGGAACCTAGTAAGTTCCTCGAACTTACTCGCCATTGCCACTTCGCCGAGCCCGCTCCCGTGCTAGTCGCTCTCGCTAGCCGGCCGACGTAGACTCCGCTCCTCTCGCTAGCTCGACCTAGAACATTTAACTTAAATGTTTCGGTAATGCAAATCTAAGAATGTGTTTCAACATTAATATACCATGATTAGTGGATAGTGCATACCTCAAGGACATTCAACCGGCCCATCCCCACGCTCGGCCGTGCCCGTATCTGGGGGTCAGACTCCGTCCTCCTCCGGTGCCGGACGTCGGAAAGTCTCAAGCTGGAACTGTCGATGATGCCATCGCCAATCCACAACCTCCCGTGCTTCTTTCCTCCACCCAAGGCCATGACTATGTCCGTATCAATGTCATGCTCGCTCGGGTTGTAGTCTTCCCCGTACTTGTGCTTACATGCCTCCGTGTACTCGGCAATGCGGCGGCCGAAAGACGGGTTCTTTGTATGCCTCCGGCCCGTCGCTCACGCTCGTAGGACACATCGGACGTCGCCTTGGCCTTGTGTGCCATGCACAAGGCATCGAAGTCCGAGCATTCCCTTCCGGGATGTGCCTTTTGCTTTGCAAGAAAAGCGGGACGAAGATTAGTGTGATGAAACAAGTTTGAGCCTTTGCCGACTTAGAAAGAAAGGCGTACCCATAGCTCCTTGTACTCCGGAAGGCTCCGCCGGCCTTGGTGGTGTGATGGGCCCTCCATCATCAAACGTCACTCTCGTGCGGCGTCGTGCGCCTGCTCGGTACTCCTCCGTGAACCACTTGTCCACCTCCATTGCCCACGCGTCGGCCTTGGCGCGGCTCCACCGAGGGACAAACCCGCACATCACGAGGTAATTGATACATGAGAAGATGAAACATAACATAAGTAATATCAAAACATAGCTTCACTTGAAGTACCTCAATAAACGCGCTCACGGGTCAACATTGTCCTTCGGCTTCTTCCTTGCTTATCTTTTGACCAAGCACCAACGCGTAGTAGGTTACGACGGCCCGGTGCTTTACCTCGTGATGCATGTCTGTGACACGCTTCTTGCAAGAGTTCTTCAGGCACATGTCCGCTCTCTCCTCTTCTCCATCCTCACATCTGAAGAAGGTCTGCATACAAATACGATGTCAAAATCATTTTGTTAAGATTGAGTGGAACGAATGTGATGTAATGAGAAACTTTGTGATTTGCTAGAGTTACCCAGAACGTCCTCAGCACGCGCTCTCGCCGTGTGGGTGAACTCTCGGTCTTCACCCCGGTAGTAGTGGCCCCACGTGTAGGGCGGCTCGGTCCGCCCGTGGTACGTGACAATGCGGGGTAGTGCGCCTACGGAGAAGCCCGACAATGCCGTTAGGCTTGCGGGCGTCGCCACCCGACACAACGAGCCGGTTCTCGCACATGTCGAACAAAATATTAGTGACTCGATAATCAAAATGAAGTTAGGCATCAAAATGAAGTTAGGCATCTAAATTTACTTACATTCGGCCTTGGGGGCGAATGACCGGCGGTTCGAGGGAGCGGGGGCGAGGGAGTCGTGCGGGGCCTCGCAAGTAGACCTTGGCCGCCGTAGCGGCCTCCCCCGAGGAACCCGCACCCGAGGCGCCGTCCTCGGTCTCCGGTGCACCGTCGGTCGGCTCCTCCACCTCGTCGTCGGCCTCCGTCGGCTCGACGGTGGCCCCCCCGGCCCTCCCCGGTCCTCCTCTCGCGACCCCTCCGCCTCTTCCCCGCCCCCGTGAGGCGCCGCAAAAGGTGGACAAGGGCACCCGACGTCGGCCCTCGTCTACCTCCACCGTGGTGCGGTCGTCGTCCTCCGCGACGCGCGCCGCCCCGCCATCTTTTTCGGTCACCCGTGATCAACATATAAACAAAACATAATTAGTATGACATGCATAATAATAATTAGACATGCATAACAATAATGAAAACACGAATACGAAAGAACATAGTATTACATGTATTAAAAGTAATATGGATCATCGTGGGGATTAGCTGGTATGTACGTACGCTCGTCATCACTTGTCAAAATTATCCGGATATTGAAGATAATCGACGGCTCTAAGTTTCCTTCATGTTCCATGTCCAATCGCTCAAGCATTTGTAAGTCCTTTGGGTCATACACCTCATCTTCATCCTCATTGTGTTCGACCAATTCATTGTCTACTTCCGTTACTTCGCTTAGGTCTATCACAAAGCTCCCAATCAGCCCCTCTTCTTGATAGAATTCTCCTTCATATGTGTTTGGGTTTATCAAGTTATAGTCTTCATCGTTGGGGACGGGTAGTTTACCATGTGGCGCGACTTTACGTACAACCTCCCAACCCATAAGGTAATCTTTGCTCGGCGGCGTATGGAAGGTAATAAACTTGCACGGCTTGTTGGGCCACAATGTATACATCGGATCTTGGATACACGGAATCCGGTCGAACTTCGACAAGCCCGATGGCCGGGGTCCTTCGAGTACGTTCGGGATCGAACCAATGACATTTGAATATCACGGGTTTAAGATGTGGGGCGCCATAAAATGACGGTTCGTATATTTCCGGGACTCTTCCATGATATTCTTTCCCATCGGTGTCGATCGTAACCACGCCGCCGTTTGTGGTACTTCTATTGGGTCGACTCTCTTCGTAGCTCGTCGTGTGGAAACGAAATCCGTTGACATCATAACCGGTAAATGACCTAACCCTTAGGTCACGGCCACATGCAACGGACACACAACTCACTAGAGATGGACACATCGGTTTGGGCCTTTCTCTTGAACCATGAAATAAAATCGGGCCGTTGTTGGCCCGCACCTTGCGAAATAAGATTATCAACTTCGTGTGGCTCTGGCAACCTCGATGCAGTCCAGAACTCACGGAGGAATTCTTGTTTGTACGGTTCAACCTCCGGCGAGTTGAGCAGCACATATAGCATGATGCTACGCCACTCTTCATTGGTGAGTTGCTTGGTGGTACATGCACTCGCGCTTCCGAATTGGCATTGGAAAAGGCCGAGTTTGGATTGATTATCCGCGACATTGTAACGAGGGGGGTGATCATGCACGCTAGGAAGGTTCTCTTTATAGTACTTTTCTGTGAAGTTTGACACCTCCTCCACAATGTATGCCTCTGCAACTGAAGCCTCGATTCTGGCTTTATTTGTACATTTTTTGCGTACGAGCTTCAGAGTTCTCTCAATTGGGTAGCACCAATGGTACTGCACAGGCCCACCCATGCGTACCTCGTATGGAAGGTGCACAATCATATGCTGCATTGGCAAGAAGAATCCAGGTGGAAAGATTTTCTCCAACTTACATAGTAACACGGGGGCCGCTTTCTCCAACTCTCTACATACGGTCCGAGATATCTCCTTCGCACATAGCTATGGGAAGAAATAGCTCAACTGCGCCAACACTTGCCATATATTCTACGGGACAAAGCCTCGAACCATCGTGGGAAGAAGCCGCTCGATCCATATATGGTAGTCATGACTCTTCATGCCATTTACTCGCATAGTAGTTAAATTTACTCCCCTCTTCACATTATGTGCATACCCATCTGGAAACCTAAGCCCATTCATCCATTTAAGAACTTCCCTCCTTTGTTCAATGGACAATACATAATCGGCCTTGGGTCTTCTCCATTTCTTGCGGCCTTCTGGAGGCCTCATCTCTAGCTTAGGTCTATCACATAGTGTTGCAATGTCCACTCTGGCCTTAGGATTATCCTTAGACTTTTCGGTGTCCATCAGTGTGCAAAAAAGTGCCTCCGCGATATTCTTCTCAGTGTGCATAACGTCAATGTGATGTGGCACAAGAAGGTCATCATGATAGGGGAGCCGTTGTAAGCCCGATTTATGGCTCCACATATCTTGCTCACCATACCCCACATAACGACCATCTCCTTCATTGGCCACAAGAGCCTCTACCGAGCACGAACCTCGGCACCGGTCGGCATACGCGGTCGAGGTTGTGTCACTACAACACCTTTTACGAAGTTCTTCTTATCTTGTCCGAATGGATGGTCAAGAGGTAGGAACCGACGATGTTGGTCGAACGATGAATACTTAGCACCCTTACGCAACCGGATGAACCTCAAACGTTCCTTGCATATTGGGCACGGGAACTTTCCATGAACACACCAGTCGAGAACAACCCATACGCCGGAAGTCATGAATAGAGTATTGGTACCAAACATACATCTTGAAGGATGACCTTTCAGCTCGGTCGTATGTCCATACACCTTCCTCCCAAGCACTAATCAATTCATCCCACAAAGGATCCATATACACACCCATATTACTCCCCGGGTGTCCAGGAATTATTAAGGACATGAATATCGTGTCCCGTTGGAAGGCGACACCGGGGGGGAGATTCAAGGGTACAACGAACACGGGCCAACATGTGTAAGGGGCGGTACTCATTCCATAAGGATTGAACCCATCGGTTGCCAGCGCAACACGTACATTACGAGCCTCTGCCGCTTTCTCAGGATGTTGTCCATCAAAGTCTTGCCATGCTTCACCATCCGATGGATGTACCATCTTGTACGGACTATACCGTATGCCATGCTTATGCCATGTCATCCGTTTGGCGGTTTCCTCGGTTGGTAAAGTCGGCGGATCCTCGGCACAAACGGAAGATACCGTACGATCTTTTGGGCGATATCGGTCCGCTTCATCCGACCATCCCCCGTGGTACCTCTTCGAACCTCGAGGATTTGCACTTTGGACGGTGCGTGGCATCCGCGTGTTCCTTCCTAAAAAGGACACACCCATTCACACGAGCATCTATCTGCTCATACGGCATCTTAAGTGCTTTGAAGAGTGTTGTTGACTCGTACATGGACGTTGGTAGTGAATGGCCCTTTGGAAGCAAGGAGCCAACAACGACCAACAACCTATTGAAGCTTTGCTCGACGATGTTTAACTCGGATTTCACCCCTAATAACCGCCCAATGGCGTCCAATTGCGAAACGGTGGTGTGGTCGTGAAGAGGTATCTTTGCCGAGTCCATCATCTTGTAGAACAACTTTGCCTCCTCCTCCATCGCCTCCTTATCACGGTTGTCATTGAAAAGTGCTTGGTGAGCATCTTCTAACATGTCTACAACCCCCGCATCATCATCACACCCCTCCAGGCGTGGTCTCACCACCTCCTCTCTCATACGATGTGCTTCACCATGGTAGATCCACACGGTATAGTCTTTGGTAAATCCATTGTACAAAGATGTCGGCCCATATCCTCCTTGCTAACTCTCCTCTTGTTGTCACATTTTGTGCGGGGACACCAAACTAGCAAATGACCACGAGAATTGGCCCATGCAAATTCCAAGAAACCATTGGTCTTATCCTTCCATTCATCGTCAAAATCACGCTTACTTCTCCGGCCGGTGTACATCCACTGACGGTCCTCCATCCTTTGTCATACAGGAATGCGAACCATAAAATCCATGTACATCGTGATCCTACTATCTAATAGGTGAGGATAGGTCCTAATCCCCACCGCGGATCCGTAGATGAGTTAGTTTCCATGCCCCGATCCGATCGAGGCCGAATTTCGGCGACACCTCCCTGCTGTTCTCCGGATACACGTCCGAGTATGGAGATTGTGTATCCGGAGAACAACGGGAGGTGATGCCAAAACTCCTGCCTCGGATCGGACCGGACATGGAAACTAACTCATCTACGGATCCGTGGGCCGTCCGAAAACCGTGGACAATCCGAAACGGATACGGTCGGAGGTATGCACGAAATGCATACCTCCGGCCGTATCTCTTTCGGACGGGGAGACACCTAACTAGGTTGCGCGATCTACGACCATACGACCGAAGACGGGTTATTCATACCTAGGGCCCGACGGTGACAAGGCGCGCGCGTGCGAGGCGGATCCGCAACGCCAACGAAGAAGATCAAGGTCGTCGAGGTACTCCGGCTTGCCTTCCACTAGCCCATCTCCGAAAAAAAAAGCATGTATATACAACTTAGGTCAAAATTTCGGCGGCACCTCCCCCGCACGGTGAGGTGTCAAAACCTGCAATTAAACATTCGACACGAAGGCCGACAACGAGAGATATGCATTCTAATCGAACTAAACAAGGCGGTGCCAATTCTACCGTAGTTATTCTATCACTAGTGATATATGCATTCTAATCGAACTCAACAAGGCGGTGCTAATTCAACCACTAGTCATTCTACCACTACTCACATTCCTCGTTTTGGCTCACCTTGCTCGGGCGGACGACGACGACGGAGGGCGGGCGGGGGGCGGCGGGCGGGGGCGGGCGGGGGAGGGGGGGGCGGGCGGGGGGGCGGCGGGCGGGGGCGGGCGGGGGAGGGAGGGCGGGCGGGGGGGGGGGGGGGGGGGGGCGGCGGGCGGGGGGGGAGTGCGGGTGGGGGGCGGGCGGTGGCGGGCGGGGGGCGGGGGCGGCGGGCGGCGGCGGGCGGGGGGGAGGGCGGGCGGGGGGCGGCGGCGGGCGGTGGCGGGCGGGGGGAGGGAGGGCGGGCGGGGGAGGGGCGGCGGGTGGCGGCGGGCGGCGAGAGGGAGGGCGGGCGAGGGAGGGGCGGCGGGCGGTGGCGGTGGCGGAGCCGAGGAGGAGCCGCCGGCGGGGGGTGGCGGTGGCGGAGGCGAGGAGCACCGGCGGTGACGGGCGGCCGGCCGGCGGCGCGCGGCCGGCGGCGGGCGCGGCGGCGGGCGGCGGCGGCGGGCGCGGCGGCGGCGGCGAGCCGGCGGCGGGAGGTGGCGGTGGCGGCGGCGGGAGGGCGCGGGGGCGGGGGCGCGATGGATGGGCAAATGGCTAAGTGTTGCGGGGAACCGGGGGGGTAACGGCACGCCTTTGCGCGACGGCCGGATCAAGGGGGCCGTCGGCAAGAGTGCCCTCGTCAAGGCCGCCCCCTGTTGGCGCGCTCGGAACCCGGTTGACCGGCCTTTGCCGAGAGCCCGGCCGGCCGTCGGCACACGGGGCTCGTGCGGCGGCTGCGCTCGGCACACCGTTCTTTGCGAGGGCCCCACCGGGCCCTCGGCAAAGAAGTAATTTTCTTTTTTGTTTTTGCTTTGAGTTTTTTTCTTTGGTAAAGGTACATGACCTAGAGATTGATTTGCAATTTTGGTATGATTTTTGACAAATTTTTACTATATTTTATGTATTTTGGTCTTTTTTTTGAATTTCTATGCATATTTCGAATTTGAGCGCAAGTCATCAAAACGGTGCATGTATGTGACGGGAAAAATGATATTCTTGCTTTTTAGTGTGAGTTTAGTCCTAATCTAGGCCCACGTGCCAAAATTCGAACATCTTAGGGCGGATCGCATGTCCACTCACTTTCCCGCGAATCGTTTTCAAATTATATAAAATGGAAATATAGTCGAAAAATCACGAAATGTGACGAGTGGTCGTTATATCACATGTGTAGTCGGTGGTAAAAACCTGGAATGATTTCGTGCATGTTTCCGTTCACCTTAGCACAAACCCGGAGATGTCCTTAGCACAAACCCGGACAATGTCTAGGAGATGTACCGAGGTTTGTGCTAAGGTGAACGGAAACATGCACGAAATCATTCCAGGTTTTTACCACCGACTACACATGTGATATAACGACCACTCGTCACATTTCGTGATTTTTCGACTATATTTCCATTTTATATAATTTGAAAACGATTCGCGGGAAAGTGAGTGGACATGCGATCCGCCCTAAGATGTTCGAATTTTGGCACGTGGGCCCGCATTAGGACTAAACTCACACTAAAAAGCAAGAATATCATTTTTCCCGTCACATACATGCACTGTTTTGATGACTTGCAGTTCAAATTCGAAATATGCATAGAAATTCAAAACAAAGACCAAAATACATAAAATATAGTAAAAATTTGTCAAAAATCATACCAAAATTGCAAATCAATCTCTAGGTCATGTACCTTTACCAAAGAAAAAAACTCAAAGCAAAAACAAAAAGAAAATTATTTCTTTGCCGAGGGCCTGGTGGGGCCCTCGGCAAAGAACGGTGTGCCGAGGGCGGGCCGTCGGCACAGGCTCCTGTGTGCCGACGGCCAGGCCGGGCTCTCGGCAAAGGCCGGTCAACTGGGTTCTGAGCGCAATCAACGGGGGGGCGGGCCTTTGACGAGGGCACTCTTTGCCGACGGCCCCCTTGATCTGGCCGTCGGCACAGTGTGCAACAGTCAAATGTAACGGCCGTCCGTTCTTCTCCGACGGGCGCTTATGTGCCGAGAGCTAGCCCTCGGCAAAAAAACCGTCTTGCCGAGGGTCGTGAGGTGCCGACGGTCCGGCCGTCGGCAAAGGTGGTTGTGCCGTGAGTCACCCTGTGCCGACGGCTGCTCTCGGCACAGATCAACTCTGCCGAGTGCCCGACAAAAGGCCCTCGGCAAAGCCTTATACACTCGGCAAAGCCTGAGTTTCCCGTAGTGTATTTTTTATATAATAAGATTAAAATCCGGCCTCAACCTTCCCTGAAAAATGCATATGACCATAAACATGAACAATCCAATACAAAGGCAGTACTAAGACTGCAGCTACACTCTAACACGTTCCGAAGACACATCAACCAACACACTGAATAGAAGCAGCACTCCTGCTGTAAACAGCCGCTACATCAAACGACAAGCAGCCAACTAATTTGTTATCCTTCTTAACACTTTTCAGCCAAACTTGATGGGCTCCATATATAACTGCACATATGTTCGCTCTACGAGGACCACTACGGGAGAACCAAGATTTCCCGAGTGCCGAACTCTTCCCCGAGTGCCAAAAATCGGGCACTCGGGGAAGCAAATCTTCCCCGAGTGTTGCACTCGGGGAAGAAAAGCACTCGGGGAAGAGAGGCTTTCCCGAGTGCCGCAAAACCCATGGCACTCGGGGAAGGATGACTCTTGGGGAAGAGTGGCACTCACAAAAGGAAATTCGCATTTGACGACGCCTTTGGACGGAACCGTTTGCCAAAAAAATGAAAAATGTCTTCCCCGAGTGCCATGCTCTAGCACTCGAGGAAGATGGCCTCTTCCCCGAGTGCCACGCGGAAGCACTCGGGGAAATATTTTTATTTTTTTAGTTTTTTTGCTCTATTTTTTGGTGATGCCTGGCCACATTATTTAAAACTCTTTGGTCAAGTTTGGTTCAATTTTGAATGTTTTAGGCTTATTTCGTTTTCTCAAATTTTTGGGGACACTTCAAATTTGAACTACAGGTGCATGAAATCATATAATTTGGTGTTTCAAAAAATGATATTCATGACATTTGGTGTATATTGAGGCCGTATCCAAGAACTCACATGAAATGTCGAGCATCTTGTCACCGTGACATGACGAACAACTTACGGGAAAAGTGTTTCTAAATTACACAAAATCCGGACGAAGTCCGAACATCACGAAACTTGTCGGGACATTGTGTTATCACATGTAGAGGTTGTGTGCAACGGTTAAGAAGATTTCGAGCAAGTTGCGATGTGTGATGCCTAAAACCCAGACATCACTACGTGAAAGCCTCTAATAGGTCACGCAGCATTTGTAACGGGCCTTTAACGCCTGTTACATCCACCCACGTCTTTAACGGTTGTTGTTTAGCACCGGTTCCTATAAGCGTGCCAGGACAACCCCGTTACCAATGTGGACTTCTGGTAACGGGCTTGTTAAACGCCTGTTACATAAATTCTTTGTAACGGACGTTAAATAGAGCCCGTTACACAAGTTAAACCTATCAGTAATGAACTAGTAAAGTCCGTTACTGATCAACGCCCTATCGGTAACGGGCTGCTTAAGTCCGTTACTGATCCTCCGTATTGGTAGCGTGCTATAAAGTCCGTTACCGATGAGCATTTGACGCCTGTTACTAGTTTGAGAGCCCAATAAATTAAAGTCTGAGAGCACTCAACTGCCGTGTAGCGGGAGCGCGACATCAGTGAACAAATGAGACGGAGGTTTGTTAATCATCGTCTCCTTTGAGTCTGTCCTCATTGACAGGTCAACTCGATCCATCTCTCATTGCTTCCATTTCGACATACAGGCACAATCAACACACATATCTTCTGAGACAAAACAGACATCATAAGAGAGATAACTTGTCCACAAAGATGAAGATAACTTGTCCACAAGAATAAAGATAATTATTACAAAAGGTTAACTTGTCCATATATCAGGCTAGGACTTAACTAGTCCATCACATTATTTACTATGGTTGTGCTATCTAACCATACACATCAACAAAGGCATGCCCCTTGAACATCCACAAAAGTATGGCTACTCACCCTCCACATCAACAAGCTTGAACTAGATCATGCACCATCACAATTATTGGCTCTTTTTGCAGCCTCTTCGTAAGAAAACAAGGATTCTTGAAGCCCTTCTAGCGCACCTTCAATGGGCTCGAGATTTTGTTCAGTAGTATAATTGTACCTCCTTATGTGCTTAGCCTTTTTGATGAGGATGTTCACTTTTTTTGAGTTTTTCAAACTCAGGTTTCACATACTCCCAGACATTAAGGTTAAGAAGTAACTCAAGCTCTGCTCGCGACTCAAAGAGTTTTGCCTGAAATAGGGTTAAATATGGTATAAGAACAACATAGTTAATTCGGAACTAATTTGCCTCGGACCTTGGAGCAGGGTGTGACAAGTAAAAGCAGAACTAAGTTCAAAACTGATTTACCTCAGAACTTGGTATAATTAAGATCATGACAAGCATGGAAGACATAATCCAAGGCAATAATTAAATTTATGAAGCTCAAGCTCAAGCTACCTTAAGCTCCATCTATATAACAAGTAAAAAGGCAGTGAGATTCAGAGAAACTTGCCTCGCCGTCGTCGTAGTCGTTGCCAGAGTCAGAGATGGGGTCCTCTACACCTTCTTCGCCACTCCCTCGACACCTCTTCGTAGTTGCCAGACACTTGTGATCGCAAACATGAGGCAGGCCCCTCTCCCACTTCGCTGCCCCCTCGCCGGCACGCTCCTCCTTGCCGCTGCTTGGCCCCTCGTCGGAATCCGAGAGGATCCAGTCGAGGACCCTCGTCTCCAGCATTGGGTTCACTCCACCGCTGCTTGGTCCCTCTCCGGCACTCATCGTCGTCTCCCTCTTCGCTGCCATCTCACCGGCACGCGCGCGGATCCAGTTGCGGCACCGCTTCGTGTTCCGGTTCTCCTCGATCCCGGGTGCGCGGGGTCGTCTGCTGCTTGGCCCCTCACCGGCGCTCATCGTCGTCTCTGTCTCCACGCCTCCTCCGCTCTTTTTTTCAAGGAAAGTTCTACGCTTATCCATTCGGAAAGAATAAAGGGGCGATATTTGGGATGGAGGGGGTAGTAGTTAATGCCGACGCGGGTTAGCAAACCCAGGTCGTTTTGTTGGCTGGTGTGCGAGCAATGGTTACCTTCTTTAATGCATTTTTTTTAAATGACACTTAATTGCTTCCCTCAAAACTTAGGGCCCATAAAGTAGCACCTAAAAACTAGGTAATTCCCCGCGCGTGTTGCTGCAAGATATGAGAATTTTTTTTGATAAATTATGAACCAATTTGCTACCACAACCAGTTTATGCAATAACCCTTAGTTGGTGGAAGATGATGTGGGTAGTTTGTATGAAGAAAGAATTGGTGTGATGAAGAGAAAAAGAGATAGAGTTAATAACCCTTAGTTTGATGGGAGATGATGTGGGTAGCTTGCATGAAGAGAGAAATGAAGTTAATGATAGTTAGTGGGTACCAATTATATAAGTTATATAGATTAATAAAAATACGAACAATTCATAGTTTTTTAAAGAATCGAACAACTCATAGGAGTAGTTGGGAATTTGGTATTTTGAATAAAATATGAACGGTCACACGTCTCCTTGTGACCACATGATTTTTGTGGCCAAGAGCTCTCCTGAGCGGACACGGGTTCCAAGCTGCGTGACCGACCACCTGACAGTTCGTCGTCTTGTTAATATAAATCCTAGCCGGCCAAGAACTTCGTCAACCATGGCACCAAGAAAACCCCAGCACCACCGTCTCCGGTCACAAAAAAGTGAATCCAAGAGCTTCTCCTTCCTCAAGCAAGCACATGGCGTCAAGCGAGCCATCAAGGAAGCGGGGGAGGGAGGAGGTGTCGCCGCCCCCGCCCGCCAAGCCCAAGGAGGAGGAGCCGACCCTGCCCGCCGAGCCCGAGGAGGTGCCGCCGCCACCGCCCGCCGAGCCCGAGGAGGTGCCGCCGCCCACGCCCGAGGAGGTGAAGCGGCTGAAGCCGCCCCGGCGCAAGGTGGCGCGGTAGCCCGTTGTGCCCTTGCGTGCTCCAAAAGTAGATTATTCGGATGCCTGTTTTTCAGTGAAGATGCTCTACGAGGCTTGGCAGAGTCTTGGAAAGCTGTCCGTTCATGTCGGGGTCCAACTGCCCCCTGGTCCGCTGCAGATGACCGTGATGGATTACGCCTTCAAGGTCAATGCCTTGGCTGGGAAGCTGGAGAGAGAAGTGGTCCCCCCCGTCTACTACTACGACGACGACGACGATGGCGGCCTCGACGTCTCCAGCTCCGGCTCCGACTCTGACTCCGACTCCGACGGTGGGGCTCCTCCGGCGGCGACTACCTC
This sequence comes from Cenchrus americanus, assembly GCA_947561735.1. Taxonomy (NCBI): domain Eukaryota; kingdom Viridiplantae; phylum Streptophyta; class Magnoliopsida; order Poales; family Poaceae; genus Cenchrus; species Cenchrus americanus. Next base: position 9,865,049 of record OX387240.1, on the reverse strand, counting down.
TGCTTAATTAATTTGTTCCTCTGTTAATGTGTTCTTCCAGTGTGCTTGTTGAACTTGTGATGGACTAGCTAGTAGATCTGTGTATGTTGAACTTGTGATGAACTAGTATATCTAAGAGACGCAGTAGATCAATACATGTCTCCTATTTTGGAAGGCATTGCAATGTCTATGGTAGCAGCTTACAATGAATTGCAATGTGTATGCCAGAAGTTTGATACTCTTTTTGTGTCATTATATGGTAGCAGTTCACAATGAATTGCAATGTGTATATATGCTAGAGTTATTCCAGAAGTTTGTTACTCGTTTGTCTTAATAATCCACATTTCCTTTGCCTCGTGCTGCAATGAAATGACAACACAGATGAATTGATGAATTTTGTGATGTGTGACACATTAAGATTTGTGACCAAATTGTCATTCCATTCATTCTTCATTCATACATTTAAGTTTGTCATATGCGACAAATTTTTCATTCTTCATCAACACAGATGAAGCAAAAGCACCACTTTTAACATCAGAATTACTTCTTTGCAGCATACATCCTTAGTAAACATCCAAACACTACACAAACAACAGCCACAATAATCAAGTTCATCTTCCAGATCACATTGTCCATCTTATCCTCTAGTGCTTTTTTCCTCTGCTTGTCCTCTAGTGCTTGTCTCTGCTCGCCGTTCCCAATCTAACATTCCACTGAATCAACTACTTCATCGACCGCATCTGCCCAGTTCAGCGGTCGAAAAACAATGACGCCAGCATCCTTCAGCATCTGGAGATACTCCTTGTGGAAACGATAATATCCACAATTCTTGACGTACTGCAGAATCAAAAGCACATAAGAACCCTAACTCAGATTTGGGAGACACAACATACTACTCACCGAGTTCCTTGTACACTTGAAATAAAGACGACCGTGGTTTTCACCTTCCTTCTGCGTCCGCCCCTCCACCACCCGAGCCATAGCACAGTCCGGGCAAGGGACCAGTGGAAAGTCGCTTAGCTCACCGACTGGATCCAAGCCGATGGAGTGATTGCGACTGCTCCGGCAACCTTGGACCCTGCTCCTCACACGTGCACCTCCAGACGAATCGGCAGTGCGACATGTGTGCGACGGCGGGGAAGGACGGGCGGGTGCCGGCGGTGGAGCTCAGATCGGGGAAGAAGAAGGGGGCAGGGGTCGGGGTGCAAGGGCGGATGCATATTCATTCGGTAAGGGGCATTTCTAACAATGGAGCACTTATTGGTGACGATGGCTAGTCTACCTGGATTGCCTTTGTCGGTCGGGCAGGCTATGGTTATCTTTTTTTATATGGGCTTATGACGCTGACGCGTGGGCCCGACACTATTTTTTCTGAATTGAAACTTGCTTCCCTCAAATATTATACCCCATAAACAGCACCAAAAAATTCGTAAAAAATACGAATAATTCATAGTTGGTAATTTAGTATTTGAATAAAATATCAACAACCACACTTGTCTAACCAAATTTCTTAAAATTAGAACTTTTATCTCTTGTTTATGATATAATAATTATAATAACGTCTTAGTGTGTTCTAAAAATTCTACAAATTGACTTGGCAACATAATTTAAGTCCCTAAGATTGTCTACAAAATTTCAAATGGTTTCGAAAACGGAATATTATACTTGTGTACAAATGTCTACATCTCTCACCTAGTTTATTAAAATGTTACTTCAACATTGAAGTTTTCCATACTTTAAAACATGTTCGAACTCATATGCATTTGAAATTTTAACGTAACCTTATGTTCACCATAAGATTACAAAATGCAAAGTTTAATTAGTAATGGTTGTGTAGAAAAAATATTATTTATATGTTGTACTTATAAGGAACAATATAAGGTGTATCAACAACATCCAAGAAATGGAATTACATACAAAAAATCTCATAAATGAATAGATGTTGATTTTAGAAAAATTCAGAAAAAATATCGTCAAAATTGGATTACGGTTGACGGAGAAAAATGTGATACAAAATTTGATTGCAGATTATAACAGGAAAAGCAAACTGTTCTTCATTCGAACAGACCTGGCCCCGCCCCTTCATTGGCGACGATGGTTAGTCTACCCGGATCGCCTTTGTCGGTCAGGCATGCTACGGTTATCTTTTTTTATAGGCTTCATGTGTGGGCCCGACACTATTTTTTACGAATTGAAACTTGCTTCCCTCAAATATTATACCCCATAAACAGTACCAAAAAATTCGTAAAAATAAGAATAATTCATAGTTGGTAATTTAGTATTTGAATAAAATATCAACAGCCACACTTGTCTAACCAAATTTCTTAAAATTAGAATTTTTATCTCTTGTTTACGATATAATAATTATAATAACGTCTTAGTGTGCTCTAAAAATTATACAAATTGACTTGGCAACAAAATTTAAGTCCCTAAGCTTGTCTACAAAATTTCAAATGGTTTCCAAAATGGAAGATTATACTTGTGTACAAATGTCTACATCTCTCACCTAGTTTATTAGAATGTTACTTCAACATTTAAGTTTTCCACACTTTAAAACATGTTCAAACTCATATGCATTTGAAATTTTAACATAACCTTATGTTCACCATAAGATTACGAAGTGCAAAATTTAATTAGTAATGGTTGTGTAGAAAAAATATTATTTATATGTTGTACTTATAAGGAACAATATAAGGTGTATAAACAACATCCAAGAAATGGAATTACATATGAAACAATGTCATAAATGAATAGATGTTGATTTTAGAAAAATTCAGAAAAAAATATCATCAAATTAGGATTACGGTTGACGGAGAAAACGTGATAAAAAATTTGATTGCAGATTAAAAGGGGAAAAGCAAAATGTTCTTCATTCGAACAGACCTGGCCCCGCCCCGTCATTGGCGACGATGGTTAGTCTACCCGGATCGCCTTTGTCGGTCGGGCAGGCTACGGTTATCTTTTTTTATATAGGCTTCTGACGCTGACGCGTGGGCCCGACACTATTTTTCTGAATTGAAACTTGCTTTCTCTCGAATATTATACCCCATAAACAACACCAAAAAATTCGTAAAAAATATGAATAATTCATAGTTGGTAATTTAGTATTTGAATAAAATATCAACAGTCACACTTGTCTAACCAGATTTCTTAAAATTAAAATTTTTATCTCTTGTTTTACGATATAATAATTATAATAATGTCTTAGTATGTTCTAAAAATTCTACAAATTGACTTGGCAACATAATTTAAGTCCCTAAGCTTGTCTACAAAAATTCAAATGGTTTCGAAACTGGAAGATTATACTTGTGTACAAATGTCTACATCTCTCACCTAGTTTATTAGAATGTCACTTCAACATTGAAGTTTTCCACACTTTAAAACATGTTCGAACTCTATGTTCATCATAAGATTAGGAAATGCAAAGTTTAATTAGTAATGGTTGTGTAAAAAAGATATTATTTACATGTTGTACTTATAAGGAACAATATAAGGTGTATAAACAACATCCAAGAAATGGAATTACATACGAAAAAATGTCATAAATGAATAGATGTTGATTTTAGAAAAATTCAGAAACAAATAGCATGAAATTTGGATTACGGTTGATGGAGAAAAATGTGATACAAAATTGATTGCAGATTAAAAGGGGAAAGCAAACTGTTCTTCATTCGAACAGACCTGGCCCCGCCCCTTCATTGGCGATGAGTGTCCTCCAGCGACGACCCGGGCAGAAGAGTGGTGCTGGTAGACCTCATCTCCTCCGGCAACGACTATGGAAACAACTCCGGTGACGACTCCGGCAACAACTTTGGAGACGATTCTGAAGACCATGAGGCAAGTTCTAAAACCATCACGCACGAGATTTGTCCTTGGACCTTCACATCTTCACTAATTAATTGTTCTAATGCACCAATTTCCATTTGTTGTAGGAAGTTGTTGCACATGACATTGACATGGAGCCAATGAAATGCTTATTTGATGTCTCTTTTCAAGTTCCAATGCATATTAATTAGGGGTAACAAGGTCATTTGTCACAACTACTAGCACGTTATAAATTTTCTAAAGGAATAGTCTTTTTGGGACGGAGGGAGTATGAGTTAGTTTGCTTGGTGATGTGACCTACATTACTCGTTTTAAGGCCCACACAATCCCACTCGCTCTAGGTTAGTACTTAGTAGAAAAGGACGCCTCCCTCACGCAGTCTCCTCCCACTCCCCCCTCGTGCCGCCGCCGCCACTTTCTCCCCCTCGCCTTCGTCTCCCTCACATCCACCACGCTCAGCGCGACGCGCACCACACCTCTGACAGCGAGATCTAGAGGAGGAGGGACCCAGCTGCGGCGGCGCCGGCGACGACGACGACTAGAGGAGGGATCCAACAACGACGACGACGGCGACGACTAGGAGGAGGAGAGATCCAGCCATGAGGTCGACGCGAGGATGAGGACGTGGCGGCGAGCAGGCAACGACGAGGAAAGAGATCCCTCCGCTTCGGCAGAGCGAAGGTTAGTGGCGAAACTAGGATTTGAGTTTATGGTATGCCGCTCTAAAAATGTTTTATACAATTCGGTAAATGCATTCTACCAACTCGGTAATAATTGTAAAATTAATAACAATCCAGTAATAAGGTAATTTGGTATATTTGCTCGAGTTTATGGAATTAGGCCAAGCGCACTATTGCAGCACACATGCATTCATGTAATCAAGTATACAACATATGCGTGCGTATGGTTTTCTTTTATATAAATGCGTATAATATACTTGTACTTGTGGGAATTGCAGGGTATGTCGTGGCTACTTTGTATAAGTACATGTGGACATACTTGTGACGCCCCCGGGTTTTCAATTACCGTCATTAACGCTAATGACCGGATCGGCCGGTCAAATCAGTCAAACCCCGGTCAAACCTAGGTCAACTCGGGCCATCACCCGAAAACCTTGCCAATGAACCCCCAATGAATCCCTTGACCAAGCCTACAAACACCCGTAGTCAACCCTTGGTTAAAGCCACGGTCAAAACCCGCTTGACCGTTGACATCGCCGAATGTCGTCCCGAACTTTTGCCGCGTTCCCCAAAATTCACCTAAACACTTCAAAATCTACCTTTATGAAAGTTGTAGATCTTGTTGAGGGACACAACTTTCATGTAGATTGGCATTTCAAATTTTGGGTGGAAAATTGTGAAAAACCCCTTGCAAGACAGATTTTCTCGTTTTCCGAACGTGTCGACATCCAAAGTTGGCACGACGTTCCTCGCAAAATCCATTGAGAAAAACACTATAGGACCTTTTTGAAAGTTGTAGAGGGTAGCTAGATCTACAACTTTCCTATTCATTGCCTTGTGCACTTTTATTCAAATTTTGGGAGAAAATCTCGGTTAAACGGGGCCGGTCGAACTTTTGGCGCGCTCTAGCGCGACGTCGCGCGCCGAGCCGCGCCACCGCGCGCCGCCGCGCCGCCGCCGCGCCCGCCCGCACCCCCGCACGCCCTCGGCGTCCGAGCCCCCGGGTGCATGTTCCCGAGGCCCCCACGCGAGTTCCCCGGGCCGCCCGCGCCCCGAGGTGCCTCGAACGGCGGGAACGCCAAGGAATCCCGCGCACCGCCGTACCCCCCCTTCCCCGCCCGCCGTGGTGCGGCCGCCGCCCGCCGCCGTACCCGCCCGCGCCCCCGCGCCGCACCCGTGCCTCGCCCGCCGCCGCCCCCGTCGCGCAACGTCTCGAGGAACCCCCCCCCGCTATTTAACGGTGCCCGCCTCTCCCCCGAGTAGGCGCGGCACCTCCACCCCGCCATGGCGCCGCCGCGAGAGAGCCGCCGCCCCACCCTACTCCGCGGCCAATTGACGCCCCCGCGCATTTCCCTTGGACCGTATAAGGCTGCGCGTGCCACACCCCGGACCCCGTTCCGGCCGTGAGCTCCCGACGCCGGCGCTGCAGGTGCCCGCCGGCACGGCCACCGCCGCGCGCCCTACCCCCCGGAGCCGCCACGGCCGGTGAACACCCAAACCTAAACACCCGAGACCCTAGACCCTCCTCCACCCATTTCCCGGCCAAGAGCGCCGCCGGCCTCGCCAGATTCCGGCAGCCCGCGTCGGCCGGCCGCCCGAGGGTGACATTGCAAAGCCCGAACTATTTCCGGGGTCCTTTTCGCAAAAGGTAAACTTCAATAGTTAAAGTGAAATGCTGATTCTTGTAAATTGTGTAGAAAATCACAGAAAATTCAGAAAAATATGAAACCAATTTTGCTAGATCCATGGTGATTTAAACTACAACTTTTTTATTCTAGCCTGAGCTAATTCCTTTTAAATTTTGCATGAAAAATACAAATGTGAAAACCCTAGATCTGCAATAACTCAAAAACCATAACTACTCTGTAGCTAATTTTTGGATATGTTGTGTGTTAGGTCATGACTAGCTCCTGAGCCAAAAATTGCACAAAGTTATAATGTAAATCTTTTTATAAAAATGTTTTTCTATCTCTGGCAGAACTGACTAAATGATTTTTCATGTTAATTATATTTATGTTTTTGACCCCAACTTGTGCACACTGTCTTATAATATCAAAATACACATCTTGTGAATTAATAATGAATTTTGGATTAACAGAAATAATTATTCTTGATTTATGCATGTTTTCCTTTGAAAATTAATAAAACAAAATCAGTAGAGGTTCCATGCAAACATGTTGGTTTTCTAAGCTTGTTTAGGACCGGAGAGCATCCACAAGAAATTCTAGATCATTTTGATGCTTAATTATTTTTATATGCATTTAACTTGAATCACTAGATAACCCTTGTTATTTTCCGTAATATTTAATTTTCTAGCACCCAACCTTTACATGTGGGTCCAATAGACCAGTATGGATGCTAGTAGGCTTAAGAAACACTCATGTAATTTTTGGTAATTTAATTGGTTAATAAATGGCTTAAATGCCCATTTAATATTAAAGGGAAAATTGAATAAAAGAAAATCCTTAATTAAATCCTTTTTCTTTTTGGGTATATTATTTAATATAAATAAAAGAAATTTTAATAACATTACTGGTAAGAAATCAATTCATGGATAAGAAAAGTAATTACACCTTTGATTGGTGAAGATAAAATGATTACAAGCCTTTACATGAAATGATAAGTATAAAGAAGCCTTTATTCAATTGTGCAATAAAGAGAAATCACCCAACCACCCCATGTAACTTGAGTGTGGTTGCAAATCGTGTTAAAAAGGTTAGATGCACCTACCCACTTGCTGTTGTTGAAGTTAAATTAAATTATATGTACGCAAATCACCATCAAAAAGAATAATTAATAAAGAGTTGCATATTGTTCCTTTTTGGAAGAGTATGCTTTGAATGTCTCCTTATCTAGGTGAATGTGCCCAACAAATACACCCCTTGATTGTCACTTGGGTTGTGAGTGATTAAAGTATAAACCGTCGAATAATCTTGCATTTGCATCTTCGTGTAGATCTTTCCGCCGATAGCCGTACGCTCGTGCGGAAGGAAGGGACAAAGGTGCCGACCAAGAGCCGCCGAGCGTGAACGTAGCTCAAGACCTGGACCCCAGTCCAGAAGGGCCCAAGGCCAACCTTGCCAGCGAAGGCAAGCCCCGGATCATTAACCCCGCCTTTTAAAATTATGCAATTATGTTTGCTATGATTGTGCATTTACGTTTCAGGAATTGAATTGAAACCCTAGATGCATGATCCTTAGGTACCTATGCTCTATCACTAGTATGCTAGGTCGACGGTACCGCCATGCTATAGGACCGATAGAAGTCGAGTGATGTTCGTCACTCGCGAGAATAGGTTCCTAGATAGGAATCATAAGATATCCCTAAAAGGATCGCTCATGTGGTAAGAGCATGGGATTTGGGCTCCGGTCCGGTGGGCATGTGGGCTAAGCTTTTGAACGTACCAAGCATATGCGGGAATGGGACCGGTAAGCCTAGTACCTTAATGAGGCGGCACGGGATCTTACTATTACTACTCTCGAGCAATTCTCCTTGCCGGCTAGCTACGGAAAGGATGGTGTATGGTGACTCCGGGTATCTCGCGGGGTATGCGGATAACTTTGCACCCGGGGACGGTAAGATTCGATCCCAACCCGAAGATTTCGGGGACGGCACGGGGAGTTTTCCTCGCGGGGGCAACCGACCGTGTGTTTGGGTTTACCTTGCAAGGTTTAAATCAATCGATTGTCGGCCTCTCACCGTTATCCGAGACTGCTTATCCTACTGGCCATGATATCCCATAATGATGGAACTCGAGAATATGTTGGATGAACTAATTGCTTGTCCAAGTCTTGATTGAATTAGATGGCACATTTAGAAATGGTAATCAACTAGAACTTGTGCTAAAAGATTGAAAGTAAGGATCCACTCCTAGTGGCTTTCCAGCAAAAGAAACTCCACCGGCCAAAAGCCTTCATGTCTAGAGGTTGGTGATGTAGTTATCACCCGGCGGTTAAGTCTTGCTGAGTATTAGTATACTCAGCCTTGCTTTAAAATTGTTGATTGCAGGTGTGATTGACCGGATGGGTGACGACAAGTGATGACATCACGGATGGCCTCCTGTGATGTCTACCGTTGCGCTAGTTTATTTTATTTCCGCTGTATTTTCGAACTCGAACCTCTACTCCATGTCCCGAGCAATGGTTTGTAATAAAATGTTTAATTCATGTCGTACTGGACTCGCCTTCGCGTGAGTTTAATGCATGTATCGATCCTCTGTTCGATGTTCAAGTGATTCACCGGGCGTTAACCCGGCAGCCAACGACAGGATGATACTTTACTATTGCTTAACGACCAAAGTGGATCGGTCTTAGGCGATAGTACGGTATTTTCCTGGGCGGGTTGTCACAGCTGGTATCAGAGCGATCGCATGCACCAGAGTTTAAATAACAACTCTGATCACATGATTTTCGAATAAAAATTTGCCAAGACTGTTTGAATTGCAAAATACGTTGGTCCGTTAAGGATAAACTAGACCGAGAGGCCCTAGAGGGAAATTTTTGGTTTCTTTCGTGTGGCTTATTAATCTATGGTTTATTTTTGCTAACTTCCAGCACATTACTTTATGTCAGACTTATTTTCTCGCACAACCAAACTAGGAGCCACGTGTTTTATACGTGTGCTGTTCCGCATCACGGGAATTGCGAGGGTTGATGGAGTGATCCATTCCACGGATCCCATCTTCGCGTATGTTTACGAATCGTGTCTTGCCACGTGTTTCATACGTGAGCATTCCGCATGTCGCTCATGCGAGGCAAGGATATACTCCATTCAAACGGAGAATGTCCGAGGTTGGACGCTGTCCATGCAGCGGCTTAACGCATGGATACCGTTTCTATAGTGAACGGTAATGTATGTGGACGCTTTCGTGACGTGCCGGCACGAAAGGTTCGTCTTCTCGCGTACACTAACCTCGTTCGTAAGTCGCTAAGCAAGCATCGACTAGATCTCGACTAGATATTATAAGGAGATACGTGTATGTGCCATGCCACCGCGCTAACACCGAAGTTTGGCTTGATTGCCTTGTGAGGACGAATAGGACGCCTTGCATCATGTTAAAAATCGTGAAAGAACCTAAACTAAGTTCATGTCTGTTTTCGTGCTCTCAGAGGTAAAATAGTGTAGCGTGTTTTGTTCTGTTTCGCTTCTGTAGGTGTAGAAGTGTTGTCAAGCATAATTTTAATAAAAATGGTGCTTAGATTGCTGTTCTTGTCCAAGAACCTTTCTCTAGATGATCTTAACCTAGGTTGCTTCAAATCTAATCCCGTTTCCACTCGTCAAAATTCGTGATCGTACCTTGGTCTACCGCAAGTTATGCTTGGTAGCCAACCTTGTCTTGACATTCCCCGGCAATCTTGAACCTTGATTGGTTCAGCACCCTCCGAATTCCTCAGCTCAACCTTGAGTACCCAACTTAAGTTTCCTAACCCTGCCAAGTTGCTACGCTAATTGAGGAGGTGTTGAACTCTGGTTTTGAGTAGGATGTTCAGTTCCCGATTGCCAGGCCTTGTATCGTTGGTATGCCTGCTCGTTCGAGCTCAGCATACGAAGGTATTAAAGTATGCATGGTTACCCCATACCTTAACCCTTACCCAATTTGTGGATCGAGACACTCTTGTACACTCGCACCGCCCGATTCTCACTTTTGTCATATGTCCGGATGGACAACGTTGGCTCTCCGTCGACCGATGTGGAATCTTGGGCTCTCGTGAACTACATCGAGGAGGGTGGTTTTCCCGCACTTTTGTGGGACACCCTAAAGGACTTTGGGTACACCACTTATCCGGAGTACTCGACACGTGAGATTATGACCACCGGTCAACTTCTTCGTTGTGAAGTAAGGGTGAAGGTTTCAGGCATGCCCGACCAATCCCGCTTGGGATGAGTGGGAATGTACGGCACATGGAAGAAACTTGTCCGACACGGTGCGGAAGGTGCCTCTCGAAGCACTCACCACATTTTGTGGGAAGCACCCGACCGAGATAGCCAACTCCGCGGCTAAAGTCATTCCGGTACCCGAGCGACACATTGCACCGGTGGTGAACGAGAAACTATCCTTCCGATCCCGCAGCAACTCTCACTATAGCCCCGATCTTGTCACCTCGGTTCGCTTCTCGGAAGCTATGTACGACACCTATCCGCGGATGGTGGGAGAAAGCGTATTCTATAGACACCAAATCTATAGATACAAGGTTAAGGAAGTAGAGTGTTCAGCTCAAGCGTTGAAAGAAGCCCGAGCAATGATCGTCGCTCTCGGGAAGGAAAGACGCAAGGACAAGGCAAAGATACAAGAATTAACGGAGATCATCCATGAGCGAGAATTTCTTGTTGCGAGCATAACGATCGGTATATGCTTGAACTAGAAAATCAACCGGAAGCTCTAGCCGTTCCACCCCCGGAACTCGTCATTCGGGACCAGCCCAAGATGAAGGTGTTGAAGATATCCAGGGTGAATCCGGAATTGAGTCCGGACCCGAGTCACCGTAGACTTTCGAGTGGAAGACCCCACCTTTGGAAGATGGCCGTCGGGAATAAAATCCGCGTTGTGAGGAAATCCTAGTGTACCACCGACCACTTTTGGTCGTACCGTCGTCGGTTGGACTAGGAACCTTGTCATTGCAGCTAGTCCGCCTTGTAATCCTAAATGTTGTTGGTAATTCCGGAAACTCTCAATCGATGTACCGCCTTGATTAAACATCCCATTCAAGCAATGATGTTCGTAAGGCATTACTTATGCTAAGTCGTGATCAATCAAGTTCTGTGCTCCACCAATTCTGTGCCAATCCAAGATCCCATCGATTCCTCAATCCTGAACTAGTTCTTTCCGGTCTTGCTCAAACCTTGTGATTTAAATTTAAAATGCGGCTTTTGAGCATGCGCAGCATAACATGTGCATTCGGGAAGCATGGGTATACTAACGTGCATTCGCATGAATCTCCATACCCCTACCTCTTTTGTTTGGTGATGTTGTTACCCCATAGTCAAAGGTGCCGCGACGGAACCTAGGGTATCGTGTGTCTTGCGACCACACGACGCCACTAGGAGCGCGCTAGGTATCTTGGTTGTGAGATAGCAACTCGTCACACAAGATTCCCCCTCCCTACTATTGATCGCATTTCCAATCATCAATGCATATGGGTAACCGAGTCATTTTAACATACACCGGAGGCACCATGCTGCACAAGCATATGCATCGCGTCAAATTGGAAAAGTGTTACACTTTCAAAATAACGAGTCGTCAAAATCTCAAAAATTTTGAAATAAGTGAAGGGTGAGCAAGATTATTCCTTGAAGTTTCGACTTGATGTCACCTTTCGTACATGAGTTTGTGGAAATCTATCTTTAACTTTCTTTCCCGGTAAATGGCCTATTGGGAATCTTTGACCAATTGGTCCCTTGCCATGAATCTCGACGATCTCGCAACATCGATTCCTTTTCCGCTAGCCAAGTGGAAAACGGCGAAGAGAAACTTTTCTCTTGAGCAATCAAGGTTCTCGAATAGTCAACATGGAGAAGTCATCTATCGTGCATTCGTTTTTGGTCCGTGCTCTTAACTTTCAAATTCTCAAAAATCAAACAAGGAAGTACGCCCGGATCGATCAAAGCTTTACGCTACGCTCCTCGGTGTTGCTATCACGGCGTGAGGCGTAGTACACCGAGTTTTTCTCGCTTTGCTCCCCCTCACGGTCGATTATCTAGACCGTTGAGCGCCATCGTCATCGCATCACGACCATACGACGCCATGACGTCACTCTACCATCGATTTCCGCAACCGTATTCACGACGCCGTAATCGCGTGAGCCGACCTTGTTGAGCTCCGTGTTGAGCACACCGGGTAGCCAACCGGGTCAATCGACCGTTACGGCCCAGCATCGGCTATAAAATGGAACCATTTACCCAAGAACCGCCGATACGGAAGCTCCATTTCCATCGAGCTAGGCGGTATCACCTGTTCTTGTTCTTCTTCTAGCTAACCCGGCTACTTGCCACTAGAGTACCTCTCCCGGCTACTTCAATCTTCCCGAGCAAATCGTTCTCCGTCGGCATTGCCGACGTCGAGAAGAAGCTCGGAGTAGACCGAAAGCGGGAAATCAATCCCGTACCGCCACCCATGACTCCGTCTTCGGAAGAGCTCGAGTCTTTTCGCCGGACATTGTTAGGGATGTACCTCTCGTATAGTAGGAGGATTGTGTCTACTATTAGCTATGCATGTGCACATTCATCGTCCGCTTCCTCATGAACGGCGATGAGGTGGTAAGGGGGACACACCTTGTACTTTTTGTTCCATCTCAGTTCCCAATCGGGGGGCATGAGTAGGCAAGTTTTACCGAATTGATATTGTGACTTGTTTAGAAGTCCGGTTTGCATTGCTTACCATGAACGAGTTCCGTACAATATGTCCAAATTATAAGCTTGAGTGAGATTCCGATCATGCGCTAATTAGGGACTCAAATTTCGAGATGTTCCAACCGCATGGAACAACCCCGGTGATCTTGAAGCATCGGGTAGTGGCGATCGTACGCAACCACCGCCCACGATGTTGACCGAAGCTTTTGTAGCAGCCCATACCGAAGTGTTGTGTCAACTCCTCGCGTACACAACAACAAATGGCTCAACAACCTACAACAAATGCCACCGATGCAATCGAAGCTCCAACCGTCCAAATCCCGTTCACCGAAGTACCCACCCGGAGGGACATTAACACCATTGTCGGCGCAACTCAACCGCTAGAAGGGCGAGTGCATCGTGCCGAATCGGATGGTGAACGATATTATCCAAGGACGTTATGGGAAACCATACCGAGAATAGTTTGGCGACGGTCTCTCTCGGTCCTTATCTCGCCTCTATGGTCGAACAAGCCCGATTATTCAATCCGTTGGAGGAGTATGCTAATCAAGACCAACCCCAAGCCTCCGACTCCATATTACCACCTTCTCGACTACCAATGGATCTTAGAGCGAGAAGAGGACGCAATCCGAGGCCACAAACGAGTATTACCCGAGATAGATGTAAGTGAGTGGGAAATCACCCCGTACAAAGACTTGCCCACGTGAAGGCAAGCGAAGCCGTAATCCTAGCAAGACCGTTCAACGCACCACTATGGCAACACCATCCGTGCGAACCTCGAAGAAGGCAAAGAAGAAGGAGAAAAGAAGGCTTCGCCGTATCTAGGAAGCCCAAGAATCGCTCTCCGCACCCAAAGATCTTCCTCCCCGGTTGTGCTACAATTATAGACAGCCCGGGCATTTCGCCGATAAGTGCCCGAACCCCAGACAACAGAAGCCCCAGCAGCAGAAGCAGAGCCCAGGATCTGCTATTAACAACAACAAGCCAAACTCTCAAGTGGAGCAAAGTCAATTAAATTTCGTAGGTAACGCTTCTATTCCAGAATCATTCTTCACCTCCCCTTGTAGTTTCGAATCTCGGGACGAGATTCTTCTTAAGGGGGGTAGACTGTGACGCCCCAGGTTTTTAATTACCGTCATTATCGCTAATGACCGGATCAGCCGGGTCAAATCAGTCAAACCCCGGTCAAACCTAGGTCAACCCGGGCCATCACCCGAAAACCTTGCCAATGAACCCCCAATGAATCCCTTGACCAAGCCTACAAACACCCGTAGTCAACCCTTGGTTAAAGCCACGGTCAAAACCCGCTTGACCATTGACGTCGCCGAATGTCGTCCGGAACTTTTGCCGCGTTCCCCAAAATTCACCTAAACACTTCAAAATCTACCTTTATGAAAGTTGTAGATCTTGTTGAGGGACACAACTTTCATGTAGATTGGCATTTCAAATTTTGGGTGGAAAATTGTGAAAAACCCCTTGCAAGACAGATTTTCCTGTTTTCCAGAACGTGTCGACATTCAAAGTTGGCACGACGTTCCTGCAAAATCCGTTGAGAAAAACACTATAGGACCTTTTTGAAAGTTGTAGAGGGTAGCTAGATCTACAACTTTCCTATTCATTGGTTGGAGCACTTTTATTCAAATTTTGGGAGAAAATCTCGGTTAAACAGGGTCGGTCTGAACTTTTGGCGTGCTCTAGCACGACGTCGCGCGCCGGCCGCGCCGCCGCCGCGCCTGCCCGCACCCCTGCCCGCCCTCGGCGTCCGAGCACCCGGGCGCATGTTCCCGAGGCCCCCACGCGAGTTCCCCAGGCCGCCCGCGCCCCAAGGTGCCTCGAACAGCGGGAACGCCACGGAATCCCGCGCGCCGCCGTACCCCCTTCCCTGCCCGCCGTGGTACGGCCTGCCCGCCGCTGTACCCGCCACTGCCCCGCGCCGCACCTGTGCCTGCCCGCTGCTGCCCTGTCGCGCAACGTCTCAAGGAACCCCCCTGCTATTTAACGGCCGTCGGCCTCTCCCCCGAGTAGGCCGCAGCACCTCCACCCCGCCATGGCGCCGCCGCAGTAGAGCCGCCGCCCCACCCGACTCCGCGGCCAATTGATGCCCCCGGCGCATTTCCCTTGGACCGTATAAGGCTGCGCGTGCCACACCCCAGACCCCGTTCCGGCCGTGAGCTCCCGGCGCCGGCGCTGCAGTGCCCGCCGGCACAGGCCACCGCCGCGCCCTACCCCCGGAGCCGCCACCGGCCCGGGTGAACACCCAAACCTAAACACCCGAGACCCTAGACCCTCCTCCACCCATTTCCCGGCCAAGAGCGCCGCCGGCCTCGCCGGATTCCGGCAGCCCGCGCCGGCCGGCCGCCTGAGGGTAACATTGCGAACTTGCATTTCTTCCCAGGGTCCTTTTCGCAAAAGGTAAACTTCAATAGTTAAAGTGAAATGCTGATTCTTGTAAATTGTGTAGAGAATCACAGAAAATTTAGACAAATATGAAACTAATTTTGCTAGATCCATAGTGATTTAAACTACAACTTTTGTTATTCTAGCCTGAGCTAATTCCTTTTAAATTTTGCATGAAAAATACAAATGTGAAAACCCTAGATCTGCAATAACTCAAAAACCATAACTCCTCTGTAGCTAATTTTTGGATATGTTGTGTGTTAGGTCATGACTAGCTCCTGAGCCAAAAATTGCACAAAGTTATAATGTAAAGCTTTTTATAAAAATGTTTTTCTATCTCTGGCAGAACTGACTAAATGATTTTTCATGTTAATTATATTTATGTTTTTGACCCCAACTTGTGCACACTGTCTTATAATACCAAAATACACATCTTGTGAATTAATCATGAATTTTGGATTAACAGAAATAATTATTCTTGATTTATGCATGTTTTCCTTTGTAAATTAATAAACCAAGATCAGTAGAGGTTCCATGCAAACATGTTGGTTTCTAAGCTTGTTTAGGACCAGAGAGAATCCACAAGAAATTCTACATCATTTTGATGCTTAATTATTTTTATATGCATTTAACTTGAATCACTAGATAACCTTTGTTATTTTCTGTAATATTTAATTTTCTAGCACACAACCTTTACATGTGGGTCCAATAGACCAGTATGGATGCTAGTAGGCTTAAGAAACACTCATGTAATTTTTGGTAATTTAATTGGTTAATAAATGGCTTAAATGCCCATTTAATATTTAAGGGAAAATTGAATAAAAGAAAATCCTTAATTAAATCCTTTTTCTTTTTGGGAACATTATTTAATATAAATAAAAGAAATTTTAATAACATTACTGAAAAGAAATTAATTCGTGAATAAGAAAAGTAATTACACCTTTGATTGGTGAAGATAAAATGATTAAAAGCCTTTACATGAAATGATAAGTATAAAGAAGCCTTTATTCAATTGTGCAATAAAGAGAAATCACCCAACCACCCCATGTAACTTGAGTGTGGTTGCAAATCGTGTTAAAAAGGTTAGATGCACCTACCCACTGCTGTTGTTGAAGTTAAATTAAATTATATGTACGCGAATCACCATCAAAAAGAATAATTAATAAAGAGTTGCATATTGTTCCTTTTTGGAAGAGTATGCTTGAATGTCTCCTTATCTAGGTGAATGTGCCCAACAAATACACCCCTTGATTGTCACTTGGGTTGTGAGTGATTAAAGTATAAACCGTCGAATAATCTTGCATTTGCATCTTCGTGTAGATCTTTCCGCCGATAGCCGTACGCTCGTGCGGAAGGAAGGGACAAAGGTGCCGACCAAGAGCCGCCGAGCGTGAACGTAGCTCGAGACCCGGACCCTAGTCCGGAAGGGCCCAAGGCCAACCTTGCCGCGAAGGCAAGCCCGGATCATTAACCCCGCCTTTTAAAATTATGCAATTATGTTTGCTATGATTGTGCATTTACGTTTCGGGAATTGAATTGAAACCCTAGATGCATGATCCTTAGGTACCTATGCTCTATCACTAGTATGCTAGGTCGACACCGCCATGCTATAGGACCGATAGAAGTCGAGTGATGTTCGTCACTCGCGAGAATAGGTTCCTAGATAGGAATCATAAGATATCCCTAAAAGGATCGCTCATGTGGTAAGAGCATGGGATTTGGGCTCCGGTCCGGTGGGCATGTGGGCTAAGCTTTTGAACGTACCAAGAATATGCGGGAATGGGACCGGTAAGCCTAGTACCTTAATGAGGCGGCACGGGATCTTACTATTACTACTCTCGAGCAATTCTCCTTACCGGCTAGCTACCGGAAAGGATGGTGTATGGTGACTCCGGGTATCTCGCGGGGTATGCCGGATAGCCTGCACCAGGGACTGTAAGATTCGATCCCAACCCGAAGATTTCTGGGGACGGCCTGGGGAGTTGTCCTCGCGGGGGCAACCGACCGTGTGTTTGGGTTTACCTTGCAAGGTTTATAATCAATCGATTGTCGGCCTCTCACCGTTATCCGAGACTCGCTTATTCTACGGCCATGATATCCCATAATGATGGAACTCGAGAATACGTTGGATGAACTAATTGCTTGTCCAAGTCTTGATTGAATTAGATGGCACACTTAGAAATGGTAATCAACTAGAACTTGTGCTAAAAGATTGAAAGTAAGGATCCACTCCTAGTGGCTTTCCAAAAAAAGAAACTCCACCGGCCAAAAGCCTTTCATGTCTAGAGGTTGGTGATGTAGTTATCACCCGGCGGTTAAGTCTTGCTGAGTATTAGTATACTCAGCATTGCTTTAAAATTGTTGATTGCAGGTGTGATTGATCGGATGGGTGACGACAAGTGATGACATCACGGATGGCCTCCTGTGATGTCTACCGTTGCGCTAGTTTATTTTATTTCCGCTGTATTTTCGAACTCTGAACCTTTACTCCATGTCCTGAGCAATGGTTTGTAATAAAATGTTTAATTCATGTTGTACTGACTCGCCTTCGCGTGAGTTTAATGCATGTATCGATCCTCTCGTTCGATGTACAAGTGATTTACCGGCGTTAACCCGGCAACCAACGACAGGATGATACCTTACTATTGCTTAACGACCAAAGTGGATCGGCCTTAGGCGATAGTACGGTATTTTCCCGGGCGGGTTGTCACACATACTTAGTTGTCGATCATATACATACTTAGCATTTCCCTTTAGATTGACCCTTACATTTGGTTTTGCTCTTGTTCCTATGCACATCTGCACATTCTCTCCAAGTTGAATAAGTACCTCATCAGCAACCGAGGCAGCCTGTATCTAATGGTATGGTCGCTTTGCCTGCACTAATTTATGTTAATGGTTTACCAAGAACCAATGATATTACAGTGGGCTAAAGTAGTTACTGTAATTTCCTTAACTATTAATTCACAGGATAATTCTGACGAGGACTACAGACCTGGGCCACAAGATGAAGAAGAAGGTTATGGCACTGTTAGTGCACAACAAGACCAGATGGGTGGGGCTCAGCGCCGAGGCAGAGTGCCAAGGACATCCACAAAGTGGCCAAGTGACACAATGATAGTCACTGAGGTCGATGTTGACGGTATATATTCATGTTAAATTTCAAGTAGACTAGCAAGCAGACAAGTCCGCCGTTATAGTCAAGGGACCCTTCTTCACTCGAGTGGTGAACCCAAGGTATCGAATCCGTGGAACAATGTGTAACGCAAGATCCAATCTAATAGGCGGAAAACACTTTGATCTTGAAAAGGGGTTTCGCATTTAATCTATGGAAGAACCATAAAACACATCTAATCTACTAAACACCAGAGGTAGCAAGAGAAAGAGAGATAAAACCAATCTAGAGATTAGATTGGGTCTTTTGTTGAAGTTCCAAAGAAAAGAAGAATAAAGCAAACGAATCTCATAACTAGCCTCTTTAAATCGTGGCTTCCGTTCCAATTCCGAAAACGCCCGCCTTTCAGAGCCACCGTTCTGTCACAACGCACCCCTATTCATGCGAGTAGTCTAGGGCGAGTCCAAGAAGAACAAGTTGAAAACGCTTGGTAGATCGGGTATGCACCTCTAGCCACCATGAATACAAGAGCACCCTAAGCAATCTAGCTATAGACTAGATTGGGGAAGAAACAAACTCAAGCGAAGACAAAGTCGTAGAGAAAGCACTTGATTGCTAGAAATCAGATTCAACTTGCAAATTCAACATTACATGTGATACATGAATCAAGATCACCACCGGGATCCTACCTCGACCTTGATCCTAGCTCCGGGAACTACGACGTGGTCTTCCATGCAAGGTTCCCACGTCGGCTAGGGGAACCCTAGTCAACCATCTCGACCCTCTCCTCTCTGGAACGGTGTCCCTCTCTTCTCTGCTCCTCGACGGCGGATGATGAATGGATTGATGCGTGGCTCTTGACCGCGGGGCTATAAATAGCCCGAATGGAGGCTAGGTCAAAGGGGGAGGCGACTGGGCCTCGGAATGGGTCGGGCCGACCGGCCTGGGCCCACCCCGGCCCAGTTGCCTACCTCCTTTGCGTGGCGTAAGTTCCTGAGTCTTCTAGATCCTTCCCCCTTCTGCATGTGGGCCCTTATCGTCAGTTTCTCTCCGAATTGGATGAAGCTCCTTGTCCCGCAAGATTCAGCACTTCTCTGACCGGGTCCTCGGAGTTTGTCATCTTCTCGGGCTTGGTCCCTGTGCTTCTTGGAGTCATGTTTGCTTCATTGCATGACTTGTACCGGGCTTCGAAGTCTTGTCATGAGGTGCTTGATGAACTTATCCCAGAAGTCTTGCTTTCAACGCTAAAACCCTGCATAAACACTAAACTCCAAAACCGACATGCAGGAATGAACTTGTTATACCAAGGGGGTTAGTACCAATGGATAAGATATAAAACTCATGCCAACACCGAAGGTAAACTCATGACTAGGTTGACAGAATTTCACCGTCAATATCTCCCCCATGCTTAAACCTTGCTCGTCCTCGAGTAAGCCTTCGATGGATATCATCATTGCCCTTCATTGTTTAAACCTTGCACTTGATCATACATGAGAAAACATAATGCTCTCATAATTTAATTCGTTACAGTTTCATAATGTACTAGCCTTCATCCCTACGGAGGGTAGATTATTAATTAATCTTATCCCACAAGTAATAACATGCTCCCAAAGTTTAAATAGATCTCAGAAATTTTGAAATAAAGAACGAGATGTAAAGAGAGCTAAACCAAGTTCACAAATTTGAATCAACTTGCATATTGCTGAAGAACTCTCATCTCATCTTGTCTCTCAAGCCTATTTTTTCTACTCCTTCCCCTCTCATAACATATATATGTGGTAGGCTTTATATGGAGCTTTTTGGGAAAGTTTAGTCCTACCAAGATATTATAATGAGATGTTGTCAAAATAAGACAAGCTTCTCATGGTCTTACCGAGACTCGTCAAAAAGGTCATTAGAAGTGGGTCAACGGAGCACTGCTGCTCACTGCAGGGTCGAGGGCAATGTCGTTGATGGTGGAATCCTCGAGCGACGATGAAGAAGGGGACCGGTGCACACTTCTAAAACGTGGGGGGGGGGGGGGGGGGGGGGCACGGGGGGGAGGGGGGAGGAGGGAGGAGGAGGGGGCGGACGACGAGCGCGGGGTGGAATTGCGACAACCCGCGCCCCTCCACGAATGCGCGGCGGAGGAGTGGATTGCGAAGTGGGGGAGTGGCGGAGGGAGCGAGGAGAAGAAACTGAAGAAGAAGAAATGGGGGAGAAAAGGTGGAGCGGTTTTGGACAGGGGATTTTGGATCGGACAGGGGCACGCCAGTTACTGGGTCGGGTTCGCACGCCGCTCTGGTTGGTTGGCTGAGCCGTACCGTGGCGCGCTGGTTGGTTGGGAGCATTTCCTATAGAGGATGCACCCATGTGTAGTATATATATATATATACCTCGTGGAAACATTCAATACTTTCATTCACAACACTTTCCTCATTGTTTCTAGAATTGTCCTCAATATTAGATGTTATTACCACATCTTGATGAGCCCTGCAAAGCCTCTCCATAGTCTCAATCACAGTTCCTTCACCCATCTCGAGTTGCCTTAATTTAAAATAGGAAAGGTCCGGCACGAAGCACCCAACATTATTCTGGAGCTGTTGTAGACAATTCTCCACGGCAGTCCTCTCTCGGGTTAACCGAATAGGTGATGTTTTGCCAACTGTTGCAATGGCAACCATCGGGTGTGGTGCGCCTGCTGGCAACTGGCCGTAGTCTACATATCGAGCAGGTACGGTGAAAGAGATATACACTGTTGCCATGTGCTCATCAACGTGCTCAGTTTGCACTATAGGAGGAGTACCATTCATATCCCCGATAATGTCTCTGAGCCATCTGATATTGTTGAGAACCTACAATAATTATATATGTAACTAACAGACATTATTCACAATAAATATGATTAGTTTGCATATATACATTGGATTCAATATATGACTAAATAGAAAAACAAAAGGGAACTATTATTGTACATAACCTTTATGAACCAGCGACTCAGAAGACCTAAATGCTCCGGGAACTATAACAGTCTCACCTCACTGTCATATACACCTGACTCTCCCACTTACAGTACTACACATGCGCTACACCTCCTATCTAGCTACAGTCCAACATCGCGGAGCTGCAGGCAGTCCCCACGTAGCCTGCGATGTTAAACTGTAACTAATTAGGATGTGGGGCTATCAAAAATAAGAAAAAAAGAAAATACTTACAGTTGTTGTCTATAAAACTAAAAAAATACTTAATAAAAGAATTTAATCTTCTATTTCCTCCTATAGCAACCTAGAAATAAAAGGGGCCGCAGAATTCAACACTATATATTATAAACTATATGTACACATACCTACATATTTATATATATTGGATTCAATATATGCATAAATAAAAAAACAAAAGAGGATAGAATTCAACACTACTATTACTGAACATAGCTCAGAAGACTAGATGCTCCGGGAACTACAATAGTCTCACCTCACCGTCATATACACCCGACTCTCCCACTTACAGTACTACACATGCACTACACTTCCTATCTAGCTACAGTCCAACATCACGGAGCTGCAGGCAGTCCCCACGTAGCCCGTGATGTTAAATTGTAGCTAATTAGGATGTGGGGCTCTGTATCAAAAACAAGAAAAAAAGAAAATGCTTACATTTGTTGTCTATAAAACTTAAAAAATACTTAATAAAAGAATTTAATCTTATATTTCCTCCTATAGCAACCTAGAAATAAAAGGGGCTATAGAATTCAACACTGTATTTTATAAACTATATTTACACATACCTACATATATACCGATTGGATTAAATATATGCATAAATAAAAAAAGGGGATAGAATTCAACACTATTATTACTGTACATAACCTTTACGAACCAATGACTCAGAAGACCTAGATGCTCTAGGAACTACAATAGTCTCACCTCACCATCATATACACCTCACTCACCCACTTACAGTACCACACATGCGCTACACCTCGTATCTAGCTACAGTCCCACCTCACGAAGCTGCAGGCAGTCCCCACGTAGCCCGTGAGGTGAAGCTGTAGCTAATTAGGACGTGGGGCTCTGTATCAAAACAAAAAAAAAAGAAAATTCTTACATCTATTGTATATAAAACGAAAAAATACTTAATAAAAGAATTTAATCTTCTATTTCCTTCTATAGCTACCTAGAAATAAAAGCATTTCTAAAAAATGAAATAATGGAAATACAAACCTGGTACATTTTCTGTATGTCTATTTTTTTCTTTATGAACATATATTTTATAAACTATATGTACAACTAAAATTCAAATTTATGAAAAACAAGAAAATAAGAGAATGCTTACATTTATTCTATATAAAAATTAAAACATACTTAACAAAATAATTAATCTTCTATTTCCTCCAATGGCTACCTAGAATAAAATCATTTCTAAACAATGAAAGAATGGAAATACCTAGTACATTTTTGGTATGTCTTCTTTTATGAGCATATAATTTATAAACTATATATATATATGTACAAGAAAAAATCAATATTATGAAAAACAAGATTTTAATGAAAGAAGGAACAATGCAAGTACCATCCTAACTACATCTTCACGTGTATATACAAAATCTCATCTCTCTAATTAATTTAAACCCCTCCTACCTAGCTACGAATTAACATTTCTATTTTCTCCATTTCTAAACCATAAAACAAAATGTAATCATCACAAATGAAGGGAGGATGAAGATTCTAACCTTTACAACACCTTGGAGGAGAGAAATCTTCACAAACTAATGAAGAAAAAAAATCGCAGCACCACCCTAGGCTTGAGTTGCCATGGAGGGGAGGAGCTTGAGCTCGCGGGTCTGGCTCTGGTGAATGGCTCGGTTGGCAGGAGGAAGAAGGAGGTATAGGCGTTATATTGCCCCCGACCTTTAGTCCCGGGTTGTCACACCCGAATTTGAAGGCAAACTCGAATGCATAAATTACATGTGCGCCAGGATCAAGTTACACACACGTAATGACTCAGTGGATACCAGATACAGTGCCAAAGCGTAAAAGAGAGTATTAAAACCATTACATGACCGAGAGTCTCAACATCGTATCATCAGAGCGAGCAACTAGCAGCGGATCTTCAGAAAGGAACTCCACAGGCAGCTGACTGATGGCACGCACGCCTAGCACTCATCATCAATCTTCAAGTCCGAGCGAAAAATCCGGTTGTGTAGATGCAATAAATAAACAAGCGTGAGCACATGCCGTACTCGGCAAGGGAGGAATATCATAATAAACATGCAAGGCCGTATATGTGGATGGCCAAGGGGTTTAAGCGAGGTTAGCATTTTAGTGGATCAAATTTTATTAAGCAACTTACTTACTAGCAAATGTAAGTATATACCATCCCACGATTAATGTGTAACATCATAACCATGAACATAAAGTAAAGAATAAATTAAATTCATCTTCCGATAGATTAATCATGTAAGGGTCCAGGCCGCTCTTGACCGTGAGCACGACTAATCGATTAGTTTTAAACACTCTGCAGAGGTTGTACATCTTTACCCACAAGTCGCGTAAAAACTCCGAAGAGCTTTAGACCCAACCACGCGATGCTGATCAGGCATCATACCACACTGCCGAGGTGTGATTGCATAGGGACGCTACGAGGCCTTTACAAAGATTCCCTAATGTGCAGCAACCCACTAGGTTTCAGGACGAAGCGGGGCATAAAGCTCCCTAGCGGGTACCGTGTCTTAGCAAAGCCCAACTCCCCGCTAGAGCAGGTCTATACTCCGTCAACGCCTCCCCATTGGTCCCTTTCAGGTAAGATCACCACAACACCAAGGTCTCTAATTATTCGGCCAAGCCGAGCCATATAGCCTTGTGGTTGTACCGTTGTCCTGGGTGGTTCTCCATGTTCCAATTAAGCATATGGTCTTGCAATTCAATTACTATCAAAGAACATAGAGCATAAACGGATATCATGTTGTTTATTACCAACCCGGTTGAGCAACTAAGCAAAGATCTACCATCAAGATTAATTAAGTAACCCGCGTTACAAGGCAACGGTCAAAAGAATCTAGGCATAGTCCTTAATAGGAACCCGTCAAAATTAATGCAAGCAAGAAAATAAATACAGTGATTAAATGCATGTTCATATAGGATAAAGCGGGTATGACCAAGGACACTTGCCTCTCACAATATCCGGATTTGCTCAGAGTCTTCAAGTCTTCACCACAGAAAAATCTTCGGACGACTTGTTCTCTACGCATCACACATTCACATGCAAGAGACAAAACAATAAAATAAGAAAACAATTCACCAATCTCTTCAAACAGGAACAAAAACTTCACTAAACTGATCTACTCGTCGAGACGAACAAATGGATATAAAGAACGCTAAAAACGGAGCTAGAACGCGTAATCTACGACCGAAACAAGGTACGGGGGCTATTCTCACAGAAAACTAGGCTTACGGGGGCCTAACCGCAAAAACTCGGGGCTAAAACGTAATTTTATAAAGAAACACAGGGGCTAAGGTGCAACATCGCTAGGGCTGGACCTCGGGTAGAAAAGCCGGAAAGGCTAGGGTTCAAAACATAAAGAAAAAGGGCCTAACACTAATTATTGTTGAACCGAGGAAGGGCTTAAACGTAAAACAAAAGAAAGTCGGGGTTTCTTTTGCAAAAACAGAACCGGCGCATGGCGGTGTTGACCCGTACGCCGGTTTGACCCGGGGCTAGACGCGATCCGGACCACGCATCTCGCGGTGGACGGTCGGGAGCATCCACAAGCGGTCGGCCGGCGGCGGGCTCGCCGGAGACGGCGCGCGCGCGGCGGCGGCGAGAACGCCGGCGATCTCGATCCCGAGCTCCTGGGCGCGACTGGTCACGGGATTAGGTCCTAGATGCGGAGCTCGACGTGGCGAACTCAACCAACGCATCCACTCCGACAGGTAGGCGACGACGGCGGCGCGCATCGCGATGGGGCGGCCGGCGGCGCGGATGCGACTCCGGCGAGCTTGTGCCGGCGATTCACGGCAGGGGAACGACCACAAGCCATTCGTGTGGCTTCCTCACCTCCACGCGAAGCTTTGGATCTGCACCACGACGAAGGAAAGGCAGCGACCGGGGGAATCAAAGCGGCGGCGGCGCCTAGGGTTTTGAGGTGGCGGCGACGCGAGGCTGTTTAGGGTTTGGGCAAAAAGGAGACGGCGCAGGCGAGGCGGCGGCTATAAAGGCAATGGAAGGCCCTGGCGCGCGGGCCCAAGGAGGAGCGGGGGCGCGGGCGCGCGGCCGGCGCGGAGCCGGGGGCGGCGCGGTCGGGTCCGACCCGGGCGCGGCCTGAGGAGGAAGACGACCCCGGGTCCCCACCTGTCGGCGAGACAAGGAGGAGGGAGCCGGTGCGGGCTGGCTACTGGGCCGCTGGTGGGCTGCCGGAAGATGGGCCGAACGCGAGCGAAACGAGCTGGGCCACGGAGAGAAAGAAAAAAAACAAGGCTGGCCGCAAAGGAGGGTTTGGGCCAAAAGAGGAGAAGGTAAAGGAGGGAAAGAAATTCTTTTTGCCATTTTCAAAAGAGCTCACCAAACTTGAATTCAAACACAAATTTGAATTCAAACAAACAAAAACAATGCAACAAAGATGTGTGCAACAGTAAACTCCTATAGTTCATTAATTTAATTGAGAAAAATTAATTAAATGCCTATAAAAATTAAATAAAACCTTAAGAATCCTTAAACAAGCATTTGTTGCTAAGCAAAATTTTATTAAAACAATAATTAAAATTTTTGGGTGTTACAAATCCTACCCCCTTAAGATGAATCTCGTCCTCGAGATTCGGAAGGATCAACAAAAAGATCTGGATAGTCTTCCTTCAGCTCATCCTCTCTTTCCCAGAGTTGCCTCATCCTCTGCATGATTACTCCACTGCACCTTGCACATCCTGATCACCCGATTCCTTGTGACACGTGCTAAAGTTTCCAAGATCCGGATGGGACGTTCAGTGTAAGTGAGATCCTCCTTGACAGTCAAACCATCCATGGGTAGTGGCTCTTTATCATGAGGTTGGAGACCCTTTTTCAATTGAGAGATATGGAACACGTCATGCACATCCGAGAGCTGATTTGGTAACTCCAACTCCGTAGGCTACTTCTCCCACTCTCTCTAAGATCTTGAAAGGCCCGATAAAGCGAGGTGACAACTTTCCCTTTACTTTAAACCCGCGCAAACCTCCGATCGGTGACACTTTTAGGTACACATAGTCACCTTCTTGGAGAACCACATCTCTCCTCTTTCCATCCGCATAACTTTTCTCGTCTTGATTGAGCAGCCCTCAAGTTTTCTCTTATGATCCGAACTTGTCTTTCTCGCTTCCTTAATGATATCGGTTCCAAACAACCGACTCTCTCTCGTTTGGCTCCAATACAAAGGTGTTCTACACTTTCTCCCATACAATGCCTCGAAGGGTGCCATCTTGAGGCTAGCCTGGTAACTGTTGTTGTAAGAAAACTCAGCGTAGGGCAAACTCTTATCCCAGCTACCTCCATGCTTAAGAGCACAAGCTCTCAACATGTCCTCCAGAATCTGGTTAGTCCTCTCAGTCTGTCCATCTGTCTGTGGGTGATAGGCTGAGCTGAAAGTTAACTTGGTATCCAAGGATTCATGAAGCTTTTCCCAGAAACGAGATGTGAACTGAGTACCCCTGTCGGACACTATCTTCTTAGGTACACCATGCAAGCACACGATCCTGGACATGTACAACTCAGCTAGCTTTGCCCCTGTATAGGTGGTTCGCACTGGTATGAAGTGAGCAACCTTTGTTAAACGATCCACTATAACCCATATTGAATCATACCCATCACGAGTACGGGGCAACCCGACAATAAAATCCATACCAATCTCTTCCCACTTCCACTCTGGCACCTTCAACGGCTGAAGTAATCCCGCTGGCTTTTGATGCTCAGCTTTAACCCTATGACAAGTGTCGCACAAGGCCACATGGGCCGCCACATCCCTCTTCATCCCATACCACCAATACCTCTCGCTTGAGATCTTGATACATCTTGGTGCTTCCCGGGTGAATGGAATAAGCCGAATCATGAGCCTCTCTTAAAATGGTCTTTCGGAGATCTCCCACATCGGGCACATGTCACACCCGATTTTCCGTAGAAAACCGAATGCATCTCATATGTGTGCCGGGATCAAAATTTCACACATATGATAGACTCATGAGTGTAATATCACAAAAACATTGCTCAAAACGTACGTAAAAGGTTTATTAACTTTTATTACACTCACGATGGTAGACACGAAGGTCTTTACACGAACAACGATAACTATGAAGACGCGACTCCATCTTCATCTTCCACGGTATCCGACCGGTTGATCGCATCCTCGAACTCCTCGTAGTCGGTGAAGTACTCTGCTCCGGGGTTCTTCTCTCGAACAACGTAAGCAAGGATGAGTACACTTATGGTTGGTACTCGGCAAGGCCACGAAATAACCGGAAAGCAATATTAATCCATCTTTAAGTTGAATTAATCATGTGAGGGTCCGAGCCGCTCTTGACCGTGAGCACGGGCCGATCGATCGCCTTTACACTCTGCAGAGGTTGCACACTTTTCCCACGGTTCGCGTAAAAGTTCCAAAGAACTTTGAACCCAACCACGCATGTGCCTGATCGTGCACAATACCACACTTCCGAGGTGTGATTGCATAGGGACGCTACGAAGCCTTTACAAAGGTATACAAAAGACTAACGACCCGCATAGTTACGGATCGGGGCGGACCATAACCCTCCCTAGTGGTCGCACCTTAGCAAAGGCTGCTACCCCAAAAGGACCGGGCTATACCCCCGCAACCCGGATCCCCCTCTCGCTCCTTTCGGAAAAGGGCCATCGGATCAATCGCACACCTAATTAATTGGCTAAGCCGAGCCATATGGACCGTGGTTGCACTGTTTTCCTGGGTGGTTCTCCATGTTCCGATTAACTTATAGTGTTCTTGATTAAAGCATAGGTAGAAGGGTGGTTAGGGTCACTTGCCTTTCTTCAACGATAAGCTACTTTCCTTATCTGCAAAGCTCTGCACTTGAACTTCCTCGAACGGCGCGTTGGCTACGATCATGCAAGAAAAACATACAATAAATAAAACAATACATCAAACATTACCAAAAGACTAAAACAAGCTTTTAGAAATGACGGGCTCGGAGAGACGATCGCGTGGACATCAAGAACGCGTAAAACGGAGCTAGGATGGAAAAGTTATGGCTGAAACAAGGTTCAGGGACTAAATTGTAAAAGAACTGGAAGTTTAGGGGGTTTTCTGGAAGATTTCAGGGACCTAAACATAAATATGTGTGAAACTAGGAGGTCTAATATGTAAAAGGTTAAGGATAGGCTAAAGAACATGAAAACTATGGAGCTCAGGGTTCAAATCATAAAAACAAGGACTCGTTTGAAAGGCTTTATATAGGTGGAAGGGTATTTTTTGTAATTTCGGAATCTCGGGGTTCTTTTTGCAAAACGCCAAAGCAGCCGGCGGGTGAGCCATGGGAGCGACACGTGGCGGCTTGTTATTGGCCGTGCTGACGCAGGCATGACGTCGGCGTGACGCAAGCGCGTGGACCGGCTCGGTGGACCTCGGTCCACCCTGGTCCACGCGTGGACCACTCCAAGGGTTACGGGTTGGTTTTAATCTGGGCCGTAGATTTAGATCGGACGGCCGTGGCGGCTTGTGGGCGACGGGCGGCGCTGTACGGCGGCGCGCGGCCGGCCGGCGGCGGCGGTGGCGGCGGCGGCTCGCGGAGAGAGGCCAAAATGGCCTCCCGGGCACCATTTCGCACGGAAAGGCTATCAGAAGAAAGAGGGGAGCAAGGGGAAGATTACCAGGGGCTCGGATGGGAGGAATAGGCGCCGGTGAAGCGGATCGAGCGGCGGGGGCGGAGCTCCGGCGACCTCTTCGTGGCGGCGATCGCGCGCGGGCGAGTTGGAGCGGAGGAGAGGTGCGAGGGGTTGGGGAGCTCGGGCTCGCCTTTTATAGGGCCGAGAGGGGAAGGGGAAGGGGCGGCCAAGGCGGTGGCGGGGGTCGGTGGCGCCGGCGCCATTAATGGCGCTCGGTGCGGGCGGCGGGTAGGGGAAGGGGCGGGGACGGGGGTAGTGGAGTGGGGGCGGCGCATTGATGGCGAGTGGAGGAGGCGGTCGGGCGCGGGGAAAAGGAAGGGGCGGCGCGGAGGGAGGGGATGGCCGGCGGCGGTGCGGGGGAAGAAAGGGGGCGCGGGCGTAGGTTGAAGATGGCCCCGACGTGTGGGCCCCACACGTCGGCGGCTGAGAGAGAGAGGAGAGGGAGGGAGGCGGCGGGGTGGGCCGGCTTGGGCCGAAAAGCGAAGTTGGGCCGCGGGGGTTGGGTTAGATTGGATAGGTTAGATTTGTTTTTTTTCTCTTCTTTTTTTTCTTTTCCTTTTCTTTTCAAATCCTTTTCAAACCAAATTCAAATTCAAATCTTTTTCAAATCAAATTTTAACACAAATTCACCAACTATTTTAAGACTTTTTAGAAAACCTTTTAAACAAGTTTTCAAGCATTTTTTTAATTCAAACTTTCATCATTTTCATTTTTTTTAATCCAAACTTTTCACACCAATTATTTTAAAGACTTTTCACAAGTGTTTTTTTTAAGACTTTTAAAATCAAGCCACAAACAAAACTCATGCATTTCAACATGATGCACAAACACTTGATTGTTTCTAATTATTAAATGATGTTTAATTTAATTAAAGGCAAATTTATTTATTCAAATTTATTAAATCCTTAGAAAATAAAACTAAGCCATGTTGCTAACAATATTTTATTGTGATGGAATTTTCGGGTGTTACAAAGACACAAATCCTCGTTCCTAAACCATATAGTTCCCCGATCATCCTCTGTGAAATCCGTGGCTTTACCCTTTTCCATAGTCTCTCCGATTTCTTTTATCTCTATATCTTCCGGTTGTCCTTTGCGTATCTCCCCGCTCCAAGACGGACTCTACCTCTAAGGTAACTCCTTCGGTTTGAGCAACCATCCCCGCATTGAGTTTCTCAAACTCCTTCATCGACTCTTCGGGCAACCGGAATGTCAAAACCATGTTGGCATGTCCCTTCCGACTCAAAGCATCCGCAACCAAGTTTGCCTTCCCGGGATGATAGTGTATCTCCGGATCATAATCCTTGATCGGCTCTAACCGGCGACGTTGTCTCATATTCAAATCTTTACGAGTGAAGATGTACTTTAAACTCTTATGATCCGTATAAATCGGCACTTGGTTCCCATAACGTAGTGTCTCCAAATCTTCAACGCGTGAACCACCGCCGCTAACTCCCGCATCATGGGTAGGATAATTCAGCTCATGTTTCCTCAACTGTCGAGATGCATAGGCTATAACATGTCCTTCCCCGCATGAGAACACAACCTAAACCTTGTCGGGACGCATCGCGATAGATATCAAAACTCTTTTGCGGTGTCCGGCATCACTAGAATTGGAGCCGAAGTCAACCTCTTCTTCAATTCCTCAAAGCGGCTTGACAGTCCGTCCACTTGAACTCTTTATCCTTCTCCGGTAGTGACGTAAGCGGCTTTGCTACTTTAGAGAACCCTTCAATGAAACGACGATAATACCCCGCAAGGCCAAGGAAACTCCCGATCTCCTTGACAGTCCGTGGCGGCTCCCATTTCAATACGTCACTGACCTTCGCTGGATCCATCGAAATACCACCATCTGTGATGATATGCCCAAGGAAAGAGACTTCCTTCAACCAAAAATCACACTTGCTAAACTTGGCATACAACTGATGCTCTCTCAGCTTTTGCAACACAAGCCTCAGATGTTCCTCATGCTCCTTCTCATTCTTGGAGTAAATCAAGATGTCATCAATGAACACCACAACAAACTTATCTAGATACTCCATAAAAACTTTGTTCATCATATACATGAAGTAGGCAGGTGCATTGGTCAGTCCAAAAGACATGACTATGTACTCATAGAGTCCATACCTAGTAGTGAACGCAGTCTTAGGAATATTCGATAATCTGATCCTCATCGTCTGATGATAACCAGAACGTAAATCAATCTTTGAGAACACCTTAGCACCTCTCATCCGATCAAACAAATCGTCAATACGGGGCAATGGATACTTATTCTTGATAGTAACATCGTTGAGCGATCGAAGAATCCACACACATCCGCCGAGTACCATCCTTCTTCTCCACAAAGATAACCGGTGCTCCCCAAGGTGATGAACTAGGACGAATGAATCCGTTCTCCAATAGCTCCTTAATCTGCTTCTTAAGCTCAAGTAATTGATCACCGGACATTCCGTAGGGGCGCTTAGAGATAGGTGCGGTACCGGGTAAAAGATCGATAACAAACTCAACTTCTCGATCGGGCGACATACCCGCGGCTCATCCGGGAACACATCTGGGTAATCACACACCACCTTAATGTCCTCTAAAGATTCACCATTCATCTGGTTTACTGAACACCCTTCTATTGACGGTAGCGCAGCTGCAAATTCAATCTGTTCGCCGTCTAAACTGGTGAGGAGAACTGACTTCGTGGCGTACCGGATTTCTCCTTTGAACTTACCCAACCATCCCATTCCAAGTACCACATCAATGCCAATAGAATCCAATACTATGGGGTCTGCTTGAAAATCCTTCCCCAAAATCTGAAGATTAACCCTGTTACATCTGTATATTGCCTTCATGTCTCCTCTTGCCGAACTTACTAGCATGGGACGGGGCATGGTGCTCATGGGGATGTTAAGTCTAGGCGCAAGCGGAGAGGTAATGAAAGAATGAGTTGCTCCGGCATCAAACACAACCGAAGCGAGAGCGGAGTTGACAAAACACATGCCGAACACTACTCGGGGGTTCTCTTGAGCGATCTCTCGCACTCACGTGGTTGACTCTACCACGTGCAAAATTCTCGTTTTCCCTTGCTACCCTTCGAAATCGGCTCTCGTTCCTCATCCGCCGGCTATGATGACTATGTACCGGAGTGTTGGGGGCATTCCTCTTAGGGCAGGCATTTACATAATGCCCAACCTTTCCACACCTTAAGCGGCGGTACCTCCGGGGTTGCTAGTCTTCACCGGGGTGACACCGGCGCCATCCGACGACTCCGTAGAGGACGGGGTCGTGAAGTCCGCTCTTTGGCACCGGACGCCGAAACCGCCGTTGACCAAAGTCCTCAATAGGGCCTTCGAACTGAAAGGGAGTCTCTTGAGGTGGATTAAAGCGGGGGCGAGTGTTACTTCCAGACTGTCCAGGGGTGGTGGCTTTCCTCTTTAGGTCTTCCAACTCCTTGCGAACATACTCTAAACCAATGGCCTTGTCTATCAACATCTGGAAGGATGGGAAGGTGTGGGATATGAGCTGGTACCGGAGTGGTTCGGCCAATCCCTCCAAGAACAACTCTTGCTTCTTCACATCATCAACAACCTCCTCAGGAGCATAACGAGACAACTCAACGAACTTGTCCCTGTACTCTATCACAGACATCTCTCCTTGCTTGAGTGCCAGGAACTCCTTCTTCTTTAACTTCATAAGGCTGGCAGGTATATGATAGCTCCTGAAGCTGGTGGTGAACTCCTGCCAAGTGATAGCAGCAGGGGGTGGCATGAGCGGCAACGTAGGCATCCCACCAAGCTGACGCTGTCCCCTGAAGTCGACCTGAAGCGTACAAGACCTTCTCTCTATCGTCGCACTGTGCGATGGTGAGCATCTTCTCCACTGTCTTCAGCCCAATCGTCGGCCTCCAATGGATCAACTGCATGAGAAAACACCGGCGGGCAATGGCTCATGAACTGCTGGTGCTTGTCCTTATGGGGCTGGTTCTGATTTATCTGAGCCTGCATGCTTGTCATGTTGGTGGACATGTCCTGTAGAAGCTGCATCTGTGCAGCCAGAAACTGCTGCATCGCCGGATCCATTTGACTTTGCCGTTGGGTGATACTAAAATGGCCACTCGTCCTCTGATGTGGGTCCAAACCTGGTGTTCACCATCTGAGGGTTAGGATCATGAGATTTAAATACTAGAGTAAAGAGATGACTCCGAAAGATGAAGCAACACGAACTTCCAGATTAAGACAGATTATGCTTGCCCCAATAAATCAAGTGCAACTAACATTATTGATACCCATAAATTATGAAATTTCTCCAGAACAGGGGGTATGAAATTATGAAACTAATCCAACTGGAATCAACTCAATCGGAGATCTAGAAGTTCAGATACAAAATAAACAAGTCGACTGGGTCAGCAGAGTTTCCAGATTCTGGTAGCTCCAATGTTTCGTTCATAACTCCCAGAATATGCATTGGATGGTGTTGAATTTTTGACAGAAAATCATATGTGAAATTTGTGAACTAACCCAACTGGTTTCATGTCGTTTGGAATTCTGTAGCTTGAGATATAACCAAAACATGACTGCTATGTCAGAGAGCTGCGGGAACAGATTTTGTATCCACAAGATTTGTTGGAGAGAAAAAGAAAGTTGGATAAAGGAAGGGATAGATCAAGCAAAGATTACTCAAGGTTGCGAGGATTGGGAAAGAATTACACCCCCCACTAACAAACTAGCTACTAAACTCGATGTCATTGTGGTCATCACTCCACAACACACCGCACCCAAACAAAGATCCAAATCAAGCATTTATCACAAAATCAAACATTCAAACACACCTCTAAACTAAGCACACGTTAAGACGTCGCATCTATCGATTTTACTAAGAAAGATCTTAAAGCTCCTACATCCTAAAAAAAAGATCGTTGAAATGACCACGATGGGGTCACTTGATTACTGGGAACGATCAGGAACACGTGTAGGGTAGGATAACGAAAGATTGGAGAGGAGTACAGCAGATGCTAAAGGTTCCTTAAGGCAAGATCAAGGAAGTTTAGAGTGAAAAGATTGATCAAGATGAGGTAGAGAATAAGTAGATTTTCAAGGATGAGGTTAAAAGCAAGGATAAGTGTATTAAAATAGAATTAAAGCATAGCATGAAGTGGGAATGGCTTCTATGATATTATAATCCTTAAATTCGACCATTTTCCAACTAGGCTAACGTCCTACAGTCAACACGGCTCTGATACCACTTTGTCACACCCGAATTTGAAGGCAAACTCGAATGCATAAATTACATGTGCGCCAGGATCAGGTTACACACACGTAATGACTCAGTGAATACCAGATACAGTGCCAAAGCGTAAAAGAGAGTATTAAAACCATTACATGACCGAGAGTCTCAACATCGTATCATCAGAGCGAGCAACTAGCGGTGGATCTTCGTAAAGGAACTCCACAGGCGGTACCGACCGGTGGCACGCACGCCTAGCACTCAACATCAATCTTCAAGTCTGAGTAGCAATCCAGGTTGTGTAGATGCAATGAATAAACAAGCGTGAGCACATGCCGTACTCGGCAAGGGAGGAATATCATAATAAACATGCAAGGCTGTATATGTGGATGGCCAAGGGGTTTAAGCAGGTTAGCATTTTAGTGGATCAAATTTTATTAAGCAACTTACTTACTAGCAAATGTAAGTATATACCATCCCACGATTAATGTGTAACATCATAACCATGAACATAAAGTAAAGAATAAATTAAATTCATCTTCCGATAGATTAATCATGTGAGGGTCCAGGCCGCTCTTGACCGTGAGCACGGCTAATCGATTAGTTTTAAACACTGCGCAGGTTGTACATCTTTACCCACAAGTCGCGTAAAAACTCCGAAGAGCTTTAGACCCAACCACGCGATGCGATCGTGCATCATACCACCCTCCTAGAGGTGTGATTGCATAGGGACGCTACGAGGCCTTTACAAAGATTCCCTAATGTGCAGCAACCCACTAGGTTTCAGGACGAAGCGGGGCATAAAGCTCCCTAGCGGGTACCGTGTCTTAGCAAAGCCCAACTCCCCGCTAGAGCAGGTCTATACTCCGTCAACGCCTCCCCATTGGTCCCTTTCAGGTAAGATCACCACAACACCAAGGTCTCTAATTATTCAGCCAAGCCAGAGCCATATAGCCTTGTGGTTGTATTGTTGTCTCGTGTGGTTCTCCATGTTCCAATTAAGCATATGGTCTTGCAATTCAATTACTATCAAAGAACATAGAGCATAAACGGATATCATGTTGTTTATTACCAACCCGCTTGAGCAACTAAGCGAAGATCTACCATCAAGATTAATTAAGTAACCCGGTTACAAGGCAACGGTCAAAAGAACCGTAACACCCCGCCCACCAAAGCCGCACCGCCCGCCCCTTCCGTAGGGGCGAGCATGCGTACACATAGCACCACCGCTTACACTTTCGTCCTCGCTTCGTGTAAAAGGGTTAACCCAAGGGTGGTATGGCTGGTGGACAAAGGTTTATAAGTTGGCTCCACCTTTGCTCAACGAGCAATGTGGCACTAAACATGCGCACCTGCGCTCATGGGCCACTCATGGGCCATCCAAATTGGGCCGGTGTGACATTCACCCCCCCCTCAAAGAACCCGACGTCCTCGTCGGTCCAACTCACCCGTCCGGTGCCGACCCATACGCCATGTCA
The DNA here is from genome assembly GCA_947561735.1 of Cenchrus americanus. NCBI lineage: Eukaryota > Viridiplantae > Streptophyta > Magnoliopsida > Poales > Poaceae > Cenchrus > Cenchrus americanus. The sequence goes on along the minus strand of OX387240.1, from coordinate 9,829,162 downwards.
TGTGCCCCATCCCGTGCCCACATGCGCATGCATATGCCCGCACACTGACCCGAGCAAATGTCCAGGAACCTTCCCTCTTAGCGCACGTCCGTACGTCCAGTGCCGACCCATATGCCATGCCGTGCGTCCTATCTCGGGCCCACACACGCCATGCGCCCTATGTCCGCACACCGACCCGTACGCGCAACCGCGAGGGTCGGCTCGATACCATTTGTAACACCCCGCCCACCAAAGCCGCACCGCCCGGCCCTTCCGTAGGGGCGAGCATGCGTACACATAGCACCCCCGCTTACACTTTCGTCCTCGCTTCGTGTAAAAGGGTTAACCCGAGGGTGGTATGGCCGGTGGACAAAGGTTTATAAGTTGGCTCCACCTTTGCTCAACGAGCAATGTGGCACTAAACATGCGCACCGCGCTCATGGGCCACTCATGGGCCATCCAAATTGGGCCGGGTGTGACAAGAACCTAGGCGTAGTCCTTAATAGGAACCCGTCAAAATTAATGCAAGCAAGAAAATAAATACGGTGATTAAATGCATGTTCATATAGGATAAAGCGGGTATGACCAAGGACACTTGCCTCTCACAAGATCCGGATTTGCTCGCAGTCTTCAAGTCTTCACCACGTAAAAAATCTTCGGACGGCTCGTTCTCTACGCATCACACATTCACATGCAAGAGACAAAACAATAAAATAAGAAAACAATTCACCAATCACTTCAAACAGGAGCAAAAGCTTCACTAAACTGATCTACTCGTCGAGACGAACAAATGGATATAAAGAACGCTAAAAACGGAGTTAGAACGCGTAATCTACGGCCAAAACAAGGTACAGGGGCTATTCTGCGGAAAAACTAGGCTTACAGGGGCCTAACTGCAAAAACTCAGGCTAAAACGTAATTTTAAAAAGAAACACAGGGGCTAAGGTGCAACATCACTAGGGCTGGACCTCGGGTAGAAAAGCTGGAAAGGCTAGGGTTCAAAACATAAAGAAAAAGGGCCTAACACTAATTATTGTTGAACTGAGGAAGGGCTTAAACGTAAAACAAAAGAAAGTCAGGGTTTCTTTTGCAAAAACAGAACTGGCGCATGGCAGTGTTGACCGGTACGCCGGTTTGACCCGGGGCTAGATGCGATCTGGACCTCAGATCTCGCGGTGGACGGTCGGGAGCCTCCACAAGCGGTCGGCCGGCGGCGGACCCGCCGGAGACGGCGGCGCTCGGCGCGCGGAACGTCGGCGATCTCGATCCCGAGCTCCCGGGAGCGATTGGTCACGGGATTAGGTCCTAGATGCGGAGCTCGACGCGGCGAACTCAACCAACGCATCCACTCCGACGGTAGGCGACGACGGCGGCGCGCATCGCGATGGGGCGGCCGGCGGCGCGGATGCGACTCCGGCGAGCTTGTGCCGGCGATTCACGGCAGGGGAACGACCACAAGCCATTCGTGTGGCTTCCTCACCTCCACGCGAAGCTTCGGATCTGCACCACGACGAAGGAAAGGCAGCGACCGGGGGAATCAAAGCGGCGGCAGCGCCTAGGGTTTTGAGGTGGCGGCGGCGCGAGGCTGTTTACGGTTTGGGCAAAAAGGAGACGGCGCAGGCGAGGCGGCGGCTATAAAGGCAATGGAAGGCACTACCGCGCGGGCCCAAGGAGGAGCGGGGGCGCGGGCGCGCGGCGGCGCGGAGCCGGGGGCGGCGCGGTCGGGTCCGACCGGCGCGGCCGAGGAGGAAGACGACCCCGGTCCCCACCGTCGGCGAGACAAGGAGGAGGGAGCCGGTGCGGGCTGGCTACTGGGCCGCTGGTGGGCTGCCGGAAGATGGGCCGAACGCGAGCGAAACGAGCTGGGCCACGGAGAAAGAAAAAAAAAAAAAACGGTCTTTGGCTGCAAAGGAGGGTTTGGGCCAAAAGAGGAGAAGGTAAAGGAGGGAAAGAACTTCTTTTTGCCAGTTTCAAAAGAGCTCACAAAATTTGAATTCAAACGCATATTTGAATTCAAACAAACAAAAACAATGCAACAAAGATGTGTGCAACAAGAAACTCCTATAGTTCATTAATTTAATTAAGAAAAATTAATTAAATGCCTATAAAAATTAAATAAAGCCTTAAGAATCCTTAAACAAGCATTTGTTGCTAAGCAAAATTTTATTAAAACAATAATTAAAATTTTTGGGTGTTACACGGGTGGTGTTACGAGTCGAGACTAAAGGGGTACCATTTAGTCTCGGCTCGTAACACTAGCCGGGACTAAAGGCCGGGGGCAATTATTGCCGGATGGGGCCGTTGGGAGCCCCCCTCCTTTTGTCACGGTTCGTAATACGAACCGGAACTAAAGGGGGGCCGGCTACAGTGAGCATTTTAAGCCACGTCGACGAAAGGCCTTTAGTCCCGGCTCCAAAGTTGAACCGGGACTAAATGCCCGAACAAAAGGCTCGCTCTCCACCAGTGGTTCATTTGTTTGTTCCTCTTGGCATAGTTATGCTAAGTTATGTGTATATCAGTTAGAGCAGGACTTCTTCTAATTTAGATCGTACAAAAGCTTGTTGCGCATGGTTAACTAATAATTTATAGCAGTTTCTGAAGTTAGGATGAGAAAACGGGTAAGTGTTTGAGAATAAAGACTATTGAGTTTTAGAAAGATGGGTTGTTGGTTTCTTTTGACCGAATTGGCTTATGTTGATTGAGCGCTTGCGGTCAAAGATAGTTTAAAGATGACAATGTATAGGCGCACACAATACCTCTCAAGGAATACACTAAAACAGGTCAGCTAAAGTTCAGTACTCAACCAGTAGCAGAGCCAAGATCAAAATCTACTATGGCGAAGTTACTGCTAGTAATTATAGATATAGTCATCAAATTTATATAAATATGCTAGATATCATTATGTGAATCACAATTGTATACAAATTTCAAATATTGATGTGAATAGTGGTAAACATACTATATAAGGAACTAATTAAGTGCATCGTCAAGAGTTAGCAACACATGCACTATGATGATCTTGGTCAGAGTGAGGTGATTCTATTTCCATGTCAAATTGTCCAAGGCAGAAGCCGAAACAGCGCCTGACGGTGGCGCGGTGTGAAGAGATGATCAGAATTGAAGATCGAGAGGCATGAGAAAAGAAGGTAGATAGAGAGGCAAGAGAAGAGATGATCATAATTGATGATCAGAATTGCTCTTAATCAATGATTTCTCCCGAGTTTTTTGTGATCGTTTCATTCATTCGATCGTTGCTTTGATTAAATATTTATCAAAATGTGTTATGATTTTATTTATTAGGAAACATTATACTAAAAATAGCACACACTATTAATATATATATATATATATTTGATTATAATTAAAATCGTATTTATCATGAGCATTTTCAGTCATTAATATGCTCAGGCACAAGCCTCCAAGGCTCCTACTAAACACATTATCTTTCAACTTGCTAGCTGGTCAGACATTTTATCAATTATAGTGAACTCTTAATAAGCCACATTTTTCACCAAGCAAGTCACTCACGACTCCAAACTCCATCCAAACAAGCCATACTTTCTGCCGGTAGGGATTGACCAAACGAACGCAGGGTTGACCTCGATGTAGACGAATGTTACCTCAAAGTTGTTGTCAATGAGCACCTCGTAGGCAGACATGATCAGTACAACACTGCACATTCCTAAAGCACCATATCTATCAAAAGAGCATGAAGCGGACCCCGACGACTCACAAGTACCATATGCTTCGTGGTCACTGCGGCTTTGAGGCTCGATGGATCTACTGTTTCTCACATGTTGGTGCTTGATTTTAAGTTTCTGCTTGGGCACACCCTGATTGTATGGGCTATGGCTGACAGGCTGAGCTGGGGAACTATTGCTTGCCTTCCACCTGTGGAACACATTCTCCTGATACCACTCATTTCGAAATTAATAACTCGCAGGTGCACATGTCTGATTAGCCTCGATAGATGAGTTGTGTGTGCGTGTAATGCCGAGGATAAATTATGTGATAGAGAATTCGGAGGTGAAGGAGAAGAGGCACGCGATTTGCGAGAGGTAGAATGTCTCAAGTGAGCTCATGATGAAAACTACTACTTGCAGTAGTTATAGGAAAGAGTTGAAGGAACATGCTTCTTTACTTTTATATATACCTTACTCATGTTTTTACACTAGTCAAAGCAGGGCTCCTTTCTTGTAAACTACAGAGCAGAGCACATGACAAAGTTAATTATTAGGAGTCGCTGTATTTGTGGTCACTAAATGTTAACAATCTTCAATCAAAGGTTGCAATATAAAAAAGTAAACATCTGATACACACTAGAGAATATCGTGTAGTGCAGTGTACTGTTAATATGGGAGCTCAATTCTCAAATGAAAAATCAGGTATACTGCAGCATTATTCATTAGGGCGTATAGTATCTTTCCCTGATGATTCTTATTCGTAATTTTGCAGAAGATGTGCACACATTCACCTTAAACATTTTTTGGCGGTAGTGAGAAGAACACAAGCGATCACACAGAGCTAAAGATGTTGGGCAGACTAGAGGAACTGAGGATGCATGGGAAAACGAGAGGTGAAGACTCAAAACAATCGCCAATGGGTATTTTAGAGTGGCAGAGGGGGAATTGACTCTTTAGTAGCTTCCTCCTCTTAATGAGCCACGGTGTTTAAGTGTAATTAGACTATTCACTGTGAGTGGAAATGAATTCCACGCGACCACACCAACTATCACCGATCAGGAAATTCAGACCAGTGCACAAACGAACAGGCAAGATCCCGTCACTCACCTGCTGCCATCTGTCAGTATACATCCATCGCAAATCTTTGTAGCATTAAGGCAAAGCGGTGCAGTCACATGTGCTTCCTGTATGTAAGAAGAGCAGTGGAGAACTGCTGAATATGGACCGAAGTTGAATATGTTCTCCCAATGCCACTCATTCCGAAGCGACGACACCGGCCACACATGTGACACTGCATATATTGCTTGAGTGCTTAATTGGCAGTGTTAACAATAGGTAAAAAGAATCTCTTCGCAAAAAAAAAGAGCAAAAGAACTGATGAGGTCGAGGAGGAGCACATAAGAGATTGGAAGAAATGCAATGCAGGAAGTGAGTTGAAGATTGTAACCAGAGAAAACACAAGGTCACTTTTTATAGATTTGTGACACATATTAATTAATGGAAAAAGTCCATTTTTGACAATCCAATTATAGGTTAAGTTTGGTTTTGGTCATCGAACTTCAAAACCGGACATCTTTGACCATCCAACTGTCAAAACCATTCAAATTTGGCCATCGGGTGGTTTTGATAGGCAGTTTTCAATTTTTTATTTACAATTTAGTCCTTAGATCTTAAAATGATTATTACTTTTTGCTCATACTTCCGATTTCTGTGATTCTTGCGGTCACACGTTCATAATGGTGAGCTTTGTCTTTTCAGATGTTATTTATACTATTTTATCACTATTTATTATAATATTCTTATGTTGTGGTGTAGGAACAACAATATACGAAAATACAAAATAATATGAACAACATTTTAAAATATAAAGCTCATCGTTAAGAACGCATGACCACAAGAAGTATTTAGATCAGAGATACAAGTACAAAATAGTAATCATTTTAATTAGGAGGACTAAACTGTAAATAAAATTATTAAAATAGTTCTTGGATCTTAAAATGATTACTATTTTTTCCTCATATCTTCGATTTAAGTGATTTTTGTGGGCATGCGTTCCTAATGATGAGCTTCATATTTTAAAATGTTATTCATATTATTTTGTATCTGTTTATTTTACTTTTCATATATTGCTGTTTCTACATCACAACATAAGAATAATATAACAAATTGTGATAAAATAGTATAAATAACATTTGAAAAGATAAAGCTCACCATTACGAATGCATGACCGCAAGAATCACCGAAATCGGAAGTATGAGAAAACATACTATCTAGATGTGCAACTAGGGTTGTTCCAGTGTGAAACTCCCATCCCAAAACAAGGTTTGCAACCTATAGCCAATCCTAAAAGATACTACTTTAGGAAAGTAAAAGCATGCAAAGATTGTAATAGAGTAAATGCAAAAATGTAAAGGGGATGAGGGGAAGCAAACTCTTGACACACGATTTATCCTGTGGTATCGGTAGGCACTAAGCCACCCCTAGTCCACGTTGTTGAAGCACTCACACAAGAGTATTGCTTCCCGGTCACCAAGTCTCTCTCAAGAGCACCACTTGACTCACCACAAAGGCTCGCCACTTAGGCACTTGCCAAGCTCTCTTGGTCACCTTGATGTCGCCTCCACTAAGGAGCTTCTCCACCAAGGAAGGGGGCCTCCACGTCCCCCGCACAAAGTGTCCTCGCCGCTCCACACCAAGCCGGAGGGTCGATGACGATCGCCGGTGATCCACTTAGGCCCCAAGGCTTCCAGCGAACCTTGTACACATTGATTCACTCAAGAATCACCTCACAAGGTTGGCACAACCTTGCACTCACTCAGCTCTGACCTAAGCCTAGCACTAAGCACATACACAAAGCATATGCAAGTCTAAGGATGAGCAATTAAGCACTTGGATGGATTGGATGTGATCTTCTAGGTGTCTTGAACTCCTCTGCACCTCCACACAATCCAGCCCCTTTAAATGGGTGAGTGGAGGGGGTATAAATAGCCCAAGGCATCCAAAGAGCCGTTGGCTAACGGCCACTGAAAAAGGTAGCGTCGGATGAACCGATGGTATGATTTTTCTAGGCGTCGGTTCATCGGTGCTCTACACCTCACTTAGCCATTGAAGATCCACTGGCACAACTGCTCTGACGCATTACACCAAGGTGCGTCAGTTCATCCAGTGCTGAAGACCCCGCGGCCAAAACGTCTCTGGTAGCTTCCACGCGACCGTCGGATAGACCGACGCTTCCCCTTGACCAAGGCGTGATTCATCCAGTGCTAAAGACTTCATCTTGGCGCATCTCTGTCTTGATTAAAACTGAGCGTCGGATAGACCGATGGTGTCCTTACTCTGTCCGTCGGATCATTCGGTGCTACTGTCTTCGTTGCTCTTCCTCCGCAATTCATCTGGCGCACCTACAAAATGGACTGTCGGCTCATCCGACGGTGCCAACTTCATTTTGCCTCCTGCGCAGTGTACCAACTACACCGACTCTATGCACCGATGGTACCATCGGTTCATTCGACGGTGTGTTTTCTTTTCCTTTCTTTGCTCAATTCTGACCCTAGAAAAATAGACTATCTTCTCAATTTGGCATGTGATATTTTTGCATCCTTGGGACCTAAAAGTGTCTACAAAGACACTACAAAGACATGCTAAACAATGTGGCTAGTCCCATTGATCATGTTGTCATGAATCACCAAAATCAAACTTGAACTAATGACATATGGGGCCATGTTCGCTACAGGATGCACCTATTCGTGCATGGGCGGGAACGCGGCGCGCCACCGCTGTAGCTCGTCGCGAGAGAGGCTGAGAGGGCTGAGAAACAAATTGAAGCACCCCTGCTAGTAGAGAAGTGTGGAGTATGGCATGGGATCTTGTACTCAAAGCACTACAAAAATGTTGTGGTCCAGGACGGTCGATTTTCGTCACAGATCATCAAAATTTCGTCATAAAACGACATCTATGGCAAAATTTGAGAAGATCATGTATTGAGCGTCACGGATCCCTTCTCGTGACGTCCTTAAGTTTTCGTCATAGATTAACGTGATCCATGACGTTCTTAAGCTGTCATAGATTTGTCTAAAGCCCACTGAACACAGCCCAAAGCCCAAAATCTATGACGAAGTTGACCGTCATGGATTAACTTGCCACGTCACTTGTAGAGATGAGATGGCTGCAGACATGGCAGATGATGTGGCAATTGATGACGTGGCAGCCAAGTGTCGGATGATGTGGCACCACATGTTAGATGACGTGGCAGCCATGTGGCAGATGATGTGGTGATGATGACGTCACACCGTGTCATTTGTTAGCAGGCCAAATTCAAATGGGCCTAGACCAAACATTTGTCAACCCAAACCATTCAGCAATATATAGAAACCCCATATATAATTCAGCCCAACTGGCACAAATTTTAAACCAAGTCATTTAGCAAAAATACACAACCCATATAATATTCACCACAACAGGCCCATGTTTCAACAGATTTATCAAAACGGCATATTTCAAGAATAAATAATTCTAATAATTATGAAATTGTGATTAATTCACCAGAGGTGCATTTAGGCATAACAAGACAACATGCTGAAGATGGGCACAAACAACTAATTATTTTTAGCTACAAAAATCATTTGGACAGATTCTGTACAAATAGAAAACAATTCATATAAAATGATTTACAAATTAACTTTGTGCAAGTTTTGGTACAGGAGCTAGTCATAACAAAGCACACAACATATCCAAAAATTAGCTATAGAGGAATTATAGATTTTGAGATACAACAGTCTAGGTTTTTCACATTTCTATTTTTCATGCAAAAATACCATGAAAACGTATAGACATGCTTTACAAAAGTTGTAGTATTTTTCTAAACGAATCCAACAAAATTGGGTTTGCATTTTTCTGAACTTTTTACAATTTTCCACGAATTTTACAAGAATTAGCCAGAAGGCTAGAATTATTCAAGAATCACTTTACAACCAGGTCCTTGGAAGTTTTCTAAGCTTTACAGATATGCCCCTGCTTTGCGTTTAAGACCCTAGGAAGGTTGCAGACCTTGCAATGTGGCCCCTGGCCATGGCCGGTGGCGCGGGCGGCCGAAATCCGGCGGCTCCGGCGATGGTGTCGGCGAGGAAGAGTGTGGGGAGGCGTGCGAGCTCACCTGTGACTTATTTGCGGCCGGAGCTAGGGCGGTAACGGCGCTGGCAAGCCTGGACGGCGAGGCCCTGTGGTGGCGGGCGCAGGAACGACGGCTCCAGCGAGTTAGCGGCCAATGCGTGTTGGCGTGCAGCTCGGACAATTTCGGTAGGTGCGTGCGATGGTGGTAGTGGTTTGAATGGTGGCTGGGAGGTAGCAAGGAGGGAGCTCGGCGCGGAAGCGGCCATGGCGGCGGGCGTGCCCGTGCCGAGAAGCACTGCAGCTCCCTTTTATAGGCACGAGAGACGAGATGCTTTGATGCTAAGGAAACACAACGAGGTGGGGACCCGGCTGCCTTGGGGTGCGTGCGGCCGGCCTCGGCAGCGTGCACGGCAGGGAGGAGGTCGGTGCCGCGGCGTGTGCACGCACCGTGTGGCCTCGCGTGGCACCCCCCCGCCGGGGCGCGGGCGACGCCGGCGGGCGCGCGCACAAGGCCCCCCCGGCCGGCCGTGGTACGGCGGTGCGGCGGTACGACGGTGGGGGCGACGTGCCGTCGGCGACGCGTGGCAACGCGCTATGGGCGACGTCGCACGACGTTCGCGTTCTCGGTCTGCCCTCGTTTGAACGTGTTTAACTCTAATTTTTGTAACTAAAGTGCACTAACTGGTGAATAACAAAGTTGTTAATCTCACTACCCTCTACAACTTTTACAAAGGCTCTATAGTGTTTTTCTCAACGGTTTTTGCACAAATTGCTGCCAAACTTTGAATGCCACTCTGTGCCAGTGAACAGGAGCTGTTGGCAGTTGACCGAGTTTTCCACCCTTTTCCACCCAAAATTTGAAATGCCATCCAACATGAAAGTTGTGTCCCTTGAAAAACTGGACAACTTTTATATTGGGAGATTTTGGAGTGTTTAGGTGAAATTTGAAGAAGGCGGCATAAGTTCCGGAGGGAGTTGAAGGACATCAGGGTTTTTAAGTGGGGCTTGACCGTGTCTTTGACTAAAGTTTGACCACAAGTGGGTGTTGACTTGATCAAGAGAGTCATTAGGGTTTGTTGGCGAGGTTTTCGAGGTGATGACCCATGTTGATCTAGGTTTGACCCATGTCAGCAGGTTTGACTCTGTTGATTCAGTCATTAGCGTTAATGATGCTAATTAAAAACCTGGGGCGTCACAAAAGGAAGCAATGCAGGCTCCGAGAGCTAAAGCGTTATGGCTGTGTGAGTTTAGGTTGATATATATAGTTGTTACATCACGCAATTGATAAAGATTTGGTAAGTGATACTATGTACACTCTTAATTTTAACTGCAGGTAGGAACACCATGCACATGTGAAAAATTCGTGACTCAAAGCCAGAATAGTCTGGAACAAGATGGACAGTTTTCTTTAGGGAGTACGTGTTAGTTGTTATATCACACAATTGAGAAAGATTTGGATGGTGATACTATACGTACACTCTTAATAATTTTAACTGCACGTACGTATGGTGATACTATACGTGTTAGTTGCCAAAGTCATGACTCAAAGTCATAGTCTGGGACAGCATGGACAGTTTATTATTATGAACCGAGTGGCATCTAGAACTAGAAGCTCCTGCTTAGTTAAGAAACTTGTGACGAGTTGAATGAAGTAAAGACGAAGAAGATTGAAGTTAGTCTTTCTAGATATTTTCCTGTCTTTTGTGTTCTCAATTTGAGATTGGAGTTTAAGTACTCTTGTAATGATTTAGAGTCTAAGTATTCTTTGTAACCTTTGGTCTCTATTGACATGCTATTGACACGAAGTCTGGGTTCTACGTGTGAACTATTGACAGGCTTGTAAATGTGTGAAATCAGTCCCGCAAATCACGGGATGTAAAAGACATTTGTGTACATGTTCACACTGGGAATATTCTCTGGATCCGAGGGTATTTTCGAGATGTAAAAAGTCCCTTCGTCTCCCTATAAAAGGGGGCGCGAGGGCACGTGTAAAAGGACACAACTTTTGAATCGTAAGCAGTCTTTAGGAGATTCTTTATCTCCTCTTTCGTGAATAGCATTCCTGATTTGAATGTTCGCTTGTTCTGCATTCTTGAACCCTTGTGTTCGGGGATTCCCTCAGAGTTTTCGGATATCCCCCAACACCGAAGAAGCAGCTAAGAGATCTTTTGCTCCGTGCTCCAGCATACCGAAGAAGCAGCTGAGAGATCTTTTGCTCCGTGCTCCAGCATAACAAGTGTTGTGTTACGATGACTGACGATATATTTACCTAATTTATGTCACCTATCAAGTCAAGCTGGTTTGATATAATCTCAAGGTAAACGAATATAGAAACAAAATAAACAAAAACACACTGTCTGAAAAATCATAAATAATGGTGAAAAACAGAACTACATGTTCACTGCCGTCCTGCATCCTGTAACTAAATATTATATAAACCGCCCAAGCATATAGGCTCACTTGACACTTTGAGCTAGCTCTTTGCGCGATGGCGCGTGTGTGCTCCTTTTAACACTTTGCTTTCACCTGTTCTGTCACCACCTAATGCAAGTCCTGCATCCACACTTTGTTACCTTCGGAATAAGAGAGGCCTCGGGCATGACTATTCCATGGCCAGCTAGGTTCCAACAGTTGGTAAACATCATGGCACACAAGTCTGCCATCCACTATATAAGTTAGCAGTAAAAACAAAATGACTTATATATATGTTCACTTCTTGGCTATAACTAGTGGGCTCATCTTTAGACTTTCTAGATCTTGTGCGTGTGATTCTTCACTCCGATCCACCTTCCTAATTCTCTCTAATTACCATATTGTTTTAACACAGCATACTCAGTGGAGGATGATGATATGGCATGTGCTTATGCAGATGTCACTAGTTTCATTCAGAATGAGTGATATCAAGGAAATGCATTCCACGACCAGTGAAACAGCGCGTGAGTTCGTCCTCCAGTGAAACTAATAATTCACACAACAATAAGCCTAGGCACAATGCTACACTACTGGTTTGTTGTATGCTCTAAAACGCCACTCTGTTTGTTGGGACCATGTTAGTGACATCAACTGAGACAATAATTGCCATTGAGTATATATTGGAGAATCAACAGCTTTAATTTGTTGGGTTCTAATAGTTATGTATGTGATATAATACATCAGTTGAGGATGCACTACGACTTGAAGTCTTAAAGAATTGGGTGCATATGTGCTGCCTCCTCCGATCCATTTGTTCCCATAGAATGCATGTGAAAAAAATGAACACATGAGCAACTCGACTACCTTCTAGTTCTAGATTCCACTATGTCCATAAATACATTGTCCATCCTATCCCAGACTATTGTGACTTTAAGTCATAATGTGCATGGTGTTCCTATCTGCAGTTAAGAGACTGTACTAGTATAAAATCAACTAGCAAATATTTTTAAATTGAGTGATATAATAACTACTCCCTCCATCAAATATATGACATTTAGGATAAACAAATTAGTTCATTTCAAACTAATTTGCTTATTCTAAGCGTCATATATTTAATCATGAACCATGAAGGGAGTATATAGTATATATGAACCCAACCTCACAGGCATCACTTAAGCTCTTGGAGCATGCATTCCTTTACCACATGATTCTTTGTCCTTTTTATTTACTTCTCGACAAAAAGCATTTGACAGAGATCAACTTGATAACATCCACACGCATCGGGATATGGCATGGGTATGGGTGGCATTGGGGAAACGTATCCCACCTGCAGCGCAACACCGCCTGGCCGCCACAACTGTTGGTGCTCAGCCTTACCATTAGACACCCCAATGGAGATTTGATCCACTACTAGTTGGTAAGCACTTGCAGCTACAACTATAGGACTTGGTGGTTGCAAAAGAATTTATGGTTTTGACGACCTAGATAAAGCTTGAGACTCTGTTGTTAACAATAATGTTGAAACTTTGAGAAGGGATGCATCCAAATCCTTCCCTGTTTTCATTTCCCAGTTGGAAGAGAGTACTTGCACATACATTGAAGTGTCATGTTATTTCACAACATTAACTAGGTCATCCATTTATTAGGGGTTTTGTAGGACAACCGAAATATATAGCTTCAATCTTGTAACCCAAATGGACCTGTACGTTGGTCGGTGTGTTGGTGTTTGCCCCTCCGCTCCCCTTTCAGTGGTGGACTGCTTTTGCGGTTTCGATAGAAGCATGAGTGTAGTTGCTGAGTGGGAGCTATGGTTTTGCATTTATCTCCTTTGACATCGTTTTTGTGAGTAGTGTTCTGGTTGTGTTGATGTCCCACTGCAACCGGCCTGTGAGTTTTTGTTGAGAGGTAACCCGTGTTGATGTCCCAATCCAACCGGGCAAGTCTATTTTCTATTTCTTTTATTTTTCCTGCCTGTGATCTTCCAGGATCATAGTCTTGTATATATTTTCTTCTGCTATATCAATGAAACACACACTATCTTGTTTTTTCCATCAAGGGCAACGCCCGAATTTCATTACTGGAGTAACGAAATTACAGAGTTTTAACATGCAAAGTACTGAAAAGTACGCCTACTATTATAGATGTTTTCAGAAGTAACCACAGACTCCCTAGGGTCTGCAACCAACAACAACTAACACAAAGGGTTTACAGATTTCAACAGCTCTAGCAACAAAAGAGGTCTAAAGCAGACTAGCAAAGTAGCAGCAGAAATACAAAAGTTGAGCCGATCCATCTTCAAGAGTCAGGGAGCTTCTTTTGCTCACTGCAACAGAACTGTTCTATTGTCAACAGTCCCGGAGTCTTGCACTGGATGGAAGTGAAGAGCAGCTTCCTTCATTGCCTCCGCTCCAGCTTCCAGCGCCTGTTTGTCGATCGCTTTTGGCAGTCCTGCCCAGTATGTAAGAAAGGATGAGGCTAAACAGATAATCTCAGTATGAGATTTAACTTGTTTCTTTTCAAAATGAATAGCATTTCTAATTTTCCAAATTGCCCAGCAAATTGCTGACAGGCCTAAGTGTATCCTTTTGTTGCTACTTATGTATCTATCCACCCAAATCCAGAATTGTTCAAAAGAACAGGGTCTGCAATTAGCTCCCATAGCGTGGGCAATCAAACTCCAAATGTATCTAGCCATATAACAATCAAAGAACAGGTGTTCAATGCTTTCAGAGGTATTGCAAAAAAAACATCTTTTATCACCCTGCCAATTTCTCTCCTGCTGAGGTTATCTTCGGTCAAGATAGCATTTTCATGTATTAGCCACATGAATATCTTGACTTTCATGGGGATTTTGGCTTCCCACAGTTTTTTATTAGGATTATTTGTTTCCCAACAGAAGAGATGTTCATACATTGATTTAATTGACAATTAGGTCCATTTCACTTTGTCTTTTTCATTGGAGAGGGCACAAGTAGACAACATATCTCAGTTGTCTAATCCGTGCTCTTTCATCTAGCCATCTTCTAAAATTCATCCTCCAACTTCTTTCTGCCATCTCTGCCACATTCCTATTTTGCTCTGTGCAAATATCGAACAGCTCCTTGAACTTATCTTTTAAAGTGACCATCCCACACCAGGGGTCCTCCCAAAAATCGGTATTGCTTCCATTGCCTACTATCATAATTCTCTCTTTCAGATATAGTTGTTTTACTTTTAACAAATCATTCCAGTCTGAAGAGTTTCTGGGTTTTTGCCTTAATTGGGCAATCCCTCTGTCAATCTTATATTTCTTCTTAACAATGTCTTACCACAAACCTTCCTCATGTTCTAGTTTCCACCACCATTTGCATAGAAGATTGAGATTCATTCTCCTCAGATCTTTGATGCCTAATCCACATTTTTGTTTAGGGCTGTTGGCTTTAGACCATTTGACAAGGTGGTATTTTCTTTTTTCTCCTCCCCCTCGCCAAAAAAATCTTTTTCTGGTTATATCCCTCATCTTTAGAATTGTTTTTGGGAGTAGATGCATTGACATATAGTATGTTGGAATACTACTGAGGCACGAATTTATAAGAATTAATCTCCCTCCAAAGGATAGAGCACTTCCTTTCCATCCATCCATTCTTTTTATCAGTTTTTCATCTACTGGAAGCCAGTCAACAACATGCAATTTACTATTGGTCACGGGCACACCCAAATATTTGATTGTCCATTCTCCAGTGGCACAGTTTAAGATATCATTATGAGGCACACCGAAGTACGTACGTTGGTAAATTGCACATGGAAAATTTTATTTAAACAGTACATATAGAAGCTACCATTGTGTACAAGCGGAACACTTAAAGATTATAATTTCATTGGCTATAGATTGAAGATATATTCACCAAATTAATTGTCCATATATTACCATTGTGTGTGCACCAGCAACACTACACGTAATTACACTGCAACTTGAAGAAAACAGAAAAAAATCATAAATGACTGCAATGTGAATACACTTTGAGTTTGTGATGTTTTTAGATTAATTTGTTATTGTCTTGGTCATTTTGCATGTAAGTTAAGTAGCTGCAATATGATTAATTTAATCCAGGAACTTCGTGTCAGCGGTTCGCCATATACCTCGCATCCAATGCACTGCTGAGACCCGTATATATTTTTAGAAATAGGATTAAAACGCGGACCATATAAACATGAACAATTCAATAATACAAAGGCTGAAAGGCATTACTCAGTCTGCAGCTACAGTCATAGACTCTAACACGTTCAGAAGACACAACTAACACACATTGAGTAGAAGCAACACTCCTGCTGTTAAACATTAACCGCTACATCAAACGACAAGCGGCCAACTAATTTGTTATCCTTCTTAACATATTCGTCCAGCCAAACTTGCTTAGCCCACCCGTATATAGCTGCACATATATTCGCTCTACGAGGGTGTGCCCTTTTCCATTTGGGGCGCATTGAAAGCTCGACCTGGTAGACTCGATGATCGCGTGCCATAATATATATAGATGTTTTGCCTCAGTCGATCGAGTACAAGTGATTGGCATTAAGAAGATCATGTGGAGCATAAAAATTATTAAAAAATAAATCAGAAGGGTAGCAAAATGATATGCGTGGCCATGCATTTTGTTCACATGCGAGGTGCATATGCCCCAAAGCTTCTAAGGAAAATAAGAAATTTACTGGCGCTGGCAGCACAATATGCATGCATGGTTATGTGATAACATAAAATAGGATTGGCATGCCTTCTAAGGAAAAATTTACTGAATTATATATATCCCCATGACCTGTAAGCCTATATCTCTCAGAAAAAGTATTTTATTACTTGCGCATTTAGTGCGAGTTGTAAAAAAAATCTCCTCGTCTATCCCACACCAAAGCACATGTCTAAGCCCAGTCTCATCTCACAAGTGTTGTGATGTTGTTGTGTATGGTGGGGTAGGGGTTCGGAGATTTTCTCAATCTTTGTGAAAAGCTCTTCTTCTACTTAATACAATACCGTGGGGGTGGTATTACTCCCCACACGCCGAGTTTTTTTACTTCCATCACATGTATGCAAGATCCATCATTAACACCTCAAATGTAGAAAATAAAGAGTATGTGGAAAAACTTCCTCCCGCTCGAGTCGCTCCCGCATCAACCGACTTGGGCGGCACCCTCTACTCCGGCGAGCGCCCCCTCCCCCAGCTCCCCCTTGCCGCCGCCAGAGGGGCCGGCCAGGAACCCGCGCGGGCCCCAAGGACGGCGGTGGTGGGGCCTCTCTCTCGGTGGTCGCGTATGTCCAGGGCGGTGGAGCGGCGCAACGGCAGCCTGTCAGGCTCGGCGATGACGTCAGCGGCAAGGCGTGAAATCCGGGGTCCCCGTGGCCAGATCTAGCTGTCCACGGGCTGGATTTGCGGCGTGAGGTCGTGGTGGACCTGGCGGCGGTGGCGGCGGCAAGTGTGCGGCAGCACCGGTCGTGGGGCGCAGATTCAGCGTCCCTGGACCCCGGACCCGACCCCCCCACGGCCGGATGCGGCGGGGCGGCGGCGGGGGTGTCATTTCGCGGAGGCGGCGACTCCTCGGTGGTGGCTCGGTGAGACGGCGACGGCTCGGCGCGGCGGCGGGGACGACTAGGCGTGGCAGGGAAAGCTCGGTGTGATGCCCGGCAACGAACGACCGGCCTTGGGCGTGGACGACGCCTCGATGCGGCATCCCGCGCCCCACAGTGGGAGGAACGACGTCTTGGTGGCGTGGTTCGGTCCCCGGCGCTGCACCGTGGTGGTGCGGCAGCTGCTCGCCCGGGGGTGAGAGGTACGGCACCGCGGTGGTGTTTGCCCCTCCGCAACTGTGGCGGGCGGCGGGATTTTGGTTTGCCATGACGGGGTCGTGAAGATGCTACCACCTAGGTGGACCGCGTCGACTGCGTTGGGGGCGGCCGGTGTCTTTGCCGGCCCGGCGCATCGTCGGGGAGTGGGGACGAC
This sequence comes from Cenchrus americanus, assembly GCA_947561735.1. Taxonomy (NCBI): domain Eukaryota; kingdom Viridiplantae; phylum Streptophyta; class Magnoliopsida; order Poales; family Poaceae; genus Cenchrus; species Cenchrus americanus. The sequence goes on along the minus strand of OX387240.1, from coordinate 9,812,010 downwards.
GACATTGCGATGAAGCTATGACAACGGGAGTTGGTGTGCTGCGATAGGGACGTTCCCCCGTCGACGGTGACTGCAAGGGTGGTACCGGCTTGCTGTGATGATCGGTTGCAGCCGGATTGGTCGCGCTGGGCGCAAGCCCTAGCCTTCGTTCTGGGGGATGGTGGAGGCTCACGTGGGCGTCTCTCTCCCTACTGAGGGCGCCACCTTTGAGCGACAATCCTGCTGCATGCTCTCTGGGTGAAAACCTGGTCCAGTTTCTGGACGGGCGACAGCGGCGCCGTAACTTCCTTAGAGGCTTCGCCTTAGAGGCACCGTTCACTTCGATTGGCATGTCTGGTCTGCTCTTCGTGGTTACTCTGGCTAGTGACAATGTGCCTGTCGTATGCCATGTGTTAAGGGGGTTGCCTACCTCAAGCTTCGACGTCGGCCCTCCTGTTTTTTTTTTTGAAAAGAACTGTGGGGCAAAGTCCCCCGGCAACAATATATAAAAGAAGGAGATCCAACAAACTTACAAAGTACAATAGAAGAAGAGAACTCCTAACCAGAAGTTAGGGGGACGGGGAGCCAACAGAACAAACTGTACAAGGGGAGGGGAGGGCTCTCCACAGAAAATAGAAAATAGAATAAAAAAGAAGAAAGCTAGAGAGCCTCAAGCCAAACTAAAGAAGAGAGCGCCTTCCTAGAGAGCCTCAAGCCAAGCTAAGATGGACTGATGTAGGGAGCTTTTGATTCTAATCATATGCCGAAGAACTTCCTCCTTGAAAGATAGCTTCCAAGAGGAGAAACCAGGGGGCTTGTTGTTGAAGATAAACCTATTCCTTTCATTCCAAATGCACCAAGCAGCAATCATAAAAATTTCCATAAAGAAATGATGAGGAAAGGCTTGTTTAGCCATGTAAATCTTCTGATGAGAATTGTTGGAATTGCTCCAAGAGATTCCCAACGCAAACCACCTACATGCAACAGCAGAACACTCAAAGAAGAGATGCTCAGAAGTCTCCTCAATCCCCTCATGGCATAGAACACAGCTATATCCTTCCTCAAGGAATTTTCTTCTTCTTCTCAGAATGTTTCTCATATTCAATTTTTCATTCAGGAGGAGCCAAGAAAAAAATTTTACTGTGGGAGTACATTTTGATTTCCAAACCCAAAGGATCACCCTGCTAGGCTGCAAGCTTTTAAACTGATACTGATAATATTTGCTGGTAGTGTAAACTTGCTGTCCCCAAATGAAATGTCAAGAGTCCTTTTCGCAAAGGTCAGGGGCAGGTAGCGAATCAAAGTTTTGCTGCAGTAGGAGGAATTCATTGTATGCCGCCCTAGACATGGGTATGTTGAAGCAGTTGATTAGATTGCCTTCATTTCTAAGCTTCCAAAGGGAAGCCTTAGGATCCTTTGCATAGAGAACAAGGTTTGGAAAGATACCAAATTGCAGAGCTCCATTGATAATATCATCCCAGAAAGCAACATTATCTCCCCTGGAGGGTGAGAAAATTGCCACCCCTCTATAAAGAACATGGAGCCTAAGGATGTCCTTCCACCAAAAGGACCCTTTTCTCTGGCCAGGTGAGGGACTGCATTCTGATAATATTTTTTCCATATGAGACGAACCCATTACACATCAGCTTTCCTATAAAACTTATCTAGTTGTTTAAGAAGAAGAGCATTATTCTGAACACTAAGGTTAACCACACCAAGACCCCCTTGCTATTTGGCCTTCTAACTAGATCCCATGCTACAAGATTGTATTTCTTTTGGTTGAAATCTTTCCCTCTCCAAAGGCAGTTTTCCTATACTTATCCAAGACTTTAATCACTGTCACCTGGAGCTTGAGGGAGCACATGTAATAAGTCGGTAGAGAGGAGAGCACCGAGTTGATCAACTGAAGCCTTCCTGCATATGAGAGGAACTGAGAGGAAGCTGCCAGTCTCCTTTCCACTCTACAAATAAGAGGGGCATAATCCCTGACCAAAGGCTTAGTAAGTCCCAAAGGCAAACCCAGGTATGTGAAAGGAAAGGATCCCACATTGCATCCAAAATTTGCAGCTAGCAATTCAGCTTTCTGAGCATCAACATTAATAGGCACAAGACAGAACTTGTGGTAGTTCACCTTTAGACCACTGGAGACCGAAATATTTTGGAGGATGTCTTTTAGAGTGAGCAACTGTTACTCATCCCCTGCATAACAATGATAGTGTCATCTGTGTATTGAACCACAGGGAAGGGGAGATCATCACTCTAAGGGAATGGGGGGCAGTCTTCCAAGCTGATATTCATGATTTATGGCACACTGGATTAAATCAGCGGCAATAGAAAACAAAATAGGGGGGAGAGGATCCCCCTAACAAACACCTCTCTTACACATAAATTCTTTCCCAGCAGTACCATTAAGCAAGACTGAAGTGGTGGCAGAATTCATGAGGGATTCGACCCACAAGGTCCAATTGTTAGGAAAGCCTTTGGCTCTGAGCATATCCAACACAATGGAGAATTCCACAAGATCAAAAGCCTTTTCGAAATCAAGCTTCGGAATAACAATTTCTCTTCTAGATTGGTGGCACTGGTGCAGAAATTCAAAAGCCCATCCCAGACAGTCCTGAATGGTTTTACCCTTGATAAAACCATATTGATTCTCATGCACCACCTGAATAGCCACCTTTTTTAATATGTTTGCCAGGAGCTTGGCAACCAGCTTGGGAGTAGAATTAATAAGAGAAATGGGCCTGAAGTCAGTAACCCTTTCAGGATTATCAACTTTGGGGACCAGAGTGATATAGGAGTGGTTAATACTCTTTAAATCAACAGCATGGTTATAGAAATCTGTGCACAACTTATAGAAGTCTTCCTCTGTGGTATGCCAGGCTCGTTTAAAAACATATTGCTAAATCCATCAGGTCCTGGGGCTTTGTCAGAGGGCACGTCTAGAATAATATTATCAATCTCCTCGTGGCTAAAAGGCAGACAGAGATGATCCAGATTGCCACAGCGGGGTACAATATTGTGAAGGTCGAACTGCAGATTGATAGGGACAGAGCATCCCATTCTACTTTTAAATTCCAGATAGAAAAGTGCACTCTTCTCTGTATGATCTGAAATCATTCTACCAGAGTTATCAACAATCTGACTGATTACATTTGTTTCTGTATCTCTCAGAGGCCATTGCATGGAAAAATTTAGTGTTCTCATCACCAAACTGAACCAACCTGTGAGTAAATCTTTGTCTCTAGTAAGTATTCTGCATGGCAAGAAGGTTTTGGATCTATCCCTTAATGATCACCCTGAACTTATGTTCATGATGGAGCAGAGGCCTGAACTCTTCTAGCTTATCAAAAAAAAGCAATGGTCATGTTACAATTGGAAATTAAATTGGAGAGATTGGAGATATTCTTAGCCCAGAGTTTAAGCATTCTTCTAAGCAATTTAAACTTTGCACTTATGGTCCTAGCACTATCCAGAGTGCCAATAGTGGGGGTGGACCATGCATTGTTAGATCTACTCAAAACAAGACGGGTGACTAAGCCAATAGTTTTCAAATCTAAAGATATTAGCCTTCGGAATATTGGTACCAATCTGAATTTTACAAGGTAAGTGATCAGAAGTGGTCTTTGCTAAAGGAAGCACCATGGCCATAGGGAACTGAGTTGTCCACGAGGGGGAGGTGAAAAACCAATCAATTTGCTCCAGAAGAGGTCTCGATTGCATATTGCTCCAGGTGAAGCTCCGGCCTTTGATTGGGAGCTCAACAAGACCCAGATGGCTTATAATGTTGTTGAAAACCAGTGAATCATTGAAATTTTCTCCTGGTCTGTTTCTATTTTCAACATACCTGTAGAAGTTGAAGTCACCCATGAACATCCACAAATCCTCCTCATCGAAATCCAGATTATAAAGCCAGTAAACAAATTCATCACGAGCTGGTTGCCTACAAGGCCCATAAACTACAACCAAGTTCCAGGAAAGAGAGTTGATAATAGAGGTGACCGTGAGTCTGATAGCGAAAGAATGCTTCTCATGAACAATCACAGTGAAGAAACGAGAAGCCCAGGCAACCAGAATGCCCCCAGAAGCACCAGTGGAGGGACAAAACTCAAAATTATCAAACCTCTTGGGAGCGAAGTTGTTGACGGTTAATAATTGTATCAAAGTTCGTTCGTGACTCGCAAGCGTACAAGTCTCCCGTCGTAGTCAAGGGACCCTTCTTCCCTCGAGTGGTGAACCCAAGGTATCGAATCCGTGGAACAAATGTGTGACGCAAAACTTAATCTATTAAAGCCAAGTAACTTCAATCTTCGATAAAAGAAACCCTAATGCATTTAAGTAAAAGACACAAAACGAATCTAATCTACTAAAGACCGGAGAAAACAAAGTAAGATTAGGTAGATAAACCGATCTAGAGGGATCGGGGTAAGCCTTTTGTTGAAGTTCCAAGCAAGAGAAGAAGTAGCAAATCGAATCTTAATAGAAGCCTCTTTAAATCGTGGTTTCCCGTCCAAATCCGAAAGCAGCCGCCTTTCGAGACCCCCGTTCTGTCACAACGTATCCCTATTCAAGCGGGGAGCTTAGGGCGAGTCAAAAGACAAGTCGAGATTCTTTCAAAAGATCCGGCGTGTACCTCTAGCCACCGCGGCTACAAGAACACCCTATGTAATCTATCTCGAGAATAGAATTGGAATAAGCAAAGAAATCTTCGAGGAAACACTTGATCGCTAGGAAAAGATTCAACTTGATAATTCAACTATAACAATGATACATACACAAGATCACCACCGGGATCCTTCCTTGATCTTGCTTCTAGCTCCGGAACTCGACGTGGTCTTCCGTGCAAGGTTCCCACGTCGGCTAGGGAAACCCTAGTCAACTAGCTCGACCCTCTCCTCTCCGAGATGGTGTCCCTCTCTTCTCTCGCTCCTCGGCGGCCGATCACGAAATCTTCTCTCGCGTGGCTCTCGGTCGGGGGGCTACAAATAGCCCGATTGGCGACTAGGGCAAAGGAGGGGGCGTTTGGGCCCTAAATGGGCCCGGGCCGACCGGACTAGGCCGGCCGTCCCGGGCCCATTTAGGCCCGGCCCGAGGGCTCCTTCGCTCCACGTCGGTTCCCTTGCTTCCCGGATGTTTCCCCCTTCTGCATGTAGGTCCATGTCGTCGGTTTCTCTCCAAATTGGACTCAACTCCTTGTCTTGCAAGAGTCAGCACTTTTTTGGTCAGGTCCCTGGAGTCTGTCGTCTTCTCGGATCAAGTCCCCGGCTTCTTGGAGTTAAGTTTGCTTCATTGCATGACTCATACGGGGCTTCAAGGTCTTGTCATGAGGTGCTTGATGAACTTATCCCGAAAGTCTTGCATTCAACACTAAAACCCTGCATAAACATTAAACTCCAAAACCGACATGCACACGTGAACTTGTTATACCACGGGGGGTTAGTACCAATGGATAAGGTATAAAACTCATGCCAACACCGAAGGTAAACTCATGGCTAGGTTGACGGATTTTCACCGTCAACATCTCCCCCATGCTTAAACCTTGCTCGTCCTCGAGTAAGCCTTCGATGGATATCATCATTGCCAAACAATGTTTAAACTTTGCATTTGATCACACATGAGGAAACATAATGCTCTCAAAATTTTAATTCATTAAAGTTCCATAATGTGCTAGCCCTCATCTCTACGGAGGGTAGATTCTTTTTAAGCTTATCCCACAAGTATTAACATGCTCACAAAGTTTTAAATAGATCTCAGAATTTTTGAAATAAAGAACGAGATAAAGAAAAACTAAACCGAGTTCACAGATTTAAATCATCTTGTGTATTGCTCATAAACACTCAACTCACTTGTCTCTCAAACCTATATATTCTACTCCTTTCCCTCTCATATATATGTGGTAGGCTTTATATGGAGCTTTGGGAAAGTTTAGTCCTAACAAGATTTTATAAATGAGGTGTTGTCAAAACAAGACAAGCTTCTCATGGTCTTACCGAGACTCGTCAAAAAGGTCATTGGAAAATAATGTTAAATCAAGGAGAGGAAAGAGAAAAATACACACACTTTTAGATGAGTGGACATGTGCAAATGGCAAAGAGTGATCCCGAGGCACAAAGGAAGTCCTCGTTATCGGATTGCACATGGTTGGAAAATGAGAATTGATCTTTTTAACTTGAAACCTTGAATGCACTTTTAGAGAACCGGGGAGTTTACTTTGCGCACAATTTTTTTTTCTTTCTCATATTTCTCATTCTTTTCTTTCTTTCTTTCTTTCTTTCATATATATATATATATATATATATTTCTTGACCTTGAAAGTCATGAGTATCGCTGGATTTTTTTCCTTTCATCATCATTTTTTTATTTTTTTTTAAAATATTCCCCTTTTAACTCTAAAACTGCACCGTACCTACCTCCTCCCCCATGCTTAGACGTTGCTCGTCCTCGAGCAAAGAGGCGAAAAATAAGGTAGGTACCGGAGTATTTTTCCTTGGAGAGATACTTGAAATCTTCAATGTTGGCACCGTCTTGCGATCTTCCTTGAATTGATGATCCATTCTCAACGATAGGTTGTGGTCAAGGAGGTAATCACAAAAAATGATATTTGGTTTAAGGGTGGATATCCGGCGAAGTTTGTGAGATCTCCGATGCGGGGATACACAATGCACGGATAAAAGGCTAGCAAAAAGATAGATACGCAAAAATGGAATGACCAGCTTCTTAGTCTCGGGCCAGAGAAATCATGGCCTGCAATAACTCACTCAAAAATAAATCTTGTACACTAAGGTTTATGCACTCAAATATATATAAGGCTTTGGATAGGTTGAGCAACACACAAGCGATATTTGTGACAAGGTTAGCGATATTTTTGAGCATAAAAGACATCTTTAATCTATTCATAACTTGAGAGCACATAAAACACTATGGGTCTTTATTTTAATCATAACCTCCGCTGAAAATTAAGCTAGCATTTAAATAAATTTAGATTTGTATTTTTAAGAGAGCACTAGCTTAATCATGCATAAATCAATTACAAAGATGAACAAAGCTGCAATTATAATCATATATCATCATGGCACGAATTTTGTAACTTTTCCAATGGTATAATCAAGGTGGTGTCTTTATTAACGATGACATCAAGTTGAAATACATACTGAAAATAAACAAACATGCTTGCTGAAATTTAAATAAAAACAGAAAATACTACGCAAACACACATAAGCAAAAGCTGAAAATTACAGAGAAGAAGAAAAGAAAAGAAAACTAAAGTTTCTAAATCTTCTAGTCCTCCGCCGGTGGTTGATATTGATGATCTTGATAATAATACCCTTGCTCATAATACGATTGGACATTCCCTCCGACGAATTGATTTGGCTCCACGAGGTGAAGGCGTCCGAGCTCGAAGGCAATATTTGCATTTCCTTCACCAAGTTGAGCTGCGTTAGATTGGATGGCTGCTATGTTTTGAGCATTTCTTGCAGCATACCCTCCAATTATGGCCATGCTTTGTTGTGGTTGGGGATGATGAGCGTAGGACTCCGCGAAGTTAGCGTTGTGCACAATATAATTTTGTGGGGGTACCGGTGCACCCCCCCCCCATGCTTGCTCTTGTGGCCCTCCGTAGTAACTTGGCGGAGGGAGGGACTCCGCCGAATGGTTGCACATTGGGTTGTGCTCCACTCGCTTGTGCGGAGGATGTTCCCTCCTCTACGATTCTTCCTCTTTTGTTCTTCCTTGCAGGGACAAGTAGTCCCTCTTCCAACCAATCTTCTCTCCCTTCGTTGAAAAGCCTAAGCCTCTCGTTCGGAAGGGGTAGGTTCACTATGGCCAACCGATAACCTCCTCTCTCATCTCCACTAATGTATTTGCCTTGCCGCAAATACTCAATGCCGAGAGAGGTACCACGCAAAAGGTGGTCGGGGTTTCTTGCGATCCCCGGCCGCAAGGAGAAGGCCAACATGGAGAGGTAACACCCCGAACCAATATTACCCGCCCCCGATGTTGCTTCACAACACCAACGGTTGATCATGAGGTAAGAGGGGTCTATTGGCTGCCTGGCAATTAAAGCCGAGTATAGCCAATTCAACTCCGTGTCGGTCACCTTTGTCTCCTTCATCCTCCCCAATACCCTCTTGCACATCCAAGAGTGAAATATCCGGATAATGGGGTTGCGGATGCAATTGCGTTGTTGATGGGCTTCTCCGGAGATCATATTCCAAAATCCCGCCAACATGCCGGGTGGCACGTCAACTTTCTCCGGAGCTCCCTTGTGGAATCCAAGCAGCTCCCTAACGTGCTCGTAGGGAACCACTTGTTGGACTCCCTCCAAACGGAATGACAAGCTTTGCACCCCATCATCATCAACGATGGGTGCAATAGTCATCAAAATTTCCAAGGCGAACCCCAAATGGGTGTCCACCGATACTCCGTTGGAGAACTGCACCCATCCAAGGTGCCCCAACATATAGTATATGTCGGTGCCAAAACCCAAGGTGTAGAGTGCTTGGTCGTCGAACTCGACGTTGGGCACAAGCCTCTTCTCAAGATTAGAGAGCCTCTCCTCCTCCTCCGCCTACAAGATGATGAAGCCGTACGAAGAGTATGTCGGGGTGTAAGGAGGTGGCGCGGTTGAGCGAGTCGATCGTCGTGGTGGCGCGGGCTGCTCCTCCGTGTGCCCACGAGGTTCGGTGAACCTCATGGAAGTGCTTCTCGCAGCCCTCATACCACCAAGGAGGAGAGCATCGTTCCTCCTCGGTGGTGCCGTATCCGTCTCCATGCTCCCGGGAGACTCGGAAACCGAGTGCCTCCTCGAAGACGTGGTTGATGACGGCTTGGATGACGACGAACTCTTCTTCTTGGAGAAGAGACTTGTGGTCTTCTTCCACATGGTTGCTGCACTCTTTTCTTCAACTAAAACTCCGGTTGCAACCGTAACTAGGCACTTAAACTCCTTGCTTCGGATGTGGACTTTGAGTGGATTAAGGATGTGGATTTTTTCTTGAGCTATCAAGCTTGGGAAGGTTGGCTATGTCTACGGAGGTTTTGAGCACTCAAACTTGAACACACAAACAAAGGAAGGAGAGGGAAGCTTGCTCACGAAAACGGGAGCCGGGGTGCTCCTTAAGTAGGTGAGGCCGGCCGGCTCGGGCCGGCCGGCCCGGGGGCCTCCCGGCTCCTCCCCGCCGCGTCTTTCTTCCAAAGCACGATCATTTCGCCTCTGCAACTTTCCCCGCCCGCGTGCTCCACGAGTTGCACCGCCCAAACGCTCTCGTCCACTCCTTTTCTTGCATTATTGGTCCTTCCACTTGATGCTCCATGCTTTGGGTCATGTCCATGCTCCCTAGCTCCACTTGCTTCACATGCCACCATGAAATTCCTGCAAAGTTGATGCTTGCTGCCCACCATGCTTGTCCTTTGCATGTGGAATTGGTGAAAGTTGATAAAAGGGAATCCAATGGTGCATGCATGATTAATTCAAACTAGATTGCCTCCATTAAGGTGTGTTTAAGGTTAAGCACTCCCCTAATTCGAAATTTAAAATATTTTTCAGAGCCATGCAATAGCTCAAACATAATTTTAGAGAAGTTTTTAAACCATTAAAAACAAATGTAAGTCGAAAATATTTTTCGACTACGTCGATTTCGGTCTCACCGGTATAGTTTGCCTTCATCGGTTGAGAGCAAACATTTCCCGGCTTGATCATGGGGGCATAGGTTTAGGTTCTAATTTTGGCTAAATAAGAAAGATTTTGAATAAAACAAAATTAGAATAGGCTTAGAAAAATTCTAATCCTAGAGAAACCAAGGATAAAGATTTTTAAAACCAACCAAAAGTTTTAATTTCTAGGTTCACGCGAGTCCTACCACGTGCTGAATTTTATCAACACTTAAATATAAATCGTGGCTCTACTCGTGTGGTTTTAGCATGAAAAATAAGTCAACCTCAGCACCATAATGAGGGTGAAAGGTTGAGCTAGGTTCTGAAATTATTTGGTTGAGGTTTCTCGAAAAGAAAAGAATCAAACAAGCACATAGGAGGGTTCATGCAAAGGGTTTATGATAAAGCAAACATTCAATCAAGAATTATGTCTCTAATATTGTTCAACCACTTCTAAGTCTAATGTCTTTGCGTAATAAAACTCAAAAACTAAATTATTAAAAATACTCGAAAAACCTGGAATCGGGTTGTCCTCCTGGTAGCTTATTCTTGACTCGACGAAACGGGTTGCCTCCCGCCTAGCGCTTCGTTTATAGTCTATAGCTAGACTTCTTCACTTGATTACTCCGGATCAACGCTCTTTGCCGGTGTTGCAATCTTGGGTACCCACTTCCGCACCATCTTGGGCGCGGGCTTGTCTTCCGGCTTAGTTGGCTTAGTCATTTTTTTGGTCTTCACGAGTCGCTTCTCTTCCTTTGTCTTGACGGATGCAACACCTTCTTTGATTTTCGTTACGTTCATTTTTTTCGGCTCCTTCTTCTTTTTCAGCCCCTCCGTTTGTTTTGGTTCTCCCTTCACTCCAATCATGTTGCATGCCTCAATCCTTGGACGGAACTTGAAGGAACTCCTTTCTCCGTTGATATCGAACATGATCTCCCCCTTGCCAACATCAATAGTAGCTCCCACGGTCTTGAGGAACGGCCTCCCTAGGATGAGCGGCGGCTTCTCCCTCGCTCCCATCTCGAGCACAACGAAGTCGACGGGGACGAAGTGGTGTCCAATCTTTACGGGTACATCTTCAGCAATGCCTAAGGGATAGCGAATGGAGTTGTCTCCCAACTCCAAACATATTCCCGTAGGCTCCATTGGTAGGCGTAGCTTCTCGAACACATCCCTCGGCATGACGCTTACACTAGCTCCAAGGTCGCATAACGCCTTCTCGAAGTTGAAAGAACCAACTGAACATGGAATTGTAGGGCACCGGGGTCTTTTTGCTTCTCTAGCCCATTAGCAATAGCGGCACTACACTCCTCGGACATCTTGACATGATCTACCCCGAGTGTTGCTATCTCATATTTATTTGCAAGAATGTCTTTAAAGTAACGAGAATATGTAGGTACTTGTAGGGCATCTAGTAATGGCATGTTGATGCTAAGTCTACGCACAACTTCCACAAACTTCTCAAAGTGGTTGACAAGTTTACCTCGGAAGTAGCGTGGCTTGAGTTGCGGTATCCTCGTGTCATCCTCCGGCATCTCGAATTCGGGTTCCTCGGTGACGATCCCCGTAACCTTCTCTTTAGCAACTCCTTCCACCTCGGTGGATGGTTTAAGCTTCCTTGCTCCCGCGGAACGTTCCGGATCTTCGGTCTCCTTCCCCGAACGTGTTTGAATGGCCTTCGCCGATTCGGGACATTTGGGTTGTCCCGGAAGCTTCCCTTCATCATTGGTGAGGCGCCCCGCAAGTTGTCCAACTTGCGTCTCGAGCATCTTCATCATGTTGAGCACTTGATGATTGGAACTTCCGACCTCCGTCACTTTGCTATCGATGTTCTCCAACACCTTGTCTATGGTCTTGAACTTGGTGACGGTGTCCTTGTTGATCTTAGCTTGCTCATCCATGAACTCCTTCAATTGTATACGAAGCGGAACCGCTTTAGGAATAGATGAGCTTGCATTAAATTGAGGCCTACCTTGCCCGTAGCGAATGTTCGGCAATTCTCCCTTCCTCATGTAGTCGAGCACTTTGGCTTCCTCCGGACAATCTTTGCGGACATGGCCATACTCTCCACATTCTTCACATGTGGACCTTGCTTCGGCGGCCTTCAAGTCTTGAGCCTCTTTCTTTTCCATCTCCATCTTCTCCAACCTCCTCATGAGCGAGTCGATCTTGCCTTCAAGTATGTTCTCCTTCTCCACTTGCAAGACTACTTTGACGTTCCCCGTGGGTTGAACCGGATGTAGGCGCCGGACGACGCCCACGTGTCATTATCCGCGACCTTTTTGAATAGAGTGAAAGCTTCCGTCGGTGTAAGCTCGATGATAGATCCTCCCGCCGATGCATCGATGATCGTCCTTGACGCCATGGTGAGTCCTTGATAGAACTTTTGCACGAGGTCTTCTTTCGGGAACTTGTGATGTGGAACCGCCCGGTGTACTCGTTGAAGCGCTCGAATGCCTCCGAGATAGTTTCTATAGGATATTGAACAAAGGTGGCAATCTTATTACGCAAACTTTGAGTTTTACCCAGTGAGTAGTATTCCTTCATGAAAGCCTTCATCAACGTGTTCCAATTTTGCACCGTCTCTGCCGGTTGAGAGTGGAACCATTGCAAAGCCTTCCCGAGTAGTGAGAACGGAAAAAGCCTTGCCCTCATTTGGTCTTGAGTCACCCCATCCATGTTGAAAGTCTGACATAGTTGAATGAATGCTTGGAGGTGAAGGTTCGGATCCTCTTTGCCGGTGAAGGGTGAATGTTGCACCATGCGGATTGTTGAGGTCTTGATCTCGAATGGTCTTCCGATCTCCTCAAGGTTCAAGATTGGTAGGTCGATGATGTCTGGGGTGCATAGCTCCCCAATCTTGCGTTCTTGCGGTGGTTGGTCACCCATCGGTGGAAGTCGATTCTCCCGAGGACTTTGAGGTGGTGAATTCTTCGGAGATTCCTGCGATCCTTCGTCTTCCGACTCCGAATCTACAAAATCCAGCTTTTTAGCTTGATGTGCTTCGCGTCTCCTTAGCCTGTAAAGTTTTTCTGGATCATCCACAAAATTATTGGGTTTGTTGGAGAGGTAGCCGTCCATCTCCTGTTAGGGTTAGCAATAAACAAAGTATGCAAAAAAAACTAGAAAGTAAAAACAAATCTATAAAAACTAGAGTTAGACAAACTAGATTAGATGTATTTTGAGGATGATCAAAATTTAGTAGATGCAAAAAGAAAAACAAAAAGAAAACTGAAAATTACAAAAAGGCAATAAAAAATCAAATCTTGATCACTTGTTCCCCGGCAACGGCGCCAGAAAAAGGGGCTTGTTGACGGTTAATAATTGTATCAAAGTTCGTTCGTGACTCGCAAGCGTACAAGTCTCCCGTCGTAGTCAAGGGACCCTTCTTCCCTCGAGTGGTGAACCCAAGGTATCGAATCCGTGGAACAAATGTGTGACGCAAAACTTAATCTATTAAAGCCAAGTAACTTCAATCTTCGATAAAAGAAACCCTAATGCATCTAAGTAAAAGACACAAAACGAATCTAATCTACTAAAGACCGGAGAAAACAAAGTAAGATTAGGTAGATAAACCGATCTAGAGGGATCGGGGTAAGCCTTTGTTGAAGTTCCAAGCAAGAGAAGAAGTAGCAAATCGAATCTTAATAGAAGCCTCTTTAAATCGTGGGTTCCCGTCCAAATCCGAAAACATCCGCCTTTCGAGACCCCCGTTCTGTCACAACGTATCCCTATTCATGCGGGGAGCTTAGGGCGAGTCAAAAGACAAGTCGAGATTCTTTCGGAAGATCCGGCGTGTACCTCTAGCCACCGCGGCTACAAGAACACCCTATGTAATCTATCTCGAGAATAGAATTGGAATAAGCAAAGCCGATCGAAAAACGAAATCTTCGAGGAAACACTTGATCGCTAGGAAAAGATTCAACTTGATAATTCAACTATAACAATGATACATACACAAGATCACCACCGGGATCCTTCCTTGATCTTGCTTCTAGCTCCGGAACTCCGACGTGGTCTTCCGTGCAAGGTTCCCACGTCGGCTAGGGAAACCCTAGTCAACTAGCTCGACCCTCTCCTCTCCGAGATGGTGTCCCTCTCTTCTCTCGCTCCTCGGCGGCCGATCACGAAATCTTCTCTCGCGTGGCTCTCGGTTAGGGGGCTATAAATAGCCCGATTGGCGACTAGGGCAAAGGAGGGGGCGTTTGGGCCCTAAATGGGCTCCGGGCCGACCGGATCGGGCCGGCCGGCCCGGGCCCATTTAGGCCCGGCCCCGAGGGCTCCTTCGCTCCACGTTGGTTCCCTTGCTTCTGGATGTTTCCCCCTTCGCATGTAGGTCCATGTCGTCGGTTTCTCTCCGAATTGGACTCAACTCCTTGTCTTGCAAGATTCGAGCACTTTTCCGGTCGGGTCCCCGGAGTCCGTCGTCTTCTCGGATCAAGTCCCCCGCTTCTTGGAGTTAAGTTTGCTTCATTGCATGACTCGTAAGGGGCTTCAAGGTCTTGTCATGAGGTGCTTGATGAACTTATCCCGAAAGTCTTGCATTCAACACTAAAACCCTGCATAAACATTAAACTCCAAAACCGACAAGCACACGTGAACTTGTTATACCACGGGGGTTAGTACCAATGGATAAGGTATAAAACTCATGCCAACACCGAAGGTAAACTCATGGCTAGGTTGACGGATTTTCACCGTCAACGAAGTTTTTCAGAAAACGAATATCAGTAAGCTCTCTTTTGTTTTCCTGAAAACAAAAAATATTTGCCCCACTCTCTTCAATTTTATTTCTCAGCAAGCTCTATTTGTCCTTATCATTTTCCCTTGAACATTCCAGCATAAGATATTCCAAGATCTATTCATTATTAGGCAACAGTGAGGAGAAAACAAAGTGCAAGGAGGCATAACCTCCAATACGACCAAAATATGAAAGATTTGTAAGTAAGCACACATCCACCACATATCGTTCCAAGTCAACAAACCAAAATAACCACCAGGAACAAAGTACAAGTAATGCTCCACAGAGCTTGCACCAGACAAAATAAAATCACACCCGAGCCCAAAAAAGCAAGATTGGTTGTAGTTCATTGGATCAATCTTCAGAAGAATCCTGCAGGGTGGAGATGTTCAGCTCCATAGGAGGAACTCCACAAAAGCCAGTCCCCAGTTCCACGAGCAGGGGGGCAGTGATGTCTTCAATCTCCCAGTCTTCAGCATCATGGTGTTCAATCTTCCTAGTGATGATGGCAGACTTGAGTTCCTCAACCTTAGAATATCTAACTGTCTTTCTTGCAGCTCCCTTTCTCCTCCTAGGCTCGTTCTCCAACTGAATATGAATGGCATCAGAATCTCTTCTGAGCTTGGCATTCCTTCTCACCTCATCCTCAACAACAGGTGTCTTGACTCTTGCCTTCCTCTTGTGGTGCTGCGGGGAGGGGGTGCTCATAGGAGGAGTAGAGTCCAGTGGCAAATCCCAGCTACTGTTTGCACCAATTGAATCCTCCTGCACTGTCATGCTCTCAACCAGAGGCTCATTGTTTAAGAGACTAACCCTAATCTCAAATGTGGGCTGACTAGTCTTTGCAGTATTCTGCTGTGGTTCAACTTGAAGTGTCTATCCAATTAGGGCCAAATGCTCATCAGTACTGAGTTGCAGCTGTTGACTGGTGCCAGGGTTAGCCTCTTCATTGTCTTATATGTTCTGCTTGGTGTTATGGAAATCAGTCCCACTGGAAGAGGGTTGCAGCTCGAAGTGTTCTGGTCCTAAAAGCAGAAGCCTAGGCACTCTAACCCCTATGGAACTGGGAGCCTCTACATTGTTCCCCCATTTAGGATTGTTAACATTGAAGAACCAATTTCCCAGCACAAACCATGACTGAGGGAAAGAGTTCCATTCATGGGATTTCAAGGGTGTCTTCAATGGAAGCATAGCCTGAATAGAAGAGGACCTCTGGGCCAATTCCCTGATCAACATGTCTACAGATGGTCGTGGGCCAAGGCCAGGATGGAGCCCAATTCTGTCTGCCATTTGGCTGATGAGGAAGTCACAGTCAAAATCAATGCCGGTTAGCTGAGGCAGATTAGAAGTTCTTGAAACATCACCATTAGAGGGGAGAGGAAGTTCAAGTGTGACAAAAACCCCTTGTGCTCTGAAAAAGGTTGTAGTCTCACTACTAACAGATCGGCTGTCTTGTGGGATATCAGGATGCTGCATATCAGGGTGCATTCTCAATAATTTGATTAGCAAGGTTGTTAACAAAGTTCAGCTCATTTTCACCCACCAACTCTCCTTCTTGTTGTGGCCACTCATCCCAACCATCATTCTGGGCAGGATGAGGGGGGAGACGGGATTTGCCAACCCTGATCAAGATTAGCTTTTTGAACTTCTTGTAGATCCCCAACATCTTCAAACTGCCCCGGGTGATCCTCATCCATCTGCTGATTAACCTCTGGGTGGGGGTTCCCATTATGGGGAATGGGGTCCTCATCACCCAGCAGGACATCATTTGAATTGCTATCCAACACAAAAACAGGTACAATCCAAGAGTGGCCACCGTCAGCAACCGTGCCGCTTTCATAGATGACAATGCTTCTAGGGATCCTGCTAACAAAAGTTACCCGGCATCTGAGTAAGATTATGTGACGAAACCTGGAGTTATCCGTCCAAGTAATAACTGAACCAAAAAGCCCAACAACTTGTTGCACTATTTCACGAGTCTGAAAATCCAGAGGGAAAGCGAGCAACATAACCCAGAAGGTTTGAGAAAACGAAGAATTTCTCAGATTAATTCCCCTGTCATGCTCCACCACCCTCAACTCTCTGCCATCTCCAAAATGATGCAGGCTCAAGTTGATCATGGCCTGCCGAGCAATGGCCGAAGGGAATTGGGCTAGACAAAGCCCCAGTGGAGACGGACAGCAAGAGCGGAAATGCACACGATGTTCTTCCTCAAAATACTCCAGAACCTCATCGATTGCATCATAAATCTGATTTGTTGGAGGAGGGTGATCAATCAAGATGATAGCATACTCTTCATGTCGTCGCGGAGGATTGGCCGTGATGACGATCCTGCCACGAGCCGGACGGGCCCAATCTTCCACATTCATCCCCTCTGGGATGAATGGAGCAGGGTTGACTTCAAAGTTCGCCATCTCCTCAACAGTTCGGCCACCAGAAGCTTTAGTGCCAGATGGGCGGGCGATTTCTAGCTCTAATGGCGGAGTGAGCTCTCCAGCGCTACAATGGGTGAAAATGTTGGGGTTTTCTGCGGGGTACTGTGTATTCGGGGCGAAACACTGTTAACCCCTGACTCATCGTCTTCCACTGGCGACCGTTGAGTTTCCTCTCTGGGCCTTGAAACATGGATGGGCTTAGGTCTCCAAAAGATCCTGGGTTGGGCTGCCGTAGAACAGAATTTGAAAACATGACTATATTTGAAACAAGCCGCGCATCTGAATGGCGCACGACATCCCGTTCACCGGTGATTAAAGCTAAAGCATCAAGTGCACTTTCCTAGGCGGCGTGCATTGTCAATGACCTCGAGAAGGACAGAGGTCTTATTGACCCTATTGGCAGCAAAACGGTTGGACTTTGGGAAACTTCTGGAACCTTCCATGGGTCATGAATCGTTGACTGAACAATTGGGCTTAGGGAAGTCTCTAGAACCTTCCAGAGAAGAAAAGACATTGCCTGAGCCTTGAGCCTTAGAACATTCTGGAGTCAGAAATTGAGTAGTGTCACCCTCCTTGTGAAAATACAACTCTTCATCAGAAACAAATCCAGGTTTCTTGAGAATGGCACAAAGTCCATGAGTGGGACGCTCAATTTCGGCTTCAAAATGGAGATCAAAAACAAAACTACCAAACTTAATAGTCGAAGGCATCACATAAGGGTTAGATTTAATAGTTGGAGAATCCATAATAAGTTTTTCAGCAAAATGAACTTTCTTAGGATGCTTTCTGGAAGAACTAGAAGACTTGGAGATCAGACGTTTTTGACTTCTTGACATGACCTTCTCCCATTTTCTAGCTTCCTCAGCTTCCCACAGTCTTTTCTCACTCTCCCCATGAGGAGCACCATTACCCCAGAGATGAAAATACACATCAAAAGAAGTCCCAATGAATCTCCTCGGCTTTAAAATGGCAAAACCCACTTTCTTAAAAGAGACTGTGAATCTGAAATGATTATGGCTGTGAAATGAAACACATAAGTGTTGAGCAAGACCACCAAGACAAGATTGAAGAGCAATGGCAACCGAATCTTCATTAAGCCGGAACAGATATCTCCGGAAAGTGGCCAGTAAATGAAACACACTGTCATCACCAACTGAATCATTGATGCATCTGCCAGTTGAACGTAGAATGCTCTTTTCAAAATCCATACCAATCTCAAAGTCCAGTTTTGACCATAAGAAATCCATAGCCAAAACCCAGGGAGAAATACAGAGAAACCACCAGGGAGAAACTTCGGACAAGGAACAAAGAAAAATAGGAACAACAAACCAAAGACCAGAGCAGGAGATTCCGACAGGGAAACGAAAACCACAGCACCAACGAGCAAGAAAAAGCAATGGAGATCTCACATGGAGCAAGGCTTATACTAGGGCTCCACATACCGCCGACCGTTGTGGAGACGCACTGCAGAAGCTAGTTCGCCTAGGGGGGAGAACGCCGGAGGAGGAGGAGAGCGCCATTTGTACCACAACTTTCTCTCTTCTCTTGACAATACTTGTGTTGATTGCACTCACGTCGGCCCTCCTGTTGGCGACCGATGGTCTTCTCTCGGCTGCTGCTTCGACTGCTTGCAGCGTTCCGTGCCGCCTGGGGTCGCTTGGCGACCTCCATTGCTGTGCGGGATAGCGTTGTATGACGACGCTTGCAGCAACGACAACCTGAGAGGACTTGGCCTGCAGCGGATCGTGGCGGGGCTTTCAGCATGGCTGAAATCTTCTGGTGCAGTACAATGTCGAAAGACGACGCGGGCGACACCTTCGTTCTCCAAGATCGATGGCGGCGACTTGCGCGACAGGGAAACAACATCATGATTTTGAGTCACGACGGGGGGCTGCGGTTGTTGTGGCTCTCGGGGGCAGTGCACCTCTTCGTGCTTCTTCGACGGCGATGTTGAGACGAGTCCGGAGCGTGTGCCGTGCTGCGGGTTGGAGGTCCCCGAGCATGAGAGAGAGGCGTGCTGAGTAGCGAATTGGTGGTCCCCGCGCAAACGAGTCAGTGGTTTCGAACTCAGTAGTCTTCATGTTGTCGGGAGGCACAGTTTAGTTGCAACAACACCGCGGTGTTGGTCCTGCAAGGCGGCGGCCCTCTTCGGTGCGGTGTTGCATGCCTCTCGGCTCCTCTTTCGGCAACGGTTTTCACCTT
Source organism: Cenchrus americanus (assembly GCA_947561735.1). Lineage (NCBI taxonomy): Eukaryota > Viridiplantae > Streptophyta > Magnoliopsida > Poales > Poaceae > Cenchrus > Cenchrus americanus. The sequence continues at coordinate 9,793,002 of OX387240.1, read as the reverse complement.
AAGTGGCTCAATGCTAGCACTAGTGCAGTCTGGTGGGTGGAGATGTGGTTTGCTTTGTATCTCCTGTCGTCGTTGTGTGTATTTTTTTTGGGCCGGGCTGATATCCCAATCCAATTGGCCAGTGCGGTCCGTGTTGAGGTCCCAATCCAATCGGGAGAGTTTTATTTTTTTTCTTTCTTTTTTGTTTTCCTGCCTATGGTCTCCCAGGACTATAGTCTTGTATTTTTTCTGCTATATCAATGAAACTCACACTATCTTGTGTGCTTCGTTGAAAAAAAGTAGAAAATAAAGAGTTTGTTGCAATTATTTTATTTTGATTGTGCCTGTCATAAAATAAAATAATTACAGGCGTGAATGATCCATTTGATGTCATTAACATACACCTCGGCCCTTCTTTTTTCACATAACCAAATCTGTGATGGTCACGTCTTGGTCAGTAACATACTCCCTAGGGCTTGTTTTCAGACTGCTTACTGAACAGACTAGACACCACTCCGATCCCCTTCCGGCCATTCCGATTCTTCGGCCCGATCGTTTGGCTGGTAGCTGATGGCTGGTGCTGATTTGTTTTGAGAGAAAAGTACTGTTGACTGATTGCTGGTGGCTGGTTTGTTCTGAAAGAAAAAGTACTGCTGACTGGTGGCTGATAAGCCAAACAAACAGGGTGGTCTTCTTGTTCTACATTTCCATCATACTAGGTTCTCCAGATACCAAAGCAGAAATTGAATTCATGGTGCCACCAATTCCGAAGTCATACGTTTGAGAAGCAATGGAATATGTAAAAAAAAACGGGGTTGACAATATTTATAGTGTGTGCCTAGACGTACTAGGCTCGTAGCGCACATAAATCACTCTAGTACAACGTTCGTAGATTGCACATGGCAAAAGTTACCATCATACAAAACTATATAGAAGGACTCCGGTTAGGATTTCTCTCAACTCTCAGCATACCATGTAATCATCCATTATGTCTTCTTTTGGGAAAAAGTCTACTTCACCCCAACCTATGAGGGCTGGAACACATCACCCTCAATCTATGAAAATGGATTTTCTACCCCTTGAACTTTCTAAAACAGGACAAATCACCCTCTGAAGCAGTTTTGAAAAATCATAATAAATTATAGAAAAATCATAAAATGAAAAATCAATTGTGTTGGATTCTAAATAAGTACATCTACACAATGAACATGGTATGCTGATTGGACGTGTGAAGACCGGCCCATCGATCACCAAGAGTTCGGCATCACTAGAAAATGAATGCCGCGTTGGCTCATCCCAGTTTTGACACTCAGATATGCTTTCCTAGTGCCACCCACATTCTAAAATCTCGATCCACTCACACACCCACAACACAGTCTTTTTTTGGTAGAGCTCCGACTTCGACTTCTCTTGCTTCTCGAGCTGAAACGCTACCAAAAGAGAGGACCTTGGTAGACTGATTTTTTTTTATTTTTAACCCTTTTTAATCTAAAATTTTAAAACTAACTCCTCCCTAACAAAAATTGCAAGAAGTTGCCCTTTTGGTCCGCCAAGACCCGTGACGCGACTAATACTTGAGTCACGCTACATGATGTGGCGTGACTAATGTCCACGAAGGCGTTGGAAAAAGTCGTATCCGACGTGGCGGAAGGAGTCACGCCACATTGCGTGGCGCGACTCGTACGTGAGTCACGCCACGCACCGTGGCGTGACGGGATCAGTGCTCTGCTTCGCCTGGGAGTTCCTGGTCTCATTTAGCTGTGTTTACTTATTCCTTTTAATTAGCAAATGAGCTCCTAAATTTGTGAAACTCGAGGTTTATGATCTATAGAGTGCATACGTTCCATTTTAACTATGTGCACTACAAACCATGGTGTATAAAGTGAGAAATCTTATTTTGAAATAGCCTAAGTGTTATTAAATCAACACAAGAAAAATGTAAGTCTGAAAATAGAGTCAACTAGTCAACTTTGGCATACTTTTTGAGAAATTTTACACTAAGATCTTAAATACTTTTGGACTATAAGTGAATTTGGATGTTCATAGGAAAGTTTGGACAATGTTTTGGTCAAATATAATAAAGAATTCATAATTTAAGGGAGACTTAAAGTTGGAAAGTTGCGTTGTTTTACACTAAGACATTCAAATTTCAAAAATGAAAATTTTCAAATTTTCATTTCAAATTTCAAAAATGAAAATTTTCAAATTTTCGTGGCATATTCAAGTTTTTCCAATTTTAATTCAAATTTCAAAATTGTTTTTTCAATTTTTCCCATTTCCCTCCGGTAGTATGATTTTTTTCAAAATTCAAAAATACAAATTTTCAATTCAATTTTCAAAAACAATTTTTTTTCAAATTTTTCTTGTGTCATAAACTAATTTTTTCTCAGCCCGAGGTTGCCAAATTATTAAAAAATTGAAAAAAAATTACCTATTTAGTCTTATCAAAAATAGTCATATACTACATATAACACGCTAATGGTGTAGAACGAGAGGATGTTCGCTCGCGCAAATCTGAGTGTCGTCCCAAATCCATCTAAAAACCAAAACGGGGTGTCGATCTCTGTCCGCAAAGATCACCACCACTACTATTCCAACCATACCAACTCTTATCACTGATGGTGTGTGCAGATTTGAACTCAACAGAAGCGGCACTGCTCGCCGCCGCTCGTCGTCTGGGTGCTTGACATTAACTCTGAACACTATTTCTTGTGGGATGTGTTTCCCTGGTACCGCCCATACTCAAGACATACCCCGATGCATGTGGTTAAGTTTACCTCTACCGAGTGCTTCAATTCGTGGTGACACATAAATAAAAAGAAAAAAGTGTATATAAATAAAAGAAGCAATGCAGGCTCTTCTTCAAGAGCTAGAGGGATGACAGCAGTGAGCTCGGGTTGACATATAGTATAGTTGTTATATATCATGGAATTGATACTGATTTTATAAGTGACACTAGCTAGATGTGAATTCAAGTTTATTTATGGACGAGTGCCATCTAGAAGACAATCAATGCCGTTGGTGTGCAAGGCATATGTAATACGGGGCTAAAGTGTAAAATGGCGAGAGCATGTAGTAGATAGAAGCTGAGAAGGGTCAAGAGAATGAACGATCCATTCAGAGTTCCAAAAATGCATTGGATTGGGATGTAGTACGTATATAGTAGGAAGCCATTGGTTTTTCTCAGCTCGTATAGCTAAAGGAGATGGATAAAGGCAAACTTAAAAACTTAAATAAGTGGATTTCAGTATTTCCCTAAATATCTAAGTTTAAAGATGATACAAACTCGGTACATTGATTTAATCCGTGTTATTATCGGTAGACAAATTGTAAGGAATGGGATGCTCGTTTGCCTAAGAGGAGGGGGTGAATTATGCAATCTTACAAACATAACCTATAGCTTCACTATTTTGCACAAAGATAAACTAGAACATACTATCTAAATGTGCAACTAGGGTTGTTCTAGTTTGAAACTCCCATCCCAAAACAAGGTTTGCAACCTATAGCCAATCCTAGCATGATGCTACTCTAGGAAAGTAAAGGCAAGGAAAGTTGCAATAGAGTAAATGCGGAAACGTAAAGGTGATGAGAGGAAGCAAACTCTTGACATATGATTTATCCCATGGTATTTTTTTTAGAGTTTTAGGGATCAACCCCGAGTCTTAAGCAAAAGACCAACACGAATTCGAGTTCATTACGGCGCGGCTGATATACCATCGGGAGAGGCAAAATCAACCGGATGCAACTGGTCGAAACGAAAAAGAACACCAAAGGGATACCACCGAACTGCATTCTCCACCTAAACACAAAAGCATTCAGACAACCATCCTATTCTCATATCCCAACTCCTCCTCCAGCTTTTTCAGTTGTGTCGCCCACTGCTTCATGCTTATAGACTTAAGCATCTTCATCCTGTTATCATTTCTGGTCTTCTCGCCCACGAGTGCAGCTTTAGGATGTAGCTTTGTAGTTCCTCCTTCTCTGCAGGGCACAGGATTAACCAATTCTGTGCTAAACCAGCAATCCTCCACACCAGATGTTTCATATTCATCCAGACCGTATTCCGAAAACATAGCGCATTTCTTAGTTTCCGGATCCCCCACAAGGTGGCAACACCGACAATATTAACAACATCAAACTTTTTATTACTAAGCCAACACATGCCTACACTATCAAAATTATCACCCGGATCTCTCTTGAGTATGTCGAGATGCAAGCACCAAGTTCTTTTAGCTACCACACACTCAAAAAACAAATGATGGATGGATTCACATTCTTCACGAACGAGGCGGGACTTATCAACGACTTCCTCTCTTGGCCGGGTTGTCTCCGGTCGGGAGTTTGTTATTTGTCAAAAGCCATAGGAAAAAAGTGCACCCTTGGGGAACCTTGATGGACCACACACTAGGAACATGAACAGGGAGGACCCCTCTAAAATTTATGATTTTGTAAAGGGATTGAGAAGTGTACTCTCCATGTGAGGTAAACCTCCAAATCATGCTATCCTCCTCCCTCTTAAAGACAATAGTGGAAGCCAATTGGACTATCTCCATCCACAACCTATAGAGCCTGTTATCTATCTTGTTCTTCTAAAGGTACACTTCGGATTTTGGCCATCCCAAAGATCTACTACGATACTCGATTTCTCATTTACTATCACATACGGATCCCAATATTGAATAGCTAGGTTTGAGGAGCCCAACCAATTGTCTTCCCAAAACCTAACCTTCCTACCACCACCAATCCTCCACTTAAAGCCAAGTTTTTCTCGCCTTAGCGCCCACTTTATCCCGTGGTATCGGTAGGCACTAAGACACCCCTAGTCCATGTTGTTGAAGCACTCACACAAGACTATTGCTTCCCGGTTACAAAGTCTCTCCCAAGAGCACCACTTGACTCGCCATAAAGGCTAGCCACTTAGGCACTTGTCAAGCTCCCTTAGTCATCTTGATGACGCCTCCACGAAGGAGCTTCTACACCAAGGAAGGGGGTCTCCCGTGCCCCGCACAAAGTGTCCTCGCCGCTCCACACCAAGTCGGAGGGTCGATGACGGTTGCCGGTGAGCCACTTAGGCCCCAAGGCTTCCGACGAACCTTGTACACCTTGGTTCACTCAAGAATCACCTCGCAAGGTTGGCACAACCTTGCACTCACTCGCTCTAAGCTAAGCCTAGCACTAAGCACATACACTAAGCATATGCAAGTCTAAGGATGAGCAATTAAGCACTTGGATGGATTGGATATGATCTTCTAGGTGTCTTGAACTCCCGTGCACTTCCACACAATCCAACAACCTCAAATGGGTGAGTGGAAGGGGTATAAATAGCCCAATGCATCAAACTAGCCGTTGGCTAACGGCCACTGAAAAAGGTAGCGTCGGATGAACCGATGCTATGCTTTTTCTAGGCATCGGTTCATTTGGTGCCCTCCACGTCACTTAGCCGTTGAAGATCTTCCGACACAAGTGCTAGACGCTATACACCGACGGTGCGTCGGAGCATCCGTCTTCGAAGGACTTGTCGCCAAAGTGTCTCTGTCTGTTTCTTCGCGACCGTCGGATAGACCGACGCTTCACCTTGACCAAGGCATCGGTACATCCGGTCTTTGAAGAGGTTGTCTTGGCGCGTCTCTGTCTTGAATTAAACCGAGCGTCGGATAGACCGACGGTGTCCTCACTCAGACCGTCGCATCATCCGGTGCTACAGTCTTTGCTCCTCCTCCTCTGCAATTCATCTGACGCATCTACAAAATGGACCGTCGGTTCATCCGACGGTGCCAACTTCATTTTGCCTCCAGCGCAGTGTACCAACTACACCGACGCTATGCACCGATGGTACTGTCGGTTCATCCGACAATGTCTTTTTCCTTCTTTTTCTTCGTGTCTTCAACTTGGATCTTTGCTTCAACTTAACATACTTAACATGCCATTACTAATAGCCTCAAAATATGTACTAGGTCCTCAATTTTGCTGTAAGTAACCTAACATGTTCATGGTTTGTTAACTTGTGGTATGACATGTTAACTTGGGCATGGTATGTTAACTTGTGCATGGTATGTTAACATGTGGTAACATCCATGGGACCTATAAATGACTACAAAGACATGCTCGACAAAGTGTTAGTCACATTGCTTGTGTTAACATGAATCACCAAAATCAACTCGAACAAATGGCAACTGGGGCCATGTTCGCTACAATCTCCCCCTTTTTGGTGATTTAGACAACACAAGCAAAGCAAGCATAAATTTGCAAAAATTGACAAAATTAGAGCCACTTACACTTGCTTGAATGCTTACCATCATCCAAACTCCCCCTAGATCAAACTTCCCCCCTTTTTTTGATCTTCTCCTCCTATGTTCACACGTAGATTGCCTCTTCCACTTTGGAAACACTAGCTTTCTTTGGTCCCACATTCTCCCCCTTTGGAATAAAATCTCCAAAAAGTCCAAAGTAAAAGGGCTCCAAGGAAACTAGCAAGTCCTAGCAAACATAGATCAAAGAGAAATGTTTAAATACAAGGGAGAAAGTAGCATGAACCATAATCCATATGTATGATATCAATGAAGATACCACATGTAAGAATGACTAAGGTGGATCACAAGCTCATGAGACTAGCATGATACAAACTAAGATTGCCCTAAGTGTGTGCACAAAATGATAGTGTGAAAATCAAGTGCACAACTACAAACTTGTAAGAAAAGGAGGCTTAGAGAATATCATGCAAGGAGGTCGTTTAAAGGACAAGAGATAAGACAAATGGGTTCTTTTTACATTACCACTTGTAGATATCACTTGTAGTCTTTTGATCATTGCATACCTCCGGGGGATGATCCTCTCTTCCTTGTTGGCACCACATTGAGATGAGCCACTTGGAGATGATATCACTTGAGGTGACACCACTCGAAAGAAGCTTGCAAAGAAGACATTTGGGGTACCACAAGGATTAGGAATGTATGAGTACATTGCCTTCGAACTTATATAGAGACATAAGCTCGCAAGGACATGACTCAATAGCATGAAGCTCATATTACTATATTCACTCTTTTAGAGATGTTAGATCACATTGTGAGTGAAATAGCATTCTCTTAGAATGAAGTACCGCACCGGAACACGTCGCCAAGGGACTACATAAGATAATCTTGAAACAATGTTAGTCCCATAAACAAACCATATAGGATAGCTCTCCCTAAATGTGTGCATTTAGTGTTTGAATCACCAATAAAATGTATGCACATTGTTTATGACAACAAAAGGGAAGCTAACCTTATAGCTTGCTCATGATGCAAAGTGATATAAATGAAAACATGCACCATGAAAGAACAAGTGTAGCTTCCATACACACTAATCAAATCATGTAAGTTGCTCATGGGTTAGCACATGACACGAGCAACCTACCATATGTAAATAATGCAACAAATGCAACCTAAACAAGGCAATGGAGCTACAAAGATACTTGAGATGAGTTCTAGTTTTCATTACCTCAACCAGGGAACTTGGGCAACACATGTCCAATTTGCAAGCTTGGCTTCTAGGCTTGAACCTTCACATCTTCTTTGTGCCAAGCCTCCCAAGTCCCCGGACTCATGGCCTTCAAGTGGCCTTTGGAACCCAAACCATTTGAGGTCCCTTCATGTTGATGATGACTTCCTTGGGCACCCAAATGGGTTGGTTCCAACCCTGCTCCTCCTTCATCTTCCCAACCTTGTGTGCAACCACCTTTCCATTAGCCTTCTTCTTGATGATGTAGGTGTTGCTCTTGGTCTTGTTCTTGCGGTTGGGCTTGGTGAAGATGAGGGAGCTCTTGATGGTGGGGTTCAACTTCTTCTTTGCGCACTTGTCCATCTTCTTGACAAATTGAGGGCATTTGTAGAATTGTGCCCTTCTCCATGACACTTGTAGCAAGTCATGGTTGCACCCTTCTCAAGCTTCTTCACCGTGGGATCACGGTTATCTTGAGAAGGTTGGTGTCACACCTCGGTCCAATCCGGATGGCCCATGAGTGGCCGATGAGCGCGGTGCGTGTGTTTAGTGCCACATTGCTAGTTGAGCAAGGGTGGAGCCAACTTATAAGCCTTTGTCCACCAGCAATACCACCCTCGGGTTAACCCTTTTACACGAAGTGAGGACGAAAGTGTAAGCGGGGGTGCTATGTGTACGTGTGCGCACCTCTACGGAAGGGCCGGGTAGTGCGGCTTTGGTGGGCGGGGTGTTACAAATGGTATCGGGCCGACCCTCACGGTGCGCGTACGGGTCGGTGTGCGGACATAGGGCGCATGGCGTGTGTGGGCCCGAGATGGGACACACGACATGGCATATGGGTCGGCACCTGGACGTACGGTCGTGCGTTAAGAGGGAAGGTTCCCGGACATTTGCTCGGGTCGGCGTGCGGACATATGCATGCGCGTGTGGGCCCGGGATGGGGCACACGGCATGGCGTATGGGTCGGCACTCGACGGGTGAGTTGGACCACAACGGACGTCGGGTTCTTTGAGGGGGGGTGAATGTCACACCCGATCCAATATGGATGGCCCATGAGTGGCCCATGAGCGCAAATGCGCGTGTTTAGTGCCACATTGCTTGTTGAGCAAGGGTGGAGCCAACTTATAAGCCTTTGTCCACCAGCCATACCACCCTTGGGTTAACCCTTTTACACGAAGCGAGGACGAAAGTGTAAGCGAGGGTGCTATGTGTATGCGTGCGGCTTTGGTGGGCTAGGCGGTGCGGCTTTGGTGGGCGGGGTGTTACGGTTGGACTTTGCTCTTCCGTATTGAGAGATGTCCACTTGCTCCTCTTCGTTCTTACCCTTGCCCATCAAGTTTTCCAACCTCTCTCGAGCCATTTCACTTCTTGCTTGAGCTCATCATTCTTCTTGCCTATGAGGGAATCACATGTTTCTACAACAACATTCTCATTGCAAGATGGTTAGCAAGATTCATCAATTAAATCAATGCAAGAAGTTGAAGCATCTCACCTTGGAGATAGAAATTGCACAAGGGATAGATGATTCATCAAGCTCAAAGGAATTACTTGTTTTAGTCTCATTGCTCTCAAGCTTAGATTTTAGCTCATCACACTCATTGCTAAGCAATTTGAATTTGCACAACAAATGTTCATAATTTGTAGCAAAGGTTGCAATAAGATCATTGAGAGCATTGAGTTCTTTAATTTCATTAGCTTTTTTCTTAAACATTCCTTTTTGCTCATGGACTATCTCAACAAGATCATCAAGAGAGGTGGTGTCAGATTCGTCATCACTTACATTGCTTTCCATACCTTTGGCCATAAGGCACATGTGTGATGATGAAGGACCTTGCATGAAGCGGGTGGTGAAGTCCTTTCTTGATTCATCGCTTGAGCTAGAAGAACTTGATTCTCCACCGGTTGTCCACTCACGGACGGCGATAGTTGCTTCTTGCCTTGGTCTCCTCTCCTTTGAAGGACCGAAACGGCGAACCAGAGAGGGGGAAGTGAATGGGAGCCGATAAAAATTCTATTCAAGAATTCGGCCTATGAACCCGATTTCACTCGTGCATCTCCACAAGCTTCTCTTGCCAAATCCACGCAGCCACCGAAGTGCTACGGACGTAGGAGAAAGACCCAATCAACGGCCACAAGACACACGCGGCGGAAATACACACGACACGGGCCGGTGGCGGCCCAAACCGGTCGGGATGGTTTCGAAACCGGTCGGACCGCTTCGTTGGACCCTCACACGGGCGGGGAAACGGGTCGGACCGACTTTGTCCGAAAACTCCCCAAAAACTCCCCCGAGACCCAAAACACCTCAAGAGCCTTTCCACATCCGAACAAAAGAAGCCATAGCGCAACGAGAGACTCCCTTGCTCAAAAACCCTTCTCGACGGCCCATAGGGCGAAACCGGTCGACCGGATTGGGAAACCGGTCGGGCCGGTTTTGGCCTCGACGGTCGGGAAGAACACGGCCGCGGGAAAAACTCAAACCTTCCACCAATCGATCTCCCGATTCGTTCCACGGATCAAAGTGAGACTTTAGGGATAGTTGGGGTACCTTATGGGCTACCTTGGCTAGAAGCTCGGTCCCCAAAACCCACTCAATCAAGAGGAATCGAAAGTCAACCCTCAAGAGACCTTCACAAGGAAACCACGAAAACACCCAAATCGAAGCCGTTTTGGAGGGTTTGTTGGATCAAGGTCACCACGCAAAGAGGCACAAGGTCCTCATACGTGACATCCAACAAGAATCCCTCAAAGAAACACCCTCAAATCCTTCCCACATAAAATCCAAGAAAAAGCTCCGAAAATCACCAAAAAGGAAAAATGGAAGGAACACAAACAAGCCTTGAGGAACCATGCCGAATCATCTATACATACCATGAAGGGTTCATACAAGGTCTAGCTTCCGCCCGATCATCCTTCCCTCTCACAAGATCTCACCATGAAGCTCTCAAGCTAGTCTTAGAATTCCTAAGGAAAATAGGAAGAGAAAATAGGAAAACAAATGAGCTAGAGTTCCAAGAGTTGGCTGCCATCCTCTCACCTCTTGGGTTATATGGAGGCAAGCCTAAAGTATAAAATGCCCCTAAGGCCTAAACTAAGATACACGCCCACAAAAGGCACTTTGGGAATTCATCTTCGTAGCACCATCGGACGGATGCCCAGCGACCGCACTTCGCGTAGCCTCGACGCAAGCCTTGCGATCCCGACGCGTGTCCTCCGCTTCGAAGCTTCCGGTGCCCTGCGACCCCAAACCGGTCAGACCGGTTCTCCAAACCGGTCGGGCCGGTTTTGGCTCGATAGCCACGCCCGGTCTTCGGCCTCGGCTTTGTGGCTCAGCCGAGTAACCCGGTGATTTTCTGGTGAACCACCGCAAACCCCGTGAACTTGATGTAGCCTCCGCCAATCACCACTCATGACTTGGCTCTCACAAAGTCCCGGCTCGACCTTGGTTTTGTGGCTCAACCAAGAAACCGTCCTCAACTTCATCTTGTCGTTCTTGCAACCATGCTGCCCGCACTTGACCCCGCTGTCCACCGGGTCCCTCGAACGAAGCATACTTGTCTTCTCCACACCCCGGAGGCCTCACCGGCTACGACCTTTCGCGCTTGTTCTTCACCTACACCAACACGAGTCAAGCCGCAACCCGCACCCGCAATACTTAGCCAAGAATCGGTCCACACAACATTGTCAATCACTCATCACACCGGAAGCAACCATCCACCGATCCTCGAACCACACATGGTCCTCATCCTTGACCACCTTCTTCTTGGGCTTGTGCTTGATCTTGGAGAACTTGATGTATTGATGATGACACCCTTCTCTCAAGTGGACGTTGTAGCCGTACATGTTGACTTTCTTCACATACTTGAAGATCTTCTTCACGTACTCGGCCACCATGGATTCAACCTCTTCATCACTTGAGGAATCTTCATTGTCACCATCATCACCATCATCCTCGCTTGAGCTTCCATGAGTAGCCATTCTACTCAACACCTTCTCTTGTTGGCTTGACGGGGCATGACTTGTAGTTGGATAAGATGGTTCTTGGGGCTTTTCTTGAGGTGCCTTCTTGGACTTGGGCATGATTTGAAGCTCATGTGCCATGATCTTGCTCAATATATGAGATGACTTCAATTCTTCGAGCTTCTTCTCATAGATGATAGCTTACACAAAGTCATAATCGGGCTTCCGGAGACTTTGAAGGATCTTGCGGTTGATGTTCATGTCCGTGATGTTCTTCACACCTAAAGAATTAATCTCATTTCCAAGCACATTTAGGCATGAGTACATAGATTTAGCATTTTCATTTGCAAGTTGCTTAAAGCTATTGAATTTCTCAAGGAGACAACCGTGGCGTTCATTAGCAACTTTTTTTGAACCCTCATTTTGCTCCTTGATGGTTTTCCATAGCTCATGAACATTTTCACAATTAAAAACTCTATTGAAAACGCCTACATCTAGTGAGGATAAAATGATACTCTTAGAAATCACATCAAATTGCTTTTCCTTCTTAGTACCATTTCTCATGCCTCATCGGTGACTTTCCAAACGACGAAGGTCCTTTGATTGGAGATAGGCCTCCATGAGAACCTTCCACCGAGGATAGCTCGTGCCATCGAAATGTGGAGCCAAACCTAAGGTATCCCCCCTTTCATACCTCTATGGAGCAACTCACTAGGCGGTGAAGCCTAATCGTTCCAATGAGCCGGTTTTCACAATTTTCCAATCGAATTGGTGTTTCCTTGTGAAGGAAGTGAGTCCGAGGCTCGATACCACTTGTAAGGAATCGGATGCTCGTTAGCCTAAGAGGGAGAGGGGGTGAATTAGGCGATTTAAAACCTTAACCTATGGCTTCACTATTTTTGCACAAAGATAAACTAGAACATACTATCTAGATGTGCAACTAGGGTTGTTCTAGTGTGAAACTCCCATCCCCAAACAAGGTTTGCAACCTATAGTCAATCCTAGCATGATGCTACTCTAGGAAAGTAAAGGCAAGCAAAGATTGCAATAGAGTAAATGCGGAAATGTAAACGGGATGAGAGGAAGCAAACTCTTGACCCATGATTTATCCTCGTGGTATTGGTAGGCACTAAGCCACCCCTAGTCCATGTTGTTGAAGCACTCACACAAGAGTATTGCTTCCCTGGTCACCAAGTCTCTCCCAAGAGCACAACTTGACTCGCCACAAAGGCTAGCCACTTAGGCACTTGCCAAGCTCCCTTGGTCACCTTGATGCCGCTTCCACTAAGGAGCTTCTCCACCAAGGAAGGGGGTCTCCACGTCCCCCGCACAAAGTGTCCTCGCCGCTCCACACCAAGCCGGGGGTCCATGACGATTGCCGGTGAGCCACTTAGGCCCCAAGGCTTCCGGCGAACCTTGTACACCTTCATTCACTCAAGAATCACCTCACAAGGTTGGCACAACCTTGCACTCACTCGGCTCTAAGCTAAGCCTAGCACTAAGCACAAACACTAAGCATATGCAAGTCTAAGGATGAGTAATTAAGCATTTGGATGGATTGGATATGATCTTCTAGGTGTCTTGAACTCTTGTGCACTTCCACACAATCCAGCAACCTCAAATGGGTGAATGGAGGGGGTATAAATAGCCCAAGCCATCAAACTAGCCGTTGGCTAACGACCACTGAAAAAGGTAGCGTCGGATGAACCGATGCTATGCTTTTTCAAGGCGTCGGTTCATCTGGTGCCCTCCACGTCACTTAGCCGTTGCAGCTCTGCTGACACAACTGTTCCGACGCTATACACTGATGGTGCATCGGATCATCCGTGTCTTTGAAGGACTTGTCGCCAAAACGTCTCTGTCCGTTACTTCGCGACCGTCGGATAGACCGGCGCTTCACCTTGACCAAGGCATCGGTTCATCCGGTCTTGAAGAGGTTGTCTTGGCGTGTCTCTCGTCTTGAATCAAACCGAGCGTCGAATAGACCGACGGTGTCCTCACTCGGACCGTCGGATCATCCGATGCTACCTGTCTTCGTTGCTCTTCCTCCGCAATTCATCCGACGCATCTACAAAATGGACGGTCGGTTCATCCGACGGTGCCAACTTCATTTTGCCTCTGCGCGCGGTGTACCAACTACACCGACTCTATGCACCGATGGTACCGTCGGTTCATCCGACGGTGTCTTTTTCCTACCTTTTCTTCGCGTCTTCAACTTGGATCTTTGCTTAAACTTAACATCCTTAACATACGTAACATGCCATTACTTATAGCCTCAAAATATGTACTAAGTCCTCAATTTTGCTTTGTAAGTAACCTAACATGTTCATGGTTTGTTAACTTGTGGTATGACATGTTAACTTGGTCATGGTATGTTAACTTGTGCATGGTATGTTAACATGTGGTAACATCCATGGGACCTAGAAACGCCTACAAAGACATGCTCGACAAAGTGGTTAGTCCCATTGCTTGTGTTAACATGAATCACCAAAATCAACTCGAACAAATGGCAAATGAGGCCATGTTCGCTATACAAATGGCATTCCTAATGACACGTGAGTCGGTATAAGTTTAAAAATGATGAATAACCATTTTCATCCATGCATACTTTTGGCCCATTCCCATGAGCAAAATGAATTCCATAATCTCTAGGTTTTTTGGCAAGACTTTCGAATCTATTAAATCTAATTAGTTCATGATTAACTCATAAATATGTACTAATAATAGATTAGTTAGACTTAATAAGATTCATCTCGTGAAAAACTAAAAGCTTATGCAATTAATTTTATAATTAAACTATGTTTAGCTTTTCTAGTGACATCCTCATCGCTATGAGCAGGAAATTAGAAGTTGCAGCGTAAGAAGCAGGTCAAGGACATCCTCATCGCTATGAGCAGGAAATTAGAAGTCATTGCTCTACAGTTTGCCAATGAAGGATGGAATAATTTTTATCGTTTACCTTAGGTGGGGGCATGATGCCCGTAGCTGCATGTCTGCTCTTAATAATTGGTTGCGTACATCTTCGAATGTAGAGGATGGATTTAATTATCCATTATTAAAAAAATAGAAGCTGAGAAGGATCAAGAGAATGAACGATCCATTCGAGTTCCAAAATGCATTGGATTGGGATGTAGTACGTATATAGTAGGAAGCCATTGGTTCTTCTCAGCTCGTATAGCTAAAACTTAAATAAGTGGCTTTCAGTATTGCCATAAGTATCTAAGTTTGAAGATGATACAAACTCGGTACGGTGATTTAATTCGTGTTATTATCGGTAGACAAATGTCATTCCTAATCACACGTGAGTCAGTATAAGTTTAAAACTGATGAGGAATCATTTTCATCCATGCATACTTTTGGCCCATTCCCATGCGCAAAATGAATTCCATAACCTCTAGGTTTTTTTTGCAAGACTTTCGAATCTATTAAATCTAATTAGTTCATGATTAACTCATATATATATATGTGATGTTATAGTAAATAAATATGTGCTAATAATTGATTAATTAAACTTAATAAGATTCATCTCGTGAAAAACTAAAAGCTTATGCAGTTAATTTTATAATTAAACTATGTTTAGCTTTTCCAATGACATCTAAATATTTGATGTGACAGAAGTTATTATAATAAGACTGAAATCGAACATAAGTGTCAAGCGCTGGACATCAGGAACAGAGCTGAATCATGGACGAGCCACCCCGACCTTGTCTACTCCTCAATGCTTCTCTCGTCTTTCGCAGGTTTGGAGATAAGCAGCAACATCTCTTCAAAATGTAGGTGTGCTTGACTACCACCCCAGCCTCAAATGTGCAGCAAGCTGATCATGAATTCCCGATGCATCTCATTCCGAGTAACACTAGCTCGACGACGTGTCATGTGCATGTCAATTGCTAGTGCTGCCTCATTCACCTTGCTAGATTTGAGTGCGCCCGGGCGCTTGCAAGAGCTGCAGTGTGTGATGAGAGGAGCTAGTGAACTGCAGGTTGATTAATAAATTGGTAAATACATAAAGGAAGTAGATAGAGAGGAGATCATAAAAGGAGCACTCACGCATGCACACAACTGCACAAGAGTTGTTGTGTGGGACCGAGGCGCATGCCATCAGTAGTTATATATACACAGCACATAGAGGCGAATGAATATATCATTTTACTTTATTGTTGTTTGATATGTGATTTTCTTTTTACAAATTTTGCCCATTAGAATTTTTCTGGGAATCAGACTGAAACTTCTTGCGCACCGCAAGTAATTTACAGCATCGGCAATTACCAGTCTAAAAATGTTGTGACCCATTTTCTATCCAAAATGATGACCCATTAGTAGTCTACTGCACACGTGCTTTACGGTACAAGTGTAATAGAACAAGTGACACATGTTAGTTCTAAACAAAAATCCATCATGAACATGATATTTCTTCTTCATAATTTTCTTGTACAAATTGCATATGGTTCGAAAAATTCATGATAAGTGGAATGCAAATCTTTCAAGCTCTCTTGTCACGGAAACGTTTACTTCAAGTTAATTCTTCAACTTATTTTGCATATATGTGACCTAACTTCATTTTTGCGAATTTGAGCTCAGTCGTCGTTGGTAAGCCATTTGCATTTTTGCTTCATGCGCAGCTACTGTGCATCCCTGGAAAAGCTTTAACAGATGAGGCAAAGGGGAAGGCAAATTGCCTTTGGAGGCAAATTGCATCTCCTCTCTCCTCGAAGGCATTCGAGCCCGCCGTAGGGAGGGAGAGGGCCGGTGAGCGCGTCCGGCGGAGGAGGGAGCTCTGGCGGCTGGCGCGAAGAGGAAGGGCGGAGCTCCGCCACCGCCAGGCAGGAGAGCCAGTGGAGGAGGCGGTCCCGCACCTGTCGTCGTACCTGAGGCCGTCCGTGCCTGTCGTTACTCCCGATGCCGGTACAGGAGCTGCCGGGAGGAGGGGTGAGGCCGACAGGGAGGAGGTCTCGCCGGCCGCCGCAACCCGCAACCCGTGGAGCTGCCCCGCGCCGCCGTGGAGCAGCCCTACTTCGCAGACTGAGCAGGGAGCTGGCCGTCGCACTGCCTTCTCTCACCGCGAAGCTGCCCCGCGCCTCCGTTGATCACTCCCCCCCCCCTCCCATGTGCCTTCTCCTGCCGCGGACTTGGCCCATCCCGAGCAAATGAAGGAGCAGGGGACGGCACGTCTGGATCCGGCCGAGGGGAGCGGAGCGCGATCTGGAGGAGCGAAGCACGATCTGGAGGATAGGACAGGGAAGGGAGGACCAGAGGAGAGGGACTAGAGGGGAGCCGCCGTGGGTGAGGGAAGGGAGGGGACGACGGAGCCGCCGAGGCAGAGGGAGGAGGGGAGCCGGAGATTTTTCTGCGTGCGCTCTGTTGGTGAGAAGGATTTTTACAGCAGCAATGCAAACACTGTTGGCGAGGCAAACTCGGGAATGCCACTCCAAATTTGCATTCCTTTGTTAGAGTCAGTCAAACGTGGTCGTGCTTGACTGCAAGGCAAAATATGGTGTTTCATTGTGAATTCCAGATGCAGCTCATTCTGAATGAATGACATGCATGCAGCGTCGGCCATGCTAGTTGAGGTTGACGACTTCGATTAAGTGATTGGACGAATGCATGGCAGCGACAGTAAGATAGCTAGGAAAGCAAAAGGAGCACACAAGCAACTGCAAGAGGTGCGTAGTGCAGGGAAACTAATAAGGTTGTGGCCTTGCTGGTGGCCAGTGCACGCAGCATGCCTATATATATCATTGTTTCCTTGAAAAAAAAACATATATCATCGTTGTATTTTTGGTAACAAAGTGAGTTGGTAGGTCAAATAAATCACCATGCTAAAGAACAGCAGTGAGCTTCACCTCTGGTTAATTTTACCCACTTTTTGCTAAATGGTCATTTAGCCTGAATAAATAGCTAAACGATAGGCATCCGATTGTTTAGCCTTTAGCGTTCCAGTTTATGGAAAATGTTAAAGGTTTGGCAAAGACACATGAAAGAGGCAAATGTTCTAATATCTGATGCATTCACCAAATTCAGAACAAACAATGAGATATTGCCTGGAAAAATTGAAATCAACAAGTTTATGGCATGTCAATATCAATCTTGACTACATGGAATGCTTTTTAAATTTTTACCGTGTGCATAGTTATTCCTCTTGGGAGAAAAAAATTGGAGGCTATGTCATAAATTTACAAAATAAAATGTATTATATATACAGCATGAAAATCCCCACATGTATACTGTACTATTTACCTATCAGCTATCAACACTAAAATGTAGGACTTGTTCATGACATTATGTATTTATGTCAACATGGTGCAATTCCCCAATATTATTATCATCCCAATGACAAAAAACAAGGGAAAAAACATCATGTTGTCAGATTATGGTTGACTGATTATGGAAGATCCAAAAGTCAGATGACTCCAATATAATAATTTATAATTCTGAATCCAGATTATGGATTATGAGAGTCATCAAAATTTCAAATCTCTCGTAATCGGATCAGAATTTCAAATTTCAGAATTATGGATTTAGAGAAAACAGTCTTTGGATTTATCATAAGTTGAGAACCACTGGCTCGAATGTTGGTACTGTGTTTCAGAAGAAGACGATTGTCCCTCCCGTGTAGATCGGCAACTTCAAGCTTGTGTAGCGGCGTGAGGTGTTCTTCATGGACGCTTCCTCTCGTGAACACCAAGCACGGCCAGTTGTAGCAAACTGTCCTAGGCACCCATGCTACGGAATACACTTTCCCAATGCCGCTCAATCCGAAACCAGTGACTGGCTTTGATTATATCATGTCACATTATTGACCAACATATGATGGAAATTTAAAAATGGTGGAAAATTTGAAAATGATGCAGACGAAATGATGAGGACAAATTGCGCATGTATGCACGCAGTAGCTAGAATGTGAGGCGTGAGGCTCATATCTATATTGATCACAAGTGGATATATCCATTTATTTTTATTATTTACTTATTTGGTTGGATGGCGCCACTTAACTCCCTGTAAAACATAGCGCAGAGGTGGAACATGTCGTATTTTTTACCATTTTTTATTTGTTTGGGTAGATAAAATGCTTTATAACTCAATTGATTGTTTGTCTTGGTGGCATAATTATGCTCTGTTATGTGTGTATCAGTGTTGGAGTAGGACTTTTTCTATATTAGACCGCACAGCAAAATATGATAGGAA
This sequence comes from Cenchrus americanus, assembly GCA_947561735.1. Classification (NCBI taxonomy): domain Eukaryota; kingdom Viridiplantae; phylum Streptophyta; class Magnoliopsida; order Poales; family Poaceae; genus Cenchrus; species Cenchrus americanus. Next base: position 9,774,402 of record OX387240.1, on the reverse strand, counting down.
AAAACTGTCCTTGAAGGTTTGAGTTCACTTCTCAATGAACGTAGTGCAGCAAGTCAGCTAAAGATTGTACTTGTGCTTTACCTACCTCATTTATGGGAAGGTCCCCCTATATATCCTTCAATTTTGAGTTCACTACTTCACTATCCTTGCCCCAAAAAAAAAGGAAATTAGAGTAAGCTAGCTGTTTCACTTGCTAGCTAGCTAGTGACAGAAAAATCAGATGCATTGGAGACATAACCCCATCCAAGCATAGCTCGTCAGGGCGAGTGGTTTAGCAGAACATCCTGTGCGTAGTTAGCTGTTTCTCTCTTGATCGTTTGGGATGTAAAGCTCGGGGTAGCATAGCGCTGTTTACAGCAATTCCCAACAAGCTAAGGCATCACCCATGACAGAACACGGCGGCTTGTGGCGAACCGGATAAACAACTCTTAGTATGTAATATGCTTTCTCGATGACTCGCATTCCGATGATAGCAGTGTGCTCACATGCCACATTGACCACCACTGAGTATTTGTGGTGAATAAATCAAAATAAGCAAGAGAAATGCTTGCAACTTTGCAAGTTGCAACCATGCAAGAGCTGTTGTGTTAGCAGTGAGCATATATATCATTTCGTGATAATGCATTTTTTTGCAGTCTTACTTCATGGAAATCTTCATGATTGGTGCCTGGTGTGTGTGGAAAGAAACAAATGATCTCATTTTTAATCATAAGCCCCCTGGAAAGCCTCTTTCAGAGCAGAAGTCATAGAGCATCTTGTCAGAATTAAAAGAGAGTTTTACCGATCCATCCTGTTATGGCTCGAGTCTCAGTAATTTGCCCCTAGCTTGCTAGTTTGGTTCTTAGGCTGTATGTCTTTTAGTTGCCATGTTGTTTTTGTTTCCTCCTTGCTAGCCCAAACTCTGGCTGGGCTTTTGTAAGTTCTCTGAACTTGTTTTTGCAATATATTTTTCTCTGTTTTCGGGGGCTTTGCCCCACGTGTTCGCTAGAAAAACAACCCCTCAGCAGAATATACATTTCCGATGCTGCTCAATCCGAATCTAGTTTGGGACACGCTGATCGCACTGACCTCCATTGAGTGTTAACAGAAAAAAATCTTTTTCTCCCAATTCGGACTCACCTTACCCCTCACGTCAGATCCACCCGTCATCTAATTGAGGGAGTGGATAGGGTGGTAGGGCCATTGAATCGCAATTTGGAGAGCGTTTCTACCAAAAACGTTTAACCTTTTTCACCCACGCTCGGTGTACCCGCCCGCCATACCTGTTGGGCCCACTTTCGCTGCGCGTGCGCCACCGACGCTTCTGGGTGTCGCTTCAGCGGCGAAAAAGCATTTTGTCGCTGAAGGCACCGTGTAGGCGCGAGTTCCATGGAGGGTGGAGGGAAAATCAAAGTTTTATTAGACTGTTTGCGCATGTGCTTCACCTAGTATCTGCATGGATGCAAAAAAGACCAAAATATTGATGTCACTATTTGCATGCAACTTGTTTGAAAATTTAAAAATCTATAAATCATAAACCGAGTATCAAAATTAAAATCGGATTGCACCAATGAATTTTTTATAATAAAAACTCCAAAACAAGATCTCACTTGACTATATTTTGAAAAAAAAGTTTATTTATATTTTGTAATTAAGATTATATATTTACATAACTGTAGAACAAAATTTACAAACTACCAGAACAAAAACATGTGTACGTACCGAACAAGTTATATGAACTACCGGAACTAATATGTATATGTGCCGAACAAAAATGTTGATGTCACCTTTGCATGCAAGTTATTTGAAATTTAAAAAAATTATAAATCATAAACCGAGTATCAAAATTAAATTCCGATTACACTGTTGAATTTCTGATAATAAAAACTAATCTCACTTAACTTTGATTTGACAAACTTTTTTATTTGTATTTTGTAATTAAGATTATATATTGTATTATAGGCAGAATAAAACAAAAGTGTCAGAACAAATGAGAATAACCATCCGAACAAGATTCTATAGGTAGAACAAATTTGTATGTTATCTCGAACAAAACAAATGTAGTGTCAAAACAAATCAGAACAAAAGTCGGAACAAGTTATTATTATATACGGAACAAGTTATTATTATAGTTAGAATAATGTATTATTATACCTAGAACAACTTATTAATATAGACAGAACAACTTTGTATGTCTTCTTGAACAAACAAAACAAAGTGGCAGAACAAATGAGAACAATTGTCACAACAAGATCCTAGTATAGTCGTAACAAGTTTGTATGTCATCTTGAACAAATAAATAAAGTATCAAAAAAATCAATAGACTAAGGGAATAAAATTAAAAATTAGAAAGAGATAAAAGAAAAAAACAAAAAAACAGCTTGAAATGATCTATAACTCTATTCAGTCACAAAGTGTTGTGAAATGCAATGGTTGCTAACTGTCTTGTTTAGTGAAAGGTCCGAGTTTCAAAAATTTGTGACCGGTGCGGCGTGAAAAGAAAAGAAGGAAAGAAAAAACCGGGAAAGGAAAGCACGCGCGAACCGGGTAAAGAAAAAAGGGAAAATGGAAAAGAAAAAAAAACAGCGCGGCGTCCAAAGGGAAAAATGGGAAAATGGGAAAAGAAAAAAACAGCGCGCGCGGTGTTTGAAGCAAAAGAAGAAAATCAGAAAAGAAAAAGAAATAATAAAGAAAGAAAGGCTCGGCGTCCAAATAAATAAAGGAAATCGGAAAAGGAAAAAAACAGCGCGGCGTCCGAAGAAAGAAAAGGAAAATCGGAAAAGAAAAACAGCACGCAGCGACTGAAGAAAAGGAAGAAAATCGGAAAAAAAACAGCCCGGCGTTCCCTTGGTGATGATTTGCGTAATTGTCGCTGAAGCGACCTTCGTGATGATTTGCGTAATTGTTGCTGAAGCGACCTTGGTGATGATTTGCGTATTAGAGTATTCACGGTCTGTTTCGCCCTTCGTTTCCCTAATAACGCACGCATTGCCGTCACTGGACTCCTCTATCACTGGCTCCAGCCGTCACGTGGGTTCCCACGCTGTTCGCCGGCGAGGTCTGCGACCTCCTTGTCCACACTTGTGAGGCCCCCTACCTCGTGCTAGGCACCTACACTGTGGGCAAGGAACCTCCTCGGCGCCGGCTGGTCAGTGCTCCCTCATCCCCTGCCTATTGTGCCATCATCACAACTCCCTTCCCGGGTTCCTCCTCAGCCACGCCCGAGCCCCAAGCATCGCCCCTCTCCCGAACAGGTAGGCGCAGATTTGCTTGCTTGACGAACTTTCACCCGTGCAGGACTAGAGCGCAGGTCTTGCGACGCGGCGGCAACAGCCGATGTGGTGACAGGTATGTAGCGTTGGCGTACGGTGCCACCGGCCGCAACAATTGTGCGGCTCCAAGCTTCTCCAATTGGATGAACTTTCAGTCGCTGCCACTGAATGGGTGTGGATTCTGGTGATGCGAGGTGCAGACGTCTACACTTTCTCTGTTTGCCGTCACCTACATTCTTTAGGTTCTCTTTGTTTACTCCTCTCTCTATCTCTCTTGCTCTTCTGCATTTTCCAAATGGAGTTAATTTTACATGGCTGTTGCAAATCAGAGGGAGGAAAAGATAAATTGAGCTAATGTTGCCAGTTGCCACCTTTGTAGCGTGGGTTTGTTGGATTTCTTGTTGGGGTTGAAGCCCCCGGATTTAGATCCGGAGTCATCGGAGTCGATGGCGGGGCTGGAGGAGGAGTTGGAGGCGGAGCCGGTGGAGGAGCCGCCGCGGCCGGCATAGAGATCGGTGCCAGCCTACGCCTTCACGTCGTGGTCATTGTTGGCTTCTTCCAGGAGAAGGTACGATCTTGCGCCCTGGAATGTATGTGGCAGGGATTTTCCCTTGATGACGGGCTTGACATGGCGGTAGCGCGGGTTCAAGCCGCAGAGCGGGTTGAGCACCTGACTGGGCTTGGAGATAGGGTGCCCGACGTCACGCAAATTGTCGCCGAGGCGCTTGAGCTTGGTGCTGTACTCGTTGATGCTCATGTCACCTTGCTGAATGTTGCGGAACTCGGCTTTGTAAAGGACAGCTCGCTGAAGTTCGTTGTCGCGGAATAGTGCTTCAATGTCCCCAAAGGGTGAATGCCGAGGTGTTGGGCTTGTGGAAGAAGTCGAAGACGGGCTTCTTGATCGTGGTGTAGAGCCAATTGACGATGCAGTGGCCAATTTGGCGCCACTCCGCCGAGCGCTGCGCTAGAGGAGGAGGATGCCAGACGTGGTCAGTGAGGCCAAATTTTCCAAGCACATAATCGAAGAAGCATCTCCATTGGCTATAGTTCGAGTCATCGAACTCGAGGAGGACGAAGACGTGGGAGCAGATGTTGATTGTTTGGATAGTGGTGGCAGAAGCAGGCTGAGGGAGACCAAGATCGTCATCAAAGTCAGACGAAGCAGAGGAGAAAACAGAGGATGCCATGCGGCGGCGGAAGCAGAGGAAACAGAAGGAGAGGCGGCAGAAGAACTGGCGAATGGATTGACCAGGGAGGATCGGTTAGTCACCGATACCATGAAGAGAATTAGAGCTCAAAGAGGATCAAAACCGCACGCCCTTTATTGATCTCTGTGATACATATTTATACATGTGGGGTGCACTGGCTAAGGGGGACGTTAGAGCGAGTTGTTGGTGAGCGAACGGTGTGCGTGTGGCGTGCGCGGAGTGCGCGGCGTGGGCAAGAGTGACACTCGGGGTAGTTGCAGATGGCACGACGCTGGCGTGCGGAGCGCGTCCGCAGAGCGCGTGAGACCCAGTCTCGGAAGCAGACCGTAGGAGGCATGTCGACTAACACTATCAAGGTCTTTGTGGTGGTAAAGGAAGAAACATACGCACCTATGTGGAATATGCATTTCCGATGCCACTCAATCCGAATCTAGTTTGCGACACGCTGATGGCACTAGCCTCCATTGAGTGTTAACAGTGCAAACATGTGTAAAAAGGAATAAGGTGAACAAAATGAGTAGGCAGCATGCAACCAAGCATTGGAGTGTGTGTGGATATAGACAGTAGTTATATAGCACACAACTGAATATCTCGTTTTTTTAAGTGAAAGTGAGGTAGGTTCAACTTATAAATATTAGCGTACTGCATGTACACTAGTCAAAAGTTGGGATTTTTTTCTGAAAAGAACTCAGAAACGAACGTCTTGCATATGGGCTATGCTAAGGTACTTCCTATGACCTTTTCTTACTTCTTAAGAGGTAAGAGTAAAAATAAATCTGAGCCTTTGATTTATATCAAAGAAACAATATTTATGTTTTGAAGTTAAGAAATAAACGACTTCTCCTTCTCACATTGGAAATTTGGTGCATGATAAAAAAAAATCATGTTACAATTCATTCACGTTATGCCACATTAGAATAGCCTCATGTCTCTTACATTGGAGAAAAATGTTACTGGTCCATGTTATGTTAGGGAAATACCACATTACCTCACACTAGGAAAAAAAATACTTTGCTCACGTTAGGCACATTACAGTAAACAAAGAAAAAAAAATACATGTCACGTTGATTCATAGTGAGGAAAATGGAAGTAGTTAGATCTACCAGGAGATATATATGTTGCCTATTTTCTGTTTCTCAAAATAAAAATATATCAATATGTACTTCTTCTGTTACCTCCTAGTCCTAGGAGGTAATAACCGCTCAGATCTTCCCAAATGACGGTCCATGTAGTTGCTTTGGGAGTACCGTACCCCTTGCATGTCCTTTTAATTAGAAAAAGCAAACTGTTTCTGAACTCTGCAACGTCCTGTAAGCAGCGAAGAACATCTTGCACATGGCCAAATCATATTATTAATTTGTGAGCATCCAAAAAAAAACCCCATATTTGGGAGGATCTAAGTATGAGACTATGAGTGCATAAGGAGAGGATTGTGCTTCCTCCCCTCGTACTTTTTCTGTGAGAAATGAATAGGAAGGGGCAGAGTTTCTTGACTTCCCTGCATTTTCTTCGAGAGAAGTTTAAAGGGATAGCCTTAGAATCATGGGCTCTCAACGTGAAAGTGAGAAGCGGATCCATGATGCCCTGGAATCTTCCGCTTGACGCACGCCGATGTGAATTGCTACCATGTGGCGCCATTCTACCTTCCAAGCAGGACTGTAGTGTGTTCATGTCCATCATATAGTCTCATGGACATGCTTGTCGAGGAAGAGCCCACCGGGTGGAGGTAAGCTTTTGGAAGAAGAGTATTTTAAGCCGACTATGATTTCTCCGATGCCGCTCATTCCGATTCCGAAACTAGTAACACGACACACACATGTCACATTGAACTTAATTGTTGGTGAGAAAATAGCTAGGCAACATATACTCCTATGTAGGATTAAATATGGGCATGCATGCACACCAATAAAAGAGCTGAGTGTTGGGGGTTACCCGAAAAATTCGGATGACTACCCTAACACAAGTGAGAGGTCATAACACGTTCAAGTTCAAGGTCGGAGCGCAAATAGATGCGATTCCCTCTCGCAAGTAGCACAAGTTCCAAAAAAAGTCCGAATCCGTTTACACGTGCCCTTGCGCCCCCTTTTATAGGGAGACGAAGGGACTTTTACATACCGATAACACCCTTAGCCTCAGAGAATATTCCCAGTGTGAACGCATACAGGATTGTCTTTTTTATCTAACATATTTACAAATCTGCCACTAGTTCACACTCTAAACCCGGACTTTTTGGGACTACAACTTTGACTTTGCTTCTCCCCTGGTTCGTGAATGTCTTCGCATGAAACTCCCGAACTAGGTCTTCAACAGATTCCCGAATTGGCCCTTGCTTCTCAGTGGCTCGAGCGGTCCAAGCGGCCGACTCCCCGAACGGGGTCTTCAACGATTCCCGAATCGGCAGTTCTCCGAAGTTCGGGCCATCAACAGTTGAGATTCCGGGCTTCCGCGTGTTCGTGATCGCACCTCCTCGCCGAATCAAGATTCCCGAACTCGCACATTCGCGAATTCGAGACTCTACGGGTTCCGGGCTTCCGAGAATCGCGAATTCCCCGCTCCCCGAAAAACATGCTTTGAGAACTTTGTTAAGCTCAACGTTTCGAGGGTGACGGGTTTTCCTGAATTCCCCAACACTAGCCCCTCGGGGAAGCGGGTTGACTCCGACGATCCGATTCCACGAATCCTTTGGAAATTTAGTAAAAACGTCACCCTCGGAACGTCGGAGGGGACACGCGTCGCCGGGGAGCCAAAGACGGTTAAATCGAGGCGTGCTTCGCGGAACTGCCCCTCCCCGGCCCTATAAATAGAGGGCTTTCTTCGCTCGTTAAAAAATTTTTTACGGCTCTACGGCTTTTCACGATTCGTGCATCTCTCTTTGTTCGCGGAAACTCGGTTTTCTGTTTGGAAAGCTTGCTAGCTCCGGTGTTGTTCACGCTTCTCTAAGGTATTTCTTTATCTTTCTTTTGCCGATTTGTTACTTTGTTAAACTTCGGTGTAGCGATGTCGCGATTTCGCGAGTTTTATTCTCGAACCTTACTCTTGACTGTACGTAAGTTCGTAATCGTTGGTTAGGTGGCTCGCGTTAAAAGCACGGCTAGGCCCATGACTACCGAAGAGCTCGTCGGCCGCCGGTCTCCCGCTTGACCCGATTGCCGAAAGCGCGGAGCATGCTACACCGGCCGAAGATTCTGGTTCGCCCAGTGGCTCCCGTAGTCGCGAAGATGGGGAGGTTCGGTCTGACGGCGGCGAAGACATCGGGGATGTGGATGCCGGTGTCGACGATCTAATCAGGGCAAGGACCTCCGGCCCGCTGCCGCCCTCACTCGCCTTCGGAGAGTCGAAGGTTACAAGCAACACGATTCGTGAGTACGAGAAGGCCGGATTTTTCTCCCCTAGCGGCCGGGCGTGCCCCCGCTTGATGAGCTGATTCCAACTCCTAAGGAGGGAGAGATTGTGGTATTTCGGGACTTCTTCATCTGCGGCCGAGGTTCCCTTGTGACCCCATCCTGCCGGCTATTCTCGATGCATTTTCGGTGAAGATCCACCGGCTTTCTCCGACATCCTTCCTTGAAGTTTCAAAGTTTATCCGGATTCGAAGACCTTCGGCCGCAGCCCTACCATCGATGCTTTCACCGGATTCTACGAACCGGTGATCATCCCCGAAATTGTCAAAGGTGAAGATGGGCAGTTCTACCACAGTCAGCACGCGTGCTGCACCTTCAATACGCGACGCCGAACACCCCGCAAGGAATCACCCGAATCCAGATCGCTCCTTGCTGCAAGTCCAACCTTACCGACGATTGGAAATCTTACCGGTTCTACTCGAAGGTCGATGTGCCGAAGCCGTCATGCCCGATCGCGCCTCTCGCCGCGGTGAATGTAGGGAAGTACAACCGGCGGGCCTTGGGAATCGAAGGCGTGAGAATGCATTTCACCCCGCCGGCCACAATACTTGGCGGCCGTGATATTATCGAAGAATTCGTCGCCGCGCGGGTCCGGCCTATCTCGAACGGTTGGTCCCCTGGCCGAACTCGTGTACTACAATGTCAACGGGCGGATCGAAGGTGCCTTTCCCGAAGTTCGGGATCAAACTTCGCAAGGGCCGGAGCGCCAAGGACTTCATGGATGAAGTAGAAAAAAGGGTTAACGTCATGGTAGGCGAATATACCATGAACGAGTACAAGGCGTATAAGGCCCTGGTGAAGCACAAGAAGAAAATCAACCGCATCTTTTCGAAAGTTTGTGGTGATAAATTTTTCAGCTCTCGAGGCCCTGGTCCCAAGTTGAAACTTCCTGCCGTCGCTGTGGCCAGTTGCTCAGCCGCCCCGATCAACGCTCCCCGAATAAGGTCGTCGAAACGAGGCTCGTCGCCTGCCAGTGAGGGGGCCTCTTCGGGAGTCAAGCCTTCGAGGACTAGATCACTGGAATCGTCGAAGCGGAAGCGCAAGACCTCCGAACCTCGAACTTCGGATGCTGAACTCCAGGCTGCTTCGGGGCTTGCCCAGATGAGCCGCAAGAAACCAAAAAAGGCTGTGAAGAAAATTTCTTCCACCGGCGTTCGGCGAGTCCCATCCGCCTTCGACGACGACACCTTCGCGGACACAGATAGCCTTAAAGGTGTTTTCCTCTGGCCACTGTTTAACTTTCGAGACAGCTGCCCATCTGGTTCCGAGAATGAATTCATGGATGTTGATTCCTTTTCGAATGCTTGCCCCCGAAGGTAGAAAGGAGACATCCCCGCGTTGTTCCTTGAGAAGTCCGTTGTTGCTTCTTGAAGTTCTTTGTTCACACCGAGCCCCCCGCCGCCGCCGAAGCCCCCGTTCTTTGAAGTCCCCGCTGCCGACCAAGCCTCCTCCGACCCGCCCGGGACCTTGAGCTCACTATTCAAAGGGGAGATAATCCTACCGAACATGTTCCTTTGGTTGAAGTTCGGGAGGTCGTCCCCGAAGACCGGCGCCCTCTCCTTCCTTAGCCGCTTTTAACAAAAGCTTTGGTATGTCTCATCGCGGCAAGCTATTGCGTGTTGGTTTCGAGACAAGTGGCGTTGGGAGCAAGACGTCCAAGTTTTTAACTCGTGGAAATCGTCCGCAATTGTTGATGAAACAGGAGAGGAGGCGTCAGAACGACCCGAAGAAGCCGCTCAAGGCTCCGAGAAAAGGCCTATCTCTGTCTCCGAAACCACTCCTTCGCCTCGAGGGAAAACCTCTTCAGGTTCGACTAAACAAGTCACGATGCAACATTTTAGTAAGCAAGGTTCGTTCATCCTTACTACCTCTTCATGTCATTAACAATTGTCGAATCTTGGTCTGATACTTACTCCTGAATTTTTCAGAATTCAAGGATCTTTTGCATTCTTACTCTCCTTCGAAGCTTGCACGCTTCCACGAGGATTATACTCTCAAGTACTCTATGCTTGGGAAGGTTGCCATGGAGCGGCTTTCTAAACAGGAGAAGATTAACGAAGAACTTTCTCAGAAGTCCAAGGAACTAGAGCGTAACTTCACCCTTGCGCAATCCACGAACCCCGGAACTCGAGAGAAAGGTGGGCCGAGCCGGCGGAGGCTTTGAAAACGAGTCACGATGAAAAGAAAGTTGCGAGAGGCCGCGCTCGAGGAATCCAAGAAAGAGCTTGAGAAAGTTCAAAAATTTCATGAAGATGATCCGAGCGTGATTGAAAAGCTTCGGCAAAAGCAAGAGTGAGCTACGAAAATTGCCGAAGATCTTCGTATCAATAACGCCAACCTCGCCAAGTCCCCGAGCACAAAGGATCGTAAAATCGTGGATCTTGAGAAGGTGCTTTGGCGAGAACAAGGTGAAGCCTCGAAGAAAAACACTTCGGAGATTCGGGAAAAGCCGAAATCTGCTCTATGTGGAGTACCGAAGTCCTTGAATGAGTACGGTGTTCGTCCGGCCCTCTCCCGGATGACATCGATATTCCCGATTTCATGGATTGGCCGGAGGCCGAGTTCAAGGCCCTTACCGAGGTGATCTCCGGCGCCAGCAACTTCGCTGTTGCTTTCTCTGTGGAGAGTATCCTGAAGATTCTTCACGATTATGACTGTGTCAACCTGGAGAAGTTTCGTGCGAATCTCTCTCGATTCCCCAGCGCTACTAGCACCGCGATACTTCGAGCGAACTCCGACGTTCAAGCCATCAAGATGAAGTTCGCGAGGGAGTTTTGGGCGGCGGCGGGGAGGATATTGTTAAGACCATTGCGCGAGCAAAGCTTGCCGAGGTAGTTTCTTTTGTTCGATTTCGCGATTTATGTTTGTCGCGGATGTTTCGGTTTCTTAAACCTTCCTCACTTCTCGCCTTCCTTTATCGGCTGAAGGAAGAGGAGAACCGATAGGGCACCGCCGCATCTCCCGAAGGATCGACCTCCGGCGAGGGTTCGAGCGAGTCCGGCGAAGACGGCTCGGGTGGCGGCGGCGGCGGTAGCGACAACGGCGATGATGGCAACGACGGCGGACAGGTCCCCGAACGAGAGGAGGATTCACCGAAGGTGGATGTTACGAACTGAATGATATGTCCGGACTTTTTGGGTGAATTCGAGATTGGCTGTACATTCATGTAGATTCATCAAACTTTTCTGAACAGATGTTTTGTATATTTTAACCTGCGCAGGTCCTGCAAGCTGGGCCTGCGCAGGACGTGCTACCACTGCGAATTCATCGGGATAGTATGTTCGTTAGTGGTGAAGCGTGGCACCTTGTTCAAGCGAGCACATCCCGAACAAGATTTTTCCGATTTTTGGCTTGAGGCCTCGCTTAAGTTTTCTATAGGTTGTTTTGATCGAGCCTCGTTTTTCTTACTTCGTAAGAAGATTCGTTCCGCGTCGTCTACTCCGCCGCCCTCGAAGGTTCCCAAGATGGAGCCCCTTAGCCCCTTAGCCGACGCATCGACTTCGCCTATGCCAGTGATATGGTTGAAAACAACGTTTGTAAACCAGGACATGTTGTAGAACTTTCATTCTAAATTTCGCACTGATTATTGTAATTATCGAGGAACTATTCGGGAGTTTTTATGCGAATAAGGCAATGAATACGTTTTTTCTTGAAAAAACGTCACCCTCCCCCACCTTGCCGTTTTGCATGAAAACTCGAAGGCAGGTTCACGAATCTTACTATTCCAGGATTTCGAGCACATCTTTTAGGAGAAATCTTCGTCAATTTTTGAAAGTTTCGATTTGTCGTTGTGCAAGTCGACAAAATTTGTTTTTCGAATTTTGTGGACTTGCCCCGATCGGCGAGACTTGCCTCGGTTGAAATTGCAACCCTCGGTTGCTTCAACCAAGATTTTTCTCGCGATTGTCTCATGGAGCCCCTTGCCCTTTTCTTACAATGATGATACCGAAAAATTTTCAACAATTTATCTTGAGTGAGAATACACGAGGCAAACCCTTAGACATTCACTTTCTCGAAATCATCATGCGAACTTTCTGGTGGGAATCCCTTCGTGGATGGGATTTTTCTAGGCCACAACTTGTTGTTGTCTCAGGCCTTTTCGGTGGGAATCCCTTGATGGATGGGATTTTTCTAGGCCACAACTTGTTGTTGTCTCGGAGCCTTTTCGGTGGGAATCCCTCGATGGATGGGATTTTTCTAGGCCACAACTTGTTGTTGTCTCAGGCCTCTTTTTCGTTGATGGAATTCCTGTTGTCACAAAGCCTTTCTCACGAACTTTTTCTTTTTCACGATGGGATTTCGGCTATCACGAAGCCTTTCTCACGAACTTTTTTCTTTTTTCACGATGGAATTTCGGCTATCACGGAGCCTTTCTCACGAACTTTTTTCTTTTTTCACGATGGAATTTCGGCTATCACGGAGCCTTTCTCACGAACTTTTTCTTTTTTCACGATGGGATTCTCGAGACACGCAATTTGGGGGAAGACTCTTTTCATATATGTATATCGAAAGAGTATTTACATAGGATCCGCCTCGTTAAAAACCTTGCCTCTTGATTTAGAGTCCCCTTTGCAAGGAAAAGAGTACGGTCCTTCTTATTCTAGTACGACTATAAGAAATAAAACTAGTTTTTTGCTCCGAAATCACTTATAGACACGTGATTCGGGTTTTTATCTTCCTAGATTGCAAACTTACGAAAATCAAAAAACTACTACCCGCTACATCTATCTACAACTAGGGTTTTCATGGATAATACCTTTTTAGGTCTGTCGGCATTCCACGAATACGGCAACTCTTCGCCGATCTACTCCATCGGCGAAAAGCCCCCGGCATATATGTTTCCCTGGCGATGTAAGGCCCTTCCCATGACTCATGAAGTTTCCCTGTGTTCTCCTAATTTTTCTTTCTTTTCAAGACAAGATCACCGGTTTTAATGTCCTTTCGGACCACCTTTTTGTCTCTCCATGCCCTTGTCTCTCTCTCGGTATTTCTCAATGTTTTCTGTTTGCTTCAAGGATTGTCGGCTCTATCATGTCTTTTTCCACATTCTTATCAATTTCCTCTATCTCTTTTCCCTTCGGGACTCTCATGCTTTCATTCCCGATCTCCTCCGGTGTCATAGCCTCGGTCCCGAAAAGCGAGGTGAAAAGGCGTGAAACTCCGTTGCCCTTGAGACCGTGGTGTTGTGAGACCGCATCACCTTCGGAAGCTCATCGACCCACTTCCCCTTTTTCGATCGAACAAACATTTCTTGATTCCCGAAAAGATCGGGCCGTTGGCTCTTTCAACCGCACCATTGGTCGTGGATGATATCTCGATGAAAACTTCGCTGTGTGCCTAAGGTTCCGCAGTATTCTTTGAAGGTGTAACAGTCAAACTGTTTGCCATTGTCAACCGTCAGTTCTCTAGGAACTCCGAACCTGCAGACTATATTCTGCCAAAAGAATTTCTGAACTGTTGCTGCTGTGATATTCGCGAGTGGTTTTGCCTCTACCCACTTCGTGAAATAATCGACTGCCACAGCCGCGAATCGGCAGTTGCCTTGAGCTGTTGGCAACGGGCCTACTAGGTCCATTCCCCACCTCTGCAGAGGCCAAGTTGGAGGAATTAGATGAGCGGCATTGAAGGCGGTTCGCCGATTTCCGTCTTCGGCACGCTTCACATTGCCGAACCAACATTTTGGCATCGATGTTTATGGTGGGCCGGTAGAATCCTCGCTTTATCGCCTTTCCGGCTAAAGCCCCGGTTCCTATGTGCGCCCCACGAATCCGCCGTGAATTTCTTTCGAAGTTCCCGACCTTTTCGGAGGTGATGCGGCGCGGCCAAGGCTCGGTGATTCCCGATTTGTATAATTCTCCATTTACTACTGTATAGCCCCGAGCCCTTTGCTTCAATCTTTTTTCCTCCAGTTCATCTTCAGGTACGTAATGTTCTCTCAGATATGCCATGATTTCTGCTCTCCAGTCTGGAATTTCTACTATATTCACGATTTGGGCCCTCGAATCTTTGATGGAGGGCTCTCCGATGAGTTCGAAGAACACATCCGGTGGTAGCTCTTGGTTTACGGCTCTTTGCCTTCGCTAGTTTATCTGCCTCATTGTTATCATCCCTTGGGATATCTTTGGACCGAATACCCTCGAAGTGTTTTTCCATTTCTCCGACTTTTTTGAGATATTTCATGAGAACCGGATTCCCGGCCTCACTTTCCTTCTCGATATGCTCTTGGATCACTTTCGAATCCGCTTCGATTATGAAGGTCTGCTTTGCCCCAAAGCTTTCATTTTCCTTAACGCCCGGCGGTAGTGCTTTGTACTCCGTTGTGTTGTTCGTGGAATGCTCATTGTTCGCGAATACGAGCCACGCTGCGTATCCGATGACTACGCCGTCGGGGACGTTACAACGGCCGAAATTCCAACCCCCTTATAACACCATGCTCCATCACACCGCACTATCCAAGGTTCGGGTATATTTTCGTCCGGGTTCGAGTGGGTGAAGTCCGGTCGACGACAAAATACGCCGAACTTGTGATTTTATTGCACTTCTTCTCTCGAAGTCTACCACATACTCGGAAAGTTCGGCACCCCACTTGATGATTCGGGTAGACGCCTCCCTATTTGCGAACAAATCATTCAGCGGCTGGTTGGTGATGACTCTTATTCTGTGACCCTCGAAGTAATGTCTTAGCTTTCTCGCTGCCATGATGACCGCATATGCGATCTTTTCCAGCTCGGAATAGAAAACCTTGGAACCAGACAATGCTTCAGAGGCGAAGTATACGGGAACTTGCCTGAGCTTTCCTTCTTCTTCTTTTTCCTGGACCAACACTGCACTTACTGCCGAATTTGATGCGGACACATACAGCAGAAGCGGCAATTTTGGCTCGGGAGGACAGAGTTTGGTCATGATGGACAAGTAATCCTTCAATTCGCGAAAGGCCTGCTTTTGAGGTTCGAACCACTGGAATTTCTTGGCACTTCTGAGGACTTGGAAGAACGGTATACTTCTTTCTGCGGCTCTGGGAATAAATCTGTTGAGGGCAGCCACCCTCCCTGTTAACTTCTGAACATCTTTCACTGAGACTGGCTCTTGCATTTCCATCAGAGCCTTTATTTTGTCAGGGTTTGCCTCTATACCTTTCGTTGAAACTAGGCATCCAAGAACTTTCCCCTTGTGAATGCCGAACACACATTTTTCCGGATTTAGCTTTAAGTTTGCTGCCCTCATGTTCGCGAATGTTTCGCCGATCACCGATATGGTCTCTTCTCTGAACACTTTTGACAACTATGTCATCCACATATGCCAAAATGTTTCTCCGAATTTGTTGAGTGCGGTACTATCGCTATCATTCTCGAAAACGTGCATCCCGCATTCTTCGGCCCTTACGGCATTCTCACGAAACAAAATGTTCCGAAAGGAGTGATGAAACTTGTCTTTTCTTCGTCCTCTTTGCGAACCCTGATCTGATGATACCCAGAGAACATATCCAGGAGCGAAAGCATCTCACTGTTGGCTGCATCATCCACGATTTTGTCTACCCTTTCCAAGGGAAAATCGTCCTTCTTGCATGCCTTGTTCAAATCGGTGAAGTCCACACACATTCTCCATTTTCCATTTTTCTTCTTAACTGGCACAGTGTTGGCTAGCCGACCGGGTACTTGACCTCTACGATTAGTTGGGCATCCTGCAACCTCGAACTTCTGCTTCCTTTGCTTTGACTTTTTCGTCGGACATTTTCCGGAGTTTTTGCTTCTTGGGCGGTATTTTGTCATCTGTTTCCGGGGCATGTTCGATTATATCCTCGTCAACACGTTGCAAGTCCTTAGCCGACCATGCGAAAACATCCTTGTTTCCGTTCGGGAATCGTATGAGTTCATCGTCCTCTTCGGCGCTTAGGTTAGCTCCTATTATGACCGCTTCCGTCGGGCATGTCATCCAAATACACTTTCTTTGTTTCATCTTCTGTGGCTATCTCATTTTTCTCTTTGTCCCGCTTAGGCTCTTCATAGGTTTCCTTCCTCTCATCAATTGCTTTCGGTGGTACACATTTGTTTGGCGGGCGTGTGGCCTTTTTCTATGTTCCCGGCCTCCCGCCGATTGCCGAACACCGTGATAACCCCTTTGGGCGCGAGCATCTTCATGCATAGGAATTGTTGTCTTATGACAACATCAAACTTGTTCATGAAACCTCCGCCAAAGATCGCAAGGTACGGGTGATATATGTCAACTACGTCAAAAGTGAGGTTCTCCGTTCGGCATTCTCAAGATCTCCAAAAGAAACTGGGAGTGATATTTTTCCCACCGGCTTGATGGGCTTTCCTCCGAACCCCCGCAATGGGTACTCGGTGGATCCAACATATCTTGGCTCGGATTCATTTTCCGGAATGTTTTCGGGAACGGGATGTCCGCCGAACTCCCGTTGTCAACCAGGATTTTTCCTATGACCCACCCGGCAATATTGACTTCAATCACCATGGCGTCATTGTGAATCGCGGATTTCAACTTTGAAATCTTCTTTTGTAAAGGTGATTGGCACCTTCTCCCACTCGGGCGAGCAGGTGGGCCATCATTCATGATGGTGTTCACGAATCCGAAGTAATTGTTTCTCTGCTTCTTTGTTTCAAATTCCATAGCAGGATTCGCACCGTGATTGGCATGATAGTCCCGAACGATGGCAATGCTTTGGAGCTCTGGGGTCCCGAACTTGACTGAGGTCTTGACGAACTTTCTGGGGGTGGTGGCAAGATTTCTCGAATGGGTTGTGGTTGCTGGATTGACTGAATCGCTTGCGAGTGAGGGAAAATTGCTGCGATGGCTGCCATGCTGGCTGTGGTTGTGGAAATTGCTGAACTGGTACAGAGCTTGACTGTGGGTTCGCGAACTGCGGTTGCCGAAATTGCCGAACGGCTTGGCATCGAGGATGCAATGCTCATCAGTGCTTTCTCTTGTTGGATTCTTGCCATGTTCTTCTTTGTCTCTGGGCACCCTTCGGTGTTGTGGCCTCTTCCATGATACTGGCAGTAGAAGTGAGGATCTCTTGGGTTGTGATTCGGGAGTCCTGGGGTTCCTCTTCCTCTACCCCTTCCTCTGGGACTGAATCCTCCCCTGGTGCTTGGCCTGCTGTCTTGTTGTGGCTGAGAGTTTCCAACATTGTTTACGTTTCGTGGATCTTTGGGGTGGTGCCCGCCAGGTCATATCTCTGCTGCCCTGTCTTGCCTCGTTTCGTTCAGCTACCCTCTTGCGGTGGTCATCATCAGACAGAATGTAATCTTCCAATTCTCGAAATAGTTCTTCAACTGTCTCGGGCTTCTTTCTTGTGAGGTGTGAAGCTGTTGGCCCTGGGGTGAGACCTTTGATCAGTGCCTTGATCGTTGTCTTGTCGTCAGCGTCGGGGATCTGAGACCTCTGTTGCATGAACCTTCTCACGAAGTTCCGCGGTGGTTCTCTCGTCCTTCCGCTTGCGTTATACAAATCTGAGGCTTCGGTTTTCGTGTCATGGAACATCTGAAACGCTTGCATGAACTTTGTCTTGAGATCTACCCAGCTGTAGATTGAGTGTGGAGGCAACAGTGAGTACCAATTCAGTACTGGTCCTTCGCAAGCTATGATGAAAGACTTGGCCAGCGCGACATCATCTACTCCTGCCGAGTTCACAGCTGATTCGTATCTCATAAGAAACTGCCTGGAGTTTCCGAAGCCGTTGTACTTGGGAAGAGAGATAGGCTTGAACTTCGGCGGCCAAGATGCCGTTTGCGGCCCTATCGACAACGGCGATTCGGAATCCACGAAATGTGAGACTCCGTTTCTGCGAAGAAGTTCTCTTTCGGGGATTCTCTCGGCGAGTGCGGGGTTCGACGCGGTGTCTCCTGCCACGGGAACTGTTCTCTTGTTCTTTCATTTCATCAATTTCTTTTTGCATTGCTTCTATCTCGCTCTTTTGCTTTGTTCGAGTGCTCTAGCTTTTCGGAGATTTTCCTCTTTGCTTGTAAATCGAGCCTGCGAACTTTTCCTTGTCTTTCTGCCAGCTTCGTTGTATCTTTTGCTTGAACCATGGCTAGCTCTCTATCTATGGCATCATCATCATCATCGACATTCTCGAACTCCTGCTCGCTCGGTGGGCTGTTCTTGGATGTGAGCCGTCTTTTCTCGCTCTTGCCTTCATGAGGGCCTCGAGCTTTTCTCTTCGTTCTTGGTCCGTTATGTTCGAGGATTCGGGAACAAACGAGGTTTCATTCCCTTGGGTGAGATGGCGATCGTCTCGGTTGCTTTGTCTTTGGAACGATCTTCTTGGACTTCTTCGAGGTGGCATCGTGAGCTTCTTTTCGGCCGGAACACGGTGGGCGCCAATGTTGGGGGGTTACCCGAAAAATTCGGATGACTACCCTAACACAAGTGAGAGTTCATAACACGTTCAAGTTCAAGGTCAAAGCGCAAAGAGATCGTGATTCCCTATGCAAGTAGCACAAGTTCCAAAAAAAAGTCCGAATTCGTTTACACGTGCCCTTGCGCCCCCTTTTATAGGGAGACGAAGGGACTTTTACATACCGATAACACCCTTAGCCTCGGAGAATATTCCAAGTGTGAACGCATACGGGATTGTCTTTTTTATCTAACATATTTACAAATCGCCACTAGTTCACACTTTAAACCCGGACTTTTTGGGACTACAACTTTGACTTTGCTTCTCCCCCGGTTCGTGAATGTCTTCACATGAAACTCCCGAACTAGGTCTTCAACGATTCCCGAATTGGCCCTTGCTTCTCGGTGGCTCGATCATGTCCAAGCGCCCGACTCCCGAACGGGGTCTTCAACGATTCCCGAATCGGCCGTTCTCCGAAGTTCGGGCCATCGACGATTGAGATTCGGGCTTCCGCATGTTCGTGACTCCACCTCCTCGCCGAATCAAGATTCCCGAACTCGCACATTCGCGAATTCGAGACTCTTCGGGTTCTAGGCTTCCGAGAATCGCGAATTCCACCGCTTCGAAAAACACGCTTTGAGAACTTTGTTAAGCTCAACGTTTCGAGGGTGACGGGTTTTCTGAATTCCCCAACACCGAGTACGTGGAAAGGAAGACGAGGGACGATAGTTATATAGCTTTACAAGTGATATCTTTTTGTCATTATATTTTGAGATACGAAAGTGAGGTATATATGTGGCACAAATTAGCTTTACTGCATGTCGCCTTTCAAAGTTTGAGGAACTTTTTCAAACTTCTTTGGAGAAATCAATTAATTTTAGAGGTTTTTTACGGTACACAATACCACCTTATACCACCGGTTGAAAATGACTCGTATGTAATAAAAAAAGGACCTATATGTAAGGATCCGACGGTTGAAAGTGTGGTATGCAGGGACGGAGCCAGTAGGGGGGCTAGCGGGGGCCATGGCCCCCTCATGGTTCTATTTTTTCTACTGAAAACACGGTAGACCAAGAAGAATTTAAGCTTAGATTCTAGTGTTTACTTCCTTATCTACCTTTGCTGGCCCCCGCAATCCTTCAATCCTGGCTTCGTCCCTGGTGGTATGAGTGGTATTCATAGGTGGTATGAGTAGTATATGGGTATTACCGGCAATATACAAAACAATATTGTTGTAATATATGAAATCAACTTATTTTATGTAACCTCATCAGCGGGAAAATATTTTCAAAATAATATACATTGAGCAAATTACTATTTCACTCATAGTAAAAAACTGGAAAAAAACCCCGATAATACCACCGTACTACTATTGGGTGGTATTGTGTACCTTAAAAACCCTCTGATTTTAAACCTCAAACATAAGCTGCACAAGGTCAAGTGACGATTGATACCATCTTTTACTACAAGTTTGAGAACAGAGTTAAATTATGAACAGTCACTTTCGTATTGGGGTTTGGTGCCGGCCGTTCTGGATGATCCCAAACTAGGGGGGGCAAAATCATTGCAACGTTCGAACTGTTTCGGTGTTTGTGGGTCAGCAAACAACACCAAACCTCTCTGAATGCAATTGTCAGATTGATCCTCACACCTCGGTTAGGAAAAGGTCACCACTACGGAGCAACCTGAGCTAACGATCACCGCACCGGTAGGCGCAACTATTGTGATGCCAAAAACTATAGTGCCGCGCATGCTGCGTGCAAACCTAAGCTTGGCATTACAACATTAATATGACTTGGATGCCCATCAGGCCATCAAAGTGCTCAACAATCCTACCCACTCGGAGAGCGGAACATGCTCCCGTGATGCCACTCATTCCGAAGGCAGAAGCAAAATGAGGATGCACGTTTTTTGTTGAGTGCTTTGTGGTGGTAAGAAATAGGTAATAGAAACAACAATGGTGTGTGTATGTGTGTGAATTGAGCCACCAGTTGGAAGTAGCTATAGAAACACATATTATCCTATTTTTCCCCATTTATTTGTATTTATAGAGATAAAATATTTTTAGAAATTGGAATTAATTGTTTATTTGGTTTGGTGGCAAAACTATGCTGTTTTAATTTACGTGTCTATCAGTTGGAACATAAATTCTTTTTAATATATTAGACTCCACAGAGAAAGATTACAATAATATGATTGTGCTATGCTACGTGTGTATATTGGTTGGAGCATGACTTGTAAAATAACTTTTCACATCGGCATATCATAATCAAAATCAAGAAGGTACGGTTAAATCAACAGCAATATTTCCTTTAAACTATTTAGGTGTCCTTCAGGTTTAACCATGCATTATTTGACTAAGAAATGAATTTGATGCTGTTTATATTAACCAATGGGAGGAAAAGTAGTCTACCAGCATGAAAAAATCTCCACATATATATTGTTTTGCTTCCACTATCGACACCCTCAAAGGCAAACCATTTTGCCAAGATGCTTGTAGGCAGAAGGAGACAGAGCAGTCAAGACGCCATCAGGATAAGTTGGTCTTGCTAAATTCTAATGCCACCCATTCCCAATTAATTAACCAAAAATGCAAAGATAAAGAAGTACATAAACAACTTCTAATACTGAACCAGAGGGAGTAAGTGGGTCTCACTTCCTAACGCCACCCGTTCCTAATTAATTAATTGAAAGTGCAGAGATGCGCATATATAAGTACATTCATCATCACCTGATTAGACACGGCCAGTGAGAAAATAATAGGGACAAATTAAAGAACCGAGAAGATAAAGAAGCACATAATAATTAGTGATCACCAAGAGCTCAAAGTGCTCCATAGATAGACCGGGGTTTGATTTGCTTTGAGGAAGCTGGAAGCATGGGCAGCGAGGTGCAGGTTCTATGTAGTCTGTCGTTTTGTGGACAGGCCACGAATTAATAGGAAGTCAGAGAACATGTTGCAAGTAGCAGTAGCAGTTAATTTCATGGAAATAATGTTTTCCGGAATGTACTTTTTCTACCAGAACTAGGACCTTTGTTTGGAACTCATGTAGCACGTTTCATTTGTTTGTGTAAATCTTATCCTACCATGGCCTAACTTGGCTCAAAAGATTCGTGTCGCAAAGTACATCAAAACTGTGTAATTAGTTATTTTTACCTATATTTAATACTCTGAACATATGTCTTTTGGCGTATTTAATGTGATGTGATGGAGAGAGAGTGGAGAAAAAAATTGAAAAATTTAGCCAACTAAATAAGGCCTAGATAGGAAGGTCAGGGACAGAGTTCCATGACTTTCGCATTTTCTTGTACAAATGGAACGGTTGGGAGCTCATCTTTTTTTTTTTTACAAATATTGGGAGCTCATCTTTGATCTCTACTCTACCTCAGTCAGAGTCTCAGAGACCCAGCAACAACCTAACGTTTAACCGTCACTTTTACGGGGCAAACATTTCTTTTCTCGCACATACTCGATCTGTTACTGTTGTGGGATGAGAAAATGGAAATGGTTTTTTCAGAAAGATGCGTTCATATTCAGGTTGATGTCTTTAGAGCATACATATAATTATTGGCAGAATCGAGCGAAGAAGCAGAACAACGATCTCAAGGTCTCTCTCTCTCATATTGTCACACTGCACTACGTGGATGCTCTTGTTGGCGAAGAGCCATGGTGTGAGATCGCTGCAGCTTTTGACGTTCAATACGTTTTCGTGATGCCACTTGTTCCGAAGCCGAAGCGACAAACAAGGACCACACATACCACATACTCCCTCCGGTTCCCTATTAGAATCCGTTTAGGACAGCGGCACGGTCACCAAAGTATAACTTTGATTTCTCTTTTCTATAAAAATATTTATTGGAAAGTTATATATATATATTCTTATGAAAGTAATTTTCAAGATAAATCTATTTATATGATTTTCACATTTTCAAACTCATCGACTTAAAAGTTATTCATGTTTTGTATTCCCAATGTTTGACTCAAACCTTATCTAAAACGACTTCTAATCAATGGGCCGGACACGTATCGTTATGTTCATGGGGGACCTTCCGGTACTCTTGTATGCAACAGCTAGCTGTTGTGTGGGGAATTGGGAGGGACGTGTCTCGACAGTGCGTGGTTAATTATAGCACACGAGTGAATAAAAGTGTCATATTTATTTCAACCTCTGAGTTATGAAAGGAAATAATACGTAACATAAGATACATGTTGACCTCAGAGTAGGACATCTTTGGCCCTCTATGGATGCATAGCACCAATTAGCCTAAAATTATTCAAACAAAAGGATTAGATTGAGCTAGTTTGCATCTAACACACTCCAAAAAAACTATCGCACCCAAGAAGTGCTAATTGGAAAGTGATTTTCTCCTGCATCGGGTCCCTCCTTCCCTTCCTGTGACTGTGTGTTCCCCTTCCACAGCACGGGCTCCCCTTTCCCCATTATCAGAAATGCATCGCACCCCTCGCCGGCCCTAGTCATGATGCACCGTCGACCATAGCCCTCCGCTGGCTGAAGTCGGCCCCAGGCGCGCCCTCCGCCGCTCACTCTTCACCTCCAGCCTCCCAGCCTCTCACCATCCTTTTCCTCCCGGTCATCGCCCCTAAGCACTTTGTCTCTCATAGTTGGTATAGGAGTGACTGCTTTGCGTGAAACCGCCACCGCCGCTCACCCCCTTGCCGCCACGCAATTTCGGCCAAGCTCCACCGCTACGCCGCATGGGAATAGCCTCTATGCATTCTCTCTCACTTCGGCCATCTCTTCTTTTCCCCTGCCGCCATTTGCCCCTTTCGCCACCGCACGCCGTAGCATCTTTCTCCGACCGATTAGTTGCCCATAGGCTAGACCCATCTAGCCTTCTACCCCCTAGCACCCCTAGCTCAACCCCTAGGCAGTCAGAGCTTCGAAATCGGAAGATCTTGAGCTCACTCGCGCCTCTCCCATGGAGAACGAATGTGAGGTGGACGGAGCCCGGGTGCTAGGGATCTCTGCCACCTGGGATCTCCGGCGACGCTAGGAGCTGGTCGCCTCCATCTCCCTTCTCACCCTGCCGTAGCTGAGCTCGATCCGGCATGCTTTGAGCTGCAACTTTGCCCAAATCGTGGCAGATGCGTCCAGGTGCCCCCATGCGCGCACCACGACAGCGGATCTGGAGGAACTCCGGGGCGGAGACCTCGAGGAGGGGTGGCGCTGCCCTGCGGCAAGCCAGCCCCGCAGAGGGAGGAGGCTGGTCGGGTGTCGTCCTCCATCAACTTCACCTCCGTCGGCGCCGAAGAAGAATAGAGGAGGATGCCGCGAGGAGATGAAGGGAGGGGGAGCTGCCAGCGGCGGAGAATGGAGTGACAGCACCTGCGCTGGCGCCGGGAGGGAGGCCGACTGGGGTGCGATGGAGGTAGGTCTAGGAAAATACCCGATACCCACTACCTGTACCCGAACTACCCGAACCCGAGGTACCCGATACCATGTTTGGATAGTGATACCTGAAATTAGTTTGGGCAATTCGGGTAATACACTCATGTACCCAAATTACCCGAACTACCCGAAATTTTCCTTTGTCTTTGTATTTATTCATGTGTTGTTAGCTAAACACTTGAAATTGTCACTTTATTATAATATAATTCTCTTAATTTTAACAAATGACTATAGTATACTATTCTTCTCAACTTGTAGTTGAAATTGAACACAAATTACTGGTGAATATTTTGTTAAAATTCTACTAAAATTTTGTGTAGTTGTCAATTTTTTGTAAATTTGGGTAGATTGGGCTTACTCGAACCTGAATTATCGGGTACCCATAATTTTGGGTAGTGTTATTTTGGGGCTAATATTCGGTAGAAATTTTCATTACTCGAATTTTCAATTACCCGACCCGATTTAATCGGGTAACCCGAATGCCCAGACCTAGGTGGGGGTGTTAAAAAACACTGACATGCGGGTCCCACGGATGGCAGTTGGTACACGAGATGGAGTTTAGAGTTGAAAAAGTGCATTTATTCTCAATCTAACCATGTCACCCGAACAACTTTAGAGCTACTAGAGTTAGCTTATGATTAGAGTAGACACTACGGGAGAATGGACATTTCCCGAGTGTCCATTGCTTCCCCGAGTGCCAAAAATCGGGCACTCGGGGAAGGGCCTCTTCCCCGAGTGTTGCACTCAGGGAAGAAAAACACTCGGGGAAGAGAGGCTTCCCTGAGTGTCATAGGGTCCATGGCACTCGGGGAAGAGAGACACTCGGAAAAGGCCCTCTTCCCCGAGTGCAACACTCGGGGAAGAGAGGCACTCGCGGACGAAAATTGGTACTTAACGGCGGGAATGGACGGAGCTACGTTATAAACACTCTTCCCCGAGTGCCATCCCCTAGCACTCGGGGAAGAAAGCCTCTTCCATGAGTGCCTCATCCTAGCACTCGGAGAAGTAAGCCTCTTCCCCGAGTGCCTTTCCCTAGCACTCGGGGAAGAGCCTCTTCCCCGAGTGCTTGACTTACGGCTCTCGGGGAATTGAAGCCCAAACTTCCTCGCCGGCCCAAATTAACCCCGGCCCACCTCATCCCCGCGGCCCATCCGCCGGCCCATCTGCCGGCCCACCTCCGTGGAACCCTAACTACTTAAGCCCCCCTCCCCCCCTCCCCCCCTCCCCCCATCCCCTACCCGCGCGCCCGGCCCCTTCGGTCCCCCACGCCGCGGCCCGGCCGGCCCCGCCCCGCCTCCTCCGGCCACCTCGCCTCCCGGCCGTTCCCTCCGTCTCTCTCCCCGCCGCCCCCCCTCCGGCCTCGCGGATCTCCCGCGCGCCTCACTCCCTCCCCGCCGGTGCGCGCGGCGCCGCCCTCCGTTCGCCCCTCACCTTGTGGCGAGGAGCGGCGGCGGGGGCGAGCGGCGGCGGCGGCGGATCCGGCCCCGGTGCGCCTCGAACTCCGTCGCGGCCTCGTTCTCCTCCGGGCGCGGCGCGACCCTCGACCGCCTCCCGGCCGCGCGCGCGCCCTCGTCCTCCTCCCGGCCGGCGCGACCTCGTCCTCCTCCCGGCGTGGCGGTGGTGGTGTCGGCACGGCCTCGACCTTCTCCCCGGCGCGGCGCGGATCCGGTGGTGGTGCGGCGGGGTGGCCTCCTCCGGATCAGGTGGTGGTGATGTGCGGCGGCGGCGGTGGTGTCGGCGCCCCCTCTCTTTCTTTGTCTCTCTATCGTCGGGTGGTGTTGTGGTGGCGGCGTTGTGTGGTTCTGGTGGTGGTGTCGTGTGGTGGTGGTGATTCGGTGCGCCGTGCGGTGGAGGTGGTGGATCTGGTGGAGGTTCTGCTGCGGCGGCGGTGGTGGTGCGGTGGCGTGCAGCGGGCGGTGCGGCGGCGGTGGGGATTTTTTTTAAACAGAAAAAAAATTCTTCCCCGAGTGGATAAGAAAAATCTCGGGGAAGGGGAAGGAAACAGCACAGACGCCGTGAACACCTCTTTCCCGAGTGTGCGATATGTGGCACTCGGGGAAGGCCTGTTCCCCGTGGGCCGCTTCCCCGAAGCCTCTTCCCCGAGTGCAACCGTGCCTTCCCCGAGTGCAACCGGCACTCGTGGAAGCCACTGGCTCCCGTAGTGAGTTAGCTTAGGATTAGAGTTAGAGTATCCAAACATGGACTTTATTTAAACCCCGGCATGAGCTTGTTGCAAGTGGCTAGAAGTAATTTACAGCATATTTAATTTGGTTACAATGAGTTGTGAGGATTATTTGCGCATCGTGTGGGCTCATGGGCCAACCCAAATGACCATTTTACATTGTGTCCTTTATCATAATAATTATTGCAACAAGAAGTATACATCATGTCAATATCACATTTCGCTCTACAATTTAAGATTTTCTTCAGGAAAATTTAATCAGCATGAAAAGAAAATCCCAAATGTATATATGTGTATTGGACTTAGTACCAACACCACACTCAAAGGTACGTGGCAGTAGCACCCACCATTCCTTGACATTGTTTCCAGTTGTTGTAAATTTCATACCATATCACCATTCTATTGTTGTTTTTAAAAATCATTATCTATCAGCCCAGCATCTATGAATATGTATCTTTTTTTCGTTGTGTGAACCATATGCACCGCTGAGTCACCGGAGCCTAGCCACCATCTAGTATTCGCTGCGCACGGTCCACGACGATCATCAGCAAACAACATTGGAGCCTAATGCAATGCGCTGTCCGCCATGATCGTTGTAGTCCAAGGACCACCCACTGTGTAATGACAGCTTCCATCCTTAACAGCATGCATGCACTTGTCAGATGGACCAGCACGACTAATAAACCGAATGGGGCATGCAAATAGGGCATTGCTGTACAACACTCTGAGCATCGATTATGGTTCTGAACAGACCGATCATCTATTCATCTCCATAAGCAGAACGTGTTCCCCTGATACCACTCATTCCCAAGGCAGCAGCAAAATGAGGATGCACGGCTTGAGTGTGTGTGAAGCGAGACACCAGCAGGTAATAATAGTAGCTATAGCACAGAGCGAGGTCGCCGAGGTGGAACATGTTCTATTTTAGCCATTTAGCATTTGTTTGTCTATCAGCATGCAGGAGCAGGACTTCTTTTATATTGGACCCAATCAAAAAGTTGATGCACCTGAACAAGTTCAGTTATTGAACGCAAAAGGTTGTGCACATGGTTCAGTAATATTGTAGCAACTTCTGAAGTTAAGATGAGTAAACTTGAAAGGGTTTGAGTTACACAGAGGAACAT
This sequence comes from Cenchrus americanus, assembly GCA_947561735.1. Taxonomy (NCBI): domain Eukaryota; kingdom Viridiplantae; phylum Streptophyta; class Magnoliopsida; order Poales; family Poaceae; genus Cenchrus; species Cenchrus americanus. Next base: position 9,747,468 of record OX387240.1, on the reverse strand, counting down.
GGTTCATATTCAGGTTGATGACTTCGGCAGAGCTGGCTGGCAAGCTGCCGAGTTTTCTCATTTGTTTTCACACAAAAATTAAAGATGACAGAGTTACGCAAGATGTTGTGTCCGGATGCTGTAAGTTAAAAAAATCTTATAGTAATTCCGCTGTTGGTTTTGAAAATCAATGTCAATCAATCAAGATGACAAGAGTTAAACAAGACGTTTTGTGTCCATGATGAGCAGCAAACACCATTGGAGAGTAATGCAATGCCCACATGCCGTCCGCCATGATCGTTTGTAGTTCCATGTTCACCCACTTTGTGATGACGGCTACAATCCTTCACGCAATGCATGCACTTGCTTAATTCTCAGATTAACCAGCATTACAACATCAATATTACTTGGACGCATATCATACCCACTCTGTATCGACACTGGTGCTGAACTAGCTGTCAAATCATCTCCTTAAGTGGAACATGGTCCCCTGATACCACCCATTCCGAAGGAAGCAGCAAAAGGAGGGTGCACTGCTTATATTGAGTGGTTAGTGGTGGACGAAATAAAACAAGTATAGGAAACAACAGGTAAAAAGGAGCATGCGCCAACAGCTAGAGTGTGTGTGAACCACTGGCTGGTACTCCGTAGTATAGTCATAGCAGAAAGCGAGAGGTGGTAGAACATGTCCTTTTTTTTTGCCATTTAGCATAATTTGTTTGTCTATTAGTTGGAGCACGACTTCTGAAGTTAGCGTGAGGAAGTTATATGGCGAAAGGGTTGAGTTAAATCGAGGCGTGCTTCATGTTCAGCCATTCAGGTAGATCATTTAATTTTTTGCAGAATTGGCTAGAGTACGACGACTGATGAGTTTTCTCATATGTTTTTTGAAGATGACATAGCAAGCGAAGTTGCACTACATACAACGAGCATCACCTTCCATTAATATTTTCCTACGAACGGTAGAAGAGAGTTCATTCAATTACTGTGAATGATCTGTCGTGTGGGCAGAGACCTTTATGCTTTACGGACCAGCCCAAAATTTCTAGAATTATTGAAGGATTGGTAGGCGAAAATCTTATCGCCGAGGTGATCTCATGCTGGAGGATCAGGGAACAGCTAACCCTCAAAAGTATAATGCAATATCAGATAAGCCATCATCATATTTTAGCTTGCATTACGGCTGTGCAACAATCTCTACTTTGATAGCCACTTTTTTAAAAAAAATTGTTTCCGACCTCTGCAAGCATACAAGTGATACAAACCAAAAAATGATAGCCACTAGGCGGCGGTCTGAGTTCCTAAACTTGCATGCGCTTGTTCCATTTCAGTGAGGCCAGCCTTCATGACTGCACCAAGCGCCCCAAGCCGAGAACTGCATCGTTGTTTCTCGGATGTGCATAGTAAGCCTTGAGAGCATCAACCGTGGCGCCAAATGTCGACTGAGACCTTGCTAGCGTGATACATTTGCCCGATGCCACTCATTCCCAAATCCAAAGGCGACTAGATTCCATCGAGTATGCTTGCTGCCTGATTTAGTGGTTGAGGAAGACGATAGGTGCAAAAAATGCCGAGCTAATAAAAAAGAAAGGACGACTCGATCGCAAGAGCTAAGTGTGTGAAGTGAGCTATTGGTTTGACTTGTGTTCTTATAAGTAGTGAGATCACAGAGCAAAAGATAGACATAAATGCATTCGATCCAGTTCAATTATTTGTAGCAGGGCCCTGACTGGTTTGACTTGCATCATCATATTAAGCTCGCATTATCGGCGCGAAACATGTTCATGCCACTCATTCCGAAAGCAGCGGCAAAATAAGGATGCATGGCTTCCATTTGGAGTGCTTAGTGTGTTGGAAGAAAATAGTTACAAAAATGCCGAGGTAATAAGGAGCTGAGGACCTATGCACCGAGAACACGTGTGGTAGAGTGAGCCACTGGTTGGTATAACATGACCTATTCCCGACATTATTTGCGTTTTAGGTAAAATGATTTGCACTTCAATTAAATGTTTGTTTGATTCTTAGTCGGTTTGCAAACTACACGATAGTTCGGTGTTACAATCAACCAATGCATCGATACAAGCCCACTAACGGTGACCGATTCGTAGTCAATCCTCCATTGGAGCCACATATAGTCAACAAACCCTAGAAATGGCTAAACCCTAGAAGAAGAACCAAATCAACAAAATCTACTCGGTTAAAGTGGAGGAGGTATCTTCAATGAGTGATTTCCCACCCAAGTCCACTCGAATGCGGTCGAGGAAGGACCGGATCTACGGGGGGAGGAGGCGGGGGCGACTCCATGGCGACAGGTTCGGGTGCGACTAGGAGGAAAAGGAGGAAGGGAAGAAGAACAAAGGGGGCCCGGTGGCCCGAGGTATAGTTAAGTGAGTCGCGCCAAAGCATGTGGCGCGACTCACCCTACCACCTCGGCAACTTCCCGCGCGTGCACGATCGACGTGGTGCCTCTGTCACGCCACATGTCGTGGCGCGACTCCTAGTCACGCCACGCGGCCTGGCGTGACCAAAAGGGCTATTTCCTGAAATTTTAGTTGGTGACGGGTTATTTTTAAAATTAGATTAAAAGGGTTAAAAATTCGTTTGCATTGGTGGCATATTTTTAAAGATTAGATTAAAAAGGGTTAAAAAATGTGTTTGCATGGCATATATAACTGCGAAATGGAATTAACAATGTGCGGTGTGGGAAGCAAGGTTTGTGTTTGAGTGCTGACAGCAGTAATCATCATCATATCATATACAACTATATAGGAACAACCCACTAAGTGCATAGATTTATTTCTCTCAACCTATAAGCATTACACGTCATAACCCATTATACGCTTTGTCGCCATCCACTATACGTCATGTCATCATTCATCGACCATCTATTTATGTCTTTAACCAATTTTCCGTGATTAATAGCATGTATTTGTGAGTAGCATACCATAAAATTCTCGCAGTTGAAATACATGTAGGATCAATCATTTTCAAATGGTTCACTCTCAACAAAATAACATACTTTCATATATGATTTTGTTTACAAATGATTGTTGTCATGTGATCACTTTAGTGTTTCTGCTTTCACATTTTACCTTAAAATTTTATTTAAAACTTTCCGCGGCATCGCGCGGGGTATCACCTAGTTATATAGAAGCAGCCCTATTGTGAAAGCCCTATTGTGAAAATTGCAGAGATGCGCGTATATAAGTACACTCATCATCACGTGATTAGACCCGGTCAGTGAGAAAATAATAGGGACAAATTAAAGAACCGAGAAGATAAAGAAGCACATAATAATTAGTGATCACCAAGAGCTCAAAGTGCTCGATCGATCAGAGTGGGGGTTTGATTTTTTTTTTTTTTTGAGGAAGATGGAAGCATGGGCAGCGAGGTGCAGGTTCTATGTAGTCTTATTATATGGTGTTGGGATTTGGGAATCGCGAACAGATAGAAAGAGAAGTATGAAGAAACGTGAGATCAATGAACAAGAGAGATTCTTAAATATCAAAGCCAAGAGTTCCCCTCCTCACCCCTTGGGGTCTTATTTATAGGAAGAGGGGAGGCGACTGTTTTTATTATTTCCATCGGTGGGGCTGAGAATTACATTGAGGTCCCTAATATTTACATCCGTAGTCCATCGGCTATTACAATTAGATCCTAAGCCCTTACAAATATATCCTTATACCTGTTATTGCCTCCTAAGGCACACCCCCAATATATGGCATAACTTGTGCACAAGACTTTGTGCACAAGTTTGATTAATCGACCAACTCCACAACATTGATTTGCTGCGAATGTCGTAGACACTGTATTTGGAGTCGGCCGTCATGAACCACTATGGACCTCCGGTAGGAGTTAGAGGGGTTGAGTTCTCGGCCTGCATGAGTTTATATCTCATTTTCTAAGCTAGTTATTACAGCAACAGCATCACCCGCACTGCGAGCATCGACTCTGGAACATGTTCTCCTGATACCACCCATTCCTAAGGCAGCAAAAAAAAGAGAATGCATTGCTTATATACAGAAAAAAAAGATGATGCACCTGACCAATAAGTTCAGTTATTGAACGTAGGTTGTGCACATGGTTAAGTAATTACCTATAGCAGCTTCTGAAGTTAGCATGAGGAAATTATAAGGCCAAAGGTTTGAGTTAAAGAGAAGCGTGGTTCATGTTCTGCCGTTCAGGTTGATGACTTTTGGCAGAATTGGCTAGAGTTATTGAGGATTGGTAGGCCAAAATTCACCACCGATGCAATCTCATTCTCGAGGATCAGAGAACAACTAACCCTCAAGTAGAATGCAATATCAGATAATCCATCATCATTAGCATCTTAAGCTTGTATTTCGGCTGTGTTACATTATAATCTAATCGAAAGATGATCGCCACTAGGCTGGTGCGCAGTACGTGAAAAACAGTGATTCGTAACGGGTGCAGGTATTCATTGGTAACAGGCATAGCGTCTGTTACCGATCAAGCGTTACAAATAATCCAGATTGGTAACCGGCATAGATTGCTGCCCGTTACCAACAACAGACTATTGGTAACGGGCAACAATCTATGCCTGTTACCAATCTGAAATTAAAAATTAAAAAAATCACAAAACCTTATATGCTTTATTTTTATACATAAATGTATACACACAAGTATACAATTACAAACATGTTCAATTACACAAAATACACTCAGTTACATCCATACATGCTCACCGAATCAAAGTAACAGGAAGTAGAATAATAACTACTACTTGGTTAATTCCACCTGTGTAAGATCAACAAAATGAGAACCCATCATAGATGCAAGTTATTATCAATGTGCATGGGAGAAGACAAGTCCAATAGCCTATTCCAGAAAATTTAAATTGAACATATATGTAATGTAATTCTGCAACCATGAACTATCGTGCCAATAACAGATGCCAATCGAAGGAAGAAGTTACAAGTATAATTCTTCGTGCGGTGTGCATGCCAATCTAGACGAGATCATTATCAGCTCATGCCAGTCAGCTTCATTTCTCATGTAAACATTTACAAAGGTCAATCTATTGAATTACATTGCATGGACTAAAGATGTTGAACTATCATCAAGAAGTTCTTAGTCAACTAAAATACTATAATGTACTGATCTGGTTGTAATAAAGATGTTGGTCAATTTTTTTGAAACAAAAGCAAGTGCAGAATATAATAATTGAGCATGGGTCTTCACTGACCTTTTAACTGGGATATCCAAGTCAGCAATGTAGTGAAAAAGGGTGAAGTTAATAACTTCCTGAAAATCACATGCAAATTTTAGCCGATCTGTAATTCAATCAATGAACAGAATAGAAGTTGCTTGTTCAATGTATTCAACTACTATCTGGCTGCAGTGTTACAGTAAGCTACTGCTGAAGGATCAAGTCAACAACAGCGCATGCAAAAAATACATAGTTTTGTGAGTAATTAAGTACCAGCTATTTATCAACCTAGCCAATGTATTTTTCCTACTAATATCCCCCTTAACCAATGTACAAGTATTTTAATTTCACAAAAGCATGCAATAGATAAACTTGCTAACAGCGAGATCAGCAGGAACAAGGTACCTGCAGAGGCAAAAGATGTTAACAATTAATTTACTTACAGTGATGTTTTAAGAATCCATCATAAAAAACATACATGCCAAGCACTTAATAAGTTAACAGTATTCTATCTGAATATGCTCCAAATTTCGAGTATGGTTGAGCACAGCGAGATGATAAGCAAACAATATTTATTTAACAGCTCTCAACAGATGCTGATACAACTTACTTCTTTTTATCAATCTCTGGGACATCAGTCTTGCCAGCTTTCTCAACAATCACCTGAGTGCATCGGTCACAACATAAATAATCAATGGAGCATGCATAAGGACACAGTTTGACTGCATTTATACAACACTTACAGTTACTTGTTACTAACTGGTCAAGATTTATCTGAATCAATGCAATATATCAACTAATCATGAAACAGAGCACTGCGGAATTTTCAAACCAAACAACTAATTTGAGAAAATATCCACCGACCGAACTTTTTCAATACCAAACAGGACAAGACTAATCACATAATCACATGGTGGAGCTCCACAAAAATTATCTACCTGTCTCTTGATTGTAAACCACGACTAACCATAAAAAAATCCAATTTACTTCTAAAAATATCCAATCCACTAACATCAACAAGGTTGATCCAATCTGCTGCCACGGATAATCCGATAAAGTCAATCCAATCAGCTAGATAAGCTCAATCCAATCATGTATACTATTGTAAAGTTCACACTAATCTACTAAACCACTGACAATTTCAACTAAGTATTAACATCATCAATTCAATCTGCTGCAACAGACGAATTGAGAAGGTCAATCCAATCAGCTAGATAATGTCAATCCAATCATGCACTATTGTACAGTTCGAACTAATCTACTAAACCAGCGACAATTTCAACTAATTTGCAGCACCGTCGGCATCTTCGATCCAATCTACCACAGTCGAGAACTACGATTCTAGAGCAAGAAATTAACATCAAGAGAGGCAAGTAGGAGACGCAAACAAACCTAGTTCGTGCTCCATATGCATCTTGAAGATCTCCAGTGGGCGGAGCACCATGTAGTATCGCCGCCTTCCCGCAGGTAGATCCGGCCTTCCCCCACGTAGATCCTGTCGGGGACAGCCCTGGGGTCCCCTTAAACAATTGGGGAAACCCCACTTAAAACCTGCAAAAAAGACCAAGGTCAAACACGCCTCGCTTAAACACACAGGGCATGGCCCACGCCACGGTGGCCCCGACGGCCCACCGAGGCGGCCCACTCAAAAAATCCCTTCGAGCGGGCTCCGCCTCGCTCGAGGGCACACGCCTCTCTCGGGTGGGCTCCGCCCCGTTCGAGGGAGGACGCTTACCTCGAGCGGGCTCCGCCTCGCTCGAGGGTCCGCACCGCCCTCGAGGGGGCTCCGCCTCGCTCGAGGGCGCTCCGCACGCGCACGCCCGTTCCCCGTACACGGGTACGGGCATTTAATGCTCTGACAACGGCGTGGCGGCGCCATCATGCGCCTGGGACTCGCGCCCCGGTTCGTTGCACCAACTCCCTAGGAGGGAACCCATCCCCGCCACTGTGGGGGACTGTGCGACGTGGCCGGTGCCAGTCCCGTGACGCCGCGCCGCCTACTCCTGTACGGCTAACGCGCCGAGCCCTCGAAGGGGGGCCGGCCGCACCCTCGATTTGCTTTCCCGTGACTTTGCAGGGTTAGGTCAAGGCGTTAGGCCGGCGGGGCGCCATCCCTGCCACTGTTAACGGCATGGTGGCCGCCCCCGCGCGTACAATCCCACGCCGGGCACTGTGGCGACAGCTCCGGCGCTGTGAAGCATGCGGGAACGGGACGCTGCCTTACCTGCCACTGTATCCCGTACGGATCGACGTCAGCAACCCCCTCGAGCCCGCCTGGAGACATCACGGCCGTCCGCTGCACTCCTACCCTCGAAGCTACCACTGTTCGGGTACAAGATACGCCATGATGGCCAGATCGCGGCAAGGACCGACGGGGCGGCCGCCTACTCTACGGCGCGGCACACCACACTTCCCCATGTAGCTAAATAGCGCGGCATACATGTAATTCGCTCTCTCCTTGGCCTATAAAAGGAAGACGAACTCCCCCGCCGCAAGAGGACGACGAGAAGAAGGCAGAACAACACACGACACATCACGCACTTGCTCTCCAATTCTCCCACAATATCTTCAGCCACTTCACCAGGGACTTGGAGGCCACGCTTCCTCTCCCGCCTTGCTTGTAGCAGCCCCACTACAGGCACCCCCGGTGCTGAGCAATACAGTGCCTCGAGCACACCACTGCTGGACGTACGGCCCTTGGCCGGAACCAGGATAAACCTTGTGTCTCTGATTGCTTAGCATCGACCATTGAGGGATAGACCTTGGCGCTCATTACTGGTTAGTGTCGGGACCACATTCCGCACCGACAGATCCAGTCATCTCCACACCATGGCCGGTGCCTCCTTGACCGGTGATCCAGGCCACTGCAGCGGCTCCGGCGCGGGGAAGGCGAGGAAGGGGTGCACGAGAGGCGAGGAGGATGGAGGAGGCAGTTTGGCGGATGGGAGTGAGTTTGGCGGAGGCGGCAATGGTGGCCGCGACGGGGTGAGAGAGAGAAGAGGCGTCCGAAACGGGGAAGAGGAGAGCGAGAGGCCGAGAGAGGGGGTCGCGAGTGCGGATGCAGAGGGGCTAGGGTTGGGCGGATGCGAGTGCGAGAGAGGATATAAGGGGCAGATGTGAGTGGGGACTAAATGGAATTGAAATGAAAATTCGAGGTCTAGGAAACCGCAATGGTAACGGACATTCACGTGGTCCGTTGCACAAATATTTTAGGTAGCGGGCGTTAACTGATACGCATCGCCAATAAAACTAAGTTATGGTCCGCAGATTTTATAGGTAACGGGTGTAAATTTATTAGTAACAGACTTTAATAACACCCGTTAACTTTAATATTTTTTTAACAAGTTTTATAAGTCCGTTACCAATGTTGTGTGACTTATTTGATATTTTCATGTAGTGACACCTACGCCAGCGCCAGTCCCTAAACCTGCGTGCGGTTGATCCATTTCAGCAGGGGCATCCTTCACGATTGCACTAAGCGTGCCAAGCCTAAAATTAAACTATACACGACCTATTGCATTGTGCAAATCTAATTTGTGGCATTACATTAATTATCGACGTGCATAGACTTCCTCAAGGAGCATCAACCATGGCGCCGAACTGCGCTGTGGAGCATACTGGTGTAATACATTTGCCTGATGCCACTCATTCCCAAATCCCAATGCAGCGAATTGCGGAGGTGCGACTTCCATCGAGCGTGCTCCAGCGTATGCATGTTTCAACGTAAACCCAAGCTCCAGCGTCATGTGCATCTCTGGACCAGCCCAAACTTTCCGGAAATGTTGAAGTATTGGCATGCCAATTAAAATGTCACCGCCGAGACGCTTAATTAATTTATTTTATCCATGCTCGAGGATCAGCAAACAACACTCGAGCAGAAAGCAATGCCAGATCGTCGTCATCATCTTGAGTTCTTGACTATATATTATGCAATCTGATCGACTGATGAATCGATCGGGAGAGTCACCTTGACTATTAATTATATATGCTAGCTGCTTGTTTCAGCTTCGGCAGGTCCTGCGTGATTGCACAGACGAGTGCAATAAAGACTCAACCGAGAAGTAGAGCATCGCTTGCCGTGTGTAAACCTAAGCTTAGATCTTCAATTCGATCGAGGGCCTGCATTGTAAACTGTCCGAGCATCACCGGCGAACTGTGAAAAGGCCGGCGGCGAAGGAATGCATATTACATATTACATATATATGGGCCTGCATTCCCAAGGAAGAGCACTTGCTGCTTTAAATTTACTGGTGGAGAAAACATATTACATATATATGGAAGAAACAAGGAGGGGTGCAAGAGCCGGAGTAACTGGCTCGCTAGTGTATCAAGTGAGAAATGAGAAGTCAAATGGACGCACCTGACTGAACGCAAATTGAAGGGAGGTTACTGGTGCACGGCTGCTTGCAGCTGGTGTTGCCGCCCCTGGTGCCGAGAATTGAACCAGGTGGTGTAGTCATTCATACGTGCAAACCAAATGTTGGTGTACTGCAGCATCGATGTCCCTAGGGTATGGACTGAGTCCTTAGAGTATCAATGCAACCGTAGCGCCCAATGCAACTGTGTCCCAAAAGGTGGAGTACATTTGCCTGATGCCACTCGTTCCCAAGGCTGCAAAATGCATGCAGAGTAGTGCTTGCTGCTGCTTTAGTGGTGGGAAGAAACAACGAGCTTTTTACTAACAGCTGGAGTGTGTGAAGTGAGCTACATACTACTGCTGAGACCTTTTTTCTAGAGAGAGATGGTTAGAGTAGTATTTAGAGGTGGTAGGATCAACGTCTTTTATAGCACCTGACAGATTTTATATATGATGATGCGCGCCGGTGCCACACAGGACTCCCTGCAGGCCCCGTGAATATGCCAAAACCCAATGAATGATTTATGGCAATAATATCAAATTTCACTAATTTGAATGTTGGTTCACTACTTATTAGAATTAATCCTGTTAGAGAAACTTCAAGAGCTTAGCTAAAATTCTATCTAAATTTAGAATTTTAGAGGTCCTTAAAAATATAAAAAATCACAATAAGTCAATCTAACATACTCATTAAATACTTTGGCTATCTATATTCAATCACTCCTTCACCAACACACTGACATGTGGGACCCACTCATCATCCCCTTTCCTTCCACCTTATTCTCTTCCCCTCCCTCCCCGATCCTCATTCTCATGTCTCCTCTTCTTGCGACTGCCGCCGTGCCTCCTCTCTCGGCATGTCGTCGTCCTTCCCCCCTCATCTTCCTCATGCAGTCCATCCACGAGCGCCGCTCATCCTCCTGGAGCCCGCACACCACCACGAAATCTCGCACCTCGGCCGCCCGGAATTGACTGTCATGCGTGTGGGGAGGAGACTCGTGCCGCTCCTTCTCCGAGTGGTGGCCCACACTGCTACTCTCACGGATGCGCACGCAAGGACCTCGAGGCGTGGAGATGCGGCCTCGGCCCCTCCGTCCTCCTCTCCCCGACGGCATCTCGCGCCCGGTGATGCGAATCATGGCAGGAGGACAGTGACGTGGGAGCAATGGCCACAATGGCACGACGAGCGAGGGGCTCAAGAGGGAATGAGGGAGATTGCGAGCCAATCTCTATTGCCAAAGATATCGAGCGGAGAGAGGAGAATGGAGAGGATGATAGCAAACTGCGATGGATGGAGGAGAGACTGTTGATTGAGATTTGACCTGTGTTTTTTTATTTTTAGCTAATTAATTGTGTTTAGCTTATTTCTTTGAGTTTCTCTTGAAGTTACTCTCGTGCACTATGGGACTTCATAGGAAAAGTTGTCTATGCGCAATAAAAATTCTCAAAAGTAAAAATTAATTGCTGTACAAAAGTTACACAGCCAGAGGTTAATAACGTGCAAAATTTGTGGGTCAATTCACATGGAAACTAAAAGCTAAGACATGTTAACTTCGATCTATTTCAAGTTCAATTTAGTTGCTAGCTTTCAAGAAACAAAACTAACTGTGGGCCAAATTAACCTCATGGCCGGTTGGATCCATCCATGCGCACCTCATCACGACGAGATCCTCTGTAGTTCAGCCTTCTGCCGTTGAGTCACTGTTACGTGGGCCCTATGGCGATGAGACCCATAGGTCAATGGCAGAACGGCAGAAGCCGAACGGCAGAGGAACCGCTTCATCGGGGTTGCTTCCAACTACCATTCTCCCAGTTTACCTCACGTTGTGACGTAAATTCAAGCTCTCACGAATCGAAGTGGACACGCTTGCTAAGGAAGCAACGAGCATAGTGGCAAACTCTTGGAGAAAATACTGCAACGAACGTAGACAACGCTTTTCCGACGCTGCTCAATCCGAAGCTTAAATTAACATGCACGGTAATGCATAAGTACGAAATAAATTTCACGTAGTACTGAGTACATGTGGTGAGAAAATATGATAAAATAATTTGTGGTGAGGGATAAGCAAGGCGAGTATAGCTTACAAGCAAATTACGAAGCCGATTGTGCCTACAGTGAGGCGCATGACAGGAAACTGCCGGAGAACGAACCAGCGACGTGGAGTATGATTTCCCGATGCCGCTCAATCCAAAGCTAGCAGCACGACCTTAGGCTGACCGCACTTCGGAGCGCTATATGCGACGGAGCTGCAAGTAAACAGGTCAGAACCCCACACCATAGAATGCTATCTCTACGTCCATCGCTCCGTTCGCTACAGGGCACCGGTATGCCCGGCGTTCTTTCACCCCACCGTATCGTCTTTCTCCGCCCGCCCGCCCAACACATGCCCCGGAGGTCGCCTGCTGAGCGGCCGGTTCGTTGGTTTCGTGGGATGGAGCTGGATATACAGGTGTTGCGGCTGCAGCCTTTGAAGAAAGGAACCTCGAAAGGTCCATGGGCCATGTGGGCCATACCCTGTTTCCAGACACCTTTAGAGCTGCAGCGGTGCGACTAGCCTTAGGCTGACTGCAACGGTGCGCTGTAAAACGCCTTGGACTGCTAAAAATTACAAGACGGGGCAAAAAAATCGTCTGCAGCGGTACCAGGGAAAAGACCCTATAATCAAGGGTGTGCCTTGATCCAAGAAATGTGGCGTGCGCTAGCTTCGTCTCCTTCTCGCCCCACCAGCCACCCCCATTCCTCTCCCTTCTCTCCGCTCCTCCCAGGGCGAGCCCCTCTCCTTTCTTCCTCTCCTCTCCATTCTCGGGCACGGCGGCGGGAGATCAGTCGGAGGCCCTGCATCGCCGTCACAACCTTTCGCGCTCCTCCAGTGCGCGCGGCGCAGAGCTCGTCGACGAGCTCCGGCCTCTGTTCTGGCGGGAAGAGGCAGGAGGCGGCGCATCTGAGCTGCTCCAGCGCGGAGCACGTCAGCGCGTGCGGTGCAGGTGCGGCGACCTCGGCATCCTGCGCCCAAAGCTCCTCCCGGGGGAGAAGGCCCGCCTTTGGAGTCACCGCCAATGTCGCCGAACGCCATCGACGCGCTCCACCGCTGCTCCTGGCCGGGGGTTGGCTTGCCCATCAACGAGGTGCTCGCCTCGCTGCGCTCCGCCAGTGCCTCCTGGTGGCCACCAACACCCACGAGCTCACCCTCTGAGCAGAGCAAATCAGCGGTGGTAGCATCTGATCAAAGCACCAGCGGCGGCGACCCGGAGCAGAGCGCAGCGGCGCCCTTCCCCAGCCTCTGCTGCCGGCGAACCTCTCCCTCCTCAGAAGTGTTAGAGGTGGATGCAGGGGAAGAGATAGTGGGGGACGACGGGGGCGACGCATGTGCTCCAGCGAGGATGCGCGAGGCTGCCGAGCTGCGCACCGTGTTGCGCCTCCTCTCCATTGCAGCACGGTCGGCGGCCCGAATCTCCATTGCGTGGCGACATGGCACCCGCACGCGGAGAGAAGCGCGCGGGGGGGAGGGAGCCGACGGTCGTGGCGCGAGTGCTGAGAGGGGAGGGGAGGGAGCTTTCTTGATGGAGTCAATGAGTCATGGAGGCACCGGCAGACGGGGCGGGGGGAGGGGGCAGTTCCGCGAACGCGCCTCGATTCGATCGTTGCGAGGTTTCCGGGTGACGCGTGTCCCCTCCGACATTCCGAGGGTGACGTTTTTTACTGAAATTCTGAGATTTTCGTCAAATTGGATCGTCGGATTCAACCCGCTTCCCCGAGGGGCTGGTGTTGGGGAATTCAGGAAAACCCGTCACCCTCGAAACGTCGAGGTTAATGAAGTTCGTGAAATAAGTTTTCAGTAGCAAAGAACTCGCGAAGATCTGGAATCTTGAACCTGCGAAGTCTTGGAGTCGCGAACGCGCGATGATCTGGGATCTTGAACCTGCGAAGTCTTGGAGTCGCGAACGCGCGATGATCTGGAATCTTGAACCTGCGAAGCTGCAAAGTTGTGAACGCGCGATGATCTGGAATCTTGAACATGCGAAGATGTAAAGTTGCGAACAAACGATGATCTAGAATCTTGAACCTGCGAAGCTTCGGAGTCGCGAACTCGTAAAGACATGAAACCATGAACCTGCAGAGCCACGAACTTCGGGAGTCTGTGAAATTCGGGAATCTGCTGAAGGTCAAGTTCGGGAGTCATGGCGCACGAAGATTTCCCGATCAGGGAGATTCACGAACCAGTAAGAAGCAAAGTCAAAAACGTCGTCTCAAAAAATCCGGGTTTAGCGTGTGAACTAGTGGCAGGCTTGTAAATGTATGAGATGTAAAAGACATTCGTGTACGTGTTCATACTAGGAATATTCTTTGAGTTCAAGGGTATGTTCGGAATGTAAAAGTCCCTTCGTCTCCCTATAAAAGGGGGCATGAGGGCACGTGTAAAAGGGCTCACAACTTTTGAGGTTTAAGCAGTCTTTGAGGAGATTCTTTGTCTCCTCTTGCGTCATTGCTCTACTTGAACGTGCTCACTGTACTATCACCCGTGTTCGGGGATCTCATCCGGATTTTCGGATACCCCCAACAGTAGTCATTCATACATGCAAACCAAATGTTGGTGTACTGCAGCATCGATGTCTCTTGGGTATGGACTGAGTCCTTAGACTATCCACAGCAGTCACACCCATACTCACCTTCAAATCCATCATATGAGGGAGGAGAGAGAGAAGAATCCCATCCCCAAAGAGCAACGCCCACATCAGTTTACACTCATCCCCACCTCCATCCTACCGTTGGCTCGCGGGACAGGGCCGCGGCAGCCACGCCGGTGCGCTCCTTCCGGCCAGAGCACCAACGGCGGCGGAGCGGAGCTTCTCCTTCCAGGGAGAGGCGGGCTCCTCGGGGGCCGGTGGCGGCCTCCTTCCTCGATTCGCGCCGGGGACGGCGCCGGTGGCGGTGGAGGGCGGCGGGGGTCGATTTCTTTCGGGAAAGGGGCCGACGGCCGGGGAAGGACGACGGATGGACGGCGGCAAGTCACGAATCGCGGTGCGGTTGATCCTCGTCGGCCTCGTGCGGCGCACGTGGACGACCGGCCCGCAACCGCGCCGGGAACGGCGAGCACGGCGACCTCACGCGGCACGTGCGGGCTCATGGATCCGGCACCGGACCGGTGGGGCGTGGCAGCTTGCGCGCGGTGGATGTGGCCGGAGCGCGCCGGGATCTCGCGGCGGAGAAGCGGCGGCGCCGGTCGCCCGTGGGCGGCCGCGCCGTGCGATTTGGGGGGGAGGAGGCGCGGAAGGCACGGAGACGACCGGGACCTCACCGACTGGTGCCGGATCCGCCGCCGCAGAAGGAGAGGAGGGAGCGCGATGGGGGAGACGGCCGGTCCTCGGGGCGACGGGCGCGGGAGTGGATCGAGAAGAGGGAGGTTGGGATGGGGGAGAGGAGAGAGATACCTGGGGATGGGGGAGAGGAGAGCTGGACACTCTAAATGGGGATGGGGGTGAGTAACCTGCTGGAGGTACTACAGTTGTCAAAGTTCCCTCATTTTGAAGGTGAGGGAGGGGATGGGGGACCTGCTGTGGACGGTCTTAGAGTATCAATGCAACCGTGACGCCCATCTGTGTCCCAAAAGGTGGAGTACATTTGCCTGATGCCACTCGTTACCAAGGCTGCAAAATGCATGCAGAGTAGTGCTTTCTGCTGCTTTAGTGGTGGGAAGAAACAACGAGCTTTTTACTACAGCTGGAGTGTGTGAAGTGAGCTACATACTACTGCTGAGACCTTTTTCCTAGAGAGAGATGGTTAGAGTATTTAGAGGTGGTAGGATCAACGTCTTTTATAGCACCTGACAGCAAAGTTTCGATTTTATATATGATGATGCGCGCCGGTGCCATACAGGACTCCCTGCAGGGCCCCGTGAATATGCCAAAACCCAATGAATGATTTATGGCAATAATATCAAATTTCACTAGTTTGAATGTTGGTTCACTACATATTAGAATTAATGCTGTTAGAGCAACTTTAAGAGCTTAGCTAAAATTCTATCTAAATTTAGAATTTTAGAAGGTCCGTAAAAATATAAAAAGTTCATAATAAGTCAATCCAATATACTCTTTAAACACTCCTTCACCAACACACTTACGTGTGTGACCCACTCATCATCCTCTTTCCTTCCACCTTATCATCTTCCTCTCCCTCCCCGATAGCCCATCCTCTCCTCACTCTCTTGTCGCCTCCTCCTCCTTGTCGTCCTCTCACGACTGCCACCAACCGCGCCTCCTCTCCCAGCACGCCATCGCGCTTCCCCCCTCATCTCCCTCATGCAATCCAAGACCACCTCCACGAGCACCGCTCATCCTCCTGAAGCCCCGCACGCCATCGCGAAATCTTGCACCTCGGCCCTCCTGGAATTGACTGTCGTGCTTGCGGGGAGACCTGTGCCGGTCCTCCTCCGGGTGGTGGCCTACACTGCTACTCTCAAGGCCCCGTATAAGACCTTGAATCGTGGAGACTGCAGCCTCGGCCGCTTCATCCTCCTCTCCCAGCCAGCATCCCGCACCCGGCGCTGCGAGTCCTGGTAAGACAGCGGTGACATGGGACCAATGGCCACGGTGGCACGGTGAGCGAGGGGCTCGAGAGGGAGGGGTCAAGGACCGATACGGCGAACCGAGAGGGGGGGAGTGAATGGGAGCCGATAAAAATTCTTCTCGAAGGAGATCGAAACTCCAACAAGATGAACACGACTTCCAACACACGTCTCGACTCACTACCAAGGTTGGTCAAGCCCACGTAGCCACTAGAGTGCCACCGGACCTAGGAGCCAACACACCACCTTCCGACCCGAGAAACGCAACGGAAAAACCAAACCTCGAGCCTACGGACCCACACCGGTCGGACCGGTGAGCACCACCGGCCGACCGGTCCCCGCCGGTGAAACCGAGCAACTTCCACTAAGTGGCTCTACACCGGTCGGACCGGTGAGACACACCGGTCGGACCGATGGCAACCCGAAAGCCCCCAAGGCACCAAACAGCCAACCGACCACCAAACGGACCCAAACTCGAAACAAGAAAGCAACACGGGACAACAACGAACACACCAAGACGTTCACCCGACCAAAATCCCACAAGGGCTTGCACCGGTCGGACCGGCCAACGGCACCCGCCGGACCGGTGTAGCACCGGCGACTCGGGATGAACAAGACCCGCGGTCAACTCCCCCAAATCCAAAACTCGATCTCCCGAATCACTCCACGGACTTGAACAAGACTTTGGGGGTATCGGGAACACCTCATGAGGAGTCCATAGCCAAGTTTAATCCCACCAAATCTCGTCCAAAAAGGAGGAATCAAAGAAATCCCGCCGAAAGCACTTCCAACCCAAGAACTCAAGAAACCCCAAAATCGAGCACTTTTACTCACGGATTTGGGAGGGAAATCACAGCCCAAAGAACCACGAAGGGTTCCCACAAATTTCCCCCATCAAATCCCCAAGAGAAAAGTCCCAAAAACAACCCAAAGAAATCACCGAGAGAGGGCTCCGAAAATCACCACCAAGAACAACCGGGAAAAACACATCCAAACCTTGAGGAACCATGCTGAATCATCTATACATGAAACAAAGGTTCGTACAAGGTCTAGCAAGCCGCCCGATCATCCATCCCTCTCAACAAGATCTCTCCGTGAAGCTCTCTTGCTAGTCCTAAGGAAAACCTAAGGAAAATAGGTGGAAAATAGGAAAACAAATGAGCTAGGGTTCCAAGAGTTGGCTGCCATCCTCTCACCTCTTGGGTTATATGGAGGCAACCGAATGTCTAAAATGCCCTTCTCTAACAACTAGGGATACAAGCCCCTCAAGGGCGGATTTGGAATTCTTGATGTCTTCACCATCGGACGGATGCCCCGCGACCGCACCCCGCGTAGCCTCGACGCAAGCCATACGATCCCGACGCGTGTCCTCCGTTTCGAAGATTCCGGACCGCGTCGTCGCACACCGGTCGACCGGGCAGCTCCTCACGGCCGACCGGTGCTCCTCACCGGCGACCGGTCCCCACCGGCCGTCGACGGCCGGACCCACCGGTCGGACCGGTCCGCGCGCCGCCGCAGCCTCCGTCTTCGGTTCTCCGGTCTTGGCTTTGTGGATCAACCATGGAACCCGGTGGTTTTCTGGTGAACCACCGGAAACCCCGCGAACTCGGTGTAGCCTCCGCCAATCTCCACTCATGACTTGGCTCCCACGTAGTCCCGGCTCGACCTTGGTTTTGAGGCTCAACCAAGAAACCGTCCACGACTTCATCTTGCTCTTCATGCCACCATGCGGCCCGCACTCGACCTCGCCGGCCACCGGGTCCCTCGAACGAAGCCTACTTGTCTTCTCCACACCCGGAGGCCTCACCGCAACGACCTTTCGCGCTTGTTCTTCACCCGCACCAACACCGGTCAAGCCGCAACCCGCACCCGCAATACTTAGCCAAGAATCGGTCCACACAACGTTGTCAATCACTCATCACACAAGGAAGCGACCATCCACCGGTCCTCGAACCACACATGATCCTCAATCTCCCCCTTGATGAGTGCATTGACAACACCCACACAAAAGTAACAAGAGAGAAAAGAAAACGAAAAGAAATAAACAAAAAGAAACTCCAACAAGCGATCAAAAGCCAAACGAAGGCAAAGAGCAAGATCACTTGAAGAAGACAAGTCTCGGACCCCTTAGGCAAGGGCAACGGCTCGACACATCCGAGACAAAGCAAAGCTTAAGCAAAGAGCGCAAACCACCGAAACAAAGCTCGAAAACTCACAAAGAGCTCCCCTGCACACATGCAAGCTCCCCCTGAACCTATGCACCTCCCCCTGGACGAATGCATGCAAGACACCACTTGTAACAGGGCAGCTGCAACAAAACAGCCCTGACCGGTCAGACCGGCCAACACCACCCGTCAGACCGGTGTGCAACATGTGTACAGAACCAACACTCACACCGGTCGGACCAAAGTGACCCGACCGGTCGGACCGGTGCACAACAGAGCCCAGAAATGGCTCGAAACCACCTGAAAACCTTCTAAATGCGCCCAGCAAGCCATTTCAAGCTCAAACTTGTCCCCCTTGTTGGCAATGCATGAATCAAGCCAAAAATGCAAAACTTTCAACCTATAGCTTCTCAAATAGACAAAATTCAACAAAGAATGCTACACATGTCCAAATGAGCAAGTTAGGTACTCTACGGCTTCGTATCGATCTCAACTACATGATCACCAAGTTTCACAACCATTGGACGAAGCTAAGATGGATTTTGGCAATTTTGCGAAAAACTTGCCTCTCATGAGCAAAGTCCTAAACATGATCAAAGCATATCAAAATGGCAAAGCCACACAAACTTCATGGTAGGACAGCCATTCTAATCATAAGACCATCACAAACACCCACAAGCACCTCATGTCATGTCAAAGCCACCGAACCATGTGCCTACTTCTATGTATGAGACTTCTCATTGGTAGGCATCATGCAACGGTTTAGCACCCAAAGCAAATTAAATTCAGCACATATGACATGGGAGCACATTTCCAAGCATTTTTCATTTCATTTTCAGATTTGTAAATGGTACATGAAATGTCTTTGTGACAAAAAGGAACTTATGCTCCTCCACAAGATAAATCGGGAGGGCTAAACATTCATGATGGCAAATGAGCCTTTGGCCCCATATGATCAATAAACTAGCTATCCAACCACAAATTAAGCATAGCAAGGCCACAAAAACATGTCAAGAGCATGTAAAGGCATTTACACATGAGAGAGCATACATGTGACATTTTTCAAAAGCATAGCTATCAACCATGGATTATTCATCAAGATCATCAAGAGCTAAGCCAAACTAACCGTAGCATACCAAACAAGCTCACAAAGACATATATCTGATTCCATGGTGAACAATGTATATGAGAGAAGCTTTTCCTGACCAATGCATATGATACAAAATGCATGCAATCTAAGATACAAGGATGCCTATACATCATGTTGCATATGCCATGCCAAATGCAAGAAATGCACAAAAGAAAACTATACATATGCTACAAACCGGCTCCTCGAGGGGAAGCAAAACGGGCTCGACACCACCGACAAAAGAGAGCTCCCACACACCCAACTCAAGAAATCAAACACACACCAAGTTCCCCCCGCAAACGAGTGAAAGTTGCTTGATCTAGGGGTTTGGTGAAAATATCGGCTAGTTGGTCATGTGTGGGTACATGGATCAAAGCTATCTTCCCTTTCTCTACGTTGTCTCTCAGAAAATGGTACCCCACTTCTATGTGCTTGGTTTTGGAATGGAGCACTGGGTTCTTTGCAACGCTTATGGCACTGGTGCTATCACATTGAAGTGGGACATGGGTATACTCCTCACCAAAGTCACTCATGGTGTAGGTGATCCAAAGGAGCCGAGAGCAACAACTAGCGACGGCAACATACTCGGCTTCGATCGTGGATTGAGCAACACTCGACCTTGCGGGAAGACCAAGACACCAAAGAAGAACCCAAAAAAGCGGCAAGTCCCGGAAGTGGACTTCCTATCCAACCGACACCCGCAAAATCCGCGTCCGAAAAGACATGGAGCGCCAAAGAAGAGGACGCGAAATACCAAAGGCCGAAGTCGGGAGTGTGACGCAAGTACCGAAAATTCGCTTCACCGCTTGTCGATGCGAAGTCCTCGGAGACGCTTGAAAACGAGCGCACGGACACACGAAGAACCGTATGTCCGGCCTCGTCGCCATCAAGTAGAGGAGTGACCCGATCATGCTCCGGTACTCCTTCTGGTCCACGTGTTCACCTTCCTCGTCCGCATCAAGAGCTGTAGTCGTACTCATCGGCGTCGTCATAGCCTTGGAGTCCTCCATCTTGAACTTCCGCACAATGTCCTTGGTGTACTTAGCCTCGGTGCACAAATGTTCCTTCCTTTGATTGCTTGATTTGTAGCCCGAGGAAGAACCGCAACTCGCCCATCATGCTCATCTCAAATTCCCTCGCTCATATCATCTCGCAAACCTTGCAACAAGAGAGTTAGACGAGCCACCAAAGACAATATCATCCACGTACACCCGCACAATCGGGATATCTCTCGCCCTCGCCTCGAAAAAACAAGGTCCGATCAACCTTCCCCATCTCAAAGCCTCTCTCAAACAAGAACCCCCTCAACCTCGCCATACCAAGCTCTAGGCGCCCGCTTCAACCCATACGCCGCCTTCCTCAACTTGTACACCCGGTGGGGGTACTTCTCACTCTCAAACCCCGGAGGTCGCCTCACATACACTTCTTCCTCCAACACACCATTCAGGAAAGCACTCTTCACATCCATTTGGTGCAACTTGAACCCTTTAGCCACGGAAAAGGCTAGAAGGATCCTAATCGCCTCCAAACGGGCTACGGGAGCAAAGGTCTCCTCGTAGTCGATCCCCTCCTTCTGACTGAACCCTTGAGCAACAAGTCTCGACTTGTTCCTCACAACCTCACCCTTCTCTCCCTCTTTGTTCTTCCACACCCACTTTGTCCCAATCGGCTTACACCCCGGGGGAGGGTCAACCAACTCCCACACCCGATTCCTCTCAAAGTTCTCCAACTCCTAATGCATCGAATTAATCCAATTGTGATCGATAGTGCGTGTCCAATGTCTTTGGGCTCAAAAGAAGCAACAAACGCAGCATGAGCGAAATGGGAATTGTTTCGAACCCTCGACCATGTAGTGCGTTCATTCATGTCGTCGATGATCCTCGAAGCCGGGTGATCCACTTGAACTCGCCGGGGAGGTTCTCGCCTCGAAGCTACCTCCCCCCTCAACATCGCCTTCTCCTTGTTCTTGATTTGTCGTCGTAGGTGTAGCAGAGGGTCCATCCATCATCGTAGTCGAAGTCGTGGGTACATGTTCAGCGGGGGCACCGCAAAGACCATCTTCATCCTCTCCATGTTCATGCTCCTCCTCCCGAAAAATCTCCTCGCCAAGCTCATCATCACCCGCACACTCAAAGACAAGCCGACTACGTGGCTCTGTCTCGTCGAAGGTTACCTCGCAAGTCTCCACGATTTGGTTAGTTTCAAGATTGACCACACGATATGCTCTAGAATGAGATGCATAACCAAAGAAAATGCCTTCGACGGACCTAGCCTCAAACTTATCCAACTTCCTCGCCTTTCTTCAAAATGAAACACTTGCAACCAAAGACGTGGAAGTGACTCACCTTGGGTGTGCGACCATGCATCAACTCATAGCATGTCTTCTTCTTGTGCACTCGAGGTATATCTCCGTTCGACACATAGCATGCGGTATTCACCGCCTCGGCCCAATACCTCCTCGGAGTCCTATGCTCATCAAGCATCGTCCGAGCCATCTCGCACAAGGTCCCGTTCTTCCTTTCCACAACACCATTCGGGGAGGCGTATACGGACTCGAAAACCGGTGCTCAAGACCCAAGTCATGGCGAAATGTTTCAAAACGAGAGTTCCCGAATTCCGAGCCATTATCACTACGGATAGCTCGTATGGCATCTCCGTGCCTCTCGTTCCTCAACCTCAAGACTAGATCTCGAACAAAACCAAACGACTCCCCCTTATCCTCCGTAAAGAACACCCACGCATACCGAGAATAGTCGTCCACCACAACAAGGACATACCACTTCCCACCCGCGGATCGCACACGAGCCGGGCCAACAAGGTCCATATGGAGCAGCTCGCATGGACGCTCGGTCATCACATCGGTGAGAGGCGGGTGAGAAGAGGCCACCATCTTGGCATGCCTACACGGAGCACAAACCAACTCTTTCTCAAGCCTCAACCGTGGCAATCCTCGGACCAAATTGAGTTTACTCAAGCGTGACAAAAGGTCAAAACTCAAGTGACCCAACTTCCTATGCCACCTCCACAACTCACTCGAAGAACCAGCCAAGAAACAACGCTCCACACTCGAAGACCGAGAAAAATCAAGACAAAACACACCGACCCTCGGGAACGACCATACGGACAAGGTCCCCTCGAGAGTCCACAATCCGAGAACCACCCGGCCGAAACAACACCTCAAAGCCCTCATCCAACAACCGGGACACATAAAGCAAATTGTACCCCGGCGATTGAACAAGAGCAACACGCCTCGCAGTGATCTTGTCACTCACTTTGATCTCACCTTCCGAAAGCACATGTCCACGCCCATTGTCCCCAAAGGTGACGTACCTCTTCGTCACCACCGGACGAGACTTGAGAACCACCCCGAAAGGACCTTGATGCCGCCTAGAGGGGGGGGTGAATAGGCGCGATGACCAAATAAAACCCTTTTTCCCGAAAAACTTGAGCTTAACTAGCCAAGGCGGTTAGACCGCCCCTACCGAGCGGTTAGACCGCCCCCGATGTGCGAACCACAAGGGGGCGGTTAGACCGGGTTTGAGGGCGGTTAGACCGCCTTCCCGCAAACCCGCAAAACAACTCAAGTCTTCTCTTGACTTCTAGCACGAACTGAAATTCTTGAGTAGCTCCTGTAGATGATCACGAGCAGGGTAATGATCCCTGCACTCAAAGACAACCACACCCAAGTAGATCGAGCGGAAGCAAAGTAAATGTGCTAGAGATCAAAACAAGTGAGGCAAACCACAAAGGAGAGACGAGGATTTGTTTCCCGAAGTTCACCGCCCACAAAGGAACGGCTACGTCTCCGTTGAGGAGCTTGTAAGGGAATTCTCCCACAACAAGCCGGGTCTCTTTCAACCGCTTTCCTCACTTCCACTAAGGTGATCTTTTTCACCAAGAGGCAAGATCACAGCCCTTACAAACTTGCCGCTCACCACAACCTTGGGAGCTATCCGGCGACGCCTAGCCGTCTAGGAGGCAAACCTCCAAGAGTAACAAATGCTTCAAAGGCTTTCCGACGAGAATCACAAGTGCTCAAGCTATGGGTTGCTCTTGCTCGGCTCACACAAGCTCACAAAGGCTTAAACTCTCAACCCAACACAAAGATATGTCTTGAATAGCTAATCTCACAAAGAGAGAGTTGGGGAGATATTTCTTTGGCTTTGGCTTATGAAAAACGACAGGGGAAGCACCTCAAAGAACCCTAGAATCGCAGCCCCAACAAGTGGAGCTCGTGGGGTACTTATACCCCTCACAAGGAAAACTAGCCGTTAGTTCACGGACGAAGGCGGTTAGACCGCCCGGTTAGGGCGGTTAGACCGCCCCCCAACGGTCGGGCTTGAAAACTAGCCGTTGGGCGCTAGGGGCGGTTAGACCGCCCCCCTTGGGCGGTTAGACCGCCCGGCAGAGAGAGCCCCAAAACCCTTTTCTCTTCTCACAAGCTCTTCAACATGAGTTGAAAAGGCAAAGGTCGGGTTATAGGTTTGTTAGACTACTCGCAGACTCTCTCAAGGCTTGTTCTCGCTTAGGTCAACTAATGAGCACTTTTGATCTTTTGTCTTAGAGCTAATGTTGCATCCCTCTTGATAGTACGGCATACCTAAACCCAAGAATAAATATAAAAACCGGTTGATCGCTTGAGTTGGTAGATCTTCAATCTTGTCGTACTTTTGTAAATCCATTGAGAGGGCTTTTAACATAGCCGATGTCTTGAGCAACTTCATACTTGAGCTAGTGACTTAGGATTTTCCCTTTTTTGCATGAGAGTGAGCACTTTAGTCCTTAAGTCACTCCATATTGTCAATCGTAACATTTTGTCATGTTGCAACGCTTTCCTCGGTTAAGGCTTGAATATGATACTTGAAGACCCCACGGATGCTAGAACTTCACCCTAGCAAAACACTAATGGCGGCGGGCCAAGACCCCAAAGATTGCTTAGTCCCTCACCCTAGACATCTCGGTTGGTCTCTTCATCACTTATCCAATCCACCTTGAGTTCCACTTTGCTTTACATGCAATTAACCTTCATTTGAAAATCCCGCTTCAAATGCTTGATCTTGATTGACAACGGATATACAAGCTTCCATTTTTAGAACCATAAAAAGTATACTCATCATCTTGTTCTCTTTTAATAAACTCATGAAGCCTTGCACCAAATACTTATCTTTGTAGATGTGAGCCACAAAATACATCCATATATAAAATACTTCAAAAGTAGCTCATGAAAATATAATGAAAACCTGCTCACGATCTTAAACAAAAACATTAGTCCTTTAATCGCCTTGTCATTCAATTCACCAAAATCCACTTAGGGGCCTAGATGCACTTTCAATCTCCCCCTTTTTGGTGATTGATGACAACTCGATTAAAGCTTACAAATAAAACAATAAAGCGCATTTAGACTCTTATATATAGCCGGAGCTCCCCCTTAATTTGTGCTTTGAGTTAGATTTCAAAAAGTTGGCCTCAAATGCCAATAGCACAAATTTGGAAGAAAAGGCGTGTGAGCTCCCCCTATATCTAGGAGTCGGTGGAGTGCAACATGTGTGAGCGACAAAAATAAAATCCATGATGCATATGGCATGGCAATCACTCAACAAAGTGAAGTGTATGCTTGTTTGGGCGGGGGCGGTCGGACGGGGGTTGCGGGCCGGTTAGACCGCCTCCCCCATTCAGCTTACAAAAACATTCATCAACCAAGCTATGCATCACAAACTATCACAAATGTCACTTAAGATACATAAAGAAGTTCTTCACACTCGGTAGCACTCATACAAATACTCAAGTCCATAAGATAGGGTAGAGATTCAATTATTACAAGCCACTCACTCTCAACTCCCGGGGGCGGGCGGTTAGACCGCCGCACGGGGCGGTTAGACCGCCCCACACGGAGTAGCTACAAACACAAGGCTTTAATCCATCTCTTCTCCCCCTTTGTCATCAAACACCCATAAAGGGCCCGGAGAAGAAATCTTTACTTGTCAAATTACCGCTCGCCGCCACCGATCCCACGTTTCGCCTCCGTGCTTGGATTTGCAACTAGGCACCCACAAAATAGAAGCTAGGATAAGAAAGAGCTAAAAATGGATGGATTTCGAAATAAAGACAAGAGTGAACTATCCATACCATAGGAAGTGGCAGGCCGATCAAAGAATTCATGTGAGACACGTGCCGCCCACTCATCGGTCGATGGAGGAGGAAACCATGGAGGTGGGGCGGTAGTGTCATCAACAAACATCGCATCAAAACCGGTGGGTGGAGGAGGAGGAGGAGCCGAGGAGGAAGATGCACCAATGTCCGATCCAAAGTTGCTCCCATACCGATTGTAAAGATCGGAGTTGAGAAAAGCGTTCACCCTATCATCCACGGAGGGTATCTCAACCACCGGAGGGGATGGTGAGATGGGAGACCTAGGTGGTCGACAACCGGCCCGATTATGAAGAGCTTTCATTGTATCCCTCATCTTCTTATTCTTCTTCCTTTCATCTTGCCGAGCAACTTCAATGTCTCTCCGTGTTTTGCACATACCAAGGAAGATACCGATCGCCTTGCGAAGAGGCGATGTGTGCTTCTTCTCCTCCCCGCCGGGGGCGGTTAGACCGCCCCGGGGGGCGGTTGAACCGCCCCCGGCCGGTATGCCTCCCGGCCGCGCGGCGCCTCCCTTTCTTCAAAAATTTCTTGCTCCTCTTGCATATCATCCTGTGGAGAGGGCACCCTCACTGTCCTACTGGGTTTAGGTTGCAATGGACGATGCTTTGTGTCACTTGGATAAGCTCTTTGTGTTACTTTCTTGATGATGTAGCTAATGTAGGGGCCATAGCTACATAACCTTTGTGGATTTTCAGATGAGTTCTTTATTTCTTGCCACAAAAAGTCACCAACATGAAATGCCGGCTCACCGGCTTCATAGCCACCATCAAGTTCCTCCGAAAAGCGGTGATGTCCGAGGTGTTGCCATCCCTAGGAGTGAGCGTTTTTCGAATAGACGGTTGAGGATGGAGTAGTATGTGTATAGGCCCTTCACATGTCCCCAACTCGTCCCTTGCATTTCGGGATACATAAATGCCATCCTTTTTGCCTCAAGCGGACCCTCATCATGAAGAAATCTAGCAAACCCATCATCGGTAACCCGAACGAGTGAGAAAGTTTGAGAATGAGAGGTGATGACTCTCACCCTCAGTCATCCAAAACATGGCTCTGTCACTCCGCCCATCCTCTTTTGGCACATAGCCAAAATACACTGTCGCATAAAACTGGGCAATGAGTTCTTTATTCCAATGCTGCTTGAACCCCATGAGGGCCTTAATCCCTTTAGCCTCACAAGCCTGAATTACCTCATCAAAGATCGGATTATTCTTCCTCTCCATAAACTCCCAATCCACATACTGAGCATCATTAGTGATTTTTGATTTTCTGCCAGTGATGATAGCTGTGGTGTAGTAGTCCTGCTGAAAGATGGTACGAAACCTGTAGTCTGTAGCAGACCTCTCCTCATTAGCTGGGTTAGTCCTTCTCAAGTTCACTACAGTGTCTGCCATCCCTGCCTGATAATAATCAACGGGCCCTCTGTAGGAAGGATAGTTAGGCTCTCTGATGTATGGCCTACCAAGCTGCTGCCTCGCCGACCACCTTCTCGCTCTTCTTCCTCATCCTCTTCCTCATCACTGTCATCATTGCTATCATTTCCTCCACCTGCAACTCCCCGATTTCTCCAGCTGAGCTCAAAGTTGAGAGAGGGATCCTCAACATCATCATCACTACTCTCCACCCTGTCACTCATCTCAATATCATCCCCATAGTAGACAGGAGGTGGTGGCGGTCCTCTTGGTCTCAAATTAACGCTAGGACCGGAGGATGGTCCAGCCTCACCACTACCTCTTTTCTTCCTTTTCTGAACACCTGCACCCTTTGGCATTGCCTCGTTGTTCCCGGATCACAAGATGTGAAAAAGCGATGTGTGAGATACCGGGAACAAGATTGGCTTGAATGAGCGTCGAGGCTCGGCGAGTCCGGAGCAATTGGCACAAAGCGGCCGGGCGGTTAAACCGCCCCGTGGGGCCGGTTAGACCGCCCTCGCTAGTTTTGAGCCAATGGCTTCTTTCGGCCAAACACAGCAACACGGATATTGAATAGGCGATTCTTGTTCATGAGACGACTCTAAAGTGATTGAGGATTCAAGTACATGCGAGAGATCAACAAATGGCTCACTAATGCGCGGGCGGTTAGACCGCCCTGCAGGGGCGGTTAGACCGCCCCCCGCGATCAACCAAAAAGAGTTCATGACAATGTACTAAAGGAAATGGAACCAAACTTTAGGAATGTCTTCTAGGGGTTGCCGGGATATGTTCTACCCAAGGATATTCAAAAACTACTCATGGAGTTGATAGATCGGGTAAAAACAAGATTTAAATACCTTTGGAGAGATGAAACCGGATGAAACCCAAAGAACCGGGTGGGGAGCCGGTTCGGCCGCCTTAGGGGAGTGCTTTCCACGGATTGGATTTGATTTTTAGGGGTGGAAACTTGAAATCTCCATGGGAGGGAGTGAGAGCTTGAGGAGGAAGAAGGAGTTGAACCCCTGGTCGAAAATGACCTGTTCCTGGTCGTTGGAGAGAGATAGGAGTGAGAGGATAGGGTTGAGGGGTTGAAAAGTCACGGGTTGGGTAAAAACAGAAGGACCCGTGTGACCCGGTCTAACAACCGGTCCGGGACCCGGCTAGACCGCCCCCGCCGCTGACTCAGCAGGTTGCGATCCAGGCTTATGATTTGACTCCTTTTTCCATATAGGTCCCTGGTATGCCTGAGATTTCTCTTAGAAGAGATAAGGAGGACAGGATAGAAAACCTGGGGGGGCGGTTAAACCGCCCCTCCCCCCGGTTAAACCGCCCTCCAGAAAATTTCTCCAGAGACGCCATATCGGTAATACCGACGTAGTGTCGGAAGTACCGAGAAATTTCAGCATTTTGGACAGAGAGCTCTTATCGGTAGTTCCGCCCTAGGGTCGGTAGATCCGGAAATCACCTTTTTCAGCAATAGTGGTTTTGATCCTTTATTTCCATGGAATGTTTGGATGAAAGATATAGAGTAGAGTTTGATCCAACATTCACTAGACTTAGAGGAGTTTGAGATAATCCAAATGAGTCATATTCTTGATTCTTCCAAAAGATTTTGAGAGAGAGATAAAGATATGGATCTAGGGATAATATGGACTTGAGTAAAATATCACCACTTGTGACTAGCCATCAAACAAACACGGAGAACTATAGTCACAAATGGATCAATAGGGTCACAAAGACCAAGAACCAAGTATATTTTTAAAAATAAGCACACTTCCTACACATGCTAGTTTTTTTTCTTTTTTTTTGAGAAATCTATCCTATTTCACAAAGTGCATGCATCCACTTCAAATGAATGGCTTTTCAAGAATATTTGACTCATACCTCCATCCTCGAGACACAAAGACGAGTGATTGAAAGATATCAACCAAATATCTAGAGTAGCCCACAAGGATTCATTTGAGGCAATTACAAGCTAAATGAGGCACACTAGCATGGTATTATGGCCTAGATGCATTTCGGTAAACAAATGAGTTCATGATGACATACCTTTGCATTTAGACCACTTGAATTTGTGCATAAACAATGTTTGCGAATAAATAGCTTACTTGATTATTTGAGATTTATCGATGGAGTCAAGCGCTTGCTTAAGATGCACAAACGTATGAGACTACAAGTTTACTAGAAGAAATTGTTAGTCCCACAAGAGACACAACCTTTGAAGTAAACTCCCCCTTGATTAGTGCGTAGAGAATTTTGAATTTCTCAGACTTAGCACATATTTCAATAAAGAATAAGGGAGATTGCTACAAAGGCATGTCTTTGGCATAAAATGGTTTACAATAATCAAATATGCCGATGGTCTCATTACCACTGCCTTGTAATCACCAAAATGTCGACGATCTGCTCCAAGTCGGGTTACCCGGGCATAGGTGCCGGGTCACCCGCCACACTCCGCGAGGCGCATCGGGTCACCCCCGCCACCGGTGCCGGGTCACCCGCGAAACACATCTCTCGGGGGCTAGGCGGTTAGACCGCCCCCACAGGGCGGTTAGACCGCCCTACTCTTCCTTGATCGTTTTGATGATCTTTTAGCTCTAGATTCTTGATAAGCCTCTATTTTACCCGTAATACACCCCGCAAAGCTTATAAAAACAAGTGCTCTTTTATAGAGCCATTAGGAGCATCGAATGGCATGAGACAATGAAATCATTGAAAGTGTCAAGGTCACTTCCTCATGCTTCACAAACCTAGGTCTAGTGATTCATGAGTGTTCACAAAGGACTAAGAGTGACCAAGGCACAGCTCAAGTACTAGTTATCGAGATTGCATTGGGCCGAGTGATGCTCTCTTGCTAGTCCGTCTCATGGCAAGTTATCAAGTAGCTAATTGTTTCTCCATTGCCATGACTTCAAAGCAACTCGATTAACCTACAAGCTCGGCAAGCACCTTTTGGTACCCAACGCTTGTTGGGTCCTACAAGATTAGTCACAATGTGCTTTGGAACCCATATGGCCCTTGTACCGACTTGAGGTGAACAAATCAACCTCATAGTACAAATGTCCACCTTGTCATTCCTAAGCTTATGAAGATCATAATGGACAAGGTTGGATTGAGGAGTGTTACCATTCGGGCGCTTATTGCCCAAGTGACCCTTCTTACGACATGTGTAGCAAATGCGGCCTTTGGGACTTCCGGGCTTGGGATCCACTTGCTTGTCTTGTCTTGGCTTGCATAGCGACTTCTTGCTTGAAGGGTGTACTTTCTTCTCATCGCTGCATTTGTGCACCGGACCCGTTTAACCGCCCCCGGGGTGGCGGTTAGACCGCCCCCGGTCCGTGCACCTATCTTGTTTGCAATCCGCGACCAAATGACCCTTCTCTTTACATATATAGCACAATCTCCCTCTCGGTTGATTTTCTTTTCTTCTTGGAGATTGTTTCTTGAGCCTTGAGCTTGGTGGGGCGATGTGGAGTGTCATGCCCCGTTTTCTTTGCTTGAATGTTGCCTTTGATTGTCTTGATATGTTGTTGTTGGGGAGTTGAACTTGTGACGGTTGAACCCTTCTCAAGCTTCTTCACCATGTTGTCACGGTTATCTTGAGGAGGTTGCACTTGGCTCTCTTCCTTCAACACATGCAAGTCTCTTTTAAGCTTTTCAACTTCTTGCTTGAGTTCATCATTTTCTCGGGCAATGAGGTCATCACAGGTTTCTACAAATACATGCTCAATACTAGATTGGCTTGCTTGGATACAACAAGGTTTAGTACAAGCAAATTCATTATTGACAAGTGAGCATGTGCAAATGGGTGTGAGAGGTTGTAGATGTTTTACCGATGAGAGGACAACCTCATGAGCAATTTCTAGTGAGGCATATGAATCCACAAGTTTCTCATGTGAACACTTAAGTTCTTTGTGAGTTGCTTGCAAAGTCATATGCTCACTAGTGAGCTTTGCTAGTTGAGCTTCTAGTACATCATTAGCTTCTTCTTCTATCTTTGTTCTAGACGAGAAAGATTTGATATCATGATCATATTTGTTAGCCAACAATTCATACTTACAAACCAAGGAAGCAAGTTCGGATTTGATAAGATCAAGTTCTTTTGACGAAGATCTTGAATCTTCTATCTTTTGACTCTTTGCACCCTTGGCCTGCCTCTTTTTCTTGCTTTTCTTCTTTGCCACGAGACAAGCGCCTTCAACGCAGAAGGTTGAGGTTTCTCTGCTGGGGGCGGTTAGACCGCCCCTCTGGGGCGGTTCAACCGCCTCCTCCAGAGAGACTCTTCTTTCGCTTCTCTTGTCTCCTTCTTGCTTGAAAGTTGATGTTTGATGTTCAGTGGTTGTTGTAGAGGTTGTAGGGCACATCTCCACTGGTTCATCATCATCCTCACTCTCAACCTCATCCCATTTGATGTGTGCTATCCCAAATAGCAATTTCCAAATGAGATGAGCATCCTTGCTAATTCCTTTACTTGTTAGAATGAGATGCTTTAGTTCACTACATACACAACTACACAAAAGGTTAGTAACAACGGCATTGAGTCGCTTCTTCTCCAATTCCGTTGGTAAGACACAAGTCTCATCCTCCGAAGGATACTCGCAACCATAATGCCCTCAGCGGTGGGACCCAAAACCTTAAGTGCAATGAGAACATTGGAATGCCAAGAAGAGTAGTTTGAGCCATCAAAAGCTAGAGGCTCAAACGGTACCTCACAAGTAGTCGACATCGAAAAACTCCGAGCGGTTAAGCTCGAATCGGAGCACCAAGCTCTGATACCAATTGAAAGGACCTTGATGCCGCCTAGAGGGGGGGGTGAATAGGCGCGATGACCAAATAAAACCCTTTTTCCTGAAAAACTTGAGCTTAACTAGCCAAGGCGGTTAGACCGCCCCTACCGAAAGGGTTAGACCGCCCCCGATGTGCGGAACCACAAGGGGGCGGTTAGACCGGGTTTGAGGGCGGTTAGACCGCCTTCCCGATAAACCCGCAAAACAACTCAAGTCTTCTCTTGACTTCTAGCACGAACTGAAATTCTTGAGTAGCTCCTGTAGATGATCACGAGCAGGGTAATGATCCCTGCACTCAAAGACAACCACACCCAAGTAGATCGAGCGGAAGCAAAGTAAATGTGCTAGAGATCAAAACAAGTGAGGCAAACCACAAAGGAGAGACGAGGATTTGTTTCCCGAAGTTCACCGCCCACAAAGGAACGGCTACGTCTCCGTTGAGGAGCTTGTAAGGGAATTCTCCCACAACAAGCCGGGTCTCTTTCAACCGCTTTCCTCACTTCCACTAAGGTGATCTTTTTCACCAAGAGGCAAGATCACAGCCCTTACAAACTTGCCGCTGCTCACCACAACCTTGGGAGCTATCCGGCGACGCCTAGCCGTCTAGGAGGCAAACCTCCAAGAGTAACAAATGCTTCAAAGGCTTTCCGACGAGAATCACAAGTGCTCAAGCTATGGGTTGCTCTTGCTCAGCTCACACAAGCTCACAAAGGCTTAAACTCTCAACCCAACACAAAGATATGTCTTGAATAGCTAATCTCACAAAGAGAGAGTTGGGGAGATATTTCTTTGGCTTTGGCTTATGAAAAACGACGGGGAAGCACCTCGGCAACCCTAGAATCAGCAGCCCCCAACAAGTGGAGCTCGTGGGGTACTTATACCCCTCACAAGGAAAACTAGCCGTTAGTTCACGGACGAAGGCGGTTAGACCGCCCGGTTAGGGCGGTTAGACCGCCCCCCAACGGTCGGCTTGAAAACTAGCCGTTGGGCTCGCTAGGGGCGGTTAGACCGCCCCCCTTGGGCGGTTAGACCGCCCGGCGAGAGAGAGCCCCAAAACCCTTTTCTCTTCTCACAAGCTCTTCAACATGAGTTGAAAAGGCAAAGGTCAGGTTATAGGTTTGTTAGACTACTCGGAGACTCTCTCAAGGCTTGTTCTCGCTTAGGTCAACTAATGAGCACTTTTGATCTTTTGTCTTAGAGCTAATGTTGCATCCCTCTTGATAGTACGGCATACCTAAACCCAAGAATAAATATAAAAACCGGTTGATCGCTTGAGTTGGTAGATCTTCAATCTTGTCGTACTTTTGTAAATCCATTGAGAGGGCTTTTAACATAGCCGATGTCTTGAGCAACTTCATACTTGAGCTAGTGACTTAGGATTTTCCCTTTTTTGCATGAGAGTGAGCACTTTAGTCCTTAAGTCACTCCATATTGTCAATCGTAACATTTTGTCATGTTGCAACGCTTTCCTCGGTTAAGGCTTGAATATGATACTTGAAGACCCCACGGATGCTAGAACTTCACCCTAGCAAAAACACTAATGGCGGCGGGCCAAGACCCCAAAGATTGCTTAGTCCCTCACCCTAGACATCTCGGTTGGTCTCTTCATCACTTATCCAATCCACCTTGAGTTCCACTTTGCTTTACATGCAATTAACCTTCATTTGAAAATCCCGCTTCAAATGCTTGATCTTGATTGACAACGGATATACAAGCTTCCATTTTTAGAACCATAAAAAGTATACTCATCATCTTGTTCTCTTTTAATAAACTCATGAAGCCTTGCACCAAATACTTATCTTTGTAGATGTGAGCCACAAAATACATCCATATATAAAATACTTCAAAAGTAGCTCATGAAAATATAATGAAAACCTGCTCACGATCTTAAACAAAAACATTAGTCCTTTAATCGCCTTGTCATTCAATTCACCAAAATCCACTTAGGGGCCTAGATGCACTTTCACACCCCCTGTCTCCGGTCATATGCCTTGAGCAACCGGAGTCAATCAATCAAATGTTCTTCAAGTCTCCCACCCGAAATTCAACAACGAGCACGTGAGCGAACAAACGACTCAGCAGACCGGGGTTAGTACAAAAAGAGTAAAACCGAGTGCCGAGCCATTTGCTCGAAAGTGGGGTTAGCACCAACCAAAGCATCTCTCCTACCAAAGCTATCTCCACGAACACCACCACGGTAACCACGGCGAGGGAACCACCTCTCTCTCGCCCGGAGGAGGACCAAATCCACGCAAGAAAGCCCGTGGAACGTCCTTCCTCTCCAACTCAAAGCCACGACTCCTCCGATCCCCGTATTGAGCACAAGGAGGAGAACGCCTAGCAACCGACCACCCGCACCCTTTCCGGCCCAACCACCGAACCACGACCACCGAAACAACCCTCGCACCCGTACGAGCTCGAAACCCAAACGGTGTCCGTCCCGAGGCCGCCGCACCGGTCCGACCGGTGCCCCACACCGGTCTGACCGGTGTGACCTGGGCAGCAGCGCCTCCAACAGCCTTCCGCTCTCCCCAAGCCCGAACTGTCCTCACACTTGCCTTGCCCCTGGGCATCTGCATACGA
This sequence comes from Cenchrus americanus, assembly GCA_947561735.1. Classification (NCBI taxonomy): domain Eukaryota; kingdom Viridiplantae; phylum Streptophyta; class Magnoliopsida; order Poales; family Poaceae; genus Cenchrus; species Cenchrus americanus. The sequence continues at coordinate 9,713,179 of OX387240.1, read as the reverse complement.
GGCTCAAGTACACCATCGGAAGGGTGGTACTTGTCCTTGTTAGCCCACTCCTTTGCCATTTTCTCCTCTCGCTTCCTCTTGAAGCAAAACTCCTCCTTATGGCCATCTCTCCCACAATAGCCACAATGGAACCTTACAAGCTTAGGCTTAGGCTTGGGATGTGGTCGCTCACTTGGTTTCTCTCCACTCAAATCCTCCACCGGTTTCTCACCACTAGCCTTCTCACTCTCCTTCCCAAAGAACACTTTCCCCGAAGTGCTCACAAACTTGATAGGCTTTCGGAGATCGTTTGTGGGTGTAGTAAACACGGGTGGAGCCGGGGTTGTGTCTAGTCGGTTCCTAAGATGGTTAGGTTTTGGGGGGAAATCATCTTTGTGGTGAGTTTTTGGTGGCTCCGGGATATTCTCTCCACTTCCATCACCAACCTTGTTTGCCCCAAGTCCCTAACCATCTTGCCTCTTAAAGTCCTCGATCATCATCCTCAACTGAGGCTCATGACCGGACAACCAACCCATCAACTTCCTCAAGTCATCATTCTCATCCTGCAAACGATCAACATAATGTGCAAGCTCCAAATTTTTCAATGCATGCATTTCACAGGTAGAGCAAGATGTAGGCATGGGTTCCTTCAATTTAGCCTCGAGCGAACTAGTATAAGCATGCATCTCATCAATCTAGCATGCAAAACAAGGCAAGAAGTGCAAGCACCTAGCAAAGCGAGTCTAGACTTAAGCTCGACCACTTCAACCCTAAGCACATCTAGTTCCTCACACTTGGAGGCATGCTTCTCCTTAAACAAAGCAAGATCGGCAAGGAATATGGAGCAATCGGCACGGTCATTCTCATCCGAAACAACAGGGCTAGCCTTAAGCGAATCAATCTCAAGCTTGCTATCAAGCACCTGTGTCTCTAGCTCAGCCACTCTAGTCCTAGCATCCTCGAGTGAAGCCCTAAGCTCTTTCCTCATTTTCTTGGCCTCTCTAAGCATGTCATCACGGTTATCAAGCAAAGAGCCAAGCCTCTCATTCTCTTGGCGCAAGAAGGGAAGTTCATCACGCACCCCGTCGTCGGACTCGCAGTCCGAGTCGCTCCGTGTGCTCTTCTTGCCGCCGGAGCTCGGCGCCATGGTGCGAAGCCATCTCTCGCGAAGCGGCTCCGGCCCGCTCGGGTTCTTGGATGACTTCTTGTTCTTGCGACGATCACCCTCATCTTCACTGCTGCTCGAGCTCGAGGTGGAGTACGCGGAACTGGAGTCGACGTCGCTCGCTCCCACCATCTCTCGGGCCTTGCCTCGGCTCTCCTTCTTCCTCGATCGTCGCTCGTCCTTGTACTTGTTCTTGTGCTTGCTCTTGTGGTCACGCCTCGAACGGTACTTGCCGTCCATCCTCGGCTTGTGCTTGTAGCTGTCCTTGTTCTCGGCCTTCTCCGGGCAGTCGGCGACGAAGTGTCCCGGCTTGCCGCACTGGAAGCAAGTCCTCGTGTTCCTCCTCATGTTCACGCGGTTCTCGTGCAGCCTCTCGAACCGCCTCGTCAACAGCGCTAGCTCGTCCTCTCCAAGGTCATCAAACTCCTCATCTGGCATAGACATCAAAGAGGAAAAAGAGAACATCCTGGTGGACGGGTTAGAGTTAGCCTTTCCTTTGGAACCACCAACGAGGGCAAGACTATGGGAATCGGCCGGTCCCTCGAGCTTGGCGATCATGCCCCTATCCAAAGCTTCGAGAACAGCTCGTTCACCGTCAGAGTGTCATACTTCTCCGACTCCACAATAGCCTTGAACTTTCCGCCCCAAATCGTACGATCCAAAGAGTGTAAGAGCTTGACCGCTCTATCATGATCATCATACGGGAGCACGTCCACATTGGCCCTCATGTTGTTCACAACCACTGTGAACCTTTGAAACAAGGCATCGATGGACTCACCGGGGAGATGAGTGAAGTTCTCGTACTCTCTCCGGTAGGTCGCATACATCCGTGCTCGCACACAGGGCGTTCCCAACATGAGCCTCCTTCAACACCGCCCAAATCCTACAAGCCAAGTGCTCGGTGTGCACCCGATCGAACTCGGGCCGACACAAAGCACGAAACAAGTAGTCGACCGCCTTATTGTTGGCGTCGAATCCGTCCCTCGATCTCGGAGCGAGGAAATCCATCGGCCGGACATAGCATGTGTCCACCGTGACATCCCAAAGGATCCGACCCTTTCCGCGAAGAAAAGCACCCATCCGCTTGCTCCACATCCGGTAGTTCTTGCCATCGAAGTGTGGAGGACCCGAACCCCGTTCTCGGTACGCCATCCTTGGATCTTAGACCGGTTAGAGTCAATAAAGACCCGAATCGGCTCGATACCACTTGAAGGACCGATACGGCGAACCGAGAGGGGGGAGTGAATGGGAGCCGATAAAATTTCTTCTCGAAGGAGATCGAAACTCCAATAAGATTAGACTCAAAAAACCCCAACAAGATGAACACGGCTTCCAACACACGTCTCCGACTCACTACCAAGGTTGGTCAAGCCCACGTAGCCACCGGAGTGCCACCGGACCTAGGAGCCAACACACCACCTTCCGACCCGAGAAACGCGGTGGAAAAACCAAACCTCGAGCCTACGGACCCACACCGGTCGGACCGGTGAGCACCACCGGTCGGACCGGTCCCCGCCGGTGAAACCGAGCAACTTCCACTAAGTGGCTCTACACCGGTCCGACCGGTGAGACACACCGGTCGGACCGATGGCGACCGAAAGCCCCCAAGGCACCAAACGGGCCAACCGACCACCAAACGGACCCAAACTCGAAACGGCGGCAACACGGGACAACAACGAACACACCAAGACGTTCACCCGAGCAAAATCCCAAAAGAGCTCGCACCGGTCGGACCGGTCAAGAGCACCGGTCGACCGGTGTAGCTCGGGTAGCTCGGGATGAACAAGCACCCGCGGGTCAACTCCCCTAAATCCAAAACTCGATCTCCCGAATCACTCCACGGACTTGAACAAGACATTGGGGGTATCAAGAACACCTCTTGAGGAGTCCATAGCCAAGTTTAATCCCACCAAATCTCGTCCAAAAAGGAGGAATCAAAGAAATCCCGCCGAAAGCACTTCCAACCCAAGAACTCAAGAAACCCCAAAATCGAGCACTTTTACTCACGGATTTGGGAGGGGAATCATAGCCCAAAGAACCACGAAGGGTTCCCACAAATTTCCCCCATCAAATCCCCAAGAGAAAAGTCCCGAAAACAACCCAAAGAAATCACCGAGAGAGGGCTCCGAAAATCACCACCAAGAACAACCGGGGAAAACACATCCAAACCTTGAGGAACCACGCCGAATCATCTATACATGAAACAAAGGTTCGTACAAGGTCTAGCAAGCCGCCCGATCATCCATCCCTCTCAACAAGATCTCTCCGTGAAGCTCTCTTGCTAGTCCTAAGGAAAACCTAAGGAAAATAGGTGGAAAATAGGAAAACAAATGAGCTAGGGTTCCAAGAGTTGGCTGCCATCCTCTCACCTCTTGGGTTATATGGAGGAAACCGAATGTCTAAAATGCCCTTCTCTAACAACTAGCGATATAAGCCCCTCAAGGGCGGATTTGGAATTCTTGATGTCTTCACCATCGGACGGATGCCCGGCAACCGCACCCTGTGTAGACTCGACGCAAGCCATGCGATCCCGACGCGTGTCCTCCGCTTCGAAGATTCCGGACCGCGTCGTCGCACACCGGTCGACCGGTGCTCCTCACCGGTCGGACCCGGTCCCCACCGGTCGGACCGGTCGGACCCACCGGTCGACCGGCCGGCGCGCTCGCTGCGGCTCCGTCTTCGGTTCTCCGGTCTTGGCTTTGTGGATCAACCAAGGAACCCGGTTGTTTTCGGTGAACCACCGGAAACCCCGCGAACTCGGTGTAGCCTCCGCCAATCTCCACTCATGACTTGGCTCCCACGTAGTCCCGGCTCGACCTTGGTTTTGAGGCTCAACCAAGAAACCGTACACGACTTCATCTTGCTGTTCATGCCACCATGCGGCCCGCACTTGACCCCGCTGGCCACCGGGTCACTCGAATGAAGCCTACTTGTCTTCTCCACACCTGGAGGCCTCGCCGGCGACGACCTTTCGCGCTTGTTCTTCACCTGCACCAACACCAGTCAAGCCGCAACCTGCACCTGCAATACTTAGCCAAGAATCAGTCCACACAACGTTGTCAATCACTCATCACACAAGGAAGCAACCATCCACCGGTCCTCGAACCACACATGATCCTCGGGGCGCATGCGGCGGAATTGCGGAACGAGGGATATTGCGAGCCAATCTCACTTGGCAAAGATGTCGAGCGGAGAGAGGAGAATGGCGAGGCTGATAGCAAAATGTGATGGATGGAGGGACTGTTGGATTGAGATTTGACCCGCATTTTTTATTTTTAGCTAATTAATTATGTTTACTTAATATCTTGGAATTGCTCTTAAAGTTACTCGTGCAGTATGTGACTTCATAGGAAAAGTCTCAGTTAATTAGCTAATTAGCTACGGCATAAAAATTCTGGAAAGCAAAAATTGTTGTATAAAAGTTACACAGCCAGAGGTAATAACGTGCAAAATTTGCGGGTCAATTCACATGCAAATTAAAAGTTAAGATATGTTAACTTCTATATTAAGTTCAATTTATAGTTGCTAGCTTTCAAGAAACAAATAAAACTAAACTGCGGGCCAAACCTCATCGGGGTTGCTTTACAACTACCAGTCTACCATGCTCCCAGCTAGTTTACCTCACGTAAATCCAAGCCATGGCCTCTCATGGACACGCTTGCTGAGGAAGCAACGAACATGGTGGCAAACTCTCGGAGAAAATACAGTAACGTGGACAACGCTTTTCCGACGCAGCTCAATCCGAAGCTAGCAACATGCATGGTAATGCACTAATGCTGCACAAGTAGGAGATAAACCTCACCTAGTACAGAGTATATGTGGTGAGAAAACATGATAAAGTAATTTGTGGTGAGGGAAGCAAGGCGAGTAGCTTACAAGCAAATTACGAAGCCGATTGCGACTACAGTGAGGCGCATGACAGAAAACTGGCGAACGAACCAGCAGCGTGGAGTATGATTTCCCGATGCCGCTCAATCCAAAGCTAGCAGCACGACCTTACTTGAGTAGTACTAGCAGTGGTGGTGAGAAATTAGGTACATTAGGATTGAAAATGTGCCTTGCGGGGAGCAAGGCGAGTGCCAATATAGCAGCTATATATATAGAAGTAGCTGACAAAGTGAATATATTCAACTTTTGTTGTCATATTTTGAGGTGAAAGTGGTGAGAAATGTGCATAAATAATGAGAAATCCCTGCATCTGCACTAGTCAAACACATCTTGCAAGTTATTTATGGAACTTCATTTTGGACCTCAGTTCGGAACATCATGTGGCACATGGCTAAAAGTAATCCACATCAGATTCAATTACGATTTATATTACGTACAAGTCGAATAAGAGAATTCATTCAACTACGAAAATAATATAATTAATTTGTGGTGTGGACGGGTGGCTTGGTGCCTCTCTGGACCAGCCCAAACCTTGAAGAAATGTTGTACAATGTGCTTGAATGCAATGACAAACCAGATGTCTCCAAATGCAAGGCTGTCACGAGTGGAGCCGAGCGATGTGATCCAAGGATCATGGTATACGTGCACCCACGACAGTTCTTCAACCTACACACGTGTTTCCGCTTCGCCGCACCGGATGGAACGAGTCGAGACCTAAGAGATCTTTGGCACCATGCAAATGTAAGCTTGGCATTACCACATCGGTGTTTCTTGGGTGTAGATTTAGAACTCTGAACTCTCATGTACCTTCAACTGTGGCGCTGTCGCGCTGAGCTGTGTTGGATTCACCATAAGTGGAATAGGTTTGCGATGCCACTCATTCCGAATTGGTGGTGACTTCATTTTAGTGCTTCATGCGGGTTTTTGTGGTTGTAGAAAATAGAGGTGAGAGAAACGAGATAAAAACGAAAGGACCCAAGAGCTGAGTGTGTGAAGTGAGCTACTGGTGGTATGACTTGTGTTTTTATAATGTGATTGAATGCAATGCCAAACCGGATGTCTCCACATGCAAGGTGTCACGAGTGGAGCGATGCGATCCAAGGATCATGGTATACGTGCACCCACGACAGGTCCTTCAACCTACACACGTGTTTCCACTTCGCCGCACCGGATGGGACGAGTCGAGACCTAAGAGATCTTTGGCACCATGCAAATGTAAGCTTCGGTGTTTCTTGAGTGTAGATTTAGAACTCGAACTCTCATGTACCGTCAACCGTGGCGCCCGTCGCGGCTGAGTCGTGTTGGATTCACCATAAGTGGAATAGGTTTGCGATGCCACTCATTCCGAATTGGTGGTGACTTCATTTTAGTGCTTCCTGCGGGTTTTTGTGGTTGAAGAAAATAGAGGTGAAAGAAACAACGAGATAAAAACGAAAGGACCCAAGAGCCGAGTGTGTAAAGTGAGCTACTGGTGGTATGAGTGTATGACTTGTGTTTTTATAATAAGTATGAGCGAAGACGTCTTTGTACGGTATGAAAACTTCCTGCATTTATATTTATTGTGCTTAGTTTAAACCGAGATTTTTTAACAATAACACGCAGATCCAAAAATTGGCGAGCATAAACGAAGCAATGAGTTATCAATACGTTTCACCGTACGTTTGTCCGAAATATTTCCATTCAAGTTCGGCTCGGTGGATAAACACTTCCGAGAAACAAATAAAGCTACGGTGAAACCTCCCGGAAGATTTATTTAGATTAAGGAAGCGAGTTCCGGCCTCGACAAGAATCGAACCGACTACAACCAAGTTACAAACCGAGCAAGACTAAAATCTGTGTCACACCCGATTTTCCGTAGAAAATCGAATGCATCTCATATGTGTGCCGGGATCACAATTTCACACATATGATAGACTCATGAGTGTAATATCACAAGACATTGCTCAAAACGTACATAAAAGGTTTATTAACTTTTATTACACTCACGAGGGTAGACACGGAGGTCTTTACACGAACAACGATAACTATGAAGACGCGACTCCATCTTCATCTTCCACAGGCTTCTGACTGGTTGATCGCATCCTCAGAACTCCTCGTAGTCGGTGAAGTACTCCACTCCGGGATTCTTCTCTGAACAGCGTAAGCAAGGATGAGCACACTTATGGTTGGAGCTCAGCAAGGCCACAGGAATAACCGGAAAGCAATATTAATCCATCTTTAAGTTCAATTAATCATGTGAGGGTCCAGGCCGCTCTTGACCGTGAGCACGGCTGATCGATCAGTTTTACACTCTGCAGAGGTTGCACACTTTCACCACAGTTCGCGTAAAAGTTCCGAAGAACTTTGAACCCAACCACGCATGTGCTGATCAGGCACAATACCACACTTCCGAGGTGTGATTGCATAGGGACGCTACGAAGCCTTTACAAAGACATGCAAAAGCATCAACAACCCACGACGATTCTGACTCGGGGCGGACCATAACCCTCCCTAGTGGTCGGCACCTTAGCAAAGACGCTACCCAAAAAGAACCGGGCTATACCCCCGCAACCCGGAGCCCCCTGTGTTCCTTTCGGATAGGGTCGTCAATACAATCACACACCTAATTAATTGGCTAAGCCGAGCCATATGGACCGTGGTTACACCTGTTTTCCCGGGTGGTTCTCCATGTTACGATTAATTTATAGTATTCTTGATTAAAGCATAGGTAGAAGGGTGGTTAGGGTCACTTGCCTTTCTCCAACGATAACCTACTTTCCTTAACTTCAAAGCTCGCACTTGTTCTTCCTCGAACGGCGCGTTGGCTACGATCATGCAAGAAAACATACAATAAATAAAACAATACATCACACATTACCAAAAGACTAAAACAAGCTTTTAGAAATGACGGGCTCGGAGAGACGTTCGTCCGGATACCAAGAACGCGTAAAAAGGAGCTAGGATGAAAAAGATATGGTCGAAACAAGATTCGGGGACCAATTTGTGAATATTTGGAAGTTTATGGGGTTTTTTGCAAGATTTCAGGGGCTAAAACATAATTATACATATAAACCTGAGGTTTAAAGCATAAAAGAACCCTACTAGGACTTCGGCTGGAAAACTAAGAAGGTCAAGGGTCTAAACAAGAAAATCGGGATCGAATTGTAAGAGTTCTAATAGGTGGAAGGGTATATTTGTGATATTTAAAAGTGGAGGGGCATTTTGCAAAATGACGGCGGAAACCCTGGTTGACCGTTACATCTGGTTTGACTTGGTTGGATCTGAACCGTCAGATCTAGATCGTGCGGTGCTCGGCAACGGCAAGCGGCGGGCAGATCTGGGCCGTTCCTTTGCAGATGGACGGGCGCGGTGGGCGCGGCGCAGAGGGCGGCGGGCGGGCGGACGGCGACGGCGGCGCCGGGCGGGGGAGCTCGCCGGAGCAACGCCGGGAAAGAGCTCCGGGGCTCGGAAAAAGACGGGACTAGCACCAGAAGAAAGAGGAGAGGGTGGGGATCTCACCGGGGCCTTAGAACCGCGAAAGTAGGGGCAGGGGAGGAGATCCACGGCGAGGTCGGGGGCTCCGGCGGTGAGCTCCGGCGGCGGCGGAGCTCGGTCCCGCCGCGCGCGAGTAGGGGCGGGGAGGTGGCGCGGGTGGAGCGAGGGGGGTGGTGCCGCCTCTTTATAGGTCGGAGGGGGAAGGGGGAAGGGTGCGGAGGTAGTGGCGTGGGAGCTCGGCCCGGCCGGCCATTAATGGCGGCGGCGGGGGCGGCTCGGTGCGCGGCGGTTTCGGTGGAGGGGAAGGGTTGAGGCGGCGGGGAAGTGCGGCGGCGCCTTGATGGCGTAGTGGAGGAGGCGGACGGGTGCGGGGAACCGGGGAAGCGGGACGACGGCGCGGGAGGCCGGCGCGGCCGGGAGAAGGGAGGCGGCGGGAGGTTGGGGACGGGCCCGACGGGTGGGGCCCGCCTGCCAGTTGCTGTGAGAGAGAGGGAGAGGGAGTTAGGCCGCGGGGGAGAGCTGGGCCGCGAGCTTAGCTGGGCCGTGCGGGTGAGATGGGTCGGAGAATCTGGGCCGCGGCGGGGAAAATAAGAAGGAAAAAGTCCTTTCTACCTCCCCGGAGTGTAGGCTCGGTCCGGGTTTCCTCCCCGGAGTCGAAAACCGGGTATTTAGCCTCCTCGGACTCACAAAACCAGGAGCGCGACCTCCCAGACCCGAATCCACCCCGGTTCTACATTACGTGGCACCATGTCACCATGTCTACATGTCCGCGGACCGCATACGTGTCGCCGGTCCCACCTGTCAGACGCCGCGGTCAAATAAACCAGGCAGCCTCCACTTCCCGCATTCCCCATTTCTCCCAAACCCTAGCGGAGATAGGCAGCGGCCGGCGGGCATCGTACAGGCGGCGGCCGGCGGGCGTCGTACAGGCGGTGGCGGTCGACGCACGGACGCGGTGTCGGGCTCGGATCCAAGGCTCACGGTCGGGCACTCAGGTCAGGCGTACACCATCGACGCGACAGTGAGTTCATGTCTGAATTTTTTAGTCTCAGTGATTTGTTTGAGTTGGTGATTAGGTGACTTTTAGCTAGATCCAGTACATATTATACTCCATATGTGTAGCGAACATGGCCTCACATGCCATTAGTTCGGAGTTTGATTTTGGTGATTCATGACAACATGATCATTTGGACTAACCATATTGTTTGAGCATGTCTTTGTAGACATTTCTAGGTCCCAAGGATGCAAGAAAACCCCATGCAAAAATGCCAAAACAAAGGGTCAAAACCGAGCAAGAAAAGGAAAAGAGAAGACACCGCTCGGATGAACCGACGGTCCCTCATTTACAAGCGTCGGTGCAATCGTCGGACGAGTTGGTACACGGGGTGAAACCCTAGGTACCGTCGGATGAACCGACGGTCCATTTTCTACATGCGTCGGACGAGTTGCGGAGGAAGAGCAAGGAAGGCGGTAGCACCGGATGATCCGACGGTCCGAGTGAGGACCCCGTCGGTCTATCCGACGCTCGGTTTGAATCAAGACGAGAGACGCGCCAAGACGAAGCCTTCGGCACCGGATGATCCGACGCCTTGGTTAAGACACGGCGTCGGTCTATCCGACGGTCCGTTGGAAGCTAACGATGCACCGACCCGGACGCGAGGCCTTCGGCACGGGATGATCCGACGTAGCGTCGGAGCATAGCGTCGGAGCCGCTTGTGTCGAGAGACCTCAACGGCTACGTGACATGGGAGGGGCACGGATGAACCGACGCCCTGGAAAAGCATAGCGTCGGATCATCCGACGGTACCTTTTTCGAGTGGACGTTAGCCAACGGCTAGTTTGATGCCTTGGGCTATTTATACCCCCTCCACTCACTCATTTGAGGTTGCTTGGATTGTGTGGAAGTGCGAGAGGAGTTCAAGACACATTCAAGATCATATCCAATCCATCCAAGTGCTTAATTGCTCATCCTTAGACTTGCATATGCTTTGTGTATGTGCTTAGTGCTAGGCTTAGCTTAGAGCCGAGTGAGTGCAAGGTTGTGCCAACCTTGTGAGGTGATTCTTAAGTGAATCCGGTTGTACAAGGTTCGCCGGAAGCCTTGGGGCCTAAGTGGCTCACCGGCAATCGTCATCGACCCTCCGGCTTGGTGTGGAGCGGCGAGGACACTTTGTGCGGGGGACGTGGAGACCCCCTTCCTTGGTGGAGAAGCTCCTTAGTGGAGGCGGCATCAAGGTGACCAAGGGAGCTTGACAAGTGCCTAAGTGGCTAGCCTTTGTGGCAAGTCAAGTTGGTGCTCTTGGGAGAGACTTGGTGACCGGGAAGCAATACTCTTGTGTGAGTGCTTCAACAACGTGGACTAGGAGTGGCTTAGTGCCTACCGATACCACGGGATAAATCGCGTGTCAAGAGTTTGCTTCCTCTCATCCCCTTTACGTTTCCGCATTTACTCTATTGCAATCTTTGCTTGTCTCTACATTCCTAGAGTAGTATCACACTAGGATTGGCTATAGGTTGCAAACCTTCTTTTGGGATGGGAGTTTCACACTAGAACAACCGTAGTTGCACATATAGATAGTATGTTCTAGTTTATCCTTGCGCAAAATTAGTGAAGCCATAGGTTAAGGTTTTAAGTTGCCTAATTCACCCCCTCCCCCTCTTAGGCTAACGGGCATCCGATTCCTTACAATATGGTTGTCGGGGAGTGTGGATTGCAGTTTTGTTTATTCAATCGAGTTGGAATGGTCTTTTTTAATTCGTTGTTGCCTTGGTTTGGTCTGACGAATAGCATTTGTTATGTGCTTGCTGCATGTAGGCTGGAAGATCTGTTATACCATGGATGTTCTAGACACACTTCCAGTGAGGTTTCATTTCGGTGGGGAATTCTCGAATGATGGAAAAAATTGCGATATTCTGGAGACAGTGAAGCCATGTCTTACATCGATAGAGATAAGATTTCTCTACCAAAGTTGGTGGGTCATCTACGTGACCACTGTGAAGTTAAAGAAGGAAGTTTGTTGCATTGGTTGTTTCCTGGAAAAGAACTAGAGAATGGGCTGAGGGCATTAGTTGATGATAAGGCATGCCAATGCATGTGTGATTGCATCGACGATGCTGTAGTTGCAGATGTTTTTGTGGAGGATGTCCCAACACAAAGATAGTGTGATGATGAGGATATGCATGAGGCAAATGTATGTGATTTTGAGGATGAGTTGATTGATATGGATGCTGGCAGAGCAGCTTCAAAAGATGTTGAAGAGGTGCCGGCAAACAGTCATGTAATGAATTCAACCCGATCTGAGTCAAGGGAAGAAGTTGAGAGGCAAATAAGACATCTGAATGAATTTTACAGTAGTCCAAGCAAGAAGGGAAAAGAAGTCTGTGAAGTTAGTTGCAAGCCAACTGAAGAGAACAAGCATGACTCATCTGATTCTTCTTCAAAGGACAGTAATTATATGCCAGGGGATGCTTGTTCCTCTGAAGAAGATGAAGAAGCTGTTGAAATATTGAAAAGGTTCAAGTCTTTTAAGAAGAAGTTGAGGACAGGTGTTGTGGCCTCACTGGATGATGTGGAATTGAGTGAACATGCTCCCAAGGTACCCAAAGTTCAAGTAGATAGTGAAGGATATTGTACTCCATATGCAGCTTCAGATGATGAGGACTCAGTTGAAGAGATTGGAAGTGATGGTCAGTTAAGGGTGAAGAAAGAACACTACAAGAGGTTCAATGGCAATGATCCTATGCCCCAGTTTCAGTTGGGAATGAAGTTCAGTGCGAAGAAGGAATTCAAGGATGTTGTAATAAAGTATAGTCTGCATGAAAGGAAGGTGGTAAGATTTGTGAAGGATGACCCCATAAGGGTCAGGGCAGCATGTGATTGGCCTCACTGTCCTTGGGTTTGTCTGTGCTCCAAGAACTCTAGAACCACCAGCTGGCAGATAGCAACATTTGTAGATGAACACACTTGTCCACCAAGAAGGGACAATAAACTTGTCACTGCTGCAAGGATAGCTGAAAAGTATGAAAAGTTTATATTGGCTAATCCAAGTTGGAGCTTTGCCAACATGAAGAGCACAGTACAAGAAGAAATGTTTGCAGATGTTTCTATCTCCAAACTGAAGAGAGCTAAAGCAATAGTGATGCAAAAGGTTTATGATGCAACCAAAGGCCAATATGAAAAACTGTATGACTACCAGTTGGAACTACTTAGGAGCAATCCTGGTAGTACAGTTGTGATACACAAGGAGCCTGATGTTGAACCACCTACCTTTTGGAGGATGTACATCTGTCTTGATGCATGCAAGAAGGGGTTCATGGCTGGATGTAGAAAGGTGGTTGGCCTCGATGGTTGTTTTTCAAAGGTGCAAGCAATGGGGAACTACTACAAGCTATAGGAAGGGATGCCAACAACCAAATGTATCCAATAGCTTGGGCTGTGGTAGACAAAGAGAATAACATCAATTGGGATTGGTTTTGTGACTTGCTCTCTATGGACATCGAGGACCGGGAGCGTCCCGGTGGTCGATGGATGACCGCTCCTCGGTGATGAGTGATTGACAACGGGTGTTGGACCGACTCTTGGATTAGTGCGCGAGTGTAGGCCGCGGCCTAGTTCGTGTTGTTGCAGGTGAAGAACGGGCGCGAAAGGTCTTCAGCCTTGAGGGGCCTGCGGGAGATGGAGAGACAAGTAGGCTCGGTTCGAGGGACCCGGTGGACAGCGGGACTAGGTGCGGGCCACATGGTGGCGACACGGGCAAGATGAAGTCATGGACAGACGAGCCGGTGCACGGTGGCGGTCGAGTCAAGTGGTTTGGCGGGAGGCCGGACCGGGCACGCGGGGGTTTGGTGGTTTGCCCACAAAACCATCGGCGGACGGTTTCTTGGTTTGGGCCTCAAAACCAAGTCCGAGGGCCCAACACGACGGAGACGGGATCCGGGCGTGTCGGGAAGCTTCGAGGCGGAGGACACGCGGCGGGATCACATGGCTTGCGTCGGGAGGACGCGGGGTGCGGCAAAGGCGTGGCCGTCCGATGGGAAGACCCACAAACATTACCTAAATGCCCCTACGTGGGTTGTATCGCCAGTAGTTAAGTTAGGGGTAGTCGAGTCATTTACCACTCCGGCGGGACTCGATATATAAGCCATGAGTGTGTGTGGATGGCTCTCTCTCTCTCCGTGACTTAGGGTTTCATTTGCTCCCTCCTCTTTCTCATTTTCGTAGCTATTTTTCTTCAATTTTATCTAGGCTAGCATGAGAGCTTCATGTGAGATTTGTTGAGAGGGATGGATGCTAGGGCGGCATGCTAGACCTTGTGAATCTTTCCTGGTTTGTATAGAAGATTCGTGGTTGTGTTTTCGTGGTCTTTTTGTGCTTGTTTTTTTCGTGCCTTTGTTCCCGGTGTGATTCCGCGATTTGAGTGGGTTTCTCCCCGGATTTCTTTGAGGGAAACATGGATAGATGTCTTGTGCATCTTTGTGCTTGATCTTGTGCCCTCAAACGCCGGAAACCACTTCGATTCGTGAGTTTTCATTCGGTGCTCTTGTTTTTGGTGGTGCTCAAAGGATTCGTGATTTCCGGTGATTTAGGGAGTTAGGAGGCAAGATTTTTGGGCTATAGCATCCTTGTGTGACGCTTTTCAAGTCCCCAAACCCTTGTCTCCATAGCTTCAACCGTTTGGGAAATCCGATGATGATTTGGGGGAGTTGACTTTCGGGGGTCGGGGCCGTTTCGTTCGTCCGCGCGGCGCGGGCGGTCCGCGGGGGGGGGGGGGGTCGCGGACGGTCCGCGGGTGGCCGGTTCGTCGCGTGTTCGTCGTGTTCTTGCACGCCTTTGCTTTCGATCCGGTTTGGCTTTTGGTTTTGTTGCGGCCGGTTTGCGGACGGTCCGCGCTCGAGTAGCGGACGGTCCGTGGGGGCGCGGACGGTCCGCCGGCCTTGGCGGACGGTCCGTTTTTCTCGGGTCGCTTCGGTGGTTCTGTGTGCTTTAACGGACGGTCCGCGGGGTTGGGCCGGGACGGTCCGCGGTGCGGTTGCGGACGGTCCGCGGCCTCGGAGTCGGACGGTCCGCGAGGCTGCGCGGACGGTCCGCCCCTCTGCGCGGACGGTCCGCCGGAGCGTGTGCACTTTGCTTCTTGGTTCGATTCTTTCCTTCCCTTTCTAGTGCTTCCGCGTGTGCTTCAAGGAATCGTTCCTAGGACTAGAGGTTGATCCATAACCTCGTGGTCTTGACAATTGGTGTGTGATTCGTTCCATCGCTCGTGTGTGATCGGGGATTGACTAGGGTATAGGCCGGGTTCTTTGGGGAGAATTTTTACCGGCTCCTATTCACTCCCCCCCTCTCTAGTCGTGATTGAGGAGTTCAAGAGAGCGATGGTCGTGGTTTGGGTTTTGAGAAGTTGGGTGAGAAAGTGGGAGAGAACGAGTGGGGAGAGTGTGTATGAGAAGTGTGTTGAGTCTAACCCCGAGTTTGAGGTGATCGGAGAGATCCAAGTCCCACTTCCAAAAGCACCCAAGAACTCTTTCACACCAAAGCCTAACCACCTTTGCAACAAGCTTGACACAACCCAAGATCCACCCAAATTCCCACCTAAGACAAATGATTTCCGAAACCGGTGAAGTTTGTGGGTGAGAAGGGTGAGAAGCCTAGAGAGAAGCCGAGCCAAAACCAAAACCCATCCCCTTCGGGTGTGAGTATTGTGGCAAGGAGAGGCATCTTGCGAGTTTTGCTACAAGAGGAAGAGGGATGAGAGGCTTGCTAGGGAGCAAGCAAACCGGGACGGTATCGCCGGTCTCGCGGTATTTCCGAGCCTAGAGTGCCACTTCCACGGGGTGTGGGAAGTGTGAAGAGTGTTGGTAGAGTTGGAGCTCGCAGTGGTAGGTTTGTGAGGAGAGATGATGGTGTGCGTGCTTGGTGAGAGGTTTGGTCGGGCTCGTGGTGGTTTTGCCGGACGTCCTCCTACTCGTCCTCGGTACGGGTTTAGGGGAGATGATCGCGGCTTTGGGTTCCGGAGGAACTACGGACCACGCTTTCCCCCTCGTGGTGCTCGTACTCCTCCCATGGGACATGGGAAGTTTGGTGGCAAGGGAATGATGTTTGCTAACCCCTCTTTTGAGCGAGATGGCTCGACACCGGTTTAACTTTCTTTGTGCTAACCCCGGTGTCGAGTCGCTAGCTCACTCTCGTTCTTGTTTCGACTACGGGCGGGGAGGCTTGGAGAACATTTGGTTGATCGACTCCGGATGTTCTCGACACATGACCGGAGATAAGAAGTGGTTCTCCGGCCTCACCCCGGTGAAGGAAAAGCGAGACATCACATTTGGGGACAATGGACGAGGAAGGGTCTTTGTCGGAGGGTGTTGTGCATGTGAGTGACAAGGTAACGTTGAAGAGAGTGGCTCTTGTGAAGTCTTTGGGTTTCAATTTGCTTTCGGATTCTCGGTTGCTTGATGAAGGTTTTGAGGTGCGTTTCAAGTCCGGCGAGTCTCGTTTGCTTGATTCTCGAGGTGATCTTGTTTGTATGATCATCCCCGAGGGTCGATTTTCAGGGCTGATTTTTCTCGTTCTTTGGGTCCTGCTCGCTGTTTGATGGCCGGTCCTTCTTCTGATTTGTGGAAATGGCATAGGCGGTTGGGACACTTGAGCTTTGATTTGGTTTCCCGCTTGAGTGGTCTTGACCTGGTCCGAGGATTGCCGAGGTTGAAGCTTGAGAAGGATTTGGTTTGTGCTCCTTGTAGGCATGGTAAGATGGTAGCCACTCCCCATCCACCCCTGACCGATGTCATGACCGAGCGTCCGACAGAGCTGTTGCATATGGACCTTGTTGGGCCAGCTCGAGTTCGCTCGGTGGGTGGGAAGTGGTATGTCCTTGTTGTGGTGGATGATTACTCTCGCTATGCCTGGGTGTTCTTTTTGGAGGATAAGAGTGAGACATTTGGTTTTGTTCGAGATCTGATCGTGAGGTTGAAAAACGAGAGGCATGGGAATGCTATTCGAGCTATCCGCAGTGATAATGGCTCAGAGTTCAAGAACTCTCGTTTTGATGCCTTTTGTCGTGATCTAGGTCTTGAACATCAGTATTCGACCCCTTATGTGCCCCCTCAAAATGGAGTTGTGGAAAGGAAAAATCGGACTCTTTGTGAGATGGCTAGGACGATGCTCGATGAGCACAGGACTCCTAGGAGGTATTGGGCTGAGGCGGTCAATACGGCTTGTCATGTTTCCAACAGGATTTTATTGCGAGCTTTCAAGAAGAAGACCTGTTATGAGCTTATGCATGGTCGGGCACCCAAGGTGAGTCATTTTCGAGTCTTTGGCTGCAAGTGCTTTATTCGAAGAAGGGAAAACTCGACAAGTTTGAGGCTAGGTCTAGTGATGGTATTTTCTTTGGATATGCTAACCACTCTAGAGCCTATAGGGTGCTTAACCTTGAGACTAACAAAATCATGGAGACTTGCGAGGTAACCTTCAACGAGACAATGCCATGTACCTCTCTTGGCTTTGAATGTGCGGTGATGAAGAGATGGCCGAGGACCTCTTTGAAGAGGAGAAGGATGAAGGCGGAGATGATGATGGGGAGAACCATGCGCCGGAAAGGCTGAATGTGTACCTACTACTTCCCCTACGACCACTATGGAGCGTGGACCGTCTACTTCATGGACAACGACGGTGCAACAAGAGGACCGGGAGAGAGAAGGCTGAAGTTGAGGGGGAGGTAGTCTCGAGGCGTGAGGCTCCCCGGCGGATTCAAGAGGTGCATCCCCCGTCGAAGATCATTGGGAACATCGACGAACGCACTACACGGTCGAGGTCCGGGAATTCCTCTCATTTTGCTCATCTTGCTTTTGTTGCTACTTTTGAGCCCAAGGACATTGGACATGCTTTATCCGATGCAAGCCGGGTCAATTCTATGCATGAGGAGTTGGAAAACTTTGAGAGGAACCGGGTGTGGGAGTTAGTTGAACCACCTCCAAATTGCCATCCCATAGGAACCAAGTGGGTTTGGAAGAACAAAGAGGGAGAGAATGGGATGGTTGTGAGGAACAAGTCCGGACTTGTTGCTCGGGGGTTTAGTCGAAGGAGGGGATCGACTATGAGGAGACCTTTGCTCCCGTGGCCGTCTTGAGGCAATTCGAATCCTTCTAGCCTTTGCCGTGGCTAAAGGGTTCAAGTTGTTTCGGATGGATGTGAAGAGTGCCTTTACGAATGGGGTCATAGAGGAGGAGGTGTATGTGAAGCGACCACCGGGTTTGAGAGCGAGTTATACCCACACGGGGTGTACGGGTTGAAAAGGGCTCGTATGGGTTGAAACGGGCGCCCGTGCTTGGTATGGGAGATTGAGAGGTTTTCCGTTGAGCGAGAGGGTTTGTGATGGGTACCGTGGATAGGACCTTGTTTCTCCTCAAGCATGGAAATGACTTGTTGATTGTTCGGATATACGTGGATGATATTGTCTTTGGTGGCTCGTCACATAACCTTGTTGCCAAGTTTGCGGATGAGATGAGCGGGGAGTTCGAGATGAGCATGATGGGCGAGTTGCGGTATTTTCTCGGGATGCGGATCAAGCAAGTGAAGGATGGAACATTCGTGCACCGGACCAAGTACACAAAAGACATGCGAGGAAGTTCCGGATGCAAGATGTGAAGCCGATGTCGACTCCCATGGGGAGTACGGCCACTTTGGATGCGGATGAGGATGGAGAACCGGTGGACCGGCGGGAGTACGGGGAGCATGATCGGCTCCCTCCTCTACTTGACGGTGACGAGGCCAGACATACAGTTCAACGTGTGTCTGTGCGCTCGTTTTCAGGCTTCGCTGAGGACATCACATCGACAGGCTATCAAGAGGATCTTCAGGTACCTACAGTCTGCCCCTAGTCTTGGCCTTTGGTATTCGTCCTCCTCGACTCTTTCTCTTCATGGTTTTTCCGATGCGGATTTTGCTGGTTGTCGAGTCGAGAGGAAGTCTACTTCTGGTACTTGCCAGTTTCTTGGGTCTTCGTTGGTCTCATGGTCTTCCCGCAAGCGATCTAGTGTAGCTCGGTCTACCACCGAGGCGGAGTATGTTCTTCGCCGCGAGTTATTGTTCCCGAGTACCGTTGTGGATTTCATACACTTTGAGAGACTTTGGTGAGGAGTGCACCCGGATCCCACTTCTTTGTGATAGCACCGGTGCCATTAGCGTAGCCAAAAACCCGGTGCTTCACTCCCGAACCAAACATATAGAAGTGAGGTATCATTTCTTGAGGGACAATGTGGAGAAAGGAACCATTGTGTTGAGCCATGTCCCTACCCAAGATCGGCTAGCCGACATTTTTACAAAGCCTCTCGACCAAGCTACATTTGTGCGCTTGCGGGGGGAACTTGGGGTTTGTTGCCCTTTCTAGTTGATTCTTGGGGGATTTTCTTTCTGTATCATATGTATCATACCATGTTTTACTTTGATGTATATACATGCTTTGCTTGATGTACAAACCATGGTAGGATAGCCATCTTGTAATATATCATGTTGCATTTGTATCATATTGCATTTTAGGATGATGAGCTTCTTTCATATGCCATATTTGAGTCTCTTTGGCTATTTGTGAGATATTGGTTATATGTGTGGAGAAATGGTGATGTGAGGCTATGCTCTTGGAATATTTGAGATATAGGTGTGGTGAGATAACCCTTTTTTGAAATAAATGCTAAACTTGACTAAATTTTGATGAAATTTGCTCCACTCGTGTGTAGTTGTGTATCCATGTCACGCTTTGGTCTAAATGTGCTTTTCATGCTTAGATTGTGTTTGGATGCCTTGTTCTTGCATTTGGGCCAAAGGCCGAATATCATTGTGAATGTTTAGCCTATGTTGCATTCATGGGGGAGCATAAGCTTCTTTTTGCCGCAAAGGCACTTCATGTACCATAAAATGATTTAATCTTGAAAAGAAGTGTAAAATTCTTGAAAAAATGCTCCATCCATCATGTCTATGCTTAAAATGTCTTATCTTTCACATATGGGTGCAAAACATGTTGCATGATGTTCACCGGTGGAGAAGTCTCCCCGAAGTGGACACATGGCTCATGAGCTTTGACATGACATGCTTTGCTTTATCGGTGTTTGCCATGATCTTTTGCTTGAGAATTAGATATCCTTTTATGATCTTTGAATGGTATGCATGTTTGTGGCTCAAGTGTGACATGGATAGGCTTTTACATGTGAAGCGAGCCTTCTTTTGGTAAAAGCTGCTTAAATCCGAAAATTTTGCTTTGTCACATGCTTGTATTTTCATATATTACTTGTGGCAATGCTTTGACTATGCTATGATTCATATGTGTGATCTTTGTCTCATTTTTAGCCTTTGACACTAGATTTGGCCTATTTGAGAAGCTCATATAGATGTTTATATGCTTTGTCTTGCATTTCGCATTTTCACCTTGATTCATACATTGTCAATAAGGGGGAGAAGAGGTGAGCTTAATGAAAATTCGATGAGGTGAGCTGAAATTTGGAAGTTTGCATCCACATGTTCAGGGGGAGCTTGCATTTGTTCAGGGGGAGCTTTCTTGCTGTTTTCGGTGTGGAGTTTGTGCTTTGCTTGGCTTGTGACCTTTCTTCGCCTTTCTTTGGTTTTGGTCATGAGTTGAGCTTCCTTGTTTTTCTTTCTTCTTCCTTTCTGCGTTGTGTGTTGTCAATGCACTCATCAAGGGGGAGATTGAGGACCAGGAGCGTCCCAGTGGTCGATGGATGACCGCTCCTCAGTGATGAGTGATTGACAACGGGTGTTGGACTGACTCTTGGATTAGTGCGCGGGTGTAGGCCGCGGCCTAGTTCGTGTTGTTGCGAGGTGAAGAACGGGCGCGAAAGGTCTTCGACCTTGAGAGGCCTCCGGGAGATGGAGAGACAAGTAGGCTCGGTTCGAGGGACCCGGTGGACAGCGGGACTAGGTGCGGGCCACATGGTGGCGACACGGGCAAGATGAAGTCATGGACAGACGAGCCGGTGCACGGTGGCGGTCGAGTCAAGTGGTTTGGCGGGAGGCCGGACCGGGCACGCGGGGTTTGGTGGTTTGCCCACAAAACCACCGGCGGACGGTTTCTTGGTTTGGGCCTCAAAACCAAGTCCGAGGGCCCAACACGACGGAGACGGGATCCGGGCGTGTCGGGAAGCTTCGAGGCGGAGGACACGCGGCGGGATCGCATGGCTTGCGTCGGGAGGACGCGGGGTGCGGCAAAGGCGTGGCCGTCCGATGGGAAGACCCACAAACATTACCTAAATGCCCCTACGTGGGTTGTATCGCCAGTAGTTAAGTTAGGGGTAGTCGAGTCATTTACCACTCCGGCGGGACCTGATATATAAGCCATGAGTGTGTGTGGATGTCTCTCTCTCTCCGTGACTTAGGGTTTCATTTGCTCCCTCCTCTTTCTCATTTTCGTAGCTATTTTTCTTCCATTTTCTCTAGGCTAGCATGAGAGCTTCATGTGAGATTTGTTGAGAGGGATGGATGCTAGGGCGGCATGCTAGACCTTGTGAATCTTTCCTGGTTTGTATAGAAGATTCGTGGTTGTGTTTTCGTGGTCTTTTTGTGCTTGTTTTTTTTCGTGCCTTTGTTCCCGGTGTGATTCCGCGGATTTGAGTGGGTTTCTCCCCGGATTTCTTTGAGGGAAACATGGATAGATGTCTTGTGCATCTTTGTGCTTGATCTTGTGCCCTCAAACGCCGGGAAACCACTTCGATTCGTGAGTTTTCGTTCGGTGCTTTTGTTTTTGGTGGTGCTCAAAGGATTCGCGATTCCCGGTGATTTAGGGAGTTAGGAGGCAAGATTTTTGGGCTATAGCATCCTTGTGTGACGCTTTTCAAGTCCACAAACCCTTGTCTCCATAGCTTCAACCGTTTGGGAAATCCGATGATGATTTGGGGGAGTTGACTTTCGGGGGTCGGGGCGTTTCTCGTTCGTCCGCGCGGCGCGGGCGCGGCGGTCGCGGGGGGGTCGCGGACGGTCCGCGGGTGGCCGGTTCGTCGCGTGTTCATCGTGTTCTTGCGCGCCTTTGCTTTCGATCCGGTTTGGCTTTTGGTTTTGGTTGCGGCCGGTTTGCGGACGGTCCGCGCTCGAGTAGCGGACGGTCCGTGGGGGCGCGGACGGTCCGCCCGGCCTTGGCGGACGGTCCGTTTTTCTCGGGTCGTTTCCGGTGGTTCCGTGTGCTTTAACGGACGGTCCGCGGGGTTGGGCCGGACGGTCCGCGGTGCGGTTGCGGACGGTCCGCGACCTCGGGTCGGACGGTCCGCGAGGCTGCGCGGACGGTCCGCCCCTCCTGCGCGGACGGTCCGCGGCAGCCCGTGCGCTTTGCTTCTTGGTTCGATTCTTTCCTTCCCTTTCTAGTGCTTCCGCGTGTGCTTCAAGGAATCGTTCCTAGGACTAGAGGTTGATCCATAACCTCGTGGTCTTGATGATTGGTGTGTGATTCGTTCCATCGCTCGTGTGTGATCGGGGATTGACTAGGGTATAGGCCGCGTTCTTTGGGAGAATTTTTACCGCTCCTATCCACTCCCCCCTCTCTAGTCGTGTAACACCTGAAAATTCCATCACAATAAAATATTGTTAGCAACATGGTTTAGTTTTATTTTCTAAGGATTTAATAAATTTGAATAAATAAATTTGCCTTTAATTAAATTAAACATCATTTAATAATTAGAATCAAACAAGTGTTTGTGCATCATGTTGAAATGCATGAGTTTTGTTTGTGGTGTGATTTTAAAAGTCTTAAAAAAATATTTGTGAAAAGTCCTTAAAAAAATAATTGTGAAAATTGGAATAAAAGTTTGAATTAAAAAAAATGAAAAGAGGTTGAAAGTTTGAATTTAAAAATGTTTGAAAAAGTTTTCTAAAAGTCTTAAAATATTTGAATAAATTTGTGTTAAAATTTCAATTTGAAAAGATGAAAAAGATTTGAATTTAAAAGATTTGAAATAGGTTTGAAAATGGATTTGAAAAGAAAAAGAAAAAAAACAAACAAAAGACAAACAGCCCAGCTCCCGCGGCCCACCTCACCTTCCCGCCGCGGCCCAGCTCCGCATTAGGCCCACGCGGCCCGCTCCTCCCGCCTCCCTCCTCTCTCCCTCCTCTCTCCCTCTCACAGACAAGTGGGGCCCTCTTGTCGGGATCATCTCCTTCCTCCGGCCGCCGCCCCCCCTTTCCCCGCGCCGGCCGCCGGCTCCCGCACCCCGGCGCGCGCCTCCCCCGGCTTCCCCGCGCCGCTCCACCTCCCCACCGGCGCGCACTCCCCCGCCGCACTCACCCACCGCCGTCCCCGCCCCTTCCTCTCCCGTAACCGCCGCACCGAGCCACCCGCCGCCGCCATTAATGGCCGGCCGGCGAGCTCCCACGCCACCGCCTCACCGCGCCCCCTCGGCTCCTCTCTCAGCCCTATATAAGAAGCACAGAGCTCCCTCTCCAAACCACACCGCTCTCCTTCTCTCCTCCCTCACCGCAACAGCGCCGCCGCCGGAGCCCACCGCCGGAGCTCCACCGCGCCGCCCGATCCCCTTCTCCGCCGCTCCTCTCACCGTTCCAAGCCCGTGGTAAAGATCCTCGCACTCCCCTCTTTCTTCTGGTAGTTTTCCCGTGCGAAATGGTGCCCAGGAGGCCACCTTTGGCTCACCGCCGCGCGCGCCGCCGCCGGCGCCGCCGCGAGCCGCCGCCGCCGGCCGTCCGCCGCCGCCCGCCGCTCGGACGCGACCGCAGCCGTCCATCCGCAATGAACGGCCCGGGATTAAAAGGCCTCATAACCCTTGGATCGGGTCCACGGTGGACCGGTGGACCGGGTCCACGGGCGCTGGTCCACCGCTGACGTCATCAGCCACGTCACGCTGACGTCACCGCTTGCGTCAGCACAGCCAACCACAAGCCGCCACGTGTCGCCGCCACAGCTTCACCCGCCGGCCGCCCAGACACTTTTGCAAAAAGAACCCTGCATTTTCCATAATTACAAATATACCCTTCCACCTATATAAAAGCCTTACAACTAGGTCCTTTCTTTTATGTCTAGGCCCCCGATCTCTTAGGTTTTCTCGTTTAATAGCCTACCCTTTGACCTTTTACATGTTAGACTTATAGTTTCACACATATTTATGTTTAGGTCCCTGAAATCTTGCGAGAAAACCCCTAAAACTTTCAAATATTCACAATTTAGTCCCCGAACCTTGTCTCGGCCATATCTTTTCCATCCTAGCTCCGTTTTACGCGTTCTTGGTGTCCACGCGATGGTCTCTCCGAACCCGTCATTTCTAAAAGCTTGTTTTAGTCTTTTGGTAATGTTTGATGTATTGTTTTATTTATTGTATGTTTTCTTGCATGATCGTAGCCAACGCGCCGTTCGAGGAAGTTCAAGAAGCGAGCTTTTCGAGAAAGGAGAGTAGCTTATCGTTGGAGAAAGGCAAGTGACCCTAACCACCCTTCTACCTATGCTTTAATCAAGAACACTATAAGTTAATCGGAACATGGAGAACCACCCGGAAAACAAGTGCAACCACAGGTCCATATGGCTGCGGCTTAGCCAATTAATTAGGTGTGTGATTGTATTGACGACCTTATCCGAAAGGAACACGGGGGGCTCCGGGTTGCGGGGGTATAGCCCGGTTCTTTTGGGGTAGCGGCCTTTGCTAAGGTGCCGACCACTAGGGAGGGTTATGGTCCGCCCGAGTCAGAATCGTCGTGGGTTGTTGATGCTTTTGCATATCTTTGTAAAGGCTTTGTAGCGTCCCTATGCAATCACACCTCGGAAGTGTGGTATTGTGCACGATCGGCACATGCGTGGTTGGTTTCAAAGTTCTTTGGAACTTTTACGCGAACCGTGGGAAAAGTGTGCAACCTCTCGCAGTGTAAACCCGATCGATCGGCCGTGCTCACGGTCAAGAGAGGCACGGACCCTCACATGATTAATGGAACTTAAAGATGGATTAATATTGCTTTCCAGTTATTCCCGTGGCCTTGCCGAGTACCAACCATAAGTGTACTCATCCTTGCTTACGCTGTTCGCAGAGGAATCCCGGAGTGGAGTACTTCACCGACTACGAGGAGTTCCGAGGATGCGATCAACCGCTCGAAGCTTGTGGAAGATGAAGATGGAGTAGCGTCTTCATAGTTATCGTTGTTCGTGTAAAGACCTTTGTGTCTACATTCGTGAGTGTAATAAAAGTTAATAAATCTTTTACTCGTACGTTTTGAGCAATGTCTTGTGATATTACACTCATGAGTCTATCATATGTGTGAAATTGTGATCCCGGCACACATATGAGATGCATTCGGTTTTCTACGGAAAATCGGGTGTGACAGAGTGGTATCGAGCATTGCCGATCGTAGGACGCGCCCTCGGATAGAAATGGTCGATATTAAGGACTCTTTATCTAGAAAGCCTTTCCAAAGCATTCAAAATATCTTATTTACGCATAAAAAATATTTTATTCTTTATTCTTTATCAAAATCAAATCTTTTGTTTTCTTCTATACCGAATCCGATTCTTGTTCTTCCACCTTGAACTACCACACGTGTTTTATAGGATAGATTCTTAGGTTGCCTACCCCTTCTATCGCGTTTCGTTTCGATAGAGCCGTTCTTGTGAGGACGTGCGATGTTAATGCTTGTTGATTGTAAACATGCATGATTTGGATCTTTGACATGATTGAAATGTTTTTGTAGAGTGATGGCCACAAATACATCAATAAAATAATTAAAGTTAAAATTTAAATCTTAGCCCTTTTCTCTGATTCACCTTTATCAATTCAACTTCCTATCGGAAAACTTCTCTCTCTAACAATCAAATGGTAAACATCAGGTCAGGAGCTGGACAGGATATTCCGTTCGTCATCAATCAGCTGAATCAAGTTCCCTCCTTCACAAGAAATTAGCAATGGATCCCACGATGCAGCAGTTCTTTACGGAACAGATGCAATTAATTCAGAACCTCACCGCCACCGTCCCGTAATCTACAGTGCACGAGCAGAACCGGCCGCCACCACAAGGACCCCCACCACCTCCACCACCGGTGAACAAGCATAGAGAATTCATGAGCCACAACCCGCCCACTTACTCTCATTCCGTAGATCCCCTCGATGCCGATGATTGGCTCAAGACCATCAACAAGATGCCGAATATCACCCAATGTAATGATCGTGAGAAGGTTTTGTATGCTTCGGGACGTCCGGAAGGTGCGGCGTCCGATTGGTGGGATGCTTACACCGTCGCACATCTTTGCCGCCGACACCATTACCCAGGGAGTTCCGGGAGAGTTTTCGTACACATCACATCCCGAATTCGGTGTGAAGAAGTCGAAGAAGAAGGAATTTCTAGCTCTAAAGCAAGGCAACATGACAGTTAGTGAGTATCTGGACCAGTTTACTCATTTGTCCCGCTATGCACCAGATGAAGTCAACACGGATGCCAAGAGACAAGAACGCTTTCTCGATGGATTGATAGGGCCACTTAACTATCAGTTGCAGAGCCACACATTTCTTAACTTTCAGATGTTGCTCAATAAGGCTATAGGCTTGGAGAATAAACGCAAGGAACTCCGTGAACAGAAGCGCAAGTTTCAACCTCAAGGTCAATCTAGCAGTAACACCCGCCCTCGTTACAACTCATCACAAGACTCTCAGTTTCGTTCTAGCACACAAGGCGAGGAACCATGGACAGAATCAACCGTTCTATCGTTCGTTTGATGAACCCGAAGAATCCAACCCTATGACACCACAGGCTCCAAATCCTCATCAGAATCGCTCAGGTGCACCAGTAAGGAACACTACTCCAGTTCACCCCAGTGGATGCTTCAACTGCGGAGAATTGGGACACTATGCCAGTATTTGCCCTCAGCGCAATATGCAGACACCCCAGAGAGATAACAGAGGTCAACAGAACAATATGCATGGTAGGGTGAACCATGTGACAGCTGAAGAAGCTCAAGGAGACAAAGATGTTGTGCTTGGTACGTTTCTTATCAACTCGTACCCGCAACAGCTTTATTTGATTCCGGGCATCGCATTCATTTATTACCGAACGATTCGTGACAAAACATGATGTACCCGAAGTTCCATGAAGACGCATTTGCTAATTAGTTCTCCAAACGGTGAAATGAAAGCCACCTATGTATGCCCACGGTCAATCTTAAGATCGGAGAGATAGATTTTGAAGCGGACTTAGTGATCCTAACATCCAGTGGAATAGATGTGATCCTTGGTATGGATTGGTTAAGCAAGCATGATGGAATCATTTTGTGTGCCGGAAGTCGGTGCTCTTAACTACCCCGCAAGGAGATAGGATTGAGTTTGCCGCTACAAGCCCGAAGAAGAAGTAGAAGTGAACAAGCTTCGTGATAGTAAACCATCATCTATCAAGAACATCTTGTATCTCCTCTTGTTTCCCGATCCCTCCGAATCTCGGGACGAGATTCTTTTTAAGGGGGTAGGATTTGTAACACCCGAAAATTCCATCACAATAAAATATTGTTAGCAACATGGTTTAGTTTTATTTTCTAAGGATTTAATAAATTTGAATAAATAAATTTGCCTTTAATTAAATTAAACATCATTTAATAATTAGAATCAAAAAAGTGTCTGTGCATCATGTTGAAATGCATGAGTTTTGTTTGTGGTGTGATTTTAAAAGTCTTAAAAAAATTTTGTGAAAAGTCCTTAAAAAAAATAATTGTGAAAATTGGAATAAAAGTTTGAATTAAAAAAAATGAAAAGAGGTTGAAAGTTTGAATTTAAAAATGTTTGAAAAAGTTTTCTAAAAGTCTTAAAATATTTGAATAAATTTGTGTTAAAATTTCAATTTGAAAAGATGAAAAAGATTTGAATTTAAAAGATTTGAAATAGGTTTGAAAAAGGATTTGAAAAGAAAAGGAAAAGAAAAAGAAAAAAACAAACAAAAGACAAACAGCCCAGCTCCCGCGGCCCACCTCACCTTCCCGCCGCGGCCCAGCTCCGCATTAGGCCCACGCGGCCCGCTCCTCCCCGCCTCCCTCCTCTCTCCCTCTCACAGACAAGTGGGGCCCTCTTGTCTGGATCATCTCCTTCCTCCGGCCGCCGCCCCTTTCCCCCGCGCCGGCCGCCGGCTCCCGCACCCCGGCGCCGCCTCCCCCGGCTTCCCCGCGCCGCTCCACCTCCCCACCGGGCGCGCACTCCCCCGCCGCACTCACCCACCGCCGTCCCCGCCCCTTCCTCTCCCGTAACCGCCGCACCGAGCCACCCGCCGCCGCCATTAATGGCCGGCCGGCGAGCTCCCACGCCACCGCCTCACCGCGCCCCCCTCGGCTCCTCTCTCGCCCCTATATAAGAAGCACAGAGCTCCCTCTCCAAACCACACCGCTCCCCTTCTCTCCTCCCTCACCGCAACGCGCCGCCGCCGGAGCCCACCGCCGGAGCTCCACCGCGCCGCCCGATCCCCTTCTCCGCCGCTCCTCTCACCGTTCCAAGCCCGTGGTAAAGATCCCCGCACTCCCCTCTTTCTTCTGGTAGTTTTCCCGTGCGAAATGGTGCCCAGGAGGCCACCTTTGGCTCACCGCCGCGCGCCGCCGCCCGCGCCGCCGCGAGCCGCCGCCGCCGCCGTCCGCCGCCGCCCACCGCTCAGACGCGACCAGAGCCGTCCATCTGCAATGAACGGCCCAGATTAAAAGGCCTCATAACCCTTGGATCAGGTCCACGGTGGACCGGTGGACCGGGTCCACGGGCGCTGGTCCACCGCTGACGTCATCAGCCACGTCACGCTGACGTCACCGCTTGCGTCAGCACAGCCAACCACAAGCCGCCACGTGTCGCCGCCACAGTTCACCCGCCGGCCGCCCAGACACTTTTGCAAAAAGAACCCTGCATTTTCCATAATTACAAATATACCCTTCCACCTATATAAAAGCCTTACAACTAGGTCCTTTCTTTTATGTCTAGGCCCCTGATCTCTTAGGTTTTCTGTTTAATAGCCTACCCTTTGACCTTTTACATGTTAGACCTTCTAGTTTCACACATATTTATGTTTAGGTCCCTGAAATCTTGCAGAAAACCCCTAAAACTTTCAAATATTCACAATTTAGTCCCTGAACCTTGTTTCAGCCATATCTTTTCCATCCTAGCTCCGTTTTACGCGTTCTTGGTGTCCACGCGATCGTCTCTCCGAGCCCGTCATTTCTAAAAGCTTGTTTTAGTCTTTTGGTAATGTTTGATGTATTGTTTTATTTATTGTATGTTTTCTTGCATGATCGTAGCCAACGCGCCGTTCGAGGAAGTTCAAGAGCAGAGCTTTTCAGTAAAGGAGAGTAGCTTATCGTTGGAGAAAGGCAAGTGACCCTAACCACCCTTCTACCTATGCTTTAATCAAGAACACTATAAGTTAATCGGAACATGGAGAACCACCCAGGAAAACAGTGCAACCACAGTCCATATGGCTCTGGCTTAGCCAATTAATTAGGTGTGTGATTGTATTGACGACCTTATCCGAAAGGAACACAGGGGGCTCCGGGTTGCAGGGGTATAGCCCGGTTCTTTTGGGGTAGCAGCCTTTGCTAAGGTGCTGACCACTAGGGAGGGTTATGGTCCGCCCTGAGTCAGAATCGTCGTGGGTTGTTGATGCTTTTGCTTATCTTTGTAAAGGCTTTGTAGCGTCCCTATGCAATCACACCTCGGAAGTGTGGTATTGTGCCTGATCAGCACATGCGTGGTTGGTTTCAAAGTTCTTTGGAACTTTTACGCGAACTGTGGGAAAAGTGTGCAACCTCTGCGCAGTGTAAAACGATCGATCAGCCGTGCTCACGGTCAAGAGCGGCCCGGACCCTCACATGATTAATTGAACTTAAAGATGGATTAATATTGCTTTCCGGTTATTCCCGTGGCCTTGCCGACTACCAACCATAAGTGTACTCATCCTTGCTTACGCTGTTCGAGAGAGGAATCCCGGAGTGGAGTACTTCACCGACTACGAGGAGTTCCGAGGATGCGATCAACCGATCGAAGCTTCGTGGAAGATGAAGATGGAGTAGCGTCTTCATAGTTATCGTTGTTCGTGTAAAGACCTTTGTGTCTACATTCGTGAGTGTAATAAAAGTTAATAAATCTTTTCCGTACGTTTTGAGCAATGTCTTGTGATATTACACTCATGAGTCTATCATATGTGTGAAATTGTGATCCCGGCACACATATGAGATGCATTCGGTTTTCTACGGAAAATCGGGTGTGACAAGTCACCATCCGATCTTTCAACATCCAATTTGGAGATGGAAAAGGTTGGGTGTTCATTTCAGATCAGCAAAAGGGTATTCTGAATGCTGTTGAAAAGTGGGCACCAGAAGCTGAACACAGAAATTGTGCAAGACATATATATGCCAACTGGAAGAAGGAGTTTTACAAAAAGGAATGGCAAAAGAAGTTCTGGGCATGTGCAAAGGCTCCCTGCAAAATGTTGTTCAATCTTGCAAGAGCTAGGCTAGGACAAGCCATCCTCAAGACACATCCACAACACTGGAGCAGGGCCTGGTTCAGTTTAGGAAGCAACTGTGACTCAGTAGATAACAATCTCTGTGAATCATTCAACAAATGGATAGTTGAGGCTAGGTTCTTACCTATCATCACCATGCTAGAGATCATTAGGAGGAAAGTAATGGTTAGGATCCAAGAACAAAGGTCCAAATCAGAAAGGTGGATGGGAAGAATTTGCCCAAACATTCTTAGAAAGTTGAATGCATACATAAAACTCTCAGGGTATTGCCATGCCATCAGTAATGGTGCTGAGAAGTTTGAGGTCACTCATTGGGATCACAGATTCACTGTAGACCTACAAGAGAAGACATGCTCATGTAGGTACTGGCAGTTATCTGGGTTGCCATGCTGCCATGCAATATCTAGTATATACTTCAAGACAAGTTCTCTTGAGGATTACATTGCAGATTGCTACTCAGTGGAAAACTTCCAAAAAGACTTACAATTATTGCTTGGAGCCAGTTGAAGGAATGGAAAGCTGGCCAATATCTGATAGGCCCAAGCTGAAATCTCCAGGCTACATTAAAATGCCTGGAAGACCCAAGACAGAGAGGAAAAGGGAACCTCATGAAGCACCAAAGGCTACTAAGATGTCTAGAGTGGGAACTATAATCAGATGTCACAAATGTAAACAGGTTGGACACAATAGGTCATCTTGTGAAAAAAGGAGTGCCAGTGCAGCTGCATCTGGTGCAGCTCCATCCACTCATGCTCCATCTGCTCCTGTTCCATCTGCTCCTGCCCCAATTAATCCATCATCTACTCAGCAAAGTAGCAACAGTAATAAAAGGAACCTCTCCTTGGCTAGTAGTAGCCAAAAGTCTATTGAGACAAAAAGTACTACCAAAAAGGTAGATTGTAATTTCAGGATTCTATTTTGTAAGCTAATAAATTGTTATCACTAATACAAATATTGTTTTCCTTGTTTTTGACAGGCAAAAACATTAGGTCTGGTTCACAGCAAGGCCAAGGCAAGGGTAACCACTACATCAGCTGGGACGGCTACCATTAAAATGAATGCAAGTGCTCCGAGGTCTGCAGCTACTTCCAATGTTACAATCAACATCAACTATGGTTCAGCATCAGCCCAATGCTCTGCACAAGAACCACCACGCAAGAAGCAGCAGTAGCAGCAAAAGAGACAAACTGGGCAATTGCCTATGCTCCTTCTCCCTCCATGGGATTCTGCAAAACTGTGATGTCTTGTGCTATTTATGTAATGCCAAACTTGTGGCTTTATCTATCATTATACCAAACTGGTGGCTTTATTTGTCATGTATGCCAAACTGGTGGCTTTATTTGTCATGTATGCCAAACTGGTGGCTTTATTTGTCATGTATGCCAAACAATATGGTACTGCTATTATATGTCAATGTGGTAGCATCAGTTGGAACTGTTAGTATGTGATGGAATTCATTATGTGATAATGTCATTTTGCACTGCATAAATAACATATTACACATTCTGGTGCCTTGACCAAGTTACACATCTTTAACAAAATAACAGGCTGCAGCAACAATGCTCCTGACAAGTGCCTACCTAAACACATCAACACTGCTCTCATTCAGCCTAACCTAGACTCATGAACATTGCTGCAGCAACAATGCTGACAAGCAAAACAAACATCCACAGCCGGTTTCCAGCTTTGCAACCTTCAGTTGCCACCAACATTGACATTTGGTTCTTCTGTTCCTCCATCTTCACCAATGCATCAGCAAGAGCATTCTTCAGCTCCATCCTTTCACGCTGGAGGGACCAAACAGTATCACGCAAGTCCACGAGCAAGTCACGGACGAAATCATCAACAGGCGCCTCGTACCATCCATGGAAATCGCACCCTCCAGCCTACAGTACCAACCAAGAACTCGACCAATGAGCAATCTCAAATAAATCCACACAGACCGAACCCTCTTAGAGCATTGAAGCACTTCAAGTACCTCCGTCCAGGATTCTGATCGCTCCAGGATAACCATAGCGCTGCCTTCTTGCCGCAGTGGCACTGGATGGCCGGGTAATACTCCAGAGGACCTACGCGGTAGGGGATGGGAGACCTCCGAGGCCAGCCATCGCCGTTCCGCGAACCACGAGCAGAGCTGGAGCTCATCTAGGTAGACATCCTTTCTGAGCGGCCGCTCGGATCTAAGGAAGCGAGCTCGCTAGGGTTTGGGAATGGTGAGAATGGGGAATGGAGGCCGGCGGAATGGGGATGAAAGCCGACGAGGTCAGGCCGCCTGGTTTATTTGACCGCGGCGTCTGACAGGTGGGACTGGCGACATGTATGCGGGCCGCGGACATGTAGACATGGTGACATGGCACCACGTAATGTAAAACCGGGGTGGATTTGGGTCTGGGAGGTCGCGCGCCTGGTTTTGTGAGTCCGAGGAGGCTAAATACCCGGTTTTCGACTCCAGGGAGGAAACCTGGACTGAGCCTACACTCCAGGGAAGTAGAAAGGACTTTTCCAAATAAGAAAAGGAAAAAAAGAAAGAGGGGAGGTGGGCTGGGCCGCAAAGAGGGAGAGGGTAGGGAGTTTGTTGTTTTTTTTCTTTTTTTCTTTTTCAAATCCATTTCAAATCTTTTTCAAACCTTTTTAAATTAATCTTTTCAAATTCTAATTCTAACACAAATTTCTCCAACTATTTTAAAGGCTTTTCACAAACCCTTTTAAACAACTTTTCAAACATTCAAACTTTCATTTTTTTATCAAACTTTTACACAAATCTTCAATAATTTTTTTCACAATTATCTTTAAGGACTTTTTCACAATTTTTTTAAGACTTTTAAAATCACACCACAACCAAAACTCATGCATTTCAACATGATGCACAAACACTTGATTGATTCTAATTTAAATGATGTTTAATTTAATTAAAAGCAAATTTATTTATTCAAATCTATTAAATCCTTAGAAAATAAAAACTAAGCCTTTTTTCTAACAATATTTTATTGTGATGGATTTTTGGGTGTTACAAACTGCCGGAGTAAACACTCTCCCCGACACTAAGGACCACAACAAAGGTCCGAACCACAAAACAGAATACGCCGAACAAGGGCGCAAGATAATCACGGGAACACACAAAGTATCTCAAACATGAAAGACTAGTCCTCAATGCACTTCAAAGTATTCCAACCGGACCCATGAAAGAACGCCGGGCGACGGACTCCAACATAAGACATCCAGCCTTCAAAATGTTGCTCCCCTCTTCTTTAGAGAGGACGACCCAACTTCGATCCGAGAAAACTCCCCTAAAGATCACCTGTAAAATAGAAATATATTGTGATTTATTAACAACCAGATCGTTCCTACTGATCCAAATAGCCCAACATAGAGCTGCCATTCCAATCAAAACAAGGTTCCTTCGCTCTTTCGAAAAACTTCTAAACCAAAAACCAAAAAGGTGCTGCACATCGGTGGGTTTGTTAATCCCAAACGCAAAGGCAACGCATCCCCACACAAGCTTAGCCATAGGACAATCGAAGAAGATGTGTCGGACTATTTCTGCTCGCACGCAAAAGCTACACTTAGTACACCGCTTCCACCTTCGCTTCACTAAGTTATCTTTAGCAAGTACCACCCCATTTTTAAGAAACCAGAGGAAGATTTTAATCTTCAAAGGTATCTTGGCTTTCCAAGACCAACGGTTAGCCCGTGCCCCCGTACTCAAAATCATGTCATTATACAAGTTCTTAACCGAGAACGTCTTATTCGCCGTCCAAAGGAAATAATCCTTGTGCTCTGTAAGAGTCACCGTCATGACTTTGCCCACAAGATCAAGCCAATCCTCCCAACTCTCTCCCACTAGTGCACGTCTAAAGGAGACGTTCGGTGGAGTGGTATTTAGTACCCGTGCCACAAACATATTTTACCTCCCGATAATTCTATAAAGATTAGGATACACATTCATTAGGGGATCTTTTCCTAACCACGTGTCTTCCCAGAACCTAGCCTGGGTACCATCATGAACTTTAAACCTACCCCTCAGAATCACAAGATCTTTAACCTCCATTAAACTTGACCAGAAATGAGAATCCCCAGCCTTTCTGACCGCTTGTGAAAGCGTTTTCCCTTTCAGATATTTTTTCCTGAGGATTTGTTGCCATAATCCATCTTCATTCAGCAGCTTGTAAACCCATTTACTCAACAAGCACTTGTTCTAGGTATCCAAGTCAATAATGCCCATTCCCCCCACACTTATAGTTTGTGAAGAATCGACCATTTGGCTAGCCTGTATTTCCTCTTATGCTCATCACATTGCCAGAAAAGTCTGGACCTGTAATAGTCTAACTTTTCCAAAACACCTTTTAGTATTCTGAAGAAGGACAACATATACATCGGTAAACTAGACAATGCCGAGTTAATGAGCACTAATCTCCCCCGAAGGATAGGAGTTTACCTTTCCAACTACTAAGCTTTTTTTGAACTCTCTCTTCAACTACTCTCCAATCCCTATTAGAGAGTCTACTAGGACTCATAGGAATGCCCAAGTACCTAAAAGGAAACTCCCCCTCCTTACAACCAAACGGCTCCACATACTCCGCAGCTCTCTCCTTAGTCTCCCCAAACGGGTAAAGTTCACTTTTGTGAAAATTGATCTTGAGCCCGAAAGCCTTTCAAAGGCATTGATTACCACCCTCAATCCCCCGGCCTTCGCCGGATCATCTTTCAAAAAAAGGATCGTGTCATCCACATACCGTAAGATCGAGAGACCGTCCTCCACTAAGTGAGGCACAAGTCCATCAATGAAACCCAATCCTTTAGACCTCTCGATTAACACCGCCAACATGTCTACCACGATGTTGATCGGGACGGGGGAAAGAGGGTCACCTTGCCTTAAACCCTTCTTAGTTTGGAAGAAACGAGCCTTGCTCACCATTTACCCGCACACACACACTCCCTTTCGAGACAACCTTCTCCATCCACCGACACCAAACAAAGAGGGTAACACTTAAGTTGCTCCTCCCCTTCTACTATTCCATCCTCTTATTCAAGTCGAAGATTCTAGTCTTCCTCCTTTTTCCGTTACCTCCATGTGAAAATACTTTGTGTTCCTATCTCCCTTTAAAATTTTGGTGGTCTTAGCCCTTTGAAACCACTTTAGCTCTTCCTCTCTTAGTAACTGTGTGAGTCTCACACGAACGCTTTGTTTCAAATCCCATTCTTGTTGACTTAGCAGCTGGGACTCAGCCTTCTTATCCAATTCCTCCGCTTTCCTTAACAATTCTTGTTTTTCCTTTTTATAAGCACCATTCATATTTTTAACCTCCTGGAAGATAATTAGGAATGTTTCCAGAAATAAAGCTACAAGTGATGCCTGTCTGGGTCAGCTCAAAATTTCCAGAAATGTTGAAGTATTGGCATGCCAAAATGTCACCACCGAGACGTACGCTTAATTAATTGATTCATGCTCAGACTCGAGGATCAGCAAATCTTGCACCTTGGGCCTTGGCTATGCTAGCTAGTGTGTCGTAGGAGAGAAGGGAGGGGCGCTCAATATCTAATGGACTGTTTCAAGGATCGCCTAGACAATTATGCTTGTTTCAGCTTCGGCAGGTTCTGCGTGATATGATTGCACAACCCGACATGTACAGAAACGAGTGCACTAAACCGAGAAGTAGATCTCTTGCCGCGTGTAAACCAAAGCTTAGCATTACTGCATGAGACCTTCTAGGGCTTAACCTGTACGAGCATCACCGGTGCCGACGAACCGTGACACCGCCGACACCGGTGTGGAATGTGTTTTCCTGGTAGGGATGCAAGTTGGCATTATAATGGGTCATTGGGTCGACCCAAAAAATTGATAAAATGAACTAAGATGGCATTTCACGTAATTAATTTTGGAGAGAAAATGAACTAGAGTGACATGCTATCGTAATTAATCAGCTGACCAAAAAACACCATTGGGTACCCACTTGCATCCCTATTTCCTGGTGCCCGTCATTCAAGGCAGCGGCAACATGCGGGTGCGCGACTTCGACTTCGAATTCCCCTGAGTGCTTGCTGCTTTAATTTAGTGGTCCAACAAAGGAGAGGCAGGTATAAGAGCCGGAGTAATAGCTAGCAGTGTCTCAAGTGAGAAATGAGGAGCTAGAGGAGTATAGCTGGTACTTCTTTTATATAAGACAGCGCGACGTACGGAGATGCACCTGACCAATGCAAGTTGATAAATACATGCAGGTCAATGTGTTCTCGGGCAAGCTAGGGCACGCGCGACCCATGGCCACCCGAGTGGCAAGCTTTAATTTAGCATGCAAAGAAAAATTAATAGGGCACAACAACAGTTTTAAGATGACGACATCTCTAATTTGACGAGAATATATATTGTTATTGCACTATACAAGCCACTAGCAATTGAGGCACTAATAATAAGCTAGTAATAACTACGTCGAGATCTCCTATAGCTAGTTTTTGACAGTAAGTTCACTCTAAGATCTTGCACGCCTCGTAATTTCATCATCACTGCTACCAAGTCCATCTGAGATCCCCCATCTCAATATGCACATGTACAAATGGCAGCTGCTAGCTGAATGTCTTCCTTCTACCGTTGCATTTTCTTCGACACAGCAACGACACATTCGTGTTCTGTTTTTTAAGATACGTTTTTCATTAAGGGAAGAGAACAAAGTTTGAGTTGGACGTTTACAAGGATAAGCCAGCCGAAAAGAAAACAGACGTAAGGCTAAAATAGAAATTACAATGGCCTTAAAGGCAGCACGCCAAGAAGGCAGGCAAGAGGAAGGAAGATCGCACGCACGCCCAGGTCTTGGCCTCCTTCAAGATTGCCGGCGTGAGCACCCCTCCCGATCGTGAATGTGTCTGCTTGGCTCTCGCAGGAAGGGCACTGGTGCTTTGTAGCTCAATGAAAACTGAACCAGAACTCAATGAAAATCGAAGGGCACTGGTGCTTTGTAGCTGGGTGTCGAGAACCAAGGTGGTGTAGTCTTCATACGTGCAAACCTAATCTTGGCACTACAGGAACAGTGTCTCTTGGAGATGGATTTTGAGTCCTTAGAGTATCAATGCAACCGTGACACCCAACTGTGTAGAGATCCCAAAAGGTGGAGTACATTTGCCTGATGCCACTAGTTCCCAAGATGCCGACGTGCCGGATGGGAAGAAAACAGGTGAAGAAACAACGAGCTACTAGTAAAACAGCTGGAGTGCATGAAGTGAGCTACATTCTGCTGGAGTGCTGGGACCTTCCTTCTAGAGAAAGGTAGCCAGAGAGGTGGTAGGACATCTTTTTATATATAGCACTTGACTAAAGCGTTTTTTAAAATAAAATACCCCTCCGAACCCGTCCTCATCCCGTTCTCCATCTTTTTTTTCTGAGTTCAAATCAAGAACAATAAACCGGAACTTCACAAATTCATTCATCATCATACAACTTAGATTCATCACCGCATACCCAAATCGAATCAAATCATGTGTAACACCCTAAAATTTCTAGATTTCAGGATGCTATTAGGAGAAATAATTAAGCAACGATTTTGATATAATTTTAAAATTTTCCCAACATTTATTTTGTTACAGGTGATTTAGTGTAGGAAAATAATTGATTGTCTTTCGGAATTAAATAAAATGATTGTTTGAGTGTTGCATTCATTTCGATTGCATTTGTTTTGTTTGAGATAGTGTTTTCTAAATCATAAAAAGGTCAAATCAAAATCTATCTCTCTATCTTTTTAAGGTACATCCAACTCATTCTCTCGGTTTATGTTTCCAACGCATCCGGCTATCTCCTTTTTCTCGGCTCAAACCTTTGCTCGGCCGAGGAGCAATCACAAGCCGGCAGCCCGTTATCCATTGGCTGGCCCGACTCACCCTTTCCCTCTTTTGTACCGCCGACGGGTGGACCCCACATGTCATCCCTCCCCTTCCGATCCGACCCGAGCCGGATTCAAGTCCGAGCAATCGCTCGGCTCCGGTGCGTGTGTGTCCACGCCGCTTGGCCTCCCCGGCCTTGCACTCGCTCGCCTTCCCTCTATCTTGCCCGCCACCGGCTCCGTCCGTTAAGCCCGACTCCCTCGTCTCGCACACAACATGACCAACTTGGACCGAGCCGTGTGGCGCCGCATCTGCCCCGGCTCCCTCGCGCACATGCTCGCTCGTGTCCGAGCTTGTCGGCTCCGTGCACCTAGCCACATTGCTTCCTCTTCATCGACATGCGAATGCCGTACGTCGGCATCCTCCCGGTTCCGGCCGGTCTCCTCCCCGTGCCCATCCTCGCACGCACCCGTGTGTTGCGCCGGCGCCCAAGCCGCACGCTAGCCGTGAGGTCGTGACACTCGCATGCTCAATCCAAAGCTAGCAACACGGCCTTACTTGAGTAGTACTAGCAGTGGTGGTGAGAAATTAGGTACATTAGGATTGAAAATGTGCCTTGCGGGGAGCAAGGCGAGTGCCAATATAGCAGCTATATATATAGAAGTAGCTGACAAAGTGAATATATTCAACTTTTGTTGTCATATTTTGAGGTGAAAGTGGTGAGAAATGTGCATAAATGAGCATCCCCGCATCCGCACTAGTCAAACACATCTTGCAAGTTATCTATGGAACTTCATTTTGGACCTCGGTTCGGAACATCATGTGGCACATGGCTAAAAGTAATCCACATCGTATTCAATTACGATTTATATTACGTACAAGTCGAATAAGAGAATTCATTCAACTACGAAAATAATATAATTTGTGGTGTGGACGGGTGGCTTGGTGCCTCTCCGGACCAGCCCAAACCTTGAAGAAATGTTGTACAATGTGCTTGAATGCAATGACAAACCAGATGTCTCCAAATGCAAGGCTGTCACGAGTGGAGCCGAGCGATGTGATCCAAGGATCATGGTATACGTGCACCCACGACAGTTCTTCAACCTACACACGTGTTTCCGCTTCGCCGCACCGGATGGAACGAGTCGAGACCTAAGAGATCTTTGGCACCATGCAAATGTAAGCTTGGCATTACCACATCGGTGTTTCTTGGGTGTAGATTTAGAACTCGAACTCTCATGTGCCGTCCGTTAATGCCGCAGATCTCCTAGGTGTAGATCGGTGGGTAGAACTATTTAACAAAGGTGAGAACTTGTTGTGTTTGCAAATGAACCGAGAGAGAACGAGAGAGTTCACCGTGGGATAAGGGAAGTAGAGGTTGAACTCGTCGGTGTAGATGTAGTTCGCCGTTGCGGTGCGGGGCGGTGGCGACCCGCGGTGGAGCGCGCGTGATGTCCGCCGGTGGACTTCCCATCGCTTCAAAGACACCTCCCTCGGACCGCATTAGGGTTAGGACGGTGGGGGTGGCGGCGGTGACGAATCTCGTGATCCGTGTGTCGTGGCCCCCACCTCCTATTTATGGTGCCGCGCGACGGGGGCCCACCACCATATGTTGGGCCGGGCTCCCCCGATCGTGGGAGCGATCAAGGGCCCGGTTGGCCTTTGGGCCAACCGGAAGAGATCAAACTAACATTCTCCCCCTTGATCTCATCTTATGTCTCTCAAACTTTAGCTCTTTGCTTGGTACCCACTTCATCACAAATAATCATACCGAGCATGGGTCATCATGATGGTAATGACCATCGATTAACCAGCCACAACACATTTACCTATTTTGAACGGATCTTCTTCTAGGCCCTTAGTAATCCCGAAATCATAGGTTCTACCATAGACACACGTCAATTGTGTGTTCTCTCAACACACCGGGCGGTAAACCTTTGGTAAGCGGATCCGCAAGTATTTGCTCAATACTTATATGCTCAAACTCTTAAGACCATTACTCGGATTTTCTCCTTTGCAACATATAACTTATTTCAATGTGTTTGACGTCACACTTGACATGTTGTTATGGAGACAATGTACTTGAATGGTATGTTGTCATGTTGTCTACCATTATCTATTCCGAGAAAAAGTTTCTCTAATCATTTAGCTCTGTTCGTGCCTCATATCATGCCGAACTATGGGTATACAAATCTCATGATATCACAATTATTTTGCTTGGGAGCTTTTCCACAACAAAACTCCAAGCTCGAGTGTTAGCTACTACTGTGGACTTCACTAAACAACTCGTCATAACTTAGTCCTTCAATACTCATAATCAAGTACTTGTTACTTCTTTACTTTGCATGAGGCTTACAACTCTTTGCAATATTGTTGCAAAACTTTCTTTAACCCGAGTTCCGGTGATCTATTGCCGGACCGGTCTTCTCGCCAAAATTTCCCGGATACTTAACTATGTCAAGGTAACTTCTTTCTTGAGCAATTGATTTTTCTTCCAACAACTGAAGTCCTTGGAACCCTTTCACTTGATCGATCATATATAGGCTCCCGGAATACTATAATTCCAAAAGTATTACCCTTGACTACTTATTGAACGAGCGTAGACTTATTCGCAAGCATACTATGTTTCTTTAGAATTCTTTTCTAGGTATGCCCTTTGCGATAAACTTGATACCCTTATACTCATATCTCGGCGAATGTATTTCACCAAAATATATAAAACTTTGAAGATGATAACTTCTT
Organism: Cenchrus americanus; assembly: GCA_947561735.1. NCBI lineage: Eukaryota > Viridiplantae > Streptophyta > Magnoliopsida > Poales > Poaceae > Cenchrus > Cenchrus americanus. The sequence goes on along the minus strand of OX387240.1, from coordinate 9,672,671 downwards.
TTACTCATATCTCGGCGAATGTATTTCACCAAAATATATAAAAACTTTGAAGACAATAACTTCTTTGTCCGCAACAACGGACTAACATCACCACTAGGGAGTAGTGATATATTCTTCAACTTTGCATAAATGCAATATGTCCTTGTGAGCTTTACTTATAACCCAAAAACTTACTTCGATCGAGCATCCCTATTCTTTTCTCTTCCATGACGAACTTTAGTTTATGTAAATATCCTTATATTTACGTTTGAGGAATGCCGTCTTTACATTGCATGAAGCCTATTGACCTAAGTTGTGCATCATGTTTATTCTCTTTGCCTTTGGAGTCATATATTATTCTCGTGGACCTATCGCAGTCCAATGGTGTCGGTGTTTTAGACCGGCAACCTACTAAGGGGAGTACCCGAAGTAGATGAATGTGGCCTCGCCGAGATCGGTAACTCGAAGGAAGAGACACGTGGCACACAATTTAGACGAGTTCGGGCCGCGAGGTGCGTAATACCCTACGTCCCGTATGCCGCGTAGCTCGGATTGATTGGGTACGATTACAAGATGATGCAATCTTACGCCGTGAGATGAGATGATGGAGAGAGGGGGTCCCCGCCTCGCCTTATATAGTCCGGGAGGCGGGGTTACAAGTCGGTTTAGGGAGAGAGTACTAGTCGAGTACGTCTAGGAGTCTTCCATACGGTGCGGAACATGTACGGCTTCCTAACGAGTACTTCTTTTCTATAGTCCTTGTGCTTCACGCCATCGGGTACCGTGCGGCGCAAGTCGGGTAGTCCCGGGGGCCCACCGAGTAGTCGGTCCCGGTACCCACCGAGGTAGTGGACCCGGGAGGTCCATACGACAAGCCCCCGAGTACTTTGTAGTCGAGAAGGATAGCTTCAAGTAGTCTTGACGGCCTTAACGAGTAGTCCTCAAGCGTCCCCGAGTACTACAAGTCAAAAGTCCTCAAGAGTAGTCGAAGCATCCCGAGGCTGGAATGTACTCCAACCGATGTTTGAGCAATCCCGAAGTCTTCTCGAGTAGTCCCAAGCGTCCTCGAGTGCTGCCCTTGAAGGTCTTCAACAATGCCCATGTTGTCTTGAAGCCGAAATTGATATGGAAGTGCGATTACAAAATCGCACTCCATATGGAGTAGCCCCTGAGCCTTACGTTGAGTTGTAGACTCTGGCTGAGGGTCCATCTGAAGTTTTGGCAAGAATATCCTGTAAAATCCGGAGAAAAAACCGAAGGACACGTGGCACGGAGCCCCCGAGCCTTGAGTTGAATACTTTCTCTCGAATTGAAGGGTCATCTTGTAGAATGTGTCCTGAGATGCTCTTGAGTCTTGCCGCTTCCCAGGAAGTCGAGTTGGAGTAGCCGAGCCCCCGAGGTGAGGCACGTCGACTAGTAGAAGCTGAAAGGTCACGCATGGCCGCTGAGTCAGCCGTGCGCAGACTTATCCATTCGGTCGTTGAGGGGCCGCGTTGACTTATAAATAGAAGCCAAAACCCTTAGGGTTTTTCACCCTACGCAGCTGCAGTCATTCCCAGCAGATCTAGCCAAGAATCGCCACTGGTGCGCACCGCCGCCATTGAGTAGAGCGCAGATCCGAGTGCGCCGCCGTAGGAAGCCACCACAGTAGCCCCCGAGCGAATGCGCGTGAAGACACCGTGCACCTGGAGGATGAAGCCATCTCCGTCGAAGACCACGAAGGCCGCCGGCGGGAAGAAGAGGGCCCGTGGAGAGGCCGCCAGATCGGCCACAGGGACATCACCGCCGGTGTCCCCACCGCGGCCAGATCCAAACCGTGAATGGAAGAAGTCCAAGGCGAAGACTGAAGACTTGCTGGCCCTTCGAACAAGTGGATTCCCGTGGGAGAAGGAGGTGGACATGTGGTGGGCCGCCGCCGGGGATCCGTACCCCATGGAGAAAAATCCGGACGAGATCCCGATGTTTGCGCGGTTCGCGGAGCGCGGACGGTCCCAAGATAGCGCCGCCGGTGGACCGGTTGAAAGAAGCCCCCGGCCGGCCGGTGACCTACGTGAAGCATTTGGTGAAGTCGATCCCGAACCAAGTGCGGCCTTCATGAAGTCGTACTTCCCGAAGGCTCCCGTAGATGTAGTCGTCGGCAGGCTAGCCGCCAACCGCACCGACGAGCAAGACGCGGAGCCGCCGGAGCGGATGACGCCTATTGCGGATCAAGTCGCCGAGAAACTTAATCCCCGCGTAGTCCCGTAATAGTTAGCTCGTAGCGATAGTTGTACGAAAACAATTGTAATGAAATTGTTTAAGTATGAATGAAGAAAAACTTCCATCAATGATTACTCGTTGCCGCGATCTTTGAGTGCGGAGTCCCATCGTGGAGTTGTCGCGAGTAGTTGTACTCGATAGTAGTCCCGTTGAGGGGAGGAAGATAGTAAAGTAGTTGATGAATAAACAAACTTTATTACCGAAGAAGTACACCTGGATGGCCGGGGTCGTAGTTACGAGTAGTCGCCGGGACCGGAGGCCGCCTACGGCTAAGTAGTGCTAGGGCGTATAGGCGCTTACGGTAGTAGATCCGTAAGTAGCCGTATAGGCCGGATCTAGGAGTACATGGTCTCTCGCAGGACCGCCGCTAGAGTCCTTTGTCGCTCGTTGCGGCCCGGGATCCGTAGGTAGCCGCATGGGGTGGATTCCCGGAGAGGAGTAGTCCGGAGACTAGTGCCTGGACCCGGAGGCCGCTTACGGCGAGAGGGGTCTTGATGTAGTCGTGTAGACTTGAGCCCCGGGGTAGTCGTGTAGACTAGGCGTAGAACCGACAGAGTTGGTTGACGTTCCACGAGTTGTTGACGTCTTCGCCTTCAAGTGTCTGGAGGCGGTAGGAGCCCTGGTCCGGTCACCTTTGCAACCGTGAAGGGACCTTCCCGTGGCGAGCCGAGCTTGTGTAGTCCTTCCATGTTCGCGATGCGACCGAGGACGAGATCTCCAACGTTGAAGGAGCGTTCCTTGACGTTGCGATCATGGTAGTGTCGGATACCCTCCGGGTACGTTGTTGATTGGACGAGGGCGGCGCGGCGAGCTTCTTCGAGCTCGTCGATGTCAACTCGTCCTGTCGTCTTCGCAGACGCCTTCGTCGTAGTGCTCCACTACCGGTGAATCCCATATGACATCGGCGGGGAGGATTGCTTCGGAGCCGTAGACCGGGAAGTATGGAGATTGCCCCGTTGGCTTGGAGGGCCGAGTACGCGCCCCCGCAGTGCATTGGGTAGTTCCTTGATCCACTTGCCTCCTTTAGAGTTAGCGACATCGTGTAGCCGCTTCTTGAGCGTGTCGAGCACCATCCCGTTGGCGCGCTCGACTTGTCTGTTGGCCTGAGGATGGGCAACTGAGACATATCGGACGTCGACCCTGCTGTTCTCGCAGTACTCCCAGAACTGGTGATTGTTGAAGTTGGAGCCCAGATCTGTGATGATGCGATGGGGTAGTCCGTAGCGATGCATGAGTTCATCCAGGAAGTCGAGTACTCTGTCAGCCTTGGGGCATGTGACCAGCTTTACATTGATCCACTTGGTGAACTTGTCGATGGCCACCAATACTCTGTTGAATCCACCTGGCGCAGTTGGAAGTGGCCCAATCATGTCGAGCCCCCAACGGGCGAAAGGCCGGGTTGGTGGTATGGTGACTAGCTTGTAGGCCGGGACATGTTGCCGCTTGGCGAAGTATTGGCACCCTTGGCACCTTCCGACGAGTTCTTCGGCATCGCCCGCAGCCGTGGGCCGCAGAAAGCTCGTCGGAAGGCCTTGCGACCGGCGTGCGTGAGGACGCGTGGTTGCCGCGACGCCCTTGTGGATCTCCTCCAAGATGTCCTTGCCTTCTTGTCCGGGGACGCACTTCATGAGTACTCCGAAGATGCGCCCGCCCGTAAAGATTGTCTCCGACGAGGACGTAGGATTTGGCGCGGCGGATGAGCTGCTCCGCCAAGTTCTTGTTCGGGGGAACCTTCTCGCTCGCCGAAGTAGTCAATGAAGGGTTGCCTCCGGTCCACGTCAATCATCATGACCTCCCGCCGCCCGAGGGATGCGCTAGGACAAAGTGGTCGGTGGCGCCGGCTCCGGGATGGATGGCGCGTGAAGCTCGTGGACGAAGACACCCGCTGGTACTTGAGCGCGAGTAGAACCAAGCTTCGACAAGACGTCCGCTGCAACGTTGTTGTCGCGGACGATGTGGTGGAACTCGAGACCATAGAACTTGTTCTCGAGCTTGCGGACTTCTAGGCAGTAGGCGTCCATGTTCTCCTTGTTGCGGTCCCAGGACTTGTTGACTTGGTTGATGACCACTGCGGAGTCGCCGTAGACTAGTAGCCGCTTGATGCCCAGTGAAGCCGCGAGGCGGAGCCCGTGTAGGAGAGCTTCGTACTCGGCTTCGTTGTTTGAGACCTTCCAGAAGATCTGCAGGACGTACTTGAGTTGTTCGCTCGTTGGAGAGATCAAGAGTACTCCTGCACCTGCGCCCTCGAGGTAGAGTGAGCCGTCGAAGTACATCACCCGCGTTCTGCGGTCGCTCGGTTGGAGTAGGTAGTCGATTCTCCCGCCACTCGCCATGAAGTTGACTAGTGCCTCGCGACTTGATGGCTGTGCGTGGCTTGAAGTCGATGTTGAGGGCGCCGAGTTCGACTGCCCACTTGGAGATTCTTCCAGTAGCATCTTGGTTCCGCAGGATGTCGCCGAGCGGGTAGTCGGTGACGACGGAGATCGAGTACTCCTGGAAGTAGTGTTGTAGCTTCCGCGAGGTGATGAGCACTGCGTACAGAAGCTTCTGTACTGGCTGGTAGCGTGCCTTGGATTCTGACAGGACCTCGCTGACGAAGTAGACTGGTCGCTGGACTGGGTAGGCGTGGCCGTCTTCCTGCCGCTCGACGATGATGGCGGTCGACCACGTGAGTAGTCGCAGCGAGGTAGAGCAGTAGTTGCTCGCCTTTGCGAGGAGCCGTGAGGACTGGTGGCTTCGATAGGAAGTCCTTGAGCTGGGCAAGGGCTTGGTCCGCCTCTGGAGTCCACACGAACTTCTCTTGGTGCTTGAGTAGTTTGAAGAAGGGGAGCCCCCGTTCTCCAAGCTTCGAGATAAATCGTTCGTGGCGCCATGCACCCGGTCAGCTTCTGGACGTCTTTGATGGACGTGGGAGCTTTCATGCCGGTGATGGCGGAGATCTTCTCGGGGTTGGCTTCGATGCCGCCGTGGCCGATGATGAAGCCGAGTAGTTTGCCCGAAGGTACACCGAAGACGCACTTGTTCGGGTTGAGCTTCCAGTGGTACTCGCGTAGGGATGCGAAAGTCTCTTCAAGATCGTCGATGAGGGTACTGGAGTTTCTGGTCTTGACGACCACGTCATCCACATAGGCTTCGACGTTCTTGTTGAGTTGGCTCTTGAAGCAGCCCGGATAGCTCGTTGATATGTGGCGCCGACGTTCTTCAACCCGAAGGACATGGTTGTGTAGCAAGACGCGCCAAACGGGGTGATGAACGCGGTCTTCTCCTCGGTCTTCTTCCTTGATCGCGATCCGGTGGTACCCGGAGTAGCGGTCGAGGAAGCAGAGAAGGTCACGGCTCGCCGTGGAGTCGATGACTTGGTCAATCCGCGGCAACCCGAAGGGGTACTTGGGGGCGTGCTTGTTGAGGTCGGTGTAGTCGACGCAAATCCTCCACTCGTTCGAGTTCTTCTTGCGGACGAGGACGGGGTTGGCGAGCCACTCGGGATGGAAGACTTCTCCGATGAAGCCACCGCGAGTAGTTTGGCGAGTTCCTTCTTGATGGCGTCCCGTCTATCGTCGGCAAAGCGGCGGAGGTGTTGTCGCTTCGGGGTAGCTCGACGTTGAGGGAATGCTCGATCAACTCCCTAGGCACCCCCGGCATGTCCATCGGCTTCCACGCGAAGATGTCGCGGTTAGCCCGGAGGAAGTTGATGAGCGCGTCTTCCTATTTGGGGTCAAGACCCGCCCCGATGGTGGTGGTCTTGCTGCCGTCGTCGCCCGTCCCGAGGTCAATTGTTTTGAACGGAACCTCCTCGCCGGCTAAGGCTTGTTAGCTTTGTCCGACTTCTTTGGGATGTCGAGTTCACTTGGGGCAAGCTTCTTCGACGCGGCGTAGACCTCCATCATTGCGTTGGGTACTTCATTTGTGGAGGCGATCTCCACAGCCTTCCGTGTCACGGTCGTGCGAGATCTTCAAGTCCCCTTGCGGTGAGAGTACACCGCCGGGCTTGGCATCTTGAGTACCAAGTAGGTGTAGTGGGGTACCGCCATGAACTTGGCGATAGACGGTCTGCCGAGGATGGCATGGTAGGACATCTCGAAGTCCGCGACTTTGAACTTGACGTACTCGGTACGGTAGTTGTCCCGAGATTCCCCCGAAGATAATCGGCAGGACCACCGAGCCCGGTGGGATAGCCGTGTTCCGGGGACGATGCCGTAGAAGGGCGAGGTGCTCTTGGTGAGCATGTGGGTGATGTCGAGCCGCATCTTCTTCAAGGTCTTGGTGAAAAGGACGTTGAGCTCGCTTCCACCGTCGACGAGGACCTTGTTGAGCTCGGAGCCCGCAACCACCGGCTTCGGGACGAGAGGGAATTGTCCCGGTTCGGAGAAGCTAGTCCATTGATCCACGCGGGAGAAGGTGATGGGTACCTCCGACCACCCGAGAGGGGTCGGAACCGCCGGTTCAATGCTCATGACTTCTCGACGAGTAGCCTTTTGTTCCCGTCTCTTGGTGGTCCGCCGAAGAGGACGTTGACGCTCTTGTCGGGTTCCCCGGAAGTCGTCATTGCCTCCGTCGTTCTTCTTCTTGCCTTTCTTGTCATGAGGGTGCGGTGGCTCGAAGTACTCTTGAGTGCTCGCTCGAGTTGGTAGCACCGCTCGGTGGTGTGGTTGCCGTCCGCATGCCACGGGCACTTCTCTTTCGGCAAGTCTTTGAAGCCGCCGCAGTTGTTGTTGTTGCGACCGCCTTGGTTCCCGTTGTTGCCGCCGCCGCCGCCGTTGTTCCGTTTGCTCTTTTCACGGATAGCATCGTACTTGGCGTTGGCTTTGTCTTCTTCATCCACCCAAGACGTGATCATGTCCTTGAGGTGGGGGATGGACTTGGGGCGGCGGCGACCGAAGTCTTCGAAGGTGCGACGGTCTCGACCGCCCCCGCCGCCCTCGCTCTCTTGTTGGCCCCATGGTTGGAGCTTCCGCCGTCGGCCGCCGCCGCCACCGGGGGTCGCGGTGAGGGATGATCTCACGATTGCTTGTTGCCGCCTTGTGAGGGTCTCGTCGGCGTTTGCACGAGTACGGTTAGGGCCGAGCCGTAGCTCGGCTCGAGTACGATTACGGCCGAGGTCCGCGCCGCGACTTGTAGCTTCGTTGTCGCGGTTCCCGGCGGGGAGGAGGCTAGTTGACTCTGTTGTCGACTCGCATGAAGTAAGCGTCTTCGGTGAGCTTGGCGATGACTTCTCCGCGCGTATCCCCCGAGCCCGGCGTGCGATCGCCGTGATCGACATGAGGCATTGCTCGGGGGGTGGTGTGTGCCCCCGCTTTCGACTTGTTCGAGGGCCTCCGCAAGGTTGCGGATGGGTAAGCCGTGTCTCGGAGACGCGGCGCCGTTCGTTTCGCCTTCTCGTTGCGCTCATGTCGAGCATCCCTCCCGGCGTCGGTCTCATCCGCGGGTTCTTCGACGGACGGCCTCATCCGTGGAGATGTCTTCGATGTACTTGTCATGTGCCGTCCCCGAAGTTCCCCGGCGTGTCACCCGCGGCCATGAAGACCGGCGATCGGGGTTGCCAAGACCGGAGTCGCAGCTCGCCACCTCGCTTGGAGTGTACTCCTCGGCTCGAGCAAGTGGTGTTCCCTCCGGAACGGGAGCGAGTCGAGGTAGGCGACGTAGCGTGAGTCTCCGCTTATCGGATCGGCGGGCTTGCGGTCCGGCCGCAGACGAATCTCCCGGCAGTGTGGATGTTATAACTAGCTCCGGGAGGCCGGCCCCGATAAGGGTTGCTCGGTAGTGTTGTCCTCGGACTCGGGGTCCTCGGGGTCCGACCCGAAGTTGAACTCGTACGCGAGTCCGAGTAGAAGCCGGAGAGGGGGTTGGAGTCCGAAGCGTGGCCGGGGGCGGCGTCGGAGTCCGAGTTGTACTCGGGTACGGGCTCCTTGCCGGCCCGGCGTGTAGAGGGAGCCTCCGTGCGGGCCCTGCTGAGGTTGCGGGGGCCACGCGTGGAGCGCTCGCGGGGGTGGTGAGACCACATGCGATGGCTGAGCAGCCGGCTCACATGCGATAGCCCACGGGGGCGTCGAGTTCGAGTTGGAAGCGGATCCGAGCTCGAAGTCGGCGTGTTGGTCGAAAAGCGAAATTTTGCCGAACTTGCCGGCAAGTTCGCCCGTGACTACTTCAGGAAGCATCACGAAGCCGGTCTCTCGGGGTTGGGCGGCATGGTGAGGCGGCATTGGAAGGCTCCGCCGCCCGTCATCGCGTGCGGACCCGTGCGCCGAAGACGAAGGTGTCGCCACCGTTGAGGGCGATGGTTAGCTTGATGTAGACCGGAGTCGTCGAGTTCGCCATGTGATCTCGGGCGAGGGCCCCTACCCGGCGCGCCGGTGTCGGTGTTTTAGACCGGCAACCTACTAAGGGGAGTACCCAAAGTAGATTAATGTGGCCTCGCCGAGATCGGTAACTCGAAGGAAGAGACACGTGGCACACAATTTAGACAGTTCGGGCCGCGAGGTGCGTAATACCCTACGTCCTGTATGCTGCGTAGCTCTGGATTAATTGGGTACGATTACAAGATGATGCAATCTTACGCCATGAGATGAGATGATAGAGAGAGGGGTCCCTGCCTCGCCTTATATAGTCCGGGAGGCAGGGTTACAAGTCGGTTTAGGGAGAGAGTACTAGTCGAGTACCTCTAGGAGTCTTCCATACGGTGCGGAACATGTACGCCTTCCTAACCGAGTACTTCTCCTCTCGTAGTCCTTGTGCTTCACGCCATCGGGTACCGTGCGGCGCAAGTCGGGTAGTCCCGTGGGCCCACCGAGTAGTCGGTCCCCGGTACCCACCGAGGTAGTGGGCCCGGGGAGGTCCATACGACAAATGGTTTGACACCTTTAGCGACTTCTTGAAAGTACCAAAACTACATTGGTACTTACGAATCTCATTTCATTTTCCAAGAATTTTCTCGTACTCTTTTACTCGCAGTTGTTGTTGTTCTACTTCTTTCTCACACGCGACAATGGTAACTATAGGATCCTAAAAGGATAGGTGCCTACTTTATGCTTCTTGTCACTACAAGAATAATGGACATGCCATGCTCCCCCACATGTGAGGCAATAAATTGTCACAGGTGGAATAACAACAACACTAGCACCAATAATGGCAAGCATTGATGGTGTAGCAACAATGGGTAGTGAGAACAATGGATCCTTAAATCATTGAAGTGGGCACACTCACCCGCTTCTCCTCAAGGTCAATTTCTCGAGCTATCACATTCTTTATCTTCAAGTCACCCCCTCGGTGGAGTTAGGTCTCTTTGTACCATGCTCCCCGCATTGTCTCATCTTCTATAGAGATGATTTATCCTCAAACTCTCTTATTTGGGTTTAAACTTTCTTGACTAGTATAAATACCGGCCAACTACGCTATATTCCTTTTGAAATATGAAAATTTCAGAATTTAGCTATCTCTTTTCTTAGTCTCTCTTCTTAGGGTATCTTTTAATTATGACCGTTGTACTCCCCTTTATGGTCACAATTACTTGGATAGATCATTCTTCAATGCATCACCGCCGGTTGAGGATCATTTCTCCCCCTAGAAATGTGGTATGAACTTTAATACCATAATTTCTAAACTTAAATAAAAAACTTTTGTGAACGAGGATTTTTCTTAACTTGCTTCATTCACATGACTATATCATGTAAACAAAATTATTTCTCAACTCGGTGTGGGAGTACTATTTTCCTCATATCACTTTATGAACTTACTTACGAGTACTTTATCTGCAATACTTATGCAAGTTAGACTCGCATACTTGTCTTATCTTTTGACTTGTATACAACTTCCTTTTATCTTTATACTTCAAAAAAATGACTCCTTCTTGATAGCCATACTTCATACTAAAATATGTGTCTTTCACCATTACTTACTTCACAACAAGCAACTCAATTAGAGTGCTCGCATACATTTGTAGTGATTCGGTGAATTGACTCTCCATCTTCAAATTTAAGAATGGTGTGGTTTTGGGACTTTTCCCCTTATGGCATCAAACCCTTTGTTTGCTCAACGACCATGTCACGATAGAAGTGCATAGTCTAAACTAGATAGCTTAAGTGTTATCTCAAATCTTCTCTTGCTATGCAAGATATACTCGAATAACATAAGGGTTGTCTCGCTTCATCTGCTACTATGTTAATTCTACATCACCTTTGGGCAGAAAATAGAATTAATACATAAACTCTTCATAAACTGTTTATAAAATTGCTATTAACAACTTTGGTCAGAAAATAACAATGTCATAAATGAACTCTTGAAAATGGATGCATGATGAGGACACCACTTGTTATAGCTTACCCTATCATGCGGGTATTTATCTTAAACTTTTTCCCGCCATGCGAGTGACTATGTATAAACGCTGAAGATGGGTCGTATTCACTTAATAATTTCAGAAATAAATCTGGATATTCTTCAACTCACATGCTTCAACCGAGATTACTCAGTTTAAAATGTGTTACCCCAAGCCATTCTTGTTGGATGAATATCCACACATTATGTCAGACCATTTTAAGAGATAACTGTACCCCTCATACAATGATCTTCTTTCCTTTTGGAGTCATCATAAACTTCTCCTGCCAACGTAGGATAAATCTTTTAAACCTCTCCTGACATACAGGAGGAGGAAATTGTCTAGCATAAAGCTTATGCCTAAACTTCTCCCGTCATGCTCTCATGACACTGGAAGTATTTGCAAAAAAAAAAACTCTTAATACTCTGTTATACACATGTATAATTTAACTTTGGTCAAAATTAGACATGCGCATTACTTAATACAATTCACGTCATACTGTACGCAATACTTAAAAATAATACCGTGTAAATTTTCTCTGAACTTAATCAGAAAAATAATCAACTAAATATCAGCAGAAGTTGTACATGAGAGAGGAAAAAGAACTCGAAAGGACTTATTTTGACATAAAATAAGTATAACGCTTTGCTTAACTTAAGCATTTCCTTTTACTAACCCCAGCACTGTAGCCGAGTAATATCTTATTCGTTGATGGTAATCAACATTCTCTTCCTTTTTCTCTCTCATGTAGATTCTATATGCCTTAATTTAACTTTGGTCAAAATTAAAACATACAACATTTTTCTTATACATTAATTCTATATCACCTTTGGGCATAAAATAGAACTAATGCATATTACAATATTGTTATTATCAACTTTGGTCAGAAGACAACAACATCATAGTCTATCTTTTGATCTGACTTGATCAGAAAATAATCTTTATCATGAACGATCATGATTAAAATATACTTTTCAGAAGCACTAATCTTTTCTTTATCAAGAGTTTGTCTTGACCTTTATCTTTTCTCCGGAAAAATTAATCACTTTGATGTAAAATATATCGGAGACACAACCTTAGGCTTAAACTCGGATAAAATCATAATACTCGCTATCATCAACTTTGGTCGAAAAATAACAATATCATAATTAACTTTAAAGAATTGTCTTTCTACTCCTCTAATTAAATTAGAGTATAAAACTTTATTTGTAGCGGAAACTTTACATTCAATTCGAAGCAACCATGCTTCAAAATAGCTCTTTATTCCGATTAACTCTTTAATCAAAATTTCCCTTTAAGTTTTCGAAACATAATTAAAGGAGCATTATCTCGAAGCCTTTGCTTCGGAAAATATGAATAAAATTTGTAGTTCCATACTTTTCTTAAACCTTTCTACTACTTTTCTAATCCGTAAACCAATATCTCATTGGTTCAAAATTTTGTAGAAATCAAAACTATACATAGTATATCAAAACTTGCTTCGAAATTAACTAAAACAATTCTCAAAGAGGAGCACTACGCTAAAACTATGCAGCCGGACCACTTAAGATACAACCCGTGGCCTCTTCACCCGCGGTTGCATGGGTCGTGGCCCGGCCAGCAACCGTCGAGCCGCCAAACCGGCATCCGCGCGCCTCCCTCTTGGGCCGTATTTAGCCCAAGAATGGCGGGACGCGTCCGGGGCGATCTTGGCCGTCGAACTTGATCGGACGGCCATCCGGCCAACTCGCCGTAAACGAAACCCCGGCCGCCCCGGCTCCCCCATAACCCTAGGTTCATTTCTCTCCCCCCTTCATGCCGCAACCCCGACTTGCCGTGCGTCGCGCCCTTGCGGCGGCGGCCATGGCCGAGGTCAAGCGCCGGCCATGGAGCTCTCTCGCTCCCTTCTTTACTTTCCCTTCCTCCATTTTCCCTAGCCTCGCGACACCGAGGTCCGGATGGAGAGGCCACATCTACATCGGCCGGAAGGGGAAGAGTGGCGGTGCCGCCGCCGGTTCTCTCGCCGGCGTGCGCATTCGCCCTAGGGTGAGCGCGCCGTCGTCGAGAGATCCTCGCGACGGTGCACTTCGTTCAAGCCCCGGCACCCGCGCCGCTACACCGAACGGCGAGCAACTTTCCGACTCGGTGCCGAGGCGGTGACCGGCGGTGGTGGGGCCGATGAGACCCCCGGTAGGTCTCGCCGGTCCTCTTTCTTGTGTTTCTTCCCCTAACCCGTTATGGACTTAGGGTTAGGGTTTGCTCGTTTTGAGTTGTATCCGGCCGCTCACCAATGTCGGCACGGCGCAATCTCTTATCCTTCCCTCGTCGTGGCGACATAGGAGATGGTGGCGCTACCGATGTGGCGGCAACTCCCTCCTTGCTTATCTTTCCCGTACTTCCGTTGTCCCTCCCCCTTTCTCTTCTTTGTTTTGGGGTCAAAACTTTTCAAATGTGAACACCGGCTACCCAAACTCAATCTAAACCCTAGTGTAGGCTCGATACCATTGTTAATGCCGGAGATCTCCTAGGTGTAGATAGGTGGGTAGAACTATTTAACAAAGGTGAGAACTTGTTGTGTTTGCAAATAAACCGAGAGAGAACCGGGAGTTCACCGTGGGATAAGGGGAGTAGAGATTGAACTCGTCGGTGTAGATGTAGTTCGCCGTTGCGGTGCGGGCGGTGGCGACCCGCGGTGGAGCGCGGTGACGTCCGCCGGTGGACTTCCCATCGCTTCAAAGACACTCCCTCGGATCGGATTAGGGTTAGGACGGTGGGGGCGGCGGCGGTGACGAATCTCGTGATATGTGTGCCGTGGCCCCCGCCTCCCATTTATGGTGCTGCGCGACGGGGCCCACCAGCCATCCGTTGGGCCGTCCCCCGATTAGGGAGCAACAAGGGCCCGGTTGGCCTTTGGTCCAACCGGTGAAGATCAAACTAACACCGTCAACTATGGTGCTTGTCGCGCGAGCCGTGTTGGATTCACCATAAGTGGAATAGGTTTGCGATGCCACTCATTCCGAATTGGTGCTGACTTCATTTTAGTGCTTCCTGCGGGTTTTGTGGTTGAAGAAACTAGAGGTGAAAGAAACAACGAGATAAAAACGAAAGGACCCAAGAGCTGAGTGTGTGAAGTGAGTTATTGGTGGTATGAGTGTATGACTTGTGTTTTTATAATAAGTATGGGCGAACACGTCTTTGTACGGTATGAAAACTTCCTGCATTTATATTTATTGTGCTTAGTTTAAACTGAGAATTGTAACAATTAACACACAGATTGAAAAATTGGCAGCCATAAACAAAAGCAATGAGTTATCAATACATTTCACCATACGATTTGTCTAAAATTATGTGCATGCAGGTTATTACATCCATAAAGCTAACTTGCAAAATTTGTGGGCCAGTTCACATGCAAACGCTGAAATATTTCCATTCAAGTTCAGTTCAGTGGATAAACACTTCCGATAAACAAATAAAGCTACAAGTGGAACCTCCTGGAAGATAATTAGGGCAGCTCCAGTGTGCTTGCTAAGATGGTGCTTGGAGGAGAGAGAAATAATTTCTAGAGGAATTATACGTTGGACCTGTGGTGCTAGCTTGAAATTTTCCGGCACCCATTGCTTTGTTGGGCACCCGGTGCAAAGAGAAAAAAACAATTTGTGTCACAGTACTTTGGTAGATGAGTGGACGGATGGCTAGCTAGGTAGAAAAAGTTGGAGTGAGGAAATGTTTTTTATCAACATGGGACCCACCTTAGTATGAACTATACCAGTTTAAATGTTGGAGTTTGCTTTACTAAATCAGCACCATCTGACGTGTCTAGTCTTAGTCATTGTCGAGAAAATATACGTTAAAGTTGCCCTTAGGAATGTTTCCAGAAACAAACCTACAAGTGAAACAAAGCTACAAGTGATGCCTCTCTGGGTCAGCTCAAAATTTTCAGAAATGTTGAAGTACACTGGCATGCCAAAATGTCACCACCGAGACGCTTAATGAATTGATTCATGCTCAGACTCGAGGATCAGCAAAACAACACTCAAGCAGAAAGCAATGTCAGATATCGTCGTCATCTTGCACCTTGGCTATGCTAGCTAGCTAGTGTGGCATGAGAGAAGGGAGGGGCAATCTAATGGACTGATTCAAGGATCACTTGCACTATTATGCTAGTTTCAGCTTTGGCAGGTCCATGCGTGATTGCAAGGACCGACAGACGAGTGCACTAAACCGCGAGAAGTACAAGATCTCTTGCCGCCAGTATACCTAAGCTTAGCATTACTACATGAGAACTTCTTGGTCCTCCATTGTAAGCTGTTCTAGCATCACCGATGCCGACGAACCGCTGCTCAAGCCGATGTCGTGGTGGAATGCGTTTTCCTGGTGCCCGTCATTCCGACAACATGAGGGTGCACGACTTCGATCGACTTCCCCTAACCCCAAGTGCTTGCTGCTTTAATTTAGTGCGTGGTGGAACAAAGGAGAGGTGTAAGATGGAGCCGGAGTACTAGCTAGCTAGCTAGCTAGTGTCTCAAGTGAGAAATGATGAGCCGGAGGAGTAGCGGGTACTTCTTTTAGGGTTTGTTTGGGAAATGGAGGATTCAAGTGGATAGAATAGGACTGAAGGGGATTTTGGGAAATTTTGACTTATAGTGGAAATTCCTCCACCCCAATGCGCTTCATTCCCGGTCATCCACTTATTCCCAAACAAGCCCTTATACAAGACAGCGCGAAGCAAACACCACGATGCACCTGACCAAGTTGACCAATATATGCAGGTCAACATGTTCTCCCGCGAGCCAGGCCACGCGCGACCCATGGACCATGGCCACCCGAGTGGCAAGCTTTAATTTATAGCATAGCATGCAAAGAAAAATTACAGTGAAGGAGTATGTATAGTAATAATAGGGCACAGTACAACAACAGTTTTAACATGACGACATCTCTAATTTGACGAGAATATTTATTGTTATTGCACTATACAATGCAAACCACTAGCAATTAAGGCACTAATAAGCTAGTAATAATAACCACGTCGAGATCTTCTAGTTTTTGACAGTAAGCTAAGAGATCCCCATCTCAATGTGGCACAATACCGAGAAATACATACGCACGCATGTACATATGGCAGCTGCTAGCTGAATGTCTTTCTTCTACCGTTGCCTTTTTCTCCGACACAGCAACGACGCATCCGTGTTCTGTTGTTTTTAAGATGTGCAAAGCATGTTTTCATTAAGAGAATAGAGAACAAAGTTTGAGTTGAACATTTACAAGGGTAAACCAGCCGAAAAGAAAATAGCTAGACCGCGTAAGGCTAAAACAGAAATTACAACGACCTCAAAAGCCGCACGCCAAGAAGGCAGGCAAGAGGAAGGAAGCCCGCGCACGCGTCTAGGTCTCGTCCTCCTTCAAGATTGCCGGCGCGAGCGCCACCGGCATAAGCGCCTCCCGACCGTGAACGCGTCTGCTTGGCTCTCGCAGCCAGCTTGAACCGGAACTCGATGAAAATCGAAGGGCACTGGTGCATGCTGCTTTGTAGCTGGGGATGCCGCCCCTTGTGCCGAGAATCAAGGTGGTGTAGTCTTCATACGTGCAAACCTTATCTTGGCACTACAGGAACAGTGACGATCTCTTGTAGAGTATCAACCGTGACGCCCAACTGTGTAGAGATCCCAGAAGGTGGAGTACATTTGCCTGATGCCACTCGTTCCCAAGGCTGCAAAATGCATGCTGACGTGTCGGTGCAGTGCTTGCTGCTTTAGTGGTGTGGTGGATATATGGGAAGAAAACAGGTGAGGAAACAATGAGCTAGTAAAACAGCTGGAGCGCGTGAAGTGAGCTACATACTGCTGGAGTGCTGGGACCTAGCTTCTTTCCAGAGAAAGATAGCCAGAGAGGTGGTAGGACATCCTCTTATAGCACTTGACAGCAAAGTTTCGATTTTATGATGATGCGGGCTGCGGTGCCATACAGGACTCCCTTCACGGCCGCGTCAATGCCAAAACCCAATATGAATGATTTATGGCAATATCAAATTTCACTAATTTAAAAGTGTGGAGATGTCTGGGTTTGAGGCATTCGGCGTCCCAACTTGCTCGAAATCTTCTCAATTCTTACATACAACCTCTACATGCCATAACATGACACCCAAACAAGTTTCATAATTTTTGGACTTTGTTTGGCTTTTATATAATTTACGAACACTTTTCCTGCTAGTTGTCCGTCACGTTACGGCAAAAAGATGTTCGAAATTTCATGTGACTTCCTAGATATGGCCTCAACATACACCAAATATAATGAATATCATTTTTTAATTAAGAAATGTCATTACTTCATGCACCTGCAGTTCAAATTTGAAGAATGCTAAAAAAATCAACAAAATGAAAAAAACTAATGAAATATACAAAACAAATTCAAAATAACCCCAAATTTGATCAAGGAATTTCAAATAATGTGGGATGGCTTCAAAAAAATGAGGCAAAAAAATAAAAATTAATTCCCCGAGTGCCGTTTGTATGCCACTCGGAGAAGAGACGCTTCCCCGAGTGCCGTGAATACGGCTCTCGGGGAAGGCCCCTCTCGGCCCATTTAATCCGGCCGGCCCATTTATTCCGGCCGGCCCGGCTCAAGGAAACCCTAGCTAATAAAAGCTAACCCCCCCCACCCCCACATCCGTGCGCCCCGCGCCCCCAACCCACCCCGGCCACCTCCCTCGGACCCCCCCCCCCCCCCCCCGCCGCCACACCCCCACCCCCTCCTCGGATCCGCCGCCGCCCCCGCTCTCCCCGGGTCCGCCGCCGCACCCCGGCGCCCCCCTCTCCCCGCATCCGTCGCCGCCCCTCTCCCCCCCGGACGGTCGGACCGCCGCCGCACCCCAAATCGACACCGCGCAACCTCCGCCCTCTCCCCGGCGACCTCCACTCCCCTACCGACGGCGGGCTCCTACTCCGGCGCGGCGGCGGCCTCCTCCACTACCTCCCCGACGGCGGCCTCCACTCCCTCCCCGTGCGACGGCGGGCTCCTACTCCAAGCGCAATAGCGGCGGCCTCCACTCCCCTCCCCGACGGCGGCCTCAACTCCCCTCCCGGTGCGGCCAACGGCGAGCTCCTACACCGGCGCGGCGGCGGCCTCCTCCACGCCCTCCCCGACGGCGGCCCGCACTCCCTCCCGGTGTGGCCGGCGGCGGGCTCCTACACCGGCGCGGTGGCGACCTCCGCCCTCCTTCGGACGCGGCGGGATGTACGAGGCCACGAGGCGTCGGCGTCGGCCAACCGCGACGGCGACTGCGACGGCCACGGAGACGATGCGAGGCGGGCGGTGGCGACCTACGTCGGTGATGGCAACGGTGCGAGAGGCGGGCGGCGGGCCGGAGGGGGCCACGGTGCGGGCGGGGGCCATTGTGCCGATTTTTGGGGTTTTTTTAAAAAAAAACAAATTCTCTTCCCCGAGTGCTTACACCTCTCGGTGAATCCTTCCCCGAGTGTGCGATTTCCGGCTCTCGGGGAAGGCGGCTTCCCCGTGTAGCTCTTTCCCGGACCCCGAGAGTTGCACTCGGGGAAGGATTCCCCGAGTGTAACTAGTCCTCCCCCGAGTGCATCTTGCACCCGGGGAAGACCCCGTCTCCCATAGTGTCTGTTCACTACTTACTAGAATTAATGTTTTTTATGAATTACTAGAATTAATGCTGTTAAGGTTACTCATGCATTATGTGGGTCCATAGGAAAAGTTGTCTAAGGCATATAAAATTTCTTGAAAATAATTATATATTGTTCAAAAGTTACACCGCAAAACCAATTCAGCACGCGGGCGCTGGCGTGGTTGCCAGCGATCTTTTTCCACAGCAGCCGGTGGTGGGGTTGCCAGCGATCTTTTTCCACAGCAGCCGGTGGTGGGGTCTACGGTCTGCCATACAACTCGTTACAGAGTAAGTCGCACAAGTTATACTTCCAACAATTTGTGCATACAAGTTCTACACATAAGTTATGTGCATCATCAAACTTATACTTAAAAATTATCTGACAAAAATTTGTAGATCGCAGTATGCGTATAAGTCCCAAAAATGAAAACATAAGATTTATATTTGAAAAAAGTTATGTGTATAAACTATTTTTTCAAAAAAAAATATACATACAAGTTATATGCATAAGTTCTGCGCACACGGACTAGTGTCAAAATTGTGCTTAAAAACATATCTGATAAAAAGTTATAGCCCAAAGTTATGCATCAAAATTATATTTATAAGTTTTGATATTTTAAAAATGAAAAGTTGTGAGAATTTAAGCTTTTTCAAAAAAGAAAACGACGGATGGAAGGATTAAAAAAGGGCTACGGATGTACTACAAGCAAGAAAGTTCTATAGCTGAGTTGGTTAACACGGTAATTTCAATGCTTGGTAATTTTCAATGGAGTTGGTTGTTGGGGGGTTACCCGAAAAATTCGGACGACTACCCTAACACGAGAGAGAGCTCTTAACACGTTCAATTACAAAGTGAGAGCGCAAAGAGACTGTGATTCCCTCTGCAAATAGCACAAGTTCCAAAAAGTCTGAATCCGTTTACACGTGCCCTTGCGCCCCGTTTTATAGGGAGACGAAGGGACTTTTACATACCGATAACACCCTCTGCCTCAGAGAATATTCCTAGTGTGAACGCATACAGGAATGTCTTTTTCATCTAACATATTTACAAATCTGCCACTAGTTCACACTCTAAACCCGGACTTTTTGGGACAACAACTTTGACTTTGCTTCTCTCCCGGTTCGTGAATGTCTTCGCGTGAAACTCCCGAATTGGGTCTTCAATAGATTCCCGAATTGGCCTTCACTTCTCCGCCGGTTCGCGCATGTCCTCGCGCGCAACTCCCGAACTTAGCCCTTGACAGATTCCCGAATCGGCCGTCCTCCGAACTTCGGGCCATCGACAGCTCGAGGCTCGGGCTTCCGCATGTTCGTCACCCCATTTCTTCACCGAATAAAGATCCTCGAACTTCGCACATTCGCGAATTCGAGGCTTCACAGGTTCCAGGCTTCCGAAAATCATGAATTCCCTGCCCCCTGAAAAACATGTTTCGAGAACTTTGTTAAACTCAACGTTTCGAGGGTGACGGGTTTTCCTGAATTCCCCAACACTAGCCCCTCGGGGAAGCGGGTTGACTCCGACGATCCGATTCCACGAATCCTTCGGAAATTTAGTAAAAAACGTCACCCTCGGAACGTCGGAGGGGACACGCGTCGCCCGGGAAATCAAGGACGGTTAGATCGAGGCGGGTTTCGCGGAACTACCCTTCCCCGGCCTTATAAATAGCGGGCTGCGCCGCCGTTAAAAATTTTTACGGCCTCTCTCGCTTTCTTGCGGTTCGTGAATCCGTTGTGTTCGTGGAACTTGATTGTCCGTCGAAAAGCTCACGAACTTCTGGTTCTCTTCGCATTTGTCTAAGGTATTCTTTCATCTCTCTTTATCAATTCTTACTTGTTATACTTTGGTGCCGCGGTATCACGATTTCGTGAGCTTTATTCTTGAATGTTATTCCTAACTGTTCGTATGTTCGTATCTGTTGGTTAGGTGGCTCGAGTTAAAAGCACAGCTAGACCCATGACTACCGAAGAGCTCATTGCGGCTGGTCTTCCGGTCGACCCAGTCGTCGAAGGTGCTGAGCATGCTGCTCCAACCGAGGATTCTGGTTCTCCCAGTGGCTCCAGGAGTCGCGAAGACGGGGAGGTTCAGTCCGACAAATGGCGAAGACATCGGAGATGTGGATGCCGGCGTTAGTGACCTCGGTTAAAGCAAGGACTTCCGACCCGCCGCCACCTTCACTCGTCTTCGGAGAGTCGAAGGTGACGGCTAACACAATTCGGGAATACGAGAAGGCCGGGTTCTTCTCTCCGGTGCCGGGCGAGCCCCGCTTGACGAGCAGATCCCTACCCCTAGGGACGGAGAAGTTGTTGTCTTTCGGGATTTCTTTATCTGCGGGCTGAGGTTCCCCTGCGACCCAGTCCTACTGGCTATTCTTGAAGCATTTTCGGTAAAAATCCACCAGCTTTCGCCGACATCTTTCCTTGAAGTGTCGAAGTTCATCTGGATTTTGAAGATCTTCGGCTGCAATCCCAGTGTTGATGCCTTCGCCAGATTCTACGAATTGGTGATCATACCTGAGGTTGTCAAAGGTGATGACGGGCAGTTCTATCACAGTCAGCATGCGTGTTGCACTTTCAACACGCGACGTCAGAATACCCGAACAGGAATTACCTGAATCCAGATTGCCCCCTGTTGCAAATCTAACCTCACCGATGATTGGAGGTCTCATTGGTTTTATCTGAAGGCCGATATGCCAAAGTTGTCCTGCCCGATTGCGCCTCTGGCTGCGGTGAACGTTGCCAAATTTAACCAACGGGCCTTGGGAATCAGAAGTTGTGAGAATGCATTTCACCTGGCCAGCACCATACTTGGCGGCCGTGACATCATTGAAGAATTCGTCGTTGCACGTGTCTGGCCTATTTCGAGTGGTTGGTCCCCTACTGAGCTTTTATACTTCAACGTTAACTGGGCAGATCAGAAGGTTCCTTTCCCGAAGTTCGGGATTAAACTTCGCAAAGACCGCAGTACTAAGGCCTTCATGGAATAAGTGGAAAAGAGGGTGAACGTCGTGGTAGGCGAATATACCATGAATGAGTATAAGGCTTACAAGGCCCCGGTAAAGCATAAGAAGAGGATCAACCGCGTTTTTTCGGAAGTTTGTGGTGACAAATTTTTCGGTTCTCGAGGCCCGTGTCCCAAGTTGAAGCTTCCCGCCGTTGCCGTGGCCGCTTGCTCGGCTGCCCCCCGATCAATGCTCCCCGAATAAGGTCATCGAAGCGAGTCTCATCACCTGCCAGCGAGGGCACTTCTTCGGGGGTCAAGCCTTCCAGGACAAAATCCCTGGAATCGTCGAAACGCAAGTGAAAGACTTCTGAACGAACTTCGGAGGCGGAGCTCCAGGCTGCTTCGGGCCTTGCCCAGATGAGCCGCAAGAGATTGAAGAAGGCAGTGAAGAAAGTTTCTTCCGTCGGCGTTCGGCGAGTCCCATCCGCCTTCGACGACGACGCCTTCGTGGAAACAGACAGCCTCAAAGGTGTTTTCCTCTGGCCACTGTTTAACTTTCGAGACAACTATCCATCTGGTTCCGAGAATGAATTTGTGGATGTTGATTCCTTTTCAGATGCTGCTCCCGAAGTTCACAAGGAGACTATTCCTGCCGCTGCTGATGAATCCACTATCGCTGCTGACGTTGCTGCCCCCCCTGAGGCCCCCGTTGCTGCTGAAGCCTCTGCTGCCGATGTCTCTCAACCTGCTCTCCCTCGGGATGAAGCCTCCCCCGAATTCGCCAAAGAGCTTGAGCTCACTATACAAAGGGGGGCAAATCCTACCGAACACGCTCCCCTGATCGAAGTTCGGGAGGTTGTTCCCGAAGATCAAACTCCCTGTCCCTCTTTGGCCGCTTTCAACAAGAGCTTCGGTACGTCTCATCGTGGCAAATTACTAAGTGTTGGATTCAAGACCACTGGCATTGGGAGCGAGACTTCTAAGATTTTAACACTATGGCAATCATCTGTGAATATTGATGAATCAGGAGGGGAGAGTTCGGGACAACCTGAAGGAGCTGTTGCTGGTTCTGAGAAAGGGCCTCATCCTTTTCCCGAAGGCACCCCTTCGCCTCAGGGTAGAGCTTCCTCCGGTTCGGCTAAACAGGTCACCATGCAGCAGTTCAGTAAACAAGGTTCGTCCCTTCTCATTGCTCTTTTGTGCTTTTTCTCCAATTCTTGAATTTTGATCTGATGCTTTAATCTTGAATTTTTCAGAATTCAAGGATCTCTTGCACTCTTACCCTCCCTCAAAGCTAGCGCGCTTTCAGGAGGATTATGCGCTTAAACATTCCATGTTGGGGAAAGTTGCTATAGAGCGGCTCGTTGAGCAAGAGAAGGTGAACAAGCAACTGTCCCAAAAATCTAAAGAGCTTAAGCGCAGCTTCGGCCTTGCCCAATCCGCGAACGTGGAACTCGAGAAGAAGGTAGCCGAGTTGGCGGAGGCTCTAAAGGCAAGTCAGGATGAAAAGGGGCCCGTGGAATCGGCTCTTGAACAATCCAAGAAGGAACTTGAAAAAGTTTAGAAGTCCCACGAAGATGACCTTAGCGTGATTAAAAAAAATTCTCGGATCTTGAAAAGGCGCTGGCTGAGCAGAGTGAAGCCTCGAAGAAAAACACTTCCGAGATTCTGGAGAAGCTGAAACTGCTCTATGAGGAATACAAGAAGTCGCTGAACGAGTTCGGCGTTCGTCCAGCTCCTCTCCCGGATAACATTGAGATTCCCAAATTTATGGATTGGATGGAGGTTGAGTTCAAAGCGCTCTCTGAGGTGATCTCCGGCGCTAGCGACTTCGCGGCTGCTTTCTCTGTGGAGAGTATTCTGAAGATTCTTCATGACTATGACTGTGCCGACTTGGAGAAGTTTCGCGAGAAGATCTCCCAATTCCCCAGTGCCACAAGCACTGCGATACTTCGAGCTAATGCCGATGTTCAGGCTATTAAAATTAAGTTCGCGAGGGAATTCTGGTTGACCAGTGGGAAGGAGACCGTTAAGCTCATTGCTCGTGCTAAGCTTGCCGAGGTAGTTTCTTTGTTCTATTTCGTGACTTGTGTCCGTCGCGGATGTTTCGCCTCTCGAACCTTCTTCACATTTACTTTTCTTTCTCGCTCGAACGAGGAGGAGGACCGTGAGGACATCGCCGCGTCTCCCGAAGGGTCGACTTCCGGTGAAGATTCGAGTGACTCGTGCGAAGGGGGCTCGGGCGGCGGCGCGCAATAGCAGCAGCAGCGATGGAGGCAGCGACGGCGAGCAAGCCCCCGAACATGAGGATGATTCTCCGAAGGTGGATGTTACGAACTAGACGCTATGTCCGAACCATGGGTGTATTCAAGATTGCCTGTACATTTATGTAGATTCACTAAACTTCCCTGAACAAATGTTTTGTATACTTTAACCTGCGCAGGTCCTGCAAGCTGGGCCTGTGCAGGACGTGTTGCCGCTACGAATTCATCGGGATAGGATGTTCGTTAGTGGTGAAGCGTGGCGTCTGTTCAAACGAGCACATCCCGAACAAGACTTTTCCGATTTTTGGCTTGAGGCCTCGCTTAAATTTTCTATAGGCTGTTTTGATCTCTCTTCATTTTTCTTGTTTCGTAAGAAGAGACGTTCTGCATCCTCTACTTCGCGATCCGCGAAAATTCCGAAGACGGAGCCCCTTAGCCCCTTAGCCGGTGCGTCTGACTTCGCCTATGCTAGCGATATGGCTGAAAACAACGTTTGTAAACCAGGACATGTTGTAGAGCTTTCATTTTAAATTTCGCACTGACTGTTGTAATTATCGAGGAACTATTCGGAAGTTTTTATGCGAATAAGGCAACGAATACGTTTTTTCTTTGAAAAAACGTCACCCTCCCCCACCTTGCCGTTTTGCATGAAAACTTGAAGGCATGCTTAGGAAACTTGCAGTTCCCGTATTTCGATCAAGTACGCCTTTAGGAGGAATATTTGCTGATCTTTGAAAACTTTAAACCATCGTCGCGCAAGTCGACAAAATTTGTTTTCGAATTTTGTGGACTTGATCTATCTGGCAAACTTGCCCCGGTTGATATTGCAACCTTCAGTTGCTTCAACCAGGACTTTTCTACGATTTTTCGCACGAGCCCCTTGCCCTTTCGACGTTATCACGAAAAACTTTCTCGGCGTTTACTTTCTCGAAGTCAACCTGTCGGCTTTTTCTTTTTCGGTGGAAATCCCTTCGTGGGTGGGACTTTCTGGGCCACAGCTCGCTGCTGTTCTGGGCCTCTTTTTGGGTGGGAATCCCTCAATGGGTGGGATTTTCTAGGCCACAACTTGTTGTTGTCTCAGGCCTCTTTGGGTGGGAATCCCTCAGTGGATGGGATTTTCTAGGCCACAACTTGTTGTTGTCTCAGGCCTCTTTGGGTGGGAATCCCTCAGTGGATGGGATTTTCTAGGCCACAACTTGTTGTTGTCTCAGGCCTCTTTTTTCTCGATTGAACTCTGGCTATCACGAAGCCTTTCTCACAAACTTTTTTCTTTTTTCACGATGGAATTCTGGCTATCACGAAGCCTTTCTCACGAACTTTTTCTTTTTTCACGATGGAATTCTGGCTATCACGAAGCCTTTTTCACGAACTTTTTTCACGATGGAATTCGGCTATCACGAAGCCTTTCTCACGAACTTTTTCTTTTTTCACGATGGAATTCCGCTATCACGAAGCCTTTTTCACGAACTTTTTTCACGATGGAATTCGGCTATCACGAAGCCTTTTTCACGAACTTTTTTCACGATGGAATTCGGCTATCACGAAGTCTTTCTCACGAACTTTTTTCTTTTTTCACGATGGAATTCGGCTATCACGAAGCCTTTCTCACGAACTTTTTTCTTTTTTCTCGATGGAATTCTGGAAATACGCAATTTGGGGGAAGACTCTTTTCACATATATATCACAAAGAGTATTTACATAGGATCCGCCTCGTTAAAAACCTTGCCTCTTGATTTAGAGCCCCCTTTGCAAGGAAAAGAGTACGATCCTTCTTATTCTAATGCGACTAGAAGGAGTAAAACTAGTTTTTGTCCCGAAATCACTTATAGACACCTGATTCGGATTTTTTAGTTCTCTAAAGTACAAACTTACGAAAATCGAAAAATTACTAAATGTTACATCTATTTACAACTAAGGATTTCATGGATAATACCTTTTTAGACTGTTGGCATTCCATGAATACGGCAACTCTTCGCCGCCTTGTTCCATCGTGCGAAAATCTCCCCGTCATGTCCGTTTCTCCGGCGATGTAAGGCCCTTCCCATGACTCATGAAGTTTTCCCCGGGTTCTCCCAATTTTTCTTTCTTTTCAAGACAAGATCACCGCTTTTATGTCCTTTCGGACCACCTTTTTGTCCCTCCATGTCCTTGTCTCTCTCTCGGTATTTTTCGGTGTTGTCCGCCGCTTCAAGGATTGTCGCCTCGATCATGTCCTTTTCCACCCTATTGTCAATTTCCTCTATCTCTTTTCCTT
This sequence comes from Cenchrus americanus, assembly GCA_947561735.1. Taxonomy (NCBI): domain Eukaryota; kingdom Viridiplantae; phylum Streptophyta; class Magnoliopsida; order Poales; family Poaceae; genus Cenchrus; species Cenchrus americanus. Next base: position 9,647,060 of record OX387240.1, on the reverse strand, counting down.
TCGGGACCCTCATGCTTTCGTTATTGATTTCCTCCGTGTCATAGCCTCGATCCCGAAAAGTAGGCGAAAAGGCGTGAAACCCGTTGCCCTTGAGATCGTGGTGTTGTGAGACCGCATTACCTTCGGAAGTTCATCCACCCATTTTCCCTTTTTCTCGATCGAACAAACATCTCTTGATCCCCGAAAAAAATCAGGCCATTGGCTCTTTCAACCGCACCATTAGATCGTGGATGATATACCGACGAAAATTTCGCCTGTGTGCCTAAGGTTCTGCAGTATTCTTTAAAGGTGTAGCAGTCAAACTGTTTGCCATTGTCGACCGTTAATTCTCTAGGAACCCCAAATCTGCATACTATGTTCTGCCAAAAGAATTTCTGAACTGTTGCTGCTGTGATACTCGCGAGTGGCTTTGCCTCCACCCACTTCGTGAAATAATCGACCGCAACAGCTGCGAATCGGCAGTTGCCTTGAGCTGTTGGCAACGGGCCCACTAGATCCATTCCCCACCTTTGCAGAGGCCAAGTTGGTGGAATTAGGTGAACTGGCATTGAAGGCAGATTCTGTTGATTTCCCGTTTTCTGGCATGCTTCACATTGCCGAACTAACATCTTGGCATCTATGTTTAAGGTGGGCCAATAGAATCCCTGCTTTATCGCCTTCCGAGCAAAGCTCGGTGCCTATGTGTGCCCCACGTAACCCGCTATGAATTTCCTTCGAAGTTCCCGACCTTTTCGTAGGTGATGCAACGCAGCCAAGGCTTAGTGACTCCTGATTTGTATAATTCTCCATTCACTACTGTATAGCCCCGAGCTCTTTGCTTCAATCTTTTTTCCTCCAACTCATCTTTTGGTTCGTAATGTCCTCTCAGATAGGCCATTATTTCTGCTCTCCAGTCTGGAGTTTCCACTACATTCACGATTTTTGCTCTCGAATCCTTGATGGATGGTTCCCTGATGATTTCGAAGAACACATCTGGGGGTAGCTCTTGATTTCTAGCTGCCGCTTTTGCCAATTTATCTGCCTCATTGTTGTCATCCCTCGGGATATGCTGGACTGAATACCCTTTGAAGTGTTTTTCCATTTCTCTGACTTTTTCGAGATATTTCATGAGATCCGGATTCCTAGCCTCGCTTTCTTTCTCGATATGTTCTTGGATCACTTTCTTATCTGTTCTGATTATGAAGGTTTGCTGCCCCAAGGCTCTCATTTTTCTTAATGCCAACAGAAGAGCTTTGTACTCCGTTGTGTTGTTCGTGGAATGCTCATTATTCGCGAATACGAGCCGCGCTGCGTATCGTATGACCACGCCCGTCGGGGATGTTACAACAGCCGAAATTCCAACTCCCTTGTGACACCAGCCCCGTCACACCGCACTATCCAAGGTTCGGTGTATCTTCCTCGAGGTTTTGAGTGGGTGAAGTCCGATCCACAACAAAATCTGCCGTAACTTGCGATTTTATTGCACTTCTTCTCTCGAAGTCTACCACATACTCGTAAAGCTCAAGACCCCACTTGATGATTCGGGTGGATGCCTCTCTATTCGCGAACAAGTCATTCAGCGGGCCGGTTGGTGATGACTCTTATTCCGTGTCCCTCAAAGTAATGCCTTAGTTTCCTTGCTGCCATGATGACCGCATACGCGATTTTTTCCACCTTCGGAATAGAAGATCTTGGAACCGTACAATGCTTCGCAGGCGAAGTATACGGGAATTTTTCCGAGCTTTCCTTCTTCCTCTTTCTCTTGCACTAGCACCGCACTTACCGCCGAATTCGATGCGGACACATATAGCAGAAGTGGCGATTTTGGTTCAGGAGGACAAAGTTTGGTCATGGTGGACAAGTAATCCTTCAGTTCGCGAAAGGCCCGCTTCTGAGGTTCGGACCACTGGAAATTCTTAGCACTTCTGAGGACTTGGAAGAGCGGTAAGCTTCTTTCTACGGCTCTGGGAATGAATCTGTTGAGGACAGCTACTCTCCCTGTCAGCTTCTGAACATCTTTCACTGAGACTGGATCTTGCATTTCCACCAGAGCCTTAATTTTGTCAGGATTTGCTTCTATGCCTTTCGTTGAAACTAGGCATCCAAGAACTTTCCCCTTGTGAATGCCGAACACACATTTTTCCGGATTTAGCTTTAAGTTTGCTGCCCTCATGTTCGCAAATGTTTCCGCCAGGTCACTGATATGGTCTTTCCTCTGAACACTTTTAACAACTATGTCATCCACATATGCCAAGATGTTTCTCCGAATCTGCTGGTGCAGTACTATTGCTATCATTCTCGAAAACGTACATCCCGCGTTCTTCAGCCCCTCTGGCATTCTTACGAAGCAAAATGTTCCGAAGGGAGTGATGAAACTTGTTTTCTCCTCGTCCTCTCTGCGAACCCCGATCCGATGATACCCGCAGAACATGTCAGGAGCGAGAGCATTTCACTATTAGCTGCATCATCCACGATTTTGTCTACCCTTTCCAAGGGAAAATCGTCTTTCTTGCATGCCTTGTTCAAATCGGTGAAGTCCACACACATTCTCCACTTTCCATTTTTTTCTTGACTGGCACAGTGTTGGCTAGCCAGACTGGGTACTTGACTTCCCTGATTACCTGTGCATCCTGTAATCTCTGAACTTTTGCTTCGACTGCTCTGACCTTTTCCTCAGACATCTTCCGAAGTTTTTGCTTCTTGGGTGGTATCTTTTCATCTGTTTTCAGGGCATGTTCGATGATATCCCTGTCAACACCTTGCAGGTCCTTAGCCGACCATGCGAAAACATCTTTGTTTCGTTCGTAAATCGTATAAGTTCCCCCCCGTCCTCTTCGGCGCCGAGGTTTGCCCCTATTATGATTGCTCCGTCGGGCATGTCGTCCGGATACACTTTCTTCGTTTCATCCTCTCGCGGTTATCTCATTTTTTTCCTTGTCCCGCTTAGGTTCTTCGTAGGTTTCCTTCCTCTCATCACCGCTTTCGACCGGTACACATTTGTTTGGCCGGCGTGTGGCCTTTTTCTATATTCCCGGCCTCTTGCCGATTGCCGAACACCGTGATGACCCCTTTGGGCGCAGCATCTTCATGCATAGGAATTGTTGTCTTATGACAGCATCAAACTTGTTCATGAAACCTCTGCCGAAAATCGCGAGGTATGGGTGGTATATGTCAACTACATCGAAAGTGAGGCTCTCCGTTCTGGCGTTCTCAAGATCTCCGAAAGAAACTGGGAGTGATATCTTTCCCACCGGCTTAATGGGCTTTCCTCCGAACCCCTGCAACGGGTACTCTGGTGGGTCCAACATGTGCTGGCTCAGATTCATTTTCTCGAAAGTTTTCAAGAACAGGATATCCGCCGAACTCCCGTTGTCAACTAGGACTTTTCCTATAACCCATCCAGCTATGTTTACTTCAATGACCATGGCGTCATTGTGAATCGCGGATTTCAGCCTGAAATCTTCTTCCGTGAAGGTGATTGGCACCTTCGCCCACTCCGGCTGTGCAGCTGGGCCGTCATTGATGATAGTATTCACAGACCTGAAGTAATTGCTTCTTTGCTTCTTGGTCTCGAATTCCATGGCTGACCCGCCCGTGATTGGCATGATGGTTCCGAACGATGGCAAGGCTTTGGAGTTTTGGGGTCCCGAACTTGACTGAGGCCTTGACGAACTTTCTGGCGGTGGCGGCAGGTTTTCCCGAATGGGTTGTGGTTGCTGGATTGCCTGGATCGCTTGTGGCCGAGGAAAAAGCGTTGCGATGGCCGCCACGTTGATCGCGGTTGCCGGAATTGCCGAACCGGGATAGAACTTGACCGTGGGTTCGTGAATTGAGGCCGCCAAAAGTTCGGCGAAACCGGCCTGGCATTGAGGATGCGATGCTCATCGGTGCTTTCTCTTGCTGAATTCTTGCCATGTTTTTCTTTGTTTCTGGGCACCCTTCGGTGCTGTGGCCCCTTCCATGATACTGGCAATAGAAGTAAGGATCTTTCGGGTTGTGGTTCGTGAGTGCCGGGGGTCCTCTCGCCTCTCCCCCTTCCTCTGGGGTTGAATCCTCCCCCCGGTGCTTGGCCCGCCGCCCCGTTCGGGTTTCGAGTTTCCGACGTTATTGACATTTCGCGGATGCTGGGGTGGTGCCCTCCACGTCATGTCTCTCGTTGCCTTGCCTTGCCTCGTTCCGCTCGGCCACACTTCCGAGATGGTCATCATCTAACAAAATGTACTCTTCCAATTCGTGAAAGAGTTCCTCAACCGTCTTGGGTTTCTTTCTTGTGAGATGCGACGCCGTAGGTCCCGGGGTGAGACCCTTGATCGGTGCGTTGATCGTTGTCTTGTCATCGCCTTCGGGGATTTGAGACCTTTGTTGCATGAACCTTCTCACGAAGTTCCGCAGCGGGTTCTCTCGTCCTTCCGCTTACGCTTATACAAATCCGAGGCCTCGGCCGTTGTGTCGTGGAACATCCGAAACGCTTGCATAAACTTTGTCTTGAGATCTACCCGGTACCGTAGACCGAGTGTGGAGGCGGCAGTGAGTACCAATTCAGATCGGTCCTTCGCAAGCTATGATGAAGGATTTGGCCGGTGCAACATCATCCCCTCCCCGCCGAATTCACGGTACCGATTCGTATCTCATGAGAAACCGCCCGGAGTTTCCAAAGCCGTTGTATTTGGGAAGAGAGACAGAGCTTAAACTTCGACGGCCAAGGTGCCTGTTTGCGGCCGATTGACGACGCGATTCGTAATCCACGAAGTGTGAGACTCCGTTTCCCGCGAAGAAGTTTTCTTTCGGGGATTCTCTTGCGGCCCGGGGTTCCGATGCGGTGACTCCCGCCACGGGAACTCGTTCTCTTGTTCTTTCATTTCATCAATTTCTTTCTCGTATTGCTTCTATCTCGCTCTTTTTGCTTTGTTCACCGCTCTAGCTTTTCGTAGATTTTCCTCTTCGCTTGTAACTGAGCTGCGAACTTTTCTTTGTCTTTCCGTAGCCGCCGTATCTTTTGCTGAACCATCGCTAGCTCTCTGTCTATTGTATCATCATCATCATCCACATTCTCAAACTGTTGCTGTTCAACAGGTTGTTCTTGGGTGTGAGCTGTCTTTTCTGCTCTTTCCTTCATGAGGGCTTCGAGCTTTTCTCTTCGTTCTTGGTCTGTTGTGTTCGAAGATTCAGGAACAAAAGAGGTTTCATTCCCTTGGGTAGGATGGCGATCGTCTCGGTTTGCCTGTGCTGGAACGTTCTTCTTGGATTTCTTCTGAGGTGGCATCGTGAGTTTCTTTTCGGCTGGAACACGGTGGGCGCCAATGTTGGGGGGTTACCCGAAAAATTCGGATGACTACCCTAACACGAGAGAGAGTTCTTAACACGTTCAAGTACAAAGTGAGAGCGCAAAGAGACTGTGATTCCCTCTGCAAATAGCACAAGTTCCAAAAAGTCTGAATCCGTTTACACGTGCCCTCGCGCCCCCTTTTATAGGGAGACGAAGGGACTTTTACATACCGATAACACCCTCAGCCTCAGAGAATATTCCTAGTGTGAACGCATACAAGAATGTCTTTTTCATCTAACATATTTACAAATCTGCCACTAGTTCACACTCTAAACCCGGACTTTTTGGGACAACAACTTTGACTTTGCTTCTCTCCCGGTTCGTGAATGTCTTCGCGTGAAACTCCCGAACTGGGTCTTCAATAGATTCCCGAATTGGCCTTCGCTTCTCCGCTGGTTCGCGCATGTCCTCGCGCGCAACTCCCGAACTTAGCCCTTGACAGATTCCCGAATCGGCCGTCCTCCGAAGTTCGGGCCATCGACAGCTCGAGACTCCGGGCTTCCGCATGTTCGTCACCCCATTTCTTCACCGAATCAAGATCCCCGAACTTCGCACATTCGCGAACCGAGGCTTCACAGGTTCCAGGCTTCCGAAAATCGTGAATTCCCTGCCCCCTGAAAAACATGTTTCGAGAACTTTGTTAAACTCAACGTTTCGAGGGTGACGGGTTTTCCTGAATTCCCCAACATTGGTTAGCAGGGTAATTTACAAGCAAGAAAGTTCTATATCTTCTTTTTTTTGAGCGAAAAGAAAGTTCTAGAGCTGAGTTCGATTCCCCTGGACTTGTGCGGGTTTTAACTTTTTTTTTTGGGACGGTCTGAAACCGATCGCTCACAACGGGCGATCGCTAATTAGCAACTCCCGTCAAGGAAAGGATGAATCCATATCTCCGCAGCTCTTTACGGTTGCTTGTTAGTACCATGTTCCCAGGTTACCTCACATTACAACGTGAATCCGAGCTCCCACGAAATGTGCAATGCAACTGATCTGATCGCCATGGTGTCTCGTGGACACCGCTTGACGAGGAAGCAACGAGCACGGCAAACTCCCCGAGAAAATACAAAGATGTGGACAACGCTTTCCCGACGCCTCTCAATCCGAAGCTAGCAACATGGTAATAAAAACCTCACGTACGTAACGGGTATTTGTGGTGAGAAAATATGATAAAATAATGTGCGGTGAGGGAAGCAAGACGAGGTACCGGCAGTAGTTATACTGGAGTAGCTTACAAGCAAGTTACAAAGCCGATCGATACTAGGCAATTATATATCCCAATGACTTCCATATGTTGTAATTTCCTACCTACCTCTCCATCTTTTGCATAACCCTTAAACTATTTTCCATTTATTTTTTTATATGTAATCATTAGGAACAGGAGCAATGCGGCATGCACAAGCCACATTGAACTTCATTTAGTATTACTATCGTAGTGGTGAGAAAATATGTATAATAAAATTAAAAGTATGCAAGGCTCCACTCAAGAGGTGGAGCGTGTGGGGAAGCAAGGAGTGTCGAACGGTCGATTGTAGTTGTATAGTAGCTTATATCGTTGAACGTTTCTTCATATTTATTTTTTTTGAGAGATTATTTTTAAAACGTGTATAGTACATTTTTTTATTAAGAGTGAAAAAAGAGTTGTACAGAGTTATGCAACCTGGTTAAAAAACATTACAAAGGAGAAATGGTACAAAACCACCACCAAAACTCAAAATCTTCGGAGTGAGGTGCATGACAGAAAACTGTCAAACGCACCAGCAACATGAAGTATGATTTTCCGATGCCGTTCAATCCAAAGGTAGCAACATACAGATGCACAAATCACATGACCTTAACTGAGTACTAGTGGTGGTGAGAAAATAAGTAGGTAAATTAGGATTAAAAATGTGCCCTGTGGGGAGCAAGGCGAGTGCCGATATATAGCAGCTATATAGAAGAAGGAGCTTACAAGTGAATATATTTAACTTTTGTTATCATATTTTGAGGTGAAAGTGAGATAGTTGCATAAACGAGCACTCCCTGTCTCCCTGCATCTAGACTGACTTGGGTCGTGCTATTTATGAGCCGCATGAAGCACGACATTTTGGCACGACCTGAAGCACGACATGTCACGATAAAAATTGGGCCGTGCCGGCATGACACGAATGCGAGGGCCGTGCCATGCCTAGGATGTCGGCACAATAAGCGGCACGACACGACACGTATTCTGGGTCGTGCTTGGGCCGGCACGGCACGAAAATGGTCAATTTGCAAATATGTAGGTTATTCCTTCGTGATAGCATGCCTTATATGCATTAATTTGTCGTGACATGCCGGCACGGCATGACGTGCGCCCCCCCCCCCCCCACTACCGGAATTTCAGTCTTTGCCTAGAGTCTGGTTCTGTGCCGAGAGCCAAATAAAAAACTCTCGGCAAAGAATTCTTTGCCGAGAGTTTTTTATTTGGCTCTCGGCATAGAAAAAACACTTGGCAAACATGCTTCTTTGCCGAGAGCCAAACAAAAAGCTCTCGGCACAGAAAGAAACACTCGCCATAGATTTCTTTACCGAGAGCCAAACAAAAAACTCTCGGCAAAGAAAATTTAAAAAATCATTTTTTTGCCTCCAATTTTTTTCTATTCTCAACATACGCTTATACAAAACTTATGCTCAAATTTGGCACAATTTCAACTCTATTTGCTATATTTAAAAATTTTACTCCTTTCTAGGTATTTTTTCGTACGCGTTCGATATGAACTGCAAGTGCATGAAATCATATAATAAAGTTGTTAGAAAAATGATATTCATGTCCATGAGACATCTCTAAGACCATGTACACGAAACGAAGTTAAATTTCTGGCATTTGGTTCTATATGCATGATGGAGATCGTGATGTAGAAAGGATTTAAATTGCATAAAATTCAAATGAAGTTTGAAAATCACGAAATTTGTCAAGTGCTCATGATATCACATGTGGAGGTTGTGATAAAAAATTGAGACTGTTTTGAACACTTGAACACGTACACTCTTTAGAAACCGGAACATCTCACAAGAAGTTTAAGAGAATTTATACTAATGTGACTAGATTTGGTGTCTTAGAGAAATTCAAATTTGAGTTGGGCTAAATTTTTTTTCTACAAGTAGTATACACCATAATTGGTGTTATGTTAGGGTTTGGAAAATTCTCACATCATTTTGCTATTTTTAAAACTAATTTTGACTCAAATTAGCTCGCCGAGAGCTTTACTCTCGGCACGTAGCGTTTCTTTGCCGAGAGCCGAAAATCTACTCTCGGCGCAGCCACCCAGAACCAAATTTGGCCCACCAGCCCACCGGCCCGTCACAGCCATGGAAATCATATATAAGCCCCCCCGCAACCCTAAGCACCCGCCCCCCCCGCCCGCGCCTGCCCCCTCCTCTCCCCCCGCCGCCGCCGCCGCCCCCGCCGCCCCCCCTCCTCTCCCCCACCACGCGCCCCCTCCTCTCCCCCCACCGCCGCCGCCGCCGCCCCCTCCTCTCCCTCACCACGCGCGCCCCCTCCTCTCCTCCACCAAACACCGGCGCGCGCCCCCCTCCTCTTCCCCAACACCGGCGCGCACCCCCTCCTCTGCCTCCCCTCCCCTCCCCCCTCTGCTTGCCCCTCACCGGCGGTGAGGAGCGGCGGCGGGGTGAGGTGTGGTGGCGGCGCATCTTGAGGGGTGGCCGCGCCGCCCTCCGTCGACCCCGCGCCGCCCCCCGTCGACCCCGCGCCTCCCTCCGTCCACTCCGCGCCGGCCTCCGTCTCCTCCGGCCTCGGCGGCGCCATGCGGCCGGGGACGGCGGCGGATCTAGGGTGGCCGGATCTAGGGCCGGCGGTTCCGGGTCCTTCCTCCCTCCCTCTCGTTGGTCGATGTGGTGGTGGCGCCGACCAAGGCGCGGTGGCGGGAGGCGGGCGGTGGTGGTGGTGGTGGTGGGCGACGGCGGTGGTGGTGGTGGTGGTGGAGGTTCCGGTGGTGGCCGGTGTTCGGCGGCGGCGGTGGTGGGCGGGCGGCGGCGGTGGTGGCGGGCGGCGCCGGTGGTGGTGGCGGCGGATCCGGTGGTGGTGGTGGGCAGTGGTGGTGGGGCCAGGGCAGCCGGCCGGTGGGCCCGCTGCCCTTGGATTTTCTTTTTTTTTTGTTTTATGAAAACTGCTCTGCCGAGAGCTAAGTGGGCTCTCGGCACGGCCCGTGCCGAGAGTTTGGGCCCCGGCTCACGGCGCAGCGCCTTTGCCGGCCCGGCGGTGCGGGGAGCGCTCTGCCGAGAGCTCCCTCTCGGCACAGGCTGTGCCGAGAGCAAACGACCCTATGCCGAGTGGGTCCGGCTCTCGGCAGAGGCCCCGATTCCGGTAGTGCCCCCCCTCCGTGTCTAGAAGTCTGAGCACGGGGCGGCGCAAGGCACGAGAGTGCCGGGCCGGGCCGCCACGGCACGGCCTAAGTCCCAGCTCTAATCTAGACTACACTAGTCAAAGACAACTTGAATGTTACCTATGCATGGGACTTCATTTTGGACCGACCTCAGGACGAAACATACATGTGGCACATAGATTTAGAACTCTCATAGCGGCAACTGTGGCGCGGAGCTGTGTTGGCACTTCATTTGGTGGAATAGGTTCGCCTGATGCCACTCATTCCAAAGGCATCGAAATCCGGATGCTTGACTTCATTTGAGTGCTTACTGCGGCGGGCTTTAGTGGTTGAAGAAAATAGGTGAAAAAGAAACAACGAGCTTTAAAAGAAAGGACCCAAGAGCTGAGTGTGTGAAGTGATGAGCTAGAGCTACTGGTATGACTCGTGTTTTTTATAATAGTGGTAGTGAGACTGCTGGGATTTGCGCATGGGCGGACACGTCCGTGTATGGTATTAAAACTTCCTACGTGTCTATATATATATATGTGCTTTAAACTAAAATCTAATTTGACAATTAACACGCAGAAAAATGGCAGCGATAAACAGAATTGTGTGCATGCATGTTAGTACATCCATAAAGCTATAACTTGCAAAAATTGCGGGCCAGTTCACATGCAAATAAATACTGAAATATTTCTATTCAGTTTAGTGGATATAAAAAACTTCGGAGAAACAAAGCTACACCTACACCCTACAGGTCAAACCTCCAGGAAGAGAAGCTGGAAAAGGACATATATAAAAACCCATCCAATAATGCAAAGCGTTAGCCATCATCACACATCACTGGACCAACCAATCAGTTCGTCAGAACAGTTTCCACTCGATCCAGTCTGCTCTTACAAACTCACGATGGACTTTTCTCTCATGTTTTCAAGTATAAATCCAAGCTCCATCCGATCAGTGTGTACGTGCTGTTTGCATTGTCTCATGGGTGCCGTGTGTTAACACCAAAATTTGGTAAGGAGTCTGACCTGTGGGTCCGGTTCGAAAAAGAGTCCGTCTGGTGGAAGGAAGGATATTTCCAGAGATTTTCGGCAAAGAGATCCGCGGTCGGCTATCTGCTCCAGTTCGGCAAAGGAACAGTAGAGCTGATTTTGCGGGATTGGACGGTGACGTGGCTCAAATCAGGGGAGACGAATGGAGGGACAGGCGATCGAGCTTAGTTAGGCAATGAATCCATTCGCAGTTGTAATCAGCAGGGTATAAATACGATCCCTGAATGTATGTAAAAAACACAATCATTCTTCAATACACACCGGCCTTACGCCAAACCCTAGAGTCCTTGTCGTGTCGTCGAGTTCTTCGAGAGGGCCAATCGATCCGTCGACCTCCGTGAGTACCGGCAACCTTGTATCATGTCTAGTATCATGCGGTGGATTTAGATCCGATGCAAGTAGTCTTGTTACCATGCTTCGTGTCATGCGGTAGATTCAAGCTTGGTTCAAGAGGGTTTCTTGTTAGATCATGAGCCATGCGGTAGGCTAAGATCTGGCTTGAAGCTAGTTATCGGCTCTATTGGATTTTGGCAAGATCCAATAGATTCATTAAGTTATCCCGTGTTATCATGAGTTTTACTTCATGTTTTAATTCATGTAACACATCCTTGCCCAATCTAGATGGGTTTGGATCGGCTATATCTCTTTTATGATCCTTGTTCGAGCAGACTTCTTGTTTTGACGCGTGGATCTTGTGCTCTCCGATAGCCGAAACCGAATCGATCTAGGTTGTTACGTGTTGCGGGTTCAAGCTTGCTACGTTCGTATAAATCTTGAAAGAACCGGGTATCATGCGGTAGATGCAGGTTTTTGGGTTGCTTTGGAGCTAGTCATCCGGTGGATTAGATTCCCAAATCAGTCTGATAGATTTGTTCACGAGGTAATGCTTGTTCCTTCTTCATGGACCCTGGATCGGTTGTTCAGCCGTATTCGGTTATGTTTTCACGAGTAGAACACGTGCATTATTTACGTCCTAAATGATGTATGCTTTTAGCTTTCCATATTTAGATTGTATCATGCGGTGGATAGATCTATTTGTGGAGAGTGGTACGTTTTTCATGCAAATCGTATCATGCGGTGGATAGATTTGCTTGTTATCGTACCCGACGGGTTTTAAAGTAACTAGACATGCGGTAGACTAGTGCTTTAAATCTATGCATGCTTATTTAATACGTGATCTTGTTCGTGCTTTACTTCATTTATTTTAATGCTAATCTTCATGGGGATCGGTCATGACTCTGTGCTTGCATTCTTGTTTATACGAAGACCGATTGCTGTCATGCTTACGTCATCCATTCGGCAGTGCTCTTTTTCCCTTTGCGGTTACCCGAATGGTTGTGGTTCTTTGGCAGATAGCTTTACATAGCTATGTGTCATCTTGCTTGGCTTTTTAGCCGTAAATATGGAACTGTCTGGTACCACCCGGCAAGTTCCAAGCTTTGGTATCTAACTGCTTTATCTTTTGTTAATTTTCAGGAAAAATTGACTGGCACGTCATTTGCTCTCTGCGCGTGCGAAGCCAGCTTTGTTCGGCTTGCTGTGTGATTGGCGTCGAGTGCACTTTTTGCGCCAACACACTTTTTGGCACGCCCAGTGGGACCAACAGCTGAATTAATTCAAGATGCCTGAGATTGGCGACCTTATGGATGTCAACTTGGAAGATCTTTCTCCGGAGCAGCAGCAGCAGCTCCAAGACGTCGTAGATCAATTTCCAGGCGAAGTGCTCTTGTCGTTTAAGAAAAACAGAAGCGGCGTCCCATATCTGAAGAATGAGATGCCTAGGGTGCTGCTACCGGGAGAAGTCGACGCTACATCTCAGCAGGAAAAGGAGGAATGCGCGCGGGTGTTCCAGGAGTCAGCTGATTATATGCTCACCAAGCACAACAAGGCCTTCCTCGGGTCGCTCCAGCAGATGATGGTGGCCTTCTTTGGCCCGGGAATGGAGCAAGCGTTCGGGAAGGTGCCCGCCGGAAAAAGCACCATAGAGCTGGGTGAGTCAAGCTCTCAGCCGCCGGCGCGGAGCCGCCCACGCAGCCTCCTCCTCAAAGCGCCGGAAGCCAAGCGTTCCAACCTCCTCCACGGGCGCCGGGGGCGGCCGCTTCGGCCCCCGTTGCAAGCTTCGGGAAGTCAACCAATCCCCGCCACCACCACGGAGCAAAGCACGGGTCGGCCCGTGCAACGGCCGAATCCGTACCAGCCTACGTACGGAGACCTAGCGTTCGGCTCGTGCGGGGCCCCACTTGACCCCGGTCGGAGAATTGCACCGTCGACCAACTGGCTCCAGAAGAATTTGTACGGCGGTGGTTACCATGAAGTGGGAAATTACGGAGCATTCGACGCCTTCCCGCACCCAAGGTACGCGCCAGCTGCAGGCGCGCAAGAAGATGACGCCCTGACGCGCAAGATGGCCGAATTGATGCGAGACCGCTTCGGCCTCAAGCCAAGGATGCAGGGCCCCGCCTACAGGCCACCGTTCCCAGAATGGTACTATAACGTGCTCTTGCCGCCTATAGTGAAGCCGCCAACGGAATTCACAAAGTTCTCGGGGCAGGACGAGACAAGCACGGTCGAGCACATCGCCCGTTACCTCATGCAGCTTGGGGAATGCTCGGCCGAGGAGACGTTCAGGGTTCGTTACTTCCCCGCCTCACTGACGGGTCCAGCTTTTCAGTGGTTCTCGTCCCTGCCGCCTGAATCAGTGGCCAGATGGAAGGATTTGGAGCGTAAATTCCACGCTCATTACTTCGCCGCGCAGCTTCGAGAAGAAGTTGATTGATCTCGCCACCCTGAAGCAAAGGCACAGCGAAACACCGTTGGAGTTTCTTAGAAGATTCAGGGAAGTCAAGGGCATGTGCTTCTCATTGAACTTGCCAGACGATCAGCTGGCTGATATGGCCGTCGCCGGGATGTTACCGGCCGTGCGCGAGAAGCTATTTGGGATGGAGTTTGAAAACCTGGGCCAGCTGTCGCAAAAGTTATCTCTGATGAGCAATCAGGCATATGGCCTCAAGAAGGACCCCAAGTTTGGCAAGCAGCATGACGTCGCTGATATCTACAACCAATTCTTGGACAAGGCTGATTTGTTCGAGGATTCTGATGACGAGTTGGAAGTAGCTGCAGCAGAGATCATGTGGGGCAAAGGGCCCTTGACAATGAATCAGCGTTGGGTCAAGCAGACCAAAGGGACTTACGACTTCGACATCACAAAGGCTGATAAGTTGTTTGAGCTCTTGGTAAAGGAAGGCCGAATTAAGCTGCCTGAGGGGCATTCTATGCTTCGGCCTGATGGAGTCAAAGCGAAACGTTACTGTGGCTTCCATGACAGGGATTCACACTCCATCAACGATTACAGGGTCTTCAGGATGAGGATCCAGAAGGCTATCCAGGAGGGACAACTCAAGTTCGATAACAAGATGAAGCTGCATGGCCACCCCTTTCCTCAGAACATGCTCAGCTTTTCTGTCAACGCGATAACAGCCGAGGAAAAGGGAAAAGTCAAGGTCCTAACCTCAGCCAGGTCCAAGCAAGGTGGAGCAGTGGACCCAGAGCGCCAGGTGACCCTAGAGCAAGTACAGGGTGACGCCCCCCGCGTTCTCAAGAGCCACATCGAGATTGGGGAATCATCCAGACCTAAGCCCAGGGTGACGTCACGCATTCTCCTCAACAAATGGCAGCGCCAGATGGAGAAGGAGCGCTACCAGAAGCGTCGTCACGAGGAAGAGCGGCCGCGAGGGCTGAAGAGGAAGCGCGCAGAAGGGACCAAGAACAGTACACGCGCGAGCAGGAGCGCGCCCACTGGGGATGCGCCTTCTTCAGGCACTGCTGGAATGAGGGCCTAAAGCTGCCCACATTGAAGAACTGTCCTGAATGCAGCGACAGATATGTTGAGTACAGGCAGGAAACTGCCAATCGCCGATCCGTCCACGAAAGACTTGGAAGGATTCACCCGAATGGGGATCGGCGTCAAAAATTTGAGGTCATCGATCATCCCAGGAAGCGCCAGGCTGATCTCAGGTGGGCCGATCAGGAAGAGGACGAGGATGTCCACGTCTGGCAGAAGGGGCAGTGGTGCCCGCCCGGTCTACGCAAGAGCCAGAAGAGGCGGGTCCAGCGCTTGAGGAACCGCGAGATGAAGCAAGCCGGGATCCAGACGAGGCAGAAGTGGCGCCCCAAGGACCAGCCAGAAGGATCGAAGCGTTCGGCTCCTACGTGCATGGTATACTTCCTGCCGAACGAGTTCATGGCTCCTGCTAACCAGGTTATGCAGGAGGAAGCTTCCTTTGATGACGAGCAGCCCGAAGGAATGATGGCACAACTGGTGCTGGCCAAGCAGGCCATCTTCGACAAGCCGGCCAAGAATCGCCATATGAGGCCGCTATACTTGAGGGGGTACGTCAATGGCAAGCCATTGACCAAGATGTTCGTCGACGGTGGAGCGGCAGTCAACATAATGCCGTACACCACCTTCAGGAAGCTTGGCATGGGCCCGAGCGATTTGACACCTACAAGCATCATCCTGAACGACTTCGCCGGGAACCCCTCGGACACCAAAGGATGCGCTCACGTGGACTTGATGATCGGGTCCAAGACGCTGCTCACCACCTTCTTTGTCATCGAAGGCAAGGGAGCCTACGCCTGCTCGCTTGGGCGGGGCCGGATTCACGCCAATCGCTGCGTCCCATCCACCATGCATCAACAGCTTATCCAATGGGTGGATGATGAGATCGAGGTCGTCCAGGCAGATGACTCCGTGAGCGTGGCCAACATGGAACCAGCCTTCTGGGAGTACCAAGGCATCGATTGCTTCTCGGGGAAGGACTGGGGAGAAGGTCCTGTTGAACCTGTCAGCAGTGACCAACAGCCGATTCAAGCAGTCGGCTCTTACAGTAATTTTTAATGGAGAACCCCGTGGATGGCACTGATGGCAAGTTAGGGCGAGGATTCATGTCGGCCGATAAGCTGGAAGAAGTTGACATTGGAAGCAGTGATAAGCCAAGGCCGACGTTCATCAGTGCAAATTTGCAACCAGACTTCAGGGGGGAACTTAATTGAGCTTCTCAGAGAATATAAAGATTGCTTCGCCTGGGATTACTCGGAGATGCCTGGATTGGATCGTTCCATCGTCGAGCACCGGTTGCCAATCAAGCCTGGTTTCAAACCATATAAGCAACCGCCCCGAAAATCTACAAGGATGAAGTATTGGCCGATGTGAAGAAGGAAGTCGAAAGATTACTTGATGCAAACTTCGTTCGGACGTGCGATATGCGGAGTGGATTTCTAACATCGTCCCCGTGTATAAGAAGAATGGAAAAATGAGAGTTTGCATAGACTTCGGGGACCTAAACAGAGCTACTCCCATGGATGGATACCCGATGCCTATTGCCGATTTGTTGATTGACGCCGTCGCTGGACACAAGGTGATTAGTTTCATGGATGGCAACGCGGGATACAATCAGATCTTCATGGCAATAGAAGACATATCGAAGACGGCCTTTAGATGTCCTGGCCATATAGGCCTATTTGAATGGATAGTCATGACATTTGGGTTGAAAAATGCCGGTGCAACCTATCAACGGGCCATGAATTACATTTTTCATGAATTGATCGGCAAAACTGTGGAAATCTACATCGATGACGTGGTAATCAAGTCCTTAAGTCATGACACCCATCTGGAAGATGTGAAGAAGACCTTGGAATGCACCCGGAAGCATGGTCTAAAGATGAATCCAAACAAGTGTGCATTTGGGGTATCAGCTGGAGAGTTCTTGGGGTTTTTGGTCCACGAAGGGGGAATCGAAGTTGGCAAAAAGAGCCTGAAAGCCATTGATGAAGTCGTTCCTCCAACCAACCTCAAGGAATTGCAATCACTGCTCGGCAAGATCAACTTCGTGAGAAGATTCATCTCAAATTTATCACGAAGGTGTTGCCATTCTCTCCATTGCCGAAGCTAAAGAAGGATCGAAATTCACATGGGGTGACGAACAACAAAAGGCTTTTGATGAGATCAAGCGGTACATGAAGGAGCCGCCGGTCTTTGGTTCCTCCTCAGCTGAACAAGCCTTTCAAGTTGTACGTGGCGGCCGATACCCAAACTATTGGATCGGCCCTTATTCAAGAATTCGAAGGAAAGGAGCGGGTAGTAGCTTATCTTAGCCGAAAATTACTTGATCCTGAAACCAGGTATTCGGCTATAGAGAAACTGTGTCTATGCGTGTACTACTCGTGTACAAAGTTTCGGCACTACTTGTTGAATGCCGAATGCACCGTATACTCAAAGTTTGATGTGATAAAACATATGTTATCTATGCCAATTTTGAATGGTCGGATTGGCAAATGGATTTTAGCTTTATCAGAATTCGAGTTGAAGTTCGAATCGGCAAAAGCCATCAAAGGTCAGGTCATTGCCGATTTCATAACTGAACATCGTGACCCTTCGATTGATCTGCTTGAAATTACCCCTTGGGCTTTATTTTTCGACGGGTCATCATGTGGCAAAGGTGGGGGAGTAGGGATCCTGCTAATTTCGCCCAGAGGTGAGATGTTTGAATTCGCTATTCCTATACAACCCACTGTCACAAATAACCAGGCTGAGTACGAGGCACTACTTCGAGGGCTTCAATATTTGAGAGAAGCCGGGCCGTCTCGGTTGAGGTCTATGGAGATTCGAACCGGTAATCAAGCAATTGAACGGCCAATACGAGTGCAGGAGCGAAGCGCTGAGGAGTTACTATGAAGAGTGCAGGGAAATCTTGAAAAGCTTCCCATTGGTAACCCTACAGCACATTCCTAGAGAGCATAACGAAGAAGCAAACAGACTAGCTCAGAGCGCCTCTGGTTACAAGGAGAGTCAAGAAGCGTTCGCTGCAGAAGTGTGTGCACTAAGGGCGGATTCCACTGAATCAGCCTGAAAAGGGGGATGATCGTCAAGGCAAAAGAAGATCAAGAACAGAATCACAGAGGAGAGATTTACGATCGTCACCGCCTGCGCGCATTGGCGCTGCTCCCCTCGGCCTCGTCGGAGGCACGGCGGCGGTTGAGGCGGCGCACCATTGTGGTTTGGGATGTGCACTGTTTGCGAGAAGGCTAAAGATTGGCAAAGATTCGAGAGCTAGAAGGCCTGGTGGAGAGCTAGGGGCACCTATGGCAACATTTATAGGCCTGGCAGGATGAATCGTGGCTTCGAGTCGTGGTCCGTGGATCGTGGCGCACATCCCAATAAAATCGGAAGGTGGAAAGGTTTCCTTGACCAGCCCGCCGGCGGGTCGTTTGGAGTTCTAAGCTGGACCGCGTGCAGGTCGATTGGTTCGGCTAAAGGAAATCAAAGTGTCGTTCGGGAGTTAGCGTTTCACTGCCGAATGGGTCGTTCAGCATTACATCTCAAAGTACGCAAAAGAAAGGAAAAAAATCACAAGGAGATATTACGAGAGCGACCAGTTCAATTATACATCGATGAGGATTCAGGCATTCAGGAGTTTTGCAAGTACACGACGAACATTGGATATTATCAAATGGGAATTGTCCAGCATCTCCTGGCAGTCCTTTTGGGCACCAGATAAGTCAGTGAGTTCCGCATCGCATTGCTCTATTCTGGTGACAGCCGATTTTACTTCCGCTTGGGTCTTTGCTATCAATCCAGGAAGTTCGGCTATTTTCTTTTTGTCAATCTCCATCTCCGCTGACAGGCTTCTCAGTTCGGCTTCTAGAGCAGCCTTCCTAGCAGCTTTCAGATCATAAGAAGCTTGCAGGTTAGCCAACGCATCTTTATGGTTCTCTGCTTGGGATTGTGCCCCGTTCATGGCATGTTCAGCATCGGTTCTCCTCTTTTCAATGGCCGGACGGGAGCGCAATTTCCTCCAAGCGCGCCTTAAGGGTACATAAAGGGGCTCCAAGTCATAGACGGATGATAGAGAAGCTCTGATGTCTTCAGGGAGTTCTTGACTAATGGATTCATACATCTCTTCGAAGTGATGGAGATCATTGAGCTGATCCTGAGCATCTTTTTCTAGCCAGGCAGCAATTTCTTTGAGCTTGGACAACACTTCATCCGGGCGGCGGGCCGGGATACTTCTTCCATCACCTCGGCAGTGGGTTGCTCTCCGATGGCGAGGCTTGGTGATGATGGGACTCGATCCCGATGAACAACATTGCCGAATTAGGGATGCTAAACATCGAGGTACCAAAATTAAGCGCGGATGGTTACCTCATGGCTAGTTTCTTGAGTAGGGGCAATCACGGGCGAAGAAGACGCTCCAAGCAGAGCCGAAACTTCCGAGCTAGGAGGTGCCGATGCGGCCACTGGCAGCTCGTGGGTTTCCGGGCCGGAGAGGAGTCGGGTCCGCCGCCTCTGTTGGGTTGGTTATTTCTGCTTGACCGATAGGCGATGGCACCCCGGGAGAACTTATTGGCTCCAATTGAGTTGGGAGATTCATCTCTGGAGAATTTATTGCTTCTGCAGAAGGTGATGAAGATGAGATCTCCACCGGGATGGGTAATTCAACCCTAGATGGACTCGCTTGTTGAACCACTGGAACATCTACAAGCTGTTCTTCCACGGCTTCTTCTGCAAATGTCCAATTGAAAGGATAAGTGCCAGTGCTCATCCTTGAGAAAGAACGGTAAAGGTCATACCAGTGGATGGGGCATCGGCAGGTACTGGTTCTGAAGGCTGCTGGGCTCTGGTCTGAAAATGCACAATAATATGATCCATCAAGAACAGAGTGACCTGGTAATCAAGAAGGTAAAAGGTTTTACCTCAACAAGCACTTTCTTGACAGTTCTTCTCCTTTTAGCACTTGGAGGGGCAATCAGATGCAGACCTTGCCTCCTGTCTGCGGCAAGGCTAGAAAGGCTAGGATCTGTGGTAGCATACCCGGCCATTAGTTGGTGCGGGGTTGTGGATTTGAATCCCGAGTCTTGAAATTGGGCCTTCGACATTGTAAGCAATTGCCCCGGCTCGAGGGGCGAACGCGTGTTCTGTGAACGGGAAGATAAAGGTCAGAACCATGAATAGAGAGGAAGGTCGATCTAAGGGCTCATTGTATTACCTCGAAGTTGGTAGAAAGTCAGGTACCAACTGCGCACGTAATACATGAACGGGCTCACCGAAGATATGGTCATGAAATTCTTGCCACCAGGAGTTGAAGGTGGGGTGAGCTATGGTTGTGGGCACGAAAGGACATGTGTAGACCGTGGACCGCACACATAGTTGAAAACTCTGCGCCCCGCATCGGTTCTTTGATTTCCTCCCCGGGTTTGAGGAATTCATGCGGGAACAATCTTGGGGGCATCCGGCCGCATCCAAGTTGTCCGGCCATTACATTAGGTCGGTAGTATTCATAAGTGCGACATTCGCCTCCCTCCATTGAACTCGGCCGGCGGTATGCGGGGGCGGATTATGATATTAAAGATCTCCAAGAAACTCCTATCCCGATGGCCGGGCTCAAAGGAAAATTCGACGGGGAAGGTCAAAGTGTCATTACCTAGATAAGGAAGCCAAAGAGGATTGGAGAAACCTTTGAAGAACAACTCGAAGAGCTGGGCCGATGTCTCGTCGGATGAGAACGATTGAAGCCGCTTCTCCGTAGTTTTGGCATCCTCTCGGTAGCTTGAGGCTCTCCCTCGGGGTGATTGGACAAAGGGAAGAACCCGGAGTTCAAATCGACGCCGACAATCCGATGCATGTGGAGGCTGCGACCACATTTGAACAAACCACCAAGGGCCATTGACGCATGTTATCCTCTCGGCCGGTGTACATTTGGGTAACGATCCGATGAAGCATATGATATACACCGCCCAAGAAGAATTTTCCCGGAGGGAGGCGATTGCCACTAGCCAGATGAATCGCCATTGCGATATGATTCAAAGTGGGCTCGTTGGCCTTGCCACAGAAGACGAATCTGCATAGCCACATGTTCAGAAAGGCTCTGTATTCAACATCGCCAAGGGGATTGTCTTTCATGTGCTTCAGGATATAATGCTTGTAGCCATTCCCTGGCTTTACCCCTGTCTGGCGTGAAGAATTTTTGAAGTCCCAGGGCTGGGCAGATCCGGTGATGTCAAGGCCAGTGATCATGTATACATCGTCCAAAGTTGGAGACATTGGGCCATGCCCAAAAAGGAAGGCGTTGACTCCATTTGACCAGAAGTGGCATGCGGCTATCAGAAGATTTTCATTCTTGGGGGTCTCAGCCACGGATAACTCCAAGCATTGAGCGATACGGAGAGCATCCAGGTTGGTCAATCCACTTTTATCTGCAAGGATCCTCCGGTACCAAGTCTTCCAGCCTGCAATTGGGGGCAAAGGCCAGTTCTTGAACGCATCTTGCCACTGAGGAGGTGGAGACAAAGCTGCCTTGAAGGGGATTCTCTGAGATTCAGCGGCAATGAGATCTCGAGGGTCAGGATTCCCCACAGGACCAAGGTAATAAGACTGCGAATTGGCCTCGATAGGAATCAAAAGAGCAGTAGAAGGTTCCTGGAAGAAAGCGGAAAAGGAAAATCTCAGGTAAAATTGAAAACCTAATGCCGAACAAGGTTTGCGGGGGATGAATTTACCTGAGCAGCTTGGTTCTGAGTTGCCATTGGAGGTTTGAGCTCGGAACGAGGGGATCTAGGGTTGGATCTGGACGAAGATTCCGGCGGATTGCGAAGAGCAGGTGTTGACAGATTTAACTCAAGGATTCGTGGCTGGAGTCAATTGTGGAACAAAATTACTTTTATCCCACAATAGAAGGGGCATGTGTTAACACCAAAATTTGGTAAGGAGTCTGACCTGTGGGTCCGGTTCGAAAAAGAGTCCGTCTGGTGGAAGGAAGGATATTTCCAGAGATTTTCGGCAAAGAGATCCGCGGTCGGCTATCTGCTCCAGTTCGGCAAAGGAACGAGAGAGCCGATTTTGCGGGATTGGACGGTGACGTGGCTCAAATCGGGGAGACGAATGGAGGGACGGAGCGATCGAGCTTAGTTAGGCAATGAATCCATTCGCAGTTGTAATCAGCAGGGTATAAATACGATCCCTGAATGTATGTAAAAAACACAATCATTCTTCAATACACACCGGCCTTACGCCAAACCCTAGAGTCCTTGTCGTGTCGTCGAGTTCTTCGAGAGGGCCAATCGATCCGTCGACCTCCGTGAGTACCGGCAACCTTGTATCATGTCTAGTATCATGCGGTGGATTTAGATCTGATGCAAGTAGTCTTGTTACCATGCTTCGTGTCATGCGGTAGATTCAAGCTTGGTTCAAGAGGGTTTCTTGTTAGATCATGAGCCATGCGGTAGGCTAAGATCTGGCTTGAAGCTAGTTATCGGCTCTATTGGATTTTGGCAAGATCCAATAGATTCATTAAGTTATCCCGTGTTATCATGAGTTTTACTTCATGTTTTAATTCATGTAACACATCCTTGCCCAATCTAGATGGGTTTGGATCGGCTATATCTCTTTTATGATCCTTGTTCGAGCAGACTTCTTGTTTTGACGCGTGGATCTTGTGCTCTCCGATAGCCGAAACCGAATCGATCTAGGTTGTTACGTGTTGCGGGTTCAAGCTTGCTACGTTCGTATAAATCTTGAAAGAACCGGGTATCATGCGGTAGATGCAGGTTTTTGGGTTGCTTTGGAGCTAGTCATCCGGTGGATTAGATTCCCAAATCAGTCTGATAGATTTGTTCACGCGGTAATGCTCGTTCCTTCTTCATGGACCCTGGATCGGCTGTTCAGCCGTATTCGGTTATGTTTTCACGAGTAGAACACGTGCATTATTTACGTCCTAAATGATGTATGCTTTTAGCTTTCCATATTTAGATTGTATCATGCGGTGGATAGATCTATTTGTGGAGAGTGGTACGTTTTTCATGCAAATCGTATCATGCGGTGGATAGATTTGCTTGTTATCGTACCCGACGGGTTTTAAAGTAACTAGACATGCGGTAGACTAGTGCTTTAAATCTATGCATGCTTATTTAATACGTGATCTTGTTCGTGCTTTACTTCATTTATTTTAATGCTAATCTTCATGGGGATCGGTCATGACTCGTGCTTGCATTCTTGTTTATACGAAGACCGATTGCTGTCATGCTTACGTCATCCATTCGGCAGTGCTCTTTTTCCCTTTGCGGTTACCCGAATGGTTGTGGTTCTTTGGCAGATAGCTTTACATAGCTATGTGTCATCTTGCTTGGCTTTTTAGCAGTAAATATGGAACTGTCTGGTACCACCCGGCAAGTTCCAAGCTTTGGTATCTAACTGCTTTATCTTTTGTTAATTTTCAGGAAAAATTGACTGGCACGTCATTTGCTCTCTGCGCGTGCGAAGCCAGCTTTGTTCGGCTTGCTGTGTGATTGGCGTCGAGTGCACTTTTTGCGCCAACACCGTGGTCGGCGGAGTATGAGCACAATTGCACAAACACCATGGTGGCAAATACTGGGGGGCTGTGTTGTACGCTTTCAAGATGTCGCTCAATCCAAAGAGAGCAATCTACAGGCTGATACACTCATCCAAATAGGTTAAAATAGAATTGAAAATGTGGCTGTGACGTGTGGGAAGCAAGCAAATGTAAGTTTAATTCTTGCTATTGCATTTTGAGATGAAAGTTAGATAGGCGACATACAGTATATAAATGACTACTCCCTGCATCTACACTAGTCGAAGTTTGAAATAATTTTTGTACCTTAAAGCAGGACATCTTACATGTTATTTATGGGACTTCATTGTAGTCCTGAGGACAGAACATGTTTGCACATGGCTGAGTAATCCACAACAACTTCGATTACAATTTACGTACAACATGTTGATTAATTCATTCAATTATGAAAACATTTGTGTGGTGTCGTAGCAGCAGGTTCGATCTGGTGCCTCTGTCAATGAACCAGTCCAAACTTTTCGGAAATCTTGAAGCATTAATTGGTATGCCAACAAAATGTCATCTCCAAGATATACTTTATTCACACTTGGGGATCACCAAACAACACTCTGGCCAGTCTCAGTGCATATGTCATCAACACGATTACCTAGAGTGACACATCATCTAAAAACATTTGAAACAATAATGAAACACCTCACTCTCAATGCATAATTTCATCTCTTGTTATTTTCTAGGTTGCATGCAAGACACAAGTTGTCTAGGTAACTGTGTAACAGGAGTGTCATCCTCATGAAACTCATTTTAAATCTCTCTTCATTAATACACCACATCATCAAAAGTGCTCACATGGCCTGAGGCAAAACGCAACATTAGATTGATCCTCATTTCGTGTCTTGGCTATGCTAGGGTGGAATAAGAAGGGAGCAACGCGATTCAAGGATCGCTGGGTAGGCTCACCCGCTGCGAGCCTGCGATGCCAGCATCATTCCCAGTCCTCGACACATGCGCTAGTTTCATCATTCGATCCTACGTGATTGCACCGACAAGATTGGAATGGGTCGGGTCGACCCGTTGGGTAGTTGGCCCGACCCAAAAATTCAAGACCAAAGGGGTTATATGGGTCGGCCTCAAATGAAAAATGGGTTCATAGGGTCAGAGTCTACTGATCCAGTGGGTAAGATGGGTCGACCCAATCTCAAAATATATATATATATATAATTTGCTTTTTGAACCACTAGCAATTATATCCATGTGTTGCAATGGGTGGAAGAAAATCTTTGCACTTGTTGATTTTGCCACCAAAAGTTGCGTATAATGACGAAGATGAAGCCCAAAAATAATAATACCAGCAAATGGTACAAAATAAATAGACGGTATGACATAAAATAAATGAGAAAATTTATATATTTTACTCATCCACCTCCAACTATCGTTTTCGATTAAAAGATTGCTTGTTACCTCTCTAGGGATCAAATTGTGAGAAAAATAGTTTTAGGTATTACAACATGAGAAATTAGAAGTTCTTGGGACCAAAATAGAAATAATAGAAAAGAAAGGGACAAAACAAAAAGAACAAACCTTATCTCTGCATGTAATGACAATTTATTTAGAAATAATTTATATGCAGTGCAATGTGTGCTCCGGCAAGCTGGGGCACGAAGAAAACCATGGCCACCAGATTGGCAAACTTTAGTGACAGAAAGAAAAAAAATAGCATACACAAAATTTTTACATATTGCAATCACACAAATTATAGTAAAAGAGTAATCAAACAACAACATTTTTAAGACGGCGACGACCGACATCTCTAATTTGAAGAAAATATTCCGGACTGGGAATGATTCTAGGCATGAATCAAGGAAATTATTCCAAGCCAATTCCATACCATTACAGGGAACTATTGTTCGGTTAAGCCCAACACGTTTTCAAACTCAGTTGATCCCGACCTTTCCACCTAGAATCAATCCATGAATCGCGAGGTGTGGAATCAGTCATGTTCTCTTGTTATCTTGAGTATTTTGTTGCACTTAGTTCAACTCTGGGATTGAATACATGTCCTACCAAACAAGATTTTTGGTGAAAAGGTGATTAAACCTTTAGAGAATGAACAAAAACAGTGCTTGATCCTTGCTTGCAATTGCACTATGTGAAAAACCCACTTTGGTAACGGGCGCGAACTGTTATTGGTAACGGGCATCGCGCTCGTTACCTTTCAAGCGTTACAAATAGCCCAACATCGGTAACGGGCATATAACTAGCACATGTAACGGGCATTAAAGAGAAGCCCGTTACCAATCTGCTGGTACCAGTGACCTGGGCCACGATATTGGTAACGGGCAACAATCTTTGCCCATTACCAATAACAGCAAAGGTAACGGGCATTAAAGAGAAACTCGTTACCAATCTGCTGGTACCAGTGATCTGGGTCACGATATTGGTAACGGGCAACAATCTTTGCCCGTTACCAATAACAACAAAGGTAACAGGCATTAAAGAGAAGCCCGTTAACAATCTGTTTGTACCATTGACTGGGGCACGATATTGGTAACGGGCAACAATCTTTGCCCGTTACCAATGTTGAATTAAAAAACAAAAAATACATTCCATTCTTTTATTTTATACATACATGCATACACAAGTATACAGTTGCATACACAAGTATACAATTACATACATTCACTTTCATCCATACATTCAGACACTCAGTTTCATCCATACATTCAAACACTCATCAGTTAGTTATTAGATACATACTCAACTGAATATCAATTACAATATTGCACATGGCAAGAATAACTATAATTTATCTTGTATATTCAGCTTCTGGGAGAATGCATATTTATCTATCATAGATCCTGCAGTTTCTAGCATGTCAGGACAGCCGAAAAACCTAAAATTTGTTCTTTTATTGTATACATATATATGAAGGGAAGATGATCTGGGTGATGTCTACAAGAATAATGTCATCAATACATAATATCTACCATCAGAGAGTAATTGGAGGTTCTAATGTTCTATACTAGCAGAACTGAAGTGTTCTTACCTATCGCTAAAGTGAAATCCAGTTACAACAAGTAAAATGTTGCACATGCAGTAGAGTTTCAATCAAATTAGCAGGAACCCTCCCATGCAAATAAATCAAATAGAAAGAAATGGTCTTAGTTATTACTCTCCTTTGTCTCTCTAAATAAGTGCATATTTTATACTAGTACTAGCACAGATTTGTTGGGATCAACGTGAGGTTTAAACACAAGGAGTAGAACATCCAGGTACTCTATTTTATACTAGTACTAGCACAGATTTATTGATGATAATGTACTGAGTTGAGGATGTGTAGTGTATTACCTAGCAGACCCCTCTGATCCTTTGCGTTGAGGCCCTTGGGGATGAAAATTGGTACAGCTTCCGACTGGCATCAAAAATGATGGAGGAAGGTTGTCCAGGACTTCACCGATCTCCTCCCATATCTACACCCAGTCGGGACATCCCAGTTAGTACGATGTGGGTCTGAACTTGATGACACTCATACATGCCCCTTCACATGCTCATCAAGCTGAAATTCACAAAGAGAAGCATGCATAAGGATGGTAAAAACACTCAATTTTGAATAAAGAATGTGTGCTACTAGAAATAAAAATGGTTTAGAAAAAATAATTACGCATGAGAATGGTGAAAGCACAAATTTCTATAGAAAAGGAGAACTACTACCTGAAAAATAATAATGCTATTGACATGTTGTGCTACTAATATTTATTGGGAGCTCCCTTGAATCTATCTAAGGCCACAATTAGTTTGAAACAATCAGCCTGATAAACCCAAAGACAAACAAATGCAACTAGTAAGATTCTACACTAGTGCCCAAGTTGATCATGCAATGATGCCAAAGATCTCCCACACAATTCTAGTCTAACCATATCAATGATCGGAAGATTGAGACAGAAACTCAGGACAGTCAAAATTCCCACTAGTTCCGCACTAGCTTCCTCCAAAGTCACACTAATGTTAACTCACTTCAGTAAAAAAAGTAAACTTCTACCGTGACAAAGTTACTTTGACAAAAGTAAGAGAAAAACAGCAACATGGTGTGACTCATGGGCTTCAAGCTCTTGTTGTAACTCAGTAGCCTTGATGACTAGAAGTATGAAGGAAACTAACTAATTTAGTAGTAATTTGTTTTCTATTTTTTAAAATCATGGTAACATTTATTGCTTATTAGAGGAGAAAGGATACAAAAGACTAGCCAAACAAGGCCCTAGCTAGACACAAAGGCTTCCATCCCGTAAAGAAACTCTCTATCAACTAGACTCACTGCCCTAACTGACTAAAGGAAGAGGTCATCGCAAGGCGGCTAAACATCCACGGGGAAAACTTCCAGGGGTGGCCCACTTCCAGGTTCCCTGCAGAAGAAGTTAACAAAAAGGATTCGTCACCAGTAAGTAAGCGAAATGTGGTCAAGAAAATTAGAAAAACAATAAATTGATTACTTAATTGATTTGTAGAGGTAAAGAAATTGCTTGCCTGGGAGGCTACTGTTGTTGGCATTGGGCTCTAGGGGCTCGCAGATGGGGGCCTCGAGCAGTGCAGGGACATCCCAGTTAGTACATGAGGAAATCCCAAGTTCTCTAATATTGCAATCATTTATGTAACAAGAGTGACAGCTAGTAACAAGGAAAGATCTTCCTTAAAGGTAAAGTACAAATACCAAGTCAAGAAACAGAACCCACAGGTTTCCTTTTGATGCATGTCACACCCGATTTTCCGTAGAAAACCGAATGCATCTCATATGTGTGCCAGGATCACAATTTCACACATATGATAGACTCATGAGTGTAATATCACAAGACATTGCTCAAAACGTACAGAAAAGGTTTATTAACTTTTATTACACTCACGATGGTAGACACGAAGGTCTTTACACGAACAACGATAACTATGAAGACGCGACTCCATCTTCATCTTCCACAAGCATCTGACTGGTTGATCGCATCCTCAGAACTCCTCGTAGTCGGTGAAGTACTCCACTCCAGGGTTCTTCTCTGAACAGCGTAAGCAAGGATGAGTACACTTATGGTTGGTACTCAGCAAGGCCACAGAAATAACCGGAAAGCAATATTAATCCATCTTTAAGTTCAATTAATCATGTGAGGGTCCGGGCCGCTCTTGACCGTGAGCACGGTCGATCGATCGGTTTACACTCGCGGAGGTTGCACACTTTTCCCACGGTTCGCGTAAAAGTTCCAAAGAACTTTGAACCCAACCACGCATGTGCCGATCGGGCACAATACCACACTTCCGAGGTGTGATTGCATAGGGACGCTACGAAGCCTTTACAAAGGTATACAAAAGACTAACGACCCGCATAGTTACGGATCGGGCGGACCATAACCCTCCCTAGTGGTCGGCACCTTAGCAAAGGCTGCTACCCCAAAAGGACCGGGCTATACCCCCCGCAACCCGGATCCCCCTCTCGCTCCTTTCGGAAAAGGGCCATCGGATCAATCGCACACCTAATTAATTGGCTAAGCCGAGCCATATGGACCGTGGTTGCCTTCGTTTTCTCGGGTGGTTCTCCATGTTCCGATTAACTTATAGTGTTCTTGATTAAAGCATAGGTAGAAGGGTGGTTAGGGTCACTTGCCTTTCTCCAACGATAAGCTACTTTCCTTATACCGCAAAGCTCGCACTTGAACTTCCTCGAACGGCGCGTTGGCTATGATCATGCAAGAAAACATACAATAAATAAAACAATACATCAAACATTACCAAAAGGCTAAAACAAGCTTTTAGAAATGACGGGCTCGGAGAGACGATCGCGTGGACACCAAGAACGCGTAAAACGGAGCTAAGATGAAAAAGTTATGGCTGAAACAAGGTTCAGGGGCTAAATTGTGATTATCTGAAAGTTTTAGGGGTTTTCTGCAAGATTTCAGGGACCTAAACATAAATATGTGTGGAACTAGAAGGTCTAATATGTAAAAGGTTAAGGATAGGCTATCAAACATGAAAACTATGGAGATCAGGGGCCTAGATATAAAAATCAGGACCTAGATGTAAGGCTTTTATAAAGGTGGAAGGATATATTTGTGAATTCGAAATCTCGGGGTTCTTTACGCAAAACCGCCAAGGCAGCCGGCGGGTGAGCCATGGGAGCGACACGTGGCGGCTTGCTGCGGCCGTGCCCGCGCGGTGGTGACGCAGCGTGCGACGCGATCGCGTGGGCCGGCCGGTGGACTCGGTCCATGGTCCACGGTGGACCGGACCCAAGGGGTATACGACCCTTTTAATGCGGGCCGCCGATCTTCATCGGACGGCCGGCGGCGCCGGTGGCGGCGCGCGGCGGCGGGCGGTCGGCGGCGGCGGCGGCGGCGGCGGCGGGCTCGCGGAGAAGGCCAAAATGGCCTCCCGGGCACCATATCGCACGGGAAGGCTACCGAAGAAAGAGGGGAGCAAGGGGGAAGATTACCGGGGGCTTGAAGGGGTGGGAGCGGCGCGGGAGGAGGAGATCGGCGGCGCTCGGCGGCGGTCGTGCTCCGTGTGGCGGGGACCGTGCCGCGGTGAGGGAGGAGGAGAGGGGAGAGGTGCGGGATGTAGAGGGGGTTCGGGCTTGCATTTTATAGGGCGGAGGGGGAAGTGGAGAGGGTGGCCGAGGCGGTGGCGGCGAGGTCGGTGGGCGGCCGGCGCCATTAATGGCGCTCGGTGCGGGCGGCGTCCGTTACGGGGAGGGGAAGAGGGGCGGGCGGCGGTGGGTGAGTGCGCGGGGAGGTGGAGCGGCGCGCCCGGTGGGGAGGTGGGAGCGGCGCGGGAAGGCGAGGAGGCGGCGCCGGGGTGCGGGTGCGGCGGCCGGCGCGGGGAAAGGGGGGGGGCGGGGGCGGGAGGTAGGGGGAAGCCCCCGACGTGTGGGCCCCACACGTCAGCGGGTGAGAGAGGGAGAGGGAGGGAGGCGGCGGGGTGGGCCGGCTGTGGGCCGAAAGAGGATGGGCCGCGGGTGCTGGCTGGGTTGTAGGTTAGGTTTTGTTGTTTTTTTTTTCTTTTCAAATCCTTTTCAACCAATTTCAAATTCAAATATTTTCAAATCAAATTTTAACACAAATTCACCAACTATTTTAAGACTTTTAGAAAAACCTTTTAAACAAGTTTTCAAACATTTTTAAATTCAAACTTTCATCATTTTTTAATTCAAACTTTCACACCAATTTTACAAACTTTTTCACAATTATTTTTAAGGACTTTCTCTCAAAAATTTTTAAGACTTTTAAAACCACACCACAACCAAAACTCATGCATTTCAACATGATGCACAAACACTTGTTTGATTCTAATTATTAAATGATGTTTAATTTAATTAAAGGCAAATTTATTTATTCAAATTTATTAAATCCTTAGAAAATAAAACTAAACCTTGTTTCTAGCAATATTTTATTGTGATGGAATTTTCGGGTGTTACAATGCACATGCATCACATAGACAATTAGGCCCCAATTCCACTATCAGGTTACTTGCTAATCAGATCCCTAGTTCTAAAGAGAGGCATGACAAAGCAAATATGCTGGAGTAGAGCAAACCTCTGAAAATTATGAGTGGCTTGGCCATGTCATTTTACAATTGTTATTTGTATAGCAAAAGTGAGGATAAAAAATAGTTCATATGTTAATAGCACTACTACCACTTCTAGTCAACTTATGCAACATGAGTGATATTGAACTAGTTCTTTGCAACAACTGCATGATCCACCAAAGAAAATAAGAACAATGAGATATTAAGCACATTTGTTAGAAGGATGACCTATGCAACAAATGATAAATTGACAAGTCAATAAGCTAACAGCCACAGTTCTTACTAGTTCTAATAATCTAACATTTATGGATTAACAATGATTCTCAAATATACTTAGAGGAAGAGAAAAATATACACCTAACCATCAATGCTACAAAGTCAATGAGAAATATCTGTTCAGTAGCAGCATATGAATAACAAACAGGTGGGCATATTTGGGGTATCCATTGCTGGGAAAGCATAGCCAGGTGGCCTCTTAGACTGCTCATGATGTCAGACACATATTTTTATCACAATGAGATGCAGGTGAGATACATTAAGAAAACATAACTTAAGTTATCCAGATGGAGCCTGCACTAACAAAGTTAGGTCTAATTTCCTGATATTACAATGAGAAACTACTTCTAGTGATTGCTCATCAATTATCAGAGGCACTAATATCGCTAAATTGCAAGATGTAATATAGAATAATCTTACTTTTCTGCATACAGAACAATCTTACTTGTAGAAAAGAACTATGCCAAGTTAGAAAACAATCCTACCTATATATACTTGTTTTTTCTAGTCAAAAAGTGTAGCTTGCAGTTTGAGCTTTTTCATGTTTATCCGAGTTTCACCAATTGTTCGTACTAGAACTCGAGACCAGGAAAAAACAATTAAAGAAAACATTCAGAGCTACAATCTATCGAAGTAGGAGCTTGTTGACGTAAAATCAGCACCTCACGCCAAGCACACAGCAAGCCGAACGAAGCTGGCTTAACACACGTGCAGAATCCGAAGCGTGTCAGTCAATTTTCCTGAAGCTGACAAAGGATGAAAGGTAGTTAGATAAAACCTGGAACTTGCCGGGTGGTACCAGACAATTCCGTATTTACGGCCACAAAGCCAATTAAAATGACATATAGCCACAACAAGCTATCTGTCAGCAGTTTGAATATCATTCGGGAACTCTAAAACATGAAATCAGGAAGCCGAATGCGTGACGTAAGCATGATGAAAGATCGGTCTTTGTTTAAACAGCATTGCTCGCACGCGATCATGACCGATTTTCGAGGATAAATTACAATAAAATAAATAAGGTGAAAAGCATGATTATAAATTTGAAGTAAACAAGCATGCATAGGCCAAAAGCACTACTCTACCGCATGTCTAGGTACTTTGAAACCCGTCGAGCATGACACCAAACAAGTTAATCCACCACATGATACGACTTGTTTGAAACCACGCCACCAACCACGAGTAGATCAATCCATCGCATGATACAATCCAAACATAGAAGGCTAAAAGCATACATTATTTAAAACAAACTTATGAACACGTTTCACTCGTGGTAGAATTGCCGAATACGGCTGTACAACCGATCCGGGTTCCGTGGAGAAGGAACAAACATTTGAAAAGTCAACAAGCTTGAACCCGCAACACGTGACAATCTAGATTGATCTAAATTCGGCTATTGAGAGCACTTGATCCTTTTATAATAAATCAAAGATTTGAAAGCACAACACATGGATCTCAAAGAGATAAAGCCGAAACTAATCGATCTAGATTGGGCAAAAGAGTGTTACATGAATTAAACATAAAGCAAAATCTAAAGCAACACGTGGTAATTTAATGAATCTATTAGATCTTGCCAAATCTAATGGAGCCGATAACTAGCTTCGAGCTAGATCTTAGCCTACCGCATGGCTCATGATCTAACAGAAAACCCTCTTGAACCAAGCTTAAATCCACCGCATGATACTAAGCAAGGTAACAAGACTACTTGCATCACGGTCTAAATCCACCGCATGATACTAGACATGATACAAGGTTGCCGGTACTTACGGAGGTCGACGGATCGATGACTCCTCTCAAAGAACTCGACGACTCGACTGGAGGACTCGAAGTTTGGCACGGGGCCGGTTTTGTTGTGTAATTGTTCGATCCCTATTACAAACACCAAGGGTTTGTATTTATACCCTTGTCCTAACACGACTCCTGGTCGACTACGAGTACAACATTCATTACCTAAATTAATGTCCCGGCGCCAATGTCCATCTCGCACCCGTCATCAATTCGTCCCTTCCTTATATCCGGGCCACGTAATCATGTATTCCCGAATGCTTCCTTCCTCAAGCGCAAACAGCCCTTCTGCCGAATGATGGCGTGCTACCGACCGCAAGTATCTTTACCGAATCCTTTGAGGAGAATTTCCTGTCGAATGGTGCTTCTTTACCAAACTCGGTCCACAAGTCAGTCCCTTTCCTGTACCAATTTTTGGTGTTAACAGAGCTGCAGAACAGAAAGACATAGACAACAGAACAGAGCTAACCGAGCTGCTGACAAAGCTCCAACCAAACCTAGCTGCTGACATAGACAACAATACCTAACACAAATTCTATCAGATCCACATAGCAAGGAATCAAATCCACATAGCAAGTTCGTCAGGGAGGAGGCAGCTTCACCAACACACATTCAATCAAATCCACATAGAAAGGAACCAGATCTACATAACAAGGGGGGGGGGGGGGTTGAGGGAGAGCATCTACCTTCAGCAGCTGGGGGCTCGGGGGATCTGTACAGCGGCTCACGGTAAGGGGCCTTGGCATGCCGGCAACGTGAAGCCTCAGTGACGGCCGGTGGTGTGGAGGAGGCATGCAGGTCAGCAACACACATTTTGTCACATCCATGTAAGCAGGAACAGAAAGGATTTGTGTGGGAGCACTGGGAGTCTAGGACTGCATGTACCTTTGGATCTACGGTGGCCAGATCTTGAAAGCGGCCGGCGGCACAGATCCTTAATAGTGGTTGGCGTTGTGGATCCTCGATGGTGACCGGCAGCGCCGCAGAGCTCGAGGGAGGTGCGCGGGGTTGGACCCAGGCGGTGGCGGTGTGGAGAGGATCTGGGCACAGGAAGCCGGAGGCGGAGGGTGGCAACGGAGAGGCGGCAGTGCACTTCCATGGCGTCGCTTCCACAGGGGAAAGGAGCGGACATGCAGGCGGCGGCGACATGGAGAGCTAGGGTTGAGGGAGTGAAGTCCGAAGGGGAACGAGAGAGAATGTGGGGAGCGGGTGCGGACGCGAGAGGGAGGCGGACACGAGGCTTTTTCTTAAACGATTCGAATGATTTATTCGGGTCCGTGTGCGGCTGAAGTAATGGCCATTGTTTAAGCTCTGTTACCGGTGAAATCGCCCGTTACCCATGTTAATATTGGTAACGGACATTATTGCTGATGAGGTTGGGTTGTGGTCTAGAGGTCTCATTAGTAACGGGCTTTAACAAAGTCCGTTACATTTAAGATTAAAGGTAACGAACTTTATAGGCCCGTTACCAATGTTGCGTGACTTATTTGAGGTTTTCACGTAGTGTCGTTACCTATCCGGAATGAATGCTATCAAACCAAACAAGACCTAATGGTGGAAGAAAATAGGTAAAAGAAGCAACAACCAGGTAAAACAGTATGGGTCTCATATGTGAAGTTAACTAATCTATAACTTCTATATAGGAGCTCCCCACTAAGCCTCCTTAAGGAGTTCTCAGGCCTCTGATTGGATGCTAGCGCAAGGCCCACAATCCAGGTCATGCGCGGCCCCCACAATCCAGGTCATGCGCCTTCGTTGACCTTATCCCCGCCCATAGCAATCTAGTAGTATGCAATAACACGTAGTCCAGTGTACAGTTGAACTAACCAACGTCAATTAATAACGATGCTAATTTTGATTTGCTGCAGAGCCTTCGCGAAGTCGGTGAAGCGGCTCAAGATCCTCGCGTAGCTGACGGCAGACGTACGCCAGCAGCTACGTGTCTGTCTCATCTCTGCGTGTGGCTTTTGGCTAGCTCACTCTCAATAATCAGTGCATGTAGTAGTATTTTGCTCGTCTCGTGTAACTAGTCCATGAGCCCGTGATCCTGCACGGCTATATTTTTATAAATTATAACGTATATCCTTTATGTATACTTAATTATTATATCATATGACAATACTTTAAGAAATAAAATATTATTTTAGAATCACATTTTAATTTATATTTTAATATGGGTCATTGGATTCAAAATTAAGGTTACCTCATGTTTTTTTGCAATTTTAAAAGATTATTTTAAGTTATTTTTACATATTCGTGGTGGAGCATCGGCCCAGAGCCTTGAGGTCACCGAGGCGGACGAATCGAGTTCGAATAATGGTGCTGCGTAGCAGAGTAGGGAAAGGGGCTTGAGCTTTGTGTTGCCATGTGCAGAAGCTCCACCGAGCTACCACACATCTCCGCCACCAACATCGTCATCGTGGAGCTCCTCCCCCACTGGCTGGAGCCTCGCACCACCATAGCTGGGGAAGGGGGGCGAAGGGAGCGCCATGCCGTGGTGCAGCTCCCTCGGCGCCGGCCGGAGCCGCGTTCCACTGGAGCAGGGGAAGGGGAGGGAGGGAGGTAGCACCGTACCACACCACGCCGCGTCGTGCAGCACTGCCATACGCGCACAGGGAGTTCGACCACCGGGAGAGAGGGCGGTGCAGAGAGCTCCTCTGCTACCGAGGAAGGACTAGTGCTGGGCTGCTAGCCAGCATGCCCTCCGACGCAGCTACCTTCTTTTGCTCTTTGTGAGACTTCGACACACAGGCCATTAAAAAAGATGCATTGGACACACAAGGCACTAAAAAGTTTGGCTGGACATCCAAACCACTGAGCCAAATTTTTTTGACACCGAACCCATTCCGTCCGTAGTCTGTTAGATTGGCACTGTTTGTGAGCTCTGACAGGTGGGTCCAGACAGCAAAATGACCATTTTGCCCTCAACCTCTTGCATTCACTAAATACTTTTTAAACCGAACAAATATTATTTAGTTAAAAATATTAATCAAATGTCATAAATATTTAACCAACAAAATACAACATTAAAAATATTAATCAAATGATAATTTTTAATGTTGTATTTTGTTGGTTGGTTTATTTTAAAAAATATGCTGTGTTGGTTAAATGTTTGTGAGAAAAAAATATTTGTTGGGTTGTTATAATTGTGTCTCACGATCTACCTGTCCGTGAATGCAAAATATTTGTGAGATGAAAAATATTTGTTCGGTTTAAAAAATATTTAGTGAATGCAAGAGGTTGAGGGCAAAATGGTCATTTTGCTGCCTGGACCCACCTGTCAGAGCTCACAAACGGTGCCAATCTAACAGACTACGGACGGAATGGGTTCGGTGTCAAAAAAATTTCGGCTGACTGGATGTCCAGCCAAACTTTTTAGTGGCTTGTGTGTCCAACGCATCTTTTTTAATGGCCTGTGTGTCAAAGTCTCTTCTTTTGTTGCTGCCTGTTCTGCTCCTATGCGCCGCAAGAAGGGGGTGTCGATTGCCGCGGGATAGCCTCCACACACGCTGCCGTTTTGAGCCTGCGGAGAGAGAGGCCACTAGCACAACGTATGGAGCGGAGCTCAGGACCGTCGGCAGAGAGAGGGGGGTTGCCGGTGCGTCAAGGGAGAGAACGTCGACGGTGAGAGCGAGGTGGAAGAGAGAGAGCGAGGAGGGTCGACAGGGTGGGTGGGGAGAGTATAAATAATCGTAGAGTAAATTGTACCCACCATCCAACAACTTGTCATGTGGATGCAAATTGATCCAACAACTTGTAATATGTTCAATCTACTAAGTAACTTGTCATGTGGGTGTGGATTGGTCCAACAATAAGTTGTAAAATGATCAATTTATTATAATAACTTATCTGATGGGTGCAAATTGATACAAAATCGTGTAAAATAATCTATTTAGCACAACGAAAATGCTCAATTTAGCGTACTACCTTGGTGCACCTATAGTCCAATATTACAAATGATAACATATTAAACAAATCATATATCATTCAAATTTTCTTCCAACCAATATTTTTTGTTAATTAAGTTGCTAATCGTGAATTGACTGTATTTTACTTATTTGTTCATCAGTTAATATTGAATCAAATTTTAGATTTACGCCATTAGACTACCGAGACTAAACCAGTACACATGATACTTTAAAAATAATTATGATAAACTTCTTAAAGGTATTAATTGTTAGTACATATTATCATATTTGAATTTTTAGCTGAACAAAATGCATATAATCAAACGTGAAATCAATATTGAATATGGAATATTTTAAAATTTCCTAATCAGAATGTAATATTTGTATAAAAATAGTTAACAAAGAATAACAATAATTTTCTAAACACCGAAGGTTATACTCTTACCGAATATGTTACCATCACTACAAGAATATCAATTGTCAAATAATGCACAATAACTTGTTCCAACACGAATGTACTCTAGTCCGATCTTGAAAAATAAATTGTTTGTGATAACATTTGGACATCAGATGCATCGATTTGAGCACTAAGTTAAGCATTTTACATGTTCTTGGACTAGTTTGCACCCAACTATCAAGTTGATGTATTAGATTGATCATTTTATAAGTTATTGCACTAGATTGAGCCTATTACAAGTTATTGGACTAATCTACACCTACCTGACAAGCTGTTGTATGATAAACACATTTTACTCATAATCCTAACATGTGGGGTTCTGTGCTGTTGGTTGGTATAGAGGAGAAGATTTTAAAGGAAGATGGACGTGGGAAAAGTGAAGCTGAAAGAAAGAATCTCAATGACTAGGACATAATATTCTGTTTTGAAGGAAGAAATCGAGGAAAATGAGTGCGGATAGTCTTAGGGCAAACTTGACAGCATGGACCCGACCCATGTATGGGGCTACTATTTACTTTAGCAGGGCCGGAGATGCCACATGCCCACATTTTTTGAATTTTTTATTTATTTTTCACGATTTTCCAAAAAAAATATATGTTTCATTTCAAATTTTGCAAATCTATATACCACCACCACTATATGATATGGCGTTTGGGTCTAATCACCATATGGTAGAGTGGTTGGATGTGCCACAGTGTTTCAACCGCTGTATCACACAACGATTGTGAACAGTGCCCCCGGCGCGGGTACTATAGCACCTGCAACTGTCGTATCACACGGTGATAGAGTCAATTCGTTTTCAAAAAAATCATAACTTTTTTATGAACTCAGATGGAGATAAACTTTATATGAAAATTGTAGCTTTCGATGAGATTTGCAACTTCATGTCCAAAATTCTTTTCATTTGAAGTCATCTTCAAACTCAAATAATTAATATTCTACCCAGATCAGCGCCTGACACGGGTACTATTCACAACCGCGGTGTGATACGGCGATTGGATGGCTACAGTGCCTAACCTTCGCATCATATGGCGCTAATGGTATAATTTTGCAAAATTTGAGATGGGATATATATTTTTGAAAAATCGAAGAAAAAATATAAAAAAATCCTCTTTTCAGTTTGCCACAAGCAGGTTTGGGTTGAGAATACATTAGACATAGCTATTGGGATGGGCCTCTAACTGGGTTAGGCCCTCGGCCGTCGCACATTTTCAGCCTAACGCAGAGCCGCCCCTTGGCAGGGCTGCGTGAATGCCAAACCCGAATGAATTATGTGTTTTCTAGTAACAATTTTGAATCCACATCAATATCTATATTATTTCACTACTTAGAATCAAGAAGCTTAAATCTATTCATCTTGTCAGAACAATTTGCACTCTGGTCTGCTGTTACAAACTTAAGATGCCTGCTTTTCTCATCTTTTAATATAAATCCAAGCTCCAGCACCGTGTGTCGCTGCTCTCCATGGTCTCATGGACGTGCTTGGCGTGGGACAACAAGCACAACCCATGGCGGCAGAATGTCATTACCTATCTGTGCTGTACGCTTTCCAGATGGCTCTCAATCCAAATCTAGAAAAGCTTTTGTGTTGGAAATAGGTAGAATATATGACTAAAAATGTGACTCTGACGTGTGGGAACCAAAGCCTTTCTATTATATTTTTATAGATAAAAGTGAGGTGGCATGAATGAGCAATCACCGAGTCTGCAGTAGTCAAAAGTTTGGAATAACTTTTGTACCTAAAGCAGGACATCTTGCAAGTAATCCACAGCAGCTTGGGTTACATAAGAGACAGTCTCAGAAGACAGGTTCATTATCAAACTTGTAGCCAATGAATCTTTTGTGCACGCTAGATTATGCAAGTGCACGTAAGCCAAATACACTGATTTTTTTCATTATTAGGGCGAAATACACTGATTCTGCATGCACTCAATTTCGGGGAGCGAGAAGGGGCTTGGCGCTTCGTTGCTTTGTCTCCGTTCTCCGAGTTCCGAGAAGCTTCGACACCATCACACCACCAATGCATCCGTTCTAGATGGCGCTCGCAGCCAGCAGACGACAACTCCAAGAAAATTAGAAGAAGGGTACTGGTACTCTGTGGCTTGTACCAGGGCTGGCCACCCTAATTCACCTACATCTGCGATCTCTTGGTTCGTCCAAACCTCAGCTTGACACTACAGGATCAGTGGACCGCAGGGAGAAGATAAAATCAGTGGAGTACCTTTGCCTGATGCCACTCGTTCCGAAGCTAGCTAGCTACTGAAATGTGGACCTAAATAGCTTGGAGGGTGGGAGAGGTAAGAGCTACTGGTAGGAGTAGGAGTTATTTTTATAGCACCTGACCAGCAAAGTTTTTTTACAACTGCAATATATTATATTAAGCAGTCAGTTTACAGCTGAAAAGTCCTCCTAAGAAGACTAAATTACATCTTGGTCCATTGACCGGATAAGAACGGCAACTACTACAGGGACGTGAATTACGACGAGCTCGCTGGCGGATAGCGGTAGAGGCTAGTGTTGGATGGAAGGCCGTGCAAAGCAACGATTGTAGACGGATTGATGGAGCCTTTGAGAAGCACACCAGGCTACCAAAGGATGTGCGGATTGCCATCGCCGGAGGTTGTAGGGTGAACTCCAAATCGAAATGCAGCGGGAAGACAAGTTCGTCGAGGCACCATCAGATGCAGAGCTGCTTGGTGGTAGTCTCGTTCAACCGGATCTGAGGCTGCAAAGAAGCAGTGGTGGCGGCGGGCGAGACCAGGTTGAGGAGGAGGTGGGGTCAGCACCTGGGAGCATATCCGCCCAACCAGGAGACACAGATCTGAAGGTGCAACCCTCAAATCCACCCGAACCCAGGCAGATCGGGGGCGGCGAGATGGAACCTTAAGCACCAGAGGAGTGGGGAGGGGCAGTGGCGGAGGTGCTTGAGGAGACGAGTTTATTTTATTGAAGCATACCTGATGAGGAGTGCCGGTGGCGACGGAGTTGCCGCCGACAACGACGAGGACGACGAGAACCACCTTCCAGGAGCACAATCCACAAAGGGCACAAGCCATAAAGGCACACAGCTAAACTGTACTAACTAAGCTAAGCTACTAGAGGCAGGGGGGCCGCTCCCGCGTGTTCCGGCGAACTTGCCGGAGGTGGACGGGAGGGGGCCTGATGGGAGGCGGCGAAGAGTCTAGGAGGCGAGCTTCCTTCCATGAGAAGGAAAAAGGACATGGCCTCAGCAAAGTTTTGATTTATGATGATTCGGAGAGAACTGCGTTAGCTAGGCTGGTTGCCTGGTTGGCTGGTGCCTTGCGGAGTTACGGGTAGGGAACTAGGGATGCAAGTTCTAAATTTGGTCATTAGGTCGACCTAAAAAATGATAAAATGGACTAGAATGACATTCTATGTAATTAAGTTTGGGAAGGAAATAAACTAGAGTAGCATGCTATTGTAATTAATCAGCTGACCCAAGATATCCAAAATCCAACGGATAATCCAAAATCCGGGGAAAAAACTTCATAAAATTAAGAGCACAAAATACATCACACATTGTCCAAATTATTTGAAAATTATGCAACAATACAATTCAGCACAGTAAGTTCAATAAAAGTAGAAAACACAAATCAACATCCATATATATTCCTCCAAACGAATAACAATGGAAAATTTATCATTCATCAATTATGGCAGAATCATCTTCACCCTATGAAATAAAAAGACTTGCAAATACCTTAAATGTATATGTAAGGAATCGGATGCTCGTAGCCTAAGAGGGGGAGGGGTGAATTAGGCAAACTAAAAACCTTAACCTATGGCTTCACTAATTTTACACAAAGATAAACTAGAACATACTATCTAGATGTGCAACTAGGGTTGTTCTAGTGTGAAACTCCCATCCCAAAACAAGGTTTGCAACCTATAGCCAATCCTAGCATGATACTACTCTAGGAAAGTAAAGGCAAGCAAAGATTGCAGAGTAAATGCGAAAACATAAAGGGGATGGGAGGAAGCAAACTCTTGACACGTGATTTATACCGTGGTATCGGTAGGCACTAAGACACCCCTAGTCCACATTGTTGAAGCACTCACAGAAGAGTATTATTTCCCGGTCACCAAGTCTCTCTCAAGAGCACCACTTGACTCGCCACAAAGGCTAGCCACTTAGGCACTTGCCAAGCTCCCTTGGTCACCTTGATGCCGCCTCCACTAAGGAGCTTCTCCACCAAGGAAGGAGGTCTCCACGTCCCTCGCACAAAGTGTCCTCGCCGCTCCACACCAAGCCGGAGGGTCGATGACGATTGCCGGTGAGCCACTTAGGCCCCAAGGCTTCCGGCGAACCTTGTACAACTAGATTTACTCAAGAATCATCTCACAAGGTTGGCACAACCTTGCACTCACTCAGCTCTAAGCTAAGCCTAGCACTAAGCACATACACAAAGCATATGCAAGTCTAAGGATGAGCAATTAAGCACTTGGATGGATTGGATATGTTCTAGGTGTCTTGAACTCCTCTGCACTTCCACATAATCCAGCAACCTCAAATGGAAGAGTGGAGGGGGTATAAATAGCCCAAGGCATCCAAAGAGCCGTTGGCTAACGGCCACTAAAAAGGTAGCGTCGGATGAACCGATGCTATGCTTTTTCTAGGTGTCGGTTCATCCGGTGCCCTCCATGTCACTTAGCCGTTGAAGATCCACTGACACAACTGCTCCGACGCATTACACCGACGATGCGTCGGTTCATCCGGTGCTGAAAACCGCGTGACCAAAACGTCTCTGTTAGCTTCCATGCGACCGTCGGATAGACTGACGCTTCTCATTGACCAAGGCGTTGGTTCATCCGGTGCTGAAGACTTCGTCTTGGCGTGTCTCTGTCTTGTTTCAAACTGAGCATCGGATAGACCGACGGTGTCCTCATGCAGACCGTCGGATCATCCGGTACTACTGTCTTCGCTGCCCTTCCTCCGCAATTCATCCGGCGCAACTAGAAAATGGACCGTCGGTTCATTCGACGGTGCCTTAGTTTTCACCCAGTGTACCAACTCGTCTGACGATTGCATCGACACTTGCTATCTTGGTACCGTCGGTTCATCCGACGGTGTCCTTTCTTTTTCTTTTCTTACTCGTTTTTGACCCTTGAAAATAGACTATATTCTTAGTTTGGCATGTGGTATTTTGGCATCCTTGGGACCTAGAAGTGTCTACAAAGACATGCTAAACAATATGGTTAGTCCCATTGATCATGTTGGCATGAATCACCAAAATCAAACTCGAACTAATGGCATATGAGGTCATGTTCGCTACAGTATAGAGGATTGTAAATTTAGTTGAGTATAGAAAGAAACAACAACAATACCATTTCTTCATCTTTTTCATTAAGACAAGTCATCAAAACACACAAAAAGTTAGGTTTTCTTATGTGGGATAAGAGCAAGCGACACTAAACTACAGTAGTGACCAGAAGAAATTCTCGCTCCGATCTCCCTTGATTGGGCTCAACGTAGCGGAGCTCCAATGGGCATTCGCGGAACCCGCAGTGTTGCGGATATCCGAATCCGCGAATCTGTGGGCGAAAATCCAAACCAAACCCACAACCCGCAGACCCAAAATCCGCTGATATCCACTCCAAACTCAACCCACTACCATTCTCACTTCCCGACTCATGAAAAGGTAATCTGGTCTGGTTTGTTTAAGTCATGAATTTATTCTTATGTGTTCAAAAAATTCTTCTTATTTTTTGCTACTATATGTGGATATCAATAAAAACAGTTCACTGGGAATAAAACAAGTAACCCACACTCTCACACTTTTCTTATATTATAAGTTTTACACAATAACATAAAAAATATATAAAAATAGTGTTAAAATACTATATAAAGTACATTTGAAAAGAAAAGGATTATTGAATCGGAGGAATCGGCAAAAAATAATAATCATTTTAAGATCTAAGGAAAGAAATTAAAATCATTCATCAAAATAGCCCGATTGTCAAATTGAACGGTTTTGATAGTTAGATGGTCAAAGATAACCGGTTTTGGAGGTTGATGGCCAAAATCAAACTTTGACGAGAGTTGAATGGTCAAAAATAGAATTTTTTCCTCTAAAATTTACATGCGAGTTTCATGAGAGAGTTCATCGAGTTACGAATGATGTGTGGTCTGGTGGTCCAGCGCCTCTCTGAAACCAGCCAAAACTAAATGTCACCGTCGAGGCACTCTTTGCTTGAGGAGCAGCAAACAACTCTGACGCAGAACAAAACATGCATCTTGGCTATGCCAATCTGTTGTATCCGTAGAGCGATAGGATCCAAGGTTCTGAAACATACGCTTGACATTACAGCATCATCTTTTCTTTTATTTGATGGACAAACGGAAATGCAAGCTTCCATTAACCAGTGTCGTCTCTGCAGGGATCGCCAGAGACCACATGGGATACGAAGCCTGGAGCATGGTACCTGATTACTAAGCTGTCAGCTGCTAAACAACCATACCTGATTACTACAGACCAGAGATTACAC
Source organism: Cenchrus americanus (assembly GCA_947561735.1). Taxonomy (NCBI): domain Eukaryota; kingdom Viridiplantae; phylum Streptophyta; class Magnoliopsida; order Poales; family Poaceae; genus Cenchrus; species Cenchrus americanus. The sequence goes on along the minus strand of OX387240.1, from coordinate 9,603,511 downwards.
ATTCAGCACACGCAAAGGGTCCTAACTCTACGCCGCTGATATGAGAGCATCGCAAGGATTTTTGAGATGCGGGCCATTAGTGGCGTTGTCACCTAATCATCAGCATCTTTTGGGTGTGCATTCCAAAAAACATTGAGCATCAAGTGTGGCACCAAACAGTTCTCGTTCCGAAGGCAGCGAAATGCGGAGGCACGTTGTTCCATAGAGTGCTTGCTGCGGGCTTTAGTGGTGGAAGAAACCAGGTGAAAAAACAAGGAGGTGCAAAGGCTGCAGGGTGTGTGAACCTGGACCGTGAAGTGTAGGGACACGTGTGCGCTTGTTCCATTTCAGCGGACCCGCACGGACTCGGATAGGATACGCACGGATACTAATTCAGATGTCACTATTTACCACATTTTATTTCGAATTTGGATACGAATACGAATATTATCGAATACGAATACAAAACGGATATTTCGAATTCGGATTCACATTCGAATACTTACTTGATTTACAACATAGAGTCATAATGAGTATCAATTTCATTTGTCGGTGGTTTTATAATTGATCAAATCATGTTACAAGTAGAGAGTAAATTATGATCATTATACATAATAGATATATTGTTGCAAATAACATATTAATTAGTTAATTAATTAATATATGACAATAAATATAAAATAAGTAATTATGTAACTATATAAACATCTTTTATAAGTAAAAATAAGTACATAAATACATTTAAAATATAATTTATTTATTTGCTAAATAATATAATGTATTTAAAATTACTATGATTAGACACATCAAAATTAATTAAAAAATCATTATATAATTTAGTAATATTAGGTTAGCATAATTAATTAGTTGTCATATATATAATTTTCAATAGTTAAATTTAAAAATAATTATTTTACTCGCAATATTAAAATTAACATCATTTGTAATTACTATTAGTAATATAAATAAATTTTAGATGTTTTCTATGGGTACTTTACTTTTGCGGATACGAATAATGTCGGATTTTTGTCGGATATTTCGGATAACGTCGAATTCGGATAATATTGAAAATCAGATTCGAATACATCCATCTGAAATCCATATTAAAAACGAAAACGAATACGGATATCCATATTAATATTTTTAGCGGATACGAATACGGATAATTCGGATTTCCAGACATCTGAATCCATCCCTACCAGCACCGCACCCACCCGCCCGAGTGGCTAGTACGAAATTATTTGAAGCAACGAATTATTAGTACAAAATCATCTGCAGGTATTACAAACATAAAGTTCAAGTTTAATAAATTTGTGGGCCAATTGGCATGCAAAATACTATAAGTTTAGTGGCCAATTGGCACGCAAAATACTATAACGTCTTCTAGGTGAAAATGGGCGGCGATGGTGTCATTGACGTCGAGAAGCCTTTTAATCCGATCTTCATTACCTACCTTTTAATCTGATCTTCATTACCTGCAATAGAGTCTCTTGTGCAAGAATTAGAAGATAAGTTTTCGAGCCCGACAAGTCTGTAAGTAGGCGAAAGATGTGACTTGGCAAAGCATGAAGACAATGCAAGAATGAGGCGGGGATGGTGAAGAAGGCTGAAAGTCTTTGGGGTTTTTTTTGCTATCTTAGAGTTTTCTTTCATTGCTGGGGTTTGAGTCTAAGTACTCTTTGTAACCTTTAGCTGAATATGTCCACTTGTGGATATAGTAAAAAAAGCTTTGGCAGGTCCTGCACACAGATGAGTGCACTAAACCGAGAAGTACAACATCTCTTGCCATGTGTAAACCTAAGCTTAACATTAGATTTGTAGCTATGTCATCTTTATTTCAACCTCAGAGCTAGGCAACGGAAACATGTGACATAAGTTGCATGTTGATTGACCATCTGGGCAGGACATCTTATTTAAAGGGTCAATTAGTTCTGTGTCATTACAAATATCACATTTATGAAGTACGTCATTAATATTCAACTTACTACACCAGTGCCTTTACAATCTTGTTGTTGTTTGACATATGTCATTATGTACGTCTGATGCAGTAGGAGGCCCACTTGCAAGCGTAGTGGAGGCTGTGTATTCTCGTATGGACAAGATTTCCCTTTTTGCTCTCTTTCTCATTTCACTAAAGTGTGGTACCCACACGTCAGGGTCGTCTTCAACCTCCCGCTGCAGCAGCCCCTGTGGCCGGTGGCTCTTGCTGAGGGCTTGCCGCCGCCCCAAGATCCCATCCTCGCTGGCACCGCGCCACCGCGGTGTCCTCCACCTTCCGCGTTGACGAGCCCGTCCAGCTTGTTGGTCGCTCGTCTGCCTACTCGCCCGCTCGGCCATCGTTGGCCGTCGGGCCGCTCATCACTGCCGTTCGACTCCAACAAGTCACTACCACCACCGCCATAGTCAAAAGATTCGCTGGAAGTGGAGGTCGATTTGCAGCAGGACATGCTCGATTCGCTGCGGTAGAGATCGAATCGCTCACCAAGGCTTGATCCGTGGCCATTGACATGGGGGAGCTCCACCCCTTGCCATCCACACATGCTCAGGGGCGAGCAGCAGCAGCGTCCCCGCGAGTACCACCCTCACGGGCGAGCGGCGGCGGCCCGGCGGGGCCACTGCACATGATCTGCCCACAGGCGCACGACGAGCTCCGCCACCAAGAGGCAAATGATGCGGGAGGGGCGAGCAGCGGTGGCCTCCCGACAAGTGATGCCGTCACGGGCGAGCAGCGGCAGCCCAGCCAGCACTGTTGTGGCCTCGACCCCCTCCCCCACCTTACACCTGTGAGAAGGGGTCAAGGTTGAAGACGACCCTAACATGTGGGTCCCACATGTCAATGAAATGAGAAATAGGGAGAAGAAAGGGACAATCTTGTCCATACGAATATACAGCACGCCTCTATACAACTGATAGTGGGTCAAATCATCTCTAAGAGCACATAATGGCGTATCTCAAACATCTGTAAAATTGTAATGGCAGTGGCATAGTTTGTTGAATAGTAATGTCGTGGTTCAAAATTAGTTAAATTATAAGGTCTCAAAGCGTCGAAGCGGAGCTCGTCGGAGTCGCAGAGGAACCGCGGCCCGTCGTCGTCGCCAAGCACGTCATGTGCTGTGACTGGACTCGCGAACTGTGCCATGGAGCCGTCCAGGTTCACGACCTTGGCGGTGGCTACCGGCGCTCGCTGGGTCGTCGATGTCTCCTCCGCTGTGGACGCCACCACCGGTGGCGAGCGAGAGAACGAGACAGATCAGCCAATTTCGATCCGTCTAGCCCGCGATGCGCGTGTCTCGCGGCGGCACCGGGGGACGAAGTGACGCGGTCCAGGGGAGGGGGTATTGTGCAAAATTACTCTGACCGGGTGGGGGTTGGCGGGCGATTTTGTGTAAAATGTTCCTACCTCTCTCTATAGTCTTTGGATCTCGATCTAAGTTCTTCATCACAGTTTTCATAGTTTGAACAAGTACCTTGGTTTCCACCTGACACGCTCCCAAATTAACCCTTATTTAATCCCCGGCCAGAGCTTGTTGCACGTGGCCATCAAGTAATTTACAGTAGATTTAATTTATTTGCGCTGTGTGGGTTCATGAGCTGACCCAAATGACCATTTTACTTTGTGTCCTTTATCATAATAATTGTTGCACCAAGTAATCTAAATCCATGTCAATATCAAATTTCGCTACGATTTAAGATTTTCTTCAAGGACAAATTTACACAGCATGAAAAGAACTAAAATGTACATGCATGTATTGGACTTACTACCAACACGGCAACACCATACTCAAATAAAGGTATCACCGGTCCTTGACATTGTATCAGGGTGTTGTAAATTATAAACTGTATCATCATTCTATAGGTTTTTAAAGTACACAATACGACCCAATGGTCGTACATGTCGTATTGTGTACCGTAAAATACCTCGCTATTAGGTTTTTTACAATTAGGTTTTTTACAGTACACAATACGACCCAATGGTCGTACGGTCCTATTATCGGTTTTTCTCTATAGGTAAAATGGTAATTTGATAGATATATATTATTTGGAAAAAATTTCCCCGCTATCACTTTATACTATCTAAAACATTTCATATATTTCATATCCTATATACAGCAATATCATTTTACATTTTCGATAATACCCTTATACTACCCATACGACCTTTGAATACTACCGTACGACAGCTAAAAAAACCAGTCGTGTGGAATTAATCTCAACTGTCGGATCTTACATATAGATTATTTTCTATTACATACGAGTCTTTTTTCAATGGGTCGTACATGTCGTATTGTGTACCGTAAAATATCTCGCTATAGCCCACTATACAGTACAACATAGTTGTAGCGGCAAGTTTGCTAAAAACGTTATATTTCCAGTTTTCCAATATAGGGACGCTATGGCCCGCTATTTGCAATAATGCTGTAGTCCAAGGATCACTCACTGCATGCATGCACCTGTCAGGTGAACCAGACGACCAGCACGACTAAACCGAATGTGGCATGCAAATAGATGAACACAGAAACATCACTCCGTGTAAACTTAAGCTAGGCGTTACTGTACAGCACTTTGAGCATCGACTTTGGTTTTGAACAAGCTGTTCATCTCATTAAGCGGAACATGTTCCCCTGATACCACTCAGTCCGAAGGCAGCAGCAAAATGAGGATGGACGGCTTGAGTGTGTGTGAAGTGAGACACCAGCTGGTATATACTGGTAGTTAAAGCATAGAGAGTGGTGGAACATGGTCCTATTTTTGCATTTAGTATTTGTTTGTCGATCATTAGGAGCAGGACTTCTTTTATATTAGACACTATCAAAAAGTGATGCACCTGACCAAGTTCAGTAATTGAAAGCAAAAGCTAGGTTGTGCACATGGTTCAGTAATATTGAAGCAGCTTCTGAAGTTAAGATGAGTAAAAGTGAGAAGGTTGAGTTAAAGAGAGACGCAGTCCATATTCAGGTTGATGACTTTTGGCAGAATTGATCGGCTCCAAACGCTGCCAAGTTTTCTCATATGTTTTCACACAAAAATTAAAGATGGCAGAGTTGAACAAGACGTTGTGTCCAGATGTCAGGTTGATGACTTTTGGCAGAATTGATCGGCTCCAAACGCTGCCAAGTTTTCTCATATGTTTTCACACAAAAATTAAAGATGGCAGAGTTGAACAAGACGTTGTGTCCAGATGCTGAAAAAATTCTTATAGCAATTCCATCACTCTAGGATTTTAGGAGCCGTCCATCAGTCTGGATTGGGTGATTGTAAAATAAGAGAAGCTATTACAAGAAACTAATCTTGTGGATCGAACCAAGTAATTATGGGCCAGAAACTAAATAATTAATTATGGGCAGGAACTAATTCTGAAAATAAGGAAAGGGTATATCAGTATTTTTCTTGTCGGCCCATTTAGCTGGTGCTGGCCCATTTCACCGGTCCAATGTTTGATCGGTCCAAATGTCGGCCAATGTTTGTCTGAATTCCCTCTCGTCGTCGTTGACCCGGCGTCGCGGTGCCTCCGCCCCTGTCGATTGCAGCTTCCTCGTCGTCGACCTTGCGAGTCCATCCACCTCGTCCTCCTCCAGGCCGAATGAAGCAAAGGTCGGTCGTCGACGCCTCACCTCACAAGCTTGGCAATCCCAACGGAGAGATCACCCGTGACTCGGAGACCGAGCCGAGCGAGCTACATCTACATCAACAAGGACGCCATTGAGGAGCAAGTCATGACGGTTTCTGAAACTTCGATATTAGCTGGTTCGGATGTTGCGCTAGATTCAAACACGAGGACAAACGAAGAGAACGGCGAAGTGACGCCGGCACCCGACGACGCCACTGCCGCAGAAATCGCGACGATGAGTGCCGAGGAAGCACCGGTGAGAGAGCTCCGATGAGTCTACTTTCTCCGTCAGGTCGGGGCAGAGCGCGGCCATCATGCAGCTCCCGGGACCAGTCCATCGAGAGGCTGCTAGAAGCAGACGTCATTCTCCTGCGGAAGAAGCGCGAGGAGCCCACGGAGAAGAGCATGCCGAAGACGCCGGGCAGCGCCGGCAGCAGGGTCTCCGGCACGGCGCGGTCACCGAGAAATACGGTCTGGGGAATGAAGACTTGAAGAGGCTCCTGAGCTTCGGGAAGAAGAACAGAGGCCGGGAGGTCACCGTCGTCATCGACTGTACGTCGCCGTCGGTGCCCTCGCTGTCCGACAACGTCAGTGCGAGCGGAGGGTGGCAATCCGCTTGTTCGATCAAGCCCAGTAGGGATGGCAGCGGGTACAAAACCCGGTGGGGGTAGGAAACCACACCCGCCACCCGCTAGGATTTCTATACCGGTCACGCGCCCCATCACCCGCGGCGGGTCCAATAATTCCCCATACCCGCCACCCGCGCGGGTAACGGGTACCCGACGGGTACCCATCACCCACTTAATAACAGAAACACAAGTACACAGGCAATATCCAGACTTATATATATGCTACCATCGATTCATCGTTCAACAAATTCATAAATTCAGAACAGTAATGCCACAAGCAACATACAAATGATCCAGCTTCCAGCAAGCTCAAGGTTTAGCATAATGCATAAATGACAGTTACACAGTATGATACATCCATCCATGAGACCATGACCAATCACCAATTGTCCAATTACCTTGACTGGTGACCACTACATAGCAGCCAAAATTCCAGCAAGGGCAGGCACATGGTCAAAATTCAAAAGGGAGTCTCCAATGCCCAGCATTACAAGTTTCACACATCATGTTACAATACTAAATTATTTGTAATATTAGAATTGCAAGCTGTCATGTAGACTTGGAGTTGGAGCTCATGATGCCAATGCCATCCTTCACTTCCTAGCTCATAACAGGGCCATGTCAAAGTATAAGTTGCTGCATAAAAAGGGAAATTCAGTATACAAGTGGTATGAGCAATTTAACAATGAAACATGTCAATCAGTATACAAACAGAAATACAAAATGGACTATTAAACACATCACCTGCACCCCTTCCTGAATCTCTTGAAGACAACTCCAAAAGGTCTCAGGCTTGTCAATGTTGGTAGCATCTGACAGTAAATTTACAACAATTGTTAGAAAACAAGATCTGAAAATGTTAAAATGAATGTATTATGTACAAAACAGAAATATACCTATATACTTGCGCCGCATCCAATCCTGGGAACATAAATGCAAGAAAAATAGGGGTTAGCGTGCATTGAATAAATGCAAGAAAGACCTGGCAGGCTAGCAGATATTCAAGTAAAAAATAAATGCAAGAAAAATAGGGGTTAGCGTGCATTGAATCGAACCCCTTGGATCTCATCAACTGAAGCGCAGAGGAGGAAGGAGCTGCAGGTGCTCCTTCAATGGCGAGACGGCTCCGTTTGGTGGTGACGCGTGGTACCTGCAGTTTGCGGGGGCGGCTCAAGCCAAGGGCGACCGATGCTTTTGCCTTAGCAGTAGCACTATCTTTTGCGACAGCGGCAGCAGTGGCGTCCCTTGGCGAGGTCGTCAGGACGGGTTAGTACAACTTTAATCGAATCGTGCTCAAGCAAATCACGCATACAAGAACATCTGAACATGGGGACGACCACCTCGCAATGCATATTGCATACAGAAAAGAAGAGGATTCATTGACTGAGCTCACCGTTGACGAGATGAAGTGTTGGTATCTGGTGAGGAGCCACCGACCGCCACATCATGGATTTGCGCCGCCGGTGGTGGCGAGGTTGGAGCTGTTGACGGGATGCTGTCCGTCCCGGCATTGAATCCCGGAGTGGTGATGGCGACCTTGCCTTCTGCCGCGCGGGGAGAAGCCATCTAGAAGCAGGCGGCGGCGCCCTGGTCCCCTGGAGGCTGGAGCAGCGGGCGGCGGCGCCCGGTCACCGGCGGGCGACGGCGGGCTTCGGTAGGTGCCGGGCGCCCGGGCCGCGAGGGGAGCGGCGACGCGGCGTCCGGCGCGCGCGCCCGGGCTGCGGGGAGCGGCGACGCGGCGTCCGGCGGCGGCTTGGTCCGGCGTCGGGGGCCTTGGGGCTTGGGGGCGTCCGGTCCGGCTTGGTGCCGTGGCCGCTTGCGCGGCGACCGTTGGTGCCGGACGCAAGACGCTCGGATCCGCACGCCCGCGGCCGGCGGCCCGCACCGAAAGTGGCGGCGCGACCGCCGGGAGGCCGGACGGGGACGGCTGGACCTGGGGTCCTGGGCGGCTGCGCGGCAGGCGGCTGGATTAGGGATTAGGGTTCGAGACTTCGAGTGGGAGCGGCTGCTATATATACGAGAGTACTTCAGTGAATGACTGGATGGGCCTACTTGTCATGCACAAATGTGGGTGACCCACCAGGTAACAGGTATGGGGTAATGAAGAACGTACCCACACCCGCTTCACCCGATGGGTGTGATTTTCACCCGTTAACGTACCGGGGGGGGGGGGGGGGGGCAAAATCCCCCATACCCGCACCCTAATAGAATTTTACCCGCGGGTTAGCGGGTCGCGGGTCCCATTGACATCCCTGAAGCCCAGGATGGGTTCCTTGGAATCTCGGATACTGCCTCTGAGGAAACTACCCCTGTGTGGGTTCGAAAAAAAAGGGGAACCTCCGGTTCCCTGAGGTTGCTTGCGGTCAAGCACCGTAATTCCATTGTTGTTTTTGAAAATCAGTGTCAATCAAATCAAGATGACAGATGACTAATTAGGCAAGATGTTGTGTCCATGACGATCAGCAAACAACATGGGAGACTAATAATGTAATGCCGACATGCCGTCCACCATGATCGTTGCAGTTGTGATGACGTATCCTTCACGGCATGCATGCACTTGCTTAATTCTCAGATTAGCCAGCACGTACGACTAAGCTGAACTTAGCATGCATCCATGTAAAATTAAGCTAGGCATTACAACAACAATATTACTTGGACGGATATCACTTGCACTACTCTGAGCATCGACTCTGGTGCAGAACTGTCAAAACATCTCCTTAAGTACAATGGCGGCAGCGTGAGTATATAAACAAGCGCGCGCTTGACCCATTGCCTTCGCGACTGCACCGAGCGCGTCCAGCCGAGAACTGGATGACCCATAGCTTCGTGCAAATCTAAACTTGGCGTTACACTGTCATTGTTCCTGGGACGTGCATACTGACACCTCAGAGCACCAACAATGGCGCCGAACTGTGCCAGTCACCCCACTCGTGTAATACATTTGCCTGATGTCACTCATTCCCAAATCCCAAATCCAAATTAAAGGCAGCAAAATGCGGAGGCGCGACTTCTTCCATCGACTATGCATGCTTGCAGCAGGCCTTTAGTGGTTGTTGAAGGAGATAGGTGGAAAGAACGCTGAGCTGAAAATAAAGAAAGGACCCGATCACAGAGCACTAGATAGATAAATGCATCCGATCGAGCTCCATTATTTATAGCAAAGCGCCAAAGCTTTGATTTAATTTTATGAGAATCATCAAGATCGGTTGAGGTGGAACATGTATTTTTGCCATTTAGTATTTGTTTTGTCTACCAGTAGGAGCCGGACTTCTTTTATATTAGACCCACATCATAAAGGATGCACCTAACCAAATTCAGTTCTCGAACGCAACAAAATTAAGGTTGTGCACATGGTTAATAAGTAATTACCTTTAGCAGCTTCCGAAGTTAGGATGAGTAAACATATGAAAGGGTTTTAGTTAAAGAGAGGAACGCGTACGTGATGATGACTTTTGGCATAATTGCCTCGAACACTGCCAGGTTTTCTCACAAAAAATTTAAGACGACAGAGTTAAAGAAGACGTTGTGTCCAGAGATGTTGTATTGTTTTCTAACAAAAAAATTATAATCATTCCATTATTCTTTTTGAAAATCAATATCAATCATGGCTGCCATGGTTGCCTTCCTTGATGAGCTCCGATCACTCAACTTGCCCACAAATGCTCCCTGGATGCTGATCGGGGATTTCAACATGATCCGCTACCCCAGTACCCCCACGAGAAGAACAACTCGAATTTCATCCTGACGAGGCCTCCCTTCTTGAGCTCCCTTTGCTTGACAGAGAATTCACTTGGTCCAACAAAAGGGCCTCTCCTACCCTGGAAACGTTGGACCGTGCCTTCATTAATCTCTCCTGGGACACCGCCTTCCCCAACTCAAATCTTTCATCCAGGACGCGCCGCACTTCTGATCACGTCCCTCTGATTGCTCAGATAGCTACCCATATACCTAAAACAGCCCTTTTCAGATTTGATAACTACTGGGTTCAGTGTAAGGATTTCCAGCGAACAATTGTCTCTGCCTGGTATTGTCGGAACCACTACAGTGATCCTTCTGCTGCTCTGGCCGCACAACTCAAACAGTGCCGGCGAGCTCTCAAACGCTGGCGCCGACAGCATGCCAATATTCCGCAGCAAGAAGAGGATTGCAAAATTGTCATCAATCTCCTGGACTTCATCGAAGAACATAGGACTCTGTCGCCCCCTGAAAACAGCCTGCGTTCTGTTATCGTCACCGTGCTGTCGCGTGCGGCGCAGGCCAAATTGACCCTTTGGAAACAACGCTCCAAAATCAGGGCTGCTATCGAAGGTGATGAGAACACTAGATACTTCCACACCTGTGCTAATCAGCGGCGTCGTAGGAACCAGATTCAGGTTATCGAGGACAATGGCCTGGATCTCTATGCACATGAACCCAAAGCTGCTGTGCTGCGTCACTTCTACCTGAATCTCCTTGGTACGAACCCCCCACTACCTGGCATTTTTTCCTTCCTGACCTTTATCCCGAAGGCCCTCTGCCCCTTCAGCACCTCACCGACACTTTCCCTCTTGACGAGATCCATCTAGCAATCCGTAAGATGCACTCTACTGCAAACCCTAGGCCTGCTGGCTTTGGTCCTTTTTTCTTCAAATCTTGTTGGCATACCACCTCTGCCACCCTCTCGTCCCTCCTAGCTGCTTTCCACGACCACCTCACTGACCTCTCACGCATCAACCAATCTTACCTTGTCCTCCTGCCTAAAAAGGACAACGCCCGGCGTCCTCAGGATTTCAGACCCATTGCTCTGCAAAACACACCTGTCAAATGTATTTCTAAGATTTTAACGACTCGTCTGCAGCCCCACATTCCCTCCCTAATCAGCGCTGATCAATCTGGCTTCGTCGTGGGTCGTTGCCTTGCTGATAACTTCGTGTATGCTGCTGATCTTCTGCATTGCTGCTACAAACGTCGGTGTCCTACTATCATCCTCAAACTTGATTTCCACAAAGCCTTCGATTGCGTCTCCTGGGACAGTCTTGGTACTATCCTTCGGACGCGTGGTTTTCTTGAGTCATGGTGCATTTGGGTGCAGGCTCTTCTTCATTCGGGCAAAACTGCTGTCCTCCTGAACGGTAAGCCCGGGCGCTGGATCAACTGCAAACAAGGACTGCGCCAGGGTGATCCCCTTTCCCCCTACCTCTTCATCATTGTGGCTGATGTCCTCAAACGTCTTCTCCACCTTCATCCTCTAGCTGTAGACATCTCTCACCCTATCATCCCTACCTCACCATGTGCCGTCCTCCAATACGCTGATGACACCCTGATTTTCCTCCGTGCTAGTATGGCCGCTGTCGAGGCCACCAAACGAATTTTGCAGTTGTTCGAAGCAGCCACTGGCCTAGCTATAAACTATCATAAGACAACTTTCCTCCCTGTCCACGTCCCACAAGCTGATGCAGCCGCCATGGCTGCCACATTTGGCACCACCATCTCTAGCTTCCCTCAGACCTACCTTGGGCTACCTCTCCGCCCACAAAAAATTTCCGTTTCTGATTGTCTTCCTCTGATCGCCTCTTGCGATAGGTACCTGACGGGATGGCATGCCTCCCTTCTTAACAGGGCCGGCCGTCTACTCTTTGCAACTCGGTTCTTAGTGTTGTACCCCTCCACTTCATGTCTGCGTTTTGCATCCCCAAAACCGTGATCAAAGCGATTGATAAACGTCGACGAGCTTTCTTTTGGACCGGAGAAGATACATGCCATGGTTCGAAATGTCTTGTGGCTTGGGACCTTGTTCAAGCTCCCAAACACAGGGGTGGCCTGGGAGTGAAGAGTCTCGAACTCCAAAACAGATGCCTGCTCATGAAATTCGTCAGCAAACTCTTCTCCGACGAGGACCCCTCCTGGAAAAACTGGGTACTCAATGCCTCTTCCCCTTTCTCTCTCACCCCACAGTCTGGCAACTACCTTTGGAACATCATCAGCGACGAGCTGAACACCTTTAGGTCCATCACGCGAGTTAAAGTCCAGGATGGAGCCGCCACTTCTTTCTGGTTTGATCATTGGCTTGACTCCGGTCCTCTTCATGCTACTTATTCGACCCCCTTCTCCCACACCACTAGGCCTGAGGTTTCGGTTCAGTACGTCTTCCAGCACGATTTTGAATTGCACCTGAGGCCGCGACTGACTACAGCTGCAGACCAGCAGCTGTGTGCTCTTCTCCATTCTTTGCAGAATATAGACCTGGTGGCCGGGCATGATATCCGCTTCATGAAGCAGACTGGACGCCCCTACTCTAGCAAGGCCGCCTATACAACTCTCGATTGTGCAGGGGAAGAAGGGGATCCGCACGGCAAGCTTGTTTGGGAGACGCACGTGCCTAACAAGGTGAAGATCTTCGCATGGCTTTACCTCAAGAATCGGCTAAGCACACGATGTGCTCTCTTCGCCAAGCACATTGCCAACGACTGCACCTGTGAACGGTGCGATGCTGCAAACGAAGACAGGTACCATGTTTTCTTTGGGTGCCCTGAGAGCAAACGTGTTTGGGTTGCTATCGGTATGGAGGGTATCTGCTACAACCACAACGAAGATATTTGGGCTCATATTCTCCCCGCGAACCTGGACGCCGTGCTTTCGCCATTTGTGCTCCTCACGCTGCTTTGGAGAATCTGGGACGCAAGGAACGGCCACATCTTCCGGGCTGAAGGTTTTAGTGGTCGTGTTGTTCTCTCTAGAGTTCGAGATGATTTAGTCATTTGGAAAAAACGTCTTCCTGATCACCTTGTAAAAAGCTTTTCAAGCTGGCTTTCTCACATCTATGCGGGTATCTCTGACGATGCCCTGTGCTCCGTGTAACTGATGCATGGGACTTCCTATGTTTTGAAATATATGAGAAGGTGGGGAACCTCCCCCCCCCCCCCCCCCGACTAAGTTTTCAAAAAAAAATCAATATCAATCATATAGTTTCATTGTGTGAACCATGCAGCCTCGCCACACATGTTATGGTTACATGGAAACTTTAACATAAAGGAAATTAAAACTGGCAGTAATAGAAAACTGTAATGAGTTTGCAATACACATCACCTTCCCTCTCAAACATAATGAAAATACATATCACTTGATCTAATAAAGTTACCTTGCAAGTTGAAGCCATATAGCTATACTGTGCAAAATTTGTGAGTCAATTCACCTGACAATGCTAAGATAGACGATATGATATTAATTCCTACTGATGTCCAATTTAGTTGGCAGTAGCTGTTTGCTTCAACAAACTAATGTATGGTGAGATGAAAGTGATATATATATACGAGTACTCGCTGACATTATAAGCATACTTCATTTTATACCTTGGGGGCCGATCGCGAACATGTTGCACATGCTAAGTAATCCACGGCAACTTCCATTCAATTTAATTACTGTGAATGATCTGTGGTGCAATACTCTGGGCAGACCTCTGTGCTCTACGGACCAGCCCAAAATTTCTAAATTTTTAGCGAACATGGCCTCATATGCCATTAGTTCGGAGTTTGATTTTGGTGATTCATGACAACATGATCATTGGGACTAACTATATTGTTTGAGCATGTCTTTGTAGACAATTCTAGGTCCCAAGGATGCAAGAAAACCACATGCAAAAATGCCAAAACAAAGGGTCAAAACCGAGCAAGAAAAGGAAAAGAGAAGACACCGTCGGATGAACCGACGGTCCGGACGAGTTGGTGCACGGGGTCAAACCCTAGGTACCGTCGGATGAACCGACGGTCCGTTATTTAGTAGCGTCGGACGAGTTGCGGAGGAAGAGCAAGTAAGACAAGTAGCACCGGATGATCCGACGGTCCGAATGAGGACACCGGCGGTCTATCCGACACTCGCTTGAATTCATACGAGACGCGCCAAGACGAAGCCTTCAGCACCGGATGATCCGGCGCCTTGGTCAAGGTGAAGCTTCGGTCTATCCGACGGTCAAGTGGAAGCTAACGAGAGGCGACTTGAGCGCGGAGTCTTCGAAGACGGATGATCCGATGCACCGTCGGTGCATAGCGTCGAGCGCTTGTGTCGAGAGAACCTCAACGGCTAAGTGACGTGGGAGGGGCACCGGATGAACCGACACCCCGAAAAGTATAGAGTCGGATCATCCGACGGTACCTTTTTCGGTGGACGTTAGCCAACGGCTAGTTTGATGCCTTGGACTATTTATACCCCCTCCACTCACCCATTTGAGGTTGCCTTGGATTGTGTGGAAGTGCGAAGAGTTCAAGACACATTGAAGATCATATCCAATCCATCCAAGTGCTTAATTGCTCATCCTTAGACTTGCATATGCTTTGTGTATGTGCTTAGTGCTAGGTTTAGCTTAGAGCCGATCGAGTGCAAGGTTGTGCCAACCTTGTGAGGTGATTCTTGAGTGAATCCTTTTGTACAAGGTTCACCGGAAGCCTTGGGGCCTAAGTGGCTCACCGGCAATCGTCATCGACCCTCCGGCTTGGTGTGGAGCGGCGAGAACACTTTGTGCGGGGGACGTGGAGACCCCCTTCCTTGGTGGAGAAGCTCCTTAGTGGAGGCGGCATCAAGGTGACCAAGGGAGCTTAACAAGTGCCTAAGTGGCTAGCCTTTGTGGCAAGTCAAGTTGGTGTTCTTGGGAGAGACTTGGTGGCCGGGAAGCAATACTCTTGTGTGAGACGTGGACTAGTGGTGGCTTAGTGCCTACCGATACCACGGGATAAATCACGTGTCAAGAGTTTGCTTCCTCTCACCCCCTTTACGTTTCCGCATTTACTCTATTGCAATCTTTGCTTGCCTCTACTTTTCTAGAGTAGTATCATGCTAGGATTGGCTATAGGTTGCAAACCTTCTTTTGGGATGCGAGTTTCACACTAGAACAAGCCTAGTTGCATATCTAGATAGTATGTTCTAGTTTACTTTTGTGTAAAATTTAGTGAGCCATAGGTTTAGGTTTTAAGTTGCCTAATTCACCCCCTCCACCTCTTAGGCTAACGGGCATCCGATTCCTTGCAAAATTACTGATCAAGGATCGGTAGGCCAAAATTTTACCGCCAAGACAATCTCGTGCTCAAGGATCAGGGGAACAACACCCCACACGTAGCTTGTTGCATTTCGGCTGTGCAAGCTAGACCTTCACAATCTAATCCAACGATGGTTATCACCCGTAGGCGCACCCACTGCGGCAATGGCAGTGTCAGTCCCTAATATAAACACACGCGCTTGTTCCATTTCAGTTGGACCAGGCTTCGTGATAGCATCAAGCATGCCAAGCCTAGAACTGAAGGATGGCTTGCTTTGTCCAAATCTAAGCTTGGCATTACATTGTCATTGTTTCTTGGACGTGCATAATGAGCCCTCGGAGCATCAACGGTGACGCCGAGCTGCGTCGGGATGGATGCTACATTTGCCTGTTACCACTCATTCCCAAGGCAGAGAAATGCAATGCGGAGGCGCGAACTTCCATTGAGTATATGCTTGCTGAGAGCTTTAGTGGTTAAAGAAAATAGGTGAACAACACACCGAGCTAAATAAAAAAGAACATGATCGCAAGAGCTGATCGAGTGTGTGAAGATAGCTACTGGTTTGGCTTGTGTTTTAATAAGTAGTGACATCGCAAAGCAAGAGATAGATAAATGCATCCGATCGAGTTTCGTTATTTATAGCCAAGCTTTGGTTTAATGACGATTATCAAGACAACTGCAGTAGGCTGGTGGGGCCTACGGGCCTGACTGCCACACGCTTTTACCTTTGCAAGGCCGGCAGCGCGCGCACCCGAGTGGCTAGTACAAAATCATCTTCAGAGTTGTTAGTACAAAATTATTTGCAATAATGAGTATTACAATTACAATCATAAAGTCTAAGTTGCATAGATTGTGGGCCAAGTGACATGCAAAATAATTTAGTGGCTGGTTCCAAGAAACAATTAAAACTGCATGTCAAATCTCCCGGAAGAAAAATGATATTTCCCTTCGTATCGAAATAATTGTCGCCTTTGATCTTTTCTTCCAACTTTGACCTCGTCTTATTCAAAAATTATCGCAAATGTGTAAAAGGATAAGTCAAGTTTAAAATACCTACAATAATAAAGCATGTAGCAAGCAAAATTAATAAGTGATACTTGCATAATTTTTTGAATAAGACGAATGGTCAAAGTTGTGAAAAAAGTCAATAACGATAAATATTTCGATACGGAAGGAGTAGATAACACATACAAAGTGCAAGTCTCAGGTTATGCAAGGTATTGCAGCTTTGATTACAATTCACGTGCAAGTCTCAGATTATAGTTCATTCATTATGGAACCATCTGTTTGGGTACGGTTGACGTGCCCCTCTGGACAAGCCCAAACTTTTCGAAAATGTTGAAGTATTAGCATGCCAATTAAAATGTCACTGCCGAGACGCTTAATTAATTCATTTCATCTATGCTCCAGAGGATCAGCAAACAACACTCAAGCAGAAAGCAAATGTCAGATCGTTGTCCTTCATCTTGACTACTACCTCAGTTCTCCTTTGCTTGACACTGGCTAGCTCAAATTTGAGCCAATGAACGTCAAATAAATGAGAACAGATGGAGTATTATGCAATCTGATCGGCACCTTTACTATTATGCCTGTTTCAGCTTCGGCAGGTTCTGCATGATTGCAGAGACAACCGAGAAGTATCCACATGAGATCTTCGAGGGCCTGCATTGTAAGCTGTCCGAAATTCCCCTAGTGCCAGAGTGCATTGACCAAGTTGACCAATATATCACTACGGGTGAACCGAAATTCCCTGAGTGCCAAAAATCAGGCACTCGGGGAAGCCAATCTTCCCCGAGTGTTGCACTCGGGGAAAAATGCACTGGGGGAAGAGAGGCTTTCCCGAGGGTGACACTCGGGGAAAGCCTTCATCCCCGAGTGCAACACTCGAGGAAGAGGGGCACTCACAAAAGGAAATTTGCATTTGACGACGCCTTTAAACGGAACCGTTTGCAAAAAAATGAAAAATGCCTTCCCCGAGTGCCATGCTCTAGCACTCGAGGAAGGTGGCCTCTTCCCCGAGTGCCTTTTCCTGACACTCGGGGAAGGGTTTCTTCCCCTAGTGTCACTCGGAAGCACTCGGAAAAATATTTTTTATTTTTTTGCTCCATTTTATTTGTGATGCCTTGCCACATTATTTAAAACTCTTTGCTCAAGTTTGGTTCAATTTTGAATTTTTAGGTATATTTCGTTAGTTATTTCGTTTTCTCGATTTTTTTGGGACACTTCCAATTTGAACTACACGTACATGAAATCATATAATTAGGCAATTCAAAAAATGATATTCATGATATTTGGTGTATATTGAAGCCATATCTAGTAACTTACATGAAATGTTGAGCATCTTGTTGTCGTGACATGACGAACAACTTACAGGAAAAGTGTTTCTAAATTACAGAAAATCCGGATGAAGTCCGAAAATCACGAAACTTGTCGGGGCGTCGTGCTATCACATGTAGAGGTTGTGTGCAACAATTGAGAAGATTTCGAGCAAGTTGCAACGTCTGGTGCCTAAAACCTATACATCTCGCAGCGACGTCCCGGGCGGCCTTCACGGCGGCGGAGGAGCAGCGGACGGGGCGGCTCACGGCGGCGGCGAGGTGCTAGGGTTTGGCGGTGCGCGGTGCGAGCTCGGTTAGGGTAGGTGCGAAGGCGGCGCGGCCGGGGGTGGCGGCGACCTTTATAGGCCCGAGGGCGGGGCCACCCGGGCGTGCGGGCCCGTGGCACGTGCGCGCATGGCACGGATGCCGGGGCGGGCCCGACTCCGGCTCGGGGCGGCGCCGGGGGAGGGGATGACGGGCGGGGCCCGCCCATCGCCCGCCGCGGTGGCCGCGAGCGTGTCTGGGCTGCGTTGGGCCGGAAGCCAGCTGGGTCGCGACACGCGGAGGGTGGCAAAACGGCCGGCGGCGGGGAACCCAGGGAGCACGGCCGGCGGCGGGGAACCCAGGGAGCACGGCCGGACTTGGCGACTATGGGCTCAAACTGAAACGGGCCAAAACAGGTAGGAGGGAAAAAGAATAAAGTGAAAGGTTTTCTATTTTGAAAAACAATACAACCAAATGAATTCAAATACAAATTTGAATTCAAGCACTCAAAAACAATGCACCAGCATGTATGCAACAATAAACTCCTATATTTCATTATTTAATTAACAAAAATGATTAAATGCTTAGAAAAGCAACAACACCTTATATTCCTTAAACGAGAGCGATGGTTGCCAAGCAAATTTTTAATTAAATTCAGAAGTGAAAGTTAGGGTGTTACAAATCCTACCCGCCTTAAGAGGAATCTCGTCCTCGAGATTCGGATGGATCAAAGAGATCTTTCAACTCCTCCTCTCTTTCCCAAGTTGCCTCATCCTCTGCATGATTACTCCATTGCACCTTGCACATCGTAATAGCCCGGTTTCTCGTAACCCGTGTCAACATATCCAAGATTCTGATAGGTCGTTCAGTAATGGTGAGATCTTCCTTAACATCCAACCCATCCATAGGCAATGGCTCTTTATCATGAGGTTTGAGACCCCTTTTTAACTGCGAGATATGAAACACATCATGCACATCTGAGAGCTATTCTGGCAAGTCAAGTCTGTATGCTACCTCTCCCACTCGCTGCAAGATCTGAAAAGGTCCAATAAAGCGAGGGGACATCTTTCCCTTCACTTTAAATCTGCGCAAACCTCTGATGGGTGACACTTTCAAGTACACATAATCACCTTCCTGGAAAGATACATCTCTTCTCTTCCCGTCTGCATAACTCTTCTGCCTGGACTGAGCAATCCTCAAGTTCTCCCTTATGATCTGAACTTGCCTTTCTGCCTCTTTAATGATATCAGTCCCAAACAACTAACTCTCGCCTGTCTGACTCCAGTACAAGGGTGTTCTGCACTTCCTCCCATACAGTGCCTCGAAGGGTGCCATCTTTAGACTAGCCTGATAGTTGTTGTTGTAAGAGAACTCAGCATACGACAAACTCTTATCCCAACTACCACCATGCTTAAGGGCACAAGCTCTCAACATATCCTCCAGAATCTGATTTGTCCTCTCAATCTGTCCATCGGTCTGCGGGTGATAGGCTGAGCGAAAGTTCAACTTTGCATCCATGGACTCATGAAGCTTCTCCCAGAAACAAGATGTGAACTGGGTACCTGTGTCAGACAACTATCTTCTTAGGCACACCATGCAAGCATACGATTCTAGACATGTACAACTCAACTAGCTTTGCCCCCGTATAAGTGGTACGCACTGGTATGAAGTGAGCAACCTTTGTCAAACGGTCCACTATAACTCATATCGAATTGTAACCATCACGAGGACAGGGAAATCCAACAATGAAATCCATGCTTATCTCTTCCCACTTCCACTCTGGCACCTTCAATGGCTGAAGCAATCCCACTGGTCTCTGATATTCAGCTTTGACCTTGTGGCACGTGTCGCACAATGCAACATGAGCGACCACATCCCTCTTCATCCCATACCACCAATACCCCTGCTTAAGATCCTGATACATCTTGGTGCTGCCTGGGTGAATGGAATAAGTTGAGTCATGGGCCTCTCTCAAGATAGTCTTCCGAAGGTTTCCCACATCAGGCACACAGATCCTATTCTTAAACCATATCGTCCCCTGATCATTCTCAGTGAAATCCGGGGCCTTGCCCCTCTCCATGGTCTCTCTGATCTCCCTCATCTCCACATCCTCCAACTGCCCTTCACGTATCCGCTGCTCCAGAAAGGACTCTACCTCCAAAGTGACTCCTTCAGTGTGAGCAGCCATCCCCAGATTGACTTTCTCAAACTCCTTCATCAACCCTTCAGGCAGCTGGAACGCCAAAGCCATGTTGGCCTGTCCCCTCCGACTCAAAGCATCTGCAACCATATTAGCCTTCCCAGGATGATACTGTATGTCCAGATCATAGTCCTTAATCAGCTCCAATCATCGTCATTGTCTCAGATTAAGATCCTTCTGTGCGAAGATGTACTTTAGGCTCTTGTGATTAGTGTAAATCTGGCACTTGGTTCTGTGATAACCCGCCCAGGAAAGTACCGTACTATCGCCTAAGACCGATCCACTTTGGTCATTAAGCAATAATAAAGTACCCTCCTGTCGTAAGTCGCCGGGTTAACGCCCGGTAAATCACTTGAGAGCACAAGGATCGAATATATGCATTAAAACTCACTCGAAGGCGAGTCCAGAGATATAACCACATGAATATCCAAATTCATACCCCGAAGGGTTTAATTATTACAAATCATAGTTTTTGTCATGACGAAATAGTTCAGAGTTTTGAAAAGCAGCGGGAATAAACTAGCGGAAGCGAAGACACCACGGGAGGCCATCCATGATGCTTTCAGTAGTCGTCCTCCACCCACTCCAGCTCCCAGCCGGGCGGGATCTCACCGGGCCACACATCACTGAAGGCATTACCTGGATCAACACATTATAGCAAGGCTGAGTATACTAATACTCAACAAGTCTTACCCGTCGGTGATCTCTACTTCACCCATTCTAGACCATGAAAGGCTTTTTGGCTACTGGGTTGCTTTTGCTAAAAAAGTAACAAAGAGTAGGTCCTTACTTTCAAGATTTTAGCACAAGTTCTAGTAGGTTTAACCTTTACTACATTAGCCAACTAGTACAAACAAAGTTTACAATGCAATTAATCAAACATCATCTTCATCAACTTCCATCATTAGGGATCACATGACTAGTGGAGTAAGTAGTCTCGGGTAACGGTGAGAGGATGACAATCGATTGATTTAAACCTGGCAAGGTAGACCCAAACACACGGTAGGCTGCCCCCGCGAGGACAACTTCCCAGCCCGTCCCCAAAAATCCTCGGGTCGGGATCGAATCTTACAGTCTTTGGTGCAGGCTATCCGGCATACCCTGCGAGATACCCGGAGTCACCATACACCACCGGTAGCTAGTCGTGAGAGCGAATCCCAAGAGTAGTAATAGTAGGATCCCTCGCCGCCTCATTAAGGTACTAGGCTTACTGGCCCCATAACCGGCATGTGCTTAGTACGTTCAAAGACTTAACCCACATAACCACTGGACCGGAGCCCAGATCCCATGCTCTTACCACATGAGCAATCCATTTAAGGATATAGTATGATTCCTATCTAGGAACCTATTCTCGCGAGTGAGGTCATCACCCGACTTGTAACGGTCCTATAGCTTAGCAGCCTATCGACCTATCATACTAGTAGGGACAAAGGTACCTATGGATCATGCATCTAGGGTTTCATTCAACTCCTGAACGTAAATGCACAATCATTCATAGATAATTGAATAAAGAACTTTAAAACTAGGTTAGATGCACCAAAGCTTGCCTTCGTCGCCTAGGTTAGTCCGGGCACCCTCGGTGTCAAGTACGTCCACGTACTGCAGAGAACCTTCCGCTCCTCCTTCCTCGGTTTCCGGGACCAGGGAGTAATCTCCATCCGGAAGATCTACATGGAATGCAATGCACTTTAGGTGATGTGATAGTTTGTTGTCTGATTCGACTCTAGTCGGTCATATTCACCTTAACAAGCATCTATCTAAGGTTTCTCTTTTAGGAAGGTTAGGGGAAGTACGTGGGTTCCTCTTTTTATTCCATATTTGAATAAAGGTTTTTAATAAGCTTATCATTTCATGTGAAAGCTTCATTTCCTTTTATCTTCACCAACAAGGTGTAATTAATATTTTTATTTATGAATTAATTCCTTATCGGTGCTGATAATTAAATTTCTTTTATTTATATTAAATAATATTTTCAAAAAGGAAAAAGATTTAATTAAGGGTTTCTCTTTATTTTAATTTCCCTTTAATACTAAAAGGGCATTTAAGCCTTTTATTAATCAGTTAAATTACCAAAAATTAAATGAGTGTTTCTCAAGCCTACTAGCACCCATCCTGGTCCATTGGACCCACATGTAAGTGTTGGATGCTAAGAAATTAAATATTGTGGAAAATAACAAAGGCTAGCTAGTGATTCAAAGAAAATGCATATAAAAATAAATAAGCATCAAAATGATCCAAACTTTCTTGTGCATGCTCTCTGGTTCTAAACAATCCTAAAGGTCCAGCACATTCACATGGAAACTCTACTGATCTTGGTTTATTAATTTACAAAGGAAAACATGCATAATTCAAGAATAATTATTTCTGTTAATCCCAAATTCATTATTAATTCACAGGATGTGTATTTTGGCATTACAAGACAGTGTGCACAAGTTGGGCTCAAGAACATAAATATATTTAACAGGAAAAAATCATCTAGGCAACTACTGCAGGAATGGAAAAGAATTTATCTAGCAAGATTCACTGCATAACTTTGTGCAATTTTTGGCACAGCATCTAGTCATATCCTAACACACAACATATCCAAAATTTGGCTACAGAGGAGTTATATATTTCATGTTATGACAGATCTATGTGTAACACATTTGTATTTTTCCTGCCAAAACTATTTTGAATTTTGCCATGAGTATACAACAAAAGAGGTGGGGTTTATCATCCTGAACCCTACAAAATTGGTTTGGGATTTTTCTGATTTCTCTGTGAATTTCTAGGGATTTTTCAAGTCACTGGACTGATCTGCAAATAAACTTAGTTAGGTTTCCTTGCAACTAAGCCCTCGGAAATCACAACCATGCCCTCGCGGTGGCGGGAGGGCTCGCCGGCGGCGATGTGGGGCCGGGCCACGGCAACAAGCGGCACGGGGTTGCGATTGGCCTCACCACGGGTCGAATGGCGGTGACGGAGGGGTCGGGGCGAGCTCCGGCGAGGGCGCACGGCGGTGGCCGGCGGCGGCGCTCACGGCGGCTCGGGGAACTACGGCGTGGAGGTAAAATGTGGGCAAACAAGCGAACGCACGAGCTACCCTGGGAGCTAAGGAAGCCGACCGGGCGGTTGGACGGCGGCGAGCTCCGGCGGCGTGCGGCGGCGTCAATGGCGCGGGCGGCTCGGGGTGGCGCGCCGCGGGGAAGAAGGCGACTTTTATAGGCGGCCCGGGGGGGCTCGGGGTGACGACGGCGTGACGGCGAGATCCTCCGCCGTGCTACGCGGCGGCTCGGGGCCCGCGCGTACGGCGGCGACGCCGCCAACGGACCGTCGGTCCGTGGCGCGCGCGCGCGTGCGGCGGCGCTCCGGCGCGGACTCGGCGCGTCATGGGGCGGGGGACGCGTTGGGGCGCGCGTGACCTCGGGACGGAGCACCTAGGTGGGGGTGCGGCCTTGGGAGGCGCGGGCGCGGACGCCGGGCGCGGCGGCGCTTGGGCGGCGACGGCGCGCGTGGGCGCGCGCGACGTCGCGCGCGTGGCGCGCGCGCTCTGGCGCAGGGTGTTGCTGGTGCTGTGTTCAAATTGTTTTTTCTCAAAATTTTCAAGCATAACTGGACCAAGTGATGAATACCAAAGTTGTAGATCTAGGTACCAGCTACATTTTTTACAAAGACTGTATAGGGTTTTTCTTCCTGGATTTGAATTTATTTGAATGCCAACTTTGAATGTCAGCCTGTTTTTGGCAACAGTGAATCCTGCCTCGGAAGGGGTTTTTCACAATTTTCCTCTCCAAATTTGAAATGCCAATCTACACGAAAGTTGTGTCCCTCAACAAGACCTACAACTTTCCTAAAGGTAGAATTTTAAGTGTTTAGGTGAATTTTGGAGAACGCGGCAAAAGTTTCGGCAGACACCTGTGGACACTGGGGTGGCAAGGGGTTTGACCCACCCTTTGACCATGGGTTGGCCCCACAAGTGTGTTTACTATTCATTTAGGGTCACTAGGGAGTGTTAGTGAGTTTTCATGGGTGAGGGCCCAGGTTGACCTAGGTTTGACCTCGGTTGACCATTTGGCCGGCTAATCCGGTCATTAGCGTTAATGACGATAATTAAAAACCTGGGGCGTCACAGTTTCCCATGATGTAATGCCTCCAGATTTTCAAAGCATGAACCACATCTGCCAGTTCCAGATCATGTGTAGGCACTACTAGAAAATTTGCTATCTGTGACGATTTGCTCGTGACGCTACTCACTTTCGTCACAGAATGGTATGTCTTATATGACGAATTCTCCAATTTCGTCATAGGTGGCAAGTGACGAAGATTTGGCCTGGAAAATTATGACGAAAATGAAAATAATGTCACAGAATTGTAAAAGGAGATCGTCATAAAACTTGTTTTGAGTATACCGTATTGGAATGACGAAACCTGATCGTCACAAATTAGTTTTGATATCGTCACCATTTGTTGAAATTGTTTGACACACTTAATGATGAAACAAATTGGTCACAAATCAGTGGTGCACTTGACGGTGTGGGATGCGTGTTCCAAATGGGCCGCTCCGCTCCCTGTTTTTTTTAATTAGGCCAAAAAAATGGGCCACTCTTTTGGCTTTTATCAGCGTGAAAAAAGAGCGACTAGGGGGATTTGAACCCTAGTCTGCACAATGGGAAGGGAGGGAGTTACCACTGAGCTATAACATGATTTTTGTCCTGTTGGTGTATGTCATTCATCTTATCAACATTTTAATGGAACACCACCCACATTTAAATTTGCAAAACAAAAAAAGGTGGACAAATGGGATTTGAACCCTGGTCTGCAGGGTGGGAAGGGAGGGAGTTACCACTAAGCTATAACATGATTTCTGTCCCATTGGTGTATGTCATTCCTCTTATCAACATTTTAATGAAACACTACCCAAATTTAAATTTGCAAAACAAAAAAAGGTGCACCCACCCACATTTAAATTTGCAAAACAAAAAAGGTGCACCCATGGGATTCGAACCCTGGTCTCCTTAGTGGGAAGAGAGAGACTTACCACTAAGCTATAACATGAGTTGTGTCCTTTTGGTGTATGTTGTCCTTTATAATAGTGTTTACCAAGCGATGGAGCTTCGCCGGGAACATGTGGCAGCACAGGGTTGGTCAAGTTGCTTCGCTGGGACCACGTGGCGCACGCTGAGCTGGTTTTCCCCTCGTTTTTTCTTTTTAATCTACAATTAAAATTTAAAACTAGTGTTTCTCAGTCATATTAACTCCAAATTTATTGATTCTTTTTTCTGATTTTTTGTAAAATCACGATCTTTCATGTAAGTTTGTTCGTTTACATATTAGTTACTATTTCATTTACCTTTTCTATACAACTTCTTTTCTTGTAGTGAAAGATAATAAATAAAACATATTTTGGCATAGCAAATGCTAACATAACTTCATATTTTCTAATGTTATGATAAACATAAGGTTGTAACCAAGTTTTAGATGCATACGACTTTGAAAATGTAAATCACCACTCAAATCTCAAAGTTTGTGTTGAGTTATTAGAAACTATGTCGAGATGTAACCGTTTGTGAGCAAGTGTATGCTTCGGTGGGGAAGTGCATCATCACTTTCTCGAATCACTTGAAACTTTTTTGACAACATTACGTGCCAAAAGGAGGAGCTCCAGCAAAATTTCAGATTTTTTAAGCAAGGTTACAAGTTTTTTTACATTTATTCCTTATTAAATCAACAAATATTTACAATAATAGGCAAACTTGGTCAGAAAATTCTGAAACTTCACCCAACATCTTAGATTGCATCCATTAGCATCCAAAAAAAGTTTCACACGATTTCAAGCAACTTGTACTACACGTCCCACATAGGGATGAACATCTCTTGCTGACTCACAGTGACATGTGTGAGACATGTATGCTTCAGTGGGGAAGTGCATCACCACTTTCTCAGAATCACTAGAAATTTTTTTGACGACATAATACACCAAAAGGTAGAGCATTTTATGATATTATTTGAATTATGATAGTGTAAATTCGAGATGTAAGTTTGACTTACCCCTAATAAAATGTTGTCAAAATCATTTTTCATTTGTTAAAGTTGTAGATCTTGGTAGAGAACGATTTTAGAAAATTTTAGAAAAAATAATCATCCAATTTGGAGTTAGTATGAGGTAGAAAAACTAGTTACAAGTTTTAGTCAAAGATTAAAAAGAGAAAACACACTTGTTCATCTCAAGTCATAGCAAGTGCAGTTTCTGTTTTTAATCTTTGGATAAAACTTGTAAACTGTTTTTCTTCTTCATACGAACTCCAAATCAGTTGATTCTTTTTCCTAATATTTTCTAAAATCGAGGTGTTTTACTCAGTGCCATTTGTTTGTATCTTAATTACTATTTCTTGATTGCTTTTCATACTACATATCTTTTCCAACTAAAAAGAGAATATAAAAAACATGTTTTTTCATAATAATTGCTAATATAACTTAATATTCCCTAATGTTATGGTCAACACAAGGTTGCATCCAAATTTGAGGTGTCCATGGGTATGAGTGTGTACAAAATTTGAAGTTTAAGTTGAGTTGTATGAAACAATGTGATGATCTATATAGTTTATGAACAATGTATAGTCCAATTTTCCCAAAATCATATGAAACTTTTTTGTCAAGCTTGTACATCGATAAAATGATTCTGTGCCGATTTACATAATCTTTTGATAAGTTTTATTTATTATTATCATTATTTTATAACAAGGTGACTAGTAGAAGTTTGAAATTTCCCTATAAGTCAATTGAATTTTTCGTCAATCTCTTAGATGTGGGCTAGAATGGACCATAGAAGCATAAATATATTTTTTTGAATTTTTTGAATCTTATTAGAGGTACATATAAGTCAGTTTGGCATTACTTTTGATAAACATGCAGAAAATCATTTAAATGATAGAAAATAGCAAATCTACTTGAAATTTTTTGAAACTCCTAGGTGACAACTTATATGTTGTATTGTTCATGTGAAAAATGTTTTGAGAGTATGTAAGATAATAGTTTTTAAAGTTACTTCACAAGGGTGTATTCATTAGTGATTTTAAAAAATAGAAAAATAACTTTTTTTGCACAACAAGTGCTAACGTAAATCCACAAATGTGAATTGAAACAAAAGTTTCTCAACTTTTCGTGCTCTACACCTTTGTTTTAAGAATCACTTTCAAATTCGGCCTCCGAATTGCACATCGCGTCTCTCTCCGCCCCCACGTCGCGCATCTCTCTCGCGCCCACCGCCGCCGGCGGACCTCCTATATTTGGAAATATTGAAAATAGCAAATATATTTGAAAATTCATGAAACTCCTAGATGACAATATATACCCCATTTGTTACATGTGAAAAATAAATTTGGGTATATAAGATAATTATTTTGCGAGCTACTTCACAATGGTGCAATAAAATGAAAAGAAAAAGAAAAAAGATTAACACGAGATGAATGAAACCAGACCCATCTCGACCCAACTTGCCCAACTATTTATGACCGTCCATCACCCATCCGATGGTTCTGATCGAGTTCCCATCTCATATAGCATCGCGTCCCTCCTCGGCAAACCCTATCTCGCAACTCCACTCTCCACCCCGCGCCTCTCGCCGTTCCCCATCGCGACCCGACCTCCTCCCCCTCCCCCGCGCGTCCACCCTACGTCCGCACCGTCGCCCCCCATGCGTCCACGCCGTCGCCCCCCGCACCACCGGGACCCGGCGCCACGGTATCGCACCCCCCACCGGGCTTTGCCGTCCGGGTCGTGCGGCCTCAAGAGCGAAGGGAAGGGGTGGCGCGGGCGAGCGCTCCCGGTTGGTAGTTACACGTGGGGAGCGCGCGCTTCTACGGCTCGGATCCGCGCCGCTTGAGCCGCCCCTACGTCTCCTTCCTCACGCGCCCTCGGATCCGTGTCAACACATTGGCCTTCCTCCCCATCTCCCCCTCTCTTTCACTAATACCTCTGATTTGGTTACCATCTTCACTGTCCTCTTTGAGATGAGTTGGCGACTGGCATGGCAGAGGCGCTATCCTGTGTGCAGGTTTCAGTTCATACTTGTGTATGTGCTCTGAATAACTGACAGATAGCCCTTTAAAAAATAGGATATGTTGCAGTTGATGTATGTGATTGAACCAAAATGCAGCTAGTGAAGTCTTAAGAATATTTAAGCAACGAACAAAATTTTTAAGCAATTTCAGTTACCAGTAGTGATGTGTTAGGCCTCCTATGTTGCTAACTATGTGACAGGAAATAAGTCTCGCTTCAATCAATTGCTCTATAGGTGAGGATGTGTGGAAGGAGTTCAGTGTTTGTTTACTTTAGTAAGATTGCAATGTGTACTACTATAATTTTCAAGTGTGCTTGAGGTTGACTCTACAACAACAAGATTAGTTGTTTTGGAGCATACATATTTTCTCTAGTGCTTATTTGATCTAAAGGTTGCTAAACAGATTGAGATGTGACACCAATAGTAGCTACTGATTGTGCCTCAGGGTTCCTTTTTTCAGGAAAATGCAAGAACTTGAAGTAGCAATCAATGGAAGATGTCTAGCTTGGCCTCGTGGTGCTTCCATACTTGTGTCCTTGTCACTCAAGGTAAACTACATGACCCTGTTTTTTAATAGTGATGCGATTCTGCACCTGTGAGCGACTACTGTAATGGCTGTATGAACCGACGCTCTATACTTTGCTAGTGCTTTGAAAATTAGTTCCTTTAGAGATATAATTGCAGGTTTGTTTCCTACAATTGCGTATGTCCGTACATTTGGTATTACACTACATTACATTGTCTATGGGTAACACTTAACCGAATTTATGGACCGTAGAGTGCATGAACATTTTGAACCCTAGTATGCTTGATAGGAGTATTATATCACCACAGCAAATTATTCTATGTACTACTAGCACTGAACATATCCTCTTGTAAATGAAATAGTCATCTTTGTGTCATTTGCTACTCTTATATGTGTGTCTATAATACTTCAAGGCTTGGACTGAGCTACCAAAAGGCTAAGAGTAGCAGTTAAGGCTTAAGGCTTGTAGTGAGCTACAAGAAGGCTAAATGGCAACTAGCATATGCTTTTCATCCACCTGGATATGTATTTTTCATTTTTCTTCTTTCTAGTTTACACATTTGGTAAAATGTTGTATTTACCTTGGCTGATCTACTTATTATCTCTAATAGACTCTTATTTTTCTTATGTTTTTTATATTTGTATGTGCACTTGATGGTAGATCTGAACCCTGAAGCTGCATCTACTGGATTTTGTAAGTGGGATTTCTTGACCACTTTGCTCATTGACTTACCAAGTTGGATTCTTTGCGCTTTACACTTGTGCTCATGTCTAAAAATAACATGTGAGATGATGGATATGCTAGTATTTAAGTGTTAGTTATTTATTAACCTGTTAGTGTTTATTTCTGTTTATTTGCAATGTGAATTGTCTTTTTCAATCTACAATGATGCATCAATGTTTCCTATTCTGTGATAATTAGCTAATGATTGAAATGTTAGGTCAATCGTAATTATTTATACTCCCTCCGTCCCAAAATATAAGGATTTATTGACTTTTGCTGGTCAAGTTTGACCGCTCGTCTTATTCAAAAATTTAAGAAAATGTGAAAATAATAATGATATACATAAAATATATATAATGAAAAACATGTTGTAACAAACTAAATAATATTTTCACAAATTTTTTGAATAAGACGAGCAGTCAACGTGATCGACAGAAGTCAACAAGTCCTTATATTTTGGGACAGAGGGAGTAACTCTTATTTTCTTGGCAGGTCAACTAGCTCATCTCTACACTTCTTTTCTGCATGTCAGCTCGACAGCTCATGCACAAGCTACAACAGATCGAGTTTGATTTCTCTCAGGTGAGAACAAGATCAAGGTGAGAATAACCCATTTTCTTCTTTCTTCTCCCCTAATGCAAAGCAGCAACAATGTAAGAACTCTATTTTGAATAGCATGTGTGCGGATGCCTTGAAAGGAAGTGTGGTTTCTATGAGAAGTACAAGATGTAAAATAAGATGTGAAATAAGATGTAACTTGTAGTTAGAATCGTTGTAATTTGTAGTTCGAATTTGTTGTAATGTTAGTAATAATATGAATTGAGTTGAGTTATGGAGTTGTATGGTCATTGGAATACCGGATCTGTTAATTTATACAAGTTTTTTGTTATTTCGGTATTATTTGTAAATTGTATTGATAATTACCATTTGCACTTTTGTGACGAAATAAAACCGATCGATCAAGCCACGTGGCTCAATAAAGGACAACTCCGTGACCAAAACAATGGCAAATCCGTGACCATTTTATATCAAAAGGTGACAATGGCAAATATCATTCTGTGACGATATAAACTTGTCTTCTATGACGATTCCAAAAAATGACGTCGACCGCCACGTCATTGATGACATCACCGCCACGTCATAGCTGACGTCAGCGCCACGTCAGATGCAAACGCCGTTAACGGGAGATTATGACCAAAACATAGGAACATCTGTGACCAAATTTGATCGTCACACATCACAAACGGCGTTAACGGCGGCGTCGCTTAGCCGGCGGACGTGAAATTATGACGAAAACATGGTATAATCTATGACCAAAACAAATCGTCATAGAATGAATTCAAATCCATGACGACACAAAATTCGTCACCGATTGGTGACACATCTATGACGAAAAAACCAATTTCGTCACCGATGAACAAATGTGACGCCACCTTAGTGACCAAACCAAAATCGTCACAAAAACGTCACAAAAGACTAATTGTGACCATTCTGGCGTCTTCAATGACGATAATGCAACGTCATTGATGACAACATCCCTACTAGTGAGGATAGTTCTGCTCATGCTTCCTCAACTTCCTCGATGCATAAGCTATAACATGTCCCTCCTGCATAAGAACACAACCCAAACCTTGTCAAGACGCATCACAATAGATACAAAGCCCTTCTGCAAGTCTGGCATCACAAGCACTGGAACGGTAGTCAACCTCCTCTTCAACTCCTCAAAACTGTCCTGACATGCGTCCGTCCACTTGAACTCCCTATCTTTCTCCAGCAAAGTGGTGAGAGGCTTCACAATCTTAGAGAACCCCTCGATGAACCGTCGATAGTACCCTACAAGTCCAAGGAAACTCCTGATCTCCTTAACTGTCCTCGGCGGTTCCCACTTCAACACATCTTCAACTTTGGCTAGATCGACTGAAATACCTCCATCTGTTATAATATGCCCAAGAAAAGAGACTTACTTCAGCCAGAAATCACACTTACTGAACTTGGCATACAACTGATGCTCTCTCAACTTCTGCAAGACAGGTCTCAAATGCTCCTCATGTCCCCCCTCAGTCTTGGAGTAAATCAGAATATCATCAATAAACACCACAACGAACTTATCCAAGTACTCCATAAACACCTTGTTCATCAGGTACGTAAAGTAGGAAGGTGCATTTGTCAACCCAAAAGACATAACAGTATACTCATAAAGCCCATACCTAGTGGTGAATGCACTTTTAGGATTATCGGTTGCTTAATGAGGATATTCACAGACCACCCTGATGTCCTCTAAAGACTTGCCATCCAACCGCTGCACAAAACCTCCTGAACCTGAAGGTGTATTAGCCACAAGCTCAACCTTATCTCCTTTGGGACCAGTAAGAAGAACTGTCCTCTTAGCACACTGAATTGTCGCATCATGACCAGTCAACCAGTTCATACCCAGAATGATATCGAGATCCTTTGACTCCAGAACTATCAGTTGTGCTAGAAAATCTACTCCCATGATTCTAAGATTAACATTAGGACATATGTATATGGCTCTCATTTCCCCCCTGGCGAGTTAACTAGCATGGTTTGTTTCATATGTTGCATGGGTACACTATGTTTACCCACAAATTGAACAGATATGCAAGAATGAGAAGCTCCAGAATCAAATAGGATTGATGCGGGGATGGAGTTGACAAGGAACATACCAAGCACCACCTGTGGGTTCTCCTGG
This sequence comes from Cenchrus americanus, assembly GCA_947561735.1. NCBI lineage: Eukaryota > Viridiplantae > Streptophyta > Magnoliopsida > Poales > Poaceae > Cenchrus > Cenchrus americanus. Next base: position 9,571,510 of record OX387240.1, on the reverse strand, counting down.
GCAGTCTCAATACTCACGTGGTTCATCTTGCCACGCGAATAGCTCTGTGGTCCCTTGTTGCTCTGCGGTGTCTGGTTCCCATTCCTCATTTGTTGCATCTGTTGATTCTGCACAGGGGTGTTGGGAGCAGTCCTCTTGAGGCAGTTGTTGGCATAGTGACCAACCTCCCCACAATGGTAGCAGTTGTTGCCCGCGGGAGTGCGAGGTGCACTGGGCCTCACTGGCGTGCCAACCTGAGTCATCGGACGGTTCTACTGGTATGCAGGGCGTGGAGTCTGCGGCCCTGGGCGCTGGAACTGCTGGGCGGAGCGCTAAACCGCTTGTGCTGCCGTGGCCGGCGTGCGGTACTGGCACTACCGGCCATAACCTCCTGTCGGGCCTCCTAGACGGAACGGGGCTCCCAGCGGTGAGGTAAGGTGGGGCGAATGTTGCTCCCGGACTGCCCTGGAGTCGTGGCCTTCCTCTTCAGATTTCCCAATTCTATGCGCATGGCCTCCAAGGTGATGGCCTTGTCTAACAGGTGCTGGAAAGATGGAAAAGTGTGAGACGTCAGCTGGTACCGAAGCGGTCCAGCCAATCCCTCCATGAAGTGCTCCTACTTCTTTGGGTCATCTGCCACCTCCTCTGGTGCATAGCGAGAAAGCTCGATGAACCTGCCCCGGTACTCTGTCACTGACATTCCCTCCTGTTGGAGAGAGAGGAACTCCTTCTTCTTCAGTCTCATCAACCCTGCAGGAATGTGGTGGTTCCTGAAGCTCTCAGTGAATTCCTGCCAGGTGATGCATTTGGCGTAGCATGAGCGGTAGTGTAGGCATCCCACCATGCTCCTGCTGAACCCTGGAGTCGTCCTGCAGCAAATAGGACCTTCTCTCTATCATCACACTGAGCTGTGATGAGCATCTTGCTCACAGTCTTCAACCAATCATCAGCATCCAGCGGGTCTGCAGCATGAGTGAACACTGGCAGACGGTGGCTCATAAACTCCCTGTGCTTGTTCATGGGCACCGGCTGCTGTGGCGGTGGCTGAGGTGGGTTGTTGGCTTGGGCCTGATCAACTCCTGGTCCGGACCTGGTGTTTACCATCTTAGTGTTAGAAACATTGATTTAGATTATGACAGTGATGGAAAAGCTAAAATGATAAACAATGCAGACTTCCAGATTAAGACAGATTCTGATAGCTGTGAAGAAACAGAGATAGCTCGCTGTACAGGTAACCAAAAATTACGAATTTTTCTGGAGCTATGTTGCATCAAATTACTGAACTAACCCAATTGGATTTGCTTCAATCGGAGGTCTACAACTCGAGATATAAAATAATAAAGTCAACTGGGTCAGCAGGATTTGACAGATTCTGATGGCTTAGTGTTTCGTCCATAGCTCCCAGAATATATATTTAATAATGCTGAATTTTTGACACAAAATCAAGTATAAAATTTGTGAACTAACCCAACTGGTTTTACTGAATTCGGGGTTTTGTAGCTCAAGATAAAAATAAAACACTACTGCTGTGTCAGGAAGTGACGTGAACAGATTTTGCACTACGATATTCCTCATGATAGATAAAATATGATGGATAAAGAATTACGAATTTGCAAGATAAAAGATGAATAGAACAGAACTTAAACCCACTAACCAAGCTCTATTACTAAACCAATGTCATTGTGGCATTAATCCACAACACACTGCAATCACACAAAGATCCAACTCACGAATGTTCACAAATCAAGCGCCCAAACACACCACTAGCTAACACACCGATCCAACATGTCGTTCTAACGATTACAAACCCTATAACTGAAGATTAAAGACAACTAGCACCTAAGGCCAAATGATCCGAGTGCGGGATCTAAGTGACCCATAGCTTGTCCTCCTGGGTCTTGGTGACATTGCAGGCCATCTTTCTTCATCTTCCTGCACCTCTTCCTCATCCCGCCCCGCGATCACTACCTTAAGCCTTTTGATTTCCCTCCGATCCTCATCTTGCTGATCACGAAGGTCTTGTAGCTCCATGATGGTGTCATCAAGATTGGTGTTGAGAGCTGCTACAAGTCCCACTTGAGTTGCATAGCGTGGTCCCAAGTTTGCATTAGACACCGGAATCATGCTGCCCACAGCTCCAGCACGTCGATGGGGAAAGTCACCCCACACAGTGTTAGTGAGATGGTGAGTCTCCTCATAACACCATGCAGAAAGAGCCCTTTTAGCAGCATCATCTCTCCCCGCAGTGAAAGTAGCCCTGGTGGCTAAAGCATGGTGAACAATAACCTCGTACTGTCCTCCTTCATGTGGATTATCCTCCAAGATGCGCACTGACACCTCCCACTGCGTCGGATAATGAGGATGTGTCCTCTTTAGCCCAACGTAGTCGATAGTCACATGCAGGTGGAGACGTTGGAATAGCCTCCTCAGCTTGGACGGAAAGCGTGCATGCCCTCCATCATGGTGACAGACAACCACCTCCCACTTCTCAGGCATCAATTGATCATCATGATGGAGGTGGTTGTCTGTCACCATGATGGAGGGCATGCACGCTTTCCGTCCAAGCTGAGGAGGCTATTCCAATGTCTCCACCTGCATGTGACTATCGACTACGTTGGGCTAAAGAGGACACATCCTCGTTATCCGACGCAGTGGGAGGTGTCAGTGCGCATCTTGGAGGATAATCCACAGGAAGGCGGACAGTACGAGGTTATTGTTCACCATGCTTTAGCCACCAGGGCTACTTTCACTGCGGGGAGAGATGATGCTGCTGGAAGGGCTCTTTCTGCATGGTGTTATGACGAGGCTCACCATCTCACTAACACTGTGTGGGGTGGATTTCCCCATCGACGTGCTGGAGCTGTGGGCAGCATGATTCCGGTGTCTAATGCAAACTTGGGACCACGCTATGCAACTCAAGTGGGACTTGTAGCAGCTCTCAACACCAATCTTGATGACACCATCATGGAGCTACAAGACCTTCGTGATCAGCAAGATGAGGATCGGAGGGAAATCAAAAGGCTTAAGGTAGTGATCGCGGGGCGGGATGAGGAAGAGGTGCAGGAAGATGAAGAAAGATGGCCTGCAATGTCACCAAGACCCAGGAGGACAAGCTATGGGTCACTTAGATCCCGCACTCGGATCATTTGGCCTTAGGTGCTAGTTGTCTTTAATCTTCAGTTATAGGGTTTGTAATCGTTAGAACGACACGTTGGATCGGTGTGTTAGCTAGTGGTGTGTTTGGGTGCTTGATTTGTGAACATTCATGAGTTGGATCTTTATGTGATTGCAGTGTGTTGTGGATTAATGCCACAATGACATTGGTTTAGTAATAGTGCTTGGTTAGTGGGTTTAAGTTCTGTTCTATTCATCTTTTATCTTTCAAATTCGTAATTCTTTATCCATCATATTTTATCTATCATGAGGAATATCGTAGTGCAAAATCTGTTCACGTCACTTCCTGACACAGCAGTAGTGTTTTATTTTTATCTTGAGCTACAGAACCCCGAATTCAGTAAAACCAGTTGGGTTAGTTCAAAAATATTATACTTGATTTTGTGTCAAAAATTCAGCATTATTCAATATATGTTCTGGGAGCTATGGACGAAACACTAAGCCATCAGAATCTGTCAAATCCTGCTGACCCAGTTGACTTCATTATTTTATATCTCAAATTGTAGACCTCCGATTGAGGCAAATCCAATTTGGTTAGTTCAGTAATTTGATGCACCATATCTCCAGAAAAATCGTGATTTTTGGTTACCTGTACAGAGAGATATCTCTGTTTCTTTACAGCTATCAGAATCTGTCTTAATCTGGAAGTCTGCATTGTTTATCATTTTAGCTTTTCCATCACTGTCATAATCTAAATCAATGTTTCTAACGCTCAGATGGTAAACACCAGGTCCGGATCAGGAGTTGATCAGCCTCCAGTGACACGCCAAGGACGAGGCAGCAGCTCGGGCAGTGCACCACAACCAGCACCAATAGATCCGGTCATGCAGCAGTTTTTCCAAAATCAGCTGCAGCTCCTGGAGAACCTGACCAACACTGTGGACAACCTGCAGGCCCAAGTCAAAACCCCCCCTCAGCCACCACCACAGCAGCAGGCGCCCATGAACAAGCACAGGGAGTTCATGAGCCACCGTCCGCCAGTGTTCACCGACGCTGCAGATCCGCTGGATGCTGACGACTGGTTGAAGACTGTGGGCAATATGCTCACTACAGGTCAGTGTGATGACAGGGAGAAGGTCCTATTTGCTGCAAGACGACTCCAGGGGCCAGCAAGAGCATGGTGGGATGATTATGTTACCGCCCATGCTACGCCAGACGCCATTACCTGGCAAGAGTTTATTAACAGCTTCAGGAGCCACCACATTCCTGCAGGGCTGATGAGGATGAAGAAGAATGAGTTCCTCTCTCTCAAATAGGGGGGAATGCTAGTGACAGAGTACCGGGACAGGTTCATCGAGCTGTCTCGCCTGCGGAGCTCGAAGTGCTAGGGTTTGAGGGTGTGGGACCCATGGGCACAAGGCGGCGATAGCTTTATAGGTCGGGGAAATGCGCCTAGGTGTGTGGGCCCGGGGGAGAAGCCGCGCACGCCCAGCTCGGGGTCGGATTCTCCCGCTTGGTCGGACCCCGACGAGAGGTCTGGGATGACGAGCGGGGCCTGCGCGTCAACGACGACAGAGGAGAGGCGCGTTGTTGGGTTGCCATGGGCCGAAAGGCCGACCGGACTGCAACGCGGTGAGGCGACGGGCAAACTGAGAAGGGAAGCTCGGGGTGAAAAGGACTTCGGGCTAATGGGCTGAGCTGCCCAACAGCTGCCGAGCCGAGGGGTGGCGAGCGACCTGAGCGGCGGTGGCCGAACTTCGGTTGTCGGGCCGCGAAGCAAAAACAGGGAAAGGGGGAGGGAAGGAGGAAAGAAACTTCGTCATTTTTGAAAAGGATACACTCAAATGAATTCAAATTCAAATTCGAACTCAAGCAAACAAAAATAATGCAACAGCTTGAATGCAACAACAAACTCCTATAGTTCATTAATTCATTTAAGAAAAATAATTAAATGCCTAGAAAATCAAATAGCACCTTAAAATCGTTAATCAAGAGAATTGTTGCTAGCAAAATTTTATTAAACGCATAAAAAGAAATTTAGGGTGTTACAGAGATACTTTATGTATCGTTAAGAGTGGACATCAATTTGATGAAATTATATGAACAATTATATTGTAGAGAATGTGCAACATTTGCAGCATGATAACCCCATGGGTGTGGCTCTTGACGGTGGCGTTTAGCCGAAAGCATGCAGTCAAGAAAGCGTAAAATAGTTGTTAGAACAGGACTTAGCTGTTCAATGTAGATCGTCGTCGTGTTTGGGATAATAAGCCCCCGAGCGTCGTCTTGTTGCCATCGTGACGGAGCTGATGGTCGGCGATGAAGCTAATTAGTCGATCGGGATCGATACCCGACCGATTCGATTCTTGGTCGTGGGCGCAGCTCATAGGACTCGTCTCTGACTCTGTCGAGTCGGATCCTTTGGTCGGTCCTTGGTCGTGCAGGACTCGGTTCCGAGCCGTCACGCTCGTCGAGGACTTGCGAAGCTTGCCGCCGAGTCGTCATCGTCATGGCGTCACAGCGTTTGGCGCATGCGACGTGCTGTTGAATCCGATGGTCCGTCGAGTCCTCGCGACGTACGCAAAATTAATTGAAGAAGGTAATCTTCGTCAGCCGTCATAATGAGGAAGGAAATTGATAGAATAGATTAAAAGGAAAAGAACAGAGCTTTCTGTTCAGGTATTTCGTCGAAATCCCTTTTGGACAGTCTGCATGCGGCACGCGACGTGCATGCCACGCAAGAGCCTCCTTGATCTCGTACTGCCGGCTTCGGCGACGTCGAGCGTCGGCCGCCACCCCGTTAAGATGCGTTTCCGCGTTGCTCTCGCGAAGTACGCACAGATCGGAAAATGACGGATAGATGCGTGAGACATAATACAGAAAAAACAGATCAATGCACCAAAACTATTAATTGTGTAGAACGACTCACCGGATTCATTGATCACATGGATTTGACGAAGATGATGACATCCATTGAGCTCGCCAAAGGATCTCGGCGTCACCCGTACTTGGCGCGCTAACTGTCAGTACAATAGTTCCGGCAGTCCACCATTGGGTAGACGATGGTGGTAGATTGTGTGGAGGGTAGCCGGATCGGAGAGATTTATACAGGTTCGAGCCATCAAATTGATGTAATACCCTACGTCCTGTTTGGTGGATTGTATTGCGTCCGCGCTCGTGTATGTTGGGGAGGGTGAGAGGGCATGATCTCTCTATCGGTTCGCCCCGATCAAGGGACCCCTACTCCTCCTTATATAGTCCGGTGGAGTTGGTGGCCGGGTTACACAAAAAGATCTAGTCAGTTACTATCAAAAATCTATATGGATTACAACAGAATATTATTTGAGGAGTCCCGTATAGGCTCTACCATCTACGTATCTATGATACCCGGGATGTATATCCCCCACAGTGTGTAGCTGTTCTCCTTGGTCTCGTGGACTCGCTTGACGACGGAGAACAAGCACAAACCATGAAATATTTCGTCTGTCGTCCCTCTAATGAATCAGTATCGGTCATTACCCCCAAAATCATGAAGAACCGGCCCTATCAACCAGGCGATTAAAAGGAAACCAAAACAGACAGAGCGAACAACCAGCGCTCCTTTCTCGTGCCAGAATATCCGCCGGGCCCAGCTAGGCATGCACGCGCTAGCACCAACGACCCATCTTAAATGATGGATTTCAGCATTTTGTGAATTCCCGAGCAGCTTTGCAACCTCAGGCTAGAAGCCCAGAAGCCAGCAGGTTCAGGCCACCACAGCAAGCATTGCAACATACAAGAGGAAATCATATGCATCAAACAAATTTATGGGAAAACCTCAATGGAAACACATCGAACAAGAAACCAGCTGCTTTAATATGGAAAATCCAAAACTTAGGGGAAATTCATGAGACCAAACTAATAAAATCTTCATACATTATATGCGTGTGTGATTCACAAAATCCTCTCTACATAGTACTAGAGGTTCTCATTACATAAAAATTTCATCATCTCCGGACTACAAGCTCGTGGGTCTCTCTATTTTGAGAGATGTCTTCCTTCTCTCATCACAGTAGATATTAAAATCACCTAAAGCATCGCTAGAAGTTTAATGACTCAACTCATTGCTCACATGGTAAGAAGTGAATATATTGTTTTGTTTTTGTTATTATACTATACTTTATGATGAAAATAGACATAAATGAGCACTCCCTGCATCTGCACTAATTAAGCCAAAGTTTAGAAGAACTTTATTTTGAACTGTCGATAGTTGTTTATATCGCTGAACATTTGTTCCTATGTTTTTGAGATATTATTTTTTATGCACGTCGTTCTTCATCAAGAAGAGAGAGAAAAGAGTTGTACAGAGTTATGCAACTTAGTTAATTACAAAAACATCACAAAAAGAGAAATGGTGCAAAACCACCACCAAAAACAGGTGGTTAACAACCACCGTACCAGAACTCAAAACCTACAGCGCGGCGTATGACAGAAAACTGTCAAACGCACCAGCGACGTGGAGTGTGCTTTCCCGATGTCGCTCAATCCAAAGCGAGCAATTAGCATACCGATGCGCAAATCACATGACCATCACTGAGTTATAGTGGTGGTGAGAAAATAGGTAAATTAGGATTAAAAATGAGCCTTGACCCTTGAGGGGAGCAAGGCGAGTGCCGAACTGCCGAGATCGATATAGTAGCTTGCAAGTGAATATATTTAACTTTTGTTCTCATATTTTCAGGTGAAAGTGAGATAGGGTGCATAAATGAGCACTGCCCACATGTACACTAGTCAAAGACGACATCTTGCAACTTATTTGTGGGACTTCATTTTGGACCTCAGGACGGAACATGCGCACGTACGTGGCTACATTCGAGTCGAATGAAGAAGAGAGTTCATTCAATTACGGATGATCTGTGGTGTGGACGGGTTTTACGGTGGCCCCCACCAATGGTGGTATGCAGTATATGGCTATTTTTGGTAAGGGTAAAAAGGTAATTTTTGCAATCTTTTAATAAATTTGGCAACCTCGGGTCGAGAAAAAAATTCGTTTATGCCACAAGAAAAAATTAATATAAAATTTTTTGAAAAAATCATTTTTGAAATTTGAATTGAAATTTTTGTTTTCGAATTTTGAAAAAAAATGGCCATAACACCACAGGGAAATGGAAAAAATTGAAAAAAATCAATTTTGAAATTTGAAAAAAAGTCGGTCATACCACCGGAGGGAAATGAAAAAAATAGAAATATGCCGCGAAAATTTGAAATGAAAAAAAATTTGGAAGTTTTCATTTTTGAAATTAGAAATGGAAAAGATTGAAATTTTTCATTTTTGAAATTTGAAATGAAAATTTCCGTTTGAAATTTGAAAAAAAATTGGCCATATCAACACATGGAAATGATATATTTAGTTTTTGCCACAGAGATAAAACTTCCAATAGTACCCCTATGCCACCACATATGTATACCACCCTATACCATAGGTGCAAGTTGTGGTGGTATACATTTTATCTCAGTCGTCAGATCCTTTCATGCTGGTTTTTTTTCAACAATGGTATAGGGTGGTATAGTCCACCGTTAAAGAGCCCATGGACAGGTGTTTCGATCGGTGCCTCTCTGGACCAAACCAAACTTTCCAGAATGTGCTTATTGAGCATCAGGGAATACCCTCAAAAGTAGCTAGAATGCGATGCCAGACCAGAGATGTTTCTTTCTCTTCCATCTTGCCTATGCAAGGCTGTCATGAGCTTCGTTACACAAGACCAGACATGCCGAGAACTAAGAGATTTTTGGCTCCATGAAAATCTAAGATTGGCATTACCACATTACTTTTTCCTGGGCATAGATTTAGAACTCTCATAGCGTCAACTTATTAACTATGGCGCCGAGCTGTGTTGGGAACACTCTCAGTGGAATAGGTTCGCCTGATGCCACTCATTTCGAATGCAGGGAACAACATCCGGATGTTCATTTGAGTGCTTCCGGCACCTGAGGGCTTAAGTGGTTGGAGAAAATAGGTGAAAGAAACAATGAGCTAAAAAAGAAAGGACCCAAGAGCTGAGCTGAGTGTATGTGACAAGTGAGCTATATGACTTGTGTTTTTATCATAGAGTAAGATGGATGGGAGGCTTTTTAACTTGTAGCGTTGTGTCAAATAGGTCCACCAACTTTGAAAACACATTTTTTTTGTCCTTAAACTTATCTAGGCGCGCACCACAGGTCCAAAATGCCACAGGATGCTCTTTTTGCCAATGTGGTCGTCCTTAGCTCCGTCGTCTTGCATCAAGGGCCCATGACCGGTCACCAGTGCACCTCCTCCTAGCCAGCAATGAGTAGTATCGGGCGCTGGAGAGGGGAGGGAGGGAGGGAGGAAGATGGAGGGAGATGAGAGAGGAAAGCCTAGGGCAACATGCGTATTTCCACGCCAGCCCGCCCCCTCATGTGTGCTATAGCTGCATTGATTCCACGTCAGCGACACCATATCCTGTGGCGTTTTGGACCTGCGGTGCACTCCTAGAAAAGTTTATGGACCCAAAAATGTGTTTTCAAAGTCGATGGACCTATTATTTGACATAGCGTTACAGGTTAAAAGGTCTCCCATCCATTTTACTCTATTATAAAAACACAAGTCATATAGCTCACTTGACACATACACTCAGCTCAGCTCTTGGGTCCTTTCTTTTTTAGTTCATTGTCTCTTTCACCTATTTTGTTCAACCACTTAAGCCCTCAGGCGCCGGAAGCACTCAAATGAAGTCAGCTGGCATCCGGATTTCGCTGCCTTCGGATTGAGTGGCATCAGGCAAACCTATTCCACTGAAAGTGTTCCCCACACAGCTCGGCGCCATAGTTAATAAGTTGACGCTATGAGAGTTCTAAATCTTTTTTTTTAGATTAAGGACATGCCCAGGAAAATGGTAATGCCAAGTCCTCCCATGCATTTTACTCTTTATAATAAGTAGTAGTGAGACTGCAGTGGGATTTGCGCATGGGCGCACACGTCTGTGTACGGTATGAAAACTTCCTGCATGTGTATATTGTGGCTGAAACCTTGACGATGAACATGAAGAAAAACTGGCAACGATAGACAGAAGCAATGAGTTAATTAATAATACATTTCCATATACCTTGGTGTAAAGTTATGTGCATGCCATTGCATGCATCCATAAAGCTAACTTGCAAAATTTGTTGGCCAGTGTTCACATGCAAACATTTCCGAAAAAACGAAGCTACAGGTCAAACCTCCTGGAATAAAAGCTGGAAAAGAATAGATAAACCCATCCAAGCGTTGGCCATCTTCGCTGCACCAACCATTCAGTTCGTCAGAACAGTTTCCACTCGATCCAGTCTGCTGTTACAAACTCACGATGGACCCTTCTCTCATGTTTTAAAGTAAATCCAAGCTCCATCTGATCAATATGTACAGCTCTTTGCCGTGGTCTTATGGGCGCGACTACAGGCGGAGAAAGATCACAAACCAAGCCAGCAAACTTTGTGGGATTACCATTTGGTGTTGTGCGCTTTCCAGATGCCGCTCAATCCAAAGCTAGTGATCTACAGGCTGATACACTCATCACGCTGACCTCCATTATTGAGTGTTAGCGGAGGTGAGAAAATAGGTAAAAGAAAATAGAATTGAAAATGTGATTGTGACTGTGGGAAGCAAGAAAATGTATGTTTAATTTTTGCTATTGTACTTTGAGATGAAAACTAGATATGTAACATATATAAAGGCCTACTCCCTGCATCTACACTACTAGTCGAAGTTTAGAATAATTTTTGTAATTCATTATATATTGAAGACCTCAGGACGGAACATGTTTGCACATGTCTGAGAGTAATCTCACAGCAGCATCGATTACAATTTACGTACACACATGTTAGTTCATTCAATTATGAAACCATCTGTGTGGTGTGGGTAGGGATGGCAATGGGTCGGATTCGGATCGATGTAGTGTGAGGGCAACTAAACCCATAACCCAAACCTAAAACTTAAATCCAACCCAAAAATTAGTTCGGGTGAAAATTCAGATCCAAATCCAAATCCGCGGATATCCAAAACCCAACGGATAGTCCAAAACCTGGTTCGATTATTATAAACAAGAGTTTGTCCAGATTACTTCAAAAATATGCAATTCAACACAATACAAGTTCAATACACATGGAATACAACACAAACCGACATCCATAGTCCTCCAAATGAGCAATAGTGGACAGTTTATCATTCATCAGTTATGGTGGAATCAACTTCACTTGTGAAATAAAAATAGAATCACAAATTACTTGCATGTTTAGAGGATTGTAAATTAACAAGTTGAGTATAAAAGAAACAACAACAATAATATTTCTTATGTGATTAGAATTCCTTATGTGGGTTTATTAGGATCAATTTTTTGAAGCTCTAACGGATATCGGTGGGCGAAATGTAGAATTCGCCCCAAACACACAGTGTTGCGGATAACCAAATCCGTGAACCCGTGGCCCGTGGGCGAAAATCTGAACCAAACCCACAACCCACATACCCAAAATCCGCGGATATCCGCTCCAAACCTGATCCACTGCCATCCCTAGGTGTGGGTGGCAGGTCCGGTGCCTCTGTGGGCTAGCCCAAACTTTTCGAAAATATTAAACCATTTGTAAGCCAAAATGTCATCTCCAAGATACTTGATTCACACTTGAGGACCAGCAAACAACACAATCATAACACAATGTTAGATTGATCTTCATTTTGTGCCTGGGCTATGCTAGCTAGGGCGGTTGCATAAGAAGGGAGCAACGTGATTCAAGGATCACTGGTAGCTAGGCTCAAACGCTGCGATGCCAGCACCAGTCTCGGTCCTCAACACATGCGCTTGTTTCATCAGCAGATTCAAGGTGATTGCACCGTGTGTGGTATACCGAGAACTACAAGATCCCCATCCCCATATAAACCTAAGCTTAGCATTACAACATTAGAGCCTGTAGGTGTTGACGCGAAAATAAGACGTCACTTCCGCGCGCGACACATGTGACTCCCCGGTCTGTAGCGAGGCATGCCAGTCAATCTGACCTGTTGATTGACAAGGAAATCTTGAATATTAGGTTAACAGGTTAATCGGCTAAGGAGCAGATGTGCCTTGTGATAAAACATAACCGCCGGGAGTGGCCGATACGAGAACGGGTCGGGTCGGGTCGGCTAGATCGGACGATATAAGCTATCAGCCATGAGACCGATTGGAAACATAGCATGGTTAGTTTCTTGATCCACCATGACTTCTTGCTCCACCATGACTAGAGCCATAAACCGATGAGTATTATCCTGATGTCTACGCTAGTGTATCTAGGTGTAACCACAACGATGCGCCCGGTAGTCACAACCTAGTAGAGCTGGAGGCAGGGTATCGCTTGTAAGGAATCGGATGCCCGTTAGCCTAAGAGGGGGAGGGGTGAATTAGGCAACTAAAAACCTTAACCTATGGCTTCACTAATTTTGCGCAAAGGTAAACTAGAACATACTATCTATATGTGCAACTACGGTTGTTCTAGTGTGAAACTCTCATCCCAAAAGAAGGTTTGCAACCTATAGCCAATCCTAGCATGATACTACTATAGGAATGTAGAGGCAAGCAAAGATTGCAAGAGAATAAATGCGGAAACGTAAAGGGGATGAGAGGAAGTAAACTCTTGACACGCGATTTATCCCGTGGTATCGGTAGGCACTAAGCCACCCCTAGTCCACGTTGTTGAAGCACTCACACAAGAGTATTGCTTCCCGGTCACCAAGTCTCTCCCAAGAGCACCAACTTGACTTGCCACAAAGTCTAGCCACTTAGGCACTTGTCAAGCTCCCTTGGTCACCTTGATGCCGCCTCCACTAAGGAGCTTCTCCACCAAGGAAGGGGGTCTCCACGTCCCCCGCACAAAGTGTCCTCGCCGCTCCACACCAAGCCGGAGGGTCGATGACGATTGCCGGTGAGCCACTTAGGCCCCAAGGCTTCCGGCGAACCTTGTACAACAGGATTCACTCAAGAATCACCTCACAAGGTTGGCACAACCTTTCATTCACTCAGCTCTAAGCTAAGCCTAGCACTAAGCACATACACAAACCATGTACTAGTCTAAGGTTGAGCAATTAAGCACTTGGATGGATTGGATATGATCTTGAATGTGTCTTGAACTCCTATGCACTTCCACACAATCCAGCTACCTCAAATGAGTGAGTGGAGGGGGTATAAATAGCCCAAGGCATCAAACTAGTCGTTGGCTAACGTCCACTGAAAAAGGTACCGTCGGATGATCCGACGCTATGCTTTTCCAGGGCGTCGGTTCATCAGGTGCCCCTCCCACGTCACGTAGCCGTTGAGGTTCTCCCGACACAACCGCTCCGACGCCGTGCTCCGATGCTACGTCGGATCATCCGTCTTCGAAGGCCTTGCGTCCAAGTCGGTGCATCGTTAGCTTCCAACGCACCGTCGGATAGACCGACGCTATGCCTTGACCAAGGCGTCGGATCATCCAAAGGCTTGAAGGCTTCGTCTTGGCGCGTCTCTGTATGAATTCAAACTGAGTGTAGGATAGACCGACGGGGTCCTCACTTAGACCGTCGGATCATCCGGTGCTACTGACTTCCTTGCTCTTCCTCTGCAACTCGTCCGACGCATCTAGAAATTGGACCGTCGGTTCATCCGACGGTACCTAGGGTTTCACCCTGTGCACCAACTCGTCCGACGATTGCACCGACGCATGTAAATGAGGGACCGTCAGATCATCCGACGGTGTCTTCTCTTTTCCTTTTCTTGCTCGGTTTTGACCCTTTGTTTTGGCATTTTTGCATGTGGTTTTCTTGCATCCTTGGGACCTAGAAATGTCTACAAAGATATGCTCAAACAATATGGTTAGTCCCAATGATCATGTTGTCATGAATCACCAAAATCAAACTCCGAACAAATGGCATATGAGGCCATGTTCGCTACATCAGTTTAAGCCTCACAAGCCGACGGAGCTACTCATAGTGCTACTCAAAACCAACAACATTCGAAGGATAGCCGAAATTAAGATGCAACAGGCTATTGAATAATCTATCATCTATTATATGAGATTTAAATTAAACAAAGTGCACTGAACAGCAAGACGATAGATTAAATTAATATTAGCCGATGCAATCTTAACCAAGGCAAGATAACTGTGATTCTACCACATCTAGCAAGAGATCAATCGATGCAGCCTTACGAGATATGATAGAACCGATAACTGGTGAGTACCGTAGATCGAGACGAAGCGATATCGGTGCGTCGTAAGGTCAAGATCTGCGATACTTGGTTCCAAAAATTCCTCTGGACTTACCCCTCCGTCGGAGATCAAGATGATGCAACCCCACGTCAGGTGCCGAAGTTCTGTTAATGATTCAAAATAAATACATTGTGGGAAAGGTAAAGTAGTGAAAAGGTAAAAAGGGGTGGCGATGCGCCGAGTTGTATTGATTGAGATTGATAGATAAATTACAATGACCCTGGTTACATATTTATACCCTGAACTAATGACTCCTAACTAGCTAGGACTATGACTCGCACAAGTCTTACCTAATACAACTTTCTAAACAAAAGGAAATACTAAAATACATAGATACTAATCCCCTTAAATAGAACCTTTGCTAATAAGGTCCATATGTCACTACGGGAAACAGGGGGCTTTGCCGTGCGCCCCGAGCGCACGACAAAGGCCATAAAACGCACCCTTTGCTGTGCGTTTTTGCCGGGGCGCACGGCAAAGGGCGCACGGTAGCATTTTGCACGGCGAAGCTCCTTTGCCGTGCGCCGCGTCTGACAACGCACGGTAGAAAATCTTTGCCGTGCGTTTTTTCACGCCGCACGGCAAACAAAAGCAACTAACGGCACCGGCGCCAAACGGCGTGGGACAACCTTTGCCGTGCGCCGAGATCAAAACGCACGGCAAACAGGGGTTGTTTGCCGTGCGCCTCCAGGAAAAACGCACGGCAAACATAGGCTCTTTTGCCGTGCGCCCGCCTAAAAACGCACGGCAAACATTTTCTAAAAAAATAAAAAAACCCAAAGCCCCTGTTCGAAGGTGCATGTTGACATGCTTGCACTTATCACTGTATATACAAATTAAAAAAAGAGCAAACAAGCATATGTTGTGTGTGCAAGAACAAAACTTTGATCAGCTAGCATTTTTTAATCCTTACAATAAACTAGTAGTACATACAAAATTCCAGGATGATGTATAATTAAGGAACATTAAGTGCATGAAATATATGAGATCAACAGAAATACTGTGGATTTAAAATATACTATATACATTATGTGTGGCAGTTACATAGGGGTTATATTATATATAGTACTTCTGGTATCCGTATAGTATCCCATTAATTGGATCGATGTATATATGTATATATAGCTATATATATCTAAGGGGCTACCAGAAATAAGAGAGAGATGCCTTTCTGTCCCTCGAAATAAAAATAAAGGGTAGAATGATGAGATAGAGATGTGAAGATACCATCATGGCCATGCAAAAACAAAAGCGAAATCACTAGAATATACTGTGTCCCTTACACCTTGCTTGCCACTAGCAAAAAGATACGCGTAGGTCTATAACTACACAACATACAAATGCATATGACCAGATATTTAAACCTTACAAAGTTCAAGATTTGAAAAACAAAATGAGAATAAATAGGCCAGAGGCTCAGAGAGTACAAACATATGTATGCATCCGAAATTTCCTCTCTGCTATTAATTAATTTTTGAGAAACATGTTGGGCCACTAAAAACACTGAAAGAAGGCATTTGGATATATGTCGTTGTTGATTATCTATTAGGATTGATGCACGCATGATACAAATTTTAAAGTGGAGTGGAAATAATAATAATAGTAATGATAATACAATTTGAACATATATAAAGCATGGGACATGATGTACTATATATTGAAACTATTTTTCGTATATTGTTTTATTTCTTCCTAGCTACTTTCTAAAATGAATCAGTGCAACGCTATGGGAAAAAATAATGAATTCAATGCTGCCAAAAAAGTAGTGGCTACAATAATTTCGAAGTCAAAAGTGATTCTTGCAAACAATCAAATGTTATTCCCTTGTGAGAACCAACTAGATTTGCTTCTAACAAAGATAAGCTGAAAAGGATATGGTTGATACGTCCAGGGTCTAGAAAGATATGATAATCCACCGACCTGTTATCTTATATTCTTGAATAAAGTCATACTAAATATCACAAATGCAAGTATATTATTTTCAGCAAACTTAACCGTAAATAGATAAACCGCAGTGGCCGGGCGGGGGGGGGGGGCGACCGGGGGGGCGCGGGGGGGCCGCCGGCGCGCGCCGCGGGCGGCCGGGACGGGGGGGCGCGCGGGGGCCGCCGGGCGGCCGGACGGGGGCGCGCGGGTGCCGCGGGGCGCGCGCCGCGGGCGGCCGGGACGGGGGGCGGGCGCGCGGGGCCGCCGGCGCGCGGCGGCGGCGGCCGGGGGGGGGGGGCGCGCGGGGCCGCCGGCGGCCGGGGCGCGCGGGTGCCGCCGGCCGCGCCGCGGGCGGCCGGGACGGGGGCGCGCGGGGGCCGCCGGCGGCCGGGCGCGCGCGTGCCGCCGGGCGCGCGCGCGCGCGGCCGGACGGGGGCGCGCGCGCGGGGGCCGCCGGCCGCGGGCGGCCGGGCGCGCGCGGGGGCCGGCGGGCGCGGCCGGGGCGGACGGGGGGCGGGGGCACGGGGGAGGGCCGAGGCGCGGCGCGGGAGGGCGGCGGGCGCGCCGCGCCCGGTGAGGGTAGAGGGGCGGCGGGATAGGGGGCGCGGGGTGGGAGGGGGGCCGTGTGTGTAGGGTTTGGGGGAAGGGAGGGTATTTATATAAATTCCACGTTGAATTGTGATCGTTCGATCGCGAGATCAACGGTCCACAGAGGATGGGGTTATTTTGGGCCGGACGGAGAAAGTGGGCCGATCGCCGGGCCGAGGGATTTGTTTGGGCCGTTAGAATATGGGCGGGCCGGGTGGTTCTTTGCCGTGCGCCGGGAATTTTGGCGCACGGCAATGATCCTCTTTGCCGTGCGTCGTAGACTAAAGCGCACGGCAAAGGCCTTTTTCATTTTTCTTCATTTCAATCTCATAATAAGGGTTATTTTATTAAAATTATCAAATGGATCCGAAAATTTACCCTAAATTAAATGAGGCAATATATGGTGTATATTGCCAAAATAAAAAACTTTGTATTCAAATTAAAATTTGAATTTTACTACGGCTACAAAATGAATCAAGTGGCTCTCAACACTCTCAAACTTCTAGCGAGATTTTCGATTTCTAAACACCATCCATGACAACTTGCCCAAAACACTCTATATGATTTATCATAAGCTTCACATAGGATACCATGAGCCCTCGACGAATCTCATGATTTTAAAACTTTATTTGCATTTTGTACAAATAAAAAACATTCCGCATGTGGGTTTTCATGATTCGCGAACAACATGTTCAAAATTTCATCCAATTTCATGAGTAAGGTCTTAAAAATGATTCAATTACATGGATATGATTTTTCCACAAACTTTACTACTTTATTTTATGGACTTGCAGTTCAAATTTGACATATACGACAAAAATTCTTTAAGTGACACATAATTGTTAAAAATAGTAAATTAATCGAGACATGCATATGATTGAAATGTATAGTACAAAATAATGTTTTTGAGGTGGAGATATTAAAAGATGTACAAAAAACAATTTTTTGAAAATACTTTGCCGTGCGTATTGTAAAACGCACGGCAAACATATATCTTTGCCGTGCGTTTTCCTTTGACGCACGGCAAACATATATCTTTGCCGTGCGTTTTCCTTTGACGCACGGAAAAGACATTTTTCATTTATCTTCATTTCAACCTCATAATTAGTGTTAATGTACTAAAATTATCAAATGGGCTTTGAAAAATTACCATAAATTAAAATGTGACAATATAATAAGTTGTATATTACCTAAATAAAAAATTTTGAATTCAAATTCAAATTTGAATTTTATTATGGCTACAAACTGAATCAAGTGTGTCACGAGACTCTGAAACTTCTAGCGAGATACTTCGGTTTCTAAGCACCATCTATGACAACTTGCTCAAAACACTCTATATGATTTATCACAAGCTTCACATAGGATACCATGAGCCCTCGACGAATCTCATGATTCTCAAACTTTATTTGCATTTTATACAATTAAAAAACAATACAACCGCATGTGGGTTTTCATGATTCGCGAACAAAATGATCAAAATTTCATCCAATTTCATGGTTAATGTCTTAAAAATGATTCAATTACATGAATATGATTTTTCCACAAACTTTACTACATTACTTTATGCACTTGCAGTTCAAATTTGACTTATACGACAAAAATTCTTTAAGTGACACATAATTTTTAAAATTAGTAAATTAATCGAGACATGTATAAATTTGGAATATAAAGTACAAAATAATGTTTTTGTAGTGGAGAAATTAAAAGAAGTACAAAAAACAAATTTTTTAGAAATACTTTGCCGTGCGCTGTGTGAAAACGCACGGCAAACGTATATGTTTGCCGTGCGTTTTTGGACGGCGCACGGCAAAGGGAATGGCTTTGCCGTGCGTCTTACCCTAACGCACGGCAAGGACGATGAACAACCTAACGGGGTTAACGTTGCACTAGGAAAAAAAATGTTTGCCGTGCGCCACTATGAAAACGCACGGCAAACTATTTGTTTGCCGTGCGCCAACATAAAAACGCACGGCAAACTATTTTGTTGCCGGGCGTTTTTTATTACCGTGCGCCGTGGAAAATGCGCACGGCAAAGCTCCTCTTTGCCGTGCGCCCGAGAATATGCGCACGGCAAAGATTGAAACGCACGGCAATCACCGTTTTTTCCCGTAGTGTGTCCGTGCTCTCACGTGTAGCATTGGGATTGTTCATGTATCACACATGCAAGGGAAAATAGCACCACGTAACTTTCCATTCTTTCTTTAATTAATCTCCTTTGCTGGTACGCATGGGCATCTTCTCTTCTTAATATGAATCCTGCCCTCATCTCCAATTAGTTACGTTGCATGTGCGTATATCTTTCTTTTTTCCAACAAGCCGATGCTCTGGTGACACCTGCAGACATAGCCGATCGATCCTCTTCCGTAACACTGATAGTGCAAATCAGCCGATATATACTGGTAGCAGATTTATTGACCTAATCTGGTGTCAACAGTAGGACGTGCAATAAGGCAAGCTATTGAGCATCAATTGTTGCGACGAACCGTAAACATGAGGAATATGTCTGCCTGATGCCGCTCATTCTGAAACCAGCTGCGACATGCGGGTGTGCGCGACTTCAACTTCCGTTGAGTGATTGATGCTTTATTAATTTAGTGGTGGGAGAAAACATATATATGGAAAGAAACAAGGAGAGGTGTAAGAACTGGAGTGTCTGAAGTGAGAAATGAGCTACTACTGGTAGGACTTATTTTTCACAAGACCACATAGCAAAAAAGGACGATGCACCTTACCAATAAGTTTATCAATATATATGCAGTGCAATGCGTGCTCCGGCATGCTGGGGCACGAAGAAAACCATGGCCACCAGATTGGCAAACTTTAGTGACAGAAAGAAGAAAAATAGCATACACAACATTTTACATATTGCAATCACACAAATTATAGTAAAAGAGTAATCAGACAACAACATTTTTAAGATGGCAACGGACGACATCTCTAATTTGAAGAAAATATTCCGGATCGGGAATGATTCCAGGCATGAATCAAGGAAATTATGCCAAGCCAATTCAATACTATTACAGGGAACTATTGTTCAGTTAAGCCCATCATGATTTTAAACTCAGTCAATCCTGACCTTTCCACTTGAAATCAATCTATGAATCGTGTCACTACGGGAAAACGGCAGATTGCCGTGCGTCAAAATGTTTGTCGTGCGCTTTTCATCAGGCGCACGGCAAACGTCAACTTTGCCGTGCGTTTTCCGGATGACGCACGTCAAACAAAAACACACGGTATCTATATACTTTGCCGTGCGTTTTTAAGGGAAGCGCACGGCAAACAACCCCCGTTTGTCGTGCGTTTTGCTCCCGGCGCACGGCAAAGGTTGTTCCACGCCGTTTGGCGCCGGTGCCGTTAGTTACTTTTGTGTGCCGTGCGTCACGAAAAAACGCACGACAAAGATTGTCTACCGTGCGTTGTCAGACGCGGCGCACGGCAAAGGTGCTTCGCCGTGCAAAATGCTACCGTGCGCCCTTTGCCGTGCGCTCCGACAAAAAACGCACGGCAAAGGATTTGCCGTGCGTTTTTAGGCCCGTAGTGAGGTGTGGAATCAATCGTGTTCTCTTGCGCCTATCATGAGTATTTTGTTGCAATTAGTTGGCTCTGGGATTAAATGCATGTCCTACCATGAATTATTTGTTTTCTCATGAAAATTTTGGATCCACGTCAATATCTAATTATTTCACTATTTAGAATCAAGAAGTTTAAATCCATTCAGCTCGTCAGAACAATTTCCACTCTGGCCGGTCTGCTGTTACAAACTTAAGATGCATGCTTTTGTCATCTTTTAATTAAATCCAAGCTCCAGCACCGTGTGTATCAGTTCCCCATGGTCTCATGAACGCGTTTGACCACCGAGAACAAGCACAAACCATGGCGGCATACTGTCATAGTGTTGTTGGCTATCAATCTGTGTTGTACGCTTTCCGGATGTCGCTCAATCCAATTATCCAAAGCTAGCAATTGACAAACAGGTATACTTGTCGCATTGACCTCCATTGAGTGTTACTGGTGAGAAAATAGGTAGAATAGGATTAAAAATATGACTATGACGTGTGGGAAGCAAAGCTTTTCTATTGTATTTTCAGATGAAAGTGAGGTGACATGAATGAACACTCACTGCGTCTGCACTAGTCAAAAGTTTGGAACTACGTACATTTGTACCTTAAAGCAGCACATCTTGCAAGTTATTATGGGACTTCATTTTTGGATTATTTGGATAGGTACCATTGCAATTTTCAAAACTTGGAGATATACCATTACAATTCGTCTATTTGCAACCATATCATTATAAAATACTCTTTGTCTAAAATATACCACTACATACCCCTTCGATGTGTTTCTAAAAAATTTTGGACCAAACTGCCCCCATTAAAATAAAAGTGTTTGTGTGGTACTTGATTAAAGGGGTAGTGCTAACAAAAGATAATCTGACTCGCAAGCAATGGCATGGAAATATGTCTTGCTCTTTTTGCGCATGTAGTGACACCATTCAACATTTGTTTTTTGATTGTGATCTTGCTAAGGTCATCTGGAGATTAGTTCAAGTTTCCTTCAATTTATCACCGCCAACAAGTATGCATCACTTGTTTAATGACTAGTTGGGTGGGGTAAATAGAAAACTGAAGCGTCAGATACTAGCAGGAGCAATTGCTATGTGTTGGGCAATTTGGATATCCAGAAATAATATTGTTTTTGACAAGGGCATAATGCCTTCATATTTATAGGTACTCTTTCGGGGGACACACTGGATTCGGTTCTAGTCACTGCTTCATAAGGAGTAGGATTGTCTGTCATTCAAGGAGGGTTGTAGACTGCTTGAGTCTGACACCATGGAGGTCTTTGCCACTCATGGATGGAGTTTCAGAAACAAAATTGCGTTTTGATTTTCCTT
This sequence comes from Cenchrus americanus, assembly GCA_947561735.1. Taxonomy (NCBI): domain Eukaryota; kingdom Viridiplantae; phylum Streptophyta; class Magnoliopsida; order Poales; family Poaceae; genus Cenchrus; species Cenchrus americanus. The sequence goes on along the minus strand of OX387240.1, from coordinate 9,549,762 downwards.
TTTAGTGAAGATGGAGAGAATTTTATTTATTTGCGACACAACTCTTTGTGTTTTTTCTTCTGGTGGATTTGTTTGTTTAAGAATGTAATAAGAAACAGCTATATGCATTGGTCGATGCAGAGGCTGGGATATTAATATATATTCCCTTTTCTAAAAAAACTTCCCCCATCTTCTTCCCTCCTCTTCCCCTCTCCTCTCTCTCCAGGCCGGCGCTTGATTTGTCTACCGGCACCACCCTCACGCTCGTCCGGCCTCCGCATGCCACCAGCCTCGTGCTCTACATCCAACGCCGCACCCCCGTGTCTGCTCCTGGTCATCGCGGAGTAGGAAGCCGTCGTCCGTTGAGATGGGGTGGATCTCGGGGCGTGCCCCTGCAATCCGGCGAAGCTCGATTTGGGGGTGACGTCGTTGAGGAAGCCACTCCAACGACGAAGGAAGCCACTACCCCATCATCTTCTCTAATTCTCCAATCCTTCTCCCATTCTTCCTTGGCGCCCCCTCACAGTTATGCCATAGAGATATGCTCCGATACGGTCGGTGAAGCTCCTCACCGAGGGAGCTCCCCGCGGGAGCTCCCCGCAGTTGGCCAGCAGAGTTCCTTGCCGAGGGAGCTCCCCGCGACCGGCCAACGGTCATGGTGGCGAGCGGAGTGTTGACGCGAAAAGGGCACCCAACGCCAAACACACAGCAAGCCAAACAAAGTTGGCTTCACACGCGCGAGAGAGCAAAAGACGTGCCGCTCAATTTTTTCCCGAAAATTAACAAAAGACAAAGCGAGTTAGATACTAAAGCTTGGAACTTGCCGGTGGTACCAGACAGTTCCATATTTACGGCTAAAAAGCCAAATGGGATGACACATAGCTATAGAAAGCTATTTGCCAATGAACTACAACCATTCGGGAACTCGCAAAGGGGAAAAGGTAATACTGCCGAATGGATGACGTAAGCATGACAACGATCGGTCTTTGTTTGGACAAGGATGTACGTACACAAGGTCATGACCGATCCCCATGAAGATTAGCATTAAATAAATGAATAAAGTAAAACATGTACATGATCATGTATTAAACAAGCATATGCATAGATCCAAAGCACTAGTCTACCGCATGTCTAGTTACTTTAAAACCCGTCGGGTACGATATCAAACAAGTCTATCCACCGCATGATACAACCTGCATGAAAAAACCGTACCACTTTCCACAAATAGATCTATCCACCGCATGATACAATCCAAATATGGAAAGCTAAAAGCATACATCATTTAAAGCATGAATAACGCACGTGTTCTACTCGTGAAGGAACATAACCGAATACGGCTGAACAGCCGATTCGGGGTCCATGAAGAAGGAACAAACATTACCAAGTAAGTAAATCTATCAGATTGATTTGGGATCTAATCCACCGGATGACTAGCTCCAAAGCAACCCAAAAACCTGCATCTACCGCATGATACCCGGCTCTTTCAAGATTTATACAAACACTAGCAAGCTTGAACCCGCAACACGTAACAACATAGATTGATTCGGTTTCGGCTATCTGAAGCACAAGATCCATGTGTTAAAACATGAAATCTACTCGAACAAGGATCGTAAAAGAGGTAAAGCCGATCCAAACCCATCTAGATTGGGCAAAAGTGTGTTACATGAATTTAAACATAAAGTAAAACTCAAAGTAACACGGGGTAACTTAATGAATCTATTAGATCTTGCCAAAATCTAATAGAGCCGATAACTAGCTTCAAGCTAGATCTTAGCCTACCGCATGGCTCATGACCTAACAAGAAACCCTCTTGAACCAAGCTTGAATCTACCGCATGACACAAAGCATCGTAACAAGACTACTTGCATCGATCTAAATCCACCGCATGATACTAGACATGATACAAGGTTGCCGGTACTCACGGAGGTCGACGGATCGATGAACCCTCTCGAAGAACTCGACGACACGACAATGGACTCTAGGGTTTGGCGTAAGGTCGGTGTGTATTGAAGAATGATTGTGTTTTACATACATTCGGGGGTCATATTTATACCCCGTCAAGTACAACTTCGAATGGATTCGTTGCCTAACTTATCTCTAAGCTTGATCGCCTATCCATCCATTCGCTTCCCCCCGATTGAGCCACGTCACCGTCCAATCCCGCAAAATCGCCTTTCTTGTTCCTCCGCCGAACCGGAGCGATAGCCGACCGCATCTCTTTGCCGAATATCTCTCGAAAAGATCCTTCCTTCCACCGGACGGACTCTTTATCGAACCGGACCCACAAGTCGACTCCTTACCAAATTTTGGTGTTAACACATGCCCCTTCAATTGTGGGATAAAAGTAATTTTGTTCCACAATTGACTCCGACCACGAATACTTCAAATCAAATCTCGTCAACACCCGCACCGGTCCGCAATCCGCCGAATCTTCATCCGGATCCAAACCCTAGATCCCCTCGTTCCGAGCTCAAATCCCCAATGGCAGCTCGTAACCAAGATGCTCGGGTAAATTCATCCCCCCGTAAGCCTCGTTCGGCATTTAGGTTTTCAATTTTACTCGAGATTTCCTTTTCCGCTTTTCCTCCAGAGCCTTCTACCGAGCTTTTGATTCGCACCGAGGCCAATTCGAGATCCTATTATCTTGGTCCCGTAGGGAACTCGACCCTCGAGATTTCATCGCGGCTCGAATCTCGCAGAATCCCTTTTAGAGCAGCTCTCGTCTCCACCTCCTCGGTGGCAAGACGCTTTCAAGAATCGGCCTTTACCTCCAATCGCAGTCGGAAAACTTGGTACCGGAGGATTCTCGCAGACAAGAGTGGATTGACCAACCTGGATACCCTCCGTATCGCCCAGTGCTTGGAGTTATCCGTGGCTGAGACCCCCAAGAACGAAGACCTCCCCGATAGCGACTGCCACTTCGGTCAAACGGCGTCAACGCCTTCCTTTTTGGCCATGGCCCAATGTCTCCAACCTTGGCCGATGTATATATGATCACCGGCCTTGACATTACGAGGTCCGTTCAGCCTTGGAACTTCAAAAATTCCTCACGGCAAACGGGGGGTGAAGCCGGGGAACGGATACAAGAATTACATCTTGAAACACATGAAAGACAATCCCCTTGGTGATGTTGAATACGGGCATTTCGAATATGTGGTTGTGCGGATTTGTCTTCCGTGGTAAAGCCAACGAGCCTACCCCGAACCACATCGCAATGGCGTCTCATTTGGCCGGTGGCAACCGCCTCCCCCCGGGAAAATTCTTCTTGGGCGGCGTATACCATATGCTTCACCAAACCGTCACCCGTATGTACACCGGCCCAAAGGATAGCATGTGTCAACGGCCCTTGGTGGTTCGTTCGGATATGGCTGCGGCTTCACCCGCATCAAATTGTTGGTGTTGATTTGAACACCGAGCTCTTCCCTTCGTCAAATCACCCCGAAGGAGAAAACAATGCTACCGGGGGATGCCGTAATTATGGAGAAGCGGCTTCAACGTTCTCATTCAAGCAAGACGTCGACCACCTTTTCGAATCGTTCTTCAAAGGTTTCCGAATCCTCTCCGGCTTCCCTATCCGGATAATGACACCTTGACTTTCCCTGTCGAATTTTCCTTTGAGCCCGTCGTCAAGATGGGAGATTCTTAGAGATTCTTAACATCATAATCCGCCCATGCATACCGCCTACCGAGTTCAATGGAGGGAGGTTGAATGCCAGCACCTATGAATATTACCAGCCCAATGTAATGGCCAAGCAAATTGGATGTGGGCAAATGCCCCCAAGATTGTTCCTGCATGAATTCCTCAAGCCCAGAGAGGAAATCAAAGAGAGTATGCATAGCAGCAGGGTCTTCCAATATGTGTGTAGTCCCACTACCTACACCTGTCCTTTCGTGCCCACAACCATAGCTCATCCCACCTTTAACTCCTGGTGGCAAGAATTCCATGATCACATCTTCAGTGAGCCTGTACACGTGTTCTGTGCAGAGTTGATGCCTGATTTCCTGCCAACTTCAGAGGTAATACAATGAACCTTTGGATCAGACATATCCTCTTTAATCATGATTCTGACCTTCATCTTCTTATCCACAGAACACAGTGCCTGCCCTTCGAGCTAGGGATATCACCTACAATGCTGAAGGCCCAATCTCAGCACTGGGATTCAAGTCCACAACTCTAGCTCAACTAATGGCCAGGTATGCTACAACAGACCCCAGCCTTTCTAGCCTTGCTGCTGACAGGAGGCAAGGTCTGCATCTGATTGCTCCTCCAAATGCCAAGAGGAGAAGAACTGTCAAGAAAGTGCTTGTTGAGGTAAAATCCTTTACCTTCTTGATCACAAGATTACTCTGTTCTTGATAAATCATATATCTTTGTGCATTTTCGGACCGAGCCCAGCGAGCCTTCGGTGCCAGGCCTCGCCAATGCCCCATCCACCGGTATGACCTCTATTGTCCTTTCTTAAGGATGAACACCGGCATTTACCCTTTCAATTTAACATTTGCGAAGAGACAATGGAAGAACAACTTGTAGATGTTCCGGTGGCTCAACAAGCAAGTCCACCCGGGGTTGAATTACCTATCCCGGTGGAGATCTCATCTTCATCACCTTCTGCGAAGCAATGAATTCTCCGGAGATGAATCTCCCAATCCAAATAGAGCCATCAAGTTCTCCAAGGGCACAATCGCCTGTTGGCCATACAGAGACTCCAATCCCAACAGAGGTAGACCCGACTCCTCATCAGCCAGAAGCCCATGAACTACCAGCAACTGCATCAACACCTTCCAACTTGGAAGCTTCAGCTCTACCTGGAGCACCTCCTTCACCTGTGATTGCCCCCCGCTCAAGAAATCAGCCATGAGGTATTCATCCGCACTTAACTCGCTACCTCCACGTTTAGCACCCTTAACTCGGCAATACGCCTCTCGGGATCGAGCTCCATCATCATCAAGCCTGCCATCGGAGAGCAATCCAGTTGCCGAGGCGATAGAAGGAGTATACCGGCCTCCGTCGATGAAGTGTTATCAAAGCTTAGAGAAATTGTTGCCTGGCTAGAAGGGGATGCACAAGATCAGTTCAAGGATCTTGATCACTTCGAGGAGATGCTTGAATCCATCGCCCAAGAACTTCCCGAAGACATCGAGCTTCTCTAGCATCTATCCGTGGCTTAGACATCCTTTATGCGCCCATAAGGCATGCTTTGAGGAAATTGCGCTCCCGCCCGCTATTGAAAAGAAGAAAGCCGATGCCGAACACGCCATGAACGGGGCACAATCCCAAGCGAGAGATCCACAAGGATACATTGGCTAACTCGGTGCTTCTTATGATCCGAAAATTGCCGGAAAGTCGCTCTAGAAGCAGACCGAGAAGCCCGTCGGTCGAGATAGAGGCTGACAAAGAGAAAATAGCCGAGCTCCCTGGATTGATAGAAAAGACCCAAGAGGAAGCAAAATCGGCTATCACCAAGATAGAGCAATGCGATGCAGAACTCACCAATTTGTCTGGTGCTCAAAAAGATTGCCAAGAGCTATTGGACAATTTCCGTCAAGCGGCATCCAATGCCCGTGGCGTGATAGCGAAACATTTGAACATTTGAATACCCTAATTGATGTATAACCGAATTGGTCGCTCTTGTGATATTTTTCTTGCAGTTTATTTCTTTTCTTCTGCGTACCTTCAAACATAATACTGGACGACCCATTCAGCAAAGAAACGCCAATTCCCGAATAGCACTGTGATTCTCCTTAGCCGAGCCATTCAACTAAATGTGACTCAGCCTAGAACTCCAAGCGACCCGTCGGCGGGCTGGCCAAGGAAACCTTTCCACCTTCCGATTTTCTTGGGATATGCGCCACGACCCAAAGCCATGACTCGAAGCCACGATTCATCTCGCCAGGCCTATAAATGCAACCGTAGGTGCCCCTAGCTCTCCACCAGGCCTTCTAGCTCTCGAATCTTTGCCAATCTTAGTCCTTTCTCTTTCCAAACAGTGCACATCCCAAACCACCATGGTGCGCCGCCTCAACTGCCGCCGCGCCTCCGACGAGGCAGAGGGGAGCAGCGCCAACGCGCGCCGGAGGCAATGATCGTCGATTCCTCCTCTTTGATTCGACTTTTGATCTTCTTCTTGTCTTGACGATCATCCCCTTTTTCAGATTGATTCGGTGGAATCTGTCTCCCGCGCCGGCCAATCAATCCCTTCCGGACGACTCCTCGGAGTCCGATGGCCACTCCGCTTCAAGGAGGAGCTGGAGGCGTCCCGGCGTGAGCTAGAGGACGTCTCCAAGAAGGCGGGTATAGCCGAGCTGGAATGGGAGGACCAGCGCAAACAGCTGCTGGAAGCCATCGATGGTACGGCTCTGAGATCAATTCTTGATCCAACCCGGCTTTTGACGCTAATCTTTTTCTTCTTGCTCCTTGCAGCCCGCGATGCTGAGCTCAACCAGCTGAAGGCGCTGGTAGAGCAGCTGGCCGAGAAGGTGAACGCCCGCGGCGACACGCCGGCGGAGCGCCTTGCCGCGGTGGAGCATCGCGTCGACGAGGTGGCCACCCATGGCGTTCGTCTGGGCACCACCTTGGGCACCGGCCGCCATGGCGACGCACACGGACGTCGACTACTCCACCCGAGCCGCGCGGCTTCCGGGCGGCGCGCCGAGGACATTGAGGAGATCGAGCTCATCCCGGAGCGCCTTGATGGCCATGGCGACGCCATTGCCGAAATTACTCATCCCCAATCTGTGTTGAACGAGGCTCTTCGACTAGACCGTATTAGGGATGTGTAAATATCGGCAATAAATGAAGAACTTTTGAATTCGTGCTTGTTTTGTGATGACTCCCTTTACATTTTGCATCCGTGAATCTTGTTTTCTTTGAATGCATCCGGAACTATCTTGAGCCGAATGCGCGAGAACAAGCGCTCCTTGGCGCAAAATCCATAGAAGATCCCGATTCGACAATCCATAAACACTTTGTTCAAGCAAAACCCTTCGCACACAGGGAGAAAACCCCGCCGTTTGGTGTTCCAACGGTGTGTGGCTTGGCCGGTCATCACTCCCAATGCACCCCTTCGGTCAATAAAATAGCCTGCCAGGATGCCCCGCAAATCCACTTGCGCACTCATCCATCACTTCTCATCTCTCCCCCTGTCCTTAGAGGAGAAAACCCCAAAGCCATGGACAAGGGCAAGCAACCCCAGGAGAGCAGCTCATCAAAGAAGCGCACGATTCGAAGGTGAGTTTTTCCTTGATCTAATCCTCGTTCTCCACATGATCTCGCGCTTCATGTTCTCTTCTTTTCCTCTTCCGGTCTTGATTTGCTCCCCGAAGAAATCATCGGGACCAAAGATGTGCCGGAGTACATCTCCTCCGATTCCTCCCTCGAGGCAGAGGATGCCATGCCTGAACAGAGGGCCAACCATCAACTGCGCCGCCACGTTCGACACCTGGAGCACGGCCTCGGGGGACATCACCGCCCGTTGCCAAGCCGAGCGTGAGCGTCGCATGGCTCTGGAGGCACTAGTAGGGGTAAACGCTTCTGACTTCTTCTTGACCTCATGCCTGCATTTGGATTTCTTGCCCCTAACGTCGATCCCTCCGCTTCAGATGTCTCTGACAGGTACAACAACCTGAAAACGGCCTGGGAGAGCTTGGTGGAGGCCGCCAACCATGGTCACCCCATGCGTTCCAAGTTGCCGTCACGGTGGTCCTGGAACAATTGAAGAGGGGGCAGCCGAAGAAGTAAAGAAAAGACTGAATCATACTTTCTCTTCTTCCTCCACGCCTTCTGCTTCCCTCCTCCTTGAGGATCTGACCACTAGGGTTGTTAGATGTAAACCTGCAAGAAGCAGTTGTAATGTTTGTGCTAAGGGCAATGCATCCGAACCGGCCATTTCTTCGTTTATGGATTTTTTGTTCTGAAGGCGGCCTCATTCTTGAGCGCCGGCTATCTCTGTGTCAGATGTGTGTAATTATCGATCGATCTCAATGCTAGGATAATATTTCTTTGAGATATCTTCCATTTATTGCAGCGGAAAATTCTTCTCCTAGCAAAGTTTTCAAAATGTACGCATTACCAGGGACGCATCTGACCACACGGAAAGGTCCTTCCCAGTTAGGGGACCATTTGCCGAATTCAATGTATTTAGTTCCAATCGGCAATAGCGCTTTCCAAACTAGATCGCCTTCTGCAAATTGCCTTACTTTTACCTTCTTGTTGTAGTACTTGGCAACCCGCAGCTTGTTTTTCTCGATGTTTTCCAGGGCCCTGAGGCGGATCATATGTAAATCCTCCAGCTCGTCCATCATTAGGCCACTGTAATCCTTGGAGCTCAAGTCCTTTTGCAGCACCACTCTCCTTGAATCGATTGCATCTCCCAAGGCAAAATCGCGTGGTGCCCGTAAACCAACTCTTAAGGAGAGGTCTTTGTAGCTCCATGGGGGGGGCATTCGGTAAGCCCACAGTGCTTCACTGAGAACCGAATGCCACCTTCTTGGCTGCTGATCGATCTTCTTTTGTAACAGCTTGATCATGATTTTGTTAGAAGCCTCCGCTTGACCATTAGCTTGGGCATAATAAGGAGAAGAGTTAAACAATTTGATCCCCATGCTTTCGGCAAACTCTCTGAATTCCAGTGACACGAATTGTGCCCCCTTGATCAGTGATAATTGTCCGAGGGATTCCAAATCGATAGATGATGTGCTCCTTGACGAATTCAATCATGTTTTCGATGTCACCTTCTTCGGTGGGATCGCCTCAACCAATTTAGTGAAATAATCCGTAGCCAAAAGCACGAACTTATGCCCCTTGCTAGATGGTGGATTAATTTGGCCAATCAAGTCTATACCCCAACCCCCGAATGGCCACGGCTTGATGATGGGATTCAATGCCGATGCGGGGACCCTTTGAATATTCCCAAACCTTTGGCAATCCTGACATCCCTTGTAATACTCAAAGCAGTCCTCTAATATCGTCGGCCAAAAGCATCCAGCTTGTCTAATAACCCACTTCATACGGTAGGCCGATTGGTGTGCTCCGCATATCCCATCATGCACTTCGCTCATCATGTTCTTGGCTTCTTCGGACCCGAGCGGCGTAATAATACCCCATCTAATGATTTATAGAATAAATTATCACCTAGAAGAACGAACTTTATGGCCTTGTACACGAGCTTCCTAGAGACCTTTCGAGATGGATCCCTCAAGTAATCAACGATCTCTTTCCTCCAATCATCTTCTCGCAAGATCCGCCCCTAGTGCACACACCTCTGCGACAAACGCTTCTTGACTCTCTTTGTAACCGAGGCGCTCGAGCCGGCTTTGTTTGCTTCTTCGTTATGTTCTCTAGGAATGTCTTTGTAGAGTTACCAATGGGAAGCTCTTCAAGATTTCCCTGCATTCTTCGTAGTAACTCCTCAGCGCTTCACTTTTGCATTCATATTGGCCGTTCAATTGCTTGATTACCAGCTCTGAATCTCCATAAATTTCAACTGAAACGGCCCCCGCTTCTCTCAAGTATTGAAGCCCTCGAAGTAATGCCTCGTATTCAGCTTGATTATTTGTGACAGTGGGCTGTATAGGGATGGCAAATTCAAACATCTCACCTCTAGGCGAAATCAGTAGGATCCCTACTCCCCCACCTTTACCACACGATGATCCATCAAAAAATAAAGCCCAAGGGGTAATCTCAAGCAGATCAATTGACGGATCACGATGTTCAGTTATAAAATCGGCAATGATCTGTCCCTTGATGGCTTTTGCCGATTCGAACTTCAACTCGAACTACGATAAAGCTAAAATCCACTTGCCAATCCCGCCGTTCAAAATTGGCATAGATAACATATGTTTTATCACATCAAACTTGGAATACACGGTGCATTCGGCATTCAACGGGTAGTGCCGAAACTTTGTACACGAGTAGTACACGCAAAGACACGGTTCTCTACGGTAGAATACCTGGTTTCAGGATCAAGTAGTTTTCGGCTAAGATATGCTACTACCCGCTCCTTTCCTTCAAACTCTTGAATAAGGGCCGATCCAATGGTTTGGGTATCGGCCGCCATGTACAACTTGAAAGGCTTGTCTAGCTGAGGAGGGACCAACATTGGTGGCTCCTTCATGTACTGCTTGATCTCATCAAAAGCCTTTTGTTGTTCGTCGCCCCACGTGAACTTCTGATCTTTCTTCAGCTTCAGCAATGGAGAGAATGGCAACACCTTCTGTGATAAATTTGAAATGAATCTTCTCACGAAGTTGATTTTGCCGAGCAGTGATTACAACTCCTTGAGGTTAGTTGGAGGAGTAACTTCATCAATGGCCTTCATGCTCTTCTTGCCAACTTCAATTCCTCCTTCGTGGACCAAAAACCCCAAGAATTCTCCAGTCGATACCCCAACGGCGCACTTGTTTGGGTTCATTTTCAAACCGTGTTTCCGGTGCACTCTAAGGTCTTCTTTACATCTTCCAAATGGGTGTCATGACTTAGGGACTTGATTACCACATCATCAATGTAGATCTCCACGATTTTGCCAATCAACTCATGAAAAATGTAATTCATGGCCCGCCGATAAGTCGCACCGGCATTTTTTAATCCAAATGTCATGACGATCCACTCGATCGGCCTATATGACTAGGACATCTAAAGGCCGTCTTTGAAATGTCTTCTATTGCCATGAAGATTTGATTGTATCCCGCATTGCCGTCCATGAAACTGATCACCTTGTGTCCAGCGGCGGCGTCAATCAACAAATCGGCAATAGGCATCGGGTAACCATCCATCGGAGTAGCTCGTTCGGGTCCTTGAAATCTATGCAAACCCTCATTTTTCCATTCTTCTTGTACACGGGGACGATGTTAGAAATCCACTCCGCATATCGCATGGCCGAACGAAGTTTGCATCAAGTAATCTTTCAACTTCCTTCTTCACATCGGCCAATACCTTATCCTTGTAGATTTTCCGGGGTGGTTGCTTATATGGTTTGAAACAAGGCTTGATTGGCAACCGATGCTCGACGATGGAACGATCCAATCCGGGCATCTCCGAATAATCCCAGGCGAAGCAATCCTTGTATTCTTTGAGAAGCTTAATTAAACTCCCCCTGAAGTCTGGCTGCAAATTTGCACTGATGAACGTCGGCCTTGGCTTATCACTGCTTCCAATGTCAACCTCTTCTAATTTATCAGCCGACATGAATCCTCGCCCTAACTTGCCATCAGTGCCATCTACGGGGTTCTCCATTAAAAATTGCTATAAGAGCCGATCGCTTGAATCGGTACGTTGATCACCGCCGACGGGTTCAACGGGACCTTCTCCCCGCCTTTCCTTGAGAAACAATCAATGCCTTGGTATTCCCGGAAAGGCTGGTTCCATGTTTGCCACGCTCACGAGTCATCTCGCTTGGACGACCTCAATCTCATCGTCCACCCACCGGATAAGCCGTTGATGCATGGTGGATGGGACGCAACGGTTGGCATGAATCCGGTCCCCGCCCAAGCGGCGGTCGTAGGATCCTTTGCCTTCGATGACAAAGAAGGTAGTGAGCGACGTCTTGGACCCGATCATCAAGTCCACATGAGCGCACCCCTTGGTGTCCGAAGGGTTCCGGCGAAATCATTCAAGATGATGCTTGTAGGCGTCGGATCGCTCGGGCTCATGCCAAGTTTCCCGAAGGTGGTGTACGGCATTACGTTGACCGCCGCTCCACCGTCGACAAACATCTTGGTCAATGGCTTGCCATTGACGTATCCTCTCAAGTACGGCGGCCTCATATGACGATTCTTGGCCGGCTTGTCGAAAATGGCACCTTGGCCGGCACCGGTTGTGCCATCATTCCTCCGGTCCGCTCATCATCGAAGGAAGCTTCCTGTTCGCATAACCCGGTTAGCGGGAGCCATGAACTCGTTCGGCGAGAAAGTATACCATGCATGCTGGAGCCGAACGCTTCGATCCTTCGGTTGGTCTTTGGGGCGCCACACCTGCTTCGTCTGGATCCCGGCCTGCTTCAGTTCACGGTTCCTCAAGCGCTGGACCCGTCTTTTCTGACTCTTGCGTAGGCCAGGCGGGCACCACTGCCCCTTCTGCCAGATGTAGTCGTCCTCGTCCTCTTCTTGATCAGCCCACCTGAGATCAGCTTGACGCTTCCTGGGGTGATCGATGACTTCAATTTTTTGGCGCCGATCCCCATTAGGGTGGATCCTTCCAATTCTCTCGTGGACGGATCGGCGATTGGCGCTTCTGCCCGTACTCAAAATACCCGTTACTGCATTCAGGACAGTTCTTCAACGTGGGCAGCTTTAAACCCTCATTCCGGCAATGCACGAAGAAGGCACATCCCCGGTGTGCGCGCTCCGCTCGCGCGTGTCTTGCTCTTGGTCCCTTCGTGCGCTTCTTCTTCGGCTCGCGCTGCTCCTCCTCGTAGCGCCGCTTCGGTAGCGCTCTTTCTCCATCCGGCGCCGCCACTTGTTGAGGAGGATGCGCGATGTCACCCCGGGCTTGGCTGCGGATGACTCCCCAATTTCGATGTGACTTCTAAGAATGCGGGGGACTTCACCTTGCACTCGTTCTAGATTCACTTGGCGCTGCGGGTCCCTTTGCTACATCTTGTCTAGACTGGCCGAGGTCAAGACCTTGACTTTTCCCTTCTCCTCGCGACGTTATCACGTTAACGAGAAAAGTCCACCATGTTCCGAGGGAAGTGGTGGCCATCCGGCTTCATTTTGTTGTCGAACTTAAGGTGACCCTCCTGGATGGCCTTCTGGATCCTCATCCTGAAGACCCTGCAATCATTGATGGAGTGTGAATCCCTGTCGTGGAAGCCACAGTAACGTTTTGCTTTAACTCCATCGGGCCGAAGCATGGAATGCCCCTCAGGCAGCTTGATTCGGCCTTCCTTCACTAAGAGCTCGAACAATTTGTCAGCCTTCGTGATATCAAAATCATAAGTACCCTTGGTCTGCTTGACCCAGCGCTGATTCATTGTCAAAGGCTCCTTCCCCCACATGATCTCTGCTGCGGCTACATCCAATTCATCATCAGAATCCTCGAACAGATCAGCCTTGTCCAAGAACTGGTTGTAGACGTCAGCGACGTCATGCTGCTTGCCAAATTTGGCATCCTTCTTAAAGCCATACGCCTGATTGCTCATCAGTGATAGCTTCTGCGATAGGCGGCCCGCATTCTCAAACTCCATCCCGAACAACTTTTAACGCACGGCGGCGGCATCCCGGCGACGGCCATATCGGCCAAGCGGTCGTCCGGCAAGTTAAGCGAGAAGCACATGCCTTTGACCTCCCCGAATCTTCTAAGAAATTCCGGCGGCGTCTCGCTGTGCCTCTGCTTCAGGGTGGCAAGGTCAATCAACTTCTTCTCCGAGCTGCCACTGAAATAATGAGCGTGGAATTTCCGCTCTAGATCCTTCCATCTGGAAACTGATTCAGGGGGCAGGGACGAGAACCACTGGAACGCTGGACCTGTCAGTGATGCGGGGAAGTAGCGGACCCTGAATGTCTCCTCGCCGGAGCACTCCCCAAGCCGCATGAGGTAACGAGCGATGTGCTCGACCGTGCTTGTGTCGTCTTGCCCCGAAAATTTTGTGAACTCCGTTGGCGGCTTCACCCTTGGCGGCAAGAGCACATTGTAGTACCATTCTGGGAACGGCGGCTTATAGGCGGGTCCTTGCATTTTTGGCTTGAGGCCGAACTGATTTTGCATCAATTCGGCCATCTTCCTTGCCGGGGCGTCGTCCTCTTGTGCGCTGCGGCCGGCGCGTATCTCGGATGCGGGAAGGCATCAAATGCTCCGTAGTTTCCCACCTCATGATAGCCTCCGCCGTACAAGTTCCTCTGCCGGCCGGTTGGTCGGCCGGAGCAATCCCGTGGCCGGAAGCAAGTGGGGCTCCGGGCGAGCCGAACGCTAGATCTCCATACGTAGGCCGGTACGGATTCGGGCTGTTGCACCGCCGACCCGTGCTTTGCTCGTGGTGGTGGCCGAATGGGCCGCCCTCCCGAAGCTTGTAATGGGGGGCCGAACCGGGCGACCCCCGGTGCCCCGCGGAGGAGGGCCGGAACGCTTGACTTCGGAGCTGCGAGGAGGAGGCTGCCGTGGCCGGCTCCGTAACGGCGGCCGAGAGCTTGACTCGCCCGGCTCCACGGTGCCCCCCTCGGATGGGTGCCTTGCTTCGAACGCTTGTTCCATGCCGGGCCAAAGACGGCCACCATCATCTGCCGAAGCGCACCGAGGAAAGCTTTGTTGTGCTTGCTAAGCATGTAGTCCGCAGATTCTGGAATACTCGCATGCACTCCTCTTTCTCTGCCGAGCCGTGGTATCGCTCTCCCCCGGTAGCAACACCCCGGGCATCTCATTCTTCAAATACGGGACGCCGCTTCTATTTTTCTTGAATGACAAGCGAGACATTTCTGCTGAAACCGGTCCATGACATCCTCGGAGTTCTTTGCCGCCGCCGCTCGGAGAGAGATCTTCAAGGTTGACATCCATGAGGTCTCCGATTTCGGGCATCTTGAATCTATTCGGCTGTAGTCCCACCGGGCGTGCCAAAAAGTGTGTTGACGCGAAAAGGGCACCCAACGCCAAACACACGGCAAGCCGAGCAAAGGCGGCTTCACACGCGCGAGAGAGCAAAAGACGTGCCGATCAATTTTTCCCGAAAATTAACAAAAGACAAAGCGATTAGATACCAAAGCTTGGAACTTGCCGGGTGGTACCGAACAGTTCCATATTTACGGCTAAGAAGCCAAATGGGATGACACATAGCCATAGAAAGCTATTTGCCAATGAACTACAACCATTCGGGAACTCGCAAAGGGGAAAAAGTAATATTGCCGAATGGATGACGTAAGCATGACAGCGGTCGGTCTTTGTTTGAACAAGGATGCACGTACACGAGGTCATGACCGATCCCCATGAAGATTAGCATTAAATAAATGAATAAAGTAAAGCATGTACATGATCATGTATTAAACAAGCATGCATAGATCCAAAGCACTAGTCTACCGCATGTCTAGTTACTTTAAAACCCGTCGGGTACGATATCAAACAAGTCTATCCACCGCATGATACAACTTGCACGAAAAACCGTACCACTTTCCACAAATAGATCTATCCACCGCATGATACAATCCAAATATGGAAAGCTAAAAGCATACATCATTTAAAGCATGAATAACGCACGTGTTCTACTCGTGAAGAAACATAACCGAATACGGCTGAACAACCGATTCGAGTCCATGAAGAAGGAACAAACATTACCAAGTAAGTAAATCTATCAGATTGATTTGGGATCTAATCCACCGGATGACTAGCTCCAAAAAAACCCAAAAACCTGCATCTACCGCATGATACCCGGCCCTTTCAAGATTTATACAAACACTAGCAAGCTTGAACCCACAACACGTAACAACCTAGATTGATTCGGTTTCGGCTATCGGAAGCACAAGATCCATGTGTTAAAACATGAAATCTACTCGAACAAGGATCGTAAAAGAGGTAAAGCCGATCCAAACCCATCTAGATTGGGCAAAAGTGTGTTACATGAATTTAAACATAAAGTAAAACTCAAAGTAACACGGGGTAACTTAATGAATCTATTAGATCTTGCCAAAATCTAATAGAGCCGATAACTAGCTTCAAGCTAGATCTTAGCCTACCGCATGGCTCATGACCTAACAAGAAACCCTCTTGAACCAAGCTTGAATCTACCGCATGACACGAAGCATGGTAACAAGACTACTTGCATCGGATCTAAATCCACCGCATGATACTAGACATGATACAAGGTTGCCGGTACTCACGGAGGTCGACGGATCGATGAACCCTCTCGAAGAACTTGACGACACGACAAAGGACTCTAGGGTTTGGCGTAAGGCCGGTGTGTATTGAAGAATGATTGTGTTTTACATACATTCAGGGGTCATATTTATACCTGTCAAGTACAACTTCGAATGGATTCATTGCCTAACTTATCTCTAAGCTTGATCGCCTATCCATCCATTCGCTTCCCCCCGATTGAGCCACATCACCGTCCAATCCCGCAAAATCGGCTTTCTTGTTCCTCTGCCGAACCGGAGCGGATAGCCGACCGCGAGATCTCTTTGCCGAATATCTGCGAAAAGATCCTTCCTTCCACCGGACGGACTCTTTATCGAACCGGACCCACAAGTCGGACTCCTTACCAAATTTTGGTGTTAACACGGAGCTCCCTGCGGCCCGCGGATCCTCAACGGCGGACAGTGTCCGACTCACAGAGGCAGCGCAAGCCATGGCGCGCTGAGAGAGATGCGAGTCGCGGCCCCGCCCACATTCTAGAGACCGTCCGCAGCCACGATGGCTACCCACCGGCTAACACGCTAGAGCCAGCTCGAATGGCGACCAGCGGCAGGAGCAAGCCAATGCGACAGCAGCCAGCGGACCTCCCATGGTGGCGGGTGGAGCTCCCTACATCACTGTGTGGCTTGCGGAGCTCGTCGCGAGCGACGGATGAGCGCGCGGTGGTGAGGTTCGGCCCTCCAGCGAGCGTCGTTTCTTGCCCCTGAGCCCATACTCAAGTGGACGAGAGAGGATGAATGAGGGAGGGAAGAAGAGGAGTGAAGAAGATAGGGGCATTTTGGTCCAAAATTTTGTAGAAACACATCGAAGGGGTAAGCAGTGGTATATATCAGACAAAGAGTGAATTTTAATAGTATAATTATGAATAGACGAATTGTAATGGTATGTCTCTATGTTTTGAAAATTGCAATGGTATCAAACCAAATAACCCTTCATTTTTAGACCTCAAGATGGAGCAGGTTGAACATGGCTAAGTAATCCACAACAGCTTGGGTTACATACGAGTCTCAGAAGACAGTTCATTCATTTCTGAAATGATCTGTGGTGGCGGGACTGTGGGTGAGGGGATCCGTGTGCATCTATTTCAGCTTTGGGAGGGCTTCCGCGACGGCACGGTAGGGTGCACTGTGCCCACATGCTGATCTCTCCTTTCGAAGCACGAACCCGAATGCTTCATGGTAATATCAAATTAGAATGGCATTCAGATTTAACCATGAATTATTTGTTTTCTTGTGAAAATTTTGGATCCACGTCAATATCTAATTATTTCACTACTTAGAATCAAGAAGTTTAAATCCATTCAGCTCGTCAGAACAATTTCCACTCTGGCCGGTCTGCTGTTACAAACTTAAGATGCATGCTTTTCTCATCTTTTAATTAAATCCAAGACAGTTTCTCCAATGCTTGAGGATTTTAGGAGCCGTCCATCTGTCCAGATCGGATGGTTTAAAAATAGGAGGAACATGTTACAAGGAACCAAAATTGTGGACCGGAATCAAATATTTGTGGGCCCGGAACTAATTCTATGATCTATGATCTCCTACTCGCAAGTATCTTGGGTGTACGCGGTAAATTAGCTAGCGTAGCCTACCCGTTTTCCTACAGTGGTACCATAGCCATCTTGTGTAGTTTTTGGTCTGGATCTTTAACATATAGGTGATATGTTGTTGTAGTAGATTGGATCTATTACTTGTGCACGGTTTGATTATATCAATTGGTCATAAGGGCTTAAAACTGGAGCGAGTTGATTGTGGCATGTGACTAAAAAGATTAGTTCGTGTTCCTTCTCTGTTGTGCATACGACATGTCCCTACCGGCTGGAATCGCCATACGGGACTAATTGTGTGCATATTCAGTAGATTGAACCAACAGATCGAGGTCATGAGTAGATGCGATCTTCTCAGGTGCAAAGGTTGCACGATCAAGTGAAAATTGAGGTATTATGAATGGCTCAGATTTGGGGTGATGCGATCACTCCGATGAGATTTTCAAAGGGATTCCATTCAAAGGGACTCTTGTTTCTTCCTTCTATAGCGGCTTCCTAAGTGCGCCTTTGTTAGAACACGTCGTACGCCTAACTTGTTTTTGCAGGGTGTGATGTGAATGGTATGGCCTCAATATCATGTGATGATGTATGTGATAGTTTGTGTGGCCTGCGTGTCGCAAGTTAACACAACCGGGTTGAGGTTGCACCATTATTGTATAACGACCTGCGTGTCGACTTGTGATGTTTGAATCCTCATGTAATCTTTTCACTAGATATTACATGTAGTATCTTAGTATCTATCCATGGAGGCTTCAAGCATGATGGCGATGATGATCACCACAAGACAGGAGGGATGGCAATGGAGGTCACATTGGAGCCATGGCGATGGAGCCAATTGTGATGCATGAGGCCATACTGTTCACAAATAATATGATTATATGCCTGTGATGTTTATTTTCCTATCTTACTAATCTTTCATGCTTTCCCCATGGTGGATGTTTTGGTCATGATAAAATAGCTCCCCTCAGAAAAGTTGAGATTTTGATGCCTTTTACCAATAGCAACAACTATAAAATTTGATCGTTGTGTGGTAGGTTTACCAAAGTAGAGTACCCTCAGCTATCATTTTTGTATAGGGTGGATGTCGGACATTCACAAGTATAGTATTGGTTAACTCGGCAAAGCATTGGGGCTGGGGCATTGGATGCCACCCGACAAACAAGAGTCATATAGAGATATGATTAGCAAAAATTGTTGCTTACCGGTGTCACTACTTTTCTAGCCGTAATGCTAAAGCTCACTAGGATTTTAGTGACTATAGATCTTGAATTGCTTTGTGTCATTAGAGGGAAGATGAATTTTGATATAGTAGGTTGTCTTTTGTTAAATTAGTTAATGAAAGTCTTTACATAAACTTAGTGCTGAAATCTTGCTTTACTTTAATGTTGTAGATCATGTCTGCTAGTAACAATTCCGCTTTCAATTTGCGATCTGTTCTTGAGAAAGAAAAGTTGAATGGAACAAACTTTACTGATTGGTTCCGCAACCTGAGAATTGTTCTCAGACAAGAGAAAAAGGAGTATGTTCTTGAGCGAGGCATATCCCGATGATCTCCCCGACAATGCAAATCTTTGCTGAACGCGAGCTTATGAGAAGCAACGCGGTGACTCACTTGATGTCGGTACGTCGATGCTCGCCACCATGTCGCACGATCTACGAAGCGGTATGAGCATGTGGATGCTTACACCATGATCGAGGGGCTGCGTGGGATGTTTCGAACCAAGTTAGGACCGAGAGGTACAATATCTCAAAGTCCTTGTTTGCATGCAAGGCTGGCGGAAGGTAGCTCGGCTAGTCCTCATGTGATCAAAATGATTGGTTACATTGAGACTTTGGACGAGCTTGATTGTGAACTTCACCACGACTTGGCTACGATGTTATTCTCCGGTCGCTCCCCGGCGAGCTATGAGCCTTTTATCTTGAACTTTCGGATGAATGGCTTGGATAAAACATTGAGTGAGTCGCATGGGATGCTAAAGACGCAAGAGAGGAGAGCATTAAGAAAAATCCCAATCATGTGATGATGATCCAGAAGGGGAACAAAAAGAGGAAGCGTTGGACGCCTCCTAATCCCAAAGGTAAAGGCAAGGAAAAGGGTTCCGGCGCTGAGTCCTTGGGCTCTAAGCAAAAGCCACACCTAAGGCCAAATCTGGCCCTACTTCTGAGGATGAATGCTTCCACTGTCATGAGAAGGGACATTGGTCTAGGAATTGCAAGAAGTACTTGGAAGAAAAGAAGAAAAAGAAGGGAACAGAGACATCCACTTCAGGTATAAATGTTACAGAAATTAATATTGCATTATCTTCTAGTGAAACATGGGTATTTGATACTGGGTCGATGATTCACACTTGCAAATCGTTACAAAGTCTAAGTGAGACTAGAAGGTTTGCAAGAGGCGAGTTGGACGTTCGTGTCGGTAATGGCGCAAAGGTTGCGGTGTTGGCGGTCGGCACCTACCACTTGTCTCTACCCTCCGGATTAGTTTTGGAATTGAATAATTGTTATTGCATTCTGCTTTGAGCAAAAACATCATTTCCTCTTCATGTTTGGAACGAGTTGATGGTTTTAAGATTGTAATAGAGAACAAATGTTGTTCTATTTTTTGCAATGGAATTTTTTATGCTCAATGTCCATTGGTGAATGGATTATATGTTCTTGATCTTGAGGATAAATGTCTCGTAACATTAATGCTAAGAGGCTTAGACCAAATGATTTGAATCCCACTTTTATTTGGCATTGTCGCTTAGGTCATATAAATGAGAAGCGCATCGAACAACTCCATAAAGATGGTTGTTAAGTTCATTTGATTTTGAATCATTTGAAATGTGCGAGTCTTGTTTACTTGGGAAGATGACTAAAGCGCCTTTCACTGGTCAAAGTGAGAGGGCGAGTGACTTGTTGGGACTTGTACATACCGATGTATGTGGACCAATGAGCTCAATAGCCGAGAGGTGGTTTTCGGTACTTCATTACTTTTACTTGATGACTTTAGTAGGTATGGATATATCTACTTGATGAGGCAAAAGTCCGAATCGTTTGAAAAGTTCAAAGAATTTCACAATGAAGTGCAAAATCAATTAGGCAAGAAAATTAAGTATCCGCGATCGATTGTGGAGGAGAATATTTGAGCCTTGAATTTGGTGATCATTTGAAGAAATATGGAATAGTTCTGCGACTAACTCCGCCGAGAACGCCTCAATGGAATGGGGTATCCGAACGGAGGAACCGAACCTTGTTGGACATGGTTCGGTCGATGATGAGCCAAGCTGATCTTCCATTGTCATTTTGGGGTTATGCTCTTGAAACTGCTGCGTTCACACTGTATACGGTTCCAAGTAAGTCTGTTGAGAAGACACCATATGAGATATGGACTGGGAAACGTCCCGGATTATCTTTTCTCAAAGTTTGGGGATATGAGGTTTATGTCAAACGTTTGATGTCGGATAAGCTCACTCCAAAGTCAGACAAATGCTTCTTTGTGCGGTATCCTAGGGAAACCAAAGGATATTATTTTTATAATAAAGCGGAAGGCAAAGTGTTTGTCGCTCGCAATGGTGTTTTCTTAGAAAAGGAGTTTCTATCAAAAGGATTTAGCGGGGAGCAAAGTGCAACTTGAAGAAATTCAAGAAACACACGAAACTCGTTTCGACACCCATCGAAGATCCACGGGATGTGCAAGATGTTGCACAAACCGTAGTTGAAGCACCAACCCCACGAAGGTCTATACGGGCACGTTGCGCAAGCGACAAGCTCAACCTCCTTATTACGGATGAGCGCCACATATTATTGATGGAAAATGATGAGCCCATGACCTACACGGAAGCAATGAAGGGACCCGACTCCGACAAATGGCTTGAGTTAAATTCCATGCATGACAATCAAGTTTGGAACTTGGTTGATCCAATTGAAGGTGTTAGACCTGTCGATTGTAAGTGGATTTTTAAGAAAAAGTTAGACATGGATGGAAATGTTCACATCTATAAGGCACGATTGGTGGCAAAAGGTTTCCGACAAATTCAAGGTGTTGATTATGAGGAAACATTTTCGCTCGTCGCAATGCTAAAGTCTGTTCGGATTCTCCTAGCAATTACTGCATATTATGACTATGAGATATGGCAAATGGATGTCAAAACCGCTTTCCTTAATGGACATCTTAGTGAGGATGTGTACATGACACAACTTTGAAGGTTTTGTCGACCACGAAATGTTGGGAAAATATGTAAGCTTCGAGAGATCCATTTATGGATTGAAGCAAGCATCTCGAGTTGGAATATTTGTTTTGATGAAGTAGTCAAAGGGTTTGGCTTCATCAAGAATGAATAAGAGCCTTGTGTTTACAAAAGGGCTAGTGGGAGCGCACTTGTGTTTCTGGTCCTATATGTGGATGACATATTGCTGATCGGAAATGATATTCCAATGCTTGAAGCTGTTAAAACCTCATTGAAAAGGAGTTTTTCGATGAAGGATTTAGGAGAGGCGGCTTATGTTCTGGGGATAAAGATCTATAGAGATAGATCAAAGAGGCTAATTGGATTAAGCCAAGATACGTACATTGACAAGATATTGAATCGGTTCAATATGCAAGATTCCAAGAAAGGTTTCCTAGCGAATATTACATGGTATTACTCTAAGCAAGAGTCGGTGTGCTACGTCACTCGATGAACAAAAGAAGATGAGTGCGATTCCTTATGCTTCGGCCATAGGATCCATCATCTATGTTATGCTTTGTACGCGCCCGGATGTCTCCTTTGCTCTAAGTGTTACGAGTAGGTACCAATCGGACTTCGGTGAAGATCACCTGGACGGTTGTAAAGGGTATCCTTAAGTACTTGAGAAGAACTAAGGATATGTTCCTAATATTTGGAGGCGAACATGAGCTCGTTGTAAAGGGTTACACCGATGCTACTTTTCAAACGGATAAAGATGACTCCGCATCACAATCCGGATTTGTTTTCTCGCCTCAATGGTGGGGCGGTGAGCTGGAAGAGTTCCAAGCAAGATACGGTGGCTGATTCGACGACAGAGGCCGAGTATATTGCAGCTTCCGAAGCTGCAAAAGAAGTTGTTTCGATCAGAAAATTTGTTTCTGAGTTGGGTGTTGTTCCTAGTGTGTCTAGTCCAATGGACCTCTATTGTGATAATAGTGGTGCCATTGCGCTTGCAAAGGAGCCTAGATCACACAAGAAGTCCAGACATATACTACAGAAGTATCACCTCATCCGTCACTTTGTTGAGAGAGGTGATGTGAAGGTTTGCAAGGTGCACACAGATTCAAACGTTGTTGATCCATTGACAAAGCCTCTCCCAAAACCAAAGCATGAGGCACACATGAGGTCTATGGGTATTAGATACTTACATCAGTGATTCTAGTGTGCGTGGGAGAGTTTTGTGTCATGAGTATGTTTATGTAATAATGAATAATTGTTATTTGTTCCATGGATGATTATCATTTATATTGATTATCGAGTACGTGACTTGATCGTGAAACTCTTTGTTTATATGTTATTATAAATTATCCCTAGTTTGAGTCGTTATGTGGGACAATAATGACAGAGAGACTAGCACATGCATTAATTGATGATCATGTTTCACGGATCATAGATATGGAGATATCAGATTAATGATGTTAGCACATGTTAGTGAACATGGTGTTGGATTGAACCACTCCAAGACAATGTTGGGATTGTTATTTTAAATGTGCCATCAGTTGTTCTTGAGTGTTATACCTACTAGATCCTTAGACCTGAGATCGCCATTATTTCTCACCGTGTGTAGTGGTGCATCTTGGGGCTGCCAAACGCTACTCCGTAAATGGGTAGTTATAAAAGTAGCTTACGGTGTATCATGAAACATGTAATGGCATGTGTGCGGATCAAGATGGAATTTGCCCCTCCTAGATAACGGGAGAGATATCTCTGGGCCCCTCGAGATAGTTGGATTAGAAAGTGCGTGGCCATGCCAAAGTGATTAAGGAGTTAATCAAAATGACTAAAGGTAAGTCACGGATAGAATCCGCTATTAGATCGAGAGAATGGTCGAGCTATCACAAGGGTGGCACGCATCTCACCTTGAGTTTGACTGGTATCGTGTGGTAAAGGGATCGGTGTACGAGTATATCTAAGGTTCGGCCAATATGATCTTTATGTGTATTGGTGAGTCTCTATGCCCTGCTAGGTGCCGCTTTTGACTAGTGATTCGGAAATGGTTTCCACTCACGACCATCTACACATGAACCTAATGGGTCACACACTTAAGGGGTTTTGGAATGTTTGAAAGCTTGCATAGATGATTGTCTATAGTGCAAGTGGGAGGTTGTTGGTGATATGCCTAAGAGCCCATCATCACAATACGGTTTAAAGGCCCAAGAGGATATTGATCAAAGAGGGATTATGGTTACTAATGGGCCTATGAGATAGAAGCCCATTAGTACGCCCTATATATATGTAGCGAGGGGGCAAAGGGGGCGCCCCGACCGGTTAGTCGCGCCTCCCCTTTGCCGCCGCCCTCCTCTTGCTGCCGCCTTAGCCGAACGTGCGGTGATAGCACACCGACGTCCGGCGTTCCATCCCCGTACGTGTGGACTCCGTAGTGGCGCTGCTACTACGGTTGCGGCTGATCGGCTGCTGGGATCAAGGACGAGGAGCTCGGTTCGTGGGACGTGATCGACTACTTCCTCTACACCGACGCGCGACTTCTTCCGCTGCGCTGCGCGTCTAGTGGTAACGATCTATGATCTCTTACTCGCAAGTATCTTGGGTTTACGCAGTAGATTAGCTAGCGTAGCCTACCCGTTTCCCTACACAAACCTCTAAATCCAAGCTCCAGCACCGTTTGTAGCTGTTCTCCATGGTCTCATGGACACGTAACGAGGGAGAACAAGCACAAACCATGGCGGCATACTGTCATAGTGTCATTGACGCTTTCCAGATTTCGCTCAATCCAATTATCGAAAGCTAGCAATTGACAGGCTGGTATACTTGTCACATTGACCTCTACTGGTGAGAAAATAGGTAGAATATAGGATTCAAAATGTGACTATGACGACGTGTGGGAAGCAAAGCTTTTCTATTGTATTTTGAGATGAAAGTGAGGTGACATGAATGAGCAATCACTGCGTCTGCACTAGTCAAAAGTTTGGAATTACGTACATTTGTACCTTAAAGCAGCATATTTATGGGACTTCATTTTTAGACCTCCTACTCGCAAGTATCTTGGGTTTACGCAGTAGATTAGCTAGCGTACAAATGTACTAGTCTAGTGATAACGATCTATGATCTTCTACTCGCAAGTATCTTGGGTTTACGCAGTAGATTAGTCTAGTGGCAGGGCTTCGATTCCGCGACGCGGCACGGTAGGGTGCACTGTGCCCAGAAGTCCAGAACCACATGCTGATCTCTTGCCCTACGTAAGCCTAATCTTGGCATTAGTACATCAAAGCTTCTCGGGCGTGCATTACGAGCTGTCTGTCTGAGCATTGACGGTGAACAGTGAACACACCAATAATATGTGGAATACGTCTGCCCGATGCCACTCGTTCCGACTTTCAGTGCACTGTGCACGAATTCCACCCAGTCGTGTTTTCGCTTCTTTAGTTTAGTGGTGGAAGAAAATGGATGGAGTGGAAGAAATAACTGTACTAGTGTCTGAAGTGAGAAGTGAGATACTACTTGAAGGACCTACTCCCTCCGTTTATTTTTATAAGGCGTGGCAAGACGGGCACGGTTTCTTAGATCACACTTTGACTGTTTAGTTATCATGCATTGTATTATTATTTTGCAGGTCAATTCACATGCAAACACTTCGATATCAATTAATTAGTATTTAAGTTCAATTTAGTTGCTGGCCGGCTTTCTAGAAACAAAACTGCATGCCAAACCTCCTAGCTGGTGCTGTTTTTCTTATTAGTTATTTTGGTTGTTTGGTTATGGCATTCAAGCAGAGATATAATCTTGTATTTTTTAGTATATTAATAGAAAACCAATACGTTAAAAAAAACTCCCAGCCACCATTCATAATAAGGGCGTGTTTGGGAGAGCTCCAGCTCCGCAAAAATAGCTCTAGAGTTGCAGATCCACGGAGTTCCACTGTGGAGCAGCTCCACCGTGTATCTGAGATCTAGTAAAGTGTTTGGTACAGCTCCAGATTTCTAATCATGTCTATGACATCTAGGGTCCACATGTCAGGAGAATAAAAAAGGAAAAAACTCCTCTTCCTCCTTCGTGTTTATGTGACGCACACCGCAGGATGCCACTGGACGAGCAGGCGACCTCGCCGTCGCCGGCGCGGCAGGCGCGGCGGCCTTGCCGGGGCGGGGCCTCACCGCCGGGCGAGCGGCCGACCTTGCCGGCACGGCGGATGCGGCGACCTCGTCGGGGCTGGGCATCACCGCCCGGCGGACGAGCAACCTTGCCGCCGTGGCCTCCGGCGCGACTCCGCCCGAATCCGGCCGCCGGCGCCGCCCGAATCCGGCCGCCGGCGCCCGCACTCGCCGCGGTTGGGCGGGCGCGCGACCTCGCCGGGGACGGGCGGGCGCGCGCTAGCACGGCAGCCCTCGCCGCGGCGGAGTGCGGCGGAGCCGGCGAGGCCGCGTCCTAGAGGCTCCGCGCGGGGGATACGAGCTCGACTCCTTTCGCTTCGCGATCTTATGAACAAGATGTCCTTCCAGTAGTACTCACCTTCTCACTTCAGACACTCTAGCTCTTGCAACTCGTTATTATTGATCTTTAATTCGATCCGTTTTTCTTCCACTACTAAATTACTAAAGAAGTAAAAACGCTGAATGGAACATGTTGCCGGCCGCTGCAAGTCGGAACAAGTGGCATCAGGCAAACGTATTCGATGTGTTGTGTTTTAGCGGTTCACCGTCACAGTTGATGCTCTGACATACAGCTCGTAATTCATGCCTAAGAAGCTTTGACGTACTAACACCAAGATTAGGTTTACACAGAGCAAGAGATCATCATGTGGTTCTGGGTACAGGGCACCGTGCCGTCACGCAAGCCCTCCCAGAGCTGAAAGCCTGAAACAGATGCACGGGATTCATCAGGTATGCTTCCTGCTATAAAAAGAAGTCCTACCAGCAGCTCACCTCACAATCCACATCCTCCAGCTTTTTTACAACCCTGTTTCTTCCAACTGTTCTCCATCCACCACGAAACCCCGCAGCAAATCTAAACAACACTCAATGGGAATAAGTGACATCAGGCAAATATATTCCGCTAGCATGTGTACACTCATGGTTCGGCACCACACCACACACGATGCTCCTTGAGCTTGTCACAGGCGATTCTAGTTCCTGATTTTGACATTCAACAACAGAAACAGTTGTACATTCACAATGAGTCAACGAGCAAGTACAATCGCAAGACTAAGTCAAGTGGCAAACTGAACAATTTCATGATAGCTAAAGTATTGAACCCTAAGCAATTGTAACAGTCAAATACTAATTTAGAAAAAATTCGAGCCAGGAACTTAGCCAATGTGGCATGAGTACCTGATTGCAGATTGCTTGCCTGCTTGGAGCAATGTTAGGATAGAGCTTGCCCAACCGCCGTACCTTCGCGGCCTGACTTGTCCGCGCCGGTGGTCGGCGCGCGCCCCGCAACCGCCCGCCGTCTCCCTGCCGGCTGCCGCGCACGCACGACGTGGCTGACCCGGCCGTAGCTGCCCGGCCCCGGGGCACGCCCCCGCTCGCGAGGCCGTGAGCTGCAGCCGCCCGGCCGCGCGCCCTGCCGCCGCTTCCCGCCGCGGACACGCTAGGGTTAAGAGAGGCCGAGCGAGGGGGTCGAGTCGCGGGCGCCGGCTGGTTAGCGAAGGATGGCGGCGCGGTTGGGAGGGAGGGGCGGGCGCGGTGGGGAGCCGGCGCTCGGCCGCCGGCATTGGGGGACGCGGTGGGGACGGGATCCGCCGGCGCTCGGGCGGCCGCGGTGGGGAGGCGCGAGGGCCCGATCCAGATGCGCGTCGGGCGACCGGTGACGGGAGGTCGGGGATGCTGCAATGCGTGAGGGTTATTGCAGGTCATGCGGGCCTTGCAGGCCCACCTGCTAACACCCACCGGGCTTGGCAGGCTTATTTGCTAGAACCCGCTAGAACCTCGCAGGCCTCTGCAGGAGCCCGCGTTGCCGATTCTCGCAGGCGGGCCTCGCGGGTTGGCAGGTTTTCGTGCGCCTGCCTACATCCTTAAGCTTGTGATGAGCAACCAAGAGAAGGTGATGCTTCCTGGACGACACCATCATCATATCGTTCTAGACCAAGTTCTAGTGGAGTTGCTATAGCGTCACAAAACCACATACACACCGTTTGCGCCTGCGGGCGCATCACAAAATCCTTGTGGGGTAGGTAAACTTCATCTCTATCCGATGCCCATATGTCACCGACCATGTGGACCAGAGAAGAGAAAAAAAGGAAAAAGAAGATGATTGGAGAGATCTTTCAAGAGCGCAAGAGGGATTCATCCTTATGGTTCGTGCCTCTGAATATTGTTCCACCACTCTTTGGTGATCTTCATTCAATATATGTGTTGATCTTGGTAAATAGACTAACATCCTGGTTGATTTTTCTCGTTAAAATTAATTTCTTTTTCTATCACTAACATGCTACGCTAGTGTAGTTTTCACAACAGGGCTGTTTCTATATAATTACTACTATCAGCACTCAAGCACTCACCTTGCTTCCCACACCGCACATTGTTTAATTCCATTTCGCAGTTATGCCACCAATGCAAACCGACCAAGAATCAAACAAACATTTAATTGAAGTGTAAATCATTTTACCTAAAAAGCAAATAATATCGGGAATATGTCATGTTCCGACCTTTGCTATAAGTACTACCAACCAGTGGCTCACTTCACCACACTCGTGTTCTCCTTAGGAAAAAGTTTACTTCACCCCCAACCTATGGGGGTTGGAACACATCGCCCCCAACCTATGAAAATGGATTTTTTACCCCTGAACTTTGTAAAACGGGACAAATCACCCCTGAAGTAGTTTTGAAAAAAATCATAATAAATCACAGAAAAATCATAAAATGAAAAATCAAATTGTGTTGGACTTCAAATTAGTAGTTCTACGCAGTGAACATACAATATGGAATACTTTAGTACATCTTTTTGTTATAACTTTAGATCTATGATTTTCTCCATAACTGTAAAAAATGTACTAAATATACCATATTATATGTTCACTGTGTAGATGTACTCATTTAGAATCCAACACAATTGGATTTTCCATTTTATGATTTTTCTGTGATTTAATATGATTTTTCAAAACTGCTTTAGGGGGTGATTTGTCCATTTTTAGAAAGTTCATGGGTAAAAAATCCATTTTCATAGGTGTGTGTGGAGGGGGGGGTGATGTGTTCCAACCTTCATAAGTTGGGAGGTGAAGTAGACTTTTTCCTTCTCCTTATTACCTCGACATTTATGTTAGCTATTTTCTTCCACCACTAAAGGCCCGTTTGGCACAGCTCAGATTCACCTGTAGAGCTGTTTTTAGAAAACAACTCCATGAGCAACTTCACGAGCGGGGGAGAGAGTCATGTTTTGGCAGCTTCACCATGGACCTAACTCTGTGAGAGTGAGTTTTCAGAGAAGCTGACCAGAGAGTTGAGTTAGGCAGAGTGTTGGCTGCTTGGCTATTGAAGTTGTGAAGCTGCTTGTGAAACTGCTCGTGAAGCTGTACCAAACGGGCCCTAAGCACTCCAAATGGAAGCCCTGCATCCTTATTTTTCTGCCGCCTTTCAGAATGAGTGGCATCACAGGAACATGTTTCGCGTCGATGTTTCGCAGTTCTGTTCGGCACTGCAGTCGATGCTTGGTAGAATCATGAAAGACGCCGGGAAAACGTTGATGAGGTGTTGTGTTTGCACGGTGGAAGAGATGTTAATGTCGACAGGCTACTAGTTGGTTGTGCTGACTGACAAGCATGCGCATGACATCACAAATTCACAATGTGGGTGAGCCAATGAGCCTTCCAGTGATGCTTTAGATCAGATTAATTGTTGCGTAGAGTGGAGGCAATCTGAACGAAAACGTTGTGATAGTGTGTGCACGACGAACCGGCGGTGACCGAACCACCATCTCATACCACAGTTCATTCATAATTGAACGAGGCTGATCTCTAATGAGAAAAACGTAAACGAAAATGTTGTTAGAAGATGTGTTCCGCGCTAAGGTTTAAAAATAACTCGCAATGTGTCGGTCGGCCAGTTGAAATATGGAATAATGTTTCTGGCCCACTAGCTAGGAGTCCAGAGGCAAACTGGACCACCAACCCAAACAACATGCATATCATTCATAGGTCTGCGATCCCGTTCGATATGATGTTGTTTGTCTTGGTCATCTTATAATAATTTTTATTATGATTTGGACATCCTATTTATACTAAGTATAAGAACGAAACTTTCCACTAGGAGCGGCCTTAGCATGTGCAACATGTGTCCATACTCTTTTAAGGTTCAAAATAAAGTTCTTCTAAACTTTGGCTTAATTAGTGCAGATGCAGGGGGTGCTCATTTGTGTCCCCCCATATATATATATATATATATATATATATATATATATATATATATATATATACACGTGCTAATCTACACCCCGGGTGTAGAGTAAAATTCTACACCCGAGCGGTAATTGCGGCCAAACCGATTAACAATTACTTGAACTAAGTCACGGGATTACCGAACCATGCTCACCGGTCGGTAATCTCGCGATTTGGTTCGGTAATTTTTTACGCGTTTGGTCGGTAATTACTGTTGGGTGTAGAATAGGATTCTACACCTAGGGTGTAGATTAGCGCTACCGTATATATATATATATATATATATACATACATACATACATACATACATACATATATATATATATATATATATATAGGTGTGTGTGTGTGTGTATATATGTGTATATATATATAATTTTCATCATAAAGTATAGTAATAACAAAAAATAAAACAATATATTCACTTCTCACCATGTGAGCAATGAGTTGAGTCATTAAACTTCTAGCGAGCAACTCCACATATAAGAAAAATATAAATTAAGGTGCAGATCAAACTTAGGTGATTTGAATATCTAGTGTGATGCCTTACAAGAGAAGAAAGAAATATCTGAAAACAGAGGGACCCACGAGCTTATAGTCCCCAAATTTTGTTGTCATCCAAGATGATGAACTTTTTATGTAATGAGAACCTCTAATATTATCTAGGAGGATTTTTTTTGTAACACACAAGAATATAATGTACAAAGATTAGCTTGGTCTCATGAATTTCCCCTGATTTGGGATTTTCCACATTAAAGTTGGTTTCTTGTTGTTGGATGTGTTGCTGTTGAGGTTTTCCCATAATTTTTGTTTGACACATATGTTACCCTCCACGTCTATGAACAGGTTTGATATCTTGGGCTGATTTTGGTAGTTTCTGAAATCAGCCCTTCCTGTTGATTTCACAATAGCTAGTTTTATATATAGACTAGGATCGTGCCCGTGCGTTGCTACGGGCTATTCAAATATCTTGAAATCAACATACGTTGAGCTCGGACATGGCTCAAATTATCCTAATACTATCATGAAGACATGAAGAGCACCACCTAGCCCCGTGAGCACATGCGCACTCCATTGAGCACAAGAACTCGTGTAAGACACATTGAAGATATGATTGAACGGTATAACAATATATAGTTCCAATCCCTAACACATAGGTCCCATTCGGAGTATTTCTTTAACATGTATTGGTTCGGTAACGAGGTTCCGAATTATGTTGAGTAATAGATCACTAATCGTAAATAATAAAACCCGATGTAATGCAAGATGTCCCTCAATTTTCCAAGCGATGGGTATCACAAATCAATAAATCTATAATATAGCAACAAACATACCTTGATGTACATATCACCGATGCGTCCACGATCAAGAGGCATATGAAATTGTAGATGCGCTTGGAACCCACAGATCATGTTGAACCCCATGGCCTCCGCCCCCGCCACCAATACAAATCGGCAACGACGCAAGCACCGCCCATGGATCGGGAGCGGCAATGATCGCGGGACCAAAGAGGATCGGATCGCCAAACCATTTTGCAGGAAAACACTAAGATCTCAAGGGATCAAAACTCACACCATACCGGACTAACTCGGAG
This sequence comes from Cenchrus americanus, assembly GCA_947561735.1. NCBI lineage: Eukaryota > Viridiplantae > Streptophyta > Magnoliopsida > Poales > Poaceae > Cenchrus > Cenchrus americanus. The sequence continues at coordinate 9,518,274 of OX387240.1, read as the reverse complement.
TGTGCCACCGGCGGCGACGTAGCCAGATGGTAGTACTTGCCCCCACGCGAGCGGGTAATCGGCGGCCGCCGGGTATCCACTTGTGTAGCGAGTCGGCGGAGGCCCCCACCTAGAGGGATGACATACCTAAAGAAGCATGGGAGCCTTCCCTTAAATTCTCTAAGACGAAACCGAAGCAATTGATACTGGGAAGCGAATGGGACTAAAGCTGTGAAAGGCTTCAAGTGGGTCAAATTAGAATCTCGAAGAAGCAAAGGCACCCGTAACATTAATCGGAATAGTCGGGTCCATATTAAAAGGAGTCGGATCCATAAGGAATGCATATACTTGGACATACGAGAGCCTATTGTATTTGTAAGGAATGCTTTGCTTTAAGTAAATTGCACAACAAAATTTCCAAAGGCCGAAAAAAAAGATCATATGGTTACGGTTGGATATGGAGGTATTGGTAGAAGAAAGATCGAGGAGTCAAAGACCGATGCGGTTAAGTATATAGAAGACATATAATAATAATAATAATAATAATAATAATAATAATAATAATAATAATAATAATAATAATAATAATAATAATAATAATAATAATAATAATAATAATAATAATAATAATAATAATAATAATAATAATAATAAAGAACATTGCCTTTTACTTATACTTGGATGAGCGAAATAACAAAAAAAGTGATATGTTCAAATCATGAGCCCGGCTTCTCCACACCCGCAAAGATACCACCGGATCACCTCACTAAACATTTGGTTGGAAAAAATATCCTTTCACAATATTTCTATGACTTCGACAAGCAAACCCACAAAGTTAAGTACGGCGCATCAAGTTAAACTTACGACTCTTCAAAGGTATAAAAACATTCTTATTAAGTGCACAAGAAGCGTGGGCACTCTTTGCCTAGGATAACATTTTTTTGAATCGAGGCTTGCCCCATTTTCATTCAACCGAACGAAAATACCGGGTTTCACACAAGTAGTTCGGAATAGGTAAAAGGAGAGGTGACGGATCCTACTACTGCCAAAGCCGGCCATCGACCACCCGGGCTTCCTAGGTTGAATGGCTAGAAAGTTCAACAACCTTTGAATATTACAAAACAAAACTTGCACAACGCGCTTGCATGGCATTTTCTTTTTTTTTTCAACGACGATTCAGTTCTCCCTTCCGCTTCTTCTCAAGCTTTTTGAATTGTGCATTAGGAGGTGCGTGGTCTTTTAATTAAGTTCGGATATTAGATCAACAATAATTTTATTAAAACATTTGCCTTCACAAAAACTATCGTTTTCGGACAAAGCATGGGAAATTTGTTCCGTGCGTGCGCCCAAAGTGGCCAACCGAAACAAACATAAGCTCGGACATGAACAAAATACCTAAATAATAACTTCAACAACTATAGAACAAAATCAATAAAAAAAGGAGCTCCACGCATAGGCATCTTGTAACCAAATTCTTAGAATTTAAAAGGCTGAATTTTTACATAGGTTCAACTGGCATTATTGATTGCGGGAATAAAGAACTATGCTAAATTTTGGGCCAACTATATTTGGAATGTTTTGCTCGGGATGGTCATCAACTCATCATAATAATCTCATGGGAAAACATTTTCAAACGGTATGCATTCATATCTTGATGTATGAATCAAGCAATCCGTAAAAGATAATAATGTTTAATTCTCGATTGATCATATGAGAAGTGAACAAGTTCTCGTTACACGATACCAATAGTCCCATTGTAATCATCTTCCATGCTACGTACCATGTATTTGTGGAAGTCGTATGAATGCGGTAGCTTGTGATACGGCAACAAAAGGTATACAAGCTAATCAAAATGCGGGGAAAACTGGCGAAGCATCTTAACCCAAAGGAACAATTTTAACAATAGAAACATATTTGGAGTACTCACCGTGACAAAGCCCAACCTCGGTGCCAAATAGTCCGACCTTTTGATGGAGCCCTTAAATTGACGCGAAAAGCACAACCGCAATGTTCCGGAGAAAGAAATTCCACAATCTAAGTATTCTCTCGTATTGATCATACAAGATTCATTTGCATTATCATACGTACCGAACTACCGGGAAACAAAAGACTAAAAGATTCATTTGCATTAGCCATTAGCACACATCCCGAACAATCCGGAAACATGACACACATATGGACCAAACCTACGGGAAAACAAAAAAGATGCACCCAAGTTACGGTGGTAAACACCCACATTTGACATCCACAAGATGCATATTATCCACAGATCAAGCCGATATGTAATCTCAAGAGTCAAAGTAGACAAGATAATCAACTCAACATCTACGCCACACGCCAACGGACATGTCTTCCTACCAAATGACGCCAAATCCCGAATCCAAGATCCACACGAAACAACGAGATATAACCGCAACATCAATAGCGCATAACATCGCACACCAAACGGCCGCACAATGCCCGTAGGAAACTAAAAGTCAAACCGTGATTGAAGGCCATCTTGAACCACACACGGACGGAAATCACGCCTTTCAAACTAAAACTAACCCTATCCACGAGCCATCGCGGCTAGATTTTAAGGCACCTACGCCGAATCCACTTGGACAACAAAATACCATCACCACCAAAAGACATCTACTCGGAGCACACCAAACCGGAGTAAAGGCACGACGTGGACTTACGGCTCCGTTGGCGGCGTAGGTGGTGAGCGTGAACTTCGGCCCGTGTGATAGTCCTTGTACAAGAGATCCGCGAATTCCAATAAGAAAACACCACCATTAGCAACCCGCAAGCTCGGACAAGGACCAAGGAATAACCCCGGCTAGAGGAAACCCCCGAATCCGGCGAGGAAAGAGGAAGTGTGACAACCCGCCCGGAGAAAATACCGTACTATCGCCTAAGACCGATCCACTTTGGTCGTTAAGCAATAGTAAAGTATCATCCCGTCGTTAGTTACCGGTTAACGCCCGGTAAATCACTTGGACGTCGAACGAGGATCGACACGTGCATTAAAACTCACGTGAAGGCGAGTCCCGAGTAGACCATGAGTTAACATAATTTATTACAAACCATTGTTCATGACATGGAGTAAAGGTTCGCAGTTCGAAAATACAGCGGAAATAAAATAAACTAGCGCAACGGTAGACATCACAGGAGGCCATCCGTGATGTCATCACTTGTCGTCACCCTTCCGATCAATCACACCTGCAACAACAGTTTTAAAGCAAGGCTGAGTATACTAATACTCAGCAAGACTTAACCGTCGGGTGATGACTACACCTCTAGACATGAAAGGCTTTTGGGCCGGTGGAGTTTCTCTTGCTGAACAGCTACTAAGAGTAGATCCTTATTTTCAATCTTTTAGCACAAGTTTAGTTGATTACCATTTCTAAGTGTGCCAACTAATTCAATCAAGAATTGGACAAGCAATTAATTCATCCAACCATATTCCTCGAGTTTCATCATTATGGGATATCATGGCCAGTTGATTAAGCGAGTCTCGTATAACGGTGAGAGGCCGACAATCGATTGATTTAAACCTTGCAAGGTAGACCCAAACACACGGTAGGCTGCCCCCGCAAGGACAACTTTCCCGTGCCGTTTCCGTCGATCTTCGGCTCGGGAGCGGAACCTACATTCCTTGGTACAAGGTTTACTGGATCGCTCCCACACGAACGTCCAGACTCACTCGGGTACCACATTTGTTGTAAGCGAGGGGGGACACAAGTGCCCCAGGTTTAGTAGGGAAAGGTTCCCTTACCGCGTCAATCGGGTACTAGGCTTACCGGTCTCATACCCGGCATATGTTTAGTACGTTCAAAAGCTTAGCCCACGAAAGCCATTGGACCGGAGCCCAAATCCCATGCTCTTACCACATGAGCAATTCATTTATAAAGATCTTATGATTCCAACATAAGAACCTATTCTCGCGAGTGACGAGCATCACTCGACTTCTATCGGTCCTATAGCATAGCAGCTATCGACCTAGCATACTAGTGATAGAGCATAGGTACCTAGGGATCATGCATCTAGGGTTTCAATTCAACTCCTGAAACGCAAATGCACAATCGTAGCAACCATAATTTGCATAATTTTAAAAGATGGGTTAATGATCCGGGCTTGCCTTCGATGGCAAGTTTGGCCTTGGGCCCTTCCGGACTTGGTCCAGGTCTTGCTCTACAACGACGTGGTGCACGTCTCCGTCGGCTCCCTCCGTTTCCTCCATCCGCATACGCGTACGCCTACCGTTCGGGAGATCTACACGAGGATGCAAGTGCAAGATTTAATTGACGATTTTAATTTAATTAAACACAAACAACAAATGACAACCATAGGGTGCATTAGTTGGACACATTCACCTAGATAAGAATACATTTAGCATACTCTTCCAAAAAGGAACAATATGCAATTCTTTATTAAACATTGAGTAAAAGTTCTTATTGTACTTATCATTTCATGTGAAAGCTTCATTTCCTTTTATCTTCTCCAATAAAGTGTAATTAATATTTTTATTTATGAATTAATTCCTTATTAGTGATGATAATTAATTATCTGTTAATGGTATTAAATAATACTTTTCAAAAAGAAAAAAGAATTAAATAAGGGTTTTTCTTTAATTAATTTCCCTTTAATATTAAAAAGGGTTTTAGGCTTTTTATTAAGCAATTAAATTACCAAAAATTAAAGAAGTGTTTCTTAAGCCTACTAGCACCTATCCTGGTCCATTGGACCCACATGTAAGTGTTGGATGCTAGGAAATTAAATATTACCGAAAATAACAAAGGCTAGCTAGTGATTCCATTTTAAATGCATACAAAAATAATTAAGCCTCAAAATGATCCAAACTTTCTTGTGCACGCTCTCTGGTCCTAAACAAGTCTAAAAAGCCAGCATGTTCACATGGAATCTCTACTGAACTTGGTTTATTAATTTACAAAGGAAAACATGCATAATTAGAGGATAAATAATTCTGGAAAGCCAAAAATCATGATTAATTCACAAGATGTGTATTTTGGTATTGCAGGACAGTGTGTACAAGTTGGGGTCAAAAACATAAATATATTTAACAAGAAAAAGCACTTATGAAGATCCGTTCGAAATAGGAAAACATTATTATAAAAAGATTTATGTTATAACTTTGTGCAATTTTTGGCACAGGAGCTAGTCATGACCTAACACACAACATATCCAAAAATTAGCTACAGAGGATTTATAGTTTTTGAGATATTGCAGATCTAGGGTGTTCACATTTGTATTTTTCATGCAAAAACTAAAAGGAATTAGCTCAGGCCAAATAACAAAAGTTGTAGTATAATTCACAGTGGATCCAACAAAATTGGTTTCACATTTTTACGAATTTTCTGTGATTTTCTACGCAATTTACAAGAATCGCCACTCACTTTTACTATTGGAGTTGCACTTTTGCGGGGAGGCCCTCGAAAATAAAACCTTCTTCGCAATGTAGTCCCCCGGGAGCGGTGGCCGGCGCGGGATGGCCCAATTCCGACGAGGTCTCGCCGGAGCCCGGCCGGGGAGGGTGGGGGAGCGGTCTAGGGGTCACGTGCTCTCGGTTTTGGGGGTTCGACGGGGGTAGGGGCGGCGCGGGTGGCGGTGTGCGCCGGCGGCCGGGAGCACCGGCCGCCGCGGCCGGCAATGCCGGCGAGGGGCGGTTCGTGGGAGCGGGGAAGCAAGCCGGCGAGCTATGGTGGAGCTAGAGGAGGGCATTGGGGGCCTTGGATGGCGCCGGGATTAGCGGAGGAGGGTCGCTCCCGCGGCGAGCGTCCCGGGGCGGCCTTGCGGGCGGCGTCGCGGTCGCCACCGCGCGCGGGGGAAACCAAGCGCGCCTAGCCACCACCGCGCGGCGCCGGACGGCGGCTTTAAGGCCGGTGGTAGCTTGCCCTCGCTGCGAAGGAATCCGCCCTTAACCGCGGGAGTACGGCGCGACGTGACCGGGGGTGGAAAACCGCGCGCGGCGCCGCGTTCCCGCACGACGCGTGGCCCGCCCGCTCGCGGGGTCGAAGCTCCGCCTCGGGAACCGGCGTGGGGCGACGCCCGCACGGCCCGTGCTCGCACCCGGCGGTCGCGGCCGCCTCGGTGTGCGCGCGCGCGCGGCCGGCGTGAGGCGCGCGCGCGCGCGCGCTCCCGGAACGCGGCACGACGTCGCGGCACGACACACCCGAGACAAAGCACGGCTTAGCCCTCTTGATCTCGCTTTTTCTCAAAATTTTGCAACTAAAGTGCACCGAGCAATGAATAGGAAAGTTGTAGATCTCACTACCCCCTACAACTTTCGTAAAGACCGTCTAGTGATTTTCTAAACGGATTTTTCAGGAACGTCGTGCCAACATTGAATGTCGACCCGTTCGAAAAACAGGAGGTACCGTCGCCGATCGAGTTTTTCGCTAATTTCCACCCAAAATTTGAAATGCCAATCCACACGAAAGTTGTGTCCCTCAACAATATGGACAACTTTGATAAAGGTAGATTTTGAAGTGTTTAGGTGAATTTTGGAGAACGCGCCAAAAGTTCCGCCGACATTCACCGACGTCAACGGTTAAGCCGGGTTTGACCGTGTCTTTGGCCAAGGGTTGACTACGGGTGTGCGTAGGCTTGGTCAAGGGGTTCATTAGGGTTCATCGGCGAGGTTTTCGGGTGACGGCCCGGGTTGACCTAGGTTTGACCGGGGTCGGCGAGGTTTGACTCCGGCCGATCCGGTCGTTAGTACTAATGACGTTAATTAGAAAACTCGGGGCGTTTCGGCCTACCCCCTTAGAGGGAATCTCGACCCGAGATTCGAAAATTAAAGACAAAGGTAGGGGTAAGGTTCTTACCGTTTCGCGATTGAAGAAAACCCGGATACTTGGTGTTGAGGAAGTGCTTGGTCTCCCACGTAGCTTCTTCTTCAGTATGGTGACTCCACTGTATCTTGTACATCTTCACGGTATGTTTCCTAGTTTGCCTTTCTTTTTGATCTAGCACTCTCGCCGGATGCTCGACCACCGAAAGATCCGGCTCGATCCAAGCGTTTGCTTCCGTGATCACTTCGTCTCGGTACCTTCACACCTTTCTTCAATTGTGTCACATGAAACACATTGTGCACCGTCGAGAGTCGATCCGGAAGTCGGATACGATAAGCGACCGGTCCACATATCTCAATGATCTCATATGGGACAATATACCGTGGGGCTAATTTCCCTTTGACGCCAAACCGTTGTACACCTTTGGTCGTGGAAACCTTGAGGTATACGTAATCACCCACCGCATAGTGTCGGGGTCTTGTCCCTTTGTCATGGTAACTCTTTTGTCACATTTGAGCCAACTTCAAGTTTTCTCTCGATCACTTCCACCTTCTATTCTCGCGTCTTTAACTAAATCTGGACCAAAGAGCATTCGCTCTCCGGCTTCTGACCAATTCAAAGGAGTTCGGCATCTTCGTCCATAAAGAGCTTCAAATGGTGCCATCTTCAAACTAGCTTGATAACTATTGTTATAAGAGAATTATGCCAAAGATAGACACTTGTCCCAACTCTTATCAAAATGCATGATGCTTGCTCTCAGCATGTCTTCCACAATTTGATTGACTCGCTCGGTCTGACCATCGGTCTGAGGATGATAACTTGAGCTACGAATCAATTTGGTTCCCAAAGATTCATGCAATTGTTCCCAAAAACGAGCCACAAATTGAGTACCTCGATCAGAAACAATGGTCTTGGGAATCCCGTGCAGACGCACAATTTGATCGATATAGAGTTCTGCATAATCTTGGACGGAGTAAGTGGTGTGCACTGCGATGAAATGAGCAGTCTTGGTCAATTGGTCCACTATAACCCGGATGGAATCCTTCTTTCTGGCAGTCGGGGGTAAACCCATAATGAAATCCATACTTATGTCATCCCACTTCCACAAAGGTATAGTCAACGGTTGAAGTACACCGACCGACTTCAAATGGCCGGCTTTGACTCGATGACAAGTATCACACTCGCCACATATTTGGCTATGTCTACCTTCATGTTTGACCACCAAAAGTTTTTCTTCAAATCTTGATACATTTTGGTGCTTCCGGGTGAATAGAAAATTTGGAAAGATGAGCTTCGTCGAAAATTTCCTTTCGGAGTTCCGGATCAACAGGAACTACGAGACGTTGCTCAAACCACACCACATCTTTTGCATCGTTGCGGAAACAACTATATTTGGGGTCTCCTTCCGCTAATTTCTGTTTTATTAGTTGGACACCTTCATCATTGAGTTGAGCCAAAATGATTCTGTCATATAGATTGGACTCAGCTGAGATAGCATCCAAATTTCCTTGCTCCACAATTTACAATCGGAGCTTCCTCAAGTCTTCACACAAAGTCTCACTATACAACTCCACGGTTAAGCAGTTGCAGTGAACCTTGCGGCTAAGCGCATCTGCAACAACATTGGCTTTTCCGGGATGATAGTGTACTTCTAGATCATAGTCTTTAATCAATTCCAACCATCTTCTCTGCCTCATGTTCAATTCCGATTGGGTGAAGATATACTTGAGACTCTTGTGATCGGTGAAGATATTACAACGGTTTCCCATAAGATAATGCCTCCAAATCTTGAGAGCATGAACAACCGCCGCTAACTCAAGATCACGGGTCGGGTAATTCACTTCATGGGGTCGAAGCGATCGTGAGGCATAGGCAATGACTCGATTTTCTTGCATAAGAACACAACCGAGACCAAGGCCCGAAGCATCACAAAAGACTTCAAACGGTTTAGAATTATCCGCCGCACTAGCACCGGGGCCGTAGTCGATGTTGCCTTAACGTGTGGAAAGCCTTTTCACAATCTTTGCTCCACACAAACTTAACTCCCTTCTTTAATAGTTTAGTCATAGGTTTAGCGATCCTGGAAAAATCCGGAATGAAACGACGATAACAGCCTGCTAAACCTAGAAAACTACGGATTTGATGTACGGTCTTGGGTGGTTTTCAATCCATAACCTCTTGTACTTTGCTAGGATCCACAAATATGCCTTCCTTGGAAATAGTGTGCCCCAAAAATTTCACACTATCTAACCAAAATTCACACTTGGAGAACTTGGCATAAAGCTTGTGATCTTGCAAATGTTGCAAAACAATTCGGAGATGTTCTGCATGTTCTTCTTTGTTCTTGGAATATATTAGAATATCATCAATGAATACCACTACAAACTTGTCCAGCTCCGTCATGAATACGAGAATTCATGAGATACATGAAATAAGCAGTGTGCATTGATAAGACCAAAGGACATTACCAAATACTCGTAAAGACCGTATCTAGTGGAGAAAGTCGTCTTGGGGATATCACATGGTCCGATCTTTATTTGATGATACCCGATCGAAGATCAATCTTGGAGAAAACTTTGGCTCCAGCCAACTGATCGAACGAACATCGATGCGGGGTAATGGGTACTTGTTCTTGATTGTTACCGCATTGAGAGGTCGGTAATCCACACATAACCTCAAACTACCATCTTTCTTCTTCACAAATAAGGCTGGGCAACCCCAAGGTGAAGAACTTGGGCGAATATAACCCTTATCTAGCAACTCTTGAAGTTGGTTCTTCAATTCTGCTAATTCCTTGGGTAGCATGCGGTAAGGTCTCTTGAAGATGGGGGTTGTCCCCGGTGGAACTTCGATGACAAACTCAACCTCTCGGTCGGGTGGCATACCCGGCAATTCATCGGGAAAAACATCCGCAAACTCTCGAACCACTGGATTTTCTTCTAGCTGAGAAGTGATTGCCACATAAGAACGAGGATTCACATCATCTTTGAAAGGTAAATATAGAGTCGTGGCTCCAACAATTGGTGAGTTGATCTCTACCACTCTCTCCGAAATATCCAAGTACTACCTTATGACGGTTCATCCAAATCCATTCCTAGAATGACATCCATACCTTCTAATCCCAAAATGATAAGGTCCGTGTCAATTGTTTTGCTTCCTAATTCCAAGAGTACTCCCCTGGTCACCAACTCGGAAGAGATGTTCCCTCCCGCTGTTTTGATTGTAAAAGAGTCCTTGGTGTTGCAGGAGTTCAGTCCTACTTTGCTCAACGTCTTAGCATTCACGAAGCTATGGGTAGCGCCAGAATCAAACAACACACGGATGGGTTTGCCTCGAATAGAGAATGTGCCCATCATTACTGGTGCTCCTTCTGGGATATCACCCACAGAAGTGAAGCTGAGTCTGCCCTCCCTGACTTGAGCAATCTTCTTCTTGCCCTTCTTGATGGGTTTGGAAACTTTTCTCCGATTAGGGTCGAGTTAGCCGGTGCCGCCTGTTGGTCTGGCACGGTTGCAGGCATGTCCTAGCGAAGTGTCCCGGTTCACCACACTTGAAACAACAACGCTCATTGTTGCCATTGGGACTAGGTACAATAGGCTTGGGAGTCGGCTGTGGAGTGTTGGGAAGGTGAAGATTTTCTTGAGTCTGATCCTGGGACAACTTAGCCACTAACTTTTCCGACCGTGAAGCCTCGCCGAAAGTCCGGGAAAGTCTTCCGCATAATGCGTATCTTGCAATGTTGTGCATTATTGGGCATGGAGTCGGCCTTTCTTTTCTTCTCGGCTTGGGCTCTCTTCATGGCATCTTCTTGGGAGATAGCCTTATTCACTAGCATGGGGTAGCCGTCAAACTTTACCGAGTGTTCACCATTCACCCGCTTTACTATTCGTACCTTCACGAAAAAGCTCCATCTTCTTCGTGTTGGTATCCACATGATATCCTCCATACGGCACAGGTTATTAAACTTCTGCGCGTATTGGTACACTGTGTCTGACCCTTGTTTGAGAGCCAATAACTCTCTCATTTTCCTATCGGTAAGTGCCTTAGGAAGGTGATGATCTCTGAAAGCCTTTTTGAATTCTTCCCAAGTGATTTCATACTCCGGTGGTTGCATGGATTTGTAGTGTTCCCACCACATTAAAGCATAACCACGAAGTTGTAATGCCGCGAATTTAGCCTTGCGTCCTTCTGAACATGGCAAGGTAAACACCGCAAACATAGCTTCAATGGCCCGAATCCAGGCATCGCATCCAAGGGTTCTTCTCGTCCCATTGAACTCGCGGAGGATTCATATCCGTAAAGTGCTTGTACTCGGTTACTTGACCTTGGGCATTCATCCGATTCCCGTGGGGCCGCTGGCCGGGATTGCCGCCGCAGTATAGAAGAATTTGGCGCATCATCTCGGTTTGAGTAGCCACTATTGTCGGGTCCGGCGATGGTGGCGGCCGGTTGCGGCCACTAGGATCATTGAAACCATTCGAAGTGCCGCGTGTCGAGCCCACCATTCGAAAAATTTGAGTTTTCATAAGTTACACATTCGTAAGCTTGTTCAACAAGTAGAACATGTACGACGAAAACTCAAATTGACCAAATAGCTAGACTCAAGACAGCTTGCACCGCATCGAATCGACAATTTCCAACATTCCGAAACCAAAGTTTCCAAAATGTTCAAATTTTTCCGACAACTCGGTAGGTTCATAAGACCAAACTTGGTAGTCAAGGGTGAAGCGAGACGAGTCGGGAACAAAGTGCAAAGGTGCAAGATTCAGAATGACGTGTTTCGGAAAGACGGCAAGATCTAGGTTTACTATTTGAGCATAGCTTGAGATTTGAAAACCTATGATCGTGCAAATACTTCTCGAAAAGGATTTGGATAGATTGGGAGCACTTGGGTGTAGATCACTATTATGGAAACTCGCAGAAAGTCTAAGAAGAGGTCACGACAACAATGTGGTCAACTAAACGGTTCAACAACACTTTAGATTCGGTTTAAAGGTTGTTATTGTTGTTATTAGATTATTACTTAAGGAAAAAACACATGTGATCATTTCACTACTCAGTAGGTTTTTATCATGATGCAAGAACGACCTATTCGTCCTCACCAAGCAATTAAACCAAAAATCGGAGTTAGTGCCAGTGGCAAGGCAACAATTACGTCTCTCCCTATAATAACTAGTCGAGACTATCGATACTTGCTTAGCGACTTACGAATGTGGTTAGGGTACCTGCAGAAGATCACAGAACACAACGAACCTTTCATGCCAGCACTCATGAAAGCACCCACATACATTACCATTCACTATAGAAATGGCATCCATGCGTTAAGCCGTTGCATGGACAAGGCGTCCTATTTAAGACTCCGACGCGACGTGAGTGCCCATGGGATTAGGCCTCACTCATCCCTCACGGACTTTCTCGTGGTACCATCACGTAGGGCAAAACGTGACGAGACTCAAACGCGACGTGACACCGATTGGAATAGGTCCCACTAGTCCCTCACAGGACTTCTCTGTGGTATCACCACGTATGGCAAAACGTGATGAACTAGTATGGTTGTGCAAGAATGTAAGTCTGACATAAAGTAAAATGTGCTGGAAGTTAGCAAAATAAACCATAGATTAATAAGCCACCTGAAAGAAACCAAAAATTCCCTCTAGGGCCTCTCGGTCTAGTTCATCCTTAACGGACCAACGCATTTTGCAAACACAACCAATCTTGGCAAGTTTTATTCCAAAAATCATGTGATTAAGGTGGTTAATTAGGCTCTGGTGCATGCAATCGCTCTGATACTAGCTATGACAACCCGCCCAGGAAAATACCGTACTATCGCCTAAGACCGATCCACTTTTGGTCGTTAAGCAATAGTAAAGTATCATCCTCGTCATTAGTTGCCGGTTAACGCCCGTAAATCACTTGGACGTCGAACGGAGGATCGACACATGCATTAAAACTCACGTGAAGGCGAGTCCGCAGTAGACCATGAGTTAACATAATTTATTACAAACCATTGTTCATGACATGGAGTAAAGGTTCGCAGTTCGAAAATACAAATGAAATAAATTAAACTAGCGCAACGGTAGACATCACAGAGGCCATCCGTGATGTCATCACTTGTCGTCACCCTTCCGGTCAATCACACCCGCAACAACAATTTTAAAGCAAGGCCGAGTATACTAATACTCAAGCAAGACTTAACCGTCGGGTGATGACTACACCTCTAGACATGAAAGGCTTTTGGGCCGGGTGGAGTTTCTCTTGTCGAATGCCTACTAAGAGTAGATCCTTATTTTCAATCTTTTAGCACAAGTTCTAGTTGATTATCATTTCTAAATGTGCCATCTAAATTCAATCAAGAATTGGGCAAGCAATTAATTCATACAACAATATTCCTCGAGTTCCATCATTATGGGATATCATGGCCAGCTTGATTAAGCAGTCCTCGTATAACGGTGAGAGGCCGACAATCGATTGATTTAAACCTTGCAAGGTAGACCCAAACACACGGTAGGCCGCCCCCGCAAGGACAACTTTCCCGTGCCGTTTTCGTCGATCTTCGGCTCGGGAGCGGAACCTACATTCCTTGGTACAAGGTTTACCGGATCGCTCCCACACGAACGTCTAGACTCACTCGGGTACCACACTCGTTGTAGCAGTGGGGGACACAAGTGCCCCGTGTTTAGTAGGAAAAGGTTCCCTTACCGCGTCAATCGGTACTAGGCTTACCGGTCCCATACCCGGCATATGTTTAGTACATTCAAAAGCTTAGCCCACGAAAGCCATTGGACCGGAGCCCAAATCCCATGCTCTTACCACATGAGCAATTCATTTATAAAGATCTTATGATTCCAACATAAGAACCTATTCTCGCGAGTGACGAGCATCACTCGACTTCTATCGGTCCTATAGCATAGCAGCTATCGACCTAGCATACTAGTGATAGAGCATAGGTACCTAGGGATCATGCATCTAGGGTTTCAATTCAACTCCCCGAAACGTAAATGCACAATTGTAGCAACCATAATTTGCATAATTTTAAAAGATGGGTTAATGATCCGGGGCTTGCCTTCGATGGCAAGTTTGGCCTTGGGCCCTTCCGGACTTGGTCCAGGTCTTGCTCTACAACGACGTGGTGCACGTCTCCGCGCGCCCTCCTCTCGTTTCCTCCATCCGCACACGCGTACGCCTACCGTTCGGAGATCTACACGAGGATGCAAGTGCAAAATTTAATTGACGATTTTAATTTAATTAAACACAAACAACAAATGACAACCATAGGGTGCATTAGTTGGACACATTCACCTAGATAAGAATACATTTAGCATACTCTTCCAAAAAGGAACAATATGCAATTCTTTATTAAACATTGAGTAAAAGTTCTTATTGTACTTATCATTTCATGTGAAAGCTTCATTTCCTTTTATCTTCTCCAATAAAGTGTAATTAATATTTTTATTTATGAATTAATTCCTTATTAGTGATGATAATTAATTAACTGTTAATTGTATTAAATAATACTTTTCAAAAAGGAAAAAGAATTAAATAAGGGTTTTTCTTTAATTAATTTCTCTTTAATATTAAAAAGGGTTTTAGGCTTTTTATTAAGCAATTAAATTACCAAAAAGTAAAGAAGTATTTCTTAAGCCTACTAGCACCTATCCTGGTCCATTGGACCCACATGTAAGTGTTGGAGGCTAGGAAATTAAATATTACCGAAAATAACAAAGGCTAGCTAGTGATTCCATTTTAAATGTATACAAAAATAAATAAGTCTCAAAATGATCCAAACTTTCTTGTGCATGCTCTCTGGTCCTAAACAAGCCTAAAGAACCAGCATGTTCACATGAAATCTCTACTGAACTTGGTTCATTAATTTACAAAGGAAAACATGCATAATTAGAGGATAAATATTTCTGGAGAGCCAAAACTCATGATTAATCCACAAGATGTGTATTTTGGTATTACAAGAGAGTGTGCGCAAGTTGGGGTCAAAAACATAAATATATTTAACAACAAAAATCACTTATGAAGATCTGTCTGAAATAGAAAAACATTATTATAAAAACATTTAAAGTATAACTTTGTGCAATTTTTGGCATGGGAGCTAGTAATGACCTAACACACAACATATCCAAAAATTAGCTACAGAGGATTTATGGTTTTTGAGATATTGCAGATCTAGGGTTTTCACATTTGTATTTTTCATGCAAAATCTAAAAGGAATTAGCTCAGGCCAGAATAACAAAAGTTGTATTATAGATCACAATGGATCCAAAAAAATTGGTTTCACATTTTTCTAAATTGTTTGTGATTTTTTACGCAATTTACAAGAATCAGCCACTCACTTTTACTATTCGAGTTGCACTATTGCAGGGAGGCCCTCGAAAATAAAACTGTCTTCGCAATGTAGTCCCCGGGAGCGGTGACCGGCGCGGGATGGCCCAATTCCGGCGAGGTCTCGCTGGAGCCCGGCCGGGGAGGGTGGGGGAGCGGTCTAGGGGTCACGTGCTCTCGGTTTTGGGGGTTGGACAGGGGGTAGGGGCGGCGCGGGTGGCGGCGTGTAACACCCGAAAATTCCATCACAATAAAATATTGTTAGCAACACGGCTTAGTTTTATTTTTCTAAGGATTTAATAAATTTGAATAAATAAATTTGCCTTTAATTAAATTAAACATCATTTAATAATTAGAATCAAACAAGTGATTGTGCATCATGTTGAAATGCATGAGTTTTGTTTGTGGTGTGATTTTAAAAGTCTTAAAAAAATGCTTGTGAAAAGTCTTAAAAATTTTTGTGAAAAGTCCTTAAAAATAATTGTGAAAAAGTTTGTAGAATTGGTGTAAAAGTTTGAATTAAAAAAAAATGGTTGAAAGTTTGAAATTAAAAATGTTTGAAAAAGTTTTCTAAAAGCCTTAAAATATTTGAATAAATTTGTGTTAAAATTTGATTTGAAAATATTTGAATTTGAAATTGGTTGAAAAGGATTTGAAAAGAAAAGGAAAAGAAAAAAAAGAAAAAAAAACAAATCAAACTAACCTAACCTACCCAGCCCATCTACTGTTTAGGCCCAGCCGGCCCACCCCGCCGCCTCCCTCCCTCTCCTCTCTCTCTCGGCCGCCGACGTGGGGGCCCACCCCGTCGGGGCCATCTTCTCCCCTCCGCCGCCGCCGCCCCCCCCCCTTTCACCGCGCCGGCCGCCGGCTCCCGCACCCCGCGCCGCCTCCTCGCCTTCCCCGCGCCGCTCCACCTCCCCCACCGGCGCGCGCGCTCCACCGCCCCCACTCCACTACCCCTTCCCCTTCGCCTTCCCCTACCGAAACCGCACCGCACGCCATTAATGGCGGCCACCCACCGACCTCGCCGCCACCGCCCCCGCCGCCTTTCTCCCTTCCCCCCCGCCCTATAAAGTGCGAGCCCGAGCTTCATCTCCACCCCGCACCGCTCCCCGGAGCTCTTCCACTCCGCAACAGCCGCCGCCACCGAGCACCGCCCGCCCGCCGGAACCGCCGCCCGATCCGCTTCACCGCGTGCCTTTCCCTCCCTTCCGAGCTCCCGTGTGCATTCCCCGCCTCCTCCTCTTCGTCCCGGTGCTTTCCCCCGCGCGATTTGGTGCCCGGGAGGCCAACATTGGCCTCCTCCGGCGAGCCCGCCGCCGCCGCTTGGCGCCGCCGCCGCCGTTCGGCCGCCGCCGGCCATCCACCACGCCCGCCCGCTCACACGCGACAGAGGCCCTCGCATCTAAGACCGACGGCTCGGATTAAAAGCGAACCGTACCCCTTCACCCGGTCCACGGTGGACCGGTGGACCGTGTCCACCGGGCCGCGTCCACGCGCTTGCGTCACGCCGACGTCATGCCTCGCGCGCACGCGCCGCAGCGGGCCAGCCACGTGTCGCCGCCACGCTCACCCGCCACCTGCCCGGGCACTTTTGCAAAAAGGACCCCGCGGTTTTAAAATTACAAAAATACCCTTCCACCTATATAAAGCCTTTCAAACGGTCCTTGTTTTTATGATTTGAACCCCGAGCTCCATAGTTTTCATGTTCTTTAGCCTATCCTTAACCTTTTACATATTAGACCTTCTAGTTTCACACATATTTATGTTTAGGTACCTGAAAACTTCCGTAAAACCCCTAAAACTTTCGCATATTCACAATTTAGCCCCCGAACCTTGTTTCACCATAACTTTTTCATCCTAGCTCCGTTTTACGCGTTCTTGGTGTCCACACGATCGTCTCTCCGAGCCCGTCATTTCTAAAAGCTTGTTTTAGCCTTTTGGTAATGTTTGATGTATTGTTTTATTTATTGTATGTTTTCTTGCATGATTGTAGCCAACACGCCGTTCGAGGAAGATCAAGTGCGAGCTTTGAAGTAAAGGAAAGTACCTTATCGTTGGAGAAAGGCAAGTGACCCTAACCACCCTTCTACCTATGCTTTAATCAAGAACACTATAAGTTAATCGGAACATGGAGAACCACCCAGGAAAACAGAGGCAACCACAGTCCATATGGCTCTGGCTTAGCCAATTAATTAGGTGTGCGATTGATCTGATGGCCCTTTTCCGAAAGGAGCAGAGGGGGATCCGGCGTTGCGGGGGTATAGCCCGGTCCTTTTGGGGTAGCAGCCTTTGCTAAGGTGCTGACCACTAGGGAGGGTTATGGTCCGCCCTGATCTGTAACTATGCGGGTCGTTAGTCTTTTGTATACCTTTGTAAAGGCTTCGTAGCGTCCCTATGCAATCACACCTCGGAAGTGTGGTATTGTGCTTGATCAGCACATGCGTGGTTGGGTTCAAAGTTCTTTGGAACTTTTACGCGAACTGTGGGAAAAGTGTGCAACCTCTCGCAGAGTGTAAAACCGATCGATCGGCCGTGCTCACGGTCAAGAGCGGCTGGACCCTCACATGATTAATTGAACTTAAAGATGGATTAATATTGCTTTCCGGTTATTTCGTGGCCTTGCCGAGTACCAACCATAAGTGTACTCATCCTTGCTTACGCCGTTCGCAGAAGAATCCCGGAGTGGAGTACTTCACCGACTACGAGGAGTTCGAGGATGCGATCAACCGCCGATGCCTGTGGAAGATGACGATGGAGTCGCGTCTTCATAGTTATCGTTGTTCGTGTAAAGACCTTCGTGTCTACCATCGTGAGTGTAATAAAAGTTAATAAACATTTTCTGTACGTTTTGAGCAATGTTTTGTGATATTACACTCATGAGTCTATCATATGTGTGGAATTGTGATCCTGGCACACATATGAGATGCATTCGGTTTTCTTCGGAAAATCGGGTGTGACAGAGTGGTATCGTAGCATTGCGATCGTAGGACGCAACCTCGGATAGAAATGGTTGATATTAAGGACTCTTTATCTAGAAAGCCTTTCCAGCATTCAAAATATCTTATTTACGCTTTTAAAAAAATATTTTATTCTTTATTCTCTAAACAAAATCAAATCTTTTGTTTTCTTCTACACCGAGTCCGATTCTTGTTCTCCCACCTTGAACTACCACACGTGTTTTATATGATAGATTCTTAGGTTGCCTACCCTTCTATCGCTTCGTTTCGATAGAATCGTTCTTGTGAGGACGTGCGATGTTAATGCTTGTTGATTGTAAACATGCATGATTGGATCTTTGACTTGATTGGAATGTTTTTGTGGAGTGATGGCCACAAATACATCAATAAAATAATTAAAGTTAAAATTTGAATCTTAACCCCTTTCTCTTCATCCTTATCAATTCAAAATCTTATCGAAGTACCTTTTTTTTCCTAACAATCAAATGGTAAACATCGGGTCGGGAGCCGGACAGGATATTCCGTTCGTCATCAATCGCTTGACTCAAATTCCCTCCTCCACCACAAGAGTTAGCGATGGATCCCGCGATGCAGCAGTTCTTTACGGAACGGATGCGCTGATTCGTAACCTCACCGCCACCGGCCCGCAATCTACAGCACAAGCAGAACCGCCCACCACCACAAGGACCCCCACCACCTCCACCACCGGTGAACAAGCATAGAGAGTTCATGAGCCACAACCCGCCCACTTACTCTCATTCTCGTAGATCCCCTCGATGCCGATGATTGGCTCAAGACCATCAACAAGATGCCGAATATCACCCAATGCAATGATCGTGAGAAGGTTTTGTATGCCTCGGGACGTTTGGAAGGTGCGGCCGCCGATTGGTGGGATGCTTACACCGTCGCACATGCCTCGCCGACACCATTACCCGGCAGGAGTTCCAGGAGAGTTTTCGTACACATCACATCCCGTACCGGTGTGAAGAAGGCGAAGAAGAAGGAATTTCTAGCTCTAAAGCAAGGCAACATGACAGTTAGTGAGTATCCGGATCGGTTTACTCATTTGTCCCGCTATGCACCGGATGAAGTCAACACGGATGCCAAGAGACAAGAACGCTTTCTCGATGGTTTGATAGGTCCACTTAACTATCGCTTGCGAGCCACACATTTCTTAACTTTCGGATGTTGCTCAATAAGGCTATAGGCTTGGAGAATAAACGCAAGGAACTTCGTGAACGAAGCGCAAGTTTCAATCTCGGGGACGAGCTAGCGGTAACACCCGCCCTCGTTACAACTCATCGCAAGACTCTCGCCTGCGTTCTAGCACACCGAGGCAGAGGCCATGGACCGAGTCGGCAGTATCGTTCGTTTGATGAACCCGAAGAATCCAACCCAATGACACCTCGGGCTCCAAATCCTCATCGAATCGCTCGGTGCACCCGCAAGGAACACTACTCCGGCTTCACCCCAAAGGATGCTTCAACCGCGGAGAATTAGGACACTATGCTAGTATTTGCCCTCGCCGTAATATGCGGACACCCCGGAGAGATAACAGAGGTCAACGAACAATATGCATGGTAGGGTGAACCATGTGACGACCGAAGAAGCTCAAGGAGACAAAGATGTTGTGCTTGGTACGTTTCTTATCAACTCGTACCCGCAACAGCTTTATTTGATTCCGGGGCATCGCATTCATTTATTACCGAACGATTCGTGACAAAGCATGATGTACCCAAGAGTTCCATGAAGACACATTTGCTAATTAGTTCTCCAAACGGTGAAATGAAATCCACCTATGTATGCCCACAGTGTCAATCTTAAGATCGGAGAGATAGATTTTGAAGCGGACTTAGTGATTCTAACATCCAAAGGAATAGATGTGATCCTTGGTATGGATTGGTTAAGCAAGCATGATGGAATCATTTTGTGTGCCAAGAAGTCGGTGCTCTTAACTACCCCGCAAGGAGATAGGATTGAGTTTGCCACTACAAGCCCGAAGAAGAAGGAGAAGTGAACAAGCTCTGTGATAGTAAACCATCATCTATCAAGAACATCTTGTATCTCCTCTTGTTTCCCGATCCCTCCGAATCTCGGGACGAGATTCTTTTTAAGGGGGTAGGATTTGTAACACCCGAAAATTCCATCACAATAAACTATTGTTAGCAACACGGCTTAGTTTTATTTTTCTAAGGATTTAATAAATTTGAATAAATAAATTTGCCTTTAATTAAATTAAACATCATTTAATAATTAGAATCAAACAAGTGTTTGTGCATCATGTTGAAATGCATGAGTTTTGTTTGTGGTGTGATTTTAAAAGTCTTAAAAAAATGCTTGTGAAAAGTCTTAAAAATTTTTGTGAAAAGTCCTTAAAAATAATTGTGAAAAAGTTTGTAAAATTGGTGTAAAAGTTTGAATTAAAAAAAAATGGTTGAAAGTTTGAAATTAAAAATGTTTGAAAAAGTTTTCTAAAAGCCTTAAAATATTTGAATAAATTTGTGTTAAAATTTGATTTGAAAATATTTGAATTTGAAATTGGTTGAAAAGGATTTGAAAAGAAAAGGAAAAGAAAAAAAAAGAAAAAAAACAAATCAAACTAACCTAACCTACCCAGCCCATCTACTGTTTAGGCCCAGCCGGCCCACCCCGCCGCCTCCCTCCCTCTCCTCTCTCTCTCAGCCGCCGACAGGTGGGGCCCACCTGTCGGGGCCATCTTCTCCCTCCGCCGCCGCCGCCCCCCCCCCCCTTTCACCGCGCCGGCCGCCGGCTCCCGCACCCCGGCGCCGCCTCCTCGCCTTCCCGCGCCGCTCCACCTCCCCACCGGCGCGCCGCTCCACCGCCCCCACTCCACTACCCCTTCCCCTTCGCCTTCCCCTACCGAAACCGCACCGCACGCCATTAATGGCGGCCACCCACCGACCTCGCCGCCACCGCCTCGGCCGCCTTTCTCCCTTCCCCCCCCCTCCGCCCTATAAAGTGCGAGCCCGAGCTTCATCTCCACCCCCGCACCGCTCCCCCGAGCTCTTCCACTCCGCAACAAGCCGCCGCCACCGAGCACCGCCCGCCCGCCGGAACCGCCGCCTCGATCCGCTTCACCGTGCCTTTCCCTCCCTTCCGAGCTCCCGGTGCATTCCCCGCCTCCTCCTCTTCGTCCCGGTGCTTTCCCCGCGCGATTTGGTGCCGGGAGGCCAACATTGGCCTCCTCCGCGAGCCCGCCGCCGCCGCTTGGCGCCGCCGCCGCCGTCCGGCCGCCGGCCGGCCCATCCACCACGGCCGCCCGCTCACACGCGACGAGGCCCTCGGATCTAAGACCGACGGCTCGGATTAAAAGCGAACCGTACCCCTTCACCCGGCCACGGTGGACCGGTGGACCGAGTCCACCAGCCGGTCCACGCGCTTGCGTCACGCCGACGTCATGCCCGCGTCGGCACGGCCGCAGCAGCCAGCCACGTGTCGCCGCCACAGCTTCACCCGCCACCGCCCGGCACTTTTGCAAAAAGGACCCTCGCGGTTTTAAAATTACAAAAATACCCTTCCACCTATATAAAGCCTTTCAAACGTGTCCTTGTTTTTATGATTTGAACCCCGAGCTCCATAGTTTTCATGTTCTTTAGCCTATCCTTAACCTTTTACATATTAGACCTTCTAGTTTCACACATATTTATGTTTAGGTCCCCGAAAACTTCCCGAAAACCCCTAAAACTTTCGGATATTCACAATTTAGCCCCCGAACCTTGTTTCAGCCATAACTTTTTCATCCTAGCTCCGTTTTACGCGTTCTTGGTGTCCACACGATCGTCTCTCCGAGCCCGTCATTTCTAAAAGCTTGTTTTAGCCTTTTGGTAATGTTTGATGTATTGTTTTATTTATTGTATGTTTTCTTGCATGATTGTAGCCAACACGCCGTTCGAGGAAGATCAAGTGCAGAGCTTTGAAGTAAAGGAAAGTACCTTATCGTTGGAGAAAGGCAAGTGACCCTAACCACCCTTCTACCTATGCTTTAATCAAGAACACTATAAGTTAATCGGAACATGGAGAACCACCCAGGAAAACAGTGCAACCACAGTCCATATGGCTCTGGCTTAGCCAATTAATTAGGTGTGCGATTGATCTGATGGCCCTTTTCCGAAAGGAGCGAGAGGGGGATCCGGGTTGCGGGGGTATAGCCCGGTCCTTTTGGGGTAGCAGCCTTTGCTAAGGTGCCGACCACTAGGGAGGGTTATGGTCCGCCCGATCCGTAACTATGCGGGTCGTTAGTCTTTTGTATACCTTTGTAAAGGCTTCGTAGCGTCCCTATGCAATCACACCTCGGAAGTGTGGTATTGTGCTCGATCAAGCACATGCGTGGTTGGGTTCAAAGTTCTTTGGAACTTTTACGCGAACTGTGGGAAAAGTGTGCAACCTCTGCAGAGTGTAAAACTGATCGATCAGCCGTGCTCACGGTCAAGAGCGGACTGGACCCTCACATGATTAATTGAACTTAAAGATGGATTAATATTGCTTTCCGGTTATTTCGTGGCCTTGCCGAGTACCAACCATAAGTGTACTCATCCTTGCTTACGCTCGTTCGCAGAAGAATCCCGGAGTGGAGTACTTCACCGACTACGAGGAGTTCGAGGATGCGATCAACCGCTCGGATGCTCGTGGAAGATGAAGATGGAGTCGCGTCTTCATAGTTATCGTTGTTCGTGTAAAGACCTTCGTGTCTACCATCGTGAGTGTAATAAAAGTTAATAAACCTTTTCTCGTACGTTTTGAGCAATGTTTTGTGATATTACACTCATGAGTCTATCATATGTGTGAAATTGTGATCCCGGCACACATATGAGATGCATTCGGTTTTCTACGAGAAAATCGGGTGTGACACGGCGTGCGCCGGCGGCCGGAGCACCGCCGCCGTGGGCGGCAATGCCGGCGAGGGGCGGTTCGTGGGAGCGGGCAAGCAAGCCGGCGAGCTATGGTGGAGCTAGAGGAGGGCGTTGGGGGCCTTGGGTGGCGCTGGGATCAGCGGAGGAGGGCCGCTCCGCGGCGAGCGTCCGGGCGGCCTTGCGGGCGGCGTCGTGGTCGCCACCGCGCGGGGGGAAACCAGCGGCGCCTAGCCACCACCGCGGCGCCGGACGGCGGCTTTAAGGCCGGCGGTAGCTTGCCCTCGCTGCGCGAAGGAATCCGCCCTTAGCTCGCGGAGTACGGCGCGACGTGACCGGGGGGGTGGAAAACCGCGCGCGGCGCGTTCCGCAGACGACGCGTGGCTGCGCGGCTCGCGGGTCGAAGCTCCGCCTCGGGAACCGGCGTGGGGCGACGCCCGCACGGCCCGTGCTCACACCCGGCGGTCGCGGGCCGCCTCGGCGTGCGTACGGCGCGCGCGGCGTGAGGCGCGCGCGCGCGCGCGCTCCGGGAACGCGGCACGACGTCGCGGCGCGACACACCCAAAGACAAAGCACGGCTTAGCCCTCTTGATCTCGCTTTTTCTCAAAATTTTGCAACTAAAGTGCACCGAGCAATGAATAGGAAAGTTGTAGATCTCACTACCCCCTACAACTTTCGTAAAGGCCGTCTAGTGATTTTCTCAACGGATTTTTCAGAACGTCGTGCCAACATTGAATGTCGGCCCGGTTCGAAAAACAGAGGTACTTGTCGGTCGATCGAGTTTTTCGCTAATTTCCACCCAAAATTTGAAATGCCAATCTACACGAAAGTTGTGTCCCTCAACAATATAAACAACTTTCATAAAGGTAGATTTTGAAGTGTTTAGGTGAATTTTGGAGAACGCGCCAAAAGTTCCGGTCGACATTCACCGACGTCAACGGTTAAGGCGGGTTTGACCGTGTCTTTGGCCACGGGTTGACTACGGGTGTGCGTAGGCTTGGTCAAGGGGTTCATTAGAGTTCATCGGCGAGGTTTTTGGGTGACGGCCCGGTTGACCTAGGTTTGACCAGGGTCGGCGAGGTTTGACCGGGGGTCGGCGAGGTTTGACTCGGGCCGATCCGGTCGTTAGTACTAATGACGTTAATTAGAAAAGCGGGGCGTCACAGAAGCCGCTCCACCCTTCTCTCGACGCCATCGATCCTAGAACTTCCTAGGCGAAATCAAAAACTCCTCTTCTCTCGCTCATCATCCGATCCGCGACAATCCCCGTGAGGAACAAAAATCACCGATACAATGACTGGTACACATGAACCAAAATTGAAGCATCAACTCAAGAATTTATTTCTACTCACGAATCCCCTAATCGAAGCATATCCGTCTACTCGCGAAGCAAATAGAGTTGAGAGAGAAAGAGCGGCGGGCGTCTCCGTGCTTACCGAAGTGGCCTCGAGTGCGAGGCGGCCACACAAGCGCGGACGACACGGAGGCTACCGGCGGCGTCCGCGCGGCACGGACAACGCGGATGCTGCGGCGGCGGCGCCGACCGAGCGCATCATATCGTGGAGGACGCTAAAGGCACGGCATTTATGCCGCCGGCGGGAGAATCGATCCGAGCGGCACCCGGGCCGCCGGCCGCCATCTCCTTCCCCGGCGCGGATCAATAGCGCCGGCCGCCGGCCTTGGTGGAGGACGACACCACGGCGCGGGCGGGACGCCGCAACGCCGTCGATTCGCGTGCTCGAGCCACCCCCCCCCCCCCCCCCCCGAGGCCCGCGGCGCGGCGGAGACGACGAGGAGGCCGCCGAGCCATCCTCTTGCTCAAGCTCCACCACGCCTCTCCTCCAACGCCGACGCCTCCACGAGACCCGCCGCCCGTGCCTCGGTTTCTCCGCGGATTCGGGAGGCGGAGCGACGCGAGGTCGGCCGACCGGCGAGTTTCGGGAGGCGGAGGCGGCGACGTCGTACATGCGGCTTGATGGGTGGCCAAGAAGTGCGAACGGCCGGGCGACGACGGCGTCCTCACCCCGGTTGCTCGGGCATCCGCTACCTCATTCTGCGGCGGCGGGGCGCGCGTTGCGGGCACATGGGAGGAGGGGGTGCTCGGGTCGATGGGGATTGGGCGGCAACCCTACGGCGACGGCGTCGTACATGCGGCTTGATGGGTGGCCGGGGAAGTGCGGGACGGCGGGCGACGACGGCGTCCTCACCCCGGCTTGCTCGGGCATCCGCTACCTCATCTGCCGGCGCGGCGGGCGCGCGTTGCGGGCACATGGGAGGAGGGGGTGCTCGGGTCGATGGGGATTGGGCGGCAACCCTACGGCGGCGGCGGCTGGGGTTGGTGGGCGGTCGCGTTGCCGAGCCTGAGCGAGATATGCGGCGGCGAGGCGCGTGTGGAGGGCACGGGGAGGAGCGGTGGGGAGGTGGGGATGGTGCGGGCCCACATGTCGGCGCGGTGGTTCCCGCCGGCGAACGGCGAAGGGGCGGGGCTCCATGCGGTGGAGCGTTGCCCTTACGCGTTTTTTTAGGGTAGAGAAGACATGCATGGGAATAGAGAGATTTTTTCTTCCGTTTGTTACCGTTTTTATACTGCTATATATATATCAGTACTTGCCCTTGCTTCCCACACCGCCGGTGGCGGATCCGGAAACGGATCACGGGGGGGGCTAAATAATGGAGGGTAAAAAAAATTCCGTGCGGCCAGCGGCCAGGGCTAAGGAAAAGAGCTATTGGGCTGTATTCTTCCCAGGGGGGCTATTGGGCCATCAATCGTTTTTATGCCATTTTTATGAAACATACTCCCACAGCTAATGGGCCTCGCCCCGGGCTGCAGCCCAGGCAGCACGGGCCGTGAATCCGCCCCTGCACACCGCGTATTGTTTAATCCTATTTCACAGAGCATACCTAATTACGCCACAGAACTTAGACCAAGAATCAAACAAATAATTAATTGTAGTGCAGGAGTCCCCCAGCAGGGTAGTCCCGCTAGACTACTAACTAGCTGGGAGTCCCAGCAGCCGACCGGCCCACCAGCCCACAGCAGTTCGGTTCTCCAAATCCTCATCATAAAATTGAAGCTTTGCTAATCAGGTACTCTTCTTGCTATAAAATGAAGTCCGACCAGTAAGCTCACTTCGAAATCCACATCCTCCGACTTTTATACCTCGTTTCTTTAACTGTTTTCTTCCACCACTAAACCCCGCAGTAAATCTAAGCACTCAATGGGAATGAGTGACATCAGGCAAACATATTCCACTAAAAGGTGCCCTCCTACGGACTACGGTTCCGGAGTTCGAGATGAACAACCAACAAAAGCTGATGCTTCCTGGACGACACCATCATCATTCTGGACTAAGTTCTAGTGGAGTCGCTACAGCGAATGCAACTCCTCTTCAGTGGTCGGCAACTGAGAGAGGGAGTAGTGTTCATCACGGTGCAGTAGCTTTGCACATGGAGTTCTGGACCCTTTGCATAAAATCGAGCAGGCAAAATCACTTGCAGTTGATATATATCTTGCAGTTGTGGTAGCGACAAGTAGTGCTAGTGTTTGTCGAGGACCTATATATGCCCACATTCTAGTGGGTGTGGGTGCGCCTAGCTACCAGCGATCAAAACATTGGCTCACTTCGCACCCTATCGTTCTCAGTGCATACTGCTTATTGTACTTGGTCGTTTCTCTTACATATTTTCTTCCACCACTAAGCATAGTCAGATGCATTCTAATTAATTATTTTACTGCTGCCTTGGGATTGGGAATGAGTGGCACCACGGGAACGTGTTCGGCGTCGTGGGTCGATCGGGGCATGTACAACAGTTTAGACAGCTGCTGTCGATTTGACTTACATAGACAGCTAAAAAGACAGTTTGTACAGTGAGTTGTCTATTTAACTGTCTGCATGTTATTTAATTCATCTTTGAGCACTTAAACCATAGTGATCAAGTAAAGTATTGATCTTTGTAGTCTTGTTTGTGTTTACATGATTCGGTGATATATTCATATTATAAGTCACTTGTGGTCTTTGTAACAAAGATTAAACAAAATAAATAATATTGAAACGAACGAATAGTAAAAAATGGATAAAAGGACAAGACTCTATCCCTTATCCACTCCTATCCTCTCCTTTCCCGTGATGTCCTCATCTTCTTCTCTCCGATGCAATCTTCCTCCAAGGCTCCAATGGGAATCTTTTTTCTTCTTGCCTCTACTCTCCTCGAGTGAGCCCACATAGACGGCAGGGCCACCACCGGCGTAGCAAGGAGCCCAACGGCAACAGAGAATAGCACAGCGTCGCGAGGACTGCGTAGGGGCAAACACGGAGCAGTCCTCGACGTCGGTGGTGGCCACGACCTCAAGCCTCATCCAGGTCCAGGTGAGCGCCGGCAACAGAGAGGTGGTCAGGAGCACCGCTGCGCCCTTCCGCTTCTGCATAGCCGCTGCCCCCCTTTCTGCTACTGCACCTCCACCGCATCTGCTTTTCGCCGCCGCGCGCGCATCGGCCTCTGTACCGGTCCAAATCTCATGCGGGAGGGGGATTTCTTCGGTACCTTCTGGCGCGGGCGCTCCAAATCTCAGCAGCCGCACGAGATCAAGCTTCGTAGTCGCTCCGGTGTACATCGGTGCTGAGCTCGGCGACATGGCCTGGGAGCACGAGCCCCCGTCGTCCTTTGGCGAGGCGACGACGGGCTCGTCCCTTCGATGTCACAGGGGTTTTCTGCTAAAAGTCCATCACATAGACGGCAAATAGACGACTGATGTACATGCCCTCATATCGGCGCTACGTTTCGGCACCACATGCAGTAAATGCTCGGCAGAATCAAGATGGATGCATGCCTAGGCAAACATCGAAACGGTGACGTAGCATCCTTGAATTTGTGTGAATGAAAAATATGGGGTTTCAAAAACTTGATTTGAATTTGATTGCCATTGAATTATATAAGGATGTGTTCTTTTTTTTCCCTCCCTAAAGTCCTAGGTTTCACCAATGCTAAGGCTCTTAAATGCTAGCGTGAGGAGTTGGATTTTATTTGGATTGTTTTTGGACTTATTTGGGTGGATTCAAATTTGAATTTGGAATTCAAATTTGAATATAGGTTATGAAGAAATCCTGATTAGGAAAGCCTTTCTTCACTACTTGGGCCGCAGCCAACCAAACTCGGCCGCCGCCCAATCCGGCCCAAGTGCGGCCCGCCCACCGCCCGCACCGCCGCCACCAAGCGCGCGCCGCCACCAAGCGCGCGCCGCCCTCGAGTCGGCCCGACCGCCGGGTCCCACGCCGACGTCGCCGTGACGTCATCGTCGTCATCCTCCCTTTTCCCCTTTTGCCGATGCCGGAGTCCAAAGCGCGGGCCGCGTCGCGCATCGCCGCCATCGCGACGCACCCTGCGGGCCGCCGCTGCATCCTCGCCGTCCACGTGCCCTGTGCTGCGCCTCCCCTATAAGTAGCCGCGCCGCAGCCCCCCGGGTTCTCCCAACCCTAGCCGCCTCGGGGGACATTCCTCCCCTGTCCACACCGCCGCTGGAGAAGGAGAGGCGGGGGAGAAGGAGAAGAGGGGGGGAGGAGTTGGAGGCCGTTAGCCGCAAAGACCGGAGCCGCCCGTGGGAGGAGCCAGAACCGTCGTCGTCAAGGGCGCCTACTTCCTCTGTTTCAACGTCACCACGCCGCCGTCTTCTTCCTTCTCACCGACGAGCTGCGCCGTCTTTTTCCTTCTCGCCGACGAGCCACGCCGCCCTTCTTCACCGACGCCTGCACTACGGCCCGTGGCCACCTAGGTGAGAACGAGCATCCCCTGCCCTCTATGGACGCCCCGGTCTTCGAGCCGAGGGGGAACGCGACGCTCGCACCGCGCCACCGCGCCACCGCCGCTGGTGATGCCGGCCTTCTAGCCAAGCTGGGAGGCTTTCTCTTGCAGGTGCCGCTGCCAACTCCACCGCGCGCGTGTAGTCGCTTTGTTCCGATTCTTGGTTCCTTGGGCCGCCATGCCGTGCGTCGCCGCTCCTAGCCACCGTCGTGGCCCGGCGCGTTCGCGTTCGCGCACGCACCCATGCAGGCTCATCGCCCTTACGCAGTTGTGCACCCCAGCACGCGTGCGCCCTAACCAGAGAGGTCCAGCCGGACCTTTGGTCCTTTTTCCCTTGCGCCGGACCTCGCCACAACGTTGCGCCCCTGCTCGCCGCGCCGGCATGGCCTTGCCATGGAGGACTGCCTTGCGCACGCGGTTGCAAGGGAGTGGAGCACCCTCCTCGGGTTGTCTCGTGCACGTCTCACCGCCGGCCCTTGCGCACACCCGCACGCGTCCGTGCCTAGCCACGAGTTCCATGTCCGCTGCCGCCTTTTTGCGCCGGCCCGAGCTCCGCCGCGAGCTACGCTGCCCCGCCGCTTTGCGGCCAACTCAGGGCCCAAGCCCAAGCCGCTCGCACCTCCACGCCTGTGTGCACCCAAGCGCACGCACGTTCGCACCCAACACGGGTGCCCGACCACGTTGCCGTGTACCGACGCCGCGTCGACGCCACCGTGCCAACCATGGCGCCGACCTCGCCGCGCCAGTCGCCTCCTTTCTTGTTCGTCTCCTTCGAGCCCTAGCGATCCAAGGGGATCCCGTGAAGCTCACCATGGGGCATGATGCCCAGGCACCGCGAGACCTCACCGGCGGCAAGGCCATCTCGTGCCGCCGTTCCCTTGGGACCTAGCGTCGAACACCTTGGAGTCATGGTTGGAACCGTGGGTTTCCTTGCACGCGGTGGACCACATGAGGTTGTGGCCGTAGCCAATCCGCTGGGATCCGGTGCGGCCCGCCACTCATCCCTTGAGCCAGGCGGATGCCCACACCGCGCCGCGCCGTAGCAAATCCCGTAGGGATCCCGTGCGGCCGGCCACGCCAGCAGCCACGAAGGCTATAGCTGGGCTTAAAGCCACCCACGTGGACGCCACGTCAGCTCCAGTAGCCGGCCTGCAGTCGCCTAACCGCTAGCTTTAAGCCCCTAAAAGTCAGCCCGTAGTCAGCCTATAGTCAATGCTATTGTGTATTGGTATTTTAATTTCAGAAAACTATTTTCTCTTTGGAAAAATCCTAGTAAATCCATTTTGGCTCCAAAAATATAAAACCTTTTCCAGAAATTCTCTAAAATCTTAAACTCCGTGCTAGGCTAGTGTTTGCTCTCTTTTGGCTCTTAATTGCCGTTCTTTTGGAGTTAATTGCTCTAGGACTGCTGTTTATTTTCTTTTACACGTTAGTAGGAGCAGCCGGAGCCGGGGAGCTGATCCCGGAGTACGACTACACCGACGACTTCACCGCGGAGGACTACCCGACCCCAGGTTCATGCCTGACTGATTCTGAAATACATATTAGGCATTGCTAAATAGAATGCTAGCGCTTTACTTTAAATGCATGATGATGATGAACCTTGCACTGCCTACTTTTATTATCCTGTCCTTGAGTGTCCTACTACTATATATGTTTATAAGCATGTATATACGCTGAGCTTCGCGATGCATGTGTTGTGATGGGAATAGTGGTTCTTGGCGTGAGTGGGATAAACCAGCAGGAGAAGGCGTTTTGGGTACTTTGGTGGGGGTGAGCTCGAGACAACCGATCTGGGATCGAGGATAGGGCTGCACTCCTCAGTGTATCCCTACTTTGACGGTTTTCGGAGCTTAGGTGTTGGGGTTTTACTTGCGCTTGGAGGATATGAGCTCGCCCCGGTCTGAAACCGAGTGGGCCAACCGCTTCACGGGACTTTACGTACACACCACCCCGCCGAGCGTGGGGTTAGGGCCGAGTTGAGCTCGGCAAGTGCGGAACCATACCTGCCAGCAGGATAGAGGGTATCAGTGGGGGAGAGGTGGAGAGAGACCACCTTCTCTCAGTGCGTCGCCCGTGTGGCCACACGGGGGCATTTCACAGTTCCGGTGCAGTTCCCTTTGTGAGGGGGACCGCTTTGAGGGCCGAATGCAGGATGGGACCGTAACTACCGAGAGTTCACACGGTAGGATGGGCTCGGTCGGCCGTACATCGGCCGGGTGCCATTCCAGGATGGGTACAGGTGTACACACTCTGCAGAGTTGTTCGATCTATAGCTATAGCCGCGTCCTCGGTCATGGACGAGCCTAATGGATTGTTGGTTCTCATGTTTTGGGATTTCTACCTTCCCCCTCATAGGTGAGTGTGTGGTGAGCCGTGGTTGCAGTCGGTTAGAGGAGAGACGCTCCATCTACCTCGTTGATCCGGTTGCAATCATTGAGGTGCGAGGAGAGGAAGATCTCGCATCGACCCTAGTCGGGAGTAGGTTGTGGAGACGGGGCCCTGGGTGACCAGGTGGTTCCGAGCTGTGTTGAGAGCTTTGGGATTGGGAATCTGTTGGAGATATCTTGTTTATACTCTGTTGCTGCAGCATAGGAAACCAGAGCCGCTTCCTTGTCTCTTTCCCCCCTTTAGATGATAGGCCACTTAAAGCGGCATACAGTTGGTGACGTGGACCTATCCCACTCCTTGGGGATAAACTTTGGGTGTGCAGAGACCGAGTACGACAACAAAGCCGATGGATGGTACGACTGAGGGATGCGTCACTTCGCTCAAGAATGTCTGTGGAGAGAAGAATAAAAGATGGAGACCCTTCTGAGTTGCTAGCTACCGTTGCGTAGGATTTCACTCTGATTCAGCCAAGAGGCTTGTATTGATCTACTCCTTAATGGACATGTAATAAATTATGTACTTTTACTCTTATGTGATGCGATGTATGACTTTGTGTATCTATCTGTGAGACGTTCTGTACGCGATAGCCACTGATCCAGAGACTATCGCGATGGTACAGGGATTCGGGTTTTCTATGAAAATCCAGGGTTTTACAGTGATACACACCAAGCTCAGTTTTGCATGTTGCTCTCGACATGCCGCTTCTGGTTCGATCAGTCGTGCATGCAGATCAGATTGCTGTAAAGCATCGAGTGCAGACAGTCTTGCCAATAGGCAACAGATGTGAATAGTCGATGTGACATTATATTCGGCTGTCAGCAATATGTTTGATGACCTTGAAGACCAGAGCGATTTTGGGCCCGAACAAAGCACTAACTCATCCGCTGATCCTCTTGCCAGAGTCAGGATGCGCACAATGAATGTAGATGCAGAGAGTGCTCATATATTTGTCACATATATATGTATATATCTCACTTTCTTTTATCTAAAAAATATAAGAACAAATTATAAACTATTTATATTCTCTTGTAGAATGTAGAGGCTATGCAACTATCGACGGTTCGACACTTCTTGCCTCCCACATATGCAGTACTACTCTAACTACTCCTATACTTTTAATCTTATTTACGTACTAGGTTTGTGTCCGTGCGTTGCTATGAGCATCCAAATACATACAATGCAATACATTCAATAAATTATGTAGTACGCAAGCAATACTAATAAATCATAATACTGAATCACAATATACAATGCAAACACAACATATATTTCTTAATTTGAAACATCCTATGAGAAGAACGACTTAAGCTTCTAGCAAAAAAGAAATATAAAACACAACAGCACAAGAGAGATGTTCGCACTTGCACGATGGAGGTTACTTTTAGCATCTGATTTTGATTTTTCTCATCCTTAATTGTACAAAGAATTAGCATTAGTGTACAACCAAACCACATGATGGGACGAGAAGACATTACAGAGATTTCTCATTTCAAATAGTTGGTGGTAATGTGATCGCAGATCAGTTAAATAAAACAAAACAGAGACCAGCTACCTTAAAACTTACACTTGGCCAAAATGAAAAAAAAAATCCTTCTTCTGGACAGGCAATATCACATTGTGTAGGACTATCCATACAAATGGATCTATCAGTACTGATAATGCATTTATGAGGGAGACAAAAGGGCAGGCGTGGACCTAAAGAATATGTTTACACATAAGAAATCATCTTGAGCATCTTCTCAAGGCTGTCAACATGAAGTATTCTGTGAAATGTTTTAATACCAATAAGCCAAAAAATAAGCTTCTAAAAAGTATAAAAGTTCTATAGGCAATCCAGGTGAATTAACTCGACAAGAATCCTTACTGGGGAAAAGCCTGCCTTGTATGCAGCCGAAAAAAAGATAACAATCATTGTTGCCATACCCACCAACGGCAGCTCCAGTTGCTGAAAATTTCAGCCAGCTTCCAGCTGACAGGTAGTGGAGATGGTTTTACGCAATCCAACCTTTATCCAAGCACACACCTTCCTAAAATAAAGTAGCATATTACTCGCTTACTATTATACTTCTTTCCTGTAAGCAGTTCCCATGAATGAAATTTACAACAATAAAAGATGGAAAAAGACCATTTGGCCTGACTATAAGGTTACACCACAAAGATAAATATGGCAAGTTGGAAAATTCAATTAGGAAATTTGAGATGATCTAGATTTTGGTAATTATAATTCTCAATTTGGAGGCAACTACTATACAATCACATTAACCATAACCATAGGATCTAGTAAGGAGATCAAGGTACACTACATCACAGGTCAAGCAATCAAAGATGATGGCCAATTGGTCCTGACTCCATCAGGCAAGTAATTCAAAGCCAACACTTTGACACAAGTCAGTTGTGGAAGCAACATGCTTAGAGATTGAGTAAGGCAGACCATTGAACATGACTAATCAGATACTTCAAAATAGTTCCTAAAAAATTGCATTAAAAATTAAGTTATTCCTCAATAAATTTGCATTGAAAATTCAGTTCTATAGGGTCAAGTACTTGAAGAGAAAACGATAACTATATTTCAATAGAGATCATGCGCACCAAAAGTCACACATGGACAAACCACATTCCTACTGTTGCAAGGAAACGTTGAATCTAAAAAATCAATTACGTAAAAGGTAATGGAGGAAAATTGTTTGACTTGTAACAAATGCACTGACCTATGACTAAATTTTGTGTCTGCTTAACATAGTGATGTATATATGGTGAATGCATATAGTCAGTTGGCAAACAGAACATTTGTTTGCTGATAACTAAAAGGGTAAGTTTAACAATTCAGAAATTGCATCGGTGAAACAGAATATTCACAACAAGTTTGAAAAATGAACAGAAAGATTTAAATCGGAATGCAGTTATATTAAGCAACAAAAACTTTCCGTTGCTGAAAAAATATACACCATCTCCCTCACTTTGAAGTGTTTAGCAAGGTACTTTAATTACTGGGCAAAATTTTTTGGTTGACATTTTTAAGGCCCTACAAGGCTACAAATCAAAACTGATGTTTATTCTGTTGAACAATTACCAGATGAACAATCAGCAATGACATGAGAAATGTGCATTTGCCAGTTCTTTCTAAATCTAAAAAAATAATCGCATGACTAAGTTCACTAATACCTCATTTAATATAGTAATCTAAATTCCAGAAAGCTCTAAATTGCAGACAGACTCTTCGACATTGATGAAAACAAATGCTAACACTAAATCAAATCATTTGATAATTGTCCTTGGTGTGATGCTAGAGGCAACAATAAGCATAGGAGTCTAATTTGTTGCATTAAAAGACCTAGCCATACTTTTCTAAGTTTAAGAAATTTCAAAATTATATACATCTCATAACGATGGGCGTTTCTTCATAAAAAATCTACAAAATCTTAATCTGAATAGATCACAGCTAACCACCCCCCTTTTTTTCTTTTGCCTTCAATTAAAGAAAAGGAACCTCCAGTGTGTAAAATAACAAAAAAATATTGGTGGTCTCGTTCAATTGATAGTCTTCATAAAAAGAGCCTGATATGGTCAATAGACAATTGCAAGATTGTGCTCCTCTAACCTATCTACTTGAGTTCTCTGCCCTATTCTTGAGATCAGCCTCCAACTGTAAATATGTAAAGGAAATAAATAGACAAGAAATAACTCAAATTAGAAATGGAGCCAAAATTTAAACAATCTTGATGCGTATAGGTGGCTACGGGCTAGCTTGGCGCAGGGAGGGAAGAGGAGTGGCGGCATCGACCTAAGAGTATGTGATTCTGAAGCAGTGTCACTGGAAGGGGCACCAGCCGTCTAGCGAAGGACCAGGAGGGGCTGGTGGTGGCGGGCGGGCATGGTTGATGTCGTGCAGTCCATCCCCCAAACCCCCACAGTCGACGTCTAGTAGATCTCGACATCGACGGTGCGCGTGTGCACTCATGGGGGAGAACATGTCAACCGCCGCAACGACGAACAGCAACGCTGCCACGTTCTCTTCGATGGAGAATACTACAATAAAAATTACAACAATTTATTTCCATATTCTAACAACCTCAAAACCCTTGTACTACAGAATACTAAGAACACCTCGTCCCAAATTCGCAATAGCATATATTAAAGTAAAGTTGAAAATTTTCACCAATTCCAACATATAATAGAAGAAATTGATGCCGTATGAATCAGATTCAGGATCAAATTGCAGGCATAATTACTAACATATATCCCCAAATCTCGACCATGAAACAAGGCAAGAAGCAGTAAATGTTGCTGCTAGTTTCCGTCAACTCTCCTGGACGGAAAAGATCATTACCCAATTAAGCAAGAAATACGCAGAACAAACCCATTTTCAATCCTAAAACCATCCAGATTCCCGCAAACACAAGAAACGAGCAAGTGAAGGTGAGGACCATGTGTGGTTCGAGGACCGGTGGATGGTCGCTTCCTTGTGTGATGAGTGATTGACAACGTTGTGTGGACCGATTCTTGGCTAAGTATTGCGGGTGCGGGTTGCGGCTTGACTCGTGTTGGTGCGGGTGAAGAACAAGCGCGAAAGGTCGTTGCCGGTGAGGCCTCCGGTGTGGAGAAGACAAGTAGGCTTCGTTCGAGGGACCCGGTGGCCGGCGGGGGTCAAGTGCGGGCCGCATGGTGGCATGAACAGCAAGATGAAGTCATGGACGGTTTCTTGGTTGAGCCTCAAAACCAAGGTCGAGCCGGGACTACGTGGGAGCCAAGTCATGAGTGGAGATTGGCGGAGGCTACACCGAGTTCGCGGGGTTTCCGGTGGTTCACCGAGAAAACCACCGGGTTCCTTGGTTGATCCACAAAGCCAAGACCGGAGAACCGAAGACGGAGGTGCGGCGGCACCGGACCGGTCCCGACCGGTGGGTCCGACCGGTCGACCGGTGAGGAGCACCGGTCGGCCGGTGTGCGACGACGCGGTCCGAATCTTCGAAGTGGAGGACACGCGTCGGGATCGCATGGCTTGCGTCGAGGCTACGCGGGGTGCGGTCGCCGGGCATCCGTCCGATGGTGAAGACATCAAGAATTCCATATCCGCCCTTGAGGGGTTTGTATCCCTAGTTAGTAGAGAAGGGTATTTTGGACATTCGGTTGCCTCCATATAACCCAAGAGGTGAGAGGATGGCAGCCAACTCTTGGAACCCTAGCTCATTAGTTTTCCTATTTTCCACCTATTTTCTCTAGGTTTTCTTTAGGACTAGCAAGAGAGCTTCACGGAGAGATCTTGTAGAGAGGGATGGATGATCGGGCGGCTTGCTAGACCTTGTACGAACCTTTGTTTCATGTATAGATGATTCGGCGTGGTTCCTCAAGGTTTGGATGTGTTTTCCCCGGTTGTTCTTGGTGGTGATTTTCGGAGCCCTCTCTCGGTGGTTTCCTTGGATTGTTTTCGGGGCTTTTCTCTTGGGGATTTGATGGGGGAAATTTGTGGGAACCCTTCGTGGTTCTTTGGGCCGTGATTCCCCTCCCAAATCCGTGAGTAAAGGTGCTCGATTTGGGGGTTTCTTGAGTTCTTGGGTTGGAAGTGCTTTTGGCGGGATTTCTTTGATTCCTCCTTTTTGGACGAGTTTTGGTGGGATTAAACTTGGCTATGAACTCCTCATGAGGTGTTTATGATATCCCCAAAGTCTTGTTCAAGTCCGTGGAGCGATTCGGGAGATCGAGATTTGGATTTGGGGGAGTTGACCCGCGGGTCTTTGTTCATCCCGAGCCGCCCGAGCTACACCGGTCGACCGGTGCTCTTGACCGGTCTGACCGGTGCAAGCCCTTGTGGGATTTTGCTCGGGTGAACGTCTTGGTGTGTTCGTTGTTGTCCCGTGTCGGCTCTTGTTTCGAGTTTGGGTCCGTTTCTTTGGTAGGTTGGCTCCGTTTGGTGCCTTGGGGACTTTCGAGGCTGCCATCGGTCCGACCGGTGTGTCTCACCGGTCCGACCGGTGTAGAGCCACTTAGTGGAAGTTGCTCGGTTCACCGGCGGGGACCGGTCGACCGGTGGTGCTCACCGGTCGGCCGGTGTGGGTCTGTAGACTCGAGGTTTGGTTTTTCCGTTGCGTTTCTCGGGTCGGAAGGTTGTGTGTTGGTTCCTAGGTCCGGTGGCACTCCGGTGGCTACGTGGGCTTGACCAACCTTGGTAGTGAGTCGGAGACGTGTGTTGGAAGCCGCGTTCGTCTTGTTGGAGTTTTCATCTCCTTCGAGAAGAATTTTTATCGGCTCCCATTCACTCCCCCCCCCTCTCGGTTCGCCGTATCGGTCCTTCAAGTGGTATCGAGCCGGTTCGGGTCTTTGTTGACTCTAACCGCTCTAAGATCCAAGGATGGCGTACCGGGAACGGGGTTCGGGTCCTCCACACTTCGATGGCAAGAACTACCGGATGTGGAGCAAGCGGATGGGTGCGTTCCTCCGCGGAAAGGGTCGGCGCTTTGGGATGTCACGGTGGACACGAGGCTATGTCCGGCCGATGGATTTCCTTGCTCCGGGGTCGAGGGACGGATTCGACGCCAACAATAAGGCGGTCGACTACTTGTTTCGTGCTTTGTGTCGGCCGAGTTCGATCGGGTGCACACCGAGCACTTGGCTTGTAGGATTTGGGCGGTGTTGAAGGAGGCTCATGTTGGGAACGCCCGGGTTCGAGCACGGTTGTATGCGACCTACGGAGAGAGTACGAGAACTTCACTCATCTCCCCGGTGAGTCCATCGATGCCTTGTTTCGAGAGGTTCACGGTGGTGGTGAACAACATGAGGGCCAATGTGGACGTGCTCCCGTACGATGATCATGATAGAGCCGTCAAGCTCTTACACTCTTTGGATCGTACGATATGGGGCGGAAAGTTCGAGGCCATAGTCGAGTCGGAGAGGTATGATACTCGACGGTGAACGAGCCGTTCTCGAAGCTTAAGTCGGGCCGAGGTGGATAGGGGCATGATCGCCAAGCTCGAGGGACCGACCGATTCCCATAGTCTTGCCCTCGTTGGTGGTTCGAAAGGAAAGGCTAACACTAATCCATCCACCGGGATGTTCTCTTTCTCCTCTTTGATGTCTATGCCGGATGAGGAGTTCGACGAGCTTGGAGAGGACGAGCCGGCGCTCCTGACGAGGCGGTTCGAGAGGCTGCACGAGAA
The DNA here is from genome assembly GCA_947561735.1 of Cenchrus americanus. Taxonomy (NCBI): domain Eukaryota; kingdom Viridiplantae; phylum Streptophyta; class Magnoliopsida; order Poales; family Poaceae; genus Cenchrus; species Cenchrus americanus. Next base: position 9,480,000 of record OX387240.1, on the reverse strand, counting down.
CCGAGTGAACATGAGGAGGAAGACGAGGACATGCTTCAAGTGCGGCAAGGCCGGACACTATTTCGCCGAGTGTCCGAAGGTGAACGACCCCGACAAGCACAAGTTCAAGGACAAGAAGAAGAAGTCCAAGACGAAGGATCATGGACATGGGAAGAAGACACGGTCTCGAGAGAAGATGAAGAGATCAAGCGACATCGAGTCGATTCCGAGGACACGTCTTCAAGCTCGAGTGATGAAGACGAAGAGGATGAGAAGAAGAGGAGGAAAAAGAAGAACTTTGGCAAGTATCTCAACGGCCTTTGTGTGACGGGCCTAAGCCTCAAGGACGACTTCTGCGGCATGGCTCGCGGTTCGAGCGACAAGAGAAGCCGGAGAAGGACGCCTCGGACTTGGATTCCGAGGATGAGGTATGTAATGAGCTCTCCTCTTTGCGCAAGGAGAATGAGGAGTTGGTTGACTTGCTTGATAATCGCGATCACATGCTTAGAGAGGCTAAGAAGCTTAGGAAGGAGCTTAGATCTTCACTCGAGGATGCTAGGACTAGAGTGGGCCGAGCTAGAGACACGGGTGCTTGATAGCAAGCTTGAGATTGATTCCCTTAAGGCTAGCCCTGTTGTTTCGGATGAGAATGATTGTCTTGATTGCTCTGTTTTCTGGGCCGACTTGACCGATCTTAGGGAGAAGTATGCCTCCAAGTGTGAGGAACTAGATGTGCTTAGGGTTGAGTTGGGTGAGCTACAATCTAGACCCACTTTGCTTGGTGCTTGCACTTCTTGCCCTAGTTTGCATGAGAAAATTCTTGAGCTCCGTTCTCGCATTGTTTCGCTTGAGGCTGATTTGAAAGTGCCTATTCCTACTTCTTGCTCTACTTGTGAGTTGCATGCTATGAAGAATTTGGATCTTGCAAAATGTGTTGGTCGCTTGCAAGATGAGAATGAAAAGTTGCGTGAAGCACTGAGTTGGTTGTCGAGTCAAGAACCTCAGCTTGGTATGATGATTGCTAGCTGTAAACGCTTTGACGGTTGGGCTTTGGGATTGGATAAGGTTGGTGAGGGCAGTGGTGAGAGAGAAAGTAAATTTGGGAATGTTACGGTTCCACCACAACCCACACCCAAAGACAAGTTTGCATCCAAGCCAAACCAACCAAGAGAAAAACCGAGTGAGAAGGCAAGTGAAAAGCCTAGTGAGAAACCAAGTGAGAAGTCTTGTGAAGAATCTCATCCCAAGCCTAAGCCCGGATCGATCCGTTTCCATTGTGAGTTTTGTGGAAAGGATGGTCACAAGAGAGCGTTTTGCTTCAAGAGGAAGCGTGATGAGAGAATGGCGAAGGAGTGGGCTAACAAGGACAAGTACCACCCTTCCGATGGTGTACTTGAGCCTCGTGTGCGGTTGCCCGGGGCCAAGGCGAGTGTGAGGTCGGTTCGGGCTTGGGGAGAGCGGAAGGGCGTTGGAGGTGCTTCTTGCCCGAGCTACACCGGTCGGACGGTGAGGGGGGCACCGGTCGGACGGTGCGGTGCGCACAGGACGGCGGCGGTTGGGTTTCATGCTCGTACGAGTGCGAGGGTTGTTTCTAGAGGTCGTGGTTCCGGTGATTGGTCCGGAAAGTTTGCGGGAGGTCGGTTGCTAGGCATTCTCCTCCTCGTGCTCAATACGGGGATTGGAGGAGTCATGGCATTGAGTTGGAGAGGAAGGACGTTCCACGGGCTTTATTGCGTGGATTTGGTCCTCCTCCGGGCGAGAGAGGGGTGGTTCCCTCATGGTGGTTACCGTAGTGGTGTTCGTGGAGGTAGCTTTGGTAGGAAAGATGGTTTGGCTTCGTGCTAACCCCACTTTCGAGCAAATGGCTAGGCACCGGTTTTACACATTTGGAACTAACCCCAGTGTTAAGTCGTTTGCTCGCTCTCGCTCTTTGTTTTGAGTTGCAGGTGGATAGCCCGGAGAACATTTGGTTGATATCGGGGGTGGTTCTTCGGCTTCATATCCCGGTGGTGACATGGAGGTACATCACTTTCGGGGATGGTGGACAAGGATGAGAGAATTGTGAAGAAATGATAAAGGTAAGTGTATTTGTGACCTTCGAGTGTGTGGCCTTGGTCAAGCCACTTGGGTTGTTTTGCTCCTTCTCTATCTCATGTGTGTAGGGTGAGCTTTGTATGCTCTTTGGCCCTAGTACATGTGTTTAGGGGGGGCTTGTGAGTTTTGTGCTCCTTTGCTCTTTTGCCGGTGGTGTCGAGCCCTTTTTGCCTCCCCTCGAGGAGCCGGTGGTTTGTGAGCTTTGTGTGTGGGAGCTCCTTTGTAGCATATGTATAGCTTTTCTTTGTGCATTTCTTGCATTTTGCATGGCATATGTAACATGATGTATAGGCATCCTTGTATCTTAGATTGCATGCATTTTGTATCATATGCATTGGTTAGGAAAAGCTTCTCTCATATACATTGTTCACCATGGAATCAGATATATGTCTTTGTGAGCTTGTTTGGTATGCTACGGTTAGTTTGGCCTAGCTCTTGATGATCTTGATGAATAATCCATGGTTGATAGCTATGCTTTTGAAAAATGTCACATGTATGCTCTCTCATGTGTAAATGCCTTTACATGCTCTTGACATGTTTTTGTGGCCTTGCTATGCTTAATTTGTGGTTGGATGGCTAGTTTATTGATCATATGGGGCCAAAGGCTCATTTGCCATCATGAATGTTTAGCCCTCTTGATTTATCTTGTGGAGGAGCATAAGTTCCTTTTTGTCGCAAAGACATTTCATGTACCATTTACAAATCTGAAAATGAAATGAAAAATGCTTGGAAAATATGCTCCCATGTCATATGTGCTGAATTTAATTTGCTTTGGGTGCTAAACCGTTGCATGATGCCTACCAATGAGAAGTCTCATAAATAGAAGTAGGCACATGGCTCGGTGGCTTTGACATGACATGAGGTGCTTGTGGGTGTTTGTGATGGTCTTATGATTAGAATGGCTGTCCTAGCATGAAGTTTGTGTGGCCTTGCCATTTTGATATGCTTTGATCATGTTTAGGACTTTGCTCATGAGAGGCAAGTTTTTCGCAAAATGGCCAAAATCCATCTTAGCTTCGTCCAATGGTTGTGAAACTTGGTGATCATGTAGTTGGGTTCGATACGAAGTCGTAGAGTACCTAACTTGCTCATTTGGATATGTGTAGCATCCTATGATGAATTTTGTATATTTGAGAAGCTCTAGGTTGAAAGTTTTGCATTTTTGGCTTGATTCATGCATTGCCAACAAGGGGGAGAAGTTTGAGCTTGAAATGGCTTGTTGGACGCGTTTAGAAGGTTTTCGAGTGGTTTCGAGCCATTTCGGGCTCGTTGTACACCGGTCGGACCGGTGATGAGCACGGTCCGACCGGTGTGAGTGCTGGTCCCGTACATATGTTGGGCACCGGTCCGACCGGTGGTGATGACCGTCCGACCGGTGTGAGCCGAAAGTGTTGCGGTACTGTCTCGTTTCATGTGGTTTCTTGCATGCATTCGTCCGGGGGAGTTGCATTGGTTCGGGGGAGCTTGCATGTGTGCGGGGGGAGCTCTTTGTGAGTTTTCGAGCTTTGTTTCGGTGGTTTGCGCTCTTTGCTTGAGTTTCGCTTTGTCTCGGATGTGTCGAGCCGTTGCCCTTGCCTAAGGGGTCCGAGACTTGTCTTCTTCAAGTGATCTTGATCTTTGCCTTTGTTTGGCTTTTGATCACTTGTTGGAGTTTCTTTTTGTTTGTTTCTTTTCTTTTTCTTTTCTCTCTTGTTACTTTCGTGTGGGTGTTGTCAATGCACTCATCAAGGGGGAGATTGAGGACCATGTGTGGTTCGAGGACCGGTGGATGGTCGCTTCCTTGTGTGATGAGTGATTGACAACGTTGTGTGGACCGATTCTTGGCTAAGTATTGCGGGTGCGAGGTTGCGGCTTGACTCGTGTTGGTGCGGGTGAAGAACAAGCGCGAAAGGTCGTTGCGGTGAGGCCTCCGGGTGTGGAGAAGACAAGTAGGCTTCGTTCGAGGGACCCGTGGCCGGCGGGGGTCAAGTGCGGGCCGCATGGTGGCATGAACGACAAGATGAAGTCGTGGACGGTTTCTTGGTTGAGCCTCAAAACCAAGGTCGAGCCGGGACTACGTGGGAGCCAAGTCATGAGTGGAGATTGGTGGAGGCTACACCGAGTTCGCGGGGTTTCCGGTGGTTTACCGAGAAAACCACCGGGTTCCTTGGTTGATCCACAAAGCCAAGACCGGAGAACCGAAGACGGAGGTGCGGCGGCACCGAGACCGGCCCCGACCGGTGGGTCGGCCGGTCGGCCGGGGGGACCGGTCGACCGGGTGAGGAGCACCGGTCGACCGGTGTGCGACGACGCGGTCCGGAATCTTCGAAGCGGAGGACACGCGTCGGGATCGCATGGCTTGCGTCGAGGCTACGCGGGGTGCGGTCGCCGGGCATCCGTCCGATGGTGAAGACATCAAGAATTCCATATCCGCCCTTGAGGGGTTTGTATCCCTAGTTAGTAGAGAAGGGTATTTTGGACATTCGGTTGCCTCCATATAACCCAAGAGGTGAGAGGATGGCAGCCAACTCTTGGAACCCTAGCTCATTAGTTTTCCTATTTTCCACCTATTTTCTCTAGGTTTTCTTTAGGACTAGCAAGAGAGCTTCACGGAGAGATCTTGTAGAGAGGGATGGATGATCGGGCGGCTTGCTAGACCTTGTACGAACCTTTGTTTCATGTATAGATGATTCGGCGTGGTTCCTCAAGGTTTGGATGTGTTTTCCCCGGTTGTTCTTGGTGGTGATTTTCGGAGCCCTCTCTCGGTGGTTTCCTTGGATTGTTTTCGGGGCTTTTCTCTTGGGGATTTGATGGGGGAAATTTGTGGGAACCCTTCGTGGTTCTTTGGGCCGTGATTCCCCTCCCAAATCCGTGAGTAAAGGTGCTCGATTTTGGGGTTTCTTGAGTTCTTGGGTTGGAAGTGCTCTTGGCGGGATTTCTTTGATTCCTCCTTTTTGGACGAGTTTTGGTGGGATTAAACTTGGCTATGAACTCCTCATGAGGTGTTTATGATATCCCCAAAGTCTTGTTCAAGTCCGTGGAGCGATTCGGGAGATCGAGATTTGGATTTGGGGGAGTTGACCCGCGGGTCTTTGTTCATCCCGAGTCGCCGTGCTACACCGGTCGACCGGTGCTCTTGACCGGTCGACCGGTGCAAGCCCTTGTGGGATTTTGCTCGGGTGAACGTCTTGGTGTGTTCGTTGTTGTCCCGTGTCGGCTCGTTTCGAGTTTGGGTCCGTTTGCTTTGGTAGGTTGGCTTTGTTTGGTGCCTTGGGGACTTTCGGTCGCCATCGGTCCGACGGGTGTGTCTCACCGGTCCGACCGGGTAGAGCCACTTAGTGGAAGTTGCTCGGTTTCACCGGCGGGGACCGGTCGACCGGTGGTGCTCACCGGTCCGACCGTGTGGGTCCGTAGACTCGAGGTTTGGTTTTTCCGCCGCGTTTCTCGGGTCGGAAGGTTGTGTGTTGGTTCCTAGGTCCGGTGGCACTCCGGTGGCTACGTGGGCTTGACCAACCTTGGTAGTGAGTCGGAGACGTGTGTTGGAAGCCGCGTTCGTCTTGTTGGAGTTTTCATCTCCTTCGAGAAGAATTTTTATCGGCTCCCATTCACTCCCCCCCCCTCTCGGTTCGCCGTATCGGTCCTTCGAAGGTACTCGACCCTACCTCCTCATCGGAGTGTGCGAGGAGTCGGCCGAGGTGCCCCACGGCGCCGGTGTCAAGGACGGCTCGTGTGCCATCGCCCACGCCGCACGCGAAGCTCCACGCCGCGGCCACCGCCTGGACGAGCGTCGCTGCCACGACGGCTGACATGGCGCCCAGGCAGAGGTAGAGGAGCTTCTTGGTCCGGTTCCCCATGATCTGATTCTTGATCTCCCGCATGTGCTCGTGCTTCGCGGCCTCTCCTCGTGTGCCGACACCGGCCGACGAGAGCCGCCGGCGGCCCGCGCCCGGACGGGCCTCGAGGCCACCAGCCTCCGCATCGTTGCGGGCCTGACGGCGAGGAGTGGGGTGATCGGGCAACCAGTGGATTTTGGGAGGCAGAGCGACGCGAGGTCGGCCGGCCGGCGGGTTTCGGGAGGCGGAGGCGGGGACGCTGTGGTTGGATAGAAGTGGCGGCTTGATGGGTGGACAGGGGCTGGAGGAGGGGCGACGACGGCGGCGTGAGGACGGAAGGCGACGGCGATGGTTAGGGTTTGGGAGGGTGGTGGCTAGGGACGAGAGGGCACACGGGATCGGGGAAGGCGCGGCAGGTGGGATTGGACGCGGGAGATGAGCGGAAGGCGAACGTGCGGCGGGGTGAACGCGCGACGCACGGGCGGACGCGCGGGGGAGCAGAGAAAAGGTTGACGAAGTTTTTGTCTCGACTTCATACTTTTTAGAAGTAGAGATTTTCTCACCACTTACAATTACTAAGTGAAGGTCAATGTGACATGAGCATGCCGCTACCAGCTTCAGAATGAGGGGCATCGGGAAAGCTAAGCCCAAAAAACCCACACCTCCTAGTAGGTTCACTGCCTGAGCTTGTTCATCCCGTCAACGACGCCCGCATGAGATCATGACGCTATACCAGAAACGATTTGTCCTGGCGGCTAAAACCGGTTTTTGCTGGCGGGCGCGGCACTCGCCAGCAACTTTGAGCCAGTAGAAATGTCCCTTTGTGCTGGCGGGTGGCCTACCCACCAGCATAGAGCCATATGTGCTGGCGGGTCACTTAAACGACCGCCAGCACAAATATCATTAGAGTTGGCGGTTACTTAAGCAGCCCGCCAGCACAAATGCCATAAGTGTTGGCAGTTGCTTAGGCCGCCCGCCAGCACAAAGGTTATCTTTAGTGGTGGTTTCTTAGGCCGCCCGCCACAGAAAGCATTTTTCCCATTTCCTATACAATTCCCCACAATTGTTTATTATTTGTATATAATTTGTCATTTTCGTCTATTATTTGTATTTGGCTGCTATATCCGCCCGTATTTTTTTCATGGCATTTGTATGCCAAATTCTCTTTAATTGACTGTAATTTAATTTGTATTTAACCACCAAATCCAAATATATGTCTCACAAACACATAATCCAAACTAAAATAAAAAATGTATACATAAGTCACATTAAAACATCGTGCATAACAGATAACCCTAAGACACCCGTCTACATAACCTTTCTGCATCATCTAATGTCAAGACTCCTTTATCGAAGAATTCTCCATCCTCGCGGCAAATCTCACATAGGATGAATCTCCCCATGTCCGCACAAATGTTGGTGATTTGATTGTCACCAAGTTGCCCCCATGATCCCTCAATGGTAGGCATCTGCACGTAAACACAATAAATGAAGATTGTTATGCATTACCATCAGGACCATAATTAGCATATACATAGTTGTGTACAAACAAGAGGCTTACATCTTCAGGATTCGTCCGGTACCTCCCATTATTTCTCAAAACCTCACACACATAATATCCACATAGCACACTGCCAGGAGGTTGTTTGTAGCACCGCAAACAAATAAAAAATGATCGGTACTAATTAACAGAAGTGTACAACTCTGATAAAAATGATTGGTACTTATTAACAGAAGTGTTCTTACCCATTTGGCATGTCGTATCACCAATTTTTTTATCTTGTGCTTCCCGCCATTGACTATGTATAGCCTATACGCACTTTAAGGATACAAAGACATAAGTTAGTAATACAATTTGAAATATAGCCGATACACGCAGTAGTGATTATATATTGCACTTAGTTGTCTTACTTTCTTATAATCACAATGATTTTCTTGTAAGAAGCTTCTGAATAGTGTAATGAGTCGAAGATCCCCATAGTTCCCAACTTCGGACACATGTGAAAGCAAATGAAATGATCACTGCATAAAATTAAAATAATTAATATAAATAGACTAAAAATGAAGGCAAATGATGAAATAGTTATTTAAAGGATCTTACTCAAAATTGTAAGCAAACTTGATAGAATCCTTATGTTGGTTTTCCTTCATTACCCTTGCAATGTATACAGACACCTCATGAAGTTTAGCTTGTAACCCTTTGTTAATTCTTCTTTCTCTTTTGGTGTCTTTGCTACTTCCTCTATTTGCTTTCTTAGATGATCCGACATTATGAACGTGTGTTGTGACTTGCATACTTGTTGCGGGTCAATATATGCTACCTTCCACCTCCCATTTGTCTTCCTTTCATCAGACGCTTGCATCTTGCAAAAAAGTTTACTTAGGATGGTAATAACAATACATATGAAATTGAATAGATTTGGATGCCGTATAGGGATGTTGACTTACATGGACCAAATGGTGACGAGATTGATGTCGAGTTTGTCATGACAGAACATCACATGCAAATCGGGGAAATCGATTGCAACCTTCCGTTCTAAAGAGCTACTGAACACCCATTTCGGGACATTGGCGGTGATAGTGTGAATGCCTTGCTTCATGGCGTGCATGATCCAAGTATGCAGCCTCATCAATTCTGACGGCCCTTCGTTCAATTGCCACCTGAACAAGAATAGTTTGCCATGCTCATACTTGTCGGGCGCCTCATCCGACGAAAACATACTTATGTGCTCCTCCTTTTGTTTTTGAAAAGAGGTGCGGGTTAAAGATTTTTCATATGGTACCTTCTTGAGTACTTGAACATTAGGTGATTCTTTACTGGATGCTGGAGCCCATTTAAGTTTATTCTTCAGTATTTTCAAGAACAAGTCAACATCAGAAGATTTCGCCGTTGGTTCATATGAGTTTATCATCCGGTTTATTGCTGGCGTCTTGGTTGGTGGAGGAGGAGATGGTGGTCTTGGACATGGCGGAGGAGATGGTGGTCTTGGAACAAATTTCGGTGATGATGCCCCTGCCCCTGCCCCTGATGGCGGAGACGTTTGTGGCATGTTGTTGTCATTATTGTTAACTCCCTGCTCCACACCCATCATAGGTTGTTCCGTGTTTCTGACGTCTGAAGGACCGATACGGTGAACCAGAGAGGGGGGGAGTGAATGGTAGCCGTTAAAAATTCTTCTCAAAGGAGATGGATACTCCAACAAGACAAACACGGCTTCCAACACAAGTCTCCGACTCACTAACCAAGTTGGCCAAGTCCACGCAGCCACTGGAGTGCTACTGAATCTAGGAACCAACTTCCAACCTCACAGACCCGAGAACGCAGCGGAACACCAAAACCGAGTCCACTGACCAACACCGGTCAGACCAGTGAGCACCACCGGTCAGACCGGTCCCTGCTGGTGGAACTTGGCGACTTCCACAGAATTGCTCCTCACCGGTCAGGCTGGTGCAACACACCAATCAGACCGGTCTCAGCCAGAAAGCCCCAAAACACAAAACAGGCCCACCGAGCTCCAAACTGACCCAAACTCGAAACAGCAGCAACACAGGACAACAGCGAACACACCTAAACGTTCACTCGAGCAAAAACCCAACAGGGGTTGCACCGGTCAGACCGGTGAGAGGCACCGGTCAGACCGGTGTGACCTGGGCTTCTCGGGATGAACAACACCCGCGGGTCAACACCTCCAAATCAGAGCCTCGATCTCCCGAATCGCTCCACGGACTTGAACAAGACTTTGGGGATAGTAGGAACACCTCATGAGGAGTCCATAGCCAAGTTTAATCCCACAAAAATTTGTCAAATCAAGAGGAATCGAAGAAATCCCGCCAAGAACACCTCTAACCCTAGAACACCGAAAACCCCAAAATAGAGCCCTTTAACTCACGGATTTGGGAGGGGAATCACAGGCCAAAGAACCACGAAGGGTTCCCACAAATTTCCCCATCAAATCCCTAAGAGCAAGGTCCCGAAAACACCCCAAGAAAACCACCAAGAGGGGACTCCGAAAATCACCACCAAGAACAACCGGGAACAACACAACAAAGCCTTGAGGAACCACACTGAATCATCTATACATACCAAAAAGGTTCATACAAGGTCTAGCTTGCCGCCCGATCATCCAACCCTCTCACAAAATCTCACCATGAAGCTCTCAAGATAGTCCTATGGAAATCCTAAGAAAATAGGAAGGGAAAAATAGGAAAGCAAAATGAACTAGGGTTCCAAGAGATGGCTGCCATCCTCTCACCTCATGGGTTATATGGAGGCAACCGAAAGTCTAAAATACCCTTACTTAATAACTAGGGATACAATCCCTCAAGCACGGTTTTGGAAGTCTTCAGATTTTCTCCATCGGACGGATGCCCAACGACCGCACTCTGCTTAGCCTCGACGCAAGCCATGCGATCCTGACGCGTGTCCTCCGCTTTGAAGGTTCCGGACTGCATCGTCGCACACCGGTCAGACCGGTCAGACCGGTCTGGAGCTGCTACAGCACCGTCTTCGGTTCTCCGGTCTTGGCTTTGTGGATCAACCAAAGAACCCAGTGGTTTTCTGGTGTACCACTGAAAACCCCGCGAACTCGGTGTAGCCTCCGCCAATCGCCACTCATGACTCGGCTCCCACGTAGTCCTGACTCGACCTTGGTTTTGAGGCTCTACCAAGAAACTGTCCATGACTTCATCTTGCTGTTCATGCCACCACGCGGCCCGCACTTGACCCCGCTGGCCACCGGGTCCCTCGAACCAAGCCTACTTGTTTCTCCACACCTGGAGGCCTCACCGGCGATGACCTTTCGCGTTTGTTCTTCACCTGCACCAACACCAGTCAAGCCGCAACCTGCACCTGCAATACTTAGCCAAGAATCAGTCCACACAATGTTGTCAATCACTCATCACACAAGGAAGCAACCATCCACCGGTCCTCGAACCACACATGGTCCTCAACGTCTGCAACATCTTGGAAGGTCATGTTGTTGTCATTGTTACCTCCATGTTCCCCACCCATCGTGTAATCGACCATTGCAGCATCTGGATCCTGGGGGGTACTCGTTCTTGGCTGGGTTGCAAGGGACTTGGTGACGCATTAAGTATGATATCTCGACGATGCCACAGTATGTATTGGTTCCTCGCATCACCGAGAAGCTCGATCCCATCCTCAGTAGGGATATCAATCTCGCACGACTCATTAGAAACTGAAACAACTTGAACCCATGCGTACTCTGGCGGTGGTGGATTCAGAAACACATGACCCGTTAGTGCCATGACTGTCCCAACTTCTCGAAACTTATCTAGTTTTCTTCCATATGGAATAACCAACTTGCATGGTGTATCCTCTACAATGTCATCCACAGGATGCTTGGTGTTAGCAATAAAACCAACACTACTTGGAGTCAGGATGGCTTTGATCTGGGCAAGCATCAAGTTTGGAGGAACCTGTCCAGAACCACCAGATATTACATTCTCTGCATTAGGCCCAACAGAAACTTGTTGTTGTATGAAGAAGCCTATCAACTCTTGCTTGGCGATTTCTCTCATCATGTCTTCAAGCTGCTTCTTATAACGGTCCCGCTTTTTATAACTTGATCAGTGTTCACGAAATGCTTTACCCCAGGGCAAGGTAGAAGAAATCCCTCGAACACGGCTAGAGTGCTTAGGCGTTCCGATCGTGGCGGTTAGCATATCTTTCTACCTGTCGGGCATGAAAAGACCATTTTGCATTTCCGTAGGTTCTTCCATCTTCTAATAAATTTGTTCTATTGAGGGCTTATGGAATGAAACATTGTCGTCGGGTGCTATAGCTGGAACTCGAGCAAGGACCCAATTCCTGCTACGCTCATCCATGCCTTCAAACAAACCTAGTAAACCAGCTACACTCCTTTCTTCTTCCTCCTTCCTCCATTTTTCCATTTTGGCAGCATATCCTCTCGAACCCAAGCGATGGGGGTTCTCAGCAGCTTTCATAGCCTTCTCCTTTTGTTGGACACTCAGAGCTACTGCTTCTGCCGTCTTCTTTTGTTCTGCGAATTCTTCCCAAACTGCTAGCGGAATGTTACCGTACACATCCCTAGCATCCTTGCCTTTCTGGACAAATTCAGTATTAAGTGTAGACCTCCAATTCCACAGAGGCCCTCAGCAAAAGTTCTACTTGCATTTTCTGTACCTTCCGGATAAACAAACTTTTGTTTCACTTTGGCCCATAATACATCCTTCGTATCTTTAGGCACTGTCTTCCAATTACTAGTTGTGATCCAAGAGCCCAATTGTTCTTACAATTGCACCGACGATGTTCTGAAACCTAGCAGCTATCCCCTTAGGTTCGACGGGCTCACCTTTATCACCCAATTGTTCTATCACAAGTTGTCTTCTTTCAGCGATCTGGTTTCTTCTTTGACCAAGTTTCCTTTTCAGGTCACTAGAAGTAGTAGTACCCGAAGGTTGTGGTTCTGAAATGACTTCTGCCCCTTGGGCAAGAATGTTAGATGCTCTACAATGTCGTGGCGGGGATTACTCATTGTTCTACACATAAAACACTATTTAAAGTATATCTTAATTTCAAAAACAAACATTAATTTGAGTGAATGTGCATGCAGACCTCATTATCGCTTGGTTCGTAATCAACATCATCGTCTTCGGGACGCCTACGAGGTTATGGTTCGCTTGGTTCGTACTGAGAGGGAGTTTCATAGTCTCCAATTATATCACTATCACTAGATTCCTGCTCATGGATTCTTCACTGTTAACATTTGATCATAGATAATTTACAATTCCACCATATATTTTACAATTGATCATATGTAATTGTTTTTACAATAAAACTAATTAAATTAAATCTATAGTCCATTTTTATATAATAAATCTATTTAAAAATCTATTTATCCACAATCCATAGTCCATATTTATACAACAAAACTAATGAAATTAAATCCATAGTTCATTTTATATAATAAATCTATTTAAAAATCTATTTATACACTATGCATAGTCCATTTTATAAAATAAATCTATTTATCCACAATCCATAGTCCATATTTATACAACAAAACTAATTAAATTGAATCCATAGTCCAATTTTATATAATAAATCTATTTAAAAATTATACACAATCCATACACCATATAATAAGTCTATTTATACACAATGCATAGTCTGTTTTTATAAAATAAATCTATTTAACCACAATCCATAGTCCATAATTAAAAATTATACACATGTAATTGCATTTTGAAACAAGAAAAAAGGAAAAAAAAGAAACCGAGCTGGGGCGGTCGTCGCTGCGGCGCTGGCCCCATCCCTGGCCTCCATGCATGCCAAGGAGACGAGGGGAAGAGATGAGGCGTCGGTGGCGAGCGGGGGCGACGGAGCTGTCGGCGGCGGTTCCTGGGCGGCGGTTGGGAAATCGGCCCGCGGGGAGGAAGACGTCATCGTGCTAGGGGAAGAGGGGCGGCGGCACCTGGGAGGTGGTCGGCGGTCGGCGGCGCCAAAATTTCCCACCGAGCACCGCCGTCCTCCCCGACCGCCGCCGCCCCTCCGACCACCCCGCCGTCCTCCGGGAGTGCCCCGCCGACCTCCACGAGCGCCCCACCGTCGTCCGCGAGGGCACCACTGACCACCGACCTCCTCCCAGGTGCTGCCGCCCCTCTTTCGTTTCGCACCGAGACTTAGAAAATTTTCAGAGCACGACTGGTATATATAAAGGGAAGCGACCGCTAGTGGTGAGAATCTCCACTGGCGGTTATCATAAGCGGTTTGCCAGAATTTGAACTAAACTTTTCAAAATAGGAACATTTAACTAGGAGGAAACACCTCCTATACTTCAGTTAATATACTTTTAGAGAATTTTAGAAGATTCACTAAGTTTTGAATATTTTTAGGCCAGGATTTCAAATTTTAGATTTTGGCAAACCATTGTGCTGGTGGTTGACTTATGACAACCGCCAGTGGTGAGTCTTCCCGCTGGCGGGCACTTAAGACACCCGCCAGCATAGTGTTTTTCCATAATTTGCAAAATCTGAAACAGGGGCTTAAATTGTTCAAATTTCATTAGAACTTCCCAAGGTATCATAAAATATTTGAATTTAAGTATAGGGGGTGTGTTTCTTATAAAAGAAGTCCTAGTTAGAAAAGGTTAGTTCAAATGGGACTTTAGGTTCATACACCTAATGAGTTATAAGTTGTTTGACCCTAGAGTCTCATTTGAACTAACCTTTTCAAATGCAAACCTTTTCTTATGACAAAACACCTCCTATACATAAATTAAAATATTTTGTGATAATTTTTGGAAGTTTCAAACAATTTTGAACATTTTCAGGCCAAGATTTCAAATTTTCAGATTTTGGCAAACCACTGTGCTGGCGGTTGACTTATGATAACCGCCAACGGTGTGTCTCACCTCTGGCGGTCTCTTAAGATGCCCCCAGCATAGTATTTTTCGATAATTTGCAAAATTTGAAACCATGGCTTAAATTATTCAAATTTCATTGAAACTTCCCAAAATATCATAAAGTATTTGAATTTGAGTATAGGAGGAGACTTTCATTTTATTGAAACATCCAAAACTCTCCTAAATTGATCGAAAGTCTTACAAAAACACTAATTATATAAAGTCTTACAAGTGATATATCAAGCCCGACTAATAAGAAGTGCAAGTTTATCCTTTAACAATTCTCCCTTCACAGTCTGTACGTAACCATGGCTGCTCCGATTTAGGAATGCTAGCTTCAATTTTTTTTATTCTTTTCTCATGATCTTTGAACAAGACTAGTTCCTCAAACTGATTGTAATCCTCAACATCAAATTACACCTTCTACTCCTAGAATTCTTTGTTTTCCGGAGATGTCAATGTGCTTCTGCACATTCCTAGGATCACCTATATGTAGAAAACTTGTGCATCACGCTCTGCGAGTACCCATGGATCATCTTTGTAACCTAAATTGGCAAGGTCTACAAGTGTCAACCCATAATTGTCATCTGTGACGCCATTCGGGTGTTTGACCCATTGGCACCGAAACACGGGGAACCTGATATTCTCTCCATAGTCAAGTTCCCATATTTCCTCTATGAACCCGTAGTAAGTGATGTTGTTTCCGGATTTATCAATCGCATCTATGCAAACACCACTATTTTGATACGCGAAACTCTTGTTGTCTTTCGCCTTCGTAAAATAGGTGTACTCATTAATTTCGTATGCTTGCCATGAGGTTACATTGCTTGATGGACCAGCCGCCAACCTGGTCAATGTTGTGTCATCTATGGAATTTCCTTGAAATAGATGCCCATGTTCCTTTAACCATGATGGGAAACGACACTTTTACTCTTTGATGACCCAATCCTCGGTCCGACTATCATTTTCTTCACGAATCTCATTTTCGTGTTGCACGATAAATGGCTCCACTATTGCAAGTTGTTGTAGAACACTAGTATGTGCTTTCTCCAGTTGTTGGTTGTCCTCGTCAATGAATCCTTTCCTTCCAATGGTCCCTTTCCCTGACAATCTGCCTTCGCGTTGAGATTCCGGTAAACCGATCGCTCTCTTATCTTTTATGTAGTCTATGCAACAATCAACACTCTCTTCTATATGGTAGCCCTCGATCATGCTTCCCTCTGGAAATGCCTTGTTTCTCATGTATCCATTGAGAATCGACATGAACCGTTCATGCGTCCACATCTGATGAAAGTACATAGGTCCTAGTTCAGTAATTTGCTCGACCATGTGGATCATCAGATGTTCCATGATATCAAAAAATGACGGAGGGAAGCACATCTCGAGCTGGGCTTGTGTTTCTGACATAAACAGTTGAAGCCTTACCAACTCTACACAATCTACCACTTTCTGCGAAATGACGTTGAAAAAGTAGCACATCCTTGTGATGACCATCTTAAGGAATACTAGTTTGATAGCTCGGATTGCAATCGCGACAAAAATAGTAATCATCACATGACAATCATGAGAGTTACAACCAGTAAGCGTCATGTCCTTCAACGATACCAATGATCGGATGTTGGATGAGAATCCAGTTGGCACTTTCAGCCCATGCAAGCATTTGAAGATAGCCAACCTCTCATGTTGTGTTAAGTTGTAGCTAGCAGGTGGAAGGTACTGCTTACCACTAGGACGTGGTTGTGGGTGGAGTTCTTGCCTAATTTTTAGGTCAACAAGATCCTTACGCGACTTCAATCTGTCCTTTACCTTTCCTATTAAGCCTAAGAATCACATTGTGCTTTCAAACACATTCTTCTGAAGATGGATCCCATCGATGGCATGGCGCACTATCAAATCTTCCCAGTATGGCAAGTACTTAAAAAATATAGACATCTTCTTGAAAGGCACGTCAATGTTTTATGTAGTTTCAGCCTCCTTCCTTCCCCTTTTTGAATTATCATTAACATCACCTTTTGACTTCTTACCAAGTTTGAACTTGACCTTCTGGCACATTTAAAATACAGTTCTACCGGTGGCCGGTTGTGGGGCAAAAGGGTCTTTCTCAATCTTTCCACTAAAAGAGTCTGCCATCTTACGGTACTTGTGAGTCCTTAGTAGCCAGCGTCTGTGCCCCATATACACTGTCTTCTGAGATCCTTTCAGGTACACAAATATTGTACCATTCAGACAAACTACACAACCTGTTTTTCCTTTTTCTGACTAGACAGCAAATAGGGCAGGGTAATCATTAATGGTAACAAAGACAAATGCCTTAAGTGTGAATGTCTCCCTTCTGTACTCATCCCACATCTCAACCCCATTTTTCCAAAACTTCTCCATTTCTTCCATCAATGGCTCCAGGAAGACATCTATATCAATACCATGTTGCTTCGGTCCTTGGATTAGAATGGTAAGCAAAATGAACTTTCTCTTGTGACATAGCCAAAGGGGAGGTTGTATATGGTCATCAACACTGGCCATGTGATGTGCGTGCTGCTTCTTTCACCAAATGGATTCATACCATCTTTACTTAACATGAACCTTATACTTCTTTTTTCTTCTCTAAACTCTTTGTGCTAGTAATCAAAGGTCCTCCACTGCCGAGCATCAGAAGGATATCGAAGCTTCCCATCAGACTTCTCTAGGCGATCTGCGTGCCAAGTCATTAGTTCAGTGGTCTTTGGGTTCGAGAACAATCGCTTCATACAATCCTCCACCGGCAAGTACCACATCACCAATGCAGGGACTTTACATTGACTATCAGTGTCAGTACCAATACTATACTCCTCCTTAACTTGAGAAAATCCACTTTTCTTTCCACCCACCTTCCTCTTTGCGCCTTTAGATGCAATGACCTGTTCCACAACAAAATCGCCATTACTTTTGTAATGACTAGCATCGCAATGTGGACACTTCTCCAGTTCTGCATAGTCACCGCAGTACAATATGCAATGGTTCCTACACGCGTGTGTTCTTTGCACTCGCATCTTCAATGGGTTGATAATCTTCTTTGCTTCATATGTGTTTCTTGGGACCAAGTTAGGCTTCGGGAGTAGATTGGACAACAAAGTAAGGAGTTCGTTAAAACTATTGTCCGATCACCCAAATTTTGCCTTCACAATCAGAAGATGGAGCATGAAACGCAACACGGTCCACTCCTTCCTACAACCCTCATACGTACGGTCCTTTGCTGCCTTCTTTAGTGTCTCAAAATTTTCTAACCCTTTAGCACTCCCTAGCAACACCTCCGGTTCAATGTGGCGCAAAATTTCTTCCATATCAACATCACATTCCTCGTCCACCTGTAGTGCATCTGTTTGATCATCATTTTGATCTTCGCAGCCAAAAGCATCATCCATCATGACATGATCATTTTCGTCTGCATCTTCATCACCCACTTCATCATACCTGGTGCCGATGTCTACATTGTTGAAAGTACTTTCTGCTTCACCATGGTGGGACCAAGTTTTATATCCTTTCACAAAACCACGCTTTATCAAATGCATCTTGATGGCATTAATATCTTCCCACACAATGTTGTTGCAACAATCACAACATGGACAATGTATTTGCTTTGTCCTAGAAATTTGGGTATGCTTCTGTGCAACCTCAAGAAAGTTTGTTAACTCTGACAAGAATGTAGATGAATTTCTCTGTATGCCATACATCCATGCTCTATGTTCCATCTTAAATAACATATAAAAGATAATTCTATTATAAACTCATGTATAATCAAAACTTAACTCTACAATTTCAAACTTAATTGTAACTTGCTTCATTTAATATGTAAAAAACGGAAACAAAACTAGATTCTATAATTTTAATTGATGAAGCTAATAATTTTAATGACAAACTAATAACTTATATAATTTAATATGTAAATTTGCTTCTATAATTGCAATAATTATATTATGAAGATTTAAAATTTTGCATTTGACAAACTAATAATTTAAATCTAAAGCTATTTAAAAATAAATCTCTAAATCAATATCTCTCTTCACTCCCCTCTCTCTCCTAGCTAACCCTAGGTCTAGATCTAGATCTCTAACTACATAGAAATCATTAATAAAAGGAGAAAACTAAGGTTAAAATAGCACAACAAACCTTATATAGCCACCTCCTCCAAGAAAATCAAGAGCAAAACCTTCCCCCTAGAATTTGTGTTTTTAAAGCTTTTCCCGAGCTCCTCTCGGGCACAGCGCCATTGGAAGGTTGCTGGGAAGAAGGGGTTGTTCTATATTTATAGAAGGCACAGTGCTGGCGGGTGGCATAAGGCAACCGCCAGCAGTAATCTTTGTGCTGGCGGTGCCTTATGTAGACCACCAGCACTGTGTACATTTTTGCTGGCGGTCAGCTTAAGCCACCCGCCAGCACTAATATCTCTCCTGGCGGGCTCTTAAGCCAACCGCCAGCACACTTGTCGGAATAATTCCGGTCGGAACGGTTTGACTCAACCACTCACTCACTCACACACTTGCTCCCAACCCTAGCCACCGCCGCAAGTAGCCGTGAGCCCCGCCACAGCCGCAACCCCCCCTGCCCCGCCACCGCCGCTCGTGAGCTTCGCCGCGCGCGCCGCCCGTGTCCCGCCACCGCCGCTCGTGGGCTTTACCCGCGCGCCGCCGCCTCGCCCCGCCAACTTGCGCGCCAGCGGCACCCGTGCGCCGCGGCCGCCGTCGCAGCTAGCTTGCGGTGGAGGAGGAGCTCAAAGAGGCAAGATGATGACCCAGTCTTTTACCTCTAGTTCCTCAACCGACGTCGAGTAGCATTACCGCCGCATGGCGAGCAGCTCCACGGCGCCGAACCTTAGCCAATTCGTGCCTCTCCCCCTGCTGACCTGCAGGGACTGTCGGCTCCGATTTGTTTGGTTCAAGACCAAGGCAAATAGCATCATCTACAAGTTCCCGAACAACCACACGGTTTGATTTTCATCTCCTACCCTAATTCATTTGATTAGTACTGATTCGGTTGATATAATATTAGTGATTATTAGTTGATATAAAAGTAGTAGGATTTGTAGATTATTATTGATTCCGTTGATATAATATTAGTAGGATTTGTTTATTATTAGTGATTATGTTGATATAGAAGTATCCACATTTGTTGATTATTAATGATTCGGTTGATATAATTTTATGTCTATAGAATTATCCAATTTATTGATGGAAGCCACATTTGTTGTTTATTCTTGTAGGAGGACCCTAAATCATGTCAGGAAGTTTATTGGGAAAATCAATACCTCCACCATTTGAAAATATTTCACCTTCATTTGGTGCCGCCAAACTATCAGACGTTCAGCAGTGTCGTTGCTGCACCGCCACAAGCAGCACCACAATCGTCTAGTGTTGTGTATCCGCCGGGGCAGGTGCAGGTGCCACAACCGGCACCACAACCGATTTCTGAAATTATGGATCAATTGAATTAGATGAAGTGTGTCATTTCTGATATGAAGGTGGGGATTAGTGATTTGAAGATATCGAGTAATGAAATGAGGCTCGAACTTGCAGACCATAGAGGGCAACTGTAACACCCCAGGTGTTTATTAATTATAAATACCTTATTTAGTTGTGTTAATCAAGTTTAATCGGCTCCTAAACATGTTTGACATGTTTTGTCGCGAATTTGCACAAAAGACCTTGGTCAAAATCTCAAACCACGGTCAAACCCTAGATCTCCTTTAAGGCTGAAATGGTTTTCTTGCGTGTTCTCCAAATTTTACTATAGAAGTTCAAAATCGGCCAATACGAAAGTTGTTCGTTATTTCCGGGAACACATTTTTCGTAATTGGCGGACATTCCAATTTTGAGCGCAAATTGGCCAAAAATCGAGTTTATCATCGCGCTCGTGAACAAGAACCGAGCCGTGGAAAATCTGCAACTTCGGTTGGTGTTCCTGGGCAAACCATTGATCAAAACATATGTCGCCCTTCGGGAAAGTTGTAGATCTACAGCTCCTCTACAACTTTGCTTTTGGGAGATTTTTCACTTAGTTGACGATTTTTGGAGTTATGCAATTTCAAAGAGGGGCAAATGAAACGACCGCAGGGCTGCACGCCAGGGCCGTCGCGCTCTGCATGTCGTCCGCGCGCGCTCTGGCCGTGCCTCGCACGTGGCGACCGCGGGGCCGCCCGGCCGTACGGTTGCATCGGCAACGTCGCGGTGGACCCGGCCGGTTCTTGGCGCCTCCGCCCGCACGAACCGGTGCGCCGCGTCCACCCGCGTGCCGCGCGGCCGCGGGGCCACACGCCCGTCCGCGCGAGCGCCGCGCGCCGCGCATGCACCGGCCAGCTGGCCGTTTCCGCGTGGGCGTGGGTAAAAGGCCGAGTTCTAGCTCCACAGGACCTTCTTTGCTCGCCTTGATGGTCTCGCAGTGCCGCCCAACTCCCCGTCTCCCCTCTGTCCGCCGCTGCCAGTTTCCTCCCTGCGCCGCCACGGCCGAACCCCGCCTCCGCGCCAAGCCTTCGCCGCCCTTCCACACCTGAGCATTCCCTAGCCTCCTCCGAATCGCCTAGGGCCGCCCCCGCGCCGCGCGTGGCCGCCACCGGCGCCCCGGCCGAGCCGCGGCGGGCGCACCGCGCCGCCGCCGCCGCCGCCCCGCCGCCGGCCGGCCGAGGCCCCCTCCCGCGCGGGTTGGGCCCGGGGCGGCCCCGTGGACCGCGCCCGGCCAAGACCGGCCGCCGCCGACCGCCAATTTGGCCGCCGCCGGTGAGGGTAGGTCCCAAGGACCACATTGCGGTGATTAACTTCTTTCTAGGGTCGTTTCTGAAAAGTACCAGGGACCCGGTTGTAAAGGTGTTATTAGGGTTTCGGCTGAAACTTCGAAAAATCATTAAAAATCGTAGAAAAATCAGAAAAATGCAAAACTAATTTTGTTGGGTTCGTGGTGAAGAAATCTACCTTTTCTAGAAAACATGTATAGGGTTTTTCTGTACAGTTTTTGAATTAAAAATTCAAACTCAGTTTGGAGTATTTTTAGTGTGATTTAAAATATACACACGCTATGAACTTGAATTTTGGATATGTTGCTCTTTATATCATGTCTAGATCTGTGGCAAAAGTTTGCATGGTTTTGATGTATTTATTTGCAGTTATGATTTATTTAAGCTTTATGCTAGAATAAGTTTGATGCTTTTTATAGCACCTTTAATGAACTTTTCTTTGAGCACAAGTGCACCCTAGGGCTTTGACTTGATGATTAGTACCCCTGGTGTGATGGATGTGAATTTAGGGAATTGTTTACTAGGTGTTTTGGATTTAATCTTGTGTAGGAGCTTAAATTCAAATTCTGAAAAATAAATTGTATTTGCAACCATGCCTTGGTCAGAAACTCATTTTTGGCATACTTGACCTGTAGGAGAAAGTTGAGATCAAAAACTTTATTAAATCTTTTTATATGAATTAATGTTGATTTACTAGGCTGAGATTTGTTTTTTTGTATAAATTAATTTATAAATGATCTTCAGCCAAATTTTGGTGTGAGAGCTTAAACTAAGCATATGTTGCTGTGTGCAAAAGATTAGGTTCATTGGAAGTGTTTTTGATTTAATTTGGATTTATGGTTGAAAGGCTTGTTGTAAGTAATTAAAGAAAGAAATGGAAATTAAAAGTGCTAAATTGTGAAATCATTTTTGTTTCTGTTTTTATTAATTTAAACACACCCCTTGCTGTTTGGTGAAGTTAAATAACTTAATTTGCTTATATGTACACAGTCACCATCAAGATTAACTTTAATTAATGCATATGCATGTATACGTGTAGATTTACCTGGACGCGTACGTACACACTCGCCCGGGAGGGAGACGGGACCGTTGATGGTGAGCCGAACTAGCTTGGTGTGCGAGCAAGACCTGGACCAAAGTCCGGAAGAGCCCAAGGCTTGTGTTGGTGTTGAGTCTGAGGAAGGCAAGCACCGGTTTCATCTAACCCATGTTTTAAATTAAAATCATGTCCTTTACTTTTCAGCGCTTTATTGCTTTACTTGTGCATTTAAGTTTCAGGAGTTGTTTTGAAACCTAGTTGCATGATCCTTAGGACTCCTATGCTCTTTTACTAGTATGTTAGGAACGCTAGTGCCATGCTCTAAGGATCCGGTAGAAGTCGAGTAATGACTCATTGCTCGCGAGATATAGGATGCTTATGTTGGAATCATAAGTTGGTTAAACTGACTCGCTCATGTGGTAAGAGCAATGGGTTCGGTCTCGACCGAGTAGCATGGTGTTGGTCCTAAGCTATTGAACGTACCAAGTACTTGTCGGGAATGGGACCGGTAAGCCTAGTACCTTCGAACCGGGGCGGGATCTTTCTAGCTACCCGCTTGGGATGTGTCTCCGGCTAGCTACCCGTGGTATAGTGTGTGAGTCCGGACCGGTCGGGTTAGACCCTCCGGATAACCGTGTACCGCAGTTTGTAGCGTCCGATCCTAAACCGTGGGATGTTGGGAACCGCCTGGTTGGGGTAGACACCGCACTTGGTCTACCTTCTTCCGTGTATCTTGGGTTTACCTTGCAAGGATATAAATCGATCGATCGTCGGTCACTCGCCGTTATCCGAGTCGGCTTGACCACCGGCTACCCCATGTTTATTTATGGAACATTTTGGATTAATACTGTTACCTGTTTAATATTGTTTGAACAACATGCTTGTTTAGTGCAGGTGCTCACATAGAATGGTTAACATACTCGAAATTGAGCTAAAATCTGAAAATAAGGAGCAACTCTTAGTCGCTTTTGGCAAAACAAACCCAACAGCCAAAAAGCCTTGCATGTCTAGTTGTATTTTCTTTTATCGGGTAAGTCTTGCTGAGTATTAGTACTCAGCCTTGCTTAATTTGTTGATTTCAGGTAATCCCATCTGGCCTGGTTCTATCCCAGATGGTTGGGAGCTTGAATGGGAGAACGATGATGAGGAGTGATATGCATGGATGGCCTCCCGTGTGTATCATGCGATAGTTTTATTTCCGCTGTTTAAACTCTGAATCACTTTTACTTTCATGTACGAAAAACCTGGTTTGTAATATTAAGTATTTAAGAACTTGTGAACCTTTATGTAATGTAATGTGGTACTCTGGTCCCGCCTTCGTGTGGGCTTAGCGCATATCAGCGATCCTGTTGTATGTGATTTACCGGGCTTTACCCGGCGGAAGCGACTTAATAATTCTTTATTATTGCTTAATGGCCAAGTGGACCGGCTTAGGCGATAATACGGAATTATTTTGGGCGGTTCTGTCACAGCAACTTAATGAAATTGTGGCAAACAGTGGCTATCGGAAGAAGCACAAGAAAAATCAAGGATTATGCAAGCAGGGCACCATCCTCGCTGTTGTGGTCTTGATAATAGGTGTAGTGTTTGGTAGTTACCTCACAGCCGGACTATCTAAGAACTGAGTGAGGCAAGTCGTGTTGATTTGTGAGTGAGGCCCCTATTGTAGTGTACTTTAATTTGTGTTGGTTTTAAGTGTGCTTTGAAACATTTGTCATCATGCATGTTGTTTGTGTGAAATAAACCTTTCTAAGGTGTTGTTTGTGTCGATATTTCAGTTTGAATTTGACTTGTTGGTGAATCAATTTGACTTGTGTGTAGCATATTGAACTACTGGTGACAGAAATAACAACCTCTATACAGATTCACTGTGCTAGCGGGCGCTTATGCCAGCTGCCAGTAGTAATCAGTAATGCTGGTGGGTGACATAAGCCAACCCCCAACAGAAATGGGATCATTTGTGCTGGCGGGTGGCTTATGTCGACCGTCAGCACTAAGACTTCACTGCTGGCGGTTGTTGGCCCGGTGCCCTTGCGCACCACTGTGCAGGCGGGTGTCAATTACACCCGCCAACACGCTAATTTGCGTGTGCCAGGACAAATCGTTTCTGGCCTAGCGTGAAGAACAGATGCGCCACATTCAGGCTTGGAATCACATGTGTTAGAATATGAGAGATTAAACGTTCGTCACCCCCACGAGAGTTAGAATCGTATAGCAACTGGAATAAATTAACGCCAATTTAAACTGTTTGCCAGATGGGCCGGATTCATCCTGTTTTAAGGTTCAACTTGCAGACTTTGACCAGTACGTGTACATGCAGCTGCTGCTTATTTATGTCACCTATTCCACTTCTAAAAAATCAATAAAAACAAAATTTGGACGATATATTAGCTTTGCAACTTGTAAGCTATACTCCTATATAAACTCACCTTGTTCCCTCATCATCACACACCACACATATCTTTTAATCCTGGTTTACCTGTTTCCTCACCACAAATAATACTCAGTGAATTGAAGATTTATTTCTTACATCTGTACTATTAGCATGTTGCTAGCTTTGGATTGAGCGGCGTCGAGAAAGCGTTGTCCACTCTCTCATCTGACAGCTGCCGCCATGGTTTGTGGTCGTCCGTCTCTCATCAAGCGCAGCCATTAGAGATGAGTCCATGGGGAAATAGCTATGCACACTACGTTGGATCTTGTATTTACGTGATAACATGAGATAAGCTTGGAACATGGTATAGTCACCCCCTTGAGAACAAATCATAGCAGCAACCGTACTGTTATAATAAATTATATTGCCCCTGATGGGCCGCATATGGATGCATTGATTTCATCTTTTCCTTCCAAAGCTAGATTCAGATAACTGTGGCCCTGTTTGTATACTCCAACCGGGTTAGAGTTAGAGCTAGTTTCTAACTCTAACTCTATCCTTAAACTAACTCTAGCTCTAGAGGTGTTTGGATGGAAAGGTTAGAATGACATTAAATGTACATTTTCAATCATTAGGTGTGGGTGGAGGTAGAGAGAAAAGTCACTTTTTGGTGTAGGAGTTCGGATGGAAAAGCCAGCTTGTTAATTGTTTGGGGGCCAACTGTATAAAAGCCAGACTCATTATCAAAGTTTTAGCAAATTAATCTTGGATAATGGAAAGTGCACGTGAGTTAAATACACTGATTTTTTTCATTATTATAAATAATAAAGAAATACATTTTGCAAAATTATACGACCATTTGAAATTTTTTCAGATTTGGCAACCAACCGCCGTGCGCCACGGCGGCCGCCGTGACCCACAGCGGTAAGGTGGCCTCCAACGGTCCGCTACAAGGTGTTGGGCCCCGCGGCAACCTACCACCGATAGAGGCGGAGTGCCCGATCTTTCGGTGAGTGGAGATAGCTTCGATCCGGTGGGAGACGACCCTCATGATCCGACTATGACGAGCGAGACTCGAAGCGCCAATGCAATCGCCGAACCAACTCCCGATGGTTACCGACCTTGCCGCGCAAGATCGCCCGATCACGAAGATCAATTCCCGTGCGCAATCGAAGAACGAACAAGAATCCGAGGCGAGCAATCTTAATATCACTCGAAAGTGGAGTTCGAATCACGAGAGGTCGGCACGTATTTGTGCGTGTTCGTGTAGCTAAAGCTAGATGTAAAACAAAACTCAAACCCTAATGTGGCGGCAGCTCCGAATATATGAGCTAGGAGGACGTCCTCCTAGGGTTGTGGGCGACCGTGGGTCGGCCACAACATGGGCTTAAGGCCCGACACGATACACGGCCCGTTGGGCCAAAATAAGGTGACGCGAAGACCTTAGACAAAAACAAACCCGACTCAAAACGACGATTGCGGCCGCCTCGGTGAAGATATGACAGTGATTCCGGACACATCCGAAAGTAGACTTGATAAGCTTTCCATCAAGTACCGGATCGCCCAAAACGGAGTCCGGATGAAGCCGTGGTGACCTTCACAAGTTGACGTTCGTGCGCAGTCCGAATCCAGCCACATATCCTTCATTCTTTAGCACCATGACGTAGTTCAACTCTCTTGCACGAGCCCGAGTGATTGGCCCCGAAGGTGGTGCCCGGAGGAAGGTGTTCGCTGGTGTAGATGTACCGGTGATGTCCTCATCGGTTGTCCTCATCAACCACCGTGGGCCACGGCGGTAGGGTCGTTCCGCCGTGGCGACGGTGGCGGCCGCTCCTATATAAAGGGCGACGGGCCGTCGTCGTCCCCCCACCCCCCCCGCCCGCCCCCCTTCGGCCACCGCCCCCTCCTCCCTCCAGTAAGTTTTTTTCTTTCTTATTTAATTTAACTATTTTAGATTTAAAAAACTAGTTTTTAGATTAGAAAATTTAGAAATTAGTTAATTTAATTAGTTTAGATTTAAAAACTGGTTTTTAGATTAGAAAATTTAAAAATTAGTTAATTTAATTAGTTTAGATTTAGAAAATTAGTTCTTAGATTATCTCGTTTAGGAATTGTATAAAATACTTTAATTCATTTAGAAATTCTAGAAAACTAATTTATCAGTTCTAGATATTGTAGAAATTATCGAAATTACTTTAGTATGTTAAGAAAATGTAAAAAAATGAGTTTACCTATTTTAGAAATTGTAGAAAATGCTTTAATTTCTTTAGAAATTCTAGAAAATTAATTTATCTCGTTTAGTAATTGTAGAAAATACTTTAATTCGTTTTGAAATTGTAGAAAATTAATTTATCTATTCTAGATATTGTAGAAATTATCGAGATTACTTTAGTTTGTTTAGAAAATGTAGAAAATGAATTTATCTATTTTATAAATTGTAGAAAATACTTTGATTTGTTTAGAAATTCCGGAAAATTAATCTATCTCATTTAAAAATGTAGAAAATACTTTATTTCGTTAAGAAATTCTAGAAAATTAATTTATATGTTCTAGAAATTATAGAAATTACTTTAGTTTGTTTAGAAAATCTAGAAAATTATTTTATCTATTTTAGAAATTGCCGAAAATAATTTAATTCGTTTCCAAATTTTAGAAAATTAATTTATCCGTTCTAGATACCGTAGAAATTATTTTAGAATGTGTAGAAATTATTTTACCATGTTTATAAATTCCGAAAATTAATTCATATCACTAGTAAAATGTAGAAAATTAGTTTATCTTTTGTAAAAATTATAAAAAATTAGAAAATTATTTATCTTGTTTGTTTAATTGTATATTTAATTTTTGTATGCAATTGCAGCTATGAAACGAGGCTCGCACCAAACTAAGGCCGAGCACTACAAGAAACTATTTAATCGTGACGCATTCTCCACGACGTTTTCGTAAAACGTCACGGATGTGCATTGTAGCCCAAAACACTATGACGATTTCTTTAATTCGTCGCGATTCTATGACGTATTCCTTTCTTTCATCACGGATGTGCATTTAAGCCCAAAACATTGCGACGATTTGTTAAATTCGTCACGATTCTACGACATATTCCTTTTTTGGTCACGAATGTACATTGATGGATATTTGAGCCCAAAACATCACGATGATTTGTTAAATTCGTCGCAATCCGGCCCACAACACCGTGACGATTGAGCAGATTCGTCGCGAGCAAGAATAAAAATAATCATATTATGAATAGGAAAAATTGATATGTTAATTTAAAAAAATAAGATGGTAAATAAAAAATAATCATATTATGGATATGAAAAATTAATAAATTAAATTAAAAAACGTCGGGATCAGTAAATAAAAAATAGTCATATTATGAATAGGAAAAATTGATATGCTAAATTAAAACAATTAAAAAAATAAGAAGGTAAATAAAAAATAATCATATTATGGATATGAAAAAAATAATCATATTATTAATAGGAAAATTGATATGTTAAATTAAAAACCAAAAAAATAAGAAGGTAAATAAAAAATAATCATATTATGGATATGAAAAATTGATAAATTAAATTAAAAAATACAAAAATAAGGAGAGTCAAAGATCTTGGTAGAGCATGATTTTAGAAAATTTTAGAAAAAATAATCGTCCAATTTGGAGTTAGTATGAGGCAGGAAAACTAGTTACAAGTTTTAGTCAAAGATTACAAAGACAAAACACACTTGTTCATCTCAGTTCATAGCAAGTGCAATTTCAGTATTGAATCTTCGGATAAAACTTGTAAACTGTTTTTCTTTCTCATACGAACTCCAAATCGGTTGATCCTTTTTCCTAATTTTTTATAAAATCGAGATGTTATACTGAGTGCCATTTGTTTCTATCTTAATTACTGTTTCTTGATTTATTTTCATACAACACATCTTTCCCAACTAAAAAGAGAATATAAAAAACATGTTTTTTCATAATAATTGCTAACATAATTTAATATTCTCTAATGTTATGGTCAACATGAGATGGTGTCAAAAATTGAGGTGCATACAAGTTCGGTCACATTATTAGTTGTTCAAATCTCAAAGTTTGTTTTCAATTTTGTTGGAAACTATGTGTGACTTGTGTCCTATTTGTGAACATCTATAATCTCACTTTATTAAAACCATATGAATTTTTTATAGGAGCATTATACGCTTAAAATATGGTTTCATGTCAATTTGGTGGACTATACGGTGCACCCGCTACTATGAGAATTAATACAAGGCACACATACTATGCCGGATGTACGGTTCCACGTACGAACCAAGATAAGCCCGTGTCTCCGTGTTAGTATCCGCACCAACCTACTAGTTAGTGTCGGGACTAATCCTAACACCAACGGATGTTATGGGGTTGTCTCCGTGTCAATTGCCGAGGAGATATGAAATCTTCACCGTGCAATAGGCTTAGGCTTATAGAAGATCGTGTTGGTTATCTTTCTACATTTGTTTAGAAGAATACTCAATGGTTCGGTTTGTCATATGAAAACAAGTACCTAAATAAACACTATGCATTTCTTTGTTTTCCTCTCGCGCCGGTCCGTTTGTCGACGATGTACTCAACAATTTATACTCCAATTTTCACAAAATGTTATGAAAATTCTTAAAAATTATCCCTAACAAACTTTCGAATATTTCAAAGATCTCCAAGACATGAATGATAATGAATTTTTTCTACATTTTTTGGAATCTTATTGGACATACACATAGTACAACTTAACAATTATTTTGAATAAACGCGAAATTCACTTAAATGACCAAAAGTACCAATTTTTTTTCAAAAAATCATGAAACTCCTTCATGACACCTTAGATGTCATCAATGTCATGAAAAATTTTACTGGTGATGTTTAGTTTTTTTTTTTTTCTGTTTACTACACAAGATGTGTTAATTATCTATTTAAAAAATAAGAAAACAAGTGGCGGTCTAAAAAGATAAATCCCGCCAAGAAATTGTGAATCGCCCGCAACCAAAAATCCCGCCGGAAATGACTATAATACCCATAGAGTCCCACCCTCATCAAGAACAAACGAAGGTCACTCTGCCCTTTCCCATACCTAAATCACCCCAATATATGCAGCTTTCCAGCAAACCCTAGAGGAATTCCCACCTCCCGCAGCCTCCTCAGGTCAGCCTCTCTCCCACCCTTCCCCTTCCCTCTACAGATCCACCACCGCCCACCCACCTGCCTTGTCACCATCGTGCTCCTCCCGCGCACGGCGTGGCTGGCGCTCCTCTCCGCCACCCTGCGCGCCTTCTCCTCGGCCGCCGCACCGGGCTGGAGAAGAGGCGGGGCCGCTGCGTCGGGGCTGCTGCTTGCCCGTCGGGAGGAAGTGGAAGCAGGAGTCTGGCTTCGCGGGGGTGGACCCCGCGCCATGCCGCATCGCGATATGGAGGCGCGGGCCAGGTCGAGCCGTCGCGCATCGAGGAAGAGGCGCGGGTAGCGGCCGCCGAGTTGCTGTGCGGTGGGGTGGCGCAGCGCGGTCGCCGCCGTCGTGCCGAGGTGGAGGTTGGAGCAGGCCCGTCCGTGGCGTCACGTTGGGTTGCTTATGGCGTTTGCTTTCTCTCTGTAGCCGTCGGCGGCAGTTGCTTGCAGCGGTTGTCTGTTGCTCAGACGGCGGCGCCTCTCCTGTTGCCTCATCTTTCCGTCGGTGGTGATGCGGGCGCTCCCGAGGTCGATTTGCTGTGCGCCGCTGCCTGCGCCGCTGGTTTGACTTAGATTTCGATCTACTTTTCCTCTCCATCTGACTTTTCCGTTTGTTGTCTCTAATCATTGTGTGATTTGTGTGGGCTGCGAATCTGCGATGGGCTGTTGGTTTGTTTTCCGGACCTCCTGAATTCGTATGTGCAATAGCCTCCTGAATAACCCCGTGTGAGATTTGCGAGGGATTGAAGTGCACATACCTTTTAACTCTCCTGGTGGCTGTAGCGTGAATAGGATTTTTTGGAATTGCCATTTGGATGCATGTTTAGACCCCCTTAACTCTGTAGCTCTGCAGGCTATTGTGTTTTTGCTGTCTATACGGATTCGCAGTTCTGGATTATGGGTACGGTGAGATGATGCGGTGCTGGTTACTATTTTCATCTTCTCTGGAAGCTACTAGCAGCATCGTGGTTGTCTGTCATGAAAGTGTTCGTGGTTGTCTGTCATGAAAGTGTGAACCAAGGTGCCTGTAGCGAAGTGACAATTAGCTGTTAATTGCTGCCTTTTGATTATTGTTCTCTTCCATATGACAGATTCACCTATCTTCTGCATCTAATTCTGTGTTTGTGTTGCGCGGTTCTTTAAACGGATCTTCAGGTATGGAGGTTACTGCAGCGGTTCATCGACATTGTCGACGCACAAGAGGAAGACATGCACCCCTCCGCTTTGTTTGCACATCATACGCTACTCCTTCAGCGTCTGCTGAGGAAGCTCTTCATCGAACACTAGTGCTAGCATTTGTTGTGAGTACTTGTTTTAAGGTCACTTCTTGATTAGTTAATGCATTTCCACACTCCCATATGCTCACATACGCTCTAACTGTTGAAGAATTAAAGGAAATGTGTAACTATGTTTTATCCCTGGGACCTTTAGTCATTCATTGTTGCAAAACCAGCTGTTTTCTGATGTACTTCGAATAGTTCCTTTAATTAGCAGACATGTTTAGTCTAACCAAAGTGCTTGTGCCTCATGTTATTTTCTAGAAGGTTTGATTGAACTTCAATTTCACTTTTAATGTTAAGTACTGATTGAAATAAGTCCAGAAGGTCTGATGTGCCTCTTGTTATTTTGTGAATCTGATGACCTACTGAATATCTGAATGACTACTTTGGCTAATCTGCTAGTACAGTTGTGTGACCTATGAGGCCACTCGAAGTAGTCCTCTGAAAGTTTAACTAAGCAAGGCAGTTGTATGTGTCTGTATCTAATTCATTCATGCTACATATAATATTTTTCCTTACTTTTGAATAGGTGCAAGTATGCTGGACATGGAGCTCGTCACAGACGAAGCACTGGCCTGACCCTTCATGTGCAGGTGCCGCTTGTCCTTCTCTCTAGCATCACAGCAACAACCACCACGCCCTAAAAAATCAACACCTTTGCATTAATATATTTTAGATAATTATACCTTCAACAAATTGTTATGTATACCATGATGCAATGTAGAGATTTCATAAGACAAGTCTAAACCTTGTACTGTTAGTAGTGAATAGTTAACAATTGCTAAATTAGTAGTGAATAGTTAACAATTGCTAAAGAAATTAAGAGTAAATTCGTATGAGATAAATGGCCAATTGGATGCTAGAGATGGAAAAGGATATTTCACACGTATTAACCCTCACTCTTTCCAGGTGATACATAGCTGTGAATGAATACAACTAACATGTAGTAGTCATGTTGTTCCTGTAATTTGCAGTCATGTTTTTCACTTGCTAATTATAACTATCCATTGCATGCTTCTCTATGGATTGTATTATTGTAAGTTGCAATTAGTTTTCCTTCACTAGTACCTTGACATTTCTAAAGTAAAAGACAGAAAGTGGAGGCAGCATTATGAAGTCTGTTAATCAACAGTTCGAAGTACATTTGAGTGTCCTTTTGTAGAGAACATTTATCTGATTTACTTAATTGTGTTTCCCTCACAAGAGCTGGCTTATGCAGCATGAATGATGCTTCAGGCTTTGGCTCTGTTAATTTTATGTACTACAGTTTTAGATTTCAGTTCAGTCCTTATGCAGCAGCCCCCTCTTGCCTGAATTTTTGTTGCTTAGAAAATACCAGAAGACGCCTAGTTTCACTGTTTGAGAGATATTATTTACTCATGCTCACTGTTCTGTCATGTGACTGAATGTGAATATTATTGCAGTATGGTCCAGCTTGGAATATTTATGTACTAGTAGTAGCATTTTTACTGAGGCATGACAATAGTATAATCACTTATTTCTATTTTTTATTTTCCTGTTATGCTTGCCAGAAAAACTAAATTTCCTCAATTTGTTGAAAATTAGGTGCAGGAAAACTGGCAAGGATCAAAGAGCATGAAGAGATGAAAGCTTATGTTGGTGCTGACCTATCCTTTATTTCTGGTGGCCTATTTGCCATATTGTATTTTACTAAAACATGTATGTGATTTAATATGTAAAACTATATTGTTTGTTGTAATGCAATTTATGAAAAATGGGCTGAAAATCAGCCGTAATTTGGTGCCTTGAATTTTTGGTGGGCTGTAATGATTGGGGCCCAGAATTTTTGTGAGCGGAATCTAAAATGTTTATGGGCTTAAATTTTGGAGATGAATTTGTACTGAAATCTAGTTTTATTCTAAAATCAGCCCATCAATAAATGGCCCATTACAGGAAAGTCAACGTCCATGATAGTGGCCACGTCATCGTCCATGCAGGATGCCACGTAATTGTCCACATAGGATGCTATGTCATTGTCCATGTAGGATGCCACGTCATATGATGTCATGTCACCGTCCATGTAGGATGCCATGTCATCGCCCACGTAGGATGTCACGTCATCATCCACGTAGGATGCCACAGCTGCCATGTGTGTAGCAATCCGTGACGATTTTTATTTTATCACGGATAGTGAGCCATGGGTTGGGTTGCATGGGCCTTAGGCTGCTCCATGACGATTCAGATACGTCACAGATCGCGACGTTTATTAAGGGAACGTCGAGAGATTTAATCAATGACGCTCATTCCACCACGAAAATGTAAATCATCGCGGATGCTTCGATTTGCGATGAATTTTATTTAATCCGCGATAGAATGGTTGTTAGAAAACTAGGCAATTTTCGGTACATTTTAATTCCGGAAATTATTAACATGTTCATGACAAATATAAGTGATCCCGTGAGAGCAAAGCATGTGCTTGTGTTAAAGTTAAATCTCAAATAAAACTCGAACAAAAATACACGAGAAAAGGTTTAGTTTGTACCCAAGGCGGGACGGTTGACGGAGTCAACCGTGCGCCGTTATCCCTTGGACTAGACATGCTAGTCGTGGAGGGACCTTGTTCGGTGTAGTCGTACAGAGGTGATGCAGTGGCGAGTCGTTGCAGTGAAGTCCCATGAACGGCCTTCGGGAAGTAGTCGTTCAAGCTGATGTAGTCGTCGGAAGTAGTCGTTCTCGCGGAGGACGTAGTCGTCCGGAAGTAGTCGTTCTCGCGGAGGACGTAGTCGTGCGGAAGTAGTCGTTCTCGCGGACGGGGACGTAGACGTACGAAGAGCGAGCGGCGCGCGTACGGGTACGCTCCCCAAAAACCTTATCGCCCGCCTATCCCGAGCGGGATCGCTAGGTGGACGAGGTTCGGAGGCAAGCGCTCACGCAAACGGTGTGCGCGCAAAGCTTGCGTTGGGAATGGCGGAGAGCGACAGCAACACGAGGGAGAAGAGAGAGGTCTCCTAGCGGGAGTACCGAGTGTGAGAATGTGTATCCGTGCCGCGAGGAAGGAGTCCTCTTATATAGGCGCGAGAGGAGAGGAGGAGGGGATGAACCCGGACGCCGCCGACCACCATAATTCTCATTAAACGACAAGCACCGAGAATCGTTGTATTCAACGTCATCGGTTACCGGTAACGGTCGTTTTAATACGAGAGGATTATGGGCGACATGAATGACCATCACGGTCACGGTCACGGTCACGGTCTCGGTCTCGGTCTCGACTCGACTCGACACGACACGACACGACACGCCACGCCCACGCCCACGCCCACGGCCCGGCCGGCGCGGCGAGGTGAGCGAGCGCGCGCGCGTGTGGCACGCCCTTCTCCTTTTACCAACTTCACAAGTGGTCCACCATTGGTCCACCCTTTAAGTTAGTTAAGATTCTCATTGGCTTTCAATGCGGGATTGAATCCCTAGCATTTATTTTGTGGACCTTTTAATTCTTAAGATTAATTGAAACTAAATGGCCCAAGGCCCAATTAATCCAACAATCCCCACCAAGAATTTCAAGGTACACAAAGAAATGTCCTCTTCTCAACTCTTGTTTTGATATACTGACTTTATGGTGGAGACCGTTAAGTTGAACATCCACCGAGACAAAAGCTACACTTATTCACAATCGACCAATGGACTATGCCTTGAATTGGCGGTTT
This sequence comes from Cenchrus americanus, assembly GCA_947561735.1. Classification (NCBI taxonomy): domain Eukaryota; kingdom Viridiplantae; phylum Streptophyta; class Magnoliopsida; order Poales; family Poaceae; genus Cenchrus; species Cenchrus americanus. The sequence continues at coordinate 9,445,437 of OX387240.1, read as the reverse complement.
CGTGCAAACAAGTTTGACTAGAGCCCCTTGCCGGTACTAGGTCGCTATAAGCATCCCCTCGGGTTGGAGCGTATAAGTCATACTCCGTGCCTTTCATGGGTATCTAGAGATCACCCTATCTCATAGATTGTGACTAGCAATCGGACCCATATAGGTGCAATCCTTTAAGATGTTCCGTAGGCCAACATCTTTGCTCCTCTTTGAGCCACTCGGATCACATTAAGGTTTTTCACCAACCCGCCATACGCATTTTAGAAGAGAAATGCATCTCTCTTGGAATGAGCCCTTTACAAAGGTTCTCTTCTCTCTGTTAAACAATAGTTTGTTGCACTATCCTAATTCACGGGATCTCCGATCACATAGGACAGGTTACCACTACTGAATAACGCTGACGGGTCTCAAGCCCAATTCCCTGGATGCATTGTCTATCACATTACGTGAAAGACCCTTTGTGAATTGATGCTCGCCGGATTCTTAGCCGTTTGGATGTAGTCCAAGGCTATCACTCGGAGTTTCTCATTTTCCCCGACGATTTCACCGCCTCTTTACATGCCTAGATGACTTCATGTTGTCCTTTGAACTATTCACCTTGACAATCACTTGTTTGATTATCACAATTCATGAGGACTGCCGGTATCGGTTTTTCAACTAGCGGTAAATCCATAAGGAGTTCACGAAGCCATTCGGCCTCAATCGTGGCGGTGTCCAATGCGGTGAGTTACTCCGCCTCCATAGTTGACCTCGTTAAGATGGTCGCTTGCAAGACTTCCGGAGACGGCGCCACCTCCAAGTGTAAACACATATCCACTTGTGGCTTTAATCTCATCCGCATCGGAGATCCAATTCGAATCACTATAACCCTCTAGTACCCTAGGATACCCGAGATAGTGAATCGCGTAGTTCATTGTTCCTTTCGGATAGCGCATTACCCGTTCAAGAGCTTCCCAATGAGCATCTCCCGGGTTAGACACGAATCGACTCGGTTGCTCACGGCATATGCGATGTCGGGTCTAGTAGCGCTAGCTAGGTACATTAGTGAACCAATGATTTGGGAGTATCTCGGCTCGATCTCTCATTATTCTTATGTTTTTCCTTAACATTTTACTAGCATCATAAGGTGTTGGAGCTGGCTTGCAGTCGTTGTAACCAAAACGACTCAAGATTTTCTCCACATAATGAGATTGTGTAAGAACAACCCCACCATCACCTTCTCTCACTAGTTTAATGTTTAGAATCACATCAGCCTCCCCCAAATCTTTCATCTCGAAGCTTTGAGACAAGAATTCTTTCACTTCCTTAATCGCATTAAGGCTTGTCCCAAATATCAGTATGTCATCTACATACAAACATAGGATCACTTCTTTCGCCCCCACCATAGCGATAGTACACACATTTGTCGGCTTCGTTCACAACAAAGCCAACTGACGTTAAAGTTTTGTCAAACTTCTCATGCCATTGCTTAGGAGCTTGCTTAAGACCATACAAAGATTTTACCAATCTACACACCATCCCTTCTTGACCTTTTACTACGAATCCATCCGGTCGATCCATATAGATCTCCTCCTCTAACTCTCCATTTAGGAAAGGCTTGTCTTAACATCCATCCGGTGAACGATAAGACCATGGGAAGCTGCCAAGGAAAGTAGTACTCGAATAGTGGTCAATCGGGCAACCGGTGAGTAAGTATCGAAAAAATCTTCTCCTTCTTTACGAGTATAGCCTTTAGCCACCGGCCTTGCCTTGTACTTATCAATAGTACCATCGAGCCTAAGCTTTTTCATGAACACCCACTTGCATCCTACAGGTTTGCACCCATAGGGACGCTCCACAACCTCCCAAGTACCATTGGACATAATAGAGTTCATCTCACTCCGAACTGCTTCCTTCCAATAGTCAGCATCCGGAGAGGAATATGCCTCTTCAATGGTTCTAGGAGTGTCATCCACGAGGTACACAATGAAATCATCACCAAAGGACTTTGCAATCCTTTGTCTCTTGCTCTTTCTAAGAGCTTCATTGCCATCCTCCTCAGGATTTTTCTCATGTGGTTGTTCATTGTGTTCTATCAAAACGACGGAGTTCTTTGAGTTCATTATTAATAGACAATTCATGACTAAATGTGCTATCTATCTCTTTCATAGGAAAATGTCCTCAAAAAATGTAGCGTCTCCGGATTACATGATGGTGCCAACATGCATATCGGGTACTCCGGACTTCAATATTAAAAATCTATAACCCACACCGTGTAGAGCATAACCAAGAAAGATACAATCGACGCTTTTAGGTCCTAGTTTACGTTTCTTGGTTATAGGCACATTCACTTTGGCCAAACATCCCCAAGTCCGTAAGTATGAAAGTGTTAGCCTTTTCTTTTCCCATTCCTCGAATGGTGTTTTCTCTTTGTTCTTTACGGGAACACGATTCGGGACATGACATGCGGTCAATATAGCCTCACCCCACCATTCCTTGGAAAGTCCCGCCGTGTCTAACATGGCGTTAACCAAATCGGTTAGAGTGCGGTTCTTTCTTTCGGCTAACCCGTTTGATTGAGGTGAATAGGGAGGCGTCCTCTCATGAATTATTCCGTGTTCCTCACGAACGCGGTGAAAACATTAGAAAAATACTCTCCACCACGATCGACCTAATTCTTTTGATCTTTCTCTCAAGTTGGTTTTCTACTTCAGCTTTATAGATTTTAAAGTATTGTAATGATTCATCTTTAGACTTCAACAAATAGATATAGCAAAATCTAGTACAATCGTCTATCGAGTCATGAAAAACTTTTTACCACCTTTTGTCAACACACCATTCATCTCGCATAAGTCAGAATGAATTAGTTCTAGAGGTGCCAAGTCTCTCGCCTCAGCCGAAAAATGAGGCTTGCGAGGTTGTTTTGATTCAACGCACACATGGCACTTAGAATTTTTGACTAAGGTAAATTTCGGAATTAAACTCAAGTTTGCAAGACGCATCATACAACCAAAATTAACATGACAAAGTCGTGAATGCCAAACATTTGACTCATCATTAACATTCGAGACATGGTTCACAACTTTATTACAATCATATGACAAAGAAAAGCGGAACAGGCCTCCGCTATCATAACCTTTTCCAATAAAACTTCCAAACTTAGAAATTACACATTTATTGGATTCAAATACTAATTTAAAACCGTCTCTACACAAGAGAGACCCGCCGACTAAGTTCTTCTTGATAGTAGGGACATGCCGCACGTTCTTCAATCGAACGATCTTTCCCGAAGTAAGCTTCGGATCGACCGAACCAACACCAAGAACACGCGCATGTGATCCGTTTCCCATCAACAAGGAGGAAATTTTGCCCGCCCGGTAAGAGGAAAACAAGGAAATGTCGAGCACAAACATGAATATTAGCACCCGTATCAATCCACCAATCGGGTGACCGACATATCGAAAGAACCGTAGGTAAAAGATTATCGTACCTCGACGTTCCACCAGTTTCACTAATAACCATGTTGGCACTTTTGCCATCTTTCTTATCCTTGCGATCCGGACACTTTGCGGCAAAGTGTTCCGTGCTACCACGAGTAGCATTTTCCGGTTGGCGGCTTTTTCGCTTGAACCGAGCCGTCCGCTAGCCTTTGGTTGATTTTGATGCGGTTTGTTCTTCTTTTTGAATGCATTGTTGTTCTTCTTCTCGCACCAAATTAGCACTAGAAGACCCAACAATCCCTTTACCATGTGTCTTGTCCTTTGCTCTCGCCTTCTCTTCAACATCAAGAGTGCCGATAAGATCGACAACGGCAAACTCTTGCCTCTTGTGTTTTAGAGAGGTTCCAAAGTCATTCCAAGAAGGTGGTAACTTGGAGATAATACCTCCGGCCACAAACTTGTCGGGCAACTTACATGGTGCATCCTTGCTATAATTCTCAAGATCTCTAGCTAGCGCTCGAATCTCATGGGCCCGCTTCTACCACGGAACGGTCTTCAACCATTTTGTAGTCATAGAGCCGTTCCATGACATACACTCACCACCAGCATCGAAACCCCAAATTTAGCCTCAAGCGCATCCCAAATATCTTTGCCACTTGACGACGAAGGTACGTGTCCACAAGGTTTTCGGCGAGAACACTCAAGATGGCACCACGAAACAAAGGTTATCGGGTGCCTCGAAAGCCTTCTCCTCCTCCGGAGAAAACTGTTCGGGCTTCCCCCGTATGACATGCATGATGCTCATCGCTCGTCAACCAATACGTAACCCTTTGCTTCCAACGCTTGTAATTTGAACCATCGAAAACATTTGGTTTGAGTGTTGCGGCGAAACTAGTTACCGAAAGCCTATCAACAATATAAGGTTTTTGGATTGTTAGAAAACTAGGCAATTTTCGGTATATTTTAATTCCGAAATTATTAACATGTTCATGACAAATATAAGTGATCCCGTGAGAGCAAAGCATGTGCTTGTGTTCAAGTTAAATCTCAAATAAAACTCGAACAAAAATACACAGAAAAGGTTTAGTTTGTACCCAAAGGCGGGACGGTTGACGGAGTCAACCGGTGCGCCGTTATCCCTTGGACTAGACATGCTAGTCGTGGAGGGACCTTGTTCGGTGTAGTCGTACAGAGGTGATGCAGTGGCGAGTCGTTGCAGTGAAGTCCCACGAACGGCCTTCGGGAAGTAGTCGTTCAAGCTGATGTAGTCGTACTGGAAGTAGTCGTTCTCGCGGAGGACGTAGTCGTACTGGAAGTAGTCGTTCTCGCGGACAGGGACGTAGACGTACAGAAGAGCGAGCAGGCGCGTACGGGTACGCTCCCCAAAAACCTTATTGCCCGCCTATCCCGAGCAGGATCGCTAGGTGGACGAGGTTCAGAGGCAACTGCTCACGCAAACAGTGTACGCGCAAAGCTTGCGTTGGGAATGGCGGGGAGAGCGAAGAACACGGAGGGAGAAGAGAGAGGTCTCCTAAGCGGGGAGTACCGAGTGTGAGAATGTGTATCCGTGCCGGAGGAAGGAGTCCTCTTATATAGGCGCGAGAGGAGAGGAGGAGGGGATGAACCCGGACGCCGCCGACCACCATAATTCTCATTAAACGACAAGCACCAGCAATCTGCCGTATTCAACGTCATCGGTTACCGGTAACGGTCGTTTTAATACGGAGAGGATTATGGGCGACATGAATGACCATCACGGTCACGGTCTCGGTCTCGGTCGTCCTTCTCTTTTTACCAACTTCACAAGTGGTCCACCATTGGTCCACCCTTTAAGTTAGTTAAGATTCTCATTGGCTTTCAAAGCGGGATTGAATCCCTAGCATTTATTTTGTGGACCTTTTAATTCTTAAGATTAATTGAAACTAAATGGCACAAGGCCCAATTAATCCAACAATAGTTACGTCACAGATTAAATAGTTCCTTGTAGTGGAGGCCGAGGCTCAGGATCACGCTGAGGCTAAGGCGACAGGAACTCCAAGAAAATTGGAAGGAGGGTAGTCGTGCTCGGTGGCTTGTACGGGTGACCGCCCCAGGTCCCAGCTCGACTACACCTGACATGCACGGTGGATTGGCAGGTGGCACCCAACTATGGACTGTGCAGTGGCAAAACCAATAAAACCGGTGAAAGTACCTTTGCCTGATGCCACTCCTTCCGAATGCAGCGGAACGTGCGACTTTCATTGGGTGCTTGGTGCTTGGTGGTGGAAGAAAAACACGTGAAAAAACAAACGAGCTAATAAAACGGCTTGGAGAGTGTGGAAGAGCCGAGCTTATAGCACCCGTAGTGTTGCGTCGAACCGAACGCGGACGGTTCGGTTCGATTTGCTACCGTTCGACACCCGTAGTGTATGTGGGCCCCAGATGCCGAGTAAAAAAAGGAAATCCTCTCTTTCCTGTTCTCTTTCGCGCGAACAGACCAGAGCCAACGGTCGGCAGCAAGCCGCGGACACCAACGGCCAGGTGCCGGGAAATATTATTTTAATGGAATGGTCGTTGCTCGGTTCGACTCTTGTTTTCCATTCGACTTCTTGGTCTGACAGCCACGGTTCGACTCCCACAGTGTGAAAAGTTCGTTTTACTGTGCGGACGGTTCGGTTTGGCACCACACTGCGGGTGCTCTTACCGATAGGAGTAGGAGTTCATTTTATAGTACCGGACTAGGGATTGTTTAGTTCGAGGCCTGCCAGGCAGCCAAAATTAGACGCCTGGGAACGCCGCCCTCGCGCCGGGTAGCTTTGCCGGGCTGCAACCAAACTAGCTCTAGATGACTCAAAGAATGCGCTTGCATTGGTTGGTTGGTGGGCCGATGCCTTGCGGAATTGTGTGTGTCCCGACTAGTGGGCCCAGAATTGTCAGAAATCTAATACAGCTTTTGTAAGCCCATATGCTATATGGTTTCTGACGTTTAAGATTTGTGCAAACACATGACATCTGTCGGGTGTCGCTCATCTCCTCAACCCTCCCCCTCTCTCACACCCACGTGGCACCGCCCCTCACCACGCCCTCACCATCGAACCCTATGCGCTCGTCGCACTCGCCCGACCGCCGGCATCTACACATCGCCGTTGTCCGCGACTGTCGGCACCCCGCACCATTGCCGGTGTTCGCGTCCTCTGGAGTCTCACCACCGTACGCGGTTGCCGTCCTCTAGCATCCCGCCACCATCCACGGTCGTCGGGACTGTGGTGCTCGTTGCAACGCTCCTGCCCGCGCGCTTCCCCTGCTTCTCCCGCCCACACGCAGCTCCTCCTGCTCACTGATGTGCCACCTGCCCATGCCGCCACCGGAGCCCGTCGTTGTTTCCCCATCCGCCGTCGGCCAAGAAGGGAAAAAATGCAATAATATATTTTCCTTTTCGAAAGTTGACTTAGGTTTAGAAATATGTTGAATCTAGCTAGTCTTTCAAGATGTTGAAACATGTTGTAGAAAATGTTGAACGTGGTATTTTTTCCAAAATGTTGATTTGTGTTTTACAAAATATTGAACCTATTATTCTTATATGTTGATTTAATTTTTAACAAATGTAGAATTTAATCCATAAAAATGTTGAATGTAATAAGTTAAACAAAGTTGGGTGGAACTAATTTGGACCGTATGGGCCTTAAAACTACTAGTCTTATCTAGCTTCCACAAGTTGTATAGGAGCCTCCGGTTGAGGTGGATGACGGCGAGTCCGGAGAAGCGTGGACGACAACAAAGCGAGGTCGGGTGGTGTGTGTGCGATGGGAATGACGTTGAAATTGGGGCGGACGACGATGAGGTTCGAGAGGTGCGGGAGAGGTAAGAGTGATGCGGGCACGACCGAATGATGGCGAGGTTCGAAACTACGAAGACAACGGGGTGACAACACGATCGGAGCGGATGGCAGTGCCACGGTGGGGTGAGCAATGTCTCGTTACAACACACTGCTATAGTTGCTAGTAATTCAGATCTAAGAAAAAAACCTTCAATTCACCGACTATTTGTGGTGAAAAAGTAGGTAAAATAATATATGATTAAAAATTTTGCTTGGAAGCAAGATGAGTACCAATATATGGTCCAAATTTTGTTATTATAACTTTTTAATGACTAGTAACAACGCAAGTGCGACATGCACGTGCTATACGTTTATATGATTGTCTTTTTTTATACTTTTCGTGAAAGATGTTCACATATACAACAATAAAGAAAAATACACCGATGATGGGAATTTTTCAAAAAAAATGAACCCAAAGCTATGCCATAGTCCACAGCGCCGAGTTTAGAGTCCTTTTTAGAAAAATACTTTAGACGTCTTGGCACCACAAGTTTTGAGGTGCGGATGTGAAAGGCCCCTTTTTTAAACCTCGGTATGCCAATGGCGCTGAGGTCATGAGCGCAACGATCCATTTTTTGAAAGCTACCTAGACGCCATGGATCATGACGCAGAGACGAGTGTAACACATGGTCCTAAGCTCGGGATTTTTAAAAAAAAAATTTCCTCGAATTGTACTCTCTCTCCGCCTGAGTGTCCTTTGATCTTGTTCTAAGTCAAATTGTTTTATGTTTGACCAAGTTTATATAAAAGTACATTAATGTTTTTGATATCTAACAAATATCAATAAATTCATTATATCATAGCATATACATATTTAGTGTGGTAAAAATTGATATTTTTATTATAAATTTGGTCAACTTTTAAGCAGTTTGATTGAAAAGAAATCAAAGTAGACACTTTTTGTGAGACGAATCGAATATTTGTCAACATTTTTCAAAAGAGGACAAAAAAAAGATAGATATGACTAACACATGATGAAGGAGCTCATGGAAATTGTGACTTATTTTTTAATCCGTGCATATCAGGGATGAATCTACTTGACAAGTTAGGATACACATCTGTCACATAATCAATATTTCTCTAATTTCCTTTGGTGAAATAAAAAATTACTGCATCATTACTTATTAGCACCACCATCCGCTCTTCTTCCCGTGGACCGTAGGCCGTAGCTGTGTCGTCTGTCTGTACCATCTTCTTCCCGTTCTCCTTGCGAACTCCACCGGCCGCTCCCAAGCACCCGGTAAATCCGGCGAGCGCGAGCGCCGCGGCTTCCCCCACCCGCTTAACGAAGCCAAGCGGGAGAACTCACCGGAGGTGGTGCGGGAAGCCAAGCGCCACCGTCACCTGTGCTGGCCACCACCCTTACCTGCGGCACTCCAACTTCACCTGCAGCTGCTCCACTCTGAGGTCATCATCTCTCACCTGCATCGGCTGGCAACGCTCGAGCTTCCACTCCCACGGTCCCCGCCATGGGCGACCTCGTGGCGAATAGCCGCCGCCGTGGGCACACTCCCACGTGTCGCCCCTGCCCCCAAGGTGAGGAGGGGAATCGATCCCCCTCACTCCCCTCTCCGCTCTCCGCCACCTCCCGGCCGTCGCCGTGGTCTGGTGTGCCGGCGGCCGGGCGCCCCCTGCGTACCCCTCCTCTGTTTTGCCCGTGGGGAGGGCAGTTTTGCCCAAAGACGCTGGCGGCGACGCGCACAACAGGAATCCGGAAGCGATTCGCGAGGTGGGTCCACAGGCGGGTACGCTAAGATGGCGGACTGGTGAGAAAAAATTAGTTTTATTTTGGCAGAAACGCTCTCCAAATTGCAATTTTTTAGTACTTCATAGTTCTTCCACCCTATCCACTTCAAAAACATATGACGGGTGGTTCTGTTGTGAGGGGTAAGCTAGGTCCGATTTAGGTGAGAAAAATTTTCAATTGTCTTCGCTCCTTATAGATGAGTAGGTGACATAAATGGCAGTAGAGCTGCATGTGCAGTGGTTTTTTTTAGCAGAAGCTGCATGTACAGTGGTGTAGGTGACATAAATGATTAATCCCTCTTAAGTGCGACCCATCATCAGGCAAACACATTTAGCGTATGCCACATCCATTATTCACATCTGTTGCCTAGGCAAGATTGTCTGCACTCGACATCATACAACAATCTGATCTAAGCATCCCGGGGTAGGCTCATCCACTATGATGAGCTTGACTGCATGCAGGACCTGCACGACTAAGCGAGAAGCTTCATGTCGAGAGCAACATCCTCTCTGCTACCGTGCAAAACTGAGCTTTTGGTATCACCGCTGCGACGATGTTTCCTAGGCGTCCATCTTGGTCCTTAGGTGACTGATGTGGAGCATGTTCCTGTGATGCCACTCATTCCGAAGGCAGCAGCAAAATAATTAAGAATGCAGGGCCTCCATCTGATCTGAGTGCTTAGCGGTTGCAAAATTAGGTAAAAGAAACAACGAAGTATAATAAGGAGTATGCACTAAGAACAATAGGGTGTTGCCCACAAAAAAAGAAAAGAAAAGTAGGGTGTGCGAAGTGAGCCAATGTTCGGTAGTACTTATAGCACAGAGGTGGAACAAAGACCTATTTCTAACATTTATTTGTTTATTTACACAAAGTTGTTAACCTGTTTTAGAAGATCAGCGTACACATCACACATATTTGAGGAAACCCCCGAATAAGGAATCGAACCCGAGTTTCCTTGTTGCAACCATACCTTACCTCCCTCTAACCAAGAGGGCTAGAGGACCTTTGCTCATATGCATCACACATATTTGAGGAAATCACAGCAGCAACACATCAGCCAAGGAACACCAACTTTATAATGTGGAAACCTATAACTTTGGGAAAACCATGGGACAAGCCAACCAAATCTTTTCTTTCACTATATAATTATGGGATTAAAGCAAGTTCCTATCTAGATAGCTAGCACTAGGTGTTCTCATACATAAACATTTCGTCATTTTGTATATACACAAACAAGATTTGAGGCTACAAGCTTAGCCTCACCAAAATGTTGCGGTACACTGTATTGGAGGCACAAAAGATTCTGCGTGACTTGCATTCGTGAAAGATCTCTCCAGCCATCTTCATGTCCCTTTCTTCTTTCTTCACCTTTGGAGGATATGTTCTGAATTTCGTGGATCTTTTTATATCTCCATAAACTTTTCCTTCACTTTTTAAAGCGGCACATTAAGTACAAAAGTCACCACTAATTGGTTGGATCACGCCTTAGACCAAAAAAGAAACAAGCAGGAGGCCCGTTACAACATGATTGCAAGAAGGTCGTGTCTGCTTATCAGCATGACCATGCATGAGCGAGTGATGAACAAGAAGTGGCATGTGGAGAACAGCACCATCTCTACTACCATGCAAACCTAATCTTGCCCTCACACCTGATCAATGCCATGTAGGTGTACATGGCCGGCCAGCCGCATCCATGACTCCCGGCGCGGAACATGTTTTCATGACGCTACTCATTCTGAAGGCAGCAGCGAAAATAAGGATATGTTTCTTCCATTGGGTGCTTAGTTGGGGAGGGAAACATGTAAAACTAGGTGATACCCCGCGCGTTGCTGCGATAATTTTTTGAACAAAATTTTAAGGTGAAATGTGAAAGTAGTGACACCAAAGATATTACATGGCGATATTCGTTTGTAAACTCATTATATGTGAAAGCATGTTATTTTGTTGAGAGTGAATCATTCTAAAATCGTCAGTAGGAATTTTGTGGTGTGATATACATGCTATAAGCCACAGAAAATCGATTTAAGACATAAATATGTGATTTGGTGGATGATGACATGGCGTATAGTGGATGGTGACATGGCACATAGTGGATGATGACGTGGAATGCTTGCATGTTGAGAGAAATCCAACCATGGCTTGTAGTGGGTCTCACCTATATAAGTTTTATAGATAAGCAACGAGAGTATGCACCGAGAGTCTCTGAAGCTAGTGAGCCACTTAATGGTGGTAGTTATAGCACATAGATGGAACATGACCTATTCTGCCATTTATTTGATTTCTAGGTAAAATTATGTACACTTCAATTACTTCTTTGTTTGATATTCTTGGTATGGTTTGGTGTCATAATCATATATTCTCTACAAAATAGGACCAAACAATGTCCAGTGTGGGAAGCAAGGCGAGTGCCGATAGCAGTTATATATAGAAGTAGCTATTGTGAAAACCTGACCAGCGAAAGGATGGATTTCGAGCTACCAAAATCAGTCCAAGGTATCAACCTATTCGTAGACGTAGAGGGAAACATATGCATCAAACAAATTTATGGGAAAACCTCAATAACAACACATTGAACATGAAACCAGCTTTAATGTGGAAAATCCCAAATCAGGAGAAATTCATGAGACCAAGCTAATCAAATCTTCGTACATTGTACGCTTGTGGGATTAAAACAAATTCCTCTCTAGATAGTACTAGAGGTTCTCATTACATAAAAATTTCATCATCTTGGACAACAACAAACAAGATTTGGGGACTACAAGCTCGCTCATGGGTCTCTCTGTTTTTGTAGATTTCTTTCTTCTCTTTTAAGGCAGCACACTAGATATTAAAGTCAACTAAATTTGATCTGCACATTAATCTATATTTTCTTTATATGTGGAGTTGCTCGCTAGAAGTTTAATGACTCAACTCATTGCTCACATGGTGAGAAGTGGATATATCGTATGACTTTTGTTATGGTAATGCTACCGTAAGGACGTCCGTCGGATTAGAAGAAATCGACACACACGCATGATGCGCCCGCCGATCTAGATAGGATGTCGTACGATATATTCACTTGGAACCTATTCACTTCTCATTTTTAAAGTGAATATATCATATGATTTTTTATTACCATACTTTATAATGAAAATGAGATATGTGACATAAATGAGCAGTCCCTTCATCTGCACTAATTAAGCCAAAGTTTAGAAGAACTTTATTTTGAACCTTAAAAGAGTTTGGACACATGTGTCACACGCTAAGGCCACTCCTAGTGGAAAAGTTTCATTCTTTTTAGTATAGTATAAATAGGATGTTAGACAATAAGCACAATGATTATAGACCCACTCTGGTTGAGGATCAGCAAACAACTTGACACAGAACGCATCTTGCATCTTGGGCCGATTGTTGCTTTCATGGAGCGATCTCTCGAACCACCGTAGGCGCACCCATCACCATGATGTCGGGGTCTAGCCAAGATGCAAGCAGATGCCTTATGCGTCAAGAGCCACTAAATGAACAAAGCATATGCACTCCCAAAGGGTCCATGTTCCATGCCGATGATCTTAAAGCGGCGCATCACAAGGATTTTTAGATGCGTATTGTTTCACCGTCCCCGAAGCATCAACTTCTTTTGGGTGTGAATTCCAAATACAAGGCCGTACCACAAAGGAGTGGTATGCGGTATATGGCTATTTTTGATAAGGGTACGTATGTAAATTTTGCAATCTTATAACGAATTTGGCAACCTCGACCGAAAAAAACATTTATACCACAAGGAAAATTTGAAATAAAAAAATTTGAAATTTTTGTTTTTGAAATTTGAATTGTTGTTTTTGAATTTTGAAAAAAATGGCCATACCACCGGAGGGAAATGGGAAAAATTGCACAAAATATTCGATTTGAAATCCGAATTCAAATTTGAAAATTTTTTGTCATACCATCAAAGGGAAATGAAAAATTTTGAAATATGCCGGGAAAAATTAAAATTAAAATGAAAAAATGAAAATTTTTGTTTTTGAAATGAAAAATAATGAACATTTTCATTTTTGAATTTGAAATGAATTTCGATTTAAACTTTTTTAAAATTTTTTTGCCCATATAACTAGAGGGAAATGAAAAAAATCATATATTTCGTTTATGTCACCGAGATAAAACTTCCAATAATACCCCTATATCACCCTATACCATCTATGTATACCACCATATACCATTGGTGCAAGTTGCGGTGGTATAGCATTAATCTCAGCCGTCGGATCCTTCATATTGGTCCTTTTCCAACGGTGGTATAGGGTGGTATGGTCCACGGTAAAAAAGCCTAAAAATAAAGTCGAGTACGAAGGGATACGGGGTGGTTACGCTAGCGCAAAACAAAATTTTCCCCGCAAAACATGAATTGCTTCGTCGAGAGATCACGGGATTACCACTAGACGCGCGGATGCGGCGGAACCGTCTCGATGTAGACGAACGCGTCGAGGTAGCGAGGCAATGCGGTTGCTCACGTCCACCTTGTCCTTCACGTGTGGTTCGTCCTTGTGCTCCAAACGCAGCACCTCCAAGGTATCCACACATACGGGGAAGGAACGCCTATTGTAGATATACTAGCACCTCACGAACGATCACGAACGGGAGGATATAGATGGAGGAGGGGCTGCGAGAAATCACCGTAGCATGGGGTTACTTGTTCACTTGCGGATGCCGTAGCGCGCGCGAGTACGTAGCGGCGGCGGTGCTGCGGCGGCGATTAGGGTTTTCCCTCCTCCCCACCTTTGTATACATAGAGGTCACTAATGGACTTTTCAACCTTTGCGGCCCATTAAGACTCTAGTACCCTATTGGATGAAATCCATCAACCCATTAGTGGATCCAATCCAATTGGCTCTAGGGATAAATCCAACGAGTCTACAACTGGAATATGTTTGCCTGGTGTCACTCATTCCCAAGGCAGCTAAATGAAAAAAAAATAACGAGGTGACAATGTTGCGAGGCGAGTCTACAAGGGTGCGTGAGGTGAACTACTGGTTCGTTTTATAGCAAACACCTAACCGGACTAGCAAAAAGCTTCCATCTTAGTTATGGTGATTCAGAGAACTGTTATGGGCTAGTGGGCCAGAAATGTTGTTCCCTATTTCAACTGGCCGACTGACCCCGCGCTTCAAGTTTGCAAGTTGAACCTTAAAACATCTTACATTGCAAGTTATTTTAAATCTCAGTACGAAACACAACTTCCAACAGCATTTTCGTTTATGATTTGCTTAGTGGAGATCAAGCTCGTTCAATTATGAATGATCTGTGGTGTCGGCTGGTGGTTTGGTCACCACTGATCCATTGCGCTTTGCGCACACACTGTGACAACATTTTTGCTCAGATTGTCTCCACGCTACACAGCAATCTGATCTAAGAGTCACCGGAAGGCTCGGTGGCTCACCCGCACTATGAATATGTGATGTCGCGCGTGTCCTTGCGGCAGAACCAGAAGTAGCATGTCAACATCAATCTCATCACCTCTCCTACCGTGCAAACGCAACACCTCATCAACATTGTGTGGGCGTTTGTCATGATTATACCAAGCATTGACTGTAGATTGTGAAACATGTTCTCGTGATGCCACTCATTCCGAAAGGCAGCAGCAAAATAAGGATGCACGACTTCCATTTGGAGTGCTTAGTGGTGGAAGAAAACAGCTAAGACTTCCTTTGGCTGCACGGGAGGCCAAGCCCCGAGCAGAACATCCCCCGCAGGGAAACCCCCGGGGCATACGCATCCCTCCCCAGCTGGGGGAGACACGGCCCTCTCCCAATGTCACTGTTTGGGAGGGAGGTAGGGGACATCCGCCTTTGGTTGTGTACATACAGAAAAATAGTTCGTAATTAAAAAATACCTAAAATCGAAAAAAATAGCAATTTGGGAAATAAAATATGTAACATGTCTACAGGATCAACAAGCAACATCAAGCACCAAGTTATTACATTCACATCCAGCTAGAACAAATAAACATATGTTCTTTACATGTTTTAAATCTACTTAATTAGCTGCAATGCTTTACACTCAATTGTTGCCACATAATCTAATTATTATACAAGAGATTTGCTAGTAAAATAAGCTAAGGACCTTCCCTACAACATTATTTCTCCATAATCCAATTATTGTACAAGAGATTAACTAGTAAAATAAGATAAGAAGGTTCGTTCCCTGCAACATCATTTCTCGTATTCATGTTCTTCAACATTTCACTGCTCTCTGCTTCTGAAAAAACAATAAAAAAATAGTCAACATTGAAAGCTTGTAAATGAAAACTGAATATACTATTTTTATTAATCCATTGCTGACCATACAAAAACCAGCCACCACCACTACCGTGCTAAACATACAACGCCAATGCAGCACAGCCAGGAGCTAAACAGTCCCATGATAAGAGTGAGTTAAGCCAGCCATGCATCCAATACATCATATGTAGGTCAACAGTTAGGAACAATATCTTAGTGGTACATACATATTAATAGTACTATTAGGTGTACTCTTCAGCTTTGAACCGATGTAAGCATTTTACTTAGTAGTTAAGCATTAGAACTGAACTAAACTGAACCAGGTCAGGAAAATACCTGTACTGAGTTTACTTAATACTGAGACATAAATGTACATGCACCATGTATTCCCAAGCACACCACCAAGAGCAGGCAGCAACAGATGCAGCAGACAAGACAAAAGAGAGTCTGATGAGTGAGGAAATAGCAATGCCACCTTCCTGATGACCAGCAAATGCTGAAGCAACTGAGATCCTCCCATCACTGGACTCCAAAACTAACAATAGAGAGAAAGATCATATATTGATTGTAAATGCAAGATTGGGATGTCAACTAGAATACATGAATTGATATATCATCAGGTTCTTTAAATTAGTCACAGTTTCAGAAATTAGGTCCTGGTTGCGTATCACTCACTAGGTCTTGGTTATCAGGCTATGAAATGTAAGTTTTATTAGTTTTGTCAAATAGTAAACAATAAAACAAAAATCGAGATCAGTGTTGAGAAGATGCAACCAGGTTCTGTTGGAACTGTAATTCCTTTCACCCTTCAAAAGTTATATAAAAGAATACATATGAATTGTCATGAGCCATATATGAATTGATGCTGAAGAAATACCTTTACGTGTGAACGTAGTTGTATTAACACCATATGAGTCAATAAGTGAACCTCCTGAGTTACCTGTAAGTAACAAAAAAAATGTGCATGGACATCATGACTACAGAAAGTAAAAAGGGAAGTGCATGGAAGCACTGGCACACTCAAAACAGAAAGTAAAAAAGAGCCAGCACTTATCTTTACGAGGCTTTGAGCCAATTTCATCGATTCAATTGTGACCTACGTTCCACTCAAATTTCTTCTTGTAAACTTATCTCTGACTGAAGAAAATTGAACTGAACTTCCCTATGAAATTGACAATCAACTGACAACCAAGCAGCTCTTCATAAACTGAAAATTGCAGGGATAATAACTGATTGCATTATTATACCACAACAACTGCCTAACTTGCAGAATGCAGAACTACTGAAAGCACACTTATTATTAGTTATGCCTTGTTACATGTTAATGTGTGTAATGAAGAGGTCCAGGGAAGTTAGTACGGGCAAAAAATGGATCTAATTTGCAGTAAAAAATCGGATGAATTGACTCCACACTTCCTTAAACCACATATTCAAATTGTGGATATTCCCATATGTCAAGAATCAAAAATAAAAAAAATAGCAACCAGAAGGAGTGTCTCCTGGCTGAAATTCTTGCACGGCTGAAATCTCCATTCTTAGTCGCAGCTCTTCTTCCCCATTCCCCAAGATCTACAAGAAAAGGTACGAAGAGAGGAGAGAAGAATCCCTAGAACGAGAGGGAGAAGCGGGAGGAGGCCGACTCGCCCGATGCCGAGGCGGTGAAGGAGAGTGCACGAGAGGTGATGCACGATAGGTCGTTACATCCATGCCCGGTCGGGGATGAGGGACGAGGACGCGGAAGAGGGGAGGAGTGCTTGGGTGACTACGCGAGAGGGGCGGCGGCGCTTGGTCGGAGAGGCGGCACGGCGGAGCGGACGGTAGGCGGCGCGGCGGGGCGGACGGGGAGGCGGCGCCGCTCGGTGTCCCGTCGCGTTGGAGAGCAAAAGTAGCGGACGGGGGAGGTGTCGCGTCGGATAGCGGACGGGGCTACGGCGTCCGGACCCGAGAGGTGGGGAGGACCTACCCCGAGGAAGTCGAGGGGAATGGGTCGCCCAGCCCCGCGGTATGGGCTTCCAAACGGTGAGGAGTTTTGACCCGTGCCTCACTTTCCACGAGGGTCTCTTGTCCGGGGAAAGGGTCGGGATCCGGAGGGATCTTGGGCTCCCAAAGTAGCCCAAAAGAAATGATGAGGAATAAGGAATACATATATATGCACGGAGAACACCGAGTGTGGTGAAGTGAGCCACTGGTTGGTGGTAGTACTTATAGCACACGGGTGGAATGTCCATGACCTAGTTCTGACATTATTTGCTTTTAAGTAAAATGATTTACACTTCATCAATAAATTGTTTGCTTGATTCTTGGTCGTTTTGCATTGGTGGCATAACTGCGAAATAGGATTAACAATGTGCGGTGCGGGAAGCAAGGTGAGTGCTTGAGTGATGATAGTAGTAATTATACAGAAGCAGTTGTTGTTAAAACTACAATAATGTGGCAGGTTAGTGATAGTAGCAAAAGAAATTGAGGTTTTTTACGGTACACAATACCACCCTGTACCACCAGTTGAAAAGGACTCGTATGTAATATAAAAGGACCTATATGTAAGGACTCGACGGTTGAGATTAATTCTGTACCACTGGTTTTTTTAGCGTGGTATGAGTGGTATTCATAGGTGGTATAGGTAGTACATGGGTATTATCGGAAATATACAAAATAATATTGTGGTAATATATGAAATCATGTTTTTTTATGTAACCTTGGCGGCGGGGAAATTTTTCCAAACAATATACATCGAGTAAAATACCATTTTACCCACAGTAAAAAAACTGAAATAAACCGATAATACCACCGCACTACCGTTGGGTGGTATTGTGTACCGTAAAAGACCTCTAAAATTAATTTTTTGCAAGCACCAAACTCAACCGGACGGTCTGTCTATTTACAAAGATCAACACATATGCATCACAATTCAGTAATTCACACACATTGAAGATCACCAAAGATTGGTGGTGGAATCATATTTGGAGGCACAAAGGGTGTGGATCTAAACCTTCACAACCATGACGACGAATAAATTCCTCTTGCACTCTTGAAAGATATCTCCAATCATCTTCTTTTCCCTTTCTTCTTTCCTCCTTATTTCCATAGACTTTTCCTTCTCTGTTAAGGCAGCACTCAAGATTCGATCACATCTTAGTCTATATGATAAAAGGAAAGAAGCAGGAGATCTATTATAATTGTTCTTGCATTCAGGTTGGAGCACTCAAGATTCGATCACACATGCATAACGCAATGTCAGATCGATCCTCATCTTGCATCATGGCTGTGAAAAACTGTTTCATTCGTGGAGCGATCTCATCAGAGGATCACCGGAGGGTGCACCCACTTCAGTGTCGGCACTAGCACCTGTTTCAGCTCCTTTAGGGCCCTGCGCGACTGTGTGGCGCTGAACTGTGGGCACATGCTAGTGGAATATGTTTGCCTAATGTCACTCATTCCCATGATTGCTTGGATTTGCTGCAGGGTATAGTGGTGGAAGCAAACAGTTGAAAGAAACAGGGAGGTAAAAAAAAGTTGAAGGATGTGGATTGTGAGGTGAGCTGGTAGTAGAGGACTTTTTTTATAGCAATAGTAGTTGAAGAGCAAAGCTTCACTTTTATGATGATGATTCGAAGAACTAACTGCAGACTAATGCATCCATCGTATAGTAGAAGATTGTTGTGTCATCAATTCATTCTTATTTGTTCAAAAAAATGTTCTTATTTGCTATAGTACGAGTTTCGTAAGATAGTTCATTACAATGAATGATCTGTATGTGTATGTGTGTGGCCTGGTGGCCCAGTGCCTCTCTGAAACTAGCCAAAACTAACACGGGTCAAAATGTCGAGGATCAGCAAACAGTTCTGACACGCTTCTTGCATCTTGGCTAGGCAAAACTATTGAATCCGTGGAGCGATCTGATGTTGGCATCGATCAAGCCCTCGACACTCGCACTGCTTGTTTCAGCTTTCGTTGGGCGTGCATAAGCAATTGAACCGAGCGCGACGTGCGCATGTGCTGATAACCGCGTGATCTTTTTATCCGTGTGTAACCTAAGCTTGACATCACAGCATCAATTACTTTTCTTTCCTTTTGTTGGACAAACAGAAATGCTATACTAACCAGTGTCGTCTCTAGCTAGCTAGGTAGGAGAACACCAGAGACCACAAAGGATACAAAGCCTGGTGCATGGTACCTGATTACTAAGCTGTAAGCTGCTGAACAACCATGTACCTGATTATTTCAACTACAGACCGAGACTACAAATTCAGTATAAATTCTTAAGGCATCAGATTTCTGATCTGCCTGAACAAACACTCTCAATGCCTCTCAACTAACTAGTGGCGTTGCCACCAAAGCATCAACCTCTTTTGGGTTTGCATCCCAAATACATTGAGCATCAAGTGTGGCGTGGTTGAACCCATGCAGAATATGCTTGCCTGATGTCACTCATTCCGAAAGGCGGCTATGTGCGGAAGCGCGAGTTCCATAAGTGATTGCTGCAGACTTTAGTTGGTGGAAGAAAACAGGTGCAAAAACAAGGAGGTGAAAACGTTGTTGGAGGGTGTGTGAAACGTGAAGTGAGAGCGTAGTAGGACTTCTTTTTATAGCAAGCACGTGACCAGCAAAGCCAACTTCAATTTTATGATCACTAGTCCATCAACTCGTACATCCGCACATACTAGTACTTTTAAATGACATATAATAAATAGGACTCCGCTATTTGGTACCCAGTAACTGAATAAGTAATTTGGTACCCGAGGCCCACGAACCGCACCCGCGCACCCAGCGCCCCTGTTTCGACGCGGACTGGTTTTGTGCGCGTGACTGCCAGCGTCCAACTTTTCCGCGAGTGTGGGAAGCAACGTCCGTGCCAGTAGTTGGTCCGTTCTGCAGGATTTTTTTTATTATTATTTTGCAAAAGATCAGTTTTTTTTCCAAAAGAAGAGAGCAAATTTGTGAGCTTCCGGTAGCTTTCCATGTTCGGTTAAATAAAAAATCTTCTCTTAGTTTGAGTGCATGGTCCGAGGATAAAACAATAAATATTTGTAGATTTGAATTAAACCGTTTGTCATATTAGGTCAACATATACACATATTTCATGACGAAATAAAAACAAATAAAAATTGAAGACGTCTATTGCGCATCACTTGCATTCAGAAATACACTCAACATGGGCACTTCCATTTTGCCTATATTCCAATCAAAACAAGACTATACATAGCGTTTTCAGCTACACGAACCAAAAAGTAACACCACACAACACATAACAGCGAACACTACTGACAACCAATATCTGAATCCTAATCCAATTAGCTCGCGCTACTTCCAAACATTTCACCGATTTCTATTACTCTTGCAACTTCACTTCTAAATCTTTAACAGCTGTGCCATTTCCAACTCCTTCATATTCTGGGCAAAAGGATTGCAATCTTCTACATGAACAAACCATCACTCCAAAAAGTAAAATGAAAAGAAAATGATGCTTCTTCAGATTCTTAGAAAGTGCATTGTGGCTGGTATACAGAGTTTTCCATCATAGATTTTCTAATAGAAACATGGAACAACTATTACTCCCCACTCGGTTGAAGTCTCATTTGTTCCAAGTGTAATACGAATAGAACAAAAATATGATCCATAACAATCATAGTTCAGGTGTCCAGAATGTGGATACCATCTATATGCACTGGTTAAATGTATAATTCAGTGAAGGTCGAGATCACCTTGCCTTTGAAACTTCATAATGCAGGGATTCTTTTCCATGGGCGAGGCTTATGCGAAGTCGGGATTCGCTGCCAACATGTACATCGATCTACGAGAATCGGGCGAGAATTAAAAATGTGATCAAGTCACCGCATTCACAAAATACGGGGATTAGTTGATGTTGCGGGCTTGTTTCTAGCCCCATTGGTATCTGAATTACACACACGTATGCTTCGCATCGGCTAAAGTCATGATGCAAAATGTGCGGAGGAAAGTTGTGAGTGACCCCGACGAGCACCCAAGCTCAGACAAGTATTCTTCTGCCGATCCGACCAATTCACAGCCGGTGGAGCTGTCCTTGAGCTGATGCTGAATGGTTGTGAGCACCTCTGCTACCGTGGGGTAAAATCTGGCCTATTCACAATGAAACCTGCCTAGCACGAAATATTGCTAGAATCAAACAAACCTATGAAACTGGGGAAAAATCGGAAATGAGATGATATGGCTACTACAAGAATTTTGCATTCCTCATGGCTAAACAGAACAATGGAGAAGTTCTAAACAAAATGGATGTACATAATGAGGACTATATGCATTGCATGGAAGGATAACTTTGACCTTTGAGAAGGAAAAATAGCATACAAGAAATAGAAATGATCGCATCACAAATTTGCATGCATGAGAATGGAAATTTAAAAAAATGACCAGTCCAAACCAGGAACCGGTCTGACGGACTAGCTCTTCCACTTCTGAAAAGGTCACCAACAGTAGAAAGCATGAACTGGTTGCTGACTTAGGAATTAGTTAACGAATTACTCAGTCAAGATTAACAGATAAGTGTAAGAAAAATTGATGTTTACAATTGAATACTTGATATACATGGTTAAGCTAATTAATCAGTAACGAACTTGCTCTTTCTATATATCAGTTAAGGTATAAACACTCCACTAGCAATCGTCCTGAAACAAGACTGCAGAAGCAGCAGCCCAAATCGACATTTGAAGAAATAAGCATCTATATGTTCAAATTCTTTGCTTGCAGAGATATAGAGGTGAAAAGAAATACAAGCTGTCTAAGTACCACAACAACACAGAGATACAAAGGTGGCCCTAAAAAATTGCTATCGACAAGCAACATGAAAAATTCTGCCTAGTTTAGCACTACAGCTAACTAGATTATTCACAGCTTGTGATTTTATCATCGACGGACGCAATTTAATTTTACATCAATCTGCAAAAAACATCTCATAGGTTCTTGCACCAACCATGCAGATGCAATGAATACGGCATTTGCTGAAACACAGTGCACATAGCACCACCGATAGGTTATTGCTAGAAAAATACATACACAACAGGCAAAAAATTAGCGGTGGTGACAGGAGAAGTCACCTGGCAGCATCATGCATTGAACCTGTGAACTGACATAGCAGCCTTCTGATTCTATGTGATGCCCGGTGTGCATGGACTTATACATATTCTGCTATATTCAAGCGAGGATATCACAGTGCTTCACGATCTCCAATCTACAAAATTAGGCCTGGAATCAGATATTCTATCACAAAATCAAAATAATATGTCATAGTTGGTCCCTGTTATACATGGGTTACAAAGAATTCAGAAAAATAAAGAAAGACTAATTCATATGGAAAGCATGTAGTCAACACTCTGATACACTATTAATAATTAGTTTGTAGAAAATATCATTATCAACCAGAAATAAAAAAATTTGCAATGTCCGATAAGGCTTCAGGCATAACTTGTATGCAAGGGCCCACGCAAACAAAAGCCAGCTGATTGCAATAATGAAAAGTGCAACAAATTGACAAGATACAATGTTGTCCATATTTAAAGATAAGCATCTGATTAATATATAATGGCCTTGCAGGCTTGCAGCAAGGGAAGTGGCATGCGTAATTGGATACTGAAATTTCAGAATACATAAGCATGCACATGGATATGTTTCATGCCATTTTGCCATCTAAAATTAAACTCCATGACAGTAGAAGAAACAATGAAGAACAGAGTGATCACTACCTGAACTGCTTGAAAGAATAACCTTGACCTTTATGAAGGAAAAATAGCCTTCAAAGAAAAAGAAGCTCGTACCACACTTTTGCAGGCACGAACATCGAAATAAAGAAAGCAATTCAATCCAGGAACCAGTTTGATGGAGATGGACTAGCTCTTCCGCTTCTGAAAGGTTACCAAGTCTGATCTGCTGAGATGGGCATCCTTCCATGCTTCTGAGAGCTAAAATACATCATATTTACTAGCATATTGTCAAAGAAACAAACAATTCACTTCCATCTACTCCCTCCGTCCCAAAATAAATGCAATTTTAGGATTCAAATTTTGTCCCACAAAGAATGCAACTTTGACTAACTAACGATAAAAGACAAGTGACTCTAGAACCTTCTCACACCAAAGACAAGCTCAAGTCTAGATTTTTCTTAAATAAGACGAAGGGCAATTTGGTCATTTTACTCTTACATTGGTTTGCGCGTTTGGTCTTAGAATTGCATTTATTTTGGGACAGAGGGAGTAATCTTCAATTCGTGATGAAGCATATTTTTATATTCTTATCTCTTCTGAATTTTTTTATCAGCGGTAAGTGGCTCCACATCTCCTTATCTGTTCTTTTCTTTTTAAAGAACATCACACGAATCAGGCATACACCTGAATTTTGATCAACCTTAACCCATCCCCAACTAACCTCTGCAACACAAATCCTGCCATAAAGCTTGACCTTTTTGTAGGCAAAATTCAGATTGGTACCTTTTAAGGGCTGTGGTGGTCAGCACCGTCAGCCGGCGGCAGCAGGAAAATCGAATCAAACCATGGGAGATGGCCTCAATAGATCGGAACCAAATCATGGGCACTAGATCTGCACACAGGACAGGAAAATGGAAATGTGTATTAATAAATTACCCTGCTTATCATATCTGCGAGGGCGACGAACCTTCTGAGGAGGTGCCGATAAAGTGAAGATGAAGGAACCGGGGGTAGTATGAGGCGAACCTAGATGGTCTGGACGACGTGGAGGAGTTGTCCAATGACCAGAGCTGTAGGCGGAGGCCAGTGGTGAGGAGCCGCGTTCGTCCCCGATCCGAGCAGGGGCAGTAGACCGAGGGCAACGAACGGGTTGAGCAGGGGGGCGGTGGAGTCGATCTGGAGGAGCCGGAGAACGACGTCGACGAACCGGTTGAGCGGGGGCCAAAAGAGTAGAGCTGGAGAGGACGGAGATCGACGACGAGTTGTAGGAGGCGGAGGCAGATGGAAGCTCCTGTGCGCTCGACCACCGACCGGAGATGGCGGAGGAGGAAGCGGGCGTGGCGCCGGGGACGACGACAACACCATGAGGGGGCGTGGGGAGCGACAGCGGCGACGGCGGCGGCGCGGGGGAACGGACTGGGGGCGTGGGAGCTGCGTCGACGCCGGATTCGGGGGAACTGACGCCAGCGGAGGTGGGGACCGGGAGAAAAAAAGAACGTGGGCAAAACCGGTGCAAAAAACAGGCGAGGGACGGGGTGCTGCGTCGTGCGGTGTGGTAGGGTACCCAATACTATTCAGCACCCGGGGTACTATATAATATAACTCATAATAAATATTATAATTTATTATTTAGATTAGGGAGAACAATTAATAATTATTTTTTATTTAAATAGTGTATTAGCATCGGCTAAAGATTCTATAACGATAGATTATTTTTATGATTTAAATATTGGAGAGAGATTATATATGAGCAAGAGATTAGTTGCACCATAGGGCAAGATAGTTACAAAATCTTTATTTTATTTGAAGTAAAATATCTATTATGTATGATGTGATCGGTAAGTCATTTAGATTTGTTTTTTTATAGTGGCATATGTGGATCATTTTTCTTAGATTTGTTTTTTTATAGTGGCATATGTAGATGCATAGCGTGCTCTTAATTATCCACATTCATTGTGTTCTGGTGATGAATGAAGATGTATGATGATGAGATTTTTTTTTTGAAATTGAGGTGAATAGATGTGATAATGGCATGATTTGATTTGAGTATGTGGTGAATGTAATTTAACTCAATTTGAGAGATGGATAGGGGTTAGGGGATGCCGGATGGGGACGGAACGCGGCGGCGTATGGGCCTTTTTTTTGTTTTTTTCAAACCCCCTAGTCGAGTTGGTAATACCAATCTGGACTAAAGGACCTCTTTAGTCTAGGTGCGTTTACCCGAGACTAAGGGGAGGATTTTGTCTCTCATCTTTAATCCTGGTTGGACTTTAGATCTCTATACCTCTTACCAATCGGGGCTAAAGGTTGTCTCTCTACTAGTGATGATAACCATGTGCAACCTAAAGGTGAAGTTACAGGGAACGTATCACGTGGAAACTAACCCACCTGTAAAAACTATGGAAACTCTGATCTCCACCACCGGATCTAGATCTGATAGCTAAAAGGATAGGTGCCGGCAATTTTCAATCACACGCCCGTCGGCCCCTCTTCTGGTCAGTCGGAATCTTGCAATTAGCCCCCGCGCCCGGCGCCCCTAAGCCCCTCCCTCCCTAATCCCCATTCCCCACAGCGCCGAGACAGACGCGACCAGGGGCGTCCCAGCGGCCAGCGCCACAGCCCCCCTCCACCCCGGCGCCGCCGGGCGTCCCGGCGCCGCGCCCCCTCCTCTGCCACCGCAGCTGCCCCCTCCTCTGCCACTGCAGCCACCCCTCCTCACACCGCTGCCGCCCCCTGGACTCCGCGCCCGTCGGATTCGTCTACCGCCCTGGACTTTTCGTAGATTGATTTGTGGTTGCAGCCGGATTCGTCACCCAGATTGAAATTTCCATGGAAAGTCGAGTGCATTCTGGCGTATTTGTGGTTGCAGCCGGATTCGTCACCCAGATTGAAATTTCCATGGAAAGTCGAGTGCATTCTGGCGTTGCAACTTGCTAGTACTGATAGGTGGTTGGGATGTGAACAGATGTTAGCTCTTGTGCTGTCAATGGTTCTGAAGTTTAGTGTGTGGGGATATGACATATCTCCTTGCTGCTCATGCACACATTTTCTAAATTGGTTGCAGGTCCGGGGCAAACAAGTGAAATCGGAATGCTCATCTCACTAGGAATAATGCTCTAATCGGAATGCTCTAATGTGTACCCCTTGTGTTGTAGCCTAAATTATATTAGGTCAGCATTTTGGGAGCATTTTCTTCTGTCCATTGCTAGTGAATGGTACACAGGTTTGAGATTCATGCCAGATTAGCACCAAAGTTTTAAGGTACTTAGGAGATGATGACTTTAGAAACATTCTCTTGCATGTTGGCTCAAACATGGTCAATCTTCAGATTGTGCTTGTCTGACCTTTATGCCTTGCTATTTTGCTTCAGGGTGTTTTGACTAATGATTTGTTATCTGTTCAGGAGGATTGCTCCCATACAAAAATAATGCAGGTCATTGTTGTGTCGGTATGAAATAGGGAAGAAAGTGAGGATTGCATTGGACTGGACAAAGTGGCCGGAAGGGTTGCTGCTGTCTGCAATTGGCTGGAAGGGACCGCATTGAACTGTCTACTGTTGTGTATCAAGGTGGACTGTGTACCAGATGCAGTCCTTCGTTCAAATGAAAACTGTAATGGCAATTGTGCCACCTATGTAATGCAATTGTGTGTGGAGCACGAAAGTGAATAAAATGATGATTGTGTTGTGCAATTTTGTTTGAACTGCATAAATTGTTCACTTGTGACTTCTCTGGTTGAATGACAGAAGCTCCGAAAAAACATGAATAAAAGCTTGTGCTAAAACAGAAAGTAAATATCTGGATCAGAAGCTAAAAAGTAAGCTCTGGGAAGCTTCTGTTTGCTAAAACACTGAGCATAAAACCACTCAGGTGACCATACATGTTAGATCTGGAATAAAATTAAACCATAAAAAAATACAGTTTTCCATTCAGTTTCAATTCATGGTGAAAGAACTGTTTTTCCATTCAGTTTTCATCTAGTCTGATATTCATGGCAAAGGAAAAGGCTAGAAGAGTCCAATGAAAATTGCAGACTTGAGTAGACTTGAACATCTGAAAATTGGCTAGCTGAAGCTCTTGAGATGCGGTCTCCAGTGATGCCAGATGATGGGAATACAACATTTACATATGTTTTTTTCAATGTTTCAGTGTTCCAGATAAGTCACAATTCCATCTGTTCCGGCACTATTCCACCAGTTCCGGTCAGAATTCCACTAGAAGAGTCAATTGCAGAATTTGTGAAGTTCACACACACTTGCACAAGAAAATCATCGATTTAATTCATTATCATGCTCCACACATAATTGCATTACACAGTAGGCACAATTGCACAGCACCGGACAGGAGCAAAGCAGAAAAAAAATTCACAATTGCTATTGCCATTGCAGGCATCACATATGTTTAGACATTAGACAGCAGCTGGAGATGGAGTGCGAGATGCGGTGGTGCGAGGTGTGGGAGGAGTACGAGGCCAATGATTCTACTGCCGGCGGTGGCCGTCACGGTCGCCACGTGCGCCGCCACGAAGGCCGTCGTGGCCGCCGCCAACGAGTCTGCCATCCCAGCGCATTGCGTGACCGCCTCCATAGCACAATTTCAGGCATCTTAGCACAAGGCATAAGCACAACAGCAGGCAACAGACGCTAGCAAAGAAAAGACAAAGGAAGGGCGTCGCGCATCGCCTGCCCTTCCCGCGGCCCCCTGAAAGGACCTTGTGATGCCTAGAGGGGGTGAATAGGATCACTTCAAATTTCTGAAACAAAAGCAGCGGATTAAAACCCCTGTCGGTACTACCTACGTGGTGCCGGTTCTACCGACGGGGTCGGTACTACCGGTACCAGGTCGGTACTACCGACAGGCAGAAATAACTTAATACGAAATTTGAATTTTGTGCAGTTTCTAGCAATTCTACTTGAATCAAAGTTTAAGTTTAGATGCTAAGAACCACCTGCAACAACAGAAACAAGTTGGATGGCAACCAAATGAAAGATCGGGCTAAAACAAGTTCTAGGGTTAGTTAGAAACAAAGAAATTCAAGCAAGCAAGAGAGACACAGGATTTAATCCGAAGTTCACACCCACAAAGGATGCTACGTCTCCGTTGAGGATCCCACAAAGGGAGGGCTATCACCAAGAGCCTCTTTTCCTCTTCCACCCCCCACAAAGGAAGATTGGTGCTCACTAAGAATTCTCCACGAAGGAGAGGGCAATACAAACGATCCCGGGTGCACCACACCAAGAGGGCACTCGCGGGCGACGCCTAACCGTCTAGAAGCAAGCTTCAAGAGTAACAAATGCAAAACAATAACCCGGAGATGCTTCAAGTGCTCTTGAGAAGGGGAAGAACGAAGGGGCTCTCAAAGCTTGGTCACACTTCACTAGAAATCACCTCTCTTCTCAAACCCTAGAAAATGGGTTGAAAATCAGCCCTAATTTGGTGCCTTGAATTTTTGGTGGGCCGTAATGATTGGGGCCCGAATTTTTGTGAGCGGAATCTAAAATGTTTATGGGCTTAAATTTTGCGGATGAATTTGTACCGAAATCTAGTTTGATTCTAAAATCAGCCCATCAATAAATGGCCCATTACGGAAAAGTCAATGTCCATGATAGTGGCCACGTCATCGTCCATGCGGGATGCCACGTAATTGTCCACGTAGGATGCTATGTCATTTTCCATGTAGGATGCCACGTCATAGGATGTCATGTCATGTCATCGTCCATGTAGGATGCCATGTCATCGCCCACGTAGGATGTCACGTCATCATCCACGTAGGATGCCACGAGTGCCATGTGTGTAGCAATCCGTGACGATTTTTATTTTATCACGGATAGTGAGCCATGGGTTGGGTTTCATGGGCCTCGGGCTGCTCCGTGACGATTCGGATACGTCACATATCGCGACGTTTATTAAGGGAACGTCGAGAGATTTAATCGATGACGCTCATTCCACCACGAAAATGTAAATCATCGCGGATGCTGATTTGCGATGAATTTTATTTAATCCGCGATAGAATGGTTGTTAGAAAACTAGGCAATTTTCGGTACATTTTAATTCCGAAATTATTAACATGTTCATGACAAATATAAGTGATCCCGTGAGAGCAAAGCATGTGCTTGTGTTAAAGTTAAATCTCAAATAAAACTCGAACAAAAATACACAGAAAAGGTTTAGTTTGTACCCAAAGGCGGGACGGTTGACGGAGTCAACCGGTGCGCCGTTATCCCTTGGACTAGACATGCTAGTCGTGGAGGGACCTTGTTCGGTGTAGTCGTACAGAGGTGATGCAGTGGCGAGTCGTTGCAGTGAAGTCCCACGAACGGCCTTCGGGAAGTAGTCGTTCAAGCTGATGTAGTCGTACTGGAAGTAGTCGTTCTCGCGGAGGACGTAGTCGTACTGGAAGTAGTCGTTCTCGCGGAGGACGTAGTCGTACTGGAAGTAGTCGTTCTCGCGGACAGGGACGTAGACGTACAGAAGAGCGAGCAGGCGCGTACGGGTACGCTCCCCAAAAACCTTATCGCCCGCCTATCCCGAGCAGGATCGCTAGGTGGACGAGGTTCGGAGGCAACTGCTCACGCAAACAGTGTGCGCGCAAAGCTTGCGTTGGGAATGGCGGGGAGAGCAAGCAACACGAGAGGGAGAAGAGAGAGGTCTCCTAAGCGGGGAGTACCCGAGTGTGAGAATGTGTATCCGTGCCGGAGGAAGGAGTCCTCTTATATAGGCGCGAGAGGAGAGGAGGAGGGGATGAACCCGGACGCCGCCGACCACCATAATTCTCATTAAACGACGAGCACAAGAATCGTTGTATTCAACGTCATCGGTTACCGGTAACGGTCGTTTTAATACGAGAGGATTATGGGCGACATGAATGACCATCACGGTCACGGTCACGGTCACGGTCTCGGTCTCGGTCTCGACTCGACTCGACACGACACGACACGCCCACGCCCACGCCCACGGCCCGGCCCGGCGCGGCGAGGCGAGCGAGCGCGCGCGCGTGTGGCACGCCCTTCTCCTTTTACCAACTTCACAAGTGGTCCACCATTGGTCCACCCTTTAAGTTAGTTAAGATTCTCATTGGCTTTCAATGCGGGATTGAATCCCTAGCATTTATTTTGTGGACCTTTTAATTCTTAAGATTAATTGAAACTAAATGGCCCAAGGCCCAATTAATCCAACAATCCCCACCAAGAATTTCAAGGTACACAAAGAAATGTCCTCTTCTCAACTCTTGTTTTGATATCCGACTTTATGGTGGAGACTGTTAAGTTGAACATCCACCCGAGACAAAAGCTACACTTATTCACAACGACCAATGGACTATGCCTTGAATTGGCGGTTTCGTGCAAACAAGTTTGACTAGAGCCCCTTGCCGGTACTAGGCCGCTATAAGCATCCCCTCGGGTTGGAGCGTATAAGTCATACTCCGTGCCTTTCATGGGTATCTAGAGATCACCCTATCTCATAGATTGTGACTAGCAATCGACCCATATAGGTGCAATCCTTTAAGATGTTCCGTAGGCCAACATCTTTGCTCCTCTTTGAGCCACTCGGATCACATTAAGGTTTTTCACCAACCCCGCCATACGATTTTAGAAGAGAAATGCATCTCTCTTGGAATGAGCCCTTTACAAAGGTTCTCTTCTCTCTCGTTAAACGATAGTTTGTCGCACTATCCTAATTCACGGGATCTCCGATCACATAGGACAGTTACCACTACTGAATAACGCTAACGGGTCTCAAGCCCAATTCCCTGGATGCATTGTCTATCACATTACGTGAAAGACCCTTTGTGAATTGATCGCCGCATTCTTAGCCGTTTGGATGTAGTCCAAGGCTATCACTCGGAGTTTCTCATTTTCCCGACGATTTCAGCCGCCTCTTTACATGCCTAGATGACTTCATGTTGTCCTTTGAACTATTCACCTTGACAATCACCGTTTGATTAACACAATTCATGAGGACTGCCGGTATCGGTTTTTCAACTACCGGTAAATCCATAAGGAGTTCACGAAGCCATTCAGCCTCAACTGTGGCGGTGTCCAATGCGGTGAGTTCGCCTCCATAGTTGACCTCGTTAAGATGGTCTCGCTTGCAAGACTTCCAGAGACGGCGCCACCTCCAAGTGTAAACACATATCCACTTGTGGCTTTAATCTCATCCGCATCGAGAGATCCAATTCGAATCACTATAACCCTCTAGTACCCTAGGATACCCGAAGATAGTGAATCGCGTAGTTCATTGTTCCTTTCGGATAGCGCATTACCCGTTCAAGAGCTTCCCAATGAGCATCTCCGGGTTAGACACGAATCGACTCGGTTGCTCACGAGATATGCGATGTCGGGTCTAGTAGCGCTAGCTAGGTACATTAGTGAACCAATGATTTGGGAGTATCTCGGCTGATCTCTCATTATTCTTATGTTTTTCCTTAACATTTTACTAGCATCATAAGGTGTTGGAGCCGGCTTGCGGTCGTTGTAACCAAAACGACTCAAGATTTTCTCCACATAATGAGATTGTGTATGAACAACCCCACCATCACCTTCTCTCACTAGTTTAATGTTTAGAATCACATCGACCTCCCCCAAATCTTTCATCTCGAAGCTTTGAGACAAGAATTCTTTCACTTCCTTAATCGCATTAAGGCTTGTCCCAAATATCGGTATGTCATCTACATACAAACATAGTATCACTCCTTTCGCCCCCACCATAGCGATAGTACACACATTTGTCGCCTTCGTTCACAACAAAGCCAATCGACGTTAAAGTTTTGTCAAACTTCTCATGCCATTGCTTAGGAGCCTCGCTTAAGACCATACAAAGATTTTACCAATTTACACACCATCCCTTCTTGACCTTTTACTACGAATCCATCCGGCCGATCCATATAGATCTCCTCCTCTAACTCTCCATTTAGGAAAGCTGTCTTAACATCCATCCGGTGAACGATAAGACCATGGGAAGCCGCCAAGGAAAGTAGTACTCGAATAGTGGTCAATCGGGCAACCGGTGAGTAAGTATCGAAAAAATCTTCTCCTTCTTTCGAGTATAGCCTTTAGCCACCGGCCTTGCCTTGTACTTATCAATAGTACCATCGGGCCTAAGCTTTTTCTTGAACACCCACTTGCATCCTACGGGTTTGCACCCATAGGGACGCTCCACAACCTCCCAAGTACCATTGGACATAATAGAGTCCATCTCACTCCGAACTCGCTTCCTTCCAATAGTCGACATCCGGAGAGGAATATGCCTCTTCAATGGTTCTAGGAGTGTCATCCACGAGGTACACAATGAAATCATCACCAAAGGACTTTGCAATCCTTTGTCTCTTGCTCTTTCTAAGAGCTTCATTGCCATCCTCCTCAGGATTTTTCTCATGTGGTTGTTCATTGTGTTCTATCAAAACAGCAGGTTCTTTGAGTTCATTATTAATAGACAATTCATGACTAAATGTGCTATCTATCTCTTTCATAGGAAAAATGTCCTAAAAAATGTAGCGTCTCTGGATTTCATGATGGTGCCAACATGCATATCAGGTACTCCAGACTTCAATATTAAAAATCTATAACCCACACTGTGTAGAGCATAACCAAGAAAGATACAATCGACAGTTTTAGGTCCTAGTTTACGTTTCTTGGTTATAGGCACATTCACTTTGGCCAAACATCCCCAAGTCTGTAAGTATGAAAGTGTTAGCCTTTTCTTTTCCCATTCCTCGAATGGTGTTTTCTCTTTGTTCTTTACGGGAACACGATTCGGGACATGACATGCGGTCAATATAGCCTCACCCCACCATTCCTTGGAAAGTCCCGCCGTGTCTAACATGGCGTTAACCAAATCGGTTAGAGTGCGGTTCTTTCTTTCGGCTAACCCGTTTGATTGAGGTGAATAGGGAGGCGTCCTCTCATGAATTATTCCGTGTTCCTCACGAACGCGGTGAAAACATTAGAAAAATACTCTCCACCACGATCGGACCTAATTCTTTTGATCTTTCTCTCAAGTTGGTTTTCTACTTCAGCTTTATAGATTTTAAAGTATTGTAATGATTCATCTTTAGACTTCAACAAATAGATATAGCAAAATCTAGTACAATCGTCTATCGAGTCATGAAAAACTTTTTACCACCTTTTGTCAACACACCATTCATCTCGCATAAGTCGAATGAATTAGTTCTAGAGGTGCCAAGTCTCTCGCCTCGGTAGAAAAATGAGGCTTGCGAGGTTGTTTTGATTCAACGCACACATGGCACTTAGAATTTTTGACTAAGGTAAATTTCGGAATTAAACTCAAGTTTGCAAGACGCATCATACAACCAAAATTAACATGACAAAGTCGTGAATGCCAAACATTTGACTCATCATTAACATTCGAGACATGGTTCACAACTTTATTACAATCATATGACAAAGAAAAGCGGAACGAGGCCTCCGCTATCATAACCTTTTCCAATAAAACTTCCAAATTTAGAAATTACACATTTATTGGATTCAAAGACTAATTTAAAACCGTCTCTACATAGTAGAGACCCGCTGACTATGTTCTTCTTGATAGTAGGGACATGCTGCACGTTCTTCAATCGAACGATCTTTCCCGAAGTAAGCTTCACATCGACCGAACCAACACCAAGAACACGCGCATGTGATCCGTTTCCCTCAACAAGGAGGAAATTCCGCCCACCTGGTAAGAGGAAAACAAGGAAATGTCAGCACAAAAATGAATATTAGCACCCGTATCAATCCACCAATCAGGTGACTGACATACCGAAAGAACCGTAGGTAAAAGATTATCGTACCTCGACGTTCCACCGGTTTCACTAATAACCATGTTGGCACTTTTGCCATCTTTCTTATCCTTGCGATCCGGACACTTTGCAGCAAAGTGTTCCGTGCTACCACGACGAGTAGCATTTTCCGGTTGGCGGCTTTTTCTCGCTTGAACCGAGCCGTCTGCTTAGCCTTTGGTTGATTTTGATGCGGTTTGTTCTTCTTTTTGAATGCATTGTTGTTCTTCTTCTGCACCAAATTAGCACTAGAAGACCCAACAATCCCTTTACCATGTGTCTTGTCCTTTGCTCTCGCCTTCTCTTCAACATCAAGAGTGCCGATAAGATCGACAACGGCAAAACTCTTGCCTCTTGTGTTTTAGAGAGGTTCCAAAGTCATTCCAAGAAGGTGGTAACTTGGAGATAATACCTCCAGCCACAAACTTGTCGGGCAACTTACATGGTGCATCCTTGCTATAATTCTCAAGATCTCTAGCTAGCGCTCGAATCTCATGGGCCTGCTCTACCACGAACGGTCTTCAACCATTTTGTAGTCATAGAGCTGTTCCATGACATACACTCACCACCGGCATCGAAACCCCAAATTTAGCCTCAAGCGCATCCCAAATATCTTTGCCACTTGACGGCGAAGGTACGTGTCCACAAGGTTTTCGGCGAGAACACTCAAGATGGCACCACGAAACGAGGTTATCGGGTGCCTCGAAAGCCTTCTCCTCCTCTCGGAGAAAACTGTTCGGGCTTCCCCCGTATGACATGCATGATGCTCATCGCCGTCAACCAATACGTAACCCTTTGCTTCCAACGCTTGTAATTTGAACCATCGAAAACATTTGGTTTGAGTGTTGCAACGAAACTAGTTACCGAAAGCCTATCAACAATATAAGGTTTTTGGATTGTTAGAAAACTAGGCAATTTTCGGTATATTTTAATTCCGTAAATTATTAACATGTTCATGACAAATATAAGTGATCCCGTGAGAGCAAAGCATGTGCTTGTGTTCAAGTTAAATCTCAAATAAAACTCGAACAAAAATACACAGAAAAGGTTTAGTTTGTACCCAAAGGCGGGACGGTTGACGGAGTCAACCGGTGCGCCGTTATCCCTTGGACTAGACATGCTAGTCGTGTAGGGACCTTGTTCGGTGTAGTCGTACGAGAGGTGATGCGGTGGCGAGTCGTTGCAGTGAAGTCCCACGAACGGCCTTCGGGAAGTAGTCGTTCAAGCTGATGTAGTCGTACTGGAAGTAGTCGTTCTCGCGGAGGACGTAGTCGTACCGGGAAGTAGTCGTTCTCGCGGACGGGGACGTAGACGTACGTAAGAGCGAGCAGGCGCGTACGGGTACGCTCCCCAAAAACCTTATTGCCCGCCTATCCCGAGCAGGATCGCTAGGTGGACGAGGTTCGGAGGCAATCGCTCACGCAAAAAGTGTGCGTGCAAAGCTTGCGTTGGGAATGGCGAGGAGAGCAACAACACGGAGGGAGAAGAGAGAGGTCTCCTAAGCGGGAGTACCGAGTGTGAGAATGTGTATCCGTGCCGAGGGAAGGAGTCCTCTTATATAGGCGCGAGGAGAGGAGGAGGGGATGAACCCGGACGCCGCCGACCACCATAATTCTCATTAAACGACAAGCACAAGAATCGCTGTATTCAACGTCATCGGTTACCGGTAACGGTCGTTTTAATACGAGAGGATTATGGCTGACATGAATGACCATCACGGTCACGGTCTCGGTCTCGGTCGTCCTTCTCTTTTTACCAACTTCACAAGTGGTCCACCATTGGTCCACCCTTTAAGTTAGTTAAGATTCTCATTGGCTTTCAAAGCGGGATTGAATCCCTAGCATTTATTTTGTGGACCTTTTAATTCTTAAGATTAATTGAAACTAAATGGCACAAGGCCCAATTAATCCAACAATAGTTACGTCACAGATTAAATAGTTCCTTGTAGTGGAGGCCGAGGCTCAGGATCACGCTGAGGCTAAGGCGACAGGAACTCCAAGAAAATTGGAAGGAGGGTAGTCGTGCTCGGTGGCTTGTACGGGTGACCGCCCCAGGTCCCAGCTCGACTACACCTGACATGCACGGTGGATTGGCAGGTGGCACCCAACTATGGACTGTGCAGTGGCAAAACCAATAAAACCGGTGAAAGTACCTTTGCCTGATGCCACTCCTTCCGAATGCAGCGGAACGTGCGACTTTCATTGGGTGCTTGGTGCTTGGTGGTGGAAGAAAAACACGTGAAAAAACAAACGAGCTAATAAAACGGCTTGGAGAGTGTGGAAGAGCCGAGCTTATAGCACCCGTAGTGTTGCGTCGAACCGTACGCGGACGGTTCGGTTCGATTTGCTACCGTTCGACACCCGTAGTGCATGTGGGCCCCGGATGCTGAGTAAAAAAAAGGAAATCCTCTCTTTCCTGTTCTCTTTCGCGCGAACAGACCAGAGCCAACGGTCGGCAGCAAGCCGCGGACACCAACGGCCAGGTGCCGGGAAATATTATTTTAATGGAATGGTCGTTGCTCGGTTCGACTCTTGTTTTCCATTCGACTTCTTGGTCTGACAGCCACGGTTCGACTCCCACAGTGTGAAAAGTTCGTTTTACTGTGCGGACGGTTCGGTTTGGCACCACACTGCGGGTGCTCTTACCGATAGGAGTAGGAGTTCATTTTATAGTACCGGACTAGGGATTGTTTAGTTCGAGGCCCGCCGTGCAGCCAAAATTAGACGCTCGGGAACGCCGCTCGCGCCGTAGCTTTGCCGGGCTGCAACCAAACTAGCTCTAGATGACTCAAAGAATGCGCTTGCATTGGTTGGTTGGTGGGCCGATGCCTTGCGGAATTGTGTGTGTCCCGACTAGTGGGCCCGAATTGCCGTAAATCTAATACAGCTTTTGTAAGCCCATATGCTATATGGTTTCGATGTTTAAGATTTGTGCAAACACATGACATCCGTCGGATGTCGCTCATCTCCTCAACCCTCCCCTCTCTCACACCCACGTGGCACCGCCCTCACCACGCCCTCACCATCGAACCCTATGCGCTCGTCGCACTTGCCCGACCGCCGGCACCTACACATCGCCGTCGTCCGCGACCGTCGGCACCCCGCACCATTGCCGGTGTTCGCGTCCTCTCGGAGTCTCACCACCGTACGCGGTTGCCGTCCTCTAGCATCCCGCCACCATCCACGGTCGCCGGGACCGTGGTGCTCGTTGCAACGCTCCCGCCCGCGCGCTTCGCCCTCGCTTCTCCCGCCCACACGCAGCTCCTCCTCCGCTCGCTGATGTGCCACCCGCCCATGCCGCCACCGGAGCCCGTCGTTGTTTCCCCATCCGCCGTCGGCCAAGAAGGAAAAAAATGCAATAATATATGTTCCTTTTCGAAAGTTGACTTAAGTTTAGAAATATGTTGAATCTAGCTAGTCTTTCAAGATGTTGAAACATGTTGTAGAAAATGTTGAACGTGGTATTTTTTCCAAAATGTTGATTTGCGTTTTACAAAATATTGAACCTATTATTCTTATATGTTGATTTAATTTTTAACAAATGTAGAATTTAATCCATAAAAATGTTGAATGTAATAAGTTAAACAAAGTTGGGTGGAACTAATTTGGACCGTATGGGCCTTAAAACTACTAGTCTTATCTAGCTTCCACAAGTTGTATAGGAGCCTCCAGTTGAGGTGGATGACGGCGAGTCTGGAGAAGCGTGGACGACAACAGGCGAGGTCGGGTGGTGTGTGTGCGATGGGAATGACGTTGAAATTGGGGCAGACGACGATGAGGTTCGAGAGGTGCGGGAGAGGTAAGAGTGATGCGGCCACGACCAGAATGATGGCGAGGTTCTGAAACTATGAAGACAACGGGGTGACAACACGATCGGAGCGGATGGCAGTGCCACGGTGGGGTGAGCAATGTCTCGTTACAACACACTGCTATAGTTGCTAGTAATTCAGATCTAAGAAAAAAACCTTCAATTCACCGACTATTTGTGGTGAAAAAGTAGGTAAAATAATATATGATTAAAAATTTTGCTTGGAAGCAAGATGAGTACCAATATATGGTCCAAATTTTGTTATTATAACTTTTTAATGACTAGTAACAACGCAAGTGCGACATGCACGTGCTATACGTTTATATGATTGTCTTTTTTATACTTTTCATGAAAGATGTTCACATATACAACAATAAAGAAAAATACACCGATGATGGGAATTTTTCAAAAAAAAATGAACCCAAAGCTATGCCATAGTCCACAGCGCCGAGTTTAGAGTCCTTTTTAGAAAAATACTTTAGATGTCTTGGCACCACAAGTTTTGAGGTGCGGATGTGAAAGGCCCCTTTTTTAAACCTCGGTATGCCAATGGCGCTGAGGTCATGAGCGCAACGATCCATTTTTTGAAAGCTACCTAGACGCCATGGATCATGACGCGAGACAACAGTGTAACACATGGTCCTAAGCTCGGGATTTTTAAAAAAAAAAAATTTCCTCGAATTGTACTCTCTCTCAGCCTGAGTGTCCTTTGATCTTGTTCTAAGTCAAATTGTTTTATGTTTGACCAAGTTTATATAAAAGTACATTAATGTTTTTGATATCTAACAAATATCAATAAATTCATTATATCATAGCATATACATATACATATTTAGTGTGGTAAAAATTGATATTTTTATTATAAATTTGGTCGACTTTTAAGCAGTTTGATTGAAAAGAAATCAAAGTAGACACTTTTTGTGAGACGAATCGAATATTTGTCAACATTTTTCAAAAGAGGACAAAAAAAAGATAGATATGACTAACACATGATGAAGGAGCTCATGGAAATTGTGACTTATTTTTTAATCCGTGCATATCAGGGATGAATCTACTTGACAAGTTAGGATACACATCTGTCACATAATCAATATTTCTCTAATTTCCTTTGGTGAAATAAAAAATTACTGCATCATTACTTATTAGCACCACCATCCGCTCTTCTTCCCGTGGACCGTAGGCCGTAGCTGCGTCGTCTGTCTGTACCATCTTCTTCCCGTTCTCCTTGCGAACTCCACCAGCCGCTCCCAAGCACCCAGTAAATCCAGCGAGCGCGAGCGCCGCAGCTTCCCCCACCAGTTAACGAAGCCAAGCAGGAGAACTCACCGGAGGTGGTGCGGGAAGCCAAGCGCCACCGTCACCTGTGCTGGCCACCACCCTTACCTGCGGCACTCCAACTTCACCTGCAGCTGCTCCACTCTGAGGTCATCATCTCTCACCTGCATCGGCTGGCAACGCTCGAGCTTCCACTCCCACGGTCCCCGCCATGGGCGACCTCGTGGCGAATAGCCGCCGCCGTGGGCACACTCCCACGTGTCGCCCCCGCCCCCAAGGTAAGGAGGGGAATCGATCCCCCTCACTCCCCTCTCCGCTCTCCGCCACCTCCCGGCCGTCGCCGTGGTCCAGGTGCGCCGGCGGCCCGGCCGCCCCTCGCGTACCCCCTCCTCCTCCGTTTTGCCCGTGAGGAGGGCAGTTTTGCCCAAAGACGTTGGCGGCGACGCGCACAACAGGAATCGGGAAGCGATTCGCGAGGTGGGTCCACAGGCGGGTACGCGGGCGGGTAAGATGGCGGACTGGTGAGAAAAAATTAGTTTTATTTTGGCAGAAACGCTCTCCAAATTGCAATTTTTTAGTACTTCATAGTTCTTCCACCCTATCCACTTCAAAAACATATGACGGGTGGTTCTGTTGTGAGGGGTAAGCTAGGTCCGATTTAGGTGAGAAAAATTTTCAATTGTCTTCGCTCCTTATAGATGAGTAGGTGACATAAATGGCAGTAGAGCTGCATGTGCAGTGGTTTTTTTTAGCAGAAGCTGCATGTACAGTGGTGTAGGTGACATAAATGATTAATCCCTCTTAAGTGCGACCCATCATCAGGCAAACACATTTAGCGTATGCCACATCCATTATTCACATCTGTTGCCTAGGCAAGATTGTCTGCACTCGACATCATACAACAATCTGATCTAAGCATCCCGGGGTAGGCTCATCCACTATGATGAGCTTGACTGCATGCAGGACCTGCACGACTAAGCGAGAAGCTTCATGTCGAGAGCAACATCCTCTCTGCTACCGTGCAAAACTGAGCTTTTGGTATCACCGCTGCGACGATGTTTCCTAGGCGTCCATCTTGGTCCTTAGGTGACTGATGTGGAGCATGTTCCTGTGATGCCACTCATTCCGAAGGCAGCAGCAAAATAATTAAGAATGCAGGGCCTCCATCTGATCTGAGTGCTTAGCGGTTGCAAAATTAGGTAAAAGAAACAACGAAGTATAATAAGGAGTATGCACTAAGAACAATAGGGTGTTGCCCACAAAAAAAGAAAAGAAAAGTAGGGTGTGCGAAGTGAGCCAATGTTCGGTAGTACTTATAGCACAGAGGTGGAACAAAGACCTATTTCTAACATTTATTTGTTTATTTACACAAAGTTGTTAACCTGTTTTAGAAGATCAGCGTACACATCACACATATTTGAGGAAACCCCCGAATAAGGAATCGAACCCGAGTTTCCTTGTTGCAACCATACCTTACCTCCCTCTAACCAAGAGGGCTAGAGGACCTTTGCTCATATGCATCACACATATTTGAGGAAATCACAGCAGCAACACATCAGCCAAGGAACACCAACTTTATAATGTGGAAACCTATAACTTTGGGAAAACCATGGGACAAGCCAACCAAATCTTTTCTTTCACTATATAATTATGGGATTAAAGCAAGTTCCTATCTAGATAGCTAGCACTAGGTGTTCTCATACATAAACATTTCGTCATTTTGTATATACACAAACAAGATTTGAGGCTACAAGCTTAGCCTCACCAAAATGTTGCGGTACACTGTATTGGAGGCACAAAAGATTCTGCGTGACTTGCATTCGTGAAAGATCTCTCCAGCCATCTTCATGTCCCTTTCTTCTTTCTTCACCTTTGGAGGATATGTTCTGAATTTCGTGGATCTTTTTATATCTCCATAAACTTTTCCTTCACTTTTTAAAGCGGCACATTAAGTACAAAAGTCACCACTAATTGGTTGGATCACGCCTTAGACCAAAAAAGAAACAAGCAGGAGGCCCGTTACAACATGATTGCAAGAAGGTCGTGTCTGCTTATCAGCATGACCATGCATGAGCGAGTGATGAACAAGAAGTGGCATGTGGAGAACAGCACCATCTCTACTACCATGCAAACCTAATCTTGCCCTCACACCTGATCAATGCCATGTAGGTGTACATGGCCGGCCAGCCGCATCCATGACTCCCGGCGCGGAACATGTTTTCATGACGCTACTCATTCTGAAGGCAGCAGCGAAAATAAGGATATGTTTCTTCCATTGGGTGCTTAGTTGGGGAGGGAAACATGTAAAACTAGGTGATACCCCGCGCGTTGCTGCGATAATTTTTTGAACAAAATTTTAAGGTGAAATGTGAAAGTAGTGACACCAAAGATATTACATGGCAATATTCGTTTGTAAACTCATTATATATGAAAGCATGTTATTTTGTTGAGAGTAAATCATTCTAAAATCGTCAGCAGGAATTTTGTGGTGTGATATACATGCTATAAGCCACAGAAAATCGATTTAAGACATAAATATGTGATTTGGTGGATGATGACATGGCGTATAGTGGATGGTGACATGGCGCATAGTGGATGATGACGTGGAATGCTTGCATGTTGAGAGAAATCCAACCATGGCTTGTAGTGGGTCTCACCTATATAAGTTTTATAGATAAGCAACGAGAGTATGCACCCGAGAGTCTCGAAGCTAGTGAGCCACTTAATGGTGGTAGTTATAGCACATAGATGGAACATGACCTATTCGCCATTTATTTGATTTCTAGGTAAAATTATGTACACTTCAATTACTTCTTTGTTTGATATTCTTGGTATGGTTTGGTGTCATAATCATATATTCTCTACAAAATAGGACCAAACAATGTCCAAGTGTGGGAAGCAAGGCGAGTGCCGATAGCGATTATATATAGAAGTAGCTATTGTGAAAACCCGACCGGCGAAAAGGATGGATTTCGAGCTACCAAAATCAGTCCAAGGTATCAACCTATTCGTAGACGTAGAGGGAAACATATGCATCAAACAAATTTATGGGAAAACCTCAATAACAACACATTGAACATGAAACCAGCTTTAATGTGGAAAATCCCAAATCAGGAGAAATTCATGAGACCAAGCTAATCAAATCTTCGTACATTGTACGCTTGTGGGATTAAAACAAATTCCTCTCTAGATAGTACTAGAGGTTCTCATTACATAAAAATTTCATCATCTTGGACAACAACAAACAAGATTTGGGGACTACAAGCTCGCTCATGGGTCTCTCTGTTTTTGTAGATTTCTTTCTTCTCTTTTAAGGCAGCACACTAGATATTAAAGTCAACTAAATTTGATCTGCACATTAATCTATATTTTCTTTATATGTGGAGTTGCTCGCTAGAAGTTTAATGACTCAACTCATTGCTCACATGGTGAGAAGTGGTATATCGTACGACTTTTGTTATGGTAATGCTACTGTAAGGACGTCCGTCGGATTAGAAGAAATCAGACACCTGCATGATGCTGCCCGCTGATCTAGATAGGATGTCGTACGATATATTCACTTGGAACCTATTCACTTCTCATTATAAAGTGAATATATCATATGATTTTTTATTACCATACTTTATAATGAAAATGAGATATGTGACATAAATGAGCAGTCCCTTCATCTGCACTAATTAAGCCAAAGTTTAGAAGAACTTTATTTTGAACCTTAAAAGAGTTTGGACACATGTGTCACACGCTAAGGCCACTCCTAGTGGAAAAGTTTCATTCTTTTTAGTATAGTATAAATAGGATGTTAGGTAATAAGCAAAATGATTACAGACCCACTCTGGTTGAGGATCAGCAAACAACTTGACACAGAACGCATCTTGCATCTTGGCTGACTGTTGCTTTCATGGAGCGATCTCTGAACCACCGGTAGGCGCACCCATCACCATGATGTCGGGGTCTAGCCAAGATGCAAGCAGATGCCTTATGCGTCAAGAGCCACTAAATGAACAAAGCATATGCACTCCCAAAGGGTCCATGTTCCATGCCGATGATCTTAAAGCGAGCGCATCACAAGGATTTTTAGATGCGTATTGTTTCACCGTCCCCGAAGCATCAACTTCTTTTGGGTGTGAATTCCAAATACAAGGCCGTACCACAAAGGAGTGGTATGCGGTATATGGCTATTTTTGATAAGGGTACGTATGTAAATTTTGCAATCTTATAACGAATTTGGCAACCTCGGACCGAAAAAAAACATTTATACCACAAGGAAAATTTGAAATAAAAAAATTTGAAATTTTTGTTTTTGAAATTTGAATTGTTGTTTTTGAATTTTGAAAAAAATGGCCATACCACCGGAGGGAAATGGGAAAAATTGCACAAAATATTCGATTTGAAATCGAATTCAAATTTGAAAATTTTTTGTCATACCATCAAAGGGAAATGAAAAATTTTGAAATATGCCAGGAAAAATTAAAATTAAAATGAAAAAATGAAAATTTTTGTTTTTGAAATGAAAAATAATGAACATTTTCATTTTTGAATTTGAAATGAATTTCGATTTAAACTTTTTAAAAATTTTTTTGCCCATATAACTAGAGGGAAATGAAAAAAATCATATATTTCGTTTATGTCACCGAGATAAAACTTCCAATAATACCCCTATATCACCCTATACCATCTATGTATACCACCATATACCATTGGTGCAAGTTGCGGTGGTATAGCATTAATCTCAAATTGTCGGATCCTTCATATTGGTCCTTTTCCAACAGTGGTATAGGGTGGTATGGTCCACGGTAAAAAAGCCTAAAAATAAAGTCGAGTCCGAAGGGATACGGGGTGGTTACGCTAGCGCAAAACAAAATTTTCCCCGCAAAACATGAATTGCTTCGTCGGAGATCACGGGATTACCACTAGACGCGCGGATGCGGCGGAACCGTCTCGATGTAGACAAACGCGTCGAGGTAGCAGGCAATGCAGTTGCTCACGTCCACCTTGTCCTTCACGTGCGGTTCGTCCTTGTGCTCCAAACGTAGCACCTCCAAGGTATCCACACATACGGGGAAGGAACGCCTATTGTAGATATACTAGCACCTCACGAACGATCACGAACGG
This sequence comes from Cenchrus americanus, assembly GCA_947561735.1. Taxonomy (NCBI): domain Eukaryota; kingdom Viridiplantae; phylum Streptophyta; class Magnoliopsida; order Poales; family Poaceae; genus Cenchrus; species Cenchrus americanus. The sequence continues at coordinate 9,401,533 of OX387240.1, read as the reverse complement.
GAGGATATAGATGGAGGAGGGGGCTGCGAAAATCACCGTAGCATGGGGTTACCGTTCACTTGCGGATACCGTAGCGCGCGGAGTACCGTAGCGGCGGCGGTGCCGCAGCGGCGATTAGGGTTTTCCCTCCTCCCCACCTTTGTATACATAGAGGTCACTAATGGACTTTTCAACCTTTGCGGCCCATTAAGACTCTAGTACCCTATTGGATGAAATCCATCAACCCATTAGTGGATCCAATCCAATTGGCTCTAGGGATAAATCCAACAGAGTCTACGAGTGGAATATGTTTGCCTGGTGTCACTCATTCCCAAGGCAGCTAAATGAAAAAAAAATAACGAGGTGACAATGTTGCGAGGCGAGTCTACAAGGGTGCGTGAGGTGAACTACTGGTTCGTTTTATAGCAAACACCTAACCGGACTAGCAAAAAGCTTCCATCTTAGTTATGGTGATTCAGAGAACTGTTATGGGCTAGTGGGCCGAAATGTTGTTCCCTATTTCAACCGGCCGACCGACCCCGCGCTTCAAGTTTGCAAGTTGAACCTTAAAACATCTTACATTGCAAGTTATTTTAAATCTCGGTACGAAACACAACTTCCAACAAAGATTTTCGTTTATGATTTGCTTAGCGGAGATCAAGCTCGTTCAATTATGAATGATCCGTGGTGTCGGCCGGTGGTTTGGTCACCACCGATCCATTGCGCTTTGCGCACACACCGTGACAACATTTTTGCTCAGATTGTCTCCACGCTACACAGCAATCTGATCTAAGAGTCACCGGAAGGCTCGGTGGCTCACCCGCACTATGAATATGTGATGTCGCGCGTGTCCTTGCGGCAGAACCAGAAGTAGCATGTCAACATCAATCTCATCACCTCTCCTACCGTGCAAACGCAACACCTCATCAACATTGTGTGGGCGTTTGTCATGATTATACCAAGCATTGACTGTAGATTGTGAAACATGTTCTCGTGATGCCACTCATTCGAAAGGCAGCAGCAAAATAAGGATGCACGACTTCCATTTGGAGTGCTTAGTGGTGGAAGAAAACAGCTAAGACTTCCTTTGGCTGCACGGGAGGCCAAGCCCCGAGCAGAACATCCCCCGCAGGGAAACCCCCGGGGCATACGCATCCCTCCCCAGCTGGGGGAGACACGGCCCTCTCCCAATGTCACTGTTTGGGAGGGAGGTAGGGGACATCCGCCTTTGGTTGTGTACATACGTGAAAAATAGTTCGTAATTCAAAAAATACCTAAAATCGAAAAAAATAGCAATTTGGGAAATAAAATATGTAACATGTCTACAGGATCAACAAGCAACATCAAGCACCAAGTTATTACATTCACATCCAGCTAGAACAAATAAACATATGTTCTTTACATGTTTTAAATCTACTTAATTAGCTGCAATGCTTTACACTCAATTGTTGCCACATAATCTAATTATTATACAAGAGATTTGCTAGTAAAATAAGCTAAGGACCTTCCCTACAACATTATTTCTCCATAATCCAATTATTGTACAAGAGATTAACTAGTAAAATAAGATAAGAAGGTTCGTTCCCTGCAACATCATTTCTCGTATTCATGTTCTTCAACATTTCACTGCTCTCTGCTTCTGAAAAAACAATAAAAAAATAGTCAACATTGAAAGCTTGTAAATGAAAACTGAATATACTATTTTTATTAATCCATTGCTGACCATACAAAAACCAGCCACCACCACTACCGTGCTAAACATACAACGCCAATGCAGCACAGCCAGGAGCTAAACAGTCCCATGATAAGAGTGAGTTAAGCCAGCCATGCATCCAATACATCATATGTAGGTCAACAGTTAGGAACAATATATTAGTGGTACATACATATTAATAGTAGTATTAGGTGTACTCTTCAGCTTTGAACCGACGATGTAAACATTTTACTTGGTAGTTAAGCACTAAAACTGAATTAAACTGAACTCTGGGTCAGGAAAATACATCTACTGAGTTTACTTAATACCGAGACATAAATGTACATGAACCATTTTTTTTGTATTCCCAAGCACACCACCAAGAGCAGGCAGCAACAGATGCAGCAGACAAGAAAATGGAGAGTCTGATGGGTAAGGAAACAGCAATGCCACCTTCCTGAATGCTGAAGCAACTGAGATCCTCCCATCATTGGACTTCCAAACTAACAATAGAGGGAAAGATCATATATTGATTGTAAATGCAAGATTGGGATGTCAACTAGAATACATGAATTGATATATCATCAGGTTCTTTAAATTAGTCACAGTTTCAGAAATTAGGTCCTGGTTGCGTATCACTCACTAGGTCTTGGTTATCAGGCTATGAAATGTAAGTTTTATTAGTTTTGTCAAATAGTAAACAATAAAACAAAAATCGAGATCAGTGTTGAGAAGATGCAACCAGGTTCTGTTGGAACTGTAATTCCTTTCACCCTTCAAAAGTTATATAAAAGAATACATATGAATTGTCATGAGCCATATATGAATTGATGCTGAAGAAATACCTTTACGTGTGAACGTAGTTGTATTAACACCATATGAGTCAATAAGTGAACCTCCTGAGTTACCTGTAAGTAACAAAAAAAATGTGCATGGACATCATGACTACAGAAAATAAAAAGGGAAGTGCATGGAAGCACTGGCACACTCAAAACAGAAAGTAAAAAAGAGCCAGCACTTATCTTTACGAGGCTTTGAGCCAATTTCATCGATTCAATTGTGACCTACGTTCCACTCATATTTCTTCTTGTAAACTTATCTCTGACTGAAGAAAATTGAACTGAACTTCCCTATGAAATTGACAATCAACTGACAACCAAGCAGCTCTTCATAAACTGAAAATTGCAGGGATAATAACTGATTGCATTATTATACCACAACAACTGCCTAACTTGCAGAATGCAGAACTACTGAAAGCACACTTATTATTAGTTATGCCTTGTTACATGTTAATGTGTGTAATGAAGAGGTCCAGGGAAGTGAGTACGGGGAAAAAATGGATCTAATTTGCAGTAAAAAAATCGGATGAATTGACTCCACACTTCCTTAAACCACATATTCAAATTGTGGATATTCCCATACGTTAAGAATCAAAAATAAAAAAAAATAGCAACCAGAAGGAGTGTCTCCTGGCTGAAATTCTTGCACGGCTGAAATCTCCATTCTTAGCCGCATCTCTTCTTGCCCATTCCCCAAGATCTACAAGAAAAGGTACGAAGAGAGGAGAGAAGAATCCCTAGAACAGTAGGGAGAAGCGGGAGGAGGCCGACTCGCCTGATGCTGAGGCGGTGAAGGAGAGTGCACAGAGGTGATGTGCGATAGGTCGTTACATCCATGCCCGGTCAGGGATGAGGACGAGGACGCGGAAGAGGGGAGGAGTGCTTGGGTGACTACGCGAGAGGGCGGCGGCGCTTGGTCGGAGAGGCGGCACGGCGGAGCGGACGAGGTAGGCGGCGCGGCGGAGCGGACAGGGAGGCGCACGCCCTGGTGTCCCGTCGCGTCGGAGAGCAGAAGTAGCAGACGGGGAGGCGTCGCGTCGGATAGCGGGCGGGCCTGCGGCGTCCGGACCCGAGAGGTGGGGAGGATCTACCCCGAGGAAGTCGAGGGGAATGGGTCGCCCAGCCCCGCGGTATGGGCTTCCAAACGGTGAGGAGTTTTGACCCGTGCCTCACTTTCCACGAGGGTCTCCTGTCCGGGGAAAGGGCCGGGATCCCGGAGGGATCTTGGGCTCCCAAAGTAGCCCAAAAGAAATGATGAGGAATAAGGAATACATATATATGCACGGAGAACACCGAGTGTGGTGAAGTGAGCCACTGGTTGGTGGTAGTACTTATAGCACACGGGTGGAATGTCCATGACCTAGTTCTGACATTATTTGCTTTTAAGTAAAATGATTTACACTTCATCAATAAATTGTTTGCTTGATTCTTGGTCGTTTTACATTGGTGACATAAGCTGCGAAATAGGATTAACAATGTGCGGTGCGGGAAGCAAGGTGAGTGCTTGAGTGATGATAGTAGTAATTATACGAAGCGATTGTTGTTAAAACTACAATAATGTGGCAGGTTAGTGATAGTAGCAAAAGAAATTGAGGTTTTTTACGGTACACAATACCACCCTGTACCACCGGTTGAAAAAGACTCGTATGTAATATAAAAGGACCTATATGTAAGGATCCGACGGTTGAGATTAATTCTGTACCACTGGTTTTTTTAGCGTGGTATGAGTGGTATTCATAGGTGGTATAGGTTGTACATGAGTACTCTCGGAAATATACAAAATAATATTGTGGTAATATATGAAATTATGTTTTTTTATGTAACCTTGACAGCAGGGAAATTTTTCCAAACAATATACATCGAGTAAAATACCATTTTACCCACAGTAAAAAAACTGAAATAAACCGATAATACCACCGCACTACCGTTGGGTGGTATTGTGTACCGTAAAAGACCTCTAAAATTAATTTTTTGCAAGCACCAAACTCAACCGGACGGTCTGTCTATTTACAAAGATCAACACATATGCATCACAATTCAGTAATTCACACACATTGAAGATCACCAAAGATTGGTGGTGGAATCATATTTGGAGGCACAAAGGGTGTGGATCTAAACCTTCACAACCATGACGACGAATAAATTCCTCTTGCACTCTTGAAAGATATCTCCAATCATCTTCTTTTCCCTTTCTTCTTTCCTCCTTATTTCCATAGACTTTTCCTTCTCTGTTAAGGCAGCACTCAAGATTCGATCACATCTTAGTCTATATGATAAAAGGAAAGAAGCAGGAGATCTATTATAATTGTTCTTGCATTCAGGTTGGAGCACTCAAGATTCGATCACACATGCATAACGCAATGTCAGATCGATCCTCATCTTGCATCATGGCTGTGAAAAACTGTTTCATTCGTGGAGCGATCTCATCAGAGGATCACCGGAGGGTGCACCCACTTCAGTGTCGGCACTAGCACCTGTTTCAGCTCCTTTAGGGCCCTGCGCGACTGTGTGGCGCTGAACTGTGGGCACATGCTAGTGGAATATGTTTGCCTAATGTCACTCATTCCCATGATTGCTTGGATTTGCTGCAGGGTATAGTGGTGGAAGCAAACAGTTGAAAGAAACAGGGTGGTAAAAAAAGTTGAAGGATGTGGATTGTGAGGTGAGCTGGTAGTAGAGGACTTTTTTTATAGCAATAGTAGTTGAAGAGCAAAGCTTCACTTTTATGATGATGATTCGAAGAACTAACTGCAGACTAATGCATCCATCGTATAGTAGAAGATTGTTGTGTCATCAATTCATTCTTATTTGTTCAAAAAAATGTTCTTATTTGCTATAGTACGAGTTTCGTAAGATAGTTCATTACAATGAATGATCTGTATGTGTATGTGTGTGGCCTGGTGGTCCAGTGCCTCTCTGAACCCCCCCCCCCCCCCCCCCCCCCCCCCCCCCCCCCCCCCCCCCCCCCCCCCCCCCCCCCCCCCCCCCCCCCCCCCCCCCCCCCCCCCCCCCCCCCCCCCCCCCCCCCCCCCCCCCCCCCCCCCCCCCCCCCCCCCCCCCCCCCCCCCCCCCCCCCCCCCCCCCCCCCCCCCCCCCCCCCCCCCCCCCCCCCCCCCCCCCCCCCCCCCCCCCCCCCCCCCCCCCCCCCCCCCCCCCCCCCCCCCCCCCCCCCCCCCCCCCCCCCCCCCCCCCCCCCCCCCCCCCCCCCCCCCCCCCCCCCCCCCCCCCCCCCCCCCCCCCCCCCCCCCCCCCCCCCCCCCCCCCCCCCCCCCCCCCCCCCCCCCCCCCCCCCCCCCCCCCCCCCCCCCCCCCCCCCCCCCCCCCCCCCCCCCCCCCCCCCCCCCCCCCCCCCCCCCCCCCCCCCCCCCGGCCCCCCCCCCCCCCCCCCCCCCCCCCCCCCCCCCCCCCCCCCCCCCCCCCCCCCCCCCCCCCCCCCCCCCCCCCCCCCCCCCCCCCCCCCCCCGCCCCCCCCCCCCCCCCCCCCCCCCCCCCCCCCCCCCCCCCCCCCCCCCCCCCCCCCCCCCCCCCCCCCCCCCCCCCCCCCCCCCCCCCCCCCCCCCCCCCCCCCCCCCCCGGGGATTAGCTCTAGAGGAGAGGGGAGAGGTGGAGTGAATGCTCAAGGAAGTGTTTGTCCCGTGGTTGGTCGGCAATGAGTGAGGAGGGAGAAGGGGGGGTTAAATACTAAGTGATGCCGAAAACTAGCCGACATTCTTGTGCAAAGTCGTGTAACCCCGGTACTACCGACACGGTGTCGGTACTACCGAGGGGGGCTTTTTCGGAGCAAAAACGGCAAAGACGGACACCGGTAGTACCGACACGAGGTCGGTAGTACCGCCCCCCGGCTAAAACACGCCGGAGAACGCATATCGGTATACGGCCACTGCGCGGTACTGCTGCGCGAGGGCGGTGGTCGGTAGTGCCGACGTGGTGTCGGTCCTACCGGCCCGCGGATCTGAGATTTTGAGGAAAGAGAAGCATTTGTGCACGTGTCAACTCTCAACTCTTTTCACTCACTTGGATTACCTTCTAGAGCACTTTTAGCATCTCTTGGCTATCGAATTGCATCCCCCTTTATAGTACGGTGTTTCCTATACTCAAATTCAAAAGAAAAAGTAAATTAAGCCTTGATTCGAGTAGAAAGCATCGTCTTGAAATTGGGGGCCTTCCTTTGATCAACCATAATAGTTTTATTCAATTAAGACCTGCACACATCTTGTCAAAGCATTAAATACCACAAATCGTGCTTGTCATTATCACCAAAATAATTAGGGGCCAAGATGCACTTTCACTCCCGAGCCTGAAATCGACCACCGCCGGCGCGCCCTCGCCCCTCGTCGCCCCACCTCCTGTGCACAGGCCACCTCCACGAATGCGTCTGGATTCCCCAGCCAGTAGTGCGCCGCCCTCATTCCGTTCCTCTCAGTGTATTGTCTAGCGGCGGCGGACCAAGGGGGCGGCGGCACTTCGGTGGGGGGCGGCGGCGAATCACGGGGTTGCCTCCTCGAATCGATGCGGTGCGTCGGGTTGAAGGGGGCAGGGGTTTTTTGCAAAAGTAACGAAACTAGTAGGGGCCGGCAGGCGGGTTTGCGTAAAATTATCCCACCTCTCTCCGTAATCATCAGATTTAGATCCGGTGATCCTGATGATAGTTTGCATAGTTTGCACCGGTTTGGTGGTTTCCACCTGATACACTCCCGAAGTTACAACCCTATTTTTTCTATCCTCTAGCTTATCCAAGCTGCGTCTCCACCACACCCCAGATCCGGCTCCACCACCATGCAATTGATCTAAACTCATCCACTATGATGTCAACTTGTTTCTAGGACCTGCACGACTGAACCAGAAGCAGCATGTCAAGAGCAACATCATCTCTTGTACCGTGCAAAACTGAGCTTGGTATCACTGCTTCAATGTTGCTTGGGCGTCCATATTGATTCTGTCAAGCATCGACTGTGGTGTTGAAACGTAGCAGCGATCAACTCACGACGTTGAACATGTTCCGTGGTGCCACTCATTCCCAAAGGAAGCAGCAAATAAGAATGCAGGCTTCCATCAGAGTGCTTAGTGCGAAGTGAGCCAATGTTTGGTATTACTTGTAGCACAGAGATAGAACATGACATATATTTCTGACATTTATTTGTTTCTTTATGTCAGGATAGCCATAGGGGTCTAAACAGCTCATGTTCGGTTGGTCGGGTGGTCGGTGGCTGGTTTCTTCTCGGAGAAGATCTTTCTACCGCCTGGTCGTAATTGGGCCGGTTGCTTCGTGGCTGGTTTGTTCCACGAGAGAAAATCTTGCTGGCAAGTGGCTGCGGTGGCGATAAGCCAAGCGAACATGGTGAAACCAGGGAAAACCCACTTTCTTTCGTAAAAAGCAAAACACAAACGAATTCGCAAACCTAAAACACGCGCAACATAATCACGGCCCTGGTGGCCCCAGTGGCCCAGCCACCCTCGGGCGAAACTCCGCTTCGCTCGAGGGGCACAGCACCGTGCTAACAAAACCCCTCGCTCGAGGGCTGGACGCCCCCTCGGGCGAGGCTCCGCCCGCTCGAGGGCCCGGACGCCCCCTCGGGCGAGGTCCGCCTCGCTCAAGGGCCAGTCGCCCCCTCACGTGGGGTTCCGCCTCGCTCGGGGGATGGACGCCCCCTCGGGTGAGGTCCGCCTCGCTCGAGACTCCTGCGGGCACGCCGCCCCCACGGCTGCACGGCTCCCCCGCCCCCGGGACATTTAATGCTCGACACTGCCCGGAGCGCCGCGCACGCCGTCCCTCTGACGCGCCTGGGAGTCATATCCCGGCGCTGTTCAGCCAACCCTTTCGGTGAGGCCATCCCCGCCACTGTGCGACACTGTGCAGCAAGGCCAGTGTCAGTTCCCTGACACTGTGTCACCCACTCTTGTACGGCTGGTGTGCCGCACCCTCGAAAGAGGACGACGGAACCCTCGAAGGGGGGACGGGCGCCTGTTCCGCGCTCGCCCAGGGCCATGCCATGACGTCGGACCAGTGAGGCGGGTGTCCTCCGTCGCCATTGGTCCTGTGCGGCCATCCCTGTCGTCACAACACCATCTTGGGCACTGCAGCGCCATCCCCGACGCTGTGGAGGCGCGCGGCGACAGGACATCGCCACGCCCGCTGTTGTGCTATGTACGGCCTCTCGTCAGATGCACCCTCGAGTCGGCACACGGGCGACGACTGAACGGACGACTCCTACGCCGCCACCCTCAAAACCGCTCCTAGACGGATACAGGGCACGCCATGACGTCCCGCCAGAAGCAAGATTCGCCGGGATGGCCGTCTACTCCTCGGCACTGCACACCATGCCATCACACGTAGCTAAAACAGTGCGGCACGCCTGTAAACTGCCTCCTCCTTGGCCTATAAAAGGAGGGGCGGTCCCCTGGCCGCAGGGGGGCGGCGGACAGCACTCACCCGCATGCTCTCCGCCTTCGCCACGATATTGGCACTTAGCGTCAATTAAACCTCAGGGACCTGGATGCTCCTCCTCCTCTCCCGCCTTGCTTGTAGCGCCCCTCTGCAAGCACCATGGTGCAACGTAATACAGTGCCTCGAGCACACCTCTGCTGGACGTACGGCCCCGACAGGAACCAGGATAAAACCTTGTGTCACCTAGTTGCTTAGCACCAGCATCGAGAGATAGATCTCAGCGCTCGTACTAGTTAGTGTCGGAACTACTTTCCGCACCGGCATTTTACATAATGCCCAACATTATTTTTGACAGATTGCATCTATATATTAGTATTATTCTATTTCTAGATATTTATTTCTATATATTAGTATTAGTCATTAGTACTATTCTGTTAGTTAGTGATCCCGGCTCTGTGAGTTCTTTTTTTCCGTCATGAACGGTCGGCACCAGTCCCACATTTTTTTCTCTATGAATCGAGGAGAAAGTTGTCGTATGGACCTCCCCGGGCCCCCTTGCCTCGGTGGGTACAGGACGGGCTACTCGGTGGGCCACTGGGACTACCGGCTTGCGCTACACGGCACCCGAAGGCGTGGAGCACAAGGACAAGACACGGGGTAGTACTTGGTTGGGACTCTGTACATGTTCCGCCCGCGTGTAGAGGTCTCCTAGACGTACTCGACTAGTACTCCTTCCCTACTCCGAGCTTGTAACCCTGCCTCCGGACTATATAAGGCGAGGCGAGGGACCGATCTCGGGATCATCTCATCCAATCTCAACTCACGGCGCACTATTGCACCACCACAGTAATTGTGCCCTATCAATCCCGAGCTACGCGGCATACGGGACGTAGGGTATTACGCACCTCGCGGCCGGAACTTGTCTAAATTGTGTGCCACGTGCCTCTTCCTTCGAGTTACCGATCTCGGCGAGTCACATTCATCTACTTCGGGTACTCCCCGTAGTAGGTTGCCTGTCCAAAACACCGACACCGGCGCGCCGGGTAGGGGCTCTCGCTCGAGATCACATGGCGAACTCGACGGCTTCCGTTCACATCAAGCCAACCGTCGCCTTCAACCGCGGCGACACCTTCGTCTTCGGCGCTCGGGTGCACCGCCCCGATGGCGCGGGTTCCTTCCGGCGTCGCTTGATCATGCAACCCGACTCGAGGACGGAGCCTTGTGACGCTTCCCGAAGTTGTCACGGGCAAGCTCGCCCCGGCGAGGTTCGGCGAAATTTCGCTCTCCAACCTCCACGGCCGACTTCGAGCTCGAGTCCAACTCGGACACGACGTCGCCATGGGCCATCGCATGCGAGCCGGCTCCTCGGCCATCGCGGGCGGCCCCCTCTCCACGCCGGCGCTCCGCGCGTGGCTCCCGCGTTCCCGGCCGGGCCCGCACGGAGGCTTCTACACCACGCCGGGCCGGCAAGGAGCCGCAACCGAGGTACAACTCGGACTCCGACGCCGTCCCCCGGCCGCGTCTCGGACTCCCGACCCTCTCTCAGGAGTTCTACTCGAACCCGGACTACGAGTTCGACTTCGGGTCGGACACCGAGGACCCCGAGTCCGAAGACGACTCCTACGAGCTTCCCCTTGTCGGGGGCCGGCCTGCGGGGCTGGTTATAAGATCGACGCCGGCGGAAGATACGTCCTGCGGCAGGACCTCAAGCCCGGCGGGCGACAAAGGAGGACTCGCGCTACGTCGCCTACATCGACTCGCTACCGTTCCGGAGGGGGAACGCCCGCGGCCCAGGTCGACTCAAACACACCAGGCGAGGTGGCGCCTTCCGAGCCAAGCTTGGGTACGCCCGATCGTCAAGTCTTCATGGCTGCCGGCGACACCCGGGAACCTCGAGGCACGGCCGCGGACAAGTACACGGAGGACATCTCCGCGGACGAGGGCCGTCTCGCGGTGCCCCGCGGACGAGACCGATGCCACCGGGGACGCCGGCGCGAACGTAACAGGGAAGCGCAACGAACGACGCCGGCTCGGGGACAACCTCCCCATCCGCAACCTTGCGGAAGCTCTCGGCGGTCGAGAGCGAGTTCACACCACTCACCGAGCAATGCCTCATGTCGATCACAACGATCGCACGTCAAGCTCGGGGGCATACGGCCGGAGAAGTCATCGCCAAGCTTCTTGAAGAAGCCTACTTCATGCGGGTCGACAAGAGAGTCGGCCAACCTCTCCCCGGCCAAGCCTCGCGACAACGAGGCTACTAGTCGCGTGTTGACCCCGGTCCTAACCGTACTCGGGCGACATCCCGGCCCGAACCAAACCGTCGACGCTCCACGGCCGGCGGACCCTCACGACAAGACAACGTCAACCGAGAAGTCGTCCCCCACCGTGCTCCGGCCGGTGGTGGCGGCAACGACCCCGACGGCGGCGGCGGCGGCGGCGGCTCCAACCACGGAGCCAACAAGAAAGCCGGAGGCGGCGGCGGCCCGCGGCGGCCGCGGCCACGCGCACGGCCACGCCTCCGGCGCCTCTCACGGCGGGTACGATGCTCGCCGGAGAGAATCGATGAGTTGCGGCGAGAAGAAGTCGACGGCCGGCGCCCGAAGGCGACGGCTTCCCCGCCTTCTCACCCCGGCTTCGCAACTTTGCTCCTCCCCCACAAGTTCAAGCCTTTGGGGATCACCAAATACGACGCGAGCGGATCCCATCCGGTGGCTCCGATGCTACGCTCTCTCCATCGAGAACGGCGGCGGCAACGGCGACACCAAGTGCCTCTACTTCCCCTTACTGCCTGGATCAAGCCCCACTCACGTGGCTCGAGTCGGCCCCGGACAAGCACTCAATCGACAAGTGGGACCAGGCCCGAAGGAGCAATTCTAAGCAACTTCGCGGGCGCCATGGGCCGTTCGGGTACTCGCATGGACCTTGCCATGATCAAGCGAGGAACAAGGCGAGACCCTCCGCAAGTACATGCGCCGCTTTTCGACAAGCGCGCTACGCGTCGTGGACGTCACCGACAAGGAGGTCATCGACCTCTTCCGGAGACGGACTCTACCATCGCCGCACCTTCGAAGACTTTGGCCGACGCCGCCCCAAATCTATTCCCCACCTCAAGGACATGATCACGTCACGGGCGGACGAAGAGGACAAGGCCAACGCCAAGTACGACGCCATCGCGGCAAGTCCAAAACGGAGAACCAAGGTGGCGGCGGCGGTAGCAACCCAAACCAAGGCGGCCGCAACAACAACAACAACAACAACAACTTCTCGGGTCCCAACCGCAAGCGCAAGCCGGAGACAACACCGTCGCGGCTATCCGGCGCCCTCCGAAAGGGAACTCGAGGAAGAACTTCCGGCGGGTTCAAAGACCTGGCGCGGAAGGAGAAGTGCCGTGGCATCCAAACGGCAGCCACACTACAGCGCGGTGCTACCGGCTCGGGCATGCACTCAAGGATACGCCGGAGCCACCGCACCCTCACGATCGAGAAGAACAAGAAGAAGGACGGCGACGACTTCCAAGAACCCGAGAAGGCCGTCAACGTCCTCTTCGGCGGACTACCCCGCGGGCGGGAGCGAGAGGCTACTCGCCGTGAAGTGATGTCCATTGAACCGGCGGTTATGACCCCTCTCGGGTGGTCGAGAGACACCCATCACCTTCTCCCGCGCGGACCAATGGACCGGCTTCTCCCGAACCGGGACGTTTCCCTCTCGTCCACCGAAACCAACGGTGGCGGGCTCTAAGCTCAACAAGGTGCTCATCGACGGCGGAAGCGGGCTCAACGTCCTCTTCACCAAGACTCCGAAGAAGATGAACCTTGACGTCACCCCCATGCTCGACAAGAGCGACATGCCCTTCTACGGCATCGTCCCGGGAGCAACGCGGCTATCCCACTAGGCTCGGTGGTGCGCCCGGTTACCTTCGGGGCGTCTCGCGACAACTACGCACCGAGTACATCAAGTTCGAGGTCGCGGATATCGAGACTTCCTATCATGCCATCCTCGACGGACCGGCCATCGCCAAGTTCATGGCGGTGCCCCACTACACGTACTTGGTACTCAAAATGCCAAGTCCGGTGGCGTACTCTCCCTCCAAGGGGACTTGAAGATCTCTCACGGCTCCCGATACGAGAGGCCGTGGTGATCGCTTCGACAAATCAAGTACCCACCCCAATGATGGAGGTCTACGCCGCGTCGAAGAAGCTTGCCACAAGTGAACTCGACATCCCGGAGAGAATCGACGAGCGCCAACAAGCCTCGGCCACCGAGGAGGTGCTCGTCAAGCGGTCGACCTCGGAACGGGCGACCCCACCAAGACTACCACCATCGGGGCCGGCCTCGACCCCAAATAGGAAGACGCGCTCATCGGCTTCCTTCGAGCTAGCAGCGACATCTTCGCGTGGAAGCCGACGGACATGCCGGGAGTGCCCGGGGGGGCGGTCGAGCGCTTGCCTCAACGTCGACCCAAAGGCCACCCCCAAGCGACAACACCTCCGACGCTTCGCCGGCCGACGGACGGGACGCCATCAAGAAGGAACTCGCCAAGCTACTCGGCTGCGGCTTCATCGGAGAAGTCTTCCATCTGAGTGGCTCGCCAACCCCGTCCTCGTCGCAAGAAGAACTCGAACGAGTGGAGGATGTGCGTCGACTACACCGACCTCAGCAAGCACGCCCCAAGGACCCCTTCGGGTTGCGCGGATTGATCAAGTCATCGACTCCACGGCGGGCTGCGACCTGCTCTGCTTCCTCGGCCCCGCTACTCGGGTACCACCGGATCGCAATCAAGGAGGAAGACCGGGGAGAAGACCGCGTTCATCACCCCGTTTGGCGCGTCTTGCTACACGACCATGTCTTTCGGGTTGAAGAACGCGGCGCTACCTACCAACGGGCCATCCGGGCACAGCGCTTCAAGCGGCAACTCAACAAGAACGTCGAGGCCTACGTGGATGACGTGGTTGTCAAAACCGGGGGACTCCGGTACCCTCATCGACGACCTTGAAGAGACCTTCGCATCGCTATGCGAGTACCGCCTGAAGCTCTACTCGAACAAGTGCGTCTTCGGCGTCCCTTCGGGCAAACTACTCGGCTTCATCATCGGCCCGGCGCGGCATCGAAGCCAACCCGAGAAGATCTCCGCCATCACCGGCATGAAAGCTCCCACGAGCATCAAGGACGTCCGAGAGGCGACGGGGTGCATGGCGGCATTGAGCGAGATTCATCTCGAAGCTAGGAGAACGGGGTCTCCCCTTCTTCAAACTACTCAAGCACCACGAGAAGTTCGTGTGGACCGCGAGAGGCGGACCAAGCCCTTGCCCGGCTCAAGGACTTCTGTCGAAGCCGCCGGTCCTCACGGCTCCCTACAAGGGCGAGCGGCCTCTTGCTCTACCTCGCTGCGACTACTCACGTGGTCGATCTTGCCATCGTTGTCGAGCGGCGGGGAAGACGGCCACGCCTACCGGTCCGGCGCCCGGTCTACTTCGTCGGCGGAGGTTCTATCGAGTCTAAGGCTCGCTACCGGCCGTGCGAAGCTTCGTGCGCTCTGCTCATCACCTCGCGGAAGCTACGACACTACTTCCGGGAGTACTCGGTCTCCGTCGTCACCGAGCTACCGCTCGGCGACATCACGAGGAACCCGGACGCCCGCCGGAAGGATCTCCAAATGAGGCTTGTCGAGCTCGGCGCCCTCACCATCGACTTCAAGCCACGCACGGCCATCAAGTCGCAAGCGCTAGTCGACTTCATGGCAGAGTGGCGGGAGAACCAGCTACCTACTCCCACCGTGCGACCAGAGCATTGGGTGATGTACTTCGACGGCTCACTCAACCTCGAGGGCGCAGGTGCAGGGGTACTCCTGATCTCTCCAACGGGCGAACAACTCAAGTACGTCCTGCAGATCTTCTGGAAGGTCTCAAACAACGAAGCCGAGTACGAAGCCCTCCTACACGGGCTCCGCCTCGCGGCTTCACTTGGCATCAAGCGGCTACTAGTCTACGGCGACTCCGCAGTGGTCATCAACCAAGTCAACAAGTCCTGGGACCGCAACAAGGAGAACATGGACGCCTACGCCTAGAAGTCCGCAAGCTCGAGAACAAATTCTATGGTCTCGAGTTCCACCACATCGTTCGCGACAACAACGTTGCGGCGGACGTCCTTCGAGCTCGGATCCACCGCGCCCAAGTACCGCGGGCGTCTTCGTCCATGAGCTTCACGCGCCATCCATCCGGAGCGGCGCCACCCAGCCCTTGTCCCGGCTAACCAACCCGGCGGGCGGAGGTCATGATGATCGACGTGGTGGAGGCAACCATTCATCGACTACCTCGGCGAGCGAGAAGGTCCCCTCGGAGCAAGAACGCGGCCGAACAACTCGTCGCCGCGCCAAGTCTTACGTCCTCGTCGGCGACAAGCTTTACAAGCGGCGCATCCTCGGAGTACTCATGAAATGCGTTCCTCGCGAAGAAGGCAAGGACATCTTGGAGGAGATCCACAAGGGTGTACGCGGCAACCACGCGTCCTCCCGCACGGCGGGTCGGCAAGGCCTTCGGCGAGCCTTCTGCGGCCCACGGCCACAGGCGATCTTTGAAGAACTCGTCGAGAAGGTGCCAAGGATGTCAGTTCTTCGCCAAGCAGCAACACGTCCCTGCCTACAAGCTGGTCACCATACCACCAACACTGGCCCTTTGCCTGCGGGGGCTCGACATGTTTGGGCCACGCAAGCTGCACGCCGGGAGGATTCAGCCGAGTGCTTGGTGGCTATCGACAAGTTCACCAAGTGGATCGAGGTCAAGCCGGTCACATGCCCCAAGGGCGACGAGTACTCGACTTCTGGATGAACTCGTGCACCGCTACGGGCTACCCCACCGCATCATCACAGACACGGGGTCCAACTTCAGCAACCACCGGTTGCGGGAGTGCGCCGAGAACGGCGGAATCGACGTCAGATACGTCTCCGTCGCCCATCCACGGGCCAACGGACAAGTCGAGCGCGCCAACGGGATGGTGCTCGACGCCCTCAAGAAGCGGCTACACGACGCTGCTAACTCAAAAGGGGGCAAGTGGATCAAGGAACTACCCAACGCACTCTGGGGGCTGCGGACTCAACCATCCAAGCCAACGGGGCAATCCCCCTACTTCCTGGTCTACGGCTCTGAAGCCATCCTCCCTGCCGATGTCATATGGAACTCGCCAGCAGTGGAGCACTACGACGAAGGCGTCTCAGAAGACAACAGACGAGTTGACATCGACAGCCTCGAAGAAGCTCGCTGTGCCGCCCTAGTCCAATCAGCAAGGTACCTGGAGGGTATCCGAGCGCTACCACGATCGCAACGTCAAGGAACGCTCCTTCAACGTTGGAGATCTTGTCCTCCGCCGTATCCGAACACGGAAGGACTTCACAAGCTCGGCTCCCCCCAGGAAGGCCCCTTCACCGTGGCTAAGGTGGCCGGGCCGGGCTCCTACCGCCTCCAAACACTTGAAGGCGAGGAAGTCAACAACTCGTGGAACGTCGACCGGCTCCGTCGATTCTACGCCTAGTCTACTCGACTACTCACGGGGTTCAAGTCTACACGACCGCATCAGCACCCCCTTGCCGCAAGCGACCCTCCGGGTCCCCGGCTTCAAGTCTCGGACTACTCTCCTCCGGGTCCGGCCCGTGCGGCTACCTACGGACCACGGCTGCAACGAGCGTCAAGGACTCTAGCGGCGGTCTACCAAGAAGACCACACTCCAAGATCCGGCCCGGCGCGGCTACTTACGGATGCGATCCGGCCTGCACGGCTACCTACGGATCACTCCTTGTCAGCGGCTACCCGCTCCCGGTACTACTCGGTACGTAAGCGGCCTCGGGTCCGGGCGACTACTTGTAACTACGGCCACGGCCACCCGGAGTGTACTTCTTCGGTAATAAAGTTTGATTGTTCATCAACTTCTTTCTTGCCTACTCCTACGACGGGACTACTAAGCGAGTACCACTACTCGCACCTACTCCACGATGAGCACTCCGCACTGCGAGATCGCGGTCACGAGTACTCATTGATGGAACATTTCATTTCATTGATATATGAAAAAGTTCATTACAAGCTTGTTTCCTATACAACTACGGCTACTAGCTATCTATGCGGGGCTACTCCTGGAGATTCAACTTATCGGCTACACGCTCGCGATGGGAGCCATTTGCCTCCGGCAACTCTGCGTCTTGCTCGTCCCGGCGGTTGGCGGCTACTCCGCCGGCGACTACCTCCACGGGGCCTTCGGGAAGTACGACTTAATGAAGGCCGGCCACCTGCTTCGGGATCGACTTGGCCATGTGCTTCACGTAGGCGGCCGGCCGGCTTGGCGCCTCACGAAGTCGATCCGCCAACGGAGCGATCTTGGGGCCGCCGGGTGCGGCACCGGGAGCCTCGCGATCGGGAGGGCGGCCTCTTCCGGGTCCTTCGGTTGGGCTCGGAGCGCCTCGCGATCTTCGTTCAGCACGCAAAGATTTGTAGCGATTGACGAGATCCCGATCGAGATGCAATTCTCAACTCCATGTGCTTCTCGCACTCGAAGGCCAGCTCCTTGTAGTCGAGTTCAAGTACACAGCGGGCTTCTTGCTCCCGGTAGAAGAGATTCTTCATGCTTGATCTCACGAGCCCTTCGGTCGCTCCACCGACGCCTTCGAGTTCTGCAACACGGACCACAACAACGGGTCAGAGCTTGATGACTCCCAACAAGTACCCGACAAGTCAAGAGACATACCTTTATTCTTGTTGCGGAGGCCTTTGTTCTTCCGCACCGGCTCGTCGCTCTTCGCACGCAAGTCCATCACATCGTTGTGATACTTGGCGAAGGCGGCGTCAAGCTTCGGCTTGCATGGCGGCCGCGTGTTTCCTCGACTTCATGAGCTGCTCCTCCAAGGCTTCAGCTCGCAGCCACGTGTCGCCATAACCTTGCGGCGATTGGACTTCTCGCGGGATCGCTCCGCGGCGTCTGCCGAAGACAAGTTCAAGTCAGCGAGTACTCAACGAAAGGATTGACTACTCGGGAGGCAACGGCTACGTACCTTCATCCTTTGTTCGGCTCGTCACAATCGCCTCCCGGATGCTTTGCGCCAACCGCACGCCGGCTCGACGAGGTCGTCGGCAAGCGACTCAATCCCGCCACGGCTACTTGGCATGGCCTCGGTCATTGGCGCCGAGCGGATAGGCTCCGCGTCTTGGATCTCGGGAGATGCGGATTGCCACCTCCGGGGCAACCCCACACAGCGACGTGGCGGCCGCCTCCTCCTCGGCGGACTTCTCGACGGTTCCTCCCACGGGCTCGGGGGCTCCTACCGCGGCCTCGGGGCCTCCGGTGTCAACTCTTGCACGGGCACCCCTGCCGGGGATGTCACCCCTTCGGCGCCTGTCACCAAGGAACACGCGCATCAGCATTCTCGACTACTCTTTTTGGGCTCTACAGCTTCAGGAAGAGTACTCACCTTCGACTATGACCGCCTGCGGCGCCGCCGCTTCGGTTCTTGGGGGGCTCGGTCGTGGCTTGGGCTTCTGGAGCGGGTTCCTCGACGGGCGGCGCGGCCTCTTCGCCTCTCTGCCGTGGGCTCCTCTCCGTCCCGGCTCAAGGTCCGTGGATTTTACGCACAAGTGTCCACGAGAGGGTCGTCGGATAAAAACGACTACTACAATAAGTACTACTAATGAAGGCGTGGTACTTACAAGTTCGGCCAGGACGATAGTCACGGCCGGCGCCCCGAGGGATCTTTGGCGATATCAACCGGTCCACCCTCGGCGGGCGTTTCTTCTTGCGCCTCCTCGACTACCGCCTCCTCTACGGTGGCGGCGGCGCGCGGACGTCTTCTGCGCTCTGCGGCTTCCACTTCATCGGCGGCGGCGGTCGCGGGTACTCTTGCTCCCCTTCCGGGGCGGGGGGCGGCGCTCCGAGCGCCGGAAGTTCTTCGACAGTGGGAGCTGGACTTCGGCTTCCAGCCGGTTCCCCCACCGTGGGCCACACGCCCTCATCGCCCTCCTCCACGGGCTCCGGCCCGCGGCCTCTCCCTGCACACGGGGATAACTACTTGTCGGCACGTACTCGATCCTTGGGTACTCGACTACTTTGCTCAAGATGACTTACCTGCGGAGGCGTGGTCTGCGAGACCTTCATCTTCTTGGCTACCGCTTCTTGGCGGGGTTGCGCGGCTTCCTCGGCGGCGCGGCAAGGCTAGCCTCCCGAGGGCTGGTCGGAGGGTCTTGGATGAGAGGCACATGAGGCAAGCCGGACGGCCTAAACCTCGGCCGCGGCTAGAAGCGGTCTGCGGCGTCTCCTCGTCTTCTTCGTCATCGGAGGTATCCTCCACGGCACGACGGGATCGTCGTCGTCTCCGGCTACTCGGCGCTCCTTCACCTTCTCCACCGTCGGGACCTCAATTCCGCTTGGTGGTGGGCTGCGGCTCGGAGACAAACCGCTTCACATCATCTGCAACGCACGCGGCAAGAAAGCGTCGGCAAATGCGCTACAAATGCCTACTACTCGACGAGGCGGGTACGACTACTTACCTCGTTGGGCGGGCGCGCGGCGGAGAATTCCTCGACGGGGCACGCGTGTACTCGGCATGTCCTTGAAGATCCTCGACAACCTCTCGACGATGTAGTTGTCTTCAATTTCGCCCACGGCATCCGCGACGTGTCGTCGTCGCCGGTGTACTCGAAGCCCATCGTATCCGCGGCCGGCGGGCCCGGATCGGCGCTTCATGGCGAAGGCCACATGCTCGGCCCTCGGTCACCGCATCCCGCGGGGTCTTGTCCGTGCCCGGCAACTCGGGAGGCTGGATCCCTCTTGCATGGTGGAGTTCCCGTGTTCCACCACTCTTGGTGCTTGAGGCTGCCCGTCCGCTCGGCTTCGGCGGCTCGGGATGGTGGTTCGTGGTATAGAACCACCTCGTCTTCCAATCCGTGTTGGAGTCCACGAGCTTGTGCGCCGAGTGCGCTCGGCGGCATCTTCCCTCAGCGGGATCCCGGCCCCCCCCCCAGGCTACTGCGGGGTTGGAGGCGGGGGCACGCGGCTTCACGCGGAAGAATTTGGGAAGAGAATCCAATGCGGCTTGATTCCCAAAAAATGCTTACGCGCAAAAATGGACGAAGACGAAGTGTGGAAGATTCGTTGGGGTTCAAGTTGAGGTACTCGATGCCATAGTACACGAGAAGCCCTTTGAAGAAATCGCTCGGCGGGAGCGCAAGGCCGCGCTCCACGAAGCGCGAGAACATCGGGATCTCGTCTTGTGCCTTCTCCATTGGATAGGGATCTCCGGCGGCGGATCTCCACATATCGATCTCCTTCTCACTGATGAACCGTGTTCAACGGGGGGTCGGCAAGTCTTCGGTCTTCACCTTCGACTTTTCCACTCGCGGCTTGGGTCGGCGCGCGGTGGAGATGTGGGCGGCGCGCTCGGTGCGGGCGGCCGGCTCTCTGCATGGCTCCTCTTCTTCCCGCCGGCCTTCGACGTCTTCGACGGGGACGGCTTCATCCTCCAAGAACGGGGAGTCTTCACTCGCATCGCTCGGGGGCTACCCTACGGCTTTCGGGTGGCGATGCGTTTGGATCTACTACGGCGGCGGCGGCGCTCGGCTGAGTGGATCTACTTCAAGATTCAAGTGGCAAATGAGCGCGCTCACTTGGGTGACAAAACCACCCCAAGGGTTTCCGGCTTGTATTTATAAGCCCAGACGCCTGTCCTAACGGGCGAGTTTGGATAAGTCCACGCGGGCGGCTCGGTTGCGTGTGACTCTTCGTATTCCACTAGTCGACGCGCCTCATCTCGGGGGCTCGGCTACCTCTACTCGACTACCGGGACGCGCCTAGTCTCGAGAGCATCTCGGGACACATTCTCCAAGAAGACCCTTCAATTCGAGAGGAAGTACTCGACTCAAGGCTCGGGGACTCGTGCCACGTGTCCTTCGGTTCTTCTCTCCCGGATTTTACAGGATTTTCTCGCCAAGACTTCGGATAAACCCTCGGCTCGAGCTCGCGGCTCGAGGCTCGGGGGCTACTCCATGTGGATTGCGATTACGCAAATCGCATCTTCTTGGCGGCTCACGGCTTCGAGACAAGGCGGGCTTTTTGAAGACCTTCGAAGGCGGATTTCAAGGACGCTTGGGACTACTCGAGAAGACTTCAAGATTGCTCAAACTTCGAGTGGAGTACATTCCGGCCCTCGGGATGCTTCGACTACTCTTGAGGACTTTCGACTTGTAGTACTCGGGGACGCTTGAGGACTACTTGTTAAGGCCTTCAAGACTACATGAAACTATCCTTCTCGACTACAAAGTACTCGGGGGCTTGTCGTATGGACCTCCACTGGGCCCACTGCCTCGGTGGGTACCGGGGCCGACTACTCGGTGGGCCCTAGGACTACCGGCTTGCGCTACACGGCACACGAAGGCGTGGAGCACAAGGGCGGCACGGGAGTAGTACTTGGTTAGGACTCTGGGCATGGTCGCCGTGTGTAGAGGTCTCCTAGACGTACTCGACTAGTACTCCTTCCCTACTCGGAGCTTGTAACCACACCTCCGGGACTATATAAGGCGAGGCGAGGGGCCAATCTCGGGATCATCTCATCCAATCTCAACTCACGGCGCACTATTGCACCACCCTGTGATTGTGCCCTATCAATCCGAGCTACGCGGCATACGGGACGTAGGGTATTACGCACCTCGCGGCCGAATTTGTCTAAATTGTGTGCCACGTGCCTCTTCCTTCGAGTTACCGATCTCGGCGAGTCACCCTTTTTGAGTGGATTGTCATGACATTTGGGTTGAAAAATATCAGGTGCAACTTATCAAGAAGTTTATGAATTATATTTTTCATGAGTTGATCGGCAAGATTGATGAGATATACATTGATGATGTCGTGTTCAAATATTTGAATCATGAATCACATTTGGATGATGTAAGGAAAACTCTAGAGTGCGCTCACGAAAGCATGGTCTAAAGATGAACACAGAACAAGTGTGCCTTTGGGGTTTTAATTTGAGTTATTGAATTTTGAGTACATGAGGAATAGAAGTTGGCAAGAAAAGTACGAAAGCTATTGATGAAGTTGTTCCTCCAGCAATCTTAAGGAATTGCAATCTTGCTTGGCAAGATCAATTTTGTGAGAAGATTCATTTCAAATTTGTCAAAAAAGGTGTTGCCTTTCTCTCCTTGTTGAGGATCAAGAAGATTAGAAGTTTGTGTGGGGTGGCGAACAACGAAAAGGCTTTGATTAGATTAAGCAATATATGAAGGAACGCGGTGTTGGTGCTTCCACAATTGAACAAGCCTTTCAAGTTGTACGGCGGCGGCCGATACCCAAACTACGTTTGGGATCAGCCCTTATAAAAGAGTTTGAGGGGAAAGGAATGGATAGTCGCGTACCTTAGCGAAAATTACTTGATCTAGAAATGAGATACATTTATGAGAGAAGCTTTGCTGTGTGTTTATGTCACACCACCGAAATTTTCAATTTCACGATGTGAATAGAAAGAATAATTAAATAACAATTTTCTCATAATTTAAAAAAAATCCAACATTTATTTCTTTACGGGAATATAGTATAGAGAAAACCTTAGTTGTTTTTCGGAAATTAAATAAATGGTTTTTTGTGTTGCATTCATGCCAATGCATCTTGGTGCTTCTTAAGTGCAAAAGGTTTCAAAAACGCGTTTAGGAGCTATCCTAACCCTCCAGGAATTTTACGGATTTTACGAAATTTATTCGTGCACACGTGAGCTATTCTATTTATTAGAAGGATCTAAAATCTTTTTCATGAGCTCCAAATACTTTATTTGGATTGTCCATGTCCCGATGATCCTCTGGGAATTTTCCAGGAATTTTTGTGATAATTCATTAAGGTTTCATAATGTACTAGACTTTATCCCTACGGAGGGTAGATTCTTAATTAAGCTTATCCCACAAGTATTAACATGCTCCCAAAATTTAAATAGATCTCAGAAATTTTGAATTAAAGAACAAGATGAAAAAGAGATAAACCAAGTTCACAAATTTAAATCATCTCGCATGTTGCTCATGAACTCTCATCTCATCTTATCTCTCAAGCCTATATATTCTACTCCTTTACCTCTCATAACATATATATATATGGTAGGCTTTATATGAACCTTTTGGGAAAGTTTAGTCCTACCAAGATATTATAAATGAGATGTTGTCAAAACAAGACAAGCTTCTCATGGTCTTACCGAGACTCGTCAAAAAGGTCATTGGAAAATAATGTTATATCAAGGAGGGGAAAGAGAAAAATACACACACTTGAGATAGGTGGACATGTGCAAATGGCAAAGAGTGATCCCGAGGCACAAAGGAAGTCCTCGTTATCGGATTGCACATGGTTGGAAAATGAGTATGGATCTTTTAATCTTGAAGCCTTGAAATTCCTAATGCACTTTAGAGAACCGGGGAGTTCACTTTATTTCATTTTTACACATACTCATATTTTTTCTCTTTTTCTCATATTTTTCTTTCTTTCTTTCTTTCTTTTTCTTTCTTTCTCTTTATCATTTTTTTCTCTTTTTCTTAAAATTTTTTATTTGCTCCCCTTTGAACTCTAAAATTGCATCGTACCTACCTCCTCCCCCATGCTTAGACGTTTGCTCGTCCTCGGGCAAAGAGGTGATAAATAAGGTAGGTACCGGAAATACTTTTCCTTTTGGAGAGATACTTGAAATCTTCAATGTTAGCACCGTCTTGCGATCTTCCTTGAATTGATGATCCATCCTCAATGGTAGGTTGTGGTCAAGGAGCTAAACACAAAAGATGATATTTGGTTTCAAGGGTGGACATCCGACGAGGTTTGTGAGATCTCCGATGTGGGGATACACAATGCACGGATAAAAGGCTAGCAAAAAGATAGATACGCAAAAACGGAATGACCAGCTTCTTAGTCTCGGGCCAGAGAAATCATGGCCTGCAATAACTCACTCAAAAATAATTCTTGTACACTAAGGTTTATGCACTCAAATATATATAAGGCTCTGGATAGGTAGAGCAACACACAAGTGATATTCATGACAAGGTTAGCATTACTTTTAGGTATAAAAACCATCTTTAATCTATCTACAACTTGAGAGCACATAAAACACTATGGGTCTTTATTTTAATCATAACCTCTGCTAAAGATTAAGCTAGCATTTAGATAAATTCAGATTCGTATTTTAAGAGAGCACTAGCTTTAACATGCATAAATCAGTTACAAAGATAAACAAAGCGGCAATTATAATCATATATCATCATGGCACAAATTTTGTAACTTTTCCAATGATATAAACAAGGTGGTGCCTTTATTCATGAAGGAAACAAACTGAAATACATGCTGAAAATAAACTAACACACTTGCTGAAATTTAAATAAAAACTGAAAATACTACGCAAACACAAGCAAACACAAGCTCAAAATTACAGAAAAAGGGAAAAGAAAAGATAACTAAAGCTCCTCCTTCTTCCTAATCCTCCACCGGTGGTTGGTATTGGTGGTCTTAGTAGTTGTACCCTTGCTCGTAGTAGGTTTGGATATCCCCTCCAACGAATTGATCTGGCGGTACTAGGTGAAGACGCCCAAGCTCATAGGAAATATTTGCATTGCCTTCACCAAGTTGAGCCGCGTTGGATTGGATGGCTGCGACGTTTTGCATGTTTCTTGCAACATACCCTCCAATTATGTCCATGCTTTGTTGTGGTTGGGGGTGTTGTGCATAGGGCTCCGCGAAGGTTACGTTGGGCACCACATAATTTTGTGGGGGCACCGGTGCACCCCCCCATGCTTGCATTTGTGGCCCTCCGTAATAATTTGGCAGAGTAGGGATTCTGCCGAATGGTGGCACATAGTTGGGTTGTGCTCCACCCACTTGCGCGGAGGAGGATCCCTCCTCTACAATTCTTCCTCTTTTATTTTTCTTTGCCGGGACAAGGAGTCCCTCCTCCAACCAATCTTCCTTCCCTTGAATGAAAAGCCTAAGCCTTGGGTCTGGAAGGGGTAAGTTCACCTTGGCCACATGAAAACCCACTCTCTCATCTCCACTAATATATTTTCCTTGTTTTAAATATTCAAATCCGAGAGAGGTCCCAGGTAGAAGATATTCGGGATTTCTTGTAATCCCCGGCCTTAAGGAGATGACCAACATAGAGAGGTAGCACCCCGAACCAATATCACCCGATCCCGATGTTGCCTCGCAACACCATCGGTTGATCATAAGGTATGAGGGGTCTATTGGCTGCCTGGCAATTAAAGCCGAGTAGAGCCAATTCAACTCTGTGTCGGCACCTTCGTCTCCCTCATCCTCCCCATAATCCTCTTGCACATCCAAGAGTGGAATACTTGGATAATGGGGTTGCGGATGGAATTGCATTGTTGGTGGGCTTCTCCGGAGATTAAATTCCAAAATCCATCCAACATGCCATCCGGCACATCAACTTTCTCCGGAGCTCCCTTTTGTAACCCAAGTAGCTCCCTAACATACTCGTAGGGAACCACTTGTTGAATCCCCTCCAAACGGAATGATAAACTTTGCACCCCCTCATCAAGGATGGGTGCCATAGTCATCAAGATTTCCAAGGCAAACATCTTGTGGTTGTTTGCCGACACCCCGTTGGAGAATTGCACCCATCCAAGGTGCCCCAAGATATAATATATATCCGTGCTGAAACCCAAGTAGTTGAGTGCTTGATCGTCGAAGTCGACGATAGCCACAAGCCTCTTCTCAAGACGAGAGAGTTTCTTCTCCTCCTCCTCCGACAATATGATGAAGCCATATGTTGAATACCGCAGAGTGTATGGAGGTGGCGCGAATGAACGGGTCGATCGATGAGGTGGGACGGCCGGCTCCTCTGTATGCCCTTGAGGTTTGGTAAACCTCATGGACGTGCTCCTTGTTGCCCTCATGCCACCGAGGAGGAGAGTGTCGTTCCTCCTTGGCAATGCCGTGTCCTCCATGCTCTGAGGAGACTCAGAAACCGAGTGCCTCCTCGAAGATATCGTCGAAGACGGCTTGGACGACGATGACCCCTTCTTCTCGGTGAAGAGACTTGTGGTTTTCTTCCACATGATTGCAGCACTCTTCTCTCCAAAAAAATTCTTGGTTTCAACCGGTGATTAGGCACTTCAAAGATTATTTCGGAATGTGGACTTGGAGTTGATTAAGGGTGTGTATTGTTTGAGCTATCAAGCTTGGGAAGAATGGCTATGTCTATGGTGGTTTTGGGCACGAAAACTTGAGCACACGAATTGAGGAAGGAAAGGGATGCTTGCCTGCAGAAGATGGGAGCCGGGGGGGCTCCTTTTGTAGGGGAGGCCGGCCGGCCTGGGCCCACCGGCCTGGGTGGCCGCGTGCTCCTCCCTGGCTCGGTTTTCTCCCAGCATGATCATTTCTCCTCCCTGACTTTCTTGCCCGCGTGCTCCACGAGTTGCACCGCCCAAACACTCTCATCCACTCCTGTTCTTGCATTATTGGTCCTTCCACTTGATGCTTCATGCTTTGAGTCATGTCCATGCCCCCTTGCGCCACTAGCTTCACATGTCACCATGAATTTCCTACAAAGTTATGCTTGCTGCCAACCCATGCTTGTCATTTGCATGTGATCTTGATGAAAGTTGATGAAAGGGCATCCAATGGTGCATGCATGATTAACTTTAACTAGATTGCCTCCCTCTAAGTATGTTTAAGCCTAAGCACTCCTTTAATTTCGAAAATTAAAAATATTTTCAGAGCTATGGAAAAGCTCAAGCATAATTTTAGGGAAGTTTTTAAACCATTAAAAACAAATGTAAGTCAAAAATATTTTCCGACTACATTGATATCGGTCTCACCAGTATAGTTTGCCTTCATTAGTTGAGAGCAAACTTTTCCCGACTTGATCATGGGAGCATAGGTTTAGGTTCTAATTTTGGCTAAATGAGAGAGATTTTGAATGAAATAAAATTAAATGAGGCTTAGAAAAATTCTAATCTTAGAGAAACCAAGGATATAGATTTTTAAACCAAGCAAAAGTTTTGTTTCTAGGTTCACGCAAGTCCTACCACGTGCTGAAAATTAAATAACACCTAGGTACAAGTCGTGGCTCTACTCGTGTGTTTTTAGCACGAAAATCAAGTCAACGACAACATCATAATGAGGATGAATGGTTGAGTTAGGTTCTGAATTTATTTGGTTGTGGTTTCTTGAAAAGAAGCAAACAAACACATAGGAGGGTTCATGTAAAGGGTTTATGATCAAAGCAAAATATTCAACCAAGAATTATGTCTCTAATATTGTTCAACCACTTCTAAGTCTAATGTCTTTGTGTAATAAAATTCAAAACTGAATTATTTAAAAAGACTCAAAAAACCTGGAATCGGGTTGTCCTCCCAGCAGCTTATTCTTGATTTGACGAAACGGGTTGCCTCCCGCCTAGCGTTTCGTTTATAGTCCATAGCTAGACTTCTTCACTTGATTACTTCGGATCAACGCTCTTTGCGGGTGTTCCAATCTTCAGTACCCACTTCCGCACCATCTTGGGCACGGGCTTATCTTCTGGCTTAGTCATTTTTTTTATCTTCACAGGCGGCTTTTCTTCCTTTGTCTTGACGGATGCAACAACTTCTTTGATCTTCTTCACGTCCTTCTTCTTCGGCTCATTCTTCTTCTTCAGCCCTTCCTTCTCCCTTGGTTCTTCCTTAACACGTGATGATGAGGTGGAACATTTTTAACTTCAATCATATTGCATGCCTCGAGTCGTGATCGGAACTTGAAGGAACTCCTCTCTCCGTTAATATCGAACATGATCTCCCCCTTGCCAACATCAATAGTAGCTCCCACGGTCTTGAGGAAAGGACTCCCAAGGATGAGCGGCGGCTTCTCCCTCTCTCCCATCTCGAGCACCACGAAGTTGACGGGGATGAAGTGGTGTCCGACCTTCACGGGCACATCTTCGGCGATGCCTAAGGGATAGCGAATGGAGTTGTCACCGAACTCCAAGCACATACCCGTAGGCTCCTATGGTAGGCATAGCTTCTCGAACACATCTTTTGGCATGACACTCACACTTGCTCCAAGGTCGCATAACACCTTCTCGAACTTGAATGAACCAACGGAACATGGAATTGTCGGGCATCTGGGGTCTCTTTGCTTCTCTAGCCCATTAGCAATGGCGGCACTACATTGCTCGGACATCTTGACATGATCTACCCCGAGTGTTGCTATCTCATATTTATTTGCAAGTATGTCTTTAAAGTAACGAGAATATGTAGGTACTTGAAGGGCATCCAATAATGGCATGTTGATGCTAAGTCTACGCACAACCTCCACAAACTTCTAAATGTGGTTGTCAAGTTTACCTTGGAAGTAGCGTGGCTTGAGTTGTAGTATCTTCGTGTCCTCTCCGGGTACCTCCAAATCGGGTTCTTCGGTGACGATCCCCGTAACTTCCTCCTTAGCAAATTCTTCCGCCTCGGCGGATGGTTTAGGCTTCCTTGCTCCCGTGGAACGTTCTGGATCTTCGGTCTCCTTTCCCGAACGTGTTTGAATAGCCTTCGCCGATTCAGGACCTTTAGGTTGTCCCGAAAGCTTCCCTTCATTAGTAGTGAGGCGCCCGGCAAGTTGTCCCACTTGCGTCTCGAGCATCTTCATCATGTTGAGCACTTGATGGTTGGAGCTTCCGACCTCTGTCACCTTGCTATCGATGTTCTCCAACACCTTGTTTATGGCTTTGAACTTGGTGACGGTGTCCTTGTTGATCTTAGCTTGCTCGTCCATGAAGTCCTTCAATTGTATACGAAGCGGAACCGAATTCGGAATAGATGAGCTTGCATTAAATTGAGGTCTACCTTGCCCGTAGCGGAAGTTCGACAAATCTCCCTTCCTCATGTAGTCGAGCACCTTGGCTTCTTCCGGACAATCCTTGGGGACATGGCCATATTCTCCGCACTCTTCACATGTGGATCTTGCTTCGGCAGCCTTCAAGTCTTGAGCCTCTTTCCTCTCTATCTCCATCTTCTCCAACCTCCTCATGAGTGAATCGATCTTGCCTTCAAGTATATCTTCTCCACTTGCAAGACTCCTTTGACGTTCCCCATGGGTTGAACCGGATGTAAGTGTCCGGATGACGCCCACGTGCCATTATCCGTGACCTTCTTGAATAGAGTGAAAGCTTGAGTCGGCGTAAGCTCGATGATAGATCCTCCCGCCGATGCATCGATGATCGTCCTTGACGCCATGGTGAGTCCTTGGTAGAATTTTTGAACGAGGTCCTCCTTCGGGAACTTGTGATGTGGAACCGCCCGAGTGTACTCATTGAAGCGCTCGAATGCCTCTGAGATAGTCTCTGTAGGATATTGATCAAAAGTTGCAATCTTATTACGCATGCTTTGAGTTTTACCCGGTGAGTAGTACTCCTTTATGAAGGCCCTCATCAAAGCATTCCAATCTTGCACCGTCTCCGCCGGTTGAGAGTGGAACCATTGCAAAGCTTTCCCAAGTAGCGAGAATGGAAAAAGCCTTGCCCTCATTTGATCTTGAGTCACCCCATCCATGTTGAAAGTCTGACATCTTTGAATGAATGATTGGAGGTGAAGGTTCGGGTCTTCTTTACCGGTGAAGGGTGAATGTTGCACCATGCGGATTGTTGAGGTCTTGATCTCGAACGGCCTTCCGATCTCTGCGAGGTTCAAGATTGGTAGGTCGTTGATGTCCGAGGTGCATAGCTCCCCGATCTTGTGTTCTTGCGATTGATCTCCCATCGGTGGAAGTTGATTCTCCTGAGGACTTTGAGGTGGTGAATTCTTCGGAGATTCCGACGATCCTTGGTCTTCCGACTTCGAATCTACAAAATCCAGCTTTTTAGCTTGTTGTGCTTCACTCTCCTTAGCCTGGTGGCCTTCCTCTTCTGCTCCTCGAGCTCCTTGCGCTTGTGCTCCAATCAGATGGCAGCATGAACTAACTGCTGAATGTTGGGAAAAGGATAAGACATCAGCTGGTACCACAGTGAACCAGCTAACCCATCCAGGAACAGCTCCTACTTCTTCCTGTCTTCTGCAACCTCCTCAGTTGCATAGCGAGACAACTCAGTGAACTTGCCCCTGTACTCAGCCACTAACATTCCCCCCTGCTTGAGAGAGAGAGAGGAACTCCTTCTTGATCTTCATGACTCCAGAGGGTATGTGGTGGCTCCTAAAGTTGGTGGTGAACTCGTCCCAGGTGATGGTGTCTGGGGCGGCATGGGCAGCAATATATGCATCCCACCAAGCGGATGCGGACCCCTGATGTAACAACCCAGGATTTTAGGTTTGAAAATTTCGCGAAAATTTAAAACTTTTTGACTGAAATTGAGTGCTATCAATTTTCAAGCCAAATTGCTAGCCCTCTTCTAAATTCTCCACCGAATTGACCCATTTATAAAACATATATTCAAACTATGGTAAAATATGTGAGTTGGACTTTTCTGGTTTAATTTGGATCTTATTTGTGTGTGGTTTGAATTTGGAAATAATCCAAATTCAAACTTAAACTTTAGCTTTTAAACCAAATCCTATTCCCAAAGTCCTAAACCGCTTACTGGGCCGGTCTGTCCTAAAGCCCGCTGCGGGTCCATCTTCCTCGCCGGCCCAGCAACCCAACCAGCTGCTCCAGCCCACCGTCCTCACCCTCTCACCTCTTCCCTGCTTCTATCGCTGACGGGCAGGGCCCACGCGTCAGCCGCCTCGCTTCCCCTTCTTCTCCTACCTTATCCTCTCCCCGCCTCGGATGCGGCGCACCAGGCGACCCGCGCCACAACCGCGCGCGCGGGATGGGACGCGCGCCCCGCTCAGCGGGTGTAACACCCTAGTTTTATTAAAAATGTGGCTTTATTAAAATTTGCTAGAAACCATTTAAGTGCTCAAGGAATATAAGGTTGCTTTATTTCTTTTTAGGCATTTAAAACTTTTCTGAGATAAAGTTAATGAAATATAGGAGTTAATTGTGGCATTCATGCTGGAGCATTATTTTTGGTTGCTGCAATTCAAATTCAAATTTGAATTCTATTTGTTTAAAGCCTTTTTCCTAAAATCCCTAAATTCCCAAAACCCTCTACTCCTTCCCTTTCTAATCCAGCCCATCGCCCCTTGCCAGCCCAGCAGGCCGCAGCGGCCCAGCCCAACCCGCGGCTGCTGCCCGGGCCGTCGCCGTCGCGGCCCGCGTGACCCCTCGCGCGGCCCGGCAAGGCCGCCGGCCCGGCCAACCTACCCGCGAGGCCCGGCTCGCGCGCATCACTTCACGGCCCGGGCCCGGCCCGGCGGCCCCGCGCCGCTCCCTCTCCCCTCGCCGCCGGCCGGGCCGGGGAGGGCCCACACGTCATCCCCTAGCTCCGCCGGCTCCGCCCGCGACTCCGCCGCCGCCGCGAGTCCGAGCTCCGCACGCGCCCTTCGCGTGGCCCGCACGCCAAGGCGTCCGCCCGACTATTTAAAGCGAGCCGCCGCCCCCGGACGCCCTACCCGAGCACCCGTCGCCCGCCGCCTCTTGCGACGCACCTTGCCCGAAACCCTAGCTCGAGCTCGCCGCCGCCGCCGCCGCCGTCGAGACCTCGACTCCGCCGCCGATGCGCCGGTCAAGGAGCACATCCGTAGCCGCGCAAGGAGGTGAGGCACCCGCCGCGCCGTTTGTTGTTGGTTCCGTGCACCCCCGCCGGTCTTGGAGCCGCCGCCGGAGTTCGCCGCCGCACCGAGCCGCGCCGCCGCGCCAAGCATCCGCGCCGCCGTGTTTCGCCAAGACCGCCGCCCCTAGGTCGATTCGCCGTCCCGCTTGCTTCGTCTAGATGCTAGCCGCGCGCCGAACCGTGCCCCCGGGAGCCTCGTAATCGGGTTCGCCGGCGAGCTCATCACCCCGCGCCGCCGCGGCCCGCTCGCCGCCGGCTACCGCCCCGCCGTCGGCCGCACGCACGCGTCCGTGGCCGCCGGATCGAGATCCGGTGGCCGGATCTAAGCCGCCCGCCCGCCTTAAGCCACAGCCATCAGATCTAGATCCAATGGATCTGGATCGAGTCAACTCGAGTCAGCGGTCAACCCCACTGCCAGCCCTGGCAATTTTGCAGAAAAGCCCCTGAGTTTTCCTATATTTACAAAAACACCCTTCCACCTTAGAAGTTTCCTCACAGTTTAGTCCTTTTTCTTTATTTTAGCCCGAGAATCTTTTCGCATCTTCACGCATTGGTCACTATACCTTCCCTAAGCCATAACTTAGTCGTTTTAGCTCCGATTTTAGCGTTCTTTATGTCCACGCGTTCGTCTCGAAGCGTAGATTAGTTTTATGCTACTGTTTAGATCTGTTTGATCTGTTTGGTGACTGTTTCTTATTTATTCTTATTCTATGCTTGTATGTGATGATTGTGGACCGTAGAGAGCGATTCGTTCGAGGGATTTGAAGATCAAGTTGTGCAAGAGTTTGAGCAGCAAGGCTTTGTTGAAGACAAGTATTCCTTGATGCATGCCCGCTTGTCCTACATAACATGCATCTAAATTCACTGTTTTTACCTTTTCGCTTGCATTAATTTGATGGGAACCTATTAAGGATCATGCCTAGCTTTTTACTACCTTTACCTTGATACCGGGAATTAAATTAATCTTGTGGTAGCTATTGCTTAGCATGCTCAACTGGGAATTGGTATTAATCTACTTGGTTACCTTTTTGTTATTCTATGTTCCGTTTATGATCTTTTACTTTACAAGACCACTTTAATATGATAATCGGAACATGGAGAACCACCCGGAAAACAAGACAACCACAAGAACTAATGGGCAATGGTCTTGGCTGAATCATTAGAAACTTTAGCTTGGGATGGTCTTACCTGATAAGGACAAGGGATCGGCGGTCTGTGGGGTATGGACTCGCTCTAGCGGGGGTTGGGTGAGTTATTCTTTTATGGTGGGGTATCGACCTGCTAGGGGACTTTATACCTTGCTAATCGATCCGACCTTGTGGGTCATAACTTGCTAGGGAACCTTTGTAAAGGCCATGTAGCGTCCCTATGCAATCACACCTCGAAGTGTGATATGGTGTCTTGCAAACACCGCATGGTTGGGTCCAAAGTTCTTTGGAGCTTTTACGCCGCTTGTGGTGAAAGTGTACAACCTCTCGCAGTGTTAAACTAATCGATCGGCCGTGCTCATGGTCAAGAGCGGCCTTGGACACTCACATGATTAAATTATGGAACTTTAATGTTTAAATTGTTGTTTTATTCTTTATTTATGATGCTTATATCTTATTAATTGGGTTGGTATGAATTTACACCTTTAGTAATCAAAGTTGCTAATAAAACTTGACCAACTAAAATGCTAAAGTGCTTGAACCTTAGCCATCCACCATATGGCCTTGCATGTTATGTTGTTCTCTCTTGCCGAGTACGATATGTGCTCACGCTTGTTTATTCTCTTGCATCTACAATACCCGGAATTCTTTGCTCGGTACCGCGAGAACTTTGAAGATATTCCGGGAGATTTCCGGAGTTCTAGGTGTGCGTAGTCTTCGATCACTTGTGGAGGCATTTTGTCCGCTGCGAGAACTCGTTTATTTAAGATTCGTTTAAGACTATGGTTTGTAATAACTCTTTATTCGTGAGGCACTGATTTTGGTATTCATAATGTCTAAGCGTGTGTGTAACTTGATCCTGGCGCACACGTGATCAATGCATTCGGTTTTGCCTTTAAAACCGGGTGTGACAGCGGGCACGCACGTCGAGGGACCGGTGTGTGCGTGCGCACGGACCCAACCTGGCTCGGGGCGGGAATCTCGCTTTTGCCCCCTCCCCCCCTTCGCGTCGCGCCCCTGCAGCCCGTCTGGCGCGAGGAAAGCCGGGGCCGCCTCGGCCGCCCGGCCGGTCTATCCCGAGGTAGATTGGGGCTTTCGCCCTGACGGCCGCGGCCCCGGGATTCAAAGGCAAGGTGAGGCCGCAACCCGAGCGCACCAACCACCAACCCCATTGGGGTTTTCCTTCCTTCACCGGAGGCCACGCCGTGAGGGAGAGGGCGGGCGGACGTGTCGCCGCCGCGTCGAGCCGGGGGAAGGCGCGGACGCACCGGGACGCCGTCGACACGCCAAGGACGACGTCTTCAACCGCCGCTCGTGGGGAGGAGAGGAGGCCGTCCGCGTCGGGAGAGGGAGCCGGACCGGAGCAGGGACATCTACACCGCCAGGAACGCCTACTTCGCCACGCCACCACCCATCCTCGAGCCGGCTACGACTACACCGCCGCCCCGACGTGAGCATCACCGCAACCACCTTCCTCTTTCCTCCCTCCTTGAGTTCTTCTTTATTTAGCACCGGCGGCGTTGGGGTGCGCCGTCATGTGTCCATGCCTGGATGCTGGCCTTCGAGCCGCAGTACTGCCGCATCGCGTTCGTGTGGAGCTCTCAGGCCACCCATGCCCCCGGGCCCGCCGTCGCCATGCGAGGACCATCTGTGATCGCTGGCCATCGAGCCGAGCGCGCCGTGCGGGGAGATGTTGTGCGCCGCCGCATCGCCTCCGTGACGTGCCCCCCGGTTACCGGCGCCGCCGCGCCGAGCGAACAAGGTGAGGCCGCGTGTGCACTATGCACGCCTTGGCCCGCGCGCGTCCGGCGAGCTCCATGCTAGGGCCACCGGCCGCCCGAGTCGTGAGGGACGCGCGCCGCGGCGCGCCGAGTTCACGGGGCGATTTTGACCCGGGCTCGCCGCCGACGCGCGTGTGCACGTGTGTTGGGCGGGCGCCGACTCGTGCTTTCCGCGGCGAGGTGGAAGGCGTTGATGCCGTGACATGACGCGCCGGCGGCGGTGGCTTCGAGCCCGGCTACGGGTCGACGCGCCGCGCGCCGCGCGCGAGATCGCGGGCGCGGGCGCTGTCCCCGGCCGGCGCACCCCCGGCCGAGCCGCGACCTGCGCGTGGAACCTTCGCTGGTGGTGACGTCCCTGGGCGAGAGACACCCAGACCTGTCACCGGCGACGCGTCACGCGGCCGCAGGGCTGCCTGGCAATTCGTCGAGCACCTGGTGTGCATGAGTTTCTTGAACGATGTAGTAATCTGAGGAGTGGGCCGCCGGCTGGATCTGGGCCCTAAGCCCAACTAATTTCCCTAACGGTCGCTCGGCCCGGTGCGGAGAGTGTTTGGGGGTGTTTTTCGAACCTTTGTGGGTTTACCTGTTGGGCTGTGATGCCTGGTTCATCTGGGCCGTGATCCACCAACTCTCTGGACCGAGTCCACTGGGCCGCCTACGGCCCCCAGTGACACTTCTGGCCCATCTTCGGCCTGTTAACCGCGGGTCGCTGACGTCATGCTAACGTTAGCGACATCTTTTCTAAAATTCCTTTTCTTTTTCTGGGTTAATTTCCAGAAATGCTTAATAAATGGTTTTAACCTTTAAAAATTCATAACTTTATATAAGAAGCTCAGAAAAATATAAAACTAATTTCTATAAATTCGTAATTTTGAAACCTTGATGATTGTAGGTAGTTTGAGCTCTTTTGGATCTTCCAAAAATTGGTTCTTAATTGGAGTTATTCCTTAGTTGTGCACCGTATTCTTATTTTCGCGTCGAATCTCGTGTCGCAGACCCGAGCTTCGACCAGGAGGACGCGGAGGACCCCGAGTACACTTTGCTCCAAGGACGGCCGATCGCTTCAACGGCAACGAAGGTGTCATGTCACTCCCAACCATATAGATCCCATGTTGTTAATTAGATGCTAGTGCTTTACTTTATATGCATTGCTCTGATGAATTGCATAACCAGTTTAATAGCCATGCCTTGATATTTTGTTATACCCTGATTCCTTGTTTTACTTCTTGCGGGACTAGCTACAGACCCCTAGCTAGTCCCATACCTCAACTATCCATACTTTTTTGTTCGATTATGGATGGTACTGCGGGCTTGACCGAGATGTGGATATCTCGGTGTGTTTGTAGCGTGCGTTCGGGTGCGTATCTCCTTGCTGTGTTTTGGCGGGAGCGAGCCGCTTGGTTACTCGTGAACGTACGCCGAGGGAAGATGCGATCGGCCTCTAACCCGAGGGACGTGTCGTATGGGATGGAGATGGTGAGTGCTCGCTCTCGGCCCCTTAAGGACCGATCGTCGGTTAACCATGTTTCTATGGACTCTTACCGTACAAACCGCCCGCCTTGTTATGGGCGGGGGTGCGAGGTGAGACTTGTAGTGGATAGCGCCCCTCCCGTAGGCGGGTCGGTGTGATCCGTGTCGGGAGTGGTCTTTCCCTCCTTAGAAGACTTTGCCCCGGCAAGGCCGGGGGAAGGGTTCCACGGCCTTCGAGGGACCTCTCGCGGGTAGTATGAGCTCGCCGCGGAGGCCGGGCCGGAGCTCGGAGACGCGGAGGGTACTATCCACTTACTTGGCCTTCGGCCGTAGGGTGGGGCTTGGACACGGTGAAGGCCGGTTCCGGTCCTATTCGGGCGGGTAAAGTTGTACAACCTCTCGCAGTGTTTAAACCTATAGCTATAGTTCGTGTCCACCGGTTATGGACGGTCCTTTCGAACTCTCACCGCCTAGCTACTCTTCTCTTGTGCTTCCTCTCTCCCCCCGAGTGTGTGAGCCGGCTTGGGCCGTTGAGGTGTGGGGATAGGAGCGGTGGGCCCCACATCGCAAATGAGAGTTGGGATCCGGATCGTGGTTGAGATCCGGTGTTTTGGTGTGGTTTACCTTGAGCGGGGGTGTGGGCCCCGAGAGGTGTGGACCTCGGAAGCGTGAGCTTCTCCGAGGTGCGGACCTCCTAGCCGAATTCTCGCTTACCTTGAACGTTGCAATGCTTGCTTTGCTTAAGCCTACTACGACGGAGTAGGGATAACTCATGCATAGTAGAATATACACCGCTTTTGCCTCTTTGTTGGGAAGGCGACATGACCTACCCGCTTATCGGGTAGACCCTAGTGTCTCGACGACGCAGCCGGACTACGACTTCGACAACGACGGATGGGTGGACTAGAGCTCTTCCTACACTCGAGCCGCTCGTGGATATGGAGATCCTCGCGCTTTCATGGAGTCGCCGCTAGACGTTTTATTTATGTTTGATTCGGTCCCGATGGACTTGTACCCGCATGTGCCGAAGAGATGTACTCTGATTAATGTACTAAAATAAATGTTGTACTCTACTATTCTGTTTTATCTTTTTGTATGGATTTTGGCATCGCTGAGACAGGGTTTGCACGTGGTAGCCCTCCTGGGACTACCACCGAGGTGCTAAGAGTCGGGTTTCCAATCGCGGAAATCCGGTTCGTTTCAGTTGGTATCAGAGCCATGCTTGACTGTAGGATGAGCCCTAGGAATGGTCGATAGCTTAGGAAGCCGATTTTGAACCTTGAAACTTTATATAAACCCCCTTGGCTTCCGTATATATATATATCTATACTTATATATATGCATTATCTTGATTAATTTTCACTAACTACCTTACTAACTACGCTCTAACAACGTTGTGCGGATGGCGGAGGAGCGTGGATTCCTCTCGGGAGTCGGACGGCAAGGGGGGTACGGAGGCTTCGCCACTCGCCGAGGGAGTGCCCGGAGGCGCGGGGTGGGGACCGACCGAGTCGCCTACAAGGGGAGGACCATGGGGCCCATGGACCAGTCTCGCCACCTTCCCGACCGTTACGGTACCGGCGGACCCACGAGTGCCAAAGTTCAAGGAGCGTTAAGGTGCACTACTTTGAGAGTTCGACCATGGAGGCACACCCCGGACTTGCGCACGCCGAGCTCTCAAGATGGTTTGTGTCCACCTTGGGGAGAAGCTCAAGGACACCCCCGTTCGGCGTCCTTCCGACGGGGTCTACGACCCGAGTCGCCGGGACACGAGCGACCGAGCGCAGTACCTTGAGGTGACTTCAGTGGAGGAGGACAAGATGATGCTCGCAGCCAGACGGTGCATCCTGGCCCAGGACCAGGCGCTTTACTGGGCAGACA
Organism: Cenchrus americanus; assembly: GCA_947561735.1. Lineage (NCBI taxonomy): Eukaryota > Viridiplantae > Streptophyta > Magnoliopsida > Poales > Poaceae > Cenchrus > Cenchrus americanus. The sequence continues at coordinate 9,363,739 of OX387240.1, read as the reverse complement.
GTGAGATCGCGTACCTGAGGTGGAAGTGGGATGGTTGTCTGCAGCGGGTTCAGGACCTGGAGATGGAGAGAGAGGATTTGCTCGACCAGTTGGAGGAGTCGCACCTGAGGAACGGGGAGCTGGTACAGCTCGGGCTGGCAGCAGCCGGAGCCAGCACCGAGAGGGACGCCAGGAGGATCGCTACACTGGAGGCACGGCTGAGGACGGGCGGGAGTTGCATCGGGCTACGGTGGAGGCCACGCGTGAGGACGAGAGAGAGGCTTGCGCAGGCGAGGGACCGGTTGGAGTCGGTTGGGGCGGCGGCGGTGACTATCAAGTAAAGTTGTGGGACCTTCAGGAGGCGAGTCGACACAACTACCACCACTTGTGTTACCTCGGTGGGCTGGTCTACGAGGAGAGAGACCGCGCAGCCAGGACCCGCACGGCCTGGGAGCGTTCCGACCAGCAGAGGCTGAGAGAGTTGGAGGAGCTCTCCGCGCAGCTACCACCCAAGAAGAGGCCACGACTGAGGACAGAGACCTTTGAGCTACCCCCGACGCTCTTACCACGTGTGCGCCCGTACCCGAGAGGTTCTCAGGACACAGCAGAGATGGACCGTGCTCTTCAGGATACCCGAGACTACTACGGAGGACCGGCGATCAGGGTGCCGGGTTACCCAGGGGCCCACTCACCGCCGTTCTACTCGGTTCCACCAGACACCAGCTCAGAGGCACTTCAGAGTACTCAGTGATGAGAGTAGAGATCTAGCAGTAGATTCTGAGTCGATGTAATGAGTTAGAAGTAATGCTGCCGCTTATGTTGTCATGCCTGTAGTAGCTGCCCCATGATGTACCATGCGTTAGCGTGATGTGTTGCCGTGTACCCTCGAAGGTCGTTGGAGTAAACCTCGAGGTGCACCCCTTTTGTATGGTGGCATTGATTGAGTGACATGGATCTTCATGGTTTTTCTCGGATTTCATGCTTCTTTATGTCTGTATGAATTCTTTGATTGTTAGCAGGATTACTCCCTTATAGTTAATAACCTTAATAATTATATTCTCCCTACCACTACTGACTCTTGCAACTGGAACAGATGTCGGGGACAAGGAGGTCCGGGCGACTCCTGGCCCGTTTCGAGGAGGTCGCTGGGGACGACGGAGGGGAGGATGCCCCTAACCCAGCGGGAGTGAGAGGCCGCGGGCGCCGTGGTCACGCGCCACGAGGCGGACTCCGCGGAGGCGAGCAGCCGCGGAGGCCGCGGAGGCCGAGTTGGCGGTCGAGGTGCCGCGCACGACAACGAGGGAGCTCAGGAGCAGGAGCTCGAGCACGAGCAGGGACCCCAGCCCGAGGGAGGAGCAGGCCAGGCTCAGGGACACGAGGTGCCACCACCGCCACCTCCCCCGAACTTGGCCGACGTGATGGCAGTGCAGACTCAGCTGATGCAGACGATCACCCAGTTGCTAGCTCAGAACAACAACAACAACAACAACAACAACAACAACAACCACAGGGGTCACACCGCAACGCGCCAGAGGGTTTCTAGAAGAAGGTTGAGAACTTCAACAAGCTGCGACCGCCTACTTTCGACCACTCAGCAGACCCGATGGACGCAGACAACTGGCTACGGGAGATTGAGAAGAAGCTGGAGCTGACTGAGCTCACTGAGGAGGAGTGTGTGACCGTGGCCGCGCACCAGCTGGTCGGCACAGCCAGTGCGTGGTGGGACAGCTACTGTGACTCGCACCGGGACCCGTTGCACATCGGGTGGGACGAGTTTGTGGAGGCTTTCAGGAGCCACCACATCCCAGAGGCAGTGATGGACAGTAAGGCTGATGAGTTCAGGCACCTCAAGATGGGAAGCATGTCGGTGCGGGGAGTATGCCAACCGCTACCAAGAGCTGATGAGGTACGTGCCAGACGACACCGACACAGAGAAGAAGAAAGTCTCCTGGTTCGGGGAAGGGGCCGCACAAGGGGATGGCACACCACTTGTCCGCACACGACTGCCCGACACTTCGCTCCATTATCGACAAGGCACTGATCGTGGAGAGGTCAAGGCTTGAGTACATGGAGGTTCGTGGAAGCAAGTCCAAGTGCACAGACCAGGCAGGACGCTCAGGTCCACCTCAGAGACAGAGGACAGGCTACGCTCAGGGCCACCAGACACAGCAGAGGCACCACGTCACTCAGTCTCGGCCCGCGAGCGAGAGCCAACCCGGGCGGGGAGTGGAGGACGAACAACCGGAGACCGAGACCACCACCGCGGTCGGCGAGACGGATCCAAGGTGACTTGCTTCAACCGCCGTCGGGTTGGGCACAAGTCGTTCGAGTGTCCGTAGCGGGCGCCACCGGGAGTCGGAACCGCGGCTCTCGGTTCCGGACCCCGGCCCAAGCCACCAGCACCAGGAGGACAGCCACCCCGTACACAGCAGAGGACTACTCAGTCGCCAGCTACACGAGGCCGTCTGAACCACCTCACCACCGAGGATGCAGCAGCCGCACCCGACGTCACACTTGGTGAGTTCCTTGTTGACTCAGTTTTGGCAACTGTTTTGTTCGATACTAGAGCTCAGTTTTCGTATATTTCTACCAAGTTTGTTAAAGAAAGGTCTTTACCAACTAAGCCTCGACCAAGGCCTATCTTGACTAGCTCTCCGCTAGGAGAGAAGAGGAGTACGTTAGAGTGCAGGGGAGTGAGGATGGTGTTTGAGGGGCAACGCTTCACGGCGGACTTGGATGTTTGGAGTCTACCGGATAGACGTGATCCTAGGGATGGATTGGTTGGCAAAGCACAACGGGATAGTCTCTTGCAACCCCGCAGTTATACGGCTAGAACACCCCGGTGGAACTATAGTGCGGATCGAACCACGAGTCCGAAGGTCGCTACGATGATGTGCAACATGAGTGGGAAAGAAATTGAAGAAATCCCGGTGGTATGTGAGTTTCGGACGTGTTCCCGCAGGGAGCATACGGAGTTACCCCCGAGGCCGGGACGTGGAGTTCGTGATTGAGGCGATGCGGGGGCGGGGCCCGTTGCAAAAAGTCCTTACGGATGTCGTCCGACGAGTTGGACGAGTTGAAGAAACGGCTCAAGAAGGCTGCTCGAGCAAGGGTTTGTTCGGCCGAGTGCCTCACCGTGGGGTTCACCAGTGCTCTTCGTGGAGAAGAAAGACGGCACAAAGAGGATGTGCATAGACTACCGCACGCTCAACTCGATGACAATCAAGAACAAGTACCCGCTACCCAGAATCGAGGACCTGCTGGATAGGCTCAAAAAGGCAAGGTTCTTCTCCAAGATCGACTTGAGGTCAGGTTACCACCAGATGAAGATCCGAGAACAGGATATTCCCAAGACAGCTTTCACCACACGGTACGGCTTGTACCAGTTCGTGGTGGTTTCTTTCGGGCTGACCAACGCCCCTGCTTACTTCATGAACTTGATGAACAAGGTCTTCATGGAAGAGTTAGACAGGTTTGTGGTGGTGTTTATCGACGATATCTTGGTTTACTCTGAGACCACGGAGGAGCACGAGGAACACCTAAGGGTCGTGTTAGGGAGGCTGAGACAGCAGAAACTGTACGCTAAGTTCAGCAAGTGCGAGTTCTGGATGGAGAAGGTCGCGTTTTTGGGACACGTGTTGTCAGCAGAAGGGATAGCCGTGGATCCGCCCAAGGTGGAGTCAGTGACCAAGTGGGAGCAGCCGTTGAACGTGACAGATGTCAGGAGCTTCCTTGGGTTGGCAGGTTACTACCGAAGATTCATTGAGAACTTCTCCAAGATCGCAAAGCCAATGACGGAGTTGCTCAAGAATAACACAAAGTTCGAGTGGTCAGAAGCGTGTGAGAAGAGCTTCCAGGAGCTGAAAAAGAGACTCACCACAGCCCCAGTGCTCACCTTGCCAGATATCAAGAAAGACTTCGTGGTCTACTGTGACGCTTCAAGGCAAGGACTCGGATGTGTGCTGATGCAGGAAGGGAAAGTTGTGGCTTATGCTTCCAGGCAGCTGAAGAAACACGAGGAAAACTACCCGACACACGACTTGGAGTTGGCGAAATTGTGCATGCACTCAAGATCCGGAGACACTACCCGATAGGGAACAAGTGTGAGTTGTTTTCCTACCACAAGAGCCCGAAGTACTTCTTTACCCGGACGAGTTGAACATGAGGCGAGGCGATGGTTGGAGCCGATCAAGGACTACGACGTCGAGATCAACTACCACCCGGGCAAAGCTAACGTTGTGGCGGATGCACCGAGCCGGAAAACTTATTGCAACAACCTCATGGTAAGAGAAGAGCAACCTCGCTTCGCATGAAGAGCTAGAAAAGCTGAGAATCGAAATTGTAGACCAAGGCCAAGTCAACGCGATGCAAGTGACCTATGACCTGGAGGAACGAATCCGAACAGCCCAAAAGACGTGTGCAGAAATCAAAGCTCTGCGAGAACTGATGAAACAGGGTAAAGTAGAGGACTACCGGGTATATGAACAAGGCACCGTGTGGTTGAAAGAACGGATCTGTGTACCACAAGACAAGGCACTTTTGGAGCAGATCATGAGAGAAGCTCACGACTCGAGGTACTCGATCCACCCAGGCAGCACCAAGATGTATAGAGATCTAAAGGTCAGATACTGGTGGAAGGACATGAAGAAGGATATAGCACACTACGTGGCCTGTTGCGACACCTGTAGCAGAGTAAAAATCAAACATCAGAAACCTGCTGGTTTGTTGAAGCCGTTGGCTATTCCAGTTTGGAAGTGGGAGGACATTTCCATGGACTTTGTGGTGGGACTTCCTCGAACACCAAAAGGAAACGACTCGGTTTGGGTCATAGTGGACAGGCTGACCAAAGTGGCTCACTTTGTGCCGGTGAAGACCTGATACGCAACCGAGAAGTTGGCAGAACTGTACGTAGAGCACATACTCAGGCTGCACGGGGCACCCAGAAGTATTATATCTGATCGAGGGCCACAGTTTGTCTCCAAGTTTTGGCAGAGCTTCCACAAACTTATGGGCACCACTCTAAACTACAGCACAGCCTTTCACCCACAGACAGATGGTCAGACGGAAAGGGTCAACCAGGTGCTAGAGGATATGCTACGAGCATGTGCACTCACCTATGGTACCGATTGGGAGGGCAGTTTGCCGTTTGCAGAGTTCTCGTACAACAACAGCTTTCAAGCAAGTCTCCAGATGGCTCCCTTTGAGGCCCTTTACGGGCGGAAGTGCAGGACCCCGCTAGCTTGGTCGGAGGTAGGAGAACGAGCACTGTTTGGGCCAGCAATCATTGAGGAAGCAGAGGAGAAAGTGGAGAAAGTTCGTGAGAACTTGAGGATCGCTCAAAGCCGTCAGAAGAGCTATGCCGACAGAAGAAGAAGGGAGTTGACTTTTGCAGTTGGCGACCGAGTGTACTTGAAAGTCTCACCGCTTCGAGGAACTAAGAGGTTCTTGGTGAAGGGAAAGCTTGCACCGAGGTACGTAGGGCCGTACCCGATTACCCGAAGGATTGGAAGTTTGGCTTGCCAGCTTGCACTACCCGAGGCGATGGCAGGAGTTCACCCAGTGTTTCACGTGTCACAGCTGAAGAAGAGTGAGAAGGCAGTGGAGGCTAAGCAAGTGCCCATGGAGTTGCTTGACCTGCAAGACAACCTTGAGTATACAGAATATCCAGAGAAAATCTTGGACCGAGCTGTCAAGGAGACAAGGAGGACAACCATTCCTTTCTGTAGAGTGATGTGGAGCAACCATACAGAGCGAGAAGCAACATGGGAGAAGTAAGCTGATCTCAGAAAAGAGTACCCTCACTTGTTCACGGAGGAGGGCGAGGACTAAATCTCGAGGACGAGATTCTCGGTGGTGGGGGAGAATGTAACAACCCTGGAACTTAGGTGTGTAAATTTTGCGAAAATTTAAAACTTTTTGATTGAACTTGAGTGCTATCAATTTTCGAGCCAAATTGCTAGCCCTTCTCTGAATTCTCCACCAATTTAGCCCATTTATAAAAACATATATTCAAATTATGGTAAAATATGTGAGTTGGCTTTTCTCTGGTTTTTATCTGGAGTTTAAATGTGTGAAGTTTGAATTTGAGTTGGAATCAAATTCAAACTCTAAATTTGCCTTTAGCTCTTATCCTTTTTCCAATTTACCAAACTTGTAAACCGGGCCGTTTTCTTCTTCCTTTCTGATCCAGCCGGCCCAGCCCGTGCATCATTTCGGCCCAGCTAAGCCGTGCTTCATCCACACCCCTCCCTATCTCTGTCGCATGGGCCCCGCATGTCAGCACCCTTATCTTCACCAACCCGCCTAGTCACCGAGCCGCCCTTGCACCGCCGGTCTCGCCGCACCCGCGCGCGTGGGGGCGGGCGCGGCCGGACCGCCCGGCCCGGCACGCACGCCGAGGACCGGCGCGGGCGCGCGGGGTCGGGTTCGACCGCGGGAAAGGCTAAAGACCCATCTGCCCCTCCACCGAGCATCCGAGGCGCCCCCCAAGCTTCGGCCTCGAGCGCCACCTGCCCTGCCCGGCGGACGGCCAAGGGTAGGGGGGGCTTTTCCTCCTCGAGCTTCCCGCGGCTCCGTTTCAAAAGGGGCCAGGCCGGCGTGGCACGGCCGCCAAGCCACCCACCCCCTCTTTGTCACACCGTGAAATTTCCAATTTCGGGATGTGAATAGAAAGAATAATTAAATAACGATTTTCTCATAATTTTAAAATTTTTCCCAACATTTATTTTCTTTATAGGGAATATAGTATAGGAAAAATCCTTTGTTTGATTTTCTAAATTAAATAAAAGTTGAGAGTGTTGCATTCATGCCAATGCATCTAGTAGTTCTTGAGTGCAAAAAGGTTTTAAAAATGCGTTTAGAAGTCTGTCCAAACTCTCCCGAGAATTTTCCGGATTTTTACGGAATTTATTCTCATTTTACGTTGAGCTATTTCTATTTATTAGAAGGCTCTAAAATCCTTTTCATGAACTCCAAATATTTTATTTGGATTGTTCATGTTTCAATCTATCTCTCGGAAATTTTCCCCGTAACTTTTGGAATTTTCCCGAATATATTCGGTGCTTTAAAATAGTTTACGGACTTTTCCGAAATTATTTGCGCACCGAAAATGATTTCGAAAAATAATAACCCCTTCTCCGGCCCACCGAGCACGCGTGAGGCCCATCGGGCCCAACACCGGCGTCCATGTCGTGCCCGACGGGGATGGCCGCCGCCGCTTCTCGGCGTGCATGTCGTGCATGCTAGGGTCTTGTGCGCGCCCTATAAAGGTCGTGCCCTACACGTCTCCGGCACTTCGCGCCCTAGCCCCGCACCGCTTGCCCCGCCCCCCCCCGCCGCCCGGCCGGTCTCGAAGCCCTTACGACGTCGGGTTGTCCGGAGCCTTGCCGGCCGCGCGAAGCTCATGTCGTTCCCATCGATCCGCGCCGGCCGTAGCACATCCGTAACTCCGAAGCCTTTTCTTTCCGGTTTGATGTTCGGCGATCGTCGTCCTATGTGCTTGAAAACCACATACCCCAACCTTGCCGAGTTTCTCTATTTATTTATCTCTCTCGTATGCATGGATCGGTAACGTTTGCTTCTCATCGGCTAACGACGGATGCACTATCCGTTCAACTTTTGTCCCTAATCCATGCTACCTGCATCTCTTTCATGCCTATGACGCCGCCCGTGCCCCTTGATCCTTGCCGTGTCTCGGCTACGAAGGTACCACCTCCCGTAACTTTGCGGCGGTTACTTGCTATCCGGTGCAAAGAAGATGCATGGAAGAAGTTCGAACCACAAAGGTTACCAAGCCGGCCACGTACGTACAAAGAAGGAAGCCACGTACGTACCGAAGCAAATCCATCTACCATACATGCCGATGATGATGCCATGGTGATGTCATGCCTATGCAATAAGTGAGACCTTTTCGTTCTTTTAGAAAAAAATAACTAGAATGCATGCTTGATCGTATTTCCTTTCGATAAATCTTTTAACCTTCACTTTGTCTATCTTTGCTCTATAGAATGATCTTTTATTTATCCATAAAATTCCTTTACCACATTGTTTATTGCTTAAATACATTGATGATGTCATGCCTACATCATTCTTAAGCAATAATTATTCTCTTTATCTTAATTCATGTATGCACCATCGACCGCAACCCTGATTAGTATTTTGTGCTGTTCTTTTGGGCTGCAGCCATGCAATGTATATCCGATCATCATCATGTTTAATAGTTATTCTTTTATTCTTGAAATCTATATCTTGTTCAATTCAATTCCGATCTCGGTAATTCTTTCACCGACGTGTTCATATCTCGACGCGCGTAGACTAGTTTTGTACTTGTTATAGTACGTGTGTGTCGTTGTATAGTTCGTTTCACCATAACTTGTGCGTTAGCATGTGTATCACCCGTTACTTATTTTAAAACTAAAGTTGCATGATTAATTTTGACTAATACTTATTCCATAGCTTTTCTAAATAAAAGTGATTAGGATATATCCCGGTTTTCTTGAATTAATATGTAACTTGTTTAAATCTTATTTATAACTAGCTTTCTTTGAATAAAAGATGCTTAGCTTTAAACATCAGTTTTCATAATAAAGTTAGTATGCCTAATAACATCATAAATGCCTTTTCAATATTAAATATGTTTAGTTGAACACGTGATATAAAGTTACTCGTTTAGATATCTTATACCTGCTTCATCTTTCTAAAGTAATTGTTAATTTGACATAACTTCCACTGGAATATTATAAATAAAACATGATTAGGTTTATCGTGATTTCTTTAATTAAATGTGACCTGTTTAATGGTAACATAGAGTATTTCTCTGAAATATTCTTTCACATGATTTCTTAATTAAAATGTGCCAAGCGTAGTCTCTTGTTGTTTAATAATAACCTTTCGATAGCTTCGACCTTAGTTTTGTTTTTATCGTTCTTCCGTCGTTGCGTAACCATAGAATCGAGCTCCATCTCAATGTGATCTTTCCGGTTCTTGCTCAATCTTCCGCAACCATCTCTTTAAAGCAAACAAAGCTTTTCCCTTCCAAGCACGGTTTGTGTTCTTTAGTGATCCATCTAATCAAGCCTATCCTTTAGTGCGTTCTTTTAAAGCTTTCTTATGATTGGTGCGTTGTTCTTAGTATGCTTGTTTGTTTGTTGTGTATGTTTGTGCCTGATGGTTGATGCGCTTAAAGTGAACGCCGTTCGAGAAGTTTGGAAGAGCTTGAAGTTGAAGATATTCGAGCAACTACCTTGGCTAAAGGCAAGTGTGTCCTTGATCTTTTGTCCTAAGAATTATATTAAATCACTCATTGCATTGCTTGCATTAATTTTCATGGGTTCCTATTAAGGTTTATCCTAGTCTTTGATTGTCATTCCTTGTTAACCCGGGTTTACATTTATGTTGGGTAGCTATGCTTAGTTGCTATACCTGGGTTATGGTGGTTTTAATGAACAATAATGATGAATGCTATACCTTTATGCTATGTCTTTGGATGCTTAATACAAGACCATATGTTTAATCGGAACATGGAGAACCACCCGGACAACGGTGCAACCACAAGGACTATATGGCTCGGTCTTGGCCGATTAATTAGGGAAGTCTTTGTGTGGTTATTACTCGCATAGTAGGTTGGGGACGGAGGAATGCTTTTATGGCTCTTCTATTCGGAGCGGTGATGGAACGGAAGACTCTATGGCTTACCGTCCGTAATAGAAGTGTGGTACGAAAGATAGCCTCTATGACATACTACTATGGACTAATACGCACGGGAGGACTCTTTGTAAAGGCCTCGTAGCGTCCCTATGCAATCACACCTCGGTAGTGTGGTATTGTGCCTACTTTTGCACGGCGTGGTTGGGTGCAAAACTCTTCGGAGTTTTTACGCGACTTGTGGGTAAAGATGTACAACCTCTGCGAGTGTAAAACTAATCGATTAGCCGTGCTCACGGTCAAGAGCGGCCCGGACCCTCACATGATAATTGAACTTGAAGATGGACTTAAATCGCTCTCTCTCTCTGGTTATGCTTGCCATGTGCTTATGGCGTATCTCTTATCTTATGCTTAATGTGGGTTGGTATAAACTTATACTTTATTAGTAATCGGTGCTAATAAAACTTGACCAACTAAAATTGCTTAAATGCTTATAGCCCAGTCCACTATAAAGCCTTTGCATTCATTCTTTTCCCCACACTTGCTGAGTACGACAAGTGCTCACCCTTGCTATAACCATTGTTGCTCAGAAAAAGGAAGCTGCTATGAAGATGTTGCTGGTGCTAGGCATACGCAACCCCCAGTCGATTGCCTATGATGTTTGGTGCCTTCGTTTCCAGGATTATGCGTAAATCTCTGATAATCTTTCTTTTTCATACGTGATACTATTTCTGTATTCACTTTTATGTCACTATATGCATGAAACTTGATCCTGGCATGCATATAGGTTTGCACTTAGTTTTCTTCGGAAAGTCGGGTGTGACGAGTGGTATCGTAGCCGTATCGACTGTAGGACGTAAGCCTAGTTAGTGCTGGTCGTTTGTTAATGCTTCTTTTGTACTACAATCCCTCCTTACCTTATCCTTGACCTCTCTGATGAAGGATCTCACATCTTAACCATCTTCTCTTCTCTATACCATGAATTCTTGTATATTTATCTTCACTCTCCTTGGACATCTCTTCGACCTCGCCTATTCATTCCCTCAAGCAATAAGCACCCCCTTGATTTATTGGTGGAATTGTTACCCTAAGCATTCCATCTATTCGCGCGGCTCTCCGACACATCAAAGACTCGTTTCAATTTTATCTCGAGCTACGGAACTCCGATCGACATGAAACCAGTTGGGTTGTCCCTAAATTTCATACGTGAATCTCTTTCAAAAATTCAGCCCTATCCAAAGTGCATGTTCCGGGAGTTATGCTCGAAACATTGGAGCTATCTCGAATCTGTAAACTCTGCTGACCTAGTTACCTTCAATATTCTATATCTCGGGCTATAGACCTGCGATTGAGGTAAATCCAATTGGAGTAGTTCAGGAATTTTATCAGCTTCATTCTGTCCAAAATTCAGCAGTATTCGTTTGGTATCCAGGGAGATACCTACGAATGAGTGGAGCACTCAGAATCTGCCAACACTGCTGACATATTCATCTTGTTTAATTCGTATCTCGAGTTCTAAACCTCCGATTGAGGTGATTCCAGTTGCGCTGAACTCATAATTTCATACTCCTTGATCTAGGAGAAATCCATTAGTTGTGGATATCCTTGCCGGGAGCTACTTCTGATCTATTAGGAGGATACTCTCGACTTTATTAACAACGTGTAGTATCGTTCCCTTAGCTATGCCTTGATTGGTGGAATTGTGTGTTTGCATGATGATGCTTGGTTTTATGACCTTGTTTGAGTTGGTTCCTTTGAAGTGAGTGTTGGTGTATTGTGGATCCTATATCTGCAATGACATCAGTTGCCTAGTTGGGTTTCTCTTTTGTACCTCCCACATCCTTGCTATCTCTCTGCTCTAATGAAGGGCATCATAAGAAGGAATTGAAGACAACACCAATGTCAACAAGCAAATGCTACTGCTACCATCGTCAGGTAAAAGTGAGCGAGATGAAGAAAAGAAGACCTCACTCTACTTTTTTTCCCACCTTGAGCTTGCTCCTATCCCATCTAACTCACTCTGATGAAGACCCCAATGAATAAGGCAAGATGAGGAATAAAGATTTCACACTGATCGACCAGAGAGGATGACTGCCTACCTACTTCGATCGCAATGTTTTTGTTTATCTCCCTCCTCCTTGCTTCTTTTTTTTTCTTCGAATCTCGGGACGAGATTCCGTTTAAGGGGGTAGATTTGTCACACCCTGAAATTTCCAATTTCAGGATGTGAATAGAAAGAATAATTAAATAACGATTTTCTCATAATTTTAAAATTTTTCCCAACATTTATTTTCTTTATAGGGAATATAGTATAGGAAAAATCCTTTGTTTGATTTTCTAAATTAAATAAAAGTTGAGAGTGTTGCATTCATGCCAATGCATCTAGTGGTTCTTGAGTGCAAAAAGGTTTTAAAAATGCGTTTAGAAAGTCGTCCAAACTCTCCCGAGAATTTTCCGGATTTTTCCGGAATTTATTCTCATTTTCTCGTTGAGCTATTTCTATTTATTAGAAGGCTCTAAAATCCTTTTCATGAACTCCAAATATTTTATTTGGATTGTTCATGTTTCAATCTATCTCCGGAAATTTTCCCCGTAACTTTTGGAATTTTCCGAATATATTCGGTGCTTTAAAATAGTTTCGGACTTTTCTCGAAATTATTTGCGCACCGAAAATGATTTCGGAAAAATAATAACCCCTTCTCCGGCCCACCGAGCACGCGTGAGGCCCATCCGGGCCCAACACCGGCGTCCATGTCGTACCCGACAGGGGATGGCCGCCGCCGCTTCTCGGCGTGCATGTCGTGCATGCTAGGGTCTTGTGCGCGCCCTATAAAGGTCGTGCCCTACACGTCTCCGCACTTCGCGCCCTAGCCCCCGCACCGCTTGCCCCGCCCCGCCGCCGCCCGGCCGGTCTCGAAGCCCTTACGACGTCGGGTTGTCCGGAGCCTTGCCGGCCGCGCGAAGCTCATGTCGTTCCCATCGATCCGCCGGCCGTAGCACATCCGTAACTCCGAAGCCTTTTCTTTCCGGTTTGATGTTCGCCGATCGTCGTCCTATGTGCTGAAAACCACATACCCCAACCTTGCCGAGTTTCTCTATTTATTTATCTCTCTCGTATGCATGGATCGGTAACGTTTGCTTCTCATCGGCTAACGACGGATGCACTATCTGTTCAACTTTTGTCCCTAATCCATGCTACCCGCATCTCTTTCATGCCTATGACGCCGCCCGTGCCCCTTGATCCTTGCCGTGTCTCGGCTACGAAGGTACCACCTCCCGTAACTTTGCGGCGGTTACTTGCTATCCGGTGCAAAGAAGATGCATGGAAGAAGTTCGAACCACAAAGGTTACCAAGCCGACCACGTACGTACAAAGAAGGAAGCCACGTACGTACCGAAGCAAATCCATCTACCATACATGCCGGTGATGATGCCATGGTGATGTCATGCCTATGCAATAAGTGAGACCTTTTCGTTCTTTTAGAAAAAAATAACTAGAATGCATGCTGATCGTATTTCCTTTCGATAAATCTTTTAACCTTCACTTTGTCTATCTTTGCTCTATAGAATGATCTTTTATTTATCCATAAAATTCCTTTACCACATTGTTTATTGCTTAAATACATTGATGATGTCATGCCTACATCATTCTTAAGCAATAATTATTCTCTTTATCTTAATTCATGTATGCACCATCGGCACCGCAACCCGATTAGTATTTTGTGCCTGTTCTTTTGGGCTGCAGCCATGCAATGTATATCCGATCATCATCATGTTTAATAGTTATTCTTTTATTCTTGAAATCTATATCTTGTTCAATTCAATTCCGATCTCGGTAATTCTTTCACCGACGTGTTCATATCCCGACGCGCGTAGACTAGTTTTGTACCGTTATAGTACGTTTGTGTCGTTGTATAGTTCGTTTCACCATAACTTGTGCGTTAGCATGTGTATCACCCGTTACTTATTTTAAAACTAAAGTTGCATGATTAATTTTGACTAATACTTATTCCATAGCTTTTCTAAATAAAAGTGATTAGGATATATCCCGGTTTTCTTGAATTAATATGTAACTTGTTTAAATCTTATTTATAACTAGCTTTCTTTGAATAAAAGATGCTTAGCTTTAAACATCGCTTTTCATAATAAAGTTAGTATGCCTAATAACATCATAAATGCCTTTTCAATATTAAATATGTTTAGTTGAACACGTGACATAAAGTTACTCGTCTAGATATCTTATACTTGGTTTATCTTTCTAAAGTAATTGTCAATTTGACATAACTTCCACTCGAATATTATAAATAAAACATGATTAGGTTTATCGTGATTTCTTTAATTAAATGTAACTTTGTTTAATGGTAACATAGAGTATTTCTCGAAATATTCTTTCACATGATTTCTTAATTAAAATGTGCCAAGCGTAGTCTCTTGTTGTTTGATAATAACCTTTCGATAGCTTCGACCTTAGTTTTGTTTTTATCGTTCTTTCGTCGTTGCGTAACCATAGAATCGAGCTCCATCTCAATGTGATCTTTCCGGTTCTTGCTCAATCTTCCGCAACCATCTCTTTAAAGCAAACAAAGCTTTTCCCTTCCAAGCACGGTTTGTGTTCTTTAGTGATCCATCTAATCAAGCCTATCCTTTAGTGCGTTCTTTTAAAGCTTTCTTATGATTGGTGCGTTGTTCTTAGTATGCTTGTTTGTTTGTTGTGTATGTTTGTGCCTGATGGTTGATGCGCTTAAAGTGAACGCCGTTCGAGAAGTTTGGAAGAGCTTGAAGTTGAAGATATTCTGAGCAACTACCTTGGCTAAAGGCAAGTGTGTCCTTGATCTTTTGTCCTAAGAATTATATTAAATCACTCATTGCATTGCTTGCATTAATTTTCATGGGTTCCTATTAAGGTTTATCCTAGTCTTTGATTGTCATTCCTTGTTAACCCGGGTTTACATTTATGTTGGGTAGCTATGCTTAGTTGCTATACCAGGGTTATGGTGGTTTTAATGAACAATAATGATGAATGCTATACCTTTATGCTATGTCTTTGGATGCTTAATACAAGACCATATGTTTAATCGGAACATGGAGAACCACCCGGGACAACGGTGCAACCACAAGGACTATATGGCTCGGTCTTGGCCGATTAATTAGGGAAGTCTTTGTGTGGTTATTACTCGCATAGTAGGTTGGGGACGGAGGAATGCTTTTATGGCTCTTCTATTCGGAGCGGTGATGGAACGGAAGACTCTATGGCTTACCGTCCGTAATAGAAGTGTGGTACGAAAGATAGCCTCTATGACATACTACTATGGACTAATACGCACGGGAGGACTCTTTGTAAAGGCCTCGTAGCGTCCCTATGCAATCACACCTCGGTAGTGTGGTATTGTGCCTACTTTTGCACAACGTGGTTGGGTGCAAAACTCTTCGGAGTTTTTACGCGACTTGTGGGTAAAGATGTACAACCTCTCGCAGTGTAAAACTAATCGATTAGCCGTGCTCACGGTCAAGAGCGGCCTGGACCCTCACATGATAATTGAACTTGAAGATGGACTTAAATCGCTCTCTCTCTCTGGTTATGCTTGCCATGTGCTTATGGCGTATCTCTTATCTTATGCTTAATGTGGGTTGGTATAAACTTATACTTTATTAGTAATCAGGTGCTAATAAAAGTTGACCAACTAAAATTGCTTAAATGCTTATAGCCCAGTCCACTATAAAGCCTTTGCATTCATTCTTTTCCCCACACTTGCTGAGTACGACAAGTGCTCACCCTTGCTATAACCATTGTTGCTCGAAAAAGGAAGTCGCTATGAAGATGTTGCTTGGTGCTAGGCATACGCAACCCCCAGTCGATTGCCTGTGATGTTTGGTGCCTTCGTTTCCAGGATTATGCGTAAATCTCTGATAATCTTTCTTTTTCATACGTGATACTATTTCTGTATTCACTTTTATGTCACTATATGCATGAAACTTGATCCTGGCATGCATATAGGTTTGCACTTAGTTTTCTTCGGAAAGTCGGGTGTGACACTCTTGGAGTTTTCTCTTCCACCACCGCCCCGTCTGCACCGGATTGGGGGAAGAAGCGGGCGCGCCGCCACCGCGATGCGCCGGGCAAGGGAGGAACCGGAAGCCGAGCCAGAACAGGAGCGCCTACACCGCTAGGGACGCCGCCGCTCGTGGGAAGGAGAGAAGGTCGTTCGATCGGAGGAAGGAGCCGGACCGGAGCAGGGGACCGTACACCGCCGGGAACGCCATCGTCGCCACGCCATCGCCGTTCTCGACCCGGCTTCGACTACACCGCCGCCCCGAAGTGAGCACCACCGCAGCCACCTTATCCCTTTCCTCCCTCCTTGAGCTCTACTCTGTTTTGCGCCGACGGCGTTGGGGTGCGCCGTCGTGTCGCCTTGCCTGGTTGCCGGCCGTCGAGCCGCAGAACTGCCACGTCGCGCTCGTGCGGAGCTTTCGGGCCACTCATGCCCCCGGGCCCGCCGACGCCATGCGAGGACCTTGTGTGGTTGCTGGCCTTCGTGCCAAGCGTGTTGTGCAGGGGCGTGTGCACCGCCATGCCACCGCGGCGTGCTCTGGTTACCAGACGACTGCGCCGGGCGAACATGCCGAACGTGTGAGCGCCACGCGCGCCTTGGGCCCGCGCGCGTCCGGCGAGCTCCATGCCGGGCCACCGGCCGCCCGAGCCGCCAAGGACGCGCCGCGGCGCGCCGAGTTCACGGGGCATTCCCGACCCGTACTCGCCGCCGACGAGCGTGGCACGTTTGTTTGAGCCGGGCTTCGTCCCGTGTGTGCTTGCGAGTGTGAGGAGGGCCGCCGCGCGCGGACGCGCGGCGGCGGTGGCGGCGAGCCCGGTTCACGGGTCGACGCGCCGCTCGCCGCGCGCGAGACCACGGACGCGAGCGTCCGCCCGGCCGCACACCCCGAAGTGCCGAGCCGCGGCGTGCGCATCAACCCGATGGTGGTGGTGGGCGGGCGATTGCCACCGCGACCGAGCGCCGGTGACGCGCCGCGCGGCCGCGGTGCCGCCAGGGCTTTTCGTCGAGCACCTGGCGCGGATCTGGGCTATGAGCCCAATTATTTTTCCTTAGCAGGCCGTCGGCCCGGTGCAGCATGAAGTAGGAGGGTAAAATCCAGACTTTTGAAGTTTGTTTGGTGGGCTGTGACGCCTGGACCAACTTGGGCCGAAACCCATTTTCGGGCGGAAACAAGTCCGCTGGGCCACCCACAGCCCAGCGACACTTCGGGCCCCTTACAGCCTGTTAACCCCGGGACGCTGACGTCATGCTGACGTCAGCGGCGTATTTTCTCAAAACCCTCTTTTCTTTTCTGTTTAAAATTCCAGAAAATGTTTTTAATCTTTAAAAATTCATAACTAATTCTAGGGAGCTCAGAATGTAAAATTAATTTCTATAAATCCGTAATTTCGAAACCTTGCTGTTTGTAGGTAGATTGGGTTCTTTTGGATCTTCTAAATTGGTTCTTATTTGGAGTTATTGCTTAGTTGTGCACCGTATTCTTATTTTCACGTCGAATCTCGTGCCGCAGACCCGAGCTTCGACCAGGAGGACGCGGAGGACCCCGAGTACACTGCTCCAGGACGACGGCGCTTCAACGGCAACGAAGGTGTCATGTCACTCCCAACCATGTAGATCCCATGTTGTTAAATAGCTGCTAGTGCTTTACTTTAATGCATTGATCTGATGAATTGCATAACCCGTTTATTAGCCATGCCTTGATGCTTTGTTATACCCTGTTTCCTTGTTCTACTACCTGCGGGACTAGCTACAGACCCTTAGCTAGTCCCTTACCTCAACTATCCATACTTTTGTTGCTTGATTATGGATGGTGCTCTGGGCTTGGACTGAGATGGGGAAATCTCGGTGTGTTTCTAGCGTGCGTTCTGGGTGCGTATCTCCTTGCTATGTTTTGGCGGGAGCGAGCCGCTTGGTTACTTGTGAACGGCTGCCGAGGGAAGATGCGATCTGGCCTCTTACCCGAGGGTCGTGTCGTGTGGGATGGAGATGGTGAGTGCTCGCTCTCGGCCCCTTAAGGACCGATCGTCAGTTGACCTTGTTTCGGATGGCTATTTTAGTACAGACCGCCCGCCTTGTATTGGGCGGGGGTGCGGGGTGAGACTTGTAGTGGATAGCACCCCTCCTGTAGGAGGATCGGTGTGATCGTGTCGGGAGTGGTCTTTCCCTCCTTAGTAGACTTTGCCCCGGTGAGGCCGGGGAAGGGTTCCACAGCTTCGAGGGACCTCTCGCGGGTAGTATGAGCTCTGCCGCGGAGGCTGGGCCAGGCTCGGAGACGCAGGAGGGTACTATCCACTTACTTGGCCTTCAGCCGTATGGTAGGGTCGGACACCGGTGACGGCCGGTTCCGGTCCTATTCGGGCGGGTACAGTTGTACAACCTCTCGCAGTGTTAAACCTATAGCTATAGTCCGTGTCCACCGGTTATGGACGCTCTTTCGAACTCTCACCGACTAGCTACACTTCTCTTGTGCTTCTTCTCTCCCCCGAGTGTGTGAGCCCGGCTTCGGCCGTTGAGATGTGGGGATAGGAGCAGGTGGGCCCCACATCGCAGATGAGAGTTGGGTTCTGGATCGTGGTTGAGATCCGGAGTTTTGGTGTGGTTTTCCTTGAGCGGGGTGTGGACCCCTGAGGAGTGGACCTCGGAAGCGGAAGCTTCCCCGAGGTGTGGACCTCCTAGCTGTATTCTGCTTACCTTGTACGTTGCAATGCTGCTTTGCTTAAGCTTTCTACGACGTAATAGGGATATCTCAAGCATAGTAGAATATACACCGCTTTTGCCTCTTTGTTGGGAAGCTGACATGACCTACCCGCTTATCGGGTAGACCCTGGTGCCTCTGACGCAGAGCCGGACTACGACTTCGACAACGACGGTTGGGTGGACTAGAGCTCTTCCTACACTTGAGCTGCCTGCGGATATGGAGTTTCCCACGCTTTCATGGAGCCGCTGCTAGACGTTTTATTTATGTTTGATTCAGTCCGATGGACTTGTACCCGGCATGTGCCGAAGAGATGTACTCTGATTAATGTAATAAAATAAATGTTGTATTCTACATTGCTGTTTTTTATCTTTTTGTATGGATTTTGGCATCGCTGAGACAGGGATTGCACGTGGTAGCCCTCCTGGGACTACCACCGAGGTGCTAAGAGTCGGGTTTCCGTCCGAGGAAATCCGGGTCGTTTCAGCAGGAAGAGGATTGTACCATAAGAGAAGCACGGAGTCAATTAGGACGTGAGCATAAAGGCCTTTATGATACAACTAATAATTTGATTCATTTTCAGTTAGGTCTTGCTCTAGCTTCCTTAGGGGTTATTACTTCCTTAGTTGCTCAACATATCCGCAGGAAGAGGATTGTACCATGAGAGAAGCACGATTAGGACGTGAGCATAAGGGCCTTTATGATACAAATAATAATTCGATTCATTTTCAATTAGGTCTTGCTCTGGCTTCCTTAGGGGTTATTACTTACTTAGTAGCTCAACATATGTACTCTTTACCTGCTTGTGCATTTATAGCACAAGACTTTACTACTCAAGCTGCACCAGTCCTGTAAATTCGCTCCAACTAGGAATCGAACTCGGATCTCCTGGTTGCGACCAAACCTCAGACTCCTCCAACCAACTAGGCTAGAGGACCTTTGGTAAGTGACTAAGTTTAAGAAATATCAAAATCAACCTAAGATGTCAACCTGTTTATGAAGATCAACATATGCATTACACATATTTAAAGAAATCGTAGCATCAACACATCAACCAAGAAACGCCAACTTTAATGTGGAAACCTATAAATTTAGGAAAACCGTGGGACAAGGCAACCGATTCTTTTCACTATCTGATTAAAGGATTAAAGCAAGTTCCTATCTAGATAGCACTAGGCATTATCATGTATAAAGATTTCATCATCTTGGCTAGCAACAAACAAGATTTGAGGCTACATGCTGAAGTATAGAAGGATATACAACCAAAGAATAGTGAATAATATATTGGAGGCACAAAAGAACGTGGACCTCGCTCTTTTGCACTATTAAAAGATCTCTCCAATCATCTTTTGTCCCTTTCTTCTTTCTTCACCTTTGATGGATATGTTTTGATTTTCATGGATCTCTTTATATTTCCATATACTTCTCTTTCTCTTCTAAGGCAGCACATTAAGCACTAAAGTCACCATTAATTGGCTGGATCGTCGTGTCTTAGACTAAAAACGAACTTAACGAAGCAGGGAGGTCTGTCACAGCATGATTGCAAGAAGGTCGTGTGTGATTATCAGCATGACTATGAGCAAGTGAACTAGAAGTGGCATGTGGAGAGCATCATCATCTCTACTACCATGCAAAACTAAGCTTCCCATCACCTAATCAATGTTGTGTGACGCCCCAGGTTTTTAATTAGCGTTATTACCGCTAATGACCGAATCAGCCAAGTCAAACCGGTCAAACATCAGTCAAACCTAGGTCAACCTGGGTCATCACCTCGAAAACCTCGCCAATGAACCCCAATGAACCCCTTGACCAAGCCTACACACACCCGTAGTCGACCCTTGGCCAAAGACACGGTCAAAACCGGCTTAACCGTTGACGTCAGCGAATGTCGTCCGGAACTTTTGCCTCGTTCTCCAAAATTCACCTAAACACTTCAAACTCTACCTTTATGAAAGTTGTCCATCTTGTTGAGGGACACAACTTTTGTGTAGATTGGCATTTCAAATTTTGGGTGGAAATTAGCGAAAAACTCGATCGACTGACAGTACCTCCTGTTTCCAGAACAGGCCGGCATTCAATGTTGGCACGACGTTCCTGCAAAATCCGTTGAGAAAAACACTAGACGGCCTTTACAAAAGTTGTAGAGGGTAGTTAGATCTACAACTTTCCTGTTGACCACTTTGTGCACTTCTAATCAACTTTTTGGAGAAAACCGCAGTCAAAGACGTCTTGACCGGGGCGAAAACCGGCGCGGCCGCGCTCCGAGCGCGCGCGCGCGCCGGCGCGTTCTCGCCGGCCGGCCGCGCGCGCGCGCGCGCGCGCCGGCCACCGCGTCGCCTCGGCGTCCGTGCGGGATCGTGCCACGCGTCTCGAGCCGCGAGCCACCGGCTCCCCGCCGCGCCGACCGCCTTGGAACGCGAGCCGCATTTACGTCGTCGTACCGCCGTCGCCTCGACCCCGCGGTCCGTCGTCCGCCCCCCCCCGCGCGCGCCCGCCAAGGCCGCGTGCGCACCCCGAGGAAGCCGGCCCACCCCCCGGCCACCGCCCGCGCTCGCCCTTAAAGGTCGCGCCCCGACCGGCCGCGGACGCCGATGCACGACGCCGTCCGCCATAGCCGCCTGGCAACACCGCCGAGCAGCCCCTCCTCCGCTCGGTTCCAGCGCACCCAAAGCACCGCAGCACCCTCCTTTAGCTCCACCACGCTCGCCGGCACCTAGCCACCACCGGCGCCCCCCCCCCCCCTTGCCGGCACGCCCCGGCCGCGGCGGCCAGTGCCCCTGACCGCCGGCGCGCCCCCTCCCACCGGCCACCACTGGCTCCAAGCGACCCACAAACCGGCCCCCAGTGACCCGTAGATCGCTCCCCTACCCTCCCCGGCCGGACTCCGGCGAGACCTCGCCGGAATTTCACCGGAACCGCCGCTGCACCGCGCCCAGGGACCACATTGCGAAAACAAAAATCTTCCCAGGGTCCCTGCTGCAAAAGCGCAACTCCAATAGTAAAAGTGAGTTGGCTGATTCTTGTAAATTGCGTAGAAAATCACAGAAACATCAGAAAAATGTGAAACCATTTATTTTCGGTTCGTGGTGAATTATCCTACAACTTTTGTTATTCTGGCCTGAGCTAATTCCTGAGAATTTTTGCATGAAAAATACAAATGTGAAAAACCTAGATCTGCAATATCTCAAACACTATAAATCCTCTGTGTCCAATTTTTGGATATGTTCTGTGTTAGGTCATGAATAGCCCCTGAGCCAAAAATAGCACAAAGTTATGATGTAAATCTTTTTATAAAAATGTTTTTCCATTTCTTGCAGATCTGCATAAATGATTTTTCTTGCTAAATATATTTATGTTTTTAAGCTCAACTTGTTCATACTGTCTTGTAATATCAAAATACACATCTTGTGAATTAATCATGATTTTTGGATTAACAGAAATAATTATTCTTGATTTATGCATGTTTTCCTTTGTAAATTAATAAACCAAGTTCAGTAGAGATTACATGTGAACATGCTGGTTCTTTAGACTTGTTTAGGATCAGAGAGCATGCACAAGAAAGTTGGGAGCATTTTGATGCTTATTTATTTTTATATGCATTTAAATTGAATCACTAGCTAGTCCTTTGTTATTTTCAATAATATTTATTTTCCTAGCATCAAACACTTACATGTGGGTCCAATGGACCAGGATAGGTGCTAGTAGGCTTAAGAAACACTCCTTTAATTTTTGGTAATTTAATTGCTTAATAAAAAGCTTGAAAGCCCTTTTAATATTAAAGAGAAATTAAATAAAGGAAAGCCCTTATTTAGTTCTTTTTCCTTTTTGAAAGTATTATCTAATTCAATTAAAAGATAATTAATTCTCATTGCTGATAAGGAATTAATTCAAGGATAAAAATATTATTCATATCTTTGCTTGTAAAAGGAAAAGGATTAAAGCTTTCACATGAAATGACAAGTACAAAGAAACCTTTATTCAATTGTGCAATAAAAGAATAACTCATGTACAACCAATAACCCTCCTAAAAGAGAAATCACCAAACCGCCCATGTTAACTTGAGGGTGGTTGCAAATCATGTTAAAAAGGTTAAATATACCTACCCACTACTGTTGGTGAATTTTAAATTAAAATATTTACATATATATGTACACAATCACCATCAAAAAGAATAATTAATAAAGAGTTGCATATTGTTCCTTTATGGAAGAGTACGCTGAATGTATTCTTATCTAGGTGAATGTGTCCAACTATTACACCCCTTGATTGTCACTTGTGGTTTGTGGTGAACTAAATTGAAATCGTCAAGTAAATCTTGCATTTGCATCCTCGTGTAGATCTCCCGAACGGTAGCTGTACGCGTGTGCCGGACGGAGGAGACAGAGGAGCTGACGGAGACGTGCACCACGTCGTTGTAGAGCAAGACCTGGACCAAAGTCCAGAAGGGCCCAAGGCTAAACTTGCCATCGAAGGCAAGCCCCGGATCATTAACCCCGTCTTTTAAAATTATGCAATTATGTTTGCTATGATTGTGCATTTACGTTCAGGAGTTGATGAAACCCTAGATGCATGATCCTTAGGTACCTATGCTCTATCACTAGTATGCTAGGTCGATAGCTGCTATGCTATAGGACCGATAGAAGTCAAGTGATGTTCGTCACTCGCGAGATTAGGTTCTTATGTTGGAATCATAAGATCTTTATAAATGGATTGCTCATGTGGTAAGAGCATGGGATTTGGGCTCTGGTCCAGTGGCTTTCGTGGGCTAAGCTTTTGAACGTACTAAACATATGCCGGGTATGGGACCGGTAAGCCTAGTACCCGATTGACGCGGTAAGGGAACCTTTCCCTACTAAACCTGGGGCACTTGTGTCCCCCTGCTTGCAACAGTGTGGTACCCGAGTGAGTCTGGACGTTCGTGTGGGAGCGATCCAGTAAACCTTGTACCAAGGAATGTAGGTTCCGCTCCCGAGCCGAAGATCGACGGGAACGGCCTGGGAAAGTTGTCCTTACGGGGGCAGCCTACCGTGTGTTTGGGTTTACCTTGCAAGGTTTAACATCAATCGATTGTCGGCCTCTCACCGTTATCTGAGACTGCTTAATCAACTGGCCATGATATCCCATAATGATGGAACTTGAAGAATATGGTTGTATGAATTAATTGCTTGTCCAATTCTTGATTGAATTAGATGGCACATTTAGAAATGGTAATCAACTAGAACTTGTGCTAAAATTTTGAAAGTAAGGATCTACTCTTAGTAGCTGTTCAGCAAAAGGAACTGCATCGGCCAAAAGCCTTTCATGTCTAGAGTTTGGTGATGTAGCTATCACCCGACGGTTAAGTCTTGCTGAGTATTAGTATACTCAGCCTTGCTTTAAAAATTGTTGTTGCAGGTGTGATTGACCGGATGGGTGACGACAAGTAAGGACATCATGGATGGCCTCCTGTGATGTTCACCGTTGCGCTAGTTTAAATTATTTACGCTGTATTTTCGAACTCTGAACCTTTACTCCATGTCATGAACAATGGTTTGTAATAAATTATGCTAACTCGTGTTGTACTCTGGACTCGCCTTCGCGTGAGTTTTAATGCATATGTCGATCCTCTGTTTGAATTCCAAGTGATTTACCAGGCGTTAACCCGACAACTAACGACAGGATGATACTTTACTATTGCTTAACGACCAAAGTGGATCGGTCTTAGGCTATAGTACGGTATTTTCCTGGGCGGGTTGTCACATGTTGTGTCGGCATACATCGTGATTCCAATGAGCGTCGACAGTGGCGCCAAGCCGCATTAGCCATCGGTAGGGATGCAAGTTATATATATTTTAGGTCATTAGTCGACCCAAAATATTGATAAAATAAAGTAGAATGGCATTCTACGTAAATAATTATGGAAGAGAAATGAACTAGAGTGGCAAGTCAACGTAATTAATCAGCTGATCCAAAAACACAATTTGGTACCCACTTACATCCTTAGCCATCAGGATCAGCAAACAACTCTTGACACATAACACATCTTACATCTGAATGTGGAACATGTTGTCGTGATGCCACTCATTCCGAAGGCATGCAGCTGCAAAACAAAGATGCACGTCTGTCGGGCATACACCCCGGGTACTCATGCAAGGAAGCAAGAAGAGTAGAAGACGGACTCCTAGTAGAATTCCCCTGTACTCCTACTAGGACTCGCTCTGTGTAATTATACTAGGACTCCTGCCTTGTAACCGATTAGGAACCTGCCCCCTGGACTATATAAAGGAGGGTTGGGTACCTAGCTGAGCATCCAATCCCTCCGGGGAACAACACCAAGTGCAAGGCGCAATACTACTCTAAACAGGACGTAGGGTAGCTACTCCGGCTACCCGAACCTGTATAAATCTCGTGTCTTGTGTCCTCGCGCGTACCTTTGGGTTCCAGATCATGACGATCCCCACCTTCTACCTTGCTGCGGGTACCTCCCATGGAGGTCGAAAGGTTTAAACACCGACAGATGGCGCCCACCGTGGGGCCATCGTCAAGATCATCAGCAAATTTGAAGGACCTATCATCAACAACAAGATCGATCTGCTCGGCGTGATTCACAACTCGTCGAGTCCCTGATTTGATATTGTTGTTTGCATCGAGTTCACATAGATTTCGAAGTCCTCCGAATCCCATGCGGCCTCTCCACGCGTTGTCCAGTTCACGATGAAATCGAATCAGAACCGGACCGCAAGATCGAAGTTGACTGCTGCCCTGCATATGCTTTTGAGAATTCAATTCATCAGAGAAAATTGCCAACGCGACAACATGCATCGAGTTCAAAGCAGAGGCAGCAAGACATCTAATGCTACAACAAGCTCTCATGGCACCAGCGTGAGGAGCAATTATGAGCTCCTTTTCTATCCGTGCATGCAAGCAATCATCAAGTCACTCCAAGATCTTTGCTCAATGAACAAACTTTGCGTACACGGGAAGGGCTACATCGTCTCACGGCTGCATCGGCTCTACCTCAATCTTGTCGTGCGCCGCGACTACTCGTCACCCGGGTGCATGGGCTCTACGTCAACCTTGTTGTGCGTCGCGAGTACTCGTCTCCCGACCGCAGCGGCTCTACATCGACTACGCCGTACACTGCCACGACGTCGTCTTCTGGGCGTACGACTACCTCGACTACTTACCTCGACTAGTCTCAACCGGAAAACTAGTCGAGGACGGCTCCCGCGACATCAACAACTAGTCGGATCCACCTCCAACTAGTCGACTTCAGCTCCAACCGTCGCGGCTCCATCATCGACCGCCACGGCTTCGTCGACACTCGTCCGCGAATCAAGCTAAGTCACTTATTTCAATAATTATTTTTTCTTCCACTTGTTTTCCGCATACAGGAACCAACGCTGAAGACTACTTCGTGTACGCCTCTCGACGGCTACCTGCCAGCAGAGCTACACCGTGCCAGCTATTCCTTGGGGACCGTTGACTGACTGTCACAGGCTTGGTACAACAAATTAGGAGGCTCTTGCCATGACGTTTCGTGTGCTGAGTGCTGGAGGCGCACAACGGCTACACCCTGAGGAGGCACAGCGCAATCCTGCTCTCCGCCATGCGGAACAACGAGCAATCGCACTCTCTCTTGTCGCCATGTCGACTACCTTCGTCTACCTCTTAATGGTCTCGCTACAGTAGCACACGCCTTGATCCGCGCAAAGCCTCGGCTCTCCTGTCATGCCTCCACGCCCCCAGCGGCTATGGCTAAACAGCGACCTCAGAGACCGGGCGCTTAAACCAGCTCTCCTGTCATGCCTCCACGCCCCCAGCGGCTATGGCTAAACAGCGACCAAAGAGACTGGGCGCTAAACCGCATCAGGCTAACTACTCGACGCCTTACGACCACAACGAGAGCATGACACATGACATTTACATCTATATTCATATTTGTACTTGTCATTAGTAGATTCAATTTCTACAAAAATGCTACATAATGTACGCATCTCTACTTTCAGGTCAAGCTTCGGCGACGACTTCCAGTACGCTCCGCGTACCTCCACCGGCGCGGCTAGTTCCCAAACTCGGGGGCTACGCACCAAATTACTACTCGATCACAACTCGAGTAGTCTCTGCTATCTCTCTAGCTCGGGGGCTCAGCACCAACAACTACTCGACGTGGCTCCTACGGCTCACCTGGCGACGATCTCGGGGGCTGAACGCTACAAGAGTACTCAAATGATGACTTCCGCAAACACTGAAGACCCTCGGACTGATTCTTCAATCGTTCCAAGGCTCGGGGGCTACTAGGCTACACTCATCAGTTGATTTTTTCAAGACGGAAGCAGAATCAAGATAGACCCTCAGCCAGAGTCTACAACTCAACCTAAGGCTCGGGGGCTACTCCATATGGAGTGCGATTTTGCAACCGCACTTCCATATAATCTCGACTTCAAGACTAATGAGCTGGACCACCTTCCAGCCTCGCGGTAGTTCAAGTACTATTGAAGGCTTCTTCAAGCAGTACTCGAGGACGCTCAAGAACTACTCAAAGAGGCTTCAAGACTACTCGAACTACTACTCTCGACTCCAACGTGCTCGGGGGCTTGTCGGGCATACACCCCGGGTACTCATGCAAGGAAGGAAGAAGAGTAGAAGACGGACTCCTAGTAGAATTCCCCTGTACTCCTACTAGGACTCGCTCTGTGTAATTCTACTAGGACTCCTGCCTTGTAACCGATTAGGAACCTGCCCCCTGGACTATATAAAGGAGGGTTGGGTACCTAGCTGAGCATCCAATCCCTCCGGGGAACAACACCAAGCGCAGGGCGCAATACTACTCTAGACAGGACGTAGGGTAGCTACTCCGGCTACCCGAACCTGTATAAATCTCGTGTCTTGTGTCCTCGCGCGTACCTTCGAGTTCCAGATCATGGCGATCCCCACCTTCTACCTTGCTGCGGGTACCTCCCATGGAGGTCAAAAGGTTTAAACACCGACAACGTCTTCCATTTGGTGCTAAGAAAATAGGTAAACAAACAATGAGCTAGTAATGAGGTGTATGCATTGAGAGAGTGTGTGTGTGTGAAGCTAGTGAGCTCCTGGACGGTAGTAGCCAGTTATTATAGCACATAGATGGAACATGACCTATTCTGCTATTTATTTGCTTTTTAGGTAAAGTTATTTACACTTCAATGAAGTGTGTTTTGATATTCTTGGTCCGATTTGGGGGCATAATTATATATACTATGTGAAATATGATTAAACAATGTGCAGTGTGGGAAGCAGTAGCTTTAATGTGGAAAATCCCAAATCAGGGAAAATTTATGAGACCAAGCTAATCAAATCTGCTTACATTATATGCTTGTGGGATTACAACAAATTCATCTCTAAGTAGTACTGGAGGTTCTCATTACACGAAAACTTCATCATCTTGAACAATAACAAACAAGATTTGGGGACTACAAGCTCGTGGGTCTCTTTATTTTCAGAGACTTCTTTCGTCTCATTTAAGGTGGCACACTAGATATTAAAATCACCTAAGTTTGATCCACACCTTAATCTATATTTTTCTTATATGTGGAGTTGAGAGCTATAAGTTTAATGACTCAACTCAATGCTCACATGGTGAGAAGTGAATATATTATTTGATTTTTGTTATTAATATATTTTATGATGAAAATGAGATAGGTGACATAAATGAGCATTCTCGCATCTGCACTAATTAAGACAAAGTTTGGAATAACTTTGTCTTGAACCTTAAAAGAGGATGGACACATGTTGCACAAGCTAAGGCCCTTCTAGCTAGTGGAAAGTTTCATTCTTGTCCTGAAAGCATCAACTTCTTTTGGGTGGGAATTCCAAATACATGGAGCATCAAGTATGGCGCCAAACACCGCAGTCGAGTCTACAAGTGGAACATGATTTCCTGATGTCACTCATTCCGTAGGCAGCTAAATGAAAAATTATAATGATGAGGTGAAAAGGCTAGAGGGCGTGTGAGCTGTGAGGTGAGCTACTGGTTCTTTTTATAGCAAGCACATGACTAGCAAAGCTTCAATTTTAAACCAATGAATCAGAGGACTGTTATGGGTTGGTGCGTCATTTGCCTTTGGACTCCCAATGCATGCTAGTGGGCTAGAAACATTGTTCCATATTTCAACTGGCCGACCGGGCCCCAAGCATGCTTGCAAAGTTTGCAATTTGAACCTTAAAACATGACACATTGCAAGTTATTTTAAACCTCAGTGCGGAACACATCTTCCAACAGCATTTTCGATTATGATTTGCTCAATTGAGATTGAGCTCGTTCAATTGTGAATGGTATGTGGTGTCGGCTGGTGGTTTGGTCACCACCGATCCATTGTGCACACAGTCACAGCATTTTCGTTCGGATTACACAAACAATCTGATCTAAGCATCATCGGCAGGCTCACCCACCTTGTGAATCTGTGATGTCGTACAAGTGCTTGTCACCAAAACCAGAACTAGCATGTCAAGATCAACATCGTCGTCATCTCTTCCACCATGCAATAGAGGTGGAACATGACCTATTCTGACATTTATTTTGCTTTTTAGGTAAAATGATTTACACTTCAATTAATTGTTTGTTTGATTCTTGGCCGGTTTGCATTAGTGGACTTTTCCTTCTCTTTTTAAGGTAACACATTTCCATATAGACATTTCCTTCTCCTCATTTCCATATAGACTTTTCCTTCTATTTTAAGGTAGCACACTGAAAGGACCTTAATGTTGCCTAGAGGGGGGGCGTGAATAGGCTTGACGACCAAATTAAATTTTTTCTCCCCAAACACTTGAGCTGACAGTGCTCCACCGGTCAGACCGGTGGTGATGACCGGCCGACCCCGGTCAAGCACCGGTCTTCACGAGTGACACCGGTCGACCGGTGCGCCTCACCTGGCCGGACCGTGTAGCACAAAGAACCTGCAAAAACAACCTCAAGCACCTCTTGGCTTCTAGCACGAACTAAACTCGGGGTGTGACCTTTGTAGATGATCACAAGCAGAGTAAGGAGCCCTGCACACACAAGTAACACACCCAAGTAGATCGAAGCGGAAGCAAATGTAATATGCTAGAATGAACAACTTAGAGAGACGAACCACACGAAGATGCAAGGATTTTTTTCCCGAAGTTCACCACCCACTGAGGAATGGCTACGTCTCCGTTGAGGAGCTTGTAAGGGACAATTCCCACAACAAGTCGGGTCTCTTTCAACCACTTTCCTCCTTTCCACTAAGGTGATCTTTTCCACGAAGAGGCAAGATCGCAGCCCTCACAAACTTCCCACTGCTCACCACAACCTTGGGAGCTAGCCGGCGACACCTAGCCGTCTAGGAGGCAAACCTCCAAGAGTAACAAATGCTCCAAAGTTTGTAGACGCGAAACCAAAGTGCTCAAGCTATGGAAACTGCTCTTGTTAGCTCACAAAGTCACTCCTAGGCTCACTTCCTCAACCCAACACAAAGATGATGGCTTGAATCCACAAATCTCACAAAGAGATGGTTGGGGAGAGCCACTAAAGCTTAGAGCTAGTTAGAAATGGCTTGGGACCTCAGCAAATTCACTAGAAACAGCAACCCTCACTTGAAGAGGGCTTGGGGTATTTATACCCCTCAAAGGAGAAAACTAGCCGTTAGTCCCCGGGCAAAGACCCTGGTCGGACGGTGCCTCACACCGGTCGGACCGGTGTTCGAAAAACTAGCCGTTGGGCTAGCGGCACCGGCCGACGGCGGTGCCTCGACCGGCCGGACCGGTCGAGCCCGAGTTACCCCCAAAACCTCTTTTGAAGAAACTAGCACTTCACCACCAAGATGAAATGACCCAGGTTAGGTTAGGAGGGTTTGTTAGCACACTCTAAGGCTAATTCTCACTTAGGTCAACTAATAAGCACTTTGACTTGGTCAACTCGCTAAGTTGCATCCCTCTTGATAGTACGGCATACCTATACTCAAGAAAAGAATAAAAGATCTTCGATGACCTCTTGAGCTTGAACAACTTCAAAGCTTGCCATACATGATCAATAACCACTTGAGGGCTTTCAACATAGCTTTTGACTTGAGCACGTCCATACTTGAGCTAGTGACTTAGGATCTTTCCATATAGTATAAGAATGCACACTTGGATCCATGGTCACTCCATGTTGTCAATCTTTAACGAGCTGATGACTTGCAAAGCTTCCCTCGGTTAAGGTTTGAATATGATACTTGAAGACCCCACGGATGCTAGACCTTCACCCTAGCAAAAACACTTATGGCGGCTTAGCTACGACCCCAAAGATTGCTTAGTCCCTCACCCTAGACATCTCGGTTGATCTCTTCATCACTTATCCAATCCACTTTGAGTTCCACTTTGCTTCACACGCAAATAACCTTCATTTGAAAATCCCGCTTCAAATGCTTGATCTTGATTGACAACGGATATGCAAGCTTCCAATTTCTTGAACCATAGTGTGTATACTCATCATCTTGTTCTCTTTCAATAAACTCATGAAGTCTTGCACCATATACTTGTCTTTGTAAATGTGAGCCATAAAATGCATCCATAATTAAAATACTTCAATGGTTGCACATGAATATATAGTGAAAACCTGCTCACAATCTTAAACAAAATCATTAGTCCTTTAATCGCCTTGTCATTCAATTCACCAAAATGCACTTAGGGGCCTAGATGCACTTTCAATCTCCCCCTTTTTGGTGATTGATGACAACTCGATTAAAGCTTACAAATAAAACAATAAAGCGCATTTTGATTCTTAGATATAGCTAGAGCTCCCCCTCAATTTGTGCTTTGAATTGAATTTCAAAAAGTTGGCCTTAAATGCCATTAGCACAAATTTGGAAGTAAAGACGTGTGAGCTCCCCCTATATCTGAGAATCAGTGGAGTGCAACATGTGTGAGCGACAAAATAAAATACGTGATGCGTATGACAAGATATGCACAAAGCAGAGGGAAGTGAGCTGACTAGGCGGCACCGGTCAGACTGGTGCCCCTGACCGGTCAGACCGGTCAGGTCCAGTCAACACACACGACTGGGCGGCACCGGTCAGACCGGTGCCCCTGACCGGTCAGACCGGTCAGGTCCAGTCACCGCACAGAGCAACAGAAGTGCATGCTATTTGGTCCAAGGTGATCGGGCCAGGGTTGCAAGCTGGTTTAGATCACTTTGCTCCATTTAGCCAACACAAACAAGCATCATTCAATTCATGCATCACAAACTAGCAATAAAGTCGCTTAGATATTACAATAAGGTTTAAAACACACAGTAGCACTCACACAAATGTTCTCAAGTCCACTAAGTTAAAGTTCTAACTTATTACATGGCTTCTCTCATCAACCAGCAGGCACCGGGCCGATCGGGCAGTGCGGCACCTACCGTCGACCGGTGCAACACAGACAGCAACCCAAACAGCGCAGACTAGTGGTTTTAATCGCGATTCTTCTCCCCCTTTGGCATCAAGCATCCAAGAAGGGCCTAGAGAAGAAGCATATGCCTATCACTGTCCTTGAGATCCGTCTCCCAGGTGAGAGCTCCCTCCTATTTGAGATTCGTCAAGAATCCAATGTAAAGGAGAGTTTAGGTAAATCTACTCCGAGACGGTGATTTGAGATGGATGAGCTATGGGAGCGCAGTTTTTACCATAGAAGTAAGGGTTGTAGCCAAAGATCTCGGCGGAGAAGCGAGCGCCCCAATCTTGTACTTGCTCGGGAGGTGGAGGAGGTGGGGGTGCTTGCTCTTCTTCCATGAAGTGAGACGATCTCCGCTACGTCCGAGGAGGAGGTACAAATGGTGGAGGTGGAGGAGGAACCGATGAGGACGATCCTTGTCCTTGCCCGGACTCGAAGAACATGGGGCCATATTGATTAAGCAAGTCGGAGTTGGCCCATCCTCTCATCCTTTCCTCAAAGGACGGTATCTCAACCTGTGGAGTCTCTGGAGACGGTGGAGAGCGAGGAGGTTGAAAACCTTGGGCATTGTGCATCAATTTCATCGTGTCCCTCATTTGCTTATTAGCCCTTCTCAACCTTTGTTGCTCAACTTGGATGTCATGTTGGCTCTTGCACATCCCAAAAATGAAGTTGAGAAACTTCCGCAAGGGGGAGGTGGACCTGCGTGGTCTGTCTGGCTGCCAGCCACCCCACCGGTCAGACCGGTGCTCAGCACCGGTCAGACCGGTGACGGTCTAAGCCCCTGCCTGAGGAAGATCTGGCCGAGTTATTCCCTCCTCAAAGATTTCTTCCTCATGGCCCGGTGCATGCTCAACTCTAGGAGATGGAAAGCGAGGATTCTTGCTAGGATTGAGATTCAGAGGCTTGTGAGTCACATTTTTCGGAAACTCCGTCTTTGCAACTTTTTCAATCATGTACATGATATACGGACTATAGCTGCAAATTTTCTTGGGATACTCGGATAAGTGCTTGATTTCTTGCCACATAAAATCCCCAACACTAAACTCTGGAGCTCCCGGCCTCAAAGCCACCATCAAGTTTTTCTGGAACTTTGTGATTTCTGAGGGGTTTCCATCTCTAGGTGTAATAGACACCCTATGTAAAACCCCGGATTTTCATAGAAAATCCGAATCCCTGTACCATCGCGATAGTCCCTGGATCAGTGGCTATCGCGTACAGAACGTCTCACAGATAAATACACCAAGTCATACATCGCATCACATAGAGGTAATAGTACATAAATTTATTACAAGTCCATTAAGGAGTACATCAATACAAGCCTCTTGGCTGAATCAGAGTGAAAATTCTACGCAACGGTAGCTATCTTCTCAGAAGGGTCTCCATCTTTATTCTTCCCACCACAGGCAAACTCGAGCGAAGCGACGTATCCCTCAGTCGTACCATCCGTCGGCGTTGCAGTCGAACTCGGACTCGTACCCTGCACACCCAAAGTCTATCCCCAAGGAGTGGGATAGGTCCACGTCACCAACTGTATGCAGCTTTAATTGGCCTAACATCTAAAGGGAAAAGAGAGTAGGCAAGGAAGCGGCTTTGGTTTCCTAAGCAGCAGCAGCAGAGCAAAAACAAGGTATCTCCATCAATATCCCGAAACCCAAGTCTCTCAATACAGCTCGGATCCACCTGGTCACCCAGAAGACCCGTCACCACCTCCTACTCCTGTCTAGGGCCAGTGCGAGAACTTCCTCTCCTCGCACCTCAATGGTTACAATCGGATCGACGAGGTAGATGGAGCCTCTCTCCTCTAGCCAGCTGTAACCACGGCTCACCACACTCTCACCTATAGGGGGAAGGTAGAAATCCCAAAACATGAGGATCAAGTAAGTCTTCTAGGCAGTGTCCATGACCGAGGACGCGGCTATAGCTATAGATCGAACAACTCTGCAGAGCGTGTACACCTGTACCCATCCCGGAATGGTACCCGATCGGTGTACGGCCGACCGAGCCAATCCTACCGGCGAACTCTCGGTAGTTACGAACCCACCCTGCATTCGGCCCTCAAAGCGGTCCTCTCCGCAAAGGAAGACAAAGACCGGAATCGTGAAATGCTCCCGTGTGGCCACACGGGAGACGCTCTGAGAGGGTGGTCTCACCTCCACCGCTCCCCCACAGATACCCTCTATCCTTCCTAGGCGGTATGGTTCCGCACTTGCCGAGCTCAACTCGGCCCTATCCCCACTCTCGGCGGGGTGGTGTGTACGATGTCCTATAAACAAGTTGATCCACTCGGTTTCAGACCGGGGCGAGCTCATGTCCTCCAAGCGCACGTAAAACCCCAACACCTAGGCTCCGAAAACCGTAACATGAGGGATGCACTGAGGAGTGCACCCCTATCCCCGATCCCAGATCGGTTGTCTCGAGCTCACCCCCGCCAAAGTACCCAAAACGCCTTCTCCTGCCGGTTTTTACCCCACACACGCCAAGAACCACTATCCCCATCCCAACACATGCATCGCGAAGCTCGGCGTATACATACGCTCACATAAACATATATATAGTAGTAGGACAATCAAGGACAGGGTAAACAAAGAGGCAGTGCAAGGTTCATCAACATGCGTACATTAAAGTAAAGCACTAGCAATACTACTTAGCAATGCTTAATGGGTATTTCAGAATCAGTCGGGCGTGAACCTGGGGTTGGGTAGTCCTCCGCAGCGAAGTCGTCGGCGTAGTCGTACTCCCCGGCTCGGCTTTCCGCTCCCCGCTCGCTCCTAATAGCGCGATAGGAAAAATAAATAGCAATCCTAATGCAATTTAAATCCGTATAAGAGCATTTAAGAACCAAAAGAGAGCAAACACCATCCCAACCCGGAGTTTAAGATTTTAGAAATTTTCTGGAAAAGGTTTTACAATTTTTGGAGTTAAAATGGATTTACTAGGTTTTTTCGAAGAGAAAATAGGTTTTCTGGAATTAAAAATATGTTAAAAACCCTTAAACCCTCCCCAGCCACACCAGATCCCCGATTTCCGATCGGGTGCGGCCCGGCGCTCCGCGGCCCGCGTGCGGGCCGGGGTCGCTATTGGGCCGCATGCGATCCCGTGAGGGGACCGTGCGGCTCGACGCGGTGAGGGCCGGCGTGTGGCCGCGACGGGGTCGGGTCCGGCCCACGGCGGATCCCGCCGAACGTGCCGTGGCCACGCCGCATGTGGTCTCCGTGCACCACACGTGTCCGTGAATCCAACCGTGCCCTTAGGTGCTCGATGAAATGCCCAAGAGAGGGATGCGGCGGCGCGGGAGGACCTCGCCGATGGCGAGTCCCACGGCGCCTGGGCGACTGGCCAACACGGGGGACCACAAGGGACTCCCCGTGCGCTCGGCTCGAAAGGGGCACAAGACCGGGGTGGTGACCGTTGCGCGAGGCCATCGCCAGCGTGGGCACGGCGGCGTCGCGCGCGGCGGCGGTGCCGGTGACCTAACCCGCACGGGAGCGCGGGAGCGCGAGAGTGATGGCGTGCGCGGGGGTGAGCGCGTGCGCCGGGTTACTACCGGAGGGGAGTAGGGTTTGGTCACGATGGGGGCGTCGCGGCGGGGTTCACGGCGGAGCCCGGCTCGTCGCCATGGGCGGCGGTGAGCACGGCGCCCGCGGTCGGCTGGCGCAAACACGACGGGGGTTACGGCGGTGTGCTCAGGTGACCAAGGACGTGGCGTCCCCTTTTCTTGGCGACCGCGCGCGTGCCCTACATGGCCACGGCGAGGCCATGGCGGCGCGGCCATCCTAGACGCGGCGGTGTGGAACGACGCAGGCGCAAAAAGGACCAAAGGCCCGGCCTTGTCCCCAGTCTAGCGTGCGCGCGCGCGGAGTGCACACTGGCGCAGGGGGGGTTTGGACCCGCGCGGCCTCGCGCGCGAACCCGAACGTGATCGCGAACGCGGACACGATCACGGCGCGGCGGCGCGTTCTCGCCAGTAGGGTGCGGCACACTACGACGACCAAAAGGACTACGCGAGCGAGCGAGCGCACGTCGATGTAGGTAGCGGCACCTGCAAGAAACTGCATCCCAGCCTGGCACGAAGGCCGGCATCACCAGCGGCGGCGCGGCGGCGCGGAGCAACGGCGCGTTCTCCCTCGGCTCGATGGCCGTGGTGTCCACAAGTGGGGAAAACGGGCGTCCTCACCTCTGTGGCCACTGGCCGAAGTGAAGCGCGTCGGTGAAGTGAGGCGGTGCGGCTTGTCAGCGGGGAAGAAGACGAGGGCGGCGGCGCGACGTCGAGGGAGAAGAGGAAGTAGGGGAAGTAGGCGTTCTCGTCGTCGGCGGGTCCGGTTCCTCCCACGGGCGGCTCTGCGCTTCGCGGCGGACGGCTCCTTCCATGGGCGGCTCCTCTTCTCCTTCTCCTCCCCTTCACCCCCCTTCTCCTCCGGCGGGTCAGCGCACGTGGCAGGGGAGCAACTCCCCGAGGCGGCTAGGGTTGGGATCCTCCCGGGGCTCGGCGGCGTCTCTTATATAGGGCGGCGCGGCCTGGGACACGCGGACGGCCTGGATGCGCCGGGGCGCGCGGCACGCCGCGACGGTGAGGCCCGTGGCCGGCGCGCCCGCCTTTGGCTTTGGTCGTCGGCCCAAAGCTCAAAGGTAGGGGATGACGCGGCGACGTCATCGCGGGGCCGGGTGACGCGGTGAGCGGGGCCCGCTGCCGCCGGCCGGGCGGCGGCGCGCGCGTAGGTGGAGACCGCGGCGGGGTTAGCTGGGCCGCGGCTGGGCTCAAAGCGGCGCTGGGTAGATTGGTTGGTTGGCGGCCCATTTAGCATAGTGATGCTTCCCTATTTCCTTTATGTTATTTACTTGATTCAAATTTGAATTCAAAATCAAATTCAAATTTGAATCCACTCAAACAAAACCCAAATAAAATCCAAAGGAAGATCCAACTTCTCACACTAGCAGATTATAAGTCCTAAAATTACTGTTGGTGCCAAAATGAAATCTAGGAATTGGGGAAAGAAACAAGAAGACACTCTTATTTGTTTTTTGAGCACTCAATTTCAATTCGAGTTTTTGAAATTCCACAATTTGAATTCATACCAATTCTAAGGATGTTACAGAACTCCCCCCTCACAAGAATCTCGTCCCCGAGATTAAGAAGTTACCTCCGATTCGAAGAGATGAGGGTATTTCTCCCTCAATGCGGACTCCTTCTCCCACGTGGCTTCACGCTCGGAGTGATTACTCCATAGCACCTTGCATAAGAGCGTGGTGGTGTTCCCCGGTCGACTTCTCTCGCCCCGCCTAGGATCCGAACCGGTACTCCAAGTACTCCGTGGTTTCTGGACGTCGAGTGCCTGAGCAGGCACTCTCTTCTCGATGACCACACACTTCCGAAGTTGGGATACATGGAACACCGGTGCACTCCGGTTAAGCTCCGGAGGTAGCTCGAGTCGGTAAGCTACCTTCCCGACCCTACTCACAATAGGGTAGGGACCAACGTACCTAGGGGACAGCTTCCCCTGATGTGGAACCTTTTCGTGCCTCGGAGGGGTGACACCTTCAAGTAGACGTGATCCCCCACTTCAAACGAGACATCTCTTCGTTTCGGGTCGGCGTAGCTCTTCTGCCTGCTCTGAGCTATCTTCAGGTTTTCCCTGACCTTGGCGACATTCTCTTCGGCCTCAACAATGGTGGCGGGACCGAAAAAGGTTCGTTCCCCCACCTCGGACCACATCAACGGTGTCCGACACTTTCTGCCGTACAGGGCTTCGAAAGGAGCCATCTTCAAGCTGGACTGGTAGCCGTTGTTGTAAGAGAACTCGGCATAGGATAGACTCTTTTCCCAATCGGACCCATAGGTCAACACACAAGCTCTCAGCAAGTCTTCTAGGACTTGATTCACTCTCTCCGTCTGACCGTCAGTCTGGGGGTGGAAGGCTGTGCTGTAGTTCAGCTTGGTGCCCATGGAAGCATGCAAACTCTTCCAGAACTGAGCGGTGAACTGTGGCCCTCTGTCTGACACAATGCTCCTCGGAGCCCCATGAAGCTTTAGGATATTGTCCACATACAGTTCTGCAAGTCGGCTCACGCGGTAGTCCGTCCTAACGGGTAAGAAGTGTGCCACCTTGGTCAGCCGATCAACAATTACCCATATGGAGTCATGCCCTTTCTGTGTGCGTGGCAACCCCACAATGAAGTCCATACTGATGTCGTCCCATTTCCACATGGGTATCTTGAGTGGTTGTAGCAGTCCGGCAGGCCTCTGGTGTTCGGCCTTCACTCGCTGACACATGTCACATCGAGCAACGTACTCTGCAATATCTTCCCTCATCTTTTCCCACCAGAATCGTACCTTCAGGTCTTTGTACATCTTGGTACAGCCAGGGTGGATCGAGATCGAGAGTCATGGGCCTCCTTAAGGATTGAGTCCCGAATTTCCTTGTCCTGAGGCACGCAGATGCGGTCCTTCAGCCACAGTGTACCCTGTTCATCGAGGCGATAATCAGCTGCTTTTCCACTCTCCATCAGGCGTTTTACCTCTTGAATCTTTGGGCACTCCTTCTGAGCTTGTCGGATCTGGTCTTCGAGTGTGTATTTCACCCGCAACTGGTTCAACTGCCCCTCTTCCAATATTTCCAAACTCAGCTTCTCCAGCTCTTCATGCAAGGCTGGTTGTTCCTCTCGCACCATCAGGTTGTTGCAGTAGTGCTTGCGGCTCAGAGCGTCGGCTACGACGTTAGCCTTACCAGGGTGGTAGTGAATGTTCAGGTCGTAGTCCTTGATCAGCTCTAGCCATCTCCTTTGCCTCAGGTTCAACTCCGACTGGGTGAAGATATACTTCAGACTCTTGTGATCAGTATAGATGTCGCACTTGTTCCCCATCAGATAGTGCCTCCATATCTTCAAGGCGTGGATGACAACGGCTAGCTCGAGGTCGTGAGTAGGGTAGTTCTCCTCGTGCTTCCTTAGTTGTCGCGAGGCATAGGCTACCACCTTGCCTCCTTGCATCAGCACGCAGCCGAGTCCTTGCCTCGACGCGTCACAGTACACCACGAAGTCCTTGCTCGCATCGGGTAGGGTCAGGACCGGCGTAGTGGTGAGACGAGTCTTGAGCTCCTGGAAGCTGGCTTCACACTTGTCCGACCACACATACGGCGTGTTGCTCTTCAAAAGTTCTGTCATGGGCTTGGCGATCTTCGAGAAGTTCTCGATGAACCGGCGGTAGTATCCTGCCAAACCGAGAAAACTGCGGATCTCTATCACGGACTTCAGTGACTGCCACTTGGACACCACCTCAATCTTGCTAAGATCTACGGCAACTCCTTTAGCTGACAACACATGACCCAGAAACGCGACTTCCTCCATCCAGAACTCGCACTTGCTGAACTTGGCATACAACTGATGCTGCCTGAGCTTCCCCAACACGATCCTCAGGTGCTCCTCGTGCTCTTCTCGTCGTTCGGGGAGTAGACCAGTATATCGTCGATGAAGACGACGACACACTTGTCCAACTCATCCATGAAGACCTTGTTCATCATGTTCATGAAGTATGCCGGGGCATTGGTGAGGCCAAACGACACGACTGTGTACTCGTACTGCCCATACCGGGTTACGAACGCCGTCTTATGGATGTCCTCTGGGTGAATCTTCATCTGATGGTAACCTGATCGGAGATCAATCTTGCTGAAGTACTTGGCTTGCCTTAGCTGATCCATCAGATCATCAATCCTGGGCAGTGGGTACTTGTTCTTGATGGTTACCGCGTTCAAGGGGCGGTAGTCGACGCACAGGCGTTGAGTCCCATCCTTCTTCGGAACGAATAGTGCCGGTGAACCCCAGGGTGAAGCACTTGGTCGAATGAACCCTTTCTCGAGTAGTGAGTCTAGCTCTGCCTTCAACAGTTTCAGCTCAACCTCTGCCATACGGTACGGACTCTGGGCTATCGGCGCCGTTCCTGGCACCAAGTTAATCACGAACTCCACATCACGATCAGGAGGCAACCGGGCAACTCCTCTGGAAACACATTCTCATACTCACAGACTATCGGTACGTCCGATATAGCCTTCGTGTGAAGACTTTACACTGTCGGTATGTCTCGAGACTTCATTGCTCGAAGGTAACTCTCACCCCGTCAGGGTGCACTAGAGTCACAAGTCTCGGCGAAGTGGAGATGACACCTTTGTGGGCAGTGATCCAATCCATTCCCAGTATCACGTCGATACCGTGGGAAGGCAGCACGGTCAGATCCCCATAGAATGTGTGATCTTGGATGACCACTTCCACTCCTTTGCACAGCAGGGTGCATCGGATATCCCCGAGCGGAGAGCTCGTGATAATGGGCATCGATCGGGTGGTTGTAGGGAGGGAAAGTTTATTCACGAACCGAGAGGTGATATAGGACCGGTTGCACCGTGTCGAAGAGAACCGGAAAGCGAAGTACCACAAACCAAAAACTTACCGATCACGACGTCGGGGGCGTCGGCGGCCTCCTTCTCGCTGAGGTGGTTCGACATCCCACGGCCGGCGCGGCGGGGGGCGCGCGCGGCTCGAGGAGGTCGGCCTCTGGAGCGGGGTGCCCTCGCGGGGGTGGCGGCAGGTCTTGTCGGGGCACTCGAAGGACTTGTGGCCCGGCTTGCCACACGCGAAGCGGTGACGGTGAAGCCTCCCGCGGCGGGTCTCGCGGTGCTCGGTGGAGCACGAGTGTAGCCTCCGGTCTGCCGGGGGTAGCCGGGGTTCCTCCCCTCCGGGAACGGCTACATCCACTTCCTCCGAAGCCACGCCCGGCTGGTTGTGCCCCGGGCGGTAGCTTCCCCTCAGCATGTTGCTCTGTCCGCTCCTCGGCTTCTGGAAGGATCGGTCAGGCTGGTCCCGATCTCCCATCCTCTTCTTGCCCCTCATGCGTTCCTCGTGGCCCCTCCTCTCATCCTCGACCGCGATGGCGCGGTTGACGAGATGACGAAGGGACTTGTGCTCACTTGCCTTCAGCGCCTGGCGAAGGCCGTGGTGGAGGCCTCGCAGGAACCAGAACTGCTTCTTCAGGTCAGCCTCTCTCCCACCCTTCCCCTTCCCTCTACAGATCCACCGCCGCCATCCACCTGCCTCGTCACCATCGTGCTCCTCCCGCGCACGGCGCGGCTGGCGCTCCTCTCCGCCACCCTGCGCGCCTTCTCCTCGGCCGCCGCACCAGGCTGGAGAGGAGGCGGGGCCGCTGCGTCGGGGCTGCTGCTTGCCCGTCGGGAGGAAGTGGAAGCAGGAGCCTGGCTTCGCGGGGGTGGACCCCGCGCCGTGCCGCATCGCGATGTGGAGGCGCGGGCCAGGTCGAGCCGTCGCGCATCGAGGAAGAGGCGCGGGTAGCGGCCGCCGAGTTGCTGTGTGGTGGGGTGGCGCAGCGCGGTCGCCGCCGTCGTGCCGAGGTGGAGGTTGGAGCAGGCCCGTCCGTGGCGTCGCGTTGGGTTGCTTGTGGCATTTGCTTTCTCTCTGTAGCCGTCGACGGCAGTTGCTTGCAGCGGTTGTCTGTTGCTCAGACGGCGGCGCCTCTCCTGTTGCCTCATCTTTCCGTCGGTGGTGATGCGGGCGCTCCCGAGGTCGATTTGTTGTGCACCACTGCCTGCGCCGCTGGTTTGACTTGAGATTTCGATCTGCTTTTCCTCTCCATCTGGCTTTTCCGTTTGTTGTCTCTAATCGATTGTGTGATTTGTGTGGACTGCGAATATGCGATGGGTTGTTGGTTTGTTTTTCGGGCCTCCTGAATTCGTATGTGCAATAGCCTCCTGGATAACCCCGTGCGAGATTTGCGAGGGATTGAAGTGCACATACCTTTTAACTCTCCTGGTGGCTGTAGCGTGAATAGGATTTTTTGGAATTGCCATTTGGATGCATGTTTAGATCCCCTTAACTTTGTAGCTCTGCAGGCTATTGTGTTTTTGCTGTCTATACGGATTCGCAGTTCTGGATTATGGGTACGGTGAGATGATGCGGTGCCGGTTACTATTTTCATCTTCTCTGGAAGCTGCTAGCAGCATCGTGGTTGTCTGTCATGAAAGTGTGAACCAAGGTACCTGTAGCGAAGTGACAATTAGCTGTTAATTGCTGCCTTTTGATTGTTGTTCTCTTCCGTATGGCAGATTCACCTATCTTCTGCATCTAATTCTGTGTTTGTGTTGCGTGGTTCTTTAAACGGATCTTCAAGTATGGAGGTTACTGCAACGGTTCATCGACATTGTCGACGTACAAGAGGAAGACATGCACCCCTCCCCTTTGTTTGCCCATCATACGCTACTCCTTCAGTGTCTGCTGAGGAAGCTCTTGATCGAACACTAGTGCTAGCATTTGTTGTGAGTACTTGTTTTAAGGTCACTTCTTGATTAGTTAATGCATTTCCACACTCCCATATGCTCACATACGCTCTAACTGCTGAAGAATTAAAGGAAATGTGTAACTATGTTTTATCCCTGGGACCTTTAGTCATTCATGCTTGCAAAACCAGGCTGTTTTCTGATGTACTTCGAATAATTCCTTTAATTAGCAAACATGTTTAGTCTAACCAAAGTGCTTGTGCCTCATGTTATTTTCTAGAAGGTTTGATTGAACTTCAATTTCACTTTTAATGTTAAGTACTGATTGAAATAAGTCCAGAAGGTCTGATGTGCCTCTTGTTATTTTGTGAATCTGATGACCTACTGAATATCTGAATGACTACTTTGGCTAATCTGCTAGTACGGTTGTGTGACCTATGAGGCCACTCGAAGTAGTCCTCTGAAAGTTTAACTAAGCAAGGCAGTTGTATGTGTCTGTATCTAATTCATTCATGCTACATATAATATTTTTTCTTACTTTTGAATAGGTGCAAGTATGCTGGACATGGAGCTCGTCACAGACGAAGCACTGGCCTGACCCTTCATGTGCAGGTGCCGCTTGTCCTCTCTAGCATCACAGCAACAACCACGACGCCCTGAAAAATGAACATCTTTGCATTAATATATTTTAGATAATTATGCCTTCAACAAATTGTTATGTATACCATGATGCA
Organism: Cenchrus americanus; assembly: GCA_947561735.1. Lineage (NCBI taxonomy): Eukaryota > Viridiplantae > Streptophyta > Magnoliopsida > Poales > Poaceae > Cenchrus > Cenchrus americanus. The sequence goes on along the minus strand of OX387240.1, from coordinate 9,320,971 downwards.
ATGTAGAGATTTCATAAGACTAGTCTAAACCTTGTACTGTTAGTAGTGAATAGTTAACAATTGCTAAATTAGTAGTGAATAGTTAACAATTGCTAAAGAAATTAAGACTAAATTCGTATGAGATAAATGGCCAATTGGATGCTAGAGATGGAAAAGGATATTTCACAAGTATTAACCATCACTCTTTCCAGGTGATACATAGTTGTGAATGAATACAACTAACATGTAGTAGTCATGTTGTTCCTGTAATTTGCAGTCATGTTTTCACTTGCTAATTATAACTATCCATTGCATGCTTCTCTATGGATTGTATTATTGTAAGTTGCAATTAGTTTTCCTTCACTAGTACCTTGACATTTCTAAAGTAAAAGACAGAAAGTGGAGGCAGCATTATGAAGTTTGTAAATCAACAGTAAGAGATTCGAAGTACATTCGAGTGTCCTTTTGTAGAGAACATTTATCTGATTTACTTAATTGTGTTTCCCTCACAAGAGGTGGCTTATGCAACATGAATGATGCTTCAGGCTTTGGCTCTGTTAATTTTATGTACTACAGTTTTAGATTTCAGTTTAGTCCTTATGCAGCAGCTTGCTCTTGCCTGAATTTTTGTTGCTTGGAAAGTACCAGAAGACTCCTAGTTTCACTGTTTGAGAGATATTAACTCATGCTCACTATTCTGTCATGTGACTGAATGTGAATATTATTGCAGTTTGGTCCAGCTTGGAATATTTATGTACTAGTAGTAGCATTTTTACTGAGGCGTGACAATAGTATAATCACTTATTTCTGTTTTTATTTTCCTCTTATGCTTGCCAGAAAAACTAAATTTCCTCAATTTGTTGAAAATTAGGTGCAGGAAAACTGGCAAGGGTCAAAGAGCATGAAGAGATGAAAAGCTTATGTTGGTGCTGACCTATCTTTTGTTTCTGGTGGCCTATTTGCCATATTGTATTTTACTGAAACATGTATGTGATTTAATATTTAAAACTATATTATTTGTTGTAATGCAATTTATGAAAATGGGTTGAAAATCAGCCCTAATTTGGTGCCTTGAATTTTTGGTGGGCTGTAATGATTGGGGCCCAGAATTTTTGTGAGCGGAATCTAAAATGTTTATGGGCTTAAATTTTGCAGATGAATTTGTACTGAAATCTAGTTTGATTCTAAAATCAGCCCATCAATAAATGGCCCATTACAGAAAAGTCAATGTCCATGATAGTGGCCACGTCATCGTCCATGCAGGATGCCACGTAATTGTCCACGTAGGATGCTATGTCATTGTCCATGTAGGATGCCACGTCATAGGATGTCATGTCATCGTCCATGTAGGATGCCATGTCATCGCCCACGTAGGATGTCACGTCATCATCCACGTAGGATGCCACAGCTGCCATGTGTGTAGCAATCCGTGACGATTTTTATTTTATCACGGATAGTGAGCCATGGGTTGGGTTGCATGGGCCTTAGGCTGCTCCATGACGATTCAGATACGTCACAGATCGCGACGTTTATTAAGGGAACGTCGAGAGATTTAATCAATGACGCTCATTCCACCACGAAAATGTAAATCGTCGCGGATGCTGATTTGCGACGAATTTTATTTAATCCGCGACAGAATGATTACATCACAGATTAAATTCTTGTAGTGGAGGCCGAGGCTCAGGATCAGACTCAGGATCATGCTGAGGCTAAGGGGACAAGAACTCCGAGGAAATTGGAAGGAGGGTAGTCGTGCTCGGTGGCTTGTACGGGTGACCGCCCCAGGTCCCAGCTCGACTACACCTGACATGCACGGTGGATTGGCAGGTGGCACCCAACTATTGACCGTGCAGTGGCAAAACCAATAAAACCGGTGAAGTACCTTTGCCTGATGCCACTCCTTCCGAATGCAGCGGAACGTGCGACTTTCATTGGGTGCTTGGTGCTTTGGTGCTTGGTGGTGGAAGAAAAACAGGTGAAAAAACAAACGAGCTAATAAAACGGCTTGGAGAGTGTGGAAGAGCCGAGCTTACTGATAGGAGTAGGAGTTCATTTTATAGTACCGGACTAGGGATTGTTTAGTTCGAGGCCTGCCAGGCAGCCAAAATTAGACGCCTGGGAACGCTGCCTGGCCAGGTAGCTTTTTTGCCGGGGCTGCAACCAAACTAGCTCTAGATGACTCAAAGAATGCGCTTGCCGGGCCGATGCCTTGCGGAATTGTGTGTGTCCCGACTAGTGGGCCCAGAATTGTCAGAAATCTAATACAGCTTTTGTAAGCCCATATGCTATATGGTTTCTGACGTTTAAGATTTGTGCAAACACATGACATCTGTCGGGTGTCGCTCATCTCCTCAACCCTCCCCCTCTCTCACACCCACGTGGCACCGCCCTCACCATCGAACCCCATGCGCTCGTTGCACTCGCCCGACCGCCGGCATCTACACATCGCCGTTGTCCGCGACTGTCGGCACCCCGCACCATTGCCGGTGTTCGCGTCCTCTGGAGTCTCACCACCGTACGCGGTTGCCGTCCTCTAGCATCCCGCCACCATCCACGGTCGTCGGGACTGTGGTGCTCGTTGCAACGCTCCTGCCCGCGCGCTTCCCCTGCTTCTCCCGCCCACACGCAGCTCCTCCTGCTCACTGATGTGCCACCTGCCCATGCCGCCACCGGAGCCCGTCGTTGTTTCCCCATCCGCCGTCGGCCAAGAAGGGAAAAAATGCAATAATATATTTTCCTTTTCGAAAGTTGACTTAGGTTTAGAAATATGTTGAATCTAGCTAGTCTTTCAAGATGTTGAAACATGTTGTAGAAAATGTTGAACGTGGTATTTTTTCCAAAATGTTGATTTGCGTTTTACAAAATATTGAACCTATTATTCTTATATGTTGATTTAATTTTTAACAAATGTAGAATTTAATCCATAAAAATGTTGAATGTAATAAGTTAAACAAAGTTGGGTGGAACTAATTTGGACCGTATGGGCCTTAAAACTACTAGTCTTATCTAGCTTCCACAAGTTGTATAGGAGCCTCCGGTTGAGGTGGATGACGGCGAGTCCGGAGAAGCGTGGACGACAACGAGCGAGGTCGGGTGGTGTGTGTGCGATGGGAATGACGTTGAAATTGGGGCGGACGACGATGAGGTTCGAGAGGTGCGGGAGAGGTAAGAGTGATGCGGGCACGACTAGAATGATGGCGAGGTTCCGAAACTACGAAGACAACGGGGTGACAACACGATCGGCGCGGATGGCAGTGCCACGGTGGGGTGAGCAATGTCTCGTTACAACACACTGCTATAGTTGCTAGTAATTCAGATCTAAGAAAAAAAACTTCAATTCACCGACTATTTGTGGTGAAAAAGTAGGTAAAATAATATATGATTAAAAATTTTGCTTGGAAGCAAGATGAGTACCAATATATGGTCCAAATTTTGTTATTATAACTTTTTAATGACTAGTAACAACGCAAGTGCGACATGCACGTGCTATACGTTTATATGATTGTCTTTTTTATACTTTTCATGAAAGATGTTCACATATACAACAATAAAGAAAAATACACCGATGATGGGAATTTTTCAAAAAAAAATGAACCCAAAGCTATGCCATAGTCCACAGCGCCGAGTTTAGAGTCCTTTTTAGAAAAATACTTTAGACGTCTTGGCACCACAAGTTTTGAGGTGCGGATGTGAAAGGCCCCTTTTTTAAACCTCGGTATGCCAATGGCGCTGAGGTCATGAGCGCAACGATCCATTTTTTGAAAGCTACCTAGACGCCATGGATCATGACGCAGAGACATTGTAACACATGGTCCTAAGCTCGGGATTTTTTTAAAAAAAACTTTTCCTCAGAACTGTACTCTCTCAGCCTGAGTGTCCTTTGATCTTGTTCTAAGTCAAATTGTTTTATGTTTGACCAAGTTTATATAAAAGTACATTAATGTTTTTGATATCTAACAAATATCAATAAATTCATTATATCATAGCATATACATATTTAGTGTGGTAAAAATTGATATTTTTATTATAAATTTGGTCAACTTTTAAGCAGTTTGATTGAAAAGAAATCAAAGTAGACACTTTTTGTGAGACGAATCGAATATTTGTCAACATTTTTCAAAAGAGGACAAAAAAAAGATAGATATGACTAACACATGATGAAGGAGCTCATGGAAATTGTGACTTATTTTTTAATCCGTGCATATCAGGGATGAATCTACTTGACAAGTTAGGATACACATCTGTCACATAATCAATATTTCTCTAATTTCCTTTGGTGAAATAAAAAATTACTGCATCATTACTGATTAGCACCACCATCCGCTCTTCTTCCCGTGGACCGTAGGCCGTAGCTGGGTGGTCTGTCTGTACCATCTTCTTCCCGTTCTCCTTGCGAACTCCACCAGCCGCTACCAAGCACCCAGTAAATCCAGCGAGCGCGAGCGCCGCAGCTTCCCCCACCTGTTAACGAAGCCAAGCAGGAGAACTCACCGGAGGTGGTGCGGGAAGCCAAGCGCCACCGTCACTTGTGCTGGCCACCACCCTTACCTGCGGAACTCCAACTTCACCTGCAGCTGCTCCACTCTGAGGTCATCATCTCTCACCTGCATCGGCTGGCAACGCTCGAGCTTCCACTCCCACGGTCCCCGCCATGGGCGACCTCGTGGAGAATAGCCGCCGCCGTGGGCACACTCCCACGTGTCGCCCCTGCCCCCAAGGTGAGGAGGGGAATCGATCCCCCTCACTCCCCTCGCTGCTCTCCGCCACCTCCCGGCCGTCGCCGTGGTCTGGTGCGCCGGCGGCCGGCCGCCCCCTGCGTACCCCTCCTCTGTTTTGCCCGTGAGGAGGGCAGTGTTGCCCAAAGACGTTGGCGGCGACGCGCACAACAGGAATCGGGAAGCGATTCGCGAGGTGGGTCCACAGGCGGGTACGCGGGCGGGTAAGATGGCGGACTGGTGAGAAAAAATTAGTTTTATTTTGGCAGAAACGCTCTCCAAATTGCAATTTTTTAGTACTTCATAGTTCTTCCACCCTATCCACTTCAAAAACATATGACGGGTGGTTCTGTTGTGAGGGGTAAGGTAGGTCCGATTTAGGTGAGAAAAATTTTCAATTGTCTTCGCTCCTTATAGTACAGATGAGTAGGTGACATAAATGGCAGTAGAGCTGCATGTGCAGTGGTTTTTTTTAGCAGAAGCTGCATGTACAGTGGTGTAGGTGACATAAATGATTAATCCCTCTTAAGTGCGACCCATCATCAGGCAAACACATTTAGCGTATGCCACATCCATTATTCACATCTGTTGCCTAGGCAAGATTGTCTGCACTCGACATCATACAACAATCTGATCTAAGCATCTGGGGTAGGCTCATCTAAGCTTGACTGCATGCAGGACCTGCACGACTAAGCGAGAAGAAGCATGTCGAGAGCAACAACATCCTCTCTGCTACCGTGCAAAACCGAGCTTTTGGTATCACCGCTGCGACGATGTTTCCTAGGCGTCCATCTTGGTCCTTAGGTGACTGATGGGGAGCATGTTCCTGTGATGCCACTCATTCCGAAGGCAGCAGCAAAATAATTAAGGATGCAGGGCTTCCATCTGATCTGAGTGCTTAGCGGTTGCAAAATTAGGTAAAAGAAACAACGAAGTATAATAAGGAGTATGCACTAAGAACAATAGGGTGTTGCCCACAAAAAAAGAAAAGAAAAGTAGGGTGTGCGAAGTGAGCCAATGTTCGGTAGTACTTATAGCACAGAGGTGGAACAAAGACCTATTTCTAACATTTATTTGTTTATTTACACAAAGTTGTTAACCTGTTTTAGAAGATCAGCGTACACATCACACATATTTGAGGAAACCCCCGAATAAGGAATCGAACCCGGGTCTCCTTGTTGCAACCATACCTCACCCCCCTCTAACCAAGAGGGCTAGAGGACCTTTGGTCATATGCATCACACATATTTGAGGAAATCATAGCAGCAATACATCAGCCAAGGAACACCAACTTTATAATGTGGAAACCTATAACTTTGGGAAAACCATGGGACAAGCCAACAAAATCTTTTTTCACTATATAATTATGGGATTAAAGCAAGTTCCTATCTAGATAGCTAGCACTAGGTGTTCTCATACATAAACATTTCGTCATTTTGTATATACACAAACAAGATTTGAGGCTACAAGCTTAGCCTCACCAAAATGTTGCGGTACACTGTATTGGAGGCACAAAAGATTCTGCGTGACTTGCATTCGTGAAAGATCTCTCCAGCCATCTTCATGTCCCTTTCTTCTTTCTTCACCTTTGGAGGATATGTTCTGAATTTCGTGGATCTTTTTATATCTCCATAAACTTTTCCTTCACTTTTTAAAGCGGCACATTAAGTACAAAAGTCACCACTAATTGGTTGGATCACGCCTTAGACCAAAAAAGAAACAAGCAGGAGGCCCGTTACAACATGATTGCAAGAAGGTCGTGTCTGCTTATCAGCATGACCATGCATGAGCGAGTGATGAACAAGAAGTGGCATGTGGAGAACAAGCACCATCTCTACTACCATGCAAACCTAATCTTGCCCTCACACCTGATCAATGCCATGTAGGTGTACATCGTGATTCCAACAAGCATCGATCGTCGTGGCCGGCCAGCCGCATCCATGACTCCCGGCGCGGAACATGTTTTCATGACGCTACTCATTCTGAAGGCAGCAGCGAAAATAAGGATATGTTTCTTCCATTGGGTGCTTAGTTGGGGAGGGAAACATGTAAAATAAGCAACGAGAGTATGCACCGAGAGTCTCTGAAGCTAGTGAGCCACTTAATGGTGGTAGTTATAGCACATAGATGGAACATGACCTATTCTGCCATTTATTTGATTTCTAGGTAAAATTATGTACACTTCAATTACTTCTTTGTTTGATATTCTTGGTATGGTTTGGTGTCATAATCATATATTCTCTACAAAATAGGACCAAACAATGTCCAGTGTGGGAAGCAAGGCGAGTGCCGATAGCAGTTATATATAGAAGTAGCTATTGTGAAAACCTGACCAGCAGAAAGGATGGATTTCAGCAGCTACATACCAAAATCAGTCCAAGGTATCAACCTATTCGTAGACGTAGAGGGAAACATATGCATCAAACAAATTTATGGGAAAACCTCAATAACAACACATTGAACATGAAACCAGCTTTAATGTGGAAAATCCCAAATCAGGAGAAATTCATGAGACCAAGCTAATCAAATCTTCGTACATTGTACGCTTGTGGGATTAAAACAAATTCCTCTCTAGATAGTACTAGAGGTTCTCATTACATAAAAATTTCATCATCTTGGACAACAACAAACAAGATTTGGGGACTACAAGCTCGCTCATGGGTCTCTCTCGTTTTTGTAGATTTCTTTCTTCTCTTTTAAGGCAGCACACTAGATATTAAAGTCAACTAAATTTGATCTGCACATTAATCTATATTTTCTTTATATGTGGAGTTGCTCGCTAGAAGTTTAATGACTCAACTCATTGCTCACATGGTGAGAAGTGGTATATCGTACGACTTTTGTTATGGTAATGCTACTGTAAGGACGTCCGTCGGATTAGAAGAAATCAGACACCTGCATGATGCTGCCCGCTGATCTAGATAGGATGTCGTACGATATATTCACTTGGAACCTATTCACTTCTCATTATAAAGTGAATATATCATATGATTTTTTATTACCATACTTTATAATGAAAATGAGATATGTGACATAAATGAGCAGTCCCTTCATCTGCACTAATTAAGCCAAAGTTTAGAAGAACTTTATTTTGAACCTTAAAAGAGTTTGGACACATGTGTCACACGCTAAGGCCACTCCTAGTGGAAAAGTTTCATTCTTTTTAGTATAGTATAAATAGGATGTTAGGTGATAAGCAAAATGATTACAGACCCACTCTGGCTGAGGATCAGCAAACAACTTGACACAGAGCGCATCTTGCATCTTGGCTGACTGTTGCTTTCATGGAGCGATCTCTGAACCACCGGTAGGCGCACCCATCACCATGATGTCGGGGTCTAGCCAAGATGCAAGCAGATGCCTTATGCGTCAAGAGCCACTAAATGAACAAAGCATATGCACTCCCAATTTCCAAAGGGTCCATGTTCCATGCTGATGATCTTAAAGCAGCGCATCACAATGATTTTTAGATGCGTATTGTTTCATTGTCCTAGAAGCATCAACTTCTTTTGGGTGTGAATTCCAAATACAAGGAGCATCAAGTATGACACCAAAAAATAAAGCCGAGTCTACAACTGGAATATGTTTGCCTGGTGTCACTCATTCCCAAGGCAGCTAAATGAAAAAAAATAACGAGATGAAAATGTTGTGAGGTGAGTCTACAAGGGTGTGTGAGGTGAACTACTGGTTCGTTTTATAGCAAGCACCTAATCGGTGCCGTTTCTTTCTTGAGGGCGTCACTTTGGAAGTCATGGGCCTTCGTCGCTTATGGTGCTGTGTCGTCGTGGCGTTGGAAGTTTGGTCGGAGTATTAGAAGCTTAGTCTTCTTTTTCTTTATCGTAGTGGTTGTATTCTCTTTTTTCCTTTTTACCTCGGTGCGAGGTTTAGAGTCTGAATGCTCTCTTGTATTCGTTGGCCCTAGATTTATGTCCTTTATCTAAAAAAAGTCACCGGGAGGCTCGGTGGCTCACCCGCACTGTGAATATGTGATGCCGCGCGTGTCCTTGCAGCAGAACCAGAAGTAGCGTGTCAACACACCTCTTCTACCGTGCAAACGCAACACCTCATCAACATTGTGTGGGCGTTTGTCAAGCATTGACTGTAGATTGTGAAACATGTTCCTGTGATGCCACTCATTCTGAAAGGCCGCAGCAAAATAAGGATGCACGACTTCCATTTGGAGTGCTTAGTGGTGGAAGAAAACAGCTAAAAGAAATGATGAGGAATAAGGAGTACATATATATGCACGGAGAACACTGAGTGTGGTGAAGTGAGCCACTGGTTGGTGGTAGTACTTATAGCACACGGGTGGAATGTACATGACCTAGTTCTGACATTTATTTGCTTTTAAGTAAAATAATTTACACTTCATCAATAAATTGTTTGCTTGATTCTAGTAGGAGTCCGTCTTCTACTCTTCTTCCTTCCTTGCATGAGTACCCAGGGTGTATGCCCGACAAGTGGCGCCAAGCCGCATTAGCCATCAGTAGGGATGCAAGTTATATATATTTTAGGTCATTGGGTCGACCCAAAATATTGATAAAATAAACTAGAATGACATTCTACGTAAATAATTATGGAAGAGAAATGAGCTAGAGTGGCAAGTCAACGTAATTAATCAGCTGATCCAAAAACACAATTTGGTACCCACTTACATCCTTAGCCATCAGGATCAGCAAACAACTCTTGACACAGAACACATCTTACATCTGAATGTGGAACATGTTGTCGTGATGCCACTCATTCCGAAGGCATGCAGCTGCAAAACAAGGATGCACGTCTTCCATTTGGTGCTAAGAAAATAGGTAAACAAACAATGAGCTAGTAATGAGGTGTATGCATTGAGAGAGAGAGTGTGTGTGTGAAGCTAGTGAGCTCCTGGATCGTAGTAGCTAGTTATTATAGCACATAGATGGAACATGACCTATTCTGCTATTTATTTGCTTTTTAGGTAAAGTTATTTACACTTCAATGAAGTGTGTTTTGATATTCTTGGTCCGATTTGGTGGCATAATTATATATACTATGTGAAATATGATTAAACAATGTGCGGTGTGGGAAGCACTGCTTTAATGTGGAAAATCACAAATCAGGGAAAATTTATGAGACCAAGCTATCAAATCTGCTTACATTATATGCTTGTGGGATTACAACAAATTCCTCTCTAAGTAGTACTAGAGGTTCTCATTACACGAAAACTTCATCATCTTGAACAACAACAAACAAGATTTGGGGACTACAAGCTCGTGGGTCTCTTTATTTTCAGAGACTTCTTTCGTCTCTTTTAAGGCGGCACACTAGATATTAAAATCACCTAAGTTTGATCCACACCTTAATCTATATTTTTCTTATATGTGGAGTTGAGAGCTATAAGTTTAATGACTCAACTCAATGCTCACATGGTGAGAAGTGAATATATTATTTGATTTTTTGTTATTAATATACTTTATGATGAAAATGAGATAGGTGACATAAATGAGCATTCTCGCATCTGCACTAATTAAGACAAAGTTTGGAATAACTTTGTCTTGAACCTTAAAAGAGGATGGACACATGTTGCACAAGCTAAGGCCCTTCTAGCTAGTGGAAAGTTTCATTCTTGTCCCGAAAGCATCAACTTCTTTTGGGTGGGAATTCCAAATACATGGAGCATCAAGTATGGCGCCAAACACCGCAGTCGAGTCTACAAGTGGAACATGATTTCCTGATGTCACTCATTCCGTAGGCAGCTAAATGAAAAATTATAATGATGAGGTGAAAAGGCTAGAGGGTGTGTGAGCTGTGAGGTGAGCTACTGGTTCTTTTTATAGCAAGCACATGACTAGCAAAGCTTCAATTTTAAACCAATGAATCAGAGGACTGTTATGGGTTGGTGCGCCATTTGCCTTTGGACTCCCAATGCATGCTAGTGGGCTAGAAACATTGTTCCATATTTCAACTGGCCGACCGGGCCCCATGCTTGCAAAGTTTGCAATTTGAACCTTAAAACATGACACATTGCAAGTTATTTTAAACCTCAGTGCGGAACCGTTGACGGTTAATAGTTGTATCAAAGTTCGTTTGTGACTTGCAAGCGGACAAGTCTCCCGTCGTAGTCAAGGGACCCTTCTTCCCTCGAGTGGTGAACCCAAGGTATCGAATCCGTGGAACAATGTGCAACGCAAGGATTCAATCTAGTAAAGCAAGGTAAGCTATCTTATGAAGGTAAGTTGCATCTAATCTACTAACTCATAAAGAAAACGAATCTAATCTACTAAAGAGGTAGCAAGAGAAAGCAAAAGATAACCAATCTAGAGAATCTAGATCATGCTTATGTTGTAGCTCCAAACAAGATAGATGAAGATAGCAAAGAGAATCTCATTAAAAGCATCTTTAAATCGTGGCCTTCCCATCCGACTCCGAAAACATCCGCCTTTCGAGACCCCCGTTCGTCACAACGTATCCCTATTCATGCGGGGAGCTTAGGGCGAGTTCGATAGAACAAGTTGAAATCACTTGGCCGGTCCGGTATGCACCTCTAGCCACCGCGGCTACAAGAGCACCCTATGTAATCTATCTTAAGTATAGATCGTAGAAGAAGCAAAACCAAGAAGAAATCAAAATCATCGAGAAGGCACTTAATCGCTAGAAATCGGATTCACTTACAAACTTCACCATGAATGATTACATGAACAAGATCACCACCGGGGCCCTCCCTCGATCTTGATCCTCGCTCCGAGCTCCGACGTGGTCTTCCATGCAAGGTTCCCACGTCGGCCGGGGAACCCTAGACAACTAGCACGACCCTCATCTTCAAGTTGGTGTCCCTCAAGCTTCTCTCGCTCCTCGGCGGCGGAATACGACTTCCGTTCGCGTGGCTCTCGGTCGGGGGGCTATTTATAGCCCGAGAAGCAATTAGGTCAAAGGACGACGAATTTGGGCCCTAAATGGGCTCGGGCCGACCGGGACGGGCCGGCGGCCCGGGCCCATTTAGGCCCGGCCCGCGGGCTCCTTTGCCCGAGGTCGGTTCCCTTGCTTCTCGGATGCTTCCCCCTTCGCATGTAGGTCCATGTCGTCGGTTTCTCTCCGAATTGGACTCAACTCCTTGTCTTGCAAGATTCGGCACTTTTCTCGGTCGTGTCCCCGGAGTCCGTCGTCTTCTCGGATCAAGTCCCCGGCTTCTTGGAGTTAATTTTGCTTCATTGCATGACTTGTTCAGACTTCAAGGTCTTGTCATGAGGTGCTTGATGAACTTATCCCGAAAGTCTTGCATTCAACACTAAAACCCTGCATAAACATTAAACTCCAAAACCGACATGCACAAGTGAACTTGTTATACCACGGGGGTTAGTACCAATGAATAAGATACAAAAGTTATGCCAACACCGAAGGTAAACTCATGGCTAGGTTGACGGATTTTCACCGTCAACATCTCCCCCATGCTTAAACCTTGCTCGTCCTCGAGTAAGCCTTCGATGGATATCATCATTGCCAAACAATGTTTAAACCTTGCACTTGATCATACATGAAAAAAACATAATGCTCTCAAAAGTTTAATTCGTTAAAGTTCCATAATGTACTAGCCTTCACCTCTACGGAGGGTAGATTCTTATTAAGCTTATCCCACAAGTATTAACATGCTCGCAAAGTTTAAATAGATCTCGAATTTTTTGAAATAAAGAACGAGATAAAGAAAAGCTAAACCAAATTCACAAATTTAAATCATCTTGTATATTGCTCATGAACTCTCATCTCACTTGTCTCTCAAGCCTATATATTCTACTCCTTTCCCTCTCATATATATGTGGTAGGCTTTATATGGAGCTTTGGGAAAGTTTAGTCCTAACAAGATTTTATAAATGAGGTGTTGTCAAAACAAGACAAGCTTCTCATGGTCTTACCGAGACTCGTCAAAAAGGTCATTGGAAAATAATGTTAAATCAAGGAGGGGAAAGAGAAAAATACACACACTTTTAGATGAGTGGACATGTGCAAATGGCAAAGAGTGATCCCGAGGCACAAAGGAAGTCCTCGTTATCGGATTGCACATGGTTGGAAAATGAGAATGGATCTTTTAAACTTGAAGCCTTGAATGCACTTCTAGAGAGCTAGGGAATTTACTTTACGCACATTTTTTTTCTTTCTCATATTTCTCATTCTTTTCTTTCTTTCATTCATTCATTTTTTCCTCGTCATATATTCAGCCCATGACTTCCACAACGAAGTTTTGATTTTTTTTTTTATACTTTGAAAGTCATGAGTATCACCGGATTTTTTTTACCCAACCCTATACATCTCTTTCATCATTTTTTTTTAAAAAAGCTCCCTTTTGAACTCTAAAACTGCACCGTACCTACCTCCTCCCCCATGCTTAGACGTTGCTCGTCCTCGAGCAAAGAGGCGAAAAATAAGGTAGGTACCGGGGTATTTTTCCTTGGAGAGATACTTGAAATCTTCAATGTTGGCACCGTCTTGCGATCTTCCTTGAATTGATGATCCATTCTCAACGATAGGTTGTGGTCAAAGAGGTAATCACAAAAAGATGATATTTGGTTTAAGGGTGGATATCCGGCGAAGTTTGTGAGATCACCGATGCGGGGATACACAATGCACGGATAAGAGGCTAGCAAAAAGATAGATACGCAAAAACGGAATGACCAACCTTCTTAGTCTCGGGCCAGAGAAATCATGGCCTGCAATAACTCACTCAAAAATAAATCTTGTACACTAAGGTTTATGCACTCAAATATATATTAGGCTCTGGATAGGTTGAGCAACACACAAGTGATATTTGTGACAAGGTTAGCAATATTTTTGAGCATAAAAGACATCTTTAATCTATTCATAACTTGAGAGCACATAAAACACTATGGGTCTTTATTTTAATCATAACCTCCGCTGAAGATTAAGCTAGCATTTAGATAATTTCAGATTTGTATTTTTAAGAGAGCACTAGTTCAAACATGCATAAATCAATTACAAAGATAAACAAAGCAGCAATTATAATCATATATCATCATGGCACAAACTTTGTAACTTTACCAAGGGTAAAAACTTGGTGGTGACGTTATTCATGATGAAAATAAAAACTAAGATACACACTGAAAATTAAACTAAAAACTGAAAATTAAAGCAAAGCTGAAAATACTACGCAAACATAGGTGCATACAAGCTGAAAATTAAAGAAAAGGGGGTAAAGGAAAGATAACTAAAGCTCCTCCTTTCTCTAATCTTCCGCCGGTGGTTGATATTGAAAGTCTTGGTTGTTGTACCCTTACTTGTAATAGGAATGCACCACTCCTCCTATGAATTGTCTGACGGTGCTAGGTGAAGGTGTCCAAGCACATAAGCGACGTTTGCATTTCCTTCACCCATTTAGTTGGCATTGGTTTGGATGGCTGCAATAATTTGCATGTTCCTTGCAGCGTATCCTCCAATGGTGGCTCCATTTTGTTGTGGTTGAGGAAGGTGTGCAAATGGCTCCGCAAAGGCTACGTTGGGCACCGCAAAAATGGTGGGGGTATGGCTGCACCACTCCCCCATGCTTGCATTGGTACACCACCGTAGTAACTCGGCGGCGCCGTGGTTCCTCCCAATGGTGGGACATAATTTTGTTGTGCACCTTATTCTTGGGCCATAGAAGATCCTTCTCCTATAATTTTTTTTTCTTTTATCACTTTTTCTTCGCCGGCACAAGAAGTCCTTCCTCTAACCGATCTTCTTCCCCTCAAGAAAAGTCTTAATCTTCAAATCCGGAAGGGGCAAATTCACCTAGGCCACTTGTAAGCCTCCTCTCTCATCTTTACTCTTATATTTTCCTTTCTTCATATATTCCTAGGGAAGTCCCGGGTAGGAGATGATTCGGGTTCCTTGAAATACCCGGTTTTAAAGAGATAGTCAACATGGAGAGGTAACAACCCGATCTCCCGAGTCCGATGTTGCCACAACACCACCGGTTGATCATAGGTGAGTAGGGTTGATTGGCTGCGAGTAAATCCAATTCAACTCCGTGTTGGTTATCTATGTCTCTCTTGTTCTCCCAAAAATCCATTTGCACAAAAGTGACACACTTGGATGATGGGTTCCGGATAGTATTTCTTCGTTGATGGTCTCTTCCCGTGATCATACTCCAAAAGCCTTCCCATGTGCCTTCATGCACATACTTGTTCCGGAGCTCCCTTTTGAAAATAGGAGACACTCGCCCATGGGTCTACGATACTAGACATGCAATCGTTTCGAACATGAAAACCAATCTAATCTATCGGGGGTTGTGTTGAATGGATCCAAGGAAGCAGTGGAGCCCTTACTCCCTTTACGGCATGGTTGCTAGCCTTAAGCATTAAAGTATTTTCAGCACAAGATGATAGATAGATAATCCAACAAAGTGTGATTACATCTCAAGATCGATTGCAGCCCATGGATGAAAGGAGATTACCCCATCAAAGTGCTAGAAATAGCATCGTTGATCAAGGTTACCCTTCCGACGGTGTCTTCCTTCTTCTCCTCTTGTGGGCTCCCTCCAACGGAATGAGAGACTCAGCACTCCTTCATCAAGGGTATACGCCATGGTCATGAAAATTTCCTAGGCGAACTTCTTGTGGGTGTTTGCCGACACTCCGCTAGAGAATTGCACCGTGTCCCGTGTGAAACCCAATATGTGGAGAGCTTGGTCGTCGATGTCGACGTTCGCTACAAGCCTCTACTTAAGGCGAGCGAGCTTCTTCTCCTCCTCCGTCATGATGACATACCCCTCGGAATACCGCGGAGCGTATGGAGGTGGAGCGGATGATCGTGTCAAGTGGCGAGGTTGGACAGGCGGCTCCTCCATATGTTATTGAAGTTTGGTAAACCTAATAAACGAGTTTTGTGTGGCCCTCATGCCACCAAGGAGAAGAGTGTGGTTCCTCCTTGGCGGTGCCGTGTCCTCCTCCATACTCCAAGGAGACTCGGAAACCGAGCGCCTCCTCGAAGAGGTTGTCGATGATGGCTTAGACGACGATGATCCCTTCTTCTTCGGTGAAAAGGCTTGTAGTTTTTTCGATGATTGCAGCACTCTCCCTCACAAATAAATATCCGGGGTTTTCACCCGGTAACAAGGTACACAAATATTATTTTGGAGTCTGGACTTTGAGTGGATTAAGGATGTGGATTTTTTTTTTTTGAGCTATCAAGCTTGGGAAGGTTGGCTATGTCTACGGAGGTTTCGAGCACACAAACTTGAACACACAAACAAAGGAAGGAGAGGGAAGCTTGCCTGCAGAAAACGGGAGCCGGGGGGGCTCCTTATGTAGGTGAGGCCGGCCTCGGTGCTCCTCCCCGCCTCGTCTTTCTTCCGGCACGATCATTTCACCTCTCGCAACTTTCCCCGCCCGCGTGCTCCACGAGTTGCACCGCCCAAACGCTCTCGTCCACTCCTTGGTCCTTCCACTTGATGCTTCATGTTTTAACTCACTTCCATACTCCCTTGCCTCACATGCATCCATGATATTCCTACAAAACAAAGCCTTGGCTGCCCCCCCATGCTTGTACTTTGCATGTGGTTTAAATATGTTGGAGGGGCATCCCGTGATGTACCATGGTGCATGCATGGTTAGGTTAACTAGATTGCCTCCCTTTAAGGCTAAGCACTCCTCTAATTTCGAAATTTAAAAATATTTTTCAGAGCCATGCAAGAGCTCGAACATAATTTTAGAGAAGTTTTTAAACCATTAAAAACAAATGCAAGTCGAAAATATTTTTTTATTACGTCGATTTCGGTCTCACCGGTATAGTTTGCCTTCATTGGTTGAGAGCAAGCTTTTCCCGGCTTGATCATGGGGGCATAGGTTTAGGTCCTAATTTTGATTAGATGAGAGAGATTTTGAATGAAATAAAATTAAGTGAGGCTTAGAAAAATTCTAATCTTAGAGAAACCAAGGATATGGATTTTTAAACCAACCAAAAATCAAGATTCTAGGTTCACGCGAGTCCTACCACATGCTGAAATTTAAATAACATCTAGATACAAGTCGTGGCTCTACTCGTGTGTTTTTAGCATGAAAAACAAGTCAACCTCAGCACCATAATGAGGTTGAGAGGTTGATTAAGGTTCTGAAATTTTTTTTGGTTTTGGTTGTGGTTTCTCGAAAAGAAGCAAACAATCACATAGGATGGTTCATGTAAAGGGTTTATGATCAAGCAAAATATTCAACCAAGAATTATGTCTCTAATATTGTTCAACCATTCTAAGTCTAAGGTTTTGCGTAGTAAAATTCAAAACTGAATTAAAGGGACTCGAAAAACCTGGAATCGGGTTGTCCTCCCGGTAGCTTATTCTTGACTCGACGAAACGGGTTGCCTCCCGCCTAGCGCTTCGTTTATAGTCCATGGCTAGACTTCTTCACTTGATTACTCCGGATCAACGCTCTTTGCGGGCGTTGCAATCTTGGGTACCCACTTTGGCTTAGTCAATTTTTTTTGGTCTTCACGAGTGGGCTTTGTCCTTTGGTCTTGACGGATGCAACATCTTCCTTGTGGCTCGGCATCTCGAACTCCGGTCCTTCGGTCGTGATCTTCATGGTCTCTAGTGTGATCCTTCATCTCTCCCGAATGAGCTTGAGTAGCCTTCGCCGTCTTGGGACCTTGGAGTTGTCTCGGATATTCTTCTTTGTCACCAATCGGTTGTCCGGCAAGTTGTCCCACTTGCGTCTCTAACATCTTCATCACGATGAACACCCCGCATGTGGATCTTGCCTTGGCGGCCTTTAGGTGTTGAGCTTCTTTCTCCATCTCCATCTTCTCCGTCCTCGTTGATCTTGAACGGCCTTCCGGCGTCTTGACTTGGAGGTGGTGATTCCCTTGGAGATTTTGATGGTCCTTCGAGTTTGACTTTTGAATCTAGGGTTTTCAACCCTTTAGCTTGTGTTGCACGTCACCTTTGCCTGTAAAGTTTTCCTGGATCATCCACAAAAAAGTTTGGGTTTCTTGGAGAGGTAGCCAACCATCTCCGGTTAGGGTTAGTGATAAAACAAAAATCTAACAAAAGAAAAATTAGGGTTAAACAAAACTAGATTAGATTGACTTTTTTTTTCTTTTCAGGGATGATCAAACATAAGAGATGCAAAAGAAAATCAAAAGAAAAACTGAAAGATAAGCGATACTAGATCGGATCTTGATTGCTTGTTCCCCGCGCAACGGCGCCGAGAAAGGGGCTTGTTGACGGTTAATAGTTGTATCAAAGTTCGTTTGTGACTTGCAAGCGGACAAGTCTCCCGTCGTAGTCAAGGGACCCTTCTTCCCTCGAGTGGTGAACCCAAGGTATCGAATCCGTGGAACAATGTGCAACGCAAGGATTCAATCTAGTAAAGCAAGGTAAGCTATCTTATGAAGGTAAGTTGCATCTAATCTACTAACTCATAAAGAAAACGAATCTAATCTACTAAAGAGGTAGCAAGAGAAAGCAAAAGATAACCAATCTAGAGAATCTAGATCATGCTTATGTTGTAGCTCCAAACAAGATAGATGAAGATAGCAAAGAGAATCTCATTAAAAGCATCTTTAAATCGTGGCCTTCCCATCCGACTCCGAAAACATCCGCCTTTCGAGACCCCCGTTCGTCACAACGTATCCCTATTCATGCGGGGAGCTTAGGGCGAGTTCGATAGAACAAGTTGAAATCACTTGGCCGGTCCGGTATGCACCTCTAGCCACCGCGGCTACAAGAGCACCCTATGTAATCTATCTTAAGTATAGATCGTAGAAGAAGCAAAACCAAGAAGAAATCAAAATCATCGAGAAGGCACTTAATCGCTAGAAATCGGATTCACTTACAAACTTCACCATGAATGATTACATGAACAAGATCACCACCGGGCCCTCCCTCGATCTTGATCCTCGCTCCGAGCTCCGACGTGGTCTTCCATGCAAGGTTCCCACGTCGGCCGGGGGGAACCCTAGACAACTAGCACGACCCTCATCTTCAAGTTGGTGTCCCTCAAGCTTCTCTCGCTCCTCGGCGGCGGAATACGACTTCCGTTCTGCGTGGCTCTCGGTCGGGGGGCTATTTATAGCCCGAGAAGCAATTAGGTCAAAGGACGACGAATTTGGGCCCTAAATGGGCTCGGGCCGACCGGACCGGGCCGGCCGGCCCGGGCCCATTTAGGCCCGGCCCCGCGGGCTCCTTTGCCCGAGGTCGGTTCCCTTGCTTCTCGGATGCTTCCCCCTTCGCATGTAGGTCCATGTCGTCGGTTTCTCTCCGAATTGGACTCAACTCCTTGTCTTGCAAGATTCGAGACTTTTCCGGTCGGGTCCCCGGAGTCCGTCGTCTTCTCGGATCAAGTCCCCGGCTTCTTGGAGTTAATTTTGCTTCATTGCATGACTTGTTCGGGACTTCAAGGTCTTGTCATGAGGTGCTTGATGAACTTATCCCGAAAGTCTTGCATTCAACACTAAAACCCCGCATAAACATTAAACTCCAAAACCGACATGCACAAGTGAACTTGTTATACCACGGGGGTTAGTACCAATGAATAAGATACAAAAGTTATGCCAACACCGAAGGTAAACTCATGGCTAGGTTGACGGATTTTCACCGTCAACGGAACACATCTTCCAACAGCATTTTCGATTATGATTTGCTCAATTGAGATTGAGCTCGTTCAATTGTGAATGGTATGTGGTGTCGGCTGGTGGTTTGGTCACCACCGATCCGTTGTGCACACAATCACAACATTTTCGTTCGAATTACACAAGCAATCTGATCTAAGCATCATCGGCAGGCTCACCCACCTTGTGAATCTGTGATGTCGTGCAAGTGCTTGTCACCAAAACCAGAACTAGCATGTCAAGATCAACATCATCATAATCTCTTCCACCATGCAATAGAGGTGGAACATGACCTATTCTGACATTTATTTTGCTTTTTAGGTAAAATGATTTGCACTTCAATTAATTGTTTGTTTGATTCTTGGTCGGTTTGCATTAGTGGACTTTTCCTTCTCTTTTAAGGTAGCACATTTCCATATAGACATTTCCTTCTCCTCATTTCCATATAGACTTTTCCTTCTATTTTAAGGTAGCACACTTAAGCACTCAAGATTGGATCACGTCTTAGACTAAACAAGTGGGAGATCCAGGTTCCTTGATTGCAAGAACACATAATAACGCAATGTCAGATCGAATCCTCGTCTTCAATTTTGGCTGTGAAAAATTATTGTTTCATCCGTGGAGCCATCTCATCAAAGGATCACGAGCGGGTGCACCCACTACAATGACGGCATCAAGGTGTGGTTGTGGTGGTGGTTTTCTGATGCTATAACTTGGTATGGAACGATGATGGAGCTAGTCTTCCTGCAAGCATCAGCTTCTTTTGGTTGTTCTTCACCGGCGCATTGAGCATCAAGTGTGTCACCGAACCGCCAAGAGACGCCTACGAGTGTAATATGTTTGCCCGATGTCACTCATTCCCATTGAGTGCTTAGATTTGTTGCGGGGTTTGGTGGTGGTAGGAAACAGTTAAAAGAAAAGAAGCAGGGAGGTAAAAAAAGTTGGAGGGATGTGTGGATTGTGAGGTGAGCTACTGGTAGGAGTTCTTAATTTATAGCAAGAAGAGTACCTGATCTGACGAGCAAAGCTTCGATTTTATGATGATGACTCGGAAGAACTAATTTGTTGTCGGCTGGTGGGCCGGTTGGCTGCGGACTCCAAGTAGTTATTGGGCTAGAATCAGACATATGCATCGTAGAAGATCCGATCCAAGGTCCGAGGATCTGAAACCTATCAACTTTTATTTGCTTCGCTTCTCTTTTTTGAACAAATGGAGATGCAAGCTTCCATTAATCACCAGAGACGACATGGGATACAAAGCCTGGTACATGGCATCCTGATCCATCGTAACATCACTGTAATTAACTAGCTAAAGAGCTGTCTGCTACCCGATTACTACCGGTCTACCACCGGCGGAGATAACACATTCAGTAAATCCACATGGCATCAGATATGCCTAATCCGCTGAACAAACACCCCCAGGGAGTCCCAATTCCATGTCGCTGATATGAGAGCATCACATGGATTTCTGAGATGCCGACCGATTAGTGGCGTTATCACCAGTGGGACATCTTCTGGGTGTGCATTCCAAGAACATTGAGCATCAAATGTGGCACCAAACAGTGTAGTAATACCTAAACGTGCAATATGTTTGCCTGATGCCACTCGTTCCGAATGCAGCAAAATGCGGAAGCGGAATGTGGAAGAAAACATGTGGTAAACAAGCAGGTGAATGAAAACTGAAAAGGCTGGAGCATGTATGAACCGTGAAGGCGTGAAGTGAGCGTAGTAGTAGGACTTGTTGCTATAGCACAAAAGACCTTTTTTTAGCAAATATAGCACAAAAGACCCTTTTTTTAGAGGATAACACAAAAGACCTGGACAGCCGAGCTTCGATTCTAGGCTGGTGGGCCGTTTGTCTCCACATTCCGTAAGGCCCATCCATAAGCTAACGATCATCCCATCCCTCCTGTGGGCCGCGCACGCCACACCCAAAGGCCCACCAACGCCCGCGCTCGAGTATTTCCGACCGTTGCGCCTCTCAGGTGCGCCAAACCCACTTTTTTCAACCTTTTAAGCCCAATCTCGCCGTACCCGACCGTTGTGGCCACCCCGCAAATTCCCCTCCTCTCTCCTTCAGATCCCCCCCTCTCCCCGTTCCAAGCAACCGCGCACGAGACGAAACCGTGCACACGAGCCGCTCGGCGCCGAGAACCACCACCCCAATCTCAGCCTCCCCCGCCGCCTCCGCCGCCGAGCCACCCATGGCCGACTCCAGCGCCCTCGTCGTCTCCTCCGCCGCCGGGTCCGGGGACGCGCGGCACCACCAGCACCCGCTGAGCCAGATCGCGGCGAGCGGGACGCACCGGCTGCTGCTCAAGCAGTGGGTCAAGGAGGAGGACCTGCTGGCGCGCCGCGTCGCGCTGCGGGAGGCCCGCCTCGACGGCGCCCGCAAGGAGATCGCCTTCCTCTACTGCGCCTTCTTCGCCTTCCACGCCGCCTCCGTCCTCCTCCTCTTCCTCTCCTCCGCCTCCGCCTCCGCCTCGTCCGCAACACCGCCCCCCGCCGCGTGCAGGCGCTCCTGGATCCCCTGCCTCGTCTCGCTGCTCTCCTCGCTCGCCATGCTCTGGGCGCTGCGGTACAAGTCCGACACGGAGGCCGTCCTCGAGCGCCTCCTCGCGCGGGAGCGGGAGGACGCGCTGCTCCTCGGCAGGTGCGTCTCCGAGCTCAAGCGCAAGGGCCTCGACTTCGACCTGCTCAAGGAGGTGGACGCGCTGCGCAGGGCCAAGAGCCTCCGCGTCGAGGCCAAGGGCGCCGAGAAGGCCAGGCGCTGGCAGGCCAGGGACCTCGCCGTCTTCGCGCTCTTCGCCGCCGCTTGCGGGGTGCTCGTGCTCACCAGGTTCCTCCTCTGTAATTAGACGAGATTGCGTTGCTGGATGGAATTGCCTCCTTGGCGCTGATCTTGACTACCATTGCTTTGCTGGATGAGGATTGAGGATGAAGTGTCATTCTTGGCAGAACTGTTTGTTCTGCGAATTTTGGTGTTGGATTTTATCTGATTGTAATAAGAAAAATGTGTGATGCGTCAGGTTTATGTGTTTGTGAATGTAACAGTGAGTCTGTTGTGATACAGACAGACTCACTGTCTCGTTGTTGCTTAAGGCAGAATTTGCAAGTCTTGTGAAGAAAATCCTTCCGGATTCTGCACTTTTCCAGGTTATTTACTACTTGTCTGAATTCTTAATTGAAGTGAATTTTTGAAGGCAACTTGCAATCTGACTGGACTGAAAATTCCAGATCATCTCTGGTGAATAGGAAATTAAGCAGCTTGTGGTTATATTTCTCTGCTTCGGATGCATGTTGTTCGGTTTGCTTGCCTTTTTTCATTCTAAGAGAAATTCCATCCAAATAAACGCATACTGTGATTACATTATATCACACCACACATCCATAATCACCATCCCCCTGAACGAAGTAACAAATACAGGCACCAAATTGCTCAATGTACACCGCAACATAGCAGAGATGAAGAGAATGAACTGTATCAGTTAGTTAAACCAAACAAGTTCACAAACGCCATCGCACTCAGACGTTCTCGGCCCCTTCTTTCTTCATGTGGAACGGCTCATGCGCCGGCGAGGGCCCGCCGACGACGCCGGGCGGCGGCAGCGGCGTGCCGTAGATCTGCGCGCCGACGCCGGCCCGCATCTCCTCCCTGCCCCTGTGCTTGCCGAGGAAGTAGCAGCCGAAGCCGAGCAGGATGGAGAAGAAGATGAAGGGCAGGGAGATGACCAGCACGAACCCCATATGCTCTCTTCTTGCTTCTGAATTCCAACAGTTTGGAGAGGCAGGGGAGAACGTGAACTCGCGAAGGGAGAAAACCAAGAAAGCAAGCGAGGCTTGAAGGGAGGACGACGACGGTGGTGGAGGTGGTGTGGTGCTTTGCTTTGGAAAAAAAGGAGATGAGGTGGGGATGAGTTAAATAGGTGAGGAGACAGTGGAAGCTGCACGAGAATCCTATGGAAGAAGACGGCGGCAGCTGGAAGAAGCTTGTGGAGTGTCAAGTGTGCTGCTGCGACAGCTAGCCTTCTGACCGTTGGGCTGGCGCTTGTGGCCTTGTAGGCAACGGTCGAATGACGAAAGCCCGTGCTATGTTCTTTTCCTCCATTGTTCGTTCAGTGCTACTAGTATGTTACCGCACGTGTGTAATTGTGGAAGGTTAACTGTATGTTTCGACTGAAGGCGTAAGGTTAGGCTGTAAAGTTGACACGGTACTAATTTTCAAGAAAAGTAAAAATAATCATAGCAGCTAATTTTAACTGCATCTACATTCTCTCAAAATGAAAGAAAATGCCACTTCATCTATGCGCACGGGCCCTGCTACGTCAGATGCAGGCAGGACTCTCTCTACTGAAACTCTGAAAGCTCGCTCTACTGACTGAAATCCCAGGTGGAAACAATGAAATCATCTACTATCCAAATAAGAGTTTAGGAATCTCTTTTCGAAAGGAACTGCACGATGTAGACGTGTAATGAGATTCGTTGATGTTTCATCTTCTACACTCTTCGTTTGGGCTTATAAAATTGGCTATCATTCTCCGCATCCAAAGTGACGGTTGTCGGATTGCCAAAGCAGTTTTTGTGCTCGTGCACAGCTCATACAATACACCCACACGATACTCCAACCAGGATAGCGGAGGTTTGCCAAAGAATCTCTCCATTCGTCTCCAGTCTCGCCGACCACAAGCTAAGCTATATATAGTGACCTTTTGGGCGTTGGCTGAGCTCCACAGGACAATCTCTAGCATAGTTTTGCAATATTATTCGGTAAAACCTCGCATGATTCTAACACTACGAAGAATATTTTCAGGTACAAACCTATAATTTACAAATTGAATTCAATGTACACTATCTAAATGCTGATGTATATATCAGTAGTCTTATAGTCAGGATTTGAAATGTTTGGCTCCATGTCAAATCATGTTGACACTTATTATGTACTTATCCAAAATGGATCAAGTATTACTCTTGCAGGTCTCAGCATCAACATGCATGCATCAATCTAGTCATTTGGACTTCTTCAGCCCACCAGCCTCTGTTTTCAAAACAAGTTAGCCATGGATGCAAGTGGCTCGTATTTACTGATGGCAAAGAATCAATCATGCTGTGAAAAAGAAAATAACATTGAGCCAATAGATGTTTCTATATGAAGACCATGATATGCAAGCAAGTACGATATTCAAAAATTGAATAGCTTGTGTTTCAGGTCATGACGTATGGTATTTGGCATACTCCAAATGGGGGTGTTTGTCATTTTTATATACAATACAAAAAAGCATGCATCCTGGTGTAGTGGTGTGACTTATGAGGGAACCATCACCCCGAAAGTCTAATCTACAGCACCACAAGTCAGAAATTAAAAACAGAGATGATTGACGAGGCAAAGATGTTAATAATTGGGAATATATAAATGGTTGAAGCGCTGATGAAAGATACATATATTGGCATTAAGTGGACCACTGGACGAGATATAAAGGCTACTATAGTCGTAGCTGAACGAAAGGGGCATGATCGCCAGTAATTCGTAAATACTTTTTATTTGAAGTGTGTTCGTCAAACAATAAACATGTTCCTGTGAGCATTTGTTAGTTACATAAGAATGTAACGCAATGAGTAAATATATAATATATGAACACGATGTATATGTGTAGTCTATTGACAAATCATTCATGTTGGCTGAATTTGCTGATGGCATTGTTGCATTAGTCTATAAAACCTACTACGTAACCAAACAATGTTTAAGACATGGAGCACATATGGAAAATTGAAAACTGCTTTACTTGGCTATAATTTAATTATCATATGCATGACCGGTCTTCAATCCTAGCAATTTGACACTTTGGAAGCCATTTCTCTTTTCTTTTATGCAGAATTTTTTCCTTTCTTTATCATGACTTTGGTCTTTGCTGGTGTTGGGTTATGGCTGAATCATTCAGGTATCCGTACAGGGCATACTCAAGTTGGAATATCCGTACAGGAGTTGACATACTAGCTCTGGTTACCATGCGAAATAAAATGTCCATAGAATTAAATTAGATATCCGTACAGAACCTGAATACTTAATTCAAGTATCATATGACATTGAATCCCAGCAATTTGATGCTTCAGGAAGAAATTTTCTTATCATGTGACTTTGGCTATGGGGGTATAATTAATGAATCATTGAGACTTCCATGCAGAACAGCCAGAACTTGACGTGATGAACACTAGACTTAAGTAAGAATTATATATTTGAATTAAAACAAATGCCTCTAGATTAATTACTATGTGTTTATACTTCATCGTTTCACCGTCAGTAACGGTTAGTCCTCACATTGTTGGCAGATTCTACTGTCGTGAAAGAAACAGACAGCGGTTACCGCAAGAGGAAGTCAAACGTCAATTCAATAAACAAATGCATAAACACAAACAAATAAACAAATGCATAAACAGATCACGCCTACTGAAATCATCCAATAGTTTTCAACCATCAAAACACGCAAAGCATTCATTATATATCAGGAGGGCTGAGAATAACTACTGGTCTTGTGGCAAACCAAGTGTCAAATTAAACGCGCGCAGATCAGAGGAGGATGGGTAAGAGCGTGTCAGTTCAGCGAGGGCACATCCCGGTGCTCGTCGGCGAGGGGAAGGACGAGCTGCAGAGGGTTCTGGTGCACAGCAAGGTGCTTCACCACCCATACTTCGCCGGGTTGCTGGAGCTAGCAGCAATGGAGTTTGGGCATGATCAGAAGGGGGTACTCCGAATCCCTTGCGACGTCAGATGCTTCCACACAATTGTTCAGCTCATCAGAAGCAGCACGAGGAGGAAGGAGGTGACTATTTCTATTCCATGCCTCCTTATCCCCCAAGTTGTTGTAACGTTCAGATTTCAGAGAGATTAAGAGGCTTAGGGTCTCAAGTTTTCAGGTTCCTGTCATCTCCTGCATGCCCTCATCTTGCTCTATCATAGTCAAAGTAGTCATCAGTGTAATCAAACCTTATGATGTGTGGTGTATCCCTTTTTCCAGCTTTTACATCGTGTACATAAGTCATTCTGGGCTAGAGATGGAGGAAATGTGTGACATCAGTAAAATCATTCATAGCACAGTGGTTTGGACGATTATTGCAACAGATGCATCTGTCATGCACACGTTTTGTCACAATCATTTATCGGAATATTTGCTTTGTGCCTTTATTCTTGAAGTTCTTTAAGCAAAAACGAAAGGGCAGAACCAGTGAGGCGGGAGTTTGAGCTTAAGATTTCTTTTCTTTTTGAAGATATAAAAAAAAACACATGTGCTGTCACGAAAAGGGGAGGGCATGCCAACCATAAATCCCCCATTCTGCTTCTACTTTAAGATCCAGCTTTCTAGCCCGGCAATAATGAGTCAGGTTTATATGCAATTATTCGACAGGCATATCCAGCTTAGGTATGACCATTATATGAACCAACTGTCTTGATGGCAGCATGGATTTGCGGCAGCAAGTTCTCTGGGGCAAAAAGCTATATATCGCTAGACAAAAACTAAGAACGGCCTTATGGGATTGGACAATTTGAACGTTTCTTAAAAAAAACAATTTGAACGCAAACGATCATTGAGAAGCATCACGAGGTGAACTTGTGAAAACAGAGAACATACGAAACGGCGGCGGCGAGGTCCTCAATGGCTCAATCAAGGGGGAGACGTTTTCCGATCGAGGAAGGGTAAATGTTTCCTGTGTTCTTGACTAATTTGTACTTGACACACTCCTAGCTTTTCCTTGCATCTACGCAATATATTTTGCAACTAGCTTTATTCCTGCTAGTCCACTTCGTTTGGGGGCTGCACCGACCTGAACGCGGCCTGAGCGACAGATGGTAGCCAGCCTGCGACGCCGAGACAAGAGAGGACGCGGAGCTATGCACTGCTGTCAATCTCATTGTCATTAACAGGCATGACAGCCAGTTTCTTTCATCTCCAGATAAAAACATACCACAATTTTGCTGTGATTATCACATAGGCGCACATGCAAAGCTAAGGCCATGAATTGAAAACAAGTCCCAATTCCAACACAATAGCATTTACCAACAGAGGTGTTACCTAAAGGGTCAGAAACCCAGAGCCAGGTATGATCTAGTACAAGCTGCTAAAAAGTTCAGACCAACCAACAATCCAGTATCATTACCACAATATATGAGTTTGCACATGTTGCTTCGTTTACAGGCTCAAGATCTCATACGGATAGAGCTTCGATAGTGCTTCACCAGCTAAGTCTTGCATCGCAACTAAATGACACGCTTACAGGAACTTATTAACAATACCACGGTGGGAGCATCATTCGTTGATAGAATTTGAATTTGAATCTGGCTGAAGGTTCAAGGCCCTCCACAGGTCCCTTCATAGGTAAACCAGCTTCAGTGAGCCCGCTCCCGGAGGACCTCGATGTCCACCTCGGTTGGGTCAGTTGCCTGGATCTCGTAGTGGAACCCATCAAGCTCATGCTTGATGCGGTCCTTGGAGGTGGAGTACAGCATCTTCGCACGAATGCGGGATGTTGCTGGGGACCTGGAATGATTGTGGACTGGGTAAATGTCTGGAGAAGTGGAATCAACAGAAAGGCCAGAGTTGATGCATTGAACATGAATGAATAGAGAAGGCATCACGTGGTGCACATAGCAACATCCAAAAGTCAATGTCAGAATTCACATAAAAATTAACAATTATTGCCAAGAATATTCTTAACTGTTGCCCACATGCATTGTTATTCCTCTTTGTCAGAGCTACTGAATTGCTAATTAGCAAGGCTACAAATAGTAGTGTAAAGTAGATCCCATCACAAGATCAAATTCATATTATAACAGAAACTCACAATGCAAAAACAAAAGGAACTCCTAAATAGCTAGCATGTTGCGGCTTCCTGTGCTGCCCTGTTTGATGCATTAGATACATCTAAGTATTTGTACTGGAAGAATAAAGAATCGTAGCACATGACTGACTCCTTATAAGTTTTACCTGTTTAACTATTTCTTAACAGATCTAGTCAAGATTTGGCAGAACTACCATATGTTGATGTAACTGCTAGACATGAAAAGGAAGAAGACTGAAATTTTGAAGCTCACCAGGCAATGAAAAAGATCTTGCTTTTCTGCACGTTCTCCCCAGTGACAAAGTCAAAATCGTACAGAGCGTATCTGCAGTCATTTTCTGGGAGAGAGGCCAAAAAATCATCATAGCTTTCAGTAGTAGCGCCCGTCTTCTCAACAACCACCTGCTTTTGCTTTTCCTCGATTTTGAAGATAACATATCGGAATGCCTTCTTCATCTGAAGCTCGACAAATGTCTCCCTGATGTTAGGAGCAACTCCCATGCCGGAAGATGCATTTGACTGCGAAGAATAGTGAACACGTTAATAAGGAAATCAAGTTAATAAGGAAATCAAGGGTAAGAAACTGAATGCAAAATAAACTGTTTGATTTTCAATTATTTCAGCATTCAAAGCCAACATGCATCAAAGTTAACCAGTAAATAACATTCAAGAGGCCAGTTATATGAAGTGCAGCTATGTCACCACAATTCCATAGAAGTTGTAACCTTCCACAATCCACATACAGGACACCACACAAACTTTGCCCACGGTCCAGAGTAATGCTACAACAGACAAGGTACTCAAACAAGCTTGCCTAGGCAAAATCACACAGATATTGCTTCTGTGGATCAAAAAAATCCTCCAGTCACTATCCAGGAATGAAAATTAAAAATAAGTGTGCTTCTTAACATGTAAAATAACTAGCACAATAATGGCCAGGATAAGACCTGGTACCTAACAGAAGCTCAATCATACATGCTAATTTCGAATCACCAAATCAAATCCAATCTAGGGAAAGCCAACTGTGCATTGTGCATGGTAAGATCAATCTCCTTTCTCCTTACATTATTAACCTATAAAAGGCAACTAGGATATCCAAGAAATTCTCCAGCAGAAATACTGCAAATATCTCCACTCCAAGCAGGAATATGACTACACCCACCATGGCCATGCCTCGGTGGAGGAAAAATCTATGTGCATGTCAACACAGCGCACATAAATAAAAAGAATGGATTATAAAGTAGCCATGTATTGATCCAAATGTTTGAAAATAAATACTGTGACAGTACCACGTTTTGACGAGAAAACTATCAAGGCTAGTTGCATTTCATTCGGGGTGACCTAACTTATTTCTTTCTTGCAGAATGAGCAAAGAAGAACATCTCTAACTCAAACTCAAAAGTTATCTCAAGCCTTTTCACCCTGAAAATCTCACAGATTAAGCAATCTAGCGCCCAAACCAGCACATATCCTCGACTCAGGTTATGAGGGCAATTGTGAATTGTATCACTATTTGATTTTTACAAGTGTACAGTTATATGATAGAGGCAATGAAACCCTTCATTGCGATCAGAGCAAATGAACATCCATATAAACCATCTAATCAGTACTGAATCCACTTGCAATATATAAACGTGTCAGGATCGCACACAGCTATCGTCCACCCCTTATTACTTACGAAATTGAAGGCTACAAGGCTCACGGCTATGCACAAGCCTACCATACCAGAACATCCACTACTCAAAACCACAGGGACAAGCACCCAACCAGACCAACTGCCCAGCGGTGTTGCAGCGCGCGGTGAGGTCGGATCAACGCATCCCAGCGAGATCTAGACATTCATCCCTCCACAGAACTCCCGCAACCAGATCACGCGCGAACCAACCCAATTCCACCCCACCACACGGATCTACACCACAACGCGCGGCGCGTCGAATCACCGCGAGCGCGAGCGGATCGACGAGAGGAAAGGGAAGAGCGGAGGGGGACACTCACGTGGGACCGCATGAAGGCCATCGGATCGGAGCCGCCGGGGGGTGGGCGGCGGCGGTGAGCGCCCGCGCCTCTCTGCGTCGATCGCACGCGCGCACAGTCACGCAGACGGGAGGCGCAAGCAAGGAGAAGGGATTATTCTTCTTCTGTTGCTGCGGGTTTTTTTTCTCCCCTTTCCTTTTCCTTTTTTTTTTATGCGACGAGTTGGCTGCGGGTTTTGGTGTGGTGGGGGGGAATTCTCCGAAGCGGTGCGCGTTCATATACGAACGGGGGACGCGCCGCTTCGTGTGGGTGCGCGGCGTACACGACGCGTGTGGTCGTGGGAGATGGTGACATGTGGGGGCACGAGAGGCGTGGGGTCCAGATGTCGGTCACATGCGGGACCGTGGGCTGTGCGGCGGCGCTAGATTGGTGGACGGCCGCGATGGGTCCGGCGGGCTGGCTCTGACTGGGCTGGTGGGCCCTGGAGCAGAGCCGTGATGAGCTTGGGCTCTTTGTGATTTGCTTGTGATGGGAGAATAAAAATAGGAGAAATTCGATTGAATTTTGGAGAGTCAGTCGGTCGGTCTTGCACGCGTGGATGAAATGAAATGGTCATTCTCGTGGCCTTCTTTGCGCATAAAAAAAATGTGTGGTATCGAGGGAGGGTACCGATTCCTTACCCTTATCAATCATGTTTTAACGGAATCAGAGAACGTCAAAGCTCCTCCACAAGTCGGCATTCCTCTGCATCGTCCGTTACTCCGTTGGATCCAACGGCAATGAGAGATCGCCCCTCCTCGTCAGTCGTCATTGCAGCAGTCGGACGCCATCGTTCCGAATGCTGGTTTCCAGCTCGTGCACGCCGATGGGACCTCAAAGCGTCTCGGCAGATATGTTTCAGTTCACGCTTCTTCTAATTTCCAATGAATGCCTCGCAGGGGGAAATGATCTTGTGTTCAGATTCCCCTTGAAGATATGGGGCAGAGCAACGATCAAGGTGTAAGCCCGACGCAATGGTGGCCGAAAGCACGAAAAGGGTGGTCGTGGTCGTGATGGTAAACTTTTTTTAAAAAACAAAGGCAATATGTTCGTGGGTCACCAAAATTAGTTTTTTTAAAGTAAAGTCACCGAATATTAGTGGGCCCTATTGTCTCGGGCCTAACTCGGCCTTGCCAATCGGCCCAGTAATGATTCTCATCCATAACGAGCGAAAAAGAAGGGCAGGGCCCACGTGTCATCGACTCATCATGCGCGTTGCTACCCGCCAAACAAATCCCTATCCAACGATGGAGCCCCCCGACCCCGAGTGCCGAGAACAAAACGGCGCGCCCCGCCACGCTCTTCACGCTTCCTCTTCATTCCCATCCTCCCCCGCCGCCGCCGCCGCCACCGCGGCCGCCAAAACCCTAAAACCCACACCCACCGGCCATGGCGGCGAGCATCGGGGACCTCGCCGATGACGGCTTCTCCGCGCCGCGCCTCTTCTCGCAGGGCGTCTCCTACACCTACGACGATGTCATCTTCCTCCCGGGCCACATCGACTTCCCCGCCGACGCAGTCGACCTCTCCACCCACCTCTCCCGCCGCCTGCCGCTCTCCATCCCCTGCGTCGCGTCCCCCATGGACACCGTCTCCGAGGCACCCATGGCCGTGGCCATGGCCTCGCTTGGCGCCGCCGCCGTCGTGCACTGCAACACCGAGCCCGACGCGCAGGCCGCCATCGTCCGCGCCGCCAAGTCCCGCCGCCTCCCCTTCGTCTCCTCCGTGCCCTTCTTCGCCCCGTCATCCGCCCCGACGCTCAACGACTTTGCTGGCTATGAATACGCCCTCGTCACCGAGCGCGGGGATTCGCTCTCCAGGCTCGTCGGCGTCGCAGTTGCGGCCGATGCGGCTTCTCGCGGGGTTCCTGCCCCTGTTTCGGAGTACATGATCCCCGCTCCCCGCTCAACCTCCGCCTCTTTTGACTTCGAGCAAGCCGCCGCCTTCCTTGCCGCCGAAGGTTTGGATTACGCCCCTCTCGTATCCGACGACGGTGAGGTGATTGACCTAATCACCGCCAAGGATGTCGAGCGCATCCGGAGCTATCCCAAGCTAGGCAAGCCGTCTCTGGGAGCGGATGGGAAGTTTATAGTCGCGGCCTCCATTGGGACCCGTGAAGATGACAAGCGAAGGCTGGAGCAGCTGGTTAAGGCCGGGGCAAATGCTATCGTCATTGATAGTTCGCAGGGGAACTCCATTTACCAGCTCGATATGATCAAGTATGCGAAGAAGATGTATCCTGAGGTGGATTTGATAGGTGGCAATGTGGTGACAATTGCGCAATCGCAGAATTTGATTCAAGCTGGTGTGGATGGATTGCGCGTTGGAATGGGGTCCGGCTCAATTTGCACTACCCAGGAAGTTTGTGCTGTTGGAAGGGGACAGGTATGGAACCTGTGAATTTCTCATAAACTCTTGTTCTCTGTGTAGTCTAATCAGTTTGCTGTCAGATTACCTCTTTTTGTTTGCTGTTAAATTAGTTAGTTGAATCCTCGTAGGATAGCATGCAACAGCTTTTATCTGTAGCATGCCAAATTAGTTAGTTGAATCCTCGTAGGATAGCATGCCAAGTTAGTTATTTTGCCATTCAAGATTGTTTAGATTGTTGTGACCAAGGTGGAAATCAATATCCTGAAAGGTTTGTTATATTAATCGTAGGCATCCAATTCTGATGTCGATGACATCAGATGATCTACTGACTTTGCTTTTCTCAGCTAGGCAGGTTGTCGAGTTTTTGTTTTGTATGCTTTGAGGACACTGATTGGTACTTGGTATAAATTTTATTTACCTTTGAGCTTTTATGAAGTATCACTGTATCAGGACACTGAAAAGCACTATAAATCTGTATTAGGTGATGTCATTCGTATCTTTCAAGGGTCTTGGATTTGTCAAAACCTCAGCAGTTCTTTCATTCTTCTTTTTCTCTCCTTATTTCTTCACATAGTCTTGGTAGACCAAAAAAGTGAGAGAGAATCATTTAATTTCTGATTATCTCGTGGTGGATGCAAAACAAGTCCAAGGGTTTGTCTTCACATGGTCTTCTTATACAGATACCAAAGAAATTCAGTACTACTGCTTGTATTTGATGCTTCTTTGTATTGGTGCAACAGGCTACAGCAGTATATAAGGTTTCATCTTATGCCAAGGATCACAATGTACCGGTTATTGCTGATGGGGGAATTTCAAACTCTGGACATATTGTGAAAGCTCTGTCGCTGGGGGCATCCACTGTTATGATGGGAAGCTTTTTAGCCGGCAGTCATGAAGCTCCTGGTACTTATGAGTACAAGGTATACATATCGTATTGATACTTTTACAGTCTAGGGCAGGGCTAAAGTTCTATCATCCCTTTTTGTTTTATATGTTTACCATAAACAGAATGTTCAAATACCTTTTGGGCTTTGGAATTGACTGTTAAAACCCCTACAACCCTGTAAAAAGATTGAGATTCGATCCATACTGAAGATCACATGACCGCACATGCAAGCTCAGTTCCTGTATGCATAAACAACAGCTCAATCTAATTTGATTGCTTAAAAAGCTGACAAAGGTGTTATAAAAATTTGATATATACAATGACATAGTGGTACTTATCTATTATTTCTAATCCTTGCATTATTCATGGGTAACCACATTGCTAGAATATCATTTATTTCAGGCTGCAAAGACTAAAGTAGAAATCCATTTGATAAACTGTGGAATGAAAACGTCAATACCATTTTACAATCTGGGTTTCCGATGAGGTTACCATGAGGCATTAATCATTTGCCAGTGGATATTCTATGAGAAGTTATATTTTTCTTTTCATGTCATTTTACCAATTACAATCTGCACTGACGAAGTAGCCAACTGGCTGTGTCATATCTGGTGCAAATACACCTTATAGATTATCATTTTTATTTTTTGAGCAGCAACAAGTGACGTGGATAGCTGTCCAGGTCACTATAATTTGTTGTTTTAAGGTTGTATATAAATCTCCATTCTCTAGTAATGTTTCTGGATGAAGCCACAGTTTATCACATTATTGTTGGAAGTTCTGGTAGTTTAGCCTGAACCAGGAAGTTGTAAAAATGGATAAAGGGCTCCCTGCCTGTGGCTATGCTGCCTTACCTGATTTTGCAATGTGATATATGCTATCGCTTGGACCAGAGCAAAGCAATTAATATTAAAATCAGTGAGAACGCATTTGCATTTTGCGTGTCTATTCTTGTGCTGTTGTATCTATCGTGGAAGTGGTTTCTAAAGTTGGTAACTAATTCTGATCTCCTATGAATTTGTGCTATCCTATTTCCTGTACATGCAACTGCTCTTGCTTTTTCACAAAATGTTGAGTTATAAACTCTTGAGGTGTTTCTTTTAGGACGGCCGCCGAGTCAAAAAGTACAGAGGCATGGGATCTCTTGAAGCCATGACAAAGGGGAGTGATGCAAGGTACCTTGGTGACACTCTCAAGCTCAAAGTTGCGCAAGGAGTTGTTGGAGCAGTAGCCGACAAAGGTTCTGTTCTGAGGTTCATTCCTTACACAATGCAAGCAGTTAAGCAAGGATTCCAAGATCTCGGTGCTTCCTCTCTGCAGTCAGCTCATGATCTTTTGCGATCTACTCTAAGATTAGAGGTATCTTCATGCTGCACAATAACATCTTCCAACATGTTTTAAATTTCAATACCAATCATCTAATATCGTAGAAATTCCATATTCATCATTAATAAAGAGATTGTTAATCTTTGTAACTATTAGGTTTGTTGCTGGAACTGGCTCCAAATTCCAATACATTGTTTGATGGTCATCAAACCATATGAATTGTAGAAATGTTGGAGCAATATGTTGGATAGGAAGAAAGAGTCCGAATTATAGCAGATCATAATTAATAATACTCCTCACAGTTTCATCCTTGCCTCCGGCTGTTTAGTCCCAGAAAGCAAACTGCCTAATTTAGCCTTATCCATTTGTATTTCTGAAAATGTCTGAAATAAGTGAAAGTTGGGCATCTTTAATAGTCCCAGAAAGCAAACTGCCTAATTCAGCCTTGTTCCTAACATACTTAATGTTGGTAGTTATGTATGCATCTGTATTTCTGAAAATGTCTGAAATAACTGAAAGTTGGGCATCTGTGTAATAGGTTGTGGAAATGAAACAGTTTTTTCTGTTCTAATCTAATACCAATAATGGAACTAACTTGATCTTTACTGGTTTGTCCTTACCAGGTGAGGACAGGTGCTGCCCAGGTTGAAGGAGGAATCCATGGGCTGGTCTCATATGAAAAGAAGGCATTCTAGCTAGTTCCATAATCAAACAAGGAAGAATTGGAGCAAGGGTTGTTAGCTGCGAGATATGGAAGGTGACAATGCTGTTGGTCATCCTACCTGGCAATCTTTAAGCTCAGCAGCTTGCCAGCAAAGCCTGTCGAGGTGGGCAGCAGGTGTACCATCTACCTAGCGTGATAATAATCCTCAACCAACGAAATGGTCGTGTGAACTGTAAACTTTGCCCCAAATTTTGGAAGAGGGAAACTGGCGTTTCATGATTGGATCAGTCGATCGCTGTACTTTTCTCTGCCGTTTTCGTTATGTTATCATCGGGTTGCACTTGCACCCCCTCTGTTTGAAACTATAAATCTTAGTAGTTTTTTCTTATATGGCGGGGTATGGGACGGGAAGATGAGGTTATGTACGTGTCTACAACTAACCGGTGCAGATATGGCGTAGGAAGTATTTTCTTTGCTTTCATCTCTAATGTGGTGGGAATCAGAGTGTTGTGACGCAGCCACGGCAAGTGTGCCATTCACACTCAGCATTGAGATGCAACTAAATACGCTCAATTTGTTCAGAGCTGTACATAAGTACATTGGCACATGCTACATCCTTGATCGATGAAACTGCTGTTCAGTAGCAGTAAAAACGATTTAAAATAAAATAAAATAAAATGACGATGCGATTTGTATTTTCGTGGATTTTAAAATACCAGCACTCCGCCTCTTTCCCTTTTCACGCACTCCGCGTGTCCGCTAGATCATCCGCAGCGTTCAGTTCCATGGACCAATCAATGAAGAACCGGGACAAGGAGTGGTTAGCTACATGATATTGATACGGAAGGTAGCGATGCTGCTGATCATATCCTCAGTCCTCCTACCTGGCAATCTTCAAGCTCGTTCAGAAGCTTGCCAGCCAATCGTGTCGTCCCGGGGCAGCTAGCTAGTGTACTTACCATCCATCCAGCGTGATACCAATAATCCTGCAAGCATCAAGCCAAAAGTGAAGTGTTAACTTCCCTGGTCCTCCTCCACAGTTTCGCCGCCGCTCTGCTGCGATCACATGATTGGATCTCCTGGCCGCTGTACTTTTTTTTTTTGCCCTGCCCTGCCGAACCCATGATATTCCCGTCGGCGTCGTAGCAGATATAGATAACGGAGGCCATGATAAAATGTTTAGCTTGTACTTGCAGCCACTCCCCGTCCCCGCCATTAGTTAGCGGCGCCACACCCACACTTTTTGTTTCCTTTCCCTACCGTGTGAGGCGCATCAGGGGCGTGCTGGACTGCTGGTAATTGGTCCTTGTCATTCCCCTAAGCAACAGCTACGTCTCTTGACATCCGCTGGCTTGGCTTGCATTACCGGTCAAGCGTCGCCATCCGCTGTTGAGATCGCTCGCCCTCGCCGCCATAATCAGGCAGGCGTGAGGCGTCTGCTAATCGCTGTTCACTCGCGTTGCTGAAAGCGGAATCCACAGTGTTGTTCAGTTCACCAGTTCAGTTCAGCTCTGGCGCTCGAGCTCGGTTACGCCAGGCTGCCACGTGGGCCCCACGGCCATCCCCCCCGGCCGTGGAACGGAACCACCGCAGGTTACCGCCAGCCTGGACACTCGATTCGCCACAACAGAAAGATCCCAGCGAAATGGATGGAGATAAATAACGACATCCAGAAAACTTTCCCTTTTTTCTCTCTCTAGAAAAACAAACACCACGGGATGGGGCGTCCGATTTGCAGAACGCACGGCCGAGATGGAGCGCAGGGCGACCCCACCACCCACCAGACGCCCCCACCCTCTCTGCAGCTGGGCCCCGAGGCCACATCAGCCCACTGGGCGCGATGAGGCCGCTCCGCCCCCTCCGCACACAGGCCAGAGTGTGCCAACCGCCAGAGGCCACACCACAACCCTCTCGAACTCGAACGAAGCCGCACGCCAAGAGCATCATAAAGCACCATTTCAAATCAGTCCTCACCCAAACCACGAGCCGCAGCACACGCGCACCCATCCGACCCCCTCCCCCTCCCCCTCTCCGACCCCGGCCACTCCGGCGAAGTCCCCGGGGAAAGGCGGCGTCAGCCATGAGGGAGATCCTGCACATCCAGGGCGGCCAGTGCGGGAACCAGATCGGCGCCAAGTTCTGGGAGGTGATCTGCGACGAGCACGGCATCGACGCCACGGGCCGCTACGCGGGGGACTCGGACCTCCAGCTCGAGCGCATCAACGTCTACTACAACGAGGCCAGCGGGGGCCGGTTCGTGCCCCGCGCCGTGCTCATGGACCTCGAGCCCGGCACCATGGACTCCGTGCGCTCCGGCCCCTTCGGCCAGATCTTCCGCCCCGACAACTTCGTCTTCGGCCAGTCCGGCGCCGGCAACAACTGGGCCAAGGGGCACTACACCGAGGGCGCCGAGCTCATCGACTCCGTCCTCGACGTCGTCCGCAAGGAGGCCGAGAACTGCGACTGCCTCCAGGGTATTTATTGTTCCGCCCAATCCCATTCCCACCCCCTCGCGCTCTCTTATTTTTTTTCCGTTGCATTTTCCTTTGGGGTTGAGGGGACTAGCACTAGCCTGTTAGGGTTAGATCCGGGACCGGCAGCGCATGGGGGATGTAAAGGTAGTCCAGATCTGGGGGTCCTGGGGTGTTTGTGGATGCAATTAAAATCTGTCTCGAATTGGCATTCTGGCGACGTACACTTTCATATTTGCATTGCTGGCAGTACGTTGTGCTATTTTGTTCTGTCAATGTTCTGATCAATTTGCTAGGTAATGCTATGCTATTTTGCTAATCATTTACTCTCTAGTAGGTTGTTATGCCTGTGAATGAATTGAAATGAATTGCTGGTCGTTGCACACCTCGCTAATTGATGGGTTTTGGTCATTTCTGTTATTCAGCAAGCGCTTGTACAGCCTGAGTGAGACAGTTGACTTGGAAGGAAAATTGTATCTATAGTAGTTACGGTGTTTTTCTATGATTTATCTGTGGTTATATGTTGATCTTCATGATATGCTCTGGTGGATTGGTGTTTTGTTTGAACTCCTGTAGCTTCTTCTAGTTTACAAGTAGCTGGACAGACATCAACTGTCGGTAGGATGGATATTTTATTCCTGTGTGGTAGCATGGCATTCCAGTCTGGCACCCTACTTGCTAATGACCTGTTTCTATTAAAGCATTAAATTGCTATTCTGTTCTGTCATTGTTCGTGTCAGTTTGCTAGGTAATGTTATGCTATTTGTTAATCATCTAGCCTCTAGTAGGTTGTTAAATCTGTGAATGAATTGAAATGAATTGCTGGTTGTTGTGGAACATGCTAATTCCTACCTGTCATGATGAATTGACGGTTTTTGGTCATTTCTGTTATTTAGCAAGAGTTTGTACAGCCTGACTATAGTGACTTGGAAGGAAAATTGTAGCTATAGTAGTTAGTTGCAGTGTTTTTCTGTGATTATATTGGCATTGGCAAGATGGAACTTTGTAGAGTTGTGCTAGTCAATATGCTCATCTTCATGATATGCTCTGGTGGATTCGTGTTTTGGTTGAACTCCTGTAGCTTCTTCTAGTCTATATAGCTCGACCAACATCAACTGTCGGTAGGATGAATATTTTATTATTTTAACTTGAGTGTTGGATGTGGTAGCATGGAGTTCCACTCTGGCACCCTAGTTGCTAATGACCTGTTTCTATTAAAAAATTGAATTAAATATTGTGCCATAGCTGGACTGAATTCTTTGGCCAAACACCAGACGAAATAGATCCCTTGTCTTCTTGGTGATTAAATACGGGGCTGAACTTTATATCTTTGCAATTGTTTGATGTGCTATAAAGTTTAAACTATGTCATGCCCATATTTTTTTTGGTAGCGTGTCAACATAGGTTCATGGCCTACCAAAGTGTGGTGGCAGGATGTTTTGATGTTGACACAATTCAAATATCACTTAACTGTTGTAACATGATTGATGATTGCACACAAACTCTGGTCTCAATGTGTCGCAGTTCTGACATATTGCTAGCTCTTTAACACCTTCAATCGCACCTGTATCCTTTGAACCTGAGTAGTCCAAGGCTGCCTTTTACATTTGCATGCTGGAATACTGCTTGTATTGGAATAATTGAATCTCATTTTGATTTATATACAGGTTTCCAAGTTTGCCATTCGTTGGGAGGAGGCACTGGATCTGGCATGGGCACCCTTCTTATTTCTAAGATCAGGGAGGAGTACCCTGATAGGATGATGTTGACCTTCTCAGTCTTCCCATCCCCAAAAGTTTCAGATACTGTTGTGGAGCCGTACAATGCTACACTTTCGGTTCACCAACTTGTTGAGAATGCTGATGAATGTATGGTGCTTGACAATGAAGCTCTGTATGACATCTGCTTCCGCACATTAAAGCTCGCCACCCCTACCTGTAAGTTATCCCTCACTTTACTTGCTATCCATGATATCCCTGGATTTAATATGATGTAGTTTGTGCTCAATTTTAAAAGTAGGCACTGATAAAGATATTGTAACAATGCAGTTGGTGACCTGAACCATCTTATCTCTGCTACCATGAGTGGTGTCACATGCTGCCTGAGGTTCCCGGGTCAGCTCAACTCCGACCTGCGCAAGCTTGCTGTGAACCTCATTCCGTTCCCACGTCTCCATTTCTTCATGGTCGGCTTTGCGCCGCTGACCTCACGTGGATCGCAGCAGTACCGTGCCCTCACTGTCCCTGAGCTGACCCAGCAGATGTGGGATGCCAAGAACATGATGTGCGCCGCGGATCCCCGCCATGGCCGCTACCTCACAGCATCAGCCATGTTCCGTGGGAAGATGAGCACCAAGGAGGTGGACGAGCAGATGCTCAATGTCCAGAACAAGAACTCATCCTACTTTGTGGAGTGGATCCCAAACAACGTCAAGTCCAGTGTGTGCGACATCCCACCCAAGGGGCTGAAGATGGCGGGCACCTTCGTGGGGAACTCCACCTCCATCCAGGAGATGTTCCGCAGGGTGAGCGAGCAGTTCACCGCCATGTTCAGGCGCAAGGCCTTCTTGCACTGGTACACGGGCGAGGGCATGGACGAGATGGAGTTCACCGAGGCCGAGAGCAACATGAACGACCTCGTCGCTGAGTACCAGCAGTACCAGGACGCCACTGCCGACGAGGAGTACGAGGACGAGGAGGAAGAAGAGGCGGTGGCCGAATAGCGATGAGCGGCCGTCGTCGGCCAGGTTGCGTCCCTGTGAAATGTGAATGAGTTTGTCTTCTATGCTTCTCGTGGCTTTTTGCATGATGGATTGAATCACGTACATCATCGTCGTCGTTGAGGTTGCGTCTGTGCTTCGGCTGCGGTCACTGTAATGTACCTAATGTAATAGGTCGCCGTCCGTTTCTGTTCCGCATCCTTGGACCTTGGTCAAGCAGCTAAAGGCTTTGCACTGTCTAGTGCTCTCCTCGAGCTGTTCGCCTGCCTGTAATTTCTGACGAGTATTGGTAGTAGTGAGTGATTTCCCATCTCTGTTGAAGCCCGTGTCATTCTGCATCAGCTTTTGCTCGTCATCTTGTGTGTCCAGTTACAGTTTCAACCGCTCAAGATCAGGATTTCGATCAGAGATTGAGAATCTGTTTGTGCTGCCGCTTCACAAACCAGTCTGGTAGGATCGTTGCCCCATGTCCTGGCCTAGAAAACCTCGACAGGCGAGACCAGATCGGATCTCCTGATCTGAAGCACAGAACCAGTGACCATTCCGCCGGTTGCGAGAGCACATGCAGTGGGCGGACCCAGCAAACCGCCGAGCCCCCGGGATAACGAGTGACGAGAGGATTTTGCTGGGAGGGAGAGGATTTTCGCTCGCTGCGGCTTCACGCCTTCACGTGCTGCGCCACATGTGATGCACATGCCCTCGAGCTGCTCCAAAAGATCCAACAGGAACGAGAGGATCTCAAGTTCTGCGCCACGACGCATGGAGATTTTTTTTTTTACTTTTGTGCACGTTAGCGTAAAAATCCTACGGAATTTCACCTGAAAACCTCCGAGTTCCAAACGTGGCTCGTAATAAACGTCTTAGGTTCGGTAAAAAAAACCTTGGAGCATCTGGTGATCTTGCACCAGCTCTTGACAGAATACTTCGCCGTTAGACCTCGCGGTTGCTGATAGCTCACTATGCACTGTCGCCCGTCCGCCCCCCGTCACAAATTCACGCAGCAGCACCAGTCAGCACAGCAGGGCACAGGCCACAGCCAACCTGGCGGCGCGGGCCCCACCCCTCTATGGCTCTATTTGAGAGAGCGAGAGCCCTTGGCGGATCACCAATTATAGGCGCACCCCTGCAGAACCCTGCTAATTGCAAAACGTGAACATCTCTGGCGGCAGACTGGAAGAGAGAGGGACAGGCGCTGAAGCGCGAGTCATTCTTTTGCCAGATAGCCCCCCGCCCTTCCTCTCTTATTCGCGCCCCGCCCTCTCGCGTCATCCGCTCGCTGCTCCTCTTCGTCGTCGTTTCGTTCGCACCCTTTCTTCCCTCTCTCGCCGCCCGGGGAGGAGGGCGGCTCCGGGGGAGAGGCCGCCATTGCTGCTGCTGCTGGTGAGGTCCCCTGAACTCAATACTGTCCCAGGTTCTGTGCCGTAGACCTCGCGGCCGCATTGGTTATATTTCGCGCAATGGCGCTGGGTGTATAGTTTCCTAGATGTAGGGCATTGGGGGGGAGGGATTTCTCGGGATCTTCGTGGTTGAGTGAGCAATGGCGACCCGAGCGCCGCGCCCGTTTTGACCCGAAGTTTTGGATTTAGGCTCAGATTTATGTGGCCTCATTCTGCTGCGACGGTGTTGTAATTCTGTTCAGATTCGCGCAAACATTTCCCTGAGGGGAAAAAAAATCGTGTAAACACTAGGCACACTCTTGCAGCACTAAGTATCGGTTGCCGAATTCGTCCGAACACCCTGTGTGGGCGCGAGAAGTAAAGGAGATAAAGATTGCCTGTTCCGTGCCTGGAGCCACTTGCTGAGGATTGTTCAGTAAGAGGAACCTTGTCATGGGGACGGGGAAAAGGTGGTAATCATGATATCTGCATTTGTGTCTGATACTTGCTAGTAGTTTGGCACGGCACAGCTCTCGGTTGTCATTCAGAATTGGTTTCGGTTCGTCACCTGTCTTGCGCGTAGGAGTTGCCTCTGTGCTGTATTTCTCCAAACCTGTTTTCCCCCCTTGACTGTTCTATTTTGGCTTGTAATGTGAAATTCTGTGGTGCAGCTCTGACTGGGAAAGATGGTTGTCCAGGAGTTCACTGTTGATCTGAACAAGCCTCTTGTTTTCCAGGTACAATTTCGCTCATTCTCATTGCTTTTGAGCTTGTTTAGTTCTACTATGGGTTTTTTGACAACCATCTCTAATGTTGGATTGTGCTCTTTGTTTCTTGGCAATAGTTGCAGTAGACATGGTTCTCTGTAAATTGTGAAAAAAAATCTCTTGCAGTTATAAAATTCTGAGTTTCTGACTATAGGTTTAGTCGCTTTACAGCTAAAGTAACCTTATTCTTGTTGTGTTCTTGATTTTGTGAATGAAGGTTGGCCATCTTGAGGAGCGTTACCAGGAATGGGTTCACCAACCTATCGTCAGCAAGGAGGGTCCACGTTTTTTCGGAAATGATGTCTTGGAGGTAACGTACTCCCATCATATTGGCATATCGAGGGTTTTGAAAAGTGAACTGTATTAACAAAGTTTTTTAATCTCTAGTTCTTGACACGCACAAAGTGGTGGGCTGTACCGACCATATGGCTGCCTGTTGTTTGCTGTTTGTTCGTGAAGTCTATTCTGATGGGTCATACCATTCAAGAAGTAGTTCCGATGGCTCTGTTTGGAATATTTATTTGGACATTGATTGAATACACTTTGCACCGCTTCCTTTTTCACATTGAGACCAAAACCTACTGGTGAGAATGCTTCATCCTTGAAGTTGCCAGCATCACACTATGTCTTCCTTCTGCTGATCAAATTGTTGTCAATGCACTGTTGCAGGTCAAACACTGCACATTACCTTCTTCATGGGTGCCACCATAAGCACCCTATGGATTCACTCAGGCTTGTATTTCCTCCTACTGCAACAGCAATTTTGTGTTTCCCGGTATGACCCCGAATCTAAAATTAAACATAGAATTGGATTTTATGAACATGGAACATTTGACCATTCAGAAGTAACATGGCTGATTTAGTCGATCTATCCAATGTATTCTTTTTTCAGTTCTGGAACCTGGTTGCGTTCTTTGCAACTCCATCTACCACTCCTGCATTGTTTGGGGGTGGTCTATTGGGATATGTGATGTATGATTGCACTCACTACTACCTGCACCATGGACAACCATCCAAGGACCCAGCAAAACATCTCAAGGTGAGGGCATAACCACCTAAGTCACGAATCACCTAGCTGCTCCATGCAAATTTCCACAAGGTTCTGATTCCTCGCAACTTTGCCTGTTATGCAGCGGTATCACCTCAACCACCACTTCAGAATTCAAGACAAGGGCTTTGGCATCACCTCAACGCTCTGGGACACAATTTTTGGTACATTGCCTCCATCAACGACAACTGGGAAGAAGAACTGACGCACACAACAGAATTCTTGGCATGTGATTTTCTAGGGCAGTTGTAATATATTCAAGCGGTACAATTCTAGCAATATCTTGGCGCGGTGGGTTTCACATGTCCATTCAGTTCAAAGTTCCTGTGTACTGATGTCTGTTAATCTATTCTGATGTGAAGTGATTTCGTTAGCTCATCATTCTATGCATTGCCAGCAGTCTCCAAAATCGCCTGTTACATACTTCCATTTAGTTCTCAAAATCAGATCAGTA
Source organism: Cenchrus americanus (assembly GCA_947561735.1). NCBI lineage: Eukaryota > Viridiplantae > Streptophyta > Magnoliopsida > Poales > Poaceae > Cenchrus > Cenchrus americanus. The sequence goes on along the minus strand of OX387240.1, from coordinate 9,276,792 downwards.
GATACTTGCAGAAGCGATATTCTATCTTCCAGTCCTTTCGTTTTCATCTGGCCCCCCATCGTGAGCTGTACGAGTCTGACAGAAACGTGCATTATTAGTTGGAAGAATGATCTGATGGATATTCTGGGTCTGCGTTACATATTCAGGAGAATGCTCCACTTGTGCCTGTGAGAAAGATATGAACAGGAGCATAACTAACTGTTACGATAACATACAAAAAAAACATTCATTTCCATGTGCCGAAGATAAGATTATGTTGTTTGAACATAATGTTAATTCCAAATTACAACTCCTAGTGCTTCAGCACTGTCCTAAACCGTTTAGATTAAAATGCTCATTAACTAGGACATTTGCAATTAAAACCACCACTACACTACTGATAGTGCTACCTTTATATTTAGCTAGTATGTTAATCGAAAGGGCATAAGGAAAATGAGAGGCAAGTCGTCTTGTAATTCAGAATTTTGGGATTTGGAATGGTAAATCTAGAGATGATACTCCTTGCAGTTACAGATGGCACAATAGATGGAGTTAAACTTCTCACGAGATAATCCCAGTTCTGCGATACCTCGTTACATTTAGAACTTTATAAGGATATTAAACCACATGCCAGTTAGATTCAGAACTTCATCATGTTCCTCTCTGAATAATGTGAACATGCGCTGAACAGACATCATGTATTTCAACAGTAAACAGGTGATACAACATCAGTTGAGATGATCTCAAGGAAAATTTGAGCTTATACAAAAAAAAATGTATATGAAACAAAACTGAGACTGCAAAACTGATGTCCTAGAAACTGACACAAACAAATAATAGTACATGACCGTACAAATGAGTTGGTCCATCAGCACACCTAACACAGGCATTTTTCAAGAACGGATCATACGGGGTTTATTTTTAGGGCGCCTTCTCTTTCCACTATTCTGCATTTTTGGTTGACTGGTCACCAGTGCATACATTTTGACAGCAAATAGTTCCTTCGGAAGCTCATTCTGGTCCTGTTTCATTTGCAAGGATCAGATGAATGAGTGGTTAGATAAAGAATGTCATGTAACTAAATAACATTGGCACGTTTGAACATTTACCTTAACACTGAGGATATATAATCCACACCTTTTAAATAGCTCCCTAAAGTATGGATCGGATCTAGTGACACTGTTATCCACCTTGTCTAACACAAATCCTGCAAAACCAAACATTTGTACTCTGAGCAAAATATCAAGCATATGATCTTCTCAAAGAAGTATAACAATGCTATGTAGCAATTTCTAGATGAGTACTAGTGTACTACAGAATTTCCTCAGGGAAAGTATGGTGCAGTAGGTAGACAGATTATTTTGTACACAGTGGCGGAGCCAGCATTTGCTCAAGAGTCAAGACTAAGGCCTATCCCAGTGACGCACTAGTGGAGCACCAGGCTCTGACGGCAGACACTCGAATTCCTGCATCTCACAGCCTCAGCTGTCGCGCAAGGCGTGCTGCTGCTGTCCGCTCTGCCCAGTCTGGTGCTATGTATCACTTGGTTTTTTTGGCCAAAGATTAAAGAGGTAGTGGGCTTTTGCTGAGCCGCGACTAGGGTCTTGGCCTAGGCGGCCCCAGTTGCAGCTCCGCCCCTGTTGGTACAGCAAACTCACCATTTCTTGCAATGTTCTCTTTCAGAACAAAAAATCCATCAGGTTTCAAGCCAACCTGGAAATATTGTAACAAGCGTATGTTCAATTAGAATGCATCGACACGAGCAATGGTAATCAGTGCATAAACAATAACAATTTGAAGGCTTCATTCAATTCAACTGTAGTTTGTCCTAAAGTTAAAAAAAAGTATGATTACAAACAGTATGGTGTATAAAAGTGGACTGGGATTATCTTAGAACAAAGTTTGATAACCAACTAGCACTACAATTTTCCTTAAAAAAACTAGTACTGCAACATTTGTCCAGGTAATGTCTGAAAAATACACAAACTATTATTTATTTCCATGGAAAAGAATTATGTAAACCTAAAACTATGGTACATCACTTATTTGTCTATACAAGTGTTAAGATTTGCCCTTAACTACAACCAAATATTCAACAGAATCCAACAAAAAAAACAGTGTAGGATTGGAAACAAATTAATCAAGTCTCAGTCAATTCACCTTGGCACGATTAAAAAAGGAAATGAAGTCATCATCAGGAAGTTGCCCTATGCACCACTGAATCCATATCACATCATATCTTCCTTCCTCAGGAGTAAAGTCCTGAAGCAAGAAGTAAACTAGATTATACCTAAAAAAAGAGAATAACATTTCAAAGATATCTAACCAGTGATAATGATCTATAGGTACCAACCTGAAGTGGCACACAGTAAAAGTTGGCAGCCTTGTGTGAGTCTTCTCCTTGGTCCATACATCCAGTAAGATTTTCCCGTGCAGCTTCAAGAAAATGAGATACTGGCTCGACAAGATCAACCTGGGTAGCCAAATTCCAGATTTTCAGAAAGGGCCAAAACATACAGATAAGGCACAGCCAACAATGAATAAGGAATCGATCTGAAGTTCATGCCAATCGACAAATATTATACAGAAAAAACACAGTAGAACAACAATTCAATTGTGAATACAGGAGCAGAATGGCAGTATGTTGTTTCTTGCTGGTGCCATGGTATGGTATGCCTACAGCTACAAGGTGCCAGTCTTCAGGATTAAAGCATAACTTCAAACCACCTGAGAGAAGATAAATTGCATACCTCATTGAAATGCCTAAGAAGAAAATTCTTTGTAACGCGTCCAATACCCGAGCCACAATCTGCCACAGTTTGAAAAATGAAATAAGAACATTGCATACTGCACATAAGGATTCTATAAACTGAACATTGCACAGCTACTTCCACAGAATGAAATCAGTACAACAAAACTCGCATAAAACCGAACTTTTACCAAAACCAGTCCAAGCCTCCATGCAGTGATGAACTCACCAAGGGCAACGAGATGACGCTTTGCAGTGCCGAACCGCTCGGCGAGGAGAGGGCGGAGGAAGGCGTCGCTGCCCTTGACGTCCGCGTCGTTCACGCACCCGTAACCTCCCAGGACCCCCTCCGTCGAAGCCTCCACGCCCTAGGCACCATTTTGACAGAATTCTAAGCTAAATTTGCAGCGATGAGGCCGGTGAGTGCTCATTTGTATTGGGGGTTTAGGGTTCAGAGCCTCTCTGGGAGGAGGAAGAGTAGGGCGCTTTACTTGCCAGTAGGCGATAGCCTTGGAGTACCACTCCTTGCGCTTCCCGTCGCCGCTCGCTTCCTCTCCGGCGTCACCGTTGCCTGCGGCGGCGGCGGTCGGGGCAGCTTCAGCTTCCGGGGCAGCGGAGGTCGTAGCGGTGGAGCCGAGCTCTTCCGCCCACATCTCTGTGGCGTTGGAGAAGACGCGGCCGGCTGAATCGAATCCGCGCGAATCCATCTCACTGGCGGCGGCGGCGGCGGCGGCGGCGGCCAAGTGAGAGCTGCTTGCGCGCGTGCTGGACAAGGGAAAGAGGGTTCGAATCTGCTATCTAGTTTTGGCAGGGGCCTTTTAGCATATGTACACGGCAAGCGCGGCTTTTCTTCGGTGATGTGCATTTGTATGCAAGGCCTTGAGGATAGATGATTTTGCACACAGACGTTTTTATAGACCGAAGACAATCATAGCTCATGTTTACAATCTACACGTACACTATATTTAGTTACATAGTAAAAATTATGAATAAAAAACCAAAATAACCTGCAATTTTGAGACGGAGGGAGTATCTTGCAATATATACTCCTCGCCGAACTTCAAGCATTATTTGAATAAAGTGCTGACATGAGATTTGTCACAAGCATATCACATTCCGCATGCTTTTATTCAAAAAAAACAAGAAGTTTCATATTTGGAGTGATCCTTTAGGAACACAATATAGGGATTCTTAGAGAAGTTACCCTGAAGAACTCTTGCACTGCATGGTACATTGCTCAAGGTGGGTGAATACTATTTAAACAGTCAATCTGGTATTTCCCCCTCATATGAGAAAAGGAATAATGCCGGTTACATGAATGGTGGTGTCATAAGGCCAAAAAAAATTGTCATAGTATGGAAAATTGTATTCTGCAATCTGCCTTGTACAACGTCTCGGTATTTTGAAGCTTTGTTCTACTATATGCTGTCACACGTTGAATCTGAAAAGCATGACATCGCCTTCCTGCACAACATAATCCTTCCCTTCCAACCTCAACTGCAGTCACAGTGACAGATTAAACAAGAAATAAACATATATTTAACTCTACGTATAAAATCAAAGAATGTAAGGTGTAGCAATGCAAATTTGTTTACCAGCCCTTTCTCCCTTGCTGCTCCGAGAGAACCAGCCGCAACGAAATCATCATATGATACCTGACATCCAGAAAGCAATCATAGTAAAAATTAGCAAACAGGTGATGTACAACAATTGTAACTGTGCTAGATCCTAAAATGCAAACTGAAATTTGGTACCTAAATTCTTATAATTGTGTACATTACTTACAGTTTCAGCTCTGATAAATCCTTTTTGAAAGTCACTGTGAATAACTCCAGCTGCTTGAGGCGCAGTCATGCCTACAAGTAAGAGTACATGCAGTTACAACAATTCCTAGTTTTCTACGATGTGTGCAATTATTACAATGAAGAATTATTAAACCTGAAAGAATAGTCCAAGCTTTCGTTTCCTGATAAAAAAATATATACAGTTAAAGTTTTGTGTTGATGGTCAGGGGGAAAAGAACCTTTAACAGGACAAAATATGCACCTTATCTCCGGTTGTGAAGTAAGTTCTTAGTCCCAATAGGTCATATGTCGCTTTTACCAAATTGTCTAGTCCGCTTTCAGCAACACCAAGAGATTTTAGATATTCTACTCTCTCTTCCAAAGGTAGCTCAGACAGTTCAGCTTCAACCTATTATGCATTCCATGATATGGTTAGCATAGATAGAGTATATGCACATAGGCAACATTGTTTGGGACGAAAAAAAAGAAGTAATTCACAGGCATTTCTTCAAAAGTTTCATGTAGTTTAGATGCACACAACATACCTGAGCTGATATCGTAACGATGCCAGATTCCAGGTCTGATGCTGCTTTAGCCACCTCTTTGACATGAGGATTGCTATCAGGTTCAGCAAGATCTGATTCTGTGACATTAGCAACGTAAATGACAGGTTTCATAGTCAGCAGACAAAGATGTTGTATAGCTTCTTTCTCATGATCAGCCAAATCAACTGATCTTGCAGGCTTTCCATTCATAAGTGCCTCCTGTATTTTCTCCAGTCCTGTTTTCTCTGCTTGTTCCTAAAGTGCAAACTGTTAGTACATAGATGAAAAGGTCATCAACAACAAAATATTATGTATGTATTACCTTCACTTTTACTTGTGCATCTTTAGTTTTGCTCTTTTTGAGCTTATCTAACCTCTTCTCTATCTGCAGTTATCACAAAACTGTCAGCAGTTGGTCAGGGGCATAGATAGCAAATTAGTGATAGAAAATTTAGATTGTGTCACCTAATTACCTGCTCAAGATCTGAAAATATCAGCTCTAGGTTAATAACATCAATGTCTGACCTGGGATCAACTTTGCCATTGACATGAACAATATCATCATCCTCAAAGCATCGCACAACCTGAGGATCCAGTCACAATGAATAGTTATTCCTAAAGCTTTGGTAATTAATATCCTAGTGTGTTGCAATCTCCAACAAACAAACAAATATAATAGTGAGCCTCTGCCTCAGCAGTGAGTGGCAGTGCTGGATAACAAAGTAACTGCAATTTTAGTTCACATATCACCAGCAGAATGGCACAAAGTAATTAACAAACACTAGAACTTGACAGATATATGATAACGTAAACAAGTACAACAAGACTCACCTGAAGTATGGAATCTACTTCACGGATGTTTGAAAGAAATTGATTTCCTAGTCCCTGATGTCAACAATAAATTAACATCATCACTTATAAACTAACCAGCATTCAGCAACCATATAAACAGCGGAGTTGGAGCTGTCCTGCAGGTAGATTGAAGAGAATGTCAAAACTAGTACCTCTCCTTTGCTTGCCCCTTTGACAAGACCTGCAATGTCCACAAGCTCTATGGACGCCGGGACCGTCTGCTGTGACTTGCTTAATTTCGAGAGCACCTGCAAGCGAGGATCAGGAACAGCCACCACACCAACATTTGGGCTGATGGTGCAAAAGGGAAAATTTGCGGCTTGCGCCTTCCCATTTTCGACCTAACAATATTTGACAAGAGAATTAGCATTTCATTTTTTCAGAGAATGACCTGTCCTAATGTCAATCACATTTCTCCATACAAAACATATTTAGCAAGAAGTCAGGAACACAACTTTGTGCAGCAGCAAAACAACACATGAACAATAAATAAATCAGTGAGCCCCATGTACTCTTAAAATTAAACAGACTACAGACAACGATATTTATGTGGCAAAACGTCGAACAGTTGGCGCCCACCAACATCCACCCAACATGCACGCTACATTCCACCCTATACATACCCAATGCACGAATCATATATCGAGATAAGAAGAACCGATATCAGTTTCTCCCCATCTCTAGCAATCTCCAGCTAATACGAGTTCTTGCCGACACGAATTCCTCCTCAAGAAGCAACGAAACAAGCAAGCTTAGCTACTCACAACGGCGTTGAAGAGGGTGGACTTGCCGACGTTGGGCAGCCCGACGATTCCTGCGCGTAGGCTCATGCTAATCCGTGCCGCGCGACCGGACGAGAACCGACGGGCGCTGCTGGCCCGGCTCCACTGCCAGTGCCGGAGTAGCGCCGACGAGCCGCACGGGGAGTGCAGGGTCGTCGCGGCGGGGGTCCGCGTGAAACCCGCGAACGCGGAGCCGAGCGCGCGCGACACCGTCGTCATGGGCACGCCGCCACGCCGGGGACGAGACGAGGAGATGAGTGCGTGGGCGGCGCGGGAAGGCGGTGGGGGCGAGCGGTTGTCAGTGACGAGAGCTGCGAGACGGATAGATGGATGGCACGTGAGCGGCGCGTGAGGGGGTTCAAACAGCACGTGCGATAACAGAAAGCACGGGAGCTCGAATCAAACCGCAGCACGCTGCGTCAGTTCGCCGCCTCGCCGTCCCCCTCCCTCGACGGCGATCGGCGACGGCCTCGAGCCCTCGACGCCCCGTCGACGGAGCCATGCGCCTCGCTCACCGCAGCCTCAAGCCTCCACCGCGGCCATGCCGCTTCGCCTCCACTACCTTCTCCGCCACGGCGGCCGTCACGAATGCCCCGTCCGCATACCGCTTGCTGGAGCTCCTGCGCGGCTGCGTCTCCGCGTCCCACCTCCCTTTGGGCCTCCAAATCCACGCGCACGCCGTCGCGTCGGGTGCTCTCGCCTCCCACCTGGCGCTCCACACTCGGCTCATCGGCATGTACGTGCTCGCGCGCCGGTTCCGCGACGCCGTCGCGGTGTTCTCCGCGCTCCCGCGCGGCGCCGCCTCGTCGGCGCTGCCATGGAACTGGCTCATCCGCGGGTTCACGGCGGACGGCCAGCACCGCCCCGCAGTCCTGTTCTACCTCAAGATGTGGAGCCACCCCGCCGCGCCGCGCCCCGACGGGCACACCCTCCCCTACGTCGTCAAGTCCTGCGCCGCGCTCGGCGCGGTCGCCCTCGGCCGCCTCGTGCACCGTACGGCACGGGGGATCGGGCTCGGCCGCGACGTGTACGTTGGGAGCGCGCTCATCAAGATGTACGCAGACGCTGGCCTCCTCCGAGACGCGCGCGAGGTGTTTGACGGAATGGCGGAGCGGGACTGCGTGCTTTGGAACGTGATGATGGACGGATGCATAAAGGCTGGAGACGTGGATGGGGCAGTGCGTTTATTTCGGGACATGAGGGCATCCGGTTGTGAGCCCAATTTCGCGACACTGGCATGCTTTCTGTCTTTGTGTGCCGCAGAGGCTGATTTGCTGTCTGGGGTGCAGCTTCACTCTCTAGCAGTGAAATGTGGTTTAGAGCCGGAGGTGGCTGTGGCTAACACATTGCTGTCGATGTATGCAAAATGCCGGTGCTTGGATGATGCATGGAGATTGTTTGACCTGATTCCACGGGATGACTTGGTAACCTGGAACGGGATGATCTCAGGATGTGTCCAAAATGGGCTTCTTGATGAGGCATTGGGGTTGTTCTGTGATATGCAGAGTGGTGTTCGACCAGATTCAGTCACGCTGGTCAGTTTGTTACCAGCTTTGACCGACTTGAATGGTTTCAAGCAGGGGAAGGAGGTACATGGTTATATTATCAGGAACTATGTGCGCATGGATGTCTTTTTGGTGAGTGCTTTGGTAGACATCTATTTCAAGTGCAGGGATGTGAAGATGGCACAGAATGTATATGATGCAGCTAGGGCTATTGATGTGGTTATTGGCAGTACAATGATATCAGGTTATGTTCTTAATGGGATGATTGAAGAGGCACTGCAAATGTTCCGGTACTTGTTAGAACAGCGCATCAAACCAAATACTGTTACTATAGCCAGCGTCTTGCCAGCGTGTGCTAGCATGGCTGCTATGGCTCTTGGTCAGGAGATCCATGGTTATGTTCTAAGAAATGCTTATGAAGGAAAATGTTATGTTGAGAGTGCACTAATGGACATGTATTCAAAATGTGGCAGATTGGACCTTAGCCATTATATCTTTTCCAAGATGTCTGTGAAGGATGACGTGACATGGAACTCAATGATTTCAAGCTTTGCGCAGAATGGAGAACCAGAAGAAGCTCTTGACCTTTTCCGTCAAATGAGTATGGAAGGAATAAAGTACAATAGTGTAACTATATCTTCTGCCCTATCAGCATGTGCTAGTTTACCAGCTATATATTATGGAAAAGAGATTCATGGTGTTATCATAAAGGGTCCTGTAAGGGCAGACATATTCGCTGAGAGTGCTCTGATAGACATGTATGGAAAATGTGGGAACTTGGATCTGGCTCTTCGTGTTTTTGAATCCATGCCTGATAAGAATGAAGTGTCATGGAACAGTATAATTGCTGCCTATGGAACTCATGGCCTTTTTAAAGAGTCAGTGAGTTTATTGTATCGTATGCAAGAGGAAGGGTTCAAGCCGGATCATGTAACATTCCTTGCTTTGATATCTGCCTGTGCTCACGCTGGGCAGGTTGAAGAAGGAGTTCGACTTTTTCAATGCATGACTAAGGAATATCAAATTGCACCACGAATGGAGCATTTTGCTTGCATGGTTGACCTATACAGTCGTTCTGGGAAGTTAGATAAAGCTATAGAATTTATTGCTGATATGCCTTTTAAGCCAGATGCTGGCATTTGGGGTGCCCTTCTGCATGCTTGCCGTGTGCATCGCAATGTTGAGCTTGCTGACATAGCTTCCCAAGAACTATTCAAGTTGGATCCTGGTAATTCTGGTTACTATGTCCTCATGTCCAATATCAATGCAGTTGCTGGACGATGGGATGGTGTATCAAATGTTAGAAGACTGATGAAGGATAATAAAGTCCAGAAGATACCTGGATACAGCTGGGTAGATGTTAATAACAGCAGCCATTTATTTGTTGCAGCAGATAAAAGCCACCCTGATTCTGAAGATATCTACATGTCCTTGAAGAGCCTTCTTCAAGAACTAAGAGAGGAAGGCTATGTTCCGAGACCAGAGCTATGTCACCCCATGCACCCAGATAACAGCACACAGGTCAGCTTTGATAGTTCCAGTTTTTTTATTTTTGTTGTGCACCTTCATTCTTTGTTTAACATAATGAAAATACTTGTCTTGAGTGCAGTGCTACTGCTTTGCCAGCTGTGAAGTCCTGTTCCTGCCTTTCTTTATATCCAATCACAAACTTCAATTTAATCAGACACTGGAATAATAGATACCATTGAGCCATTGAAGTTATGTAATTATTCTAGCATGTGAACAAAATGACAGAATCTTATGTTCACATTTATAAAACTGCAGCTTCTTATGTTTTCCCCTTTGAGTAGTATAAAACTAGCAATTTGGTGGGGGGGGGGGGGGGGGGGTCATTCTGGTAGATATAGTTCCTTGATGCTATTTTTTTAGTACCATTTTCTGTCATTGAACTAGAGCTATGCCATTTTAAAGGCATTAATCTAATTCAGTGTGCTGTTGTGTTGTCTAGAATTGCCTGTTCTACCATACTGGCAAGACATGTCCATTTTATAACCTCAGTTTTGTGCCCTTATGTCATTATTATTTTTGTAGGTTTTGACAATTTGATTTGTCCCTGTGGCACTGATACACCCTTCTATGGAAAATCAAGGAAGGACACATTGTGATACAGAGAGCTGCCTGCAATTTGACATTTTCAGAAGTGGTGAGTATAAGTTAACCTTTTTATAACTTTGCATGCTAGATAATGGATACTCTCAGTCTCAGAATTGATAAAGGCGTCCATTTTTTGTTTCTAATAACCTTAAATAAAACTTTGCATTCAAATTTGCATGCTAGATAATTGTCCTTTGCCAATAAGTTTCCATGATATATATAACTGGAAGTCATCAGCAATAAAACTTCTCAATATTAACATGCGATAATTGTCTGAACTTTGCCATTCTCATTCGTGGCAAGGATATAATTGGGAGTTGTCAGCAGCAGAATTTGCATTCCTCTTTTCTTTCTTCTGTTCAAATGCTTCTACAGAAATAAAAATGATTCCACTTTACAAACTCATTGGATTCCGTTATTTCAGTGACAGTTTTCTGTGCCAAGTTCTGCAGTTTAGCTTGTATGCTTCTCTGGTGAATATACAGTACTTTATTTGCTATTGTGCAAACAAAATGCCAATCCTTTCTCGTTATCTGAAGCAACATTCGTCCTGCAACCTGTAGGGATATATGTCATTCTCAAGGCTTAAAAGATGCAGAAACTAAAGGATAATTGGAGGAAAGTTTTTTGTTTGCCATTGAGATTTTCAAGGAGAAGGAGAAGCTTCGCATGTTCAGTTGTCTTCCTGAGAGGCTGTGGTAATCACCATCATTTGCTTCGGATGCTACTTGCAAGCATTATGAAAGTTTGGTCACAAGTATGAAGGCAGATATTGAGCTTCTCCTGGCTATCGAATTGACCAAATCATTTGCGGAAAGGTAAGCCTGCAATTTATTAGCTAATCGTAGTTCAGTATTAGATTATTTACAATTTGATATTCAAGAACACTTCACACTTCAAAGAAATGAAATCACTTAAAGTAGGTATATTCAATATTAGCCGATGTTCTCATCCATAGGAATGAGCCTAAACAATATCAGTCTCACACACTTTACAAGACACAGCATGGTCACTTTATACAACACAAGTTTCCACGTTTATTCAGCTCTTGTATTTCTGCAGGAAGAACTTGACTCATATGTCATCATCCAAAACTTTCAGGCCATTTGCAAGCCTCCCACGTTGAATTTGTGCTAGACTTTGAGGATTTCTTATCGCATCCAGCATCCTGTCCAAGAACTGAATGAACTGACGGTCCTCATGAGCAACCTGGGGATCAGAAAACCTGTCGAGTCGTGTCTCATGGTCCTGCACGTATATCGCAAGCACCAAGCGTCAGAAGACATTTCAGCAGAAACAGTGGATACATACACGCAAAGAAGGGGACAGAAAAGGTATCAATATAGAAATGGGTCCGGATGAAATTATCTGAACGGATTTCTTCTGGGAAGGTACTATGCAAAACCGAAATTTAACTAGGTGCTATGGCTCTGGCACTGATCTTGAGAAAGGGAGAAAAGGTACAAACCTTGATCCTGGTGTCCATCTTGATTTGCCTTAAGGCACTGCTGCAGACCGATCGATCACCGGTCGGTGGAAAAGGACTGCGGAGCCCCTCGCCGCAGCTGAAGCTGAGCAGCTGCCGCCGGCCATGGCCGCCAGACAGACGGCCGGCCGACTGGATCCTCTGGAGCAACAACCGCGACGCCATGGTTTGCCAAAAGAGAGGTCAGGGTGTTGGGTTTTGATTCCGCGGCCTACCTTTCCCCTCCACCAAGTATGCAGGGCTGTTGAGCTGCAGCAGAGCATGTTATACTGACGGAGACGGAGCACGCAAGGTGTGGCGTCGGTCGGACGGAACGAAGCCCAGCCGGTGAAGGAATCATAGAAAGCGTTGACGGCCTCGTTGCTTTCGGTGTTTGGAGTTTGGACCGGACCGGCTGCGTCGTCATACGGAGAAGAACTTTTTTGAATCGGCCGGTGGCACGCGCCGTACGAGTGTCAACTTCTTCTAGAGGATTTTCTGCGTGACCGTGTCTTCTTCCTTTCATGTGTGCCAAGAAATGGCTCGTCCAGGGTTCGTCAAAATTCGTGGTCAGCGATCTGGGTTCACTTTTCATAGGACGAATGTTTGAAGTGACGAAACGTCCACACGTTTGGTTGGGATGGTCCTCGAGTATCTGTATGATATATTCTGCCACATCGTCGGAGCTGAAGCTGCTGAGCAGGTGCCGCCGGCCATGGCCGCCCGCCAACTGGATCCTCTGGAGCAACAGCCGTGACGCCATGGTTTGCCGAAAAGAGAGGTCAGAGGTTGCGTTGGTTGGTTCCGTCGCCTACCATTCCCCTCGCCAAGTATGCAGGGCTGTTCAGCTGTAGCGGAGCATGTTTATACTCGGTGACTGAAGATTTCTCCCTGAGCGTACACCTTTCCTTTGTATGAAGAAGAATTGATTTTTTTTTTATTTTTTACGATTTTGCAAGATTATTACTTTTGCAACATTATAAAAAAAATAAAATATGTCAGAATAATTCGTCCATGCTTCCGAACTGCGCCCAGCCCAGTGGCCATGGTCCGTGGCCCATGGCACAACTCCACCACGTTGCCAGCCAGACCAAACCCCACGGCGGCCGGCGCGATCGCGTCGTCCAACGACCACGGCGCGGAGGATCGAGCTGAGCGGTGGTCTACAGACTACAACCGCATCAATCCATCCATCAACTTCCCTCGCCTTCCTCCACCGGATCGATGATGGCTAACCCTCAACAACCCGGCCGATCACACCTCTCCCGCGCGCGCAGAGCCCTGGCCCGAGTTCTTCCTGGCTGTTTCCCTTGCCCTCCTGGATGGTGTTGGGGGAGCGCGTGGGTACGGGAGATCATCCTCCGGATGGGCTGCAGCAGGAGTGGGCGCGGATCAAGTGCTCGACAGCGAGGGCGTACGGCTGCGGGGAGCACGGCCAGAAGCTGCTGGATGGGCTCAGCCTCTGCATCCGGAGTCATTTACGTGTATGCCATCAAAAAAGTTGCTAGTTACGTGTATGCCATGAAAAAGTTCCCAAGACTCGGACGCTACGCACGTGCGAAGTTTGTTGACGTACATGCCATTTTGGATGGATGGAGAGTTAACAGAGGTGTTAGAGAGTGTGTAAAGACAGTTTTGCCCTTATGTGCAATAAAGGGTTTAAAAATGGCAGAAAAGTGGGAAAAATCGAAATAAATATCGTAAAAAATCAGAAAAGTGGAAATAAATTATAAAAATGATTAAAAAATCAGAGAAGCGAAAATAAATTATAAAAATGATTTAAAAATCGTAAAAAAATCAGAAAAGCGAAAATAAATTATAAAAATGATTTAAAAATCGTAAAAAATATTAGAAAAGTGGAAATAAATTTTTAAATGGCTAAAAAATCTGGGAAAATCGAGAGAAATGCTATAAAAAATTAGATAAATGTGGAAAAAATTAGAAAAGGTTGCAAGAAATAAGAAAAAATTAGACATTAATTTTTTTAAAAGGGAAAAATAGGTGCATGACCATTGCAAACAATCAAATGTACATATCACATGGCAAAAAATAAGGGATGACCATTGATAGTAACAAGTTCATATCACTAACATTTAAACAGATAAGTTCACTAGTTTTCATCACACTTAGTCCACACATAGACATCACACTTAGTCCACACATAGAAAGTACAGTTCACTACTTTGCATGACATCACACCAAACCAGACATGTCTCAAATTACATCAAAAGTAATAGTTCCTCATAATTTATTCAAGCTGGAGTTTCTTCTTGCTTCTGGTATTAGAAGCTGGGCTGGATGGGTTGACCACTTCAACAGGAGCCCTCCTTGGTGTACACTTCTTCATGATGGCTTGCTTCTGCTTTGGTGGACCCCTGAAATAAATTATGGAAAATTATTAATTTGCATAGCTAAACAAGAAGTGTTGTAATTGTGTAGCTATGTCTACAAAGTATACCTCTCAGCCTCAAATGCAGCTATGTCATAGGATGCAATTGGTGCAGAGACTTCATAGGATGCAATTTCTTCATGAACGGCAGGAGGGTGCTCAATTTGGAGAGGAAAGGGCTCATTGGATCCATGTCCACTTCCAGACCTTGAGTGCAAATAAGATCAGTTAGGTTCTAGATTATAAATGACAAGATCAGCTAAGTTAGATGACAAGATCAGCTACGTTAAATGACAAAATCAGCTAGGTTAAATGACACAAAATCAGCTAGGTTACATGACAAAATCAGCTAGGTTACATGACAAAATCAGCTAGGTTAAATGACAAAATCAGCTAAGTTAAATGACAAAATCAGGTAGGGTTAAATTACAAAATCAGCTAGGTTGTAGATTGTAAATGACTAGATGTAGAAAAGTGAAAGATCAACCTGCTAGTACTTGTTGTTGGTGGTGGCCCCTTTTTTTGGCACCTTTTTTCACTCTCTTTGGCTTATTTGTAGCATTAGCCACCGCCTCATTGTATGGAAACACCATGCCTGATCCAGTAGTGGCCACAACAATGCTAGTCACCGTGCTTGTGGACGATGCTTTCTTCTCGCCTTTTCTTTGGTGGACCCCCGAAATAAGTTATGGAAAATTATTAATTTGCATAGCTAAACAAGAAGTGTTGCCATTGTGTAGCTATGTCTACAAAGTCTACCTCTCAGCCTCAAATGCAGCTATGTCATCTGGATTGCCATTCTTACATGTGTACCAATGGTGTCCTAACTGATGGCATATTGGGCACTGATGTTGTCTTTTGCCGGTACCTTCCTCATTGACTGATTTCTTCCTACTACTGCCTCCCTCCAAAGCTGATTTCATCCTGTTCTTCCTCCTTCCCCCTGCAGTTGACTTAAGCAATGGAGGATGCATGAAGAAGCCATGGGTGGGTTTGGGCCACATGGACTTGTCAGGAATAAAGGGCATAGAACACCGCATATGCAATTTTGAATTTCTCAACTGAATAGCACTCATCTACATAATCTTCAAGTTTGGCCCTAGGGATTGATGTGATGTAGGCAATGGCATGCTTGCATGGTATTCCCGACCCTTGCCAAGCTCGCATGAACATGTCCTCTCAATTGTATTCACTACAAACCTGAAGCTACTAGCAGAACTTCCCTTAGCACAAACTTCTGCAATGCCATCAGGTGAGCTTGTGATTACTTCAATGTCCAGGTTATAGCTAGCTCCTCTCAACTTCTGCACTATATGAGGCAAGATCTTTCCTTCAAACTTTTGGGCAACCCTTTTTCTAAGGTTCCATTTAATTAAGATCTTCTGTCTAATGTTATCCATCAACTCATCCAGATGCATGCCCTTCATATCCTTCACCTGCCAACATAGAAATTCAATTTTCAGCAAACATGAAATAAAATAACATAATCAATGCAAAGGTAAACAAGGTAATCTTACCCATTTATTGAATGTCTCAGCCAAGTTATTGGTAACATAATCCACTTTTGATAATGTGGAAAACTGGCTCCTAGTCCACAATTTCTTGTGATTTTCCTGAAGCCATTTCATAGCCTCTGGTTTGGTCGTGACCATGGCTTGATAATGTTTCTCAAACATGTAAGGGCTCCAAGAATATGCAGATGCCCACAAGTGATCATCAAAAATCTGTCCACTATAGTGTTTCTTGAAATTCTGTGTTAGATGGTACATACACTCTCTATGTTCAGCATCTGGAAAAACTTTACTAACCCCATGCATCACTGGCTGCCCACAATCAGTACTGAATGTAAGACCAACTGGATTACCTATAGCTTCTTTCAACCTCTCCATAAACCACTCCCAATTCGGATTTGTTTCTGAGTCAATAACACCAACCGCTACTGGGTACATCCAGTTGTGACCATCAACTGCACAAGCTACACGCAACTGACCCCTAAACCTTCCATTCAAAAATGTGCTATCTACGGCAAGATATGGCCTACAACCTTGTAGGAAACCATCAACACAAGCTTTCAAAGCAAAAAACAGCCTATTAAACCTTTTTTTGTTGTTGATGGTATGATGATCAATTATAACAAAGGATCCAGGACTACTATCCTCTATTTGAGCCTTAAAGTTGTATAGGTTGTCAAAACTTTCACCTCAAGGTCCATAAATTTTGTCCATAGCAAGTTGCTTACCTAGATATACTTTTCTGTAGGTCACATCAATTTTGTGTCTCTCCTTCAACCTTCTTTTCAGCTCTTTGGCACCCACTGTTCCATTTTCCTTCAACCAATCAAGCACTTGTTCACACACCCAATATTGTGTCACTCCTACACAACTGCCTTTCCTTCTTTTGCTCTCACAATTCTCATGCTTGTATGGGTTTCTTGTGATCTGCATAAAGAGTGTTAAAAAATCATTGCATAAAGAGTGTTAAAAAATCATTGCATAAAAAGTGTTAAAAAATTTACCTTCACTGTAACTCCATCACTCAAAGTAGCAGTGTGAATTCTCCACCTACAACCCACATCCTTGCCACTGCAATACACCCTGTACCGAGATTTATCACACTTTTCAATGTTATATTGGAACTCATACTTGGTAGCATGTGTAGCTAAAGCCAACTTAAAAGCATTCTGATCTGAATACATAGTGCCTACTGCCATAGGAGGATCATTCTTGTCATAGTGTGCATCAGGTTTCGTGCAGGCTCTCTATCTATTACAATGTCATCTTCCTCTATTTCATCATCGTACAAAGATTCATCCTCCTCAACCTCCTCTACTTCATCTTCCTCTACTTCATCACCCTCTACATCATCTAACAATGTGTCTGGTTCGGTTTGACTAGTGGGAATGGGAGGTGCTCGATGTTCGGGACCAATGTCAATATACAAGCATTCATCATCAATACCCGCATGCTCATTCGATGGGTTTGGGTTAGCAAGAAAATCACTATCTCGCAGATTTAGTAAGACCGCATTCCCCTATGCTTGGTTGAACTGATTGACCAATACCAATTTCCCACTCTGAAATGTCAGGGGGTTCACTACCCAAGCGGGCGTCCATCCTACAGATGAACAACAGGGCATGCTCAGCACATATGCATACATCACACATATGCGAGCAAAGAAGGGATAAACAAGGGAAACTTGAAGATTTTTACCTGCAGGAAGGATTGTGGCCGCGCCTTCACCCTGCTGTCCGCGGGCGCGCAGGCCGCCGCCCGCCGGGCCGGCTCGGGCGCGCGGCCGCCGCCGCCGCCGCGCGCGGCGCGCGAGCCGCCGGCCGTCCGCCCCCGGCCGCGGGCGCGCGGGGCCGCCCCTAGCTCGGCGCGGGCGCGCGGGGCCGCCGCCCTGCCGGGCCGGCGCGGGCGGCGCGCGCGGGGCCGCCGCCGCATGCCGGCCGGGCGCGGCGGGCGCGCGCCGCCGCCGCGCCGGGCGGGCGGCGGCGCGGGCGGGCGCGCGGGCCGCCGCCCGCCGGCCGGGCGCGGGCGCCCCCTCGCCTCCACGGCGCGCGCGGCCGCCCCTCGCCGGCCGCGGGCGCACGGGCGGAGCCCGGCCGGCGACGATCGCCGGTCGGCGGCGGTGCTAGGGTTCGGTGCTTTTTTTTTCAGCGATGCGCTCGTGCTCGAGGTCTCGATTCGTTTCCTTTCCAGTAGCGTGATCCGTTTCTAAGGGACAGGGGTATAATCGTCATTTCCAAACGCGGGTCCCACATGTCAGATGGGTGGAACCGTTAAGTCCTAACAGAATCCATCCAAAATGGCATGTGTGTCAATGAATTTCGGGTGCATGGCATGCAGGTGCTGAGAAACTTTTTTATGGCGTGTACGTAACTGGTAACTTTTTTAATGGCATGTGCGTAAATGACTCCTACATCCGCCTCGTCAAGCCTCTGCGCGTCACCACTCACCACTGCGCTCTACATCCACCTCAGCGACGAGGCTCTTCAAGGCGTTCGGGCGGGGTTCGCGGAGGGCGACGCACCCCCTGATCCCGATCGACGACGACGCCGAGCTCAGCACCACGGCCTCCGTCGTCAGCGCCACCAACGATCAAGTCCTCGTCCTCGCCGTGGTCTTCAAGCTCCAGCGCTTCTTCATAAGAATCTACTACATCGTCTACGACGCCATCGACGGGTCCCTGACCATGCTCCCTGCTCCGCCAGATCCCTCGTGCGTGATAGGTGGTATGCCCAAGCCTCTTCCCGTGCTGCTAGATGCCTAGACCGCGGTGACGGAAGCGCCGCCCCTGGGTATGAGTTGGTGTTCATGGCAGAGAAGCTCGTGCCCCACCTGCCGGGACAGGGCTACTACAACACCTACGAGGATGTGCTGTACCGGTGGACGACGATTTCGTCGTGGAAGCAATGTTCGCCATGAATGGCAAGGCCCGCTGCCGACGACTCTGTTGTGAATTTCGACTTCATCCCGCTGCCTGCAGAGGCCCAGGTTGATCCGAGCTGGTATAGATGGCCAAACGGGCCGCCCGGCCCTAGCCCAGCCCTAGCCCGATTTGGCCCGGCCCAACGCGGCCCGGCACTACACGGGCCGGTGGACTTCCGTGTCGGGCCGTGTCGGACCACCGGCCAAGGTGGCGGCCCGGGCACGACATTAATGCCCCTCGTGCCGTGCCGGCCCGACCCGAGGCACGGCAAGGCCCGACGGCCCGTCAAGCCCATCATGCCCGACGAGCGCCGCAGCCTCGGTTTGCGCCTCGACGCGGCGGCGCGGGCGGTGCCGGCGGCCCAACGGACGGCGGCGAAGTGGACCGGTGGTCACGGCGCCCGGGCCCGGCTTGGCGCGGATCTCGTCCGCGGCCGGCGCGACGCGGTGTGCTCCGGCCGCGACGCGGATCCCGCCAGCCTCACGGCGGAGGATCCCGCCGCGGCGGCGCCCCGGCCGCGACGCGGATCCCACCCTCGCGGCGGCACCGGCCGCGCCCGCCGCCCGCGGTGGCGCCCGGCCGCGACGCGGATCCCGCCGCCGTGCGGCGTGCCCCGGCCGCGACGCGGATCCCGCCCCGCCGCGGCGGCACCGGCCGCGCCCGCCGGCCCGCGGTGGCGCCCGGCCGCGACGCGGATCCCGCCGGCGTGCGGCGGCGCCCCTCGGCCGCGCACGTCGGCCCTGAGGTGAGACTGGGGGAGGGAGGGAAGAGCGGGCAGACCGCAGAGGCACGCCGACCGCACAGACGCGTGAGAGAGGAGGAGGGTGGCGGCTGTAGGGGTGGGAGAATGAGGGAGTTAGGGTTTTTTTATTTATATGTAATATTGTTGGTCTGCTCACAGGCCATCGGGCCGCATCGAGCTGGCCCAGAAATCGTGTCGTGCCCGTGTTGGGCCGCCGTGCTGAGGTGGCGGCCCAGGCACGACCCGATAGTCGTGCCGGGCCAGCCCGAGGCACGAACGCCTCCGTGTCGGGTCGTTCTCGGGCCGTGCTTTTTCGGGCTGTTCTCGGGCTGGCCCATCTGGCTTGGCCCATCTGGCCATCTATACGAGGTGGGCGAAGAATGATATAGAACACACGGGGCCTATGAACTGGTACAAGACCAGTTGTGCTGGGGCCCATCAGGTTCGTCTGCATTGACCGGTCTGCCGAGCAACATGTGGACATGAAGTTGACCCAGTTTACTCTCGACCTACCTAACAAGAAATGGACCATGGACAAGGAGTTGCGGGCAGCAGAGCTCTCACTGGTAGAGTCGGAGTCTTTGGTACGCCCCTTAGTCCCGGTTCAACACTGGTAGAGTCGGAGTCTTTGGTACATCCCTTTAGTCCCGGTTCAACTTTGGAGCCGGGACTAAAGGGCTTTTGTCGACGTAGCGCGAAATAGTTGCAGGAACCGCCCCCCTTTAGTCTCGGTTGGTAATAACCGGGACTAAAGGGCTTTTATCGACGTAGCCCGAAATAGCTGCAGGAACCGCCCCCTTTAGTCCCGGTTGGTAATCGAACAACTATTTTCGAACAATAATTGACTCCCGCCTTTAGTCCCGGGTGTGCTTTTATCGACGTAGCCCGAAATAGCTGCAGGAACCGCCCCTCTTTAGTCAACCGGAACCGCCCCTCTTTAGTCCCGGTTGGTAATCGAACAACTATTTTCAAACAATGATTGACTCTGTTTCCACCTGAGACAAAAGAGGTGTAACACCCCGCCCACCAAAGCCGCACCACCCAACCCTTCCGTAGGGGCGAGCACACGTACACATAGCACCCTGCTTGCACTTTCGCCCTCGCTTCGTGTAAAAGGGTTAACCCGAGGGTGGTATGACTGGTGGACAAAGGCTTATAAGTTGGCTCCACCCTTGCTCAACTAGCAATGTGGCACTAAACACGCGCACCTGCGCTCATGGGCCACTCATGGGCCATCCAAATTGGACGAGTGTGACATTCACCCCCTCAAAGAACCCGACGTCCTCGTCGGTCCAACTCACCCGTCCAGTGCCAACCCATACGCCATGTCGTGTGCCCCATCCCAGGCCCACACGTGCATGCATATGTCCGCACACTGACCCGAGCAAATGTCCAGGAACCTTCCCTCTTAGCGCACAACCATACATCCTGTGTCGACCCATATGTCATGTCGTGTGTCCCATCTCAGGGCCACGCGCGCCATGCGTCCTATGTCCGCACACTGACCCGTACACGCAACCGCGACGGTCGGCTCTCATACCATTTGTAACACCCCGCCCACCAAAGCCGCACCGCCCAGCCCTTCCGTAGGGGCGAGCACACGTACACATAGCATCCTGCTTACACTTTCGTCCTCGCTTCGTGTAAAAGGGTTAACCCAAGGGTGGTATGGTTGGTGGACAAAGGCTTATAGGTTGGCTCCACCCTTGCTCAACTAGCAATGTGGCACTAAACACGTGCACCTGCGCTCATGGGCCACTCATGGGTCATCCAAATTGGGTCGGGTGTGACAAGAGGGCCTTTTGTCTCGGGTGGAAACACCACCCGAGACTAAAGCCTCTCGCATCCAGCACGCAGGCCACACTCCTCTTCTCTCTCCTTTTATTATTTGCTCCACCCACCCCTCAGCAGTCAAACACTTATCCTTTTCTTCAACACTTATCTCTTTCTCCCTTCCTTTCCTTTCTTCCTCATCTCATCTTCTCGATCTGCTCCCTGCAGGGCCGGCACACAACACAGCGCACGGGGCCGCCGGAGCGGCGCGAGCCACGGAGCACCGGCGCGCGGCCGCGGGTGCCGCCGGCGGGGCCGCGGAGCGGCCGGCGCGCGAGCACGGGGCTGCCGGGCGTCGGCGCACGGGCGCGGGGGGCCACCGGCACGCGGGCACGGGGCCGCCGGCATGCGGCCGCGCTTTGTGCCGGCGCACGGGCGCGGGATGCCGGCGGCGTGCAGGCACGACGCTCCTGGAGGCCGGCGCGAGCACGACGCCCCTGGTGGCCAGCGGGAGGCAAGATTTTTTTTTCTTTTTTCGCGATTTTGTGAGGAATTGAGTTGTGAATCCAATTGAATTTATGTGTCGTGATGAACTATTTTGTGGATTGTATACTTCACAAATGTACTTATGTAGCACCTCTTTTGTATGATGATGAGATGAGCCTGTGTGTTAGTGGTATGAACTGATTTGAGTATACTAATGTAATTTCTTGAAATTGTGAAGTATGTTCTTGATCGGGTCGTGTTCTTGATTTGAGCTCGAGCTCAATGATGAAGAGGGTGAGGATGGAGTATAGGGATGGGACAGGGTGCAATTTTTTTTTGTTTTTTCTAATGCTTTTAGTCTCGGTTGGTATTACCAACTGAGACTAAAGGGGGTGTGCGCAGGTGCTGGCGAACCACCCCTTTTGTCTCGGTTGGTAACACCAACGGGACTAAAGGAACCCTTTAGTCCCGGTTTGTTCACCCGGACTAAAGGGGGCCTTTTGTCTCTCATCATTAGTCCTGGTTGGACATGAGAGACTTATTCCCTCTAGCTACCAACCGGGACTGAAGCCCCTCTCCCTATCAGTGTCTGTAAGGCTTTGCCAGAGACAGTGCCTAAGTGCCCCTTGCTTATGTCAGACAATACCCCTGAGTCTCTTACTACCTAGCATGAGGTTGAGAAAGGAAGACCCTTCTGAAGACTACGTGCGCAACTTTTCAAGGAGGGGGGGTAAACTTGGAGTGGTCCGCAAGTTTGTATGATGGCCGTTACACAAAACCAGTCATTTTGTCTTGGGATTTCTTCCTAGCAACTGATCCTCCCAGCAATGTGAAACCAAGGAGAACATTTTTTTATGATGTGAGGTAGTCATGCTAATATTCTACACTTCCACTTTCATTTGTATGTACCTGCTTAGTACCATCTTTAGTATTTGCTTCCTCTGCAGTTCTATGTGCCGCACATGCCTCCTTCGAAGCTTCCTGCAAACTATGCTCTTGTTTCATGATAATACCTTACTTTTTTGGGGTAATTTAGAGGGCTTAGCATCACCTTTTGAGTTCACGCTATGATTGCATAAATTTGAGTTGGTCACAATAACTGGCTAGATGTTGTTTTAAGTGTTTTGATTTGTATTGAATGGAATACTTAATTCCTTGTGGTCAGTTAGGTTATGCAAATATATAACTTTGTCAGTATGTGTAAATCTTGCGTAGATGGCATTGTAGGTGTGAAAATTTGTTGTTAAGGACAATCTTGCGACTTGTTTTCTCTGATTATTTTGTTTTAACCCATTTAGTTCCTCTCTCTTGTTTGATAGAAACCATTTTTTAGTTTGAAACCCGTATTTCTGAAGCAGGTACTTTGGTTCAGCCACTAGTCAAATTTATATATACAACGGTGCTACGTGCCTTTGGTTCTGCTTCTAGCGGCTTTGGATTTGTCCAAAAGCAGGAAGCTGAACCAAAGGGCTTTGGCTGTGGCAAAATCCAGAGGCAAAAGAATCTTTCCCATAGTACAATTCCAAAAGCCACGAGCCCCCTGCTTTCAGCGGCTTCGAGAGGAGTTTCCCTGAAATTACCCGCAATTGCCACCGGTTACACACGTAACGCTTCGTTTCTTTTCCCTCCCCCCGTAGCGTTCCGCATCATGCCCCCCACACCCCCGTCTGCCCGCCTCCCTCGCAGGGGACGACACCCAGGCGGAGGTAGGGTTTGCCAGCGGCGCACCTCACCGGTCATGCCCCATCCTCACTGGCGTCGCCCAGAGCCCTCTGCCCCACCGGCCCCGGCCTCTCTGGTTCGTCGTGGAGGTAGGATCCCGCCTCTGGTTTTGGCTAGCTGCCCCACCTGCCTCTGGTTCTGGCCGGCTGCCCCAGCAGCTCGCCGGTGCCCGGAGTCGACGTCCCCTCCCCGTTCCTCCTCTCTACTACTGCTTCAGTGACCGGATCTACAACGCATGTGCTTCAATCTCCCACAAATTGCAACACAGGTACCCCCTCTGTCCCCATTGGTATGTGATAGATCCAGTGGTGCCTATGTGAAAATGGATCCTGTAGACGCAGTACTTCAATCTTAAAATTGATCCAATCATGTTTAAAATTGATGTATGATTCGTAGTGCTTGTGTGATGTATGGTAAGGTTGTTGTGTTCCCTGCAAAAATTGATCCAGTCATGTTTAAAATTTTTGTTTGGTTCAAGAATGGGTGACAAAGCAGATTGGAGTGATGGTTTTGTGAGGCATTTGTTTGATGCCTGCAAAGAGGAGATACAAGCTGGGAATAGACCGAATGGGAATTTCACTACTATTGGGTGGAAGAACCTTATTTCCAAGTTTGCACAAAAATCCGGTGACAATCGAATAAAAAAGCAATTGAAGAACAAATTAGATGTGTTCAAAAAGGAATATACATCATTTATGGAGTTCAAGAATTGTGTCACTGGTCTTGGATGGGATGAGGCAAAACGAACTGTTGTCTGCTCCCGGGAATGGTGGGATGAACACCTTGCTGTAAGAACTATTCTTTCACTGTAAATACTTTTTTCTGTTCTTTGTTCAAGTTTGCCTTGCTAACTTTATTTATTTAATTTCAGAGATGCAGCAATCCAGAAAAAGGAATCAAATGCAATCATGTGAAATTTCGAAAACAAGGACCAAAATTCCTAGAAGATCTGCATTTCATTTTTGGTCAGTCACATGTTAGTGGGGCATCAGCATCATGTCCTGGAGATATATCCTCCAATGAGGAAGGTGATAAGGATGTGGCTGAGATACCAAAAACCTACAGAGAAGCCGGAGAAGACAGTGATCCCATGAAAAATAAATGCAAGGGACTAGCCGACAAGGATGAAAAGAGCCCATTCTCTCGTATGTACAAGACCACTTGTCAGAAGATAGAAGTAGCAGCCGAGAAGATTTCTACAAGTGTTGAAGCATCAGCTACTTCTCCATGCAATGCAGCCCCTACCATTAAAGAAGTTATGAAGATGGTGAAAGATTGTGGGGTACACGAAGGAACTTCTCTAATGCATACAACAACATTTTTGATTATGAAGCCTGAATTTAGGGAGGTCTTTACCTCTCTAGAAACAAATGAAGGAAGGCTTGATTTGATTGAGAGGGAGCATGAAAAGGAGATGATGAAGCGCCAGTGATTGTCATTAGGGATATGTAATAAATATTTGCTTGTGGTGAACCATCATTTTATTTCCTTGTTGAGAACATTATTTGTTTGCTTGTTGAGAACAATTACTATTTGCTTGCTGAATTTTGGCATCGTTCAGGACCTCCTCAAGGGAAGTATGAGATATTCAATTTCTTGCATTCATCTCTTCGAAATGTTATCAAAAGGTCTTTTGGAGTGTTGAAGCAAAATTGGCGTATTTTGAAGGGCATCCCAAGTTTTCCACCTACTACTCAAAAGCATATCATCATGACTTGTCTTGCTTTACATAACTTTATCCGTGAAAGCAATTTATATGATAAGGAGTTTGATAGATGTGATGCCGATGAAGACTACTTACTACAAAGTGACACGACAGAAGATGAGAGTGAAGATCTGGAGAATGATGATACCATGGATATCATTCACACTAGGATAGCTGATGCTTTGGTTAGTGCAAGCGGAGGATAGTTATGTTGAGAGATGACATTATTGTTATGAATCATTTATGTTTTTTTATTTATGTGGACCATATTAAATGATGGAAAAAACTTATAATTTTCCTTTGCAAATTTGCCATTTAAATACAAAATAAAGAATAGATTAAATTTTTACGAGTAATTTGCATATAAACATGTCCTAGACATTTAGGGGCATTACAGGTATTTCTCATACAATCTGCAGTTTGGCAGCACCTCTAACCAAACGGTCTCCTGCTTTTCCCATAGCTGCTTTTCCACAGCCCACAACAGCTTTTCAAAATCCACAACCCAACCAAACACAGCCTTAGTCTATACTGTTGCTCATTAACTAAAGTGCAAACCACGATAATTCACCATTTTTACCCAAAATTGTTACTCATGTCACTATAGAGTCCCTACTCTTTCTTGCTAAGACCTTCCCAAATTAGTTGAATTATCAATTGTAACTCTCAAAGTATGAATAAATGTCATGTTTTAATTCACATTTTCTCATTATATGAAGAATGAATTATGTGGGGGTGTAGGAAATTAGAAGGTGTTGCAACACCTGGGCACCTAAATAGTTAAGAGTAGAATGAAGAAGATTGAATATATGTGCTTACTTTTGTATACTTAAATTCTATACTTATAGTAGTAGTTTTACTATAAATTATCTTACTTCACATTATTGTTTACAATATGCTGCAATATAATGAACTAAGGGTACCTTTTGTGTTTATGTAGACACATCTGGGTAACTTAAGCTTTATTTTTTGTCTAAGCTTGCATATTCGTTGTCAATCAAGGACAGGCATTTGAAGTAGAATTTCAAATGGAAATTAATTATGGATGAAGCAAAGTGAAACTGTGACACCCTAAAAATTCCATCACTAAAATCAACTAGCAGCTTAAATTAGTCTTAAGGATTTAACGAATTTAAATTGCCATTTAAATTGAGCTCTAAAATAATAAACATAATTTAATAAACTTAGAGACATCAAGTGATTGTGCATCATCAGTTGGCTTGCATGGTTTTTGGTTGCTTGTGTGGTTTCTAAAAAGTTTATAAATTTTTGAGAAAAGGTTTGAAACAGTTTTGATTTGAATTTCAAAAGAAAAGTGGTTTTAAAAAGAATTTTGAAAAAGAAAAGAAAAAAAGAAAACCATGCCCTGCTCCCCTTTCGGCCCAGCCAGGCCTGCCGGCCCAGCTAGCCATCCCGCGTCGGCCCACCTCTCCCTCTCTCTTTTTCTTTTCTTTGCACTCACTGACACCTGGGCCCCGCTCGTCACTCTCTCCCTCCCCCCTTCCTTTTCTTCTTCCCCCTGCCTCGCCGGCCTGCCGCCGCAGCCGCGCGGATCCCGCCGTGCCCCGCCTTCTCCCCTTCCTTTTCCTCCCCATCAAGCTTGCCAATTAAGGCATTTAACCACCCAGGCACGATTGGGGCCGTTTCCCCTTTCCTTGCACCGAGCCGTGATGGCCGCGGCAATCAATGGCAAGCGCCGCCGCTCGGAGCCCGCCCGCCTCCCTTCGCCTTCCTCCCTGCGCTCCTATTTAAGCACGCACTTGAGCTCCTGCGCCTCCCTTTGCACCCGCAGCACACCAACGCACGCAATTGAGACCAATTCCACCAGCGCCGCCGCCTCGGGTCCCCGCCGCCGCCGTGCAAACGTCGCCGTCGGTGAAGGACCACCTCCGCCGCCCTTCTCTCTTTCTCTTTGGGTTCACCAGGGGCTCATCAAGCTCAATTGGCTGCAGGTTCCCGTCCTCGGAGCCCGTGGACGCCGCGCCTCGACCACGCCGGAGCGCCGCCCGACCCGCCGCCGTTGCCAAGCCCCGCCGCTGTTGAATCTTCTTCACCTTCGAGCTCGCCCGCTTCACCCTTGAACTGTGAGCAATTTTCCCCGCCCAATTTCCCTTCTCTTCGTGCACAGTAGCGTCCCCGCGAGCTCACCGGAGTGGCCGCTCCGCCCCCGTCCGGTGCCGGCCGCCGGTGAGGCACAATAGCCCCCATAAACCCCACGAACACGTGCGCATGCGTCCCCTCTGCATTTTGAGCTAACCTGTGGTCGTGCTAGTGGCCGGGATCGCCAGCCAGAGCCAACGCCGGCGAGCTCCCGTCGCGCGCCGCCGCTCTCCGGCGACGTCGCCACCGCCCATCGCTTGCGTGCGTCCGGGGCCGTCGGATCTCGCACGAGCGGCCCTGATCGCATACCCTTTCGTTTTAAACGGCCGGTCCACCGTGGACCCGTGCGTCGGGCGCACGGTGCGATCCACGGCGCACGCGCGCGCCGGTAGCCGTTGGATCTGAGATCCACGGTGCTGGTCTGGCTGTTTTGATTAAGAGTCCCTGGAAGATTTTAAATTCACATGTCGGTCCTTCCACCTTTGAGAACTCTTACGGATAGGTCCTGATTTTTATGTTTTAGCCCCTGGCCAGCCTAGATTCTTTTAAATAGAGGTCCTTTTCATCCTTTTAGCATATAAACCCCTATGATTTATTTTATAATTATGTTTTAGCCCTGATTTTATTTATAAAAAGCCCTGTAAACTTAGTTTTCTTGCAGATAGGTCCCTGTAACTTGTTTTAATCATATCTTTCTCATTTTAACTCCGTTTTTAGCGTTCTATATACCGAAATGATCGTCTCGACGAGTAGAATCATTTAAACAGCAAATTTACCAGTTTTATTTCTGTTTGGTGTACTGTTTATTTATTGTTTGTTGTTCATGTTTGACTCGTAGATATCGTGCCTATTTCGTCTGAGCTCCCTGTCGGAGGTGATCAGGAAGAACCTGTTTTTGAGGAAGATTTCACCCAGTTTGTAGAGGAAGGCAAGTGGCTTTCCCCCTCTGCATTATCTTTTTGAACCTATGTCACTGCATGTTAAACCAAGTTTACTATTCTTGTTGCTATGCATAAACCTGATGGGCAAACACCTAGTTAAGGACTTGACTAGATATTTTACCACTTTACCTTGATCAACCCTGTTTAAACAAATGCTTGGGTAGATAAATGCTTAGTTTGCTTTACATGGGTATGGTTATGCTTTGGTCATGTTATACATCTCAGTTTTGTTTATACAATGTGTTTGTGCTTAAAACAAGATAACTTGATTTATAATCGGAACATGGAGAACCACCCAAGATAACAGTACAACCACAGTCCACATGGCTCTGGCTTAGCCAATTAATTAGGAGAGTGGGTTAGTTGATAGCTCTTTTCCGAGAGGGGCACAGGGGGGCGGAGTTGAAGGGGTATAGCCCGGTTCTTTTGGGGTAGCAGCCTTGGCTAAGGTGCTGAGCATTAGGGAGGGTTATGGTCCGCTCCGCTGTTGTGACTGTTGCGGGCTGTTGGTTTCTCTTCTTTCCTTTGTAAAGGCTTCGTAGTGGACCCCTAGCCACTCACCTTGGAAGTGTTTAAGGGTCTAGCTAACCCGGGCAAAATGGGGAACACGAGCTGTGGGTAAAGTGTACAACCTCTACAGAGTGTAAGACTGATCGATCAGCCGTGCTCACGGTCATGAGCGGCTTGGACCCTCACATGATTAATAAACTTGAAGATTAATGTAAATCGTGGGTTTTGAGGGTTCGGTTTGAGGTTTCTTTTAAGGTTAAGTGGGTTGGTATACACTTACACCTAGTAATTAGGTGCTTGCTAATAAAACTTGACCAACTTATAAAATGCTTACCGCTGTGAACCATAGCCTATCCTTGATAGCCTTGCATTGTTTCCCCCACTTGCTGAGCACCAACCATAAGTGTGCTCACCCTTGCTTACCGCTGTTCAGAGGAGAACGTCGGGGGCGAGGACGAGTACTGGAGTGACTACGAGGAGTTCTAGGGCATGCGGATCCCCCAGTCATCATGCCTGTGGAAGTCAAAGATGGAGCTGCTCGCCGCTTAGTTATCGCTGTGTTCGGACCTTCGAGTCCACCTCTCTGGATGTAATAATGAATATCGTACTGGTTTAACTCTTGAACGATTTATTACTGCAATGGTATTACACTCGTTTTGTCTATCATGTGTGTGTAAAATGATCCTGGCGCACACGTGAGATGCATTCGGTTTTCCTTGTAAAAATCGGGTGTGACAGAAACTCAACGTGGATTGGATAAGTGATGAAGAAATCAACCGAGATGACTAGGGTGAGGGACTAAGCAATCTTTGGGGTCATAGCTAAGCCGCCATTAGTGTTTTACTAAGGTGAAGTTCTAGCATCTGTGGGGTCTCGAAGTATCATATCCAAGTCTTAAGCGAGGAAAGCAATGCAACTCATCAACATATTATGATTGGCAATATGGAGTGACTTGTGGATCCAAGTGTGGATTCTTATGCTAGATGGAAAGGTCCTAAGTCACTAGCTCAAGTATGGACGTGCTCAAGACATGGGATAAGTTGAAAGCCCTCAAGTGGATATCGTTCAAGTATGGAAAGACTGAATACATTCAAGCTCAAGAGATTGTCACGGTGTCTTTATTTGATCTTGAGTATAGGTATGTCGTACTATCGAGAGGGATGCAACATTAGCGAGTTGACCAAAGTCAAAGTGCTCATTAGTTGACCTAAGTGAGAAATAGCCTTGAGAGCCTAAGAGTGTGCTAACAAACCCTCCTAACCTAACCTGAGACACTTCATCTCGGGCTTGACCAGTCTGATCGGTCAGGGCCACTGATCTAACCGGTGCCGCTAGCCCTAACGGCTAGTTTTTCAAACACCGGTCTGACCGGTGCCACCAAACTACTAATGACTAGTTTTCTCCTTTGAGGGGATAAATACCACAAGCCTCTTACAGTGGAGGGTTGTTGTTTCTACTGGTTGTGTTGAGCTCCTATGCC
This sequence comes from Cenchrus americanus, assembly GCA_947561735.1. Classification (NCBI taxonomy): domain Eukaryota; kingdom Viridiplantae; phylum Streptophyta; class Magnoliopsida; order Poales; family Poaceae; genus Cenchrus; species Cenchrus americanus. The sequence continues at coordinate 9,246,737 of OX387240.1, read as the reverse complement.
ATTTCTTGCAAGCCCTAAGCCTTAGTGGCTCTCCCAAACCTCTCTTTGTGAGATTTGTGGATTCAAGACATATCTTTTGTGTTGGATTGAGAAAGTGAGCTCAAGAGCGTCTTTGTGAGCTAACAAAAGCATTCACACAGCTTGGGCACTTCGATTTCACATCTACAAGCTTTGAAGCATTTGTTACTCTTGGAGGTTTGCCTCCTAGACGGCTAGGCGTCGCCGGTTAGCTCCCAAGGTTGTGGTGAGTGTGACAACCCGCCCAGAAAAATATCGTACTATCGCATAAACCAATCCACTTTGGCGATTAAGCGAAAGTAAAGTATCATCCTGTCGTTAGTTGCCGGGTTAACGCCCGGTAAATCACTTAAAACTCACGCGAAGGCGAGTCCAGAGATCAACACATGATTAACATCCAAATTTACCCCTGAGGGTTTAATTATTACAAACCATCATTCATGACAGGAAGTAAAGATTCAGAGTTCAAAAATAGTGGAAATAAATAAACTAACGCAACGATATACATCACAGGAGGCCGTCCGTGATGCCATCACTCGTCGTCATCCACCCATCCCTGCTCCCAGCTGGGTGGGAACTCACTAGCTCAAGCAACACCTGCAACAACATTTTGAAAGCAAAGCTAAGTATACTAATACTTAGCAAGGCTTAACCGTCGGGTGATAACTACATCACCAAACTCTAGACATGAGAGGCTTTTTGGCAGGTGGAGTTCTTTTGTTGAAAAGCAACAAAGAGTAGGTCCTTACTTTCAATATAGCACGATTTCTAGTTGATTACCATCTCTAAGTGTGCCAACTAATTCAATTAAGAATTGTACAACAATGAATTCAAGCAATAAGATTCACAGAGTTCCATCAATTAGGGATACTATGTGTCGGGCATACTCCCCGGTACTCATGCAAGGAAGGAGGAAGAGTAGAATACGGACTCCTACTCGAATTCCCCCGTACTCCTACTAGGACTCGCTCTCCGTGTAATCCTACTAGGACTCCTGCCTTGTAACCGACTAGGAACCCGCCCCCCGGACTATATAAAGGAGGGCCGGGTACCTAGGGAGGACATCCACAATCCCTCGGGGAACAACCCAAGCGCGGGCGCAATACTACTCCAAACAGGACGTAGGGTAGCTACTCTGGCTACCCGAACCTGTATAAATCTTGTGTCTTGTGTCCTCGCGCATACCTTCGGGTTCCAGATCATGGCGATCCCCACCTTCTACCTTGCTGCGGGTACCTCCCATGGAGGTCGAGAGGTTTAAACACCGACAGCTGGCGCCCACCGTGGGGCCATCGTCACGATCATCAGGCGAATTCGAAGGACCAAATCCAGATCAATCTACTCGGCGCAAACGGATTCCAATTCGCCGAGTTTGAAGTTCTCCACGTCAACTCGCCGTATCCGAGAGAAGCACATGAACCAAGTGGAAACAGCGCCAATTCCTTTTTTCCGCCTCGGTTCCCAAGTCGTCGGGTTGGAGATCAAGATGGACACATCACTGTCCAAATCCGAATCAAAGTGGAGCGATCCGGCGGTACATCACGCATCCAAGCCAAGATTCCAAGCTACCAAGGATTCTCCGAGTTCTTTGCTCCATGCACCCGGAAGACATACGCGGCTACGACTATGTCAACTACGTCGTACCGGCTCTACATCTACTTCACCGTGCACCGCGACTACTCGTCTCCGGCCGCACGCGCTCTACGTCGACCTCGGCCGTGCGCCGCGACTACTCGTGTCTAGCCGCACGCGCTCTACGTCGACCTCGCCGTGCGCCGCGACTACTCGTCTCCCGGCCGCACGAGCTCTACGTCAACCTTGCCGGTGCGCCGGGTACTCGTCTCTCGGCCGCGGCGGCTCTACGTCAACCTTGCCGTGCGCCGCGGGTACTCGTCTCTCGGCCGCGGCGGCTCTACATCGACTACGCCGCACGCGCCGCGGCGTCGTCTTCGGGCGTACGACTACCTCGACGACTTATCTCGACTAGTTTCAACTCGAAAACTAGTCGAGGACGGCTCCCGCGACATCAACAACTAGTCGGATCCACCTCCAACTAGTCGACTTCAGCTCCAACCGTCGCGGCTCCATCACCGACCGCCACGGCTTCGTCGACACTCGTCCACGAATCAAGCTAAGTCACTTATTTCAATAATTATTTTTTCTTCGGCTTGTTTTCTGCATACAGGAACCAACGCTGAAGACTACTCCGTGTACGCCTCTCAACGGCTACACCGCCGGCGAGCTACACCGTGCCGGCTATGCCTTGGGGATGTTGGCTAACGTCGCCACGGGCTTGGTGCACCAAATTAGGAGGCTCTTGCCACGACGTTTCGTGTGCGAGTCCGGAGGCGCACAACTACACCCCGAGGAGGCACTTTGCGCAATCTCGCTCTCCGCCACGCGGAACAACGAGCAATCGCGCTCTCTCTTGTCGCCATGCCGACTACCTTCGTCTACCTCTTAATGGTCTCGCTACGGTAGCACACGCCTTGATCCGCGCAAAGCCTCGGCTCTCTGTCATGCCTCCACGCCCCCCGGCGGCTATGGCTAAACGGCGACCACGAGAGACCGGGCGCTTAAACCAGCTCTCCTGTCATGCCTCCACGCCCCCAGCAGCTATGGCTAAACAGCGACCACAGAGACTGGGTGCTAAACCGCATCAGGCTAACTACTCGATGCCTAACGACCACAACAAGAGCATGACACATGACATTTACATCTATATTCATATTTGTATTTGTCATTTGTAGATTCAATTTCTACAAAAATGCTACATAATGTACGCATCTCTACTTTCAGGTCAAGCTTCGGAACGACTTCCAGTACGCTCCGCGTACCTCCACCGGAGCGGTTAGTTCCCAACTCGGGGGCTACGTACCAAATTACTACTCGATGACAACTCGAGTAGTCTCCGCTAGCTCTCTAGCTCGGGGGCTCGGCACCAACAACTACTCGATGTGGCTACTACGGCTCACCTGGCGACGAGCTCGGGGGTCGAACGCCGCAAGAGTACTCGGATGATGGTTTTCGCGAACACTGAAGACCCTTGGATTGATTACCTAATCATTTCAAGGCTCGGGGGCTGCTATGCTACACCCATCATTCAAATTTTTCAAGACGGAAGATTTGGAATCAAGATTGACCCTCAGCTAGAGTCTGCAACTCAACCTAAGGCTCGAGGGCTACTCCATATGGAGTGCGATTTTGCAACCGCACTTCCATATAATCTCGACTTCAAGACTGATGAGCCGGACCACCTTCCGGCCCTCGCGGCGGTTCAAGTACTATTGAAGACTTCTTCAAGCGGTGCTCGAGGACGCTCAAGAACTACTCGAAGAGGCTTCAAGACTACTCGAACTACTACTCTCGACTACAATGTGCTCGGGGGCTTGTCGGGCATACTCCCGGGTACTCATGCAAGGAAGGAGGAAGAGTAGAATACGGACTCCTACTCGAATTCCCCCGTACTCCTACTAGGACTCGCTCTCGTGTAATCCTACTAGGACTCCCCGCCTTGTAACCGACTAGGAACCCGCCCCCGGACTATATAAAGGAGGGCGGGTACCTAGGAGGACATCCACAATCCCTCCGGGGAACAACCCAAGCGCGGGCGCAATACTACTCCAAACGGGACGTAGGGTAGCTACTCCGGCTACCCGAACCCGTATAAATCTTGTGTCTTGTGTCCTCGCGCATACCTTCGGGTTCCGGATCATGGCGATCCCCACCTTCTACCTTCTTTGCGGGTACCTCCCATGGAGGTCGAGAGGTTTAAACACCGACACTATGGCCAGTTGATTAAGCAGTCTCATATAATGGTGAGAGGCCGACAATCGATTGATTTCAACCTTGCAAGGTAAACCTAAACACACGATAGGGTGCCCCCGCGAGGACAGCCACTAGGCGGTTCCCAAAAGTCCTCAGCTTGGGATCGAATCTTACAATCCTAGGTACAAGGCTAGCTGGCATACCCCGCTAGGCACCCAGCGTCACACATGCACCCCCTTCCCGATAGCTAGCTGGGTAGGTGATTACTCAAGAGTAGTAATAGTAAGTTCCCGCACCGTCTCATTAAGGTACTAGGCTTACCGGTCCCATTCCCAACAAGTGCTTAGTACGTTCAAAAGCTTAGGCCACGAAAGCCACTGGACCGGAGCCCAAATCCCATGCTCTTACCACATGAGCAATCCATTTATAAAGATCTTATGATTCCAACATAAGAACCTATTCTCGCGAGTGACGAACATCACTCGACTTCTACCGAGTACTATAGCAAAGCAGCTATCAACCTAGCACACTAGTATAAGAGCATAGGTACCTAGGGATCATGCATCTAGGGTGTCAAATCAACTCTTGAAACGTAGATGCACAATCATAGCATAGGTAATTGCATAATTTTAAAAGACGGGGTTAATAATCTGAGGCTTGCCTTCGCTGGTAAGTTTGGCCTTGGGCCCTTCTGGACTTTGGTCTAGGTCTTGAGCTACGTACACATGCTGCAGCTCACTGACAGCACCTTTGTCTCCTCCTTCCGGCACGAGCGTACAGCTACCGCCGGGAAACTCTACACGAGGATGCAAATGCAAGATTGAATTGACGATTATTAGTTTAATTAATTACAAACAATAAATGACAACCATGGGGTGCAGGGTTGACCGCAATCACCTATAAGAATACATTAAGCATACTCTTCCAAAAAGGAACAATATGCGGTTTGTTATTATTTAATCTTTTTAATGGTGACCGTGTACACATTTATTTCAATAAGTCAATTTAAATTTCACAAACAGTAAGGGGTTGGTCTTTATCTTTTTAAAATGATTTGGATCACACACATAGGGTTATAAGGGGTGTGGTTGGTAATTTTCCAATTTACCTTACTATTAAGCTTTAATTTGCTTCCATAGCTTTTATTCATAAAATAATTACTAAAATTCAGTGGAGTGTGCTATGAAGCACTACCAACCTATACCTAGCCACTGCACACACATGCACACTTAGGGGAGCTAGGAAATTAATTACACCAAAAATAACAAAAGTTAGTTACCAAAACATGATAAATGCATACAAAAATAAATACACATCAAAATGATTCCATCTTTCTCACACAGGGTCTCTGGTCCAAAACTAAGCTAGGCATGCAACATATACACCTAGAACTACTATAGATCGTGGGTTATGCATTTACAAAGAATATCAAGCATGATTCAAGAATAAATAGTTATGAAAAATATAAAATTGTTATTAATTCACTAGAGGTGCCTTTTGGCATAAAAAGATGACATGTAGAAGTTGAGGACAAAAATCTAATTTTTTTTAGCTACAAAAAAGTTGGTTTTGCATTTTTCTGATTTTTCTACAATTTTCACGGATTTTACAAGTTTCAGCCAAACACCAAGTACTATGCAAGATCCACTTCACAACCAAGTCCCTGGACAGTTTTAAGGTTTCACAGATATGCCCTTAGTTTGCAGGTTGGCCCCTAGAAAGAATAAAAGCTTTGCAATGCGGCCCTTGGGGTTCACCGGCGGCGGGTGGGCCGCAATTCCGGCGAGCCGGCGGAGGTTTCGACCGGGAAAAAGGTCGGGAAGGCCCAGGGGCTCACCTTTGGTTGATTCGCGGCCAGAGTTGGGGCTGTGTCGGCGCGAGCGAGTCGGCGCGGTGGAGCCAGGCGGCGTTGGCCATGGCGGCTAGATGTCCAGCAAGTGCAGGGGCGTAGCCGGCCAATGTGTGGGTGCTCGAGCTTCGGTGAGGCCTGGAGTGGAGCTTAGGCTGGTTGGGCACCTCGGGAAGGGGGCGCAGGAGCGAGCGTGTCGTCGGCGGCGTCAATGGCGCCGGCGGAGGAGTCCGGGGACGGCTGAGTGCGCACGCGCGCGAGGACAACGAATGACTCCCTTTTATAGGCACGCGCCCGTTGCTTCGTAGCAGCCAGGGAGGGCGAGGAGGACCCGAACGCGTAGGGACGCGTGCGGCGTGCGGGGCGACGGGCGGCGTGCGGCGCGGGGGCGAGCGAGCGACACGCGCGGGCGCGGCCTTCAAGGCGGCTCGAAGCGCGGAACCTCGGCATGCGCGCCTCGGGACGCGCGGCGTCATGGGGGTCCCGGACACCGAGGCGGCGGGGCGCCACGCGGCGGGCGCACGCACGCGGGCACGACGCGCCAGCCGCCAGAGCACCGAAGCGCAGTGTCGCGACGTGGGTCGCCTGATTCGTTTCGTTCAGCACTATTTGACTGACAGAATCTCCAAAAATTTGAATAGAAGTGCACTACAGTGTAAATAGCAAAGTTGTAGATCAAGTGCCCCTCTACAACTTTTACAAAGGCCGTCTTATGTTTTTCTCAATGGTTTGGGTAGGAACGTCAAGCAAAGTTCTGGTTTTTCATGGCGCCGATGAATAGTAAAAACTGCAGTTGACTGAGATTTTCTCCATTTTCCACTCCAAATTTGCAATGCCACCCAAAAGAAAAGTTATGTCCCTCGAAAAACTAGACAACTTTTATATTGGAAGATTTTGAAGTGTTTAGGTGAAATTTGGAGAACACGGCAAAAGTTTCGGAGGATGCTCAAGGGAAGAGGGTTTGACCGGGTTTTTGCCTAGATCTTTGACCAAACTTTGACTTCAAGTGGGTGTAGACTTGAGCAAGAAGGTCATTAGTGATTGTTGGCAATGTTTTCAGGGTGATGACCCAGGTCTACCAAGGTTTGACCAATGTCAGCAGGTTTGACTCGGCTGATCCGGCCGTTAGCATTAATGACGCTAATTAAAAACCTGGGGCGTCACAACCTACCCCCTTAAATAGAATCTCGTCCCGAGATTCGAAAGTAAAAGACGAAGTAGGGAGATGTTCTCGGATAGAGTTGTTACCCATAAAGTTAAGCTGGTCTGACTTTACTTGAGAGATCGGCTTGTTGCCGTGATCACCTTCAGCTTCTCCGGGGTTCGGATTCGGCTGCGGAGGTTTGTGCTGCTTAGGGTTCGGGCAATTACGTATGAAATGCCCGAATTGTCCACAGTTGTAGCACAGGCGGGGCGGAGGTTCCTTGGGCTTCGAAACTTGTTGTTGGCCCTTCTTGACAAGGCGGAGCTTCTTTCCCTTTCTTTCTTCTAATATCCCAGCTTGAGGGCGAGTTTCAATTTCAAGGACCTGGTCGATCTTACGGTGTCACAACTTCGTTTGCTCTCACGTGGATGGATTTCCTTATAGGTAATTCCCCACTCACTTACATCTATCTCAGACAATACTCGCTTGTGGCTCCGACTTTTTCTCTCTTCCTTTCTAAGGTGCATTGGTAGTTTTGAGGGTGGTAATATAGAGTCAGAGGTATTGAGTTGACCCTGATTTATATGATCCACTAACAGATTGAATAAGCAGGCCTGCTCAACCATGGATGCAGATAAAGACTGAGAGAGATTGTTTGCAAAACTAGTTTGAGATAGTCCTCTATAACGACCTTGGATGATATCGTACACTATCTGACTTAGCACTGAATTTTGCCCTTCCAACGTATGAATTGCACCGATAATGGTATTCATATCAGTCTGGGTAAGCACTCCAGGTGGGCGAGGCTTGAAGGATCAAGGCTTCTGTTGCATCAGTTGCATCTACTGTAGTTGTTGGGCCATCTGTTGTTGTGCCTGCAGGATCTGGCGCAACACTTCGATTTGCGTTGCCACGAATGCCTATTTCAGTGTCGTGGGCAGTGGCGGCAGTAGGTCACCACTACCTGAGGCACCAAAACCATTGGGGGTACTGCGTGTCGGTCCGACCATCTATAAATTGAGTTCTCATTAAACACACATTCATAAGCTTGCTCATAAAATAAACTAGTAGAACATGCACGAGGAAAACTCGTTCGTGGTATGTGTTGCGAAACCGGACAGCACAACGGTCATAAGCACGAATTTTATACTTCTCTGCATATGCACCGAAAAATTCCCATTTTTGGTCAGTAGGTGTAGGATTCCTCAACTCTAAAGTGGATATTTAACTCCGAGGCGAACTCCAGGGTTATCCGTGATGGTGGGAATCACGAGGGAATTCTCACAGCACTCGCCCTCTAGGCTCGAGGGAGCAACGAGGAGAATTTAGCAAAAGCTTCCACTGATCCTGGGTTCGCTCCTTTCTCGATTCTGAGGATTTGGAGGGTATGGTCACGGATCATGGACGGATAAGCGATGGAGGAATCTCAAACATTGACTTTTCGAGAACCTTGATTGCTCAAGAAAACTCTACTTCTACTTCTTCAACTTAGCTGATCGGATTGGTTCGAAGCTAAGGGAACATTGAGATTGGCGGAAGGAGACCAAGTCGAAAAGTGATCATCCCACCAGAGGTCTATGAAGAAAGGGAAGGCTAGTACAAGATTCTCGAAATTTTCTTTGTACGAAAGACAATTTAGTATGGGAATTTCACAACAATCTTGCTCACACTTATTTAACTTGTGAATTTGGGTGGTACCAACTCGTTACATTACGGTGCGATGATTTTAAAAAGTTGATGTGATGCACGTGCTTGTGAAGACGCGATGCACATGCTCATACGGTATGATGCTCATGATGCATGTTAGCATGGCTCGGTTACCCACAAAATGAGTTAGTGATTGCGAGGGCAATCATAGGCAGAGAAGGAGTATGTGTGGCGAGTCGCGTTCACACAACCAAGATACCTAGCGCACTCCTAGTGGTAATCATATGGCTGCAGCGCACATGATGCTCTAGGTTCCGTCGCGGCACCTTTGGTTATGGGGATACATCATCACCAGCATACGAAGGATAGAGTAGGAACATTGAAATCTTTCATGCCTATGCATGTTAGTTCACCCAAGATTCCCAAATGCACGTGCTATGTAAATGCATGCTCAAACAAAATGACATTTGTTATAATTCAAATTGTTGTGAGCAAGACCAACAAGATTACGTTCAGGATTGAGTGATCGAATTGATCATAATTGGCATAGGATTTTGGGCAAGTTTGATACTCATCACAGAACTCAGATCTGATCACAACTAGCTTAATTAATATCCTTAGAAAGATCACTCGAGGAAGATGTTCAACCAAGGCATTACATCGATGAAATGTTTCGAGATCACCTTAACAACACTTGGGGTTACAATGCAGACGAGCTGCACAAAAGAAAACTCCTAGTCCAGCCTACCTCAAAAACTAACCGAACATTGCACACACTAGGGGTTCCTTACGACTGCTACACTCGTTCGACTCAGAAATTTATTACAAATATACCATCTTCCAACTAGATGATAGGCTAATCTTAGGTTTACTTCCTACGGTTTGAGTCTTCCATGCCGAAGAACTACGGCGAAGCAGGTTTAGACTCTATTCCAGATTCTCCTTGAATTTCCTCAGCATCTTCTTCTTCTTATCTGGGAATGACAGGTTCCGGAGGTGGAGCTGCTATCGCTTCTAGTTGATTCTCTAGTTCAAACATATATTAGTCATTATGCTGCAACAGGAAATTCTGCTCATGGATAACTTCACTTAATTCTCGTATCCTCGCGTTATCCTTGCGTCTTCCCTTCTTGAGAGTAGCTATCAATGCTCGAGCTTCCTTCAACGCTTGAGCAGTATTCTCCATTTCTTTAACGCGGTACCTATAGATCTGGTGTTTATAGAATACACTTTATCCCACCATCCGTTGATAGGTGTAAGCTTCTTAAAAGCGAACTGAGGTGACAAGCTCAGGACTATAGTGAGAGTTGTCTTGAGCTGAAAGAAAAGCTTCGCGCTCGACCTGAGGTCTAGCGTGTCGCTCAGGTACAGGAATCACTTTGATTGCGGTGCCGGCTACCACGTCGAGGTGCTTCCCACAAAAGGTTGTGAGCGCGTCAAGAGCAGCCTTCTGCATAGTGTCAGTTAGGTTCAACCCTTGTGCCTTACACTCCCACTCTTCCCAAGCAGGATTGGTCGGGCACATGGGGACTTTCACCTTCACTTCACAATGAAGGAGCTGGCCTGTGGTCATGACCTCACGTGTTGAGTACTCTGGGTAAGTGGTGTACCCAAGGTCCTTCAGGGTGTCCCACAAGAGCGTAGGAAATCCACCCTCCTCAATGCAATTCACGAGAGTCCATGCTTCCACATTAGCCGACGCAGGTCCAATGTTGTCCATCTGGTCATAAGACAAAGGTGAGAACCAGACGGAAGTGGGTGTACAAGGATTAATTCGGTCAACGATAAAAGAGCACGTGAGTAAGGAATGGGGTAGCCATGTGTACCAAGGTATAGTCGTATGTTAGAACTCTAAACGAGCAGACATACATACTGACACAAAGTTCTGGTACTTGTGCACAAAAATTCATAACTTAAAACCAGATCCTCAAAAATTATCAAATTTGTGTAGCAACTCAACAAGGCTATGAGGCATAGATTTGGTATGCAAAGGTTGAGCTAGAAGGTTAGGATGGTGCTTCAACTAAGCAAGTTTCCAGATTGGGTTTTCCAGAAAAACAGCAAGACAGGGGTTCACTAAACTGAGCATAACTCGAGATATACGAAAGCTATGACTGTGAACTTTTGCGAGCAGAAACTAGATTAGATATGGAGCAACTTTGGTAGAGATTGCCTAGACAAAAAGATTCTTGAACAGGGTGCAAAGATCTGTGTAAATAGCCACAGCAGATTTTTGGACAGCAACACACCTGCACAATTTACCTTAGAGAGCACATGCAACAAGTATGGGTTCAGTTTTAAGTTTTCACTATTTTTAACATGATGCAAGATGTCCTATTCGTCCTCACAAGGCAATCAAGCCAAAACTCGAAGTTAGCACCGGTGGCAAGGCATAAACACGTTTCTCCCTATAATAATTAGTCAATAACTAGTCGATGCTCACTTATCGACTTACGAAACGTGGTTAGTGTACCTACAGAAGATCACAGAACACAACGAACCTTTCGTGCCAGCACTCATGCACTCACGAAAGCATCCACATACATTACCGTTCACTACAGAAACGACACCCATGCGTTTGTCGCTGCATGGACAGCGTCCAACCTCGGATACTCTCCTTTTTAAATGAAGCGGATCCTTACCTCGCATATTCACAATGTGGAACATCCACGTATGGCAAAACGTGATGAGACACAAATGCGAGAGACACAAACGCGACGGTGGGTTCCCTTTGGATTAGGTCCCATCCATCCCTCGCATGACTTCCATGCGGTACCACCACGTATAGCAAAATGTGATGAGACGCAGACGCGGCGTGGGTTTCCATTTGAAACCTTCTTGAATAGCGTGAAAGCTTAGTCGGTGTAAGTTCGATGATGGATCCTCCCGCCCCCGTGCATCGATGATCGTCCTTGACGCCATGGTGAGTCCTTGATAGAACTTTTGCACGAGGTCTTCTTTCGGGAACTTGTGATGTGGAACCGGCTCGGGTGTACTCGTTGAAGCGCTCGAATGCCTCCGAGATAGTTTCAGGTAGGATATTGAACAAAGGTGGTAATCTTATTACGCAAGCTTTGAGTTTTACCGTTAATTAAGTATTCCTTCATGAAAGCCTTCATCAACGTGTTCCAATTTTGCAGTCTCGTAGGTTGAGAGTGGAACCATTGCAAAGCCTTCCCGAGTAGTGAGAACGGAAAAAGCCTTGCCCCTCATTTGGTCTTGATCACCCCATCCATGTTGAAAGTCTGACATAGTTGAATGAATGCTTGGAGGTGAAGGTTCGGATCCTCTTCTGCAGGTGAAGAGGTGAATGTTGCACCATCAGGATTGTTGAGTCTTGATCTCAAATTGATCTTCCGATCTCCTCAAGGTTCAAGATTGGTAGGTCGATGATGTACGGGTGCATAGCTCCCCAATCTTGCGTTCTTGCGGTGGTTGGTCACCCATCGGTGGAAGTCGATTCTCAGGGACTTTGAGGTGGTGAATTCTTCGGAGATTCACTGCCGATCCTTTGTCTTGAAACAGAATCTCTGAAAATCAGAACTTTTTGAACGTGTGCTTCGCGTCTCCTTAGCCTTTTAATAAAGTTTTACACGGATCATCCACAAAATTATTGGGTTTGTTGGAGGTAGCTAGTCCATCTCATTTTGTTAGGGTTAGCAATAAACAAAGTATGCAAAAAAAACTAGAAAGTAAAAACAAATCTATAAAAACTAGGGTTAGACAAACTAGATTAGATGTATTTTGAGGATGATCAAATTTAGTAGATGCAAAAAGAAAAACAAAGAGAAAACTGAAAATTACAAAAAGGCAATAAAAAATCAAATCTTGATCACTTGTTCCCGGCAACGGCGCCAGAAAAAGGGGCTTGTTGACGGTTAATAATTGTATCAAAGTTCGTTTGTGACTCGCAAGCGTACAAGTCTCCCGTCGTAGTCAAGGGACCCTTCTTCCCTCGAGTGGTGAACCCAAGGTATCGAATCCGTGGAACAAATGTGTGACGCAAAACTTAATCTAATAAAGCCAACTAACTCCAATCTTCGATAAAAGAAACCCTAATGCATCTAAGTAAAAGACACGAAACGAATCTAATCTACTAAAGACCGGAGAAAACAAAGTAAGATTGGGTAGATAAACCGATCTAGAGGGATCGGGGTAAGCCTTTGTTGAAGTTCCAAGCAAGAGAAGAAGTAGCAAATCGAATCTTAATAGAAGCCTCTTTAAATCGTGGTTTCCGTCCAAATCCGAAAACATCCGCCTTGAGACCCCCGTTCTGTCACAACGTATCCCTATTCATGCGGAGAGCTTAGGGCGAGTCAAAGACAAGTCGAGATTCTTTCGGAGAAGATCCCGTGTGTACCTCTAGCCACCGCGGCTACAAGAACACCCTATGTAATCTATCTCGAGAATAGAATTGGAATAAACAAAGCCGATCGAAAAAACGAAATCTTCGAGGAAACACTTGATCGCTAGGAAAAGATTCAACTTGATAATTCAACTATAACAATGATACATACACAAGATCACCACGGGATCCTTCCTTGATCTGCTTCTAGCTCGGGAACTCGACGTGGTCTTCCGTGCAAGGTTCTGTCGGTGTTTTGGACAGGCAACCTACTGCGAGGAGTACCCGAAGTAGATGAATGTGAGCTCGCCGAGATCGGTAACTCGAAGGAAGAGACACGTGGCACACAATTTAGACGAGTTCGATAGCGAGGTGCGTAATACCCCTCGTCTGTCTTTGCGTGGCTACGGATTGATAGGGCACGATTACGATGGTGCAATGGTGCGCGAGTGAGTTGAGATTGGATGAGATGATCCGAGATCGGTCCCTGCCTCGCCTTATATAGTCGGGAGGCGGGGTTACAAGTCGGAGTAGGGAAGGAGTACTAGTCGAGTACGTCTCAGGAGACCTCTACACGGTGCGGAACGTGTACGAGTCCTAACCGAGTACTACTCTCGTCTTGTCCTTGTGCTCCACGCCTCGTGTGCCGTGTAGCGCAAGCCGGTAGTCCCGGGGGCCCACCGAGTAGTCGGTCCCGGTACCCACCGAGGTAGTGGGCCCGAGGAGGTCCATACGACAAGCCCCCGAGTACTTTGTAGTCGAGAAGGATAGCTTCAAGTAGTCTTGAAGGCCTTAACAAGTAGTCCTCAAGCGTCCCTGAGTGCTACAAGTCAAAAGTCCTCAAGAGTAGTCGAAGCATCCCGAGGCTGGAATGTACTCCAGCTGATGTTTGAGCAATCTTGAAGTCTTCTCGAGTAGTCCCAAGCGTCCTTGAAATCTGCCTTCGAAGGTCTTCAAAAATGCCTGCCTTGTCTTGAAGCCGGAGCCGTCAAGAAGATGCGATTTGCATAACCGCAACCCACGTGGAATAGCCCCCGAGCCTCGAGCCGTGGGCTCAGGCTGAGGATCTATCCGAAGTCTTGTCGAGAAAATCCCGAAAAATCCGGAGAGAAAACACCGAAGGACACGTGGCACGGAGCCCCCGAGCCTTGAGTCGAGTACTTCCTCTCGAATTGAAGGGTCTTCTTGGAGAATGTGTCCTGAGATGCTCTTGAGATTAGCCGCGTCCCAGGTAGTCGAGTAGAAGTAGCCGAGCCTCCGAGGTGAGGCGCGTCGACTAGTGGAATACGAAGAGTGATGCGCGGCCCGCCGAGTCGGCCGCGCGTGGACTTATCCGGCCGCCCGTTACGGAGGCATTTTGGCTTATAAATTCAAGCCGAAACCCTTAGGGTTTTTCACCCAAGTGAGCCGCAGTCATTCGCCACTTGAATCTTGAAGTAGATCCACTCGCCGAGCACCGCCGCCGTAGTAGATCCGAGCGTATCGCCACCCGAAAGCTGTAGGGTAGCCCCCGAGCGAATGCGAGTGAAGACCCCCTGTTCTTGGAGGATGAAGCCGTCCCCGTCGAAGACGTCGAAGGCCGGCGGGAAGAAGAGGAGCCATGCGAGAGCCGCCGCGGCCGCGCACCGGAGCGGCACCGCCCACGTCTCCACCGCGTGCCGACCCTAGCCGCGAGTGGAAAAAGTCGAAGGTGAAGACCGAAGACTTGCCGACCCCGTTGAACCGGGTTCATCGGGGAGAAGGAGATCGATATGTGGAGATCCGCCGCCGGGGATCCCTATCCGATGGAGAAAGCACAAGACGAGATCCCGATGTTCTCGCGCTTCGTGGAGCGCGGGCTTGCGCTCCCAGCGAGCGATTTCTTCAAAGGGCTTCTCAGGTACTATGGCATCGAGTACCTCAACTTGAACCCCAACGGAATATTCCACACTTCTGTCTTCGTCCATTTCTGCGAAGCATTCTTGGGGATCAAGCCCCACTGGGTTCTCTTCCGGAAATTCTTCCGCGTGAAGCGCGGCCCGGCGCCTCCAACCCCGCAGTAGTCGGAGGGGCCGGGATCCGCTTGAGGGAAGATGCCGCCGAGCGCGCTACGGCGTACAAGCTCGTGGACTCCAACACCGACTGGAAGACGAGGTGGTTCTACACCACGAACCACCATCCCGAGCTGCCGAAGCCGAGCGGACGGCAGCCCAAGCACCAAGAGTGGTGGAACACGGAGCCCACCATGCAAGAAGGGATCCAGCTCCCGGAGTTGCTGGCACGCATCAAGACCCTGCGGGATGCAGGACTGAGGGCCGAACATGTGGCCTTCAGTTTCATGAAGCGCCGGATCCAGCCCGCCGTCGCCGCGGGATACGATGGGCTTCGAGTACACCGGCGACGACGACACGTCGCGGATGCCGGGGGGCGAAATTGAAGACAACGACATCATCGAGAGGTTGTCGAGGATCTTCAAGGACATGCCGGAGTACACGGCGTGCCCTGTCGAGGAATACTCCGCCGCGCGCCCGCCCAACGAGGTAAGTAGCCGTACCCCCTCGTCGAGTAGTAGGCACTTGTAGCAGAGTTGCTGACGCTTTTGTGTCTTTTGCGCGAGATGATGTGAAACGATTTGTCTCCGAGCCGCGCCCACCACCGAGCGGAATCGAGGTCCCGACGGTGGAGAAGGTGAAGGAGCGCCGAATAGTCGGAGACGACGACGATCCCGTCATTGTGGAGGATACCTCCGATGACGAAGAAGACGAGGAGACGCTCGGCAGACCGCTTCCACCGCGGTCGAGGTTTAGCCGTCCGGCTTGCCTCATGTGCCTCTCATCCAAGACCCTCCGCTAGCCCGGAGGCTAGCCTTGCCGCGCCGCCGAGGAAGCCGCGCAACCCCCCGCCAAGAAGCGGGTAGCCAAGAAGATGAAGGTCTCGCAGACCACGCCTCCGCAGGTAAGTCATCTTGAGCAAAGTAGTCGAGTACCGGTGATCGAGTACGGTGCGACGAGTAGTCGTCCTTGTGTGCGGAGAGGCCGCCGGCGAGCCCGTGGAGGAGGGCGATGAGGGCATGTGGCCCACGGTGGGGGAACCGGCCGGAAGCCGAAGTCCGGCCTCCCATCGTCGAAGAACTCCGGCGCGACTCGGAGCGCCGCCCCCCCGCCCCGCAGGGGAGCGAGTACCCGCGACCGCCGCCGCCGAAGAGGTGGAAGCCGCAGGGGCGCAGAAAACTTCTGCGCCGGCCGCCGCCGCCGTGGAGGAGGCGGTAGTCGGAGAGGCGGAGGAAGAAACGCCCGCCGAGGGTGGACTGGTTGATATCGCCAGCATCCTCGGTGCTCCGCCCGTGACTATCGTCCGGTCGAACTTGTAAGTACCACGCCTTCGTGAGTAGTACTTATTGTAGTAGTCGATTTTATCTGACGATCCTCTGTGGATACTTGTGCAGAAAATCCACAGACTTGAGCTGGGACGGAGAGGAGCCCACGGCGCAGAGGCGAAAAGGCCGCGCCGCCCGTCGAGGAGCCCGCTCCGTAAACCCAAGCCGCGACCGAGCCCCCGACCGCCGAAGCGCCGGCGCCGCAGGCGGTCGTAGTCGAAGGTGAGTACTCCTTCCGAAGCTATATAGCCCAAAAAGAGTAGTCGCGGTGCCGATGCGCGTGTTCCTTGGTGACGGGCGCCGAAGGAGGTGACATCCCCGCGGGGGTGCCCATGCGAGGAGTTGACACCGCAGGCCCCGCGAGGCCGCGGTAGGAGCCCCCGAGCCCGTGGGGGAAACCGTCGAGAAGTCCGCCGAGGAGGAGGCGGGCGCCACGTCGCCGGGGGTTGCCCCGGAGGTGGCGATCCGATCTCCCGAGATCCAAGACGCGGAGCCTATCCTCTCGGCGCCAATGACCGAGGCTACGTCGAGTAGCCGTGGCGGGATTGAGCCGCTTGCCGACGATCCGGTCGAGCCGGCGGTGTTGGCGCGGCATCCGGAGGCGATGCGACGAGCCGAACAAAGGGATGAAGGTACGTAGCCGTTGCCTCCCGAGTAGTCAATCCTTTCGTTGAGTACTGCGCTGACTTGAATTTGTCTTGTGCGGGACGTCGCGGAGCGATCCCGCGAGAAGTCCAATCTGCCGCAAGGCTATGGCGACACGGTCATCGCGAGCCGAGGCCTTGGAGGAGCGGCTCATGAAGTCGAGGAAGCACGCGGCCGCCATGCGGTCGAAAGCTTGACGCCGCCTTCGCCAAGTACCACAACGATGTGATGGACTTGCGGGCGAAGAGCGACGAGCCGGTGCGGAAGAACAAAGGCCTCCGCAACAAGAATAAAGGTATGTCTCTTGACTTGTCGGGTACTTGTTGGGAGTCATCAAGCTCGACCGTTGTTGTGTTCCGTGTTGCGGAACTCGAAGGCCGGTGGAGCGACCGAAGGGCTCGGAGATCGACATGAAGAATCTCTTCTACCGGGAGCAAGAAGCCCGCCGGTACTTGAGCTCGACTACAAGGAGCCGGCCTTCGAGTGCGATAAGCACATGGAGTTGCGAATTGCATCCGGCGGGATCTCGTCAACGCTACAAATCTTTGCGAAGTTGAACGAAGACGCGAGGCGCTCCGGGCCCGGCCGAAGGACCTTGAAGAGGCCGCCCTCCCGATCGCGAGGCTCCCGGTGCCGCACCCGGCGGCCCCAAGATCGCTCCGTTGGCGGACCGACTTCGTGAGGCGCCAAGCCGGCCGGCCGCCTACGTGAAGCACATGGCCGGGTCAATCCCGAAGCGAGTGCCGGCCTTCATGAAGTCGTACTTCCCGAAGGCCCCGGTGGAGGTAGTCGCCGGCGGGGTAGCCGCCAACCGGCTCGGATGAGCAAGACGCGGAGTTGCCGGAGCGAGATGGCTCCCATCGCGGAGCGAGTAGCCGATAAGTTGAACCTCCGGTAGCCCCGCATAGATAGCTAGTAGCCGTAGTTGTATAGGAAACGGTTGTAATGAACTTTTTCATATATCAATGAAATGTGATGTTCCATCAATGAGTACTCGTAACCGCGATCTCGAGTGCGGAGCGCCCATCGTGGAGTAGGTGCGAGTAGTAGTACTCGGCTTAGTAGTCCCGTCGCGGGGAGTAGACGAGAAAGAAGTTGATGAACAATCAAACTTTATTACGAAGAAGTACACCCGGGTGGCCGGGGACGTAGTTACAAGGGGTCGCCCGGACCCGAAGGCCGCTTACGGCCGAGTAGTACCGGAGCGGGTAGCCGCTTACGGTGAGTGATCCGTAGGTAGCCGTGTAGGCCGGATCGCGATCCGTAGGTAGCCGTGCGGGGCCGGATCTTGGAGTGTGGTCTCTTGGTAGACCGCTGCTAGAGTCCTTGACGCTCATCGCAGCCCGTGGTCCGTAGGTAGCCGCACGGGGCCGGACTCCGGAGAAGAGTAGTCCGGAGACTTGGAGCCGGGACCGGGGGGTCGCATGCGGCAAGGGGGTGTTGGTGTAGTCGTGTAGACTTGAACACGGAGTAGTCGGGTAGACTAGGCGCGTAGAATCGACGGAGCCGGTCGACGTTCCACGAGTTGTTGACTTCTTCGCTTTCAAGTGTTTGGAGGCGGTAGGAGCCTCGGCCCGGTCACCTTAGCCACGGTGAAGGGCCCTTCCCGTGGGGAGCCGAGTTTGTGAAGTCCTTCCGTGTTCGGATACGGCGGAGGACAAGATCTCCAACGTTGAAGGAGCGTTCCTTGACGTTGCGATCGTGGTAGCGTCGGATACCCTCCGGTACCTTGTCCCGACCGGACTAGGGGCGGCACGACGAGCTTCTTCGAGGCCGTCGATGTCAACTCGTCCGTTGTCTTCCGAGACGCCTTCGTCGTAGTGCTCCACCGCCGGCGAGTTCCATATGACATCGGCGGGGAGGATGGCTTCGGAGCCGTAGACCGAGGAAATAGGGGGGATTGCCCCGTTGGCTTGGATGGTTGAGTCCGCGGCCCCCGCAGTGCGTTGGGTAGTTCCTTGATCCACTTGCCCCCTTTTGAGTTAGCGGCGTCGTGTAGCCGCTTCTTGAGGGTGTCGAGCACCATCCCGTTGGCGCGCTCGACTTGTCCGTTGGCCCGTGGGTGGGCGACGGAGACGTATCCGACGTCGATTCCGCCGTTCTCGCGGTACTCCCCGGAAGCGGTGGTTGTTGAAGTTGGACCCCGTGTCCGTGATGATGCGGTGGGGTAGCCCGTAGCGGTGTACAAGTTCATCCGGAAGTCGAGTACTCTGTCGGCCTTGGGGCATGTGACCGGCTTGACCTCGATCCACTTGGTGAACTTGTCGATAGCCACCGGTACCTGTTGAATCCTCCCCGGCGCAGTTGGCGGTGGCCCAATCATGTCGAGCCCCCGGCGAGGCAAAGGGCCGGGTTGGCGGTATGGTTACTAGCTTGTAGGCGGGACGTGTTGTCGCTTGGCGAAGAACCGACATCCTTGGCACCTTCGACGAGTTCTTCGGCATCGCCCGGGGCCGTGGGGCCGCAGAAGGCTCGCCGGAAGGCCTTGCCGACCGGCGTGCGGGAGGACGCGTGGTTGCCGCGAGACGCCCTTGTGGATCTCCTCCAAGATGTCCTTGCCTTCTTCGCGAGGGACGCATTTCATGAGTACTCCGAGAAGATGCGCCTCGCTTGTAAAGCTTGTCGCCGACGAGGACGTAAGACTTGGCGCGGCGGACGAGTTGTTCGGCTGCGTTCTTGTCGGAGGGGACCTTCTCGCTCGCCGAGGTAGTCGATGAAGGGTTGCCTCCGGTCCACGTCGATCATCATGACCTCCCGCCCGCTGGTTGGTTAGGCGGGACAAGTGGTCGGTGGCGCCGCTCCGGGATGGATGGCGCGTGAAGCTCATGGACGAAGACGCCCGCGGGTACTTGGGCGCGGGTGGATCCGAGCTTCGAGAGGACGTCCGCCGCAACGTTGTTGTCGCGGACGATGTGATGGAACTCGAGACCATAGAATTTGTTCTCGAGCTTGCGGACTTCTAGACGATGGCGTCCATGTTCTCCTTGTTGCGGTCCCGGGACTTGTTGACTTGGTTGATGACCACCGCGGAGTTGCCGTAGACTAGTAGCCGCTTGATGCCAAGTGAAGCCGCGAGGCGGAGCCCGTGTAGGAGGGCTTCGTACTCGGCTTCGTTGTTTGAGACCTTCCGGAAGATCCCAGGACGTACTTGAGTTGTTCGCCCGTTGGAGAGATCGGGGAGTACCCCTCGCGCCCGCGCCCTCGAGGTTGAGTGAGCCGTCGAAGTACATCACCCAATGCTCGGTCGCACGGTGGGGAGTAGGTAGTCGGTTCTCCCCGCCACTCGCCATGAAGTCGACTAGAGCTTGCGACTTGATGGCCGTGTGTGGCTTGAAGTCGATGGTGAGGGCGCCGAGCTCGACAGGCCCATTTGGAGATCCTTCCGGTGGCGTGCGGGTTCCTCGGGATGTCGCCGAGCGGGTAGTCGGTGACGACGGAGACCGAGTACTCCCGGGAAGTAGTGTCGTAGCTTCCGCGAGGTGATGAGTAGAGCGTACGAAGCTTCCGCACGGGCCGGTAGCGAGCCTTGGACTCGATAGAACCTCGCCGACGAAGTAGACCGGGCGCCCCCGGACCGGGTAGGCGTGGCCGTCTTCCCGCCGCTCGACAACGATGGCGATGCGACCACGTGAGTAGTCGCGGCGAGGTAGAGCGAGAGGCGCTCGCCCTTGTAGGAAGCCGTGAGGATCGGCGGCTTCGACGGGAAGTCCTTGAGCCGGGCAAGGGCTTGGTCCGCCTCTCGCTTGTCCACACGAACTTCTCGTGGTGCTTGAGTAGTTTGAAGAAGGGGAGACCCCGTTCTCCTAGCTTCGAGATGAATCCGTTCAATGCCGCCATGCACCCCGTCGGCTTCGGACGTCCTTGATGCTCGTGGGAGCTTTCATCCTGGTGATGGCGGAGATCTTCTCGGGGTTGGCTTCGATGCCGCGTTGGGCGATGATGAAGCCGAGTAGTTTGCCCGAAGGTACGCCGAAGACGCACTTGTTCGGGTTGAGCTTCCGGCGGTACTCGCGTAGCGATGCGAAGGTCTCTTCAAGGTCGTCGATGAGGGTCCCGGAGTCCCCGGTTTTGACAACCACGTCATCCACGTAGGCCTCGACGTTCTTGTTGAGTTGCCGCTTGAAGCGAGCCCGGGATGGCCCGTTGGTAGGTAGCGCCGGCGTTCTTCAACCCGAAAGACATGGTCGTGTAGCAATACGCGCCAAACGGGGTGATGAACGCGGTCTTCTCCCCGGTCTTCCTCCTTGATTGCGATCGGTGGTACCCGAAGTAGCGCTCGAGGAAGCAGAGCAGGTCGCGGCCCGCCGTGGAGTCGATGACTTGATCAATCCGCGGCAACCCGAAGGGGTCCTCGGGGCGATGCTTGTTGAGGTCGGTGTAGTCGACGCACATCCTCCACTCGTTCGAGTTCTTCTTGCGGACGAGGACGGGGTTGGCGAGCCACTCGGGATGGAAGACTTCTCCGATGAAGCCGGCGGCGAGTAGCTTGGCGAGCTCCTTCTTGATGGCGTCCCGTCCGTCGTCGGCGAAGCGTCGGAGGTGTTGTCGCTTGGGGGTGGCCTTTGGGTCGACGTTGAGGCGGTGCTCGATCGGCTCCCCGGGCACTCCCGGCATGTCCGTCGGCTTCCACGCGAAGATGTCGCGGTTAGCCCGAAGGAAGCTGATGAGCGCGTCTTCCTATTTGGGGTCGAGGCCGGCCCCGATGGTGGTGATCTTGGTGGGGTCGCCTGTTCCGAGGTCGACCGACTTGACGAGCACCTCCTCAGGTGGCCGAGGCTTGTTGGCGCCGCTCCGGACTTCTGCGGGATGTCGAGTTCGCTTGTGGCAAGCTTCTTCGACGCGGCGTAGACCTCCATCATTGGGGTGGGTACTTGATTTGTCGAAGCGATCACCACGGCCTCTGTATCGCGGTCGTGAGAGATCTTCAAGTCCCCCCCGGAGGGAGAGTACGCCGAGCCGGACTTGGCATTTTGAGTACCAAGTATGTGTAGTGGGGCACCGCCATGAACTTGGCGATGGCCGGTCTGCCGAGGATGGCATGGTAGGAAGTCTCGATATCCGCAACCTCGAACTTGATGTACTCGGTGCGGTAGTTGTCGCGAGACGCCCCGAAGGTAACTGGCAGTACCACTGAGCCTAGTGGGATAGCCGCGTTGCCTGGGACGATGCCGTAGAAAGGCATGCTGCTCTTGTCGAGCATGGGGGTGACGTCAAGGTTCATCTTCTTCAGAGTCTTGGTGAAGAGGACGTTGAGCCCGCTTCCGCCGTCGATGAGCACCTTGTTGAGCTTAGAGCCCGCCATTTGTTGGTTTCGGGACGAGAGGGAAACGTCTCGGTTCGGAGAAGCCGGTCCATTGGTCCGCGCGGGAGAAGGTGATGGGTGTCTCCGACCACCGAGAGGGGTCATAACCGCCGGTTCGATGGACATCACTTCACGGCGAGTAGCCTTCGCTCCCGCCTGTTCGCCGGGTAGTCCGCCGAAGAGGACGTTGACGGTCTTCTCGGGTTCTTGGAAGTCGTCGCCGTCCTTCTTCTTGTTCTTCGATCGTGAGGGTGCGGTGGCTCGGCGTATCCTTGAGTGCGTGCCTGAGCTGGTAGCACTGCTCGGTAGTGTGGTTGCCGTTTGGATGCCACGGGCACTTCTCCTTCAGCAGGTCTTTGAACCCGCCGGAATTCTTCTTCGAGTTCCCTTTCGGAGGGCGCTGGATAGCCGCGACGGTGTTGTCTGGCTTGCGCTTGCGGTTGGAACCCGAGAAGTTGTTGTTGTTGTTGTTGTTGTTGTTGTTGCGGCCGCCTTGGTTTGGATTGATGCTTTCTTTGCCGCCGCCACCTTGGTTCTCGCTTGGACTTGCCGCGGATGGCGTCGTACTTGGCGTTGGCCTTGTCCTCTTCGTCCGCCCGGGACGTGATCATGTCCTTGAGGTGGGGAATGGACTTGGGGCGGCGTCGGCCGAAGTCTTCGAAGGTGCGGCGATGGTAGAGCCCGTCTCGGAAGAGGTCGATGACCTCCTTGTCGGTGACGTCCACGACGGTAGCGCGCTTGTCGAAAAGCGGCGCATGTACTTGCGGAGGGTCTCGCCTTGTTCTCGCTTGATCATGGCAAGGTCCATGCGAGTACCCGAACGGCCCATGGCGCCCGCGAAGTTGCTTGTGAATTGCTCCTTCGGTGGTCCCACTTGTCGATTGAGTGCTTGTCCGGCGACTCGAGCCACGTGAGTGGGGCTTGGTCCCGAGCGAAGGGGAAGTAGAGGCACTTGGTGTCGCCGTTGCCGCCGCCGTTCTCGATGGAGAGAGCGTAGCATCGGAGCCACCGGATGGGATCTCGCCGCGTCGTATTTGGTGATCCCCAAAGGCTTGAACTTGTCGGGGAGGAGCAAGGTTGCGGCCGGGGTGAGAAGGCGGGGAAGCCGTCGCCTTCGGCGGCGGTCGTCGACTTCTTCTCGCCGCAACTCTTCGATTCTTTGGCGAGCATCGTACCCGCCGTGAGAGGCGCCGAGGCGTGGCTATGCGCGTGGCCGCGGCCGCCGCGCGCGCCGCCGCCTCCCGGCTCTCTTGTTGGCTCCGTGGTTGGAGCCGCCGCCGTCGCTACCACCGCCGTCGGGGTCGTTGCCGCCGCCACCGGCCGGAGCACGGTGGGGGACGACTTCTCGGTTGACGTTGTCTTGTCGTGAGGGTCCGCCGGCGGTGTAGCGTCGACGGTTTGGTTCGGCCGGGATGTCGCCCGAGTACGGTTAGGACCGGGGTCAACACCGCGACTAGTAGCTTCGTTGTCGCGAGGCTTGGCCGGGAGAGGTTGGGCGACTCTCTTGTCGACCCGCATGAAGTAGGCTTCTTCGGCGAGCTTGGCGATGACCTCTCCGGCCCGTATGCCCCGAGCCCGACGTGCGATCGTTGTGATCGACATGAGGCATTGCTCGGGAGTGGTGTGGACTCGCTCTCAACCGCCGAGAGCTTCCGCAAGGTTGCGGATGGGAAGGTTGTCTCCGAGCCGCCGGCGTCGTTCGTTGCGCTTCTCGTTACGTTCGCGCCGGCGTCCCCGTTGACGTCGGTCTCGTCGCGGGGGCATCGACGGACGGCTCGTCCGCGGAGATGTCCTCCAAGTACTTGTCCGCGGCCGTGCCCGAGGTTCCCGGGGTGTCGCCGGCGGCCATGAAGACTTGACGATCGGGGGTACCCAAGCTCGGCTCGGAAGGTGCCACCTCGCTTGGTGTGTTTGAGTCGGCCCGGGCTAGTGGTGTTCCCTCCTCGGAACGGTAGCGAGTCGATGTAGGCGACGTAGCGTGAGTCCTCCTTTGTCGGCTCGGCGGGCTTGCGGTCCGGCCGCAGACGTATCTTCCGCCGGTGTCGATCTTATAACCGGCCCGCAGGGCCGGCCCCGACAAGGGAAGCTCGGAGGAGTCGTCTTCGGACTCGGGCTCCTCGTGGGTCCGACCCGAAGTCGAACTCGTAGTCCGGGTTCGAGTAGAACTCGGAGAGAGGGCTGGAGTCCGAGACGCGGTTGGAGACGGCGTCGGAGTCCGAGTTGTACTCGGTTACGGGCTCCTTGCCGGCCCGGCGTGGTGTAGAAGCCTCCGTGCGGGCCCGGCTGGGAACGCGAGGGCCACGCGCGGAGCGCTGGCATGGAGAGGGGACCGCCTGCGATGGCTGAGGAGCCGACTCGCATGCGATGGCCCATGGCGACGTCGGGTTCGAGTTGGAGACGGACTCGAGCTCGAAGTCAGCGTGGAGGTTGGAAAGCGAAATTTCGCCGAACTTGCCGGCGAGCTTGCCCGTGACAACTTCGGGAAGCGTCACAAGGCCCGTCCTCGAGTCGGGTTGCATGATCAAGCGGCGCTGGAAGGAGCCCGCGCCATCAGCAGTGCAGACCCAGGCGCCGAAGACGAAGGTGTCGCCGCGGTTGAAGGCGACGGTTGGCTTGATGTGAACGGAAGCCGTCGAGTTCGCCATGTGATCTCGAGCGAGAGCCCCTACCTGGCGCGCCGGTGTCGGTGTTTTGGACCGGCAACCTACTACGGGGAGTACCCGAAGTAGATGAATGTGACTCGCCGAGATCGGTAACTCGAAGGAAGAGACACGTGGCACACAATTTAGACGAGGTTCGGGCCGCGAGGTGCGTAATACCCTACGTCCCGTATGCCGCGTAGCTCGGGATTGATAGGGCACGATTACGGGATGGTGCAATGGTGCGCCGTGAGTTGAGATTGGATGAGATGATCCTGAGATCGGTCCCCGCCTCGCCTTATATAGTCGGGAGGCGGGGTTACAAGTCGGAGTAGGGAAGGAGTACTAGTCGAGTACGTCTAGGAGACCTCTACACGGTGCGGAACGTGTACGAGTCCTAACCGAGTACTACTCCGTGTCTTTGTCCTTGTGCTCCACGCCTTCGGGTGCCGTGTAGCGCAAGCCGGTAGTCCCGAGGGGCCCACCGAGTAGTCGGTCCCGGTACCCACCGAGGTAGTGGGCCCGGGGAGGTCCATACGACATCCCTCACAGGACTTTCCTGTGGTACCACCACGTATGGAAAAATGTGATGAACTAGTAGGGTTGTACAGAAAGTAAGTTCTGACAGTAAATAAATGTGTTGAAAGTTAGCAAAATAAATCATAGATTAATAAACCACTTGAAAGAACCTAAAAATTCCTTCTAGGGCCTCTCAGTCTAAATTCGTCCTTAACGGACCAACATATTTTGCAAATCCAAACAATCTTGGCAAATTTTATTCAAAAATCATGTGATTAAGGTTGTTAATTAACTCCGATGTATATAATCGCTCTGATACCAGCTGTGACAACCCACCCAGGAAAATACCGTACTATCACCTAAACCAATCCATTTTGGCCATTAAGCAATAGTAAAGTATCATCATGTCATTAATTACTGGGTTAACGTCCGGTAAATCACTTTACATAGCAATAAGGATCGACATATATGCATTAAAACTCATGCGAAGGCAAGTCCAGAGATCAACACATGATTAACATCTAAATTTACCCTTGAGGGTTTAATTATTACTAACCATCGTTCATGACAGGAAGTAAAGGTTCAGAGTTCGAAAACAGCGGAAATAAATAAACTAACGCAATGATATACATCACAGGAGGTCGTCCGCGATGCCATCACTTGTCGTCATCCACCCATCCCTGCTCCCAGCCGGGTGGAAACTCACTAGGTTAAGCAACACCTGTAACAACATTTTGAAAGCAAGGATGGGTATACTAATACTCAGCAAGACTTAACCGTCGGGTGATAACTACATCACCAAACTCTAGACATGAGAGGCTTTTTGGCTGATGGAGTTTTTTTTTCTGAAAAGCAACAAAGAGTATGTCCTTACTTTCAATATTTTAGCATGATTTCTAGTTGATTACCATCTCTAAGTGTCTCAACTAATTCAATCAAGACTTGTACAACAATTAATTCAAGCAATAAGATTCACGGAGTTCCATCAATTAGGGATACCATGGCCAGTTGATTAAGTAGTCTCGTCTAACGGTGAGAGGCCGACAATCGGTTGATTTAAACCTTGCAAGGTAAACCTAAACACACGGTAGGGTGCTCCCGCGAGGACAACCACTAGGTAGTTCCCAAAAGTCCTCAGCTTGGGATCGAATCTTACAGTCCTTGGTACAAGGCTAGCTGGCATACCTCGTGAGGCACCCAACGTCACACATGCACCCCCCTTCCCCGGTAGCTAGCCGGGTAGGTGATTACTCAAGAGTAGTAATAGTAAGTTCCTGCACCGTCTCATTAAGGTACTAGGCTTACTGGTCCCATCCCCGATAAGTGCTTACGTTCAAAAGCTTAGCCCACAAAAGCCACTGGACTGGAGCCCAAGTCACATGCTCTTACCACATGAGCAATCCATTTATAAATATATTATGATTCCAACATAAGAACATATTCTCGCGAGTGGCGAACATCACTCGACTTCTACCAGGTCCTATAACATAGCAGCTATCGACCTAGCACACTAGTATAAGAGCATAGGTACATAGGGATCATGCATCTAGGGTGTCAAATCAACTCCTGAAACGTAAATGCACAATCATAGCATAGGTAATTGCATAATTTTAAAAGACAAGGTTAATAATCCGGGGCTTGCCTTCGCTGGAAAGGTTGGCCTTGGGCCCTTCTGGACTTTGGTCCAGGTCTTGAGCTACGTACACATGTTGCAGCTCACCGACAGCACCTTCGTCTCCTCCTTCCGGCATGAGCGTACAGCTACCGCCGGGAAGCTCTACACGAGGATGCAAATGCAAGATTAAATTGACAATTTTTAGTTTAATTAATTACAAACAACAAATGACAAAAAGGAACAATATGCGGTTCGTTATTATTTAATCTTTTTAAAGTTAACCGTGTACACATTTATTTCAATAAGTCAATTTAAATTTCACAAACAGTAAGGGGTTGGTCTTTATCTTTTTAAAATAATTTACATCACACACACAAGGTTATAAGGGGTGTAGTTGGTGATTTTCCAATTCATGCGTGCGAGGACAATGAATGACACCCTTTTATAGGCGCGCGCTCGTTGCTTCGAAGCAGCCAGGGAGGGCGAGGGGACCTGGACGCGCGGGGATGCGTGCGGCGTGCAGGACGACGGCCAGCGGGTCGCGCGGGTAGGGCCCGGCGCGGCGCGGGGCGAGCAGGCGACACGCGCGGGCGTGGCCTTCAAGGCGGCTCGAGGCGTGGAACCTCGGCATGCGCGTTTCGGGATGCGCGGCGCCGTGGGGTCCCGGATGCCGAGGCGGCGGGGCGCCACACGGCGCGCACGGGCACGATGCGCCGGAGCGCCGAGCGCGCGCGTCGCGGCGTGGGTCGCCTGATTAGCTTCGTTCAGCCCTGTTTGACTGACAGAATCTCCAAAAATTTGAATAGAAGTGCACTACAGTGTAAATAGCAAATTTGTAGATCAAGTGTCCCTCTACAACTTTTACAAAGGCCGTCTTATGTTTTTCTCAATGGTTTGGGCAGGAACGTCCAGCAAAGTTCTGGTTTTTCATGGCGCCGATGAATAGGAAAAACTATAGTTGATTGACTCCATTTTCCACTCCAAATTTGCAATGCCACCCAAAAGCAAAGTTGTGTCCCTCCAAAAACTGGACAACTTTTATATTAGGAGATTTTGAAGTGTTTAGGTGAAATTTGGAGAACGCGGCAAAAGTTCTAGAGGATGCTCAAGGGGAGAGGGTTTGACCGGGGTTTTGCCTAGATATTTGACCAAACTTTGACTTGAAGTGGGTGTAGACTTGAGCAAGAAGGTCATTAGTGATTGTTGGCGATGCTTTCGGGGTGATGACCCATGTTGACCAAGGTTTGACCAATGTCAGTAGGTTTGACTCGGCTGATCCGACCGTAAGCATTAATGACGCTAATTAAAAATCTGGGGCGTCGCAGTGAGCAGCGGGGATGTGATCTTGCCTCTTCGTGAAAAAGATTGCCTTAGTGGAAAGGAGGAAAGTGGTTGAAAGTAACCCGACTTGTTGTGGGAATTCTCCCTTACAAGCTCCTCAACGGAGACGTAGTCGTTCCTAGTGGGCGGTGAACTTAGGGAAACAAATCCTTGCATCTCTTTGTGGTTTGCCTCTCTAAGTTGTTTTCTAGCATATTTGATTTGATTCCACTTCAATCTACTTGGGCGTGCTACTTGTGTGTGCAGGGCTCATTACCTTGCTTGTGATCATCTACTAAGACCACTCACCAAGTTTGATTTGTGCTAGAAGTCAAGAGGAGCTTGAAGTTGTATTTGCGGGGGGTGTGACCGGTGCCGTCTGCTAAGCAGAGCCGGGGACCGGCCTGACCGGTCAGCCTCACCGGTCTGACCGGTGACGCTTGGCAGTTCAAGTTTTTGGAGACGAAAAGCTTAAGTCGGTTGTCTTGCCTATTCACCCCCTTCAAGGTCCTTTCGGACATATATTGCATATATTGCAGTTTAAGTCGGTTGTAAGTTTTTGGATGTATGCACGTCGTTGTTACTTGTGATGCATGTACTTTTGTGCTAAAGATGAGACGCATGAGGCTTCCTGATCTTCTCTATTACTTTGTTTTCCTTTTCTACCAAATAGATTGATGAGATGTGTTTGCTTTGCTTACACAATTTTTGCGTGCCTGGTGATAGGATCGTGTTGGCGCGACACGTGACGTTGTGCTCAATGAAGTACATTTTGGTGTTTTGGTGTGTGACGGATGCAGAAGAAACATATACGGCTGCGAGGGGCACATCCACTTGGGCATGGCGGTGCCTGCGACTGTAGGATCCATGAACTCAAGGAATAATCATTATATACCAATAGGTTTAATGTTCTGTAAGCTAAACTTCGATATGCCATGTAGACCTTTTGAGGTAGCATGTTGACTCAAATGTTGGAGCCCACAATACAATTTCACCTGGTTCAGTTTTGTTACACGTTGCGATCATATTGCTCGAGTTTTGGTAGAAGGTTCATGCAATCGTGTTTTGGTCGTTGACATCTACAATTTTGTGTTGTGGTGTGTCTCCGGCTCCTACGAAATTTTTTATATTTTTTTGGGATATTGCGAAAATAAGTCTCTTTACAATTTTGTCAAAACTATATCATCCGGTGAGCAGCCACCCTTTGAAAACGGCGGTTGACTTCGGTTCTCATGGGACAGGGTTCGAACCGCTCTTTGCAACAGCGGTTAGTACAACCACCCACAGCCGCCGTTTCAAATGACGGTTGGTGTCTCCTCCCTCCGTAAAAACAGAAAATTCCCAAAAATATCATAAATATTCAAAAAAAAGAGGTGGACTGCTTATACAACAAAACACACGACAAGAAGGGAAAGCTTTCCGAGAAATCCTATATATCTTTCGGAAAATAAAATGATGTGAAACTATAAACCCAACAGTGACCCAATAACAACTCAAAATACCTCAAAACTCTGCTTCTCCCCCGCATCTTTCTTCTTCCTCGTGTGTCGCCGCCCTTATGCGCCTACTTCGCTCTGCGCGCCCCTCGTGCGCCCGCTCCGCCGTCCTCCAGTGTCATGTGGCCCCGCCACCACGCTGGCCAAACCTACCGCGTGCTCCCCTGTGCCGGCGAGCCTCCCCGACGGGGCTGAATCGCCTCTGTGCGGTGGGCCCCACTGCCGCTGCTTCACTCGGCTTGACGGTCGCCGCACACGCTCGTGTGCCCGTGCACCACACGCCCCTCCCCTATTGTATGTTGCCCGGTGTGCCTCCAGGTCCGGACAGTTGCCACGCCACTGCAACCCCTTGCAGGGCTCGCCAGTCGTCTGTCACGCCGCAGCGTCCGCTCGCAGGACTCGCCGACCGTTGCGCTGCCGCCGACAGTCGGTCACAGGGCTCGCTGACCCAGAAGCAAAAAAAATGTTGATTTGCTGTTCTTAAAAAATGTTGAAACATTTTTAAAAAATGTTCATCAACAAAATGTTGAATATTGAAACATTTTTTAAAATATATTGAATGAAAAAATTGTTGAATATTGAAACATTTTGGTCCCTGCTCATGTTTTCCTTATTTTTACACACCCCTCCCCCTCTGCTTTTTTTTTTTTTTTTTTTTGAGAGGCCCCTCCCCCTCTGTTGGTACCTCGTGCTGTAGAGGCGGACCAGCCCCATTCCAATATTGGGCCGACTGCTTACAATATTATTGGGCCGAACGAAAACTAATTTGAGACGGCCCGAGCTCTTCGCTGACTACTGCGGCGGGTGTGCGGCTGAACCCTCCACATCTTTTGGTTTCCTCCCGTGCAGCTCTCTCTCTCTCTCTCTCTCAGCCTCCTGTGTCTGCAGAGCCTGCCCCTTCCTCTCCTCTCTCGTGGCCTTGCGGCGCCGACTGGGCGAGCGGCGCTGCCCTTCGACGCGTCTTCGCAGACCTCCTCGCCGCCGACGACTACCCACCAGGTACGTCCGCTTCATATCCGCACTTCCTACTGTGCGAAACTGAGCGCTCCAAAGTTGTTTGCATTCGGATCTGACCCAATTCCAAGCATACCAAGACTTACTTGCGAACTTCGATTTTTTGGTCAAAAATTGTTTGCACGGGTCTGAGCCTGCTTGGGGGGGCGCTTGATTTTCTTGTAGCATCTAGCAGACAACTTCTTGAAGAGAAAGATTGGATTTTGTTTTGGAATGAAACGAGTAGTTTCCCGTTTGCTAGTTCTGCTGCATGATTCCTCCCTTCTGGAGTCCTTGTGCAAAGGCTCAAAGCAGATGTGCTCAGATGAGATCGAGTTCTATTTTATTTTTTCCTCATGCTACCTGGGACTTGGGGGTATTTGGATGGAGAGCAGGAGAGGGAGGAGAGCCCTTCGTCTGTTGGGCAGGATTTTCTTTTTATGAATTTTGGGGGCAAGATTTTTCTCTGTTTTGGGTGTTCATCCTCCTCTCTACCCAAAATCCACAAACTTTGATCTGAAGTTGCTCCATTGACTTGAGTTCTACTTGGTACCTAATTACTTGCGTTCACTTTCAGGGTACTCATGGATCAGGAGATGAAGGACTCAAGGCCCTCGAGGTCTCCCAGCGAGCCGAATCTCTTCCTGCAATGGGGAAGCCGGAAGCGGCTGCGCTGTGTCAAGACGCGCGATGACGGTTCTCAATCACCCTCGCCATCTGAAGTTCTTAGACGTGCTGTGCCTCGTGCGACTCGGCCTCTTCTTGGAGCTGACATAGCACCATTTCGTTCACCACGCCGCCCAAGCACCCTTCAACGCAGGTTAGATTCAGTGTATCATGCTTTATTCGACTTGCCCGCTGCAATACCAGCAACTGCCCTAATACACTGCTCAAAATGCCTTATCACGTGAGCAGGAAATCGGATTCAATAGCCAATGAGTACAAGCAGTCAATGGCACTCTCTCCAGAGAAAGACCGGTATTACTCCACCAGGGGTTCTCCATTTCCTTTCGAGGGGAACGGGTTCGATTTTTGTGGTTTAACAGAGGAGAAGGGAACCACTGCGTTGCCAAGGTTCTTCATTGCATTGTCTAACAAGGAGAAGGAGGAGGATTTCATGGCAATGAAGGGATGCAAGCTCCCTCAGAGGCCAAAGAAAAGACCCAAGCTGATGCAGAAGTGCTTGCTTGTAATGATCTTGCTCAAAAATTTGTTTTCAACTTCTGTTTCTTTGTTGCTGTTATAATGCTCTGTTTTTTTGTTTACACTGTTGTCTGATTCATTTTACGGTATAATCACAGATGGTGAGCCCAGGATCTTGGTTGTCAGATCTGTCACATGAGAGATATGAAGTTCGAGAGAAGAAGAGTTCAAAAAAGGTAACCTGGATACAGCTAAATTTGTTTTGCTTCAAGAAGCATGTATTCTACCTCTGTTTCAAATGTAAATAGTTTCATTGTGCTGAATGCTTGTTACTTACATGAGTGAAACATCATGCAGAGGGCTAGAGGCTTGAAGGCTCTAAGCCTGGAGAGCGATTCAGAATAGAGGTGGTGGCAGAGTATGAATTTTGGACTTTTGACTTTAGCTGGAGGAGAAAAATCTCTAGTCAAGTGACAATGCTGTTTCTTCAATTAAACAAAACCTCAGCATCAAATCCGACAGGGGGCTATCAATGGCTGTTCTACTCTACTGTAGATAGCTGTTCTCGTCTCTCCTGCTGTACTTCATTCCCCCTTCGGTTGAAGAGATTATAAAGAAGAAGTATGAGTGGGGCTGGAGTATGTTAGGCCAGTTTCTGATAGCGGGATGCTACTTGAAAATGGGCGTTGTCTGGAAACCCCAGGATGATCTGTTGTAAACATCTTCTGATACAGTACTAGTGGCCAGCTTGCTGGAGGATAATATATGGTGGATTGGTGGCCATTTGAATCAAATTGATCTGTTGAATTTGCAATGTGGACTTGCTCAGGTCGCAGCAGCGCTTGGGGTCAGCCGGTCAGGGATTTGCCTGATCATCCTGCTCCTGAGGCTGGCAAAGGTTTTTTTTGTCATCCTCATATTCGTTGTCAGTGTCTTTGGTCGATGTGTTATTTGTTGTACGAGTCATTCAGCTGATGTGCAATTTGTTAGCTCTGCTGATTGCTGCTGTGAAGAATCTGGCAGCTCTTTATCTTTCTTTTTTTTTTGTTAGAACAAAAACCTCTAGTAGATGATCTTTCAGAGAATCCTGTCGCTGTTTTTCTTTTCTTTTGAGAGAACCCCGTTACTAGTCTACTACTATGCGATGGGCTGGTCGAGGAACCATTTGCAAAGCTCGGTTACGGCCCCCACTGCAACCGTCTTCCCCGGCCAGCCAGTCGGCGGCGCCCTCCGCCGCCACCTGCCCGTCAACCATTCATGTTCCCCATCCAGCCTTCCGATCGGTGAACTACACCGATCG
Organism: Cenchrus americanus; assembly: GCA_947561735.1. NCBI lineage: Eukaryota > Viridiplantae > Streptophyta > Magnoliopsida > Poales > Poaceae > Cenchrus > Cenchrus americanus. The sequence continues at coordinate 9,213,639 of OX387240.1, read as the reverse complement.
GTGCTAGCGACGGAGCCTACCATCTTGCCTTCCGATTTCTGCGCCATGTTTTTTTGAAGTAAAATTTCTGCGCCATGTTGATTCCCCCGGGCAACGAGACGCCAAGGAGTGGCAACTTGATGTGGCTTCTACTGCCTGGAGGTGATGATGTCCTGCTGGCTGCTCAGGTTGTTTTACCAGTACCATGAAAGTGAAACAATCACGCCCTTCATTTGTATATCCCTGCTGAAATCGTGAACTACCATTGTCTCTAGGTAAACATGACGGGACTTGCAACTTTTGTAATTGTTCTAAACTGTTTTTTTGTGTGTGTGCGCGCGCCCGCAACAAGAGCAGGAGTAAGGAGATAATGGCACATCTTCTCAAGTTGCTTACAAACGTGATTTGCTAGTTGTGTTTATTCAGAGATATATTGAGCCGTATGAATTATTATTATTATTATTATTATTATTATTATTATTATTATTATTATTATTATTATTATTATTATTATTATTATTATTATTATTATTATTATTATTATTTTGTATGTGGAATAACGGCAAGAACTTTGCCCGTTATTAGTAGAAACTACTGCAAGTCTCTGACGGCTGCTTGGTTTGCAGCTGGGAAGCTAATGGGATTGTGTTTAGTATGGCACCTACATTTCTTCAAGTTACGTCTTCTCATTCCATGCAAGAGCAAGTTATCTCTGACGGCGCTTGGATTGCAGACGAAGTGGAAGGTTTTGCATACTGGTGCATATGGAGTGTTGGATACTGAAGAGATTACATTGGCTGCTACTATATTATTGAACTCTCAGGCATTTTCCGGCCAACCTGGAAGTAGACTCTTATCCTGAATGTGTGGAGAAAAATGGCGCCTCTGCAGGCAACTGAAAGATTTCTTCAGCGCTACGGTATCACTGACGTCTCCTCAATAACTTCTACTTCCCCCTTGGATGCAATCACCGCATATGATCTACAGGGCAGGAGATGCAGCGTGTAAGAACACTGAAGCACTTTTCTCGGGGCAAAAAAAACCTGGAATACGACAACGTAACCCTCCCGCAGATTAATTAAAAGGATTGTTTGGTATGCTTGTGTTGGAAAAATTACTTGTTGCTGCAAATAATCCCATGATCCACAACGCCAGCAACTTTGTCCAACTTCTCTGCTACCTGACCTGCAATAAATATGGCAAAGCAACCAGCTAAATCTTTGTCCCAAGAAATGGTCTGATGGATCCAAGCTGTGTATAGCTCCTTTGTTGCAATTATCTTCCCAGCTTACCTAGATCTGGGATTGGAGTCGTAAAGATAACATCAAGAACGTGGTGACCCTCCTTAGTGACCAATGGGTGATCACCCCCTAGTGGACCGGCAGTCCCAAATGATGGCCTCCTCCAAACCTGATCAGAAAATTACATACAATGGTGACCAAACATTCATGGGTGTTTCAGTTTCAGCAGTCCAGCAGGTATTTGAGTTCTAAAAATTTAACTACTGAGTAAGGCACCTCTGCATCCCCTAGGAACAAATCATCGATCTCTTCAGCGGTGTCTATCCAATTTCCCTGAAATAATCCATTCCTCTCTTCGTAACATTGCATAAAAATGGACATATCTGAAGAAACAGGATTTTGTTTTCCTTACACTTTTAACTATAACTGGAATGGAACCCTCGACGCCTGTCAGATATTTGTCGTTTCCAGTGATGAAGGCAAGTTTATCAGCTGATTTAACCATTGCCTATATAAACACAGGAAGACATGGTTGAAATCAAATAAATGGTTCAGATATGTAACGCACCTATTATTGTTGCCTACATAAGAATGATGCTCGACCAGAAATTCATGCGCGTGCTAACTCTGAAGACATTGCTTGAATAATCAATTACCTTCTCCACCATGAAAGAGGGCTCTCCGCTCTCGGTCTTGCGCCGCCCGATAACAGCAGCCAGTGTGCCCTCTTCGATTACTTCAGCATCAGTGAAAGCAAAATCAATCTATACGTCAGAGAGCAGAGCACAGTTTCAGACGCTGTTCTTCCCATGTTATAAGAGGAGGTACACAGCTGATGGTTGCAGCACTTTGAATAATACTCACTTGGGTTCCTTCCTGGTAGCTGCTAGCCCGTATTCCGGCCTTGTCTGCCTCGCTCGAACTGAGCACGGACCTGGCTGGTCAATCAATCCCAAGAGCCGATTAAATGATTAAATCCAAACTGATTCGAGTGTCTGATGAGACATGAGGCTCTCCCATGCACAAAGGAAGGAACAGACGATGCAGTGGCATTCAGAAGTTCAGAACTTACGAGGTTACTGCGACGATGTCGGTGAGAGATCCCCGTCGGAGGCGCGTGCCGAGGTACTGGACCGCCAGTGCGGACGCCGGACCGGAGCCTAACCCGACCACCATGCCGCTCTGCACGAACCTGTCCACCTACAGTACAGAGAACGAAAATTCGTTGGAGAAACGGCCAAGGGCAGCCAAGGCGGCTTGCTCACGAGAAGGAATGGTTACCGTACCGTGAGCTTGGCGGCGTCGAAGAGATCGACGACGTCGGCGTCAGCCGCCGAGGCCGAGCAGGCAACTCCCCGGCGTCCGGTACGGCGCACGGAGGACGGTAGGCAGCGGTTGCGGCACGGCATCGGGCACGGGCGGAGCTGCGCCGGCGCCGAGGAAGATACACTTGCCCTGACCATGGCCTCCATCGACGGATGAGTCGGTTCCTAGCCCAGCGGATAAGGGAGTGGTGCAGGAGCGAGGCCAGCCGTGTCCTCAGCTGTTTCAGTTCACGAGTCGACGCGGCGAGTTCACTTTAGGCTTACACCCTGCTTGAAGCAGACAAGTCTATCAACTACTCCATATTGCAAACTGAAGTCCCCTCCTATTACCAAAGCAGTAAATCATACTACGAATACGAATTGAGCACAACCGATATCAGGAGTGATCTCAACATGACCATACCAGGAGCGGATAGCAGAATCAGTATCGCCAAGCAATGCTGGATAATACAACATAGCAGCAAAAGAGCAACAATAAGAGCAGCAAAACAAATCACATTCAACTACTCCACCTGTAAGTGGCGTCCATGCCACAAAACAAAAAACAAACAAAAAATACATCTGGAGTAGTGCAAATCATCAGAGAATCCGAAAATATGTCACCAGCATACAAGAAAAATAGCACAGAAACAAGACAAGGGCACTCTTCAGCACAGATCCACTGATCCACAACAAGTATATTTTTTAGTGCCAGACAGAAATCTCATATAGTAACTGCATAAACTTCAGTGACAAAGCAACATATGATTATCCTCACATTACATAACTCAGCCCTTAGAACATGACCAGAGTCTTGAATGAGCTAGAAATTAAACTAGACCACAAGAAGGTAAACACCTCCTGCATCTACACCAAAGCACATCAGGTGATCCTAACAAGCCTAGGACACAATGCAACAGAGTTCCCTTCCTCCTGCAGCGCCTACTTGGATCTCTGCCTCATCTTTCGGCGCTTCCTCTTGAGCCTCCTCATTCTCTTCTTCTTCCACTGTAGATCAAAAAGCCAAGATGAATTAGTATCATTCATGTCAGGTAAGATCTATAAGATTACATATTTATACAGAACAAGTAACAATTGTTTTTATAAATTGTTTGGGATCAGATTCTTTAGGAGTGTTTCACATCAAGGATTGATCAGAAACACGGACCAAAGGTTCTTCATCATATCCCATCAATCAAAATTCAAGCAATGAAAGGTAACTAAAACTAGAGAAAACCTGAATCTTTTCTATTAAATTGAACTTGGCAAACAAACCTTTACAACATCTAGCAACAAAACGGGTAACTATTTCCAAAAACAAAACAAAACAAAACAGGGTAAACAGGCAGTGTTCTGGCATTCAGAATGAGTAGGAGGTATTTCTCATCAACTATATATATAAGAAAATATATGTTTTCCTCATTACGCCAGTACTGCACAAAAAAATTGCACCAAATAAACTGAAATTCTAAACAAGCCATTGACGAAACAAATCTTATTTATACAGATCAGTGTTCTCTCAGACAAATGCCTCGATTGTCCCCATGGTTTAATGGAATGGATTTCGTCGGACTCGTCATCTGTGTTTCGTCATCACAGAGAACAACATAGCATGGTGGAATCAATGACAGAATCACAAGAATGGTGGAATCGATGACAGAATCACAAGAATCAGGCAAAGCACTGCTTCTAAAACCAAACTCTAGCTAGTTCAATAATTAGCTACACAATGTCATGGCATCAACGAATCAACAAACGATAACGCAAGGAAGGAGGGGGAGACAGAACCGAGATGACGAACCTTGGCCCTCATCGCGGCGGCGGGGGTGGAGCTCGGGCTCGAGCTCCGGGTATCTGCTTGCGGCGGCGGCGGATTTGGGACGGGATGGTGGCATCGACGGCTCGGGCTTCTGATTTATAGAGGCTTGGCACTGGGGAAAGAGAAAAACCCTAGCATGATGGACGGCCGAGATCTGCCGGTGCGGGGAGTTCGAAGCGGATCTGGGCTCCGTTTTGCAAACGGACAGAACAGGCCGTCCTTATGGGCCTTTGGGCAAAATATGAGGCCCACGCTTATGCGGCGGATGTATTCTTTCTTTCATTCTTCTCTTCCAAAGAGAGATAAAGCCTTTGCATTTTGCAACTTGCTTGCTTGGTTCTTTCGTACAGTACTGAATATGAATTTAGTAAAAAAAAAAGGTTAGGGGGGGACTAATAATTTCGAATGGAGCGAGTAATTCTTTTTTGTTATCGGTTTTGTCAATTTTGAACCATGGTCATATACAGAAAAAAAGTTTGCCAAACAATGATCAATTGTAAGGCACGAGAAAATACCAGACCCGTGTATACTGACAACATATCAGCACATTAACCTTTTTCTCATGCTAGATGAACCTACATTTGTAGCAGTAGAATCACGGCAGGTTTGCCCATCTCACACGCGTCCTCGTTGAAGGCACCAAAAGGTCATGCTGCCAGCAACATCACGTTCCTAACCCGACATTCGAAGCGAACACACACGAGACAACAAGAGTAGGTAGGTAGAGGGTAACACAGTGGTAGTAGGCTAGACACGGCTAATCATAAGAACTGAGAGGGAACGGGTGAGCTCTAGCACCGTCCACCGCGGCGCGCCGATGGTATACGCAGGCGAGCAGCGAGCTCGCCGGCCGGTCAGTTGACGCCACCGTTCGCGTTCGGGTCGTTGGCGTTGGTACTCGCGGCGGCCGCAGGGGGCGCCGGCGGGGAGTAGTACTGGTCGGGCGGCGCCGGCACGCCCCAGCCGCCAATGGGGTGGAACGGCATGCCGGGCATCGGGAGCCCCGGGATGCCGGGCATGCCGCCGGGGTTCGGGAAAAGCGGGAACGACGGCATGGTCGATGGCGGCAGCCACCACTTCATGCTCTGGGTGCCGGCGGCGCTCTCCGCTGCGGCGGCGTTGCGGGCCCTCACCGGCTCCGCAGCTTGTCCCGCGGCGACGGTGACGGTGGCCGTGGTCGCGGCGGCGGCGGGCACGGGCGCCGCTGCTGCCGCAGCCGCGGCCGCGGCGTGTGGCGCCGCGCTGCCGAGCTCCGGCACGAACTCCACGTGGCTGATCTCGTTCTCGTAGTCGTCGCTCAGGGACGGGTCCAGCGGCTCGGTCTCGGCGGCCTCCGCCGCGGCGGCCTTGGAGCCGAAGGAGAACTCCCGGCCACCGTCGATGTCGTTGAGGAGGCGCAGGGCGTGGCCGGGGCCGGCGCAGAGGACGGCGACGAGGAGGAGGACGGGCAGCAGCTTCTGCTCCATGGCTTGTTTGCTGCTGCTTCGCGCCAAGCTTCTTGATGGCTCCCTTTCGCTTTCGCCGGTGAGGAGATCGACGCATGGCATGGCCACTCTCTGCAAGTTTTATAGCATGGATGGAGAGCAGTTAGGTTGGATCGTGGTGACCTGCATTCCTTTCTCTGAATGAACTGAACGTTTTGACTGCTGCTGCACGCGCCAGGCGTGAAACATCTACACCTAAGACTTTGGTTCAGCATTCAGAATTCAGAACTACGCGGATCGAGATGATTCATGCTTCTTGATTCAAGTACATCCAAACCTGTCATTGCTTCTTGATTCACATTTTCCCTCCCATGCTTAGGGGTGTTTCAGTTTATAAAGCGTTCTCAAGACATGTTCGCAGCCATTTTACATAGTCCTTGACAATCGCAGGATGCGGGCTTGAAACTTTGTGAAAACGTTATGTAATTTTATCGAGTTATTAATTTAATTGCGAAACAAGTAATATGTCAGTCATACATACGTATTCATATGCCAGAACTTATCCTTGCAGTTTGTGCTTGTCTGACTGTCAGAGAGAAGGCAGACTCTTATAGAAACAGAGAAGAAGAAAATGGCATATCCGACACTTCCAGTTTTCAGAAATTAATCATGAGCACACTTCATTACTTGAGCAGTATGCCAATTAGCCAATATCTCACAAGTACAATAGGAGCAGGAAGGAATGTAATCAACTAAACGACTCGCATTATGCGAATAGTAGACCACATGCATTGCAGCTTAGAAGTCTAAATCTGGTGGCAGTGGGCAGTGAACTAGCGCCCATGTTCAGAAAGCCACACCCAGCGTTCAAGTAACAATTGATACAAAACTGCAACACACAAAACGGCACATCACCCATTCATTCTTGACATCCAGCTGCTGAACTACTCATTCTTCTTAGCCTTCAGGTTCCCTTTGGGTATTTTGCTCAAGACACCTTGGTCGAGTTTCTGGTACTGATCTCGCAGCAGACCGAGAAGGTTGTAGAGGAAATCATCCACTTGATCTTCATACTTCTCGTAGAGCACTGGAAGTGTGTGAGCACAAACAAATCCTGTTCCAGGTAATCCAATATCTCGGTCAGTACTACATTAGCTGAACTACTTGCATTTAGAAAATAGGGATTGAGTATTATTTCTCACTGTCGACTGGCAAAAATGTGAGACTGTGGCTGACAAGAACGGAAGTTACAGGCTATAGCCTCTTACCGATATATATAACTGTCAGGAAATTGCACCAGCTTCCAATCACTGCAGCAGCCCACAGTCCAGCGATCGCCTGAAAAAAAGCATAGCAACACGATTAAAATGATTGTTTGAGACAGCCAGATATAATAATAGTGCTTACTTGTGGAAGGCTGAAATTGCTCATACTATCATGATGTGCATTGATTGTAGCTATTTCAAGGGATACACAGAAAAGTTTCACATACCACTACAAAATGCTTCAAGTTTCTTTCACAAGACACATCTTGAAGGAAGTTCAGGAACTTGTTCACTTGGGCACCGATTGCAACAGCAATGTTCACAAACAGCTCATCAGGCAACTCAACTCGGGGCACTTTAGAAGGAGATCTAAAAGTACAAAACACATTTTAAATTATCATGTCAAGGATCATACTGTTCCGATGCTTTACAAAATTCCATACCCGTTTAGCATGTTTGAGAAATTGGACCAGACAAACTGGCCGACCATTCCAAGAACAAGGGCAAACGAAATGATTGTCAGGAAGTGGTAATCAAGCCACTCAAAGAAAACCCAAATAGCTGTTGCAACAGCCAGAACGCTTGATGATATCTTCTTGTTCCTCCATAACAGCACATCAGCAGCTACAATCACAAATAGAGATCTCAGACACGTCCACACAATCTGATTTAAAATACCAACAAGCAGACAGCTTACGTTTTCCACCACCCAGAGCTCCATGCAGGGTCTTCTGACGACCAAAGAGCTTGTTCTTCACCTTGTCTGAGACCGAACCTGGATCGAATTGCCCAGACTTCTGCTTAGGAAGATTGTCAGCGATGGTATCGATTATACTGCTCATAATCTTTTCAGTTGCACTCTCAGAACGTTCCGACATCCTCAAGAACTTTAAGCTCACTGGAAAGTACGAAAACAAGTTAGGCAATATGTCCCAGCATATTTCAAGCATTGACTAAGGAAAAAAGGGGATAAACAGACTACAGCCATGCAATGCATATGAGAACCAGGCAAGAGGAACAGGTTCAGATGTTCGATTTCAAGGATAAATTAAACCACCAATGTACTGATTAAAAGAATTAACTGGAACAAAAAAATTTAGACATTTCCGGCTAGCAATTCCAGTTACTAAAATGAATGGATTAGAACAGTTTTCCTACTGTCTGAACTATTGCCACTCCAGGATAACATAATACTCCGTTCATCCACTGAATCACATTATTTAGCAAAACTTTCCATTGAACTCATTTGCAGAGCAATATGCCCTTTAGCAATGAATGCTACATCACAACATCTTGCTTGATTCTCCTGCAACAGTGCAGAAAAAATTGAGGGAATTTCTGCAACATATACTCCATGCCAAAGCCACAACTTGAAAAACACATTCTGACACTCGCCAAAAAAAAACATTCTGACATTGTCACTTGCAGTGGACAAGCATTAACCGAAACAGCATCTTTCAATCATCAGATCACTTCAAGACCAACATTAACCGATTTGGCGGTTCCCTACCAAGAAACCAGGCAGGACGATTTATCTCCCAGCCCAGGAGAAAACTAGACCCAGAATCCATTAAAAGCCTCCCCCCTCCCTCGTTTCAAACCCCGCCAAAGATTCATTGCGACATTCGTAAACCAACATTCGACTCGGAAACGAAGCAAGCAATCCCGAATCCGCCGTTCCTGCACCTAAAAAACCGCCACCCTTTTCCTACAGTAAAGCCCCATCCCCCACGGTTATCTTTGAGACGAAAAGAAGAAGAGCAGGGGTGGGAAACAAAAGGCGCAAGATTCCACATCCGCCGCTCCAGACCACCCGCAATCGAACTTCAGGCGAGGCTCAGAGGTGAGATTATACCGGGGGAAGAGCAGCGGGGACACGAAGACGGAGCGACGGTGAGCCGGCGCCCCCCGGAGACGATCGCGAGGAGCAGGCGGCGAGCACGAGCAGCGTGCAGTGGGAAAGGCTGGTTGGTGGCTTTGGGGGAAGAAATTGATTCGGGGAGGGGGAGCGGCGGCGCGTGACTCGACGAGCGGGTCACTGGACTGCGGGCCCACCGCAGACCCCACCCTCGGAGTTCCCCACCCGTGGTGGCCGTTGCGCCGCCGTACGTGAGCCACTGCCACGATGGGTCCCGCGAGGAGGGGACTTGCTACATGCACGCAGTCGTTTTCGCGTTTTCACTTACGGGTGGGCCTCGTGGAGAAGGATGGGCGCGGTGGCCTGGTGGGGCCCGCTAGTATGACGTCACGACTCAGGACTGAAATCAATTGCAAGTGCGCTGGTATATGATGGCACGAGGGAATCGTGTTCCATCCGAGATATTTTCCGTCCTTGTCACTTGTCAGCGTCTCGTGATTTGCGAATTGGCAAAATTATTTGAGCGTGGCAAACGCGTCGTAGAGTTTTTTTTTCTTTCACAACAAACGCGTGGTAGAGTTGATTCGACAAGAGCTCCTAAAAATGTTAATTGGTGGAAGTAAGAGCAACTCCATCAGATGGAGTAAATTTCATCCCCTATATGAAGTTATTGGGGGTGGAGTAAAAATATTTTCATCTCTAAAACACAACTTGCTACAGCAGTTTCCCTATTTTCATTCCCAACTCGTGGGTCTCACAATGCCACATCATCTTCTCCTTTATAAAGTGAGTGGGTCCCACTGATAGGGGGTGGGGAGAGGTTCCCTTTATAAAGGGGATGGAGATAGAGTTTTAGTCCATGGAGAAAAAGAGGGAAGGGGATAGGGAGGCTGGTGGAGAGGTTTTTTTATCATCTGATCTCCTATATCACTGTTTTTTTTGGTATTGGGGATGGGAAAGGGGAGCTGCTAAAGTTGCTCTAAGCATCGACTGAGAACCTACTTGAAAGTTGCATTGCACAATCCTTTTTCAAAAGGTTTCATCATCGTTTCGATGGTTTCCTCTTCTTTCACGCTATTCCTTTTTTCTAATTTATTATGTTGCTCTATCTAACAAATATTACTAGTGGAGGACCGACGAATACTATTGTGTTCTAAATAATATTTTACTCTAGCTGTTTCCCTTAACTAAACTTACATTATGATCAAGTCTATAGCAATGGGTAAATATCATCTACAATACCGAATAAATATACTGTCCGTATGTATTTTATGGTGCATTCAATAAACTAACAGAACGTTGTGGCTATTGATGATTTTTTTACCTATAAGGCTCCGTTTGGGTGTATATATTGAGGATCTTGGTATTGAATTGGCTTCAATATCAAAATAGAGTGGTATTGGTATTAGGTAACAATATCAAAGCCATTGTTTGGATGTAGATGAAATTGCTAGATGGAATCTAAGGAACCAATGAATATTGATTCATGTTTGGATGTTTGCACCATGACATTAAAATCGACATCTTCTTCACATCTCCACACCAACGGCAGCGTTCCGGGGCGGAGCTCACCAACGCCGTCGGCGAGTGTTCCGGGTCGGAGCTCCCCCACACCGCCCGTGGCTCGCCGAACTGGAGGAAGAGGGGGGGCGCCGCGCCCAACAAGAGGAAGAGGAGGAGCACTGCGCTGGACAGAAGAAAAAGGAGGAGGCCAAGCTGGACCGGAGGAAGAGGAGAAGCACCGCGCCAGACATGAGGAAGAGGAGGAATAAAGGAACGTCGCGCAACTCACCGGCGGATGGAGGGGATAGGGTGGCGCCGCTTACTAGCTCACCGGACCGCTGACTTTGGGAGAGGTACTTGTGGCGGCGCAGGCAGGGGCGACTGCGGTGACCTCGTCGTTTCTCCTTTCTCCCGAGAGCGAGGCATCGTTTTTTTTCACGAGCAAATCGAAGGGGACACACAAGGGAGGCAATTTAGAGCAATGCGGAGCCTGAGGCCTTTGAATTGTGGGTGGGCTTGCGCAAGCTGGGTCAATATCACGCGACTTTGGAGAGCGTTTCCGTCCCTGAATGCCTAGCGTGTCCAAACAACTGAATTAGGGGCTCTTCAATGCCAATTCACGATTCTAGCTCTGAATATCAACTTCCAAACGTAGTGTAAACTCAATCAAATTCAACAAATTTTGACTTAGGAAAAGAAGTAAAGTGAACTCCTCGGCACTTCTGTCATGCTTTTTTGGCGATACAACAGTTAACCGGAAAAAAAATAACAACAACAAAAACAGGCCAAAGCACTGATATGGACTCCTGTCATTCACATCTCCCATGTCTTGTAAATTGTCACAAAACCACTAATGTTTTTCTAGCCACCATAATTCTATGGTCTTAGACTCGTGTCAAGACTCCTGTGCTTATTATGGACTGATAGTTAGGATTTGTTGAATGAGCTATATGTCGGAAAAAAGGGCGTCACCACCAATATAATGGTGGAGCTAGGATAGGAAAAGAGAGCAGGGTATTAAAATTTTCTCAAGGCTTCAAACAGTAAAATTTAACACTTTATCAAGAAATCTTCTAAGCTTAGTCAATCCCAAAAAATTGGTAAATCGTGTACATTTCTAGCAAATTTTAGTCACCCTATTTGCCGCGAGAAATGAATTGGTTGTCTATAGTTACTCGTAGTAGTTCCAAATGGAAGTCCTATTGTCGATATGTCTCTCTAGATTATGAATAAATGTAATTGCATTTAGACTATATAAAATAAACTATCATCAACTAATCATCCGAATGGCTTCGTATCTAACAGAATCAGGAGTACTACTAAACTAATGTACAAATTAGCAAGTGCACACATTAGATAATTTTGTTTGGCACATACACGTATGTGCCCTATATATATGTTGGATATCGTCTTTTTTTATATATTCTCTCTTCTAAATTCAGCTCATGTCGTGTTGCTTCCCAAGAAGGTCGATGCTCGGGTTGTGGGGGACTACGGCCCATCAGTTTAACTCATTCCTTTGCTAAGCTGGTGTCCAAGTTGTTGGCGGCTAGATTAGCTCCAGAGCTGAAGTATCTAGTTTCAAGGGCTCAAAGTGCCTTCATTAAGAAACGAAGTATCCAAGACAATTTCTTATATGCCCAAAACCTAATCAGGTCTCTTCATCGCAGCAAGAAAGCTAGTCTTTTTCTCAAGCTTGATATAGCCAAAGCATTTGACTCAGTTAGATGGGATTATCTTTTGGAGGTGCTTAACTGTTTTGGGTTTGGTAACAAATGGCGAAACTGGGTGTCTATTCTTCTCAGATCTACCTCATCTACTGTCCTGCTGAATGGAGTGCGAGGCAAGTGGTATAAGCATTTTACAGGCTTGAGGCAGGGAGATTCACTCTCACCGATGTTATTTATTCTGGCAATGGAACCTCTAAATAAACTCTTTGAAGTGGCAGTTCGAGATGGGTTGCTATCACCTTTGCGGGATAGAACAGCTACTCTCAGAACTAGCTTCTATGCAGATGACACTGCAATCTTCGTTAATCCGGTGAATGAGGAGATTGGGGTGGTGGCTGATATTTTACAACTCTTTGCTTCGGTCTCAGGCTTGCTTACAAATAGGGGTAAATGCGCTGTTTATCCCATTTGCTGTGAAGATTTAGATTTGGGAGAGGTGATGCAGAGTTTCCAGTGCCCCATCAGTTCTTTCCCTTGCTCATATCTTGGTTTGCCGCTGCATACCAGACAGCTGCGTAGGGTGGAGTTCCAGCCACTATTTGAAAAGTTAGAGAACAAGCTGCCTGCATGGAAGGGGCGATTTCTCAACAAAGCCGGCAGACTCAAGCTACTTAACTCAGTGCTTTCGACCATGCCTACCTATTTGCTGACAGTGATCTCTCCGAAGAAATGCTAATAAAAAGATTGGACAAAATTCGCAGAGGATTTCTCTGGAAAGGGACAAAAGAGGTGCAAGGTGCAAGCTGTTTAGTTCAATGGGCTAAGGTAAAAAGGCCTAAACTAATTGGTGGGCTGGGTGTGATTGATCTTGAAAAATTCAGTAGAGCCTTAAGGCTTCGTTGGTTGTGGTTCAGTGGCTTTTTTCCGGTGCCTTATACCACCAATCAGTGGTATGAAGTATAGACATGGGTAATTTAGTACTTGTGTTTATTCTCATGTTTTTTAATTGGACCCCTTGATTTTTTTCCATCTACTCCCGTGACACCTCTTTCATTCCTCATCTTCTCTCGTGACCCCTGTTTCGTTTGGCCCGCCGCACCCTGACGGCAGACGCGGTGCCGCCTCTGCCTGCCTCCGCCTACCGCCGGCGCGCGCCCCTACGCCGCTCGCCGTGGTCGAGGCCGCGGCGCCGCCGTCTGCCTCCTCATCCACCCGTCGCCTCCTCCCTCATTTTCCCCGTCACACCCTACGTCGCGCCGCATCTGCCTCCGCTGGTGCAGCCTGCTGCCCCTCGCCCTTGTCGAGGCTGCGGCAGCGTGCGCCTGATCTACGGTGAGTGAACCCAATATCCCCTGCCCGCCTCCCTCTCGATCTCCCGTGCGCCTCCATTCCCACCGGGGAGCTATCCGTCCAGGCCGGCCAACGACAGTGATTGTGCACCATCCTGGTCCGGGTCTTCCTCCCGGTACCCCTCGAGCGTATAGAACTCAAGGCACTTGAAGGTGTTGTTGTAGTGGTAGGACAATCAAATTCCAATTCTATTTTTTAAAAAATGTAACCTATATTTTCTCTAATTTATTGGGCAAGTGTTATAATGATAAAGCCTAGTCATCATGATTCATGAGTATCTTTATTCTCAAAGACAGGAAAACTGTAAGAAATTAAGGGCCAAATGCATGGACCACCTTCTTAATGAAATAGATGTGTTACAGTCAATTTGGTGGTCAGAAGTATGGATAAGGAAAATTCAGAGTTAGAAAAGTTCAGAAGTTAAGAAATAGAATCAGAGTCCAGAGTTCGAAAAGGAGATCTAGAATCTGTGTAGATTACAATTAGAGTTGGGTTTTAGTTGTATTGTAAGCTGGCTGGCTATATTACTTTCAAGAGGAAATTGAGCAATCAATACATCAGTCTGTTATCCCATCTAGCGTTCAGACTTATGCAGGGTGTCTTCCTGGCGGCGGCGAAGGGCGGACCAGTCGAGTAAGCTCGGAGGGCATTCCTTGAAGGTGAATTGAAGAGCAGTAGTGTTGCCGTCATCGATGCCTATAGGTCAGTTAACCACGGATTTCATCGTTGCCTACTATATGGGATTCTAATCAAATGTCGCAGACACTAGGATGCCTGTTTAATTAATTGTGCTTGCACGTCTGTCTTGAGTTTTCTAAAAAAACATTTTCTGACTTGTTAGTTACATTTTGCACTTATTTTTCACTGACGCTGGCTTCCCATATATGCCCCTTTCGCATCCCCTTTGGATGACCTTGAAGAGCTAGTTTCGGTACAATCAAGTCCTGTTGCCCTCAATGCCTTCGTGTTCCTATGCACTGCATAGCATAATTGTTAGCACAACTTGCGGATAATCCTATGACCTTTGAACATTTTTGTCTATATCTAATCAAATCTTTCTTCTTTCTTTTCAGCTACAAGTTCCGTTGCCAAATAAGACCCTCTTAGAGGTACAACTGTTGTTCTTCAATGCGCATTATGTCCCTGCGTTTGGATCTAACCCAGACTATGGTCATGAGATTTTTTGTGTTAGCGAAAGACATTGACTCATACCTGATGGCTAGGCATGGGACAATCGAATTTTTAGAAGAATCAGATTATTTAGGGCGCAACTACCACATGTTCCTTAGTTGTTCGACCCCTTCGGTAGTGATTATATGATTGTGTTCTCATAATGTATTCTTGCTTTGTTATATCTTGTTACTCAATAATACTTCTTTGATGCAGGTTGGCAGTGGAGGACCAGTGGTTGACCTTGATGGCAATGTCATCGGAATGGTAGTTGAGCATTATATGTCAAGAGGCTGGAGGCATACATACAGGAGGGCAGTATGAGGAATATAAGATTCTTGTTTATTGTAGTCTGATAACAAACTAAGCTAGTGTGTCCGTGACATTGGTTCAAAAAAAGCTTTGTGCTCTGTGTAACATATGTAATGAGATTATTTCTGAATCCTCAGTTTCCGTCATAGATCAAAAATCTATATTCAGACTTCCATTTGGTAGACTGTAGCATATGACATTGCTTATCCAACCAAAATCTGTTAACCTGAATCGCAACTGTGATCTGTGGAGATGTCTCTATTTGAATTCTTTTTTAGTACTATATCACAAGTTCACAAATCAGAACAGGTCCAATCAGTTGGGAGCATTCCATTGCAACTGCAAGTCTGCAACCATCTGATTGTTCATGCGTATGCTCGTATAACACCTCAGTACACATTCATCCCAACTGCTTGAAGCAAACACCAAACAGGCTCAAATCATCAATGGTAATTGACAGCAGAGAGCAAACATGAGTACACAGATTTGTAATGAGAGGATCTTTTTCGGTTCACAAGATGAAAATTATGATAGACGATTAATTTACAGTAGTGAGTAGTCAACAGATAGCAAGACGATTAATCAAAGGTGAGGTTGTTGTCGTGCGCCACCGCAGACCGCACTGTAGAACATGGCCGGTGGAATAGCGGGAAGCCGGGAACAGCGCCCGCGGTTGGAACGAGATTGAAGCGCCGAGGATGAGGAACGAGGGGACGGCCGCCCCTCATGCTCGAAGCCGCCGCCGAAGAGCACGAATCTGCAGCCAGGCGAATTGGGTTAGGTCATTAGGTGAATGGCACTCCGCGCGCCGCACATGCCCTGCAGCTCGCGCGGCGTTGCCCTCGCCGCCGCCGGTGGCCGCCGCTCGCGCGGGCCCGGGGAAAGCCGCCGACTCCGCACGCGCCCCTGCCCTGCGGCTCTCACAGACCCTTTACCCCCTTGCGCCCCCCCATCACTTGCTTGTGTTGGCCCGGGGAGCGATCGGCCCGACCTCCGGCCGGCGGCGGGCGGGGGGCCGGCGGAGGAACATTGCAAGAGGAAGAGATGAGAGAGAGGAGAGTGAGAAAATACATGGGTCCGGGAGATGAGAATGCATCTCTACACCTAAAAAACGTGTAAGGGCAACGCTGCCGGTCAGAACCACGGTTCTGCCGGCAGAGCCACGACCTCACGCGCTGACAGGCGGGCCCCACCCCTTCCTCCCTCCCACGCTCCCGCGAGAGAGAAAGAGGATGGCGAGAAGGCCGGTGGGGAGATGTCCTCTGCGTCGCCCTCCGCGCCGCTGGCCTCGGGGTCTCAGATCCGGTGAGGGAGGAGAGAGGAGGGAGGAACTCGGGGCGAATTTGGTGATGGAGGAGGAAGGAGCGGTTGGGGAGGACGGCGGCGGCGCCGGAGATGGGAGAGCGACGCCCCCGCAGTGCCTCCCGTCCTCTTTGCGACTGCCGGCACCGCATCCCGTTTTCCATGCTGCCCCCGCCTCCGCTCGCCCTTTTTTGGGAACGCCGAAACCTTACGAGCACGCCGCCGCGGTGTTCCATCCCAATCCTCACCAGGCCACTATTGCTCTCTCGTCCTGCCAGTGCCAGTCCACTCCGCATCGTCTCGCTCCTCACGCAGCCACGGTGATACTTCCGCGAGCCACCACTGCCCAGTACAGGGGCGCCACGCAGGGGACAGCATGGGATCGCGGAACTAGCGGCGGACGCCACTGCCGCACCAGGCCGGCGTTCGCGCTTGCCTCTGCCTCGCCCTCACTCCCCTCGCCCAACTCGACGCACATCGTGGAGGTCCTGCTCATCCCCAACTCTGCCTCACCGCCGCCTCCTCGGACGCGCTCCACAGGCACCGATGTCGTCGTCACTGTTTCCTCGATGCACCGCGCTCCAGCTCCAAACAAGCACCTGCACCAACAGGTCTCTCTTTGTTCTTAGCTGGTTCTTCAACTAATTGGAAGTAGTTTTAGGACCGTTTCATTTTTTCTCTGGCCTGTCCATCTACGATCCATTGCTATCTCGATCCATTGCCCCAATGTACAGGTTACAGATTTTTTTGCTGATGTTTCCATCTTGTAGTATTGCGCGAGATGTCACCCATGCCTGCAGAATTGGTGCCGCCACCAATGCCATATTCAGTTTAGGATAAAGGTGGTTAATGCTTGGGTAAATGCTTGGGGTCAGGACCTTTGACGCCACCACTGCCATATTCAGTTTAGGATAAAGGTGGTTAATGCTTGGGTAAATGCTTAAGGTCACAACCTTTGACTGATTATTTGTTGGACAACGTAGGTGTCTTGAGTGCACAATGCTGAATTATGTGTGAAGGTTTGTAATGTCAGGGCATAATCCTATATATCTGCTGGTAACTTATTTTGTTCTTCGGTATCTGTTGGCTGGGTCATGTCACCATGGTGTCATGTAACTCCAGTCAAATGAAAGCTTATCTTCTATTTTTTAGCAAATTAAATGATACCGCCACTTGAAAATGAAGATGATATTATTGCTCCAGTTTTAGTCCCTTGAAGCAGCAAACTGGTAGAATAATCAGTTTGGTAAGAAAGCCTAGGTTCTGTTAGTATATATGGTGAAATTAGGGAACTATTTTATAGAGGTTTCCTTGACAGTTTGGGATTTCTCTTCTCTTTGTGGTGATCCTGAATGAAGATTGTGGTGATAAATTGGGCGATGTTCCATGAGTTCGATAGACTTTAATTCATCTTCAGGTTAATATTTGTGTAAATTAATACTATCAGCACAATTGTGCAAGTAGAAGAATAAAGCAAACTAATGCTCGTGCACACGCATCCAAACAGAGTTCAGTCAACAGACATCAACACTCCCATTAGAAATTTTCATGACTCACAATGTTGTCGCTAGCTGTGTGAATACATAAGTTGTTAACTTCTTTGTTTTGTGATTGTAGAGGTAACGACATACACTTAATGGCTGATGCTTTGCAATTCAGTTTCATAGCTTGATTTAATCAATTATCAAAATGGTTGACCTGCATCTCTTCTAGCATGGTCTAATGGTGCAGTTTTTGAAATGTCCATTTTCAAAGGTTAATTTGGAACTCATGTCCAAGGATACACATGGAACAGTGAGACGTGAGACCGAGTGAGTACGATTGTTAGCTCGTGATTATTGCATGTTGAAGGTTCTCATGGATTGTTGTCCTTTTTATGAAGTATATCCAATATCGTCTAGCATTCAGTAACTGTTGTGTTTCTTTGTTGGTGCCATATGCTTTCTTACTAATTTGCAATTCATAAGTGTTTGTTCTTTCTTAGTGGCATTGACAATTAAACGATTTCATTTATTTTTTCACACACTTCTACTGTGGAAGAATCATTCAAACTGAAAGGCAAATTGTGATGGGGGATTTACATTGTGGCTGGAAATATCCAAAAGAAAGGCATTCACCAAGGTGGTAATTACTTTAACCAGAGGTGTGGCAGAAGAGATTTTAAAGGTTTTGTGAACTGTCAAGCGGAAAAATAAGTGGTTGTTGAAGGACCTATTAGTGGTCCTCGGTTCTCTACCAGTTGATGTCATCTATGAGAATTATTTGACTTTTCTTCTGCTATACAGTAGAAAAAACTGAAATTGTTGATTTTGAAACTATATATTGCAAGTGGTTATTGTGAATTATTTTCATGTTGCAAACTTTTCATAGCCCGTAGCAACGTACGGGCACAATCCTAGTACAGTTCCAAATGAATCGTGTGTGATTACAATTTTGTTTGTACTATATGGGATTCTAATTAACAAACTATAGGAGGTATTAATTGTAAAAGTTGTTTTATTTGTTTTTCCGATAATACCCCATACCACCCTATACTACCCAATCATACCACCCCATACTACTGTTGAGTATTACGAAGTATACAATTATTCTGAATTGTTGGATGTGTGTATAATAGTCCTTTTTCAATGTTAGTACAACCTAGTATAGGGCACCGCAAAGGAGCTCGTGGTTCAAATACACTGATCCAGCCAGGCCTTGTGTGAGCTTCGAAGCCCCTTGTGATGAAGTTGACAAACAACTTTTTAGAGCTAGTACTGTGGTCACTATTGGTGATGGGCGCTTGGCCAGCTTCTGGGAGTCTTGCTGGTGTGAGGGGCAATGAACACTAGAGTTGTGCGCGGTAGGTCCAAGATATAACAAAATATGGCAAATGTCCTATTATAAAAAAAAAACCTGCTAGCCACTACAACTGCAAGTCTCTAGCCACAACTCACAAGCACCACCTCAACCTCACAAAAAGGTTCCGCTAAAAATGCATCTAAAAATACAAGGTGAAATCATGCAACCATGACACGAACTGCTGAAGATATGCAAACTACACAGACCATGCAGCAGGGGAGTACAAAAAGAAAATACGTTGGATCAAAAAGAAAAAAATCTGGAGATGCGGGGTATCGATCCCCGTGCCTCTCGCATGCTAAGCGAGCGCTCTACCATCTGAGCTACATCCCCGAGGCTGCCTACCTCTATTCTAAATTTTATATGAATGTAGTACCAAGTCCATGGCGAGCTTCAACCGCGCGCGCGGTTCGTGAACCAGCCAGCAACCGGCAGAAGATGACATGCGTGCTCACGGCGGTAGTATGCAGCTAGATACCCACAAAAAAGAGCGCCGGTTTGCGACGTGGCCCAACGGAACCTTTGGAGATGCTATCCGGCGAGACAAGGCCCCATTCGTTCGCCGGCCGCAATTCGATCCACGGGCACGAGCAGCCCCGGCCTCACAGATGGCGGTGACCGCCCACCCGCCACGAACCCCCGTCGTCCCGCCGCAGACGACGGATGGCCGGCCGCCGTAGGCCGCTCCTCGCCTCCCTCTCTGTACGTACGTAGCCGGCCGAAAAGACGGACAAAAAGGTCACAAAGCGAGGGATCGAGAGAAGGAAACTGAGCGGAGTCGGAAGAGACGACACGTAGAGTATCCGTACATCCGGACACATGAGGTCGTCTCTTGTTCACCGGTCGGTCGATCGGTCCCCTCCGTAACGACAAGCGCGACCCATGCCGGCGTTGGGTGGCCACCAGCAGCCGTTGCGAGATGATCGATTGCCTGGTGGTGGTGCGCGGCCGCGGCGCATCACGCACTGATCGACACACCGCCGCGCGCGCGAGCTGCCTATAAATCGCCATGCAACGCCCCCACTCTTTCCTCGCCTCACCAAACAAAAGCTAGCGTTGTTACAGGCTCAGAGCTCTGTAGACTGCGGCGCCAACGATCGAGATGGCCTCCACGAGCTTCCTGACCGTTGCGCTCGCCGTCGCCATGGCCGCCGTGCTCCTCGGCGGCGGCACGTGCGACGCGGCCCGCCTCCTCGCCGACCTGCCGTTGCCCGAAGTGCCCGGCGTGCCGATGCCTGAGCTTCCGATGCCCGACCTGCCGGGATTGCCGACGATCCCTGAAGTACCCGGCGTTCCCAAGGTGCCTCAAGTGCCCGGCGTGCCGCAAGTGCCGACGATGCCTGAGCTTCCGATACCCGAAGTGCCCGCCGTGCCCAAGGTGCCGGCGATCCCTGCAGTGCCCGGCGTGCCCGCGGCGCCCTAGGTGCCGCGCGGGCCGGCATTGTGGATGCTGTCCGATCCTCTCTCTTGCGCCGCATCCCCATCATCCCCGCCGGCGTGTGCGCTGTGCAAACACCGGAACGGGGAGGCGGTCGATGACGACGACGACGTCGTCTTCGTGTGCTCTCTGTTTTTGTATCTGTGCGCGTGTCTCGTTCTGACGTGATACCTACACTGTAGGAGTACGTGTATGTATGTATGTATACATGCGTCTACGTAGTGTGCTTGTGTGGTCATGTTTGCTCGGTACATGTGTCACTGTGAACACATGTCGGTACGGTGTCACCGTGTCGCTATGTTGTTAACTTGTCATATAAGGCATGACGATAATTAACCTGACGTGCCTTGGTGTTTGTATGCATGGTGTCTAAATATCATCAGGTATAGAAATGCAGAAGCGTGCTTATTATTATTACAGTTTTCAAGGATTTTGGCGAAGTGCAAGAGCTAGTAGATGCCAAGATGAATACGATGATAGGCTCTCAGTAGAGGAGGGAGGCCGCGCACGGCTGCGTATGGTAGGGGCTCCACCTCCACCGTATGCTACGTATGAAGGCACAGAACAAAAAAAGAAATTAAAAGATGCGCGTCAGTAAGAAATTAAAGCAAAATAAAACAGAACCGTTGGAGATGCGGGGTATCGATCCCCGTACCTCTCGCATGCTAAGCGAGCGCTCTACCATCTGAGCTACATCCCCTTGTTGTATGTTTCTTTTCTTGTTTGTTATAATCCGTAAGTCGAAACCAAAGAAGCGATGGCTCAAGCACATACAGCCACGCAGGTTAGAGAGATTTTCCGGGCGGGATTAGAGATGGAGCGCCTTTGGCCATGCGTGCGTGGTGTGTTTGTTCCGTCAGGTTCACCGCCTGTGCATGGTGGGAAATTGAAAACGTATGATCGCATCCGAGGTTTTTTTGGCATCTGTTCAACAAGTCGGCCCTGCCTTCGATCGATCGGACCATCGAACCCTTCCTCCATCCTCGCGAGTCGGGATTCACGTCGCGACCTCGTCCTCTTCCTAACCTCCGATCTCGCTCGCAGTCCACACGCCGCGGAAGAAAATCCCCTGCATCCGGTGTGCAAACCAGATCACGTGGATGCAGCGGCCATCCGACGGATCGTGAGGATGGCGGGTGCCAACATGCCGAGGGTGCAGCGCGTGATTCGGCTCAGCTCCCGTTCACAGCGCGTCGCAAAGGAAACGAGCCGCTGCGCGTGATTCGTCTGGTCTCCTTGGAATCCGCACGACCCGATCTCCCCCCTCCCAATCACCCGCCCCTCCCGCGCCACGACCCACGAGGAGGTCCTCTGCGTGTGGACTCCGGAGCGTTGGCCCGTGGCAGCTTATGCGCGTCCTGGCCCCGACGGCGTTGGCCCGTGGCAGCTTATGCGGCGGCGCTTCCCAGGGCAGGAGAACCTCACACACTGCGCCTGGCCACCGGCCACCGGCGGCGGCGCGGCCGTGGAGTTCGGCTTCATCGGCATCCCCCCGGGGTGACCGCCCGACGAGAGGTGGACGATGAGGCTGTCGGACGAGTTCTCAATGCACAGGGACCGGACCATGCGCTGCGTCGCGGGCGCCATCCGGTTCGTCTGCATCGACCGCTCCCGCCGGCTCGGCGACGTCACGGTGACCGTTTGGAGCCTGGACATGGCGGCGCGGCGGTGGACCAGGGAGAGGTGATCCGCGCCAGGGATCTGTGGAGGCGGTGGAGCTTCAGGAGGCGGGGGGTGCCGGTGATGGAGCCGAGGTTCCCCGTCCTGATGGCGGACGGCACGCTCTGCCTCCTGCTGCGGAACAAGCCCAGACGACCTTGGAGGCCGGGACGACGAACGCATCGAGGATTTTACATCTGCAACCTCGACATGGAGCGCATGAGCGCCCGGTGGTCCGGACGCCTCCGTCACTACCATGGCCATGTGGGCACCGTCATCTTGCCTTCCGGTTTCTTTGGAAAGCAGTTGCGCCCTCTCGTCCACGCAACCGAGAGCTGAGGGGCATCTTCGTCACGCAGAAATGAGAGATCGATCTCGTCATTGTTTGAACTGAAAGCCTGCACTTGCATCAGCCGTGACAGAGCTTCAGGTAAGAACTTTTTTCTGCTTCAGTTTGGAGATGCAGGGCACGAGCACGACCCTGCTGTTCACCCGAAACACTGAAATCTGAGACACATAGAGAGCATCCGCGTCGCGACACAGCAAGAAATCAAGAATCGTTCCTTGGAGCAGCAGAGCACGATAAGCCAGGCTGCCTAGTTGCTGGCGGTGGGTGCCATGGCTTCCGCTGCGAGCTTCTTGGCCATGGTCAATTGGTCATGGCATGCGCGCTCCAGGCCAGCAACTCCTGCTACGCTGCCACGGCGCATCGCTTGGCCGACTGCCGACACGACCGCGGCAGCCGTGGCTCCTACCGGGTCCTTGTCTCCCCGGCCGTGCGGAGACCTTGCCGACGGTGCCACAAACGGCAGCGGCCACCGTGCCGCCGGCGCCCGGCGACGCTTCCAACCATGCCGGCGGTGCCGTCGACCGTGCCCCAGCCCCCAGGTGGCGCTGGCACCGATTCCGGCCGTTCCTCCCCTACCCATGGTGGCGCTGCCGCGGAGGCCCCCGGATCCCAAAAGGCGGACGGATGCCGACCTAGCAACCGTCCGATCGAGCCTAAGCGGCATAGATCGGGAGCATCTATCACGGGACCCTCTTTTCTAGGATCGCGGCAGCTGGCCGGTTGCGGTAGCCGTGGTGGACCGGTGGCTCTCTCCAGCAACATATCAGTTGTTTTGAGCTAAAGAGAGAGACAGGCTCAGCTTCCAGCAGTTTCCCGCAGCTCGTCGCGCATCTCCCGGGGAAGTTGGCTCCCGCGATCTGTGGGAATCGAGCGGGGCATGGTGGAGGCGTCGACAAGGGAGATCCCGTCGAGGCGCTGCAATCCCTGAACGCCCCCTCCAGGAGTCGCAGCGCCGCGCGGGGTGTCGGCGATGGCCTGCTCGCGGGCGGCGGGTGTTGGACCCAGGAAGACGACATCCGGATCTGCCGCGGGAGGGAGGGAGGTCGCCACCAAATCTTGGAGGAGGCGGAGGGGACGTGGGCGGAGCTCCAGGAGCGGCGCGCTCGCCGGTGAAGTCATTTGCGGGTCGCGCGGTGACCCCTACTCCCACGGTCCCGGGCCTTGCCCTTGCGCTTGCCGCGCCGAAGGGCTAGGAGAACAGGGGCCACGAACTCCACCAGCCGCATCGCCGCGGCGAGCTCTTCCGCCGGCCGCCGCAAGTTCTTCCGCCGGCCACCACAAGCTCCTCCGATTCGGCCGTCACCGTGAACTCCGAAGCCCCACGCGCGACCCGCGTAGCGGCCGACGGAGCTCCTCACTGCGGGAGCTCCCCGCCAGCAGCCGACGGAGTGGCGGACCTCCCATGGTGGCAGGCGAAGCTCCCTGCGCGGCTGCGAACCTCGTCGGCGAGCGACGGATGGCGCGGCGGGGCTTGGCCCTCTAGCGGTGGCGCGCGGGCACGCCCCACCTCCGCCCTCTCCGCGGCGGCGCGCCGCGTCCGCCTCCTTCCTGGCCGACTGGAGAAGCTGAGGCCCGCCGCCGTCCCCACCTCCAGTGCCCCCGAGGCGGAGCTCGGGCAGGTCGCGGCGGAGCTCGGGCGGCGCGGCCACAGAGGAGAGTGAGAGGGAGGGCAGAGGCGGGTGGCGCAACGGTTGGTGGAGCGAGGATGCAGCGAAGAGAGAGGAATCCCAGGAATGGGCGACGGGGAGGCAGCAACTGCAAAATGCAGCAAGGGATGCGCCAACTGCTGGAGGGAATACAGTGCTGGTTTGATGCGCATTTTGCAGTTGCAGAACTGGATCCAGCATCTGCTGGAGACAGTCTCAGGACTCAGGAGAAGCAGAACCTCGCTCGCTTTTAGGCGTCGCCGTCGGCTGGCGGTGGTGTCGAAGTGCCTCACCCCCAGCGTTCGATCGTCCTCGTCAGGCTCGGAACTCCCAACAAGACGGACTTCTTGGCCATGGTCATGGCGTGTGCGCTGCTGGCCGGCAAGTCCTGCTACGCGTGCGCGCTGTTGGCCGGCAAGTCCTGCTACACGAACGCGCGCGGCAGGCGCAGGTCTTGCTGCCGCCACCGCCATCCCTGGTCTCCCGACCGTGATCGGCGGTGCGGGTGGCGCTGCCGCGGTGCCGCCCATGCCGGCACTACTCCCTCTGCGTGTTGTTGCACACTTGCACACAGGTATTTTTGTTTGTTTGTGTTGAATTGTTGTCATTTTGTGCCATTGTTCATATGTACATGTGTATACTGATTTACAAATGTACCCTAGCTTTGTATTTCTTTACGTCTGATTTTCTGGTTATTCCAGTTTCTTCGTGCGAATCTACACCTCAATTAGTCAATTTTGAGGCCGAAAGATTGGTCGTTTCTACTAAGCTCGGTCCAGCCCATCACTAAGATTATATAGGCGGACCAGTGGTGAGCCATTTAGCCCATGAGCCCATGACTCAGATAACTAGATAGATATTACCCACTAAAACATGTTCTCTCGATCTCCAACCAAAACATGTTTATCTTAAATAACTTGATTCCACTTTCAAAATTCATCTTAAATTTTTATTAAAAAAATCTCGCAACAACACACGAGATATCACTAGTAATATAAACAACTAGGGAAACTCCATTTTATTGGAGATAGCATCAAAGGTGCAAAAGCTACCGCTCAGAAAAATAGGCTGATATTCTTTGGTTGATATGTATGTTCAATTATGAAGTTCTTGTCTCGGTTCTTGATTTTTCTTGAAAAAATACATGTGTTTTTCTCCTACCAGATATCCCACTGCATGTTCAGAGAAGATTTTGTGGATGGTGATATAGATCTCTTGCATATTCAGAGATCTATTTATGATGTGTAGTGAGTTCCATCTATATAGTTGTTATAGATAACCATAAACGGAGCTCGAGCCAAAATTCAGAGTGGGGCAGTCAATGGAATGGAGCACAACATCAATGAATATTACCGGTTCTACTCTTCAACCAGTGATATTTTTATTAAGGTCTTTTACAGTGAGAGAAAAGTAATGCTGACTGGTGGCGGGTGGTTAGTGACGAGGGCCTGGATTAGAGCCCTCTTTGACGGCAAGATTATCCTCCTTAAACAACGACAAAACCACAACCCTTGAGGTAGAGTCAACCGTTTGCTGGCAAGCAGCTCGAGGATGGTCGTACCCTTGCTGACTACAACATCTAGAAGGAGTCCACCCTTCACCTGGTGTTGCGTCTCAGGGAAGGCATGCAGATCTTCGACAAGACCCTCATTGGCGAGACGACTTGTCCTTGGTCGGACGGCTGCATCTCCGACTAGTTTCCCACTAGAGGAACCCTCGCACGACAAGTCTCCGCCTCACACGACAAGTCCAGGCTCCGACTAGTACGTGGGCCCGGGCGCACTACTCGGGCGATGCTAACGATGCGTGAGGAGGAGCGAATCTCCACGTCACGCGGAAACAACAGCTGGCGACCATGGAAGCGACCCGCCCCGACAAGAGCCTTAATGCAGGTCTGACAAGCCGCACAACCATCACATCGACATCGTCTCCTACTCTGCCACACGCAAGACTCAACCCGAGGCACTCAAGTACCCTCTACGACGCGCACGAGCCTAGACTTAGGCTCGAGCGTGGCAAGCTAGGCAAGAACTCGGGCAGACTAAGTGTTGACGCGAAATCAGCACCCTGCGTCAAGCACACAGCAAGCCGAACAAGCTAGCTTCACACGCGAAAAGATTCCAAGACGTGCCAGTCAATTTTTTCCTGAAAATTAACAAAAGACAAACTAGTTAAATCCCAAAACTTGGAACTTGCCGGGTGGTACCAGACAGTTCCATATTTACGGCTAGAAAAGCCATGTGAGATGACATATAGCTATAAGAAGCTATCTGCCAGCAAACTAGAAACCATTCGGGAACTTTAAAGTGTAAAACAAGGTATAGCCGAACGGGTGATGTAAGCATGACGATAGATCGATCTCTATTTGGACAAAACCGCACGTGTACAAAGCCATGACCGATCCTCGAGAATAGATAACAATAAACAATAAACAATAAATGAAGTAAAAGCATGATCATAAATGTGTAATAAACAAGCATGCATAGGCCCAAAGCACTAGTCTACCGCATGTCTAGGTACTTCAAAACCCGTCAAGCATGAAGCCAAACAAGTTTATCCACCGCATGATACAACTTATTTTGGAATCACGCAACTATCCATAAATAGATCTATCCACCGCATGATACAATCTAAACATGGAAAGGTAAAAGCACACATTACTTAATACACAATTTGCAAACATGTTTACTTGTGAAAGCATAACCGAATGCGTCTGAACAGCCGAATCGGGGTCCATGAAGAAGGAACAAACATTACCAAAAAGAATAAATCTATCAGGTTGAATCGAAATCTAATCCACCGGATGATTAGCTCTAAAACAACCCAAAGCCTGCATCTACCGCGTGATACCCTGTTTCTTTCAACATTTATACAAGATTTGACAAGCTTGAACCCGCAACACGTAACAACCTAGATCGATTCGGTTTCGGCTATTGGAAAACATCTGATCCGTGTGCTATATTAAGCCAAGGATACGAACTTGAATCGCATAAGGATCATCAAAAAAGAGACAAAGCCGATTCAAACCAATCTAGATTGGGCAAAAAGGTGTTACATGAATTTAAACATAAAGTAAAACTCAAAGCAACACAGGGTAACTTAATGAATCTATTGAATTTTGCCAAAATCCAATAGAGCCGATAACTAGCTCCAAGCTAGATCTTAGCCCACCGCATGGCTCGTGATCTAACAAGAAACCCTCTTGAACCAAGCTTGAATCTACCGCATGATACTAAGCATGGTAACAAGACTACTTGCATCACAATCTAAATCCACCGCATGATACTAGACATGATACAAGGTTGCCGGTACTTACGGAGGTCGACGGATCGATGAACCCTCTCGAAGAACTCGACGACACGACTAGGACTCGAAGGTTTGGCGTAAAGCCGGTTTGTATTGAGAATGTTTCGATTACAATTACATACATCCAAGGTCTATATTTATACCCTGTCATGGCATGATTCCGAATGGACTACGAGCACAATATTTTATACCTAATTTATCTCTAAGTGCGATCGCTTATCCATCCATTTGTCCCTTCCGTTCGGGCCACGTCATCACGCAATCCCGCAAAATCAGCGCAAACAGTCTTCCTGCCGAACGGAAGCAAATTGCCGACCGCGGGCTCCTTTGCCGAATCTTTCTGAAGAAACCTTCCTTCTTCCGGACGGATTTTTTCACCGAGTTGGACCCACAAATCAGACTCCTTCCTGTACCAAATTTTGGTGTTAACATATGCCCCTTCAATTACGGGATAAAAGTGATTTTATTCCGGAATTGACTCCAGCCACCAACGTCTTCAAATTGAATCTGTTCAACACCTATTTTCCTTCTTCGCAATCCATCGGAGCCTCCGTCTAGATCCAAACCCTAGGTCATCTTTTCCCCAAGCTCAAATCCCTAATGGCAGGTCAAAATCAAGCTGCTCAGGTAAATCCCATCCCTGTAAGCTTCATTCGGCATTACCTTTTCGGTTTTTACTTCAGATCTCTCCCCCGCCTTTTCTCAACAGGACCTTTCCACCGAGCTTTTGATTCGCACCGAGGCCAATTCGTCGTCTTACTTCCTCGGTCCTGTGGGAATTTCTGACCCTCGCGAATTTATCGCAGCCGAATCCCAAAGAGTTCTTTTCAAAGCGGCTTTATCCAAGCCCTCTCTGTGGCAAGATGCTTTCAAGAACTGGCCTTTGCCCCCAATTGCAGGCTGGAGAAATTGGTACAAAAGGGTCCTTGCGGATAACAGTGCTAAGACCCAAACTTGGGACAGCCTCCGTATTGCTCAATGCTTGGAGCTTTCTTTGGCCGAGACCCCGAAAAACAAAGACCTTTTGATAACAGCTTGTCATTTTTGGTCAAACGGCGTCAATGCCTTTCTCTTTGGTCACGGCCCAATGTCCCCAACTTTGGCCGACGTATACATGATCACCGGCCTTGATGTTTCAGGATCCGTGTACCCCTGGGACTACAAAGGCTCCACAAGACAAACAGGGGTGAAACCAGGAAGTGGATATAAATCATATATCCAGAATCACATGAAGGATGGCCCCTTGGGTGAAGTTGAATACAGAGCATTCCTGAACATGTGGTTGTGCAGATTTATTTTCTGTGGTAAAGCCAATGAACCCACTCTGAATCACATTGTTATGGCTACATATTTGGCTGGTGGTAAGCGCATTCCCCTTGGAAAATACCTCGTAGGTAGTGTGTATCATATGCTTCATCAGACTATCGCCCAAATGCATACTGGCCAGAAGATACTATGTGTCAACGGCCCTTGGTGGTTCGTACAGATGTGGCTGCAACTGCATATTCACCAAATTGTCGGCATTGACCTCAACAACCGGCTTTTCCCTTCATCCAGCTATAATGAAGTGGAAACTCAGATCACCAGAGGATGCCAAACCTATGGAGAGGTCGTTCAATCGTTTCCATTAATCGAATGTCGGCCCGGCTTTTCGAGCTCTTCTTCAAAGGCTTCCCTAACCCCCTTTGGCTTCCTTATCTTGATAATGACAATCTAACTCTCCCCTGTGAATTCTCCTTTGAGACTGGACGCCAAGATAGAAGGTTTGTAGAGATCTTTAACATCTTGATCCATCCATGTCCTTTGCCAGCTGAATTTTGTGGAGGGAGGTTAAATCACAGCACTTATGAATACTATCAGCCAAATATGATGGCCCGACAGCTTGGATGTGGCCAGATGTTCCCAAGATTATTCCTGCATGAATTCCTCAAACCCAGAGAAGAAATCAAGGAAAATATGCAATCCAGAAGGGTCTTTGAGTATGAATGCAGCCCAACTGTCTATACCTGGCCTTTCACACCCACAACAATAGCGCACCCCACCTTCAACTCTTGGTGGCAAGAATTTCATGACCATATTTTCAGTGAGCCAGTACACTCATTTTGTTTAGAGTTGATGCCTGATTTTCAGCCAACTTCAGAGGTAACATAATTGTCCTTCTCTTTAGATCAGACATTTCTTTTACTAACCATGATCTTGATCATTCCCCGCAGAATACAGTGCCTGCCCCTCAAGCCAGGACAATCATTTATAATGTAGTATATCCAATTTCTGCTCTGGGATTTAAATCCCCAACTTTGGCTCAACTGATGACCAGGTATGCCACAATGGACCCAATTCTCTTCAGTGCCACTGCTGACAAGAGAAAAGGCCTGTCTCTGATTGCACCTCCAGCTGCCAAGAGGAAAAGAACCACCAAGAAAGTCCCTGTTGAGGTAAGATTTCCTCTTTCTCGATCACAAGATTACTCTCATTCTGACAAATTTCACCTTGTGCAATTTCAGACTAGAATCCAGGACCTTCGACTTCGAAAACCTGCCAATGCTTCATCTACTGGTATGACCTTTATTACCTTTTCCTCAAAGATCAACACTGGCATTTACCCTTAATCTGGTATTCGCAGAAGAAACACTGGTGAATCATCCTGTGGATATCCCTGATTCTCAACATGTAAGTCCATCAAGAGCTGAGCCGTCTTCTGCTCAAGTAGAGATCTTATCTTCATCAGGGACTCAGTCACCCCCTGCTCAAACAGAGGTGTCAGCTTCACCAGAGATGAACCCTTCCATCCAACCAGAAGCTTCAAGCCCTTTAAGGGTTCAATCCCCCATTGGCCAGGCAAAAACCCCAACCTTAACAGAGGTAAATCCACCCCCTCTTCAGCCAGAAGCTCCAATTCTACCAGAGACTGCACCAGCACCCTCTCAAGCAGAAGCCTCAGCTTCACCAAGAGCCCCTTAGACTCCTCTTTCACTAGTGGCCCAAGAAATCCCTCCTGAAACTGAACATAACCTTGCCCCAGCTCAAGAAGTCAGGCATGAGGTAAGCACATGCACTTAACTCTGTTATCTTCTTCTTTCAATGAACCACTCCTAATTCGGCAATGTTACCCTTTTAGGATCAAACTCCATCATCATTAAGCCCATTAGTGGAGAATGATCCAGCTGCCGAAACAAGAAAAGGAGGAACTCAAGCTCTATCAGAGGAAATCCAAGCAAGGCTCAAAGAAATCTTTGCCTGGCTGCAAAAGGATGCTCGAGACCAAATCAGAGGTGTCGATTATTTCGAAGGAATGCTTGAGCCCATCAGCCAAAAGCTCCCTGAAGACATCAAGACTTCGTTGGAACCCATCTCTGGTCTAGATATTCACTATGTGGCCATAAGGCGAGCCTTGAAAAGTGCTTCTACCCGACCAGCTATTGAGCAAAGGAAAGCCAGAGCTGAACAAACTGCGAAGGGAGCACAATCCCAAACTAAGAGCCACAAGGGAATGTTGACCAATCTGCAAGCTGCTCGTGAATTGAAAATCGCCAGAAAAACTGCATTGGAGGCAGAGCTGAAGAATTTGTCTGCCGAAATAGAAGCTGATGACAAGAAAATAGCCGAACTTCCTGGACTGATAGAGAAAATCCAAGAGGAAGCATCATCGGCCATAACTGAAGTGAATCAGTGCGAGGCAAAACTCACCGTCCTGTCCAATGCCCAAAAAGATTACCAGGAACGGATGGAGAATATCCACCAAACAATATCAAATGCCTCCAATGTAATTGCAAAGTATTTAAACATCTAGCTGTACTGAGCAATGTGTAACCAAATTGACCGTTCTTGTAACATTTGCCTTTTACAAATTCGCTTTCCTTTTCTTTGCATGACTTCGATTGCAACTCTGAACGATCCATTCGGTAACTAGTAGTCAAATAGTGTCATACCCGAACGACACCTCAACTGCAACTTAGCCGAGCCAGTCAACCGAATACGACTCAGCTTTGAATCCCAAACGACCCGACGGCGAGTTGGTCAAGGAAACCTCTCCACCTTCCAAGTTTTTCGGGATATGTGCCACGATCTGAGGCCATGATCTTTTTCACCAAGCCTATAAATAAAACCGTAGGTGCCCTCAGCTCTTTACCAAGCCTTTAGCCTTCAAATCTTCGCCAACCTCAAGCTTTCTTTTCCCAATCACCAGCGCAGGCCCAAGAACCATGGCGAGCAGCAACAACAGGCGTCGCGCTGCCGACGAGGCGGAAGGGAGTCGCGCCAGCGCGCGTCGGAGGTAATAATCGTCAACTTTCCTTTACGACTTGTCTTAGATTTCCCTTTGTTTCTGACGATCATCTCTATTTCAGGCTTATTCAATGGAACCCGTCCTCTGCGCCGGCCAATCAGCCTCTGCTGGACAACTCCTCGAAGTCAGACCACTACTCCCTCGTGCCCTACGGGGAACTCGACGCTCTCCGATTCAAGGCGGAACTTGAGGTGGCCCAGCACGAGCTGGAAGGCGTCTCCAAGAAGGCTGGCATAGCCGAACTGGAGTGGGAGGACCAGCGCAAGCAGTTGCTGGCAACCATCGACGATACAACCCTGGAACTGCTCCCAAATTCAATCTGGCTTTTGATACTGATCGCCATTGCCTTGCATTTTGCAGCCCGTGACGCCGAGCTCAACCAGCTGAAAATGCTGGTGGAGCAATTGGCTGACAAGGTGAACGCCCATGGAGACACGCCGGCGGAGCGCCTTGCCGCGGTGGAAAACCGCGTGGACGAGGTGGCTACCCACGGCATCCGCCTGGGCACCACTTTGGGCTTGGCCGCCATGGCAACGCACACCGGTGTCGACTACTCTACCCGGCTATGCGGCTTCCAGGGCGGCGCGCCAGAAGACATCGACGAGATTGAGGTCATCTTGGAGCGCCTCGACGGCCACGGCGACGCCATTGCCGAACTCACTCATCCTCAGTCTGTGCTAAACAGGCTCTTTGACTAGATTGTACTAGGGATGTTTGATTTTCGGCAATAAATAAAGAACTTTCAATTCCCATGCTTGTATTGTGATGATTCCTCTGTGTTTGCAATTGCGAGCCTTATTTTCCTTAAATGCATTCGGGAACTTGCTTGAGCCGAACACGCAAAAACGGATGCCTCTTGGCGCAAAACCCGCAGAAAATCCTCAATTCGGTAATCCATAAACACTGTTCAATGAAAACCCTTCGCATTCGGGAGGAAAACCCTGCTGTTTGGTATTCCAATAGCGTACGCCATCCAATCATCACTCCCAATGCACTGTCTCAGTCAATAAAATAGCCTGCTGAGATGCCCTGGAAATCCACTTGCACACTCATCCATCACTTCTCATCTTCTCCCCTGCTCCAGAAGAGAAAACCCCAAGGCCATGGACAAAGGCAAGCAACCCAAGGAGGACAACGCCCAAAAGAAGCACACCATTCGAGAGTGAGTTTTCCTTCAATTTGCTTCTTGCTTTCATGTGATCTCATGCCTTACCCCCTCTTTGCTTTCTTCAGCCTTGATCTGCTTCCTGAGGAAATCATTGGGACCGAAGAAACGCCTGAATATATTTCCTCTGACTCCTCCCTCGAAGCAGAGGACGCCACGCCCGAGCAGAGGATCAACCATCAGTTACGCCGCCGCGTCTGGCATCTGGAGCATGACCTCCGGGACATCACCGCTCGCTGCCAAGCCGAACGCGAGCGTCGCATGGCTTTGGAGGCACTGGTAGGAGATAAACATTTCCATCTTCATCTTGATTCCATGCTTGCACCCAGATCTCTGTCTCTAACAACTATTCCTCTGTCCCAGATGTCTCTGACAGGTACAGTAACCTGAAAGCAGCTTGGGACAGCTTGATGGAGGCAGCAAGCCATGGTCATCCCCGCAGCTTCCAAGTTGCCGTCACGGTGGTCCTGGAACAACTGAAGAGGGAGGAGCTGAAGAAGCAAAGAAAAAAGGAATGAAGCATACTTTCGCTTCTTACGCCAGGCCTTCTGCTTTCCACACCTTCGTAGTCCTGAGCAACTGGGTTGTTAGATATAAACCTGCAAGAAGTATTTGCAATGTAGTTTCGTGCTAAGGGCAATACATCTACGTATTGGCCATTCCCTCTGTTTAGGAATCTCTGTTCTAAAGGCGGCTTCGTTCTTGAACGCCGGCTGTTTCTGTATCAAATGCATGTAAACCCAATGCTTGTGATCAACGATCGATTTCAATACTAGGATAATATTTCTTCAAATACCTTCCATTTATTGCAGCAGAAAATTCTTCTCCTAGTAAAGTTTTCAACATGTAGGCATTACCGGGCACGCATCTGACCACCCGAAAAGGTCCCTCCCAGTTTGGGGACCATTTGTCGAATTCACTGTATTTGGTTCCAATCTGCAGTAAAGCTTTCCAAACCAAATCCCCTTCTGCAAATTGCCTGACCTTTACTTTCTTGTTGTAATATTTAGCAACTCGCAGCTTGTTCTTTTCGATGTTTTTCAGGGCTCTAAGACGAATCATGTGCAAGTCCTCTAGTTCGTCCATCATTAAGCCACTGTAATCTTTGGAGCTTAAGTCCTTTTGCAAAACCACTCTCCTAGAATCTGATTGTATTTCCCAAGGTAAAACTGCATGGTGCCCATAAACCAATTCATAAGGAGACGTCTTTGTAGCTCCATGAGGGGCCATTCGGTAAGCCCATAAAGCTTCATTGAGTACCGAATGCCACCTTCTTGGCTTCTGGTCGATCTTCTTTTGTATAAGCTTGATCATGATCTTATTAAAAGCCTCCGCCTGACCATTAGCTTGGGCGTAATAGGGAGAAGAATTAAACAATTTGATCCCCATGCTTTCGGCAAACTCCCTGAACTCCAAGGACACAAACTGGACTCCTTGATCAGTTGTGATTGTTTGAGGAATTCCAAACCGATAGATAATGTGTTCTTTAACAAACTCAACCATGTTTTCTGATGTTACCTTCTTCAGTGGAATCGCCTCAACCCATTTGGTAAAATAATCTGTTGCCAAAAGCACAAATTTATGCCCCTTGCTCGATGGTGGATTAATTTGGCCAATCAAGTCTATACCCCAGCCCCTGAATGGCCATGGCTTGATAATGGGATTCAGCGCTGATGCAGGAACTCTTTGAATATTTCCAAATTTCTGACAGATTTGACATCTCTTGTAATACTCAAAGCAATCCTCTAACATCGTCGGCCAAAAGCACCCAGCTTGCCTGATGACCCATTTCATACGGTAGGCCGATTGATGTGCTCCACATATCCCATCATGCACCTCACTCATCATCTTTTTTGCTTCTTCTGGACCCAGGCATCGCAGCAATACCCCATCTAATGATTTGTAGAATAGACTTCCATCCAGAAGAACAAATTTTATGGCTTTGTACCTGAGTTTCCTAGAGACCCTTCAGGATGGATCCTCTAAATAATCAACGATCTCCTTTCTCCAATCATCCTCTGGAAGCTCCATTCCCAGCACACATACCTCCGTGGAAAACGCTTCTTAACTTTCTCTATAGCCTGAATCACTTTGAGCCAACCTGTTTGCCTCTTCATTGTGTTCTCTAGGAATATGCTGTAGAATTACCAACTGAAAACTCTTTAAGATTTCCCTGCATTCCTCGTAGTAATTCCTCAAGGCATCACTCTTGCACTCATATTGGCCATTCAATTGCTTTATAACCAACTCTGAATCTCCATAAACCTCAACTGAAATAGCCCCGACTTCTTTCAGATATTGAAGCCCCCGAAGCAATGCCTCGTACTCAGCTTGATTGTTAGTAACAGTGGGCTGGATAGGGATAGCAAACTCAAACATCTCACCCCTGGGTGAAATTAATAGAATCCCTACTCCCCCACCTTTACCACATGATGATCCATCAAATAACAAAGCCCAAGGAGTAATTTCAAGCAGATCAATCGATGGATCACGATGTTCAGTTATAAAATCAGCAATGATCTGACCTTTTATAGCTTTTGCCGATTCGAACTTCAATTCAAACTCAGATAAGGCTAAGATCCACTTGCCAATCCTGCCATTCAAAATTGACATAGATAACATATGTTTTATTACATCAAACTTGGAGTATACAACGCATTCGGCATTCAACAAGCAGTGCCGAAATTTTGTACACGAGTAGTACACGCATAGGCAAAGCTTCTCCGCAGCCGAATACCTGGTCTCAGGATCAAGTAATTTTCGGCTAAGGTACGCTACTACCCGCTCCTTTCCTTCAAATTCTTGAATAAGGGCCGATCCAATGGTTTGGGTATCGGCCGCCACGTACAACTTGAAAGGCTTATCCAACTGCAGAGGGACCAGCACCGGTGGTTCCCTCATATATTGCTTGATCTCGTCAAAAGCCTTTTGTTGTTCGTCACCCCATATGAACTTCTGATCCTTCTTAAGCTTCAACAATGGAGAAAAGGGCAAAACCTTTTGCGACAGATTTGAAATGAACCTTCTCACAAAATTAATCTTGCCAAGCAGTGACTGCAACTCCTTGAGATTGGTTGGAGGGACAACTTCATCGATAGCTTTCATGCTTTTCTTGCCAACTTCAATCCCCCCTTCGTGTACCAGGAATCCCAAGAATTCTCCAGCTGATACCCCAAAAGCACATTTGTTCGGATTCATCTTCAAGCCATGCTTTCGGGTACATTCCAAAGTTCTCTTCACATCCTTCAAGTGTGTATCATGATTCAAAGACTTGATCACGACGTCATCAATGTAAATTTCAACAATTTTGCCGATCAACTCGTGAAAGGTGTAATTCATGGCTCGCTGATAAGTTGCACCGGCATTCTTTAACCCAAATGTCATGACTATCTATTCAAACAAGCCTATATGACCAGGACATCTGAAGGCTGTCTTTGATATGTCCTCTATTGCCATGAAAATCTGGTTGTACCCTGCATTACCATCCATGAAACTGATAACTTTATGCCCAGCAGCAGCATCAACCAATAAATCGGCAACAGGCATTAGGTACCCATCCATAAGAGTAGCTCTGTTCAAGTCCCTGAAATCTATGCAAACCCTCATCCTGCCATTCTTCTTGTAGACAGGGACAATATTAGAGATCCACTCCGCATATCCGCATGGCCGAATGAAGTTTGCATCAAGTAGTCTTTCGACCTCTTTCTTCACACCGACCAATACTTCATCCTTGTAGATTTTTCGGGGAGGTTGCTTATAGGGCCTAAAACCAGGCTTGATTGGCAACCGATGCTCAACGATGGAGCGATCTAATCCAGGCATCTCCGAATAATCCCAGGCGAAGCAATCTTTATATTCCTTCAACAACTTGATTAATTCCTCCCTGAAATCTGATTCCAAGTTAGCACTGATAAATGTCGGCCTTGGCTTGTCACCGTTTCCAATATCAACTTCTTCCAATTTATTGTAACAACCCTGATGTTTAATTGCGTTAATGACATTAATTACATGAATTAATCGAGGTTAAATAACTTCTAAGCATGTTTGGAGGTTAAATAACTTCTAAGCATGTTTGGAGGTTAAAATCAGAAGTTATTAAAGAAGCTAATGCTTGGATTGAACCGGATCTCTCTGTTGTGGAACATCCTGGTAGGATTCCTAGCCCTACCGGGGATCTCTCGCAGGGAATACGCGTGAGAGGGAGGTGGAGGTGGTGGGCGACGACGGCGCTGGAGCGCCGTGGTCGCTAGGAGGGTGGCGGCGGCCGTGCTACAGTACCCGCGCGGGTACTGTTCACGTGAACAGGGAGGCGGCGGCGGGAGAATTAGGGTTGGACCTTGAGGCCGACAATCTTTGATTGATTGCCAAACTGATTATTCTCCTAACAATCCCAAAGTATTTATTACAAATATGAAAACCCTAACGACGAGTACGAATCCGACGGCGGAAGACGATCGGCGACTTGGGCGCCCGAGGCTCCGGGGGCCGCGCCTCCCCCCCCGGGCCTCGCGCCCCCCCCCCCGGTGGGCCGCCGGGCCGGGCCATAACATCTCTCACCTCCTCGACAAACAGCCTCGTCCTCGAGCTGGAAGTCAGGGAAGCGAGTCTTGAAGTCCTCCAGTGGCTCCCAAGTGGCCTCCTCCACTGGAACGCCCTCCCAGCAGACGTGCAGCTCCCATGAGTCGGACACCCTGCGGGTGCGGAGAACCCGCGCCGGAGTCGGAAGCACACGGCCATCCTCGATGGCTGGCAGAGGCGGCACCACAGCCGGAGGAGTGCCCTGAAACGACTTGAGCAAGCCGACATGGAACACATCGTGCAGGCGGGCGTCCGCCGGAAGAGCTAGACGGTATGCCACCTGACCAATACGCTCTACCACCTGAAAGGGCCCAGTGTAGCGAGGCCCGAGCTTCCCCTTGGCGCGAGGCTCCAGCGCGTGCGACGATCGATGAAGAAGCCGCAACCACACCCAATCCCCCCACCGCAAACTCCGTGTCGCGATGGCGGCGGTCATAGGAGGACTTGGCGTAGTTGCGGGCCCGAAGGAGACGCTCCCGGATGTCGGCGAGGTAGGCGTCGCGGTCGCGCGGCAATGCGTCGGCCTCCCCGGTGGGCGCCATCCCGCCGGTCGAGGCGCAAGGGCGGCGCCGGCCGCCCGTAGACGACCTCGAATGGCGTGGTGCGCGAGGCGGTGTGGTAAGAGGTGTTGTAGCGATATTCCGCCCACGAAAGCCGGCCAACCCACGCTCGCGGTCGGTCGCCTGTAGCACACCGTAGGTACATGGCGATCACCTTGTTGACTACCTCAGACTGGCCGTCCGTCTGGGGGTGGAAGGCCGTGCTGAAGCGGAGCTGGACGCCGGCGAGGTGGAACAAGTCGCGCCACATGCGACTGGTGAACACCGGGTCACGATCGCTGATGATGGACGCCGGGAAGCCGTGCAGGCGCACAATGCCGTCGAAGAATGCCCGCGCCACCGAAGCTGCCGTGTAGGGGTGGCTGAGCGGGATGAAGTGCGCATATTTGGAGAAGCGATCCACCACAGTCAGAATAACTGACTTCCCGCGCACCTTCGGCGCCCCCTCAATGAAATCCATCGAGATGTCTGCCCACACCTGGGACGGAACGTCGAGGGGCTGGAGCAACCCCCGCCGGTCGAAGCGTCCGCGTCTTGTTGCGCCGGCACGTCTCGCAGCCGCACGAACGCCCGCACGAGGCGCTTGTCATGCGGAATGTGAAATTCCGCACGCAGGCGTTGTAGCGTCTTCTGGATCCCCTCCTGGCCGCCGCCGCCGTGGACAAGCCGGCGGTGCGCCGGCGAAGGTCGGGAACGTCCGGCACGAAGACGCGCTTGCCGTGGAGAAGGAGGCCGTGGTCCTCGCGCCACGGCGTGCCTAGGCGCCCTCACGGAGCCGCCGGAGGAGGCGCCCCGCCTCGACGTCTCGGTGGTGGCGGTTCGCAGCCTCCTCGAGGAGGGCGAACGTCGGTCCGCACAACGCCCGGAGGCCGGGGGGGCGCGTCGTCGGTGTCGCTGTCACGGCGAGAGAGGGCGTCTCCGCCGCCGTGTTGAGGCGGCCGGGCGGTACTCCACGGTGAAGTCGAACCCGAACAGCTTGCTGAGC
The DNA here is from genome assembly GCA_947561735.1 of Cenchrus americanus. NCBI lineage: Eukaryota > Viridiplantae > Streptophyta > Magnoliopsida > Poales > Poaceae > Cenchrus > Cenchrus americanus. The sequence continues at coordinate 9,174,630 of OX387240.1, read as the reverse complement.
CACTGATGCTGGGGAACGGGGGACAGCCGCTGGTCCAGGAGGAACTTCGGCCGTAGTGGTCGGTGCGGACGAGGAAGCGGCGCCCCCACGCATAGGGGCGCCGCGGGCGCACCGCCCGGACGAGGCCGATGAGCTCGCGCTTGTAGGCCGCCGCCTTGTCGTGGCGGGCGGCAAACGGCGGGCGAAGAAGGCCGGGGGGTCCCGCCCCCCGGTGTAGTACCGCGCCAAAGCCGGTGGCCCGATGCGTCGCAATCAACGACGAACCGCCGGTCGAAGTCGGGCATCCGGAGCACCGGCTCGTGGATAGCGCCTCCTTGAGCGCCTGGAATGCCTGGGCCGCCTCGGGCGTCCAGGCGAAAGCGTCCTTCCGCAGGAGGCTGGTCAGAGGCGCCGCGATCGCGCCGAAGTCCCGGATGAATTTCCGGTAGTAGCCTGCTAGGCCGAGGAAGCCCCGGACGCCCCGGACCGAGCGGGGCTCAGGCCAGGACGCCACAGCCTCGACCTTGTCGCTGTCCATGGCCACGCCGTTGGCGGAGATGACGTGGCCCAGGTAGGCCACCGAGTATTCGCCGAAAGAGCACTTCGAGCACTTGACGTGGAGGTGGTGCGCCCGAAGGGCCTGGAGGACGAGGCGGACGTGCTGCAGGTGCTCAGTCCAGGAGGAGCTGTAAATCAAGATATCGTCAAAGAAAACTATGACGAAACGACGGAGGAAGGTCTGGAGCACGTCGTCCATGAGGGCCTGGAACGTCGCCGGCGCGTTGGAGAGGCCGAATGGCATCACCAAGAACTCGAAGTGGCCGTGGTGCGTCCGGAACGCCGTCTTCTCCACATCGGCGGGGTGCATGCGCACCTGGTGGTACCCGGAGCACAAGTCGAGCTTGGTGAAGAAGCACGCGCCGTGGAGCTCGTCGAGCAGCTCGTCGACGACCGGGATCGGGAACTTGTCCTTGGATGTCTTGTCGTTGAGGGCGCGGTAGTCGATGCAGAAGCGCCAGGAGTCGTCCGCCTTCTTGACAAGGAGCACTGGCGCAGAGAACGGCGACGTGCTGGGGCGAATGATCCCCTGCGCCAGCATCGCCGAGCACTGCCGCTCGAGCTCGTCCTTCGCAGCTGCGGGTAGCGGTACGGTCGGACCGCCACGGGCGCCGTCCCTGGCAGGAGGTGGATCCTGTGGTCGTAGGGACGGGACGGAGGGAGCCCGTGCGGCTCGGCGAAGACGTCGTCGTACTCCCGCAGCAGGTCGTCGATGAAGGGCCGGTCGGGGTCGGCGTCGACGGAGTGGGCGTGCGCCACGGATCCCTCCGAGTGGGGCGCCCCTAGCCCGCGCCAGAAGACGCGTTGTCCCCGCCACTGGAACGCTATGCGGAGGGAGTCGAGGTCCAGCAGGATGGTGCCGAGGGTGCGCAGGTAGTCGGCGCCCAGCACCAAGTCGAACCCGCCGAGGCCGATGCTGAAGCAGGTGATGGAGAACTCCTCCCGACCCACGAGCATCGGAACGCCGCGCGCCACCGCCGCGCACGGCACCTTGTCGCCATTGGCGACCGTCACGCGGAGGTTGGCCGGCGCGGACGGCAGCTTGATGCGGCGCGCAACCGCCGTGTCGACGAAGGTGTGGGAGGAGCCGGTGTCGACGAGGGCCTCCAGGCGCTGGCCGTTGATGAAGACTGGGATCACGAGGGTGTCCCTGGTATGGATGCCCGCGATCACATAGAGCGACACACGCATCGTATCGTCGGTAGGTGGCGCCTGCTCCTCCGGTGTGGGCTGCTCCGCCATGAGGGCCGCGTGCAAGGCGGCCTCTGTGTCGGTGTCGGCCGCGCCGTCCTCCGGGTCGTCGATGATGAGGAGGTTGAAGAGCCGCTTGCATTGATGCCCGCGAACGAAAGGTTCGTCGCAGTTGAAGCAGAGTCCCAAGCGGCGGCGCTCAACCATCTCCGCCGGTGTGAGACAGCGAAAGGGGCGCGTGGGCGCCTGCGCCTGGGCTGGTGGACCCGCGGCGCCGGCAGCGGGGGCGCGCCGGGGGGTGGCGCCGGAAGCGCCGCAGGGGGTGCGCGCGTCGGCGGTGGAAGCGGAAGCGCGAAGGCGCCCTCGACGGGCGTGGTGCCGTCGGCGGCCGGGATGCCGCCGCGCGCCGCTCGTATGCCCGTGCCGGGTACATGGCCGTGCGGGAGGTCGTCCGGTTGACGCGCGGCTCGACGTCGACGCGGATATGGTCCCAAGGCCTCCCCACGAAGAGGTCCGCCTTCGGTGCGGCGAAGGTCGTCGGTGTGGCGACGAGCTCGTTGAAGCGCTCCCGGTACTCCCCGGACGGAGCTCGCGAAGGGAAGACGTGCCGGCTCGGACGAGCGGTTGGTACGCACCGCCGGCCCGAACCGTTGATGGCACAGTCCGCGAAACGCTCCCACGTCGGTACGCCTTCGTCAATCTCCAAGGCGTAGTACCACGTCCGGGCGACTCCCCGTCGGGTGGAAGGAGGCGAGCCAGACGCGGTCAGCTGGCGCCGTGTGTTGCCCGCGGAAAACCGCCGCGGCGGCGCAACCGGTTCGGCGGGTCGACGGAACCGTCGTAGGAGGGGAACTCCGGCTTGTCCGAAGCGCGGAACGCCCGGCCCCTAGTACGGCCCGCCACCCGCGCCGCCGAGAGGGGGCCGGTGGGGGGCGCCGCTAAGGTGGGGGTGCCGTGGGGGGCGGTCGGCGTTTTGCTCGCCGCCTGCGCCGCCGCCCGTCTGCGCGACCGGTCACGGATGGGTTCGGCCGGTCGGTGAAGAGCGGTGGGCGTGACGGTGAGCGGGGAACCGGATCTCCGTGATCTTCTTCGGCGCCGAGGACCCCGGAGGGATCGTCGCCGCCGGCTCGGAGATCGGCGGGATGCCGCCATAGCCCGGCAACCCGTACGAAAAACCCTCGGGCATGGCGACGGAGGGGGCGGGCAGCCGTCTCGAGCGCCTGGACGCGGGTGCTCAGGTCCTTGACTTGGCCGCCCAGGTCCTTGATCGCCTGGAGGAGGTCGTGCATGGTGGGCTCCGGGCTGGCGTCCTTCCCCTTGTCGTCGTCGCCTGGCATACCTGATACCAGGTTGGTAGGATTCCTAGCCCTACGGGGATCTCTCGCGGGGAATACGCGTGAGAGGGAGGTGGAGGCGGTGGGCGACGACGGCGCCGGGAGCGCCGTGGTCGCCGGGAGGGTGGCGGCGGCCGTGCTACGCACTCCGCGCGGCATCGTTCACGTGAACAAGGGAGGCGGCGGCGGGAGAATTAGGGGCGGCCCTTGAGGCGGCAATCTTTGATTGATTGCCAAACCGATTATTCTCCTAACAATCCCAAAATATTTATTACAAATATGAAAACCCTAACGACGAGTACGAATCCGACGGCGGAAGACGATCGGCGGCTTGGGCGCCTGAGGCTCCAGGGGCTGCGCCTCCCCCTGGGCCTGCGCCCCCTCCTGGTGGGCCGCCGGCTGGGCCATAACACATCCTTTGAGAATTCTTGATGTAAAAGAAAGAAAAACTCGAAGGCAATCTGTAAAGATGTATAAAATCCAATGGAGTCATCATACCGTAGAAGAAGCTACATGGGAAACTGAACATTATCTCAATAAGAATTATCCGGGTTTTCTTGACTCAAGGCAAAGTAAGTTCTTTCCACCTACTTCCATCTTTTAAATCTTAAATCTCGGGACGAGATTTCTTTTAAGGGGGTAGGCTGTAACAACCCTGATGTTTAATTGCGTTAATGACATTAATTACAAGAATTAATCAAGGTTAAATAACTTCTAAGCATGTTTGACATGATTGGGCACACTTTCGCACAAAAGACCTCGGTCAAAATCTCTAATCACGGTCAAACCCTAGATCTACTTTAAAGGCTCAAATGGTTTTCTTGCGCGTTCTCCAAATTTCAATATAGAAGTTCAAAATCGGCCAATACGAAAGTTGTTCGTTATTTCCGGGAACACCATTTTCGTAATTGGCGGACATTCCAATTTTGAGCGCAAATTGGCCAAAAATCGAATTTATCGCGCCGTGAACGAAACCGAGCCGTGGAAAATCCGCAACTTCGGTCGGCGTTCCCGGCAAACCATTGATCAAAACATATGTCGCCCTTTGGGAAAGTTGTAGATCTATAGCTCCTCTACAACTTTGCTTTTGGGAGATTTTCAACTTAGTTGACGATTTTTGGAGTTTCGCAATTTCGAAAACGAGGTAAATGAAATAGAAACGCGACGGACCGACGTCGTCTCGCGCTCCGCAGCGCCACGCCGTCCCGTCGGCCATGTGCCGCGCGCGCGGGCTGCGGCGTACGGACCCTCGAGTCCGTCGCGGTGGACCGCGCGTCGTGGGCCCTCCGCCCTTTTGCCGTCCGTGCCCCGCGCCCGGGCGGGCGGACGGGCGGCCGGGGGCCACGCGCCGCGCGCCGGCCCTCGCCGTGCGAGCGATGCGCATGCGGGCCGTCCGGCCCGGCCGCGCCGCGCCGTAGGATACCTCGCCCTCGTTCCCGTCATCCCGCGCGCGCAAAACACTCGGGTCGCACCACCGCTCGCGCTACCGCACCGCCGCCGGCCCACCTCCATGGCCGCCGCCGCCTAGCTCTCTAGCTCCCAACCGCCGCCGCCCGATCCTTCCTATAGCCTCCACCGGTCCTCCTCATCGCTACCGGCCGGCCGCCCGTCCTCCGGGCCGGCCGTAGCCGCGCCTTCGCGGTAGCCGCGGGCGCACGGGGGCGCCTCGCCGCCGGCCCCCGGCGAGGCCTCGGCCCGGCCGGCCGCCGCCCCAATCCGGCCGGGACGGCGCGCGCGGCCCCGGGCCGTTTCCTGGCGAGGGCCGGCAGGGATCCGCCGCCGGCGGCGAGCTCTACGCCGGTGAGGACTACATTGCGTTGATTGCAGTCTTTCTAGGGTTGTTTTCGTAAACCAGGGACCCCTGCGTAATTTCGGAAAATAAGTTCGAGGGCCTTCCCTGCAAATGTGTTATTAGGGTTACAGCAGTACCTTCGAAAAATCATTAAAAATCGTAGAAAAATCAGAAAAATGCAAAACCAATTTTGTTGGGTTCGTGGTGAAGAAATATATCTTTTCTAGAAAACATGTATAGGGTTTTTCTGCACAGTTTTTGAATTAAAAATTCAAACTCAGTTAGGAGTGTTTTTAGTGTGATTTAAAATATACACATGCTATGAACTTGAATTTTGGATATGTTGCTCTTTATGGCATGTCTAGATCTGTGACAAAAATTTGCATGGATTTGATGTACATATTTTCAGTTATGATTTATTTAAGCTTTATGCTAGATTAAGTTTGATGCTTTTTATAGCCCCTTTAATGAACTTTTCTTTGAGCACAAGTGCACCCTAGGGCTTTGACTTGATGATTAGTACCCCTGGTGTGATGGATGTGAATTTAGGGAATTGTTTACTAGGTGTTTTGGATTTAATCTTGTGTAGGAGCTTAAATTCAAAATCTGAAAAATAAATTGAATTTGCAACCATGCCTTGGTCAGAAACTCATTTTTGGCATACTTGACCTGTAGGAGAAAGTTAAGATCAAAAAGTTTATTAAATCTTTTTATATGAATTAATGTTCTTTTACTAGGCTGCAATTTGTCTTTTTTGTATAAATTAAGTTATAAATGATCTTAAGCCAAATTTTGGTTTGAGAGCTTAAATTAAGCATATGTTGCTGTGTGCAAAAGATTAGGCTCTTTGGAAGTGTTTTTATTTAATTTGGGTTTATGGTAGAAAGGCTTGTTTTAAGTAATTAAAGAAAGAAATGGAAATTAAAAGTGCTAAATTGTGAAATCATTTTTGTTTCTGTTTTTATTAATTTAAACACACCCCCTTGCTTTTTGGTGAAGTTAAATAACTTAATTTGCTTATATGTATACAGTCACCATCAAGATTAACTTTAATCTAATGCATGTGCATGTAAACGTGTAGATCTCCCCGACGGGACGTACACGCTCACCCAGGAGGAGGAGGGAGCAGTTAGTGGAGAGTTGAATCAAGCTAGTGTGCAGCAAGACCCGGACCAAAGTCCCGGAAGAGCCAAAGGCTTGTTTGGGTGTAGAGTCCGATGAAGGCAAGCACCGGTTTCATCTAACCCATGTTTTAAATTAAAATCATGTCCTTTACTTTTCAAAGACCTTATGCTTTACCTTGTGCATTTAAGTTTCGGAGTTGTTTTGAAACCTAGTTGCATGATCCTTAGGACTCCTATGCTCTTTTACTAGTATGTTAGGAACGCTAGTGCCATGCTCTAGGATCACGGTAGAAGTCGAGTAATGACTCATTGCTCGCGAGATATAGGATGCTTATGTTGGAATCATAAGTTGGTTAAATTGACTCGCTCATGTGGTAAGAGCAATGGGTTCGGTCTCGACCGAGTAGCATGGTGCTGGTCCTAAGCTATTGAACGTACCAAGTACTTGCGGGAATGGGACCGATAAGCCTAGTACCTTCGAACCGGGCGGGATCTTTCTAGCTACCCGCTTGGGATGTGTCTCCGGCTAGCTACCCGTGGTATAGTGTGTGAGTCCCGACCGGTCGGGTTAGACCCTACGGATAACCGTGTACCAGAGTTTGTAGCGTCTGATCCCAAACTGTGGGATGTTGGGAACCGCCTGGTCGGGGTAGACCCTGCATTTGCTTTTATTTGAATTCTTGGGGTCTATTTCCTCCGTGTATCTTGGGTTTACCTTGCAAGGATATAAATCGATCGATCGTCGGTCACTCGCTGTTATCTGAGTCGGCTTGACCACTGGCTACCCCATGTTTATTTATGGAACATTTGGACTAATATTGTTACATGTTAATATTGTTTGCACAACATGCTTGTTTAGTACAGGTGCTCACCTAGACTAATTAACATACTAGAATATGAGCTAAAAACTTGAAAATAAGGATCCACTCTTAGTCGCTTTTGGCAAAACAAACCCACAAGCCAAAAAGCCTTGCATGTCTAGTCTAACTTTCTTTTTTGTCGGGTAAGTCTTGCTGAGTATTAGTACTCAGCCTTGCTTAATTTGTTGTTTTCAGGTAATCCCATCTGGCCTGGTTCTATCCCAGATGGTTGGGAGCTTGAATGGGAGAACGATGATGAGGAGTGATATGCATGGATGGCCTCCCGTGTGTATCATGCGCTAGTTTTATTTTCCACTGTTTAAACTCTGAACCATGTTTACTTTTATGTACAAAAACCTGGTTGTAATAATGTTAAACTTGTGAACCTTTTTATGTAATGTAATGTTGTACTCTGGTCCCGCCTTCGTGTGGGCTTAGCGCATATCAGCGATCCTGTTGTATGTGATTTACCGGGCTTTACCCGGCGGAAGCGACAGAATAGTTCTTTATTATTGCTTAATGGCCACGTGGACAGGCTTAGGCGATAATACGGAACTATTTTGGGCGGTTCTGTCACAGCTGGTACCAGAGCGATGATATGCACCAGAGTAATTAAAATACCTTAACAAACTTGTTTTTGGAATAAAATTTGCCAAGATTAATAATCTTGCTAAAAGAATAGGACGTTAAGGTTTAATCTAGTCCGAGAGGCCCTAGAGGGAATTTTCGGGTTCTTTCAGGTGGCTAATATATTATGGTGTATTTAGTCTGACTTCCGGCAAGACATTTATTCTCCGTCAAAACTTACTTTCATGCACAACCATACTAGTTCATCACGTTTTGCCATACGTGGTGGTACCACGGGGAAGTCCCGTGAGGGACTAGTGGGACCTATTCCAATGGGTGCCACGTCGCGTCCGCGTCTCATCACGTTTTGCCATACGTGGTGGTACCACAGGGAAGTCCTGTGAGGGACTAGTGAGACCTATTCCAATGGGTGTCACGTCGCGTCTGAGTCTCGTCACGTTTTGCCATACGTGATGGTACCATGGGAAGTCCGTGAGGGATGAGTGAGGCCTATTCCAATGGGCACTCACGTCGCGTCAGAGTCTTAAATAGGACGCTGTCCATGCAGCGGCTTTACGCATGGATACCGTTTCTATAAGTGAACGGTAATGAATGTGGACGCTTTTGTGAGTGCTGGCACAAAAGGTCTTGAATATCCGTGATTTTCTGCAGGTAAACTAACCACGGTTGTTAGGCACGGTAATTAAGAAACGAATAGCTTCCGACTAGTTATTATAGGGAGAGACGTTTATATATGCCCCCGCCACCGGCACTAACTTCGTTTTTAAGCTTAAAAGCTTTGTGAGGAAGTTTAGGACGTTTTCCGCATCATGTAAAAGCTATTGAACCAAAAATGAACTTAAATCATGTGTCATTTGGTCTTTAATTAAATTGTGTTTCTTAAGGACCAATCATGCTAGTTTGATGCTTTGATGTGTGATTAAGCAAAATTTAACTAGCTGCTGTCCAAATCTTCCTAAGGATTATCTAGAAAATTTCTGGCTAGGTGTTCTTTAGGGAAATTGTTCATCACCTAGTTAAGTTTGCTCCCTGAATTTCTCATGATTTTAGGAGGTTTAAAACTGAAGTTAGGATAAAAATGGCTAGCCTACGTCTTGCTGAATAGCTGTCAAAATTCTGAGTTAGGCAGAAAACTCGAATCTTTACCTATAGTTCCAAATAGAATTTGACCTGAGAATCTACAGAAAAAATGTTCATTATCTAGCATAGATCATGCTGTAAAAATTTCATGGTAATTGGGTACTCATGTATTGAGTTATGGTCTTTTTAGTGAAGCTCTGCCCTGCTGAAATTCTGGGCAACAACACTCTGAAATTGGACCTTTTTCACCCTTTTCCAATCTGAATTAGTTCGACCTTTGAATACCAAAAATGTGAGTTATAACATTGTCGAGTTGCTCACAAAAATTTGGAATTTTTGGGGTACTGGTTTTGCAGTTATGAATTTTGTTCAGAATGCCAGTTTTGCCATATTGCATGTTAAACTCATATTTTTGGGTTCTAACATGTGTTTGTAATTATTTTACAGATGGCTGCCCCTGGGTTTGTTGCGGTGGGTGCTGATGGCACGTTTGCCACCACTGGCTTGCAGTGGGAGGGCTTCACACGCATTGCGTGGAGAGCCTTGTGTGCTGTCGGCTACACCACCCCTCCCTTCTACGAGGGGGTGGAGTATGAGGAGTGGGGCGTACCGAGCTGCGAGTTCGAGTGATCGTGCTCCCCCACCCCGGCCACCCCGAGTGGGCGGACTTGAGCATGGAGCTCCTCTCGTTTCCGCGCGCTCGTCGAGGCGGTGGAGTCGGCGGCCTTGATGGTGCTCCACGCTCTCTCCACCCACGGACCGCGGGGAGATGCTTCGGACACCGTTGGGGTTGGCTCTAGCTCGGACCCCAACGATCCATTGTGGCTAGCCGGGATGGCTAATATAGCCACACTTCTCGAGACCGTGCCACCCTACGACACGGTACGGACTTTGGGCACGTGCTTGAGGGCCTTGTACGCTCTACGGACCTTCGTCGGGTTATCGCGGATGACTTGGCTAGTCGTCTCACCGGAGCTACTCCGGTACATCTCCCCGGGTTGTCGGCCTTTTCACCGAGCAAGTATGTTAAGTACACTCAGACTGTGCAGATTATTGCTGACCTTCAGGATCAGATACAGCAGCTCCAGGAGCAGGCACACCAGTTTCTGTTTGAGCGAGGTGACCACTTGCAGCAGATTCTGGACTTGCAGGCTGGGCAGCAGGCTCTGCAGGTTCAGCTGGTTAATAGGGATACTGAGAGGCTTGTGCACCTTGAGCACATCCAGGATTTGCAGGAGCAGGTTGGGGACCTCGAGCTCGATGTACAGGCCTTGGAGGGTGTGGTGGTTATGCTCCAGCAGGTGCACCACCCACCGGCTATTGTTGATGATGAGCAGATGGAGATCCAGCTGGACCCAGAGGAGGTTCAGGACGTTCCCGGACTCGATTAGAGGAGCTTGGTGCTCTATTCTTACATGTCGCGGGGAAACTCTCCATAGTTTGTACATAGGACCTAGATCCTAGTTGTTGTAGTATGAAAACTTGGCATGTACTCTTGTTAGCCCTTTTGGTTGGATTTTGGTGCTAGGCTGACTTAGAGTATTCTTTTGTGTAGCTAGAAGCTACATAGTGACCCCCTATGTAACGGTGATCCACCAAATTTTGTAATCTGTAATTATGGTGGAAAAACACCTTCCCGGCAGCAATCTGCCTAAGAAATGAAATGGAGAAAGTTATGGTCATTTCTGGGTTTTGCAATGACTACCAAAGTTGTTTGAAATTTTATAATGGTCATGCTCGCCAAAATTCAGCATTTTTGCATGTGTAGTTTAAGAAATATCGAATTTTTAGTAAGTTGCTGGCTGCTGTCCAAACTGCTAGACAGAACCTTGAAAACTGAATTTTTCGACCCCTTTAAAAGATGAATGTGATCTGGAGTTGAATACCAAAGTTGAAGCTTATAAAATTCTACACATGCTGACCAAATTTTATGAATTTTGGACTTCTGTACAGAGAGTTATGACTTATTTACTTAGAACTGTGATGTTGCCTGAATTCTGAAATTTTCTATAAGTCTGAATTTTCGTATGCATATTCTTCTTGTATTTTTTTAAGCAAGCTTTGAATATGTATCTAATGAAAGTTCAACTTTTCAGATGTCTGATAACACACAGAATAACTCTCGGGGTGCGGGAGGCAGTGGGGATGCTCCTCTTCCCCCACCTCCACCCATGACACCCGCGAGAGCTTTCATTCTTTGCGCGCGGACCGAAGTGTTGCGCCAAATACTTCAAACTCGGCAGCAGATTGCTCAAAGATTGCAGCAACCTTGTTCACAATCAAGGCCATGTTCGGGAGGGGCCTAATGCGGTCATGTCCTATAAAAAATTCGGGGCAATGAGGCCACCCCTCTTCACCAAGGCGAGAGGAGCCCCTAGAGGCCGATGCTTTCATCGGGGCCCTAGAGGCCATGTTTTCCATCTTCACACCGCCTTGCTCGGAAGAACATAAGGCGAGGCTTCGCCCTCCAAAGAATCGAGGGGTGAAGCATTAATCTGGTGGGAGCATTTCAAGTCCATGCAGCCACAGGGTCACCAGATCACTTGGGCAGAATTCAAGAAAGCATTTAAAGAGCATCATATTCCCAAGGGTCTTGTTGATAGGAAGATGAGAGAGCTAATGAATCTCAAACAAGGCTCTGACTCAGTCTATCAGTATGCTCAAAAGTTTAATAGTCTCTGTCAGTATGGGGACTATCATGTTGCTACTGATAAGAAAAAGATGGAGCGATTCTGTGAAGGGCTTGATGGGGAGCTCTATGAGAGGTTGAACTTAATCAAAACTGATAGCTATCCTGAGCTAGTGAACTTGGCCATCTCTCAGGAGGACGCCATGAAGAGGGCTCAACAGGATAGAAAGAGGAAGTTCAATCAAGCTTCAGGCAGTGGCCAAGGCAAGAAATTTAAATTTGTAAAGAAGAATGTGCAGGGTGCCCCCCAGCCATCTTCAGCTGGACGCTGGGTGATGAGGCAATCTCAGTCTAAGCCGTCTGGAAGCTTTGGCTATCGCAGCGCTCAGCAGACCACTCCTAGGCCTAGTGCACCCCCACCTGCCCGCAACAATGATGATCGCCGTTGCTATAACTGCGGACAGTTGGGGCACTATGCTAACAAGTGCACACGCCCTCGACAGCAACATCAGCAAAGTCAGGGGCAAGGCTCTAAGATTGGAAATCAGGGAAAGAAACAAATTGTGCAAGTGAAGCAAGGCCGTTTAAACTTCACCACAGTGGTTGATCTGCCAGAGGGAGCATCAGTCTTGACGGGTACATTTTCTATCTGTGGTCGTCCTGTTATTATATTATTTGATTCTGGTGCTACTCATAGCTTTATTAATGTGAAAACCGTGAGAAATTTGGACTTGAAGTGGTGTCATACTAAGCAGGCCTATATGATTGCCACACCGGGTGGAAAGGTTGCTTCAAATCAAGTAGCCTTAAGCGTACCACTTGAGATAGGTAGCAAAACTTTTCCAACTAATCCGGTCACTATGTACCTAGAAGGGGTAGATGTTATCTTAGGCATGAATTGGATGACTCAAGACAAAGTTGTCCCGGATATTTCTGAAAGAATGCTAGAAATCAACTCACCCTTGGTCGGGAATTCAATTCTTTACCTTCCCCCAACAAGCCATAAAGGCTCATGTGTGTATGCAGCCATAACTACTCAACTTGAGGACATTCCAGTAGTATGTGAGTACATGGATGTCTTTCCTGATGAATTGCCTGGCTTGCCACCAGACAGAGATGTTGAGTTTGTCATTGAGCTACGACTGCATCGCTCCTATTTCTAAGCGATCCTATAGAATGTCACCCAAAGAACTTGCTGAATTAAAGAAACAACTTCAAGAGTTGCTTGATAAGGGCTACATCCGCCCCAGCTCTTCTCCTTGGGGCTGTCCTACCCTCTTTGTGAAAAAGAAAGATGGTAGCCTGAGGTTGTGTGTGGACTACCGACCTCTCAATGCGGTGACTATCAAAAACAAATATCCGTTGACCCGCATTGACGTGCTATTTGGCCAGTTGGCTGGAGCTAAGGTCTTCTCAAAGATCGACCTTCGGTCTGGTTATCACCAAATTAAAATCCGGCCTAGTGATATTCCCAAGACAGCTTTCTCTACTCGCTATGGCCTATATGAGCTCTTGGTTATGTCTTTTGGTCTCACAAATGCACCAACCTACTTCATGTACCTCATGAATTCCGTATTTATGATGGAGTTGGATAAATTCGTCGTGGTTTTCATTGACGACATCCTTATTTATTCCAAGAATGAGGAAGATCATGCGGAACATCTTCGCATTGTGCTACAACGCTTGCGAGAACATAAACTCTATGCTAAATTCTCCAAGTGTGAGTTTTGGCTGGATAGTGTTAAGTTTCTGGGGCACACTATTTCCAGCGAAGGCATATTTGTCGATCCAAGCAAAGTGCAAGAGGTTATGGATTGGCAACCTCCTAAGTCAGCTCATCAAATCCGCAGCTTTCTAGGCTTGGCTGGTTATTATCGCCGTTTTATTCCGGATTTCTCTAGAATTGCTAAGCCTATGACTGAGTTGCTAAAGAATGGAGTGAAATTTGTGTGGAGTGAGGCTTGTGATAAAGCTTTCCAAAAATTAAGAGAACATTTAACTTCACCCAGGTGCTAGCGCGTCGGACAATTCAAAGCCGTATGAAGTTTATTGTGATGCTTCGTGCACGGGTCTTGGCCGTGTTCTTATGCAAGAAAATCGGGTTATTGCCTATGCCTCACGAGCGCTTCGCCCTCATGAAAAGAATTATCCCACACATGACTTAGAGCTAGCGGCGGTTGTTCATGCATTGAAAATATGGAGGCATTACCTTATGGGGACCCGCTGCAATATCTTTACTGACCACAAAAGTCTCAAATACATTTTCACTCAATCTGATTTAAATATGAGGCAAAGAAGATGGTTAGAGTTAATCAAAGATTATGATCTTGAGGTCCGTTACCATCCTGGAAAGGCGAATGTAGTTGCAGATGCTCTAAGCCGCAAGGCTCACTGCAATTGCCTATCAATGGAACCTTACAGTGACACTCTATGTGAGGATTTGAGAAGGCTAAACTTGGAAATTGTTGAACAAGGAAGCCTAAATGCCCTTTCCGCGGAGTCTGACCTGTTTGATAGAATTGTTAAGGCTCAACTTCAAGATGAGGGTATTCTCTTAATTAAACAAAAATTGCTAGAAAAGGATCCTAAACATAATTGCTTCCGGAAGGATGAGAAAGATATAATCTGGTTTGGGCAACGCCTTGTTGTCCCAGATAATTGGGAGTTGAAAAAGGAAATCTTTGATGAAGGACATCTCTCTAAATTCTCTATCCATCCGGGAGTAGTAAAATGTACCAAGATTTAAAGGAGAATTTTTGGTGGTCCAATATGAAGGTGGACATTGCCAAATATGTGTCGGAATGCGATACTTGTCAAAGAATTAAAGCAAGTCATTTGAAACCTTCCGTACTCTTCAACCCCTACCCATACCTTCATGGAAGTGGGATGACATAAGTATGGACTTTGTGTCCGGATTGCCACTCACATCTAGGAAACATGATTCCATCCGGGTTATCGTTGACAGATTGACAAAAACGACTCACTTTATTCCGATCCGCACTACATATGATGCCAAAGTTTATGCAAGTCTTTATATTGAGCACATTGTTCGCTTGCATGGTGTTCCTAAAACCATCATTTCGATAGGGGATCTCTCTTTGTGGCACGTTTTTGGGAACAATTACATAAGTCACTTGGCACAAAAATCATACGCGAGCTTCGGCTTATCGTCCTCGGACGATGGTCAAACCGAAAGGGTAAACCGCATTCTAGAGGACATGTTGCGAGCATGCGTGATTCATTTTGATAAGAGTTGGGACAAGTGTCTTGCCCTGGCTGAATTTTCTTACAATAACAGTTATCAAGCCAGCTTGAAAATGGCACCTTTTGAGGCTCTTTACGGACGGAGATGTCGTACTCCCTTGAACTGGTCACAGACCGGGGAGAGGAAATTCTTTGGCCCAGCCCTAGTTGAGGATGCCGAAGAAAAAGTAAGGGTAATCAAGGAAAACTTGAGAATTGCACAAGAAAGACAAAAGAGTCATTATGACAAGGGGAAGGCACCTAGACAATACAAAGTTGGTGACTTTGTGTACTTAAAAGTTTCGCCAACCAAGGGTGTCCAAAGATTCAGTGTGAAAGGAAAGTTAGGTCCTCGCTACATTGGCCCTTATGAAATCATTCAAGTCTGTGGGCCAGTGGCATACCGTATTCGGCTACCCGAACGATTCTCTGCAGTGCACAATGTGTTTCATGTATCACAATTGAGGAAATGTGCACATGAACCGGCTAGAGAAGTTATTGAAGAAGCTAATGCTTGGATTGAACCGGATCTCTCTGTTGTGGAACATCCTTTGAGAATTCTTGATGTAAAAGAAAGAAAAACTCGAAGGCAATCTGTAAAGATGTATAAAATCCAATGGAGTCATCATACCGTAGAAGAAGCTACATGGGAAACTGAACATTATCTCAATGAGAATTATCCGGGTTTTCTTGACTCAAGGCAAAGTAAGTTCTTTCCACCTACTTCCATCTTTTAAATCTTAAATCTCGGGACGAGATTTCTTTTAAGGGGGGTAGGCTGTAACAACCCTGATGTTTAATTGCGTTAATGACATTAATTACATGAATTAATCGAGGTTAAATAACTTCTAAGCATGTTTGACATGATTGGGCACACTTTCGCACAAAAGACCTCGGTCAAAATCTCTAATCACGGTCAAACCCTAGATCTACTTTAAAGGCTGAAATGGTTTTCTTGCGCGTTCTCCAAATTTCACTATAGAAGTTCAAAATCGGCCAATACGAAAGTTGTTCGTTATTTCCGGAACACATTTTTCGTAATTGGTGGACATTCCAATTTTGAGCGCAAATTGGCCAAAAATCGAGTTTCTTCGCGCTTGTGAACGATGAAACCGAGCCGTGGAAAATCTGCAACTTCGGTCGGCGTTCCCGGGCAAACCATTGATCAAAACATATGTCGCCCTTTGGGAAAGTTGTAGATCTATAGCTCCTCTACAACTTTGCTTTTGGGAGATTTTCAACTTAGTTGACGATTTTTGGAGTTTCGCAATTTCGAAAATAGGTAAATGAAATAGAAACGCAGCAGACCGACGTCGTCTCGCGCTCCAGAGCGCCGCGTCGTTCCCGTCGGCCATGTGCCGCGCGCGCAGGGCTCCGACGTACGGACCCTCGAGTCCGTCGTGGTGGACCGCGCATCGTGGGCCCTCCGCCCTTTTGCCGTCCGTGCCTCGCGCCCGGGCGGGCGGACGGGCCGCGCCGGGGGCCACGCGCGCGCGCCCGCCGCTCGCCGCGCGAGCGCTGCGCATGCAGGCCGTCCAGTTGGCCGCGCCGCGCCATAGGATACCTCGCCCTCGTTCCCGTCATCCTGCGCGCGCAAAACACTCTGGGTCGCACCCTGCTCGCGCCACCAGTACCGCCGCCGGCCACCTCCATGGCCGCCGCTGCCTAGCTCTCTAGCTCCCAACCGTCGCCGCCCGTTCCTTCCTATAGCCTCCACTGGTCCTCCTCATCGCTACCCGGCCGCTGCTCGTCCTCCAGGCCCGGCCGTAGCCGTGCCTTCGCGGTAGCCGCGGGCGCACGGGGGCGCCCTCGCCGCCGGCCCCGGCGAGGCTCGTTCCGGCCGGCCGCCGCCCCCCATCCGGCCGGGACCGGTGCGCGCGCGCCCCCGGGCCGTTTCCTGGCGAGGGCCGGCAGGGATCCGCCGGCGGCGGTGAGCTCTACGCCGATGAGGACTACATTGCGTTGATTGCAGTCTTTCTAGGGTTGTTTTCGTAAACCAGGGACCCCTGCGTAATTTCGGAAAATAAGTTCGAGGGCCTTCCCTACAAAT
Source organism: Cenchrus americanus (assembly GCA_947561735.1). Lineage (NCBI taxonomy): Eukaryota > Viridiplantae > Streptophyta > Magnoliopsida > Poales > Poaceae > Cenchrus > Cenchrus americanus. Next base: position 9,158,202 of record OX387240.1, on the reverse strand, counting down.
GTGTTATTAGGGTTACAGCAGTACCTTCGAAAAATCATTAAAAATCGTAGAAAAATCAGAAAAATGCAAAACCAATTTTGTTGGGTTCGTGGTGAAGAAATATATCTTTTCTAGACAACATGTACAGGGTTTTTCTGCACAGTTTTTGAATTAAAAATTCAAACTCAGTTTGGAGTGTTTTTAGTGTGATTTAAAATATACACATGCTATGAACTTGAATTTTGGATATGTTGCTCTTTATGGCATGTCTAGATCTGTGACAAAAATTTGCATGATTTTGATGTACATATTTTCAGTTATGATTTATTTAAGCTTTATGCTAGATTAAGTTTGATGCTTTTTATAGCCCCTTTAATGAAATTTTCTTTGAGCACAAGTGCACCCTAGGGCTTTGAATTGATGATTAGTACCCCTGGTGTGATGGATGTGAATTTAGGGAATTGTTTACTAGGTGTTTTGGATTTAATCTTGTGTAGGAGCTTAAATTCAAAATCTGAAAAATAAATTGAATTTGCAACCATGCCTTGGTCAGAAACTCATTTTTGGCACACTTGACCTGTAGGAGAAAGTTAAGATCAAAAAGTTTATTAAATCTTTTTATATGAATTAATGTTCTTTTACTAGGCTGCAATTTGTCTTTTTCGTATAAATTAAGTTATAAATGATCTTAAGCCAAATTTTGGTTTGAGAGCTTAAATTAAGCATATGTTGCTGTGTACAAAAGATTAGGCTCTTTGGAAGTGTTTTTGATTTAATTTGGGTTTATGGTAGAAAGGCTTGTTTTAAGTAATTAAAGAAAGAAATGGAAATCAAAAGTGCTAAATTGTGAAATCATTTTTGTTTCTGTTTTTATCAATTTAAACACCCCCTTGCTTTTTTGTGAAGTTAAATAACTTAATTTGCTTATATGTATACAGTCACCATCAAGATTAACTTTAATCTAATGCATGTGCATGTAAACGTGTAGATCTCCCCGACGGGACGTACACGCTCACCCAGGAGGAGGAGGGAGCAGTTAGTGGAGAGTTGAATCAAGCTAGTGTGCAGCAAGACCTGGACCAAAGTCCAGAAGAGCCAAAGGCTTGTTTGGGTGTAGAGTCTGATGAAGGCAAGCACCGGTTTCATCTAACCCATGTTTTAAATTAAAATCATGTCCTTTACTTTTCAGCACCTTATGCTTTACCTTGTGCATTTAAGTTTCAGGAGTTGTTTTGAAACCTAGTTGCATGATCCTTAGGACTCCTATGCTCTTTTACTAGTATGTTAGGAACGCTAGTGCCATGCTCTAGGATCACGGTAGAAGTCGAGTAATGACTCATTGCTCGCGAGATATAGGATGCTTATGTTGGAATCATAAGTTGGTTAAATTGACTCGCTCATGTGGTAAGAGCAATGGGTTCGGTCTCGACCGAGTAGCATGGTGCTGGTCCTAAGCTATTGAACGTACCAAGTACTTGCCGGGGAATGGGACCGGTAAGCCTAGTACCTTCGAACCGGGGCGGGATCTTTCTAGCTACCCGCTTGGGATGTGTCTCCGGCTAGCTACCCGTGGTATAGTGTGTGAGTCGGATCGGTCGGGTTAGACCCTCCGGATAACTCGTGTACCGCAGTTTGTAGCGTCCGATTCCAAACTCGTGGGATGTTGGGAACCGCCTGGTCGGGGTAGACCCTGCATTTGCTTTTATTTGAATTCTTGGGGTCTACTTCCTCCGTGTATCTTGGGTTTACCTTGCAAGGATATAAATCGATCGATCGTCGGTCACTCGCCGTTATCTGAGTCGGCTTGACCACTGGCTACCCCATGTTTATTTATGGAACATTTGGAATAATATTGTTACATGTTAATATTGTTTGCACAACATGCTTGTTTAGTACAGGTGCTCACCTAGACTAATTAACATACTAGAATATGAGCTAAAAACTTGAAAATAAGGATCCACTCTTAGTCGCTTTTGGCAAAACAAACCCACAAGCCAAAAAGCCTTGCATGTCTAGTCTTACTTTCTTTTTTGTCGGGTAAGTCTTGCTGAGTATTAGTACTCAGCCTTGCTTAATTTGTTGTTTTCGAGTAATCCCATCCCGCTCCGGTTCTATCCCAGATGGTTGGGAGCTTGAATGGGAGAATGATGATGAGGAGTGATATGCATGGATGGCCTCCCGTGTGTATCATGCGCTAGTTTTATTTTCCGTTGTTTAAACTCTGAACCATGTTTACTTTTATGTACAAAAACCTGGTTGTAATAATGTTAAACTTGTGAACCTTTTTATGTAATGTAATGTTGTACTCTGGTCCCGCCTTCGTGTGGGCTTAGCGCATATCGCATCCCGTTGTATGTGATTTACCGGGCTTTACCCGGCGGAAGCGACAGAATAGTTCTTTATTATTGCTTAATGGCCACGTGGACAGGCTTAGGCGATAATACGGAACTATTTTGGGCGGTTCTTTCACATTTATCAGCCGACATGAATCCTCGTCCTAGCTTGCCATCAGTTCCATCAACGGGATTGTCCATTAAAAATTGCTATAAGAGTCGACTGCTTGAATCGGCTGTTGATCACTGCTGACAGGCTCAACAGGACCTTCACCCCAGTCTTTCCCTGAGAAACAATCGATGCCTTGATATTCCCAGAAAGCTGGTTCCACATTTGCAACACTCACTGAGTCATCTGCCTGGACCACCTCAATATCGTCATCTACCCATTGAATGAGCTGTTGATGCATGGTAGATGGGATGCAGCAATTGGCATGGATCCAGTCCCGCCCAAGCAGCAGGCTATAAGCTCCTTTGCCGTCGATGACAAAGAAGGTAGTGAGCAATGTCTTGGACCCAATCATCAAGTCCACGTGCACGCACCCTCTGGTGTCTGAAGGATTCCCAGCGAAATCGTTCAGGATTATGCTCGTCGGCGTCAAATCTCCAGGGCCCATGCCATGCTTCCTAAAGGTGGTGTATGGCATCACGTTGACTGCAGCCCCACCGTCGACAAACATCTTAGTCAATGGCTTGCCATTGACGCATCACTTCAAGTACAACGACCTCATGTGTCGATTCTTGGCCGGTTTGTCGAAGGTGGCTTGCTTGGCTAAGACCAGTTGCGCCATCAGTCCTCCCAGCTGTTCATCATCATTGACGTCCGGGGACGTTTCTTCCTGCACAACTTGATTAGCGGGAGCCATAAACTCATTCGGCAAAAAGTATACCATACACGCTGGAGCCGAACGACCCGATCCTTCAGGTTTGTCCTTTGGGCGCCACACTTGTTTCTTCTGGATCCCCGCCTGCCTCAATTCACGGTTCCTCAAGCGCTGAACCCTTCTCTTTTGGCTTTTTCTCAAGCCAGGCGGGCACCACTGTCCTTCTTGCCAGATGTATTCGTGCTCATCTTCTTCTTGATCAGCCCATCTCTGATCAGCTTGCCTCTTTCTGGGGTGATCAATGACCTCGATTATTTTTTGACGCCGATCGTCACTAGGATGCATCCTTCCAATTCTCTCATGGACGGATCGGCGATTGGCAGTTTCCTGCCTGTACTCAAAGTATCTGTCACTGCACTCAGGGAAGTTTCTCAATGTAGGAAGTTTCAAACCTTCATTCCAGCAGTGCCTGAAGAATGCGCACCCCCAATGTGCACGCTCTTGTTCGCGCGTGTACTGCTCCAGTTCTCTCCTGCGCGCTTCTTCCTCAGTCCTGCACCTCTCCTCCTCGTGCCTCCGCTGCTGGTATCGTTCTTTCTCTAGCTGACGCTGCCACTTATTGAGGAGGATGCGCGTAGTGACCCTGGGTTTGGCCCTAGATGACTCCCCAACTTCAATATGGCTCTTGAGGATGCGAGGGGCTTCTCCGTGGACCTGTTCCAGTGTAACTTGTCGTGCTGGATCCACTGCTCCATCTTGTCTTGCTCTAGCTGACGTCAAGACCTTGACCTTTCCCTTCTCCTCAGCAGTTACCATGTTGACAGAGAAGCTTATCATATTCTGGGGGAAAGGATGGCCATCCAGTTTCATTTTGTTGTCAAACTTCAGGTGTCCCTCCTGGATAGCCTTCTGGATCCTCATCCTGAAGACCCTGCAGTCATTGATGGAGTGAGAATTTCTGTCATGGAAGCCACAACAACGTTTTTCTTTAATCCAATCGGGCCGAAGCATAGAGTGCCCTTCAGGCAACTAGATTCGGCCTTCTTTCACCAAGAACTCAAAAAGCTTATCGGCTTTGGTATCGTCGAAGTCGTATGTGCCCTTGGTCTGCTTGATCCATCGCTGGTTCATGGTCAACGGTTCCTTGCCCCACATGATCTCAGCAGCAACTATCTCTTGATCATCGTCAGAGTCTTCCATCTGGTCGTCCTTCTCCAGGAACTGATTATAAATGTCAGCTATACCGTGTTGCTTGTTGAACCTGGTGTCCTTCTTAAACCCGTAGGCCTGGTTGCTCATCAGTGACAGCTTTTGAGACAATTGGCCCAGATTATCAAACTCCATACCGAATAACTTCTCTCGTACGGCCGACAGCATCCCTGCAACGGCCATATCAGCAAACTGATCATCTGGCAGATTCAACGAGAAACACATGTCTTTGACGTCCCTGAACCTCCTGAGGAACTCTAAAGGCATCTCATTGTGCCTCTGCTTCAAAGTGGTAAGGTCGATGAGCTTCTTTTCTGTGCTACCACTAAAGTAATGAGCGTGGAATTTTTGCTCCAGCTCCCTCCACGTGCCAACTGACTGGGGAGGCAAAGAAGTGAACCACTGGAATGCGGAGCCCGTCAATGACATGGGAAAGTACCTAACCCTGAATGCCTCATCAGCTGAGGCCTCTCCAAGCTGCATCAGATAACGAGCAATGTGCTCCACTATGCTCGTGTCATCCTGCCCAGAAAACTTTGTAAACTCCGTGGGAGGCTTCACCCTGGGCGGCAGGATCACTCTATAATACCACTCCGGGAAGGGAGGCGTGTAGGCTGGTCCTTGCATTTTAGGCTTGAGGCCGAATTGATTCTGCATCAGATCGGCCATCTTTTGAACCAGGATGTCGTCCTCCTGCACTCCTGCAGCTGCACCGTACCCCGGATTCGGGAGAGCGTCAATGGCGCCATAGTCCATAACTTCGTGGTAACCTCCACCATACAAGTTCTTCTGCAATCTGTTGCTAGCGTTGTAGGTGGAAGTGAGCGGAACTCCAGACGAACCGAACGTCATCTCCCCATACGTGGGCTGATATGGGTTCGGCTGTTGAATCGGTTGACCTGTACTGCCTTGTGGAGGTGGCTGGACTGGCTGCCCTCCTGCGGCCCTCAGAGGAGGTTCAACTGGTTGACCTCCAGCGCCTTGTGGAGGAGCCTGGATGGGCTGGCTCCCAACGCTCTGCGAAGGAGGCTGGACTGGCTGGCTCCGTAGTGGTGGCTGAGCTCCGGGTTGGGCCGAGCTGGACTCTCCAATCTCCGCACAGTACCCCTGAGGGGATACCCGACTGAACATTTGCTCCATGCCCGGGCCAAATACACCCACCATCATCTGCTTGAACACGCCTAGGAAAGCCCTATGATGCCTGCTCAGCACGTCTTCCGCAGCATCCCGAAACGCTTGCATACACTCTTCCTTCTCTTGAAGAGTTGTGGCGTCAGTCTCTCCTGACAGTAGAACCCTAGGCATTTCGTTCTTGAAATACGGAACACCACTTCTGTTCTTCTTGAATGACAGCAAACACTTCTGTTGGAACTGATCCGTAGCATCTTTCAGCTGTTGTAGTTGCTCTGGAGAAAGGTCCTCAATGGCGACGTCCAGGACGTCACCGATTTCTGGCATCTTTGATTTCAATTGAGGTCCCACCAGGCGTGCCAAAAAGTGTGTTGACGCGAAATCAGCACCCTGCGTCAAGCACACAGCAAGCCGAACAAGCTAGCTTCACACGCGAAAAGATTCCAAGACGTGCCAGGCAATTTTTTCCTGAAAATTAACAAAAGACAAAGTAGTTAAATCCCAAAGCTTGGAACTTGCCGGGTGGTACCAGAAAGTTCCATATTTACGGCTAGAAAAGCCATGTGAGATGACATATAGCTATAAGAAGCTATCTGCCAGCAAACTAGCAACCATTCGGGAACTTTAAAGTGTAAAACAAGGTATAGCCGAACGGGTGATGTAAGCATGACGATAGATCGATCTCTATTTGGACAAAACCGCACGTGTACAAAGCCATGACCGATCCTCGAGAATAGATAACAATAAACAATAAATGAAGTAAAAGCATGATCATAAGCGTGTAATAAACAAGCATGCATAGGTCCAAAGCACTAGTCTACCACATGTCTAGGTACTTCAAAACCCGTCAAGCATGAAGCCAAACAAGTTTATCCACCGCATGATACAACTTATTTTGGAATCACGCAACTATCCATAAATAGATCTATCCATCGCATGATACAATCTAAACATGGAAAGCTAAAAGCACACATTACTTAATACACAATTTACAAACACGTTTTACTTGTGAAAGCATAACCGAATGTGGCTGAACAGCCGAATCGGGGTCCATGAAGAAGGAGCAAACATTACCAAAAAGAATAAATCTATCAGGTTGAATCGAAATCTAATCCACCGGATGATTAGCTCTAAAACAACCCAAAGCCTGCATCTACCGCGTGATACCCGGTTTCTTTCAAGATTTGTACAAGATTTGACAAGCTTGAACCCGCAACACGTAACAACCTAGATCGATTCGGTTTCGGCTATTGGAAAACATCTGATCTGTGTGCTATATTAAGCCAAGGATACGAACTTAAATCGCATAAGGATCATCAAAAAAGAGACAAAGCCGATTCAAACCAATCTAGATTGGGCAAAAATGTGTTACATGAATTTAAACATAAAGTAAAACTCAAAGCAACACAGGGTAACTTAATGAATCTATTGAATTTTGCCAAAATCCAATAGAGCTGATAACTAGCGCCAAGCTAGATCTTAGCCCACCGCATGGCTCGTGATCTAACAAGAAACCCTCTTGAACCAAGCTTGAATCTACCGCATGATACTAAGCATGGTAACAAGACTACTTGCATCACAATCTAAATCCACCGCATGATACTAGACATGATACAAGGTTGCCGGTACTTACGGAGGTCGACGGATCAATGAACCCTCTCGAAGAACTCGACGACACGACTAGGACTCGAAGGTTTGGCGTAAAGCCGGTTTGTATTGAGAATGTTTCGATTACAATTACATACATCCAAGGTCTATATTTATACCCTGTCATGGCATGACTTCGAATGGACTACGAGCACAATATTTGATACCTAATTTATCTCTAAGTGCGATCGCTTATTCATCCATTTGTCCCTTCCGTTCGGGCCACGTCATCACGCAATCCCGCAAAATCAGCGCAAACAGTCTTCCTGCCGAACAGAAGCAAATTGCCGACCGCGGGCTCCTTTGCCGAATCTTTCTGAAGAAACCTTCCTTCTTCCGGACGGATTTTTTCACCGAGTTGGACCCACAAATCAGACTCCTTCCTGTACCAAATTTTGGTGTTAACACTAAGACAAGCCCAAATTACTCGGGGAGAAGGCCAAGCGTCCCGGAGGGAACAGTCCAACCCGGCCACGCGGCGGCTTCCCCGACAAGGCATCGCGACTCAGCTTCAATACGCCCCGACGAACAGCGACGTACGACGGGACGTGCCAGCTGCCAAGCACTGTAACTCTTTTGAATTGTCCCTTGTGCCCCTCCCCTTGAGACTATAAAATGGAGAGGAGGACAACGGTCACAAGGGTTAGACCTTCGTACGATCAAACACCACCACCCGGGACTTGGGAACGAACTCCCTCTCCCGACTAGCTTGTAACCCCTACTACGAGCACACCTGGCTCAGGAACACGATTGCAACGCACTGGACGTAGGGTATTACTCCTCGGAGGCCCGAACCAGTATAAATCTCGTTGTCTCCAGCGCTAACCATCTGAGCCCGACACATGATCGATAGAAATTCACTGCCAGCGGTAGAGAACCCCGACAGCTAGTTTGTTATGAGAGAAAAGTATTGTTGGCTGGTGGCTGATAAGCCAAACGAATAGGGTGAATACTACCCAACAGTAGTATGGTAGTATAACTGGTTTTTTCTATGAGTGAAATGGTAATTTAATCAACATATAAAATAGTAATTCGCTCGAAATATATTAACCAACGTGAGTTAAATAAAAGATTTTATACGTTTGATTTCATATTTTACAACAATACTATTTTTCATAGTTCCAATCATACTCCTATATTACTCATCCTGCCTATGAATATCACATATACTACCGATAAAAAAACGGTAGTATAGAATTAATTTCAACTATCGGGTCTTTCAAACGGTATTATAGGATTGTATTGCGCACTGTAAAAAATCTCATTTTATTTTGGTTCGGCTGAAGCTCCACCCCTGACTCTGCTATATTTCTTTTTTTAGAATATTTTATTTTGGTCCGGCTGAAGCTCCACCGATGACTCTGCTATATTTCTTTTTTTAGAATGACACAGTACAACGCAGACGCTCACAACACGCATGCACACTCACCCCTATGAATACACACGTATGCAAACTCTACCCCTATAAGCACCTCTGAAGGACTGAGCACCGACACAATTGGAGATTCCCGAAGTCACCACAACACCGGTAAATCCTGAAAAAAGATTCCCGAAGTCACCACAACGCCGGTAAATCTTGGAAAATCTAGAAAAATGGAGATTCCCGAAGTCACCATAACGCCGGTAAATCCTAGAAAATCCAGGAAAAGGTACAAGCACTCATACTTGAATCTTGATGAGTAGCGTCTCATTAGACCGTCCTACCATTGGACTACAAGTCTAATCGTTTCGGCAAAGGGATAATTAAATAAAGCTTACGAGGGAGGCAAAGCATGCATTGGGGTTGATAGACTTGATGCGATCAGCCCCTGAACATGCTTTATGCATGGATGATGGATCATGCATCATCCTTAGCAAGGAGGGTTTGCACGACCCGGCAAATCAGAAATTCAGAAATGGTCGAAACGCAATCGAAGAAGCTGAAAATGAAACCGTGAGCTGTAGCAGTGCCGTTGCTGTCGACAAGCTCAAGTCCTTTGTCTGCACACAAGAGGCCGGAGCAGAGCACGATCTTGTTCGGGGATGAGAGGGCCCCGGCCTGTACGCATCCGTAATCCAAACCCGATCTCCCATTGGTGCAGGCTCACCTGGCTCTAAGATCACACAGCTTCTTCATCATTGTGACTTTTTCCGAGATGGCGGCAGAAAGGAACGGGAGAGGAAAACGTCAGAAGAGAATGATCGAGATGAACCGGATGGCTCTCAAGAGAGTGTTGGGTGGAGCATTTCGCTTTCGACTCATTCTCTCACCGGCAAGTAGCAGTTATGCCATTTTTATTTTTTATTTTTTGAAGAAGAGAAAACAGTCTTGGGCCGTCTGAAAGAGATTTTTTTTGTTGCTCCTGTGCAAATGCAAAGAGTAAAATTTCACAGTTGGGTACTTTTTTCTTTTTATTTTTTTGAAATCATTGCTTAAAATTTCACATGTCTATTTATGTTGGCACCAACTTTTTTTAATTGCTCGGTCACTCGGTGCACATGTATATCAGTCACTGTTTTATGGTTGAGTATTGTTTAATCTAAAAAATGGTTGAGTAGTACAAAGATATTTTGAATTGCAGATAACAGGAATCAGCTCTGCACCAAATGCCAGAATGTTCCTGCTGCCTACTCCATGATATCTTTTTTTGGAAGAAAATATTCTGCTTGGACTCCCCAAGATTACGGGGAAATGATAAATTCCATCTTGAAATCTTATTTCAGAACCGCTGATACGCAGGGCCGGACCTACGCATGAAATTGAGTGAGGGCATGTGCCCCCATGGGAGAACAACCCAACTTGAAAGTTTTTGTATGATGGAAATTTGCTGATTACCTTAGAGTTTAAAAATCGAGTGAGGGCATTGTGCCTTCACGGTTCACAAGTGCATACAGTTACAAAAAAAAGTTACTCTTTTAATCCCTACCGGAGAAAAGATGGAAGTGCACAAACGCATCCATTTTCCCTCCATGCTGATTCCTCCCCTCACGAATTTACTTCGTCGGAACCAGACAGAACAAAGAGGAATAGGTAGTTCCGGACAACAATTACTTGGCTCCGCTCCACAATTCAACAAAGATCAGTTTCTACTCATAATTATTTAGTTCCCGATCAATAATTAGCAGCAGCATAGCGAGAGCAAGAGCGAGCAATAGCGATGCCATCCATTCCGGAACTCCTCTAAGCTGCCAATTCCGAGGGCCGACAATTATCCCATGCCAAGGGGATCCGACAACGATGCCAAAGCTTGTCGTGCTCCGCCATCGAACCCGCAGCTGCAAAAATCGTCGTCCCCGTTCCGTCCCTCCATTATTTCCCGGGAAAATTCCACGCGAAATTTCGCCCAGGCTCTGTTCTTTCTGAAGAAAGGGAAGTGCACTTGGAAAACACTTGTGTGCTGGCAGCAGTGCAGAGCTCTACTAGTACCTCATAAAGCTTCCTGCGGCGGCTGCTTCTGTCTGCGAGGAGGCGGGAGGGAGGTAGCAGAAGACGGCTTCGCAGTTTGCGCACGGCAGCTCGATCGTAGCATTCAGGTAGGAGGCAGACGTCAGCTCACTAGCTCAGTCGTCATCAGCAGTACTAGTAATAGCTTCTCCATCTCTTCTCCTTTGCAATCAAACTATAGGAAGAGAAGGGTAGCTTAGCTTGTCCTCCCCTTGTTGCCTTCTCTTGGGGGCTCTACTTCGATGGCCAGGTTTCTTGTTTTGGTAGGTTTACTGACGCTTTGCTGTTCTTGGCCCGGAACCTTTTTTCCGCTTGCAGGAAATGTTCTCCTCGGGGGCTAGGAATCGTGACGACATGGATGGCAATGCGAGAGCGGCGGCGAATCAGAGGAAGCCCATCGTGTAAAGATTTTTTTCCTCCGCCGCCCCACAAAAGAACTCGTGTCCATTGATTGATTGATTTATCCGATGGCGTCCCCGCAGCACGGACGACGACCTCGTGGAGCTCTTGTGGCACAACGGTGGCGTCGTCGCGCAGCCCCAGGCGCACCAGCGGCCGGCGCCCTCCGAGCGCCTGGACAGCAGCGGTCTCACCGACGAGGAGACCGCCGCGTGGTTCCCGGACACCTTCGATGACGCGCTGGAGAAGGACCTGTACACGCAGCTCTGGTACAGCACCATCGCCGACGCCGACACGCACCACGGGAGCACGCTCCCGGGCCCTGGCTCGCAGCCGCCACCGCCGCCGCCGGAGCTGGCGCATCCGGCGAGGCCGCCGGTGGGGAGCAGCGGCGTCGAGTCGAGCTGGGCCGGCGACATCTGCTCCACCTTCTGCGGCAGCAACCAGGTGCCCGTGACGCCGGCAGGGATCAACAGGGGAAAGGACGTGGCATTGCAGTCGGAGGTGCCGCGCGGTGCCGGCGCCGGCACATCGTCATCCGGCGGGTCTGGAAGCAACTGTGGGGGGTCCGGGCTGCCGAGTGACAGCGGCCATGTCCAGAAAAGGATGGGGAGGTGTAGAGACGACTCGGATAGTCCCAGCGAGGTGTTTTCCTGGCCTAATTTGTTCATGTTCCTTGGTTGTAATGTAACCTGTATTGGGTAAGAAATAGGAAATATGGTTGTTTCAGTATAATAGAATTGATGAGGAAATTGCAGGATGCCGAGTGTGAGGCAACTGAGGAAACAAAATCATCAAGGCGATGCGGGACTAAGCGCAGGACTCGTGCAGCTGAAGTTCATAATCTGTCAGAGAGGGTGAGATCATATTATACTAGATAATAAGTCTTTTCAAAAAGGAAGCTTGTTGGTAAATCGTTCTTACAGCATTGTTGATTACTGCTCATGTAGAGAAGAAGGGACCGGATCAATGAAAAGATGCGTGCGTTGCAAGAGCTGATACCACACTGCAACAAGGTATGGTATGCAACTTTTTTTGTCAAGTCCCTTGACTAATAAAATTCTGTTGGTGAGTGGTGGCATAGTATATGCACTTGATTGTTGCCAATTTGTTTCTCTCTTTGATATTTGGTTGTAATAATTTTCAGACTGACAAAGCGTCGATATTAGATGAGACAATTGAGTATCTGAAGTCCCTCCAAATGCAAGTTCAGGTTAGGAGCTACTCTTACCTGAACTCACATGATCCCATATGATTATATGAGATCATTTGCTGGTACCAAATGAGACTAAGAAATGATTATGTTTCAGATCATGTGGATGACTTCTGGGATGGCACCGATGATATTTCCTGGTGCTCACCAATTCATGTCACCAATGGCTCTAGGCATGACTTCAGCTTGCATCCCTGCAGCACAAGGCCTAAATCAGATGCCAAGAGTACCATACATGAACCCTCCCCTGCCAAATCACATCCCTCTGAGCGCATCTCTAGCTATGAATCCAATGAACTCACTGAATGCCTCGAACCAGATGCAAAATGTTCACCTCAGGGAGGCAAACAATCACTTCATTCACCCAGATGGCAGTCAAACAATGGTACCTCAGGTATGATCACAGTATGATAGCACAGATGCTGTGAACTTCAGGGACATTTCAAACTTCTTTCATCTGCTCACCTAGCTGAAATGTCATTTTTTCTGCAGGTACCAGGAACCCATGTTTATGGATCTGAAACACCACAAGCTGAGCAACCTAATAGGGCACTGGAAGTACCAGCTAGTACTGTTGGGCCAACCTCTAGGACAGGACAACCACATACTTATGGTGGAGTTTAGAATGACCATCTTGTAAGGTGTTGCACTGATAAACTAGATAGCTTGAGCTGTATATCACTGCATATATGTGCAGAAGTGTCAGCAGTGTACGCAGCCATTCTTTGACATCGAAGCTGTTAGAGTTATTAGGAGTCTAGTATAGGTAACAAGGGAAACTGTATAGCTTCCATATTTTATCTGTGGAACTTAGCTGCATAACAAAGGTACAGTGTACAAGAGTGAATGGATGAGTAGTATATATGAAGCTGTCCTCATTGAACCTATGCTTTTTCTGTATCCATCAGTTTCATGGAAACTGACTGCTTGTTTTTGCCTATCTATCACATATTGACATTCTTCTGGCATGATCCATGAACTTTAAATGTCGAATCCATTTCTTCAGACCGAATTGACAATTTTGTACATATTAGCAAATATGCAGGTACCGTCAGGACCAGTTGGTCTAACCATCCTTTTCATGACAGTTACAGGACCAGAAATTCCATGTCGATTAGCACAAGGGTCTTTTTTCTAGCAATAAAAGAAAATGCTGACAATGATGAGCAGACGGCATCCATATTCATATGCTATATCTCAACTGATATGGTAATAGCTGTCGAGATATGAATGCTACAAGTGCATGTAAATGCAGATATCGATTTTTCTCCTCTGTGATGCAAACTTTGATTCATACTGCATTTTCTCATTTTTCTAACAGAATTTCGAAATGATTGTTGTGACTTGTGAAGTGACCAAAATCCTACCAACAGGTCCTACAGACGGAGTTTGGACAGCAAAACCTCTAAAGCCAAAGTACAGATCGATAAATCTTGTCTTTTTGCCTGGTACTATTTCGGGGGAACCAAACGCATACAACGTTGATCTTATCTACAACTTTACTAACACCGTTTTCTGCTTGTGGAAAGATTTTGTCCTGCTGGAGATGAGCTCGCCAGTCCATCACACTGCCGGCTTATAATTGGATCCGATCTGCTTGTTTCAGCATGCGGTGTTCTTGTGGCTCACAGCAGCCGGGAGAATCTGTGTGGAGCCCCTCCTCCCCCAGGCTTGCAAAAATGCCAGCCGCTCATCTTCAGCCCCGGAGCCATGGGCTGTTTTCGCTCCAAAGTTTTCACTGGTGTTACGCTACAGCACTCAAGTGTGCATGCATGGATGGTCCTATCAGCACATGCTACCGGGGCCTGCTCACTGCAACTGGTGATAGTAATCAGACGCTCATATCTCTCTTGGAGTTCATGTCTACCACCAGTTTTGGATCCCCCGGCAGTCTTTACTCCGCTGTTGCTTTCGCCTCTCGGTTATTCTTTGGATGCTTATGGTTTGTCACTTGTGTCGTCGGAATGCTGCTGCTGGGCCGGGGATTTATTTATACGAGTAGTGTCTTGAAGTAGAAGTGAATTGCTCTCCTTTTCCTACCATTTTAATATTTTTTCATTTGTTACAACTAGTATCACTGTATCTGGGCAGTGAATAGTGATTTTGGTGTGCGGCATTTTTATTCCATTTTCTTGGCAATTGTTTGCCAGCTGGAACATGTAGTGTGGTATTTTTGTGATTTTTCCTCCATATTCCTTTTTTTAAAAAAAATCATCCCTGCCTTAACGTTAACAAATGGAAAGGGGACCTGGGGGAAAAAAGATGGAAGCGATGAGCACATGCTGATTAAGCTTTTCACGTCTGCAGGAGTGATTGATGCTGTCACGTCTGCATCTTGTGTTTATTAAGGGTTCACTCCAGTCGCCATCTCCGCCGAGTATAATTAACATTCTTCTGAGACTGGGACTCGTATCGGCGTGTTTCGCGTTTGTAATTGGGATTTGGATCATTGGATGGAGTTCATGCGCAACTGAGACATGTTCCTGTTTGCTTTGGCGAAACATGTTGTTCGAGTGCATCTGGATAGCAGCACGAAGAGGAAACAGAAACGAGTTGCATTGCCAGTTGAATGAATCAGCGGCGAAAGCGAAACCGATGTCCGACTCTGAATTACCCTGCTCGGAGAGACGTCGTTTTTTTTTTTCTTCCTGTGTTCCATTTCAAGAACAAGCACGATCTGTATTGGGTGTTCATCCGTCATCAATCCCAGACACGAACGCTCCGCGGTGATGGAACATTTGTAAAACAAAACGATAGGAGTACATACGTTGCACAAGTGGTTTCAACGCCAGCGTACAAATGACTACAGAGGGAGCTCAGGGAGGGACGAAAACAAAATTGAAAAAAAAATAAAGTGGCTTCGCCCGGGTTCGAACCGGAGACCTTCAGTGTGTTAGACTGACGTGATAACCAACTACACCACGAAACCGCTTGTGGTAGAACTTCTTACGCGGTTTTATAAAGAAATCCAACCATACATGGGCCGTAGGGTGGTCAATCAATCTCAAACTAGTAACGAGAAAGCAGCCCACGGGCTTGCCAGAAACTAGGATCCATTCTGGCCGCCGGTCCGCCGATGATGCCTTGCAGGCATATTTTTACCGGTCTGGTGCTGCGCACATTTTTTTATTAATTACCGCGGTAATTATTAGGTGGTTTTATATGTTGCTTCAACGACAAATTCCCGCTGTGGTCGTGTCGCTGAAGGAAAGAGAGTTGGAGTGCGTGCATGCATCTAAAGAAAACAAATGATGACATCAGCCACATGCAACATTGATTGAAACTAAAAAAATCTATAAATTACAAATCAAACATCAAAATTCAATGCCATAAATCACAAACCAAACATCAAAATTCAATTCCGATCGCACCATTGGATTTCTGACAATAAAACTTCGAAACAAGATCCCACTTGACTGTATTTTGACAAACTTTCTTTTATTCGTATTTTTTAATTACAGTTATATATTCTGTTATCGCTAGAGCAAAACGAATGAAGTGCCAGAACAAACGAGAACAACTGTCAGAACAAGTTCATATGTCATCCCGAACAATAAATGTGGTGTCAGAACAAATCAGAACAAGGGTCGGACACATATTATTATGGACAGAACAAGATATTACATAGCCATAACAAGTTTGTATGTCATCTCGAACAAAAAAAAGTGTCAGAACAAATGAGAACAACTGTTAGAACAAAATCCTATTATAGTCAGAACAATTTTTGTGTCATCTCGAACAAAAATAGATGTATTGTCAGAACAAATAAGAACATGTTGTTATTATAGCCCGAACAAGATACTTATAGCCAGAACAACTTATTATTTTAGCGAGAACAAATTTACATCTCATCGAACAATACAAATATTAATGAAGGGAAAATATTAAAAGAAAAGAATATAAAAAACGAAAACAAAAACAAAAAAATAAAGTAGAAAGTAAAAAATGAATAAATAAAAAGAAAATAGAAATAAAAGTGAAATAACAAATAGAATAAAAAAGAAGAATAAAAAGAAAGAAAAAATGAAACAGAAAAATAATGTTAGAAAGGAAATATAAATAAAAAGAAAAACAAGAAGAAAAAAGAAAAAGAAAAACAGAAAAAGCGTTTATAAATAAAAAAGGAAAACAAAAAAGGAAACAAAAAGAAAAGAATAATAAAACCAAATAAAAAAACAAAAAAGAAAGAAAAAAACACCCACAACCCCGCCGCGACCCCCCCCACACGGCTCCCCGGCCTTCAGCGACAACGTTGACGCTTTTCTCGGTCGAACACACAAATGCGCTAGCTCACGCGGTCATCAGAAATCCACTCGCCGAACCACCAAGCACGAGTCGGTATAACCGCCTGGGGGGGGGGTCTAACCGCATTGACAGGAGGTACGTCGAAAAACCTACATTCGCCGCTCTGGGAGGGACCCCGTCGGGAACAGTGCGCCTAGGGTTGTCCTGAGATCGGCAGGCCAATCAGAACTCAACCACCGTGGAGACGAAGAATGATAGCAATGGAGGTTGGAAAAGTTAGGGCTTGGAGAAAATAAGGTAAAATTGATAATGACGATTGATGATCCTCTCAATCGGTCACGACCCTTTATATTTATAGGGTGAGAGGAATTGCCCTACAAACAACGCTTTACAACTCGGAATCAAGATAAACTTCTAACACTACCCGAACTCGGGGAGACCCGGTTAGACCGCCCTTGGTGGCGGTTAGACCGCCTGGCCCCTTTGTGCCGAACCGACTACAACGCATCCCGGTCAGACCGCCCTGGGGACTCGGTCTGATCGACCTGCTTGGTCTGAGTCGGCTTTTGCCAAATTTAAGTGTCAACATATACATAACATTCACCGTAATTATTGCTACACGCGCGCCGCTTGTGCCCGCACGATCTTGTATTGCACTAGAACAATCGGCGCGCGATGCACGCCCTAGCAAAAACTACCAATAAAATTATGAAAACACAAATGTAGAAAACATCAATTGTCCCGATCAATTTCGTTAGACATGATGGATTGCCCATCACACAAGTTTAGAAGCATTAAACAAGATTTACTCATCAAATAATTTCATTAGACAAGATCCATTTCTTTCATTTGGAAACGGACAAGATTTAGAAGCATGTACAAATGGATATAAATTTTGTGTATTCAATGTATGAAATTTTTTGCAAAGGAACATTTGTTGGTGAAACCAAGGTCTCTACCATGTCTTCATTGTAGAATCGCTAGAGGCACCTACACCAGTAGGAACAACACTCCTCTGCACGAAATATACCAAAAGAATTGTTGTAACTCCATTACTCCACCAGTAGGTAGCACACACAGACCACCACAAACTTTTAGATCAGCTGCAGTTGCTCTGTTTTTCTGTAATAAATCGCACATGTTTACTATTTAATGCACAGGCATATTCACATGAAAGTTGTAAGTCGTGAATCATGTCAGATTGCAAATGCAGACCATCTCATATGTATCACATTAATTCTAACCATAACCAAAAGAAGAAATTATATCAAAAGCAGGAAATTGAACCTATTACCATTGCAATGTAAACCCTTCGTGGAGGTGGCCCAATGACCTAAGCAAGAAAGACATAAACCTGCAGTCAGATAATATCGATCAAAGATAAACATGGCAAATTATACATCACTGTGCATATATATCTTTTGGAGAAGCAACCAAACACATACCATAGGTAAATCTTTTTCAAGCAAATTACAAATATATGTATCGCACAATTCCCAATAAGCATCTAATAATATGTAAAGTATGTCACACAATCTATTTATATTGGGACACATTCAAAACGTTAGAAAGCATGAAGTCCAATGCGAATTATGTGATTAAAATGTACACAAGACGGTGCAGTTTTACCCTCTGATATCTCTCTCAGAAATTTTTTAGACGCTCTAGGTTAAAATCTTGCTCCATTAAAATCTTTACATTTGAATTAGACAAAAGAATAAACATTTCCTTTACACATTTGTCTCCTCCAGCACTAATGAGCTCGACATCTACAGTTGAATTAGATTGTTGATACACTACTTCTCCAAGCAAAGAGGCATGATGTACTGAGTTCAAAAGATAAATCCATTCTAGCCCGCTTAGCCTGACTTATCCATTCTGCTTAGTTCAGATACTTACGTCCATCTAGGATCAGGCGCGCTGCAATCAGCACAAATGCGATTCTCACTTCTATGAAGTAACTCCTTCATCTTTGCCATCATAGCTGCAAGGCAAAGGTGAAATTGAGCCCATAGTGCAACACGCGACTGATTTGAACTTAACTGATACTTCAGAGAGAACAAGTGTGTGTATTAAACATATGCTGCAGAATGACCAAGATTAGAAAGCCCTCAGAGAAAATTATGCATTTATATTTTTGGTATTATGCATTCATATTTTTGGTTGGACATGTGCTCATCGTCATCGCTAACACAAATGTCATTTTCAAGCATTTTCACTGTGACACATGAATTTCAAGCTTGCTCCTTTGAAGCAGTAACGAGAAGAGAAGGTCATTTGAAGCATACCTGTGTCGCCAATGTCCTACACTCATCTTCTAGCCGTCACCTGCCAGAAAGGCCAGCTAGTAATGCGTCAAACTTTACTGAGATCCTGCAAAAATAAGGCAACAAATCAACAATAGCTTGAAATGTCTGAGAAATTCAAACACGAACACAAAAATGCAAAGGAAAAAATTATCTGAACTCTCAAGAACACTGTTGAGTGGAATTACTAACATCGTAGGATCCTAATTCCTATCCGGCATCCACGCGTGAATGCATAAATTTTCCAAGAAATTGGAGTGAAGCGTGGGAGCCAATCGAATCTCTGGGCAAAGAATCGCAGTCATACACATCATCCCACTTACTAACCAGGTGATTGTGGCTAAATGCACCAGAGACCGAGAATCTAAGAACAAACTGCAAGATTGCTTACCGAGAGCGAGTGAGGCCGGGATTAGCTCTGATTCCTTACGACCTTTTGCCTCCTGGCCTAGCCTCACTCAAGAAGATTATAAAGAAACAATGCCTCAAGTAGTCAAGTCACATCAGTGGCATGGACATGTAAGCTCATATTTTATGATACAACAACATTGCTTTAACATGTATTACCATGAACCAGATAAATCCCACAACATTTTGGTAAAAAGCACACCATCAAGAGCATGACACAAAAATACAACTGCAACCACAAGATTAGTGAGGTAGGAGGGGTAATGCATTTTTTACCACAACAGGAGCAGCAAGCACGATAATAGAGAACTCGAATGACATGTCTACCAATCCATGAGTACATTAACATATATCGAAACTAAAGCAAATCAATATCAAATCAAAGACCATTCATGTGGGTAAATATTTCATCTCTGGAGTCACATGTTTAGGTTTAGAACAAGGGACCAAATCTACATCCTAAGCATGGTGCACCACATATAAATTCTCTCATCTACTATGCAGCAAGCATGATAATAGAGAAGTAAGCACAAGTATGGAAATGTAGCAAGCACAGATCCTTCCTGAATTGTTCTTTATCAATAAGGTAAGCGGCATCGATTCACATCATCTGGCTTTATCACCGGGGGAAAACAACAGAAGGGAGAAACTTACCCTGATAACTTCTACCCAACTCAAGAAGGTCCCTGCAGGCACAACGAAGAGGGAGTGGTCAGTTAGGAGCACATACAAAAGCGACAATGGTCATCCAGGAGAACCAATAATGTATGCAAGAAAAGAAAAGCAAAACAAAAAACATGGTAGGAACAACAATCACAAACTACCATGTCAATTGATCACCGAGAGTGGACCAGTTTCTTTGAACATTAATTCCTATTAGTCCTAGAAGCATCAAGCATGACAGCCTATATATTTCTAGACGAGATTCACACACACAATGTAAATTACTAGAAGCACGACACTATATACAAGTGCTAGCAGACACCAGATCAGGCACCGCAAAACCCCGAAGCATGTGCTCCAAGGATCCAGCAAGCATATTTATGAACACCACCACATTACAAAACGTGTGGTAGCAAACAAGAGACGCAAAGCGGACACAACTACCTTTTCCTCCTCACCGACCAGGAAGAGCACAAACCGACCGAACAGTCCAAGGCCTAGGTCACCATATCCATGGCTGCCTCTACACCTGCAACAGAGAAGCAAGAACCTGAGGATTAGGTAAAGGCACAACGAATCCACCACAGTAGTAAGAGGAGCGCGCAAACAGGCTGAGGTACCAGATCTGCACGCCTTGGTGCACGCACCAGAGAAATAGGAGGAAGGTCAACAAGGGATTGGCAGCTAGGAGGGTTCGTACATGGGGTGAGGGGAGAAAGAAAGGGGAAAGGATACGGGGTGACAGGGAACTTATCTGCGATGTCGCTGGGCCGTCGGGCGCATCGAAACCTGGGAGCTCGTGCCGACAGGGAAGACCGCAATTCCCAACCACCCCATGTCGTGCGGCGGTGTTCATTGGCTGCTCTGACGGGGGCCCTGGGCGGATGGAGTGACACTGACATGGATGGGGGCCTCGGCAGAGAAGCCGACACGCCTGCCAATCAATGGCCGCGCTAGCACGATGCGCCTCGCCCCTCCGCTCCCGGCCGACACGATGTGTTCCACCGCCAAGCGGGACCAGATCAACCAATGGCCCACTTCTCAGCGGCGGCGGGTGGCGCTCGGGCGGTGAACAGGCGCAGTCGCCTCGACCCCACCCTCGGGCGTGGGGCGGATTAGGTGGAGTGGCCTATCCAGAGCCACGCGGTCTCTGTTACCCGCCCGCACCTAGGGATGGCAATGGGGCGGGTTCGGGGCGGGTAGAGCATACCCATGCCCGCCCCGACGTAGGCAGTGGGTAAAATTTCTTACCCGTCCCCGTGCCCATGGGTAAAATTTCTTACCCGTCCCCGTGCCCGCCGGGTATCGGGCGGGTAACGGGTTACCCATGGGTACAACAATGTAAACACATTGCCATTATGCCATACCACAATCACAAATTCACAATTCAACAAATTATTTCAATTTTGCAACATCTCACACAATAAACATTCATATGATAAATATAATCACATTGTCAGTTTGTC
Organism: Cenchrus americanus; assembly: GCA_947561735.1. Classification (NCBI taxonomy): domain Eukaryota; kingdom Viridiplantae; phylum Streptophyta; class Magnoliopsida; order Poales; family Poaceae; genus Cenchrus; species Cenchrus americanus. Next base: position 9,136,955 of record OX387240.1, on the reverse strand, counting down.
ACATCGGTACATCACATGATAAATGCATAAATGGAGTCACATTGTCACATCACATGATAAACCACACATTCATAGCACATATTTTTAAAAAGCATTGTTGACTTAGGGTTAGGCGGCGCCTGTGGGATGAGGAACGTTGGGCTGGGCCGAAGGTTGGGCTGAAACTGAAATATTTTGTTGAGTTTGTGATTGTTTGACGGGTACCCACGGGTTACCCATGGGTAAGATTAGATCCCCGCCCCGTACCCGCCTCACGCCGGGTTGGGTATGGGCGCCACCCACGGGTGAAAAATGGTACCCATGCCCGTCCCCGTCGGGTCGGGTACCCGGCGGGTACCCGGTACCCGTACCCGAATTGCCATCCCTACCCGCACCAGGGTCTGACGAGGCGCGCTCGCTCCAGACGCAACGCAGCGCTAGCGCAACACATCGGCCGTGAATTGCAGGGAGCTCGAGAATCCGGGGTAGCTTTTCATTACTCCGATTCCGATTGCTTGACCTGCTGCCGCAGCACCGCCTCTTTGCCTGTGTTTGGTTGGGAGGAGCTCCTTTGACCATGATTAAGGGTATCAAATAAAGTCAGTTTTAAATACTACCTCCACAACCCTTTGTAAAAATCGCAAGTCGAATCTAATGAGGTGCTTGACCGCATGATGAGAGGATGCTTACTGTAGCATTACTGTAGCAAATCATGGATTAACTATGCTCATTAGACTCGTCGCGCAAAGTTACACTCATCTATGAAAATGTTTTTACAAATAGACTTCATTTAGTACTCCATGCACGCAAGATTCTCTAAGCGCACTTTTTTTTGCTCCCCTCACCAGACACGGCGTTTGTGTTGCAGCCTTATCACCTGCAGGTGTGCAGTAGTGCATGCTGCGATTGATCACCGCATGCATGCCCAATAGGCGGTAATATGATGCGGCTTGTGGCAATGTGGCCAATAGGGGCAGCCGATGACCATTCTCTAATGGAAATGCAGCACCACCACCTTGTGACGTGTACACGGAAGCTAGCCGTTTAATACTCTTGCATACATGGATGAAGTATTAAATGAAGTATATTTGTAAAACTTTTTCGCATATGAGTGCAACTTTGAACAATAAATCTAATAATCATAATTAATCCATGATTTGCTATAGTAATACTACACTAACCATCATTTAATCATGTGGTCAAATGCCTAATCAGATTCGTCTCGTGATTTAGCTCGAGGGTTCTGAATGTAGTTTTGAAAACTATCTTTATTTAATACCCCTAATTGGCGGTTAAAGGTAGAGTAATTTTTTTACACCCTCATCCAAACATTGCCTTTGTATTGAAATATTTTTTTCTCCAACTTTAACTATTCGTCTTATTCAAATAATTATGCAAGTAATATCTATTTTATTTGCTACATGCTTTATTTTGTGGATATTTTAAGCTTCATTTAACCTTTTACATATTTGTAATATTTTTTTTAAATAAGAGTCAAAGTTGCAAAAAAAATCAAAAAATCAACGGTGACAAATATTTCGATGCTAGTAGGCCGCTCCCGCACAACTGCCAGCTGATGCAGTTTGTCCATCTAGCAATCTATCATGGGGGGCTGCTTTTATGTGTCATGCTCGATTGTATCATCAACCGGCTAAAGCTTGTTGTCCAGCTAGATGCAGCGTATAAGAGCAACTCCATGTCCAGCTAGATGCAGCGTATAAGAGCAACTCCAGCAGGTGGAGTAAATTTGATTCCCTATATAAAGTTATTGGGGATGGAGTAAAAATATTTTCATCCCCAAAACACAATTTACTCCAGCAGTTTCCCTATTCTCCCTCCCAACTCGTGGGTCCCACCATGCCACCTCACCTTCTCTTCCCCTCCCTCAAATCTTCGTTTTCTTTTTGCCCCCGCTCGGTTCTTTGATCCTCGGAACAACCAGCTGTCGAGGCGCGTGGCGGCGGCGGCGGCCAGCCCCATGACGACGACAACATCGCGCAGCTCGTAACTCATGGAGCGCCAGGGGTCCTTGACCCAGCAGTGCTTGGGGATGGTCGCGCGGATCTCGGCCAGCCCGAACGGCGGCGGCGGCTCAGGGTCGAACGCCCCGCCCGCGGCGTCCTCCCCCTCGACGGTCGAGGTGAGGCGCGACGGCGCGGAGACGTGGAGCGCCCGGGCGTGGTGGATGGCCGCGACCGCGGCGGGCCCGCGCCTTGCGCCGCGCGCGGGGGGCGACGGCGTCGCAATGGCGCCCGGCCCACGCGCGGCGGAGCGGCGCGAGGCCGCAACACTCGGAGAGCACGAGCCGGGCCGAGCTCGTCCATGGATCGATGCGCGAGCTCGCGCGGCCCCGCCCGCCGCCTCGCCGACCCCCTTCGTCGCGCTCCTCTCCGACCGAAGATGGACATCCGGCGGTATCACCGATTATAAATTCTCCCGAACCAAAATTAGAAAGACTCTTCCGGTTTCCACCGACGTAAACATTCAATATCCTCTCCATTTCTCTCGTTTCTCTATTGACGTAAACGGCAATAGTTGAGCGAGAGAAGATAGCATGGAAACAAGAGTCGAACTCGCTCCTCATGGAGATGTATTAATTCTCAAACGAGAACTTGATCTGAGCCTGTGAAATATTATTAGTTGTATCTACATGAGGCACAATTTTGTAGCCCAAACTTTTCTGCATGTGGTCAATGCATTTTCCTCCTCACACTGAATATCACAAGCGGCTGCTCCGCCTCAACATCACCCACTCGTTTCCTCAATCAAGACCAAAGATCCAAGAAACCAACTTGCTGGGGCTCCTCCGGAAATTCCTCCTACAATTCCCAACGAGAAGCTCGAACCCGCGAACCGGATCAGAGGATTTCTTGGCGTCGGGCTGATGCTGCTTCTCCTCCTTCGGGGAGCAGCAGGAGTCCTCCGCGTTGGAGTCCCCCGAGGTCGTCGGAGCCCTGCAGGCAGAGGAGGCGCTTGACCTTGCGCGTGCCCCGTGCCCGGGTGCGCCTACGCCGGCCTGCTCCTCCACGACCACATCCTCGATGCACACTCATCCGCCGCCGCCGGCGACGAAGACGACGCCGTCGTCGGCCCGCGCGGTCCGCCGCCTCCGCGGAGGTGGCGCCGCGCCGAGCACGCCGTTCCCGCGTCGCGCGATGCGCGCGACGAATGCCGACGCCGCGCGCGCGTATTCCCTCGCTTGTCAACGGCAGCGACGTCCCCCTCCGAGCGGTCGGCGTCGGTGGTCCGCGTCGACCCGCGCCCCAATGGGAACAGGTCGCTAGAGTACAAGGCGCATGTCCGCGGCGCCGGCTCGCTCGCACCTGTCTGCGTAGGGCCCCGTGCCGTGCACGCGCCTCCGGGCGGGGCGGCACCCCCACCGAGATGCGGCGGGAGGAGCGGGAGGAGGGAGGCGAGCGGTCGGCCCCGGCCCGCGGCCGTCGCCGGCGAGTCCGGCGGGTCGGGGGGCGAGGCGAGACGGCGGCGGCGGCTGGATACGCGGGCGATGCGAGAGGCCGAGAGGGAGATGTGAGTGGGTCCCACGGATAGGGGTGGAGGAGAGGTTCCCTCTAAAGAGGGGATGAAGAGGGGATTTTAGTCCATGGAGAAAAAAGGGGAGGCTATAGGGGATCTGCTGGAGAAGGTTTGATCCCCTATATGACTATTTTTTTTGCTATTGGGGAGGGGATAGGGAAGCTGCTGAAGTTGCTCTAAGTACGTCGTCTTAGCCCTTGTCTGTCATCATGAGATGAGGAGGAGCAGAGGTACAACGAGGAATTAACTCAGGACACAAGTTATCATCCACCAGAGCAGAGGTATGTGTGCGTGTGTATACACGTATGTGGATGCAGGCAAGGCTCTCGGGGGGCTCCAATAGAGAGGGCACGGGTAGAGGGGAGATGATTCATCCGATCCATTGCCGCGTGCGTGCATCGCCCGATCTCTCTCACGACTCACGAGTCGCATGCATGGTCCCTCCGCTAGCAACCTGCCGGCCGGCCGGCGGCTTCGCGGTGTGAGCCCACAGGCGCCTCGTCGCAGACGCCGACCGCGCGCGACGGCGCAGGGCGCCTCCGGGTGGGCCGCCGCCGGTCTGGCGCGGTGGAAGAAATGCACTCGGGGAAGAGAGGCTTCCCCGAGTGCCTTCGCATGCATGGTCCCTCCGCTAGCTACCTGCCGGCCGGCCGGCGGCTTCGCGGTGTGAGCCCACGGGCGCCTCGTCGCGACGCCGACCGCGCGCGCGGCGGCACAGGGCGCCTCCGGGTGGGATGCCGCCGGTCTGGCGCGGTGGAAGAAATGCACTCGGGGAAGGGAGGCTTCCCCGAGTGCCTTAAAGTCCATGGTACTCGGGGAAGAGAGGCACTCGCGGATGAAAAGTGATGGAGAAATGGAGATATTTTAAAAAACTCGGGGAAGCAAGCCTCTTCCCCGAGTGCCTCCTCCTAGCACTCGGGGAAGGGTCTCTTCCCCGAGTGCCAGAAAAAGGCACTCAAGGAATTAATTATTCTTTTTTAGTTTTTTTGCCTCATTTTTAAAGCCACCCCACATTATTTGAAATTCCTCGCTCAAATTTGGGGTTATTTTGAATTTTTTGGTATTTTCCATTCGCTTTTTCATTTTGTTGAATTTTTTTAGCATACTTCAAATTTGAACTGCAGGTGCATGAAGTAATGAAATTTCTTAATTCAAAAAATGATATTAATTATATTTGGTGTATGTTGAGGTCGTATCTAGGAAGCCACATGAAATTTTGAACATCTTTTTGCTGTAACGTGACGAACATCTAGCAGGAAAAGTGTTTGTAAATTATATAAAATCCGAACGAAGTCCGAAAATCATGAAACTTGTCTAGGTGTCATGTTATTGAATGTAGAGGCTGTATGGAAGAATTGAGAAGATTTCGAGCAAGTTGGGACGTCGGATGCCTAAAACCCAGACATCTCCACATATGATCAAGTGATAACACACGCGGAGATCCGCTGCCGCACCTCATCCCTCTCCTCAGATCCGCGGCGACCTCCACTCTCCCCGGCCTGGCGACCTCAACTCCCCCCTTCTCGACGGCGGCCTCCACTACCTCCGTGACGTCGGGCTCTTACTCTAGGCGCAATGGCGGCCTCCTCCACTCCGGGCGTGGCGGCGGCCTCCTTCACTCCCTCCCCGAAGGTGGCCTCCTCCACTCCCTCCCCGACAGCGGCATCCACTCCCTCCTACGGGAGCGGCGACCGGAGTGGGCTACAGTGCCGACCGGCTGGAGGGGGCCACAGTGTCGGGTTTTGGGATTTAAAAAAAAGAATAAAAATTCTTCCTCGAGTGCTTTGACGCCTCTCGTGACGCCTTCCCCGAGTGTGCGATTTTCGGCTCTCAGGGAAGGCGGCTTTCCCGTGAGACTCTTCCCCGAACCCTCTTCTCCAAGAGTTGCACTCGGGGAAGACTTACCCGAGTGCATCTGCCACCTGGGGAAGACCCTGGCTCCCGTAGCGGTTATTGTTGCCGGAATTGCATTGTGCTTGACTGCTTGTGAAAGCAAGCAGATAGCTAGCTAGGGAGCCGTCGGAGAGCGAGAAAAAAGGTAGATGCAAAAAGTTCATGGCTCCCTGTGTGCCACTCGCGTAGCTGCCAGCTGATGCGGCGGGCGTGTGTGTACAACGGTTGCTGGTTCTACTGCGGAAGTGCAGATGGCGTGCGAGGAGCCAAGCATGACCATCTCTCTCTTGATTGTCACGGGCTTCCTTATTTTATCTATGACTAGGATGGTGCCCGTGCGTTGCTACGGGCTATGAAAAATTTGTAACATGAAAATAATTCACAACAACCACTTGCAATATATAATTTCAAAACCAACACTTTCAGTTTTTTCTAATGTGTACAACAGAAAAAGGTCAAATGATTCTCGTAGATGACATCAACTGGTAGACACTTATTTTCCCGCTTGGCAGTTCACAAAACCTTGAAACCTTAAGAGTCTCTTCTGCTACAGCTCTGGTTAAAGTAATTACCGTCTTTGTGAATGTCTTTCTCTTGGATATTTCCAGCCACGATGTAAATCCCCCATCACAAATTGCCTCAGTTTGAATCCACATTAGAAGTGTGTGAAAAAATCCTTTAATTGTCAATGCCACTCAGAAAAGCAAAGCATATGGCACCAACAAAGAAACACAACAGTCACTAAATGCTATATGATATTGGTCACTTCATAAAAAGGACAACAATTGTGAGAACATTCAAGATACAATAACCATGAGCTAACAATCATACTCAGTTTCACAGTCACATCTCACTGTTCTATGTGTATCATTGGACATGTCCAAATTGACCTTTGAAAATGGACATTTCAGAAACTGCACATCAGGCGATGCTAGAAGAGATGCAGGTCGACCACTATGGTCATTGATTAAATCAAGCTATGAAACTGAACAACAAAGCATCACCCATTAAGCGTATATCATTACCTCTACAAATCACAGAACAAAAAAATTAACAACTTCTATATTCACACAGCTAACGACAACATTGTGGGCCATGAGAATTTCTAATGGGAGTGTTGCTGTCTGCTGACTGACCTGTGTCGGGATGCGTTTGCACGAGCATTAGTTTGTTTTATTCTTGTACCTGCACAATGGTGTTGATAGTATTAGTTTACATAAATATGGAACATTGCTCAGTTTATCCACCACAATCTACATTCAGGATCACCACAAAGAAAAGAGAAATCCAAAACTGTGAAGGAAGTGTTTATCAAATAGTTTCCTAATTTCATCATATATACATATATAACAGAACCTAGGCTTTCTTACCAAACTGATTATGCAGAAAACCTATGCTAATAGAATGAACAAACATAGATTATTACAAAGAACTAACTATACAATATTACAGTGCAGAATGTCATCTTAATGGTGCCAAAGATAAAAAGCTCATATATACCTTGTTGATATTTGGTCAAAACTTAATTATTGATTGAAATGCTTAAATGCTGTTAGAACTGGAGTATAAAACATAAATTTTCCTGGCTTGCATGCTAAGCACTCACTTCTCCCAGAACTCACAGCACAGAGACATGTCGTATTTCACAAAAAACAAAATTAAAATACAGCTATAATCATCATGCCAAGGTGTTGAACCAAAAACATTGTGAGATAAATGACTCCTCACATGATAGTAATAAACCATCACGAACCTTTCCCATGTCTTGCTGGAAGTCCCTTGTGTTGCAATTGGATTCGCTTTGTAAGTTCCCGCATCTTTGCAAAAAACAGAACAAAACTTGTCAGGTATATTCAGGCTATTACAGTGAACAAAAGACCCTTGTGCTAGCGATCTCCACGGAGTCCCCGAGGAGGCCGAGAAGCATCTAGCGATGCACAACCAGGGACCTCGCCACCTCCTGGGCGTCACCGAGCAACGCGCGGCTTGGCAATGGTTCCATCATCATCACACTCCTGCGCCTCGGCGACCCCCACGGCCTCGTGTCCCATTGCCCACACCCACACCTAGCACATGTACTCCGGCTCCTCGGCGGCGTCCACCCTCAATCAAGCCAACGAGACTTGGTGGAACACACTGCCCATGGCAGCCACGAGGAACACAGGCTGAGGAACTTCGACGGGAGAAAACTATGGCAACGCCGAGCGGCGTCGATCCGAAGAGGACCAGAGGGGCGTGGTGGGTGAGGAACGACAGTGGTGGTGGCGACAGTGTTGGCCCCACACCGGCGTCGATCCAGTGGCTGCATCAATCCACCGCCGGATCTCACACCCGTCGTGTCCCATGCTGATTGCTCCTCACGGCCGGACTCCTGTGCCCCAGCCTCGCCGGTCACCGGGTGCATAGAGAACGGGGGTTGACGGCAGTGCAAAGAGGATGGGCAGCAGCGGTGGATTGAGGTGTGGACGTAGGGAAGGGGCGGTAGCGGCGGCAGACGGAGGAGCGTGGGGCGGGAGAGGAGGTGAAGAGCGAGCGCGAGTACAACCGTGGGGAGGCGTCGGCCCGGCGCGGTGGCGGCGTTGATCCAGAGATGCAGAGGGTCGACGGCGGTAGGGATCTGTGGGGGAGGGAGGCCGATGACCAGACGAAACTGGATAAGAGGTGCGGCAGCGGCACAGGGCAGAAGGGATCGGACTGCAAGATGAGCCCACATGTCAGCGCAAGTGGGAGGCAGGACCATGCGAGTGGCAGAACCACCGCGGGGGCAGAACCGCGCCGCGGCGTTACCCTTACGCGTTTTTAGGAGTAGAGAATGCAGCAGACGCACTCACACTCGCATGCATGGCTCTTCATCAATCATCGATACGGACGGGTGCATTGCGGTGCCCGGCCGTCAACAAGATTTGGATGCTTTCTACGGACGACGACGGACGGGACGGACCAGTGAGGGCACTCCCAATGCTAGAAAATATCATAGTTTCTATATTTTTGGATTTCGAGTCAAGAAACTATCTTCTACAATGCAATTTTCTATCATAGCATCACATGACCCACTTGTCTCTCTCACAAGTCACAACTGATCCTGATTTGCGTGAAGACCTGGTTTCTTAGTTAGACTTGGAGTCTTATGTTTTCCCTCTCTTTCTTCATTAAATACAGCGCCACATCAGCAAAAAGCTATAAATGATATGGTAATTAATAGACTTAGACTCCATGGTGAAGTCTGGGTTGAAGTGCCCTGACGCAAACCAAATGCAACTCCTCAGTCTCGGTATGAGGTTCGGATGATTCGGGAAACAAAACAGGCTGTTCACAATTTCACATGAAAACTAAGTTTATATAGGCTGAAACGCCGGAGTGGGTGGAAAGGTATCTTCCTGCCTATCTAGAATTCGGACTTTCTCATCGCTTCTTAAATTTTGTGGCACCGAATCATGTTCCACGGCCACGCACTACCGTTACCTCTCATTGCGTATCAATCTTGCAGCTTCATCGATCCCTCAGCCGGGATTGCCTCTCTCTTTCTTGAATGTTGAGCTATCCCTTTGCTGACGACTCCAACAGTCCGACTGTTTTTTTCTAACTAGGTGATACCCCGCGTGTTGTTGCAGGAATTTCTACAAATTTTGAAGCTAAAATTTGAAAATATAAACACTAAAGTGATCGCATCGCAACATTCTACTGCAAACAACACATTGCATACATGGCAGCAATAGAAAAATCAATAGAAGAAATAATTGATGATTTTAGTGGATAATGATGTGGACAGCTTGCATGTTGAGAGAAGACATAGTGGATGGTGACGTGGCACGCTGAAGGTTTAGAGAAATCTTAAGTGGGATGCTTTTGTGTAGTTTTGTATGATAATAAGGCAATTTACCATTCTTCAACAAGAATAATGATAATTCATATATATCGTCAAAATAAGAAGAGGGGATAGCCGTCACACACCTCTTGTCCTCTTTGAGACGCGGATCTGTGCAACGTTTTTTTTTAAACATGCATAACACTTTCTCATTAAGAAGAAAATAATTTTTTAGCATAGCGTAACACGGGCGTTGAATTGCGAAAAAAATAGCATAACAACACACTATAGAGCTAGAGTCTAATCCGAAATAGATTCAGTTTGGTCATGTATACATGTATATTTTGTGTGCTCGAAGCATCGAACCATGCAACTAAGTGTTGACACACGCACATGCATTACTACTTTTTTTTTTGCAGGACACACACGTCTTAGCTTTGAAGCGCTGCTTACTGGTTGGGATCACCCGGTAGTGCTCTACATTACCTCTACTCTAGTTCATTCTGCAACCACGAGCTCTCCCTCAGCTCTCCTAGTCCTAGCCCAATGATTTCCCTAGGCGTCTTGCGAGTTGCGACCAGTGCTTGCCCTCTTTGAACTGCTAGCCTCTTTGCCTACGAAATCTAGGTTAGTCCCCGCGTTATTTGGTTGCGAGATCCCACGATGTGGAGGCTTTTGCAAGACAAGCTGGTTGCGAGATCCCACGATGTGGAGGCTTTTGCAAGACAAGCGCCCTGTTCGCTTGGCTTATCAGTCACCAGCCAACAATACTTTTCTCTCAGAACAAACCAGCCACTAGCAAACAGCCAAGAAGATTTTTCTCTCGGAACAAACCAAAGACTACCATCGGCCACCGGCCAAACGAACGGTCAAGGCCGTAAACTCCCCTACAACAAATTAAACGGAGATGATAAGCGTGCAAGATGACTTTGATGCATTCTGCATATAGAAGTCTTTAAAAATTCCATGGTGGTGTTGGATAGTATTGACTCTTTTTTTTTGACAGCTAACAAATACATTAAGACTTAAGCAGTCTTTTTACAAGAACGTCCTCGAAGAAGACCGATATTACATAGAGGTCCACTGAACACAGCGATGCATTCACCGGCAAGGCCACAGAGGCGACGAAGGCGCTTGCAACCAGGTGGAATACCACGCTATGCGTCGGTTTGAAGCAGGGGCAACGGGGCCATGAAGACCACACCAGGCGACCGAAAGGTATATGGATTATTGTCGTCATCGGAGTTCGAAGAGGGGCCTACAAGTTGCTTCCCAGGTGAAGGCGGGGGGCGCCAGAACAATCATCGCAGGGGTGCTGCAGGAATGGAGTGGAACAGCTCGAGGAAAGGTCGTCTGCTTGAAGTCGAGAACAGGGACGGAGGTGGAAGCTGGTACAATAGAGGGCCGATGCATTCGACAACGAAAAGGACGCCTCCAGAGGAGGCAGAACCATCGGAACAACCACCTTTGCGTTCGACAACGGCGAGGACTCCTTCACAAGAAGGGGCTTGTCCATCAGAACAACCAAAGAAGCACAACAACAACATGTGAAGGCGCGGTTGCGGTGAATTCAGAGGACTATACTTGGCCGATCCCGTAGAGCAGATCCGTCCTAGGGAAGAACGAATCCACAGGAGAAATGTCCGATCGACTTCAACACCCACCGGATCAGGGGCGACGGCGACGGGGAAGACTGGATCTTGGGTGCGGTGCGGTGGAGCGGTGGAGGCGCCGGAGCAAGGGAGCGATCTGGACAGCGGGGTCGAAGTGAAAGATTATTTAAACATACCTCGACTGATGCTTCATCGACGGTCACGGTGAGGGGATCGTATTGGCTTACTGTCGCAAATGTCTGAATCCGTCCCGGTGCCCCCCATTTCCAAAAGTTACCAGTTACGTACACGCCATAAAAAAGTTTCTCAGCACCTGCATGCCATGCACCCGAAATTCATTGACACACATGCCATTTTGGATGGATTCTGTTAGGACTTAACGGTTCCACCCATCTGACATGTGGGACCCGCGTTTGGAAATGACTATTATACCCCTGTCCATTAGAAACGAATCACGCTACTGGAAGAAACGAATCGAGACCTCGAGCGCATCGCTGAAAAAAAAGGACCGAACCCTAGCACCGCCGCCGACCGCCGACCGGCGACCGCCGCCGGCCGAGCTCCGCCCGTGCGCCCGCGGCCAAGCGAGGGGCGGCGGTCCGCGCGCTCGCGGCCGGCGGGCGGCGGCCCCGCGCGCGCGCGCCGCGGCCGGCGGGTGGCGGCCCCGCGCGCCCGCGGCCGGCGAGGGGCGGCGGCTGCGCGCCCGCGGCCGGCGGGCGGCGGCTGCGCGCCCGCGCCGGCGGGCGGGCGGCCCCGCGCGCCCGCGGCCAGCAGGGTGCAGGCGCGGCCACAATCCTTCCTGCAGGTAAAAATCTTCAAGTTTCCCTTGTTTATCCCTTCTTTGCTCGCATATATGTGATGTATGCATATGTGCTGAGCATGCCCTGCTGTTCATCTGTAGGATGGACGCCCGCTTGGGTAGTGAACCCCCTGAAATTTCAGAGTGGGAAATTGGTATTGGTCAATCAGTTCAACCAAGCATAGGGGAATCTGGTCTTACTAAATCTGCAGATAGTGATTTTCTTGCTAACCCAAACCCATCGAATGAGCATGCGGGTATTGATGATGAATGCTTGTATATTGACATTGGTCCTGAACATCGAGCACCTCCCATTCCCACTAGTCAAACCGAACCGGACACATTGGTAGATGATGTAGAGGGTGATGAAGTAGAGGAAGATGAAGTAGAGGAGGTTGAGGAGGATGAATCTTTGTCGATGATGAAATAGAGGAAGATGACATTGTAATAGATAGAGAGCACCGCACGAAACTCCGATGCACACTATGACAAGAATGATCCTCCTATGGCGGTAGGCACTATGTATTCGGATCGAATGCTTTTAAGTTGGCTTTAGCTACACATGCTACCAAGTATGAGTTCCAATATAACATTGAAAAGTGTGATAAATCTCGGTACAGGGTGTATTGCAGTGGCAAGGATGTGGGTTGTAGGTGGAGAATTCACACCGGCTACTTTGAGTGATGGAGTTACAGTGAAGGTAAATTTTTTAACACTTTTTATGCAATGATTTTTTAACACTCTTTATGCAATGATTTTTTAACACTCTTTATGCAGATCACAAGAAACCCATACAAGCATGAGAATTGTGAGAGCAAAAGAAGGAAAGGCAGTTGTGTAGGAGTGACACAATATTGGGTGTGTGAACAAGTGCTTGATTGGTTGAAGGAAAATGGAACAGTGGGTGCCAAAGAGCTGAAAAGAAGGTTGAAGGAGAGACACAAAATTGATGTGACCTACAGAAAAGTATATCTAGGTAAGCAACTTGCTATGGACAAAATTTATGGACCTTGGGGTGAAAGTTTTGACAACCTATACAACTTTAAGGCTCAAATAGAGGATAGTAGTCCTGGACCCTTTGTTGTAATTGATCATCATACCATCAACAACAAAAAAGGTTTAATAGGCTGTTTTTTGCTTTGAAAGCTTGTGTTGATGGTTTCCTACAAGGTTGTAGGCCATATCTTGTCGTAGATAGCACATTTTTGAATGGAAGGTTTAGGGGTCAGTTGTGTGTAGCTTGTGCAGTTGATGGTCACAACTGGATGTACCCAGTAGCGGTTGGTGTTATTGACTCAGAAACAAATCCGAATTGGGAGTGGTTTATGGAGAGGTTGAAAGAAGCTATAGGTAATCCAGTTGGTCTTACATTCGATGCGATTGTGGGCGGCCGGTGATGCATGGGGTTAGTAAAGTTTTTCCGGATCTTGAACATAGAGAGTGTATGTACCATCTAACACGGAATTTCAAGAAACACTATAGTGGACGGATTTTTGATGATCACTTGTGGGCATCTGCATATTCTTGGAGCCCTTACATGTTTGAGAAACATTATCAAGCCATGGCCGCAACCAAACCGAGAGGCTATGAAATGGCTTCGGGAAAATCACAAGAAATTGTGGACTAGGAGCCGAGTTTTCCACATTATCAAAAGTGGATTATGTTACCAATAACTTGGGTGAGACATTCAATAAATGGGTAAGATTACCTTGTTTACCTTTGCATTGATTATGTTATTTTATTTCATGTTTGCTTGAAAATTGAATTTCTATGTTGGCGAGGTGAAGGATATGAAGGGCATGCATCCGGATGAGTTGATGGATAACATTAGACGAGAAGATCTTAATTAAATGGAACCTTAGAAAAAGGGTTGCCCAAAAGTTTGAAGGAAAGATCTTACCTAATATAGTGCGAAGTTGAGAGGAGCTAGCTATAACCTGGACATTGAAGTAATCACAAGCTCACCTGATGGCATTGCAGAAGTTTGTGCTAAGGGAAGTTCTGCTAGTAGCTTCAGGTTTGTAGTGAATACAATTGAGAGGACATGTTCATGCAGAGCTTGGCAAGGGTCAGGAATACCATGCAAGCATGCCATTGCCTACATCACATCAATCCCTGGGGCCAAACTTGAAGATTATGTAGATGAGTGCTATTCAGTTGAGAAATTCAAACTTGCATATGCAGGTTCTATGCCCTTTATTCCTGACAAGTCCATGTGGCCCAAACCCACCCATGGCTTCTTCATGCATCCTCCATTGCTTAAGTCAACTGCAGGGGGAAGGAGGAAGAACAGGATGAAATCAGCTTTGGAGGGAGGCGATAGTAGGAAGAAATCGGGCAATGAGGAAGGTACGGCAAAAGACAACATCAGTGCCCAATATGCCATCAGTTAGGACACCATTGGTACACATGTAAGAATGGCAATCCAGATGACATAGCTGCATTTGAGGCTGAGAGGTAGACTTTGTAGACATAGCTACACAATGGCAACACTTCTTGTTTAGCTATGCAAATTAATAATTTTCCATAATTTATTTCAGGGGTCCACCAAAGAAAAGGCAGAAGAAAGCATCGTCCACAAGCACAGTGACTAGCATTGTTGTGGCCACTACTGGATCAGGCATGGTGTTTCCATACAATGAGGCGGTGGCTAATGCTACACATAAGCCAAAGAGAGTGAAAAAAGGTGCCAAAAAAGGGGGCCACCACCAACAACAAGTACTAGCAGGTTGATCTTTCACTTTTCTACATCTAGTCATTTACAATCTACAACCGCTGATTTTGTCATATAACCCTACCTGATTTTGTCATTTAACCTAGCTGATTTGTCATTTAACCTAGCTGATTTTGTGTCATCTAACCTAGCTGATTTTGTGTCATTTAACCTAGCTGATCTTGTCATTTAACCCTAGCTGATTTTGTCATTTAACCTAGCTGATTTTGTCATTTAACCTAGCTGATTTTGTGTCATCTAACCTAGCTGATTTTGTGTCATTTAACCTAGCTGATTTTGTCATTTAACGTAGCTGATCTTGTCATCTAACTTAGCTGATCTTGTCATTTATAATCTAGAACCTAACTGATCTTATTTGCACACAAGGTCTGGAAGTGGACATGGATCCAATGAGCCCTTTCCTCTCCAAATTGAGCACCCTCCTGCCGTTCATGAAGAAATTGCATCCTATGAAGTCTCCGCACCAATTGCATCCTATGACATAGCCGCATTTGAGGCTGAGAAGTATACTTTGTAGACGTAGCTACACAATGACAACACTTCTTGTTTAGCTATGCAAATTAATAATTTTCCATAATTTATTTCAGGGGTCCACCAAAGCAGAAGCAAGCCATCATGAAGAAGTGTACACCAAGGAGGGCTCCTGTTGAAGTGGTCAACCCATCCAGCCCAGCTTCTAATACCAGAAGCAAGAAGAAACTCCAGCTTGAATAAATTATGAGGAACTATTACTTTTGATGTAATTTGAGACATGTCTGGTTTGGTGTGATGTCATGCAAAGTAGTGAACTTGTACTTTCTATGTGTGGACTAAGTGTGATGTCTATGTGTGGACTAAGTGTGATGAAAACTAGTGAACTTATCTGTTTAAATGTTGGTGATATGAACTTGTTACTATGCAATGGTCATCCCTTATTTTTTGCCATGTGATATGTACATTTGATTGTTTGCAATGGTCATGCACCTATTTTTCCCTTTTAAAAAAATTAATGTCTAATTTTTTCTTATTTTTTGCAACCCTTTTCTAATTTTTTCCACATTTATCTAATTTTTTCTAGCATTTCTCTCGATTTTCCCAGATATTTTAACCATTTAAAAATTTATTTCCACTTTTCTAATATTTTTTTACAATTTTTAAATCATTTTTATAATTTATTTTCGCTTTTCTGATTTTTTAATCATTTTTATAATTTATTTTCGCTTTTCTGATTTTTTACGATATTTATTTCGATTTTTCCCACATTTCTGCCATAATTGTAACACCCTAAAATTACATCACCAAATTAATGTAAGCAACAAGGTGTTTTAGATTTTTATTTTCTAAGGATTAATTAAATTATCAAATAAATTTGGCCATTAAAATATTTTAATATCATTTTAATAATTTAGAAGCAATAAGTGCTTGTGCATCATGATTTGAATGCATGAGTTTTGGTTGTGATGTGGTTTTAAAAGTCTTAAAATATTTGTGAAAAAGTCCTTAAAAATAATTGTGAAATAGTTTGTGAAAATTTGTGTAAAGGTTTGAATTTAAAATATGTTTGAAAAGTTGTTAAAAATGGTTTGTGAAAAGCCTTTAAAATAGTTGGAGAAATTTGTGTTAAGATTTAAATTTGAAAAGATGTAAAAGATTTGAATTTAAAAGGGTTTGAAAAAGATTTGAAATGGAATTGAAAAGGAAAAGGAAAAAAAAGAAAAGAAAACAAACCCAAACACTCCATTACCGGCCCACTTCCCTCACCTCCACCTATCCCTCCTCGGCCCGCAGCTGGGCAGGCCGCATTTTTTTCCTGCGCACTTGCGGCCCACCAGAGCCCGCGCGGCCCACCGCAGCAGCCCAGCAACCTCCTCTTCCCTTTTTCTTTTTTCTTTTTCTTTTTCGCTGGCTGACAGTCGGGCCCCACACGTCAGCTCTGCCCCCTACCTCCAGCACCTCCCTCGTCGAGTCAATGGCGCGCCGCTGGCTGTTCTCCCTGCCTTCCGCGCCTTCTTCCTTCAAGCCGCCATCAAGAGCATCAAAAACACCGGCCACCGCCTCCTCCCTTAACCCCCTTCCGTTTCCTCTCCAATTAAACACTCCCATGCAATCAAGGCCGCCCCCCATGGCCATTGATGGCCATTACTCCGGCCGTCGCCCCCTCTCGCCTTCCTCGCACTATAAAACCGACCCCATAGCCCCTGCGGCCGCCCCTTCACTCGCCGCGCACCACACCCCCTCCTCGCCCCCTCACGCGTCGCCGCCATCGCGGACCACCGCAGGCCGCCGCAACCCTCCACCACCGGCCATCTTCCCGTCCGCCTCCGTCCAAGGTGAAGACCTCCAAGTGTTCCTCATCATCTCCTCTTCGTTTCCCCCTATTTACTCGAGCTCCTCGATGCCCAGGTCGCCGGTGATTTGGCCGACCCGAGCTCCACCGCCGGCCGCCCCTCTTCAAAATCCGGCCATCTCCGTCCGTCTTCCCCATTGGTGAGCATGTCCCTGTGATCCCCTCATTCTCCTCTCTCCGTTTCGCACCTGAGCCGAGCCCTAGGCCGCCCCACCGCCGGCGACCGGAACGGCCAGGACCTCCTGCACATCCCTGTCCGTCTCGAACCGAAGGTAGAAGAAGAAAGGCCATTTTACTTTTAGGACCCTGCAGAAACATGTAATATTTGTCTTTTATCTTGTGCCTTGCATCTTTTCCAGGAAACCCCCTAGAAAGATTCCACTTCCACACATAAATCCCACCCAAGACAGGTTGCATATCTAACCCCGATTTTAGATCTTTTTGCAAGCACTATTCTTTGTGTCTCGGGAATTTCCTCTCGCTAGCCCCTGCGGTCTATAGTTAATAGTGTTTTGACCCTTGCAACCTTGTCTAGTCTATAGATCTAGCGTTTTAGCTCTGTTTAACCTCGTTCTTGTTGCGTTAGGCTCATATAAACTCAAAGTACGCGCTAGGAGCAATGTTGTACAAGTTCTATGTTTTATATTTTATTTAAATATTAAATATGATTAAATCCTATTACACATGCTTTTCTAATTAAAATCTAATTAGAGTTCAACACGTGTTTTCATAAGAAAGTTAATATGATTAATACTAATTAAATATTTCTTTTAATTAAAAGTTAATTAGATGTATATCTCGGTTTTTATAATCCAACTTAATTTGATTAATGATTATGCAATTTGCTTTCTACTAGAATGTAACATAGGCTATATCTCGAGTTTTCTTAATTAAATGTTAATTTGACTAAAATGAATATAAATGTGTTTTTAAATTATAATTTGATTAGAATAACTCGAAATATAAAGACAAAACGCCTAGATGCTCTTACATGCTCCTTTTAAAATTAAATGTTTAATTTGCATAAATCATACTTGA
This sequence comes from Cenchrus americanus, assembly GCA_947561735.1. Classification (NCBI taxonomy): domain Eukaryota; kingdom Viridiplantae; phylum Streptophyta; class Magnoliopsida; order Poales; family Poaceae; genus Cenchrus; species Cenchrus americanus. The sequence goes on along the minus strand of OX387240.1, from coordinate 9,119,234 downwards.
ATATTTATAAGTAAAATTGGACTAAGCTTACATCGTCTTTTAAATACAAATATAACTTGCTTAATTATAAATAGGGTATTTCTCTGAAACAACCTATACACATGATTTTACCTAATTAAAAGATATCAAACGCATAGCTAGCTCTTGTTTGTGATCATCCAAATCTCCCGATAGTTCCGAGTGTTCCTTGTGTTCGCTTTCCTAGACCCAAACCCTGTTTTCCCTTTAAGCTTTTCATGCTTGGTGTATTGTTTTGTTTATTGAATGTATTCTTGTGTGCTCGTAGACATCGTGCCAATTTCAAGCGAGCAACCAGTTGAAGTAGATCAAGAGCAAGTGTTTGAAGAAGAAGAACCTTAGTGATTAAGCAAGGAAGGCAAGTGGTCTTCTCCCCCTGCATGATTCTATTTTATCCTATGTAATTGCATGACAACTAAGTTTATATTTATTATGATATTGCATTAACTTGATGGGAACACCCTTTTAAGGACTTATCTAGACTTTTACCCACAGTCCTTGGATCAACCCTGTTTAATAAATGTTTTTGGGTAGAATATGCTAGTTGCTCAACTTGAGTTGGATAAAAATGGTTTTCCAAGATAAAGGCTTGTATGTTTAACGATGATGCTTTTTGGTAATACAAGATCATGTGATTTAATCGGAACATGGAGAACCACCCAAGAAAACATGCGCAACCACAGTGTTACATGGCTCTGACCTTAGCCAATTAATTAGGTGTGCGATTGATCTGATGGCCCTTTTCCGAAAGGAGCGAGGGGGGATCGGGTTGCGGGGGTATAGCCGGTCCTTTTGGGGTAGCGAGCCTTTGCTAAGGTGCCGACCACTAGGGAGGGTTATGGTCCGCCCGATCCGTAACTATGCGGGTCGTTAGTCTTTTGTATACCTTTGTAAAGGCTTCGTAGCGTCCCTATGCAATCACACCTCGGAAGTGTGGTATGATGCACGATCGGCATCGCATGGTTGGGTTCAAAGTTCTTCGGAACTTTTACGCGAGGCCGTGGGTAAAGTGTGCAAACCTCTGCGAGTGTAAAGGCGATCGATCGGCCGTGCTCACGGTCATGAGCGGCTTGGACCCTCACATGATTAATAAACTTGAAGATGAGAATAAATCGTGGTTTGGTGAAGCTCGATGAGCTTTGGGTTGTTTTGCTTAAAAGTTTCTTAAGTGGGTTGGTATATACTTACATCTAGTAACTAGGCATTCTTTAATTAAAAGTTTGACCAACATTAAAATGCTAACCGCTGCAAAACCATAGCCTATCCTTGATAGCCTTGCATCTTCCCCCACTTGTTGAGTACCAACCATAAGTGTACTCAGCCTTGCTTACCGCTGTTCAGAAGAGAACAATGGTGAAGAGTTCTACATCGACTTTGAGGAGTTCTGAGGCATGCGTCTCCCCAGTCAAGTGCCTGTGGAAGCGGAAGACGAAGACTCGTCGTGTAGTTATCGTTTTCCGATGTTAAAGACCTTCGTGTCTTCCGAATGAGTGTAGTAAGTTGTTAAACCTCTTGTTACGTTTTACTGTCTATGATATTACACTCATTTCGTCTATCATATGTGTGGAACTAGATCCTGGCACACATATGAGATGCGTCTGGTTTCCCACCGGAAATCGGGTGTGACAGAGTGGTATCAGAGCAGGTTGACTGTAGGAACGCAGCCTTAGCTAGAAATGGTCGAAAAGTAAGGATTCATGTTCTAGAAAGCCTGTCATCCTTCAAAATTGACTTATTTTACGTATAAAATCTAATTTAATCTTGTCTTGTTGTTAAAGCACATCGTTTTGTTTTGATCTATTCTGAGTTCGTTTCTTGTGCTATCAGCTGAATCTTCACCACCGAGGTTGTCTGATATAAGTTCTTAGATTGCCTACCCCTTATCAACTTCGATAGAAACGTTTCTGTGAGGACGATCGTTGTGCTAATGTTTGTTGTTTGAACACATGTTTGATTTGGATCTTTGTTTGTGTGAGTTGTATTGTGGAGTGATGGCCACAAATGCAACAAGAAATAAATTGTTAGGTTAATAGAGATAGATTGGGTTCAAATCTGGGTTATCCTTATCTACCATACAAGTTGGTTGAAGGATGTTTGAAGATCAAAGTCTGGAAGCAACAACATCAACAACCAGAAATCTACAAGCATATACAGACATCAACATGTGAGAGAAGTTAAAGAAAAAGATGGTCAATTTCATTCACTGTTGTTATTCTCCTCTCTACCACAGTGTGATTACAATCACAACAAGAAAAGATGGATATGATATCAATAATTTTACCTTACTCTTCAATCTGTATGTTTCCAATCTCTTCTGAGCTTACCTTTATCACACAACAAGATGGCGAGTTCTAATGGAAATCACAAAGATAAAGACAACAAAGGAAACATCAACATTCCATCTACAACCTCAGCATTTGAACGCAAGATGCTAGAGCATATGGCAACACAAACTCAGACTCTGCAATTAATGACTCAAACCATGGTTAAATCCATCAATATATTATAGAGCAAGCATCAAATCCTAAGAATTCCAACCTTGTTTTGGGTGAAACCGTCAGATTCCAACTGTTTCATCGTCATTGGATAAAGAAAATCTATCAGTCATGCAAGCTCAAGTCTTACAGAGACAGAAGCAGGACAACACGTCACCCCCTCATAACACAGAGATAACCAAAACTGGAGTTCCTGCCGGACCAGTAAAGAAGCAAGTTTTAGAAGCATGGAATCATCAAAATAATAAGAGAAGTCATAGAGCACCAGAGTTGCGGACAAATGAACAACATGAACATATGAAGATTTCAGGAACATGTCAATGTTGTGAGCATTATGGCCGTTCATGTCTCCAAAAAGAAGCCAGCCTAATGACAGATGAGGCTAGACAATGTTATCATTTGGATATCAATAAGAAGATGAAGTTATGTACCCAAAATCAGTCCCAGAAGAAGTTGCTCAAGCTGTAGATAGTAATCAGATTATCAACCTTGAGGATTGGAGTATAACTTTCAAAGCATTTCAGCTCGATAGAATCAAACAACTCAAGAAGCATGCAAGTGAAGAAAGTCAAGGCAACCAAGACAAGAGAAATGATAGCAGTAACAACCTGGGATGTGATCAATATGTGTCACCATATCCAAACCCGAAGGATACATACACAAAGTTCTGGAATACTGAGCCACCTATGTTCTCTAACACTATGGATCACCTAGAAGCTGAAGAATGGATCACAACAATTGAACAGAAGCTAGACTTGGTGCAATACAACGATAGAGAGAAAGTTTTGTTTGCATCGGGATAACTTGTAGGAGCGACCTCGAATGGTGGAATTCTTACATCTACGAACATGAGTAACCACAAAGTATTGTTTGGGAATAATTCAAAGACAACTTTATAACACACTTCATTCCTGTAAGTACGATGAAGCTCAAAAGGAAGGAGTTCCTTAACTTGAAGCAAGGGCAAATGACAGTGAATGAGTATAGGGATAAATTTATTCAGTTATCTATGTACGCACCCAGATCGTCTGAAAGTGATAAAAAGAAACGAGAACATTTCCTCAAGGGTTGAATAAAGACCTTCAGAGTATACTAAGCTTACATGAATATTCTAGTTTGCAAGATGTCATCAACAAAGCTATTGAGTTAGAGAGCAAACTATAGGAAATCATAAGTAAGAAGAGGAAAATGAATTTTCCAGAGCAATATGAGAACAATTCACATCTTTACCATTTGACTCAAGGATCAGAACATGAGTATGAAGATCAACCACGCAATCGTCGAAACTTTAAAGAAAGTGGAGATTGTTTCTACTGCAAAGATCATGGACATTTTATTAGCAGGTGTCCTAAGAAACGTACTGACCGATATGAAAAGAAAGCTCAGCAGAGACAGAATAAGCAAATCAATACCCAAGGAGCCTTGGATCAAATGGAGAAGAATATTAAAAGTTGTGTATGAGGACCCGAAGTATGATTCGAGATGGCTAAGCTTAGGAAAAGAAACAATTATGGAGTCGATCCAGCTCTATTCAAATCACTTTATCAAGAAAAGAAGAAAAATCCTACAAAGGCAAATCAACAGAGTCGAGAAAAAGGAATGGACAGTTACAAGTGGAGTTAGGTTGAGTATTCCAATGATGTTTCTAAAGTGAGTTGTGAAGAATAAAGAACTATGTTTATGGAGCTGGTGTAAGACGAATTATATGGAAGCAAGATAAGCAGTGTTGGATGCTAAACACCCGAATTCTTGTTTCATGCCAGCTTTTGTGAATCTCGGGATGAGAATCTGTCTTAAATTGGAAGTTCAAATTGCTTCATCTTTTTGAGTTCATCTCTTCATGCATTAGTACACTATTCCTATCTGGAATACCTTTCTCTAACAATCAGATGGTAAGCACCAGGTCAGGAGAAGGTCAAGACATTCCATCTGTTGTCTGTGCTCATATTGCTAATCAGCAGAATCAAGCACCACCCCCACCCCTCAACCCAGCAATGGATCCAGTAACGCAACAGTTCCTTGTCACTCAAATGCAGCTAATCCAAAACCCGACTACCACCACTCAAAACATTCAAGCTTTGCAAAATCAGTCACCACCAGCACCGGTGGACAAGCATAAGGAATTCATGAGTCACCGTCCTCCCACATACTCCTACTCAACCGATACATTGGATGCTGATGATTGATTAAAGACTGTCACCAAGAAGTTGGAGATGACACAGTGCACTGACTAAGAGATGGTCTTGTATATGGTAGGCTGTTTGGAAGGATTAGCATCCAAATGGTGGAGTGCGTACACTGTCGCACATGCTGCACCTAACATCATCACATGCAAGGAATTCAGGAATAGTTTTCGCGCGCACCACATTCCCCCTGGTGTGCTCAAGTTCAAGCAAAGGGAGTTCCTCGCTCTAAAGCAAGGCAATATGTCAGTTAACGAGTATCTGGACAAGTTCACTCAGTTGTCTCGCTATGCATCAGACGAAGTTAATACTGACTCAAAGAGGTAAGAACGCTTCCTGGATAGTCTGATAGAGCTACTCAATTATCAGCTACAAAGTCACAGCCTCCCGGACTTCGCTACATTACTGAACAAAGCTAAAGGTCTGGAGGACAAACGTGCGAAACTTGGTGAACAGAAGCGCAAGTTCCAATCTCGTGGAGAATCAGCAACACACGTCCCCGCTTCAATTCATCACCAGGTTCTCAGTTTAGTTCTGGTTAATCAAGTGGAAATTATTTGCAAAATTCTAAGTTGCAGCGTTCAACCCAGCAGTCCTAACATTCTAGCCAACAGACACCACATGTTCCAAATCATCATTGAGATCGCTCAGGTGCACCAGTACGAAACAACTCTCAGTTCACCCTAATGGTTGTTTCAATTGTGGAGAATTGGGACATTATGCTAGCATCTTCCCAAATTGTAACATCTAGACTCCCTAGAAAGACAGCAGTCAAAGATTCGGACAACCATCATCTCAGATACGTCATGGAAGTGCAAATTCTCACATCAATAAGGGTCAATGGAATTACGTGCGTGGCAAAGTGAACCACGTGATAGCTAAACAAGCTCCAAACGCTCCTGATTTTGTGCTGGATACGTTTCCTGTAAACCCTGTGCCTACAACAATTTTATTTGATTCCGGAGCATCACATTCATTCAGTACTGAACAATTTGTGGCAAGGCATGATATACCTATGAGTTCTATGAAGACACATTTGTTGGTTAGTTCCCCGAACGGTGAAATAAAATCCACCCATGTATGCCCACAAGTCAATCTTAAGATCGGGGGAATAGATTTTCAAGGCGATCTAGTAGTACTTACATCTAGTGGAATAGATGTGATACTTGGAATGGATTGGTTAGGCGAATGTGACAGAATAATTCTGTGTGCCAAGAAGTCAGTACTCATAACTAGCTCACAAGGAGATATATTTGAGGTTGTCGCTATTGCCCCATCCAAAGAAGAAGGCAAAGTGAATCAAGATTAAGGAAAGTAGGTGAAGGAGCTATGCCTGTCGGAAGAACTCAGTGTACAAGATGGACTCAGAATAATACCCTTAGTTCTTTTCAGTCTCTCTGAATCTCGGGACGAGATTCTTTTTAAGGGGGGTAGATTTGTAACACCCTAAAATTCCATCACCAAATTAATGTAAGCAACAAGGTGTTTTAGATTTTTATTTTCTAAGGATTAATTAAATTATCAAATAAATTTGGCCATTAAAATATTTTAATATCATTTTAATAATTTAGAAGCAATAAGTGCTTGTGCATCATGATTTGAATGCATGAGTTTTGGTTGTGATGTGGTTTTAAAAGTCTTAAAATATTTGTGAAAAAGTCCTTAAAAATAATTGTGAAATAGTTTGTGAAAATTTGTGTAAAGGTTTGAATTTAAAATATGTTTGAAAAGTTGTTAAAAATGGTTTGTGAAAAGCCTTTAAAATAGTTGGAGAAATTTGTGTTAAGATTTGAATTTGAAAAGATGTAAAAGATTTGAATTTAAAAGGGTTTGAAAAAGATTTGAAATGGAATTGAAAAAGAAAAGGAAAAAAAGAAAAGAAAACAAACCCAAACACTCCATTACCGGCCCACTTCCCTCACCTCCACCTATCCCTCCTCGGCCCGCAGCTGGGCAGGCCGCATTTTTTTTCCTCGCGCACTTGCGGCCCACCGAGCCCGCGCGGCCCACCGCGACGACCCCCGGCAACCTCCTCTTCCCTTTTTCTTTTTTCTTTTTCTTTTTCGCTGGCTGACAGTCGGGCCCCACACGTCAGCTCTGCCCCCTACCTCCAGCACCTCCCTTGTCGAGTCAATGGCGCGCCGCTGGCTGTTCTCCCTGCCTTCCGCGCCTTCTTCCTTCAAGCCGCCATCAAGAGCATCAAAAACACCGGCCACCGCCTCCTCCCTTAACCCCCTTCCGTTTCCTCTCCAATTAAACACTCCCATGCAATCAAGGCCGCCCCCCATGGCCATTGATGGCCATTACTCCGGCTGTCGCCCCCTCTCGCCTTCCTCGCACTATAAAACCGACCCCCATAGCCCCTGCGGCCGCCCCTTCACTCGCCGCGCACCACACCCCCCCTCCCTCGCCCCCTCACGCGTCGCCGCCATCGCGGACCACCGCAGGCCGCCGCAACCCTCCACCACCGGCCATCTTCCCGTCCGCCTCCGTCCAAGGTGAAGACCTCCAAGTGTTCCTCATCATCTCCTCTTCGTTTCCCCCTATTTACTCGAGCTCCTCGATGCCCAGGTCGCCGGTGATTTGGCCGACCCGAGCTCCACCGCCGGCCGCCCCTCTTCAAAATCCGGCCATCTCCGTCCGTCTCCCCCGTTGGTGAGCATGTCCCTGTGATCCCCTCACTCTCCTCTCTCCGTTTCGCACCTCAGCCGAGCCCTAGGTCGCCCTACCGCCGGCGACCGGAACGGCCAGGACCTCCTGCACATCCCTGTCCGTCTCGAACCGAAGGTAGAAGAAGAAAGGCCATTTTACTTTTAGGACCCTGCAGAAACATGTAATATTTGTCTTTTATCTTGTGCCTTGCATCTTTTCCAGGAAACCCCCTAGAAAGATTCCACTTCCACACATAAATCCCACCCAAGACAGTTTGCATATCTAACCCTGATTTTAGATCTTTTTGCAAGCACTATTCTTTGTGTCTCGGGAATTTCCTCTGCTAGCCCCTGCGGTCTATAGTTAATAGTGTTTTGACCCTTGCAACCTTGTCTAGTCTATAGATCTAGCGTTTTAGCTCCGTTTAACCTCGTTCTTGTTGCGTTAGGCTCATATAAACTCAAAGTACGCGCTAGGAGCAATGTTGTACAAGTTCTATGTTTTATATTTTATTTAAATATTAAATATGATTAAATCCTATTACACATGCTTTTCTAATTAAAATCTAATTAGAGTTCAACACGTGTTTTCATAAGAAAGTTAATATGATTAATACTAATTAAATATTTCTTTTAATTAAAAGTTAATTAGATGTATATCTCGGTTTTTATAATCCAACTTAATTTGATTAATGATTATGCAATTTGCTTTCTACTAGAATGTAACATAGGCTATATCTCGAGTTTTCTTAATTAAATGTTAATTTGACTAAAATGAATATAAATGTGTTTTTAAATTATAATTTGATTAGAATAACTCGAAATATAAAGACAAAACGCCTAGATGCTCTTACATGCTCCTTTTAAAATTAAATGTTTAATTTGCATAAATCATACTTGAATATTTATAAGTAAAATTGGACTAAGCTTACATCGTCTTTTAAATACAAATATAACTTGCTTAATTATAAATAGGGTATTTCTCTGAAACAACCTATACACATGATTTTACCTAATTAAAAGATATCAAACGCATAGCTAGCTCTTGTTTGTGATCATCCAAATCTTCCGATAGTTCCGAGTGTTCCTTGTGTTCGCTTTCCTAGACCCAAACCCTGTTTTCCCTTTAAGCTTTTCATGCTTGGTGTATTGTTTTGTTTATTGAATGTATTCTTGTGTGCTCGTAGACATCGTGCCAATTTCAAGCGAGCAACCAGTTGAAGTAGATCAAGAGCAAGTGTTTGAAGAAGAAGAAGAACCTTAGTGATTAAGCAAGGAAGGCAAGTGGTCTTCTCCCCTGCATGATTCTATTTTATCCTATGTAATTGCATGACAACTAAGTTTATATTTATTATGATATTGCATTAACTTGATGGGAACACCCTTTTTAAGGACTTATCTAGACTTTTACCCACAGTCCTTGGATCAACCCTGTTTAACAAATGTTTTTGGGTAGAATATGCTAGTTGCTCAACTTGAGTTGGATAAAAATGGTTTTCCAAGATAAAGGCTTGTATGTTTAACGATGATGCTTTTTGGTAATACAAGATCATGTGATTTAATCGGAACATGGAGAACCACCCAAGAAAACATGTGCAACCACAGTGTTACATGGCTCTGACCTTAGCTAATTAATTAGGTGTGCGATTGATCTGATGGCCCTTTTCCGAAAGGAGCAGAGGGGGATCCGGGTTGCAGGGGTATAGCCCGGTCCTTTTGGGGTAGCGACCTTTGCTAAGGTGCGACCACTAGGGAGGGTTATGGTCCGCCACGATCCGTAACTATGCGGGTCGTTAGTCTTTTGTATACCTTTGTAAAGGCTTCGTAGCGTCCCTATGCAATCACACCTCGGAAGTGTGGTATGATGCCCGATCAGCATCGCATGGTTGGGTTCAAAGTTCTTCGGAACTTTTACGCGAGCCGTGGGTAAAGTGTGCAAACCTCTGCGAGTGTAAAGGCGATCGATCGGCCGTGCTCACGGTCATGAGCGGCTTGGACCCTCACATGATTAATAAACTTGAAGATGAGAATAAATCGTGGTTTGGTGAAGCTCGATGAGCTTTGGGCTGTTTTGCTTAAAAGTTTCTTAAGTGGGTTGGTATATACTTACATCTAGTAACTAGGTGTTCTTTAATTAAAAGTTTGACCAACATTAAAATGCTAACCGCTGCAAAACCATAGCCTATCCTTGATAGCCTTGCATCTTCCCCCACTTGTTGAGTACCAACCATAAGTGTACTCAGCCTTGCTTACCGCTGTTCAGAAGAGAACAATGGTGAAGAGTTCTACATCGACTTTGAGGAGTTCTGAGGCATGCGTCTCCCCCAGTCAAGTGCCTGTGGAAGCGGAAGACGAAGACTCGTCGTGTAGTTATCGTTTTCCGATGTTAAAGACCTTCGTGTCTTCCGAATGAGTGTAGTAAGTTGTTAAACCCCTTGTTACGTTTTACTGTCTATGATATTACACTCATTTCGTCTATCATATGTGTGGAACTAGATCCTGGCACACATATGAGATGCATCTGGTTTCCCACCGGAAATCGGGTGTGACAATAATTAAACCCTTTATTGCACATAAGGGCAAAACTGTCTTTACACACTCTCTAACACCTCTGTTAACTCTCCATCCATCCAAAATGGCATGTACGTCAACAAACTTCGGGTGCATGGCATGCAGGTGCTTGGGAATTTTTTCATGGCATACACGTAACTAGCAACTTTTTAATGGCATACACGTAAATGACTCCATTTCCAAACAGCTTGTTGCCTCACTACCCATCCACGCCATGCATTATGTGAACAGCTAGCCCGTTCTTTTAGCTCGCTCGTCGTATCTCTATTGCCGCTCTCTGATCTTTTGGTACCACCGTTCAACTCAGATATAGAGAGTCTCAGGCACTAGCTATTAGCTAACACGCTGAAGTGAGTAGAATATATGTATTTGAGAGCACGGTCGTAAAAGTAGGAGCTGACATATAATTATAAGTAGTAGAGTTTTCGGTATATCAAGTTACTACGTGGTAGATGCATGCATGGTGACGTGTTATTATTTATGCATACGGGAGTATCGTAGTAGTAGTTGGAGAAGTATACTCAAAACCCCCAGTTTTCAGAGCTGGGACCGACAAGGGCATCAATTCTGACATAGGTATGCAGTACCAACAAGATGTATAAATTAAATGAAAGTAGATCTCGATAATAATGTTGTGGTAATGCGATGTAATTATGTCCACATCCTTGTCAATAAGTATATGGTGATATGCTACTAAATTCTTCCCTTTGTTTTGGATTTTTTTCTCAAATACGCACGCGGTGTATCATTGCATTAAGGTGAAAAAGAAATTGGTACAATGTTTAATTACAACTCAAATGGAACGGACTTCATATTTTTCTGCCCTTTGTCGGCGCAAGGGTAGTAATTAGCACCCTTAACTAAAGCAAGGGTAGTAATTCCTATCGTGAAACCAGAACATAGGAGGAGAGATCACCACCATCACGCACCTTTGTAGGATCTAGTCACATAGAAGGGGGGTTGAATGTGGGACTTGTTTTGCAAGATCTAAGAAAAACGAAAACCTTAACCTATCAACTAGTGTTGCTCATACTAAAAAAGTTCTTCCCTACTTCTAGAACACACGATTACAAATTTCCTTAGCAAATATCACACTAGGAGGCAATATGACAACCTAGGCAAGATATGAAGCACACAAGCGAAACAAGCTAGAACAATGACAAAGAAACTTGAGAGCGGAATTCAAATGCTGAAAGTAAGTGCTAGAAGTAAATAAGATGGACAAGAGGCTACCTGATTTTTTCCCGTGGTATCGAGAAGTTGACGCTTCCCCCAAGTCCACGTTGGAGCACTCACTTAGAGTATCACTCCCCCTTGAGTCACAAAGACACAAGTGCTCACTAAGAGTACCCATTCTCCATCTCCGGAACGGTGGGTCTCGAACTGTGTACACCAAGCTTGTCTTGAGGCTCCCACAATCTCCAAGAGCTCACCAAGAACCCCCAGTCACCTAGACCGTCTAAGAGCCGTCAAACTCCAAGAGTAACAAGCCCGCACACCTTCACTTGACCTGAGCACTCAACTAAGCCATGGATGCACCTTGAAACTCTTGCTCAGTAAGAAAGAACACCTCAATGAAGAGGAAGAGAAATCCCAATAGGCAAGAACACACTCTCCTTCTCTCCTAGGCTACAATAGATCTTCAGAGTGACAAAGGCAGCTCTAGAGAGGCAGGGGGCTTATTTTTAGGCCTAGCAAAGGAGGCTAGCGGTTGGAAAAAGTCCCCTGAAAAGTTGTACCGTCGGATGAACCGATGGTGCCCCCTGTTGAGCGTCGGATCATCCGGTGTCTCACAGCGCCCAATATAGCTGTTGAACCAAGAAACCCAGAAAATGCACTGACGCTATACACCGACGCCCCGTCGGATCATCCGGTGCTGAAGGCACCACACTCGGGCGGTACTGTATGATTTGAAACACACCGTCGGATGAACCGCTGAGTGAACCATCCAAGCGTCGGTTCATCCGGTGCTGAAGCAGAAGTTTTGGCGCGTCTCTGTTGAATTTAAATGCAACCGTCAGACGAACCGATGGTCAAGGCGTCGGATCGTCCGATGCTTGAGCACAAACCCTTGAGCAGAACTGTAGCCAAACCCTAAGGCGTCGGATGAACCGATGCCTGTACCGTCGATTCATCCGACGGTCCATTTTGAACCGGTTGGCTGCAGAACACATCCGACGCGTGTTAAATATAGGGCGTCGGATCATCTGACGCTATGAAATTGATTTCAACTCATCCAATTCAGCGCCTTTGAGTTTTCCGTCGATTCTTTTGCTTCAACCTTGCTTCCATGAACTCTCTGAGCTAGATAGGATCCAAGGAACTTGAGTGTGCATAACTTATGGCTTTTGAGTGCATGGTCAAGCTACTAACGTACGAGCCCCTGTTAATAGTATGGTCGAAACTACAAACTAGCAATCCAAGTGTCCTTCAACTCCTTTGTGACACTCGGAACTAACAAAGTCCTTAGCCTTGTAGTCTTCAACCAAATTTGGCCCATTAAATCAAATTGAGGGGTCTCATTCCATTCAATACTCGTGACAATAACCCAATTAGAAATCCGCTTCAAAACAAAGGTTAGTCACAAGCATATGGTTGTCGTTTATCACCGAAACACACCCTTACCAAAGGTGCGAAAGGGCCTAAATCGCTACAACCTCCTGCCCTCTTTGAACTGCTAGCCTCTTCGCCAACAAAAGACGGCTTAGTTCTCGCGTTATTTGGTTGCGAGATCCAATAAGGTCGAGGGTTTTACAAGGCAACGCAAGGGCAGAAACTCCCTACAACAATATGATAAGCGTGCAAGGCGACTTTGGTGCATTTTCCGCTAAGAAGTCTTTAAAAAACTCAGTGTTGGATACTTGGACCGTGTTCACTTACTTCGGTCGCAAATCTCAGAACCCATCCTGGTGCCCCCCATTTCCAAACATAGCTTCGTTGCGACGTTGCCTCACTTCCCAGCCACGCCATGCATGTGAACAGCTAGCAACTCATCTCTAGTGTCCCTCTCTTTTCGTACCCTTCAACACGCTGAAGTAAGTAGAATATATATGGTCGATTGAGTTAAAGTTGGATCGGAGCAAAGCATATATAGAGGTAGAGTTTTTGGTGCCGAGTTACTACATGGCAGATGCATGGTTAGTTACGTGTTATCATTCATGCATACGAGAGCATCAGAGTAGTAGTAGTTGCAGAAGTATACTCAATAAACCCCCCAGTTTTTAGAGCTGGGACTGCCAAGGCCATCAATTCTGACATATAAAAATGTACTCCGTTCGTATCAAAATACTTGTTGCCGTTGAATTTTTCCTCCAACTTTGATCATTCGTCTTATTAAAAAATTAGCACGAATGTGTAAAAGGATAAGTCAAGCTTAAAATACATACAATAATAAAGTATGTAGCAAGCAAAGTAAATGATACTTGCATAATTTTTTGAATAAGTCGAATGATCTAAGTTGTGAAAAAAAAGTCAATGGTGACAAAGATTTCGATACGGAGGGAGTATAAATGAAAGTAGATCTCGATGATAATATTGTGATAATGCAAAAAAAGAGGGGCGGGGAGCCACTTGGGTTATGTAACTATGTTCACATCCTTGTTAATCAGTATATGGTAATATCCTACTAAATTCTCCCTTTTTGTGAATTATTTTAAAGTATGGTTTCATGGTCATTAGCTTAAGATGTGAAATTCTCCTGGTGGCAGTAGTGTCCCCGAAAATTTGTCCCTGCTACCGTGCAGTGCAACTTCATGTGACACATCCTGAAAGCATGTGACTTACATGTAGTCTCGCACCATCTCAAACTCTGCATCCTTCTACGGGCGCGGGCTTGCGCCACAAATCCTCTCCATGCAGACCAAGGATGGCGAGCATCACCTGGTGACAGCACGTTGAATTTTGCGTGCAGCAAGAGCAGGAGCAACACCTACCGAGGAAAACGATGCGTGCGTAAGCAAAAGCTCCCAAGACATATCTCAGAACTCGTCCTGATGCCCCTCATTCTCAGATCGATGTGTTGTTAATTTCCTCAGCTATGCTGATAAACCTAGCTTCAGTCGTCAAGAACATGCATGTGCATAGCCTGTTGTTCTAACTCACGGAGTGGATATGAAAACAATGGCTAATAAGTGAAGTGAGGATGTCGAATATGTTTGCACACGAGCATGGCCAGGTGAGTTAAGTAGGGGGTAGCGAGTTAGAGTTGTCGGTATCTCAAGTTACTATGGGCGTGATTATTAGATGTTATGAGAGTTGTTGAAGAAACATACTCAATAATGCCTTGTTTCAGAGCAGGACTGTCACATGTATGAATTTCAACATCGATCAAGAATGTCCCAATCTGATAAATTCGGCCCAGACAGGTTCATTTATTAATAGGATCTTACTATTACTAATCGGAGGCTTCTTTTGAGACCTCCACCTGAATATGTGATGCCAAAAGACCTCCACGTGAATACGTGATGCCACCTAGGATCCTAGGTAGACAATCTAAAAAACAGATAAAACCTATAAAATCTCACAAAAATCAGAAACATCCGACCATCAATTCAACACCTCATAATAGCCGTTAGATCTATTATATTTTAATAAATTACCCACCTCTGTCATTATGAAGATAGAAGGTCTTCATCATAATGTTGTGGTAAATGGTATTGCAGGGGGGGCAGAAGGCAGTTGGGTCATGTACTTATCAACATTCAAGAAGCAATGAGTATGGTCATAACTCATATGCATTCCTCCCTATAATATTTTTCTAAGTACCAACATGATTTGTAGCATAATCCCATCTTTCCCTACAATTTCTGAACTTGCCTACAATGTAATCCCCCACGAACTCATCAGTCATTATCCACAGTGTTTGTAGCTAGTGAATCAAATGTATTATAACGGTTGGCCATTTATGCAAAGACATTGCTGTAGTGGCCATGGTGAATGGAACAGTAGCTGCCTATCTACTCATGGCTTTTTAAAACTGTGTCATTGCCGAGGCTGCTCTGCATCAAGCTGCAATTTTACATTCTGCTCTTGCCGTTCTTATTTTTCACCAAGCATCTGTACGAGCAGGCAATAGTATGCATACATGCATCGCACCACATATTCTGAAAGAGTCACGTTAGCGCTCATTGCCTCAGTTATGACCCGACGAGGATCAGAGTAGATAATGGAGCAATTGAAGAGAATTCGAGGAGGGAGTTCAGAGCAACAAGGTGGAAGAACAAGAGCAGAGATAGATAATCGATTTAGAGAGTTCAGATTGTTCTTCCATAAGCCACACCATTCATTTACAGGTGCTATATATCACGCGCATCAGAAGACTCCGTCTACTGAAATGGTAAAAACAACTTGGCCTTCGTGGGCCGGCCCATGGGCCACTACTTCATAACCCACTCCTGCTACTTGGCTTACCGAGTCAAGGAAAATTCAGAGAACCGTGTGTTTAGACAACTCTCGTTTTCTCCCCTTACTACAGTCGAGACTGGCGGCAGCGAGGTGATTCGGCTCCTGGCCTCGATCTCGCCGGCTCCTCATCTCCGGCAGCCGGGCCGGGGCTGAAGGTGATGGGGAGCTGCGGGATCGATGGCCGGTGTACATATTCCTCTACTTACTACCTAGGTTAGGGTTAGGGTTCTTCGTTTCGGTGACGGCGATGCGAAGATTAGGTCTTCCCGGCGGCTTAGGGCTTGTGTTGCCGGTTCTTTTGTGCCTCAAGTCCATCTCTGCTGTTGGTGTTGGTGGCGACGCTGTTGGTGGGAATGGATTTGTGAGGATTGTGTACCTGTGTTACTTTTCCAGTGGACACGGGTGGATGTTTGAAGAGGGTGCGCTCAGATCTGCGTCTGGGGAGATCTTCTTCAACATCTCCGGCGACCTTGTTTCAACTGGCGGCGGCCACATCAGGTTTGTCTACCAACCTAGTTCGAAACCGGGTTGGGTCTTTAATCCCACCTCTTCTGGTGGTTCCTGTCCCCTTTTGGTTCTTCGTTGTGGTCGATTGGAGCTTCCGACGTTCTTGGGGCGTCAGGTTCTTCATGGCCCGACGATGTGATGGCCGTCGCACAGCCGGATCGTTCAACGTCTACAGAGCATGTCGGATGATGTGCTGCTCAAGACGGCGCCTTCAAACTTTGTCTCTTTGCCGGGGAGTTGGCGGGCCACATGATGTGAGCTCCGGTCGTCGGTGGCGAGGAACGCCGGGAGTTGGTTACAAAGGCTGTGTTGTAATTCTTTTTTCTTGCAAGGGTGTCTTTGTAACTTTGACTGTAATCACCAAGAATATCAATGATATATGAACCCGGTTTCTAAAAAAAAGGCTTAACATCTGCACCGGCACGGCGACTTAACGAGGACTGCTTCTGATCCTTCAAGCTTGAGATGTTCCTCTAATAGCTTCTTTAGGCAATTCTGTTAAGACAGTTTGCGATCCTTCAGTAAAAGCATGGGTAATTCCTATCATGAAAGAAAAGGAAGAGGAGATCGCCATCACGCACCTCTTGTCCTCTTGGAGCAACAAGCCTACGGATCATCCAGCCGTCGCTCAGTCCTTTTGTTACCTGGTTGCCCATCCAATGTACATGGAAGGTTTTGCAAGGTAAGACCAAGAAAACCCTGCAACACACATACAGAGATGACGATCATGTAAGACCTAAAGATCTTGTGCATAATTTACAAAGTACAAATTTCGTAACACTGGATTGGGATTTCGTAATCACTCACTTTGGTTGCGCATCCCAGGAGTCGTCCTGATGCCCTCCATTCTCAAATCGCCTTGTTACTTCCTCAGCTATGACCATGTCCCGGGCTTCTTTCATCCATCAACAGGACATGCATGTGCACAGCCTGCTGTTCTAGTAGCACATCGCCGTTGCCCCTCACCTTTAGTGTAGTTCAACTTGTATATTTACAGAGTTTCAGACCAACAATGGGAATCGAGTATCAATATACCAATGATTTGTTTCTACAGTCACTGAAGCGATGGAGTAGAATATATATAGATACCTCAAGCATGGTCGATTGAGTTTAGTAGTAGGGGACAGAGTGGTAGAGTTGTTGGTATCCATTACTATTTCCCACGTGGTAAGATGGTTAGAGGTTGTTATGAATTATGATAGTGTCAGTGTGTTGCCATATCGAGGCTGCTGAGGGTGGTGAACTCCAGTCAGCGTGTGACGGCTCTATGGTAAATATCGACAGGGTAGGGTGCACTAACATTTTCGGGGGGAGATTTTATATGGTGACAGATTTCATAAAAACGCTGGCCTGTTGCCCCAAAGCTGCGTCGATTTTTTACTGCCAGGCTGCAATTTTACATAAGTTCTGCACTTTGTCGTTCCACCGTTCAAGAATGGGCAGTGCATATGCACAACCACAAGCTCATCACCGTTTGCATATCTGTTTTAGTACACCCTTTGACTTGTATAGTCAGAGTTTCAGACTAAGCTAGAAACTGACTGCGGAGTGATATCCTATATTCAGTCACTACAGGTGCCGAGAAGTAGAATACATTTTTGCACGTTAAATTTGCCGTCAATTACTTTGGTCACGAACCACAAATTTTTTCTTGATGCCTTCCATTTTCACATCACTTCGTTGCTTCCTCCAAGATATCCTGAGCCTAGATAGATTCACCCGTCAAAGCACATACAAATGCACAGCCTGATTCTTGTAGCTCATCGCCATTTGAGTGCACCGTTTGAATTGTACATTCAGAGTTTCAGAAACTGAAACGGAGTGGAATCCTATAGCCGTACAGTTGAAAGAGGTGTTGAGAAGTGAAGTGAGGAAATACAGTAGTAGAATATATGTGTGCATGCGAGCATGATCAATCAATTGAGTTAGAGGTTGAGTTGTTGGCATCGAGTTACTACGTGGTAGATGTTTAGATGTTATTACGTGTACGAGTGCAGTGAATGAAGAAGTAGTTGAAGACGCATACGGCATACGTACTCAATGCTCCATGTGTTGGTTCAGCAGATGACGGCTTGACCCTACAGCGATCCTGATCATTACTGGAAGTGAAGTGACGAAATACAGTAGACGCATGCGAGCATGATTATTACTAGAAGTTTCTGCCATTTTCCTTGTGTCAATTTATTTATTTTCTTGTGCCAATTACAAAGTAGTTACACGAGCCAAATAAGAAACTTAACCAATACTTTTATAATAACTCATAAGAATGTTCACTTTCTTTTTATGCACCGATGATATTTTAAAAAATCATTTATCTAGAACTATCATTAAATTGAAAAAAATCTTTACAATATTTTATATTATTTTGAAAGATGTGTATATCTATTTGATTTACATGACATGTAAAAATTATTATTCACAAAGTAAACATTTTTTGAGGTAAAATTACATATATTAATGTAATATTTTAGAAAACAAATACTAAACATTCATATCACATTAAGAATAATTGTACTCGTTGCATGCTCTGCTCTTGTTTCCATCTATTGACGCCATCTCTGCCATGCACCGCATGTGCTTGTTGCAGTACCTTGTGCATATCGTCCCGTCGCGGCTGTCCGTGCTGATTGCTAGCGCACATTCCTACCTAGTTCACGACCGTGGATTTGATGTTATCTATCTCCGCAGAGTGCTGCTCGCACTTACCACAATACCCTTTAGCTACTAACTTTGGGAAAGAAGAAGAAATAAAAAAATAACATTTCAAAAATGTTGATTTTATTATATTCATATGTAGTTTATAGAAAATATTGAGTGAGCTATCAATATTGATGTTTATCATGTTATTTTCGAATGTTAGCATGACTTTAAAGTTAGAAATTTGTTAGGTTAAAATATTAATTGATTTTAGATTCTTAGGCTAATATAATTGATCAGTTTTAAAATATGGAGTGTTTCCATGCTACATCACACTTATGCATCGAGCAGGTGCAATATTCCATATTCGATAAGTACTCAATACGTATCCTAAAGTATTTGAATAAAAAATAAATGTTGATACATGACGTGTCAGGATGATTTTTCCATACAATCCAGCCCAACATGGTCGGTCCGTGATCAAGGTTCGTTGTACATCTCAGTTGCCCTTCTGATCCTTAACTTGAGGAGCACACGATCCATTTCCGTCTCCTACGGTCTCCTCTTTCCCCTACATCCCACCACCTTCTTTCTCCTCGCGACCTCAACGCGTGTCCCTTGCCCACTTGTAGCTCGAGAATTTACCACGACTTCCTTTTCTTTTTAAAGCGGCGAGTTGCGCTGTTCGTTAAAAATGATAAAGTGAAGCGAGACGAGCCGATCTTTTTCAGACGTCTAGGCAATGCAATCTCTTTGCAGCAAGGAAGCAAACCATGGCAGGCTGGCAGCAGGAAGAGGAGGGAAATGAAAAGTAAGAAGAAGGAAGAAAAGAAAAGAAAAGAAAAGAAAAGAAAAGAAAAGAAAAAAAATGACTCGACTGGGCCAGCCCACTAGTCAGCCCTCAGCCCACGTACCCCTGCCCTAGCTCTCGCTCGTCTCCCTCCCACCCAAGCAGCGCCGCAGCCACCCACCGTCTCTCTTCCTCAATCTCCCTTCCTCCCTCTCTCTGTCCCGTTGACACTGCGGCGGCGGCGGTAGCGGGGGCCCTGCGCTGGAACCGGAGGAGGACGTGGGGCTGCGGGTGGGGGAGCAGGGAGGAGCGCGGCGGCGGCGAGTGGAGGTAGAAGAGCGCCGAGCAGGGCCTTTCCCCTCCATTCTTCCCCTCCCTCACTCCCTCTTGCTGCTTTTTAGCGAAGCCTTTGAAACCCTTCGTCGAGCGACGGGCGCTTGGCCAGCGACGAACATCCGACAGGGGTATGCCTGCCTACTCCCCTCCCTTCCCATCCTGCTGCGCGAAATCAAACACCCAAACCCCTAACGTGTGGTAATCTGACCATGATTTTACCTACTTAATTCGATCCCTTTTGCAACAGCTATTCATGTCCTGTATTAGAGGTCTGCCCCTGGCTTCAAGCGGCACTCCACCGCTATTATATTCCTATAATGAATAGTTTCCTCCATTTCAGACTGCTATGTTATGTAATCGAACTGCAGTGGGCTGCTATTTCCCCATGCTGAAAAAATTTTGTGTGTGTTTTTTTTGTTTTGATTTGTGAAATTAATTCGTGTAACAGGGGAAATGGTTGAGTATCTCTTCGACGAGAACTTCAGTGTGAGCAGGCTCGATCCTGATGGCAAGAAGTTTGACAAAGGTAATTTATCGCTGGCTTTATTTTCTACAGTAATCTTGAGTCCGCCATGTGCTTTGGAGTTCTGTGAATATATCCTGTAAGTAGCTGTTAGTGATTGCTTACTTTGCTCTATGCTATGCAGTCCTTTTGAGTGCTTGAAACATGAGTGTTCGGATTTCTCTTGCTTCAAATATGGGCTGATGTGGTGTTGTTTTTTCCCCATGTTGTGCTTGGACAGTCACTCGCATCGAAGCTCATAACGAGCAAATGTACATGCAGCTAGATATTGCTACTGAGATCTATCCTATGGAAGTTGGCGTCAAATTCAACATGGTGTTAGCTCCTACTCTGAATCTGGATGGGACACCAGACACTGGCTACTACACACAGGTGATGCAATGAACCTAAATCCTCTCATAATTCGGCATAGTGACAATTTTGCAATGGAAATACATATCTGAATGTGCTCTAGGTGCCACGATATGTTTCTTGTTTCTTTTGACTTGTCTTCTGTGAGATGGATTTTATTGGATTAGTAATATGACTCCATTCCTTTCATTCAGGCTGGAAGGAAAACACTTGCTGACAACTTTGAGTATGTCATGCATGGAAAGCTTTACAAGATCTCAGACGACAGTTCCACCAGTTCATCTACTAAAGTGTATGTCTTCTTTAAACTTTGACGATTATTCTGTGTATGATGCTACATCATTGTTTTTGCACTAGAGCATGAATGTCTTTAAACATGTATGATGCTACATTTTTTTGCCACTCTACTGAAAACAGCAATGAAATTACAGTCATGAATGTTTTTAGGAACCGAAATTGATTATAGCCAGCAGCTGTAACAGAGGCCTCCAGTAGATTGGCACACAGGGCTTCTGACTGGGGGTTTTGACAAAAAAAGCTTGACCTTACACCCATCAGTTTTAACAGCAATATAAAATCATGCAAAGGTTTCACATAGTCCACACCATTTTATGAAATGGAATCTAGCATTCCTGGGTCCACTGTGTAAGGTCAAGCATCATTTGTTTATTATCCTGCTCATACATTTCTCAAACATCAAAACCAATGACCTTGTGATTATTTTGTAGCTGAGATTTAATAGGCAAATAGTCCTTTATGCTGAATTTTCGCCGCTTCTTTCAGTTTTTGGGATTAAGGTGAACCACATAGTTCAGCCTGCCAACATCTAGTTTGTGTGCACTAAGATCCGTAAACAGCTGTAGAAGATCTTTTTTAATCACCTCCCAACAGGATTGAAAAAATTCTATTGGCATATGGTCAGGGCTGGGAGTTGTTTTTTCTTCCATCGAGAACATGCATTTTTTATCTCTTCAGTAAAAGGTTTGGTGAGGAAGTCATTTTCTTCTTGAGAAACCTTTTCAGTATGATCCCAACATACAGGATCCAATTTGACTACTGGGTTATCAGAAGGCCCAAAGAGATTTTTATAGTAACTTGTTGCACCGTTTAAAATATTCTCATCCCCTTCAATGGTCCCCCACTGCGTTCTAAACCGAAAATAGTGTTTTTGCTTTTCTCACCATTAGTGAGCAATTCATCTTGCAGCAGGCGTTTATATTTTTAGTTTGGCCTTTTAAATTTAATCCCCAACCTTTCCAGATTTTTTTAATTCTGTTTAGCTTAATGCACCATTTTTCCAACACGTCTTTGGTTACCACTTTTCTATCCCAGATCTCTCTTACTTTTTGGAGAAAGTCAGGGTGTTTGATCCAGGTAGTCTCAAAACAGAAGGTCTTGTTTTTTTTTAACTTTTTAATGTTTCATTAAGTTTTTCCAGTGCGGATCTAAATGATTACTTGACCATAGGGGTGCAAATTGAATATGATGTGGTGCACCTCCGAACCTCTTTAGTTCAATTATTTGCACTACTTCAGCTCAATTTTGAAGAAGTAGTACAAATAATTGAACTAAGGAGGTTCGGAGGTGCACCTAACGGTTACCCCTTTGCAGCCTTATTTGACCAAGTAAACATCCCCCATTCAAGGCAAGGTCTCTTAGTTTGTAGGTGTTGATAATCCAATTAAACATGTCAGTGAACCTATTACCATGAACAAACTTACTCTTTTCCTCACTAAATCTGAGGATATTAAAGTCCCCCTCCAACGGGGGCTTTTCGGTTTGAACAATGGAAGACAGTTTAACTGGGAATTGTCCCCTTTCCCCTCATGTGCTGGCCCATATACTGCTGCTAGAACGAACTGTTTCAACGATTTTTATCAAGAACATTAGCTACTGTAGAAAACTCCCCCACTTGAAAGCTGATCACATTAAGCTTTTCCATCTTAACACCAGAAAGGATCCCATCAGATCTGCCTCTAGAGGGCAACCAGTGCCAGGCAAAGTTCTTGTTTGGTTTGATTTGTCTAAGGAATTTATCTGAATATTTTTTCTGTATTGTTTCCTGGAAACCCACAAAATCAGCTTGGAACTCACGATGCTACATCATTTAGTGTTACACTGTTCTCTTTCCTTGTTCTGCATATTTTTCTGGGCCCGAAATTCATACATATGAACCGCTAAAGGTGATTGAGACCTACAATTGTACTGCCAAGTTACTAACACGTATGTAACTTATTAAAAGTTACAGAGATGTTCCTCAACATTAAGTTGGAACACGGATGATTGATCCCATAACAGTCTCTAAAGTACATAAATATGAGGATGCAAGTCATTTTTTCTTGTGATATATGTCTAATGTCTTGCCAATTCTTAGCAAGCAACTTACATGGTCTATTATATCCTGTTAAATTTGAATTTCTAAGATAGTCTGCTGATTAAGGTTATTCTTAGATGAAAATTCTTCAGAGATATACATTGTGTTTGAAAGTAAAGTGTCTCAAGTTATACTGCCTTGGCTTGTGGCCATGTGAGCGTATATTGGTAATTGTTGAAGAAATCATGTCATTTGATCGATAGAAGCTTCACGGGTTAGGTTTTACTTTTACATACTAGTTGCTCTTGTTTAGCAGTCTGAAGCAAATCAAAATAATTGCAAGGTTACTGCACCCAAAGGAAGAAGAAATATTATTTAAAGCGTAGTTACTTGAAGCAGTTTATTTTGTGAAACAGTTGAGTGCATGGCGTGGCTGCATTTTTGAACTTCATTCATCTTGTATAGCCCTAAGTTTGTCAGTGAGCAAAATTGTAATATAGATCGATGTGCGCACATTCTTGGCATACCCGAATCAATGTTTATTCAATTATTCCCAGCTAACTGTTTGTTCCCAGTTTTTTATGTGCTACATTTTCTAACTCAATACCCTATACCCTCATTCCAGGGAGATCTATGCATCCTTTGGTGGCCTTCTGATGCTGCTTAGGTGTGATAGTTCCACTGCAGCTAACTTCGAGCTGGATCAGAGGCTTTTTCTTCTTATCAGGAAGGTGTAAAACTGGAAATGTATTGGCTACTTAAAATGCCGGTTGCCTTGTTGACTGTACCCAGCTTCCACCCAGTAGGCCAGTATGTACTCTCAGTGGTGGTATGGCTTTGGTAGATATGACTTCTATCATGGAGTCACAAACGGTCGGTGCAGCCACATTTGTTGACTGTACCCAGCTTCCACCCATAACATTATGTACTCTTCAGTGGTGGTATGAAATGATTTGTATCATGGAGTCGCAAACAGTCGCTACAACCAAGCACTCTAAGCCTGTGGTTGGTGGATTTGGTAGAAAGGACTTGTATGATGGTTGTTCTTCTATCTTTTGGTTTGTTACCCCGGTAATGCTATTGAATCGTTGATTCTAATCTGCGCACAAGGATGATACAGCAGGTTTGCTTCATATGATCTGTAGTTCTCGTTGAGCCCTATCGGAGTTTAAAGAATTGGATCAAACGGGACAACCTTTGTATCTGTAAAACTTTACTCTCCTGCCATCCACAGAACGACTCCAGGAGCCATTGCCAAGAACGAAAGGGCTTCGATTGGAGATTGTGCTGGTGGCTGGAGCTTGGGCCACCACTGCATCTCCAACCAAAGATTGAAGAGCTGGCAGCAAGGGTTTCTTGTTCTGGACAAAGAACTCATTGCACCTAGGAGCAGAGCAGCGGTCACCGTATTGGCAGCTTGGGTGGCCGACTTTTACCGTGCCAAGCAACTGTCCTGGCGCCAGTACAGCGTGAAAAATCGGAATGTTACCAGCACCTGCAAATTCCTTCTACGGATATGGAACGCGTGGCATCTGAACTTTTGAATATCGACCTTGAACACATTTTTGTGAACAACTCTGTCTGGCGCTCTCTCTCTCCGGTTTGATATATGCCGATAATATCAAGCTATGTTTAGTTTCTCCACATGTATTCCCATCCGTTCTCAAAAAACTGACATTTAGGACAACAACACGGACTCCAAATGCAACTTTAACCTCTTGTTATTATAAAAATATTTATCGAATAGTGATGCATGTATACTTTTATAAAATTATTTTTGAAGACAAATCTATTCATATAGTTTTCACACTTGCAAACCTAACAATTTAAAAGTTATTGATGGTTTATATTCCCAAGATTTGACCCAAACCTTGTCGCAGGCGTTAGTTTTTTTGAGAATAGAAGGAGTAGATTAATGACAAAACTCGTTCTATAATCTTATGTAAAATCGCAAGACCAATCTAATAAACTTAATTATGTCATGAGTAAACAGTACATAATTACACGTGATTCGCATTGGTTGAACGAAGACTTTGTCCATCGCAAGACAGAGAGAGACGTCAACGCAGCGTCACCGTGTGGTCTGGCCTTTGGTGGACCGCGTCGGCGGCGCCGGCGCGTCGCAGTCGCAGGCAGCCAAGACTTTTTGCCCCGCCCGACCAACGCACACAACCAATCCGTGGCCGACACGTCACCACCCCACGGCCACGGGTTGCCCGGCCACCGAAGGATCCTCCCCCGGATTCGAATCCCCCAACCCAACTCGCCGTCGCCGCCTCCAATTGCTTTCCTTTCCCCAGCACGAAACGCCTCCACCGGCCATCCTCCGCTCCGCTCCTCTACTTTCCTCTCGCCGCCGGAGCCACGCATTCCACCAGCTGCCACCACAGCCACGCTGTTCACCGCGTGCCTTCCACCGCCGGAGCGCATCGACGGCCGGCCCCGCGCGGGCGGTCGATCAGCACGCCATGGCGCGCCACCGCGGCGGTGGCGGTCTCGTCCACCTGCTCCTGGCGCTCCTCCTGGCCGCGGCGCTTCTCCTCGCCCCCGCCGCCGCCGCCGAGCCGGAGGCGGAAATGCCGCCGACCACGCCTGCGCAGGACGCGGTGCAGCAGCAGCAGCAGCAGCAGCACCTCCTACCGCGCCGCCCTCTCGTCATCGAGCTCCCGTCGGAAGCCGCACCAGAGCTTGACGGCGTCGGCGAGGGCGAGGGCGAGGGCGAGAGCTCGGGCGACGAGTTCCCGCCGGAGGTGCGGTGCGCGAGCTGGCGCCTCGCGGCGGAGGCCAACAACCTGGCGCCGTGGCGGGCGGTGCCGGCGGAGTGCGCGGCGCACGTGCGGGACTACGTCACGGGCGCCGCCTACCGCTACGACCTCGAGCTCGTGGCGCGGGAGTCGGCCGCCTACGCGCGCGCCGCCGCGCCGCTCGGGGACGACGGCCGCGACGCCTGGATCTTCGACGTCGACGAGACGCTGCTGTCCAACCTCCCCTACTATGCCGACCACGGATACGGGTGAGCTTCCTTCCCCCTCCGCCTCTCTCGCGTCGCCGTTCGAGACAAAAATGGCGGAAATTTAGCCACAGAATTCCGAGCATAAATTCGATTAGGCAATACTAGTAAAAAAACGCGTTTGGTACTTGCCACCCAAAATGGCAAAAATTTGGGCAGCGAGCAAACGGCAACGAATTAGGCATGAATCGCTCCGCCGCCGAGAATTGTCTCACATAGTTTACGTGATTTCAAACCGCAGGGTTGAGTTGTTCGACCATCACAAGTTCGACGAGTGGGTGGAGAGGGGAGAGGCGCCGGCGATCACCTCCAGCTTGAAGCTGTACAAGGAGGTTCGCGAGCTGGGATTCAAGATCTTTTTGCTCACGGGCAGGAGCGAGGGGCACCAGGGCGTCACGGTGGACAACCTCAAGAAACAGGGGTTCCATGATTGGGACAAGCTCATCCTCAGGTATACCTTGCACATCATTCTGTTGCTAGTTTACAATTTTACATCAATCATCTGTGCTATCAGCCTATAGCCATATAGCTAACCCAAGGTAGAATGATTGAATTTAGGCTTCTGCAAAGAATTTGAACTCCTGAAGTTTAACTTTGTAGTGCCACAGGTCTCTGTTACCTTTCTTGTCCTGAATTACTGAATTCAGTGCTTCATCTCCAAAATACCACTACGATGTTGCTCTCCTTGTCCAAAATTCTACCATGAAAAAACAGTTACTGTTGGTTTAAGGGTCATACTCAGTCAAATTTGCCACTGACTCATCTGGGCACTTTATCTTACGACCAACTCTGGAATTCTGAAGCTGTCTTTCCCAATGTCCAGGGCGCCGGCAGACCGCAACAAGACCGCGACAACCTACAAATCAGAGAAGAGGAAGGAAATCGAAGCAGAAGGGTACAGGATCCTCGGCAATTCAGGGGATCAGTGGAGCGATCTGCTCGGCTCTTCCATGAGTGCTCGCTCTTTCAAGCTCCCCAACCCAATGTATTATATCCCATGACAGAATTAAAAATGAGGGCGGGTGAAAAATGTTTATTTGACGCCTTTTTCACCTGAATACTGACTTGTGCAAAGAAATCTGAAAATAATTGGCAATGAAATTAGTACAAAAGCTTCGCTAACTTGTTCAGGGCATCAGGTAATGTTGTTAGTTTCGTTGCCAATTTACTTTGTTTCGAAAGCCAAGCATGTGCAAGGTTTAAGAAGTTTGTTTCACCGAGCAGGTCTCCCAATCGCAAACAAAGCTGAGCGTTAACACGACTTGTGAGCAGGGTTCACATTACCCCAAATATCGCTCGGTTTTCACGAAAACCGCTCCTACCACTCCGGCTCGGTAGCACCCACCGACCCTAGAAAAAAAAGTGCCGGTTAACCGACCGGTTTCACCGGTTTTCCAGGCCTGTTTTTTCTTTAAAAAACCCGACTGTAGCCGGTTTTGTGGACCCTGCTTGTGAGTTGTGAATCACAAGATCGTGTTTCTTAGGGCGCGTTTGCGAGGGCGGCCCACGGGCTCGGCCGCGCTCCCCGGGCCGCAAGCCGCCGTGTTTGTGGCGTTGGCCCGCTAGGCGGCCGGGCTCACGAGAGCCAAAACGGCCTCTCCGTCGGCTGCGGGGAAACGCCGAAACCCTCGTTTCTTTGCAGCCGAGCTCGTGGCGGCGCGTGCGGGCGATTTTGGGCGGCGGCGGGGTGGCTCGCGCGGGCTCTGGCGGGAAGGTGAAAGCTCCTTCGCGCGCGATGGAGCTCGGGCGGGAGGGTGAAACCTGCTTCGCGCCATGGCTTCCGTCTCCCTTTATAAGGGTCGCCACTCCCCACTGTTGTTCTTCTTCCTATTCTTGCTTTCTCTTCCACCTCGCTCGTGAGAAACGGCGGTGAGTGCCTGGTGCGTGGCGGTCGTGGCGACCTAAGGGCTTCTTCCGCTCCGCCCGAGGTTCGTGGCGGCGTCCCTGCTCCGGCTGCTGCTGGGACTCCGTGGCGGAGATCTCGCTTCCTCTTCGTCTCGATCCGTGTCCTCTACTCCCGGATCTCCACAAGTATACCACACAAGTCAAGTCGGTTGTTGCTCGTGCCATTTTGCACAATTGGATCCTAGGTTTTGGCACCGATTCGGTTGTGCGGCGAGGAAGGTTTCACGGGGTCCTCCGATCCAACCAATCCCCCCAAGACACATCTGGATCAAGACTCTGCCGAAATGACCGAAATAAGGGATGATATTTCCAATGCTTTGTGGCATGGGAGGGGAACAAACACTACTTGATGTATGTTCTTGAATTTAGTAGTTGTACCTGTTTGTGGAACTCATGTGTGTGACATCTTCTTTGTAATAACTTGGTGAACAAAGCCGAGACCATTTTTTAATAATTATGTTGGTTTATTTGTGCTTAATTTTGTGTAATCCTAATTTGTGTGTGACTTGCTTCGTCGTAATAACTCGCCTATTTGTGCTTGATGTTGTCGGTCTTTTTGTTTCATTCTCGCTTGTGAATTAGGATGGTGGTTTCGGTGCATTTGTTGATGAGATGGAGGAGCTCATCAATGGTGGTTCTGCACCGTTGTAGCACTGGTAGTGTCGATCTTCTTGTCCCTCTTGCGGTTGGTGTTGCTGTCTTGCTCCGGTGCGGCAATCCTCGCCGATATTGCTGCTCCTCGCTCCCGTGGCCGTGGCCGGGGCCGGGGCTTGTCTTTGGGCCGTGAGGGCAATGAGGTGGACCAACAACACCTCGGCTTTGTGCTTAGGAGGATGGATGCCCTTGTTAGTGATGGCAACGGACACGATAAGGTTTTCAAGGACAAGGATGTCGATCTTGTGGCCAAAGTCGTTAAGGAGTATTGTGGGGAGATTGTTACCTCCACTCAAGTGTACAACCACTTGAGGAAATGGAGGCGAGAGTGGTCTAGGGTGAGCAAGCTGAAGGACCTTAGTGGTGCTCTCTCGGGATGATGACACTCATGCTATCATGCTTGAGCATGAGCACTACCTTGACCACCGCAAGGTAGAAAATTGATCTATAATCTTTACCTATTGTACCTTCTCGTTCCTTTTCTTAAATCCTATTTGCCCAACCATGCGGGATCATCCTAAAGATGCGAGTTTCTTAACCGCCCTATTAGGTTCTACTGCGAGATGGAGGCTATATTTGCTAATGCCATGGCCACCTGGAAAGTTTGCACTTGGATCCGGTGAAGCCTTAGGACGAAGCCGGTTGACGGTGTTCTTGGAAAGGCCGATGACCCTCCTCTCGCCTCACGATCTGTCCCTAGTGAACAAGGGGGGGATAGCAAAGCCACCGAAGTGCTTCCTACCAAGCACATCTCGTTCTTTGGATCTAAGAGGAAGAGAGGGAACTTCTCCGAGGATGAGATGCTCATGTTGACTAACATGAGTGATGCTGTGAACAATGTAGCAAATGCTCTTAGGGAGACTAGACTCGCCCATGTTGATGGTAATCTCTACCTTGCCTTGTGATGGAGATGTCTGGATTCACCGAGGAGGCACTAATTGTTGCTTACACCTTCCTCCTTGACAACAAGGCCCAAGGTACGGGCTTTGTGAACATGAGTGATGCACATAGGACCCTCTCGGCTTAGGACCTTCCCCGGCAAAAACTACTATGGTTAGTTCCTCTATGTGGTCTTGCTGCACGGGAGGGGGTTGAATGTTGAGCAGTATATATGTGCTCCACCCCCCTCAACCACACTCTCCTCTTTTGACTACAGATGGGTTCTTTGGCTGTTGACCTTTTGTGCAGTCTAGGTTGATCTTGTCACACCTGACCTTTTGTTGATGTTAGTTTTGGAGGGTGACTAACTATTTGAGCCCTTGGCTGTTGGTGGAACTTATGCTTGTAAGAACTTATTTGTGTAGCCTCTGTTGGTTACTTGTGTGAGCCATTATCGGATTCTTTGGTTAAGACATTACTTGAACTGCAATGCTTTACTTGATACTTGGATTGCTCTATTCCTGTTTTTTTGTTATACTTGTGGCGGTACTAGTGGGATTTATGGCCTATGATGCAACAACATACATGAGGTGGATGCCTTTTTCCTTTGTTTGCAATTAATCATGTGTTTCATCTACAATGTTGAGGTGTCTTCATCTGCAATGTTCTTTTCTATTTGCTTTCTCTCTTGTTTGCAAGGCATCCACCAATGATTGAAATTAACAAATCCACCACAACATACAAGCCGAGGCCAATATTTACTTGTCTACCTAACTCGCCTATGATGATAATAATGTTTGCTCAATGAATTGGTGAACTTGAACCTATGAGGGATTGGAGCCGTTGGTCATCCGTTCGTTTTGCCTATGAAGATGGTTTTTCCTGCTCTATTATTCATGTCTGTCATCAAACCATGGGACACATCTATTCCCAGGCAATCTGTCATGACTGGGATAGATGTGTCCCTTGGTTCCATGCCTGCCATGACATCCTCTTTGTTACTGCTTTCTATCCTTAAGCTCCAAGTTCAAGTTCAAATGAAATGCAAACTTATCTGAGGCCGATGTTCTGTGTTCTTCCTTTGCTCCTATTTTGCCTATGATGATGATCAGATGTATATTACCTCTCATGGCACTCATCAAAACGTGTGACACATCCATGCCCATGTTTTTCAAATACTGGGCTGGATGTGTCTCACACTTCCATGGTTGCCATGAACCATTTGTTACTGTTTTTAATATCAATTCATTTGAGGCCAATTTATTGTTTCCATGGTTGCCTATGATGATTCAATTTGTTCATCCATAGAGGGATGACCTTGATCTGTGTGTTGTATCCTTCTCATGTCTCCCATCAAAACGTCAAACTCATCCATGCCCAATGTTTTCTACCCTGGGCTGGATGTTTTTGATGTTTCCATGGTTGCCATATGTTGTATGCATTTTATCCTTGTCGTATGATCAAGGTCAGCCTCATGTGGAACATAAAAAAAGTTTCTGCAATGATGTAAATGATATGATGTTAATTAATTTTTTTCAATTAAACAATAATGTAAATTATATGATATTATTGATGTTAATAATGATGCTAATTGTTTGCACTTGTAATTATGCGGTTGCAATTTGCAAACTGTTGCTCATTATTTGTAAACTCTTCCTCCTCAGTGCATATCCTTATTTATGTCTAAGGGCCAGGCCGATTGCAGCCAACTGCCAAACACGTTCTCAGTTTGGCAGTTGGAGGTAGTTGGCCTCTAGCCCGGCTCCCAAAATGGCCGCAAACACAATCTGAGCTCGACCCGGCTCATTTCATTCATGCACGCAAACAAGGTGCTTTGCACCATTTGGGCCAGGCCAATCCAAGCCTGGGCCAAGCGGGCAGGCCGGGCTACCCTCAGCCACCCTCGCAAACAGGCCCTTAGTTTCGTATCTCATTTTGTAACAAGTATCCATTATCTAAAAGAACGATTTCCTGTCCCTAAGCATTTCCTCACAACTCAAACCATTCTACTGAACAGGAACAATGATATAACAAGAAAATGTAAGCAAGTGGTGGGGCATAATTCTGCTGAAACCGTTTCCAGTCCTTAAGTTGAATTCTACGACAGGTACAGAATAGTGCATAAAAAGGGGCACGACTGGTTTGCAAATTCACTGCACCATGGGATCTGGGTTCCCAGCTGCGAGAATATCAAGCAACGAATTGTGCGGTTCCATCTCCTCGTGCCACAGTGGCAGCTTATCGCCAGGGTAGAAGTTTCTCTTCACACCATCGGCATTTATCTGCAACACAACTAGCTCTGTTAGTTTCCAACGTGGAGAAAGATAAGTCAGATTATCTATTGACTACCCACCAGACATAGAACACTGGCAAATAGTCAAATAAAAAAATGAAGGTGGATGGAAAATACATGCGTACATTTAAAACATAGTACTACTTTGCAAAGACACCACGTTCTCGCAAATCAAACATTATTTCCCTTGTGGGAAAGAGTTCAGTTAAATATAACTTTCAGTTTTCACCATAACTGCTTGATTTTTTTACTTTAGGAGCAACAAGACCCAATGTACAGATCGCAGAAAGCTCCATCAGAATAGAAAGCCCACAATATCGCCTAGTTTAGGTATTTTTGCCATTTCAAAATTTCTGAAGAAAAATAAAGGAAGCATGACAATTGTCATCAGACAAAAGAACTTACTGTAACTGTACGGACAACCCCTCCACTGGCACCATCACGGGCCATGGCCAGTGAAACTACCTTCACTACAAACTTCTGTAGATATGGAGGAACCAGGTTAGGAAAACTGGATCTAGTTTTGTACTCTATTCTTCTCTAATCTGTGTCCTATATTTCAGATAGGAGAGAACATCTTGTATTAGTAATAACCAGACTAAAGGCGTGTTTGGGACTACTCTGCTCCCGTTTTTCCAGCTCCGCTCCACGAAGTCCACCATGGAGCAGCTCCACCGTGGAGTTCGTGGAGCAGGTGCTACTCCATAAAAAACGTGGAGTTGGTGGAGTACCCCTTGAGGTACTCCAAGAAAAACGTGGAGTTGGCCTCCAGCTCCACGTTTTTCTTGGAGCGGAGTTCGTGGAGCTAGATGTGTTTGGCACCGTGGAGCTGGAGCGGAGCTGGAAAAACGGGAGCAAAGCAGTCCCAAACACCCCCTAAAGAGGAAACCTAGAGATATACCTCTGCCTCCTCCTGGCTCATTCCGTCCCTCCATTCATGATCAAGAAGGGCATACAGGTAACTCGAACCTGAGCCTGAAAGAAGGTATTTTTCCATAAGTGTCAGAAACAGCAACATGTAGACAAAAATGATTAGAAAGATAATATGATCCACAAATACATCTTTTTCTTAGCCAGATTTGGGTTACGAACGTTCAAATATCATGTAATGCAAAAGGTATGTAATTTAAAATAGATCGTCAGCAGGCACAAAGGTATCTTGAAGAAAGCACTGTAAGTTACATCAACGATGATGACATGAAAGCCATGAGCCATGTAGTGTATGGGATAAACTTACCTCCAATTGCAAATGGCTGCCTCAGAATTGTTCCACCAAGGGGCACAGAGAAAATTTGGCCTCCTTCATACTTGTCCCATCCTCCAACAATCATGCCAGCTTGCAACATGTTCTGCACATTGATAACAAATATTCATTATACAAATTCAACAAAAAATTAGCATCAAATGTGAAAAAATAATGACTTATGTCATGTGTTTATCAGTGAGGTCAGTAAAGAGATTTTAACAGTGTGTGCTAGAATGCTATAAAACACACCTTGTTCTGATAGGCTAGCAACCTAATCAAGTTGGCTGCAACTTTAACAGTAGCTGGTTGCCCAAGCTGGATTCTGCACAGGGAGGGTAACTTTAGCATCAGCTACCTTGCATGTCAAAACATTAATGTAACTGTAGACCACAGTATTTTATTTATAAAAGAGATTATTAAATCTCATCTAATTTATTGATTCATTCAATTAGAAGATTATTGTTTGGCTGTGTATGAGAACAAACTTACGTGTGCTGGTGAAGGAAATAACGTACATAGTCTGAGATGACTTGTGTATCGGCAGCCTGCAAAAAAAAAGTCAAGAATTTTACAGATGAAATGATGAACTTGCAAACAGGAATGTGCCATCTCTGGCACAATACAGTGGACTGCAAAAGGAGAAATTCCTTTCTACAATGGTAAGAAAAGATAAGGCAGCAAAAGAACAGCATTATGAATATTAACTACTGGCTTGAATTTTGTCTGACTAGTTCATAAAACAATCATATAAACCACTGTGTAAATTAAGTGCCGTCTTGAAGAAAGTGCATTAACTTGCCAAAGGGACAAAATTGAAGTTTCCACCCCATCTTGATATGAAAATAAAATTTTCTACTCAAGCATCTTAAAACATGGCAATATCATGAGTAAACAACAAGTAGAAAGCTTCAATCTTCAAAATAGCATGGACACTTACAGATCCAGAGCGGCAGACATACACATTGTCAGTCAGTTGAGTAATCTTGTCTGAAGCACGGTTTGCCACATACATTCCTACGAATTCAGGCAACTGAAAATATCAGCATGAAGCCTCAAATAGGAACACAACAGCTTGATGCTGAATCTAACAAGTGGAAACACCAAAAAAAGCATTTTTCCGAACTACTTAGATGCCACATGAACTTAAGGAGGCATGTTGTCCAATAAGCAGGATATAAGTCAGCACAAGAATACAGAGTTCAATTATGCAGAAAACAACAAAGTCATCCCTGGGACATAATCTTATCATTCATCAGCGTTCAATGGACATGGATGCATGTTCAGGTGGCTGATAATTCAGTTTTTTTCTGACATGCTAAATACCATATGAAATTCAACATAGGCTCATGGATGTCTGACTTTGGCAAAAAAATAAAAAATAAAAAAAATGCTCATGTCTTCATGATTCATGAACAAAGAAGATTTGAAACAGGATGAGGAGAAAGGACAACAACCCCTCTACACTACTTTCACCTATTGCTAGTGCTAAAATTACTCTAATCTCGCAAGTTGCATCTGTGACTAAAATTAAAACTAACAGATCAATCCACTAATATCGTAAGTGGACAATGA
The DNA here is from genome assembly GCA_947561735.1 of Cenchrus americanus. NCBI lineage: Eukaryota > Viridiplantae > Streptophyta > Magnoliopsida > Poales > Poaceae > Cenchrus > Cenchrus americanus. Next base: position 9,084,896 of record OX387240.1, on the reverse strand, counting down.
ACCTAGCAGTCAAAGTAGTTCGTCAGCGTATATCACAGCCGGCAACTTCACCAGGTACCCCTCTCGATTCCCAACGATCCAGTGAAAACCTAGACCCCCGACGCCATCCCGACGCCCAAACTACCCGCACAGGGGGGCAGGATCTCCCGCGGCGCAGACAGATCGAGAACGAGAAGGGATCGAAGGGCCGTACCGGTGCTGGTCCTGGAGTCGGCGCCGAGGATGACGCCTCCATCGTAGCAGACCCCGACGATGGTGGTCCCCATCCGGTGCTCCCCGGTGGTCGGGGCCTCGCCGGAGGCGGCGGAAGAACAGGCGGCCATGGCGGAGCGGGCGAGATCAGCCAGCGGCGGCGGCCAAAACCCTAAAGCCGGCGGCGAGGTGAGTGAGCGGAGCCGGGCGAGAGCGGGTGGGGGTGGTCTGATACTCTGCTTCGATTCAGTTGTTTCGAGGTTTGGGGCCTCCGTACTGCACAGTGACCGCCCCCCTCTCTCTCTCTCTCTCTCGCAAGAAAGAAGAAACCGAGAAGAGAGAGCCGGGCCGTGTTGGGCTCAGAGTGGTGCGTATAATTGGGCCAGGCCCATGTATATCATTTGGATTTTCAATTCAATTTGTTTTCCTCGTGCACCATAATCGCACATTGCACAATCGATCCCTGATCCGTTCTACCTAGATCTAAAGAGGCACCAAGGAGAATTCAGGCATGAATTTCCCTTTACACGTACGATTGAACTACATATATGATCGATACCATAACATCGTTGCCCACGTCGACAGCATTCTCTAATGCTTCTGTAATCACTTTGCTGGGCTTGTCCCGGGTAGAGCTAGTCCCCGTGCCTTCCATTCCTAAGTCGTTTTGTTACTTTCGTAGCAATACATGAGCCTATCATCACTACAGTTGAAAAGATAGAGAGAGAGAGAGAAGAACATATCTTCAAACTGTCAATTTTTCATGGCTTATCCTTGTGATTCATCATCTGCCCTCGTCTACTTTGCGAACATTCAACTTCTACACTGAGAAATGAGAAACGGTAACAATGGTCCTAGGCTGAGGATGGAGGAATATTTGTATATATGTCCATGAGCATGGACAAGTGAGTTATTAAATAAAAGGAGGGAAGAAGCGGAGTTTTTTTTAAAAAAAATAAATGGGGAGTTGTTAGTAACAAATGTTGCTTAGGAGACCACTAGAGTAGTTGTTGAACCATGCATATTGACCCCCCTACGTTTTCCACCAACTTTCCAAGGCAGGCGCCATGAATTATTCCAATTTATAAATCCACATGCATGGGACTGGATGAAAGTAGTTTGCCTCTCGCCTCGTGATCATATCATTCCAGCAATATGAAAAAAAAAGGATAGAAGACCCTCCAAATATAGAACTAGGATAGATCCGAGTCCCTCCGTGCCGGATTCTGATTGTGTTGTGAGTTGCTGGAGGTCAGCCGGTTGCACTTGGTGGTTGTTCGTCATCCTGTCCTTTTGGGTAAACCTCAGCTCCTCCTGACGAAAACTATTGATGGATCGAGATGCACCTTCCTTCGTCGTCAACACGCAAGAACAAGCAACCCCTTCCTGTCAACCCAATGACAGAGAGATATTGAGCGAATCATCCTACACTAAAACTAACTATGTACTCCTAGATTGCATTTCTGGAGCAAGTTCTCCCGACGTCTTCCATTCCCCAATCCTGTGCTAATTGTTTTCGCATCGCGCGTGGTTACCCTCATGAACGCACGAGCACTATATATTCTACTCGTGAGCATACATACACTATCACTCTGCTATATATGATATATGCAATGTTTAGTGGATGCCGAACCGGATCATGCATGCATGTGTGTATATATAGGGCTTTGCAGTGGTACTCCCAAATGAATATCGACTGTCCATCTTGTGATATTACCTCCTAAAGAGGTAATAGATTAAATATATATTTATATTTTTTAACTTGAAAAAAAAGAAAAAATATGGGATTCGGCAGCCATCTCTCACCATGGCAAGGAACCACAACAACAGATCCATTGATTGATTAAATAGCTTGGTTTATTTCCTTCCATTGCATGTTTCGTTGCCATGAAGAGGGTGTTTGGATCCAGCAAAGTAGAGGTGACTAGACTAATTTTAGTCACCTAGAGTGACTAATTTTCCAAACACCCCTGACCTAAAGGGTGACTAATTTTAGTCAAGCCTCTAGTCACCCATGACCCAACTAAAAGGGACTAAAACCCATCTCTCTCTCTCTGCAATAATTGCGAAGGGCCCACGCGCCTCATCCTCTCCCTCGCTCCCTCCCCCGGGCGCGCCTCATCCTCTCCCTCCCTCCATCCCGCCGCGCGCGCGCCGCCCCCCCCCTCCCCGCCGCTCCCCGCCACCGCCCCCCTCTCCGCCCCCTCCCCGCCACCGCCCCCCTCCCCCGCGGCGCCTCCTCCCGCCGCGGCCGCCAACGCCGGTTCCGTTCCCGCGGCGCATCCCACCGCGGCGGCAAACGCCGGTCCCCGCGGCGCATCCCAACACCGGCCCCCGCTCTCCCTCCCCAACGCCGGTCGGCGCCTTGGCCGACGCCCCCCCCCCCCCCCGACGCCCCCCGACGCGCCACCCGCCCCCTCCCGGCGCCGACACGGTGCGTGAGGACCCTCACCGACGACCACCGCCCCCTGCAGCGTTGCTTCGTCTCCATCGCGCTCCCTCCTCCACCATGGACGGCGACGGTAGGATCCCCCACGATTTCTTCTCGCAATCGCCTCGTCCCGGTCTTGCGGCGTTCCCAATCGAGGACGACGCCGATTGGGGACTGACGCCACCTCGTCTCCGGGTAGGGAGTGCATCCGGCGGCCGCGGTCCGGTGGCCCGGTGGGCTCGGCGCTCCCCGTGTCGGGGCCGGGAGAACCTGGACCTCAACGCCGACTGCCCCGCCGCCGCCGCCTCCTACCCGAACATGAGCATGTACACGCACCTCCTTCGGCCCGGGGAGCTCGGCCGACCATGGTATGCCTGCACAGAGGGCCAGATCGGACGGCGCGCCGCCGAGGGGGGGGGGGGTCATCCACCACGCCGGGGTCCGCCCCCGGTGAGGGGCCCCGGATCGTCGTGGCAAGGCCGTAGTGGCATCGGGGCGTGCAGGTGCTGGTACATCTCGCTCTGGTGGCGGCAGGCAGCGGCAGCCACCCCCAATCATGGTAGACGACGTCGGCGACGAAGATGAAGAAGAGGAAGACGACAACTTGATGAATCAGCATAGGCAGGTATGATCTGTCAATCCATTTGACATGGCAGTGCACTTGATTTGCAATTAGAGGTCAATTTGATTTGAAACTGGATGCTATCCAATTGGATGAATGTCATACTCAATTTTGTGTTGCATGATTCTCTGACTAATATGCCTTAATAATATGACTAATATGTCATACTCCGTAATGGATGAGTTTTGTTATCAATGAACTTTGTTTCATCTTTATTTGCCTCCATTGGACCAAACCATCTTGCTCACAACTATCAATGAACTGGAAACCACGCTAGCTGTTGTTCTGTGACCTGTGTTGGTATTTCCCATGCTATACATTGCTATAAGATGGTCTGATCTGCTCGCATCCATGAATTATTCTGTTTCTTTATGTATATCATGTTAGTAGATTACAGAAAAAAGAAAGGGCATACACTTGTGCTATTCTTGCACCGATTCATGCCCTAGAGAAATTGGCAACTCAATTGTGAAATTTCATGCCCTCCAGTTTGCATGAAAGAAGAAAAGTAAGCAGTAGGTTTGTACTGCAGTTGTGTTTTTTAGTAATCAGTAATCAAACATGTCCAGAACTACTTTACATACCTGTTATATTCAATACCATGTAGTAGTAATATAACATGCAGCCTTTCTGCTGGTTTGTAAAAAAAACTTGATTCAGACCCATGTAGTAGTACTTGTTTGCAGTTTTTTGTGCTTATTTTCTTCTAACATAAAGTTCACGGTGCTCTTGAGCCACTTATATATTATTTATTGATGTCTGTTGTTAATCTATGGATAAAATGCTGATGACTTGGAGTTGTTATTTGCCACCTTTTGTATCTGTAATGTGGTAGAGATAGGTGTAGCTTGCTGTGGTGCTAGTTTCTGGTCCTATTGAGATGATATTACTGATGTAGTGGTTTCCAAGCACATTTTCTCAGGAGTGATTAACAATGAAAGGGGGGTTGGATGGAATTGCATGCTGTTAGCAAGTAAGGTACATACAGGTTCATATGATAAAAGGCAATGAAATCACAGCCAAAAGAGGAGGAAAGTGGTTAGGAGTACTATTGTATTATTTCTTTTGGCCTAGTACTATTGTATTCCGTTCAAGTCATTACCTGCATTTCCTAGTTCCTAAAATATAATCTACATGAGGGCAAAATACCCAAAGTTCATTATACACCACAACAAAAGGTTGGGTTTCAGATTTATGTATCTTGCTTTGGAAAAATTCATTGATGCAGAATTGCTGATCTGTCTGTTAAAATGGCCTTGCTGTTGTCTGCCAGTTCACTGCCAGACTAGTGTTATAGATAGATGATGAGCCTTTAGTATACATGATACTCCAAAGGATACTCCTTGCTGGTTCTTTACTGAGTTATCCAGGATTGGTAGTGCTTGTGTGGGAATGATGGCAGTTAACCATTTATTTGCTGAACTATTATTTGCTGCCTGCATTTGTCATCTTTTTTAACCATTTGTGGTGAACCATATATATACTGTTGCCTGCATGCAAATGCTGCCAGATCTGAAATAATAATTACATGCTTATTTAATTACTTCTGTCCTTTTATGCTCTGTCATGCTGCTTCTAATTAAATCCAGAATAGTAGACAGTTTTCTTATACTTTGTTTTTTAATAGAGGCCAAAAAGCAAGGCTAACTGGACCGAAGAAAATACGTTAATTTTGTGTGAATTAGCTTGTGAGGAAATAGAGGCCGGCAATTTCAGTGGTCGAGTTTGGCAACCTCAGGCATACAAAACATTAGGGAGAAATATTGGCAAAGGGTAAAGCTGTGGCATTCAGGCAGGGAAATAAAAAACAAAATGAATGGACCGAAGACCTTGTACACAGATTGGGTATGGTTGCGGCACAAACGGGCTGCGGACGCGGCCCAAATGGAGAAGTGACAGCAACTCCAACTTGGTGGGAGAGGGAAATCAAGGTATTTCAAGTTCATATTACTTTTTGTGGCTGCTAATGTTCCTGGGACAGCAAGTAGATATGCTAATGTTCTACAAATATTTTTTTTCAGGCTAGACCAAATCTGAAGAAATTTAGACATGGCAACCCTGAGTATCTGCCCCTGTTACATGAGATGTATCATGAGGTTGCTGTTGATGGAAGTTCTGCATATGTTTTTTAAACTAGCTTCTGGTGCTTGGTGTTAGAAACATGTGTGTGTGCTGCGTGGGAACAGAGGGGGGGCAGGCAATGCGTGCGGCCAAAAGCAGGCCACGGGCAGGGCGGTTGCTGTTGGCGCCAAAAAAACAAGAGAGAGAAAGGTGAGGGAGAGAACAATTAATGCATCCAACAATTAATGCTGACTAAATTTAGTCACCCTCCAAACAGGGTAGAGACTAAAAAGTTTTAGTCTGACTAAACTTTAGTCAGGGGACTAAAGGGATCCAAACACCCTCCGATGAGGTCATCAATTACAAGTATGAACTGCTGCTGTGATATTAATCGAGATTGGATCCATGGCTGATTAAATGGCGTGATGATGCTAATTAAATGGCGGCCACAATCAATTGGGTGAGAGGATATGTAGAAGAAATCAGTTATGTTTTTGGCATCAGGCAATCAGATTTCGTTTGTTTTAGGGTAGGCAAAATTATTTTTTGGTAAGAAATCAGATGATGCATAAGAAAAAGAAAGTGCCAGTTCGTGCTTCTTTTATTTTGACGCACGATCCACATATGTCTGATTTTCCTGCAAGCAAATTTCCTCGAATAACCTAATATTCAACATTTTCTTTTTATTATTCTATGATTTTTATAATTCTATGATTTATTTTTTTAATCAATTTTATTAGTTTATATCATTTGAAATTCAATGGCTTAAGTTGTTATGAACTCTTACCTCTTAGGAGGTAATAGGGAGAGTACCTTAGCAAAGCCCATGTATATAACTATATATATAGATCGTGAGGCTCTTTGTGTATATGTATGGAGGTGCATGTAGGAAGTAATATCAGCATGCCATTTTTTGGAAACGAGTAATGAAATTCTTTCAGACATGGCTGAACTAAGTTAAGTAATTAATTTATTCCAACTCCAAGAGCCTCTCTAAAAATCGCTAGCTAAAACCTTGATTTGGCTAGTATGTAAAATGAAATAGCTAGCAAAAAGTTGATGAAATCCAAGAGACCAGCTAAAATCAACTCTCCATATGCTCCACCACTAGTAGGTCCCGCCTGCCATACTCATGTACGAGGAGATAGCTAGCGGAACTGACTAGCCAAAGATGGCTAGCGAAGCCCCCGGTTTAGCTAGGGCAGGATAGAGAGGGCAAGTTTAACTAGTCTGTTTGGGTGAGTTTTTGAATAAATTTTTCATTTTTTAGCTAGTTAAGCTAACATAGCTACTCTCTTGAGTTGCTAGGTATATGCTGCTCCATCTCAAATAGTTTGATTATATATGGAGGCTAGAGTAATTTATCTATTTCGCATTTTCGCTATAAATTAATTAAGAATGTAATAGTGGAGTTTGTGTGGTACAAGTCGCTTGGCACACCTCAGCGCATCACACGACCCGGCTACGCGGCTCTTTAAAGAAGGGACTGTCTACCCATCACTCGGGGGACCCACCAGCACTCGATTTCCCCCCACAGGCTAGCCTTTCTTCAACCCCCTTCTTCTACCTCCGGTTCAAGGTGACACAAGAAACATCAACATGGTCAGTCATCCTGAGGCACCCATCTCTTCTGCCGCTCGAGAATAGGCTGGCATTCCAGAACCAAGGTTAACGAGAACCGTGGGAAGGCCGGTTCCCACGGTTCAAAAAAACCGGCCTCGTATACCGGTCAAACCAGCCGGTTCGCCGAGGGTTAAAAATATTAGGCACGGTTTGGGGGTGGGAGCCGGACCGGTTCCCACCGGTTTTGTGAACCCTGTCCAGAACCGACTTCACCAGCTCTTCGAAGTTCTCTATGGCAGACTCACCCGGCCCGGGCTGTCTGAATGTGCTCGGATGGTTGGACTTCCCTAGTGACGGGCACTCGGTCTACTAACGATAACGTAATTCCTTCATATCCTATTCCCATGGGAGATCTCCTGGTGCCTTCCGTTCCCAAATCTTGCCTGTTGCCATTTGGTTGTGGAGCAACGACTCGATCGAGATGCGCAATCTATTCTGCAAATTTCCTCATCATTCAGACTCACACTAGCTAACTGAAGCACGGCTATAACAGTTGTGGTATAGTCACACACACACACACACACACACGAGCAAAGCAAGGTCCACTGGTTGAGTTTAAGTATAGGAGGGGAGGGGACGGCAGTTATTTATTGTACACCGCTAGCTCTCAGCTGGTTCGATCTCCTCTTTTGTTTCGAACAGCAGTACATGTACTACTGCAGCGGAGGGAGTACAGCTTCCGCATGCGTAGTTTAGGGCTACACTCAAAATAATGAAACTGCGTGCTAATTAATTAGGGAGTAAATACATGTATAGTTTTTTTTTCACCTTGCTCTGCACCGTTCTCCAGACTGTTAGATAAAAACTGATGTACTTAATTAAAACACTTGGATCTAATTGAACTTAACCAGGATCTCTAGTCAAAATAGATCACACCTAGTACTGAAATTAATGCGGAATAGGTCAAATAGATCTAATACCGGGTAATGGAGGAATCCATCTCCCGGTCCGAATCGGTGTAGAGGCGGTGTAGATGATGACGCCGGTCGGTGAAGTCCGGGGGCGTCTCCTCCCGCGGCGGTGGCCTTCGGTCGACGCCGGTGGCGCTGTGGTAGGAACTCGAGCTTCCGAACCTTCCGGCGCCCTCACTAATCGGTAGACAAGAGTTTCGGTGGAAACCCTATAGATGGATTGGCTTAGGTCGCCCGGGGGGCTTCCTCTCTTATATAATGGCGGCGTAGGCAAGGGGCCGAGCCCAATGGGCTTAGTGTTTGCCTCCCGATCACCGGCAAACGGGATGACGCACGGGAGAGGCTTCTCCCCGTGCGGTTTGGCCGACTTGAGGTCAACCAAAATATCTAACACGGACATCATGAGCAAGCCATATATAGGAGATCACTGGACTATGAGAAGTGGTACGTGCCGATGATTAGGAGAGAACACGTCAGTTCGCATTGCCAAGCTTCAGTCTCCTGTATGTGAACAACGGATCGGATGGAGAAAGCGGGGGCTCGCTCATCGGACTACCCACGGCGGGGGACGGGATATCCCCCGCCATCCTTTTCCCGTCGTCGGATGGCGTAGAACGGCTGCGGCGGGGCTCTGCCAGGAGGCCGGGGGAATGGCGTCGACCCGGAATCCTCTCGGATCCGGAGGAATCCGGAGGCTCCGCCATCCTCCGCCGCCCCACCACGTGCGCCGCGCGCGCCCACCCAACGGCCTCGCGCGCACCGTGCAAAGCGAGAGGAGGCGACGAGGTGCTAATGTCGGCCGTCGCCACCGCCGTTACCGCCGGAGTCCATCGTCTCGCCGCCCCTCCAATGCCCCGCCGCCGCCGCCGCGGTCCGCCTAGTGCCCACGCCCGCCGCATCCGCCCGGCCCCACCACACGTCGCGCGCCGCCGCCGCCGCCGGCCGGGGGAGAGGCCGAGGCGGTGCGCGGCCGGCGTCGGCGGCGGCTCGCGGAGGAGGGGAGGGGGAGCTCCGCCGCTTCCACCGCGGCCCCCGCTCGATCCGTCGGAGCACGACCGCGCCCGGGCTGCGGGGCGGGGAGCTCGAGGAGGAGGGGCGGCACCTGCCTCCCGCGGCCTCACCTCGCCACCACCGGTGCGCCGCCGCCGCGCGCGCCGGACCCCCCACCGCCCTGCTCCTCCGCCACGACTTCGCCACCGCCTGGACATCGCCATCGCCGCCATAGCAGAGAGGGAAGGAGAAAAGAGGTGGACAGGGAGGAGGAGGAGCTCGTGGCCGGGATCCCGCGCCCGCCCGCGCTTGTAGAAGAGGAGGGAGCGGCCCGCCGGAGGAGCTCCGCCTGCTTCCTCGCCGCCGGAGTGGGGGCCGGCCATCGCCCCTGCTTCCTCCGCGCCGGGGAGCAGGGGATGCGACGCGAAGCAAAGTAGGAGGGAGAGAGAGAATGGAGGGGCGGGTGGGGTAGAGAAGAGAGGGAAAAGGGGATGACATGCGGGCCCCGCGTATGGTAGTTGGGATGGAGTGGAAGATATAAAGGATGACCAGTGCGGGAGAATGAGATATGAAGGAGAGAATCTTCACGGCGGCCCAGGGTAAGAATATTCTGTTTTGAAGGAGAGAAATGAAGGAGACGAGTGTGGATGGTCTCATCCGGCTAGCAGCTGTCCTCCTCTAGCAACCACGACTCGCCATTGCAACTTGGCAAGTCACGCGGCCGGAGGCACCCTGCAGGGCACCTGCCTATTGCTTCAACAGTGGCTTGTCGACCCGTAACCAGCTGTGCCTTTGGACTTGGAATGGCGAACTTCAGCTGCAATCGACAAAACGTTCTCAAATGTAACGCGTGGACATGCATCTTTGTGCAAGTTAACATAAGTTTCGTATATATATAAAGCTATGATGCCCACCACTACTTACTTTGGTCGCGCCTCTCACAATTTATCCAGATGCCCTCCATTCTCAAATCGCAAGACTGGACTCTAGTGGTGGTAGTACAATCACATACTATAGCAGGAGGAGCTGGATGAAGACACAAGAAGTGACTAATATATATGCTACATGTATGGTCAGGTGAGTTAAGAGAGTGGAGAGGCTGGCGCTGGCAATGGCAGCAAATTAATATATATCCTAATTACTCCCTCCGTTTCAAAATACTTGTCGTCATTGACTTTTTTCTCGCAACTTTGACCATTCGTCTCATTAAAAAAATGTGCAAGTACAATTTATTTTGTTTGATTTATGTTTCAATGTTGTATGTATTTTAAGCTTGACTTATCATTTTACATATTTGCGATATTTTTTTTGAATAAGACGAATTGATCAAAGTTGTAAAGAAAAGTCAACGAGCGACAAATATTTTGAAACGGAGGGAGTAATTAGGATGTTCAACCATGCATAACATGGCTATTCTAGTATTGGGTATTAAAAGAGGCACACCAAATTAAGTTTTAATGTTGAAACAAATGAATGAATATGCATATATGATGTAGAGAAATTATTAAGATGTTCAACAAGTATATGCGTTTACAGGTACCTTTTTTAATAAATTGGCAGCTCTCTGACCGCGCGGTTCGAATATAAAATATGTATAGTATGTACAACCAACTTGCAGTTGTTCACTCGTTTGACACTAATTTATTTAAGGAGAAAGAACCTATTAATAATGTAAGAGCATCTTCAAGAATTCCCTAAATCATTTCCTAATCTTGATTTATAGTAAGATGGTAAAAAAAACCTATCCAACAACTCCTAATCTTTAGAACTTCGGAAAAAGCAGTCTGTCCTGTGTAAAGTTACACGATTTTGGTCGACGCATATCTTCTTCTAAAACAAGGTAGAGGAGCTCAGGAATAAGAAAGAGTAGAAAAAAGTTTCCGATGCAAATGTATAAGAGAGAAAGAATCCATAAAAATGGTTAAAATAATTTAAGAATAATATAGAATCCTTTTAGGAGTGGATTATTAGAAACTCATGGAGATGACTTTTTTTTTATTTTTTTTGCCAATACCTTTTTTAGAAGTCCTAAAACTTGGAAAATATTAGATATACTTGGAGATGCTCGGCAGAGTTTGCGTGGTACACGTACATCCGGTTAACACCTCAACGCATCACACAATCGCTGGGAAACACATGCATGGCCTTTAATCACACACATACGGAGTATCTCTGTAATCATTTACGCGACCTGGCTCTTTAAGTGTCGCTTGGATGCCAGCGACTTGCTAAATTTCTAATTAAAGCGTTGTGCATGGTAAAGAAAGAGAAATTTCTGAAGAAATTAAAGCTGAGGACCACTTTTTTTTTATCGCACGTATCACCACTCCTGACCAGGGTTCAAAAAACCGCTGCCGGAGCGGTTTTCCAAACCGCGAAAACCGGTCCGGTAAACCGGTAAAACCGACCGTAAACCGAAAAGAAGCGGTTTGCTTGGGTTCGATTAGAGAGCGATTCTGAGAGCTTTTTCCTTACCGAGCCGGACCGGTAAGACCGGTTACCGTGGTAACCGGACGATTACCAACGGTAAGGTGAACCCCTGCTCCTGACGTGCCTTGCATTGCATTGTATTCTCACCTTCGAATAAGTTGGACATATACTCCATCATATTCTCGTAATACATCTCGTTAATTTCCTCTCTATCGCTACCATCAACCAGCATGGACACCTAGGTTCAGGGTGCAAGCGCAACACAGCGGACACGCTCAATGATCCGATCCGCATGCTATCGACCCACACCCAGGTGACGATTCGTGGTTTGCTCATGCTCGCTCCTTGACTATCTCTCTTCGCGTAACGGAACTGCATGTATGCCGAAGAGATTCAGTTGGATACATTTGCGGTGGACAAGCGAACCGCGGAGTTCCCCAGCTGTCGGCGCAGGACCACCTGGACATCATGCCGACATGCAAAAATAGGAAGGTAGACAAGGATGCTGTGCGGCTCCTGTAAACGCTGTCGAGGAAGAATTCAGTCGGATCCACACTGGTGTCTAGGTCATAGCGACATAGGGAGGGGCAATGTGCGCCCTGTGCGCTTGGGCTTTATCATCACCAACAACAAAGATCTTTCTCTCACAACAAATCAGCCACCAAAGAACACCAAGTAGTTTCTTTTCTCTGAACAAACAAAGACTACCATCACCATCGTACAAACAAACGAACGGCTGCACTTCTTGAGCAAGTAGATAGCATGTAAACCCCCATACACTGAAAACGATTGCGTAGATAGCATTTCTTGAGCAAGTAGTAGTCCCGACGTCTTCCATTCCCCAATCGACTGAGAACTGGGCTGTGAAATGTGCAATGTGGTGGTGGTAGAGCTAGTACAGTCAGCTAGCATAGCGAGAGGAGAACCGGACTGGGGATATAGTATGTACACGACTGGGCAGGGCGATCCAGTTAAGTAGGAGCGGGAAGAGGTTGGTAGCTAGTTATTGGTAACAAATGAATACGGCACATATATGTTTGGTAAAACTGCGGCAACGGTGAATTAAAGGCGGATACAAGAAGTAACAATGGCAGAAAGCTCAATGCAAGACCAGCATTTGTTGGTAACAAATGAGCACGGATGTACCGAGTCGCTCTGTTAGGATACAACTAGATCGATCGAGTGTATAGTTGTAAACTTGATCAGACTCATGGTGCGTTTATCATCATCATAGGGGAATGCAAGTGGGTATCCATGATATACCAGTCTAATTTATTTCTCCTCCAAAACTATTTATGCAAATGACATTTTAATTCATTTTATCAACTTTTGGATCATTCGATGACGCTAAATATTTTTAACTTGCATATCTAGTCGGAGCAATATTTGCAGCTGCCTTGTGGTGCAATTATCGATGCTCTAGAAGTAACAAAATTAGAATGTTCAAACCATGTCGTGTTTATCTTAGCTACTAGTATCCCGGATTAAAAGAGACACACCAAAATAAGTTGAGATTTTTATACAAATGTTGAACAAGCATATTATGATGTACAACACATTTTAGGATGCCCAGACCATGGCTGCTGCTCATTGGCGATCTCTTTGGGTCCGGGCACTGTCGGCGGAAGATTACCTTCGATAAGGACAGGTGCACGAGATTTCCCCTGCTGTCGGCGCATAGCCGCCGGGACATCGTGCCAACCCGCAGCGATAGACAGGTGGACGTTGGATTTCCATCTGGCGGTTTAGCGCGGGGGTGCGCACTCAGCGCCCCGTGCGCTCGGCGCGCCTGCAATTTTTTTTCCCTTCTAAGGAATGCGGTCCTGCGCACTAGATCCGCGCACACAGGTGTTGGCAGACTCACCCTGGGAAGTGTCTGAATGTGCTCGGATGGTTGGACTTTCCTAGTGACCGGCACTCGCTCTACCAACAGCAAGTAAGTTCGTTCTGATCCTATACATGTTACCTTTCCCATGGGAGATCTCCTGGTGCCTTCCGTTCCCAAATCTCGCTTGTCACCATTTGGATCCCTATCTAGCCTATTACTGTTGTCGAGCAACGACGACTCGAGATGCCCTCCACTCTCATAGTTCCTCATCATTCAGACTCACACTAGCTAACTATGGAGCACGACTATATCAGTTGTGGTATAGTCACACACACATAGAGTAAGAGTGCGGAGATGGGCCGATGAGTGGGTGCATGTATGGAAGTGTTGTATATATATGTACACGATCGAGAGCAAGGTCCATCAGTTGAATTTAAGTATACAGTATATAGGAGGGGAGGGGACGACAGTTATTTATTGAATATGTACATATATGTTAGTTCTTTACTGGTACGGTTGGTACCATTACACCGCTCTCAGCTGGTTCTTCTCTTTTGTTATTTGAATTTTGAAACAAAGCTAGCTTCTATATATATTTGTCATCATCTTAAGATGTCAAATAATTATGCCAGCGGTACATGTACTATTACAGAGGTGGAAAGTCCATGTGCATGCATGTACTACTACTACCTCTACACACAAGAGAACTTGTAATGTGATCAACCTGCAGACATACATTTACTACAGTCGGCAGATTTCGGTCGTTTTCTATGTGTCCAAGACTAATATTCTCTTTTACAGTGCCAGTTTAATTTCCCTCCTTTTTTCTTCTTTACAAGGAAAAGTCATTATGTTGATCGTGATATTCTGACTGTTGGACTACAATTCTTCGCACTAGCTAATAATTCAGTTTAACCCTTGAAATTAGCAAGTTTTAGTGAGCTTTCCTAAATTTGCGTCGTGTGTCTCGATCGAGGCCCCTGCGGATGGTGAATCACATTCCACAAGACCCTACGCTGGTGTAAAGCTTCCAGCCTAAATACATGTCTAGGTGTGAGCTCTTCATCAGCAAGCCATGACCATTGAGATGTGAGAAGCAGTGCCGATTAGGAGAACACGTCAGTTCGCATTGCCAAACTTCAGTATCCTGCATGTGAACAACGAATGAAGAAAGCGTGGTGATGATCTAGAGCTAGCAGCTCTCCTTCTCTAGCTAGGAACCACGAATCGCCATTTCAACTTTGCAGGTCACGGCCGGAACCACCCTGCAGGGCACCTGCCTATTGTTTCGTCACTGGCTTGTGGACCCGTAACCATCTGTGTGCCTCGGGACTTGGAATGGCGAACTTTCAGCTGCAATCGAGACAAAACGTCGTCAAATGTAACGCATGGCGGCATGGACATGCATATTTGTGCGTTTCATAAAGCTCTACCACCACTTACTTCGGTTACGTTACGTCTCTCACAATTTATCCAGGTGCCCTCCATTCTCAAATCGCATTGCTAGCTATTCGGACTGACACTAACTGGACTCATAGTGGTGGTAGTACAATCACGTACATAGCAGGAGGAGCTGGATAAATAAGACACAAAAAGTAACTAATATGCTACACTGACTATGGTCAGGTGAGTTAAGTAGGGCGAGTGGAGAGGCTCCGGCACTGGCTGGCAGTTGTTGTTACTATATATGTGTTGACGCAAAAAGTGCACTCAACGCCAAACACACGGCAAGCCGAACAAAGGCGGCTTCACACGCGCGAGAGAGCGAAAGACGTGCCGGTCAATTTTTTCCCCGAAAATTAACAAAAGATAAAGCGAGTTAAATACCAAAGCTTGTAACTTGCCGGGTGGTACCGGACAGTTCCATATTTACGGCTAAGAAGCCAAACAAGATGACATATAGCTATAGGGAGCTATCTGCCAACGAGCTACAACCATTCGGGAAACCACAAAAGGAAAAAGCAACAACGCCGAATGGATGACGTGAGCATGACGGCGATCGGTCTTTGTTTAAATAAGAATTACATACGCACGAGGCCATGACCGATCCCCATGAAAATTAGCATTAAATAAATAAATAAAGTAAAGCACGAACATGATCATGTATTAAACAAGTATGCATAGATCCAAAGCACTAGTCTACCGCATGTCTAGTTACTTTAAAACCCGTCGAGTACGATATCAAGCAAATCTATCCACCGCATGATACAACTTGCATGAAAAACCGTACCACTTTCTACAAATAGATCTATCCACCGCATGATACAATCTAAATATGGAAAGCTAAAAGCATACATCATTCAAAGCATGGATAACGCACGTGTTCTACTCGTGAAGAAACATAACCGAATACGATGAACAGTACCGATTCGGGGTCCATGAAGAAGGAACAAACATTACCAAGCTAATAAATCTATCAGATTGATTTGGGAATCTAATCCACCGGATGATTAGCTCCAAAGCAACCCAAAAACCTGCATCTACCGCATGATACCCGGCTCTTTCAAGATTTATACGAACATTAGCAAGCTTGAACCCGCAACACGTAACAATCTAGATCGATTCGGTTTCGGCTATCGGAAATCATGAGATCCACGTGTTAAAATATGAAATCTACTCGAACAAGGATCATAAAAGAGATAAAGCCGATCCAAACCCATCTAGATTGGGCAAAGGTGTGCTACATGAATTAAAACATAAAGTAAAACTCAAGATAACACGGGGTAACTTAATGAATCTATCGGATCTTGCCAAAATCCAATAGAGCCGATAACTAGCTTCAAGCTAGATCTTAGCCTACCGCATGACTCATGATCTAACAAGAAACCCTCTTGAACCAAGCTTGAATCTACCGCATGACACGAAGCATGGTAACAAGACTACTTGCATCGGATCTAAATCCACCACATGATACTAGACATGATACAAGGTTGCCGATACTCACGGAGGTCGACGGATCGATTAGCCCTCTCGAAGAACTCGACGACACGACAAGGACTCTAGGGTTTGGTGTAAGGCCGGTGTGTATTGAAGAATGATTGATTGTTTCTTTACATACATTCGGGGGTCATATTTATACCCCGTTGAGTACAACTTCGAATGGATTCGCTGCCTAACTTATCTCTAAGCTTGATCGCCTATCCATCCATTCGTCTCCCCCGATTGAGCCACGTCACCGTCCAATCCCGCAAAATCAGCTCTACTGTTCCTTTGCCGAACCGGAGCAGATAGCCGACCGCAGATCTCTTTGCCGAATATCTCTGAAAAGACCCTTCCTTCCACCAGACGGACTCTTTATCGAACCGGACCCACGAGTCAGACTCCTTACCAAATTTTGGTGTTAACACATGCCCCTTCAATTGTGGGATAAAAGTAATTTTGTTCCACAATTGACTCCAGCCACGAATCTTCAGATCAAATCCGTCAACACCTTTGTTCTTCGCAATCCGCCGGAATCTTCATCCGGATCCAATCCTAAATCCTCTCGTTCCGAACTCAAACTTCCAATGGCAGCTCAAAACCAAGATGCTCGGGTAAACTCATCCCCCCGTAAGCTTCGTTCGGCATTTAGGTTTTCAATTTACCCGAGATTTCCTTTTCCGCTTCCCTTCCGGGAGCTCTCTCCCGAGCTTTTGATCCGTACCGAGGCCAATTCGAGATCTTATTATCTTGGTCCCGTGGGGAACTCGACCCTCGAGATTTCATCGCGGTCGAATCTCGAGAGAACCCCCTTCAAAGCAGCTCTTTCTCCACCGCCTCAATGGCAAGATGCTTTCAAGAACGGCCTTTACCTCCAATTGCGGTGGAGAACTTGGTATCGGAGGATCCTTGCGGACAAGAGTGGATTAACCAACCCGGATACCCTCTCGCATCTCCCGGTGCACGGAGTTATCCGTGGTCGAGACCCCTAAGAACGAAGACCTCCCGATAGCCGCCCGCCACTTCGGTCAAATGGCGTCAACGCCTTCCTCTTCGGCCACGGCCCAATGTCTCCTACCTTGGCCGATGTGTACATGATCACCGGCCTTGACATCACGAGTACGTTCGGCCTTGGAACTTCAAAAATTCATCACGGCAAACGGGGGTGAAGCCGGGGAACGGATACAAGAATTACATCTTGAAACACATGGAAGACAATCCCCCGGGCACCGTTGAATACAGAGCATTTCGAATATGTGGCCGTGTAGGTTTGTCTTCTGTGGCAAAGCCAACGAACCTACCCCGAACCACATCGCAATGGCGTCCCATTTGGCCGGTGGCAACCGCCTTCCTCTCGGGAAAATTCTTCTTGGGCGGTGTATATCATATGCTTCACCGGATCGTCACCCGGATGTATACCGGCCAAAGGATAGCGTGTGTCAACGGCCCTTGGTGGTTTATTCAAATGTGGCTACGGCTCCACATGCATCGGATCGTTGGTGTCGATTTGAACTCCGGGTTCTTCCCCTTATCCAATCACCCCGAAGGAGAACCCCAAGCTACCGGAGGGTGTCGAATTACGGAGAAGCGGCTTCAATCGTTCTTGTTCGGCGGGACATCGGCCCGGCTCTTCGAGTTATTCTTCAAAGGTTTCCCCAATCCTCTCTGGCTCCCTTATCTGGATAATGACACCTTGACCTTCCCTGTTGAATTTTCCTTTGAGCCCGGCCATCAAGATGGGAGATTCTTGGAGATCCTCAACATCATAATCCGCCCATGCATACTGCCGGCCGAGTTCAATGGAGGAAGGCTGAATGCTAGCACTTATGAATATTACCAGCCCAATGTAATGGCCAGGCAAATTGGATGTGGACAGATGCCCCCAAGGCTATTTCTGCACGAATTCCTTAAGCCTAGGGAGGAAATCAAAGAGAGCATGCACGGCGGTAGGGTCTTCCAATATGTGTGTAGTCCTACTATCTACACTTGTCCTTTTGTGCCCACAGTCATAGCTCATCCCTCCTTTAACTCTTGGTGGCAAGAACTCCATGATCACATCTTCAGTGAGCCCGTACATGTGTTCTGTGCAGAATTGATGCCTGATTTCCTGCCAACTTCGGAGGTAACACAACGAACCTTTAGATCGGACATCTCTCCTCTCAATTATGATTCGACCTCATTCCTTTGATTCCACGAAACACGATTGCTCGCCCCTCAAGCCGGGGATATTGCTTATAATGCGAAGGCCCAATTTCGAAGATCGGGATTCAAATCCACAACTCGGCTCAACTAATGTCCGGGTATGCTACAACGGATCCCGGCCTATCTAGCCTTGCTCGCCGACGGAGGCAAGGCCCGCATCCGATTGCTCCCCCAAGTGCCAAGAGGAGAAGAAGCTGTCAAGAAAGTGCTTGTTGAGGTAAAATCCTTTATCCTCTTGATTACAAGATTACCCTATTGTCGTATGGACCTCCCCGGGCCCACTACCTCGGTGGGTACCGGGACCGACTACTCGGTGGGCCCCCGGGACTACCGGCTTGCGCTACACGGCACCCGAAGGCGTGGAGCACAAGGACTACACGGAGTAGTACTCGGTTAGGAAGCCGTACATGTTCCGCACCGTGCGGAGGACTCCTAGACGTACTCGACTAGTACTCTCTTCCTACTCCGACTTGTAACCCCGCCCTCCCGACTATATAAGGCGAGGCAGGGACCGATCCCCTCATCGAATCTCATCTCATACAACCCACGGCGCACCATTGCACCATCTTGTAATCGTGCCCTATCAATCCCGAGCTACGCGGCATACGGGACGTAGGGTATTACGCACCTCGCGGCCCGAACCTTTGTCTAAATTGTGTGCCACGTGTCTCTTCCTTCGAGTTACCGATCTCGGCGAGTCACATTCATCTACTTCGGGTACTCCCCGTAGTAGGTTGCCGGTCTAAAACACCGACACCTATTCTTGATGAATCATATCGTTGTGCATTTTCGGACCCGAGCCCAACAACCTCCGGTGTCGAACCCGCCAATGCCCCATCCACGGTATGACCTTTATTGTCCTCTTTTAAGGATGAACACGGCACTTACCCTTGTGACTTGATATTTGCGAAGAAACGGTGGAAGAACAAGCGGTTGATGTTCCGGTGGCTCAACAAGCAAGTCCATCCGGGGTTGAATTGCCTATCCCGGTGGAGATCTCATCTTCATCACCTTCTGCGCGAAGCAATAAATTCTCCGGAGATGAGTCTCCCAATTCGGCGGAGCCATCAAGTCCTCCAAGGGCACAATCACCCGTTGGTCATGCGGAGACAACAATCCCAACGAGAGGTAGACCCTACTCCTCATCGGCCCGAAACTCACGAGCTACCGGCGGTACCGCATCGACACCTCCCGGCTCGGAAGCTTCGGCTCTACATGGAGCACCTCCTTCACCCGTGATTGCCCCCGCTCAAGAAACCAGCCATGAGGTATCCATCCGCACTTAACTCTCGCTACCTCCACGTTTAGCACTCTTAACTCGGCAATAATCTTGCTTCTCGGGACCGGGCTCTATCATTATCAAGCCCGCCGTCGAGAGAGCAATCCGAGTCCTGAGGTGATGGAAAGAGTACACCAGCCTCTGTCAGATGAAGTGTTATCAAGGCTTAAAGAAATAGTTGCCTGGCTAGAAAGGGATGCACAAGATCAATTCAAAGATCTTGATCACTTCGAGGAGATGTTTGAGTCCATCAGCCAAGAACTTCCTGAAGACGTCAGAACTCCTCTATCATCTGTCTATGGCTTAGACACCCTTTATGCACCCATAAAGCATGCTTTGAGGAAATTGCGCTCCCGCCCGGCCATTGAAAAGAAGAAAGCCGATGCTGAACATGCCATGACCGGGGCACAATCCCGAGCAGAGAGCCACAAGGATACATTGGCTAACCCGCGGGCTTCTTATGAACCGAAAATTGCCGGGAAAGGCTGCTCTAGAAGCGAGAACTAAGAAGCCCGTCGGCGGAGATAGAGGGCGACAAGGAGAAAATAGCCGAGCTCCCTGGATTGATAGAAAAGACCCAAGCGAAGCAAAATCGGCTATCACCAGGATGAAGCAATACGATGCGAGAACTCACCGACTTGTCGGGTACTCAAAAAGATTGCCGGGAGGCTGGTGGACAATTTTCGTACGACAACATCTAATGCTCGTGGTGTGATTGCAAAACACACGAACATTTGAATGCCCTCATTGATGTATGACCGAATTGGTCGTTCTTGTAATATTGTCTTGCAATTTGTTTCCTTTCTTCTCGCGCACCTTCAAATATAACGGCGAACGACCCATTCGGCAATGAAACGCTAACTCCCGAATGGCACTTTGATTTTCTTTAGCCGAACCGATCAACCGAACGCGGCTCGGCCTAGAACTCCAAGCGACCCGTCGGCGGATCGGCCAAGGAAACCTTTCCACCTTCCGATTTTCTTGGGATATGCGCCATGATCCAACACCACGACTCGAAGCCACGATTCATCTCCGCCGGGCCTATAAATGCAACCATAGGTGCCCCTAGCTCTCCACTAGGCCTTCTAGCTCTCGAATCTTTGCCAACCTTAGCCCTTCTGCAAACAGTGCACATCCCAAACCATTATGGTGCACCGCCTCAACCGCTGTCGCGCCTCCGACGAGGCAGAGGGGAGCAGCGCCAACGCGCGCCGGAGGCAATGATCGTCGATTCCTTCTCTTTGATTCGACTTTGATTTTCTTCTTGTCTTGACGATCATCCCTTTTTCAGATTGATTCAGTGGAATCCATCTCCTGCGCCGGCCAATCAACCCCTTCCGGACGACTCCTCGGAGTCCGACGGCCACTCCCCCGTGCCGTACGGGGAAGTCGATGCCCTCCGCTTCAAGGAGGAGCTGGAGGCGTCCCGGCGTGAGCTAGAGGACGTCTCCAAGAAGGCGGGCGTAGCCGAGCTGGAGTGGGAGGACCAGCGCAGACAACTGCTGGAAGCCATCGACGGTACGGCTCTGAAAGTGATTCTTGATCCAGTCCGGCTTTTGGTGCTAATCTTTCTTGCTTGCTCTTTGCAGCCCGCGACGCTGAGCTCAACCAGCTAAAGGTGCTGGTAGAGCAGCTGGCCGAGAAGGTGAATGCCCGCGGCGACACGCCGGCGGAGCGCCTTGCCGCGGTGGAGCACCGCGTCGACGAGGTGGCCACCCATGGCGTTCGTTTGGGCACCACCTTGGGCACCGGCTGCCATGGCGACGCATACGGACGTCGACTACTCCACCGAGCCGCGCGGCTTCCGGGGCGGCGCGCCGGAGGGACATTGACGAGATCGAGCTCATCTGGAGCGCCTCGATGGCCACGGCGACGCCATTGCCGAAATTACTCATCCCCAATCTGTGTTGAACAGACTCTTCGACTAGATTGTATTAGGGATGTGTAAATATCGGCAATAAATGAAGAGCTTTTGAATTCTGTGCTTGTTTTGTGATGATCCTTTTTGCACTTTGCATCCATGAATCTTGTTTTCTTTGAATGCATCCGGGATCTATCTTGAGCCGAATGCGCGAGAACAACTCCCCCTTGGCGCAAAATCCACAGAGGATCCCGATTCGGCAATCCATAAACACTATTCAAGCAAAACCCCTCGCACTTGGGAGAAAACCCTGCCGTTTGGTATTCCAACAGTGTGTACTAGCCGGTCATCACTCCCAATGCACCCCTTTGGTCAATAAAATAGCCTGCCGGGATGCCCTGCAAATCCACTCGCACACTCATCCATCATTTCTCATCTCCTCCCCATCCTCAGAGGAGAAAACCCCAAAGCCATGGACAAGGGCAAGCAGCCCCAGGAGAGCAGCTCATCAAAGAAGCGCACGATTCGGGAGTGAGTTCTCCCCTTGATGCTCTCCTCGTTCTTCCGCATGATCTCATGCTTCATGTTCTCTTTTTTTTTCTTTTTCGGTCTTGATTTGCTCCCCGAAGAGATCATTGGGACCGAAGATGTGCCGGAGTACATTTCCTCCGATTCCTCCCTCGAGGCGAGAGGAGGCCACGCCCGAACGAGAGGCCAACCATCGAGCTCGCGCCGCCGCGTTCGGCATACCGGAGCACGGTCTCGGGGACATCACCGCCCGTTGCCAAGCCGAGCGCGAGCGTCGCATGGCTCGGGAAGCACTAGTAGGGGATAAACGCTTCTGACTTCTCTATGCTTGCATCTGGATTTCTTGCCCCTAACCTTGATTCCTCCGCGGATGTCTCCGACGGTTACAACAACCTGAAGACGGCCTGGGATAGCTTGGTAGAGGCCGCCAACCATGGTCACCCCCATGCGTTCCAAGTTGCCGTCACGGTGGTCCTGGAACAACTGAAGAGGGAGCAGCCGAAGAAGTAAAGAAAAGATCGAATCATACTTTCGCTTCTTCCTCCACGCCTTCTGCTTCCCACCTCTTTGGAGATCTGACCATCAGGGTTGTTAGATGTAATCTCGCAAGAAGCGAGTTGTAGCTTTTGTGCTAAGGGCAATGCATCTAGGCATTGGCCATTTCTCCTCGTTCATGGATTTTTTGTCCCGAAGGCGGCCCCATTCTTGAGTGCGGCTATGTCCGTGCCATATGTGTGTAATCACCGATCGATCTCAATGCTAGGATAATATTTCTTCGAGATATCTTCCATTTATTACGACGGAAAATTCTTCTCCTAACAAAGTTTTCAATATATATGCATTACCGGGGACGCATCCGACCACACGAAAAGGTCCTTCCCGGTTAGGGGACCATTTGCCGAATTCGTTGTATTTAGTTCCAATCGGCAATAATGCTTTCCACACTAGATCGCCCTCTCGCAAATTGCCTTACTTTTACCTTCTTATTGTAGTACTTAGCAACCCGCAGTTTGTTTTTCTCGATGTTTTCCGGGGCTCTAAGACGGATCATATGTAAATCTTCCGGCTCGTCCATCATTAGGCCACCGTAATCTTTGGAGCTTAAATCCTTCCGCAACACCACTCTCCTTGAATCGATTGCACCTCCCAAGGCGGAGAATTGCGTGATGCCCGTAAACCAACTCGTAAGGAGAAGTCTTTGTGGCTCCATGGGGGGCCATTCGGTAAGCCCACGGTGCTTCGGCCGAGAACCGAATGCCACCTTCTTGGCTTCGATCGATCTTCTTTTGTATCAACTTGATCATGATCTTATTAGAAGCCTCTCGCTTGACCATTAGCCCGGGCATAATAGGGAGAGGAATTAAACAATTTGATCCCCATGCTTTTGGCAAATTCTTCGAATTCCGGTGACACGAATTGTGCCCCTTGATCAGTGGTAATTGTCTGAGGGATTCCAAATCGGTAGATGATGTGCTCCTTGACGAATTCAACCATGTTTTCTGACGTCACCTTCTTCAGTGGAATCGCCTCAACCCATTTAGTGAAATAATCTGTAGCCAAAAGCACGAACTTATGCCCCTTGCTAGATGGTGGGTTAATTTGGCCAATCAAGTCGATGCCCCAACCCCTGAATGGCCATGGCTTGATGATGGGATTCAAAGCCGATGCGGGGACCCTTTGAATATTCCCAAACCTTTGGCAATCCCGACATCCCTTGTAATACTCAAAGCGAGTCCTCTAATATCGTCGGCCAAAAGCATCCAGCTTGTCTAATAACCCACTTCATACGGTAGGCCGATTGGTGCGCTCCGCATATCCCATCATGCACTTCGCTCATCATATTCTTGGCTTCTTCTGGACCCAGGCATCGTAGTAATACCCCATCCAACGATTTATAGAATAAATTATCATCCAGAAGAACGAACTTTATGGCTTTGTACCTGAGCTTCCTAGAGACTTTACGGGAAGGATCCTTCAAGTAATCAACGATCTCTTTCCTCCAATCATCTCCTGCAAGATCCGCCCCTAGTGCACACACTTCTGCAGCAAACGCTTCTTGGCTCTCTTTGTAACCAGAAGCGCTCTGGGCTAACCTGTTTGCTTCTTCGTTATGTTCTCTAGGAATGTGCTGTAGGGTTACCAATGGGAAGCTTTTCAAGATTTCCCTGCACTCTTCGTAGTAACTCCTCAGCGCTTCACTTTTGCATTCATATTGGTCGTTCAATTGCTTGATCACCAGCTCCGAATCTCCATAAACTTCAACCGAAACGGCCCCTGCTTCTCTCAAGTACTGAAGCCCTCGAAGTAATGCCTCGTATTCTGCTTGATTATTTGTGACAGTGGGCTGTATAGGGATGGCGAATTCGAACATCTCACCTCTAGGCGAAATCAGTAGGATCCCTACTCCCCCACCTTTACCACATGATGATCCATCAAAAAACAAAGCCCAAGGGGTGATCTCAAGCAAATCAATTGACGGATCGCGATGTTCAGTTATGAAATCGGCAATGATCTGACCTTTGATGGCTTTTGCCGATTCGAACTTCAACTCAAACTCTGATAAAGCTAAAATCCACTTGCCAATCCTCGCCGTTCAAAATTGGCATAGATAGCATATGTTTTATCACATCAAACTTGGAATATACGAGTGCATTCGGCATTCAACGGTAGTGCCGAAACTTTGTACACGAGTAGTACACGCAAAGGCACGCTTTTTCTACGGCCGAATACCTGGTTTCGGGATCAAGTAGTTTTCGGCTAAGATAAGCTACTACCCGCTCCTTTCCTTCAAATTCTTGAATAAGGGCCGATCCAATGGTTTGGGTCTCGGCCGCCACGTACAACTTGAAAGGCTTGTCCAGTGGGGAGGAACCGATCGGTGGCTCCTTCATGTCTTGCTTGATCTCATCGAAAGCCTTTTGTTGTTCGTCGCCCCAAATAAACTTCGATCTTTCTTTAACTTTAACGAGCGGAGAAAACGGCAAGACCTTCGTGACAAATTTGATATGAACCTTCTTACGAAATTGATCTTACCGAGCAAGGATCGCAACTCCTTGAGGTTAGTTGGAGGAACAACTTCACCAATGGCCTTCATACTCTTTTTGCCAACCTCAATTCCTCCTTTGTGGACCAAAAACCCCAAGAATTCTCCAAATTTGAAACCCCAAAAGCGCACTTGTTTGGATTCATCTTCAAACCATGTTTCCGGTGCACTCCAAGGTCCTTTTCACATCTTCCAAATGGGTGTCATGACTTAGGGACTTGATTACCACATCATCAATGTTGATCTCCACAATCTTGCCGATCAACTCATGAAAAATGTAATTCATGGCTCGGCGATAGGTTGCACCGGCATTTTTCAATCCAAATGTCATGACGATCCACTCGAATAGGCCTATATGACCAGGGCATCTAAAGGCCGTCTTTGAAATGTCTTCTATTGCCATGAAGATCTGATTGTATCCCGCATTACCATCCATGAAGCTGATCACCTTGTGTCCAGCGGCGGCGTCAATCAACAAATCGGCAATAGGCATCGGGTATCCATCCATCGGAGTATCTCTGTTTAGGTCCCTGAAATCTATGCAAACCCTCATTTTTCCGTTCTTCTTGTACACAGGGACGATGTTAGATATCCACTCTGCATATCTGCATGGCCGAACGAAGTTTGCATCAAGTAATCTTTCAACTTCCTTCTTCACATCGGCCAACACCTCATCCTTGTAGATTTTCCGGGGTGGTTGCTTATATGGTTTGAAACCAGGCTTGATTGGCAACCGATGCTCGACGATGGAATGATCCAGTCCAGGCATCTCCGAATAATCCCAGGTGAAGCAATCCTTGTATTCTTTGAGAAGCTCAATTAAATTCCCCCTGAAGTCTGGTTGCAAATTTGCACTGATGAACGTCGGCCTTGGCTTATCACCGCTTCCAATGTCAACTTCTTCCGCTTTATCGGCCGACATGAATCCTCGCCCTAATTTGCCATCGGTGCCATCTACGGGGTTCTCCATTAAAAATTGCTATAAGAGCCGATCGCTTGAATCGGTACCGTTGATCACCGCCGACGGGTTCAACGGGACCTTCTCCCCCGAGCCTTTCCCGAGAAACAATCGATGCCTTGGTACTCCCGGAAGGGCCGGTTCCATGTTGGCCACGCTCACGGAGTCATCCGCTTGGACGACCTCGGTCTCATCGTCCACCCACCGGATAAGTTGTTGATGCATGGTGGATGGGACGCGGCGGTTAGCATGAATCCGGTCCCCGCCCAAGCAGCGGGCGTAGGCTCCTTTGCCTTCGATGACAAAGAAGGTGGTGAGCAGTGTCTTGGACCCGATCATCAAGTCCACGTGAGCGCATCCTTTGGTGTCTGAGGGGTTCCCTGCGAAATCGTTCAAGATGATGCTTGTAGGCGTCAAATCGCTCGGGCCCATGCCAAGCTTCCCCGAAGGTGGTGTACGGCATTACGTTGACCGCCGCTCCACCGTCGACGAACATCTTGGTCAATGGCTTGCCATTGACGTATCCTTTTAAGTACGGCGGCCTCATATGACGATTCTTGGGCGGCTTGTCGAAGATGGCACAGCTTGGCCGCACCGGTTGTGCCATCATCCCCTCGGTCTCGCTCATCATCGAAGGAAGCTTCCTCTCCGCATAACCCGGTTAGCGGGAGCCATGAACTCGTTCGGCGAGAAAGTATACCATGCATGCCGGAGCCGAACGCTTCGATCCCTCCGGTTGGTCCTTGGGGCGCCACACCGCCCTCGTCCGGATCCCGGCCCGCCTCATCTCGCGGTTCCTCAAGCGCCGGACCCGTCTCTTCGGCTCCTCCTCGGGCGGGCGGGCACCATTGCCCCTTACGCCGGACGTAGTCATCCTCATCTTCCTCTTGATCGGCCCATCCGAGGTCGGCTCGGCGCTTCCCGGGATCATCGATGACTTCAATTTTTTGGCGCCGATCCCCGTTAGGGTGGATCCTTCCAATTCTCTCGTGGACGGATCGGCGATTGCGCGTTCCTCGCTCGTACTCAACATACCCGTCACCGCATTCGGACGGTTCTTCGGCGTGGGCAACTTTAAACCCTCATTCCGGCAATGCCCGAAGAAGGCGCATCCCCGCTGGCGCGCGCTCCTCGCTCGCGCGTATCTTGCTCCCCGGTCCCTTCGCGCGCCTCTTCTTCGGCTGCGTTGCTCCTCCTCGTAGCGTCTCTTCGGTAACGCTCTTTCTCAATCGCGCCGCCACTTGTTGAGGAGGATGCGCGATGTCACCCCGGGCTTGGCTCGGATGACTCCCCAATTTCGATGTGACTCTTAAGAATACGGGGGCGTCACCTTGCATCTGTTCCAGAGTCACCTGGCGCTCTGGGTCCACCGCTCCACCTTGTCTAGACCTGGCTGAGGTCAAGACCTTGACTTTTCCCTTCTCCTCGGCAGTTATCGCATTGACAGAAAAGCCCACCATGCTCTGAGGAAAGGGGTGGCCATCCAGCTTCATTTTGTTGTCGAACTTGAGGTGACCTTCCTGGATAGCCTTTTGGATCCTCATCCTGAAGACCCTGCAATCATTGATGGAGTGTGAATCCCTGTCGTGGAAACCACAGTAACGTTTTGCTTTAACTCCATCGGGCCGAAGCATGGAATGCCCCTCGGGCAGCTTGATTCGGCCTTCTTTCACTAAGAGCTCAAACAATTTATCAGCCTTCGTGATATCGAAATCATAAGTTCCCTTGGTCTGCTTGACCCAGCGCTGATTCATTGTCAAAGGCTCCTTCCCCCACATGATTTCTGCTGCGGCTACATCCAATTCATCATCAGAATCTTCGAACATATCAGCCTTGTCCAAGAACTGGTTGTAGACGCCAGCGACGTCGTGCTGCTTGCCAAATTTGGCGTCCTTCTTAAAGCCATACGCCTGATTGCTCATCAATGACAACTTCGTGATAGCGGTCCCGCATTCTCAAACTCCATCCCGAACAACTTTTCGCGTACGACCGGTAGCATCCCGGCGACGACCATGTCGGCCAGTCGGTCGTCCGGCAAGTTAAGCGAGAAGCACATGCCTTTGACCTCCCCGAACCTCCGGAGAAACTCCGGTGGCGTCTCGCTATGCCTCTCGCTTCATGGTCGCAAGGTCAATCGGCTTCTTCTCCGAGCCGCCGCCGAAGTAATGAGCGTGGAATTTCCGCTCCAAGTCCTTCCATCCGGCAACCGATTCGGGGGGCGGGGACGAGAACCACCGAAACGCCGGACTCGTCGGGCCGATGCGGCGAAGTAGCGGACCCCGAAAGTCTCCTCGGCCGAACACTCCCCGAGCTGCATGAGGTAACGAGCGATGTGCTCGACCGTGCTCGTGTCATCTTGCCCCGAAAATTTTGTGAACTCCGTTGGCGGCTTCACCCTTGGCGGCAAGAGCACATTGTAGTACCATTCTGGGAATGGCGGCTTATAGGCGGGTCCTTGCATTTTTGGCTTGAGGCCGAACTGATTTTGCATCAATTCAGCCATTTTCCGCGCTAGGGCATCATCCTCCTGCGCGCCCGCAGCTCCGGCGCGTATCCTGGATGTGGGAAAGCGTCAAACGCCCCGTAGTTCCCCACCTCATGATAGCCACCGCCGTACAAGTTTCTCTCGCGGCCCCGCTGGTCGTCGGAGCAATCCTCCGGCCGGAAGTGAGCGGGGCGCCGGTCGAGCCGAATGCTAAATCTCCGTACGTGGGCCGGCACGGATTCGGGCCGTTACACGGGTTGACTCCGTGCCGCCTGCGGTGGTGGCCGGATTGGGCGTCCCGAGGCCTCGCAGGTGGAGGTTGAACCGGCCCGTTTCCCGGCGGCTTTGTGGCGGAGGCCGGAAAGCTTGACTTCCGGCGCTTTGGGGAGGAGGCCGCACCGGCGGGCTCCGAAGTGGCGGCCGAGAGCTTGATTCACCCGGGTCCACGGTGCCCCCCGGACGGGCGCTTTGCTTTGAACGCTTGTTCCATGCCGTGGCCGAAGACGCCCACCATCATCCGTCGGAGCGCACCGAGGAAAGCCTTGTTGTGCTTGCTAAGCATGTAATCTGCGGATTCTGGAACACCCGCATGCACTCCTCCTTTTCTCGCCGGGATGTGGTATCACTCTCCCCCGGCGCAATACTCCGGGCATCTCGTTCTTTAGGTACGGGACGCCGCTTCTATTCTTTTTGAACGACGGCGGACACTTCGCCGAAACCGGTCCACGACGTCTTGGAGTTGCCGCCGCGCTTGCTCCGGAGAGAGATCTTCAAGGTTGACATCCATGAGGTCTGCGATTTCAGGCATCTTGAATCTATTCGGCTGGGTCCCACCAGGCGTGCCAAAAAGTGTGTTGACGCAAAAAGTGCACTCAACGCCAAACACACAGCAAGCCGAACAAAGCTGGCTTCACACGCGTAGAGAGCGAAAGACGTGCCAGTCAATTTTTCCTGAAAATTAACAAAAGATAAAGCGATTAAATACCAAAGCTTGGAACTTGCCGGGTGGTACCAGACAGGTTCCATATTTACGGCTAAGAAGCTAAACAAGATGACACATAGCTATAGGGAGCTATCTCGCCAACGAACTACAACCATTCGGGAAACCACAAAAGGAAAAAGCAACACTGCTGAATGGATGACGTGAGCATGACAGCGATCGGTCTTTGTTTGAACAAGAATTACATACGCACGAGGCCATGACCGATCCCCATGAAAATTAGCATTAAATAAATAAATAAAGTAAAGCACGGACATGATCATGTATTAAACAAGTATGCATAGATCCAAAGCACTAGTCTACCGCATGTCTAGTTACTTTAAAACCCGTCGAGTACGATATCAAGCAAATCTATCCACCGCATGATACAACTTGCATGAAAAACCGTACCACTTTCTACAAATAGATCTATCCACCGCATGATACAATCTAAATATGGAAAGCTAAAAGCATACATCATTCAAAGCATGGATAACGCACGTGTTCTACTCGTGAAGAAACATAACCGAATACAATGAACAGTACCGATTCGGGGTCCATGAAGAAGGAACAAACATTACCAAGCAAATAAATCTATCAGATTGATTTGGGAATCTAATCCACCGGATGATTAGCTCCAAAGCAACCCAAAAACCTGCATCTACCGCATGATACCCGGCTCTTTCAAGATTTATACGAGCATTAGCAAGCTTGAACCCGCAACACGTAACAATCTAGATCGATTCGGTTTCAGCTATCGGAAAGCATAAGATCCACGTGTTAAGATATGAAATCTACTCGAACAAGGATCGTAAAAGAGATAAAGCCGATCCAAACCCATCTAGATTGGGCAAAGGTGTGCTACATGAATTAAAACATAAAGTAAAAACTCAAGATAACACGGGATAACTTAATGAATCTATCGGATCTTGCCAAAATCCAATAGAGCCGATAACTAGCTTCAAGCTAGATCTTAGCCTACCGCATGACTCATGATCTAACAAGAAACCCTCTTGAACCAAGCTTGAATCTACCGCATGACACGAAGCATGGTAACAAGACTACTTGCATCGATCTAAATCCACCGCATGATACTAGACATGATACAAGGTTGCCGGTACTCACGGAGGTCGACGGATCGATTAGCCCTCTCGAAGAACTCGACGACACGACAAGGACTCTAGGGTTTGGCGTAAGGCCGGTGTGTATTGAAGAATGATTGATTGTTTCTTTACATACATTCGGGGGTCATATTTATACCCCGTTGAGTACAACTTCGAATGGATTCGCTGCCTAACTTATCTCTAAGCTTGATCGCCTATCCGTCCATTCGTCTCCCCCGATTGAGCCACGTCACCGTCCAATCCCGCAAAATCAGCTCTCTTGTTCCTTTGCCGAACCGGAGCGGATAGCCGACCACGGATCTCTTTGCCGAATATCTCTCGAAAAGACCCTTCCTTCCACCGGACGGACTCTTTATCGAACCGGACCCACGAGTCGGACTCCTTACCAAATTTTGGTGTTAACAATATGTAACAACTTATATTAATGTTTCTCAAATGTTCCTATATTTAACGGGAAGTAGTAGTCGGAAAAAAGTTCATGTAGTCATGTCGTGATCATATATATTGCAGCAATGCGGAAAATAAAAGAAACCAGGCTGCCGTGTGGTACAATTATATATACATGTTCTAAAAGGTAGCAAATTAAATTAGGATGTTCAACCATGTCATGGCTATCCTATAGTATATATGCTGTATCAAAAGAGACACACCAAATTAAGCTTTTTTTTTAATTTTGAAACAAATGAATGAGGAGTATGATGTAGCGAAATTGTTAGGATGTTCAAAACAAGCATATATGTCTGTAGGTTCCTTTTTGATATAAAATTGGCAGTTGGCACATGTACATGCAACATATGCTGAAATAAACCACGTTCTTGTGATCATATCGCAACCATGCGGAAAAGGAAGAGGTAGCCAGGCACGTGTCCTATGCATTTGTATCCTTCTTCTATCGTAGGAGTATCAACAGATTAGTTTTTATTCTGAAAAAATATAAAAAAGGATACACACACACACACATTTAGATCGAGACAATCGCCCTGGAAACAAGACTAGCTACCTAGCATCGCTGGGCCGGCCGGAGTATGACAACTAGCGGATCAGTGTAGCACGTTTCTGCTACCAGCATGCACTAGTACAGGGTGTACAACCTCTGAAGGAACTTTTCATTACTTGCATTGAGCCTTTCATCCATATCCTAATCATCAGTCTCTGCTCCTCACCATCACAGTACACTCTATTAATGACCATTGACCATACACATAATAAGATTGTACAATCACAAATAAATGAAGTGTTTCAATTCCTACGTTACTTATAGCTAGCAAGTTGGATAGCGCCAATATGTGAGATTTGGCCTTAGGCTAGGGGAAGTACATGCAGCTCGCCTTCTCGAGCCTGTCCAGCTGAAGTTGATCGCCTTTGGGGAAGAGAATTCAGGATAGAGAACTTTTTAGTATCCCGCCCCTGTCTTCGACCGGCAAATCAACAGTCCGTTGTAGGGCGACGTCGCTGCTGCATATGTGTTCCCGTTCCCATGGAGGCTTCCCCCGTCCTGGTGTCTTCCCATCCTATAACTAACCTAACCACACACCCTACGTTTTGTCCCGCTGCCAAGTTGACTCAAACATCAAATGATACTGTGCAATGAGACCACATGGATCTGTGTATGTAGATCCAGGTAGCCTGCTAGCTGGTGCCAAATATATATAATACAAAAAATAAATAAAGACGAGTACACAGGGTTGCATTGGTGGCTGGCCGTGTGGCAGGCAGGGTTCACCTTACCGTTGGTAACCGGTCCGGTTACCGCGGTAACCGGTCTTACCGGTTCGACTCGGTAAGGAAAAAGCTCGGTTACCGCTCTCTAACTGAACCTAGTAAACCATAGCAAACCGCTCTTTTCGGTTTACCGGTCGGTTTTACCGGACCGGTTTTGCCGGTTTCGAAAACCGCTCCGGCAGCGGTTTTAAAACCCTGGTGGCAGCGCGTGTCTAGTAAACGAAGCTTGGCCTCAATGGTCAAAACAGGGAAAAGAAAAAGTCTACTTAAAACACCTTCCAACTCAGTGGCGGAGCCCGCTTTTGGCAATGACTAGGGCCGGCTGCCGGAGGCTGGTGTCCAGCGGTGGCTGCATTGCGCAGTTGCGCAGCCACGTGCGGCAGCGCACCAGCCACTAGGGGTCAAGTAGGCATGGTATGGAAGCAGCCGACGACGGGCAAATTGGGCTGCTCGCGGAAGAGGCGGCGACAGCCGACGAGTGGAGAACCAAGCTGCGAGCGGCGGGGTCACTGGTGTAGGGCTAGAAAAAAACTCATGGCTCACAAATTCGCTCGTTAGTGGCTCGGCTCGACTCGACTCGTTAGGATTTCTAAACGAGTTGAGCTAAGATTTTAGCTCGGTCGTATAACGAGCCAGCTTGAGCCGGCTTGCCAGCCAAAATGAGCCAACCTTACTTTTTGCGGTCTAGCAAAATATTGTGATGAAGTGTCAATGGAGTGTTTTAATTTCTGTTGGATGAACTAAACTTATGATGATTTTTGAGTGTCAAGTGTTAGCATGTGGTGTTGCACTGCTGTTGCATAGTTGCATGGTCCACATGAAGTGTTTTGCTATTGGACAAACTTAAAATTGATGGTTTATTTAATACTCCAATAGATTATATGTGTTTTTGGGATTGGAAGTTATATAAAATATAGACCAATATATATTTATAGAATATCTTGATATACTATCAATGGTCAAATTTTTGATGCCCTGGCTCACAAGCTAAGGAGCTGGCTTGAGCTTTCAAACGAGCTTAGCTTTTAGCTCGGTATCTTAATGAGCTATAACGAGTTGAGCCACTAACGAGCTGAGTTGGCTGGATATCCACCCCTAGCTAGAGCCAGTGGGCGGCGGCTGACGGGATCTGTTGCGGGTTGCATCCTCCTCGCACAGGTTACCGGTGGATTACTATTGTCGTTTCTATCATTTTTTGGGCCAATAATTAAAGAAGGGATGTGGGTTTCACCCGGCCATGTATAGGCCTGCGGCCTGGGCGGTTCTAGGTGCAGCTCAGCCCTTGTTCCAACTGGTGGCATACAATACACTACATATAATTAACATCATTACCGTCGTTTCAACCGACCTTCACCGTCGGTTTGAGAACCATTACGACATAAGCGGTGGTGATGGCACTACCGGATTCGGCCTCTTTGCCGTGAGCCGGTTCCTCACGGCAAACTCTTTGCCGTGAGTAACCGCTGGCAATGCGCTCACGACAAAGTTCTGCCGGCAAAGAGCTCGTTGTCGTGAGTTACAAAAAGTACTCATGACAAAGGTGTGTCGTGAGTCTTATCTAGCTCTCGGCAAAGATTGGAAAAGGAATTAAAAAAATCAAATTTAACATCACGGGCCCACTGGCCGGCCGCCGTGGCGCTCCGCCACCGGACCTCCATGCTCGTCACCACCGCCATGACTAGACCTCCACCCGGCCGCCGCATGCCATCATTAGGACGCCACCAAGACCTAGCTGCCGCCGCACGCCACCAACACCCTGTTGCCACCACACGCCACCAACACCCCGTCGCCGTCGCACGCCACCACCAGAAACACCCGGCCGCCGCCGCTGTGACCTGTGGGAAAAAAGGAGGACCGAGATGAGAGGGAGGGGTGAGAGAGAGATAGAGGAATGCAGCGAGGAAGGAGAGGAAGGCGTCCGCGCCAGAGGAAGAGGCCGCGTCCGTGCCTCGTAGATCCCACCGCCGCACGCCATCCTCGTGGATCCCACCGCCACACGCCATCCTCATGGACCCCGTCGCTAGATCTCGCGCCGTTCGCCGGTTCCTCTATGTGCCTAGCTCGCCCGCGCCTTGCTCTCGCCGGAGGGGATGGCGGGCTCGGGGGACCTCTATGCGCCGCCGCCTCACCTCGCTCAGCCGCTGCTCCTCACCTCTGGTGAGGGGCGAGCAGAGGAGGGACCGGGCGCCGCTCCATGCACCGCCGGATCTGAGGGAGAGGAGGGAGCGCCACCGAATCTAAGGGAGAGGAGTGAGGGGAGGATGCCGTTACGCCGAGGGAGGGGGGAGGGGATGGGCCGCGGCGCGGGGAGGGGGTGGGCTGCGCAGTGGGGAGGGGGACACAACCTAGGGTTGCGAAGGGGAGGGGTGGGGGGTCTTAAATAGGCTAGATAGGTTAATGGGCTGGTGGAGGTTAATGGGCCGGTGGAGTTCAGTTTGTCGTGAGTCCATAACCCGACTTTCGATTTTTTTAAAAAAAAATGCTCCTATTGCGAGTTTGTCGATAACCTCTACAAAATTGAAATTTTCAAATTCAAAAAATTCAAACTTACATTCAAACTTAGTTTTTCTTTTACAACATGATTTCAAATAAAAATGTGCTAAACAACAATGTTTCATAACTTTTCAAGATGTGCATTTATAATGTCTCTCCATTCGAGGTCGTTTCAAAAGTTCAAAATTTCAAATTCAAGAAATTCGGACGTACTTTTCATTGATGAAAGTAATTCAATTTAGAAATGATTCAACTACGAAGTTTCATACATTTGCAGTACCAACAACTTTTATTTTAGTCATTTGATGATCTAGTGTTGTGGTAATAACAATGTTCACAAATCATATACATCTCTCATATAGTTTGATGAAACTATATAAGAGATATAGGTTTTGTGAACGAAATTACTACAACTTTATCAAATGAAAAATTATCCTAATAAAAGTTGTACATCTCTAAAAGTAATGAAACTTTGCAATTGAAAGTTTTTTATTGAATTAGTTTACTTCTTCAAAATTTAATTTCAAATTACGACAAAGATAATTTTCCCGTCTGCCAGAAAAAGCTCACGGCAAAATACATCCTTGCCGTGAGATGTTCTTGGCAAAATAGCATGTTGCCGTCGGCCACAAAGGCTGACAGCAAAATACTTGTTTGCCGAGAGCCCCTCTCGGCAAATTTTTTTTGCCGTGAGCCGCACTATTTGCTGTGAGTTTTAATTTCGGCCATCGGCAAAAAGCTATTTTGCGGTGAGCCTGACAAAAAACTCACGGCAAAACATAGGGCTCACGGCAACTATAGATTTTCCGGTAGTGTGGGAACCTGCCGGCCCCTATCTCCGCCGGACCAAGTACCGACGATGATGCGAGTATAATAATAAATTAATAATAAAATAAATTTAACACTACTACAGACGGTGGTACTTACAGTATTACACCGCTCTCAGCTGGTCTCCTCTTTTGTTTTGAATTTTGAAACAAGGCTAGCTTATACTCTTTTGTTGGACTACCATTCCACCAGCTAATAATACAGTTTAACACTTCAAATTAGCAAGTTTTAGTGAGCTTTCCTAAATTTGCGTCGTGTGTTGAGGCCCCTGTGGATATATAGTGAATCACATTCCACAAGCAGCACCCTATGCTAGTGTAAAGCTTCCATGTATAGGTTTTTTTGTTTTGCGCCTTGCTGCACGGTTTTCCAGACATCATCAGCAAGTCATAGGAGACATACATAGATCACTGAGATGTGAGAAGTGGTGCCAATTTTCACATTGCCAAACTTCAGCCTCCTGCATGTGAACAACGAAGAAAGCGTGGCCTGGTGTATTAATTCTCTAGGAGGAGCCACCCTGCAGGCTTCGCTTCTCACGGTCAGGCGCGTTAAGTAGGGGGAGAGTGGAGAGGCTGGCACTCGCAGTTGTTGGAGTAGTTGCTTGGAAACAAGTTCATATAGTCATGTTGTGATCGTATTGCAACAATGCGGGAAAATAAAAGAAACCAGCAGACTGTTAGCGAGAATAATACATGTTCTAAAAAGTAGCAAAATTAGGATGTTCAACCATGTCATGGCTATCCTATATTATCCTGTGTCAAAAGAAACAGGCCAAATTAAAAAATTTCTTTTGAAACAAATGAATGAGTATGCATGTTATTATGATGTAGCGAAATTAGGAGGATTTTCAACAAGTATGTCTATAGACAGAGTTCCTTTCTAATATAAAATCGACAGCTCTCCTGTCGGTTCATTTCGAAAAATATATATGTGTACAAGTAACTTGCAGTCATTCACGCAATTCGCACTAGTTTATCTAGGGAGAAAGCCTATTTACTACTCACAAATAATACTTTAATTTCTTAGATCATTTGAATTATTTGTCCCTTCTCTTTGACAAGGAAAAATCCATCGGTTGATTGTAAATTACGATACATATTGAATCGTTCCATGTTTCCACTGCCGGCGTGCCATAATTATTCCAACTTGTAGCTGGAAACCACATGATACATGCCAAAACCACGTTAACCTTGTTGCGATCAACCATGCGGAAAATTAGGAAGCCAGTCAGTGTGTCCATGTGCATGTATTTGTATCCTTCTTCTATATTGCATCAAAGAGACACACCTAGTTAGTTTTTATTCTGAAAACATATATATGAATGCATATATACACACACACTTAGATTACGATTCGGTTTTTCTACCTTTAATTTGCCGAGTTGAGTGTTGCAACCGTGTTGATGTTCCAATTTCTAAGTGTGCTAAATTTTTTAAAGCGTGGTGCATGGTAAGAATTAAAGAGGAACATCCGAAGAAATTAAATTAAGCCGAGGACCACTTCTTTTGATCGCACGTATTACCCACTCCTGATGCGTGCCTTGCATTGTATTCTCACCTTCTAATACTCCTCCGTGTGCCGGCCGGGCCGCTGCGTAATGCATGCATCTTTTAAATGTCCTCTCTGCTGTCTCGCTACCATCAATCTACGTACATGGACACGTTCAGGGTGCAAGCACAACAGAGCCCACACGATCAATGATCTGCATGCTATCGACCCGCACCCGGGCCATTCCTGATTTGCTGCTGCTTCTTGACGATCTACTCGCATCCGGCTGGGCACTGTATGCGGAAGATTCAGTCCAATACACATTTGTGGTGGACAAGCGCTCCAAAGTTGTCCGTGCAGGGCCGCCGGGACACTAATGTGCGGGATTGGCAATGATTGTGAGGAATTCAGTCGGGTCCACACGCTGGTAGTTCTCCCGACGTCTTCCATTCCCCAATGGGTGAGAACTGGATTGTGAAATGTGGAATGT
This sequence comes from Cenchrus americanus, assembly GCA_947561735.1. NCBI lineage: Eukaryota > Viridiplantae > Streptophyta > Magnoliopsida > Poales > Poaceae > Cenchrus > Cenchrus americanus. The sequence goes on along the minus strand of OX387240.1, from coordinate 9,047,406 downwards.
GGTGGTGGACTGGACTGGTGGTAGAGTAGTCAGCATAGCGCGAGAGAATAGCCGGACAGGGGATGTATATATGTACACGACCATGGTCGATTAGGGCGAACTACTTATTAAGTACACCGGTAGGGAGAGAGGCTTTAGTGCCCGTTGATAAATAGTATATGTCTCTCAAGTCCAACCGGGACTAATGATGAGAGACAAAAGACCCACCTTTTAGTCCCGGGTGAAATAACCGGGACTAAAGAGGGTTCTTTAGTCTCATGTGGGATTCCCAACCGGGACTAAAGGGTTTTTCGCCAAAACAAAAAAACGTCAGGCAGGCAGGGTCTGCCCGTACCAGCTCGCCGACGTTCACTGTCACCGCCGCTTCACGCCGGAGGCTATAGCTCCAACTCATTTAACACAATTACTTAATCACAAATTCATCTTCACAAAATTATAGAAAGCAATGCTCACAAGATTCACAGCATACACACAAGTTCAATTTCATTCCATTCGCATCAGATTCACAATCACAACCTGTACAAGAATTCGATTTTGCAAACAAAGATTAAAAAAATCCACGAACTCACGCATCTGAGCACCACGCGCCGGGCGTGCCGCAGCCTCGCTGGCCACGCACCACCACGCGCCGGGCGTGCCCCCGTCCCGTCGGGCCACGCACCGCCGCGCGCCTCGGTGCGCCGGCCGGGCCGCCGCCCCGTCGCGCACCACGCCGGCGCTGCTCCTCCGGGCGCCGCGGGCTCTACACCTCCGTGCGCCGCGCAAGCGTTGCGCCTCCGGGCACCCCCCCTCCCCGCCCCTCCGCGTGCCGGCCGTGCCGCTGCCCCGTCGCGCGGCACCGTGCGCTCCGCCAGACCCCGCCGCGCTGCGTCACAGGCCGCCGCTCGCTCCTGGATCCCATCTCACCTGCACACGAAGAGGAAGAAGTCAAGAATACTTAGGAAAAATAGAGGGGGAGGAGACAGCTGAGAATTGAAAACATAAGGGGGAGAGAGAGGAGAGGAGGGGCACAGTAGGTGGGAGAAGGAGCTTTTGTCTCAGGCCGTTTCCTCACCCGAGACTAAAGCCTACCCCTTTAGTCTCGGGTGGGAACACCACCCGGACTAAATCTTTTGTCTCGGGTGGTGTTCCCACCCGAGACTAAAGGGTATACTTTAGTCTCGGGTGCCCACTCGCTCGAACCAAAGACAAAATTGCGATGCTCCGTCCTCCACGTCGCGCCGCCGCATCTAACCCTTCGGTGACTTGTCGCCGGCGATCCGGTGCGTGCCGCGCCGCTCCGCCACGCCATAGCCTCCTTCTGAAGCGCACGTGATTCTACGCCTCGTTCGTCTCCCTGCTCCGCTCGTCTTCTGAGTGAATCCAACTGAATGGGTACGAGACTAAAGGCTAGGGGTGTCCCATGCTATTTCGGGCCACGTCGACAAAAAGGCTTTAGTCCCGGGTCCAAAATTGAACCGGGACTAAAGAGGTGTATCAAAGGTCCTTACTCTACCGGTGGTAGGACGGGGGCAGCGGCTGGTCGTTGTTCGTTGGCAACAATTGAATGAGTACTTACGCCTTGCACCCGCCACCGCACCGGAGAGTTCGATCCGGGACTGCCTGGAGGTTCTCCACCACCGCCACCGGGCCATGCCGAGCTCAGATTGAGGGAGGAGAGGCCAGCGCGACTTCGATCCACGAGCTGAAGAAGCCCCACCTCGAGCTGTGTCGGCCGTCGCGAGCGTGACGAGGAGAAGACGCTGCGTCCACCGGAGATGGAGGGCTGCCGCGGCTCTGCCATCGCTCTACCTCCGCTCGATGAAGCTCGTGCCGGCCTTATTCCTATGCTCGAGCTCGAGGCAGAGAACGTGGGACTCTGGCTGCCGGCAGATGGGAAGAGAAAGAGAGAGAGAGAGGGGAACAAGAAGAGGAGGCGGGCCCACAATCGTTGGAATGCAGCAAGTGGGGAGAGACCCTAGGAATGTAGATGCATGATGGTGGGATCACATTTTGCCGAACGTGTAGCAGAGCCGCTACATTAGCATTTCATTGCTCATTTTGCAGATGCAGATCTCACTGCGGTGACTGCTAACCAATCAACCTCTGCTCCTCACCATCACTCTATTAACAAACAAGACAAGATGGAGTACTCACCAGACACCTAATAAGACTGTACGTAATATTGACTAGTACATCGCCCAGCTGCTCCCGCGGCCAGAGACGAGCCGCGCGCCCTCCCCCCTGCGGCCGGGGGTGACCACCGCCGACTACCGTAAGTAGTCGGGCGCAGCCCCACGATGGCACGGCGGTGCTCCGACGAGCTCGAGGCGGCATGCGGAGGCAGCACGAGGGAGGGAGTGCTCCAACAATCTTCCAGCAGGGCGGCACACGTCGAACGAGGAAGAAACGACTGCTCAGTGGAGTCCTCCTAGCAGGTTATCGTTGCATGTTGCAAGCGTATATTTGAGGTGTTTCGGAAGTGTCACACGGATGTTGCAAATATTTTATGTCAATGTTGCAAAGAGAACTCGGATGTTGCGATGTTGCATATATTTCATGCACATGTTGCAAGTGTGTTATTTGGATGTTGCATTTTCATTGAGAGATTTGAATGTTTCTATCAACATGAAACATATGCTGTGGTGTTTTTTATCCATTTTCGATGAATAGTTATCAACATTTTTTCTACATGTTTTTGATGTTGCAAGCATTAAGTTTTGATGTTGCGGATGTTACTTTTAGATGTTGCGAGCTGCAAACCCCATCGTTCGAACGCTAGCGCCCGGATAGGACATCCGGCCGTTAGCAGCTCCGTAAAAAAACCTACTAATAAAATAGCATCTGCTGTGCTTAATTAAATAAACAGCTGTGTTTTTTTACAAAATTAAGTTATGCCATCTTGAAAAATTCAACTATGAGATACTAAAAAGAATCGCTGAGCAAAATTGATCGAAACACGATGACTACATGTAATCGAAAACAGCATTCTTCTGTACGTACATGATAGCAAAGATGAGAGAGTGGGGTACATTGTAGGGTCAACTTTTCCTACTTAATTAGGTAGCAGGCTGGATGAAGCCGATGTATGAGAGTTGGCCTTTGGGGAAGTACATGCAGGTCGTCTTCCCGCAGGTGACGAGCTGAAGCTCCCCGCTAGGAGGAGAGCGCTTCAACACCGCTACCAAGAAGGATGCGGCGTTGTACCTCATGGGCGGTCCATAGGGGGCTGGCTCCATCACGCTCATGGGCCTACAGATACAAAACCTTCCTTCTCCTAGGTACGTGAGGCTGGGCGCGTGCACGTCCCTTGCCTTGGAGGGCTGTTGTTGGCGATCGCTAGCGTCGTAGATGCAGTGCTCCGAGTGCGTCTCCCTCCACACGCCGCGCATCACCGGCGGTGCCCCGGCCGCGAAGTCGTACGCGCACAGGAGCCCCGTCTTGGTGGCGAGGCCGACCACCGAGGCGAGCTCCGGCACGTACAGCGCGCGGCCCTCGAAGGGCAGCTCCCAACTCCCCTCCTTCCGCCACGTGCCGCTGCAGGTGTCGAAGGAGAAGGTGCCCTTTTTGAGCATGGAGACCCACATGCGCGTGCCCAGCGCGAAGTACGCCGAGACCCACACGATCTCCTGCCCGCCGTTGGAGAATACGTAGCTGATCGGCGGCCGCGGGAGCGGGGTGGCGTGGAAACTGCCGCCGCCGCCGGGGATGAGCCGGAGCGCCTCGAAGGCGTAGTTGCCGTCGAAGAGGACCCTGTCGAGTCGTATCACGGTGCCGTCGTCTCCCATGGGGAGCATGGCGGGCGCGTCCCTGAAGTCATTGCCCAGATAGCGCCATTCGTTGAAGGGCAAGTCCTGGAGGCGGGCGTGGCGGCCGATGGTGTCATTCATAAAGTCGTAGAAGGCGCCCAGGACGGTGCCGCCCGCGACGGCGAGGGCGCGGCAGCCGAGCGGCGCGGGGAAGTGCGCGACGGGCCGCGGGAAGCAGGCCAGCGCCTCCTCCTCGCCATGCTGGTGGACGAGGAGGTCGTACACGAGGTGGCCCTCTTCCTCCTCGTGCACCACCAGAAGCGGGCGGTCGTTGGCGGTGGCGGTCGCCATATGCATGCTGCTCGATTGGCCGGCCGGCCGGCTGCTGCTGGCGAGTAGTGGCGACGACACGCCCGCAGGCTGATCGATGGAACGATGAACTCTCTTCGTTCAGCCGCGCGGAGGCCGCAAGCGTACGCGTGTCGTCGTCGATCGATCGGCACACGATCGAATTGATGCTGCCTCCTTCTCTGGGCGCGCGTTCGTTGCTTTTATGAGGGGATCAGACGACCCTGTCTACTCTAATCGGACTACTATACGTTTTGACGAGCACGAGATCGGATCGGACTCGGTCGGCCTATACGTCGCGGAGAAACGAACCCCATTTTTTTACTCAAACATGTGACCATAAACTATATAATACTAGCAAATACGCCTGTTACTAGCTGAGAAAGAAAATCATATCATAAAGCTAGCTGAATGAATATGTACAAAACTCAGAAGATAAATTATATTTCATACTCCACATGCATTATTTAAGTAATGATAAATTATAATTTTGTTCACGTATACAATTTATGTGTACGTCCGAGTCAACAATACGTAGATATTTAAGTGGTGGCACTACATTAGCAATAATGTTGGTTTATTTTCTTGCGCTTGTTTTGTTTTGAAATATAATTTATATTAAATAAATAAATTTTTTGAATGACTCGAAATTAATGACACCTTATCTCTATGAACGGCTGTCATTCCAGGCAATTCTTTTTCTACTTTACATAAGCTTCTTTCTAGCTCCTGTTACTATACTTATTCTATATGCAACAACCATATATTTATTTATCACCTCTAATCATCATCTTTAATTAAAATTATTTATTACCTATTTAGGAATTAAAATGTAATTAAAAAATATTAATTGCCTCTTTAGGGATTAAAATGTAGGTAATATAAATTCCAGAGATAAAAGAGCGTGAAAATATATGTTCTAGGGACTAAAATATGATAACTTGGAAAGAGAAGGGGCTAACCAAAAACAACCCTATCTTATCTCATCTCTAGCTCTCTACCTCCGTGCTCACTCATTTGCCTTGCTTGCCCGCGCTGTCGGCCTGTCTGTCTCACCGGAACATGAAGAGGAAGCCGAGAGAGAGAGAGAGCGGAAACAACCGGAGAGATGGGTAGACCAAGCCCGGGGATTCCCGAGCGGTGTTGGATTGAGCGGCGGCGGGCGGGGGGCTGCGGGCGGCGCCGACCTCCCCTCTAAGGCTCGGCCGGATCTCGACCCGCCGGCTTCGGAGAGACGGGCGCATGAGAGAGAGATTGCGAGAAAAACGGCGACGGATCCGAAAAAAATCGAGGACGTGACGGGGCGAGACCGGGCGACGTACGCAAGTCGCGGCGGAGCGGTGGCGCGTGTGCATCGCGGCATGGGCATCACCGGCTCCGGCCTCTTCGCACCCCAACCCGCTCCCACCCGTGCTCCCGTGGCTATTGCCGACAAAGCTCGCCGGCCGGGCCGGCGGCCGTGTCGCCACTCTCGACGGTGGAGGTCGGCATCCCAATCGGGCCCCCGGCGCGGCTAGAGGCAAGGGCGTCTCGGCCGGCACGGCATTTCGGGCGCGGCATGGCGGCACGCCGGCACGGGCGAGCATCTCCTCCTCTTCCTTCCCTTCCTCTAGGTGACGTCGGCGTGATGAATTGCTCTCCTCGCTCCCCCATCGGCCTCCTCTTCCGTCACCGCGTCGTCCACATACATCCCGAACGCCACCCTCGGGCACGTGCCTCGCCGTCCTCGTGGGCTCGTGGCCGCCATCGGCCTTCGCCGCCGCGTGGGCCGGCCGAGGAACTCGGGCTAGCGGTGGCCGCCATCCGCGTCCGCCGTCGCGACGAAGGCCGCGGACTCCTCCTCGCCGAGCGCCGCCGCCATCCGGCCACACGGCTCCGACGCCGACACCTTGCCATCGCCGTCCTTGTCCGGGGCCTCGAACAAGGACCAAGGAGCCTATTGCCGTGTTGCTCGATGATGCTTATGCCGACATTAGCTTCGGATCCGGGTCGACATTGGGTTTCTTTTTGTTGTGATGGAGGTCGAAGATGGGAAGGATGAGGCTAGGGATGGCAATTCGGGTACGGGTACCGGGTACCCTCCGGGTACCCGACCGGACGGGGACGGGCATGGGTACCATTTTTCACCCATGGGTGGCACCCATACTCGACCGGCGTGAGGCGGGTATGGGGCGGGGATCTAATCTTACCAATGGGTAACCCGTGGGTACCCGTCAAACATTCGACCAACAAAATATTTCAGCCCAACAATCATTTTCGGTCCCGGCCCAACATTCACCGGCTAACCCTAACCGCATCCCCTCATTCCTCCCGATCTCCCCGCTCCCCCACACGCGTCGCGAGCCGCACCCGCACGCCGCCCTCGGCCCTCTCGACGCCGCACGCCGCCCTCCCTCGCCCCCGACGGCCGAGGGCTAATGCACACCGCCGCTCGGCCGCCTCCCGGAGCCCCCCGACGCACTCCGCCACCCGGCCACCGCCCCGACGCAAACCGCCGCCCCCGCCGCCGCCCCTCGGCCTCCTCCCTCCGACGGTCCGCCGCCCCTCCGCACAATGCACGCGGCACGCGCGCCCCTCCGCAATGTGTTTATAATGTTGTACCCATGGATAACCCGTTACCCGCCCGATACCCGACGGGCACGGAGACGGTAAGAAATTTTACCCATGGGCACGGGGACGGGTAAGAAATTTTACCCACCGCCCATGTCGGGGCGGGCATGGGTATGCTCTACCCGCCCGAACCCGCCCCATTGCATCCCTAGATGAGGCATGCACGAGCATGGGAGGAACAAATAGATGTGCGAGAGATAGATACCGAGTCGACTGTCGGGACGGACGAAAAAAGGGGCAGAAACGATCCTTGCTTTAATATTAGGTAGAGATTAGGTGATACTCCGCGCGATGTTACGAAAATTTCTAAACAAAATTTTAAGATGCAATATGAAAGTGGGAATACTAAAGTGATTTCATGACAACATTCTTTTGTAACCAACATTTTACATGGAAGCATGACAATTTTGTTGAGAGAGAATCATTCCGAATTATTGATCCTAAATTTTTCTCTACTATGGAATTCGTAGCATGCTACTCACAAAGACATGATATTAGCCACGAGAAAATCGGTTGAAGACATAAATATATGATCTAGTGTGAATGGGTTTGTAGTCCAATGGTAGGACGGTCCGGTGGGACGCTACCCACGGGGTTCAAATCCCGATGCTCGCACCTTTTCCCCGGATTTATTCCGGGATTTCCCGACGTTATGCATTAAGTGGTAAGCAACATTCCCGTTGATGACGAGGCGCCGGTGGTGACATCGAGAATCTCTAGAGCTGTCGGTGCTCGGTCCTTCGGAGGTGCTCGTAGGGGTAGGGTTTACGTACGTGTATTCATAGGGGTGAGTGTGCGTGCGTGTTGTGAGCGTCTATGTTGTACTTATACAAAAATATATATGATCTAATGGATGCGACATGGCGTATAGTGGATGGTGACATGTCGTATAGTGAATGGTGACATGGAATACTTGCATGTTGAGAGAAATCTATCCATAACTTATAGTGGGTCTCACTTATATAGTTTGTTATAGATACTGGACATAAATTGCATGCACCTCTATACACCATCACTACAAAAAATAGCCCCCTGAAATAGAGCATCATATGCCAACCGTGATGTATATTGTCCTGAAGAAGAAAGTCTCCAAATGTGTTTGTCCTGAACCCCCACTTGTAAGTTTACCTCCGAGATCACATCCCATAAAACCGGATACTCCAACCACTACGGGAGAAGCAAAATTCCCCGAGTGCCACGTGCTTCCCCGAGTGCCAAAAATCGGGCACTCGGGGAAGACAATCTTCCCGAGTGTTGCACTCGGGGAAGAAATGCACTCGGGGAAGATGGCCTTCCCCGAGTGCTCGAAAGGGCAAAGCACTCGGGGAAGAAAGGCACTCGGGGAAGGCCATCTTCCCCAAGCGCAACACTCGGGGAAGACAAGCACACGGAAAAAAAAAGTTGCATTTGACGGCGCAAGTAGACGGAACCGTTTAAAAAAAAATTGGAAAAGCTCTTCCCCGAGTGCCTGGACCTAGCACTCGGGGAAGGCTACCTCTTCCCCGAGTGCCTTGTCCCTGGCACTCGGGGAAGGCCTCTTCCACTACAAGAAACTATTTAATGCGTGACGCTTTCTCCGCGACGTTTTCGGAAAACGTCACGAATGTGCATTGGAGCCCAAAACACTGCGACGATTTCTTTAATTCGTTGCGATTCTACGACGTATTCCTTTTTTTTGTCACGGATGTGCATTGAAGCCCAAAACACTGCGACGATTTGTTCAATTCGTCGCGATTCTACGACGTATTCCTTTTTTTCGTCACAAACACTGCGACAATTTGCTTAGTTTGTCGCGATTCTATGACATATTCATATTTTTCGTCACGGACGTGCATCGATGGATATTGAAGCCCAAACCATCACGACGATTTGTTAAATTCGTCGCAATACGGCCCACAACACCATGACGTTTTAGCAGATTCGTCGCGATCCGTAAAAAAACGGCCACCTCACCGGCACCTATGACCCACCCACACGCCACGCGAGCGCCACCTCACCCAGGCGCCACGTCACCACCACGTGAGCGCCCAGGGCCCACCTCACTGCCACGCAGGCGCCACCTCACCCAGGCACCACCTCACCACCACGTGAGCGCCAAGGGCCCACCACACTGCCACGCAGGCGCCACCTCACCCAGGCGCCACATCACCACCACGCGAGAGCCAGGGGCCCACCTCACTGCCACGCAGGCGTCACCTGACCCAGGTGCCACGTCACCACCACGTGAGCGCCCGGGGCCCACCTCACTACCACGCAGGCGCCACCGCACCCAGGCGCCACGTCACCACCACGTGAGCGCCCGGGCCCACCACACGCGCCACGCGAGCGCCACGTCACCACCACGCGAGCGCCGGGGGCCCACCTCCCGCGCCACGCGAGCGCCACGTCACCACCATGTGAGCGCCCGGCCCACCACACCGCCACACGGGCGCCACGTCACCACCACGCGAGCGCCCGGGGGGCCACCTCCCGCCACGCGAGCGCCACGTCACCACCACGTGAGCGCCGGGGGCCCACCTCACTGCCACGCGAGCGCCACCTCACCCGGGCGCCACGTCACCACCACGTGAGCGCCCGGGCCCACCACCCCGCCACGCGAGCGCCACCTCACCCGGGCGCCACGTCACCACCACGCGAGCGCCGGGGGCCCACCTCGCGCCACGCGAGCGCCACCTCACCCGGGCGCCACGTCACCACCACGTGAGCGCTTGGGGCCCACCTCACCGGCACGCGGCGCCACCTCACCCGGGTGCCACGTCACCACCACGTGAGCGCCCGGGGCCCACCACACCTTGCCACACGGGCGCCACCTCACCCGGCGCCACGTCACCACCACGCGAGCGCCGAGGGGCCCACCTCGCGCCACGCGAGCGCCGCCTCACCTAGGTGCCACGTCACCACCACGTGAGCGCCGGGGCCCACCTCACGCAACGCGGCGCCACCTCACCCAAGCGCCACGTCACCACCACGTGAGCGCCCGGCCCACCACCACCTTGCCACACGGGCGCCACTTCACCCGGCGCCACGTCACCACCACGCGAGCGTCAGGGGCCCACCTCACTGCCACGCAGGCGCCACGTCACCACCACGTGAGCGCCCGGGGCCCACCTCACTGCCACGCAGGCGCCACCTCATTTTTTCATTTGTTAAAGTTGTAGATCTTGGTAGAGAATGATTTTAGAAAATTTTAGAAAAAAGAATTATCGAATTTGGAGTTAGTATGAGACAGAAAAACTAGTTACAAGTTTTAGTCAAAGATTAAAAAGAGAAAACACACTTGTTCGTCTCAGTTCATAGCAATTGCAATTTCTGTTTTTAATCTTCGGATAAAACTTGTAAACTGTTTTTCTTCCTCATACGAACTCCAAATCGGTTGATTCTTTTTCCTAATTTTTTCTAAAATCGAGATGTTTTACTCAGTGCCATTTGTTTGTATCTTAATTACTATTTCTTGGTTGCTTTTCATATAACATAACTTTTCCAACTAAAAAGAGAATATAAAAAACATGTTTTTCATAATAATTGCTAATATAACTTAATATTCTATAATATTATGGTCAATATGAGATGGTGTCAAAAATTGAGGTGCATACAAGTTTGGTCACGTTATTAGTTGTTCAAATCTCAAAGTTTGTTTTCAATTGTACGAAACTATGTGAGTCTTGTGTCCTATTTGTGAACATCTATAATCTCACTTTATCAAAACCATATGATTTTTTTATAGGAGCATTATACGCTTAAAATATGGTTTCATGTCAATTTGTAGAATGTTTTGAACAAATTTAAGTATCATTATCATTATTTTACAACAAGGTGACTAGTAGAAGTTCGAGTTTTTCCTACAAGTCAATTGAAGTTTTCGTCAATCTCTTACATGTGGCCTAGAATGGACCATAGAAGTCTAATTATGATTTTTGTGAAATTTTTCCAATCCTATTGGAGGTACACATATTTCAAATTGTAATTATTTTCTTATTTCAAATAAATGAAAAAAGAAAAAGAAAAAATTAAGCAAGGGAGAAATGTAACAGGCCCGTTTAAGCCCAAAACAGCCCAATCATTTTAGACCGTTCATCTGCGAACGGACGACTAAAATTGCGTTTGCTTCGTATAAAAGATCCCCAAACCCTATTCCACTGCCTCCCCTCCCCTCAGCTTCCTCCCGCCGCCCGCTCCCTCTCCTTCTCGCATAGTCTCCTCTCCCATCTCTGCCTCCTCCTCAGATCTGCGCCGCCCGCCTCTTCCTCTCGTCCTCTGCCTCCCGCCGCCACCACCACTCGCTTCTCTCCCGGCGGCGCACCACCCTCGAGCGCCCCCTCAACTGCCCCCTCGCTCCGCCGGTGAGAGGAGAGGCAAAGCGACGCCTCGCTCGCTTGACGCCCCGCCTCGCCGCGTCTGTGTGTGATCTCTCCCTCCCCGCGTCCATCTGTGATCTCTCCCTCCCCGCGTCGACCTCTTTCTCCCCGGAGCAACACCGGAGGCGGAGGCGGGCGGGCAGTATAATCCCGCGCCCGACGCCGGTGAGTCGCCTCGTCTCTGTGCTCATCCTCACCCTCCTCCTCTCGCGCTTGGCTAAGTCTCGGTCGAGCTCGGATCCGTCCGGGATGGCAGGGAAGCGGGAGGGGTGGATTGCGGTCAACACGGGCGGTGACTGCCACCTCCCGGGGCCCTCCGCCGCCACCGGCCTCCTCGGTCCTCGCCTCCAGCGTCTGGGCGCGACCATCGCGCTCGAGGCCTCCCTGGCTCCCTCCCTCACCACGGTACGTTTCCCACCGTCCGTCCTTCGTTTTCTCGTTCGCTCTGACACTCTGATGATGCTTGACGGTTGCTCTTCAATTTTTGCCCTGTGATGCTTGACGATAGTGACGGCTCTACAGGGGAGGCTTATCTCTCTCGGAGAGGCCCGGAGCTCGTCAGGCGGCTGGCGACTTAGCCTTGGCGGCGAAGCAGGCGGCGGCGCGCTTGCAGGAGCGGTAGATGCTGAGCAAGGACAGCCACTCGGCGAGCGCGTCGCCCAGCTTCAAGGTGAGCCTGCCGTTCACCTGTCCTCGAGCTGGCGGCTATCACGATTTGCCCCAATGGATGTCTTGGTTGCTACTTCTTGATGATGCATACACAGATTTTGTTCTGTTGGATGTCTTGGTTTCGTTAGGCGCGAGATTGAATACAGTCAAGGAGCGGCGTTATTGGACTGTAAATGCAGGCTAATTTTGGTCGGCCACGGAGCCTGTCTGTTGGAACGGTAGGTACGGGCCTTCGGCATGCTCAAGTTTTGCCTCATCCTCTCGTCATGTACCAGTCTACAGAGGGGCACACTTTTTTTTTCTGAGCTTCCAACTTGTTTTGGATCAATACTTGAAGCTAGCTGGGTGCACTAAGATTTCGTTCTATATATATGTGTGTTTGAATTTTTAGTTCAGATCACATCCGATGTTTGAGCAGTACCTGAACCTGCACTAAAAGTTCGTTCTATGTTTGAATTATTCTCTGAGTTTCAGACGTTCCGGAAGCTGTATAGAAAGTTTGCTGCTTGTTTGAGATTTTCGGATTTTTAACGTTGAAAAGCTACCGCAAAGCTCAAATCCTAACACGCGATAAAAAGCACGCCACAAAACGTTCTTCATATGTGTGCTGTATCACAATTCACAAGAATCGAAATCCTTCCAATTGAAGCTTTTGAATCTTCCCAACCCCCTGCATGCTTTGCTTTACAGCCCTGTCGATGGCTGCTGTGTGCTGTCGATGTGCTGCAGCTCATCCATGATCCCGTGAACTGTAAAAGTTGATTAGGATTGAAATTAGCAAACCCGTGAACTGTATTCAATCGATTGCTTGTACTATTCTCACAAGTTTATGATGCAACTCTTCTTTTACTATTTCCGTTCAGAGCTGGAGGAGGGCGTCAAGGATTTTTGGTACATGGTTGGTTGGATAGTTAATCCATCCGTGCCCGTTATGAATTAAGCGCACCTGAGTTAATATGGTCCCTGTTTCTTCCCTCTAAAAATTGACAATATGTAATCTGTTAGTGTGATTTAACTTTAGTGTGTATCAGCTATCTGTTATGTATACCTAGAGACATTTCCTTTCCAAGGCATGTGAAGTGTAAAGTACAGCTCCATTGAATCTTTCCATTGAAAATGGCATTTAGTCAAAATCATTTGCATAGCATGTGAAACTTCGAGTTGATGACCTGATTTCAGATTGGAGTCACACTATTAGCTGTTATTCTGTGATTAGGCTATGAATGGAGATGGCTCATTTGCTTGTTATATTTCTCGATCGTCTGTAGTGTAGATCCATTAGCTGTCCGATGTTGTTAGCAGATCTAACTGTGTTGGATGGAAATATGAATATGTTGATGATTTGTTGCATTGTGTTATATCTTAATCGATGCATGGGTTATATTGTTTCAACAATAATTTTGGACATGGGTCTGATTATCTAGGGTATGTTGTCTTTTTAGTTTAACTGACTGCAAGAAGGTAGCAATGCAAGAACAAGGCTTATTAACAGCTGGAGGTTGGTTATTATTGTAGCTGGACATTGGTTATTGATGGCTACTACTGAATGGATGATGCTCCTGCTATTTCCAATGTTTTGTTGAACTGACAGACTGAATGGATTATGTTGCTATTATCACTCTTTTTACCACCATGTAGTTATTTACCATGTGTTGTTTCTGCCTATCTGGAGATGCTTTACGATTGGGTTTAGATTTTTTTTGCTGCATCCGAGCAGTACTAATGAGCTCTGCGCTTTGTTTCAGGAAAGTTTCCTCATTCTTCATCCATGAAGAGCTAAAGACGTCGCATGTGTAGTCCCAGGCAGCTCACTCTTCACGCCCACCGCTCGCCGTGCCCTCCGCCTCCCATCTCCGCTCCCGCCGAATCCCGTCCGGACATGGCGCGGGGGCGGAACCGTGACGGCCAACGTTCGGCTGCCTCGACGGTGCAGCCGTGAAGATAGGGGATCTCCTCTACGTTAAGCACCATGCTGCCGACACCGGAGTTCGTGATGCGGCTTGTCCGGACCCATCCTTGGCACTATTTTCTGTCGTTGCTCTCGCACCATTCACTTCTTGTGATGATACGCTCATAACTTGTTCGATAGAATTCTCAGGCTCTGTTTGGATTTGTGGAAAATGTTGTGAAGTTCAATGTGGAGTCAAAATGGGATACATGGCTCTGAATCCCTGATGACCATATATTGTGTTGTTGAGTAATAATACAAATTTGGCATCTAAATTGTTTGGGTAGCTCTAGATGGAACACCTGTTAGCCAAGGGAAACTGAATTTTTTTCTCGCCCATATACTTAAATTTGAGGTCCATTTTATGCATTATGCGGTTACCGGTTTCGGTAGTTGAGTATGTATTGTTCCATGTATGTCTTGTCAATTGGTAAGATATAATGCGAAATTAATATGTTGCAATGCTAAATCTTCTTGCTTTGTTGTCCTACCCGAGTGGAAGATAGTAGTGCTACCCGAATAGAAGTCTTTGTTATCGAGTGTTTTTACTTGAATGCGAACAGAGGGTAGTCCCGATGAATGAGTGTTTTTCCTTAATGCGAACGGGTGGTTAGTGCTGCCTCGGAATGTGATCGGCATCGGTTTCTTTCGGAGATGGACTTATGTTGTGGGGAACTGTTATTCGAGTTAGACCTTTTTGAATTTGTACTACGAACTAAGCTCTCAATTGAGCAAGTCTACTCGATCATCTCTTTTGTGTCGATGTTGACCGATGGTAACTGTCATGAGCTATCTCTCGAAATTGTATTCATCCGAATGTCTCTCGAAATGGTGCATGTTGTTTCTTGTCATGAGCTATCCGGTAGCAATCTTGGAGGATATATGCATTTTTCTAAATGTTCCTCAAAATGTAATCTCTGAAGCTAGAGTTCATATGCATGTTGTTTCTTTGAATGTGATATACGAACCTAGAGTTTGTATCCATGCATTTGTAAACCTGAATCAAACTCCTTTTCATTTCCATAGGTTTGCGGTTTGGAGTGGATGCCTAGATCATCGAAAGGTGGTGCTCCGTCCATCACGGATCAAAAGGTCCGATCATTTTCCTCCTGTCTTCGATTACTTGTTAACATGATTAGAACTCTGATTGGTTGCAGTAATGAAGTATAGAACTCTGATTGGTTGCAGTAATGTAGTACTTCTAGATCATGTATTTTGATAATGTTAAGCTGATAAATAATGCAAACTAGAGGAGACCTTGTAAATTGATAATATTTGTTGCATGCTTCCCATGAGCCTAAAATAGTCATCTGCTCGCGAACTACACTTCAGAATTAATATAGACTTTAGACAAATATATTTGATTGTATATCATATTATGCTACACTTCGAATTATCCTATATTTGATTGTCTTTTCTAATTGGATTCCGGTTTCCTTTATTTCAGGATTTATACGAACTCGCAAGGAATCAGAGAAAAGAGTGGTAGAATAACAAAGAGGAATGTGTAGTGTTTTAGGAATAGTAGACATCTGAAAGCATGTGTTATCTGCCTCAATATCTGATTGTGTTTGCTGGGTTTTTTTATTGCCCAGAGATTGTATCTGATTTGATGATGTAAGGTCTGTTCATTGAATTTTGGTAAATGTGTCGGAAAAAATGTACCCTCTGAAAAATGGGCGAAGATGGGCTAATTTTGCTAATTTTATCTTTGGAATATAATTCGAAATGGGGCATGGTGGGCCGAATTTGTATCTGATGGGCTTAAAATTTTTGCCACGTCATCGTCCACGTAGGATGCCACGTCATTGTCCACGTAGGATGCCACGCCATCGTCCACGTAGGATGCCACGCCATCATCCACGTAGGATGCCACGTCATCGTCCACGTAGGATGCCATGTCATCGTTCACGTAGGATGCCACGTCATCGTCCATGTAGGATGCCATGTCATCACCTACGTAGGATGCCACGTCATCATCCACGTAGGATGCCACAGCTGCCATGTGTGTAGCAATCCGTGACGATTTTATTTTGTCACGGATAGTGAGCCATGGGTTGGGCTGCATGGGCCTCGGGCTGCTCCGTGACGATGCAGATACGTCACGGATCGCGACGTTTATTAAGGGAACGTCGAGAGATTTAATCAATGACGCTCATTCCACCACGAAAATGTAAATCGTTGCGGATGCTGATTTGCGGCAATTTTATTTAATCCATGACGGAATGGTTACGTCACGGATTAAATAGTTTCTTGTAGTGTTCCCCGAGTGCCTAGTTTCGGCACTCGGGGAAATATTTATTTTTTTTGTTTTTTTTGCCCCAATTTTTTTGTGAGGCCTTCAAACTTTATTTAAGACTCCTTGCCCAAATTTGGCTTACATTTGAAGTTTTTTGTTATATTTCGTTAGTTTTTTCTTTTTCTTGAATTTTTAGGAAAAGTTCAAATTTGAACTACGGTACACGAAATCATATAATTTGTTGATTCAAAAAATGATATCCATGATATTTGGTGTAAATTGAGGCCTTTTGCAACAACTCACATGAAATATCGAGCATCTTGTTGTCGTGACATGACTAACAACATACGGGAAAAGTGTTTCGAATTACGGAAAATCCGGACGAAGTCCGAAAAACACGAAACTTGTCGGGACATCATGTTATCACATGTAGAGGTTGTGTGCAACGATTGAGAAGATTTCGAGCAAGTTGCGATGTGTGATGCCCGAAACCCGGACATCTCCACACATGATCCATGTGATAACACATCGGGAGATGTGTGAGTTGTAGGCATCAAACGTCGCGGACTTGCTCAAAATCTTCTCTAGTCTTGCACACAACCTATACATGTGATAACACAACTCCCCGACAAGTTTCGTGATTTTCGGACTTCGTCCGATTTTTTTGTAATTTAGAAACACTTTTTCCGTATGTTGTTAGTAATGTCACGACAACAAGATGCTCGATATTTCATGTGAGTTGTTGGATAAGGCCTCAATATACACCAAATATCATGAATATCATTTTTGAATCGCCAAATTATATGATTTCATGTACCTATAGTTCAAATTTGAAGTGTGCCTAAAAATTTAAGAAAAAGAAAAAACTAACGAAATATAACAAAAAAATTCAAAAGTAAGCCAAATTTGGGCAAGGAGTTTTAAATAATATTTGAAGGCATCACAAAAAAATTGAGGCAAAAAAAACAAAAAAAACAAATATATTTCCCCGAGTGCCTTGTCCCTGACACTCGGGGAAGGGCATCTTCCCCGAGTGCCTAGTCACTGGCACTCGGGGAAGGTGACCTCTTCCCCGAGTGCCTTGTCCCTGGCACTCGGGGAAGGGCCTCTTCCCCGAGTGCCTAGTCACTGGCACTCGGGGAAATATTTTTTTTTTGTTTTTTTTTGCCTCAATTTTTTTGTGAGGCCTTCAAATATTATTTAAAACTCCTTGCCCAAATTTGGCTTACTTTTGAATTTTTTTGTTATATTTCGTTAGTTTTTTCTTTTTCTTGAATTTTTAGGAAAAGTTCAAATTTGAACTACAGGTACACAAAATCATATAATTTGTTGATTCAAAAAATGATATCCATGATATTTGGTGTAAATTGAGGCCTTTTGCAACAATTCACATGAAATATCGAGCATCTTGTTGTCGTGACATGACTAACAACATACGGGAAAAGTGTTTCTGAATTACAGAAAATCCGGACGAAGTCCGAAAAACACGAAACTTGTCGGGACATCGTGTTATCACATGTAGAGGTTGTGTGCAACAGTTGAGAAGATTTCGAGCAAGTTGCGATGTGTGATGCACGAAACCCGGACATCTCCACACATGATCCATGTGATAACACATCGGGAGATGTGTGAGTTGTAGGCATCAAACGTCGCGGACTTGCTCAAAATCTTCTCTAGTCTTGCACACAACCTATACATGTGATAACACAACTCCCCGACAAGTTTCGTGATTTTTCGGACTTCGTCCGGATTTTTTGTAATTTAGAAACACTTTTTCCGTATGTTGTTAGTAATGTCACGACAACAAGATGCTCGATATTTCATGTGAGTTGTTGGATAAGGCCTCAATATACACCAAATATCATGAATATCATTTTTTGAATCACCAAATTATATGATTTCATGTACCTGTAGTTCAAATTTGAAGTGTGCCTAAAAATTCAAGAAAAAGAAAAAACTAACGAAATATAACAAAAAAATTCAAAATTAAGCCAAATTTGGGCAAGGAGTTTTAAATAATATTTGAAGGCCTCACAAAAAAATTGAGGCAAAAAAAAACAAAAAAAAAACAAATATATTTCCCCGAGTGCCTTGTCCCTGGCACTCGGGGAAGGGCCTCTTCCCCGAGTGCCTAGTCACTGGCACTCGGGGAAAGTTTTTTGTTTTTTTGTTTTTCTGCCCCAATTTTTTTGTGATACCTTCAAACATTATTTAAAACTCCTTGCCCAAATTAGGCTAACTTTTGAATTTTTTTGTTATATTTCGTTAGTTTTTTCTTGAAGTTTTAGGCACACGTCAAATTTGAACTACAGGTACATCAAATCATATAATTTGGCTCCCCACAAGATATACACTAAATATCTTGAATATCATTTTTTGAATCACAAAATATACACTAAAGTGGGAAGGCCTCAAAAAATGAGGGAAAAAACAATAAAAAAATAATTCGGCACTCGGGGAAGAGATGCTTCCCCGAGTGTCAAAACGGTGGCACTCGGGGAAGAGGCCTCTTCCCTGAGTGCCTGCACCCCAGCTCTCGGGGAAGAACACACACCCGGCCCATCACCACATACTCTTCCCACCGGCCCATCCTCACGCCGGCCCAATATCAAACCCTAACACCTAACCCCCCCTCCCGCCGCCCCGCCGCCCACTCACATGCCGCCCCCCCCCCCCCCCATCCCCCCGCCGCCCCCCCGCACAGCCACTCACATGCCGCCCTCCCCTCAGATCCACGCGGCCACGGGGCCGGGGCGGAGCCGGCTCGGGGCGCCGCGGTGGAGCGGCCGCGGGGCGGGCTCGGGGCGGCGCGGGGCGCGGCCGCGGGGCCGGGCTCGGGGCGGCGCGGGGCGCGGCCGCCGGGTCGGGCTCGGGGGCGGCGCGGCGCGGCGGAGCGACCGCGGGGCGGCGGAGCGACCGCGGGGCGGCGCGGCGCGGCGCGGGGGCGGGCGGAGCGGCCGCGGGCCGGGCTCGGGGCGGCGCGGGGCCTCGAGCTCCTCCCCCTCGGCGCATGGACGGCGGGGGCCTCGAGCTCCCCCCCCCCCCCTCGGCGCATGGACGGCGGGGGCCTCGAGCTCCTCCCCCCGGCGGGCGGATCCGCCCCGCCCCCGCCCCCTGCCGGACGCCCCGCCCCGCCCGGCCTCTACGGCGCGTCCGGGCCGGCGGATCCGCCCCGCCCCCGCCCCTGCCGGACGCCCCGCCACGCCCCGCCCCGCCCCGGCCCCTACTCTCTGATGAGGTGTGCTAATCTGGCAGAAAAGGTGAGCTGTTTAATGGAGTTACTTTTGATCCATCTAACCTAGCTAGGGTGACCACAGACATGGAAAAGGAATCTTCTAATTGATCACTAGCTAGGCTAATCGTTGCTTGATGATGGTGCTATATGTCATCAGTAAAAAATAGCTAGTGCCCAGAGCAATAGAGCATCAGAGACCGATCATGGCTGGGGGCTTTCTTCTGCTGAACATGTTCCATTGGATCTCCCATGTAGACCATGAGTCCACGATATTCTGCATAAAGTTTTTTTTCAATAAATATATTCAGGTTCATCCTATGTGAACTTAGCAGTGTCAAATCGATAACACTTGCATGAGAGTAGATTACTTTGTGTGCAACAGTAGTCTGACTATGACTTGCCTGTAAATCTGTAATCCCAACTATTTTGTGGCTGGGAGTTGATGGTTATATACCTTTTTAATTATTATTGTGGTGTTTATATAAAAGGTTCCCGCATCTCATTGACTAGCCCAGTGGTATAGATTAAAAGTGCATCTTAAGTTGTGGTATGGAAGCAAATGCCCCATCTGCTTCATTTATTGTGGCTTTATGAGCAATTTAGCATGCATCTCAACTTAGGTTTTCTTTGTTCATGCAGATTGTGAACTGGAGAAGTCACTTGAAATTCCCTGAAGAGGCAAAGCTTTCCCCTGAAGCTGTTTAATGGAGTTACTTTTGATCCATTTAACCTAGCTAGAAAAGTGTGTCATGTTTTATGCATAAGCTCGCATTACTCTCAATTACCCAACTAATTTCATTTTACTTTCCACTTTAGGCACATCCATTACTTTTGATCCATTTAACCTAGCTAGAAAAGTGATATTTATTTTCCAGGTGAATATTCACCATCTGATATTTCCTCCTGTTAGGAACTATGTAGCTGTACTTCTAATCAAGTGGTCTGTGTTGGTTCCCTGTGCATTTTAAGCTGACTTTCTTGTAGTGTATATTCAAAAACTTTCCAGGTCAGATCTCTAGTAGTACCAATCAATGGATTCAGTGATCTAATCAGAGTCTATCTGCTACCTAATCGATTTTTTGGATTATTCTATTGTAATACTCTGTTCTTTCACTGTTTCCATGATAGCATGTTTGTTGTTGACATGGTGAAACTTGAATTATGACTGCATCGATGATTTTACTAAACCATTGTGAAAACTTGTACTGTTTACTCATTTAATTTCCTTTTCCACTATTTCTGCAGACTGGAGCTCAAATGCAAAGTTCATCCAAGTCTGGTCCATGGAGAAAGGTATGCATGAGTTTTCCATGGAAAGTTTCTTGGTAGTGGCAGGACAGATCTTGCTCTAGACAATTCCATTCCTTACGCTGCAAGTGTTATCTAATTGCCTATGTAATCTGATTATTTGGTTGTGTATAGTGATGTGAACTGTGTGATAATTAGCAACGATGATGGTTGTCTAATCCAGTTGCTAATGGCTTTGTATGGTGTTGTACTGTATATTATCACTTTGCTGAAATTTTCTTAACGAGAACCTTGTGATTTATAAATGTGATTTGTGATATATTGTTGTTGATTTGTGGTTTGTGATGTAAATACATATATACGTCTTTGTTGCTTAAACAGAGAAGTAATTTTTTTTAAAAAAAAATTAGAGGTCGCTTCCCCGAGTGTTTGGGCAGTGGCACTCGGGGAAGAGGCATTTTTCTTTTTTTTAAAAAAGGGGCTTCCCCGAGTGCAGCCTCCAAGGCACTCGGGGAAGATTTTTTCTTTTTTTAAAAAAAAGGGGCTTCCCCGAGTGTTGCACTCGGGGAAGAGGTTTTTTTTTTAAAAAAAAATCGAATTTCTTCCCCGAGTGCAACACTCGGGGAAGAGTAAAAAAAAAAGTGGACGGCACCGACGGTGTTAAATCTTCCCCGAGTGCTACCGTGGCACTCGGGGAAGCCTTCCCCGAGTGTACAATTTTTGGCACTCGGGAAGACCTCTTCCCCGTGAACCACTTCCCCCGGGAGCTCTTCCCCGAGTGTTGCACTCGGGGAAGGCTTCCCGAGTGTTTTGGGCTCTTCCCCGAGTGCTTTAGGCACTCGGGGAAGCGGGTGACTCCTGTAGTGAACAGAGATTCTGGAGAAATTGAACTGTGAATGTCCTCAATCCATCTTTCATTGATTAGGGCCTCCATAACTGAACGTCTTGCTGCAGTTCTTCTAGATACCAAGGCATAGACATGAGGTGCAATATCTTGGATATTTTCCTACAAGCCATTTATCCTTCCAGAAAAGAGTATCCCAACCTCACTAATCACAACCATAGAGAAAGCACTCCATTTCGATTCCTTGCTGATTTGTAGAGGCAAACTAGCCTATGGTTTGTTAGGTTTAGACTTCCTGAGCCATGGCCATCGAACTATTAATGCAAAGCCGAGAGATTTTAGGTCTAAAATACCTAGCCCCCCAAGTTCCTGCGACCGACATACCTTGGGCCATGCAAGAAGGAAGTGACCACCATTCACTTCTCTTGGGATTCATCCATGAGGAGGTGGTTATGCCAACAAGAAAACATTATTATGATGCATCCAAAAAATCTAATAGAGACTAGAAATTTGAAGCGAACAATATTTTGATGTATAAATACTATCTATTTTGATGTGTATATATTTCGAAGTTTATGTAAGTTTATGTATAAGTCTAACTTCAAAAACTTTATATATAAGTCTAACTGCGTATATGGTATATATAGACAGGTATATACCTATATACATGTTCAAATACGTATACGTGCATATACGGGTTAGACAACAATTAGAATATACGCTGAAATTGAAAACAAAAAAAAGAAACGAGACTCTTTAGTCTCGGTTGGTATTACCAACCGAGACTAAAGGGGGTGGGCGCAGGTGCTGGCGTGCCCCTCTTTAGTCTCGGTTCGTAATACCACCGGGACTAAAGGATCGGTTCAACCGGGACTAAAGGGGGGTCTTTTGTCTCCGAACTTTAGTCCCGGTTGGACTTGAGAGATCTAAACCCCTCTCCAACCGGGACTAAAGCCCTCCTCTCCCTACCAGTGTATGTACAATCCAAAACAACATTCTTCTTATATTTGATAGCAAAGACGATAGAGTGGGGTACATTGTAGAGTCAACTTTCCATACTTAATTAGGTAGCAGGCTGGATGAATTCGATGTATGAGAGTTGGGCTTTGGGGAAGTACATGAAGGTCGTCTTCCCGCAGGTGACGAGCTGAAGCTCCCCGCTAGTAGAGCGCTTCAACACCACTACCAAGAAGGATGCGGCGTTGTACCTCATGGGCGGTCCATAGGGGGCTGGCTCCATCACGCTCATGGGCCTACAGATACAAAACCTTCCTTCTCCTAGGTACGCGAGGCTGGGCACGTGCACGTCCCTTGCCTTGGAGGGCTGTTGTTGGCGATCGCTAGCGTCGTAGATGCAGTGCTCCGAGTACGTCTCCCTCCACACGCCGCGCATCACCGGCGGCGCCCCGGCCGCGAAGTCGTACGCGCACAGGAGCCCCATCTTGGTCGCGAGGCCGACCACCGAGGCGAGCTCCGGCACGTACAGCGCGCAGCCCTCGAAGGGCAGCTCCCAACTCCCCTCCTTCCTCTACGTGCCGCTGCAGGTGTCGAAGGAGAAGGTGCCCTTTTTGACCATGGAGACCCACATGTGCGTACCCAGCGCGAAGTACGCCGAGACCCACACGATCTCCTGCCCGCCGTTGGAGAATACGTAGCTGATCGGCGGCTGCGGGAGCGGGGTGGCGTGGAAACTGCCGCCGCCGCCGGGATGAGCCGGAGCCCCTCAAAGGCGTAGTTGCCGTCGAAGAGGACCCTGTCGAGTCATATCACGGTGCCGTCGTCTCCCATGGGGAGCATGGCAGGCGCGTCCCTGAAGGCCTGAAGTCATTCCCCAGAAAGCGCCATTCGTTGAAGGGCAAGTCCTGGAGGCGGGCGTGGCGGCCGATGGTGTCATTCATAAAGTCGTAGAAGGCGCCCAGGACGGTGCCGCCCTTGACGACGAGGGCGCGGCAGCTGAGAGGCGCGGGGAAGTTCGCGAGTCGCGGGAAGCAGGCCAGCGCCTCCTCCTCGCCATGCTGCTGGACGAGGTCGTACACGAGGTGGCCCTCTTCCTTCCTCGTGCACCACCAGAAGCGGGCGGTCGTTGGCGGTGCCGGTGGCGGTCGCCATATGCATGCTGCTCGATTGTCTGGCCGGCCAGCTGCTGCTGGCGAGTAGTGGCGACGACATGCCCGCAGGCTGATCGATGGAATGATGAACTCTCTTCGTTCAGCCGCGCGGATCGGAGGCCGCAAGCACACGATCGAATTGATGGCTTGATGCTGCCGTTCTCTGTCATTGCTTTTATGAGGGGATCATACGACCCTGTCTACTCCTCTAGCCCCGTGCCACAGGCTCCTAATCGGACTAGGTTTTGACGAGCCAGAGACCGGATCGGACTCGTACCATATCAGACATGCGCCAGTGGATAGCTCTACAAAAACATGCATCTATCTGATGTCTTCAGTAACCCAAGTCCCAGGGGCAATGGTTCCCTGTTCCTGATCGAACACAGGGAGATATAAATCACACCATGGTGTATAGTAGGTCCCTGGACCTGGACCTGGATCTTGCGTAGACATATAATAGCCACCAACCCTATGTACTCGTCTTTTCTAGCATTATATTTGGCGCCAGCTAGTTGGCAATACCTCTATATGTATACACAGATCCATGGTCTCACATTTCACACTGTCATTTGGTGTTTGAGTTGTTACTTGTTGGCAGCAAGTCAGGATAGGGTTTGAAACATATGGTGATGAGTTCTAACAAGGGTGGGAAGACCTGTTTAATTAGATCATGCGTGGGGCTAAACGTTAACCCCTACTTTTAAGTTTTAACTCCAAAATTAGCCCTTCACTACCGGATTCGGACCCTTCGCCGAGAGGGATGTTACTCTCGCCGAATGGGTCTTTCCTCTCGGCGAAGCCTTCACCGAGAGGAAGCTCTCGGCGACGGCCTCACGGCGCCGCTCCACCGGCGAAGAGCTCTTCGCCGAAAGCACGTGGGGCCTCTTGGCGAAGGGATTTTCGAGAAAACAAAAAAAAGCCCGGCCGGCCGCCCCCACCACCGCCGCCCGCCGCTGCCCCCACCACCACCGCCACCGCCACCACCACCACACCACCACTCCGCCATCTACCACCACCACACCACGCCGCCGCCACCACCACGCCGTGCCACACATACACGAGAGAGAGAGAGGGAGGTCACGCCCGCCGCCGGGCCGGAGAGGACCCATGGTGAGGACGCCTCACCGCCGGATCTGCCGTGGCCGACGGGAGCTTCGGTCTCCGCCGCCGTTGCTCACCGAGGTGGGACACCACGGCCTCCCGGCGCCGTTCGGAGGCCGGATCCGCCACGGGGACGCCACCGGCGCCCGACTACTGCGGCACTCGTGGGACAAAATAGGGAGGAGATATATGAGGCCGCCGCCACCCGATCCTCTCGCCGCCGCCACACTTCCCGCCGCATATCCCGTGGAGGTGGAGCCCGCGCCATTGCCGACATAGATCTTCGAGATCCGCCGTCGCCTGCTCCTCTAGATGCGCCACCGCCGCACCTCACCCCGCCACTGCTCCTCACCGCCGGTGAGGGGCGAGCGGAGGGGGGAAGGGGAGGGGAGGCGGAGGAGGAGGGGAGGTGGCGCGAGCATAGAAGGAGAAGGAGGGGAGGTGGCCCGGCCGCCGGAGGAGGGGAGGTAGCCGGCCGCCGGGAGGAGGGGAGGAGAGGGTGAGGGGATGCGGTGGCGGAGGGAGGAGAATTAGGGTTGGGGGAGGGGTGCCCACGTTATATAGGGAAGTAGGTGGGCTTGATGGGGCTGGCGTTTCGGATGGGCCGCGAGCCGGGAATAGATGGGCCGGCGGGGGAGTGGAATGGTGGGGTGGCTTCGCCGAGAGCCCATCAAGTGGCTCTCGGCGAAGAGACCCCTTTCTTGAGTGTAAAGCTCTCGGCGAAGCCAATTTTCATCAAAAAAAAAGTTGTGTAATGCTCCTAAAAATAGTAAATAGATCCGAAATTTTTCCGACACTTAACATGACACTAGATATGTTGTGTATTGCTTATAAAAAAGTTGTTGTGGTAAAACTCAAATTTAAATTTCTCTAATGTACCAAACCTAGTGACATCAGTTCAAATTCTCCGAAACTTCTCGCGAGATGTTCCGGTTTCTACACGAAGATACGTGTCAAAGTGCTCAAAATGTTCTCAACTTTTTACCACAATCTCAACAAATGATATAATGAGCGCTCGACAAAATTCGTGATTTTCAAACTTCATTTGAATGTTATACAATTTTAAAACCTTTCTACGACACGATTTTCATCATGATCAGAGAACAAAATGTTTGAAATTTAGTTATATTTCGTGTACATGGCCTTAGAGATGTCTTGAAGAATATGAATCTCATTTTTCCAACAACTTTACTCTATGATTTCATGCACTTGCGAAAAATTACCTAGAATGAAGTAAAATTTTAAAAAATAGTAAACAGAAATAAAATTGCCTCAAATTTGAACATATCCTTTGTATAAGTGCATGTTGATGGTAGAAAAATTTTAAAGGTGAAAAGTGATTTTTTTTTAAAAAAAATTCTTCGCCGAGAGCCAAAGAAAAACTCTCGGCGAAGAAATTCTTCACCGAGAGCCGGCCGGCTTGCTCTCGGCGAAGAATTCTTCGGCGAGAGTTTTTCTTGGCTCTCGGCGAAGTATTTATTCGTCGAGAGTTTTTCTTTGGCTCTCGGCGAAGAAATATTTGGCACCCTCTCAAAATATTTAATCCAAACAGGAGGCTAAACTTGCATTGAGAGGTTAATATTTGGCACCCTCTCAAAATATTTAATCCTAACAAGGAGATTAACCACTCGCAAGAAAAAAAACAAGGAAATTAACCATTAGGCTAAACATTAGGCCGGGCTAATGTAGCGAACATGGCCTCATATGCCATTTGTTCGGAGTTTGATTTTGGTGATTCATGACAATATGATCATTGGGACTAACCCTATTGCTTTAGCATGTCTTTGTAGACATTTCTAGGTCCAAGAATGCAAGAAAACCATATGCCAAATTGAGAAGATAGTCTATTTTTCAAGGGTCAAAACCGAGCAAGAAAAGGAAAAGGGAAGACACCGTCGGATGAACCGACGGTCCCTCATATACTAGCGTCGGTGCAATCATTGGACGAGTTGATGCTCGGGGTCAAACCCGAGGTACCGTCGGATGAACCGACGGTCCGTTATTTAGTAGCGTCGGACGAGTTGCTTGAGGAAGAGCAAGGAAGACGAGAGCACCGGATGATCCGACGGTCGAGTGAGGACCCCGTCGGTCTATCCGACGCTTAGTTTGAATTCATACGAGAGACGCGCCAAGACAAAGCCTTCGACCGGATGATCCGACGCCCAGGTCAAGGTGAAGCATCGGTCTATCCGACGGTCAGTTGGAAGCTAACAGTAACGACTTGGACGCGAGGCCTTCAGAACCGGATGATCCGACGAGGCGTCGGAGCATAGCGTCGGAGCAGTTGTGTCAGAGAACCTCAACGGCTACGTGACGTGGGAGGGGCACCGGTTGAACCGACGCCCTGGAAAAGCATAGCGTCGGATGATCCGACGGTACCCTTTTTCAGTGGACGTCGGCCAACGGCTAGTTTGATGCCTTGGGCTATTTATACCCCCTCCACTCACTCATTTGAGGTGGGCTGGATTGTGTGGAAGTGCGAGAGGAGTTCAAGACACATTCAAGATCATATCCAATCCATCCAAGTGCTTAATTGCTCATCCTTAGACTAGTGCATGCTTTGTGTATGTGCTTAGTGCTAGGCTTAGCTTAGAGCTGAGTGAGTGCAAGGTTGTGCCAACCTTGTGAGGTGATTCTTGAGTGAATCCAGTTGTACAAGGTTCGCCGGAAGCCTTGGGGCCTAAGTGGCTCACCGGCAAATCGTCATCGACCCTCCGGCTTGGTGTGGAGCGGCGAGGACACTTTGTGCGGGGGACGTGGAGACCCCCTTCCTTGGTGGAGAAGCTCCTTAGTGGAGGCGGCATCAAGGTGACCAAGGGAGCTTGACAAGTGCCTAAGTGGCTAGCCTTTGTGGCAAGTCAAGTTGGTGCTCTTGGGAGAGACTTGGTGACCGGGAAGCAATACTCTTGTGTGAGTGCTTCAACAACGTGGAGTAGGGGTGGCTTAGTGCCTACCGATACCACGGGATAAATCGCGTGTCAAGACTTTGCTTCCTCTCATCCCCTTTACGTTTCCGCATTTACTCTCTTGCAATCTTTGCTTGCCTCTACATTCCTAGAGTAGTATCATGGTAGGATTGGCTATAGGTTGCAAACCTTCTTTTGGGATGCGAGTTTCACACTAGAACAACCGTAGTTGCACATATAGATAGTATGTTCTAGTTTACCTTTGCGCAAAATTAGTGAAGCCATAGGTTAAGGTTTTTAGTTGCCTAATTCACCCCCTCCCCCTCTTAGGCTAACGGGCATCCGATTCCTTACAAGTGGTATCAGAGCCGGGACTCACTTCCTTCACAAGGAAACGCCAATTCGATTGGTAAATTGTGAAAACCGGCTCAATTGGAATGGTTAGGCTTCACCGCCTAGTGAGTTGCTCTATAGAGGAATGAAAGGGGTGGATACCTTAGGTTTGGCTCCACATTTCGATGGCACGGGCTATCCTCGGTGGAAGGTTCTCATGGAGGCCTATCTCCAAGCAAGGGACCTTGATGTTTGGAGAGTCACCGATGAGGGCATGAAAAATGGTACTAGAAAGGAAAAGCAATTTGATGTGATTGCTAAGAGTATCATTTTGTCCTCACTAGATGTAGGCGTTTTCAATAGAGTTTTTACTTGTGAAAATGCTCATGAGCTATGGAAAACCATCAAGGAGCAAAATGAGGGTTCAAAAGAAGTTGCTAATGAATGCTACGGTTGTCTCCTTGAGGAATTCAATAGCTTCAAGCAACTTGCTAATGAAAATGCCGAATCTATGTACTCACGCCTAAATGTGCTTGTCAATGAGATTAATGCCTTAGGTGTGAAGGACATCACGGACTTGAACATCAACCGCAAGATCCTTCAAAGTCTCCGAAAGCCCGACTATGACTTGGTGAAAGCAATCATCTACGAAAAGAAGCTCGAAGATTTGAAGCCATCGCATATCTTGAGCAAGATCATGGCACATGAGCTTCAACTAATGCCCAAGTCAAAGAAGGCGCCCCAAGAAAAGCCCCAAGAACCATCTTCTCCAACCACAAGCCATGCTCTCTCAAGCCGACAAGAGAAAATGTTGAGTAGGATGGCTACTCGTGGAAGCTCAAGCGAAGATGATGGTGATGATGGTGATAATGAAGATTCCTCAAGTGATGAAGAGGTTGAATCTATGGTGGCCGAGTACGTGAAGAAGATCTTCAAGTATGTGAAGAAAGTCAACATGTACGGCTACAACATCCACTTGAGAGAAGGGCGCCATCATCAACACATCAAGTTCACCAAGATTGAGCACAAGCCCAAAAAGAAGGCGGTCAAGGAGAGAAGACCAAGGCAAGAAGCAACTTTCGCCGTCCGCGAGTGGACAAGTGGTGGATCAAGTTCTTCTAGCTCAAGTGATGAATCAAGAAAGAACTTCACTACCCGCTTCATGCAAGGTCCTTCATCATCACACATGTGCCTTATGGCCAAAGGTATGGAAAGCAATGTAAGTGATGACGAATCCGACACCACCTCTCTCAATGATCTTGTTGAGCTAATCCATGAGCAAAAAGGAATGCTTGAACAACAAGCTAATGAAATCAAAGAACTCAATGCTCTCAATGATCTTAGTGACACCCTTGCTACAAATTATGAACATTTGTTGTGCAAATTCAAATTGCTTAACAAGGAGTGTGATGAGCTAAAATCTAAGCTTGAGAGCAATGAGACTAAAACAAGTAATTCCTTTGAGCTTGAAGAAACATCTATCCCTTGTGCAATTCCTATCTCCAAGGTAGATGCTTCAACTTCTTGCATTGATTTAATTGATGAATCTTGCTCACCATCTTGCCATGAGAATGTTGTTGTAGAATCATGTGATTATCTCATAGGCAAGGAAAATGATGAGCTCAAGCAAGAAGTGAAAAGGCTCCGAGAGAGGTTGGCAAACTTGATGGGCATGGGCAAGAACGATGAAGAACAAGTGGACATCTCTCAAGACATGAAGAGCCAAGTCCAACCTTCTCAAGATAACCGT
Source organism: Cenchrus americanus (assembly GCA_947561735.1). Taxonomy (NCBI): domain Eukaryota; kingdom Viridiplantae; phylum Streptophyta; class Magnoliopsida; order Poales; family Poaceae; genus Cenchrus; species Cenchrus americanus. The sequence goes on along the minus strand of OX387240.1, from coordinate 9,017,984 downwards.
GATCACATGGTGAAGAAGCTTGAGAAGGGTGCAACCGTGACTTGCTACAAGTGTCATGAGGAAGGGCACAAGTTCTACAAATGCCCCCAATTTGTCAAGAAGATGGACAAGGGCGCAAAGAAGAAATTGAAGCCCACCATCAAGAGCTCCCTCATCTACACCAAGCCCAACCGCAAGAACAAGACCAAGAGCAACACCTACGTCATCAAGAAGAAGGCAAATGGCAAGGTGGTTGCACACAAGGTTGGGAAGATGAAGGAAGAGCGGGGTTGGAACCAACCCTGTTTGGGTGCCCAAGGAAGTCATCACCAACATGAAGGGGCCTCAAATGGTTTGGGTTCCAAAGGCCACTTGAAGGCCTTGAGAGCGGGGACTTGGGAGGCTTGGCACAATCAAGATGAGAAGATTCAAGCCTACAAGCCAAGCTTGCAAATTGGACATGTGTTGCCCAAGTTCCCCGGTTGAGGTAATGGAAACTAGTACCTATCTCTTGCACCATTGTAGCTCCATTGCCTTGTTTAGGTTGCACTTGTTGCAATGTTTACATATGGTAGGTTTCTTGTGTCATGTGCTAACCCATGAGCAATCTACATGGTTTGATTAGTGTGTAGGAAAGCTACACTTGTTCTTTAATGGTGCATGTTTCATGTATATCTCTTTGCATCATGAGCAAGCTATAGGGTTAGCTTCCCTTTTGTTTTCATAAACAATGTGCATACATTTGGTTGGTGATTCAAACACTAAATGCACACATTTAGGGGGAGCTCATCCTATGGTTTGGTTATGGGACTAACATTGTTTCAAGCTTACCTTATGTAGTCCCTTAGCGACGCGTTCCGGTGCGATGTTTCATTCTAAGAGATTGCTATTTCACTCTCGGTGTGATCTAACATCTTTAAAAGAGTGAATATAGCAATATGAGCTTCATGCTATTGAGTCGTGTCCTTGCGAGCTTATGTTTCTATATAAGTTCAAAGGCAATGCACTCATACATTCCTAATCCTTGTGGTACCCCAAGTGTCTTCTATACAAGCTTCTTTCAAGTGGTGTCACCTAGTGATATCATTTCCAAGTGGCTCATCTCAATGTGGTGCCAACAAGGTAGAGAGGATCAACCTCCGGAGGTATGCAATAATCAAAAGATTACAAGTGATATCTACAAGTGGTAATGTAACAAGAACCCATTTGTTTATCTCTTGTCCTTTAAGCTACTTCTTTACATGATATGCTCTAAGCTTCCTTGTTTTACAAGTTTGTAGTTGTGCACTTGTTTCTCACTACCCTTGTCTTACAAGTGGTATTCTTTTTATGCACACACTTAGGGGGAGCTTAGATTGTATCATGTTAGTCTCATGAGCTTGTGATCCACCTTAGTTATTCATGCATGTGGTATCTTCATTGATATCATACATATGGATCATGGTTCATGCGGCTTTCTCCCTTGCATTTAACATCTCTCCTTTGAGCTATGGTTGCTAGATCTTGCTAGTTTCCTTGGACCCGTTTGCGTTGGACTTTTTGGAGATTTTATTCCAAAGGGGGAGAACGTGAGACCAAAGCAAGCTTGTGGCTTAAGCTTACAAGTGGGCTCAAGGATGCTTACGAGTGATTTCAAGGATATGAGACCAAAGGGGGAGAATGCGAACATAAGATCAAAAAGGGGGAAGTTTGATCTAGGGGGAGTTTGGATGATGGTAAGCATCCAAGCAAGTGTAAGTGGTTCTAATTCTGTCAATTCTAGCAAATTTATGCTTACTTTGGTTGTGTTGTCATAAATCACCAAAAGGGGGAGATTGTAGCGAACATGGCCTCATATGCCATTTGTTCGGAGTTTGATTTTGGTGATTCATGACAATATGATCATTGGGACTAACCCTATTGCTTTAGCATGTCTTTGTAGACACTTCTAGGTCCCAAGGATGCAAGAAAACCATATGCCAAATTGAGAAGATAGTCTATTTTTCAAGGGTCAAAACCGAGCAAGAAAAGAAAAAGAGAAGACACCGTCGGATGAACCGACGGTCCCTCATATACTAGCGTCGGTGCAATCATTGGACGAGTTGATGCTCGGGGTCAAACCCTAGGTACCGTCGGATGAACCGACGGTCCGTTATTTAGTTGCGTCGGACGAGTTGCGCAGGAAGAGCAAGGAAGACGATAGCACCGGATGATCCGACGGTCCGAGTGAGGACCCCGTCGGTCTATCCGACGCTTAGTTTGAATTCATACGAGAGACGCACCAAGACGAGCCTTCAGCACGGGATGATCCGACGCCCGGGTCAAGGTGAAGCATCGATCTATCCGACGGTCAGTTGGAAGCTAACAGTAACGACTTGGACGCGAGGCCTTCAGCACGGATGATCCGACGAGGCGTTGGAGCATAGCGTCGGAGCGGTTGTGTCAGAGAACCTCAACGGCTACGTGACGTGGGAGGGGCACCGGATGAACCGACGCCCTGGAAAAGCATAGCGTCGGATCATCCGACGGTACCTTTTTCAGTGGACGTTAGCCAACGGCTAGTTTGATGCCTTGGGCTATTTATACCCCCTCCACTCACTCATTGAGGTTGGTGGATTGTGTGGAAGTGCGGATGAGTTCAAGACACATTAAAGATCATATCCAATCCAAGTGCTTAATTGCTCATCCTTAGACTAGTGCATGCTTTGTGTATGTGCTTAGTGCTAGGATTAGCTTAGAGCTGAGTGAGTGCAAGGTTGTGCCAACCTTGTGAGGTGATTCTTGAGTGAATCCGGTTGTACAAGGTTCCCGGAAGCCTTGGGGCCTAAGTGGCTCACCGGCAAATCGTCATCGACCCTCCGGCTTGGTGTGGAGCGGCGAGGATATTTGTGCGGGGGACGTGGAGACCCCCTTCCTTGGTGGAGAAGCTCCTTAGTGGAGGCGGCATCAAGGTGACCAAGGGAGCTTGACAAGTGCCTAAGTGGCTAGCCTTTGTGGCAAGTCAAGTTGGTGCTCTTGGGAGAGACTTGGTGACCGGGAAGCAATACTCTTGTGTGAGTGCTTCAACAACGTGGACTAGGGGTGGCTTAGTGCCTACCGATACCACGGGATAAATCGCGTGTCAAGAGTTTGCTTCCTCTCATCCCCTTTACGTTTCCGCATTTACTCTCTTGCAATCTTTGCTTGCCTCTACATTCCTAGAGTAGTATCATGCTAGGATTGGCTATAGGTTGCAAACCTTCTTTTGGGATGGGAATTTCACACTAGAACAACCGTAGTTGCACATATAGATAGTATGTTCTAGTTTACCTTTGCGCAAAATTAGTGAAGCCATAGGTTAAGGTTTTTAGTTGCCTAATTCACCCCCTCCCCCTCTTAGGCTAACGGGCATCCGATTCCTTACAGCTAATGTTTAGCCTCGATCTCAATCCAAATAGACCCGAAATTGTCTTCTACTCCTGTATTCTAAATTCAAGGCGCAGCCAAACTCGGTACTTGCATTATGGGCGTGGTCAATTCGCAATGGATACATGGTTTTAGAGCTATGGGCGTGGTCAATACGCAAATGCGCCAGTAGATAGCTCTACACATTGTCTTCTACTCCTGTATTTTAAATTCAGGGAGCATGCGCCCGTGGATAGCTCTACACAAACATGCATCTATCTGATGTCTTCAGTAACCCAGGTCCCAGGGGCAATGGTTCCCTGTTCCCGCTCGAACACACGGAGATATAAGTCACACAATGGTGTATAGGGACCTTAGCGTAGACATATAATAGCCACCAACCCTATGCACTCATCTTTTCTAGCATTATATTTGGCACCAGCTAGTTGGCAATACCTCTCTCTATATATATGTATACACAGATCCATGGTCTCACATTTCACACAGTCATTTGGTGTTTGAGTTGTTACAGGATAGGGATTGAAACGTATGGTGATGAGTTCTAAGTGTGAGTTTGTCGGTGATGTGCTTGCGCTCTTGATGTACTCTTTTCACATAGGTTTAGGCGTTGCCGGTTGGTCTGTGTTTTTGTTCTGTTGGTGTTCCTCGACCATGTTGGTCATCGTGGTTGTTACCTTTCTTGTTGTGCCTCCTTGTAGCTCCGCACCATAGGGGTTCTCCTAAGGTTGCTTAGTTGTAACTATCTTCTTCTTAATGAAAAACGTGATATGCACATCTTAAAAAGATTGATGAGTTCTAGGAACGGAAGACACTAGGAAGTGGAGCCTCAATGGGATAGAGAGGCAGTGACGTGGTGACACAATGGACCATTGATGCGCCAGTCAAAGACCCCTGTTTGGATCATGCATGGGGCTAAACATTAACCCCTAGCTACTTTTAACTCCAAAATTTAGCCCTTGGGTCTGCAAACAGGAGGTGGAGGCTAATATTTCGCCCCCTCTCAAAACATTTAATCCTAACAAGGAGATTAACCACTTGCAAGAAAAAACAAGGAGATTAACCATTAGGATAAACATTAGGCAGACAGCTCGCAGTCAACTGTTGACTGTTGTACGTGCCCTTAGGCAAGTTCTTTGGACGCCTCCCATTCATATATACTAACTGTTTTCTCATCACACGTACTACTACCTTCGTTCTCATTTACTTGTCGCTGACTAGTTCAAATCAAAGCTAATGGACGTCAAATAAAACAGAACGGAGGGAGTATTATTTACCCGGCGGCACATGCATGAACACATGAGCGCTGGTCGTATGATATGTGCAAAGATAGTCTGGAGCATTCATCGATCATAGAAATGTGAGAAAATAACACAACACTAATCGAAAGAGGAAGCTAGGCCAAAGCGACCGTGTGTGTGCTATTTATATAAGAGGTTACGCGTGTATACATGTTGGGCAAGAGTAATGATCGGCTAGGTAGGAAGTAATAATATATGTTGATGTTCAAGAGCATAATATTGATATATAAAATCTTCAAAAAACTAATCTCATAATATAGTCCAATGAGGAATCAAACTTGGGTGGTTGTGACCATACCTCAGCTCCACTAACCAACTAGGACTAGAGCCTCTCACCAATAAAACCCGGGTTGGGGGGGGGGGGGTGTTTCCTAACCCGGGAAAAAAGGTTCTTCTTAACGAAAACCGTGGGGGCGGTCTTACCCCTCACCCACCCACCGGCTTAGTTTTAAATCTTCAAAAATACTCTCGGCCTTGCACGACCTATAGAAAAAACATAAAAAACACTACCCACGAGTTAATAAAAAAAAAAGACGTCATCCATGTGCGGATACATGATAAAAACTCTTTGGCTACCTGCGCGTCCTAAAAACCAACTATGCTCCAAGTTTTTCAATCAAAAAGATCTAGGTCCACCGTGCATCTGCTTAAAAAATATAGTAGATCTGTCTCCACATCCATTGATTTCGTAGAGTGCCACGGGTGGTGCTCCACCAACTTCAAGTTTGTGGAGTTGGTGAAAATTACCCACTACGATACCGTATTTTGGAACGAGGAAGAATGCAACCGCATACAAGCAACGTGTTGTTTTAATTTCTTTGGATTTTTCTACGATGGACGGGCTGCTCGAGTCGTCCCCGTCTCGGGCGACTCGAGCGGCCGGCGACCCCGCGCACGGCCCGGCGCCCTCCATCGTCCTCCCCCCTTCCTCGCCGCCGCCGGAGGGGCCGGCCGGGTGCATGCGTGGCCCTCGGGACGGCGGCGGCGGGGGCTCCTCCGACCCTATGCGCGCTTCTCCGGGGTGGTGGAGATGCAAGACACGACCATAGCGAAGGCGGCGGAGCGCGGCGCGCGGGGCGCGGATCCGGCATCCCCGTGGCCGGATCCGGCCATTCCCGAGCCGGATCTACGGCGGGCTACGGCGGTTCACCGGGTGCGGCGGCGGAGTTTCCAAATAAATTAGACTCCTAGGGGACAAGAGAACTTGTGGCCAAGTTTGGCACCATTCCGAATCGTTTCGGGGGGTGCTCTCGGCTCAACATTTAATTTCTAGGTGACGTCGCACGGAAATTCAATTAAACCGAAAAAATAGTAAATGAATTCGAGAAAAATCTCAAACTTGGTGGGTCAATCTCACATGACATATTCAAGCTTCATAAAAATTTTGAGACCGATACACAATTGATTTGATCAATAATCATTACATTACGACATTAATCTCAAGCATGTAAGTACGGTGTCTTTTCATGTCCAAGCAATATGCTTGGGTCAACTTCGACAGCGAACGTAGGCATGCCATCAAACCGATCATAATCATATCTGTTTTGTCCTCGACTCCCACCATTAATCTTTTACCCGGAAGGACTATGTGACGCTTTGCCTCTTGTGGTCTTGCTTCTAGGGAATTTTTATTCTTCGGCATGCTAGTCATATCCTTGACATAGAAAACCTGATGCACATCTTTGGCAAGCACGAATGGATCATCTTTGAACCCAATCTTGGTAAGGTCCACTATTGTCATTCCATATTCATCTTTCTTTACGCCATTCGGGTTTACCCATTGCAAAAAAAGAGGGATGTTCATCGCTCCGTACTCAAGCTCCCATATCTCTTCTATGATACCAATAGCAGGTCTTGCCCCCATATTTTTCGATGACGTCCACACGGACACCACTATTTTGGTTTGTGCTTTTGCGATCTTGAGCTCTTGTGTAAAAATTGTAATCATTCATATTGTAAGCTTGAAATCTTGTAATTGTGCTACAAGGTCCCCCGGCTAACAAAGCTAGTTGTGGATGACTCGTTGAGTTTCCGATTAGTTGTTCACTCAACCATGAGGGAAATGTTTCTAAGTGACGGTGTGTAATCCGGACCGGGGATTTGGTTGGATTTTGAGAAGCAATAATCTGCTCGTATTCCATCCTATACGAGTCACCACCGATGATTGTTGCGGGACTTTGTTAGGTGTGCTTTATGGAACAAATTAGTATTATTCCTCAAACTTGATTTTATTGTCCATGTCATTAAAACCATCCGAGTCGGCGACCACGTGGCATCCACATCGGCGTCTAGGTGGCATCCACGTCGGCGGCCACGTGGCATCCATGTCATATCGAGTCAACAACAATCCGTGACGATTTTATTTTGTCACGGATAGTGAGCCATGGGTTGGGCTGCATGGGCCTCGGGCTACTCCGTGACGATCCAGATACGTCACGGATCGCGACATTTATTAAGGGAACGCCGAGAGATTTAATCAATGACGCTCATTCCACCACGAAAATGTAAATTGTCACGGATGCTGATTTGCGACGAATTTTATTTAATCCACGAAAGAATGATTATGTCACAGATTAAATAGTTTCTTGTAGTGTGAGGCACGCACAAGCCATTCGGCAACATCACAATGCGGGTGGCGTACGGAAGTGCTTTTGCACATTTTCTGGACGGACTAGCCACGACATGTTGATTCCACCGGCTACGCCTCGGTTTTACGTGGAGGAGATTTGTCGGTCACAATTTGAAGATTTAGAGCTAGACATCCCGGGAGGTGACGGGGAAAGGATACTCAAGGATGCGGTTCACGGTATCATATTGTGGCCCAAACGTTACATTATAATCCCCCGGACGGAGGGATCAATCCCTCCTACGGATCCCCCCGCCGTCGCGACCATCATCATCTCCTAGGTCGTCCTCACGACCTTCAATATCACCTCGCTCACCGTCTACACAAGAGCCATTATTCAATTCGGAGGTGCGAGCTCCGGCCATGATATTGACATCAATCGCGAATCACCTCCAAAAAAGCGAGAAAAAACCAATGGCGACAAAGCAAGCGCCATCAAAAGCTACAAAGAAACACCGCAGCACCGCAGAAAAAACCGCCCAGCCATAAAAGCACATCAGAAAGACCGCCCAACCACCAAAGCATATCAGAAAAAACCGCGAAACCATCGCAAAAGAAACCACCACAGAAAAAACCACCTAGCCACGAAAGCACAACCAAAAAAACTGTCGGAGCACAATCTTCCAACCCAGTGCAACCACCAAAACCACCAATGATAAAGAAAATGGTTGAGCCCATCAGCAAAAGGAAGCTAGCATGGGAGACGACAGAAGAAGATGGAAAAACAACGATTGGTGCCCAACATGTGCATGAATTTTTCAGCAATCTGAATATAAACCGGCAACGGAGAGAGATAGAGAAGACCAAACAACTAGATCCGTCAAAAGTTGGGTTTTTCAATCTAATGAGTGAAAACGAGCAAGAAATTGATGATGCCCATACTGGCGTCGACATTTTCTAAAGAAGATGCGTCGATGAGGAAACGAGACTTATGTTCCCTCCGGCCTCAATGCACGAGGAACGAACCGTAGCAGGGAATGCCTACATAAGAAGTAGTGAAGCTCCTTGGTTTCATGGAAGAAACAAGGATGCCTTTAGGTGTTGCACTCGGCCATGAAGAACCACCCCGGGATCCAAGTTTCGAGTATAGATGGCCCTTTCAGCTAGGAAAACCTCTTGTCAAGCCAGAACTAGTACTTAAGCTCTCACCTAAGATGTACAAATTTCATGAGTGGTACATGCGGCAATCACTGAAAGGCGTACATAACATAGCTATGCTTGCTGCACCCGAAGATTTTGCCACTGAAGGCAACAAGGTGGTCTGGCTGGATTTCAAAGATATTTATGAAGTTTACCATCAAGACGCGCTGAGTACCAATCTTATCGTCGCTTGGTGTCTGTAAGTGTCGTCTTTTTTATGTCTATTAATTAAATTATTACATATGTGAATTTACTAATTAAATTTGTATTTCCTTTTTGGTAGCCTGCAAAAACGTGAGATGCAAAAAAAGAATATTGCCAGTATTGGTTTCATGGACCCATCAAAAGTCAATGAGTTTGAGGTCAAGCATCAACCAGACATAACAATCGCGACAATCTATGGGACCTTGTCTTGGTTTCGGACAAGGATCTCATACTACTACCTTACCGCTGCGAGTATGTGCAATTGCCATCTAGTTGTCTTTGCTTATTCTATTTAGTTCTAATTTGTATGACTATTATGACCATGTATGTACAGTTTCCACTGGATTCTTATGATCATTCGAGTCGACAATAGTAGCGTCATGGTGGGGATTCATTGAGAAAAACCCCCGCAAGTTACCAAAACTTCAAGATATGTTTCAAGTGTAATAATTCTACCTAAGACATTCTTTTAAATGCAATATTTATTTTTATATATATATATTTATATATATATATTGTTTTACCCGCAAGTTACCAAAACCTTCAATATTTGTTTCAAGATATGCTTTTACTAACACATCATCTCTCATTAATTTTCCTCGAGCTTGGCAAAAATTCATTGCGAGAGAAAGAAGGTGAATTTAACCCAACAATTACATTCTATGCTGATTATCCGGTACGTAATCGAAATAACAACTTCGGATTTTAGAAAATTTAAATTTATCACACTTATATTTCATAACATTTTCTCCTATCCACTTTAGTGTTTGAGACAGGAACAAGGAGATAATTTATGTAGATACTATGTCCGTGAGCACATACGATGTTGGGCAAGTGCAAAGTGGCCGGCGGCGCTCCTCCGGGCGCCGCGGGCTCTACCCCTCCGCGCGCCGCACAAGTATTGCGCCTCCGGCCGGCCCCCCCCACCGCCCCTCCGCGTGCGGCCCCGGCCGCCGCCCCCGTCGCGCATGCCCCTGCGCGCTCCGCCGCACCCCGCCGTGTTGCATCACGGCCGCCGCTCGCTCTTGGATCCCATCTCACCCGCACACGAAGAGGAAGAAGTCAAGAATACTTAGGAAAAATAGAGGGGGAGGAGACAGCTGAGAATTGAAAACATAAGGGGGAGAGAGAGGAGAGGAGGGGCACAGTAGGTGGGAGAAGGAGCTTTTGTCTCAGGCCGTTTCCTCACCCGAGACTAAAGCCTACCCCTTTAGTCTCGGGTGGGAACACCACCGGGACTAAATCTTTTGTCTCGGGTGGTGTTCCCACCCGAGACTAAAGGGTATACTTTAGTCTCGGGTGCCCACTCACTCGAACCAAAGACAAAATTGCGATGCTCCGTCCTCCACGTCGCGTCGCCGCATCTAACCCTTCGGCGACTCGCCGCCGATGATCCGGTATGCGCCGCACCGCTCCGCCACGCCATAGCATCCTTCCGAAGCTCACGTGATTCTATGCCTCGTTCGTCTCCCTCGCTCCGCTCGTCTTCTAAGTGAATCCAACTGAATGGGTACGAGACTAAAGGCTAGGGGTGTCCCATGCTATTTCGGGCCACGTCGACAAAAAGGCTTTAGTCCCGGGTCCAAAATTGAACCGGGACTAAAGAGGTGTATCAAAGGTCCTTACTCTACCGGTGGTAGGACGGGGGCAGCGGCTGGTCGTTGTTCGTTGGCAACAATTGAATGAGTACTTACGCCTTGCACCCGCCACCGCACCGGAGAGTTCGATCCGGGACTGCCTGGAGGTTCTCCACCACCGCCACCGGGCCATGCCGAGCTCAGATTGAGGGAGGAGAGGCCAGCGCGACTTCGATCCACGAGCTGAAGAAGCCCCACCTCCAAGGCGCGTCGGCCGTCGTGGGTGTGACGAGGAGAAGACGGCGCATCGACCGGAGATGGAGGGCTGCCGCGGCTCTGCCATCGCTCTACCTCCGCTCGATGAAGCTCGTGCCGGCCTTATTCCTACGCTCGAGCTCGAGGCACGAACGTGGGACTCGGGGCCGCCGGCAAATGGGAAGAGAGAGAGAGAGAGAGGAACAAGAAGAGGAGGCGTGCCCACAATCGTTGGAATGCGGCAAGTGGGGAGAGGCCCTAGGAATGCGGATGCGTGATGGTGGGATCACATTTTGCGAACGTGTAGCGAGCCGCTACATTAGCATTTCATTGCTCATTTTGCGGATGCGGATCTCACCGTGGTGACGCTAACCAATCAACCTCTGCTCCTCACCATCACTCTATTAACAAACAAGACAAGATGGAGTACTCACCAGACACCTAATAAGACTGTACGTAATATTGACTAGTACATCGCCCAGCTGCTCCCGCGGCCAGAGACGAGCCGCGCGGGCCCTCCCCTGCGGCCAGGGGTGACCACTGCCAACTACCGTAAGTAGTTGGGCGCAGCCCCACGATGGCACAGCGGTGCTCCGACGAGCTCAGAGGCGGCATGCGGAGGCAGCACGAGGGAGGGAGTGCTCCAACAATCTTCCAGCAGGGCGGCACACGTCGAACGAGGAAGAAACGACTGCTCAGTGGAGTCCTCCTAGCAGGTTATCGTTGCATGTTGCAAGCGTATATTTGAGGTGTTTCGGAAGTGTCACACGGATGTTGCAAATATTTTATGTCAATGTTGCAAAGAGAACTCGGATGTTGTGATCTGCATATATATATTTCATGCACATGTTGCAAGTGTGTTATTTGGATGTTGCATTTTCATTGAGAGATTTGAATGTTTCTATCAACATGAAACATATGTTGCGGTGTTTTTTTATCCATTTTCGATGAATAGTTATCAACATTTTTTCTACATGTTTTTGATGTTGCAAGCATTAAGTTTTGATGTTGCGGATGTTACTTTTAGATGTTGCGAGCTGCAAACCCCATCGTTCGCGCTAGCAGCTCCGTAAAAAAAACCTACTTGATAAAATAGCATCTGCTGTGCTTAAATAAACAGCTGTGTTTTTTTTTTGACAAAATTAAGTTATGCCATCTTGAAAAATTCAACTATGAGATACTAAAAAGAATCGCTGAGCAAAATTGATCGAAACACGATGACTACATGTAATCGAAAACAGCATTCTTCTGTACGTACATGATAGCAAAGATGAGAGAGTGGGGTACATTGTAGGGTCAACTTTCCCTATATATACACTACGGCAGGCAGGTTCTTCCCCGAGTGCCAACTGCACTCGGGGAAGGATCAGTTGCACTCGGGGAAGGCTTCCCCGAGTGCAACTCTCGGGGAAGAGGGTCCGGGGAAGAGGCTCACGGGGAAGCCGCCTTCCCCGAGTGCCAACAACTGCACACTCGGGGAAGGCTTCACCGAGAGGGGCCTCTGCACTCGGGGAAGATTTGTGGATTTTTTAAAAAAAAAATGTAAAAGAGCCCCGCTCCGCCCGCCCGAGCGCCCGCCGCCGCCCGCGCCCCGCCCGCGCCGCCCGCGCCCGCGCGCCCGCCGCCGCCCGCGCCGCCCGCGCCGCCCGCCCGCGCCGCCCGCCCGCGCCGCCCGCGCCGGCCGCGCCGCCCGCGCCCGAGCGCCCGCCGCCGCCCGCGCCGGCCGCGCCGCCCGCCCGCGCCGCCCGCCCGCGCGCGCCGCCGCCGCCCGCCGCCGCCCGCGCGCGCCGCGCGCGCCCGCCGCGCGCCGCGCGCGCGCGCTCCGCCGCCCGCCCGCCCGCCCGCCGCCCGCCGCCGCTCCCACGCCGGGGGGAGGGAGCTCGCGTGCGGATGCGGAGAGGGGGATGCCGGGGAGAGGGGGGTGGGGGTGCGCGCGGCCCGCCGGGGGAGAGGGGGTGGGGTGCGGCGGCGGGCCGGGGGAGAGGGGGCGGGCGGCGGCGGGATCCGGGGAGGCGGGGGGGGGGGGGGGGGGGGGGGGTGCGGCGGCGCGAGGGGGGAGGGGCCGCGGGGGGGGGGGGGGGGGGGGGGGGGGGGGGGGGGGCGGTTTTATACTATTAGGGTTGGGCCGGGCGGAATAATTGGGCCGGCGAGGAATAAATGGGCCGGCCCGAGCCTTCCCCGAGAGCTGTTTTCCCGGCACTCGGGGAAGCGTCTCTTCCCGAGTGCCGGCGGACGGCACTCGGGGAAGATTTTTGTTTTTTTCGTTTTTTTGCCTCATTTTTTTTGTGAAGCCATCCCACATTATTTTAAACTCCTTGCTCAAATTTGGGGTTATTTTGAATTTTTTTGGTATATTTCATTAGTTTTTTCATTTTGTTGAATTTTTTAGCATACTTCAAATTTGAGCTGAGGTGCATGAAGTAATGAAATTTCTTAATTCAAAAAATGATATTCATTATATTTGGTGTATTTTGAGGCCATATCTAGGAAGCCACATGAAATTCCGAACATCTTTTTTCCGTAACATGACGAACAACTAGCAGGAAAAGTGTTTGTAAATTATATAAAATCCAAACGAAGTCCGAAAATCATGAAACTTGTCTGGGTGTCATGTTATGGCATGTAGAGGCTGTATGCAAGAATTGAGAAGATTTCGAGTAAGTTGGGACGTCGGATGCCTCAAACCCGGACATCTCCACACATGATATCACTTGAGGCCGATCATGTGTGGAGATGTCCGGGTTTGAGGCATCCGACGTCCCAACTTGCTCGAAATCTTCTCAATTCTTGCATACACCCTCTACATGCCATAACATGACACCCGGACAAGTTTCATGATTTTTGGACTTCGTTTGGATTTTATATAATTTACAAACACTTTTCTGCTCGTTGTTCGTCATGTTACGGAAAAAAGATGTTCGAAATTTCATATGGCTTCCTAGATATGACCTCAAAATACACCAAATTTAATGAATATCATTTTTTGAATTAAGAAATTTCATTACTTCATGCACTGCAGTTCAAATTTGAAGTATGCTAAAAAATTCAACAAAATGAAAAAACTAATGAAATATACCAAAAAAATTCAAAATAACCCCAAATTTGAGCAAGGAGTTTAAAATAATGTGGGATGCCTTCACAAAAAAAATGAGGCAAAAAAACAAAAAAACAAAAAATTCTTCCCCGAGTGCCTCACCCTAGCACTCGGGAAGAGACCCTTCCCCGAGTGCTAGGGTGAGGCACTCGGGGAAGAGAGGTTGGCTTCCCCCGAGTGCTAGGGTGAGGCACTCGGGGAAGAATTTTTTTTTTTTTTTTTGCCTCATTTTTTTTGAAGCCATCCCACATTATTTTAAACTCCTTGCTCAAATTTGGGGTTATTTTGATTTTTTTTGTATATTTCATTAGTTTTTTTCATTTTGTTGAATTTTTTAGCATACCTCAAATTTGAGCTGCAGTGCATGAAGTAATGAAATTTCTTAATTCAAAAAATGATATTCATTATATTTGGTGTATTTTGAGGCCATATCTAGGAAGCCATATGAAATTTCGAACATCTTTTTTCCGTAACATGACGAACAACGAGCGGGGAAAAGTGTTTGTAAATTATAGAAAATCCAAACGAAGTCCGAAAATCATGAAACTTGTTCGGGTGTCATGTTATGGCGTGTAGAGGGTGTATGCAAGAATTGAGAAGATTTCGAGCAAGTTGGGACGTCAGATGCCTCAAACCCAGACATCTCCACACATGATCAAGTGATATCATGTGCGGAGATGTCTGCGTTTGAGGCATCCGACGTCCCAACTTGCTCGAAATCTTCTCAATTCTTGCATACAGCCTCTACATGCCATAACATGACACCCAGACAAGTTTCATGATTTTCGGACTTCGTTTGGATTTTATATAATTTACAAACACTTTTCCTGCTCGTTGTTCGTCATGTTACGGAAAAAAGATATTCGAAATTTCATGTGGCTTCCTAGATATGGCCTCAAAATACACCAAATATACTGAATATCATTTTTTGAATTAAGAAATTTCATTACTTCATGCACCTCAGCTCAAATTTGAAGTATGCTAAAAAATTCAACAAAATGAAAAAAACTAACGAAATATCCAAAAAAATCAAAATAACCCCAAATTTGAGCAAGGAGTTTAAAATAATGTGGGATGGCTTCAAAAAAAAAATGAGGCAAAAAAACAAAAAAACAAAGAATTCTTCCCCGAGTGCCTCACCCTAGCACTCGGGGAAGAGACCCTTCCCCGAGTGCTAGGATGAGGCACTCGGGGAAGAGGTTGGCTTCCCCGAGTGCTTAAAAAAATGCACTCGGGGAAGGGGGTCTTCCCCGAGTGCCTCCCTTCCCCGAGTGCCATGGACTATAAGGCACTCGGGGAAGACCCTCTTCCCCGAGTGCATTTCTTCCCCGAGTGCAGACACTCGGGGAAGAGTTTCTTCCCCGAGTGCCCGATATTTGGCACTCGGGAAGCCCGAGGCACTCGGGGAATTTCCACTCTCCCGTAGTGATACCTAGGTAGCAGGCTGGATGAAGCCGATGTATGAGAGTTGGCCTTTGGGGAAGTACATGCAGGTCGTCTTCCCGCAGGTGACGAGCTGAAGCTCCCCGCTAGGAGGAGAGCGCTTCAACACCGCTACCAAGAAGGATGCGGCGTTGTACCTCATGGGCGGTCCATAGGGGGCTGGCTCCATCACGCTCATGGGCCTACAGATACAAAACCTTCCTTCTCCTAGGTACGTGAGGCTGGGCGCGTGCACGTCCCTTGCCTTGGAGGGCTGTTGTTGGCGATCGCTAGCGTCGTAGATGCAGTGCTCCGAGTGCGTCTCCCTCCACACGCCGCGCATCACCGGCGGTGCCCCGGCCGCGAAGTCGTACGCGCACAGGAGCCCCGTCTTGGTGGCGAGGCCGACCACCGAGGCGAGCTCCGGCACGTACAGCGCGCGGCCCTCGAAGGGCAGCTCCCAACTCCCCTCCTTCCGCCACGTGCCGCTGCAGGTGTCGAAGGAGAAGGTGCCCTTTTTGAGCATGGAGACCCACATGCGCGTGCCCAGCGCGAAGTACGCCGAGACCCACACGATCTCCTGCCCGCCGTTGGAGAATACGTAGCTGATCGGCGGCCGCGGGAGCGGGGTGGCGTGGAAACTGCCGCCGCCGCCGGGGATGAGCCGGAGCGCCTCGAAGGCGTAGTTGCCGTCGAAGAGGACCCTGTCGAGTCGTATCACGGTGCCGTCGTCTCCCATGGGGAGCATGGCGGGCGCGTCCCTGAAGTCATTGCCCAGATAGCGCCATTCGTTGAAGGGCAAGTCCTGGAGGCGGGCGTGGCGGCAGATGGTGTCATTCATAAAGTCGTAGAAGGCGCCCAGGACGGTGCCGCCCGCGACGGCGAGGGCGCGGCAGCCGAGCGGCGCGGGGAAGTGCGCGACGGGCCGCGGGAAGCAGGCCAGCGCCTCCTCCTCGCCATGCTGGTGGACGAGGAGGTCGTACACGAGGTGGCCCTCTTCCTCCTCGTGCACCACCAGAAGCGGGCGGTCGTTGGCGGTGGCGGTGGCCGTGGCGGTCGCCATATGCATGCTGCTCGATTGGCCGGCCGGCCGGCTGCTGCTGGCGAGTAGTAGTGGCGACGACACGCCCGCAGGCTGATCGATGGAACGATGAGCTCTCTTCGTTCAGCCGCGCGGAGGCCGCAAGCTAGCGTACGCGTGTCGTCGTCGATCGATCGGCACACGATCGAAATCGAATTGATGCAGTCTCCTCTCTGGGCGCGCGTTCGTCGCTTTTATGAGGGGATGGACGACCACCCTGTATACTCTAGCCCCGTGCTCACAGGCTCCTAATCGGACTAGGTCTTGACGAGCGAGAGACCGGATCGGACTTGTACTACCATATCAGACTCTGGGAGCATGCGCCAGTGGATAGCCCTACACAAACATGCATCTCTTTGATGTCTTCAGTAACCCAGGTCCCAGGGGCAATGGTTCCCGGCCTGTTCTCGATCGAACACAGGGAGATACAGTAGGTCCCTGCACCTGGACCTGGACCTGGATCTTGCGTAGACATATAATAGCCACCAACCCTATGTACTCGTCTTTTCTAGCATTATATTTGGCGCCAGCTAGTTGGCAATACCTCTATATGTATACACAGATCCATGGTCTCACATTTCACACTGTCATTTGGTGTTTGAGTTGTTACTTGTTGGCAGCAAGTCAGGATAGGGATTGAAACGTATGGTGATGAGTTAGTTCTAGGAACGGAAGACACTGGGAAGGGGGAGCCTCAGCTCAATGGGAAGGGGGAGCCTCAGCTCAATGCGTGGTGACGTGGTGACACAAGGACCATCATTGTTTCGCCAATGCAAGGGTGGGAAGCCCTGTTTAGATCATGCGTGGGGCTAAACGTTACCCCTACTTTTAAGTTTTAACTCCAACATTAGCCCTTGGGTCTCCAAACAGGAGGCTAAACAAGCTTGAGAGGTTAATATTTGGCCCCCTCTCAAAATATTTAATCCTAAAGCAACTCCAAGAGATGAGCTAAACGTTTTGTATAGCTAAAAAAATGAAAAAGGGCGAGAAAAAACCGTATCCAACAGAATCGCTATCTACTTTGCCTCGCTAGCCCGCTCGGTATTCGCTCCCCTCCGCTAGCCAAAGATACCGAGCCCTTCCGCTCGTCATCTTCGCCCCGCGCGCTCCCCCGGTCCCCACCATCACTCCCTCCCGTCTTCGCTGGTGCCCCTTGCCCGTCATCTCCGGTCGGGCGCCGCAGGGAAGGAGAAGAACGGGCTAGAGGTCCTCCTTGGGGCACGCCGCCGGTATATCCGGTTGTTCAACGAGAATATCCCCCGAGACCGCACCGCCCGTCGCTCGCCCCCGCTCCACGAGACCCGGTGGCCTCGTCGGGGGCGCGCGCGCGCGCGTGCGCCGCCGCTCCCCAAGGGCGGCCTCGTCAATGCAAGGAAGCACGAGAGACGGCTACTTCCCGGCTCCCGGCTCGAGATTTTTTGAGAAGAAAAAATGGAGGCGGCGACGTTGACGGTGAAATGTGGAATGGTCGAATGGCACCATGTGCATGTGGGGTATGACTTGTGGGCTCCCCCCGGTAGTGTAGCATATAGATAGACCAATTTTAAAGAGGCTGTTGGTTTAGCTCCAATTTTAATAAGCTTTCTATTTTTTAGATAACTTCTTAATCTTCAAATTTAACTAGAATTATTGCTAGTCTCTTGGAGTTGCTCTAACAAGGAGATTAACCATGCGGAAAAAAAACAATGCAAGGAGATTAACCATTAGGCTAAACATTAGGCAGGGCTAATGTTTAGCCTCGATCTCAATCCAAATAGACCCGACATTGTCTTCTACTCCTGTATTCTAAATTCAAGGCGCAGCCAAACTCGGTACTTGCATTATGGGCGTGGTCAATTCGCAATGGATTCATGGTTGTAGAGTTATGGGCGTGGTCAATTCGCAAATGCGCCAGTGGATAGCTCTACACATTGTCTTCTACTCCTGTATTCTAAATTCAAGGCATGGTTAGATTAACAATTCACAATGAATTCACCGGCTTAACAACCAATTTGGCCAGAATAACAAATAGCCAACACTCTGAAGCATGTGTATATAACTGCTAACTACTTAATGCTATGCTGTCGCGACACGAACAGCCACAGATATATCCATTCTTTCTCTCAGGCGCAACATATATAATATTTCTAGAGAAATTAAATTTGTTGAAAATTGTATTCAAATACTTTCAGAATAATCAAGGAGTCCGGTTTGGCGACAGAGCTAGGATTGGATCAAGGCAAGTTACGTGGCGTAGTAGCTAGGTAACCGTTGCCTTTTGGAAGGTCTCTAATCAGTCATCACCCAAAAGGCAAGAGTACTGATCGGCTAGGTAGGAAGTAATTATATGTTAATTTTCAACAGCATAATATTGACATATAAAATCTTCAAAATACTCTCAGCCTTACACTACCTATAGAAAAAAACATAAAAAACACTACTGACAGTTAATAAAAAACTAGACCGTCATGCATGTGCATGTACATGATAAAAACCATAGCCATGAAAGTCGTTGCAAGACAAAGTATGGGTGTAACAAGTTCAAGGATAGAATTTAGTTTTGACATGAGTTTTTCTTTCGTTTAAAAAAGGTTGGTTGGTAGATCAAGAGACTCTTTGCTGGTTCATAAGACTATCTCCAACAATCGATACATAAAACGGGGACGCATTTCGGAACTGGGTCACGCACACAGGCTAAGAGTCACCATCCATATTTACCGTCTCCAACAATCAGTACCCAACAATCGCGGGACGCATACCGGCTCCGGCGGAGGGCCACCTCGCTCGGCTCGTCCGCGGCCATCCCCACCGCGGCGGATGCGCGGAGCTCCGGCGGAGGGCCGCATTGCCTGGCTCTCAGCCGCGGCTATCCCCCAGCGGCGAAGGCGTGGACCTCCGATGGATCGGAGGGCCACCTCGCCCGGCCCGGCCCGGCAGCGGGAGCTCCAGTGGTGGGCCACCTCGCCGTCGCCGTCTATCAAGCAGAGCCACCGGTCGATGTCTTCATCAAATCCGGCCACCATTCGCTGAGCAGAGCCGCCGGTGAGCTTACCCTCGAGTCCCTCACCTTTCTCCCCGCTGGTGCCAACCGCCTGAGGCTCCGCCGCGCCTGAGCGCTGGCGAGCTCCACCTCCAGCCAATCGGCCGCCATGGCCTGAGCGCTCTGCCTTCTTCCCGGGCCAATCACTACGGGGGTGGCCCTTTGCATCACGAGGAGGAGCGACGCTTTTTTGCCTTGCGGCTAGCGGTTTAGGTAGAATGGGTGGTGTGTTTGCCTCTTCCATTGGAGGTTGATTTTAGCACCCAAAACACTGTGCCGGACCCATTTTGGGTTTGGGTCACGCTTTGGATGCTATGTTGGAGTCGATCTAATAAGGGCTATATATGCAAATCGATTGTGTATATATTTGGAGGTATACATAATTTTTACGGAATTGCTTGGAGTAGGACGTCCGACGGCTGTAGAAAAATCGGACGCCTCCCGCACTGCAACAACAGGTGTGGGTCCCACAACAAGCTCATCTTTCAATCCTCCGCCCACCAGCCACCGCTCGTCCGTCTTCGCAACGCCGCTCGGACCCTCTCCCTCGCGCCTCGCGCTACTCGCCGGTGGAGGCTCCCTCCTGTAGCCATCGGCCCCGCGGCGGAGCCCATGGCGGCGCCGCGCGCGCGCGGCGGAGCCCATGGCGGCGCCCGCACGCGGCGGAGCTCCGGTGGGGAGGTGGCGAAAGCACCTCCTCGTAGCGCCGGAGGAGCGAGATGCCACGGCGCGACCCGAGTGGCGGGCTCGGTGGTGAGCGGCCCGCGAGGGCGCGGCGGCGGGGATCAACGAGATGTGCTCCTCCCCTATTGACTTTCCATTTTTTTTCGATTTTTGCATGTTGCAAGCTTAGAGTTCCGCAGTTCCGACGTTATATGTGAATGTTTCAAATGTTTTTGTATGGATGTTGCGGGAGAGAATCATGATGTTGTGAATGTTTCACACGTGTGTTCCATGTGTTTCATTTGAATGTTGACATGAAGTAGATGTTGCAGCGGCGTTTCCCCAATTATCGACAGTTTATTATCAACAATTTTTTATGTCGCAAACATTGATTTTCGATGTTGTGGATGTTGACCTTCGATGTTGCAGACACGTGATGTTGAGTGTTGTGTCGAGAGGGGAGGGGAGGAGGGCCCTGATGTTTGGATGTTGCACGCCACATGGGTCGCAACATGCTCGCAACATGACTCGCAATATGGCCCTGAATACTTTTTTGATGTTGTGAATGTTTAATTTGAATGTTGTGAAGACTCGTTTCTATGTTGCGAACACAATTTTGAATGTTGCGAAGGGTCACGGTTCGCAACATGGGAAAAATGTTCGCAACATGGGAAAAGCTCTTCGCAACATCGCAAAAGTTGTTCGCAACATCTATACATTTTCGCAACATGATCGCAATATAGTCGCAACATAGGGGGAGAAGAGAAGAAAAACTCCTGATGTTGGATGTTGCGAGAAACCGTGTTCGCAACATTTTCGCAACACGTTCGCAACACGCTCGCAACATTTACTCGGCGGACTTTAAATCTAACGGCTGACGATTGAACATCTTAAGATCCGACGGTTGCGAACCCGTCCGATGGCTAGCGCCCGGATCGGACGTTCGGACGCTAGCAGTGCCGTAATTTTTATCTGCTTCGCTAAAAACCTGTGTAATAATTAACCAGGGTGGGCATCCGGTTAACTGAGACCAATCAGTTTGTTTCTTCATTTCTGAAGAATTTCAGTTATCTGAAAACGAGGAAGCGATGATTGGTTCCACGAATTGGCGAGATGGAGCAATTTCAGTGTTGTGCAGATCGGTCACACGGTCACAAATCGAACTGAACCGAGAAGCTAGCAATAGAAAAAATCCACAAAATCCACATGGTGGAAGCACAAATCAACAAGGGTAGGTTCAATAAAAATCGGAAAACAAATCAACAAGGGTGTCCTTCATTGTGCTCTTCTCACCTCCCTCCACCGCGCTGGCATGAATGTAAACACAATAAGGTCATTCCACCACGAGTCTCACCACGGAGCTAATTATATATGATGGCTATATTTATCGGGCAAGTTGTCCCGACGCCTCCCGTTCTCAAGACTTAAAGGACGCTAGTTTTTTTTTCTCTCATCAAACTAGTGTTCCATATGCAAAGCTGAGGTAGATCATCGGAGGGATTATCATAATGCGAGACAATTACCACCACAGAACGAAACCATGCATGTGTGGAGCTGTATATGTGTTATGAGTATATATACATTTTAGCGAAGAATAACTAGGGTAGGTAGAAAGTAATATCTCTCTCTATATATATCCACGATGATGCTACTGTGTTTCAAAGGGAGGAAAACGCCACCACTGCACGTGGATCTTAAGGGTTGTTTGGTCTGCGGCCACACTTCGCCTCGCCACCGCCGCCACCCCCACGGAACAGTGACTTTTGTGGCGGGCGGAACGTCCGCTGTGGTGTGTGGCGTGCTGCACATTCTTGTGGCGGGTTGTGGTCGGAGACCAAACAGCCCCTTACTATTACTAATTACTAATTAGAGTCTCCTTTTGGAGCCTCCACATGAAGCCACCTAAGAATCCTCCAGTCTTAAAAAAAGAGGAGCCTTCACATGAAGCCACTTAGAAGTCCTATGTGGACACTTAAAAAATATCATTGATTTTAATAGCCGTTGGATGTATTTTGTTTCTAAAATTACCACATATGCCATTATGAGAATTAACAAAAATAACCCTCCTATATCTTTGTCTAAATTATCCGCATGTTCCACTACAGAAAAAATTGAATCTAAACCATCTCCCAGTTACATAGGAAAAAGTCTACTTCACCCCCATCCTACGAGGGTTGGAACACATCACCCCCAATCTATGAAAATGGATTTTTTACCCACTGAACTTTCTAAAATAGGACAAATCACCCCCTAAAGCAGTTTTAAAAAATCATAGTAAATCACAGAAAAAACATAAAATGGAAAATCCAATTGTGTTGGATTCTAAATTATTGAACATAAACTATTCGGTAATGCTTGGACTCGGACGTCCGGAGGGAGGAGAAAAAAATCAGACGTTTCGTTCTCCACCACGGAAGAAAGAGTCAACCGCCCACCATTTCTCTCTCTTCCTTTTTTCTTCTTCTCCAGCAAACAGAGCTCCTCCACCGGCAACGACGGGCGCCGGCAGGCTCTCCTCTGGCGGTGGTGCGCGCCCCCACGGCCAGATGCGCCACCGCGCGCCCCACGGCCGGATGCGCCGCCGCCGCCCATGGCCTCCTCCTCCCCTTCTTCTCTATGTGCGGCGGAGGCGGCGGCGCCCGCGCACGGAGCTCGCGGCGGAGCGAGGCTCCCGCGGCTCCCTCGGCGGCGAGCAGCGGGGATGGCTTGAGGAAGCGAGCAAGCGATCACGACGACGGGGAGAGACATTCATAGCGTGCGACAAGATTTGTGCATGTTGCAAGCGTGTGTTCTACGTGTTTCGGATGTTTCATAAGGATGTTGCAAGTGTTTCGTGCGGATGTTGCAAAAGTAGATCGGGGTGTTTCGGCGTTGCGACACGAGGGAGGCATGGAAGATGTTGCGAGCCCCGGGGCTGCGTTTCCCATGTTGCATGAAGCGTTTCGAGATGTTTCATCTAGTGCTATCCGATGTTGCACGAAGTGATTTGAAATGTTTTCATCCAAGGCTATTCGATGTTGCATGAAGTGATTTGAGATGTTGCAACATTTTGTTTCTAGTGTTTCATCTGCTACTCTAACATGTTGCAACATATGCATCTTAATGTTTCACCGTGATTTGGCAAATGTTGCGGATGTTGAGTTTCGATGTTGCGTACGTGTGATGTTGGGTTTTGTGTCGAGGAGGAGAGAGGGGGAGAGCTCTTGATGTTGGATGTTGCACGCAACATTGGTCGCAACATGTTCGTAATATAGTCGCAACATGGGGGAGGGAAGTAAGATTCCTGATGTTGGATGTTGCACGTAACCGCGTTCGCAACATGCTCACAACACGTTCGTAACACACTCGCAACATGTACTCTTTGAATGTTGCAAGCACCACGGTTTGCAACATGGGAAAAGCTCTTCGCAACATCGCAAATGTTGTTCACAACATCACTACGCCTCGCAACGAGATCGACAACTGATACACTCCCTCATCTGAATCGTGCGGCCGCGGACCCGTGTGATGCTAGCGCCCGGATCGGATGTCCGGGCGCTAGCAGTTCTGTAAACTATTTGTTTGTTGTTCGGTCTGCTGTGTGCTCCAATTAGATTAATTTTTCATGGCATCAGTTACGAATACTAAATTATTTGTTTATTATTTATCCTGTTGCATGCTACAATTTGATAAATTTTCATGGCATAAGTTATATGACTACCGCATTATTTGTTTATTGTTAGGTCCGTTGCGTGCTAGGTATAGATGACTTGCTTCTCACTATTATTATTTTCAATTATTTCTATAAAATTTTCAAGTTAGGTCTGTTGCGTGCTAGGTATTGTTATCTGTGTACCATAACTTATGTATAGAAAATTTTTAAATTTATATATTATGTTTTTTATGGAAAAATAAGACAATTAGATCCATCGCTATCTTTTGCTAATGCAGTTGAACAAGATGCAATGGTGAACTTAGCTAAAAAAATAAGTTGTAGTGATGAATAAAACCTTAAGGCCTCATTGGTTTCCACGGGATCAATTCCGAACGGAATTGATAAATACAATAAGAAAATCATGATAGTTACTATAAGAAATCCGGATTTATTCCGGGTCGAAAATTAATTTGCTCATGATAGATACACTAAAAGGCTCGGAATCAATCCGCTAGTCAAGAGGTGTGGGACCAATCCGGCTCTACTATCTCTTGTTCTACCTACCATGATTGGTAAATTAATTTTTGATCCGGAATAAATCCGAGTCTATATCATAATTTTCTTCATACATTTATTATTCCGCAGGATTGAATCCCACGGAAGCGAACAAGCCCTAAGTGAAATTAGATTGGGAAAGAAATTGTGGAACATCAAGGAAAGGGTAATCAAATTGTAGATAGGTTCCGTTTGATTGCCTTTTTTATTGTTTTCAGTTTAAAAATTATTAATGACGATGAGAAAAGGAACCATAATGCATGTTGTTATCAATAAGACCTATATGGAAAAGTTTAAACCACTAATTTAAGAAGGATTGTGTACATAATTGCAAATGACATAGTCACACCAACAACATAGAAGTATCGACTAATGAAAAATGACAGGATAGTACGTGAACTTCTTACACACAACTACTCTAAAAAGGTTCAAAGATAATGAAAATATTCAAAAGTATTGTTTCAAGTTCATGAGTACGGATATGCTTTCAATAAGAATAAATGTGGAGACGTACCTATAATGTAAAACATTATTGACTTTACAATGTCTACACTTTCACTTAGTTTACAATCATTTAATAATAATTCATATTTATATTTCATAGATTCTATAGTAGAAGAAACAAGGACAAATTTCGGATTTATCAAAATCCGTGATATTTGGCTCTTGCTTGAGCAATTCCCCTTTTTTAGTAGAAAACAACTACACAACTTTCAACACTTACATGCATGCTACAAAACCTAAATTGAATAAAAAATATCTTCCATAGTGCCCATCAAAATAACTTACTAGTGATACCCGACATCAACCGTAACATGGTCCAAGAAAATAAAGCAAATCATGGGAAACATAAAAACAAATAACACACTAGTGGAACCATTACATATAATGATCTGAACAACTCTTAGTTATTAATTATTCATTTATAAATCCTAAACTAACCGATGTTATTTTAAATGCAAATATTTACGCGGTTCAATTCCAGAAGATCGGCCTCTGATGCACCCATATACTCAAATTAATTTATCTTCCGATTAGTGCCACATTGGGAACAAACTATAACAAAAATACTGAGATTTGTGTCTTATTATTGCGGTAGATCTTTCAATAAAACAAAGTTAATTGCACTTATTATTTTTCAAGCATACTATGCAATATGATCTTAAAATTATAAGGATCTCTCTCAAATTATGCCGACCAAATGCTAATTAATATATTATATTTACAGTCTATGTTGCAAAATTGTGTGAACCGTATTATGATGCTCCTAATAAAAGTAAACAACAATTACTAATATTTAAAGTAAAGTGCTATCCTGTGAGGAGGCACGGGTTGACGGACTAGTTATATTAAATCGTAGTCATAATGCTCCTGTAGGTACATTGTTGACGGTTAATAATTGTATCAAAGTTCGTTCGTGACTCGCAAGCGTACAAGTCTCCCGTCGTAGTCAAGGGACCCTTCTTCCCTCGAGTGGTGAACCCAAGGTATCGAATCCGTGGAACAAATGTGTGACGCAAGAGTTGATCTAGTAAAGCCAATTAACTTCAATCTTCGGTAAAAGAGAAACCCTAATGCATCTAGATAAGAGCACAAAACAAAGATAAATCTAATCTACTAAAGACCGGAGAAAACAAAGTAAGATTAGGTAGATAAACCGATCTAGAGGGATCGGGGTAAGCCTTTTGTTGAAGATCCAAGCAAGAGAAGAAGTAGCAAATCGAATCTTAATAGAAGCCTCTTTAAATCGTGGTTTCCCGTCCAAATCCGAAAACATCCGCCTTTCGAGACCCCCGTTCGTCACAACGTATCCCTATTCATGCGGGGAGCTTAGGGCGAGTCAAAAGACAAGTCGAGATTCTTTCGGAAGATCCGGCGTGTACCTCTAGCCACCGCGGCTACAAGAACACCCTATGTAATCTATCGCGCGAATAGAATTGGAATAAGCAAAGCCGATCGAAAAACGAAATCTTCGAGGAAACACTTGATCGCTAAGAAAAGATTCAACTTGATAATTCAACTATGACAATGATACATACACAAGATCACCACCGGGATCCTTCCTTGATCTTGCTTCTAGCTCCGGAACTCCGACGTGGTCTTCCATGCAAGGTTCCCACGTCGGCTAGGGAAACCCTAGTCAACTAGCTCGACCCTCTCCTCTCCGACATGGTGTCCCTCTCTTCTCTTGCTCCTCGGCGGCCGAAGACGAAATCTTCTCTCGCGTGGCTCTCGGTCGGGGGGCTATAAATAGCCCGATTGGCGGCTAGGGCAAAGGAGAGTACGTTTGGGCCCAAAATGGGCACGGGGCCGACCGGACCGGGCCGGCGGCCCGGGCCCATTTAGGCCCGGCCCGTGGGCTCCTTTGCCCCACGTCGGTTCCCTTGCTTCCCGGATGTTTCCCCCTTCGCATGTAGGTCCATGTCGTCGGTTTCTCTCCGAATTGGACTCAACTCCTTATCTTGCAAGATTCGCGCACTTTTCCGGTCGAGTCCCCGGAGTCCGTCGTCTTCTCGGATCAAGTCCCCGCTTCTTGGAGTTAAGTTTGCTTCATTGCATGACTTGTACGGGGCTTCAAGGTCTTGTCATGAGGTGCTTGATGAACTTATCCCGAAAGTCTTGCATTCAACACTAAAACCCTGCATAAACATTAAACTCCAAAACCGACATGCACACGTGAACTTGTTATACCACGAGGGTTAGTACCAATGGATAAGGTATAAAACTCATGCCAACACCGAAGGTAAACTCATGGCTAGGTTGACGGATTTTCACCGTCAACATACATCAACAAATTAAAAATCGAAAAATCAAGAAAAAACGGTAGCGACGGCCCGCCCCGATGCCGCGATGCCTAGCGCGGAGACGCCATGCCGTCGCCCCCGGCTCCCGGCTAGAGCGCTCTTGTATATCGATCAACAATATTCGTTTTCACGAAATATTAAGAAACTCTCCCCCAACGACCAAGAAAGACCGACACGGATGAAGAAACGCAACAAAGACTCATCGGCCTTGCTTCCACCGCGCCATCTTCCCCGCCTCCCGCCCCCGCCTAGCCAATCCATTGGGCGAAACAACCCCCCCGACTCCGCCCACTCCCCCGGCGGCGCCCCCCGACCAAGAAACACAAGCCGACGGGATAAATCAAGAACACACACGAAACTAGTTCGCCCTCGCCCCGGCAGCCTCGACGACGCCTTGATTGTGCCGAGGCGCCATACCACCGCCCCCTAGCTAGCCGAAACAGCCCCACTCCTTCGACTCTGGTCCCTGACCCACCAGAACACCCCCGACCCCGTACCAAAGACACCCATGGAAAGCTGAAAACGTCAAAGAAGAAACCATTAAACAGCCAAGAACAACAAAGAACAACCAAGAACGGGTCGAATCATCAAATACACATTACTTACCGTCGGGGAAAGCGAGCAACGTGCTCGCGCCAACAGTTCTTGTGTTGCTGATGGACCTGGCCTGGAGCCCTGATGAAGCTCCACCACCGCCAATCCTGAAAGTCGCCGTGACCCTCCTAACGTCGAATCACGACAAAGCGCAGCCAAACCCTCCACTGTCGAAAGTCCACTCCACCGTTCGGGGGGGGAGGGGAGGGGGTTCTCTTGATCGTCGCTGATTTCCCGCACGTCAAGAGGGAGAGCGTCGGGGGTGGAAGAAGAAGAAGCGGAGGGCACCACGCGCTGGTTGGAGGAAGACACTCCGGGTTCAATAGAACTTGTTTGGCCTTCATCCAACCGCAAGTGTGCTCTCTGTTTTACTAGTGGTTGGGCCGCGCGAGAGAGATAGGAATTTACGGTGGTTGGGATTGAAGAAGTGGTCGGTCCATTGGGCCGTGTGGTCGCTCCCTCGCGTCTCCATCGGTAGGAGGAGGCCATCCTCCACCCCCTCACCTTGCTATGCGCACCGACCCGTGCGCCACACTAAGTTTCTCACTAGTTTTGCCGCTTCACGCACGTTGCGGTCCACCCGCACGCCGCCGGACATGGGAATGATGTCTCGGTGCCCCCGCACCGACAAAGAAGAGCACTCCGTGCGACCGTCAACCACAAATATTCCTGAGTGGATCCTCCTCATGCAGCTCCCTGAGGCAAACAAGTCGTCGAGGATCAACAACAATAACCCACGCATTGTGGCCTGGGCGTCGGTTGAGAGATGGCGTAGCACGGATCGTGCTAGCCGCGTCACGCCGGCATCCCGACCGGCGGGGACCCCCATGACCATACGAAACTTGAAAACCATAAAACCTCCATAGAAATCGGACATAGTCACCAACTGACAGCGCTCATCTGAAAAAGTGCTTCTCCATGTGTGTCCTGAGTGAATCAAACAAAAAACACCAGAATTGGTAAGAAAGAATGCTCGTGTAGGTCGATCAACAAATTAAAAACCGAAAAATCAAGAATAACAATAGTAGCCGACGGCTCACCCCAACGTCGCAGTGCCTCACGCGGAGACGCCATGCTGCCAATCCCTCGAGCTCCCGCCTAGAACGCTCTCGTATATCAATCATCAATAGTCGTGTTCACGTAATATCTAGAACCCCTCCCCCCAATGACCAAGAAAGACTGATACAGGTGAAGAAACACAACAAAGATTCATCGACGTGCTTCACCGCGCATCCTCCGCCCCCGGTCCCCGCTTAGCCAATCCGTTGGCCGAAACAACCCCTCGCTCCGCTCCGCTCCGGCGTGGTGGCGCCTCGACCAAGAAACACAAGCCGACAGGACAAATCAAGAACACACACGAAACCAACTCACCCCCCGCAGCTCGACGACATGTATCGATCGCGACGAGGTTCCATAACGCCGACCTCTAGCTAGCCAAAACAGCCCCGCTCCTTTACCTCTGGTCCCCGGCCCACCAGAACACCTCGATTTACCCCCAAGACACCCATGGAAAGCTGAAAACGTCAAAGAAGGGACCGAATCACCAATGCACACTACTTGGCGCATCAAGAAACCATTAAACAACCAAGAACAACAAAGAACAGGACAAATCATCAAATACATGTTACTTACAATCGGGGATGGTGAACAAAATGCTCGTGTCAGCAGTTCTTGCGCCACCGATGGCCTTGGCCTGGAGCCCATATGAAGCTCCTCCATCGCCAATCCTGAAAGCCGTTGTGGCCCTAATGACGTCGAATTGCGACAAAGCACGACTCTACCCTCCGTCCTCATACTCTAAACCCGCCGAAAGTCCGCTCCCGCCGTCCGGGGAGGAGGAAAGTCCCGCTGATCATTGTTGATTCCCCGCACATTGAGGGGGAGAGTGCTAGGGGCGAAGACGAAGTGGAGGGCACCGCGCGTCGGCTGGAGAAGACATATCGGGTTGAAGAGAACTTGTTTGGCCTTCTTCCAGCGACAAACACGCTCTCTATTTTACTAGTGCTTGGGCCGTGCAAGAGAGACAGGAATTTACGGTGGTTGGCACCGTAGAAGTGGTTAGTCAATTGGGCCAGGTGACCGCTCCTTGTGTCTCCATCGGTAGGAGGAGGCCATCCCACCTCCTGTGCTGCTATACGCAGCGACCCGGTGCGCAACATCAAGTTCCTCACCGCTTTTGCGGTTCCGCATGTTGCGTTCCACCCGCGCACCGCCGGACAAGGGAATGATGTCTTAGTGCCCCCGCACCGACGCCAAGCAAGGGCACTCCGAAAGCGGCCGTCAACCACAAATGTGCCCGAGTGGATCCTCCTCATGTGGCTCCCCGATGCAAAGTCGTCAAGGATCAACGCAACCCGCGCGTTGTGGCCCGGCCGCCGCCGAGAGAAGGTGTAGCATGAACAACACCGGCTTCATCCCACCGGCACCTTGTGTCGTATGGACCTCCCCGGGCCCACTACCTCGGTGGGTACCGAGGACCGACTACTCGGTGGGCCCCCGGGACCACCGGCTTGCGCTACACGGCACCCGAAGGCGTGGAGCACAAGGACTACACAGGAGTAGTACTCGGTTAGGGCTCGTACATGTTCCGCACCGTATAGAGGCCTCCTGGACGTACTCGACTAGTACTCTTTCCCTACTCCGACTTGTAACCCCCCCCTCCCCGGGACTATATAAGGCGAGGGGGGGGACCGATCTCGGATCACCTCATCTCCTACAACTCACGGCGCACTATTGCACTATCTTGTAATCGTGCCCTATCAATCCGTAGCTACGCGACATACGGGACGTAGGGTATTACGCACCTCGCGGCCCGAACCCGTCTAAATTGTGTGCCACGTGTCTCTTCCTTCGAGTTACCGATCTCGGCGAGTCACAATCATCTACTTCGGGTACTCCCCGTAGTAGGTTGCCGGTCTAAAACACCGACAACCGGCGCGCCGGTAGGGGCTCTCGCTCGAGATCACATGGCGAACTCGACGGCTTCCGTCCACATCAAGCCAACCGTCGCCTTCAACCGCGGCGACACCTTCGTCTTCGGCGCCCGGGGGTCCGCACCGCCGATGGCGCGGGCTCCTTCCGGCCCGCCCCCGACCATGCGGCCCAACCCGAGGACAGGCCTCGTGACGCTTCCCGAAGTCGTCACCAAGGGCGAACTTCGCCGCAAGTTCGGCGAAATCTCGCTCTTCAACCACCACGCCGACTTCGAGCTCGAGTCCGTCTCCAACTCGAACCCGACGTCGCCCGGGGCCACCGCATGCGAGCCGGGCCGCTCACCGGCCATCGCGACGCCGTCCCTTCACCACGTCGGCGCTCCGCGCGTGGGCCCCGCGTCCCCGGCCCGGGCCCGCACGGGGGCTCCCACTTCGCGCCGGCCGGCAAGGAGCCCGTACCCGAGTACGACTCGGACTCCGACGCCGTCCCCGACCGTGTCTCGGACTCCGCGCCCCCTCTTTCCGAGTTCTACTCAAACCCGGACTACGAGTTCGACTTTGGGTCGGACCCTGAGGAGCCCGAGTCCGAAGACGACTCCACCGAGCTTCCCTTGTCGGGGGCCCCCCTCGGGGGCGGTGGTATAAGATCAACGCCGGCCGAAGAAGATACGTCTACGCGGCCGGACCGCAAGCCCGCCGACCTGCGGCAGCAAGGGAGACTCACGCTACGTCGCCTACATCGACTCGCTACCGTTCCAGGAGGGAACGCCACTGACCCGAGCTGACTCAAACGCACCAACTGAGGTGGCACCCTCTGAGTCCAGCTTGGGCACCCCCGATCGCCAAGTCTTCATGGCTGCTGGCGAAACCCCAGGACCTTCAGGCACGGCTGAGGACAAGTACCTGGAGGACATCTCTGCAAACGAGCTGTCTCCGTCGAGGCACCCTGCGGACGAGACCGCCGCCAACGGGGACGCTCGACGCGAACGTAACAGAAGCGCGCGCGAACGACGTCGGCGGCTCGGGGACAACCTCCCCATCCGCAACCTTGCGGAAGCTCTCGAGGCGGTCGAGAGCAGAGTGCACACCACCCCTGAGCAATGCCTCATGTCGATCACAACGATCGCACGCCGGGGCTCGGGGCATACGCGCCGGAGAGGTCATCGCCAAGCTCGGCCGAAGAAGCCTACTTCATGTGGGTCGACAACCGAGTCGCCCAACCTCCTCCCGGCTAAACCGCGCGACAACGAAGCTACTAGTCGCAGCCGCCAATGCGGCCCCAACCGTACTCAAGGCGACATACCAGCCGACCCCCAAACCGTCGCCGCTCCCACGCCGGCGGACCTTCACGAGAGGGATCAAGGCAACCGAGAGGTTGTCCCCCACCGCGCTCCGACCGGTGGTGGCGGCAACGACCCGACGGTGGCGGCAAGGCGATGGCGGCAGCTCCAACCACGGAGCCAACAGGAGAGCCGGGAGGCGGCGGCGGTCCACGGCGGCCGAGGCCACGCGAACGCCCACGCCTCCGGCGCCTCCGCACGGCGGGTACGACGCTCGCCGGAAGATCGAGGAGCCGCGCGGGAAGAAGTCGACCACTGGCCGCCGAGGGCGGCGACGGCTTCCCCGCCTTCTCACCACGACTTCGCAACCTACTCCTCCCCGACAAGTTCAAGCCTTTGGGGATCACCAAGTATGATGCGAAGCAGGATCCTATCCAGTGGCTCCGATGCTACGCTCTCTCCATCGAGAACGCTGGCGGCAACAGCGACACCAAATGCCTCTACTTCCCCTTCTGTCTGGACCAAGCTCCGCTCACATGGCTCGAGTCGGCCGGACAAGCACTCGATCGACAAGTGGGACCGACTCGAAGGAGCCATTCACAAGCAACTTCGCGGGCGCCATGGGCCGTTCGGGTACTCGCATGGACCTCGCCATGATCAAGGAGGAACAAGGCGAGACCCTCCGCAAGTACATGCGCCGCTTTTTCGACAAGCGCGCTACCGTCGTCGACGTCACCGACAAGGAGGTCATCGACCTCTTCCAGGACGGCCTCTACCATCGCCGCACCTTCGAGGACTTCGGTCGTCGCCGCCCCGTGTCCATTCCCCACCTCAAGGACATGATCACGTCCCGGGCGGACGAAGAGGACAAAGCCAACGCCAAGTACGACGCCATCCGCGGCAAGTCCAAGCGAGAACCGGGGCGGCGGCGGCGCATGCGCAATGCAAACCAAGGCGGCCGCAACAACAACAATAACAACTACTACTCGGGTCCCAACCGCAAGCGCAAGCCGACAACACCTGTCGCGGCTATCCGGCGCCCCGCGAAAGGGAACTCGAAGAAGAACTACGGCGGGTTCAAGGACCTCGCCGAAGGAGAAGTGCCCGTGGCATCCGAACGGCAACCACACTACCGAGCGGTGCTACCGGCTCGGGGCACGCACTCAAGGACACACCGGAGCCACCGCACCCTCACGACCGAAGGGCAAGAAGAAGGACGGCGACAACAACGACTTCCAAGAACCCGAGAAGACCGTCAACGCCCTCTTCGGCGGACCGCCCGGCCGGCGGGAGGGAGCGAAGGCTACCCGTCGTGAAGTAATGTCCATCGAGCCGGCGGTTCGGCCCCTCTCAGGTGGTCAGAGGTACCCATCACCTTCTCCCGCGCGGACCAGTGGACTAGCTTCTCCGAACCAGGACGGTTCCCTCTCGTCCTGAAGCCAACGGTGGCGGGCTCCAAGCTCAACAAGGTGCTCATCGACGGTGGAAGCGGGCTCAACGTCCTCTTCACCAAAACATTGAAGAAGATGAACCTCGACGTCACCCCCATGCTCGACAAGAGCAAGCATGCCTTTCTACGGCATCGTCCCGGAGCAACGCGGCTATCCCACCGGGCTCGGTGGTACCGCGGTTACCTTCGGGGCGTCTCGGGATAGCTACCGCACCGAGTACATCAAGTTCGAGGTCGCGGATTTCGAGACTTCCTACCACGCCATCCTCGGCGACCGACCATCGCCAAGTTCATGGCGGTGCCCCACTACACCTACTTGGTACTCAAGATGCCAAGTCCAGCCGGTGTACTCTCCCTCCAGGGGGACTTGAAGATCTCCCACGACTGCGATACAGAGGCCGTGGTGATCGCTTCAACAAACCAAGTACCCAACCCGATGATGGAGGTCTACGGCTCGCGTCGAAGAAGCTTGCCACAAGCGAACTCGACATCCCGGAGAAGTCTGACAGCGCCAACAAGCCTCAGCCACCTGAGGAGGTACTCGTCAAGTCGGTCGACCTCGGAACGGGCGACCCCGGCAAGACCACCACCATCGGGGCCGGCCTCGACCCCAAATAGGAAGACGCGCTCATCAGCTTCCTTCGGGCTAACCGCGACATCTTCGCGTGGAAGCCGGCCGGACATGCCGGAGTGCCCGGGAGGCCGATCGAGCACCGCCTCAACGTCGATCGAAAGGCCACCCCCAAGCGACAACACCTCCGACGCTTTGCCGACGACGGACGGGACACCATCAAGAAGGAGCTCGCCAAACTACTCGCACCGGCGCTTCAACAGAGAAGTCTTCCATCCCGAGTGGCTCGCCAACCCCGTCCTCGTCCGCAAGAAGAACTCGAACGAGTGGAGGATGTGCGTCGACTACACCGACCTCAACAAGCATCGCCCCAAGGACCCCTTCGGGTTGCGCGGATTGATCAAGTCATCAACTCCACGGCGGGCTGCGACCTCGCTTTGCTTCCTCAACCGCTACTCCGGGTACCACCGGATCGCAATCAAGGAGGAAGACCGGGGAGAAGACCGCGTTCATCACCCCGTTTGGCGCGTCTGGCCTACACGACCATGTCATTCGGGTTGAAGAACGCCGGCGCTACCTACCAACGGGCCATCCGGGCCCCGCTTCAAGCGGCAACTCAACAAGAACGTCGAGGCCTACGTGGATGACGTGGTTGTCAAAACCAGGGACTCCAGTACCCTCATCGACGACCTTGAAGAGACCTTCGCATCGTTGCGCGAGTACCACTGGAAGCTCAACCCGAACAAGTGCGTTTTCGGCGTCCCTTCGGGCAAACTACTCGGCTTCATCATCAGCCAGCGCGGCATTGAAGCCAACCCCGAGAAGATCTCCGCCATCACCAAGCATGAAAGCTCCCCACGAGCATCAAGGACGTTCGAAGGCGACGGGGTGCATGGCGGCATTGAGACAGATTCATCTCGAGGCTAGGAGAACGGGGCCTCCCCCTTCTTCAAACTACTCAAGCATCACGAGAAGTTCGTGTGGACTCCGGAAGGCGGATCAAGCCCTTGCTCGGCTCAAGGACTTCCCGTCGAAGCCGCCAATCCTCACGGCTCCTCACAAGGGCGAGCGCATCCTGCTCTACCTAGCCGCGACTACTCACGTGGTCGGATCGCCATCGTTGTCGAGCGGCGGGAAGACGGCCATGCCTATCCGGTCCGGCGCCGGTCTACTTCGTCGGCCGAGGTCCTATCGCAGTCCAAGGCTCGCTACCGGCCCCGTACGAAGCTCCCGTACGCTCTACTCATCACCTCGCGGAAGCTACGACACTACTTCCGGGAGTACTCGGTCTCCGTAGCCACCGACTACCCGCTCGGCGACATCCTGAGGAACCAAGACGCCACCGGAAGAATCTCCAAGTGGGCTGTCGAGCTCGGCGCCCTCACCATCGACTTCAAGCCACGCACAGCCATCAAGTCGCAAGCATTAGTCGACTTCATGGCAGAGTGGCGGGAGAACCAGCTACCTACTCCCACCGTGCGACCAGAGCATTGGGTGATGTACTTTGATGGCTCACTCAACCTCGAGGGCGCAGGCGCAGGGGTACTCCTGATCTCTCCAACGGGCGAACAACTCAAGTACGTCCCGCGATCTTCCCGCGAAGGTCTCGAACAATGAAGCCGAGTACAAAGCCCTCCCCGCACGGGCCTCCGCCTCGCGGCTTCACTTGGCATCAAGCGGCTACTAGTCTACGGCGACTCCGCAGTGGTCATCAACCAAGTCAACAAGTCCCGGGACCGCAACAAGGAGAACATGGACGCCTCGCACCGCCTAGAAGTCCGCAAGCTTGAGAACAAGTTCTATGGTCTCGAGTTCCATCACATCGTCCGCGACAACAACGTTGCGGCGGACGTCCTCTCGAAGCTCGGATCCACCCGCGCCCAAGTACCCGCGGGCGTCTTCGTCCATGAGCTTCACGCGCCATCCATCCCCGGAGCCGGCGCCCACCGACCATCCCCCCACCCCCCCCATCCACTAGGCGGGGCGGGGAGGTCATGATGATCTACGTGGACGGGGAGGCAACCCTTCATCGACTACCTCGGCGAGCAGAAGGTCCCCTCCGACAAAAACGCGGCCGAACAACTCGTCCGCCGCGCCAAGTCTTACGTCCTCGTCGGAGACAAGCTTTACAAGCGGGGCGCATCTTCTGGAGTACTCATGAAGTGCGTCCCTCGCGAAGAAGGCAAGGACATCTTGGAGGAGATCCACAAGGGCGTCTCGCGGCAGCAACCACGCGTCTTCACGCACACCGGTCGGCAAGGCCTTCCCGCGAGCTTTCTGCGGCCCCACGGCCACGGGCGATGCCGAAGAACTCGTCGAAGGTGCCAAGGATGTCGGTTCTTCGCCAAGCACCACGTCCCGGCCTACAAGCTAGTCACCATACCGCCGACCCGGCCCTTTGCCTGCCGGGGGCTCGACATGATTGGGCCACCGCCAACCGCGCCGGGAGGATTCAACGGGTACCGGTGGCTATCGACAAGTTCACCAAGTGGATCGAGGTCAAGCCGGTCACATGCCCCAAGGGCGATAGAGTACTCGACTTCCCGGATGAACTCGTACACCGCTACGGGCTACCCCCACCGCATCATCACGGACACGGGGTCCAACTTCAACAACCACCGCCGGGGGAGTACCCCCGGGAGTATCCGAAAACGGCGGGATCGACGTCGGATACGTCTCGGTTGCCCACCCACGGGCCAACGGACAAGTCGAGCGCGCCAATGGGATGGTGCTCGACGCCCTCAAGAAGCGGCTACACGACGCCGCTAACTCCAAAGGGGGCAAGTGGATCAAGGAACTACCCAACGCACTGCGGGGGCCGCGGACTCAACCATCCAAGCCAACGGGGCAATCCCCCCTACTTCTTGGTCTACGGCTGCGAAGCCATCCTCCCTCGCCGACGTCATATGGAACTCACCCCGTGGCGGGGGAACACTACGACGAAGGCATCTCGGAAGAGCCGACGACGAGTCGATATCGAGAGCCTCGAAGAAGCTCGCTGCGCCGCCCTCGTCCAATCAGCAAGGTACCTGGAGGGTATCCGACGCTACCATGATCGCAACATCAAGGAACGCTCCTTCAACGTTGGAGATCTTGTCCTGCGCCGTATCCAGAACACCGAAGGACTCCACAAGCTAAGCTCCCCCTGGGAAGGCCCCTTCACCGTGGCTAAGGTGACCGAGCCGGGCACCTACCGCCTCCAAACACTTGAAGGCGAAGACGTCAACAACTCGTGGAACGTCGACCAACTCTGTCGATTCTACGCCTAGTCTACACGACTACTCCGGGGTCCAAGTCTACACGACTACATCAACACCCCCTCGCCGCAAGCGACCCTCCCGGTCCCGGCTCCAAGTCTCGGACTACTCTCCTCCGAGTCCGGCCCCGTGCGGCTACCTACGGACCCCGGGCTGCGATGAGCGTCAAGGACTCTAGCGAGCGGTCTACCAAGAGACCACACTCCAAGATCCGGCCCCGCGCGGCTACCTACGGATCGCGATCCAGCCTACACGGCTACCTACGGATCACCACCGCCAAAGCGGCTACCCGCTCCGGCGCCACTTAGCCGTAAGCGGCCTCCGGTCCGGCGACTATCTTGTAACTACGGCCCCGGCCACCCGTGTGTACTTCTTCGGTAATAAAGCTTGATTGTTCATCAACTTGTTTACCGCCTACTCCCTACGACGGGACTACTAAAGCCGAGTACTACTACTCGCACCTACTCCACGATGGGCGCTCCGCACTCGAGATCGCGGTTACGAGTACTCATTGTTGGAAAATTTCATTTCATTGATACATGAACGAGTTCATTACAAGTGCTTCTCGTACAACTATGGCTACTAAGCTATCTATGCGGGGCTACCGGAGGTTCGGCCCCTTTTCGGCTACCTCGCTCCGCGATGGGAGCCATCTCGCTCCAGCGGCTCCGCATCGCTCATCCGAGCCGGTTGGCGGCTACCTCGCCGGCGACCACCTCCACTGGAGCCTTCGGGAAGTACGACTTCATGAAGGCCAGTACTTGCTTCGGGATCGACTTGGCCATGTGCTTGACGTAGGCGGCCAGCCGGCTTGGCGCTTCACGAAGTCGATCCGCCAGAGGAGCGATCTTGGGGCCGCCCGGTGCGGCACCAGGAGCCTCACGATCGGGAGAGCAGCCTCTTCAAGGTCCTTCGACCGGCTCGCCGGAGCGCCTCGCAATCTTCGTTCAACTTCTGCAAAGATTTGTAGCAGTTGACGAGATCTCTGTCAGAGGCAATCCGCAGCTCCATATGCTTCTCGCACTCGAAGGCGAGCTCCTTGTAGTCGAGCTCAAGTACCTGGCGGGCTTCTTGCTCCCGGTAGAAAAGGTTCTTCATGCTGACCTCCGAGGCTTTCAGCCGCTCCACCGGCCTTCGAGTTCGCAAGACGGAAACACAACAACGGGTCGAGGCTTGACGACTTCCAACAAGTACCCGACAAGTCGAGAGGACATACCTTTGTTCTTGTTGCGGAGGCCTTTGTTCTTCCGCACCAACTCGTCGCCCTTCGCCTGCAACTCCATCACGTCGTTGTGGTACTTGGCG
Source organism: Cenchrus americanus (assembly GCA_947561735.1). Classification (NCBI taxonomy): domain Eukaryota; kingdom Viridiplantae; phylum Streptophyta; class Magnoliopsida; order Poales; family Poaceae; genus Cenchrus; species Cenchrus americanus. The sequence goes on along the minus strand of OX387240.1, from coordinate 8,979,859 downwards.
AAGGCGGCGTCGAGCTTCGACTGCATCGCGGCCGCGTGCTTCCGCGACTTCACGAGCTGCTCCTCCAGGGCCTCGGCTCGGAGCACGGTGTCGCCGTAACCTTGCAACAGGTTCGACTTTTCGCGGGATCGCTCCGCAACGTCCTACACACGACAAGTTCAAGTCAAGAAGAGTACTCAACGCAAAGGATTGACTACTCGAGGGGGGACTCCGCCACGTACCTTCATCCACCGTTCGGCTCGCCGGATCGCCTCCGGTGTGCCGGGCCACCACCGCCGGCTCGACGAGATCGTCGGCCGAAGTTCAATCCCGCCGCGGCTACTCGACGTAGCCTCCGTCATCGGCGCCGAGCGGATAGGCTCCGCGTCTTGGATCTCGGGGGATCGGATAGCCACCTCCGTGGGTAACCCCCGGCGACGTGGTAGCCGTTTCTCCCCCGGCGGACTTCTCGACGACTTCCCCCTCGGGCTCGGGGGCTCCTTCCGCGGCCTCCCGGGGCCTCTCGGTGTCAACTCTCCGCATGGGCACCCCCGCACGGGGATGTCACCTCCTTCAGCGCCTGCCAGCAAACGACACGCGCATCAGTGCCTATGACTACTCGTTCTGCAGTTCTACAGCTTCAAGAAGGATACTCACCTTCGACTACGACCGCCTCTGGCAGCGGTGCTTCGGTAGCCGGGGGCTCGGTCGCGGCTTGGGCCTCGGGAGCGGGCTCCTCGACGGGAGGCGCGACCTCTCTCGCCTCCGCCGGTCCGCGGGCTCTTCCTCGTCCCGGCTTGGATCCGTGGATTTTCGCCCGCGCGAGTATCCACGCAGGGTCGTCGGACAAATCGACCACCGGCAAGAGACTACTCGCGAGGACGGGGTACTTACAAGTTCGACCGGACGATGGTCACGGTCGGAGCACCGAGGATGCTGGCAATGTCAACCAGTCCACCCTCGGCGGGCGTCTCTTCCTCCGCCTCTTCGGCATCCGCCTCCTCCACGGTGGCGGCGGCCGGCGCAGATGCCTCTCCGCGCTCCCGAGGCCTCCATCTCTCCAACGGCGGCGGCCGCGGGTACTCGCTCTCCTCTGGAAGGGGCGGGGGCGGGGGGGGGCGCTCCGGTTGCGCCGAAGTTCTTCCACGGTGGGGGGCGGGACTACGGCTTCCGGCTCCGTTCCCCCACCGTATCCCACACGCCCTCGTCGCCCTCTACGACGGGCTCTGCCGGCGGCACCTCCCGCACACAAAGGAAGACTACTCGTCGGCAATGTACTCGACTACCGGTACTCGACCACTCGCTCAAGTAAACTTACCTCCGGAGGCGTGGTCTCTGAGACCTTCATCTTCTTCGCCACCCGCTTCTTGGTGGGGTTGCGCGGCTTCCGCGGCGGCACAACAAGGCTAGCCTCCGTGGCTAGCGGAGGGTCTTGAACAAGTGGCACATGAGGCAAGCCTGGACGGCTAAACCTCGACCACAGTTGGAAGCGGTCCTGAAGAGTCTCTTCGTCTTCCTCATCATCGGAGGTATCCTCCACGATGACGGTGTCGTCGCCTTCACCGACTTCGCGGCGCTCCTTCACCTTCCCCTCCACCGAACTTCGATCCCGCTCGGTGGCGGCCCGCGGCTCGGAGACAAACCGCCTCACATCATCCTCGCGCAAAGACACAAGGCGTCGGCAACTCCACTACAAGTGCTCACTACTCGACGAGGCGGGTACGGCTACTCACCTCGTTGGGTGGGCGCGCGGCGGAGTACTCTTCGACCGGGCACGCCGTGTACTCCCGCATGTCCTTGAAGATGCGCGACAACCTCTCGATGATGTCGTTGTCGTCCAACTCGCCCCCGGCATCCGCGACGTGTCGTCGTCGCCGGTGTACTCGAAGCCCGGCCGTATTCCGCGCCATCGGCGGGCGGATCCTCGCTTCATGAAACCGAAGGCCACATGCTCGGCCCTCGGTCCGGCTTCTCTCCCGAGCACTCGAATGCGTGCTAGCGGCTCGGGAGCCGGATCCCCTCTTGCATGGTGGGCTCTGTGTTCCACCACTCGCGATGCCCCGGGCCGCCGTCCGCTCCCTGCCTCGGGCTGCGGGGGTGGTGGTTGGTGATGTAGAACCACCGCGTCTTCCGGTCCGTGTTGGAGTCCACGAGCTTGTACGCCCAGTGCGGCCCGCGCGTCCTCCCTCCCCGGGGATCCCGGCCCCCTCCGACTACTCGGGGTTGGAGGCACCGGGCTGCGGCTGACGCGGAAGAACTTCCGAAGAGCACCCGGTGCGGCTTGATCCCGAGGAAGGCCTCGCGAAGTGGACGAAGACCGACGTGTGGAAGATGCCGTTGGGGTTCAAGTTGAGGTACTCGATGCCGTAGTACCCGAGCAGCCCCTTGAAGAAGTCGCTCTCCGGGAGCGCAAGGCCGCGCTCCACGAAGCAAGGGCACTCTGGTGCGGCCGTCAACCACAAATGTGCACAGTGGATCCTCCTCATGTGGCTCCCCAAGGCAAAGTCGTCGAGGATCAACAGCAACCCTCGCGTTGTGGCCCGGCTGCTAGTCGAGAGAAGGTCTAGCATGAACAACACTGGCTTCATCCCACCGGCACCTTGTGTCGTATGGACCTCCCCCGGGCCCACTACCTCGGTGGGTGCCGGGACCGACTACTCGGTGGGCCCCCGGGACCACCGGCTTGCGCTGCACGGCACCTGAAGGCGTGGAGCACAAGGACTACACAGGAGTAGTACTCGGTTAGGGCTCTGTACATGTTCCGCACTGTATAGAAGTCTCCTAGATGTACTCGACTAGTACTCTTTCCCTACTCCGACTTGTAACCCTGCCTCCCGGACTATATAAGGCGAGGCAGGGACCGATCTCAGGATCACCTCATCTTCTACAACTCACGGCGCACTATTGCACCATCTTGTAATCGTGCCCTATCAATCCGTAGCTACGCAAAGCATACAGGACGTAGGGTATTACGCACCTCGCGGCCCGAAAACTGTCTAAATTGTGTGCCACGTGTCTCTTCCTTCGAGTTACCGATCTCGGCGAGTCACAATCATCTACTTCGGGTACTCCCCGTAGTAGGTTGCCGGTGCCTAAAACAACGACACCTTGACCATCGGGGATCCCATGACCATACAGAACTTGAACTTCGTAAAACCTCGACAGAAATCGGACATGGTAACCAACTGACGGCACTCATCCTAAAAGTGCTTCTCCATGTGTGTCTTGAGAAAATCAAACATAAAACATTAGCACTGGTAAAAAAGAATGCTCTAGTAGGTCGATTAGCAAATTAAAAACCAAAAATCAAGAAAAACAACAATAGCCGACGACCTGCCCTCGACGTCGCAATTGCCTTGTGCGGACACGCCATGCCGCCCCCGGACTTCCATCTAGAACACTCTCATATATGGATCAACAATATTCATGTTCACGAAATATCAAGAACCCCTCCCGCCAACAAAGAAAGACTGACACACACGAAGAAACGCAACCAACACTATGCGAAAACACAGTTTGGTAACGGACATAGATTGCTATTGGTATTATGGCAACTGATAACTACCATCAAATGGGCATTATGGCAGTGCCCATTACCAATAACAAGATATAGGTAACGGGCCTCAATGACACCCGTTACCAATACAAGTGATTGGTAACGGGTATTATGGTAATGTTCGTTACCAATGTGGAATTATAAAACAACAAAAAAAATGAAGATACCTTAATTCTTCCATTTTATACGCACATGCATACACACAATTACACTCAGTTTCATCTATACCCTCAGTTACATCCATGCTCAAGTTACATACAGGCTCAACTGAATACAAACAGCTTGCACTTGTAACATACCAGTTTATTCAAACATATACCACTGTCCAAGGCCCAAGTTACATACAACTGCAACTAGCAATTACATTAAACATACATGAGCTCAGTAAAGAAAATCATAACATAGGCACAGGACATGCAACCTTGAATAACACAGTTCATTGTAACTCAAAAACTGAAGAAATTTGTTGTTAAACAATTCACGGTGACATCTCTAAGGGTCTAACTTTACCATAGGTGTTTCTGGTGACTGCAAGCACAACTGGTGTATCGGTAGGCCTATCATCATGTGTTTGACTTAGCAGCTCATACTCCAATGTCTGCATTCTTAATGAAACAGCCCTGCACTTCAAATCCTGCACACATTGGAAAACAAAACCTGTGAAACTGATGCCTGTGAATTTGTGATATACACACGAGATCGAGCTAAACATTTTCATCATCTATATAGAACATGGGTAAAAAGGGCGGCCTAGTGCAAGTGGTAGTGCTTGCCTCCTGTGAACCGAGAGGTCATTGGTTCGAGCGGTGGCCTCTACACATTGCATGATGCATGGGAAAGACCTCCCGCTAATAACCTCCCCCAGACCCCAGACAGTGTGGGAGCCTACGACACTGGGTACGTCCTTGTTTATATAGAACACGGGTAAAGTACCATCAGTGGTCTAGTTTAGGGGGAAATTTGGCTATTTTCGATTGTTCTACATATTTTATTTACTAAAATAGCTTTGCAATCTCAAAATAAAACTGATACGACATGTCAAAGAAAGCTTCATCTATACTACTGAAATGTTAAGCATTGTGCAGACAGGCAATCCACCATTGTTGGATGGCATCAATGTGGTACTTTCATACACATTTGCGTCCATACTATAATACTTACATCAAATCGAATTTACAAGTCTGCTCCACAATAAGAACATCCATTCTGTCAACCTGCACCAAACACAAGTTACCATCTCAGTGGCAAGCCTTAACTTGATTTCTTGATTTGCAGGTATTGAAACCAAATTAAACCAACTTGCCACTCTACTGAACTAGAGAATTCCAGAAATGAAAATCATTCTACTAACATAAATATCAGAGTGCTGCTAGTCCTTACAACTGACACATGTTGCGCATTGCCGAAAAATTGAATTAGTTAAGATATTTTAAGAATGTGTCATGCCTCTAAGTCATTAGCATAAAAGTGAGGCACAAGAGGCATAATGATAACTTCACCATTTAGTTTTGAACTGGTCAGGGAGTGACAACATGTGGGGGAAATTAACTACAAAGACAATTAGCAAGAGGTACCTCCAAGTCTTCTAGCTCCGTTCAAAGACACAATCATATGATCTGGATAGTTCATTGTCCAAAAAACAAGTTGATAATACAATAATTTGTTCATCCTAAGTTCATTGGCAATGGATACATAAAACCAATTTGAGATGTAGTCAACAAGCAAAAGGAGCACAGGTGGACACAAAGCATCATTGGCAAATGACATATATGATTAGAAAAATCACATCATAAATGGCAAAGAATATATACTCCAATTCACTTAACAAATAATTGGCAATAGGCATATTCTCACGACTGGAATATTAAATTTCAACTTGATAAGATAAACACATAGCTCAAAATTAATTATAGCATGACCATAATTTCTAATCCTACTCATGAAGAACACATATGTTGAGACTAACGGAACAAACGAAGGATCACTGAATAACATTTTCCCATCAAGCATGTATCAACAACAACATTTTCATCACATAAATAGCATTCAGAGCACCACATAAAAATATAGACGCGGCCACAAGACTTGTGAGAGGATATAGGAGGATGGGTTAATGCTTTCTGTAATATAACAACAACAAGGAGACGATAAACCAGTAGATCAGATGGGAAGTGAGAGAGGAACACCAGATCTAAAACTCTTCACAACCACATAACAAAAAATTAAGTGAGGATCTACACATTCGAGATAATACAATTAGTGAATCGATGATATTTAGGGTTAGGTAAACAAAAACTCGTGAGAGGGACGGAAAACGGGAATCACTTGCCTTGTAGCACAGATTCGCCATTCGCTAGTCCCCGCATGTTGCGGTCCACCTGCGTGCTGCTGGACATGGGAACAATGTTTCGGTGCCCCTGTGCTGAAAGCAAGGGCACTTTGGTGCTACTATCAACCACAAATGTGCCCGAGTGAATTCTTCTCATGCAGCTCCTCGAGGCAAACAAGTCGTCGAGGATCAACAGCAACCCGCACGTTGTGGCCTGGCTGTCAGTAGCACAGACCGTGCTGGCTACGTCGCACCTGACCATCGGGGACCCCATGACCATATAGAACTTGAACACCGCAAAACCTCAATAGAAATCAGATAGGGTCACCAACTAATGGCGCTAATGTGAAAAAACCAGCATTGGTAAGAAAGAATGCTCTTGTAGGTCGATCCACAAATTAAAAACCACAAAATCAAAAAAATAGGAGCCGACGGCCCGCCCTGACGCCGCAGTGCCTCACGCGGAGACTCCATGCCGCCAGCCCTCGGGCTCCCAGCTAGAACACACTCATATATCTATCAACAATATTCGTGTTCACCAAATATCAAGAACCCCTACCCCAATGACTAAGAAAGAATGACGCGAATGAAGAAACGCGACAAAGACTCATCGGCGTGCTTCCACCGCGCCATGCCACCACCCGGGCCCCCAGCTAGCCAATCCATTAGCCGAAACAACCCTCGACTTTGGATCCACTCCGACGTGGTAGCATCCCGACCAAGAAACACAAGTCGATAAGACAAATCAAGGAAACACGCAGCCCCACCCCCGCAGGTCAATAGCATGCCTCGATCGTGCCGAGGCGCCATACCGCTGGCTCCCAGCTAGCCGGAACAACCCCGCTCCTTCGACTCTGGTCCCTAACCCACCAGAACACCCCAATCCCCCCCAAGACACCCATGGAATGTCGAAAATGTCAAAGAAGGGACCAAATCATCAATGCACACTACTTGGCGCATCAAAAAACCATTGAACAACCAAGAACAACCAAGAACGGGCCAAATCATCAAATACATGTTACTTACCGTCGGGGATGATGAGCAACACGCCTGCACCAGTGTGTCACCGATGGCCCTGGCCTAGAGCCCTGATGATGCTATGCTACCGCCAATCCTGAAAGCCGCCACAACCCTCGTGACATTGAACCGTGTCAAAGCGCGATCGAACCCTCCGCCCTCGAAAGCTCTGCTGAAAGTCCGCTCCGCTGTTCGACGGGGTTCTGCTTGATTGCCGCTGATTCCCCACACGTCAAGGGGAGAGCACCGGGGGCGAAGATGAAGAAGCAGAGGGCACCACGTGTCAGCTGGAGAAGACATGTCATGTTGAAGAGAACTTGTTTGGCCTTCTTCGAACGACAAGCGCTCTCTCTGTTTTACTATTGGTTGGGCCGCGCAAGAGAGACAAGAATTTACAGTGGTTGGGACCGAAGAAGTGGTCGGTCCATTGAATTTGTGTTCTAACCTCTTCAAAAACAGTGCCCTCAAAACTATATATTTACATAAATTATATATAATATTTTACAAACTTCGTATTTATTTTATTTACATAAAATTATGATGTAAATATTATGACCGACGCGCGGTGTAGCGTGTGTATCAGCCTATGTAGTATGTAATCCAGCCATCACTCAGGAAATTTTACAAAGACCCCCTCAAACTTTGTGAAAATGGTATTTGATCAAACCACCTCTCAGGGTTTGTGGAAAGCACCTTGAGTTTTGAAGGAATGCCAATAGGACTGCCACTTTTACAAAGTCACCCTAAAACTTTATCAAAATGAATATGTAGTTTAACCCACAAATAGTTTTATGGAAACCCTCTCAAACTTTGCAAAAATATATTTTCATTCCAACGACCTCTCGCAGACGAGTTTTACGAAAACCCCCGAGCTTTGAAGGAATGGCAAGAGGGTTGCCAATTATATAGAACCCACTAAAACTTTATCAAAAATAAATAGCAGTCCAACCATTGCTCTAACATTTTAATTAAGCCCCCTCAAGTTTTAAAAAAACTAACATTTCTTTAAGCCACCTTTCAGAAAATTTGACGACATCTACCTCGACCAAGCCACCTCTCATGTAATTTTGTTATAATAATTAACCCGCGATCCATGCATCTCCAACGAGTTGAACTTTACGGAACTAATACATGGTCCACGGACTTTTATGGAAAAGACCATAAACTTTCTACAAATCTAACCACAAATCAAAAATTTTGCGGAAAACTCCCTAACTCTATCATAATGAATCCACGGTCCCCGCTTTTGAACTAAAAAATACCATAGACTCTTAAGGAATTAATCCACAACCTAAAATCCCCGTAAATTGTCCACAACCTTCCTACCAATCATTGTGCTACATGTCATTGCATGGCAACACCGCGCCAGTCTTTCTCATGAGCTACTTTTATTTATGGGGATCCAAGAGCAGAACTTCCCACCAACAGGTTTGGGATTGCATTCGATTCATCCGTGGATAATGGAAGGGGCCTTGAATTTGTGCTGGAGACTTCAATGAGGTGCTAAGTAGTGATGAACACTTAGGGAGATGTGACAGACGGAGGAATCAGATGAGCTTATTTCGTGAATGTTTAGAAGATTGTAATCCGATTGATGCGGGATATATTGGGCCGAAGTTGAGATGGAACAATAGGCGGGGAAGGAGACAAGAATGTCCGTGTTCGGTTGGACGGAAAGCGGTAGCAAATGCCGATTTCATTCGGATATTTGATGAATACCAAGTAGAAAATTTAGTCACTTCTACTTCGACCACTACGCAATTAAGATAGCAATAGGTAAACATGAACAAGGAAAAATAAATACACCATTTGTTGAACAATTTAAATATGAAGAGCCGATGACTACAAAAGCATCATGGAACAATTCCGGAAAGAAGGTTATGATGGCTTATGATGGCCCCGTAAACCTCCAATCTACAAGGACCAACATGCAAAGAATTTACGGAGCGTGTTTCAAAGTTGGGGTTCCATGAATCATGGATATCTAGTGTAATGCGGTGTGTTTCTTTGGTGCGCTATGCTATTCAAATTAATGGAGAGTTAAGCGAAAGCTTCTACCCGGCCAGAGGTCTTCACCAAGGAGATCCAATCAGTCCATATCCGTTCCTCCCGTGTGTCTTTGAAGCTCGAAGGACTGCCATGCTTACTAAAAAATAAAGAGAGGGAAGGCTCTCTTAAAAGACTAAGGAATTGAAGAACAGGGACACCGGTATCTCATCTCTATGATGGTATCTTTTTTACAACGGGAGATGTGAAAAGTGTTCAACATTGAAATCGATGCTCCAACAATACATTGAAGGGTATGGAGAAAGAATTAATCTACAAAAGTCACCCATCTTTTTTGGGAACCGAAGCCCCGAAGCTATCAAGAAGAGAGTAATGCATGAGTTGAACATATATAATAAAACTTTGCAGTTTACATACTTAGGTATGCAAAATCTATTAAAAAATCATCAATTAGCACATTTGGTTTTCTTTCAGAGAAAGTGTGGAAAAGACCTCATGGATGGAGTGATAAGCCATTATCTAGAGCTGGGAAGGAAGTCATGCTTAAATCAGTTCTCCAAGCTATTCCTATATATGTCATGAGCTGCTTCCAGATATCAATTGGTATTTGTGACAGAATGAGATCGACTGTATATCATTGGTGGGACTTTGAGAATGGAAAGAAGAATTGCATTGGCGTTCTTGGGATTGGTTGAATGCACCAAAAACATTGGGACGAATGGGTTTTAGGGATATGGAGTTATTTAATCAAGCCCTTTTACCAAAGTAATGTTGGTGCTTACTAACTATGCCCGATTCTTTATGTGCAAAGGTGCTTAAAGGTAGATACTATCCTAACTCCACTTTCTAGGAGGCGGCACTACGGGAAACACGGCCTTTGTCGTGTGCCCGAGGTGCACGACAAAGGCAAGGAAGCGCACGACAAAGCCTAAGGCCGCACGACAAAGAAAAATCCATGGCAAAGGACCTTTGCGGTGCGCCTTCTTCCCGCATGCATGGCAAAGGTCCTTTGTCGTGCGTCAAGACCGGCGCACGGCAAAAAAAGGGGCTTGACAACGTGGCCAACACGGACGGTCGTCCACCATCTTTGCTATGTCACCCTCTAGGACGCAAGACAAACATTTTGATAAAAAATAAAAAAGTCAAAAGCCTCGTCGGCCTTCTCCTTCCCCACGTCGGTGCCGCCACTAGGCCACACTCGCGACCACCGCGGCCACCAAACCACCGCCGCGCACCACCACACGCCGCCCGCAGGGAAGATGGGTGACCGGATCCGGCCCGCACCGCTCGGCCCGCCGTCGCTCCCGCCATCGGCACCGCGAACGCCATGAAGAGGAAGGCCGTCGTGCACTATCGTGGGAGGGAACCCCGCCGTGTGTCGTCGGAGCGGGTGCGTGCGCAGTGGAGGAGTGGTCGTCGCACTTTTGTCGGAGCGGATCCGCGTGGCCCCTCCACCGCTCCTCCCTCGAGCTCCGCATCCTATCATGAGGAGGGATGGGGAGGTGGCCCACCGGCCGGATCCGGGCAAGAGTGAAGCCGCCGCACCGTGGGGGAGGGGCTGCCACGCCGCGGTTGGTGGAGGCCGCCGCACCACCATCGGATCATGCTACGTGCAGCCCCTCCACTACTCCTCCCTCGGCCAGCCGGAGATGTGGAGGACACCTCCACCCCCGAGAGCCCCGTCCTCGGCCCGCCGCCTCCGCCGTCGGGACCATCGACCTTGGGTCGACGCGTGCGGATCCGGCGAGAGGGAGGCCGGGAGTTGCCCCATCGAGAAAAAATGATGGAGGGGTGGTAGTGATGAGGTTGAGAGAGAGAATGGGTTGCCGCCCGGATTCGGCGGCAAGGCGAAGCCGGTGGAGGGGCTAAAGCTAGAGGAGGTGACCCGCCGGCCGGAGTCGGCGGCGAGCCGGTGTGCGGGGGGCGGTTCACCGGAAGAGGAGGAGGAGATGCGGGCTGCGGTCGAATGGGGTGAGGAGGAGAGTGGGTTAGGGTTGGAAAGAGGAGTTGATAATTCATATAAAAACTTCGGGGCGAATCTCGACCATCCGATCGCTAGATCGATGGTTCCCAACAAACGTGGAGCCGGTGGGGGCGAGGTGAGGTGGGCCGGTTCTTTGGTGGGCCGCGGTCGAATTTTAGTACATTCGCCGTGATGGGGCCAATTCGGCTTTGCCCCGCACTAGGGTCCCTTGGCGCACGACAAACATAATTTGTCATGCGTCAGGGGTACATGGTGCATGGCAAAGACACTTTACATTTATGCCTCTTCCAACCTCATAATTAGAGTTAATGTACTAAAATTATCAATTAGATACGAACAATTACCATAAATTAGAATGAGGCAATATGTGTTGTATATTGCCTAAATAAAAAACTTTGAATTCAAATTCAAATTTGAACGTTACTAGGGCTACAAACTCAATCAAGTGGCTCTCAACACTCTAAAACTTCTAGTGAGATACTCTAGTTTCTAAACACCATCCATGCCGACTCGCTCAAAACACTCTATATGATTTATCACAAGATTCACAAAGGATATCATGAGCCCTTGACGAATCTCATGATTTTCAAACTGCATTTTATACAACTAAAAACATTGCAACCACATGTGGATTTTCATGATTTGAGAACAAAATGTTCATAATTTCATCCAATTTCATGGATAAGGTCTTAAAAATGATTAAATTACATGCATATCATTTTTCCACAAACTTTACTCCATTACTTTATGCACTTGCCGTTCAGATTTGACACATACGACAAAAGTTCTTTAAGTGACACATAATTATCGAGACATGTATAAAATTGAAATATAAAGTACAAAATAATGTACAAAGTAATATAGAGTACAAAAGGGCGGCCTAGTGCAAGTGGTAGAGCTTGCCGCCTGTGAACCGAGAGATCACAGGTTCGAGCGGTGGCCTCTACACATCGCACGATGTGTGAGAAAGACCTCCCACTAATAACCTCCCCCAGACCCCGCACAGTGCGGGAGCCTATGGCACTGGGTACGTCCTTTTTTATGAGGACAAATAAAAAGAAGTACAATTTTTTTTAAAAAATACTTTGCTATACACCGTAGGAAAATGCACGGCAAATGTATATGTTTGCCGTGCTCCGGAGGAAAACACACAGCAAAGGGACCGAAAAAAAATTAGTTGGTAACAGTCGCGGATGGTGATAACGGTTGCGGTTAGTTTGTCGTGGGCCAAAAAAAGAGACACACAACTAGGGATGCAAGTTGGGATATATTATAATGGGTCATTGGGTCGACCCAAAAATTGATAAAATGAACTAGGATGACATTCTATGTAATTAATTTTGGAGAGGAAATGAACTAGAGTGGCATGCTATCGTAATTAATCAGTTGACCCAAAAAACACTATTGGGTACCCACTTGCATCCCTACGCTCGGCAAAGATTACTTACCGTGCATCATAAATAGTGACACATGGCAAAGGTTGTTTGTCGTGCGTTTTCTCTGGCGCACGACAAAAAAAGGGGAGTTTGCTATTCGCCCGAGATAAAGCACACGGCAAACATCCGGACGCACGACAAACTTGGGTTTTCCCATAGTGCAGGCAGCACCCATAATGCTTCATACACTTGGAAAAGCTTAATGTATATTAAAAAACATTTGATTAGTGGGGTTTTGTGGAGAGTGGGCAATGGCATGACAATTTATGTAACTCGAGATCCCTGGATACCAGGTGTACTTCATCAGTTTGCCCAACCAATTATTCATACCCCAGATCTTAAAGTGAATTTTCTAATTGATGAAGAGAACGAACAATGGAAGGAGGATCTAGTATGAGCATGCTACTTTGAGGAAACTGCTGATATGATATTAAAAATTCGTCTGAGTCATAATACATGTGAAGATTTTGTGTCATGGGAGCCCAACAGAGAAGGTATATTTACGGTTAAATCAGCCTACATATTTGCAAGATCTGTGAAATTTCATTTGTTTTCTGGTACTAATGGGAAGGGAGGAACCGCAAATATTACACACGTTACGAAAGACTAGAAACACATCTGGAAGATAAATGCCCTAGATAAGATGAAAATAGTTATGTGGAGGTTGGCCCATGATCTGTGGAGGTGCACCTTATCCGGTTGGGAACGAGGGCATTTTGGTCCGTGTACGCAATACGACGCCTCACAGTGGGCCTCAGGCCGCGACAGACGTAGAATAAGGCAAATATGTGGGAGTTGAAGGCTAGCAATGACAATCTCCAATAAGACGAATAGCAATGGCGTTTCTTCAACTTTGGAAAATAGTAATGGCCTAGATCCAAATATCCCTAAAGTAAAATTTTGCATTAAGAAATCTAATTTCATTTAACAGCTCAGTGATCAATAGATGAGTTTGGTCTTGTTTGTTTCATATTATGTCTGATTTTAAAAAACTGATTATGGAGATAAAAAAACCAGATGTCTCTCATAATCCATATCTGGATTATAGATTATGCGGGTCATCTAATTTCTGAATCTTCCATAATCAGATCTTCAAAACCGGTCATAATTTGAAACAAACAGGACTATAGTATTGTTGGAATTCATATCATGGTCTCAGCATCCTAAATTTTTTGTAATATGCATGTTCATCATTTGTATAAAAATCTCAACTTAATTTTGGTGTGTCTCTTTTGATCTAGTATACTAGCTAGGATAAACACAAAATGTTTTTTTTAAAATAAACACGACCTGGTTTGAACATCCTAATTTTGTTACTATATATACTCCCTCTGGTTTGGTAAATGAAGTTGTTTTGGACAAGGTTTGAGTCAAACATTGATAATACAAATCATTAATAACTTTGAATTGAAGTCGTTGAGTTTGGAAATATGAAAACTACATGAATAGATTTGTCTTGCAAAATACTTTCATAAAAGTATACATATTTCATTTTTTTAATAAATATTTTTATAAAATTAAGAAGTCAAAGTTGTACTATAGAGATCGTGTCGCTGTTCTAAACAACTTCATTTACCAAACCGGAGGGAGTACTTCTAGAACATGGATATTTGCACCGCGCGGCAGCTGCATTTCCACGACTAGAGATGAAAGCAAGTTAGAACTAAAATGAATAAGAATGTCATTCCGCATAAATAGTTTATTTGGAGAAAAAGATTTGAGTGGTATATCCAATAATCAACTAATCCAAAAAAAGTACTAGTATTGGATACTCACTTGCATCCTAGGATGATAATAAACGCGCCATGAGTCTATGATCAAAAGTTTACAACTACTCCAGGTCTCCAGTTGTATACTTGTATCTAATGACACGGTACATTCTCATTTGCATGTTACCACCAAATGCCGGTGCCAGTTCGGAAATGTTCCTCTCTCCCTTGCAGATGACGCCCATCTGCCAGTGTTACTTCGGTATCTGCCGCGCCTTTGCCGTTGACGCATCATCGGCATCCTTACCGTGACATCTCGAAACACATTTCCTACGTTTGTGTGTTAACATTGTGGAACCAAACGCCACCTCCGTTCAATCGATTGGTGTTACTGAAATAGGGGTATATATATACATTGAACTGAAAATTCAATAGAAACGAGAGTCCTCAACCAGTGAGAGTCAAACCAACCACCAAGTACATGGGGGAGCAGGAGGTGAGCGCACAGCACGTGCACGTTGGGTGGTCTTTCCATGGTTGAGAATGGATAAAAGTGTCATGCATATTATTCTTTCGTTTGCCCAAATGATGAGGTTCGACACTCAAATGAACTTATACGTACTTGTTTGTTACACGGCACGGCGGTCGCTCTGAAAAACAAATGGAGCGCAAAACGCGTAGGAAGTGTCCGCCTGCAGCTTTCCATTGCAAAGGAGGTCGTTCACAGGTTCGATTGCGCACAGGACAGCCGTCAGCTAGCTGATCACGAACGTGCCCTGATCCGGAACAAGATGAAAATGAAATGCCTTGGTCTATCCTCCCTCCTTCGAACTATTATGTGCCAACATTCACGAATCACCTATCTTGCGGAAGGTGACGCCAACACGAAATTCTTTCACCTGCAAGCCTGCCATCGCAGTCGTAAGACTCACGTTGCCAGTTTCAAGGTTGTTGATGACGTGGTGGTCGTGCATGATGACGCGAAAGCCCAGGCGGTGTTCCAGCACTTCAACGATATTCTAGGCATCCCCCTGCTAGCACTTTGTCGCTGGATTTACAGCGTCTTGGCGTCCCGGTCGCGGATCTCACGGGCACAGACTTTTGTTTCTCTGAGGAAGAAGTATGGCGGGTAATTCAAGACATGCCGCTGTATAAGGCGCCAGGCCCTGATGGCTTCACAGGGTTATTTTACCAAGTTGATACTTAGTGATTACCGCCCGATTAGCCTTATTCACAGCTTCTCAAAGTTGTTCACCAAGGTTCTCGCATCTCGACTGGCACCCAAGCTGCATGAGTTAGTAACTTACAATCAGAGCACCGTACCTTCGTTAAAGGTCGGGGGTTTAATGACAATTTCAAGGCGGTTCAGTTGTCAGCCAAGTCGCTTCATAGATCGAAAATTCCAAGTGCCCTGGTCAAGGTTGATATAGCTAAGGCGTTTGATACAGTCGATTGGACCTTCCTCTTAGCTATTTTGAAACACATGGGTTTTTCAAGAAGGTGGTTGAACTGGATCTGCATGATGCTATCGACCGCTAGTACAAAAGTGATCATCAATGGATCCCCGGGGAGAAGAATATGCCATGCTCGTGGATTACGTCAGGGGGACCCCTTTTCACCATTGCTATTCGTGCTGGTGATGGAAGCCCTCAACGCCATTCTGCATTGTGCAGACAAAGAAGGCCTTTTCAGAAGCCTTGATCGTTGCCGGGTGAAAGAGAGGGCCTTTTCTACGCAGATAATATGGTTATGTTCCTAACCCCCTCGCCTCAGGATTTGGTTCTGGCTAGCACGGTCTTGGACACCTTCGGCAATGCATCTGGACTGCGAGTCAATCCCGGTAAATGCACCATCTTCCCCATCCAGTGCGGATTGGAAGATTCAGTCACTCTGTTGAAATACTTCCCAAGCAAGTTCAGCCTGTTCCCATGCAAATATTTGGGCATCCTCTTGGCGATCAGGAAACTGAAAAAGCAGACCTTCAACCCTTGGTAGATAGGGTTTAATTTCCCAAGGGTTGCCAACATGGAAAGCCGAGATGATGAGCCGGGCCGGTCGGGCGGTCTTGGTTAAGGTCAAAATGTCCGCTGTCCCAGTCCACACCGCAATTGTGCTAACAATTTCCCCTAGCTGGGCAATCAGCTGTATCGACATACGTCGGTGCGCATTTCTTTTGAAAGGCACTGAGTCGGTCGCTGGTGGCCAGTGCCTGGTGGCGTGGCCCAAGGTCTGTCGCCCGCCGGAACTTGGAGGTTTGGGGGTACCCAATCTTCAGATAATGGGATATGCCTTGAGAATGAGATGGCTCTGGGAAAGGAAGACACAAACTGCACGCCCATATATGGATGCCTCTTCAGGACGAGGTCAAACAACCGGTTGCAATGTTGTTTCATTATTCTACCACCATGCAGGTCGGAGATGGAAAAAGGACCTTGTTCTGGGCCGATCGGTGGATACATGGTCAGTCCGTGGCCGAGCTGGCTCCTTGCCTGGTTCAAGCTGTCCCCAAACGTATACTGAACCGGCACACGATTTTTGAAGGGTTACAAGACCGACGATGGGTTAGAGACATCTCTGGTGCGCTTGCGTTGTATGAGCGTTGCTGGACTGCCACTAGAAGGAAGCGCCATGGTCTTCAGGACGACGATGCTTGTGCTCTCTGTGACCAGGAACCTGAAACCGTCTCACATTTGTTACTCACCTGCTCTTTCAGCCGCACTGTGTGGCACCTCATCCTCGCAAGGATCGGTATGCCTGCCATCACGCCGACGCGCACAGATCAATCTTTGGCGACTGGTGGTTACAGTCACGCAAAGCACTGTGCAAGGAAGCAAAAAAAAAAAATCCTTTGACTCCCTGGTGGTTCTGACGGTGTGGAAGCTTTGGTTAGACAGAAACGCTAGGATTTTCTCTAGTTCTAGTATGACAGCAAGCCAGCAAGTTTCGCAGATTGCTGAAGAGGCGCGCTCTTGGCTCAAGCTCGTTTCACCAGCATGGCGCCCGTTGCTTTAGCTTTTGGTAGACCGGCAGGTCGCGAAATAACTGATGTGTAATAGCTCTCAGATTCTTGTTTTGAGTGGGCCATTGTTTCTGATGACTCGCTCCTTAGGGTGTATTATTCTCCTCCTCTTAAATGAAATACGTGCCAAGGCACAGTCGCTAAAATACGTACTTATTTGTAATATATCTGTTTTTTGGATATTTAGAGTTGAATTTTCTAAGATCGTATACGATGAATATCGATATCCAACACATTCATATCTGAATTTGATTCAATAAAAACATAATTATCCATATTCATTTTGTATCTGAGTTTTTAGTATTTTCATTTTATATTAAAAAGACACATCATGAGCATATTCATTTTAGAGTAAAATGCATGGGCGGTCTCAAATTTGTGTCATTATGTCACCCCGGTCCACGAACGCACAAAGTGTGCACTGAGGTCCCTAATCATTATTTGAGTTTTACTGCACATTCAAAAAGGCCTAGACCCGTGACCCGTGATGACGTGGTGTGTATACACATCTTGGCTCCCAGTTCGTCTTTCCCCTCCTGAATCGCCATAACCTCTCCGTCAAGCAACCGCCTCCAACCACATAGCCATGGCAGCGCCACTAAGCTCTTCTTCCTCAGCGAATAGGCGACAAGTGAATCCTGAGATCCCTCTCATAACCTGCCCAGATTGCAAATGCTTCAAGGTTTCGAAGCTGGTGGTGCAAAGTAAAGATAATGGAAACAAGTGGCCGGTGTTCTGCAGGTGCCCTAGTGGGAAGGAATTGATTAGAGATTTTGGGGAATAATTCATGTAAAAAAAATAATAACCATGATTGACTCATCACCTCTAGAATGAGGCTGGCACGGTGTGTTGCAAACAAAAAAAAGGAATACGATGCGCTGGAAAAGAAAAAAAACCAAAGGATACACATGTTGATGCTGGTGATGTGGATGAACGGCCAATGTGAACAAGTGAGTGGTTTTATGCTGGTAGGACGATGGATAGTGATTTGGTAGTACCAATAACATCAAGATAGCAGAGAAAAAGGACCGGTTTTATTTGGTAAGCCTTGCTAGCGTCACATCTCTGAAGGAGAGGAATGTGGTCTCTCTGGCTGTCCTTCTTTAGCTTTGCAGGTAACTAACGCTATTGCAAATCCTCCTCCCTGTAACGGTCCTTAGCAGTCAGCTAGCTCCTCCCCTTTTGAAGGATCATGGTATCTTACTTTTTTGGCACTACTTGGACATGGCTATCCCATTTGTTGTCGGAAATGGGATAGATGATGCCATCATTAAATTAGATCCTCAAATTATGATTGGATTCCAACCACTTGCTGAATTGTTCATTATCTGAGTACCCGGAAGATTGTCCCGAGTTTTCGTGCATGGTGGATGTTATCCCCTGAAACTTCAGAATTCTAAGCACCACTTGCTTCGATCGCGCATCTCAGAATTTTTCATGATGCCCTCCATTCTCACCTGAGAACAACTTTGTGTACATTCCTTGTAATGTGATGACTTATCATGCATATTCTTCTCTCCGAGTTGAATCAACCTGGAAATCTATTATTTATCATCTAAATACTAACCAGAGCATACTACAACCACAAGGAAGAGGGTCTGATCTGAGCTGAGTGGAAGAAGAGTGTATATATACAACCTGACAGGCTGAGACTCTGAGTTTAGTGGAGGGGAAAGCAGAGTTGCTGGCAACGATGACTAGTGAAGATATGGTAGACGTAGATGCCAAGATCTATAGATGTTATTACTATGTGTGCCAGATCACCTGGGTGGCTACCTATGAAGAATTGAAGATAGATGCACCGACCCCCGCCAGACAATGAATGGGATAGCCATGCATGTCCAAGTAGTGATACCACACATGATCCTCCAAAGAGGTCTTTTACGGTACACAATACTAATGTATACTACCGTTTGAAAAGGACTCGTATGTAATAAAAAAGACCTATTTTGAAGGATCGGACGGTTCAAATTAATTCTATATTACCATTTTTTAGCGATGGTATAGGTAGTATTTGATATAATTATTGAAACTATTGACAATAGTTTGTTGTAATGTATGAAATCAAACATATGAATCTTTTATGTAACCTCATCTCATGTTGGTTAATATATTTGAGCAAATTACTATTTTATTCATAGCAAAAAATTGGTTATATTACCATATTACTATTGGGTAATATTGTGCACCGTAAAAAAACATTTCAAACACAAAGCTAGCTTTGCCAATATCTCCCGACTCTTGTAGTTGTAACGTGCAGCGGCATACTTAAAATTAACTAGGGGAATCTCACCCGCGGGAATTAAGAAAAATGCAATGATCGTAAGAGAGAATTTCGGCAACCTCGCGCGTCTGATCATAAGAGAGAATTTCGGCGACCTCGGAAACCTCGTCGCCGCCGTTGGTAATTCTTTGATCTAGGTTTGAACACCACGCGGCCCTACACCCTAGAGTAATCGGTGTTACCGTGTGTTAGCATGATGACATAAGGAAGTCACAGTGGTATTTCACCAAAATTCACCTAGCTTTATTTGCAGTTTGCACGATTTCTCTTACAATAACATTTCCCTTTCACGGATTGTCAGCGTCCAAAAGGAATTTTAGAAACCATAACTTACACTTTTTTAAGCGTAGTTTAGGGGTGGTGCCGGGCTTACATATAGTTTGCAAGCCTAACGTGCTAGCTCAAGCTACGAACGAGTCGACAAACCGAGTCAACCTTTTTGCTCATTTTGTTAACAAGCCGAGCTGAGCTGGCTCGTTACGACCAAGCCGAGCTGAGCCAAGCCAAGCCGGCTCGACGTCCAGCCCTATCCACAGGGCAGCCGCCGTCGCCGCCGGCAAGGGGCCCGCCAGCGGAACCATGCGACATGGGGTGTCGTGATGGGAGATCTCGTGTGAGCGAGAGGAAGGAGGAAGGGGTGACGGAGAAATAGAATCGAACCGGCACGCAACTTATCCACGGCATGGTGGGTAAATTCGTGAAAGTTTGCTCTCACGGTCAAGAAAAGCAGGGGGAGCAACTGTAGGATTTGTGAAGGGAAAATTTTTGTTTTGGCTGTAGCTTTTGCTGGCAGCTAAGCCCTTTGGTTGGGCTTTTGACTTTTTTTGAAAAGCCACAGCCAATAAAAGTCCAACAACCAAAGGGACCCTAATACATGCGATCAAAGCCAGTGGTGCTCAGCAAGTGTTTGGAGTCCAATCAATTTTTTTAATGAACCACACAAGACAATGCGTGTTTCATGATATAGCAGGAAAAAAGACTAAATCCTCATGATCCCTCCCATTCTCAAATTTAGCGCACATCGCCAATTCCCTAGCAGCAATTTTAATTATCTATATATATGTCTATCCCTAGGAACTGGAAAACAAATAATCTATTATTTAAGAACAACTCTATCACACTCTCTGCGGTCATGCTAAGTGGAGTTGTTTTTATTGGACAGTACTGAATGTAGCACCAACACCAAGGAAAGGAGCAAAAAATAGGACCATGTTTGCATATGTTCTTCATTCAGTAAGATGGTTGTTACATTATATATTTTTTAGATGCTGGTTGCTGGGTGTAATTCAATGAAGCATAC
This sequence comes from Cenchrus americanus, assembly GCA_947561735.1. Taxonomy (NCBI): domain Eukaryota; kingdom Viridiplantae; phylum Streptophyta; class Magnoliopsida; order Poales; family Poaceae; genus Cenchrus; species Cenchrus americanus. Next base: position 8,959,239 of record OX387240.1, on the reverse strand, counting down.
TAGCCAAATTTGGAATTTGGGGCTGTAGGACAGTTTGGGCACCATCTAGCCAAATCATTTCTTGTATGTATGGAACAAAATATGAGGGAAGCATGTTGGAAAAACAGAGGAGGTGAGGGTGCCGAGCATTAATTTCACGTCTGGACTGGGGTTTAGGCCATATACAACAGTGTAGACAACTATTGTCGATTTGACATACACAGACAACTAAATAGATAGTTTATACAATGGGTTGTCTATTTAGCTGTCTACAAGTCATTGAAACTAGATATGGGCACATGAATCATGGTGATAAACTAAAAAGTTGATCTTTGTAGCCTTATTTGTGCTACACAATAAGATGTGTGATATATTTAAATAAGTACATGAAAAGAGTTGAAAAATCAAATTCTGAAATAAAACAAAAATGCTACTATTAAAAATAAAATAACCATGCATCCTACTCCTTCCAAAACCAATCAAACAAAACGAACTGAATCCAACATGCTTACCAGATATTGGTAGCAATGAACAGAGAAATGACAAATCTCAAAACATGACTTCAATTCACAAATGACTTCTGTCGTTCCTATAGTGCATTTCAGCTCACACATCAATTCCCATTACAATTCAGTTCACACATGGCTACTGTCATTCCCACGATTTTAGTTCACACATGACATATTGTCTGGTTTCAGATTACTAATAAAAAGAGCTCCAACTCTAAATGCAAATAATTGAAATGTGACAAAATAATCATCATTCAGTTCACAAATGGCTTCACCCAGACACAACAGGATACTGCAACAGCCTCTCAATGGTTTCACCTGCAGTTCACAGAAGCAAAATCAGTAAACTTCAAAATATCAGTGCACAGGACAACTTATATTATCCATAGAAGTGACCTCAATCGTACCCATAGAATAATTTGTTCTTCAAACATTTATTCTTGTGGAGTCTGCTCTCCCTCCTGTGCAGTTGACACAGAATTTGAATAGTTCTAACAATTCAAAGATCTCACATTCATATCAGTTCAGAGGTTACATAGACAAACAGTTTAGCATTCAGCTACAAATAGAAGAGCAGCTACAAGTAGATCAAAACATTTCAGGCATTCAATTTAGCATTCACACCACTAAATAGAAGAGAACCTGAAACCAGAGAATATGCCATCCATACAAAATCTATGTCATCCATAGAATTTTAAACTGACACACTGATATGTAAGCTGATAGTTAGATGCTCACGTCAGTTGTAATCTGAAAATATGTTCAGTAAACAATGTTCATGAATCACACGCAGCATGCTATCTGTTCATGAATCATACACATGTTATTTCTATATGTTCAAATAAATTCTATCTTCTCAGAAAAAATCAAAAGTATAAATTGGTTTTGCATCAGCATTCACATTTCAATGCTTGCCAAAATGTGTAACTACACAGCAACATGTGAAGCTTACAAAATTTTACCTCAACCATTCCATTTGAATAGTACACAAATTATGGTTCCATAAAGTTATGGATCTGTAATACTTCAACCCTAGTTTTAACAGACTGCTAAGTCTGATTGCACAAAGCTATGATATAATGAAACAGTATGTTGTGTGTTCATGAATCACACACATGCTATTTCTATATGTTCAAAAAAATTCTAGCTGCTCAGAAGCAGTAGTTTTCTGTATTCTAATTCTACTCATCAAAATCAATCCTCTAATTGTAGTAATCAAAGTAGTGGTCATGTATATGATAAATCTGTGCTGCTACTACATTAGCTATGCAGAGCTCTTGCAATCACTATTTCTTCAGACGAAAATCATAGAAATTGATCTGAGAAAGAATTGTTACCATGATGATGGATCCAAAGCTTGAGGATGCATCCATGGATGACCAATTAAACTAACACCAACTCCTTGAGTCCACGAAGCTCCACTCAGCAAGGTATGCCCGCTCGCTGCCGGTGAAAAAATAGTCACTGGAGGAAGGGGCGCCGATGATTAAAGGGAGGCAGTACCTTCCGCTGATATCGAGCCTTGCTGCTCCACCGCGACAGACGCAAGGGTCGGGGCCTTCCTCGCTGCTGTCCCTGCGCCATTCTCGTTTCTTTTGAAGGCCGATGCAGCCCCCTTTGGCATCTTTCCAGCCGCCGCCGCTGCCTTCCGCTCCTGCAGCGCTGAGGCCTTCCGCTCCCGCGCCGCATCTGCCTCCAACAAACCACGGGCCATCGCCAATCCGCCATCGCTACCTGATCTTGACGCATCGCTGCTGGATGAAAGGTTGGAGGGATTGGAGAGCTGGGAGACGAACTGGATTTATACCCGGAAAAAATTGGTGCGCAAGGATAAAATGTGCCGGCATCTTCCCGCGCTGGCGCGCCAAATCGCCGTGTCTGGGGATTCGGAATCAAGCCTTTCGTATACCAAAAATAAAAGAGTGTCTTTATTCGTCCAAACTTCTATGCGAAAGGTTCAACAGCGAAACCCCAAGAGCCATTGATTTCGTTTCCATCTTTCAGAATTCGCTTTTCGACCAGTACCCTTCGTCGCCAGCGGAGCTACCAAACGAGTTCAGTATAACCCAGGGTGTCAGGGTCTCGGTCAGGCTAAACGATTTCTTCTGCGACGAAACCTCAGGAGCGAATCTTATTCACCCAGGTAGTCTCGGTCTGGGATTCGCTCGGGGGGTTTCGTCGTTCCTAACACTTAATGAATTCAAGCTTGAGTGTGATTCTCTGTTTCAGGTAACGAAAAGTGCCAGGCGAAAGGGGAATCTCCAAAAGATCGAAGGTTTCCGCCCCGACAGGCGCACGTGATAAGAGCTGGAAAGACGCCGCGATTTGCGGGGTGACATCATGAAGCGCCGATTACGTGGAGACCTAATTAGAGATTACCCGAAAATAGCCTAGCACATTCTGTTTTTATTCGTTTTACACAAGGGTGTTCTCGGAATGTAAAAAGTCCGCCCACCTCCCTATAAAAGGAGTTGGACCGGCACTTGTAAAGGGGATTGACTTTTGAGAAACCTAATGTTAAGAAAAGAGCTTTTGGCTGTACTTTGTTCTGCATTTTGGTTTTAGTTCTTAAGCTTTTGTTTTCCCTTCATTGTTCGTGTGCGAAAGCTACGACTTTCCCCACAACACGCCGCCGCCGCACCAGATCGAGCAGGGTCGTACAACGGTGCAGGAGGCGACGCTATTGTTTTGGAGCACGAGCTCCCGCCGTCCTTTTGGGAGGCGACGACACGGTCGTTGTTCGCTTGGGCGGGGGGATTTCTGCAAATATGCCATCACGAAGACGGGAAATAGACGCCTGTTGTACGTGCCCTTAGCTTTCAAGAATATATGCAGTAAATTTAATTATAGCTACAGATTACAGTAATGGCTGTGGCTGGCTACAACAATGGAGAGTTTATTAGCATATCTGCATACGCAAGCATGTATACTTCATCCTTGCACAAGTATACACACGACACGAACGTACATTTATAGCGCGTGACATACGGGCGCCGGGGGATTATCCGGAGGCCACATGTTCTCTCTCCTACAGGAGGTAAAACCTGTGCTCCTCGACCACCTCTCACAGTATTCATCCAACATACTGCAGAGGAGGTTCGATTCATTGTGGCGTTCATTGATCAAGTGCAGCGGAGGCTTCCTCCGACAATGCAAGCCCTCCTGGCCCCTTCCATTCTCAAATGTACGAGTCACATCACCAATTCCTTATCGTGTGTCTACGTTTATCTCTAGCATACCATACTCTCTCCGTCTCTAGTCGTGCACAGGGGAGAGTTTTATGTTGAACACTTGATACGAAGAGATGTGTGAGGCATATATGTACATGAAAACTAGGCATTTTTTAAACAATGGATAAATCCGGCATCTATATCCATGTGGTGGGTATATACATCCAACTGGGCATTTTTTTGGGTAGGTGCTGGTTTTAATTGTCCGGACAGCCGGAGTGTGTGGTGGTTTAGATTCGCAAATTTTTACTATTCATTTATCACATCTAACTATTCACGCATCACAAAAAGTCATATCTTCTCTCATAGCATGCATCCAAATGTGCACTTTTTCCACAATTTTTCATTCCAATGCACTATTCCAGCACTATTTATTCGCGCAAATTTGACGACGCAGAAAATGAGAGTGTAGAGATGCACATGCAAATAGAATCATCTTTCTTATGAATGTCGGTGCACGTTGTGTTTGTTCGTGCAGGGTACTGCTGGTTCAGGCTAGTGTACGTACCAGTACCATGAAGAAACATTATGCTGATGAGCGTCGTCTCCTGGTGTCGCTGTTGGATTTCAGCCAGGGTTTTTGGCCTACCTGTTCTTGATGGCCATGGGAGTCCCGCCTAGTCAAGGTGGAAGCGCAACACACAGTCGACACGCTCAATGATCCGCGCATGCTATCAACCGCACCGAGGTGACGATTCCTGGTTTTGCTCCTGCTACTTGATGAAGATTCAGTCGGATACGTTTTTTTTAGCACAAACTGTGATTCAGTCGGATACGTTGGCAGTGGACAAGCGAACCAGAGTGCCTGATCCCTTCCATTCTCAAATTTAGCATATCGCCAATTCCCTAGCAGCATGTCTATGTCTATCCCAGCAACTTGAGGAGAAATAATATATTAGTATCTAATAACAACCGTATCGCACTCTCTATGGTGTTGTTTTTATCTTTATACAAGACCTATAAAATGGGGAGGATTTTTGCCCCCACATTGAGCCACGTCATCAACAAAATGAGAGCCGTCGGATCACGTGTGGATGGTTCGGATCCATCCATGAGGCCTAGTAGTTTAAAAAAACCTCACACTTTGTCAAAATTAATATGCAAGCCAACCCACACTTAGGTAATTTTATGAAAACCCCCTCAAACTTAGCAGAAATAGCATTTGCTCAAACCACCTCTCACGAAGTTTTATGGAAAGCACCTCGAGCTTTGAAGGAACGCAAGGAGGGCTGCCAATTTTACTGAATCCCCCTCAAACTTTATTAAAATTAAACCGTACTCCAACCACTACTTTGATAATTCAACGAAACTCCATCAAACCTTTTTCAACAAAATTGTGGGGGAGATCTCCGTAGTGTAAAAACATTCGTTTAAGCCCCTCAATGTTTACGTAACTACCATTTATTTAAACCACCGATCGACGAGTTTGACAACATTTCTCTCGATCGAGCCACCACTCGGTAATTTTATGACAACCAACCCGCATATCCCACAAACTTGAACTTTATAATAATTAAGATAGCGTCCACATATTTTTATAGAGAAGACCCTAAACTTATTAAAAAATCAACCCACAATCCAAAATTGTGCAGAAAAGTCCACCACCTTTGTCACGATCAATCCACCGTCCCTGCATTTTAACTAAAATACCCTAAAGTTTTAGAAATTAATCCACAACCTAAAATCCTGCAAAAATATCCCCCACCTTCCTACAAATCACTAGGCTCCAGGTCATGGTGCGATAATTACGTGTCAGTTTTCTCAAGCCAAATCTTAGGAAATTTTATGAAAAATCCCTCAAGCTTTGAAGAATGCCAAGAGGATTACCAATTTTACAAATCCCTCTAAAACTTTATCAAAAGTAAAATGTACTCCAACCACTGCTCTGATAATTTAATTAAGCCCCTAATCTTTACATAACTACCATTTATTTATGCTACCTCTCAGATAATTTGACGACATCTCCCTCGATCGAGCCACCTTTCAAATAATTTTATGATAATCAACCCACGACCCATGCATCTCCCACAAACCTGAGCTTTACAGAAATTAACACACGGTCCACACACTTTTATGTAAAGACCCTAAACTTACTACAAATCTACCCATAGTCCAAAATTTTGCAGAAAATTCCCCCAGCTTTGTCACGATGAATCTACGGTCCCTGCATTTTAACTAAAAACACCCTAAAGTTTTTAGAAATTAACCCAAAAAATCTTGCAAAAAATATCCTCATTCTTCCTACCAATCACTAGGCTACAGGTCATGACGCGGCAACCACACGACAGTCTTTCTAGTTGGACACTGAATGTAGCACCAACACAAAGGGATTGAGCAAATAAAAAAATAAAAATAGGACCATATTTGCAGTTCTCCATACAAAAGCCGGGTGTTAGATTTATGTATTTTTTTGATGCTGGTTGTTGGGTGTAATTCAACGAGGGCATAAGCTTGGACCAACCGTCATAGAACTTATTGGGGGCTGTAGGTCGGTTTGGGAATCATGTAGCATGCATCAATAATCATTTCTTCAGTGTATGGAATAAAAGGATGAGAGAGGCAGGCTGGAAAAATAGAGGAGGCGAGGGGCGGTCCGACACCTTTAGGGCTTGTTTGGGAATTGGTGGAATGAATGGGAACGAAGGGTCTTGGGGTGGAGGAATTTCCATTATAAGTCAAAATTTCCCAAAATCCCTTTCATTCATCTTCCATCCACTTTATTCCTCCATTTCCCAAACAAGCCCTTAGGGCCTCTTTGGGAACCTCAGATCCCTAGGGAAGCTCCGCCCAGGGTGGGAGTATTTAATCGTTGCTATTTTTAGTTGTTCTGTGGCAAGCATGCATGCAGCCGGGTGTTTTGTTGTTGCTGCCGTGCTACGACCTTGGGGAGTGACACCCGCTCGCATTCGCATGACGCGAGGCCGGGGAGTAACGCCCGCAGGTTCGAGGTCGGGGAGCGACGCCCGAGGGAGAGCAGGATCGGTAGATCGCGTGGGTATCAAATTGTCCCGTCCCGTAGTTGCGTGCCCAAACCAACCACGGGGAAAAGACCGGGTTGTTTCCAAACGAAGCCTTATGTTCCATTGCAGGTTTTTGTTCAATGAGGATGAATGTCCAGCTGATGCATGTATTCAACGAGTACTGCAAAGTGGGCGACACACCCTAGATCCAGTATGCTGCTCTAATTAGATAGAGGGTTGATGAAATACAATAGCTACTGGATCGTTGGCTGAAACAGCTAGCAGCTCAAAGATACAATCTCTGCTAATATTGCTGAACCCGACCAGAAACAAGGCAACAAAAATAATTTGATTAATTAGCTGCTCTGCTGTGGACTCTGTTTCGCATGCAACTAGCTACACACTCAACCGCGCTCCTCAGCCGCCGACCACGAAGCTGCGTAACCTCCACAGCCGCAACTGCTGCAAGCTAGCATTGCTTTGGAGACGCAAGATGTAACCACTATTCATAGACGAATCCTCCTGATGCATGCCTTTCATTCCGACCCCAAGCCCACTGGTTTTCATTAAGAAGAAGAAATCTTCTCCCGGCTTATAAAACCACCGGACCCCGGTTTCACCGGCGAGGAGATTTTTTTAAAAGCAACCCCATAATTCGCTCCAACGAGGATTCGAACTTGGGTGGTTGCGACCATACCTTAGCCTCCACTAGCCAACTAGGACTAGAGGGCTTTGGTTTCACTTTCCAATTGACAGATTAAAGCATAGTATCCATAGAATAAACCTGCTTTTCACCATCTCTCTACCTATCTTATCAATGTGCTTTTATCATGAAAGAGTATAGGTACATACATACAAGCCTCAAATAATTTGTGTGAAAAAGTTCAATCCCAAATTGGTGAAGTGGAGTGGGGGTGTGTACGCAGGGTTGGGGTGTTATTAGGAGTTGCTAGTAGGAACTCAGACTCAGACGACTAGTGATTATTTACAGGTAGGGATTACAAACCTCAGAAAAAAAATAAGAGTGCAGATGCACATGCAGAAGATTTGTTGGCAGGTTCTGGTTGCTAGGTCGCTTAATAAAAAAAACTAAGCCGGTGAGGGTAAGACCGCCCCACGGTTTTCATTAAGAAAAATAAACTTTCTCCCTACATAGAAAACCCCCGAACCCCGGTTTCATCGGCGAGGGGCATTTTTTTAAAAAAATCAACCCCATAATTCGCTCCAACGAGTAATCGAACCTGGGTGGTTCCCTACTTAGAAAACCACCGGACCCCGGTTTCACCGGCGAGGAGATTTTTTTAAAAGCAACCCCATAATTCGCTCCAACGAGGATTCGAACTTGGGTGGTTGCGACCATACCTTAGCTCCGCTAGCCAACTAGGACTAGAGGGCTTTGGTGCTAGGTGGCTTAATATTTTGTTTACTGAAGTTAAAAGTGGGGCTAACTTGGTTGAAAAAGAAAACTTGCTGTAATAATGAACAAAATATATAAGAATAAATCACTCGGATATGCCTCAATAACATGACATACAGTGAAGTACAGCAATCGCTGCCGGATCTGAAGGCACAAACATAATGAAAACTAACTCAGGTTTGATGAATGTCGCATGGTTATTCAGACTGTAGAAATGTGCTTACAATGATGTGCCAATGTTATTTCCTGTTGTAGCGAACATGGCCTCATATGCCATTTGTTCGGAGTTTGATTTTGGTGATTCATGACAACATGATCATTGGGACTAACCATATTGCTTGAGCATGTCTTTGTAGACATTTTTAGGTCCCAAGGATGCAAGAAAACCCCCATACAAAAATGCCAAAACAAAGGGTCGAACCGAGTAAGAAAAGGAAAAGAGAAGACACCGTCGGATGAACCGACGGTCCCTCAAATACAAGCGTCGGTGCAATCGTCGGACGAGTTGGTGCACGGGGTCAAACCCTAGGTACCGTCGGATGAACCGATGGTCCATTATTTAGTAGCGTCGGACGAGTTGCGGATGAAGAGTAAGGAAGACGATAGCACCGATGGTCCGACGGTCCGAGTGAGGACGCCGTCGGTCTATACGATGCTTAGTTTGAATTCATACGAGAGACGCGCCAAGGCGAGCCTTCGGCACTCGGATGATCCGACGCCCTAGTCAAGGTGAAGCATCGGTCTATCCGACGGTCGGTTGGAAGCTAACGATAACGACTTGGACGCGAGACCTTCGAAGCACGGATGATCCGACGTGGCGTCGGAGCAGGTTGTGTCGAGAGAACCTCAACGGCTACGTGACGTGGGAGGGGGACCGGATGAACCGACGCCCGGAAAAGCACAACGTCGGATCATCCGACGGTACCCTTTTCGCAGCTTTTAGCCAACGGCTAGTTTGATGCCTTGGGCTATTTATACCCCCTCCACTCACCCATTTGAGGTTGCTGGATTGTGCGGAAGTGCAGAGGAGTTCAAGACACATTCAAGATCATATACAATCCATCCAAGTGCTTAATTGCTCATCCTTAGACTAGTACATGCTTTGTGTATGTGCTTAGTACTAGGCTGAGCTTAGAGCTGAGTGAGTGCAAGGTTGTGCCAACCTTGTGAGGTGATTCTTGAGTGAATCCAGTTGTACAAGGTTCGCCGGAAGCCTTGGGGCCTAAGTGGCTCACCGGCAATCGTCATCGACCCTCCGGCTTGGTGTGGAGCGGCGAGGACACTTTGTGCGGTGGACGTGGAGACCCCCTTCCTTGGTGGAGAAGCTCCTTAGTGGAGGCGGCATCAAGGTGACCAAGGGAGCTTGACAAGTGCCTAAGTGGCTAGCCTTTGTGGCAAGTCGAGTTGGTGCTCTTGGGAGAGACTTGGTGACCGGGAAGCAATACTCTTGTGTGAGTGCTTCAACAACGTGGACTAGGGGTGGTTTAGAGCCTACCGATACCACGGGATAAATCGCGTGTCAAGAGTTTGCTTCCTCTCATCCCCTTTACGTTTCCGCATTTACTCTAATGCAATCTTTGCTTGCCTCTACTTTCCTAGAGTAGTATCATGCTAGGATTGGCTATAGGTTGCAAACCTTCTTTTGGGATGGGAGTTTCACACTAGAACAACCATAGTTGCACATATAGATAGTATGTTCTAGTTTACTTTTGTGTAAAATTTAGTGAGCCGTAGGTTAAGGTTTTAAGTTGCCTAATTCACCCCCTCCCCCTCTTAGGCTAACGGGCATCCGATTCCTTACACCTGTTTCACACCTGGACCTCCCAATTATGGGCAACTTTTGACAACAAAATCAGACTAAGTTGCATGTCTGCTAATTAAGCTCCTGGTCATTTCTTTGCAAAAGGAGCTATATATGAACTGGGCATCAGATCCTAATTTACAACAAGTGTGCCAACTATATATGGAGGCTAGACAGCAACAAAGGATAGCGAACAAACAACAGTTAGCTCACAATCACTGAGGCACACCTTCACTACCGGAAACGCGGCCTTTGCCGTGAGTTCAAATCTTTGCCGTGCGTCTTTTATCGGGCGGACGGCAAAGAGCTTCTTTGCCGTGCGTCTCATTTTACGACGCACGGCAAAGATTTTTTTTCTTCCTCCACCCTTGCAATAAACGGCCGTTAGTCTTTGACATGCGTTGCTTGGAAATGCATGGCAAAGAGCCCTCTTTGCCGTGCATTTTGCAACGACGCACGGCAAAGTTTTTTTAAAAATTTTGATTTTTGTACTTCTTTTATTTCTCCACTTTAGAGACATTATTTTGTACTCTATATTTCAAATTCATACAAGGCTCAATAAATTTACTATTTTTAAAAATTATGTGTCACTTAAAGAATTATTGTCGTATACGTCAAATTTGAACTGCAAGTGCATAAAGTAATGGAGTAAAGTTTGTGAAAAAATGATATTCGTGTAATTGAGTCCTTTTGAGACCTTACGCATCAAATTAGTTGTAATTTTGAACATTTTATTCACGAAACATGAAAGTTCACATGCTTTAGAAATGTTTTTTAATTGTATAAAAATGTAAACTAAGTTAGAAACTCATGAGATTCGTCGAGAGCTCATGCAAAGAGTGCCTTTGCCGTGCGTTTTTGGAAAACGCACGGCAAATATCCAGAGTCTGACCCAACAGCCCACCGCGGCCCACTAATTCTCCGATCATTGTGAGCCTTAGGTCTCACAATCCAACAGTTCAAATCCAATGTCAATCGTTATATAAAAGGCTCCCCTCCCCTCCCCTCCCCCTTCTCCTCACCTCCGGTGCCGCCCCTCACCCTCCAGGGCCGCCCTCACCTCTCCCGCGTCGCCCCCTCTCACTCAGCCTCGACATCCAGCGCCGCCCCCTCTCGCTCAAGCTCCAGCGCCGCAGCACCTCCCTCTCTCCCTCACCCTCGACCGGCTCCCCCAGGCACGGAACACGACGGCGGCGAGCTCCTCATGGCCGGCCTCCTTGTGGTCAACACCGGCACGACCGCCTCCGGATCCGGCGCGGTGGGCCTCCTCCGCCCCCGACGGGCCGGCGCGGTGGACGCCGCCTCCTCCCCCGACGGCCGGCGCGTGAAGGCCCACCGACGCGGATCCGGTGGCCCCCTCCCCCTCGCGGCCGGCGTGCGGAGGCCTACCGGCGCGGATCCGGCGGCCCCCTCCCCTACGGCCGGCGCGTGGAGGCTTCCTCCGGGCCCCATAGTCGGCAGGAGCAAGGCGGCACCGAGCAAGAAGTGGAGAAGGCGGTGGAGTTCTCATGGAGGCGGCGGCTCCTCGCTCCGTCCGCCTCCTTCCCCACCGGCGTGTGGCCGGCGGTCCTGCCTCCCTCATCGTGCGGCGTCCACTTCCTCTCTGACCGGCTCCGCGCTGGATCCAGTGGCGGCAGTAGTGGAGGACGGGCACGGCGCGGTGGTGGATTTGGTGTGGAGCAGAGGCGGCGGGCCCTGGCAGCGATCGACGCTGGGAGGAGCCACGACGGTGTGATGGTGGTGGCGTCGCTAGCGTGGGGAACGGAGCGGCCGACGACGACGTGGTAGTGGCCTGGCAGAGGCGAGCCCCAGCCTGCCTTACTTTTTTTTTTCTTTTTTTCATTTTTCTGTGTCGTGAGCATTTGTGGGTGGCGCACGACAAAGAGCGGGTGACGCCGTCTCGCTGGGGACGACCGTTAACCCCTTTTCTTTGCTGTGCGTCACATGTTGCGCACGACAAAGACATATGTCGCGTGTTGCCTTTCCCTACGGCGCACGGCAAAGGTCTTTGCCGGGCAAAAATGTGCCGAGCGCCCTTTGCCGTGCGCCCGGGTAGAATACGCACGACAAAGGTTGTGCCGTGCGGGTTCTGGCCTCTGCCGTGCGCCCGTGGCGCACGGCAAAGCGCGCGAATCCGGTAGTGCTTGTAATGCAAGCACCTACGCTGGAGTCTTGCATCACATAGCATGCATGGATCATTCTCTAGCTGCTGTGGTGCTTGAGCACATGATTTGAGCTGGGGATGGCCTAGAGGCAGCACATGCATTTGGGCGTTCTCTTCTTCCAGTGCAGCGTCCCTACACATCAACTGATTGGGGCCAGCCGTCTTGCACACCGACCGAGCGACTGATTGTAAACCAGAACCAACTTGTGTGATTGGGGATCCCGCCGACATTGGAAGTTTTGCCCATATATGGTAGCAACATGCGCTCGCTTGGGGGAGTCCTTATGACAAGCTCAGCCGATTCATGTACCGTGTTTGGCTGCACCTTGAGTTTAGGATACAGGAGTAGAAGACAATATTGTAAGGAAAAGACAAAATTGTATCCCACCCCTTTCTTTGACAAGCAAATCAATGGTCTGTTGTGGAGCCATGTCACAGCCTCCCTTTGCCATGGAGACTCCCCGGCCCCTTCCCGGTGTCTTCCGTTCCTAGAACTCATCACCATGCGTTTTAACCCCTATCCGACTTGCTGCCAAGAAAAAACTCAAACAACAAATGATAGTGTGAAAGGTGCAGTGAGGCCATGGATCTCTGTGTATATATAGATGTATAGCCCACTAGCTGGTGCCAAATATAATGCCAGAGAAGACGAGTACACAGGGTTGGTGGCTAATTGCAAGAATAATGACAACACGCAAAAAATCATATGATGTGCAAGCATGTCCACATATATTCATTCCCCCGGAGCCCACTACGCGCTGGAAACCACTTTTATCATGTGTGCCAAGAACCGTCACGAAAATATGGTAAAACTGTCAGAAAAAATAATTTTGACGACCGCCGGACAGGATAATCTTGACAGGTTTAGTTCGACAGTAAAAATCAAATTTGCCTGTTAGGAAACCGACATAACATATTTTTTTGACAGGGTTTCTCTGCCGGTTCTCCACACAGGGGATATTGATGCCGTCAGGTTTTGAAAGAGCCTAATAACCGATAGCTTAAACTATTTTTCCTATCGGTTGCCACACATGAAAAGCCAACAACATTTAGAAAACAATTAAACCAATTATGTCATTTAACTTGTATTCAAGTTTAGCCACATAAACATATACATATTGTACATATATAAAGCTAAATTACTTCAAGTTTAGCCACATAAACATATACTAGCATTGAAAAGGACTAGTATACAATCATCCAACGGCTTAGATTAATTGTATACTTCCTAAAACTTATGAGTAGTATGAGGTGGTATGAATGAGTAGTATAGAGTGATATAAGGATATTATGGGAAAACAAATTTAACTACTTTTTTAATTATAACCTCATAATTAATTTGGAAATCAACACATTCTGTCACTTAGATCCGGTCTGTCCTAATACTAAGGATCATGCGAACATATATGCATGCTCACGATCCATTAGTTACGGAGGAATACCAACTCACTAAAGACCAAACGAATACCATCATCACGTCACAAGGAATTTGACTGCCAAAATATTTCTCCAGCAGCCTGTGGACGTTTGGAACGATGATCTTTGTAATTAGAAACACCACAAATGACTCGCCTGCGGCGGCGGCGGCGGCAGGTAAAGCACGAATATAGCGCCAGGCGGCCACTGCCGGTACGGCCGTACGGGGAGGCGACGCCCAGGCAGGGGGCGGCGGCCGCTATAACTCGTGTCTCGACTCCTGACGTTGGAAGAGATAGAAGAGAATGGATCTACAAGTAAATTAGTAATAGATAAAAAAATACTTACTAAATTACCCTTACTAATCCACAGTTAGATGTTCTCTATACTATATACCACCACGTAGCAGTATAGTGCACCGAAAAGGGCTCGACTACCAAAGGCTCATATGCGAAATTAATGGCACGGTTGTTGTACGTTTTACCACCAATGTGGCATGGGCCACCAAACATACACAAGCAATTAAGCAAAGCGTCGTGCAAATGTGCAATCCATCCATGTGGCAACCTCCACTCACTTCTTTCCAAACCAGTATTTGACACTAGGACAAGGCTTCTGCATCTATATAGACTCACAGATGGCCTCACTTTGCATCATCATTTGTTCATAAATTATACTGTCACAAGCATGCATGTCTCCAATCAGCTACTTCATTAATCTCCAAGTGTTTTGACAAGTAGCTAGATAGGCATCAGGGAAATGGATGATGACGAGCTGAGGTTTGGGAACGGAGGGCATCAGGAGGGCTTTCAATTCATGGCCAAAGCAATACAGGGAAAAGCAGCAGTTGCGGCTGTGGGGGTTACACAGCTTCGTGCCCGGCGACCGAGGAGCGCGGTTGAGTGTCTAGCTAGTTGCATGCGAAGCTGCGAAGCAGAGTCAACAGCAGAGCAGCTAGTTAATCAACTTGTGTTTGTTGCAATGTTCCTGGCTGGGTTCGGCAGTATTAGCAGAGATTGTGAGGTCGTTCGGCTTATCCCAGCTTGGCTTATCTCGGCTTATCCCGGCTTATCTCCTCTCACATAACACTATTTATTCTACCAAATTTAAAGCACTATTCCTCGAATCAGCCGAACGAGCTCTGTATCTTTGAGCCGCTAGATGTTTGAGCAAATGATCCAGTAGCTAGCTGTTGTATTTCATCAACCCTCTATCTAATTAGAGCAGTACTCGTTGAATACATGCATCACCTGGACATTCATCCTCATTGAACAAAAACCTGCAATGGAACATAAAGGTGACGGTTGGTCCAAGCTTAGACTGTCGGCACTCGTCGACCTCCAAACTCAACCCCTAGAAGGAATATTCCCGCCTAGTCATCTAAAACTTTCGGTTCGAGTTCCGGTTCTCCGCACCCGTCAACCTCTATGTCTCAAACTCCATATCAACTACCGGTCGCGGGCCCACGCGTCATACTCTTTTTCCTCCCCCCTCTCCACTCTCTCCTCCTCCCCCAATCCCCACCTACCCCGCGACCGGCGTCATCCTTCTCTCCGCCTTCCTCTCCCACCTCTCCATTCCCACGCCGGCGGCGGGGCTCCGGCCGCGCGGGCGGCGAGGCGGAGCGGGGGACTCGCGCCACCCCCTCCCTCCCAAGCTCGCCGCCTCCCCGCGTGGTCGCGCCCCTCCTCACCGGCGGTCGTAGATCCGGCGAGCTCACAACGAGGCGTGCCGGGGGCACGGCGGCCTCGACGGCCTCGCCGGGCACGCGGAGATCCAAGAGTAGGTCGCGCGAGTGGGCGGAGGCGGAGGAGGTCCACGGAGGCGGCTCGATTCGGGGTCGCCGGCGGCCATGTCCATGGCGTCGCGGTGGATCTACGGCCGACGGGAGCAAGGCGGCCTCCTCCGCCTCCTCCCGTGCACTTGTCCACCGGCGGAGCGAGGGCGGCGGCCCGGCGGCGCATCCGCTTCCCTCCCTTCTTTCCCCTTCCGCTCCGAGCTTCCGCGCCAAAGGTTGGTAGTTGGTGACGGGCGCCGACGCGAGGCGATGCGGGTCGTCCCGTATCGCGCCGAATATGGCGTTGTCGCGGCCGAACGGAAGCGTGGCGTCCGACCCCGGGTCGCCGGTGCGGGAGAAAAAACGGCAAAAGTGACCTCCCGGTCGCTTTGCCGGCCCTATCCGGCCCCCGGTGCGGATAGTCTTATGCCCTCGTTGAATTACACCCAACAACCAGCATCAAAAAAATACATAAATCTAACACCCGGCTTTTGTATGGAGAACTGCAAATATGGTCCTATTTTTATTTTTTTATTTGCTCAATCCCTTTGTGTTGGTGCTACATTCAGTGTCCAACTAGAAAGACTGGAGTGTCGTTGCCGCGCCATAGATTGATCGTGACAAAGCCGAGGGAATTTTCTCGCAAAATCTTTGACTATGGGTAGATTTGTAGTAAGTTTAGGGTCTTTACATAAAAGTGTGTGGACCGTGTGTTAATTTCTGTAAAGCTCAGGTTTGTGGGAGATGCATGGGTCGTGGGTTGATTATCATAAAATTATTTGAAAGGTGGCTCGATCGAGGGAGATGTCGTCAAATTATCTGAGAGGTAGCATAAATAAATGGTAGTTATGTAAAGATTAGGGGCTTAATTAAATTATCAGAGCAGTGGTTGGAGTACATTTTACTTTTGATAATTGTTGTGGCGAGAGCCTGCAGCTTTCGCACACGAACAATGAGAGAAGACAAAGGCTCAAGAACCAAAACCAAAACTCGAGACAAAGGACAACCAAAAGCTTTTACTCAACGAGTTGATTTCTCAAAAGTCGATCCCCTTTACATGCGCCGGTCCGTCTCCTTTTATAGGGAGGCGGGCGGACTTTTTACATTCCGAGAACACCCTCGTGTAAAACGAATCAAAACAGAATGTGCTAGGCTATCTTCGGGTAATCTCCAATTAGGTCTCCATGTAATCGGCGCTCCATGACGTCACGCCGCAAATCGCGGCGTCTTTCCAGCTTCCATCACGTGCGCCTGTCGGAGAGAAAGCCCTCGAGCCTTTCGGAGATCCCCCCTTTCGCCTAGTATTCTTCGCCACCTGAAACAAAAACAACACTCAAGCTTGAATTCATTAAGTGTTAGGAGCGACGAAACCCCCTGCTCGAATCCCAGGTCAGGGCCCTCTGTGTGAATAACTTTCGCCCTAGGGGTTTCGTCGTGGAATGGATTGACAAGTGCGACTCCTCCGCCCTGTGCTTTGAGTTGGATTTGTCTTGATGGCTTTGGCGGCGACGAAGGATATTTGCCAAAACGTAATGCCTAGAAGGTGGAAGTGCAATCTCGCCTCGAGGTTTTGCCGCCGGCATCCTTCGCATAGTCCGTTCTCCATTCTTTGGGCATGCGAAGCCTCGATTCCGAATCCCCCCAACAGAAGCCCCTCGATGGCGAAGCGCTTGCCTTGAATGCAAACCTGAGCCAGCGAAACCCTGGGATCGAGAATCGAGGCAAAAGAAAACGTCTTCCCCGGCGGCGGTGCCCCCGCAGTCTCGCTTGAAATACCTAGACTGCCCTTGGACGGGTGTTTTTTACCGTTGAGTTTGAAATTTTCGACCGTTGGGTTTTTACCGCCTATAAATAGACGGGGACCGCTATGCCGGTGCAACCCCGCCCCGTTTTCTCCATCCTCATTTCTCCTCGTGGCTTTTGCTTGTTGTTTTCGCCTCCGCTTTCGGCGAGTCGCTTCCGCGGAAGCCCCAGTCCTATTTTCGAGGTTAATTTTGCTTCCGCTTTTCGCACTCGCTTTCGTTCTTCACTTTCCAATACCGGACACTTGAGTCCATGTTACTGAAGAGACTTAGTTGTTTGCGTCAAGCACTCTTGCGAAACCATGGAGGACGAAGGATCATCGTCAAACCGTGGGAAACAGTTGCGCCGGCGGTTGCGGAAGCTACCGCGAGCTCCTCTACCTCGACGTCTAGCTCGGAGTCCGGTAAGATTTCGGCTTGGATTGGTCCGCCGGCTCTCGTGAGAGCGGCACTACCTCATCTTCTTCTAGTAGCGATGCAAGTAGTGGTTCGGATGGGGGTTATGTCGAAATAATGCCTAGCGACACAGATGTTGAAAAACGAGTGCTTGAGGACGTGGAGGAGGGCGAAATAGGAGTGGAGGGCGATGCGGTTATGGAGGAGTCCGAAGGGAACCCGTCCGGGGCGAAGGCTCGCACTTGCTATATTGGTCGGTCCTTGATGACTCGGGCGATTTAGATACCTTGCGGTTGGAGGGATGTTTCGAGCCCGGGGTGTGTAGATTGCCTCGGGAATGAGACCACGCCCAAACCCCGAAGAACGAAAGTGTGGTGTTCGGGACTTTTTCACTTGCGGGCCTTCGGTTGCCTGTATCCAAGAAGTTTGCGGATATTTTGGCAGCCTATGGAGTTCAAATTCATCAGTTGACGCCCAATTCTATCCCTCAAGTGCTGAAGTTTTTGTGGGCATGCCGAACCTTTGCTGGAGATAACGATGTCGAGACCTTCGTTCGACATTTCGAGATTCATTGGGCTAGAAAGCTAGTGAAGGTTGATGATGAAGACAGGGAAGCTCAATATGGCTGCTGCACCTTTCAAACCCGTCGCTTAGCCAAAAATCAGGCTCCGGTGGAGTTGGCTCCGGCGTACAAGAACAAGTGGGCTAATCGATGGACTTCGTCTTGGTTTTATGTTCCCATCGAAGTAATTGGTCGAAACTCGAAGCAAGAAGAAGTGACGACTTATGATTTGGCTAGCCGCATGGTCGACCTTGAGGTTGAGCCGTCGCCGGAGTTGACGAAAGCCGGCCGGTCCTCGGCAAGTACGACGGCTTTCTATCGAGCTACGCGTGTGATCACCACGCGCGATGCCCCGGAAGAATTTGTGGCTGCCGATGTACGGCCGTGCCGGCCCGATGGGGGTCATGGGCATTCAAGGTGCGGTGGTTGCCGGGCTCGACAATGATGTGCGAAGCCCCATTTTCAATGTCAAGCGACCGGAAAATATGACGGACGAAGAGATTGTTCTTGAAGTGGAGAGAAAGGTCGTACAGATGATAGGGAATTTTACCCATAAGGAATGGGAGTGCGCCCGCAGGATTTTGAAACATCAGGGCCGTGTTAACCGAGTTTTTGACGAGATGGGAGTGACATATTCCCCTCGTCCGGTGCCTCCGACGGCCGGCAAGAAGATGCAGCCTCCAGGCAACGTTGGGTCTGAAGTCGCCGATACCGGACGAAAGGCTAAGTTAGGCAAGACCAGTTTGGCTGTTGAGAGTGTTGCGAAGAACAGTAAAGCCCAAGATATCTTGGCCAAGCGGAAAGCGGACGCTGCGAAAGCGACCCTGCCACCGCTTGCTGAAAAATCCACAAAGTTATCGAAAGTTAGCGAAACTTTGGCTCGACGGAAGATTGAGGCGGCAAAAGTGGCTGCGGCCGAAAGGGAGAAAAAGAAAACGCAAGACCCCACCGTCCCTGTGGAGGCAGATAAGGGACCTTCCCTGAAGAAGAGACCGCTGGACACCTGCTCGAAAGGTGAAGCGCCTTGCGGTGAAAGAGAAAGAAACCGAAGATGCCTGAGGCCTCCGCTAAGAGAGCGCGAGTTGATCCAGTTGCTGAGACTGACGAAGATGTTGATATTATGCCTGCACCTCAGATTCAACCGTGCACTAAGTATCCTCCGAAGGGATCGGCAAAGAAATTGGTTGAGGGGCCTCCGCCGTTGAGTCAAACTGATGCAGAAGAGTTGGAAGCGCGGGAGGCTAGAGGTAGGCGTGTGGCTGAATTGATTCAGAAGGATATTGCCATGGCTGAGGCAGCTCCGAGAGGGCGTATGGCCGGTCTTGTGGATGTTGTGGATGAATCGGAATCGCTTTGTTATATTGATGACGACACCACTCGATCAGAACGAGGACCAGATGCGCCGTTGTCGCAGCCCCAATGCGAAGCTGCGACGACTCTTAACGAGGGCTCCGGTGCGAAAGCCCAGAATGTGATTGATCTGGATGCTCCGGAAGTTGGAGCTTCGACGGCGCCGACGTCTCGCTCGCCTCCTCCGGTGTCACAAGATGTTGGCCCGGCGTTGACGAAACCTATTGAGGCTGCCGCGTCGGGAAGATTAACGGCGTCCGAAAGTCTTCAGCGCGAGGATGCTGGTACAATGCGAACTTCCGAGCTTTTTTCTTTCGTGTTTTTCCTTTTCATTACGCATTTTTGTTTGTTTACGCTTTTTGCTTTGATATTATTTTTGGCAGCGAACACTTTAGTCAACTTGAGCGTTAAAGACCGGGAGGAAGAAGTGTTCCAGATTGAGGCGGATCCCTCCGCATCAGGGCCGGGCCTCGCGTCAATGCTAGGGGAGCCAGGTACGATGTTTTGCTTGCCGCTTTGCTTTTTGATTTTTGATTTTGCACCTTTGTCGTGCTAACGATGCGGAGGGTGTGCCCTAGATGACATTGTTACTAATCATCTCGCATTTTGAACGTACCCTGGAGGGCCTCAGCGCTGATGATCTAATGAAGATTGTACGCGCTTATCTTTCAAGGGGTATCCTCGCCTGCCAAAAGGGCTTCGAAAGGGCTACGTCGGAAGCAAAAACCTCAGCTGGTAGGCAAAAGGCATTGGAAGATGAGAATCGACGCCTGAGGGAAGAGAATGAAAAGTTGAGACGCGATGCCGATGGTTGGGCGAATCAGCGCGTCAAGCATCAAGAGGCCCTCGACGCCTTAAAAAGGGAGCTCGAGTTGAGCGTTAAATGCTATGAAGAATGTCGTCAGGAGTTAAAAGATATGGTGACGCAAAACGACGCGCGAACGTCCCGTTGGAGGCCAACGCCAATCTCATTACGGAGCCGAAAAAAGTGAAGGGCGAGCTCGAAGATACTTTGGAGAAAAATGAAGCTTACGCGCCACCAATGGGGGGCGTATTTAGCGACCGAGTATCGTCGAGCTTTGGAAAGTTTTGGTGCCGAGGCCCGGGACTTCAAAATTACCGACAACATCTCAAGTTTTGTGGAGTGGCTACATAGCGAATTGAAGCTTCTTCCCGATAGCATGAGCAAGATTGGGGACTATGGCGCCGCTACTCGCTTCCGAGATGTTCTTGAGCCTTCTCGAGCAACGGGGTTGTGAGCACTTCAAAACTTTTGGGAGCCGAGGCTTCGTGTTTCCTTCACCCGACGACGCTCCAGCCCCAAGCAAGACGGTTGATCTGATAAACAAGATCATCCTTCGGAACTTTTGGGCCAAAAGTGGGCGAGCGCATGCGCGGAAGAAGGCGGTGGACCGTTTGGCGAAGGTAAGTCGTTTTGGTTTATTTCAGCTTCGGTCACCTTTACTAATCGACTGCTTATGATGGTTGTTAATGCTTTCTTCCTTCTCATAGCTCCATTTTGGGCAGGCAAAACAAGCTTTGGAGCTTCGAGAGCATCGCACAACGCACGGTCCTGAGGCTACTTTGGGGCCTTACGGACCCGCAAGGGATTGGCCGCCGAAGCCCGCAGATGATGCCCCTGAACAGGCGATTCCCGGAGCCCCAGTTCGCGAGGCGCCTCAAGGCGAAAACAGCCGGTGGACCCCGTCACGGAGAAGCGTTGGCTCCCCTTCGGCTCGAATTAGTGGGCCAACGTTGTGAACAAAAATTTGAGAATGGCGTGTTAGCCCGTTGAACACTTGAAAGATGAGATGTAAACTTGAATGCCACTGCAATGTGCTATAGATGTCGATCGTAATTTTTGTTGTGTTGAGGCCGTTGATCGCTCGCAGCTTAAGTTATCGGCGCTTTCGAGTTACGGGTTTCGAAAGAAAACGTCTTCCCCCCCTTCGGAAGCGAGAGATAACTTAAGATCGACTACTTCGCTTGGGATTGTTATGTCGTCAAAGTTTAGAGCGTCTTTGGTCCACTTAAACGTTTCACGATGCCGAGTGTTGAATTTTCTCGTTTGTTGCTTACGGTTTTTTCTTTTTGGTTAAAACAAATAGGACTAGCCTTCGACGCGACGCTTAGGCGTGGACCATGTCGAAGGACTAGGAGCCGCTTTAGGTTTGTCAAATTTTACGGCTTTTGAGCTGTTTTTTGACGACGCATCCGTTCGCGTTTTTTTTAGAGATGGTCGATATTGAAACGTGCCTTATCACTTGCGACGCGGTTTCCGCGCGAGTTAAGGACTATGACGCTTCCGTTACGAAATTGTTTCGACTCGAGATTGAATCGCTTTTGAACGTCCTTCCCGAACGGGCCGACGAGAGGGCGGCTCTTTAAAAAATTGATTCTTGTGAATCGTTACGACCGCACCACTTGTGGGTGGGCTACTAATGAGTAGCACTTTGATGCTCTCACTTTCGGAGAGGGCTATTTTGAAATAGCACTTCAATTCATCCTCTTTTGGGATGGGCTATATGGAAATAGCACTTTAAGCCATGCGAAAGAGACACAATAAAGTTTTAGGGAGGAAGTATTCCATTCATTTTGGAAGTAAATTTTACATCAAGGCTGCCTCGTTAAAAACCTCACGCTCCCGAGTGGAGTCCTCCCTATGTGAGGAAAAGAGTACCCGCCTTGTTATTGAATCGTAAAATGCGAAAGTAAATGCTTGGAAAAAGCAAATCTAAGATAAATCCTCCGCACTTATAGTACCGTGCGAAAGGCTCCTACCGAAAGTAAACTACGGAAAAAACTTACACAAGTTGTCCACATTCCACGAATAAGGCAACTCCACACCCCGCTTCGTCTTTGAGACGAAAGGACCCATCTCGAACCGAGCTTGAAACCACATAAGGTCCTTCCCAAGCAAATTGGAATTTTCCTACGGCGTCGGCGTTCTTCTTTCTTTTTCAAGACGAAGTCTCCCACTTTGATGTTCTTGAGGGATACTTTCTTGTTTCTCCACTTTCTCGGTTTCCTCTTGATACTTCAATAGGTTTTGGACTCGCATCAAGTCCGTCGATTTCCACCAAGTCCTTGTCGGCTTCTTCGCTCTCGCGAGAGCTACCACCAAAACTCTAGCACTTTGATTGGATAACTCTTCGGGGCACATTGCTTCGGCCCCGTACGAGCCGATCCGAATGGTGTGAATTTGGTTGTTCTTGACTCGTAGTGTTGTGTGACCGGACGACTCGCGAGAGCTCATCCGCCCATTTTCCTTTCTTCTCGCTCAAAGAGGCATTTCTTGATGGCGGAGAAAATTTGCCCATTGGCCCTTTCCACGGCGCCATTGGATTGAGGGTGGTACACGGATGCGAAGCATAGCTTTGTCCCAATTGAACGACGTATTCTCTCGAAATCTTGACAATCAAATTGTTTTCCATTGTCGACAGTGAGCTCTTTGGGTACTCCAAATCCGCAAATGACTTGTCGCCAAAAGAATTTCCCGATAGTGGCCGAGGTGATGGTGGCAAGAGGCCTTGCTTCGATCCATTTTGTGAAGTATTCAATCGCTACCACCGCGAACTTGAAATTGCCCCGGGCGGGGGGGAGTGGCCCGACGATGTCCATTCCCCATCGCCGCAACGGCCGGGTTGGTGTAATAAGCCGCGACGGCGCTCCGGCCTTCGCCGGTGTTTTGCCGCGAACCGGCATGCCTTGCAAGTTTTCACGATGTGCTCGCATCTTTTATGGCCATTGGCCAATAAAAACCTTGCCCGAAGGCTTTTCCCCGCCAATGCTCTCGCCGCGATGTGTGAGCCGCACATCCCTCCATGGATTTTTCTCATGAGCTCGATGCCTTGGTCTTGGGAAATGCATTTGAGCAAGTGGTGCACATACGCCTAGCTTGAACAAGACATCGTCCTTAAGGACGTAACCCTTGGCTCGCGCCCTCGCATTCTTTTGAGGTCATGGGTTTCGACGGGTTCACGGTGTCCGCGAAGGAAAGCAATTATGGGGGCTCTCCAGTCCAGGCTTGCGATCGCATTGATAGTGCTGAGTGGTTGCTTGTCTGGCTTTGTGGATGGAGCAACTAGAATTTCAAAAAATACATCCGAGGGCATCGCCTCCCCCCTTGCGGCCTTCTTGGCGAGCTCATCGGTTTCGCCGTTGTGTTTCTGGCGGGTGCTCGATGGTGAATCCCCGAAAACGCCTTTCCATTTTGCGTACCTCCGCTAGGTATTTGATCGCTTCCGGCTCCTTGGCCTCACTTTCTTTTTCCACGTGGTCTTTTATGACCTTGGCGTCGCACTTGACTAAGAAGTTGCGGCCCCTAGAGCTTTCACTTTGCGAAGGCCTAGCGGCAAGGCTTCGTACTCGGTGGTGTTGTTAGTGCATCCGTCGGATGGATCCTTGTAGTCAAGCCGGGCGGCGTATCTTAGCTTGATGCCTCGCCGGGGAGGTGATGATAGCTGCAATGCGGCGCCCTTGCGCCCCCGAGTGCTCCGTCACATCCGATTTCCCGCATTGGTACTAGCTCTTCGTCGGTATTGACATTGCTAGGCGAAGTCCAATCTACGATGAAGTCTCGCTAGGACTTGGGATTTGATTGCCTGATCTTTTTCCAAAATCTATTGTGTATTCCGACGGTTCGGTTGCCCACTTGGCGATTCCGGACGAGGCCTCCTTGTTAATGAACGGATCGTTCGGAGGTTGATCCGTAAGCACCTGTGACTTTGTGAGCCTCGAAGTAATGCCCGAGCTTTCTTGTGGTCATGATTACGGCGTAAGCGATTTTCTCTAGCTCGAATAGTGCGGTTTGATCCGGCTAAGGCTTCGGAGACAAAATAGACGGGGACCGAAGTTTGCCTTTTTCGGTCTCGACCTCTCGGACCGGAGCGGCGGCGATCGCGGCCCTTGAGGCGGCTACGTAGAGGAGTAGCGGCTCCGAGGGTGAAGGTGGTGACAAGATTGCCATCTTCTCTATGTAATCCTTGAGCTCGGCGAAGGCCTTGCTTTGCTCGGGGCCCCATTCGATCGCGCCCTTGCCTTTCGGTGCCTTGAAGAATGGAAGGCTTCGCTCTCGCGGACCTTGAGATGAATCCGTTCAAGGCCGCTACTCGGCCGTTCAATTTTTGGATGTCTTTCTTTGTTCTGGGTTCCTCCATTTCCCTGATTGCTTTGATCTTGTCGGGATTGGCTTCGATTCTCTTAGCGGAGATGAGGCACCCTAGAATTTTTCCTTTTGTAACCCCAAACACACATTTGTCTGGGTTTAGTTTCAAGCCGGCCCTCCTCATGTTGGCGAAGGTTTCGGCCAGGTCATTTATGTGGCTGGCCCTGTCAGAGCTTTTGACGATGAGGTCGTCGACGTAGGCCGGATATTCTTGCCGATCCGTGGCTTGAATACTTGTTCCGGTCATTCTGGTGAATGTTGAGCCGGCATTTTTCAACCCCTCTGGCATGCGGACGAAACAAAAGGTTCCGAAAGGTGTGATGAAACTGGTTTTCTCCTCGTCCTCTTTCGCCATCCAACATTGATGGTAACCGGAGAAACAATCCAGCAGAGACATGATCGCGGCGTTGGCCGCAGAATCTACCACTTGATCCATTCGAGGCAATGGATAGTTATCTTTTGGCGTTGCCTTGTTCAGATCGGTGAAATCGATGCACATGCGCCATTTGCCGTTCTTTTTTCTTGACAGTGCATCGTGTTTGCCGGCCATTTGGGGTACATGACTTCGCGGATGACGGTGGCGTCAAGTAGCCTTTGGACCTCGACTTGACGGCTACCACCTTGTCGTCGGACATCTTTCGTAACTTCGTTTACGTGGCTTGACCGATGGGTCGATGTTCAATTTGTGTTCGATGAAACTTCGGTCGACGCTCGTGTGAGATCTTTGGCGGACCATGCAAAAACATCCTTGTTTTTCTGGAGAAAAAGAACTAGACTTGCTTCCTCATCGGCGAGAGATCCGAGCCGATGACGACGGCCTGATCGAGGATCATTGCGTCCAGAGGGACTCGCTTGGTCTCGCAGTCTGGCTGGATGTTGATTTTTTCTTTGTCTGCCTTCGGCTGCTTTTCTACGTCGTTGCGCTCGATTGCCTCGTCGAGGGCATGCATGTTTCGTTGCCCTGGGGTGCGGCCTCTTTCTAGGTTGCGGCCATCGTTTTGATGACCCCATATTGTGATGACCCCTAGCGTCGCCGGGATTTTGATGCATAGGAACGCTTGGTGGATGACCGATTCAAACTTGTTGAGAAACCCTCTCGCCTAGGATACCGTTGTATGGGTAATACATCTCCACAATGTCGAAGGATAAGTACTCGGTTCTGGC
Organism: Cenchrus americanus; assembly: GCA_947561735.1. Taxonomy (NCBI): domain Eukaryota; kingdom Viridiplantae; phylum Streptophyta; class Magnoliopsida; order Poales; family Poaceae; genus Cenchrus; species Cenchrus americanus. Next base: position 8,933,545 of record OX387240.1, on the reverse strand, counting down.
ATTTTGTACTGTGCCGAAAGATACAGGGAGGACCACTTTGCCCACTGCGTGGATGACACGCCCCCCGAAGCCATACAGAGGTGTGTCTGGTGGTTGCAGCAAGTCTCTATTGAGCCCCATCTTGTCGAAGGCATCGGCAAAGATGATGTCCGCTGATGAACCGTTGTCCACCAAAAGTTTTCCGAGAGTCCGGCTCGCTATATTGGCTTCTATCACAAGAGCATCATTGTGAGGGAAGCCTTGCAGCCTTACGTCTTCCTCCGAGAAGGTGATTGAGATGTGAGACCATCTTGTTTTTTCCACTCTTCCTTCCACGCAGATGTTTCGCACCTCGCGAAAGTAGTGTTTTCGTTCCTTCTTGGTTTCAAACTCCGGGGCGGAGCCCCCGAAATAGGCATTATGGTGCCGACGGATGGCGAGGGTCGTTTTGGCCCTCAAGTTTGGCCGGGAGCGGTGGAGGTGAAGGACCTTTGTATGGAGGGGGAGGGGGTGGAATAGGATGTTGCTCGATGGGCCTGCGCTCGATGTTCTGAGCTTGGAAGGTTTGTGATTGCCAAGGCGGAGGTTGTGGGTAATTGGGTAGTGGTGGCTGGTATTGAGGTGGTTGGAAAGGGTTTGCGAAAGTGTTTCTCCCAAAACTAGGATTTTGCCAAGCCGGGGCGGAATGGTTTACGGCACTCGCTCTTTCTTTCTCCTTCCTCTCTTCTTCGAGGATAGCTTCGAACCTTTTCTTATCTGGGCAATAGTTTGAGCTGTGGTCATCGTTTTCCTTGTGGAAAATGCAGTACCATTTTCTTTTCTCGTTATGGCCTCGGCCTCTACCTCGGCCTCTCGCCCCTCGCCTCCACCTCTTCCGCCCCTACGGCCTCCCCCCCCGGTTGGGATGAGAAGGACTGGGTGGGCTTGGAACCAGACTCTGTGAATCAGCCTGTGGGCAGGGATTCTCTTGGGTGTTTTCGCCCTCCAGGCCGAAAACGCTTCGAGGATTAGTATGAGAGGTGTTTCTGGGATTGGACCACTCCCTTTCGTTGGGTTGGTTGGCTTTCGCAGACTTTTTCTGCTGGGATTGTTCTTCCATGCACATTCTGAAGTCATTGTCTGAACGACAATACTTCTCGAATTCTTCGTAGAGGCGCTGGATAGTTTTGGGCCTTTCGCGCATGAGATGTGAGCGGAATTGACCGGCTCTTAAACCCACGATGGCGGCGTTGATGGCGACGGCGTCCAACACGTTTGGTGCCTGGGCTCTTAAGTGGACGAATCTTCTGAAGTAGTTTTGGAGGGGTTCCTTGTCCTTCTGCTTGCAGGAGAAAAGATCACTCTCTGTAAGTTCTGGACGCTGGAAACCTTGGAAATTTGAGAGAATTCGCTGCTTCAGATCATCCCATCCGTGAATCACGCCTGGGCTCAGGAGAGAATACCACTGTGCTGCCGCGTCATCAGCGGCGATGATGAAAGATTTCACTAGCACAGAGTCGTCACCGCCGGCTGAGAGGATGGCGGCTTCGTAGCTCATTAGGAATTGTCTTGGGTCAGACTGGCCCGAGAATCTAGGCAATGGAACTGGCCTGTAAGTTTGCGGCCATGGGGTGATTTGGATCTCTTGAGACAAGGGGGATTTGGGGTCCCATGGTCTCGTGCGAATGGTGTGAATGTCCTGGTGCGAAGGACCAGACTCAAAATGGCTCGCGAAAGGGTTGCGGCTGAATGTAGTGTGCGGAGGGGGCTGGGTGAAAAACTCATTGCGCTCGCTGAAGTTAGGCTGATTAGGAACTATGTATTCAGGTGAAGGTTGGGTGAAACTTAAGGATTGTTTTGCTTTTAAAGCGCGCAGTTCTTCCTTTAGGGTAGCTATTTCTGCTTTCTGTTTTTGAATCTCAGCTTCGTGTTGAATTGCCAAGAGCCGTTTCTTGGTCCTGGCCAATTCCTCAGCCTCCTTGCGCGGTTTGGCCGCCTCCGCTTCTCCGCGTTGGGTCGGGATCCGGGAGCGCCTCTCCCTGGGTGAGCATAGCAGAGAGATTGAGCTCCTCGTCCAAGGATGACGACGCTCCCTTTGTGGAATTGACGGTGGTTCTCTTCTTCCTTGTGGACATTCTGGGTTTGATACTCGAGCCAAACACAAACGGTGGGCGCCAATTGTTGTGGCGAGAGCCGCAGCTTTCGCACACGAACAATGAGAGAAGACAAAGGCTCAAGAACCAAAACCAAAACTCGAGACAAAGGACAACCAAAAGCTTTTACTCAACAGTTGATTTCTCAAAAGTCGATCCCCTTTACATGCGCCGGTCCGTCTCCTTTTATAGGGAGGCGGGCGGACTTTTTACATTCCGAGAACACCCTCGTGTAAAACGAATCAAAACAGAATGTGCTAGGCTATCTTCGGGTAATCTCCAATTAGGTCTCCACGTAATCGGCGCTCCATGACGTCACGCCGCAAATCGCGGCGTCTTTCCAGCTTCCATCACGTGCGCCCTGTCGGAGAGAAAGCCCTCGAGCCTTTCGGAGATCCCCCCCTTTCGCCTAGTATTCTTCGCCACCTGAAACAAAAACAACACTCAAGCTTGAATTCATTAAGTGTTAGGAGCGACGAAACCCCCTGCTCGAATCCCAGGTCAGGGCCCTCTGTGTGAATAACTTTCGCCCTAGGGGTTTCGTCGTGGAATGGATTGACAAGTGCGACTCCTCCGCCCTGTGCTGAGTTGGATTTGTGCTGATGGCTTTGGCGGCGACGAAGGATATTTGCCAAAACGTAATGCCTAGAAGGTGGAAGTGCAATCTACTGCCTCTGAGGTTTTGCCGCCGGCATCCTTCGCATAGCTGTTCTCCATTCTTTGGGTATGCGAAGGCTCGATTCCGAATCCCCCCAACAATGTCCATGGCGTCGCGGTGGATCTACGGCCGACGGGAGCAAGGCGGCCTCCTCCGCCTCCTCCCGTGCACTTGTCCACCCGGCGGAGCGAGGGCGGCGGCCGGCGGCGCATCCGCTTCCCTCCCTTCTTTCCCCTTCCGCTCCGAGCTTCCGCGCCAAAGGTTGGTAGTTGGTGACGGCGCCGACGCGAGGCGATGCGGGTCGTCCCGTATCGCGCCGAATATGGCGTTGTCGCGGCCGAACGGAAGCGTGGCGTCCGACCCGCGCAGTCGCCGGTGCGGGAGAAAAACGGCAAAAGTGACCTCTAGGTCGCTTTGTCGGCCCTATCCGGCCCCCGCGTGCGGATAGTCTTATGCCCTCGTTGAATTACACCCAACAACCGGCATCAAAAAAATACATAAATCTAACACCCGCTTTTGTATGGAGAACTCGCAAATATGGTCCTATTTTTATTTATTTATTTGCTCAATCCCATTGTGTTGGTGCTACATTCGGTGTCCAACTAGAAAGACCGGAGTGTCGTTGCCGCGCCATGACCTCGTAGCCTAGTGATTGGTAGGAAGACCGAGGATATGTTTTGCAAGATTTTTTGGGTTAATTTCTAAAAAGTTTAGGGTGTTTTTAGTTAAAATACGGGGGACCATAGATTGATCGTGACAAAGCCGAGGGAATTTTCTCGCAAAATCTTTGACTATGGGTAGATTTATAGTAAGTTTAGGGTCTTTACGTAAAAGTGTGTGGACTGTGTGTTAATTTCTGTGAAGCTCAGGTTTGTGGGAGATGCATGGATCATGAGTTGATTATCATGAAATTATGTGAGAGATGTCGTCAAATTTTCTGAGAGGTAGAATAAATAAATGGTAGTTACTTAAAGATTGGAGGGCTTAATTAAATTATCAGAACAGTGGTTGGAGTACAGTTTACTTTTGATAAAATTTGAGAGGGATTTTGTAAAATTGGCAGTCTTTTTGGCATTTCTCCAAAGCTCGAGGGGATGTTCATAAAATTTCCTAAAAGTTGGCTTGAGAAAACCGGCACGTAATTATCGCACCATGACCGGAGCCTAATGATTGGTCGGAAGGTTGGGGATATTTTTGCAGGATTTTAGGTTGTGGATTAATTTCTAAAACTTTAGGGTATTTTAGTTAAAATGCAGGGACGGTGGATTGATCGTGACAAAGGTGGTGGACTTTTCTGCACAATTTTGGATTGTGGGTTGATTTTTTAATAAGTTTAGGGTCTTTTCTATAAAAATATGTGGACCCTATCTTAATTTTTATAAAGTTCAAGTTTGTTTGATATGCGGGTTGGTTATCATAAAATTACTTGAGTGGTGGCTCGATCGAGAGAGCTGTTGTCAAATTGTCTGATTGGTGGTTTAAATAAATGGTAGTTACGTAAACATTGAGGGGCTTAAACGAATGTTTTTACACTACGGAGATCTCCCCCACAATTTTGTTGAAAAAGGTTTGATGGAGTTTCGTTGAATTATCAAAGTAGTGGTTGGAGTACGGTTTAAATTTGATAAAGTTTGAGGGGGAATTTATAAATTGGCAGCCCTCCTTGCATTCATACAAAGCTCGAGGTGCTTTCCATAAAACTTCGTGAGAGGTGGTTTGAGCAAATGTTATTTCTGCTAAGGGGGTTTTCATAAAATTACCTAAGTGTGGGTTGGCCTGCATCTTAATTTTGACAAAGTGTGAAGATTTTTTTTAAAAATACCGAGCCCCATGGATGGATCCGAACCATCCACCGTGATCTGACGGTTCTTGTTTTGTTGATGACATGGCTCAATGTGGGGGCAAAAATCCTCCCCATTTTATAGGTCTTGTATAAAGATAAAAACAACACCATAGAGAGTGCGATACGGTTGTTATTAGATACTAATATATTATTTCTCCTCAAGTTGCTGGGATAGACATAGACATGCTGCTAGGGAATTGGCGATATGCTAAATTTGAGAATGGAAGGGATCAGGCACTCTGGTTCGCTTGTCCACTGCCAACGTATCCGACTGAATCACAGTTTGTGCTAAAAAAAACGTATCCGACTGAATCTTCATCAAGTAGCAGGAGCAAAACCAGGAATCGTCACCTCGGTGCGGTTGATAGCATGCGCGGATCATTGAGCGTGTCGACTGTGTGTTGCGCTTCCACCTTGACTAGGCGGGACTCCCATGGCCATCAAGAACAGGTAGGCCAAAAACCCTGGCTGAAATCCAACAGCGACACCAGGAGACGACGCTCATCAGCATAATGTTTCTTCATGGTACTGGTACGTACACTAGCCTGAACCAGCAGTACCCTGCACGAACAAACACAACGTGCACCGACATTCATAAGAAAGATGATTCTATTTGCATGTGCATCTCTACACTCTCATTTTCTGCGTCGTCAAATTTGCGCGAATAAATAGTGCTGGAATAGTGCATTGGAATGAAAAATTGTGGAAAAAGTGCACATTTGGATGCATGCTATGAGAGAAGATATGACTTTTTGTGATGCGTGAATAGTTAGATGTGATAAATGAATAGTAAAAATTTGCGAATCTAAACCACCACACACTCCGGCTGCCCAGCCAATTAAAACCAGCACCTGCCCCAAAAAATGCCCAGTTGGATGTATATACCCACCACATGGATATAGATGCCGGATTTATCCATTGTTTAAAAAATGCCTAGTTTTCATGTACATATATGCCTCGCACATCTCTTCGTGTCAAGTGTTCAACATAAACTCTCCCCTACGCACCACCAGATACGGAGAGAGTATGGTATGCTAGAGATAAACGTAGAGACACGATAAGGAATTGGTGATGTGGTCGTACATTTGAGAATGGAAGGTGTCAGGAGGGCTTGCATTGTCGGAGGAAGCCTCCGCTGCACTGGATCAATGAACGCCACAATGAATCGAACCTCCTCTGCAATGTGTTGGATGAATACTGTGAGAGGTGGTCGAGGAGCAGAGGTTTTACCTCCTGTAGGAGAGAGAACATGTGGCCTCCGGATAATCCCCCGGCGCCCGTATGTCACGCGCTATAAATGTACGTTCGTGTCGTGTGTATACTTGTGCAAGGGTGGACAACAACGTTACACGGGTGACATCCACTGTCGCGAGCTCTGCCACGGTAAGCTCCTCTAGGTAAATCAAGGCGACGGCAAATCAGGGAGGCGGTGGCACAAATCGATCTAGTTGCAACACAACTTGTGTCCGTCGGAGCGGTGGCGACGCTCCTCTTCCATATCCGGTGGGCCCCCTCTTTCTGTCTTTCTTACGGGCAACACGGCGGAGGGCATTCCACATCCATGCGCTCATGGCAGCGGAAACTCGCAGATACGCCCCATCGTTCCAGCTCCCCTTGCCTCTGGTGTGCCTGTAGGTCGTGCTCCCACTCGGCTCCGACGAGCTCGAAGCAGATGCTGTGACGGCCCGCATCTTCGATCTTGTAGGAGGGAGACAGTGGTGAAGGCCTGACCGGGGTGGACGCGTCGACGAGGCCAGCCATCACCCCCCACAGGGCGAGCTCCGTCGCGGTCGTGGGCCCTCGGGTAGGTGGCTATGCAGCTGCGAGCTTGTTGTGGCAGTGTGACGAGGTGATTTAATTCGTGGGCGGCGGGCGGCATGGGTGCGGCCCCTATCCCGACCCCGGTCCCGGCTGCGTCACCGGAGGAAGAAGAAGGCCCGCGAGCCCCTGCTGCTGCTCCCTCACGCCTTGGCTTGTGACAGGAAGAAGAAGAGACTAAACAGCGGGGTCCTCAGCGAGAGAGGTAGAGAGTGCAGTGAGAGTCACTATGAAGGACACATGGGTCCACTTATCAGTTTTCAAAAAGCCACAGTTGTATCACCAAACGACTTTTTTCACGGCCACAACTCACATCTCACTAGGGATGAAAGAGATCGGATCAGATAATATCTTTACCACATCCATATCCATATTTGTTTGTCGGATGTGGAGCGAGAGCGGATTTTACACGGATGCGGTTACCGATGCGGATTTTTCGGATGTCGGATATGGTGCGGAGTCGGATCGTTGTCTCCGTCACACCCGATTTTACAAGGAAACCGAATGCATCTCACGTGTGCGCCGGGATCATTTTACACGCACATGATAGACAAAACGAGTGTAATACCATTGCGGTAATAAATCGTTCAAGAGTTAAACCAAGTACGATATTCATTATTACATCCGGAGAGGTGGACTCGAAGGTCCGAACACAACGATAACTAGGCGACGGGCAGCTCCATCTTTGACTTCCACATGCATGATGACTGGGGGATCCGCATGCCCTAGAACTCCTCGTAGTCACTCCAGTACTCGTCCTCGCCTCCGACGTTCTCCTCTGAACAACGGTAAGCAAGGGTGAGCACACTTATGGTTGGTGCTCAGCAAGTGGGGGAAACAATGCAAGGCTATCAAGGATAGGCTATGGTTCACAGCGGTAAGCATTTTATAAGTTGGTCAAGTTTTATTAGCAAGCACCTAATTACTAAGTGTAAGTGTATACCAACCCACTTACCATTAAAAGAAACCTCAAACCAAACCCACAAACCCACGATTTATGTTCATCTTCAAGTTTATTAATCATGTGAGGGTCCAAGCCGCTCATGACCGTGAGCACGGCCGATCGATCGCCTTTACACTCGCATAGGTTGTCACTACTAGAAAAGTGATCATCGGTGACGATCCGCTTGTGACGCCGCTTAATTTGGTCACGAGAATGGTATGTATTCAATGACGAAGTCTTAAGTTTCGTCATAAGTTACGAGCGACGAAGATTTGGGTCAAAAAATAATGACGAAAATGAAAAAAACGTCACTGAATCGTAAAAGGAGATCGTCATAGATTAAAATTTGGTATGGTGTATGCTGATGACGAAATGAGGTGGTCACAGATTAGGTTTGTTATGGTCATAATTTAAGTAGTATCGTTTGGAACAACTAATGATGAAAGAAATTGGTCACAGATTATGGAAAAATTGAAATATGTTAAAAAAAGTGCTCCTGCGGAGCTTTGAACCAGGGACTAGTTGGTTTAGAAGAAGGAACCATACCACCGTAGTACTTGTTGTTTCATGTTGTGTACTTGCATTTAGTCTAATTATAAGTTTATTATTGAAGTTGAGAATAATGGGCCTGTCATTGATCATAATGGGCCCTGTGTAATGAGACCTAAGTTGTTTTGTACGTGCGGAATACGATCGTTCGCGAGTCAGAAGACGAGGGGCGGCGGCGAGCCGCGACTCGGGGACGAGCGGCGGAGTCTGGCGCGAGGAGCTTCGTGATCGTGACATCCCGCGCTCGAAACGAAGTGGACGAGGCGGTGTCTGGCGCGACGAGAGGCGTCTCCATCGTGGTTAGGACGTCGGCGGCGGCTGCAAGGTTTGAGGATTATGGTTGTTTGAATTTTTTTGTTGAGATATGCATAAGTGCTAGAAAGTTTAGTTCTTAAATGCAACTGTGACTTAATTTTTTTATCCCGAAATTAAGATTCAAAGTTTTGTTTATCAATTTAATGTATTTGTTTATCAGGCCATATATTGCATTGTAAAATCAGATTGTTTGACAAGAAAATTGCAAATATTTTGGTCACAGGAAAATTGCAAAAGACTTTGGTTCGCAGGAAAGCTAATATTATATATTCATAGTCCACTATTATGCCAACAGATAGGTTACTTGTCTTACTACCACGTTGGACACTAGGAACCATATTTGATACTTGTCTTGTGTCGACAAAGGACACTATTACCTAGCCACATTGCACTGACCAATTATATTTACAAGCAAAAGGAACTGGTTAGTTGCATAGTTGACACATGCAGGAACCATCACTCTTCTGGAATGCACTTCGTCTTCTTCTTTGCCTTGTCAGCAGCAGCTTTGAGTGCAGCTTGGAGTCTGTTGTACCTGTTCTTCTCCCTGTTGAGCTGAACGTCCAGCAGCATCACTTTAACCTGTGAAGAGCACACCTCCTTCTGTAACTCCCAGAAGTCCATCTGATATGAAAATGAGCATTGGTAAGGCCACAATTATCTTATCAAATAATATTTTCTCCTTTCTCCTTGTCACATAAATTTGCCCACATCAGTAAACTCACCTTCTTCTCCTTCCTTGTCACATAATGTATTGTATTGTCATGACAAAAATTTTGAAATCATTCAGATAAAAGAGGTTGTGCAAGCACTCACTATCACATACATGTCTCAGTACGACCCTTGTGCCTATGTGAGGGATCTCACCTCATGTGAGCTATGTGCATGATGACAATCTCCAAATCGCATCTCAATTTTTTTGAGTGATCATGGATCCAAACTAAGAGGTTTTGGCACATTTTTGAAAAAAAATAACTAAAGCAAAATTAGAAATAAACATTTGCTTAATAATACAAAATTACATCTTTTCAAAAAAAATAGGGGTCCCTCGGATTCGAACCCCGGCTATGGGGAGCCATATAGTTCACCTAACCACCGCGCTACGCTAGTATGTTCGTTATACATCAAGTGAGATATTTATTTAACCGGACATCGGCCAAATAAAAGGGCGGCAACAGTTGCGCCAAAACATTTCGGTTCATTCAACCCCGAAAATAATTGCGCCAAAAGCACCTTTATTTGCCTCCTTCCCCCATTCCTCCTACCCAGACTCCCGACCCCATTCCTCTTACCGCTGCCGCCGCCGCCACAGGGACCCATCGCCGTCGGCGAGGTGGTTCCTCGCCCCAGGTGAGTTGTGTCTACGCCGCCTCCACCTATCCCTATCTATCTAAGACCCAGCTGCCTATTTCCCCAACACCCTAACCACATCCGCCGCCGACGAAACCCTAACCACAGCGCCCACCGACGAGCAGGGCCTTCGATTTGGTTTCAGGCCGCACCCCATCGATCTATCTCCCCTATATTTCTCTCCCCATGTTCCTCTATTTCTTCCCGAACCTTAACCTAACCACATCCGCGTGTCTTAAAGAGCTTCTTGGCCACAACATCGATGGTGGCAACAAGGGGTCAACGTAAGAACGCACCTACGAGTTTGTGCAATACTACAACTTTCTTTGTGTCGGTAGATGCAAATTTATTTGTTCCTCGCTTACTTTCACCATGCTTCGATGATAATCTATTTTCCATGAATGTTTGATGACACGAAAATAATAGATCCGTCTCACATATTCTCCGATTTCTCATAGATTTATAGGAGTGTTTGGGTCCGTCCTATATCTTGGGGATTAATTTTGTACGAGCCCACAACTAGTTGTACATCATATCTCAAAGCCCGGAAATCTAAACTTCTAAGTAGTGTTATTACCTCTCACCTATTAGTTGAAGCCTTTTAAATTTTCTAATACACCAACTTTCTTTTCCTTCAAAGAACCTACAATACCCGAGGATTATGAGAGAATCCGGATAAACAAGTGGCGGAGAATCAAAGGGTCTTTGAAGCGCTCGGCTTGAACACAATTGCATCCGAATTTAATAACAACTTGCAACAATCGCACAAAAGAAGGGGGGAAAACAACAAACAAGGGAACACATAATGATGATTCATCATCATCCGAGTATCTCGTTGGTGAGGATGATCAAGGAGATAGTACCGATGATGATGACACCGAATCAATTGTTCGGCCAAATTCGAGGTGCTTCTTCTAAATCTTCAAAGTAGTGATGGACCATACTTCAAACATGCATATTGTTTAGTACATCCTATTTCTTATTAGATGTTTGATCTAGGTTTACATGTTGCTTGATCCGAATTATGTTTTAGGAGTTACACCGCATTGATATTAAATGTTCAATATATGGTATTGAGCACTTATATATTGGGTTGCAATTTTTTTTTCGGATCTCAATTATGCTCTTCGATTTACATTCATATTCTTTGACACACATTTCTTGACTAACATATGGTGTTCCTTGTTAATGCATATGACTTACATGAGAAATTATTTTCCCAGACTTCCCTCAACATATACGCGCAAAGTCCTGTCTCCAAAGATCAAGAAATCTAACCCCGTAATGGCGCCTAGAGTTAGGAACGGTAAGAGAGTGAGGGCGGATACTCAATCGGATGTGTTGCCTTCGAATCCGCACCAAGAACGTCAAAAAGGCTTGTTGTACGGATCGTACAACCCCTTCGATGACAATGCAGTGGACAGGAATGCGGTGGAACAGCTTGCTAATGAAAACACATCACGGAAGGCAATGAGGCAAATGGGTCATGACAACACATCACATGAAGACAATGAGGTAGTCGCTCATGAAATTGCATCTGTAGATCGATATATTGGAGCTCCTAATGATGACCTTCCATTTTCTGAAGGCAAGTTATAATTTTTCATTTACTTATGTCATCTCTTTTGTTGTTGTTGAAGGTATTAAATTATTTAACCAAAGAAAAAATTCTCTTTTGTAGCTGCTGAACAGCGACGTCCTAGGAGGCCCAGACCACCTACAATGGGAAAGCAGCTTGACAACATGACCAGAGCTATGGGTAGGAGATTGCCCATAGTTGTTAAAGAAGGAAAAAGAAGGCCTCATGATCCTGTTCAAGCTGCCAAGTTAGCTTCGTAGGCCGGGGGTCATCATTCGGGAGAGCATTCCTATCCTTCCACATTGGAAAGACTACAACGAAGATGACACAATCTACAAAAACTTCGAGGGACAGCTAGCCGTAAGTGCCTTAATTTATCCGTTTTAAACTTTTGCAACTATTGCTTCCTTCAATAACTCAAGATCCAACTCTAATATGTGTAGGGTCGATTGGCCATTAACACAAAAAATGCCCCAACAAAGGCAAACTTGTGATCGATTTGATGCGCAATAAAATAAAAAACCAACGTTATAGGCTAAAGAAGAAATACTTCAATGGTGTACCCGCAAATGAGATTAGGACAACTTCTCCTCGTTGCCTACATGACCGATGCACGGTGGAGGGCACTTGTTGCAAAGTGGACCGATCCAAAGAACATGGTATGTCTATCACGTCTTGCAACCTTCTTTCACTATCACTTCCCAAAGGATATTTTTTCATCCCGTGATACCTTCTACATTTATCATCCTCTTGTAGCAAACATGTGAAAGTAACAAGATCAACCGCAATCAAGTAAAGTATCATCGGGCTACGGGTTCTCGCCGCTATGAGGCACACTTACATGCATATGTAAGGAAATCCTTATCTTTTCCACTTACATGCACTTTTTCACTAAACCAATTATTTTCAATTCCATCCGAGAATACTATGCTGTCATTTTTTTGCACAATGCAGATGCAGCGAAGAAACATGGTAGAACCCGGCGTAGATGACACCGAAGAAGTTGATGCGGTGGAAGCCTTCCGGACACCGCCACACAAGCTCTAAACGTGGCCTCGGTGACTTGGCAAGAGAGGCACTGGTAAGTGCAAAAACAATATGCCCACATGCCTCCTAGCCACAATTTAACTTATACCACATTTGGATTATGTGCATACATACTTTGTTTGGATTTGAATGATCCGGATTTGTTCCTTCGTGGAGAGGGTCCCATAGTTTAGTATATGCAATTTTTGGACCATAGTAATGCCATGTATGTGTGATCTTAAATTTGAATTTGTTTGTTCAATAACCTCCGCATTTCCCTTCCCGTCATATTAATTACTTCTATGCATTTTATCTCCATACTACAATGTGAATATCTGTCATGAAACATAAGTCTCTCAATATCTGTCATTAAACATAATATAATTAATATCTGTCATATTAATTGCTACTATGGATTTTATCTCCATACTATAATGTGAATATCTGCCACATATGCCACATATCACCTAATTGCCCTTGTTGTCACATATGTATACCTCAAATTAATTCCATTAATTACCAAATGTAAAATTCCTATTGATCACATACATGTAACTCTCGTCTTCATGATTTACGGACCGAAATGGAAGCTTTGAGGGCCGAACCTATTCCCCGAAGGTGAAACGCCGCATCCAAGCATGCGGGTCGTAGCGAAGGTTCTCTCGCAAAGACACGGCTCCAACCAATTCCCGAAGAGTGTCGTCTTAAAGACACCCACATCCTCCAAGTCGGCATCATCACATGAAAGTGAGCTTCGGGAGCAACTTGCGGCTCAAGCGACAACAAGAGGCTCAAGGAGAACTAGATGACCTAAGGAAAAAAATTCAAGAAGCCGAGGAAGATCGGTCAAGGACACGGAGGGAGCTAGAGGAGTACAAGAAAATTACCGAGAACAACACCAAGGAGATGGCCGAGACCAATTTGCTCCTCAAGAAGCTCTTGTCCCTCCATGGAAATGCATCTTCATCGACATGAACATAGCCGCCGCACACTTATGCTTTCAATCGCATGTTCACTTTCGCTACTCGGTAACTAGGTCGTGTGAGCAACTTTTCATTATGTTTGCTACTTTGTTTCATCAAACTATGTGATGCTTTGTGTACTGGTGCCCCATCGGTTGTATGCACACTTGTATGCCTTTGTGTTTCATTTGCAAATTCATATTAAATTAGTATCCGCAATTCGTGACCATTGTGGTTCCCGTACCCGTGACGAAACTAGTTTGTAACCTCGTGACGAATTGATGTTATATTTGTGACCGGTGTAATGGCAAATATGTGACCATTTTATATCAAAACGTGACGATGGCAAATAGCATCCCGTGACGATATAAACTAATCTTCTATGACGATTTCACAAACATGATGTCAGCTGCCACGTCATCGTTGACGACAGCTGCCACGTCATTCCTGACGTCACCGCCACGTCACATGCAAACGCCGTTAACGGAAGGTTATGACCAAAACATAGGATCAACCGTGACCAAATGGGATCGTCATAGATCCGTTAACGGCGCCGTCAGTAGTCGGGCGCATGGAAAATTATGACGAAAACGGAGTTAAATCCATGACAAATAACGTTCGTCATTGATTCAATTCACTTCCATGACGATAACGAGTTCGTCACTGTTTAGAACCAAATCTGTGACGAAAAATCTCATTTCGTCACAGCGTTACAAATGTGACGCCAATTCTGTGACCAATTGAAAATCGTCACAAAAACGTCACAAATGAGTTCCTGTGACCATTCTGGCGTCTTCAGTGACGTTGGTGGAACGTCATTGATGACAACATCCCTACTAGTGTGTACACTTTACCCACGCTTCGTGTTCCCCATTTTGCCCGGGTTAGCTAGACCCTTAAACACTTCCAAGGTGAGTGTCTAGGGGTCCACTACGAAGCCTTTACAAAGGAAAGAAGAGAAACCAACGACCCCGCAACATTACGGCGGCGGAGCGGACCATAACCCTCCCTAATGGTCAACACCTTAGCCAAGGCCGCTACCCCAAAAGAACCGGGCTATACCCCTTCAACTCCGGCCCCATGTGCCCCTCTCGGAAAATGAAGAGTATCTTGGCCCCCTAAGTGGGTTTTGGTGATATAATGACACACACCTAAGAGGCTAATGAGTTTATCTAGTCCATGACCAGGTATTAAAATCATGTATGGCATCAAGCACGGCTCGTTGACTACACAAAAAGATAGTGGTGCTCTAAAAGGATTCCTAAGACGGCTTATTTATTTTTACTTTTGAATTTGAGTCCTAGGAATGCCGTACTATCAAGAGGGACAGAATTATGTCTTCCAAGGGTCGAACAGTGTGCTCTAGTTGCTAAAACAAAACCTATGAGAGACACCTTTGCACCAACACATTCACGGGAATCTTATCTTGGGTGCTCGGCCTTGGAAGACCGGAGTGTCCGGTTTTGGCCCGGAGACTCGGACTTCCCGAGAGTCCGGTTTAACCCGGATACTCCGGTCATAAAGCCTTAACAGCCTATATTCGGGTGAGGGGGTATAAAAGCCCCCTCCACCCCTTCATTTACTCCCCTCCCCCGCCATTTTCATCCCGAACGTTGCAAACCTCATTTACTCCTCCCCTCTCTCCCTTTGGCTCAAAGTTGGTGAGATTTGTTGTGGGAGTTAAGAGGATTTGAGAGCAAGGGCTTGGAGAGTGCTAGTGAGCCGATTTCCTATCTCTAGAGCACCTAGTTCTTCGCTTGGTTGGCAAAATTCGTGTTTGTTACTCTTGGAGCTTTGAGCTCCTAGCCGGCTAGGCGTTGCCTTGGAGCATCCAAAGGTTATGGCCGTCCAAGGAAGTTTGTATTACCCCGACATTGAGTAAGTCACTCTAGCTTGATCTTCGTGGTCGCTAGAGGGAGGAAAGTGACCTAGGTGTAAAGGTCCACCCTTTGTGGGTACCTCAACGGAGACGTAGACCTCAAGGTGTGAGGTTGAACTCCGGTAACAAATCCTGTGTTTCTTGTGCTTGTTCATCTTGTTGCATGCTTGTATCTTGCTTGAACACTTATCTAGGGTTTGGTGCCGATCTACTTCGTGTTGAGGTTCCTACAGGTTTTAAGTGGATAAACAGGCTTGTATCACTTCAGTGCATAACCTATTTTCACAGATTTACTTTTGAGCAAGTTTAAATCCTGTCGATTTAATTCTCCCCTAGCAGGCCGGACTATCCGGACATTTTCCCGGATTCTCCGGATTTCCCGGAGTATCCGGAAAAATATCCGAGTCTCCGGACTCGGGTCTAACAAACCTCGAAAAAGTTTGTGATTTTCAGGTTCGACTATTCACCCCCCTCTAGTCGACATCTTGATCCTTTCGTAAAAGAGCTATCAGCTAACCCACTCTCCTAATTAATTGGCTAAGACAGAACCATGTGGATTGTGGTTGTACTTGTTATCTTGGGTGGTTCTCCATGTTCCGATTATAAATCAAGTTATCTTGTTTTAAGCACAAACACATTGTATAAACAAAACCGAGATGTATAACATGACCAAAGCATAACATACCCATGTAGAGCAAACTAAGCATTTATCTACCCAAGCATTTGTTTAAACAGGGTTGATCAAGGTAAAGTGGTAAAATATCTAGTCAAGTCCTTAAATAGGTGTTTGCCCATCAAATTCATGCATAACAACGGAATAGTAAACTTGGTTTAACATGCAGTGACATAGATTCAAAAAGATAATGCAGAGGCGGAAAGCCACTTGCCTTCCTCTACAAACTGGGTGAAATCTTCCTCGAAAACAGGTTCTTCCTGATCGCCTCCGATAGGGAGCTCAGACGAAACAGGCACGATATCTACAAGTCAAACATGAACAACAAACAATAAATAAATAGTACACCAAACAGTAACAAAACTGGTAAATTTGCTGTTTAAAAGATTCTACTCGTCAAGACGATCATTTCGGTATATAGAACGCTAAAAACGGAGTCAAAACGAGAAAGATATGATTAAAACAAGTTACAGGGACCTATCTGCAAGAAAACTAAGTTTACAGAGCTTTTTATAAATAAAAACAGGGCTAAAACATAATTATAAAATTAAGCAGAGGGGTCTAAATGCTAAAAGGAATGAAAAGGACCTCTCGTTAAAGGATTCTAGGTCGGACAGGGGCTAAAACATAAAAATCGAGGACCTAACCGCAAGAAAACCTATAGGTGGGAGGACCGGCATGTGAATTTAAAATCTTCCAGGGACTCTTAATCAAAACAGCCGGACCGGCACCGTGGATCTCGGATCCAACGGCTACCGCGCGCGCGCGTGCGCCGTGGACCGCACCGTGCGCCCGGTGCATGGGTCCTTGGTGGACCCGGCCGTTTAAATTGAAGGGGTATGCGATCCGGGCCATCCGCGCGAGATCGAACGGCCATGGACGCGTGCGCGCGGGATGTGGCGGCGGTGTCGCCGGGAGTGCGGCGGCGCGCGGCGGGGAGCTCGCCGGCGTTGGCCCTAGACAACGTTCCCGGCCACCTCTCCGACCACGGGCCGGTGCAAAATGATGCGGGGACGCTTGCGCACGTGATAGGGGGGTTTATGGGGGCTATTGTGCCTCACCGCGGCCGGCACCGAGAGGGGGGCGGAGCGGCCACTCCCGGTGAGCTCGCGGGTACGCTGCCGTGCGTGAAAGGAAGGGAAATTGGGCGGGGATAAATGCTCACGCTTCAAAGGTGAAGCGGGCGAGCTCGAAGGTGAAGAGGATTCAACAACGGCGGGGCTTGGCAACGGCGGCGGGACGGGCGGCGCTCCGCATGGACGAGGCGCGGCACCCACGGGTGTCGTATGGACCTCCCCGGGCCCACTACCTCGGTGGGTACCAAGACCGACTACTCGGTGGGCCCCCGGGACTACCGGCTTGCGCTACACGCGTACCGAAGGCGTGGAGCACAAGGACTACACAGAGCGATACTCGGTTAGGGAGCCATACATGTTCCGCACTCGTATGGAGGACTCCTAGACGTACTCGACTAGTACTCTCTCCCTACTCCGACTTGTAACCCTGCCTCCCGGACTATATAAGGCGAGGTAGGGACCTTTCTCTAGCATCGAACATCAACTCACGACGTACTATTACACATCTTGTAATCGTACCCAATCAATCCGTAGCTACGCAAAGACATACGGGACGTAGGGTATTACGCACCTCGCGGCCCGAACTTGTCTAAATTGTGTGCCATGTGTCTCTTCCTTCGAGTTACCGATCTCGGCGAGTCACATTCATCTACTTCGGGTACTCCCCTTAGTAGGTTGCCGGTCTAAAACACCGACACCGGCGCGCTAGGTAGGGGCTCTCGCCCGAGATCACATGGCGAACTCGACGGCTCCCGTCTGCTTCAAGCCAACCGTCGCCTTCAACCGCGGCGACACCTTCGTGTTCGGCGCCTGGGTCTGCACCGCTGACGGCGCGGGTTCCTTCCAGCGCCGCCTCACCATGCCACCCAACCCGAAGACTGGCCTCGTGACACTTCCAGAAGTCGTCACAGGCGAACTCGCCGGCAAATTCGGCGAAATTTCGCTCTTCAACCACCACGCTGACTTCGAGCTCGAGTCCGCTTCCAACTCGAACTCGACGTCGCCATGGGCCATCGCATGCGAGCCGGGCCGCTCGGCCATCGCGAGCGGTCCCCTCACCCCCGCGAGCGCTCCACGCGTGGCCCCCCGCATCCTCGGCCGGCCCGCACGGGGGCTCCCACTTCGCGCCGGGCTGGCAAGGAGCCCGTACCCGAGTACAACTCGGACTCCGACGCCACCCCCGATCGCGCTCCGGACTCCAGCCCTCTCTCCGGGTTCTACTCGACCCCGGATTACGAGTTCGACTTCGGGTCGGACCCTGAGGAGCCTGAGTCCGAGCACAACTCCACTGAGCTTCCCTTGTCAGGGCCAGCCTCTGGGCTGGTTATAACATCCACACCGGCCGGGAGATACATCTACTGGCCAGACCGCAAGCCCGCTGACCTGATAAGGGGAGACTCACGCTACGTCGCCTACATCGACTCGCTACCGTTCCAGGAGGGAACACCCCTAGCTCGGGCTGACTCAAGCACACCAACTGAGGTGGCACCCTCTGAGTCCAGCCTTGGCACCCCCGATCGCCAAGTCTTCATGGCTGCCGGCGACACCCCGGTGGCCTTCGAGCACGGCTCGGGACAAGTACCGGAAGACATCTCCTCCGACGAGCTCTCTCGCCGATGCTCCACCGAACGAGACTCCCGCGGACAGAGACGCTCGACGTGAACGTAACCGAAGCGCAACGAACGTCGGCGGCGCCTCCGCGACAACTTCCCCGTCCGCAACCTTGCGGAAGCTCTCGAGGCGGTCGAGAGCAGAGTACACACTACCCCCAAGCGGTGCCTCGTGTTGATCACGGCGATCGCACGCCGGTGCTCGGGGCATACGCGCCGGAGAGGTCATCGCCAAGCTCGGCCGAAGAAGCCTACTTCATGCGGGTCGACAACAGAGTCAACCGGTCTCCTCCCGACCCGTACCCCGCGACAACGAAGCTACAAGTCGCGGCGCCAACAACGGTCCCAACCGTACTCGAGCTGACCTCCCAGCCGAGCCAAACCGTCGTTGCTCCAACGCCGGCGGACCTTCACAGCACGACCACAACAACCGAGAAGTCGTCCCTCACCGCGCTCCGGCCGGCGGGGCAGCAATGATCCCGACGGTGGCGGCGGCGACGACGGCGGCTCCAATCACGGGGCCAACAGAGGGCCGGGAGGCGGCGGCAACCGCGGCGGCCGAGGCCACGCGAACGGCCACGCCTCCGGCGCCTCGCAGGCGGCTACGACGCTCGCCGAAGATTGAAGAACTACGGCGGAAGAAGTCGACCACCGCGGCGGAGGGCGACGGCTTCCCCTCCTTCTCACCTCGATTTCGCAACTTGCTCCTCCCCGACAAATTCAAGCCTTTGGGGATCACCAAGTACGATGCGAAGCGAGGATCCCATCCGGTGGCTAAGGTGCTACGCCCTCTCCATCGAGAACGGCGGCGGCAACGGCGACACCAAGTGCCTCTACTTCCCCTTCGCCCGGACCAAGCACCACTCACTTGGCTCGAGTCGCCGGATAAGCACTCGATCGACAAGTGGGACCGACCGAAGGAGCAGTTCACAAGTAACTTCGCGGGCGCCATGGGCCGATCGGGTACTCGCATGGACCCGGCCATGATCAAGCGAGAATAAGACGAGACCCTCCGCAAGTACATGCGCCGCTTTTCGACAAGCGCGCTACCGTCGTCGACGTCACCGACAAGGAGGTCATCGACCTCTTCCAAGACGGTCTCTACCACCGCCGCACCTTCAAAGACTTTGGTCGTCGCCGCCCCCGTCCATTCCCCACCTCAAGGACATGATCACGTCCCGGCGGATGAAGAAGACAAGGCCAATGCCAAGTACGACGCCATCCGTGGCAAGGCCAAGCGGGAACCGGGCGGCGGCGCGGCAAAGAACGCGAACCAAGGCGGTCGCAACAACAACAACAACAACAAGCAACTACTCGGGTCCCAACCGCAAGCGCAAGCCGTACAACACCGTCGCGGCTATCCGGCGCCTCGCGAAAGGGAACTCGAAGAAGAACTCCGGCGGTTTCAAAGACCCTCGCCGAAGGAGAAGTGCCCGTGGCATACAAACGGCAATCACACCACCGAACGGTGCTACCAACTCGGGCATGCACTCAAGGATACGCGGAGCCATCGCACCCTCACGACCAAAAGGGCAAGAAGAAGGACGGCGAAAACAACGACTTCCGGGAGCCGGACAAGACCGTCAACGTCCTCTTCGGCGGGCTACCCGGCAGGGGAGTAGAAGGCTACCCGTCGTGAAGTGATGTCCATTGAGGCGGCGGTCCCGACCCCTCTCGGGTGGTCGGAGGTACCCATCACCTTCTCCCGCGCGAATCAATGGACTAGCTTCTCTCGAACCAGGACGGTTCCCCCTCGTCCTGAAGCCAGTGGTGGCGGGCTCCAAACTCAACAAGGTGATCGACGGTGGAAGCGGGCTCAACGTCCTCTTCACCAAGACCATGAATAAAATGAAGCTCGACATCACTCATATGCTCACCAAGAGCAACATGCCCTTCTACGGCATCGTCCCCGGCAACGCGGCTATTCCACTGGGCTCAGTGGTCCTGCCAGTCACCTTCGGGGCATCTCGGGACAACTACCGTACCGAGTACATCAAGTTCGAGGTCGCGGACTTCGAGACCTCCTACCACGCCATCCTCGGCAGACCGGCCATCGCCAAGTTCATGGCGGTGCCCCATTACACCTACTTGGTACTCAAAATGCCAAGCCCAGTCGGTGTACTCTCCCTTCAAGGGGACCCGAAGATCTCCCACGACCGCGACACGAGGCCGTGGAGATCGCCTCCACAAATCAAGTACCCAACACGATGATGGAGGTCTACACCGCGTCGAAGAAGCTTGCTACAAGTGAACTCGACATCCCGGAGAAGTCTGACAGCGCCAACAAGCCTCAGCCACCTGAGGAGGTACTCGTCAAGACGATCGACCTCGGAACAAGCGATCCCAAGAAGACCACCACCATCGGGGCAGGCCTTGACCCCAAATAGGAAAACGCGCTCATCAGCTTCCTTCGGGCTAACCGCGACATCTTCGCGTGGAAGCCAGCGGACATGCCGAGTGCCCGGGGAGCCGATTGAGCACCGCCTCAACGTCAATCCTAAGGCCACCCCCAAGCGACAACACCTCCGACGCTTTGCCGATGACGGACGGGACGCCATCAAGAAGGAACTCGCCAAACTACTCGCGGGCCGGCTTCATCGAGAGAAGTCTTCCATCCCGAGTGGCTCGCCAACCCCCGTCCTCGTCCGCAAGAAGAACTCGAACGAGTGGAGGATGTGCGTCGACTACACCGACCTCAACAAGCACCGCCCCAAGGACCCCTTCGGGTTGCCGCGGATTGATCAAGTCATCGACTCCACCGCAGTCGCGACCGCTCGCTTCCTCGATCGCTACTCCGGGTACCACCAGATCGCGATCAAGGAAGAAGACCAGGAGAAGACCGCATTCATCACCCCGTTTGGCGCGTCTTGCTACACGACCATGTTTTTTGGGTTGAAGAACGCCGGCGCTACCTACCAACAAGCTATCCAGGCTCGCTTCAAGAGGCGAACTCAACAAGAACGTCGAGGCCTACGTGGACGACGTGGTCGTCAAGACCGTAAACTCCGCATTACCCTCATCGACGACCTTGAAGAGACTTTCGCATCACCGCGCGAGTACCGCCGGAAGCTCAACCCGAACAAGTGCGTCTTCGGCGTACCTTCGGGCAAACTACTCGGCTTCATCATCGCCCGGCGCGACATCGAAGCCAACCCCCGAGAAGATCTCCGCCATCACCGAAGCATGCAAGCTCCCACGAGCATCAAAGATGTCCGAAGGCCGACGGGGTGCATGGCGGCGCCGACCGCATTCATCTTGAGGCTAGGAGAACGGGGGCTCCCCTTCTTCAAACTACTCAAGCATCAAGAGAAGTTTGTGTGGACTCCGAGGCGGATCAAGCCCTTGCCCGGCTCAAGGACTTCCTATCGAAGCCACCGATCCTCACGGCTCCTCACAAGGGCGAGCGGCTCATCGCTCTACTTAGCCGCGATTACTCATGTGGTCGGTCATCGCCATCGTTGTCAAGCGGCATGAAGACGGCCACGCCTACCCGGTCCGGTGCCCGGTCCTACTTCGTCGGCGAGGTTCTATCGCAGTCCAAGGCCCGCTATCGCCCGTGCGTAAGCTACCGTACGCGGTACTCATCACCTCGCGGAAGCTACGACACTACTTCCGGCGGTACTCGATCTCCGTCGTCACCGACTACCCGCTCGGCGACATCCTACGGAACCAAGATGCTACCGGAAGAATCTCCAAGTGGGCGGTCGAGCTCGGCGCCCTCACTATCGACTTCAAGCCACGCACGCCCATCAAGTCGCGGGCACTAGTCGACTTCATGGCGCAGTGGCGGGAGAACCAGCTACCTACTCCCACCGTGCGACCAGAGCATTGGGTGATGTACTTCGATGGCTCACTCAACCTCGAGGGCGCAGGTGCAGGGGTACTCCTGATCTCTCCAACGGGCGAACAACTCAAGTACGTCCTGCAGATCTTCTGGAAGGTCTCAAACAACGAAGCCGAGTACGAAGCTCTCCTACACGGGCTCCGCCTCGCGGCTTCATTGGGCATCAAGCGGCTACTAGTCTACGGCGACTCCGCAGTGGTCATCAACCAAGTCAACAAGTCCTGGGACCGCAACAAGGAGAACATGGACGCCTACTGCCTAGAAGTTCGCAAGCTCGAGAACAAGTTCTATGGTCTCGAGTTCCATCACATCGTCCGCGACAACAACGTTGCAGCGGACGTCCTCTCGAAGCTTGGATCCACCCGCGCTCAAGTACCGACGGGTGTCTTCGTTCACGAACTTCACGCGCCATCCATCCCGGAGCCGGCGCCACCGACCACCGCCCCCCGCTCACCCACCACCGGGCGGAGGTCATGATGATCGACGTGGACTAGAGGCAACCCTTCATCGACTACCTCGGGCCGAGCGTAAGGTCCCCTCCGACAAGAACTCGGCCGAGCGCCTTGTCCGCCGCGCCAAGTCCTACGTCCTCGTCGGGAGACAAGCTTTACAAGCGGGGCGCATCTTCCGAAGTACTCATGAAGTGCGTCCCTCATGAAGAAGGCAAGGACATCTTGGAGGAGATCCACAAGGTCGTCTGCGGCAACCACGCGTCCTCACGCACGCCGGTCGCCAAGGCCTTCCGGCAAGCTTTCTACCGGCCCACGCCTGCGGGCGATGCCGAAGAACTCGTCGAAGGTTCCAAGGATGTCAATACTTCGCCAAGCAAAGAACACGTCCCCGCCTACAAGCTAGTCACCATACCGCCAACCCGGCCCTTCGCTTGTCGGGGGCTCGACATGATTGGGCCACCGCCAACCGCGCCGGAGGATTCAACAGTACCGGTGGCTATAGACAAGTTCACCAAGTGGATCGAGGTCAAGCCGGTCACATGCCCCAAGGCCGACAGAGTACTCGACTTCCCGGATGAACTCGTACACCGCTACGGACTACCCCACCGCATCATCACGGACACCGGGCTCCAACTTCAACAACCACCGCTCCGGGAGTACCGCGAGAACAAGCCGGGATCGACGTCCGATACGTTTCGGCTTGCCCATCCACGGGCCAACGGACAAGTTGAGCGCGCCAATGGGATGGTGCTCGACGCTCTCAAGAAGCGGCTACATGACGCCGCTAACTCCAAAGGGGGCAAGTGGATCAAGGAACTACCCAACGCACTATGGGGTCTACGGACTCGCCCATCCAAGCCAACGGGGCAATCCCCCCTACTTCCCGGTCTACGGCTCCGAAGCAATCCTCCCCGCCGACGTCATATGGAACTCGCCGACGGTGGAGCACTACGACGAAGGCGTCTCGAAGACAACGGACGAGTTGATATCGATAGCCTCGAAGAAGCTTGCCGCGCCGCCCTCGTCCAATCGCAAGGTACCTAGAGGGTATCCGATGCTACCACGATCGCAACGTCAAGGAACACTCCTTCAACGTTGGAGATCTCGTCCTCCGCCGTATCCAGAACACGGAAGGACCGCACAAGCTCGCTCCCTCGGGAAGGCCCTTTCACCATCGCAAAGGTGACCGGCCGGGCTCCTACCGCCTCCAAACACTTAAAGGCGAAGACATCAACAACTCGTGGAACGTCGACCAACTCGTCGATTCTATGCCTAGTCTACACGACTACTCCGGGTTCAAGTCTACACGACTACACCAACACCCCCACCGCCGTAAGCGGCCTCCGGTCCCGGCCCCGCCTCCGGACTTCTCTCTAGGCTCCAGCCCATGCGGCTACCTACGGACCCCGGGCGGTGACGAGCGTCAAGGACTCTAGCAGGGGTCTACCGAAAGACCACACTCCAAGATCCGCCCGCACGGCTACCTACGGATCTACGATCCGGCCCTACACGGCTACCTACGGATCTACTGGCCGTAAGCCGCCTCCGGTCCAAGCGACTACTCAGTAACTACGACCCCGGCCATCCAGTGTACTTCTTCGCAATAAAGTTTGATCGTCCATCAACTTGTTTACCGCCTACTCCCTACAACGGGACCACTACCGCCGAGTACGACTACTCGCATCCACTCCACAATGGGGCTCCACACTCGAGATCGCGGCTACGAGTACTCATTGCCGGAAATTTTCTTTCATTGATACATAAGCAATTCATTACAATTGTTTTTTGTACAACTTTGGCTACTAGCTATCTATTACGGGCTACCGGAGGTTAAGCTTCTCGGTTACTTTCTCCGCGATGGGAGCCATCTCGCTCCGGCGCTCGCATACCGCTCATCGGTGCGGTTGGCGGCTACTCGCCGCGACTACTTCCACCGGGGCCTTCGAAAGTACGACTTCATGAAGGCCAAGACCTGCCTTGGGATCGATCTCGCCATGTGCTTCACATAGGCCGCCACCCGGCTTGGAGCTTCCTTGAGGTGATCCACCGGTGGAGCAATCTTGGGGCCGCCGGGTGCGGCACCGTGAGCCTTGCGATCGGCAAGGCGGCTTCCTCAAGCTCCTTCGCTTGGGCCCGCGGTGCCTCGCGGCCTTCATTCAACTTCGGAAGGATTTGTAGCATTGGACGAGATCGCGGTCGATGCAATCCGGAGCTCCATGTGCTTCTCGCACTCGAAAGCAAGTTCTTTGTAGTCGAGCTCGAGTACCGGCGGGCTTCTTGCTCCCGTAGAAGAGATTTTTCATGCTCGTCTCCGAAGACTTCGCCTGCTCCACCCGGCCCTCAAGCTCGCAACACGGCAACAAGACGGCGGGTCGTGGGACCTCTCGACCTCCAACAAGTACCCGACAAGTTCGGCGAGTGTACCTTTGTTCTTGTTGCCGAGGCCCTTATTCTTCCGCATCAAGTCGTCGCCCTTCTCCCCGCAACTCTTGGACATCGTTGTGGTATTTGGCGAAGGCGGCGTCGAGCTTCGACTGCATGGCAGCCGCGTGCTTCCGCGACTTCACAAGTTGCTCTTCCAGCGCCTCAGCCCGGAGCACCGCGTCACCATAGCCTTGCAGCATATTGGACTTGTCGCGGGACCTCTCCGCAACGTCCTGCACAGACAACTCAAGTCACACGAGTACTCAACGACAGAGGATTGACTACTCAGAAAGCTACGGCTACTTACCTTCATCCACTGCTCGGCCTGGCGGATCGCCTCCAGGTGCTTCGCCACCGTCGCCGGCTCGACAAGATCGTCCGCGAGCGCTCTATTCCGCCGCGACTACTCGCGGTGGCCCTCCGTCATCGGCGCGCGAGCGGATGGGCTCGTGTCCCGGATCTCCGGGGAGTGGATAGCCACCTCCCGCAGCGACCTCCCGGCGACGTGGTGACCCCCTCTCCCCCGGCCGCCATGGCGGCCTCCTCGACGACTTCTTCCACGGGCTCGGGGGCTCCTCCCGCAGCCTTCGGGGCCTCGGTGTCGACTCGCATCGGCACCCCCGCGGGGATGTCACTACCTTCGGCCTCGCGCCCGTCAAAGAGAAGATAAGTGCATCGGGCCGACCGCAACTACTCCTCGAGGAGCTCCATAGCTTCGAAGAGTACTCACCTTCGACTACGGCCGGCCTCCGCCGGCGGCGTTTCGGCGGCCGGCGGCTCGGGCACCGCCCCGGGAAGCGGAAGCGGACTCCTCGGCGGGCGGCGCAACTTCTTCCGCCACCGCCGAAGAGGGTTCATCCCCCTCCCGGACGGATCCGTGGACTTCCCGCGAAGCACACACAACGGTCGTCGGTCAACCTCGACTACTACAACAAGTACTACTCGCGAAGATGCGGTACTTACAAGTTCGACCGGACTATTGTCACGGGCCGGGGCACCAAGGATGCCGGCGATATCGACCGGTCCACCCTCGGCGGGCGCCTCCTCCCGCGCCCCCGCGGCTACCGCCTCCTCTCCGCAGCAACGGCGGCCGCGCGAAGGCCCTCTTGCGCTCCCGAAGCCACCACCTCTTCAACGGCGGCGGCTACGGGCTCCGTGCTTCCCCCGTGGAGCAGGGGGCCGGCGCTCCGACCGCGCCAAGAGCTCCCTCGACGCGGGGGGCCGGACTACGACTTCCGGCCGGCTCCCCCACCGTGTCCCACACACCTTCGTTGCCCTCTTCGACGAGGCTCCGTTGGCGGCACCTCCCGCATACAAGGAAGACTACTCATCGGCAAGGATACTCGTGCGATGGGTACTCGACTACTCTAGTCAAGACATCTTACCTCCCGAGGCGTGGTCTCTCGAGACCTTAAGCTTCTTTGCCACCCGCTTCCTAGCGGGGTTGCGCGACCTCCGTGGCACATGAGGTAAGCCTGGGCGGCTAAACCTCGACCGCAACTGAAAACGGTCCTGCAACGTCTCGTCGTCATCGTCGTCATCGTCGTCGGAGGTGTCCTCCACGACGACGGTGTCATCGCCCGCACCGACTTCTCGCCGCTCTTTGTCCTTGGCCTTCCCTTCCTTCGGATCTCGATCCCACTTGGGGGCGGCCGCGGCTCGGAGATGAACTTCTTCAAGTCATCCCGCAAAGGCACAAGACGTCGAAAGTCTACACCAAGCAATGACTACTCAACCGGGGAGTACGACTACTCACCTCCTTTGGCGGGCGCGCGGCGGAGTACTCCCGAACGGGCACGCCGTGTACGGCGGCGGATCTTTGAAGATCCGCGACGCCGTCTCGATGATGTCGCCGTCGTCCGGCCCGCCTCCGGCATCCGCGACGTGTCGTCGTCGCCGGTGTACTCGAAGCCCAAGGTGTCTCGAGCCATCAACGGCCGCACCCTCCGCTTCATGAAACCGAAGGCCACATGCTCGGCCCTCGGTCCCGCTTCCCCGAGCATCTTGATGCGTGCCGCCAGCCTCGGGAAGCCGGATCCTTTCCCCGCATGGTGGGCTCGTGTTCCACCATTCGCGGTGCACTGGGCTGCCGTCCGCACGGCTTCGGCAGGGCGGGGTGGTGGTTCGTGATATAGAACCACCTTGTCTTCTAGTCAGTGTTGGAATCAACAAGCTTGTACGCCAGGTACTGCTCCACGGCGTCTTCTCTCAATTGGATGCCGGCTCCTCCGACTACCCTTGGGTTGGTGGCACTTGGCTGCGGCTTGACCCGGAAGAACTTCCGGAAAAGGATCCAGTGCGGCTTTATCCCAAGGAAGGCCTCACGGTAGTGCTCGAAGACCGCGATGTGGAAGATACCGTTGGGGTTCGATTCGGGTACTCGACTCCATAGTACCCGAGGAGACCCTTGAAGAAATCGCTGGCCGGGAGCGCAAGCCCGCGCTCCACGAACCGCGCGAACATTGGAATCTCGTCTTCGGCCTTCTCCATTGGATATGGATCTCCAGCAGCGGCCCTCCACATGTCGACCTCTTTTTCCCGGATGAACCCGCTGTTCAGGAGGGCCAGCAGATCTTCCGTCTTCACCTTGGAATTCTTCCACTCGCGGCTCGGATCAGCCCGCGGTGGAGACATCGGCGGCGCTACTCCGGTGGCGGCCGCGGCGGCCTCTTCGCGGCCCCTCTTCTTCCCGGCGGCTTATGACGACTTGGACGGTGACGGCTTCATTCTCCAAGAACAAAGCGTCTTCACGCGCATCCGCTCGGAGGCTACCCTAAAAGCTTTGGGTGGCGGCGCACTTGGATCTACTACGGCGGCGCCGTGCGCCGGGAGTAGATCTACCTCGTATGGAAACGAAATGGCTACAGCTCGAATGGGTGAAAAACCCTAAGGGTTTTGGCTTCTATTTATAAGTCAAACCGGCTCCGCAACGGCCGGATGGCTAAGTTCACGCACGACCGACTCGGCGGCTCGCCGTGACCCTTCGTATTCTACTAGTCGACGCACCTCACCTCGGGGGCTCGCGCTACTTCTACTCGACTACTTGGGAAGCGGCTAGTCTCAAGAGCATCTCGGACACATTCTTCAAGATGACCCTTCAATTTGAGAGGAAGTACTCGACTCAAGACTCGGGGGCTCCGTTCCATGTGTCCTTCGGTTTTTTCTCCGAATTTTTCGAGATTTTCTTGCCAAGGCTTCGGATGGACCCTCGGCCCGCAGTCTACAACTCAACCTAAGGCTCGGGGGCTACTCCATATGGAGTGCGATTTTGCAATCGCACCTCCATATCGCCCTCCGCTTCAAGACAAGACGGGCATTTTTTGAAGACCTTCGAAGGCGTGCTCGAGGACGCTTGGGACTACTCGAGAAGACTTCAAGATTGCTCAAGCATCACCGGAGTACATTCCAACCTCGGGATGCTTCGACTACTCTTGAGGACTTTTGACTTGTGGTACTCGGGGACGCTTGAGGACTACTCGTTAAGGCCGTCAAGACTACTTGAAGCTATCCTTCTCGACTACAAAGTACTCGGGGGCTTGTCGTATGGACCTCCCTGGGCCCACTACCTCGGTGGGTACCGGACCGACTACTCGGTGGGCCCCCCGGGACTACCCGTCTTGCGCTACACGGTACCCGAAGGCGTGGAGCACAAGGACTACACAGAGCAAGCACTCGGTTAGGGAGCCGTACATGTTCCGCACCGTATGGAGGACTCCTAGACGTACTCGACTAGTACTCTCTCCCTACTCCGACTTGTAACCCCGCTCTCCCGACTATATAAGGCGAGGTAGGGACCTTTCTCTAGCATCGAACATCAACTCACGACGTACTATTACACATCTTGTAATCGTACCCAATCAATCCGTAGCTACGCAAAGATACAGACGTAGGGTATTACGCACCTCGCGGCCCGAACCCGTCTAAATTGTGTGCCACGTGTCTCTTCCTTCGAGTTACCGATCTCGCCGAGTCACATTCATCTACTTCGGGTACTCCCCTTAGTAGGTTGCCGGTCTAAAACACCGACAACGGGCTCGAGGACGGGAACCCGCAGCCAATTGAGCTTGATGAGCCCCCGGTGAACCCAAAGAGAAGAAATGGGAGACGACAGAGGTGGTCCTTCACCGACGGCGACGTTTGCACGGCGGCGGCGGGGACCCGAGGCGGCGGCGCTGGTGGAATTGGGCTCAATTGCGTGCGTTGGTGTGCTGCGGGTGCAAAGGGAGGCGCAGGAGCTCGAGTGCGTGCTTAAATAGGAGCACAGGGAGGAAGGCGAAGGGAGGCGGGCGGGCTCCGAGCGGCGGCGCTTGCCATTGATGGCCGCGGCCATCACGGCTCGGTGCAAGGAAAGGGGAAACAACCCCAATCGTGCCTGAGCGGTTAAATGCCTTAATTGGCAAGTCTGGAGAGGAAAGAAGGAAGGGGGAGAGACGGGGCGCGGCGGGATCCGCGCGGCTTGCGGCGGCAGGCCGACGAGGCAGGGGGAAGAAGAAAAGGAAGGGGGGAGGCAGAGACTGATGAGCGGGGCTCGGGTGTCAGTGAGTGCAAAGAAAAGAAAAAGAGAGAGGGAGAGGCGGGCCGGCGCGGGATGAGTTAAGTGGGCCGGCAGGCCTGGCTGGGCCGAAAGGAGAGAAGGGTGAGGTTTTCTTTTTTTTTCTTTTCTTTTTCAAACTTCTTTTAAAACCACTTTTTCTTTTCAAATTCAAATAAAAACTCTTTCAAACCTTTTCTCAAAAATTTATAAACTTTTTAGAAATCACACAAGCAACAAAAAACCATGCAAGCCAACCGATGATGCACAATCACTTGTTGTCTCTAAGTTTATTAAATTATGTTTAATATTTTAGAGCTCAATTTAAATGGCAATTTAAATTCTTTAAATCCTTAAGACTAATTTAAGTTGCTAGTTGATTTTAGTGATGGAATTTTTAGGGTGTCACAAAGGTGTCGGAGCGGATGCATTAATATAGTTGGATAATACATGCTTATATTCAGTTTCAAATGGTGACAAATGATACTCCATGCATGACTGCGGTTAAGGTTTTCGATGCACGTGCACACACTATATATATAGCAAAAATTTTGTGGGCTAAAAAATTATGTATAAGTAAAAGTTCATAGTGTATGAGCCGTATTGGGATGTCTTAGTAATCGGATATCCTATTATAGGCCTCGGATTATCCGCATTCAATTATTGGATAATCCATATCCATCGGATATCACTAACACAATATCCTAATCTGCATCCGTACACAATCGGATTCGGTATCCACATCCGCATGGATATCAAAAACTCTTCTTCGTATTCGCATAATTCAGATTCATATCGGATCGATGCGGAAATCATCCACACCACTTTCATCCCTACATCACACAATAGCTTTTTTCACAGCCACAACTCACATCTCACAAGTAGTTTTTTTCACGCCATAGCTCACAAGCAGCTTTTGTCACGGTTATAGCCCAACCAAACACACCCTTAGAATTTTTCATGATGCCCTCCATTCTCACCCCGGGAATTGAACAACTTGGGTACAATTCCTTGTAACGTGACGACTTATCATGCATATTTAGTTGCTACCATCAATCTGCCCGGAAATTCATCATAAATGTGTCATCCACTACGTGAAAACCCGAGTTTGCCGTGCGTGAAAATCTTTGCCGTGCGTTTTTTCTCGGGCGCACGGCAAAGCGTCTTCTCCATGGCGCACGGCAAAAAAAAAAACGTTCGGCAAAAAATTGTTTGTTGTGCGTTTTTACCTCAACGCACGACAAAGAAATAGTTTGCCGTGCATTTTTTTCTTGGCGCACGACAAACATTTTTTTCCCCACACCGGATGTTACTCTCGGCCACAACCGTTAGCCTGCGCGTTATCTTTGCCGTGCGCTAGGACAAGGCGCGCGGCAAAGACAATTTCTTTGTCGTGTGCCCTATAAAAATGCACGGCAAACTATTTCTCCGCCGTGCGTTTTACTATGGCGCACGGCAAAGTATTTTTTAAAAATTGAATTTCGTACTTCTTTTTATTTCTCCACTACAAAAACATTATTTTGTACTCTATATTTCAATTTTATATGTGTCCCGATTATTTTGCTATTTTTAACAATTATGTGTCACTTAAAGAATTTTTGTCGTATATGTCAAATTTGAACTGCAAGTGCATAAAATAATGTAGTAAAGTTTGTGAAAAATCGTATTCATGTAATTAAATCATTTTAAGACCTTATTCATGGAATAAAATTCACATGCGGTTGCACTGTTTTTTAATTGTATAATATTCAAATAAAGTTTGAAAATCATAAGATTCGTCAAGAGCCCATGATATCCTATGTGCAGTTTGTGATAAATCATATAGAGTGTTTTGAGCAAGTTATCATGGATGGTGTTTAGAAATCGAAGTATCTCGCTAGAAGTTTCAGAGTGTTGAGAGCCAGTTGATCAGTTTGTAGGCGTAGTAAAATTCAATTTTGAATTTGAATTCAAAGTTTTTTATTTAGTCAATATACAATATATATTATCACATTTTAATTTATGTAATTTTTCCGATCCATTTGATAATTTTATACATTAACTCTAATTATGAGGTTGAAATAAAGATAAATGAAAAAACTTTGACGTGCGCCATGGACACCGGCGTTTGCCGTGCGCCGCGGAGCCAAACGCACGACAAAGTCGAATTGGGGCCGCACGGCCCACTTGACCGGCCAGCCCACCATCCGAAACCGCGACGCCTATATAAGCTCGCGGCCTCCTCTCCCCACAACCCTAGCCGCCCGCCCCAGGCATCCTCTCTCCTCCCACCGTGACTCCCTCCCTCCTCTCCCCTCCCTCGGTCCGGCGGCTCCCTACCCTCCCCTCCCGCGCCGGCAGCCTCCCTCCTCTCCCTCCCCCACGCCGGTGACTTCCTCCCTCGTCATCTCCCGCATCCGGCGAGGCGGGTTGGCGGCTCCCTCCTCTCCCTCCCCGACGCCGGTGGCTCTCTCCCGGGTGCGGCGGCGTGCGGGTGGCGCCCGCCCTCCCTCCGCGCCCCCCACCCGACCTCCTAGTGGCCGCGGTGGCGGTCCGAATCTTCACTCCGCGCCGGCTCCTCTCCCCTCGCCCCCCTCCTCTCCACCGCCGTCGTGAGGATCCAAGGGAGAGGAAGCGGTGGCCGACATGGGATCCGGCCGCAATGGCCACCTATCTCCCCAGCGTCGATGAGCGGCGAGTCGGCTCCTCCTCCTTCATGCGTGGATGCCGGATCCAGTGCGTGGAGGCCCGATCCGACACGACAGTCGACGGCTATAGGCGTGCCTCCTCCCCCTCCCTCACTGAGGGTCCCGGCGGCGGAGGCGGCCTCCTCATCTCCAGCGGCGGAGGCGGCCTCCACATCTACATCTGAGGGTGGATCTGAGGTTCATGTACACTGCCTAATTTCCAACTAGTTAGATTATGAGATGTTGCTATGACAACTTTACCCAATAAACAATGCTATACATTGAACAATGACAAAGCCACTTTTACACTTAGTAATACCAATTTCTGTTCTCTTTTCGCCATTATCTTCTCCTCCTATACATACAGGATCTGGTGAAAATCCCTACAGAGTTTATAATAACTTGTTAATGTACATGGGAATTTATATTAAATTGAAAAAAAACCCCTAAAATGGGGTGGTGAAGAATCATATCATTTTGTGTGTGTATTTCCCATGGTATCGGCTAAGTTTGTGAACACTTCTTGCTTTGTTGGTGATGAATAAAATTTCAAACAGTTAATATTCCTTTTCAAAAATAGTTGATGTTTGGTTCAACTAATCTCTATGTTTTTCGTAGGCTCGCATTTGGGGGCAGCAAGCTAGAGGCGGAAATTGCATAACTTG
The DNA here is from genome assembly GCA_947561735.1 of Cenchrus americanus. Classification (NCBI taxonomy): domain Eukaryota; kingdom Viridiplantae; phylum Streptophyta; class Magnoliopsida; order Poales; family Poaceae; genus Cenchrus; species Cenchrus americanus. Next base: position 8,900,571 of record OX387240.1, on the reverse strand, counting down.
CGAGAAACTTGTAAGATTTCTTGAGAACTCTTGGGTTAATTAAATATGAAGCTATATCTTTTCTTGGATCATTTTTTATTTGGTTTGTATCATCAAGTAAGAAATGATCTTATTATAGGAAAACAAAAGTCTTCCAATAAGGAATTTGAGTATAAAAACAGACGAAGTATCCTTGTAATTGCATTTTCTTGTCCATGGCCATCATGTTCGTTTCTTGTCACTCGGATTTAGCATTAACATTCTCTACTAGATATCCCCGTATTGTAACCGGAGCTAACATAATTACTTGTGCTTCACGTACAATCTAAACATAGTAAAACAATGTAGCAGTGCCAAGTTATTTATACTACTCATAATAGTGGTATTATGATATATTATTGAAATATCTCTAGATCTTGCCGATTCGACAAATTAAATGGACCTCATATGTGCACATAAGATGAGAGTCCGAGATCATTTATGATATACATTACATGGAATCAGTAGACAAACAATGTATCACTTATTTTTTTAAGTATATATATGATGATGTCACTTTGACATAGCTACTTCCGGTTTGTAGTAGTACCGATAAACGACTTGCACACAGTAGCAGAGCAGTAATTTGAGCATCGATAGTACAAACTCGTTTACACCGTGGCATGCATAGTTGCTATTATTCTCATTAGCTTGCTTACAAGTACGCTTAAGATAGCAACAAAATTGCTTAAAAGTAATTTATATGACTACAATATATATGGTAGAGTGTGGCTACTTTATGCTTGTTCAGCTTCACTTCATTTCATCTTAACGAAGTCAAAACTGTTGTCATCTCTTCACTCTTTGTGTGCACCATCACATTGATTTGGATGCTTAAATATGTTGATGTTGGCGGGGAGGGTCTAGATGAAATCATGGAAGAGTATGATGAAGACACAGAGAGCAATCCCCTTCAGTATTCATCAATTTGATTCTTCAACTTTGTTGAACACAATGTGTTTTCTTTTACACTTGGTCCTCTTTGGATACATCAAAGCTTATGTGGTATGGGTTGTAATGGTTGTTCTTTTTTAATCTGTATATACAGGGATAAGTGCAAGCATGTCAACATGCCCCTCCGAACAGGGGCATTGGTTCTTTTTTTTATTTTTTTTAGAAAATGTTTGCCGTGCGTTTTTTATGGCGGTGCACGGCAAAGGGTAGTGCTTGCACTACGGGAAAGCTGGGGTTTGCCGTGCGCCTCGAACGCACGGCAAAGGCTAGAAAACGCACGGCAAAGCCTTTGCCGTGCGTTTTTTATCGAGGCGCACGGCAAAGGGCACACGACACCTTATTGCACGGTAAAGTAGCATTGCCGTGCGCCTACTCTAACTCTGCGCGGTGAAAAATCTTTGCCGTGCGTTTCTACTAACGCACGGCAAAGAAAATGTAACGGACGCACGGACGCACGCTCACGGCGAGTAGGCACGTTACGTCCGGTTTGCCGTGCGCCCCGTTCACACGCATGGCAAACATTTCTTAAAAAACAAAAAAAAAGCCGAGAGCCACCGCAACCGGCCCACCACCACGCCGCCGCCGCCGGATTCACCACCGGCCGCCGCCGCCGCCGGATTCGCCACCAAGCCGCCGCCGCCGCATTCACCACTAGGCCGCCGCCGCCGCCGGGATCACCACCAGGACATGCCACCACCCCAACACGCAACACCTAGACATGCCGCGCCGGCCGTCGAGGGAGGCACCACCGCGCCGGCCGTCGAGGGAGAGGGAGAGAGGCCATCCACCTCGAGGGAGGAGAAGGCCGGCCGCCCGCCACGACTCCATCACCGTGTGTGCATCCGGCCGGGGAAGAAGGGGAGGGTGCGGCGGAGTCGAGGAGAGGGCCCGGGTGGCCACACCTCGCCCCCACCGTACACCGGATCCGCGAGCGCCGCCGGATGCGCCGTGGGTCAATGAGCACCACCGGATCCACGAGCACCGCCGGATCCACGAGCTCCTCCCGCATCTCGCCGAAGATGAAGGCCGCCACGCGCCGCCACAAGCAACGCCGCCGCCGGCCACCGACAACGCCACCGTCGCCGCCTCGAGCTCAAGGTTGCCGCCCCCGCGCGCGCCGGATCCGGGAGAGGGAGGGGAGGCCCGGCAGGCCGGCCCCCGCGCGTCGGATGGAGGGGGCCGGCGGCGGGATGAGGGGGGAGGGGGGCCGGCGGCGGGGGTGAGGGGGCGGCGCGCCGCCGCGCCCGGCGAGGGTGGAGGGGGGGGCCGGCGGCGGGGTGAGGGGGCCGGCGCGCCCGCGCCCGGCGAGGGGGGAGGGGGGCCGGCGGCGGGGGTCGGGGGCCGGTGCGCGCCCGCCCCGGCGCGGGTGGAGGGGGGCCGGCGGCGGGATGAGGGGGGGGGGGGCGGGTGGGAGGGGTGGACAGGCGGGGTAGGGTTTTGGGGGAGGGAGGGTATTTATATAAATTTCGCGATCAATTGTGATCGTCCGATCGTGAGATCAACGGTCCACGCTTCTTGGGGTTATTTTGGGCCGGACGGAGAAAGTGGGCCGTTCGTCGGTCGATTGATTTGTTTGGGCCGTTAGAATATGGCCCGGCTGGGTGGGTCTTTGCCGTGCGTTGAGAATTTTAGCGCACGGCAATGATCCTCTTTGCCGTGCGTCATAGACTAAAACGCACGGCAAAGACCCTTTTCATTTTTCTTCATTTCAATCTCATAATAAGGATTAATGTATTAAAAATATCAAATGAATCCAAAAATTTACCATAAATTAAATGAGGCAATATATGGTGTATATTGTCAAAATAAAAAACTTTGAATTCAAATTAAAATTTGAATTTTACTACGTTTACAAAATGAATCAAGTGGCTCTCAACACTCTCAAACTTCTAGCAAGATTTTCGATTTCTAAACACCATCCATGACAACTTGCTCAAAACACTCTATATGATTTATCATAAGCTTCACATAGGATACCATGAGCCCTCGACGAATCTCATGATTTTAAAACTTTATTTGCATTTTATACAATTAAAAAACATTGCAATCACATGTGGGTTTTCATGATTCGCGAACAACATGTTCAAAATTTCATCCAATTTCATGAGTAAGGTCTTAAAAATGATTCAATTACATGGATATGATTTTTCCACAAACTTTACTACATTATTTTATGGACTTGCAGTTCAAATTTGACTTATACGACAAAATTTTTTAAGTGACACATAATTTTTAAAATTAGTAAATTAATCAAGACATGCATATGATTGAAATATTTAGTACAAAATAATGTTTTTGAAGTGGAGAAATTAAAAGATGTGCAAAAAACAATTGTTTTGAAAATACTTTGCCGTGCGCTGTGGTAAAACGCACGGCAAACATATATCTTTGCCGTGCGTTTTCCTTTGGCGCACGACAAACATACATCTTTGCCGTGCGCCAAGTGGAAAACGCACAAAGAAAGGCCTTTTTCATTTTTCTTCATTTTAATCTCATAATAAGGTCTACTGTATTAAAATTATCAAATGGATCCGAAAATTTACCATAAATTAAATGAGGCAATATATGGTGTATATTGCCAAAATAAAAAACTTTGAATTCAAATTAAAATTTGAATTTTACTACGACTACAAAATGAATCAAGTGGCTCTCAACACTCTCAAACTTCTAGCGAGATTTTCGATTTCTAAATACCATCCATGACAACTTTCTCAAAACACTCTATATTATTTATCATAAGCTTCACATAGGATACCATGAGCCCTCGACGAATCTCATGATTTTAAAACTTTATTTGCATTTTATACAATTAAAAAACATTGCAACCGCATGTGGGTTTTCATGATTCGCGAACAACATGTTCAAAATTTCATCCAATTTCATGGTTAATGTCTTAAAAATGATTCAGTTACATGAATATGATTTTTCCACAAACTTTACTACATTACTTTATGCACTTGCAGCTTCAAATTTGACTTATACAACAAAAATTCTTTAAGTGACACATAATTTTTAAAATTAGTAAATTAATCGATACATGTATAAATTTGGAATATAAAGTACAAAATAATGTTTTTGTAGTGGAGAAATTAAAAGAAGTACAAAAAACAAATTTTTTAGAAATACTTTGCCGTGCGCTGTGTGAAAACGCACGGCAAACGTATATGTTTGCCGTGCGTTTTTGGACGGCGCACGGCAAAGGGAATGGCTTTGCCGTGCGTCTTACCCTAACGCACGGCAAAGGCGATGAACAACCTAACGGGGTTAACGTTCCACTAGGAAAAAAATGTTTGCCGTGCGCCACAATGAAAACGCACGGCAAACTATATGTTTGCCGTGCGCCAACATAAAAACGCACGGCAAACTATTTTTTTGCCATGCGTTTTTTATTACCGTGCGCCGTGGAAAATGCGCACGGCAAAGCTCTCTCTTTGCCGTGCGCCCGAAAATATGCGCACGGCAAAGATTGAAACGCACGGCAATCATCGTTTTTCCCGTAGTGTTGCTGTGCGCTTTTAATGGTGGCACACGGCAAAGGGCGTGATTGCCGTGCGTTTTGGACTATGGCGCACGGCACAGGTCCGTGATTGCCGTGCGTTTTTCTTCCGGCGCACGGCAAAGATCGTAACACGCCGTTTGGCCCTCGTGCCGTCATTTGCTTTTTTTGCCGTGCGCCGTGAAAAAACGCACGGCAAAGATTATTTACCGTGCGTTGTCAGACGTGGCGCACGGCAAAGGGGCTTTACCATGCAAAATGCTACCGTGCGCCCCGATGAAAAACGCACGGCAAAGAGTTTGCCGTGCGCCCGTGGCGTACGGCAAAGCCACTGTAGTGATCTAAGTCTAACTAGAGCATATGACATTCACAATAAGGAGAAGAGGGTCTGAGCTGATTGGAAGAAGAGTATATGGTCGGCTGAACTAGTATATATAGTTTAGTAGTAGGAGGGAAAGGCAGAGTTGTTGGCAACCATAACTAGTCAAGAACTCAAGATAGGGTAGCAGTAGATGGAAAGATGCCAAGATCTTGAGACGTTATTACTATGTGTGCAAGATCAGCTGGGTGGCTAGCTATGAAGAAAAATGCACTGACCCCCGCATGTTCACGGTTGGAGCAGTGAATGAATGCCAACGTGCAATATATATGCAAAGAACGCAAGCCTACAAGTCCACAAATACACGTGCTTTTCCTCCAGGCTCTAAAAATTATTGTTCAACATGCATTGCGCAGATGTCGATCCTGAACATTTAACAAACGCATTTTGTCTAGCTAATATATTTGTATAAAGTATATAATTTATACAATATACGTTGTTAACTAGACAAAATTATCTAGGCTATGAATAGTGCTAAAAAGTTTGTATGCATGCTTGCTGAATTACGTCTTTTACACCCCTTAATAAGAATTAAGATAAAGCGTGTAGTTCTCTGTAGCATCCCAACGTCATAATTTATATGGACAAAATGAAAAGACAAAACAACCGATTATGTACCCGCAAAAAAAAAAAACAACCGATTATGTGTCATGGTAATTTTATGCTTCGGCATCTCTACCCAAGGGTGGATCCAAGATCACACAACAGGCCGGGGCTCAATTTACTCTTCTTTCGCCTTCTCTTTCCCTTCATCCTCTTCATCTGTTTACTGTTGGATTAATTGGGCCTTGGGCCATTTAGTCTCAATTAATCTTAAGAATTAAAAGGTCCACAAAATAAATGCTAGGGATCCAATCCCGTATTGAAAGCCAATGAGAATCTTAACTAACTTAAAGGGTGGACCAATGGTGGACCACTTGTGAAGTTAGTAAAAGGAGAAGGGCGTGCCACGCGCGCGCGCTCGCTCGCCTCGCCGGGCCGTGGCGTGGCGTGGCGTGGCGAGTCGAGACCGTCCGGTAACCGTCGTTTAATGAGAATTATGGTGGTCGAAGCGTCCGAACACCTCGTCCACCTAGCGATCCCGATCGGGATAGGCGGGTGATAAGGTTTTTGGGGAGCGTACCCGTACGCGCCCGCTCGCTCTTCCGTACGTCTACGTCCCCGTCCGCGAGAACGACTACGTCCTCGTGTCGAGTCGAGTCGAGACCGTGATGCGTATGCACGCTTTTGTCATTCATGTCGGTCATTCATGTCGCCCATAATCCTCTCGTATTAAAACGACCGTTACCGGTAACCGATGACGTTGAATACACCGATTCCGGAATCGTCGTTTAATGAGAATTATGGTTGTCGAAGCGTCCGGTTCATTCCCTCCTCCTCTCCTCTCGCGCCTATATAAGAGGACTCCTTCCTCTCGGCACGGACACATTCTCACACTCGGTGTACTCCCGCTTAGGAGACCTCTCTCTTCTCCCTCTCGTGTTGTTGCTCTCTGCCATTCCCAACGCAAGCTTTGCGCGCACACCGTTTGCGTGAGCGCTGCCTCCGAACCTCGTCCACCTAGCGATCCCCGCTCGGGATAGGCGGGCGATAAGGTTTTTGGGGTGCGTACCCGTACGCGCCCGCTCGCTCTTCTGTACGTCTACGTCCCTGTCCGCGAGAACGACTACTTCCAGTACGACTACGTCCTCCGCGAGAACGACTACTTCCAGTACGACTACGTCCTCCACGAGAACGACTACATCAGCGTGAACGACTACTTCCCGAAGGCCGTTCGTGGGACTTCACTGCAACGACTCGCCACTGCATCAACTCAGTACGACTACACCGAACAAGGTCCCTCCACGACTAGCATGTCTAGTCCAAGGGATAACGGCGCACCGGTTGACTCCGTCAACCGTCCCGCCTTTGGGTACCAACTAAACCTTTTCTGTGTTTTTTTGTTCGAGTTTTATTTGAGATTTAACTTGAACACAAGCACATGCTTTGCTTTCACGGGATCACTCATATTTGTCATGAACATGTTAATAATTTCTGGAATTAAATTGTACCGAAAATTGCCTAGTTTTCTAACAATCCAAAAACCTTATGTTGTTGATAGGCTTTCGGTAACTAGTTTCGCTGCAACGCTCAAACCAAATGTTTTCGATGGTTCAAATTACAAGCGTTGGAAGCAAAGGGTTACGTATTGGTTGACAGCGATGAGCATCATGCATGTCATACGGGGGAAGCTCGAACAGCTTTCTCCGCAGGAGGAGAAGGCTTTCGAGGCAGCCGATAACCTGTTTCGTGGTGCCATCTTGAGTGTTCTCGCTGAAAACCTTGTGGACACGTACCTTCTGCTGCCAAGTGGCAAAGATATTTGGGATACGCTTGAGGCTAAATTTGGGGTTTCTGATGCTGGTGGTGAGCTGTATGTCATGGAACAGCTCTATGACTACAAAATGGTTGAAGACCGTTCGTGGTAGAGGAGGCCCATGAGATTCGTGCGCTAGCTAGAGATCTTGAGAATTATAGCAAGGATGCACCATGTAAGTTGCCCGACAAGTTTGTGGCCGGAGGTATTATCTCCAAGTTACCACCTTCTTGGAAGGACTTTGGAACCTCTCTAAAACACAAGAGGCAAGAGTTTGCCGTTGTCGATCTTATCGGCACTCTTGATGTTGAAGAGAAGGCGAGAGCAAAGGACAAGACACATGGTAAAGGGATTGTTGGGTCTTCTAGTGCTAATTTGGTGCGGAAGAAGAACAACAATGCATTCAAAAAGAAAAACAAGCAACATCAAAACCAACCAAAGGCTAAGCGGACGGCTCGCCAAGCGAAAAAGCCGCCAACCGGAAAGTGCTACTCGCTCGTGGCAGCACGGAACACTTTGTCGCAAAGTGTCCGGATCGCAAGGATAAGAAAGATGGCAAAAGTGCCAACATGGTTATTAGTGAAACTGGTGGAACGTCGGGGTACGGTAATCTTTTACCTACGCTTCTTTCAAGATGTCACCACCGATTGGTGGATTGATACGGGTGCTAATATTCATGTTTGTGCCGACATTTCCTTGTTTTCCTCTTACCAGGTGGGTGGAATTTCCTCCTTGTTTATGGGAAACGCATCACATGCGCGTGTTCTTGGTGTTGGTTCGGTCGATCCGAAGCTTACTTCGGGAAAGACCGTTCGATTGAAGAACGTGCGCATGTCCCTACTATCAAGAAGAACTTAGTCGGCGGGTCTCTCTTGTGTAGAGATGGTTTTAAATTAGTCTTTGAATCCAATAAATGTGTAATTTCTAAGTTTGGAAGTTTTATTGGAAAAGGTTATGATAGCGGAGGCATGTTCCGCTTTTCTTTGTCATATGATTGTAATAAAGTTGTGAACCATGTCTCGAATGTTAATGATGAGTCAAATGTTTGGCATTCGCAACTTTGTCATGTTAATTTTGGTTGTATGATGCGTCTTGCAAACTTGAGTTTAATTCCGAAATTTACCTTAGTCAAAAATTCTAAGTGCCATGTGTGCGTTGAATCAAAACAACCTCGCAAGCCTCATTTTTCGGCTGAGGCGAGAGACTTGGCTCCTCTAGAACTAATTCATTCTGATTTATGCGAGATGAATGGTGTGTTGACAAAAGGTGGTAAAAAGTTTTTCATGACTCTTATAGACGATTGTACTAGATTTTGCTATATCTATTTGTTGAAGTCTAAAGATGAAGCATTACAATACTTTAAAATCTATAAAGCTGAAGTAGAAAACCAACTTGAGAGAAAGATCAAAAGAATTAGGTCTGATCGTGGTGGAGAGTACTTTTCTAATGTTTTCACTGCGTTCTGTGAGGAACACGGAATAATTCATGAGAGGACGCCTCCCTATTCACCTCAATCAAACGGGGTAGCCGAAAGAAAGAACCGCACTCTAACTGATTTGGTTAACGCCATGTTAGACACAGCGGGACTTTCCAAGGAATGGTGGGGTGAGGCTATATTGACTGCATGTCATGTCCTGAATCGTGTTCCTGTAAAGAACAAAGAGATAACACCATTCGAGGAATGGGAAAAGAAAAGGCTAACACTTTCATACTTACGGACTTGGGGATGTTTGGCCAAAGTGAATGTGCCTATAACCAAGAAACGTAAACTAGGACCTAAAACTCGTCGATTGTATCTTTCTTGGTTATGCTCTACACAAGGTGGGTTATAGGTTTTTAATATTGAAGTCCGGAGTACCCGATATGCATGTTGGCACCATCATGGAATCCAGGGACGCTACATTTTTTGAGGACATTTTTCCTATGAAAGAGATAGATAGCACATTTAGTCATGAATTGTCTATTAATAATGAACTCAAAGAACTCCGCTGTTTTGATAGAACACAATGAACGGCCACATGAGAAAAATCCCGAGGAGGATGGCAATGAAGCTCTTAGAAAGAGCAAGATACGAGAGGATTGCAAAGTCCTTTGGTGATGATTTCATTGTGTACCTCGTGGATGACACTCCTAGAACCATTGAAGAGGCATATTCCTCTCCGGATGTCGACTATTGGAAGGAAGCGAGTTCGGAGTGAGATGGACTCTATTATGTCTAATGGTACTTGGGAGGTTGTGGAGCGTCCCTATGGGTGCAAACCCGTAGGATGCAAGTGGGTGTTCAAGAAAAAGCTTAGGGCCGATGGTACTATTGATAAGTACAAGGCAAGGCTGGTAGCTAAAGGCTATACTCAGAAAGAAGGAGAAGATTTTTTCGATACTTACTCACCAGTTACCCGATTGACCACTATTCGAGTACTACTTTACTTGGCAGCTTCTCATGGTCTTATCGTTCACCAGATGGACGTTAAGACAGCTTTCCTAAATGGAGAGTTGGAGGAGATCTATATGGATCAGCCAGATGGATTCGTAGTAAAAGGTCAAGAAGGGATGGTGTGTAAATTGGTAAAATCTTTGTATGGTCTTAAGAAAGCTCCTAAGCAATGGCATGAGAAGTTTGACAAAACTTTAACGTCGCTGGCTTTGTTGTGAACGAAGCCGACAAAGGTGTGTACTATCGCTATGGTGGGGGCGAAGGAGTGATCCTATGTTTGTATGTAGATGACATACCGATATTTGGGACAAGCCTTAATGCGATTAAGGAAGTGAAAGAATTCTTGTCTCAAAGCTTCGAGATGAAAGATTTGGGGGAGGTCGATGTGATCCTAAACATTAAACTAGTGAGAGAAGGTGATGGTGGGGTTGTTCTTACACAATCTCATTATGTGGAGAAAATCTTGAGTCGTTTTGGTTACAACAACCGCAAGCCGCTCCAACACCTTATGATGCTAGTAAAATGTTAAGGAAAAACATAAGAATAATGAGAGATCGATGAGATACTCCCAAATCATTGGTTCACTAATGTACCTAGCTAGCGCTACTAGACCCGACATCGCATATGTCGTGAGCAACTGAGTCGATTCGTGTCTAACCCGGGAGATGCTCATTGGGAAGCTCTTGAACGGGTAATGCGCTATCTGAAAGGAACACTGAACTACGCGATTCACTATACTGGGTATCCTAGGGTACTAGAGGGTTATAGTGATTCGAATTGGATCTCTGATGCAGATGAGATTAAAGCCACAAGTGGATATGTGTTTACACTTGGAGGTGGCGCTGTCTCCTGGAAGTCTTGCAAGCAGACCATCTTAACGAGGTCAACTATGGAGGCAGAACTCACTGCATTGGACTTACCGGTAGTTGAAAAACCGATACCGGCAGTCCTCATGAACTGTGATAATCAAACGGTGATTGTCAAGGTGAATAGTTCAAAGGACAACATGAAGTCATCTAGGCATGTAAAGAGGCGGCTGAAATCTGTCAGGAAAATGAGAAACTCCGGAGTGATAGCCTTGGACTACATCCAAACGGCTAAGAATCTGGCAGATCAATTCACAAAGGGTCTTTCACGTAATGTGATAGACAATGCATCCAGGGAATTGGGCTTGAGACCCGTCAGCGTTATTCAGTAGTGGTAACCTGTCCTATGTGATCGGAGATCCCGTGAATTAGGATAGTGCAACAAACTACTGTTTAACAGAGAGAAGAGAACCTTTGTAAAGGGCTCATTCCAGTAGAGATGCATTTCTCTTCTAAAATCTGTATGGCAGGTTGGTGAAAAACCTTAATGTGATCCGAGTGGCTCAAAGAGGAGCAAAGATGTTGGCCTACAGAACATCCTAAAGGATTGCACCTATATCGGTCTGATTGCTAGTCACAATCTATGAGATAGGGTGATCTCTAGATACCCATGAAAGGCACGGAGTATGACTTATACGCTCCAACCCGAGGGGATGCTTATAGCAGCCTAGTACTGGCAAGGGGCTCTAGTCAAACTTGTTTGCACGAAACTGCCAATTCAAGGCATAGTCCATTGGTCAGTTGTGAATGAGTGTAGCTTTTGTCTCAGGTGGATGTTCAACTTAACAGTCTCCACCATAAAGTCAGTATATCAAAACAAGAGTTGAGAAGAGGACATTTCTTTGTGTACCTTGAAATTCTTGGTGGGGATTGTTGGATTAATTGGGCCTTGGGCCATTTAGTCTCAATTAATCTTAAGAATTAAAAGGTCCACAAAATAAATGCTAGGGATCCAATCCCGTATTGAAAGCCAATGAGAATCTTAACTAACTTAAAGGGTGGACCAATGGTGGACCACTTGTGAAGTTGGTAAAAGGAGAAGGGCGTGCCACACGCGCGCGCGCGCTCGCTCGCCTCGCCGGCCGGGCCGGCCGTGGGCGTGGGCGTGGCGTGGCGTGGCGTGTCGAGTCGAGTCGAGACCGTGACCGTGTATGCACAGCTTTTGTCATTCATGTCGGCCATAATCCTCTCGTATTAAAACGACGAGCTTCGGTAACCGATGACGTTGAATACACCCGATTCTACCGGTGAATCGTCGTTTAATGAGAATTATGGTGGTCGAAGCGTCCGGTTCATTCCCTCCTCCTCTCCTCTCGCGCCTATATAAGAGGACCGTTGACGGTGAAAATCCGTCAACCTAGCCATGAGTTTACCTTCGGTGTTGGCATGAGTTTTATACCTTATCCATTGGTACTAACCCCCGTGGTATAACAAGTTCATGTGTGCATGTCGGTTTTTGGAGTTTAATGTTTATGCGTGGTTTTAGTGTTGAATGCAAGACTTTCGGGATAAGTTCATCAAGCACCTCATGACAAGACCTTGAAGTCCCGAACAAGTCATGCAATGAAGCAAAATTAACTCCAAGAAGCCGGGGACTTGATCCGAGAAGACGACGACTCCGGGGACCCGACCGTAAAAGTGCCGAATCTTGCAAGACAAGGAGTTGAGTCCACTTCGGAGAGAAACCGACGACATGGACCTACATGCGAGAAGGGGAAGCATCCAGGAAGCAAGGGAACCGACGTCGGGCAAAGGAGCCCACGGCCGGGCCTAAATGGGCCCGGGCCGGCCGGCCCGAGTCCGGTCGGCCCAGGCCCATTTAGGGCCCAATTTCGCCCTCCTTTGCCCTAGCCGCCAATCGGGCTATTTATAGTCCCCTGACCGAGAGCCACGCAGAGGAGATTTCGTCTTCGGCCGCCGAGAAGCAGAGAAGAGAGGGACACCATCTCGGAGAGGAGAGGGTCGAGCTAGTTGACTAGGGTTCCCCTAGCCGACGTGGGAACCTTGCACGGAAGACCACGTCGGAGTTCCCGAGCTAGAAGCAAGATCAAGGAAGGATCCCGGTGGTGATCTTGTGTATGTATCATTGTTATAGTTGAATTATCAAGTTGAATCTTTTCCCGGCCGATCAAGTGTTTCCTCGAAGATTTCGTTTTTCGATCGGCTTTGCTTATTTCAATTCTATTCTCGAGATAGATTACATAGGGTGTTCTTGTAGCCGCGGTGGCTAGAGGTACACGCCGGATCTTCCGAAAGAATCTCGACTTGTCTTTTGACTCGCCCTAAGCTCCCCGCATGAATAGGGATACGTTGTGACAGAACGGGGGTCTCGAAAGGCGGATGTTTTCGGATTTGGACGGGAAACCACGATTTAAAGAAGCTTTTATTAAGATTCGATTTGCTACTTCTTCTCTTGCTTGGAACTTCAACAAAAGGCTTACCCCGATCCCTCTAGATCGGTTTATCTACCCAATCTTACTTTGTTTTCTCCGGTTTTTAGTAGATTAGATTCGTTTTGTGTCTTTTACTTAGATGCATTAGGTTCTTTATCGAAGATTGCAGTTATTTGGCTTTAATAGATTAAGTTGCGTCACACATTTGTTCCACGGATTCGATACCTTGGGTTCACCACTCGAGGGAAGAAGGGTCCCTTGACTACGACGGGAGACTTGTACGCTTGCGAGTCACGAACGAACTTTGATACAATTATTAACCGTCAACAAGCCCCTTTTTCTGGCGCCGTTGCCGGGGAACAAGTGATCAAGATTTGATTTTTTATTGCTTCTTTTTGTAATTTTCAGTACTGATTTTGTTTTATTTTTGCATCTAATAAACTTCGATCATCCTCAAAATACATCTAATCTAGTTTGTCTAACTCTAGTATTTATAGATTTGTTTTGTTTTCTAGTTTTTTGCATACTTTGTTTATTGCTAACCCTAACGAGAGATGGACGGCTACCTCTCCAACAAACCCAATAATTTTGTGGATGATCCGTAAAAAACTTTACAGGCTAAGGAGACGCGAAGCACATCAAGCTAAAAAGCTGGATTTTGCGGATTCGGAGTCGGAAGACAAAGGATCGCAGGAATCTCCCGAGAATTCACCACCTCAAAGTCCGCGGGAGAATCGACTTCCACCAATGGGTGACCAACCACCGAAGAATGCAAGATTGGGGAGCTATGCACCCCGTACATCATCGACCTACCAATCTTGAACCTCGAGGAGATCGGAAGACCGTTCGAGATCAAGACCTCAACCATCCGCATGGTGCAACATTCACCCTTCACCGGCAAAGAGGATCCGAACCTTCACCTCCAAGCATTCATTCAACTATGTCGACTTTCAACATGGATGGGGTGACTCAAGATCAAATGAGGGCAAGGCTTTTTCCGTTTTCACTACTCGGGAAGGCTTTGCAATGGTTCCACTCTCAACCGGCGGAGACGGTGCAAAATTGGAACACGTTGATGAAGGCTTTCATGAAGGAATACTACTCACCGGGTAAAACTCAAAGTTTGCGTAATAAGATTGCCACCTTTGTTCAATATCCTACGAAACTATCTCGGAGGCATTCGAGCGCTTCAACGAGTACACCGGCGGTTCCACATCACAAGTTCCCGAAAGAAGACCTCGTGCAAAAGTTCTATCAAGGACTCACCATGGCGTCAAGGACGATCATCGATGCATCGGCGGGAGGATCTATCATCGAGCTTACACCGACGGAAGCTTTCACGCTATTCAAGAAGGTCGCGGATAATGATACGTGGGCGTCATCCGGCGCCTACATCCGGCTCAACCCATGGGGAACGTCAAAGGAATCTTGCAAGTGGAGAAGAAAGACATACTTGAGGGCAAGATCGACTCGCTCATGAGGAGGTTGGAGAAGATGGAGATGGAAAAGAAAGAGGCTCAAGACTTGAAGGCCGCCGAAGCAAGGTCCACATGTGAAGAATGTGGAGAGTATGGCCATGTCCGCAAAGATTGCCGGAGGAAGCCAAAGTGCTCGACTACATGAGGAAGGGAGAATTGCCGAACTTCCGCTACGGCAAGGTAGGCCTCAATTTAATGCAAGCTCATCTATTCCTAACGCGGTTCCGCTTCGGATACAATTGAAGGAGTTCATGGATGAGCAAGCTAAGATCAACAAGGACACCGTCACCAAGTTCAAGACCATAGACAAGGTGTTGGAGAACATCGATAGCAAAGTGACGGAGGTCGGAAGTTCCAATCATCAAGTGCTCAACATGATGAAGATGCTCGAGACGCAAGTTGGACAACTTGCGGGGCGCCTCACTAATGATGAAGGGAAGCTTCCGGGACAACCCAAATGTCCCGAATCGGCGAAGGCCATTCAAACACGTTCGGGGAAGGAGACCGAAGATCCGGAACGTTCCGCGGGAGCAAGGAAGCTTAAACCATCCACCGAGGTGGAAGGAGCCGCTAAAGAGAAGGTTACGGGGATCGTCACCGAGGAACCCGAATTCGAGATGCCGGAGGATGACACGAGGATACCGCAACTCAAGCCACGCTACTTCCGAGGTAAACTTGACAACCACTTTGAGAAGTTTGTGGAAGTTGTGCGTAGACTTAGCATCAACATGCCATTACTAGATGCCCTACAAGTACCTACATATTCTCGTTACTTTAAAGATATACTTGCAAATAAATATGAGATAGCAACGCTCGGGGTAGATCATGTCAAGATGTCCGAGGAGTGTAGTGCAGCTATTGCTTATGGGCTAGAGAAGCAAAAAGACCCCGGTGCCCTACAATTCCATGTTCGCTTGGTTCTTTCAACTTCGAGAAGGCGTTATGCGACCTTGGAGCTAGTGTGAGTGTCATGCCGAGGGATGTGTTCGAGAAGCTACGCCTACCGATGGAGCCTACGGGAATATGTTTGGAGTTGGGAGACAACTCCATTCGCTATCCCTTGGGCATTGCCGAAGATGTACCCGTGAAGATTGGACACCACTTCATCCCCGTCGACTTCGTTGTGCTCGAGATGGGAGAGAGGGAGAAGCCGCCGCTCATCCTAGGGAGGCCATTCCTCAAGACCGTGGGAGCTACTATTGATGTTGGCAAGGGGGAGATCATGTTCGATATCAACGGGGAAAGGAGTTCCTTCAAGTTCCGTCCAAGGATTGAGGCATGCAACATGATTGGAGTAAAGGGAGAACCAAAACAAATGGAGGGGCTGAAAAAGAAGAAGGAGCCGAAAAAAATGAACGTAAAGAAAATCAAAGAAGGTGTTGCATTCGTCAAGACAAAGGAAGAGAAGCCGCCTGTGAAGACCAAAAAAATGACTAAGCCAACTAAGCCGGAAGAGAAGCCCGCGCCCAAGATGGTGCGGAAGTGGGTACCCAAGATTGCAACGCCCGCAAAGAGCGTTGATCCGGAGTAATCAAGTGAAGAAGTCTAGCTATAGACTATAAACGAAGCGCTAGGCGGGAGGCAACCCGTTTCGTCGAGTCAAGAATAAGCTACCGGGAGGACAACCTGATTCCAGGTTTTTCGAGTATTTTTAATAATTTAGTTTTTGAGTTTTATTACGCAAAGACATTAGACTTAGAAGTGGTTGAACAATATTAGAGACATAATTCTTGATTGAGTGTTTGCTTTATCATAAACCCTTTGCATGAACCCTCCTATGTGCTTGTTTGATTCTTTTCTTTTCGAGAAACCCCTCAACCAAATAATTTCAGAACCTTAACTCAACCTTCCACCCTCATTATGGTGCTGAGGTTGACTTATTTTTCATGCTAAAACCACACGAGTAGAGCCACGATTTATATTCAAGTGTTATAAAAATTCAGCACGTGGTAGGACTCGCGTGAACCTAGAAATCAAAGCTTTTGGTTGGTTTTAAAAATCTTTATCCTTGGTTTCTCTAGGATTAGAATTTTTCTAAGCCTATTCTAATTTTGTTTTATTCAAAATCTTTCTTATTTAGCCAAAATTAGAACCTAAACCTATGCCCCCATGATCAAGCCGAGAAAACGTTCGCCCTCAACCGATGAAAGCAAACTATACCGGTGAGACCGAAATCGACGTAGTCGAAAAATATTTTCGACTTACATTTGTTTTTAATGGTTCAAAAACTTCTCTAAAATTATGCTTGAGCTCTTGCATGGCTCTGAAAAATATTTTAAATTTCGAATTAGAGGAGTGCTTAACCTTAAACACACCTAAATGGAGGCAATCAAGTTTGAATTAATCATGCATGCACCATTGGATTCCCTTTTATCAACTTTCACCAATTCCACATGCAAAGGACAAGCATGGTGGGCAGCAAGCATCAACTTTGCAGGATTTTCATGGTGGCATGTGAAGCAAGTGGAGCTAGGGAGCATGGACATGACCCAAAGCATGGAGCATCAAGTGGGAGGACCAATAATTCAAGAAAAGGAGTGGACGAGAGCGTTTGGGCGGTGCAACTTGTGGAGCACGCGGGCAGGAAAGTTGCAGAGGCGAAATGATCGTGCTGGGAGAAAGACGCGGCGGGGAGGAGCCAGGAGGCCCCCGGGCCGGCCGGCCTGGGCCGGCCGGCCTCAGCTACTTAAGGAGCCCCCCGGCTCCCGTTTTCTCGCAGCAAGCTTCCCTCTCCTTCCCTTGTTTGTGTGTTCAAGTTTGTGTGCTCAGAACCTCCGTAGACTTAGCCAACCATCCCAAGCTTGAGAGCTCAAGAAAAATCCACATCCTTAATCCACTCAAAGTCCACATCCGAAGCAAAGAGTTTAAGTGCCTAGTTTACCGGTTGCAACCCGGAATTTTAGTTGAAGAAAGAGTGCAAGCAACCATGTGGAAGAAGACCACAAGTCTCTTCTCCAAGAATAAGAGTTTGTCATCGTCCAAGCCGTCATCAACCACGTCTTCGAGGAGGCACTCGGTTTCCGAGTCTCCCCGAGCATGGAGACGGACACGGCACCACCGAGGAGGAACGACGCTCTCCTCCTTGGTGGTATGAGGGCTGCGAGAAGCACTTCCATGAGGTTCACCGAACCTCGTGGGCACACGGAGGAGCAGCCCGCGCCACCACGACGATCGACTCGCTCAACCGCACCACCTCCTTACACCCCGACACACTCTTCGTACGGCTTCATCATCTTGTCGGCGGAGGAGGAGGAGAGGCTCGCCAATCTTGAGAAGAGGCTTGTGCCGAATGTCGAGTTCGACGACCAAGCACTCTACACCTTGGGTTTTTGCACCGACATATACTATATGTTGGGGCACCTCGGATGGGTGCAGTTTTCCAACGGAATATCGGTGGACACCCATTTGGGTTACGCCTTGGAAATTTTAATGACTATTGCACCCATCGTTGATGATGATGGGGTGCAAAGCTTGTCATTCCGGTTGGAGGGAATCGAGCAAGTGGTTCCCTACGAGCACGTTAGGGAGCTGCTTGGATTCCACAAGGGAGCTCCGGAGAAAGTTGACGTGCCACCCGCATGTTGGCGGGATTTTGGAACATGATCTCCGGAGAAGCCCATCAACAACGCAATTGCATCCGCAACCCCATTATCCGGATATTTCACTCTTGGATGTGCAAGAGGATATTGGGGAGGATGAAGGAAACAAAGGTGACCGACACGGAGTTAAATTGGCTATACTCGGCTTTAATTGCCGGGCAGCCAATAGACCCCTCTTACCTCATGATCAACCGTTGGTGTTGTGAAGCAACATCGGGGGCGGGTAATATTGGTTCGGGGTGTTACCTCTCCATGTTGGCCTTTTCCTTGCGGCCGGGGATCACAAGAAACCCCGCTCACCTTTTGCGTGGTACCTCTCTCGGTTTTGAGTATTTGCGGCAAGGCAAATACATTAGTGGAGATGAGAGAGGAGGTTATCGGTTGGCCATAGTGAACCTACCCCTTCCGAATGAGAGGCTTAGGCTTTTCACCGAAGGAAGAGAAGATTGGTTGGAAGAGGGACTACTTGTCCCCGCAAGGAAGAACAAAAGAGGAAGAATCGTAGAGGAGGGAACATCCTCCGCACAAGCGAGTGGAGCACAACCTAATGTGCAACCATTCGGCGGGGTTACTCCTCCGCCAAGTTATTACGGAGGGTCACAAGGACAAGCATGGGGGGTGGTGCACCGGTACCCCCACAAAATTATGTTGTGCCCAACGCTAACTTCGCGGAGTCCTACGCTCATCATCCCCAACCACAACAAAGCATGGCCATTATTGGAGGGTATGCTGCAAGAAATGCTCAAAACATCGCAGCCATCCAATCTAACGCAGCTCAACTCGGTGAAGGCAACGCAAATATTGCCTTTGAACTTGGATGCCTTCACCTTGTGGAGCCAAATCAATTCGACGGAGGAAGCGTCCAATCGTATTATGAGCAAGGGTATTATTATCAAGATTACCAACATCAACCACCGGCGGAGGACTAGAAGATTTAGGAACTTTAGTTTTCTTTTCTTTTCTTTTTCTCTGTAATTTTCAGCTTTTGCTTATGTGTGTTTGCGTAGTATTTTCTGTTTTTATTTAAATTTCAGCAAGCATGTTTGTTTATTTTCAGTTTGTATTTCAACTTGATGTCACCATTAATAAAGACACCACCTTGATTATATCATTGGAAAAGTTACAAAATTCGCGCCATGATGATATATGATTAAAATTGCAGCTTTGTTCATCTTTGTAATTGTTTTATGCATGTTTAAACTAGTGCTCTCTTAAAAATACAGATCTGAATTTATTTAAATGCTAGCTTAATTTTCAGCGGAGGTCATGATTAAAATAAAGACCCATAGTGTTTTATGTGCTCTCAAGTTATGAATAGATTAAAGATGTCTTTTATGCTCAAAAATATTGCTAACCTTGTCACAAATATCACTTGTGTGTTGCTCAACCTATCCAAAGCCTTATATATATTTGAGTGCATAAACCTTAGTGTACAAGATTTATTTTTGAGTGAGTTATTGCAGGCCATGATTTCTCTGGCCCGAGACTAAGAAGCTGGTCATTCCATTTTTGCGTATCTATCTTTTTGCTAGCCTTTTATCCGTGCATTGTGTATCCCCATATCGGTGATCTCACAAACTTCGCCGGATATCCACCCTTAAACCGAATATCTTTTTTTGTGATTACCTCCTTGACCACAACCTATCGTTGAGAATGGATCATCAATTCAAGGAAGATCGCAAGACGGTGCCAACGTTGAAGATTTCAAGTATCTCTCCAAGGAAAAATATTCCGGTACCTACCTTATTTTTCGCCTCTTTGCTCGAGGACGAGCAACGTCTAAGCATGGGGGAGGAGGTAGGTACGGTGCAGTTTTAGAGTTCAAAGGGGAATATTTAAAAAAAATAATGATGAAAGAAAAAAATCCAGTGATACTCATGACTTTCAAGGTATAAAAAATCAAAACTTCGTTGTGAAAGTCATGGACCGAATACGAGAAAAAAATGAATGAATGAAAGAAAGAAAAGAATGAGAAATATGAGAAAGAGAAAAAAAATGTGCGTAAAGTAAACTCCCCGGTTCTCTAAGAGTGCAATCAAGGCTTCAAGTTTAAAAAGATTCATTCTCATTTTTCCAACCATGTGCAATCCGATAACGAGGACTTCCTTTGTGCCTCGGGATCACTCTTTGCCATTTGCACATGTCCACTTATCTAAAAGTGTGTGTATTTTTCTCTTTCCCCTCCTTGACTTAACATTATTTTCCAATGACCTTTTTGACGAGTCTCGGTAAGACCATGAGAAGCTTGTCTTTTTTTGACAACACCTCATTTATAAAATCTTGTTAGGACTAAACTTTCCCAAAGCTCCATATAAAGCCTACCACATATATATGAGAGGGAAAGGAGTAGAATATATAGGCTTGAGAGACAAGTGAGATGAGAGTTCATGAGCAATACACGAGAAGATTTAAATTTGTGAACTTGGTTTAGCTTTTCTTATTCTCGTTCTTTATTTCAAAAATTCTGAGATCTATTTAAAACTTTGTGAGCATGTTAATACTTGTGGGATAAGCTTAATAAGAATCTACCCTCCGTAGAGATGAAGGCTAGTACATTATGGAACTTTAATGAATTAAAATTTTGAGAGCATTATGTTTTCTCATGTGTAATCAAGTGCAAAGTTTAAACATTGTTTAGCAATGATGATATCCATCGAAGGCTTACTCGAGGACGAGCAAGGTTTAAGCATGGGGGAGATGTTGACGGTGAAAATCCGTCAACCTAGCCATGAGTTTACCTTCGGTGTTGGCATGAGTTTTATACCTTATCCATTGGTACTAACCCCCGTGGTATAACAAGTTCATGTGTGCATGTCGGTTTTGGAGTTTAATGTTTATGCAGGGTTTTAGTGTTGAATGCAAGACTTTCGGGATAAGTTCATCAAGCACCTCATGACAAGACCTTGAAGTCCCGAACAAGTCATGCAATGAAGCAAAATTAACTCCAAGAAGCCGGGACTTGATCCGAGAAGACGACGGACTCCGGGGACCCGACCGGAAAAAGTGCGCGAATCTTGCAAGACAAGGAGTTGAGTCCAATTCGGAGAGAAACCGACGACATGGACCTACATGCGAAGGGGGAAGCATCCAGGAAGCAAGGGAACCGACGTCGGGCAAAGGAGCCCACGGCCGGGCCTAAATGGGCCCAGCCGGCCGGCCCGGGGCCGGTCGGCCCGAGTGCCCATTTAGGGCCCAAATCCGTCCTCCTTTGCCCTAGCCGCCAATCGGGCTATTTATAGTCCCCTGACCGAGAGCCACGCAGAGGAGATTTCGTCTTCGGCCGCCGAGAAGCAGAGAAGAGAGGGACACCATCTCGGAGAGGAGAGGGTCGAGCTAGTTGACTAGGGTTCCCCTAGCCGACGTGGGAACCTTGCACGGAAGACCACGTCGGAGTTCCCGGAGCTAGAAGCAAGATCAAGGAAGGATCCCGGTGGTGATCTTGTGTATGTATCATTGTTATAGTTGAATTATCAAGTTGAATCTTTTCCCAGCGATCAAGTGTTTCCTCGAAGATTTCGTTTTTCGATCGGCTTTGCTTATTTCAATTCTATTCTCGAGATAGATTACATAGGGTGTTCTTGTAGCCGCGGTGGCTAGAGGTACACGCCGGATCTTCCGAAAGAATCTCGACTTGTCTTTGACTCGCCCTAAGCTCCCCGCATGAATAGGGATACGTTGTGACAGAACGGGGGTCTCGAAAGGCGGATGTTTTCGGATTTGGACGGGAAACCACGATTTAAAGAGGCTTTTATTAAGATTCGATTTGCTACTTCTTCTCTTGCTTGGAACTTCAACAAAAGGCTTACCCCGATCCCTCTATATCGGTTTATCTACCCAATCTTACTTTGTTTTCTCCGGTTTTTAGTAGATTAGATTCGTTTTGTGTCTTTTACTTAGATGCATTAGGTTCTTTATCGAAGATTGCGTTATTTGGCTTTAATAGATTAAGTCTTGCGTCACACATTTGTTCCACGGATTCGATACCTTGGGTTCACCACTCGAGGGAAGAAGGGTCCCTTGACTACGACGGGAGACTTGTACGCTTGCGAGTCACGAACGAACTTTGATACAATTATTAACCGTCAACAAGGACTCCTTCCTCTCGGCACGTACACATTCTCACACTCGTGTACTCCCGCTTAGGAGACCTCTCTCTTCTCCCTCCGTGTTGTCGCTCTCTCGCCATTCCCAACGCAAGCTTTGCGCGCACACCGTTTGCGTGAGTAGTTGCCTCCGAACCTCGTCCACCTAGCGATCCCGCTCGGGATAGGCGGGCGATAAGGTTTTTGGGGAGCGTACCCGTACGCGCCTCGCTCGCTCTTCCGTACATCTACGTCCCTGTCCGCGAGAACGACTACTTCCAGTATGACTACGTCCTCCGCGAGAACGACTACTTCCAAGCACGACTACGTCCTCCGCGAGAACGACTACATCAGCGTGAACGACTACTTCCCGAAGGCCGTTCGTGGGACTTCACTGCAACGACTCGCCACTGCATCAACTCAGTACGACTACACCGAACAAGGTCCCTCCACGACTAGCATGTCTAGTCCAAAGGATAACGGCGCACCGGTTGACTCCGTCAACCGTCCCGCCTTTGGGTACCAACTAAACCTTTTCTGTGTATTTTGTTCGAGTTTTATTTGAGATTTAACTTGAACACAAGCACCTGCTTTGCTTTCACGGGATCACTCATATTTGTCATGAACATGTTAATAATTTTTGGAATTAAAATGTTCCGAAAATTGCCTAGTTATCTAACATTTACCTCGTGTGGCGTGCTTTCTTCGACAATAATTCAAGTCCACTCCTAGACTCGTATTTTTTTGGATCATGCATACACCCACAACAATTTGAGGATGCATGTCACACCCCGAAATTTCCAATTTCAGGATGTGAATAGAAAGAATAATTAAATAACGATTTTCCCATAATTTTAAAAAATTTTCCAACATTTATTTTTCTTTACGGGAATATAGTATAGGAAAAATCCTTTGTTTGATTTTCTAAATTAAATAAAAGATTTGTGAGTGTTGCATTCATGCCGATGCATCTATTGGTTCTTGAGTGCAAAAGGTTTCAAAAATGCGTTTAGGAGCCGTCCACACTCTCCGCAGAATTTTCCAGAATTTTCTGGAATTTATTCTCATTTTCTCCGAGCATTTTCTATTTATTAGAAGGCTCTAAAATCTTTTTCATGAGCCCCAAATGCTTTATTTGGATTGTTCATATCTTAATCTATCTCCAGGAATTTTCCTGAAATTTTTGTGATTTTCTGAGTATTTTTGGTGCCTTGCAAACATTTACTAGACTTTACACTAATTGTTTTTGCACTGGAATTGATTTCAGAAAAAAAAGAAAAAAAAAACCTATCTAATCGGGCCGAGCCCGAAGGCCCGACCCAGCCTTCACCCCCCGACCCAACCCGGCCGGCCCGTGCCCGCCGGGCCCATCGGCCAAGGCGGCCATGGGCGCCGCCGCCCGGCTCGCCCCCCGCCCGCGCCCCTATATAGGGAGCCGAGCCCCCGCGCGCCGCCGCCTCCCGCGCCCCGCCGCCCTAGCCGCCGCGCGCGCCGCCCCCGCCCCCGTGCGCCGCGAAGCCGCCGCCGCCGCCGGTCGAGCACCGAGCACCACCGGCCGCCGCGCGATTCGTCGCTCCAGGACACCGACGAGCGAAGCCGCGCCCTCCGGGAGCTTTGGGACGCCGAGTGGGAACCGTTCCGTCGGTCCGCGTGCCGTACGCCCACCGCGCGCCGTCGTCGTAAGATTGCGCCCATACGCCAGCACCGCCGCCGCCACTTCTCAGATTCCGCCCGCCTCCGTCCTCATCCGCCGCCGGTGAGCACCCCCACGTGGTTCCCCGCATCTCCTCTACCCCTTGCGCCCCTTGCCTGAGCCCTAGCTCGCCGGAGCCGGCGACGATTTGGCCACCAGAGCCGCCGCGGGATGCTCTCCTTGTCCTCTGTCCCTGACCGGTTTGGATAGGGGAAGAAGAAAGAAGTTTTTGCATATGACCCCCCGAGTTCCCCCGAATCTACTAGATCCAATTGTGTGTCTCGCATCTTTTGCGGCTAAACCCCTACATCTATTAGATTCCTTAGATCCAATCCATCCCAAGGCCCTTTTCAGATCTAACCCCCAGATTAGATCTATTCACGAGCACTGTTTGATGTGTCTCGGGAATCTTCTTTGCTAGCCCCTGAAATCTACGGTTAATCGCGAACAGGTCCTTACAATCTTGTTTTCCTCATATCTTCTTCGTTTTAGCTCCGATTTAATCCGTTCAAGTTGCGTTAGGTCCATAATAATGTAAAGCACGCGTTAGTGGTGTGTTTTCACCATGTTTTATTTTCTAAAAATAAAATTAATATTAATTTTGATTAATGACTAGTTATGCATGTCTTTTCTAAATAAAAGCAATATAGATCTATATATCGTTTTTCATAATCAAATTTGATTTGATTAATGATTACTTTACATGCTTTTATGAATAAAATCTAATTAGATCTTTTACTCGGTTTTCCATAAGTCAAATATTAATTTGCTTAATGGCTAATTAACTTTTATAATTAAAAGTTGATTAGGCTTTTACTCCGGCTTTATAAATAAATGTTAATCTTGATTAATACCAATTTAATACTGTTTTTGATAATAATATGATGAACTCGAATTACAAAGCTTCGTTTAGATTGTTCATATAGTTTAGTTCTTCTAAATTAAATGTTTAATCGGTTAATTCATATATGAATCTTTATTAATAAAACTTGACTAGTTCTTTACACCGGTTTTGCAAATAAAGTTTAATATTGCATTAATGTCAACATAGGGTATTTTATTTCTGAAATATCCTTTATAATTGTTTTGTTAAATAAAATGAACCTAGCTCATAGCCTTGCTCTCTCATTTATGCAAAACGTTCGTTAGACGTTCTTTTCTTAGCTCAATCTAAGTGTGATCTTCCCGGTCCTTGCTCAATCTTCCACAACCATCTCTTTAAAGCTAACCAAGCCTTTCCAAGCACCCTTTGTGTTCTTTAGTGATCCATCTAATCGAGCCTATCCTTTAGTGCGTTCTTTTAAAGCTTTCTTATGATTGGTGCTTTGTTCTTAGTATATGTGTTTCTTTGCTTTGTGTATGTTTGTGCCCGATGATTGATGCGCTTAGAGTGAACGTCATTCGAGAAGTTGGAAGAGCTTGAAGTTGAAGATGTTCCGAGCAACTACTCTCGGTTAAAGGCAAGTGTGTCCTTGATTTTGTCCTAAGAACTATATTTAATCACTCATTGCATATGCTTGCATTAATATGATGGGACCCATGTTTAAGGTTTGACTAGTGCTATTTATCCCGTGCCTTGATCCAAACGGGTTTATCTTTATGTTGGGTAGTTATGCTTAGTTGCTATACCTGGGTTATGGTGGTTTTAATGAACTACAATGATGAACTTGTTATACCTTTATGTTATATCTTTGATTGCTTAATACAAGACCATATGATTAATCGGAACATGGAGCGACCACCCAGGACAACAGTGCAACCACAAGGACTATATGGCTCTGGTCTTGGCCGATTAATTAGGGAAGTCTTTGTGTGGTTATTACTCGCATAGTAGGTTGGGGACGGAGGAATGCTTTTATGGCTACTTCTATTCGGAGTGGTCTTGGAACGGAAGTACTCTATGGCTGACCGTCCGTAATAGAAGTGTGGTACGAAAGATAGCCTCTATGACATACTACTATGGACTAATACGCACGGGAGGACTCTTTGTAAAGGCCTCGTAGCGTCCCTATGCAATCACACCTCGGAAGTGTGGTATGATGCCCGCGCGCATCGCATGGTTGGGTTTAAAGTTCTTCGGGACTTTTACGCGACTTGTGGGTAAAGATGTACGACCTCTACAGAGTGTAAAACTAATCGATTAGCCGTGCCCACGGTCAAGGGCGGCCCGGACCCTCACATGATAATTAAACTTGAAGATGGACTTAAATCGCTCTCTCTCTCTCTCTCTCGTTATGCTTGCCATGTGCTTATGGCGTATTTCTTATCTTATGCTTAATTGTGGGTTGGTATAAACTTATACTTTATTAGTAATCAGGTGCTAATAAAACTTGACCAACTAAAATTGCTAAATGCTTAAAGCCCAGTCCACTATAAAGCCTTTGCATTCATTCTTTTTCCCCACACTTGCTGAGTACGACAAGTGCTCACCCTTGCTATAAACAATGTTGCTCGTAAAGAGGAAGTCGCCATGAAGATGTTGCTCGGTGCTAGGCGTACGCAACCCCCGCCGATTGCCCGTGATGTTTGGAGCTTTTGTTTCCAGTGTTTAAGCGTAAATCTCTCGATAATCTCCGTTTTTCTTTCGTGATACCGTTTCGTATTCACTTATATGTCACTATATGCATGAAACTTGATCCCGGCATGCATATAGGTATGCACTTGGTTTCCTTCGGAAAATCGGGTGTGACAGAGATTTGTCACACCCTGAAATTTCCAATTTCAGGATGTGAATAGAAAGAATAATTAAATAACGATTTTCTCATAATTTTAAAATTTTTTCCAACATTTATTTTTCTTTACAGGGAATATAGTATAGGAAAAATCCTTTGTTTGATTTTCTAAATTAAATAAAAGATTTGTGAGTGTTGCATTCATGCCGATGCATCTAGTGGTTCTAGAGTGCAAAAGGTTTCAAAAATGCGTTTAGGAGCCGTCCACACTCTCCGCAGAGATTTTTCCGGATTTTTCGGAATTTATTCTCATTTTCTCCGAGCATTTTCTATTTATTAGAAGGCTCTAAAATCTTTTTCATGAGCCCCAAATGCTTTATTTGGATCGTTCATGTCTTAATCTCTAGGAATTTTCCTGAAATTTTTGTGATTTTCTGAGTATTTTTGGTGCCTTGCAAACATTTACTAGACTTTACAGTAATTGTTTTTGCACTGGAATTGATTTCAGAAAAAAAAGAAAAAAAACCTATCTAATCGGGCCGAGCCCGAAGGCCCGACCCAGCCTTCACCCCCGACCCAACCCGGCCGGCCGGGCCCGCCGGGCCCATCGGCCAAGGCGGCCATGGGCGCCGCCGCCTCTCGCTCGCCCCGCCCGCGCCCCTATATAGGGAGCCGAGCCCCCGCGCGCCGCCGCCTCCCGCGCCCCGCCGCCCTAGCCGCCCGCGCGTGCCGCCCCCGCCCGTGCGCCGCGAAGCCGCCGCCGCCGCCGCCGCAGCACCGAGCACCACCGGCCGCCGAGCGATTCGTCGCTCCAGGACACCGACGAGCGAAGCCGCGCCCTCTAGGAGCTTTGGGACGCCGAGTGGGAACCGTTCCGTCGGTCCGCGTGCCGGTACGCCCCACCGCGCGCCGCCGTCGTAAGATTGCGCCCATACGCCAGCACCGCCGGTCGCCACTTCTCAGATTCCGCCCGCCTCCGTCCTCATCCGCCGCCGGTGAGCACCCCCACGTGGTTCCCCGCATCTCCTCTACCCCTTGCGCCCCTTGCCTGAGCCCTAGCTCGCCGAAGCCGGCGACGATTTGGCCACCGCAGCCGCCACGGGATGCTCTCCTTGTCCTCTCGTCCCCGACCGGTTTGGATAGGGGAAGAAGAAAGAAGTTTTTGCATATGACCCCCCGAGTTCCCCCGAATCTACTAGATCCAATTGTGTGTCTCGGATCTTTTGCGCTAAACCCCTACATCTATTAGATTCCTTAGATCCAATCCATCCCAAGGCCCTTTTCAGATCTAACCCCCAGATTAGATCTATTCACGAGCACTGTTTGATGTGTCTCGGGAATCTTCTTTGCTAGCCCCTGAAATCTACGGTTAATCGCGAACAGGTCCTTACAATCTTGTTTTTCTCATATCTTTTTCGTTTTAGCTCCGATTTAATCCGTTCAAGTTGCGTTAGGTCCATAATAATGTAAAGCACGCGTTAGTGGTGTGTTTTCACCATGTTTTATTTTCTGAAAATAAAATTAATATTAATTTTGATTAATGACTAGTTGTGCATGTCTTTTCTAAATAAAAGCAATATAGATCTATATATCGTTTTTCATAATCAAATTTGATTTGATTAATGATTACTTTACATGCTTTTATGAATAAAATCTAATTAGATCTTTTACTCGGTTTTCCATAAGTCAAATATTAATTTGCTTAATGGCTAATTAACTTTTATAATTAAAAGTTGATTAGGCTTTTACTCCGGCTTTATAAATAAATGTTAATCTTGATTAATACCAATTTAATACTGTTTTTGATAATAATATGATGAACTCGAATTACAAAGCTTCGTTTAGATTGTTCATATAGTTTAGTTCTTCTAAATTAAATGTTTAATCGGTTAATTCATATATGAATCTTTATTAATAAAACTTGACTAGTTCTTTACACCGGTTTTGTAAATAAAGTTTAATATTGCATTAATGTCAACATAGGGTATTTTATTTCTGAAATATCCTTTATAATTGTTTTGTTAAATAAAATGAACCTAGCTCATAGCCTTGCTCTCTCATTTATGCAAAACGTTCGTTAGACGTTCTTTTCTTAGCTCAATCTAAGTGTGATCTTCCCGGTCCTTGCTCAATCTTCCACAACCATCTCTTTAAAGCTAACCAAGCCTTTCCAAGCACCCTTTGTGTTCTTTAGTGACCCATCTAACCGATCCTATCCTTTAGTGCGCTCTTTTAAAGTTTTCTTTTGATTGGTGCTTTGTTCTTAGTATATGTGTTTGTTTGCTTTGTGTATGTTTGTGCCCGATGATTGATGCGCCTAGAGTGAACGTCATTCGAGAAGTTGGAAGAGCTTGAAGTTGAAGATGTTCGAGCAACTACTCTCCGGTTAAAGGCAAGTGTGTCCTTGATTTTGTCCTAAGAACTATATTTAATCACTCATTGCATATGCTTGCATTAATATGATGGGACCCATGTTTAAGGTTTGACTAGTGCTATTTATCCCGTGCCTTGATCCAAACGGGTTTATCTTTATGTTGGGTAGCTATGCTTAGTTGCTATACATGGGTTATGGTGGTTTTAATGAACATCAATGATGAACTTGTTATACCTTTTATGCTATATCTTTGATTGCTTAATACAAGACCATATGATTAATCGGAACATGGAGCGACCACCCGGACAACAAAGTGCAACCACAAGGACTATATGGCTCGGTCTTGGCCGATTAATTAGGGAAGTCTTTGTGTGGTTATTACTCGCATAGTAGGTTGGGGACGGAGGAATGCTTTTATGGCTACTTCTATTCCGGAGTGGTCTTGGAACGGAAGTACTCTATGGCCGACCGTCCGTAATAGAAGTGTGGTACGAAAGATAGCCTCTATGACATACTACTATGGACTAATACGCACGGGAGGACTCTTTGTAAAGGCCTCGTAGCGTCCCTATGCAATCACACCTCGGAAGTGTGGTATGATGCCCGCGCAGCATCGCATGGTTGGGTTTAAAGTTCTTCGGGACTTTTACGCGACTTGTGGGTAAAGATGTACGACCTCTGCAGAGTGTAAAACTAATCGATTAGCCGTGCCCACGGTCACGGGCGGCCTGGACCCTCACATGATAATTAAACTTGAAGATGGACTTAAATCGCTCTCTCTCTCTCTCTCTGTTATGCTTGCCATGTGCTTATGGCGTATTTCTTATCTTATGCTTAATTGTGGGTTGGTATAAACTTATACTTTATTAGTAATCGAGTGCTAATAAAACTTGACCAACTAAAATTGCTAAATGCTTAAAGCCCAATCCACTATAAAGCCTTTGCATTCATTCTTTTTCCCCACACTTGCCGAGTACGACAAGTGCTCACCCTTGCTATAAACAATGTTGCTCGTAAAGAGGAAGTCGCCATGAAGATGTTGCTGGTGCTAGGCGTACGCAACCCCCGCCGATTGCCCGTGATGTTTGGAGCTTTTGTTTCCGTGTTTAAGCGTAAATCTCGATAATCTCCGTTTTTCTTTCGTGATACTCGTTTCCGTATTCACTTATATGTCACTATATGCATGAAACTTGATCCTCGGCATGCATATAGGTATGCACTTGGTTTCCTTCGGAAAATCGGGTGTGACAGAGATTTGTCACACCCCGAAATTTCCAATTTCGGGATGTGAATAGAAAGAATAATTAAATAACGATTTTCCCATAATTTTAAAATTTTTTCCAACATTTATTTTTCTTTACGGGAATATAGTATAGGAAAAATCCTTTGTTTGATTTTCTAAATTAAATAAAAGATTTGTGAGTGTTGCATTCATGCCAATGCATCTAGTGGTTCTTGAGTGCAAAAAGGTTTCAAAAATGCGTTTAGCAGCCGTCCAAACTCTCCCGAGAATTTTCCGGATTTTTCTGGAATTTATTCTCATTTTCTCCGAGCATTTTCTATTTAATAGAAGGCTCTAAAATCTTTTTCATGAGCCCCAAATGCTTTATTTGGATTGTTCATGTCTTAATCTATCTATAGGAATTTTCCTGGAATTTTTGTGATTTTCTGAGTATTTTCGGTGCCTTGCAAACATTTACTAGACTTTACAGTAATTGTTTTAGCACTGGAATTGATTTCAGAAAAAAAGAAAAAAAAACCTATCTAATCGGGCCGAGCCCGAAGGCCCGACCCAGCCTTCACCCCGACCCAACCCGGCCGGCCGGTGCCCGCCGGCCCATCGGCCAAGGCGGCCATGGGCGCCGCCGCCTCTCGCTCGCCCCCCGCCCGCGCCCCTATATAGGGAGCCGAGCCCCCGCGCGCCGCCGCCTCCCGCGCCCCCGCCGCCCCTAGCCGCCCGCGCGCCGCCCCCGCCCGTGCGCCGCGAAGCCGCCGCCGCCGCCGGCCGCAGCACCGAGCACCACCGGCCGCCGAGCGATTCGTCGCTCCAGACACCGACGAGCGAAGCCGCGCCCTCTAGGAGCTTTGGGACGCCGAGTGGGAACCGTTCCGTCGGTCCGCGTGCCGCACGCCCCACCGCGCGCCGCCGTCGTAAGATTGCGCCCATACACCAGCACCGCCGGCCGCCACTTCTCGATTCCGCCCCGCCTCCGTCCTCATCCGCCGCCGGTGAGCACCCCCACGTGGTTCCCCGCATCTCCTCTACCCCTTGCGCCCCTTGCCTGAGCCCTAGCTCGCCGGAGCCGGCGACGATTTGGCCACCAGAGCCGCCGCGGGATGCTCTCCTTGTCCTCTGTCCCTGACCGGTTTGGATAGGGGAAGAGGAAAGAAGTTTTTGCATATGACCCCCTGAGTTCCCCGGAATCTACTAGATCCAATTGTGTGTCTTAGATCTTTTGCAGCTAAACCCCTACATCTATTAGATTCCTTAGATCCAATCCATCCCAAGGCCCTTTTCAGATCTAACCCCCGCATTAGATCTATTCACGAGCACCGTTTGATGTGTTTCGGGAATCTTCTTTGCTAGCCCCCGAAATCTACGGTTAATCGCGAACGTGTCCTTACAATCTTGTTTTGCTCGTATCTTTTTCGTTTTAGCTCCGATTTAATCCGTTCAAGTTGCGTTAGGTCCATAATAATGTAAAGCACGCGTTAGTGGTGTGTTTTCACCATGTTTTATTTTCTGAAAATAAAATTAATATTAATTTTGATTAATGACTAGTTATGCATGTCTTTTCTAAATAAAAGCAATATAGATCTATATATCGTTTTTCATAATCAAATTTAATTTGATTAATGATTACTTTACATGCTTTTATGAATAAAATCTAATTAGATATTTTACTCGGTTTTCCATAAGTCAAATATTAATTTGCTTAATGGTTAATTAACTTTTATAATTAAAAGTTGATTAGGCTTTTACTCCGGCTTTATAAATAAATGTTAATCTTGATTAATACCAATTTAATACTGTTTTTGATAATAATATGATGAACTCGAATTACAAAGCTTCGTTTAGATTGTTCATATAGTTTAGTTCTTCTAAATTAAATGTTTAATCGGTTAATTCATATATGAATCTTTATTAATAAAACTTGACTAGTTCTTTACACCGGTTTTGCAAATAAAGTTTAATATTGCATTAATGTCAACATAGGGTATTTTATTTCTGAAATATCCTTTATAATTGTTTTGTTAATTAAAATGAACCTAGCTCATAGCCTTGCTCTCTCATTTATGCAAAATGTTCGTTAGACGTTCTTGTCTCGACCAATCTAAGTGTGATCTTTCCGG
The DNA here is from genome assembly GCA_947561735.1 of Cenchrus americanus. Classification (NCBI taxonomy): domain Eukaryota; kingdom Viridiplantae; phylum Streptophyta; class Magnoliopsida; order Poales; family Poaceae; genus Cenchrus; species Cenchrus americanus. The sequence goes on along the minus strand of OX387240.1, from coordinate 8,868,423 downwards.
TTCTTGCTCAATCTTCCACAACCATCTATTTAAAGCTAATCAAGCCTTTCCAAGCACCCTTTGTGTTCTTTAGTGATCCATCTAATCGAGCCTATCCTTTAGTGCGTTCTTTTAAAGCTTTCTTATGATTGGTGCTTTGTTCTTAGTATATGTGTTTCTTTGCTTTGTGTATGTTTGTGCCCGATGATTGATGCGCTTAGAGTGAACGTCGTTCGAGAAGTTTGGAAGAGCTTGAAGTTGAAGATATTCTGAGCAACTACTCTCTGGTTAAAGGCAAGTGTGTCCTTGATTTTGTCCTAAGAACTATATTTAATCACTCATTGCATATGCTTGCATTAATATGATGGGACCCATGTTTAAGGTTTGACTAGTGTTATTTATCCTGTGCCTTGATCCAAACGGGTTTATCTTTATGTTGGGTAGCTATGCTTAGTTGCTATACATGGGTTATGGTGGTTTTAATGAACATCAATGATGAACTTGTTATACCTTTTATGCTATATCTTTGATTGCTTAATACAAGACCATATGATTAATCGGAACATGGAGCGACCACCCAGGACAACAGTGCAACCACAAGGACTATATGGCTCTGGTCTTGGCCGATTAATTAGGGAAGTCTTTGTGTGGTTATTACTCGCATAGTAGGTTGGGGACGGAGGAATGCTTTTATGGCTACTTCTATTCCGGAGTGGTCTTGGAACGGAAGTACTCTATGGCTGACCGTCCGTAATAGAAGTGTGGTACGAAAGATAGCCTCTATGACATACTACTATGGACTAATACGCACGGGAGGACTCTTTGTAAAGGCCTCGTAGCGTCCCTATGCAATCACACCTCGGAAGTGTGGTATGATGCCCGCGCAAGCATCGCATGGTTGGGTTTAAAGTTCTTCGGGACTTTTACGCGACTTGTGGGTAAAGATGTACGACCTCTCGCAGTGTAAAACTAATCGATTAGCCGTGCCCACGGTCAAGGGCGGCTTGGACCCTCACATGATAATTAAACTTGAATATGGACTTAAATCGCTCTCTCTCTCTCTGGTTATGCTTGCCATGTGCTTATGGCGTATTTCTTATCTTATGCTTAATTGTGGGTTGGTATAAACTTATACTTTATTAGTAATCGGTGCTAATAAAACTTGACCAACTAAAATTGCTAAATGCTTAAAGCCCATCCACTATAAAGCCTTTGCATTCATTCTTTTTCCCCACACTTGCCGAGTACGACAAGTGCTCACCCTTGCTATAAACAATGTTGCTCGTAAAGAGGAAGCCGCCATGAAGATGTTGCCGGTGCTAGGCGTACGCAACCCCCGCCGATTGCCCGTGATGTTTGGAGCCTTTGTTTCCAGGTTTAAGCGTAAATCTCCCGATAATCTCCGTTTTTCTTTCGTGATACCGGTTCTCGTATTCACTTATATGTCACTATATGCATGAAACTTGATCCTGGCATGCATATAGGTATGCACTTGGTTTCCTTCGGAAAATCGGGTGTGACAATGCACAAATCCATTTCGTAAGAATCCTCATCCAAACCATCTCTCATATATCTCTTGTGTCGTGCAACAAGCTGGAAGTACTTTGGACCAGACACATATATGGAAGAATTAACAACAATACGAGACACATATATGTTTATATCAAGGGCCCGCAGTGAATGCAAAGTGCCCATATATGCAATGAACACAAGCCTAGAAAGTTCACAATTGTTCTCTACAGAAAGAACTATCCAGCGCCTTAAGACAAAGCTAGCTTTGCCAATACCTGCCGACTCTTGTAGTTATATAACGTGCAACGGCAGACTTAAAATTAAATACTGGTCAATGGTTGAAACTAAACACTAGCACTGCAGAAGGTCACGTTCATTCTGATGTTGGTCTCTACCTAATATTAAAGCAAGGATTGCTTCGCCCCTTTTTTCGTCCGTCCCGACAGGTAGGGTCCACATGTCGAGGTCATAATCGAGCACTGGCCACGGACAGAAGCCGCCATGGTACACCTGGTGGAAGGAGGCATCGACGGACTTGGCGCCTGCTGCGGGGCCTGCGCGCCTGACCCCGCCCTCACACCCTTGCTCAGAAGCCGTGTCCGAGCTGCTACTGGAGTTATTGTTGTTGTCGTCGAGAGCCGTCAGGGGATCAGGGCCCAGCTCCGATGATGTGGTGGGCGAGCAGAGGAGATCCGCGACGAGGGGGAGGGGCTACGACGCGGAGCCGCCAGAGCTTGAGGCCGCCGGAGACGAGGGGCCGGTCGCCACCTCCACCACGGCGAGCACTCCGCCGCCTTGCGGGGATGTGCGGCGGGCCGGTGCGCCCGCAGGGGTGTCCGGATCGACAACCCCGCCGCAAGAGGAAGACGATGGGTCCGGCCGCAGAGGAGGGCCGCCGCAGAGAGGAAGGCATGCCCGTTGGTGTGCGAGCCGGAGATAGAAAGAGAGAGAGAGAGCTTGCTCAAGCCGTCGAGCGCTTCGTCCGCCGGCGCGTGAGCTTCCCGGGGCTCCTTGTCTACCGGCATGTGAGCTTAGTTTGGCTCCTCGCCCGCCGACCACCGCGACGAGGACGCCGAGCTTGAGCGAGTAGTAGCTCGCCACACGTCGACGGTGTCGCGGCTCCACCCCGTGGAGCAATGGGTCGTCATGCCGGTGGAGGAAGCCGGAGCGGGGGGCGCACCCGGTGTTCCGGGGTCGGACGTGCGGAGGCGGGGTCGCGGTTGGCCGCCGCCGCAACCCCGTGGCAGCGGTGCCGCCGCGGTGAGAGGCGTCCCTCCCGACTACATGAGGACAAGGGAGGCGCAAGATTAGGGGAGGCGCGGCGAGAGGACATGGGCACCGTAGGAATAGGGAATGGGACAGAGGACAAGGGTGAGTCGGGCTCGGCCGCTCGGGCAACGGCTGTGGGAGTTGGGGCGGTGGAGGATAGGGCCGGGGCTGTGGGGGTGGGGCAAGAGCAAGTTAGGGTTTTTTGGTATTTATATGTAGCATCGTTGGTGAGTCGGGGGATAGAAAGATGGGTTCTTGGCGGGTCGGGTCGGATTCGTGCCCGGGGCCGGGACGCTTTTGTGTCACCCCCTATCGGGTTGTGCGTCGGGCCGGCCCGACGAGCCGAGGTGGCGCCTCGTGCACTAAAAGGTCGTCGGGCCGGGCCGGCACTAAGCACTATTTGATCGTGCCTCGAGTCGTGCTAGGACCGTGCTTTTTTGGGCCGTGCCTCGTGCCGCCGATCGTACCCGGCCCATTTGAAAATCTATAGTGGTATCTTACTTCCGTGGCACTACTTGGACATGCATGGCTATCCCATTCATTGTCTGGCGGGGGTCGGTGCATCTATCTTCAATTCTTCATAGGTAGCCACCCAGGTGATCTGGCACACATAGTAATAACATCTATAGATCTTGGCATCTACGTCTACCATATCTTCACTAGTCATCGTTGCCAGCAACTCTGCTTTCCCCTTCACTAAACTCAGAGTCTCAGCCTGTCAGGTTATATATATACACTCTTCTTCCACTCAGCTCAGACCCTCTTCCTTGTGGTTGTAGTATGCTCAGACTCAGATTTCCAGGTTGAATCAACTCGGAGAGATGAATATGCATGATAAGTCATCACATTACAAGGAATGTACACAAAGTTGTTCTCAGGTGAGAATGGAGGGCATCATGAAAAATTCTGAGATGCGCGATCGAAGCAAGTGGTGCTTAGAATTCTGAAGTTTCTGGGGATAACATCCACCATGCACTAAAACTCGGGACAATCTTCCGGGTACTCAGATAATGAACAATTCGGCAAGTGGTTGGAATCCAATCATAATTTGAGGATCTAATTTAATGATGGCGTCATCTATCCCATTTCTGACAACAAATGGGATAGCCATGTCCAAGTAGTGCCAAAGAAGTAAGATACCATGATCCTTCAAAAGGGGAAGAGCTAGCTGACTGCTAAGGACCGTTACAGGGAGGAGGATTTGCAATAGCGTTAGTTACCTGCAAAGCTAAAGAAGAACAGCCAGAGAGACCACATTCCTCTCCTTCAGAGATGTGACGCTAGCAAGGCTTACCAAATAAAACCGGTCCTTTTTCTCTGCTATCTTGATGTTATTGGTACTACCAAATCACTATCCGTCGTCCTACCAGCATAAAACCACTCACTTGTTCACATTGGCCGTTCATCCACATCACCAGCATCAACATGTGTATCCTTTTTTTTTTTGCTTTTGCAGCGCATCGTATTCCTTTTTTTTTTGTTTGCAACACACCGTGCCAGCCTCATTCTAGAGGTGATCGAATCAATCATGGTTATTATTATTTTTACATGAATTATTCCCCAAAATCTCTAATCAATTCCTTCCCACTAGGGCACCTGCAGAACACCGGCCACTTGTTTCCATTATCTTTACTTTGCACCACCAGCTTCGAAACCTTGAAGCATTTGCAATCTGGGCAGGTTATGAGAGGGATCTCAGGATTCACTTGTCGCCTATTCGCTGAGGAAGAAGAGCTTAGTGGCGCTGCCATGGCTATGTGGTTGGAGGCGGTTGCTTGACGGAGAGGTTATGGCGATTCAGGAGGGGAAAGACGAACTGGGAGCCAAGATATGTGTATATACACCACGTCATTACGGGTCACGGGTCTAGGCCTTTTTGAATGTGCAGTAAAACTCAAACAATGATTAGGGACCTCGGTGCACACTTTGTGCGTTCGTGGACCGGGATGACACAATGACACAAATTTGAGACCGCCCGTGCATTTTACTCTAAAATGAATATGCTCATGATGTGTCTTTTTAATATAAAATGAAAATACTAAAAACTCAGATACAAAATGAATATGGATAATTATGTTTTTATTGAATCAAATTCAGATATGAATGTGTTGGATATCGATATTCATCGTATACCATCTTAGAAAATTCAACTTTAAATATCCAAAAACAGATATAGTACAAATAAGTATGTATTTTAGCGAATGTGCCTTGGCACGTATTTCATTAAGAGGAGGAGGAGAATAATACACCCTAAGGAGCGAGTCATCAGAAACAATGACCCACTCAAAACAAGAATCTAAGAGCTATTACACATCAGTTATTTCGCGACCTGCCGGTCTACCAAAAGCTAAAGCAACGGGCGCCATGCTGGTGAAACGAGCTTGAGCCCAGAGCGATGCCTCTTCAGCAATCTGCGAAACTTGCTGGCTTGCTGTCATACTAGAACTAGAGAAAATCCTAGCGTTTCTGTCTAACCAAAGCTTCCCCACCGTCAGAACCACCAGGGAGTCAAAGGATTTTTTTTTTTCTTTCCTTGCATAGTGCTTTGCGTGCCTGTAACCACCAGTCGCCAAAGATTGATCTGTGCGCGTGGGCGTGATGGCAGGCATACCGATCCTAGCGAGGATGAGGTGCCACGCAGTGCGGCTGAAAGAGCAGGTGAGTAACAAATGTCAGACGGTTTCAGGTTCCTGGTCACAGAGAGCACAAGCATCGTCGTCCTGAAGACCATGGCGCTTCCTTCTAGTGGCAGTCCAGCAACGCTCATACAACGCAAGCGCACCAGAGATGTCTCTAACCCATCGTCGGTCTTGTAACCCTTCAAAAATTGTGTGCCGGTTCAGTATACGTTTGGGGACAGCTTGAACCAGGCAAGGAGCAAGCTCGGCCACGGACTGACCATGTATCCACCGATCGGCCCAGAACAAGGTCCTTTTTCCATCTCCGACCTGCATGGTGGTAGAATAATGAAACAACATTTTAACAGAGTGACCGAATCTTCCAATCCGCACTGGATGGGGAAGATGGTGCATTTACCGGGATTGACTCGCAGCCCAGATGCATTGCCGAAGGTGTCCAAGACCGTGCTAGCCAGAACCAAATCCTGAGGCGAGGAGGTTAGGAACATAACCATATTATCTGCGTAGAAAAGGCCCTCTCTTTCACCCGGCAACGATCAAGGCTTCTGAAAAGGCCTTCTCTGTCTCCACAATGCAGAATGGCGTTGAGGGCTTCCATCACCAGCACGAATAGCAATGGTGAAAAGGGATCCCCCTGACGTAATCCACGAGCATGGCATATTCTTCTCCCCAGGGATCCATTGGTGATCACTTTTGTACTAGCTGTCGATAGCATCATGCAGATCCAGTTCAACCATCTTCTTGAAAAACCCATGTGTTTCAAAAATAGCTAAGAGGAAGGTCCAATCGACTGTATCAAACGCATTAGCTATATCAACCTTAACCAGGGCACTTGGAATTTTCGATCTATGAAGCGACTTGGCTGACAACTGAACCGCCTTGAAATTGTCATGAATCCCCCGACCTTTAACGAAGGTGCTCTGATTGTAAGTTACTAACTCATGCAGCTTGGGTGCCAGTCGAGATGCGAGAGAACCTTGGTGAACAGCTTTGAGAAGCTGTGAATAAGGTTAATCGGGCGGTAATCACTAACTGTCGAGGCGTCGAGTTTCTTTCGAAGGAGGATCATGTAGGCTTGATTGACTAGGTGAAGGCTCCTGCCATCGAGCGACCACAGGGCATGAAAGGCTCTCATAATGTCGTGCTTGATTGTCGGCCAGGCTGTGCAATAAAATAATTAATCCTGTGAAGCCATCAGGGCCTGGCGCCTTATACAGCGGCATGTCTTGAATTACCCGCCATACTTCTTCCTCAGAGAAACAAAATTAAGTCTGTGCCCGTGAGATCCGCGACCGGCCGGGACGCCAAGACGCTGTAAATCCAGCGACAAAGTGCTAGCAGGGGGATGCCTAGAATATCGTTGAAGTGCTGGAACACCGCCTGGGCTTTCGCGTCATCATGCACGACCACCACGTCATCAACAACCTTGAAACTGGCAACGTGAGTCTTACGACTGCGATGGCAGGCTTGCAGGTGAAAGAATTTCGTGTTGGCGTCACCTTCCGCAAGATAGGTGATTCGTGAATGTTGGCACATAATAGTTCGAAGGAGGGAGGATAGACCAAGGCATTTCATTTTCATCTTGTTCCGGATCAGGGCACGTTCGTGATCAGCTAGCTGCCGGCTGTCCTGTGCGCAATCGAACCTGTGAACGACCTCCTTTGCAATGGAAAGCTGCAGGCGGACACTTCCTACGCGTTTTGCGCTCCATTTGTTTTTCAGAGCGACCGCCGTGCTGTGTAACAAACAAGTACGTATAAGTTCATTTGAGTGTCGAACCTCATCATTTGGGCAAACGAAAGAATAATATGCATGACACTTTTATCCATTCTCAACCATGGAAAGACCACCCAACGTGCACGTGCTGTGCGCTCACCAGCTCCTGCTCTCCCATGTACTTGGTTGGTTTGACTCTCACTGGTTGAGGACTCTCGTTTCTATTGAATTTTCAGTTCAATGTACATATACCCTTATTTCAGTAACACTAATCGATTGAACGGAGGTGGCGTTTGGTTCCACAATGTTAACACACAAACGTAGGAAATGTGTTTCGAGATGTCACGGTAAGGATGCCGATGATGCGTCAACGGCAAAGGCGCGGCAGATGCCGAAGTAACACTGGCAGATGGGCGTCATCTGCAAGGGAGAGATGAGCATTTCCGAACTGGCACCGGCATTTGGTGGTAACATGCAAATGAGAATGTACCGTGTCATTAGATACAAGTATACAACTGGAGACCTGGAGTAGTTGTAAACTTCTGATCATAGACTCATGGCGCGTTTATTATCATCCTAGGATGCAAGTGAGTATCCAATACTAGTACTTTTTTTCGGATTAGTTGATTATTGGATATACCACTCAAATCTTTTTCTCCAAATAAACTATTTATGCGGAATGACATTCTTATTCATTTTAGTTCTAACTTGCTTTCATCTCTAGTCGTGGAAATGCAGCTGCCGCGCGGTGCAAATATCCATGTTCTAGAAGTACTCCCTCCGGTTTGGTAAATGAAGTTGTTTAGAACAGCGACACGATCTCTATAGTACAACTTTGACTTCTTAATTTTATAAAAATATTTATTAAAAAATGAAATATGTATACTTTTATGAAAGTATTTTGCAAGACAAATCTATTCACGTAGTTTTCACTTTTCCAAACTCAACGACTTCAATTCAAAGTTATTAATGATTTGTATTATCAATGTTTGACTCAAACCTTGTCCAAAACAACTTCATTTACCAAACCAGAGGGAGTATATATAGTAACAAAATTAGGATGTTCAAACCAGGTCGTGTTTATTTTAAAAAAAACATTTTGTGTTTATCCTAGCTAGTATACTAGATCAAAAGAGACACACCAAAATTAAGTTGAGATTTTTATACAAATGATGAACATGCATATTACAAAAAATTTAGGATGCTGAGACCATGATATGAATTCCAACAATACTATAGTCCTGTTTGTTTCAAATTATGACCGGTTTTGAAGATCTTATTATGGAAGATTCAAAAATTAGATGACTCACATAATCTATAATCCAGATATGGGTTATGAGAGTCATCTGGTTTTTTTATCTCCATAATCAGTTTTTAAAATCGGACATAATATGAAACAAACAAGACCAAACTCATCTATTGATCACTGAACTGTTAAATGAAATTAGATTTCTACTATTTTCCAAAGTTGAAGAAGCCCCATTGCTATTCGTCTTATTGGAGATTGTCACCTGCTAGTCTTCAACTCCCACATATTTGCCTTATTCTACGTCCGCCGCGGCGGAGGCCCAATGTGAGGCGTCGTATTTGCGTACACGGACCAAAATGCCCTCGTTCCCAACCGGATAAGGTGCACCTCCACGATCATGGGCCAACCTCCACATAACTATTTTCATCTTATCTAGGGCATTTATCTTTGTTGGGGAATTCGGAAAACCCGTCACCCTCGAAACATTGAATTTAACGAAGTTCTCAAAGCATGTTTTTCGGGAGCGGGGAATTCGCGATTCTCGGAAGCCCGGAACTCGCGAAGTCGCGAATTCGCGAATGTGCGGGATCGGGGGAATCTTGATTAGGCGAAGAGGAGGAGTCACGAACATGCGGGAGCCCGGAATCTCAATCGTTGATGGTCCGAACTTCGGAGAACTGCCGATTCGGAAATCCGATGAAGACTCGTTTGGGACTCGGGCGCACGGACATGCACGGACTCGTTGGGAAGCAAGGGCCACTTCGGGAATCTGCTGAAGACCTAGTTCGGGAATCTCGGGCGGAAACATTCACGAACCACGGGAGAAGCAAAGTCAAAGTTGTAGTCCCAAAAAGTCCGGGTTTAGAGTGTGAACTAGTGGCAGATTTGTAAATATGTTAGGTGGAAAAAGACATTCTTGTATGTGTTCACACCAGGAATATTCCCTGAGCCCGAGGGTGTTATCGGCATGTAAAAGTCCCTCCGTCTCCCTATAAAAGGGGGCGCGAGGGCACGTGTAAAAAAATTCGGACTTTTTTGGAACTTGTGCTACTTGCGGAGAGAATCACGATATCTTAGCACCCTAACTTTGTACTTGAACGTGTCAAGAACTCATACTCGTGTTAGGGTAGTTATCCGAATTTTTCGGGTATCCCCCAACATTGGCGCCCACCGTGTCTCGGTAAAAAAGAAACTCACGATGCCACCTCAAAAGAAATCCAAGAAGAATGCTCCGGTACGGGCAAACCAGGATTATCGCCTCCCCACCCAAGGAAATGAAACCTCGTTCATTCCTGAATCCTCGAACATAACAGACCAAGAACGAAGAGAAAAGCTCGAGGCCCTCATGAAGGCAAGAGCAGAAAAGACAGCTCACATCCAAGAACAACCTGCTGAACAGCAAGAGTTCGAGAATGTTGATGATGATGATACCATAGACAGGCAGCTAGCCATGGTTCACCAAAAGATACAGCAGCTACAGAAAGACAAAGAAAAGTTCGCGGCTCAGTTGCAGGCGAAGAGAAAAATCTCTGAAAAACTAGAGCAGCTGAACAAAGCAAAAGAGCAGATACAAGCAATACAGAGAGAAATTGACGAAATGAAAGAACAAGAGAACAGCTCCCTGTGGCAAGAAACACCGCAGCACAACCCTGCGCCTGCAAGAGAATCCCCGAAAGAAAACTTTTTCGCGGGAAACGGAGTCTCACACTTCGTGGATTCTGAATCGCCGCTGTCAATAGGGCTGCAAACAGCACCTTGGCCGCCGAAGTTCAAGCCTGTCTCTCTTCCAAAGTACAACGGCTTCGGAAACTCCAGGCAGTTTCTCATGAGATACGAGTCAGCTGTGAATTCGGCAGGAGGAGATGATGTTGCACTCGCCAAATCCTTCATCATAGCTTGCGAAGGACCAGTACTGAATTGGTACTCACTGCTGCCTCCACACTCGATCTATAGCTGGGTAGATCTCAAAACAAAGTTCATGCAAGCGTTTCAGATGTTCCATGACACAACAGCCGAAGCCTCAGATCTGTACAACTGCAAGCAGAAGGACAGGGAACCACTGCGGAACTTCGTGAGAAGGTTCATGCAACAGAGGTCTCAGATCCCCGACGCTGATGACAAGACAACGATCAAGGCACTGATCAAAGGTCTCACCCCGGGGCCAACGGCTTCCCACCTCACAAGAAAGAAGCCCGAGAGCAGGTTGAAGAACTATTTCGGGAATTGGAGGATTACATTTTGTCCGATGATGACCATCGCAAGAGGGTAGCCGAGCGAAACGAGGCAAGACAGGGGCAACAAAGACATGGCATGGCGGCACCACCCCAACATCCGCGAAACGTCAACAACGTCGGAAACTCGTAACCAGACAAGGCAACACTCAAGCACCAGGGGAGGATTCAATCCCGGAGGAAGGGGGAGAGGCGAGAGGCCCCCCGGACTCACGAACCACAACCCAAAAGATCCTCACTTCTATTGCCAGTATCATGGGAGGGGTCACGGACCGAAGGGTGTCCAGAAACAAAGAAGAACATGGCAAGAATCCAGCAAGAGAAGGCACTAATGAGCATCGCATCCTCAATGTCAGGCCAGTTTCGTCCGAATTTCTGGCAGCCGCAATTCGCGAATCCACAGTCGAGTTCTGTCTCAGTTCAGCAATTCCCGCAACCACAGTCAGCATGGCAGCCGTCGCAGCAATTTTTCCCTCAGTCGCAAGCAATCCAGTCAATCCAGCAACCACAACCCATTCGGGAAATCTTGCCACCACCTCCCGTAAAGTTCGTCAAGACCCCGGTCGGAGTTCGGGACCTCGGAACTCCAAGGCATTGCCATCGTTCGGGACTATCATGCCAATCACGGGCGGATCTCGCTATGGAATTCGAAACCAAGAAGCAGAGAAGCAATTACTTCGTATCCGTGAACGCTATCATCAATGACGGCCCAACGCGCGCGCCGGAGTGGGCAAAGGTGCCAATCACCTTCACAGAATAAGATTTCAGGCTGAAATCTGCGAAACACAATGACGCCATGGTCATTGAGGTGAATATCGCTGGGTGGGTCATAGGAAAAGTCCTAGTCGACAACGGGAGTTCAGCGGACATCCTATTCCTGAAAGCTTTTGAAAAAATGAATCCGAGCCGGCACATGTTAGACCCCCCCGAATACCCACCGCAAGGGTTCGGAGGAAAGCCCATCAAGCCGGTCGGAAAAATATCGCTCCCGGTTTTCCTTCGGAGATCTCGAGAATGCCGAACGGAGAGTCTCACGTTCGATGTAGTCGACATCTACCATCCATACCTCGCGATTTTTGGCGGAGGGTTCATGAACAAGTTCGACGCAATCATAAGGCAACATTCCTATGTATGAAAATGCCCGCACCTAAGGGAGTCATCACAAGCGTATGGCAATCAACAAGAGGCCGGAAACATAGAAAAGGGACATACACCGGACAAACAAACGTATACCACCGAGAACAGTCGATGACCATAACCAAACTTTGTCCTCCCGAACCAAAATCGCCACTTCGCCGTGTGGCGAACATAGCATGCGGGTTCGGGGTTCCCAGCAGAACTAACGGTTGACAATGGAAAACAATTCGATTGTTACACCTTCAAAGAATACCGCAAAAACGTGGGCACTCAAGCGAAATTTTCGTCAATCTATCACCCGCAGTCCGTGGAATGCCGACAGCCTAAAAGGTATTACTCATGAAATCCCAATTGCATCTAGATGTAATATACAGTACTTTTTCTATTTTCGTAAGTTTGAATTCTAAAAACCTAAAATCCAAATCACGTGTCTATAAGTAATTTCGGGAGAAAAAAATCAGCTTTCCTTTTTCTAGTCGTATTAGAATAAGAAGGACCGTACTCTTTTCCTTGCAAAGGAGGCTCTAAATCAAGAGGCAAGGTTTTAACGAGGCGGATCCTATGTAAATACTCTTTGTGATATATATGAAAAGAGTCTTCCCCAAATTGCGTATCTCGGGAATTCCATTGTGAAAAAAGAAAAAGTTCATGAGAAAGGCTTCCTGATAGCCGGAATTCCATCGTGAAAAAAGAAAAAGTTCATGAGAAAGGCTTCGTGATAGCCAGAGTTCCATCGTGAAAAAAGAAAAAGTTCATGAGAAAGGCTTCGTGATAGCCAGAGTTCCATCGTAAAAAAAAAGAAAAAGTTCGTGAGAAAGGCTTCGTGATAGCCAGAGTTCCATCGTGAAAAAAAGAAAAAGTTCATGAGAAAGGCTTCGTGATAGCCAGAGTTCCATCGTGAAAAAAATAAAAAGTTCGTGAGAAAGGCTTTGTGATAGCCAGAGTTCCATCTTGAAAAAAAAGAAAAAGTTCATGAGAAAGGCTTCGTGATAGCCAGAGTTCCATCTTGAAAAAAGAAAAAGTTCGTGAGAAAGGCTTCCTGATAGCCGAAAGTCCATTGTCAAAAAAGAAAGAGTTCATGAGAAAGGCTTCCTGATAGCCGAAATTCCATTATGAAGAAAGAAAAAAGAAAAAAGTTCGTGAGAAAGGCTTCCTGATAGCCGAAATTCCATCGTGAAAAAAGAAAAAATTCGTGAGAAAGGCTCCGTGATAGCCGAAATTCCATTGTGAAGAAAGAAAAAAGAAAAAAGTTTGTGAGAAAGGCTTCGTCACGGCCCGGAATTCCATCAACGAAAGAGAGGCTCGAGACAACAACAAGTTGTGGCCAAGAAAATCCCATCCATCGAGGGATTCCCACCGAAAAGGCTCGAGACAACAACAAGTTGTGGCCTAGAAAAATCCCATCCATAAAGGGATTCCCACCGAAAAGGCTCCGAGACAACAACAAGTTGTGGCCTAGAAAAATCCCATCCACGAAGGGATTCCCACCGAAAGTTCGTATGAAGATTTCGGGAAAGTGAATGCCTAAGGGTTTGTCCGCGTATTCTCACTCGGGATAGATTGTTAAAATTTTTTTCGGTATCATCATTGTAAGAAAGGGGCAAGGGGCTCGTTCGGGAATTGCGAAAAGCCTTGGTTGAAGCAACCGAGGGTTGTCGTATCAACCGAGGCAAGTCTCGCTATCGGGTCAAGTCCACAAAATTCGAAGCAAATTTTGTCGACTTGCGCAATAGCAATCAAGGTTCACAAAAAACTCGGGAAGACTTCACCTAAAGATACGCTAGAAATTCGTGAATAGTAAGATTCGTGAACTCGCCATCTAGTTTTCATGCGAAACGGCAAGGTGGGGGAGGGTGACGTTTTTTCAAGAAAAAACGTATTTACTTGCCTTATTCGCATAAAAACTTCCGAACGATCCCTCGACAATTACAACATTCGGTACAAAATTCAAAACGAAACCTCTACAACATGTCCCGGTTTACAAACATTGTCTTCAGCCGTATCACTGGCATAGGCGAAGTCAGATGCATCGGCTAAGGGGCTCCATCTTGGGAACCTTCGCGGGCGGCGGAGTAGACGACGCGGAACGAACCTTCTTACGAAGTAAGAAAAACGAGGAAAGGTCAAAACAACCTATAGAAAACTTAAGCGAAGCCTCAAGCCAAAAATCGGAAAAATCTTGTTCGGGATGTGCCCGCTTGAATAGACGCCACGCTTCACCACTAACGAACATTTTATCCCGATGAATTCGCAGGGGTAGCACGTCCTGCGCAGGCCCAACTTGCAGGACCTGCGCAGGTTAAAATATACAAAAACATCTGTTCAGAAAAGATTAACACAACCATACGAATGTACAACCAATCTACAGTTCACCCAAAAGTTCGAACATGTCGTTCACTTTGTGACATCCACCTTCGGTGAATCCTCCTCCCCGTTCGGGGACTTGTTCGCCGTCGTTACCGCCATCACCGCCGCTGCCGCCGCCGCCGCCGCCCGAGCCGTCCTCGCCGGACTCACTCGAACCCTCGCTAGAAGTTGATCCTTCGGGAGACGCGGCGGCTCCTTCTTGATTCTCCTTTTCCCTCACTCCGCAAAAGGAAGAAAAGTGTGAGGAGGGTTCGAGAAACCGAACACCCGCGACAAACATAAGTCACGAAATCGGGCAAAAGAAACTACCTCGGCAAGCTTTGCCCGCGCAATAGTCTTAACGATATCCGCCCCACCGACCAGCCAAAACTCTTTCGCGAACTTCGCCTTGATAGCCACAACGTTGGGGTTTGCTCGAAGTATTGCGTCGCCGGTAACGCTTGGGAATTGAGAAAGGTTCACGCGAAACTTCGCCAAGTCCACACAGTTGTAATCGTGAAGGATCTTCAGGATACTCTCCACAGAGAAAGCAACGGCGAAGTCACTGGCACCAGATATCACCTCGGTGAGAGCCTTGAATTCATCCTCCACCCAATCCATGAAATCGGGAATGTTAATGTCATCCCACAGGGGGGGGCGGCGAACACCGTACTCATTCAAGGATTTCGGTACTCGGCATAGAGCAATTTCAGCTTTTCCCGGAATTTCCGAAGTGTTTTTCTTTGAAACTTCACCTTGCTCTGTCGGTGCCTTCTCAAGATCCACGATCTTCCGATCCTTTGTGCTCGGTGACTTGGCGAGGGCCGGCGTTGTTGATGTGAAGATCCTCGGCAATTTTCGTAGCCCGCTCGTGTTGTTGCCGAAGCTTTTCGATAACACTCGGATCATCTTCGTGGGATTTCGAGCTTTCTCCCGCTTCTTTCTTGGATTCCTCGAGCGCGGCCTATGCGACTTTCTTCTCATCGTGACTCCTTTTCAAAGCTTCGCCGGCTCGGCCACCTTCCTTTCGAGTTCAAGGTTCGTAGATTGCGTAAGAGAAAAGTTATGCTCCGGCCTCCTTGGACTTCGAGCAAGTTGTTCATTAATCTTTTCCTGTTTTGAGAGCCGCTCTATGGCAACTTTTCCAAGCATAGAATACTTGAGGGTGTAATCCTCGTGGAAGCGTGCAAGCTTGGAGGGAGAGTAGGAATGCAACAGATCCTTGAATTCTGAAAAATTTAAGAATAAATCTCAGACAAAGATTCAACAATCGTGAATGACACGAAGAGGCAGCGAGGATGAACGAACCTTGCTTGCTAAAGTGTTGCATGGTGACTTGTTTAGTCGAACCCGAAGAGGCCCTCCCTTGAGGTGAAGGAGTAGTTTCGGAGATGGAGAGAGGCCTTTTTTCGGGGCCTTGAGCGGCTTCTTCGGGTCGTTCCGACGCCTCCTCTCCTGTTTCATCAACAATTGTGGACGATTTCCATAGAGTTAAAAATCTGGACGTCTTGCCCCCGACGCCACTTGTCTCGAAACCAACACGCAATAGCTTGCCGCGATGAGACGTACCAAAGCTTTTGTTAAAAGCGGCTAAGGAAGGAGAGGGCGCCTGGTCTTCGGGGACGACCTCCCGAACTTCGACCAAAGGAACATTTTCGTCAGGGTGGCCCTCCCTTTGAATAGTGCGCTCAAGGTCCCGGCGAGTCGGAGGAGACTTGATCGGCGGCAGCGACCTCAGCAGCAGGGGTTTCGGCAACAGCAGGAGACTCAGTATGAACAACAACTTCAGCAGCAACGACTGACTTCTCAGCAGCAGCAGGGGATGCCTCTTTTTGGACTTCGGGAGCAACATCTGAAAAAGAATCGATATCCACGAATTCATTTTCGGAACCGACGGGACAACCGACTCGAAAGTTAAATAATGGCCGCAGGAAAACACCTTTAGGACTATCCGTCTTCGTGAGGGTGTCGTCGTCGAAGGCGGATGGGACTCGCCGAACTCCGGTGAAAGAAACTTTCTTCACGGCCTTCTTCAATTTCTTGCGGCTCAACCGGGCAAGCCCCCGAGCGACACGGAGCTCAACTTCCTAAGTCCGAGGTTCGGAGGTCTTTCATTTCCGCTTCGATGACTCAAGCGATCTAGTCCTTGCAGGTTTCACTCCCGAAGAGGTTCCCTCGGTGGCAGGTGACGAGCTTCGCTTCGACGATCTGATTCGAGGAGCGCTGATGGGGCGCCGGAGCGGCCGGCCACGGCGACAGCGGGGAAGTTTCACCTTGGGACCGGGCCTCGAGAGCCGAAAAATTTATCACCGCTGACTTCCGAAAAGATGCGATTGATCTTCTTCTTATGCTTCACCGGGGCCTTGTACGCCTTGTACTCGTTCATGGTATACTCGCCTACCATGACATTGACCCTTTTTTCCACTTCGTCCATGAAGTCATTGGCACTCGTCCCTCGCGAAGTTTGATCCCGAACTTCGGGAAAGGCACTTTCGGTCCGCCCCGCTGACATTGTAGTATACGAGTTCGGCAGGGGACCAACCGTTAGAGATAGGCCGGATTCGCGCGGCGACAAATTCTTCGATAATGTCACGGCCGCCAAGTATCGTGCTTTGGCCGGATGAAATGCACTCTCGCAATTCCCCGATTCCTAAGGCCCGCCGGTTGTATCTCCCTACATTCACCGCGGCGAGAGGTGCGATCGGGCCCGACATCTTCGGCTCCTCAACCTTCAAGTAAAACCAATAAGATCTCCAATCGTCCGCGAGGTTGGTCTTGCGGCAAGGAGCGATCCGGATTCGAGTAATCCCCCCGTTGGGTGTTCGGCGTCGCGTGTTGAAGGTGCAGCACGCGTGCTGACTATGGTAGAATTGCCCATCGTCGCCCTTGATAACTTCGGGGATGATCACCAGCTCGTAGAACCGAGTGAAACCGTCGACGATAGGATTGCACTCGAAGGTCTTCAAGATCCAAATAAACTTCGACACCTCGAGGAAAGATGTCGGAGTGAGGCCGGTGGATCTTCACCGAAAAAGCGTCGAGAATCGCCGGCGAGGACGGGATCACAAGGGAACCTTAGTCCACGGATGAAAAAGTCCCGAAACACCACGATCTCTCCCTCTTTGGGAGTGGGAATCGGTTCGTCGAGAGGGGCACGCCCGGCGCCAGGAGAGAGAAGAATCCGGCCTTCTCGTACTCGCGAATAAAGTTGCTCGTGACCTTCGACTCTCCGAAGGCGAGCGAGGGCGGCGGTGGGCCGAAGTCCTCGGCATGATGAGATCGTCGACACCGGTGTCCACATCCCCAACGTCTTCGCCGCCGTCGGATCCAACCTCTCCGTCTTCGCGACTTCGAGAACCGCCGGGTGAACCAACATCTTCGGCCGAGTGAATCACGATCGCGCTTTCGGCGAGTCACCGGGTTAAGTGGGAGACCGGCGGCGATCGGCTCTTCGGTAGTCATGGGCCTAGCTGTACTTTTAACGCGAGCCACCTAACAAACACGAACATTCGGACGCGTTAAGAGTAATGTTCAAGAATAAAACTCGAAAAATCGTGACGTCACTACACCAAAGTTTAACGAACTAACGAAACAACAAAGCAAAGATAAAGGAATACCTTAGAAGAGCGCGAACAAGGCCTGGAGTTCGCAAACTTTCTAGCAGAGAAAGCTGGTTCCGCGAAGGAAGAAAAATGTGAGAATCGTGAAAGGCTCGAGAGCAGTAAAAAGATTTTTAACAGCGTCAGCCCGCTATTTATAGGGCCGGGGAGGGGTAGTTTCGCGAAGTGTGCCTCGATTTAACCGCCTTTGGCTCCCCGAGCGACGCGTGTCCCCTCCGACGTTCCGAGGGTGACGTTTTTTGCTAAATTTCCGAACGGTTCGTGGAATCGGATCGTCGGAGTCAACCCGCTTCCCCGAGGGGCTAGTGTTGGGGAATTCGGAAAACCCGTCACCCTCGAAACATTGAGTTTAACGAAGTTCTAAAAGCATGTTTTTCGGGAGCGGGGAATTCGCGATTCTCGGAAGCCTGGAACCTGCGAAGTCGCGAATTCGCGAATGTGCGAATCGGGAATCTTGATTCGGCGAAGAGGAGGAGTCACGAACATGCGGGAGCCCGAATCTCAATCGTTGATGGTCCGAACTTCGGAGAACTCGCCGATTCGGAAATCGATGAAGACTCGTTTGGGACTCGGGCGCACGGACATGCACGGACTCGTTGGGAAGCAAGGGCCACTTCGGGAATCTGTCGAAGACCTAGTTCGGGAATCTCGGGCGGAAACATTCACGAACCACGGGAGAAGCAAAGTCAAAGTTGTAGTCCCAAAAAGTCCGGGTTTAGAGTGTGAACTAGTGGCGGATTTGTAAATATGTTAGGTGAAAAAAGACATTCTTTTATGTGTTCACACCAGGAATATTCCCCGAGCCCGAGGGTGTTATCGGCATGTAAAAGTCCCTCCGTCTCCCTATAAAAGGGGGCGCGAGGGCACGTGTAAACGGATTCGGACTTTTTTTGGAACTTGTGCTACTTGCGGAGAGAATCACGTATCTTAGCACCCTAACTTTGTACTTGAACGTGTCAAGAATTCATACTCGTGTTAGGGTAGTTATCCGAATTTTTCGGGTATCCCCCAACAATCTTCCGGATGTGTTTCTAGTCTTTCGTAACTTGTGTAATATTTGAGGTTCCTCCCTTCCCATTAGTACTGGAAAACAAATGAAATTTCACAGATCTTGCAAATATGTAGGCTGATTTAACCGTAAATATACCTTCTCTCGTTGGGCTCCCATGACACAAAATCTTCACATGTATTATGACTCGCAGGAATTTTTAATATCATATCAGCAGTTTCCTCAAAGTAGCATGCTCATACTAGATCCTCCTTCCATTGTTTGTTCTCTTCATCAATTAGAAGATTCACTTTAAGATCTTCTGGGATATGAATAATTGGTTGGGCAAACTGATGAAGTACACCTGGTATCCAGGGATCTCGAGTTACATAAATTGTCATGCCATTGCCCACTCTCCACAAAACCCCACTAATCAAATGTTTTTTAATATACATTAAGCTTTTCCAAGTGTATGAAGCATTATGGGTGCTGCCTGCACTATGGGAAAACCCAAGTTTGTCGTGCGTCCGGATGTTTGCCGTGTGCTTTATCTCGGGCGAATAGCAAACTCCCCTTTTTTTGTCGTGCGCCAGAGAAAACGCACGACAAACAACCTTTGCCATGTGTCACTATTTATGATGCACGGTAAGTAATCTTTGCCGAGCGTAGGGATGCAAGTGGGTACCCAATAGTGTTTTTTGGGTCAACTGATTAATTACGATAGCATGCCACTCTAGTTCATTTCCTCTCCAAAATTAATTACATAGAATGTCATCCTAGTTCATTTTATCAATTTTTGGGTCGACCCAATGACCCATTATAATATATCCCAACTTGCATCCCTAGTTGTGTGTCTCTTTTTTTGGCCCACAACAAACTAACCGCAACCGTTATCACCATCCGCGGCCGTTACCACCATCCGCGATCGTTACCAACTAATTTTTTTTCGGTCCCTTTGCTGTGTGTTTTCCTCCGGAGCACGGCAAACATATACATTTGCCGTGCATTTTCCTACGGTGTATAGCAAAGTATTTTTTAAAAAAAATTGTACTTCTTTTTATTTGTCCTCATAAAAAAGGACGTACCCAGTGCCATAGGCTCCCGCACTGTGCGGGGTCTGGGGGAGGTTATTAGTGGGAGGTCTTTCTCACACATCGTGCGATGTGTAGAGGCCACCGCTCGAACCTGTGATCTCTCGCTTCACGGGCGGCAAGCTCTACCACTTGCACTAGGCCGCCCTTTTGTACTCTATATTACTTTGTACATTATTTTGTACTTTATATTTCAATTTTATACATGTCTCGATAATTATGTGTCACTTAAAGAACTTTTGTCGTATGTGTCAAATCTGAACGGCAAGTGCATAAAGTAATGGAGTAAAGTTTGTGGAAAAATGATATGCATGTAATTTAATCATTTTTAAGACCTTATCCATGAAATTGGATGAAATTATGAACATTTTGTTCTCAAATCATGAAAATCCACATGTGGTTGCAATGTTTTTAGTTGTATAAAATGCAGTTTGAAAATCATGAGATTCGTCAAGGGCTCATGATATCCTTTGACAAATCTTGTGATAAATCATATAGAGTGTTTTGAGCGAGTCGGCATGGATGGTGTTTAGAAACTAGAGTATCTCACTAGAAGTTTTAGAGTGTTGAGAGCCACTTGATTGAGTTTGTAGCCCTAGTAACGTTCAAATTTGAATTTGAATTCAAAGTTTTTTATTTAGGCAATATACAACACATATTGCCCCATTCTAATTTATGGTAATTTTTCATGCCTAATGGATAATTTTAAGACATTAACTCTAATTATGAGGTTGGAAGAGACATAAATGGAAAGTGTCTTTGCCGTGCACCGTGTATTTGTCGTGCGCCAAGGGACCCTAGTGCAGGGCAAAGCCGAATTGGCCCCATCACAACGAATGTACTAAAATTCGACCGCAGCCCACCAGCAACCGGCCCACCTCACCTCGGCCCACCAGCTCCACGTTTGTTGGGAACCATCGATCTAGCGATCGGATGGTCGAGATTCGCCCTAAAGTTTTTTTATGAATCATCAACTCCTCTTTCCAACCCTAACCCACCCTCCTCCCCCCATTCGACTGCAGCCCCCATCTCCTCCTTTTCCAGTGCACCACCCCCTCCACACTGCAGCTCGCCGCCGACTCCGGCCGGCGGGTCACCTCCTCTAGCTTTAGCCCCTCCACCAGCTTCAGCTTGCCGCCGAATCCGGCCGGCAGCCCACCCTCTCTCCCAACCTCATCTCTACCACCCCTCCATCATTTCTTCTCGATGGGGCAACTCCTGGACTCCCTTTGCCAGATCCGCGCGCGTCGACCCAAGGTCGATGGTCCCGACGGCGGAGGCGGCGGGCCGAGGACGGGGCTCTCGGGGGTGGAGGTGTCCTCCACATCTCCGGCTGGCCGAGGGAGGAGTAGTGGAGGGGCTGCACGTAGCATGATCCGATGGTGGTGCGGCGGCCTCCACCAACCGCGGCGTGGCAGCCCCTCCCCCACGGTGCGGCGGCTTCACTCTTGTCTAGATCCGGCCGGTGGGCCACCTGCCATCCCTCGTCATGATAAGATCTGGAGCTCAGGGGAGGAGCAGTGGAGGGGCCACGCGGATCTGCTCTGACAAAAGTGCGATGACCCCTCCTCCACTGCGCGCGCACCCGCTCCGACGACACAAGGCAGGGTTCCCTCCCACGGTAGTGCACGGTGGCCTTCCTCTTCATGGCGTTCGCGGTGCTGATGGCGGGAGTGGCGGCGGGCCGAGCGGTGCTGGCCGGATCCGGTCACCCATCTTCCCTGTGGCTGGCGTGTGGTGGTGCTGGTTTGGTGGCTGTGGTGGTCGCAGTGTGGCCTAGTGGCGGCACTGACGTGGGGAACCAGAAGGTTGACGGGGCTTTTGACTTTTTTAGTTTTTATCAAAATGTTTATCGTGCGTCCTAGAGGGTGACATAGCAAAGATGGTGGACGATCATCTGTGTTGGCCACGCCGTCAAGCCCCCTTTTTTGCCGTGCGCCGGTCTTGACGCACGACAAAGGACCTTTGCCATGCATGCGGGAAGAAGGCGCACTGCAAAGGTCCTTTGCCGTGGATTTTGCTATCGTGCGGCCTTAGGCTTTGTCGTGCGCTTCCTTGCCTTTCTCGTGCACCTCGGGCACACGGCAAAGGCCGTGTTTCCCGTAGTGCTGCCTCCCAGAAAGTGGAGTTAGGATAGTATCTACCTTTAAGCACCTTTGCACATAAAGAATCAGGCATAGTTAGTAAGCGCCAACATTACTTTTCTAAAAGGGCTTGATTAAATAATTCCATATCCCTAAAACCCATTCATCCCAATGTTTTTGGTGCATTCAACCAATCCCAAGAACGCCAATGCAATTCTTCTTTCCATTCTCAAAGTCCCACCAATGATATACAGTCGATCTCATTCTGTCACAAATACCAATTGATATCTGGAAGCAGCTCATGACATATATAGGAATAGCTTGGAGAACTGATTTAAGCAGTTCTAGATAATGGCTTATCACTCCATCCATGAGGTCTTTTCCACACTTTCTCTGAAAGAAAACCAAATGTGCTAATTGATGATTTTTTAATAGATTTTGCATACCTAAGTATGTAAACTGCAAAGTTTTATTATATATGTTCAACTCATGCATTACTCTCTTCTTGATAGCTTCAGGGGCTTCGGTTCCCAAAAAAGATGGGTGACTTTTGTAGATTAATTCTTTGTCCAGACCCTTTAATGTATTGTTGGAGCATCGATTTCAATGTTGAACACTTTTCAAATCTCCCTTTGTAAAAAAAGATACTATCATCTGCAAATAAGAGATGAGATACTGGTGTCCCTGTTCTTCAATTCCTTAGTCTTTTAAGAGAGCCTTCCCTCTCTTTGTTTTTTAGTAAGCATGGCAGTCCTTCAGGCTTCAGCACACAGGAGGAACAGATATGGACTGATTGGATCTCCTTGGTGAAGACCTCTAGCTGGGTAGAAGCTTTCAGTTAACTCTCCATTAATTTGAATAGCATAGCGCACCAAAGAAACACACCACATTACACTAGAAATCCATGATTCATGGAAGCCCAACTTTGTAACACGCTCCGTAAATTCTTTGCATGTTGGTCCTTGTAGATTGAAGGTTTACAGGGCCATCATAACCTTCTTTCCAGAATTGTTCCACGATGCTTTTGTAGTCCTCAGCTCTTCATATTTGAATTGTTCAACAAATGGTGTATTTATTTTTCCTTGTTCATGTTTACCTATTGCTATCTTAATTGCGTAGTGGTCTGAAGTAGAAGTGACTAAATTTTCTACATGGTATTCATCAAATATCTGAATGAAATCAGCATTTGCTACTGCTCTGTCCAACTGAACACGGACATTCTTGTCTCCTTCCTGCCTATTGTTCCATGTCAACTTTGGCCCAATATATCCCATATCAATCAGATTACAATCTTCTAAACATTCATGAAATAAGCTCATCTGATTCCTCCGTCTGTCACATCTCCCTAAGTGTTCATCACTACTTAGCACCTCATTGAAGTCTCCAGCACAAATTCAAGGCCCCTTCCATTATCCACGGATGAATCGAATGCAATCCCAAACCTGTTGGTGGGAAGTTCTGCTCTTGGATCCCCATAAATAAAAGTAGCTCATGAGAAAGACTGGCGCGGTGTTGCCATGCAATGACATGTAGCCCAATGATTGGTAGGAGGGTTGTGGACAATTTACAGGATTTTAGGTTGTGGATTAATTCCTTAAGAGTCTATGGTATTTTTTAGTTAAAAAGCAGGGACTGTGGATTCATTATGATAGAGTTAGGCGAGTTTTCCGCAAAATTTTTGATTTGTGGTTAGATTTGTAGAAAGTTTATGGTCTTTTCCATAAAAGTCTGTGGACCATGTATTAGTTCCGGTAAAGTTCAACTCTGTTGGAGATGCATGGATCGCGGGTTAATTATTATAACAAAATTACATGAGAGGTGGCTTGGTCGAGGTAGATGTCGTCAAATTTTCTGAAAGGTGGCTTAAAGAAATGTTAGTTTTTTTAAAACTTGAGGGGGCTTAATTAAAATGTTAGAGCAATGGTTGGACTGCTATTTATTTTTGATAAAGTTTGAGTGGGTTCTATATAATTGGCAGCCCTCTTGGCATTCCTTCAAAGCTCAGGGGTTTTCGTAAAGCTGTCTGAGAGGCTGTTGGAATGAAAATATATTTTTGCAAAGTTTGAGGGGGTTTCATAAAATTATTTGTGGGTTAGACTACATATTCATTTTGATAAAGTTTTAGGGTGACTTTGTAAAAGTGGCAGTCCTATTGGCATTCCTTCAAAACTCAAGGTGCTTTCCACAAACCCTGAGAGGTGGTTTGATCAAATACCATTTTCACAAAGTTTGAGGGGGTCTTTGTAAAATTTCCTGAGTGATGGCCGTATTACATACTACATAGGCTAATACACACGCTACACCGCGTGTCGATCATAATATTTACATCATAATTTTATGTAAATAAAATAAATACGAAGTTTGTAAAATATTATATATAATTTATGTAAATATATAGTTTTGAGGGCACTGTTTTTGAAGAGGTTAGAACACAAATTCAATGGACCGACCACTTCTTCGGTCCCAACCACTGTAAATTCTTGTCTCTCTTGCGCGGCCCAACCAATAGTAAAACAGAGAGAGCGCTTGTCGTTCGAAGAAGGCCAAACAAGTTCTCTTCAACATGACATGTGAAGCGTCCCCTCATCGGAGGTGACTAAATGTGACACAAATACCGGTCCCGGAGGCCGGTAGCACATTTATTACAACGAGTGGAATCGCTCTTTTACATTACGGTTACAAAAAGGGCACGGTAATGCCAACGCTACAATGAACAACACAAACGCTAACGACCACACTACGATAGCAAAGGCTTCCATAGCCTCCTCGCAGTACCGCACCATGGAAGCTTTAGGTAGGGCCCCGGTACACGAGCACGAGGCCGGGTGTAAGGCGGTTGACCTACTCAACGTCTTCGGGATGTAATCGGGATCCTCCTCTCGTAACATAGTTAGTAAAACAAGAGTGAGTACATACGTACTCGGCAAATCCAACCCCACCCACGGAGGGGCTTATAAGCGAGAATCATGCATAAGGTATAACAGGGATCGAAGTTAAGGTTCATTTAGCAAACTTACACATGCGGGGGTTCATTTCGAAAAGGTTTTCGCAAATCATTTTCATAACCCAAGTATCTCACTTGTTTTAAGCAAAACCACCTGTGGACCTACCGACTTCCCGTCCGTCGTAGCCCGTGCACACGCCCACACGCTTCACCCGTAAAACAACTCACGCCGAAAAACATCCCATCCCAAACACTAGTTTTTGTGACCACACCGTGACTCGTCCAATACCGTGGACACGACTATTCGAATAGGTTTGACACTCTGCAGAGGTTGTACATCTTTACCCACAAGTAGGGTACCGTTACACGGACACCTCAGTGCCGGTACGGATCCTATCAAAGCCATTACCCACCTTAGCTAACACTACGAGCCACCACGGAAGCACCCAAGGGGTTATCCCACATAACCAGGGCGTACCTCACACAGAGCGTACCCCGACTCCTTGGTCTTCCGCTGCTCACCCGCACACCAGATGGCAAGTAGATTAACTAGTGGGGTTTATGCTAAGCCGTTGCCACATACAACGGTCGAGTGGTTGTACGATGATTTGGGTCGGGTGAGATGTCACGCAACCCGGTCCTTAACCGACAAGATGGACAACTCCCAACACGCTCAACCACACAGTACGAGCTCACCCATACTCCCGACACACACGTCCATCCCGTCTACCCGAGTTCAATACTCATTTTCCAAAAATACCCTTTTCCATTTTAAAGCACTCACACATTTTGAAAGCACTCACACATTTTTAAAGCACACATTTAGGTCAAAACAAGGTTCAATCATAACAATCAAGGGTGGCTATCCTACCATGTTTTGCGGTAAAACAAGGTGCAAATTATAAAACGGGTATAGGGTATATTTATAAAACTAGGACGAAGCATGCATCAAAGGGGAAGGTTGAACTTGCCGTCTTCGTAGTCTTCGGGGAGTGCGGCTCGGCGTCCGGACCTCGGGCTCCTCGCTCGCGGTAGTCGGCTCCGACCTCCCCGCTCGGGGTACCTTACTTCGTCTACTCCGTCGGCTATGGCATACACACACACAAGCAAGCGATATTAGCACTCACGGTTCCGGCCGAGCTCGGGGGGAAAGAGTGAGCGGTGAGGAGTATTTATAGGCCCTAGGAAAGGAGTTGGTTCGGCGGGGGGAAATGCGGCGTGTATGAAAGGCTAAGGGTTATAGGTATTAAGGACTTATTGGTAATTTATATTTTTTGGGAAAAGGGGTGTTGTAATAACATATTTATGATTAGGGCCCGATTTGTACTTTATTTAGGGTCCGACAAACATTTAATCCTATAATTAATCATTGATCTAGGGTCTATTTGAAAGAATAAAGAAGGGAGGGGGATAAAGGCGGGGGCCTTTTAGGAAAACGAGGAGGAGGCGGGGGTTTTTGGCCTATAGGCCTTCTTCTACCTTGCGGTCGAACGGAGGGGGGGGGGGAAGCGGACCGCGTAGGAGGCCGGCAGGGGGGGGCGGCTCGCGGCGGCTCCGGCCACGGGGACGACCGGGGATGAGGGGAAAAGAGAGAGGAGGGCGGGGGAAACCTATTCCCGTGCTCACCTTGAGCTATAGCGCTCGGTGGAGGCGGCTCCACGGGGAGACGATGCGCGCGGCGGCGGTGTTTAGGGGCGGCGGCGCCGTGGAGTTTGGGGAGGAGGTGCGGTGTTGCCGTGTCGGTGTGGTGCGGCGAGCGGGGAGGCCGTCGGCCCTCTTTTATAGGCGGCGGAGGAGGGTTCGGGAAGAGAGATATTTTCTCCGGCGAGGCCGCCGGTGAGCTCGGGGAGCTTCGCGAGCTCCGGCCGGCGATGCGACGATTCGATTGGGTCAGCGTGCGCAGAGGTTAGGTAGCGGATTGGACTCGTCGTGCAGGCGTGGGGCGGGCTGCGGTCGGCCGGTGAGCTCGGGCAGGGGGAAAAGTTAATGGCGCCGGCCGCGTTGATCGGCTCCGCGTCCGCCAACCGTGGGGGCCGCGGTGGCGTGTGGAGGCGGTGACCTTGCCGGCGTGCGAGGAGGAGGGGGGGGGTGCAGCGAGCGCGGGGGTCCCGGGGTCAACCCCCCGTCGGGGGCGCGGTCGGGCGCGTGCTCGGCCGCGCGGGTGGAAGGAGAAGGGAAGGGAAGAAGGAAGGAGAAAGGAAAGAGAAAAGAGGAAAAAGGAAAAAAAGAAAAGAAGAAAAAGGAAAAGGAGAGAAAAGAAAGAAGGAAAGGGAAGAAAAGAAAAGGGAAATGGAGAAAAATAGGGAAGAGGTTGGAAAAATTAGGAAAAATGCGAGGGAAATTAGGGGAGGGTTTTGTGGGGTTTTTTCCAATTTCCCGGCGTCGGCGGGATTTTCGGGCCGGCGGTGACGGCGAGGCGGACCGGCCGGCGGGACCGCGGCGGGCGCGGGGATTCCCGGCCGGTGGCCGACCGAGGCGTTGGGGAAGGTGCGCGGGGGCGTGACCGAGGTGCGGTGCCGGCGGGAATCGCGGCACGCGCGTCGGGGAAAGAGAGAGAGAGAGAGAGGAGAAAACAGTGGCTAGGGTTTGATTGATATTTGAGCTCGGCGGATCGGTTTTGAAATTACGCATGCTTTACTGGGTGATTTATTTATGGCTAAAAACGCGGGCGTTACAAACCTACCCCACTTAAAATGAATCTCGTCCTCGAGATTCGGCTAAGTCTCGAATAGGTGGGGGAATTCTTTTCTCAGTGCATCTTCTCGCTCCCACGTAGCTTCTTCCACTCCGTGTCTACTCCATTGGACTCTGCACACCCGTACTTCGGTCGTCCTTGTCCGCTTGACCACATTGTCTAAGATCTTGACGGGCACCTCCCCGATATCTAAGGTCCGGGCCGTAGATCGATGGTCTCCACTGGTACTCGCTTTTCTTCCAGAACCTTCAAACATCGGCGTAGCTGAGAGATGTGGAATACTGGGTGTATATCTGCCATTTCTTCGGGTAGCTCCAGTCGATACGCTACTGCTCCGACTCTCTTGAGCACTTTATACGGGCCGATGTACCGAGGGGCCAACTTCCCGTGTACTTGGAACCTCCGAGTCCCTCGGATGGGTGAAACCTTGAGATAGACGAAGTCTCTCGGGTTGAAGCTCGCTTCACGCCTTTTCTTGTCCGCGTAGCTCTTCTCGTCGGGACCGAGCGGCTTTCAACTTTTCTCGGATATCGCTACTCGCTCCTCGGCTTCCTTTATAAGCGCGGGCCCAACCAGGGCACGCTCTCCTACTTCTGACCACATCAGGGGTGTCCTGCATTTTCTCCCGTATAGTGCTTCGAATGGCGACATTCCCAGACTTGCTTGGTAGCCGTTGTTGTAGGAAAATTCCGCATACGGCGAGCTCTCGCTCCCAATCTTTGCCGTAGGTGAGGACGCGAGCTCTCAACATATCTTCCAAAATTTGATTCACCCTTTCGGTCCGTCCGTCGGTCCGTGGGTGGTACGCCGAGTCGAAGTCTAGCTTGGTGCCCATGGCTTTGTGCGGGCTTTTCCCGAACCTAGAGGTGAATTGGGTCCCTCTATCCGAGACTATTCTCGCCGGGCACTCCATGCGGCTTTACTATATTCTCTATGTAGAGTTTCGCCAACTTTTCTCCTCCATAGGTGGTCCGTACGGGTAGAAAGTGAGCGACTTTAGTGAGTCGGTCCACAATCACCCATATGGAGTCATGTCCCTTCGGGTCCTTGGCAACCCTACTATGAAGTCCATACCTATCTCGTCCCACTTCCATACCGGGATTGGTAAAGGTTGCAACGATCTGCGGGCTTCGATGTTCGGCTTTGATCCTCCGACAAGTGTCACGGTGGGCGACGAACCGTGCAATGTCTCGCCTTCATCCCATTCCACCGGTACTTCGCTTTAAGTCCATGTACATCTTGGTGGATCCCGGTGAATGGAGTATGCCGAGTTGTGTGCCTCGTCCATGATGGTCCGTCGGAATTCTCCACCTTCGGGCACGCATATCCTCGTTCTTGTACCACGGGGTGCCTTGGTCATCTACCCTGAAGTCAGGGGCCTTGTTTTCTCCGGTATGCTTGCGGATCCTCATCAGATCCTCGTCGGCTTCTTGGGCCTTCCGGATCTTCTCTTCTAGGGTAGGCTGAACACTCAGCTGGCGGACGTAGCCTTGGGGGACGATGTGCACGTTGAGTCGGGCCATCTCCTCTTGCAACTGGGCACTCTTGGGTGCCGCCTTCTCATAGGTCTTCCGGCTTAGGGCATCGGCTACTACATTGGCTTTTCCCGGTGGTAGTGAATCTCTAGGTTATAGTCCTTGACTAGCTCTAGCCATCTTCTCTCGCCTTAGGTTCAAATCGGGCCGGGTGAAGATATACTTTAGACTCTTGTGGTCCGTGTAGATTTCACACTTGTTCCCGATCAAGTAATGTCTCCATATCTTCGGGGCATGCACTACGGCCGCAAACTCCGGATCATGGGTGGGATAGTTCTCGCTCATGGGGTTTGAGCCGACGGGAGGCGTATGCCACTACCTTCCCATCTTGCATGAGAACACATCCCAACCCTTGTCGGGAGGCGTCGCAATACACGACAAAGTCCCGTTGAATATCGGCGGGGGTCGCACCGGGGCCGTGGTCAACCTCTTCTTCAACTCTTGGAAACTTCTTTCACGAGGCCTCGGTCCGGATAAACTTCTTCTCTTTCTTGAGCAGCTACTGTCATGGGCCGGGCGATCTTGGAGAATCCCTCGATAAACCTCCGTAGTACCCGGCTAAACCTAGGAAACTCCCGATCTCACTCACGTTGGTTGGTTGCCGCCGGTTGGAGACTGTCTCAACCTTCCCGGGGTCTACGCCTACTCCTTCTGCCAATATGTGCCCAAGGAAGGATATTTTCTCTAGCCAAAATTCACACTTGCCGAACTTGGCGTATAGCTTGTGTGCCCTCAATTTTCCCGGCACTACTCGAAGATGTTGTTCATGCTCCTCCACACTCTTGGAGTAAACAAGTATGTCGTCAATGAAGACCACGACAAACTTGTCCAATTCCTCCATGAACACCTTATTCATGAGGTTCATGAAGTATCTTTGGGGCATTGGTTAGTCCAAAGGACATCACCGTGAACTCGTATTGCCCGTAGCGAGTGACAAAGGCGAGCCTTGGGGATGTCACTTTCCCCGATCTTGAGTCGGTGGTACCCCGATCTTAGATCCACCTTCGAGAAGTATCCGGCTCCCTTCGGTTGGTCAAACGGGTCATCTATTCTGGGAAGAGGGTACTTGTTCTTAATAGTGACCTCATTCAGCGAGCGATAGTCCACACACATCCTCATGCTCTTATCCTTCTTCTCCACGAAAAGCACTGGGGCTCCCCATGGTGATGAGCTTGGTCTGATGAACCCACTTCGCTGGAGCTCGCTAGTCGCTTCTTCAATTTCGCCAACTCGTGGGCCGCCATCCTATAGGGCCTCTTGGCTATGGGTGAGGTTCCGGGGATAAGGTCGATCACGAACTCTATGTCCCTATCTCGGTGGCATTCCGGGGAGTTCTTCGGGGAACACATCCGGGTATTCTCGTACTACCGGGACATCTTCTATGGACTTGGCTTCTATGTTGAAAACCATTATATCCGCCCGTGTCCCCGGTGTGACAGGTCACTTGTATCCCGTCTGGGTTGGTCAGGTGCACTACTTTATCGGCGCAGCTTATGAGGCCGTGGTGTTGGCTTAACCGGTCCATACCAAGGATCACATCTATCCCCTTGGATTTCGGTACCACCGGTCTGCTAGGAACTCTACCCCACTTAAAATAATCCTTACCCGGGGGCATCCCAGTTGACAGTTAATGTCACCTCCGGGCGTTCGAGTTATTAGGGGTGCTTTTAGTAGTACTGTGGGTATGCTATGCTTTTCCACAAAGCTTGAGGATATGAATGAGTGTGATGCTCCCGAATCGAACAGTATGGTAGCCAAAACTGAGCTGACCAGGAACTCACCGAGTACCACTTCTTGTGCTTCTTGTGCCTCCCCGCGCATTGATGTGATTCACCCGGCGCGTCCATACGACCGCCGGGGCTGCCTCATCTGCCGGTTGTTGGGGTTGTTGCCGAAGCCGTTGTTGCCGCGCACCGGCATGCGGTTGGCTCCCGACGCCGCGTGGCCTTGGCCCGTTCACCGAGTTGGAGTAGGTGGTGGTGGGCGGCTTTTTAGCATAGGGGCGGCTTGGCGATGAAGTGCCGGTTTCCGGCAGCTGAAACACACTCGGGAGCCGTTGTTGTTGTTGTTGGTAGTGATCCGGCTCGGTGTTGTTCTCGTGGGGGCTTCATGGCACTCGGTTGTAGGAGGGCTTGAACTGGGCTCGGGGGCTTGTGAGCTCGTGGCTTGGGATTGGGTTCGTCTCGCATAGGAGCTTGGAACCCGGACATGGGATGTCCAAAGTTTCTCGGCCTCTGGGACCGCTCTTGCTGCTTGGCCTTGTGTTCCATGAACTTGCGCTTGTTTTCCTTCTTCTCCTCGGCCTTTGCCCTTTCCGTGAGGATTGCCATGTTCATAAGGGTGTTGAAGTCCGGGTAAATCTGAGGAGTCAGCAGGGTCCTCAATTCCGGAGTCAGCCCCTTCTTGAACATCTCTTGCTTTTTGGAGTCTTTATCCACCTCCTCGGGGGCATAGCGTGCCAGCTCTATGAACTGGTACGTGTACTCCTCCACAGACATGTTGCCTTGGCGGAGTTCGCGGAACTCATCTGCCTTCCGCTTCAGTGTAGCCTCCGGGATGTGGTAGCGGCGGAACTCCTCCACGAATTCATCCCATGTGATGGCGGAGGGATTCTTGGGCGCGGCGCGATAATTCTCCCACCGGCTAGGGTCGTCCCGTGAGCCGGGTGAGCCGCCAGAGAACCTTGTCATGGTCCTCGCAAGTGGAGGGGCTCTAGTTCCCTCGGGATGGCTCTCGGCCAATTGTCGGCGTCCAAAGGATTCACCGACCCGCCGAAGGTGGGCGGCTTAGTCCCGAGGAACTCGATCGGCTTCTCGTTCATGCTCATGGCACGGGGTCTTGGACGGTTGATGGCATTGAAGATGGCCTCCATCAAGACGATCACGGTTGGCCAAGACTTGAGCCAAGTCAATAGGAGGGGGTGGTGGTGGCGAGGACCACGTTCTCTCCTCCATCTTCGTTTTGGTTAACCTCCCCGCTCGGGGAGACGCTCCCTCCGATCGGCTTGCGATCCCTCGGCATCCGACCGGTGGGTCCCGACAGGCGCCCGGAAACCATCTCGTAAAGAAGCGGGTTTCTAAGAGATCTAGTTTTATGTGATGTTTAAGTGGATTATAACGGATTTCTTTTGAAAAGGCGGGGTTTATCCTGCCGGTAAGCACACAACAAGCACATAGCAAACAAGCAAGCACAAACAAGTTTTTATTACAAACCAGCGAGGAGGATACATCCCGACTACGCGGACACACTACACGACTAAAGGCTAAGGCGCGACTTGGACCGGTACGGCTTCATTCCCTGGGTCTTGGGGCACACTACTCGCGAGGGGAGCTGTCTTCTGGGGTCGAGTGTTCTTCCAGCGGGATGAGCAGCTCGTCATCGTTTCCTCCTTCGGGGTCTCCGTTTTCCTGAGGCTGTGCTGCGGCTTCAGTGGTAGCTGTTGGGGGTTCGGTGACCGCCGGTGGTGGCCGGTGGGACTTCTATGGTTCCTCCCCATCCTACAAGGGGTGTTCCCGGCGGGACTTGAGGTTCTCCAATGGCCGGAACGGCGTTCCGCCATGGGTCCATTCTTGCATGCGTTGGTCCCGGATCCTTCGAGGCTCTCCCCGGGCAACGGCTTCACTTGCTTATGGGCTGCCGCGGTCCTCGCTTCGGCTTGAGCCACTCGGACTTGGTGCATCCGCACCGTGACTTCCCGCTTGCTCGGCCCGCCGATCCGTTCCCCTCAAGTGTCCGGCCCGGTCATCAAAGAGCTTGTCCGGGGAGACAAGGTAGGCGACTACGTGGTATAGCGGGTCTTCTTGGTGGCGGCGTCGCTCCAAGTTCCTCATGCGGGCCCCAAACCGGGGTCCCGATGGCGGGAGGGAAGTACCTCATCGGTGTGGGGACGAGGTGCTCTTCGTAGATTCGGCACGGGTAGCGGAGGGCTTTTCGAGGGCCAAAGGATAGGTATCCCGGTGTCGGAACCCCGTGGCGGTCACGCGCCACGGCTCGATGTTGGTATGGCGGTTGCTTCTAGCGACGGAGAGGACCACTCTACGGCGAAGAGTGCCGAGTTGCTCGTACTCTCTCGTCGTAGTACCTAGGGCGCTCGGTGATACCGAGGCGCTCCGGGGAGTGGATGAGCGGCGAGCAAAACCAGCTCCCTCCCCGGCACACGCCTTGGGTCCATCCATCTTCCGCCATCCGAAAACAAAGGTAGAGTTGAACGGGTTGTGGTGGGGTACAAAAGATGGATAGCTTTATTTAGTAGGGAGGTTGGGGTACATCCTTCGGGGTACACTTATTATTACTAGGACTCCGTCTCTAGCCTAAACCCTAGTCTTATCCTCATGGTGACTCTTCCTCTAGCTGGATACGGCGCTTCTTTAGTGGGAGATCTTGCTCCAGTATCTCATCTTCAGTCTGGGTCCCTTTGTCCCAGTAGGTTTCTTCGGGTTCTTCTTCCTCCAAGTCGGCTTCTCTTCTTCGCCTTCTACGTTCCTTTTGGAGCTCATCCCAAAACTTCTCCGAACGTTCTTTTTCCCTGAGGTAGTCTTGCGCCATGTTGTGTCGTTCAACTTCTGCTATGGTTGTCTTTACTCTTTCTAGTTCTATCCTCTCGTTGTGCTCTTTCCGCTCCGTCAACCGTTCGCTTCGGTACCGCCGGGCTTGCTCCCCGATAAAGGTGGTCTAGGCCTCCGAGGTATATGGATAGGTGGGAGAGCGCCTCTTCTAAGTCTTCTTCCTCTCGTTCCAAACCTCTCATGCGATCAATCCACGAGCGTCCTCTTCCTCCGGAGGGTGGAAAGAATCCCATTGGAGTCCTTCGGAGGTGCCGCGTCGTAAACCACTCGTAGGCCGACGCAGGCCTTCCGAGCCCCTTGGGGTAGGTGTCGGCAAAGCGAAAACCGGTGGCGTTGACGAACCATGGCTCAATGTCGGGGTAAAGCGTGCTTCTTCCCACAAAGATCGGCAGGCTTACACCGAAGGGTGCCGAAGCGTTCGTACTCCCGGTAGACGAACTCCGGCGGGTCCCTTACTCCGACGCGTTCTAGGGCCGAGTAGCAACGGGTTAGGGAGGCCGAGTCCGGACGGGGCAAATTCCTCCGTTCCACTCGGGGTTAGGCATCCGGAAACGAGGCAAGAGTCAAGGTAAGGATTTGGGACAAGGTGAGCTTAGCAAAGGAAAGGTTAGAGAGGGCCGAGGAGGTCTCGTATCCTAGGGGTCATGTCCTACGGCCAACCTACGGCTCGATACCACCCGAAGCGTCCCCTCATCGGAGGTGACTAAATGTGACACAAATACCGGTCCCGGGAGGTCGGTAGCACATTTATTACAACGGTGGAATCGGTCTTTTACATTACGGTTACAAAAAGGGCACGGTAATGCCAACGCTACAATGAACAACACAAACGCTAACGACCACACTACGATAGCAAAGGCTTCCATAGCCTCCTCGCAGTACCGCACCATGGAAGCTTTAGGTAGGGCCCCCGGTACACGAGCACGGCCGGGTGTAAGGCGGTGACCTACTCAACGTCTTCTGGGATGTAATCGGGATCCTCCTCTGTAACATAGTTAGTAAAACAAGAGTGAGTACATACGTACTCAGCAAATCCAACCCCACCCACGGAGGGGCTTATAAGCATAATCATGCATAAGGTATAACAGGGATCGAGTTAAGGTTCATTTAGCAAACTTACACATGCAGGGGTTCATTTCGAAAAGGTTTTCGCAAATCATTTTCATAACCCAAGTATCTCACTTGTTTTAAGCAAAACCACTGTGGACCTACCGGACTTCCCGTCCGTCGTAGCCCAGGCACACAGCCACACACTTCACCCAGAAAACAACTCACGCCAGAAAACATCCCATCCCAAACACTAGTTTTTGTGACCACACCGTGACTCGTCCAATACCGTGGACACGGCTATTCGAATAGGTTTGACACTCTGCAGAGGTTGTACATCTTTACCCACAAGTAGGGTACCGTTACACGGACACCTCAGTGCCGGTACGGATCCTATCAAAGCCATTACCCACCTTAGCTAACACTACGAGCCACCACGGAAGCACCCAAGGGGTTATCCCACATAACCAGGGCGTACCTCACACAGAGCGTACCCCGACTCCTTGGTCTTCCGCTGCTCACCCGCACACCGATGGCAAGTAGATTAACTAGTGGGGTTTATGCTAAGCCGTTGCCACATACAACGGTCGAGTGGTTGTACGATGATTTGGGTCGGGTGAGATGTCACGCAACCCGGTCCTTAACCGACAAGATGGACAACTCCCAACACGCTCAACCACACAGTACGAGCTCACCCATACTCCCGACACACACGTCCATCCCGTCTACCCGGCTCAATACTCATTTTCCAAAAATACCCTTTTCCATTTTAAAGCACTCACACATTTTGAAAGCACTCACACATTTTTAAAGCACACATTTAGGTCAAAACAAGGTTCAATCATAACAATCAAGGGTGGCTATCCTACCATGTTTTGCAAGTAAAACAAGGTGCAATTTATAAAACGGGTATAGGGTATATTTATAAAACTAGGACAGAAGCATGCATCAAAGGGGAAGGTTGAACTTGCCGTCTTCGTAGTCTTCGGGGAGTGCCGGCTCGGCGTCCGGGACCTCGGGCTCCTGCTCGCAGTAGTCGGCTCCGACCTCCGGCTCGGGGTACCTTACTTCGTCTACTCCGTCGGCTATGGCATACACACACACAAGCAAGCGATATTAGCACTCACGGTTCCGGCCGAGCTCGGGGGAAAGAGTGAGCGGTGAGGAGTATTTATAGGCCCTAGGAAAGGAGTTGGTTCGGCGGGGGGGAATGCGGCGTGTATGAAAGGCTAAGGGTTATAGGTATTAAGGACTTATTGGTAATTTATATTTTTGGAAAAAGGGGGTGTTGTAATAACATATTCATGATTAGGGCCTGATTTGTACTTTATTTGGGGTCTGACAGCATTTAATCCTATAATTAATCATTGATCTAGGGTCTATTTGAAAGAATAAAGAAGGGAGGGGGATAAAGGCAGGGGCCTTTTAGGAAAACAGGGAGGAGGCAGGGGGTTTTTGGCCTATAGGCCTTCTTCTACCTTGCGGTCGAACGCAGGGGGGGGGGGAAGCGGACCGCGTAGGGAGGCCGGCAGGGGGGGGGGGGCTCGCGGCGGCTCCGGCCACGGGGACGACCGGGGATGAGGGGAAAAGAGAGAGGAGGGCGGGGAAACCTATTCTCGTGCTCACCTTGAGCTATAGCGCTCGGTGGAGGCGGCTCCACGGGGAGACAGTGGCGCGGCGGCGGTGTTTAGGGGCGGCGGCGCTGTGGAGTTTGGGGAGGAGGTGCGGTGTTGCTGTGTCGGTGTGGTGCGGCGAGCCGGGGAGGCCGTCGGCCCTCTTTTATAGGCGGCGGAGGAGGGTTCGGGAAGAGAGATATTTTCTCCGGCGAGGCCGCCGGTGAGCTCGGGGAGCTTCGCGAGCTCCGGCCGGCGATGCGACGATTCGATTGGGTCAGCGTGCGCAGAGGTTAGGTAGCGGATTGGACTCGTCGTGCAGGCGTGGGGCGGGCTGCGGTCGGCCGGTGAGCTCGGGCAGGGGAAAAGTTAATGGCGCCGGCCGCGTTGACCGGCTCCGGCGTCCGCCAACCGTGGGCCCGCGGTGGTGTGTGGAGGCGGTGACCTTGCCGCGTGCCGAGGAGGAGGGGGGGGGAGGCGGTGGGGGCGCGGGGGTCCCGGGGTCAACCCCCGTCAGGCGCCGGTCGGGCGCGTGCTCGGCCGCGCGGGTGGAAGGAGAAGGGAAGGGAAGAAGGAAGGAGAAAGGAAAGAGAAAAGAGGAAAAAGGAAAAAAAGAAAAGAAGAAAAAGGAAAAGGAGAGAAAAGACAGAAGGAAAGGGAAGAAAAGAAAAGGGAAATGGAGAAAAATAGGGAAGAGGTTGGAAAAATTAGGAAAAATGCGAGGGAAATTAGGGGAGGGTTTTGTGGGGTTTTTTCCAATTTCCCGGGCGTCGGCGGGATTTTCGGGCCGGCGGTGACGGCGAGGCGGACCGGCTGGCGGGACCGCGGCGGGCGCGGGATTCCCGGCCGGTGGCCGACCGAGGCGTTGGGAAGGTGCGCAGGGGGCATGACCGAGGTGCGGTGCCGGCGGGAATCGCGGCACGCGCGTCGGGGAAAGAGAGAGAGAGAGAGAGAGGAAAACAATGGCTAGGGTTTGATTGATATTTGAGCTCGGCGGATCGGTTTTGAAATTACGCATGCTTTACTGGGTGATTTATTTATGGCTAAAAACGCGGCGTTACAACATGTCTTCTCCGGCGACACGTGGTGCCCTCTCGCTTCTTCATCTTCGCCCCGGTGCTCTCCCCTTGACGTGTGGGGAATCAGCGGCAATCAAGCAGAACCCCGTCGAACAGCGGAGCGGACTTTCAGCAGAGCTTTCGAGGGCGGAGGGTTCGATCGCGCTTTGACACGGTTCAATGTCACGAGGGTTGTGGCGGCTTTCAGGATTGGCGGTAGCATAGCATCATCAGGGCTCTAGGCCAGGGCCATCGGTGACACACTGGTGCAGGCGTGTTGCTCATCATCCCCGACGGTAAGTAACATGTATTTGATGATTTGGCCCGTTCTTGGTTGTTCTTGGTTGTTCAATGGTTTTTTGATGCGCCAAGTAGTGTGCATTGATGATTTGGTCCCTTCTTTGACATTTTCGACATTCCATGGGTGTCTTGGGGGGGATTGGGGTGTTCTGGTGGGTTAGGGACCAGAGTCGAAGGAGCGGGGTTGTTCCGGCTAGCTGGGAGCCAGCGGTATGGCGCCTCGGCACGATCGAGGCATGCTATTGACTGCGCGGGGGTGGGGCTGCGTGTTTCCTTGATTTGTCTTATCGACTTGTGTTTCTTGGTCGGGATGCTACCACGTCGGAGCGAAGCCGAAGTCGAGGGTTGTTTCGGCTAATGGATTGGCTAGGCCGGGGGCCCGGTGGTGGCATGGCGGGGTGGAAGCACGCCGATGAGTCTTTGTCGCGTTTCTTCATTCGCGTCATTCTTTCTTAGTCATTGGGGTAGGGGTTCTTGATATTTGGTGAACACGAATATTGTTGATAGATATATGAGTGTGTTCTAGCTGGGAGCCCGAGGGCTGGCGGCATGGAGTCTCCGCGTGAGGCACTGCGGCGTCAGGGCGGGCCGTCGGCTCCTATTTTTTTGATTTTGTGGTTTTTAATTTGTGGATCGACCTACAAGAGCATTCTTTCTTACCAATGCTGGTTTTTTCACATTAGCGCCATTAGTTGGTGACCCTATCTGATTTCTATTGAGGTTTTGCGGTGTTCAAGTTCTATATGGTCATGGGGTCCCCGATGGTCAGGTGCGACGTAGCCGGCACGGTCGTGCTGCGCGACGGGCCACAACGTGCGGGTTCTTGTTGATCCTCGATGACTTGTTTGCCTCGAAGAGCCGCATGAGGAGAATTCACTCGGGCACATTTGTGGTTGATAGTAGCACCAAAGTGCCCTTGCTTTCAAGACACGGGGCGCCGAAACATTGTTCCCATGTCCAGCAGCACGCAGGTGGACCGCAACATGCGGGGACTAGCGAATGGCGAATCTGTGCTACAAGGCAAGTGATTCCCGTTTTCCGTCCCTCTCACGAGTTTTTGTTTACCTAACCCTAAATATCATCGATTCACTAATTGTATTATCTCGAATGTGTAGATCCTCACTTAATTTTTTGTTATGTGGTTGTGAAGAGTTTTAGATCTGGTGTTCCTCTCTCACTTCCCATCTGATCTACTGGTTTATCGTCTCCTTGTTGTTGTTATATTACAGAAAGCATTAACCCATCCTCCTATATCCTCTCACAAGTCTTGTGGCCGCGTCTATATTTTTATGTGGTGCTCTGAATGCTATTTATGTGATGAAAATGTTGTTGTTGATACATGCTTGATGGGAAAATGTTATTCAGTGATCCTTCGTTTGTTCCGTTAGTCTCAACATATGTGTTCTTCATGAGTAGGATTAGAAATTATGGTCATGCTATAATTAATTTTGAGCTACGTGTTTATCTTATCAAGCTGAAATTTAATATTCCAGTCGTGAGAATATGCCTATTGCCAATTATTTGTTAAGTGAATTGGAGTATATATTCTTTGCCATTTATGATGTGATTTTTCTAATCATATATGTCATTTGCCAATGATGCTTTGTGTCCACCTGTGCTCCTTTTGCTTGTTGACTACATCTCAAATTGGTTTTATGTATCCATTGCCAATGAACTTAGGATGAACAAATTATTGTATTATCAACTTGTTTTTTGGACAATGAACTGTCCGCGATCATATGATTGTGTGCCTGAACGGAGCTAGAAGACTTGGAGGTACCTCTTGCTAATTGTCTTTGTAGTTAATTTCCCCCACATGCTATCACTCCCCGACCGGTTCAAAACAAAATGGTGAAGTTATCATTATGCCTCTTGTGCCTCACTTTTATGCTAATGACTTAGAGGCATGACATATTCTTAAAATATCTTAACTAATTCAATTTTTCGGCAATGCGCAACATGTGTCGGTTGTAAGGACTAGCAAGACTCGATATTTATGTTAGTAGAATGATTTTCATCTCTCGGAATTCTCTCGGTTCAAGAGAGTGGCAAGTTGGTTTAATTTGGTTTCAATACCCGCAACCCAAGAAAGGTTGACGGAATGGATGTTCTTACTGTGGAGCGACTTGTAAATTCGCTTTGATGTAAGTATTATAGTATGGACGCAAATGTGTATGAAAGTACCACATTGATGCCATCCAACAATGGTGGATTGCCTGTCTGCACAATGCTTAACATTTCAGTAGTATAGATGAAGCTTTCTTTGACATGTCGTATCAGTTTTATTTTGAGATTGCAAAGCTATTTTAGTAAATAAAATATGTAGAACAATCGAAAATAGCCAAATTTCCCCCTAAACTAGACCACTGATGGTACTTTACCCGTGTTCTATATAAACAAGGACGTACCCAGTGTCGTAGGCTCTCGCACCGTCTCCGGGTTCTTGGGGGAGGTTATTAGCGGGAGGTCTTTCCCATGCATCATGCAATGTGTAGAGGCCACCGCTCGAACCAATGACCTCTCGGTTCACAGGAGGCAAGCACTACCACTTGCACTAGGCCGCCCTTTTTACCCATGTTCTATATAGATGATGAAAATGTTTAGCTCGATCTCGTGTGTATATCACAAATTCACAGGCATCAGTTTCACAGGTTTTGTTTTCCAATGTGTGCAGGATTTGAAGTGCAGGGCTGTTTCATTAAGAATGCAGACATTGGAGTATGAGCTGCTAAGTCAAACACATGATGATAGGCCTACCGATACACCAGTTGTGCTTGCAATACCGTAAACACCTAGGGTAAAGTTATACCCTTAGAGATGTCACCATGAATTGTTTAACAACATATTTCTTCGCTTTTGAGTTACAATGAACTGTGTTATTCAAGGTTGCATGTCCTGTGCCTATGTTATGATTTTCTTTACTGAGCTCATGTATGTTTAATGTAATTGCTAGTTGCAGTTGTATGTAACTTGGGCCTTGGACAGTGGTATATGTTTGAATAAACTGGTATGTTACAAGTGCAAGCTGTTTGTATTCAGTTGAGCCTGTATGTAACTTGAGCATGGATGTAACTGAGGGTATAGATGAAACTGAGTGTAATTGTGTGTATGCATGTGCGTATAAAATGGAAGAATTAAGGTATCTTCATTTTTTTTGTTGTTTTATAATTCCACATTGGTAACGAACATTACCATAATACCCGTTACCAATCACTTGTATTGGTAACGGGTGTCATTGAGGCCCGTTACCTATATCTTGTTATTGGTAATGGGCACTGCCATAATGCCCATTTGATGGTAGTTATCACTTGCCATAATACCAATAGCAATCTATGTCTCGTTACCGAACCGTGTTTTTCGCATAGTGTTGGTTGCGTTTCTTCGTGTGTGTCAGTCTTTCTTTGTTGGCGGGAGGGGTTCTTGATATTTCGTGAACATGAATATTGTTGATCCATATATGAGAGTGTTCTAGATGGAAGTCCGGGGGCGGCATGGCGTGTCCGCACAAGGCACTGCGACGTCAGGGCAGGTCGTCGGCTATTGTTGTTTTTCTTGATTTTTGGTTTTTAATTTGCTAATCGACCTACTAGAGCATTCTTTTTTACCAGTGCTAATGTTTTATGTTTGATTTTCTCAAGACACACATGGAGAAGCACTTTTAGGATGAGTGCCGTCAGTTGGTTACCATGTCCGATTTCTGTCGAGGTTTTACGAAGTTCAAGTTCTGTATGGTCATGGGATCCCTGATGGTCAAGGTGCCAGTGGGATGAAGCCAGTGTTGTTCATGCTAGACCTTCTCTCGACTAGCAGCCGGGCCACAACGCGAGGGTTGCTGTTGATCCTCGACGACTTTGCCTTGGGGAGCCACATGAGGAGGATCCACTGTGCACATTTGTGGTTGACGGCCGCCTCGGAGTGCCCTTGCCGTCGGTGCGGGGGCACTAAGACATCATTCCCTTGTCCGGCGGTGCGCGGTGGAACGCAACATGCGGAACCGGCAAACCGGTGAGGAACTTGATGTTGCGCACCGGGTCGCTGCGTATAGCAGCACAGGAGGTGGGATGGCCTCCTCCTACCGATGGAGACACAAGGAGCGGTCACCTGGCCCAATTGACTAACCACTTCTACGGTGCCAACCACTATAAATTCCTCGTCTCTCTTGCGCGACCCAACCACTAGTAAACCGAGAGCGCGTTTGCCGTTTGAAGAAGGCCAAACAAGTTCTCTTCAACCCGATATGTCTTCTCCAGCCGACGCGCGGTGCCCTCCACTTCGTCTTCGCCCCTAGCACTCTCCCCCTCAATGTGCGGGGAATCAACAATGATCAAGCTGACCCCCCTCCCTGGACGGCAGAGCGGACTTTCAGCAGTGTAGAGTATGAGGACGGAGGGTAGAGTCGTGCTTTGTCGCAATTCGACGTCATTAGGGCCACAACGGCTTTCAGGATTGGCGATGGAGGAGCTTCATATGGGCTCCAGGCCAAGGCCATCGGTGGCGCAAGAACTGCTGACACGAGCATTTTGTTCACCATCCCCGATTGTAAGTAACATGTATTTGATGATTTGTCCTGTTCTTTGTTGTTCTTGGTTGTTTAATGGTTTCTTGATGCGCCAAGTAGTGTGCATTGGTGATTCGGTCCCTTCTTTGACGTTTTCAGCTTTCCATGGGTGTCTTGGGGGTAAATCGAGGTGTTCTGGTGGGCCGGGGACCAGAGGTAAAGGAGCGGGGCTGTTTTGGCTAGCTAGAGGTCGGCGTTATGGAACCTCGTCGCGATCGATACATGTCGTCGAGCCGTGGGGGTGAGTTGGTTTCGTGTGTGTTCTTGATTTGTCCTGTCGGCTTGTGTTTCTTGGTCGAGGCGCCACCACGCCGGAGCAGAGCCAGAGCAGGGGAGTTGTTTCGGTCAACGGATTGGCTAACTGGGGGCCCGAGTCGAGCAGCATGGCGCGGTGAAGCACGTCGATGAATCTTTGTTGTGTTTCTTCACCTGTATCAGTCTTTCTTGGTCATTGGCGGGAGGGGTTCTAGATATTTCATGAACATGAATATTGATGATTGATATACGAGAGCGTTCTAGCTGGGAGCCCGAGGGATTGGCAGCATGGCGTCTCCGCGTGAGGCACTGCGACGTTGGGGTGAGCCGTCGGCTACTATTGTTATTCTTGATTTTTCGGTTTTTAATTTGTTGATCGACCTACACGAGCATTCTTTCTTACCAATTCTGGTGTTTTTTGTTTGATTCACTCAGGACACACATGGAGAAGCACTTTTTCAGATGAGCGCTGTCAGTTGGTGACTATGTCCGATTTCTATGGAGGTTTTATGGCATTCCAGTTCCGTATGGTCGTCCCCGCTAGTTAGGATGCCAGCGTGACGCAGCCAGCACGGTTCGTACTACGCCATCTCTCGACTAACAGTCAGGCCACAATGCGTGGGTTATTGTTGTTGATCCTCGACGACTTGTTTGCCTCAGGGAGCTGCATGAGGAGGATCCACTCAGGAATATTTGTGGTTGACGGTCGCACCGGAGTGATCTTGCTGTCAGCGCAGGGGCACCAAGACATCATTCCCATGTCCAGCAGTGTGCAAGTGGACCGCAATGTGCGTGAACTGGCAAAACTAGTGAGGAACTTAGTGTTGCGCACCGGGTCAGTGCGCATAGCAGCGCAGCAGATGGAGGATGGCCTCCTCCTACTGATGGAGATGCAGGGAGCGACCACCTAGCCGAATAGACCGACCACTTCTTCAATCCCAACCACCGTAAATTCCTATCTCTCTCGCGCGGCCCAACCACTAGTAAAACAGAGAGCACACTTGCGGTTGGATGAAGGCCAAACAAGTTCTATTGAACCC
The DNA here is from genome assembly GCA_947561735.1 of Cenchrus americanus. Taxonomy (NCBI): domain Eukaryota; kingdom Viridiplantae; phylum Streptophyta; class Magnoliopsida; order Poales; family Poaceae; genus Cenchrus; species Cenchrus americanus. Next base: position 8,824,952 of record OX387240.1, on the reverse strand, counting down.
GGAGTGTCTTCCTCCAACCAGCGCGTGGTGCCCTCCGCTTCTTCTTCTTCCACCCCCGACGCTCTCCCTCTTGACGTGCGGGAAATCAGCGACGATCAAGAGGCAAGAGACCCCCCCCCCGAACTCGCGGAGTGGTCTTTCGACAGTGGAGGGTTTGGCTGCGCTTTGTCGTGATTCGACGTTAGGAGGGTCACGACGGATTTCGGATTGGCGGTGGTGGAGCTTCATCAGGGCTCCAGGCCAGGTCCATCAGCAACACAAGAACTGTTGGCGCGAGCACGTTGCTCGTCATCCCCGACAGCTAAGTAACATGTATTTGATGATTTGGCCCGTTCTTGGCTATTCTTTGTTGTTCTTGGCTGTTTAATGGTTTCTTCTTTGACGTTTTCAGCTTTCCATGGGTGTCTTTGGTACGGGGTCGGGGGTGTTCTGGTGGGTCAGGGACCAGAGTCGAAGGAGTGGGGCTGTTTCGGCTAGCTAGGGGGCGGTGGTATGGCGCCTCGGCACAATCGAGGCATGCTGTCGAGCTGCGGGGGCGAGGGCGAACTAGTTTCGTGTGTGTTCTTGGTTTATCCTGTCGGCTTGTGTTTCTTGGTCGAGGCGCCGCCGCGCCGAAGTGGAGCTGGAGTCAGGGGTTGTTTCGCCCAATGGATTGGCTAGCTGGGGGCCCGGGAGGCAGCAGCATGGCGCGGTGGAAGCAAGCTGATGAGTCTTTGTTGCGTTTCTTCGTCTGTGTCAGTCTTTCTTGGTCATTGGGGGAGAGTTTCTTAATATTTCGTGAAAACGAATATTGTTGATCGATATACAAGAGCGCTCTAGCTGGGAGCCCGGGGGCGACGGCGTGGCGTCTCCGCGCTAGGCACTGCGGCGTCAGGGCAGGCTGTCGGCTACCATTTTTTCTTGATTTTTCGATTTTTAATTTGTTGATCTACCTACAGGAGCATTATGACTACGATTTAATATAACTAGTCCGTCAACCCGTGCCTCCTCACAGGATAGCACTTTACTTTAAATATTAGTAATTGTTGTTTACTTTTATTAGGAGCATCATAATACGGTTCACACAATTTTGCAACATAGACTGTAAATATAATATATTAATTAGCATTTGGTCGACATAATTTGAGAGAGATCTTAAAAGATCATATTGCATAGTATGCTTGAAAAATAATAAGTGCAATTAACTTTGTTTTATTGAAAGATCTACCGCAATAATAAGACACAAATCTCAGTATTTCTTGTTATAGTTTGTTCCCAATGTGGCACTAATCGGAAGATAAATTAATTTGAGTATATGGGTGCATCAGAGGCCGATCTTCTGGAATTGAACCGCGTAAATACTTGCGTTTAAAATAACATCGGTTAGTTTAGGATTTATAAATGAATAATTAATAACTAAGAGTTGTTCGGATCATTATATGTAATGGTTCCACTAGTGTGTTATTTGTTTTTATGTTTCCCATGATTTGCTTTATTTTCTTGGACCATGTTACGGTTGATGTCGGGTATCACTAGTAAGTTATTTTGATGGGCACTATGGAAGATATTTTTTATTCAATTTAGGTTTTGTAGCATGCATGTAAGTGTTGAAAGTTGTGTAGTTGTTTTCTACTAAAAAAGGGGAATTGCTCAAGCAAGAGCCAAATATCACGGATTTTGATAAATCCGAAATTTGTCCTTGTTTCTTCTACTATAGAATCTATGAAATATAAATATGAATTATTATTAAATGATTGTAAACTAAGTGAAAGTGTAGACATTGTAAAGTCAATAATGTTTTACATTATAGGTACGTCTCCACATTTATTCTTATTGAAAGCATATCCGTACTCATGAACTTGAAACAATACTTTTGAATATTTTCATTATCTTTGAACCTTTTTAGAGTAGTTGTGTGTAAGAAGTTCACGTACTATCCTGTCATTTTTCATTAGTCGATACTTCTATGTTGTTGGTGTGACTATGTCATTTGCAATTATGTACACAATCCTTCTTAAATTAGTGGTTTAAACTTTTCCATATAGGTCTTATTGATAACAACATGCATTATGGTTCCTTTTCTCATCGTCATTAATAATTTTTAAACTGAAAACAATAAAAAAGGCAATCAAACGGAACCTATCTACAATTTGATTACCCTTTCCTTGATGTTCCACAATTTCTTTCCCAATCTAATTTCACTTAAGGTTTTATTCATCACTACAACTTATTTTTTTAGCTAAGTTCACCATTGCATCTTGTTCAACTGCATTAGCAAAAGATAGCGATGGATCTAATTGTCTTATTTTTCCATAAAAAACATAATATATAAATTTAAAAATTTTCTATACATAAGTTATGGTACACAGATAACAATACCTAGCACGCAACAGACCTAACTTGAAAATTTTATAGAAATAATTGAAAATAATAATAGTGAGAAGCAAGTCATCTATACCTAGCACGCAACAGACCTAACAATAAACAAATAATGCAGTAGTCATATAACTTATGCCATGAAAATTTATCAAATTGTAGCATGCAACAGGATAAATAATAAACAAATAATTTAGTATTCGTAACTGATGCCATGAAAAATTAATCTAATTGGAGCACACAGCAGACCGAACAACAAACAAATAGTTTACAGAACTGCTAGCGCCCGGACATCCGATCCGGGCGCTAGCATCACACGGGTCCGCGGCCGCACGATTCAGATGAGGGAGCGTATCGCTTGTTGATCTCTTTGCGAGGCGTAGTGATGTTGTGAACAACATTTGCGATGTTGCGAAGAGCTTTTCCCATGTTGCAAACCGTGGTGCTTGCAACATTCAAAGAGTACATGTTGCGAGTGTGTTACGAACGTGTTGTGAGCATGTTGCGAACGCGGTTACGTGCAACATCCAACATCAGGAATCTTACTTCCCTCCCCCATGTTGCGACTATATTACGAACATGTTGCGACCAATGTTGCGTGCAACATCCAACATCAAGAGCTCTCCTCCCTCTCCTCCTCAACACAAAACCCAACATCACACGTCTGCAACATCGAAACTCAACATCCGCAACATTTGCCAAATCACAGTGAAACATTAAGATGCATATGTTGCAACATGTTAGAGTAGCAGATGAAACACGAGAAACAAAATGTTGCAACATCTCAAATCACTTCATGCAACATCGAATAGCACTGGATGAAAACATCTCAAATCACTTCGTGCAACATCAGATAGCACTAGATGAAACATCTCGAAACGCTTCATGCAACATGGGAAACGCCCCAGGGCTCTGCAACATCTTCCATGCCTCCCTCATGTCGCAACGCTGAAACACCCCGATCTACTTTTGCAACATCCACACGAAACACTTGCAACATCCTTATGAAACATCTGAAACACGTAGAACACACGCTTGCAACATGCACAAATCCCGTCGCACGTCATGAATGTCTCTCCCCGTCGTCGTGATCGCTTGCCTCGCTTCCTCAAGCCATCCCCCGCCGCTCGCCGCCGAGTGAGCCGCGGGAGCCTCGCGCCGCCGCGAGCTCCGTGCGCGGGCGCCGCCGCCTCCGCCGCACATAGAGAAGAAGGGGAGGAGGAGGCCATGGGCGGCGGCGGCGCATCCGGCCGTGGGGCGCGCGGTGGCGCATCCGGCCGTGGGGGCGCGCACCACCGCGCGAGGAGATCCCGCCGGCGCCCGTCGTTGCCGGTGGAGGAGCTCTGTTTGTCGGAGAAGAAGAAAAAAAGGAAGAGAGACAAATGGTGGATGGTTGACTCTTTCTTCCGTGGTGGAGAACGAAGCGTCCGATTTTTTTTCTCCTCCCCTCCGGACGTCCGAGTCCAAGCATTACCATTTTATGATTTTTCTGTGATTTACTATGATTTTTCAAAACTACTTTAGGGGGTGATTTGTCCTATTTTAGAAAGTTCAGTGGGTAAAAAATCCATTTTCATAGATTGGGGGTGATGTGTTCCAACCCTCGTAGGATGGGGGTGAAGTAGACTTTTTCCTATGTAACTGGGAGATGGTTTAGATTCAATTTTTTCTGTAGTGGAACATGCGGATAATTTAGACAAAGATATAGGAGGGTTATTTTTGTTAATTCTCATAATGGCATATGGTAATTTTAGAAACAAAATACATCCAACGGCTACTAAAATCAATGATATTTTTTAAGTGTCCACATAGGACTTCTAAGTGGCTTCATGTGGAGGCTTCTCTTTTTTTTTTTCCGATTGTGGATGATTCTTAGGTGGCTTCATGTGTAGGCTTCAAGAGGAGACTCTAATTAGTAATTAGTAATTAGTAATAGTAAGGGGCTGTTTGGTCTCTGGCCACAACCCGCCACAAGACCGTGCAGCACCCCACACGGCGGACGTTCCGCCCGCCACAAAAGTCACCGTTCCGTGGCGGCGGCGGCGGTGGCGAGGCGAAGTGTGGCCGCGGACCAAACAACCCTTAAGATCCACGTGCGGTGGTGGCGTTTTCCTCCCTTTGAAACACAGTAGCATCATCGTGGATATATATAGAGAGAGATATTACTTTCTACCTACCCTAGTTATTCTTCGCTAAAATGTATATATACTCATAACACATATACAGCTCCACACATGCATGGTTTCGTTCTGTGGTGGTAATTGTCTCGCATTATGATAATCCCTCCGATGATCTACCTCAGCTTTGCATATGGAACACTAGTTTGATGAAAGAGAAAAAAACTAGTGTCCTATAAGTCTTGAGAACGGGAGGCGTCAGGACAACTTGCCTGATAAGTATAACCATCATATATAATTAGCCTGTGGTGAGACCTGGACTGGAATGACCTTATTGTGTTTACATTCATGCCAGCACGGTGGAGGAGGTGAGAAGAGCACAATGAAGGACACCCTTGTTGATTTGTTTTCCGATTTTTATTGAATCTATCCTTGTTGATTTGTGCTTCCACCATGTGGATTTTTTCTATTGCTTCTCGGTTCAGTTCGATTTGTGACCGTGTGACCGATCTGCACAACACTGAAATTGCTCCATCTCGCCAATTCGTGGAACCAATCATCGCTTCCTCGTTTTCAGATAACTGAAATTCTTCAGAAATGAAGAAACAAACTGATTGGTCTCAGTTAACCGGATGCCCACCCTGGTTAATTATTACACAGGTTTTTAGCGAAGCAGATAAAAATTACGGCACTGCTAGCGCCCGGACGTCCGATCCGGGCGCTAGCCATCGGACGGGTTCGCAACCGTCGGATCTTAAGATGTTCAATCGTCAGCCGTTAGATTTAAAGTCCGCCGAGTAAATGTTGCGAGCGTGTTGCGAACGTGTTGCGAAAATGTTGCGAACACGGTTGCTCGCAACATCCAACATCAGGAGTTTTTCTTCTCTCCTCCCCCTATGTTGCGACTATGTTGCGATCATGTTGCGAAAATGTATAGATGTTGCGAACAACTTTTGCGATGTTGCGAAGAGCTTTTCCCATGTTGCGAACATTTTTCCCATGTTGCGAACCGTGACCCTTCGCAACATTCAAAATTGTGTTCGCAACATAGAAACGAGTCTTCACAACATTCAAATTAAACATTCACAACATCAAAAAAGTATTCAGGGCCATATCGCCGCTGCAACATCTACTTCATGTCAACATTCAAATGAAACACATGGAACACACGTGTGAAACATTCACAACATCATGATTCTCTCTGCAACATCCATACAAAAACATTTGAAACATTCACATATAACGTCCGGAACTCTGGAACTCTAAGCTTGCAACATGCAAAAATCAGAAAAAATGGAAAGTCAATAGGGGAGGAGCACATCTCGTTGATCCCCGCCGCCGCGCCCTCGCGGGCCGCTCACCACCGAGCCCGCCACTCAGGTCGCGCTGTGGCATCTCGCTCCTCCAGCGCTACGAGGAGGTGCTTTCGCCACCTCCCCACCGGAGCTCCGCCGCGTGCGGGCGCCGCCATGGGCTCCGCCGCGCGCGCGCGCCGCCATGGGCTCCGCCGCGGGGCCGATGGCTACAGGAGGGAGCCTCCACCGGCGAGTAGCGCGAGGCGCGAGGGAGAGGGTCCGAGCGGCGCTGCGAAGACGGACGAGCGGTGGCTGGTGGGCGGAGGATTGAAAGATAAGCTTGTTGTGGGACCCACACCTGTTGTTGTTGCAGTGCGGGAGGCGTCCGATTTTTCTACAGCCGTCGGACGTCCTACCCCAAGCAATTCCGTAAAAATTATGTATACCTCCAAATATATACACAACCGATTTGCATATATAGCCCTTATTAGACTGACTCCAACAGAGCATCCAAAGCGTGACCCAAACCCAAAATGGGTCCGGCACAGTGTTTTGGGTGCTAAAATCAACCTCCAATGGAAGAGGCAAACACACCACCCATTCTACCTAAACCGCTAGCCGCAAGGCAAAAAAGCGTCGCTCCTCCTCGTGATGCAAAGGGCCACCCCCGTAGTGATTGGCCCGGGAAGAAGGCAGAGCGCTCAGGCCATGGCGGCCGATTGGCTGGAGGTGGAGCTCGCCAGCGCTCAGGCGCGGCGGAGCCTCAGGCGGTTGGCACCAGCGGGGAGAAAGGTGAGGGACTCGAGGGTAAGCTCACCGGCGGCTCTGCTCAGCGAATGGTGGCCGGATTTGATGAAGACATCGACCGGTGGCTCTGCTTGATAGACGGCGACGGCGAGGTGGCCCACCACTGGAGCTCCCGCTGCCGGGCCGGGCCGGGCGAGGTGGCCCTCCGATCCATCGGAGGTCCACGCCTTCGCCGCTGGGGGATAGCCGCGGCTGAGAGCCAGGCAATGCGGCCCTCCGCCGGAGCTCCGCGCATCCGCCGCGGTGGGGATGGCCGCGGACGAGCCGAGCGAGGTGGCCCTCCGCCGGAGCCGGTATGCGTCCCGCGATTGTTGGGTACTGATTGTTGGAGACGGTAAATATGGATGGTGACTCTTAGCCTGTGTGCGTGACCCAGTTCCGAAATGCGTCCCCGTTTTATGTATCGATTGTTGGAGATAGTCTTATGAACCAGCAAAGAGTCTCTTGATCTACCAACCAACCTTTTTTAAACGAAAGAAAAACTCATGTCAAAACTAAATTCTATCCTTGAACTTGTTACACCCATACTTTGTCTTGCAACGACTTTCATGGCTATGGTTTTTATCATGTACATGCACATGCATGACGGTCTAGTTTTTTATTAACTGTCAGTAGTGTTTTTTATGTTTTTTTCTATAGGTAGTGTAAGGCTGAGAGTATTTTGAAGATTTTATATGTCAATATTATGCTGTTGAAAATTAACATATATAATTACTTCCTACCTAGCCGATCATTACTCTTGCCCAACATGTATACACGTGTAACCTCTCATATAAATAGCACACACACGGTCGCTTTGGCCTAGCTCACTCTTTCGAATTTGTGTTGTGTTATTTTCTCACATATATTTCTATGATGATTGCTCCACTCTACCTTTGCATATTCATACGACCAGCGCTCATGTGATCATGCATGTGCGGCCGGGTGAAGAATACGTACGTGTGATGAGAAAACAGTTAGTATGAATGGGAGGCGTCGAGAGAACTTGCCTAATATATGTAGCCAAGATAATGAGTATCAATTGGGACCTTAGTGCGCTTCTCAACGTTTGCACCACGGGCCTGTTCAGTTGCCTGGTGGCTGATGGCTGGTGCTGGTTTGTTCTGAGAGAAAAGTACTGCTGGCTGGTTGTTGGTGGCTGGTTTGTTCTGAGAGAAAAGTACTGCTGGCTGGTGGCTGATAAGCCAAGCGAACAGGGTGGGAATCTGCTAGTAAACTAGGTCATTTGGAATCTACTAGTAGCAAATCCAACTTTCCTAAGTGGTTTGTCGAGACATGTCAACTACTTTTGAGAATCTGCTGAAGATATGTATTTCTTCGTGTCCTATGAATGGATTTTCTTTTTGTGAATTGGTCAATTATATTAAGTATGGTGTGTGTTAAATTTTGAGAGTTTTCGTATTTTTGTCCATCTGATGTGTCTCTTTATTTCGAGAGGTTTGAAGTCAGAATACTTTCATTGTCTCAAAAAAAAATAGGAAATCAGTAGCGCTGTCGTGACATATGTTATAACAAAATCGAATATAAAACAAAAATGCATGAAGGTGGGGTGATGACTGATTAGAGACCTTCCAAAAGGCAACAGTTACCTAGATACTATGCCACGTAACTTGCCTTGACTCCAATCCTAGCTCTGTCGCCAAACCGGACTCCTTGATTATTCTGAAAGTATTTGAATACAATTTTCAACAAATTTAATTTCTCTAGAAATATTATATATGTTGCGCCTGAGAGAAAGAATGGATATATCTGTGGCTGTTCGTGTCGCGACAGCATAGCATTAAGTAGTCAGTAGTTATATACACATGCTTCAGAGTGTTGGCTATTTGTTATTCTGGCCAAATTGATTGTCAAGCCGGTGAATTCATTGTGAATTGTTAATCTAACCATGCCTTGAATTTAGAATACAGGAGTAGAAGACAATGTGTAGAGCTATCCACTGGCGCATTTGCGAATTGACCACGCCCATAGCTCTACAACAATGAATCCATTGCGAATTGACCACGCCCATAATGCAAGTACCGAGTTTGGCTGCGCCTTGAATTTAGAATACAGGAGTAGAAGACGATGTCGGGTCTATTTGGATTGAGATCGAGGCTAAACATTAGCCCTGCCTAATGTTTAGCCTAATGGTTAATCTCCTTGCATTGTTTTTTTTCCGCATGGTTAATCTCCTTGTTAGAGCAACTCCAAGAGACTAGCAATAATTCTAGTTAAATTTGAAGATTAAGAAGTTATCTAAAAAATAGAAAGCTTATTAAAATTGGAGCTAAACCAACAGCCTCTTTAAAATTGGTCTATCTATATGCTACACTACCAGGGGAGCCCACAAGTCATACCCCACATGCACATGGTGCCATTCGACCATTCCAGATTTCACCGTCAACGTCGCCGCCTCCATTTTTTCTTAAAAAATCTCGAGCTAGGAGCCTGGGAAGTAGTTGTCTCTCGTGCTTCCTTGCATTGGTGAGGCCGCCCTTGGGGAGCGGCGGCGCAGACGCGCGCGCCTGCCCCCGACGAGGCCACCGGGTCTCGTGGAGCGGGGCGAGCGACAGACGGTGCAGTCTCGAGGGGATCTTCTCATTGAACAGTTGGATATACCGGCGGCGTGCCCCAAGGAGGACCTCTAGCACGTTCTTCTCCTTCCTGCAGGCGCTCACTGGAGTTGACGGGCAAGGGGCACCAGCGAGGACGGGAGGGAGTGATGGTGGGGACCGGGGAGCGCGCGGGACGAAGATGACAAGCGGAAGGGCTCGGTATCTTTGGTTAGCGAAGGGGAGCGAATACCGAGCGGGCTAGCGAGGCAAAGTAGATAGCGATTCTGTTGGATACGGTTTTTCTCGCCCTTTTTCATGTTTTAGCTATACAAAACGTTTAGCTCATCTCTTGGAGTTGCTTTAGGATTAAATATTTTGAGAGGGGGCCAAATATTAACCTCTCAAGTTTAGCCTCCTGTTTGGAGACCCAAGGGCTAATTTTGGAGTTAAAACTTAAAAAGTAGGGGTTAACGTTTAGCCCCACGCATGATCTAAACAGGGCTTCCCTGTCACACCCTGAAATTTCCAATTTCAGGATGTGAATAGAGAGAATAATTGAATAACGATTTTGTCAAAATTTTAAAATGTTTCCAACGTTTATTTTTCTTTACAGGAAATATAGTATAGGTTCGATGTGAGTGTTGCATTCATGCTGATGCATCTTGGTGCTTCTTGAGTGTAAAAGGTTTCAAAAGTGCGTTTAAGAGCTGTCCTAACTCTCCCGAGAATTTTCCGGATTTTTCTGGAATTTATTCTCATTTTCTCTTAGCATTTTATATTTATTATAATGCTCTAAAATCTTTTTCATGAGTTCTAAATACTTTATTTGATTCTTCATGACCCAAATCATCTCTAGTAATTTTGTTGAATTTTTCTGAGCTTTCGAAGTATTTTTCGTGATTTAATTAAGATTTCAGGATTTCCTGGAATTATTTTTAATCCGAAATAATTTTCAAAATTAGAAAAAAAGGAAAATAAAATTGGACTCAATCTCGGCCAATAAATAGTTACCGGCAATCTCTTTGGCGTCCTATTTCCAACGCCGCCAACCTCGTTCTGTTTCGATAACCCTAGCTCTCACAAACCCTCGCCGAACTTTTGCATCTACTAAATTCCGGCGAACTTCCGGCGAGCTTTTCCGGCGAAACCGTGCACTTCCGGTGCAAGTGGACACCACCCTGGAGTTTGCCTCGTCGAGCTCTACGCCGTGATGTGCTCGGTCACGTGAATGCGACGTCGACTCCGTCATCTTCCCCAACTCCGGCGAGCTCCTCTCCAACTCTGGCGAGCTACTCCATCGCCGTTGTTCATTTTTGGCCGAAGGTGAGCACACCATCGCGTTCGTCTCGTCGATTCCTTTCCGTTTTGCCGTTCAATCTACAGTTTCGTGGTCGTTCCCATCTAATCCTCTTTGCCTTCTCTTTGTGTGCCTGTACCGTTCTAATCGCAGTCCGCCTGTGCTGCTGCCGCCTCCAAAATCCGGTCACTGATGCCTGTCTCCAACGCCGGTGAGCATCCTATTGCGATCCCCTCGCTCTCCTCTTTCCGTTCCGCAATCCACCCAGGCTCCTATCCACCCAAAGCCCCGGCAACTTGATGCGCATGGAGTTCCCGGTACGACTAGGACCTCCTGTTCGGTCATGAACAGACAGGCTCCTATCCACCCAAAGCCCGGGCAACTTGATGCGCATGGAGTTCGGGGACGACCAGGGACCTCCTGTTCAGTCATGAACAGAGGTAGGAGAAGACTCTCCTATTTTGTGATTAGGTCCCTGTGTTTCTTTTAATCTTTATTCTATTTTCTTGTGTCTTGCACCTTTTATGGAAAATCCCCTAGAATAATACCACCATTCACACATAAATCCAATACCACCATTCACACATAAATCCCACCCGACTCTTTTACAGGTCTAACGCCGAGCTATATCACTTTTGCAAGTACTGTGTAATGTGTCTTGTGAGTTTTATCTGCTAGTCCCTAAAATCTATGGTTAATCACATCAAGGTCCCTGCAATCTTGTTTTCCCCATATCTTTTATGTTTTAGCTCCGTTTTAATCCGTTCAAGTTGCGTTAGGTTCATAATAATGTAAAGCACGCATTAGTGGCGTGTTTTCACCATGTTTTGTTTTCTGAAAATAAAATTAATATTAATTTTGATTAATGTCCAGTTATACATGTCTTTTATAAATAAAAATAATATAGATCTATACATCGTTTTTCATAAGCAAATTTAATTTGATTAATGTTTCTATCACATATTTTTATACATAAAAGTTAATTAGATCTTTATCTCGGTTTTTGTAAACCAAACGTAATTTGTTTAATAGTTAATTAATCTTTTCTAATTAAAAATTTGATTAGGCTTTTACATCGGCTTTTACAATAAATGTTAATTTAATTAATGTCAATGCCATAATGTTTTTAATAATAATATGATCTACTCAAATTACAAAGTTTCGTTTAGATTGTTCATATAGTTCAGTTTTTCTAAATTAAATGTTTAATCGGTTTAATCAATATGTGAATCTTTATTAATAAAACTTGATTAGTTCTTTACACCGGTTTCATAAATAAAGTTTAATATTGCATTAATATCAACATAGGATATTTTATTTCTGAAATATCCTTTATATTTGTTTTGTTAATTAAAATGAACCTAGCCCATAGCCTTGTTCTATCATAAATGCAAATGGTTCGTTGGACGTTCTTTTCTCAGCTCAATCTAAGTGTGATCTTTCCGGTCCTTGCTCAATCTTCCACAACCATCTCTTTAAAGCAAACCAAGCCTTTCCCTTCCACACATACTTTGTGTTCTTTAGTGATCCATCTAATCAAGCCTATCCTTTAGTGCGTTCTTTAAAAGCTTTCTTATGATTGGTGCTTTGTTCTTAGTATATGCTTGTTTGTTTGTTTTATGTATGTTTGCGCCCGATGATTGATACCCTTAGAGTGAATGCCGTTTGAGAAGCTTTGAAGAGCTTGAAGTTGAAGACTCTGAGCAACTACTCTCTGGTTAAAGGCAAGTGTGTCCTTGATCTTTGTCCCAATAACTATGATTAATCACTTTGCATTGCTTTGCATTAATATTGATGGATCCTATTAAGGTTCGTCTAGTCTTTATCATCATCCCTTGTCAACTTGGGTTTATCATTTATGTTGGGTAGCTATGCTTAGTTGCTATACCTGGATTATGGTGGCTTTAATGAACATTAATGAGGAATCATGTTATTCCTTTATGCTATATCTTTGGACGTTTAATTCAAGATCATATGATTAATCGGAACATGGAGAACCACCCAGGAAAATCGTACAACCACAAGGCACATGGCTCTGCCTTGGCTGAATAATTAGAGACTTTAGTGTTGTAGCAACCTTACCTGAAAGGGACAAATGGGGAGGCGTTGACGGAGTATAGACTCGCTCTAGTAGGGAGTTGGGCTTTGCTAAGACACGGTACCTACTAGGGGACTTTATGCCCCGCTTCGTCCTGAAACCTAGTGGGTTGTTGCGCATTGGAGGATCTTCGTAAAGGCCTCGTAGTGTCCCTATGCAATCACACCTCGGTAGTGTGGTATGATGCTTGGCCAGCATCGCATGGTTGGGTCCAAAGCTCTTCGGAGTTTTTACGCAACTTGTGGGTAAAGATGTACAACCTCTGCAGAGTGTAAAACTAATCGATTAGCCGTGCTCACGGTCAAGAGCAACCTGGACCCTCACATGATAAGTGAACTTAAAGATGAACTTAAATCGTGCTCTCTGGTTATGCTTGCCATATGCTTATGGTGTATTTCTTACCTTATGCTTAATTGTGGGTTGGTATAAACTTATACTTTATTAGTAACCAAGTGCTAATAAAACTTGACCAACTAAAATTGCTTAAATGCTTATAGCCCAGTACACTATAAAGCCTTTGCATTCATGTCTTTCCCCACACTTGCTGAGTACGACAAGTGCTCACCCTTGCTATAAACAATGTTGCTCAGAAGGAGGAAGCTGCTATGAAGATGTTGCTGGTGCTAGGCGTACGCAACCCCCAGTCGATTGCCTGTGAAGTTTGGAGCCTTCGTTTCCAGGATTAAGCGTAAATCTCTGATAATCTTTCTTTTTCATACGCGATACTGTTTCTGTATTCACTTATATGTCACTATATGCATGAAACTTGATCCTGGCATGCATATAGGTTTGCACTTGGTTTTCTTCGGAAAAACGGGTGTGACATTCCCGCCCTTGCATTGGCAAAACAATGATGGTCCCTTGTGTCACCACGCATCACTGCCTCCCCTGTCCCATTGAGGCTCCCCCTTCCCAGTGTCTTCCGTTCCTAGAACTAACTCATCACCATACGTTTCAATCCCTATCCTGACTTGCTGCCAACAAGTAACAACTCAAACACCAAATGACAGTGTGAAATGTGAGACCATGGATCTGTGTATACATATAGAGGTATTGCCAACTAGCCGGGCGCCAAATATCGAACTGTTCGTTCGGCTTATCGACCACCAACCAGCGAAACTTTTCTCTCGAACACAAACCAGCCACCAAAACCAATCGGCCAAAAACATGATTTTCTCTCGGAACAAATCAGCATCAGTCATCGGCCACCAGCCAAACGAACAGTCTGTATAATGCTAGAAAAGACGAGTACATAGGGTTGGTGACTATTATATGTCTACGCTAAGAGCAACTCCGACAGATTCTTTATTTTTGCTAACTAAATTTGAAGATTTTGACTTTTGTAAAAATAGAAAACATCATATTTCTCTTGAGTAATCCAATAGTCTTTTTAAACTGAACTCTTCATCCGGGTCGTCCCACGTGTCATGATTGTTTATTCTTTGTTTCATCCCCCAATTTGAGCTAACGCCAACGGCTCTCCTCTTCTTCGTCCTCAACATACATGAGCGGCTTCTTGGTAAGCATTAGCTAGGCGCTTGGCTCCCTTCATTCCCCAACAGGGTGCGCCAAGACACGGCACCTGTTCTTGGAAGCTGGGCTCCGACTTGTTCTCACTCTCTTGGCAGTTGAGTTGCGATGAGCTGAGTTTTGATTTTTCAGTTCTTGGGAGTGGAAGATTTTTTTATTTGATACTGATTGCGTGCGGTATCAAAGAGATGCATGTTTGTGTAGGGCTATCCACTGGCGCATGCTCCCAGAGTCTGATATGGTAGTACAAGTCCGATCCGGTCTCTCGCTCGTCAAGACCTAGTCCGATTAGGAGCCTGTGAGCACGGGGCTAGAGTATACAGGGTGGTCGTCCATCCCCTCATAAAAGCGACGAACGCGCGCCCAGAGAGGAGGCAGCATCAATTTGATCGTGTGCCGATCGATCGACGACGACACGCGTACGCTTGCGGCCTCCGCGCGGCTGAACGAAGAGAGCTCATCGTTCCATCGATCAGCCTGCGGGCGTGTCGTCGCCACTACTACTCGCCAGCAGCAGCCGGCCGGCCGGCCAATCGAGCAGCATGCATATGGCGACCGCCACGGCCACCGCCACCGCCAACGACCGCCCGCTTCTGGTGGTGCACGAGGAGGAAGAGGGCCACCTCGTGTACGACCTCCTCGTCCAGCAGCATGGCGAGGAGGAGGCGCTGGCCTGCTTCCCGCGGCCCGTCGCGCACTTCCCCGCGCCGCTCGGCTGCCGCGCCCTCGCCGTCGCGGGCGGCACCGTCCTGGGCGCCTTCTACGACTTTATGAATGACACCATCTGCCGCCACGCCCGCCTCCAGGACTTGCCCTTCAACGAATGGCGCTATCTGGGCAATGACTTCAGGGACGCGCCCGCCATGCTCCCCATGGGAGACGACGGCACCGTGATACGACTCGACAGGGTCCTCTTCGACGGCAACTACGCCTTCGAGGCGCTCCGGCTCATCCCCGGCGGCGGCGGCAGTTTCCACGCCACCCCGCTCCCGCGGCCGCCGATCAGCTACGTATTCTCCAACGGCGGGCAGGAGATCGTGTGGGTCTCGGCGTACTTCGCGCTGGGCACGCGCATGTGGGTCTCCATGCTCAAAAAGGGCACCTTCTCCTTCGACACCTGCAGCGGCACGTGGCGGAAGGAGGGGAGTTGGGAGCTGCCCTTCGAGGGCCGCGCGCTGTACGTGCCGGAGCTCGCCTCGGTGGTCGGCCTCGCCACCAAGACGGGGCTCCTGTGCGCGTACGACTTCGCGGCCGGGGCACCGCCGGTGATGCGCGGCGTGTGGAGGGAGACGCACTCGGAGCACTGCATCTACGACGCTAGCGATCGCCAACAACAGCCCTCCAAGGCAAGGGACGTGCACGCGCCCAGCCTCACGTACCTAGGAGAAGGAAGGTTTTGTATCTGTAGGCCCATGAGCGTGATGGAGCCAGCCCCCTATGGACCGCCCATGAGGTACAACGCCGCATCCTTCTTGGTAGCGGTGTTGAAGCGCTCTCCTCCTAGCGGGGAGCTTCAGCTCGTCACCTGCGGGAAGACGACCTGCATGTACTTCCCCAAAGGCCAACTCTCATACATCGGCTTCATCCAGCCTGCTACCTAATTAAGTAGGAAAAGTTGACCCTACAATGTACCCCACTCTCTCATCTTTGCTATCATGTACGTACAGAAGAATGCTGTTTTCGATTACATGTTTCGATCAATTTTGCTCAGCGATTCTTTCTAGTATCGCATAGTTGAATTTTTCAAGATGGCATAACTTAATTTTGTAAGAAAAAAAACACAGCTGTTTAAATAATTTAAGCACAGCAGATGCTATTTTATCAAGTAGGTTTTTTTTTACGGAGCTGCTAGCGGCCGGATGTCCTATCCGGGCGCTAGTGTTCGAACGATGGGGTTTGCAGCTCGCAACATCTAAAAGTAACATCCGCAACATCAAAACTTAATGCTTGCAACACTACGGGAAAACCGAGCTTTGCCGTGCGTGAAATTCTTTGCCGTGCGTTTTCTATCGGGCGCACGGCAAAGAACTTCTTTGCCGTGCGTTTTATATAAGGCGCACGGCAAAGAAAAAACGCACGGGAAAAATTGTTTGCCGTGCGTTTTTTTTGGGACGCACGGCAAACCCTTGAGTTTGCCGTGCGTTTTCTCATAGCGCACGGCAAACTTTCTTTTTCCTAACGTTCGTCGTCCCCGCGTTGACACCGATTATTTTGATCCGTAGCTCGACGATCTAACGGTCCAAATTAGATCGGGCACTCTATATAAAAAGACACACTCAAACCCTAACTCCTCCCTCTCTATCTCTCTCACCCTCATCCCCCGCGCCCCCGACCCGCGCGTTGCGGCGGCGGCGTCCTCCTCCGGCCCTCCTCCGGCGCCGGCCGCGCCCGCCCCCCGCCTCCGGCCCTCCTCCGGCGCCGACCGCGCCC
This sequence comes from Cenchrus americanus, assembly GCA_947561735.1. Lineage (NCBI taxonomy): Eukaryota > Viridiplantae > Streptophyta > Magnoliopsida > Poales > Poaceae > Cenchrus > Cenchrus americanus. Next base: position 8,808,486 of record OX387240.1, on the reverse strand, counting down.
GCCCCCCGCCGCCGCCGGTGTCCTCCTCCGGCCCTCCTGTTGATAATTATTCATCGAAAATGGATAAAAAAACACCGCAACATATGTTTCATGTTGATAGAAACATTCAAATCTCTCAATGAAAATGCAACATCCAAATAACACACTTGCAACATGTGCATGAAATATATATATGCAGATCACAACATCCGAGTTCTCTTTGCAACATTGACATAAAATATTTGCAACATCCGTAAGACACTTCCGAAACACCTCAAATATACACTTGCAACATGCAATGATAACCTGCTAGGAGGACTCCACCGAACGGTCGTTTCTTCCTCGTTCGACGTGTGCCGCCCGGTTGGTAGATTGTTGGAGCACTCCCGCCCTCGTGCTGCCTCCGCATGCCGCCTGCGAGCTCGTCGGAGCACCGCCGTGCCATCGTGGGGCTGCGCCCGACTACTTACGGTAGTCGGCGGTGGTCACCCCCGGCCGTAGGGGAGGGCCCGCGCGGCTCGTCTCTAGCCGCGGGAGCACTCGGGCGATGTACTAGTCAATACTACGTAGAGTCTTATTAGGTGTCCGGTCGGTACTCCATCTTGTCTTGTTTGTTAATAGAGTGATGGTGAGGAGCGAGAGGTTGATTGTTTAGCGAGTCACCACGGTGAGATCCGCATCCGCAAAATGAGCAATGAAATGCTAATGTAGCGGCTCGCTACACGTTACGCAAAATGTGATCCCACCATCACGCATCCGCATTCCTAGGGTCTCTCCCCACTTGCTGCATTCCAACGATTGTGGGCCCGCCTCCTCTTCTTGTTCCCCTCTCTCTCTCTCTCTCTCTCTTTCTCTTCCCATTTGCCGGCAGCCAGAGTCCCACGTTCTCTGCCTCGAGCTCGAGCATAGGAATAAGGCCGGCACGAGCTTCATCGAGCGGAGGTAGAGCGATGGCAGAGCCGCGGCAGCCCTCCATCTCCGGTGGACGCAGCGTCTTCTCCTCGTCACGCCCACGACGGCCGACGCAGCGGCTTGAGGTGGGGCTTCTTCGGCTCGTGGATCGAAGTCGCACCGGCCTCTCCTCCCTCAATCCGAGCTCGGCATGGCCCGGTGGCGGTGGTGGAGAACCTCCGAGCGATCCCGGATCGAGCTCTCCGGTGCGGCGGCGGGCGCAAGGCGTAGGTACTCATTCAATTGTTGCCAACGAACAACGACCGGCCCGCGCCCCCGTCCTACCACCGGTAGAGTAAGGATCTTTGATACACCTCTTTAGTCCCGGTTCAATTTTGGACCCGGGACTAAAGCCTTTTTGTCGACATGGCCCGAAATAGCATGGGACACCCCTAGCCTTTAGTCTCGTACCCATTCAGTTGGATTCACTCAGAAGACGAGCGGAGCAGGGAGACGAACGAGGCGTAGAATCACGTGCGCTTCAGAAGGAGGCTATGGCGTGGCGGAGCGGCGCGGCACGCACCGGATCGCCGGCGACAAGTCACCGAAGGGTTAGATGCGGCGGCGCGACGTGGAGGACGGAGCATCGCAATTTTGTCTTTGGTTCGAGCGAGTGGGCACCCGAGACTAAAGTATACCCTTTAGTCTCGGGTGGGAACACCACCCGAGACAAAAGATTTAGTCCCGGTGGTGTTCCCACCCGAGACTAAAAGGGTAGGCTTTTGTCTCGGGTGAGGAAACGACCCGAGATAAAAGCTCCTTCTCCCACCTACCGTGCCCCTCCTCTCCTCTCTCCCCCCCCTTATGTTTTCAATTCTCGGTGTCTCCTCTTCCCCCCCCCTCTATTTTTCCTAAGTCTTCTTGACTTCTTCCTCTTCGTGTGTAGGTGAGATGGGATCCGGGGAGCGAGCGGCGGCCCGTGATGCGGCACGGCGGGGTACGGCGGAGCGCGCGGTGCATGCGCGACGGGCGGCGGCCCGGCCGGCACGCGGAGGGGCGGTGGGGGGGGCGCCGGAGGCGCAACACTTGCGCGGCGCGCGGAGGGGTAGAGCCCGCGGCGCCCGGAGGAGCGCGCCGGCCACTTTGCACTTGCCCAACATCGTATGTGCTCACGGACATAGTATCTACATAAATTATCTCCTTGTTCCTGTCTCAAACACTAAAGTGGATAGGAGAAAATGTTATGAAATATAAGTGTGATAAATTTGAATTTTCTAAAATCTGAAGTTGTTATTTGGATTACGTACGGATAATCGGTATAGAATGTAATTGTTGGGTTAAATTCACCTTCTTTCTCTCGCAATGAATTTTTGCCAAGCTCGAGGAAAATTAATGAGAGATGATGTGTTAGTAAAAGCATATCTTGAAACAAATATTGAAGGTTTTGGTAACTTGCGGGTAAAACAATATATATATATATATATATATATATATATATATATATATATATATATATATATATATATATATATATATATATATATATATATATATATATATATATATAAAAAAATTTGCATTTAAAAGAATGTCTTAGGTAGAATTATTACACTTGAAACATATCTTGAAGTTTTGGTAACTTGCGGGGGTTTTTCTCAATGAATCCCCACCATGACGCTACTATTGTCGACTTGAATGATCATAAGAATCCGGTGGAAACTGTACATACATGGTCATAATAGTCATACAAATTAGAACTAAATAGAATACGCAAAGACAATTAGATGGCAATTGCACATACTCGCGAGCGGTAAGGTAGTAGTATGAGATCCTTGTCCGAAACCAAGACAAGGTCCCATAGATTGTCGCGATTGTTATGTCCGGTTGATGCTTGATCTCAAAATCATTGACTTTTGATGGGTCCATGAAACCAATATTGGCAATATTCTTTTTTGCATCTCACGTTTTTGCGAGGCTACCAAAAAGGAAATACAAATTTAATTAGTAAATCCACATATGTAATAATTTAATTAATAAACATAAAAAAGATGCCACTTACGGACACCAAGCGACATAAGATCGGTACTCGGGGCATCTTGATGGTAAACTTCATAAATATCTTTAAAATCCAGCCAAACCACCTTGTTGCCTTCGGTGGCAAAATCTTCGGGTGCAGCAAGCATAGCTATGTTATGTACACCTTTCGGTGATTGCCGCATGCACCACTCATGAAATTTGTACATCTTAGGTGAGAGCTTAAGTACTAGTTACGGCACGGCAAGAGGTTTTCCTAGCTGAAAGGGTCATCTATACTCGAAACTTGGATCCCGGGGTGGTTCTTCATGGCTGAGTGCAACACCTAAAGGCATCCTTGTTTCTTCCATGAAACCAAGGAGCTTCACTACTTCTTATGTAGGCATTCCTGCTACGGTTCGTTCTCGTGCATTGAGGCCGGAGGGAACATAAGTCCGTTTCCTCATCGACGCATCTTCTTTAGAAAATGTTGACGCCGGTATGGGCATCATCAATTTCTTGCTATTTTCACTCATTAGATTGAAAAACCCAAGTTTTGACGGATCTAGTTGTTTGGTCTTCTCTATCTCTCTCCGTTGCTTTGGTTTATATTCGGATTGGTGAAAAAATCATGCACATGTTGGGCACCGATCGTTCTTTTTCCTTCTTCTTCGTCGTCTCCCATGCTAGCTTCCTTTTGCCGATGGGCTCAACCATTTTCTTTATCGTTGGTGGTTTTGGTGGTTTCACTTGGGTTGGAAGGTTGTGCTCCGACGGTTTTTTCGGTTGAGCTTTCGTGGCCAGGTGGTTTTTTCTGCGGTGGTTTCTTCTGTGGTGGTTTTGTGGTTTTTTCTGATATGCTTTGGTGGTTGGGCGGTTTTTCTGATGTGCTTTCATGGCTGGGCGGTTTTTTCTGCGGTGCTACAGTGTGTTTTGTGCTTTTGATGGCACTTGCTTTGCCGTCATTAGTTTTTTCTGCTTTTTTTGGAGGTGATTTGGGATTGATGTCAATATCCTGGCTGGAGCTCGCACCTCCGGAATTGAATAATGGCTCTTGTGTAGACGGTGAGCGAGGTGATATTGAAGGTTGTGAGGACGACCTAGGAGATGATGATGGTCGCGACTGCGGGGGATCTGTAGGAGGGATTGATCCCTCCGTCTGGGGGATTATAATGTAACGTTTGGGCCACAATATGATACCGTGAACCGTATCCTTGAGCATCCTTTCCCCGTCACCTCCCGGGATGTCTAGCTCTAAATCTTCAAATTGTGACCGACAAATCTCCTCCACGAAACCGAGGCGTAGCCGGTGGAATCAACATGTCGTGGCTAGTCCGTCCAGGAAAATGTGCAAAAGCACTTCCGTACGCCACCCGCATTGTGATGTTGCCGAATGGCTTGTGCGGCTCACACTACAAGAAACTATTTAATCCGTGACGTAATCATTCTGTCGTGGATTAAATAAAATTCGTCGCAAATCAGCATCCGTGACGATTTACATTTTCGTGGTGGAATGAGCGTCATTGATTAAATCTCTCGGCGTTCCCTTAATAAATGTCGCGATCCGTGACGTATCTGGATCGTCACGGAGTAGCCCGAGGCCCATGCAGCCCAACCCATGGCTCACTATCCGTGACAAAATAAAATCGTCACGGATTGTTGTTGACGATATGACATGGATGCCACGTGGCTGCCGACGTGGATGCCACCTGGATGCTGACGTGGATGCCACGTGGCTGCTGACTCGGATGGTTTTAATGACATGGACAATAAAATCAAGTTTGAGGAATAATACTAATTTGTTCCATAAAGCACACCTAACGATCCTGCAACAATCATCGGTGGTGACTCCGTATAGGATGGAACACGAGCAGATTATTGCTTCTCAAAATCCAACCAAATCCCCGATCCGGATTACACACCGTCACTTAGAAACATTTCCCTCATGGTTGAGTGAACAACTAATCGGAAACTCAACGAGTCATCCACAACTAGCTTTGTTAGCCAGGGGACCTTGTAGCACAATTACAAGATTTCAAGCTTACAATATGAATGATTACAATTTTTACACAAGAGCTCAAGATCGCAAAAGCACAAACCAAAATAGTGGTGTCCGTGTGGACGTCATCGAAAAATATGGGGGCAAGACCTGCTATTGGTATCATAGAAGAGATATGGGAGCTTGAGTACGGAGCGATGAACATCCCTCTTTTTTTGCAATGGGTAAACCTGAATGGCGTAAAGAAAGATGAATATGGAATGACAATAGTGGACCTTACCAAGATTGGGCTCAAAGATGATCCATTCGTGCTTGCCAAAGATGTGCATCGGGTTTTCTATGTCAAGGATATGACTAGCATGCCGAAGAATAAAAATTCCCTAGAAGCAAGACCACAAGAGGCAAAGCGTCACCTAGTCCTTCCGGGTAAAAGATTAATGGTGGGAGTCGAGGACAAAACAGATATGATTATGATCGGTTTGATGGCATGCCTACGTTCGCTGTCGAAGTTGACCCAAGCATATTGCTTGGACATGAAAAGGCACCGTACTTACATGCTTGAGATTAATGTCGTAATGTAATGATTATTGATCAAATCAATTGTGTATCAGTCTCAAAATTTTTATGAAGCTTGAATATGTCATGTGAGATTGACCCACCAAGTTTGAGATTTTTCTGAATTCATTTACTATTTTTTCGGTTTAATTGAATTTCCGTGCGACGTCACCTAGAAATTAAATGTTGAGCCGAGAGCACCCCCGAAACGATTCGGAATGGTGCCAAACTTGGCCACAAGTTCTCTTGTCCCCTAGGAGTCTAATTTATTTGGAAACTCCGCCGCCGCACCCGGTGAACCGCGCAGCCCGCCGTAGATCCGGCTCGGGAATGGCCGGATCCGGCCACGGGGATGCTTTGGATGCGCGCCCCGCGCGCCGCGCTCCGCCGCCTTCGCTATGGTCGTGTCTTGCATCTCCACCACCCCGGAGAAGCGCGCATAGGGTCGGAGGAGCCCCGCCGCCGCCGTCCCGAGGGCCACGCGGGCACCGGCCGGCCCCTCCGGCGGCGGCGGGGAAGGGGGGAGGACGATGGAGGGCGCCGGGCCGTGCGCGGGGTCGCCGCCGCTCGAGTCGCCCGAGACGGGGACGACTCGAGCAGCCCGTCCATCGTAGAAAAATCCTAAGAAATTAAAACAACACGTTGCTTGTATGCGGTTGCATTCTTCCTCGTTCCAAAATACGGTATCGGTAGTGGGTAATTTTCACCAACTCCACAAACTCGAAGTTGGTGGAGCACCACCCGTGGCACTCTACGAAATCAACGGATGTGAAGACAGATCTACTATATTTTTTAAGCGGATGCACGGTGGACCTAGATCTTTTTGATTGAAAAACTTGGAGCATAGTTGGTTTTTAGGACGCGCGGTAGCCAAAGAGTTTTTATCATGTATCCGCACATGGATGACGTCTTTTTTTTTATTAACCGTGGGTAGTGTTTTTTATGTTTTTTCTATAGGTCGGGCAAGGCCGAGAGTATTTTTGAAGATTTAAAACTAAGCCGGTGGGTGGGTGAGGGGTAAGACCGCCCCCACGGTTTTCGTTAAGAAGAACCTTTTTTCCCGGCTTAGGAAACACCCCCCCCCCCCAACCCCGGTTTTATTGGTGAGAGGCTCTAGTCCTAGTTGGTTAGTGGAGCTGAGGTATGGTCACAACCACCCAAGTTTGATTCCTCATTGGACTATATTATGAGATTAGTTTTTTGAAGATTTTATATATCAATATTATGCTCTTGAACATCAACATATATTATTACTTCCTACCTAGCCGATCATTACTCTTGCCCAACATGTATACACGCGTAACCTCTTATATAAATAGCACACACACGGTCGCTTTGGCCTAGCTTCCTCTTTCGATTAGTGTTGTGTTATTTTCTCACATTTCTATGATCGATGAATGCTCCAGACTATCTTTGCATATCATACGACCAGCGCTCATGTGTTCATGCATGTGCCGCCGGGTAAATAATACTCCCTCCGTTCTGTTTTATTTGACGTCCATTAGCTTTGATTTGAACTAGTCAGCGACAAGTAAATGAGAACGAAGGTAGTAGTACGTGTGATGAGAAAACAGTTAGTATATATGAATGGGAGGCGTCCAAAGAACTTGCCTAAGGGCACGTACAACAGTCAACAGTTGACTGCGAGCTGTCTGCCTAATGTTTATCCTAATGGTTAATCTCCTTGTTTTTTCTTGCAAGTGGTTAATCTCCTTGTTAGGATTAAATATTTTGAGAGGGGGCGAAATATTAGCCTCCACCTCCTGTTTGCAGACCCAAGGGCTAAATTTTGGAGTTAAAAGTAGCTAGGGGTTAATGTTTAGCCCCATGCATGATCCAAACAGGGGTCTTTGACTGGCGCATCAATGGTCCATTGTGTCACCACGTCACTGCCTCTCTATCCCATTGAGGCTCCACTTCCTAGTGTCTTCCGTTCCTAGAACTCATCAATCTTTTTAAGATGTGCATATCACGTTTTTCATTAAGAAGAAGAGAATTACAACTAAGCAACCTTAGGAGAACCCCTATGGTGCGGAGCTACAAGGAGGCACAACAAGAAAGGTAACAACCACGATGACCAACATGGTCGGAGGAACACCAACAGAACAAAAACACGGACCAACCGGCAACGCCTAAACCTATGTGAAAAGAGTACATCAAGAGCGCAAGCACATCACCGACAAACTCACACTTAGAACTCATCACCATACGTTTCAATCCCTATCCTGTAACAACTCAAACACCAAATGACTGTGTGAAATGTGAGACCATGGATCTGTGTATACATATATATAGAGAGAGGTATTGCCAACTAGCTGGTGCCAAATATAATGCTAGAAAAGATGAGTGCATAGGGTTGGTGGCTATTATATGTCTACGCTAAGGTCCCTATACACCATTGTGTGACTTATATCTCCGTGTGTTCGAGCGGGAACAGGGAACCATTGCCCCTGGGACCTGGGTTACTGAAGACATCAGATAGATGCATGTTTGTGTAGAGCTATCCACGGGCGCATGCTCCCTGAATTTAAAATACAGGAGTAGAAGACAATGTGTAGAGCTATCTACTGGCACATTTGCGTATTGACCACGCCCATAGCTCTAAAACCATGTATCCATTGCGAATTGACCACGCACATAATGCAAGTACCGAGTTTGGCTGCGCCTTGAATTTAGAATACAGGAGTAGAAGACAATTTCGGGTCTATTTGGATTGAGATCGAGGCTAAACATTAGCCGTAAGGAATCGGATGCCCGTTAGCCTAAGAGGGGGAGGGGGTGAATTAGGCAACTAAAAACCTTAACTTATGGCTTCACTAATTTTGCGCAAAGGTAAACTAGAACATACTATCTATATGTGCAACTACGGTTGTTCTAGTGTGAAATTCCCATCCCAAAAGAAGGTTTGCAACCTATAGCCAATGTCACACCCGATTTTACAAGGAAAACCGAATGCATCTCATATGTGCGCCGGGATCATTTACACACACATGATAGACAAAACGAGAGTAATACCATTGCTGTAATAAAACGTACAAGAGTTTAAACCAAGTATGATATCCATTATTACATCCATAAGGGTGGACTCGAAGGTCCGAACAAGACGATAACTAAACGACGACGAGCAATTCCATCGCCGACATCCACGGGCATGATGACGGGGGATCCGCATGACTAGAACTCCTCGAAGTCACTCCGGTACTCGTCCTCGCCTCCGACGTTCTCCTGCCGAACGGCGGTAAGCAAGGGTGAGCACACTTATGGTTGGAGCTCAGGCAAGTGGGGGAAAATGCAAGGCTATCAAGGATAGGCTATGGTTCACAGCGGTAAGCATTTTATAAGTTGGTCAAGTTTTATTAGCAAGCACCTAGATTACTAGATGTAAGTGTATACCAACCCACTTAACCTCAAAAGAAACCTCAAACCAAACCTCCAACCCATGATTTGCATTAATCTTCAAGTTTATTAGTCATGTGAGGGTCCAAGCCGCTCGTGACCATGAGCACGGCTGATCGATCAGTTTTACACTCTGCAGAGGTTGTACACTTTACCCACAGTTCGTGTTCCCCATCTTGCCCGGGTTAGCTAGACCCTTAAACACTTCCAAGGTGAGTGGCTAGGGGTCCACTACGAAGCCTTTACAAAGGAAAGAAGAGAAACCAACAGCCCGCAACGATTCTGACGGCGGAGCGGCCATAACCCTCCCTAGTGGTCAACACCTTAGCCAAGGCTGCTACCCCAAAAGGACCGGGCTATACCCCTTCAACTCCGGCCCCCCGTGCCCCTCTCGGAAAAGAGCTATCAGCTAACCCACTCTCCTAATTAATTGGCTAAGCCGAGCCATGTGGACTGTGGTTGTACTGTTATCTTGGGTGGTTCTCCATGTTCCGATTATATCAAGTTGTCTTGTTTAAAGCACAAGCATATACATAAACAAAACTGAGATGTATAACATAAACAAAGCATAACCATACTTATGTTGAGCAAACTAAGCATTTATCTACCCCAAGCATAAGTTTAAACAGGGTTGATCAAGGTAAAGTGGTAAAACATCTAGTCAAGTCCTTAGCTAGGTGTTTGCCCATCAAATTTATGCATAACAACAGAAATAGTAAACATTGTTTAGCATGCAGTGTCATAGGTTCCAAAAAGATTATGCAGAGGGGGAAAGCCACTTGCCTTCCTCTACAAGCTGGGTGAAATCCTCCTCGAAGACAGGTTCTTCCGGATCACTTCCGACAGGGAGCTCAGACGAAACAGGCACGATATCTACGAGTCAAACATGGATAACAATCAATAAACAAAACAGTACACCAAACAGTAGTAAAACTGGTAAATTTACTGTTTAAAAGATTCTACTCGTCGAGACGATCATTTCGGTATATAGAACGCTAAAAACGGAGTTAAAATGAGAAAGATATGATTAAAACAGTTTACAGGGGCCTATTTGCAAGAAAACTATGTTTACAGGGTTGTTTATAAATAAATTCAGGGCTAAAACATTTTTATAAATTAAATCAGAGGGTTTAGGTGCAAAAAGAAGTGTAAAGGGCCTAAAACAGAATTAAATAGGGTAGATAGGGGCTAGATTGCAAGAATCAGGACCTAACCGTGAATATTCAAAAAGGTGGAAGGACCGGCCTGCTATTATTTGAAAATCCAGGGGCTCTTAATCAAAACCGCCACTCAGCACCGTGGATCTTAGATCCAACGGCTACATGTGCATGGGTGCACCATGGACTTGGCCGGGGGCGCGGTCCATGGGTCCACCGTGGACCAGCCACTTAAATCGAAGGGGTACGCGATCCCCACCGTCCGCGCGTGATCCAACGGCTCTGGATGAGTGCGTGCGGCGGGCGGCGGCGATGACGCCGGGAACAGGGGCGGCGCGGCGGCGCGCGGCGGCGCTTCGCCGGCGCGAGCTCGGGGTGAGCTCCCGGCCATCTTTTCGCGCACGAGCGGGTGCTACACGTAGCGGGGAAGCTAGCGCACGCAACTAGGGGTTCGGGGGGAGGGGCTCGGGCTTCTACGGTGGCCGGCGCCGGAAGGGGGGGCGGAGCCGCTACTCCGGCGAGCCCGCACGGGTGCGCTTGTGCACAAGAGAGAAGGGAAAAAGGCGGGGCGGTTTTGCTCACCACGCGAGGGCAACGGGAGCGAGCACAAAGTTGACGAGGAGGCGCTGAAGGGGGAGTTCGACGTCGACGGCGAGCTCGGGCGGCGATCCGGCGGATGGCGTCACGGCGCAGCTTGTCCCCGAGGCGACGAGGTGCCCCTGGAGCAAAGAGAGAGAGAGAGAGATAAGCCACGCGTGCAAAGGAGAAGAAGGAAGGGAGACGGGGTACTTCACCGACGGCGCTTGCTCCGGCGGCGGCGGAAACAGGGCGGCGGCGGCGGTGGTGTTGGGCTCGGGCACGTGTCTGTGCGAGCCGGGGTTGCAAAAGGGAAGGGCGGAAGCGTGTGCGCGAGCTTAAATAGGACCAGAGGACGGGAAGGGGGAAGAAAGGAAACGGCGGCCGAGCCTTCGGCCATGGGCGCGCCGGCGGCCGGATTCCAAGCGGATTGGGCGGGATTAAAGGAAACCGACGGGAATTAAAGGGAGAGGTTAATCTCTGGTGCTACGGGCGCTTGATTGATTGCCTTGATGGCCGAGAGAGAGCAAGGGGAAGGCGGGTGGGCGCACGGGATCCGCGGCGGCGCCGCCGTGCGAGGAAGGAAGGGGGAAAGAAGAAAGGAAGGGGGGGGGAAAACGGGGGCGACGGGTGGGACCCACCGTCGGCGCCGCCGTGAAAAAGAAAGGGGAAGGGGGAGAAGCGGTGAGCCGGCGGGGAAAGGCCGGGGTGGGCCGCACGGGCCGAAAGGGTCGGGTGCTGGTTTTGTTTTTTTTTTTTCTTTTTCAAACTTCATTTTCAAATCCATTTTCAACTCAAATTCAAATCAAACTTTTGCAAACTTTTCTCAAATATTTTATAGACTTTTTAGAGACCACACAAGCAACCAAAAACCATGCAAGCCAAATGATGATGCACATACACTTGTTGTTTCTAAGTTTATTATATTATCTTTAATATTTTTAGAGCTCAATTTTATTTAGCAATTAAATCTCCTTAAATCCCTAAGACAATTTAAGTTGCTAAGTAATTTCGGTGATGGAATTTTAGGGTGTCACACCAATCCTAGCATGATACTACTCTAGGAATGTAGAGGCAAGCAAATATTGCAAGAGAGTAAATGCGGAAACGTAAAGGGGATGAGAGGAAGCAAACTCTTGACACGCGATTTATCCCGTGGTATCGGTAGGCACTAAGCCACCCCTAGTCCACGTTGTTGAAGCATTCACACAAGAGTATTCCTTCCCGGTCACCAAGTCTCTCTCAAGAGCACCAACTTGACTTGCCACAAAGGCTAGCCACTTAGGCACTTGTCAAGCTCCCTTGGTCACCTTGATGCCGCCTCCACTAAGGAGCTTCTCCACCAAGGAAGGGGGTCTCCACGTCCCCCGCACAAATGTCCTCGCCGCTCCACACCAAGCCGGAGGGTCGATGACGATTTGCCGGTGAGCCACTTAGGCAAGGCTTCCGGCGAACCTTGTACAACCTGGATTCACTCAAGAATCACCTCACAAGGTTGGCACAACCTTGCACTCACTCGGCTCTAAGCTAATCCTAGCACTAAGCAAATACACAACGCATGCACTAGTCTAAGGATGAGCAATTAAGCACTTGGATGGATTGGATATGATCTTGAATGTGTCTTGAACTCATCTGCACTTCCACACAATCCAGCAACCTCAAATGGGTGAGTGGAGGGGGTATAAATAGCCCAAGGCATCAAACTAGCCGTTGGCTAACGTTCACTAAAAAAGGTACCGTCGGATGATCCGACGCTATGCTTTTCCGGGCGTCGGTTCATCCGGTGCCCCTCCCACGTCACGTAGCAGTTGAGGTTCTCTGACACAACTGCTCCGACGCTATGCTCCACGCCTCGTCGGATCATCCGGTGCTGAAGGCCTCGCGTCCAAGTCGTTACTGTTAGCTTCCAACTAACCGTCGGATAGACCGATGCTTCACCTTGACCTGGGCGTGGGATCATCCGGTGCTGAAGGCTCTGTCTTGGCGCGTCTCTATATGAATTCAAACTAAGCGTTGGATAGACCGACGAGGTCCTCACTCGGACCGTCGGATCATCCGGTGCTACTTGTCTTCCTTGCTCTTCCTCCGTAACTCGTCCGACGCTACTAAATAACGGACCGTCGGTTCATCCGACGGTACCTAGGGTTTGACCCCGAGCATCAACTCGTCCAATGATTGCACCGACGCTAGTATATGAGGGACCGTCGGTTCATCCGACGGTGTCTTCTCTTTTCCTTTTTTTTTCCTCGGTTTTGACCCTTGAAAATAGACTATCTTCTCAATTTGGTATATGGTTTTCTTGCATCCTTGGGACCTAGAAGTGTCTACAAAGACATGCTAAAGCAATAGGGTTAGTCCCAATGATCATATTGTCATGAATCACCAAAATCAAACTCCGAACAAATGGCATATGAGGCCATGTTCGCTACAATCTCCCCCTTTTTGGTGATTTATGACAACACAACCAAAGCAAGCATAAATTTGCTAGATTTGACAGAACTAGAACCACTTACACTTGCTTGGATGCTTACCATCATCCAAACTCCCCCTAGATCAAACTTCCCCCTTTTTGATCTTATGTTCGCATTCTCCCCCTTTGGTCTCATATCCTTGAAATCACTCGTAAGCATCCTTGAACCCACTTGTAAGCTTAAGCCACAAGCTTGCTTTGGTCTCACATTCTCCCCCTTCGGAATAAAATCTCCAAAAAGTCCAAAGCAAACAGGTCCAAGGAAACTAGCAAGATCTAGCAACCATAGCTCAAAGGAGAGATGTTAAATGAAAGGGAGAAAGCCGCATGAACCATGATCCATATGTATGATATCAATGAAGATACCACATGCATGAATAACTAAGGTGGATCACAAGCTCATGAGACTAACATGATACAAACTATGCTCCCCCTAAGTGTGTGCATAAAAAGAATACCACTTGTAAGACAAGGGTAGTGAGAAACAAGTGCACAACTACAAACTTGTAAAACAAGGAAGCTTAGAGCATATCATGCAAAGAGGTAGCTTAAAGAACAAGAGATAAAACAAATGGGTTCTTGTTACATTACCACTTGTAGATATCACTTGTAGTCTTTTGATTATTGCATACCTCCGGAGGTTGATCCTCTCTACCTTGTTGGCACCACATTGAGATGAGCCACTTGGAAATGATATCACTAGGTGACACCACTTGAAAGAAGCTTGTATAGAAGACACTTGGGGTACCACAAGGATTAGGAATGTATGAGTGCATTGCCTTTGAACTTATATAGAAACATAAGCTCGCAAGGACACGACTCAATAGCATGAAGCTCATATTGCTATATTCACTCTTTTAGAGATGTTAGATCACATTGAGAGTGAAATAGCATTCTCTTAGAATGAAACATCGCACCGGAACGCATCGCTAAGGGACTACATAAGGTAAGCTTGAAACAATGTTAGTCCAATAACCAAACCATAGGATGAGCTCCCCCTAAATGTGTGCATTTAGTGTTTGAATCACCAACCAAATGTATGCACATTGTTTATGAAAACAAAAGGGAAGCTTACCCAATAGCTTGCTCATGATGCAAAGAGATATATATGAAAACATGCACCATGAAAGAACAAGTGTAGCTTTCCTACACACTAATCAAACCATGTAGATTGCTCATGGGTTAGCACATGACACAAGCAACCTACCATATGTAAACATTGCAAAAAATGCAACCTACACAAGGCAATGGAGCTACAATGATGCAAGAGATAGGTACTAGTTTCCATTACCTCAACCGGGGAACTTAGGCAACACATGTCCAATTTGCATGCTTGGCTTATAGGCTTGAATCTTCTCATCTTGATTGTGCCAAGCCTCCCAAGTCCCCGATCTTAAGGCCTTCAAGTGGCCTTTGGAACCCAAACCATTTGAGGCCCCTTCATGTTGGTGATGACTTCCTTGGGCACCCAAACAAGGGTTGGTTCCAACCCTGCTCTTCCTTCATCTTCCCAACCTTGTGTGCAACCACCTTGCCATTTGCCTTCTTCTTGATGACGTAGGTGTTGCTCTTGGTCTTTTTCTTGCGGTTGGGCTTGGTGTAGATGAGGGAGCTCTTGATGGTGGGCTTCAATTTCTTCTTTGCGCCCTTGTCCATCTTCTTGACAAATTGGGGGCATTTGTAGAACTTGTGCCCTTCTACATGACACTTGTAGCAAGTCACGGTTGCACCCTTCTCAAGCTTCTTCACCATGTGATCACGGTTATCTTGAGAAGGTTGGACTTGGCTCTTCATGTCTTGAGAGATGTCTACTTGTTCTTCATCGTTCTTGCCCTTGCCCATCAAGTTTGCCAACCTCTCTCGGGGCCTTTTCACTTCTTGTTTGAGCTCATCATTTTCCTTGCCTATGAGATAATCAAATGATTCTACAACAACATTCTCGTGGCAAGATGGTGAGCAAGATTTATCAATTAAATCAATGCAAGAAGTTGAAGCATCTACCTTGGAGATAGGAATTGCACAAGGGATAGATGTTTCATCAAGCTCAAAGGAATTACTTGTTTTAGTCTCATTGCTCTCAAGCCTAGATTTTAGCTCATCACACTCCTTGCTAAGCAATTTGAATTTGCACAACAAATGTTCATAATTTGTAGCAAGGGTGTCACTAAGATCATTGAGAGCATTGAGTTCTTTGATTTCATTAGCTTGTTGTTCAAGCATTCCTTTTTGCTCATGGATTAGCTCAACAAGATCATTGAGAGAGGTGGTGTCGGATTCGTCATCACTTACATTGCTTTCCATACCTTTGGCCATAAGGCACATGTGTGATGATGAAGGACCTTGCATGAAGCGGGTAGTGAAGTTCTTTCTTGATTCATCACTTGAGCTAGAAGAACTTGATCCACCACTTGTCCACTCGCGAACGGCGAAAGTTGCTTCTTGCCTTGGTCTTCTCTCCTTGACCACCTTGTTTTTTGGGCTTGTGCTCAATCTTGGTGAACTTGATGTGTTGATGATGGCGCCCTTCTCTCAAAGTGGATGTTGTAGCCGTACATGTTGACTTTCTTCACATACTTGAAGATCTTCTTCACGTACTCGGCCACCATAGATTCAACCTCTTCATCACTTGAGGAATCTTCATTATCACCATCATCACCATCATCTTCGCTTGAGCTTCCACGAGTAGCCATCCTACTCAACATTTTCTCTTGTCGGCTTGAGAGAGCATGGCTTGTGGTTGGAGAAGATGGTTCTTGGGGCTTTTCTTGGGGCGCCTTCTTTGACTTGGGCATTAGTTGAAGCTCATGTGCCATGATCTTGCTCAAGATATGCGATGGCTTCAAATCTTCGAGCTTCTTTTCGTAGATGATTGCTTTCACCAAGTCATAGTCGGGCTTTCGGAGACTTTGAAGGATCTTGAGGTTGATGTTCAAGTCCGTTATGTCCTTCACACCTAAGGCATTAATCTCATTGACAAGCACATTTAGGCGTGAGTACATAGATTCGGCATTTTCATTAGCAAGTTGCTTGAAGCTATTGAATTCCTCAAGGAGACAACCGTAGCAATCATTAGCAACTTCTTTTGAACCCTCATTTTGCTCCTTGATGGTTTTCCATAGCTCATGAGCATTTTCACAAGTAAAAACTCTATTGAAAACGCCTACATCTAGTGAGGACAAAATGATACTCTTAGCAATCACATCAAATTGCTTTTCCTTTCTAGTACCATTTTTCATGCCCTCATCGGTGACTTTCCAAACATCAAGGTCCCTTGCTTGGAGATAGGCCTCCATGAGAACCTTCCACCGAGGATAGCCCGTGCCATCGAAATGTGGAGCCAAACCTAAGGTATCCACCCCTTTCATTCCTCTATAGAGCAACTCACTAGGCGGTGAAGCCTAACCGTTCCAATGAGCCGGTTTTCACAATTTACCAATCGAATTGGCGTATCCTTGTGAAGGAAGTGAGTCCCGGCTCTGATACCACTTGTAAGGAATCGGATGCCCGTTAGCCTAAGAGGGGGAGGGGGTGAATTAGGCAACTTAAAACCTTAACCTATGACTTCACTAATTTTGCGCAAAGGTAAACTAGAACATACTATCTATATGTGCAACTACGGTTGTTCTAGTGTGAAACTCCCATCCCAAAAGAAGGTTTGCAACCTATAGCCAATCCTAGCATGATACTACTCTAGAAATGTAGAGGCAAGCAAAGATTGCAAGAGAGTAAATGCGGAAACGTAAAGGGGATGAGAGGAAGCAAACTCTTGACACGTGATTTATCCCGTGGTATCGGTAGGCACTAAGCCACCCATAGTCCACGTTGTTGAAGCACTCACACGAGAGTATTGCTTCCCGGTCACCAAGTCTCTCCCAAGAGAACCACTTGACTCGCCACAAAGGCTAGCCACTTAGGCACTTGTCAAGCTCCCTTGGTCACCTTGATGCCGCCTCCACTAAGGAGCTTCTCCACCAAGGAAGGGGGTCTCCATGTCCCCCGCACAAAGTGTCCTCGCCGCTCCACACCAAGCCGGAGGGTCGATGACGATTGCCGGTGAGCCACTTAGGCCCCAAGGCTTCCGGCGAACCTTGTACAACAGGATTCACTCAAGAATCACCTCACAAGGTTGGCACAACCTTGCACTCACTCAGCTCTAAGCTAAGCCTAGCACTAAGCACATACACAAAGCATGCACTAGTCTAAGGATGAGCAATTAAGCACTAGGATGGATTGGATATGATCTTCAATGTGTCTTGAACTCCTCTGCACTTCCACACAATCCAACCACCTCAAATGAGTGAGTGGAGGGGTATAAATAGCCCAAGGCATCAAACTAGCCGTTGGCTAACGTCCACTGAAAAAGGTACCGTCGGATGATCCGACGCTATGCTTTTCCAGGGCGTCGGTTCATCCAGTGCCCCTCCCACGTCACGTAGCCGTTGAGGTGCTCTGACACAACTGCTCCGACGCTATGCTCCGACGCTACGTCGGATCATCCGGTGTTGAAGGCCTCGCGTCCGGTCGGTGCCGTTAGCTTCCAACGGACCGTCGGATAGACCGACGCTATGCCTTGACCAAGGCGTCGGATCATCCGGTGCTGAAGGCTTCGTCTTGGCGCGTCTCTGTATGAATTCAAACTGAGCGTCAGATAGACCGACGGGGTCCTCACTCAGACCGTCGGATCATCCGGTGCTACTGCCTTCCTTGCTCTTCATCTGCAACTCGTCCGACACTACTAAATAACGGACCGTCGGTTCATCCGACGATACCTAGGGTTTGACCGTGTGCACCAACTCGTCCAACGATTGCACCGACACTTGTATTTGAGGGACCGTCGGTTCATCCGACGGTGTCTTCTCTTTTCCCTTTCTTGCTCGGTTTTGACCCTTTGTTTTGGCATTTTTGCATGGGGTTTTCTTGCATCCTTGGGACCTAGAAATGTCTACAAAGACATGCTCAAACAATATGGTTAGTCCCAATAATCATGTTGTCATGAATCACCAAAATCAAACTCCGAACAAATGGCATATGAGGCCATGTTCGCTACAGATGCCGCCTGACCTCTGAGAGATCATATCCGTCTACTGAATGTCTCCTGTTCTTGCTTACGCTCCTGTTTGATCTCGACAGTGTAGCCTAGGGTGATTACATGGTGCCTTTCATTCCGATCCCAAGCCTCCCGCTCATATCCTCGTTCTCTCACGGATACTCTGCTTTCCAATTGACAAATTAAAGTGTAGTAACTCCCTGGATTCCTAGAATAAATCCGCTTCTTATTTTTTCACCATCTCTCTACCTATCTTATCGATGTGCTTTATCATGAAAGCGTACAGGTACAAACATACAAGCCTAAAAGAATTTATGTGCGAAAGTTCAATCCCGAGAAGGGGAAGTGGAGTGGTTGTGTATATATAGATGCAGGTTGGGGTGTTATCAGGAGTTGCTAAAAACTCAAAAGACTAGTGATTATTTATAGGTAGGGATTACATATAAACATCAGAAAATAAGTGTAAATGCACATGTAGAAGATTTGTTGGCAAGCTAGGTTATGGTTGCTCGGTCGCTTAATGTTTCTTCATTGAAATTAAAAGTAGGACACACCACTTGGTTAAAAAGAAGTTTTGCTGTAATAACGAACCAGATATATAGGAATTAATCACTCGGATATGTCTTAATATGGAATGTAGTGAAGTGCAGCAATTGTTGCCCGATCTGAAGGCACAAAAATAACAGGTTTGATGAACGTCACATGGTTATTCAGATTGTAGAAATGTGCTTACATTGATGTGCCAATATATTTCCTATTTGCACTCGGCCCTCCAAATTATGCACAACTTTTCACAACAAACAGAGACTAATTAAGTTGCATGTCTAGTAATTAAGCTCTGATCAATTATTTGCAAAAGGAGCTATATATGAAGTAAGCATCAGATATTAATTTACAATATTGTATGACACGTGCCAACTACGTGGAGCTATAGAGGCCAAGGAAGGACAGCGAACATGGCTAGCTCACAACTACTGAAAACCACCTTGTATGCAAGCGCGTACGCCGGAGTCTTGCGTCTTGCATCGCATACTATGGTTTATTCTGTCGCTGTCGCAGTTGTGTTGCTTGGGAGAAGGATATGAGAGCAGGGGGTGGCCCGGAGGCGGCACATGCGTTTGAGAAGGATATGAGTTGCATCCCTTCTGATCGACCGACTATCGGTGAAACCGATCCGGTATGATCGGGGTTCCCACCAACAATGGAATTTTTCCTGACCCCTTCCATCCTCAACGGTCAACCCCCACCCCAGCCCACACACACCGAAACGTTTCGATGGAGCAGAAATCAGTTGGTGTAGTGCAGTATTTATATATGAAAGTAGTACCAACAGAAAGGGATCTAACAGCCTGTTCGGTTGGCTGGTGGTGTGCTTGGTTTGTTACGAGAGAAAATCTTCTTGGCAGTTCTTTGGTGGCTGGTTTGTTCGAGAGAAAATCTTGCGGTGGTGGTGGTGATAAGCCAAGCGAACAGGCTGCATATAAATTTATTTGTATTCTACTTATACAGAAAGCCAATTAAGTATTATATATATAAGTACATTCATCTTCCCACCACATTGAAGTCGGTCTTGATGGCGTGAGCCGGAGCACACCTACACTCTCTAGAACACTCTCTAGAAGTACTTGAAATGTCTACATCATTTGTTTTGCCAAACTCACTTTGATATGGCAAACTATATTTTCTTAGATTATGAATGAAATTCGGCTTCTATATCCACACAAGGTGAACATATACAGCCAAAGGTTACAAAGAGCACTTAGACTCAAATCCTCGATAACGAGGAGCCAACAAAAGAAAGAAAACTCTAAGATTACTAAAAAAATCAGAAGACTAAACTCCATCCTTCTTCACCATCCCCGCTTCGTTCTTGCATTGTCCTCATGCTTCGTCAAGCCGCATCATTCGTCTACTTAGAAACTTGATGTCGGACTTGAAAAACTTAGTCTTCAAATGCTCACACAACAGACTCCATTGTAGGTAATAAAGATCAGATTAAAAGGCTTCCAAGACCACACCTCCAAGAAGGACACGATGTCAAAGACACCGTTGTCACCCACCCGGCAAGCCGGATTATAGTTTTCACCTAGAAGACCAAAACCCCTGCAGAGAGCCTCACAGTAAACACCTCAAAGGACGAAAATGATGCCGAATCGACGTTGTTCTTGTTGAAACTGACCATAGTGTAATGCTTTCACTTGGAGCTCCTGCATGACCACGTCAACAAGAAATCTGCAGCGAACTTGTGACCAAACCTGTCGTGCTGCTCTGCAAAAGAAACAACACCAGCAAGCACCGAAGACACAAGTTATGGCACCCAGAACCGAACAACTTTAACCCTCCAACAGCTGAACCTCCGCCATGGGACGAGAGCAGCTCACCGAGCAAGAACTCGGTCACCAGCCCACATCCCGTCCACTCCATCGGCGCACTCAGTCGGTGACGAAGGCACGAGATTGGGAGAGGCGGGCTGGTGTTGCCCAGCGGAGGTCACGAGGAAGGGACCCATGCGCACAGGATGCTTAGATCCATGGCCAGGGCACCATCTCCTCAGGCTGGCACCGCTGCCGCTGTCGTGGCCGCGGACTGTTCATCACCCTCCCAAAGCCGCGGGTCGCCACCATCACAACCCTCAACTCCGCAGGGTGCCGCCACCGACAGCCACACCAGCGTGCCATCCCCTAGGGATTGGCCGGCGAAACGAGTCAAGCAAGGAGTGGAAGGCGGTGGTACCGCAGATCTGAGGGGCTGGTGACGTCAGCCCAAGCGTCACAGAGACGGTAAGGAGGAGTTGCCGTCCAAATCCAGTCGAGCACCGGCCACCTGAGCAACCTACCCGCCGCACGGCGACGCACCAGGTTTGGCTATAAGCCAATTTCTTACACATGTGTTTGGTTACGCATTATTAATGTATGTGAATACATGCATGTGAACTTAAAGCAATGTTCCATTCATGTTTTCTAATTAGTGAGTGAGCTTGATAATGGTGGTTCAGGTTCTTGGTTCGAGGGTGATTTTTTCCACCACAACTTTGAAAGCTAATTAGATGTATTAAATAAAATAGTTTACAAAACTACCTTCATAACCCCTGGGCTAATTCGCGAGACGAAGCTAATGAGACCTTTGAACACGCGACTAGATTATGGTTATGTAGTGTTACTTTAGCAAATCATGTATTAATTAAGGGATTAATTAAGCTTTGTGATAGACTGACATCACTTATCATTAGTCCGATTGCATTAAAAATACAGAAATATTGAGTGCATCTTGCACTGTTTACACCCCATTCAGGGTGCCTTTAGTTGGGCTTTTTTCCTGCTTTTGCTTTTGCCAAAAGCCAACAGCCAACCAAAGGGGTTGGATGCCATCCAAAGCCCCAGCCAAAAGCAGCTTTTGCCTAGTACAAATTTGAAAGCATCTTGACCCCCTGCTTTCAGCTGCTTTTGGGTCACGAAATTACCCACCTACCACTGATTACGTAAGGTATTGGTTCATTTTCTTTTTTCCCTTCCCGTCTGCCGCCGCTTGTTACTCTGTCCAACCTCGCGTCCGTCGCCGCTCGTTACTTTGTCCAACCTCGCGTCCGTCGCCGCTCGTTACCCTGTCCAACCTCCCGTCCGCCACCGCTCGTTGCTCCGTCTCGGCCTCCGTCTGCGCGAGCGCCGCCGTCCTCGCGGGCGGGAAAGGGGCTCCGCGCCCAGGTGGGCGAGCCCAACCCAGCTCCGAGCTGCTGCGCCATGGCGGCGAGCTCTAGCCACCCCGCCCAGGTGGGCGTGCGCAGGCCAGCTCCGGGCCGTCGCTCCTTAGAGGCCGAGCAGCCCCGGCCGCCGCACGCAGGCAGGCTCGGCCCGTGAGCCCCAGCCGCGGCACGCAGGCATACCCGGTCGGCGAGCAGGCTGCTGTGTTCCCTAGCCGGCGAGCCCCAGCCGTGGCGCGCAGTCGGGCCCGGCCGACGAGCCGTAGCCGCCGCGCGCAGGACCCTACCGACGGGCTCGGCCGCCGCATCCCCTGGCCAGGGAGGCACCTATGAGATTGTGAGAAAGGAAGAGAAGGTGAGGTGAGAGAGGGGAAGAAAGAAGATGTGTCCATGACATGTGAGACCGGTCTGTAAGTGAGAGTATTTCTAAAAGCCACAGTGGTTCAACCAAACGGACTTTTGCTTTTCTCACGGCCACTTCCTCAAAGCTGCTTTTGCACAGTCCACAGCCCACAGCAGCTTTTGCAAAAGACACATCCCAGCCAAACACACCCTCAGTGTGTAATGACCTCGCTGCGTCACTTAGCATAAGAAAAGGACGTAGTCAGGCAGTGCTACAGGGGCTTGCCGTTGCCCGTGTACGTGTACCTGATGCAGGAGGAAAGTACACCCAACTCTTTTTTGGGGTAGGGTATCGCAGGACGATGTGTATTGCTTTTCCCATGCAAACCTTCCTGATGCCTTCCGTCACCATCCATTTCCCTGAAGCCTAGCTACTTGTCAAAACACTTGGAAATTAATGAACTAGCTGAGTGGAGACATGCATGCATGTGACAGTATAATTTATGAAAAAATTGTGGTGTAAAATGAGGCAATGTCCATGTGTGAGTATATATAGATGCAGAAGCCTGGTCCTAGCTAGCCAGCTAGTGCCAAATTCTGGACAAGAAAGACCGCACAGCAGGGGCTGGAAGAGAAGTGAGTGGAGGTTATCAACCCGTTCGTTTGGCTG
The DNA here is from genome assembly GCA_947561735.1 of Cenchrus americanus. Classification (NCBI taxonomy): domain Eukaryota; kingdom Viridiplantae; phylum Streptophyta; class Magnoliopsida; order Poales; family Poaceae; genus Cenchrus; species Cenchrus americanus. The sequence goes on along the minus strand of OX387240.1, from coordinate 8,785,694 downwards.
GTGGCTGATGGCTGGTCTTTGGTTTGTTTTGAGAGAAAATCTTCTTGGCTGTTCTTTGGTGGCTGATTTGTTACGAGAGAAAATCTTCTTTTGTGGTGGTGATAAGCCAAGCGAACAGGGTGATTGCGTCTTCATTGCTACCGTCTGTTTGGTGGCCCACGCCACGTTGGTGGTGAAACGTACAACAAAGCCGTGCCATTGATTTTGCATAATGAGCCTTTTGGTAGTAATAATGCCGGTGTTACTACTACCAAGAAAAATAAGGAACGAGTCATAAAAAATATATATATACTAATTAAAAGGAAGTCATTTAACGTGTCTTGTTCCTCGAAATTAAAACATATACTGCCCGTCAGAGATGGAAAAACACACCGTAGGCTGGTGTAGATTAGTAGATTATTACTGATGCAATAACCAGCTGTACGTGCTAAGATCTTGCAACCGGCCTTGGGCAGACCTGCTTCGCGTCGACGCGTCCTCTTCCATCCTTCTTACAGGACACCTACCAGCGCGCTTTTCCTGATCGCGGCAGGGCGGCTGATTCAGCGGTGAAGTGGTTTCTTGCATGAGTCTTGTCCAAACCACCGAAAGTAGCAGGACCTATCGGATCCATGGTGCGCAATCGTGCGCTGGAGTAGTCTTCTTCCGAGCGTGCAAGCCCTCCTGATCCCTTCCACTCCCATATTTTAATGCATTACTGATTGCTCGATTCCTTTGCATCACACACTCTCTTACTCTGGTCAATCGTCCAATGCAAAGCAGAGTAGTTTCTGTTGGACGTACACATGACCGCATTACACTAAACATGAAGGGAAAGGAGCAAGACACGGGACACACACAAGCTATATATATATATCGGAAATAGCTTGCTGCCCAGGGTGGTAGATAGTAATGCACCCCCGGCCGGGTGCAGTGGGTATGTAGTTGCCCTCACTCGATCAGCCATCCAAAACGTGGATCCATACAGTGATTAGTTCTAATCTAATTCTTGCCCAGGGTGGTAGATAGTAATGCTCCGTTCGATCAGTTCAAGTTGCGTTAGGTTCGTATAAACTCAAATTACGCATTAGGAGTAATGTTGAACATGATCTTTGTTTTATAATCTTATAAAATATTTAAATATGATTAAGTAATTATATACATGCTTTTCTAATTAAATTTAATTAGAGATCAACACGTGTTTTCATAAGAATATTAATTTGATTAATACTCATTTAAATAATATTTCTAATTAAAAGCTAATTAGAGTATATCTTGGTTTTCATAATCAAATTTAAATGAATTAATGCATATTCAATTTGGTTTCTAAATAAAAGCAACATAGGCTACCTTGAGTTTTCTTACTCAAATGTTAATTTGACTAATATGTACATAAATGTGTTCATAATATAATTTGTTTAGTTAAACTCGAAATATAAACATATGCGTTTAGGTGCTTCACATGCTTCTCTTCTAAACTTAAATGTTTAATTTGTATAAATCATACTTGAATATTTATAAAAAAATTTGACTAAGTTTACATCGACTTTTTCAAATAAATATAATTTGCTTAATTATAAATAGGGTATTTCTTTGAAATAACCTATGCGCACTACTTTATTTAATGAGAATATAACAAGCACATAGTCTTTGTGTGTTATAACTCAAATCCCTCGATAGTTCCGTTCTCAATGTTTCTTGCGTTTGCGTTCTTAGAACCAAACCCTTTCCATGTCCGCTCTTTTAAGCCTTTATTGTTTGGTGTATTGTCTCTTACTTGTGCTCATTTGCTTTTGCATGTTTGTACCTGATGTTTGCCTCGAGTAGAAGATCGAGCTGCTGATTGGAAGTCCTGAAGTTCAAGAGTTTTAGAGATCAAGAGTAGCTTTTCGTTGGAGAAAGGCAAGTGACTCTAATCATCCTTCTACATATGCTTTAATACAATAATACTACAAATTAATCGGAACATGGAGAACCACCCAGGAAGACAGTACAACCACAAGACATATGGCTCTGTCTTGGCCAATTAATTAGGGAAGTCTTTGTGACAACCCGCCCAGGAAAATACCATACAATCGCCTAAGACCGATCCACTTTGGTCATTAAGCAATAGTAAAGTATCATCCTGTCGTTAGTTGCCGGGTTAACGCTCGGTAAATCACTTGGACATCGAACAGAGGATCGACACATGCATTAAAACTCACGCGAAGGCGAGTCCAGAGTACAACATGAGATAACATAATTTATTACAAACCATTGTTCATGACATGGAGTAAAGGTTCAGAGTTCGAAATACAGCGGAAATAAAATAAACTAGCGCAACGGTAAACATCACAGGAGGCCATCCGTGATGTCCTTACTTGTCGTCACCCATCCGGTCAATCACACCTGCAATCAACAATTTTAAAACAAGGCTGAGTATACTAATACTCAGCAAGACTTAACCGTCGGGTGAGAACTACATCACCAAACTCTAGACATGAAAGGCTTTTGGCCGGTGGAGTTTCTTTTGCTGGACAGCTACTAAGGGTAGATCCTTACTTTCAAAGTTTTAGCACAAGTTCTGGTTGATTACCATTTCTAAATGTGCCATCTAATTCAATCAAGAATTGGACAAGCGATTAATTCATCCAACCATATTCCTCGAGTTCCATCATTATGGGATATCATGGCCGCTTGATTAAGCGAGTCTCGGATAACGGTGAGAGGCCGACAATCGATTGATTTAAACCTTTCAAGGTAAACCCAAACACACGGTAGGCTGCCACCGCAAGGAAAACTTTCCCGGGCCGTTTCCGTCGATCTTTGGCTTGGGAGCGGAACCTACATTCCTTGGTACAAGGTTTCCTGGATCGCTCCCACAAGAACGTCCGGACTCACTCGAGTACCACCTTTGTTGCAAGCGGGGGGACACAAGTGCCCCGTGTTTAGTAGGGAAAGGTTCCCTTACCGCGTCAATCGGGTACTAGGCTTACCGGTCCCATTCCCGGCATATGTTCGGTACGTTCAAAAGCTTAGCCCACGAAAACCACTCGGACCGGAGCCCAAATCCCATGCTCTTACCACATGAGCAATCCATTTAAGGATATCTTAAAATTCCTATCTAGGAACCTAATCTCGCGAGTGACGAAAATCACTCGACTTCTATCGGTCCTATAGCATAGCAGCTATCGACCTAGCATACTAGTGATAGAGCATAGGTACCTAGGGATCATGCATCTAGGGTTTCGATTCAACTCCCGAAACGTAAATGCACAACCGTAGCAAACATAATTGCATAATTTTTAAAAGATGGGTTAATGATCCGGGGCTTGCCTTCGATGGCAAGATTGGCCTTGGGCCCTTCTGGACTTGGTCCAGGTCTTGCTCTACAACGACGTGGTGCACGTCTCCGTCAGCTCCTCCGTCTCCTCCGTCCGGCACACGCGTACGGCCTACCGCTCGAAAGATCTACACGAGGATGCAATGCAAGATTTATTTGATGATTTTTGACTTAATTAACCACAAACCATAACCGACAACCATAGGGTGCATTAGTTGGACACATTCACCTAGATAAGAATACATTTAGCATATGTAACACCCCGAAATTTCCGGATTTCGGGATGTTAATAGGAAAAAAATAAAAACAACGATTTCTCATAATTTCTAAAAATTTTCCTAACATTTTTTTTTGTTGACGGGAAATTTAGTATAGGAAAATCATTGTTTGATTTTTTTCTAATTAAGTGAAATGGTTTTATGAGTGATGCATTCATATTCGTTTGCATGGTTTTTGGTTGATGTTTTTAGTGTTTTCAAAATCATAAAAAAAATCAAATCCAAATATCTTTCTCCATCTCTCTATCTTTTCTATGGTACGTCCAACTCATCCTCTCCCCATCTCTCTTTCCGCCCATCCGACCATCCTTGGCCTTCAAGCCGGGCCTCTGCGCCGTGGCCGCCTAGCGCTTGTGCACCATGCTTCATAGCCGAGCCACGCACCCTCATGCGTCCGCACGGTGCGCCGCCCACCCGGCCTATGTGTCCGCGCATCTCTGGTTGTCTACCTCGCACCGCACGCATTGCTTGGCTCTGCGCACCCGAGTGATGTGCTGGAGCTCATCTGCGCCCGAGCTGCTCGGCTCCCCCGTGCCAGCTCACATCCTACCCGCGTGGCCACATGTCGTGATGGCCTGGGCCCATGCGCCATGCCATTTCCAATCTCCCGCCGCACATGATCGTGCCCGGCGATCAATGTGTCATCGCCATCCCAGTGTGTGCCCAGCCATCTGCCTGGCCGCATCGCTCGACCTCCTCGGCTCCGTGCCCGCTCGCCCTCCCGCGTGCCTATCCGCCTCCTTGGCCGGCGCCGCTCCAGCCCGACCCATGCCCGCGACGCTCGACTCTCCGCTCCGCAATGCCGCCTGCAATCAATCGTTGGCCCTCCCATTTCCTGTTCCTCCACACATATTGTCCACCTGCCTTTATTCTTTTTGCAAGAACAACCGCAGTCACCACCATCATCAATGGTCGCTGCCCATTAGTCACCTGCTTTGTTTCCCTCTCTCTTTTGTACCGCCGACGGGTAGACCCCACCCGTCATCCCACTCCTTTAGTTCCAACCCGAGCCGGACTCGAGTCCGAACACTCGCTCGTCTCCTATGCGTGTGCCCCCGCCCACACCGGGCCTCCCTAGTCGCCGCTCGCCTTCCCGTGACGTTTGCGAGGCTATCTAACCCGCCACTCACCATTCCCCTCTATATCGCTGCCCGGCCGGACTCCGTCCGTGAAGCCCGTCTCTCTCGTCTCGCACACACGACCAACTCGGACCGAGCCGTGCGCCATCGCATCTGCTCGGCTTCCTCGCACACATGCTCGCCCGTGACGGAGCCGGTTAGCTCACGAGCACTCATCTGCTTCCCCGGCGACGCCACTTCCTCTCCATCAACGTGCGGGCGTTTAGGCCTTTCTCCCATGTTGTGGTCGACCGTCCGCTAAATTAGCACATGGACGCGCCGTCCTGCCGCTCGCGCCTGAGCGTCGTACCATGCACGCCTGTCGGCCTTCTTGACCGCACCTGCTTGTCGTCCCGCGTCCACACCCGTACGCTGTGCCCGAGCCGGTCCGCACGCTGACGTTATCTCGATGTGCACACTCGGCCACCCACCTACGTGCGTGCTTGGCCGTCAACCCACGCCGCTTTCGCTCTCGCCGGTCGTCCGCCCTTCAATGCTCGGTGGAGCATTCAACAGTACAGCTGTCCTCTCTGATCCCCGTTCTTTTTCATCAGTAACGGCTGCCCACCATGCAAGGCTGCTCCTCTCCTCACGGTCTAGAGCACCCGTCCGGCTTCCACGTCCGCTTGCCCTTCATCTTCAATGCTCGATGATGGAGTGATAAACTGCTCTGCCTCCGTTTCTTTTCTTCCACTCTTCCAGAATCCAGAAACGGCCACCACTAAAGTCATCAATGGCCAGCCATCACCCGCTTTCAATCTCCATCAAAGCCGCGCCTCAGTTTTCCCTTGAGTGCCTATAAAACCAGGAGCTCGAGCCCGTTGCGCCCCTGCTGCACGCCCAGCTGGTCGCCTCTTTGCCTGTCGTGTCACGCCGTATCGTCGCTGCTTGTCGAAGCCGGAGTGCCGGACAGAGCACCGGCAGCGGCCTTGCCGGTTCGTCGGCCGGGCCCCCTGGAGACAAGCCGGTGCTACCTCTTCCTTCATAGCGTAGCTGAACCCGTCAGCTCTCATCGTCTCCCTGCCGCTGGCTTCCTCGTCTGCAGCCCCGCCAACAGGAGCCAAGTAGAGCCTCGCCGGCCGTTGGGGACGGCTGGACCAGGATGACGACGCCAGGCTGCACCTCTCTCCACCGCAAGAGCATCATCGAGTCGAGCTGCATCTCTTCCGTCTATTCACGTCGCCGTGTCGTCCGATCGCTGGTGAGCAACCTCGTACAGACCCTGCTGGCTGTTAAGATCCTTCTCTTTTTATATTGCTCTCCAGTGAAGGATTCACGGTCTCCCTTGATTCCCTGTGAGCAGCAAGGACTCAGTTGCTGCCGTGCGGCCGTGCCCCGGCAAGGATGGATACTAAAACTCGTGCTGTACTGCTGTGTTGTTGTACGCTGAGACTGAAACTGATGACATGGTTGGAGTCTGGTCTTTTCTGCACCAAGCTAGTGCCGGTACTCCTTCATCAGTTTCATGTCGTTCACCATCAGCTAGTCACCAGGTCAGAGCTGTGAGAAACCTCATGTTGATCTAATTTTGTTTCGCTTCCTTGCCTGCTCACTAGCATGCTATCTCTGATTCTCACGTTGGCCACCACTTGTTGTAGTTCTCCTGAATGCAAACATCAATAGTTTAATCCTTGATGAACTCATAATGCATATAATTTTCCATCCTTTGCCATGCACGCGTGATCACAAATTGATGCATGGCAATGTTTTTGATATCTGGTGTCCATCATCACCGCACCGTCGATCATCACGCACTGATGAGGCTAGATAGTGTTGCCTGCTCCCGTTTTATATCATCATGATCATTCTTTTCAAACCAATGGCATGCATCCTGTTAACGATGATCAAAAGCTAGCTGCAAGCATGCTGACCAAGCAGTAGCATGCAGCTGATGGCGTGCATGTGCTTGACGTTCCTTTAGACAAACCAGAATAGCTTCGCGTATATGTTAATTATTCTTTGCATGATGTGAGCGTGTGATCATGCTGATGTCAAACACTCTCTTGCGTCAACAATATTTATGCTTGCAGTACGTGAGTACATGCTGGGAAGCAAGAAATCAGTACATGTCCACCTCCATGATGTCAGGATTACATCATGTTGATGTCATATACTTTTGTTTTGTTTTCAGCACTATAACCCTTGAATTTTGCACAAAGGTCCCTGAAAAATCTTGTAAACATCATCCTATATCTTGTCTCTTATAGTACTTCCATATCTTTCAATCTAACTCCTCTGCCATCTTTTGTTAACCTAAGTCAGATTTCTAATCCTCGTTTAATCCATAGATCTGACATGTTACCCGCTTAAGCTCGTTCTTGTTGCGTTAGTTTCGTCTCACAATAAAGTACGAGTTAGTGTTGATGTTTACCCTACAATGTGTTTTAATAATTAATTCTATATTAACTTGGTTAATGCCTATTAAACTTGTTTTATAAATAAAATCTAATTAGAGTTGAACCTCGTGTTTTTCACACTAAATTTAATTTGATTAATGCTTATTTGAATAATTCTTTCAATAAAAGCTAATTAGGGTTATAACTCGGATTTCATAATATAAATGTTAAATTGGTTAATATTTATTTAATATGCTTTCTAAATAAAAGCAACATAGGATATATCCGGAGTTTTTCTTAATTAAATGTTAATCCGGTTAATATAAATATAAATGTGTTTTTGAAATATAATTTGTTTAGTTCAACCCGAGACATAAAGTTATACGCTTAGAGCTTTACATGCTTCTTTTGAATTCAAATGTTTAATTTGCATAAATCATGCTTGAATAATTATAAATAAAATTGTCTTAAGCTCAACATCGTCCTTTTTATACCAATATAACTTTGCTTAATTCTAAATAGGGTATTTCTCCGAAATAACCTATACACACGATTTTATTTCATTAAAATATATCAAGCACATAGCCTTGTGTGATATAATTCAAACCTCTCGATAGATGTGCCTTTTCAACGATAGTTCCGTTCTTAGCATTTCCTGCGTTTGCGTTCCTAGAACCAAAAACTATCCTCTTTTTAAGCCTTTTCTTGATTGGTGTATTGTTCTTAGTTGTTCTTGTTTGTCTCGCTTTGCATGTGTTGTCCCCGATGTTTGCTTCGTGTAGAAGATCGAGTTGTTGTTCGAAAGTCATGAAGATCGAGTGTATGAAACGAGCAAGAGTGGAAGAACATAAGAGTAGTTTTTGTTGGATAAAGGCAAGTGGTCTTCTCCCCCTGCATATTCTATTTTTGTCCCACACAACTTGCATGATAACTAAATTTACATTTAAATGTTGCTATGCATAAATTTGAAGGGAAATCACCTTTTTAAGGACATGACTAGAATTTTATCCATATTACCTTGGACAACCCTTTTTAAATAAATGTTTTGGGTAGAAATGCTTAGTTGCTATAACTTGGGATGGTTAAAATGAATCTTTTACAATATGATGGATGTTGATCATGATAACCTTTGGTTATATATATGTATGTGTGTGCTTATGGTTAATAACAAGATCATACGGTTTAATCGGAACATGGAGAACCACCCGGAAAACGGTGCAACCACGGTCCATATGGCTCGGCTTAGCCAATTAATTAGGTGTGTGGAATTATCTAACGACCTTATCCGAAAGGAGCACGGGGGCCGGAGTTGAAGGGGTATAGCCCGGTTCTTTTGGGGTAGCAGCCTTTGCTAAGGTGCCGACCACTAGGGAGGGTTATGGTCCGCTCTGCTGCCGTAATCGTCGCGGGTTGTTGGTCTTCTCGCATATCTTTGTAAAGGCTTCGTAGTGTACCCCTAGCCACTCACCTTGGAAGTGTTTAAGGGTCTGATCAACCCGGGCAAGATGGGGAACACGAACTGTGGGTAAAGTGTGCAATCTCTGCAGAGTGAAAACTGATCGATCAGCCGTGCTCACGGTCAAGAGCGCCCTGGACCCTCACATGATAATCAAACATAAAGATGGAATTAAATCGTGGTTTTCATATGGTTTTGAGATTAGATGTTTTTCTTAAATGCTTAAGTGGGTTGGTATAAACTTACATCTAATAATTAGGTGTTTGCTAATAAAATTTGACCAACATTAAAATGCTAACCGCAGCAAAACTTTAGCCTATCCTTGATAGCCTTGCATCTTCCCCCACTTGCCGAGCTCCAACCATAAGTGTGCTCACCCTTGCTAAACCGCCGTTCGAGAGAAGAAGAATAAGAAGGAGAAGAAGGTGTATGATGTCCGAGAAGATGGTGCTAGGCATACGCAACCCCCGCTCGATTGCCCGTGAAGTTTGGAGCCATTGTTTCCCGGGATTCCGCCGTAAATCTCCGATAAGCTCTCTTTCTTTACGTGATATTGTTTCGTTATTCACTATGATGTCACTATATGTATGAAACTAGATCCTGGCATACATATAGCTAGCACTTGGTTTTCTTCGGAAAATCGGGTGTGACAGTGGTATCGTAGCCGTATCGACCGTAGGACGTAAGCCTAGATAGAAATGGTTGCTTTCCGAGCTCTCCTTTACTCTAAAACCAATTCCTACCTTACCGTCGACCATTCCGAGCATTATTCTCACCCTTTGATTATTTTCTTTTATCAAATCCTCTTGAAATTCTTATTTCTAATTTATTCTTGTACACCTATATCCTCCTTGAATTCATTTTCAATTTACCTATCTCCCCATTTGAATCTCTTATTGCTTCTCTAGTTGTATCACCTTAGATGTTCCTTATTCCAAAGTGATATCTTGCTCCTTTTATTCAAAATGTTTTTATGATCCGTGCCGTCGACATAAAACCTTTTCAAGTCACTTGAAGACCGAAACTACCAGTTCATCTATTTAATGACTAAAGAAGCAAGTCTTTGTAAAGGAATTTGAAGTCCGATGCCATAACCAAGCATAGGAGGATCCCTCTAACCTTAATAACAACGTTTAGCATCGATCCTTGATTGTTTGCTCGCAGGTGAAATTTTGTGTTTTGCTTGATGATGCTTGTCTTTATGACCTTGTTTGAGTTGGTTTTTTGTATTGATTGTTGGTGTATTGTGGGTCTTCTACCTACGATGACATCGATTGCTTAGTCGGGTTCTTCTTTTGTACCTCCCACCTTCTTGTTATCCTCCTTTTTCTCTGCTCAATCTAATGGATGAAGTCGGAAGAGGAAACTAGGAGCTACAACAACATGGCAAAGTCAACAATAAGAAGTTATTGTCATCACCAATTTCTACACAGAAGCAAGTTGAGGAAAAAGAAGGCCTTACTCTCATCTTCCAAATCTCACTCTAATTAAGATTACAAGAACCAAGATAAAGATAAAACACGGAGATTCAACATGCGACACAAGATGTCAAATATGTTATCATAATCTTGTTTGTCTCTCTACTCCTTGTTTCTTCTCTCTCCGAATCTCGGGACGAGATTCCTTTTAAGGGGGGTAGTTTTGTAACACCCCGAAATTTCGGATTTCGGGATGTTAATAGGAAAAAAATAAAAACAACGATTTCTCATAATTTCTAAAAATTTTCCTAACATTTTTTTTTTGTTGACGGAAATTTAGTATAGGAAAATCATTGTTTGATTTTTTTCTAATTAAGTGAAATGGTTTTATGAGTGATGCATTCATATTCGTTTGCATGGTTTTTGGTTGATGTTTTTAGTGTTTTCAAAATCATAAAAAAAATCAAATCCAAATATCTTTCTCCATCTCTCTATCTTTTCTATGGTACGTCCAACTCATCCTCTCCCCATCTCTCTTTCCGGCCCATCCGACCATCCTTCGCCTTCAAGCCAGGCCTCTGCCCGTGGCCGCCCAGCGCTTGTGCACCATGCTTCATAGCCGAGCCGCGCACCCTCATGCGCCTGCACGGTGCGCCGCCCACCCAGCCTATGTGTCCGCGCATCTCTGGTTGTCTACCTCGCACCGCACGCATTGCTTGGCTCTGCGCACCCGAGTGATGTGCTGGAGCTCATCTGCGCCCGAGCTGCTCGGCTCCCCCGTGCCAGCTCACATCCTACCCGCGTGGCCACATGTCGTGATGGCCTGGGCCCATGCGCCATGCCATTTCCAATCTCCCGCCGCACATGATCGTGCCCGGCGATCAATGTGTCATCGCCATCTCAGTGTGTGCCCAGCCATCCGCCCGGCCGCATCGCTCGACCTCCTCGGCTCCGTGCCTGCTCGCCCTCCCGCGTGCCTATCCGCCTCCTTGGCCGACGCCGCTCCGGCCCGACCCATGCCCGCGACGCTCGACTCTCCGCTCCGCAATGCCAGCCTGCAATCAATCGTTGGCCCTCCCATTTCCTGTTCCTCCACACGTATTGTCCACCTGCCTTTATTCTTTTTGCAAGAACAACCGCAGTCACCACCATCATCAATGGTCGCTGCCCATTAGTCACCTGCTGTTTCCCTCTCTCTTTTGTACCGCTGACGGGTAGACCCCACCTGTCATCCCACTCCTTTAGTTCCAACCCGAGCCAGACTCGAGTCTGAACACTCGCTCGTCTCCTATGCGTGTGCCACCGCCCACACCGGGCCTCCCTAGTCGCCGCTCGCCTTCCCGTGACGTTTGCGGGCTATCTAACCCGCCAGCTCACCATTCCCCTCTATATCGCTGCCAGCCGGACTCTGTCCGTGAAGCCCGTCTCTCTCGTCTCGCACACACGACCAACTCGGACCGAGCCGTGCGCCATCGCATCTGCTCGGCTTCCTCGCACACATGCTCGCCCGTGACGGAGCCGGTTAGCTCACGAGCACTCATCTGCTTCCCCGGCGACGCCACTTCCTCTCCATCAACGTGCGGGCGTTTAGGCCTTTCTCCCATGTTGTGGTCGACCGTCCGCTAAATTGGCACATGGACGTGCCGTCCTGCCGCTCGCGCCTGAGCGTCGTACCATGCACGCCAGTCGGCCTTCTTGACCGCACCTGCTTGTCGTCCCGCGTCCACACCCGTACGCTGTGCCCGAGCCGGTCCGCACGCTGACGTTATCACGATGTGCACACTCGGCCACCCACCTACGTGCGTGCTTGGCCGTCAACCCACGCCGCTTTCGCTCTCGCCGGCCGTCCGCTCTTCAATGCTCGGTGGAGCATTCAACAGTACAGCTGTCCTCTCTGATCCCCGTTCTTTTTCATCAGTAACGGCTGCCCACCATGCAAGGCTGCTCGTCTCCTCACGGTCTAGAGCACCCGTCTGGCTTCCACGTCCGCTTGCCCTTCATCTTCAACGCTCGATGATGGAGTGATAAACTGCTCTGCCTCCGTTTCTTTTCTTCCACTCTTCCAGAATCCAGAAACGGCCACCACTAAAGTCATCAATGGCCAGCCATCACCCGCTTTCAATCTCCATCAAAGCCGCACCTCAGTTTTCCCTTGAGTGCCTATAAAACCAGGAGCTCGAGCCCGTTGCGCCCCTGCTGCACGCCCAGCTGGTCGCCTCTTTGCCCGTCGTGTCACGCCGTATCATCGCTGCTCGTCGAAGCCGGAGTGCCGGACAGAGCACCGGCAGCGGCCTTGCCGATTCGTCGGCCGGCCCCCCTGGAGCCAAGCTGGTGCTACCTCTTCCTTCATAGCGTAGCTGAACCCGTCAGCTCTCATCGTCTCCCTGCCGCTGGCTTCCTCGTCTGCAGCCCCGCCAACAGGAGCCAAGTAGAGCCTCGCCGGCCGTTTGGGACGGCTGGACCAGGATGACGACGCCAGGCTGCACCTCTCTCCACCGCAAGAGCATCATCGAGTCGAGCTGCATCTCTTCCGTCTATTCACGTCGCCGTGTCGTCCGATCGCTGGTGAGCAACCTCGTACAGACCCTGCTGGCTGTTAAGATCCTTCTCTTTTTATATTGCTCTCCAGTGAAGGATTCACGGTCTCCCTTGATTCCCTGTGAGCAGCAAGGACTCAGTTGCTGCCGTGCGGCCGTGCCCCGGCAAGGATGGATACTAAAACTCGTGCTGTACTGCTGTGTTGTAGTACGCTGAGACTGAAACTGATGACATGGTTGGAGTCTGGTCTTTTCTGCACCAAGCTAGTGCCGGTACTCCTTCATCAGTTTCATGTCGTTCACCATCAGCTAGTCACCAGGTCAGAGCTGTGAGAAACCTCATGTTGATCTAATTTTGTTTCGCTTCCTTGCCTGCTCACTAGCATGCTATCTCTGATTCTCACGTTGGCCACCACTTGTTGTAGTTCTCCTGAATGCAAACATCAATAGTTTAATCCTTGATGAACTCATAATGCATATAATTTTCCATCCTTTGCCATGCACGCGTGATCACAAATTGATGCATGGCAATGTTTTTGATATCTGGTGTCCATCATCACCGCACCGTCGATCATCACGCACTGATGAGGCTAGATAGTGTTGCCTGCTCCCGTTTTATATCATCATGATCAAACTTTTCAAACCAATGGCATGCATCCTGTTAACGATGATCAAAAGCTAGCTGCAGGCATGCAGACCAAGCAGTAGCATGCAGCTGATGGCGTGCATGTGCTTGACGTTCCTTTAGACAAACCAGAATAGCTTTGCATATATGTTAATTATTCTTTGCATGATGTGAGCGTGTGATCATGCTGATGTCAAACACTCTCTTGCGTCAACAATATTTATGCTTGCAGTACGTGAGTACATGCTGGGAAGCAAGAAATCAGTACATGTCCACCTCCATGATGTCAGGATTACATCATGTTGATGCCATATACTTTTGTTTTGTTTTCAGCACTATAACCCTTGAATTTTGCACAAAGGTCCCTGAAAAATCTTGTAAACATCATCCTATATCTTGTCTCTTATAGTACTTCCATATCTTTCAATCTAACTCCTCTGCCATCTTTTGTTAACCTAAGTCAGATTTCTAATCCTCGTTTAATCCATAGATCTGACATGTTACCCGCTTAAGCTCGTTCTTGTTGCGTTAGTTTCGTCTCACAATAAAGTACGAGTTAGTGTTGATGTTTACCCTACAATGTGTTTTAATAATTAATTCTATATTAACTTGGTTAATGCCTATTAAACTTGTTTTATAAATAAAATCTAATTAGAGTTGAACCTCGTGTTTTTCACACTAAATTTAATTTGATTAATGCTTATTTGAATAATTCTTTCAATAAAAGCTAATTAGAGTTATAACTCGGATTTCATAATATAAATGTTAAATTGGTTAATTTTTATTTAATATGCTTTCTAAATAAAAGCAACATAGGATATATCCGGAGTTTTTCTTAATTAAATGTTAATCTGGTTAATATAAATATAAATGTGTTTTTGAAATATAATTTGTTTAGTTCAACCCGAGACATAAAGTTATACGCTTAGAGCTTTACATGCTTCTTTTGAATTCAAATGTTTAATTTGCATAAATCATGCTTGAATAATTATAAATAAAATTGTCTTAAGCTCAACATCGTCCTTTTTATACCAATATAACTCGCTTAATTCTAAATAGGGTATTTCTCTCGAAATAACCTATACACACGATTTTATTTCATTAAAATATATCAAGCACATAGCCTTGTGTGATATAATTCAAACCTCTCGATAGATGTGCCTTTTCAACGATAGTTCCGTTCTTAGCATTTCCGCGTTTGCGTTCCTAGAACCAAAAACTATCCTCTTTTTAAGCCTTTTCTTGATTGGTGTATTGTTCTTAGTTGTTCTTGTTTGTCCGCTTTGCATGTGTTGTCCCCGATGTTTGCTTCGTGTAGAAGATCGAGTTGTTGTTCGAAAGTCATGAAGATCGAGTGTATGAAACAAGAAGAGTGGAAGAACATAAGAGTAGTTTTTGTTGGATAAAGGCAAGTGGACTTCTCCCCCCGCATATTCTATTTTTGTCCCACACAACTTGCATGATAACTAAGTTTACATTTAAATGTTGCTATGCATAAATTTGATGGGAAATCACCTTTTTAAGGACATGACTAGAATTTTATCCATATTACCTTGGACAACCCTTTTTAAATAAATGTTTTGGGTAGAAATGCTTAGTTGCTATAACTTGGGATGATTAAAATGAATCTTTTACAATATGATGGATGTTGATCATGATAACCTTTGGTTATATATATGTATGTGTGTGCTTATGGTTAATAACAAGATCATACGGTTTAATCGGAACATGGAGAACCACCCGGAAAACGGTGCAACCACAGTCCATATGGCTCGGCTTAGCCAATTAATTAGGTGTGTGGAATTATCTAACGACCTTATCCGAAAGGAGCACGGGGGCCGGAGTTGAAGGGGTATAGCCCGGTTCTTTTGGGGTAGCAGCCTTTGCTAAGGTGCCGACCACTAGGGAGGGTTATGGTCCGCTCCGCCGCCGTAATCGTCGCGGGTTGTTGGTCTTCCGCATATCTTTGTAAAGGCTTCGTAGTGTACCCCTAGCCACTCACCTTGGAAGTGTTTAAGGGTCCGATCAACCCGGGCAAGATGGGGAACACGAACCGTGGGTAAAGTGTGCAATCTCTCGCAGAGTGAAAACCGATCGATCGGCCGTGCTCACGGTCAAGAGCGGCTCGGACCCTCACATGATAATCAAACATAAAGATGGAATTAAATCGTGGTTTTCATATGGTTTTGAGATGAGATGTTTTTCTTAAATGCTTAAGTGGGTTGGTATAAACTTACATCTAATAATTAGGTGTTTGCTAATAAAATTTGACCAACATTAAAATGCTAACCGCAAAGAAAACTTTAGCCTATCCTTGATAGCCTTGCATCTTCCCCCACTTGCCGAGCTCCAACCATAAGTGTGCTCACCCTTGCTAAACCGCTGTTCGAGAGAAGAAGAATAAGAAGGAGAAGAAGGTGTATGATGTCCGGAGAAGATGGTGCTAGGCATACGCAACCCCCGCTCGATTGCCCGTGAAGTTTGGAGCCATTGTTTCCCGAGGATTCCGCCGTAAATCTCTCGATAAGCTCTCTTTCTTTACGTGATATTGTTTCGTTATTCACTATGATGTCACTATATGTATGAAACTAGATCCCGGCATACATATAGCTAGCACTTGGTTTTCTTCGGAAAATCGGGTGTGACAGAGTGGTATCGTAGCCGTATCGACCGTAGGACGTAAGCCTAGATAGAAATGGTTGCTTTCCGAGCTCTCCTTTACTCTAAAACCAATTCCTACCTTACCGTCGACCATTCCGAGCATTATTCTCACCCTTTGATTGTTTTCTTTTATCAAATCCTCTTGAAATTCTTATTTCTAATTTATTCTTGTACACCTATATCCTCCTTGAATTCATTTTCAATTTACCTATCTCCCCATTTGAATCTCTTATTGCTTCTCTAGTTGTATCACCTTAGATGTTCCTTATTCCAAAGTGATATCTTGCTCCTTTTATTCAAAATGTTTTTATGATCCGTGCCGTCCGACATAAAACCTTTTCAAGTCACTTGAAGACCGAAACTACCAGTTCATCTATTTAATGACTAAAGAAGCAAGTCTTTGTAAAGGAATTTGAAGTCCGATGCCATAACCAAGCATAGGAGGATCCCTCTAACCTTAATAACAACGTTTAGCATCGATCCTTGATTGTTTGCTCGCAGGTGAAATTTTGTGTTTTGCTTGATGATGCTTGTCTTTATGACCTTGTTTGAGTTGGTTTTTTGTATTGATTGTTGGTGTATTGTGGGTCTTCTACCTACGATGACATCGCTTGCTTAGTCGGGTTCTTCTTTTGTATCTCCCACCTTCTTGTTATCCTCCTTTTTCTCTGCTCAATCTAATGGATGAAGTCGGAAGAGGAAACTAGGAGCTACAACAACGTGGCAAAGTCAACAACAAGAAATTATCGTCATCACCAATTTCTACACAGAAGCAAGTTGAGGAAAAAGAAGGCATTACTCTCATCTTCCAAATCTCACTCTAATGAAGATTACAAGAACCAAGATGAAGATAAAAACATGGAGATTCAACATGCGACACAAGATGTCAAATCCGTAATCATAATCTTGTTTGTTTCTCTACTCCTTGTTTCTTCTCTCTCCGAATCTCGGGACGAGATTCCTTTTAAGGGGGGTAGTTTTGTAACACCCCGAAATTTCGGATTTCGGGATGTTAATAGGAAAAAAATAAAAACAACGATTTCTCATAATTTCTAAAAATTTTCCTAACATTTTTTTTTTGTTGACGGGAAATTTAGTATAGGAAAATCATTGTTTGATTTTTTTCTAATTAAGTGAAATGGTTTTATGAGTGATGCATTCATATTCGTTTGCATGGTTTTTGGTTGATGTTTTTAGTGTTTTCAAAATCATAAAAAAAATCAAATCCAAATATCTTTCTCCATCTCTCTATCTTTTCTATGGTACGTCCAACTCATCCTCTCCCCATCTCTCTTTCCGCCCATCCGACCATCCTTGGCCTTCAAGCCGGGCCTCGCGCCCGTGGCCGCCCAACGCTTGTGCACCATGCTTCATAGCCGAGCCGTGCACCCTCATGCGCCTGCACGGTGCGCCGCCCACCCAGCCTATGTGTCTGCGCATCTCTGGTTGTCTACCTCGCACCGCACGCATTGCTTGGCTCTGCGCACCCGAGTGATGTGCTGGAGCTCATCTGCGCCCGAGCTGCTCGGCTCCCCCGTGCCAGCTCACATCCTACCCGCGTGGCCACATGTCGTGATGGCCTGGGCCCATGCGCCATGCCATTTCCAATCTCCCGCCGCACATGATCGTGCCGGCGATCAATGTGTCATCGCCATCTCGGTGTGTGCCCGGCCATCCGCCCGGCCGCATCGCTCGACCTCCTCGGCTCCGTGCCTCGCTCGCCCTCCCGCGTGCCTATCCGCCTCCTTGGCCGGCGCCGCTCCAGCCCGACCCATGCCCGCGACGCCCGACTCTCCGCTTCGCAATGCCAGCCTGCAATCAATCGTTGGCCCTCCCATTTCCTGTTCCTCCACACGTATTGTCCACCTGCCTTTATTCTTTTTGCAAGAACAACCGCAGTCACCACCATCATCAATGGTCGCTGCCCATTAGTCACCTGCTATTTCCCTCTCTCTTTTGTACTGCTGACGGGTAGACCCCACCTGTCATCCCACTCCTTTAGTTCCAACCCGAGCCAGACTCGAGTCTGAACACTCGCTCGTCTCCTATGCGTGTGCCCTGCCCACACCGGGCCTCCCCAGTCGCCGCTCGCCTTCCCGTGACGTTTGCAGGCTATCTAACCCGCCAGCTCACCATTCCCCTCTATATCGCTGCCAGCCGGACTCTGTCCGTGAAGCCAGTCTCTCTCGTCTCGCACACACGACCAACTCGGACCGAGCCGTGCGCCATCACATCCGCTCGGCTTCCTCGCACACATGCTCGCCCGTGACAGAGCCGGTTAGCTCACGAGCACTCATCCCGCTTCCCCGGCGACGCCACTTCCTCTCCATCAACGTGCGGGCGTTTAGGCCTTTCTCCCATGTTGTGGTCGACCGTCCGCTAAATTGGCACATGGACGCGCCGTCCTCGCCGCTCGCGCCCGAGCGTCGTACCATGCACGCCCGTCGGCCTTCTTGACCGCACCCGCTTGTCGTCCCGCGTCCACACCCGTACGCTGTGCCCGAGCCGGTCCGCACGCTGACGTTATCTCGATGTGCACACTCGGCCACCCACCTACGTGCGTGCTTGGCCGTCAACCCACGCCGCTTTCGCTCTCGCCGGCCGTCCGCCCTTCAATGCTCGGTGGAGCATTCAACAGATGTTCGTCCTCTCCGATCCCCGTTCTTTTTCATCGCAACGGCCGCCCACCATGCAAGGCCGCTCGTCTCCTCACGGTCTAGAGCACCCGTCCGGCTTCCACGTCCGCTTGCCCTTCATCTTCAATGCTCGATGATGGAGTGATAAACCGCTTCTCGCCTCCGTTTCTTTTCTTCCACTCTTCCGCAATCCGAAAACGGCCACCACTAAAGTCATCAATGGCCGCCCATCACCCGCTTTCAATCTCCATCAAAGCCGCGCCTCGGTTTTCCCTTGAGTGCTTATAAAACCGGGAGCTCGAGCCCGTTGCGCCCCCGCCGCACGCCCGGCTCGGTCGCCTCTTTGCCCGTCGTGTCACGCCGTACGTATCGTCGCCGCTCGTCGAAGCCGGAGTGCCGGACGCAGCACCGGCGGCCGGCCTTGCCGGTTCGTCGGCCGGGCCCCCGGAGCCAAGCCGGTGCTACCTCTTCCTTCATAGCATAGCCGAACCCGTCGGCTCTCATCGTCTCCCCGCCGCCGGCTTCCTCGTCCGCGGCCCCGCCAACGGGAGCCAAGTAGAGCCTCGCCGGCCGTTGGGGACGGCCGGACCAGATGACGACGCCGGCCGCACCTCTCTCCACCGCAAGAGCATCATCGAGTCGAGCCGCATCTCTTCCGTCTATTCACGTCGCCGTGTCGTCCGATCGCCGGTGAGCAACCTCGTACGGACCCCGCCGGGCCGTTAAGATCCTTCTCTTTTTATATTGCTCTCCGATGAAGGATTCACGGTCTCCCTTGATTCCCCGTGAGCGAGCAAGGACTCGATTCTTTGCGCCGTGCGGCCGTGCCCCGGCAAGGATGGATACTAAAACTCGTGCTTTATCTTCTTTGTGTTGTTGTACGCCGAGACCGAAACCGATGACATGGTTGGAGTCCGGTCTTTTCCGCACCAAGCTAGTGCCGGTACTCCTTCATCGGTTTCATGCCGTTCACCATCGGCTAGTCACCGAGTCGGAGCCGTGAGAAACCTCATGTTGATCTAATTTTGTTTCGCTTCCTTGCCTGCTCACTAGCATGCTATCTCTGATTCTCACGTTGGCCACCACTTGTTGTAGTTCTCCTGAATGCAAACATCAATAGTTTAATCCTTGATGAACTCATAATGCATATAATTTTCCATCCTTTGCCATGCACGCGTGATCACAAATTGATGCATGGCAATGTTTTTGATATCTGGTGTCCATCATCACCGCACCGTCGATCATCACGCACCGATGAGGCTAGATAGTGTTGCCTGCTCCCGTTTTATATCATCATGATCATTCTTTTGAAATCAATGGCATGCATCCTGTTAACGATGATCAAAAGCTAGCTGCAAGCATGCTGACCAAGCAGTAGCATGCAGCTGATGGCGTGCATGTGCTTGACGTTCCTTTAGACAAACCAGAATAGCTTCGCGTATATGTTAATTATTCTTTGCATGATGTGAGCGTGTGATCATGCTGATGTCAAACACTCTCTTGCGTCAACAATATTTATGCTTGCAGTACGTGAGTACATGCTGGGAAGCAAGAAATCAGTACATGTCCACCTCCATGATGTCAGGATTACATCATGTTGATGTCATATACTTTTGTTTTGTTTTCAGCACTATAACCCTTGAATTTTGCACAAAGGTCCCTGAAAAATCTTGTAAACATCATCCTATATCTTGTCTCTTATAGTACTTCCATATCTTTCAATCTAACTCCTCTGCCATCTTTTGTTAACCTAAGTCAGATTTCTAATCCTCGTTTAATCCATAGATCTGACATGTTACCCGCTTAAGCTCGTTCTTGTTGCGTTAGTTTCGTCTCACAATAAAGTACGAGTTAGTGTTGATGTTTACCCTACAATGTGTTTTAATAATTAATTCTATATTAACTTGGTTAATGCCTATTAAACTTGTTTTATAAATAAAATCTAATTAGAGTTGAACCTCGTGTTTTTCACACTAAATTTAATTTGATTAATGCTTATTTGAATAATTCTTTCAATAAAAGCTAATTAGAGTTATAACTCGGATTTCATAATATAAATGTTAAATTGGTTAATTTTTATTTAATATGCTTTCTAAATAAAAGCAACATAGGATATATCCGGAGTTTTTCTTAATTAAATGTTAATCTGGTTAATATAAATATAAATGTGTTTTTGAAATATAATTTGTTTAGTTCAACCCGAGACATAAAGTTATACGCTTAGAGCTTTACATGCTTCTTTTGAATTCAAATGTTTAATTTGCATAAATCATGCTTGAATAATTATAAATAAAATTGTCTTAAGCTCAACATCGTCCTTTTTATACCAATATAACTCGCTTAATTCTAAATAGGGTATTTCTCCGAAATAACCTATACACACGATTTTATTTCATTAAAATATATCAAGCACATAGCCTTGTGTGATATAATTCAAACCTCTCGATAGATGTGCCTTTTCAACGATAGTTCCGTTCTTAGCATTTCTGCGTTTGCGTTCCTAGGACCAAAAACTATCCTCTTTTTAAGCCTTTTCTTGATTGGTGTATTGTTCTTAGTTGTTCTTGTTTGTCTGCTTTGCATGTGTTGTCCCCGATGTTTGCTTCGTGTAGAAGATCGAGTTGTTGTTCGAAAGTCATGAAGATCGAGTGTATGAAACGACAAGAGTGGAAGAACATAAGAGTAGTTTTTGTTGGATAAAGGCAAGTGGACTTCTCCCCCTGCATATTCTATTTTTGTCCCACACAACTTGCATGATAACTAAATTTACATTTAAATGTTGCTATGCATAAATTTGATGGGAAATCACCTTTTTAAGGACATGACTAGAATTTTATCCATATTACCTTGGACAACCCTTTTTAAATAAATGTTTTGGGTAGAAATGCTTAGTTGCTATAACTTGGGATGATTAAAATGAATCTTTTACAATATGATGGATGTTGATCATGATAACCTTTGGTTATATATATGTATGTGTGTGCTTATGGTTAATAACAAGATCATACGGTTTAATCGGAACATGGAGAACCACCCGGAAAACGGTGCAACCACGGTCCATATGGCTCGGCTTAGCCAATTAATTAGGTGTGTGGAATTATCTAACGACCTTATCCGAAAGGAGCACGGGGGCCGGAGTTGAAGGGGTATAGCCCGGTTCTTTTGGGGTAGCAGCCTTTGCTAAGGTGCTGACCACTAGGGAGGGTTATGGTCCGCTCTGCTTTGTGAATCGTCGCGGGTTGTTGGTCTTCTGCATATCTTTGTAAAGGCTTCGTAGTGGACCCCTAGCCACTCACCTTGGAAGTGTTTAAGGGTCTGATCAACCCGGGCAAGATGGGGAACACGAACTGTGGGTAAAGTGTGCAATCTCTGCAGAGTGAAAACTGATCGATCAGTCGTGCTCACGGTCAAGAGCGGCCTGGACCCTCACATGATAATCAAACATAAAGATGGAATTAAATCGTGGTTTTCATATGGTTTTGAGATGAGATGTTTTTCTTAAATGCTTAAGTGGGTTGGTATAAACTTACATCTAATAATTAGGTGTTTGCTAATAAAATTTGACCAACATTAAAATGCTAACCGCAGCAAAACTTTAGCCTATCCTTGATAGCCTTGCATCTTCCCCCACTTGCTGAGCTCCAACCATAAGTGTGCTCACCCTTGCTTACCCGCTGTTCAGAGAAGAAGAATAAGAAGGAGAAGAAGGTGTATGATGTCCGAAGATGGTGCTAGGCATACGCAACCCCCGCTCGATTGCCCGTGAAGTTTGGAGCCATTGTTTCCCGGGATTCCGCCGTAAATCTCCGATAAGCTCTCTTTCTTTACGTGATATTGTTTCGTTATTCACTATGATGTCACTATATGTATGAAACTAGATCCTGGCATACATATAGCTAGCACTTGGTTTTCTTCGGAAAATCGGGTGTGACAAAGATACTCTTCCAAAAAGGAACAATATGCAATTCTTTATTAAACATTTGAATAAAGGTTCTTAGTACACTTATCATTTCATGTGAAAGCTTCATTTCCCTTTATCTTCTCCAATAAAGGTGTAATTAATATTTTTATTTAAGAATTAATTTCTTATTAGTGATGATAATTAATTATCTTTTAATGGTATTAAATAATACTTTTCAAAAAGGAAAAAGAATTAAATAAGGGTTTTTCTTTAGTTAATTTCCCTTTATTATTAAAAGGGGCTTTTACGCTTTTTATTAAACAATTAAATTACCAAAAATTAAAGAAGTGTTTCTTAAGCCTACTAGCACCTATCCTGGTCCATTGGACCCACACGTAAGTGTTGGATGCTAGGAAATTAAATGTTATGGAAAATATCAAAGGCTAGCTAGTGCATTTTAAATGCACATAAAAATAATTAAGCCTCAAAATGAGCCAAACTTTCTTGTGCATGCTCTCTGGTCCTAAACAAGTCTAAAAAGCCAGCATGTTCACAAGGAATCTCTACTGAACTTGGTTTATTAATTTTCGAAAGAAAACATGCATAAATCAAGAATAATTATTTCTGTTAACCCAAAAATCATGATTAATTCACAAGATGTGCATTTTGGTATTATAAGACAGTGTGCACAAGTTGGGGTCAAAAACATAAATATATTTAACATGAAAAAATCACTTATGCAGATCTGCCTGAAATAGAAAAACATTTTTATAAAAAGATTTGCATTATAACTTTGTGCAATGTTTGGCATAGGAGCTAGTCATGACCTAACACACAACATCTCCAAAAATTAGTCACAGAGGATTTATAGTTTTTGAGATATTGCAGATCTAGGGTTTTAACATTTGTATTTTTCATGCAAAACCAAAAAGGAATTAGCTCAGGCGAGAATAACAAAAGTTGTAGTATAATTCACAACGGATCCAACAAAATTGGTTTCACATTTTTCTGAATTTTCTGTGATTTTCCACGCAATTTACAAGAAACGGCAAAACAGTTTTTACTATTGGAGTTACCTTTTTGCAAATAAGGCCCCGGAAAGACTTGAAAGTTTGCAATGTGGTCCCTATGGCGGTGGCCGGCGTGGGTGGGTAAATTCCGGCGAGCTCGCCGCCGGTCTTGGCCGGGGAAGGGCCGGGGGAAGGTCCTACGGGGCACTAGGGGTTGATTCGCAACGGATTTGGGGGGAGGCGGGCCGCACGGCGCGGGTGCTCACGGCGGCGGCGGCGGCGGCGGCCGCGCGCCCCTGTTTCCGGCGAGGGCAGGCCCGGTTGGCCGGCGGGGGTGGGTCCGCGCGTCGCGGAGAAGCGGTAGCCGCCTTATAAGGGCTCTCCGACCCGGGCACGGGCGGGGACAACGGAGGGGGCGGCGCGGGCGGGGGCGGCTCGGGCGCGGCCGCCATGGGCGGGCCGTACCACGGCGCGGCACCGGCTGCCCCGGCGCGGTACCCTCGGGGCGCGCGGCCTCGGGGCACGCCCTCGGGTACGCGGCCTCGGGAGCGAGCGCGCATCGGGGCGCGGGCCGGCTGTACGGCGCGGTGCTCGCGCGCGGCGCGCGCGGCGCGCGACGCCGTGGCGCGGCACGGCCGGCCCGCGAGTGTTGCCGAGGGCCTCTTCGAACACTTGAATCTCTAAAAAGTTGAATAAAAGTGCACAAAGAAATGAATAGGGAAGTTGTAGATCTAGCTACCCTCTACAACTTTCAAAAAGGCCATATAGTGTTTTTCTCGACGGATTTTGCAGGGAACTTCGTGCCAATATTGAATGCCGGCACGTTCGGAAAACGAGGGTACGCCAATCGATCAAGTTTTTCGCTAATTTCCACCCAAAATTTGAAATGCCAATCTACATGAAAGTTGTGTCCCTCAACAAGATGGACAACTTTCATAAAGGTAGATTTTGAAGTGTTTAGGTGAATTTTGGGGAACGCGGCAAAAGTTCGGACGACATTCGGCGACGTCAACGGTCAAGTGGGGTTTGACCGTGACTTTGACCAAAGGTTGACTACGGGTGTGTGTAGGCTTGGTCAAGAGGTTCATTAGGGTTTAATGGCGAGGTTTTCGGGTGACGGCCCGGGTTGACCTAGGTTTGACCGGTGTTTGACCGGGGTTTGACCGATTGATGCGGTCATTAGCGTTAATGACGTTAATTAGAAAAGCCGGGGCGTCACGGTCTTGTGTGGCTATTATCCTTAGTAGCTTGGGGTACGGGGGAATGCTTTTATGACTCTTCTACTCGGACGGGTAATGGAACGAAAATGCTCTTCTAGGCTCACCTGGTCCAAGGGTAGAAGGAGGGCACGAAAGATAGCCTCTAGGACGTGCTATTATGAACTAATACACATGGGAAGATTCTTTGTAAAGGCCTCATAGCGTCCCTATGCAACCATACCTCGGGAGTGTGGTATTGTGCCTACTTTTGCACGGTACGGTTGGGTTCAAAGTTCTTGAACTTTTACTTCGGAAATCGCTCACGGTCAAGAGCGACTGGAATGAACTTAAAGATGAATTTAAAATAGCTCCCGGTTATTTTTGTGGCCTTGTTGAGTACCAACCATAAGTGTACTTATCCTTGCTAAATCGCTTTGCTCGGAAGAAGAAGGTTATGAAGTTCGAAGATGGTGTTAGGCGTACGCGACCCCCGGTCGATGAGACTTTGTTTCCCGGATTCTACTATAAATCTCTCGATAATCTCTCTTTCTTTATGTGATATTGTTTTTGTTATTCACTTATGAGGTCATTATATGTACGAAACTTGATCCCGACATACATATAGTTAAAACACTTGGTTTTCTTTGAAAAAATAGGTGTGACATTTTGTAAGGAAAAGTACGTCGAATTTTTGAAATTTGAAATTTTGAATTTTTTAAACGATCTCAAATGGAGAAACATTCAAAATAAAAGTTGTAGAGCTTGAGAAGTTATGAAACTTTTTAATCACAACTATTTTATCTGAAGTCATATTGTCAATGAAAAACTAGGTTTGAACTCTCAGATTTGAAATTCAAAATTTTTAAACGATCTCGAATGGAGAAACTCTCAAAATGAAAGTTGTAGATCTTAGAAAGATATGAAATTTTGTACTTGACAACTTTTTAATTTGAATACGTCAAAGCCTCAAAAAAGCAATTTCTATTCGGTGTAGTATAATACGAGTAGAATGAAAACTAGATATGGATGCATACGAGTGTCTGGTGTAGTGGTAAGGAAGGCTCACGCGAGGGGGAGGTCGCAGGATCGAACCCCACCGGCCCCATAACGCCACAGAGAGTGATCTGACTTACAATGATGGGTCGTTGTACCCTTCTTGTGCAAGTTCCCTAGTGCCTTTCATTTCCAAAACTTGTGGCCATTATTTTCCTCACCATGTCACCACGTTGGAGCACGCAAACACACTCTCTTTCTTGCGAAGTGGGCTGTGGTTTACAGGTCCAGACACAGATTTAGTAATATGAATGGAAAGGGCCATGTGAGATCATGAAAATGTGTGCTCCCCCTCCTTTATGTGCTCTAGTTGTTGGTCAGCTGTTGGCTTTTATTGGATTTTTTCAGTTTTTTCTCTGATGTTAGTCCTTTGTGAGGTTGTGTCGGTCAACTTCAGTTTGGCTGCATCAAGCAATGTCTGTAAGCTTCTTTCTTCTTAATGAAATACGTGCTAAGGCATGTTTGCGAAAAAAGATCATGAAAACATGCATATGTTGATGTTGGGTCAAGGTGTGAGATGGAGAGATGTTTAAGTAGAGTTGGTAGTCAGTGATGTCTCCAAGCCCGGTGAATGGAAAGCGAGTATAAATTTTGTGCGGAGATAGTACGAAACTTTTCATACTATCTCCGCTTTGTGACATCACATGACATGAAAATGTTAGTAAGGCATGTTTAATTCTGATGACAAATCTCTTCTCTATAGTTTGCTTAGTGCCGTGCGCACAAAACTAATGATCGATTACCAAGAAAAATATGGCTCTGTCTGCATACAATGGCTACCATGGTTCCTATTCCACAAAGGCATAAGCACACTACACTAATAACGTGGGTTCTACAGATAAGATTGGATGGCTGCAATCTGCATCCAAGTGAGAAGCTTGTGCCGTGTCAGGCGCGTCGTCTCCGGGTATGCAGCCTTCTTCTCGTCGTGCCTCTATGTTTGGATTCAGCGAGGCATCACCACTACATAGTACAAGTCTAATTAACAAACCAAAGCTGTCCCCTAGCCATCCTGTTTGGCCAGATTGGTTGGTTCAGACATTCGGCGCGCTTGGATCCTTTGCAAGGTTTTGCCGTGCCTAGCTTGGCAAAGTTCTATGTGCTTGGTTTTCTTGCTGTATGTGTCTTGAACTCTTGATGATCGTGCTTTCGAGATTTTTCCTCACCAAGTTAGGCAAGCGAAATCCACTCTTGCAGGCACAAGAAAAGAAGCATAACAAGACAACAGGTACATACATACATACATACATACATACATACATACATACATACATACATACATACATACATACATACATACATACATACATACATACATACATACATACATACATACATACAGACACACACACACATATATCTGTGTGTGTGGTCGAAGCGAGCAGAGTTAGGTGCACTAGTAAAAGCTAAGTGAAGTGCCTACCATTTTCTGAAATTCTTGTTTTTTTACAAACGTTCAGGTACTGGGCAACAACTTATATATATGCGTCCAAATATTAGGTCAGTCTCAATGGAGAGTTTCACCATCCCGGTTTCCAAGATGTGAAACTTTGGTATGAAATAGATGTCTCCCTCAATGCATAGTTTCATTGCACAGTTTCATAGGCTCAAGGGTCCCACAACCTCTCTCTCATTGTATGGTTTAATTGCATAATTGCATGGTGAAACTCTATTTGTGTCTCAATGGGGGTTTCACACAGTTTCCAACGCATGTGAAACTGTGCCCAAAGGTTTCACCATGGTGAAACTCTTTCATTTTCTCTCCTAAGGGTTTCATGCAAAAAGTGAAATTTTGCTGATGTGGCGTTGTATTTAATGTGCATGAAACACTCATGAAACCCCATTGAGACTGGTTTAGGTCAGTTCCGGAGTTTATAGTTCGATGTGAACACATGCTTGTAGCTTTTGTAAGTGCGAATGAATAGAAGAGAGGTTGACAGAGAGGGAGAGCTCAGTAGGTCAAAAAGGATGGCAGCCTAGCGCCTGACTCTGTTCTAAGAACAGCTTCTCTGTTTTTAACAGGTTTCCTTGATCCTCCCCTGTTTTGTCTTACTAACAAGCTCTCCAGTCCTGCAACAAGTAGCAGGACTATAAAGTTCCCAAACCATGTACGCGTTCTCGAAACACGGTGCGCTGGTGTTAGACCTTGATGGAAACATGGCATGGTTAGAAACAAGTAGACATGAACAACACGTACCTGTACTAAGTAAGTTTCAGGAAACAATGTATAAAGGAATCCCTCCTAATGCCTTCACGTCCCAAAAAATCATAGGTGTCATATATTTGTGCCGTTCCTAATTACTCAATCATATACTGTTATGTTACGTTATAATAGACTAGGCAGAAGGCAAAAAAAAAAGTACTCATCTAGATGGATAAAAAGAAAAGAAAAGATCATGAACACTGATAGTTGGTCACTCGATTCTCCTTTGTTCACTACTACCGTGTAGCAATGAGCCAAAGGATAAAAGTTCCTAGCGTATGATTCAATATGCATTACCGTGCTCATGGTATGATTCCTCTACTTCGAATGTCCCTTCCCTGACGCCTACATACCTTCACTAGGCACTAGCTAACCGCCGCGAAGAAGCATCCTTGATCGAACTCGGGGAACCCTCGCAATGCATCAAACCTAAAAATCCCTGGAACCTAATCTGTGACAACTACTCCTTGTTGATCAATATCAAATGAGTTATGTTTCTGTCATCGTGTGCGCCAGTAGTCATCCTTGCTGTAGTGGACGCACATTGCGTTGTAGATATGTATCCAACAAGGATTATTCTTAGACGAATCATCCTGATGCCTACCATCCCGATCTCTATAGTTGCTGCTGCTATCTCTTCTTAATCTGCATTCCACTCAACCTTAAGTTGTTGCAATTACAACCCCTATTGGCGTTGGCTTATTTACCTTCTCCCCGTGTAACCGTGTTTGATGAGTAGCTTGCTTGCGCTATCAAAGCTTACGCTGCCTCATCAAGTAACTAGAAGGTACATATTACCGGAGCTAAGTTTTGACATGTGCAGCCACGAAGAAAAAGCAACAAGAGCAGACAACAAATGTGTGTTTGAAGCAAACAGAGATACTACTATGGCTAAATGGTATTTTTATGGTGAGCAAGAAAATAATCTCAGAGGCACATGAGAAGAGTAAATAATAATGTCATGGGTCCAGAAATGTGAGGCACTGTTATATATGTTGAGTTCAGTGGAGCTAGGCTTTGTTAGTTGTACCACTACTGTTCTGGTTCATTGAATATATAATAACTCATGTTCTCACAACATCTACAATGATATCATCTTTTCTTTGAGATTCACGCAGTACAACGCAGACGCTCACAACACGCAAGCACACTCACCCCTATGAATACACGTACGCAAACCCTACCCCTATGAGCACCTCCGAAGGACTGAGCACCGGCAGATATGGAGATTCTCGAAGTCACCACTGGCGCCTCGGCGTCGACGGGAACGTCGCTTATGATATCATCTTTCACGCGCCCGATCAATTCTCTACGCAATTTGCAATTTGGCCTACATTGGAGTAGTGGTAATTTGTATATGCTGCGAATGAACATTGCTATCCATACCTAAGTTTGTTCTATAATCAAATTTGGGGTGTTGTGTTGTAACTCAGTGATGCCCAGCCCCTGATCATTTTTATTCTAGGCAGGTGATAATGTGTAATTCCGTTGTACTGAGTACTAACATCGATGATCGATCTACTTAATGAAATATATGAATCTTCTACATTCTCGGAAAATGAACAATGTGTTCGTTAAGGTACCACCAGGCACATACACGTATATTATCCTGTCTAAATCTCGGACAGGAAAGAAACACACAATATGCTCAGCTATCATTGAAAGCGATACAAGTTGGGCTCCATGTACGAGCATGACCCATGAGGAATGGACCTGTTCTCACCAGGCCCGTGCGAACACGAAGTGGGTACACTGGGGTTGCTCCTGCACCCGTGCAACACCAAACATGGTGTTCAGTAAAATCATTGACTCAAAGAGAAGGCATGGGACTCCTAGTGCCAATAAGCATGATTCTACTCATATAGATTCTCTCGATGCCTTCCATTCCCAAAACTGCAGCCGTGCCGCTTCTGGATTTGTTTTCCATTTTTCTATACGTGATATCTCGTCTCTCTAGCTCAGAGAGGAACATTAGAAGAGATCGTGCTCAGCAACGAATGAAGGAGCAAGAAGAAGCTATGGGTGATCATGCATATGTAGATGCACAGTAACGAATTATAGACGTGGTCGACACACATGCATGCGGATCGGAGGTGCACAGCTGTGATATGCGTTGGGCTCTGTTTGGTGAAAAAATTAATCTGCTTGGCTGCTGTGACCAAGAAGTTTTCTTTGTACTCCATCTATTCTTTAATATATGACATTTAGGACAAGCTAATAAATTAATATATTTTTGAACTAATTAGCTTGTCCTAAATATCATATATATAAGAACGGAGGTAGCTAGTATGTTAGTAACGCTTAGTGGGCTATATAGATGGCACGTAGTGCTAAGAAGATGTGCAGCTATACACTTTTTATTTGTTTTTTGAAAGGATAAACATACAAGAGGGACTGGATCATGGTTGGTTGGGTCTGGATTGAGGCTAGCAGGAACCATTCCAGCTGATCAATGTCAATATAAATAATAAGTCTATTATGTGTCTTTGAACAATTATCAAGTCTGAAAATTAACTTCCACAAGAGCAAAATTTTCTGCTTTGGTCAAGCTAAACAACAAGAAACAATATATTCAAGTTTGTTTGGTTGTAAGTTGGGTTCATATCCCTTTCGCTACCTCGGTATTCTAGTGCACTATAGAAAGTTGACTAATAATGATTGGAAGGAAATAGAAAAACATTTTGAGAAGAGATTAAGTGGGTGGAAAGGTAAATTAATATCTGCAAGAGGTAGGTTGGTGTTGATGAACTCGGTGTTGTCAAATCTACCGATGTTCATGCTTTCATTATTCAAGATCGCCAGGGGTGTTCTACAAAATAGAGTATTGCAGATCAATATTTTTTGACAATATGATCAACATAAAAGGAAATATATATTAGTAAAATAGTGTATTTTGTGCTAGCCAAAAGAACAATGAGGAATGGGAATACAAAATCTTGATATACATAATAAATGTCTATTGAGTAAGTGGCTTTTAGACTATGCAATGAGGATGGAATTTTGCAAGAGTGGTTGAGAAATAAGTACTTAAAATAAGACTTTAGGTCAAGTAAAGAAGAAACCAGGAGACTCACATTTTTTAATGGGTCTCATGGGTGTGAAGGATGAATTAGTTTAGGAAGATGCAAGTTGAAGGATGGCACACAAATTAGGTTCTGGGAACACATGGCTGGGTAACCAGACGTTGAAATCACAGAACTCATCCCTTTCAAATATTGCTCGTCAAATATACTATTGTTGCAGAAGTGCTTAACTCTTCACCTTTAAATATATCCTTCAGAAGGGCATTAGTATGTGGTAAGTTACAAGAATGGCATAATCTGGTATTAAGACTAGTAAATATAAATCTGCATGAAGGCAAAGACATAATTATACGGCCTTTACATGCAAATGGATCTTTCTCAATACGCCCTATGTATAAGTATCTTATCAGTAGTTGAATTAGAGTCACACAGGAAATATGGCACACCAAGTTATCATTAAAAATCAAAATTTTCATGTGGTACTTAAAGAATGGGGTTATACATACAAAATATAATCTAGTGAGAAGGAATTGGAATGGTAAACTTCGTTGCTTTTGTAATATGGAAGAATCCATTAAACACCTATTCTTTGAATGTGCTTATGCTAGGTTCCTGTGGAGGGTTGTGCATATTGTGTTTGGTATTGTTCCTCCTTTAAATACCGATAATCTTTTCAATAATTGGATAAAATAGAGTAGACAAAAATCAAACATAAACTTTTTGACAGGGTGGCAGCTTTATTTTGCGCAATTTGGCTAACTAGAAATAATGTTTTTATTGATAATTCAGAGGAACATATTGGCTCTGACAATGGACGCAATTACAACAACGTTGTGATGAGCAAAAAGGATATGATCATCGAAGCATGTCGGACGTTGGAGACTTTGCGCTTCATTCTTTGCCTCCCATGGATGGTCATTTAATTTACGGATTGATTTTTAATCAAGTGTGATGACCATATAAATAGTAGTCATGCTCACATGTAGTGCAAGCATACTACATGTAATGGTTTGTGGCCTGATTCCGCCTCTACGAGGTGGTTGAAGGCTTGAAGCTGAATTTTTTATCCATTATCTAAAAAAGTTCAGCGGAAGCTTTCAAGAATATCGAGTAATGACAAATTCTTTTGTTTAGATTTTTGAGATGATGTTTCATCTCCCTAATACGCAGAATTCTTTTTTATATAATTAAGATTTCAGCCTTTTTATATATTCAGTCATCACTAGCTAGCCTTCTTATTTTTGTAGAAATTGGATATTTAAATCCGGCCTCTACATCCGAAGATGTACACAGCCCAATAATACAGAGTTTAAAGGAACCGTCCACACAAGGGTTAAAAAGCAGTAACGGGCAAAAAGCCCCGACTAAGGTAAACGATAAAAATTGTTCCATCCTCTATTAGCAATCTGAAGAGCAACGACTTCTAAATTTCTGCTCATGGCGATGAGGGTATCCTTAGCCTGCTCCTTATCTTTGCAGCAAATTGGGTCCAAAAGCGTAGCCAGTAAGCTCCCCTGAAAATAACCCGCAAAAGCGAATTAAACTTCACCTTTTTAAAAATAATATCGTTCCGGCATTTTCAAATAGCCCAGCAAATGGCAGCGACACCAACCCAGATAAGGGGCTTATAGAATTTATGTTGATTATTAAGCCACGTACCAAACATATGGCTAATAGATCTAGGCTGGGACAATTTAGTAGCATAGAAAATAATCCTCCAAATCATTTTTGCGGAAGGGCAATCTAAAAACAGGTGTTGAATGATCTCATTAGAATTACAGCCGACACATTGCAGCTAGCCTTTTTATTAGATGATGAAATAAAATGCAGATCAATTCTTTGCAAACAACCGTACCAGATCCAAGATGTGTATCCGGTCCTTAGTAGCTAGCTGTTGTTCGTTCCAGACTTAGCTTCCGGTGCATTCACGGTTTTGCAATAAGCAGCTAGACAATTTGCAGTTGCCCGTGAGCATGATGTGCGCACCTGCTAAAGTTTCCTTGAGACATAAACGCCTCCATACGCCCTTAATTGAGTGTCAATCGATCGAGGCCGACGTGCAACTGGAATCCATCCAGCGTTCCGCAATCCTCAGCGAACTGACATTGCACCGAAGTGTATCGAACATGGCCTCATATGTCATTAGTTTGAGAATGATTTTGGTGATTCATGATGACATGATCAATGGGACTAACCATGTTGTTTAGCATGTTTTTTAGACATTTCTAGGTCCCAAGGATGCTAAAATACCACATGTCTATTTTTCAAGGGTCAAATACGAGAAAGAAAAGAAAAAGAAAGGACACCGTCAGATGAACCGACGGTACCATCGGTGCATAGGGTCGGTGTAGTTGGTACATTGTGCAACAGGCCAAACGAAGTTGACACCGTCGGATGAACCGACGGCCCAGTTTCTAGATGCGCCGGATGAATTGCAGAGGAAGAGCAGCAAAGACGGTAGCACTGGATGATCCGACGGTCTGAGTGAGGACACTGTCGGTCTATCCGACACTCTGTTTGAATCAAGGCAGAGACGCGCCAAGACGAAGCCTTCAGCACCGGATGAACCGATGCCATGATCAGAGGAAGCATCGGTCCATCCGACGGTCACGAAGAAACAGATAGACATTTTGGCGAGAGGTCTTTCAGCACCGGATGATCCGACGCACCGTCGGTGTATAGCGTCAGAGCAGTTGTGTCAGCAGATCCTCAACGGCTAAGTGACGTGGAGGGTACCGGATGAACCGACGTTTTGGCGAGAGGTCCTTCAACACCGGATGATCCGACACTACCTTATTCAGTGGCCGTTAGCCAATGACTCATTGAGTGCCTTGGGCTATTTATACCCCCTCCACTCAACCATTTGAGGTTGCTGGATTGTGTGGAAGTGCAGAGGAGTGCAAGACACCTAGAAGATCACATCCAATCCATCCAAGTGCTTAATTTCCCATCCATAGACTTGCATATGCTTAGTGTATGTGCATAGTGCTAGGCTTAGCTTAGAGCTGAGTGAGTGCAAGGTTGTGCCAACCTTGTGAGGTGATTCTTGAGTGAATCAAGGTGTACAAGGTTCGCCAGAAGCCTTAGGGCCTAAGTGGCTCACCGGCAATCGTCATCGACCCTCCGGCTTGGTGTGGAGCAGCGAGGACACTTTGTGCGGGGGACGTGGAGACCCCCTTCCTTGGTGGAAAAGCTCCTTAGTGGAGGCGGCATCAAGGTGACCAAGGGAGCTTGGCAAGTGCCTAAGTGGCTAGCCATTGTGGCAAGTCAAAGTGGTGCTTTTGGGAGAGACTTGGTGACCAGGAAGCAATACTCTTGTGTGAGTACTTCAACAATGTGGACTAGAGGTGGCTTAGTGCCTACCGATACCACGGGATAAATCGCGTGTCAAGAGTTTGCTTCCTCTCATCTACTTTACGTTTCCGCATTTACTCTATTGCAATCTTTGCTCGCCTTTAAATTCCTGGAGTAGTATCTTGCTAGGATTGGCTATAGGTTACAAACCTTGTTTTGGGGTGGGAGTTTCACACTAGAACAATCTTAGTTGCACATCTAGATAGTATGTTCTAGTTTATCTTTATGTAAAAATAGTGAATCCATAGGTTAAGATTTTAGATTGCCTAATTCACCCCTCCCCCTCTTAGACTACGAGCATACGATTCCTTACACGAAGATGCAGGTTCTGATCGCGGCTCTTGAATGAGTCCTCCCGATACCTGCCATTCCGACCGTAATACTAATAAGGATCTTGGCTACTGCCGTTGCTATCAACCTCTCGTGCAACTCTCTACCGATGAACTACTCCCTCAAGAAACTTTTTTTCAAGAAACTAGCTAGAAAAGAGAGATCGTCGCAGCTAATAAGTTTTCAAGTGCGCAGCGAAGAAGAAATTAATAAGCATCGAGAGGCGATCATGTATGTATTTATATACAGAGAAGACGACACGAAGCAATGAAAGCAGAGGAGCTAGACCTGCACTAAGTGTCACACCTGGATTTAAGGGAAAATCCGAATGCAAGAATACATGTGCGCCAGGAACAAGTTACACACATGCATCAACTTAGTGAATACCAAAACACAGTGTAAAGCGTAAAGAGAGTATTAAACACTTATTACATGACCGAATGTCTTAATCTAACAATCGTTCGAGTAGCTAACAGCGGAAAAGAAACACACGTAGAAGTCCTCCACAAGCAGATGACTAGAGAATGAGCGCCTAGAACTCATCAAACTCTCCAGGGAAATCCTCAAAACGCCCATCTGAGTAGCAGCTGGGTAGTGTAGATGCAATATAGAAACAACAAGCATGAGCACATATCGTACTCAACAAGGGAAAAGTTCTACAACAACATGCAAGGCTTTATGGTGGAAGCTGATGGTTATAAAGCAAGTCAACATTTTAGTTAGTCAAGTTTTATTAACCAGCTATTACTAACAAGTGAAAGTATATACCAAACCCAATTAACAAGTGCAATGGAACCATTGAATGCAATGCACAAGTTTAATAAATCCATCTTTCATAAATTATTCATGTGACGGTCCAGGCCGCCCTTGACTGTGGGCACAGCTAACTAGTCAGTTTTACACTCTGCAGAGGTTGTACATCTTTACCCACAAGTCACTTAAAAACCCAAAAGAGTTTTAGACCCAACCATGCTGTGCAAAAGTAGGCACAATACCACACTACCGAGGTGTGGCTGCATAGGGACGCTACGAGGCTATTACAAAGATCCCCAGGTGCAGGCTGCTCGCTAGGTTACTTGACAACGCGATGCATAAACCTCTCTCAGCTGCGAAGCTACCATAGAGCAGATCAGTTTGAGGGTCGGGCTATACACCAACTACCGGCAACCCCCAACCCTTACCAGGTAAAGCATACCTAACACCAAGTTCTCTAATTATTAAGCCAAGATAGAGCCATATGTCTTGTGGTTGTACTGTTTTCCTGGGTGGTTGCTCCATGTTCCGATTAACAGGCATAAGATGTTCTTGCATTACATGAATGATAGCAAAAGTAAAGCCAGATTGATAAGTGTTCATTAAACCACCCGAAACCAAAGTAAGCTCTAGCAAGTTCTACCCATCATAAAATAAACCCCGGTTGATCAAGGCATAGGATAAATAACACTAGGAAATCCTTAAATAATCAGACCCATCATATTAATGCAAACCAATAAGTAAATAAGGTGTAATTTAAATGCATGTTGTAATAGGATCAATGGGAATGCAGCAAGCACTTGCCTTCTACCAGCTCTGGAAACTGCTTAGAGTCTTGAAAGTCTTCAACGGCACCTAAGTCCTCGAACTGCTCGTACTCTACGCTCCACACATTCACATACCAGCGCACAATAGAATAAATTTAGAAACAATCACCAAACAGTACTGGTAGAACAAAATAGAGGCATAAAACTAATCTACTCGTTGAGACGATCGCGTGGACATAAAGAACGCTAAAAACGGAGCTAAAACGATTAAGATACGGCTTAAACAAGATTAGAGACTAAACTGTAAAGAAAACTAAACTTCCTAGACTAAAACGAAGAAAACTGGACTGATCTATAAAGAAACTTATACGGTGGGAGGACCGGCTTGCAAATCTAAAGAAATGCGGGGTTTTCCTTGCAAAACCACCAAGGTCAAGGTGGGTTTGACCCGGCGGTGGCGGGTTTGACCCGGCCGGATGGATCGGATCCGTCGGATCAAGATCCGACGGCCCAGGTGGCGCGTGGGCGGTGGCGCGCGGCGGCGAGTGGCGGCGCACGGCGGATAAGGCGTTGGGGTGCCCCAAACTCCACGGGAAAAACACCGAACGAAGAGCACGCGCACGCGAACTCAACCGGCGGACTCGAGGCGGCGGCAACGGCGCACGGCGGCGGACGGCGGACGGCCGCGGCGGGTACACTATGTTTAGCCACAAATTGAGCAGATATGAAAGAATGAGAAGCTCCAGAATCAAATAGGACTGATGCGGGGATGGAGTTGACAAGGAACATACCAAGCACCACCTGTGGGTTCTCCTAGGCAGTCTCAACACTCACGTGGTTCACCTTACCGTGCGAATAGATCTATGGTTCCTTGTTGCTCTGCGGTGTCTGGTTCCCATCCTCATCTGCTGCATCTACTGATACTGCACAGGGGTGTTGGGAGCAGTCCTCTTGGGGCAGTTGTTGGCGTAGTGACGAACCTCCCCACACTTGTAGAAGTTGTTGCCCGCGAGAGTATGAGGTGCACTAGGTCTCACAGGCGTGCCAACCGAAGTCATCAGACGGTTCTGCTGGTGTGCAGGGCGTGGAGTCTGTGGCCCTGGGCGCTGGAACTGCTGAGCGGAGCACTGAAACTACTGGTACTGCTGTGGCTGGTACTGGTACTGCTGCTGGCCATAACCCCCTGTCG
Organism: Cenchrus americanus; assembly: GCA_947561735.1. Taxonomy (NCBI): domain Eukaryota; kingdom Viridiplantae; phylum Streptophyta; class Magnoliopsida; order Poales; family Poaceae; genus Cenchrus; species Cenchrus americanus. Next base: position 8,748,546 of record OX387240.1, on the reverse strand, counting down.
GGCCTCCTGGACGGAACGGAGCTCCCAGTGGTGAGGTAAAGCGGGGGCGAATGTTGCTCCCGGACTGTCCTGGAGTGGTGGCCTTTCTCTTCAGCTCCCCCAGCTCTCCGCACATGAACTCCAGGTAGATGGTCTTGTCTAGCAGGTGCTATAAGGATGGAAAGGTGTGAGACATCAGCGGGTACCGAAGTGGTCCAGCCAATCCCTCCATGAAGCGCTCCTACTTCTTTGCATCGTCTGCCACCTCTTCTGGTGCATAGCGAGACAACTCGATGAACCTGTCCCCGAACTCTGTCACTTCCCCCCCCCCTACGTGAGAGAGAGGAACTCCTTCTTCTTCAGTTTCATCAGCCCTGCAGGACTATGGTGGCTCCTGAAGCTGTTGGTGAAGTCCTGCCAGGTGATGGCATCTAGCGTAGCATGAGCAGCAACATAAGCATCCCACCATGCTCCTGCTGACCCCTGGAGTCCTACTGCAGCAAATAGGACCTTCTCCCTGTCATCACAATGAGCTGTGGTGAGCATCTTGCCCACAGTCTTCAACCAGTCATCAGCATCCAGCGGATCTGCAGCATGGGTGAACACTAGCGGACGATGGCTCATGAACTCCCTGTGCTTGTTCATGGGCGCCTGCTGCTATGGTGGAGGAGGGGGTTGTTGACTTGGGCCTGTAGGTTGGCCACAATGTTGGTCAGGTTCTCCAGGAGCTGCATCTGATTTTGGAAAAATTGTTGCATGGCCGGATCCATTTGTGTTGGTTGTGGTACACTGCCTCGTCCTTCGTATCACTGGAGGATGATCAACCCCTGATCTGGACCTGGTGTTTACCATCTGAGCGTTAGAAACATTGATTTAGATTACGATAATGAGAGAAAAGCTTAAAAGGTAAACAATGCAGACTTCCAGATTAAGACAGATTCTGATAGCTGTAAAGAAACAGAGATATCTCGCTGTACAGGTAACCAAAAATCACGAATTTTTTCCCAATTGGATTTGCCTCAATCGGAGGTCTACAACTAGAGATATAAAATAATGAAGTTAGCCGTGTCAGCAGGATTTGACAGATTCTGATGGCTTAATGTTTTGTCCATAGCTCCCAGAATATATATTGAATAATGCTGAATTTTTGACAGAAAATCATATATAAAATTTGTGAACTAACCCCACTAGTTTTACTGGATTTGGAGTTCTGTAGCTCGAGATAAAAATAAAACACTACTGCTATGTCAGGAAGTGACGTGAACAGATTTTGCACTAAGATATTCCTCATGATAGATAAAATATGATGGATGAAGAATTACAAATTTGCAAGATAAAAGATGATTTGAACAGAACTTAGACCCACTAACCAAGCTTTATTACTAAACTAATGTCATTGTGGTATTAATCCACAACACACTGCAATCACACAAAGATCCAACTCACGAATGATCACAAATCAAGCATCCAAACACACCACTAGCTAACACACCGATCCAACGTATCGTTCTAATGGTTACAGACTCTCTATAACTGAAGATAAAAGACACATAGCACATAAGGTCAAATGATCCGAGTGCGGGATCTGAGTTACCCATAGCTTGTCCTCCTGGGTCTTGGTGACATTGCAGGCCATCTTTCCTCATCTTCTTCCGCCTCTTCCTCATCCTGCCCCGCGATCAATGCCTTAAGCCTTTTGATTTCCCTCCGATCCTCATCTTGCTGTTCACGAAGGTCTTGCATCTCCATGTTGCTGTCATCAAGGTTGGTGTTGAGAGCTGCGACAAGTCCCACTTGAACTGCATAGCGCGGTCCCAAGTTTGCGTTAGCCACTGGAATCATGCTGCTCACAGCTCCAGCAGGTCGGCGGGGAAAGTCACCCCACACAGTGTCAGTGAGATGGTGAGCCTCCTCATAACACCATGCAGAAAGAGCCCTCCTAGCAGCATCATCTCTCCCCGCAGCGAAGGTGTCCCTAGTGGCTAAAGCATGGTGAACAGTAACCTCGTACTGTCTGCCCTCCTGTGGATTATCCTACATAATGCGCACTGACACCTCCCAATGCGTTGGATAACGAGGGTGTGTCCTCCTTATCCCAACATAGTCGATAGTCACATGCAGATGGAGACGTTGGAAAAGCCTCCTCGGCTTGGACGGAAAGCGTGCATGCCCTCCATCATTGTAAAGAAAACTAAACTTCCTGGACTAAAATGAAGAAAACTGGGCCGATCTGTAAAGGAACTTATACGGTGGGAGGACCGGCTTGAAAATCTAAAGAAACGCAGGGTTTTCCTTGCAAAACCGCCAAGGTCATGGCGGGTTTGACCCGGCCAGACGGATCTGATCCGTCGGATCAAGATCCGACGGCCCAGGTGGCACGTGGGCGTGGGCGCGGGCGGCGGTGCGCGGCGGCGAGCGGCGGCGCACGGCGGATAAGGCGGCGGGGTGCTCCAAACTCCACGAGAAAACACCGAACGAAGAGCACGCGCACGCGAACTCAACCGGCGGACTCCGGGCGGCGACAACGGCGCACGGCGGCGAACGGCGGCCGACCGCGGCGGCACAAGTCCGGCGAGCACGTGCCGACGATGCGAGCACGAGGGCGCGAACGAGCGGCACCGGACGCTTCCTCACCTCCTCGCGAAGCTCGGGCGGTCTCCTTGTCGACGGACGGGCGGCGGCGGAGCGGAGCCGCGGCGGCGACGCGGCTAGGGTTAGGCGGCGGTGTAGCGCAAGGCGCGGGCTAGGGTTTCGAGGTGAAGGGGGCGGCGCGGTGCGAGGTGGAGGGCTTTATAGGCCCGGGGAGGCGTGCCCGGCGCGCGGGCCCGCGGAGAAGGCGGCGCGGCGCGGGAACCGGAGTCGGACCCGAGTCCGGCTCGGTCTTGGCGCAAGGAGGGAGATGACGGGCAGGGCCCGCCCGTCAGCGAGGAACCCTTGATCGAACTCGGGTAACTCTCGCAATGCATCAAACCTAAAAATCCACGGAACCTAATATGTGACAACTCCTTGTTGATCAATATCAAATGAGTTATGTTTCTGTCACTGTGTGTGCCGGTAGTCATCCTTGCTGCAGTGGACGCACATTGCATTGTAGATATGTATCCAACAAGGATTATTCTTAGACGAATCATCCTGATGCCTACCATCCCGATCTCTATAGTTGCTGCTGCTATCTCTTCTTAATCTGCATTCCACTCAACCTTAAGTTGTTCCAATTACAACCCCTATTGGCATTGCCTTATTTACCTTCTCCCCGTGTAATCGTGTTTGAGTAGCTTGCTTGCGCTCCCTAAAGGGGTGTGTGTGTGTGTGTAGCCACGAAGAAAAAGCAACAAGAGCAGACAGTAAATGTGTGTTTGAAGCAAACAGAGATACTATGGCTAAATGGTATTTTTATGGTGAGCAAGAAAATAATCTTAGAGGCACATGAGAAGAGTAAATAATAATGTCATGGGTCCAGAAATGTGAGGCACTGCTATGTTGAGTTCATTGGAGGCTTTGTTAGTTGTACTACTTGTCGATGCGGAATGTGGTCCCGACACTAACCAGTAATAAGCGCCAAGGTCTATCCCTCAATGGTCGATGCTAAGCAATTAAAGACACAAGGTTTATCCTGGTTCTGGCCGGGGGCCGTACGTTCAGCAGTGGTGTGCTCGGGGCACTATATTGCTCAGCACCGGGGTGCCTGTAGTGGGGCGGCTACAAGCAAAGCGGGAGAGGTGGCGTGGCCTCCAAGTCCCTGGTGAAGTGAACGGAAGGGGTTCAGATGTTGTGGGAGAATTGGGGAATGTGTGTGCGTTGTGTCGTATCGTATGTTGTTTCTTGTCCCCTGCGGCGGGGGAGTTCACCTTCCTTTTATAGGCCAAGGAGAGGGAAAATTACAAGCATGCCGCACTATTCAGCTACATCGGGAAGTATGGTGTGCAACGGCGCAGAGTAGGCGGCCGCCTTGACGGTCCTTGCCGCGATCTGGTCATCATGGCGTATCTTGTACCCGAACAGTGGTAGCTTCGAGGGTAGGGGCGCAGTGGTTGGCCGTGGCATCCTCAGGCGGGCTTGAGGGGGTTGCTGACGTTGATCGGTACGTGATACAGTGGCAGGCGTGGCGACGTCCCGTTCCCGCGTGCCTTACGGCGCCGGAGTGGTTGTAACAGCGCCCGGCGTGGTGCTGCGAGCACGGGGGTGCCCGTACGGGGCCGACAGTGGCGGGGATGGCGTCCCGCCGGCCTAGCATCACGACCTGGCCCTGCAAGGTCACGAGAAAGCAATTCGAGGGTGTGCCCGGCCCCCCTTCGAGGGCGCGGCGCGTTAGCCGTAGGGGAGTAAGCGGCGTGGTGTCACGGGGCTGACGCCGGCCACGCCGCATAGTCCCCCACAGTGGCGGGGATGGGTTCCCCCTAGGGAGTTGGTGCGACAGGGTCGGGGCGTGATTCCCAGGCGCATGATGGCACCGCCCCGCCGTGTTAGAGCATTAAATGCCCGTACCCGCGTGCGGGAACGGGCGTGCGCGTGAGGGAGCCTCGAGCGAGGCGGAGCCCGCTCGAGGGGGCTATGAACCCTCGAGCGAGACGGAACCCGCTCGAGGGAGGCGTGCACCCTCGAGCGAGGCGGAGCCTGCTCGAGGGGACCTTTGAGTGGGCCGCTTTGGTGGGCCGCGGGGACCACCGCGGCGTGGGGCCGTGCCCCGGGTGTGCACTTAAGCGAGATGCGTTTAGCTTTGGTTTTTTGCAGGTTTTAAGCAGGGTTTCCCCAGTTGTTTTAGGGGACCCTCAGGGCTGTCCCCGATAGTAGCCCCCGAGCATCTATGGGTTTGCCGGCCAGGCTCCCGCAGATGCTGAAGCCTACTGATAGGACGTTCTTCCCCCCTGGTTGCTAATGCTTTCTGTGGGGCTGCGCCAGTGGACCCGCGGGTCTAGCCCCCGAAGCCCTGCAAGAGCGCGAGTGCTCATGTAGGGGTTTTACCGTGGGATTTGGTCGGTGGGCGTGGTACATATTCCAACCGGCGTCGGCGATGTTTCAGCCGGCTTCAGTGACGCACACGCAACTGGCACTATCCGCGGCCGGTGCAACTCAGGAGGTGTAGACGTGCGTCGAGCCCCCGAGCCTGGGCCCGTTCAAGGCGATCGGGGGGGAGCTCTACGACTTGTTTTTAACACGCCCTCGCCGTCCCTCCGCAGGACGGAGGGTGAGGTTTCCGCAACCCCCATTGATCGGGTCGCGGATTGCGGATTCCTCATTGAGCTGTTAGTGGGTGGTTCGAGTGGACGCCCATGCCCCGTTCGATAAGGGTAGGCTGCGCGGTCCGGAGACGCGTCCATTAAAGCGCTTGCGTGGGTTTGCTAGGTGGGGCTCGGTCCCATTCGCTAGGGACCGAGGGCATGGAAGCTCTCCCTCGGTGGGATCCCCCCGGCTAGCTGCCCTCGCTGGCTCTCGAATACGACATGTGAGGCACCCTCGAGCCGGTGAGCTCGAGGAAAGGCTCGAATGCGCGTGCCCTCGTCGCCCCCGACTCTGGTGATCTGGGGTGCCTGTTCGAACCTGTTGAAGGTCAGGCTCCGAACCCCTGATCAGTAGGGCCGTGCGGGGGAACGGCTTGCCGCCCCCGTCTTTCGCATCTGCTGGTTTCGAGGGCCCCTGATTGCGTTAGCCCTCGAACCGCTGATCAGTAGGGTCGTGCGGGGTGGCGGCTAGCCGCCCCCGTCTTTCGCATCTGCGGGGTTCGAGGGTCCATGGTCGTGCCAGCCCCCCAGCCGCTGATCAGTAGCCCTTTGTGAATCGAGGGTACCTGTAGCGCTCGTTTATTTCAAACGGGCTTCGAGGCCACCGGTCGATGTTTGCACCCGTCGAGGGTCGTGTTAATTTGAGCCAGGGGCTCGGGCCGCTTCGAGGGTCTACTTTACTCAGTAAGGGACAGGGCCATTAAATGCTCGCGGTTGTGAGCGAAATCTCGCGCCGCGCGGCGCGCCTTTTCGAGCGTTGCGGCCGGGCGCGTAGTGGGCGGAGTGGGCAGGCGGATGTGACCGCCTGCCACGGCCCCGCGGTTACCGCGCCGTGATGATGGCTGCGGGCGGTTGCGTGGCCGCCGCGGTCGTGGTGGGGGCCGTCCGTCCGCGAAGGAATATTTCGGCCGCACTAATGCGCGCAGGACGTGCGATCCGGAGAGCACGCCTGCGGCCTATAAATCCAATTGAAGGGGAACGGGCGGTTTTTACCTTTGCTTTTAGCACTCGCCGTTCTTGCCTCTCGCGCTCTAGCCTCCAAGCTGCTCTCGCCATTGCATTTCTTTCTCCTTGTCCTTCGTCCCTCGCCCCTTCACCTACTCGCATGGCGCCCCAACCGCCTCTCGTCATCATCGACCCGTTTGCGTGGGAGCGCTCGACGGTGACGCGGCTGGCCCTGAACCAGCTGGTGACCGGTGGTCAGCTGGCGGCGAACGAGGATGGACGGCCGGCCGCATGGCTCGTGCCGTCGGAAAGGGACCGAGCGCCCAACCCTCTGAGCGGCTACGTGGTCAGCTTCGTTCGCTTCCACGAGCGGGGCTTCATGGCGCTGGCGAGCCGTTTCATGCGGGCGCTCTGTCACCACTACGGTGTGGAGATCCACAACTTCGCGTCGAACACGATCTCGCAGGCGGCCACATTTGTTGGCGTGCGTGAAGGCTTCCGGGGATCCCGGTGGGCGGGATCTCTGGGTTCACCTCTTCCGCGCAGAGCTGCACACGCTGGCGACGACGGAGACGAGGACCCGCCGCGCGGTATGCGCTGGTGGCATGTCGCTCGCCGTGCGGACCCAGCGCAAGGACGACTACATCCCCAGCACGATGACGTCCAACAACGCGGACTGGGAGCGGGGATGGTTCTACCTCAGCAACGACGAGCCCGGCCTCCCCCTACACCGGCCTGGTGCTCCGGGAGAGGCCCGCCTCCTGGTACTACGGGGTGTCCCCGTCCCAGCACTAGGCGCGGTTGGAATCGCTCCCCGGCCCCGCCGAGGAATCGGCGGGCGGCCGCGGGCTGAACGCGGAAGTCATCCTCGCCCACCTCCACCATCGGCGGATCGTCCCCTTGATGGAGAGGCCGCTCCGCATCTTCGAGATGACCGAGGAGGCGGATCCCGTCACGTTGGCGAGGTCGCGGACGCTGCCGGCCCCCTTGCTGCGGGACTATGCGGCTACCCGGGCGCGGTGCGCCATCGATCCCAACTCCGGGCGCTACAACGCAAACACCCTGTGGGACCTCGAGATGCTGCCCACCGGCCAACTGGTGAGCGGAGTTATTGATTTTGTTCTAGTTTTGTCAGTTCTCCGGGTTTTTGACGCATTTTGATGTTTTGTCTGCAGTTGGTGAGCGTGAGCGCCGCGAAGTCCGAGCCGCCCACCCCCCGCTCTCGCGCGCTCGGGCGCGCGGCACGGCGCCGAGAGCGGGAGTAGGCGGCGCGCAACGCGGCACAGGGTGCATCGCGAGCGGAGGAACGAGGAGTACCGGCTGCGCGAGCAGCAGGGGCTCTCCTCGCCGGGGACCGAGGAGTACTCGTCATCAGACGAGGGGGGGAGAGGAGGAAGAGATGAGGGGGCAGGCCCTCCCCGATAGATGGGAGCCTACACCCCGTCACCAGAGCCGGCTCCGGTGGCAAGAGCGGCATCGTCTGGGGCGAGCGCGGGGGGCGCCCGTCCCCAGGCAATCAACGACAGAGGCGGCGCGGGCCGCGGAGGGCGCCGGCGTGCGCCTCGGAGGCGTTCGCGTGCGCGGCGGAGACGCCGGAGGCGCGGCGGCGGCCGCGCCGGCCGCACCCACAACGTCAGCGGGGACGTCGAGGAAGAGGAAGCGCGCCTTCTCCTCCTCGAGGTAAGGGATTGGGCTTCGAGGGGTCGCGTGCCCGTCAGGCGGGAATCTGACAGCTTGTTGCGTTTCCGCAGGGTGGTTCCCATCGTGCCTCCCCTCGCAGCGGCCAAGGTGCTGAGGGTGGATGCGTCCGTCCCCACCCGGCGGCGTTCGTCGCGGGAGCCGCGGGCGGGGGCGAGCGAGGCGGCGACGGCGAGCGCGAGTTCGCGGGGCGCGGCCGAGGCCTCGAGGCCACGGGCCGGCGGCCTTGCCTCGCCGAGCCGCGGCCCGGCGGTTGGCCGAGGAGCGGCGGGCGGCGGGTTGCGGAGGAGGCGCGGCGGACGGCGGCGCGCGGGGAGGCAAGGCGGAGGCGACGGCGCGGCCGGCGGCGCGCCGTTGCGGCGGCATTGCCGGCGGCGTACGCCATGGACGGCCGCCCGGCGCTCGCGGTCGTAGAGACGCGGCCGGAGGCAACGGCCGCGGCGCCGCGGCGGGGAGATCGTGGCCACGGAGGCGCGGGCGGAGGCGGCGGTGGAGGCGCGGCGAGAGCCCGCACTCGCCGGCAGCTCCCGGGCGGTGGAGGTGGAGATACCGGACGACGACTCCCCGCCGCCCGGGTGGGACCAGTGGGTGACCTTCCCCACGCCATCCCCCGAGTCCCAGGAGGGGGCACTTGTGAGGCGGCGGGACGGCCACATGGTGGCAGGAGGCCAAGGGCACGGCGCCGAGGCTTCTTCTTCCCTCGTCGGCCGCTCTACTCCGGGAGAGGGGCGCGTTGACGGTCCGCCCGCCTTTGCGGACGCCCAGGTGGAGCAGGAGCTGTGGGGAGAGCTCCGTTACCACGGCGCCGCGCTCAACCGAGCGTTGAACGAGGCGCTGCGGATTCATGGCGGCCCGGCGTGGCGCGTCTTCCAGGTGAGGCGTTGTTGCCCACTTTCATTGATTTCGTCGTCTTCATGCTTGTTCCTCGCAACGCGACGCTCACCGGTTTTGGTCTGCTAGTGGCAAGAGCTCGAGAACCGCGCCCATGACAAGTATGGCGTCTTCGACCGGATGAGCGCCGAGCTTCGCCATCTCCGAGAGCGGTGTGATGCCTTCGACGTGCTCGCCGACGCCTTGGGGACCCCGGACAGCTGGCTGTCGTACCAGGCTGAGGCCCTACGCGACCAGCTCTAGGAGTGCGAAAGGCAGGACGCGGCACGCCCCTCCACCCTCGAGCGGATTTGCACGGCCCTCATCGATCGGGATGAGGCGCTGCAGCAGGCGCGGGGGGGTCTGGAGAGGATGCACACGTTGGCATCCAACTGGGAGGCGGAGGTGAGCACCGTCCGGGCCGACAATCAGGAGGTCCGCACGTGGCTTCGGGAGGCACAGGCCCAACAGAGCCAGGACGAGGAGAGGGCGCGCGCGGCTGAGCAGAAGGCCAAGGAGGCCGACGAGCTGAAGGCCACCCTCGACGCCAAAGTCGCTGCGCTCGCCACCGCAAAGGACCAGCTCCTGCAAGAGCGTACCTCCCGCCAGGGGGCTGAGGGACAGCTCCAGCAGGAGCGGGCCGCTCTTGCCGACACCCGGTCGGCGCTCGAGCGGGAGCGTACCGCTCGCGAGGTGGCGCAGAAGTCGCAGGAGGAGCGGAACGTTGAGTTCTCGAAGCTCGAGGGTGTAACACCCGAAAATTCCATCACAATAAAATATTGTTAGCAACATGGTTTAGTTTTATTTTCTAAGGATTTAATAAATTTGAATAAATAAATTTGCCTTTAATTAAATTAAACATCATTTAATAATTAGAAACAATCAAGTGTTTGTGCATCATGTTGAAATGCATGAGTTTTGTTTGTGGCTTGATTTTAAAAGTCTTAAAAAACACTTGTGAAAAGTCTTAAAAATAATTGTAAAATTGGTGTGAAAGTTTGAAAAAAAAAATGAAGGTTTGAATTTAAAAAAAAAGAAATGGTTGAAAAGTTGTAAAAATGATTTGTGAAAAGTCTTAAAATAGTTGAGTAAATTTGTGTTAAAATTTGTGTTTGAAAAGTTGAAAAGATTTGAATTTAAAAGGTTTTGAATTTGGATTTGAAAAGAAAAGAAAAGAAAAAGGAAAAAAAAAGAAAACTAACCTACCAATCTAGCCCAACCCACCGGCCCAGCTCCCCCGCTCGGCCCAAGCCGGCTCACTCGGCCCGCTCATCCCGCCTCCCTCCCTCTCCCTCTCTCACCCGCCGACGTGTGGGGCCCACACGTCGGGGGCTTCCCCTACCTCCCCCCCCCGCCCCCCCCCCCCTTTCCCCGCGCCGGCCGCCGGCACCCGCACCCCGCGCCGCCTCCTCGCCTTCCCGCGCCGCTCCACCTCCCCACCGGCGCGCCGCTCCACCTCCCCGCGCACTCACCCACCGCCGCCCGCCCCTCTTCCCCTCCCCCGTAACGGACGCCGCCCACACCCGCGCGCCATTAATGGCGCCGGCGCCACCGACCTCCCCCGCCGCCGCCTCGGACGCCCTCTCTACTTCTTCCCCTCCGCCCTATAAAGGCGAGCCCGAACCCCACCTCCTCCCGCACCACAGTCCCGCCTTCTCCTCGCGCATGCGCAGGCCGAGCCGGAGCGCCGCCCGCACCGGAGCTCCACTGCCCGATCTCCCTCGCCGCCGTTTCGCCCGCCTCTTCAAGAGCATAGGTGAATTTCTCTCCTTCTTGGCTTCGATTTCGCGCGGATCCCGTCGATTTTGGTGTCCTGGAGGCCACCTTTGCCTCACCGCCGCGCGCGCCGCCGCCCGGCGCCGCCGCTAGCCGCCGCCGCGGCCGTCCGCCCGCCGCCGCCCGTCGCCCGCAAGCGACCGTGGCCTTAGGATCCGAGCGGACGGCCCGCATTAAAAGGATTCATACCCCTTGGGTCCGGTCCACCGTGGACCATGGACCAGGTCCACCGGGCGCGGTCCACGGCTTGCGTCACGCTGACATCATCACCGCGTCGGCCACGCCCTACCGCGAGCCACCACGTGTCGCCGCCACAGTCCACCCGCCGGCTGCTTGGCTGTTTTGCAAAAAGGCCCCCGTAGTTTTCAATATCACATAAGTATCCTTCCACCTATATAAAAGTCTTACAATTCAGTCCTGATTTTTATATCTATGCCTCCGATCTCCATAGTTTTCATGTTTAATAGCCTATCCTTAGTCTTTTACATATTAGACCTCCTAGTTTCACACATATTTATGTTTAGGTCCCCGAAATCTTGCAGAGAAACCCCTAAAACTTTCAGATAATCACAATTTAGTCCCTGAACCTTGTTTCAGCCATAACTTTTCCATCCTAGCTCCGTTTTACGCGTTCTTGATGTCCACGCGATCGTCTCTCCGAGCCCGTCATTTCTAAAAGCTTGTTTTAGCCTTTTGGTAATGTTTGATGTATTGTTTTATTTATTGTATGTTTTCTTGCATGATCGTAGCCAACACGCCGTTCGAGGAAGTTCAAGTACGTAGCTTTGCGTATAAGGAAAGTAGCTTATCGTTGGAGAAAGGCAAGTGACCCTAACCACCCTTCTACCTATGCTTTAATCAAGATTACTATAAATTAATCGGAACATGGAGAACCACCCAGGAAAACAAGTGCAACCACGGTCCATATGGCTCGGCTTAGCCAATTAATTAGGTGTGCGATTGATCCGATGGCCCTTTTCCGAAAAGAGCGAGAGGGGGGATCCGGGTTGCGGGGGTATAGCCCGGTCCTTTTGGGGTAGCAACCTTTGCTAAGGTGCCGACCACTAGGGAGGGTTATGGTCCGCCCCGATCCGTAACTATGCGGGTCGTTAGTCTTTTGTATACCTTTGTAAAGGCTTCGTAGCGTCCCTATGCAATCACACCTCGGAAGTGTGGTATTGTGCTCGATCGGCACATGCGTGGTTGGGTTCAAAGTTCTTTGGAACTTTTACGCGAACCGTGGGAAAAGTGTGCAACCTCTCGCAGTGTTAAACGATCGATCGGCCGTGCTCACGGTCAAGAGCGGCTGGACCCTCACATGATTAATTGAACTTAAAGATGGATTAATATTGCTTTCCGGTTATTTCCGTGGCCTTGCTGAGTACCAACCATAAGTGTACTCATCCTTGCTTACGCTGTTCAGAGAAGAATCCCGGAGTGGAGTACTTCACCGATTACGAGGAGTTCTGAGGATGCGATCAACCGCCGAAGCTTTGTGGAAGATGAAGATGGAGTCGCGTCTTCATAGTTATCGTTGTTCGTGTAAAGACCTTTGTGTCTTCTATCGTGAGTGTAATAAAAGTTAATAAACCTTTTCTGTACGTTTTTTAGCGGTGTCTTGTGATATTACACTCATGAGTCTATCATATGTGTGAAATTGTGATCCTGGCACACATATGAGATGCATTCGGTTCTCTACGGAAAATCGGGTGTGACAGAGTGGTATCAGAGCATTGCTGACTGTAGGAACGCAGCCTCAGATAGAAATGGTCGATATTAAGGACTCTTTATCTAGAAAGCCCTTCCAGCATTCAAATATCTTATTTACGCATAAAAAAAATATTTTATTCTTTATTCTTTATCAAAATCAAATCTTTTGTTTTCTTCTACACTGAGTCTGATTCTTGTTCTTCCACCTTGAACTACCACACGTGTTTTATAGGATACATTCTTAGGTTGCCTACCCTCCTATCAGTTTCGTTTCGATAGAGCCGTTCTTGTGAGGACGTGCGATGTTAATGCTTGTTGATTGAAAACATGCATGATTTGGATCTTTGACATGATTGAAATGTTTTTGTGGAGTGATGGCCACAAATACATCAATAAAATAATTAAAGTTAAAATTTGAATCTTAGCCCCTTTTCTCTGATTCACCTTTATCAATTCAACTTCCTATCGGAAAACTTCTCTCTAACAATCAAATGATAAACGTCGAAAGTCGGGAGCCGGACGGGATATTCCGTTCATCGTCAATCGCTTGAATCAAGTTCCCTCCTTTACAAGAGTTAGCGATGGATCCCGCGATGCGGCAATTCTTTACGGAACAGATGCAATTAATTCAGAACCTCACCGCCACTGTTCAGAATCTACAAGCACAGCAGAACCGCCCCACCACCACAAGGACCCCCACCACCTCCACCACCGGTGAACAAGCATAGAGAATTCATGAGCCACAACCCGCCCACTTACTCTCATTCTGTGGATCCCCTCGATGCCGATGATTGGCTCAAGACCATCAACAAGATGCTGAATTTCACCCAATGCAATGATCGTGAGAAGGTTTTGTATGCCTCGGGACGTCCGGAAGGTGCGGCCGCCGATTGGTGGGATGCTTACACCGTCGCACATGCCGCCGCCGACACCATTACTTGGCAGGAGTTCCGGGAGAGTTTTCGTACACATCACATCCCGGCTCGGTGTGAAGAAGGCTCGAAGAAGAAGGAATTTCTAGCTCTAAAGCAAGGCAACATGACCGTTAGTGAGTATCCGGATCGGCTTACTCATTTGTCACGCTATGCACCCGATGAAGTCAACACGGATGCCAAGAGACAAGAACGCTTTCTTGATGGTTTGATAGGTCCACTTAACTATCGCTTGCGAGCCACACATTTCTTAACTTTCGGATGTTGCTCAATAAGGCTATAGGCTTGGAGAATAAACGCAAGGAACTCCGTGAACGAAGCGCAAGTTTCAACCTCAAGGTCAATCTAGCAAGAACACCCGCCCTCGTTACAACTCACCGCAAGACTCTCGGTTTCGTTCTAGCACACCGTGCGAGAGGCCATGGACGAGTCGGCGAGTATCGTTCGTTTGATGAACCCGAAGAATCCAACCCAATGACACCTCGGGCTCCAAATCCTCATCGAATCGCTCGGGTGCACCAAGAAGGAACACTACTCCGCTCACCCCGGTGGATGCTTCAACCGTGGAGAATTGGGACACTATGCCGCATTTGCCCTCGGCGCAATATGCGGACACCCCGGAGAGATAACGAGAGGTCAACGAAACAATATGCATGGTAGGGTGAACCATGTGACGGTCGAAGAAGCTCAAGGAGACAAAGATGTTGTGCTTAATACGTTTCTTATCAACTCGTACCTGCAACAGCTTTTATTTGATTCCGGGCATCGCATTCATTTATTACCGAACGATTCGTGACAAAGCATGATGTACCCAAGAGTTCCATGAAGACACATTTGCTAATCGAGTTCTCCAAACGGTGAAATGAAATCCACATATGTATGCCCACAGGTCAATCTTAAGATCGGAGAGATAGATTTTGAAGCAGACTTAGTGATTCTAACATCCAGTGGAATAGATGTGATCCTTGGTATGGATTGGTTAAGCAAGCATGATGGAATCATTTTGTGTGCCAAGAAGTCGGTGCTCTTAACTACCCCGCAAGGTGATAGGATTGAGTTTGCCGCTACAAGCCCGAAGAAGAAGGAGAAGTGAACAAGCTCTGTGATAGTAAACCATCATCTATCAAGAACATCTTGTATCTCCTCTTGTTTCCCGATCCCTCCGAATCTCGGGACGAGATTCTTTTTAAGGGGGTAGGATTTGTAACACCCGAAAATTCCATCACAATAAAATATTGTTAGCAACATGGTTTAGTTTTATTTTCTAAGGATTTAATAAATTTGAATAAATAAATTTGCCTTTAATTAAATTAAACATCATTTAATAATTAGAAACAATCAAGTGTTTGTGCATCATGTTGAAATGCATGAGTTTTGTTTGTGGCTTGTTTTTAAAAGTCTTAAAAAAACACTTGTGAAAAGTCTTAAAAATAATTGTAAAATTGGTGTAAAGTTTGAAAAAAAAATGAAGGTTTGAATTTAAAAAAAAAGAAATGGTTGAAAAGTTGTAAAAATGATTTGTGAAAAGTCTTAAAATAGTTGAGTAAATTTGTGTTAAAATTTGTGTTTGAAAAGTTGAAAAGATTTGAATTTAAAAGGTTTTGAATTTGGATTTGAAAAGAAAAGAAAAGAAAAAGGAAAAAAAAAAGAAAACTAACCTACCAGTCTAGCCCAACCCACCGCCCGGCCTCCCCCGCTCGGCCCAAGCCGGCTCACTCGGCCGCCCGCTCATCCCGCCTCCCTCCCTCTCCCTCTCTCACCCGCCGACGTGTGGGGCCCACACGTCAGGGGCTTCCCCTACCTCCAGCCCACGCCCCCCCCTTTCCCCGCGCGCGCCGCCGGCACCCGCACCCCGCGCCGCCTCCCTCGCCTTCCCGCGCGCGCTCCACCTCCCCCACCGGGCGCGCCGCTCCACCTCCCCGCGCACTCACCCACCGCCGCCCGCCCCTCTTCCCCCTCCCCCGTAACGGACGCCGCCCACACCCGCGCGCCATTAATGGCGCCGCGCCACCGACCTCCCCCCGCGCCGCCTCGGACGCCCTCTCTACTTCTTCCCCTCCGCCCTATAAAGGCGAGCCCGAACCCCACCTCCTCCCGCACCACGGTCCCGCCTTCTCCTCGCGCATGCGCAGTGCCGAGCCGAGCGCCGCCCGCACCGAGCTCCACCGCCCGATCTCCCTCGCCGCCGTTTCGCCCGCCTCTTCAAGAGCATAGGTGAATTTCTCTCCTTCTTGGCTTCGATTTCGCGCGGATCCCGTCGATTTTGGTGTCCCGGAGGCCACCTTTGCCTCACCGCCGCGCGCGCGCCGCCGGCGCCGCCGCTAGCCGCCGCGGCCGTCCGCCCGCCGCCGCCCGTCGCCTGCAAGCGACCGTGGCCTTAGGATCTGAGCGGACGGCCCAGATTAAAAGGATTCATACCCCTTGGGTCCGGTCCACCGTGGACCATGGACCAGGTCCACCGGGCGCGGTCCACGGCTTGCGTCACGCTGACATCATCACCGCGTCGGCCACGCCTACCGCGAGCCACCACGTGTCGCCGCCACAGTCCACCCGCCGGCTGCTTGGCTGTTTTGCAAAAAGGCCCCCGTAGTTTTCAATATCACATAAGTATCCTTCCACCTATATAAAAGTCTTACAATTCAGTCCTGATTTTTATATCTATGCCTCGATCTCCATAGTTTTCATGTTTAATAGCCTATCCTTAGTCTTTTACATATTAGACCTCCTAGTTTCACACATATTTATGTTTAGGTCCCTGAAATCTTGCGAGAGAAACCCCTAAAACTTTCGAGATAATCACAATTTAGTCCCCGAACCTTGTTTCGACCATAACTTTTCCATCCTAGCTCCGTTTTACGCGTTCTTGATGTCCACGCGATCGTCTCTCCGAGCCCGTCATTTCTAAAAGCTTGTTTTAGCCTTTTGGTAATGTTTGATGTATTGTTTTATTTATTGTATGTTTTCTTGCATGATCGTAGCCAACACGCCGTTCGAGGAAGTTCAAGTACAGAGCTTTGCAGATAAGGAAAGTAGCTTATCGTTGGAGAAAGGCAAGTGACCCTAACCACCCTTCTACCTATGCTTTAATCAAGATTACTATAAATTAATCGGAACATGGAGAACCACCCAGAAAACGGTGCAACCACACTCCATATGGCTCGGCTTAGCCAATTAATTAGGTGTGCGATTGATCCGATGGCCCTTTTCCGAAAGGAGCGCAGGGGGATCCGGGTTGCGGGGGTATAGCCCGGTCCTTTTGGGGTAGCAGCCTTTGCTAAGGTGCCGACCACTAGGGAGGGTTATGGTCCGCCCCGATCCGTAACTATGCGGGTCGTTAGTCTTTTGTATACCTTTGTAAAGGCTTCGTAGCGTCCCTATGCAATCACACCTCGGAAGTGTGGTATTGTGCACCGATCGGCACATGCGTGGTTGGGTTCAAAGTTCTTTGGAACTTTTACGCGAACCGTGGGAAAAGTGTGCAACCTCTCCGCAGTGTTAAAGCGATCGATCGGCCGTGCTCACGGTCAAGAGCGGCCTGGACCCTCACATGATTAATTGAACTTAAAGATGGATTAATATTGCTTTCCGGTTATTTCGTGGCCTTGCCGAGTACCAACCATAAGTGTACTCATCCTTGCTTACGCCGTTCGCAGAAGAATCCCGGAGTGGAGTACTTCACCGATTACGAGGAGTTCGAGGATGCGATCAACCATCGAAGCTCGTGGAAGATGAAGATGGAGTCGCGTCTTCATAGTTATCGTTGTTCGTGTAAAGACCTTTGTGTCTTCTATCGTGAGTGTAATAAAAGTTAATAAACCTTTTCTCGTACGTTTTTGAGCGTTGTCTTGTGATATTACACTCATGAGTCTATCATATGTGTGAAATTTTGATCCCGGCACACATATGAGATGCATTCGGTCTTCTACGGAAAATCGGGTGTGACGAGAGGGCGAACGGTGGTTCTCGGCATCACGAGTGCGAGCCAAGAGCAGATCCCTCAAGGAGCAGAGCGACACCATCGTCGCCCGTAGCAGAGCGGTCGAGGCCGAGCGCCGCGCCCTCGAGGTGGAGAGGAAGCGAGGTTGAAGGTAGGTCACTTGTTTTGTCTCTTGTTTTGCCGATCTTCCCTTAGAGGGTTCGTTCCTCCTTCGATTTCTTTCTTGCTGGCAACGTTCGAGCTCGCGCACCGCGCTAGGGCACGCGACCGACCGAGCCAAGGTGCTGCGAGGCCTCCTACAACTCCTCCGAGCGGAGCCGCCGGAGCCGCGTTCGCGGCCCTCGAGACCTGCCAGGCCGTGGAAGAGGGCGAGGCGCGGTCGGAAGCTCGCCGGCTAGCCGCCCTGCGCGCCCTCGGCGGGCATGTCTCCGGGCACATGCGCCGGGCTCTGCACCTTGGCGTCCAAAAGGCTCTCGGAGTGGTGCGATCTCACTACGAGATCAACTTCGAAGCCGTGGCAGAGGGCTACATCGTCCCAGAGGGCGTCGAGGACGAGGTGGCGATGGAGCGCCGTTGACGGTGAAAATCCGTCAACCTAGCCATGAGTTTACCTTCGGTGTTGGCATTAGTTTTATACCTTATCCATTGGTACTAACCCCCGTGGTATAACAAGTTCACGTGTGCGGGTCGTTTTTGGAGTTTAATGTTTATGCGGGGATTTAGTGTTGAATGCAAGACTTTCGGGATAAGTTCATCAAGCACCTCATGACAAGACCTTAAAGTCCCGAACAAGTCATGCAATGAAGTAAAATTAACTCCAAGAAGCCGGGGACTTGATCCGAGAAGACGACGGACTCCGGGGACCCGACCGGAAAAGTGCCTCGAATCTTGCAAGACAAGGAGTTGAGTCCAATTCGGAGAGAAACCGACGACATGGACCTACATGCGAAGGGGGAAGCATCCGGAAGCAAGGGAACCGACCTCGGGCAAAGGAGCCCGCGGGCCGGGCCTAAATGGGCCCGGGCCGGCCGGCCCCGATCCCGGTCGGCCCGGGCCCATTTAGGGCCCAAAACCGTCGCCCTTTGCCCTAGCCGCCAATCGGGCTATTTATAGTCCCCCGACCGAGAGCCACGCGAGAAGATTTCGTCTTCGGCCGCCGAGAAGCGAGAGAAGAGAGGGACACCATCTAGGAGAGGAGAGGGTCGAGCTAGTTGACTAGGGTTTCCCTAGCCGACGTGGGAACCTTGCACGGAAGACCACGTCGGAGTTCCCGGAGCTAGAAGCAAGATCAAGGAAGGATCCCGGTGGTGATCTTGTGTATGTATCATTGTTATAGTTGAATTATCAAGTTGAATCTTTTCTCGCCGATCAAGTGTTTCCTCGAAGATTTCGTTTTTCGATCGGCTTTGCTTATTTCAATTCTATTCTCGAGATAGATTACATAGGGTGTTCTTGTAGCCGCGGTGGCTAGAGGTACACGCCGGATCTTCCGAAAGAATCTCGACTTGTCTTTTGACTCGCCCTAAGCTCCCCGCATGAATAGGGATACGTTGTGACGAACGGGGGTCTCGAAAGGCGGATGTTTTCGGATTTGGACGGGAAACCACGATTTAAAGAGGCTTTTATTAAGATTCGATTTGCTACTTCTTCTCTTGCTTGGAACTTCAACAAAAGGCTTACCCCGATCCCTCTAGATCGGTTTATCTACCCAATCTTACTTTGTTTTCTCCGGTTTTTAGTAGATTAGATTCGTTTTGTGTCTTTTACTTAGATGCATTAGGTTCTTTATTGAAGATTGCAGTTATTTGGCTTTAATAGATTAAGTCTTGCGTCACACATTTGTTCCACGGATTCGATACCTTGGGTTCACCACTCGAGGGAAGAAGGGTCCCTTGACTACGACGGGAGACTTGTACGCTTGCGAGTCACGCACGAACTTTGATACAATTATTAACCGTCAACAAGCCCCTTTTTCTGGCGCCGTTGCCGGGGAACAAGTGATCAAGATTTGATTTTTTATTGCTTTTTTTTGTAATTTTCAGTACTGATTTTGTTTTATTTTTGCATCTACTAAATTTTGATCATCCTCAAAATACATCTAATCTAGTTTGTCTAACTCTAGTCTTTATAGATTTGTTTTGTTTTCTAGTTTTTTCTCGCATACTTTGTTTATTGCTAACCCTAACAGAGATGGATGGCTACCTCTCCAACAAACCCAATAATTTTGTGGATGATCTAGAAAAACTTTACGAGGCTAAGGAGACGCGAAGCACATCAAGCTAAAAAGCCGGATTTTGTAGATTCGGAGTCGGAAGACAAAGGATCGCGAGAATCTCCGAAGAATTCACCACCTCAAAGTCCGCGGGAGAATCGACCCCCACCAATGGGTGACCAACCACCGGAAGAACGCAAGATTGGGGAGCTATGCACCCCCGTACGTCATCGACCTACCAATCTTGAACCTCGAGGAGATCGGAAGACCGTTCGAGATCAAGACCTCAACAATCCGCATGGTGCAACATTCACCCTTCACCGGCAAAGAGGATCCGAACCTTCACCTCCAAGCATTCATTCAACCGTGTCGGACTTTCAACATGGACGGGGTGACTCAAGATCGGATGAGGGCAAGGCTCTTTCCGTTCTCACTACTCGGGAAGGCTTTGCAATGGTTCCACTCTCAACCGGCGGAGACGGTGCAAAATTGGAACACGTTGATGAAGGCTTTCATGAAGGAATACTACTCACCGGGTAAAACTCAAAGCTTGCGTAATAAGATTGCCACCTTTGTTCAATATCCTACGTAAACTATCTCGGAGGCATTCGAGCGCTTCAACGAGTACACCGGGCGGTTCCACATCACAAGTTCCCGAAAGAAGACCTCGTGCAAAAGTTCTATCAAGGACTCACCATGGCGTCAAGGACGATCATCGATGCATCGGCGGGAGGATCTATCATCGAGCTTACACCGACGGAAGCTTTCACGCCGTTCAAGAAGGTCGCGGATAATGATACGTGGGCGTCATCCGGGGCGCCTACACGCTGCTCAACCCATGGGGAACGTCAAAGGAGTCTTGCAAGTGGAGAAGGAAGACATACTTGAAGGCAAGATCGACTCGCTCATGAGGAGGTTGGAGAAGATGGAGATAGAAAAGAAAGAGGCTCAAGACTTGAAGGCCGCCGAAGCAAGGTCCACATGCGAAGAATGTGGAGAGTATGGCCATGTCCGCAAAGATTGTCCGGAGGAAGCCAAAGTGCTCGACTACATGAGGAAGGGAGAGTTGCCGAACTTCCGCTACGGGCAAGGTAGGCCTCAATTTAATGCAAGCTCATCTATTCCTAACGCGGTTCCGCTTCGGATACAATTGAAGGAGTTCATGGATGAGCAAGCTAAGATCAACAAGGACACCGTCACCAAGTTCAAGACCATAGACAAGGTGTTGGAGAACATCGATAGCAAAGTGACGGAGGTCGGAAGTTCCAATCATCAAGTGCTCAACATGATGAAGATGCTCGAGACGCAAGTTGGACAACTTGCGGGGCGCCTCACTAATGATGAAGGGAAGCTTCCGGGACAACCCAAATGTCCCGAATCGGCGAAGGCCATTCAAACGCGTTCGGGGAAGGAGACCGAAGATCCGGAACATACCGCGGGAGTAAGGAAGCCGAAACCGTCCACCGAGGTGGAAGGAGTTGCTAAAGAGAAGGTTACGGGGATCGTCACCGAGGAACCCGAATTCGAGATGCCGGAGGATGACACGAGGATACCGCAACTCAAGCCACGCTACTTCCGAGGTAAACTTGACAACCACTTTGAGAAGTTTGTGGAAGTTGTGCGTAGACTTAGCATCAACATGCCATTACTAGATGCCCTACAAGTACCTACATATTCTCGTTACTTTAAAGACATACTTGCAAATAAATATGAGATAGCAACACTCGGGGTAGATCATGTCAAAATGTACGAGGAGTGTAGTGCGGCTATTGCTTATGGGCTAGAGAAGCAAAAAGACCCCGGGTGCCCTACAATTCCATGTTCAGTTGGTTCTTTCAACTTCGAGAAGGCGTTATGCGACCTTGGAGCTAGTGCGAGTGTCATGCCGAGGGATGTGTTCGAGAAGCTACGCCTACCGATGGAGCCTACGGGAATATGTTTGGAGTTGGGAGACAACTCCATTCGCTATCCCTTGGGCATTCTTGAAGATGTACCCGTGAAGATTGGACACCACTTCATCCCCCGTCGACTTCGTTGTGCTCGAGATGGGAGAGAGGGAGAAGCCGCCGCTCATCCTAGGGAGGCCGTTCCTCAAGACCGTGGGAGCTACTATTGATGTTGGCAAGGGGGAGATCATGTTCGATATCAACGGAGAAAGGAGTTCCTTCAAGTTCCGTCCAAGGATTGAGGCATGCAACATGATTGGAGTGAAGGGAGAACCAAAACAAACGGAGGGGCTGAAAAAGAAGAAGGAGCCGAAAAAAATGAACGTAACGAAAATCAAAGAAGGTGTTGCATCCGTCAAGACAAAGGAAGAGAAGCCGCCCGTGAAGACCAAAAAAATGACTAAGCCAAATAAGCCGGAAGTCAAGCCCGCGCCCAAGATGGTGCGGAAGTGGGTACCCAAGATTGCAACGCCCGCAAAGAGCGTTGATCCGGAGTAATCAAGTGAAGAAGTCTAGCTATAGACTATAAACGAAGCGCTAGGCGGGAGGCAACCCGTTTCGTCGAGTCAAGAATAAGCTACGGGAGGACAACCCGATTCCGGGTTTTTCGAGTATTTTTAATAATTTAGTTTTTGAGTTTTATTACGCAAAGACATTAGACTTAGAAGTGGTTGAACAATATTAGAGACATAATTCTTGATTGAATGTTTGCTTTATCATAAACCCTTTGCATGAACCCTCCTATGTGCTTGTTTGATTCTTTTCTTTTCGAGAAACCCCCCAACCAAATAATTTCAGAACCTTAACTCAACCTTTCACCCTCATTATGGTGCTGAGGTTGACTTATTTTTCATGCTAAAACCACACGAGTAGAGCCACGATTTATGTTTAAGTGTTAATAAAATTCAGCACGTGGTAGGACTCGCGTGAACCTAGAAATCAAAGCTTTTGGTTGGTTTTAAAAATCTATATCCTTGGTTTCTCTAGGATTAGAATTTTTCTAAGCCTATTCTAATTTTGCTTCATTCAAAATCTTTCTTATTTAGCCAAAATTAGAACCTAAACCTATGCCCCCATGATCAAGCCGGGAAAACGTTCGCTCTCAACCAATGAAAGCAAACTATACCGGTGAGACCGAAATCGACGTAGTCGAAAAATATTTTCGACTTACATTTGTTTTTAATGGTTTAAAAACTTCTCTAAAATTATGCTTGAGCTCTTGCATGGCTCTAAAAGATATTTTAAATTTCGAATTAGAGGAGTGCTTAACCTTAAACACACCTAAATGGAGGCAACTAGTTTGAATTAATCATGCATGCACCATTGGATTCCCTTTTATCAACTTTCACCAATTCCACATGCAAAGGACAAGCATGGTGGGCAGCAAGCATCAACTTTGCAGGATTTTCATGGTGGCATGTGAAGCAAGTGGAGCTAGGGAGCATGGACATGACCCAAAGCATGGAGCATCAAGTGGGAGGACCAATAATTCAAGAAAAGGAGTGGACGAGAGCGTTTGGGCGGTGCAACTCGTGGAGCACGCGGGCAGGGAAAGTTGCAGAGGCGAAATGATCGTCTTTGGGAGAAAGACGCGCCGAGGAAGAGCCGGAGGACCCCGGGCCGGCCGGCCTAGGCCGGCCGGCCCGCCCTATATAAGCGGCCCCCCGGCGCCCGTTTTCTGCGGGCAAGCTTCCCTCTCCTTCCCTTGTTTGTGTGTTCAAGTTTGTGTGCTCGAACCTCCATAGACTTAGCCAACCATCCAAGCTTGATAGCTCAAGAAAAATCCACATCCTTAATCCACTCAAAGTCCACATCCGAAGCAAGGAGTTTAAGTGCCTAGTTTACCGGTTGCAACCCGGAATTTTAGTTGAAGAAAGAGTGCAGCAACCATGTGGAAGAAGACCACAAGTCTCTTCTCCAAGAAGAAGAGTTCGTCGTCGTCCAAGCCATCATCAACAACGTCTTCGAGGAGGCACTCGGTTTCCGAGTCTCCCCGGAGCATGGAGACGGACACGGCACCACCGAGGAGGAACGATGCTCTCCTCCTTGGTGGTATGAGAGCTGCGAGAAGCACTTCCATGAGGTTCACCGAACCTCGTGGGCACACGGAGGAGCAGCCCGCGCCACCACGACGATCGACTCGCTCAACCGCACCACCTCCTTACACCCCGACACAATCTTCGTACGGCTTCATCATCTTGTCGGCGGAGGAGGAGGAGAGGCTCGCCAATCTTGAGAAGAGGCTTGTGCCGAATGTCGAGTTCGACGACCAAGCACTCTACACCTTGGGTTTTTGCACCGACATATACTACATGTTGGGGCACCTCGGGTGGGTGCGGTTCTCCAACGGAATATCGGTGGACACCCATTTGGGTTACGCCTTGGAAATTTTGATGACTATTGCACCCATCGTTGATGATGATGGGGTGCAAAGCTTGTCATTCCGTTTGGAGGGAATCGAGCAAGTGGTTCCCTACGAGCACGTAAGGGAGCTGCTTGGATTCCACAAGGGAGCTCCGGAGAAAGTTGACGTGCCTCCCGGCATGTTGGCGAGAATTTTGGGGCATGATCTCCGGAGAAGCCCATCAACAACGCAATTGCATCCGCAACCCCATTATCCGGATATTTCACTCTTGGATGTGCAAGAGGGTATTGGGGAGGATGAGGGAAACAAAGGTGACCGACACGGAGTTGAATTGGCTATACTCGGCTTTAATTGCCAGGCAGCCAATTGACCCCTCTTACCTCATGATCAACCGTTGGTGTTGTGAAGCAACATCGGGGGCTGGTAATATTGGTTCGGGGTGTTACCTCTCCATGTTGGCCTTTTCCTTGCGGTCGGGGATCGCAAGAAACCCCGCTCACCTTTTGTGTGGTACCTCTCTCGGTTTTGAGTACTTGCGGCAAGGCAAGTACATTAGTGGAGATGAGAGAGGAGGTTATCGGTTGGCCATAGTGAACCTCCCCCTTCCGAATGAGAGGCTTAGGCTTTTCACCGAAGGAAGGGAAGATTGGTTGGAAGAGGGACTACTTGTCCCTGCAAGGAAGAACAAAAGAGGAAGAATCGTAGAGGAGAGAACATCCTCCGCACAAGCAAGTGGAGCACAACCCAATGTGCAACCATTTGGCGGGGGTTCCTCCTCCGCCAAGTTATTACGGAGGGTCTCAACAACAAGCATGGGGGGGGTGGTGCACCGGTACCCCCACAAAATTATGTTGTGCCCAACGCTAACTTCGCGGAGTCCTACGCTCATCATCCCCAACCACAACAAAGCATGGCCATTATTGGAGGGTATGCCGCAAGAAATGCTCAAAACATCGCAGCCATCCAATCTAACGCAGCTCAACTCGGTGAAGGCAATGCAAATATTGCCTTTGAACTTGGACGCCTTCACCTTGTGGAGCCAAATCAATTCGACGGAGGAAGCGTTCAACCATATTATGAGCAAGGGTATTATTATCAAGACTATCAACATCAACCACCGGCGGAGGACTAGAAGATTTAGGAACTTTAGTTTTCTTTTCTTTTCTTTTTCTCTCGTAATTTTCAGCTTTTGCTTATTGTGTTTGCGTAGTATTTTCTGTTTTCATTTAAATTTCAGCAAGCATGTTTTGTTTATTTTCAGTGTGTATTTCAACTTGATGTCACCATTAATAAAGTCACCACCTTGATTATATCATTGGAAAAGTTACAAAATTCGTGCCATGATGATATATGATTAAAATTGCAGCTTTGTTCATCTTTGTAGTTGATTTATGCATGTTTAAGCTAGTGCTCTCTTAAAAATACAGATCTGAATTTATTTAAATGCTAGCTTAATTTTCAGCGGAGGTTATGATTAAAATAAAGACCCATAGTGTTTTATGTGCTCTCAAGTTATGAATAGATTAAAGATGTCTTTTATGCTCAAAAATATTGCTAACCTTGTCACAAATATCACTTGTGTGTTGCTCAACCTATCCAAAGCCTTATATATATTTGAGTGCATAAACCTTAGTGTACAAGATTTATTTTTGAGTGCGTTATTGCAGGCCATGATTTCTCCGGCCCGAGACTAAGAAGCTGGTCATTCCTTTTTGCGTATCTATCTTTTTGCTAGCCTTTGATCCGTGCATTGTGTATCCCCGCATCGGTGATCTCACAAACTTCGCCGGATATCCACCCTTAAACCAAATATCATCTTTTTGTGATTACCTCCTTGACCACAACCTATCGTTGAGAATGGATCATCAATTCAAGGAAGATCGCAAGACGGTGCCAATGTTGAAGATTTCAAGTATCTCTCCAAGGAAAAATATCTCCGGTACCTACCTTATTTTTCGCCTCTTTGCTCGAGGACGAGCAACGTCTAAGCATGGGGGAGGAGGTAGGTACGGTGCAGTTTTAGAGTTCAAAAGGGAGTATTTTTAAAAAAATATATATATAATGATGAAAGAAAAAAAATTTCGGCGATGTACGTGACTTCCAAGGTGAAGAAAGAAAAAAAAAATATATATATATAAGAAAGAAAGAAAGAAAGAAAGAAAGAAAGAAAAGAATGAGAAATATGAGAAACAGAAAAAATATATATGTGCGTAAAGTGAACTCCCCGGTTCTCTAAGAGTGCATTCAAGGCTTCAAGTTAAAAAGATCCATTCTCATTTTCCAACCATGTGCAATCCGATAACGAGGACTTCCTTTGTGCCTCGGGATCACTCTTTGCCATTTGCACATGTCCACTCATCTAAAAGTGTGTGTATTTTTCTCTTTCCCCTCCTTGATTAACATTATTTTCCAATGACCTTTTTGACGAGTCTCGGTAAGACCATGAGAAGCTTGTCTTGTTTTGACAACACCTCATTTATAAAATCTTGTTAGGACTAAACTTTCCCAAAGCTCCATATAAAAGCCTACCACATATATATGAGAGGGAAAGGAGTAGAATATATAGGCTTGAGAGACAAGTGAGATGAGAGTTTATGAGCAATACACGAGATGATTTAAATTTGTGAATTTGGTTTAGTTTTTCTTTATCTCGATCTTCATTTCAAAAAAAATTCGAGATCTATTTAAAACTTTGTGAGCATGTTAATACTTGTGGGATAAGCTTAATGAGAATCTACCCTCCGTAGAGATGAAGGCTAGCACATTATGGAACTTTAATGAATTAAAATTTTGAGAGCATTATGTTTTCTCATGTGTAATCAAGTGCGAGTTTAAACATTGTTTAGCAATGATGATATCCATCGAAGGCTTACTCGAGGACGAGCAAGGTTTAAGCATGGGGGAGATGTTGACGGTGAAAATCCGTCAACCTAGCCATAAGTTTACCTTCGGTGTTGGCATTAGTTTTATACCTTATCCATTGGTACTAACCCCCGTGGTATAACAAGTTCACGTGTGCATGTCGTTTTTGGAGTTTAATGTTTATGCGAGGGATTTAGTGTTGAATGCAAGACTTTCGGGATAAGTTCATCAAGCACCTCATGACAAGACCTTAAAGTCCCGAACAAGTCATGCAATGAAGTAAAATTAACTCCAAGAAGCGGGGACTTGATCCGAGAAGACGACGGACTCCGGGGGACCCGACCGTAAAAGTCTTTGAATCTTGCAAGACAAGGAGTTGAGTCCAATTCGGAGAGAAACCGACGACATGGACCTACATGCGAAGGGGGAAGCATCCGGGAAGCAAGGGAACCGACCTCGGGCAAAGGAGCCCGCGGGCGCGGGCCTAAATGGGCCCGGGCCGGCCGGCCCGATCCGGTCGGCCCGAGCCCATTTAGGACCCAAAACCGTCGCCCTTTGCCCTAGCCGCCAATCGGGCTATTTATAGTCCCCCGACCGAGAGCCACGCGAGAGAAGATTTCGTCTTCGGCCGCCGAGAAGCGAGAGAAGAGAGGGACACCATCTAGGAGAGGAGAGGGTCGAGCTAGTTGACTAGGGTTTCCCTAGCCGACGTGGGAACCTTGCACGGAAGACCACGTCGGAGTTCCCGAGCTAGAAGCAAGATCAAGGAAGGATCCCGGTGGTGATCTTGTGTATGTATCATTGTTATAGTTGAATTATCAAGTTGAATCTTTTCTCAGCGATCAAGTGTTTCCTCGAAGATTTCGTTTTTCGATCGGCTTTGCTTATTTCAATTCTATTCTCGAGATAGATTACATAGGGTGTTCTTGTAGCCGCGGTGGCTAGAGGTACACGCCGGATCTTCCGAAAGAATCTCGACTTGTCTTTTGACTCGCCCTAAGCTCCCCGCATGAATAGGGATACGTTGTGACGAACGGGGGTCTCGAAAGGCGGATGTTTTCGGATTTGGACGGGAAACCACGATTTAAAGAGGCTTTTATTAAGATTCGATTTGCTACTTCTTCTCTTGCTTGGAACTTCAACAAAAGGCTTACCCCGATCCCTCTAGATCGGTTTATCTACCCAATCTTACTTTGTTTTCTCCGGTTTTTAGTAGATTAGA
The DNA here is from genome assembly GCA_947561735.1 of Cenchrus americanus. NCBI lineage: Eukaryota > Viridiplantae > Streptophyta > Magnoliopsida > Poales > Poaceae > Cenchrus > Cenchrus americanus. The sequence continues at coordinate 8,720,873 of OX387240.1, read as the reverse complement.
TTCGTTTTGTGTCTTTTACTTAGATGCATTAGGTTCTTTATTGAAGATTGCAGTTATTTGGCTTTAATAGATTAAGTCTTGCGTCACACATTTGTTCCACGGATTCGATACCTTGGGTTCACCACTCGAGGGAAGAAGGGTCCCTTGACTACGACGGGAGACTTGTACGCTTGCGAGTCACGCACGAACTTTGATACAATTATTAACCGTCAACAAGCGCATGGACGCGTTAGGCCGCCGACGCCGCCGAGGCGCTCACCGAAGCCTTCGAGGAGTTCTCGTTTCGGACGCCGTCGATGCCGATGCTCCTCGGGCCCGAAGATTGCCGGGCGCCGGCCCTTTTTTTTGTTTGTGTGCTAGTATGTGGGCCGCGTGGCCATGTAAATGAACAATCGTATTGTTTCAAACATTTGATGGAGCAAATGATGTTTGTTATTTTTATGGCGGCGTTTTGTTTCTTCCTTTGCACGAGTAAATTCGAGTTAGGGGAGTTCGATTTTCGCAAACGGCCGCCGGGCCGGGGCAAGAGAGAAGGGTCGTATCCTCGTGGAGGCATAGGCCGTCTCGGCTTGCGCGCCCTTTCCGCTAGGTCGTCCGCGCCCTTGTTTGAACTTTGCTCAAGGCCAAGGTTGAGCCAAACTTTAGCGCACGTGAGTTTTTTGCGAAAAAAGGGGACCATTTTTTGGGGGGGGGGGGGGGTGCCCCCCGTAGTAGCCCCCGAGGGTAACTTGGGTTTCAGGGGAAAGCCGAGTTGCCCTCTTTATTGAACCGGTGATGTTTACATGTTTGTTGCCAACTGGGGTGTTGGGCACGTAATTTACAACAAAAGACTTGGAAATCCTAGCTAGGGGTAGAAGCGACGTAGCTGTTGGATGTTCCAAGCGTTGGTGAGTTCCTCACCGTCCTCGTTGGCCAGCTTGTACGTGCCGGGCTTGAGGACTTTCACCATGACATAGGGTCCCTCCCACGGAGGTGATAGCTTGTGGCGTCCTCGGTTGTCTTGGCGTAGCCTTAGGACCAAATCCCCCTCGCTAAAGTCCCGCCGGCATATCTTCCGTGTCTCGTAGCGCCTTAGGGACTGTTGGTATCTCGTGGAGTGCATCAAGGCTACGAGGCGCGCTTCATCTAGCTGGTCCAGTGAGTCCTCGCGGGCCCGCTGGTTGGTGTCCTCGTCATAGCCTCGTACCCTGGGCGACCCATACTCTAAGTCCGTGGGGAGGACGGCCTCCGCGCCATGGACTAGAAAGAAAGGGGTGAACAAGGTGGCTCTGCTTGGGGTGGTCCTTAGGCTCCTCACGACCGCAGGCAGTTCCTGGAGCCATTTCCGACCAGACTTGTTCAACTGGTCGAAAATTCTGGGCTTGAGGCCTTGTAGAATCATGCCGTTGGCACGTTCTACTTGGTCGTTGGTCTGTGGGTGTGCCACAGCCGCCCAGTCCACACAGATGTGGAATTTGTCGCAAAACTCCAGGAATTTCCTGCCCGTGAACTGGGACCCGTTGTCGGTGATAATGGAGTTCGGCACTCCAAAACGATGGACGATGTCAGTGAAGAACGTCACCGCTTGCTCCGCCCTGAGGTTCGTGATGGGACGTACCTCCACTCATTTGGAGAATTTGTCGATGGCAACCAACAGGTGGGTGAAGCCCCCGGGCGCCTTTCGCAAGGGCCGGCGATGTCCGCCCCCCACACGGCGAAAGTCCATGTAAAGGGGATGGTCCGCAGGCGTGCGCGGGAGGTTGGATTTCCGGGCGTAGAATTGGCACCCCTCGCAGGTGCGTACGATCTTGCTGGCATCCGCGACCGCGGTGGGCCAGTAAAAGCCTTGGCGGAACGCGTTGCCTACGAGGGTGCGGGGCGCGGCGTGATGGCCGCAAATCCCCGCGTGTATGTCCCGGAGGAGCTCGCGCCCCTCGGGGATGGGCACGCATCAATGTAGGATGCAGGAGGCAGCGCGCTTGTACAGCTCGCCGTCAACGAGGGCAAAAGATTTGGCCATCCTGGCGATGCGCCTGGCCTCGGATCGGTCCGCGGGGAGTTCCCCTCGGTCCATCCAGGCGAAGTATTTGTCACGCCAGTCCGCCCTACTGGGGGCCGGCTCGACGTCCATGACCTCAGCCTCGCTGGCACCGTACCCCTCGAGGAGGGAGAGCACGTACGCCTCGTTCGAGGGGTCCTCGTCCATGGGCCCTGCGCCTGTTGGACTCGAGGGAGCCCCCGAGGGTTCCGTGTGGTTCGAGGGGTGCGGCTCGAGGGCGACGGACGGCTGGGCGACATCTCGAGCAAAGACGTTCGGGGGGACAGTGATCCGCCCCGACGCGATCTTGGCAAGCTTGTCCGCCTCCTCGTTGTACCGGCGGGGCACGTGGTTCAGCTCGAGGCCGTAGAACTTGTCCTCGAGGGCCCACACGGCCTTGCAGTACGCCTCCATCTTGTCGTCGTGGCAGCTTGCGTTCTTCATGACTTGGTCGATCACAAGCTGCGAATCCCCTCGTACGTCGAGGCGCTTGACGCCTATCTCAATGGCGATTTTGAGGCCGCAGAGCAGGGCCTCGTATTCAGCCATGTTGTTTGACGCGGGGAAATGTAGGCGCACCGCGTACCGCATGTGCTCCCCGAGGGGTGAGACGAATAGCAGACCCACGCCCGCCCCTGTCTTCATCGCTGAGTCGTCGAAATACAGAGTCCAGCCTCTCGCCCGGATGCCGCGGCGGCGGCGGTCGCGTGTCCGTCCACTCGGCGATGAAATCTGCCAAGATCTGGGACTTGATGGCCTTGCGCGGGGCATAGGCGAGTGTTTCGCCCATTAGCTCCACCGACCACTTGGCGATCCTGCCCGCTGCATCTGGATTGCGGATGATTTCTCCTAGCGGAAAGGAGGAAACCACCGTGACAGGGTGGCCTCGAAGTAGTGGCGGAGCTTGCGCCGCGCGAGGACTACTACGTAGGGCAGCTTCTGGACTTGAGGGTAGCGCGCCTTGGTGTCGGACAAGACCTCGCTGATGTAATACACCAGCCGCTGAACCGGCAAGGCGTGCCCCTCCTCCGTGCGCTCTACCACGATCACGGCGGCCGACCACCGGGTGGTCGCGGCCACGTAGAGTTGCGGGAGGTTCGCCGTCTTGCGGTGGTGTGAGGATCGGGCGTGAGTCAATGACGCCTTCCGCTTGTCAAGCGCCTCTTGGGCCTCGGTGGTCCAGGAGAAGCGCTCGTGCTTCTTGAGGAGGCGGTAGAGGGGCAAGCCTTTCTCGTCGAGCCGCGAGATGAAGCGGCTCAAGGCGGCAAGGCACCCCAGCACCCTTTGTACCCCTTTGAGGTCCCGAATCGGACCCATTCGCTCGATAGCCGCAACCTTTTTAGGGTTGGCCTCGATGCCTCGCTGGGAGACTATGTATCCTAGAAGCATGCCCCGCGGCACGCCAAAGACACATTTTTCGGGGTTCAATTTTACCCCGTTGGCCCGTAGGCAGCCGAACGCGATGCTGAGGTCGCCAAGCAGGTCGTCCGCCTTCCTGGTTTTCACGACTATGTCGTCTACGTACGCCTCGATGGTCCGGCCGATATGGTCTCCGAAAACGTGCTTGCATGCCTTGTTGGTACGTTGCACTCGCGTTCGGAGGCCGAACGACATCGTGACGTAGCAAAACATCCCGAACGGCGTGATGAATGAAGTCGCGAGCTGGTCGGACTCCTTCATTTTGATTTGGTGGTACCGGAATAGGCATCAAGGAAACAAAGTAGTTCACACCCGGCGGTCGAATCAACGATTTGATCGATGCGGCAAAGGAAAAGGAACTTTAGGACATGCTTTATTAAGACTGGTGTAGTCTATACACATCCACCACTTCCCGTTCTTTTTCTTTACTAGTACAAGATTGGCTAGCCACGTAGGGTGGAACACTTCCTTGATGAACCCGGCCCTCGAGGAGCTTCCACGGCCTCCGTTCCAATTGCCTGCCCGCCGCTCCTCGTCGAAGCGGCGGAGCCGTTGCTGCACGGCGCGGGAGTGAGGTAGGATATCAAGGGAGTGCTCGGCGACCTCCCTCGGGATGCCTGGCATGTCCGAGGGACTCCACGCGAAGATGTCGGTGTTGGCGCAGAGGAAGTCGACGAGCACCACTTCCTATTTCGGGTCGAGGGTAGAACTGACCCTCAACGCCTTGCCCTCGGGGGCAGCAGGGTCGAGGGGCACTTCCTTGGACTGCTCCGCGGCCTCGAAGTTACCGGCGTGCTTGGTGGTGGAGTCGAGGTCCTCATTGACCATCTTCTCCAAGGTGGTCACCAGTGCTTCATCCAGCGCCAGCGCTTCCGCGTGCTCTACGCATTCAATGTCGTAGTCGAAGGCGTGCTCGATGGACGTGCCCACGGTGATGACGCCATTCGGTCCCGGCATCTTCATCTTGAGGTAGGTGTAGTTGGGGACATCTATGAACTTGGCGTAGCAGGGCCGCCCAAGTATGGCGTGATATGCGCCCCTGAACCCCACCATCTCGAAGGTGAGCATCTCCTTGCGGTAGTTGCTCGGAGTGCCGAACCAAACAGGCAGATCGATCTGCCCAAGGGGCTGGACGCGCTTGCCCGGCGCGACGCCATGGAACGACGTCGTGCTGGGCCGTAGCTGGTCCAACCCGATCCTCAGCAGGCGCAGCGTGTGCGCGTAGAGGATATTGAGGCTGCTGCTTCCGTCCATTAGGACCTTTGAGAATCGCGCGTTCCCAATGACCGGGTCGACCACCAGTGGGTACTGGCCCGGGTTGGGGATGGGGTTTGGATGATCTTCGCGGCTGAAAGTGATGGCATCCTCTGACCAGTCAAGGAAGGAGGGAGGTGCCTTCTCCACGGCGAGAACCTCGTGCCCCTCCCGCTTGCGCTGGCGGCTCGACATGTCGACGGTTGGCCCCCCGAAGATGAGGAACACGTTCTCTACGGCGGGGAAGCCGCCTACGTCGCCATCACCCCCGTCCTTCTTGGCTTCAGCGTCCTTTGCGGCGGCACGGCCATAGAACCGCTTGAGCAAGTCGCATTGCTCGAGGGTGTGATTCACCGGTGTCTTGTGGTAGGGACATGGCTTCTTCAGCATGTCGTCGAACACCCCCGGACCTCGAGGGGCCGGTCGAGGGCCCCGTCGAGCCGAGTCAATAGCAAGGGCCTCGGCGTCGTTGCTGTCGCGTCCCTGCTCGCGCGCCTCACGGCGCGGCTTCTTCCCCTTCTTGCCCCATTGTCCTTCCGGTGGAGCTCCTTGGACTTGCTGCCCTCCGCGGGCGCGTCGTCCGTGCGCTTGCCCTTCTTGCCGTCAAAGATCGCCCCCACGGCCTCTTCGCACCGTGGCAAAAGCGGTGGCGATATCGAACGGCTCGTTCGAGTCGGGCCGGCGGGCTGCGCCCCGGCTCGCGCACAAGGTCCCGCACGTGGTGCCCTCGAGGAAGGCGTGCACAATCTCGGATTGCGCCACGCTTGGGAGCTCCGTGCGCACTTGGAGAAGCACCGTATGAAGTCCCGAAGCGACTCTCCCGGGCTTCCGGGTGCGGGAGCGTGTCGTATGGACCTCCCGGGGCCCACTACCTCGGTGGGTACTAGGACCGACTACTCGGTGGGCCCCCGGGACTACCGGCTTGCGCTACACGGCACACGAAGGCGTGGAGCACAAGGACAAAGACAGAGTAGTACTCGGTTAAGGCTCGTACACGTTCCGCACCGTGTAGAGGTCTCCCTAGACGTACTCGACTAGTACTCCTTCCCTACTCCGACTTGTAACCCCGCCTCCCGGACTATATAAGGCGAGGCGGGGACCGATCCCGGGATCACCTCATCCAATCTCAACTCACGGCGCACCGTTGCACCATCCCGTAACCGTGCCCTATCAATCCGAGCTACGCGGCATACGGGACGTAGGGTATTACGCACCTCGCGGCCCGAACCTTGTCTAAATTGTGTGCCACGTGCCTCTTCCTTCGAGTTACCGATCTCGGCGAGTCACATTCATCTACTTCGGGTACTCCCCGTAGTAGGTTGCCGGTCCAAAACACCGACAACCGGCGCGCCGGGTAGGGGCTCTCGCTCGAGATCACATGGCGAACTCGACGGCTTCTGTTCACATCAAGCCAACCGTCGCCTTCAACCGTGGCGACACCTTCGTCTTCGGGGGCTTGGGTCCGCACCGCCGATGGCGCGGGCTCTTTCCCGCCGCGCCGCTTGATCATGCAACCCGACTCGAGGACAGGCCTTGTGACGCTTCCCGAAGTTGTCACGGGCAAGCTCGCCGGCAAGTTCGGCGAAATTTCGCTCTCCAACCTCCACGCTGACTTCGAGCTCGAGTCCGTCTCCAACTCGAACCCGACGTCGCCATGGGCCATCGCATGCGAGCCGGCTCCTCAGCCATCGCAGGCGGTCCCCTCTCCACGTCAGCGCTCTGTGCGTGGCCCTCGCGTTCCCCGGCCGGGCCCGCACGGAGGCTTCTACGCCACGCCGGGCCGGCAAGGAGCCCGTAACCGAGTACAACTCGGACTCCGACGCCGTCTCCAACCGCGTCTCGGACTCCGGCCCTCTCTCCGAGTTCTACTCGAACCCGGACTACGAGTTCGACTTCGGGTCGGACCCCGAGGAGCCCGAGTCCGAAGACAACTCCTCCGAGCTTCCCTTGTCGGGGCCGGCCTGCGGGGCCGGTTATAAGATCAACGCCGGCCGGGAGATACGTCTACGGCCGGACCGCAAACCTCGCCGAGCCGACAACGAGAGGACTCACGCCACGTCGCCTACATCGACTCGCTACCGTTCCGGGAGGGGAACACCACTAGCCCAAGCCGACTCAAGCACACCAACCGAGGTGGCACCTTCGAGCCAAGCTTGGGTACCCCCGATCGTCAAGTCTTCATGGCCGCCGGCGACACCCCGGGAACCTCAGGCACGGCCGCAGACAAGTACCTGGAGGACATCTCCGCAGACGAGCTGTCTGCTGATGCCCCTGCGGACGAGACCGACGCCAACAGGGACGCCCGGCGCGAACGTAACAGGAAGCGCAACGAACGACGCCGGCGGCTCAGAGACAACCTCCCCATCCGCAACCTTGCGGAAGCTCTCGAAGCAGTCGAGAGCAGAGTTCACACCACTCCTGAGCAATGCCTCATGTCGATCACGGCGATCGCACGTCAGGCTCAGGGCATACGGGCTGGAGAAGTCATCGCCAAGCTCGCTGAAGAAGCCTACTTCATGCGGGTAGACAAGAGAGTCACCCAACCTCTCCCGGCCTAAGCCTCGCGACAACGAGGCTACTAGTCGCGATGTTGACCCCGGTCCCAACCGTAGTCGGGGCGACATCCCGGCTGAACCAAACCGTCGACGCTCCACCGCCGGCGGACCCTCACGACAAGACAACGTCAACCGAGAAGTCGTCCCCCACCGTGCCTCGGCCGGTGGTGGCGGCAACGACCCCGACGGCGGCGGCGGCGGCGGCGGCGGCTCCAACCACGGAGCCAACAAGAAAGCCGGAGGCGGCGGCGGCCCGCGGCGGCCGCGGCCACGCGCATAGCCACACCTCCGGGCGCCTCTCCCGGCGGGGTACGATGCTCGCCGCAGAATCGAAGAGTTGCGGCGAAGAAGTCGACGACCGCCGCTGAAGGCGACGGCTTCCCTGCCTTCTCACCCCGGCTTCGTAATCTGCTCCTCCCCGATAAGTTCAAGCCTTTGGGGATCACCAAATACGACGCGAAGCAGGATCCCATCCAGTGGCTCCGATGCTACGCTCTTTCCATCGAGAACGCTGGCGGCAACGGCGACACCAAGTGCCTCTACTTCCCCTTCCATGCCCGGACCAAGCCCCACTCACGTGGCTCGAGTCGCCCGGACAAGCACTCAATCGACAAGTGGGACCAGCCGAAGGAGCAATTCACAAGCAACTTCGCGGCGCCATGGGCCGCTCGGGTACTCGCATGGACCTTGCCATGATCAAGCGGGAACAAGGCGAGACCCTCCGCAAGTACATGCGCCGCTTTTTCGACAAGCGCGCTACCGTCGTGGACGTCACCGACAAGGAGGTCATCGACCTCTTCCGGGGACGGGCTCTACCATCGCCGCACCTTCGAAGACTTCGGCCGACGCCGCCCCAAGTCCATTCCCCACCTCAAGGACATGATCACGTCCTGGGCGGACGAAGAGGACAAGGCCAACGCCAAGTACGACGCCATCCGCGGCAAGTCCAAGCGAGAACCAAGGTGGCGGCGGCGGCAGCAATCCAAACCAAGGCGGCCGCAACAACAACAACAACAACAACAACAACTTCTCGGGTTCCAACCGCAAGCGCAAGCCGTACAATACCGTCGCGGCTATCCGGCGCCCTCCAAAAGGGAACTCGAAGAAGAATTCGGCGGGTTCAAAGACCTCATCGAAGGAGAAGTGCCCGTGGCACCCGAACGGCAACCACACCACCGAGCCGGTGCTACCGGCTCGGGCATGCACTCAAGGATACGCCGAGCCACCGCACCCTCACGATCAGAAGAACAAGAAGAAGGACGGCGACGACTTCCAAGAACCCGAGAAGACCGTCAACGTCCTCTTCGGCGGACTACCCTGCAGGCGGGAGCAGAAGGCTACTCGCCGTGAAGTGATGTCCATTGAACCAGCGGTTATGACCCCTCTCAGGTGGTCAGAGACGCCCATCACCTTCTCCCGCGCGGACCAATGGACCAGCTTCTCCGAACCAGGACGTTTCCCTCTCGTCCTGAAACCAACAGTGGCGGGCTCTAAGCTCAACAAGGTGCTCATCGACGGCGGAAGCGGGCTCAACGTCCTCTTCACCAAGACTCGAAGAAGATGAACCTTGACGTCACCCCCATGCTCGACAAGAGCAGCATGCCTTTCTACGGCATCGTCCCAGGCAACGCGGCTATCCCACTAGGCTCAGTGGTACTGCCAGTCACCTTCGGGGCGTCTCGCGACAACTACCGCACCGAGTACATCAAGTTCGAGGTCGCGGATATCGAGACTTCCTACCATGCCATCCTCGGCAGACCGGCCATCGCCAAGTTCATGGCGGTGCCCCACTACACATACTTGGTACTCAAAATGCCAAGTCCAGCCGGCGTACTCTCCCTCCGGGGGGACTTGAAGATCTCTCACGATCGCGATACGAGAGGCCGTGGTGATCGCTTCAACAAACCAAGTACCCACCCCAATGATGGAGGTCTACGCCGCGTCGAAGAAGCTTGCCACAAGCGAACTCGACATCCCGCAGAAGTCGGACGGCGCCAACAAGCCTCGGCCACCCGAGGAGGTGCTCACCAAGTCGGTCGACCTCGGAACGGGCGACCCCACCAAGACCACCACCATCGGGGCCGGCCTCGACCCCAAATAGGAAGACGCGCTCATCAGCTTCCTTCGGGCTAACCGCGACATCTTCGCGTGGAAGCCGGCGGACATGCCAGGGGAGTGCCCGGGGAGGCCGATCGAGCACGCCTCAACGTCGATCCAAAGGCCACCCCCAAGCGACAACACCTCCGACGCTTCGCCGATGACAGACGGGACGCCATCAAGAAGGAACTCGCCAAGCTACTCGCTGCTGGCTTCATCGAGAAGTCTTCCATCTCGAGTGGCTCGCCAACCCCGTCCTCGTCCGCAAGAAGAACTCGAACGAGTGGAGGATGTGCGTCGACTACACCGAGCCTCAACAAGCACGCCCCCGAAGGACCCCTTCGGGTTGCCACGGATTGATCAAGTCATCGACTCCACGGCGAGGCCGCGACCCCGCTCTGCTTCCTCGGCGCTACTCCGGGTACCACCGGATCGCAATCAAGGAGGAAGACCGAGGAGAAGACCGCGTTCATCACCCCGTTTGGCGCGTCTTTGCTACACGACCATGTCTTTCGGGTTGAAGAACGCCGGCGCTACTTACCAACGGGCCATCCGGGCACGCTTCAAGCGGCAACTCAACAAGAACGTCGAGGCCTACGTGGATGACGTGGTTGTCAAAACCGGGGACTCCGGTACCCTCATCGACGACCTTGAAGAGACCTTCGCATCGCTACGCGAGTACCGCCGGAAGCTCAACCCGAACAAGTGCGTCTTCGGCGTACCTTCGGGCAAACTACTCGGCTTCATCATCAGCCAACGCGGCATCGAAGCCAACCCCGAGAAGATCTCCGCCATCACCAGCATGAAAGCTCCCACGAGCATCAAGGACGTCCGAAGGCGACGGGGGTGCATGGCGGCATTGAACAGATTCATCTCGAAGCTAGGAGAACGGGGTCTCCCCTTCTTCAAACTACTCAAGCACCATGAGAAGTTCGTATGGACTGCAGAGGCGGACCAAGCCCTTGCCCAGCTCAAGGACTTCCTGTCGAAGCCACCAGTCCTCACGGCTCCCTACAAGGGCGAGCGGCCTCTTTGCTCTACCTCGCCGCGACTACTCACGTGGTCGATCTGCCATCGTTGTCGAGCGGCGGGGAAGACGGCCACGCCTACCGGTCCGGCGCCCGGTCTACTTCGTCGGCGAGGTTCTATCGAGTCCAAGGCTCGCTACCGGCCCGTGCGAAGCTTCGTACGCTCTACTCATCACCTCGCGGAAGCTACGACACTACTTCCAGGAGTACTCGGTCTCCGTCGTCACCGACTACCCGCTCGGCGACATCCTGAGGAACCCAGACGCCACCGGAAGGATCTCCAAATGGGCTGTCGAGCTCGGCGCCCTCACCATCGACTTCAAGCCGCGCACAGCCATCAAGTCGCAAGCCCTAGTCGACTTTATGGCAGAGTGGCGGGAGAACCAGCTACCTACTCCCACCGTGCGACCAGAGCATTGGGTGATGTACTTCGACGGCTCACTCAACCTCGAGGGCGCGAGCGCGGGGGGTACTCCCCGATCTCTCCAACGGGCGAACAACTCAAGTACGTCCCGCGGATCTTCCGGAAGGTCTCAAACAACGAAGCCGAATACGAAGCCCTCCTACACGGGCTCCGCCTCGCGGCTTCACTTGGCATCAAGCGGCTACTAGTCTACGGCGACTCCGCGGTGGTCATCAACCAAGTCAACAAGTCCCGGGACCGCAACAAGGAGAACATGGACGCCTATCGCCTAGAAGTCCGCAAGCTCGAGAACAAATTCTATGGTCTCGAGTTCCACCACATCGTTCGCGACAACAATGTTGCGGCGGACGTCCTCTCGAAGCTCGGATCCACCCGCGCCCAAGTACCCGCGGGCGTCTTCGTCCATGAGCTTCACGCGCCATCCATCCCGGAGGCGGCGCCACCGACCCCTTGTCCCGGCTAACCCATCGGGTGGGCGGGGAGGTCATGATGATCGACGTGGACCGGAGGCAACCCTTCATCGACTACCTCGGCGAGCGAAGGTCCCCTCCGACAAGAGCGCGGTCGAACAACTCGTCCGCCGCGCCAAGTCTTACGTCCTCGTCGGCGACAAACTCTACAAGCGAGGCGCATCTTCCGGAGTACTTATGAAGTGCGTCCCTCGCGAAGAAGGCAAGGACATCTTGGAGGAGATCCACAAGGGTGTCCGCGGCAACCACGCGTCCTCCCGCACGCCGGTCGGCAAGGCCTTCCGCGAGCCTTCTACCGGCCCACGCCCGGGCGATGCCGAAGAACTCGTCGAAGGTGCCAAGGATGTCGGTTCTTCGCCAAGCGACGGCACGTCCCCGCCTACAAGGCGGTCACCATACCACCAACCCGGCCTTTTGCCTCGCCGGGGGCTCGACATGATTGGGCCACTACCAACTGCGCCGGGAGGATTCAACGGGGTGCGGTGGCTATCGACAAGTTCACCAAGTGGATCGAGGTCAAGCCGGTCACATGTCCCAAGGGCCGACGAGTACTCGACTTCTGGATGAACTCGTACACCGCTACGGGCTACCCCACCGCATCATCACGGACACGGGGTCCAACTTCAACAACCACCGGTTCCGGGGAGTGCCGCGAGAACAGGCGGAATCGACGTCGGATACGTCTCCGTCGCCCATCCACGGGCCAACGGACAAGTCGAGCGCGCCAACGGGATGGTGCTCGACGCCCTCAAGAAGCGGCTACACGACGCTCGCTAATTCAAAAGGGGGCAAGTGGATCAAGGAACTACCCAATGCACTCTGGGGGCTGCGGACTCAACCATCCAAGCCAACGGGGCAATCCCCCTACTTCTCGGTCTACGGCTCCGAAGCCATCCTCCCTGCGGATGTCATATGGAACTCGCCAGCAGTGGAGCACTACGACGAAGGCGTCTCAGAAGACGACGGACGAGTTGACATCGACGGCCTCGAAGAAGCTCGCCGTGCCGCCCTAGTCCAATCGGCAAGGTACCGGAGGGTATCCGACGCTACCACGATCGCAACGTCAAGGAACGCTCCTTCAACGTTGGAGATCTTGTCCTCCGCCGTATCCGAACACGGAAGGACTTCACAAACTCGGCTCCCCACGGGAAGGGCCCTTCACCGTGGCTAAGGTGACCGGGCCGAGCTCCTACCGCCTCCAAACACTTGAAGGCGAAGAAGTCAACAACTCGTGGAACGTCGACCGGCTACGTCGATTCTACGCCTAGTCTACTCGACTACTCCGGGGTTCAAGTCTACACGACCGCATCAACACCCCTAGCCGCATGCGACCCTCCGGTCCCGGCTTCAAGTCTCGGACTACTCTCCTCCGAGTCCCGGCCCGGTGCGGCTACCTACGAACCCCGGGGCCGCAACGAGCGTCAAGGACTCTAGCGGCGGTCTACCGAGAAGGCCACACTCTAAGATCCAGCCGCGCGGCTACTTACGGATGCGCGATCCGGCCTACACGGCTACCTACGGATCACTCACGTAAGCGGCTACCCGCTCCGGTACTACTCGGTTTGTAAGCGGCCCCCGGTCCAGGCGACTACTTGTAACTACGGCCCCGGCCACCCAGTGTGTACTTCTTCGGTAATAAAGTTTGATTGTTCATCAACTTCTTTCTTGTCTACTCCTCGCGACGGGACTACCAAGCCGAGTACTACTACTCGCACCTACTCCACGATGGGCGCTCCGCACTCTGAGAACGCGGTTACGAGTACTCATTGATGGAACTTCACAATTCATTGATATATGAGATAGTTCATTACAACTGTTTCCTATACAACCATGGCTACTAGCTATCTATGCAGGGCTACTGGAGATTCAACTTATCGGCTACTCGCTCCGCGATGGGAGCCATCCCGCTCCGACAACTGCGCATCTTGCTCGTCCGGAGCGGTTGGCGGCTACTCCGCCGGCCGACTACCTCCACCGGGGCCTTCGGGAAGTACGACTTCATGAAGGCCGCACCTCGCTTCGGGATTGACTTGGCCATGTGCTTCACGTAGGCGGCCGGCCGGCTTGGCGCCTCACGAAGTCGATCCGCCAACGGAGCAATCTTGGGGCCGCCCCGGGTGCGGCACCGGGAGCCTCGCGATCGGGAGGGCGACCTCTTCAAGGTCCTTCGGTCGGGCCGGAGCGCCTCACGGTCCTCGTTCAACTTCCGCAAGGATTTGTAGCAAGTGGACAAGATCCCGTCGAAGCAATTCGCAACTCCATGTGCTTCTCGCACTCGAAGGCCGACTCCTTGTAGTCGAGTTCAAGTACCTGGCGAGCCTCCTGCTCCCGGTAGAAGAGATTCTTCATGCTGATCTCCGAGCCTTTCAGTCGCTCCACCTGGCCTTCGAGTTCTGCAACATCGGAACACACACAACGGGTCAGAGCTTGATGACTCCCAACAAGTACCCGACAAGTCAAGAGACATACCTTTATTCTTGTTGCGGAGGCCTTTGTTCTTCCGCACCAGCTCGTCGCTCTTCGCCTGCAAGTCCATCACATCGTTGTGATACTTGGCGAAGGCGGCGTCAAGCTTCGATTGCATGGCGGCCGCGTGCTTCCTCGACTTCACGAGCTGCTCCTCCAAGGCTTCAGCTCGCAGCACCGTGTCCCCATAGCCTTGCAGCAGATTGGACTTCTCGCGGGACCGCTCCGCGACGTCCTGCAGAGGACAAGTTCAAAATCAAACAGAGTACTCAACGAAAAGGATTGACTACTCGGGAGGCAACGGCTACGTACCTTCATCCACTGTTCGGCTCGTCGCATCGCCTCCAGATGCTGCGCCAACACCGCCGGCTCGACGAGGTCGTCGGCAAGCAGCTCAATCCCGCCACGGCTACCGGCGTGGCCTCCGTCATTGGCGCCGAGCGGATAGGCTCCGCGTCTTGGATCTCGGGAGACCGGATCGCCACCTCCCGGGGCAACCCCCGGCGACGTGGCGGCCGCCTCCTCCTCGGCGGACTTCTCGACGGTTTCTCCCACGGGCTCGGGGGCTCCTACGCGCCTCCGGGCCTCCGGTGTCAACTCTTGCACGGGCACCCCCGGCGGGATGTCACCCCCTCCGGCGCCCTTGTCACCAAGGAACACGCGCATCGGCATTCTCGACTACTCTTCTTGGGCTCTACAGCTTCGGAAGAGTACTCACCTTCGACTATGACCGCCTCCGGCCGCCGCCGCCCGGCGGTCGGGGGCTCGGTCGTGGCTTGGGCTCCTAGAGCGGGTTCCTCGACGGGCGGCGCGGCCTTTTCGCCTCGCCGTCGTGGGCTCCTCTCCGTCCCGGCTCAAGTCGGTGGATTTTCCCGCACAAGTATCCACAAAGGTTCATCGGATAACATCGACTACTACAATGAGTACCACTCATGAAGGCGTGATACTTACAAGTTCGACCGGACGATAGTCACGGCCGGCGCACCGAGGATGCGCGATGTCAACCGGTCCACCCTCGGCGGGCGTTTCTTCTTGCGCCTCCTCGACTACCGCCTCCTCTACGGTGGCGGCGGCCGGCGCAGACGTTCTCTGCGCCCCTGCGGCTCCCACCCCTCCAGCGGCGGCGGTCGCGGGTACTCTGCTCCCTTCTGGGGCAGGGGGCTGGCGCTCCAGCTGCGCCAGAAGTTCTTCAACAGTGGGAGCTGGACTTCGGCTTCCATCCGGTTCCCCCACTGTGGGCCACACGCCCTCATCGCCCTCCTCCACGGGCTCCGCTGGCGGCCTCTCCTGCACACAGGGATAACTACTCGTCGGCCACCGTACTCGATCACCGGGTACCCGACTACTCTGCTCAAGACGACTTACCTCTGGAGGCGTGGTCTGCGAGACCTTCATCTTCTTGGCTACCCGCTTCTTGGCGGGGGTTGCGCGGCTTCCTTGGCGGCGCGGCAAGGCTAGCCTCCGGAGCTAGCCGGAGGGTCTTGGATGAGAGGCACATGAGGCAAGCCGGGACGGCTAAACCTCGACCGCGGCTCGGAAGCGGTCTGCGGCGTCTCCTCGTCTTCTTCGTCATCGGAGGTATCCTCCACGATAACGGGATCGTCGTCGTCTCCGACTACTCGGCGCTCCTTCACCTTCTCCACCGTCGGGATCTCAATCCCGCTCGGTGGTGGCTGCGGCTCAGAGACAAACCGCTTCACATCATCCTGCGCAACAGACACAAAGGCGTCAGCACCTCGCGACGGATGCCTACTACTCGACGAGGTGGGTACGACTACTTACCTCGTTGGGCGGGCGCGCGGCGGAGAACTCCTCGACAGGGCACGCCGTGTACTCCGGCATGTCCTTGAAGATCCTCGACAACCTCTCGACGATGTCGTTGTCTTCAATTTCGCCCCCCGGCATCCGCGACGTGTCGTCGTCGCCGGTGTACTCGAAGCCCATCGTATCCCGCGCCGACGCGGGCCGGATCCGGCGCTTCATGAACCGAAGGCCACATGCTCGGCCCTCAGTCCTGCATCCCGCAGGGTCTTGATCCGTGCCAGCAACTCCGGGAGCTGGATCCCCTCCCCGCATGGTGGGTTCCGTGTTCCACCACTCTTGGTGCTTGGGCTGCCGTCCGCTCGGCTTCGGCAGCTCGGGATGGTGGTTCGTGGTGTAGAACCACCTCGTCTTCCAGTCAGTGTTGGAGTCCACGAGCTTGTACGCCGAGTGCGCTCGGCGGCATCTTCCCTCAACGGATCCCGGCCCCCCCCCCGACTACTCTGGGGTTGGAGGCGCTGGGCTGCGGCTTCACGCGGAAAAATTTCCGGAAGAGAATCCAATGCGGCTTGATTCCCAAAAACGCTTCGCGAAATGGACGAAGACGAAGTGTGGAAGATTCCGTTGGGGTTCAAGTTGAGGTACTCGATGCCGTAGTACCCGAGAAGCCCTCTCGAAGAAATCGCTCGGCCGGGAGCGCAAGACCGCGCTCCACGAAGCGCGAGAACATCGGGATCTCGTCTTGCGCCTTCTCCATCGGATAGGGATCTCCGGCGGCGGATCTCCACATATCGATCTCCTTCTCCCCGATGAACCCGGCCGTTCAACGGGGGTCGGCAAGTCTTCGGTCTTCACCTTCGACCTTTTCCACTCGCGGCTTGGATCGGCGCGCGGTGGAGATGTGGGCGGCGCCGCTCGGTGCGGCCGCGGCGGCCTCTCGCATGGCTCCTCTTCTTCCCGCCGGCCTTCGACGTCTTCGACGGGGACGGCTTCATCCTCCAAGAACGAGGGAGTCTTCACTCGCATTCGCTCGGGGGCTACCCCGCGGCTTTCGGGTGGCGATACGCTCGGATCTACTACGGCGGCGGCGCTCGGCGGAGTGGATTTTCTTCAAGATTCAAGTGGCAAATGAGCGTGGCTCACTTGGGTGAAAACCCCTAAGGGTTTCGGCTTGTATTTATAAGCCAAAACGCCCCCACAACGGGCGGCGGATAAGTCCACGCGCGGCCGACTCGGCGGGCGCGCGTGACTCTTCGTATTCTACTAGTCGACGCGCCTCACTTCGGGGGCTCGGCTACTTCTACTCGACTACCCCGGGACGCGGCTAGTCTCAAGAGCATCTCGGGACACATTCTCCAAAAAAGACCCTTCAATTCGAGAGGAAGTACTCGACTCAAGGCTCGGGGGCTCCGTGCCACGTGTCCTTCGGTTTTTTTCTCTTCGGATTTTTTGGGATTTTCTCGCCAAGACTTCGGATAGATCCTCAGCCAGAGCCCGCGGCTCGAGGCTCGGGGGCTACTCCACGTGGATTGCGGTTCTGCAAATCGCATCTTCTTGACGGCTCCGGCTTCAAGACAAGGCAGGCATTTTTGAAGACCTTCGAAGGCGAGATTTCAAGGACGCTTGGGACTACTCGAGAAGACTTCAAGATTGCTCAAACATCGAGTGGAGTACATTCCGGCCTCGGGATGCTTCGACTACTCTTGAGGACTTTTGACTTGTAGTACTCGGGGACGCTTGAGGACTACTTGTTAAGGCCTTCAAGACTACTTGAAGCTATCCTTCTCGACTACAAAGTACTCGGGGGCTTGTCGTATGGACCTCCCCGGGCCCACTACCTCGGTGGGTACTAGGACCGACTACTCGGTGGGCCCACGGGACTACCGGCTTGCGCTACACGGCACACGAAGGCGTGGAGCACAAGGACAAGACACGGGGAGTAGTACTCGGTTAAGGCTACGTACACGTTCCGCCTTTGTGTAGAGGTCTCCTAGACGTACTCGACTAGTACTCCTTCCCTACTCCGACTTGTAACCACCGCCTCCCGGACTATATAAGGCGAGGCGGGGACCGATCCCAGGATCACCTCATCCAATCTCAACTCACGGCGCACCGTTGCACCATCCCGTAACCGTGCCCTATCAATCCCGAGCTACGCGGCATACGGGACGTAGGGTATTACGCACCTCGCGGCCCGAACTTGTCTAAATTGTGTGCCACGTGCCTCTTCCTTCGAGTTACCGATCTCGGCGAGTCACATTCATCTACTTCGGGTACTCCCCCGTAGTAGGTTGCCGGTCCAAAACACCGACGGAGCGCAAGTCCCAGGAGTTCCCAGGGCGCACGTACGTGCCCTGGAAGTTGCCGACGAACGTGCGGACCAAGTCATCCCAGTTGTGGATCTGGCGGCGGCGCGGTGCTCGAGCCATGTCCGGGCTGAGTCGGCGAGGTGCAGGGGGAGGTTGCGGATGATGACCTCGTCACTGGTGGCCCCGCCCAGCTGGCACGCTAGGCGGTAGTCATTGAGCCACACGCGGGGATCCGTCTCCCCGTTGTACTTGACGATGGTCGTGGGCTGGCGGAAGCGCTGGGGGAAGGCCGCCGCGCGGATCTCCCGGCTGAACACGCGGGTTCCCGGAGGCTCCGGCGTTGGCGAGCGATCCTCATCGCTATCGTAGCGTCCGCCCCGCCGAGGGTGGTAGCCTGCTGCCGCTCACGCATCCGCTTTGCTCGTCCGCCGAGCATTGATGACGTTGCGGGCATCGCCGTCCCGTGCTTGCCCGCGCGTGTCGAGGAGCAGTTCTTTAGCCGGCGTGTGTCCCGGGTTGGCGGGGCACTCCGTCGCTCCACCCGCGTGCACCGAGGGTTCGGCCCCCTGCGCGCCCCCATCGCCCCGGCGCGTCCCCCTGGCCGGGCGGATGCGGGACGCCGAGCGCTCGGCCTGCTGAACGGCCGCTTGCTCGATGAGCGCCTGCGCCTCACGGTGCAGGTTCCGCGCCTCGGGTGTTGAAGGGGCGGGCATGGCCCGCAACAGTGTCGCGGCTACGATGAGCTTCTGGCTCGCTCGCGGAGGTGTATCCGGGTTGTCGACGTTGAAATCGGCGTTGATGCGGTCGCGGGCCTATATGCCCAGCTCACGCGCGCGCTCGCCGCGCGCGGAGGCTTCTCCCGCCATAGAGGCGCGGAGCAACCGCACCGTCCGATACTCTTCCGCCAGCTTGGCCTCGAGCTCGCGGGCTTGGGCCAGCTGCGCGTTGATGTCGGCCCCAGTTGGGGGTGAAGGAGCAGGGGCGCTTGGTCCCGCTGCCAGGCGCGAAGCGGTCCCTAGAGCGGGCGGAACTTCTCCGTCGCCGGCGCCCGTTGCGCCGGTGGCATTCGCTGGGTCGTTGGCGATGACGACGCAGCATTCCCGCGTGGGATCGTGGTTTCCGGTCTTTGGGAGTCGTCGGAGCGACCGAACCGGTATGTCCGTGGCGTCGAGAAATCGCCCCGAACATTGCGGGTCCAGCACGCCGGAAAAGTCCCACTCCACGTACCCGTGCAAGTTGACGGGTGGCAACACGTCGAGAGAGCCTAGGGACGACTCGTCGTCGGCGGAGGTGCTAGGGTCCCTGGCGACGTAAACGTGGCGGCCAGGGGGGAACCCCCGCGCATCGCGGCGGCGGCGTTGGCATTGGCGGTGTAGGCCGCCGTGGCGCCGCGCGGACCGATGGGGAAGCGCAGCCGGAGACCGCGCGCTCCCTCGCGGGGGCGGCCGTCGTCGTGCCGACGGGTGCGCCGCGTTGCGAGGCGACACACTCGGCGTGCCGTCGCTCCGACCGTGCCCGGCGCGAGCGTTGGCGGGCAAAGGCGGCGGCGCCGTGACGGCCGACGAGCCCGCATCGTCCGTGCCGCGGCGTTGGCGTCGTGGCGACTCGTGCAGCGGCGACCGGGGCGGTCCCAGCTTGGCGCCGCGCACGAAGTTCCTCACGGTTGGTGAGGCGCATCGATTAGGCGTTCCCCCGTAGCCTGGAAATTCTGGCCCCCGAACTGGATTTCGAACCCGGCGGGGAGGGGGTCCGAGCTGCCCATAGAGTAACGTGTGCCGCGGTACTCGGTGCGAATCACCATGGAGGGAGTTGGCGGTAGATTGACCTTCGGCGCTCGTGTGCCCCACGGTGGGCGCCAACTGTCGGTGCGGAATGTGGTCCCGACACTAACCAGTAATAAGCGCCAAGGTCTATCCCTCAATGGTCGATGCTAAGCAATTAAAGACACAATGTTTATCCTGGTTCCGGCCGGGGGCCATACGTCCGGCAGTGGTGTGCTCGGGGCACTATATTGCTCAGCACCGGGGTGCCTGTAGTGGGGCGGCTACAAGCAAAGCGGGAGAGGTGGCGTGGCCTCCAAGTCCCTGGTGAAGTGAACGGAAGGGGTTCAGATGTTGTGGGAGAATTGGGGAATGTGTGTGCGTTGTGTCGTATCGTATGTTGTTTCTTGTCCCCCTCGCGGGGGGAGTTCACCTTCCATTTATAGGCCAAGGAGAGGGCAAATTACAAGCATGCCGCACTATTC
The DNA here is from genome assembly GCA_947561735.1 of Cenchrus americanus. Taxonomy (NCBI): domain Eukaryota; kingdom Viridiplantae; phylum Streptophyta; class Magnoliopsida; order Poales; family Poaceae; genus Cenchrus; species Cenchrus americanus. The sequence continues at coordinate 8,700,828 of OX387240.1, read as the reverse complement.
AGCTACATGGGGAAGTATGGTGTGCAACGCCGCAGAGTAGGCGGCCGCATTGACGGTCCTTGCCGCGATCTGGTCATCATGGCGTATCTTGTACCCGAACAGTGGTAGCTTCGAGGGTAGGGGCGCAGTGGTTGGCCGTGGCGTCCTCAGGCGGGCTTGAGGGGGTTGCTGACGTCGATCGGTACGTGATACAGTGGCAGGCGTGGCGACGTCCCGTTCCCGCGTGCCTTACGGCGTCGGAGTGGTTGTAACAGCGCCCGGCGTGGTGCTGCGAGCACGGGCGTGCCCGTACAGGGCCAACAGTGGCGGGGATGGCATCCCGCCGGCCTAGCGTCACGACCTGGCCCTGTAAGGTCACGAGAAAGCAGTTCGAGGGTGTGCCCGGCCCCCTTCGAGGGCACGGCGCGTTAGCCGTACGGGAGTAGGCGGCGTGGTGTCACGGGGCTGACGCCGGCCACGCCGCACAGTCCCCCACAGTGGCGGGGATGGGTTCCCCCTAGGGAGTTGGTGCGACAGGGCCGGGGCGTGATTCCCAGGCGCATGATGGCGCCGCCCCGCCGTGTCAGAGCATTAAATGCCCGTACCCGCGTGCGGGAACGGGCGTGCGCGTGAGGGAGCCTCGAGCGAGGCGGAGCCCGCTCGAGGGGGCTGTGAACCCTCGAGCGAGACGGAACCCGCTCGAGGGAGGCGTGCACCCTCGAGCGAGGCGGAGCCTGCTCGAGGGGACCTTTAAGTGGGCTGCTTTGGTGGGCCACGGGGACATCGCAGCGTGGGCCGTGCCCCGGGTGTGCGCTTAAGCGAGATGCGTTTAGCTTTGGTTTTTTGCAGGTTTTAAGCAGGGTTTCCCAGTTGTTTTAGGGGACCCTCAGGGCTGTCCCCGACACCACTACTATTCTTATGGTTCGTTGATTGACTGGATGTTTTCTATCTCACATTATCTACAATGATATCATCTTTCATGCGTCCAATCAATTCTCTACGCAATTTGCAATTTGGCCTACATTGGATTAGTGGTAATTTGTATATGTTGCGAATGAACATTGCTATCCATACCTAAGTTTGTTCTATAATTAAATTGCTTGGGGCGTTGTGTTGTAACTCAGTGATGCCCAGCCCCTGATCATTTTTGTTCTAGGCACAGGTGATAATGTGTAACTCCGTTGTACTGAGTACTATCTATAACATCGATCTACTTAACGAAATATATATATGAATCTTCTACATTCTCGGAAAATGAACAATGTCTTAGTTAAGGTACCACCAGGTAGTACATACACGTATATTATCATGTCTAAATCTCGGAGAGGAAAGAAATGCAATATGCTCAGCTATCACAGAAAGTGCGTTGGGCTCGATGTCTGAGCATGACCCGTAAGGAATGGACCAGTTTCCACCAGCCCCGTGCGAACACGAGATGGGGGTACACGGGCTGCTCCTGTAATCGTGCAGCAAGCACGGTGTTCAGTAAAATCGTTGACTCAAAGAGAAGAGAGAGTGGGACTCTTAGTGCAATGAAGCATGATTCCTCTCATATGGATTCTCTCGATGCCTTCCATTCCCAAAAATGCAGCCGTGCCGCTTCTGGAATTGTTTTCCAATTTTCTGTACGTGAGATGCCATCTCCCTAGCCAGCTCAGAGGAACATGAGAAGAGATCGTGCTCATCAACGGATAAAGGAGCAAGAAGAAGCTGTGGGCGATCATGCATATATAGATACACAAGCCTCGCCGGCCAGTCCGGCTGATCGATATAAAAAGTACAGGAGCCAAATGCTAGCCACGCACGGGGCTCAATAACTATAGAGTTACCTACAGCCATGTGCTTATTTATGTGAAAAAACGTGAACAGTAACGAATAATAGACGTGGTCGACACGCACGCGGAGGTGCACAAATGTGATATGCCGGGCTCTGTTTGATGGAAAAAATTCAATCTGTTGGCTGCTGTGACCAAGAAGTTTTCTTTGTAAATATTTTTGAACTAATTAGCTTGTCCTAAATATCACATATATAAGAAGGGAGGTAGTAATTTAGTAACACTTAGTAGGCTATATAGATGGCACGTATAGTGGTACGAAGATGTGCAGTTATACACCACATTTTTATTTGTTTTTTGAAAGGATAAACATACAAGAGGGACTGGATCATGGTTCGTTGGGTCTGGATTGAGGCTACCAGGAACCATTCCAGCTGATCAATGTTAATACAAATAAGTCTATCCCGAGTAAGGGCTCGTTCGCTTTCTTGAGAATCGTTGCATGGAACTAATTAATCTGGCTAGGCTTGTCTCCCCAATTTGTATAGTTTTTGATGAGTTTGAACGATTCCTTGCTGAAGAACCGAACGAGGCCTAAACGGAGCATTGGCATCTCTGGTGCATAGCGTCAGGGGGGTGTTAGAGAGCTTCCGCATTCAACTTGACAAGACTAAGGACACAAACCAGTAATGGCTACGCATCACTACCAAGCGACCAAAAAAGAATATACGAGCCTACACTGATGCTGAAAACTATTATGGTAGAGTAATTCCCCTAATGTCTCCCGTTCCAAAAAAAGAAATATATATTAGTAAAATAGAGTATTTTGTGCCAGCCAAAAGAACGGGGAATGGAAATACAAAATCTTGATATACATAATATATGTCTATTGAGTAAGTGGCTTTTTAGACTATGCAGTGAGGATGGAATTTGGCAAGAGTTGTTGGGAAATAAGTACTTAAAATAAGATTTTAGGTCGGGTAAATAAGAAACCAGGAGACTCACATTTTTAATGGGTCTCATGAGTGTGAAGGATGAATTAGTTTAGGAAGATTCAAGTTGCAGGAGGGCACACAAATTAAGTTAGGAAGACATATGGCTGGGTAACCAGACGTTGAGATCTCTCATGAGCGTGAAGGATGAATTAGTTTAGGAAGATTCAAGTCGCAGGAGGGCACACAAACTAAGTTCTGGGAAGACATATGGCTGGGTAACTAGATGTTGAAATCACAGTACTCATCCCTCTAAAATATTGCTCGTCGAATATATACTACCATTGCAGAAGTGCTTAACTCACTACGGGAAACAGGGGCTTTGCCGTGCGCCCCGAACGCACGGCAAAGGCCTTAAAACGCACGGCAAAGCCTGTCACACCCGACTTTCCGAAGAAAACCAAGTGCAAACCTATATGCATGCCAGGATCAAGTTTCATGCATATAGTGACATAAAAGTGTATACAGAAACAGTATCACGTAAGTAAAAAAACGATTATCAGAGATTTACGCTTAATCCTGGAAACGAAGGCTCCAAACTTCACAGGCAATCGACTGGGGGTTGCGTATGCCTAGAACCAGCAACATCTTCACAAGACTTCAGAGTAGCTTCCTTCTTCTGAGCAACATTGTTTATAGCAAGGGTGAGCACTTGTCGTACTCAGCAAGTGTGGGGAAAAAGAATGAATGCAAAGGCTTTATAGTGGACTGGGCTATAAGCATTTAAGCAATTTTAGTTGGTCAAGTTTTATTATCACCTGATTACTAATAAAGTATAAGTTTATACCAACCCACATTAAGCATAAGATAAAAGATACGCCATAAGCACATGGCAAGCATAACCAGAGAGAGAGAGCAATTTAAGTCCATCTTCAAGTTCAATTATCATGTGAGGGTCCAGGCCGCCCGTGACCGTGGGCACGGCTAATCGATTAGTTTTACACTCTGCAGAGGTTGTACATCTTTACCCACAAGTCGTGTAAAAGTCCCGAAGAACTTTAAACCCAACCATGCGATGCTGCGCAGGCATCATACCACACTACCGAGGTGTGATTGCATAGGGACGCTACGAGGCCTTTACAACGAGTCCTCCCGTGCGTATTAGTCCATAGTAGTATGTCATAGAGGCTATCTTTCGTACCACACTTCTATTACGGACGGTAAGCCATAGAGTCTTCCGTTCCATCACCGCTCCGAATAGAAGAGCCATAAAAGCATTCCTCCGTCCCCAACCTACTATGCGAGTAATAACCACACAAAGACTTCCCTAATTACTCGGCCAAGACCGAGCCATATAGTCCTTGTGGTTGCACTGTTGTCCTGGGTGGTCGCTCCATGTTCCGATTAATCATATGATCTTGTATTAAGCATCCAAAGATATAGCACAAAGGTATAACATGATTCATCATTAATGTTCATTAAAACCACCATAACCCAAGTATAGCAACTAAGCATAGCTACCCAACATAAATGTAAACCCATGTTAACAAGGAATGACAATCAAAGACTAGGATAAACCTTAATAGGAACCCATCAAAATTAATGCAAGCAATGCAATGAGTGATTAAATATAATTCTTAGGACAAAAGATCAAGGACACACTTGCCTTTAACCAAAGTAATGTCGTTGCTCAGAATATCTTCAACTTCAAGCTCTTCCGAGCTTCTCGAACGGCGTTCACTCTAACCGCATCAATCATCGGCCACAATCATACAAAGCAGACAAACAAACAGACATACTAAGAACAAAACACCAATCAAAAGAAAACTTTAAAAGAACGCACTAAAGGATAGGATCGATTAGATGGATCACTAAAGCACACAAACCGTGCTAAGAGGAAGAAAGGTTTGGTTTGCTTTAAAGAGATGGTTGCGGAAGATTGAGCAAGAACCGGAATGATCACACTTAGATTGAGCTGAGAAAAGAACATCTAACGAACGTTTTGCATATATGAGAGAACAAGGCTATGAGCTAGGTTCATTTTAATTAGTAAAACAAAGATAAAGGATATTTCAGAAATAAAATACCCTATGTTGGCATTAATGCAATGTTAAACTTTATTTATGAAACCGGTGTAAAGAACTAGTCAAGTTTTATTAATAAAGATTCATATATGAATTAACCGATTAAGCATTTTATTTAGAAAAACTAAACTACATGAACAATCTAAACGAAACTTTGTAATTCGAGTTCATCATATTATTATCAAAAACAGTATTAAATTGGTATTAATCAAGATTAACTTTTATTTATAAAGCCGGAGTAAAAGCCTAATCAACTTTTAATTATAAAAGTTAATTAATCATTAAGCAAATTAATATTTGACTTATGGAAAACCGAGTAAAAGATCTAATTAGATTTTATTCATAAAAGCATGTAAAGTAATCATTAATCAAATTAAATTTGATTATGAAAAACGATATATAGATCTATATAGCTTTTATTTATAAAAGGCATGCATAGCTAGTCATTAATCAAAATTAATATTAATTTTATTTTCAGAAACAAAACATGGTGAAAACACACCACTAATGCGTGCTTTACATTATTATGGACCTAACGCAACTTGAACGGATTAAATCGGAGCTAAAACGGAAAAGATATGAGAAAAACAAGATCGAAAGGACCTAGTCGTGATTAACCGTAGTTTTCAGGGGCTAGCAAAGAAGATTTCCGAGACACATCAAACAGTGCTCGCGAATGGATCTAATTTGGGGGTTATATCTGCAAAAAGTTTCGGGATGGATCTGGTTATGAAGTTTTAATAGATCTAGGGGGTTTGGAGCAAAGATTGCAAGACACAAAACTGGATCTAGTTGGTTTCAGGATTTTGCAGGGGGTCAAGTGCAAAGCTGCCAAGAGCTTCTTCCTCCTCTGTCCATGGGCGAACAGGGAGGGGGCGGCGGTCGGTCCGGCCCAAATCTCCGGCGCCACGGCGGCCTAAGAGCTCAAGTGAGTCACGAAATTGAAAGAGGAGATCGAGGGGTCTCGAAGACGTGCTTACCGGCGGAGGAGAGGAACAGGGGCGGCCGGTTTTGCGGTCAACGCCGGCGGCTGGCTTCGGCGCCGGCGGCTCGAGCACCTGTGCGGGCGGCGGCGCGGCACCTGCAGGCGCGAGGAGGGCGGCGCAGGGTCTAGGGCGCGGCTAGGGGCGGCGCGCGGGGGGGGGGCTCGGCTCCCTATATAGGGGCGCGCGGACCGGGGCACGCCCGCCCGGGATGGCGGCGGCGCCGGTTCGGCCTCGGCCGGTGCCGGATGGGCCCCCGCCGGGCCGGCGGGCGGGCCGGCGCGGGCGGGCCGGGCGAGGTGCGGGTCGAGCCCACGGGCTCGGCCCAGGTAGATAGGAAATGTTTTTTTTCGAAATATTTTTCCTGTGCAAAGATAAATCCAGAATTAACTAGATAAATCGATAAAGCCCCGAAAAATTCCAAAAATTTCAGGAAAATTCCTAGAGCTAGATTAAGACATGAACAATCCAAATAAAGCATTTGGGGCTCATGAAAAAGATTTTAGAGCCTTCTAATAAATAGAAATCAAGTAAAATGAGAATAAATCCCAGAAAAATCCGGAAAATTCTCGGGAGAGTTTGGACAGCTCCTAAACACATTTTTGAAACCTTTTGCACTCAAGAACCACTAGATGCATCAGCATGAATGCAACACTCTCAACTTTTATTTAATTTAGAAAATCAAACAAAGGATTTTTCCTATACTATATTCCCTGTAAAGAAAAATAAATGTTGGAAAAATTTTAAAATTATGAGAAAATTGTTATTTAATTATTCTTTCTATTCACATCCTGAAATTGGAAATTTTAGGGTGTGACAAAGCCTTTGCCGTGCGTTTTTTGTCGGGGCGCATGGCAAAGAGCGCACGGTAGCATTTTGCACGGCAAACCACCTTTGCCGTGCGCCGCGTCTGACAACGCACGGTAGACAATCTTTGCCGTGCGTTTTTTCACGACGCACGGCAAACAAAAGCAACTAACGGCACCGGCACCAAACAGCGTGGGCCAACCTTTGCCGTGCGCCAAGAAAAAAACGCACGGCAAACAGGGGTTGTTTGCCGTGCGCCCCCGGAAAAACGCACGGCAAACATAGGCTGTTTGCCGTGCGCCTGCCTAAAAACGCACGGCAAACAGGGCCCTTTGCCGTGCGCTTACCTCCATAAACGCACGGCAAAGGCACTGTTCTGGCTGTTGGTTTTGGTCACTTTGCCGTGCGTCTTCCGAAAGACGCATGGCAAAGTGACCATTGCAATTTATTTTTTTTGGTTTTCACGTTTAAAAATACCCAAAAATCACAGTAATGTCATATATATCATAATATTCATCACATGCATCATATATATCATAATATTCATCACAGGCATCATATATGTCACAATAACCATCACATACATCATATATATCACAATAAAACATCACATATAGATAAATTCACACGTTACTCATCGACAAGTCCACTAGTACATCCAAGTTCATCGGAAAGTCCACAAGTTTATCAACAAATCCACAAGTTCAACAACAAGCATTATTCAAGTTCATCGGCAAAGCTCCACAAAGTCCAGGAACTCAAATCACATAAGACCGAATTAGCCTTCCACTAATGATCTCAAGTAGTACTATACCAAAGCCATATACGTCTGCCTTCTCCGAGATAATTCCAGTAGTAGCATATTCTGGATCTGCGTAGCCACTAGCAGATGGAGAGGAATAAGAAGGTTGTGTGCAAAGACTTAAAAATGAAAAATAAGAAGGTTGTGTTGATTATTTCATTTCGTAGTCCAGTAGGATGTTGCTTGCTTTTATGTCCCTGTGGACGATACACATATGAGAATGCCCATGCAGATAAGCAAGTCCACCTGCTATCCCTTTGATTAATTGAAGACGCTTAGACCAATTTAGCAACCCCCTTTTTGTTTCATCTACAAAAATATCAATGCATTTGTAGCAGAAATCATCGAGTGTTAACTTCCTGCATAATGAACTAAGAAGATGAAAGAGGCATTGATGTTAATGTAAACTTGCCAGCAATGATAGATGCCAAACATTTATTTGGCATGTATTCATAGACAAGTATGTTTTCTTCTCCTTGAACACAATACCCAAGTAGATCAATTATGTTGTTGTGTTGAAGATATGGAATGGCTTCAATCTCAGTTCTGAACTCATGTGGACCTTGAAATGAAGATGTATCATGTCTTTTAACTGTGACATCTAGACCATTAGAGAGTTTTCCCTAAAAAGATTGAATGCCAGTATTAAAGTACACATCTAAAAATGTATGATGGAGCTTAAATAATCTCTTAGGTATAAAAAATATAAACTGCCATTGTCAGTGATTAACAGCCCACTTAAGCGCAGCTTCTGGATTAACCTTCACGAAGCAATTAATACACTATGCTTGAGAAACCCCACCCCAGGTGGAGATTCATTTAGAGAAGTTTTTAAGCAGTTCAGTAACTTATCTCATAATAGAGATTCTCTCGAGAAAACATTACCTTGTAAACATAGCCAAATCCACCATTTCCGACCAAATTTCTTTCTGATAGATTGTCTGTAGCAGCCAAAATCTGAGAGAAGCTAAAATGCGATAATTCTGCTCCTTTTGCACCACAAATGAGATTTTCAAGTCCTCTCATGTTCATGACTTGGCCTAATTCAAAGGAAATCGCAGCTTGTCACTGCTTTATGGAATATAGTTGTTTGAAAGAGCTTAAAAAAATATACACACGGATGAGACCTAGCATCCACATAATAAAATAATTTGTGACTACAATACAACTGAACTACAGCAATAACTTGAGGCTTCCCTGTCTTGTCTAAAATCAAATACATGTATTCAATAGATTCATAAAGGAACCAATCTAGGAAGTCGTTATAGCAAAACATTTTCGTAACTTCAAACTTATTTTCTCTAAACCAAATTTTACAGGATGACAAATTGGTAAGTCAGTGGGTTTGTTCATGACATGGGTTATAAATACATGCAATGATTATTTCTAGAAGATTATGCTTATGTTATACCCCTGTATCAAAAGGAAAAAGCATCAATGTACAACAGATATTTGAACGTATATTTTCACATATCGATGCAAGTGTCTAGACAAAATTTGGCAGCTACTAGACAATATTGCATAACTGTGGAGTAAGTGCATGAGTATACCTTCTGTTTTCTCTTCCTCGGGTTTCAAGGGAGGATCAGTTTCCACATTTCATATTGATGGAATGCACATGAAATGCATTTCAATATTTTTTCAATACTTGCTTGCTAAAAAAAAATGATTCCAAAAGTTACCAACACCAAGGCAATAGAACCAATCAAGAGTATGCCACATTTAATGATAGCATAGAGTCTGAAATGTTCCTACAAGTAAATAAAGTAAATAACACTGCATTTGAATAGGACTATGACCCTCATTATGCTATATAAAGGACAAAATGTAACTAAATAGGTACATTTCAGTTATTTGCCAAAATGTTCAGTTGCATCTAGCCAACCAAGTTGTTATGTGCTCTTCCTTATTCTGATGCAGAGCAAGAGCAGGAGCAGAGCACGCACGCACCGGGGGAGCGGCAGGAGCGGCGTTGGATTCGTCGAGGGAGGAAGGAGGGGCCGGCACTGCCCCGCCGCGGGAGAGGCAGGAGCACGCACGCACCGGGGGAGAGAGCGCGCGCGCGCGCGGCCGGCGCCCCGGGAGGAGGGGGGGCCGGCCGGCGCGGGCAGACCGGGCGCGGGCGGCGGCGGATGGGGTGCGGGCGGCCGGGGGTGGGCGCGCGCCGGGAGCCGGGGGCGGCCGGGGCGGGCGGCGCGTAGGTGGGTAGGCGGCGGCGCGGCGGGTGCCGGGAGGAGGGGGGGGCCGGCGCCGGGCAGGGGACCGGGCGCGGGCGGCGGCGGATGGGGTGCGGGCGGCCGGGGGTGGGCGGCGCGGCGCCGGGGCGGCCGGGGGCGGCGCGGCGCGTGGGTGGGCGCGCGGCGGCGCGGCGGGCGCCGGAGGAGGGGGGGGTGGCCGGCGCGGAGCGGGGACCAAGCGCGGGCGGCGGCGGATGGGGTGCGGGCGGCGGATGGGATGCGGGCTCGATCTATTTGGTTTTTTTAATCCCGGGCGCTGGTGGATGACTGGATGCGGGGCTAATAAGTGGCCGAGGGGTTTGCCGTGCGCCAGGGAGTTCAACGCACGGCAATAAATTGCCATTGCCGTGCGTTTTGATGGGAGGCGCACGGCAAACGCAAAATTAAGTTTTTAATTTCCTGTGTGTGCGGAGCAAGCGTGGGCCCGTATTCATTGCCGTGCGCTGTTCTCCAAAACGCACGGCAATGATACTGTTTGCCGTGCGCTATAGTCTACGACGCACGGTAAAGGAAGTAAATTTCTTATTTTTTGTGTTCCCAATGAAAAATTTAAATTTTTGTGAATGCAGTGTTCAAATTTAGATGAAGCTTTTCATTTTAGTTAAAAATATGAATACCTTTTTTACAACTAGGATTTCTTTTTGAAGTTATTACTCAAATTCAATACATGTTTATTTAAATTATTTAGTTATAGTTAATATATGAAAATTAATAAATGGATGCGAAAAAATACCCTGAACTAACATGAGTCAATGTAAGTTGTATATTCACTAGAGAAAAGTTTTCAATTCAAAAACCAAGTTCACAATTTACTAAGACTACGTACCAAGTGAGATGACTATAAACATTATGAAACATCGAGTTAGATGCTTCGTTTTCTAAACACTATACGTGACGGATCGTTCCAAACCTCTTTGTACTATTTTCACACCCTTCCCACGGTATATCACGAGCTCTCGACAAATCTCATCACTTTCAAACTTCATTTGCAATTAATGAAATAAAAAAACATTTCACATACACATGTTTTATCATTCCCTGCGAACAAATTGTTTAAAATTTCAAGTACTTTCATGCATAAGGTCCTAAAAAGGTATCAATTAAACAAATAACATTTTTCCAAAAACTATACTATATTATTTTATGCACTTGCGGTTCAAATTTGGTTTAAACGAAAAAAAATCCTATCCATCAAAACAATTCGTTAAAAATAGCAAAAATAAAGATATGATTACATAATTGAATTGTAGAGTGCAAAATAATATACTTGCGGAGGAAAAATTGAAATAAGGTGTGAAAACTCCATTTTTAAAAATACATTGCCGTGCGCCATTGTAAAACGCACGGCAATGTTGTACCTTTGCTGTGCGCCATCCTAAAACGGACGGCAAACTTGTAGTCTTTGCCGTGTGTTTTTCTATGGCGCACGGCAAAGCTTCCCATCCGTTAGCTTCCACGGGCGGTCAGCGTGGGTCGGGGGGTCAAACGTTAGCATAGAAGAATTGCCGTGCGTCCTTAGGAAAATGCACGACAAAGATTAGTGATTGCCGTGCGCCCCCTTAAAAACGCACGGCAAAGTATATAGATACCGTGCGTTTTTGTTTGCCGTGCATCATCCGGAAAACGCACGGCAAAGTAGACGTTTGCCGTGCGCCCGATGAAAAGCGCACGGCAAACATTTTGACACACGGCAATCTACCGTTTCCCCGTAGTGACTTGTCACCTTTAAATATATCCTTTAGAAGGGCTTTAGTAGGTGGTAAGTTACAAGAATGGTGCCGGGGGGCTTTCCCCCACAGAGTGTTCGCTCAAAAAAAAGTTACAAGAATGGCATAATCTGGTATCAAGACTAGTAAATATAAATTTGCATGAAGGCAAAGACATATTTATATGGTCTTTACAAGAAAATGGATCTTTCTCATTACGCTCTATGTATAAGTACCTTATCAGTAGTAGAATTAGAGTCGCACAGGAAATATAGCACACCAAGTTACCATTAAAAATCAAGATTTTCATGTGGTACTTAAAGAATGGGGTTATGCTTACAAAAGTTATTCTAGCAAGAAGGAATTATCACACCCGTTTTTCCGAATTCACACATATGATAGACAAATGAGTGTAATGTCACAGTACAATACTCAAAACATACAAAAGAGGTTTATTAACTTATTACACTCATCGTAAGACTCAAAGGTCTTAGCACGAACATCGATAACTAGATGATGAAACATCGTCTTCGTCTTCTCAAGCTCCTGACTGGGGGTATCGCATGCCTCAGAATCCATCGAACTCATCGAAGAACTCTGCTCCAGCATCCTCCTCTGAACACATATAGGCAAGGGTGAGTACACTTATGGTTGGTACTCAGCCCGTGGGAGAATATGCAAAGCTATCAAGGGTAGGTTAAGGCTTTCAGCGGTAAGCATTTTTAAGTTGGTCAAATTTTATTAGCAAGCACCTATTTACTAAGTCTAAGTTTGTACCAACCCAAAACTTAGCATTTATAAAATTATTCCTTCAAACCATTGGTAACCACAATTTGAATTCCATATTCAAGTTCAATTATCATGTGAGGGTCCAAGCCGCTCTTGACCGTGAGCACGGCCGATCGATCAGTTTTCACTCTGCAGAGGTTGTACACTTTACCCACAGTTCGTGTTCCCCATTTTGCCCAGGTTTGCAAGGCCCTTAAACACTTCCGAGGTGAGTGGCTAGGGGTCCACTACGAAGCCTTTACAAAGGCGTGCAAAGCACCTAACAACCCACGACAGTTACAGCTCAGGGCGGACCATAACCCTCCCTAGTGGTCAGCACTTTAGCAAAGACTACTACCCCAAGAGGACCGAGCTATACCCCTGCAACCCCGAGCCCCCTGTGTTCCTTTCGGACAGGGCCATTAGATAATTTACACTCCTAATTAATTGGCTAAGCCAGAGCCATGTGGACCGTGGTTGCACTGTTTTCCTGGGTGGTTCTCCATGTTTCGATTTAATTTATATGATCTTGTATTACCATAAACCAACAACTTTATCTTAACCAACCATTTTATAAAGTTAAATTCCATTCCCCAAAGTATAGCATCTAAGCATTTATCTACCCAAACATTTATTTAAAACAAGGTGTTCAAGGTATAGGGATTAAAACTAGTCATTTCCTTAATAGGCATTTCCCATCAAAATTTATGCATAACAACTTATAAAATTTAAAGTGTGATAATATGCTTGTTATTAGGATAAGAAGAATATGCAGAGGGGGAAAATCACTTGCCTTCTTCCCCTAAAAACTGTGGCTCGACTTCCTCAAAAGATGGCACCTGCTCGTCCTCGAACGGCATGTCCTCTACGATCACACAAGAAAACAAACAATAAATAAAACAGTACATAAAACATTGCTAAAAGTCTAAAACAAGCTTCTAAAACTAACGTGCTTGTTGAGACGATCGCGTGGACACCAAAAACGCCTAAAACGGAGCTAGGATGGAAAAGTTATGGCCTACACAAGATCTAGGGGCTAGATTGTAAAAGTACTGGAACATAGAGGGTTTTTCTACAAAAGACCAAGGGATAAAACATAATTATGAGTATAAACTGGAGGACTTTGGTGCAAAAAGGTGAGCTTTCGACTGCGGGTGAACATTTTTAAAAGTCTAGGGGCTTAACCATAAAAATTCAGGACCAAACTGTATGGGTTTTATATGGTGGAAGGACCGGCATGTTAATTATAAAAAAAAGACAGGGACTCTTTAGCAAAAATGCCAGTGGCTGCTTAAGTTGACCGGTAAGTTGCTGTTTGACTCGGTAGCTTGGACGGATGGGGGCCGTTGGATGGGGATCTGACGGCGGTGGGCGAATGCAAGCGGTAGGCGACGGCGGCTCCGTCCGCCGTGCGCGGTGGCGCGGTGGCGGGCGGCGGCGGGCTCGCCGGAGGCTCGCTGGCGCACGCCACAACGGCTCTACCGAGCACGAAACAAAACGGAAAAGGTACCAAAATAAAGAGAGGAGCAAGAGGATTTCATTGAGCTACTCGAAGAGGAAGGAGAGGCGCCGGCGGAGGAGATCGACGGCGAGGGCGGAGCTCCGGCTCGGCTTCTTGGTGCGGCGGCGCGCCGCAAGGGGAAGAGCTCGGGTGAGCGGTGCGGTTTGGAGAGGTGCTCGAGGGGTGGCTTTTATAGGTCTTGGAGGGGAAGAAGAGGGGCGCTCGAGGCGGTGGATGGACACCGACGGGCGGCCGGCATTGAAGCTCGGTGGAGCTCGTGGTGGCGGTTCGGGGAAGTGGAGGCGAGGGGGTGGAGTGAGTGCGCGCTAGGGCATTTACTTTTGACCTCGGTGGTGGAAGGGGGAAGGCCGAGGGGCCTCCCCAGCGATGGCCGGCGCGGCCATGGAGGCAGGGGAGAGATCGGGGGCGGTTGGAGGTGGGAGATGACCCCGACGGGTGGGTCCCGCGTGTCAGTGGCTGAGGGAGGTGGAAGAGGTAGATGGGCCGCGGGTTGGTTTGATGGGCCAGAACAAAGATTGGGCCAGTGGGAAAAAGAAAGAAAAGAGAGTGAAGTTGGCTGGTGGGCTTTGTTAAAGAAATAGAGGGAGGTGAACTTGGGCTGAAAGAAAGGATGCGCGGGTTGGGCTAAAAGAATTGAGAGGGAGGTAGAGATAGGGAGGAATTGGAGGGTAAATTTGAGACTTTAGAGTTTCAAATTTTTATTTTAAAACTAATGCACTCAAACAAGCAAAACAAATGCAACGGCATGCATACATTCAACCACTTGATGAATTCTAACTTATTTAATTTTTTTGTTCTATTATTTAAAAGTCAATTTTATTTGATCTAGTTATTTAAAATCCTTAGAAAAAAATCTAGCCATGTTTCTATTATTTTTAAGTGATGGAATTTTAGGGTGTTACATAAACTTTGTTGCTTTTGTATTGTGGAAGAGTCCATTAAACATATATTCTTTGAATGTGTTTATGCTAGGTTCGTGTATATGGTTGTACATATTGTGTTCCGTACTGTTCCTCCTTTAAATACCGATAATCTTTTCAATAATTGGATAAAACAGGGTAGACAAAAACCAAACATAAACTTATTGACATGGCAGCTTTATTTTGGGCAATTTGGCTAATTAGAAATGATGTGATTTTTTTTATAAACATCAACCGAAAACTTTTATGCGGGTCTAATTCAGAGGAACATATTGGCTCTGACAATGGACGCAATTACAACGTTGTGACGAGCAAAAGGATATGATCATCGAAGCGTGTCGGACATTGGGGACTTCGACGCTTCATTTCTTTGCCTCCCATAGATGACCTTGTAGTTTACGGATTGATTTTGAATCAAGTGTGATGACCATATAAACAGTAATCATGCTCACCTGTAGTGCAAGCATACTACATGTAATAGTAATAGTTTGTGGACTAATTCCGCCTCTGCGTGGTGTTTGAAGGCTTGAAGATGGATTTTTTATCCATTATTGCGGAAGCTGTCAAGAATATTGATTAATGACAATTCTTTTCTTTGGATTTTTTAGATGATGTTCATCTCCCTAATATGTGGAATTCTATTTTATATAATTATGATTTCAGCCTTTTTATATATTCAGTCATGACTAGCTAGCCTTTTTATTAGATGATGAAATAAAATGCAGATCAATTCTTTGCAAACAACCGTACCAGATCCAAGATGTATCCGGTCCTTTAGGGCGTGTTTGTGAGGGTGGCCGCGGCTGGCCTGGCTAGCCTAACCGGGCCGGGCCTTGTCAGACCTGGCCATGGGCGGCCACCCTCGGTGTGTTTGCCCCGCTTGCACCTTGGGTGAGCCAGCCGAGCCGAGGCCTTGTTTGCGACCGGTGTTGAGCTCGGGCGAGGGGCCAACCGCCACCAACTCGCCCAGCCCGAGAACATGTTTGGCGGGGGTGGCTTTGGTGAGCCCGGCCCAAGATAAACATACACAAATTACATCTTAATCAATAGAGGGAGACGTGTACATTACAGTTACAACATCATTAACATCAATAATATCATATATTTTACATCATTGTTTAATTGAAATAATAAAATTAACATCCTATCATTTACATCATTGCCTCAAAAACTTTTTTATGTCCACATGAGGCTGACCTTGATCATACAACAAGGATAAAATGCATACAACATATGGCAACCATGGAAACGTCAAACACATCCAGCCCAAGGTAGAAAACATTGGGCATGGATGAGTTTGACGTTTTGATGGGAGACATGAGAAGGATACAACACACAGATCAAGGTCATCCCTCTATGCATGATCAAATTGAATCATCATAGGCAACCATGGCAAGAACAAATTGGCCTCAGATGAAACCGTGACAAATGGTTCGTGGCAACCATGGAACCGTGAGACAAATCCGGCCAGGATATGAAGAACATGGGCATGGATGTGTCTCACGGTTTGATGATTGCCATGAGAAGTTATATACATGTGATCATCATCATAGGCAAGAGAGGAGGAAAGGAAGAACATACAACATCAGCCTCAGATAAGTTTGCATTTCATATGAACTTGAACTTGGAGCTTAAGGATAGAAAGCAAGATGAAAGAGGTTCTCATGGCGGGCATGGAACCGTGGGACACGTCGATCCCGATCATGACGGATTGCTTGGGAATCGATGTGTCCCACGGTTTGATGACGAACATGAGGAAAAGAACAAGTGAAGTTTCACGGCTCCGGTCCCTCACAAGTTGAAGTTCATCAATTAATTGGCAAACAAATTGAATCATCATTGGCAACCATGGCAAAAACAAATTGGCCTCGGATGATTTGATATTAGAAGCAAGAACAAATGGTTCATGGCAACCATGGAACCATGGGACACATCCGGCCCAGGTATTTGAAAAACATGGGCATGGATGTCTCCCATGGTTTGATGAGTGCCATGACGGGTTATATACATCTCATCATCATCATAGGCAAAATAGGAGCAAAGGAAGAACACGGAACATCGGCCTCGGATAAGTTTGCATATCATTTGAACTTGAACTTGGAGCTTAAGGATAGAAAGCAGCAGCAAAGAGTTTCTCATGGCAGGCATGGAACCATGGGACACGTCGATCCCAGTCATGACAGATTGTCTGGGAATCGACGTGTCCCATGGTTTGATGACAGACATGAATAACAGAGCTCCAGTCCCTCACAAGTTCAAGTTCATCAATTAATTGGCAAACAAATGTATCATCATGGGCTAAAAGAAGATTGTATTGGCCTCAGCTTTTTCATTTTGTTGCTTAAAGACAGTGAATGTAATCTCAGATGGACAGATAAGTAGAAAGCATACCAGGAACAGATAAGTAGCAGACATACCATGAACAGATAAGTAGCAAACATACCATGAACAGATAAGTAGCAAACATACCATGAACAGATAAGTAGCAAACATATGAGTAGCAAACATATGAACAAAAGGGCATCCACCTCAAGTTTTTTTGTTGCATCATCGGCCATCAATAACCCACAAATCCAACAAATATCAGGTAGCAGAAAAGATACAAGAAAGAACGAAGAAATGAGTAACCTCAAAGTTTCGAGCTTAAGTAGCCAACGAGAGGCCACAATAAGGTTATACAACAAGTTGTCCACCCAACATTCAATGGCTCAAATGTTTCCTAACTATTAGTAGCCACCCTCCTAGTCAAACTAAACCAAAGTCATCCCGCACAAAAGCTTCACAAAGAAAGAGAAACCAGATTTGTACCCAAAAGAAGAGAAGGTGGGTGAGGGGGTCGAGTATAGCTCAACAATCAACCCCTCCCCGTCCATGCGGTGCAACACCTACATCATGTAGTTCTTGGCTAAGAAGGTTTGGAGCCACGAGGTCCTATGGGCATCGATCATGTTCACAAAACCCCTTCCTTGGGCCTTGTTGTCTAGGAGATAGGTGTAGGCAACAATAAGGGCCTCCCGAGAGAAGCCGAGCATCTCCATCACAGCAAGGTACGGAGTTGGCATCAACATGGGCGAGTCCAATCTCCCTAAGTGCATTAGCCACATTGTTGACAAGCATCGGACATGTTGGTCAACATGATTATCTCCTCCTCAGTGAAAGTCCCTCTCTTCCTCTTCCCACCTACAGCAGGTTCTGTGACCTTGCTACCCTCTGCCGCTTGCGGTGGGAGCTTTATCACCAGGAGTTTGGGTGAATGGACAACCTTCAGCCTTGACAGGACCACTTTGTCGGCTGGTTACGCCCTAAAGCCTCACCAGACCCTACTGCATACCTACCAGTGGCCAAAGCATTCCCAAATATGGCCTCCATCTCAGTGTAGAACCTAATTGGGGTGTTCAGGTATTCAGCATCTTTAGGATGATCCTGCAGTTTGGGAGATAGGTTGGTTTAGACACAGACATGTACAAGAAATGGTAGGTACAGAAGGTGAGGTTTCTACCTTGCAGTGGCCAAGGTAGTGGTCATGTTCTAGCATGATAGCATTTGTGGTGTCATCCCATAGAGCAAAGACCGAGGTCCCTCGGTTTGGACACTTTAGCCCACTTCGCACTCCATTTCCTCAAGTGATTGTACACTTGAGTTGAGGTCACTACCTCCCCACACCAGTCCTTAAGAGCTTTGGCTACATGGTTGACATCTTTTTCCTTGAAGACCTTGTCAGGCCGGCTGCCATCAGTAACCAGGGCAGCCATCCTCCTAAGTACAAACCCAGAGGTGTTGTTTGTCCACCTCATAGCCCTCACACCACCCCCACCCGGCGGCACCAACCCCAGCAGCAACCCCAACCCCAGCATCAGGAACACCTACTTCCTCTTCAAGGTGAACCACTGCAGCAGCAGCAGCACCACCAGCAACAGGAGCATCACCATTGATGCTCTCCTCAACCACATCAACAATTGGGATTCCAGCCATTGTACAACTGCTATGCATACATAAGAAATAAACAACCAGACAAATATGCATACACAAGAAGTAAACAAGGACACAGATATGCATACACAAGAAGTAAACAAGCAGACAGATATGCATACATAAGAAGTTGTGGTCTCAGCCTTGTTCTTGTTATTATTACATCATTGTCAGACAAACATGAGTTCCTAGCAGGGTAGACAGACGAATTCAATAACACATGACATGGTAAATCATATCCTTCTGTTTCCCCTTCCGGCCCACATAGATTCACAGATAGCATCCCTCATTGCAGCCATGGCAATATTGTCTTCATCAAGATGTGGAGGAGGGAAGTTAAGTGGTTCTGGAGGGTTGCCAGTAAAGCCCGCCTCAGTTGGGACTACCTCATCAATGCCATAGCCTAGAATCCAGTTGTGTAAAATGGCACAGGCAACTACAAGCTTCACTTGTGTAGTGTACTTGTGGAAGGGTGTTGGGGGGTACCCGAAAAATTCGGAATACTACCCCAACACAAGTGATAGTTTCCAACACGTTCAATAACACAGTTAGGGCGCAAAGAGACTGTAATTCCCCTTGCAAGTAGCACAAGTCCCAAAAAAGTCTGAATCCGTTTACACGTGCCCTCGCGCCCCCTTTTATAGGGAGACGGAGGGACTTTTACATTCCAATATCACCCTTGGGCTCGGAGAATATTCCTAATGTGAACACACACAAGAATGTCTTTTCCCCCCTTAAATATTTACAAGCCTGCCACTAGTTCACACTCTAAACCCGGACTTTTTGGGACTACAACTTTGACTTTGCTTCTCCCGTGATTCGTGAATGTCTTCGCCCGAAATTCCTGAATTAGGTCTTCAAAAGATTCCCGAAGTGGCTTTTGCTTCCCAGCAGGTTCGTGCGTGCCCCAGCGCCTGAGTCCCGAACAGAGTCTTCATCGGATCCCCGAATCGGAAAATCTCCGAAATTCGGACCATCAACAGCTGAGATTCCGGGCTTCCGCGTGTTCATGACTCCGCCTCTTCACCGAATCGAAGTTCCCGAACTCTGCACGTCCCCGAATTCGAGACTTCGCAGGTCCCAGACTTCCTGGATTCGCGAATTCCCTGCTCCTGGAAAACATACTTTGAGAATGCTGTTAGACTTCGACGTTTCGAGGGTGATGTGTTTTCCTGAATTCCCCAACACTAGCCCCTCGGGGAAGCGGGTTGACTCCGACGATCCGATTCCACGAACCTTTCGGAAATTTAGTAAAAAACGTCACCCTCGGAACGTCTGAGGGGACACGCGTCAGTCAGGGAGCCAAAGGCGGTTAAATCGAGGCGCACTTCGCGAAACTGCCCCTCCCTGGCCCTATAAATAGCGGGCCGGCGCTGTTAAAAATTTTTTTACTGCTCTCGCGCCTTTCACGACTTTCACATTTTCCTTCCTTCGCGGAACTAGCTTTCTCTGCTAGAAAATTTGCGAATTCCAGGCCTTGTTCGCGCTTTTCTAAGGTATTCCTTTATGTTTGCTTTGTTGTTTCGTTAGTTCGTTAAACTTTGGTGTAGTAATGTTACGATTTTCGTAGTTTATTTTCGACTATTAGTCTAAACTGTCTGAATGCTCATATTTGTTAGGTGGCTCGCATTAGAAATACAGCTAGACCCATGACTACCGAAGAGCTGATCGCTGCCGGTCTCCCACTCGATGAAGCTGCCGAAAGTGCAGATCGTGCTGCACCGGCCGAAGATGTTGGTTCACCCAGCGGTTCCCGAAGTCGCGAAGACGGAGAGGTCGCGTCCGATGGCGGCGAAGACGTCGGGGATGTGGATGCTGGGGTAGACGATCTCGTCATGCTGAGGACTTCTGGCCCACTGCCGCCCTCGCTTGCGTTCGGAGAGTCGAAGGTGACGAGCAACATTATTCGTGAGTACGAGAAGGCCGGATTCTTCTCTCCTAGGGCCGGGCGCGCCCCGCTCGATGAAATAATTCCCACTCCCAAGGCCGGAGAAATTGTGGTTTTTCGGGACTTCTTCATCTGTGGGCTGCGGTTCCCTTGTGACCCAGTCCTACCGGCAATTCTTGATGCATTCTCAGTGAAGATCCATCAGCTTACCCCAACGTCTTTCCTCGAAGTATCAAAGTTTATTTGGATTCTGAAGACCTTCGGGTGCAGTCCTACCATTGACGCCTTCACCAGGTTCTACGAACTGGTGATTATTCCAGAAGTTGTGAAAGGCGAAGACGGGCAGTTCTATCACGGCCCAGACGCATGCCGTACCTTCAATACCCGACGCCAGAACACCCGACAAGGGATTACCCGAATCCAGATTTCTCCCTGCTGCAAGACCAACCTTTCCGAAGATTGGAAGTCTTACTGGTTCTACTTGAAAGTCGATGTGCCGAAGCTGCCATGCCCGATCGCGCCCCTCACCGCAGTGAATGTGGGGAAGTACAACCAGCGCGCCCTAGGAATTCGGAATTGCGAGAGTGCATTTCATTTGGCCAGCACGATACTTGGCGGTCGCGACATTATCGAAGAATTCGTCGCCGCGCGAATCTGGCCTATCTCGAACGGCTGGGCCCCTGTCGAAATCGTACACTACAACGTCAACTGGGCAGATCGGCAGGTTCCTTTCCCGAAGTTCGGGATTAAACTTCGCGAGGGCCAGAACGCCAAAGACTTCATGGACGAAGTAGAGAAAAGGGTCAACGTCATGGTAGGCGAATATACCATGAACGAGTATAAAGCATACAAGGCCCTGGTGAAGCACAAGAAGAAGATCAACCGCGTCTTTTCGGAGATCTGCGGTGACAAATTTTTCAGTTCTCGAGGCCCTGGTCCTAAACTGAAACTTCCTGCCATCGCCGTGGCCAGCTGCTCAGCCGCCCCCATCAACGCTCCCCGAATCAGATCGTCGAAGCGCGGCTCGTCGCCTGCCGCCGAGGGAACCTCTTCGGGAGTGAAGCCTTCAAAGACCAAATCTCTTGAGTCGTCGAAGCGGAAGCGAAGAACCTCTGAACCTCGATCCTCGGAAGCTGAACTCCAAGCTGCTTCAGGGCTTGCCCAGATGAGCCGCAAAAAATTAAAGAAAGCTGTGAGGAAAGTTTCCTCCATCGGAGTTCGTCGAGTCCCATCCGCCTTTGACGACGACACTCACGAAAACAGATAGCGTCGAAGGTGTTTTCCTCTGGCCACTATTTAATTTTCGAGACAATTGTCCCCGCCTGGTTCCGAAAATGAATTCGTGGACATTGACTCCTTTTCAGATGTTGCTCCTGAGGTCCGAAGGGAGCCGTCTCCTGCTGCTGCTGAGAAGCCCACTATTGCTGCCGAAGCTATTGTTCGCGCTGAATCCCCTGCTGCTGCCAGTACCCCTGTTGCTGAGGTCGCTGCTGCTGATCAAGTTTCCTCCGAATTCGCCCGGGACCTTGAGCGGACCATTCAAAGGGATGGCCATTCTTCCGAAAATATTCCATTGGTCGAAGTTCGGGAGGTCGTCCCCGAAGACCAAGCGCCTTCTCCTTCCTTGGCTGCCTTTAACAAAAGCTTTGGTACGTCTCATCGCGGCAAACTGTTGCGTGTTGGTTTCGAGACAATTGACGTCGGGGGCAAGACGTCCAAGTTTTTAACTCTATGGAAATCGTCCACAATTGTTGATGAAACAGGAGAAGGTGCGTCGGAACAACCTGAAGAAGCCGCTCAAGGCTCCGAAAAGAGGCCTCTATCTATCTCCGAAACTACCCCTTCACCTCAGGGGAAGGCCTCTTCGGGTTCGACTAAACAAGTCACTATGCAGCACTTCAGCAAGCAAGGTTCGTTGATTCTCACTGCCCCCTTGTGCGATTCTTGATTGTAGAATCTTCACCTGAGATTTATTCTTGAATTTTTCAGAATTCAAGAATCTGTTGCATTCCTATTCTCCTTCGAAACTTGCTCACTTCCATGAAGACTATACTCTCAAGTACTCTATGCTTGGGAAGGTTGCCATAGAGCGACTTTCTAAGAAGGAGAAGATTAATGAAGAACTTTCTCTGAAGTCCAAGGAGCTGGAGCGCAACTTTGGTCTCGCGGAATCCACGAACTTAGAGCTGGAGAAGAAGGTATCTGAGCTGGCTGAGGCTTTGAAAAGGAGTCAGGACGAGAAGAAGGTCGTCGAAGCCGCGCTCGAGGATTCCAAGAAAGAACTGGAGAAAGTTCGGAAATCTCACGAAGATGACCTGAGTATGATCGAGAAACTTCGGCAACAACAAGAGCGTGCTGCAAAGATTGCTGAAGATCTCCGCATCAACAATGCCAGCCTCGCTAAGTCACTAAGCTCAAAGGATCGGAAGATCGTGGATCTTGAGAAGGCGCTGGTAGAGCAAGGTGAATCTTCGAAGAAGAACATTTCGGAAATTTTGGGGAAGTTGAAACTGCTTTATGCTGAGTACCAGAAGTCCCTGAACGAGTACGGTGTTCGTCCAGCTCCTCTCCCAGATGATATTGATATCCCCGATTTCATGGACTGGCTTGAGGAAGAATTCAAGGCTCTTCCCGAAGTCATCTCTGGTGCCGGCAACTTTGCCGTATCTTTTTCTGTAGAGAGCATTCTCAAGGTCCTTCACGATTACGACTGTGTTGACTTGGCGAAGTTTCGCGCGAACCTTACTCAGTTCCCAGGCGTTACCAGCAATACGATACTTCAAGACGACCCTGACATTATTGCTATAAAGCTGAAATTCGCGAAGGAATTCTGGATGGTTGGCGGGGCGGATATGGCTAAGACTGTTGCGCGGGCAAAGCTTGACGAGGTAAAAAATTTTTGGTCGATTTCGTGACTCATGTTTGTCGCATGTGTTTCAGTTTCTTAAGATTTCCTTACTCTTCTCTTCCTTTCACAGCTGAGAGAAAAAGAGGAGCGAGAACGCGTCGCCGCGTCTCCCGAAGTATCGACTTCCGTGGAGAGTTCGGGAGGACCCGGCGAGGACGGCTCAGGCAGCAACAGCAGCAGCAGCAGCAGTGACGGTGGCGACGACCGTGGACAAGTCCCCGAACCATAAGGAGACTCACCGAAGGTGGATGTTATGAATTAAACGACATGTTCGAACTTTGTGTGGATTGGAGATCGGTTGTACATTCGTGTAGACTCATCGAACTTTTCTGAACAGATGTTTTGTATATTTTAACCTGCGCAGGTCCTGCAAGCTGGGCCTGCGCAGGACGTGCTACCACTACGAATTCATCGAGATAGAATGTTTGTTAGTGGTGAAGCATGGCGTCTATTCAAACAAGCACATCCTGAGCAAGATTTTTCCGATTTTTGGCTTGAGGCCTCGCTTAAATTTTCTATAGGTTGTTTTGATCTCACTTCGTTTTTCTTGCTTCGTAAAAAGAGCCGTTCTGCATCCTCTACTTCGCGATCCATGAGAACTCCGAAGACGGAGCCCCTTAGCCCCTTAGCCGGTTCTTCTGACTTCGCCTATGCTAGCGATGTGGCTGACAACAACGTTTGCAAACCAGGACATGTAATAGAACTTTCATTCTAAGTTTCGTACTGATTGTTGTAATTTTTGAGGAACTGTTCGGGAGTTTTTATGCGAATAAGGCAATGAATGTTTTTTCTTGAAAAAACGTCACCCTCCCCCACCTTGCCGTTTCGCATGAAAACTAGATGGCGAGTTCACGAATCTTACTATTCACGAACTTCTTTAGCATATGTTTCGGAGAAGTCTTCGTCAGCTTTTGTAAATTTTCGGCTGTCGCTGTGCAAGTCGGCAAAATTTGTTTTTCGAATTTTGCGGACTTGCCCTAATTGGCAAACTTGCGCTGGTTGAAATTGCAACCTTCAGTTGCTTCAACCAAGATTTTTCTGCGAACGTCCGACAGAGCCCCTTGTCCTTTTCTTCTAATGGTGATACCTGAAAAAAAATTGTCAATAGTCTGAACTGAATGATAATACTTAGTTGAACCCTTAGACATTCATTTTTCCGAAATTATCATGCAAACTCCTCTGGTGGGAATCCCTTCGTGGATGGGATTTTTCTAGGCCACAACTTGTTGTTGTTTCAGGCCTCTCGGTGGGAATCCCTTCGTGGATGGGATTTGTCTAGGCCACAACTTGTTGTTGTCTCAGGCCTCTCGGTGGGAATCCCTTCGTGGATGGGATTTGTCTAGGCCACAACTTGTTGTTGTCTCAGGCCTCTCGGTGGGAATCCCTCGATGGATGGGATTTCGGCTATTAGGAAGCCTTTCTCACAAACTTTTTTCTTTTTTCACGATGAAATTTTGGCTAACAGGAAACCCTTTTCATGAACTCATTCTTTTTTCACGATGGAATTTCGGCTATCACGGAGCCCTTCACACGAACTTTTCTTTTTTCATGATGGAATTCTGGCTATCAAGGAGCCTTTCACACGAGCTTTTCTTTTTTCACGACGGAATTCTGGCTATCACGGAGCCTTTCACACGAACTTTTCTTTTTTCACGACGGAATTCTGGCTATCACGGAGCCTTTCACACGAACTTTTCTTTTTTCATGATGGAATTCTGGCTATCACGGAGCCTTTCACACGAACTTTTCTTTTTTCACGATGGAATTCTGGCTATCACGGAGCCTTTCACAGGAACTTTTCTTTTTTCACGATGGAATTCTGGCTATCACGGAGCCTTTCACACAAACTTTCTTTTTTTATGATGGAATTTCGAGACACAAAATACGAAACGCGCAATTTGGGGGAAGACTCTTTTCATATATATATCAGAAAGAGTATTTACATAGGATCCGCCTCGTTAAAAACCTTGCCTCTTGATTTAGAGCCCCCTTTGCAAGGAAAAGAGTACGGTCCTTCTTATTCTAGAACTACGATTAAGACGTAAAACTAATTTTTTCCGAAGTCACTTATAGACACGTGACTCGGGCTTTTATTTTCCTACAGTGTAAACTTACGAAAATTGAAAAACTGCTATCTACTACACTTACGTACAACTAAGATCTTCATGGATAATACCTCTTTAAGCTGTCGGCATTCCACGAATACGGCAACTCTTCGCCAGTTTGTTCCATTAGGCGAAAAGCCCTTGGCATATTTGTTTCCTTAGCTATGTAAGGCCCTTCCCATGACTCATGAAGCTTTCCTGGGTTCTCCCAATTTTTCTTTCTTTTCAAGACAAGATCACCTGTTTTGATGTCCTTCCGGACCACCTTTTTGTCTCTCCATGCTCTTGTCTCTCTCTGGTATTTCTCAATGTTTTCTGCTGCTTCGAGGATTGTCAGCTCTATCATGTCTTTCTCCACCTTCTTGTCAATTTCCTCTTTCTCTTTTCCTTTTAAGACTCTCATGCTTTCATTCTTTATCTCCTCTGGTGTCATAGCCTCAGTCCCGAAGAGTAGGCGAAAAGGTGTGAAACCTGTCGCCCTTGAAACGGTGGTATTGTGAGACCAGATCACCTTTGGAAGTTCGTCCACCCACTTTCCCTTTTTCTGATCGAATAAGCATTTCTTGATTCCCGAAAAAATCAGGCCATTGGCTTTTTCAACTGCTCCATTGGACTGTGGATGATAAACTGACGAAAATTTCGCTTGTGTGCCTAGGGTTCTGCAGTACTCTTTGAAGGTGTAGCAGTCAAACCGTTTGCCGTTATCAACCGTCGCGTTCTCTAGGAACTCCGAACCCGCGGACTATGTTACGCCAAAAGAATTTCGAACCGTTCTTCTGTGATGTTCGCGAGTGGTTTTGCTTCTACCCACTTCGTGAAATAGTCGACCGCTACGGCCGCAAACCGGCAATTACCCCGAGCCGTTGGCAACGGGCCTACTAGGTCCATGCCCCATCTCCGCAGAGGCCGAGGTTGGAGGAATTAAATGAACGGCATTGAAGGCGGTTCTGCCGATTTCCCGTCTTCCCGGCATGCTTCACATTGCCGAACTAACATCTTGGCGTCGATGTTAATGGTTGGCCAATAGAACCCTTGTTTTATCGCTTTGCCAGCTAAAGCCCTGGTTCCTATGTGTGCCCCACAAAATCCACTGTGAATTTCTTTCAGGAGTTCGCGACCTTTTCGGAGGTAATGGGGCGTAGCCCAGGTTCGGTGACTTCCGGATTTGTACAATTCTCCATTTACCACTGCATAGCCCCCGAGCCCTTTGCTTCAACCTTTTCTCCTCCAGTTCATCCTGTGGTTCGTAATGCCCTCTTAGGTAGGCCATTATTTCTGCTCTCCGATCGCGGATTTCCACCATATTCACGATTTGAGTTCTTGAATCTTTGATGGAAGGTTCTCTGATGATTTCAAAGAACACATCTGGTGGTAGCTCTTGATTTCGGCTTTGCCTTCGCCAGTTTGTCCGCCTCATTGTTGTCATCCCTTGGAATGTGCTGGACTGAATACCCCTTGAAGTGTCTTTCCATTTCTCTGACTTTTTCAAGATATTTCATGAGAACTGGATTCCTGGCCTCGCTTTCCTTCTCGATGTGTTCCTGGATTACTTTCGAATCCGTTCTAATTATGAAGGTCTGCTGCCCCAAAGCTTTCATTTTTCTCAGCGCTAGCAGTAGAGCTTCGTACTCCGTTGTATTGTTCGTGGAGTATTCATTGTTCGCGAATACGAGCCGTGCTGCATATCTTATGACCACGCCCGTCGGTGATGTTACAACAGCCGAAATTCCAACCCCCTTGTAACACCATGCTCCATCACACCGCACTACCCAAGGTTCGGGCATATTTTCCTCCAGTTACGAGTAGGTGAGGTCCGGTCCACGACGAAATGCGCGATACTTGCGATTTTATTGCACTTCTTCTTTCGAAATCCACCACATATTCGGAGAGTTCGAGCACCCCACTTGATGATTCGGGTAGATGCCTCCTCGTTTGCGAACGGGTCACTCAACGGTTGGTTGGTGATAACTCTTATTCCGTGGCCCTCGAAGTAGTGCCTTAGCTTTCTTCTTTGCCATGATGACCGCATACGCGATCTTCTCCGGTTCGGAATAGAAAATCTTGGAACCGGACAATGCCTCGGAGGCGAAATATACGAGGAATTTGCCTCGGTTTTCCTTCTTCTTCCTTTTCCCCGTGCCCAAAGACTCGCGCTTACTGCCGAATTTGATGCGGACACATACAGCAGAAGCGGCGATTTTGGCTCGGGAGGACAGAGCTTGGTAATGCTGGACAAGTAGTCCTTCAGTTCGCGAAAAGCCTGCCTCTGAGGTTCGGACCACTGGAATTTCTTGGCACTTCTGAGAACTTGGAAGAATGGCAAACTTCTTTCTGCAGCTCTGGGATGAATGCGGTAAGGGCGACCACTCTCCCCGTCAACTTCGAACATCTTTCACCGAGGGCCGGCTCTTGCATTTCCATCGAGCCTTTATCTTGTCGGGGTTTGCTTCAATGCCTTTCGTTGAAACTAGACATCCAAGAACTTTCCCCTTGTGAATTCCGAACACACATTTTTCTCGGGTTCGGCTTCAAGTTTGCTTTGTCCTCAAGTTCGCGAACGTTTACGCCAAATCAACGATATGGTCTTTTCTCCGAATACTTTTGACGACTATGTCATCCACGTATGCCAAGATATTTCTCCGAATCTGCTGGTGCAGCACTATTGCTATCATTCTTGAAAACGTGCACCCCGCATTCTTCAGCCCCTCTGGCATTCTTACGAAACAAAATGTTCTGAAAGGAGTGATGAAGCTTGTCTTCTCTTCGTCCTCTTTGCGAACCCTGATTTGGTGATACCCAGAGAACATGTCCAGGAGCGAAAGCATCTCACTGTTGGCTGCATCATCCACGATCTTGTCTACCCTTTCCAAGGGAAAATCGTCCTTCTTGCACGCCTTGTTCAAATCAGTGAAGTCGATACACATTCTCCATTTGCCATTTTTCTTCTTGACTGGCACAGTGTTGGCTAACCGAGTGGGTACTTGACTTCTCGATTACTTGGGCATCTCGTAATCTACGAACTTCTGCTTCCACTGCCTTGACCTTTTCGTCAGACATCTTCCTAAGTTTTTGCTTCTTGGGCGGTATCTTGTCATCTGTTTCGAGGACATGTTCGATTATGTCTCTGTCAACGCCTTGCAAATCTTTGGCTGACCAAGCAAAAACATCCTTGTTTCTGTTCAGAAATCGCATGAGTTCATCATCCTCTTCGGCGCTGAGATTCGCCCCTATTATGACTGCTCTGTCGGGCATGTCGTCCAGATACACTCTCTTTGTTTCATCTTCTGCGGCTATGTTACTTTTCTCTTTGTCCCGCTTCAGCTCTTCATGGGTTCCCTTTCTTTCTTCAGCTGCTTTCAGCTGATACACGTTCGTTTGACCAGGCGTGTGGCCCTTTTCTATGTTTCTGGCCTCTTGTTGATTGCCGAATACTGTGATAACCCCTTTGGGCGCGGGCATCTTCATGCAAAGGAACTGTTGCCTTATGACAGCATCGAACTTGTTCATGAAACCCCTGCCGAAGATCGCAAGATACGGGTGATATATGTCAACCACATCAAAGGTGAGGTTTTCAGTTCTGGCATTCTCAAGGTCTCCGAAAGAAACTGGGAGTGATATTTTTCCAACCGGCTTGATGGGCTTCCCGCCGAACCCCTGCAATGGGTACTCTGGTGGATCCAACATGTGCTGGCTCAAATTCATTTTCTCGAATGTTTTCAGGAATAAGATGTCCGCCGAACTCCCGTTGTCCATCAAAATTTTTCCTATGACCCATCCAGCAATATTGACTTCAATCACCATGGCATCATTGTGGATCGCGGATTTCAGCCTGAAATCTTCTTCTGTAAAGGTGATTGGCACCTTCGCCCATTCCGGGCGGGCAGCTGGACCATCATTATGATGGTATTCACAGATCTGAAGTAGTTGCTTCGCTGCTTCTTTGTTTCAAACTCCATGGCAGATCCGCCTGTGATTGGCATGATAGTCCCGAACGATGGCGGTGCTTTGGAGTTCGAGGTCCCGAACTTGGCGAGGCCTTGATGAGCTTTACGGTGGCGGTGGCAAGATTTCCCGAATGGGTTGTGGGCTGCCGGATTGATCGTATTGCTTGCGGCGAGGAAAGAATTGCTGTGAAGGCTGCCATGTTGATTGCGATTGTGGAAATTGCTGAACTGGTACAGAGCTTGGCTGCGAATTCGCGAACTGCGGCGGCCAGAAGTTCGGCCGAAACTGGGTTGGCATCGAGGATGCGATGCTCATCAGTGCCTTCTCTTGTTGGATTCGTGCCATGTTCTTTTTTGTCTCAGGGCACCCTTCGGTCTTTGTGGCCTCTTCCATGATACTGGCAATAGAAGTGGGGATCTCTTGGGTTGTGGTTCGGAAGGTTTGGGGTTCCTCTTCCTCTCCCCCTTCCTCTTTGACTGAATCCTCCTCTGGCACTTGGCCTCTTGCTTTCTTCTTTGTTGCTGAGGATTTCCAACACTGTTTATATTTCGTGGATGCTGGGGTGGTGCCCTCCAGGTCATATCTCTGCCGCCCTGTCTTGCCTCGTTTCGTTCGGCTACTCTCTTGCGGTGGTCATCATCAGATAGGATGTAATCCTCCAATTCCCGAAATAATTCTTCGACTGTCTCAGGCTTCTTTCTTGTGAGGTGGGAAGCCGTTGGCCCTGGGGTGAGACCCTTGATCAGTGCCTTGATCGTTGTCTTGTCATCAGCGTCGGGGATCTGAGACCTCTGTTGCATGAATCTTCTCACGAAATTTCGCAGTGGTTCCCTGTCCTTCTGCTTGCAGTTATACAAATCTGAGGCTTCGGCTGTTGTGTCATGGAACATCTGAAACGCTTGCATGAACTTTGTTTTGAGATCTACCCAGCTGTAGATCGAGTGTGGAGGCGGCAAGGTGAGTACCAATTCGATCGGTCCTTCGCAAGCTATGATGAAGGATTTGGCAAGTGCAACATCATCTCCTCTCCGCCGAATTCACACCGACTCGTATCTCATGAGGAACTGCCTGGAGTTTCCAAAACCGTTGTACTTGGGAAGAGAGACGGCTTGAACTTCGGCGGCCAAGGTGCTTGTTTGCGGCCCTATTGACGGTGGTGATTCAGAATCCACGAAGTGTGAGACTCCGTTTCCCGCGAAGAAGTTTTCCTTCGGGGATTCTCTTGCAGGTGCGGGGTTCTGCTGTGGTGTTTCTTGCCACGGGGAGCCGTTCTCTTGCTCTTTCATTTCGTCAATTTCTCTCTCGAATTGCACCGTATTTGTTCTTTTGCTTTGTTCGAAATTTGCTCTAGCTTTTCGAGAGATTTTTCTCTTCGCACCGCAACTGAGCCGCGAACTTTTCTTTATCCCTCTGTAGCTGTTGAATCTTTTGGTGGACCATGGCTAGCTGTCTGTCTATGGCATCATCATCAGCATCAACATTCTCGTGCTCTTGCTGTTCAGTAGGTTGTTCTTTGATGTGAGCTGTTTTTTCTGCTCTCGCCTTCATGAGGGCTTCGAGCTTCTCTTTTCGCTGCTGGTCTGTTACGTTCGAGGATTCAGGAACAAAGGAAGTTTCATTTCCTTGGGTGGGAAGGCGATCATCCTGGTTCGCCTGTACTGGAGCATTCTTCTTGGATTTCTTTTGAGGTGGCATCGTGAATTTCTTTTTCGGCTGAGACACGGTGGGCGCCAATGTTGGGGGGTACCCGAAAAATTCGGAATACTACCCCAACACAAGTGATAGTTTCCAACACGTTCAATAACACAGTTAGGGCGCAAAGAGACTGTAATTCCCCTTGCAAGTAGCACAAGTCCCAAAAAAGTCTGAATCCGTTTACACGTGCCCTCGCGCCCCCTTTTATAGGGAGACGGAGGGACTTTTACATTCCAATATCACCCTTGGGCTCGGAGAATATTCCTAATGTGAACACACACAAGAATGTCTTTTCCCCCCTTAAATATTTACAAGCACGCCACTAGTTCACACTCTAAACCCGGACTTTTTGGGACTACAACTTTGACTTTGCTTCTCCCGTGATTCGTGAATGTCTTCGCCCGAAATTCCCGAATTAGGTCTTCAAAAGATTCCCGAAGTGGCTTTTGCTTCCCCGACAGGTTCGTGCGTGTCCCCGGCGCACGAGTCCCGAACGAGTCTTCATCGGATTCCCGAATCGGAAAATCTCCGAAATTCGGACCATCAACGATTGAGATTCCGGGCTTCCGCGTGTTCATGACTCCGCCTCTTCACCGAATCAAAGTTCCCGAACTCGCACATCCCCCGAATTCGAGACTTCGCGGTCCCAGACTTCCTGGATTCGCGAATTCCCTGCTCCTGAAAAACATACTTTGAGAATGCTGTTAGACTTCGACGTTTCGAGGGTGATGTGTTTTCCTGAATTCCCCAACAAAGGGCTTGTTGTCCAAGATCCTGAACCTGCCCTTCAGTGCACCTATAGCCCTCTCCACAGTCACTCTGAGTGATGAGTGTCTTAGGTTGTAAAGTTCCCTGCCATTGGTGGGTCTGTTCCTAGGCCCATACTCAGACAAGTGATACCTCACACCCCTGAAAGGGGGTAGGAAACCAGGCTTGCATGCGTACCCAGCATCTACCAAGTAGTATTTACCTACAATTACATGTCTACTGTGAGATTGTGTGCCATGAGTGGCATAAACAAAATGTTCATTATTGGTTGCCATGAGTGCAAATACCTTGTGGAACAACGAACCCATCTCCCCTATCAATGGCATCACCCAGGACAGTTGCATCATGTGCAGAGCCCTCCCAACCAGCTAGGACATAAGTGAATAGCAGATCACAATTGACAGCAACCATGACATTTTGTGTGGGGTCCTTTTTCCTACCCCCCGAAAACTTGCTGGCTGCGCCTCGGCACCCTTGCCAAGAAATGTGTGCCGTCTATGAAGCCAACACAATCCTAAAATTTGTGTGTAAGTGAATGGATAATGTGATAATGAATTTATGTACCCAAGCTAGACAATTACCTTGAAATAAGGATACCATCTATGACTGCCCTGGATCTTGGGATGAGTGGTAGTGCTGGGTGTCTTGATCAGTTCATTCCTAAGCTCACCCACAGCATACAGAACCTGGTGGAAGTGTTTGTGCACAGTTTCTATGGACCTCCTAAAGGATTGGTGAACCACTCTATACCTTTGGTTGTGCCCAACAACATGCAAAAACATAGCAACTTGCTCCTCTACTGAAACCCCATCCCTATCAGTGACCAGGCTCCTCTCTCTAAAGGTTTTGACTAAATCAAAAAAAGGAGCTCTCCTCATCCTAATCATGGATATGCACTCAGAATCAGTGGAGTGAAAAATCATGTTCAGAGTCCTCATTCTGTGCTGATCATTTACATCTCTAAGTAGTGAAAGTGCAGCTGGGTCAAGCTGTGGTGTATCAGGCTCAGGGGTTTTTCTTTTGAGCCTTGTGAAAACAAAAGAAATCAGAACAACAGTCAAAGCACCTGCTTGCCTAAGTAGCATTTCACGGCTCAATGAGGGATCCATCTACAACCATGCAAATTTGAAACAGAAAATCAGAACATCAGCCCCTGCTAGGCATCAACATGTTCAAGAAATGTTGGTAAATAACATCAAAGCACGGCTGCATGTTATAACCATGCCTCCCAGTGCAACAAAGAACAACATCATCGACCGATAATTAAACCAAATCACAACGAGACAGGAGCAATATCTGGTAGCATATCATAATGAAGCAAGAGCAATATCAGGTACCAAATCACAACGAGGCAGGAGCAATATCTGCTAGCATATCATAATGAACCAAGAGCAATATGAGGTACCAAATCACAACGAATCAGGACCAACATCAGGTACCAGATCACAACGCAATCAAAACTAACAGGAACATCAGGTACCAGCAAAACATCCACTATCGAACCAAGATCTACACCTATCGAACCCTAACAGAAAGATGGGGGAGAGGGGAAGGGTTGTACATTTCACCTTCAGCTCGGGGTCGTCGATCAGGAGAGGAAGCAGATCTCGAAGTCGAGGAAGCAGATCTGGAAGTAGAGGAAGCAGATCTACCTCAACTCCAACAAGACAGAGACGGAGACGAAGAGGAAGCAGATGTCGCCTCCGAGTCCCAGCAGCAGTACGAGCAAGAACGCGGCAAACAACGCCGGAGGTAGCCGCCGCAGCCACCCACTCGCGCTCACTGCTGATCTCTCAGGAGGGAAGTGGAAGGTGAAGAGAGCAAGAGGAAGAAGAACCGAAACGAGGAGCCACCCGCACTTTATAGCCGCGATGATTCGCCGGCGGGTCTCCATTCCCGCGCGGAGGAAATGGCGCGCTGGAGTTTTCCCGCTCCCGCGCGAGCCCGCGCGAGCCACCCGCCGCCGCCCCGAAATCGCCCCCGGTGCGCCGCGCACGGCCGAGCTCGGGAGAAACGAACCCTAGCCGCGTTTCTCCCCAGCCGGGCTGCGGCGTCCCTTTTGGCTGCGGCTGGCCGGGCCCGGCTTCGGGCCAAGGCCGCAAACACGCGCGCCTGCAGCCCATGGGCGCAAGGCCCACTTCGGCCACCCTCACAAACACGCCCTTCGTACCTAGCCGCTGTTCGTTCCAGACTTCCAGTGCATTCACGACTTTGCAATTAGCAGCTAGACGACAATTTGCAGTTGCCAGTGAGCATGATGCACACACCTGCTAAGTTTTCTCGAGACATGCGCGCCTCCATGCGCCCATGAGTGTCAATCGATCGAAGCCGACGTGCAACTGGAATCCATCCAGCGTGCCGCAATCCTCAGCGAACTGACATTGCACCGAAGATGCTGGTTCTGATCGTGGCTCTTGGATGAGTCCTCCCGATACCCGCCATTCCGACCGTAATCCGTAATACTAATAAGGATCTTGGCTACTGCCGTTGCTATCGATCTCTCGTGCAACTCTACCGATCAACTACTCCCTCAAGAAACTTTTTTTTTGAACGTGCTCCCTCAAGAAACTAGCTAGAAACGAGAGGTTGTCGCAGCTAATAAGTTTTCAAGTGCGCAGCGAAGACATCGAGAGGCGACCATGTATGTCTTTATATACAGAGAAGACGGCATGATGCAATGAAAGCAGAGGAGCTACTGGGTATATTCAGGCAAGCAACAAAATGAATGCACGATGCTGGAGCAAGCGCAACAGGCACATGAGAGCATAAATGCCATGACTTGGGTGCAGACTTGTTTGGTTAAACTGTGATAGTTTGATCCTCCTTTTCAAGCATTTCATCAAATTTTGATGACAAGTCGATCTCTTCTCTGAAGTTCTCTCAGTGCCCTGCTTAATTGAACTGATTACTAAAAACATTATGCACTGCCTACGTACATACGTTGGCTACCATGCCCAGGTCCTAATCCACAAGAGGTAGTGGGATTTAGTTTGTAAAGAACACACAGATTTGGACCATCAGCTTGTCTACATGGAAGTTATAGAACACACGTGCCGGCAACAAAGTTATTGGACTGCTCAAGGTCCATTCCACCACAGTGATCTTGTTCGCCTACGTGCAGCTAATGAATGTAGAATCGCCACAAAAACATGTGGCCCCCAATCATTAAGACGACACTGTTGCCGCAAAGCATCAGGAGGAGCTTTCCATTGGCTTAAAACTTGAGACATGCACGTGTTTCTCTTACATATTGTGTCGAATATTTGTACACTCTGATTACGACGGGACTTGAGTTGTATTTGGCAGTATAAGGTAGAGTCCGTGTCACACTCTGTAACCCGAGCCTTCTCATAAATATGAGAGGGGGTTGTTGTTGTAACCATGATGACATAGCGACAGACTCGCAGAGAGAAGGTGGCGTGATGTCGGGATCCTAAAGCGGTCGGTGTTGCGATATTGGGGAGGAGCGCCCATAGTCATGTCCCGGGGCTGTAGGCTTCGGCGGAACCTCGTTACCAAAGATCGTTTCTCCGTTGTCGTCTTGTGATCATGCAGGTTCGTCTTATTAGATTCAATCGTCATTCTGTTGCATGGAGATTAGCTGGCAACTCGTCGCCGCGGAGGGTAAATTCTTAAGTTCCCACAACATATTGGTTGGTGTCATTTGAGGAGACTCTTGGTAGAGAGATTCTCCTTATGCCCCCCTATCCCCTCTCCAAAAAAATGTTATTTCTTATTGTTTTTCCATTGCTCTTCGGTTGTGCTCTCTCTTATGACGATCTTGCAAAGAAGCTAGAGTTCAAAGATTATCAGAGACGACAATCAGTTTCAAGTGTGCAATTGCAATGCAAAGAAAGAAGTATCAACAGAGTGGTATTTAGTCATAGACGAAGCAAGAGTTGGTATATCCCAGGGTCGTCCAAGAAAATTCGGTGACTCCACGAAACTAAATAGGTCTTAAATTGGAGTGATGAAAATAATGAAATTAATTTATGCAATTCCAATCAGCTCTTTAATTGTTTATTAAACCAAGAGTTTATAAAAACAACAAATATCGTCATTGTATGTTAAGTTGTGTGTCCATCGATCGGAAGACATACCCAAAGACAATCAGGTTTTGTACGATCGCACGGCCCGCACGGGTCAAGGGACGCCTTGGTATATCCTGATAGTCGTTACTGGCGGTGAAGGCACAGGGGAGAGCAGGCCATGTGACGCCTCTAAGGAGGAAGACAGTGTCTGAGGATGTCGTCTTCATCGACCCGCATAGGTGAGCAATGGCTCTCTCCTAGGCCTCAATCCTCGAAGGATGGCAGTTGTTACCTATGGGAGCATCAATATATAGTGGATCTACGGTTTGGTGGAGACGACCAGAGTGAAGGAGGCGTGCAGGATGTCTGGCGCCCCTGTGGTGGAACCGTCAGCTCGCCTCCGACGACGAGGGAAGAGTGGAGGCCCGAGCCGGTGCAGGCCCCTTTGGAGCAGCATGGCCAGGGCCCCGATGTTGTTCAGCCTTCACGGCAGTTGCTCGGGCTCCGCGGGGGCGAGCTACCCTGGGGGCGCCGCTAGCCACGGCCGGGTAGTTGGAGTTCGGCGGCCCGCTACCGCCCTCTACCACCTGAGCTTGGATGAGTCCTCCCGATGCTTCCTATTCCTACCTCTCGCTCAAGTCGATCTACTACCGTACTCACTCAAAAGTGGCTTATTCATCTTCTTTCCGTGTTTGCTCATGTCGCTTGTTGTGCTATCAAACTAGTAGAAGCAGCAGCGAGGAGGCGGGAGCCGGGAGGCCATATATGTTTGTATATATACACCGACATAGCAAGCCGAGCTATTATGGTCCAGGCCTACAAGCGCCCAAGAGGTTAAATGTCTCAGAGCAGCAAATCGAACTGAACTTACAACTCAACTTATCCCCTCCTCAGATTTCATCCAATGGCTCAGGGATAAGGAATGGTGACTGTGAAGGATCAGACAGCCAGTTTAGAGCAGTTGAATCCATTTGCTTATTTATGTGAAAAATCACGAACAATAACGAATTATAGACGTGATCGACACGCACGCGAAGGTGCGCAGCTGTGATATGCGTTGGGCTCTGTTTGATGAAAAAATTCAATCTGTTGGTTGTTGTGACCAAGAAGTTTTTTTTAACTCTCTTTGTCCTAAACATCATATACTTAAGAACGGAGATAGTAATTTGGCAGCGCTTATTAGGCTATATTGATGGCACGTAGTGGTAAGAAGATCAGCTATAAACCACTTTTTTTTTTTTGAAAGGATAAACATACAAGAATGGTTCCTGCTACCTGTTGTTCACATTCCGGTGCATTCACGGCTTTGCAAGCAGGAAGCATGTTAGCAGTAAACCTCGCTCACTCTGTTAGGGAATTAGAGCATGTTTGTTTTCTGTTTGCATGCGCGCATGAGCCCCAGGTTGTGGTAGCCGTGCGCGCCGTAGGAAGCGCGGCCGAGAATAGCTCGCCACGTTCCAGAGCTCCCCGCCAAGACCGCGTCGTGAGCATGGGGATGGACACGTTCTTTCCGCGACGTGCAGTTGAGGACTGGGTCTCTATCTTGCACTTTGCTTTACTATATTTAGTTGATTAATACAACAGAAAAGCTGCTTGGTAGTCGCAGCACCAAAAATCTGTGTCTCATCCTGCGTTCGTGTGTTCCAAGAGTTCATAGCGTTGTGTGAGTTTGAGTGAACCGGTGTTGATGCCTGAGCTCTGACGAGCTCTCTGATTCTTCCCCGGCGTACTCTGCCGGCCTGAATCCTAACAAAGCAGCTAGACAATCTGAAGTATCCACTATCCAGTAGTGAGCATGATGCACGCACCTGCAGATGTACCGACGCGAGACGCGTGCCTCCATGCGCCTATGAGGAGCGTAAATCGAGACCGACGCCCTACAGGAAACCAGGCAGCGTGATGCAGCAATCCTCAGCGAACTGATGTTGCAACGAAGATGTGTGTCTTCCGATTCGTTCTTGGATGAGTCCTCCCCATGCCTGCCATTCCGATCGTAATCCGTAACACTAATTAATGACGATCTTGGCTGCTGCAGTTGTTGTCGATCTCTCGTGCAACTCTTTACTTATGAACTACGTACTCCCAGTCGCCACTGGTTTATTCATTCATCTTCTCTCTCGCAAAGAAGAAAACTAATAAGCATCGAGAGGCGACCAGGCCATGTGTGTCTATATATACTATGCAGAGAAGAAGACGGCACGAAGCAATGAAAGCAGAGCTACTGTCTACTGAGTATATTCAGGCAAGCAACAAAATGAATGCATGATGCAGGAGCAAGCGCAACAGGCACATGAGAGCATAAATGCCATGACTTGGGTGGAGGACTTGTTTGGTTAAACTTTGATAGTTTGATCCTGCTTTTTCAAGCATTCCATCAAATTTGATGACAAGCCTGTTAGACAAAATAAAACTAACAATACTTAGAAACAAGATACATCAGGATCTACTAGTTCACCGTAGACCACATCTAGCACATTAATCTAATGCGAAAATAAATGGTAGTAGATTCGGTTATGAATACCAGCAGCGGTGTTCTCCATCGCGTTGGTGTTGGCCGATTCAGCGGTGACGGAGTCGACGGCGAGAGCGACGTCGGGCTTGTAGCGTAGACGTTCCTTGAGCGTCTTCTGAGGGTATCGGTGGCCTTCAGGACGCCAACGACACTGCCCAGGACGCGGAGCTCGAGCTTCCAGGCCTTCCAGCGCTCTTAGCGATCGGTGGGTGGATTAGGGTTAAGGTTCACGTGTGAATGCACGTGAAACTCGTGTCAATCCTTAGGGAACCGTGAGGGGTCCCCTTTCTTATATAGGCAGCGTTGTAGACCCAGGGCCGAGCCCGATTAGACTTAGGGTTTGCCACCCGATCACGGCAAACAGGCTTTGTTAATGTTGGGCCGAATCCGAGTCTAAGGGGAAGTGGACCGCTCCCCCATATCCTCAGTTCGTCGGTTGACCGAGGTCAAACCAAAATATCCAACATTCTCCCCCTGACCGAAAGTCAATACGACTTAAACTAAAACTTATTTCTAAACTAAAATCCCTCCTTAGTAAGTCAGCAAGTACCAGACCAATACGTCGTCAGCAGCACCTCGGCACACTGGGACAACATTACCCGTAGTCTTAACTGAAAAACTTTTTTGGGATACTTATTCTTATTTGGGAGATACTAATGGCCCTAAACCAGGACCTTATCAAAGGAATTTGTCAAACCCATATTCAGGACATGTCTCTTGTAAAGGGACACTCGGTGTCGCAGGTGACAACTCCAGGTCGGAGTCTGGAGGTACATTGTAGAACGGGGCTTAGTTCACTCCGGGGTAATTAGGGATCACAATCTCTGGTCTCTCGTAGTCCCCGACGAACCGTAGTGCTCGGTCCAGGTCCACGGTGTTCTTGCTGCCTCTGCGGTACAGGCGCTGCTGTGGAAGAAGGGTAGGTGGTCGAAGGTCTCGGTCGGCCTTGTTTATAGTTTGCTGGAAATTCTAACCTTTTCTGCAATCTCTCTCCATCACATCACAATAAATACACCAAATGACATATGTTTGTAGTATTAAATACAGGTAAAAAATAATTAATTACACGGTTTTGATGTACTTTGCGACACGAATCTTTTGAGCCTAGTTAAACCATGATAGGATAATATTTGCCACAAACAAATGAAACGTGGTACAATGTGCAAAACGTTGAAAAGGCAATTTTTTCCACCATCTAAACAACAGCCTCTTCTGCGGTGGTGGCGTGGTGCTGGAGCTGCAACCTCCTCCAACTCTGCCAACCTCCTCTGGCCTGAACACTCCGAGACCGTGCGGGTCCTGACGACTAGGTCCTGGGTCTCGTAGAGCCGTTCTCCCAAGTGACACAGGTGGTTGAAGTTGTGTTAGGCTCTCCTCCCCTCCTCTGTAGGTCCCACACCCTCGTCGTAGTCGGTGCAAGTTGCTCCTAGTGAATCCACAGTGTAGTAAGGTACTCTTTCTCTCTGATTCTGCGACTGCAGAGATGGTTCCTGCAACTGAACAGATTGTCGACAACACTCTCCTGATGCCTTCTACTCTCAAATTGATGCCCATCTTTTATTCTCACGCACAAAGAGATGGTTCCTACAGACAAGCAGATTGTGGACAGCACTCTCCTGATGCCTTCAACTCTCCTGATGCTAATTAACTAGTTACAAGGAGATCGGAAAGATTGAAAGAAAGTTTTTCTTTTATGTTGTCCCACAAGGCTATATATACTCCTCTAAAAAAACAAGGATGCACGCATAAGGTCCAGACGGGAGATGTCGCTCCGAATAGGTGAACAGTAAGACGAATAAATGAATACCTAGAGTTAAATGAGAGCAGTCCAAGGACTAGAGTACGAGTATAGTCCATGTCAAATCAAATATTTGGATTTTTTAAGACGTGCTATTCATTAAGAAGAAGAGAGTTACAGTTAAGCAATCTTAGTAGAACCCCTAAGGCAGGGTGTTACAAGCAAGGACAGCTAGAAAGGTAACAAACACAACGACCAACATGATCAGATGAACACCAACAGAAGAATAAAACAAGGAACTACCGGCAATGCCAAGACTTGCACGAAAAAAGTACATCAACAGCGCAAGCACATCACCGACATACTCACACCTAGGCGTCAGCGGAAGAAGAGTATGAAGGACATGCAAGATGATGCCTCCAAGGATGGGAACGACATCGACGACGCCATCATCCGTCTGCCCACACAGAAGTATACCGAGTTTTCACCTGGCAAGACAAATGGACGGAGGCCGAAACAACGCCTCCAACGAGGTGAGGTACGTTCCGATAAACGCACCCATTGTCGGCCTGATGAGACCGGACCAAGCTTCCACAGGCCTCCGGAGCTAACTTCACACAGCCCACCACTAAAGACTAGAAGTAGTCAATCGATGGAAAGGCAACTAGCAGCTATTGATGGCGACGATGAAAAGATTTTGCAGGAAAGGAGGCCAAGAGCGACCACAACTACCAGGAGGGGGAAGGATCTCACCCGCATCCCCACTCCCCATGACCGACGCATCCAGCAACACTTGAAGACGAGGAAAGGTGAGTACCGAAGCAACAGAGCTAACGTGAGGTGCCGACTACCTGAGGCACCAAGGGGAGGACGAGACCCAACCTCCCATCCCACCCGCGAAGAAGACACATGTGAAAGCATGGAGCCACATGTTGCCAACACGTCACGAAGAGACGACCAGCTACACCACCACCAAGCCCGACAACGACGAAGCAACGAAACGCGTGAGTCAGGAACGACTGTGAGAACAAGACGACCAAAGAAAACAGACACACAGACCCAACTCCACGAGAAAAAAGGGGCGGCGACACCCCTGGTCGGCCGCCGGCAAGCGGTCAGCACAACCGAGGGAGAGGAAAGGGGGCACGGATGACGCCTTCAACAAGGTAAGCGGTGCCCAAGAGCGTCATCGTCATCAGCCCATGAACGAGCATCGACTTTCGCCAGCACCCAAAAACCACCCTAAGGCACACACCACCACATCCACCGACTGGACACAGGCAAGGACGACGACCGGCGGTAGAGAGGCCAAGGAGCACCTGTGTTGGATGCATGCCACTCCACCCGCCACAGATACCCCATCGGAGGACGACCGGAGCACAACCACGACCGGAGCACACCACACCACCAAGTACCGCCAAGAGGAAGCCGCCACGGACCACTGCCCGCTGGGCACACGCCCCCAACTGCCCGAGGTCAACTTCATGGCGCTGTCGAGGAGACCCCCAAGTCATCGTTGCCGTCATGGGCGTGGCCCGCGGCGGCCGCCGCCGCCGACGACCCCCTCCCAGACTCTGACATCGCGCGCTGGCAGGGAAGAAGACAAGCCAGGGGACAACACTGTCAAGCCCTCCCCCAGCAAGCACGACGAAGGAGGAGAAGGCCCAAATGCGGGCGCGAGCAGCCCCACAGCCCCAGGCGGTAGAGATCAGGAGCAGAAGCCCCCTTGTCCCCTGTTGACGGTAAATTTCCGTCAACCTAGCTATGAGTTTACCTTTAATGTTGGTATTGATTTATTATTCTAACCACTGGAACTAACCCCCGTATATAACAAGTTCACTCTTGCATGTCGATTTTGGAGTTCATTGTTTACGCAGGAAATCTACGCTAAAGAAGAGACTTCCGGGATGAGTTCACCAAGCACTTTGGAAGATCATGAAGCCCAACAAGAGTCAAGACACACGATGAACATGACTCCAAATGACCCGAGGACCGAAGCGTCAACGTGCAAGTCTTCAGGGACTCAACCAGAAAACAGCGAAGCTTGCATAGCAAGGATTCAAGCCTTAACCGTGAAGGAAACGATGTCAAAGGCCCACATGCAAGTGCACACAAATAAGGAATCATGCAAGAAGCAACCGGGGAGGAAACCAAGGCCGAACCAGGCCGAAATGGGCCTGGGCCGACCGGCCTGGGCGGACCGGCCCAGCCCACTCCGGGCCCGGTTCGGTGCCCCCTTTTGCCCTAGGTGCTTGTCTATTTATTGCCTCTACCTCCGCCGGCCGCCACATCCATCCATTCATCAGAGAGTCGCCGAGACGAAGTAGAAGCACCGGGAGGAAGCCGACGGCCGCCGCAAGTCCTTGAGTTGCCTAGGAGATGGATTAGGCCATGCCCTAGCCGCCATGGTTGGCCCTGCGTGGTAAAGCCATGGTGGAGTTCCAGAGCCGCGACTTGAATTCGTCAAGTCGTTTGTACCTTCAACATTCGGTGATGTAACCATATCTTGTCATACTTTGATCTACTACGAGTTATGCTTATTCATATGTGTAGCTACCATATGCCTTTAGTAGGACTAGATCGAATCATGGTGAATAGTCTTTTCTTGTGGATACACCGTAGTAGTGCACAGACCGAGGTTTATCGCTCGGTGTTGAATATCCTTACGTAGTGACAGTTAGGTTGAGGAGAAAGCAGCGAGTGAACGTGCATCGGACCACTCCGTATCGGGTTACTCCATATCGAGTGCAATCCTTATCATAGTATAGGTTTAGATTGGTTTGTCACCTTGGCTGGAACGGCAACAAGAAGACGATAGGCTAGGTTTACCTTTGGTTTGCTTACCTTTATGGCTAGGTGGATGTGATCCATACATCCCTTTGTGTTTGTATGTTACCTTTATGCAATCAATACTTCACATAGGGTTAGACCG
The DNA here is from genome assembly GCA_947561735.1 of Cenchrus americanus. Taxonomy (NCBI): domain Eukaryota; kingdom Viridiplantae; phylum Streptophyta; class Magnoliopsida; order Poales; family Poaceae; genus Cenchrus; species Cenchrus americanus. The sequence goes on along the minus strand of OX387240.1, from coordinate 8,657,822 downwards.
GTAGGTTAGATAGAGAACCTTAGTGGCTTGCTTCCGATCCTTGGATTGACAAATCTAGGGAGAACCCTCCTTGGTGAAAAAGGCACCAAGTGACCCGTAGGCTTGCGGTGAACTTGAGCACGGTTTCACACCGTCAACAAGCCCCTTTTTCTGGCGCCGTTGCCAAGGATCGACAACTCAAACCCTAGGGCGACCCATCTATCTTTTTGACTAACCCTAATTTCTATTATTACATATATGCTTGCTTTCTTGTTTGTGTCCATGAAAGTAGGTGAAAAGTAGACACAAGACGTTCGAGAAATTCACAATCCACTCAGACAAGATGATGACTACATCAAGATTCACTCTTTAGTGGTAGGTGCTAACTTTTGTTAGTATCCCATCATCCGCTATTGAGTCCACACCCTACACGAGTGATGTTAAACAAGGTATGTCAATGTGTCAATTAAAGTTTTAAGACTAATGTTTTGTGGAGGTTTGTTTGTCCAATCAATAGCGTTGGAAGCAATCACGTTGCAAAAGAAGCACCCGTCACTTTGGCTAAAGCAAAATCATGAAGAAGACACACCATTTCCATCATGCTACTCGCTGGTCCAGCAATGGTGACGACTTAAAGCCAAAGGAGACGCGATGTAACGCCCCGAAGACCACAAGATCAAGGTCGTCAACATATTCGGATCAATTCACAAGTTTTTGTTCCCATCAATTTCTGCACAACCTCAAGGGAGAACAACAGGATATCTTTGGATATTTAGAAGAGCCATGAAGTTATGCTTCCAACGAATCAAGAATCAAGTCAATCAGAGGTTCCTACAAGCGGGTATGGCCGAATTACCGAAGGTTGCGCGTTCTGAAATTTTCTGGATAGCATGCAAGAGCGGAAACAAAACGGCCATAGCTCCCTCATTTGGGCTCCGATTAAGATGAATGAGTGCCCGTTGGAAAGGTAATTTTATAAATTTTTCAAAGGAACAATATTTTTGTATATGTTCTGTTATGTACACAGGGGAATCCACGAAAAAGAGGCAGCAGCACACGGTGAGAACAAGATAGTGGAGATGAGGACGACGACAACGAAGATGAGCTTGGACAATGATTCCATTAGACCACACGGGATGAAATTCAGAAGTTTGGAACAAAACAAAGACCCCAAGAGCATTGGCAAAAGAAGGCACGAGTTGGCAACATCCGACGCTTGGAGATGTTAGAAGAAATCACGATGGATTACACACAAATGATGGCATCCAATGGCGCGAATACTCTGGGCTCTCGCATGAAGGATCTACATGAAGATATTTGAGACATGTGTGAAGTCCTTCAAATGAAGAGTGAGTCCACACAAGACAACCTTGATGATGTGTGGCGCGAACGAAGGAATTGGGAAAAGACGATACAAGCCACCGATCATTGATGATTGTTTGCTTTCAACTGCGAGAGACCACTCATGAAGATATTTGAGACATGTGTGAAGTCCTTCAAATGAAGAGTGAGTCCACACAAGGCAACCTTGATGATGTGTGGCGTGAACAAAGGAATTGGGAAAAGACGATACAAGCCACCGATCATTGATGATTGTTTGCTTTCAACTCCGAGAGACCACTCACGATGAAAAGATTGAAGGCCAAGGTACAAATTAACCTCTCAATATACTTTTGGAACTGATAATATTCCTTTGATATATCTATGATTCATATCCAATAGTGAGGTTGATTCAATTCTATGCCTCGTTCTTATGATAATCATGATAGGTTAGAATTTCTTAAGAGTGTTAAAGAGGCTTTGTTGTGCTTAAAATTTGTTACATGCCTAATGAACCTTTTCCTAATGAGAGCTTAGTGCTAAGCAAGAAAACTTATGCTATAATTAATCACAACTTACTTTGTCATAAATTGTGGTTATGGATGCGTTTGTTTGCAATATGATTTGTAAATCTTGGACTTGCTTTGTGCTCGGTCAAGCTAGTGACCTTAAAAGAGCAAATTGTGAGAGAAATCCCAAGTTTCACTAACCATGCAGACATTAAATATAAATTAAGAGGAGAGAATCATATCCAAAGGAATTTCAAACCCGTGCATCACCGGCACCGAACCTCAAAAACGGACGTCGTTGTTTTCATCAATTTTTGAGGACCTGGTCAGACATGTTCAACGAAGAAAAAGTTGAAAATCAGAACCTCCATCAAGTGCCGGTTCCAACACACTCAAGATCGATGAATTTGAAGACCCATACAAGGAGATATGACAAAAATATTGATCGATGTGCAGTCTGAAATCAGCTTTGGACAGATTGCAGCGCCGGAGTAGAACGAGCATAACTCACTCGAACGGAGTCCGTTGGGGGAGAATAAATACTTGATGGAAAGACAATTTCATGCGCCACGCATGGAAGCTATTGTTTTCTACATGGTCTGATCTGGACAGAGAGGAAAATTTGTGAAAGAAGAGACAACGATAAATTGCGATGAAGAAGGTGATGATGATGATGCGATGAGACGATTGGGCAAGCCTCTCATCGAGCATAAGTGATCGTGTCAAGCATGGAGAGTGGATCAAGGCTGCATGAACACCTTCAATCTTGCATGAAGGATCATGGCTCTGCAACAACAAGAAGGTATGTGAGAAAGTCGAGCTCTATGACTTTAAATGAAGCGTTTTGCGGGAGGCAACCCGGTTTTTATTTATATAGATACATGACCGTCTACATTGTGCTCTTTAATTGAACCATCAAATAACATTGTACCATTGCTCTAATAAAAACTACAACACCATGTTGTATGATCTAATTGCTATTGAGGGAGCGCTTTGTTATTTGATCTCAAAAACCTTGTAGACCTTTTTGTGTGCCTATTAAAATTTAAAGTCTTTTTCTTTTGTGTCTTTTTAGAGAGATATATGAAGTTGGCACCATCCTTTGATTCTAAACTTGTGGCTAGTTAATTTAGGCTAACTTTTGTTTTTTGCTTTAGACAACCTCCGTATCATGTTGTTTTGTTCATCCATGTTATGTTGCATTGCACGTTGTGTTGATCTAACTCTTCGTCAATCAACCTAGCCTTCCCATAGCCCCCACCAAAACCATAGCCAATAGAGGTAGGATTGATTGTGTTGACCGTTTGCCGTCCGGATTGAACAAGTCTATCTCTTTCCTCTCTTCTAACTAAAAACTTTGACTAGCCTCCCCATAAAATCTTTAGGAAAACTTCCCCTACCTATATACATCCTAAAACCATAGTTTTGTAGAAAGACCCTAGCACTACCTTAGTTAGAATTTCTATACTTGACTTCCTCTCTTAAAAATCCTTGTTTGAGCCAAAAATATAGGATACCCATAACCTACCCTTAAACCTTGTTAGTTTGGTTGATTGATTCTTTTCGATGGGTTACTCCCTTGTTGACAATGCTTACCTCGTATGAAGTGTGGGATCAAGCTTTGTCTATTACTTATTATAGACTGCATCAAAAGTGTTTTTAAAATCTTGCTAATGTTTGCTTGTGCTAACATCTTGCATTTTCATTTTGCATCCATCTCTTTGTCATTGTTGACGGATAAAAGACGTATCCCTCTACGATCCGCAAGCGTACGGACCCCACACCTTTTTCACCACGGGATTCCCAAGGTTCTTGTCAATCCGCGGAGCAAGGGGATTACAAGCGTTCGATCAACAACGACACACTAGCTACTAAAACCCTAACTACTATTATACTAGAAAAACAACTAAACTCACTAGAGAGAATGATAAACGATCAAGGAAGAAGACACTCGCCCACGGGTCTACGATACTAGAACATGCAATCGCTTAAAGACATGAAAAACCAATCTAATCTATCGGGGTTGTGACCACGGTTTCGCCCCTTTCCCTCCTCTCGTACCGTCACTACGCGAAGGTAATCATGACTAGACCTTTGATGGCCACGGCGTATTGAATGGATCCAAGGAAGCATTGGAGCTCGTACTCCCTCTACGGCATGGTAGCTAACCTTTAAGCATTAAAGTATATTCAACACAAGATGATAGATAGAAAATCCGACAAAGTGCGATTACATCTCACGATCGATTACAACCCATGGACGAATGAGAAGATTACCCCATCAAGGTGCCGATCATGGCACCGTTGATCATGGTTTCCCTTCCGCCGGTGTCTTCCTCCTTCTCCACGAGAGGGTGCTTCCTTCGAGGTGGTTGATCTCCAGCCGAGATCCTCCTCCTCTCTCTCTAGCTTGTGGATGGCCTTCTCGGTGCGAATAAACTCCTCTCTCTCTCGTTGGCGGCGCGGCGGGGGGTTTTAGGGTCGAAGATCCTTCGAGGGCAAGGAAAACGGGACCGAACCGGTGCCCGAAGTGGGCCGGGCCGATCCGACCGGGCCGGCCGGCCCAGCCCGGTTTCGGCCCGGTTCGGTCGCCCTTTTTGCTCCGTGGGTCCTCGTGCACTTATCTACTTCGCCCCCTCCACTTGGATGATTTTGACGCCGTTATCCTCGCGATCAAGATGGAGACTCTCTTTGCATGAAGTTTGATCTTTTACGCTTCAATCCCGGGGGTGTTCCTCGTAGCACTTCGGTCCTCACCACCATTGGAAGTAATTTCAGCGAGCTCATGAACACGAACAAGACTCCATGAATGCTCCTTTGAACTCATTGCGAATCCGTCCTTTATGTCCATGATTTCCTACATAAATACAACACTTCCAAATGCATGCACAAAGATGAACTTGTTATATGATTAGTGTGCCTAGTGGCGGGTTAGTTCAATAATCAAATCCAAACCAAAGTGTAATGAACATGCTAGGTGCACCAAAATACACCGTCAACATCTCCCCCACACTTAGCTCTTGCTCGTCCTCGAGCAAGTACTCGTAAAAGAACTTCGTCCAAGGCGTGTAATCGTGTACCACTTATCCTTCTTCACAAGTTAGTCAATCCCTTCATCATTAATACATAAACACAAAGTAATGATAATCAAACATAAACATGGGCGTTTAGAACTTTTACCACGTCAAGATTTACCCCACAACTCAAACTCTTCACTCGAAGCCTTCAATTTCAGCCACACTTACTTCTTTGCTTCCATCGGAGGGTTTTTATGGTTTTCAAAACAAAAATTCCTGCAACAAGTGTTAGACAAAAACCTTTCTCCAAGCTCTCTCAAGTCACTCATATGAAGTGTCTATCCTAACCAAATTTTATAAAACTCTCACCTCCCATTAATCTCTCATATATCATGTAAAAGTGGAGCTATAGGTAGGGCTAGCGCAATCAACACAAGTATTGTCAAACTAAGAACTTCCTCTAATGGTTGTCTACCTTTCGAGCCAATGATCATGAGAATTAACCATATGTAGGGATATCAAGGACGAGAAGATTTAGAATGGTGGACATGTGCAAGGGCAAAAGAAAATTGTGACTTCAAGGCACCAATGATGTCCTCGTTGTCGGATTGCACATGGTTGGAAATAGAGTAAAAGTTTCGTCTCACAATCAACGTGACATCCTTCCTTACACTTTATTATTTTTCTTTTCTCTCACTTGATCTATCCCTCTCATATCTTCATTGCTAACTCATCTTTTTTTTTTTCTTCATTCACATATGATTTTTCTTTCTTTCTTTCTTTCTTTCTTTTCCATACACATACTTTTTCTCTTTATTTTTCTCTCTCTTGACGACTTTTCAAAGCTTTCAATTCTCCCTTTTCTCGCATGCATACAATCTGAATTTTTTAAATAAATCATGCTAGAGACGAGACGAAACTTTGAAAATAGGTTGTGTTCAAGGAATACGATGTTCAAAAGAGGTGTATAGGTTTGGGTATGGAATTCGGCGATGTACATGACTTCCGTTGTGAAAGACATGTTACCGAATGAATGACGAGGCTAGCAACAAAAGATAAGCACAAGGACATGATCATTGCTCGAAATTAAAACTCACCAAGAGAGAAGGGTCCTAGCCTAACTCATCGTGCTAATCACGCTTATAGTGGAGCGAAAAAACAAACTTGGCTTTGGATAGGAATTTTTTATACTCTCAACTTGGAAAAAGAGATTTTGCTAACCTTTATTACAAGGGTTTTAATATAATTTTCAGAACTGAAATCCTCCAATTTTTAGCATCGAACATAGCACAACTAGCATGTGAAGCTCAAGATCGAAGTGCGGTATGGGTACTTTAAGTAGTAGCGATTCCACTAAGCACCACGGTAAACGATTTTCAAACCACATACTTGTATTCATATATCAAGAATCGAAGATTAAACAAACAAGTAAATAAAGATAAACAATACATAAAACACAAAGATATGTATAAAGACTCTTTTTATTTGGTTTTCTTGACTCAACACTAATTTAAGACACTTGCAAAAATTTAAAAACGACTCGAAAACTAAAAACTCATTAAAACGCTAAGACTCTCACACGAAGATTAAACCGAGCCTAAATTTGAAGTTCAAAAGCTAAGGCTAGCGAGCTAGCTCTCCCCCACACTTAAAACATACGACGTCCTCGTCGTATCTTACAAAAACCAAAGGGGAAAACTAGATCTAATGGTACTTCGAGCAAGCTTTGCACCACTTGCCTCTCATGTTTCCAACCATGCCAAAAAGTTTGCGCACGTTACGGTTAAGGAACTTGTAGTCATCTTCAACTACGCGCTCCAAGTCCTCCATACGCCGCTTCATTGCTTCCATGGTTTGAAGACATTCGTCGGCCGACACGTAGAGAGCTGCGATGGATTGACGGCAAAATCGACAACACACCGGATGCAATCCGAAGGGGTCGTCGTCGCCATAATCTCCACCGTTGTCACCACCGTCGTCGCCACCTCCATTGTTGTCGCCTTCGCCACCGCCGTTGCCGTCGCCGTTGGGGCCCTCGGGAGTCCTTTCATAGGGCTGTTCGCCCCAATCATCATCATCTCTACCGGCAGCCGCCCACGAGCTCGGGCTACGATCGTCGGAGTAGTCGCTATCCCCATATTCCTTAGGCTCCGGCGACATCTCCTTGTAATCCTTACGCTTGATGCCTTGGAGACGTGCCGACCTTCGAACGGGTGTAGGGACCTTCTCTCCTTTGACGGGGTTGCGAGATGCAAGAGCTCCGGTCGGGACACGTCCTCCGCAACGGATACGTGCGGTCCTCTTGACGGGTAGCTTGACCTCGCATCGCATCGCCTCCTCCATCGATGGCTTCTTGGCTTCTACCTTCAACTCTAAGCTTCTTGGAGGCTCAATGGTCGCTACAAGGGTGCAACACATTGCTTGAAAGGATTGATTCTCGAGCTCCCAATTCGGCCAAATATATAGTCCCGAGAGAAAAGCCCCGGGAACCTTATTTTCCTTTTTTACACTTCCCTTAAAATTTTCTCGACCAAACAAGGAAGTCGAAAAGGAGCAATTCGGGCGAAATTCGGGGACATCGGGCGTCGGGCCCCGCCCGGGCCGATCCTACCGGGCCGGCCGGCCCACCCCGCCTCGGGGGCCGGCCGGTCCGGTTTTTTGCACACCGCCCTATTTTTTTCGTCCTCGGCCCCGTGGGAAAAAGTTGGCCCGGTTAATCTTCGCGAAAAACTCCGAAAAGCTAAAAGAAAAATTATTTACGAAGTTGGTGCCTTGTTTTTCGTCCTAGGCGGACGTTCGGGCTCTTCCTCCATGGTAAAGACGTCAACATGATGAACGGGCACGATGTCGGGTTCGTAGTAAACCTTAAGCCGCTGTCCATTCACCACAAATTGATCGCCGTTTATATCCATAATGGTTACCGCTCCGTTGGAGAACACCGAATGCACAACATAAGGTCCGTCCCACTTGCTTTGCAATTTCCCCTTTCCGAAGGTTTTAAACCTCGAATTGTAGAGGAGGACCTTATCTCCTTCTTTAAATTCTTTTTTCTTCAATCTTTTATCATACCACCTTTTGATTCTCTCTTTGTATATGCTTGCGTTTTCATAGGCTTTCAACCTCAACTCCTCTAGCTCGCTTATTTGAATTCTCCGTTTCACCACCGCGGCGTCGAGATCAAGGTTCATCTCTTTAATCGCCCAATAGGCTTTATGTTCTAACTCAACCGGAAGGTGGCAAGCTTTTCCATAGACGAATTGATAGGGGGTCATACCTATCGGTGTTTTAAACGCCGTTCGATAAGCCCATAAAGCGCCGTCTAATTTCTTTGACCAATCCTTGCCTCCCTTCTCTATGGTCTTGTTAAGTATGCTTTTTAATTGCCTATTTGACGTCTCCGCTTGTCCGTTGGTTTGTGGGTGATAGGCCGTGGAGACCCTATGCTCAATTCCCAACTTGGACAAGCACTTTTTGAAGTTCTTCCCGGTGAAATGAGTTCCTCCATCACTTATCAAGATTCTCGGTGTACCGAAACGAGGAAAAATCACGTTCTTGATCATAGTGATGGACTCCTCCGTGGAAGCTTTACGACATGGTATAGCCTCTACCCACTTGGATACGTAATCGACCATAACAAGTATATACTCGAATCCAAATGAGTTTTTAAAAGGCCCCATGAAGTCTATGCCCCATACATCGAATATGTCGACTTGCAAGTTGTATTTCAAAGGCATAGAATTTCTTTGAGAGATGTTTCCGGTTCTTTGGCATTCGGGGCATGACGCAACATATCTTTTAGTATCTTCATGCATCTCCGGCCAATAGAATCCGCTCGACCATACTTTGGCTTCGGTTCGAAAATGGCTATAGTGCCCACCGTACTCCGCCGAGTGGCACTTCCTTAGAATCTCAAGCCTCTCTTCTCTTGGCACGCATCTTCTCATCACTCCATCATTGCCAAGCTTGAAGAGGTATGGTGCATCCCAAAAATATTTCTTACTTTCAGAAATTATCTTCCTTTGAGTGTTTTTGTCTAAATGATCGAGGGGCATCTTTCGAATCGCTCGAATGATGTCGATCATCCAAGTATCTTTATCAAGCACTCTATAGAGGTGGTCATCTCTCATCTTGTCTTCTATGGGCTCTTTATCATCTTGCCCACGATTCATCCTAGACAAATGATCGGCCACAACATTCTCCACCCCCTTTTTATCACGAATTTCAACATCGAACTCTTGGAGAAGAAGGATCCAACGAATCAAACGAGGTTTAGCTTCCTTCTTAGCCAAGAGATACTTTATAGCCGCGTGATCGGTGTAAACAATGACTTTCGAGTTCACGATGTAGGATCTGAATTTTTCGAAAGCGAATACCACCGCTAGCAATTCTTTTTCCGTAGTAGCGTAATTTAATTGTGCCCCACTAAGAGTTTTGCTAGCGTAGTAAACGGCGTGAACTCGGCCTTCCTTTCTTTGTCCCAAGACCGCGCCTACGGCGTAGTCACTTGCGTCACACATGATCTCGAAAGGTTGGCTCCAATCCGGAGGTTGGATGATGGGAGCACTCACCAACGCATTTTTCAAGGTCCGAATGCCGCTAGACACTTCTCATCAAAGTCGAAAGCCACATCTTTTTGAAGAAGGTGTGTTAAAGGCTTAGTGATCTTTGAGAAGTCCTTTATAAATCTTCTATAGAATCCGGCATGGCCTAGAAAGCTCCTTAAGGACTTAATATCCGTAGGAGGTGGGAGTTGCTCAACCGTCTCTACCTTAGCCTTGTCCACTTCAATTCCTCTCTCGGATATAACATGTCCGAGCACTATGCCTTGCTTAACCATGAAGTGGCACTTTTCCCAATTTAAAACCAAATCTACCTCCGCACACCTTGTAAGGACCTTTTCTAAGTTTGCTAAGCAATCCATGAACGTCTTCCCGTAAACGGAAAAATCATCCATGAACACTTCAACAATTTCTTCGATGAATTCCGAAAACACGGCCATCATGCAACGTTGAAAAGAGGCCGGAGCGTTGCATAGGCCGAAGGGCATCCTCCTATATGCAAACGTTCCGTAAGGACACGTAAATGTTGTCTTATGTTGATCTTCCGGTGAATGGGAATTTGCATGAACCCCGAGTATCCATCGAGAAAGCAAAAATAAGCGTGGTTTGCTAACCTCTCGAGCATCTCGTCTATGAACGGTAGGGGGAAGTGATCTTTCTTCGTCGCTTTGTTAAGCTTACGGTAATCAATACACATCCGCCACCCGGTCACGGTTCTTTGCGGTATCAATTCGTTCTTCTCATTCTTCACCACGGTCAAACCTCCTTTCTTCGGTACACAATGTACCGGCTCACCCATTCGCTATGTGGAACCGGGTAGATGATTCCGGCATCAAGTAACTTGATAACCTCTTTCTTTACTACCTCTCGCATGGCATGGGTTAGCCTCCTTTGATGGTCCACTACAGGCTTACATTGGTCTTCCATTGGTATACGATGAGTGCAAAAGGCTGGGCTAATACCTTTGAGATCGTTAATTGAATATCCAATCACCTTCCTATGTTTTTTTAATAAAATCAGCAACGCTTCATTTTCTTCGGGACTCAACTCGTCGCTCACAATGACTGGATAAGTTTTGTCTGGCCCCAAAAATTCATATTTTAATCCCTTGGGCAAAGGTTTAAGGTCTACTTCGGGCACTTGTGGCTCCTCGGGTTTGATTTCTCCTATGTCTTCGAACTTCTCTTCCTCCATGCTACCATCATGCGGCTCTAAGCCTTTTGTTGCTTCCTCTAGTTCTTCATCTTGTTGATTACTAATTTGATTTTCCATCGCTCTTTGCAGCGGGTCTCTAAGGGTTTCAACAAAACAAAGACTATCTATCTCTTCTATTTCTTCATCTTCGGGAGGAAAAGGAGTAAGGTGTTTAGAAGCACGAAGAAAGTTATATGTGTACTTTGTTCCATTAAGGTTCATTGTTACTTTGCCTTCTCCGGCATCTAACACGGCATCAACCAACTTAAGAAAAGGCCTACCTAAGATTATATGATCAGAATTACCATGGTAAGCATCAATAACAAAGAAATCGGTTGGTATATAGTTTCTAGAAATTTTTACTTTCATGTTGCAAGCAATACCTAGAGGTTTGATAGTTCTACCATCTCCCATAATTAATTTCGTTGATGTTGGAGCTAAGTCTAGGTTGTGGTATTGAACTTTATCGTAAATTTTAGAAGATAGGACACTTACTTGGGCTCCGATGTCGCATAAAGCTTTGCATTGAACTCCGTTGATCTCGCAACTCAAGTGCGGCGTCATCTTCTCTTCTTCTTCGGATCCGATCGAATAAATTTCAGCAAGGCGAGCGTATGGTGATGCTTCGGGCTTGATCCCCATGATCCTCTTCACCTCGGCAATATGTTCCGGATCCACCACATCATCTCCAAAGAGCTTTTCAAAAATCTCACCGGTGGTTTCGAGGTCGTATGAATTTTCAGCCTTCCTCTCCGGTGGGAAATCGACTTCCAATGCTCTTGCCATTCCCTTTTGATTAGGGAACGGTCTTCTCTTGTCGAATACTTCTCCGTAATCAATAGGAACCCAATCCATTGGCTCGAACTCCCTTAGTGGCTTCGCGCTTGACATGCTTCTCTTGTTCGTCTCATTTGGTGCGGCGAAGTCGACGTTTGGTATAGTTCTTGACTTGATGTGTTCTTGTTCAAGCTTCTCCATGATTGGCTCCTCTTTTGTGACTTCTGGGTTGCCTCTTTAGAAAAATCAGCAAGCTTTTTCTTCCTTGAATTAAATTCCGGCTCTTCCGCAAGTCTTGTTTCCCAATCTCTTCGCATGGCAGCCGCTTTGCTAACTTTTTGTAGAAGTTGGGCGGCTTCCGTGAGTGTTTTCTCCATGAGATCCCCACCTGCACACATTTCGACGTGTCGCATGCAACTAGGGGTTAGGGAAAAGAAAAATGTATGCAAGAGTACGTCACCGGTGAAGCCGAGTTTTGGTCCTTGTTCGATTAATTCATTAAACCTTTCCCAGGCTTGGTCTATCCCTTCCTCTTCTCCTTGCATAAAATTGATCACTTGCCTCCTTAGATGTTGAACCTTGCTCATTGGAAAGAACTTCTCGCAAAACTTCCTTGTCAACTTGTTCCAATTGCCTTCAACTTCAAAGGACGCAACCGAATACCATGTCTTTGCTTTGCCGGCAAGTGAGTAGGGAAAGAGATTCCATTTGAACCATTCATCGGGAACTCCTTCTTGACGCACCGTGTTGCATATTGTCGTGAAATCCCTTATGTGTCTATATGGGTTCTCCTCAACCATCCCTTCAAATGGGTTTTCCGCCACCATCTTCATGATCTTGGATTTAATTTCATACTTGGTCGCTTCGAGCTTCGAATCCGACTCTTGTACCTTTATGTCTTCACATCGAGGGCTAGCGTAATCCCTTAATGATTTCTCCGGTTCTTCCACGGGTTGATTAACGAACTCCATCTAGACAATAAGATAAAAACAAAAACAAAAAAGAAACAAGTGTTTTTCCGATAATAAATGTTAGATATAGCGAATAAAAGATAAACTAAAATATAAAACTAAGTTAGATGCAAATCAAACGATGTAAACTAACTTGCTCCCCGGCAACGGCGCCAGAAAAAGGGGCTTGTTGACGGATAAAAGACGTATCCCTCTACGATCCGCAAGCGTACGGACCCCACACCTTTTTCACCACAGGATTCCCAAGGTTCTTGTCAATCCGCGGAGCAAGGGGATTACAAGCGTTCGATCAACAACGACACACTAGCTACTAAAACCCTAACTACTATTATACTAGAAAAACAACTAAACTCACTAGAGAGAATGATAAACGATCAAGGAAGAAGACACTCGCCCACGGGTCTACGATACTAGAACATGCAATCGCTTAAAGACATGAAAAACCAATCTAATCTATCGGGGTTGTGACCACGGTTTCGCCCTTTCCCTCCTCTCGTATCGTCACTACGCGAAGGTAATCATGACTAGACCTTTGATGGCCACGGCGTATTGAATGGATCCAAGGAAGCATTGGAGCTCGTACTCCCTCTACGGCATGGTAGCTAACCTTTAAGCATTAAAGTATATTCAACACAAGATGATAGATAGAAAATCCGACAAAGTGCGATTACATCTCACGATCGATTACAACCCATGGACGAATGAGAAGATTACCCCATCAAGGTGCCGATCATGGCACCGTTGATCATGGTTTCCCCTTCCGCCGGTGTCTTCCTCCTTCTCCACGAGAGGGTGCTTCCTTCGAGGTGGTTGATCTCCGGCCCGAGATCCTCCTCCTCTCTCTCTAGCTTGTGGATGGCCTTCTCGGTGCGAATAAACTCTCTCTCTCTCTCGTTGGCGGCGCGGCGGGGGTTTTAGGGTCGAAGATCCTTCGAGGGCAAGGAAAACGGGACCGAACCGGTGCCCGAAGTGGGCCGGGCCGATCCGATCGGGGCCGGCCGGCCCGTGCCCGGTTCGGCCCGGTTCGGTCGCCCTTTTTGCTCCGTGGGTCCTCGTGCACTTATCTACTTCGCCCCCTCCACTTGGATGATTTTGACGCCGTTATCCTCGCGATCAAGATGGAGACTCTCTTTGCATGAAGTTTGATCTTTTACGCTTCAATCCCCGGGGTGTTCCTCGTAGCACTTCGGTCCTCACCACCATTGGAAGTAATTTCAGCGAGCTCATGAACACGAACAAGACTCCATGAATGCTCCTTTGAACTCATTGCGAATCCGTCCTTTATGTCCATGATTTCCTACATAAATACAACACTTCCAAATGCATGCACAAAGATGAACTTGTTATATGATTAGTGTGCCTAGTGGCGGGTTAGTTCAATAATCAAATCCAAACCAAAGTGTAATGAACATGCTAGGTGCACCAAAATACACCGTCAACAGTCATCATCCACTTTATGTTAGCTTGGGATCTTGAAGCTTTATGATGAATGCTTTCGTACCTATGCTAATGCTTCATATGACGATATGGGCATTTTTCTTTTTGTAATCTTGTGTAAACATGGTGTTTAGACATGATTAGAGACCCACATCATTCAGTTTTATATATACCTTCTATCATATTGCATTGTATTATTTATAAACTTTGCAATGTGCCCTACTTATCTTACACCATGAAGAGTTGTTAATCTTGGGATAAGCATGGTGTTTTGACCTTGGTTAACAAATCTCTATGGGAATAGAAAGTTTGACAACCACTTTGTAAGCATGAAGCTTAGAATTTGGTGTAAACATTGTATTGTTTTTATACCGTCCTCTCATTTGCATATACACTTGCACTCATGTACACCCATTAGGATTTTCGCTAGATTAACTATGCCACAAGTGAAGATCGTAGGGATGTCATGGTTTGTTGGCATAGGGTGAGTATTCCCGACCATAACCTCGGGGGTACTTTGTGCATTATAGTTATTTTGCAGGCATGGTGAATCACTCCCATGAGAACGTGATAAAAGCTGAAATCAAGATCATCAACACCTCCAAAATCCCGAAAAGAGCAATGCTGTTTTCATCAAGATTAAGCACATGTTCAGAGATGTACAAAAAGAGAAAAATTGGATATTCAAGTTCTCCATTAAGTCTACTTTCCAATGCATCAAGAATCAACATTTTAGGAGACCTGCGCAAGAAGTTACAAACAAATCTTTGGGCGTCACACATTCTGAAATCAGCCTGGGACAACTTGCATCAACAAAGTAAAAATGGTGTAACTCTCTTGTTCGGAGTCCGATCGGGATAAATGACCACTCGTTGGAAAGATAATTTCAAGCACTCTGCAATGGAGCTATTATTCAGTGCAAACTCAGTTCTGAAAGTAGAAGAAAAACTCGTGGAAGATGAACCAGCAATAAAGTACAACATGGAAGGAGGAGAAGATGGGATGAGAAACATTTGGGATCGAGGCTCGTGGCAAAGGGCGGACATTGAAATATGAACAAGGGCAACAATGTGATGATGATCTCCTTGCATGACGGTAGGACTTCAAGAATTTGGTGGACGAAAGAAGACCACATGGAGTTCAAGGATCACGGTTGCTACGGATGCCGATCCTCCTTCTTCCATGCTAGGCACAATGCTTAAGCTTGGGGGAGGGCGCGCTACATCACAAGCATCAAAGGACGGTAACAATTCCTCAACACTCTCTTTGTCCTTGTCTTTCTAAATGCTTGTATATATGTATATGCCTTCAACAACCTTAGATGCATTTCTAGTTCATCACAAGTAGAAGCATGTTGTTCACAAGGTCTTGATAATTGTTAGGCTCATAGAGAGATGGAAGACCCCTCTCCTCTCCTCTCCCCTCCACCTCGACCTGCACCTTCGCTGACGACAAGGATTCATGGCGGGCGGTGAGTTTTCCTCCTGTTGGTTCAGCCTGCTCGCCCTGAGGCTCGGTGTTCTCTCTTCTGTTTGGTTCCTCCAGGACTGGTTTCCTTTGTCCTTAAGGGTTCTGCGTTTCTCCATCCGGGTTTTCTTTGCCTCTCTGGTTGTTCTTTTTGGTCCTCTATGGCGTTTGCTCGTGATTTGCTGGACTTTGATGTAGGGAAACGCTTTGAAAATGATCTTTACAGTTTGACTGGTCTGAGAATTCATGGTCGCTCTCGTCGGGAAAACAATTTATTTCTACTTGCTACGTCCAGGAGTTATCTTTTCCAACTTACTGAAGATTCGGTTGCTTTAGCCCTTCACTCATGCCTTGGAGGATTTGAATCTGACTTTCAAGTGGAATATCAAAGTCATAATCATTTTCGGTTCTTTGTCTCCTGTAAAGATGTGGGTTTTGCTATTTACAAGCTTAGAAGATTTGTGGGCAAAGCGTTTGATGTTTATTTTCATCTTTGGAGCAATGGTGCGCCCCACTGGGAGAGAGAAAAGTGTATTTGGGAGGCTGAAGAAGCCAAGAAATGGTCACTTGTTCTTTCTAAAAAGCAAAAGAGAGTTTCTAATCCACCTGAGAAAAGAAAAAAGGTTCGCTTTGCTGAGAAGATTGTTCAGAATTCGCCGGTTCGTAAATCTCACCCTATTGAGGTCCCTCAATCTGTCAAGATTGGTTCTTTCAATATTGATTTATCTGATTCTCTAAAGCAAGCAAAAGATGTGAAGACTGTTTCTGGCATTCTTAAAGCCACTATTTCGACTGAAAGTTCTTGTTCTTCAAAATTAGATCATGGTTCTCAGAGTGTTGGAAATTTGAGTTCAAATTCAAAGTTTATTTGGAAACAGAAATATTCATCCAAAGGGGTTTCTCAGTGCACTGTTGAACAGGCCACTACCCCTCGCGTCACCCGAAGGAATTCGTTTCCCCTTGCAGCCTCTCCATCTTCACTTAATTGCTCTGCTAATTAGTCCTGGGAGCTCAACCGTATTCGACATTTGGGAAGATGTGTCCGCTGTCTTGATATTTATCACTCTAAAAGTAATTGCTCCTTTTCCCTTCGGTGTGCTGCTTGTTTCAAACCGGGGCATAAATTTAAATTCTGTTTGACCAAGAGTAAACCAAAGGTCTTTTGGAGGCCCAAGAGTGTGGACGCGCAGTCCAGCCCAGATACTCAGAGGTCAAGTGAATTCCAAGAGTCGAACGCCTACAGTGTTCCTCCCCCAAATCAGGCTCCTGCTACAGAAAACCCCACCCCCCACTCGAAGCATCCCGCCTCGGAGGCTACACACCATTGCTGTCAATCCTCCTCGTCGCCGCTTGAGGATGCGATGGCCAACTTTTCGGTGAACCCTGATCCTTTTGTGCCGGATGGTTTGGGGATTGAAGATTGGGCCAGGCCTGCGCATGGAAGAATCATCATCAGCGACAACCCGCCTTGGCGTCACGATGAGTATGCTATCATCATGCTCAATCCTCCCCCTCCTCAGAATCAGCTTCATGATGCAATGGAGGAGATTGTGGTTTTTCTTGAGAATGTGCATCATGCCACCATTCGGTCTTGTTGCTTGTCCCCGCTTGGGTTATGCCTGGTGCAGTTTTCTTCCTCCCTTGAAAGACAAGTGATGATCAATCTCAGTCCTATGTAGTTGGATGATGTTCGTGAAATTTTTATTGTTGAGCATGATAGAGGTCTTAACTTTCACAGTTGTCCCTTTACCCGTACCTGCTAGATCATCTTTTTAGCTTTCCCGCTGGAGTTTCAGACTCGTGACATTATTTCCCAAGTTGTGGGGCTGTTTAGTTCAGTTAAAAATTGGATTGACAACTCAAGATGTCGTTCTCGTATCCTTCTGAGATGCAATGTTACCCTGGTCAGCAGAATCTCTAGAAGCATCATCATCAGTGAAGGGAATCCGATGGGTGACCATGGGAATAGCTGGACTGTCCCAGTTTTTGTTCTATCCAGTCACCAAAATGATGTGGTTGCTGGGGACGAGGATCCCATCCCAGCCAACGGCAATCCCCACCCTGAAGCTGGTCAGCCCCAGAACAATATGGACAACCACCCGTTTCAGGAGAATGATAACCAAATCCAAGGCCATTTTGAAGATGTTGGTGATCTGAATGAAGTACAACAGGAGAATATCAATCAGGGTTGGGAGCAGCCCCCACCCACCCCCTCAGGATAATGCCATGGACTGGGCTCCTTGGCCTCAAGTGGACAATGCTGTGGTTGATGAAAATGAGGTTGAGCTTATCAACAATTTGGCAGATATTGCTGTTGCTGATGTAGTTGGTAATGGCCTGATGCAACATCCTGAACAACCTCAAGACAGCTCCTCGGTCAGTAGTGGCACTCAAGCTTTCTTCAGAGCACAGGGAGCACCTATCACTTTAGAGCTGCCTCTACCTGAGTCTTCCTCGGCTTGTCGTACTGTTACTGTGCCAGGTTGCAATGAAGTGAGCATGCAAGATGACTATCCTATCAGAAGATTGGCTGCTAAGTTGGGTCTGCATCAATGCTTTGGTCCCTCTCCATCCATTGAAATGATTATTCAAGACCTTGCTCAGTATGCTCAGTCCCTTCAAGCCTCGCTTCCCATGAAGGAACCTTTGCCAAGCAATTCCTGGAATTTTGTCCCTGCCTCCTCTGCCACAGATACTTGGTTCCTCAATGTGGACAATCCAAACAGGGGAAATAATGCTGAGGCCTCCTCCTCCACTAGGGTTAGAAAACCTAGGCTGGAATTCATCAAGGACTCTGAGCTGGATAATTCTGACTCATCTTATATAGAATTCGACAGCCCCCTTCCAGAAAGCAGAGATTTGGTTCTTTATAATCAAGAATTTGCCAGAAAACAGATCCTCATCAGTATACATGGCCGGGAGTCCTCCACTGATGAAAGTCTGGGGGATTTGGTTCAGGACATGGATATTCTGCCTCAACAGATTACTGATCATTTCTCTGCTACTCCTCGAGTTCCTGACACTCCATCACCTGCTGTCACACCCGATTTTCCGTAGAAAACCGAATGCATCTCATATGTGTGCCAGGATCACAATTTCACACATATGATAGACTCGTGAGTGTAATATCACAAAACATTGCTCGAAACGTACAGAAAAGGGTTATTAACTTTTATTACACTCACGATAGTAGACACAAAGGTCTTTACACAAACAACGATAACTATGAAGACGCGACTCCATCTTCATCTTCCACAGGCTTCTGACTGGTTGATCGCATCCTCAGAACTCCTCTTAGTCGGTGAAGTACTCCACTCCGGGATTCTTCTCTGAACAGCGTAAGCAAGGATGAGTACACTTATGGTTGGTACTCAGCAAGGCCACAGAAATAACCGGAAAGCAATATTAATCCATCTTTAAGTTTAATTAATCATGTGAGGGTCCAGGCCGCTCTTGACCGTGAGCACGGCTGATCGATCAGTTTTACACTCTGCAGAGGTTGCACACTTTTCCCACAGTTCGCGTAAAAGTTCCAAAGAACTTTGAACCCAACCACGCATGTGCTGATCGGGCACAATACCACACTTCCGAGGTGTGATTGCATAGGGACGCTACGAAGCCTTTACAAAGATATGCAAAAGCATCAACAACCCACGACGATTCTGACTCGGGGCGGACCATAACCCTCCCTAGTTGTCAGCACCTTAGCAAAGGCTGCTACCCCAAAAGAACCGGGCTATACCCCTGCAACCCGGAGCCCCCTGTGTTCCTTTCGGATAGGGTCATCAATACAATCGCACACCTAATTAATTGGCTAAGCCAGAGCCATATGGACTGTGGTTGCACTGTTTTCCTGGGTGGTTCTCCATGTTCCGATTAATTTATAGTGTTCTTGATTAAAGCATAGGTAGAAGGGTGGTTAGGGTCACTTGCCTTTCTTGAACGATAAGCTACTCTCCTTATCTGCAAAGCTCTGCACTTGAACTTCCTCGAACGGCGCGTTGGCTACGATCATGCGAGAAAACATACAATAAATAAAACAATACATCAAACATTACCAAAAGGCTAAAACAAGTTTTTAGAAATGACGGGCTCGGAGAGACGATCGCGTGGATACCAAGAACGCGTAAAACGGAGCTAGGATGAAAAAGTTATGGCTGAAACAAGGTTCAGGGACTAAATTGTAAAAGAACTGGAAGTTTAGGGGGTTTTCTGCAAGATTTCAGGGACCTAAACATAAATATGTGTGAAACTAGGAGGTCTAATATGAAAAAGGTCAAAGGGTAGGCTATTAAACAGAAAACCTAAGAGATCAGGGGCCTAGATATAAAAATCAGGACCTAGTTGTAAGGCTTTTATATAGGTGGAACGATATATTTGTGAATTCTGAAATCTCGGGGTTCTTTTTGCAAAACCGCCAAGGCAGCCGGCGGTTGAGCTAAGATGGCGACACATGGCGGCTTGTGGTTGGCTGGCTGACGCAAGCGATGACGCGGCTGCTGACGTCAGCGGTGGACCGGCGCGGTGCACCCGGTCCACCGGTCCACCGTGGACCTGATCCAAGGGTTACGCGGCCTTTTAATCTGGGCCGTCCGCCGGATCGGGCGGCTGCGGTGGCATGTGGGCGACGGGCGACGGCGGCGGACGGGCGGCGGCGGCGGCGTGGCGGCGCCGGCGGCGGCGCGCCGGCGGCGGCCGGAAAAGGAGCTCCGGTGAGCCATTTTCGACGGCGAGGGCATGGAGAGGAAGAGGAGGAGGCGGGGAAGTTTACCCAGGGGTCGGAGGGGAGGGAACCGCGGCGGAGGAGGAGATCGGGCGGCGCGGTGGAGCTCCGGCGGTGAGCTCCGGCGGCGGCGCTGTAGAGGAGTGGAGGAGGGAGGAGGAGTGGCGCGGGGTGTAGAGGAGGTGCTGCTGTCCCTTTTATAGCTCGAAAAGGGGAAGGAGAAAGGCGCGGAGGCGGTGGATTGGGAGCTCGCCGGCCGGCCATTAATGGCGGCGGCGGCTCGGCTCGGTGCGGCGTCCGTTACGGGGAGTGGAAGGGCCGGGGAGGTGGTAGGTGAGTGGGACGGCTTCGTTATGGCGCAGTGGAGGAGGTGGAGGGGCGCGGGGAGCCGGGGAGGCGGCGCGGGGACGGGGAGACCGGCGGCGGCGCGGGGGAAGAAGGGGGGGCGCGGTGCTGGAGGTTGAAGATGGCCTGACAGGTGGACCCCACCTGTCGGCGAGAGGGAGAGAGAGGAGAGGGGAGGCGCTGGCGGAGCGGGCCGCGGAGGAGTTGGGCCGGAAGCTTAGATAGGCGCGGGTTGGGTTGGGCTGTTAGGTTAGATTTGTTTTTTTTCTTTTTCTTTTCCTTTTCTTTTCAAATCCTTTTCAAACCAAATTCAAAATTCAAATCTTTTTCATGTTTTCAAACTCAAATTTTAACACAAATTTATTCTAATATTTTAAGACTTTTAGAAAACTTTTTCAAACATTTTTAAATTCAAATTTTTGTTCCAATTTTCACAAACTTTTTCACAATTATTTTTAAGGACTTTCTCTCAAAAAATTTTTAAGACTTTTCACAAGTATTTTTTTTAAGACTTTTAAAACCACACCACAACAAAAACTCATGCATTTCAACATGATGCACAAACACTTGATTGTTTCTAATTATTAAATGATGTTTAATTTAATTAAAGGCAAATTTATTTATTCAAATTTATTAAATCCTTAGAAAATAAAACTAAACCATGTTGCTAACAATATTTTATTGTGATGGAATTTTCGGGTGTTACAAATCCTACCCCCTTAAAAAGAATCTCGTCCCGAGATTCGGAGGGATCGGGAAACAAGAGGAGATACAAGATGTCTTGAAGGATGACGGTTTACTATCACAGAGCTTGTTCACTTCTCCTTCTTTTTCGGGCTTGTAGCGGCAAACTCAATCCTATCTCCTTGCGGGGTAGTTAAGAGCACCGACTTCTTGGCACACAAAATGATTCCAACATGCTTGCTTAACCAATCCATACCAAGGATCACATCTATTCCACTGGATGTTAGAATCACTAAGTCTGCTTCAAAATCTATCTCTCCGATCTTAAGATTGACATGTGGGCATACATAGGTGGATTTCATTTCACCGTTTGGGGAACTAATTAGCAAATGTGTCTTCATGGAACTCTTGGGTACATCATGCTTTGTCACGAATCGTTCAGTAATAAATGAATGCGATGCCCCGGAATCAAATAAAACTGTTGCAGGTACAGAGTTGATAAGAAACGTACCAAGCACAACATCTTTGTCTCCTTGAGCTTCTTCAGCTGTCACATGATTCACCCTACCATGCATATTGTTCTGTTGACCTCTGTTATCTCTCTGGAGTGTCGGCATATTACGCTGAGGGCAAATACTAGCATAGTGTCCCAATTCTCCGCAGTTGAAGCATCCACTGGGGTGAACTGGAGTAGTGTTCCTTACTGGTGCACCTGAGCGATTCTGATGAGGATTTGGAGCCTGAGGTGTCATTGGGTTGGATTCTTCGGGTTCATCAAACGAACGATACTGTTGACTCTGTCCATGGCCTCTGCCTTGTCCTCTAGAATGAAACTGAGAGTCTTGCGATGAGTTGTAACGAGGGCGGGTGTTACTGCTAGATTGACCTTGAGGTTGAAACTTGCGCTTCTGTTCACGAAGTTCCTTGCATTTATTCTCCAATCCTATAGCCTTATTGAGTAACATCTGAAAGTTAAGAAATGTGTGGCTCTGCAACTGATAGTTAAGTGGCCCTATCAATCCATCGAGAAAGCGTTCTTGTCTCTTGGCATCCGTGTTGACTTCATCTGGTGCATAGCGGGACAAATGAGTAACCGATCCGGATACTCACTAACGGTCATGTTGCCTTGCTTTAGAGCTAGAAATTCCTTCTTCTTCAGCTTCTTCACACCTGCTGGGATGTGATGTGTACGAAAACTCTCCTGGAACTCCTGCCAGGTAATGGTGTCGGCAGCAGCATGCGCGACGGTGTAAGCATCCCACCAATCAGAGGTTGCACCTTCCAGACGTCCCGAGGCATACAAAACCTTCTCACGATCATTACATTGGGTGATATTCAGCATCTTGTTGATGGTCTTGAGCCAATCATCGGCATCGAGGGGATTTACAGAATGAGAGTAAGTGGGCGGGTTGTGGCTCATGAATTCTCTATGCTTGTTCACTGGTGGTGGAGGTGGTGGGGGTCCTTGTGGTGGTGGGCGATCCTCGCCGTGCTGTAGATTCCGGGCCGGTGGGGGGTGAGGTTCTGAATCAACTGCATCTGTTCCGTAAAGAACTGCTGCATCGCGGGATCCATCGCTAATTCTTGTGGTGGAGGAGGGAACTTGATTCAGCTGATTGATGGCGAACGGAATATCCATTCCAGCTCCTGACCTGACGTTTACCATTTGATTGTTAGAGAGAGAAGTTTTCCGATAGGAAGTTGAATTGATAAAGGTGAATCAGAGAAAAGGGGCTAAGATTCAAATTTTTAACTTTAATTATTTTATTGATGTATTTGTGGCCATCACTCCACAAAAACATTTCAATCATGTCAAAGATCCAAATCATGCATGTTTTCAATCAACAAGCATTTACATCGCACGTCCTCACAAGAACGGCTCTATCGAAACGAAATTGATAGAAGGGTAGGCAACCTAAGAAGCTATCCTATAAAACACGTGTGGTGGTTCAAGGTGGAAGATCAAGAATCAGATTCAGTATAGAAGAAAACAAAAGATTTGATTTTGTTAAAGAATAAAGAATAAAATATTTTTTTAAGCGTAAATAAGATATTTTGAATGTTAGAAGGGCTTCCTAGAAAGAGTCCTTAATCTCGACCATTTCTATCTGAGGCTGCGTCCTACAGTCAGCAATGCTCTGATACCACTCTGTCACACCCGATTTTCCGTAGAAAACCGAATGCATCTCATATGTGTGCCAGGATCACAATTTCACACATATGATAGACTCGTGAGTGTAATATCACAAAACATTGCTCGAAACGTACAGAAAAGGGTTATTAACTTTTATTACACTCACGATAGTAGACACAAAGGTCTTTACACGAACAACGATAACTATGAAGACGCGACTCGATCTTCATCTTCCACGAAGCTTCGATCGGTTGATCGCATCCTCGAACTCCTCGTAGTCGGTGAAGTACTCCACTCCGGGATTCTTCTCTGAACAGCGTAAGCAAGGATGAGTACACTTATGGTTGGTACTCAGCAAGGCCACAGAAATAACCGGAAAGCAATATTAATCCATCTTTAAGTTCAATTAATCATGTGAGGGTCCAGGCCGCTCTTGACCGTGAGCACGGCTGATCGATCAGTTTTACACTCTGCAGAGGTTGCACACTTTTCCCACAGTTCGCGTAAAAGTTCCAAAGAACTTTGAACCCAACCACGCATGTGCTTCGATCGAGCACAATACCACACTTCCGAGGTGTGATTGCATAGGGACGCTACGAAGCCTTTACAAAGATATGCAAAAGCATCAACAACCCACGACGATTCTGACTCGGGGCGGACCATAACCCTCCCTAGTGGTCAGCACCTTAGCAAAGGCTGCTACCCCAAAAGAACCGGGCTATACCCCTGCAACCCGGAGCCCCCTGTGTTCCTTTCGGATAGGGTCGTCAATACAATCGCACACCTAATTAATTGGCTAAGCCAGAGCCATATGGACTGTGGTTGCACTGTTTTCCTGGGTGGTTCTCCATGTTCCGATTAATTTATAGTAATCTTGATTAAAGCATAGGTAGAAGGGTGGTTAGGGTCACTTGCCTTTCTTGAACGATAAGCTACTCTCCTTATCTGCAAAGCTCTGCACTTGAACTTCCTCGAACGGCGCGTTGGCTACGATCATGCGAGAAAACATACAATAAATAAAACAATACATCAAACATTACCAAAAGGCTAAAACAAGTTTTTAGAAATGACGGGCTCGGAGAGACGATCGCGTGGATACCAAGAACGCGTAAAACGGAGCTAGGATGAAAAAGTTATGGCTGAAACAAGGTTCAGGGACTAAATTGTAAAAGAACTGGAAGTTTAGGGGGTTTTCTGCAAGATTTCAGGGACCTAAACATAAATATGTGTGAAACTAGGAGGTCTAATATGAAAAAGGTCAAAGGGTAGGCTATTAAACAGAAAACCTAAGAGATCAGGGGCCTAGATATAAAAATCAGGACCTAGTTGTAAGGCTTTTATATAGGTGGAAGGATATATTTGTGAATTCTGAAATCTCGGGGTTCTTTTTGCAAAACCGCCAAGGCAGCCGGCGGGTGAGCTAAGATGGCGACACGTGGCGGCTTGTGGTTGGCTGGCTGACGCAAGCGATGACGCGGCTGCTGACGTCAGCGGTGGACCGGTGCACCCGGTCCACCGGTCCACCGTGGACCTGATCCAAGGGTTACGCGGCCTTTTAATCTGGGCCGTCCGCCGGATCGGGCGGCTGCGGTGGCATGTGGGCGACGGGCGGCGGCGGCGGGCGGCCGGCGGCGGCGGCGTGGCGGCGCGGGCGGCGCGCGCGGCGGCGGCGGAAAAGGAGCTCCGGTGAGCCATTTTCGACGGCGAGGGCATGGAGAGGAAGAGGAGGAGGCGGGGAAGTTTACCCAGGGGTCGGAGGGGAGGGAACCGCGGCGGAGGAGGAGATCGGGCGGCGCGGTGGAGCTCCGGCGGTGAGCTCCGGCGGCGGCGCTGTAGAGGAGTGGAGGAGGGAGGAGGAGTGGCGCGGGGTGTAGAGGAGGTGCTGCTGTCCCTTTTATAGCTCGGAAAGGGGAGGGAGAAAGGCGCGGAGGCGGTGGATTGGGAGCTCGCCGGCCGGCCATTAATGGCGGCGGCGGCTCGGCTCGGTGCGGCGTCCGTTACGGGGAGTGGAAGGGCCGGGGAGGTGGTAGGTGAGTGGGACGGCTTCGTTATGGCGCAGTGGAGGAGGTGGAGGGGCGCGGGGAGCCGGGGAGGCGGCGCCGGGGACGGGGAGACCGGCGGCGGCGCGGGGGAAGAAGGGGGGGCGCGGTGCTGGAGGTTGAAGATGGCCTGACAGGTGGACCCCACCTGTCGGCGAGAGGGAGAGAGAGGAGAGGGGAGGCGCTGGCGGAGCGGGCCGCGGAGGAGTTGGGCCGGAAGCTTAGATAGGCCGCGGGTTGGGTTGGGCTGTTAGGTTAGATTTGTTTTTTTTTCTTTTTCTTTTCCTTTTCTTTTCAAATCCTTTTCAAACCAAATTCAAAATTCAAATCTTTTTCATGTTTTCAAACTCAAATTTTAACACAAATTTATTCTAATATTTTAAGACTTTTAGAAAACTTTTTCAAACATTTTTTAAATTCAAACTTTTATTCCAATTTTCACAAACTTTTTCACAATTATTTTTAAGGACTTTCTCTCAAAAAAAATTTTAAGACTTTTCACAAGTATTTTTTTAAGACTTTTAAAACCACACCACAACAAAAACTCATGCATTTCAACATGATGCACAAACACTTGATTGTTTCTAATTATTAAATGATGTTTAATTTAATTAAAGGCAAATTTATTTATTCAAATTTATTAAATCCTTAGAAAATAAAACTAAACCATGTTGCTAACAATATTTTATTGTGATGGAATTTTCGGGTGTTACACCTGCACATTCAAGAAGAAGGCGTGGAAGAGCTCAGACTCCCATTGTAGATGGTGAAGTTCGCAGAAGTACCCGCTTAAAGACAGGCATTGTGCAGGAACATATTCAGCTGAACAGTGAACCTAGCCGGAAGAAGGGTGCTTCAAAGAAATCGGTCTCTATCACCTCTGTTGCTGCTCTCAAGAAAGCCAATGTGAGTAGAAGTCTCGAAGACAATCTTGTTGAGGATGAAGTGGCTCCTATCCCTGCGCCTATTCTTATTGAACTTGGCCAATCCTTCTGTGGCATACCTCCTATGGAATTAAACCTTGCCACTCTGACCCCTGAAGACGAAGAGAATCAATGAATCTCAAGTATACAGTTTTAGTTTTCTGGTCTGGGGCTTTTGTCTTTTGTGGCTGGAAATTTATCTTTTGTAATGGGTTACTAGGTACTGTGCTCATGGTACACTTATCTATTTTCAGCCCTGTTCTTTTTGTGGTGGTTATCCCCCACATCCTGGTACTTTCTATTAGTTGTTACAATGAATAGTCGTGCTTGGAATATCTTGTGTTGGAATGTACGTGGACTAAATGATAAAGATAAATGGGACCCCATTAGAAACAAAATTGAATAAAGTCATGCCAACATTTTCTGTCTTCAAGAAACAAAGAAAGAATCTTTTTATCTGTGTTTTATCCGTAAGTTTGCTCTGAAAAGATTTGATCAATTTGACTTCTGCCCTTCTTTGGGTTCCTCTGGTGGTATTTTGGTCTGCTGGGCCTCAAAGCACTTTTCTGCCATTTTGATTGATAAACAGAGTTTTGCTATTCATCTTGCTTTACCCTCCACCCACAGCCTCACCCTCCGGAATCTAGTTGTGGTCTATGGTCCCTGCAGACAGCCTGCTAGGGATCAATTTGTTAATTGGCTTTGCAATCTGCAGATTCAGGATGAAGACCTATGGTTATTAATGGGAGATTTTAACTTTTATAGATATGCTGAGAATAGAAACAAGACAGGGGGGCAATTTTTATGATACCTTGGTTTTGAATAACATAATCAGTCACCTTGGCCTGGTTGAGCTGCCAATTAAAGGGAGAAGTTATACCTGGAGTAATATGCAGGAAGTCCCTCTCCTGCAACAGATTGATTGGTTCTTCACGTTTGTTGCTTGGACTTCCATTTTCCCTTTATCTCTTGTCCTGCCCCTTGCTAGGATCACTTCTGATCACTTGCCCTGCAGAGTGCAAATTGGTACTACTGTCCCTAAAGCAAATATCTTTCGATTTGAGAACTACTGGTTTAACCACCCTGGATGTATTGAACAGATTGAAAGTGCCTGGAACTCTCATCTTAACTCTGGCAATAGTGCCCATATTATTAGTGCAAAATTTAAGAACCTTCGACGAATACTTAAGCATTGGTCTAAAAGCATCTCAAACCTTTCTAAGCTCATTGCCAACTGCAATATGACGATTGCTTTCTTGGATAAATTGGAAGAACTCAGACCTCTCTATCCCCAGGAGTTTAATTTCAGGAAAATTACCAAAGTTCATATCGCCAACCTATTGAGAATGCAGAATCAATACTGGAGACAGAGGTTTACCCAGCGCATGACTCAATTTGGGGATGAAAACACCAAATTTTTTGATTCAATGGCCACTGAAAGATTCAGGAAAAATGTGATCAGTCAAATCATGGATGATACTGGCAGAATGGTTTCTAGTCATGAGGAAAAAAGTGCTTTATTCTAGAATGAATTCAGAAGTAGACTGGGTTTATCTGTTCACACTAATATGCAGTTTGACCTTCAAACCATTGTCAAACGGCATGATAACCTTGAAGATCTATGTAGCCCTTTCTCTACAGAAGAAATTGATAATGTCATTCTTGATCTCCCTAGTGATAAAGCTCCTGGCCCTGATGGCTTTAACAATTCTTTTATCAAAAAATGTTGGCCCATTATTAGATGTGACATGTGCAAGTTGTGCTTTGATTTCTTTCATCATCGGGCTGACCTCAAAAGCATCAATCACTCTTACATTACCTTGGTCCCCAAGAAAGACAATCCTGAGAAAGTGAACGATTTTAGACCCATCTCACTCCTCAACTCCTCTATTAAGTTGGTCACCAAGCTTCTTGCTAACAGACTTCAACCTCTGGCAATGGATATTATACATGAAAATCAATATGGTTTTATTAAAGGGAGAACAATTCAAGACTGCCTTGGTTGGGCTTTCGAATTCTTACATCAGTTCCATCACTCAAGAAGAGAAATTATCATTCTCAAGTTAGACTTTGAGAAAGCATTCGACCTAATTGAACACTTTGTTGTCCTTGATATGCTGCAAGCAAAGGGTTTCCCTCAAAAATGGATCATGTGGATTAATGAGCTTCTTAGCTCTGGGACCTCTTCTGTGCTCTTGAATGGAACTGCTGGAAAAGACTTCCGATGTATTCGTGGTGTCAGGCAGGGAGATCCTCTCTCCCCCTCCTGTTTGCCATTGCTTCTGACCTTCTTCAATGTGCTATTAACAAGGAATATGAAATTGGCAATCTTCATCCCCCTTTCCCACAGAGGTCCGAGAACCCTTTCCCTATTATCCAATATGTTGATGACACAATTATTATCATGCAAGGTTGTGACTCACAGCTTACTATACTGAAAGATATTCTCAATAAGATCAGTGCTTCCTCTGGCCTAATAGTTAATTTTCATAAATCGTGTCTGGTTACCATCAATATTTCTTCTGAGCGTGCCAATTCTCTAGCGCAATCCTCGGATGTACTGTAGGCTCTTTCCCCTTTACATATTTAGGCCTTCCTATGGGTCTCACCAAACCTCAAGTAAAGGACTATGCTCCCCTTATTTGCAGAATTGAAAGGAAAATGGCTGCTGCTTCTTTGCATCTATCACATGTTTGCAACTTGTTAACTCTGTCCTCTCCTCCTTGCCTACATACTATATGTGCACTCTTAAGTTGCCCATCACTGTCATTGATATCATTGATAAGCACAGGAAGAACTGCCTTTGGAGAGGCAGAGAATTCAATAGAAAGGGCTACAATCTGGCAGCTTGGGACTTGGTCAGAAAACCAAAAGATAAAGGTGGGCTTGGGGTTATTAATCTGAGTGTGCAAAATGATGCTTTACTGCTAAAACAACTTGATAAATTCTACAAGCAGGAGAAAATTCAGTGGGTTAGCCTCATTTGGCAGAAATACAATGGCATTGTTCCTCATCTGGCAAGAGAAAAAGGTTCCTTTTGGTGGAAGGATATCCTGCGACTTAATGTCCACTTCAGGGGTGTTGCAATGTGTATCCCCAATCATGGAAATACAATCAGTTTTTGGGAGGATCTTATTAATGGAAGGGTTCACTCTGATATTTTTCCTCATCTTTTGGGCTTTGCTAAAGATACTCATATTTCTCTTTGGGCCCTCAGGCAGTCTACTTCCCTGCTTAATTGTTTTAGAATCCCCATGTCCAGGGAAGCCTATAATGAGCTACTTCAATTGCAAAACTTTCTTGATGACCTACATCCTGTGGATCAGGATGGTAAAGACTCTTGGATTTACATTTGGGGACAACATAGATATTCCTCCAGTAAATACTATAATTACCATTTCAGAGACATTCAGCCCAATTTGACTATCCTTTGGATTTGGAAATCAAAATGTATCCCCAGAATTAAGTTTTTCGCTTGGCTTCTACTAAATGACAGTCTTAACACCAGAAATATTTTGAGAAGAAGGAGGAAATTCTTAGAGGATGGGTATTCCTGTGTTCTCTGTCTTGAAGATGTAGAAGAATCAGTTGAACATCTTTTCTTTGACTGTCACTCAGCAGCATGCAGATGGTTTGCGCTGGGTATCACTTGGAATGATCATCTAAATATTCACCAAAAGATACAGGCGGCTAAATTGGACTTTGCTCAACCCTTCTTCATGGAAATTTTTATGATTGATGCTTGGTGTATCTGGAATGAAAGAAATGACCTCATTTTAATGGAAAACCTCCATGCCTGGCTGCATGGAAATCGACCTTCAAAGCTCAAGTCTCAGAACATCTCATTAGGATCAAAGCAAGTCTTTATCTTTCCATCTTGCTCTGGCTTCAAGCCTTGTAATTGTTTTAGCTTTGTTTTGTTGGCTTTTTTGGCCTTTTTCACCTTTTCTCCTCCTTCTGTTCGCCTAACCTCTGGTTGGGCCTGTTGTAAGTACTTGTTTCCCTTCTCCTTTAATATAGTTGCGTTTTGCCGGGGGCTTTGCCCCACAGTTCTCGGTTAAAAAAACAACCTTAGATGCAACTTTTGTATGTTTCTCTCGTTAAATAACATGGCTTCTAGGAGTACAACCTAGTTTAAGTTCTTGTTTATTGTCATCACCTTGTGCTCACCATGATGAAATAATTTTGGCTTGATCTTTCTCGTTGATATATGATGGTCGTTGCCACTTTGTTTAAACTTTGTGCTTGTTTATGTATGATTAAGTTATTGCTCTCTCTAATACAAATATAAAATTAATTTAATGTTAGCATAATCTTTTGTAGGTCATGATAAAAATAAAGACCCATGGTTTCTTTTATGCTCTCAACTTTGGATGGGTCGAAGGACATGTTACTTTTTGCTTTTAAAAGTCATGCTAATAACCTTGTCATTAATACCTCTTGCAGTTTGCTCTACCTATCCAAAGCCTTATATATTGAGTGCAACCATAGATTGCAAGAGTTATTGTTGGGTGAATTGATTCAAGGCTCGATTCTTTGGCTCGTGACTAAGAATCTGGTCATTCTATTTTTTTGCGTAACTTATCTTTTGCTAGCCTATTCTATCCGTGCATTTTGAGCTCCCACATCGGAAGGTTTGCAAATCTCACCGGATATCCACCCTTTAAACCAACATCATCTTTTGTGTTAACCTCCTTGACCTACCTACCTATCACTTGAGTATGGAGACGACACGTCACAAGAAGGTGCTTCAAAGGGAAGATTCAAGTTCCCTCTCATCAAGACATCCGGTACCTACCTTAACACCACTTCCTCTTTGCTCGGGGACGAGCAAACGTCTAAGCATGGGGGAGGAGGTAGGTACTATGCAAATTAGAGTTCTAGGGGAGATAAAAAATGAATAAGATAAGAGGACAAAAATCCAAAGTACCTCACATGTCAAAAAGAAAAAAAGGAAGAAAACAAGAAAAAAGAAAAAGAAAAAATAGAGTAATAATAATCTCCCTCGGTTCTCTAGTTGCTTAAGGATTTTCCAAGGACTTCAAGATCAAGACCCATACTCATTTTTCCAACCATGTGCAATCCGATAACGAGGACTTCGTTGGGGCCTCGGGATCATTCTTTGCCATTTGCACATGTCCACCTATCTAAAAGTGTGAGTTCTTTCTCTTCCCCCTTCTTGTGAACATTATTTTTCCAATGACCTTTTTGACGAGTCATGATAAGTCCATGAGAAGCTTGCCTTGTTTTGATAATAGTCTCAACTTTAGCATCTTTGTAGGATAAAAACTTTCCTATTAGCTCCAAATAAAACCCTTCCACCTACAAAAATGAGAGGGAAAGGATATAGATCAAGTAGGCTTGAGAGTGTTGTGAGATGAGAGAGTTCATGAGCAAGATGCAAGAAGGTTTAAATTTTTGTACTTGGTTTAGCTATTTTATTCACCTCGTTCTTCACTTCAAAAGTTTCTAAGACCTATTCAAATTTTGTGGAGCATGATTGATTACTTGTGAAAAGAGCTTAATTATATCTACCCTCCATAGAGATGAAAGCTAGTTACATTATGGAAATTTAACAAATATAAACTTGGAGAGCATTATGCTTTCTCATATGTGATCAAGTGCAGGGTATGAACAATGAAAGGCAATGTTGATATCCATTGAAAACTTACTCGAGGACGAGCAAGGTTTAAGCATGGGGGAGATGTTGACGGTGAATTTCCGTCAACCTAGCTATGAGTTTACCTTTAATGTTGGTATTGATTTATTATTCTAACCACTGGAACTAACCTCCCGTATATAACAAGTTCACTCTTACATATCGATTTTGGAGTTCATTGTTTACACAGGAAATCTTCGCTAAAGAGGAGACTTTCGGGATAAGTTCACCAAGCACTTTGGAAGAAGATCATGAAGCCCGACAAGAGTCAAGACACACAATGAACATGACTCCAAATGACCCGAGGACCGAAGCGTCAACATGCAAGTCTTCAGGGACTCAACCAGAAAACAGCGAAGCTTGCATAGCAAGGATTCAAGCTTTAACCATGAAGGAAACGACGTCAAAGGCCCACATGCAAGTGCATACAAATAAGGAATCATGCAAGAAGCAACTGGGGAGGAAACCGGAGTCGAACCAGGCTGAAATGGGCCTGGGCCGACCGGCCCAGCCCACTCCGGGCCTGGTTCGGCGCCCCCTTTTGCCCTAGGTGCTTATCTATTTATTGCCTCTGCCTCCGCCGGCCGCCACATACATCCATTCATCAGAGAGTCGCCGAGACGAAGGAGAAGCATCGGGAGGAAGCCGACGACCGCCGCAAGTCCTCGAGTTGCCTAGGAGATGACTTAGGCCATGCCCTAGCCGCCATGGTTGGCCCCGCGTGGTAAAGCCATGGTAGAGTTCTAGAGCCGCGACTTGAATTCGTCAAGTCGTTTGTACCTTCAACATTCGGTGATGTAACCATATCTTGTCATACTTTGATCTACTACGAGTTACGCTTATTCATGTGTAGCTACCATATGCCTTTAGTAGGACTAGATCGAATCATGTTGATTAGTCTTGTCTTGCAGATACACCGTAGTAGTGCACGGACCGAGGTTTATCGCTCGGTGTTCAATATCCTTGCGTAGTGACAGTACGGTGGAGGAGAAAGCGGCGAGTGAACGTGCATCGGACCACTCCGTATCGGGTTACTCCATATTGAGTATAATCCTTATCATAGTATAGGTTTAGATTGGTTTGTCACCTTGGCTGGAACGGCAACAAGAAGACGATAGGCTAGGTTTACCTTTGGTTTGCTTACCTTTATGGCTAGGTGGATGTGATCCACACATCCCTTCATGTTTGTATGTTACCTTTATGCAATCAATACTTCACATAGGGTTAGACCGGTAGGTTAGATAGAGAACCTTAGTGGTTTCCTTTCGATCCTTGGATTGACATATCTAGGGAGGACCCTCCTTGATGAAAAAGGCACCAAGTCACCCGTAGGCTTGCGGTGAACTTGAGCACGGTTTTACACCATCAACATCCCCAGGCGCGTCGGGGGGCAAAGGCCCCAGCGGCATGAGTCGGGCCAACCGTCGCGGGCGCAGTGACGCTACCCCGACCTTAGGGGCGCAGATGCCGCCGACAAGCAGCCACAGCGGGGGAGACAACACACAGATCCCAAGGTCCAGATCTAGGGTTGAAGAGGGGGTGACAAAGAAGGAGGAGGCGAGGCGCGCTCCGTGGCCGGGATGTAGCGAACATGGCCTCATATGCCATTAGTTCGAATTTGATTTTGGTGATTCATGACAACATGATCATTGGGACTAACCTTATTGTTTTAGCATGTCTTTGTAGACACTTCTAGGTCCCAAGGATGCAAGAAAACCATACGCCAAATTGATAAGATAGTGTATTTTTCAAGGGTCAAAACCGAGCAAGAAAAGGAAAAGAAAAGACGCCGTCGGATGAACCGACAGTCCCTCAAATACAAGCGTCGGTGCAATCGTCGGATGAGTTGGTACACAGGGTGAAACCCTAGGTACCGTCGGATGAACCGACGGTCCAATTTCTAGATGCGTCGGACGAGTTGCAGAGGAAGAGCAGCGAAGACAGTAGCATCAGTGTGACACACCAGGTTTTTAATTAACCTTTAATAGCCGGTCAAATGGTCAACCATGGTCAAACCTAGGTCAACCTGGGCCCTCACCTCGAAAAACTCACTAACCCACCCTAGTGACCCTAATTGAATATTAAACACACTTGTGGGGCCAACCCATGGTCAAAGGTTGGGTCAAACCCCTTGTCACTCTAGTGTCCACAGGTGTCTGCCGGAACTTTTGCCGTGTTCTCC
Organism: Cenchrus americanus; assembly: GCA_947561735.1. NCBI lineage: Eukaryota > Viridiplantae > Streptophyta > Magnoliopsida > Poales > Poaceae > Cenchrus > Cenchrus americanus. The sequence continues at coordinate 8,623,904 of OX387240.1, read as the reverse complement.
AAAATTCACCTAAACACTTAAAATTCTACCTTTATGAAAGTTGTAGATCTTGTTGAGGGACACAACTTTCATGTAGATTGGCATTTCCAATTTTGAGGGGAAAAACTTGAAAAATGAGTTGCAAGACAGAATTCACTGTTTGCAGAAGCAGGCTGACATTCAAAGTTGGCATTCAAATAACTCAAATTCTGTGAGGAAAAACCCTGTATAGCCTTTGTGGAAATTGTTAAGGGTAGTTAGATCTACAACTTTGGAATTCATCACTTGGTCGACTTTTATACAAAATTTTGGAGCAATTCTATTTCAAATGCAGCACCAGTAAAACAACTTGGGCCATAGCGCCGCCACGCGCGACGTCGCGCGCCCCGCGCGCCGCTCGTCGCCGGCCGCGCGCCGCCGGCCCCGCATCCGCGCCCGCGCCTCCCGAGGCCGCGCACGGCCCAAGGCCCGCTCTACCCGAGCCGCTCGCGCCCCGACGCACCCCCCCGCCCGAGGGCCTCGAGTCCGCGCGCGCCGTGCGCGCGCGCGCGCGCGCGCGACCGTCGGTCCGACGGCGGTGTCGCCACCGTACGCGCGCGCCGCCCGAGCCCGTAGCACGGCGGGGGCATCTTCGACGTCAACCGCCGTCATCCACGGACGCCCCGAGCCGCCTATAAAAGCATCTCCTCGTCCCTCCGCGCGCCACCCGAGCCGCACCGCCGCCATTGCCGCTGCCGCCCTGAGCTCGCATTTCCACTCGCGCTCGCCGCCGGCCAGTTGCTCTGGTAGCACCCTTAGGCACCCGCAAACCTCCCCAGGTCGCTTGATTGCCAACATTTCACCTCCTCGCCGGTTTCCCCCGAGCCGCCGCGGCCACCGCCGCCGGCCGCCGCTGAACCCCGTCACTGGCCACCTCTCTGCCCCAACCACGGCAGCCTACGGCTTCTAGGTGAGCATGTGGTCGAGCCCGGCCGGCCGGCCGCCGGCTCGCCGGCGTTGGCCGTGCCCACGCCGCCCGGCCCGGCCAAGGGCCCAATTGCAACGATTTAAATCTGTTTAGGGTGTTTCGTGTAAAAGTTAGGGCCTGGTAGCAAAGGAACCTATCTAAGTTTTCTTGCAGATTAGTCCAGAGCCTTAGAAAATTCCTAGAAATTCGTAGAAAAATTAGAAAAATCTCATACCAATTTTGTAGAGTTCAGGATGATAAATCCCATCTCTTTTGTTATTTACTCATGGCTGGATTCTAAATAGTTTTAGCAGGAAAAAATACAAATGTGTTAAATCTAGATCTGTCATAACTTGAATTCCATAACTCCTCTGTATTCCAATTTTGGATATGTTGTGTGTTAGGATATGACTAGATGTTGTGCCAAAAATTGCACAAAGTTATGCAGTAGATCTTGCTAAATAAATTCTTTTCCATTCTTGCAGAAACTGCCTAGTTGATTTTTCTTGTTAATTATATTTATGTTCTTGAGCTCACCTTGTGCACACTGTCTTGATATACCAAAATACACATCTTGTGAATTGATCATGATTTGTGGATTAACAGAATTAATTATTCTTGATTTATGCATGTTTTCTTTTGTAAATTAATACACCAAGTTCAGTGAAGTTCCTAGGTGTATATGCTGGTTCTTTAGACTTGTTTAGGACCAGAGAGCTTGCACAAGAAAGTTTGAATCAATTTGATGCTTAATTATTTTTGTATGCATTTAAATTGAATCACTAGCTAGTCCTTTGTTATTTTTCATAATATTTAATTTCCTAGCATCCAACACTTACGTGTGGGTCCAATGGACCAGGATAGGTGCTAATATGTATATGAAACACTTCTTTAATTTTTGGTAATTTAATTGCTTAATAAAAAGCTTAAAAGCCCTCTTATTATTAAAGAGAAGTTAAATAAAGAAAAACCCCTAATTAATTATTTTTCCTTTTGAAAGTATTTCCTAATTTAATTAAAGGGTAATTAATTACCATTGCTGATTAGAAAGTAATTCATAAATAAAAATATTATTTACACCCTTGATTGTGAAGGTAAAAGGATAAAAGCCCTCACATGAAATGACAAGTATAATGAAAACCTTTATTCAAATGTACAATAAGAGAAGAACCCATGTACAACTAATGCCCTTCCTAAAAGAGAAACACTATCTAGATGCTTGATAAGGTGAATATGACCAACCAAGGGTTGGATAAGACAACAAACTATCACATCACCTGAACTTGCATTGCATTCCGTGTAGATCTTCCGGACGGAGATTACTCCCTTGTTCCGGAAACCGAGGAAGGAGGAGCGGAAGTGTCGCTGCAGTACGTGGAAGTGCTCAACACCGAGGGTGCCCAAGCTAACCTAGCTGACGAAGGCAAGCTCCGGTGCATCTAACCTAGTTTTAAAGTTCTTTATTCAATTATCTATGAATGATTGTGCATTTACGTTCAGGAGTTCAATGAAACCCTAGATGCATGATTCCTAGGTACCTTTGGTCCCAACTAGTATGATAGGTCGATAGCTGCTAAGCTATAGGACCGTTACAAGTCGAGTGATGACCTCACTCGCGAGAATAGGTTCCTAGATAGGAATCACAATATATCCTTAAATGGATTGCTCACGTGGTAAGAGCATGGGATCTGGGCTCTGGTCCAGTGGTTATGTGGGTTAAGTTTTTGAACGTACTAAGCACATGTCGGGTATGGGACCGGTAAGCCTAGTACCTTAATGAGGCGGCGAGGGATCCTACTATTACTACTCTTTGGATTCGCTCTCACGGCTAGCTACCGGTGGTGTATGGTGACTCCGGGTATCTCGCGGGGTATGCCGGATAGCCTGCACCAAAGACTGTAAGATTCGATCCCGACCCGAGGATTTTTGGGGACGGCCTGGGAAAGTTGTCCTTGCGGGGACAACCTACCGTATGTTTAGGTCTACCTTGCAAGGTTTAAACCAATCGATTGTCGGTCTCTCACCGTTATCCTAGACTACTTACTCCACTAGTCATGAGATCCCTAATGATGGAAGTTGATGAATATTATGCTTGATTAATTGTTTTGTTCAACTTTGTTTGTACTAGTTGGCTAATGTAGTAAAGTTTAAAACCACTAGAATTTGTGCTAAAATCTTGAAAGTAAGGACCTACTCTTTGTTATTTTTTAGCAAAAGCAACCCAGTAGCCAAAAAGCCTTTCATGGTCTAGAATTTGGTGAAGTAGTTATCACCGACGGGTAAGACTTGCTGAATATTAGTATACTCAGCCTTGCTAATGTATTGATCCAGGTAATGCCTTCAGTGATGTGTGGCCTGGAGAGATCCTGCCCGGCTGGGAGCTGGAGTGGGTGGAGGACGACTACTGAAAGCATCATGGATGTCCTCCCGTGGTGTCTTCGCTTCCGTTAATCTATTTCCGCTGCTTTTCGAAAACTCTGAACTATTCCGTCATGACAAAAACTCTGGTTTGTAATAAATAAACCCCTCGGGGTATGAATTTGGATATTAATGTCGTTGTATCTCTGGACTCGCCTTCGAGTGAGTTTTAATGCATATATTCGATCCTTGTGCTCTTCAAGTGATTTACCGGGCGTTAACCCGACAACTAATGACAGGATGACACTTTATTATTGCTTAATGACCAAAGGGGATCGGTCTTAGGCGATAGTACGGTATTTTCCTGGGCGGGTTGTCACAGTTGGCATCAGAGCTTATATGCCCCAGAGATTAATTAATAAACCTTAATCACTAGTTTTCGAATAAAATATGCCAAGATTGTCTGATTTTCCAAAATGCGTTGGTCCGCTAAGGATAAACTAGACCGAGAGGCCCTAGAGGGAATTTTGGGTTCTTTCAAGTGGCTTAATTAAACTTATGGTTTATTTTGCTAACTTCTAGCACATTACTTTGTGTCAGACTTACTTTCTTGAACAACCATACTAGTTCATCACGTTTTGCCATACGTGGTGGTACCACAGGGAAGTCATGTGAGGGACTAGTGAGACCTATTCCAATGGGTGTCACGTCGCGTCTGAGTCTCGTCACGTTTTGCCATACGTGATGGTACCACAGGAAAGTCCGTGAGGGATGAGTGAGGCCTATTCCAATGGGCACTCACGTCGCGTCGGAGTCTTAAATAGGACGCTGTCCATGCAGCGGCTTAACGCATGGATGCCGTTTCTATAGTGAACGGTAATGTATGTGGACGCTTTCGTGACGTGCTGGCACGAAAGGTTCGTTTTCTGCAGGTACATAACAACGCTTCGTTAGTCGTTAAGTGAGTACCGTATAGCTCTCGACTAGATATTATAGGGAGAGACGAATAAAAGCTTTGCCACCGGTACTAACTTCGATTTTTGGCTTGATTGCCATGTGAGGTCGAATAGGACGTCTTGCATGCATGTTAAAAATCGAAACAATTAAAATGGACCCAAAAATCAAATTTCATATGTTTTCTAAGGAAGATTATGCTAGTGTGTGCTTTTTATAAACTAGAGTACCTCTCATACCTAGCCGTCATGCTGCCAAAATTTTGAAAAAGTTGTTACTTGTGATAGGTTAATTCAACCAAATTGTTAAAAACAATTGCTCCTTAACTAGTTATCTTGTATGAGCAAGTCTCAATCCTAGTTCCTTTGGGTTGGTTTACACTTCCTAGGCACATCTAGGTTCAGGACCAACCCAATTGTTCGATGCTCAACCTTAAAATTTAATTAGGTGTTAAAGAATTTATTTTGAACCGGGAAAACTTGGGAAGATTTTGAGGTTTCTGGATTTTGGTTATGAATTTTTATTCACAGCTGCCAGAACTTCACCATTTGACATGTCGTTCTCTTTGAGATCTGGCATGAGTTACATTTGTGTACAGATGGATTTCCCCGTGTTCCACCAGTTCGACGCTGACGGTACGATCCGTACCAACAGGTTGCACTGGGAGGGTTTTCCTCACCTTGCGTGGGAAGCACTCAGTGTCGTAGGCTACCTCACCCCACCGACTTACGAGGTGAAGGAGTTTGAGCGCCATGGCATTCCCCGCTGCAGAGTGATCGTTACTGTTTTGCCACACCCGGACCACGCCGACTGGTTTGACTTGAGCTTTATCCACTAGGGATTTATCACTCACGAGTCCATCGAGTCAGCCGCCCTCAGAGTGTTGACAGACTTCTGTGACCACAACCCCACCGTGGTAGCTCTCTCTCCGTTTGGACTGTTTCCTGCTGTGAGTCCTCACGACCCAGCATGGTTGGACCGTATGGACCACCTACGGGAGTTACTGACCCTAGCAGAGCCGTTGGATGTTACCCAGACGCTAGCCCGTTGTCTGAACGTGGTTTTCACACTTCAGGGGTTGCGCTATAACACCGCAGCGATTATTGGGCAGCGCTTGGAGGCATCTAGGCGCGATTGGGAGCGACTTTCGGCGAGCACACCGGCGGCTCGAACTTCACTCTTACTCGGGTGCGGCGGGGAGAACGACGGTCGCGTGCTAGGAAGTTTCAGTTAGAGCTTGAGAGAGGCGATCGCTTACAGAGGATCGTAGAGTTGGAGGAGGAGAACCATGCACTGGAGGAGGATGCCGACGCACACGAGATCGAGAGGCTGACACTACTGCAGAACATTGCTGATATGCAGCAGCAGGTGCAGGAGGCCGAGGTACGGTGGCGGCTTTGCAGGCTATAGTGGCCTTGCAGCCACTACCCCCGCATGTACGAGCACACCGGAGGAGCGACGGGGCCGTGTCCGGTCCGGGATCGACGAGCCAGGCAGGACCACCGCTACCGACTCCCCCAGCTTCGTCTACGTACAGTGGTGCTTCAGTGGGCAACTAGGTTGCCGACAGCAGGGATTAGAAGGATGTCGATCCTATTGAGTTATTGGAGGTGTTTAGAGTGGTTGGCTTGACAGCACGTCTTCGTGCCAAGTAACTGCTTGTATCGTGTCATGTCTTGTTGTTTCAAATTCGAGTTGTAATGTCCTTGAACCTTGTTCTATCTGTTGTAATAAAGAATGCTTAAGCATGTATGCTTTAAGTAAAATTCGTTTGTCATTCAATTTGAAACCTTCTTGCGTATGCTTACCAGATCCTTGGGTAAACCGTTGCAAATGACCGCGCTTGTCAATTTTGTTTTCCCACTTGAAAAATATTGGTAAACCAAAGCATTTCTAAAGGCATCACTCGTTGCCAGCGACTAAGTGCCCGTTCGTATACCACCTTCGTTGGTATCCGAAATGACAACGATCGTTCGAGGGTAATTATGAGCCGTGCAATTGAGTAATCGCAGTCCTAACCGTGTTGAGAAAAACGATTCTATGAATCTTGGTGGCTATGGAATGTTGTTGATTGTTGCTGTCCTCATCATTTAAAGTGCTAATGAGATGTGATTATGCATGATCGTGCTTGTCATCATTTGGAGTAAGCTTTTGGTTATCTCACTAATGAAGCTCACTTTTCAGATGGTGGGAACCACGCGCAGCTCTCCCAATGGTTTCGGAGCAAGTGGTAGTGGTGACTTGCCGCCACCCCCGCCCATGACACCGACAGAGGCCTTCATGGCCACCCAAACGGAAGTGCTGCGCCAGATCCTGCAGACGCAGCAACAGATCGCCCAGCAGATGAACCGAGGGCCGCCACACGGGGCCAACCACGAGGGGCCTAACCAGGTCACTACGTACGCCCAGTTCATCGCTATGAAGCCGCCAACCTTCGCTAAAGCAGAAGACCCCCTGGAAGCTGAGGCTTGGATCAAGGCCATAGAGGCAAAATTCTCTGCCTTTGTGTTGCCTTGCTCCGAGGAGAACAAAGCAAACTTCGCAGCGCTGCAACTGCGAGGGCAAGCTTTGATGTGGTGGGACCACTTCAAGTCAATGCAGCGAGGGCACGCTGTGACTTGGGAAGAGTTCAAGCAGGCTTTCAAGAGCCACCACATCCCCAAGGGACTGATGGATAGGAAGATGAGGGAGCTGTTGGCCCTCCATCAAGGCTCTGACTCAGTGTACTGCTATGCTCAGAAGTTTAATAGCTTGTGCCAGTATGGTGGGCATCACGTTGATACTGATGCAAAGAAGATGGAAAGGTTCTGTGACGGGCTTGATGGCAAGCTGTATGAGCGTCTGAATCTGCTCGAGCCCGCAAACTTCCATGAGCTAGTGAACAAGGCTATCTCCCAAGAGGATGCTATGAAGAAAGCTCACGGGGACAACAAGAGGATGTCTGGTTTCACCTCAGGCAGCGGAACGGGCAAGAAGTTTCGCTTTGTGAAGAAGGAAGCTCCAGGCCCATCCCAGCAATCTTTAACTGGACGCTGGACGATGAAGCCACCTCAGAGCAAACCCGCCGGGAACTTCCAGTTCCGCAGTGCTCAGCAGCAGGCTCTAAAGCCTAATGCCCCTCCTCGCGATGTTGGAGATCGTCGTTGCTACAACTGTGGCCAGCCAGGGCAGTACATTAGTGAGTGTCCCAAGCCCCGGCAAATTAAGCCCAACCCGCAGAATCAGGGTGCAGGAAGCAAGCCTACCACTCCAGCTAAGAAGCCTATGGTGCAAGTGCGCCAAGGCAAGCTGAACTTCACTACAATGAGTGACATCCCAACAGGAGCTTCAGTACTCACGGGTACATTCTCTATCAATGACACTCCTGTTAAGGTTTTATTTGATTCGGGAGCCACCCATAGTTTCATAAATGAGAGCCTACTAGACAAATTGGGTCTAAGAGGAGCACAAACCAAATCCGCTTATAAAATTACCACACCAGGTGGAAACATCACGTCTCAATTAGTGACTTTTGGAGTTCCTCTAAGACTAGGAAGTAGGGTTATTCAATCTAATCTTATAACTATCAAATTGGGAAGCATGGATGTTATCTTGGGTATGGAATGGATGAATCAACATAAGGTGATTCTAGATATATCGGATAGGGTCGTAGAGATCAATTCTCCTACGGTCGGGCACACTACCTTGTACCTACCTTTCAGGGACGGTACCGACTCTTGTGCCTATGTGACCATTATCTCCCCTCTTGATGAAATTCCAGTAGTGTGCGAGTACCCGGATGTTTTTCCCGATGAGTTGCCTGGTATGCCACCAGACAGGGATGTCGAGTTTGTGATCGAACTCCAGCCCGGTACCGCACCCATTTCCAAAAGACCTTATCGCATGCCACCCAAAGAGTTAGCTGAACTAAAAACCCAACTCCAAGAACTGTTAGATGAGGGTTATATTCGCCCGAGCTCTTCTCCTTGGGGTTGCCCTGCCCTCTTTGTTAAGAAGAAAGATGGTAGCTTGAGAATGTGCGTAGATTATCGACCACTCAATGCAGTCACCATCAAAAACAAATACCCGCTTCCTCGAATTGATGTTCTGTTTGATCAATTGGCTGGTGCCAAAGTCTTCTCTAAGATCGACCTTCGTTCTGGCTACCACCAAATCAAGATTCGACCTTGCGATATTCCTAAAACCGCTTTTTCCACTCGTTATGGTCTTTACGAGTTCTTGGTCATGTCTTTCGGACTCACTAATGCCCCCGCCTACTTCATGTACCTCATGAACTCCGTGTTCATGACGGAGCTCGATAAATTGTCATGGTCTTTATCGATGATATCCTCATCTATTCCAAAAGCGAGAAAGAGCACGCCACATATCTCCGAGTTGTCCTTTAGCGTTTGCGAGATCACAAGCTTTATGCTATGTTCTCCAAATGCGAATTCTGGTTGAAAAGTGTGAAATTCTTAGGGCACACCATTTCCCAAGATGGTATCTCCGTAGATCCTAGCAAAGTTCAAGAGGTGATGGATTGGAAACCACCTAAGTCTGTACATCAAATCCGCAGTTTCCTAGGATTGGCGGGGTACTACCGTCGATTCATTCCTGACTTTTCCAGAATCGCAAAACCCATGACCGAGTTACTCAAGAAAGGAGTGAAATCCGTGTGGAGCGAAGCATGTGAGAAAGCTTTCCACCCCCTCAGGCAACATCTAACTTCAGCCCTAGTGCTAGTCCAACCCGATAATTCCAAACCGTTTGAAGTCTTCTGTGACGCATCAGGCACGGGTCTCGGTTGTGTCCTTATGCAAGAAGGCCGAGTCATTGCCTATGCTTCACGAGCCCTTCGACCCCATGAGCTCAATTATCCTACCCACGATCTTGAGTTAGCTGCTGTTGTCCATGCCCTCAAGATATGAAGACATTATCTAATGGGTAATCGTTGCAATATCTTCACTGACCACAAGAGTCTCAAATACATCTTCACCCAGTCAGAGTTGAATATGAGACAGACAAGATGGTTTGAGTTGATTAAATATTATGATCTAGAAGTGCACTATCATCCCGGCAAAGCAAATGTTGTTGCGGATGCTCTTAGCCGCAAAGATCATTGCAACCACCTAGAGTTGGAGCCAGTCAGTGAACCCTTGTGTGAAGAAATGAGAAGGCTCAACTTAGAAGTGGTACCGCAGGGAATTCTTTATGCCTTGTCGGCAGAGTCAAATCTTTATGACAGAATTGTCACTGCCCAGCGCGATGATGCAGATATTCAAACCATCAGGCAGAAACTAGCAGAAGGAGACCCCAAGTATACTTGTTTCCAGAAAGATCACCAGGATGTGGTCTGGTTTGGGAAACGTTTAGTGGTCCCCGTTGACCCAGAAATTAAGAAAATCATTCTAGATGAAGCTCATAGGTCCAAATTCTCTATTCATCCCGGTAGTACCAAGATGTACCAAGATCTGAAACAGAACTTTTGGTGGTCCAATATGAAGGTGGATGTGGCCAAGTATGTAGCCGAGTGCGATACTTGCCACCGGATGAAAGCAAGTCATTTGAAATCGGCAGGTGTACTCCAACCCCTGTTGATACCTATGTGGAAGTGGGACGATATCAGTATGGATTTCATTGTGGATTTACCCCTAACCGCTAGAAAGAAAGACTCCATCTGGGTAATTGTGGATAGACTCACCAAGACCGCTCACTTCATTGCCGTGCACACCACTTATTCCGTACAACAATATGTAGAGTTGTACGTGGATCACATAGTTCGTATGCATGGAATCCCAAAGACTATAATCTCTGATAGAGGGACTCAGTTTGTAGCTCGTTTTTGGGAACAGTTGCATGAGTGTTTGGGAACTCAGCTGATCCGCAGTTCCAGTTATCATCCGCAGACCGATGGTCAGACGGAGAGGATAAATCAGATTTTAGAGGACATGTTGAGAGCAAGCATCTTGCACTTTGACAAGAGTTGGGACAAGTGTTTGTCCTTGGCAGAGTTCTCTTATAATAACAGCTATCAAGCCAGTTTGAAAATGGCACCGTTCGATGCTCTATACGGACGTAGATGCCGCACTCCGCTGAATTGGTCAGAGGCCGGAGAGAGAACACTCTTTGGACCGGAATTAGTTAAAGAGGCCGAAGAAAGGGTGCAAGTGATAAGAGAGAATTTGAAGATGGCACAGATGAGGCAAAAGAGTTACCATGACAAGCGAACCGCACCTCGACACTTTGAAGTGGGAGATTATGTGTATTTGAAAGTATCCCCCACCAAAGGTGTGCAAAGGTTCGGAGTTAAGGGAAAGTTAGCCCCGCGCTACATTGGACCATATGAAGTTATAGAAGTGTGTGGACCCGTGGCTTACCGTATCCAATTGCCAGAACGGTTTTCTGCAGTTCACAATGTGTTCCATGTAACTCAGTTGAAGAAGGGAATGCATGTTCCGGAGAATGAAATCATCACGAAAGCTAATGCTTGGATCGAGCCGGATTTCTCGCTCGTTGAGCACCCATTGAAAGTACTAGAACAAAAAGAGCGAAAGACCCGAAGGCAGACCGTGCGAATGTACAAGATCCAATGGAGCCATCACACGGAGGAAGAAGCAACGTGGGAGACGGAGGACTATCTTAATACTAAGTATCCGGGCTTCCTACAATCTCGAAATCGTGAGTCCTTCTTCCCATCTTTTCGTTATCAAATCGAATCTCGAGGCGAGATTCCGTTTAAGGGGGGTAGGCTGTAACGCCCCAGGTTTTTAATTAACCTTTAATAGCCGGTCAAATGGTCAACTGTGGTCAAACCTAGGTCAACCTGGGCCCTCACCTCGAAAAACTCACTAACCCACCCTAGTGACCCTAATTGAATAGTAAACACACTTGTGGGGCCAACCCATGGTCAAAGGTTGGGTCAAACCCCTTGTCACTCTAGTGTCCACAGGTGTCTGCCGGAACTTTTGCCGCGTTCTCCAAAATTCACCTAAACACTTAAAATTCTACCTTTATGAAAGTTGTAGATCTTGTTGAGGGACACAACTTTCATGTAGATTGGCATTTCCAATTTTGAGGGGAAAAACTTGAAAAATGAGTTGCAAGACAGAATTCACTGTTTGCAGAAGCAGGCTGACATTCAAAGTTGGCATTCAAATAACTCAAATTCTGTGAGGAAAAACCCTGTATAGCCTTTGTGGAAATTGTTAAGGGTAGCTAGATCTGCAACTTTGGAATTCATCACTTGGTCGACTTTTATGCAAAATTTTGGAGCAATTCTATTTCAAAGGCAGCACCAGTGAAACAACTTGGGCCAGAGCGTCACCACGCGCGACGTCGTGTGCCCCGCGCGCTGCTCGTCGCCGGCCACGCGCCGCCGGCCCCGGCATTCGCGCCTCGCGCCTCCCGAGGCCGCGCACGGCCCAAGGCCCGCCCGCCCGAGCCGCTCGCGCCCCGACGCACCCCCCCGCCCGAGGGCCTCGAGTCCGCGCCGCCGTACGCGCGCTCACGCGCGGACCGCCGGTCCGACGGCGGCGTCGCCGCCGTACGCGCGCCACCCGAGCCCGTAGCACGGCGGGGGCATCTTCGACGTCAACCGCCGTCATCCACGGACGCCCCGAGCCGCCTATAAAAGCATCTCCTCGTCCCTCCGCGCGCCACCCGAGCCGCACCGCCGCCATTGCCGCCGCCGCCCGAGCTCGCATTTCCACTCGCGCTCGCCGCCGCCGCCTGCTCGGTAGCACCCTTAGGCACCCGCAAACCTCCCCCGGGTCGCTTGATTGCCAACATTTCACCTCCCTCGCCGGTTTCCCCCCGAGCCGCCGCGGCCACCGCCGCCGGCCGCCGCCGAACCCCCGTCGCCGGCCACCTCTCCGCCCCAACCACGGCGGCCTACGGCTCCTAGGTGAGCATGTGGTCGAGCCCGGCCGCTTGCCGGCCGGCGGCGCCGCCGGCTCGCCGGCGTTGGCGGTGCCCGCGCCGCCCGGCCCGGCCAAGGGCCCAATTGCAACGATTTAAATCTGTTTAGGGTGTTTCGTGTAAAAGTTAGGGCCTGGTTGCAAAGGAACCTATCTAAGTTTTCTTACAGATCAGTCCAGAGCCTTAGAAAATTCCTAGAAATTCGTAGAAAAATCAGACAAATCCCAAACTGATTTTGTAGGGTTCAGGATGATAAATCTCATCTCTTTTGTTATTTACTCATGGCTGAATTCTAAATAGTTTTAGCAGGAAAAATACAAATGTGTTAAACCTAGATCTGTCATAACTTGAATTCCATAACTCCTCTGTATTCCAATTTTGGATATGTTGTGTGTAAGGATATGACTAGATGTTGTGCCAAAAATTGCACAAAGTTATGCAGTAGATCTTGCTAAATAAATTATTTTCCATTCTTGCAGAAACTGCCTAGATGATTTTTCTTGTTAATTATATTTATGTTCTTGAGCTCACCTTGTGCACACTGTCTTGATATACCAAAATACACATCTTGTGAATTGATCATGATCTTTGGATTAACAGAATTAATTATTCTTGATTTATGCATGTTTCTTTGTAAATTAATACACCAAGTTCAGTGAAGTTCCTAGGTGTATATGCTGGTTCTTTAGACTTGTTTTGGACCAGAGAGCTTGCACAAGAAAGTTTGAATAAATTTGATGCTTAATTATTTTTGTATGCATTTAAATTGAATCACTAGCTAGTCCTTTGTTATTTTTCATAATATTTAATTTCCTAGCACCCAACACTTACATGTGGGTCCAATGGACCAGGATAGGTGCTAATATGTATATGAAACACTTCTTTAATTTTTGGTAATTTAATTGCTTAATAAAAAGCTTAAAAGCCCTCTTATTATTAAAGAGAAGTTAAATAAAGAAAAACCCCTAATTAATTCTTTTTCCTTTTGAAAGTATTTCCTAATTTAATTAAAGGGTAATTAATTACCATTGTTGATCAGAAAGTAATTCATAAATAAAAATATTATTTACACCCTTGCTTGTGAAGGTAAAAGGATAAAAGCCCTCACATGAAATGACAAGTATAATCAAAACCTTTATTCAAATGTACAATAAGAGAATAACCCATGTACAACTAATGCCCTTCCTAAATGAGAAACACTATCTAGATGCTTAATAAGGTGAATATGACCAACCAAGGGTTGGATAAGACAACAAACTATCACATCACCTGAACTTGCATTGCACTCCGTGTAGATCTTCCGGACGGAGATTACTCCCTTGTCCCGGAAACCGAGGAAGGAGGGGCGGAAGCGTCGTGCAGTACGTGGAAGTGCTCGACACCGAGGGTGCCCAAGCTAACCTAGCTGACGAAGGTGTTGACGGTTAATAATTGCATCAAAGTTCGTTTGTGACTTGCAAGCGTACAAGTCTCCCGTCGTAGTCAAGGGACCCTTCTTCCCTCGAGTGGTGAACCCAAGGTATCGAATCCGTGGAACAAATGTGTGACGCAAAACTTAATCTAATAAAGCCAAGTAACTTCAATCTTCGATAAAAGAAACCCTAATGCATCTAAGTAAAAGACATGAAACGAATCTAATCTACTAAAGACCGGAGAAAACAAAGTAAGATTGGGTAGATAAACCGATCTAGAGGGATCGGGGTAAGCCTTTTGTTGAAGTTCTAAGCAAGAGAAGAAGTAGCAAATCGAATCTTAATAGAAGCCTCTTTAAATCGTGGTTTCCCGTCCAAATCCGAAAACATCCGCCTTTCAGAACCCCCGTTCTGTCACAACGTATCCCTATTCATGCGGGGAGCTTAGGGCGAGTCCAAAGACAAGTCGAGATTCTTTCGGAAGATCCGGTGTGTACCTCTAGCCACCGCGGCTACAAGAACACCCTATGTAATCTATCTCGAGAATAGAATTGGAATAAGCAAAGCCGATCGAAAAACGAAATCTTCGAGGAAACACTTGATCGCTAGGAAAAGATTCAACTTGATAATTCAACTATAACAATGATACATACACAAGATCACCACCGGGATCCTTCCTTGATCTTGCTTCTAGCTCCGGGAACTCCGACGTGGTCTTCCGTGCAAGGTTCCCACGTCGGCTAGGGGAACCCTAGTCAACTAGCTCGACCCTCTCCTCTCCGAGATGGTGTCCCTCTCTTCTCTGCTCCTCGGCGGCCGATCACGAAATCTCCTCCTCGTGTCTCTCGGTCAGGGGGCTATAAATAGCCCGATTGGCGGCTAGGGCAAAGGAGGGGGCGTTTGGGCCCTAAATGGGCCTGGGCTGACCGGACTGGGCCGGCCGGCCTGGGCCCATTTAGGCCCAGCCCGAGGGCTCCTTCGCTCCACGTCGGTTCCCTTGCTTCCTGGATGTTTCCCCCTTCTGCATGTAGGTCCATGTCGTCGGTTTCTCTCCGAATTGGACTCAACTCCTTGTCTTGCAAGATTCGAAGACTTTTCCGGTCGTGTCCCCGGAGTCCGTCGTCTTCTCGGATCAAGTCCCCCGGCTTCTTGGAGTTAAGTTTGCTTCATTGCATGACTTGTTCGGGGCTTCAAGGTCTTGTCATGAGGTGCTTGATGAACTTATCCCGAAAGTCTTGCATTCAACACTAAAACCCCGCATAAACATTAAACTCCAAAACCGACATGCACACGTGAACTTGTTATACCACGGGGGTTAGTACCAATGGATAAGGTATAAAACTCATGCCAACACCGAAGGTAAACTCATGGCTAGGTTGACGGATTTTCACCGTCAACATCTCCCCCATGCTTAAACCTTGCTCGTCCTCGAGTAAGCCTTCGATGGATATCATCATTGCCAAACAATGTTTAAACTTTGCATTTGATCACACATGAGAAAACATAATGCTCTCAAAATTTTAATTCATTAAAGTTCCATAATGTACTAGCCTTCATCTCTACGGAGGGTAGATTCTTATTAAGCTTATCCCACAAGTATTAACATGCTCACAAAGTTTAAATAGATCTCAGAATTTTTGAAATAAAGAACGAGATAAAGAAAAGCTAAACCAAGTTCACAAATTTAAATCATCTTGTATGTTGCTCATGAACTCTCATCTCACTTGTCTCTCAAGCCTATATATTCTACTCCTTTCCCTCTCATATATATGTGCGGTAGGCTTTATATGGAGCTTTGGGAAAGTTTAGTCCTAACAAGATTTTATAAATGAGGTGTTGTCAAAACAAGACAAGCCTCTCATGGTCTTACCGAGACTCGTCAAAAAGGTCATTGGAAAATAATGTTAAATCAAGGAGGGGAAAGAGAAAAATACACACACTTTTAGATGAGTGGACATGTGCAAATGGCAAAGAGTGATCCCGAGGCACAAAGGAAGTCCTCGTTATCGGATTGCACATGGTTGGAAAAATGAGAATGGATCTTTTTAACTTGAAGCCTTAAGTGCACTTTTAGAGAACCGGGGAGTTCACTTTACGCACATATATTTTTTTCTTTCTCATATTTCTCATTCTTTTCTTTCTTTCTTTCATTATATATATTTTTTTTTTCTTTCTTCTTGTGAGACCTTCACCTTGGAAGTCACGCATATCGCCGAATTTTTTTCTTTCATCATTATTTTATTTTTATTTTTTTTAAATACTCCCTTTTTGAACTCTAAAACTGCACCGTACCTACCTCCTCCCCCATGCTTAGACGTTGCTCGTCCTCGAGCAAAGAGGCGAAAAATAAGGTAGGTACGGGGGTATTCTTCCTTGGAGAGATACTTGAAATCTTCAATGTTGGCACCGTCTTGCGATCTTCCTTGAATTGATGATCCATTCTCAACAATAGGTTGTGGTCAAGGAGGTAATCACAAAAAATGATATTTGGTTTAAGGGTGGATATCCGGCGAAGTTTGTGAGATCTCCGATGTGGGGATACACAATGCACGGATAAAAGGCTAGCAAAAAGATAGATACGCAAAAACGGAATGA
Source organism: Cenchrus americanus (assembly GCA_947561735.1). Taxonomy (NCBI): domain Eukaryota; kingdom Viridiplantae; phylum Streptophyta; class Magnoliopsida; order Poales; family Poaceae; genus Cenchrus; species Cenchrus americanus. Next base: position 8,607,764 of record OX387240.1, on the reverse strand, counting down.
CCAAATTCTTAGTCTCGGGCCAGAGAAATCATGGCCTGCAATAACTCACTCAAAAATAAATCTTGTACACTAAGGTTTATGCACTCAAATATATATAAGGCTTTGGATAGGTTGAGCAACACACAAGTGATATTTGTGACAAGGTTAGCGATATTTTTGAGCATAAAAGATATCTTTAATCTATTCATAACTTGAGAGCACATAAAACACTATGGGTCTTTATTTTAATCATAACCTCCGCTGAAAATTAAGCTAGCATTTAAATAAATTCAGATTTGTATTTTTTAAGAGAGCACTAGCTTAAACATGCATAGATCAATTACAAAGATGAACAAAGCTGCAATTATAATCATATATCATCATGGCACGAATTTTGTAACTTTTCCAATGATATAATCAAGGTGGTGTCTTTATTAATGATGACATCAAGTTGAAATACATACTGAAAATAAGCAAACATGCTTGCTGAAATTTAAATAAAAACAGAAAATACTACGCAAACACACATAAGCAAAAGCTGAAAATTACAGAGAAAAAAAAGAAAAGAAAAGAAAACTAAAGTTCCTAAATCTTCTAGTCCTCCGCCGGTGGTTGATGTTGATGATCTTGATAATAATACCCTTGCTCATAATATGATTGGACATTCCCTCCGACGAATTGATTTGGCTCCACGAGGTGAAGGCGTCCGAGCTCAAAGGCAATATTTGCGTTTCCTTCACCAAGTTGAGTTGCATTAGCTTGGATGGCTGCGATGTTTTGAGCATTTCTTGCAGCATACCCTCCAATTATGGCCATGCTTTGTTGTGGTTGGGGATGATGAGCGTAGGACTCCGCGAAGTTAGCGTTGGGCACAACATAATTTGGTGGGGGTACCGGTGCACCACCCCCCCATGCTTGCTCATGTGGCCCTCCGTAATAACTTGGCGGAGGAGGGACCCCGCCGAATGGTTGCACATTGGGTTGTGCTCCACTCGCTTGTGCGGAGGATGTTCCCTCCTCTACGATTCTTCCTCTTTTGTTCTTCCTTGCAGGGACAAGTAGTCCCTCTTCCAACCAATCTTCTCTCCCTTCGATGAAAAGCCTAAGCCTCTCATTGGGAAGGGGTAGGTTTACTATGGCCAACCGATAACCTCCTCTCTCATCTCCACTAATGTATTTGCCTTGCCGCAAATACTAAATGCCGAGAGAGGTACCACACAAAAGATGGTCGGGGTTCCTTGCGACCCCCGGCCGTAAGGAGAAGGCCAACATGGAGAGGTAGCACCCCGACCCAATATTACCCGCCCCCGATGTTGCTTCACAACACCAACGGTTGATCATAAGGTAAGAGGGGTCTATTGGCTGCCTGGCAATTAAAGCCGAGTATAGCCAATTCAACTCCGTGTCGGTCACCTTTGTCTCCTTCATCCTCCCCAATACCCTCTTGCACATGCAAGAGTGAAATATCCGGATAATGGGGTTGCGGATGCAATTGCGCTGTTGATGGGCTTCTCCGGAGATCATATTCCAAAATCCCGCTAACATGTCGGGTGGCACGTCAACTTTCTCCGGAGCTCCCTTGTGGAATCCAAGCAGCTCCCTAACGTGCTCGTAGGGAACCACTTGTTGGACTCCCTCCAAACGGAATGACAAGCTTTGCACCCCATCATCAAGGATGGGTGCAATAGTCATTAAAATTTCCAAGGCGAACCCCAAGTGGGTGTCCACCGATACTCCGTTGGAGAACTGCACCAATCCAAGGTGCCCCAACATATAGTATATGTCGGTGCCAAAACCCAAGGTGTAGAGTGCTTGGTCGTCGAACTCGACGTTGGGCACAAGCCTCTTCTCAAGATTAGAGAGCCTCTCCTCCTCCTCCGATGACAAGATGATGAAACCGTACGAAGAGTATGTCGGAGTGTAAGGAGGTGGTGCGGTTGAATGGGTCGATCGTCGTGGTGGCGCGGGCTGCTCCTCCGTGTGCCCACGAGGTTCGGTAAACCTCATGGACGTGCTTCTTGCAGCCCTCATACCAGCAAGGAGGAGAGCATCGTTCCTCCTCGGTGGTGCTGTATCCGTCTCCATGCTCCGGGGAGACTCAGAAACCGAGTGCCTCCTCGAAGACGTGGTTGATGACGGCTTGGACGAAGACGAACTCTTCTTCTTGGAGAAGAGACTTGTGGTTTTCTTCCACATGGTTGCTGCACTCTTTTCTTCAACTAAAACTCCGGGTTGCAACCGGTAACTAGGCACTAAAACTCTTTACTTCGGATGTGGACTTTGAGTGGATTAAGGATGTGGATTTTTTTCTTGAGCTATCAAGCTTGGGAAGGTTGGCTATGTCTATGGAGGTTTTGAGCACACAAACTTGAACACACAAACAAAGGAAGGAGAGGGAAGCTTGCCTGCAGAAAACGGGAGCCGAGGGGCTCCTTAAGTAGGTGAGGTCGGCCGTCCTGGGCCGGCCGGCCTGGGGTCCTCGGTGCACCTCCCCGCCTTGTCTTTCTTCCAAAGCACGATCATTTCGCCTCCGCAACTTTCCCCGCCCGCGTGCTCCACGAGTTGCACCGCCCAAACGCTCTCGTCCACTCCTTTTCTTGCATTATTGGTCCTTCCACTTGATGCTTCATGCTTTGGGTCATGTCCATGCTCCCTAGCTCCACTTGCTTCACATGCCACCATGAAATTCCTGCAAAGTTGATGCTTGCTGCCCACCATGCTTGTCCTTTGCATGTTGAATTGGTGACAGTTGATGAAAGGGAATCCAATGGTGCATGCATGATTAATTCAAACTAGATTGCCTCCATTAAGGTGTGTTTAAGGTTAAGCACTCCTCTAATTCGAAATTTAAAATATTTTTCAAAGCCATGCAAGAGCTCAAACATAATTTTAGAGAAGTTTTTAAACCATTAAAAACAAATGTAAGTCGAAAATATTTTTCGACTACGTCGATTTCGGTCTCACCGGTATAGTTTGCCTTCATCGGTTGAGAGCAAACTTTTCCCGAATTGATCATGGGGGCATAGGTTTAGGTTCTAATTTTGGCTAAATAAGAAAGATTTTGAATAAAACAAAATTAGAATAGTCTTAGAAAAATTCTAATCCTAGAGAAACCAAGGATAAAGATTTTTAAAACCAACCAAAAGTTTTGATTTCTAGGTTCACGCGAGTTCTACCACGTGCTGAATTTTATTAACACCTAGATATAAATCGTGGTTCTACTCGTGTGGTTTTAGCATGAAAAATAAGTCAACCTCAGCACCATAATGAGGGTGAAAGGTTGAGTTAGGTTCTGAAATTATTTGGTTGAGGTTTCTCGAAAAGAAAAGAACAAACAAGCACATAGGAGGGTTCATGCAAAGGGTTTATGATAAAGCAAACATTCAATCAAGAATTATGTCTCTAATATTGTTCAACCACTTCTAAGTCTAATGTCTTTGTGTAATAAAACTCAAAAACTAAATTATTAAAAATACTCGAAAAACCCGGAATCGGGTTGTCCTCCCGTAGCTTATTCTTGACTCGACGAAACGGGTTGCCTCCCCGCCTAGCGCTTCGTTTATAGTCTATAGCTAGACTTCTTCACTTGATTACTCCGGATCAACGCTCTTTGCGGGCGTTGCAATCTTGGGTACCCACTTCCGCACCATCTTGGGCACGGGCTTGTCTTCCGGCTTAGTCGGCTTAGTCATTTTTTTGGTCTTCACAGGCGGCTTCTCTTCCTTTGTCTTGACGGATGCAACACCTTCTTTGATTTTCTTTACGTTCATTTTTTCGGCTCCTTCTTCTTTTTCAGCCCCTCCGTTTGTTTTGGTTCTCCCTTCACTCCAATCATGTTGCATGCCTCGATTCTTGGACGGAACTTGAAGGAACTCCTTTCTCCGTTGATGTCGAACATGATCTCCCCCTTGCCAACATCAACAGTAGCTCCCACGGTCTTGAGGAAAGGCCTCCCTAGGATGAGCGGAGGCTTCTCCCTCTCTCCCATCTCGAGCACAACGAAGTCGACGGGGATGAAGTGGTGTCCGACCTTCACGGGTACATCTTCAGCAATGCCCAAGGGATAGCGAATGGAGTTGTCTCTCAACTCCAAACATATTCCCGTAGGCTCCATTCGTAGGCGTAGCTTCTCGAACACATCCCTCGGCATGACGCTCACACTAGCTCCAAGGTCGCATAACGCCTTCTCGAAGTTGAAAGAACCAACCGAACATGGAATTGTAGGGCACCCGGGGTCCTTTTGCTTTTCTAGCCCATTAGCAATAGCGGCACTACACTCCTCGGACATCTTGACATGATCTACCCCGAGTGTTGCTATCTCATATTTATTTGCAAGTATGTCTTTAAAGTAACGAGAATATGTAGGTACTTGTAGGGCATCTAGTAATGGCATGTTGATGCTAAGTCTACGCACAACTTCCACAAACTTCTCAAAGTGGTTGTCAAGTTTACCTCGGAAGTAGCGTGGCTTGAGTTGCGGTATCCTCGTGTCTTCCTCCGGCATCTCAAATTCGGGTTCCTCGGTGACGATCCCCGTAACCTTCTCTTTAGCAGCTCCTTCCACCTCGGTGGATGGTTTAAGCTTCCTTGCTCCCGCGGAACGTTCCGGATCTTCGGTCTCCTTCCCCGAACGTGTTTGAATGGCCTTTGCCGATTCGGGACATTTGGGTTGTCCCGGAAGCTTCCCTTCATCATTAGTAAGGCGCCCCGCAAGTTGTCCCACTTGCGTCTCGAGCATCTTCATCATGTTGAGCACTTGATGTTTGGAACTTCCGACCTCCGTCACTTCGCTATCGATGTTCTCCAACACCTTGTCTATGGTCTTGAACTTGGTGACGGTGTCCTTGTTGATCTTAGCTTGCTCATCCATGAACTCCTTCAATTGTATACGAAGCGGAACCGCGTTAGGAATAGATGAGCTTGCATTAAATTGAGGCCTACCTTGCCCGTAGCGGAAGTTCGGCAATTCTCCCTTCCTCATGTAGTCGAGCACTTTGGCTTCCTCCGGACAATCTTTGCGGACATGGCCATACTCTCCACATTCTTCACATGTGGACCTTGCTTCGGCGGCCTTCAAGTCTTGAGCCTCTTTCTTTTCCATCTCCATCTTCTCCAACCTCCTCATGAGCGAGTCGATCTTGCCTTCAAGTATGTTCTCCTTCTCCACTTGCAAGACTCCTTTGACGTTCCCCGTGGGTTGAACCGGATGTAAGCGCCCGGACGACGCCCACGTGTCATTATCCGCGACCTTATTGAATAGCGTGAAAGCTTCCGTCGGTGTAAGCTCGATGATAGATCCTCCCGCCGATGCATCGATGATCATCCTTGACGCCATGGTGAGTCCTTGATAGAACTTTTGCACGAGGTCTTCTTTCGGGAACTTGTGATGTGGAACCGCCCGAGTGTACTCGTTGAAGCGCTCGAATGCCTCCGAGATAGTTTCTGTAGGATATTGAACAAAGGTGGCAATCTTATTACGCAAACATTGAGTTTTACCCGGTGAGTAGTATTCCTTCATGAAAGCCTTCATCAACGTGTTCCAATTTTGCACCGTCTCCGCCGGTTGAGAGTGGAACCATTGCAAAGCCTTCCCGAGTAGTGAAAACGGAAAAAGCCTTGCCCTCATTTGGTCTTGAGTCACCCCATCCATGTTGAAAGTCTGACATAGTTGAATGAATGCTTGGAGGTGAAGGTTCGGATCCTCTTTGCCGGTGAAGGGTGAATGTTGCACCATGCGGATTGTTGAGGTCTTGATCTCGAACGGTCTTCCGATCTCCTCAAGGTTCAAGATTGGTAGGTCGATGATGTCTGGGGTGCATAGCTCCCCAATCTTGCGTTCTTGCGGTGGTTGGTCACCCATTGGTGGAAGTCGATTCTCTCGAGGACTTTGAGGTGGTGAATTCTTCGGAGATTCCTGCGATCCTTTGTCTTCCGACTCCGAATCTACAAAATCCAGCTTTATAGCTTGATGTGCTTCGCGTCTCCTTAGCCTGTAAAGTTTTCTGGATCATCCACAAAATTATTGGGTTTGTTGGAGAGGTAGCTGTCCATCTCCTGTTAGGGTTAGCAATAAACAAAGTATGCAAAAAACTAGAAAGTAAAAACAAATCTATAAAAAACCAGAGTTAGACAAACTAGATTAGATGTATTTTGAGGATGATCAAAATTTAGTAGATGCAAAAATAAAAACAAAAAGAAAACTGAAAATTACAAAAAGGCAATAAAAAAGCAAATCTTGATCACTTGTTCCCCGGCAACGGCGCCAGAAAAAGGGGCTTGTTGACGGTTAATAATTGCATCAAAGTTCGTTTGTGACTTGCAAGCGTACAAGTCTCCCGTCGTAGTCAAGGGACCCTTCTTCCCTCGAGTGGTGAACCCAAGGTATCGAATCCGTGGAACAAATGTGTGACGCAAAACTTAATCTAATAAAGCCAAGTAACTTCAATCTTAGATAAAAGAAACCCTAATGCATCTAAGTAAAAGACATGAAACGAATCTAATCTACTAAAGACCGGAGAAAACAAAGTAAGATTGGGTAGATAAACCGATCTAGAGGGATCGGGGTAAGCCTTTTGTTGAAGTTCCAAGCAAGAGAAGAAGTAGCAAATCGAATCTTAATAGAAGCCTCTTTAAATCGTGGTTTCCCGTCCAAATCCGAAAACATCCGCCTTTCGGAACCCCCGTTTTGTCACAACGTATCCCTATTCATGCGGGGAGCTTAGGGCGAGTCAAAAGACAAGTCGAGATTCTTTCGGAAGATCCGGCGTGTACCTCTAGCCACCGCGGCTACAAGAACACCCTATGTAATCTATCTCGAGAATAGAATTGGAATAAGCAAAGCCGATCGAAAAACGAAATCTTCGAGGAAACACTTGATCGCTAGGAAAAGATTCAACTTGATAATTCAACTATAACAATGATACATACACAAGATCACCACCGGGATCCTTCCTTGATCTTGCTTCTAGCTCGGGAACTCCGACGTGGTCTTCCGTGCAAGGTTCCCACGTCGGCTAGGGGAACCCTAGTCAACTAGCTCGACCCTCTCCTCTCCGAGATGGTGTCCCTCTCTTCTCTGCTCCTCGGCGGCCGATCACGAAATCTCCTCCTCGTGGCTCTCGGTCAGGGGGCTATAAATAGCCCGATTGGCGGCTAGGGCAAAGGAGGGGGCGTTTGGGCCCTAAATGGGCCCCGGGGCCGACCGGACCCGGGCCGGCCGGCACAGGCCCATTTAGGCCCAGCCCGAGGGCTCCTTCGCTCCACGTCGGTTCCCTTGCTTCTCGGATGTTTCCCCCTTCGCATGTAGGTCCATGTCGTCGGTTTCTCTCCGAATTGGACTCAACTCCTTGTCTTGCAAGATTCAGCACTTTTCTGGTCAGGTCCCTGGAGTCTGTCGTCTTCTCGGATCAAGTCCCCGGCTTCTTGGAGTTAAGTTTGCTTCATTGCATGACTTGTTCAGGGCTTCAAGGTCTTGTCATGAGGTGCTTGATGAACTTATCCCGAAAGTCTTGCATTCAACACTAAAACCCTGCATAAACATTAAACTCCAAAACCGACATGCACACGTGAACTTGTTATACCACGGGGGTTAGTACCAATGGATAAGGTATAAAACTCATGCCAACACCGAAGGTAAACTCATGGCTAGGTTGACGGATTTTCACCGTCAACAGAAGGCAAGCTCTGGTGCATCTAACCTAGTTTTAAAGTTCTTTATTCAATTATCTATGAATGATTGTGCATTTACGTTCAGGAGTTGAATGAAACCCTAGATGCATGATTCCTAGGTACCTTTGGTCCCTACTAGTATGATAGGTCGATAGCTGCTAAGCTATAGGACCGTTACAAGTCAAGTGATGACCTCACTCACGAAAATAGGTTCCTAGATAGGAATCACAATATATCCTTAAATGGATTGCTCACGTGGTAAGAGCATGGGATCTGGGCTCCGGTCCAGTGGTTATGTGGGTTAAGTCTTTGAACGTACTAAGCACATGTCGGGTATGGGACCGGTAAGCCTAGTACCTTAATGAGGCGGCGAGGGATCCTACTATTACTACTCTTGGGATTCGCTCTCACGGCTAGCTACGGTGGTGTATGGTGACTCGGGTATCTCGCGGGGTATGCGGATAGCCTGCACCAAAGACTGTAAGATTCGATCCCGACCCGAGGATTTTTGGGGACGGCCTGGGAAAGTTGTCCTTGCGGGGACAGCCTACCGTGTGTTTAGGTCTACCTTGCAAGGTTTAAACCAATCGATTGTCGGTCTCTCACCGTTATCTGAGACTACTTACTCCACTAGTCATGAGATCCCTAATGATGGAAGTTGATGAATATTATGCTTGATTAATTGTGTTGTACAACTTTGTTTGTACTAGTTGGCTAATGTAGTAAAGTTTAAAACCGCTAGAATTTGTGCTAAAATCTTGAAAGTAAGGACCTACTCTTTGTTACTTTTTAGCAAAAGCAACCCAGTAGCCAAAAAGCCTTTCATGGTCTAGAATTTGGTGAAGTAGTTATCACCGACGGGTAAGACTTGCTGAGTATTAGTATACTCAGCCTTGCTAATGTGTTGATCCAGGTAATGCCTTCAGTGATGTGTGGCCTGGAGAGATCCTGCCCGGTTGGAAGCTGGAGTGGGTGGAGGACGACTACTGAAAGCATCATTGATGGCCTCCCGTGGTGTCTTCGCTTCCGTTAATCTATTTCCGCTGCTTTTCGAAAACTCTGAACTATTCCGTCATGACAAAAACTCTGCTTTGTAATAAATAAACCCCTCGGGGTATGAATTTGGATATTAATGTCGTTGTATCTCTGGACTCGCCTTCGAGTGAGTTTTAATGCATATATTCGATCCTTGTGCTCTTCAAGTGATTTACCGGGCATTAACCCGGCAACTAACGACATGATGACACTTTATTATTGCTTAATGACCAAAGGGGATCGGTCTTAGGCGATAGTACGGTATTTTCCTGGGCGGGTTGTCACAATCGGATGATCCGACGGTCTGAGTGGGGACCCCGTCGGTCTATCCGACGCTTAGTTTGAATTCATACAGAGCCGCGCCAAGACGAAGCCTTCAGCACCGGATGATCCGACGCCTGGCCAAGATAAAGCGTCGGTCTATCCGACGGTCAGTTGGAAGCTAACAGTAACGACTTGGACGCGAGGCCTTCAACACCGGATGATCCGACGTGGCGTCAGAGCATAGCGTCAGAGCAGTTGTGTCAGAGAACCTCAACGGCTACGTGACGTGGGAGGGGCACCGGATGAACCGACGCCCTGGAAAAGCATAGCGTCGGATCATCCGACGGTACCTTTTTCAGTGGACGTTAGCCAACTGCTAGTTTAATGCCTTGGGCTATTTATACCCCCTCCACTGACTCATTTGAGGTTGCTGGATTGTGTGGAAGTGCAGAGGAGTTCAAGACACATTCAAGATCATATCCAATCCATCCAAGTGCTTAATTGCTCATCCTTAGACTAGTACATGCTTTGTGTATGTGCTTAATGTTAGGCTTAGCTTAGAGCTGAGGGAGTGCAAGATTGTGCCAACCTTGTGAGGTGATTCTTGAGTGAATCCTGTTGTACAAGGTTCGCCGGAAGCCTTGGGGCCTAAGTGGCTCACCGGCAATCGTCATCGACCCTCCGGCTTGGTGTGGAACGGCGAGGACACTTTGTGCGGGGGACGTGGAGACCCCCTTCCTTGGTGGAGAAGCTCCTTAGTGGAGGCGGCATCAAGGTGACCAAGGGAGCTTGACAAGTGCCTAAGTGGCTAGCCTTTGTGGCGAGTCAAGTGGTGCTCTTGGGAGAGACTTGGTGACCGGGACGCAATACTCTTGTGTGAGTGCTTCAACAATGTGGACTAGGGGTGGTTTAGTGCCTACCGATACCACGGGATAAATCGCGTGTCAAGAGTTTGCTTCCTCTCATCCCCTTTACGTTTCCGCATTTTCTCTCTTGCAATCTTTGCTTGCCTTTACTTTCCTAGAGTAGTATCATGCTAGGATTGGCTATAGGTTGCAAACCTTTGTTTGGGATGGGAGTTTCACACTAGAACAACCTTAGTTGCACATCTAGATAGTATGTTCTAGTTTACTTTTGTGTAAAATTTAGTGAGCCATAGGTTAAGGTTTTTAAGTTGCCTAATTCACCCCCTCCCCCTCTTAGGCTAACGGGCATCCGATTACTTACACGGGGCGTCACCGACGGCAGCAGGCGGGCGCCGACGCGGCCGCGGTGGGGGAGGTGGGGGCCGGCGGGCATGTAGGCCGATGGCGCGTGTAGCGGGCCGCGGCCCCACCGAGCGTGGTCGGGCCACCGATGGGAAGCCACGTGAGGCCGGGCCGTCGGCCGCCGCGGTCGTCGGGCCTCGAACTGCCACAACCTAGATCCAGAAATGGGGTGGGTGAGAGAAGGGAGAGGACGGGGAAAAATGAGGAGCTCCTCGCCGCCGTTGTCACCAAGGTCGCTGGTCCACCGGCCTCCCTCTTAGGCGGTGGCGAGGCAGGGGAGGTGGAGGTGCGCGGACGGCAGCGGTGGAGGCTGGGGGAGCCACCCGTGCCGCCCCTGGGAGCGACGCGGGGGCGCAGAGCGCTTCTTTTACTTACGAACTAAACACTCTGAATATTTGGATGCTAATTAGAAATATTAAATATGAGTAGATATTTGCTACCCGGTGAGAGGGAGAGATTTAGCAAGTATTCGTCCCATTTCATTTGAGTACAAAATGTCGGTATATATGCACCATCTCGTATGTGCTTGATGGTGTTAATTGAAGGATCTTTACATGGTTGACGCAACTTAATTAGCTAGAACTATTCTATCAACCCGCCTTCGCATGGATTAGTTAGAAATAGCTAATAATTATAATTATCTATCTCATGCTCTCATTCATCTATTACTTATTCTAAAAATTGTAATAGGTTTAGTTAGTAACAATTTTTTCCCTTAGCATAACACCTCCGCATATGTTTGATTTGTATCTTATTGAACACTTAAGCTATGAACAACATAAAATTTAGTATTCTTATCTCTCTCTCATTCATGAATATATGAGTATATGAAGACACACATTATGAGAAGTATTTTTTATAAAAAACAATAACATAAATAATATATTTCTGAGAAAACATAAATAATATATTAATAATTATAGAAAAAGTAAATTAAAATTTTATATTGATGCACTTTAAGATCTTATTTTAACTGTATGATTTAGATTCAGATTTAGGGGTTACTTTAAATTTAATAAGAACATAAGTGGATAATTTATATGCGAATTTATGGGGTTATTTGATATTGTTTTTATAGTAGCATAAGTGGTTAATTTACATGAAAATCAAGGGTTAATTTAAATTATTTTTATAATGGCATATGCGGGTAATTGAGATACATGTTAGAGAGTTACTTTGGTCTATTTTCATAATGGCAGAGGTGGGTAATTTATTAGAAAGATAACATATCCAATGACTATTATGATTAGAGATGTTGAATTGATGTGCGGATATTTCTGATTTTTGTGACAATTTTAAGGATTTCTCTATTTTTTTAAGGTTGTCCAGGCCTCAAAAGGAGCCTCCAATTAGTAATAGTAAGAAGACAGAAATATGTTGTTTGTGACACTGGAATATTTGTCGTTATTGATTTTTTTTCTTACAATTAATTGCCTTCAATCCTAGAATGCAAGGCATTTTGGTTTGATATATTCATTTTGACTTCGATCGGTTCGATTTGTGACATCAAAATGTTTTGTATTTCAGGACGAATGGATCAGAGTCCATTTCAGCACTTTCGCAGGTCAGCATCGAAGAGTAGATTTATCACTATGTTAAGCTCGTCCCCTTGCAAAGAGGTTCACCCATGGTCCATGGATCCTGAGTGCAGATTGTAGTCGGTGAGGAATGGGACTCATAGGAACAGCGAGTCAGCGACTTCTGGCGACCATGCAGTATCTGTGGTGTTAGCACATACACCTCATGAAAAGGGAAACACGTCGATTTTCCAGGACATACTATCCTGACACGGTGACACCTTCCATTCTCAAAACGATGTGTGTTATACTTATTTCTTTATGCGCTACTATCATTCTTCCGGTGTTGTGCGTAGCTAGCTAGTTGTAGTCTTGTGTGTGGAAAGATTTAAAGAAGCCAGTGTGTTTTTATATCCAAATGAAACGCAAGGCTGTATCTCTACTACTAAAAAGAATGAAGTGGAGACAAAAACTTGTTAGTACTTCGCGGTGAATCTGCCTCCTCGTGCGTCCACCCGCATAAGCCGCTCGTCCCAACCCCGCTTTCCATTTTTACCCCTGGTCTCCCCCCCAGCCAATCCACATTTTCCCACCTTGACTGCCCCATCCGGCCATCTGCCGCGCGCTGCCCACGCAGCCACACCCCCTCCGCCTACCCCTCTGCAGTCACACGCCGCCTCCCCAACCCCGCCGCCTCCCCCTCACTCGAACCGCCTCCCCACCCGTCGCTTCATCTCGCCGGCGGTGCGTCGTCCCCATGGTCCATTGTCTCCTCTGCTCCTACCGCCTCTCCATCTACCCAAACCCTAACCCGGGTCATCCTCTCCTTGATGTGGCGAGTGGAGGTGCCGCCGAGGACGCCTCCTGCCTCCACCTCACGCTTGACACCTAGGTGTCGATCCGGCTGAGCTCGCTACCGGACGTGGGATGCGGCGATGTCTTTCACGTGTTGGACCTCCCCAGGTACCCCTTTCTCTCAACTAAATATGTATGTTTTGTACTGTGCAGATGATATGGTTTAATGTGATTGCTTTTATTGGGTTTCCCTAACAGAGTATCAGGTTAGCTCCAAACAGTTTCATAGTTTCAGTTTCTTCCTATTGAACCAGATGCAAGTGCAACTAAAGAGAGAAGGTGTTAGATATACCCCTCTTATGGCCTTTTGTGTTAATTGTCTTTGAGCGCCTGTTATTTATGTTTGGAATCATTCTCCTTCTGTGCGTCATCTTTGCCCTTTCAGTTCAGAGGCTGAGTAGAAATATGCTCTTAATAATAACATTGTGTTATAGGCATATCTTCACTTATAGAATATGACCCTGAAAATATGTACATGTAGTGCCTGTTAAATATGTGATAAGCCACAAGAATTTGATATACTTACACACAAAGATTAAGCTCTGGTCCTTTCCAATTTGTTAGAAGCGAAGTAATTGTTTTTTAAATAATTTTAATATATGTGAAATTCTATGGAAAGTTATACTGGGTGTCAATTGCATACATTAAATCGACAGATTAGCTAAAGTTTTCAAGCACCTGCAGAATATATGAAGGAGATGGAGCAGCATCAGAAGGAGGATATGAGGACTCAAAAGTTGTAGTCTAGCTGCTATTTGCTGGCCAAGAGGGTAAATGAATTTGTTCAGCCATCTGCACTTATCTTTGTCCTGGTATTAATTCTTGAGCATATTTCTTTGATTATTTTATTATGCAGATGAGGAAGTGTATACAGTTGCTTCAGAAGGAGGATATGAGGACTCAAAAATTGTAGTCTAGCTGCTATTTGCTGGCCAAGAGAGTAAATGAATTTGTTCAGCCATCTACACTTATCTTTGTCCTGATATTAATTCTTGAGCATATTTCTTTGTTTTTTTATTATGCGAAGTGCATACAGGGCACGGAAGCAATGTTGCCGCAGATCCAGGCAAGAACTCTTATTACACAGTTTTCTTCAGAAATGTTCAGTTATGTGACCTTATTAGTAAGTATAGGGTGCACTGTTCAGTTGTGCACTCTTTCTTAAAAAATGATGGTTATTTATGTCAAGCATCTGAAACTTTCTTAGTATTTCCATTTGGCTAACTGTTAATACTGAGGTTTTATCTTCCATGTTGAGCTTAAGTAGGAATATTATCCTTGTTCCTCCTTCCACAGTACTTTCATCAAATGTTTTTTTTTTGCCAATTTGAAGTTGTATATGTTACTTGCCATTTTGTAGCGTCCTTAGTGTCCAGTTGACAAGCTCAAAGTCATTGGTTGGCATCACAGGGGTTATAGCAGAGATTCAACAGGAAAAGAAGGTCAACATGCATTTCTAAGTATCATCTTTATTTCCTTGATCTTTACATTCTTTGCTTCTTTTACATTTCACAATCCTAACCGACGTTTCCTTTTGTACTAGGGTCGAGATGTATATATACTGGTAAGCACTCTTCACTTCCTTGACCTCATTCATTCAGGCAATAGAATATTGAAGAATACAAGTGATATTTAATATTTCTATTGTTGGCCACCTTAGTTATATTTCACCTATATTATACTCTATCACAGGTTCCACCAATGTTGGCAAATCTGCATTTATCAGTGCTATGTTAAGTATGTCTTTCCTGTCATTGATATTTGTTTTTTATCCATTGATGTATCTCATACTGTTAGAATAATATTGCTTATTCTTTTCATTGCCATCCTAATCGCTGGAGATTCTTATGTTGTAGGAACAGTGGCATATAAGGATCCGGTGACAGCTGCAGCTCAAAAATACAAGCCAATATAGTCTAGTGTTCATGGAACAACCCTTGGCCATATTCAAATTGAAGCGTTCTTAGGAGGAGGGGTATGATTCTGCTTGGTCTTTTGATTTTCTGAGAACATATATATGGATATAGTTATGCAGACAATAATTTTGATGCCTTGTGCTCACTGACAATTCGTAAATAAAAATTCTTTCAGTGACAAATGTATATGTATCTATATATCTTTTGGACGTGCATCTTACTATGACCCTTTGAATATGAAATGCACTGACATGTGTTCTCTCTTTGATTATCCTGATATATTTTATTTTCTACTTGGATACCCAGTTAGAAGTATACTGATATATCTTTGAATCTTTGAACAACAGAAATTATATGATACACCTGGTGTCAATCTTCAACATAGGCAACATGTTCTAATCTTTCTGTTTTAGGGCATTGAAAACATGTTCTGATCTTTCTGTTTTAGGGCAATGAAAAAAGTAACCACAACAACTGCCCACCTGCGAGGTATGCAAGTGCTAATTGGACTTTCAGATGTTCTTTAGAATAATGGTGAGATCACTGGTTCCACAGTTGAAGTAATGTCGTCGGATAATATTGTTATTTCACTTGGTTAGTTTTATGAGCCCATCTATCAAAATGTCAATTGGAGAACACGATGCATCTATTTGAATAATTGTTCTCCAACTTCCTTTGTTATTTCGAATAAAATGATGCTTCATTAGTTTCTTCCCACCACTTGTTCATGATGCATGCCAGGTGCTTCATATAATTACTGAATGATGTAGTATTGGATGAAATTATCCAGTGTAAGAGTCGTGTTCTGATTGGATGCAACACCAACAATGGGCAGCAATATCACATAGGCAACCACCCTCTAGATAAACATACTTGTGTGAACACATATTCTGAGTAGCATACTCATCACCCACACTTGTGGTTGAGCATAATCCTTACTCTATAGCCAAATTTAGTATGCAAATAAATGTATTCTTTGCGGCCTACTACAGGGGAGCTATTCTGCAGCCAACATGGTTTTTTCAGAAATAGTTGTGAGGTGGTTGCTCCATAGTGTTGTACTCCGATATGGTTACTCATATTCATTGTTGTACCATGCAATTTTGCATTCTGGTTGATATGCTTTTTTCGCTTTTGCTAGATAATTTTAAATGCTTTCTCAAAGTCAGCATGGAAATGTTGCATCCACCCGAGCTGCTAATTGTTAAGTCAATCTCATCATTAAGAAGATTAACAGATTCCCTACTTGAACTCAGATCCTCCCAGGTATTTGCAAAGCTGCTATTCAAATATGGTTCTAGAGTTGTTTGATTATCTGAAGTTTTATTCTATTATTCAGATTTATGAGCATTCAGAGAATATTGGCCATCTTGCTATGCAAACTAGATGTATTGACAACAAATACAAGTGCAGTGAGAATATTTGGTTTAGATCGTAGCTCAATCTTAAAAGAAAACACATTTTTCAGACGCTAATCAAAGGTTTTGAGGGCTTGTTTAAGTTTTGGCTTTTACTGTTTGCATTGCTGACAATTGTGCTTATTATAAGTTATAACCCAAAAGGAGGGCAGGAAAGCTGAGTATCTAGAACCCGATTTGATTTGCCAGGCTAGGACTATTGGCAAATTATCTGGTTTTAATGTTAAAAGATATTGGTGAAATTATACAGTTAGAAGGTGTACTAAGTTGGTTTTGCCACAATGTATATCTATTAGGCTGTGTGTGTGGGGTAATTTGGTGTCCTGAATCAGCTATACACCTTTATTCTCCCCTAATATTTTCTGCTCAAAGAACAAGATCTGTTTTTAGAAAAGAAAATCACCACGGAATTGCTTCTGTTAGTTTTTTCTTTTTGTGGTGCAACATTTAGTGTGCAGGGTGTTACTTCCCTGCTGTCTGCATACACTGCAGATACATTATACATTATTATACATTATAGAACGGATGGTATGGATGTGAAACGGGGTGTTCCAATCTTCTGGAAGTCGTATGGGAGGATTACATTTTAACAAGGGCATAAGACACTTGTCATTAAGTTCTGATGTACATTCATACACATGAGTGTTGCAAACATATCGGTCTTGAAATGCATGCATATATGTGATGTGGAACTTGTCACCATAATGTTAGGCCCTCCTACATTTAATGGTTAATTTGCATATAATTAGCGTTATAGAATTATCTCTCTGTTCTTTGTTCATGCAAGCTTCAGTGACATCATGTTTTCCATGCACATCTATTGTGTTAAAAAATTGTAATGCCCGTAGCAACGCACGGGCACGACCCTAGTATATATAAAGTTCCAGACGGCAAAGACGATGTCGTTCCGGATATATATAGGTGACAAATATTGGGTGAACAAATTAATTCTGAGTTTATAGAAAGCCGGCAGAGGACGAGAGTACAAGAAAAATGAGCTTTGTTAGAGGAGCTCAAACAGAAATGTTAAAATAGGTACAGTAAACATTTGCAAAATGCCACTTGTGAGCAGTCAATTAAAACCCGATATACGGAGTATATATAGAACCCTTGAAACCTTGAGTTACTACTTGTTTTTTGCATTTTCCCTCAGGCATGGCGCAAGCGGATCAACACAAAGTTGTCCACTCACATGCTTACGAGTTGGTTCCGACATCAGACGAGAATGTCGACAGCACTCTCCTGATGTCTTCCACTCTCAAATTGATGATTATTCATGTCCATTTATGTTCTCACGCACATGATGTGTTGTGCCCACCTATTACTCCATAGTAGTGTAGCTAGCTAGTTACAAGGGGATCAAAAAGATTGAAAGAAGCAAGTTTTTCTTTTATGTTGTCACAAGCACAAGGTGATGTATGTATGTATGTATGTATGTATGTATGTATGTATGTATGTATGTATGTATGTATGTATGTATGTATGTATGTATGTATGTATGTATGTATGTATGTATGTATGTATGTATGTATGTATGTATGTATGTATGTATGTATGTATGTATGTATGTATGTATGTATGTATGTATGTATGTATGTATGTATGTATGTATGTATGTATGTATGTATGTATGTATGTATGTATGTATGTATGTATGTATGTATGTATGTATGTATGTATGTATGTATGTATGTATGTATGTATGTATGTATGTATGTATGTATGTATGTATGTATGTATGTATGTATGTATGTATGTATGTATGTATGTATGTATGTATGTATGTATGTATGTATGTATGTATGTATGTATGTATGTATGTATGTATGTATGTATGTAACCAGCCATAGAATAGTTATTCTGCAGCCACCTCCTCTCCCCTCCGATTCTCCTTTACTAGTGTGTTATGACGCACTGATGAAGTTGAGTGTTAATTGCTGCTGGAATTTATCGCAAACATCAATGTTGTCCTCTCCATAATTATCGCCATGCATGCAGGACCATGTGCATAGGGGTCGCGAGAGTACTACTTGAGTTTGGTTTTGTCTCCATGTGTACACAAGATACGAGATTACAAGAAGAAATAATGTTTACTTTTTATAATTACTTTTTTGTGTAAAGGATTTACTAGTTATTGGAACGAGTCTTGTATAGCATGAATTACAATATAGTCCATGCCTACTACCATTGTAGATGTAAATCCTGACAACTATGATGTAACGAGAGTTTTATTAATAATTACTAGAGTCTATGACCTTTACACACCATTTTATTTTAGTAGTAATCTTGCAAATGGCGGTTTACTACAATATGTGCACTCATGTATGAATTACTAGAGTCCGCAATGCACTGTAGTAAATCTGAAAGTAGTATAAGACAAAGTAGTAACTCAGTTATATAAGATGGTAAATAATATTTTTTTAGTAAGTCGACACAACCCATTCTGGAAAATAAACTGTTTATCCATAATACCTACTATAACTTGCTTGCACCATACAACATGCGTGCATGCATGTGCGTACATCTAGCCCAAATTTGGATCGCATGGTCAACCACTCTTCCACTACTATTGATTTACGTAATTAACTCCTCCAAACCAGACCATAATGATGAGTAATCACCCTCATGGTTCGTGGCATGCAGCTAGGTGGGGAGGAAATGGATCGGATGGTCAATTGTAGAGCGCCACGTGGACTGGCTATAGAATAACTATTCTATGGCCGGCCATAGAGTGTCTATATATATATATATCTATATATATATATATCGGACATGGATTTTCACCACGCTCCATGGTGAATAATATCCAGCGCACTAGACGTGAGTGAAACGGAACTCCATGCAGCACCGTTTAATAGAAAAAAATACTTTGTTTTCATCTCAAGTGGTAAAAACTGAATCATAGTTGTACAATGAATCCGTTTTAATGCTAGTTAAATGTTAACTTCTCGATATTTGCTTCTGATTGGATTTCGCTGATTGTTCTACAAACTTTTTTATAGTTCTAATTTTCTCAGTGTTGAATGCCATGCCACTGGAGGCCTCTGTTCCGCGTGACTATAAAAACAAGTTGGATTTTACTCCTGTGATTGTAAAAATGGATTGGAACTGGCAGTTCAAGCAGTTTAATTATTTTTATGGCTTGATTCCTTCTAGCACTGCTATGCTAATTCCGGTCAGAGGACTTTTCAGGTGGATCACTGTTATGTCCACACACATATTGAGAATGATTGGAGCTTTTATCGTGGCTCATTTAGCGGCCTTGTTTTGTAATCACCGAGGTGCAGCGACCATCTGGCTGTCATCAACAACAACAATTGGCCATGAGGTAGTCAAAATTATCCACTGTAGGGCTGATAGATTATATTGTTTCAATAATTGTTCCTTCATTACATGGTTAATTACTCCTTTTAACACCAACGCACACCAACAATCTATATATGCTGTAAAAAAAAACTACTTGGTCCATGGAGTGCAGCCGCATGAAAAGTCATGGACTCTTGGACTATGCACATCATTTGTATGAACAACAAAATTAAAAAAATAAAAACAAAAACATGATGCATGCGTACCATACAAAAATCAAATTAATAGCTTGTTTGAAAAGAATATATAATTAGGTTCTGTGGTGGAGCAATTATTTCTATGTTGCATTCATATTACTGCATGAATCACTGGTAGTTACTGGGCGCAAGCAGCGTACAATCATGATTGACATGGAATGATGGACGACATCTTTATATCTGTGGAATTCTAAACTTGTAATTATTGCCTTAATAACGACAATTAATATGGTTTTGAGTATTGTGTTAATATGTGTGCATGCATGCAAATATTGGAAGCATTTTAGTGTTGAGTGATTCCTAACCAGGACAACGGAGGGGACAACACGACGTGAGGATGTTGAGTATTATTCAACGGCCAGGCTGCCATGGTTGGATGTCTATCAAGCTCTGTTAACCACCAAAATACTAAGTTTCATCCAGATGTAGTAAAAAATTGTTCGCACAGTTATTGATTCACCTGTTTTGCTTTGTGTCTTAATTTTTGTTCATTAAGATGTCGCAACGTTAATCAATAGTTTTCATAAAAAATTGTGATGAAACAATAATTTTCGATTGCCAAATAAGAGTATTTTCGAACAATTTTATTTGCAAATATGAAGGAATCAAACTATTTGCCAAAAATAATAGGAGCAATTATTTTGACATTATAAGTAATTCCTTGATACAATTTTCCTAGCTACCTACAAAATATAATTTAAGATGACATGATCGTAATAATCTTCTAAACTTCTTCTCGGCATCAATGAAATTAGTGTTGCTTGAGCAGACAAAAAAACCATAAGTGTTTAAATTATTTTTCTATAATCAGGAGTAATTATTTTTATATTGTATTAATATAACTTCTTGAGTCACTAGTAGTAAGTATGCATGCAAGCAAGCATTAACTACACTTATCTATCTATCTCCTGCTGCAACGGCACGATTGCAGGAATACCTTTTTGCGAATGAACCAGAAAAATATTTTGTGGCTCGAAAGATTGAACCAGAAGAAAACAAAAAAATTGGAGAAACACAGTTGCCTCGGTGTAATCTCTCCCCCACACACGGTGGCGACCCTTTTCTTAAGCAGTTCAATGTCATCCTCCTCCATGCACTATGACGGTTCATAGAAAGGGACAACAGTACGGCGAATACTGAATGATTAGAGTTTTATACTACTTCTTGGCATCAAAAATTACTTCTATTTGATATGACGCAAAGACCATTAGTGTTTAAATTATTTTCCATATAACCAAGAGTAATTATTTCTATATTGTATTAACATTACTTCTCGAGTCAATAACATAGTAAATATCTCTCATAGTATTTTCTTCTTAGTATTGTTCCTTTGATCGAAATATTTTTCTGGGGAATAAAAAAATCATGTTTGTACTACCCAAACGAGCTCTGCGTGTGGATAGGGGATGACATCGACGACGACGACCATCGGTGCTGCCTGGTGAAGTCGTTGAGGAAGCCGATCTATACCAAAGAATCCTCTGTTGGACTAAATTGCATCACAAGTTTGGTCCATACCGTCGTCATCATGGGTAGTAAGATTGCGGCCAAGCATCATGGAGGAAGTTGTGTGCTCGAGCTTTTTCTCGCTCCATCCAAAGCTTCTTGGCCTCCCTCCACGGCTAGATACGATCCAGAAAGAATCTCAGCTCCACGGTAAAACCAAATTTTGCAATAGAAAACTCGATCCAAATTATTACCTTCACGAATAGAAGATGATCAGTAGCCCATGTTGTTGCTCCCCACCGATTAGAGCCTTCGCCGCAGGTAGGGAAATTTAAATTTCGTGAGATGGTGTTGTGATTTACGGTTGCATGTCTTTTTTATGACGAGTTTGGAAGCTTGGATGCTCGGTTGGGTGGCGCTCCGCCAGAGTGTTAAACAACTAGGTAGAATGCTCAACGTGAGAAAAAAAATGGATCAAGAGGAGAGACAAATGAAGGAAAGACATGCATTTTTTTACCTTTATTACTAGTTCGGTATGCAGCAACTTGAATTCTAATAGTTTTTTTTTGAACCGTGCATGCATGCAGAGTTGATTAAGCTAATTAATTTGATTCCAACGAAGTACATGCATGAGGGTTAGTCAAAGGAGTAAAATTTGAAACTAATTACAGTTTCTAAAAAAAGAAACTAATTACGGTTGTAGAATTTAACGACTTGAGACGGAGTACTAGCGTTCCGTTAGGATTGTTGATTGGTAAACTCCTTCAGCTCATGCATTTATTTGGTAATTGATTATTATTTTCCTTATGCATTTATGTGCTAATTGGCATTTATATGCTACACTGATGACCGAAATAAATCTGTTAACATGTGCATGTCACGTGAATGTGAATGCTAGCGACCACAGAATATTTAATTCATAATTATAGGTCTATGTAATTAAATTCCTAGTAGGGAGTAAGTATTGGAAGCATTTCACAATTGATTACTACTAGCATCTCTAGCTGTACTAACGGAGCAGACAACACGCCGTGAGGCGTGAGGGTGTTGAATATTAACCAACACCCTGGCCTATCAATAGTAGTTACACACACACATATATATATATAGACACACACACCGGATAGGTGAAGAGATGAATAGCGAGTTAATTGAGAGCAGGCCAAGGACTAGAGTATGAGTAATGAGAAAATGAGCTCGGTTCGGTTTTTAAATTAAACGATGGCAAGCTCTGCTCTGCATGTATTGACAACAGAGGAGTTTAAACTTTTTCTATTTGGCAAATCAATAATTTTAAAATAGCAGAATAAGCAAGAGCTTGATTAGAGGTCAACCAACTGATATTTTTTTAAAGAAAACAATCTAATAAATGTACAAATTATTTGCAACAATATGTTTTCCCTTGCATTGAAGTGCACCACCCAGGGATCCTGAGTGGAACTGAGTGCAGATTGTAAAGTTGGTGAGGAATAGGAGTCGATGATTATTCATCATAAAATGAGGAACAATGGAGGTCACCTCTTTGTGATGACGACTGATGAGTGATTGGCAATGTGGTGTAATTTGAGGCTTGTCTTAACTATGAGATCTTTTAATGAAAATCGTGAGGGCGGTATTATCCGCACCGGCTTAGATTAGTCTTAGCTATGAAAGCAGAGCTCTACTTGGTACATTGCATTGGGGCAAGCAACAAATGAACGCACAATGCAGGAGCAAGCGCAACTGGCACATGAGAATTGGTGAGGAATAGGAGTTGACAGTTTTCGTCACATAAACGGCGAGAGCAGCCGACCATGTTAGCACGTTACTATCTTGATGCCTTCCATTCTCAAAGCGATGTGCGTTCATCTTTGTTTCTCTACGCACGCACTACTCTATTCTTCCGGTGTTGTGGCTAGCTAGCTAGTTATAGTCTTGTAATAGGGGATCAGAAATATTTAAGAAAAGTGTTTTTTATATGTTGTCAAACACAAGGCTGCATATAAAGTTCCAGAAGGTAAAAGATGCTGAAAAATGAATTCCGAGTTAATTGAGAGCAGGCCAGAGGGACGAGAGAGTGGGAGGAAATTAAAATGAGCTACGAGAGTAGGAGAAAATTGAAATGATCTTATTATAGAGCTCTGCTTGGCATGCACAAACAGGGGAGTTCAAACAGAAACGTTGCAGGCGACGGGGCTTCTTCGACCACCGAATACGGCCGCCGGCTCGATCTCCATGGGTGCCGCGCCCGCCATGCCCGTGTCTGCGCACTAGATAGGCTCATGGCGGCCATGCATGCCACGATGCCAAGGAGGACGGTTGGCGAGCTCGATCGGCCAATATTGAGTTCGCTTCTTTGAGGTCGCGTGTTCGCGAGTTGAGTCTAGCTTGCATCATATGCGTATTCTCCCGAGTCCCGATGCCTTCCACTCGATCTCAAAGTTGTTCATGTTTGTGGTTTTTCACGCTCTAACTCGACCGTCATTATTCGCACACACTAGTACTCCCTTCGTTCTTAAATACTATGATATGACATTTAGTTCATTTTGAACAAGTTTTCTTGTCCTAAACGTCATACATTCATGAACAGAGGTACTAATAACACCATAAAGAAAGAAGATATAATTGGTATGTTTACGTATAAAAAGTCGGGCCGGGCAAAAACAAAAAGAGTAGCATCGTACTCTAGGATGCCACATATCTATCATCAGTTCCCGTCATGCGTATATATAGAGCGATCACGTGCTCAAAATTATATATCTGAAGGTCATTTTATTACACGATTGACAGATCAACTCGATTAAAATAGCACGCGTGATTCATGTCTCTGCCGCCTGCCGGAGTGGTTGAACTATGGCGATGATGTGGCGCCTACGGCCCAAACACCGGCGTCTTTTCGTCCCAGACCCAGGCATCGGGCCCCGCGGCGGCAGGGCCGTCCGCCGCCGCCTCTTCCAGGGGGGTGTCGAAGTCGGCGTCGGCGTCGGCGTCGACGTCGTCTGCTGCGGGCTGAGAGGCCACGAACGACGCCGGTCTGGTCACGCGTTCTTCCGCGGTCGTCGTCGCCGCCGCCGCCTCCAGAGTGCGAGCGCCGTGGGCGGAAGAGAGGGTGGTCGTCGCCGCGGCAGCAGCAACGAGGAGGACGATGGCGACGGCTCCGGTGAGCTTGGCCATTTTCTCTTCTTGGTGATGCTATCTAGCTGATGGTTGTGCTCGCGAGTGGTGGTGGCTTTGGAATGGTCACGCGTCTCCTCGATCTGGTGTTGGAACAGGGGCCTTGAGGAGTATATATAAGGAGAAGGGAGCACCACGCGAGGCCGAAACGAATGCTGATCGAGTTGAGAAGCAAGTGCAAAATGTCACATGTGAGCGGTCAATTGAGCGTACTGGGAGGGCCTTGCTTAAAGCAGCAAGTTATATTATTAATTTGAAGGCCGTTTACATGGTTTGATTTTGACACAACTTAACAAAGGCAGTGTGTACTAGTGAGTCTATGCATGCGTGGTGAGGTGACATCCGAATTAATTAGGGCCCAAGCACGGGCGTTTTGTGGCTGCGGTCTGTCACAAGGTACCCCGCCGCAGCCGGGCCGTCTGCCTCTTCTTCGTAGTGGTCGTCAAGAGGGACGAGCGCCGGGACTTGCAGCGCCGCCGTCGTCGTCGAGGGGGGCTTTGCCACAGAATAGGCTGCGAGATCCGCGCTCTCCAATGGGCGGGCGCCATGCACAGGTGCCGGCAACAACATCGCCTCGGCGATGACGAGGAGGAGGATGGGCACGACAACGGCGAGCTTGGCCATCTTTGATCACCCTTAGCTTCTACTTTGATATCAAGGAGCTTGGCTACAAGCGCACGGGTGAAAGCTTAAAATGGCTTCGGCTTCCTTTCTTGTGTATCAGAGTTGGAGCACATGTGATTTATATAGATATGAAGTGCCCATGCATATATATATGTGGCTCAGTGGCTTCTTATTAGCCTTAACTCTATTTCAGTAACCGTAGTGTGGAGTACACTTTGTAATTAATAAACTTAATAGTACGTTTTGTGTTAAGTAATAAATTATCGTAGGAGTTGAATTGATGGATCGGAGCTCACTTTAATTAGTATGAGTACATGCTGATTTATTTTCTTAATTATGGAAAGAAAAAATTATATAGTTTCCTTCATTAAAAAAAGTCCTGCAGATCATGCATGTACTAAACTAGCTAAGTGATGTTAGGGCCGGGGCGATCATAGAGCTCCGTAGAACAGGCATTTAGGTATAGGGGCAGATGTGTTGACGTAGCTAGACGGTAGTTTTGCATGTTTTCAGTCAGACATGGCAGTATGGGCGTATGGCACACGCGGACTAAAAAGCATCTTACCAGCATCCAATGTCCATCACTCCGGTCCCAAACTATTCCATCCACATTTCTAGGGATATTTTGATCTTCCTTTAGCATATTTATTTAATTATACCTTTATTTTAGTCCTTGGAACCAATAATGCAAACCTGATAGACTGGACTAAAGAGAACAAAAACGTACTGGACCTTAATTAGCAACATTCCAGTATATATCTCGATCGTTCGATTTCATTTGGGTACCGTATAGAACGGTACATGTATCATCTCGTACACGCTTTCCACTTATGCCGCCATGTGCGGAGGAGATGGTCACCGTGCATGCTAGCTGCCGCGACGGACGGTCAGTCGTCGTCGGTCATGAAGGTGCAGTGGGTGGCCAGTGGCATGTTTGTCCAGATCAATTAAGTTCGTTTCTTGCAGGGCCGGTGATAGATGGCCGTGCTCCATCTATCCCAGTGGCAAGTTTTAACTACAGCAGGTAATAAGTAGTTGGTCTGAAAATTTGTATGGATAAGCAAGGTTTGATCTTGCAAATATAGATTTGCGTGAAAAGGGGGATACATCTTGGAGGTCTTGACTGCTGCTGTTGCTGTCGATCTCTCGTGCAAACTGTTTACTGATGAACTACACCCAGTCGGCACTGAACAAAATGAATGCATGATGGATGCAGGAGCTAGCAAGCGTGCAACAGGCAAATGAGAGCATAAATGCCATAACTTGGGTGGAAGACTTGTTTGGTTAAACTTTGATAGTTTTTATCCTCGTATTTTCAAGCATTCCACCAAATTTCGATGACAAGTACGTCGATCTCCTCTCTGAAGTTGTCTCGGTGCTTTAATTGTTCGGAAAAAAGTTCTCTTGGTGCCCTGCTTAGTTGAACTACATACGTATACGTTGGCTATCATGCTCACCAGGTCCCCTATTCCACAAGGAGATGGGATTTTAGTTTGTAATTAAGATGAACACACAGATTTGGACGGCTGCATGCGTAAGCTAATCAGAACTTGTCTACATGCAAGTTATTGGACACATGTCGAGGAGAGGGCTTCATCTGGTGCAGTGGGTCTACACCTTCATCGTGTGCCATCACCAACATTCGCCAGCAGAAGTGCAAGTCTGACGAAGCGAAAACACTGGTAGGCTGGAATGTGAGGAGCAGCTGATGACTAAACTCAATTTGTTCAGACATATTCTCAAAAAAAAAAAGTCCAGACATTCAAAGACATGCAATTGTGCCTTCCATTCAACTAGAGTGCATACGATTTCTCAGTGAGATTCTCTGGATGCCTCCCGTCCACGAAATTGCTGCAATGATGTATGGGTCCTTGCAAGAAGGTAGAGTTCGAAAATTATCAGAGGCAATTAGTGGGTGGGAATGGGCTCATAGCGACCATGCCACGACGCCGAGGACGGTCATGTGGGTGGCGAGCTCGGCCAATCTTGAGTTCTCTTCTTCGAGGCCGGCGAGTTGCGGGCTTGCGGCTAGCTTGCAATGGCTACAAGCACTTCCTCAGCAGGGCTACCTGGAGTCACCGGATTGTCACCCTATGCGTATTCTCCCGATGCCTTCCACTCTCAAAGTTGTTTATATATTTACTTAATTTGTTGTTTTCACGCTCTGGCTCGGTCGTCACTTATTCGCGCACACTATATATGTAATATTTTTTTTTAGAAAATGGAAATTGTTTCCTGCCTCTACAACAACACACTACTCCTGTAATAATACCATCAAGAAAGCAAGAAGCATTTACTTTGGTCTATATATAAAATTATAGTCGGGCCAAAATAAAGAGTAGCTAGCATCATAAATTCATGACCCCGAATCAGCTAGGATGCCAGCAGTATATATAGTGAGCTCCCGTCATTCGTATAGAGCGATCACGTGCTCAACATTGTCATATATCTGAAGGTCGTTTTATTATTACATGATTGACAGAAGTCGATGAAAATGGCACGTGATATGATTCATGTCTGCCGGAGTTGTCGAAGAACTATGGCGAAGATGCGGCGCTTACGGCCCGGACACCGGCGTCTTGTCGTCCCAGTCCCAGGCACCGGGCCCCGCGGCGGCAGGGCCGTCCGCCGGCGCCGCCGCCTCTTCCTGCGGGGAGATGTCGAAGTCTACGTCGTCTACCGCGGGTTGAGAGGCCACGAACGACGCGGGTATGGCCACGCGTTCTTCCCCGGTCGTCCTCGTCTCCAGCGTGCGAGCGCCGTGGGCGGAAGAGACGATGGTCGCCGCCGCGGCCGCGGCGACGAGGAGGGCGATGGCGAGGGCTCCGGTGAGCTTGGCCATTTTCTCTTCTTGGTGATGCTAGCTGACGGTTGTGCTCGCGAGCGGCGGTGGACTGATCACGCGTCTCCTCTGGTGTTGGCACAGGGGCCTTGAGGGGGGGTTTTGTACGTGAAAAGGGCGGTTAATTCTGTTCAAGTAGTAAATATGGTGAAACTACTACTAATTAATGTAAGCATTAGTTACTCATTTCTATTAAATTATGAAGGAGTACTTCTAGTACGTATTAATGTAAGCATACTTGTGGCTTATCGGATTTCTGTTCTCTGTTCTCGCACCACTAAAAGGAAGGAGTAATAAAAAGAAAAAGAAAAGAACAAAACAAGTAATGGGCCGTGTTTGTTTGCACGGTCAGACCGGCCCGAGAAGAGCCCATCAAGCGAAGGGTCCACGACGAGCCACGTCGAGACGAGCGAGGACGCGCAAACCCCCCGCGGTCCCGCCTCGCCTCATCCGCACCGCGCCAATCCGCCTCTCAACCTCGCCGCACTGCCATATCCCAAACGACAAACAAAAAAACCTCGCCGTCGCCGCACTGCCAGGTGCCAGCCGTCGGGAAGCGTCCACCAGCCATGAGCTCCGCCGCCGTCTCCGCTAATGTCGCCGTCATCGGTGGCGGAAGTAAGCATCTCGACCGTCTCCGCACTCCTGAACGACCCCGTTCGAACTGACGCGTGCGATCCGGCTGTTCCTCTTTTCCCCCGACCGCAGTTACGGGCGCCGTGAGCGCGTCGCTCCTCGCCGCGCGCGGCGTGGCCGTGACGCTCTTCGACTCCGGCCGCGGCGCCGGCGGACGCATGTCGCAGCGGAGGTGCTCCACGAAATTGACCCGCTGCTGGTGACCGATTAATTGGTTCCCATTTTTTTTGAGGGGGGGTATTGATGGACTTTGAAATCAGGGCGACGATGGAGGACGGCACGGAGCTTCGCTTCGACCACGGGGCGCCCTACTTCACCGTGACCAACGACGAGGTTGCGCGCCTCGTAAGTGGGTGGGAGGCGCGAGGGATCGTCGCCGAGTGGAAGGCCACGTTCGCATGCTTTGATCTGGCTACCGGCAAATTCACTGACTTCGACAAGGTTCAGTTTCGTAGTTCCTGTAAAAAAAAACTGAATTACTCGGGTAATTTGTTCACTCACCATGAGAATCTGACACCAAATTGAGGATAGATAAAAAAACATTTAAAGGTTGGACTATTTGGGTCTTTCCAGACCTGGAAATCACTACAGTGCATCTGATAGTTTAGATATGTCAAATTTCACATGTATATCCTTGTCTATCTGGAATGTCTTTGATGTGTGCCTTGATCTTTCGAGGAGAGGTGAAGTGCTTAAGCTAGGCTGTGTCATGTGATCATGCCTCATCTGAGCTTTCTTTTTTTTTAAGACGAGAAAAATAATTGTGTATTGACTGCTTTTAAGGTGAAAGATTTATGTAGATTAACAGGAGAGTATGCTGACTTTTATTGCATGGTTCAAGACACCTTTCTATAAATTTAATGTTTATCTCTTTTGGAACGTTCTTACAGGAGGGGTCAACTAAGAAGTATGTGGGAGTGCCAGGCATGAACTCCATATGCAAATCACTCTGTTCAGAGGAGGGTTAGAGTTCAGATTTCTAACATTTTTAAGTCCCATAATATTTCTTGTGGAACGAGGGGTGAACACTTGATGTCCATGCATACTCCCCTTGTGCTAGGTGTGGATGCCAAATTTGGTGTCACTGTTGGTAAGATGGATTGGCTTCAAGCTAGGAGTTCATGGTCACTAGCTAGCTTGGATGGCAAAGATCTTGGCCATTTTGATTATGTTGTAGCAACAGACAAGAATGTGGCATCACCAAGATTTTCTGGGTTGACTGGAAGACCACCGCCTCTTGGTTTGTTTATCTTCTCAATAATGTGCACCAGCATCAAATGAGATTTTTAAGATTCGATGTCACTCAATATTATAGTTCTGGGCCTCTAGATTTGGAAGCCAAGCTTCTTGTTTGCTTATAAGTTCCTACTAATCAGATGGGTATCATTAAGCCAATAGAAGATGTATATCACCATTTTAGTTCAAAATATAGTTGTTATTTAGCCAGAAGTAATTGCTTTTCATGTCTCTAGTTCAGGTTTATGCATATATTTCTGTGCAATTATGGAATGTCAGTCAAACTGTCAGATTGTAGTAGCAAAACAGAACACTTGAAAGCTGTGTCCTGTTTTCTCTCCTGTTCATTTCTTGTTCCTATGTTTCTTTTTGTTAGTAGCTACCAGCTTCTGTATAGTATCTAGTTATTAGTGTGAGAGTTCACTTAAATGGTGATGATTACTACTTGCGATCATTTTAGTTAAATATTACTGTTGGTAGACTAAGGATCAGCTTCTTGTGTACAACTGTGATGCATCTGTATTACATGCTTTGACAAATGCTTTGCAATGTTTCCTCAGACTTGACATTATTTCCACGGCTGTCTGTAATGGTTCAAGATATCCCAGTTCGACCCTGTTTTGCTCTTATGGTAGCATTTTCAGAGCCATTAGCTATGGTATGTGCAATTTTTAATTTTATCCATTCATACAGCTCCTGCGTCCCCAATTTTTTCAGGACTAAAGATTTTGTTGTTGTAGTTAGTTCATACTTATTTTCTAGCACATATGCCTGCAATTTGTCAGCTTGATGCATAGAACCTTATTGAACACAAAAAATGTATGCACATGGGCCATTAGTTGGAGCTTCAGGTATTGTAACAAAAATACTACAGTGTCACAATGCTGCATTATTGGAAGCTTTCATTTCTCTCTAATTCTGTAGAAAATACAAGCTGTCTATTTAACTTACCCACCGTGATAATTATGGGTTATGAAGCTGTTCCTTTGCTATTTGCTAATGATCTTATAAGCAACCCTCATTTGTTAAGTTTGACTTTATTATCCTGCCACCTCTTCAAATGTGTTTACCTCTCTGCCCCAACTCTCATTTATCAGGTACCAGTTCATGGTTTCTCTTTCAACAATTCTGATTCTCTGAGTTGGGCCTACTGTGATAGCAGTAAGCCAGGGCGTGCTTGTGTACCTCCTAACAGGTACATGTCTTCTTTTTTTGTACACATACACTGTTCAGTGTCATATAATTTTGTTCAATGTATTTTTTTGTCTATATTCAGACAATCTTGGGTATTGCATTCGACAACAGAATATGCTTCCAAGGTAATAGATACTATTGGTCCACGGAAACCTTCCGCGGATGCACTTGCTAAGGTGGCAGATGAATTGTTCAGGGAATTCCAGGCTACAGGATTGAGCATTCCACAACCAATTTTTATGAAAGCTCACAGATGGTCAGTTTTTTAAGCCATACCTTTTTGCAGTTGTCATCTTTAATTGCATTTGAATAACTACCATTTTTTTCCTCATTGATATTTTCTAATTTGTGTAATTCTAGGGGTGGTGCTTTCCCAGCCATTGCTGTAGGTGGAGATGATAAATGTGTTTGGGATAAAAGCACGAAATTGGCAATTTGTGGAGATTTCTGTGCAAGTCCAAGTGTCGAAGGAGCAGTCATTAGTGCCATGAGAGGAGCTTCAAAAATCTTGGGATGTTTAAACTGTCAATCAGGGTTGTGACTTGCGCAGGTGCTCTCGCGGGCGACTGGTCACTGGAGCTTGCTCTTAGTCTGAAACCCCAGGTTCGAGACTTCGAGCCCTGCATCTTCTTAATTCAAAGCGGGTGTGCGGTCTGCTCCTTCCCGTCGAGTTTTTTCGTTGTGACTTGTGAGTTGTATATTTAACCAACAACACCCCCTGCAGCTCTCCTCCAACTCTCTATGTAATTGTTACAGAAATAAAGAATCAAGTCCCATTGGGAGCCATATTGTTTGTTGAATGTTTTGATGCAAAATAAGAAATAAAGCTGCATGAGTTGATTTTTTGGGGGGTGGGTATGTGATTATTTACTTTTACATTTGGAGTTGTATCAGATTCTAAGAGGTATGCTGATTGCATCATGTGGGATGCATCTTTGTTGCCCTGCAATGTGCTAACACACTAACCCACAGCTTTAGGCTGCCTAACTTACTGATACTGGGACCTATATGTGTGCATAGAGTGCAGAAAAGGGTGTCAGTAGCAGAGGAGCCACGCAACAACCTTATCATGGAGTGTTACCACTCACCAAACATTACTAGAGCAGACTAAAGGATGAAATCTCTTGGAATATGAAACTGAAACATAGGGCTTAGCAAACATGCTTAACCTCATCATGGAGTGTTACCACTCACCAAACACTACTAGAGCAGACTAAAGGATGGATTCTCTTGGAATATGAAACTGAAACTTAGGGCTTAGTGAACATGCTTGAGAAGTGGTATGGAAGAATTAATTTGGGCCTTGGGACATGCTTATTGAGCATGTTAGCTTGACAAGGATGTGTGTAATCAATCAACTTCATACTCAATTAGTCCAATCTCATTTGTATGATGTTTATGAGTTTTGTCAACAGTATAATAGTCAAGGATAATATTGTAATCTTCTAGTCTAGGGAGGGCTCCCCTTGTGTCTCTCATGTACTCTATATATGGTCTCCATTGGGCCTCAATACAATCATCCTAGACTAGACGACTACAATATTATGTACACCGACGTACTTGTCCTAGGCATGTACTAGTCTAGTAGTATGTGAAAGAAGTTAGAAATCTCACTGAAGCAATTTTCTTTTTGCAAACTATACTTGAAAAAATACAGAATTCAAAATATTTGTTGGGACTTTATATTAAGAATCCACATCGTCAGGGACAAAATCCTTCATATGTGTATAATCCTGTAAAAATTGTTTGACAACATCAGGAAAATGATATCGTTTTATGCTCTATTAGGTCCCTGTACTGGTGGATCACTGTGTATCTTTCAATTGCCAGATGTAGTCACGTAGGTATTCCTTAGAGCTTACTTATGAACTTACTATTTCTTCTACTGTAGCAATAATATCTGATGCTGCTGAGTGACCTAATAATTAATAGATGTGCAAAAAAATGCTCCTTTCAAGGAGAAAAAGTTCCATGACCAGACTTCATAATTGTTTTTATTCTTGTTCTGACTGTGAAACTCATTGGCATTCAATTCATTTAGGCAGTGTGATGATTTGTTCTTCTATATTTGCTTCACTGTAAAATATGCATTATATTAATGGAAGCATACCAAATTTATGAATACTGGTTGTCCTGTTTTTCTAACACTGTTCTTATTTTAGGAATGACAAAAACATGTTTGTGGTGGTTTCATAATTCCTGTTCATCTTTGTGTAGTATGATTGAGTGTAAAAGAAGCTTTGTACGGTTTGTTCCCATGGAAATGATGCAAACCTATGTGTAGCGTAGTGTGGTGTAGTGTAGCACTCTGCATTTTACATGTTTGCTTTCCACCTTTCGCTTGACTTCTTGTTGAAGGATTTAAGGTGTTTGTAGACTAGGGAAATTTCCCGTGCAAGTCTGCAGCTATTCAATCTGCATTAGCCTCTACAGAAAGGCAAGTGGAGAACCTAGCCTATTTCTTCGAAGGTCTTGGTCTATATAGTCCCTAATACCACATGAAGTTCTTTCAGTTGAACAAGTGTGGCTTCAGTAAGAATTCTGGTTGTAGGTCAACAGAAAAAATTAACCTGAATTTGTATAGCTTAGACCTCAGCATATTAAGCATGCATTGCTCGTGCGCCCTGCATGCAGCCGATGTTTCCTGCAGGTGAGCATCACTTGATCTGAAAAGGCCTCCAGTGTCTCAACTGAATCGAAGTCAATTACACAGCATTGGAGCAGTGAGTCTCGCAGCAGATGCATGGGTCCTGGAAATTATGGCCTCTAATCATTCATGTCAAGTAAGCAGTCATTTTCTATTCAATTGATGCATCAAATTAATACCCTGGCTCGCGTACTTATTTTGGATGCCAAAGGGAAGCATTTCGGTCACCTGTTTGTGTTTCTAGGGGCATACCAATTTATTTTGGGTAGTTAGGATGGTATTTGGTATGTATCGATTTCGGTATTTCGGCCTCAAGAAAAATGTCCTACACCCAACAGTATTATAAAGGCAGAAGATCTCCATTGATATTAAATAAATAAATGTTGACAGCCACTTCTATGCCTGTTGCCTGACATTATATGTAACCTTGAGGAAACAATGTTCAGGTCAATACAAAGTTGAGGACAACAAAAGAGCCAGAAGCAAACAGTTCTGGACGTGCCCGTGAGTTTTATAGGATTTTTAGAGCGTTGCAGAACAGGATTCCTGGACAAACACTGCAGGACTAAATTGTCCATATATGCATATTCAAACCCCTAAGAAATACAAAGCTGCAGATGTTAGGAAAAACTACAGAGCCTACTGTAGTCAACATGTGATGAAAGATCCTAGATCCCTAAATAATCCCTGACATCCACGGTAAACAACTATAGCAGAGAACCAGAGAGGGCCAAACGGTGCTCAACCAACTCGCCGTGCGAAGAACCAAACAAACAAAGAGGCCTTTCGTAGGCACGATCGGTAACCACGCCTCTTTTCCGTGATGGATGCTGCTTTGCAAAGGTGGTGGATTAGACTATCTTTTCTGTGCAGGAACAAGGAAGAGTGAGATCGATGAGATCGGAGGCTTTGAGCTGCAAGTTGCTGCCTGGCGTGGCTCCATCTCTGGGTCGGGTGCATGCAGAGATTCTCAGCTACTTGCATATATACAAATACAGGTTATGGCCGATCGATTCACACAGCAAAAGTTACACGTGTGGCCTATGCACCTACCTACGCAGGTTATGGAATCCAAAGCAGCAGCTGTTACTGTGATGCGAGGAGACAAGGCAACAGCGTGGGCGAGCAGTGCTTTCAGGCTCTGAACTGCAATAAGCAGGGGTGAATGCCTGAATGGTGCTGCTGAACTCGTGCCATCTGGTGTGTGATTCCTGGTTTCTGCTGCCCGTAATCTACTGTCTGCCTGCAGATGCAGCATGCTGCATGCGAGAAGCATAATTAACTTTGTGGTAAAGGTGAGTGATGTGCTGATTTTTCTATTCTGCCCTGGTGCAGGCGCTGTCCACCGGAAGAGTGAGGAGTGGCCGTGGTGTGGTGGTTAGTGGTGGTTACTGCCTGGAAGATGGAGCTGCTACCATTTGCACCAGCACTGCTAGCTTGTAAGTTGTAACCTACCTCATTATTATGCTTCCCTATTTACCTAGCTCTAGCATGGGTTTGGTTTGGTGTGGTTTCCATGATGAGCTTCGAGTGTTTCTGCTAGACCTCTTGACCCCCACTGTGCACTTAATCTAAATTCTAACATGGCCCACATGTACATTGGTTAGGATATTTAGGATTACTGAAGGTCCCAAACAAGAAGCAACACAAAGGAGCCACACAAAAAAGAACAAAAAAAAAAAGAGAAAACTTTAGTCTTGGTTATTAAAAACAGAAGACTTATTCGGTTGCTCCAAAGATGCATTCACATGTAGTCTCCCCCGTTTAGATCAAATAGGTCGTGTGGTTTCGTATGTTCAGAGTGACTGAGATCAACTAGGGGATGGTGGGTGGCTCTTATGGATTTGTGGATAGAGTGATTGGTGTGGTGGCATTCACTGACCCTGAAAATTACTAGCAGCTAAAAAGTTACTCCTACAGGGGAAACAAACACTGACACCTACCTTGAGCCAGCCCACAGCTCAGGGGTCTTTGACGCCTCCACGTAGCGGCGTCGCCGGGCTCACGTCGCATGAAAGGGCGCCACTTATTCTGTTGGATCAGACTTGAGAGCACCATCACCTTGGCGTCAACACGCGCGGCTTAGGATTCTTTTGTTAAAGAATCTCCATCTCGCTGCAGAGCTGAACCCAGCCTGCCTCAGACCCTGTCCGTGTTTGGTGCTTAATTGCCATCACGTACTCACGCAATGTCACCATGGACTTTTTTTGCTTCACGCGTACTAGTACTAGTGGTTCATCTGAGTTCTAAACTCGATACAAATCTTGGTTTATCTTCACATAGAACGTTACGGTGTGAGCATATAAGGAAGAAGATGCAAATGTCTCTGTTGATGATCTGCATGCTCTGAAGCACTTGGGAGTCGGAACAGGTGTGAACTCCGAGCAAAGCTGCAGGGAACAGTGTATCTGAAAGCTGGGACGATTGGAAGCACTATTGGTCCCGAGTTCCGAAACGGCAGGCACATTCATACTGTAAGCAACATGTCCGGTGCCGGCATGCCGCAGGCACCGAAAATGTTCCATGGGGTACGGCGAATTCCAGGCTCCTGGGGGTGAACATTTGAGTTCTCTGTACTTTTTTTTTAGGATTCCATGTACTACTTCTCGTTAATTGTATGATGCTTCATGAGAACATCCACCATGCTTTGCAACAGCTATCATTGCAATTTTTACCTGCCTTCAAGCTAAAGACATTCCATATCAGAGACAGTTACTTACTCCTGATTAACAGCTGCTTTGTGATCTATTATTATTCTTCAGATCCAGGGCCTGCTTGTTCAGTCACAGCTCTGCTCACTAAACTCACACAAGCTGTAGATCGCAAGATACAGCCAGACCCTGTAGATCACGCGCCATTTTTTTTCCCTTGTGGTCAAACCATTTACAAAAATCGGCCGGCTACAGGAACAGAGCTGGGGAGGGAAAAGGAAAGCTAGGAAACTAATACATGCAGCACATTTCACTTGGCCTTGCTGTGCTGGTGGCGGTGGTCTACATGATGCTGGTGAGCATGTGGCTGACCAGGTTCGAGTACGACGGCGGCGCCGCCGCTGCCGCCGGCGTTGAGGGGTGCTGCTTGACGACGGTGGGCGAGACCGGGCTGGTCCGGCGGCGGTCTCGCTCCTTGACGAGCTCGTGCGCGAACCGCTCCAGCTTCTCGGCGTTGGTCTGCTCCGCCACCTTCTTCCCGCGGAACAGCACCGACTCCACATTCTTCTGCGCCAGCATCTCCTCCGCCACGCCGCACCCGCCGCCCTTCGCCGCGCCGCCGCCACGGCTCGCCCGCGGCGTCCCCGTCGCCTGCATGCACACAAACATCACCGGCGGTGGTTAACGAACCGATCGTGGCGTCCAAGGCTCGCGACGAGCACGGTAAAAGCAGAGAAGACAGAGACGCTGCACTGGCGAGTGACGATGGCAACGCGAGACTGACCTGAATGCGGATGTAGTTGCTTGTCCTATTATGTCCAAACGCCATGGCCACGGCCTGATCCACCTGGCGTGCGGTCAGGTGAGAAAGTTGGGAAGCGTTTAGCAAGACGGAGCACAAAGAACAAGATGCAATGCGAAGGATGGATGGACCACCATGAGGCTGGTGCGGGCGTGATTCACGTGTGTGTTACCGTACGTAACGTACCATGTCGGCGACGCCCTCGGCGGCGATCCTGACGATCTCGGACGTGGAGGCGGCGCCGCGGGGCTCGGCCTCGCCGCTGCCGATGGAGACGACGAGCAGGTCCTCGACGCCCGCGGCGAGCGGGAACTCGCGCTTGTTGTTGAGCACGTGCGTGATGGCGGCCGCCGTGGGGTTGCCGAGCGCGACGCCGCCGCCGACCGCGGCGATGCGGGTGGACCCGTCGCAGGACCGCGCCTCGACCGCCGCCGCGGACCCGCCCGACCCGGCGCACGTCGCGGCGCAGACGTCCCGGAGGCGGAAGTCGTAGGCGCGGGTCTCGACGGCGTCGGCGCGCGAGAAGAGGAACGGGCCGCCCGTGGCGAGGTCGTAGCACGGCACCAGCACCGGCCGCAC
The DNA here is from genome assembly GCA_947561735.1 of Cenchrus americanus. Taxonomy (NCBI): domain Eukaryota; kingdom Viridiplantae; phylum Streptophyta; class Magnoliopsida; order Poales; family Poaceae; genus Cenchrus; species Cenchrus americanus. The sequence continues at coordinate 8,570,471 of OX387240.1, read as the reverse complement.
CGTGTCGCGCAGCGTGAGGTCCCCGAACAGCTTGCGGAACGCCGCGGCGCCCGTGCGGCGGAACAGCGCGCGCAGGCCGCCGCCCCCGCCACCCCCGCCGCCGTCGGACCACCCCCCGTCGGAGGCTGCGGAGCAGGAACGCGAGCGCGTCCTCCGCCGAGAAGAGCGGCCTCCCGTCGGCGCCCCGCGCGACCAGCATGGCCGCAAGCACGCCCCCGGCGCCGGACCCCGCCGCGACGTCGAAGAAGTCGGACAGCCTCGCGCCGTCGTCCCCGGTCCGCCGCCGCAGGGATGCCTCGAGCCTGACGAGCGCCGCGCCGGCGAGCAGCCCGTCGGCGGCGCGCCCGCCGCCGTCGATCGAGAGGATGCACACCTTGCCCTTGCTCTGCGGCGCCAGCGCCCGGAGCGGCGTCGCCTTCCCCGAACCGGGCGCCCCCGTCTGCGGCTGCTGCTGCGGCGGCGGCGAGGCCCCCGCGGAGGAGAAGAGCTTGGGGTCGTCGTAGCCGAAGAGGAACTTGCTCTCGAGGATGGAAAAGATCTCGTAGGTGAGCTTGTCGACGTCGAGGCCCGCCGCCGGGTCCGCCCTCGCGGCGTCCATCTCTTTCCCGCGCTCGCCGCCGGCCCGCCGGTCTCGCTCTCGCGAGGTGTCGTGCCGCGTGCGTGGAGAGCACTCGGGCGCCTGAGCAGTTGCCAGCACGGGTGAGAGAGCCGGTTTTATAGGGGGGGAGGTGGGGGCGCGCGCGCGCGCGAACGACCCGGCGTGGGTTCGTGGCGTTGACCGCCCGGCGTGGCGCGAGACGGCGACCACGGTAATTAGCGCGGCGTGCGGTGCGGCTCGTTTTTACTGCTGCTGTGAGTCCAATGATCCAATCCAATCCAATCCAATCCAATCCACTGATCACCGCTGTTCCTAGGAGTTATGGGGAGGGATGACAGTGCAGGCGAATTGATGGATGGCATGGCATTTCCCCGTGGACGCCAACGGTGTGAGCGCAGTAGTAACTCGCGTGCGTACGCGTGGAAGTGCGTCGCGTCCGCCGGCGCGACAAGAGGAGTTACGCCGGCGCGACGAGCGTGCACGGACGCGGAGGAGTTCCGCATGGCGGTGAAGATGATGATGGGGGGGAGCCCGTCGTCAGGCCGGGCGGCAGCAGGCAGCCATGTGGTTCTGGGCTCTGCCGGCCGCGGCCGATCGCCCATGGCGGAGCGAGTCTTTGGTGCGCGCGTACCAGAACAAGTGATTAAGTGAACAGCAACCAAGCCCGTGCGGTGGGGGTCCGGGTACCTAGCGGCAGATGCGTCCCGCTCCGCGATCCCCTCGCACCGCGCCGCGCCGTGCCGCCGTGGGGTGGGTGGATGCAAGCGGCGGGCTCCGGTGCACTTGCAGACGAGACGACGACGAAGCGAGATGCGATCACGAGGTGCTCTGGTGGGGGACGGACGGAAGACCCCGCCTCGCTGGCGGCCTGTACGTACGGGTGGCGGGGGTGTGTGTGCCGGGCGCGGCGGGGACAGCGGCGCTGCTGCGGGGGGGCGTCTGATCCGGGCGCGTCGGCGGCCGCCGCGCTCGGTGCCGCCACGTCCGTGCACGCTCGCGCGTGATGAGGCGGCTCCTCGCATCGTGTCGTACGGACTAGATGCCGGCGCGGCGGGTCCCCGCAGGCCGCAGCTGCTACCAAGCGATGAAGCGCTCGGAAGGATGGATGCCCCGGCCGGCCGCCGTACGGCCGATCTGTACACGCTGCACGCACGGTGGTGGTGGTGGTGCCCACTAGTATAAGATCCCTCGTCGGAGCAGCTCCGTGGGCGTCGTGTCAACATGCGCCCACGCCGGGCTGTCCGGTATCCTATGAAGGCCCAGGAAGAAGGAAGGCCGGATCAGCCATCTACTCCAGCAGAGTACGTGACCCTGCGCCATCACCGCTAGCCATTCGCGATCCAGCCATGCGTGCTCTCCCTTTTCCTTTTAGTCTGGTACAGTGGAGCGACGAGGCATCTTCGGCGAGCGGGAGGGGAGACGGGACAGTACGTACGCTGCCGTCTCGTCGATCATCGTCGACGTCGTAGATTCTCATTCTCCCATCCCAGCCTCGCCCTCGAGCCACCGGACCACGAGGTCCAAGCCCTTGGCGTCCAGCATTGGAGGGGACTCCTCCTCTGCGCGGTTGTGAGCTAGTACAGCTCGAAGACACTCACTGGTGAATTCGATCGATTTCACATGTCAATGACACAACTGCACTTTACTTTGCACTACTGCACACGACACGTGTACAAAATTAAGTTAATTTCTCTCTGAAAAAATAGAAAAAAGGAGTAATTCCTTGCACCTCCGAAAAAAAATTCTTATCAAGAGCCTTGGCACGCGAAGAGGGGAGAACAAAGCGAAATGGTGGTGTGTACGTGTACGTATTCTGTTGGATTGTTAGAGCATCAAAATCCAAGCACTATGCGTGACGACGCCAATCGATCGTCGTCTCTCAAAGATTGTGGAGCCAATTAAGCAGCGGCATCCATCCTAGAGCTATACCTAGAGAGACATCTAGCCTCCCACCTTATATAAACAAAAAAAAAATCCTATTAAATCCGTCGCGTGATTAAGCAACTTTTGATTTGTTTTATTTCTTGTGTTCGACCTGATTAAGGATTTTAGAGGCATCCTCGCACCGAATCACAAGAAAACGGTTGGTGCATGGCGCTCTCACTGGCTAGTACGAATGGCTTTGAGCCTGCTTTGACCACTCGCTTTGCATTGCGTGTGTCCATATGAATGTCAACGTCAGGAATATGGCTCTAGCTACCTGCAGCTAGCTAATAGCCTATTTGGAATTGTTCATAAATCCACCATTTTCATGTGCCAACTTTTCTAGCAATTCTCCATTGTTTCCGTTTCTTTTTGTCTGGAAACGAAGGACAACACCTGGACTAAACTACACGGGATTTGTGCTACTCATGACATCGAAGATTTTTTTTTCTAAAAAAAATATCAATGACATTTCTTTGACAATGAAATATTTGTATTTGATTGTTAATTGCGTACCTTATATGTGATACACTAGGACTATACCTACTACTAAATGATGATTAGTGCAATAGCTTGATGTGTATGCGTGGATGAGCCCAATTGGTTCTTCACGAAGCTGCAGTAGTGGCCCCCAAAAAAAGTAGGCTCCGTGCCGTGATGATGCCCTCTACAATCTACATGACTAGGACAAGCATTTTTCTTCCGAGATTTTGTTTATTGCGGTGCAATCATGAACGACGAAACTGATGAAAATTCTCTCTAGTTAGGTTGGTGCACGGGTTAATGGGCGTTGATCATGTAACTTGATAGTAACTACTAGCAAGGAGCAAATTAGTTAAGAACATATACATGCACGTCATGGTGAGTGATGTTTATTTTTCTTCTTCTGTGTGGACAAAAGCTCCTCTGTTGTATCCCAGGACATGTGACAGTAGACAGAGCTTTTGTTTTGCCTTGTGACAAGTCACAGTCTCTGCGCTCTGGGGGAAAAGCCTTGAGCCATGTCAAGCCCAGCAAAGTGCTGTGGCACACCACTTCGTGCTGCAACACATACGTGATTGAAGGTGATGACACCACTACCAGGGGGATAAGAAAGTTACACGGCACGAACACAAAGTCCTCTCTGGCCTCTCCGGGGGGGTAGTGTGTGTGTACCAAAAAAAAATTGAGAAAGTTTCTGGTTAATCTTTGCCATGTCACTGTTATGATTGAGCCTTGCTCATGACCACTCGTTGCAACTCGATCGATTCTAGCAAGCTAGCTGATGAGGAGTAAAAGTATTTCCGAGCAAAGAAAAAGGAAAAAAAAGTGATTGATCATCGAGCTGTACACTGCCAAAACTGCAGTAGTAGTGCAGTTGCTTTGATCGTTTGGGAAACGGTTGGTGCGGCTGGGGTTCGTTCAGTCAGCTACGTGTCATCATTTCAGTATTGTCAAGTATCCGTTGCCCCATCAACTGTGCGTAAACACAACCTCCCGGTCACCCCCCAAAAAAGTGTCATTTTCCGAGATAAAAAACGCTATTTTTTCTATTCTGTGCTCCGTTCCTTAAAAAAAATAATCTGTGCACCGTAGTAGACAGTAGTAGTTTAATATCATCAAGGAAAGGGTTTTCTAATTTCCAAATTCAAATATGTTGAAATCAAAAGATTTGATTGCTGATGAGCATATGTCTTAAGTGGAGACCCCATGTTGAGAGACTGGAGCACTTAGTTAACCACATCAAATTTAGGACAAATGGAAAGGAGGTGGGGTTGCTGTCCAAGTAGAAACAAGTGCGCGTTAGGGGTGCAAATTGATTATGATGTGGTGCACCTCCGAACCTCTTTAGTCCAATTATTTGTACTATTTCAGCTCAATTTTGAAGAAGTAGTACAAATAATTGAACTAAGGAGGTTCGGAGGTACACCTAACGGTTACCCCTTTGCAGCCTTAGTGCGCGTGTACTCGATCCACTTGACAATGAAGTGGTGCCGCCCGCGATGATCACGACGCGCAACAGCGAGAAGAAGAAGGCCCGGCAATGGTCGGGGCCCGCCCGCTTTGGATTGTTACATCCAAAAGCGCGCGACCTAATCACTAATCAGCTTCATTAAGCAGCCGCTGTCCCCTGCCTACCTGATCGATCACCATCTCGGACACATCATGAACTGGGAGACCAATTGGAACAAAAGAAATTAGGGAGCTTTAATTTAGTTGCATCTAATTAAGATTGACCCTCGCTTTGATCGCGCGATCGTCGACTAAGTAAATATAAAAAGGCTTGGATTTGGAGGCAAAAAAAGAAGTGTGGGATTTGATTTGAAAGTGAGTGACGAGAAGCATGCTTTCGAGTAAAGTTGGCACATGAAAAAAAAAATCATCGGTAGTTCCGTACATCGACACAACAGCTGTGAAATCAGAGTCGCTATCGTCACGAAATCATGCGTCAGCCTCACAGAATAAAAATGCATGATCAAGTGGGCTCAATTCCAGTAGCCCATCACCTCAGCACTTCATGGCGCAGCAATGTATGGTTCATCGCAAACACAGTGATACACCATCGTCGGTGCGCGGCGACACTAACTACAGCATATGGCGATATCACAAGTGTGGTAAGCTGATAAAACAGTAGGCACCACACCACTGAATGCAGCTACAGCCAGCAAAACGCTGCCATGCGAAACACAAAGGAGATGGGCCCATTCTTTGCCCATCAGCAGGAGATCCAGAGGCCACCTAGGCCGTTAGTAGGAGAAAGGGACCCAGCACCAGCCACACAACACACCTCACAGGCTACCAACAAGTAAGATGCCATATACGTCACTGGGGCAAGTACACATGGACGAGATTGATCAACAACCGGTGCAGTGCTGCACAATGCCAATAGGCCGTGCAGTTGCACCATGGTCCAGGAAAGATCACAATTACTAGTAGGATGGGGGGCAACACAGTCAAAAGAGTTCGTCCAAAATGATAGGCTCATGGCGTCCCGAGGATCCATCTCTCGGTCAAGAATTTTGCTGCATGCGCCATGAAGCAGGCCCCAAAACAGTAGGCCTTCGGAAACTGCGAAACAACTGCAAAGAAACGGAACACAGTCAGTTCTGACAACATGTAGCAGGATTGCTATTCAGTAAAAGAGCCTAACTTCTACAAAAAGAAAGGAAATAACTGTAGTGGTTTCAGTAAAATGAAAACCAGCAATCGACCAAGTGCCAAAAGCTGGGAACAAACCAAGGATCCCAGAAGACTCCGATACATGCATCATACTACATTATTAGTGCAGGTGCCAAAAAGAAAAACTGATGCAACAGCCAACAGGTATAACTTCATAAACTGTAGAAGACGTGAAGTTGTAGACGCTGAGGGTGAGGCCCAGATCTATCAATCAATTACATAGGATATAATGGCGATGTCATAGGCTTGATCATTCGATGCATAACTGGGGACATCTGTCTGATCCCATCACTAGAGATCCTGAATAGTGAAAGGCTCTTTTGATCTGATCCGACCATGGGATATCTTTGTGGAGGAAAATGGCAGGATCCATAGAAAAAGTATGGAAAATATGGCGGTTCACGCAACACAGAACCCTAACATAATTATCTATGTTATCCACCATATACATATATATGCGCATTTAGACCATTAAGTTATGCTCCATGTATTTGTTGGCATGTAAGTATTCTTACAGCTAGAAAATATCTAGGGAATACCCATAGAGAAATGTCTCAATTTATCATATGGGAGAAACGTGCAGTACTTCCCAAGACTGTTATTGATGTGTATGGATCCTATCACTAAAAAGCATATCAAAATAACTCAACGATGTAATGGCCAAGGTGACAATTATTCATGGGGAAAATGTGCAGTGTTTACCTCTTAGGGCTACAACATTTGATGAGAGAACAAACATTTCAACAATCAATATGACAGATGATGGAAACTCCCAAACCTGCAAAAAAAATTACAATCCATTTAGAAAGAAAAAATTGACAGGTGGTCATAAAAGAGAAATCCTTAATACACAAAAATCTTGTATACCATCATTGTGAAAAGAAACAACTTGAAGTAGCTTGAAATGATGACAGCGAACAGAACCTCTCTATACCTGTGAGTTAAGACAAATCATTAGTTACAAACAAGTTTCATGGAACAGCAAAGTAAATCACAAACGAAATAAGAAATTATACAAAATTCAAGAGATGAAGCATGAGTCTGTTACAGAAATCTCTAATAGTTGCATAAATCACATCAAGAGCATCCAAGGACACATTCAGAAGCAATGCACCAGCAACAAATGTACTGTTTCAAGAAATAGAGAACTTGTCATTCTAGTTGCACCTTGTAATGTTGAAAGATAGTTTGAGAATGAACCGCACCCCCAGGAATAACATGACCATAAATACAATGTTCCCTAACAATGCATCGCCAATGACCTGGACAGCAACAAAATGTTAGACACACTGATAAGTGGAAAAAACATTTGAATACTTTCTACTATAGTCACCTCAATGCAATTGAAAACTGTTGAGAAAATGCTCCTGGAAGAAGCCCCATCAGCTCTGTTCCCTTTCGAAAAAGATATTCTAACTTGCATAGTTATGGATTGTTTAAGTTGAGAAGATCATTCACAATAACAAAAATCAAAGTTAAATTTATAAATACTATGGATACATGCGTCAAGAGCAATATGTATCAAAGTGGAGCGGTAAAGTATTCCCTGCAAACAAAAGCATGATCAAGCACATAAGAGAAGACACAAAATATTGAAATAAGTTCTTGTAGAGAAAGGTGTGTAATGATGAGTAATGAAATCAGAAATCAATGCAAGATGAGAGTAGATTATAGAAAAGGAGCGCCAAAGACTGCAGCTAAAACTTATAAGAATATAAAAACAATACCTATTGTATGATGTTATCAGAAGGGTCAGAAAGTCACATAAAGCTCTAGTGTCAGTGAAACAGGAATGACATCAACAGAAAAGCAGTATGCAAATATTCATATGAGCTAAATCCACTTTAGTGCTTCCAATGATGCTAAACAGCAACCCGAGTATGTCCCGACAGCATAGATTCATACCTTGTCAACAGATGATCCCATGCTCAGATTATTAAACAGAACATGGCGGTACGCCCTTGTCTTGTGCAGGATGAGATCAATCAAGATGATCTACAGAAGGATCAAGCGATGTCAAGGCTTCAGTCAAAGCATGCTGCGAGAAGTGCAGCTGACATATCCCAAACTACGAAATCGCAAGGCGTAGTTCATTGACAACCATACCATGAATTCGCACTCGATGTAGGGATCGGCAACAGCCTTGCAGTTATCCTAAGCACAAACAACAACAACAACAACAACAACAAAAAGGAATAGAATTCAGAGTTGGACGGCTCACGCGCAGACGGCAAAGAGGATTACACGCATGGCGTGGAGAATTGAGAGGTCAGGGGAGAGCTGTTTGGCTTACGCATTTCATCAAGCGGATGTTGCCCGGGGAATACTGCACGAAGAGCGTCTTCACGCGCCCGCCGCAGCCGACGCAGCGCGGACCCTCCCCTTCCGCCTGCGCATCGCCGCCCATCGCAAGGACTGCTGCGTCCGCAGAAGCTTCTGGGGGACCCAACTCCGGCCCGCCCGCCGCTCAGCCCCCCTGCTCGCGGGTCCAGGTCCAGTCTCCCGCCTCGGCGCCTCCACCCTATCGCCGCCCCCGCTGCCTGCCCCGCGCCTGGCCGTCGCCGTTGCCGAATCGGTGCGATGCGAGTGACTGCGACTGAGTGATAGAGCCAGCCCTGGTCTGATGCGACCCTGGTGGCTGATCTCGCAGAAATGGACCTGGGCCGCTCATACACTCGGCCTGCAGCCTGTTCGCTCGGCTTATCAGCCACCAGCCAAGCAGATTTTCTCTCGAACGAATCAATGGCACCAAAGAACTACCGCAATGCAAAGCCGTGATAATTTTCTCCCGAACAAACCAAAGACGTAAATCAGTCCACCCACCAACCGAACAGGCTGCTGTGTGTTCTTTGTGTTCCGATGACATCTCTGATCTTGTTTTTGCTAAAAAATTTTCTGATCTCTCCGCGTCCCGACGACTAAAAAACTATTAATTTCTGAAATAAATCTAAAAAAATACGAACAGCTAATCCACATCAATAACACAAAATCGAGTGGCATGTTCCATATCAAAATAAACTAACCAAGCTACGGTTGATGCAGTGATCCTACCATTATTGTTTCATTTTTCAAAAATCATGCTCACGCTCGTCATTGTCAGGCTAGTGAAACGCAATGAATACACGCGCACGATCCAAACATTGGTGAACACAATGAATACACACGCACGATCCAAACATTGGTGAAAAAGCAACTCTGAAATAAAGAGAAGACTACAGGTACAATAAGTTATGCTCGAATTTATTGCCAACACAGATCAGAAAGACATGAGCATTATTTGATATACCAGTTGAAACACCTCTTCTCTTTGTAACACCCAGGGCCTGGTTCGAAGACATATCGCGGTTCCATAGGAATCGGGATAAAAAAAAAATCGGCATTTCACCTAGAGTTTGAGCTATAAGATGCATCAGCGCAGTAGCTACACTGTCACAGTGGCCTCAGCCTCTTGCAGCCGAAGGGTAACAGCTCTCTTGTGCGCCTCCAGCCCTTCCACTTCGGCCATCTTTGCGACGTACGGACCCAGCTTTCTCAGCCCTTCCTCTGTAAGGGACTGGACGGTAATGTATTTGAGGAAAGAGTTCAGTGATACGCCGCTGTACATCCTAGCATAACCGTAGGTCGGAAGGACATGGTTTGTCCCACTGGCGTAGTCGCCCACGCTCTCGGGGGTCCATTGGCCCAAGAAAACTGAACCTGTCATATGGAAACTAAATATTTAGATCGAGATCGATGTGCACAGGAGGTGCCAGAGAAGTAAAGATAACGATCAATGTCACCAAAGCAGCAGAAAAAAAAAGTGCCTACCAGCATTCTCAACAAGCTCCTCCCACTGCTCAGCATCCTTTACATTGATGATCAAATGCTCTGGGGCATACAAATTTGAGAATGATATGGCCTGCAGAAGGGACAGACATAGGTCAGAATTGGGGGTGCTGAGTTCAAACTTCAAAGTAGAATGCTGATGCACTTGCAGCAGAGATGGGCAGCACAGATGAATCAGGTGTAAGGCATGGCAGGAAGCGGGAATGAAATTACCTCAACCATATCTTTGGCAAACACAGTGAAACTGTGGCTAAGTGCTTTTGAAGCAAATTCACCTCTTGGAAGAGCGTTGCACTGCTTGCTGACTTCTGCTTCAATGGCATCCAAATCAACACCATCTCCAGCAATAACTAGAACCACCTGACTATCTGGACCATGCTCTGCCTACCAAAAAAAAGGGGCATCTAACTGTAACGATAAACATCATGAACATGGTATGCAAATAGGGACTTTTAACACCCTAAACCGAAATTCAGTATTTCACAGGAAACATGACATCGACACCATTTAGCAGTGCAAATCAGATTGCAACAGTTAAGAGAATACCAGTACCTGAGATAGCAAATCAGCAGCAATGTGAACTGGGTTTGCATATCTATCAGCAATGACTAAAACTTCAGAAGGGCCAGCAGGCATATCTATAGATACCATAGCTTCACTGTTCTGCAGTCAAACAAGAATCAGAACCGCAAAAATGGTAGCACGTAGAGAAGATGTGTTAGGCAGATACTGATTGAATTTTACACAATAGAAAGAACAGAACAAACCTGAAGAATCATTTTGGCAGCTGTTACATACTGGTTACCAGGCCCAAAAATCTTCTCAACCTGCAGAGGTAGTAACACAGTTAGCAAAAGGTTACACGACCCTTACATCAGAATTTATGCATGAACAAATAAATAACTGATGCAGAACATGGTGAGCCAAGATGTCCATATGTTAACAGGTGCTTTGAGCGGAGTTTGAAGCTGTAATAGCAATTCCAAGAGTATGCTAAAATAATCTTCCCAAAACAACTTATTGGGAGCTATCCTAAAAAAAATTTTCCCCAAAAATACATCAAATCACATTAGAACGCTAATAACTATCCACAATGCCATTAGTTGGGTTGTCCATCTCATGCAGATACACACACAGCAGCACTGCCAGGTAGGCCCGGTGAGGCCATGCACTCGCACGCGCACATGCAGGGGGCAGGCTGGCCCACAAACCGGCCACCACCATGGCGTGCATGCAGGAACCGGCGGAGGATTGGGGGCACCGCAGACTCCCGCAAATATGGCGGTGGGTGGGACAAAATTCGCATCGCAAAAAGATTGGGGAACATTTACGGGATCTGTTGGACTCCCTTTTTTCTCATTTTTTTCCAAAAAGTTTTTTTAGGAGTGGTATTCACATTCTTTTGGAGTTGCTCTAAGAGCATGTCATGCCCCATAAATGTGCTAAAGTATCCTTACTGACAGAAAAAAAAACATCACTACTGATTTTAAACATATAACCAAGAAATTTGTGTACTTCAAATACCTTTGGGCATGACGCAGTTCCCCATGCCATAGCGGAGATTGCCTGAAAGTAACCGACATTAAGAGCACTGAACTATATAATGAAGTGCAAGACAATCTCAAGTCTCCTATACCTGAGCTCCTCCAGCTTTTAGTATGTGTGTGACACCAGCTTTCTTTGCACAGTAAAGAACCTCCTGCAGGCAACAAAAGTGTCTACTGTCTTAGTTCTCCATCAAACAAGTGCTGGAACAAGTAGTGATATAGTTTCATGTCCTACAAGTGTACCTTGCATATGCTACCATCACGACTAGGTGGTGTGGCAAGGACAATAGTTTTGCATCCAGCAATTTGTGCAGGCTGGAAGAAAGAGAAACCATATAAGAAGTTTCAGAAAGTGAATCACTACAATTAGTTCGGTAGAGAGGATTTGAGCAGAGGCGAGCATACCACAGCAAGCATCAATGCAGTTGAAGGCAAGACTGCAGTGCCACCTGGGACATACAGCCCAACAGCGCCAACACATCTTGTTATTCTTTTACATCTTACCCCCTTCATATATTTATGAAATGGGCATATATAATTAACAAAGAGCATATAGGAGAGATGAAAACTGTAGATGGAAATATCGACACAGCTCTTACTTTCATATTCTCAACTGTGTTCTCAGGTAATTTTTGTGAAACATGGAAGGCATATATATTGTCATATGCAACGTCGAAGGCTTCCTTCACAGCTGGATCAAGCTACAGTACTTATGTAGGTAAGACAACCAAGTTCATATAGAAACTAGGAGAAACAACATAAACATAGGCACCACTCACTTACACTAAATATGCAAACTTATTAATATCAGTTGATATTTCTCAGGATTCAAAAGCTCTTAATGCAAGTCGCTAAAGCCTAGAGTTGCAGCTATTGAAGAAATTGGTAACTAACAAAATCATACATTAACATCATCCTAGAAATACGTGTTTAACACTGCACAGATAGGTAGGTATCACATCAGACCAGAAGTTCAAAGAGAAGAAACAATATGATGCACGGGGAATAACATTGAACAATTTATATAGTATACATGACTTGTACTGATGAAACTACAGAACTAAGTTGCAGATAACAGGATAACTACCTCTGCATCTGGGAGATCACTAATACGCACAACAACATCATCAAGAGTGACCTTGTCAAACTTTTCTGTATAACTGGACAAACCAAACCCAGAAAATTAAGCATAATCTTTCATTCATCGAAGAAGAAACCAACTATAATAGCAGTACTTACTCCTTAACTGCAGCATCACCTCTGACACGGACATCCTCAACAATCGGATTCACCTGATTGCACAAGACAGAGCACCATGGTTCTCAGGCTACAATGAAACAATACTGGACTTCAATACCATGACTAATCCCCATCTCATCTAGTCATCTTACCGTGCCGAATATGGACGAGAAGTCAATGCGGGGACGAGCTTTGAGGCCGCTAACCTCGGCGTCGCTAAGCTCAGACAACCTATACGACTTCATGGCGCTGCTGGTGGTCAATCCTGAAAATCAGAAAGCATCGCGCCATTCCAAGGAACTTAATCAACGACATTAGTGACCCATTGCTGTGGCAGCAGCAGCAAAAAGACGTAAGCCAACATGCGCGCACCTCTGGGCTTGAGTATTCTGGCGGAGGCGGAACGGAGCCCAGAACCAAATAAAACCCTAGCGGTCCCAACGAGCGGCGCCGGCGCCGGCGGAGCGCGCAAGCTGCCCATCAACAGAGCGCGATTCAATTCTGGAGCGTCGCGAGTGTCAGAAGGCGAGGGGGGGAGCGCGAAAAATTGAACAGCAATCGAGATCGTCGAGGGGGTGGAAGTCGAGGAAGAGACGAACCGTGTCGATGCGGTGGCGCCCGGGAGCAGGCTTCCTCCGGCGGCGACGGTCGAGCGATGGCCGATGGGGGAGACGGAGGTCGCCGCCGTCCGTGTCCACTGGTGTGTCAGTCACAACTCACGCACGAACGCATTCTCTCTCTCCCTATTTTCCTTGATTGATATTAACTGGGCCTTGAGAAAATGGGCCGATGATCAGGGACCATTAGGTCCCGGCCCATGGTTGCCTCTTCAGCTGCTGTTTCTCTTTCACCCGCACAGATCTTTTTTAGGTCCAGGTACTCGGCGCCTCTGGCCCACAGTCGCCGCTCGGTCGGGCCATTCGTACGAGGAGTAGTTAGGGCGTGTTTGGGAGGGCTCGGTTGCACCAAACTAACTCTGGAGCAGTAACTCCACCAATTTGCAGCTCCACCGTGGAGCTGGACTCTTCCTTTGGAGCTCAGGAGATGTGTTTGGCGGAGACAACAACTCCAGCTCCGAAAAATGAAGATTTGAATAGATTACCCTCTTTTGCCCTCAATTTTTTTGCTTGCATGCGGGTGTGTACTTGATGTGTTGTGCGTGTGTGTGCTGTGTGGTTGCATTTTTCGTGTCTGAATTTTTTTTGCAAGAAGTGACGAAACATAGATAGGAGAAAACAGAAAAAACTTGAAAGAGGGTGTTTGGAACAAGGAATCGTCGAACAAAGGAACGTTGAAATATGAAAATAATAATCACATTTGAATTGATTAAACATTATTTGTTTTTAATAAGCATCATTTACTTCATTTGTGAGCTACGACTCACGGATGTACATGGCACTCTCTGGTCCACTCGTTTCCATGTATGTACATTGCTTTGCCTATCATTATCTTCCCCAAGACAAAAAAATAATAATAGAAAGTGGAAGATGCGGCGATTCCAGTGACAGCGGCAGGCGGCCGCCGCCGGCCGAAGAAACCCGCATATGCGCAAAGATCGCAGCTCTTGACATGCAAGGAGCTCCGTGGCCAAGTGCTTATACAAACCCTACATCTTCGGTGGGTAAACCTGAAATCTGTTTTGCTTTTTCCGATTCTCTGGCCTCGCGTGCGAGCGGGCGCCGCCGGGCAGGTGCACGGCCTCGCCAGCGGGCGGGCACGCGGACACACCACCGGGCGAGCTCGGGTCTTCGCGGTCGCAGCCATGGTGCGGAGGATGCGGGAAGGAAAGCGTCGCCGCGCTATGCTCGCTCGCCGGCGGCTTCCACCATCTCGCAATTCCACTCGGCAGCCTGCGATTCAGAACAAAAATAGACGATTCCGACCAGTAGCTTGCAAAACCGGCCGTTAGGCAGGTGCGCGGCCTCGCCACCGGACGGCGCGCGGACTCACCGCCGCAGAGGCAAGCGCGGCTTCACCGCCGGCGTGGGGCGGTCCGCGTCGGATGGGGGAGGGAGGTCCGTGTGGTGCGGGATCCCCGGAGGCACGGCGGAGCGAGGGGTCGCCGGCGGCCGGCGGCGCGCGGGATTGCCGCAGGCGGTGCGGGGGAGCTCGCCGGAGGCGGGGCGGGCACGACCACGCGCGGGGCGGCGCGCGGAGAGGAAGGGTCGCGGGGAGGCGACGAGTCGCGTGGGGAGGGAAAAAGAATGAACCGTTATGTTGTGTAATGGGTGGCAAAGGTGGGTAATTTCCACCCAACTCCACGAGTGAGTATGAAACAAGGCTTCGCGAGTACCCATTCGCGAGTACCCCTTGAGGCACTCCGTGGATTTGGTAGAGTTGGGAGCTAGATCCATGGATTTGGTGGATCCGGGAGTTTTTGGAGCTAGGGTGTTTGGCGGAAAAAAAATGGAGTGGAGTCGTTTTTTTGTGGATCCGGAGGCGCGTGGAGCTCTCCCAAACACGCCCTTAGTTGTCGGGGGCCGGAGCCGGACATGATGGACTAGCCGATCCAAACCGGGAACCGGGGTCCATTTGCAAATAATCGGATCTCGATTAATATTCGTGATCCAAATTAGGGGTCTTTTTGCAAAAAAACGGGGTGCAATATGAAAATAGTCGGATCGCGCCTATTAATCGCGGTCCAAATTAGGGGGTGCTTCTAAAACAACGGGGTCTAACGAGAAAATAATCGGATCGCGATTACGATCCCAACCAGGGGGTCTTTTGACAAAATTCGGCGCCGGCGGCATTGGGGCCGGCGACCGTCGGCGTCGCCGCCGTGACCTCTCGCTTGCGACTCCGCGTGTGTGCCGCGCGATCCTCCGGAAGAATCCACGATTCATGGTGGTGCCTCACCGCCTCCGTGTACCCTTCCGCGTCGCCGCCGCCGCCGCCCGCCGCCCACGGCCCTAGCTCCCGAAGATGCCGCAAGCTGCGGAGGTTGCACCGTCGCGGGTGCCTAGCTAGCCAAGGGGATGGAGACGGCACGCGGACGTAGCCGTGTTGGGGGGTTACCCGAAAAATTCGGATGACTACCCTAACACAAGTAAGAGTTCTTAACACGTTCAAGTTCAAGGTCGAGCGCGAAGAGACCGTGATTCTCTCTCGCAAGTAGCACAAGTTCCAAAAAAGTCCGAACCCGTTTACACGTGCCCTTGCGCCCCCCTTTTATAGGGAGACGAAGGGACTTTTACATACCGATAACACCCTTAGCCTCGAGAGAATATTCCTAGTGTGAACACATACGGAATCGTCTTTTCCATCTAACATATTTACAAATCCGCCACTAGTTCACACTCTAAACCGGACTTTTTGGGACAACAACTTTGACTTTGCTTCTCTCCCCGGTTCGTGAATGTCTTCGCGTGAAATTCCCGAACCGGGTCTTCGACAGCTTCCCGAGTTGGCCTTCGCTTCTCCGCCGGTTCGCGCATGTCCACGCGCCCGACTCCCGAACTCGGCCCTCGACAAATTCCCGAATAGACCGTTCTCCGGAATTCGGGCCATCGACACTTCGAGATTCCGGGCTCCCGCATGTTCGTGACTCCACTTCTTCACCGAATCAAAATTCCCGAACTTCGCACATTCGCGAATTCGAGGCTTCACGGTTCCGTGGCTTCCGAAAATCGTGAATTCCCCGCTCCCGAAAAACATGTTTTGAGAACTTTGTTAAACTCAACGTTTCGAGGGTGACGGGTTTTCCGAATTCCCCAACACTAGCCCCTCGGGGAAGCGGGTTGACTCCGACGATCCGATTCCACGAATCCTTCGGAAATTTAGTAAAAACGTCACCCTCGGAACGTCGGAGGGGACACGCGTCGCCGGGTAACTAAGGACGGTTAAATCGAGGCGTGTTTCGCGAACTACCCCTCCCCGGCCCTATAAATAGCGGCCGCCGCCGTTGAAAAAATTTTACGACTTTCCGGCTTTTTCACAATTCGTGCATTTCTCTTTTTTCGCGGAATGCGGTCTTCTGCTCGAAAAGTCCGCGAGCTTCACGTCTTCTTCGCGCTTCTCTAAGGTATTCCTTCATCTTTCTCTTTCAATTCTTAACTTTTACATTTTTGCGGTGGCATCTTTGTTTCATGAATTTTATTCTCGAATATTTTTCTTATTGCTTCGGGTATGTATTTATTGGTTAGGTGGCTCGAACTAAAAGTACTTGCCGGACCCATGACTACCGAAGAGCTCATCGCAATCGGTCTTCCAATTGACCCGGTGGCGAAGGTGCCGAACATGCTACACCTACCGAAGATGTCGGCTCCCCTAGCGGCTCCGGGAGTCGCGAAGATGGGGAAGTTCAATCCGACGACCGCGAAAACGTTGGAGATGTGGATGCCGGTGTCGACGACCCGATCATGTTAAGGACCTCGGCCCGCCGCCACCCTCACTCGCCTTCGGAGAGTCGAAGGTCACAAGCAACACGATTCGTGAGTACGAGAGGGCCGGATTTTTCTCCCCCCGGCGCCGGGCGTGCCCCGCTTGATGAGGGCGATTCCAACTCCGAAGGAGGGAGAGATTGTGGTGTTTCGGGATTTCTTCATCCGTGGGCCGAGGTTCCCTTGTGACCCCATCTTGCCGCCATTCTCGATGCATTTCCGGTGAAGATCCACCGACTTACTCCTACATCCTTCCTTGAGGTGTCAAAGTTTATCCGGATTCGAAGACCTTCGGTCGTAGTCCTACCATCGACGCCTTCACCGGATTCTACGAACCGGTGATCATCCCCGAAGTTGTGAAAGGTGAAGGCCGGCGGTTCTACCACGGCCCGGCACGCGTGCCGCACCTTCAATACGCGACGCCAGAACACCCGACAAGGAATCACCCGAATCCAGATCGCTCCTTGCTGCAAGTCCAACCTTACCGACGATTGGAAATCTTACTGGTTTTACTTGAAGGTCGATGTGCCGAAGCTGTCATGCCCGATCGCGCCTCTCGCCGCGGTGAACGTAGGGAAGTACAACCAGCGGGCCTTGGGAATCAGAAGCTGCGAGAGTGCATTTCACACGGCCGGCACAATACTTGGCGGCCGTGACATCATTGAAGAATTCGTTGCTTCCCCGGGTCCGGCCTATCTCGAACGGTTGGTCCCCTGCGAGCTCG
Organism: Cenchrus americanus; assembly: GCA_947561735.1. NCBI lineage: Eukaryota > Viridiplantae > Streptophyta > Magnoliopsida > Poales > Poaceae > Cenchrus > Cenchrus americanus. The sequence goes on along the minus strand of OX387240.1, from coordinate 8,553,077 downwards.
TGTACTATAATGTCAACGGGCGGACCGTAAGGTGCCTTTCCCGAAGTTCGGGATCAAGCTTCGCGAAGGCCAGAGCGCCAAGGACTTCATGGACGAAGTGGAAAAAAGGGTTAACGTCATGGTAGGCAAATATACCATGAACGAGTACAAGGCGTATAAGGCCCTGGTGAAGCACAAGAAGAAGATCAACCGCGTCTTTTCGGAAGTTTGCGGTGATAAATTTTTCAGCTCTCGAGGCCCTGGTCCCAAGTTGAAAGTTCCCGCCGTCGCCGTGGCTAGTTGCTCGGCTGCTCCAATCAACACTCCCCGAATAAGATCGTCGAAGCGAGGCCCGTCGCCCGCCGGTGAGGGGGCCTCTTCGGGAGTCAAGCCTTCGAGGACTAGATCACTGGAATCGTCGAAGCGGAAGCGCAAGACCTCCGAGCCTCGAACTTCGGATGCTGAACTCCAGGCTGCTTCGGGGCTTGCCCAGATGAGCCGCAAGAAACCAAAAAAGGCCGTGAAGAAAATTTCCTCCACCGGCGTTCGGCGAGTCCCATCCGCCTTCGACGACGACACCTTCGTGGACACCGATAGCCTTAAAGGTGTTTTCCTCTCGGACACCTTGTTTAACTTTCGAGACGAGCTTGCTCACACAGGTTCCGAGAATGAATTCGTGGATGTTGATTCCTTTTCGAATCTTGCCCTCGAAGTCCGAAAGAAGACATCCCCCGCCGTTGCCGAGAAGTCCGTTGTTCTTGAAGTTGCTTTGTTCGCACCGAGTCCCCCGCCGTTGCCGAAGCCCCCGTTCTTCGAAGTCCCCGCCGCCGACCAAGCCTCCTCCGACTCGCCCGGGACCTTGAGCGCACTATTCAAAGGGGAGACAATCCTACCGAACATGTTCCTTTGGTCAAAGTTCGGGAGGTCGTCCCCAAAGACCAAGCGCCCTCTCCTTCCTTAGCCGCTTTTAACAAAAGCTTTGGTACGTCTCTTCGCGGCAAGCTATTGCGTGTTGGTTTCGAGACAAGTGGCGTTGGGAGCAAGACGTCCAAGTTTTTAACTCGTGGAAATCGTCCGCAATTGTTGATGAAACGAGAGAGGAGGCGTCGAACGATGCGAAGAAGCCGCTCAAGGCTCCGAGAAAAGGCCTCTCTCTGTCTCCGAAACCACTCCTTCGCCTCGAGGGAAAACCTCTTCCGGTTCGACTAAACAAGTCACCATGCGGCATTTTAGTAAGCAAGGTTCGTTCGTCCTCACTACCTCTTCGTGTCATTCACGATTGTTGAATCTTGGTCTGAGACTTACTCCTGAATTTTTCAGAATTCAAGGATCTTTTGCATTCTTACTCTCCTTCAAAGCTTGCACGCTTCCACGAGGATTATACCCTCAAGTACTCTATGCTTGGGAAGGTTGCCATAGAGCGGCTTTCTAAACAAGAGAAGATTAATGAAGAACTTTCTTAGAAGTCCAAGGAACTAGAGTGTAACTTCACCCTCGCGCAATCCACGAATCTGGAGCTCGAGAGAAAGGTGGGCCGAGCCGGCGGAAGCTTTGAAAACGAGTCACGATGAAAAGAAAGTCGCGAGAGGCCGCACTCGAGGAATCCAAGAAAGAGCTTGAGAAAGTTCAAAAATCTCATGAAGATGATGCGAGCGTGATTGAAAAGCTTCGGCAAAAGCAAGAGCGAGCTACGAAAATCGCCGAAGATCTTCGCATCAATAACGCAAGCCTCGCCAAGTCCCCGAGCACAAAGGATCGCAAAATCGTGGATCTTGAGAAGGCGGCGGGAACAAGGTGAAGCCTCGAAGAAAAACACTTCGGAAACTGCGGAAAAGGCCGAAACGGCTCTATGTGGAGTACCGAAATCTTTGAATGAGTACGGTGTTCGTCCGGCCCCTCTCTCCCGATGACATCGATATTCCCGATTTTATGGATTGGGCGGAGGCCGAGTTCAAGGCCCTTACCGAGGTGATCTCGGCGCCGGCAACTTCGCCGTTGCTTTCTCTCGTGGAGAGTATCCCGAAGATTCTTCACGATTATGATCGTGTGGACTTGGCGAAGTTTCGCGCGAAGCTCTCTCGATTCCCCAGCGTTACTAGTGACGCGATACTTCGAGCGAACTCCGACGTTCAAGCTATCAAGGTGAAGTTCGCAAAGGAGTTCTGGTTGGTTGGCGGGGAGGATATCGTTAAGACCATTGCGCAGGCAAAGCTTGCTGAGGTAGTTTCTTTTGCTCGATTTCGTGACTTATGTTTGTCGCAGATGTTCCAGTTTCTTAAACCTTCCTCACTTTTTTCTTTCTTTTCTCGGTCGAGGGAAGAGGAGAACCGAGAGGGTACCGCCGCGTCTCCCGAAGGATCGACCTCCGGCGAGGGTTCTAGCGAGTTCGGCGAAGACGGCTCGGGCGGCGGCGGCAGCCGTGGCGGCGGCGGCCGATGATGGCAACGACGGCGAACGGGTCCCCGAACGAGAGGAGGATTCGCCGAAGGTGGATGTTATGAACGAACGATATGTCCGGACTTTTGGGTGAATTCGGGATTGGTTGTACATTCATGTAGATTCATCAAACTTTTACGAACAGATGTTTTGTATATTTTAACCTGCGCAGGTCCTGCAAGCTGGGCCTGCGCAGGACGTGCTACCACTGCGAATTCATCGGGATAGGATGTTCGTTAGTGGTGAAGCGTGGTGTCTATTCAAGCGAGCACATCCCGAACAAGATTTTTCCGATTTTTGGCTTGAGGCCTCGCTTAAGTTTTCTATAGGATGTTTTGATCTCTCCTCGTTTTTCTTACTTCGTAAGAAGATTCGTTCCGTGTCGTCTACTCCGCCGCCCTCGAAGGTTCCCAAGACGGAGCCCCTTAGCCCCTTAGCCGATGCATCCGACTTCGCCTATGCCGGTGATATGGTTGAGAACAACGTTTGTAAACCAGGACATGTTGTACAACTTTCATTCTAAATTTCGCACCGATTATTGTAATTATCGAGGAACTATTCGGGAGTTTTTATGCGAATAAGGCAATGAATACGTTTTTTCTTGAAAAAACGTCACCCTCCCCCCACCTTGCCGTTTTGCATGAAAACTCGAAGGCAAGTTCACGAATCTTACTATTCCGGATTTCGAGCACATCTTTTTAGGAGAAATCTTCGTCAATTTTTTTAAAATTCGACCGTCATTGTGCAAGTCGACAAAATTTGTTTCTCGAATTTTGTGGACTTGCCCCGATTGCGACTTGCCTCGGTTTAAATTGCAACCCTCGGTTGCTTCAACCAAGATTTTTCTCGCGATTGTCCGATGGAGCCCCTTGCCCTTTTCTTACAATGATGATACCGAAAAATTTTCAACAATCTATACGAGTGAGAATACGCGAGGCAAAGTTTTAGACATTCACTTTCTCGAAATCATCATGCGAACTTTACGGTGTGAATCCCTTCGTGGATGGGATTTTTCTAGGCCACAACTTGTTGTTGTCTAAGGCCTTTTCGGTGGGAATCCCTTGATGGATGGGATTTTTCTAGGCCACAACTTGTTGTTGTCTCGAGCCTCTTTTTCGTTGATCTCACAAACTTATTTCTTTTTTCACGATGGAATTTCGGCTATCACGGAGCCTTTGTCACGAACTTTTTCTTCTTTCATGATGGAATTTCGGCTATCACGGAGCCTTTCTCACGAACCCTTTCTTTTTTCACGATGGAATTTCGGCTATCACGGAGCCTTTCTCACGAACTTTTTCTTTTTTCACGATGGAATTTCGGCTATCACGGAGCCTTTCTCACGAACTTTTTCTTTTTTTCACGATGGAATTTCGGCTATCACGGAGCCTTTCTCACGAACTTTTTCTTTTTTCACGATGGAATTTCGGCTATCACGGAGCCTTTCTCACGAACTTTTTCTTTTTTCACGATGGAATTCTCGAGGCACGCAATTTGGGGGAAGACTCTTTTCATATATATATCGGAAAGAGTACTTACATAGGATTCGCCTCGTTAAAAACCTTGCCTCTTGATTTAGAGCCCCCTTGCAAGGAAAATAGTACGGTCCTTCTTATTCTAGTACGACTATAAGAAATAAAACTAGTTTTTTGCTCCGAAATCACTTATAGACACGTGATTCGGGTTTTTATCTTCTCGAAGTGCAAACTTACGAAAATCGAAAAACTACTACCCGCTACATCTATTTACAACTAGGGTTTTCATGGATAATACCTTTTCGGTGTCGGCATTCCACGAATACGGCAACTCTTCGTCGATCTGCTCCATCGGGCGAAAAGCCGCCGGCATATCTGTTTCCTTGGCGATGTAAGGCCCTTCCCATGACTCATGAAGTTTTCCCGGGTTTTCCCAATTTTTCTTTCTTTTCAAGACAAGATCACCAGTTTTGATGTCCTTTCGGACCACCTTTTTGTCCCTCCATGCCCTTGTCTCTCTCCGGTACTTCTCAATGTTTTCTGTTTGCTTCAAGGATTGTCGGTTCTATCATGTCTTTTTCCACCTTCTTATCAATTTCCTCTATCTCTTTTCCCTTCGGGACTCTCATGCTTTCATTCCCCGATCTCCTCCGGTGTCATAGCCTCGGTCCCGAAAAGCGGGCGAAAAGGTGTGAAACCCGCCGCCCTTGAGACCGTGGTGTTGTGAGACCGCATCACCTTCGGAAGTTCATCCACCCACTTTCCCTTTTTCTGATCGAACAAACATTTATTGATTCCCGAAAAAATCAAGCCATTGGCTCTTTCAACTGCACCATTGGACTGTGGATGATATACTGATGAAAACCTCGCTCTGTGTGCCTAAGGTTCTACGCAAGTATTCTTTGAAAGTGTAGCGATCGAACTTGTTTGCCATTGTCAACCGTCGGTTCTCTAGGAACTCCGAACCCGCGACTATGTTACGCCAAAAGAATTTCGAACCGTTGTGGCCGTGATATTCACGAGTGGTTTTGCCTCTACCCACTTCGTGAAATAATCGGCCGCCACGGCCGCGAATCGGCGGTTGCCTTGAGCCGTTGGCAACGGGCCTACTAGGTCCATTCCCCACCTCTGCGCAGGCCAAGTTGGAGGAATTAGATGAATTGGCATTGACGGCGGTGCTGGCGATTTCTGTCTTCTAGCACGCTTCACATTGCCGAACTAGCATCTTGGCATCGATGTTTATGGTGGGCCAATAGAATCCCCTGCTTTATCGCCTTACCGGCCAAAGCCCCGGTGCCTATGTGTGCCCCACGAATCCGCCGTGAATTTCTTTCGGCGAGTTCCCGACCTTTTCGGAGGTGATGCAACGCGGCCAAGGCTCGGTGACTCCCGACTTGTACAATTCTCCGTTTACTACCGCATAGCCTCGAGCCCTTTGCTTTAATCTCTTTTCTTCCAATTCATCTCGTGGTTCGTAATGCCCTCTGAGATAAGCCATGATTTACGCTCTCCGGTCTGGAATTTCCACTACATTCACGATTTGAGCCCTTGAATCTTTGATGGAGGGCTCTCTGATGATTTCGAAGAACACATCCGGTGGTAGCTCTTGATTTCTGGCTGCCGCTTTCGCCAGTTTGTCTGCCTCATTGTTGTCATCCCTTGGGATATGCTGGACTGAATACCCTCTGAAGTGTTTTTCCATTTCTCTGACCTTTTCGAGATATTTCATGAGAACTGGGTTCCTGGCCTCACTTTCCTTCTCAATGTGTTCCTGAATCACTTTTGAATCCGTTCTGATTATGAAGGTCTGCTGCCCTAAGGCTTTCATTTTTCTTAGTGCCAACGAGAGAGCTTCATATTCGTTGTATTGTTCGTGGAATGCTCATTGTTCGTGAATACGAGCCGCGCCGCGTATCTTATGACTACACCCGTCGGAGACGTTACAACGACCGAAATTCCAACCCCCTTGTAACACCATGCTCCATCACACCGCACTATCCAAGGTTCGGGTATATTTTCTTCTCGGGTTACGAGTGGGTGAAGTCCGGTCGACGACAAAATCTGCCGGGGACTTGCGATTTTATAGCACTTCTTCTCTCGAAGTCTACCACATACTCGGAAAGTTCGGCACCCCACTTGATGATTCGGGTGGATGCCTCCCTATTTGCGAACAAATCATTCAGCGGTTGGTTGGTGATGACTCTTATTCTGTGACCCTCGAAGTAATGTCTTAGCTTTCTCGCTGCCATGATGACCGCATACGCGATCTTTTCCAGCTCGGAATAGAAAATCTTGGAACCAGACAATGCTTCAGAGGCGAAGTATACAGGAATTTGCCTGATCTTTCCTTGTTCTTCCTTTTCTTGTACCGACGCTCGCGCTTACCGCCGAATTTGATGCGGACACGTACGGCGAGAAGCGGCGATTTTGGTTCGGGGGGACAGAGTTTGGTCATGGTGGACAAGTAATCCTTCAGCTCGCGAAAGGCCTGCTTCTGAGGTTCAGACCACTGGAACTTTTTGGCACTTCTGAGCACTTGGAAGAACGGTAAACTTCGTTCTGCGGCTCTGGGAATAAATTTGTTGAGGGCGGCCACTCTCCCTGTCAACTTCTGAACATCTTTCACTGAGATTGGCTCTTGCATTTCCACCAGAGCCTTTATTTTGTCAGGGTTTGCCTCTATGCCTTTCGTTGAAACTAGGCATCCAAGAACTTTTCCCTTGTGAATGCTGAACACACATTTTTCCGGATTCAGCTTTAAGTTTGCTGCCCTCATGTTCGCGAATGTTTACGCCGGATCACCGATATGGTCTTTCCTCCGAACACTTTTGACAACTATGTCATCCACATATGCCAAAATGTTTCTCCGAATTTGCCGTGCGGTACTATCGCTATCATTCTCGAAAACGTGCATCCTGCATTCTTCGACCCCTCTACGGCATTCTCACGAAACAAAATGTTCCGAAAGGAGTGATGAAACTTGTCTTTTCTTCGTCCTCTTTGCGAACCCCGATCCGATGATACCCGAGAGAACATATCCGGGAGCGAAAGCATCTCACCGTTGGCTGCATTATCCACGATTTTGTCTACCCTTTCCAAGGAAAAATCGTCCTTCTTGCATGCCTTGTTCAAATCTGTGAAGTCCACACACATTCTCCATTTTCCATTTTTCTTTTTAACCGGCACGGTGTTGGCTAGCCGGACCGGGTACTTGACCTCTCGATTACTTGGGCATCCCGCAACCTCCGAACTTCGCTTCCACTTTGCTTTGACTTTTTCATCAGACATTTTCCGAAGTTTTTGCTTCTTGGGCGGTATTTTGTCATCTGTTTCCAGGGCATGTTCGATTATATCCCTGTCAACACCTTGCAAGTCCTTAGCTAAACATGCGAAAACATCCTTATTTCTGTTCAGGAATCGTATGAGTTCACTGTCCTCTTCGGCGCTTAGGTTCGCCCCTATTATGACCGCTCTGTCGGGCATGTCATCCAAATACACTTTCTTTGTTTCATCTTCTGCGGCTATCTCATTTTTCTCTTTGTCCCGCTTAGGCTCTTCATAGGTTTCCTTCCTCTCATCGAGTTTGCTTTCGGTGGTACACATTTGTTTGGCGGGCGTGTGGCCTTTTTCTATGTTCCCGGCCTTCTCGCCGATTGCCGAACACCGTGATAACCCCTTTGGGCGCAGGCATCTTCATGCATAGGAATTGTTATCTTATGACAGCATCAAACTTGTTCATGAAACCTCTGCCGAAGATCGCGAGGTACGGGTGATATATGTCAACTACATCAAAAGTGAGGCTCTCCGTTCTGGCATTCTCGAGATCTCCGAAAGAGACTGGGATTGATATTTTTCCCACCGGCTTGATGGGCTTTCCCCCGAATCCCCGCAATGGGTACTGCGGTGGGTCCAACATATGCTTGATTCGAGATTCATTTTCTCGAATATTTTCAGGAACAGGATGTCCTCCGAACTCCCGTTGTCGACCAGGATTTTTCCTATGACCCACCCAGCAATATTGACTTCAATCACCATGGCGTCATTATGAATCGCGGATTTCAACCTGAAATCTTCTTCTGTAAAGGTGATTGGCACCTTCGCCCACTCCGGGCGAGCAGCCGGGCCATCATTGATGATGGTGTTCACGGATCTGAAATAATTGCTTCTCTGCTTCTTGGTCTCGAATTCCATAGCGGATCCGCCCGTGATTGGCATGATAGTCCCGAACGATGGCAGTGCCTTAGAGTTCTGAGGTCCCGAACTTGACTGAGGCCTTGATGAGCTTTCTGGGGGCGGTGGCAAGATTTCCCGAATGGGCCGTGGTTCTTGGATTGATCGTATCACTTGCGGCCGAGGGAAGAATTGTTGCGATGGGCTGCCATGCGATTGTGGTTGTGGAAATTGCTTCGAAGTGGTACGAGCTTGACCGTGGGTTCGCGAACTGCGGTTGCCGAAGTTCGGCCGAAACCGACTTGGCATCGAGGATGCAATGCTAATCGGTGCTTTCTCTTGTTGGATTCTTGCCATGTTCTTCTTTGTCTCTCGGGCACCCTTCGGTCTTGTGGCCTCTTCCATGATGCGGCGGCGTAGAAGTGGGGATCTCTTGGGTTGTGGTTCGGGAGTCCCGGGGTTCCTCTTCCTCTCCCCCCTTCCTCCGGGACCGAATCCTCCCCCGGTGCTTGGCTTTCTTTGTCTTGTTGTGGCCGAGAGTTTCCAACATTGTTTACGTTTCGTGGAGGTTGGGGTGGTGCTCGCCGGTCATATCTCTCGTTCCCTGTCTTGCCTCGTTTCATTCGGCTACCCTCTTGCGGTGGTCATCATCGGACGAAATGTAATCTTCCAATTCTCGAAATAGCTCTTCAACTGTCTCGGGCTTCTTTCTTGTGAGGTGAGAAGCCGTTGGCCCCGGGGTGAGACCTTTGATCGGTGCCTTGATCGTTGTCTTGTCATCGGCGTCGGGGGATCCGAGACCTCTGTTGCATGAACTTTCTCACGAAGTTCCGCGGTGGTTCTCTCGTCCTTCTCGCTGCGGTTGTACGGATCCGAGGCTTCGGCCGTTGTGTCATGGAACATCCGAAACGCTTGCATGAACTTTACTTTGAGATCTACCCGACCGTAGATCGAGTGTGGAGGCGTAGTGAGTACCAATTCGATTGGTCCTTCGCAAGCTATGATGAAGGATTTGGCCAGCGCAACATCATCTCCTCCTGCTGAGTTCACAGCCGACTCGTATCTCATGAGAAACTGCCTGGAGTTTCCGAAACCGTTGTACTTGGGAAGAGAGACAGGCTTGAACTTCGGCGGCCAAGGTGTTGTTTGCAGCCCTATCGACAGCGGCGATTCAGAATCCACGAAATGTGAGACTCCGTTTCCCGCGAAGAAGTTTTCTTTCGGGGATTCTCCGGCAGTGCGGGGTTTTGACGCGGTGTCTCCTGCCACGGGGAACTTGTTCTCTTGCTTTTTCATTTCATCAATTTCTTTTTGCATTGCTTCTATCTCGCTCTTTTGCTTTGTTCGACCGCTCTAGCTTTTCGGAGGTTTTCCTCTTTGCTTGTAACCGAGCTGCGAACTTTTCCTTATCTTTCTGCAGTTTCTTTGTATCTTTTCTTGAATCATGGCTAGCTCTCTGTCTATGGCATCATCATCATCATCATTGACATTCTCGAACTCCTGCTGCTCAGTGCGCTGTTCTTGGATGTGAGCTGTCTTTTCTGTTCTTTCCTTCATGAGGGCCTCGAGCTTTTCTCTTCGTTGTTGGTCTGTTGTGTTCGAGGACTCAGGAACAAACGAGGTTTCATTCCCTTGGGTGAGATGGCGATCGTCTCGGTTAGCTTTGTCTTTGGAACGGCCTTCTTGGACTTCTTCGAGGTGGCATCGTGAGCTTCTTTTCGGCTGGAACACGGTGGGCGCCAATGTTGGGGGGTTACCCGAAAAATTCGGATGACTACCCTAACACAAGTGAGAGTTCTTAACACGTTCAAGTTCAAGGTCAGAGCGCAAAGAGACTGTGATTCCCTCTGCAAGTAGCACAAGTTCCAAAAAAGTCTGAATCCGTTTACACGTGCCCTTGCGCCCCCTTTTATAGGGAGACGAAGGGACTTTTACATACCGATAACACCCTTAGCCTCAGAGAATATTCCTAGTGTGAACACATACGAATTTGTCTTTTCCATCTAACATATTTACAAATCTGCCACTAGTTCACACTCTAAACCCGACTTTTTGGGACAACAACTTTGACTTTGCTTCTCTCCCGGTTCGTGAATGTCTTCGCGTGAAATTCCCGAACCGGGTCTTCGACGGCTTCCCGAGTTGGCCTTCGCTTCTCCGCCGGTTCGCGCATGTCCACGCGCCCGACTCCCGAACTCGGCCCTCGACAAATTCCCGAATAGGCCGTTCTCCGAATTCGGGCCATCGACACTTCGAGATTCCGGCTCCCGCATGTTCGTGACTCCACTTCTTCACCGAATCAAGATTCCCGAACTTCGCACATTCGCGAATTCGAGGCTTCACGGGTTCCGGGCTTCCGAAAATCGTGAATTCCCCGCTCCCGAAAAACATGCTTCGAGAACTTTGTTAAACTCAACGTTTCGAGGGTGACGGGTTTTCTCGAATTCCCCAACAAGTTGTTTAGCTTTTCTCTTGTTTCGGACTTCGCATCATTGCTTGGTTTTAGATCTCCTATTTTCCTATAAGCATTTATTGCTGTCCGGCGTCTATTCTTTTTTTTTAACGAACCGCACAGGATAGTGCGTGTTTCATTGATATAGCGAGGAGAAAATACAAGACTATGATCCCGGAAGATCATAGGCGAGGAAAAAGAAAGAGAAAGTAAAATAAACTCACCCGGTTGGATTGGGACCTCAACACGAGTTACCGCACCGTCCGGTTAACCGGGACAACAACGCGGCCAAAACTCTACACTCAACGACGACGAGAAAAACGGAGCAAAACCACGGCTCCACCCTCCCAAACAAGTATTGAAAAACCGGCCGAAGTGAAGACCGTCGCGGTGAAGGAACGGAGGGGCGGACACCACCACACCGAAAGGGCCACCGCCGTGCGGAAAACCAACGCCGCGGTGTTGTTGCACCCGAAAGGCCACCGGGCGGCATGTAGAAACACCGAGTCAGAAGCAACTCTCGCGTGCGCGGGGACCACCAACCCGCCTCACAGCACGCCTCACTCTCTCGTGCGCGGGGACCGCACAAACCCGCCGCACGGCTCCACACTCCAGACTCGTCACAAAGATTGTCGTCGAAGTAGCACAAAGAGGTGCCCCGCCCTCAGAACCAAATCAAGCCGCGATCACCACGGAGGCTCGAAAACATCTCGGCTTGCTTCCCCCTCGCGCAAGCCGCCACCATCGAGCCGAAGTCCAAAGAAGTCGCCTACGCCGTCATCCGACGTTGTACCGCACCGGAGATATTCGGCCGTGCTTCGAACGCCCCGCCGCAATCCGCCGCAGCCATGTCTCCTCGGGCTGCGGATGCCGCAAGTGTCGTCCGACGACGCTGTCCCGCACCGCACCGGGAGTGCCAAGCAACCCCGGCCCGCCGCAGAACGCCGCAAGCGGGCGAGTCCGCGGCCGAGAAGAGACCCTCGGACTCCAACCGAAGAGCGGACGTCGAGGCTTGAGGTAGGCGCCCCCCGTAGCGCAAGCCGTACGACGGGTATGCCACCACCAACGGAGCGGTCGCAAAAGGCAAGGCCGGCCATGCCGACGAGCGCAAGGTGTCTCAAGAGACGACGCCTCCAAGGAGGTTACGACACCGCCGGCGCCGCCGTCGCTCGTCCAGGAGCTGGACCGGGTTTGCACCCTGAGATCTCATGTAGCAGGGCTATCACTCCAACATGGCGCCCTCAACAGGGAGAGCGACGCCCTAGGGCGCCGCCGCCAATCCACCAGAAAGATTCCGGCAAGGGCTTTCGCCCGGAGCAATGAACCCCACTACCACCATCTGCCTTAGCCGGCCGGCACCACCTTGCAACCGCAGCCGGCGAAGAGACGTCGCCATCATAGCACTCCACCAACCGCCGCGGAAGCCTCGAGTCACTGTCGTCGTCCCCACCTCCCAACGTCCAGCGTCTATTCTGGCGCCTTATCCTGAAATGTCTACATGTTGATGTTTCGCTGAGGTATCCAAGTATGTCTTGCCCTCTATGGTTGGTTTGGACATTCATCAGGACACTGTCACTCTGTCAGGAAACCGAGACATACCAGGAATCCACTGACTCACTGAGCGTGAATTGGTAAGATTAAATTTGTTTGAGCAAATATTACTCCCAGGGTAAGTATAAGTTTCACACTAGACAAAATGTTGCTTCATTCTCAGTTACTTGAAAATAAATTGGCTGGCTGGCTGTGATCAAATGCTGCTATCACTATTTCAGGGGCAGCACGTTGAAGGATGCAGCACTAGTTGCCTATGCACAGATGTTTTTTGCTCCTACTAACCATGGACGGGCCATAAGCTGAAGGCTGCCACCGCTGCTGGAATCTATGCGCTTAATTCTCTTGGAAATGCAGCTGTTGAAGAATTTGAATGAAGATGGTGATTGGGCCGGTGACTGCTGGCTTGACGAGGGGGTGATTCGGCAAATTTGGGGGTTTTTACATGGATAAGTTTTAGGACTTATTTGTCGAAATTTAGCTCATCAAAACATGCAGATTATTCGCCCATATCTAGTGTAGACTACTAGACTATTGAGAAACAACATCAAGCTAGATGGGGGAAAGATATTCATCACAAGAGAATTAAATATCTTCGTACAATGTGGCTTACATCTGACCTATCTGGTGCCCTGGTCCCTAACAGAGCATCCTTCGATACATTCTGACCTAGGCTGCTAGTGCTAACTAAACAAGTACTAACCCTATTCTCTACCCAACAAGCGAATAAACAAATGCCATATGTACATTAGCAGATCAGTCACTGCCATTGACATTTTTTGTCTACAATATGTGGTTTCAGATTTCTGGCCATTCATCATCTGCAGATAAAAAGCAAGCTACCATGCTCATGGTTTCTTTGATGATCCTCATGAAGCTTGTTATCTGAAAATCTTCCTGCATATATGTACTTGTGTTGCACTGGTTCAACAAGGTGATAACTGATGATTCAAATGCTAGTAAGATTTACAGCCAGATTAGGATCTGAAAGTCTGACACTTCATCAATTAGATAAGAATCCTTCACCTGCTCTGCAACTGAACTGTACGGGTGTCACATGGCTAGAACATGAGGAAGGTGACCAGTGGTCGTCAATACATGGCAATGCCCCACGAAACAATATGTTCCTGATGGAACACAAAAAATTAGTCACCAACACCATGGGAGATCTCATCAAGCTGCCCTCCTCTATGTCGCATCGCCTTCATTGTGTTTAGTTCTTAAATCTGCAACAAGCTTGCATGTCTTCAGGAAAGCATCTAGCAGCTGCATACAAGCAACCATGTTAAATATTTGCGATATTCTGTATATTGAACTGGCCATCAAAAACTTAGGAACGACAACAAAATTCTAGCATACCATCTTCGGTTTGAACACTCAGTCAATAATCAGGTTTAACAGAAATGAGATACTTTAAGAAGAGCACTAGCATTTCAGAGCAAGGGTGTACAGTACTTACACCAGGATGGTGCTGCAACGTAGGAGAGTAGCGATCAAGAGTTAAATATATCTTTTCAAGAAGGCTTAAATGTGCATTAATCCTGTCGCCCAGTATGATAACCTGAACCAGATCGGAATATTTCAGAGTTGTTGTCCAGTGAACTTATAATTATTATAAATCACATTTTTGTTAAACCGAAATTTAATTCTGTAAGTACCTTGGCTTCAGCCTTTTGGAGCTCAGAACGTCTTGTTTCAAGCATTTGCTTATACCAGAGCCCTATTTTTGTTAGTACCACAGCTTGTCTGACCATGTGGCTGCAATGATCACTCAAATGCTCTGACCTGAAACAAAAATGAAAAAAATATTGGATTCTAGTTTTTGAAAAGGAAATAAAAATGCCTGGGAAGAAAGTTTAAAGGAAGGTTAACCGACCTGCTTTCAGTTCTTTCCACTGATATTTTTTTCTCAATTTCCACAAATTCTTTTGATAATTTCATAATAGATACTAAAATGCACTCCAGCTGCATTTCCTGCTCTTTCTTAGTGAGACTACTACTATGATCCACATTTTTCTTGTCACCAGATTCAATCTCTAAGCTTAAGTTCTGTTTCACAAGTTCTTCGCACTGCAGATCGCGCCCAGTTGATCTTCTTGGTGATGTGCTAGGCTCCACCTCAATATCACGCAGAACAATTTCTGTACTTTCTTGTTTGATGACTTCTAGATCTTCCTGGTGATTCTGGAACAAACGCCCTTTTTCTAGCTCTGCTAACTTCTCCTTTAACCTGTTATTTTCTTCATTGTATAAATGCAATGCCTTATCCTTTTCTGAGATTGCAGATTCAAGAGAAGACAATTTTGCACTAAAATTCAGTGCAGCACCATCCATGCTGTTCTTAGAGTCATCAAGCAATTGCCTTGTAACAGCTTGGTACAGCCCATCTCTAACACCTCCTTCAATTCGGAGGTCCTCAAACTCTTCCCTAATTTTGTCAATCTGTCTCAGGAGCTCTTCTTCCGATGACAACTGAAGAGACAGTTCTGTACTGGCTTCAGACAGTTGAGATGATAATGCCTTAACATCCTTCATCTTATCGGCAAGCAATCCTCGGAGATGCTGATTTTCATAGTACAAAGCATCTATTCTGCTTGTCAGTCTGCATCTTTCATCGAGCTCATCGTGAGTCATGCAGATCGCAGGTACCTTTATATTCTTGGAAATGATCTGATCCAATCTTGATATGATCTCCGGAATTTTGTTCCTCAAAGGTTCAAATTCCACGTCATTTTTAAGAGAATGTGACCCCTTCTCCCGTTTAAACCTGAACAGTTCTTCTGTCTTCTCTTGTAATGCTGATTCGTGCATCCTTTTCAGCTTGCTGATCTCAGACTTAAAATAGCTTATCACTTCATCTCTACTCCTACCGTTGAGATGGCGAAAGTCGGATTTCTCTGAGATGACATCCTTTGCACCAAATGATTTTTGCTTCCTGAAACTCTTACTGTCCTCAGCACGCGGAGAACGATCCTCTTTTGCTTTCTTTCCAAATAAATTGTACATCCACCTGTTACTCTTACCACCTGAACTTTCATGCTTGCTGTTAGAAATATGTGCTTCTGGTACTGAAGGCAGCAATAGCTTACAAAGAGCACCAAGGTCTTCACGCATCGCGGCAAATTGAGCTATGGCTTCCTTCCAGTTCCTGCTCATGGTGTTTGTGATGTTAATTTGCTGGTAGAGCCTCCTCTCTAGCTCCTCCTGCAGGCCACTGACACACTCCCCGATCGTGGCGCTGAAGACTTCCAGCTGCAGCTCATGCTCCCACTGGAGATCAGACGCCGACGCGTTGACAGATCCAAGCATCTCCCTCGCCTGTCGGAACACGGCACCCATGAGCAGGTTCAGGGCGTTGAACCTCTCATCTATCTCAATCAGCATGACATCAAGCGACATGCCCAGGTGCGCCCCGCCGATCACGCGGCCGTTGTCCGGCAAGGCATAGCTCTCGAGGCCGGTGACGCCGCCCTTGAGCTTGCCGAGCTGCGCGTCGACCTCCACCCTCATCAGGTCCAGGTACTCGGCGCCTCTGGCCCGCGCGTTCGCGTCGAAGAGGTACCGGTTGGACCGCGTAGCCGCCGCTCGGTCGGGCCATTCGTACGAGGAGGAGTAGTTGTCGGGGCTGGAGCCGGACATGATGGACAGCAGCCTGGGCGTCAGCGCCGGCGACGGCGAGTCCTCGGATGTCACTGACCCGCTGCTGAACCTCGTGGCGCAGGGCCTGGTGGTGTCGAGGAAGGAGTAGGCGCCGTTGTCGGCATGAGGTTGAAGCAGCGTGACGCCGGATGGAGTGGATGATCTGCCGAGCAGCGGGTTCGATCTCTCACTCAATACCTGCAGCAAAGTATGGTTTCAGAATTCAGTTTAATATCTGATGGAAAACGTTGAAGCACAGAACAGAGCGGGAACGTGATCAGATCATCAGAATGATTGGCATAGGTGTTGACTTCAGCGCTAGAGATTCCGTTGAGTAAGTATGTGCAATCAAAAGTCGAAGCAAGCAAGCCGTGGGATCAGCGAAGTATGAACCATCTGGTGGAAATGAAACGAGATGGGCTCGAAAACGAAAATTGAAACAACATGGAAAGTTCGCTGGAAATGAAACACCAAAACAGATGTTTGCAGTTACTGTCCATTTTTTGAGCGGCGACAACTTTTTGATGGATCAAACAGGTACGGCGGTTCCGGATTGGCGGTTGTTTTGACATAATTCAGGGAACAGCAGACGACGGTTCTTAATCAATCAAAGTCTCTGAATTGAACACCCGAGTCGAACCAATCGACGCATACAGACCGGCAAAGTAGTTGGTAGGATCATGTTCCAAACGCGTACCAGCGACAACGGACTAGAAGATCGAAAGCCACTGGATGAACTCATGAACACCCACCCAATTCGGACCAAGCCTTGCAAACGGAAGAGATGACAGACAGGCAGGAACGCGCGGTTAACGAGAATTCACGCGCGCGCCGCGTGGTGGAAGAGGAGAGAGGCGGGATCGGATCGCTTACCGGCTGGGCCGCCTCCATGGCTGCTCCTCCGGGTCCGCCGTCGCTCGCCGCCGGCACGCACACCTGTGCGGGTCTGGCTCCACCACAGCCAGACAGCTAGGGGGCAGCAGGTGGTAAGTGCCAAGTGCCTACGGGTCGCAAGAGACAAAGGCTGTAGAGGATAAGAGGCGGAGGAGGCGCCGAGTGGGGGGGCGACAGCGACGGGGAAGGAAGGGAGTGAAGCGGGGTCAGAGCAGTAACGCTCGCGACAGGGACGCGCCAGTGGGGGTTGCGCTGATCAGCGGCGGGGCGGCGGCCGGGTGGGTCAAGGCGGGGAGGACGGAGCCACGGAGGGAGCAGTTGGAGGGGAGGCGGCGAACGGGGCGGGCGTGGCGGCAGCGGAGAGGGCGGCGGCCACTGGCCCCCGGCGTGGAGTCGCGAACGGCCACGGGTGCGCGGGGCCGTGACCGTGAGGACGTTGGCGGCGGGGGCCGTACCGGGCCCCGCCAAAGGCAGGGTGGCGATCGTACGCCGTCAGCGCCGTGGCGCCAGGCGGACCGTTCGATCGAGGGGGGACGGGGCCACGGGCTTGTGGACTACCACCAGGACGGGGAAGCCGTTAAGGGGTTGGAGCGGTGCTGGTCTCATCTCAAAATGGCAACGGGTACCCGAAACCCGAGAACCCGACGGGTTTTACCCGTTACGAAGGCGGGTGTGGAACGATTTTTCTACCCGTGGGTACGTTAGTGGGTAAAATTCTTTACCCGTCGGGTACACGGGTGCGGGTATGGATTCACGGTACCCATACCCGCATACCCGCGGGTAAAACATACCCGCAAAGAGCGACCGACCCATGAACATTTTAGCAGTCTATGGCCCATCAATTCGGCCCAAATTCATTTGATATATATACTTCCGTGGAACCCTAATCCAACTCATTCACTCTCCCTCCTCCCGAATCTTCCCGGCCCGCCGAGCGGCCGGCCGCCCGCCGCCTACCAGGCGGCCAGGGCCAACCGGCCAAGGCCAGGCGCACGCCGCGCACCGGCGTCCGGCGGCCACGCACGCGCACCCGCGGCCGCGGGCCACGCACGCCGCACGCGCGCACGCCGCGCGCGCGCGACCGCGCGGAGGCGAGCCGCGAGAGGGCGAGGCGGCGCGGACCCCGACCAAGAGTCCAAGACCGCGACCGCGACTCCGCCGGGACGCCTGGACGGGACTCTTCCTCCTCCACCCCACGAAATCGTCTTCTGGTCGCCGGTAGCCATGGTGGAGATCTCCGGATTAGGACAAGATGAAAGCCGGTGACGCTCTTCCTCAACCCTAACCTTCCATTTTTTTCCAGTTGCAGCTCTACCTCTACCCGTTTGCCTTGTCCTTGTGCCCTTGTTCTGACCCCACGCCGTCCCCGAAGGGACGCCATCCTACAAGCGCCGGATGCTGAAGAGTCGAGGAAGAATCCCGCACTGCCTGCCCCGACGCCTACCCCACTCCTCCCCGCCACCTCTCGTGCAAGCCGGTGCACCGGCCGCGCAAATGCTAAGCCGAAGGGGAAGGGCTTCCTTGTTGGTGCGGCGGCGGCCGGAAGGTAGCGGCTAAGGGTGGTCGGCCTCCCGTGTCTCCGTCTCTCCGACGAGTACGGTGCACTGCTCAAAAAGTGAGAAATCAACACTTGAAACGCTCCCTTGGGTAAGCACAAAAGTTCCTTTCATTTGTGTTCCGGATGTGCATACTTGCTTATAGTTATAAAAAAATTGATGCGATCCGTTGAGTAGACTTACTTGTGATCCGTTGTTAGAAATAAAAAATTGATGCGATTTGTTGAGTAGAATTACTTGTGATCTATTGTTACAAATAAAAAATCAATGCGATTTGTTGAGTAGAATTACTTGTGATCCGTTGTTACAAATAAAAAATCGATGCGATGTATTGAGTAGAATAACATGCCATATGTTTAGTCGTGCATTTCAAGCACTAGTGAATTAGTGATCTGTTGTTAGAATCAAAAAATTTCTACAAGGCTGCGATTATTATTTTTTGTCAAGTTGAGTGATTTGTTGATATACATGTCCCGTGAGTTTTGATCTATTGTAAGATTCTTTGTTACAAGATAAAAATTGTTTTAGTGCTTTGCTAGCTTATTTGATCTTATTTAGCTAATATCTTAATGTGCTTCTACAGTCTGAACAAGATGTCGACAACTGTCGATAGTAATGGGAGTAGCAACCCGTGTGGATCACAAGCATCACAAATGCAAGCCGATTCAGCACCAATCTCTGAATCACCTCAGCTTGAGTCGACCAATGATTCATTGCCAATTGAGATTGATTCTGAAGAAGAAGAGGAACAAATCATTGCTGGTTCTAAGAGGAAGCTCAAATCTGTGGTATGGAATGAGTTTACTTTAGTGCAGATTGGGAGTAGGGAATATGCAAAATGTAACCATTGCTCAAAGAAACTTTCTGCTTTGTCAAAGAATGGAACTAACCATTTGAAGTGCCATTTGAAGTCTTGTACACTGAAGAGGATCAAGCTTAATGGGCAGACATTGGTACAATCTGGTTTGAGATTTGATAGGACAGATGCAGGCAAAATTTCAGTGGAGAATTACACTTTTGACCAAGATATAGCTAGGAAAGAACTAGGTGCCATGATAGTTCTTCATGAGTACCCTTTAAGCATGGTTGATCATGTTGGCTTTCGAAGATTTGTCGGTGCACTTCAACCACTATTTAGAATTGGGACAAGGAACACAATAAGGTATTTCCTGTTTGAGAACACATCTTTTATGAAATCTGACAATACACATCAATTTCTTAATATTTTCTATTTTATTTCAGATCTGATATTATGGCACAATATGAGTTGGAGAAGAAAAAAGCCATTGCATATATGGCTGGGATTAAGTCAAGGGTGGCTATCACTAGTGATATGTGGACATCTGACAACCAAAAGAGAGGTTACATGGCCATCACAGCACACTTTATTGATGAATCTTGGAGCCTTAGAAACATTCTCATGAGGTATTTCTAGATTTAGCATTCTAGGCGCAAATGATGTTGCTCAACTCCAGTTGCGTATCATGTTTCTTTTCTTATTTTGTTTGTTACACTATTGAATGACAGGTTCATCTATGTCCCTGCTCCTCATACTGCTGAAATCATTTGTGAAGAATTGTATGACAGCTTAGTTCAATGGAACCTTGATGAGAAGATATCGCAATTACTCTTGACAATTGCACTACCAATGATGCAGTAATCCCTTTGCTTGTGAGGAATATTGGAAAACAAAAGCTCTTGAATGATGGTAAGTCGTTGCATATGCGCTCGTTCGCTCATATTCTTAATTTGATAGTCAAGGATGGACTAGAGGTGTTGAAAGATGCAATAGAAAACATTCGTGATAGTGTAGCATATTGGACGGCCACACCCAAAAGAGTTGAAAAGTTTGATGAGATAGCTAAGTTTGTTAAAGTACAAGCCACAACCAAGATAGTTCTTGATCGCAAGACTAGGTGGAACTCAACTTTTAACATGCTTTCTCATGCATTGCCATATAAGTCTGCTTTCATTAGAGCAAGCCGTGTAGATAGGCAGTACACTTGCTTGCCATCTGAGGATGAGTGGAAGTTTGCTGAGGATGTTGTAGGGAGGCTTAAATTGTTCAATGACATCACCACATTGTTTTACGGGACGATTATGTAACAACTAACATGTATTTCACTAGAATTGCTAAGGTGAGAAAGGAGATTAGGGAGTGGTCAACTTGTGAAAACCCTTTAGTGCAAGCCATGTCGGTCAATATGGTAGCCAAATTTGACAAATATTGGACCGATATTCAAGGGTTCATGGGCATTGCAACAATTCTTGATCCTAGATTTAAAACCACAATGCTTTGCTGATTTGTTTTGAGGATTTGCTTGGGACAACTGGTTATGAGTGTGAGGAAAGGGTTCTTGAGGTAAAGAATTTGTTGGGCGATTTGATGCTTGCGTATCATGAGGAAGATGGTGTGTCAACTAGTGTTCCAAGCACCACCGTAGCACAAAATGATGATTTCCTATCTTCCATGATGGCCCGTGTTGCTAGTAGAAGGCCAATAACAATGGGATTCAAAACCGAGTTAGATCGCTACCTAGATGAAGAGCTACCTGGAGCATACTAAGAACTTCAAAGTTTTAGATTGGTGGAAGGTGGTCGGAACTCGGTTCCCAACTTTGAGAAAGATTGCTAGGGATATATTTGCCATTCTCGTAACAACGGTTGCTTCGAATCGCCTTTTAGCACCGGTGGTAGGGTTTTAAGTGAGCATCGGAGCGGGCTCACTAGCAAGATGCTGGAGGCCCTAATGTGTTCTCAAGATTGGCTAAGAAACAAGTATAAAGGTATGTTTAATGCTGCTCCTATGTCTATTAACTGCTTTGTTGATTTCTCGCAAATATTTGTTGATGTTCATGTACACTAACTCATTTGGTCACTTCGTTTTGTAGTTGATGAGAAAAATGAAGAGGTCTGCAACCTTCGGTCATGTCTTCGGGACATACAAGAAGGACTTCGTGTGATTGAGCATTGTTCAGATCTGTTCATTTTCAGCATCTGTGTGAATATGATAATAGATAGCTAAGATGTGACTTGTTCATTCTAATGTAGGAACTTACCATCTGAGGAGGATAAAGAAGTGGCCATGCGATGGACTCATGGCGGCATGGCACCCTTTTGGTCACAGGAGCAACAAGACCTGATGCAATTGGATGAAATGCATTATTTTTTTAATTGTATTTGTGAACTTGTAACCTGTGTGGTCTCTCCTTAATTAATTCATGTGAACTTGTAATATGTAATTGTGGTGCATTGTTGGAAACTTGGAACTGATGGCTGAACTTGGAAAGTTGGAAGGCTGGTGTGGACATGTGGTAGTGGCCTAGTGGCTAGTGCCCTGGTGACTCTTATTAGCTACTGGTAATCTGTAGTTTCTTTGAACTTGGAATCATGGAATGAGCTGCTATTGGCATATGAATGCTGTTAGATATATGTTCTGTGCCAATATATGTTGTTGAAAGTTATATTTATCTTTTTTGCAATATATTCCATCAATATACTGGTAATCTGTTAGATATATGGTAAATAATGGAATATATGCCAATATATAAATGCTGCTAGATATATGTTCTGTGCCAATATATGTTGTTGAAAGTTATATTTTTTTTTCAAATATATACTGTTGCATTTGAGGCTCAATTCGGGTAAAATGTCGGGCGCGGGTTACCCGACGGGTAAGAAATACCCGCGCGGGTGCGGGTATGGAATGAAAACGTTACCCGTCTGCGGGTACGGGCGCGGGCGCGGGTACGGGTGTGACCTGGCGGGTGCGGGTGTGGGTGGCTAGTACCCGTCGGGTATGTACCCGTTGCCATCCCTAGTCTCATCACCATCCTCCGTGGACCGTGTGTGTGGCAGGGTTTTTGGTTTTTGCGTTGGAACTTCAGATGAAACGAGACATTTATCAGACATTAATTTAGTACTCTCCTTATATCGATTTGTCGTCATTGACTTTTTCTTACAACTTTGACCATTCATCTTATTCAAAAAATTATTACAAACATGTAAAATGATGAAACAAGTTTAAAATACATACAACAATAAATTATATAACAAATTAGATAAATTGTACTTGCATAATTTTTTGAATAAGAAAATGATCAAAATCATAGAAAAAATAACGACAGGTATTTCGATACAGAGAGAGAGGAGCAGGAGAGGTGATTCAATTAGGTGAAGATGCATCAAGCACGTATCTGTTTCCAGATTATAACAAGCAAAAAAAATTCTGAAGAAAAAGGAACGTGGCACAGAGGGAGGATGCAGCAGATCGTCGCATGTCAGCTACAGAACAAAAGGATCTAAAAAAACAAAGCTGGCAATACAAAAGTGGCCGATGAATGGGCGCAAGGGGCAAGCATCCAACACCAGCAATGCAATGGCTTTTCCCTGGATTCATGGACTTTTTTTCTCTCTTTTTTGATAAGAGCAGTAATGGAAAGTGACTGACTGGACTACTGGAGATAAAATGGGGTCAGAGAGACAATGCTGGCTGCTCCAAGAGCCATGCTTTAAACAATTCAAGTCATCAGGTTTCGTATGCAATACATCCTACCTGGACAGAGACCTCTGTGAGATGGGAAATCATGAAATTGAAGCAAAAGCACTGCACTGCAATTTGTAAAGGGGCGGCTGAAAGTTACATGCTCCATTCCGTGCATCGCGTGACGCGGAAGCTTATGAGTTACATGGGCGATTTCATGGGTTTCAATTCACCATCGCCAAGAAAAGTTTTATGATTTTACACCACCGCAAGAATCATTCAAGTTTGATTTTGTGTCTGTCTCTTCTTGGCATCAGCTCGCAGCAAAACAATCACAACACCTGCAAGTATCAGACCTTAGTAAACCTCAACGTGCCATTGCTTGTTCTTCTTCAGCTGCGACAGCTTCTGCTCCCAGCTCTCCCCTCTCTGCTCTGCCACCTTCTTGAGGGTGTCCTGAATCCCGGGCATCATCCCCTTCAAACCGCAGAAGTAGATGTGTGCACCATTATCCAGAAGCTTGAAAATCTCATCACTATACTCCTCGATTTTATCCTGGACGTACATCTTACCACCGCTCCTGTTCTTCTCCTCCCTGCTGAGGGCTTTGTCATACCTACAAGTTTCCGCAAAGTTTGGTTATACGATATAATAGACATAAGCACTTCAGTGATGCTGCCTCTCAAATCGAGATAAGGTTGTACGTATATGCAAACTGACAAGCATTAAAATCATCATTTATCAATGAAACACAGTTGTGGACAGTGGTAGCACCAGTAATCAAATGAGATTTTAAGATGGCTGAGGTTATTCTAACCTGAAATTGTCTGGATACTTCTTAAGATAGCTTGTGAACTCTTCATCGTAGAGAAGGCTGTCTGAATTAGCAACACCAAGGAAAAGCCAAGCCAACCCACCAAATCTGTAGTTTGGGACATCTTCCATGAACATGCGGCGCAGGTACCCACGGTATGGTGCAACACCAGTACCAGTAGCAATCATGATGTGGGTTGCATTTGGATCCTCCTCAGGTAGAAGCATTATTTTGCCAGAGGGGCCTGAACTCATAATGAAATCATATGAGACATTTTGAGGCTAAAACATAGATTGCAAGTCTTCCATAAATTAATATGAAAGAACAATTATAAATTTATACTAGCAAGATTTACAAGTAGAGGAATATCTGACAGCTAGTTAGGAAAGAAAGCAATTTTTTCTGAAAGGGAAAAGGATGCTCTAGTTGTGGCATGCGAGCAATTTTTTTTCTGTAATCAGAAGTCTTAAAAGATACCACGTGAGTCCAACTAAAGATCGGACGAAACAAGACAGAGATATAAAGTGCAGGGTCGTAATCATATTTACAGAAGATCTTTGCTCCTTGGTTGCTTTTACATGTCAACGTTTGCTGTGGACACTTCAATGGCATTTTTGCACATGGTGATATCAGAATGCTGCAAAGTGCAAGCCTGAGACACTGAAAACTACCACCTATTTCTTAAGAGCACGCCCAACGCCCCACTGTGTCTGGGAGCCTCAGCCTCCACATCACACCGGTTGGTGTTTCTGCAGGTTGTCAAATTAACCTGTGTTCGCTTTGACTGACAAAAAGCCCGGGCACTCGCTAGAGCGCGCGCGCGCTGGCGGGAGAGGCTTGGCCACGCACTTTCTCAGGGGGACCACAGCACTTGCAGACGGGAAATTGCTTCCGTTGCAAAAAGCAACTTTTTCTCCTATGGCAGATCAGAATGGTGGCTTGCTGGGGCAATCGACTGCCTTATTTTTTCCTATCGATGTGGCCTACTACTTTTCCGTGAGGCTACTGTTGAGTGCTGCCTGCGTTGGACCTGCCCTAATGCATTTGAAGCAGGGTTGTTCCTGCTATGTCTTATTTTTCATCTTTAGCTAAAGTATAGTTAATACCATTATAGAAATGAGAAATGGATGATCTACCAGGTGAACTTCAGGGAGTATATTGACCAAAAGAACTATAAAAAACTACCATTGTGGTAAAGGAGGCTCTCATAGGAGGCAATCAGGCAAGTAAACACACAGGAGTGCTTTTACATCCATCAGGAAGTTACCTGTCAACTGAATTTTGTCCCCAGGTTTTGCATTGCACAGGAAGTTACTGCAAACGCCATTCTTTGAGGGGTCCTCCTTGCCAGTTTCAGGATCATAATAAACTGCACGGCGGACACACAAGCTTCCGGTCCGTCCATCAAAATTATCTCCGTACCTAGTTGATGCAATTGAATAAAGCCGGACATTATGCGGTGCTCCAGGCTTTTTCGGGTTTTCTCCCTGACAGATGAAAATGCACTCGAGGTTCAGAGTTGTGTATGCGAACAGAAAACATGATGGACAATAAAATAGATGAATAAACAACCGGTACTTTATGATTAATCAAAAGCAAATTTGCTGCACAAGATGCTATGTATTCATTCATGGCCATATTTTTTTTTCTAGCCTAGTCCCGTAGTATATTGAATGGCATAATGAAAATAATCTCTACAGATTCAAAATGAACATCAGTATGCCTATATTTTACTCAAATTACAAGTAAATTTTATTGTTCGTTATCTCACAATACAAGGAGAAACCAAGTATGAAGAAAACTAATGCATGCGTCCTCAGACAAAAGAAACAATCGGGAAGAGGAAAAACTTACAGGAGGAATCACACCGTAACTCTGGCCCTCCCAGTAAGGCACATTGCCACCATGGTCAATCACGATGTGGCAAGTCTCCCCTGGAGCCTTGGGACCTACAAGCCTCTCCACCGAGACAATGGTGGCCGTGTAGGGCTCCTTGGGCTTGTACGTGTTGAGGGGTGGCTCCTTAGCGCTCTCCAAATCAAGCGGCGCAACAGCAACCTTGCTCTTGCTCGCCTGCTGGACCGACATGCAGAGCACCTTGTTCGCGTGCCTGGGCCGTGTTGCCTTGCTCTCCCATGCCAACGTGCCACCAACCCATGATTTGTTGCTGAAACTAACATTGTTGGTACCCTATATAGCACAGTAAAAATGCCAAGTTTAGCACACTACTATCGGCTTGAGGATGCTGTCAGTTCGGGATCATCAGAAATTCAGCCTAAATGACTAACAAAACCGCCATAGAGTTCAGCAGCAAGTGCCCGGAATTACTTAAGATGGGCGTGGACATGCATGACTGGTCATATGCGATGAACTAGTCTGCGCATTTTTTTTAAAAAAAAACAGCATCTAGCCGAGATCTTGCAGCGCTACCCGACATTTTTGAACTGCTACCTTTTGGAATCAATCCGCCTGTTTCTTTAGTCATCAACCAGCCCTGAGCCCAACGAATCGCAAAGGATTCCCCGGTAATCAAACATAGGCACAGAGATAGTACGCACCTTGATCCCGGAGCTCCCGACGCCGCGATCCGAGCCGAAGACCGGCGCCGAGGCAGCAGCCACCTGCAGGGCCAGCAGAGGAAAAAGCGAATCAGCACCGCGCGCGAGCGGGGGACGGGATCGCACGGGCAGGCAGCAGGGGGCGCGCGTACCCGGGACGCAGCAGCAGCGGTCGCCATGTCCGATCGAAGAGGGAGGAGGGGTGGGGTCGGTGGGGCGGTCGGTCGGTCGGGGTTTTGATCTGAGGACGACGGCGGAGGGGAGAGAGAGGAGGGGAGGCGGGTTTATAGAGGGGAACGGGAAGGGGAAGGGGAAGCCGTGAAGGCAAGAAGTGAGCTCTTGAGGTGACGGAAGGGGCGACTTGTCGTTGCCTTCTTGCTCTTGCTGCTTGCTAATCGCGATTAGCGCTCTTTCGGGGAGGAGGGGTGGTACAGGTTGATTAGCGGCTAATGATCAATCAGCAGCTGAACTTAATTTTATTGGATCCAGTTAGCTGCTGAACTTGTGTGATCTTGATGTGGAGTGGTATCTCACTAATCTAATTTCCGGGGGACCAGGGCAAATTTGAGTTCGATTTTGATTAGGCTGTGAGAGGCTGCCCCCGGCTGCTGATTGGCGGCTGGAGTCGGCTAAGCGGGGGTGCTCGTGTGCTCTCGGTGGCGGCTGAAACGGCCCTTGTGGGGGTGTCAAGGGACGGGGACACCTTGGCTCGGAGGATCGCACGGGTCAAAAGATGTTTGGCCTAGCCCAGATGGCCAGATGCACGCAATGACCTGCAGCGTGCGTGCTTGTCTAGGTGCATCAGGAAAAGAAAGCGTGTTCTGTTTCACGGTAGAGCAGTGGAACAGTGTAGAGCAGTGGAACAGTGGAACGAACAAGGATGTGTTTGGTCCAAGCAGGACCATCACCTGCAAAACTGCAATTAGCACAAGCAGGGCCTCTTCACTTCTTTTTTAAAGCAGCGGTAAGCCTGTAGCTTTCTACCGTGCATCCTGTAGCACTGACGTGGGACGCAGTCTCTGAAGCGCAAATCACAGAGTAATATTGAGCAATTACAACGACCTATATATATGGTGGGAGTTCTCATCACAACACAAGGGAACAGATTTGACCCTTCTTCCATCTTTGGGATGCTAATATGAAACTGACAGATAGCAACCTGCTTTTTTACAACTCTAAACACTACTACCCAACCTCTAAAACGGCACTGTTTTTCTCCAAAAGATGATGAAGTTGCCCACGCCCAGCTTCATTCACACCCCCATGATGCGATTCAGGCCCGCGTGAGGGCCGCCGCCTCCACTGTTTGCCATCGCGATGTTATTCAGCATCTCGTGGAGCCATAGCCTGGTTGTGAGGTCTTTCTGTTTCTGAGTTAGCAGCAACATTTCAGAGTCAGTGAGCGGTTGGAATTTGCAGCATAGGTTACGACGTCAAGCTTATTTGGTCAAGCGCATTGACTTGTGCAGGGTATCACCTCAAGGAAGTCGTTGAATGTCCCGTTCCTCAACACGGCGGGGAGGTGAGTGCGTAGCGCATGGCAGGCACTGCAAAAGCATGGAAAAGGTTTAGGGAGCATAGAGAGCAGTATTACAAAATCGAAGTCTGCACACAGCACAGCGTAAACCTTGGATTGTCAGTCAGCCTTAGGTAGCAGCGGATTATGTGCTTCAGCAACCTCGCGGAAGGCTGTTCAACAAGTCCTTCAAGCATCTGAGCTAACACATTGGCTAAAGCAAAGAAACGTTCACCAGTAGTACATATGTACTTAAGTCCTGCGTCATCAAGTATAATCTTTTGAACAATAAAAGTAGCCACCTGCATGTATAACTTGATTGGGTTAA
Source organism: Cenchrus americanus (assembly GCA_947561735.1). Lineage (NCBI taxonomy): Eukaryota > Viridiplantae > Streptophyta > Magnoliopsida > Poales > Poaceae > Cenchrus > Cenchrus americanus. The sequence goes on along the minus strand of OX387240.1, from coordinate 8,525,229 downwards.
TGAAACTGAAGCAATAAATCCATACCTCATCACAAAGATCAAAAGATCTAGTTAAATTCCTGGCAGGTCAGACTGTAGGGGTAATTATATTTCAAGAGACAATTGATTTTCCCCCTTTGAAAATGCACAGTATCATGAGTTTCAACAAGGTAATCTATATAGCAGAAAGTCCCGTGTTGAAGAATAAAATTAGATCTTACATTCAAAGCAAACAAAAATGAAGGTACACAAGTATCACATTATGAAAGTAATTTGTCTGCTAAAAAAATAGGTTGCAGTGTGATCCTAGTCCTAGTCACTAAAGATATGAAATTGTTTGACCTCTCAAATAGTGAACTAGACAAACGGTGAGAGATTTTTTATTTCTATTTTATTTCAGACAGAATAGTGAGCATGCCGATTGTACACTCCACATAGAAGCAAACCTAGAAGATTATTAGGTTTTGAGTAATGGTTAAGCTAGATAGGTAAATACCGTCTTTGAAATCTCACTGCCCAGGTCCATAGTACGCAGACACAGAGGAATGATTTCAGTACTGAGCAGATACGCAATGACTTCAGGATCATCAACCTGCATATATTACCCAAAAAAGGTTTGAGTTCTTTCCACAAATTATATTTGGCAAAAAGAAAATGAGTGGAGTTACACGCTTATAGCGGTGCTCAGCTCCTCAAGTTTTATATAGAGATCCATAGGACTTAAGATTCCAAACAGATCATTTAATCAGGAAGACTGGAATATGTATCCAAAAATCCAAATTGATCACTTGCCCACCATCTTCCGAGTCCAAATAAAATTCCATAGCAATTCTTAGTTGTCTTAAAGTTCTTACCTTCACAAGAGCACCAATCACACCCAAGCTGGTAAGCCTCAAGTATTCATATTGTCTTGTTCTGTAGGTAGTGTTCAAGAAAGGATAAAGGAACACTGGAAACTCCGCTGCAAGACGAAACTGTTGCTGAGAACAACAGAAGCCAGATCCAAAAGTAATTTTTAAAGGAAAAACTACTAGTATATGTATAAATACTATCTTCTGTTTAGAATCTTAAGTATACTTTCCAAAGAAGATGATTCTTTTAACAGGGACAGGTTCTTTGAAGATACAAAATCAAGGATATCTATGATTTGACATAAACATTAAACATGGTAAGTCCTTACCAGTTATGAATGGCATCCTAGTGTCGGGGTGTGACGCAACACACTGCAATGAACCAAGTAACAGTAACACGAAGTTCAGGTAACAGAGTAGTGTACAAAACCAAGTTGAGGAGCATGAACTGATAAACAATACTTGTAAAATAACTCCATGCATGGCAATGTATCCCCAGTATACTGATTAGTATCAATTTGAACTGGTATATAACACTTGAAATCATCCCCCAGTGCCACGAGTAGTTTCTTGCTTTATTATGTAAAAGCACACCTGAAGAAGTGCCAATGCATTGCAGACACGGTTTGATTGGGCCTGCGATAGTGTTGCGGGTGAAAGATATGGGTAAACTGCCACAATTTCCTGCATATGTTTCAATTAGCCATATAAACTGAATCAGAAAGATCCATGAAAGACTCTATTTGATTTCTTACAAAAATGTATGATATCCATGCCCAACATTTACTAATGCGAACAGCTTGTTATGCACTGTAGAGGTTTGTAGGTACTATGCTGCCATAAGTTTTCATGAGCTAATTTAACCCACCTGGAGTAGTGCACCCATCGTGCCAAAAGAATGCCATAGAAGTGGAGCAAGATCTTGTTGAAATTTGTCTCGATTCTGAAAGAAATAACAAGGATCATCATTCTGAATGAAAACTAGCCCCAACTTCCAAGATCTATGCATGTTAGGGGTGCATGCTCAAATGTTCAAAAAATGTTTAATTAAACTTGCAAATGAGGTATCACAACGTTTTGATGGGACAAACAATCATCTATCAAAAAGGAAAGCTTCAGGATTTAGTCACCCCGGAGAATTAAATTTGTAGCATCACAAACAATTGATCACAACACAGCACGTCATTGAACTGTTGTATTAGACCATTTTGAATTTATATGAAAGGATGCTAAACAGTGAAAAGGCACTATGATGAAAATAGGGAAGCCTCGATCTATGTTAAAAATGAACTATGAACTGTTTTTTTTTCCAGCTCATCTACAAACTACAATACTGTCAAATTTTCATACACCATTCAAATGTCCCAACCAAATCTTCAGAGCCTGCATTATTTATTTTGCAGAGCATCAAATCAGGCTGCTGTCCGACAGTCACCAGTTTGTTTGAGCCAAACCCCACCAGAAAACTGCATAGTTGTGTATTTTAAAGCACATGCACACCTGAAACAATTAAGCTATCTAGTACAGATGAAAACTATGTGCTTACTAAGTACTACATCGAAACCAGTGGATCTTTTTACCATATACAGGCTCGCAAAAATAGATGTAAGGTTCGCACAGAACAATTTTTTTTCCCACCAAGGGCCTTGCCCGAATTTCATTACCCTAGCAACGAAATTACAGAGTTTTGACAGATTCACAGAGTGTGACCGAAAGAAAGTTCAACAAGCTACAGATAACCAGGACTCCAGCTAAAGATCGACACTCAGGGTCTTCTTTAGCTGGAGAAGCTTACCATGCTACCAGGTTTTGAAGCCAGACATCACAAAAGGGTTACACTGAAGATATCGGATCAACAACCATAACACACACTACTTGACTTCTGAAAGACACCTCCAGATTATTCAATCTTCTTTCCTTTGTCGAAACTAATGTACTGCTTCGCAAAACTAAAACATAGGGAGTACAAAGAAAAAATCTCGCAATCCTCACTGTATTCCTCATATCAAGATCAGAACAGGCATAACTACTGCATTGAGACAGCACCACACAACGACTGCTGACTGAGGCGTCTGCCGAGATCAAGTAGAACAGAGCTAGCCAAAAAGTAATACATTACCCTAGACCGGCAATCTACCAACAGAACAGCATGCAACTTACAGCAGACCATTCAATGTGCCCCCAGGCAGGTTTTATTTACTCTAGGCACGGCGTCGCGGCGGCGGAGGGATGGAGGGCGAGGAGCCATTCACCTTGGAGAGCAGGAAGAGGGTTTTCTCGCGGAGCTCCGAGTTGCAGAGGTTGAGCACGAGCTGCTCCTCGGTCAGCATTTTCTCGTCCGTCACCGCCGGCGCGGGCGCCGAGGAGGAGAGGCCGACGGAGTGGGGTGGCGGCGGCGGATTCGCCATTGCGAGGGATGCGGCGGCGTGGACAGAGGAGGGATTGGTTGCTGAACGGATTTTTTTTTTGACAAACATATACTGTATTAAACTATGAAGAGTACCGTACAAGGACGAGAACACATACATGTAGGTAGGATACAGATGACAGCTACAAGGGTTATTTGGTTCCAAGCTATTACAATTTGTTGAGTTTGGAGAAACGTCATTACTATTCGCCTTATTGGAGAAACGCCATTGCAACTCTCCGGTACCTGCAAACTTGCCATTTTCTACATTTGCTGCCGCGTTGGGCCCATTGTTATACCGCGTATTTTCGTATCTGGACGAAAATGCCCACACCTCCATCTGGATAAGGCGTCTGCGGTCTGCTCCGATGCCGTCGGCGTCGTCACCGGCGATGGCATCGCAGCACCCGGCGTCGTGTTAGGAGCTCGACCTCGACGCGTTCCTCCCCTCCTCTCCAATTTCTTCCGCGGCCTCCGATGCCGACGCCGACCACCGCCGCGCTAACGACCTCCCGCTCCTCCTCTCATCGTCGAACTCCGACTCCGGGGAGTCCGCCCCCGTCCCCAGCACCAGTAGTCGAGCCCTACCCCGCGTCCAAGCCTCGGTGCCGCCTGCCGAGCCCTCACTGTTGCGTTCCCCGCCCGCTTCGCCGTCCCGGAGGAGATCCACATTCGCCGCGCCGTCGGAGACCCTCTCCTCCCTCTTCGCGAGAACCTTCTCCGGCAACGGCTCCTCCTCCTACTTGAAGCCGCTGCCCTCTCTCTTCCGCGGCATCCATCCCAGCCCCAAGCCCGGCGCCGCGCTGGCCGCCGCGGCCACGACATCTCGCGTCGTCCTTACCCCGCACACGGCTGCAATCAAGTCCCGTCGATCAGTCTCGGCGCCCGTCGAGAAGCTCCTGGAGGTGGGGGCATTTTCGTCCGGATACGAAAATATGCGGACTGACAATGGGCCTGATGCAGCGGCAAGCGTAGAAAATGGCAAGTTTGCGGGTACCGGAGAGTTGCAATGGTGTTTCTCTAATAAGACGAATAGTAATGGCGTTTCTCCAAACTGAGGAAATTGTAATGGCTTGGAACCAAATAACCCCGGTTATAAGCTATTCCACCAGACTAATTACACAAAGGTCCATAAGAAAACAAAAATTACATTCTGGTCCCTGAGACCTTTGCAGGTCGGGTTCCACCGCCGTCGGTCATCGTCGGCGAATTCCCGAGCCAATCGCCACTAGCCCTTGGTCCACCATACCTCCATCGCCATCAGGCTTTGAAGGAGACGCAAAAGAAGCTCGCCACCATGGACAAGCAAAAGTTGTCGCTGGAAGTTCGTCGGTCGGGGACGCACCCCGAGATCCGGTGGCCATGGATCCAGATCTGTCGGCTTCCAGAAGATGGATGCGCCGTGCTGGCGCCGCCGCATGAATGGATCTGCTCCACTCTCCTATCTTCCACAAACACCAACATTACCTCTCCATCCACCGAACAAAAGCAAAACGGACTCACCTCCCGTCCGGTTCCAAGACGATGAGTCGTCGCCAGGCAACTCCTGCACAAAGGCTCCACCATGGGAGCACCACCTCCACGGACTCGCCGCTGGCGCCGGAGTGGAGCACTATAAGTGCAATCAAGCCCTATGAGGGTTTTGGTGATGTTGACCACACAATTAAAGAGCTAATGAGCCTTTGAGTTTATTGTGCAGTACAAGAATGTTTTACAGGTGCAAAAAGAAGGAAAGGAGACCCCTCAATTACATTAAGCTGGATCCCTATGCTCTTTGGAGAAGTTTATTTATTTTATCTTTTGAATTTAAGTATAGGACAACCCGTACTATAAAGAGGGATACTAATGGTGAGTTAGGGTGGATTCAAGTGCTCATAGAACATCAATCCTAATCCTAAACCCTTTCCTTGAGAAGAGAGATCTGCTGCTGTTTTGCCCCTGTTGTTTCCTTGTTCGGAGGTTCCGACCGTACGGGCTACAGTCAGCAGAGGTTTCAGAGTTTGGAAGTTCCGAGATTTTTCTCGGAGGTTCCGAACTTTGAAATATGACCGTTACTGTTCTGGATCTGGGGGTATTCATACTCCTTGGTCTCCCAACGGTCATTCTCCCTTCTCCCCCTAACAATAACCCGTTCTAGCTTCATTCTCTCATGTAGCATTGACTCCAAACCTACTCTCTTCCAAATCCTTGCCTAGTATTGATTGAGAGTGGAAATTGAAGTGAGATTGTGAGCAAAACCTTCCATTCCTTGTTCTTGAGCACTTGGAGAAGTCCTAGCAAGCTTGGTGGATCTATTACTCTTGGAGCCTTGCTCCTAGACGGATAGAGGTTCTTGAAAGCTCTCCAACCCGATTTATGGAAGCTCCAATATGTTTGTATTACCCTTTGTGAATCTAGTGTAAAGTCTCCACCTATTACCCAAAGTGATAGGTGAGAGAGAGGAGTGGATCTTTGTGGTCCTTAGCCTTTGTGGCTTCCTCAACAACGTGGACGTAGGCAAGCCTTTGTTGCGAGTTGAACCATGGGATAAATCTTTGTCTCGTGTGTGTTGTGATTTATATTCTTGCTTACCCTTGTTAATGCATGTTCTTGACTAGATCTATTAGGGTTTGTTTTCGATCTACTTGTTAGTAGTGCTCTAGTTGGTTCATTGCTTATAAATCATCTTGCTCAGTCCTAAGTGTCTCCTAGAATTTGTTAGATCTGTTTTTCATCAAGTTATCCGCAGTATATTTCGAATCCTCTCTGTTCTAACAGATCTCGGAAGTTCCGTAATTATTTTCGGAGGTTGCCCCGTTCGGAGGTTCCGAAAATAATTTTGGAAGTTCCGAACCCTGACAGTCACTTTGCAGAAAAAGTTTAAATTTGTGTGCATGCCTATTCACCCCCCCCCTCTAGGTCATATGGCCTCGATCCTTTCAAGCACCACCGGGGCGAGGAAGAGTCCGAGAGGACTTATTCCGACGCGCTGCCGCCGCCTCGTCGTCGGTGCCTGGACACCAAACCCTAGACAAGCTAGGACCTAAGCTACCCTATACACCACCCGCCGGTAAGACCCGTGCGGTCTCCGCCACCTCACGACGGCCTTCAGGCCACAGGAAGCGGAGGAGATCGCCGGTCCCACCGACGGTGACCGCGCGGCCTTTTTTCTCCCCTCGCAACTGTAGCTGGACGAGAGGATTCGAGAGAGCTCTGGAGCGTGCTGTTGTTGCCGCGAGACTGGAATGGAGCAGTAGTGTGTCCGTTACTGAACGGATTTGCCGCTGCGACTGCGAGAGAGGGGGAGGAGTAGTGTAACGCCTGCGTTTCTAGCTCCTAATAAACCACCTAATAAATCATGCGTGTTTTCAAAACTTTCCCGCTGAGCTCATTTACCCCCTTTCGAAACCCCGGTCGATTCCTTTCCCTCGGCGCGCGTGCCGCGAATCCCGCCCGCACTGCCCGCACCCGGGCCATCACCCACGCGTGCCGCCCCGGCGCCGCGGTCGGCCACTACGATGGGAATCCTGCACCGCCGCGGTCCCGCCGGCCGATCCGCCTCGCCATCACCGCCGTCCCGAAAATCCCGCGGATGCCCGAAAAACCGGAAAACCCACCAAAAACCCTTCCCCTAATTTTCCCAAGAAAATCTCCTATTTTTTCTAAAACTCTTTCCTATTTCTTTTCCCATTTTTCTATTTCTTTTTCTCTTCCAATTTCTCCTTTTCTTTTCTTTTCTTACTTTTTCTCCTTTTTCTTTTCTTTTCTTCCTTTCTTTTATTTTTCCCTCCTTCTTCCTCCTTCGGTCTGCCTCCCAGGCCGCGACCCCGACCCCCTCACCCCCTCCAGACCGGCACCCCCCCTCCAGAGCGGCGCCCCCCGTTCCCTCTCTTGCACCAGCCGACCGGGCGCACCAGGGCAACACGCAAGACCGGCCCTGTGCCTGTAGCAGGCCGGCAGCGCCCCCCCTTTTTCCCCTGACAAACGAAGGCCACCATTTGAAGAGTATCTTGGCCCCCTAAGTGGGTTTTGGTGATTTAATGACACACACCTAAGTGGCTAATGAATTTACCTAGTCCATGAGCAGGTATTAAAATTATGTATGGCATCAAGCACAGCTCGTTGATATAAAAAAGGAAAGTGGTGCTCTAAAGGATTCCTAAGAAGGCTTATTTATTTTTATTTTTGAATTTGAGTCTTAGGATTGCCGTACTACCAAGAGGGACAGGAATTATGTCTTCCAAGAGTCAAACAGGTGCTCTAGTTGCTAAAACAAAACCTATGAGAGACACCTTTGCACCAACACAATCACGGGGATCTTTTCTTGGGTGCTGGCCTTGGAAGGCCGGAGTGTCCGGGTTTACCCCGGAGACTCCAGACTTCCCGGAGATTCCGGGTTTGCCCTGGATACTCCGGGTCATAAAGCCTCAACGGCTATATTCTGGGTGAGGGGGTATAAAAGCCCCCTCCACCCCTTCATTTACCTCTCTCCCCTGCCATTTCGTGCTGAACAGTTGCAAACCTCATTTACTCCTCCCCTTTCTCCCTTTGGCTCAAGGTTGGTGAGATTTGTTGTGGGATTTAAGAGGGTTTGAGAGCAAGGGCTTGGAGAGTGCTGGTGAGCTGATTTCCCATCTCTAGAGCACCTCGTTCTTTGCTTGGTTGGCAAAATTCGTGTTTGTTATTCTTGGAGCCTTGAGCTCCTAGCCGGCTAGGCGTTGCCTTGGAGCATCCAAAGATTGTGGCTGCCCAAGGAAGTTTGTATCACCCCTACATTGAGTAAGTAACTCTAGCTCGATCTTTGTGGTCGCTAGAGGGAGGAAAGTGACCTAGGTGTAAAGGTCCACCCTTTGTGGGTACCTCAACGGAGACGTAGACCTCAAGGTGTGAGGTTGAACTCCGGTAACAAATCCTTGTGTCTCTTGTGCTTGTTCATCTTGTTGTATGCTTGTTTCTTGCTTGAACACATATATAGGGTTTGGTGCTGATCTACTTCGTGTTGAGGTTCCTACAAGATTTGAGTGGATAAACAGGCTTGTCTCATCCCAGTGCATAACCTATTTTCACAGATTTACTTTTGAGCAAGTTTAATTTCTGTCGATTTAATCTCTCCCTAGCAGGCCGGAATATCCGGACATTTTCCCGGATTCTCCGGATTTCCCGGAGTATCCGGAAAAATATCCGGAGTCTCCGGACCTGTATCTGACAGCTGCGAAAAAGTTTGTGATTTTCAGGTTTGACTATTCACCCCCCCCTCTAGTCGACATCTTGATCCTTTCAATTGGTATCAGAGCCAAGTGCTCCATATTTGAAGCTTAACCGCTTGGAGTTGAGAAGATGTCGAATCCAAATGATCAAGCTCTACCTCTCGCCGAAGGTGATCCCGTCAACAATGTTGTTGGCATGCCTCCTCTTCCTCGAGGAGACAACACCCGTGGTGCAAGCACTAGTCATCAAGCGCATGGACGAGGTGATGAGTCCTCCGATAGTGAGGACGAGGAGTTTGATGATGCAAGGTCCACCCGCTCCGCTCGACGACCATCAAGGGACTATACTCGAACCTCTCGATTACTCTCGCTTATCCTTTAACCATCCATCGGGTTCTAGCCACATTGGGAAGATACCCCAATTTGATGGAACCGGCTATTCCAAGTGGAAAAACTCGATGGAGGAGTATTTGATGGCGGTGAATCCCGCACTTTGGACTATTGTGAATAGGGGTATTACCTTTCCGAGTGGTGATGCGGCACTATCTCAAGATCAAGCAAACGAGATACAAAGAAACTATCAAGCAATACGCATCATCAAGAGTTCACTCACGTCCGAAGAATATGACAAGGTAGATGGTTTGAAGTCCGCCAAGGAAGTGTGGGACACCTTGTTCATCAACCATGAAGGGACAAAGCAAGTAAGGGAAGGAAGGATTCGAGCCTTGGAAAGTGAGCTCAACTGGTTTTTCATCAAGGATGATGAATCACCTCAAGACATGTACAACCGATTGAACAACATCATCAACAAAATCAAATCACTTGGGAGTACAAGATGGGGAAGAAGAGAAGTGGTTGACAAGATCCTCTCCGCTTACATGGCAAGGGATGTTCAACTCCCTACTCTCATAAGGGAAAAGAGAGGGTTCAACAAGTTCACTCCGCCAGATGTGATTGGAAGAATGGAAGAACACCTTATCACCGTCAAGGAGTCCAAGCTCTCACAAGAAATGTCAAAAATGCATGAACAACTTGAGAAGAACAAGGGAGTGGCCCTCAAGGCATCTAGCAAGGAGAAAAGGTCAAGCTCATCAACCTCAAGAACCATGGTCGAGGAAGATGATGATGAAGATAGTAACATGGACATGACTCCCAAACAAATGGCTCTCTTTGTAAGGAAGTTCAACAAAATGTTCAAGAAGAGTGGCTTCTTCAACAAGAACAAGGACAAGGACAAGATCAAGACGAAGAGAACTTCCAAGAGACCATGCTTTGGGTGTGGCAAGGAGGGACATTTCATTGCGGAGTGCCCTAACATAAAAGTAAGAAGAAGAGACACCAACACGTTTGACAAGAACAAGAAAAAGGAAGTTGGTGAAGCTCATTTGGGTGAAGAATGGGATTCAAATGATGATAGCTCCGACTCCGACATGGAAGCCGGTCTTGCTACCATAACCATTAGGGAACCAATCAACAAGTCATCACTATTTGAAGATCTCACCGATGATGAAGATGACTTCACCCACACTTGCCTCATGGCTAAGGGCTCCAAGGTAGACACTCCCACCCCGCCCCTAGATGACGATAGTGAAAATGATTTCGATTTTGAAAAAAAAATGATCACTAGCTTTGGAAAAAAGGCAACAAAGAAAATTATGTTTTTAATGAAAGAAATTGAGAATAGAGATGGGACTCTAGAGGTGCAAGAAGAACTCTTTAGACTTGAGCGGGAGAAAACCATTGCCCTTGAGGATGCCCTTGTAATTGAAAAGAAGGGTTTCAAGGTGCAAGAGGACTCGCTCAAGGAAAAGAAGATAGAAATTCTTAGCCTCAAGAAATCCCTAGCTAAAGATAAGTTGTTAGTGGATGAATTAACTAGGGAATCTTTCCTAGCTAAGGATGCTTGCAAGAAACTTGAGGATGAAAAGCTTGAACTTCAAAAGAGCTTTGATAGCTTAAAGACTAGTCACACAACATTAGAAGTTCAACTTGACAACCTCAAGAACAATGCTACAACTTTATCTAATGATGCTTTCTCTAAATCTCAAACATCAACAAGCAATGGTTGTTCTAGATGTTATAAGATTGATATAAATGCTCGTGCTACTAATGTTGCCGAGATGAATGCCATGAAAAAGGAAATTGCTAGGTTGTCAAACTCTCTTATAATTGAAAAGAAGAAAGAACCCAAGAGAGGTGAGTTTGAAAACCACACCAAAGGTTTTGGGTCAAGCTACATGAAGAAGTTTGGCTTTGTGGATGGGAAGGGGCTTGGTAAGCAAGAACAAGGCACAAAAGACCCCATCCCATTCATCAAGAACCACCACACCAAAGGTATGGGAACAAGAAATGTGGTGCACGACATGAAGCAAATGGGTGTCAAGAAGCATGACAACCAAGTTAGATACAACACTCCTATCAAGTTCAAAAGCACCCAAGCTACTACTCATGCACCAAAATCAATGCCAAACAAGTCAAGCAAGAAGCCCAAACCTCATGCATCACAAGATAGCTTTTATACCGATTATGTGTTGACTTGGAACCACAAGGGTAAGGTGGTTGCCAAGTATGTGGGGCCTCGCACAAAAGGGACAATGATAAAAAGGAATGTGTGGGTGCCCAAGATTCTTGTGACTAACACTCTAGGACCCAAATCCACTTGGGTACCTAAAACACAAGCATAATTTGTTTTGTAGGCATACTCCTCCGGTGGAACAAAATGGGTGATTGATAGTGGATGCACAAATCATATGACCTGGGGAGAAGAAAATGTTTACATCTTGTGATATGATTGAAAATCTTACGGAAAGCATTGCCTTTGGAGGCAATGGTGGAGGAACGGTTGTTGGTCTTGGTAAAATTGCTATCTCAATCAATCATTCAATTTCCGATGTTTATTTGGTTGATTCTTTGGACTACAACTTGTTGTCCGTCTCACAACTTTGTGAGATGTGCTACAATTGTTTGTTCACAAATGAAGGTGTGACCGTCTTTAGAAGGGGCGACGACTCCGTTGCCTTTAAGGGTGAACTCAAGGGAAGGCTTTACTTGGTGGATTTTTCATCGGATAAAGCCCAACTTGATACATGCTTATTGGCAAAGTCTAGCTTGAGTTGGCTTTGGCATCGCCGACTAGCTCACGTTGGGATGAACAATCTCAATAAGATTCTAAAGGGGGAACACATCCTAGGACTAACAAACGTTCATTTTGAGAAAAATAGAATTTGTAGTGCTTGTCAAGCCGGAAAGTAAGTTGGTGCTCCTCATCCCGCCAAGAATGTTGTATCTACCACAAGGCCATTGGAACTACTTCACATGGATATCTTTGGTCTGGTAGCCTATGTTAGCATTGGGGGAAACAAGTATGGATTTTTCATTGTTGATGATTAATCTCGGTACACTTGGGTATTCTTTATGAAAGACAAGAGCAAAGTACATGAAATATTCAAGAAATTTGCAACAAGAGCCCAAAATGAATTTGATGTGAAGATCAAAAGAGTAAGAAGTGTCAATGGCACCGAGTTCAAGAACACCAACATTGAAGAGTATCTTGATGAAGAAGGCATTGGTCATGAGCTCTCCGTCCCATACACTCCACAACAAAATGGGATTGTAGAGAGGAAGAATAGAACTCTCATTGAAGCCGCAAGAACCATTCTTGATGAGTACAAGACTTCGGATAGTTTTTGGGCGGAAGCAATCAACACGACGTGTCATGCTATCAACCGTTTGTATCTTCACAAGCTTCGCCACAAGACCGCCTATGAGCTCCTAATCGGTAAAAAGCCTAATGTCTCTTACTTTAGAGTTTTTGGTTGTAAGTGCTTCATTCTCAACAAGAAGCCCAAAAGCTCTAAGTTTGCATCTAAAGTTGATGAAGGTATCTTTCTTGGTTACGCCTCAAATGCTCATGGCTATCGTGTCCTCAACAAAACCACCGGTTGTGTTGAAGTCACGTGTGACTTGACGTTTGATGAATCTAATGGCTCTCAAGAGGAGCAAGTTGATGAATTGTGTGTAGGCAAGGAAGTACCCGCTGAAAAGGCTATAAGGAGAATGGCCATTGGAGAAATCAAGCCTCAAGAAGAAGATGATGAGGACTGCATAATTGAAGATGCAGCAGCTCTGCCTCCTGCTGCGCACCCCGGAGAGTCCGGACAAAAACCCGGAGACTCCGGATTTTCCGGAAACTCCGGAGATGAGTCCGGAGACTCCGGACCTGCTGCTGAAGCTTCACAAGGCAGTCAAGAAACTGAGGATTTGATCCAAAAAGAAGTGTCTGACCCACATCCAAGAGTTCGACAAAATGTTCAACGAGATCATCCCGTTGATAACATACTTGGAAGCATTCATAGAGGGGTAACAACTCGTTCGAGATTAGCAAATTTTTGTGAACATTACTCGTTTGTTTCCATGTTGGAACCTCTTAGGGTTGAAGATACTCTTGGAGATGCTGATTGGGTGATGGCCATGCAAGAAGAACTCAACAACTTCACTAGGAATGAAGTCTGGTCCTTGGTGGAACGCCCCAAACAAAACGTGATTGGAACCAAGTGGGTGTTTCGCAACAAACAAGATGAAGATGGCGTGGTGACCAAGAACAAAGCTAGATTGGTTGCAAAGGGATATACTCAAGTTGAAGGCTTAGACTTTGGAGAAACTTATGCACCGGTGGCAAGACTTGAAGCAATTCATATACTCTTAGCTTTTGCCACCCATCACAACTTCAAGTTGCACCAAATGGATGACAAGAGTTCCTTCTTGAATGGTCCAATCTCCGAAAAAGTCTATGTTGAGCAACCACCGGGCTTTGAAGATCCTCAATCTCCAAACCACATCTACAAGCTCCATAAGGCGCTCTACGGGCTCAAGCAAGCCCATAGAGCATGGTATGAATGCCTTAAGAAATTTCTCTTAAAGAAAGGCTTTGAAATAGGCAAAGCCGATCCTACTCTCTTCACTCGTAAACAAGGAAATGATTTGTTTGTGTGTCAAATTTATGTTGATGATATCATATTTGGCTCTACTAATCAAACTTAGGTTGATGAGTTTAGTAGGATCATGACTAAAAGATTCGAGATGTCAATGATGGGCGAGTTGAAGTTCTTTCTCGGTTTTCAAATCAAGCAACTCAAGGATGGCACATTCATAAGTCAAACCAAATACACCAATGACATGCTCAAGAAGTTTGACATGAACAACGCCAAGCCCATCAAAACACCAATGCCATCAAATGAACATCTTGATCTACATGAGGAAGGCAAAAGCATTGATCAAAAGGTATATCGTTCCATCATTGGTTCTTTGCTTTACCTTTGTGCATCTAGGCCCGATATTATGCTTAGTGTGTGCATGTGTGCAAGGTTTCAAGCTAATCCTAAGGAGTGTCATCTAATGGCCGTTAAGAGAATTTTTAGATATTTGGTTCATACTCCTAACCTTGGTTTATGGTATCCTAAGGGCTCCACTTTCGATCTACTTGGCTACTCCGATTCGGATTATGCCGGTTGCAAAGTAGATAGAAAGAGTACATCCGGGACTTGCCAATTCCTTGGAAGGTCCTTGGTGTCTTGGAGTTCCAAGAAACAAAACTCCGTTGCCCTTTCCACCGCCGAGGCCGAGTATGTTGCAGCCGGCGCTTGTTGTGCTCAACTACTTTGGATGAGGCTCACTTTGAGAGACTTTGGTTGCAAGTTTAGCAAGGTGCCACTCTTGTGTGAAAATGAGAGTGCCATCAAGCTAGCTAACAACCCCGTAAACCACTCAAGAACAAAGCACATAGACATAAGACACCATTTCTTGAGAGACCACGAAGCCAAAGGAGATATCGCTTTAAGTCATGTGAGCACCGATAAGCAACTAGCCGATATCTTCACAAAGCCTCTTGATGAACTAAGGTTTTGTGCTTTGAGGAGTGAGCTAAATATCTTGGATTCTCGTAACTTGGCTTGAGATCATGCACATATTTGAGTGACCTAGTATAGAATTTTTGAAAACAAAAGATTTGTGAAAAGCTTGTATTGCATTTGTTCTGAAAATTTGGATCTTTCGAGTACAACATTTGGACTATTGTTCCCCTTGCTTGCTTGTGGCTAGTCCAAAGTGTTGATACTGCTCAGGCTCACATTTATCACATAAGAAACCTTCCAAATCTCTACAAAAACCAAATTCCTTGAAAATCTGCTCGCTGGATTCAGGGGGAGCGGAGTATCCGGGGTTGGGGCCGGACACTCCGGGTTTCTCGGACACTCCGGCCCTAGCCCGGAGACCCGGGTTGTAAAGGTATAAAAACCTTTGACCGCGGTGAAAAAGGCATCTTTCACTCCTACACAATTTTAACCGCGCCCCCCCTCTCCCGTCGCCTCCCTCCATCCCTTTGGGCGATTTCCACTTCCAACCCACCAAATCTCGTGAAAGTAAGGGTTTGAAGGCCCCAAGGCGTGGAGATCAAGGATCTACTCAAGTTTCAAAGGATTCAAGTCTTCTCCCCTCTCTCCCAAGGTATATTCAAAGGAGTTTTTCCCGATCTACTTCCCTAGCGTAGTGCTTGTAGTATCCTCGTTGGGAATAGGTAGGAAATACTCCATAGACTCTAGATCTGCGTTTCCTCTCAGTTTGGATGGACATATCTTGCTGCATTGTGATTTAGGGTTTTGGCTGCGAAACTCGGACACTCCGGGGTCGAAGAACCCGGACTCTCCGGTATCTCCGGAGTCTTCGGACTTTTTCCCGGAGTATCTGGGGTTCGCACTACAACCCTAAACCACAAGTGTAGCGTGTCTCCACTCTTGATAATCTCTCACTTCCATATCCTTTTACCTATCCAGATGGTGAGAGTGAAGGTCCGTCGTGACAATGAGGAGCCCTCCACCCAAAGGAGGACCAAGGCCAGGCATGACCCCGCCACTCTACAGGCCGTGCAAGAAGCCTTGGGACATGCAGGATCTCAGCTCAGCTCTAGGCCAAGGCGAGGTGACCCTCCTCCCTCCTATGCCGAAAGGAGTGAAGAAGAGATAGAGGAGGAGGAGGAAGAGGAAAGGACTGAGAGTGATGATGATGAAGTTGAAGATGAGACTTATGAGCAGTCTCCTGAGCCCCCTCGTCGCCATGGAAAGGGGCCAGCAAAAGAAAAACCCCGCACAAGCCCCATCCCAAAAAGAGCCATCAAGCCCCATATGTCCACCAAAGCCGCCCAGCTACTCGAGTTCCTCCTAAACATAAGCAAGGAGTAGCTTCTCACATCTGCCCCAAAACTCCTCCTAGACTCATTCCTACCCTCCCACAAAATGTCCGAGTAGTTGACACCCCTATCAAGCTAAGGGACCCCGGTTCCGTTCTTGGTTTTGCAGAACATATGATTAGGGACTACTCGTGGAACTCTCTAGCAGTTAGGGAGCAAAGAGAGGAGAATGTCTATTTGTATCTCAAGGGAGAAGGAATTGAGGCAAGGTTTTGGTGTGACTTTCATAGGGTTTTTTACCAATCCGTGATCCGCAATCCCAAGCTAGCCTCCAAGAACATGGCTCCCATTGTGCCAATGAAGTACATTGATTGGAAATATTATGAAGAGCTAAACAACACTGTGTTCAACTCAGCCATTGACAAGTGCAAGGAAGTTGGCCTCTATGATATCATGGGTTTTAGGTACAATTGGAACAAAGAAATTCTTGCTCAATTCCATTGCTCTTACTACTTCAATCCCCATGACAACACCATCACTTGGACGACTCAAGGACAAATGCACTATTGATTACATGACCTTCTCTCGGCTCTTGGGTCTTGGCTCTAAGGATGAGAGGCACTCTCCTGTGCACAATGAGAATAAGTACAAGCCCAAAGAGCTCCCCTTTATGTTTCCTAGCCGAGATTTGGCCATTGAGGGCAAGGCGGACCAACTCAATCCCTACTACTACTATCTCAATCAATTCTTTCGTGCCACTATTGATCCTAAGATAGGAGATGTTACAGCTTTGAGATACTTTGCTCCAAATATTCTCAATAGGATGGCACCAGATGAAGAAGGATTTTGTGTCTTCGACTTCATTTGGAATGAGTTGAGGAGGGCCATGAATGATCCCATGAAGCATCTTCCGTATGCCCCCTATCTCATGTACATGATTGAGAGAGTTACAAATGTCCGCTATCCCAAGGATGTTGTCCATGAGCCGCTTCGCCACCTCCGTGATCGTGCCAAGAGGCCTCCCAAAGGCCGTAAGTATGTTGGATCATCGAGTGCAGCTCCTCACCATGATGACTTTCCCGCTGCACGCTCTTCTCCTCCACCTCCTCGTCGGCACTGTGGCTCCATGATTAAGAGGGTGCTTAAAAGCATTTTCAGCATGTGCAAGACAATCGCCACGGAGACAAATGAGAACCGCCGGGACATTATCGAGATCAAGTCTCATCTTGGCCTTCCCACCGATCCCTACCGCGAGCTTCCCGAGTTTGATGACCCTTTTGCGGAGTGGGACGCCCAAGGTGCCCAAGAAGAAGAAGAGGAGGAGGGAAATGATGAAGAAGAAGAGGAGGAGGACGATGACTCCGAGTGACTCCGCTGCTCCATACTTCCTTTTTGGCGCTTGATGCCAAAGGGGGAGTGAAGTTATCTATTTATGTGCTTGTGGAACAATGAACTTGTATTTGTATTTGAATTTGGAACTTGGCTTGTAATAACTCTAAATTTCGTATGTGTGAGACTATGTGAGCTTGAGAAATTTGGTTGTGTGCTTGTGATGTTTTTCTCTGCTTTTTTATCTACTAAGGACAGTTTATGCTAGATTGAAAACTGTGTGATGTCTATTTTTTGCTGCTGTGCTGAAGCCCAGAGAGTCAGGACTTTTTCCCGGAGAATCCGGATTTTCCGGACACTCCGGACCTGGCCCGGAGACTCCGGACCTCTCAGCACCAGAATTCTTTTTCCTTCTTGTTAAATGCATAACCTGTCATGAGCATCTCTCTTTTATTTGTTGCACGTCACAAGCACCCCACTGTTGTAATACTCTCTTGTTTCTCTTGTTGTGCAAAATTTTGGCCCTAATAGGACCATTGATATTCAAGATCAAAATGCACATATTAAGGGGGAGTATTACAAAAGCTTTTAATATTCATTGATTATCTCTTGTATGACTTAAAGTGTGTTGTCATCAATCACCAAAAAGGGGGAGATTGAAGAGTATCTTGGCCCCCTAAGTGGGTTTTGGTGATTTAATGACACACACCTAAGTGGCTAATGAATTTACCTAGTCCATGAGCAGGTATTAAAATTATGTATGGCATCAAGCACAGCTCGTTGATATACAAAAAGGAAAGTGGTGCTCTAAAGGATTCCTAGGAAGGCTTATTTATTTTTATTTTTGAATTTGAGTCTTAGGATTGCCGTACTATCAAGAGGGACAGGAATTATGTCTTCCAAGAGTCAAACAGATGCTCTAGTTGCTAAAACAAAACCTATGAGAGACACCTTTGCACCAACACAATCACGGGGATCTTTTCTTGGGTGCTGGCCTTGGAAGGCCGGAGTGTCCGGGTTTACCCCGAAGACTCCGGACTTCCCGAGATCGGGTTTGCCCGGATACTCCGGTCATAAAGCCTCAATGGCTATATTCTGGGTGAGGGGGTATAAAAGCCCCCTCCACCCCTTCATTTACTTCTCTCCCCTGCCATTTCGTGCTGAACAGTTGCAAACCTCATTTACTCCTCCCCTTTCTCCCTTTGGCTCAAGGTTGGTGAGATTTGTTGTGGGATTTAAGAGGATTTGATAGCAAGGGCTTGGAGAGTGCTAGTGAGCTGATTTCCCATCTCTAGAGCACCTCGTTCTTCGCTTGGTTGGCAAAATTCATGTTTGTTACTCTTGGAGCCTTGAGCTCCTAGCCGGCTAGGCGTTGCCTTGGAGCATCCAAAGATTGTGGCTGCCCAAGGAAGTTTGTATCACCCCTACATTGAGTAAGTAACTCTAGCTCGATCTTTGTGGTCGCTAGAGGGAGGAAAGTGACCTAGGTGTAAAGGTCCACCCTTCGTGGGGTACCTCAACGGAGACGTAGACCTCAAGGTGTGAGGTTGAACTCCGGTAACAAATCCTTGTGTCTCTTGTGCTTGTTCATCTTGTTGTATGCTTGTTTCTTGCTTGAACACATATCTAGGGTTTGGTGCCGATCTACTTCGTGTTGAGGTTCCTACAAGATTTGAGTGGATAAACGAGCTTGTCTCATCCCAGTGCATAACCTATTTTCACAGATTTACTTTTGAGCAAGTTTAATTTCTGTCGATTTAACCTCTCCCTAGCAGGCCGGAATATCTGGACATTTTCCCGGATTCTCCAGATTTCCCGGAGTATTCGGAAAAATATCCGGAGTCTCCGGACCTGTATCTGATTGCTGCGAAAAAGTTTGTGATTTTCAGGTTCGACTATTCACCCCCCTCTAGTCGACATCTTGATCCTTTCACCATTACTCCGACCGGTCACCTCCACCACAGCGCGGCGTCGCTGCCTTCCCCCTCCGAGGCCACAGCGGTCACCTGCACAAAGAGTCACTTCCCATAGCGCCTCGCCGCCCGGAAGCTCGCCGGCCCAAGGTCAATGCCAGGATATTTTCCCCCACCACAATTGACGGCCATCGAAGCTCCTGGAGCTCAAATATCCTCGCTGAACCAACCTTCCCGTGCCTATAAAAGGGCTGGACCGACTCCCCACCTCGTCCCGCACCTCCACGACCAATTCCCCCTCCTTCCCGAGCCCTCCATCACCACCACCAGCGCCGCCCGTGCCTTCTCGGTGGAAGACCGTCCGCCGCCGTCGATCTCCCTCCACAGTCCGTCCCCGACCAAGGTGAGGAGCGGAATGAGTTGCCCTCGACCTTCTCTCTGTTTTGCCCCACATCCCGGCCGTCCCCATGGCCTGGGTCACTGGCGCCCCCCCCTCCACCGACCGGCCATACTGTTCCTCTCCGTTCTGTATCGTGAGGGAGGGGAGGAAAAAGATGGTTGTTTTGCCCATACCCCCCTGCCCTTTTTCGACTTCTCCAAAACCGAACCCCCTCTATTCTCTCTTTTGTTTCTTTCAAATCAGACCCTAACCCTTAGGATATTTCACCAAAACAACCCTGTCCTTTTTAATTAACCCCCTAGACTATTATAATTAAACCCCCGCTAGGTTTAAATATTATAATTAGGTCCTTTTCTTTTAAAATAAAATACTAACAGGCCCCTGATTAACCCTAAACACCTCCTTTAACCCGTCATTTCATGCGCGATTTTAATCCAAATCACGCCCAAACTTCCTCACACCGGTACCGGGTATACCGCCACCCATCCTTCACACAAAACCCCCTACATAATATTTATTTCCCTATTTTATTTAATTACCTTCCTCGAGCTCGTGTGTGCTTATATTGATTGCATGCTTGCATGTGTGTGCGCTATAGCCGACGAAGTAAACGAAGGAAGGTACCCCGAGCCGGAGTTTGGAGCCGACTACTGCGAGCAGGAGCCCGAGATCCCGAACGCCGAGCCGGAACTCCCCGAAGACTTCGAAGACGGCAAGTTCAATCTCATCCTTTGATGCATGCTTTGGTCCTAGTTTTATAAATATAACCCTATACCCGTTTTATAAATTGCATATTGTTTTACTGCAAAAACATGGTAGGATAGCCACCCTTGATTGCTATGATTGAACCTTGTTTTGGCCTAAATGAGTGCTTTAAAAATGTGTGAGTGCTTTCAAAATGTGTGAGTGCTTAAAAAATGGAAATGGAATATGTTTATAAATGAGTAAAGAACTGGGTAGACGGGATGTACGTGTGTGTCAGGAGTATGGGTGAGCTCGTACCTGTGTGGTTGAGCGTGTTGGGAGTTGTCCATCTTGTCAATTAAGGACCGGGTTGCGTGACATCTCACCTGACCCAAATCATCGTACAACCACTCGACCGTTGTACGTGGCAACGGCTTAGCATAAACCCCACTAGTTAATCTACTTGCCATCTGGTGTGCAGGTGAGCGGCGGGAGACAAAGGAGTAGGGCTACGCTCTGTGTGAGGTACGCCCTGGTTATGTGGGATAACCCCTTGGTTGCTTCCGTGGTGGCACGTAGGGTTAGCTAAGGTGGGTAATGGCTTTGATAGGATCCGCACCGGCACTAAGGCGTCCGTGTGACGGTACCCTACTTGTGGGTAAAGATGTACAACCTCTGCAGAGTGTAAAACCTATTCGAATAGCCGTGTCCACGGTATTGGACGAGTCACGGTGTGGTCACAAAAACTAGTGTTTGGGTTTGGGATGTTTTCTGGTGTGAGTTGTTTTCCGGGTGAAGTGTGTGGCTGTGTGCCTGGGCTACTGCGGACGGGGAGTTCGGTAGTTCCACAGTGGTTTTCTTAAAACAATTGAGTCACTTTGGGTATAAAATTGGTTTGCGAAAACCTTTTCGAAAATGAACCCCTGCATGAGTAAATGAGTTTGCAAATAAACCTTAACTTGTTCCTTGTTATATATATCATGTGCATGGTCTGCTTATAAGCCCCTCCGTGGGCGGGGTTGAACTTGTTGAGTACGTATGTGCTCACCCTTGTTTAACAAACTGTTTTTCAGAGGAGGATCTCGATTTCGTTCCCGAAGACGTCGAGTAGGTCGCTGCCCTACACCCAACCGTGCCTGTGTACCTAGGGCCTCCACAAAGAGCTTCCATGGTGTGGTACTCTGATGAGGCTTTGGAAGCCTTTGCTATCGTAGTGTGGTCGTTAGCGTTTGTGTTGTTCCTTGTAACGTTGGCACTTCCGTGCCCTCTGTGTCACCATGATGTAAAAGACTGATCCACCTATTGTAATAAATGTGTTACCAGCCTCCTGGGACTGGTATTTGTGTCACATTTAGTCACCTCTGATGAGGGGACGCTTCAAGTAGCGAGCGGAACGGAAAATGGAAGCTCTAGGCCCACCGTTTTCGGCCCACAGTAGGAGCAGTTGCGGCGACGCGGCCCGTCTCGATAACTGAACAAAGCCTCTGTTGCCCACCCGTCAGCCAGGAAGGCCGAAGTACATCGAGAGTTCGAGACGATGCAAAGCGAAAACTTTTTTATTTTTATATATTTTTTCTTACGATTTTTCAAAAAATATACATCTTGTTTCAAAATTTTCAAAACTATACGACGGTTGAGTTGAACCGCCATATCATACGGTAGTTGGAGGTGCTACAGTGTTCCGACCGCCGTATCATGCGTGTAAAACCTTGGATTTTCATAGAAAATCCGAATCCCTGTACCATCACGATAGTCCCTGGATCAGTGGCTATCGTGTACAGAACGTCTCACAGATAAATACACAAAGTCATACATCGCATCACATAAAGATAGTAGTATGCAAATTTATCACAAGTCCATTATGGAGTACATCAATACAAGCCTCTTGGCTGAATCAGAGTGAAAAATTCTACACAAAGGTAGCTATCTTCTTAGAAGGGTCTCCATCTTTTATTCTTTCCACCACAGACAATCTTGAGCGAAGCGACGTATCCCTCAGTCGTACCATCCGTCGGCGTTGCAGTCGAACTCGGACTCGTACCCTGCACACCCAAAGTCTATCCCCAAGGAGTGGGATAGGTCCACGTCACCAACTGTATGCAGCTTTAAGTGGCCTAACTTCTAAAGGGAAGGAAAATAGATAAGGAAGCGGCTTTGGTTTCCTGAGCAGCAGCAGCAGCAGAGTATAAACAAGGTATATTCATCAAATTCCCCAAATCCCAAGTCTCTCAACACAGCTCGGAATCACCTGGTCACCCAGGAGACCCGTCTCCACCACCTACTCCTGTCTAGGTTCGATGCGAGAACTTCCTCTCCTCGCGCCTCAATGATTGCAACCGGATCGACGAGGTAGATGGAGCCTCTCTCCTCTAGCCGGCTGCAACCACGGCTCACCACACACTCTCCTATAGGGGGAAGGTAGAAATCCCAAAACATGAGGAACTAACATGTCGTCTAGGCAGTGTCCATGACCGAGGGCGCGCCTATAGCTATAGATCGAACGACTCTGCAGAGTGTGTACACCTGTACCCATCCCGGAATGGTACCCGACCGGTGTACGGCCGACCGAGCCCATCCTACCGGCGAACTCTCGGTAGTTACGGTCCCACCCTGCATCCGGCCCTCAAAGCGCCCCCCCCGCAGCGAGGACAGCACCGGAACTGTGAAATGCTCCTGTGTGGCCACACGGGAGACGCTCTGAGAGGGTGGTCTCACCTCCACTGCTCCCCCACAGATACCCTCTATCCTTCCTAGGCAGGTATGGTTCCGCACTTGCCGAGCTCAACACGGCCCTATCCCCACTCTCGGCGGGGTGGTGTGTACGGTGTCCTATAGACAAGTTGATCCACTGAGTTTCAGACCGGGGCGAGCTCATACCCTCCAAGCGCAAGTAAAACCCCAACACCTAGGCTCCGAAAACCGTAAAAGTAGGGGTACACTGAGGAGTGCACCCCTGTCCCCGATCCCAGATCGGCTGTTTCGAGCTCACCCTCGCCAAAGTACCCAAAACGCCTTCTCCTGCCGGTTTTTTACCCCACACACGCCAAGAACCACTATTCTCATTCCAACACATGATCGCGAAGCTCGGCGTATATACACACTCACATAAACATATATATACAGTAGTAGTAGGGCAATCAAGGACAGGGTAAACAAAGAGGCAGTGCAAGGTTCATCAACATGCATACATAAAGTAAAGCACTAGCAATTCTACTTAGCAATGCCTAATAGGTATTCCAAAATCAGTCGGGCGTGAACACCGGGGTCGGGTAGTCCTCCGCGGTGAAGTCGTACTCGGGATCGGCTCCCCGGCTCCAGCTGCTCCTAATAGCGCGAAAGGGAAAAATAAATAGCGGTCCTATTGCAATTAACTCCAAAGAAAAGCAATTAAGAGCCAAAAGAGAGCAAACACCACCCTAACCCAGAGTTTAAGATTCTAGAAATTTTCTGGAAAAGGTTTCACAATTTTTGGAGTTAAAATGGATTTTCTAGGATTTTTCAAAGCAAAAATACATTTTTTGAAATTAAAACAAATTAAATCCCACCCTTAATCGGACCCAGCCGCACAGGATCCCCGGATCGCGGGTGCGGCTTGGCCCCCCTGCGGCCCGCGCGGTGGCCGGCCCGCCATTGGCCGCCGCATGGGTTCGGTGGCGGGCGGTGCGGCTTGCTGCCGTGAGGGACGGTGTGTGGCCTGGGAAAACAGTGGTGGGCCGCACCGGATCCGGGTGGATCGGATACGACCACACCTGTGTGTGGTCCCCCGTGTACAGAGTAATCCCCCCGCGGTTTTGAAGGTGGCCCAAGGTGTTTGACGGAAAGTCCCTAAGGGCGACGGCGGCGCGACGCGGCCTTGCCGGCGGCGAGGTCGGCGCCGGCGCGTCCGGTCTCCACACGATAGCCTCACGAGGCTTCCCCGGGGTTGCGGCTCGAAGGAACACGCACTAAGGGGGCGACGGCCGTCGCGGCGAGGTTGGCGCCGGTGCGGGCGCGGCGATGGCGGCGCGGCGATGGTGTTGGCGCCCCATCCCCGTGCGGGAACGAGCGGGCGTGCGTGCTACGGCGTGTGCGAGGGCGGCGCGCGCACAAGGTAAGCACCGGTAGGTGTAGGGGTTGGGCGTGACGGGCGTCGTAGCGGGGTTCACGGCGGAGCCCGGCTCGTCGCCATGGGCGGCAGCGAGCACGGCGCCCGCGGTCGGTTTACACACACGCGAGAGGGTTTACGGCGGGTGGCCGGGCGCGTTCGGGGCGACCAAGGACGCGATGTCCTCCTTCATCCCCTACCCGCGATGAGGCTCAAGGTCCCCGGCCACGGCGAGGCCACGGCGGCGCAGTTCGGTTGATCACGGCGGCGGCATCCTACGCGAGGGGAAGGGCCAAGGCTCGACCTAGGCGACCCGGAATCGATACGCGCGCGCTGGGGTGCGCGGCAACGCGGGCGTTGGGTTGGCGGCGTGCGAGCTCAAGCACGAACGCGAACGCGTCCGGCTCGGCGCGGCGCCGCGGGCTCGATGACATGCAACGTACGGCGGACACGACGACACAAGACAGCTAGGCTAAAGAATCGGCGTGCGCATGTTGGTGAAGGCGGTGACACCTGCAAGAAAGCTCATCCCAGCCTGGCTCGATGGCCGGCATCACCAGCAGCGGCGCGGCGGCGCGGTGCGTTCACTCCGGCTCGATGGCCATGGCGTCCACAAGAGGGAAGTAGCAATCGTCCTCACCTCCTTGGCTCTTGGCCGAAGTGTAGCGCGTCGGTGAAGTGTGGCGGTGCGGCTTGCCGGCGAGGAGGAAGAAGAAGCAGGCGGCGGCGCGTCGTCGGGGAAGAAGAGGAAGTAGGGGATGTAGTCGTTCCCGACGGGTCCGGCTCCTCCCTCGGGCAGCTCCGGTCTTCGCGGCAGACGGCTCTCCCGCGGGCGGCTCCTTTCCTCCTCCTTCCCTCCTTCTCTCCCTTCTCCTCCGGCGGCACGGCGTGGTTGGTCAGGGGAGTTGCCTCTGAGGCGGCTAGGGTTGGGAGCTCCCCTGGGGCTCGGCGGCGGCTTTAAATAGGGTGGTGCGGCGCGGGGTACGTGGATGGCCAGGATGCGCGGGGAGTCGCGGGGCGCGCCGCGACGGTGAGGCCACGGCGCGCGCGCCGCACTTTGGCCTTTGGTCGTCGACCAAAGGGGTAAAGCGGGAGGATGACGACGATGTCGGCGTGACGCGAGCGGGCCCCACTTGGCGGTGACCCGGGCGGCGCGCGGTAGGTGGCTGCGACGCGGGCGGCTAGCTGGGCCGGCTAGTGGGCCGAAAGCGGGGTTGGGCGGAAATGGAGGTTGGCGGCCCGCTATGCATAGGTGTGCTTCCCCTTTTCTTTTAGGCTATTAATTTGATTCAAATTTGTATTCCAATTCAAATTTGAATCCACTCAAATAAAATCCCAAATAAAATTCAAATGAAGATCCAACTTCTCACACTAGCAGATTATAAGTCCTAAAATTATCGTTGGTGCCAAAATTAAATCTAGGAATCGGGTAAAGAAACAGGAAGACACCCTTAATTGTTTCATGAGCACTCAAATACAATTCAAGTTTTTTGAAATTCCACATTTTGAATTCACACCAAATCTAAGGATGTTACAGAACCCCCCCTCACAAGAATCTCGTCCTCGAGATTAAGAAGTTACCTCCGTTTCGAAGAGATGTGGGTATTTCTCCCTCAATGCGGACTCCTTCTCCCACGTTGCTTCGCGCTCGGAGTGATTACTCCATAGCACCTTGCAGAAGCGCGTGGTGGTGTTCCTGGTCGATTTCTCCGCCGGGCCGGGATCCGAACCGGGTACTCCAAGTACTCCAGGGTTTCCTGGACGTCGAGTGCCTGAGCGGGCACTCTCTTCTCGACGACCACACACTTCCGAAGCTGGGATACATGGAACACCGGATGCACTCCGGTAAGCTCCGAAGGTAGCTCGAGTTGGTAAGCCACCTTCCCGACCCTTTTTACAATAGGGTATGGGCCAACGTACCTAGGGGACAGCTTCCCCCTGATGTGGAACCTATTCGTACCCCGGAGGGGTGACACCTTCAAGTAGACGTGCTCTCCCACTTCAAACGAGACATCTCTCCGTTTCGGGTCCGCGTAGCTCTTCTGCCTGCTCTGAGCTATCTTCAGGTTCTCCCTGACCTTGGCGACATTTTCTTCAGCCTCAACAATGGCGGCGGGACTGAAAAAGGTTCGCTCCCCCACCTCGGACCACATCAACGGTGTCCGACACTTTCTGTCGTACAGGGCTTCGAAAGGAGCCATCTTCAAGCTGGCCTGGTAGCCGTTGTTGTACGGGAACTCGACATAGGACAGACTCTTTTCCCAATCGGACCCGTAGGTCAACACACAAGCCCTCAGTAAGTCCTCTAGGACTTGATTCACTCTCTCTGTCTGACCATCAGTCTGGGGGTGGAATGCTGTGCTGTAGTTCAGCTTGGTGCCCATGGAAGCATGCAAACTCTTCCAAAACTGGGCAGTGAACTGAGGCCCTCTGTCCAACACAATGCTCCTCGGAGCTCCATGAAGCTTTAAAATATTGTCCACATACAGTTCTGCAAGTCGGCTCACGCTGTAGTTTGTTTTCACAGGCAAGAAGTGTGCCACCTTGGTCAACCGATCAACAATCACCCAAATGGAGTCATTTCCTTTCTGCGTGCGCGGCAAACCCACAATAAAGTCCATACTGATGTCATCCCACTTCCACGTGGGTATATCGAGCGGTTGTAGCAGACCGGCAGGCCTCTGGTGTTCTGCCTTCACTCTCTGACACGTGTTGCATCGAGCGACGTACTCGGCAATGTCTTCCCTCATCTTTTCCCACCAGAACCGTACCTTCAAATCCTTGTACATCTTGGTGCAGACAGGGTGGATCGAGTATCGAGAGTCGTGAGCCTCTTTAAGGATCGAGTCCCGAATTTCCTTGTTCTGGGGTACGCAGATACGGTCCTTCAGCCACAGTGTGCCCTGGTCATCGAGGCGAAAGTCAGCTGCTTTACCACTCTCCATCAGGCGTTTTACCTCTAGAATCTCCGGGCACTCCTTCTGAGCTTGACGGATCTGGTCTTCGGGTGTGTACTTCACCTTCAACTCATTCAACTGCCCCTCTTCTACTATCTCCAAACTCAGCTTCTCCAGCTCCTCATGTAAGGCCGGTTGTTCATCTCGCACCATCAGGTTGTTGCAGTAGTGCTTGCGGCTCAGAGCGCCGGCTACGACGTTTGCCTTACCGGGGTGGTAGTGAATGTTCAGGTCGTAGTCCTTGATCAGCTCCAGCCACCTTCTTTGCCTCAGGTTCAATTCAGACTGGGTGAAGATATACTTCAGACTCTTGTGATCAGTATAAATGTCGCACTTGTTTCCCATCAGATAGTGCCTCCATATCTTCAAGGCGTGAATGACAGCGACTAGCTCGAGGTCATGTGTAGGGTAGTTCTCCTCATGCTTCCTAAGCTATCGCGAGGCATAGGCAACCACCTTGCCTCCCTGCATCAACACGCAGCCGAGTCCCTGCCTTGATGCATCACAGTACACCACGAAGTCCTTGCTCGCATCGGGCAAGGTCAGGACCGGCGTAGTGGTGAGACGAGTCTTGAGATCCTGGAAGCTGGCTTCACACTTGTCCGACCACACATACGGCGTGTGCTCTTCAACAGTTCTGTCATGGGCTTGGCGATCTTCGAGAAGTTCTCGATGAACTGGCGGTAGTATCCGGCCAAACCGAGAAAACTGCGGATCTCTGTCACGGACTTTGGTGACTGCCACTTGGACACTGCTTCTATCTTGCTCGGGTCTACGACAACTCCTTTGGCTGACAACACATGACCCAGAAATGCGACTTCCTCCATCCAGAATTCACACTTGCTGAACTTGGCGTACAACTGATGCTGCCTGAGCTTCCCTAACACGATCCTCAGGTGCTCCTCGTGCTCTTCTGCGGTTTGGGAGTAGACTAGTATATCGTCGATGAAGACGACGACACACTTGTCCAACTCATCCATGAAGACCTTGTTCATCATGTTCATGAAGTATGCCGGGGCATTGGTTAGGCCAAACGACACGACTGTGTACTCGTACTGCCCATACCGGGTTACGAACACCGTCTTATGGATGTCCTCAGGGCGAATATTCATCTGGTGATAACCTGACCGGAGGTCAATCTTGCTGAGTACTTGGCTTGCCTTGGCTGGTCCATCAGATCATCGATCCTGGGTAGTGGGTACTTGTTCTTGATGGTTACCGCGTTTAGGGCGCGGTAGTCGACGCACAGACGTTGAGTCCCATCCTTCTTCGGAACGAACAATGCCGGTGAACCCCAAGGCGACGCACTTGGTCGAATGAACCCCTTCTCGAGCAGTGAGTCTAGCTCTGCCTTCAACAGTTTCAGCTCAACTTCTGCCATACGGTACGGACTCTGGGCTATCGGCGCCGTTCCCGGCACCAAGTTGATCACAAACTCCACATCTCGATCAGGAGACAACCCGGGCAGTTCCTCTGGAAACACATCCTCATACTCACAGACTACCGGCGCGTCTGATATGGCCTTCGTGTGGAGGCTGTACACTGCCGGTATGTCTCGAGACTTCATCAGCTCGAAGGTAACTCTCGTCCCGTCAGGGTGCACTAGAGTCACAAGTCTCGGCGAAGTGGAGATGACACCTTTGTGGGCCGTGATCCAATCCATCCCCAGTATCACGTCAATACCATGGGAAGGCAGCACGGTCAGATCCCCATAGAACCTGTGGTCTTGGATGACCACTTCCACTCTTTTGCACAGCAGGGTGCATCGGATATCCCCGAGCGGAGAGCTCGTGATAATGGGAATTGATCGGGTGGTTGTAGGGAGGGAGAGTTTATTCACGAATCGAGAGGTAACATATGACCCGGTCGCACCGGTGTCGAAGAGAACCAGAGCAGAAGTACCACAAACTAAAAACTTACCGATCACGACATTAGGGGCGTCGGCAGCCTCCTCCTCAGTAAGGTGGTTCAGCCTCCAACGGCCGGTAGCCGGCGGCGGCGCGGCCTGAGGAGGTCTGCCTCCTGGGGTAGGTGCCCTCGCGGGGGTGGCAGTGGCCTTCTTGTCGGGGCACTCGAAGGACTTGTGGCCGGGCTTGCCACACGCGAAGCAGGTGACGGTGAAGCCTCCCGCGGCAGATCTCGCGGTGCCTGGTGGAGCACGAGTGTAGCCTCCAGTCTGCTGGGGATAGCCGGGGTTCCTCCCTCCGGGGAACGGGCTACGTCCACCTCCTCCGAAGCCACGCCCAGGCTGGTTGTGCCCCGGGCGGTAGCTCCCCCTCAGCATGTTGCTCTGTCCGCTTCTTGGCTTCTGGATGGATCGGTCAGGCTGGTCCCAATCTCCCATCCTCTTCTTGCCCCTCATGCGCTCCTCGTGGCCCCTCTCATCCTCGACCGCGATGGCGCGGTTGACGAGATGGCGAAGGGACTTGTGCTCACTTGCCTTCAGTGCCTGGCGAAGGCCGTGGTGAAGGCCTCGCAGGAACCAGAACTGCTTCTTCTTGTCAGAGTTGGTGTCGTCGGGGGCGTACCGCATCATCTTGATGAAGTGACGCTCGTACTCCTCAACCCTCATCGCACCGTGGGTCATGGTGCGGAACTCCTGCGCCTTCTGGACCAGCAGCTCATCAGGAAGGTACTGCTTGCGGAACGCCTCGCAGAACTCCAGCCAGGTGATGAAAGCTGGGTTCGGGTGGGTGGCAGTGTAGTTGTCCCACCATGCCTTGGCAGGACCCTCCAGCTGGTGCGCGGTGATAGCGACGCACTCCTCGCCGGAGCAGACGGTGAGGTCGAGCTTGGTCTCGATCACCCTCAGCCAGTCGTCGGCCTCGAGTGGGTCATCCGAGTAGCTGAAGGTGGGGGCCTTCAGACGGATGAACCTCTCGATCTTCCTCGTGAGGTCCTCGTCCTACGAAGCGACACGGTGCCCACCGTTGCCACGGTGCTCCATGGCTTCAGCCATCCTCTACATCAGCTGAGTCTGGAGCGCCATCACCTCCACCAAGTTAGGTGGGGGTGGTGGGGGCTGGTTAGGCTCCGGCTGGCCTCGCTCGGCCGCTCCTTGCTCAACCTCGGCCTCAGCGTTCCCGGGCGGTGGTGGCGGTGCTCCGTCACCTCGGGCCCTAGCTCCCAAAGCCCCTCCACGCAGGGGTTGGCGTCCACGGCCACGTCCACGTCCACATCCCTGCTGGGCTTCTTCCTCAGCAGCTGCCTCCTCGAGGCGAGCTATCAGCCGGTTGGATCAGCAGATCGACATCCTTCTGTAACCATAAGAAAAGAGGGAAGTTTACTTACGTCACTCACCAACACACACTTAAGTCTAAGGCAAACATGAAAATAATTCTAATTATAACCTACACTCAAGGAGAAAAAGCATTAAGACGCGAATAACACCATTAAGATCCAAGCACACATCAAGCATGAATAATACACTTGCTCCCCTGAGGCTGACTCAGACCTTGGGGGTAGCAGCAACAAGTCAACGATCTAATACATCAGCACAATCTCAAAAAGGGGGTAGTGTCTACATGGTGTGGCATGACTCTCTTCATGCACCAGAACATGCTTGCGGCTGCATGGAACATCTCATGGAAACTACTAGCACACTACACTACTCTAGGTCATGCCCCTCGCTCAGCTCTCTACTCAGTGCGCGCCCTCTTGTACGAGACGGGGTAGCGGTCCTCAGTGGGGTAGTCCGGCGGAAATATCCGGGACACCAAGGCGTGAGCCTCTCAAACCTCCTCGGTCTCGACGGGGAGACGGGCCATCGGGCACAGGTGAAGCTTGAGGCGGGACTGGTGTAGCTCGAAGGTCTCGGTGCGGATCTCACGCTGAGACTCGGGGGGTAGCTCTCCGTTGAGCTCGAAGAGCTCGTCCACGCGAAGTGAGTCGGCGTCCTCCCAAGTCCTCCTCAGTCTCTCGGTCTTGTCTCTCAGGTAGACAGCCGTGCATGTGAGCCACGCGATGTTGGCGATGTTGTCCGCCCGGCTCTTCTCCAGCTTCTCCACCTTGAGCCACTCACAACCGAGCAGGTGAGCGCGTACTGTGAGCAGGTCGTCCTTGCGCTCGAGCTTGTCCTTCAGCCTGTTCTGACTTGCTGTCAGGCTGCGGAGGTCCTCCTTGGCGTGCAGCATCTCCTCCCGGGTGTCCACCGTCTCCCTCTCGGACTGTAGCAGGACAGTGGTCGCACGGTCGAGGCTCAGCTCGAGCTGGCGAACACGGTGGCGTAAGGCGCTGTTCTCTCTCTCCAGCTCGGCACGGCGGGGCTGGTACTGGAGGGCGTCGACGGTGGCGTCTCTGATCTGGCCGAAGAGGGTACGTGACTCGTCCTCCAGTCGGCGTGCGTACTTGTCGAGATCGACCAAGTAGCTGGCGGTCTCCACTAGGGTCTCGTCGGACTCGCGTAAGGGAGCAGCGT
This sequence comes from Cenchrus americanus, assembly GCA_947561735.1. Lineage (NCBI taxonomy): Eukaryota > Viridiplantae > Streptophyta > Magnoliopsida > Poales > Poaceae > Cenchrus > Cenchrus americanus. Next base: position 8,493,842 of record OX387240.1, on the reverse strand, counting down.
CGACGTCGTCCTGGATCCCCTCGTACCAAGGGACTCCATCCATGAGCGGTGCGAGGCGCCAGTAGTCTCGGGGTAGGAGCCGAAGAGTCCCGGACTCGAAGGAGGCACGGTACTGTGCGAGAAGGCAGCCAGTGCCTGGCGGCAGGCGACGTCCAGCGCGGTCGCGACGGTGAGTGCGGCGGCGCAGCGTACCTCTCCCTTGAACCCCCGGAAACTCGGGTGAGGGAGCACGGCGACCGTGCGAGCACCATCCGCCCGGTCCACGGCGGGTACGTACTCGGCGCGGTACGTGACGTAGGTCGAAGGGACTCCAAGCCTGAGAAGGGCCCTCTCCATCCAGTGGCAGATCGCCCCGCACGTCTCGGGGGTGATCTCAGCGACCTGGTGCTCCATCTCCTGTGAAACGCAAGAAATTTCTGTCAGCGCAGGTGAGTAAGAAGTTTTCAAAGAGGGAACGAGTTTTATAACACAGCTCAAGGGTATAACTATAAAAGTAGAGCGTATACAGTCCTATCTCTATCAACCTTTTCTAGGGATACGTGCTACGGTCAAGCATGGCTCTGGTACCACCTGTAAAACCCCGGATTTTCATAGAAAATCCTAATCCCTATACCATCGCGATAGTCCCTGGATCAGTGGCTATCGCGTACAGAACGTCTCACAGATAAATACACAAAGTCATACATCACATCACATAAATATAGTAGTACGCAAATTTATTACAAGTCCATTATGGAGTACATCAATACAAGCCTCTTGGCTGAATCAGAGTGAAAAATTCTATGCAACGGTAGCAATCTTCTCAGAAGGGTCTCCATCTTTTATTCTTCCCGCCACATGCAATCTTGAGCGAAGCGACGTATCCCTCAGTCGTACCATCCGTCGGCGTTGCAGTCGAACTCGGACTCGTACCCTGCACACCCAAAGTCTATCCCCAAGGAGTGGGATAGGTCCACGTCACCAACTGTATGCAGCTTTAAGTGGCCTAACTTCTAAAGGGAAGGAAAATAGACAAGGAAGCGGCTTTGGTTTCCTGAGCAGCAACAGCAGAGTATAAACAAGGTATCTCCATCAAATTCCCCAAATCCCAAGTCTCTCAACACAGCTCGGAATCACCTGGTCACCCAAGAGACCCGTCTCCACCACCTACTCCTGTCTAGGGTCGATGCGAGAACTTCCTCTCCTCACACCTCAATGATTGCAACCGGATCGACGAGGTAGATGGAGCCTCTCTCCTCTAGCCGGCTGCAACCACGACTCACCACACACTCTCCTATAGGGGAAGGTAGAAATCCCAAAACATGAGGAACTAACATGTCGTCTAGGCAGTGTCCATGACCGAGGACGTGGCTATAGCTATAGATCGAACGACTCTGCAGAGTGTGTACACCTGTACCCATCCCGGAATGGTACCCGGCCGGTGTACGGCCGACCGAGCCCATCCTACCGGCGAACTCTCGGTAGTTACGACCCCACCCTGCATCCGGCCCTCAAAGCGGTCCCCCCCGCAGCGAGGACAGCACCGGAACTGTGAAATGCTCCCGTGTGGCGACACGGGAGACGCTCTGAGAGGGTGGTCTCACCTCCACCGCTCCCCCACAGATACCCTCTATCCTTCCTAGGTAGGTATGGTTCCGCACTTGCCGAGCTCAACACGGCCCTATCCCCACTCTCGGCGGGGTGGTGTACGGTGTCCTATAGACCAGTTGATCCACTCGGTTTCAGACCGGGGCGAGCTCATATCCTCCAAGCGCAAGTAAAACCCCAACACCTAGGCTCCGAAAACCGTAACAGTAGGGGTACACTGAGGAGTGCACCCCTGTCCCCGATCCCAGATCGGTTGTTTCGAGCTCACCCCCGCCAAAGTACCCAAAACGCTTTCTCCTGCCGGTTTTTACCCCACACACGCCGAGAACCACTATTCTCATCCCAACACATGCATCGCGAAGCTCGGCGTATATACACACTCACATAAACATATATACAGTAGTAGTAGGGCAATCAAGGACAGGGTAAACAAAGAGGCAGTGCAAGGTTCATCAACATGCATACATAAAGTAAAGCACTAGCAATTCTACTTAGCAATACCTAATAGGTATTTCAGAATCAGTCGGGCGTGAACCTGGGGTCGGGTAGTCCTCCGCGGTGAAGTCGTACTCCGGGATCAGCTCCCCGGCTCCAGCTGCTCCTAATAGCGCGAAAGGGAAAAATAAATAGCGGTCCTATTGCAATTAACTCCAAAGAAAAGCAATTAAGAGCCAAAAGAGAGCAAACACCACCCTATCCCAGAGTTTAAGATTCTAGAAATTTTCTGGAAAAGGTTTCACAATTTTTGGAGTTAAAATGGATTTTCTAGGATTTTTCAAAGGAAAAATACATTTTTTGAAATTAAAACAAATTAAATCCCACCCTTAATCGGGCCCAGCCGCACAGGATCCCCGGATCGCGGGTGCGGCTTGGCCCCCCTGCGGCCCGCGCGGTGCCTGGCCCGCCATTGGCCGCCGCATGGGATCCGGTGGCGGGCGGTGCGGCTTGCTGCCGTGAGGGCCGGTGTGTGGCCTGGGAAAACAGTGGTGGGCCGCACCGGATCCGGGCGGATCGGATACGGCCACACCTGTGTGTGGTCCCCCGTGTACAGAGTAATCCCCCCGCGGTTTTGAAGGTGGCCCAAGGTGTTCGACGGAAAGTCCCTAAGGGCGACGGCGGCGCGGCGCGGCCTTGCCGGCGGCGAGGTCGGCGCCGCGCGTCCGGTCTCCACACGATAGCCTCACGAGGCTTCCCCCGGGGTTGCCGGCTCGAAGGAATACACACTAAGGGGGCGACGGCCGTCGCGGCGAGGTTGGTGCCGGTGCGGGCGCGGCGATGGCGGCGCGCGGCGGTGGTGTTGGCGCCCCATCCCCGTGCGGGAACGAGCGGGCGTGCGTGCTACGCGCGTGCGCGAGGCGGCCGCGCGCGCAAGGTAAGCGCCAATAGGTGTAGGGGTTGGCCGTGACGGGCATCGCGGCGGGGTTCACGGCGGAGCCCGGCTCGTCGCCATGGGAGGCGGCGAGCACGGCGCCCGCGGTCGGTTTACGCACACGCGAGAGGGTTTACTGTGGGTGGCTGGGCGCGTTCGGGGCGACCAAGGACGCGGTGTCCTCCTTCATCCCCTACCCGCGATGAGGCTCAAGGTCCCCGGCCACGGCGAGGCCACGGCGGCGCGGTTCGGTTGATCATGGCGGCGGCATCCTACGCGAGGGGAAGGGCCAAGGCTCGACCTGGGCGACACGGAATCGATACGCGTGCGCTGGGGTGCGCGGCAACGCGGGCGTTGGGTTGGCGGCGTGCGAGCTCAAGCACGAACGCGAACGCGTCCGGCTCGGCGCGGCGCCGCGGGCTCGACGACAGGCAACGTACGACAGACACGACGACACAAGACAGCTAGGCTAAAGAATCGGCGTGCGCGCGTTAGTGAAGGCGGCGGCACCTGCAAGAAAGCTCATCCCAGCCTGGCTCGATGGCCGGCATCACCAGCGGCGGCGTGGTGCGTTCACTCCGGCTCGATGGCCGTGGCGTCCACAAGAGGGAAGTAGCAATCGTCCTCACCTCCTTGGCTCCTGGCCGAAGTGTAGCGCGTCGGTGAAGTGTGGCGGTGCGGCTTGCCGGCGAGGAGGAAGAAGAAGCAGGCGGCGGCGCGTCGTAAGGGAAGAAGAGGAAGTAGGGGATGTAGTCGTTCCCGGCGGGTCCGGCTCCTCCCTCGGGCGGCTCCGGTCTTCGCGGCGGACGGCTCTCCCGCGGGCGGCTCCTTTCCTCCTCCTTCCCTCCTTCTCTCCCTTCTCCTCCGGCGGCATGACGTGGTTGGTCAGGGGAGTTGCCCCTGGGGCGGCTAGGGTTGAGAGCTCCCCTGGGGCTCGGCGGCAGCTTTAAATAGGGCGGCGCGGCGCGGGGTACGTGGATGGCCAGGATGCGCGGGGAGTCGCGGGCGCGCGCGCGACGGCGAGGCCACGGCCGCCGCGCGCGCGCTTGGCCTTTGGTCGTCGCCCAAAGGGGTAAAGCGGGGAGGATGACGACGACGTCGGCCGTGACGCAGCGGGCCCCACTTGGCAGTGACCCCGGCGGCGCGCGGTAGGTGGCTGCGACGCGGGCGGCTAGCTGGGCCGGCTAGTGGGCCAAAAGCGGGGTTGGGCGGAAATGGAGGTTGGCGGCCCGCTATGCATAGGTGTGCTTCCCCTTTTCTTTTAGGCTATTAATTTGATTCAAATTTGAATTCCAATTCAAATTTGAATCCACTCAAATAAAATCCCAAATAAAATTCAAATGAAGATCCAACTTCTCACACTAGCAGATTATAAGTCCTAAAATTATCGTTGGTGCCAAAATTAAATCTAGGAATCGGGGAAAGAAACAGGAAGACACCCTTAATTGTTTCATGAGCACTCAAATACAATTCAAGTTTTTTGAAATTCCACATATTGAATTCACACCAAATCTAAGGATGTTACAATGCGGCAATTGTGTACACTACCTGTCGCGAGTACTGTAGCACCTCCAACCACCGAGTCAATCCATTTTTTTAAAAGTCGTAATTTTTGATGAAATCAGATGGAGATAAATTTTATATGAAAATTTTAGCTTTCGTCGAGATCTACAACTTTGTAGTTCAAATTTTTTTATTAAAGTCATCTTGAGGCTCAAATAATCGATATACTATCTAGATCTGGATACTGAAAACTAAGATCTAGATAATATATCGATTATTTTGAGCCTCAAGATGACTTTAAATGAGAAAGTGTGAACTACAAAGTTGTAGATCGCGTCGAAAGCTATAATTTTCATATAAAGTTTATCTATATTCGAGTTCATACAAAAAAGTTATAATATTTTTGAAAATGGACCAACCCCTACCGCCGTTTGATACGGTTGGAGGTGCTACAGTACCCGTGACGGGTATTGTTCACAACCGTCCTATGATACGGCGGTTGGAACACTATAGCCATCCAACCGCTCTATAGTTTTGTAAAATTTGAAGTGAGACGTGACGAGGTCCTAAACTAGGGGCCACTAAACAACAACGACAAAATACAAGACATACGGTCCACCATACGTATGTGGATTCTTTCTAGACGAGGTGATTGATCCAGCGGGTGAGTTTCATGTCAGTGAGTCAATGGTACAAGCCACCAGTGACACAGACAATACCAAAGAAAACACTGGGAGCATAGCTCGGGAAAGCAAAGACAAGAACAAGGATGACGAGAAGGAAGGAACTTATTCCAAGAGACCAAGACCAACAAAAAGGACGTCCAGAAAGAAGCAGCTACTTCTTCCGAGGACAAGAACAAGGACGTCGAGAAAGCAGCAGTGACTTCTTCTAAAGTCACTACCAGAGCTAGGCAAAGACGAGGAGGATCTTCAAGCAAAGGAGCTACAAAGGATTAAGACTTTAGCTACTCTCTGCTATCTTTTGATTCGGTGTAACGTGTTTCTTATATGCACACTATCCTAACACTTTTAGTACTAACATGTTATATTATGCACAAACGACTTTAATTATAACGCTGCGTATTAGATTAGTATACGTGAACCGAACAATAACGTATAATACGTTCAAATACAAAAGAAAGATAAAAGGAAAGGAAAAAGGAAAAGGAAAGGAAAAGGAAAAAACATCAGTACCGGGTCAGGGCCGGACCCGGTACTAATGTGGCGCTACCCACGGCGCCACGTGGAAGCCACATTAGTATCGGGTCCAGTCCCGCCACGTGGAAGCCACATTAGTACCGGGTCCAGTCCTGACCCGGTACGCATTAGTACCGGGTCACCATAGCCGATACTAATGCGGCCTCCACATTAGTACGGTCTGGCTAGTACCAGGTCCAAAACCGTTACTAATGGGGCTTTGGACCCGGTACTAATGGTCCTTTCCCTAGTTGTGGTGTGATCGACTGGCCAGGTGTACATGTGGTGGATGAGGCATGAGGGGACTGGCAATTGTGGAGAGCTAGGTGAGCTCAAGAACAATGTGGATAAGGGGGATGGTGCTCCCGGAAGCATGCACGAGTGCGGAGAGCAAGATGAGAAGTTTCTGGACGAGGGGGTCGATGATGCGTCCGGAAGCATGCGCGAGTGTGGAGAGCTGAACAAGTTTGTGGACGAGGAGGGTGGCGCATCTGGAAGCAAGCAATAATATAGGTATCTTTATCGTTTAACAACATTCTCTCGCAGCTTTGACAACAATGGAGACCTAACGACCGGTGAGACTTGTGTGGTGCAATACTACAAGGTGCCTGAGAAAGTCTCTATGTCAATCTATCCCTGTGGCATTTTGGCTGTGAAATGCTAAAATCATGTCGCGGTGTTAATGAGATCTAGTACGTGTTTAGTACTCTGTCAGTTGTGACTCTCACTTTTATATGTTTTAATGATGTGTAACTGCGACTAAGTTAATGTGTTGCCTAGCTATGCTTTCTTGTGTAAGTTTGCAACATCTTTATTAGTAATATGTTTCTTTTGCCGAGTGATATATTGATCTTATTTGATTTATATGTTAGATGCATTTCATTCCTCATGTTGTCTGAATGTGAGGTGGTTGGCAGTGAAAGAAGTCAGGTGCATTACATTGTAGCAAAGATCTATTAAATGTTGACAATATTGTATGTTTTGTAGCACTTTATTTGATCTAATGTATTTTGTTTAAAGATCTATATATTTATAATAGCTTATGGCTCAGTGATTTAATTAAGTGCCGAGTTATAGTTTTTGTGGACATCTTGTTCTGTGCTCAGCTTTAAATCCACGTCAATATATTTCGTTGCCCAGATCAATTATGGGTCAGATTTTAGTGCTAGCTAGGAAAAATCCATTAGTGGGTATTAGGAACCTATTAATATTATTGGTTCCAATATGTTTATGCATATAAGTGATAATAAACGGATATAAAATGTGTTCTGCCAAAAAGCTATTGTCATTCATTCATAATTGCGCAGAACTTTGACATAGTCAATGTTAATCGTACTAAACATCTTATAACAACATGAGCCTCTTATTTCGAGCAATGTCAGGGCTTACAAAGTGCTATCGAATATTAACTTAGCAAAAGCAAAACTAAAAATAAGCCTAGCGAATCAGGGCCTGGTATTGCTCATGGTCAAGCAGAGCAGCGCATACTTACATCATGGTTCAGCAGAGCAGCGCATGCTTACATGATCAGTATAGTTATAACAACAAATGAATGAAAATAGATTCATCGAATGCAATGTAGCAATATATAGGAAAAAACTAATATCTTTTCTGCACTTTGCATGGTGTATCATGTACTTTATACTTTTAACTATTCAGAAAGGTTGATCAGCTTAGCTCCAAATATTCAGATATCCGCTGCTTGCATTTTCCATCTAATCTAGTAGCAATTGCTGTAGTATGTATATATTCGATTAACCCCAATTTGTAGCTGGCTTGTAGCTGGCAAACATCTGGAAGTTAATAGTCGAATATAATGCTAAATTGCAGAAATGTATTATCTGTTCAATTCGTAAGGCCCGTTTGGTACAGCTTCATGAGCGGCTTCATGAGCAGCTTCACAACTTCAATAGCCAAACGATCAGCTCTCTGCTCAGCTCTCTGGTCAGCTTCTCTGAAAACTCTCTCTCACAGAGTTAAGCACACAGTGAAGTTGCAAAACCATAGCTCTCCCCTGCTCACGAAGTTGCTCATGAAGTTGTTTTCTAAAAAACAGCTCTACTGGTGAAGTTGAGCTGTGCCAAACAGGGTCGTAGTATTTATGAAACGCCAATATGGATTACATTTCAAGAAGTTAACAAATCAACAGATGGAATGGGAGAAAGTTTATCTCCACAGTACACACGTTTCAGCTTCTACAATGTTCATTTGATATATCAGTCTTTCGTACTCCAGTAACATGCAGAGATACAGTTACTGAGCATATATGTGTAGTGTAGAGTACTAATTTTGTACCCTACTTTTCAGTTTCTCATATAACATGGTACCTTGGCCATGTGTAGACAGTGTGTAGTGGCTCAATTTTTTCGTTATCTTTATCTATGTTTTCTTCCATCAATAAACATAGTCCCTTATTATATGCATATATAGTTACATATCTTGATAAAATGGCAAAGTTTCTTATTTCTGCGAAATCCTGGGCATAGTTGTCTTGATAAATGGCAAAGAAGTTCAGGTCCACAAAAAGAAATCAGATCACACTATATTATTGAACGATGGAACAAAGCAATCAGAAGGGGGTGAGTGGGAGCCGATAAAATTTCTACAAAAAAGTTTATTTTCAGAGGAACCCCACTGATGTGGCTCTGCCATGAATGTGAAATTTGAAAAGGTCATCTGTACATGCTTGATTAATTGACACCTTCCCTAGATTACTATTATGAGATAAGGATAAGGCAATAATGGAGCCCTTCAATATATGAATTTAGTGTATCATTTCTTTCCTTTTGTGCTACTATGTTTGAATTATATAATTAACCCATGCATGACAAGCCATCTACATTCAGATTTTGATATTTTATTTTCTAGGCAAAATGATAAGCTTCAAAAAGTTTTTCTTATGTAGCGTGTAGTAGGTGCTACCGTTGAGAACAGTGAAATTTCTTTTGTGGCATCTTGACACATTTTCTCAAGCTTTAATATTATCCCCATATAGGCAGTGCCGAAGAAATGATTTATTTAGCTACGCCAACAATCTTCGCCCTGTTCGTTTGGCTTGTCACCACCACCAAGTAAAGATTTTTTCTCTCGTAACAAACACCAAATGATCACCAACCAGCCAACACTTTTCTCTCGTAACAAACCAAGATCTCACCATCAGCCACCAAACTCGAACGGGCTGTCCGCAAATTAACTTAGACATCCATTCTTTCAAACCAGGCCCATGATTTCACAACTGCAGTAGGAGAGGCCTTTCCAAGATTCATCATGATGGAACGGCTGGGTCCTACGAGGCCCGCCAGTTTCACATAGCAGATAGGCAAACACACGCTCAACAATCTTTATCATACTAGGTTGGAAATGCATGCATTTCCATCTCAAAGCAACGTAGTTATTCTAAAATTATCCGGCAACAAACAGAAGTGACGTTCAGATCCACACATGCGCTTCATCTCTAGAAATGGCGCTACGATCTTTAGACTCTGTTTGTTTCAGTTCTGAAGCAATGCACTGGCAAACCTGTATAAAAAAACAAGTAAAAAGTAATGAATGAGAATACATATGAGTAGACATTGGTACCAATAAGATTAAGAAACATCCACACTAGATTCAGATTTAAGATGTTTTCAATACCAATACGCTATTTAGCATCGTGTCAAATGACGGCAGATGGTGAGATCATACATCAGGGAAAAATGGCTTATGGATCCACCACATTATCAAGAATCAGTACACTATAATTTTCCCCCCTTTTCAGCTAAAAGCTCCAAATGCCGAGAAACGTTAATGTCCATGTTTGATCAAATAAATATGTTTTTCTATAACACTCATTGATCATAAAACCAAACCCTTGATTCTCTTCCATGCTGTACTACTCCAGTAGTAGTTCAGTTGGTAATAGAATTACACAATTATGCAACAACTTTGGGTAAAACCATGTAGGAATTCCCAGTTACCATATATATACTAGTAGGAAGTAATACAAATTGAACTGCTAGGTTAATCATATCCAATGAGATGCTAACAAAAATCTTCAACATTGGTTAGCTCTAGAATATTGTTCCCTGTCTACCGAGTACAGGCACTAGTCAAAATATCATATGAAGCCATTAAAAACTGGTACAGCATTGAAATGTGCTGCACGCAGAAAGCACCCCCTACTTGTGTTCATATGGAATCAAACAGAAACAAAATCCATAATCCACATTTCGTGCAGCAAATGGTAATTAATTATCCACATGTAAAGAAACAAAGATGACAACAACAAATTATAGAGCAACTCCAAGAGTCTCTCTAAAAATCACTACCTCAAATCCTGATTTGGCTAGTATGTAAAATGAAATAGCTATCAAAAAGTTGATGAAATCCAACAGACTCGCTAAAATCAACTCTCCATTTGCTCCACCGTTAGTGGGTCCCGCCTGACATACTCATGTACGAGGGGATAGCTAACGGACCTGGCTAGCCAAAGATGGCTAGCGAAGCCTCCGGTTTAGCTAATGGGAGGATAAGAAGGCAGCAAGTTTAGGCCAATACTGTTGGATTGAGTTTTGACAAATTTTCTATTTTTTAGCCATGTTCGTGATAATAGCTCTCTCTTTCGGTCTTGCTCAAACTAAAAACAGCTAGCGATCGAGATGGTTACCTGGTACCGAATCAGCGTCCCATGAGCAGGCCCACGGTCGGGGGCGGCGGCTTGGCACCTGGCGCTCAGGTCTCGGTCCTCCATCTCCGGGTAGCAGCGTTCGCGAACCTCCTCGTTGGTGAGGTCGCCGAATTGGTTGAGGCCGTACACTTGTTGCCCGGCGGCGGCGTTGAGCGAGACGACGACGCGGAGGTTGCCCTTGAACAACTTGTACCGGCACTCCTCCTCACCGGCGTCTCTGTAGGTCTTGCCGTAGTTGGCCTTCCACCCCACGAACATCTGGCGGGCCTCCTGCTCATACGATTCCTCCCCAATCCGGACCCCGCGCCCGCGCAAGATCTCCTCGCTGGAGCGGGCGCTGAGACCGTTAAGGCCAGATGAGGTCACCCCGGCGGCCGTGGCCCGGGCGACGCGGCGGCGGGTGTTCTTGAACACCGCGTACCGGCACTCCTCTTCGCCGGCGTGTATATAGGTCCTCCTGTACCTGGCCTTCCACTCCGCCAACATCCGGCGGGTCTCCTGCTCGTACGTGTCCGCGGCCGCCGGAGACAGCAGCAGCAACACCAGCAGCACCGCCGCGAGAGCAACCGTGGAGCCCCGCCCCATGCTGTCAGCCTGTCACCGCCGACGAGCACGAGCAGGGGAGTGGAGTAGAGGCGAGTGGGCTGCGGGCCTCGACACTAAACGGGCTGGGCTTTTTTGCCTGAGCCCCGGCCGCACCTCCGGCGTGCCAATGTGAAACGCAAACATGTGTAACTAAGAAAATGTACTACAGAGAGGAATACTACACAGTTTTTCTCCATGTCGTTGGCCGGTGGGTGATGCTCAGGCTTCTTTTTTTTCAGAAAAGGTCAGGTGATTACACTAGACAAGGATTACGAAAACTGAATAACCGATACAGACGTTGTTTGCGTTTTCTTTTTTTTGAAGAAATCAGGAGGGGGCGAGCCCCCTACTGGGAAAGTTAGATTAAAATAAAGGAGTAAAGTTCCAATGTACAGAGCAGAAGGAAAGGAGGAAACAGAAAGTCAAGTTAAAAAAAGAGCCTAAACTACATTCAACCAAACTTCCATGGGGTTGATCAAATCTGGTTTCACTCTATGCAGCAGCAAGGAGAATTCAGACATGAATTTCCTTTTGCAATCCTGGACAATGGGATCAACATTGTTGAAAACCCAAGCATTTCTAGTTGTCCAGATGGCCCAAGTCATCAAAATTATGATCTCCATGGAGAAGGGGACTGCGAGCTTATCCTTGATCATCCTCATAATTTGAAACACTGGCCTAGAGGTCGCTACCGAGGCACCAATTGAATTCCAGCACGCCTTAGCAAAGTTACATCTGAAGAAAAGGTGTGCCACGGTTCGCATTTCCTTCGATGCGTAAATCACGGGTGTATGAATCAAGTTCGACGAGTCGTCTTTGAAGCAGCATCCCGAGTGCTTAGCCTATCCTTAGCGGAGCCAAAAGAACACCTTGCGTTTCATCCGACACTTTGAGCTCCGCATCCGCAGGAAGGCCGGTGGACCGGCCCGGGACCGATCGTAGATTTATAAGCTTTGGCTGTGGAGAATTTAGCGTTGCCCCAAGAGTAGGACCAGAGATCCAAGCTCCCCACAGCTGGCCTGTTGTTGACCAAGGAAGCGAGCTGCTGTAATTGATCACGGGCCTGAGCAGAAAGGGGAAGATGAAAATTGTTGAGGAAAATAGGCTTGCTGACAGCATCATGGAAAGATATGGCAGGGTTTTTTGCAAAGGAGATCAGTTCAGGAAATAATTGAGCAGGTGTGTTCCCATTCCATTTATCTGACCACAAAAGCACGGTATCACCATTAGCTACCAGCACCGAAGCTAGATTTTTAAACTTGTCCAAGAGCTTGACAATGTCCCGCCACCAAAAGGACCCCTTCTTGGTCTGACCAGGCAACTTTCCATTTCTGTAGTAATTGTCCCAAACCAGCCTTACCCAAGGGATATCAGCCTTGGAGTAAAATTTATGCAGAAACTTGAGCAACATTGCTTCATTGTGAGAATTGAGATCAATCACACCAAGCCCACCTTGTTTCTTAGGGAGGCAAACCATGGACCAAGCAGCTTTGGGGGGTTTTTTTGAGTTCCAATCCGAGCCACGCCAAAGGCAATGCTTTCTGAATTTGTCCAGATGTTTAATGACTCCCTTGTGGAGTTTGAGAGAACCGGTGTAAAAAATTGCAGAAGAAGAGAAGACTGAATTTACCATCTCGAGCTTCCCCCCTTGGGAAAGGAAAGAAGATGTGCAAGATAACCTTTTTTTCCACTTTTTGCACAAGGGGAAGGAAATGATCAATGTTGGGTTTAGTCACCCCAAGGGGAAGACCCAAATAGGTGAAGGGGAGAGATCCCTTCTGGCATTGGAAAGGAGTGCTAAGCTGGTCTAATTTTTCTTCACTGAGATTCAGAGGGACCAAGACAGACTTATGGTAATTCACCTTCAGACCTGTAGAGGCAGCAAAAGAGTGGAGGAGGTTTTTGAGGGCTAACAGTTGGGTAGGGCAAGCTTCCATGATTAAAAGGGTGTCATCAGCGTATTGTATTATGGGAAAATCCTCACCAGCTCCCAGAGGAATTGGCAAATGAAGGACACCCTGCCTTTTGAGGTCATTAATCAGAGATTGAAGGAGATCTGCAGCCAAAACGAAAAGAAGGGGGGAAAGAGGGTCCCCTTGCCTTAAACCCCTTTGGCAATGGAAAACTTTCCCAGGAACCCCATTCAATAGGACAGAGGAGGTTCCTGAGCTAAGGAGACTCTTAATCCAACCTACCCAACGCTCTCCAAAGCCCTTGTGCTTTAGGATTTCAAGAACTGCTTGGTGCTCAATTTTGTCAAAGGCTTTTTCAAAATCCAGTTTTAAAATGACTAACTCCTTCTTGGACTTTTTGCAGATGTGCAGATACTCAAAGGCCCAAGCTAAACAGTCATGTATGGACCTTGATTTGATGAAGCCATATTGATTCTTGTGAATTAACCTCGAGATCACATTTTGAAGCCTCGTCGCAAGTAGCTTAGTAATAAGCTTCAGGGAGGAGTTCAGGAGAGAAATTGGCCTGAAGTCATTAACCCCTGATGGGGAGTCAGTTTTGGGCACAAGGGTAATGTAGGAGGAGTTGATGCTACTCAAACAAATATTCCCATCAAAGAAGCCCTCACAAAGCTTATAGAAGTCCTGAGCAATTATATGCCAACATTTCTTCATGAATTTCCCATTGAAGCCATCAGGGCCAGGGGATTTATTGTTTGGAAGAGCAGAGATAATTTTATCAATCTCCTCTTTTGAGAATGGTCTCTCCAGATCCCCCAAGTTAATATCAGCCCTAAGAATAGAAGAAAGATCGAAGTACATGTGGGAGTATTCTGAAATTCCCAACCTCTCTTTGTAGGCCTGCCAGAGAAGGTTAGCTTTGTCTTCGTGTAGAAGAAACTCCTCCCCAACAGAGTTCCTTAGAGAGGAAATGAATTTTTTCCTGTGCCTAATGGAGGCATTGGCATGAAAGAAAGCAGTACATTCATCCCCAAATTTGACCCAATTAATAGCACCCCTTTGCTTCCAGTAAGTCCTTTGTTGATGTAATAGTTTACTGAGGTGGTCGCTGAGAATGCTTCTGAAATTCCATTCCTCCACCGTGAGGTCTCTGACCTCCTCAAGGACATCAAGGAACTGCACTATTTCCCTGGATTTTGCAATGACAGCAGCTAGATTTGGGAGGCCAGACTTCCAAGTTTTAAGGGCTTTCCTTAGATTTTTAAATTTAGCACTGATTGATTTAGCACAGTCCAGATAAGGCCTACCTTGAGACCATGAGTTTTGCAAAATGGACATAAATTGGTCATGCTGTAACCAATAGTTTTCAAACCTGAAAATTTGGGGCCTGGGGACCTTAGTGGAGGCAGAGATCACACAAGGGGTGTGGTCAGAAGTATCTCTAGAGAGAGCGGAAACAATTGTGTTGGGCATAGCAGTGGTCCAAGCATTTGAGGTGAAAAACCAATCAAGTCTCTCCAGAAGGGGGCTATGCTGTTTATTAGTCCATGTGTATTTACAGCCTTTCAGGGGAACTTCAACTAATCTGAGCTTGCTAATAGCTTCATTAAACGCAAACATTTCCTGCAAATTGCCCCCGGGCTTGTTTCTGTTGTCGGGCGACCTCAAAAGATTGAAATCCCCAACAATGAGCCACTTGGTGTCGGTGGTCATGTTAATATTTTTGAACCAATTTAAAAAACTGAATTTACCCTCAGAGGTGCAGGGGGCATAGATGTTAGTTAGAATCCAATTTTCACCAGACAGATTGCAAGAGAATTCAACTGACTGAGCAAAGTTGTTTTGAAAAACCAAATGACCATCAAACTTCGAGCTATTCCAGACAATGAGACTGCCACCAGAATTTCCCACTGAGGGGAGAAACACAAAATCAGCCATTCTTGAGGGGCAGAAATTCTTGATGAATGAGGCATCACAAACCTCCCTTTTGGTCTCTTGCAGACAAAGAATGTCACAACCAGATTCATTTATTTTACTTTTGACAAGATCCCACTTCCTGTCATCGTTAAGACCTCTGATGTTCCAACACAGAATAACCCAACTCCTATTGCTGGTAGCTGAATTCATTGAAAAAGAGGATAATAAAAGGGAAAAAAACCACTGCAGGCACAGCCCACAAAAGAACCAAAGGAGATAAATTCTAGGACCATTAGCAGCAAATTAGCAAGCAATAGATAAACCATAGGTTTAAAGTACCAGGCTAAAATACTGAGTGACATTACAGATTTGCACTTTTGGCAAAATACGACAAAAGCAGTTCCACAAAAGAAGACTGAAAGGGGCCAAAGCCTTTCCACCCAAGCCATCACTTCTTTAGCTTCTTGATAGCCTCCTGATCCTCAGGGACTTCGGCACCAGAGCCTGAGCAGCTACCAGGTCCCTTGTCAGCCTTGGATGGCAGGTTACCTTTGGAGCCCCTTTTTCCCCCTATAACAGACTTTCCTTTCCCTTTGCTGGACAGGGAGTCCAGGGACAGATTGTCCTCAGAGATTTTGCAGAGATCCTTACCAAGTCTGGAGAGGACACTGGGAGCCAGGCTTGGAGGAGTGGCAGCACAGGCCAGGCAATTCTTGCTGGGACAGCTAATGTGCTTGAACCCCCCATTCTTGCTACGGATTCTTGGACTACGCCTGGCTTCAGTTTCCACAGTGGGGGGGATGGCTTAACTTTGGCTGGAGGAGCAATGATGGAAGGGACACTGTTTGAATCGTGCTGAGAGGAATTATCCTCAGATTCATCCTCCAGAGCTGCGCATCTGACTTCTGCATTCTCGGGGCAGGAGGAAGGGAGAGCAAAAGACATGAACGAAGAAGAGTTGGAGCATTGAAGCAGCATATTCCAAGCCTGAGAAGACAGGAAGGACTTGGCCCAATCAAAGTGTGTGGGGGACAGCAACATAACCGTGAAGAAGGCAGCCCAATCTTTTGGGATTTGGATGACATGGGATGGGCAGCCCACCGGGGAAAAATGCTTGGCCCAAAGCCTGTAAACGTCTGGGGGGGGTCTTGGCCAATGGATCAGCACCAGAGAACACCACATTAGTTAAGGCCATGTTGATGTTGACATTGAACTGCTGATTGACTGGCCCAATGTTATGTTCTGCGATAATCTGTTGGTCCAGGGCTGGCAAAAACTCAGGGGGATCAAAAGACATCGGGATCTCTTGATCAGCAGCAGGAATATCCCCGATGGGTTGTGCCAACTGGGCTTGGACAGGAGGAATATTTGCCCCAAACTGCTGCTCAGCCATAACCATATCTTCCAAAGTGACAGAACCTTGCATATGCTCTATCTGAGGGTTGACAGATGGGCCTTGGACAGAATCCTGGCTCCCCGAATCCACTGGAGAAGCAAGGGGAGCAGATGAGCTGAGCTGCAGGTCCAGCTCAACCTGAATAGGAGCAGCCTCATCTTCTTCATTAATTCCTAAGTTTTCACCCAGCATATCAGCATCATCAATCACCAAGGGTTGAACAGGCTCAGGAGGCACATTGTCGACAGGGGGTTCATTAAGGTCAGGGATAAAAGGATCACCATGCTGCACAAGAAAACCATCCTGCTGCAAAAGATTACCCTGAGCCTGGCCTTGAAGCTGGCCACCTTGCTGAGCAGGATTTAGAGCTGGTGCTTGATTGAGCCCAGGGAAGATAAATTCACCATCATCAAAGCCCCCAGGGGGAATGTCCTCATCGGCGCTTGCCCACCCAAAGATGTTCCGCCGAATGATCTCACACTGAACTGTACGAGAAATACCCTCAAAATCACCCCCTTCGCAGATAATCGGATAATGTGGCACATCGAAAGTTCAAGAACTCGACCTTAATGATAATCCTTCCTAACGGACCATCCTTCGCCGCGCAGAATCGCCTCCCAAAAGACTTAACTGCATTCTGGACATCATCTATATTACGGTCATCCACAGGATACCCAATGAGCATGAGCCAGCATTCTCTATTGAATAGAACTCTTCTAGCATTATCCCCCCTATCATGATTAACAAAATCCATTCTGAGGCCATGAAAGAAATGGGGGCTATGGAAGACAAGGCTGTCTCTTTCAGAAACACGGGATAGGCGAATGAAGGCCTGGCCCCTGCCAAAAGGACATCTCTGAATCTCCGAAACTCTAAGATCATAGCGGCCCTCAACCAAATCCAGAATTGCAGCTCTGATGTCAGCAAAGGGGATCTTACCAGCAGGAAGATTCGAGACGGTGACGATCGCCAGGGTCTCATTGGCCGGAACTGCTCGGGTGGTGACGACGCGAGCAAACTTTTGCCTTCCTGCGACGAGCACTCTCGAGTAGCCAGGGAGCATCATCGGCTCGGGGTCAATGTTGAGGAAAGCCATCCCCGCGGCAAGCTCGGAGTCTACGCCGGCGGGGGGAACAGTGGGAGTGGGGTTTTCTTTGTGGAGAGAACAGTGAGGGTGGAGAAGCCGAAGGGGCAAGGTCCTCAGCACTGTATAGAGCAGCACCTGGAGTGTCCCGAGCAGGCAAAGAGTCCCCTGGCCCGTTAAACGCCGGCCCACCACCAGCTCCCGATGCCCCATTAAACCAAGGTAAAGGAGGCTGCACATCGGTAGTTGGGCGGTAAGAGGAAAAATTACAGCTAGGCCTAGGGCCTGCGAGCTGGATGAGCCTAAGCAACCCCTTGAAAGATTCACAAGATCTTTTTATGTGGCCTCTCTGATGACAGTGCCAGCAAATCACCGGGGTTGACTCTGCGTGCTGCAGGTGGTTGGAAGCTGGAGCCCTTTTCCCAAAATAGCCAAAACCTGAAACAGTATCGGGCTTCGAAGAAGGTGGGCCGCTTGACCCAGGGACCGATGCGGCCTTTTGACTGCTGCCTGATTCAAATTTTTTTGAAGAATTTGCAAAGCTGAGTCTATCGAAAACAGATCTGCGAGGGAAATGTAACCTGCTGAAAACCGAACGAGGCGATTTCTGAAACCCCAGCGGAATACGGTTTGCACCAGTGAGAGGATGATTTGAGGCTGAAGTGACTTGAGCATAGGATTTCTTGGCAACTCTTTTTGAACTGGGGCTCTCCCAAGAGAAGGTTGGGCCTGAGTCCGATTTTGCAAAAACCAGGGCTTTCTTGAAACCAGAATCATTGAGCAGGAAGAAACCCAGCTTGAACCATTCACACGCAAAAGAATTCAGGCGTAGGATCATGAACCCAACTTGTTTGGAGTAGACAGAGAACCTGAAAATTTGATCATCTAGATGATAGACATCGAAAGCCAAAGCCTCTCCACCTAGGACAGCTTGGAGGCATATGCCAACCGAATCACCAGTGAGTCTGAATCTATTGCGACTGAAAGAAACCAGCAGATGAAAGACTGGTTCTTTAGAATTGCCTCCCGGGGCAACCTGAGATCCCAAGAAGCTCCATACCTTGCTAGAGAAATCCTTGCCAAACTGAAAATCCAATTTGGAGAAGTCCATGTCCAACAGCGAAACAGGGAAAAACCAGGAGAGAATAAAGAGGAAGCTGAATCCAAGAGCCAAGGGAAAGGGAACTCCAGAGAAGAAAGAGCACAGGAGAGGAAGGACGATGGAATAGAAGACGGCACCAGGAGAGAGAGCTAACCCTCGTTCAAGAGATCACGAGAGAAGGAGACTCCGAAGAGCGAAGCGCCGGAGAGGTGGGAACGAGCCATCCGGCAGGCACCGAGCTCCCTCCAAACTTCTGCAGAATTCTGCTCTTTGGCCGTTGCCCACCACGCACGCTGGCTTGGGCCCCTAGATGGATGCCAAGTTTTGCACTGATTATTCACCATCTCACATCTGTCATCTGTGAACTGAATCTTGTTTGCGTTTTCTTTGGCAACGTCTACTATTCACGATGCAGGTAATATGTGGTCTGAATTTTAATTTTGTGCATTCTCCGCGTCATAAGGAGTATGGAGCATGACTACACGAACAAGCAAAAAAACTCCGTCAGGTCATCACCCGTTTGCTACATAGTGGGCGGTTATGCATTCATTAGTGTACCAAAAGCACACCCACGAGGCAGGCACCTACCTAGTAGGCTCAAAAATATGAGTTATGCACTTATTAATGTGTTGTTGACTCTCTCTACAAGCGAGGCCGTCAGTGTCGACACGCTATTTCATCAGGACACTCCCAACCCAGACTCTATGGTAGAGTCCAGAGCCATTAATTACACTGCCACCTAAGCAAATTGGTGATGTGGTAAGCAATTTAATGATGAGAGAGGGGTGAAAACTTAAAAACCAAGTCTAAGTTAGACTCCAAGTCTACACGCAAAACGAAGCCCGTGCGGATCCCGTGTGGCTGCCCACATGCGTGATGTGTCCTCTTATTTAATAAAGTGGGAGTAGAAGATCCGATAGGAATACTAGATAGACTCCATGATAGAAAATCTGCATAGGAGAATATAGTTTGTTGTGATATAGTCTTCGAGATATAGACTCCATGGGTAGAGTCTAGTCTAGGTTGGAAGTGCCCTTATGAAACTGGCGGTTTCATCTTGTTGTGTCGAAATTAGCTCATTTCTATTTCTATCCCTATTCCTATTCATATGCAAATGTGTTGGCAGGCTGCAGCTAGCCGCAACCAATTCATATTCAACTTGCTTAGTTCTTTTGGGAAAAGTTAAGGGATCATTAATTTCCTCCCAAAAGTTAAGGGAGCATTAATTTCCTCCTGTCATTTTGAACACATTTTTTTTGACGAACCGCACAATTTGTGTGTTTTTCATTGATATAGAAGAAAAATACAAGGCTACGGCTTTGGAAAGCATGAAACATAAAGAAAGAAAAAAGAAACTCGCTCGGGTGGATTGGGGCATCAACTCGGGTTATTGCACAACGACCGGTTGGATTGGGACCTCAACACGACCATACCACTACGCACCGCACCACTATACACCACGACCGTAGAGAAGAAGACGCATCCGCAGCGTGCACTGTGACAGAACCGCCCAAAATAG
The DNA here is from genome assembly GCA_947561735.1 of Cenchrus americanus. Taxonomy (NCBI): domain Eukaryota; kingdom Viridiplantae; phylum Streptophyta; class Magnoliopsida; order Poales; family Poaceae; genus Cenchrus; species Cenchrus americanus. The sequence goes on along the minus strand of OX387240.1, from coordinate 8,474,002 downwards.
TTCTGTATTATCGCCTAAGCCTGTCCACGTGGCCATTAAGCAATAATAAAGAACTATTCTGTCGCTTCCGCCGGGTAAAGCCCGGTAAAGCACATACAACAGGATCGCTGATATGCGCTAAGCCCACACGAAGGCGGGACCAGAGTACAACATTACATTACATAAAAGGTTCACAAGTTCGACATTATTACAAACCAGGTTTTGCGTACATGAAAGTAAAAGTGATTCTGTGTTTAAACAGCAGAAAGTAAACTAACGCGTGATACACATAGGAGGCCATCCATGCATATCACTCATCATCATCGTTCTCCCATTCAACCTCCCATCCTTCTGGAATAACACCAGGCCAGATAGGATTACCTGAAATCAACAAATTAAGCAAGGCTGAGTACTAGTACTCAGCAAGACTTACCCGACAAAAATAAAGTACAACTAGACATGCAAGGCTTTTTGGCTTGTGGGTTTGTTTTGCCAAAAGCGACTAAGAGTGGATCCTTATTTTCAAGTTTTAGCTCATATTCTAGTATGTTAATCAGTCTAGGTGAGCACCTGTACTAAACAAGAATGTTGTGCAAACAATATTAAACAGGTAACAATATTAATCCAAAATGTTCCATAATAAACATGGGGTAGCCAGTGGTCAAGCCGACTCAGATAACGGCGAGTGACCGACGATCGATCGATTTATATCCTTGCAAGGTAAACCCAAGATACACGGAAGAAGTAGACCCCAAGAATTCAAATAAAAGCAAATGCAGGGTTTACCCCGACCAAAGGCGGTTCCCAACATCCCACGCTTGGGATCGGACGCTACAAACTCGGTACACGGTTATCCGGAGGGTCTAACCCGACCAGTCCGACTCACACCCTATACCACCGGTAGCTAGCCCGGAGACACATCCCAAGCGGGTAGCTAGAAAGATCCCGCCCCGGCTCGGAAGGTACTAGGCTTACCGGTCCCATTCCCGACAAGAACTCGGGTACGTTCAATAGCTTAGGACCAGCACCATGCTACTCGGTCGAGACCGAACCCATTGCTCTTACCACATGAGCGAGTCAATTTAACCAACTTATGATTCCAACATAAGCATCCTATATCTCGCGAGCAATGAGTCATTACTCGACTTCTATCGTGACCTTAGAGCATGGCACTAGCGTTCCTAACATACTAGTAAAAGAGCATAGGAGTCCTAAGGATCATGCATCTAGGTTTCAAAACAACTCTTGAAACTTAAATGCACAAAGTAAAGTATAAAGTGCTGAAAAGTAAAGATATGATTTTAATTTACAAAATGGGTTAGATGAAACCGGTGCTTGCCTTCCTCAGACTCAACACCAACACAAGCCTTGGGCTCTTCTGGACTTTGGTCCAGGTCTTGCTGCACACCAAGCTGGTTCAGCTCACCATCAACGGTCCCGTCTCCCTCCTGGGCGAGTGTGTACGTACCGTCCAGTAAATCTACACGTATACATGCATATGCATTAATTAAAGTTAAACTTGATGGTGATTGTGTGCACATCTAAGCAATTTAAGTTACTTAACTTCACTAAACAGCAAGGGGTGTGTTTAATTTAATAAAAACAGAAACAAACATGATTTCACAATTTAGCACTTTTAATTTCCATTTCTTTCTTTAATTACTTACAACAAGCCTTTCAACCATAAGTCCAAATTAAATCAAAAACACTTCCAATGAACCTAATCTTTTGCACACAGCAACATATGCTTAGTTTAAGCTCTCACACCAAAATTTGGCTGAAGAACATTTATAAATTAATTTATACGAAAAAGACAAATTTCAGCCTAGTAAATCAACATTAATTCATATAAAAAGATTTAATAAACTTTTTGATCTCAACTTTCTCCTGCAGGTCATGTATGCCAAAAATGAGTTTCTGACCAAAGCATGGTTGTAAATTCAATTTATTTTTCAGATTTTGAATTTAAGCTCCTACACAAGATTAAATCCAAAACACATAGTAAACAATTCCCTAAAATCACATCCATCACACCAGGGGTACTAATCATCATGTCAAAGCCCTAGGGTGCACTTGTGCTCAAAGAAAAGTTTATTAAAGGGGCTATAAAAAGCATCAAACTTATTCTAGCATAAAGCTTAAATAAATCATAACTGAAAATATATACATCAAAATCATGCAAACTTTTGCCACAGATCTAGACATGATATAAAGAGCAACATATCCAAAATTAAAGTTCATAGCATGTGTATATTTTAAATCACACTAAAAACACTCCAAACTGAGTTTGAATTTTTAATTCAAAAACTGTACAGAAAAACCCTATACATATTTTCTAGAAAAGATATATTTCTTCACCACGAACCCAACAAAATTGGTTTTGCATTTTTATGATTTTTCTACGATTTTTAATGATTTTTTGAAGTTGCTGCTGTAAACCCAAAAATCTCATTACAGCCGGGTCCCTGGAATCTTACACCGGGAACCCTGAAAAGAGTTCAATCTTCGCAGATAAGCCCCTGGCGGCGGAGGGAGCTCGCCGGCGGCTACTGTTGGCCGGAGACGGGCGGGTGAGTGGCTAGGGTTGGGATTGGGCTCACCCTAGACCGATTCCCGGTGGTGGTTGGGGCAGTGGAGCCTTCGGCGGCGGCCGGCGGCGTCGGCGGCTGAGTGGTGGTCGGCTGGCCGCTGCAACTCGTTTTCTCGGTGAGGCTCAGGTCAGTTCGGGCAGGGGGCGAGCTCGGGAGCTCCTATGTGCCTCAGGTAAAAGGTGGAGGGGGTTGTGTGACAGCGGAAGAGGGCGCGAAAGGCTTGCTCGGCTACTGCGGCATCAATGGCGACGGGACAGTGCGCCACGCGGCCGAGGACGGCTCAAAAGGCCAGCGGATGATGTGAGATGGTGGAGGAAGCGGGGTGGCAATTCACGAGGGCATTTACCCGCCTGCGGGGCCAACTGGAGCGGCGCATGCAGGGGGGGCGGTGTTGTCGGCGGAACGCGACGCGTGTAGCGCGGCGCCTAGCGACGGTTGGCCGCGCGCGTCCCCGGGCACGGTGTAGCGGCCTTTGAGCCCGCGGAGGCCTCATGGCTCGCGCGTGGTCCACAACACGCCCCACGAGGATCCGTACGCCGGAGCATTGCGAGGACGCCACGTGGCCGGCGCGACCGAAGCGCGCGCACGACGCGCGGGGGCGCGGCGACGGTGTCGTGTGCCTCCCTTTTTATTCCACTTAAGCATTTTCGAAATTGCGTAACTCAAAAATTTTGAATGTAACTCAAAAATCTCCAAAAATAAAAGTTGTAGAGGAGCTATAGATCTACAACTTTCCCAAAGGGCGACATATGTTTTTATCAACGGTTTGTCCGGGAACGTCGGTCGAAGTTGCAGATTTTCCACGGCTCGGGTTACTGTTCACAGCGCAGTCAAACCGATTTTTGACCAATTTGCACTCAAAATTGGAATGTCCGCCAATTAAGAAAAATGTGTTCCCGGAAATAACGAACAACTTTCGTATTGGCCGATTTTGAACTTCTATAGTGAAATTTGGAGAACGCGCAAGAAAACCATTTCAGCCTTAAAGGAGCATTTAGGATTTGACCGCGATTTGGGATTTTGAACAAGGTCTTTTGTGCAAATATGTGCCAAATCATGTCAAACATGTTTAGGAGCCGATTACACTTGATTAACACAACTAAATAAGGTATTTATATTTAATAAACAACTGGGGTGTTACATGCACCCACCAGCACACACATGTAGACATCGAGCCTTCGACGTGACCCAGCACTGAAAAAGAAGCAAAATAGGGGCAGACGCCACCACACTGAGAAGGCCACCACCATGCAGAACCCTTCGCCACGGTGACACTGCATCAAAGCAAGACTACATAACGTCGGGCAACTCAACGTGTGGGGCCTCGCCGCATCCGTCGTTTGACTCCTCCTCTCCCGTGCGCGGGGGCCATGCCACGCCCGCCACAAAGCTCACGCCCTTCAAACGTTTCAAAGATGCCGCCAAGATAGAGAGCAGAGATGCCCACACCCATAGCTCAGAAACAAACATCGAACCTCTGCTGAAGTTTGATTTCCTCTCATTGCTTACCCTCGCAAGGAGCAGTCGTCGTCGAGTTAGCAGACCAAGGATACCGCACGCAAGCGCCCTCCATTGGATGCAGTCCTGCACTGCACTGACGACTGCACCAATGCCAACCACCGGAGTCCGCTATAAGTAGTCGAAGACGACAGCCGAAAGATGACCCCTAGCCACCAACATGCAAGCAGTCACCTCCAACGTGAGGAAGGCAACTTCCTTCCTGCACGTCGCGCGACGGAGTTGCCATCTTAGCTGAAGCAACCATGACAGTGGACCGGCGTCACTGCAACCAATGTGGATCTCATGAGATGACGCCTCCAAGGAGGGCACGACGCTAGTGACGCTGCCGTTACTCATCCAGACTATAAAGAGTTTCACCCAGAGACATCACAGCGGGGGTTTAGCTTCAGAATGACGCCCCCAACGGGGAGAGTGATGCCCGAGGACACCGCCGCCATAAGGCTTTCGCCCGGAGCATCAACACCCGCTAACCCCGCACGGTGCAGCTCTCCGTCAATGGTGGTCTCGTTTCATAGCGAGCCACGAGGGCCCTCCGTCTCCTTCCGGACAGGCCAACAGTGTGCCTACCTCAACCAATAATCTAAGTATCATGAGAAACTGAGAAGTGAGAACATCTATTTTGGCATTTGGCAACCGCTAGTATCTGGCCGTGTTTTCCTCTAGCCAAGCAGAGGCATTTCTTCAGCATCTGGAGCCTTCAAAGATCATGTTGGTTATCACTTGTGACCTTTTTTGTAGCGTTGTGGCGTCGTGGATGAATCAAAGATGAAGATTTATACAAATTTTATTCATTTGTGATTAATGCTAACTGACACCTTGGTAAATTCAATTTTCAAGTTGGCATGATGCTCTGTGAAATTGGGACCAAGTTCGTCAAACTCATCAAATGTCACTCAGAAAATGAAATTTGGTTCGGTTACTGTGCAAGATCATCTTGGGTGAGCACACATGAACACGAAAGCAGCGTATCTAAAATTTTTCCGTATCAGCCGGCATATATGTTTCCTCGTCATGGATGGATGCCATCACATCATACAAGAGTTCAAAATTGCAAATTGTTTACTCATCAGCGACCCAACACAAACAACTCCAGATCGGGATTCATAAGTAGTAATAGACCGAAGCTTGTTGATTTGGTTACAACTTGCAAACATCGAAACCCGGATTAAGTTTTTGGAGCCCAGCTCATAGCAGACCATCTGACTGGATTAGTACATCGAGCACAGTTGTCTTTATCTTCACCAATCTATGCCCAAATTCCTTGAAGTGAATAGGTCTTCGATGTAGCTGATTACTGGTGCTGATGACCTGATGAAGTTTTGCATTTGAACCTTTGCTGAATCCTCTGCAAGAGGAAAGAAGATATGGTCAGCATCACAGCAGGTCAAAATTAAGTTATATAACTTTCAGAAATCTAAGATATCTTAGTATTTTTTGAATAAATATGTTCTATGCCCTCCTTTTTATGACTCATGCACGTCAGACAATAAGCGTGCATGAACATGGAGAAGATATGTGTTCATTCATGTGAGTGTGAGTGCGTGTTGTGAGTGTCTGCGATTCTAAAAATTATACATTGAGAAGATGCAGAGCCTTGGAAACCTTTTGGCTTCTGCTAGGTGCATGCATGAAGATGAACATCAAACTTCATTAAAATGAAACTCTGATACATATGAAAAATCCAATTGTATTGGTTACATCATATGACTATGCTATTGTAGCTGCGCAAATGTCACGTACGGAGGAAGTTGAGAGATTGGAGGGGGGAATTTGGCGGAGATTGTATTCAAAAGAGGTGGCCAGACATGACCTTGGACCTCGACGGCGCGGCGGAGCAGCAGGGAGCTCACGGCGCACCAGGGGAGGCAGGTCACGGGAGGCCAAGGTACAATCTACTAAGCGTGATCTCTAATCTTTCTAATCCCTCGGCTTATAAACTGACTAAGGCTAACCAACTTCCTAAACAAGCCATATCTTTAACCAATCTTAACAAACTAAAACTCTATCTCTAACAAACCAAAAACTACTCCTAATCTTGGGCGCCCTTGCCTCCCTGCTGCCTGTTGCGTCGGCCAAACGTCTGGTTGTACATGACATCTCTCCCCTCCTTCAGAAGCAGCTCGTCCTCGAGCTGAAAGGTAGGGAACTACTCACGAAAGTCCTCCAAATCAACCCATGCCGACTCCGCTGCAGGGGCATACTTCCAACGGACCAAAAGTTGACGTTTGCCACGAGCAATTCTGCTGTTCGGCACCTTCTCAGGAAGCACCACTACCCGACCGTGCTCAATTGGTGGCAGTGGTGGTGTCTGTACTGGTGGAGTCCCATGGAAATGCTTCATTAGGCCAACATGAAACACATCATGGATCCTAGCAATCACCGGCAACATCAGCCTGTACGCAACATTGCCCACGTGCTCCAGCACTTGAAACGGCCCAAAGAACTTAGGACCAAGCTTGCCACACCCCTGCACATGGAGAGAAGCAACCGGGCGGTGCAGCAGACGAAGCCAAACCCACTGGCTCGGAGAGAACTCCACAGGCCTGTGGCTACGATCATAGATAGATTTGTAGTGCTGTTGCGCTTGCTCCAACCGATCCCTAACCTCAGCCAGAAATGTATCTCTGTCCCTCATAGCTTTGTCCACCGCTGGAAGCCTGGCGTCCCCATGTTCATAAGAACGGATCGAAGGAGGCGGCCGGCCATAAACCACCTCAAAGGGTGATGTTTTGAGTGATTGCTGGTATGAAGAGTTGTAGCAGAATTCCGCCCTGGGCAGCCACTCCAACCAATTCCGTGGACGATCCCCTGTCAGACACCTTAAATACATCAAAATAATCTTATTTGTCGCCTCGGACTGCCCATCAGACTGAGGATGGAATGTCGAGGTGAACTGCAGCTTTACACCGGCCAGACGAAAGAGCTCGCGCCAAAACGAGCTTGTGAACACCGGATCTCTGTCGCTCACAATGGAAGAAGGAATGCCATGAAGCCGCACTATCTCGGAGAAGAACACCCAAGCCACTGACATTGCTGTATATGGATGACTCAACGGAATAAAATGTGCGGCCTTGGAAAACCGACCCACCACCGTCAGAATCACGGTCTTGCCATTCACCTTGGGCAGGGCCTCCACAAAGTCCATGGCCACATCAGCCCAAACTGTAGTAGGGATCTCCAGAGGTTGCAGAAGACCTCTGGGCTGCAGATGCCCGCCCCTTGTTGCGCTGGCAAACTATACACGTGCGCACAAAGTCCTGGACGACCACGCGATCATTTGGTGTATGGAAATCAGCCCGAAAACGATGCGGTGTCTTGTGCACCCCCTCGTGACCTGCACCATGGACGAGCTGCATGATAGCAGTCCTGCTTGCCGAGGCAGAGGTGATGTAGACCCGCCCATTGAAAAGGATGAGGCCGTCGACGACACTCCAAGGTGCTGCCTTGGCACCACCTCGAATGGCGTCACGGAGCTGCGACAGCTCGACGTTGCCATTAGTCTCCTGGCGTAGATCATCGAAGAGGGCGAAGTGCGGGGCCGATAGTGCCATGGCCTCGGCAGAACACTCGTTACGGCGAGATAGGGCGTCGGCGACAACGTTTAGCGCCTCGGGCTTGTACTCGACCACGAAGTCGAAGCTCAACAACTTGCTGGCCCATTGGTCCTGTGGAATCGTTGTCAGGCGCTGGTTGAGGAGGAAACGAAGGCTCCTGTGGTCAGTGCGGATCACGAACTGCCTCCCCCACAGGTACGGGCACCAATGTCGCACCGCTTAAACCAGGCCGATGAGTTCTCGTTCATAGGCGGCGAGTTTGGCGTGGCGAGGCGCAATGGGTTGGCTGAAGAAGTCCAACGAACCTGCACCCTGATGCAGCACGATGCCCACGCCCGAACCAGACGCGTCACACTCAACGATGAAGTCGCAGTCGAATGCCGGAAGCTGCAAAACTGGAGCTGATGTGAGTGCTTGCTGAAGCGCGCGGAAGGCACAGTCGTCATCGTCGTTCCAGTGAAAACCCTCCTTCTTAAGGAGAGCGGTGAGTGGCGCTGCAATGGCGCCAAAGTTGCGGATGAAGCAGCGGTAGTAACCCGCCAACTTGAGGAAGCCGCGAACTACCTTTACTGACTTGGGAACCGGCCAGTCCAACACCGCCTGCACCTTGAACTTGTCCGTGGCGACGCCCACTACCGAGATGACATGACCAAGGTAGGCCACAGAGGAGCGCCCAAACTCAGACTTCGACCGCTTGAGAAAAAGCTGGTGGTCCTGCAGTGTACGAAACACCGTGCAGACATGGCGGAGGTGGATGTCGAACAGCTCCCCTCCGATGAGCACGGTCTAGGTCGGCGCCTTCCCGGGTGACGCAATTCGGTCACCGTTCGCCACGGACACGCTCAAGCCGGCGCTGGGTTGAAGGTGTATGCCCGCCCGCCTCGCCATGTCGACGTCGATGAAGTTGTGGGACGATCTGGAGTCGAGCAGGGCGACGGCCACGGCATCGCCAATGGAGACATAGACCTTCATGGTCTGGAACCCACGAGCGCGCAAGCCTGTGATGGCGTGCAGGGAGATTCCCGGCGTGTCCGCGTGACCCGTTACCACGACACACTCGATTTCTTCCTCAATTTCCTCCTTGTCGTCCACGACGTCCGTGATCTCTATAAGGAAGAGCATCTTGCACCGATGCCCCACGACGAATTTCTCATCGCAATTGTAGCATAAGCCGTCGGCACGATGCTGGGCCATCTCGGCTGGGGAGAGGCGGCACCGTGGGAGTGTGGAGGACAGGGTCGAGGACTTGCCCATGCTCAACGCGGCAGAGGAAGCGGACAACGCCTGCTGTGCGCTGGGGGGCCTTGTCCGCGACGGCTGGGAAGGAGGCTTGGTGCTGTTGGCGCCCTCCACGCGCGGGTGCTAGGTCGGCCGGCTCGAGCTGCATGCGCTGCTCATACGCACGTGCGAGCATGATGGCGTTGTCGAGGTTGGACGGCCTGCGAAGGGCGACGTCCGTCTTCAAGGGGTTGACCACTCCCGCGGTGTAGATGTAGAAGAGCTGCTGCTCGGTGAGGTCTGCGTTGCAACAGGCAAAGGCGAGGAACTGGTCTGTGTAATCCTCGACGGAGCCCGTGCGGCGCAGGAGCATGAGCTCGCTGACGGGGCTATCTGTCATGGGCGGGACGAACCGCTGCTGCACCAATTGGGCGAAACGGCGCCACGATGGGGTTCCGACGGAGAGCTCGAGCCGAGCATACTAGAGTTGCGCTACACCGGTGAGGTGCATCGCGGTGTACCAGACGCGGTGGCGCTCTGGAGTACCCTACCCTCGGAAGAACGTTTCGCAACAGTTCAACCAAGGCAGGGGATCTTCCTTCCCGTCGAATGTGGGGAATTCCAGGCGGACGCGAGGGTGGAATCGGCTGTCGGAGAAGTCTTCCTCCTCCTCGTATGCGCCCCTGGAGAAATTCGGCGGTGGCCCGAATCGATCTTTGGGCAGCGGTTGCGGCTTGGGATCGGGCGGCGGTAGGGGCCTGGACCCCTTCTTGGGTGGCTCGGAGGAGTGGTTGGCATCGGAGGTTTCCTCGAGCGCCAGCCCCTTGCCATCACGCTGCGCCTTCTCTGCGCGGATGAGGGTGAGATTGAGCACCTTGATTTGCTCGGAGTTCTCGAACACAACGGATTGGAGTGTGACGACCTTGGCTGGAACCGAAGCGAGTTGGTCCGCCACGGGCGCGAGGGGGGGCCAGCTTGTTGAGCGACTCCTTCATGTTGTCGATTTTAGCGTACAGCTTCTCGAGCAGCTCCTTCATGCCGTCACTGCTCCCCATGGATACAGAATGAGGCTCGACTGATACCAAGTTGTCACGGACGGAGGAAGCTGGGAGATTGGAGGGGGGCATTTGGCGGCGATTGTATTCAAAAGAGGTGGCCGGACGTGGCCCTGGACCTCGACGGCACGGCGGAGCAGCAGGGAGCCCACGGCGCGCCAGGGGATGCAGGTCACGGGAGGCCAAGGTACAATCTAGTAAGCCTGATCCCTAATCTTTATAATCCCTCGGCTTATAAATTGCCTGAGGCTAACCAACTTCCTAAACAAGCCATATCTTTAACCAATCTTAACAAACCAAAACTCCATCTTTAACAAACCAAAAACTACTCCTAATCCTTGGCGCCTGTGCCTCCCTGCTGCCTGTTGCGCCGCCCAAACGTCTGGCTGTACACGACAGCAAAGAATGTATATAGTCGATGGTATCACATACTCCGATTGAAGAAAACACACCATAATCTTAATTTAAAATGATACAAAAACATAGGGATTACACACACAACTCAATAACTATGGTACTAGATTGCTTCGACCGAATGTTTTTGGAAACTTCCTATATATGTTATCCAGGATTGACCAAGGTGGAGTAGTTCATTTGTATTTGTATGTAGAGGTTAATCTTTGCTCCAAGTATTCATCACTCCTAATAGGAGGATATCTGAAAATTATCCAATTTTGAAAGCATGAGATACAGTAATAACCAAACTGATAAAATATTTTGGTAATAGAAGATGACCTTGGTGGGTTTGCCTCACTGCAACAACTTTCGATGCATGTAACCATTGTATCATGGCTGGGCCAAACAAAGAAAGCCACCTGATATTTGAAAAAATAATAATAAATATGTCTGATAATTAATGTCTAAATTTTGCATATTTATATTACCAAACATCAGGTTTTAAAGATAAAAGTGCTTCTCCAAGGTTGTCAAAGACCATTCTCTATAGGTCATGTGAATTGAGTTCATGTATATGCCATATTGAAATAGGGAGAGATGAAGAGGGGATGTTTACTTTTTTAATTGGGAATTTTTATTGCAAATTACCTACATGTTGTTTCCAAAATTATTGTAAAAAATATGAATGTTGTGTTTATAATAAATGCACCTAGGTGGACTTGAACCCACTAATAATGACATGCAGGGTATGTAGTTTAATAGACTGATCATAATTATACTCCATCCGTCCCAAAAAGAATGTCATTCTAGAAATTTTAGGACAAATTATTAAGGAGGTGAAATGACCTCGATTGCCTCTATTCATTTGCCATATTATGTGCTAGTTGATTGTTGCATGCCTGCATGCACATGCACACATGCCTAATTAAGCAAAACGTCATTCTTTTTGGGACAAATTTTGAATCTTAAAACGTCAATCTTTTTGGGACGGAGGGAGTATATATCATCGGTGTAGATATGGAAATTATTTTATACATAATGAGGTGGACACATATTTGTCTAATTTGAGAAAGAAAATTTAGTGGCCAATAGCAAATTTCTTATGATTTGGAATCTAACTATTGAAAATGGTACATGTATAAAGGAATTCTGAATTTAGCACTTAGTATACTCACAGAATATCGCTCCTTTCCAACCATCAGAACACGATGCAGGGTAGATCTATACATTTTTTTTAAGAAAGGATGAATGCCAAAATTCATACACAAAATTTAATCCAAATAAAATATTAAAACACAAGAGTACATTGATGATAAGGCGTCACCATTATGTTCAATTAATAATTACATATGATATTATCTACCTTATTAGTTGAAAAAGACATGACCGTGAAGCTAGAAAACCAAAATAATCTTACTTGAAAGCGTTATGGTTTTTTAATTGCATTTAGCCATTCAGACTTTATGAAAATGCACTATATGTCAATGTTTCAAAATTGCTTGCAAACTTGATAACTTCTTCGGGATGACCAACGTTTCGAGAGAATGTACCTATAAACATTATTTGTCCACCTTTCTAGCAAATCACCAATGTTGATAACAAGGGCTCTGTAAGTACATTAGAATGTTAGAAAATGTAAGGTCCAAAATGATCTAAGGCGCATGGGAAGACACGATCTGAAGAGTTAAAGAACAAAGAAAACAAACATTTACTGATGAAAAATATATACTAGCTTGTAATTTCAGCAGTAGATTCATCATTATGAAGGGCACCGAGTGCTATATGTGGAGTTTATTAGTACACAAAAGAAGTGTTTACCCATGAATGTGACGAACATCTTCCCAAAGCTGGGGACGAGCATCCTTATCCCTGCATATCTGTACAATCATAGTAGAGTAAGAATCCAGAATAGACATCCCAACTACAACATATAGTGTGTGCTTGTGTGATTAGCTAAAATGCTAAACGAATTAAATTAAACTAGAGCTGATGAATTATGCACACATACCTGCAGGCCAGGAGTGCCATCGGTCGAAAGAAGAGTTAGCATTCCATAATCTGTATGAGCGTTTGCACCATGGTCACTTCCATATTTGGATTCCATTGCGCTGCCTGTAGTGAATCGAAACATAATTAAGAAACATAATCAGTTTCTAGAAAGCTGTAACCCACGGACGCACAGCATCAGTCAGTAATCCTGACCGTAACAGACACTTTTCATTGATCCCCTTGTTCTTATGAAATCAAGGTGCTCTTAGGTGCAATAAGTAAGAGCATCCCCAAGAGTTTGCCAAATTTTACTTTTGTGTTTCGCTAACTTCTAAAAAGATATGTCAAGTAAGAAAAGAGTTCATCTCCAACAATTTGGCATAATTCACTTGTCAAACTCAGATCTAACTTACATCAGGAGTTTGTGAGAAACAAAATTATGTTTATGTTCTTGTACCTCTGGAAAACTTATATCAGGAATCATTCTTTATTCTTTATTACCTTTTTTCACCCTTCCACCTACAGGGAAATAACGATGACATTATGACAACCATCGTCCGCGCGCGCATATATGCGTGTGGGATGTGAGTTTTGTCAAGTTTCTATTTTTGTTAAGTTGGATTGCCAAACTGTTGGAGACCAATTTTTCTTGTTTTGTCAAAATTAGATGGATGCTAAGTTGGTTTGACAAATTGTTAGAGTTGATTAAATATTACGTAAATATTTATTATGAAGCACACGTCATCAAGTAATAAACAGTCTATGATATGTTTTTCCAGTTCAATGTGTCATCGACCCCGTCACACTCAGGCAACACCACACCATGTGGTATGATTCAGTTTTTTTTTCTGAGGCGGCACACGTTGCTGACAATTTTTAGAGAAAGTACCATTTTCAACTAAATATATTGCAACTGTTCGAATAAATGTGACAAATTTATGGATGCTTATCCCAAAAAACAAACATAGAAAAGAGAATTATACGTGGTTAAATGTGTTGAGACTCCTTTGTATTATGCATCTAATAATTAAACTACCTGAGTAATGTATTGGACGGAGAATTGTTTCGGATGTATCGGGTTGGAAGAATTCAGCATCAAGGTCCAAGCTCAAGGCAATTAGGGACATTATCTTTTTGCTAGTTGCCCTGGGTTAGCAAGAAAAGACAATATATAAGAAAAAAATATTAGAAAAACACTACGAGTTTGAATGTTTGATCAGATAACAAAAATAATCCTGAAAAACACTCACATCGCACAATCATAGTATGATTCCATTGTTTCCTTCCAAGATGGCAAGCGTTCTGTAGATAATTTTAAAAGGGAACTTTAAGCTCCAGGATACTGAAGTTATCGGAACATCCAATATATCGGCTTGGTATACAAATTAGTACCTGCAGATGGCCACTGATTGACATCCTTCGATTTGCCGGACCCAATGTGGAAACACTCCAATAAGTCTCCTATATGCATGGATCATAACAGTTGTCAGCTAATGTTACAATGCAAGTTACGAGCTGAAGAAAAGAAATGAAAATATAAAAAAATGCAACTGACATTTCAAGCCATGTATTCTCTAGCTAATTAGAATGTAATTGTTTGATCTATTTAGAGTTTGTATGAATTAATGACTATGACAAAGGAACTCTTTGATACACTCTTTCTTTTTTATTTTCGAAAGGGGTAACATCACACAAACCACAGGTACAGACCGTGAGCCAGATCGTCTCCCAAAGACCCAAACATCAGCTGGCAGCTGCAGAGGAACCAGCTACTAGAGTGCCTGGAAATGATCGAAGCATGGTAGATCATATTCTCACCCTTGCCGCCAGCATCGGCCTCGAAGCCTTCAAAGTCAGGGCGGATATATCCTCTGTGGCTGCTGTTCTTCTCCAGCGCCATCTTCTCCTCCATGGGCTGCTCGAAGAACTTCTTGCTCTCGGCGTAGACGCTCTTCATGGTGGCCTCATCGATCCCATGGTTGATCACGTACAAGAAGCCGTAATCCACGAGCGCCTGCATATGCATCATTAATTAAGCATAACCAACCAGACCATGCATCATGCATGAGAATGCACGTGCGAGTGCACGTAATGCTCACGCGCCGCCGGACGGGCGGGCCGGGCGGATCGGAGGTGGCGGTAGTGCAGACCTGGCGGATGGTTTTTGTGGCGGCGGCGATGTCGGTGGACGCGAGGTCGATCACGGGGAGGTCTGCGCTCACAGGGCCCATGATGTTCATCCGGATGGATATAGCTGAGTGTAGGTAGAATGATGGAATTGGTGTAAAATGGATCGATGTATTGTTCAGCCTCATGGGCAGATTATATAGGAGTACATTGCTTAGGGGGCAAGAACCCTCCCTTAGAGATAAGCAAGTCGGGATTACAAATCCTAATCTATCGTATCTGGAGATATTCTAATATACTCTAACATCCCCCGCAGTCACAGCGGGAGCGGCGCAGCCGGTGAGACCGGAGAAGGGAGAAGAAGCCGTTGGCTGAAAGCCGATATACTCTAACACTGAGTGTTTGCGCTGTAATAAGTTGCTTGTGTTTTTGCACTGCAGGCTACAGCAGTGCAGCGTCGTCCTGAATTCACATCGATCGTCTTAGGCGCGGGGCGCGGTTGACCTTTTATAAGGCACGAATAAACAAAGCCGTGCCAAAGTAGCCGGTGGCAAGTGATTTTTCAAAGCCACCTCGCTCTCCGAACAAGTGATGTGTGTGGCGCTGCCGCGCTGGCGGCTAGGTCTTCATCATCACGACAGAAACTATACGTGGTCGTGACGAAGGCAGCAAGATCTATAGGGCTATATAGCCTGGTTGGTGTCTGATCGATTCTTGCCGTCCGGTCGAACAGATCATATCGTGATGAAATTTTGCTTAGCAAGTATCGTGTGTGGAGATGTCTGGGTTTGAGGCGTCCGACGTCCCAACTTGCTTGAAATCTTCTCAATTCTTGCATACAGCCTCTACATGCCATAACATGACACCCAGACAAGTTTCATGATTTTCGGACTTCGTTTGGATTTTATATAATTTACAAACACTTTTCCTGCTAGTTGTTCGTCATGTTACGGCAAAAAGATGTTCGAAATTTCATGTGGCTTCCTAGATATGACCTCAACATACACCAAATATAATGAATATCATTTTTGAATTAAGAAATTTCATTACTTTATGCACCTGCAGTTCAAATTTGAAGTATGCTAAAAAATTCAACAAAATGAAAAAAACTAATGAAATATAAAAAAAATTCAAAATAACCCTAAATTTAAGCAAGGAGTTTCAAATAATGTGGGATGGCTTCAAAAAAATGAGGCAAAAAAAACAAAAATTAATTCCTTGAGTGTCGTCCGGCTGTCACTCGGGGAAGAGACGCTTCCCCGAGTGCCAGGAACACAGCTCTCGAGGAAGTCCTCTGCCGGCCCATTTATTCCGGCCGGCCCAAGACCAAAAACCCTAAACATATAAAAGCCCCCCCCCCCCCCCCCCGCGGCCCCCCAACCCACCTACCTCCTCCTCCGCCCCCCCCCCCCCCTTGCGCCGCCACACCCCCACCCCCTCCCTCGCATCCGCCTCGCCCTCGCTCTCCCCGCCCGCCGCCGCACCCCACCCCCTCTCCCCCCGATCCGCCGCCGCCCCCGCTCTCCCCCCGACCGCCCCCCTCACCCCTCTCTCTCTCTCTCTCGGTCGGCCGCCGCAACCCCACCATCCCCCCCCCCCCCCCCCCGCAACCCCCTACTCCGCATCCGCCATGATTCATGCCCGCTCCCTCCCTCCCCGGTGTGGTGCGGCGGCGGCCCGAGGACGGCGCCTCCTCTCCATCCCGGCGAGCCGCGGCGGCGGCCCGAGGACGGTGGCCTCCTCTCCGTCCCGCGAGCCGCGGTGGCGGCCCGAGGACGGTGGCCTCCAATCCATCACGGCGAGCCGCGGCGACGTCTCGAGGACGACGCCTCCTCTCCATCCCGGCGAGGTGCGGCGGCGGCCTCAACACGGGGAGGTGCGGCGGCGGCCCCGGGACACGACGGCGTTCTCTTTCTCCCCCGCGGCGCGGCCTCCTTCTCCGGGCTTGACGGCGCGGCCCAAGGACAGCGACCGCCACTCCTTCCCGGCGAGGTGCGGCGGCCCAAGGACGACACCCCTCCTCCTCCGGCGCGCCGGGATCTACGAGGCGGAGGCAGCGGAGGCGGCGACGGCGGAGAGGCAGGCGGATGGAGGGGCCCACGGTGCCCGGCCGGCCCGTGTTTTGTTTTTTAAAAAACAAAAGTCTTCCCCGAGTGCTAGCATGTCTCTCGGTGAATACTTCCCCGAGTGCGCGATTCTTGACTCTCGGGGAAGCCGGTTTCCCCATGGAGCTCTTCCCCGAGAGTTGCACTCGGGGAAAGCTTCCCCGAGTGCAACTAGCCCTTCCCCGAGTGCAACCGGCACTCGGGGAAGACCCCGTCTCCCGTAGTGCGATATACTCTAACACTGAGTGCTTGCGCTGTAATAAGTTGCTTGTGTTTTTGCACTGCAGGCTACAGCAGTGTAACGTCATCCTGAATGCTCATCGATCATCTTGGGCGCGGTTGACCTTTTATAAGGCACGAATGAACAAAGCCGTGTCAAAGTAGCCGGTGGCAAGTGATTTTTCAAAGCCGCCTCTCCGAACAAGTGATATGTGTGGCGCTGCCGCGCTGGCGGCTAGGTCTTCATCATCACGACAGAAACTATACGTGGTCGTGATGAAGGCAGCAAGATCTATAGGGCTATATATATATAGCCTGGTTGGGGGCTGACCGATTCTTGCCGTCCGATCGAACAGATCATATCCTCATGAAATTTTGCTTAGCAAGTTAAAGACGTAGAACGTTTTGGCAAGATAAGAGACTTTCTCGTTTATTCGCCATTTCTCGATCGGTATGAAAATTCTCGGAAATTCAGTAAATGCAGGCCAGGAAGCATAAAATCTCAGTGTGAGGAAACAATCATCACAAATAATTCAGTACACCAGCTGCCCTTTACAAAAAAATCAGTGTTTTATGCCATGCAGCTAGCTGAGGCTAACATTTAAAACTTAATGCGCACGCTGCTCGATGCATGTGGAGATCGTGTAGACCACGGAGAAGCTGGCAGCATGTATATGCATGTGATCCACACGACCACACTATGTCTACTGGAACGCAGAAAAAGGATAGAGCCTCTATTTCTTTTTATATTTCTATGACTTTGTAACTTAGAAAATTTTCATGCCTACATCATCCAAATTATAAATCAATTTGACAAATTTAGATGTATAGCTATTAATATGTACCTACACATAAGTATATATTTAGATGCGTATGCTAGGGTTAATAAGACTGTCTCCAACAAAACATGCATCCGGCAGAGCACCCAAATTGATGACACATTTTGCCTGCCTGCCTCAGTGGAACCCAAAACTGCATCATCTCTCTCCACTAATGCAATTCTCTGGCAGGCATTGGGGTGGGGCCGGCAAGACCTAACAGGGATCCACCGCCTGTTGCTGCTGCTGCGTGTGCGTCCGCTCTTGGAGAAGTAGAATTTTTGGGACGCGATACATTTGTCGTGCACTACCTAAAATGGGGAATAGGTCTCAGTTTTGCATTTCCACGGTTGGAGAATGTCTAAGGGCTTCTCAAGTAGCCGGATCATGAGGAGAGAGAAATGATCTGGTTTGTATTTTTGAGTCGATTCATCCTAAGGGAGGGAAGGAAAGGAAAAGAAAACGACGCGCTGCTACGTACACATATGTGAGAAGGGTGGCAAGTATAATTTTTGGGGCGCGGTGCATTTGCTACCTA
Source organism: Cenchrus americanus (assembly GCA_947561735.1). Lineage (NCBI taxonomy): Eukaryota > Viridiplantae > Streptophyta > Magnoliopsida > Poales > Poaceae > Cenchrus > Cenchrus americanus. The sequence goes on along the minus strand of OX387240.1, from coordinate 8,455,892 downwards.
ACACGGGGAATAGGTCTCAGTTTTGCATTTACACGGTTGGAGACGGTCTAAGGGCTTCTCTACTAGCCGGATCATGAGGAGAGAGAAATGATGCGGCTCGTATTTTTTTAGTCGATTCATCCTAAGTGAAGAAAGGAAAGCGACACGCTGCTACGTACTCCTATGTGAGAAGGGTGGCAAGTAGGAAAATAGCGTTTTATTTTGCAAATGGGTAAGGTTGATGTTGATGGTGATTTGTACCAGAGGAAAACTTTGGGATTTAGATTTAGCATTTGGGTTGAAGATAAGATTGAAAAAAATATCAGGTTCTTGGAGGTGATTTTTGTGTTGGCCGGAGAGAGGAACAAGGCACGCCGTGTGCTCAACGCTTACCTTGTGCGTAAGCGGATGATGTGCTTCTAAAGTCGATGCCGACGGGTTGGTAGCCGGTGACCGGACGGAAGTAGCGATGAGAATTGGGACTTGGATACCGGAGCGTGTTGTCTGCGTTGCTTCTCTCTGCACCCAACTGCTAACTGTTCAATCGGTTTCAGTTAAAAAAGAAATGATTTTGTAATAATTGAATTAGACAGTTTGTCCAATGCTCGAGGATTTTATGAGTCGTCCACCGGTCCAGATTTGATGGTTTAAAAATAAGAGGAACCTGTTACAAAGAATCAAAAATTGTGGACCGAAACCTAATACTTGTGGGTCCAGAACTAATTCTCGGTGAGTTAGGAACTAAATATTAACGGAGGAACCTTTGGTTCTATTGAGTTTCTCTTGATTCATCCCAAGCACCATAACAAACCTCACACTGAATTATAATTTTATTTCCCGGTACCAGAAAATCAAGTCAGCACGAGGTGATCTCTGTGGACGCTAGTCAGTCAGCGAAAGGGGCCAAAAGGGAGGCGGCCGCATTCTCTGTCTGACTGAACAAAATATAAGCAGCATTTTCTAATCGTAGTTAGTAACTACCAAAATTAAACTAGTTATTATATATGCATACACTATGGGGAACTAACAGTTTGTTTGTTCTTTTTGACCTTTTTCTGCCACTCATACACTATGTAAAGTGCACAGAAATTATAAAACTCCTTAAGATATCTTGTCGACAGTGATGTAGCATCAAAATATTAACTTATATTTTACAATTTTGATCATTCGTCTTATTCAAAATTATGTAATTAATTATCATCTATTTTTTGTGACATGATTCTTTTTTGTTGTATGTTTACAATAAATTTTGAATAAGATGAATTATCAAAATTGTAAGAGCATCTTTGAGAGACTCTCCACATCCTTTCTAAATGCTAGGAATGGAGATTTTGGTGAAAATTGCCCTCAAAAAGCTTATGTAAATGGTCATCTAAATATAACCACATTTTGTTTCAGATTTTTTGCTAATCAAATATAGAAGACGAGAATGACTCTTAAGAGTGCATATAAAATATAAAAATTGTTGAAAAATGAAAAGATATATAAACTATTTTTACGGAAATGACTCTTTAAATGATAATTTAGAAAGTAAAATTTATAAAATTATTGGAGATGCTCTAAGGAAAAAAGTCAATGGTATAAATTTCGAGACGGAATGAGTAGCTAGCAAAGTTCAAAGCTGTGGTTGGTGGGTAGACTAGGGATGAGAACTGGCAATTGGATACCCGATCAAGCGTCTCCACATGCCTAGTGTTGCCATTTTCACTGCATAATTAATGAAACTTTTTGAGTAAGACAAATGGTTAAACTTCAAAAAAAAAGTTAACGTACTGCGACAATCATTAATGGAAGTAGTACAAATATCCATTTCATCTTTTTTTCTTACTAGCCACTAGTTAAAGAGTTTTACTCAACGTCAATGCGATAGTAGTAATAATTCATCGAAGTTTGTCAAATTTTACTTGACAAATCTTATGTTTTGCCAACTTCTAAAAAGGTATGCTAAGTAAAAAAATATCATCTCCAACCGTTTGGCACAATTCACTTTCCAAATTCAGATCTAGCTTACATCAGGAACCTGATAGAGAAACAAAATTATGTTTATGCTCTTCCACTTCTAGAAAACTTACATTATGAACCTTTCTCTATTATTTATTTTTTTCACCCTCCATCTGTCTAGAAAAAAGATACCAACCGTGAGCCTGGAGGCTGTTTTTTATCTAAGTGTTAAAAATTGACACATCTTTTGCCAAATTGTTGAAGGATTATTTTCAACTTTTTGCCAAAACTCGATTCGGCAACCGCCGGAGATGCTCTTACATTACACTTTTACAAAACGGTGTCTTAATCTCAAGGACGGTTTTCTCGGACAATTCGACAATTCACACACGGCAGCAGTGCGTTTTAAAAAGGTTTTGCTTCGTCCTTACACCGTGCGTGGGGCGGACTCGTCTAACGCATCGTTCGGTTGATCGGTGGTTGATGGCCGGGTGCGATTTGTTATGAGAGAAGAGAACCGTTGGTCGGTTGTTGCGGTGGCTGGTTTGTTCGAGAGAAAAGTACTTTCCGGTCGGTGGCCGATACGCCAAGCGAACAGGCGTAAGTCTCACAATGTCTACTATGAACCTTTCTCTATTATTTATTTTTTTCACCCTCCATCTGTCTAGAAAAAAGATACCAACCGTGAGCCTGGAGGCTGTTTTTTATCTAAGTGTTAAAAATTGACACATCTTTTGCCAAATTGTTGAAGGATTATTTTCAACTTTTTGCCAAAACTCGATTCGGCAAACTGCTGGAGATGCTCTTACATTACACTTTTATAAAGCGGTGTCTTAATCTCAAGGACGGTTTTCTCAGACAATTCACACACGGCAGCAGGCATTTTAAAGAGGTTTTGCTTCGTGGGCGGATTGTCTAAGTCTCACAATGTCTACTGGTAGATTAGCAGACATCGATGAGAATTGCTGTCAGCGCGCGGCTCTCTTTTTCCAATATCAAAGTTTGAATTATTCGTATCCAAGAGGAGTTTGCATTGGACTGGCGGCTTCTGAGTTTTTCCACCATACAAAACAACGGCTTGATCGATCAGGAGCTGGATGGAAGCCTATGGGCGTGTTTGGAAAGGTGGCCCGTGGGCTCGGCTGCGCTCCCGGGAGCCCATTTTCGTGTTCGGCCCCCTTTTCACCTCCCCCCCGGTCCGGCCCGCTAGAGGCAAAACCACCCCCTCCACCTCGGCTCCTCTCGTACGCCATTTTCCACCGTAGCCAGAGGGCTCGGCTCCGCGCGGCGCTGGGCGGGCGATTTCGGGGCGCTTTGCGCCGGCGGCAGGTGGCCTTGGCGGGCTCGCGCGGGAGAAGGGAAAGTTCCTCCCGCCCTTCTCCGTCGCGAAATCCATGGCCTATAAAGGCGACCGCCGTCGCCTCCTCTCTTCTTTCCCCTTCCCCCTCGCTCCCGTGAGACATCGCCTAGGGTTTCGTGGTGGTGTGCGGTGGGTGAGCTCTAGTCCGCGACCGGCGTGCTTCCTCTCTCGTTCTCCCACCGCGGATCCGCTCCGACTCGCCGACGCGCCGGTGTTGACCCCCGCCGGAACTCCGGCGGTGCGGTTCTTCTTCCTCGGTGCCGGCGTTTACCTAGGGTTTCCTCGTGGACCGGATCCGCTTCCTCTTCCACCTCGGTCTTCCGCTCTGCATCCCCGTGCCTCCTCCGAGCTCCCCAAGGTGAAATCGACCCCCGAATCCCCTTCCTTGTTATGGATTTCTTCTCTCGCGTTCATTCTTGTTTCGATGGGATGTGGATATATTCTTGTTCCGATGCGGTTGTGGTGCGGTTGTTCTTGTCTCGATGTGTCTGGTTGTTCTTGTTTAGATTCGATGTGGTTGTTCTTGTTTCGATTCGGCACGGTTGTTCTTGCTTCGATGCAGCGCGGTTTGTATTGTGGTCGATGATGATGTCCTTTGCGTTGGGAGGCTTGTTAAATCAAGCAGCCGTGCAAAAACATTATGAAGCATGCAAATCTTTGTTGATGCTAGTCAGGGCTACCTTACTTAGATATTCTTTGAATTACTATGCATGTAGATGGATGTTCCTGAGACCCGTGAGATGATGGTGAGGCAAGCTACTGGCATGATAGTGACCATGGTTTCTGTTGTTGTCTCTACTCTAAAGAGAATGAGGGATGAACTCCGAGCCCGATACAGAGCCAAACCCTCTCCCCGTATAGCCTTAGAGCCGATGCCGAGCAAAGATAGACAAGAGAACCCTTCGAAGCCATCTATAATTCCACGGATGTAGAATGTGTCTCTATGTTAAGAATGAGGAGGAAACCCTTTTTTTGTTTGCGTGAGACATTTAGATCCAAGGGGCTTTTGCATGACAATGCTGGTGTTAGTGTTGAGGAACAAAGTTGCAATGTTCCTTCATGTTGTTGGGCACAATCAGAGATTTAGGGTGGTGCACCATTCTTTTAGGAGGTCCATTGAGACAGTTCACAGACACTTCCACCAAGTTCTGTTTGCTGTTGGTGAGCTTAGGTCTGAGATGATCAAGCCTCCTTCTACCACTACCCATCCAAAAATCCTTGGGAGCCACAGATGGAACCCATACTTGCAGGTAACCACACATGAACACTACTACTAGAGAGTGTGGTTGTCCTGACTTATTCTAACTACACTTGCACATTTTTTTAGGACTGTGTTGGTGCAATAGATGGAACTCATGTGTTGGCAAGGGTTCCTAGAAGCAGACAACAACCATTCGGGGGTAGGCACAAAGACCCCACACAAAATGTCATGGTCGCTGTGGACTTTGACATGAAGTTCACCTATGTCCTAGCCGGTTGGGAGGGCTCAAGACATGATGCCCTCATACTTGCTGATGCACTTGAGAGGAATGATGGGTTTGTTGTACCTGAAGGTAAGAAGCCACCATTTGCAATGTAGTTGTTCACTGTCCCATTATAATTTAGAGGCCTTAGGATTCATTTGTTGTCCCTGTAGGTAAATTCTACCTTGTAGATGCTGGGTATGGGTGCCGTAATGGCTTCCTTCCTCCGTACAGGGGGGTGAGGTACCATTTGTCAGAGTGTGGCCCAAGGAACAGACCAACCAATGCAAGGGAGCTGTTCAACCTGAGACACTCTTCACTTAGGGTCACAATTGAAAGGGCCTTTGGTGCACTGAAGAACAGATTCAGGATCCTAGACAACAAGCCATTCCACCCATTTAAAACACAAGTGAAGCTTGTCCTTGCTTGTTGCATCTTGCACAACCGGATCATAGGATTTGGGTTAGATGAAGTTGTGCTTAATGAAAATTGGGTACCCCCTATGGACCAGGACACTTCACATATTGATGAGATGTTCTCCCAAGACTCTCATGCCATGACAACCTAAGAGGGACAAGATTCGCAATGCTATGTGGGATGGGAGGGGTGTTCATAGGACTTGATGCATTTATTTGTTGTTCATTGTATTATCTAATTTGGTAGCCCCGCTTCCGAACTCTTGGATTTGTGATGCTATTGTAATAATTATTGGACAAAGCCGAGACATATTCTTTCCTATATGTATTATTTATTTGTTGTTCATGAGTATTATTTCTCTCGTTATTTACATATTATCCTCAATGTATTATTTCTTGACCGCAACTATATTAGGATGGCATCTCGCTAGTGTTGAGGAAGTTGTGGGTGTTGTTGCTATTGATGTTGAGGCCGGTCCTCGTCGTTGCTCCAAGAACATGCCCAAAGAAGAAGCCCAAAGACTAAAGACTCGCAGCGAAGACATGCCGGTCCTATGAGGTGGAACAATGCAACATCCGGCTTTGTGCTTAGGAGGATGGCACAACTAGTGAGTGATGGCGTAGGGCCCGACAAAGTATTCAAGGACAAGGATGTGAACTTGGTTGCCAAACAACTATTTGAGTTCGGTGGTGAGGTTGTCGCCCCCACTCGTGTGTACAACCACCTAAGGAAGTGGAGGCAGAAGTGGGCAAAGGTTGCTAAGCTAAAAGATTTGAGTGGGGCTCTTTGGGATACTGACCTTAGTGCCATCATGCTGGATGTGGAGCACTACTCTAACCATATTAAGGTAGAAATCATATCCTCCACTCTTTACTTAGGTTCCATATCCAGTTGAGTTTATGTGAGTGAGCCAACCTTGTTACCTTTGTGCAGGACCACCCTAAGGATGCTGAGTTCCTTAACTGTCCCATTAGGTTCTACACTGAGATGGAAGCCATCTTTGGCCATTCTATGGCCACTGGGAAGTATGCTCTAGGGTCTGGTGAAGCACTTGGTGCAGCTGTAAAGACTGAAGGGGCTGGTGAGACCATTGACATACCCAGCAGCAGCACCAAGCCAACTGAGCTCATAACCAACTCTGTTGGTTGTGGGAAAAGGAAGAGGGGAGCCTTTAGTGAGGATGAGAAGTTACTGACTAACATGTCTGATGCTGTCAACAATGTGGCCAATGCCCTTAGAGAGACTGGGTCCCGCCCATGTTGATGCAAACTTGTACCTTGTCGTGATGGAGACCCCCCGGTTTTAGTGAGGAGGCACCGATTGTTGCCTACACCTACTCGTCGGACAACAAGGCCCGGGGCAGGGGCTTTGTTGGTATGAGTGACAACCATAGATGCCTTTGGCTTAGGACCTTCCTCTCCAAAAACTTCTATGACTAGATGAGGACTAGAGCCGCCTCCTCCATTCTCTTCTTTTGACTACGCTGATACACCGGCCGTAGAGCATGTGCGGTAGTTTGGCTAACTTTCTACCGTCCTTTTGGGGTTTTGTTTTGTTGAGAGGGTGGCTAACTATTTGATATACAATTGCTGTGTTGTAAGACTATTTGTAGCCTTTGTTGGCCGCATGAACAACTAAATGCAATGTTGTCTCTTATGTTTCACTTATTATGTTGCATTTCTCGCTATTTACTTGGTGGATATGGATTACGCTTGGCCTATGATGCAACATATACTTGAGGTGGCCGCTATGGTTCCTATTTGAACTACTTCTTGTTACTTGTCTTCAAACTTGGTCGTTGCTTATGACTTGTGACCCTTCACTCGCTTGAAACACTAAGCTATTGCTTCGCATGATGGCACCGAATGATGTTGTCCATTTGACCATTTTCCTAAATTGCTTGTTCTTGTGTGTTTTGTTGTATCTTCTTTATGCTTTTCCTAGCAGCCACCAATGATAGGAACCATGCAAAGAGTCCACCAACTAACATAAAGCCGAGGCCTCATTCTATACTATACTATTTTGTCTATTCTCGCCTCGTATTTTGGTTCTGTCTTTGATGTTCTTTGGCCTATGATGAACAACCTCATGAACAACTATTTTGTCATGTTACTCATCAAACCATGGGACACATCCATTCCCATGCTTTCAAACATGGGATGGATGTATCCCACGGTTCCATGACTAACATGAACTTGTTTTTCTCACACATCAAACTTGTTCTGGGGCCTCATGCTATACTTCACTGTTTTGCCTCATATTTGGTTCTGTCTATGATGTTCTTTGGCCTATGATGAACAACCTCATGAACAACTGTTTTATCATGTTACTCATCAAACCGTGGGACACATCCATTCCCATGCTTTCAAACATGGGATGGATGTCTCCCACGGTTCCATGATTGACATGAACTTGTTTTACTTACACAACAAAATTGTTCTGAGGCCTCATTCTATACTTCACTGTTTTGCCTCATATTTGTTTTTGTCTATGTTGTCCTTTGGCCTATGATGAACTTTAACTTGTGAGGGATTGGTATTTGCTACTTATGTTTCTCATGTTACTCATCAAACCGTGAGAGACATCCATACCCATGCTTTGAAACATGGGATGGATGTGTCGGTGTTTTAGACCGGCAACTTACTACGGGGAGTACCCGAAGTAGATGAATGTGACTCGCCGAGATCGGTAACTCGAAGGAAGAGACACGTGGCACACAATTTATACGGAGTTCGGGCCGCGAGGTGCGTAATACCCTACGTCCCGTATGCCGCGTAGCTCGGATTGATAGGGCACAATTACAAGATGGAGCAATAGTGCACCGTGGGTTGTATGAGATGAGATTGGATGAAGGGATCGGTCCCTCGCCTCGCCTTATATAGTCCCGGAGGCGGTGGTTACAAGTCGGAGTAGGAAGAGAGTACTAGTCGAGTACGTCTAGGAGTCCTCCGTACAAGGCGGAACATGCACGGCTTCCTAACCGAGTACTACTCCCGTGTAGTCCTTGTGCTCCATGCCTTCGCATGCCGTGTAGCGCAAGCCGGTAGTCTCGGGGGCCCACCGAGTAGTCGGTCCCGGTACCCACCGAGGTAGTGGGCCCGGGGAGGTCCATACGACAAGCCCCCGAGTACTTTGTAGTCGAGAAGGATAGCTTCAAGTAGTCTTGACGGCCTTAACGAGTAGTCCTCAAGCGTCCCCGAGCGCTACAAGTCAAAAGTCCTCAAGAGTAGTCGAAGCATCCCGAGGCCGGGAATGTACTCCACTCGATGTTTGAGCAATCTTGAAGTCTTCTCGAGTAGTCCCAAGCGTCCTTGAAATCCCGCCTTCGAAGGTGTTCAAGAAATGCCGGCCTTGTCTTGAAGCCGGGGCCGTCATGGAGGTGCGACTTGCGTAACCGCACTCCACATGAAGTAGCCCCCGAGCCTCGAGCCGCGGGCTCGGCTCGTGGTCTACTCCGGAATCTTGGCAAGATAATCCCGAAAAATCCGAGAGAGAAAAAACCGAAGGACACGTGGCACGGATCCCCCGAGCCTTGAGTCGAGTACTTCCTCTCGAATTGAAGGGCCTTCTTGGAGAATGTGTCCCGAGATGCTCTTGAGACTAGCCGCTTCCCCGTGTAATCGAGTAGAAGTAGCCGAGCCCCCGAGGTGAGGCGCGTCGACTAGTAGAATACGAAGAGTCACGCGCAGCCGCTGAGTCGCCCGCGCGTGGACTTATCCACCGCCCGTTGCGGAGGCGATTTGGCTTATAAATAAGAGCCAAAACCCTTAGGGTTTTTCACCCAAGTGAGCCGCAGTCATTTCCATTTGAATCTTGAAGTAGATCCACTCCAGCGCCGCGCCCGCCGTAGTAGATCCGAGCGCATCGCCACCCGAAGCCTTTAGGGTAGCCCCCGAGCGGATGCGAGTGAAAACTCCTTGCACTTGGAGAATGAAGCCGTCGCCGTCGAAGACGTCGAAGACCGGCGGGGAAGAAGAGGAGCCGCGCGGGGCCGCCGCGGCCGCCACCGGAGCGGCGCCGCCCCCCGTCTCCGCCGCGCGCCGATCCAAGCCGCGAGTGGAAAAAATCGAAGGTCAAGACGGAGGACTCCGCCGACCCCCGTTGAACAGCGGGTTCATCGGGGAGAAGGAAATCGACATGTGGAGATCCGCCGCAGAGATCCTTATCCGATGGAGAAAGCCGAAGACGAGATCCCAATGTTCTCGCGCTTCGTGGAGCGCGGGCTTGCGCTCCCGGCCAAGCGACTTCTTCAAGGGACCCGCTCGGTACTACGGCATCGAGTACCTCAATCTGAACCCCAACGGCATCTTCCATACATCCGTCTTCGTCCACTTTTGCGAAGCCTTCCTGGGAATCAAGCCGCACTGGGTGCTCTTCCGGAAGTTCTTCCGCGTCAAGCCGCAGCCCAGCGCCTCCAACCCTAGAGTAGTCGGAGGGGCCGGAATCCAGCTGAGGGAGGACGCCGCGGAGCAGTACCTGGCGTACAAGCTCGTGGACTCCAACACCGACTGGAAGACGAGATGGTTCTACATCACGAACCACCATCCTGAACTACCGAAGCCGAGCGGACGGCAGCCCAGGCACCAAGATTGGTGGAACACGGAGCCCACCATGCAAGAGGGGATCCAGCTCCCCGAGCTGCTAGCACGCATCAAGACTCTCAAGGATGCGGGACTGAGGGCCGAGCACGTGGCCTTCAGTTTCATGAAGCGCAGGATCCAGCCGCTGATGGCGCGGGATACGATGGGCTTCGAGTACACCGGCGACGACGACACGTCGCGGATGCCGGGGGGCGAGCTGGACGACAACGACATCGTCGAAAGGTTGTCGAGGATCTTCAAGGACATGCCGCCGTACACGGCGTGGCCGGGCCGAGGGAGTACTCCGCCGCGCGCCCGCCCAACGAGGTGAGTAGTCGTACCCCCCTCGTCGAGTAGTGAGTACTCGTAGTGAAGTTTCTGACGCCTTGTGTCTTTGCGCAGGATGATGTGAAGCGGTTCGTCTCCGAGCCGCAGCCGCCACCGAGCGGGATCGAGATCCCGCGGTGGGGAAGGTGAAGGAGTGCCGCGAAGTCGGTGAAGGCGACGACACCGTCATCGTGGAGGATACCTCCGATGACGACGATGAAGACGAAGAGACGCCGGAGACCGCTTCCGCCGCGGTCGAGGCTTAGCCGTCCGGGCTTGCCTCATGTACCACTTGTTCAAGACCCTCCGGCCAGCCTAGAGGCTAGCCTTGCCGCGCCGCCAAGGAAGCCGCGCAACCCCGCCAAGAAGCGGGTGGCGAAGAAGATGAAGGTCTCAGAGACCACGCCTCCGGGAGGTAAGTTATCTTGAGCGAGTAGTCGAGTACCCGCCGTCCGAGTACGTTGTCGACGAGTAGTCTTCCTTTGTGTGCAGGAGGTGCCGCCAGCGGAGCCCGTCGAAGAAGGCGACGAGGGCGTGTGGGACACGGTGGGGGAACCGGCTGGAAGCCGAAGTCCGGCCCCCCCACCGGCCGAGTAACTCCCCGGCGCAGCCGGAGCGCCGCCCTCCTCGCTCCGGCCAGAGCGCAGGTCCCGTGGCCGCCACCGTTGGGAAGGAGGTGACCCCCGGAGCGGTAGGTGAGGGTGCTATCGCCGCCGCCTCCGTGGAGGAGGCGTAGCCGCAGAGGCGGAGGAGGAGGCGCCCGCCGAGGGTGGACTGGTTGATATTGCCAGCATCCTCGGTGCACCGGCCGTGACCATCGTCCGGTCGAGCTTGTAAGTACCATGTCCTTACGAGTACTACTAGCTGCAGTAGTCGATAATCGCCTGACGATCTTCTGTGAACACTTCTGCAGAAAATCCACAGATCTAAGCTGGGATGGGGAAGAGCCCTCGACAAACGAGGCGGAGGAAATCGTCACACCCGATTTTACAAGGAAAACCGAATGCATCTCATATGTGCGCCGGGATCATTTACACACACATGATTAGACAAAACGAGAGTAATACCATTGCCGTAACAAAACGTACAAGAGTTTAAACCAAGATATCATCCTTTATTACATCCACAAGGGTGGACTCGAAGGTCCCAACAAGACGATAACTAAACGACGACGAGCAACTCCATCGTCGACATCCACGGGCATGATGACCGGGGGGTCCGCATGCCTAGAACTCCTCGAAGTCACTCCGGTACTCGTCCTCGCCTCCGACGTTCTCCTCTCGAACAACGGTAAGCAAGGGTGAGCACACTTATGGTTGGAGCTCGGCAAGTGGGGGAAAATGCAAGGCTATCAAGGATAGGCTATGGTTCACGACGGTAAGCATTTTATAAGTTGGTCAAGTTTTATTAGCAAGCACTTAGTTACTAGATGTAAGTGTATACCAACCCACTTAACCTTTAAAAGAAACCTCAAACCAAACCTCCAACCCACGATTTACATTAATCTTCAAGTTTATTACTCATGTGAGGGTCCAAGCCGCTCGTGACCGTGAGCACGGCCGATCGATCGCCTTTACACTCGCGAGGTTGTACACTTTACCCACGGTTCGTGTTCCCCATCTTGCCCGGTTAGCTAGACCCTTAAACACTTCCAAGGTGAGTGGCTAGGGGTCCACTACGAAGCCTTTACAAAGGAAAGAAGAGAAACCAACGACCCGCAACAAGCATTACGCGGCGGAGCGGGCCATAACCCTCCCTAGTGGTCAACACCTTAGCCAAGGTCGCTACCCCAAAAGGACCGGGCTATACCCCTTCAACTCCGGCCCCCCGTGCCCCTCTCGGAAAAGAGCTATCGCCTACCCCACTCTCCTAATTAATTGGCTAAGCCGCAGCCATGTGGACCGTGGTTGTACCGTTATCTTGGGTGGTTCTCCATGTTCCGATTATATCAAGTTATCTTGTTTAAGCACAAGCATATCCACAACCAAAACTCGAGATGTATAACATAAACAAAGCATAACCAAACTTATGTTGAGCAAGCTAAGCATTTATCTACCCCAAACATAAGTTTAAACAGGGTTGATCAAGGTAAAGTGGTAAAGCATCTAGTCAAATCCTTAGCTAGGTGTTTGCCCATCGGACTTATGCATTTCAACGGAATAGTAAACATTGTTTAGCATGCAGTGTCATAGGTTCAAAAAGATTATGCGAGAGGGGGAAATCCACTTGCCTTCCTCTACAAGCCGGGTGAATTCCTCTTCAAAGGCAGGTTCTTCCGATCACTTCCGACAGGGAGCTCGTACGAAACGAGCACGATATCTACGAGTCAAACATGGATAACAATCAATAAACAAAACAGTACACCAAACAGTAATAAAACTGGTAAATTTACTGTTTAAAAGATTCTACTCGTCGAGACGATCATTTCGGTATATAGAACGCTAAAAACGGAGTTAAAATGAGAAAGATATGGTTAAAACAGCTTTTCGGGGGCCTATTTGCAAGAAAACTATGTTTACGGGGTTGTTTATGAATAAATTCAGGGGCCAAAACATTTTTATAAATTAAATCAGAGGGTTTATATGCAAAATGAAGTGAAAAGGGCTTAAAACAGAATTAAATAGGGTAGACGGGGGCTAGTTTGCAAGAATCAGGACCTAACTGTAATTATTTCCAAAGGTGGAAGGACCGGCTTGTGAGCATTTGAAAAACCAGGGACTCTTAATCAAATCTGCCACTCCGCACCGTGGATCTGAGATCCAACGGCGGATGGCGCATGGGTGCACCATGGACCCGGCCGTGGGCGCGGTCCATGGGTTCACCGTGGACCCGGCCACTTAACTGAAGGGGTACGTGATCACGGCCGTTTGCTCACGATCTAACGGCTCTGGACGAAAGCATGCGGCGGGCGGCGGCGACGACGCCGGAGGGCGGCGGCGCGCGGCGGGGAGCTCGCCGGCGTGAGCTCCGGACGGCGTTCCCGGCCGTTTCTTCGACCACGTGTTAGGGCAAAACGACGCGGAGACGCTTGCGCACACGATAGCGGGCTCTACGAGCACGATTGGGCCTCACCGGCGGCCGGCACCGTAAGGGGCGGCGCGGTCACTCCGGTGAGCTCGCGGGGGAGGCGCTGGGCGCGATAGGAGGGGAAATTGGGCAGGGGGGGTTTGCTTACCACGCGCGCGGCGATGAGGACGGGCCGAAGGGTGGAAAAGAGGCGGCGGCGGGGCGGCTTGGTGACGACGGCGGCTCGGGCGGCGCTCCGGCGAGCACGGGCGCGGGCGCCACGGGCGTCGGGGGCGCGAACCGCAGCGCACGAGCATGTCAAGTCCCCTGCGAACCTATTGATCAACAGAAACGGGTGGGAGACCAAGCCCTTCACCGGCGGCGACGAGACGACGGCGGCGGCGGAAAGCAAAGCGGCGGCGCTGGAGAAATTGAGCTCGGTTCAGGCGCGTGTGTGCTGCAGAGGCGAAAGGGAAGCCAAGGTGCGCGTGCGCGAGCTTATATAGGGCACGAGGGAGGGAAGCGAAGCGGCTAGGGGCCGGGGCGGCAGCGGGTTGCCATTGATGGCCGGCGGCCATCACGGCTCGGTGTATGGAAAGGGGGAAACGGCCCCCAATTGAACACGGGCAGTTACTTGCCTTAATTGGCAGGCTTGGGGAGGAAAAGAAGGAAGGGGAAGGGGCGGAGCCGAGCGGATTCCGCGGCGTGCGGCGGCGGCCGGCGCGGGCGCGGGGGAAGAAGAAAGGAAGGGGAGGGGATGGAGGCCGACGGGTGGGGCCCACCCGTCGGCGCGCCTCGAAAAGAAAAAGGAAAAGGGAGAAGGGCAGTGGGCCGGCGGGGGAGTCGGGGCCGGGCCGCCCGGGCCAAAAGGGTAAGGGTGCGGGTTTTTCTTTTTTTTTTCTTTTTCTTTTTCAAACCTCATTTTCAAATCCATTTTCAATTCAAATCCATTTCAAACTTTTGCAAACTTTTCTCAAATATTTTATAGACTTTTTAGAGACTACTCAAGCAACCAAAATCATGCAAGCCAAATGATGATGCACATACACTTGTTGTTTCTAACTTTATTATATTATCTTTAATATTTTTAGAGCTCAATTTTATTTAGCATTTTAATCTCCTTAAATCCTTAAGACATTTTAAGTTGCTAAGTGATTTCAGTGATGGAATTTTAGGGTGTCACGAAACCGCGCCGCCCGTCGAGGAGGCCGCTCCCGAAGCCCAAGCCGCGACCGAGCCCCCGCCACCGAAGCGCCGCCGCCGCAGGCGGTCGTAGTCGAAGGTGAGTACCCTTCTTGAAGCCGTAGAGCTCCGGGATGAGTAGTTGTAGGCACCGATGCGCGTGTCGTTTGTTGGCGGGCGCCGAAGGAGGTGACATCCCTGCGGGGGGTGCCCGTGCAAGAGTTGACACCGCAGGCCCCGGAGGCCGCGGAAGGAGCCTCCGAGCCCGTGGTGGAAGTCGTCGAGAAGTCCACCGGGGAGAGGCGGTCACCACGTCGCCGGGGGTTGCCCCGGAGGTGGCTATCCGCTCCCCCCGAGATCCAAGACACGGAGCCCATCCGGTCCGCGCCGATGACGGAGGCTACGTCGAGTAGCCGCGGCGGGATTGAACTTCGGCCGACGACCTCGTCGAGCCGGCGATGGTGGCGCGAAGCACCGGAAGCGATGCGGCGAGCCGAACAATGGATGAAGGTACGTAGCCGTAACCTCCCCGAGTAGTCAATCCTTTGGCCGTTGAGTACTCTTCTTGACTTGAGCTTGTCACGTGCAGGACGTCGCGGAGCGATCCCGCGAGAAGTCGAACCTGCTGCAAGGTTACGGCGCACCGTGCTCCGAGCCGAGTCCCCGGAGGAGCGACTCGTGAAGTCGCGGAAGCACGCGGCTGCCATGCAGTCGAAACTCGACGCCGCCTTCGCCAAGTACCACAACGACGTGATGGAGTTGCAGGCGAAGGGCGACGAGTTGGTGCGGAAGAACAAAGGCCTCCGCAACAAGAATAAAGGTATGTCCCTTGACTTGTCGGGTACTTGTTGGAAGTCGTCAAGCCTCTGACCCGTTGTTGTGTTTCCATGTTGCAGAACTCGAGGGCCAGGTGGAGCAGGCGAAGGCCTCGGAGGTCGGCATGAAGAACCTCTTCTACGGGAGCAAGAAGCCCGCCGTACTTGAGCTCGACTACAAGGAGCTCGCCTTCGAGTGCGAGAAGCACATGGAGCTGCGGATTGCCTCTGACAGAGATCTCGTCAACTGCTACAAATCTTTGCGAAGTTGAATGAAGATTGCGAGGCGCTCGGACCCGCCCGCGAAGGACCTTGAAGAGGCTCGCTCTCCCGATCGCGAGGCTCCCGGTGCCGCACCCGGCGGCCCCAAGATCGCTCCTTCCGGCGAATCGACTTCGTGAAGCACCAAGCCGGCCGGCCGCCTACGTCAAGCATATGGCCAAGTCGATCCCGAAGCAAGTACGGCCTTCATGAAGTCGTACTTCCCGAAGGCTCCAGTGGAGGTGGTCGCCGGCGGGGTAGCCGCCAACTGCTCGGATGAGCAGTACACAGAGCTGCTGGAGCAGATGGCTCCCATCGCGGAGCAGGTAGCCGAAAAGCTGAACCTCCAGTAGCCCTGCATAGATAGCTAGTAGCCGTAGTTGTACAGGAAACACTTGTAATGAGTTATTCATGTATCAATGAAATGAAATTTTCCAGCAATGAGTACTCGTAGTCGCGATCTCAGAGTGCGGAGCGCCCATCGTGGAGTAGGTGCGAGTAGTGATACTCGACTTCAGTAGTCCCGTCGTAGGGAGTAGACAGTAAGTAAGTTGATGGAAAATCAAACTTTATTACTGAAGAAGTACACCTGGGTGGCCAGGGCCGTAGTTACAAGTAGTCGCCTGGACCGGAGGCCGCTTACGCCTAAGTAGCGCCGGAGCGGGTAGCCGCTTGCGCCGAGTGATCCGTAGGTAGCCGTGTAGGCCGGATCGCGGATCCGTAGGTAGCCGCGCTTGGCCGGATCTTGGAGTGTGGTCTCTTGGTAGACCGGCGCTAGAGTCCTTGACGCTCGTCGCGGCCCATGGTCCGTAGGTAGCCGCACGGGCCGGACCCCGGAGGAGAATAGTCCGAGATCGGAGCCGGGACCGGAGGGTCGCTTGCGGCGAGGGGTGCCGATGTAGTCGATTGGACTTGAACCCGGAGTAGTCGTGTAGACTAGGCGTAGAATCGACGAGTTGGTCGACGTTCTACGAGTTGTTGACGTCTTCGCCTTCAAGTGTTTGGAGGCGGTAGGAGCCCGGCCGGTCACCTTGGCCACGGTGAAGGGGCCTTCCCGGGGGGAGCTAAGCTTGTGAAGTCCTTCCGTGTTCCGGATACGGAGGAGGACAAGATCTCCAACGTTGAAGGAGCGTTCCTTGACGTTGCGATCGTGGTAGCGTCGGATACCTTCCGGGTACCTTGCCGATTGGACGAGGGCGGCGCGGCGAGCTTCTTCGAGGCCGTCGATATCAACTCGTCTCGTCGTCTTCCGAGACGCCTTCGTCGTAGTGCTCCACCGCCGGCGAGTTCCATATGACATCGGCGGGGAGGATGGCTTCGGAGCCGTAGACCGGGAAAGTAGGGGGGATTGCCCCGTTGGCTTGGATGGTTGAGTCCGCGCCCCCCGCAGTGCGTTGGGTAGTTCCTTGATCCACTTGCCCCCTTTGGAGTTAGCAGCGTCGTGTAGCCGCTTTTTGAGGGCGTCGAGCACCATCCCATTGGCGCGCTCGACTTGTCCGTTGGCCCGCGGATGGGCGACTGAGACGTATCTGACGTCGATTCCGCTGTTCTCGCAGTATTCCCAGAACTGGTGGTTGTTGAAGTTGGACCCCAGGTCTGTGATGATGCGGTGGGGTAGCCCGTAGCGGTGTACGAGTTCATCCAGGAAGTCGAGTACTCTGTCAGCCTTGGGGCATGTGACCGGCTTGACCTCGATCCACTTGGTGAACTTGTCGATAGCCACCGGTACCACTCGTTGAAACCTCCCCGGCGCGGTTGGCGGTGGCCCAATCATATCGAGCCCCCGGCGGGCGAAGGGCCGGGTTGGCGGTATCGTGACTAGCTTGTAGGCCGGGACGTGTTGCGCTTGGCGAAGAACCGACATCCTTGGCATCTTCTCGACGAGTTCTTCGGCGTCGCCCGTGGCCGTGGGCCGGTAGAAAGCTCGCCGGAAGGCCTTGCTGACCAGCGTGCGTGAAGACGCGTGGTTGCCGCGACGCCCTTGTGGATCTCCTCCAAGATGTCCTTGCCTTCTTCGCGAGGGACGCACTTCATGAGTACTCCAGAAGATGTGCCCCGCTTGTAGAGCTTGTCTCCGACGAGGACGTAAGACTTGGCGCGGCGGACGAGTTGTTCGGCTTGCGTTCTTGTCGGAGGGGACCTTCGCTCGCCGAGGTAGTCGATGAAGGGTTGCCTCCCGGTCCATGTCGATCATCATGACCTCCTCGCCCACCGGTGAATTAGCCGGGTACGGTGGTCGGTGGCGCCGGCTCCGGGATGGATGGCGCGTGAAGCTCATGGACGAAGACGCCGCGGGTACTTGGGCGCGGGTGGATCCGAGCTTCGAGAGGACGTCCGCCGCAACGTTGTTGTCGCGGACGATGTGATGGAACTCGAGACCATAGAATTTGTTCTCGAGTTTGCGGACTTCTAAGCAATAGGCGTCCATGTTCTCCTTGTTGCGGTCCCGGGACTTGTTGACTTGGTTGATGACCACCGCGGAGTCGCCGTAGACTAGTAGCCGCTTGATGCCAAGTGAAGCCGCGAGGCGGAGCCCGTGTAGAAGAGCTTCGTACTCGGCTTCGTTGTTTGAGACCTTCCGGAAGATCTCGGGACGTACTTGAGTTGTTCGCCCGTTGGAGAGATCGGAGTACCCCCGCGCCCGCGCCCTCGAGGTTGAGTGAGCCGTCAAAGTACATAACCCAATGCTCGGTCGCACGGTGGGAGTTGGTAATCGGTTCTCCCGCCACTCGCCATGAAGTCGACCGGTGCTTGCGACTTGATGGCTGTGCGTGGCTTGAAGTCGATGGTGAGGGCGCCGAGCTCGACAGCCCACTTGGAGATTCTTTCGGTGGCGTCTTGGTTCCTCAGGATGTCGCCGAGCGGGTAGTCGGTGACGACGGAGACCGAGTACTCCTGGAAGTAGTGTCGTAACTTCCGCGAGGTGATGAGTAGAGCGTACAGGAGCTTCTCGCACGGGCGGTAGCGAGCCTTGGACTGCGATAGAACCTCGCCGACGAAGTAGGCGGGGCGGCCCCCGGGCCGGGTAGGCGTGGCCGTCTTCCCCGCCGCTCGACAACGATGGCGATCGACCACGTGAGTAGTCGCAGCCTAGGTAGAGCGAGAGGCCGCTCGCCCTTGTGAGGAGCCATGAGGATTGGCGGTTTTGACAGAAGTCCTTGAGCCGGGCAAGGGCTTGATCCGCCTCGCGAGTCCACACGAACTTCTCGTGATGCTTGAGTAGTTTGAAGAAGGGGAGGCCCCGTTCTCCTAGCCTCGAGATGAATCGTTCAACGCCGCCATGCACCCCGTCGCCTTACGGACGTCCTTGATGCTCGTGGGAGCTTTCATGCCGGTGATGGCGGAGATCTTCTCGGGGTTGGCTTCGATGCCGCGCCGGGCCGATGATGAAGCCGAGTAGTTTGCCCGAAGGGACGCCGAAGACGCACTTGTTCGGGTTGAGCTTCCGGCGGTACTCGCGTAGCGATGCGAAGGTCTCTTCAAGGTCGTCGATGAGGGTACCGGAGTCCCTGGTTTTGACAACCACGTCATCCACGTAGGCCTCGACGTTCTTGTTGAGTTGCCGCTTGAAGCGGGCCCGGATGGCCCGTTGATAGGTAGCGCCGGCGTTCTTCAACCCGAATGACATGGTCGTGTAGCGGTATGCGCCAAACGGGGTGATGAACGCGGTCTTCTCTGGTCTTCCTCCTTGATTGCGATCCGGTGGTACCGGAGTAGCGGGGGCCGAGGAAGCGGAGCGGTCGCGGCCCGCCGTGGAGTCGATGACTTGATCGATCCGCGGCAACCCGAAGGGGTCCTTGGGGGCAGTGCTTGTTGAGGTCGGTGTAGTCGACGCACATCCTCCACTCGTTCGAGTTCTTCTTGCGGACGAGGACGGGGTTGGCGAGCCACTCAGGATGGAAGACTTCTCTGATGAAGCCTGCAGCGAGTAGCTTGGCGAGCTCCTTCTTGATGGCGTCCCGTCTGTCGTCGGCAAAACGTCGGAGGTGTTGTCGCTTAGGGGTGGCCTTTGGATCGACGTTGAGGCAGTGCTCAATCAGCTCCCTGGGCACTCCTGGCATGTCCGCTGGCTTCCACGCGAAGATGTCGCGGTTAGCCCGAAGGAAGCTGATGAGCGCGTCTTCCTATTTGGGGTCGAGGCCGGCCCCGATGGTGGTGGTCTTGCCGGGGTCGCTTTGTTCCAAGGTCGACCGTCCCGACGAGTACCTCCTCGGGTGGGCGAGGCTTGTTGGTGCTTCGTCGGACTTCTCCGGGATGTCGAGATCGCTCGTGGCGAGCTTCTTTGACGCGGCGTAGACCTCCATCATTGCATTGGGTACTTGGTTCGTGGAGGCGATCACCACGGCTTCGTATCGCGGTCGTGGGAGATCTTCAAGTCCCCTTGGAGGGAGAGTATGCCGACTTGGACTTGGCATTTTGAGTACCAAGTAGGTGTAGTGGGGCACCGCCATGAACTTGGCGATGGCCGGTCTCGCCGAGGATGGCGTGATAAGAAGTCTCGAAATCCGCGATCTCGAACTTGATGTACTCGGTGCGGTAGTTATCCCGAGACGCCCCGAAGGTAATCGGCGCACCACCGAACCCGTGGAATAGCCGCGTTGCTCGGGACGATGCCGTAGAAGGGCGTGCTTGCTCTTGGTGAGCATGGGGGTGACGTCGAGGTTCATCTTCTTCAAGGTTTTGGTGAAGAGGACGTTGAGCCCGCTTCCACCGTCGATGAGCACCTTGTTGAGCTTGGAACCCGCCATCGTTGGCTTCGGGACGAGGGGGAACCGTCCCGGTTCGGAGAAGTTGGTCCATTGGTCCGCGCGGGAGAAGGTGATGGGTACCTCCGACCACCCGAGGGGGGGTCGGGACCGCCGGTTCAATGGACATCACTTCACGACGGGTAGCCTTCGCTCCCGCTTGCCGGGGCGATCCACCGAAGAGGACGTTGACGGTCTTCTCGGGTTCTTGGAAGTCGTTGTCGTCGCCGTCCTTCTTCTTGCCCTTTTGGTCGTGAGGGTGCGGTGGCTCCGGCGTATCCTTGAGTGCATGCCCGAGCCGGTAGCACCTGCTCCGTAGTGTGGTTGCCGTTTGGATGCCACGGGCACTTCTCCTTCGGCGGGTCCTTGAACCCGCCGGAATTCTTCTTCGAGTTCCCTTTCGGAGGGCGCGCCGGATAGCCGCGACGGTGTTGTCCGGCTTGCGCTTGCGGTTGGAACCCGAGTAGTTGTTGCTTGTTGTTGTTGTTGTTGCGGCCGCCTTGGTTTGCATTGCTGCGCGCCGCCGCCGCCCGGTTCTCGTTCGCTTGGACTTGCCGCGGATGGCGTCGTACTTGGCGTTGGCCTTGTCCTCTTCATCCGCCCGGGACGTGATCATGTCCTTGAGGTGGGGAATGGACTGGGGGCGGCGACGGCCGAAGTCCTCGAAGGTGCGGCGATGGTAGAGGCCGTCCCGGAAGAGGTCGATGACCTCCTTGTCGGTGACGTCGACGACGGTAGCGCGCTTGTCGAAGAAGCGGCGCATGTACTTGCGGAGGGTCTCGCCTTGTTCTCGCTTGATCATGGCGAGGTCCATGCGAGTACCCGAACGGCCCATGGCGCCTCGTGAACTCGCTCCTTCGGTCGGTCCCACTTGTCGATCGAGTGCTTGTCCGGGGCGACTCGAGCCATGTGAGTGGAGCTTGGTCCGGACGAAGGGGAAGTAGAGGCACTTGGTGTCGCCGTTGCCGCCGGCCGTTCTCGATGGAGAGGGCGTAGCATCGGAGCCACCGGATGGGATCTGCTTCGCGTCGTACTTGGTGATCCCCAAAGGCTTGAACTTGTCGGGGGAGGAGCGAGGTTGCGGCCGGGGTGAGAAGGCGGGGAAGCCGTCGCCTTCGGCGGCGGTGGTCGACTTCTTCCGCCGCGGCTCCTCGATCTTCTGGCGAGCATCATACCCGCCGTGAGAGGCACCGGAGGCGTGGCTATGCGCGTGGCCACGGCCACCGCGGCCGCCGCCGCCTCCGGCTCTCTCCGTTGGCCCCGTGGTTGGAGCCGACGCCGTCGGCCGCCGCCGCCGTCGGGGTCGTTGCCGCCGCCACCGGCCGGAGCGTGGTGGGGAACGACTTCTCGGTTGCCTTGGTCCCGTCGTGAAGGTCCGCCGGCGTTGGAGCGGCGGCGGTTTGGATCGGCCCAGGAGGTCGGCTCGAGTACGGTTGGGGCCGGGGTCGGCGCGCGACTAGTAGCTTCATTGTCGCGGGGGTTTAGCCGTGAGAGGTTGGTTGACTCTGTTGTCGACCCGCATGAAGTAGGCTTCTTCGGCCGAGCTTGGCGATGACCTCTCCCGGCGCGTATGCCCCGAGCTCGACGTGCGATCGTTGTGATCGACATGAGGCATTGCTCAGGGGTGGTGTGTACTCTGCTCTCGACCGCCTCGAGAGCTTCCGCAAGGTTGCGGATGGGGAGGTTGTCTCGAGCCGCCGGCGTCGTTCACCTGCGCTTCTGTTGCGTTCGCGTCGAGCGTCCCCGTTGGCGGCGGTCTCGTCCGCGAGGTGCGTTGGCGCGACGGCTCGTCCGCGGAGATGTCCTCCGGTGCACTGTCTTCGGCCGGTGCTCGAGGGTCCCGGAGTTTCGCCGGCAGCCATGAAGACTTGGCGATCGGGGGTACCCAAGCCGGACTCGAGAGGGTGCCACCCTCGGTTGGTGTGTTCGAGTCGGCTCGGGCCAATGGTGTTCCCTCCCGGAACGGTAGTGAGTCGATGTAGGCGACGTAGCGTGAGTCCTCCTTTGCCGGGTCGGCGGGCTTGCGGTCGGCCGCAGACGTATCTTCCGGCCGGCGTCGATCTTATAACCGGCCCCGCAGGCCGGCCCCGACAAGGGAAGCTCGGTGGAGTCATCTTCGGACCGGGCTCCTCGGGGTCCGACCCGAAGTCAAACTCGTAATCCGGGTTCGAGTAGAACTCGGAGAGAGGGCCGGAGTCCGAGACGTGGTCGGGGACGGCGTCGGAGTCCGAGTTGCACTCGGATACGGGCTCCTTGCCGGCCGGCGTGGAGTAGGAGCCTCCGTGCGGGCCCGGCTAGGGGCGCGAGGGCCACGTGCGGGGTGTCCGGCGTGGTGAAGGGGCCGCTCGCGATGGCCGGGCGGCCGGCTCGCATGCGATGGCCCATGGCGACGTGGGGTTCGAGTTGGAGACGGACTCGAGCTCGAAGTCGGCGTGGATGTTGGAGAGCGAAATTTCGCCGAACTTGCCGGCGAGTTCGCCCGTGACAACTTCGGGGAAGCGTCACAAGGCTCGTCCTCGAGTCGGGCCGCATGATCGGCGCGCCGGAAGGAGCCCGCGCCATCGGTCGTGCGGACCCGGGCGCCGAAGACGAAGGTGTCGCCGCGGTTGAAGGCGACGGTTGGCTTGATGTGGACGAAAGCCGTCGAGTTCGCCATGTGATCTCGAGCGAGATCCCCTACCTGGCGCGCCAGCTGTCGATGTTTTAGACCGGCAACCTACTACGGGGAGTACCCGAAGTAGATAAATGTGACTCGCCGAGATCGGTAACTCGAAGGAAGAGACACGTGGCACACAATTTAGACGAGTTCGGGCCGCGAGGTGCGTAATACCCTACGTTCGTATGTTGCGTAGCTCGGATTGATAGGGCACAATTACAAGATGGAGCAATAGTGCACCGTGGGTTGTATGAGATGAGATTGGATGAAGGGATCGGTCCCCGCCTCGCCTTATATAGTCCGGGAGGCGGGGTTACAAGTCGGAGTAGGAAGAGAGTACTAGTCGATTACGTCTAGGAGTCCTCTCGTACGGTGCGGAACATGCACGCCTTCCTAACCGAGTACTACTCTCGTGTAGTCCTTGTGCTCCACGCCTTCGGATGCCGTGTAGCGCAAGCCGGATAGTCCCGGGGGCCCACCGAGTAGTCGGTCCCGGTACCCACCGAGGTAGTGGGCCCGGGGAGGTCCATACGACAGGATGTCTCCCACGGTTCCATGGGTGACATGATCTTGTTTTTCTTACACATGAAACTGTTCTGAGGCCTACTTGTGTTATTTTTTCCCTGTTGTCATGCCTATGATGATCTTGTATGCCTCATGCCACCCATCAAAACATGCGAGACATCCATGCCCATGTTTTTCCAATATTGGGCTGGATGTCTCTCATGCTTCCATGGTTGCCATGATTAATGCTAGTCATGTGTTCCATTAAAACGTCAAACTCATCCATGGTCCAAGTTTAAGCCCGGACCTGGTGAGTTTGATGTTTCCATGGAACCCATTAAGCTCTTATGTCTGAGGCAAAGATTGTATCTACTATTTCTTCATCTTGTGCCAAACTTTCGTTAATTGTTACTTGTAGTGATACAAATATTTCTCTGAGGCAATCTGTAATTGTGATGATGAACTTATGATATTGTAATTGTGAGAACAATTGTAAGGTTTTATAAATGTGATGATGAAATCATATATGAAAATGTGTGACAAATTGTTGGTTTTGATCTTGTTTGTGTGATATTGGGATGTATCCTGGTGCTTGGGCGGCCTGGCTTGGCGCCAAACACCATCCCGCTTCAGCGGTTGGTGGCAGTTGGGCTGCCAGCCCGGCTCCCAGGTGGTGTCCAAACACCAGCTCGGCGCGGCCAGGCTCTGTTGGGCCAAGCACCCAAACAAGAGGGGGTGGCCCATTATAACCGGCCTCTGGCTGGCCACGGCCTGGGTGCTAGGCCGGGCTGGCCATAGCCACCTTTCAAAACACGCCCTATAAGGCTAAGCTGGAACTGCAGCGGTAACACAGTGCTTCCACCTACCACTCAGACTCCGCGGGAAGTCCACGGTCATTTGTCAAGAATACCGTCTACTCCTTCACAGGACTTGTTTCTCTTCAACCGCTGTTAACGGTTCCAAGGTCAAGAATGTCGTCTAATTCACAGGAGACAGGACTTATTTGGCGCCAACTTTCAAGTTGGCATGATGTTGTGTGACATCGAGACCAAGTTTGTCAAACTCGTCAAATGTCACTCAGAAAATGAATTTGGTTCAATTGCTCTGCAGATCATCTTAGGTGAGCACACATGAACATGAAACAGCGTATCTAAAATTTCTCCCTATCAGCCAGCAGATATATTTCCTCATCATCGATGGATGTCATAACCTCACATACAAGAGTTCAAAGTTGCAAATTGTATACTCAGCGACCCAACACAAACAACTCCAGATCGGGATTCCTTAGTAGTACCGAAGCTTGTTGATTTGGTTACAACTTGCAAACATTGAAACCTGGATTAAGTTTTTGGAGCCCAGCTCACAGCAGACCATCTGATTGGATTAGTACATCAAGCACAGGTATCTGTAGGTTCTCTTCACCAATCTATGCCCAAATTCCTGGAGGTGAATAGGTCTTCGACATAGCTGATTACTGGTGCTGATGACCTGATGAAGTTCTGCATTTGAGCCTTTGCCGAATCCTCTGCAAGCGAAAATATGGTCAGCATCAGCATCGCAGCAGGTCAAAATTAAGCAAGCTATAACACTGTGAGAAACCTAAGGTATTATAGTATGATTTGGATAAATCTGTTATATGCCCTCCTTTTTATGATTCATGCACGTCATACAATAGGCATGCATGAATATTACCTAGCTCTCTCACAAACAAACAACTGCGTTTGTGCTTTGTTAAGGACCATGAATACTAACATTTTGATGTGCTCATTTTAGTATTAAAAAGCAGATGCTTGCTAATTTCCTATGGGCTGAGGCTTAGACAAACTATAGAGATTTCAAGCTCAGAACAAGTAAAAACATATCATATCATATCATATCATGGTCACTCACCGTCTTCATTCAATTTCTTCAACAGCTGGGACTTTGAGGGAAGAGCATACATTCCAGCAGCAACTGCTTTCCTTATGGCCCATCCGTGGTGAGGAGCAAACACCTGAGCATAAGCTACTGATGCAGCATCCCTGAGCGAGTTGCCCCTGAAATAATAATACCAAGTTGATAAATGTGCATGCAAGAAAAACAAACATGACAGTTCACTAGGCAAAGTTCCATGTAGCTCAGTGAAACAATGTTGCCCTTGTGCAACTGGTACTTACTCTGTAACCAGCATTTGCTCAAACAGAACCTTGACCATATCAATACCACGCTTTACTCTAAGCAGATTCCTTGTATGGCTCCCTGCTACCCTGACAGTGTCCTGCTGAATGTCTAACTCAACCATCGAGGGCAATGTAGAAATTGACTTGGATGCCTCCAGCAAATCATCAACCTGTAAACAGTTCATATGACAGGGTCAGAGAAGCACACCAAACAAAAGCTCAGAAACAACAGATAGCTACAAGCAACAATGGGCAAAAATTCAGAAACAAAAGGCAGCAGAGTTAAGATCTAACTACCCAACCCAAGTAAATTAGTTAAGCAGAATATCAACTATTGAAGTGAATGATGCACATAAAAGTGCCAAATTCTGAATGATAAATTATCCAAGCATACAGTCATAGCTGAAGAGATATACCTGATGACAGAGTTAAAAACAAGTGCACTGGATAAGAAACACTAGCCTCTGCATTGGATAATGTGATTCAGAAGCAAAAAAAGTGAAGTTAGTTGAACAATTTGATATTGCATTCTAGTTTCCAAGTCCAGACAACACTAGTTTCAAGTTATCCCCTCAATTGCCACATTTGGGGATAAGCAAGCAGATCACGCAGTTGAACAATAGTATGCACCTGTCCTGCAGTTTCAAGAAAAATAGAGGCACACCTAACCAGGAACTGAACTCATCACAATTACCAAGAGCCCAAAGTAAAATAGTTGCACACTAAGTTTGCTATTGCAGTGAATTATCCTAGTGCCTAGTCATAACGAGAGAGATCTGCTAAATAATAAACACAGCCCAATTGCAGCAGAAAGAATTCGAGCACCCTAGCAGGGGGGACTGAGGGGGGCCTGGCACCCCCCAACAAGCTGCTAATCTACTTAATATTCATTAGTTCATGCCTGCTAATCTCCCATTATCTACTTATCAGTATTCATTAGTTCATGTATTAAAGCTATCTTTTCAAATTAGAGCTCAACGAGTGCTTGCAATCTGTTTATAAATTAAGTGTTTCTTTACATCAGTTAACTAAAATGCTAATATGTGACTATGATTATAAGATCGGTAAACGGTAAACCTATGGCTTTGCCCCCCTATGGTGGATTTCTGGCTCCGCCCCTGCACCCTAGCATCCATGTACAAGTCGCAGAACAGTGAACACGGTCTGAAAATTAGATGGTCTGATTCTGATGCATCTACTTGATCTGTGAAACCATTTCGTCATAATATCCCAGCCTTACAGTTTCTAGGTTCGAATCATAACCCCCCACTTACAATTTCTAGGTTCGAATCATAACCCCACTCACTACATAAAAGCGCCGTGCAAGCAGAAGATAACCTAAACCTACGAAAGCAGCAGATGAACCCGAACCTTCGATCAAAGCACGCCAACCAGCTCAATCATGACAGCGATTCGAGCAGGAAGCAGCTAGTGCAGGTGCAGTCGCACAGAGTAGACACAAAAGGGGAAGGAGGGGGGGTAGGGATGTGCCTTGGCGACGTAGTCCCTCTCGGCGAACTTGAAGGCGATGCCGAGGCAGCCGAAGAGGACGGAGACGTTGGAGCAGGCGCGCGCGAACGCCCCGGCGTCCATGGCCCCCGCGGGCTGCTGCTTGGCGACGGCGGCGAGCTCCTCGAACGACGACGCGATCCGCCGCAGCGGCTTGTCCGCCTCGCTCGACCCCATCGCCGCGCCGGCCGCTCTCGCTCACCGACTTCGTTCGGGTGCTGGCAAGCTTGGTGGGGGAGAAGGAGACGGGAGTTTTTTCTCTCCTCTTTTTCTGGATGTTTTTCGAGAGAATTTCCCTTCCCTTCGCTGCCTTTCGGCGTTTCTACGCATCCTTTTTGAGGTGGCACCAGCACCTGCTGCCTGGCGTCTGGCGACGACGACACCGAGGTTGCTCGAAGATGTGTTGGGCCACGATGGGCTGGAATTTGGGATACATCTCGGCCCATGACATGAATGACAGTGGACTTTACTGCGGGTTGTATTACTTTTGCTTTACCAGAACTTATGCCCGGCGCGAGTTTTAGAACTGGGCATTTACCAGAACTTACAGATTCAAATAGTTAGATTTTTAATTTAATTTATCAAAATTTTAAAGAGGAGTTGGCTTTATTATTTGAGCAGGACAGGCACGCTTCAAGCGTCTGCCTTCGTGTGAAAATTTTGACTTCTGCTTCTCATGCACTTCCCACTGGGTTCCCGAGGAATCAATCGTTCTGTTCTTCTTCGGTCAGTGGATGACTGAAAAAAAACTGACACCAACGGAGACTGATGCCATTGCAACAAAGAGTCAGATTCAAGTGTCAATCAGCAAAGGACCGCGATTAGAGCGGAACCTAAGACTGGGGCGACAAAATCATGTCATCATCCTCCAAGAAAGCACCATTAACCCTTCTACCAAAAAGAAACAAAAGATGCTAGCTAAAAAAGAAACCCAAGGCGAACGAGCAGAGCAGAGCAAGAACAAGAATGTCATGGAGTCAGAATTGATAACATGTCAATCAGCACAGGTCCGGAGGCCGGATCCTAAGACTGGGGCGACAAAAACCATTCATCCTCCTCCCACACATCCGTCGAGATCGGCAGTTAAAATCAAAGAAGGAAAAACAAGATGCGTAAGCGAGAAAGATTCGAGCGCAGGCGAAAGAAGGGCGGCAAAGAAAGATGAGGAAACATGTGGGACGCAGGGAAGAAATCGTCTGCTCCCCGCAGAGCTCCGGCGAGGGCGCGCGACGTCCGCCGTGGGTAGGCCGTAGGGGAGGGGAGGGAGGGGCGGCGCTGCTGCGGTATTTATCGCGGGCAGCGGGAGAGTTAGGGTTTTCTGGTGGGCCTCCAAATGGTTACGGGGGCTCATTAGCATTGATCTGGGCCGTAAAGACGGGCCAACTTCGAACTCTTGGCAATTTCTGAATTATTTCCCGTCTTCTTCAGTTCTTCCTCTCTGAGAACACTGATACGAATGATTCCTAGTGAATGTCTCTGAGGTATCAGATTGATATATGGGCACTGCTAGCGCCGGACGTCCGATCCGGGTGCTAGCCATCGGACGGATCCGCGGCCGTCGGATCTTAAGATGTTCAATCGTCGGTACGTTAGATTTAAAGTCCGCCGAGTAAATGTTGCGAGCGTGTTGCGAACGTGTTGCGAAAATGTTGCGAACGCGGTTGCTCGCAACATCCAACATCGAGTTTTTCTTCTCTCCTCCCCCATGTTGCGACTATATTGCAATCATGTTGCGACCGTGTTGCTTGCAACATCGAACATTTGGAGCCTCTCCTCTCTTCTACTCGACACAACAGCCAACATCAAATGTTTGCAACATCGAAACACAACATCAACAACATTGAAAAATTATGTTTGCAACACCCAACAACACATGTCTGCAACATCGAGACTCAACATCTGCAACATCGAAAATTAATGGTTGCAACATCCAACATCAGGGGCCCTTCCCCCCTCGACACGACACATGTCTGCGACATCAAAACTCAACATCCACAACATCTAAAATTAATGTTCACAACATCAAAAATATGTTAAAAGTAGATGCAACATCCGCAACATTCGAAAACAAATAGTTGCAACATCGGGAATCAAACGTTGTGTTGGGGGATCAACATCCACAATGTTGAAACATCTAGATCTACTTTTGCAACATCCGCACGAAACCCTTCCAACATCCTTGTGAGACATCTGTAACACGTGGGGCGCACGCTTGCAACGTGCACCACAAACCCTACCGCGCGCCATTGCCGTTGCAGCAGCTCCGGGAACCGTCGGCGTGGTCCCACGTCCGCCGTGGCCAAGGGGGCAGCTTGCTCACATTCACCTTGGCCATGGAGATCAGATGTGGCGGAGGTCCCATGCGGGCGGTCGAGCGCTGTGGCGACGGAGGATGCGAGGCGGGCCTTCTGGGCAGCGTTGGCGGTGGTGAGAAACGGGGCCGGTGCGCGAGTGGCGGGAGGCTCGCAACGATGGCATGCGGCCCTTAGCGGATGCTCCCCCGCCATGGCCGAGCCCCCCGTGCCGGAGCAGAGCTTTGTCGGCGACCTGGCGCACTCAGAGGCCTGCTCCCCTAGTACACTGGATCGGAGCTCCCCTGCCTCATCCAGGGCTTGCACAGAGATGACTTGTGCAGGAAGAGAGAGAAGGATAGAATGGTGGGTGGAGAAGAGATGGTTGAAAGGATAAAGACGAAAGGAAGATGTCAGATGTGGAGGGGGCTGTGCGACGTGAGGGTCTGGGGAGGGCGTCCGATTTTTTCTCTACCATCGGACGTCCTACTCGTAGCATTACCGTTGATATATATATAGAGAGAGAGAGAAATTGACAAGATCATTCAAAAAAAACTAGCCAAGCAAAATATGGTGAAACTCGGATACCTTCTGCTGTTAAGACTGCAGACTTGCTGCTCAGTGCTTACAATTGCAGAAAGAAATACTCTCAGTTCCACCATATTAAGATTGCAGCAAGCAAGTACTCCGTATATGACACTACCACTGAATTCAGAAATTCAGAACTTGAATACTTGATAGATATACTATATGTACACATACTTGCTGCTCAGTGCTTACAATTGCAGAAAGAAATGTCGTCTCCCTCGTCTCGTAGCTACAGGTCGCGACCACCAAATAATGTCAACGCGTATGTACAGGCTAGTTACTTAGATCAAATGGCTACTTGGCTACCGCCATGGCCAGGACACTCGCCACGGAAATTAAACGGCGGTCGAATTCCTCGGTTCATGCGCATACAAAAAGCGTGAGGCATGGCGCGCGCGCTCAGCCCGTCGTCGCTCTCTGCTCCTGCAGACTCTTCTCCTTCGCGATCATCTCCGCGAACTCCTCGTCGGTGGCCTTGAGCATGTCCGGCAGCGGCAGCGCGACGCCGGCCTCCTCGGCTGCGCGGTGGCGCGGCGCGATCCGCTTCTCGAGGCTGAAGGCGAAGTACTGCGGGAACGCCTTGACGTCCTCGACGCCGCCGCCCATGGCCTCCACCAGGTACTCGAACTTGGGCTTGTAGTTGCGCTCGATGCTGAAGGTGAAGAGCGCCGGACACCGGAGCACCATGGCGATGGCGTCGTCCCGGGACATGCCGAGCCCGGCGAGGTACTCCAGCTTCGGCGCGAGGGTGCGCTCCACGCTGGAGACGAGGAGGATCGGGTCCTGCAGCGCCAGCGCGCGGCCGTCCCGGAAGCCGAGGCGGCGGAGGTAGATGAGGGCCGGGCGGAGCTGGTCGCGGACGCTGCAGCCGAGAACGCGCGGGCACTTGATCACGACGCGGCGGTGCGCGGTCTCGGGGACGCCGAGGTCGTCGGAGAGGAAGGCGAAGACGGGGCGGAGGTGGGCGCGGACGCTGGCGGTGAGCACGGACGGGCACATGCCGAAGACGCGGCCGAGGTCCTTGAACTGGAGCCCCCGGGACTGGAGGAACGACACCACCGCGTGGATGGACTCCGGCGCCGCGTCGCGGAGCGCCGGGTTGAGCTCCAGCGCGCGCCCGTAGTCCACGCCCATCAGCTCCAGGCTCAGGATCTTGTCCTTCACCCGAGACGGCAGCTCCGGCAGGTGCAGCGACAGCGCCGCGGTCGTCGTCGTCGACGAGGCCGCGCTGCGCGCCGGCACGGTTGTCGCCACGGAGGCCGCCGCGGCGGACTGGGTCTTGGAGGATGCGATGGACTGCTGCGGCTTGGCGACGGGGAGGGACGTGGAGGCGTAGAAGCTGCAGAGCGGCATGGCTGCGATGTGATTCCGGCTCCCCTGTCCGACGGAATTGGAGAAGCTCCGACTCCGACCGAAGTAGGGGAAGCGGGGAAGACGAGGATGCAGGCAGGCGGGAGTGAAGTGGCATCTCATCCACTTCTTTATCTGGTCGTTGCTGGTGACCTGGCCCTGCGGACGGCGCTCATTGGCTGCTGGGATTTGACGAGGGTGACACCGCCCCTCAGAATCTCGATAGCAAACCGCAAAAACGAACGGCCCAATCGGGAAGGACAGAAAAAATAATATCAGGGAGGGAGAGATACGGGGATGCAAATGCAATCAGAACAGTGTGAAGGCATGAATATGAAGTTCAAGTTCGCCATAAAATATAGGACAGGCTGCTTGAGCAAATTCCTGTAATATGAATACTGTGTTGAATCAGCTATTTCAAACTAAATTACATATATTGAAGCGACGGCATAGGCAACTATTAGGTCACCGCCTACTGGGTGACAACAATCTGCAGAGACTATCAGTGGACTCTATTATTTGGTTTCTCCTATTACACCAACCAAATATGGAACTTCTTGAATGCTACTGTATTTGTGTTTACGAAACACACGGGCTACAGGAGTTACGATCAGCATTTTCCATAGCTTCTGCTCACAGAAGGCCTTCTCCCTAGCTTGCGGTTATGAGTTGTCTGGTCATCCTGCAACATACCAGGTAGACTTTAATAAGTTAGTGATGAAATTCAGAGGGTGCATTACCGACTTCCATCCGAAAAACACAATACAAATGACAGATTCTTGATCGAGCTTTCTGATATCACACCAAACCATGGAATGATTGATCTAAGTTCTCAGTGAGGATAAGTTGCTGCTACTGATTTTCAGACACAATTCGAATACAATAAAAAAAACTAGATGAACCAGTTTTACCATATATAATGAAGCTGCAGAGTCAGATTGCATTATTTGATTTTGAGCTTGACCAAGTGAATGGAACGTGTCCAGTGCATCTATTGTTAACTGCCAACCGGAGAGTGCTAAACTACTTGAGCTGGAACCAATGTTGTTACAACAAGCTGCTGCAACAATTCCGTTCACCCAAGGACAATAAGTATTGTGATGCTTAACAGGATCAAATTCCAGCAGACCAGATACATAGTCATTTTCCCCATTAGTAGCTCCTGAGAAGAACATAACAAAGTATTAATACGAACAACAAAACACAAATAGCTGAGCATAATAGGAAATTAAACAGAGGTATATTAACAACAACAACAACAACAACAACAACAACAACAACAAACCATTTTTGTCTCAAGCCAGCTGCGGCAGGCAGTAGGCTACAGATGAAACCAAACATGATCCACCAAGGAAAAAGGAAAATGAACTTGCATAAAAATGATGGCCTAATGATAAAAGGAACATATGGTTAGGGTTGCTTATAGTATTGGATCATGTTTGCTTCATTGGCAAAAAACCTATGATGATTTTACTGCAGAAGTACTCCCTCCGTATACGTTTTACTTGTCGTTCTGCGCGATCGACGATGTTGAAAAATAGATGTCGTTGTGCCTCTCGATGGCCAAAATAGACGCTTGTGCCCCTGACTTTGCAAGCCCTCTGCGCTGCGCTGCGCATTAACTCTCTCGTCCTTCGCGCCGTGCATTAACGCAGTGGCCCTCTCTTCTCCCGCAGCCATGCATAGGGAGAGAAAAAAAGCGCCAGCAAAAAAATGCACCAATCCAGTTTCAAACTCAGGTCATAGCACCTCAAACTCTAAGGCCCTAACCAATTCAACTAGAAGCAATTGATGCCAGATGTGTACCCTCAGCCTTATTTAATAGGGGCAAACGGGGAAAACTCCTCCCTAATTAATCACTTCTTGGTATGCACAATCATGTCCTAAACGTCATCTAAATCATATACGGAGGGAGTACAGGAAAATGTAGCTATGATCAAAGAATGAGTTCCTTGTCACAGGCCAGTCATTTTACTATATTATGGTATCACATTGTGAGCTTCCATAATCATAAAAGCATGCCCAGCGAGTATCCTGAGGAAATCTATATCAACAGGTAAAACCCTAACATGGAAACATAGAAAATGATGCCAAGATACACTACAGGAATACCATTAAGGTTCATATATCGCAAAAGGCTTGAATGCAAGTACCTAATCCATTCCCAGGACCGCAATCTAGCCCCATTACTGCATCATCAGTGGTGAGTATTTTGCCAGCCTGTGTCATGTCGTCTTTAGATGGATCAAAACCAGCACACATCCCTGCATTGCAAGAAAGGGAAGGACGCATGCTGCTTTCAATACCAGTGGCATGACCCATCTTTTCTCCACTTTCAACAGAATCAGCTTTGGTACAACCATATATTTTTGAACCACTGTCAGCTTGGCCCACTGACCGAGACATCATATCTTGACTGTCTCCATGAGGTTCTTCTCGATTTACTTCTTCAGGTACAAATTCATCCATTAATCCAGGTCCTGGAGCTGATTCACCTGTCTGCCCCATTGTATCAGTAAGTTCAGCAATAGGTTCAGCATCACCTACAACACTGTCAGACCTATGCAGAGAAGCAGCATTTCCGTGAATTTCAGCCTCATGGCTAGCTCCCATGCCAACACTTCCACCACTGATCCCTAAACTAAGTTGATCCCTTCCAAAAGCAGGTGCAGTTTCAACATTAATCACTTCCTCCCCTTCATTTGTACTGCTCCCTCCTATTTCTCTAGCATCACTTCCAGTAGCAGCATGTGCATTAGCACTTTGCTGTGCCTGATTGCTGTAGTTGAGATCCAAGGCATCATTCATCTCAATGTTCCTAGCACTAGAAGAAGGCATATCGATATCATTACCATCACCTGGATAATACTCAACACTCTCCATAGAATCTTCCTCAGAAGTACGAACAGTATCCATAGCAATAACAGAAGATGATCTCATAGAATCTCTAGCAGCCGGACACTCAACAACTGCCAGGTCAATAGCTCTAGAGTGATTGAACATACCAACACCCACATCAGGGTCAAAGGACAAGTTTCTACTGGGGCCAGCTCCAGAAGATGGACGGGGGGCATCAAACAGATCAAACCCACGGGACTTCTTATTCGGTACATCTGAATCTTGTGCGGCATCATCAACTTCCTCACCATCACGATCAATGAAATTTCCTTCTATGCTGTCAGCATGATGTAGCCTGTCCTGTGGATTGTCAGCTGTGCTCCCACCTTCCTCAAGGTTACGCTTCCTTGAACTCGGACCACGGGACTCATATGAGGTTTCACAATCACCTACTTCACTGCCTGTAGGTTGTCCGATCATCAAATCCCTCCCCATTCCTCCATTATTGAACCGCTCGGATGCAGCACGCGTGGCAGATCGAGGTGACGGTAATCCTCCGGCCATTGTTAGGTTAAGGTCTACTCCAACAATAGATAGTGATTTCCCCTCGTTTGTTGCTGCTTCATCATGACCTTCATCTTGACCTCTTTCCACCCCATCATTAACCCACTCATTGATCCCACTGGCAGCACTAATCCCGCGTGTCAGTGGTAGCTTTCTGCCTGTTTCAGGCATATCAATGTTATTTGGACTGAGACGAGAAGGACGTAGCACAGGCCTGAAGTCCCACATTCTGGCTGTAGCTCCACACAGGTTACAATCTAACAGAGGTGACCTCATGCTGCATCCAGAATCTCTAAGGGGCATTTTGCCTTTCCCCTTATCTTTCTTGGCTGATGCACAAAACGAATTTTTGTTGTGTTCAACAAAATGGGGATAGAATGGTTCATCAGGTCCAACTGAGGGTGCATTTTTAGCTGAATGAGTTGAGTTTTCTTCACAGTCTTGAACATTCGGAAGCCACCTAGGCTCCCATCCACACAGGCCTATAAGCTTCTGTGCCTACAAATTCATTGACAAAAGCAAATAAAGTAAAGAAAGATACTAAGACAAATTCAAACATAGTCTGTACATGAAAAGAGAGAAACACACTTGAGAGTAGCTACAAGAGGCATCTTGGTGGATATCAACTCCTGCTGTACTCTCCGTTTTGCAACCCAGCACACCAGATAAAAAGGTAATTGACTGGGATAAAAGATGGTCAATTTGTGTGCTCCTGGTCATCCTCATGTTCTCAATTGCAGATGATGCAATCACGGGAAGAGAAGGGTACTGTAAAAGCCCATCACAGCGATCTTTAAAACCTCCAATAAGAGCTGATTGTGTAAGGGGGAGCTGGACCAAGCTGTCAGCACAGCTATTGCCTCTCCAGGGACAACTATTCTGGTGTGCGGCATCAAGCTGCTCGGCAAAGGCTTCTCCAGCATTTGCAACTAATAGAACATACAAAGAAAAGTTTCACAGCTGAACAAAATTCAGTTTTGCAAAGAGAGATGTACCAATCTATTTCCAGCCTAGCATAACAGTAAGACAAAGTAATAACAGTCAGACTAGTGGAAGTAGTTATGAAAATGCTGACAGTTTTATAATTTGGGTGATGTCAGATGTTACTTAACCAATAATTCAAAGTTGGATATCCGCATAATGTTATGTAAGAATCAAATTTGTTATGCACAGTTTCAATGACGAAGGTCCAAATAGTTATGATCAGAATCCTAATCATCTGATGCAAGATGATTTTGAAAATGGAGGGCCAGGATCATCTGACAAAGTAGTTAACAGACTTCTTTAATTTTCCAACTTGGAATCATCTTGTTTATAGCTACACGGGATGAGTACTCGCCCCAGATATGCACCTCTGTTCATAATTCTTTTGTGGAAGTGCTTTCCACATTAAATCTATAAATCTAATTCTCGATTACCTTTCCTCTAGCAGTGTGCGCATACAACAGTGAATACACATATGATTGGACACAAATTCTCAATTATTTTAGCTGTCAAACTGAACTTATCAACGTAAATTACAGGGTGAAATGTAAACATTGGCAAATTCACAAAAAAATATAGCTATCATAAGTAAAACATTACATAATTGAATGCACAATGTAATGGTAGATGGTTTTTTAAAAAATGTGTAAGAAGTTTTCTCGAATGCACAAAAAAACCGTATGATATTCAAATGAACATTTTTCCCTAGCCAAACACACAGAAAGCTTATATTTCAAGGGTAATTAAGTTCGTGTTCTCAAAAAATAAAGTCTCTTGTGTTATAGTTAGTATAACAGAGCAAGGACACATAAAACGACTACACATAACCACCAGCTAGTTTGCATGGTAGTATATTGTATAATTTTGAAAAATCCAGAATTCCAGTCTTTTTTTCTTATCCATCACAAAAGTGTACCAAGAAAAAACATACCTTCAACCGGGGACCAGGACATCAATGCATTAAATATAAGGTGCGCTCCACATGACTCGCATTCAATTTTGTCCAGGTCAATGTTCACCCAACCTCTTTGAGCACAGGCCAATGAACTAGCCACCTGGAAAAATTAATGTAGGTTGACATAATTTATAATAAAAGTTCAGAAGTTGAAGGCATCCCTATAAAGGTCAAGGTAGGATCCAGCAAATGCCTGGTCAGACTAACACAGGACAGTTGCATCGCCTATTTAGATAAAAACAAGGTAAGTAGGTTAGCGAGTTGGATAGTCTACTCTAACAAGGACAGTTGCATCGCCCCACATACAAATTCTTATCATGTGGACAAGCATATTCTATGGACCACAAAATTGTGTTAGCAATAGTGGTAATCATGCGATCTGATACTTAGCTGCTGAAAGTAACACTCAATTTCAAACATAGCAAAGTATTTAAACAGTGCTTGCAATAAGCAACAGGGTAAAAGTAACTTCATCTAATTTCAATATATCCACAGCAAAAACTTTATGTTATAGCCGTTACCAAAGAGGAGAGGACTATATATGCATACCGATGCCTTTGGATTATGAATGGTACATTTTAGAGCTGTGTATGGTTTACTATTGTCACCAGAAAATGATATATGCACAACCAACATTATCATGGTGTTATGGGTTAGTTACAATAGTAACTTGAGTGTGGGAGATGAATGAGACTATTAGTTGTAAACCACAGCCCAAAGAAGCAATATATAGTACATGAAACAGCACAAGAGAAACCCTAAACCATGTGGAATGACACAAGTAATGTAGACTATAACAGCTCGAAGAATGGAAGATACCTTCGGCTTGGAAGCCCAAGTTGAAGGCTTGAATGTTGCCAGTCGACGAAGTAAGTCTCCACGTTCCCATGGTCTACATGATGATGCAGAATCCATAGCAGTTCCAGCAGCATCAAAACTGTGGGAAAGATGGTAGGCATGTGCAGCAACTTGTGATGACGAGTCAACTCTGGATGCTTGTCTGCCAATGTTAGTTTGCATAGCAGGTGATGATGCACCAGCAGAACTGAAAAAGGAAAGCAGACCTCAGTTCACGCTTTAAAACAAATGGCAAAAAATCGATATTCTGAGTGGGGAAAAGGTTCACATTGACAATAGGTTGTCATCCAAATTAGTCCAATATAGAAAATATAGAGCTGTCTTATGAACTGAGATTGAGCTACCAAGATAAGATTTGCAGTTCAAAAAGAAGGCCAACATTAGCCACGGTTCTATACTGATTCGTGCAAGCTGCAATACGTCTCGAATGCAACACTGTGACCTAAATAATATACGTAATTAGTATTCACTCAATAATAGCATGCCGAAAAAGCAGCAGCACAACTTCAACAGAACAAATGCAGCATGGTGACGAACCCGTGCCACCGTTCATAAAAAATGTTTTTGCCATACAGCTGCAAAACCAGTTTAGCATCTCAAATGCTGGTGTCGTGTAGCCAAAAGGCGAAGTAAACAGCTCAACTGCACTTAATTTTCACCAATCATACACTTAAAGCTGATGTAGGCCACCACATACATCATGTTTTCACCCATAAAGGAGTGCCCTAGAGACTAATCAAAATTCCACAATCACAGTTGAGCCACGGCCTCCGCTGTCCGCTCGCAAACCCTACCTCTAATCCTACCCCTAGGTCGTTGTGCTCTGTAAAATCCACCTTCCTTATGCAGAAAGGGCGCCCTAACTTTCAATCCGAGCACCGAGACCCCGATTGCCTAACGAAGCAGCAGCTCCAAAAGCTACTACAAATCTACAACCAAAAGCAGAGGTCCCGAGGAGCGACCGCCACAGTACCTGGCCACCGGGGTGTGCAACGGCGACGAGGAACGGGCTACGGCCAGTGGCGGCTCGGCCGCCACCCCAGACGAGCTCCTCACCTCCTCTCGCATCTCCGTCCCCTCTCTCCGGTGGCGCCCGCGCCTCTGGCTCCTGGGCGAAATGAAGTGGGGAAAAGATTCTGGCGACCGCGACGCGCCGGGCGGCGAATTGATGCGGCCGTCACATCAAGGCCGCCGCCGCCGCAAAGACCGTTAGTCCCACTTCACGCCGTCAATTCGAGCCCCCCGGGAATTCAGCCCATGAGGCCCACATGAATTATATGGGCCCACGGGCTCCTCTTCATCAAGCAGGAAGGAGGGAGTGGACTTTCTGTCTGACAATCCTTCTCCAGTTTTCTTCTTCTCTGGTCGGATCCCGCAGCGGATTGGGCTGCGGAGCACGGGCTCCGGCGCGGCGAGCTTCTGACGAGGGCTTTTGCGGCGAGCGAGCGAGCTCGCGGGGGAAGCGATGGACGAAGCTAGCACCTCTGCGTCCGGCGGCGTGACGAGGCGCGCCTTCCCGCCGGCGAGATCGGGAGGTGAGTCGCGCTCTGACGACCAGACTCGCTTCGATTCGGTCCGCACTAGGTTTCGACCCTCGCGGGCGCTGTGGTCTGCGGGAGGTGGTCTCAGATTCCAGGGTTAGTAGCTCTGCGCGATCATGAATTCGCACAAACGCTGAATTGGAGCGTGAAACTGCAGCTGCTGCTGTTTATCTGGTTTTACGTGTTACGGAGGTTGCTTGCTTCGTTCCTTTGGTGCGTCTGTTCTCTTTAGCAATCTAGCATTACAATCCATCTATTCGAATGGTGTCTGAGGTGTGGGCGTGCTAATGCAAGGTTATGACTCTACATTTTGTCAGTATTTCTCAAAGCATGAACTGTAACCAGCATCATGTATGTCAGAATGTTAACCAGCAGTTTAGATGAGTAGCACTCGTTAGTCATTATCAGTAGCATTCATCAAGATCGTGCGGAACACAGCACTGATGAACTTAAACATCGTACTAGCCTTTTTGTGACAGACATTAGCTGAATTTGGTACATGTACTGAATCAGATTATATAGCTAATTTCTTTTACAAACATTCAGAATTCAGATTACTTGTGCTCCCATTCCTTGTTGCATATTGTGATGTTGTTCTATTTTACTACACTTTATGGTTGATCATGTTGGTTTTGCAGTTTACTATAGGTTCACCCAGCAGAATCTCCCAGCTTGGAAACCAGCAATGACACCTGGATGTGTAAGTTGGCTCTGATCCTAATTACAGGTTTGTTAAAGACAGTTTCATGCATGGCATCAATTCACACAGTTTATACTGATTTCAGCTTATAGCCACATTCTTGGTTATTGGAATCATTTTCGTTCCTTTTGGGCTGTTTTGTCTCCAGACTTCAAATCATGTAATTGTTCTGCACCCTCTGGTAGATGCTGGTATTTCCTTTACTATGTACATCAGAAAAGATGAAATGATGTGCTTGTTATTCTGGTTCTGCAGGCTGCAGAAATAATTCGCCGCTATGATGTTGTCTGTGTGCCTCATGCTTACAGAGGAAATAAGCAAGCTTATATTAAGGACAGCTCAATCTCAAAGAACTGTTCTCTGGAAGTTAAGGTAATTCGTTATATGATGATGATCATAGCAGCACTTATCTGTATATTATCTACTGTCTGCAGACTATGTTTCTTCAACTATGTGATTTGTATAGCTAAAATTCCTGAGCTCAGCTTGGCACACTGAGACTGCCCAAGCGTGTGTATTCGTTGTTCAGCCCACACTTTATTTTGAATTTATATTAAATCGCCACCACATAAATGTTGAGCATGTACATTTGTAGGTTCTGGATCATATGAGAGCACCAATTTATGTTTATTATGAACTTGAGAACTTCTACCAGAATCATCGCAGGTAGTTATAACATTGTTATTTAGTTTCATGGTCATTTTATCTTCCTTTTTGGAATAATTCTCTTGCTACCATTACAAACAATCCCAAATTTACCGATTGTGAACAGGTATGTCAAAAGTAGAAGTGATAAACAGCTGCGTTTTGGGGCGAAATACACTGCTGAATCATGCAGTCCTGTTCAGTTGGATGATAATGGTTTTCCAATTGTTCCCTGCGGCTTGATTGCGTGGAGCTTATTCAATGATACTTATGATTTTACTCATGGGTCCAAGGAAATAAAGATCAACAGGAAAAATATTTCATGGAAGAGCGATCGGGAGCATAAGTTTGGCAAAAATGTATTTCCTTCCAACTTTCAGAATGGAAGCTTTATTGGAGGGGGAAAACTCGACCCTACTGTCCCAGTGAGTACCTTAATAAGCTAAGTATTGTTGATAGGTTGCTCGATGCTCAGTTCCTCTTAATAGTGCCAAATTTGGAGTTCCCGTTTAGTCAATATATTGTCAAATGGTTGGTTCTGTTTGAGTTAGCTGAACAATTGCATCATTTTGTCAGCTGAGTGAGCAGGAAGATCTTATTGTGTGG
Organism: Cenchrus americanus; assembly: GCA_947561735.1. Lineage (NCBI taxonomy): Eukaryota > Viridiplantae > Streptophyta > Magnoliopsida > Poales > Poaceae > Cenchrus > Cenchrus americanus. The sequence continues at coordinate 8,415,068 of OX387240.1, read as the reverse complement.
ATGCGTACTGCTGCTCTTCCGAAATTTCGAAAGCTCTACGGTGTAATTGAAGAGGACCTGCAAGTTGATGAGACGATATCAATACTTGTCAGAAACAATTACAACACCTACACTTTTGGTGGAAAGAAAAGCATAGTTCTGTCGACAGCAACCTGGCTAGGTGGCAAGAATGACTTCCTTGGATATGCTTACATTGTCACTGGTTCATTGAGCATCTTCATGTCAATTCTCTTTGCTCTAATCCATGTGAAGTACCCAAGGTAAACAATAAGGTTTCTCTTCTTTTCTTTTTAGTTTTACATATGTTTCTGCATGTTATTGTTTATAAGAGCCTAACACACACTCAGTGCATTCGTGTGTGAATATGCAAAACCTCCTCTCAGGCTTTTTAGTTGGTGTTTCCCCCCTTGAGATAATCTTTAAGCTAAAAAAATTAACACCTCTCATGTTTGATGAACTTGCAGGCCGCAAGGTGACCTTAATTGCCTGTCGTTGAACCGGAGAAACAGCAATAGCTAAGGAGCATACGTCAATGGCGGAAGCCTATAGGTAGCAGCCAGCTCACATACATTAGGTCCCATGCAAGACAAAACTGTATCTGAAACAAGTGGGACAATGTGCCAGGGTTAAGCCCAGTCAGACAATGTGCCAGGGTTAAGCCCAGATGAAACTTGGCTATATACATCATTCGATTCGTAGAAAAAATCCGACGCATCTGCTGTCATTGTAGAACAACCACCAGCAGGTTCCCTCGTGTTCCTTCTACGAGCACGCACGCATGCTGTACCTTTTGAAATGAAAACTCTAGTAAAATTAATGTACCTTGTTAGTCCACACCTGCAGAATGAAATCATGATAGCTGCTGTGGATTTTTGCACATCCTTGTGATGCTAAAATTGCCCCTGTAACGCTTCAGTTTTTTTTACAGTGAGAGCAGATTATTAGTTTCATAAAGATGGTAAAATCCCTGAGCATCGAGGAAAATACTGATCTTAGAGCAACTCCAAGAGACTAGCTAAAATAACTCGACTAGCTAAATTTTGGAAAAAATCTCAAAAACACTCTTCCAACAGACTAGCTATCTACCCAACTAGCTATCCTAACTAACTAAATTCGTTGCCCCGCTAGCTATCTTTGGCTAGTGACTAGCTATCCTGATTTTCATTAGTATGGCAGGCGGGACCCCCACAGGCGGTGGAGCATATAGAGAGTTCAGTTTAGAGAGGTTGTTGGATGTCAACAACTTTTCGCTATCTATTTCATTTTACATACTAGCTAAATCATGATTTTAGCTAATGATTTTTAAAGAGGATCTTGGAGTTGCTCTTACACAACATTAATCTCGCCCGTGGCCTCATTAACATTTGGAAGCCCCATCTGTCAGAAATGGTAACTCCATGTTTCCAAGAGGAGCAATAATATTTCTCCCTGAACTCTGCATCTCGTTTTCTTGCGCCGCAACAGCATTTACACCATTTCCAGTTCCAGACTTCCAGTCCTCTCCATCACTGAGTTTAAACCACAGTTCTTTCTATGATGCTATCCATGGGAATGGGGTCGATCCAAGCAGCGATCTGCGAGGTTGATGGGTGCACAAGCACCAGACGGTCACGCTCGATCACACCTCGCCACGATCGATCACCCATCGGCGACGACATGGCACCAAACAACAACGCTTGAGCAAAGCAGCCACGGAACCAGCACGGCAATCATTTCGAGCTGCCGACGTGCCGCTTTTCCAGTGACCTGCGCGGTTGCTTGGAATGAACGAAGGGATGGGGGGCGCGCAAATGGCGACACAGATGTGACTGTGTGAGGATGTGACACTCGAACTCGACTTTGGCCTGATGGCCTGATCATGATAAGATACATGGATCGGGTTGCGACCTGCGAGCGGGCGTGTCGCGATGCACGCGGTTGCTGCCGTGTGCAAGTTACGTGACGGGTCGTAGGCCACGTCTCCCTCCGTGTCGTGTGTGGTGGTCGATCCCATATGTTCTCTTTGTCCTGACCACCTGATAATTAACCTTTTTCCTTCTTCCTCTTTCAGTAATCATCAGGAAAGATAGTCTGCCTCCAAAAAAAATATCAGGAAAGATAGCTGTGTTTCCGTAGTGGTGGCGTACATCATTCATTGTCTCCTTTCTTATGTGTGTGTTTTATTTTCTTCTTTCGACGAGTCCGTGTCTTCTTTTCTGATTTGGGTATGGAGAGAGAGAGAATCATGGCATCGGGTATGCAGATGACGGCATTGCCAGTTCCGGTTCAGGGTTGAGACAGATCTGCCGAACCCTGAACCAGCACGTAAAAAAAATAGCTCTGCGCCAAAGAATCCAATTTCGCCTGATACTACGGATCAACCACATCGGCACATCGCGTCCCTATCAGGAGATTAATGAAGCGTGTACACGTCTGATCAACACGCATCGTGTAACACTCTAGTTCGTGTTGCTGTCTCTGTGTTGTCTTCCTTCTTCTCTATATATAGTTGCTGTTGTTGTCCTTGTGTTGTTTCGTTTCATGGTTGTGAATCTAGTATTATGCACTTTCTAGGTCCCTCCTGAAAAGTTGCATCGTGTAATACTTTTCTTCTCTCCACGAAAAACATACACGTCTTAAAAAATAAAATAATCAACACGAGAGGAAACGGAGATATCTTGATACCTAAAAAGGTGGTGTGCTTTTTTAGAGACAGGTCTCCGGGGGTGGTGGTAACGGGCCTTCGTTTTGTACTCAGATATTTAAGGATCAGACCTATGAGAATCGGGTCGTAATTCTACTCAAATTTGAACTAAAAAATAAAAGGGTCTAGTTGAATTGTGAAGAAAGCATTAGGGTCATGGCCCATTACCACCCTAGGTCTCCCTGGCCTCTCTATTGATGTCGGAGTAGATCGCCATCGGAGAACAGAAGTGTCGGGGACAGCCCTAGGGGTCCCCTTAAACAACTGGGGAATCCCCACTTAAAACCTGCAACAAGTCAAAGCCAAACGCGCCTCGCTTTTAATGCTCTGACCATAGCAGGGTGGCGCCATCATACGCCTGGGGCTCGCACCCCGGTCCTGTCGCACCAACTCCCTAGTAGGGAACCCATCCCCGCCACTGTGGGGGACTATGCGGCGTGGCCGGTGCCAGCCCCGTGACGCCGCGCCGCCTACTCCAGTACGGCTAACGCGCTGAGCCCTCGAAGGGGGGCCGGCTGCACCCTCGATTTGCTTTCCCGTGACCTTGCAGGGTTAGGTTGCGGCGTTAGGCCGGTGGGGAGCCATCCCTGCCACTGTTGACGGCGTGGCGGCCGCCCCCGCGCGTACAACCCCACGCCGGGCGCTGTAGCAACAGCTCCGGCACTGCGACGCATGCGGGAACAGGACGCTGCCTTACCTGCCACTATGCCCCGTACGGATCGACGTCGGCAACCCCCTCGAGCCCGCCTGAAGACATCACGGCCGTTCGGTGCACTCCTGCCCTCGAAGCTACCCCTGTTCGGGCACAAGATACGCCATGATGACCGAATCGCGGCAAGGACCGTCAAGGCGGCCGCCTACTCTACAGCATGACACACCACACTTCCCCACGTAGCTAAATAGCGCGGCATACATGTGATTCGCTCTCTCCTTGGCCTATAAAAGGAAGACGAACTCCCCCGCCACAGGGGACGAGACAGACAAGTCAGGGCACAGCACAAGGCAGAACAACGCCTGACTCCGCGCACTTGCTCTCCAATTCTCCCACAATATCTTCAGCAATTCCATCACTAGGGACTTGGGAGCCACGCTTCCTCTCCCGCCTTGCTTGTAGCCGCCCCACTACAGGCACCCCCGGTGCTGAGCAATATAGTGCCTCGAGCACACCGCTGCTGGACGTACGGCCCCTCGGCCGGAACCAGGATAAAACTCGTGTCATTAGTTGCTTAGCATCGACCATTGAGGGAGAGACCTCGGCGCTTACTACTGGTTAGTGTCGGGACCATATTCCGCACCGACAGTTGGCGCCCACCGTGGGGGCAATCGAGCGCCTAAGGTCAATCCACCATCAACTCCCTCCATGGTGATCCGCACTGAGTACCGCAGCACGCGTTACTCCATGGGCAGCTCGGACCCCCTCCCGGTCGGTTTTGAAATCTGGTTCGGGGGCCTGAACTTTCAGGCCACGGGGAACGGCTACCTGATGCGCCTCACCAACCGTGAGGAGCTCCGTACGCGGCGCCAGGCCGGGTCCACTGTGGTTCCCGCTGCGCCCGCTGCCACAACACGGACGCCCGCCGGCACGGAGGCCGCGGGCCGTCAACGCCACGACGCCGCCGTCGCTCGGCCGGCGTTCGCGCCGGGCGCGGTCCGAGCGACGGCAAGGCCGAACGCGCCGCCTCCCCAACGCGGCGCGCCCGTCGGCCACGGCGGCCACCGCCCCGGTGGGGCAGCCCACGGTCTCCGGACCACGCTTCCCCATCGGTCTGCGCGGTGCCACGACGGCCTACAACGCCAACGTCAACACCACAATGCGCAGGGTTCCCCCTGGCCGTCACGTCTTCGTCGCCAGGGACCCCGACGCCTCCGCGGGTGACGAGTCGTCCCTGGGCTCCCTTGACGCGTTGCCACCCGCCAACCTCCACGGGTACGCGGAATGGGATTTCTCCGGCGTGCCAGACCCAGTCATGTTCAGGCGTTTCCTCGACGCCACGGACTACTGGTTCGCCTGCTCTGACGACTCCAGCACCGGAAGCTACGACCCCGCGCGGGAATTGTCGGGGGCAGCCCTAGGGGTCCCCTTAAACAACGGGGAAATCCTCACTTAAAACCCGCAACAAAGCCAAAACACACTTTGCCTAACCATGCAGGATACGGCCCATGCCGCAGGGACCCCGACGGCCCACCGAGGCGGACCTCTTGAAGATCCCCTCGGGCAGGCTCCGCCTCGCTCGAGGATGCGCGCCCCCCTCGGGCGGGCTCCGCCCCGTTCGAGGGGGGTGCGCTTCCCTCGAGCGGGCTCCGCCTCGCTCGAGGGCCCGCTCCCCCCGGCGGGCTCCGCCTCGCTCGAGGGTCCGTCCCGCCCTCGACCGGGGTCCGCCCCGCTCGAGGGGCGCCCTCACGCGTGCGCCGGCCCCGTGCGCGGGCATTTACGCCACGACACCGGCGGGACGGCGCCATCATGCGCCGGGGGCTCGCGCCCGGTCTTTGCCGCACCAACTCCCCGGGGAGGGAGCCCATCCCCACCCCCGTGGGGAGGGAGCGTGCGGCGGGACCGGTGCCGATCCCGTGACGCCATGCACCTGCTCCGTGCGGCTAACGCGCCGAGCCCTCGAAGGGGGGGCGGGCCGCACCCTCGATTTGCTTTCTTGTGACTCTGCAGGGTTAGGTGGAGGCGTTAGGCCGGTGGAGCGCCATCCCCCCTCTTTGTTACGGTATGGGCCGCCGCCCCCGCGCGTGCAGGCGCACGCCTGGCGCTGTAGCAGCGGCTCCAGCACCGTGGAACGCATTGGGAAGGGACGCCGTCTTACCTACTCCTGTACTCCGTATGGGCCAACGTCAGCAGCTCCCTCGAGCCTATTAGAAGACATCACCACCATCCGCCGCTCTTCTACCCTCGAACCGCCACTGTTCGGGTACAAGATAGGCCATGATGGCCAGATCGCTGCAAGGATCGTCCGGACGGCCGCCCACTCTACAGCATAGCACGACGTGCTTCCTCACGTAGCTAGATAGCGCGGCGCTCATGTGATTCGCCTCCTCCTTGATCTATAAAAGGAGGGCGAACCCCCCTGCCGCGGGGGAGGGAGACAGACAGAAAACAAGCACACAAGACAGACTCGACACAACAGGAGACGAGATGTGCCACACACTCGCTCTCCAATCCTCCCACAACACCTCCAGACACTACGCCAGGGACTTGGAAGCCAGCCTTCCTCTCCCGCCTTGCTTGTAGCAGCCCCACTACAGGCACCCCCGGTGCTGAGCAATATAGTGCCTTGAGCACACCACTGCTGGACGTACGGCCCCCTCGGCGGGAACCGGGATAAATCCCGTGTCTCTTATTGCTTAGCATCGACCATTGAGGGATAGACCTCGGCGCTTTCTCTTGGTTAGTGTCGGGACCATATTCCGCACCGACGCTTGGCGCCCACCGTGGGGCGATCCGAGCGCCCGAGGTCATTCCACCAACTCCCTCCATGGTGATCCGCACCGAGTACCGTGGTACACGCTCCTGCATGGGCGGCTCGGACCCCCTCCCCGCGGGGGTTCGAAATCCGGTTCGGGGGCACCGAACTTTCGGGCCACGGGGAACGGCTACCTCATGCGCCTCACCAACCATGAGGAGCTCGCGCGCGCGCGCGCCGGGCGGGTCCGCTCCGGTCCCCGCCGCACGCACCACCACGGCGCGGCGCCCGCGGGCACGGATGCCGGTGGGCCCGTCGACGCCACGAGGCCGCCGCCGCTGCGGGGCGGCGTTCGCGCCGGGCGCGGTCCCCGAGCGGCGGCGGGCCGAGCGCGCCCGCTTCTCGGCGCGCGCGCGCCCGCCGTCACGACGACCACCATCCCCGGCGGGACGGCGCACGGTCTCGGACCGCGCATCCCCATTGGGCCGCGTGGCGCTACGTCGGCCTACAACGCCAACGTCAACACCACGATGCGCGAGGGTTCCGCCCGGCCGTCACGTCTTCGTCGCCGGGGATCCCGGCGCCTCGGCCGGGTGACGAGTCGTCCCCGGGTTCCCTCGACGCGTTGCCACCCGCCAACCGCCACGGTACGCGGAGTGGGACTTCTCGGCGTGCGGGACCCGATCATGTTCCGGCGTTTCCTCGACGCTACGGATTGCGGGGTTCGGCCGCTCCGACGACTCCGCGCGAGACGGGAGCTACGATCCCGCGCGGGAGTGCTACGATGTCATCACCAACGACCCGGCCAATGCCGCCGGTGCGGTGGGCGGCCGGAGACGGGGAGGTCACGCCGCCCCGGGGGATCGCCACGCGCCCGGCCGCGGGGCCAAGCGCTCTCGCCGGGGGCCGACGCCGACGCGCGGTGGCCCAAGCCCGCGAACTCGAGGCCAAGGCGGCGGAGGAATACCGGACGGTGCGGGCGCTCCGTGCCTCAATGGCGGGGGGAAGCCTCCCGCGCGCGGCGAACACGCGCGGGAGGCCGGGGCCGACGGTCCGTGACCGCATCAACACCGACCCCAACATCGACAACGCGGACGCACCCCCACGGGCGAGCCAAAAGCTCATCGCCGCCGCGACGCTGCTGCGGGCCATGCCGGCACCCTCGACCCCCGAGGGCGCGAGACCTGCACCGCGAGGTGCAAACTCTCATCGAGCAAGCGGCCGTCCGGCGGCCGAGAGCTCGGCATCATGCATCCGCCAATAGGGGGATGCGCGGGACGACGGAGCCGCACCGGGGGGCGAACCCTCGGTCCACGCGGGGAGGGGCGGCGGGGGCGACCCGCCGACCCGGGACGCACGCCGGCCAAGGAGCGGCTCCTTGACGCACGCAGGGCGCTGGATGGCGACGCCCGCAACGTCATCAACGCCAGGCGCACGAGCAGGGCGGACACATGTCACACCCGATTTTCCGAAGAAAACCAAATGCATCTCATATGTGCACCAGGATCAAGTTTACACACATATGATAGACGTCATGAGTGAAATATCAATAAACAGCAATAAAATCGTACAAGAGTTAAACCATTACATTATCTCTTTATTACACTCAGACGTTAGACTCGAAGGTCTTTACAACGATCAAACGATAACTATGAAGACGCAACTCCATCTTCATCTTCCACGAGCATCCGGCGGGGGCACGCAAGCCTCAGAACTCCTCGTAGTCGCTGAAGTGCTCTTCTCCAGTGATTTCCTCTGAACAGCGGGTAAGCAAGGGTGAGCACACTTATGGTTGGAGCTCAGCAAGTGGGGGAAAGATGCAAGGCCGTCAAGGATAGGCTAAGAGTTTGCTGCGGTTAGCATTTTAATGTTGGTCAAATTTTATTAACAAGCACCTAATTACTAGATGTAAGTTTATACCAACCCACTTAAGCATTTAGGAAAGCATCTTCTCTCAAAACCCACAAGAAACCATAATTTAGTTCCATCTTCAAGTTTATTAATCATGTGAGGGTCCAGGCCACTCTTGACCGTGAGTACGGCTGATCAATCAGTTTTACACTCTGCAGAGGTTGTACACTTTACCCACAGTTCGTGTTCCCCAACTTGCCTGGGTTGATCAGACCCTTAAACACTTCCGAGGTGAGTGGCTAGGGGTCCACTACGAAGCCTTTACAAAGGAAAGAAGAGAAACCAACGACCCGCAACGATTCTGACGGCGGAGCGGACCATAACCCTCCCTAATGGTCAGCACCTTAGCCAAGGCTGCTACCCCAAAAGAACCGGGCTATACCCCTTCAACTCCGGCCCCCTGTGCCCCTCTCGGAAAAGGGCTATCAGCTAACCCACTCTCCTAATTACTTGGCTAAGCCGAGCCATGTGGACCGTGGTTGCCTTGTTTTCTGGGTGGTTCTCCATGTTCCGATTAAACCATATGATCTTGTTATTAACCATAAGCACACACATACATGTATATCATCCAAGTTATCATGATCAACATTCAACATATTGCATAAGATTCATTTTAACCATCCCAAGTTATAGCAACTAAGCATTTCTACCCAAAACATTTATTTAAAAGGGGTTTTCCAAGGTCAAGGGGATAAAAGTCTAGTTATGTCCTTAAGAAGGTGATTTCCCATCAAGTTTATGCAATACAACATTTAAAAGTAAACTTAGTTATCATGCAATTGTTTAGGACAAAGAAGAATATGCAGAGGGAGAAGTCCACTTGCCTTCCTTGCTTAAACACTGGGGTTCTTCTTCTTCAAACACTTGCTCTTGATCCGCTTCAACTGGTTTCTCACTTGAAACTGGCACACTGTCTACGAGCACACAAGAAAGCATACAATAAACAAAACAATACACCAAGCATGAAAAGCTTAAAGAGAAGACAAGGGTTGGCTCTAGGAACGCGAACACAAAAGCACTAGGAACTATCGAGAGCTTTGGATGATCTCAAACAAGAGCTAGCTATGTGCTTGGTATATTTTAATTAAGTAAAATCATGTGTATAGGTTATTTCAGAGAAATACCCTATTTATAATTAAGCAAGTTATATTTATATTTAAAAGACGGTGTAAGCCTAGTTCAATTTTACTTATAAATATTCAAGTATGATTTATGCAAATTAAACATTTTAATTCAAAACAAGCATGTAAAAGCATCTAGGCGCTTATCTATATATTTCGAGTTATTCTAATCAAATTACAACTTAAAAACACATTTATATTCATATTAATCAAATTAACAATTTAATTAAGAAAACTCGAGATAAACCTATATTGCTTTTATATAGGAAGCAAATTGCATAATCATTAATCAAATTAAGTTTGATTATAAAAACCGAGGTACACATCTAATTGGCTTTTAATTATAAGAAATATTTAACTAATATTAAGCATATTAACTTTCTTATGAAAACACGTGTTGAACTCTAACTAGTTTTTAATTAGAAAAGCATGCATAATAAGATTTAATCATATTAATCATTTAAACAAATTATAAAACAAGGAACATGTACAACATTGGTCCTATCACGTAGTTTTAGTTGATATGAGCCTAACGCAACTTGAAACGGTGGAAACGGAGCTAAAACGCACAAGATACAGCCAAAACAAGGTTCTAAAACTGACGGACTTGAGAAGACGGTCACGTGGACACCAAGAACGCTTAAAACGGAGCTAGGACGGAAAAGATATGGCTAAAACAAGTTTCAAGGGCTTTTCTGTGAAGAAACCGGGCTAAAACATAATTATGTATATAAACAGAGGGGTTTATAGGCAAAGAGTGATGAAAAGGGTCTCTAGTGAAGGAATCTAGGAAAACCAGGGGCTAGATCATAAAAACAGGGACCTATATGTGAAGATTCTAATAGGTGGAAGGACATATACGTGATTATAAAAAGGACGGGGGTCTTTTTCGCAAAAGAACCGAAGCCGACCGCTATGTGGTCTCGTTGACCGACGAGCTACTTTAGATCGTGACCGTTGATCTCGGATCGGGTGGCCTCGACGAACCGCGAGCGACGGTGCGGCGGCGGGCTCGATTGGTGGCGGCGGTGCCGGGCCGTGGACCGAGCGATGGACTTGGTCCATGGGTCCACGGTGGACCGGCCGAAGGGGTAACACCCCGATTTATTCAAGGCTGTTGATCACAGATCAATCGGCTGGCTGAAAACCAAGAAGGACAGGGGGCTAAACTCAAAAGGGAAGGATCTGGACGAAAGGGTCTCTACTGGTGGAAGGGTACTCATGTGATTATAGAAAGTGCAGGGGGGTTTTCACAAAATGGCGGCGGACAACTAAGAGTTGACCGGTATGTGACCCATTGACTTGGGCAGGGCCGCGATCCACGCCGTCCGTGCTGGATCTAACGGCCGGCATCACCCCAAGCGACGAGGCGGCGGCGCACGGCGGGGGCGGCGGCGGAGCTCGCCGGGGCATCACCGGAGAAGGCAGTTTGGGCGCTACGGTGCACTATTTGCGACACGGTTTGGACCGGGAGCAAGAGGAGGACATCACGGAGCTCACCAGGGACTCGTTGACGGTGGTGGGGCGATGTAGACGACGTGCGACGAAGAGGGCGGACGGGATCACGGGTCCCCGCCGGGAGAGGGTTGTGGCCTCGGCCGCGTGCTCTGGGCGTCGCGGTGGGGTCTGGTGGTCTGCGAGTGCAACGGGGAGAAGCGAGGAGGGTGAGTTCGGGACCGACGGCGCTAGGACACGGCGGCGGTGGAGCACTTCACCTCGGCGGCGGTGCTTGGCCATCCGCCGCGGTCGCGCGAGCGAGACACAACGGCCCAGGTAGGGCGGCGGAGCGCACTAGGGCGCGCGCGGCCTCGGGCGCTTAGCTTTATAGCGAGCGAGAGATGGAGGGAGGGGAAGGAGATGCGGCATGGCCGGCCATCAATGGCCGAAGGGCGCCGGCGGCTCAAGGCATTCAAGGGGCGGCGTGATGGGGAAGGAGTAACCGAAGGAGAAGTAAAGAAGGGGAGGGGCGGCGGGTGTTTCCTTTGCGCCATAAAGAGGAGGATTAAAGACGGAAGGGCGAAGGAGACGGGGAAAAGGCGGCGGCGGCGGCGCCACGGTGAGATGCGAGAGGAGGCGACGGGAGGTGGAAGGAAGTGGACTTGACGCGCGGGCCGTGGGTCGGTGAGAGAAGAAGAGGGAAGAAGAAATGGGCCACGGGGGGGGGGTGTTGGGCGGAAGAGAGAGAGCAGGCCGCGCGGGGTGAGATGGGCTGCGGGTTTTGGGCCAAAAGGGAGGGGTGGTTTGGGGTTTTGTTTGTTTGTTTATTTATTATTTTTTTTCCAAACCTTTTTCAAACCTTTTCAAACTCACATTTCAAACTTTTGAAATTGAACTCTTTTCAAAACACTCCAAGATTTTCAAAATATTTTTAAAATCTTTTAAAACTTCACACAAACAAATAATAAAACCATGCATTCAAAACATGATGCACAAGCACTTATTGCTTCTAAATTATTAAAATGATATTTAATTATTTTAAAGGCCAAATTTATTTGATAATTTATTTAATCCTTAGAAAATAAAATCTAAAACACCTTGTTGCTTACATAAATTTAGTGATGGAATTTTAGGGTGTTACAACGCACGAGCAGCAGTGGGCTACCACCCTCGACGGGGTGGACGCTACGACAGCGGCGAGGACCGCTCCCCGACGCCGGAGCCCCCAGGGACCCGTGTGTTCAGCCGGGAGATCCGCGCAGCGGCGTTCCCCCAACGCTTCCGCCAACCCTCGACCACCGTCAAGTACAACGGGGAGACGGACCCCCGCGTGTGGCTCAACGACTACCGCTTGGCTTGCCAGCTGGGCGGGGCCACCAGCGACGAGGTCATCATCCGCAACTTGCCCCTCCACCTCGGCGACGCGGCCCGGACATGGCTCGAGCACTTGCCCGCCAGCCAAATCCACAATTGGGATGATCTGGTCCGCACGTTCGTGGGCAACTTCCAGGGCACGTACGTGCGCCCCGGAAATTCATGGGACCTGCGCTCCTGCACGCAGAAGCCCGGCGAGTCGCTACGGGACTTCATACGGCGCTTCTCCAAGCGCTGCACCGAGCTCCCCAGCGTGGCGCAGTTCGAGATTGTGCACGCCTTCCTCGAGGGCACCACGTGCCGGGACCTCGTGCGAGAGCTGGGACGCAGCCCGCCCGCGGACTCCAACGAGCTGTTCGACATCGCCACCAGCTTCGCCTCGGGAGAAGAGGCTGTGGGGGCGATCTTTGACGGCAAGAAGGGCAAGCGCTCGGACGACGCGCCCGCGGAGGGCAGCAAGTCCAGAGAGCCCCATCGGAAGGATAAGCGGGGCAAGAAAGGGAAGAAACCGCGCCGCGAGGCGCGCGAGCAGGGGCGCGACGGCGGTAATGCCGAGGCCCTTGCTGTTGACCCGGCTCAACGGGGCCCTCGACCGGCCCCTCGAGGCCCGGGGGTGTTTGATGACATGCTAAAAAAGCCATGTCCTTACCACAAGACCCCAGTAAACCACACCCTTGAGCAGTGCGATATGCTCAAGAAGTTCTATGGCCGCGCCGCCGCGAAGGAGGCAGAGGCCAAGAAAGACGGAGGCGACGGCGACGCAGGCGGCTTCCCCGCCGTAGAAAACGTGTTCCTCATCTTTGGGGGCCAACCGTCGACATGTCGACCCGCCAGCGCAAGAAGGAGCGGCACGAGGTCCTCGCCGCGGAGAGGTCGCCTCCGTCCTTCCTCAATTGGTCGGAGGACGCCATCACCTTCAGCCGGGAGGACCACCCGAACCGCGTCCCCAACCGGGCCGGTGCCCGCCGGTGGTCGACCCCATCATCGGGAACGCGCGGTTCTCGAAGGTCACGATGGACGGAGGCGGCGGCCTCAACATCCTCTACGCGCATACGTTGCGCTTGATGGGGATCGGGTTGGACCGAGTGCGGCCCGGCACGAAGCCGTTCCACGGCATTGCGCCGGCAAGCGAGGTCCGGCCCCTCGGGCGGATCGACCCCGCCGCCTTGGTTTGGCACCGCAAAGAATTTCCGCAAGGAGATCCTCACCTTCGAGGTGGTGGGGTTCAAGGGAGCCTACCACGCCATACTTGGGCGACCTTGTTACCCCAAATTCATGGTGGTCCCCAACTACACCTACTTGAAGATGAAGATGTCAGGACCAAACGGCGTCATCACCGTCGGCTCGTCCATCGAGCACGCATTCGACTGCGACGTCGAGTGCGTAGAGCACGTAGAGGCACTGGCGTTGGATGAAGCGCTGGTGACCACTTTGGAGAAGATGGTCAACGAAGACCTCGACTCCGCCACCAAGCACACCGGCACCTTCGAGGCCGCGGAGCAGACCAAGGAGGTCCCCCTCGACCCTTCTGCCCCCGAGGGCAAGGCGTTGAGGGTCAGCTCCACCCTCGATCCCAAATAGGAAGTGGTGCTCGTCGACTTCCTTCGCACCAACGCCGACATCTTCGCGTGGAGCCCCTCGGATATGCCAGGCATCCCGAGGGAGGTCGCCGAGCACTCCCTTGACATCCTGCCTCACGCCCGTGCCGTGCAGCAGCGGCTGCGCCGCTTCGACGAGGAGCGGCAACGGGCAATCGGAACGGAGCTACGAAAGCTCCTCGAGGCCGGGTTCATCAAGGAGGTGTTCCACCCAACGTGGCTAGCCAACCCAGTGCTTGTAAAGAAAAAGAACGGGAAGTGGCGGATGTGTATCGACTGCACTAGTCTTAATAATGCATGTCCTAAAGTTCCTTTTCCTTTGCCACGCATTGATCAAATCGTTGATTCAACGGCTGGGTGTGAATTGCTTTGCTTCCTTGATGCTTACTCCGGGTACCACCAAATAAAGATGAAGGAGTCCGACCAGCTCGCGACTTCGTTCATCACGCCATTCGGGACGTTCTGCTACATCACGATGCCGTTTGGCCTCCGAAACGCGGGTGCGACATACCAGCGCTGCATGCAGCACGTTTTCGGGGATCACATCGGGCGGACGGTCGAAGCGTACGTGGACGACATCGTCGTAAAGACCAGGAAGGCGGACGACCTGGTTGGCGACCTTGGCGTCGCGTTCGGCTGCCTACGGGCCAGTGGGGTCAAATTAAACCCCGAAAACTGTGTCTTTGGAGTGCCGCGAGGTATGCTCCTGGGATACATTGTCTCCCAATGGGGAATCGAGGCCAACCCTGAAAAGGTTGCGGCCCTCGAACGAATGGGTCCGATCCGGGACCTCAAAGGGGTGCGAGAGGTCTTTGGGGTGCCTTGCCGCCTTGAGCCGTTTCATCTCGCGGCTCGGTGAGAAGGGCCTGCCCCTCTATCGCCTCCTCAAGAAGCACGAGCGCTTCTCCTGGACCACTGAGGCCCAGGATGCGCTCGACAAGCTGAAGGCGTCTCTAACGCACGCCCCAATCCTCACGCCGCCGCAAGACGGCGAACCACTGTAGCTCTACGTGGCCGCAACCACCCAGGTGGTCAGCGCCGTGATCGTCGTGGAGCGCACGGAGGAAGGGCACAACTTTCCTGTACAGCGGCCGGTCTATTACATCAGCGAGGTCCTGTCAGACACCAAGACGCGCTACCCCCAGGTCCAGAAGTTGCTGTACGCGGTAGTCCTTGCGCGGCGCAAGCTCCGCCACTACTTCGAGGCCCACCCCGTTACGGTGGTTTCCTCCTTCCCACTGGGGGAGATCATCCGCAACCCCGACGCCGGGGCGGGGATCGCCAAGTGGTCCGTGGAGCTGATGGGCGAGACGCTCGCCTACGCCCCGCGCAAGGCCGTCAAATCCCAAATCTTGGCTGATTTCGTCGCTGAATGGACGGATACGCAGCTACCGCCGCCGCAGATCCAAGCGGAGTGCTGGACTCTGTTCTTCGACGGCTCGGTGATGAAAACAGGGGCGGGCGCGGGCCTGCTCTTCGTGTCACCCCTCGGGGAACACATGCGGTACGCGGTGCGCCTCCACTTCCCCGCATCCAACAATATGGCTGAATACGAGGCCCTCCTCTACGGCCTCAAAATCGCCATCGAGTTAGGCGTCAAGCGCCTCGACGTGCGGGGGGACTCGCAGCTCGTAATCGACCAAGTCATGAAGAACGCGAGCTGCCATGATGACAAGATGGAGGCCTACTGCAAAGCCGTGCGAGCCCTCGAGGACAAGTTCTACGGCATCGAGCTCAACCATGTGCCCCGACGGTACAACGAGGAGGCGGACGAGCTGGCCAAGATTGCGTCCGGGCGGATCACCGTCCCCCCGAACGTTTTCGCACACGACGTCGCTCAGCCCTCGGTCGTCTTCGAGCCACACCCCTTGAGTCACGATGAACCCTCGGGGGCCACCTCGAATCCAGCGGGTGCGGAACCCATGGACGAGGACCCCTCGAACGAGGCGTACGTGCTCTCCCTCCTCGAGGGGTATGGCTCCCACGAGGCCGACGTGATGGACATCGAACCAGCTCCTGTCAAAGCGGACTGGCGCGACAAATACGTCACCTGGATCGCTCGAGGGGAACTCCCCGCGGACCGGGCCGCGGGCAGGCGCATCGCCAGGATGGCCAAGTCCTTTGCCCTCGTTGACGGTGAGCTGTACAAGCGCGCCGCCTCCGGCATCCTGCAGCGGTGTGTGCCCATCCCCGAGGAGCGCGAGCTCCTACCGGACATTCACGCGGGGACCTGTGGCCACCACGCCGCGCCCCGCACCCTCGTCGGCAACGCGTTCCGCCAGGGCTTTTACTGGCCTACCGCGGTCACGGACGCCAGCGAGATCGTACGCACCTGCGAAGGGTGCCAGTTCTATGCCCGCAAGTCCAACTTGCCCGCCCATACCCTGCAGACCATCCCCGTAACGTGGCCATTTGCCGTGTGGGGGCTGGACATCGTCGGGCCCCTACGGAAGGCGCCCGGGGGCTTCACCCACTTGTTGGTCGCGATCGACAAGTTCTCCAAGTGGGTGGAGGTGCGCCCCATCACGAATCTCGGGGCGGGCGGGCGGTAACATTCTTCACCGAGCATCGTCTACCGCTTTGGAGTGCCAAACTCCATCATCACCGACAATGGGTCCCGAGTTCACGGGCGGGAAGTTCTTGGAGTTCGCGACAAGTTCCACATCCGTGTGGATTGGGCAGGCTGTGGCACACCCACGGACCAACGGCCAAGTAGAGCGTGCCAATGGCATGATCTTACAAGGCCTAAAGCCCGAAATTTTCGACCGGCTAAACAAATGCGGGCGAAAATGGCTCCAAGAGTTACCCGGCGGTTGTGTGGAGCCTAAGGACCACCCCGAGCAGAGCCACTGGGTTCACCCCGTCTTTCCTAGTCCATGGCGCGGAGGCCGTCCTCCCCACGGACTTAGAATACGGATCGCCCAGGGTTCGAGGCTATGACGAGGATGCCAACCAGCGAGCCCGCGAGGACTCGCTGGATCAGCTGGACGAGGCACGCCTCGTGGCCTTGATGCACTCCGCGAGGTACCAACAGTCCCTCAGGTGCTACCAAGCACGCAAGATACGCCGGCGGGATTTCAGCAAAGGGGATCTGGTCCTAAGGCTACGCCAAGACAACCGAGGGCGCCACAAGCTATCGCCCCCATGGGAGGGACCCTACGTCGTGGTGAAGGTACTCAAGCCCGGCACGTACAAGCTGGCCAACGAGGACGGTGAAGAGCTCACCAACGCTTGGAACATCCAACAGCTACGTCGCTTCTACCCCTAGCTAGGATTCCCAAGCATTTTTTGTTGTAAAAACCATATGGCCAACGCCCCAGTTGGTGACAACTATGTAAACACCTCAAGTCAAATGGAAAGGGCAACTCGGCTTTCCCCTGAAACCCAAGTTACCCTCGGGGGCTACTGCGGGGGGCACCCCCCCCCAAAATAGTCCCATTTTCGCGCAAAAATAAAGCAACTCACACACGCTAAGTTTGCTTTCTACTTCAACCCCGAGCAACGGTTCGAACAGGGCGCAGGTGGCCTAGCGGAAGGAGCGCGCGAGTCAGAGATAGCCTACGCCGCGAGGATACGGCCCTTCTCTCTCGCCTCCAACCCAGCAGGCCCCCCACGAAAACCGAACTCCCCTAACTAGAATCTACTCAGGAAGAAGGAGAAACAAAAAGCGCAAACAAACAAAAGGCTTCATTTCGTATCAGCAAATATTTACGATCAAGATAACTTGTTTATTTACAAAGGCCGCTCGGCCAAAATACTGATACACAAATAAATACTGATCCTCACGCCGCCGCAGGACGGCGAACCCCTGCAGCTCTACGTGGCCGCGACCACCCAGGTGGTCAGCGCCGTAATCGTGGTGGAGCGCACGAAGGGCACGCCCTGCCGGTCCAGCGGCCGGTCTATTACATCAGCGAAGTCTTGTCCGACACCAAGATGCGCTACCCTCAAGTCCAAAAGCTGCTGTATGCGGTGGTCCTCGCGCGGCGCAAGCTCCGCCACTACTTCGAGGCCCACCCCGTCACGGTGGTCTCCTCCTTCTCGCTGGGGGAGATCATCCGCAATCCAGACACGACGGGCAGGATCGCAAAGTGGTCAGTGGAGCTGATGGGTGAGACGCTCGCCTACGCCCCGCGCAAGGCCATCAAGTCCCAGATCCTGGCGGATTTCGTCGCTGAGTGGACAGATACGCAGCTACCACCGCCACAGATTGTTGACGGATAATAGACGTATCCCTCTACGATCCGCAAGCGTACGGACCCCACACCTTTTTCACCACGGGATTCCCAAGGTTCTTGTCAATCCGCGGAGCAAGGGGATTACAAGCGTTCGATCAACAACGACACACTAGCTACTAAAACCCTAACTATATTATACTAGAAAAACAACTAAACTACACTAGAGAGAATGATAAACGATCAAGGAAGAAGACACTCGCCCACGGGTCTACGATACTAGAGCATGCAATCGCTTAAAGACATGAAAAACCAATCTAACCTATCGGGGTTGTGACCACGGTTTCGCCCTTTCCCTCCTCTCGTACTGTCACTACGCGAAGGTATTCATGACTAGACCTTTGATGGCCAAGGCGTATTAAATGGATCCAAGGAAGCATTGAGGCCTTACTCCCTCTACGGCATGGTTGCAAGCCTTAAGCATTAAAGTATATTCAACACAAGATGATAGATAGATAATCCGACAAAGTGCGATTACATCTCACGATCGATTACAACCCATGGACGAATGAGAAGATTACCCCATCAAGGTGCTGTTCATGGCACCGTTGATCATGGTTTCCCTTCCGCCGGTGTCTTCCTTCTTCTCCACGAGAGGGTGCTTCCTTCGAGGTGGTTGATCTCCTCCAGAGATCCTCCTCCTCTCTCTCTAGCTTGAGGATGGCCTTACGGTGCGAATAACTCCTCTCCTCCGTGTTGGCGGCGCGTCGGGGGTTTTAGGGTCGAAGATCCTTCGAGGGCAAGGAAGACGGGACCGAGCCGGTGCCGAAGTGGGCTGGGCCGGCCCGCTTGGGCCGGCCGGCCCAGGCCCAGTTTCGGCCCAGTTCGGTCGCCCTTTTTGCTCCGTGGGTCCTCGTGCATTTATCTACTTTGCCCCCTCCACTTGGATGATTTTGACGTTATTATCCTCGCGATCAAGATGGAGACTCTCTTTGCATGAAGTTTGATCTTTTACGCTTCAATCCCCGGGGGTGTTCCTCGTAGCACTTCGGTCCTCGCCACCATTGGAAGTGATTTCAGCAAGCTCATGAATACGAACAAGACTCCATGAATGCTCCTTTGAACTTATTGCGAATCCGTCCTTTATGTCCATGATTTCCTACATAAACATAACACTTCCAAATGCATGCACAAAGATGAACTCGTTATATGATTAGTGTGCCTAGTGGCGGGTTAGTTCCATAATCAAATCCAAACCAAAGTGTAATGAACATGCTAGGTGCACCAAAATACACCGTCAACATCTCCCCCACACTTAGCTCTTGCTCGTCTTCGAGCAAGTACTCGTAAAAGAACTTCGTCCAAGGAGTGTAATCGTGTACCACTTATCCTTCTTCACAAGTTAGTCAATCCTTTCATCTTTAATACATAAACACAAAGTAATGGTAATCAAACATAAACGTGGGCGTTTAGAATTTTTACCACGTCAAGATTTACCCCACAACTCAAACTCTTCACTCGAAGTCTTCAATTTCAGCCATGCTTACTCCTTTGCTTCCATCGGAGGGTTTTTATTATTTTCAAAACAAAAATTCCTGCAACAAGTATTAGACAAAAAAAACTTTCTCCAAGCTCTCTCAAGTCACTCATATGATGTGGCTATCCTAACCAAATTTTATAAAACTCTCACCTCCCATTAATCTCTCATATATCATGTAAAGTGGAGAACATCGAATGCACAACGTAAGGTCCATCCCACTTGCTTTGCAATTTCCCCTTTCCGAAGGTTTTAAACCTCGAATTGTAAAGGAGGACCTTATCTCCTTCTTTAAATTCTTTTTTCTTCAATCTTTTATCATACCACCTTTTGATTCTCTCCTTGTATATGCTCGCGTTTTCATATGCTTTCAACCTCAACTCCTCTAGCTCGCTTATTTGAATTCTTCGTTTCACCACCGCGGCATCGAGATCAAGGTTCATCTCTTTAATCGCCCAATAGGCTTTATGTTCCAACTCAACCGGAAGGTGGCAAGCTTTTCCATAGACGAATTGATAAGGGGTCATACCTATTGGTGTTTTAAACGTCGTTCGATAAGCCCATAAAGCTCCGTCTAATTTCTTTGACCAATCCTTGCCTCCCTTTTCTATGGTCTTGTTAAGTATGCTTTTTAATTGCCTATTTGACGTCTCCGCTTGTCCGTTGGTTTGTGGGTGATAGGCCGTGGAGACTCTATGCTCAATTCCCAACTTGGACAAGCACTTTTTGAAGTTCTGCCGGTGAAATGAGTTCCTCCATCACTTATCAAGATTCTCGGTGTACCGAAACGGGGAAAAATCACGTTCTTGATCATAGTGATGGACTCCTCCGTGGAAGCTTTACGACATGGTATAGCCTCTACCCACTTGGATACATAATCAACCATAACAAGTATATACTCGAATCCAAATGAGTTTTTAAAAGGCCCCATGAAGTCTATGCCCCATACATCGAATATGTCGATTTGCAAGTTGTATTTCAAAGGCATAGAATTTCTTTGAGAGATGTTTCCGGTTCTTTGACATTCGGGGCATGACGCAACGTATATTTTAGTATCTTCATGCATCTCCGGCCAAAAGAATCCGCTCGACCATACTTTTGCTTCGGTTCGAAAATGGCTATAGTGCCCACCGTACTCCGCCGAGTGGCACTTCCTTAGAATCTCAAGCCTCTCTTCTCTTGGCACACATCTTCTCATCACTCCATCATTGCCAAGCTTGAAGAGGTATGGTGCATCCCAAAAATATTTCTTACTTTCAGAGATTATCTTCCTTTGAGTGTTTTTATCTAAATGATCGAGGGGCATCTTTCGAATTGCTCGAATGATGTCGATCATCCAAGTATCTTTATCAAGCACTCTATAGAGGTGATCATCTCTCATCTTATCTTCTATGGGCTCTTTATCATCTTGTCCACGATTCATCCTAGACAAATGATCGGCCACAACATTCTCCACCCCCTTTTTATCACGAATTTCAACATCGAACTCTTGGAGAAGAAGGATCCAACGAATCAAACGTGGTTTAGCTTCCTTCTTAGCCAAGAGATACTTGATAGCTGCGTGATCGGTGTAAACAATGACTTTCGAGTTCACGATGTAAGATCTGAATTTTTCGAAAGCAAATACCACCGCTAGCAACTCTTTTTCCGTAGTGGCGTAATTTAATTGTGCCCCACTAAGAGTTTTGCTAGCGTAGTAAACGGCGTGAACTCGGCCTTCCTTTCTTTGTCCCAAGACCGCGCCTACGGCGTAGTCACTTGCGTCACACATGATCTCGAAAGGTTGGCTCCAATCCGGAGGTTGGATGATGGGAGCACTCACCAACGCATTTTTCAAGGTCCGGAATGCCGCTAGGCACTTCTCATCAAAGTCGAAAGCCACATCCTTTTGAAGAAGGTGTGTTAAAGGCTTAGTGATCTTCGAGAAGTCCTTTATAAATCTTCTATAGAATCCGGCATGGCCTAGAAAGCTCCTTAAGGACTTAACATCCGTAGGAGGTGGGAGTTGCTCAACCGTCTCTACCTTAGCCTTGTCCACTTCAATTCCTCTCTCGGATATAACATGTCCGAGCACTATGCCTTGCTTAACCATGAAGTGGCACTTTTCCCAATTTAAAACCAAATCAACCTCCGCACACCTTGTAAGGACCTTTTCTAAGTTTGCTAAGCAATCCATGAACGTCTTCCCGTAAACGGAAAAATCATCCATAAACACTTCAACAATTTCTTCGATGAATTCGAAAACACGGCCATCATGCAACGTTGAAAAGAGGCCGGAGCGTTGCATAGGCCGAAGGGCATCCTCCTATATGCAAACGTTCCGTAAGGACACGTAAACGTTGTCTTATGTTGATCTTCGGGTGAATAGGAATTTGCATGAACCCCGAGTATCCGTCGAGAAAGCAAAAATAAGCGTGGTTTGCTAACCTCTCGAGCATCTCGTCTATGAACGGTAGGGGGAAGTGATCTTTCTTCGTCGCTTTGTTAAGCTTACGATAATCGATACACATCCGCCACCCGGTCACGGTTCTTTGCGGTATCAACTCGTTCTTCTCATTCTTCACCACGGTTAAACCTCCTTTCTTCGGTACACAATGTACCGGGCTCACCCATTCACTATGTGGAACCGGGTAGATGATTCCGGCATCAAGCAACTTGATAACCTCTTTCTTTACTACCTCTCGCATGGCATGGGTTAGCCTCCTTTGGTGGTCCACTACAGGCTTACATTGGTCTTCCATTGGTATACGATGAGTGCAAAAGGCTGGGCTAACACCTTTGAGATCGTTAATTGAATATCCAATCACCTTCCTATGTTTTTTAATAAAATCAGCAACGCTTCATTTTCTTTGGGACTCAACTCGTCGCTCACAATGACTGGATAAGTTTTGTCTGGGCCCAAAAATTCATATTTTAATCCCTTGGGCAAAGGTTTAAGGTCTACCTCGGGCACTTGTGGCTCCTCGGGTTTGATTTCTCCTATGTCTTCAAACTTCTCTTCCTCCACGCTACCGTCATGCGGCTCTAAGCCTTTTGTCGCATCCTCTAGTTCTTCATCTTGTTGATTACTAATTTGATTTTCCATCGCTCTTTGCAGCGGGTCTCTAAGGGTTTCAACAAAACAAAGACTATCTATCTCTTCTACTTCTTCATCTTCGGGAGGAAAAGGGGTAAGGTGTTTAGAAGCACGAAGAAAGTTATATATGTACTTTGTTCCATTAAGGTTCATTGTTACTTTGCCTTCTCCGGCATCTAACACGGCATCAACCAACTTAAGAAAAGGCCTACCTAAGATTATATGATCAGAATTACCATGGTAAGCATCAATAACAAAGAAATCGGTTGGTATATAGTTTCTAGAGATTTTTACTTTCATGTTGCAAGCAATACCTAGAGGTTTGATAGTTCTACCATCTCCCATAATTAATTTCGTTGATGTTGGAGCTAAGTCTAGATTGTGGTATTGAACTTTATCGTAAATTTTAGAAGATAGAACACTTACTTGGGCTCCGATGTCGCATAAGGCTTTGCATTGAACTCCGTTGATCTCGCAACTCAAGTGCGGCGTCATCTTCTCTTCTTCTTCGGATCCGATCGAATAAATTTCAGCAAGGCGAGCATATGGTGATGCTTCGGGCTTGATCCCCATGATCCTCTTCACCTCGGCAATATGTTCCGGATCCACCACGTCATCTCCAAAGAGCTTTTCAAAAATCTCACCGGTGGTTTCGAGGTCGTATGAATTTTCAGCTTTCTTCTCCGGTGGGAAATCGACTTCCAATGCTCTTGCTATTCCCTTTTGATTAGGGAACGGTCTTCTCTTGTCGAATACTTCTCCGTAATCAATAGGAACCCAATCCATTGGCTCGAACTCCCTTAGTGGCTTCGCGCTTGACATGCTTCTCTTGTTCGTCTCGTTTGGTGCGGCGAAGTCGACGTTTGGTGTAGTTCTTGACTTGGTGTGTTCTTGTTCAAGCTTTTCCATGATCGGCTCCTCTTTTGTGACTTCCGGAGTTGCCTCTTTAGAAAATTCAGCAAGCTTTTTCTTCCTTGAATTGAATTCCGGCTCTTCCGCAAGTCTTGTTTCCCAATCTCTTCGCATGGCAGCCGCTTTACTAACTTTTTGTAAAAGTTGGGCGGCTTCCGTGAGTGTTTTCTCCATGAGATCCCCACCTGCACACATTTCGACGTGTCGCATGCAACTAGGGGTTAGGGAAAAGAAAAATGTATGCAAGAGTACGTCACCGGTGAAGCCGAGTTTTGGTCCTTGTTCGATTAATTCATTAAACCTATCCCGGGCTTGGTCTATCCCTTCCTCTTCTCCTTGCATGAAAGTGATCACTTGCCTCCTTAGATGTTGAACCTTGCTAATTGGAAAGAACTTCTCGCAAAACTTCTTTGTCAACTTGTTCCAATTGCCTTCAACTTCAAAGGACGCAACCGAATACCATGTCTTTGCTTTGCGGCAAGTGAGTAGGGAAAGAGATTCCATTTGAACCATTCAACGGGAACTCCTTCTTGACGCACCGTGTTGCATATTGTCGTGAAATCCCTTATGTGTCTATATGGGTTCTCCGTAACCATCCCTTCAAATGGGTTTTCCGCCACCATCTTGATGATCTTGGATTTAATTTCATACTTGGTCGCTTCGAGCTTCGAATCCGACTCTTGTACCTTTATGTCTTCACATCGAGGGCTAGCGTAATCCCTTAATGATTTCTCCGGTTCTTCCACGGGTTGATTAACGAACTCCATCTAGACAATAAGATAAAAACAAAAACAAAAAAGAAACAAGTGTTTTTCTGATAATAAATGTTAGATATAGCGAATAAAAGATAAACTAAAATATAAAACTAAGTTAGATGCAAATCAAACGATGTAAACTAACTTGCTCCCCGGCAACAGCGCTAGAAAAAGGGGCTTGTTGACGGATAAAAGACGTATCCCTCTACGATCCGGAAGCGTACGGACCCCACACCTTTTTCACCACGGGATTCCCAAGGTTCTTGTCAATCCGCGGAGCAAGGGGATTACAAGCGTTCAATCAACAACGACACACTAGCTACTAAAACCCTAACTATATTATACTAGAAAAACAACTAAACTACACTAGAGAGAATGATAAACGATCAAGGAAGAAGACACTCGCCCACGGGTCTACGATACTAGAGCATGCAATCGCTTAAAGACATGAAAAACCAATCTAACCTATCGGGGTTGTGACCACGGTTTCGCCCTTTCCCTCCTCTCGTACTGTCACTACGCGAAGGTATTCATGACTAGACCTTTGATGGCCACGGCGTATTGAATGGATCTAAGGAAGCATTGAGGCCTTACTCCCTCTACGGCATGGTTGCAAGCCTTAAGCATTAAAGTATATTCAACACAAGATGATATATAGATAATCCGACAAAGTGCGATTACATCTCACGATCGATTACAACCCATGGACGAATGAGAAGATTACCCCATCAAGGTGCTGTTCATGGCACCGTTGATCATGGTTTCCCTTCCGCCGGTGTCTTCCTTCTTCTCCACGAGAGGGTGCTTCCTTCGAGGTGGTTGATCTCCTCCAGAGATCCTCCTCCTCTCTCTCTAGCTTGAGGATGGCCTTCTGGTGCGAATAACTCCTCTCCTCTGTGTTGGCGGCGCGTCGGGGGTTTTAGGGTCGAAGATCCTTCGAGGGCAAGGAAGACGGGACCGAACCGGTGCCCGAAGTGGGCTGGGCCGGTCCGCCTGGGCCGGGCGGCCCAGGCCCAGTTCGGTCGCCCTTTTTGCTCCGTGGGTCCTCGTGCATTTATCTACTTTGCCCCCTCCACTTGGATGATTTTGACGCTGTTATCCTCGCGATCAAGATGGAGACTCTCTTTGCATGAAGTTTGATCTTTTACGCTTCAATCCCCGGGGGTGTTCCTCGTAGCACTTCGGTCCTCGCCACCATTGGAAGTGATTTCAGCAAGCTCATGAATACGAACAAGACTCCATGAATGCTCCTTTGAACTTATTGCGAATCCGTCCTTTATGTCCATGATTTCCTACATAAACATAACACTTCCAAATGCATGCACAAAGATGAACTCGTTATATGATTAGTGTGCCTAGTGGCGGGTTAGTTCCATAATCAAATCCAAACCAAAGTGTAATGAACATGCTAGGTGCACCAAAATACACCGTCAACACAGATCCAAGTAGAGTGCTGGACTCTGTATTTCGACGGCTCGGTGATGAAAACAGGGGCGGGCGCGGGCCTGCTCTTCGTGTCACCCCTCGGGGAGCACATGCGGTACGCGGTGCGCCTCCACTTCCCCGCGTCAAACAACATGGCTGAGTACAAGGCCCTCCTTTGCGGCCTCAAGATCGCCATCGAGATAGGCGTCAAGCGCCTCGACGTGCGGGGGGATTCACAGCTCGTGATTGACCAAGTCATGAAGAATGCGAGCTGCCACGACGACAAGATGGAGGCGTACTGCAAGGCCGTGCGAGCCCTAGAGGACAAGTTCTACGGCATCGAGCTCAATCACGTGCCCCGCCGGTACAACGAGGAGGCGGACGAGCTGGCCAAGATCGCGTCCGGGCGAATCACCGTCCCCCCCCGAACGTTTTTGCCCGTGATATCGCCCAGCCCTCCGTCGTCTTCGAGCCTCACCCCTCGAGCCACACGGAACCCTCGGGGGCTCCCTCGAATCCAGCAGGCGCGGAGCCCATGGACGAGGACCTCTCGAACGAGGCGTATGTACTCTCCCTCCTCGAGGGGTATGGCACCTACGAAGCTGATGTGATGGATGTCGAGCCAGCTCCTGTCAAGGCTGATTGGCGCGACAAGTATGTCGCCTGGATGGCTCGAGGAGAGCTCCCCTCGGACCGGGCCGAGGCCAGGCGCATCGCCAGGATGGCCAAGTCCTTTGCCCTCGTCGACGGCGAGCTGTACAAGCATGCCGCCTCCGGCATCCTGCAGCGGTGTATCCCCATCCCCGAGGGGCGCGAGCTCCTGCGGGACATCCACGCGGGGATCTGTGGCCATCACGCCGCGCCCCGCACCCTCGTTGGCAACGCTTTCCGCCAAGGCTTTTACTGGCCTACCGCGGTCGCGGATGCCAGCGAGATTGTGCGCACCTGCGAAGGGTGCCAGTTCTACGCCCGCAAGTCCAACCTTCCCGCTCATGTCCTGCAGACCATCCCCATAACATGGCCGTTCGCCGTGTGGGGGGCTAGACATCGTCGGGCCCCTGCGGAAGGCGCCCGGGGGCTTCACCCACTTGTTGGTTGCGATCGACAAGTTTTCCAAGTGGGTAGAAGTGCGCCCCATTACGAATCTCAGGGCAGAGCAAGCGGTGACGTTCTTCACCGACATCATCCATCGTTTTGGAGTGCCAAACTCCATCATCACCGACAACGGGTGCCAGTTCACGGGCAGGAAATTCCTAGAGTTCTGCGACAAATTCCACATCCATGTGGATTGGGCAGCTGTGGCACACCCACAGACTAACGGCCAGGTAGAGCGTGCCAACGGCATGATCCTACAAGGCCTTAAGCCCAGAATTTTCGACCAGCTGAATAAGTCTGGTCGGAAATGGCTCCATGAGTTACCAGCGGTCGTGTGTAGCCTAAGGACCACCCCAAGCAGAGCCACCGGGTTCACCCCGTTTTTTCTAGTCCATGGCGCAGAGGCCGTCCTCCCCACGGACTTAGAGTACGGGTCACCAAGGGTTCGAGGCTACGATGAGGACGCAAACCAGCGAGCCCGCAAGGACTCACTGGACCAGCTGGACGAAGCACGCCTCGTGGCCTTGATGCACTCCGCAAGGTACCAACAGTCCCTCAGGCGCTACCAGGCACGGAAAACACGCCGACGGGACTTCAGCGAAGGGGATCTGGTCCTAAGGCTACGCCAAGACAACCGAGGACGCCACAAGCTATCACCTCCGTGGGAGGGACCCTACGTCGTGGTGAAAGTGCTCAAGCCAGGCACATACAAGCTGGCCAACGAGGACGGCGAGGAACTCACCAACGCTTGGAACATCCAACAGCTACGTCGCTTCTATCCCTAGCTAGGATTTCCAAGTATTTTGCTGTAAAATCGCGTAACCAGCACCCCAGTTGGCGACAACCATGTAAAACATCGTCATTTAATAAAAAGGGCAACTCGGCTTTCCTCTGAAACCCAAGTTACCCTCGGGGGCTACTACGGGGGGCATCCCCCCAAAAATGGTCCCATTTTTTCGCACAAAAATGAAACAACTCATGCGCGCTTTTATGTTTCTACTTCGTCCCCGAGCAAAGATTCGAACAGGGCGCAGGCAGCCTAGCGAAAAAAGCGCGCAAGCCAGAGATAGCCTACGCCTCCGCGAGGATACGGCCCTTCTCCCTTGCCTCCAACCCAGCAGGCCACCCGCGAAAACCGAACTCCCCTAACTAGAATTTACTCAGGAAGAAGGAGAAACAAAAAAGCGTGACAAAGCAAAAGACATCATTTCACTTCGTCAAATGTTCATAGCAAAGTAACTTGTTTATTTACAAGGCCACACGGGCAGCACACTGATACATAAACAAAAAGGGCCTAGCGCCCGGCTGTCTTCAGGCTGGAGGAGCGGCGGCATCAGCGGCGTCTGGGAAGAGGAACTCCTCGAAGCCCTCGGCAAGCGTCCCGGCGGCGTCGGCAGCTAGCGCGTCCACACGCTCCATCGCCACCTCGTCCTCGACACCCTCGGGGACGACGTAGCCCTCCGCCAGCGCCTCGAAGTTGACCTTGTAGTGAGATCGCACCACCCCGAGGGCCTTCTGGACGCCAAGATGCAGCGCCCGACGCACGCGCCCGGTGACGTGGCCGCCAAGAGCGCGCGAGGCGGTGGCCGGCCGAGCTCCCGGCCGCGCCTTGCCCTCCTCCACGGCCCGGCAGGTCTCGAGGGCCGCAGTGCGCAACTCCAACAGCTCCTGCTCGGAGGAGTTGTAGGAGGTCTGCAGCGCCTCGGCCCGCTCAGCCGCGTGCCCCAGCGCGGTGCGCAAGCCTGAAGTTGGCCGGCGAGAAAGATGTCAGAAAAGGGTGCGAACCCCCTAAGAGAAAACAAGCAAAACAGAAGTCAAACGGCGACTTACCTTCGACTTGCTTCCTCTCCACCTCGAGGGCGCGGTGCCCGGCCTCGACCGCCTGCTCAAGGGCCCTGATGGTCGCGCCTTGCTCCTGGAGGGCTAGCTCCTGGCTCGCGCTATTGATACCGAGCACCATCAGCTCGCCCTCGAGCTTCGAGAACTCGGTATTACGGTCCTCCAGCGACTTCTGCGCCGCCTCGCGAGCGACGCGCTCCTGCTCCAGCGCCAACCGGGCGTCGGCAAGGGCGGCTCTCGCTCTGCCGGAGCCGCCCCTCGGCCTCCCCGCGGGCGGTACGCTCCCGCGAGAGCCGGTCCTCGGCGGCGGCGAGCGCCACGACCTTGGCGTCGAGGGCGGCCTTCACGTCGTCGGCCTCCTTAGCCCTGCCCTCGCTCGAGCGCGCGCGCCCGCTCCTCGGCCCCGGCTCGCCGAACCTCGCGCACCCCGGAGCGATGAGCGGAGCCCCCGGTTGTCGTTGCGGACGACGGCCACCTCCGCCTCCCAGTTGGCCGCCAGGGTGCGCATCTTCTCCAGGTCCGCCCGCGCCTGCCGCAGCGCCTCATCCCGATCGATGAGGGCTGTGCAGACCCGCTCGAGGGTGGAGGGGTGCGCCGGGTCTTGCCTTGCACTCTCATGGAGTTGATCGCGCAGGGCCATGGCCTGGTACGACAGCCAGCCGTCCGGGGTCCTCAGGGCGTCGGCGAGCGCGTCGAAGGCGTCGCACCGCTCCTGGAGCTGGCGGAGCTCGGCGCTCACCTGGTCAAAGGCGGCGTACCTGTCGCGGGCGCGGAGCTCGAGCTCCTGTCACCAACAAGTCAGAACCTGTAAGCATCATGACGCAAGGATCACGCGCAGAAACGAGAAAAAGAAAGAAGCAAGCAACGATGCCCCACCTGGAAGACGCACCACGCGGGGCCGCCATGGACCCTCAGCGCCTCGTTCAACGCTCGGTCGAGCGTGGCGCCGTGGTTGCGGAGCTCCCCCCAAAGCTCCTGCTCTCCCTGAGCGTCGGCGAACGCGGGCGGGTCGCCAACGAACCCCCTCTGCGGGGCGGAGTGGCGGCGCGCGGAAGACGAGGCCTCGGCACCGTGCCCTCGGCCTCCCGCCACCATGTGGCCCTCACGCCGCCTCACGAGGGCCCCCTCCCCGGGACTCGGGGAAAGCGTGGGGAAACTCACCCACCGGTCCCACCCGGCGGCGGGGAGTCGTCGTCCGGGATCTCCACCACCACCGCCGGGAGCCGCCGGGGGGTGCCGCCCCTCGCGTCGCCTCCGTCGACGCCTCCGCCCGCGCCTCCGTAGCCACGGGCTCCCGCCGCGGCGCCGCGGACCGCGCCTCCGTCACAACCGGCACCGCAGTCGCGCCTCCACCACGACCGCCGCCGCGGGCCGCGCCTCCGCCACGACCGCCGCCCACCGCTCCTCGACGGCCGACGGCCGCGGCACGGCGGACCGATCCGCCGGCCGTGGCCTCGGGGCCTCGGCCCGCGCCCGCGCGAGCTCTCGCCGCCGCGGCCGCCGCACTCACCCCCGCCCGCGGCGCCCTTGACGAGCGCCGCCGGGTGGGATCGAATGCGTCTGCCCTCAACACCTTGGCCGGTGCAAGGGGAGGCACGGTCGGCACCACCCTGCGAAAACACAAACAACTAATCAGAATCCTTGGTTGTCAAAAACGCATCCCCGCAAAGGAGCAAGCCCCTTACCTCGAAGAGGAGAAGGTGTGCTTCCTCTTCCTCGAGGCCTCGGTGGATGACGCCGGCGCGGCCGGCGCGCCGCCGCCGCCGCGCCTCCCCCGCCCTCTCCGCCGCGCGCGCGGGCCCCCGCCGCGCGCGCGGGCCCCGCCGCGCGCGCGGGCGCGCGCCGCCGCGCGCGCCTGCGCGGCGCGCGCCCGCTCCTCGTCGTCGATTGCCCGGCGGTGGGTGCCTCCGCACCCGCCCCGGCCGATCTTGCTCTTGCCGCCGGAGCCGGCTCCGGCGACGGGGGCGCGGGCTCCCACCTATCGGGGGGCACCGCCCCCGCGTCTCTTCCTCCTCATCCCCCCTCCGAGGACGAGTACTCCTCGGTCCCCGGAGAAGAGAGCCCCTGTCGCTCTCGCAACCGTACTCCTCGCTCCGCCGCTCGCGGCGCTCGCGTGCCGCCTTGCGCGCTCCTTCTTGCGCGCCGCCGCCGCTCCGCTCCCCGTTGTCGCGACGCCCGACCGACCGCGCGGGAGTCAGGAGTGGGCGGAACGGACTTCGCGGCGCTCAGGCTCACCAGCTGCAAGCAAAACACCGAAGCACGTCAGCAACCTGAAGTATCAGCGAGGCCAAGGGTGAAATCAGGAACCTTACTCACCAGTGAACCGGTGGGGAGCATCTCAAGTTCCCACGGAGATCGGTCGCTGCGCAGCAACCGGGTGTCGACGGCGCTCCGCGCCCGTGTGAGCGCGTACTCCCGCTGGAGGGGGCTCGGAAGCATCCGCGACCTCGCCAGCGCGACGGGGTCCGCCGCCTCCGTCATCTCGAAGACGCAGCGACCTCTCCATCAGGGGCACGACCCGCCGGTGGTGGAGGAAGGCGAGGACGGTCGCCGTGGTCAGCCCGCGCGCCGCCAGGTTCCTCAGCGCGGCCAGGAGCGAGTCCAGCCACCTCCGATGCTGGACCGTGGACACCCCGTAGCTCCAGGAGTTGGGCTTCTCCCGGAGCGCCAGACCGGTGTAGGGGGGAGGCCGGGCTCAGCGTTGCGAAGATAGAACCACCCCCGCTCCCAACCGGCGTTGTTAGTCGTCATGGTACAAGGGATGTAGTCGTCCTTGTACTGCGCCCGCAAAGCGAGCGACATGCCGCCAGCGCGCACCGCGCGGCGGGTCCTCTCCGCTCCGTCGTCGGCCGCGTGAACGCCCTCCGCGCGGAAGAGGTGTACCCAGAGATCCCAATTCACTGGGATCCCTAGATACCCTTCGCAGACGCCCACGAACGTGGCCGCCTGCGAAATCGCGTTCGGCGCGAAGTTGTGCAACTCCACGCCGTAGCGGTGGCAGAGCGCCCGCATGAAGCGACTCGCCGACGCTGCGAAGCCGCGTTCGTGGAAGCGGATGAAGCTCACCACGTAGCCGTCCGGCGGGTTGGGCGCGCGGTCCCCCTCGCCGGCGGCACGATCCATTCCGTCGGCTGGCCCTCTTCGTTCGCCGCCAGCTGGCCGGCAGACACAAGGTCGCCGAGGGCCAGCCGCGTCACCGACGAGCGCTCCCACGCGTACGGATCAACGATCGTGAGGGGCGGAAGGGGCGCCATGAGGAAAGGCAAAGGGGTCGAGAGCGAAGGACGGGAAGAAGGAGAAGAACTCCAAACGGCGAAAGAGCGCGGTGGTGCGAACTGGACAGAGGCAGGAGCGCAAGGGGCAAGGACGGCGAAACGCTAAAGTAGAAACCGTCGTTTTCCCTCTCCTCAGATTTATAAGCTGCGGGCGTGCTCTCCGGGGCGCACGTCCCGCGCGCATTAACTGCAGGGGAATCTTTTTCTCGCTGACGGGCGGGTTCCACCACGACCGCGGCGGCCACGCCACCGCGAGCGGGCCATCATCACGGCGTAGAACCGGGAAGGCCGTGGCAGGCGGTCACGTCCGCCTGCCCACACCGCCCACTACACGCGCGCGCGGCTGCAGCGCCTAAAAAGGCACGCCCGCGACGCGAAACCGCAGCCTCGACTGTGGAGCATAAAAAGGCCCGGCCCCTTACCAAGTAGGGAGGACCCTCGAGCGGCACGAGCTCCTGGCTCGGGAAAATTCAACCCTCGAATGGATGCAGGCGTCAGACAGTCACTTCGGGGCCCGTTTGAGATAAAACAGGCACCGCGGGCACCGACCCCGCACCATGTTACTGATCAGCGCCTCGGGGGTTGGCTCGCCCAGGCCCCTCGAGGATTCGCAGAGGCCAGGCCGGGAGCGCTTAGCCGCCACCCCGCACCATATTACTGATCAGCACCTCGAGGGCTGGCTCACCCAGGCCCCTCAAGGATTCGCAGATGCCAGGCCGGGAGCGCTTAGCCGCCATCCCGCACCATCTTACTGATCAGCGCCTCGAGGGCTGGCTCGCCCAGACCCCTCAAGGATTCGCAGATGCCAGGCCGGGAGCGCTTAGCCGCCACCCCGCACCATCTTACTGATCGGCGCCTCGAGGGCTGGCTCGCCCAGGCCCCTCAAGGATTCGCAGATGCAAAGACGGGGCCGCCCAGGCGCCTCCCCGCACGGCCCTACTGATCAAGGGTTCGAAGCCTGACCCTCGACGGGTTCGAACAGACGCCCCAGATCACCAGAGTCAGGGACGACGAGGGCACGCGCATTCGAGCCGTTCCTCGAGCCCGCCGGCTCGAGGGTGCCCCACATGTCGTGTTCGAGAGCCAGTGAGGGCAGCTAGCCGGGGGATCCCACCGAGGGAGAGCTTCCGCGCCCTCGGTCCCTAGCGAACGGGACCGAGCCCCACCTAGCAAACCCACGCAAGCGCTTTAATGGACGTGTCTCTGGACCACGCAGCCTACCCTTATCGAACGGGGCATGGACGTCCACTCGAACCACCCACTAACAGCTCAACGAGGAATCCGCAATCCGCGACCCGCTCGATGGGGGTTGCGGAAACCTCACCCTCCGTCCCGCGGAGGGACGGCGAGGGCGCGATAAAAAACGAGTCGCAGAGCTCTACCCGATCGCCTTGAACGGACCCAGGCTCGGGGGCTCGGCGCACAGCTACACCTCTGGGTTTGCACCGGCCGCAGGAAGTGCCAGCAGCGCGTGCGTCACCGAAGCCGGCTGAAACATTGCCGACGCTGGTTGAAACATGTGCCACGCCCTCTGACCAAATCTCGCGGTAAACCCCTGCAGGAGCACTCACTCTCCTACAGGGCTTCGGGGGCTAGACCCGCGGGTCCGCTAACGCGGCCCCACGGAAAGCGTTCGCAAGACCAGGAGGGAAGAAAGTCCTATTGAAAGTGCATCTAGGCCCCTAAGTGGATTTTGGTGAATTGAATGACAAGGCGATTAAAGGACTAATGTTTTTGTTTAAGATCGTGAGCAGGTTTTCATTATATATTCATGAGCTACTTTTGAAGTATTTTATATATGGATGTATTTTATGGCTCACATCTACAAAGATAAGTATTTGGTGCAAGGCTTCATGAGTTTATTAAAAGAGAACAAGATGATGGGTATACATTTCATGGTTCTAAAAATGGAAGCTTGCATATCCGTTGTCAATCAAGATCAAGCATTTGAAACGGGACTTTCAAATGAAGGTTAATTGCGTGTGAAGCAAAGTGGAACTCAAAGTGGATTGGATAAGTGATGAAGAGATCAACCGAGATGTCTAGGGTGAGGGACTAAGCAATCTTTGGGGCCGTAGCTAAGCCGCCATAAGTGTTTTGTTTGGGGTGAAGGTCTAGCATCCGTGGGGTCTTCAAGTATCATATTCAAACCTTAATCGAGGGAAGCTTTGCAAGTCATCAACTCGTTAAGATTGGCAACATGGAGTGGCCATGGATCCAAGTGTGCATTCTTATGCTATATGGAAAGATCCTAAGTCACTAGCTCAAGTATGGACATGCTCAAGTCAAAGGCTATGTTGAAAGCCCTCAAGTGGTTATCGATCAAGTATGGCAAGAATTGAAGTTGTTCAAGCTCAAGGGGTCATCAAAGCTCTTTTACTCTTTTCTTGAGTATAGGTATGCCGTACTATCAAGAGGGATGCAACTTAGCAAGTTGACCAAGTCAAAGTGCTCATTAGTTGACCTAAGTGAGATCTAGCCCTTGAGTGTGCTAACCAACCCTCCTAACCTAACCTGGGTCATTTCATCTTGATGGTGAAGTGCTAGTTTCTCTAAAAAGGGTTTTTGGGCAACTCGGGGCCTGACCGGTCTGACCGGTCAGAGGCACCGGTCTGACCGGTGCCGCTAGCCCAACGGCTAGTTTTTCATACACCGGTCTGACCGGTGTAGGGCACCGTCTGACCGGTGCCGCCCGAGGTCTAACGGCTAGTTTTCTTCTTTGAGGGGTATAAATACCCCAAGCCCTCTTCGGTGAGGGTTGCTTGCTTCTAGTGTTGCTTCTTTGAGATCCCAAGCCATTTCTAACTAGCTCTAAGCCTTAGTGGCTCTCCCCAACCATCTCTTTGTGAGATTTGTGGATTCAAGCCATCATCTTTGTGTTGGGTTGAGAAAGTGAGCCTAGGAGTGACTTTGTGAGCTAACAAGAGCAGTTCCATAGCTTGAGCACTTTGGTTACGAGTCTACAAACTTTGGTGCATTTGTTACTCTTGGAGGTTTGCCTCCTAGACGGCTAGGTGTCGCCGGCTAGCTCCCAAGGTTGTGGTGAGCAGCAGGAAGTTTGTGAGGGCTGCGATCTTGCCTCTTCGTGGAAAAGATCACCTTAGTGGAAAGGAGGAAAGTGGTTGAAAGAGACCCGGCTTGTTGTGGGAATTGTCCCTTACAAGCTCCTCAACGGAGACGTAGCCATTCCTCAGTGGGTGGTGAACTTCGGGAAACAAATCCTTGCTTCCTCGTGTGGTTCTTCACTCTAAGTTGTTTTTCTAGCATATATCATTTGCTTCCGCTTCGATCTACTTGGGTGTGTTACTTGTGTGTGCGGGGCTTATTACTCGCTTGTGATCATCTACAAGAGCCACACCCCGAGTTTGGTTCGTGCTAGAAGCCAAGAGGCGCTTGAAGTTGTTTTCGCGAGTTCTTCGTGCTACACCGGTCGACCGGTGAGGTGCACCCGTCCGACCGGTGTCATCCGTGAAGACCGAGTGCTTGACCGGTCCGACCGGTCACCACCACCGGTCCGACCGGTGGAGCACTTGTCGGCTCAAGTGTTTTGGGGGAAAAAAGTTTAATTCGGTCGTCACGCCTATTCAACCCCCCCTTCTAGGCGACATCAAGGTCCTTTCAATTGGTATCAGAGCTTGGTGCTCCGATTCGAGCTTAACCGCTTGGAGTTCTTCGATGTCGACAACTTGTGAGGTACCGTTTGAGCCTCTAGCTCTAGATGGCTCAAACTATTCTTCTTGGTGCTCTAATGTTCACATTGCACTTAAGGTTTTGGGCCCTACCGCTGAGAGCATCACGGTTGCGAGTATCCTTCCAAAGGATGAGACATGTGTCTCGCCAATGGACTTGGAGAAGAAGCAACTCAATGCCGTTATTACTAACCTTTTGTGTAGCTGTGTATGTAGAGAACTAAAGTACATTATCTTGAAGAGCAAAAAGATTTCCGAAGATGCTCATCTCATTTGGAAATTACTACTTGAGTTAGTAAACACCAAATGGGATGAACTCGAGAGCGATGATGAAGATGAGTCAGTGGAGATGTGCCCTACCTCTACAACATCCACTGAGCATCAAGCATCAAACTTCAAGCAAGAAGAAGAGCAAAGAAGCGAAGACGCTGTCCCTCTGCAGGGACCGGTCAGACCGGTGACACCCACCGGTCAGACCGGTGCCAGCAGGGGCACACCAACTTGCTTGATGGCCAAGAAGGAGAAGAGAAGCAAGAAGAAGAGACAAGCCAAAGGGGCTAAGGACCAAAAGATTGAAGTCTCAAGCTCTTCGTCAAGAGAACTTGAGCTTCTCAAATCCGAACTTGCGTCCTTGGCTTGTAAGTATGAAACATTGGCTAACAAATATGATCATGACATCAAATCCTTTGCTTGTAGAGCTAAATTAGAAGAAGATGCCAATGATGATCTAGAAGCCAAACTAGCGAAGCTCACTAGCGAGCATATGGTCCTACAAGCTAATCACAATGAACTTGAACTTTCCTTTGAGAAGCTTGTTGATTCTTATGCAACACCGGAGATAGCCCATGAGGTTGTGCTTTCATCGGTAAAATCTCTACAACCTCTATCTCACACATGCACTTGCTCACAAGTTCAAGTTGTTTTATCTAGCGCTAATGATTGTTTGTCTCAAGCAAGCCAATCTAGCATTGAGCATGTACTTGTAGAATCTTGTGAAGACCTCATTGCCGCCGAAAATGACAAACTAAAGCAAGAGGTCGAAAAGCTCCAAAAGGACTTGTGTGTGTTGAAGGAGAAGAGCAAAGTGCAACCTTCTCAAGATAACCGTGAAAGCATGGTGAAGAAGCTTGGGAAGGGATCAACCGCCACTAGTTCAACCCCTCAACAAGCTACAAGGTTCCACAAGCACAAGATTCAAGAAAAGAGCGAGATTGGGCAAACCAAACCCCAATATCGCCCGATCAACCACAAGGCACAAGAACCACTCTCCAAGAAGCCTAGGAGCCCCAACAAGTGGAGGGTGTGCTACAAGTGCAGAGAGAAGGGACACCTTGCCGACTCGTGCCCAAAAGCAACAACGGGCTGTGGCTCTGACCGTGACCGGTCGAGCCGGTGCGTGCCACCGGTCAGACCGGTGCTGGCCAGGGCAGCCCCACCTCAAGCAAACAAGGCAAGGAAACCACCTTCTCCAAGAACAAGTCTCAGAAGCAAGTGTAGAAAAGAAATTGCAAGGAATGGGGTGACCAACAAGAACAAAAGTCGTATTTGCTACGAATGCCGTCAAAAGGGTCACATGGGCAAGGATTGCCCAAATGGTAACGTTCCTAAATCAAACCTTGTCCATTATGATTTCCATAAGCTTAGGAACGATAAGAATAGAACTTGTGCTATGAGGGAGATTAGTTCACCTCATTGTAGCATGAGAACTATTTGGGTTCCTAAGCACCTTGTGACTAACCCAATAGGACCCAACAAGTGTTGGGCACCGAGGAATGCTTACTGAGCTTGCGGGTTGAAAGAGATGCATTGAGCACATGGTTGGAGGACTTAGAAATCTTGATGAATTCAATTGACCATGTGAAGAGCAAACTCAAATATTTCGTGAAATCAATGACATCTCGGTAACTAATGCGCCCGATTGAGTCTAAGTCACTTTGGTTCTTGGTGAACACTCATGTGAAGCTCCTCTTGCATGAGCAAAGCATGAGGTGGTGACTTTGACTATTTTTTAAGATTTACCTTCTCATGCCATTCGATACCTTTAATGGCTCTCTAGTAGAGCAATACCTTATCCTTGGATGCAGGTCCGAAATTAGTGATACATTCACTCACTCAAGGAAAAGGGAAGGAAAAATCACCAAAATAGGTCGGAGGGTGGTCACCGGCTCCGATCGGTGACAGGCACCGTCCGACCGGCCAACGTGCCAACGCAACGGCCGAACCCCGAGCGGGTGACCCGGCACAAGTGCCCGGTGACCCGTACGCCTCCCGATTGCTTTGCAGGGTGACCCGGCACAAGTGCCGGGTGACCCGTACGCCTCCGATTGCTTTGCAGGGTGACCCGCATGAGTGCCGGGTGACCCGGGTTGTCCAAACCCTCAAGATGAAGGGTGATTTGGCGTCAAAGGTTATGAGAAGCCGAACACATGTCAATTATCAAATCATTTATGTGTTTTGACCAAGTTTTGGAATGAGCCTCAACATGTTCTTGATTGAGCAAAGTGCCGTGGTCGAGAAATTCAAATTCTCTAGCACTACTTAAGGGGGAGCTCATTACAAAACTTGAGTCACTTATGGGACTAACAACTTCTTCTAAGTGATATTGTAGTCTCATTCGTTTATGCATATCAAAGGAAGCTCTCGTAAGCGTAACCTCCTAAAGAACAAGTAAGAGCTAACATTGTTTGAAAGTTAGTATATGCACAAATGAAATGGTCTTAAGGCAAAGGTATGTTTTCATGAAACTCATTGATATACCGTAATGCATCTAGGCCATAACATCATGCTAGTGTGCCATCCTTAGCATGTAATTGCTTCAAATGGACCTCTTGTGCTCCTCCCTAGATATTTGGTTGATATCTTTACTTCTACTCGTCTTTGTGTCTCGAGGATGAAGATATGAGCCAAATATGCTTGTTAGGGCATTCATTTGAAGAGGATGCATGCACCTTGTGATATAGGGTAGATTTTTCGAAAAAAAAAACAACTAGCATGTATAGGAAGTGTGCTTTCTTTGAAAATTATTTGGTTCTTGGTCTTAGTGACCCAATCAACTTAGTTGTGACTATAGTTCTCCTTGTTTGATTGATGGCTAGTCACAATTAAGAAGATTGTCTCAAGTTCCTAAAATCCGTTCTTTTATCTCTCTCTCTCGGAAGGATCAAGTATACTCGCTCAAACTCGTTAATCCTTCCTTCCTTCAAGAATTGTTGGTTTTTGGATCAATATCATCTTAATATCTCATATCCAAAACATCTCTAAAGGTTGAGATGAATTTCTTCATTGTGGCTCAAATTTGTTTCTCAAGGCCGCACCGGTCTGACCGGTGCAAGCCACCGGTCTGACCGGTGGATACCTTGAAGTCACATAATCATGGTTATGCAACCTAAGTGGATGGAAATTGTCCTATAACCTTTTTGGAGAAGTTTCAAGGAGCAAAATCTCAAAAAGGAGGAAAAGGGGCCGGAAAAACCGATATGGCCTCTCTGGCTTGACTGCGGCTGTCACCGGTCGGCGGTGACCGTCACCGGTCTGACCGGTGACGCCCGGCGTCAGCCCGTGGGGCCACAGTAAAAGGAATCCTTTTACCCCCCTCTTCCTTCTCTCTCCTCTATCATTTACCATCCCACCTCTGCCTCAAACCGTGGACACCTTTCTCCATCTCCTCTCTTTCACCTCTCTCACAATCCATGGTGATTTGAAGATTCAACCAAGGAAAAGCCTCAAGATTGGAAGCAAAAGCATCTCCCGAGGCCCCTCTTCACTTTCCCCTTCGTGGTTCTCGGTTTCAACTCGAGTTCATCTCACCAAAGGTATTCAAACCTTTCTTTTGCCCGATCTCCTCACTTGGTGCAAAGTTTTGAATTTCCTTTGGTAGAACATCTTCCGAGATCACCTAGAAGACATTCCTATAGATCCATAGCGTTTTGTTGGACACATTGTGAGAAATCACAAATTGGGTGCGGACGGCCTTCACCGGTCCGACGGGCCGGCGTCACCGGTCCGACCGTGGCGCATGTCCAACCCCAAATTGTGTTTTCTTCTTGTTTTTCAACACTTATCTATTCTAGGGTGTCTTTTGTTTATCTAGACAAAATCTTAGATCACCATCCGCTCGCATTGAATGTGGGAGCAATTGGCTGCGTTCGTTTCGGTGGCACCGGCCCGCCGTGCCCCTCACCGATCCGACCGGTGTGGCCCGCACAGCACCCAACCGTTCCGAACTTTCAAGTTTCAATTCCAATTCAATTCAATCTTTTTCCTGGAGTCTTATACACCCTTGTCATCCTTTGTGTGACTCAGGACAGCAGCTATGGTGCGGGAAAAGGAAGGGGCTAAGAAAAGAAGAGAAGAAGTCCTCACTCGCCGAGGAGCCATCCCCGGTGATTTTGGGGAAGGGGGCAGCACTGTAAACATCAGCGGCAAGAGATTGAGACGCCGCTCAACTCAAGCTAGTGCTGAGGATCCCGATCTAGGAGGTGACACCGGAACAAGCAGCGATGACAATGTTGAAGATGAGACTTATCCGGTCGGCTTGAGTTGAGAAGGCACCGGAGGCCGGGTCGGACGGCGATGGTGCCGAGGATGAGGATGAGGATGAGGAGGAAGAGGAAGAGGATGTGGATCCCATGGAAGAGGACGACGACGATCGGGGTAGGCCGAGGATCATGCCACCTACCTACATTTATCCCGATCGGCGGTTAAGTACCACGGGTCGGGGATGACCAAGGCCCCGAAGAAGCTAAGGGACAAGAACCCTTATGAGGAGGCCAAGACCGCTTCGGATCCCGCATTTTGGGCTAAATTTCAGCAAGACTACTATGCTACGGTAATTATAAAGAAGCCCAAGATCACACACAAGGCTCGGTTGTGGATTGGGGGCACATGGCAAGGAAAGGAGACCCTATTTTTGATGAAGTAATCGGCAAGCTCGTGAGAGGCAAAGGGTCAAGTCACTTATGGGGTTCCGACACGATTGGAACAAAGAAATCATTGCCCGAGTTCTTTGCCACGGTGCACTTTGGTCACATTGAGGCCGACAGGGCCATGATTTGGATGACTAACGGCCAAAGGTACTCCATTACATTCCACGGATTCTTGAGATGCTTTGGGATCATGGCGGGAGATGGGGAGTTGAGGAAGCTCCATGATGAGGGGGAGCTAGAGAAGGATGCTTTGCACGTGATGTACCCTCGCGGTGAGCACGCCAACTTTGGGAAAGTGAAGAACCTCTATACCTACTTCGCTGTCCTAAATAGGCTACTTAGGGTATCTATCACACCTAGAGATGGAAACCCCTCGGAAATTACTAAGTTTCGAGAAAAATTTGATGGTGGCTTTGAGGCCGGGAGCTCCGGGTTCGGTGTTGGGGACTTCATTTGGCAAGAGATTAAGCATCTATCCGAAGACCCCAAGAAAATTTGCGTCTACTGACCCCTACATCATGTATATGATTGAAAAGGTTGCAAAGACCGAGTTTCCGAAGAATGTCACACACAAGCCTCTAAAGCTCAATCCAAGCAAGAATCCACGGGTTCCATCTCCTAGAGTTGAGCATGCACCGGAACAAGGGGAAGAAATATTTGAGGAGGGTGCGGCTCGGCCGGTTTCGCCTCGGCGGTGCTCGAAGCCCGGCACCGGCCGACCGGCCGAGCACCGGTCCGACCGTGGGGAGGCCGGCAGCCCGAGCGGACCCCGCGGATCCACCTCTCCTTTGAAGAAGTTTCTCAACTTCATTTTTGGGATGTGTCGGAGCCGGCATGACATCCGGGTGGAGCGAAGAAAGGTCAAGGCGGGCAAACAAGCAAATGCGGGATACGATGAAGCTCATGCACAATGCCCAAGGTTTTCAACCACCTCGATCTCCACCATCTCCGAGAATCTCCTCCGCCGAGATACCTTCCTTTGAAGAAAGGATGAGAGGATGGGCCAACTCGGATTTGCTTAATCAATACGGCCCTATGTTCTTCGAGTCTCGGCAAGGGCAAGGATCATCTTCATCGGTTCCTCCTCCTCCACCACCATTTGTACCACCTCCTCCGACGTAGCAGGATCGTCTCACTTCATGGAACAGGAGCAAGCACCCCCACCTCCTCCACCTCCCGAGCAAGTACACGATTGGGGCGCTCGCTTCTCCGCCGAGATCTTTGGCTACGACCCGTACTTCTATGGTAAAAACTGTGCTCCCATAGCTCATCCATCTCGGATCAATGTCTCGGAATCGATTTATCTAAACTCTCCTTTGCATTGGATTCTTGACGACTCTCAAATAGGAGGGAGCTCTCACCCGAGAGACGGCTCACAAGGACGAGAATCGGGCGCTTGCTTCTTCTCCAGGCCCTTCTTGGATGCTTGATGACAAAGGGGGAGAAGAATTGCGATTAAAGCCTCAAGTTTGTGTTGTCAGGGCTGCTGTCTGTGTTGCACCGGTCTGACCGGTGCCCTGCACCGGTCTGACCGGTGCCTGCTGGCATTTGAGAAAAATCGTGTAATAAGTTAGAATTTGATCTTAGTGGACTTGAGAACTTTTGTATGAGTGCCACTGTGTGTTTTAATCCTTAATGTAATATTTAAGCGACTTTATTGATAGATTGTGATGCATGCTTTGAATGGTGTTTGTTTGTGCTGGCTAAATGGAGCAAGGTGATCTAAACCAGCTTGCAACCCTGGCATGATCACCTTGGACCAAATAGCACGCACTTCCGTAGCTTTGTGCGGCGGACCGGACTCCGACCGGTCGACCGGTCGGGGGCACCGGCTCGACCGGTGCCGCCCGGTTGAGCGGGGCCGGCCGGGACCTAACCGGTCGACCGGTCGGGGGCACCGGTCGGCCGGTCTTTGCCTAGTCGGCTCACTTTTCTTTGCTTTGTGCATATCTTGTCATACGCATCACGGATTTTATTTTGTCGCTCACACTTGTTGCACTCCACTGATTCTAAGATATAGGGGGAGCTCACACGTCTCTTCTTCCAAATTTGTGCTAATGGCATTTAAGGCCATTTTCTTGAAATCAAACTCAAAGCACAAATTAAGGGGGAGCTCTAGCTATATCTGAGAATCTAAATGCGCTTTATTGTTTTATTTGTAAGCTTTAATCGAGTTGTCATCAATCACCAAAAAGGGGGAGATTGAAAGTGCATCTAGGCCCCTAAGTGGATTTTGGTGAATTGAATGACAAGGCGATTAAAGGACTAATGTTTTTGTTTAAGATCGTGAGCGGTTTTCATTATATATTCATGAGCTACTTTTGAAGTATTTTATATATGGATGTATTTTATGGCTCACATCTACAAAGATAAGTATTTGGTGCAAGGCTTCATGAGTTTATTAAAAGAGAACAAGATGATGGGTATACATTTCATGGTTCTAAAAATGGAAGCTTGCATATCCGTTGTCAATCAAGATCAAGCATTTGAAACGGGACTTTCAAATGAAGGTTAATTGCGTGTGAAGCAAAGTGGAACTCAAAGTGGATTGGATAAGTGATGAAGAGATCAACCGAGATGTCTAGGGTGAGGGACTAAGCAATCTTTGGGGCCGTAGCTAAGCCGCCATAAGTGTTTCTTTGGGGTGAAGGTCTAGCATCCGTGGGGTCTTCAAGTATCATATTCAAACCTTAATCGAGGGAAGCTTTGCAAGTCATCAACTCGTTAAGATTGGCAACATGGAGTGGCCATGGATCCAAGTGTGCATTCTTATGCTATATGGAAAGATCCTAAGTCACTAGCTCAAGTATGGACATGCTCAAGTCAAAGGCTATGTTGAAAGCCCTCAAGTGGTTATCGATCAAGTATGGCAAGAATTGAAGTTGTTCAAGCTCAAGGGGTCATCAAAGCTCTTTTACTCTTTTCTTGAGTATAGGTATGCCGTACTATCAAGAGGGATGCAACTTAGCAAGTTGACCAAGTCAAAGTG
The DNA here is from genome assembly GCA_947561735.1 of Cenchrus americanus. Classification (NCBI taxonomy): domain Eukaryota; kingdom Viridiplantae; phylum Streptophyta; class Magnoliopsida; order Poales; family Poaceae; genus Cenchrus; species Cenchrus americanus. The sequence continues at coordinate 8,371,845 of OX387240.1, read as the reverse complement.
CTCATTAGTTGACCTAAGTGAGATCTAGCCCTTGAGTGTGCTAACCAACCCTCCTAACCTAACTCGGGTCATTTCATCTTGATGGTGAAGTGCTAGTTTCTCTAAAAAGGGTTTTTGGGCAACTCGGGGCCCGACCGGTCCGGCCGGTCGAGGCACCGTCCGTCGGCCGGTGCCGCTAGCCCAACGGCTAGTTTTTCATACACCGGTCGGCGGTGTAGGGCACCGGCTCGACCGGTGCCGCCCGGGGTCTAACGGCTAGTTTTCTTCTTTGAGGGGTATAAATACCCCAAGCCCTCTTCGGTGAGGGTTGCTTGCTTCTAGTGTTGCTGCCTGAGATCCCAAGCCATTTCTAACTAGCTCTAAGCCTTAGTGGCTCTCCCCAACCATCTCTTTGTGAGATTTGTGGATTCAAGCCATCATCTTTGTGTTGGGTTGAGAAAGTGAGCCTAGGAGTGACTTTGTGAGCTAACAAGAGCAGGTTCCATAGCTTGAGCACTTTGGTTACGAGTCTACAAACTTTGGTGCATTTGTTACTCTTGGAGGTTTGCCTCCTAGACGGCTAGGTGTCGCCGGCTAGCTCCCAAGGTTGTGGTGAGCGGCAGGAAGTTTGTGAGGGCTGCGATCTTGCCTCTTCGTGGAAAAGATCACCTTAGTGGAAAGGAGGAAAGTGGTTGAAAGAGACCGGCTTGTTGTGGGAATTGTCCCTTACAAGCTCCTCAACGGAGACGTAGCCATTCCTCAGTGGGTGGTGAACTTCGGGAAACAAATCCTTGCTTCCTCGTGTGGTTCTTCACTCTAAGTTGTTTTTCTAGCATATATCATTTGCTTCCGCTTCGATCTACTTGGGTGTGTTACTTGTGTGTGCGGGGCTTATTACTCGCTTGTGATCATCTACAAGAGCCACACCCCGAGTTTGGTTCGTGCTAGAAGCCAAGAGGCGCTTGAAGTTGTTTTCGCGGGTTCTTCGTGCTACACCGGTCGACCGGTGAGGTGCACCCCGTCCGACCGGTGTCATCCGTGAAGACCGATGCTTGACCGGTCGACCGGTCACCACCACCGGTCCGACCGGTGGAGCACTTGTCGACTCAAGTGTTTTGGGGGAAAAAAGTTTAATTCGGTCGTCACGCCTATTCAACCCCCCCCTTCTAGGCGACATCAAGGTCCTTTCACCTATCGGTAGGCTCCAGCATCTGCGGGAGCCTTGATGGCGAACCCGCAGATGCTCGGGGGCTACTGTCGGGGACAGCCCTAGGGGTCCCCTTAAACAACTGGGGAATCCCCACTTAAAACCCGCAACAAGCCAAAGCCAAACGCGCCTCGCTTAACTACACAAGGCATGGCCCACGCCACGGTGGCCCAGACGGCCCACCGAAGCGGCCCACTTAAAGATCCCCTCGAGAAAGCTCCGCCTCGCTCGAGGGCACACGCCTCCCTCAGGCGGGCTCAGCCCCGCTCGAGGGGGAACGCTTCCCTCGAGCGAGCTCCGCCTCGCTCGAGGGTCCGCGCCGCCCTCGAGCAGGCTCCGCCTCGCTCGAGGGCGTTCCGCGCGCGCACGCCCGATCCCATACGCGGGTACGGGCATTTAATGCTCTAACCATAGCAGGGCGGCGCCATCATACGCCTGGGGCTCGCACCCCTGTCCTGTCGCACCAACTCCCTAGGAGGGAACCCATCCCCGCCACTGTGGGGGACTATGCGGCGTGGCTGGTGCCAGCCCCGTGACGTCGCGCCGCCTACTCCAGTACGGCTAACGCGCTGAGCCCTCGAAGGGGGCCGGCTGCACCCTCGATTTGCTTTCCCGTGACCTTGCAGGGTTAGGTTGCGGCGTTAGGCCGGTGGGGAGCCATCCCTGCCACTGTTGACGGCGTGGCGGCCGCCCCCGCGCGTACAACCCCACGCCGGCGCCGTAGCACGGCTCCGCACCGCGACGCATGCGGGAACGGGACGCCGCCTTACTCGCCACCGTGCCCCGTACGGATCGACGTCGGCAACCCCCTCGAGCCCGCCCCCGAAGACATCACGGCCGTTCGCCGCACTCCCGCCCTCGAAGCTACCCCTGTTCGGGCACAAGATACGCCATGATGACCGAATCGCGGCAAGGACCGTCAAGGCGGCCGCCTACTCTACAGCATGACACACCACACTTCCCCATGTAGCTAAATAGCGCGGCATACATGTGATTCGCTCTCTCCTTGGCCTATAAAAGGAAGATGAACTCCCCCGCCGCAGGGGACGAGACAGACAAGTCAGGGCACAGCACAAGGCAGAACAACGTCTGACTCCGCGCACTTGCTCTCCAATTCTCCCACAATATCTTCAGCAATTCCATCACTAGGGACTTGGGAGCCACGCTTCCTCTCCCGCCTTGCTTGTAGCCGCCCCACTACAAGCACCCCCGGTGCTGAGCAATATAGTGCCTCGAGCACACCGCTGCTGGACATACGGCCCCTCGGCCGGAACCAGGATAAAACTCGTGTCATTAGTTGCTTAGCATCGACCATTGAGGGAGAGACCTCGGCGCTTACTACTGGTTAGTGTCGGGACCATATTCCGCACCGACAAGAAGAAACTGGGAGAAATTATGCCTCTGCAATGTCGTCGCTTCCGCATCGTCGGCGCCGCCAGGAAAACCAAGCCGCAAAGAAGTCACGCTCCACCGGCAGAACCTAACTCCACCGCCGAGCATCGACGGCGAGCAAACCCTAGATCAGACTCAATTAAGACTCAATCTACTAAAAGGATGGACTCGCTCCCCTTGCCGAGTAGGAGGCCGAAGACGAGGGAGAACGGGGTCAGAGCCGGGCGGCGGCGGTGTTTCCACCCGTGTCGCCCCTCGGGGGCGGCGCGGGGGACAGGCGGTTGCGGCCGTTTCTTTTTGTTTCCCTTGTTTTGTTTCAGTGTTGTGAATCTTGTATTATGCATTTTCTAGTTAGGTCCCTCCTAAAAGGTTGCATCGTGTAATATTTATCTTCTCTTCATGGAAAAACATACGTCTTTAGAAAAAGCAAAAAATCAACACAAGAGGAAACGGAGATATTTTGATCCCTAAAAAAAGCAGCGTGCTTATCAGCAGACACGACAAATTAAAGCTCCCTCGCTCGCTCGCTCACTCACACGCCGCTCCTTATCACACGCAACGCATGCTGCTGTAGGATTGAGCGAGTACTCAACGCATACGCCCAACCTTTTCCTCGACCAGTGATCACTATAGCTCGTGTCATACAGCGCCGTACGGTACCACAGTAGTATCTCTGGCCCCATGACGCCATGATTGAGCGAGCGAGCTCGAGAGTGGGGGCCCCTCTCGTCGACCTGTCCGTCTACTACAGAGCCGAAATCTGCTTTGCTTTCCTCATTTTCTCAAGCTGGCCAAGCTTTCCCCCAGGCCTCGGCATTCCCAAGCCCAAGCAGAAGCAGCCGAGCCCCCCAGCCCTAGGCCGAAACGTGTCGCCCGGCGCGGCCAATGGCGGCTGGACAAGCGGGCACCCACCCCCTCGCGCGCGCGCGGTTTCATTTCACACGCGCCGTACGGCGGCGTATCGCACGCCGCACGGCGTCTCTCTGGCGGAGCATTTTTTGCTGCGTGATGCAAAGCGCGCGAGAGGCCTAACCTTTCCGGGGATTTGTTTAGTACTACGAGTAGTACGTAAGCAAAAGAAAAAGGCCTTCGTCGTTACGGCGCATCCGGGGCTTTGGCCTCCTTTCCTCCGGCAGGCTGGCGGCCGCGGCACCCGGGCACGCACGACGGGGCCCTGCTTTCCATGATTCCATCCGTGGTCGCTCCCATCGTTTCAAGAACAAGAATCGTAACCTCTGTCCAAAAAAAATACAAAACAAAAACACGTACTCCTACTCCAACAGCAAAACAGGTCGGTCGGAGCATTTTTCCCGGTTTTTTCGTCTTTGGAATTTTTCTTGAAAGATGCAGCTTAGTGCTTCACACCTTCATCACTCGTTTTGGAAGATCCAGCTGCTTTTGGTTTGCAGTCATCCCGGCGCTGGCTGGGGATAGTAGATCGATAGATAGGGTTTGTTATCCATGCCTGCCACTGCCAAATGCCAATCCATCAAAGTTTCTTGGGGGATTCGAGGCTACTAGGCACGTCCCCCTCTTTTTACAGGGAAAGTGGCGCCATGCATGCGCCGCGCCGCAGCTGCCTGCCAACCCCCACAGTCCACAGACCTTTTCCCCCTCTCCTTTTCTTTCTGAGAATGACCACTCTCCTTTTTTCAGTTAGGAAAATAAATAAATAAATAAATAAATAAAAACTTTGTATCCTTCACAATAAACAATCTTCGACCTCACCTGAAAACGAATTTCTTGTGCTGCTAACCTCCCAATACAATACGACTATACTCAATTCTTTTCTTCTAAAAAACAAAAACAATACTAGACTTATTAATTTACAGTACGGGGGGTCCCAGAGTACCCTAGCAGGAAAAGTTGATGGAGATCGATGGTCACATCAGACGCCAGCTGAGCACTGCAGCCTGCAGGCACGGAGACGACTGTCATATCAATGCAGGGGGACAGCCGGACAGGGCTCCCAGCCCCGCCCGTCGTCATGCATGTGCAGGCCATCTCGTGGCTGCCGCCGTCATCCTTTACCCGGCCGGCGCAGGTGGTCAGTGGCGGGCCAGCTGCGGGCGGAGCGAGATCAGATGTCAGCAGTCAGCCTCGCCGCTGGGTCGCCGTCGGCAGGGCGGCGGCAGGCAGGAGGACTGGAGGAGGCAGCAACCAGCCGGGGGGCGGGCGGCGCCGGCGGCGACAATTATTGGGTGCTCGCATCGGCGCCAACCCCGCCGTTAAGGACGCGGAACCGAAAGGGCAAAGCCGTTGCGTTCCACTGCGAATCCGCAGCACCAGATGTGGAATTTATTGGGAGTGTCAGCAGAGACGGCCCTGCCTGACATTTGTACCACGATTCAAATGGATGGACACTTGCATGGAAATGGGGCTCGAGAATTATCGACCAGTCCCGCCCGGCTCTACGACGGGGACGTACGGGCTATAGTAGTGCAGTGCGCACGCTGCGGGACTCGCTACCTTCATTGATCTCCCATGTAACCGCACGCACAAGGTTGTTTTTTTAAAAAAAAAAAATCTTTGACACATTTGAATTTCGTAATGATACACATTACATTTTTCAAATCGTGGGGTTTGATTTAGCACGTGTATATAATCTTTCACTCACCCTCTGATTTCAAGAAACAAAGGCCACACAAACGACAATTGCTCTTGCTCGTAAAGTTACAACCCAAATCCATGCAGGCATCTTATGACGACGCATGCAGAAAATAAAAATGAATCAGCGCCCAACAGGCGACAACTGCCTTTGCTCGTAAAGTTACAGCTCAAATCCATCTGGGTGTCTTATGTCGCATGCCGGAAATAAAAACGGATCCACCTCTCCGCATTCTTCTCCATCTGTCGTGCAAAATTGACAGATGTCGTGCATGAAGCGATGCCTGGCTAGGCGTAGTAACGTCCTAGTCAAAATAACCTACTGCATGATCATGCACGGATCTGGCATTTAAGGCGGGTGGGGCTCACCCCCAACCTGACACATAGAGACTCCGCTGAAGGAGTAGGGGAGAAGGAGGGAGAAGAGGGAAAAGCGGCAGAAGGAAGAAGAAGGGGGCACTGGAGGGGAAGGGCAACGAGCCTCCGAACCTTCACAATGTGGCTCTGTACATGTGCATTACTAGACGACTAGTAAAAATTGACGATTCTTATGCACATATGCCACACACTATTTTGGCAATGCATCTACAAGCCTTTAATCATTCACCCCCTCTAGATTCCAGAAAATCGGACCCCCACAAGCGACAATTGTTCGTGCTCACGAACCTACAGCTCAAATCGATCCAGATGTCTTATGACACATGCAAGGAATAAAAACGGATCCTCCATCTGTCGTGCAAACTTGACACTGGTTGTCTTATGGCGCATGCAAGGAATAAAAACGGATCCTAGCTCCATCTGTCGTGCAAACTTGACAGTTGTTGTCTTATGGCGCATGCAAGGAATAAAAACGGATCCTAGCTCCATCTGTCGTGCAAACTTGACTGTTGTTGTGCATGAACCAATGCATGGCTAGTAGTATGTCCAAAAGAAATTTCATGTATGTCCCTCCAAGCTTTACCTATCGCACATTCGTTCGACGCAATTGTTGCTTAACTTGTTCTCCACCTATCCGTAAACAACTAGGAATTTTGAAATGAAGCATGCAAAGCCGCAAAACGTCCACCTAAATGCTCTATTTATCGGTGAGGTTTTTTACGGTACACAATATGACTTGCACGACCGGTTGAAAAAGGACTCGTATGTAATAGAAAAGGACCTATATGTAAGGATCCGACGATTGAGATTAATTCTATACGACTGGTTTTTTAGCTGTCGTACGGTAGTATTCAAAGGTCGTATGGGTAATATATAGGGTATTATCGAAAATGTAAAATGGTATTGTTGTAATATAGGAAATAAAATATATGAAATGCGTTAGATAGTATAAGGGGGCAGTGAGAATTTTTTTTCCAAATGATATATAGCTACCAAATTACAATTTTACCCATAGAGAAAAAATCGACAATACAACCGTACAACCGTTGGGTCGTATTGTGTATCGTAAAAAACCTCTTCTCGGCAGATTTTTTGGACGACAACCAACTATACAACAGGTAGAGCCGGTGTTGCTTGTGACACGTTATAGTTATAGTGGCTGCCTACGAAAATGCTTGAATGGTCTCCAAACACCGACCCCAATGTGGCATTGTTCCGTGCTTTCCCTTGATCAAAACCGGCCGCCCTCCGTGCATTTCCCCCATCCATAACAAGGACCACGGATCGGGTCATTGACCGATTGACCCGGGGACGGTATCACCCACCGATCATTGCCGTAGGCGGTCGGCGCGCGAGAGAGATTTGCCGCCGCGGGCACCGAAAGAGACTGAACGCACGGCGGGCGCGAGGCAGGAAAAAACACACGGCACGGCACTAAACGCCGTACGGGCGCGGCATCGCCGCCTCCCCTCCCCCTCAAGGCTTCAAGCAGGCAAGAACAGCGCGCGAGATGCGAGCCGTTGGCTGACAAGTGCGCGACGGCAGGGGCAGGGGCAGCGCAGTGCCGCAGACGGCAGCAGATCTGACACCGGTACGGGCCCCTCCTAAAGCCTGCCGCCGCCGCTGTCTCCCGCTACCCGCTGCGGCAGCTTCCTGCCGCGCCACAGCAGCAGCGCCCAGCGCGTGAGTGGAGAGAGAGAGAGTGAGGTACAGTGTCAGTGTGTGTGTCACTCACACTCGGGAGCTGGAGAGAGAACCGGCACCGAGGCAAAGGTGGCACGAGACGACTGCTCGCTCCTAGGGGCGGTTTGGGCAGGCGTGGCCGGTTAGTAGGGATAAGACCAGTCGCGGCGCTCGAGCAGCAGCAGCAGCCTGGCCGACGCGGCCGGCGCGCACGCCGGAACGCACAGCCCATCATCCACAGGCCACAGCCGGTGCCGGCTGCACTCCCTGCCGCATTCCAGCAAGCAGCCGCGCTCGCTCCCCCCTCCCTCCCTCCCTCTGGCAACCCCAGCCGAAACGCGCCTCGCCAGGCGCCAGCCCACGCGCCACGCCTCCATAAAGGGCGCCGCGCCGCGCCGCATTCCTCTCGCGACGAGGACGAGCTGAGCACGCGCGCGGGGGGCAGGCGGGCGTATGAGCAGCGGCGCGACGGGATGGAGGCCGCGGGCGAAGGGGGAGCAGCGGGGGCGGGGGATGGGGCGACGCCAGGCCGGTCCCAGCAGCAGCAGCAGGGCGCCAACAAGCGCGGCCGCGGCGGCGGCGTGAGGGGGAGCGAGGCGGAGGCGGAGGCGGCGTGGGGCCAGCCGCCGGCGCTGCTGCCGCCGCCGCAGGGACCGGGGGCGGGCTCGCGGATCTACCGCGTGCGGGCCAGCGGGGGCAAGGACCGCCACAGCAAGGTGTACACGGCCAAGGGCATCCGCGACCGCCGCGTGCGCCTGTCGGTGCCCACCGCCATCCAGTTCTACGACCTGCAGGACCGCCTCGGCTTCGACCAGCCCAGCAAGGCCATCGAGTGGCTCATCAACGCCGCCTCCGACGCCATCGACAAGCTCCCGGAGCTCGACCCGGCCGCCTTCGCCGCCCTTCCCGGCCCCGCCGACGCGGATGCTGCCGGCAGCAAGGTCATCAAGCAGCAGCAGCACTCCGGGGGCAGCAGCACGTCGGAGACGAGCAAGGGGTCCGAGCTCTCCCTCTCGCGCTCCGACGGCCGCGGAGCCGCCGCGCGGGACAGGGAGGTCACCGTGGCCAGCACCTCGGCGCAGGCCGCGTCCTTCACCGAGCTGCTCACCGGGGTGGCCTCGGCCGGCTCCATTACCGCCGCCGAGCACAAGCATTCCTGGCAGCAGCAGCAGCAGCAGCAGCAGCAGCAGCAGCATCATCCCAACGTCTCCGCGGCCGCCGCCGCCGACTGCGTCGGCATTGCGCACCCGGGGAAAGGTGCGCACGGGCTGTCGACGCACGCCTTTTCGGCGCCCGTCAAGTTCGGCAATGCGCCTCCGTTCGGCATGGTCCCGGCGCAGCCCTTCAACTTCACCACTTCCCTCGAGATGCCTCACTTCTCGCTCGGTCAGGACGCTCTGGCGGCGTCCTCGGCTTCCGCCGGAGACTACAACCTCAATTTCTCCATGTCCTCGGGTTTCATGGGTGCCAATAGGGGGACCCTTCAGTCCAATTCCCAGTCTAACTTTTCAGGCCATCACCACCACCAGCTCCAGAGGCTGGACGGCCCGTTCTTGTTCGGCCACGCCGCCGCCTCGGCGCATCCCGCATCTGAGAACCAGATGGCCGCGTCCGCGGCGTTACAGCTGTGGGATGGGTTCCGGCACTCCGGCATGAAGGAGAAGAGCAAGAACTGATTGCAAATTCTTCAACGGTAAGTTAACAATATCTCAAAATTCGCAAGCTTTTCGTCTCTGTCTCGCGTAAGGTGTTCAAATCGTCATTTTGTCATGATTACGGAGTACCTTCTTCGTAGAGCTCGAGGTAGTCTCGTGTCCATAAATCCCGTAAAACCAGCAGCCTTGTTCTGTTCCTGTTGACGGGTGTCAGAATTCCAGTGCGTCATCCTGGTACTTCATTTCCCTCGCCTTTGCATGATCTAGCCTAACAGGTGTCGTTTGCTCCCCATTGTAGAGGATTGTGCATGATCACATGGCTTCTGATTGGCATGCATTGCATTTTATTGTATTAAATTGTTGTGAGCTGTAGCTACGTCGCGGTGCTGGGAAAGGGATCGAACACTACCTTGACTGCTGGAGTAGAAGATAGCTGAATGTGCAGCACAATCAAGTTTCTGCTCACATCAGATTTTCTCTTGCCCCAATAAATGAAGTCTCGAGTTAATATCTAGTAGTAATACAGTCACCTGATTTGTACTGTAGCATCTTACCATAATAAGATGTTTCAGTTCTTTCGGATGACTACTGGTGTTATCGACTGATCTGGGGTCTTAGGTTTGTGATCTAACATGCATTTGTTTCTACTTGTAGAGGTACATGATCTCAATTACAATGAGTCACTGAAATATGGAAATAGTCTAATAGATTTTGAGTGCCCAGACAAACTTTGACTGCAGACATAAGGAATTTGAAAACAGAAACTGTCTGCATAAACCCTAATCATATAATCACAAATCGTAAGCTGTTCCAGTTTTTAGTGCGAAACCACCTTACTCCTTTTGATCTGCAGCCTACTTGGTGATCTATTTTCAAAACATGCTTAGATGTGTATTTTGCAAAGTGCATATATAGTAGGGATTTGATTACTGGGTGTATGATTAGAGCTACTGAAAGCCGAAGCTCCATGCTACTTGCTTCAGACTTTCTGTGTGATCTCAAATAATTTGTAAATTGAAGCTCAAGAATTTAGTGCTTGTGTACACAACTAGGACCTTCATGATGTTGACACTGAACTGTACTTTTGTATGACCATTGACCGGTTAGTACTACTGCTAGTCGTGTCCCAACACAAGAAAAAAGTGTACATGGTACATTGTTCCCGGCAAATCCTGACTGGAGTCTTGGTACCAACAAAAAGCTAGGGTACACTATTGACAGAAAAGTCTTCTTGAATATTATTGTAGTTTGGTGACTTTGGTGATATCATTTTCAAGACATTAGCTGCCCTTTTATTTCCTATAGACCACTTGGCGTGGTAAGAAACTAAGTAGGAACCATTTAGAGACTTCATTGTCCATGCAAACCAATGTTCATCTCTCCATGTTTGTTGTGTTGAAATCTGTTAAATTGTGCTATTATTAGGTAATGGTCTTCGAGGACCAGTCCTTTTTGTCTGAGATCGGATATGCCACCATTTCTATTTTCTGGTGCTCTGCTCGTACTGAGGCACTGAGCTATCCAAAGTTCCAAACCTCTAAATTGAGCTAGACAATTTTGGCTCCTATTGGTTGAATGTAGCTTTCTATCAGATGCTGCAACAGCGCCTCCTGGTTGGAGACCAGGACTGCATAACACGATCTTGCTGTTTGTTATAATTCCTAACCACCGGAAATTGTTATTGTTATAATTCCTTATTTTCTTGTCTGTTAGGACAGGATTGTGCTGGAATAACATGTTTTAACACATTTTTTGACTGATACTCTAGGTGTTCATTAAATAGGCGGAAATTGATTATTGAACGGAATTAATAGGTAGTGAAATCATCCAAGGAAAAAATGACAGAAGTGCCACAGTATTTTAAAGCTGATGATATTTCATTAATAGATACTACATTCCCTTTAGCAGTACCCTATATGCTAGTCAATATTTAAAAACGGTTTCCTACTTCGAATTTTGATGTCCTCGTTATGTGGCAATTGCTATTGGTTGTACATCCAGATTGCATATGTATACAAAGGTAATGGTATATTACCGCATAGAGAAGTATGCAGTGCTAGTCTGCCGTATATCAGTGACCTCATACCAGTATCTATCATCTTGTTCTCACGCAAGATACACTTCTCTCAGCATTTGCAGTACAGATTGGTCAGATTCTTAATCTTCTTTGCTTGTCAATCTGCAGAAACTGAAGGCATCCAATTGCTGGGAACTGTTCCGGCAATAATTCATCCATTGGAGGTGCTATGGTCATCGTCGACCCCCAACACCCTGCTGCAAATCGATCAAAAAATGCTTTGTTTCATTTTTTCTTTCTTTCCCGCCCTAGATGCTGTTGTACAAATTTTGTGGGAGATGAGAGTTTTTGAACAAGAGTTGTAAGTGTGCCCCCATCATCGCGGTTCTAGGCCTCTCAGCATCTAACTTTTGCTGCGAATTGATGCTCCCCTGGAGTGAGTGCTGAACAGACTGTTCTCAGGTTTGGATGAACAAGTTCATTTGACAAGCATTGTGGTCACAGTTCCTTGGCTTGATGATAATCCTGATCCAGAATTGCTGCTGGAATGCTCTTTTCTGACCTGAAAAGTGCAGGTACTGATTTTGCTGTCACTGCCAACATGCTGCAGAGTGTGGACTCTTTTAGGACAGTAGAAGTTGTACTCTGCATAGCGTCGTGAATTGGTGAATCCCTCATCGTGGTGTTGAGTATTTCAGTGTGGAAAGCTGATAAAATCGGTGTATCTGCGTAGCGTCCTCGTCCCATCGTCATGTCTGAATGAAATTCAGAATCCAGTCGGACAGGGGTCAACTCATTTTCGACCGAGCACCCACTAGCTAGGGATGGTCCTCAAACATCATACTTCAGTTTGTACATTTAACAGGCTCACCGTAGCTGTTGTACCTGTACCCACTATCTCAATGCAATACATTTAACATGCTTGCACTCTTCGAGCATAACGATTTTGCATGATATGTTGATAATAATAAAAAATGTGTGCTTTCATTCTCTAAGAACTTGTGATAGCAACTGAGACGTGTCAGAATTTGCAGTTTACAACTGAACAAAATCGTGCAATCATGAAGAAGGAAAAACCCGACTGCATTTTACTGTAGCATCATCAAATAAGCTCAATTGGGAACCTTATATTCCCTTGCACTATTATTCTTTTAAGGGTCATATGACCTTTGAGCACTCTGAGCACAAGAGACGGCCTTTGGATCTGCAGTTAGTGCAAGGAATCAAATTCTCAGTCTTGGCTTCAGCTCCGAGTGACTCGTAGAGATCATCTAGCATGCCCAAATTAAGTAGCCCTCCTTTCCGAACTGAACCCATTCCTTTGCACTGTGAGCATGCTACTATCCGAAGATCACCGCACCTCTTACACATACCTAGTGACCTGCAGTTCATACGTATTTTGCTCAGATAAAAGATGGATGAGTGGCAAGGATATGCAGAGTAGAAAGCACCAGATCTGAATTTTCTCAACTTAAGTACTCTGTCTTATGATATGATTTGTATTCTGATGACTGATACTTGTACTCTGCATATTTTATTTTATTTTTCACTAGACAATTTTTTCTTCTTCAGAAACATTGTTTTATGTTTTCTGAACATAAGTCATCTACTGCTAGTTTGATATGCTACATAAGTACATCTTTTTCCGAAGGGTTGCGATGAATAGATCATTGAACTTAGCTTGTGTTTCATTTCCTTACGCAACTTGCAGTAAAACTCACTAAGTCACCCCTGATATTGTAGCAGGCTACCAACTCATGAAGGTTAACTAGATATTGGACGAAAATATTTTAACCTGTGCATATTTGTATGCATACTTATTTTCCATGGAAATTCCCACATCCTTTTTCTAATTCCCCGACTATTCATTCTATCTCAAACCATTTTTACTGCTACTCGAAACTGATTTTGCTTTTTGTTTGTACCTAATAAATAATAATCATAACAAATAGTGACTTGCGGTGCACCTATCCTTCTTCACAAGACACTAAACGACACAATTGGGGCTATGAAACAATAGGCAGCGACCGGGAAATGGGAAGGGGAGGGACCTTCTTTGGGAGGAGGCAATGAAACCGTCGACCTTGGGCGCAGCGATGGTGGCGCCGAGCAGCAGGCCACCCACCACGAAGCCGGCGATCTCGCTGCCCGTCAGCCCATCCATCTCTCAGCTCTCGATCTCAGTTTGCTGCAGCGTCCAAAGTAAGCAAAAAAAAAAAAATCTCCACTGGAGATGAGGCTTACTCCTCCTCCCTGCTCCACCACCCGCAGCCCCACGTCATCCTCCGGAGACTGAGGGAGAGAGACGAGCTGAGGCAAGAAGTGGATAGGGCAAAGGGGTAGAGCCGTGTGCTATGGTGCGCTGACCAGCGGGCTGGGCCAGACGTGTCCTTTCTTTTTCTTCCTTTGAAAAAGTCCATTCCAAACCCTCGTCTATAGGCGTTGTTTGGATTTTGTCACACCCGAATTTGAAGGTAACCTCCAATGCATAATTACATGTGCGTCAGGATCTAGTTACACACACGTAATGACTCAGTGAATATCAGATACAATGCCAAAGCGTAAAAGAGAGTATTGAAACCAATACATGACCGAGTCTCAACAACGCATCATCAGAGCGAACGACTAGCAACGGATCTTCAGAATGGAACTCCACAGGCAGCTGACTGGTGGCACGTAGGCCTAGTACTCAACAACAATCTTCATGTCTCAGCAGCAATCCGGGTTGTGTAGATGCAATAAATAAACAAGCGTGAGCACATGTCGTACTCAGCAAGGGAAGAATATCATAATAAACATGCAAGACTGTATAAGTGGATGACCAAAGGGTTTAAGCGGTTTAGCATTTTAGTTGATCAAATTTTATTAAGCAACTTACTTACTAGCAAATGTAAGTGTATACCATCCCACAATTAAAGTGTAACATCATAACCATGAACATAAAGTAAAGAATAATTTAAATTCACCTTCCAATAGATTAATCATGTGAGGGTCCAGGCCGTTCATGACCGTGGGCACGACTAACTAGTTAGTTTTACACTCTGCAGAGGTCGTACATCTTTACCCACAAGTCGCGTAAAAACTCTGAAGAGCTTTAGACCCAACCACGCGATGCTGATCAGGCATCATACCACACTGCCGAGGTGTGATTGCATAGGGACGCTACGAGGCCTTTACAAAGATTCCCTAATGTGCAGCAACCCACTAGGTTTCAGGACGAAGCGGGGCATAAATCTCCCTAGCGGGTACCGTGTCTTAGCAAAGCCCAACTCCCCGCTAGAGCAGGTCTATACTCCGTCAACGCCTCCCCATTTGTCCCTTTTAGGTAAGATTACTACAACACCAAGGTCTCTAATTATTCAGCCAAGCCAGAGCCATATAGCCTTGTGGTTGTACTGTTGTCTTGGGTGGTTCTCCATGTTCCAATTAAACATATGGTCTTGTAATTAACTTACCATCAAAGAACATAAAGCATAAACGGGTAACATGTTGTTTATTACCAACCCAGTTGAGCAACTAAGCAGCATCTACCATCAAAATTAATTAAGTAACCCAGTTACAAGGCAACGGTCAAAAGAATCTAGGCATAGTCCTTAATAGGAACCCATTAAAATTAATGCAAGCAAGAAAGTAAATACAGTGATTAAATGCATGTTCATATAGGATAAAGCGGGTATGACCAAGGACACTTGCCTCTCACAAGATCCGGAATTGCTCAGAGTCTTCAAGTCTTCACCACAAAAAATCTTTGGACTGCTCGTTCTTTACGCATCACACATTCACATGCAAGAGACAATACAAATAAAATAAGAAAAAAATTCACCAATCACTTCAAACAGGAACAAAAGCTTCACTAAACTGATCTACTCGTCGAGACGAACAAATGGACATAAAGAACGCTAAAACGGAGTTAGAACGCGTAATCTACGACCAAAACAAGGTGTAGGGGTTTAACTATAGGAAAACTGGGCTTATAGGGGCCTAACTGCAAGAATCCAGGGGCTGAAACAAAATTATGCTTATAAACACAGGGTCTATAGCACAAAACTACAAGGGCTGGACTTCGGACACAATTCCTAGGCTTAAAACCGGACCTAATGGTAAGGATTTCCTATAGTGGGAGGACCGGCCGCGAGCTTTAAAAAGCACAGGGGATTTTATGCAAAATCGCAACCTAACCAGCCTGTTGACTGGTACCCTGCCGGTTTGACCCCGCGGTTGGATCGATACGGACCGTTGGCGCCCGATCGGATGGCTACGGTTGGCGCCGGCGCTACGACGGCGACACAGGTGGCGGCGCACGGCGGCGAGCGGCGGCGGGATCGCCGGCGAGACTCGATCTTGGGTTTCCGGTCACCAAAAGACACGACATCTAGCCCTGGACATAGAGCATGATCTTGCGAACTCAAACAAGGGTTCCATACAGGCGGACAGGCGACTACGGCGACGCGCAGCTCGCAGGGGCGGACGACGACGTGGCTGTGACTCCAGCGAGCTTTTGCCGGCGGCACATGGCACGGGAGCATCCACAAGCAACACGTGCGGCTTCCTCACCTTCACGCGAACCACCGGAGCTACTCCACGGTGAAGAAGAGGCGGCGACCGAGAGAATCGATGGCGGCGGCGGCCTAGGGTTTGAGACGGCGGCGGCTGGGGTGTTGCAGTTAGGGGCAAAAAGCCCTAGGGAGGAGCGGCGGCGGTGGCTAAATAGGCCCAGGGGCGGCCGTCACGGCGTGCGGGCCCAAGGAAGAAGGCGCGGGTGCGGCGCGGTTGCACGGCCGGCGCGGTCGGACCCCGACACGGCGCGCGGGTGCGACTCGGTGGAAGGGATGACGGCCGGGACCCACACGTCGGCGGGACAAGGAGAAGGGAGGCGGTGGAGCGGGCGGGGCGGGCCAACCGGGCCGCGAAGCCGGGGCCGCGCGGGCGATTAGGCGAGCCGGGCCGCGGGGGGGGGGGGGGGGGGGGGTTAGCTGGGCTGAAAGCAAGGAAAAGCTTGGGTGAGGAAAACGTTTTGCAAATTTTCAAAAGAATTCAATCAAATGAATTCAAACACAGGTTTCAATTCAACCAAACAAAAATAGTGCTCTAGCATGAATGCAACAATAAACTCCTATGGTTCATTAACTTAATTAAGAAAAATAATTAAATGCCTATAAAAATTAAATAAAACCTTAAAATCCTTAAATAAGCATTTGTTGCTAAGCAAAATTTTATTAAAAACAATAATTAAAATTTTGGGTGTTACAAATCCTACCCCCTTAAGATGAATCTCGTCCTCGAGATTCGGAAGGATCAATAAAAAGATCTGGATAGTCTTCCTTCAGTTCATCCTCTCTTTCCCAGGTTGCCTCATCCTCTGCATGATTACTCCACTGCACCTTGCACATCCTAATCACCCGATTCCTTGTAACACGTGCTAAAGTTTCCAAGATCCTGATGGGACGTTCAGTGTAAGTGAGATCCTCCTTGACAGTCAAACCGTCCATAGGTAGTGGCTCTTTATCATGAGGTTGGAGACCCTTTTTCAATTGAGAGATATGGAACACATCATGCACATCCGAGAGCTGATTTGGTAACTCTAACATGTAGGCTACTTCTCCCACTCTCTCTAAGTTCTTGAAGGGCCCGATAAAGCGAGGTGACAACTTTCCCTTCACTTTAAACCTGTGCAAACCTCTGAGCTGTGACACTTTTAGGTACACGTAGTCACCTTCTTGGAGAACCACGTCTCTCCTCTTTCCATCCGCATAACTTTTCTGTCTAAATTGAGCAGCCCTCAAGTTTTCTCTTATGATCTGTCGGGGACAGCCCTGGGGTCCCCTAAAAAACCGGGGGGAACCCTACTTAAAACCTATAAAAAACGCAAAACGCAAAAACATACCCCGGGCCTAACACAAAGCAGACACACACAGCACGGCCCACGCCACGGTGGCCCCCGCGGCCCACTAGAGCGGCCCAGCAAGGCGCCCCCCTCGAGCAGTCCGCCTCGCTCGAGGGCTCGCGCCCTCCTCGAGCAGGTTCCGCCTCGCTCGAGGGTCCCCGCCCCCTCGAGCGGGCTCCGCCCCGCTCGAGGTCCCCTCACGAGCGCACCTGCTCCCGCACGCGTACGGGCATTTAATGCTCTGACACCGCAGAGCCACGCCACTGCGCGCCTGGGAATCACGCCCAGGCGCTGTTTCGCCAACTCCCTAGGGGTAGCCCATCCCTGCCACTGTGGGGGACTGTGCGATGAGGCCGGCGTCAGCCTCGTGACACTGTGCCGCCCACTCTCGTACGGCTAACGCGCCGCGCCCTCGAAGGGGGGGCTGGCATCACCCTCGAGCTCTCTCCCCGTGACTTTGCAGGGTCAAACCGTGACGTCAGGTCGGCGGAGCGCCACCCCCGTCGTTGTCGGCCCTGTGCGGCCATCCCTGCCCCTGCTGCGCCACGTCGCGCACTGCTGCAACCACTCCGACGCTGTTGGGCACGCGGGGACGGGACGCCACCACGCCTGCTACTGCACCCCGTACGGATCATCGTCAACGGCTCCCTCGAGCCCGCCTGGGGACGCCCTGGTCAACTGCTATGCCTCCACCCTCGAAGCCGCCCCCGTTCAAGCACAGGGCGCGCCACGACGCCATGACTGGGGCAAGGTTCGCCAGGGCGGCCGTCAACTCCTCGGCACTGTGCGCCATGCCGCCGCACGTAGCGAAATAGTGCGACATGCCTGTAAATCGCCCTCTCCTTGGTCTATAAAAGGGAGGCGATCCCCCCGCCGCAGGGGCATCGGGCAACGGACGGCAGCAACTCATACGCTCTCCGCTTCCCCGCGATATTGGCACTAGCCTCAATCATCTCGCTAGGGACTTGGAGGCCACGCCTCCTCTCCCGCCACGCTTGTAGCCACCCCTCTACAGGCACCCCGGTGCAAGCAATACAATGCCTCGAGCACACCCCTGCTGGACGTACGGCTCCGGCCGGAACCAGGATAAACCAAGTGTCTTTAGTTGCTTAGCACCGACCATCGAGAGGCAGATCTCAGCGCTCATTACTAGTTAGTGTCGGGACTACTTTCCGCACCGACAGTTGGCGCGCCAGGTAGGGGTCTTCGCGCTGAAGATCAACTCGTCACCAGCTCTCTCGATGGTGATTCGCACCGAGTACCACGGTCAGTGCTACTCATGGGCAGCTCGGACCCCCTCCCCGCCGGATTCGAAATCCGGTTCGGGGCCCTGAACTTTCAGGCTACGGGGATCGGCTACCTCATGCGCCTCACCAACCGTGAGGAACTTCGCGCACGGCGCCAAGCTGGATCAGCCCCGGCCGCCGCCGCACACGCCGTCGCGGCGCCGGCATCCGCCGGCACGGACGCGCGGGTCTCTCGGCGCCACGGCGCCGTCGACGCTCCGGCCGGCGCTCACGACAAGCGCGGACGGAGCGCCGGCACGCCGCGCGCGTCGCCTCTCAACGCGATGCGCCCTCCGGCGAGACGACGCCCGCCCGGTGGGGGGAGCGCTCGGTCTCGGGACCGCGCTCCTCCCTCGGCTTGCGTGGCACAACGGCGCCGACGTACGTCGCCTCGACCAGCACCAGCACGGCAACGCGCAGGGCTCCCCCTGGCCGCAATGCCCCGGCCACCAGGGACCCAAGCGCCTCCGCCGGCGACGAGTCATCCCATGGCTCCGCCGACGAGCTGTCGCCTGCCACTTCGAACGGATACGCGGAGTGGGACTTCTCCGGTGTACCGGACCCAGTGATGTTCCGGCGGTTCCTTGACGCCACGGACTACTGGTTCGGCTACTCCGACGACTCCAGCGCCGGGAGCTACGACCCCGCGTAGGAGTGCTGTGTCGTGATCACCAACAACCAGGCAAATACCGCCAACGCGGCGGAAGCCGGCGACGGAGAGGTTCCCCCTAGCCTGGGAACTGGACCGCGCATGGCTGCGGGGCCAAGTGCCCCTCCCCCCCTTTCCGCCGAGGGGGGTCGATATCGACGCGCATCTGGCTCAAGCACGCGAGCTCGAGGCCAAGCTGGCGGAAGAGTACCGCACGGTGCGGTTGCTCCGAGCCTCCATCGCGGGGGAAGCCTCCGCGCGCGGCGAACGCGCGCGTGAGCTAGGCAGGCAAGCCCGTGACCGCATCAACACCGACTTCAACGTCGATAATCCGGACACGCCCCCGCGAGCGAGCCAAAAGCTCATCGCAGCTGCAACACTGTTGCGGGCCATGCCGGCCCCCTCGACGCCCGAGGCGTGGAACCTACACTGCGAGGCGCAGGCGCTCATCGAGCAGGCGGCCGTCCAGCAGGCCGAAAGCTCGGCGTCCCGCATCCGCCAGCAAGGGAGTGCGCGGGACGACGGGGGCGCGCAAGGCCCCGAGCCCTCGGTGCACGCGGGTGGTGCGGGCGAGCGTCCCGCCAACCCGGTGCACGCCGGCCAAAGACCGGCTCCTCGACACGCGCGGGCAAGCCCAAGATGGCGACGCCCGCAACGTCATCAACGCCTGGCGTGCAGGCAACGCGGAGACACGGGCGTCGGGTGGTTACCACCCTCAACGGGGTGGGCGCTACGACCCCCAGGAGGACCGCTCGCCGTCGCCGGAACCCCCGGGGACCCGTGTGTTCAGCCGGGAGATCCGCACGGCGAGCTTCCCCCAGCGCTTCCGCCAGCCCACGTCGATCGTCAAGTACAACGGGGAGACGGACCCCCGCGTGTGGCTCAACGACTACCGCCTGGCGTGTCAGCTGGGCGGGGCCACCACCGACGAGGTTATCATTCGTAACCTCCCCCTACACCTCGCCGACTCGGCGTGGACGTGGCTCGAGCACCTGCCGGCCAGCCAAATCCACAACTGGGACGATCTGGTCTGCATGTTCGTGGGGAACTTCCAGGGCACGTACATGCGCCCTGGGAACTCCTGGGACCTACGCGCGTGCACCCAAAAGCCCGGCGAATCGCTCCGGGACTTCATACGACGCTTTTCCAAGCGCTGCACAGAGCTCCCGAGCGTGGCCCAGTTGGAGATCGTGCACGCCTTCCTCGAGGGCACCATGTGCCGGGATCTTATGCGCGAGCTCGGACGCAGCCCGCCGGTCGATTCGAACGAGCTGTTCGACATCGCCACCAGTTTTGCCTCAGGCGAAGAGGCGGTGGGAGCGATCTTCGACGGCAAGAAAGGCAAGCGCGTGGACGACGCGCCCGCGGAGGGCAGCAAGTCCAAGGAGCCCCGCCAGAAGAACAAGCGGGGCAAGAAGGGGAAGAAGCCGCGCCGCGAGGCGCGCGAGTAGGAGCGCGACGACGACGACGGCGAAGCTCTTGCTGTTGACCCAGCTCGACGGGGCCCTCGACCGGCCCCTCGAGGCCCTGGGGTTTTCGACGACATGCTGAAGAAGTCATGTCCCTACCACAAGATGCCGGTCAACCAAACTCTCGAGCAGTGCGACATGCTCAAGCGGTTCTACGGTCGCGCCGCCGCGAAGGACGGCGATGCCAAGAAGGACGGGGGTGACGGCGACGCCGGTGGCTTCCCCGCTGTGGAAAACGTCTTCCTCATTTTCGGGGGGCCCACCGTCGACATGTCCAGCCGCCAGCGCAAGCGAGAGCGGCACGAAGTCCTCGCCGCGGAGAAGGCGCCTCCCTCCTTCCTTGACTGGTCGAAGGACGCCATCACGTTCAGCCGCGAGGATCACCCGAACCGCATCCCCAACCGGGGTCAGTACCCACTGGTGGTCGATCCAGTCATTGGGAACGCGCGGTTCTCGAAGGTCCTGATGGACGGAGGCAGAAGCCTCAACATCCTCTACGCACACACCCTACGGCCCAGCTACGGCCCAGCACGACGCCGTTCCATGGCGTCGCACCGGGCAAGCGCGTCCAGCCCCTCGGGCAGATCGATCTGCCGGTCTGGTTCGGCACGTCGGACAACTACCGCAAAGAGACGCTCACCTTCGAGGTGGTGGGGTTCAAGGGCGCATACCACGCCATACTCGGGCGGCCCTGCTACGCCAAATTCATGGCGGTCCCCAAGTACACCTACCTCAAGATGAAGATGCCGGGGCCTAACGGTGTCATCACCGTGGGCTCGTCCATCGAACACGCGTTCGACTGCGACGTCGAGTGCGTGGAGCACGCCGAGGCCCAGGCGCTGGACGAAGCGCTGGTGTCCGACATGGAGAAGATGGTCACGAGGACCTCGACTCCGCCGCCAAGCACGCCAGCAGCTTCGAGGCTGCCGAGCAGACCAAGGAGGTGCCCCTCGACTCTGCTGCCCCCGAGGGCAAGGCGTTGAGGGTCAGTTCTACCCTCGACCTGAAATAGGAAGTGGTGCTCATCGACTTCCTCCACGCCAATGCCGACATCTTCGCGTGGAACCCCTCGGACATGCCAGGCATCCCGAGGGAGGTCGCCGAGCACTCCCTTGACATCCTACCTCACTCCCGCGCCGTGTAGCAGCGGCTGCGCCGCTTCGACGAGGAGCGGCGCCGGGCGATCGTAGCAGAGCTGCGGAAGCTCATCGAGGCTAGGTTCATCAAGGAAGTGTTCCACCCCACTTGGCTAGCTAATCCTGTATTAGTAAAGAAAAAGAATGGGAAGTGGCGGATGTGTGTAGACCACACTAGTCTTAATAAAGCATGTCCTAAAGTTCCTTTTCCTTTGCCACGGATCGATCAAATCGTTGACTCGACCGACGGGTGCGAACTCCTCTGCTTACTTGACGCCTATTCCGGGTACCACCAAATAAAAATGAAGGAGTCCGACCAGCTCGCGACTTCGTTCATCATGCCGTTCGGATGTATTGCTACGTAACGATGTCGTTCGGTCTCCGAAACGCAGGCGCAACATACCAGCGATGTATGCAGCACGTATTCAGAGATCACATCGGGCGAACCGTTGAGGCGTACGTAGATGACATAGTCGTCAAAACCAGGAAGGCAGACGACCTGGTTAGCGACCTTCGCATCGCGTTCGGCTGCCTACGGGCCAACGGGGTGAAGTTGAACCCCGAAAAATGTGTCTTTGGCGTGCCGCGGGGCATGCTGTTAGGATACATCGTTTCACAGCGGGGCATCGAGGCCAACCCCGAAAAAGTTGCGGCCCTCGAGCGAATGGGTCCGATCCGGGACCTTAAAGGGGTCCAAAAGGTGTTGGGGTGCCTTGCCGCCTTGAGTCGCTTCATCTCGCAGCTCGGCGAGAAGGGCCTGCCTCTCTACTGGCTCCTGAAGAAGCACGAGCGGTTCTCTTGGACCGTCGAGGCCGAGGAGGCGCTTGACAAGCTGAAGGTGACCCTCACCCACGCCCCGATCCTTACACCGCTGTCGGTGTTTTAGACCGGTAACCTACTAAGGGGAGTACCCGAAGTAGATGAATGTGGCCTCGCTGAGATCGGTAACTCGAAGGAAGAGACACGTGGCACACAATTTAGACAGGTCGGGCCGCGAGGTGCGTAATACCCTACGTCCTGTATGCTGCGTAGCTCTGGATTGATTGGGTATGATTACAAGATGGTGTAATAGTATGCCGTGAGATGAGATCGGATGCTAGAGAGGGGTCCCTGCCTCGCCTTATATAGTCCGGGAGGCAGGGTTACAAGTCGGAGTAGGGAGAGAGTACTAGTCGAGTACGTCTAGGAGTCTTTCATACAGTGCGGGACATGTACAGCTTCCTAACCGAGTACTTCTCCTCCGTAATCCTTGTTCTCCACGCCACCAGGTGCCGTGTAGCGCAAGCCGGGTAGTCTCAGGGGCCCACCGAGTAGTCGGTCCTGGTACCCACCGAGGTAGTGGGCCCAGGGAGGTCCATACGACAAGCCCCCGAGTACTTTGTAGTCGAGAAGGATAGCTTCAAGTAGTCTTGACGGCCTTAACGAGTAGTCCTCAAGCGTCCCTGAGTACTACAAGTCAAAAGTCCTCAAGAGTAGTCGAAGCATCCCGAGGCTGGAATGTACTCCGACTGATGTTTGAGCAATCTTGAAGTCTTCTCAAGTAGTCCCAAGCGTCCTCGAGTGCTGCCCTCGAAGGTCTTCAAAAATGCCCGTGTTGTCTTGAAGCCGAAGCTGGTATGGAAGTGCGATTTGCAAAATTGCACTCCATATGGAGTAGCCTCCGAGCCTTAGGTTGAGTCGTAGGCTCTGGCTGAGGGTCCATCTGAAGTTTTGGCAAGAATATCCCGAAAAATCCGGAGAGAAAAAACCGAAGGACACGTGGCACGGAGCCCCCGAGCCATGAGTCGAGTACTTCCTCTCGAATTGAAGGGCCATCTTGTAGAATGTGTCCTGAGATGCTCCTGAACCTTGTCGCTTCCCAGGTAGTCGAGTAGAAGTAGCCGAGCCCAGGTGAGGCGCGTCGACTAGTAGAATACGAAGAGTCACGCGCGGCCGCTGAGTCAGCCGAGCGCAGACTTATCCATCCGGCCGTTGGAGGGCCGTTTTGGCTTATAAATAGAAGCCAAAACCCTTAGGGCTTATTTGGGAAATAGAGGATTGAAGTGGATGGAAGAGGATTGAAGGGGATTTTGGGAAATTTTGAGTTATAATGGAAATTCCTCCACCCCAATACCCTTCATTCCCCTTCATTCCACTAATTCCCAAACAAGCCCTTAGGGGTTTTCACCCATCGCAGCTGTAGCCATTTCGAATAGATCTTGGCCAGAATCGCCGCCAGCACACGCCGCCGCCGCTGTAGATCTGAGCACGCCGCCAGAGAGAGCCACCGCGGTAGCCCCAGAGCGAATGCGCGTGAAGACGTCGTGCACCTGGAGGATGAAGCTGTCGCCGTCCAAGACCGCGAAGGCCGCCGGGGGAAGAAGAGGAGCCACGACGAAGTCGCTGGATCTGCCGCGGGAGTGGCGCCGCCGATGTCTCCACCGCGGCCGGATCCGAACCGCGAGTGGAAAAAGTCGAAGGCGAAGACCGAGGATTTGCTGGCCCTCCTCAACAGTGGATTCATCCGCGAGAAGGAGGTGGACATGTGGAGGGCCGCCGCCGGGGATCCATACCCGATGGAGAAGAGCGAAGACGAGATCCCGATGTTCTCGCGCTTCGCGGAGCGCGGACTCGCGCTTCCGGCAAGCGACTTCTTCAAAGGCCTCATGGGGTACTACGACGTCGAGTACCTCAACCTCAACCCCAATGGTATTTTTCACACCACCTTCTTCGTCCACTTCTGTGAAGCATTTCTGGGGATCAAGCCCCATTGGGTCTTGTTCCGGAAGTTCTTCCGGGTGAAGCCGCAGCCGAGCGCCAGCAACCCGCGAGTAGTCGGTGGAGCGGGGATCCAGATGCGGGAGGACGCCGCCGAGCAGTACCTCTCGTACAAGCTCATCGACTCCAACCAGGACTAGAAGGCAAAATGGTTCTACATCACGAACCATCACCCAGGGTTGCCGAAGCCGAGCGCGAAGCAGCCCAAACATCACCCGTGGTGGAACACGGAGCCCACGATGCAGGAGGGGATCCAGCTCCCCGAGCTGTTGGCGCGGATCAAGGCGCTGAGAGAAGCTGGGCTGAGGGCCGAGCACGTGGCCTTCAGCTTCATGAAGCGCAGGGTGCATCCACTGATGGCTCGTGACACCCTAGGATTCGAGTACACCGGCGACGACGACACGTCGCGGATGCCAGGGGATGAAGTCGACAATGACGATATTGTTGATAGGCTGACACGTATCTTCAAGGACATGCCACCGTACACGGCGTGCCCTGTCCCGGAGTATTCCGCCGCGCGCCCACCAAAGGAGGTAAGTAGCCATACCCCCCTGTCGAGTACCCATTCCGTGTGAGTAGTCGCGCTGACGACTTGTGTCTTGCAGGATGACTTGAAAAAGTTCGTCTCCGAGCCGCCGCCGCCCCCTCAGGTAGTCGAGATCTCGGAGGAAGGGAAGACCACGACCAAGGAGCGACGGGAAGTCGGCAAAGGAGATGACGCCGTAGTCGTGGAGGACACGTCCGACGAGGACGACGACGAAGGGAGACGCTGCAGGACCGCTTCCAGCTGCGGTCGAGGTTCAGTCGTCCTGGCCTTCCTCACGTCCCCCTCGTACAAGATTCGCCGGCTAGCCTGGAGGCTAGTCTGGCTGCGCCGCCACGGAAGCCGCGCAACGGGTGACGAAGAAGTTGAAGGTCTCTGAGACCACGCCCCAAGAGGTGAGACGTCTTGAGTAGTGTAGTCGAGTACTAGTCTCTCGAGTTCACTTGCTGATGACTGAATTTCCTTGCTTGCAAGAGGTGCCGCCCACGGAGCCCGTCGGGTAGGGCGATGAAGGTGAGTGGGACACGGTGGGGGAACCTGCTGGGAGTCGTAGCCCAGCCCCCACCGTTGAAGAGCTCCTGGCGCAGATGGAGCGCCAGCCCTTTGCTCGTCAAGAGTGCACGGAGCCCGCAGCCGCCGCTGCGGAAGAAGTGGTGGCCGCTGGAGCGCAGGAGAGTGCTGCACCGGCTGCTGTTGCTGCAGAAGAGGCAGCAGCTGCAGGGGTGCAAGAGGAGGCGCCCGCCGATGCTGGACTGGTGGACATCGCCAGCATCCTTGGAGCCCCGACCGTGACGATAATCCGGTCAAGCTTGTAAGTGCTGGATCTTCCCGAGTAGTACTTGGTGTAGTAGTCAAGCTTGATTGACAACCAATTTGTGTACTTCTGCAGGAAATCAATGGATCTGTCCTGGGAGGGGGATGAACCCTCTACGACAGTGGCGGAGGAAGAAGCCGCGCCGCCCGCCGAGGAGTCCACTCCCGCCTCTCAGGCGGACCCAAAGCGGCGGCTACTGAGGCTACGTTGCCCGAGGCCAGCGTGGTCGAAGGTAAGTACTCTGCTGAAGCTATAGTGCTCCCTAAAGAGTAGTCGTAGTCGCTGATGCACTTGTCTTCTCCTTGTCAGGCGCCGAGGCCGAAGGGAGCGACATCCCAGCGGCGGTGCCCATGCAGAGTTTGACACTACAGGTGCCGGAGGCTGCTGGAGGAGCCCCCGAGCAGATGGAGGTAGCCGCCGAGGAGGCCGCCGTGGTGACCAGAGGAGAGGAGGCCACCACGCCACCAGAACCCGCTCTAGAGGTGGTCGTCCGCTCCCCGGAGATCCAAGACGCGGAGCCCATCCGCTCTGTGCCGATGACTGAAGCCGCCACGAGTAGTCATGGCGGGGTGGAGTTGCTGGCAGACGACTTGGTCGACCCGACAACGGTGGCCAGGCACCTGGAGGCGGTCCGCCAGGCTGAGCAGTGGATGAAGGTGAGTAGTAGTAACTCCTGAGTAGTCAATCCGCAAACGTTGAGTACTCATTTGACATGTGTTGTCTGTGCAGGACGTCGTCGAAAGGTCCCGCGAGAAGTCTAGCATGCTGCAAGGCTTCGGCGACGCGGTACTCCGGGCTGAAGCACTGGAGGAGCAACTCTTGAAGTCGCGGAAGCACGCGGCCGCCATGCAGTCCAAGCTGGACACCGCCTTCGCCAAGTATCACAACGACATCCAGGAGATGCAGGCGAAGAGCGACGACTTGGTGCGGAAGAACAAGTCACTCCGCAACAAGAACAAAGGTACACCCTCAGTCTTGTTGAGTACTTGTTGGAGGTCGAGAGGTAGTCTAACCCACTGCGCCTTGTTGTTTTGCAGAGCTTGAGACTCTGGTTGAGCAGTTGAGGGCTTCAGAGACAGACATGAAGAACCTCTTCTACAGGGAGCAGGAGGCCCGCCAGGTACTCGAGCTAGACTATAAGGAGCTTGCCTTCGAGTGCGACAAGCACATGGAGCTTCGTATTGCTTCCGATTGTGACCTCGTCAACTGCTACAAATCGTTGCAGAAGCTGAACGAGGTCTGCGAGGCGCTGCGGGCCCAGCTGGAGGAGCTTAAAGAAGCCGCGCTTCCCATCGCAAGACTCTTGGTGCCTCATCCTGGCGGCCCCAAGATAGCACCGCTCGTGGATCGACTGAAGGAGGCCCCCAGCCGGCTGGCAGCGTACGTGAAGCATCTGGCGAAGTCGATCCCGAACCAGGTGCTGGCCTTAATGAAGTCCTACTTCCCGAAGGCGCCCGTGGATGTAGTCGCTGGCGGGGTAGCCGCCAACTGTACCGACGAGCAGTATGCGGAGCTGCTGGAGCATATGGCGCCCATTGCGGAGCAAGTCGCCGAAAAGCTTAACCTCCAGTAGTCCTGTAATAGTTAGCTCATAGTAGTATGTGTACAAAAACATTTGTAATGTAATTGTTCAGGTATTAATGAAGAAAAGTTCCATCAATGAGTACTCGTAGTCGCGATCTTAGAGTGCGGAGTCCCATCGTGGAGTTGACGCGAGTAGTCGTACTCGGCGGTAGTCCCGTGAAGGGAAGTAGACAGTAAAGAAGTTGATGAACGATCAAACTTTATTACTGAAGGAGTACACCTGGATGGCCAGGGCCGTAGTTACAGAGTAGTCTCCTGGACCCGGAGGCCGCTTACGGCTAATTGGTGCTAGGGCGTAGCCGCTTACAGCAGTAGATCCGTAAGTAGCCGTGTAGGATGGATCTTCGAGTACATGGTCTCTCAATAGACCGCTGCTAGAGTCCTTTGTCGCTCGTCGCAGCCCAGGGTCCGTAGGTAGCCGCGCGGGCTGGATCCTGGAGGAGAGTAGTCCGGAGACTAGTGCCTGGACCCGGAGGCCGCTTACGGTGAAGGGGTCTTGATGTAGTTGTGTAGACTTGAGCCCTGGAGTAGTCGTGTAGACTAGGCGTAGAATCGACAGAGTTGGTCGACATTCCACGAGTTGTTGATGTCTTCACCTTCAAGTGTCTGGAGGCGATAGGAGCCTGGCCCAGTCACCTTTGCAATTGTGAAGGGACCTTCCCAGGGGGAACTGAGCTTGTGTAGTCCTTCCGTGTTCTGGATACGACGGAGGACAAGATCACCAACATTGAAGGAGCGTCCCTTGACGTTGCGATCATGGTAGCATCGGATACCCTCCAGGTACCTTGCTGATTGGACGAGGGCAGCGCAGCGAGCTTCTTCGAGGCTATCGATGTCAACTCGTCTGCTGTCTTCAGAGACGCCTTCGTTGTAGTGCTCCACTGGTGAGTTCCATATGACATCAGCAGGGAGGATTGCTTCGGAGCCGTAGACCAGGAAGTAAGGGGATTGCCTTGTTGGCTTGGAAGGCTGAGTACGTAGCCCCCAGAGTGCGTTGGGTAGTTCCTTGATCCACTTGCCTTTTTTAGAGTTGGCAGCGTCGTGTAGCCGCTTCTTGAGAGCGTCGAGCACCATCCCGTTGGCGCGCTCGACTTGTCCGTTGGCCCGAGGATGGGCAACTGAGACATATCAGACGTCGATCCCGCTGTTCTCGCAGTACTCCCAGAACTGGTGGTTGTTGAAGTTGGAGCCCAGGTCTGTGATGATGCGGTGGGGTAGTCCGTAGCGATGTACGAGTTCATCCAGGAAGTCGAGTACTCGTCGCCCTTGGGGCATGTGACCGGCTTGACCTCGATCCACTTGGTGAACTTATCGATGGCCACCGGTACTGCGTTGAAACCACCGGCACGGTTGGCAGTGGCCCAATCATGTCGAGCCCCCAGCAAGCGAAGGGCCAGGTTGGCGGTATGGTGACTAGCTTGTAGGCTGGGACGTGTTGCTGCTTGGCGAAGTATTGACATCCTTGGCACCTTCTGACGAGTTCTTCGGCGTCGCCCAGAGCTGTGGGCCAGTAGAAAGCTCGCCGGAAGGCCTTGCTGACCAGCGTGCGGGAAGACGCGTGGTTGCCGCAGACGCCCTTGTGGATCTCCTCCAAGATGTCCAACCCTTCTTGCATGGGGATGCACTTCATGAGTACTCCAGAAGATGCGCCCCGTTTGTAAAGCTTGTCTCCGATGAGGACGTAAGACTTGGTGCAGCGGATGAGCTGCTCGGCCAAGTTCTTGTCTGAGGGAACCTTCTGCTCGCTGAGGTAGTCGATGAAGGGTTGCCTCCAGTCCACGTCGATCATCATGACCTCCTGTCCAGCCGATGGGTGCGCTGGGGCAGTGGTCGGTGGCGCCGACTCCGGGATGGATGGTGCGTGGATCTCGTGAACGAAGACACCCACTGGCACTTGAGCGCGGGTAGATCCAAGCTTCGACAGGACATCCACTGCAACATTGTTGTCGCGGACGATGTGGTGGAACTCGAGACCGTAGAACTTGTTCTCGACTTCTAGGTAGTAGGCGTCCATGTTCTCCTTGTTGCGGTCCCAAGACTTGTTGACTTGGTTGATGACCACTGCGGAGTCACCGTAGACTAGTAGCCGCTTGATGCCCAGTGAAGCCGCGAGGCGGAGCCCGTGTAGGAGAGCTTCGTACTCGGCTTCGTTGTTTGAGACCTTCCAGAAGATCTGCAAGACGTACTTGAGTTGTTCGCCCATTGGAGAGATCAGGAGTACCCCTGCACCTGCGCCCTCGAGGTAGAGTGAGCCATCGAAGTACATCACCCAATGCTCTGGCCGCTCGGTTGGAGTAGGTAGTTGATTCTCCCGCCACTCCGCCATGAAGTCGACTAGCGCCTGCGACTTGATGGCTGTGCGTGGCTTGAAGTCGATGGTGAGGGCGCCGAGTTCGACTGCCCATTTGGAGATTCTTCCAGTAGCATCTTGGTTCCGCAGGATGTCGCCGAGCGGCTAGTCGGTAACGACGGAGATCGAGTACTCCTGGAAGTAGTGTTGTAGCTTTTGCAAGGTGATGAGTACTGCATACAGGAGCTTCTGCACAGGCTGATAGCGTGCCTTGGACTCTGACAGGACCTCGCTGACGAAGTAGACTGGGCGCTGGACTGGGTAGGCGTGGCCGTCTTCTTGCCGCTCGACGATGATGGCAGTACTGACCACATGAGTAGTCACAGCGAGGTAGAGCAGTAGATGCTCGCCTTTGCGAGGAGCCGTGAGGACTGGTGGCTTCGATAGGAAGTCCTTGAGCTGGGCAAGGGCTTGATCCGCCTCTGGAGTCCACACGAACTTCTCTTGGTGCTTGAGTAGTTTGAAGAAGGGGAGCCCCCGTTCTCCAAGCTTCGAGATGAATACGTTCAAGGCCGCCATGCACCGGTCGCCTTACGGACGTCTTTGATGCACGTGGGTGCTTTCATGCTGGTGATGGCGGAGATCTTCTCGGGGTTGGCTTCGATGCTGCGTTGGCTGATGATGAAGCCGAGTAGTTTGCCCGACGGTACGCCGAAGACGCACTTGTTCGGGTTGAGCTTCCAGCGGTACTCGCGCAGGGATGCGAAAGTCTCTTCAAGGTCGTCGATGAGGGTAATGGAGTTTCCGGTCTTGACGACCATGTCATCCACGTAGGCTTTGACGTTCTTGTTGAGTTGCTTCTTGAAGCAGGCCTGGATAGCTCGTTGATAGGTAGCGCCGGAGTTCTTCAACCTGAAGGACATGGTCGTGTAGCAGTACGCGCCAAACGGGGTGATGAACGTGGTCTTCTCCTGGTCTTCTTCCTTGATCGCGATCTGGTGGTACCGGAGTAGCGATCGAGGAAGCGAGAGCGAGTCGCGCCTCGCCGTGGAATCGATGACTTGATCAATCGGCGGCAACCCAAAGGGGTCCTTGGGGGCGGTGCTTGTTGAGGTCGGTGTAGTCGACGCACATCCTCCACTCGTTCGAGTTCTTCTTGCGGACGAGGATAGGGTTGGCGAGCCACTCCGGATGGAAGACTTCTCTGATGAAGCCAGCCGCGAGTAGTTTGGCGAGTTCCTTCTTGATGGCGTCCTGTCTGTCGTCGGCAAAACGTCGGAGGGGTTGTCGTTTTGGGGGTGGCCTTAGGATCGACGTTGAGGCAGTGCTCAATCAACTCCCTGGGCACTCCTGGCATGTCCGCTGGCTTCCACGCGAAGATGTCGCGGTTAGCCCGGAGGAAGTTGATGAGCGCGTCTTCCTATTTGGGGTCAAGGCCGGCCCCGATGGTGGTGGTCTTGCTGGCGTCGCCTGTCCCGAGGTCGATCGTCTTGACCAGAACCTCCTCAGCTGGCTGAGGCTTGTTGGAGTTGTCAGACTTCTCAGGGATGTCGAGTTCACTTGTAGCAAGTTTCTTCGACGCGACGTAGACCTCATCATCGTGTTGGGTACTTGATTTGTAGAGGCGATCTCCACGGCTTCTGTATCGCAGTCGTGGGAGATCCTCAAGTCCCCTTGGAGAGAGAGTACACCCGCTGGGCTTGGCATCTTGAGTACCAAGTAGGTGTAGTGGGGCACCGCCATGAACTTGGCGATGGCCGGTCTGCCGAGGATGGCATGGTAGGAAGTCTCGAAGTCCGCGACCTCAAACTTGATGTACTCGGTACGGTAGTTGTCCCGAGATTCCCCGAAGGTAACTGGCAGGACCACTGAGCCCAGTGGGATAGCCGCGTTACCGGGGACGATGCCGTAGAAGGGCGTGTTGCTCTTGGTGAGCATGTGGGTGATGTCGAGCTTCATCTTCTTCAAGGTCTTGGTGAAGAGGACGTTGAGCCCGCTTCCACCGTCGATGAGGACCTTGTTGAGCTTGGAGCCCGCAACCACTGGCTTCAGGACGAGAGGAAACCGTCCTGGTTCGGAGAAGCTGGTCCATTGATCCGCGCGGGAGAAGGTAATGGGTACCTCCGACCACCTGAGAGGGGTCGGAACCGCTGGTTCAATGCTCATGACTTCTCGACGGGTAGCCTTTTGCTCCCCCTGCTGGGTAGTCCGCCGAAGAGGACGTTGACAGTCTTGTCGGGTTCCTGGAAGTCGTTGTTGTCTCCGTCGTTCTTCTTCTTGCCTTTCTTGTCGTGAGGGTGCGGTGGCTCTAGAGTGCTCTTGAGTGCAAGCCTAAGTTGGTAGCACTGCTCGGTGGTGTGGTTGCCGTTCAGATGCCACGGGCACTTTTCCTTCAGCAAGTCTTTGAAGCCGCCGGAGTTCTTCTTCGAGTTCTCCTTCGCAGGGCGCTGGATAGCCGCGACAGTGTTGTCTGGCTTGCGCTTGCGGTTGGGACCCGAGTAGTTGTTGTTGTTGCGACCGCCTTGGTTCCCGTTGTTGCCGCTGCCGCCGCTGCCGCCGCCCGTGTTCTGCTTGTTCTTGCCACGGATGGCGTCGTACTTGGCGTTGGCCTTGTCTTCTTCATCCGCCCAGGACGTGATCATGTCTTGAGGTGGGGGATGGACTTGGGGCGGCGACGACCGAAGTCTTCAAAGGTGCGGTGGTGGCAGAGGCCGTCTTGGAAGAGGTCGATGACCTCCTTATCGGTGACGTCGACTACAGTAGCGCGCTTGTCGAAAAAGCGGCGCATGTACTTGCGGAGGGTCTCGCCTTGTTCCTGCTTGACCATGGCCAGGTCCATGCGAGTACCCGATCGGCCCATGGTGCCCGCGAAGTTGCTGGTGAACTGCTCCTTCAGCTGGTCCCACTTGTCGATTGAGTGCTTGTCCAGTGACTCGAGCCATGTGAGTGGGGCTTGGTCCAGGCAGAAGGGGAAGTAGAGGCACTTGGTGTCGTTGTTGCCGCCAGCGTTCTCGATGGAGAGGGCGTAGTACCTGAGCCACTGAATGGGGTCCTGCTTCGCGTCGTACTTGGTGATCCCTAAAGGCTTGAACTTGTCGGGGAGGAGCAAGTTGCGAAGTCGAGGTGAGAAGGCGGGGAAGCCGTCATTGTCGCCTGCGGTGGCTGACTTCTTCCGCTGCAGCTCCTCAATCTTCTGGCGGGCGTCGTAGCCGCCCTGTGAGGCACCAGAGGCATGGCTGTTCGCGTGGTCTCGACCGCCACGGTTGCCGCCGCCGCCGTTAGGGTCACGGCCTCCACCGTCGTGACCGCGGTGAGGGACAACCTCACGGTTGCTGTTGCCACCCTGTGGGGGTCCACCGGCGTTTGAGCGAGTACGGTTGGGCTGAGCTGGGAGCTCAGCTCGAGTACGGTTGGAACCGGGGTTGGCGCTGCGACTTGTAGCTTCGTTGTCGCGGTTCCTGGCGGGAGGAGGCTGGTTGACCCTGTTGTCGACCCGCATGAAGTAAGCGTCTTCAGCGAGCTTGGCGATGACTTCTCCGGCATGAATTCCTTGAGCCTGGCGTGCGATCGCTGTGATCGACATGAGGCACTGCTCGGGGGTAGTGTGCACTCTGCTTTCGACCACCTCGAGAGCTTCCGCGAGGTTGCGGATGGGGAGGTTGTCTCTGAGCCGCCGACGCCGTTCGTTGCACTTCCTGTTACGCTCACGTCGAGCGTCTCTGTTGGCGGGCGTCTCGTCTGCAGGTGCATCAGCAGACAGCTCGTCTGCGGAGATGTCTTCAAGGTACTTGTCCTGAGCCGTCCCTGAAGGTCCTGGTGTGTCGCCGGCAGCCATGAAGACTTGGCGATCAGGGGTGCCAAGGCTGGACTCAGAGGCTGCCACCTCAGTTGGTGTGTTCGAGTCAGCCCTGGCTAGCGGTGTTCCCTCCTGGAACGGGAGCGAGTCGATGTAGGCGACGTAGCGTGAGTCCCCACTTATCAGGTCAGCGGGCTTGCGGTCTGGCCAGTAGACGAATCTCCCGGCCGGTGTGGACGTTATAACCAACCCAGAGGCTGGCCTTGATAAGGGATGCTCAGTAGAGTTGTCCTCAGACTCGGGATCTCTGGGTCCGACCCGAAGTCGAACTCGTATGCAGAATCTAAGTAGAACCCGGAGAGGGGGTTGGAGTCCGAAGCGTGGCCGGAGGCGGTGCCGGAGTCCGAGTTGTACTCGGGTACGAGCTCCTTGCCGGCCCGGCGCGAAGGAGGAGCCTCCTTGCGGGCCCTGCTGAGGATGCGGGGGCCACGCGTAGAGCGCTCACGGGGTGGTGGGACCACGTGCGATGGCTGAGTAGCCGACTCGCATGCGATAGCCCATGGAGATGTCGAGTTCGAGTTGGAAGCGGGCTTGAGCTCGAAATCAGCGTGATGGTCGAAGAGCGAAATTTCGCCGAACTTGCCGGCAAGTTCGCCCGTGACAACTTCAGGAAGCGTCACGAAGCCGGTCTCCGGGTTGTGCGGCATGGTGAGGCGGCGCTGGAAGGATCCCGCTCCGTCAGCAGTGCAAACCCAAGCGCCTAAAACGAAGGTGTCGCCGCGGTTGAAGGCGACGGTTGGCTTGAAGTAGACAGGAGCCGTCGAGTTCGCCATGTGATCTCGGGCGAGATCCCCTACCTGGCGCGCCAGCTGTCGGTGTTTTAGACCGGCAACCTACTAAGGGGAGTACCTGAAGTAGATGAATGTGGCCTCACCGAGATCGGTAACTCGAAGGAAGAGACACGTGGCACATAATTTAGATAGGTTCGGGCTGCGAGGTGCGTAATACCCTACGTCCTGTATGCTGTGTAGCTCTGGATTGATTGGGTATGATTACAAGATGGTGTAATAGTACGCCGTGAGATGAGATCGGATGCTAGAGAGGGGTCCCTGCCTCGCCTTATATAGTCCGGGAGGCAGGGTTACAAGTCGGAGTAGGGAGAGAGTACTAGTCGAGTACGTCTAGGAGTCTTCCATACAGTGCGGGACATGTACAGCTTCCTAACCGAGTACTTCTCCTCTGTAATCCTTGTGCTCCACGCCACCAGGTGTCGTGTAGCGCAAGCCGGGTAGTCCCAGGGGCCCACCGAGTAGTCGGTCCTGATACCCACCGAGGTAGTGGGCCCAGGGAGGTCCATACGACAACCGCCTCAGGACAACGAGCCTCTGTACCTCTACGTGGCTGCGACCACCCAGGTGGTCAGCGCAGTCATCGTGGTGGAGCGTGCGGAGGAAGGGCATGCCTTGCCAGTCCAGCGGCCGGTGTACTACATTAGCGAAGTCTTGTCCGAGACCAAGGCGCGCTACCCACAAGTCCAGAAGCTGCTCTACGCAGTGGTCCTCGTGCGGCACAAGCTCCGCCACTACTTCGAGGCTCACCCAGTCACGGTGGTTTCCTCCTTTGCGTTGGGGGAAATCATCCGCAACCCGGATGCAGCCGGCCGGATAGCCAAGTGGTCGGTGGAGCTGATGGGCGAGACGCTCGCCTATGCCCCGAGCAAGGCCATTAAGTCCCAAATCTTGGCGGATTTTGTCGCCGAGTGGACGGACACGCAATTTCCGCCGCCACAGATCCAGGCTGAATGCTGGACCCTGTACTTCGACGGCTCCGTGATGAAGACAGGCGCGGGCGCGGGCCTGCTCTTCGTCTCCCCCCTCGGGTAGCACATGCGATACGCCGTGCGTCTCCACTTCCCCGCGTCGAACAACATGGCTGAATACGAGGCCCTGCTTTGCGGCCTCAAAATTGCCATTGAGACAGGCATCAAGCGCCTCGACGTGCGGGGGGGCTCACAGCTCGTGATTGACCAAGTCATGAAGAACGCGAGCTGTCACGACGACAAGATGGAGGCGTACTGCAAGGCTGTGGGAGCCCTCGAGGACAAGTTCTACGGCATCGAGCTCAATCACGTGCCCCGCCGGTACAACGAGGAGGCGGACAAACTCACCAAGATCGCGTCGGGGCGGATCACCGCCCCCCAAATGTTTTTGCGCGGGATATCGCCCAGCCGTCTGTCAACCTTGAGCCGCACACCTCGAGCTGTGAGGAACCCTCGGGGGCTCCCTCGAATCCAGCGGGCGCGGAGCCCATAGACGAGGACCCCTCGAACGAGGCGTACGTGCTCTCCCTACTCGAGGGGTATGGCGCCGACAAGGCCGAAGCCATGGACATAGGCCGGCTCCCAGCGAAAGGGACTGGCGCGACAAGTACATCGCCTGGATGGCTCGAGGGGAGCTTCCCTTAGAGCGATCCGAGGCCAGACGCATCGCGAGGATGGCCAAATCCTTCACCCTCGTCGACGGCAAGCTGTACAAGCGCGCCGCATCCGGCATCTTACAGCGATGCATACCCATCCCCCAGGGGCGCGAGCTCCTCCGGGATATACACGCAGGCGTGTGCGGCCACCACGCCGCACCCCGCACCCTCGTGGGCAACTGTTGACGGTGAAAATCCGTCAACCTAGCCATGAGTTTACCTTCGGTGTTGGCATGACTTTTGTATCTTATTCATTGGTACTAACCCCCGTGGTATAACAAGTTCACTTGTGCATGTCGGTTTTGGAGTTAAGTGTTTACGCAGGGTTTTAACGATGAAAGCAAGACTTCCGGGATAAGTTCATTAAGCACCTCATGACAAGACCTTGAAGCCCGATACAAGTCAAGCAATGAAGTGAACATGCCTCCAAGAGCCCAAGGACCAAGCCCGAGAAGATGATAAATTCCGAGGATTGAACCAGAAAAGTGCTGAATCTTGCAAGACAAGGAGTTGAGTCCAATTCGGAGAGAAACCGACGTCAAGGGCCCACATGCAAAAGGGGAGAACATCTAGAAGACGTGGGAAGCAACACCGGCGAAGCGGCCGCGGGATGGGCCGACTGGGCCCGGGCCGGTCGGCCCGAGCCGGCCGGCCCGGCCCAATTCGGGGCCCAATCGGCCTCTCCTTTGACCTAATTGCTTCTCGGGCTATAAATAGCCCCCCGACCGAGAGCCACGCGAACGGAAGTCGTATTCCGCCGCCGAGGAGCGAGAGAAGCTTGAGGGACACCAACTTGAAGATGAGGGTCGTGCTAGTTGTCTAGGGTTTCCCCGGCCGACGTGGGAACCTTGCATGGAAGACCACGTCGGAGCTCGGAGCGAGGATCAAGATCGAGGGAGGGCCCCCGTGGTGATCTTGTTCATGTAATCATTCATGGTGAAGTTTGTAAGTGAATTCGATTTCTAGCGATCAAGTGCCTTCTCGATGATTTTGTTTTCTTCTTGGTTTTGCTTCTTCTACGATCTATACTTAAGATAGATTACATAGGGTGCTCTTGTAGCCGCGGTGGCTAGAGGTGCATACCGGACCGGCCAAGTGATTTCAACTTGTTCTATCGAACTCGCCCTAAGCTCCCCGCATGAATAGGGATACGTTGTGACAGAACGGGGGTCTCGAAAGGCGGATGTTTTCGGAGTCGGATGGGAAGGCTACGATTTAAAGATGCTTTTAATGAGATTCGCTTTGCTATCTTCATCTATCTTGTTTGGAGCTACAACATAAGCATGATCTAGATTCTCTAGATTGGTTATCTCTTGCTTTCTCTTGCTACCTCTTTAGTAGATTAGATTAGATTCATTTTCTTTATGAGTTCGTAGATTAGATGCAACTTGTCTTCATTAGATAGCTTTACCTTGCTTTACTAGATTGAATCCTTGCGTTGCACACTGTTCCACGGATTCGATACCTTGGGTTCACCACTCGAGGGAAGAAGGGTCCCTTGACTACGACGGGAGACTTGTCCGCTTGCAAGTCATAAACGAACTTTGATACAACTATTAACCGTCAACAAGCCCCTTTTTCGGCGCCATTGCGGGGAACAAGCAATCAAGATCCGATCTAGTATCGCTTATCTTTCAGTTTTTCTTTTGATTTTCTTTTGCATCTCTTATGTTTGATCATCCCCAAAAAGAAAAAAAAGAGTCAATCTAATCTAGTTTTGATTAACCCTAGTTTTTATGTTTAGATTTTTGTTTTATTACTAACCCTAACGGGGATGGTTGGCTACCTCTCCAAGAAACCCAAACTTTTTTGTGGATGATCCAGGAAAACTTTACAGGCAAAGGTGACGTGCAACACAAGCTAAAGGGGTGGAAACCCTAGATTCAAAAGTTGAAGTCGAAGGACCGTCGAAATCTCCAAGGGAATCACCACCTCCAAGTCAAGACGCCGGAAGGCCGTTCAAGATCAAGAGAAGGATGGAGAAGATGGAGATGGAGAAAGAAGCTCAACACCTAAAGGCCGCCAAGGCAAGATCCACATGCGAAGTGTTCATCATGATGAAGATGCTAGAGACGCAAGTGGGACAACTTGCCGGGCGCCCGATGGGTAACAAAGAAGATTATCCGAGAAAACTCCAAGGTCCCAAGACGGCGAAGGCTACTCAAGCTCACTCGGGAGAGATGAAGGATCACCATGAAGATCACGACCGAAGGACCGGAGTTCGAGATGCCGAGCCACAAGGAAGATGTTGCATCCGTCAAGACCAAAGGACAAAGCCAGCCTGTGAAGACCAAAAAAATTGACTAAGCCAAAGTGGGTACCCAACATTGCAACGCCCACAAAGAGCGTTGATCCGAAGTAATCAAGTGAAGAAGTCTAGCCATGGACTATAAACGAAGCGCTAGGCGGGAGGCAACCCGTTTCGTCGAGTCAAGAATAAGCTACCGGGAGGACAACCCGATTCCAGGTTTTTCAAGTCTTTTTAAATTTAATTCAGTTCTGAATTTTACTACGCAAAACATTAGACTTAGAATGGTTGAATAATATTAGAGACATAATTCTTGGTTGAATATTTTGCTTGATCATAAACCCTTTACATGAACCATCCTATGTGATTGTTTGCTTCTTTTTCGAGAAACCACAACCAAAAAGAAAAAAATTTCAGAACCAAACCCAACCCTTCACCCTCATTATGGTGCTGTGGTTGACTTGTTTTTCATGCTAAAAACACCCGAGTAGAGCCACGACTTGTATCTAGATGTTATTTAAATTTCAGTATGTGGTAGGACTCGCGTGAGCCTAGAAACTTGATTTTTGGTTGGTTTAAAAATCCATATCCTCGGTTTCTCTAAGATTAGAATTTTTCTAAGCCTCACTTAATTTTATTTCATTCAAAATCTCTCTCATCTAATCGAAATTAGGACCTAAACCTATGCCCCCATGATCAAGCCGGGAAAAGCTTGCTCTCAACCAATGAAGGCAAACTATACCGGTGTGACCGAAATCGACGTAATAAAAAAATATTTTCGACTTGCATTTGTTTTTAATGGTTTAAAAACTTCTCTAAAATTTTGTTCGAGCTCTTGCATGGCTCTGAAAAATATTTTTAAATTTCGAAATGAGAGGAGTGCTTAGCCTAAAACACACTTAAAGGGAGGCAATCTAGTTAACCTAACCATGCATGCACCATGATACATCACGGGATGCCCCTCCAACATATTTAAACCACATGCAAAGTACAAGCATGGGGGGCAGCCAAGGCTTTGTTTTGTAGGAATATCATGGATGCATGTGAGGCAAGGGAGTATGGAAGTGAGTCAAAGAGAAAACATCAAGTGGAAGGAGCAATAGTGCAAGCGAAGGAGTGGACGGGAACGTTTGGAAGGCGTACGCGATCACGAAGCAACATGAATGCACTAGAGAAGAACCGAGCCAAGAGGAGGAGAGAGGTAAGTCTTTCATCCAACTCTTTGTTCATGTGCTCTAGTTTGTAGGCCGGAATCACCTTAGACTTAGCCATCCACCGCGTTTGTTTCGTGCAACAAATCACATCCTTAATCCACTCAAAGTCCGGACTCCAAAATAATATTTGTGTACCTTGTTACCGGGTGAAAACCCCGGATATTTATTTGTGAGGGAGAGTGCTGCAATCATGGAAGAAAACTACAAGCCTTTTCACCGAAGAAGAAGGGATCATCGTCGTCTAAGCCATCATCGACAACCTCTTCGAGGAGGCACTCGGTTTCCGAGTTTCCTTGGAGTATGGAGGAGGACACGGCACCGCCGAGGAGAAACCACACTCTTCTCCTTGGTGGCATGAGGGCCACACAAAACTTGTTTATTAGGTTTACCAAACTTCAATAACATATGGAGGAGCCGCTCGTCCAACCTCGCCACTTGACACGATCATCCGCTCCACCTCCATACGCTCCACGGTATTCCGAGGGGTATGTCATCATGACGGAGGAGGAGGAGAAGCTCGCTCGCCTTAAGTAGAGGCTTGTAGCGAACGTCGACATCGACGACCAAGCTCTCCACATATTGGGTTTCACACGGGACACCGGTGCAATTCTCTAGCGGAGTGTCGGCAAACACCCACAAGAAATTCGCCTAGGAAATTTTCATGACCATGGCGTATACTCTTGATGAAGGAGTGCTGAGTCTCTCATTCCGTTGGAGGGAGCCCACAAGTGGAGAAGAAGGAAGACATCGTCGGAAGGGTAACCTTGATCAATGATGCTATTTCTAGCACCTTGATGGGGTAATCTCCTTTCATCCATGGGTTGGAATCGGTCTTGAGATGTAATCGAACTTTGTTGGATTATCTATCTATCATCTTGTGTTGAAAATACTTTAATGCTTAAGGCTAGCAACCATGCCATAAAGGGAGTAGGGCTCCAATGCTTCCTTGGATCCATTCAACACAATCCCCGATAGATCAGATTGATTTTCATGTTCGAAACGATTGCATGTCTAGTATCGTAGACCCATGGGTGAGTGTCTCCTACTTTCAAAAGGGAGCTCCGGAACAAGTATGTGCATGAAGGCACATGGGAAGGCTTTTGGAGTATGATCACGGGAAGAGACCATCAACGAAGAAATACTATCCGGAACCCATCATCCAAGTGTGTCACTTTTGTGCAAATGGATTTTTGGGAGAACAAGAGAGACAAAGATAACCAACACGGAGTTGAATTGGCTTTACTCGGCTTTAATTGCCAAGTGGACAATAGACCCCACTCACCTATGATCAACCGGTGGTGTTGTTTTTGCAACATCGAGTTCGGAAGATATTGGTTCGGGGTGTTACCTCTCCATATTGGCTATCTCTTTAAAAAAACCGGGTATTACAAGGAACCCGAATCATCTCCTACCCGGGACTTCCCTAGGAATATATGAAGAAAGGAAAATTTATTTGAAGATGAGGGAGGAGGCTTCAAAGTGGCCAAAGTAAATTTGCCCCTATCGGATTGAAGATTAAGACTTTTCTTGAGGGGAAGAAGATCGGTTAGAGGAAGGACTTCTTGTGCCGGCGAAGAAAAAAAAAATAAAAGGAGAAGGATTATAGGAGAAGGAGCTTCCACGACCCAAGAAGGAGGTGCACAACAAAAATTATGTCCCACCATTGGGAGGAACCCCGGCGCCGCCGAGTTACTACGGTGGTGTACCAATGCAAGCATGGGGGAGTGGTGCAGCCATACCCCCACCATTTTTGCGGTGCCCAACGTAGCCTTTGCGGAGCCATATGCACACCTTCCTCAACCACAACAAAATGTAGCCACCATTGGAGGATACGCTGCAAGGAACATGCAAATTATTGCAGCCATCCAAACCAATGCAAACCAAATGGGTGAAGGTAATGCAACATTCGCTTATGAGCTCTGACACCTTCACCTAGCACCGTCAGACAATTCATAGGAGGAGTGGTGCATTCCTATTGCAAGTAAGGGTACAACAACCAAGACTATCAATATCAACCATCGGCGGAAGATTAGAGAGAGGAGGAGCTTTAGTTATCTTTCCCTTACCCCCTTTTTTTCTTTAATTTTCAGCTTGTTTGCACCTATGTATGCGTAGTGTTTTCAGTTTTTATTTAAATTTCAGCAAGTATGTTAGTTTCAGCGTGTGTCTTAGTTTTTATTTTCATCATGAATAATGTCACCACCAAGTTTTTACCTTTGGTAAAGTTACAAAGTTTGTGCCATGATGTTATATGATTATAATTGCTGCTTTGTTTATCTTTGTAATTGATTTATGCATGTTTAAGCTAGTGCTCTCTTAAAAATACAGATCTGAATTTATTTAAATGCTAGCTTAATCTTCAGCGGAGGTTATGATTAAAATAAAGACCCATAGTGTTTTATGTGCTCTCAAGTTATGAATAGATTAAAGATGTCTTTTATGCTCAAAAATATTGCTAACCTTGTCACAAATATCACTTGTGTGTTGCTCAACCTATCCAAAGCCTTATATATATTTGAGTGCATAAACCTTAGTGTACAAGATTTATTTTTGAGTGCGTTATTGCAGGCCATGATTTCTCTGGCCCGAGACTAAGAAGCTGGTCATTCCGTTTTTGCGTATCTATCTTTTTGCTAGCCTCTTATCCGTGCATTGTGTATCCCCGCATCGGTGATCTCACAAACTTCGCCGGATATCCACCCTTAAACCAAATATCATCTTTTTGTGATTACCTCCTTGACCACAACCTATCGTTGAGAATGGATCATCAATTCAAGGAAGATCGCAAGACGGTGCCAACGTTGAAGATTTCAAGTATCTCTCCTAGGAAAAATATTCCGGTACCTACCTTATTTTTCGCCTCTTTGCTCGAGGACGAGCAACGTCTAAGCATGGGGGAGGAGGTAGGTACGGTGCAGTTTTAGAGTTCAAAAGGGAGTATTTTAAAAAAAATATATATAATGATGAAAGAAAAAATTCGGCGATGTACGTGACTTCCAAGGTGAAGAAAGAAAAAAAAAATATATATATAAGAAAGAAAGAAAGAAAGAAAGAAAAGAATGAGAAATATGAGAAACAAAAAAAATATATATGTGCGTAAAGTGAACTCCCCGGTTCTCTAAAAGTGCAATCAAGGCTTCAAGTTTAAAAGATCCATTCTCATTTTCCAACCATGTGCAATCCGATAACGAGGACTTCCTTTGTGCCTCGGGATCACTCTTTGCCATTTGCACATGTCCACTCATCTAAAAGTGTGTGTATTTTTCTCTTTCCCCTCCTTGACTTAACATTATTTTCCAATGACCTTTTTGACGAGTCTCGGTAAGACCATGAGAAGCTTGTCTTGTTTTGACAACACCTCATTTATAAAATCTTGTTAGGACTAAACTTTCCCAAAGCTCCATATAAATCCTACCACACATATATATGTTATGAGAGGGAAAGGAGTAGAATATATAGGCTTGATAGACAAGCGAGATGAGAGTTCATGAGCAATATGCAAGATGATTTAAATTTGTGAACTTGGTTTAGCTTTTCTTTATCTCGTTCTTTATTTCAAAAATTCTGAGATCTATTTAAACTTTGTGAGCATGTTAATACTTGTGGGATAAGCTTAATAAGAATCTACCCTCCGTAGAGGTGAAGGCTAGTACATTATGGAACTTTAGCGAATTAAACTTTTGAGAGCATTATGTTTTTTTTTCATGTATGATCAAGTGCAAGGTTTAAACATTGTTTGGCAATGATGATATCCATCGAAGGCTTACTCGAGGACGAGCAAGGTTTAAGCATGGGGGAGATGTTGACGGTGAAAATCCGTCAACCTAGCCATGAGTTTACCTTCGGTGTTGGCATGACTTTTGTATCTTATTCATTGGTACTAACCCCCGTGGTATAACAAGTTCACTTGTGCATGTCGGTTTTGGAGTTAAGTGTTTACGCGAGGTTTTAACGATGAAAGCAAGACTTCCGGATAAGTTCATTAAGCACCTCATGACAAGACCTTGAAGCCCGATACAAGTCAAGCAATGAAGTGAACATGCCTCCAAGAGCCCAAGGACCAAGCCCGAGAAGATGATAAATTCCGAGGACTGAACCGTAAAAGTGTTGAATCTTGCAAGACAAGGAGTTGAGTCCAATTCGGAGAGAAACCGACGTCAAGGGCCCACATGCAAAAGGGGAGAACATCTAGAAGACGTGGGAAGCAACACCGGCGAAGAAGGCCGCGGGATGGGCCGACTGGGCCCGGGCCGGCCGGCCCGAGCCGGCCGGCCCAGCCCACCCGGGGCCCAATCGGCCTCTCCTTTGACCTAATTGCTTCTCGGGCTATAAATAGCCCCCCGACCGAGAGCCACGCGAACGGAAGTCGTATTCCGCCGCCGAGGAGCGAGAGAAGCTTGAGGGACACCAACTTGAAGATGAGGGTCGTGCTAGTTGTCTAGGGTTTCCCCGGCCGACGTGGGAACCTTGCATGGAAGACCACGTCGGAGCTCGGAGCGAGGATCAAGATCGAGGGAGGGCCCCGGTGGTGATCTTGTTCATGTAATCATTCATGGTGAAGTTTGTAAGTGAATTCGATTTCTAGCGATCAAGTGCCTTCTCGATGATTTTGTTTTCTTCTTGGTTTTGCTTCTTCTACGATCTATACTTAAGATAGATTACATAGGGTGCTCTTGTAGCCGCGGTGGCTAGAGGTGCATACGGACCCGAGCCAAGTGATTTCAACTTGTTCTATCGAACTCGCCCTAAGCTCCCCGCATGAATAGGGATACGTTGTGACGAACGGGGGTCTCGAAAGGCGGATGTTTTCGGAGTCGGATGGGAAGGCTACGATTTAAAGATGCTTTTAATGAGATTCGCTTTGCTATCTTCATCTATCTTGTTTGGAGCTACAACATAAGCATGATCTAGATTCTCTAGATTGGTTATCTCTTGCTTTCTCTTGCTACCTCTTTAGTAGATTAGATTAGATTCGTTTTCTTTATGAGTTCATAGATTAGATGCAACTTGTCTTCATTAGATAGCTTTACCTTGCTTTACTAGATTGAATCCTTGCGTTGCACATTTTTCCACGGATTCGATACCTTGGGTTCACCACTCGAGGGAAGAAGGGTCCCTTGACTACGACGAGAGACTTGTCCGCTTGCAAGTCACAAACGAACTTTGATACAACTATTAACCGTCAACAGCAACGCGTTCCGCCAGGGCTTCTATTGGCCTACCGCGGTCGCTGACGCCAGCGAGATCGTGCGCACCTGCGAGGGGTGCCAGTTCTACGCCCGCAAAACCAATCTCCCTGCACACGTCCTGCAGACCATTCCCGTCACGTGGCCGTTCGCCGTGTGGGGACTGGACATCGTCGGGCCCTTGCGCAAGGCGCCCGGGGGCTACACCCACATGTTGGTCGCGATCGACAAGTTCTCCAAGTGGGTGGAGGTATGCCCCATTACGAATCTCAAGGCGGAGCAGGCGGTGACGTTCTTCACCGACATCATCCACCGCTTCGGAGTGCCCAACTCCATCATCACCGACAACGGGTCCCAGTTCACGGGCAGGAAGTTCCTGGAGTTCTGCGATGAGTTCCACATCCGTGTGGACTGGGCAGCCATGGCGCACCCACAGACCAACGGTCAAGTGGAGCGTGCCAACGGCAT
This sequence comes from Cenchrus americanus, assembly GCA_947561735.1. Lineage (NCBI taxonomy): Eukaryota > Viridiplantae > Streptophyta > Magnoliopsida > Poales > Poaceae > Cenchrus > Cenchrus americanus. The sequence goes on along the minus strand of OX387240.1, from coordinate 8,327,127 downwards.
GATTCTACAAGGCCTTAAGCCCAGAATTTTCGACCGATTGAACAAGTCTGGTCGAAAATGGCTCAAGGAGCTGCCGGCGGTTGTGTGGAGCCTCAGGACCACTCCAAGCAGGGTCACGGGGTTCACCCCATTCTTCCTAGTCCATGGCGCGGAGGCCGTCCTCCCCACAGACTTGGAGTACGGGTTGCCCAGAGTTCGGGGCTACGATGAAGGTGCCAACCAGCGGGCCCATGAGGACTCGCTGGATCAACTGGACGAGGCACACACCGTGGCCCTGATGCATTCCGCAAGGTACCAGCAGTCCCTAAGGCGTTACCAAGCCCGGAAGGTGCGACGACGGGGCTTCAGCGAGGGGGACCTGGTCCTAAGGCTACGACAAGACAACCGGGGCCGCCACAAGCTGTCGCCCCCATGGGAGGGGCCCTACGTCGTGGTGAAAGTGCTCAAGCTCGGCACGTACAAGCTGACCAACGAGGATGGCGAGGAACTCACCAACGCTTGGAACGTCCAGCAGCTACGTCGCTTCTATCCTTAGCTAGGATTTCCAAGTTTTTTGTTGTAAATTACAACGCCCAACACCCCAGTTGGCAGCACAAATGTAAATAACAGCAAGTTAATAAAGTTAAAGGGCAACTTGGCTTTCCCCAGAAAACCAAGTCACCCTCGGGGGCTACAACGGGGGGCATCCCCCCCCCCAAATGGTCCCATTTTTTCACACAAACACACGAGCGCACTAAGTATGGCTCGACCTTAGCCTCGAGCGAGTTCAGACGGGGCGCGGGTGGCCTGGCGGAAAGGACGTGCGAGCCAGAGATAGCCTACGCCTCCACGAGGATACGACCCTTCTCTCTTGCCTCCGGCCCAGCAGGCTGCTCGCGAAAATCGAACTCCCCAACTCGAATTCGCCCAGGCAAAGGAAGAAACAAAACAGCGTGATAAAGTAACAAAACAACATTCACTTCCACATGTGTTTGATACAAAATGTTTGTTTATTTACATGTCCATGAGGCCCAGATACTAACATTCAAACAAAAAAGGGCCTGGCGCCCGGCGATCTTCAGGCTTAAGGCGCATCAGCGTCTGCGGCGTCCGGAAACAGGAACTCCTCGAAGGCCTCGGTGAGCGCCTCGGCGGCATCAACGGCTAGTGCGTCCACGTGCTCCATAGCCGCTTCATCCTCGACGCCCTCCGAGACGACGTAGCCTGACGCCACGGCCTCGAAGTTCACCTCGTAGTGGGACCGCACCACGCCGAGGGCCTTCTGGACGCCAAGGTGCAGCACGCGGCGCATGCGCCTCGAGACATGCCCACCGAGGGCGCGCAGACGGCTGGCCAACGAGCTCCCGGCCGCGCCTCGCCCTCTTCGACCGCCTAGCAGGTCTCGAGGGCCGCAGCGCGCAGCTCCACTAGCTCTCGCTCGGAGGAGTCGTAGGCAGCCTGCAGCGTCTCGGCCCGGTTGGTCGCGTGCCCCAGCGCGGTGCGTAGGCCTGAGTACCACAAGCAAAAGAAATCAAGAGGGGAACGGACCCCCGAAGGGAAGATCAACAAAACAAAGAAACAAAACAACAACTTACCCTCAACCTGCTTCCTCTCCGCCTCGAGAGCTTGGCGCTCGGCGGCGACCGCCTGCTGAAGGCTCAAGATCGTGGCGCTCTGCTCCTCGAGGGAGCGGCGCTGATCCTCATTCGCGATGCTGAGGGTGATCAGCTCCCCGTCGAGCTTAGAGAGCTCGTCTTCGCGCTCCTTCAGCGAAGCCTGCGCCCCCGTGAGTGCGGTATGCTCCCGCTCGAGCGCCAACCGGGCCTCGACAAGGGCGGCCCGCTCCTGCTAGAGTTGGCCCTCGGCCCCCTGGCGGGCGGCGTGTTCCCGCTGGAGCTGCTCCTCCGCGGCGATGACCGCGCCCGCCTTAGCGGCGAGGGCGGCCTTCGGTTCTTCGGCCTCCTTGGCCCTCTCGTTCGGCCTCCCTCGCCCTCTCCTCGGCACGGCTTTGCCGGGGACCGCGCCTCCTTGAGCTCGCGCGGTCCCGCCCGACGCCGGGCCCGGCGAGACCACCTCCGCCTCCCGGTCGGCCGCCACGGAGCGCGCACTCTCCGAGTCTCGCCTCGCCCGTAGCGCGGTGCCTCGTCCCGGTCGATGAGGGCCATACGGACCCGCTCGACGGCGAAGACACGCGCCGCGGGCTGCCCCTCCGGCTCTAGGAGTTGGTCGCGCAGCGCCCCCGCCCGGTACGCCATCCAGCCGTCCCGGGTCCTCAAGGCCTCGGCGAGGGCATCGAGAGCGTCGCACTGCTCCCGGAGCTGGCGGAGCTCAGCGCTCATCTGGTCGAGAGCGCCGTACCTGTTACGGGCGCGGAGCTCCAGCTCTTGCCGCCAACAGACGGAGACCAGTGAGCATCGCGCCGCGAAAAACGGACACCAAGACAACAGAACAAGGAAAAAGTGCAATAAAACCGGCGGACGGCGACAATTACGTCTCTCCCTATAATAACTAGTCGAGACTATCGGTACTCGCGTAGCGAATTACGAACGTGGTTAGTGTACCTGCAGAAGATCACAGAACACAACGAACCTTTCATGCCAGCACTCATGAAAGCGTCCACATACATTACCGTTCACTATAGAAACGACACCCATGCGTTAAGTCGCTGCATGGACAGCGTCCAACCTCGGACACCCTCCGTTTGAATGGAGTGTATCCTTGCCTCACATGAGCTACATGCAGAATGCACACATATGAAACACGTGGCGACACACAACTCATAAACAGACGCGAAGATGGGATCCGTGGAATGGATCACTCCATCAACCCTCGCAATTCCCGTGATGCGTAACAACACACGTATAAAACACGTGGCTCATCTAGTTTGGTTGTGCAAGAATGTAAGTCTGACATAAAGTAAAATGTGCTGGAAGTTAGCAAAATAAACCATAGATTAACAACCCACCTGAAAGAACCCAAAAATTCACTCTAGGGCCTCTCGGTCTATTTCATCCTTAACGGACCAACGCATTTTGTAAACATAACCAATCTTGGCAAGTTTTATTCAAAACCAGTGATTAAGGTTGTTAATTAAACTCTGGTGCATATAATCGCTCTGCTACCAGCTGTGACAATCCGCCCAGAAAAATACCGTACTATCGCCTAAGACCGATCCACTTTGGTCGTTAAGCAATAGTAAAGTATCATCCTATCGTTAGTTGCCGGGTTAACGCCTGGTAAATCACTTGGAATTCAAACAGAGGATCGACATATGCATTAAAACTCACGCGAAGGCGAGTCCAGAGTACAACACGAGTTAACATAATTTATTACAAACCATTGTTCATGACATGGAGTAAAGGTTCAGAGTTTGAAAACAACGGAAATAAAATAAACTAGCGCAACGGTAAACATCACAGGAGGCCATCCGTGATGTCATCACTTGTCGTCACCCTTCCGGTCAACAACACCTGCAACCACATTTTTAAAGCAAGGCTGAGTATACTAATGCTCAGCAAGACTTAACCGTCGGGTGATAACTACATCACCAAACTCTAGACATGAAAGGGTTTTGGCCGGTGGAGTTTCTTTTTTCGAACAACGGCTACTAAGAGTAGATCCTTATGTTCAATCTTTTAGCACAAGTTCTAGTTGATTACCATTTCTAAATGTGCCATCTAATTCAATCAAGAATTGGGCAAGCAATTAATTCATACAACAATATTCCTCGAGTTCCATCATTATGGGATATCATGGCCAGTTGATTAAGCAGTCTCGGATAACGGTGAGAGGCCGACAATCGATTGATTTAAACCTTGCAAGGTAGACCCAAACACACGGTAGGCTGCCCACAAAGGAACAAATTTCCCAGGCCGTTCCCGTCGATCTTCGGCTCGGGAGCGGAACCTACATTCCTTGGTACAAGGATTACTGGATCGCTCCCACACGAACGTCCAGACTCACGCAGGTACCACACTGTTGCAAGAAGGGGGACACAAGTGCCCCAGGTTTAGTAGGGAAAGGTTCCCTTACCGCGTCAATCGGGTACTAGGCTTACCGGTCCCATACCCGGCATATGTTTAGTACGTTCAAAAGCTTAGCCCACGAAAGCCACTGGGCCGGAGCCCAATTCCCATGCTCTTACCACATGAGCAATCCATTTATAAAGATCTTATGATTCCAACCTAAGAACCTATTCTCGCGAGTGACGAACATCACTCGACTTCTACCGGGTCCTATAGCATAGCAGCTATCGACCTAGCATACTAGAAAAGAGCATAGGTACCTAGGGATCATGCATCTAGGGTTTCAAATCAACTCCTGGAACGTAAATGCACAAACATAGCAAACATAATTGCATAATTTTAAAAGACGGGGTTAATGATCCGGGGCTTGCCTTCGATGGCAAGGTTGGCCTTGGGCCCTTCTGGACTTGGTCTAGGTCTCGCTCTACAACGACGTGGTGCACGTCTCCGTCAGCTCCTCCGTCTCCTCCGTCCGGCACACGCGTACAGCTACCGTTCGGGAGATCTACACGAGGATGCCAATGCAAGATTTATTTGACGATTTTAATTTAATTAATCACAAACAATAAATGACAACCATAGGGTGCATTAGTTGGACACATTCACCTAGATAAGAATACATTTAGCATACTCTTCCAAAAAGGAACAATATGCAATTCTTTATTAAAAATTCTTTTTGACAGTGACTGTGTACATATATATGTAAATAATTTAATTTAAATTCATCAACAGTATTGGGTAGGTACATTTAACCTTTTTAACATGATTTGCAACCACACTCAAGTTACATGGGTGGTTGGGTGATTTATCTTTTTAAATCGATTTACAACCACATTTAATGACTATTAAGCCTTTAATTGCCTCCATAGCTTTTATTCATGGAATTAATTAATAAAATTTATTGGAAGGGTGTGTTTAGCACTAAACACCTATAACAAGTCACTGGACACACATGCGTGCTTTGGATAGCTAGAAATTAATTCTTTCTGAAAAAGACAAAAGCTAACTAGATGGACAAGGTAAATGCACACAAAAATAATTACTCAACAAAATGATCCAAACTTTCTCACACATGTTATATGGTCCAAAACTAGCCTAGTGGTGCAGCACATACATCTAGAACTATTATGGAACTTCAGTTATGTATTTTCAAAGAAAATCAAGCATAATTCAAGAACAAATATTTATGGTAACTATAAAATTGTGATTAATTCACCAGAGGTGTGTTTGGGCAAAAAACGACAGTGTGCAAAAGTTGGTTGCAAGAACTTAAATATTTTTAGCTAGAAAAATAATTTATGCAGATTCTGCAGAAATGGAAAAACATTTTTACAAAAAGATTTACATCATAACTTTGTGCATATTTTGGCTCAGGAGCTAGTCATGACCTAACACACAACAATATATTTTGAGTTATTGCAGATCTAGGTTTTTCACATTTGTATTTTTCATGCAAAAACTAACAGGAATTATCTCAGGTCAGAATAACAAAAGTTGTAGTATAATTCACAACGGATCCAACCAAATTGGTTTTACATTTTTATGATTTTTATGTGATTTTCTACGCAATTTACAAGAATCAGAAAACTCACTTTACTATTTTAGTTGCACTTTTGCAGGGAGGCCCTCGGAAAGAAAAGTTTCTTTGCAATGTAGCCCCTGGAAGCGGTGGCCGGCGCGGGCTGGCCAAATTCCGGCGACGCGCCGCCAGATTCCGGCCGGGGACGGTGGGGGAGTGACTAGGGGCTCGTCGGCGACCGGTTTGTGGGCTCGATGGGTGGAAAACGGCGGCCGGCGGTGGGGCACACCGGCCGGCCCGGCGGCCGCGTCCGCCGCGGACCGTGCCGCGCGCGCGGGTGGTGCTCGCCGGAGCGGGCGGGGGCGTGGCAGGGAAGGAGAGGTGGAGCTACACGCGCGCGCAAGCGAGTCGACCGGCCTTTATACGCGGGGCGTTCGCGCGCCGGACGCGCGGCGGGCGGGACCGCCGGTCACCGGTGCGCCGTCCGTGGTCCGGCGTTCGCGGGCGCTAGTCGCGGTACGACACCGGACGGGCTCGGGGCGCGCGAGCCTTCGGGGCGCGGGGTCTTGGGGCGTGGGGCCTCGGGGCCGGGCGCTCGCCCTCGGGGGCGCGGGCCGGCGGCCGTACGCCAAGGCGCCCGGGTGCGCGCGCGCGGCGCGGCGCGGCCGCGCGGACCGGTGCGCGCGCGGTGCGGCGCGGCCGGTGCGGCCCGGCGCGGCCGACGCGCGGGAGCGCGGGAGGCTGTCCAAGACGTGTCGATGTGGCTGTGTTAGACTGCGTTTTTCCCAAAATTTTAGAATAGAAGTGCACAATATGGTCAACGGGAAAGTTGTAGATCTAACTACCCCCTTCAACTTTCACAAAGGCCATATAGTGTTTTTCTCAACGGATTTTGCAGGAACGTCGTGCCAACTTTGAATGACGGCCTGTTCTGGAAAACAGGAGGTACTGGCGGTTGACCAAGTTTTTCACCCTTTTCTGCTCAAAATTAGAAATGCCAATCTACACGAAAGTTGTGTCCCTCAACAAGATGGACAACTTTCATAAAGGTAGATTTTGAAGTGTTTAGGTGAATTTTGGAGAACGCGGCAAAAGTTCCGGACGACATTCGCTGACGTCAACGGTTAAGCTGGTTTTGACCGTGTCTTCGACCGCGGGTTGACCACGGGTGTGTGTAGGCTTGGTCAAGGGGTTCAATAGGGTTCTGTTGACGGATAAAAGACGTATCCCTCTACGATCCGCAAGCGTACGGACCCCACACCTTTTTCACCACGGGATTCCCAAGGTTCTTGTCAATCCGCGGAGCAAGGGGATTACAAGCGTTCGATCAACAACGACACACTAGCTACTAAAACCCTAACTACTATTATACTAGAAAACAACTAAACTACACTAGAGAGAATAATAAATGATCAAGGTAGAAGACACTCGCCCACGGGTCTACGATACTAGAGCATGCAATCGCTTAAAGACATGAAAACCAATCTAATCTATCGGGGATGTGACCACGGTTTCGCCCTTTCCCTCCACTCGTACTGTCACTACGCGAAGGTATTCATGACTAGACCTTTGATGGCCACGGTGTATTGAATGGATCCAAGGAAGCATTGGAGCTCGTACTCCCTCTACGGCACGGTTGCAAGCCTTAAGCATTAAAGTATATTCAACACAAGATGATAGATAGATAATCCGACAAAGTGCGATTACATCTCACGATCGATTACAACCCATGGACGAATGAGAAGATTACCCCATCAAGGTGCTGATCATGGCACCGTTGATCATGGTTTCCCTTCCGCCGGTGTCTTCCTTCTTCTCCACGAGAGGGTGCTTCCTTCGAGGTGGTTGATCTCCAGCCGGAGATCCTCCTCCTCTCTCTCTAGCTTGTGGATGGCCTTCTGGTGCGAATAACTCCTCTTTTCGGTGTTGGCGGCGCGTCGGGGGTTTTAGGGTCGAAGATCCTTCGAGGGCAAGGAAGTTTCGGCCCGGTTCGGTCGCCCTTTTTGCTCCGTGGATCCTCGTGCACTTATCTACTTTGCCCCCTCCACTTGGATGATTTTGACGCTGTTATCCTCGCGATCAAGATGGAGGCTCTCTTTGCATGAAGTTTGATCTTTTACGCTTCAATCCCCGGGGGTGTTCCTCGTAGCACTTCGGTCCTCGCCACCATTGGAAGTAATTTCAGCAAGCTCATGAACACGAACAAGACTCCATGAATGCTCCTTTGAACTTGTTGCGAATCCGTCCTTTATGTCCATGTTTTCCTACATAAACACAACACTTCCAAATGCATGCACAAAGATGAACTTGTTATATGATTAGTGTGCCTAGTGGCGGGTTAGTTCCATAATCAAATCCAAACCAAAGTGTAATGAACATGCTAGGTGCACCAAAATACACCGTCAACAGGTTCAATGGCGAGGTTTTCGGGGTGATGACCCAGTTTGACCTAGGTTTGACCATTGTCAGTGGGTTGACTCGGCTGAACCGGTCGTTAGCACTAATGACGTCAATTAGAAACCTGGGGCGTCACACCATGGATCTGCAGCGCCTCGCTCAGCTCCCGGCCGAGCGAGGCGCCGTGGCCACGGAACTCCTCCCACAGCTGCTGCTCCTCCTGGGCGTCGGCGAAGAGGGGGGATGGTGCGTCGACGCGCTCTTGCCCCCCCGCCCCCGTGCCCACCGCTGGATCACTCGAGCCGGGGGGCCGGGCGTGGGACGTGAGGCCTCGGCTCCATGCCTCGAGCCCCCGGCCACCATGTGGCCATCCCACTGCCTGACGAGCGCCCCCGCCTGAGGCTCGGGGGCTGGTGCGGGTAGGCTTCCCCACTGGTCCCACCCGGGCGGCGGGACGTCGTCGTCGGGAATCTCCACCGTCATCGCCTGGGAGCCGCCGGCGAGGGCGGGCCCTCGTCGCTCCACCGCGCCCGCCTCGGCCGCACCGCCACGCCCGCGAGCTCCCGCCGCGCGCGCGGCGACCTCCGCCTCCGCAACGCCCCGGGCCGGCCACGGGCGCCGGGACGCGCCCTGCAGCCGACGACGCCCGGCGCCGCCACCCCGACCGGCGCCGCCGGCCGCACCTCCACCACCGGCCGGTGCCTCGCCCACGGCCGTCTCCCCCCCGCCGTGCCTCCGCGGCCGCCCGTCGCGCCGCGCGGCTGTTGCAGCACCCGCCGCGGCCCCGAGGCCTCGCCGCGCCCGCAAGCTCCCCGCTCGCCGGCCGCCGCCGTGCTCGCGCCGCCCGCGCGCGCCCTCGACGAGCGCTGCTTGGTCGGGACGGACGCGTCCGCCCTCAGCACCTTGGCTGGTGTGAGGGGAGGCACGGTTGGCGCCACCCTGCGGACACAGAAACAGATCGTCAGACTCCCGCCTATCAGGCACATGCCCCCGAGAGAAGCGAATCCATACCTCAAAGAAGAGAAGGCCCGCTTCCTCTTCCTCGAGATACTCGAAGACGTCGCGGGTGTGCCCGACGCGGCCGCCGCCGCGCTCCCGGCCGCCCCCGCGGCACACGCCGGGCACATCCGCGGCGCGCGCCGCACCCCCGCGCCCCGCGCCGCCTCCGTCGTGGACCGCCCGGCGGCGGCGCCCCCACGCCCGCCCCAGGCGATGGTTCCCTCGCCACCGGAGCCGGCTCCGGTGACGAGGGTGCAGGCTCCCACCTCTCGGGGAGAACCTGCCCCCTATCCTCCTCCTCCTCCTCTTCCTCGTCCGATGACGAGTACTCCTTCGTCTCGGGCGAGGAAAGCCCCTGCTGCTCGCGCAGCCGGTACTCCTCGCTCCTATGCTCCCGGCGCTCCCGGCGCCGCGTACTCCGCTCTCTCCTGCACTCCGCCTGCTCCTGCTCTCGCCGTTGCATCGCGCGTGTGTGCGCGTGAGACCGGGGGGTGGGCAGGTCGGACCGCACAGCGCTCACGCACACCATCTGCGGGAATCAGGCAAAGCCTTAAAACGTGCCGACAACCCAAAAAACCGGCGGAACGAGAATGGAAATCAAGGAATTCACTCACCAATTGGCCGACGAGGAGCATTTCGAATGCCCAAAGGGACGCGTTGTCGCCACGCCCCGGCCTGAGGTCAATGGCGCGCCGCGCCCGGGTGGCCGCGTAGTCTTGCGGGAAGGGCTCCGCCAGCAGCCGCGACTCCGCCAATGCGATGGGGTTCGCGTCCTCGGTCATCTCGAAGCTGCGGAGCCGCCTCTCCATCAGGGGGACGATCCGTCGGTGGTGGAGGTTGGCGAGGACGCACCCCGCGGTCAGCCCGCGGTCCGCCAGGTCCTTCAACGCGGCCAGGAGCGAGTCCAGCCGCGCCTGGTGCGAAGGCGGGGACACCCCGTGATACCAGGAGGCAGCCCTCTCCCTCAGCACCTTGCCGATGTAGGGCAGAAGGCCGGGGTCGACGTTGCGGAGGTCGAACCACCCCCGCTCCCACTCCGCGTTGTTGGAGGTCATCGTGCAGAGGATGTACTCCTCCCTGCGCGAGCTCCGCAACGCGAGCGACAACCCGCCGGCGCGCGCCGTGCGGCGAGTCCTCGGCCCCGACGTGGCCAGCGTGTGCAGCTCCGCGCGGAAGAGGTGAACCCAGAGATCCCGCCATCGGGGATCCCCGTAAGCCTTTTCGCGTACGCCGACGAACGTGGCCGCCTGCGAGATCGTGTTCTGCGTGAAGTTGTGCAGCTCCACACCGTAGTGGTAACATAGGGCCCGCATGAAGCGGCTCGCCGGCGCCGCGAACCCGCGCTCGTGGAAGCGGACGAAGCTGACGACGTAGCCGAACGGTGGGTTGGGAACTCGGTCCCTCTCCGACGGCACAATCCACTCCGGGGGCTGCCCGTCCACGTTCGCCGCCAGTTGCCCACCGCCCACCAGCAGATTCAGCGACAGCGTCGTCGCCGTCGAGCGCTCCCATGCCGGCGGGTCAATGATGGTGATGGACGGTTGGGGAGCCATGCGAATGGGCGGAGAAGCGAGGAACGGGGAGCAAGAACGACTCTAGAGCGAGGGCACCAAGACGAGAACAACACGAAGGCGGGAGCGCGAGAGGCAAGGATGGCAAACGCTAAGTGCAAAGGTGAAAAATCGCTTCTCCTCCCCCTACTGGATTTATAGATCCACGGTGCGTACTCCCCGGGGCACACACCCCGCGCGCATTAACTGCAGGTGCTGATTTCTCTCACTGACGAGCGGGACCCGCCACGACCGCGGCGGTCGCACGACTGCACGCGCGTCATCATCACGGCGCGGTAACCGGAGGGCCGCGGCGGCGGTCACACCCGCCGCCCACTCCGCCCACTACGCGCGCGGCCGCGGCGCCTGAAAAGGTGCGCCCGCGGCACCTGACCACAGCCGCGACTGCGGGCATTAAATGGCCAGGTCCCTTACCAAGTAAGGAAGACCCTCGAGCGTCCCGAGCCTCGAGCTCAAATAAAACCGACCCTCGAAGGGTGCGAATACCGACCAGTGGCCTCGAAGCTCGTCTAGAGTAAACGGCCGCCACAAGTGCCCTCGACCGTGAACCGTACTGATCAGCGACTCGAGGGCCAGCACGGCTGAGACCCCTCGAAACCCACAGATGCAAAAGACGGGAGCACTAAGCTGCGACCCCACACGGCCCCACTGATCAGGGGTTCGAAGCCTGACCCTCGAGGGGTTCGAACAGGCGCCCCAGATCACCAGAGTCAGGGATGACGAGGGCGCGCACATTCGAGCCTTTCCTCGAGCCCGTCGGCTCGAGGGCGCCCCACATGTTGTGTTCGAGAGCCAGTGAGGGCAGCTAGCCAGGGGGATCCCACCGAGGGAGAGCTTCCGCGCCCTCGGTCCTAGCGAATGGGACCGAGCCCCACCTAGCAAACCCACGCAAGTGCTTTAATGGACGAGTCTCCGGACCACGAAGCCTACCCTTATCGAACGGGGCATGGGCGTCCACTTGAACCGCCCGCCAACAGCTCAACGAGGAATCCGCAATCCGCGACCCGATCGATGGGGGTTGCGAAGACCTCACCCTCCGTCCCGCAGAGGGACGGCGAGGGCGCATTTAAAATAAGACGAAGAGCTCGCCCCGATCGCCTCGAATGGGCCCGGGCTTGGGGGCTCGGCGCACGGCTACACCTCCTGGGATGCACCGAACGCGAGTGGTGTCGGTCGTGCGTGCGTCACCGAAGCCGGCTGAAATATTGCCGATGCCGGTTGGAATATGTACCACGCCCACTGACGAGATACCACGATAAAACCCCTGCACGAGCACTCACACTCCTGCAGGGCTTCAGGGGCTAGACCCGCGGGTCCGCTGACACGGCCCCGCGGAAGGCATTTGCAACCAGAAGGGAAGAGTGTCCTACCAGCAGGCTCCGGCATCTGCGGGAACCTAACAGGTACACCCACAAATGCTCGGGGGCTACTGTCAGGGACAGCCCTGGGGGTCCCTAAAAAACCGGGGGGAATCATACTTAAAACCTATAAAACACACAAAACGCAAAAACATACCCCGGGCCTAACACAAAGCGCACACACACAGCACGGCCCACGCCACGGTGGCCCCCGCGGCCCACTAGAGCGGCCCAGCAAGGCGCCCCCCTCGAGCAGGTCTGCCTCGCTCGAGGGCTCACGCCCTCCTCGAGCAGGTTCCGCCTCGCTCGAGGGCTCACACCCGCCTCGAGCAGGTTCCGCCTCGCTCAAGGGTCCCCGCCCCCCTCAAGCGGGCTCGCCCACTCGAGGTCTCCTCACGAGCGCACTTGCTCCCTCACGCGTACGGGCATTTAATGCTCTGACACCGCAGAGCCACGCCGCTGCGCGCCTGGGAATCACGCCCAGGCGCTGTTTCACCAACTCCCTAGGGGTAGCCCATTCCCGCCACTGTGGGGGATTGTGCGATGAGGCCAGTGTCAGCCCCGGACACTGTGTCGCCCACTCTCGTACAGCTAACGCGCCGCGCCCTCGAAGGGGGGGGGCGGCACCCTCGAGCTCTCTCCCCGTGACTTTGCAGGGTCAAACCGTGACGTCAGGTCGGCGGAGCGCCATCCCCGTCGTTGTTGGCCCTGTGCGGCCATCCCTGCCCCTGCTGCGCCACGCCGCGCACTACTGCAACCACTCCGATGCTGTTGGGCACGCGGGGACGGGACGCCACCACGCCTGCTACTGCACCCCGTACGGATCATCATCAACGGCTCCCTCGAGCCCACCTGGGGACGCCCTGGTCAACTGCTACGCCTCCACCCTCGAAGCCGCCCCTGTTCAAGCACAGGGCGCGCCACGACGCCATGACTGGGGCAAGGTTCGCCAGGATGGCCGTCAACTCCTCGGCACTATGCGCCATGCCGCCGCACGTAGCGAAATAGTGCGGCATGCCTGTAAATCGCCCTCTCCTTGGTCTATAAAAGGGAGGCGATCCCCCCGCCGCAGGGGCATCGGGCAACGGACGGCAGCAACTCATACGCTCTCCGCTTCCCCGCGATATTGGCACTAGCCTCAATCATCTCGCTAGGGACTTGGAGGCCACGCCTCCTCTCCCGCCACGCTTGTAGTCACCCCTCTACAGGCACCCCGGTGCAAGCAATACAGTGCCTCGAGCACACCCATGCTGGACGTACGGCTCCGGCTGGAACCAGGATAAACCAAGTGTCTTTAGTTGCTTAGCACCGACCATCGAGACGCAGATCTCAACACTCATTACTAGTTAGTGTCGGGACTACTTTCCGCACCGACATGATCTGAACTTGTCTTTCTGCTTCCTTAACGATATCGGTTCCAAACAACTGACTCTCTCCTGTTTGGCTCCAATACAAGGGCGTTCTACACTTCCTTCCATACAATGCCTTGAAGGGTGCCATCTTGAGACTAGCCTGGTAGCTGTTGTTGTAAGTAAACTCAGCATAGGGAAAACTCTTATCCCAGCTACCTCCATGCTTAAGAGCACAAGCTCTCAACATGTCCTCTAGAATTTGGTTAGTCCTCTCAGTCTGTCCATCTGTCTGTGGGTGATAGGCTGAGCTGAAATTTAACTTCGTATCCAAGGATTCATGAAGCTTTTCCCAGAAACGAGACGTGAACTGAGTACCTCTGTCAGACACTATCTTCTTAGGTACACCATGCAAGCACACGATCCTGGACATGTACAACTCAGCTAGCTTTGCCTCTGTATAGGTGGTTCACACTGGTATGAAGTGAGCAACCTTTGTTAAACGATCCACTATAACCCATATTGAATCATATCCATCACGAGTACAGGGCAACCCAACAATAAAATCCATGCTAATCTCTTCCCACTTCCACTCTGGCACCTTCAACGGCTGAAGCAATCCCGCTGGCCTTTGATGCTCAGCTTTGACTCTATGACAGGTGCCACACAAGGCCACATGGGCGGCTACATCCCTCTTCATCCCATACCACCAATACCTCTGCTTGAGATCTTGATACATTTTGGTGCTACCTGGGTGAATGGAATAAGTTGAATCATGAGCATCTCTTAAGATGGTCTTTCGGAGATCTCCCACATCAGGCACACAAATCCTGTTCCTAAACCATATAGTTCCCTGATCATCCTATGTGAAATCTGGGGCTTTACCCTTTTCCATAGTCTCTCTGATTTCCTTTATCTCTATATCCTTCAGTTCTCCTTTGCGTATCTCTTGCTCCAAGACAGACTCTACCTCCAAGGTAACTCCCTCGGTTTGAGCAACCATTCCCAGATTGAGTTTCTCAAACTCCTTCATCAACTCTTCAGGCAACTGGAATGCCAAAGCCATGTTGGCATGTCCCTTCTGACTCAAAGCATCTGCAACCAAGTTTGCCTTCCAAGGATGATAGTGTATCTCTAGATCATAATCCTTGATCAGCTCTAACTAGCGACGTTCTCTCATATTCAAATCTTTCTGAGTGAAGATGTACTTTAAACTCTTATGATCTGTGTAAATCTGGCACTTGGTTCCCATAATGTAGTGTATCCAAATCTTCAGAGCGTGAACCACTGTCTCTAACTCCAGATCATGTGTAGGATAATTCAGCTCGTGTTTCCTCAACTGTCGAGATGCATAGGCTATAACATGACCTTCCTGCATGAGAACACAACCTAAACCTTGTCAGGACGCATCGCAGTAGATATCAAAACTCTTTTGCAGGTCTGGCATCACTAGAATTGGAGCTGAAGTCAACCTCTTCTTCAATTCCTCAAAACTGGATTGACAGGCGGCAGTCCACTTGAACTCTTTATCCTTCTCTAGTAATGATGTAAGAGGCTTTGCTATTTTAGAGAACTCTTCAATGAACCGACGATAATACCCTGCAAGGCCAAGGAAACTCCTGATCTCCTTGACAGTCAGTGGCGGCTCCCACTTCAATACGTCACTGACCTTTGTTGGATCAACTGAAATACCACCATCGGTGATGATATGCCCAAGGAAAGAGACTTCCTTCAACCAGAAATCACACTTGCTAAACTTGGCATACAACTCGTCGCTCTCTCGCCTTACGCAACACAAGCCTCAGATGTTCCTCATGCTCCCCCTCATTCTTGGAGTAAATCAAGATGTCATCAATGAACACCACAACAAACTTATCCAGGTACTCCATAAAAACTTTGTTCATCAGGTACATGAAGTAGGCAGGTGCATTGGTTAGTCCAAAAGACATGACGGTGTACTCATAGAGCCCATACCTAGTAGTGAACGTGGTCTTAGGAATATCTGATAATCTCATCCTCATCTGATGATAACCAGAACGTAAATCGATCTTTGAGAACACCTTAGCACCTCTCATATGATCAAACAAATCGTCAATACAGGGCAATAGATATTTATTCTTGATAGTAACATCGTTAAGTGATCGGTAATCCTTCTTCTCCACAAAGATAACCGGTGCTCCCCAAGGTGATGAACTAGGACGAATGAATCCCTTTTCCAATAGCTCCTTAATCTGCTTCTTAAGCTCAAGTAATTGATCACTAGACATTCTGTAGGGGCGCTTAGAGATAGGAGCAGTACCAGGTAAAAGATCAATAACAAACTCAGCTTCTCGATCAAACGGCATACCTGGCAGCTCATCTGGGAACACATCTGGGTAATCACACACCACCTTAATGTCCTCTAAAGATTTACCATTCATCTGGTTTACTGAACACCCTTCTACTGATGGTAGCGCATCTACAAATTCAATCGGTTCGCCGTCTAAACTGGTGAGGAGAACTGACTTCGTGGCATACCAGATTTCTCCATTGAACTTACCTAACCATCCCATTCCAAGTACCACATCAATGCCAATAGAATCCAATACTATGGGGTCTGCTTGAAAATCCTTCCCCAAAATCTGAAGGTTAACATTATTACACCTGTATAGTGCCTTCATGTCTCCTTTTGCGGAACTAACTAGCATGGGACGTGGCATGGTGCTCATGGGGATGTTAAGTTTAGATGCACAGTGATAAGTAATGAAAGAATGAGTTACTCCGGCATCAAATAAAATTGAAGTGAGGGCGGAGTTGACAAGACACATGCCGGACAACTCACGTGGTTCACTCTGCCACGTGCATAACTCTGTTTTCCCTTGTTGCTGACTCTGTACTGGAGCGTTGGGGGCATTCCTCTTAGGGCAGGCATTTACATAATGCCCAACCTTTCCACACTTAAAGCAGATGGTACCTCTAGGGGTGCTAGTCTTCACTGGGGTGACAACCGGCGCCATCTGACGATTCCGTAGAGAACGGGGTCGTGAAGTCTGCTGCATTGGACACTCGAACTGCTGTTGACCAAAGTCCTCAATAGGGCCTCCAAACTGAAAGGGAGTCTCTTGAGGTGGATTAAAGCGGGGGCGAGTGTTACTTCCAGACTGTCCAGGGGTGGTGGCTTTCCTCTTCAGGTCTTCCAACTCCTTGCGAATGTACTCTAAACCAATGGCCTTGTCTATCAACATCTGGAAGGATGGGAAGGTGTGAGGTATAAGCTGGTACGAGAGTGGTTCGGCTAATCCCTCCATGAACAACTCTTGCTTCTTCCCATCATCAACAACCTCCTCAGGAGCATAGCGAGACAACTCAACAAACTTGTCCCTGTACTCTATCATGGACATCTCTCCCTGCTTGAGAGCCAGGAACTCCTTCTTTTTTAACTTCATAAGGCTGGCAGGTATATGATAGCTCCTGAAGCTGGTGGTGAACTCCTGCCAAGTGATAGCATCAGGGGTGGCATGAGCAGCAACGTAGGCATCCCACCAAGCCGACGCCGTCCCCCGAAGTCGACCCGAAGCATACAAGACCTTCTCTCTATCGTCGCACCGTGTGATGGTGAGCATCTTCTCCACTTGTCTTCGGCCCCAATCGTCGGCCTCAAATGGATCAACCGCATGAGAAAACACTGGCGGGCAATGGCTCATGAACTGCTGGTGCTTGTCCTTATGTGGCTGGTTCTGGTTTATCTGAGCCTGCATGCTTGTCCTGTTGGTGGACATGTCCTGGAGAAGCTGCATTTGTGCAGCCAGGAACTGCTGCATCGCCGGATCCATCTGACTCTACTGTTGAGTGATACTAGAACTGCCACTCATCCTCTGATGTGGATCCAGACCTGGTGTTCACCATCTGAGTGTTAGGATCATGGGATTTGGATACTATAACAAAGAGATAACTCTGAAAGATGAAGCAACATGAACTTCCAGATTAAGACGGATTGTGTTGGTCCCAACAAATCTAAGTGCAACTCTCATTATTGTTATCCATAAATTATGAAATTTCTCCAAAACAGGGGCTATGAAATTAGAAACTAATCCAACTGGAATCAACTCAATCTGAGATCTAGAATTTTAGATACAAATTAAACAAGTCGACTGGGTCAGCATAGTTTCCAGATTCTGATAGCTCCAATGTTTCGTTCATAACTCCCAGAATATGCATTGGATGGTGCTGAATTTTTGATAGAAAATCAAATAGGAAGTTTGTGGACTAACCCAACTGGTTTCATGTCGATTGGAATTCTGTAGCTTGAGATATAAGCAAAACACTATTGCTATGTCCAAGAGTTGCGTGAACAGATTTTGCACCGAAGATTTGTTGGAGGGGCAAAGAAAGATAGATAAAGGAAAGATTACTCAAGGCTGTGTGGATTGGGAAAGAATTACACCCCAACTAAGCAATCTAGCAACTAAACCTGATGTCAATGTGGTCATCACTCCACAACACACCGCACTCAAACAAAGATCCAAATCAAGCATTTATCACAAAATCAAACATTCAAACACACCTCTAAACTAAGCACACGTTAAGACGCTCGCATCTATCGATTATACTAAGAAAGATCTTAAAGCTCCTATATTCTATTAAAGGAGATCGTTGAGATGAACATGATGGGGTCACTTGATTACTGGGAACGATCAGGAACACGTGTAGGGTAAGGACAAAGCAAGATTAGAGAGGAGTAAAGCATATGCTAAAGGTTCCTTAAGGCAAGACCAAGGAAGATTAGAGTGAAAAGATTGATCAAGATAAGATAGAAAACATGTAGATTATCAAGGATGAGGTTAAAAGCAAGGATAAGTATATTAAAATAGAATTAAAGCATAGCATGAAGTGAGAATGGCTTCTATGATATTGTAATCCTTAAATTCGACCATTTTCCAACCAGGCTAACGTCCTACAGTCAACACGGCTCTGATACCACTTTGTCACACCCGAATTTGAAGGCAACCTCGAATGCATAAATTACATGTGCGTTAGGATCAAGTTACACATGTAATGACTCAGTGAATATCAGATATAGTGCCAAAGCGTAAAAGAGAGTATTGAAACCATTACATGATCGAGAGTCTCAACAACGCATCATCAGAGCGAACAACTAGCAGCGGATCTTCAGAATGGAACTCCACAGGCAGCTGATTGGTGTCACGTACGCCTAGTACTCAACAACAATCTTCACGTCTGAGCAGCAATCCGGGTTGTGTAGATGCAATAAATAAACAAGCGTGAGCACATGTCGTACTCAACAAGGGAAGAATATCATAATAAACATGCAAGGCTGTATAAGTGGATGACCAAAGGGTTTAAGCGGTTTGGCATTTTAGTTGATCAAATTTTATTAAGCAACTTACTTACTAGCAAATGTAAGTGTATACCATCCCACAATTAAAGTGTAACATCATAACCATGAACATAAAGTAAAGAATAATTTAAATTCACCTTCTGATAGATTAATCATGTGAGGGTCCAGGCCGCCCGTGACCGTGGGCACGGCTAACTAGTTAGTTTTACACTCTGCAGAGGTCGTACATCTTTACCCACAAGTCGCGTAAAAACTCCGAAGAGCTTTAGACCCAACCACGCGATGCTGATCAGGCATCATACCACACTGCCGAGGTGTGATTGCATAGGGACGCTACGAGGCCTTTACAAAGATTCCCTAATGTGCAGCAACCCACTAGGTTTCAGGACGAAGCGGGGCATAAAGCTCCCTAGCGGGTACCGTGTCTTAGCAAAGCCCAACTCCCCGCTAGAGCAGGTCTATACTCCGTCAACGCCTCCCCATTTGTCCCTTTCAGGTAAGATTACTACAACACCAAGGTCTCTAATTATTCAGCCAAGCCAGAGCCGTATAGCCTTGTGGTTGTACTGTTGTCCAGGGTGGTTCTCCATGTTCCAATTAAATATATGGTCTTGTAATTAACTTACCATCAAAGCACATAGAGCATAAACGGGTAACATGTTGTTTATTACCAACCCAGTTGAACAACTAAGCAGCATCTACCATCAAGATTAATTAAGTAACCCAGTTACAAGGCAACGGTCAAAAGAATCTAGGCATAGTCCTTAATAGGAACCTGTCAAAATTAATGCAAGCAAGAAAGTAAATACAGTGATTAAATGCATGTTCATATAGGATAAAGCGGGTATGACCAAGGACACTTTCCTCTCACAATATCCGAAATTGCTCAGAGTCTTCAAGTCTTCACCACAGAAAATCTTCGGACTGCTCGTTCTCTACGCATCACACATTCACATGCAAGAGACAATACAAATAAAATAAGAAAACAATTCACCAATCACTTCAAACAGGAATAAAAGTTTCACTAAACTGATCTACTCGTCGAGACGAACAAATGGACATAAAGAACGCTAAAAACGGAGTTAGAACGCGTAATCTACGACCAAAACAAGGTGTAGGGGTTTAACTATAGGAAAACTAGGCTTACAGGGGCCTAACTGCAAGAATCCAGGGGCTGAAACAAAATTATGCTTATAAACACAGGGTCTATAGCACAAAACAACAAGGGCTGGACTTCGGACACAATTCCTAGAAAAGTTAGGCTTAAAACCGCAAAGAACAGGACCTAATGGTAAGAATTTCCTATAGTGGGAGGACCGGCCTGCGAGCTTTAAAAAGCACAGGGTCTTTTATGCAAAATCGCAACCTAACCAGCTTGTTGACCGGTACTCTGCCGGTTTGACCTCGTAGTTGGATCGATCTGGAACATTGGCGCCCGATCGGATGGCTGCGGTTGGCGGCGGCGCTACGACGGCGACACAGGCGGCTGCGCACGACGGCGAGCGGCGGCGGGATCGCCGGCGAGACTCGATGTCAGGTTTCTGGTCACCAAAAGACACGGCATCTAGCCCTGGACATAGAGCATGATCTTGCGAACTCAAACAAGGGTTCCATACAGGCGGACAGGTGACTACGGCGACGCGTAGCTCGCAGAGGCGGACGACGGCGCGGCTGTGACTCCGGCGAGCTTTTGCCGGCAGCACACGGCACGGGAGCGTCCACAAGCAACACGTGCGGCTTCCTCACCTCCACGCGAACCACCGGAGCTACTCCACGGTGAAGAAGAGGCGGCGACCAAGAGAATCGACGGCGGCGGCGGCGGCCTAGGGTTTGAGACGACGGCGGCTGGGGTGTTGCGGTTAGGGAGAAAAAGCCCTAGGGAGGAGCGGCGGCGGTGGCTAAATAGGCCCAGGGGCGGTCGTCACGGTGTGCGAGCCCAATGAAGAAGGCGCGGGTGCGGCGCGGGTGCGCGGCCGGCGCGGTCGGACTCGACCCGGCGCGCGAGTGCGACTCGATGGAAGGGATGACAACTGGGACCCACACATCAGTGGGACAAGGAGAAGGGAGGCGGTGGAGCGGGCCGGGCGGGCCAACCGGGGCCGCGGCGCTGGGCCGCGCGGCTGATTAGGCGAGCTGGGCCGGGGGGTGGTTAACTGGGCTGAAAGCAAGGAAAAGCTTGGGAGAGGAAAACGTTTTGCAAATTTTCAAAAGAATTCAAACAAATGAATTCAAACAGAGGTTTGAATTCAACCAAACAAAAATAGTACTCCAGCATGAATGCAACAATAAACTCGTATGGTTCATTAATTTAATTAAGAAAAATAATTAAATGCCTATAAAAATTAAATAAAACCTTAAAAATCCTTAAACAAGCATTTATTGCTAAGCAAAATTTTATTAAAAACAATAATTAAAATTTTGGGTGTTACAGATTTCAACCTCCAACCACAAAACGAGGTATTCGGTACCCACGAACTGTGAAAACTGTCCAATTTACACCCCTCGGTGGTTTTCGGGGTGGTTTTCACCTATGTGGCGCCATGTCATGGTGGTTTTCGCATACGTGGCACCACATCAACCAAATAGCGGATCAAAAGGAAAAGACCGAGGGGACCAAAGGAAAATTGCCATCTTCTCACGGGGAAATAGAGGAGTGGATGGGGACGGTCCGGCCGTCGACGGCGGCGCTCCGGGCACCACGACGGCCAGGCAGAGGAGAAAAGAGGGAGGGAGGTGGAGGTCCCAGCTCGCCCACGGCTTCCGCCCCATGCGCAGTACCACGACAGCCAACACCCATCCCCATGTCTCCCCCCTTATTGCTCCGCTCTGTCCCCCGACTAGGAGCTCTAGGATTCGCGTCGAAATCTGGCGCATCCACCTCAAATTCCACCTCTCCGGCGCCAGCTTCCTTCCCCGGCCTCGCTCCTCCGGTCGGTGGAGCCAGTCGCGCCCATCCTCGACGCGGCGGGCCATGATGGCGGGAGGCACGAGGCAGAATGAGCACCGCGGCGTCGGTGTACGGTGGGAGGAGGCTGGCGTCAGGCGTATCGACGGGGATCAACCTTCTGCTGCTGCTCGTCGATGACCATGTCTACCCCACGCAAGAAACCCGGCCATGCCGGCGGTAGGCAAGGCATGGACGCCGTGGCCCGCCGGCGGAGCTCCCTCATGCCTGTTCCCAAGCTCCTCTTGCCTCTATGCGGACGGGGCGCAGGCTGAGGCCCTGCTCCCGCTCGTTCATGCCCTTCTCCCTCCGCTGCGCGGATGACAGCGAGGAGTAGGGGAGGCCGGGCTGTCAGAGCGGCTCCTCTGCGTGGATTTGGGGGCGGCGGGGACGAGGTGACTACGTGCCTCCTGTGCGCACTGCTCGGTGCTTGGGCTGGGTGGCCGTCAACGCGAGAGCTCCGCCATCTCCTCGAGCTCGTCGCCTAGAGGAGGTCGGCGAGCTCCGCGCGACGTGGGAGGAGGGCGGCGAGCTCCGCGGCGAGGAGCAGTCCTCCCTGGAGCGTGACGAAGACGAGTATCACCACACGCGCTGCATCCTGGACTCGTCCTCGGTCCCGACGAGCCATCCATGACGTGGCGGCGACTTCACCAGCTCCGTCCGTTTCGAGCTCGGGCGCGAGGGCAGGTTGCGGCGCACAAGCGAGGAGGTGGACATCAGCCTCGAGGTGGTCAAAGGAGAGAGATAGAGAGAGGGGCAAAAGATGGTGACGTGGATTCTGACATGTGGACCCATTATGCCACGTAGGTGAAAACCACCCCCGAAAACCACTGAGGGGTGTAAATTGGACGGTTTTCATAGTTCGTGGGTACTCAATACGTGATTTTGTGGTTGGAGGTTGAAACCCAGACAACGTCTATAGATGAGGGTTGTGGGATGGATTTTTCCTTCTTCCTTTCTCCATTTGTTTTATTTGTCCACTTCCTGCTGTCGATGAGCGGCAGGGAGGTGGCGAAGAAGACCGCCGGCAGTTCGTTGCTGTCGCCGAAGTCCACCTCTGCTCCGCGCCCGCGCTGCCGCCTTGCTGTTGCCGCAGGGAGATGGTGAGGATGAGCACGCTGCGAGGTAGGCACTCCAGCGCCTCCTCGTCGACGTGGGCTGCGGAGACGAAGTTGACGAAGAAGCTGCTCTTGCGGACGGCGGAGCCCCCGATGAGTAGCTCCTTGAAGGAGCTGTTGTAGCAGCTCGCCGGTGACGACGCCATGCTCTCCGACGGTCGGGGGGATCGAATCGCAGGGGCGCAGCCGTGGACGGCGGCGCGGAGCAGGGGAGGAGCGAGGAGGCGGAGGAGATACGAGCCGAGAGAGAGGGAGGGAAAGAGGAGATAGAAGGGAAAGGGGGAGGGAGGAAGCGCGGTGCACGGGCGGGGAGGTGCCCGCGGCGCGCCGGTGTGGGAGGGGTGGGGAGGTGACGGGCGCGGGGAGGGAGGGGACCCGCGGCGCCGCGGTGCACGCGGGCGTTTGGGAACCCCGTGTGTTTTAGCGCGAAACCAATTTGGCGCGCGGTCGCTTGGAGCGACCGCGCCGCCCGTCCCGCGCGCGCCCGTTTTATTTTTTTTCTATTTTCTTTTTTCTAACTTTCTTTAACAATTTTTCTTGCACATAAGTTATGTGTACAACTTGTCTTTATGGAAAAAGATATGCACACAACTCGACGTTTCGCAAAAAAAATTATGCACATAACTTGTCGTTAGAGAAAAAAATATACACATAAGGTATTCTTCAATTAGTTGTGCATACAAGTTGTACGCACAAGTTTTGCGCGAATCAAACTTATATTTAAAAATTATCTGACAAAATTTATAAGTCGAAGTTATGCACCAAAGTTATGTGTATAAGTTATGTTATTCCAAAAATAAAACTCGTGAGGAGAAAAAACTTTCCAGAAAAGGAACTTTGCAAGGGGAGGCAACCGGTGCCTAGGAGCCCCCTAGCGACCGGTCGCTGATTAGCATGGCCCGGTGTTTTAGTCATCAGTTTTGCCATGCATGTGACCCAATCTGTCCGAAAGAAAGAAAGAAAGGACCCTCCAATCAGAGAGATCTCCCAATCAGACCGCCGGTCAGCTCATTTTCGGGCGAGCACCCACTGCCTGTACTCCTGGACGAGCTCGTACACCTTCTCCGGCGGGTACACGTTGGCAGCGACGCTCTCCCGGCGCGCGCACCGCGCCGCCCACGCAGCCAGCGCCGGGCACTCCTCCGCCACGCTGGGCCCGCCGTGGCGCTCGTACGTGAGGAACCACGCCGCGAACGGCGCCGCGGCGGCGTCCACGAACCCGAACGCCGCCCCGCCGAAGAACTCCTCCCCCCCGAGCTCGGACTCCAGCGCGCGCATCACGGCCGCCATCTCCGCCCGCGCCCCGTGCCCCGCCTCCACACCGTCGGCGCCAGGCGGCGCTTCCGACAGCCACAGGCGCTTCCCGCAGAGGTGGAGCCGGTCCGCGTACTCCGCCCAGAACCGGGCGCGCGCGCGCGCGTAGGGGTCGGACGCCGGCGGGAGGAGGAGCGGCGGCGCCCCCGGGAACGCCTCGTCGAGGTACTGGAGGATGGCGAGGGACTCGCAGACGGGGCGGCCGTCGTGGAGAAGCACGGGGACCTTGCCGTGGACGGGGTTGGAGCGGCGGAGGAGGTCGCTCTTGGCGGCGAGGTCCTGCTCGACGCGCTCGTAGGCCAGGCCCTTCTCCGCCAGCGCGATGCGCACGCGCTGCGCGTACGGGCTGCCGAACACGTCCAGCAGCACCAGGCCGCTGCCGCTGCCGCTGCCGTCGCTCTTCACGCCGGCCATGTATGTGTTGTGACGGTTCGCAGTGGTGTGCCGGCGAGACCCGGGAGGTCGAGGCCGGGGTTCTCCCTCCTCCGTCCGTTTTATCGTGGGCTGCGAGGACTGAGGAGCCGGGGAGGAGAACGGAGAAGGCGAGGAGCTCGCCGGCTGTCTTGTGTGACACGGTCATACGAGCTCCTGATGCTGCTGATACGGCGAGGAGACGCTTGGATCGTCAGCGCTGACGTGTCGGTGTTCGTTGGATAAGATCGTGGGATGGGAAGCCAGATGTGTCGGGCCGCATCTCGAGACGTGTTTGAGATCTGGGTGGGCCTGGTGGGTCCTCTCGTACATTCACGGCCCTTCTTCCGGGCCTCGTCAGTTGGCAGAGCCGAAACAGGCGCTCTTTGGAGAGCGCTGCCAGCACATCTCGAAGCAAAACGCATCCACAAAGAACCAAGAAAGAAAGTGAGGTGACGAATCGAAGACGTTTGCCATGGAAAAATCCTTTATTTAGCTCCGGTACACGACGCCAGAATGCAGGGAGACGGTCACACGGACTCACGATGACACAACTCAACCGACAGCAACGACACGTACGAACAGGCGCGCGCGTCAATTAACACAATCAAACCACACACGTGTCTACGAAGCATATCTGCACCCTGCAAGCTTGATCATCGAGTCCTACTACTCGATGCCGAGCCTCTTCTTCAATGCGCCGACGAACTCGTAGACCTTCTCGGGCGGGGACAGGTTCTTTGCGACGCTCTCCCTCTCCGCGCAGCGCTTGGCCCACGCCGCGAGCCTGGGGCACTCCTTCTCGACGCTGAACTCCCCGTGCCTCTCGTAGGTGAGGAACCACGCCGTGAAGGGCACGAGCGCGACGTCGACGAACCCGAACGCCTCGCCGCCGAAGAACCTGCCGTCCCCGAGCGCGCCCTCCAGCGTCCTGAGGGTCTCGACCATCTCCTTCCTCGCCTGCTGCTGGGCCTCGCCCTTGAGCTTCCACAGCCGGGTCCCGCAGTCGTACACCTTCTTGTCCACGTAGTCGGCCCAGAACCTGGCCAGCGCGCGCGCGTAGGGGTCGCCGGCGGCGGGGAGCAGCGGAGCGCCGTGCCCCGGGAACGCCTCGTCGATGTACTGGAGGATGACGAGGGACTCGCAGACGGGGCGGCCGTCGTGGAGCAGCACGGGGATCTTCTTGTGGACGGGGTTGGAGCGGAGGAGGAGCTCGCTCTTGTTGCCCAGGTCCTGCTCCAGGTACTCGTAGGGGAGGCCCTTCTCGTCCAGCGCGATGCGGCACCGCTGCCCGAACGGGCTCACCCAGAAGTCCAGCAGCTGCAGGCCCTGCTTCTTCTCGCCCGCCATAGCTCCGCTGATGGCTCGATCTGTTCTCTTCTCTGTGTGATCGAGAGTGATCAAATGGCGGATGCGTGGTGTGGTGTCGATCGGGGGAGGAGGCCTCAGCTTTATAGGAGACGGAGGCGAGAGGGAGGATGGCTTGAGGAGGTTCCAGAAGTTACAGTGTGGTGTGTGAGCGGTGATGTCACACCACACGATGTGAGTGATCTCTCGGCTGCGAACTCTTCAGTCTTCCAGGTCAAAAGGCGTGAAAAAAGCTCGCGAAGAAATGCGTCGCCAACCGGAAGAGCACGAACGTACGGGAGGGTTCGGTCGCCCGGCCCGGCGGTGTCACGGCTTCCGTCACAGATTTCAGCCACAGCGTGGATGCGACGACGGCACTGTTTAGCCACAGCGTGTCACGATTCCAGTCACAGATTTTGAGGAGCCGATGCGCGTAGCAGCAGCAGCAGCAGTGCAGCACCGGACTGGCCACAGAAGATCGGCCGGGGTCGATGTGATATGTGATGACGCCATATATGGGTCGCCGGGCGCGCACCAGGGCAGTGGAGGGCGGCGCGCCGCTGGACTCGAGTCTCCTAACCACGTTTTGGTGGAATCCAATCGCAAACGAGTCACACACGGGCACACGGCCGTGCCAACGTGCCGTTTGGGCTCCGGTGCGCATGCCACGGCGTGCGTCGTGCTCGTGCGTGTCCTCAGCGACCCCGGCGGGCGGCGAGCGACGGGAGACCTCCCGCCTCCCGCCTCCGCGCGCCCACCGATTCCCCCAGCGAGCATAGCACTAGTATATGGTGTTTGCGGCCACTGGATTTGGAATGCAAATTACTCTGATTGAGTAAGCTTTACTTGATCTCGGACCCAACCCAACGTTATTCTGACACGCTACTAGTAAGAGCCAGTGAAAGAAAAAGCAGCTTAATCTTTAATAGACGAATCCTGGGTTCATTCCCCGGCACGTCGCCGCGCCACGTCACCTCCGCAAAATCTCGGCCGTCGGATCTCGATCGAACGGCTCTAAAGACACCCCAAGTCCCTTTCAATGGCACTGTTCATGTACTGTTCAAAATGGAACCAGCTAAACGCACCCGTAAACGTGCTCCCCCGCAAATCCTCGGCCGTTGAATCCGGATCCAACGGCTCGAGCCACTCCTCACGTCGCTATCACGCGCGGTGTACAAAATAAAAAGTACTACACGTCCGCAAGAAGAAAAAAAAGCTCTTTCCCTATACACAAAATTTGCAAACAAAACTAAAACTACTCTAAAATCTAATCCTGGGTTCATTCCCCGGCACGTCAGCACGCCACGTCACCTGCAAAATCTCGGCCGTCGGATCTCGATCGAACGGCTCTAAAGACACCCCAAGTCCCTTTCAATGGCACTGTACTCCTGCAAATCCTCGGCCGTTGAATCTCGATCCCTCGATCCAACGGCTCGAGCCACTCCTCACGTCGCTATCTGCGCACTGTACAAAAATAAAAAGTATTACACGTACGCAAGAAGAAAAAAAAGCTCTTTCCCTATATACAAAGTTTGCAAACAAAACTAAAACTACTCTAAAATCCACCCGAATATTTTTCCCCTCTACTTCATCATCCAAATTATAATGAAATCCCCACCTATGAACTCACGTCGCTATCTACGCACTGTACAAAATAAAAAATACTACACGTCCGCAAGAAGAAAAAAAAGCTCTTTCCCTATATACAAAATTTGCAAACAAAATTAAAACTACTCTAAAATCTACGCGAATATTTTTCCCCTCTACTTCATCATCCAAATTATAATGAAATTCCCACCTATGAAAAAAACAAGAATTTCCTCTACAAATCTTCTACTTCATCAACCAAATTATAATGAAATTCCCACCGAACGTCGGCGCGCCACGTCACCCGCAAAATCTCGGCCGTCGGATCTCGATCGAAAGGCTCTAAAGACACCCAAAGTCCCTTTCAATGGCATTGTTCACGTACTGTTCAAAATGGAACCAGCTAAACGCACATGGTAAACGTACTCCTGCAAATCCTCGGCCGTTGAATCTCGATCCAACGGCTCGAGCCACTCCTCACATCGCTATCTACGCACCTGTACAAAATAAAAAATACTACACGTCCGCAAGAAGAAAAAAAAAAAGCTCTTTCCCTACATACAAAATTTGCAAACAAAACTAAAACTACTCTAAAATCTACCCGAATATTTCCCCCCTCTACTTCATCATCCAAATTATAATGAAATTCCCACCTATGAACTCACGTCGCTATCTACGCACCGTACAAAATAAAAAATACTACACGTCCGCAAGAAGCAAAAAAAAAGCTCTTTCCCTATATACAAAATTTACAAACAAAACTAACACTACTCTAAAATCTACCCGATATTTTTTCCCCTCTACTTCATCATCCAAATTATAATGAAATTCCCACCTATGAAAAAAAACAAGAATTTCCTCTACAAATCTTCTACTTCATCAACCAAATTATAATGAAATTCCCACCTATCACAAAAAAATGATTTCTTCTACAAATATTTTATCCATACTACAATAATTTAAAAGGCTCCACATGATAAAGTTACAACATATTTTTCCTATACACATCGAGGTCGCACCTACTATCATCGCTACAATACACGGCACTCAAACCTCCAAATTATACACCATTTCCTTTAAAAACCCAACACTTCATCGCAAGCAAAAACGCATAATCAAACTTGTCTCAAAATGGTAAGCACCCTTCCTAGTAAAAGATTAATCAACAATTGATCCAAGCTTGTACATAACTGGTCCCACCCTGAGAGTCCAAGCTTGGTCACCACAGAAGGCCACGTCACGCGCAGCCTATACGAATCCTGGGTCCAAGCTTGGTCACCATAGAAGGCCACGTCACGCGCAGCCCACATCCGTCAGATCGCGCGTATCAATGGTCTGGATCGGGTGAACAACGTCAACTTTGCAAAAGAACCCTTGGGTTTCACCGAAATCCCACCCACCGTCCTCCTCTGCGTCCGCCGCCTCGTCGCTCCTCGCCGATGGCTTCTGAGTGAGGACCTCCCTCGGCCTGCCTCCTGCCACACCGCACACCGCTCGTCGCCGAGGGCCCGCCGTGCCGCGGCTTCCGCCTCGTCGCCCACCTCACGACCTCCCTTCCCTACTTGCGAGCCTCGCCCTCACCACTCTCCGCTCGCCCGCCCTTCCCATGGTCAAAATCAAGCATGCGCCGGTGTCGGTGTTTTAGACCGGCAACCTACTACGGGGAGTACCCGAAGTAGATGAATGTGACTCGCCGAGATCGGTAACTCGAAGGAAGAGACACGTGGCACACAATTTAGACGAGTTCGGGCCGCGAGGTGCGTAATACCCTACGTCTCGTATGCCGCGTAGCTCGGATTGATAGGGCACGATTACAAGATGGTGCAATAGTGCGTCGTGGGTTGTATGAGAGGAGATTGGATGAGGTGATCCCGAGATCGCTCCCCGCCTCGCCTTATATAGTCGGGAGGCGGGGTTACAAGTCGGAGTAGGGAAAGAGTACTAGTCGAGTACGTCTAGGAGACCTCTATACAGTGCGGAACATGTACAGATCCCTAACCGAGTACTACTCTTGTGTAGTCCTTGTGCTCCACGCCTTCGGGTGCCGTGCGGCGCAAGCCGGTAGTCCCGGGGGCCCACCGAGTAGTCGGTCCCGGCACCCACCGAGGCAAGGGGGCCCGGGGAGGTCCATACGACAAGCCCCCGAGTACTTTGTAGTCGAGAAGGATAGCTTCAAGTAGTCTTGACGGCCTTAACGAGTAGTCCTCAAGCGTCCCTGAGTGCTACAAGTCAAAAGTCCTCAAGAGTAGTCGAAGCATCCCGAGGCTGGAATGTAATCCAGCTGATGTTTGAGCAATCTTGAAGTCTTCTCGAGTAGTCCCAAGCGTCCTTGAAATCTGCCTTCGAAGGTCTTCAAAAAATGCCTGTCTTGTCTTGAAGCCGGAGCTGACATGGAGATGCGATTTGCAGAACCGCAATCCACATGGAGTAGCCCCCGAGCCTCGAGCCGCGGGCTCTGGCTGAGGGTTCATCCGAAGTCTTGGCGGGGAAAATCCCGAAAAATCCGGAGAGAAAAAACCGAAGGACACGTGGCACGGAGCCCCGAGCCTTGAGTCGAGTACTTCCTCTCGAATTGAAGGGTCTTCTTGGAGAATGTGTCTCGAGATGCTCTTGATACTAGCCGCTTCCCGGTAGTCGAGTAGAGGAACCCGAGCCCCCGAGGTGAGGCGCGTCGACTAGTAGAATACGAAGAGACACGCGCGGCCGGCCGAGTCGGCCCCGCGCGTGGACTTATCCGGCCGCCCGTTGCGGAGGCGATTTGGCTTATAAATAGAAGCCAAAACCCTTAGGGTTTTTCACCCAAGTGAGCGCGGTCATTTCCGTTTGAATCTAGAAGCAAATCCACTCCCGGCGACTGTCGCCGCACCGAGTAGATCTGAGCGCATCGCCACCCGAGGCCTTTAGGGTAGCCCCCGAGCGGATGCGAGTGAAAACTCCTTGCACTTGGAGAATGAAGCCGTCGCCGTCGAAGACGTCCAAGGCCGGCGGGAAGAAGAGGAGCCGTGCAGAGGCCGCCGCAGCCGCCACTGATGCGGCGCCGCCCCTGTCTCCACCGCGCGCTGATCCAAGCCGCGAGTGGAAAAAATCAAAGGTCAAGACGGAGGACCTGCTGACCCTGCTGAACAGTGGGTTCATCAGGGAGAAGGAAGTCGACATGTGGAGATCCGCCGCAGGAGATCCTTATCCGATGGAGAAGGCGGAAGACGAGATCCCGATGTTCTCGCGCTTCGTGGAGCGCGGTCTTGCGCTCCCAGCAAGCGACTTCTTCAAGGGGCTGCTCGGGTACTACGGCATCGAGTACCTCAACCTGAACCCCAACGGCGTCTTCCACACGTCGGTCTTCGTCCACTTCGCGAGGCCTTCCTCGGGGATCAAGCCGCACCGGGTGCTCTTCGGAAGTTCTTCCGCGTCAAGCCGCAGCCCAGTGCCTCCAACCCCAGAGTAGTCGGAGGGGCCGGGATCCAGCTGAGGGAAGACGCCGCAGATCAGTACCTGGCGTACAAGCTCGTGGACTCCAACACGGACTGGAAGACGAGGTGGTTCTACATCACCAACCACCACCCTGGCCTGCCGAAGCCAAGCGGACGGCAGCCCAGGCATCGCGAGTGGTGGAACACAGAGCCCACCATGCAAGAGGGGATCCAGCTCCCCGAGCTGCTAGCACGCATTCGAGTGCTCAGAGAAGGCGGACCGAGGGCCGAACACGTGGCCTTCGGTTTCATGAAGCGCGAGGATCCGGCCCGGCCGATGGCGCGGGATACGCTGGGCTTCGAGTACACCGGCGACGACGACTCGTCGCGGATGCCGGGGGGCGAGTTGGACGACAACGACATCATCGAGAGGTTGTCGCGCATCTTCAAGGACATGCCGCCGTACACGGCGTGCCCGGTCGAGGAGTACTCCGCCGCGCGTCCGCCCAATGAGGTGAGTAGCCGTACCCCCCTCGTCGAGTAGTGAGTACTTGTAGCAGAGTTGCTGACGCCTTGTGTCTTTGCGCAGGATGATGTGAAGCGGTTCGTCTCCGAGCCACAGCCACCACCGAGCGGGATCGAGATCCCGGTGGAGGGGAAGATGAAGGAGCGCCGCGAAGTCGGTGAAGGCGACGACACCGTCATCGTGGAGGATACCTCCGATGACGAAGAAGACGAAGAGACTCTTCGGGACCGCTTCCGGTTGCGGTCGAGGTTTAGCCGTCCGGGCTTGCCTCATGTTCCACTTGTTCAAGACCCTCCGGCTAGCCTTGCCTGCGCCGCCGCGGAAGCCGCGCAACCCCACCAAGAAGCGGGTGGCGAAGAAGATGAAGGTCTTAGAGACCACACCTCCGGAGGGTAAGTTATCTTGAGCGAGTAGTCGGGTACCGGTATTCGAGTACATTGCCGACGAGTAGTCTCCCTTTTGTGTTCGGGAAGTGCCGTCAACGGAGCTGTCGAAGAAGGCGACGAGGGCGTGTGGGACCCGGGGGGGAACCGGGCCGGAAGCCGTAGTCCCGCCCCCCCCCGTCGAAGAACTCCCCGCGCGGTCGGGGCGCCGGCCCCACGCTCCCGGAGGAGAGCAAAGTACCCACGGCCGCCGCCGTTGGAGAGATGGAGGCCGCGGGGGCGCAGGAGACATCCGCGGGGACCGCCGCCGTCGTGGAAGAGGCGGAAGCCGCGGGGAGCGGAGGAGGAAACGCCCGCCGAGGGTGGACTGGTTGATATTGCCAGCATCCTCGGTGCTCGACCGTGACCATCGTCCGGTCGAACCCGTAAGTACCACGTCCTCATGAGTAGTACTCGTTGCGGTAGTCGATTTATCTAACGACCCTCGCGTGAATACCTCGCGAAAAGTCCACGGATACCGAGCCGGGACGGGGAAGAGCCCTCGACGGCGGAGGCGGGGAGAAGTCGCGCCGCCCGTTGGGGGAGCCCGCTCCCCGAAGCCCAAGCCGCGACCGAGCCCCCCGGCCTACCGAAGCGCCGCCGCCGAGGCGGTCGCGGTCGAAGGTGAGTACCCGTCTTGAAGCCGTAGAACTCCGGGACGAGTAGTCGTAGGCACCGATGCGTGTTGTTTGTTGGCGAGGGCGAAGGAGGTGACATCCCTGCGGGGGTGCCCATGCGAGGAGTTGACACCGAGAGGCCCCGGAGGGTCGCCGAAGGAGCCCCCGAGCCCGTGGGGGAGGTCGTCGAGAAGTCCACCAGGGAAGAGGCGGCCACCACATCGCCAGGGGTTGCCCTGGAGGTGGCTATCCGATCCCCCGAGATCCAAGACGCGGAGCCTATCCGCTCGGCGCCAATGACGGAGGCTACGTCGGGTAGCCGCGGCGGGATTGAACTTCGGCCGACGATCTCGTCGAGCGGCAACGGTGGCCCCGGCACACCGGAGGCGATCCGGCGAGCCGAACAATGGATGAAGGTACGTAGTCGGAGCCTCCCGAGTAGTCAATCCTTTGCGTTGAGTACTCTTCTTGACTTGAGCTTGTCTTGTGCGGGACGTCGCGGAGCGATCCCGCGAAAAGTCGAACTCGCCGCAAGGTTACGGCGACACCGTACTCCGAGCCGAGGCCCCGGAGGAGTAGCTCGTGAAGTCGCGGAAGCACACGGCCGCCATGCGGTCGAAGCTCGACGCCGCCTTCGCCAAGTACCACAACGATGTGATGGAGTTGCGGGCGAAGGGCGACGAGTTGGTGCGGAAGAACAAAGGCCTCCGCAACAAAAATAAAGGTATGTCCTTTGACTTGTCGTGTACTTGTTGGAAGTCATCAAGCCTCGACCCGTTGTTGTGTTTCCGTGTCCCCGTAACTCGAAGGCCGGTGGAGCAGTGAAGGCCTCGGAGGTCGGCATGAAGAACCTCTTCTACCGGGAGCAAGAAGCCCGCCAGGTACTTGAGCTCGACTACAAGGAGCTCGCCTTCGAGTGCGAGAAGCACATGGAGGCGCGGATTGCCTCGATAGAGATCTCGTCAACCGCTACAAATCTTTGCGAAGTTGAATGAAGATTGCGAGGCGCTCCGAGCCCAGCTGAAGGATCTTGAGGAAGCTGCTCTCCCGATCGCGAGGCTCCTGGTGCCGCACCCGGGTGGCCCCAAGATCGCTCCTCTGGCGGACCGTCTTCGTGAAGCGCCAAGCCGGCTGGCCGCCTACGTCAAGCACATGGCCAAGTCGGTCCCGAAGCAAATCCTGGCCTTCATGAAGTCGTATTTCCCGAAGGCTCCAGTGGAGGTGGTCGCCGGCGGGGTAGCCGCCAACTGCTCGGATGAGCGATGCGCGAGGCTGGCCCGGAGCGGATGGCTCCCATCGCGGAGCGAGTAGCCGAAAAGGCCGAACCTCCGGTAGTCTCGCATAGGTAGCTAGTAGCCATAGTTGTACGGAAACACTTGTAATGAACTTATTCATGTATCAATGAAATGAGATTTTCCGGCAATGAGTACTCGTAACCGCGATCTCGGAGTGCGGAGCGCCCATCGTGGAGTAGTTGCGAGTAGTAGTACTCGGCTTTAGTAGTCCCGTCATAGGGAGTAAACGATGTAAACAAGTTGATGAACAATCAAACTTTATTACCGAAGATGTACACCCGAGTGGCCGGGGCCCTAGTTACAAGGTAGTCGCCCGGACCGGAGGCCGCTTACGGCTAAGTGGCGCCGGGAGCGGGTAGCCGCTTGCGGTCGGTGATCCGTAGGTAGCCGTTTAGGGCCGGATCGCGGATCCGTAGGTAGCCGCGCGGGGGCCGGATCTTGGAGTGTGGTCTCTTGGTAGACCGCTTGCTAGAGTCCTTGACGCTCGTCGCGGCCCAGGGTCCGTAGGTAGCCGCGCGGGCTGGACCTGGAGGAGAGTAGTCCGGAGACTTGGAGCCAGGACCCGGGGGGTCGCTTGCGGCGAGGGGGTGTTGATGTAGTCGTGTAGACTTTGAACCCGGAGTAGTCGTATAGACTAGGCGTAGAATCGACAAAGTTGGTCGACGTTCCACGAGTTGTTGACGTCTTCGCCTTCAAGTGTTTGGAGGCGGTAGGAGCCGGCCGGTCACCTTAGCCACGGTGAAGGGGGCTTCCCGTGGGGGAGGCCGAGTTTGTGGAGTCCTTCCGTGTTCGGATACGGCGGAGGACAAGATCTCCAACGTTGAAGGTCGGGATGGCAAAAATCCCCGTGGGGGCGGATCCCCGCGGAGACCCGACCCGAGTAAGCGGGGACGGGGGCCAAAAATCACCCGCGGGGGCGTCGAGGCGGGTCCCCGAATTGTTAACGGGGCGGGGACGGGGATGATTTTCACCCGCGGGACACCATGGAGGCCCGAAAATGTACAAGACCCATCAAACAATCGGCCCGGTAGCCCAAGACTCAAGCAACGTATAAAAGCCAAACTCGGTTGGAACCCTAATGTTATCCTTTACTGCCCCCCCTCACGGCCTCATTCCCGCGGGCCGCGAGCTGCGAGCGTCCGCGGACGCGCGCCGCCGCACCTTCGCGACCGCGAGTGACGAGCACGACGCCGGATGTCCGGAGGGCGTGACCGCGCGAGGATTCTCCGTGCCTCCATCCACGTCCACGCGTAGTGCTACGAAAAGGAAAGTCATCCGGGTTGCGTCGCCTCCAAATTCCTTGTCCGCCGTTCATATCGGAGCCCGCAATGCTCGCTACTCCAAGTCCTTGTGCAAATCTACGAATTTATAATCATTTCTCCTTTGTACTATACTAGCAAATTGCTCCTTTGTTTGTTTGCCCGAACGGGCGAACATTGAACTGGATTGTGTTGTTGTGTCGGCATGTTTGGAAGGCTTGTCTCCACGTTCTCATCTTGTTGATTTTGCATCTTTGAAATTCGATTCGCTCGAGCCGCACTTCTATTAGTTGAAATTTAACGCCGGCGCCTTAACCATCGCGGGGACCCGACGGGGGTTCGGGGGTTCATCGGGGGCGGGGGGCGGGCCGAGATTTTGCCCCGATTGGAGTTTGGGGGCCGGGGGCGGGGGATCCAAAATCGGGGACCGGGGTGGGGACGGAGGGCACTCCCCCGGCCCCGCCCCGCCCCGTTGCCACCCCGAGTTGAAGGAGCGTTCCTTGACGTTGCGATCATGGTAGCGTCGGATACCCTCCGGTACCTTGCCGATTGGACGAGGGCGGCGCGGCGAGCTTCTTCGAGGCCGTCGATATCAACTCGTCTCGCGTCGTCTTCCGAGACCCCTTCGTCGTAGTGCTCTACTGCCGGCGAATTCCATATGACGTCGGCGGGGAGGATGGCTTCGGAGCCGTAGACCAAGAAGTAGGGGGATTGCCCCGTTGGCTTGGATGGCCGAGTCCGCGGCCCCCGCAGTGCGTTGGGTAGCTCCTTGATCCACTTGCCCCCTTTGGAGTTAGCAGCGTCGTGTAGCCGCTTCTTGAGGGCGTCGAGCACCATCCCATTGGCGCGCTCGACTTGTCCGTTGGCCCGTGGATGGGCGGCCGAGACGTATCGACGTCGATCCCGCCGTTTTCGCAATATTCCCGGAGTGGTGGTTGTTGAAGTTGGACCCCGGTGTCCGTGATGATGCGGTGGGGTAGCCCGTAGCGGTGTACGAGTTCATCCGGGGAAGTCGAGTACTCGTCGGCCTTGGGGCATGTGACCGGCTTGACCTCGATCCACTTGGTGAACTTGTCGATAGCCACCGGTACCTGTTGAATCCTCCTGGTGCGGTTGGGAGTGGCCCAATCATGTCGAGCCCCCGGCGGGCAAAGGGCCGGGTCGGCGGGATGGTGACTAGCTTGTAGGCGGGACGTGTTGCTACTTGGCGAAGAACCGACATCCTTGGCACCTTCTGACGAGTTCTTCGGCATCGCCCGGCGCCGTGGGCCGGTAGAAAGCTCGTCGGAAGGCCTTGCCGACCGGCGTGCGTGAAGACGCGTGGTTGCCGCGAACGCCCTTATGGATCTCCTCTAAGATGTCCTTGCCTTCCTCACGAGGGACACACTTCATGAGTACTCCCGAGAAGATGCGCCACTGCTTGTAAAGCTTGTCTCCGACGAGGACGTAAGACTTGGCGCGGCGGACGAGTTGTTCGGCCGCGTTCTTGTCGGAGGGGACCTTCTCGCTCGGCCGAGGTAGTCGATGAAGGGTTGCCTCCGGTCCACGTCGATCATCATGACCTCTGCCCGGTGGTGGATGGGGCGGGGCGGTGGTCGGTGGCGCCGGCTCCGGGATGGATGGCGCGTGAAGCTCATGGACGAAGACGCCGCGGGTACTTGGGCGCGGGTGGATCCAAGCTTCGATAGGACGTCCGTCCGCAACGTTGTTGTCACGGACGATGTGATGGAACTCGAGACCATAGAACTTGTTCTCGAGCTTGCGGACTTCTAGGCGATGGCGTCCATGTTCTCCTTGTTGCGGTCCCGGGACTTGCCGACTTGGTTAATCACCACGGCGGAGTCGCCGTAGACTAGAAGCCGCTTGATGCCAAGTGAAGCCGCGAGGCGGAGCCCGTGTAGGAGAGCTTCGTACTCGGCATCATTGTTTGAGACCTTCCAAAAGATCCGCGGGACGTACTTGAGTTGTTCGCCGTTGGAGAGATCGGGGAGTACCCCTGCGCTGCGCCCTCGAGGTTGAGTGAGCCATCAAAGTACATCACCCAATGCTGCGGTCGCACGGTGGGAGTAGGTAGGCGGTTCTCCCGCCACTCGCCATGAAGTCGACTAGTGCTTGCGACTTGATGGCCGTGCGTGGCTTGAAGTCGATGGTGAGGGCGCCGAGCTCGACAACCCACTTGGAGATTCTTCGGTGGTGTCTTGGTTCCTCGGGATGTCGCCGAGCGGGTAGTCGGTGACGACGAAACCGAGTACTCCGGAAGTAGTGTCGTAGCTTCCGCGAGGTGATGAGTAGAGCGTACGGGAGCTTCCGCACGGCCGGTAGCGAGCCTTGGACTCGATAGAACCTCGGCCGACGAAGTAGACGGGGCGGCCGGGACCGGATAAGCGTGGCCGTCTTCTCGCCGCTCGACAACGATGGCGATGCGACCACATGAGTAGTCGCGGCTAGGTAGAGCGATGAGGCGCTCGCCCTTGTGAGGAGCCGTGAGGATTGGCGGCTTCGACGGAAGTCCTTGAGCCGGGCAAGGGCTTGATCCGCCTCCGGAGTCCACACGAACTTCTTGTGATGCTTGAGTAGTTTGAAGAAGGGGAGACCCCGTTCTCCTAGCCTCGAGATGAATGCGGTTTCGGCGCCGCCATGCACCCCGTCGGCTTACGGACGTCCTTGATGCTCGTGGGAGCTTTCATCTTCGGTGATGGCGGAGATCTTCTCGGGGTTGGCTTCAATGCCGCGGCGGGCGATGATGAAGCCGAGTAGTTTGCCCGAAGGGACGCCGAAGACGCACTTGTTCGGGTTGAGCTTCCGGCGGTACTCGCGTAGTGATGCGAAAGTCTCTTCAAGGTCGTCGATGAGGGTGCCGGAGTCCTGGTTTTGACAACCACGTCATCCACGTAGGCCTCGACGTTCTTGTTGAGTTGCCGCTTGAAGCGAGCTGGATGGCCCGTTGGTAGGTAGCGCCGGCGTTCTTCAACCCGAATGACGTGGTCGTGTAGTAGTACGCGCCAAACGGGGTGATGAACGCGGTCTTCTCTGGTCTTCCTCCTTGATTGCGATCCGGTGGTACCGGAGTAGCGATCGAGGAAGCAAAGAAGCGGTCGCGGCCCGCCGTGGAGTCGATGACTTGATCAATCCGCGGCAACCCGAAGGGGTCCTTGGGGCGTGCTTGTTGAGGTCGGTGTAGTCGACGCACATCCTCCACTCGTTCGAGTTCTTCTTGCGGACGAGGACGGGGTTGGCGAGCCACTCGGGATGGAAGACTTCTCGATGAAGCTTGCGGCGAGGAGCTTGGCGAGCTCCTTCTTGATGGCGTCCGTCCGTCGTCGGCAAAACATCGGAGGTGTTGTCGTTTAGGGGTGGCCTTTGGATCGACATTGAGACGGTGCTCAATCGGCTCCCCGGGCACTCCTGGCATGTCCGTCGGCTTCCACGCGAAGATGTCGCGGTTAGCCCGAAGGAAGCCGATGAGCGCGTCTTCCTATTTGGGGTCGAGGCCGGCTCCGATGGTGGTGGTCTTGCTTGGGGTCGCTCGTTCCGAGGTCGACCGTCTTGACGAGTACCTCCTCGGTGGGCCGAGGCTTGTTGGCGCTGTCAGACTTCTCCGGAATGTCGAGTTCGCTCGTAGCAAGCTTCTTCGACGCGGCGTAGACCTCCATCATTGCGTTGGGTACTTGGTTTGTTGAAGCGATCACCACGGCCTTTGTATCGCAGTCGTGGGAGATCTTCAAGTCCCCCTGGAGGGAGAGTACACCGACTTTGGACTTGGCATTTTGAGTACCAAGTAGGTGTAGTGGGGCACCGCCATGAACTTGGCGATGGCCGGTCTGCCGAGGATGGCGTGGTAAGAAGTCTCGAAATCCGCGACCTCGAACTTGATGTACTCGGTGCGGTAGTTGTCCCGAGACGCCCCGAAGGTAATCGCGGTACCACCGAGCCCGGTGGGATAGCCGCGTTGCTCGGGACGATGCCGTAGAAAGGCATGCTTTGCTCTTGGTGAGCATGGGAGTGAAGTCGAGGTTCATTTTCTTCAAGGTTTTAGTGAAGAGGACGTTGAGCCCGCTTCCACCGTCGATGAGCACCTTGTTGAGCTTGGAACCCGCCACCGTTGGTTTCAGGACGAGAGGGAACCGTCCGGTTCGGAGAAGCTAGTCCACTGGTCCGCGCGGGAGAAGGTGATGGGTACCTCTGACCACCTGAGAGGGGTCAGAACCGCTGGCTCGATGGACATCACTTCACGACGGGTAGCCTTCGCTCCCGCCCGCCAGGCGATCCGCCGAAGAGGACGTTGACGGTCTTCTCGGGTTCTTGGAAGTCGTTGTTGTCGCCGTCCTTCTTCTTGCCCTTTTGGTCGTGAGGGTGCGGTGGCTCCGGTGTATCCTTGAGTGCGTGCCTGAGCTGGTAGCACTGCTCGGTAGTGTGATTGCCGTTCGGATGCCACGGGCACTTCTCCTTCGACGGGTCTTTGAACCCGCACGAGTTCTTCTTCGAGTTCCCTTTCGCGGGGCGCCGGATAGCCGCAACGGTGTTGTACGGCTTGCGCTTGCGGTTGGGACCCGAGTAGTAGTAGTTGTTGTTGTTATTGTTGCGGCCGCCTTGGTTTGTATTCTTGCCGCGCCGCCGCCGCCCCGGTTCTCGCTTGGACTTGCCACGGATGGCGTCGTACTTGGCGTTGGCCTTGTCCTCTTCATCCGCCCGGGACGTGATCATGTCCTTGAGGTGGGGGATGGACTGGGGGCGGCGACGACCGAAGTCCTCGAAGGTGCGGCGATGGTAGAGGCCGTCTGGAAGAGGTCGATGACCTCCTTGTCGGTGACGTCGACGACGATAGCGCGCTTGTCGAAAAAGCGGCGCATGTACTTGCGGAGGGTCTCGCCTTGTTCCTGCTTGATCATGGCAAGGTCCATGCGAGTACCCGAACGGCCCATGGCGCCCGCGAAGTTGCTTGTGAACTGCTCCTTCAGCTGGTCCCACTTGTCGATTGAGTGCTTGTCCAGCGACTCGAGCCATGTGAGTGGAGCTTGGTCCAGACAGAAGGGGAAGTAGAGGCATTTGGTGTCGTTTGTTGCCGCCGCCGTTCTCGATGGAGAGAGCGTAGCATCGGAGCCACCGGATAGGATCTGCTTCGCATCGTACTTGGTGATCCCCAAAGGCTTGAACTTGTCGGGGAGGAGTAGGTTGCGAAGTCGTGGTGAGAAGGCGGGGAAGCCGTCGCCCTCGGCGGCGGTGGCCGACTTCTTCCGCCGCGGCTCCTCGATCTTCTAGCGAGCGTCGTACCCGCCGTGCGGCGGCGCGGAGGCGTGGTCGTTCGCGTGACCTCGGCCGCCGCGGCCGCCGCCGCCGCCTCCCGGCTCTCTCGTTGGCCCCGTGGTTGGAGGCGCCGCCGTCGCTGCCGCCACCGTCAGGGTCGTTGCCGCCACCACCGGCCGGAGCGCGGTGGGGGACAACCTCTCGGTTGCCTTGGTCCTGAGAAGGTCCGCCGGCGTGGGAGCGGCGACGGTTTGGGTCAGCTGGTATGTCGCCTCGAGTACGGTTGGGGCCAGCGTTGGCGCCCGCGACTAGTAGCTTCGTTGTCGCGCGGTTTAGGCGGGGGAGGTTGGGCGACTCGTTGTCGACCCGCATGAAGTAGGCTTCTTCGGCGAGCTTGGCGATGACCTCTCCCGGCGCGTATGCCCCGAGCACCGGCGTGCGATCATTGTGATCGACATGAGGCATTGCTCGGGAGTGGTGTGGACTCGCTCTCGACCGCCTCGAGAGCTTCCGTAAGGTTGCGGATGGGGAGGTTGTCTCCGAGCCGCCGGCGTCGTTCGCTTGCGCTTCTGTTGCGTTCGCGTCGAGCGTCCCTGTTGGCGGCGGTCTCACCCTCAGGCGCATCAGCAGACAGCTCGTCTGCAGAGATGTCCTCCAGGTACTTGTCTTCGGCCGTGCCTGAGGGTCCTGGGGTGTCGCCAGCAGCCATGAAGACTTGGCGGTCAGGGGTGCCAAGGCCGGACTCAGAGGGTGCCACCTCAGTTGGTGTGTTGGAGTCGGCTGGGCCGGCGGTGTTCCCTCTGGAACGGTAGCGAGTCGATGTAGGCGACGTAGCGTGAGTCTCCCTTTGCCGGTCGGCGGGCTTGCGGTCGGCCGATGGGCAGACGTATCCGGCCGGTCGGTGTTGATTTTATAACCGGCCCCGCGAGGCCGGCCCCGACAAGGGAAGCTCAATGGAGTCGTCTTCGGACTCGGGCTCCTCGGGGGTCCGACCCGAAGTCGAACTCGTAGTCCGGGTTCGAGTAGAACTCGGAGAGAGGGTTGGAGTCCGAGACGTGATCGGGGGACGACGTCGGAGTCCGAGTTGTACTCGGTTACGGGCTCCTTGCCGGCCCGTCGTGGAGTAGGAGCCCCCGTGCGGGCCCGGGCCCGAGGACGCGGGGGCCACGCGCGGAGCGCCGGCGTGGTGAAGGGGCCGCTCGCGATGGCCGAGCGGCCCGGCTCGCATGCGATGGCCCATGGCGACGTCGTGTTCGAGTTGGAGACGGACTCGAGCTCGAAGTCGGCGTGGTGGTTGAAGAGCGAGATTTCGCCGGAACTTGCGGGCGAGTTCGCCCGTGACGACTTCGGGAAGCGTCACGAGGCTCGTCCTCGGATTGGGCTGCATGGTCGGACGGCGCCGGAAGGAGCCCGCGCCGTCGGCGGTGCGGACCCGGTGCGCCGAAGACGAAGGTGTCGCCTCGGTTGAAGGCGACGGTTGGCTTGATGTGGACGGAAGCCGTCGAGTTCGCCATGTGATCTCGAGCGAGAGCCCCTACCGGCGCGCTAGGCGCCTCGGTGTTTTAGACCGGCAACCTACTACGGGGAGTACCCGAAGTAGATGAATGTGACTCGCCGAGATCGGTAACTCGAAGGAAGAGACACGTGGCACACAATTTAGACGAGGTTCGGGCCGCGAGGTGCGTAATACCCTACGTCTCGTATGCTTTGCGTAGCTCGGATTGATAGGGCACGATTACAAGATGGTGCAATAGTGCGCCGTGGGTTGTATGAGAGGAGATTGGATGAGGTGATCCCGAGATCGGTCCCCTGCCCTCGCCTTATATAGTCGGGAGGCGGGGTTACAAGTCGGAGTAGGGAAAGAGTACTAGTCGAGTACGTCTAGGAGACCTCTATACGATGCGGAACATGTACGGATCCCTAACCGAGTACTACTCTTGTGTAGTCCTTGTGCTCCACGCCTTCGGTGCCGTGCGGCGCAAGCCGGTAGTCCCGGGGCCCACCGAGTAGTCGGTCCCGGCACCCACCGAGGCGGTGGGCCCGGGGAGGTCCATACGACACCGGGTACAAGGTACCCTCTCCACGGTTCGCATCTTCTCGCGTTGATGCGGCCGCCCGCGCCCGCGGCGGAG
Organism: Cenchrus americanus; assembly: GCA_947561735.1. NCBI lineage: Eukaryota > Viridiplantae > Streptophyta > Magnoliopsida > Poales > Poaceae > Cenchrus > Cenchrus americanus. Next base: position 8,284,966 of record OX387240.1, on the reverse strand, counting down.
CTCGTTCTTCCCCGTCCTTCACGTGGCTATTCACGCGACGACGCCTTCTCCCGGCGGCCGCAACCGGAGTCGCACGAGCGGTGTGTCCGTGTGTGACCATCGCCGCGACGCGCGAGAACGGTGGGCCGCACTCACTCCATGAACTCCATGGCGGTGGGCACCGACGGGGAGGAAGGGAGGTCATGCGGTGAGCGCGGCGCCAACGAGAACCCCGTACCGGCATGCATGGCCGCCGGCTCCCACCTCGCTCCCCCTCCCCGCACCACCCGACACGGCGAGGATGAAGGGAAGCCGATGGCCACCGGCCCACCACTCCCGTCTCCCGAGCTCAACCGGGAAGGGCGGCCCGGCGCTAGAGAAGCACCGGCGAGCCTCCCGGCGCGGCGAGGAGGGAGGCTCATCTCGCTTCACGTGGAGCACGGACCTCGTGGCGTCTCGGGGTCGGCACGGAACAAGAAGAGGAAGGCGTCCGCCGTCCGGGCACGAAGCGAGCGACAACAATGAATCGTGCCTATGAGTTGCTTGACGAAATGCCTTTCCCATGGCAAGCTTCATACTGTGCTACGGCTCTCATATCACCCTCCTTTTCAAAGCAAACACCGATGTATCATCTGCACATCTCAATTCAGATTTGACCTTCACAATGTTAACTGACAATTGAGAAGTAGTAATGTTTATGGTTTGATAGAAAAATTTACAATCTTACAGTTACACTACTAGATCAAGGGTAGTATATAGCTGTCACATACGAAGCATTGAACTGTACTGCTACCCATACCATGTCGATTGCTAAATAACATTACTTCTGTCAAAACAGAAGTTGCTTGTACGTAGTCATAACTATAGCTATTATATTTAAATACTTATTCACTAGCATACCTTCTGATCTTGAACCTTGTGAAAAATGAGGAAAAAACCTCTTGCAATATTGGCTGCTTTTTGTGTTAATTAGTTTGTACACTTTATTTTGGTTCAGTAGCATAATCCACACCCCTTGTTGTAGCATTGGCTATTAAGTCTACTACAGAAAAATGATATTATTCTCATCTTCTTGCACCCAACATATGCATTTTTTAAAGGAAAACATATGCATTTTCATCAAGCAAAATCACTGTACTAAAATGTGGCTCGTATTCACAAGTCCATCACAACGTGATTAGCCGACATGAATCATATCGGAATGGAAATTTATATTAGCCTCGTCCACAACCCCGAGTACGTGAATGTGACACATATGCAAGTCTTTGAACTATTGAGGCTTAGTAGCTCATGAGGAAGAAAAGAATATGTTCTTTTTTTGGCAATGCTCTCTCCCTCTCCCTCTCCCTCTCCCTCTCCATCTCCATCTCCGTCTCCGTCTCCGTCTCGCAAGTTGCTATCCAAAAAGAAATAGCACACCTCGCAAGTTGCTATCAAAAAGAAATAGCACACCACAAAAGCTCAGTATCATGCCATCCGATTTCCATTGCTAAGGGTAACTTAAGATGAGACATAACACTTATTTATGCATGAGAGCTAAGTCTTACCCATGTACCTCCTATGCAGTAATGGTCTGCTTTACTCCATGGTCAGTGCGGCAACGCCGCATCTGGGTTTCTAGTAATTCTCTAAAGCACAGGTTGATAGTTGACTCCGCAGCCAACGCAGGGTCTTCTAGAGACAACAGACTCCCAGTTTAAGTTTTCAGTACAATATTCCGGATTACATTACATTGCATGATCTCGCTGTCAATCGCAATCACCACTGTCAATTCGTGTATCAGATCAGAGATCACATTTCTGCATCATTTTATACTTATATAGCTATGCACTCCGTATAGCATCCTTTACCTAGGCCAATGAGGATGAGATGGAATTTCAGTTCAGGACCTTTTCCCAGCAGGCCACCCACCATCGTGCGCTCTCTCTCATGGTTCGCCTCCTGTCTCCATCAACTTGTGTGGGTGATCACCTTGATAATTTATCTTATACTGCATCATTGTAGTTCTCTTTCTTTTAATACAAAATGTGCTAAGTCACGATCGCGAGACATTTCTCTTTCTCTGCTTCTTACCCAACATTTTCTCTCGTCAAAACAAATCAGCTGTACAAAATAGCACAAGATACGCGATAAAAAAGTGGAGTCCACGCCAAATGATCTCCTTGCGTTGAAACAACTGCATACTTTTTGCATGTAGGTGCATACGGAACTGTCCTGAAGAAAGAAAGATTGATGACCTCTTTTTTTCCATTGTTAGGAAGATGGAATTTTCATGACTTCTTTTTTGGTGAGAATCGGGGTTTTTTTTACCGACCGCTAGGTTTTTACCGGCCAGCCGGTAACGGTAACAACCGCGTTTACCGCGGTATACCACTAAATACCGCTCGAATTCAAATTTCAAACCAAAACCGCTAGTTCAAACGGTACCCGAGAGGTATACCGCGGTATAAACTATTTACACCGCGGTATAAATTATTTTTACCGCGCGGTAAGGAATTTATACCGATGCACGTAAAAAGACCCTCCGGCTTAGAATAAATGAAATTTTTGACATGGTGTTGGCACAAATTAGTGTTAAATAGCACCCCCAATCAATGATTTATAGTTATACATAGAAATACTACACCAAACACGGTAATACTAGATTGACACCATATTCCCATACGGGGTCTTTAGGTCTACCCGACATTGTGTCCCCGCATAAATGACAACATAAACTAAATTACAAAACATTACCTTAATACTATACCCAATGAAAATGTACCTAGTTTCGAAACAAATCCTAACTAAAATTGGATCCTACCACAAATCCTACATCATGCCACAAATTATCCTCCTAAACCTAAAGGCTAAAGCAACACTTCCATTTCTACCTAAAGCAACAATTCTATTTCTACCTCTACCTCACATCCTAAATCCTACCAAAAATCCTAAACCAAAGTAAACCTAAATCCTAACACAAATCCTAAATCCTAACACAATTCCTAAAGCCTAAATCTACTCAAAAGCAAAAAAAAAACTAACCGCGGTATACCGCGTCTCCCGCGCGGCTAACCGCGCCCCCGCGCGTAGCGGGTGGATCCGCCGCGCGCGCGCTAATCGCCCCTACCGCGCGGTATACCGCGGCCGGGCGCGGTGAACCGCCCGGCGGCGCGCGGGCGGCGGACGGGGCTGGGGGAGCTGCGGACGGGGGAGAACCAGGGGAGTAGACTCTCGGGGGGCACGCGGTTGGGGTTCTGCTAGGTCATTTAGTTGATTTGGGCTTCATGGGCCTTAACGGGCCGACCCATGTTTTTTCTTTTTCTTTTTTTTTCAACTTCTAAAGCTCCAAATAAATACCAAATGCACTCAATTTTGAAAACTTTCAACACCATAAAACTCTAAAAATCATGAACTATTTTTTGGTGATTTTTATTGATTTTTTCATTGTTTGAATTCAAATTCAAATAAGAATTTTTGGGCCGGTTGCTACCGCCGGGTACCGTTACCGTACCCCGGCGGTAGCGAGAGGTAACCGCGTATACCGCGCCTGATTCTACGAGGGTAAAAAAAACCTTGGTGAGAATTGAACTTCTAACCTCTACATGTTAATTTTCTCTCTTCCCCCTATTGTTACTTGTATTTGTACAATAAGCACATTCATGGTTTTCTCAAACTAAGCATATTAAAAGCTAAATGTAACAAACATATTTTTCAAAGTTCGAGTGAACATGTGCGGATCTCAGTATTTCATTTTCTATTTTGATTGGGCCTTCTTTAAAAGTCGAATTATGTTTTCAGCCCAGGACGGGTATAATCCCCATATTTTATGGGCCCCGAACTTGTCCCAAGTCGAGATCGATGTTTTCAGCCCAGATCGTTCGTATCCCCATATTTTTTACGGGCCCCGTTCTTGGCCCAAGTCGAGTCCGATCTCGGGAGAGAGAAAAATCTCGTCCGTCCTTTCCCACCCAGGGCGGCTTGACCAACCAACCCAACCCGGCCGGAGGAGGAAACCGTGACCGGGTCGCGGCGACACGACTCGACTCGGCTCCGGTGGTCAGCCTCGCGGAATCACCCCCGAGGACGCACGCGGACGGAGCCAGGATTAGTTGCCCGTCCGGTGCGCCGCGTGGGCGGCTCGCTCCGCTGGGACTCTTCCTCTCTCCTCCTCCCCCTGCGACCCCCGCGTCACCGCCGACGGACGGAGCAATCGAAGTGGTGGGGGAGGGGGAACCGCGCCCGCCCGCCCGATCGAGCCGAAACCAGGAGCCACGCGGCGCGCGCCATGGCAGCAGGTTCGTGTTCGTCGTCTTCGCTCTCGTCGCGGCGGCGTCTCCCCCCCCTCTTTTTTTTTTCATGCGTGTCTGAGCGATCGATTGCGCGCGTAGCTGGATCGATCCAGCAGCGGGTCGGTCAGCGGAATCGATGGAGCTCGTGCCCAATTTCGCTCCGATCAGTTGGTTTTTAGCTCGCGATTTGGGTTGGGAGTTCCGTGGCGGTGGGTGCGTCCGCGTCCCCGGTCGGTTAGGCTGGGCCGCCGCTGGGTGGCGGTTCTCTGGGATCATTTTGGGAACGTATTTTGAATTTGCGGCGAGCGTCGCATGATGAGCTACTAAGGCGAAGGAATTTCGGGGGGAAAAATGTCAACGATCATTTACCTTAGGGTCAACCTGCCAGGCTGCCAAGTACTAGTGTAGAACTAACCTAAAACCTAGGGCAGGAATTTTGTAGGTGTTTGTTGTGTTGTCAAAAGTCATGAATATAGGGCAGCTTTGCAGGATGAAAGCTTGCTTGCATCTTGGATTTGATGGAACTATAACTCCAATTCATAAAGGCATGATCGAATTGCAATTTGTGATGACTTTGGGTTTGATGGAACTGCAATTCGTGACGACTTTGATTGCGGCTCTTGTTCGCTCAGTTCATATAGTTCATAATTCCAGTTCCTGGAGATCCATGGTTGAATGTTATCTGTCCTTCTATCTCTATGTATTAGTGATGGACGTCAGGACATGGCACCTGTGAGGTACATTACCCACATGTTGTGGAACAAAAAAAAACTCTCACCATGGTTGATAGTTTTGTTTTTCATGTAGAAGGGATCAGGGTTTGAAATTAGTGCCTGTTGTTTTGATTGCACAGCCAGCATTGTAGCATTATCTTTTTCGTTAGAGAAATAGGAAATTTACTTGGTCTCCAATCTGCATTGTGATATGCCTTATGGGGACTGCTTCTCATTTCTATTCAATGTGTGAGTGGCTCCGTCTTTGTTTGTCATTGTAAGCTTAGCGGAATGTTGTCTGTGGATGTGATTGTCAGGTAGTAATCCGCCACCAAAGCCGTGGGAACGTGCTGGAGCTTCATCTGGTCCAGCACCTTTTAAGCCCCCATCCGGAGGTACCACAAGTGATGTGGTTGAAGCTTCTGGGACAGCGAAACATGGAGAAATTGTTTCTGCTACAGGGAACAATGTCACTTCCAATGTAACCAGCAACATCTCAAGGCCTGTTCCCCCAAGGCCATGGCAGCAGCAAGGCTATGGAAATTCTTATGGGGGTAATTGATAGTTTTGTGCACATTTCATCAGATGTTCACTTGTTTCAATTGAAATGCATGTTATGGTTCCAGTATGTTTTTTAACCTTTGGGTACAAATGCAGGTTATGGCTCTAATACGTATAGCTCTTATGGCGGATTTAATGGGACCTATGGAAACAACATGTATTCAGGTTATGGAGGAGGTTATGGCACTATGTATGGAGGTTATGGTGGGCCAATGTATAATGGTGGAATGGGAGGACCCTATGGTGATTATGGCATGGGTGTGGGTCCTTACAATCAGGGTCCAAATTCATTTGGCCCTCCTGCACCGCCTCCTGGCTTCTGGGTGTCCTTCCTACGAGTGGTAATATTTACTACTATAAGTTACTGTTGATGTAGATATTGATTAGTTTCAATTGATCATCCACAACAGCTGAGCATGGAGTGCTTTCCTGTCCTTAACCTGGTGATAATCTTGTTTTGAAATGTTTGCCAGAACTTAGTTTACATCTGTACCCTGTATTCCCTGCCATGCCATGATAACACATGATGAAGCTCACACATTTTTTCTCATGGGAACATATTTTTGCTAGTAATCCAAAATCAAATTCTATGTAGTGACTACATATAGTTTGCTTTGCATCTGTTGATTTAAAAACATATTTTTCTTACTCACCATTCTCAAAAGTATTTATTTTTGTTAATTACAGATGCATGGTGTTGTAAATTTCTGTGGACGGGTTAGCTTCCTTGTTAGCCAGAACACTCAGGCATTCCACATGTTCATTACTGCATTTTTGCAGGTATCTTTTGACTAGTATTTCAATGCTTTGTTTGTTGAACTTTTTTCGGGTATATTCTTTATTTTTCCTGATCCCACATTATTATCTCCCTAGCTATGTGATCGGGCCGGAATGCTTTATGGTGAGCTTGCGAGATTTATTTTACGTTTGCTCGGGATCAAAACAAAACCAAAGAAGGGTGGTGGTGTTAAGGGCAGTGGAGCTCCGTCATTGGAGGGAACAGGCCAGCAGTTTGTTGAGGCGCCGAAAGCAACCAGCAACTCATGGGACAGCGTCTGGACTGAGAATGGGAAGGGGAAGTAAGGGCCCCATTTGTGTGCAGGTAGACTTTTTTTTTGTGTGTGAAGGAGGATGATGAGTTTGCTTGTTGGAAGAGAAATCTGCTGATATCTGGCCAGATGCATTTTGCACTTGGATTACAAGGCAAAACAAGTAGTCCCTGATGCCTTTTGCATTTGCCATGTTGTTCCCTAGTACACATGGATCTGTTATGGTGGTAATTAGTCTGCAATGGGAAATTTGAGCTAGTAAAATACGCTTCTCCTAAAAATGGTGCGGCAGTATCTTGTACTGAGGAAGTGGAAAACAATACAGTGGGTCCTTTATTTAGCGTGTTGCTAAATAAAAAGGAGTTCATTTTTATCAAGGCTTGTGTACTGTACTTGTTTTGCATGTTCATGGGACATAGCATCATGGTATTATTTCTATTCTCGTATTTGTTTTGCAGCAGGCCATTGAACTGATCCACGAGACTCTGGGGTCAACGAATCTGTGGATTGAGGTACACATGAGATTAGCTGTAAGATGAAGCAAGGCTCGGACCGGCAACTGGAGTGTGCTTCATTTTTTCATAAAAATTAATATGGGGAGTGGAGTAACATAATTGCTAGTGTATGTATTCAGACTCGGGCAGTTTATCCTGTGGTCAATTCAACCATACGGTCCTTGTTGAGCAGGGTTCACCCAGGACCTGGTGGGACGCTGACTATTGGAATGTTGCTAGTGCATATATGTTGGTCCTTGTCGAGCAGGGTTCACCCAGGACCCGGTGGGACGCTGACTATTGGAATGTTGCTAGTGCATATATGATGCTTGGTGGAACTGAAAATTGGAATGTTGGAAAGGTCCAATAGCTTATAAACTGTTTTTGTCTTGTTCATCTTCTAAGCTTGAGAGTCTCTCTCTCTCTCTCTCTTCATATTTTTGGTGGGTACTCTTGCGATGCCAGCATATGTTTGTCTTGACGATGGTCACTCGTCCCCTTGTGCCCATTTGTCTCCCTATCCAAGTTATTGCAGCACTATCCCCATCGTAAGAAGAACCCGCGTGAGCAACCAAGTTTGCACATCCAAATCGCCACACAAGAACGCCCCCCTGCCGTGGGCCGTGGCCTTATCCTCCCCAACATGGCAACATGTAACCTTCACCTTGTGATTTGTTCGGCTGTGCCCCCAACAACCCAATTCTAGCATTTTTTTGTGACTCTGTCTGACAAGAGAGAAGAAGCACTCCAGCTCGACCCAAAAGACAAATTGTTATCTTTATTATCATCGTGTCGCGCCCATCTGTTGGACATGGAAAGCCGGGACAGGTGATGATGTCAGGTGGATGAGGAAGCTGTGTAGGAGGAGGCATCCTTCATCACCACCTCCAATAGCTCATCCGAAACCTCCCTTTCTCGCTTCCTTCTCTCCCCCACGTCTACTCCCCCCCACCTTTGTCTTCATGCACTAAACTCTCTCTCAGCACCACCACACCAGTCTCTCCCTCTCGCTCTTGTTCCCTAGCTACCTTCTCCACTGCCTGCCGATCCTCCCCATCCCCATCCCCAGCCTTCGGCGAAGGTAAGACGAACTCTTCAACATCATCTCAGCTACTCAGAAATGAACTGATGATTTCATTTGTCGCATATGCTGATTTTGTCATCCGGCCCGTTGCATGCGTACTCGAGTAGTATCCTTAGCGTTCAACCATATATGTTGTCCGCCATGCGTGTTTTGGAATGCTTTCGTTGTCAAGGGTTCTTGTGAGAGGAAGAGTTCGTGGTCTGATGCATGTTCAGGGTTCAGTACGTCTGTCTTCACACCGTACCATCATACTATCATTCTAGCAGGCGACTACTGTTCGTTGTTGTAGAATTTGGGTTGCGTATATCTCCACACTTGATTTGGTTTTTCCAGTTTGATCCTGTTTTGCTAGCCCATGTGATAGGCTATCGCCACAGGATATCGGATACTACTACTGCTGTCCTGAAACTTTCAGTTTCATTGAGGTTGAGGATACTGACACTGTTATCGATCGGGCACTACAATATGAGAAAAAATCCTAATTTTAAGTTTTAACCCCTGATATATATATATGCTGCTGTACTATATATATCTGTGCCAGCTGCCAGGTGAGCAATTACTTGCAGACCGGCCGTAGTTATCCATATATCACACGCGCACATGCACCCAAAAAAAATCAACTGACTTGCACGATCAAGTGAAAAAAATGTAACACAGTTTCCTAAAAATGTAAATACTAGAACGGCTGGAACAAAGTATCCTAACCCAAGCTTTGGTAACCAACCAAACGTCATTCACGGCAAATGGTAAAAAACGCACGGCAAAGCCGGCAAAGGCACACGACATATTTTTGCACGGTAATACTGTAACACACAGCAATGCTAACCATCCAAGGGTCTAGCGTTTTTAGTGCACGAGCATGCGTAATAATGTAATAATTCATTGAGCTGTGACCAGAATGTTTACATGGCACGCCGACCATCTCCATTCAAATGCAATTTGGCTTTGTTTTCTTGAGAGAATATAAATTGGATCCAGCAGAAACAAAGCTCACGCTCCAATTTTCGTTTTCGTCTCGCAGCGAGTGGTGTGGCCGGGGGCTCTCCGGCCGGCGGCGAAGAGGAGGCACCATGGGGGAGATCACCAACGTCATGGAGTACCAGGCCATCGCGAAGCAGAAGCTTCCCAAGATGGCCTACGACTACTACGCCTCCGGCGCCGAAGACGAGTGGACGCTCAATGAGAATAGGGAGGCCTTCTCCAGGATCCTGTAAGTAGCGCCCTCTTCCATTCAAAGGCTTGTACTTTTTTTTTCTCTTGGTAGTAGGAGTGTAACCTGCTTTGTGAGTATTTACATTGCATCTCTAAGAATTTTGAAAAGAAGTTAATAACTGTATAGTGCTCGTGTGCAAATTAACCCTATTCCTATGATCACTTGCTGCACTGAGAGGATTGTAGTGTGAGATGCAATGAGTTACCCTTTTCATGCCACTGCACCATGCATGCAAGATGAATGTTCAGTAATCTCTGGTATTTCGAAAGATGCTAGTGATCTCTGATATGGTCTGACCGTATAGTAATCTTGTGTGATCAGGTTCCGTCCTCGCATACTGATCGATGTCTCCAAGATTGACATGACCACAAGTGTTCTGGGCTTCAAGATCTCAATGCCTATCATGATCGCTCCCACCGCCATGCAGAAAATGGCTCACCCAGATGGTATTGTTCAGTTCGACTCTTGTAATCCTTACTGCATACTCTACATTGTTTTTTTCTGATGACATCAATATCCTGCTGTATAAGTTTCATTGTACCGTGTACTAACTAAAATTAAGCACAGCACTACCTTCTGCGTAATTGGACAGTGTAAGTTGAGTAGCATTTGTCTGTTGATATAACTGATATCTCGTGTATCTTCAGGGGAGTATGCAACTGCTCGTGCTGCATCAGCAGCAGGGACTATCATGGTATGTTTATTGTCCTAATGTCACAAAATCATTGGATAATATAACCAAACCAAACGGTGCTGCTGAATAACCCCTGTCTGAATCCTGATGCTGCCTTCTCTTTCAGACACTGTCATCATGGGCTACTTCAAGTGTCGAGGAGGTCGCCTCCACCGGACCTGGAATCCGTTTCTTCCAGCTTTATGTAAGCATGCCAAAAAATATCAGATTGTGTGTACAACTCTAGTGTGTTGTAATGTAATTTCTCTTAGCATGACACTCCTTTTGCATGTGTGCCATGAACCATTGTAGGTGTACAAGGACAGGAAGGTGGTGGAGCAGCTGGTTAGAAGGGCCGAGAAGGCCGGGTTCAAGGCCATCGCGCTCACCGTGGACACCCCACGCCTCGGCCGCCGAGAAGCCGACATCAAGAACAGGTTCGGTTCTAAGCTGCCCTTGCCTCGTCAGATCCCGATACAAGCTCCAGTAAACCATATGCATTCTGACATGGCTAAGCAACAATGTCTGCATGATGGCAGGTTCGTTCTGCCGCCACACCTGACGCTGAAGAACTTTGAGGGCCTGGATCTTGGCAAGATGGACCAGGTTTGTGCCAGCTTCAGAGTTCTTATGCAGACTGTTTCTTTTCACTTACTTACCCACCGATGATACTGATTTGTCTGGGATTTTCAGGCCAACGATTCTGGGCTGGCGTCGTACGTTGCTGGGCAAATTGACCGCACCCTCAGCTGGAAGGTATTGCCAATTGCCATCACCGAGATGCCAATGCACATAGCTGCAGTAACTCTTGTCTTGAGACTGAAATGGGTTTGTGAATGTGCAGGATGTCAAGTGGCTGCAGAGCATCACCTCGCTGCCGATCCTGGTGAAGGGAGTTGTCACTGCAGAGGACGGTGAGCTTCCTTCCTTCCGGTCCATCTCTTCCTTTGCGATCTCCACACGAATCAAAGCTTGCTGACATCGCCGGATCTATCTCCATATATCTATTTAACCGCAGCGAGGCTGGCAGTCCACGCCGGCGCGGCGGGCATCATCGTGTCGAACCACGGCGCGCGCCAGCTGGACTACGTGCCCGCCACCATCAGCGCCCTCGAGGAGGTGCGCGCGCCGTTCCTTCTTCCTGACCGGCAACGCATTGAAAGGAGCTAGACGATGACAAAGCTGTTACCGTGGAATTGCAGGTCGTGATGGCGGCGCAAGGGCGCATCCCGGTGTACCTCGACGGCGGCGTCCGGCGCGGCACCGACGTGTTCAAGGCGCTTGCCCTCGGCGCCGCCGGCATCTTCGTAAGTGCCCCCCGGCGCGCGCGTCGCGGCTTTCCACTCCGATTTCGCCATGCGCAGAGACGACTGATCCCTGGGTGTGTCCGATGAACCAGGTCGGGAGGCCGGTGGTGTTCGCGCTGGCGGCGGACGGCGAGGCGGGCGTCCGGAACGTGCTGCGGATGCTGCGGGAGGAGTTCGAGCTCACCATGGCGCTCAGCGGCTGCACGACACTGGCCGACATCAAACGCAGCCACATCCTCACGCAGGGCGACAGGCTCCGTCCGACGGCCAGGTTGTGAGCGGAGACCGCCGCCGCCGCTGCATCGCCGCGCATCCGCTTATCAGTCAGCCAACGATGGCGCACCCAATAATCTGTGGTACAAGAAGAACGTTAAAGATTAGCGCCAGATCCTGTGTGGGCGGTGTTTGGTAGATAATTTTGCAGGTCGACGGTGTCCTATAATTTTCGGCCGTGTGTAGTATTGTCCGTGGACTATACAAACGAACTTGTAATTCGATCGGGCAATCATATGTTTGACTGAAGCTATGATACATTACACACATTTGCATACGCCAATTTTCATGTGCTGAATATGTTCCAGACTGAGACCGTCTCCCTGACAAAATTACAGGAACAAGCACAACGTAACGGTGCAAAACAAGCGCATGTTGATGACTATTTGTTTCTTTTGAAGAGCATCGTATATTGATGACATTTTATAGTTTTAGTTAATATTCAAACTGGTTACTGGTGTGTTGATGACTTTGTTATTGTTAATTGACACCTGAAACCTGAGGCCAACAGAACTGCACATTAGAGCAGTCCCAACGGTAGACACTATGCGCGAAGTCCAAGACAACCATATCAGCAAAAACCATCACTAGAAACCATCTCCTACAATGGTGGGAAGTCCAAGACAATTAATATTTCACTATTCCCTCATTTCTTTTTCTCCTCCTGTGATTTTGTCCTCCGAGTGCTCCCTCTCCCTCGGGACCTCTACCAAGCAAACTAGTACTAGCTCTGGCTGTCCGGCGGGCTCATGCGAGCGCATCGCACGCGGGCGAGCGCAGCTGCTCTGGTGGCCGGCCGCAGCGGGTCCAACGGCCCAGGCGAGCACACGTCACGTCTGCGGGCGAGCGTGCGACTGCTTTGCGGCGGCGCGCGCGGTGGCTGCGGGCAAGCATGCGACAGTGAAGAGTGAGCGCGGGGCGGCGCGCGGCAGTGATGGGTGAGTGCGCGGCGGTGGCGTACGTGCGAGCACACGACGGCTCCCGCGGGTGAGAGCTTTGCTCCGGTGTGCGAGCGTGACGGCTCGAGCGCGCACAGGTGAGCGCCAGCTCCGACGTGCACGGGCGAGCGGCGCAGGCAGCAGGCGGGGCCGACGAGCGAGCTCGCACGGCGGCTCCTCCGGGCGTGCGCTCTGCTCCGACGTGCGAGCGTGACGGCTCGGGTGCGCACGGGCAGTAGGCGAGGCCGACGAGCGAGCTCGCAATCGCAATCACTGCCATGGACGCAAGTCGTTTCTCCCCATCGGCGTTTTGCTCGTTTCTTGGAGCCTCGTTGCGAGCGTCGACGCCCTTTCATGGATAAGAAACAATTTCTTCATCGAGGTCTCTCTTTCTTCGTTGATTTTCTGGCTGCATTGAATTTTTGCTTACGTGGAGCCGTGTTAAATGCAGATGGAAACGACACCTCATAATTACCGTTGGGACTGCCCTTACTTGTCATTATAATAAGTGATGTTGCATTTTACACTTGATCATGTGTGTATTAGTTCCAAAATATCCGTTTTGAAATATTGTTTGAACGTGTGCTGCATCCATTTTGCTGTGGTTATGGAAGGATGCAAATGCCAATGCCACCATATGAGAGAATCCAAGAGTACTGACCCACGCGTGATTCCTGACCGTTGATCCGATGCATCTGACGGTTGCCGCAGCCACACAGGCACACAGTTGCCCGTTGGATTCAGCCTCCCCGTCTCCTCTAATCCTCATTCCTCGGTTCCTCCCCCTGCTTCGCTCGCCTCCTCCGCGTCTCCGCCGATCAGCCGCGCCGCCGCCTCCCTCGCCGGCGCCGGTCACCTGGAACCCCCGCCCGCGGGTCCCTTCATCCAGCGCCCTGCCTCGGAGCCGACGGCCTCGGATCACCTCCCCCGCCGCGAGCACTCCCTCCGTCAACCAAATCCACAGCCGCGGCGCGCGGCGCGGGTTTTCGCCTCCGTTGATCTCGGGTGAGTGTCCCCTGCCCTCCATTCGCCTAAGGCAGCCATGTCTCCGCGTCCCCTGACGGAGCGCTTGGCTCCACCGTGAAATCGTATGTGCTCGTGAGCGGACCCCTGATTCCCCTGCTTGCGATTTGTATGTATTTCCATGGCATGAATCGGGATTGCAATGTTTAGATTTTTCGGTTGATGAATTTTTGTGGAATGCGAATACCTTGCTGCATTCGGATAGGTAATAATCCCTCAGGTGTAAAAGGTAGCATTCCCCCCACTCCTGCTTCCGTATTAATAACTAGGTTTAGAATAGGGAAGCAATCAAATATTGTTTTCTATCTTGTTCATTTCGCATTTTCTGCCGGCACTGTGGTCGGGAGGCTGCTGAAATAAGTGCCTGTTATGTATTTTGTCTGTAAATGAATGATCCTGCCTTGAGATGCCAGGTATAAGAAATCACTTGGCTTCACTTTTCTGCTTTTTTAAGACATCCACTGCAGAGTCTCTTGATTTCTTGTTTAAGGGAAGACAATCAAGTTACTTAGTCCTTAGCTTAGGTATGCTATTACTGAGAACTTGCTATTTTAGGACAAATTTTGGAACATTTTCTAGCTTCACTGTAGGGAAGCAATCAAATTTGTTAGGTTGCTTATCTTGATGTGCTATGCCAATGCTATGTTTAGGAGGCTTTAAAAGAGGTACCATGTATTCCTTTAGTGCAAATGACGCTAGGCTTGAGGTGGTGATTACAAGAAATCACTTGACTTCTAGTAATGCACTTATGGCAGAATCACTAGTTCTTAGGTTAACAGAAAATGGACAAAGCTTAACATAGATTTTGAAATTTCTATTACAATATATTTGCACTTTTCAGTTGTCCGTATGAATGTTTCCTGCGATCATGGACCGAGTCATATTACATGCAGACAATACTTGTTAGTTACATGGTGGCTAGATGGGCTCAGTTTTAAGCACGCAGTCAATAGGAACTTGCTGTTTTCACACAATTTATAGTTTGGCTTGGAAAAAGTGTAGTTACCAGGTCCCCTGTTAAACAAGTCTGTGCACCATGCCAGTGTCAATTTCATTATTCAGTCGTCCGAATATATTAATGTAGTACTTGTGTTTTTATTTGTATTTGAGTCGTTTAGAGTAGCATATGCATTTGGATAGTGGCTGCTGTGTCTGGATATGGAAAGAGACAATGGATGGTTTGAATAAAACTCACAGTGGGAGCCCGTGGGAAAGAGACGTGGATGGTTTGGATTGCTGATAGGATTCTTGCATAGATCACTGGTTTTTACTGGCAATGATAAATTTTTTGTTTGCTCTTTGCTTGTTTTGGCTGGTTGCCTTTTGATCAATGGAAGCTTTTTTATATTTTGTGTATGCTAGAATTGCCAGAAATATTAGTTTGTTGTATATTTCTCTCAAGTTAAACCGGTGCTATGTTATATGAATGTATGATCGGATATCCAGCAAATAGCGGTAACTAGCTTATTTCTGGATAATTTTGTGTATGCTAGAATTGCCACAAATAGCGGTTTGATTCATGTTTAATTTGATTGTCATTTGTAATGTTTTTATTGGAACAGCATAGGTCATTGTTTCAAAGGCAAGTGCAGTGGGGGGTGGTTCTGAATTGCTCTATTTTCCGTCTTCACTTAGGATGTTGTTCATCTAAATTAATTACTAAGTAAAATGTGCACTGGCATATGAAAACAAAACTGTGTGAGGACCTTAATTATAAATATGCCTCGTTCTAACATTTTATAAAACGGGATTGGCATAACCAAAAGGATTACGTGAAAATTTACTTTCAAATGTGCTATTATTAAAACTTTAGATTAAAAAAAAGGCTTTTTTCTATCTTGCTTCCACTATTTCCTTTTGTTGTAATTTTAACTCACCAAATATTTGTCCTTGTTCATCTTATTGATGGAAAGTATCTTATGCATTGCAGGTTTCATTAAGATTGTTGTAATGTATTGGAAGAGCCATACCATCAAGTAGCATTGTCAGCCAAAAAAACAGCAACAGGTGAGTTGCCAAAGAAAGGTGCAAATATTGTAAATATGTCTCAAGGAACTTCTCCACTGGCAAAAGATAAAGGTCCTACAACAGAAACTGGAAAGGCTGTGGGCATCAAACGGCTGCAGTCTGATAGTCCTGGATTTCATAATGTTTATGTAAGAAGAAAAGTAGAATCTGAGCATAGTAAAGTGAATCCTTCTCAGGATTTGAAAGGTAATGGAAGAGACAAAACAAAAGAGCAGGAGACACACCAAGATGTTCAACAAGATCAACAAGAGGAGGCCAATAGGACCCAAGTGGCATCCCCTGTTGCTGAATCTGTAGAAATAGTATCTTCCAAATCTCCTGAAAAACCAAATGTAGAAATTGTGCCAGAGATCAAAGCTCCTGAAAAACCAAATGTAGAAATTGTGCAAGAGACCAAATCTCCTGAAAAACCAAATGTAGACATTGTGCCAGAGAAAACTGAGCCACCAGTTGCTTCTGGCACTGGGATTCAAGAGGATGCGAAACAGTTAAGCATACAATACTGGAATGAGAGGTTTAATCGATTACAGGCATATTTGGAGAGCTGTGATCATTCGACTCATGAGGGTTATTTGCGAAGTAAGAAGTTTGTTGACACCTTTGTAACTTTTAGAATTCCCCCTCGTAGAATACTGATTCCCTCCCATTACTTTCAGAGCTTAGGTCACTTTCGGCAGCTGGGCGAAGCATGCATGCGATTGAGCTGGAGAAAAGGGCAATACACCTCCTAGTGGAGGAAGGTGATATATTACTGCCGTTCTTACTTTCTTACCATATTGAGGGTTATGGTCGTTTCATTTGGACTGCCTTGTCGCACAGCATATATACGTGGCACACGCCCCATAGGTCCCCATCCTATATGTGCTTTGTGCATTGAAGTACTACATACTATGCTGATTATTCTCCCGTCAATCACTTTTTAACGTTGCCTGAGCACAATGGGTTGCATTAGCTTTGTAGTATACCGTCTGAGTCACTTGAGCATGCCATGGTGCTTTTCAGTGTCCGTACTCTCTACTCTAGTATCCTGCAACCATATTTGGTACTTGGTGATGTCAGATTTCCATGTTTACACTTCATCTGCCATGAAATTAAATGAACAACAAACCAACCATTGTGATTTTTGTTTGACATTTGTGTGTAGGGAAAGAGCTGCAGCGGATGAAGGCTTTGAATGTTCTTGGGAAGGTCTCCCCTAATGCTTCATCGAAGCCAACACCTTTGCAGCGGCAGTCTCAGAAATGAGATGCCCGTACAGCATCAGTATAGCTGCGACTGCGATGCTCAAGCACATTGCCGAAAAGACACGTTCTGTTTGTTTAGCTCCAGTTTTTTTTAATATATAGTGACTCTTTTTCCGGCCATGTAATGCATCCATTTTTCTTGTGTTTCTTTTGTATTTGTTTCACTGCCTCACCACCCTTGTGATGTGGGTCTGTTGTAATGCTATGTAAGTAGTACTGACCCATAGATAAGCCTGCCGTGCTTAACGACTAAATCTAAATATTTTTTCGGTTTATTCCTTTGTCATGAATCTTGATATGGTACAGATTTTTTTTAATCTGTATAGATCACTGACAGTGTGGATACTGGTATGGTTTTAAAAAGGAAATCCGCGCGATGTAAATGAATTAATTGCCCATCTTTGATTAAAGTCGGCGATCCGGCCCAGTAACACGAGTCGGCCCAAAGCAGATTCGACCAACTCAAAGCCCATTTTACTTAGTCTCGTTTTTCCTTTTTGATCGGAATACCATTTTCCACTTGCCTTATCACTTTATCAGCTCATCCACTGACTTTTTGTGTCTCTTGTTTGTCGTTGGCGCTCTCGCTCCCCCGATGAACCGATCTGACTCCGGCCGGCATCAGAACAACTCCCCATCTCATCTCGCCGCTTTTGGGCTGTCACGTCTGCCGGTCAGACGGAAAAGATGAGCGCCGAGTAGTAGAATTTTTTTTAAAAAAAGGGGGTGCTGCAGCTTTCGCGACACTGCATCTCCAAAAAGAAAGGGGCAGGGGGGGACTGGATCCGATTCCATATCAAAGTTTGGTGACAAGTAATCGCAGCAAATCTAGCTGGGGATCTAGCGCTGCCCCCACTTGGCGGCAGCGGCGGAATCGGATAGGGCTCCCGTTCACCGTTCTGCTGTACACTTGGGAGAAAAATTAAATGCGCTCCGTGCGCACCCCTCGCGCATCGGCCTCCATCCGGGATCGGACGCTCAGGACAGACGCAGGCAAATTAGGGTAGTCAGACAGACGCAGCAAATCAGGTAAGAGCAGGTCCACAGTCAGTCGCAACAACGCAGGGGTGCGCATGCTGCACGCGGCGTGTATTGTGTATTGGAGTATATCTTTCCCTACACTTCTACTCTTTGGCCACCATTTGACCGCTGCGGCGCGGTTGCAGCAGGAATGTTTTGCAGCTGCGTGACTGAAAAAAGATATATGAAAGACTCCGTCCGTAGGGAATGTTTCGCAGCTGTGCAATTGAGACAAATGGATCTGGGATCCCCCGTCGTTCCGGGGAGCCGGGCTGCACCGCGCAACTCGATCGGCATCGTTTTTTTTTTGTTCGCCTCCTACCTCTCGTGTCTATGCTGCGTTTCGCTTGTCGTTTCTGCGCATGTTTGGGGACCGAGGGCGAGAGAAAATGGTGGAAGAAGATGGGTCCTCGTAGAATTCTTGTACTTTTTTTCCTTTGGTAGTATATATATGCATAAAATCCTCATACCATGTTGGCATTTTTCCATTATTGGAGTTATTATGGAGACGACAGATCGAGAATGGCCGGGGGGGCGATGATGGCACATTGTCTCTTCCGCCGTCCGCATTATTTTCGCATAAGAAACCGATTCGATTTCTCACCATGCACACGTCTGGACACCAACCGATCGATTATCTCAGTTCCAGACCGTTGCTTGGCTGCCGATCCACTTCTCGTAAGCCATTTTTAAAGTATCCTCTAGAGAGAGGGGCCAGGCCAGTGCAATCACGCCGGCCGGGACACAGTACTGTTTGTTGGTAACGACAGCAGCAGCAGCAGCAGTCGTCCCACATGCACGCAACGCCGTAGCGCGCCCATGCATTCCTTTTGTCGTCACCCTTTCTGGCGTCGCGGAACCGGCCCGGCAGCAGCAGCCAGCAGGGAGGGAGTGAGCAAAGCCCGTGAGAGACGAGACCAAAATGCAATGCAAGGCCTGAAACCTCGATGCATGCTGGTCCTGCCCCGGAGCTGGATCCATCCATCGCTGCTAGCTGCACCACCACCACCATCGCAAATTCCACCGGCCGGTGTGGTTGGGGGAAACCGACAAGCGCACAACTCTTGTGTCGGGCCGGCGTCGATCCAAATTCCGGTGGCGGGTGACCGGTGCTGATGTGCTAGGAGAGATACCACTAGTTGACGAGTGATTTGATCCGAGAGAAACAAGATACTATTGAATGGTGGTTTGATAAGCGGGACCAAATTGATCCGCAATAATTTGGAACGGGACAAGCCGCACGGACTGATGGAATCCATCGATCCATCGCCACGCGAACACATGCCCTGCCCCTGCGCGTAATCACACACCATCCCGGCCGCTTTAAAACAAAACTCGCTCGTCGTGGCCCGGCCCGGGCAAGTCAAACCTGCCGATCGACTTGATGCCGCCGTGATGGCTTGCTCGCTCCGGTCCGGAGACAGAAATGGCCGCGTCGAATCGGTCGTCGTCGTTGGCGCGTTGTTGCAGCACGCAGCGAGTGGTGCCGACCGCGACGCCCGCACACACAAAATCACTGTTACACGATGCCCCCATCGCTGCTCGCATTCCATACATACATACATACCCAGTGCGAGATACATGGCTTAAGATATACAGCAAAATTCCTTCTACTCCTAAGAAACAAACAAGAAGAACAATTCTTTTATATATAAAAAAACATTTTATGCAGCAAAGAAGAAGAGAGATACATGGTTTATCAGCCACCGCTGAACAAATCAGTCATCACCAGCCAAATGAAGCATCAATCACCAGCCAAATGAAGTACTATGTAGCCAGTTCCCCGGGACACAAAAGTTCTCTCGACGTGGGCATGGTAACCGAAGAATGATGAGTTTGTACGATTCATGGACAAAACAGAAAAACTTGTGTCTGGACGATGGGTGTGCTGCACCAATTGATAGATGATGGTTAGTCGCTGCTCAGTCTAGTTCCATGGCAAAGCTTCACGGAGGCCACTTTGGGCTGTGTGCCTTATGCATCTGTCGTCCTCATTTCCACCAAACACCTCATGCATGGTGTACCGATTTTTTTTTTTGAAAAAAAAACAGAGAGAAATGAACCCTATCAACTCGTCGTCATGTCTTCTTCCATCATGTAGTATTAGTGAAGATTTTTTTTCGAGTTTTTTAATCCTTAGTAGCATGTTTAAAAATACTCTTATGGAAATTGCTAATAAGGTATAGGAGTATATCCAAAGTGGCATATGCCTTGTTTGGTTTGGGTCCGTATATCGCCGTACTAACAGTCTGCCAAACTTCTTCAACGATGTCATGAGTGTCAATTTTCAAAAAAGAAAAGAAGAATAAGAAGTCACGAGTGTATACGCAGGGACGACAAGTGGAACAAACACTAACCTTAAAGTACTGTGACGACACCAAACTCTTGTTTTGTTGCAAAGTAGGGGCGTGGACAAAAACGTGCCTTAATAAGCTACTCAAAGGTGTTATAGTATCAACAAACACTAACCGCGGAGTACTAGTAGAATGTTCAATTAGTAGTACGTAGTGGCTTATAGTATTAACAAGGGTGTTAAGGTCATGGTTGGAGCAAACCATTTCCATGCCACGCGCTTACTGTGCGTGCGACGACGGTGCGAGTTGAGGCAACCGAACTCAAGTTGCCGATCCAGAATAGCTCCTCGAGTTTATCCAGAAATGGTCCAAACAGGCTGCAGTTCTGCAGCTGCCCTGTCCCACTCACGCAACGCGCCAAAAGCAGCAACAACGACACATCAACTCGAACAACTGTTTATTCCTTGCCTTCCCGAGAGAGATTAACATTAAACATGGGCGTTTACTACAAACTCCAACCACAGTAGTTTTTTTTTTGAGAGAGAGAGAGAGAGGAGCACATCCCATCTCCTGCCTATTCAGGGCACCGGTAGGGCTTTGCTTATTTTCAAAGGCAAATTAGGAAAAAATGAGCGAGAAACTATACAGTACTGGAGTACTCGTATCTTTGAAAAAAAAACCAAAATAAATGAGCGAGACATCTCGATGGCCCACTATTCAAGTCAGTCAGTCAGTCTGTCCGTCCTTGCCCCGCTCGCTACACGACAGGCCGGCCGGGAAACCGGCGCAGCAAGGCTGCGCTCTCACCGCCACCGTCACCGCCCGTGCCGCAGTAAATCACGCACGAGCGGCGAGCGAGCCGCGCAACCAGCCACGGACGGCGCAGTGCCGGGACCAAGCAAGGCCCATCCGTCCTGCTCCGCTCTCGTCGTCGTCAGAGCCGCTGCACCAGCAACGGCGAAACAACAGCTCTGCGGCCGACGGCAACCCGCCGGCGGTGCCCCCCCGGCCGGCCTCCCCCCTGTTCGTCGCTCACGGCGGGCCCGCCCGCTCACATGGCCGTGTCCGTCCCCCGGCGCGGCGCCATCCACCCTTCGCTTGTCCCCCCGCGCGCCCGGCGTGGCTGTGGAAGGCAATAGGCAACTGCTTCCGCTGCACGCGCGGTTGATGCGCGACAGCGACAGACTGGCCAGCCGGCCGGCCGTGGAATGGCATGGCAAGCCGCCTGGCCGCCGGCCGACCCGAGCGCGGGAGCGAGCGCGCGATCCCCTCCCATCCTTCCGGCCGGCGGCGGCGGTTCGGCCGCCCGAAGAGGTAGGTGTTCCCTGTCGCGCACCGAATCATCAATGCCGATTGCCATCGCGCATCGGCGCCGCAGAAGATCCGGGGGCCGGCCACTTGCCGTACTGCGGCGCCCATGCCGAGCCGACGTCGCTCGCTGGCTGGCTGCGACTCCTATTACTATTGGACCATGTACCCCGGGGTGGGTCCCAGCGCACAGGATGGCGATGCCGGCGCTGCGCTACGGACGACGCCTGTGGCCGCGGCGCGCCATTGGACGGCACCGGGTTTTGTCCCCATGGGCCGGCCGCGTGACTCAACCTCAATCTGAACCCCAAACTGACGCACTTTGGACAGCAGCGGCAGCAGCAACAGCATCCTAAAACTAGCCACTTCTGCCCCCACCGCGGCCACCACGGATCGGTGCATTTTTACCCACTTTTTTTTCAAAAGAAAAACTGTTCTCTGATACATACCACTGCACTGCACTGCACGTCTACTACACTCGTGGTAAATCACCGGAGTACTTTTCTGGGCGGTTACATTTGGCGCATCCGGTTCCTAGACATGATCGAGCAAGATGGGACGCGGACCAAACAAATAATTAACATATCAGAAGATATATACTGCACCACCACCCAATAGCATCAGTAAACTGATTGGGCATGCTCCCCACCCGGCCAGCATGCAACAGCGCGCGCCTCAACTCAAACAGGGAGTTGAGCTCACTCACTCCACGCGCCTCCCTCCCTCCCCGCCGCTCCGGGCGGCACCGGATCCACGGCGACCCGGCCGTGCTCCAGTCCGGCGGCAGGGGCCAGGATGGTTGCAAGCAGATCGAACCGAACGGGGACCGAACTGCACCAGCACGAAACGTGTTGTAACATTGAGCTGAACAGTGGGCGAGGAGGCATGCAGCAGCAGCGGCGGCTAGGACGTTGTGCTGCCACATGATGCATGCTTGGCTTCGGGGAGGCACTGGTGACTGATTGATGACGATGCTGCGTCACCAGCATGAAGCAGGCGAGTACACGCGAGGCAATGGCGAGCCCCCAACAAACAACCGGAGGCCCCAGCGAGGGGGAAATCAGGATCAAACAAACAAAAAGCCTCGAGAGAGCAAGAGAAAAGGAGATGAACATTTCAGGACATGGCAAAAAAGGACGAGAGGTGAGGGAGAGGCGTACTAACATACAAGGGGAGGGAGGGGGGAGAGAGAGAGAGGGAGAGATGGTGATTAACGTGCCTACTAGGAGCTAATTAACTTGGACACGCGTAGCGTACGGATAGGCCGGCACACGATTAACCTTGTGGGCCGGGGGCGGCTAGCTTGGAGAAGAGTGCTAGAGGCTGAGGTTGAGGTCGAGCTCCCCGCCGTCGTCGTAGTAGTTGTGGTTGCTGGTGCTGCCGTCCCCGGCGCCGCCGCCGCCGCCCGCGCCGGAGGTGGTCAGGGTGGTGGTGGTGCTGGCCGGCGAGGAGGTCATGGCGGCCGCGGAGGCCGTGGGGCCGTGTGAGCCCCTCCTCCAGTTGAGCATGTCGATCAGGTCGTCGCGCCCGGCGGCGGGTGGGTCGGCGGCCGCCGCCGACGGCAGGAGCGGCTGGTGCGTGGCGTAGCGCGCGCGCGGGGCCAGCACGACGCCGCCTTCGCCCCCTGCCCCCGTCCCCGCCGGCACCGATGACGCGGCAGCGGCGGCGGCGGCGGCAGCAGCAGCAGCAGCCGCGGCGGTGGCGCCGTCGTGCGGCGCGTAGTACTGGAGCCCGCCGGAGCCGACGGCGCTGGAGCCGTGCGAGGCGATGGCGAACGGCGCCGGCACGGGGGCGTAGACGTGGCCCGCGGCGTACGCGTGCGCGGGGAGGCCGCCGGCGCCCGCGACGCCGACCCCCGCCGTGGCGCCGCCCGCCGACGCCGACGCCGACCCCACGCCGGCGTACCCGGCGTACCCCGTGGGGCTCGGCGGCGCGGCATTGTTGGGCGGCTGCTGCGGCGCCATGTAGAAGTAGGGGTTCCAGCCGATGCTCCGCTCCTTCTTGTGCGCGTTCTGGTGGCCCCCCAGCGCCTGCGACTTGAGGAACTTCTTGTTGCAGAAGAGGCAGGGGAAGAGGCGCACGTCCTTGCCGTCGACGCACGCCGTCGTCGCCCCGCCCCCACCTCCCCCTCCGCCAACTCCTCCTCCTGCCCCCACCCCGCCGGCACTCCCCGGCGCCGGCGCCGGCGCCAGCGTCAGAGCCAGGTCCGCCGCCGTCGCCTGGGACGGCGAGTCGTCCATCCCGCTTCCCGCCCGGTATTTGTAGCAGGGAAACGGCGCCTGGCGGTGGCTGGCTGCTGCTGGTACGATATGATATTGCGATAAGCTATATGATATTTCTCCCCAGTGGCGGAGACCTGGGAGAGGGCCGGGAGAGATGAGGAGAGAAGTGTGTGCGGTCTGGTGGTCTGCTGCCGCCGGGCGGGTGGTGGTGGTGGTCTAGGGAGAAAGAAAGACGAGGGGTGGTTTTTCTATATATGGAAACGGGAACTAGGTCAGGCGAAGGCCAACAGCGCACCAACGCATTATTTTTCTGGGCTTCAGGTACTGCTCCTGTCACTGCTGCCTTTACCCACTTTTTTTTATTTGGGAGCAGCAGCTGTACAGTACGACTGCTAGGAGGTGGGGAGGATGAAGCTAGGAGTAGTAGAAACCATGGAGCAGCTAGCACTAGCAGCAATGGAGTTTTTTTTCTATTGGAGGAGGGCGATGAACTGATGATGAACAAGAAGATGAGAATTCACAGACAGACACACGAGTGGAGGAGAAATGGTGTGGTGGGAGCTGAAAGGGATGAGAGAAATGGAAAAGGGGATCGACGAGACGAGCCCACTCATCACTCTCGTGGAGGGTATATATGGGGAGCCATGGTGGTGACGGGAATATGTGCTGCGCCTGCGCCTGCGCGAGTGGGAGGGAGGTCCGCGTGGGAGCCACGCGGCGGCGGGGCCACGGGGTCAGTGACGACGAGGGGCGCGGGTGATTGGGCGGGGAGGGGAGGCGGCCACATGGTGGCGCGCCATAGGGAGGAGGAGGAGCTCGGGGGTCAGATCGCCTCCGTACCGGGCGATCTAGACTTTGGTTAGGTATATATATACAGAACTACAGATACAGACGTAGTAGTAGTAGGGCAGGAGTATACCACTTGAAAACGCGATCTAGACTTTGGTTAGGTATATATATACAGTAGGTGTTGATCATGTGCCTGTTTCCTAAGCGGAAGCTCACTTGGACGCAGAGATTCCCCGAGCTGCAAAGTTTAATCAAAACAGACTGTTCCGGACAGGTAGGGCAAGTTGGGAGTAAACTAGTACACGCCCAGAACATGCGCCGGTTACCCCATCTGGAAAAGTCGCCACGGCGAGTCTCCACTCCAGCGGTCGTCTAGTCCACGACTTAAAATACTGCCCATGTTTGTTTTATACACAAATCAGATATATATAGTACTGTAATATCTAACATGATTTTTTTTTCTTTTTGGTAAAGTATGTTCCATGATTAGACGCGAGACGTTTTTGGATGGAATAGTCTATACGTACTACTCCTCAACCGCCGGCGGGGAGGAGGAAGAAAAAAGGGAGGAGGAGGAGGTGATGGAAGAAGAAAAAACGCTCGGCCGGTAAACGGAGCTAAGCTCGTCCTTGACCTGGACGGGAAGACTGGAACACGGACAAGGCCGGAACGGCGGCATGCGGTTCTCTCTCTCTCTCTCTCACTTGTTCCCTCGGCGGCAGATCTGGGATGGATACGTCGCGCTGTCACGTCCCTCTCGCGCCTTTGTCCGGGAACGGGGACGCGCCGCGAACTCGATCGACCGGGGGAGGAGGAGGGAATTTTTGCTCGTCACGATTGGTTCTGTTCCTCCCCGACCCGAGCGATCGAAAAGCAAAGCGAAGCGGGTGGATGGATGGATGGAAGCATCACCTCACCGCCCATCTCTCCTCGCTCGCTCGATGGCTACCAGTGGACGACCGTGGTGGTGGTCCTCGCGCCCGCCCGGCTCCGTGCGCGCGAACTGATCACGTCGCCCGCGTCCTTTTTACCACGACGAGTAGTCAGCCTCAGCCGAGTAGTAATTTCTCTCTTTTTCAGAAAAAAGAAATGGGATTGGTGGAGTGATTTTACCAGCAGTGTTTGACCGTTTGAAGATTCGGATACGTCCGGTGGAAGGTAAACTGACCCTATGCAAAAGTTTCATTTCAGAATTTCCACGCACTATTTAATTGCAAGAGATTTGTTTCGATCGATATGATTAGATGAAATGAAACAAAAACTTTCTAACCTCCCATGACAGTTTCATAAAATTTCATACACGCTCTCTCTCTCTCCCTCTCTTACTAATAATTACCACATGTTTCGAAGCTCGCCCTGGATTAGCCCTAAACCAATCATGTTTCGTGGGTGGTGGAAAGGGAAGTGATAAAGAAGAATCAAGCAGTTGGGCGCGGGGGGGGGGCCGCGGCGAAAGCGAAGCGACCCGGCGACGCGACCTACAGACCAATCGGCGGAAAGGGTCAGGATTTATGAGATCCCGGGGGAGTTAGTGAATTACCTCATTTGGCGTGACAAGATCGAAAGCTGCCTCCCCCTCATCTCATGTGTGTGCCCTGCCCTGCCCCCTCTGCGAAGCGAATAATTAAATGTAATCATCATCATCGTCGTCGTCACTAGTACTCCTGGCACCAGTAGTAGTGTGGCACTGGTGCTAGTGCCTGGTGGTGATGCCAGCCACAGCCACGGCCGCACGGGGGGGCGAGCGCAGCGGATGCCCACCGAGCAGTAGTAGTACGTGCAACAGCAACGCCACCACCAGTAAAGGCTGGGGAGGAGGGACAGAACAAGATGCAGCAGCACGAGCACAGCGTGCGGCACCACCAGGGGAAAAGAGAAGGAAATCCGGGCCGGCAAACGGATCGCCACTCTCATCACACTCATCAAACTGGTCACGCTCACGCCCAAACAAACCCAAGGAGGAGGCCGCCGCCGAGGCTCGACTGTTTGTGGGGGCGCGACGCGAGGCCACCGAATGAGCGGCAGACAAGTGTGAGCGCCGCGCCGGCCAGCGAGGCGGCAGGCAGTGGTAGTACTGTACGTGGGAGAGCACGGGAACGGGGAGAAGGCGACGGCGACTGCATCGGCATCTCAAGTTGGTGTGAGGCCAGACGAGCGAGCCGAGCAGAGCACCACCGGCAGGAGGAGCAGGGGGGGGGGGGGGGGGCGGCCCACGGCGTTTTGTCGTCGGCTGCCGATTCATGGAGTTTCTTCTCGGGTCGACTTGTCCAGGTGGTCCTTGTGGATGGATGAGACAGGGAGGAGGAGGACGAGCGAGTGAGTTTTTGCCGAGATGCATCTCGTGCATGCTTGTTGTTGCTTGCGGTGCTGTTCTTTAGTGGTTAATGGCGCAAGCCTGCAACTTCTGTCTCTCTGTCTGCACCGGTGGTTTGGTTTGCCTTGGAGATCATGCGATGCGTGAATGCGTGATGCATCTGCGCGCGCGCGCGAGAGAGAGAGAGGGGGGCTCAGTGCCGTAGTGCAGGGCCTGGGTTCCGTCCGTCACTTGCTCGCGGGACCGTTTTTTCCTCCAGCGGCGACCAGCGGGACAGCACGCGGGGAGCTCTGTGTCGAGCAAGATAAACTGTCGAAAACAAACCAGAGTTTACATGGGCTGCCTAGGTCAGGTGACCCTGGTATGGTGGTGATGGATTTAATCTAGTCGTCACGTGCTTGAGAAGAATTGCAGTTGCGGCAGAGGGCAACGCCCTTGTCGTGCTTGCCATGAACTGTTAACATCCCACAGAATGACAGAAAGGGGGGTTTATTTAGGTAGAGCCAGCCTTTGCAAACACTAGCATACTATAGGTCTACCTGTACCCTTGGTATAGACTATTTATCATGCGAGCCTATTCGTTTGGTAATCTTGATTTGTTCGAGAGAAAATCTTATTAAATTTGGCATTCTTTTGGCATTTGGTTTGTTTCGAGAGAAAAGATCTTCTTGTTTGTACGCTGATAAGCCAAACGAACAAGTCAAGCTCCAAGATGTCGGCAGAGTTTATATCCTAACAAAAACCGGTGCCTCCAAAACCACAGTCAAGTTTCCTCTTGTAACTTTTTTTTTAGAATTCCTCTTGTAACTTTGAGACACTAGTGACGGACAGCGCGTTAAATTATTGGGTGGACCTTCATAAACAAAAATTGTGGGGGTGGCCCGGGTGGGTCATCAATAGATCCATCTAGTCATAAAGTAGTGAACCAAGCACTGGAAGCATGCACTAGCAAAAAAAAAGGACCAGCAGAATAGACAGCAAAACAAACGAGTAGCAAATCTGCACCCAGTAGGAGGTTTTGGCGCTAGCACTGGAGGCATCTCAGATCTTGAGATCTACTCCGCCACAGGGGACCCCAAGATGGCTGCGAGAAACCGACCTGTGATGGCGGGTACCACGTCCCGGCCTGCGGACAACAAAGGGTTCGCAGTGAAAACTCATGAGAGAACACAATAGGCAGGCAGCAGATGACACCAAAGGCACCAACCGTACTGCAGTGCAGTTCAACTGGCTCGGCACCAGCTGCCCACCACCACCAGGACGGACCACCACCCCAGGTCCCAGGCCACAGCGTTGCCCCCAGAGGTGATTACTCCACAAAGCATTACAACTACTAATACCCGGGAGATTCCTTGCCCCAACAAGCTCTAACCATGTGGCCTCTCGAGCCGATAGCAATGGCATCCGCTGTGCTGGGGCCGAGATAGATCAGCCTTTGTTCGTATCCTTTAATAGTTGGGTCCTAAGAATGGTACAGTTGGTGAGCGTTTTAAGTTTACCAACACAACTGAACTACTGTTCAGACCTTTTAAAGGCTGTTCTGTTTGGGCCTTGCCAGAGACTGGGGCTCCACCTTACAGGGTCCAGGGGGGGGGGGGGTAAACTTTGAACAATTTCTCATGTCTACTTCTACTTCATTTAAATCTCTGATCATATATACAATGTCTTCAAAAGGAAATATGAGCTTGGGATTAAAGGTAACACAGCACGGAGAGGACAAACAAAATGCCGAGTTTTTCCCCCTTATACTGGCAAGTCACAAGTGGAAGCTCCTAGAGTATAGAGTAGATAAAACAGTAGTAGGCTAGTGTTTGACACAGAAGGAGAGCATGATTAACACAGAGAACATCCACAATTGATCCCCTACATAACATAGAGCAGCAAAAGGCACCGATGTGATCACATACCTAAGCAACACGTGGCTGGGCGCACTTGTCCAAGTTTCGTACACCATGTCCATGTCAGTTCAATTGAGTTCACAGGAGCTTGCTATCAGTATCTCTGACTGTTCCACGAGCCCAAAGCAGAAGACGACTTGGCACGGCTGGCACCGGTACCACCACCACCACCATTCGAGGTTGGGCAGTTGCGGGACCAGTGACCAGCCTTACCACACTTGAAGCACACATCAGGCGAGCTTGCTGAAGATGTTGTTCTCCCACCCTTGTCAGGATAAGGATCCGACGATTGATTCGGGCAGTCCCTTGCCCAATGGTTCTCCTGCCCGCACTTGAAGCAGGACGATGAGCTCCCCTTGCTCGAGTTTTGGATGCTTGATGTTGCATCAGTTTGGTACTGCGGCGAAGCTTGCAGTGGTGCACCAACCCTGGGCTGTTGCTCGTCACACCACTTGAAAAAACCACAAGAGCCACCGCTCTGGGTTATTTGTCCCAATCGCACACCAGAAGAGACATGAAATGCCCAAGTTAGAAAAAAGTGGCTAGATTATAAAACTAATAAAGGAAAAAATGAGAAGGAACATGGAATTCCACTTGAGTTAAAATACAATATGGTAACTAGCATCAGCTGATGTGCATGAAGATACAAATATAACTAAGTGCTCCACTAACAGAGAGGAACAATATTAGGGCTAGGAACTAAGAACAACCACGTTTTGCCTTTTTAAAGGTTAACTAGCAAAATTTTGTCAGTGCAACAATTGGTCATTTCCAGTATGCAAATCATAGACAAATGAAAACAAATTAGGTTGTTAAGATCATTGGTTCTGGTACCACGACACAGCTACTCCAAGCGTAACAAGAGCGCAATGTTATCCTTCATAATACACCAAGTTTTGTAAACATAAATAATACAGCTCAATGACATTTCTTTCATTACTGGCAGCCAGGCATGAAATGCAATAGTTAATAGAAAAATTAGTGCGAGGAAAAAACATACCAGCACACATCATGATAAATGGGTAATGATATGTGTAACTTTAACTATAAGGAAACCAAGTCACCATCATTAAGAATAATTGTGTAGTAATGTATAGATTAAAAAAATACCCAAAAGCAAATCAGTTGCTCAGCCATGAGAGCAAAAGGTGATCAGCCATAAACCATGAATTAGCACTTCGAAAATTCAGGTCTGTGTTATTTCCAACTGAAAGCTAATTGTAAATAGATTCAGCAAAAGTAAGGACCATACTGTCTGCATCTTCTATGGTCTGTTAAAGTAACTGAAGAGATCTGATTAGTGAATCAGAATTTCAAGATAGCCAGTTCAAAAGTCAAAATCGCAACCTACTATCCAAACCGCTACAGAAACTTTCATCTAGTATTGATAACAGCGATACCCTGCCAACAAAATTCCGTGATTACTCAGATTCAGCAAGGAGGAACAACTGCAAACGTTTGGCGCTATTATCAAAGGTATTGCAATAGTTAAAGCAAGCCATTATATGGTTATGGTAATTTATCATTTATTTGGGAAGTGAGGAAGATAAACG
Source organism: Cenchrus americanus (assembly GCA_947561735.1). Taxonomy (NCBI): domain Eukaryota; kingdom Viridiplantae; phylum Streptophyta; class Magnoliopsida; order Poales; family Poaceae; genus Cenchrus; species Cenchrus americanus. The sequence continues at coordinate 8,254,718 of OX387240.1, read as the reverse complement.
AAAAGTCTGGATTTACCTGATTTCCTGGGCAGCGGTAGAACTGCCTCCCAACATTTTTCCCTGTCTTTGTGGTCAGAGTTAAGCAAGCTCCAGCACCACATGGGCAAAGCATATCCATTGTTGATGTTTCTGACTGAAAAACTGTGGTACTTCGAGCATTTACCGGGCTGGGTGATGGAGCATCGCACCACTCAAAGAAGTTGCAACCACCATTGTCCTTATGGTCAGAAAATATGGAAGTAATAACATCAGCATTAATAAATTAAAACAGGAAAATTAAATGTAAACAAGAAGAAAGTTGCCTTTCACATTACCCATATGTAATTGCAACATTGTGTGTGCATGTATATATCATCCAAATCTAATAAACCATAACTGCCTTTAAGCCAGCACATCTTTTCACATATTAGTAAGCAACTAAATAATGCAATGGAACAATGCAACCACAAATAATAAACCTAATCCACATGCATATGTGTATATTATCTTGTTTCTCGGTGGTTGATTTATGGACTGTATCAGAAAGAGACATCTTACTATGATAATGTGATTCCCATCAAAGCAAACTAAAATGAAACAATAAAGTCATTTTGTGTGCTGATGCAACGTTTTCTAGAACCAGACAGTCAACTGATATCTAACTCCTAAAGAGAACTTCCCTGCATTTGATCAAAGAATAAATGTCTGGTTAATTGTTGGAAAAGAAAACTGAGTTGGTACTTTAAAGATGACAGAAATGTCAAACCTTATAAAGATGGGGACATGAAAGCTAAGGTAACTGACAACAGATAATACCATTTTAACAATACTAAGATATGCAATTTGTCATTAAACTTGCAAGCAAGAACCTAGTAATATGTAACAACTAAGCAACTAACAAGATGCGGCCATCTAAATAAGACTAATAAACTGCCTGAGCAATAAGCAAATAAATTATAAGATAATACAATGAAGATGATCAAATGGTAGTACAATTTAACAATAGCGAACTGTAGTTACAATGTGCAATTGTTGTCCCACAACGCACAAGCAAGCTCACCTATTCAAAGAACCCTCCTAAACCAAGAAAACACATGCGTCCAAACAAGCTAAATCAAGCATCGATTTAGGATCAAGTGCTAAAAGATCGTGATGCCAGCAAAACTGCATTAATTTAACAATATTTGTCCAGCATACAGTCAAGTGGCCTAATCGTATAGAACTTCGATGGACATTGCATCACTCAATCTATCTAAAGAGACAGGTCCCGTTACACATAACTTAATGTTATGCGTCCTTTGAAAAAATATTGTGAAAATGGGCGAGTAATATATGGGGAGACAGGTAAACATCATATAGGGAATAATTGTTGGTCCTAACTCCTAACCCAGGAGCAGTGAATCTACAGGCCCCACAGGCCACTGCCAGAGTACACGACAACTTCGACCAACCAGAAAGGGGACCCAAATTCACCAGAGGTCTTTATAAAATCCTTATCAAGAGACCACAAAAGCCTAACAAGTACATCGAAGTCATTACAACATCCACATGCCAGACCAAACAACTAAGCATTTGAACAAGCAGCTTTTGAGCAAGTAATTGCAGGGTAAAGCCGTAAGGGTCTTGTGATCAGTTGACACGAAACACTCACCCGCAAGGGACACTTGTAGAACTGACGCCCAGGGTTCCTGGGCGTGTTGGAAGTAAGCACGAGGCAGCTCCCGGCGCCGCAGGGGCACGCCTTCTCCTCCACCTCTCCTCTCGCATTCACATACCCGCCGCCGGAACCACCGCCCACTACACCTCCTCCCGCGGCAGCAGGAGCCAGTTGGGGGCACTCCCGCGCCCAGTGGCCGGGGTCTCCGCATTTGAAGCACGATCCGCTGGCCACCTGGGTCCCACCTGTGCCCGCGGCTAGGGTTTTGGAGCCGTCGGGTCGCTTGTGCGCGTAGTTCAGCGCTTGCTGCTGCTGCCAGGCCGAGCTGTGGCTGCCCTTGAGCGCAGCCAGGTAGGACCCCTCAGAGGCGGTGGGGGGAGTGGCGGGCGTCGGTGAGGCGGTGGTGGAGAGGCGACGGCGCTTGGCGGAGGAATCAAGCGCGGCGGCCTCCGCCGCGTCGAGGGCGAGGAAGAAGGCCTCCTCTTCATCCCCGTCGGCCACCGACATTGTCGAGAAGGGTGGTGGGAACTGGGGAACGGGACGGGATGCGGTGGGCGGTGGCGTTTGAGTTTTGGGAATGGCCTCCTCTTCCGGGTGGGGGCGGGGGCGGGGAAGTCGAAACAGTGCGCGCCGCTGTGGCGCGTTGTGGAGGGGATGGAAAGGAAAAAAGAAGAAGAGGGGAGTAGCATTTCGCACGTAGTGGGCCGTGGGCTGACCAGAGAAGGGATTTATTTGGAAAGCTGGCCCAATTTATATTCACTTTCTTGTTACTCCCTCTAAATGTAATTTCAAATTTTGTCTCACAAAGAATGCAACTTTAATCCCATCGACACTTACAGTCCACCAGAAAACCCTCTTTTTTTAACCAAGTCGCAGGGGTACGCAAATCTAATAGCCGCCGCCTCTCTCTCGCCGCCCACACCGTCCCACACGGTCCCCCTCCTCTGCCCTCCGGTGGCCTCACCGGCGCCGGTAGGGAGAGGAGGGGGGACTCGTTTCCTTCGTATGTTTAGTTTTTTCCTTCTAGGTTTGTTTCCAGCGACATCAACAAGGTGGTGGTGAAGATGACGCTATGGAATAAGGTCTCTCCGGCCTCTCCCTACCTCGACGACGTCCTTTCCGGCGCCGACGAAGGGCCATTGAGAGTTGGTTCTGCCAGATCTATAGATTATCTTCAGATCTTTGCAGTTGGTGTGTTCGTCAGGAGATGCAATTGGCTGTCCTTTGTTGGGGCGGTTTTGATCTCTTTCTTCGATATGTTCTTCGTCAGGTTCTGATTTCTTCAACCCGCTGGTTTGGTGATGATGGATTGCAAGCCTGCGTTTCTTAGTGACGAGGGCCCGGATTAGGGCCCCCTTTGACAGCGAGATGATCTACCTTAAACACAAGATGACCCAACACTATTCACAACGTGAAGGCCAATATTGAAGGTGTCAAGGCCAAGATTCAGGACGAGGAGGACTGGAGACCCCGGTCAGGACCCACACTGGCAAGACATCCGGTCTTTGGCCAGTTGGCTGCACTCCGACCAGTTCCCCGCTAGAGGGATCACAAGACAAGTCTTCGCCTCGCACGATAAATCTCCGCCTCGCACGACAAGTCTCCGCCCCGCACGAGAAGTCCGGTCCCGACTGGTGCGTGGGCCAGGACGCACGACACAAGCCCAAGGCGCGAGCACCACCACCGACGTGTGTGGGGGAACGATTCCCCACGCCATGCAAGTACAACAGCTGGAGGCCATGCAAGCAGCTCACCCCAACAAAAGCCTTAATGCTGGCCTGACCGGCCGCGCGGCCATCCCATCGCCATCAACTCCCACTCTGCCACACGCAAGCTCGGCCCGAGGCACTCGAGCACCCTCTACGACGCGCACAGGCCTAGACTTAGGCTCGAGTGTGCCGGGCTAGTCAAGTACTCGGGCAGGCTAAGGCAAACGCGAGCTACTCAGAGGAGAAGCCAAGCGTCCCGGGATGAACAGTCACACCCACCCACGCGGCGGCTCCCACGACAAAGCATCACAGCTCAGCTTCAATGCATTCTGACGGACAGTGACGTACGACAGGACGTACCGGCAACCAAGCATTGTACCTCTTTTTACTTCCCCCTTGTGCCCCTCCCCTTATCTCTACTCCTCAAAGTATGAAGTGGAGATATGTTCCTACTTTTTTCCGCTCCTCCGTGCGTCCGCCCGTCCGCCCCATGCGTCCGCCCCACTTCCTCGCTCCTCACTCCGCCAATCTGATTCCGCTGCCCCAACCCTTCTTCTCCATCGCACCCGCAGCCGCCGCCCCTCCGACTAACATCCTCCTCGTTCTCTCCCAACGTCGCTGCCACCCACCCCTCCTCTACTTTTCACGCGACGCAGCCACACGTTCCTCGTCTTCTCCTCTCCTCGCGACACCGCCGGCTGCCCTTCTCCTTTCCCCGAGCTATCGTCGATCCATTTTCCTAGCCCCGTGATTGCTGCAGCACCCCTCCCTACCCCCGTCCGCTTGTACAACGTTGCGGGAGGAGGTGGCGTGCAAGCTGTTGCCAACGCGAGCGCGGCGGCGGTCGGCGTCCAACGCAACTGAGGTGGCCACAGCGCTGCGCGCGGCCGCCGACGCTCGATGTAGCCATTGTCGCTGGCACGAACGAACGTGGATGGTGGCTGCAGGACAAGCACGGGCGGGGCGAGGTCGCATCAGATGTCGCAGGGTGCGCTGAGGCTGGGTGTCAGATCTAACTGCCAGTCGCGGTGGGCCTAGCATCGAATCCTGCGGCCATCAGGTCTCACTGGCGAATTGAAATATGAGGTTATGGGTCTGCTGTTTGAGTCGCCCACTGGTTTTGCAATTTTTCAGATTTTCTGATTTTTACTTGCGCCAACCTAATGCTAAGAAGGTATGTTATTCCTCCTTGACCTTCTTTTGTTAATGATTGTGACGCCCCAGGTTTTTAATTAGCATCATTAACGCTAATGACCGAATCACCTGAGTCAGACCTGCTGACGTTGGTCAAACCTGGGTCAACCTGGGTCATCACCTAGAAAACCTCGCCAACAAACCCTATTGAACCCCTTGACCAAGTCAACACACCCTTGTGGTCAACCCTTGGTCAAAGACATGGTCAAACCCCGCTTAAACACTGACGTCGGTGAATGTCTTCCGGAACTTTTGCCGCGTTCTCCAAATTTCACCTAAACACTTCAAAATCTACCAATATGAAAGTTGTCCAGTTTGTTGAGGAACACAACTTTCATGTAGATTGGCATTTCAAATTTTGAGAGGAAATTGGTGAAAAATGTGGTCAACCGACAGCAGCTCCTGTTCACCGAGACAGGGCGACATTCAAAGTTTGGTCGCAGATTGTGCAAAATACGTTGAGAAAAACACCCTAGAGCCTTTGTAAAAGTTGTAGAGGGTAGTGAGATCTAAAACTTTCCTATTCACCGCTTTGTGCACTTCTATTCCAAATTTTGGAGAATTTCGCATTCAAATAGGGGCAAAGTGAAGTAGCGTCGCGCAGAGCATGCGCCGCGCCGCGACGTCGCGCGTCGTGCCCACGCCCGCACCGTGCCCGCGCGTCGCCCGCCCTCGGCATCCGCGTCGCGCGCCTCCGCAGGCCACGCGCGCCTTCCCCGGGCCGCCCCGCGCCCCTAGACGCCTTGAAGTTCTCCCCCCCACGCGCCACACGCGCGCCCGGCCGCGCGCGCGCGCCGGACCGGCCGGACGAGCGCCGCGTCGGACTGCCAGACTGACCGCGGTCATCTCCCCCTGTGCGTCGTACCACGATGTGTTCCCCTCACTTCACCGCGAAGCAAGCTAGCGCTCGGGTATATAAGGCCTCCAAGCGTCGTCGCGTGCACCGCCCCCTTCCCCTGTCGCTCGCCATGACGCCCGCCGGCGCCATTGCCGCCACGGCAGCGAAACCACCACCTCCAGCCACCTCCGCTGCAAACCAATGGCCCTAGTGTTTTCCTCTGGACCCATGACACCTGCCAGTGTTGCGCCTTTCCTTGGCCGCGCCACCCCGGCACCGCAGCGGGACCCGCGGCGGCCACCGCCGCCGGCCGCCGGTGCGCCTACTCGCCGGCCACCTCCCCGGACCCGCCGAGCCCCGAATCGAACCCTTGGGGTGTGGGGACCCCTTTCCCCGCCCTTTCCCGGCCGCGAGCGCTGGCGAGCTCGCCGGATTCCGGCGAACCGCGCCGACCACCGCCCCGGAGGACCACATTGCAAGGAGCAACGTCTTTCCAAGGTCTTTTCTGTGATCCAAGGGTATACGTGTGAGCTCCAAATCTTTCCGGGGGGCCTGTCTGCAAAACCGCATCTCAAATAGTACATGTGTTTTGCTGATTCTTGTAAGTTCCGTAGAAAATCGTAGAAGAATCGGAAAATGCAAAACCAATTTTGTTGGATTCCTAGTGGAAAACACTACAACTTTTGTTATATTTGTATAGGCCGTTTCCTGATAATTTTTGCATGAAAAATAGAAATGTGAAAAACCTAGATCCTTTGTATATCAAAATCCATAAGTCTTCTATATCTATTTTTTGGATATGTTGTGTGTTATGTCATGTCTAGATCCTATACCAAAAATTGCACAAAGTTATGTTGTAAATCTTTTTATATAAATTGTTTTCTATTTATGCAGAATCTGTCCAAATGATTTTTGTAGCTAAAAATAATTAGATTTTTGTGACCAACTTCTGCATGTTGTCTTGTATGCCAAAATACACCTCTGGTGAATTAATAACAATTTTATAATTGTCAGAAATATTTATTCTTGAAATATGCTTGTTTTTCTTTATAATTGCATAAGTCAAGATTCAAAATAGTTCTAGGTGTATATGCTGCATCCTTAGGTTAGTTTTGGACCATATAACATGTGTGGGAAAGTTAGGATCAATTTGTTGAGTATTTATTTTTATGTTCATTTACCTTGTTTTACTAGCTAGCTTTTGTTATTTTCAAAATAATTAATTTTGTAGCTCTCTTAAGTGTGCATGTGTGTTCAGTGGCTTGTTATAGGTAATTAGTGCTTAATGCACCCTTCCACTGAATTTTAATTAATTAATCTTGTGAATAAAAGCTATGGAAACCATTTAAGGCTTAATAGTCGATTAAATGGGAAAATCACCAACCCACCTTTGATGACCTTGTGAATGATGAAAATCATTTTAAAAACAGATAAATACCGACCCATTGCTATTTGTGAAGTTAAATTAAATTATTTACATATATGTACACAGTCACTATCAAAAAGAACAATTATTAAAGAACTGCATATTGTTTCTTTTTGGAAGAGTATGCTGAATGTATTTCTTATCTGGGTGAATGTGGTCAACCATGCACCCCATGGTTGTCATTTGTTGATTGTAATTAATTAAATTAAAAATCGTCAAATAAATCTTGCATTTGCATCCTCGTGTAGATCTTCCAGACGGTAGATATACGCTCGTGCCGGAAGAGGAGACGAAGGTGCTAACGAGGAGCCGCAGTACATGGACGTAGCTCAAGACCTGGACCAAAGTCCAAAAGGGCCCAAGGCCAACCTTGCCAGTGAAGGCAAGCCATGGATCATTAACCCCGTCTTTTAAAATTATGCAATTATCTTTGCTATGTTTGTGCATTTACGTTTCAGGAGTTGAATTGAATCCCTAGATGCATGATCCATAGGTACCTATGCTCTATCACTAGTATGTTAGGTCGATAGCTGCTATGCTATAGGACCCGTTAGAAGTCGAGTGATGTTCATCACTCGCGAGAATAGGTTCTTATGTTGGAGTCATAAGATCTTCTAAATGGATTGCTCATGTGGTAAGAGCATGGGATTTGGGCTCCGGTCCAGTGGCTTTCGTGGGCTAAGCTTTTGAACGTACTAAGCACTTGTCGGGAATGGGACTGGTAAGCCTAGTACCTTAATGAGACAGTGCGGGAACTTACTATTACTACTCTTGAGGAATCACCTAACCGGCTAGCTACCAGGAAGGGGGTGCATGTGTGAGACTGGATGCCTCGCGGGGTGTGCCAGTTAGCCTTGTACCCAGGACTGTAAGATTTGATCCCAACCCGAGGATTTTTGGGAACTGCCTGGATGGTTGTCCTCGCGGGGGCACCTGTCACACCCGACTTTCCGAAGAAAACCAAGTGCAAACCTATATGCATGCCAGGATCAAGTTTCATGCATATAGTGACATATAAGTGAATACAGAAACAGTATCACGCAAGAAAAAGAAAGAATATCAGAGATTTACGCTTAATCCTGGAAACGAAGGCACCAAACATCACAGGCAATCGACTGGGGGTTGCGTACGCCTAGCACCAGCAACACCTTCACAAGACTTCAAAGTAGCATCCTCTTTCTGAGCAACAATGGTTATAGCAAGGGTGAGCACTTGTCGTACTCAGCAAGTGTGGGGAAAAAGAATGAATGCAAAGGCTTTATAGTGGACTGGGCTATAAGCATTTAAGCAATTTTAGTTGGTCAAGTTTTATTAGCACCTGATTACTAATAAAGTATAAGTTTATACCAACCCACATTAAGCATAAGATAAGAAATACGCCACAAACACATGGCAAGCATAACCAGAGAGAGAGCGATTTAAGTCCATCTTCAAGTTTAATTATCATGTGAGGGTCCAGGCCGCTCTTGACCGTGAGCACGGCTAATCGATTAGTTTTACACTCTGCAGAGGTTGTACATCTTTACCCACAAGTCGCGTAAAAGTCCCGAAGAACTTTAAACCCAACCATGCGATGCTGCGCAGGCATCATACCACACTACCGAGGTGTGATTGCATAGGGACGCTACGAGGCCTTTACAAAGAGTCCTCCCGTGCGTATTAGTCCATAGTAGTATGTCATAGAGGCTATCTTTCGTACCACACTTCTATTACGGACGGTAAGCCATAGAGTCTTCCGTTCCATCACCGCTCCGAATAGAAGAGCCATAAAAGCATTCCTCCGTCCCCAACCTACTATGCGAGTAATAACCACACAAAGACTTCCCTAATTAATCGGCCAAGACCAGAGCCATATAGTCCTTGTGGTTGCACTGTTGTCCTGGGTGGTTCTCCATGTTCCGATTAATCATATGATCTTGTATTAAGCATCCAAAGATATAGCATAAAGGTAAAACAAGTTCATCATTAATGTTCATTAAAACCACCATAACCCAGGTATAGCAACTAAGCATAGCTACCCAACATAAATGTAAACCCAGGTTAACAAGGAATGACAATCAAAGACTAGGTAATCCTTAATAGGAACCCATCAAAATTAATGCAAGCAATGCAATGAGTGATTAAATATAGTTCTTAGGACAAAAGATCAAGGACACACTTGCCTTTAACCAAAGTAATGTCGTTGCTCAGAATCTTCAACTTCAAGCTCTTCCAAACTTCTCGAACGGCGTTCACTCTAAGCGCATCAATCATCGGGCACAAACATACACAAAGCAAACAAACGAGCATATACTAAGAACAAAGCACTAATCATAAGAAAGCTTTAAAAGAACGCACTCAAGGATAGGCTCGATTAGATGGATCACTAAAGAACACAAAGGATGCTTGAAAAGGCTTGGTTTGCTTTAAAGAGATGGTTGCGGAAGATTGGAAAGATCACTCGGGATAGGGTTTGATTCTATTGGTTACGCAAGCGCGAGAAACACCGAAAACAAAACTAAGCTCGAAACTATCGTGAGATCATTATCAAACAACAAGAGACTACGCTTGGCATATTTTAATTAAGAAATCATGTGAAAGAATATTTCGAGAGAAATACTCTATGTTACCATTAAACAAGTTACATTTAATTAAAGAAATCACGATAAACCTAATCATATTTTATTTACAACATTCGAGTAGAAGTTATGTCAAATTAACAATTACTTTAGAAAGATGAAGCGGGTGTAAGATATCTAAACGAGTAACTTTATATCACGTGTTCAACTAAACATATTTATATTGAAAAGGCATTTATGAAGTCATTAGGCATATTAACTTTATTATGAAAACCGGTGTTTAACTCTAACATCTTTTATTTAGAAAAACTAGTTATAAATAGGGATTAACCAATTACATCTCGATTAAAGAAAACCGGATTAGAACCTATTCACTTTTTATTCATAAAAGCATTGGAATAGGAATTAGTCAAGATTAACATGCATCTTCAATATTAAAACAAGTAGCAGGTGATACACGTGCTAACGCATAAGTTATGGTGAAACGAACTAGAACAGCACAAACGGACTATCAACGCATAAGAGAACCTTAAGATGGGTTTAGGAAAACTAATTTACGTAGAGAACTAGATCGAAGGGCAAGAACTGAGCAAAAGGTAAGCTAAACTAATTAGTAAAGGAACTGATAACAAGATTAGCTCTGAAGAAAGGTATAGCTACGAAAGATTGGGCATAAGAACATAGCTGATTTATAAAAAGACAACCTAACAGAGATGGGATAGACATCAACTAGCTAGATGCTGATATACAAGATTCTAAGATAAACATGAAACAAGAGTGATAAGATTACTTGATAGGCAAATGAGCGGTGCAAACTACTCACATAGACAAAGCTTCTAAGATAAGCGAAACTCTAAGGCTTGATTAGATGCACACGGTTTAGCTTGGGCCGACACTAGAAAGGTTTAGAGCTTCGATAAACTTGATCAAAAGAGATACTAAGATAAAAGCCGACGCCGAACGTCTAACGAATTATTTGCATTTATGAGAGAACAAGACTATGAGCTAGGTTCATTTTAATTAACAAATATAAAGGGATATTTCGAAATAAAATATCCTATGTTGACATTAATGCAATATTAAACTTTATTTATGAAACCGGTGTAAATAACTATTCAAGTTTTATTAATAAAGATTCATATATGAATTAAACCGATTAAACATTTAATTTAGAAAAAACTAAACTATATGAACAATCTAAACGAAACTTTGTAATTCGCGTAGATCCTATTATTATTAAAAACACGATGGCATTGGCATTAATCAAATTAATATTTATTGTAAAAGCCGATGTAAAAGCCTAATCAAATTTTAATTCGAAAAGATTAATTAACCATTAAACAAATTAACATTTAGTTTACGAAAACCGAGATAAAGATCTAATTAACTTTTATGTACAAAAACATGTGGTAGAAACATTAATCAAATTAAATTTGCTTGTGAAAACGACATATAGATCTATATAGCTTTTATTTATAAAAGACATGTATATCTAGTCATTAATCAAAATTAATATTAATTTTATTTTCAGAAAACAAAACATGGTGAAAACACTCCACTAATGCGTGCTTTACATTATCATGGACCTAACGCAACTTGAACGGATGAAATCGGAGCTAAAACGAAGATTTGGTGAGCGAAACAAGATTGCAGGGACCTAGTTGCGATTAACCGTAGATTTCAGGGAGTAGCAAGGAAGATTCCCGAGACACGGTAAACAGTGCTCGTGAAAAGGATAAAACTCAGGGTTAGATCTATAAAAGTGCTCTGTTGGATCTGGTTGAAGGGATCTAGAGATTCTCGGGAGGTTTCTTGCAACATTGCCAAGACTCAGATTTAAATCTATGGATTTCCAAGGTCTGCAGGGGGTTATGTGAAAAAACAACGGCCTCATCATCTTCTACCTCTGGTCTTCGAGCAGGACAGGGACAGGGGACCCCCGGCGGGTCTGGTGGCCAAGCACGCCGGCACACCGGGCGACTAGGGACTCGGGCGCCTAGGGAAGAACGAAGAGGGGACCGAGATTGAGTGCTCACCGGCGAGGGAGAGGAACAGGGGCGGGCGGAATCCGAGACGGGGCGGCGGCGGTGCCGGGACTTCGGCGGCGGCGCTCGGCTACGGGGAGCAAGGCGGCGGCGGCGCCGGCTCGCGCGGCGCGACGGGGAGGCGGTGGCGGCGGGGCGCGGCGGCGCTAGGGCAAGGCGCGCGGGGGCGGCCTCGGCTCGCGCTACGGGGGGGGCGGCGGCGGTTTTATGGGGGCGCGCGCGGGCGGCTCCCCGGGCGGCGGCGGGGTGGATGGGCCCCGATGGGCCATGGCGGGCGCGGGCGCGGGCGGGTCGAGCCCACGGGCTCGGCCCAGCCTGATAGAATAGGTTTCTCTTTTTTTTTTTTTGAAAGTATTTCCAGTGCAAAAACAATTCCAGAAAACATCTAGAAATTGTTTAAAGGCACGAAAAATACTCCAAAAATCACAAAAATTCCAGGAAAATTCCTAGAGATAGATTAAGACACGAACAACCCAAATAAAGCATTTGGTGCTCATGAAAAAGATTTTAGAGCCTTCTAATAAATAGAAATAGCTCAAGGAAAATGAGAATAAATTCCAGAAAAATCCGGAAAATTCTCGGGAGAGTTTGGACAGCTCCTAAACGCATTTTCGAAACCTTTTTGCACTCAAGAACCACTAGATGAATGCAACACACATAACTTTTATTTAATTTAGAAAATCAATCAAAGGATTTTTCCTATACTATATTCCCTGTAAAGAAAAATAAATGTTGGAAAAATTTTAAAAATTATGAGAAAATTGTTATTTAGTTATTCTTTCTATTCACATCCTGAAATTGGAAATTTCAGGGTGTGACAGCACCCTATAGTGTGCTTTGGTTTACCTTGCAAGGTTTTAAATCAATCGATTGTCGGCCTCTCAACGTTATCTGAGACTGCTTAATCAACTGGCCATGATATCCCATAATGATGGAACTCGGTGAATATTGTTGTATGAATTAATTGCTTGTAAAATCCTTGATTGATTTAGATGGCATACTTAGAAATGGTAATTAACTAGAACTTGTGCTAAAATATTGAAAGTAAGGACATACTCTTCGTGGTTGTTCAGCAAAAAGAAATCCACTAGCCAAAAGCCTCTCATGTCTAGAGTTGTGGTGATGTAGTTATCGCCTGACGGTTAAGTCTTGTTGAGTATTAGTATACTCAGCCTTGCTTTAAAACTGTTGTGCAGGTGTTGTTGACCGGGTGGATAACGACAAGTGATGACATCACGGATGACCTCCTGTGATGTTTACCGATGCGCTAGTTTAATTTATTTCTGCTGTTTTCGAACTCTGAACCTTTATTTATTGTCTCGAGCAATGGTTTGTAATAAATTGGATCTTAACTCATGTTGGACTCTGGACTCGCCTTCGTGTGAGTTGTAATGCATATGTCGATCCTTTGTACGAATTCCAAGTGATTTACCGGGCGTTAACCCGAGAATTAACGACAGGATGATACTTTACTATTGCTTAATGGCCAAAGTGGATTGGTTTTAGGCGATAGTACGATATTTTCCTGGGCTGGTTGTCACAATGATGTGAATGCTTGTTCCTGTGGTCTATGCCATTAATCTAATTTTTCTCCTAATGCTTGTTCCATTAGTTGGTGAGTATTTGCTCATTGTCTGTTTATGTTTTGTAACAACTTTGATGGTCATTTTGCCTTGACTTCTTTGAGGATCTCATGCACAAGTTTCTGTCGGAAGAAAAAGTGGAGGTGGCAAAAGAGGACCGCCTCCCCAAAGGACTAAAAATGCTCCTGAGATGTTATGAATTTGATGTCAAGCCAGAGATGGTGAGTTCAGTTGTTTCAATTGTCGTGCTTTTTGCTTTATAGATCCCTGCCATTTAGTGTTACATTGTACACTAGATTATGTACTGTGCACTTATAATGCTTTATTTTTCATTGACCAAAACTTTGGGATTTAAGTTTGTCACACCCGATTTTATAAGGAAAACCGAATGCATCTCATATGTGCGCCAGGATCATTTACACACACATGATAGACAAAACGAGAGTAATACCATTGCTGTAATAAAACGTACAAGAGTTTAAACCAGTATGATATCCATTATTACATCCATAGGGGTGGACTCGAAGGTCCAAACAAGACGATAACTAAACGACGACGAGCAACTCCATCGCTGACATCCACAGGCATGATGACTGGGGGATCCGCATGCCTAGAACTCCTCGAAGTCACTCCAATACTCGTCCTCGCCTCTGACGTTCTCCTCTGAATAGCGGTAAGCAAGGGTGAGCACACTTATGGTTGGAGCTCAGCAAGTGGGGGAAAAATGCAAGGCTATCAAGGATAGGCTATGGTTCACAGCGGTAAGCATTTTATAAGTTGGCCAAGTTTTATTAGCAAGCACCTAATTACTAGGTGTAAGTGTATACCAACCCACTTATCCTTAAAAGAAACCTCAAACCAAACCACCAACCCATGATTTGCATTAATCTTCAAGTTTATTAATCATGTGAGGGTCCAAGCCGCTCGTGACCGTGAGCACGGCTGATCGATCAGTTTTACACTCTGCAGAGGTTGTACACTTTACCCACAGTTCGTGTTCCCCATCTTGCCCGGTTAGCTAGACCCTTAAACACTTCCAAGGTGAGTGGCTAGGGGTCCACTACGAAGCCTTTACAAAGGAAAGAAGAGAAACCAACGACCCGCAACGATTCTACGAATGAGAGCGGACCATAACCCTCCCTAGTGGTCAACACCTTAGCCAAGGTTGCTACCCCAAAAGTACCGGGCTATACCCCTTCAACTCCGGCCCCCTGTGCCCCTCTCGGAAAAGAGCTATCAGCTAACCCACTCTCCTAATTAATTGGCTAAGCCAGAGCCATGTGGACTGTGGTTGTACTGTTATCTTGGGTGGTTCTCCATGTTCCGATTATAAATCAAGTTATCTTATTTTAAGCACAAGCACATACATAAGCAAGACTTGAGATGTATAACATAAACAAAGCATAACCATACTTATGTTGAGCAAACTAAGCATTTATCTACCCCAAGCATTTGTTTAAACAGGGTTGATCAAGGTAAAGTGGTAAAGCATCTAGTCAAGTCCTTAGCTAGGTGTTTGCCCATCAGATTTATGCATAACAACAGGAATAGTAAACATTGTTTAGCATGCAGTGTCATAGGTTCAAAAAGATTATGCGAGAGGGGGAAAGCCACTTGCCTTCCTCTACAAGCTGAGTGAAATCCTCCTCGAAGACGGGCTCTTCCCGATCACCTCCGACAGGGGAGCTCGGACGAAACGAGGCACGATATCTACGAGTCAAACATGAATAACAAAAAATAAATAAAACAGTACACCAAACAGTAACAAAACTGATAAATTCACTGTTTAAAAGATTCTACTCGTCGAGACGATCATTTCGGTATATAGAACGCTAAAAACGGAGTTAAAATGAGAAAGATATGATTAAAACAGTTTACATGGGCCTATTTGCAAGAAAACTAAGTTTACAGGGCTGTTTATAAATAAAATCAGGGGCTAAAACATTTTTATAAATTAAATCAGAGGGGTCTAGGTGCAAAAAGGGGTGAAAAGGACCTAAAACAAAATTATCCAGGGTAGACAGGGGCTAGATTGCAAAAACCAGGACCTATCCGTGAAGATTCTTAAAGGTGGAAGGATCGGCTTGCTAAAAGGAGAAACTCAGGGGCTAAAGCGTAAAACGGCGGCTGACGCGCGGGGGAGCGCTGACGCGGCGCCACGCGGCGCATGCCGGTTGGCCGGGGAGGACGACGTGGGCGACGACGTGGCCGTGGACCGCGCGCGTAGACGTGGTCTACGAGTCCATGGTGGACCGGCCACTTAAATCGAACCGTACGCGATCTTGACCGTCCATCACGGATCGCACGGTCCCGGTGATCCGCAAGCGAGCACGCGGCGGCGGTGACGCCGGAGACGAGGGGGTGCGGCGGCGCGCGGCGGCGCCTCGCCGCATGAGCTCTGGAGTGAGCTTCCGGCCACTGTTTCGTGCACATGTGGGTGCAGCACGCAGCGGAGAAGCTTGCGCACGCACCTAGGGGTTCAGGAGAGGGGCTCGGGCATCCACGCCGCCCGGCGCCGGAAGGGGGCGGAACCGCTGCTCCGGCGAGCCCGTGCGGGTGTTGCTGTGCATAAGAAAGAGGGGAAAAGGTGGGGCGGTTTTGCTCACCATGCAGAGGTAACGAGAGCGGGCACGCAGTCAACAAGGAAGCGTCGAAGGAGGAGTTCGACGTCGACGGCGAGCTCAGGCGGCGATCCGGCGGATGACGACACGGCGCAGCTCGGCCCCGAGACGATGATGTGTCCCTGGAGCAAAGAGAGGGGGGAGAGGTAAGCCACGCGTGCCAAGGAGAAGAAGAGAGGGAGACGGAGTACTTCACCGTCGGCGTTTGCTCCGGCGGCGGCGGAAACAGAGGCGGCGGCGCTGGTGGACTTGGGCTCGAACACGTGCGTTGGTGTGCTGTGGTTGCAAAGGGAAGGGCAGGAGCTTGAGCGCGAGCTTAAATAGGGCCAGAGGAAGGAAAGGCGAGGGGAGGCAGGAGGATCCCGGGCAGCGGCGCTTGCCATTGATGGCCGCGGCCATCACGGCGCAATTGAGCAATTAGAGAGGGGAAACGGCAAGAAACTGAGGGGAAATTGATTGGTAGTGTCATTGCCTTAATTGGCTTGCCCAGAGAGAAAGGGAAGGTGGAGGAGGCGGTCGGATTCAGCGGGGATCGCGGCGGCGCCGGTCGGGTTGAGCAGAGGGGAGGAAGAAGAAAGGAAGGGGGGAAAGGGAGGCTGACAGGTGGGTCCCGGCTGTCAGCGCCGCGGGTAAAAGAAAAAGAGAAGGGGGAAAGCGGTGGGCCGGCGCGGAGGTTGGGCTGGGCCGCCTGGCCCGAAAGGAGCCAGCGCTGGTTTTTTGTTTTTTTTCTTTTCCTTTTTCAAACTTCATTTTCAAATCATTTTTCAACTCAAATTCAAATCAAACTTTTTCAAACTTTTCTCAAGAATTTTATAGACTTTTTAGAAGCCACACAAGCAACCAAAAACCATGCAATCCAAATGATGATGCACATACACTTGTTGTCTCTAAGTTTATTAAATTATCTTTGATATTTTTAGAGCTCAAATTAAATAGCAATTTAATCTCCTTAAACCCTTAAGACTAATTTAAGTTGCTAAGTAATTTTAGTGATGGGATTTTAGGGTGTCACAAAGTTTCAATAGAAAATAATGTGCCTTTAAAGTTTTCTCTTTAGTTGTGAAGCATTGCTCCTTGTATATAGGTTAATGATCAGATTGTTGAGACAATAGGTGATCTGTTTGAGTGTGATGCTGTGGAAAAGTTATTTTCATCTTACTTGCGCAATGTTAGGCTGTGTCTTAAGAATACATCTAGCATTAATTGTGAGAATTGGGACAATCTGAAGCTTGCAACATCTCTGATAGTGATATTTGGCCTCGAAGAAGACGACTTTTTTCGTGAGGTAACCATACTAACTATTTTGTATCTATTCTCAGCTGCACATATTGCATTTCATGAAATATTGTATCATGTAACATGTTGAATCGTGTTCCTTTCAGGTGCTTTCAGAAGATGAGGTGTCAAAGTTGATGGATGATACCACCGCTTCGCCGCCTGGTCGACACCGTCCACATCGGCTCTGCTCCATACTTTCATTGGTAAAAAAACTATAGTGATGACGTGTAACAGATATATGGAATGTTATTGTCTCATTGGTGCACATAATTATGCAATGAAAGAACATTGGATACTTAACCAGAAAGTTACTACATTAGACTGTACTTTGTTCCAGTACCATGTTTCTTGAAACAGTCAGCCTGAAATATGTAATGTGAGATAAAGTTTGTAGAATGCTTCTGTATATTTTACTGGTATTGTTGTTCTTAATCATGCTTTTTATGATGGTTTCACTTGGACAATCTTACTATAATGGCACTCTGATATACCTGATATCTTTATATTTACATATATTCAGACCCTTGTATATTTTTTTGATATTATTATGGGGGATGCTCATGTTGCTTGAGCTTGTAGTTCAGGAAGAACCCATGTCTCGTTGTTGACGGTGTATTTTGGTACACCAAGCATTTTCATTACACTTTGGTTTGGATTTGTTTATGGAACTAACCCGCCACTAGGCACACTAATCATATAACAAGTTCATCTATGTGCATGCATTTGGAAGTGTTATGTTTATGTAGGAAAACATGGACATAAAGGACGGATTCGCAACAAGTTCAAAGGAGCATTTAGGGAGTCTTGTTCGTGCTCATGAGCTTGATGAAATCACTTCCAATGGTGGCACAGACCGAAGTGCTACAAGGAACACCCCCGGGGATTGAAGCGTAAAAGACCGAACTTCATGCGCGAAGAACCTCCATATTAGACGCGAAGATGACATCGTCAAAATCATGCAAGTGGAGCGGGCAAAGTGCATAATCACCTGAGGACCCACGGGAGCGAAGGGGCGACTGAACCGGGCCGAGATGGGCCTGGGCCGGTCGGCCCAGGCGGCCGGCCCAGCCCACTCCGGGGGTCGGTTCGCCCCCCTTTTCCTTGCACCCGAAGGATCTTCAACCCTAAAACCCTGGAGGCGTCGCCATTCGACATGGAGAGAGCCATTCGCACCAGGAGGCCATCCACAAGCTAGAGAGAGAGAGGAGGGAGATCTCCAGAGGGATATCAACCACCTCGAAGGAAGCACCCACAAGTGGAGAAGAAGGAAGACACCGTCGGAAGGGAAACCATGATCAACGGTGCTATTTCTAGCACCTTGATGGGGTAATCTCCTTATTTGTCCATGGGTTGTAATCGATCTTGAGATGTAATCATACTTTGTCGGATTATCTATCTATCATCTTGTGTTGTACTTTAATGCTTAAGGTTAGCTACCATGCCGTAAAGGGAGTAAGAGCTCCAATGCTTCCTCGGATCCATTCAATACGCCGTGTCCATCATAGGTCTAGTCATGAATACCTTTGCGTAGTGACAGTACGAGAGGAGGGAAAGGGCGAAACCGTGGTCACAACCCCCGATAGATTAGATTGGTTTTCTAGTTTAAAGCAATTGCATGTTCTAGTATCGTAGACCCATGGGCGAGTGTTTCCTATCTTGATTGCTTAATCATTCTCTCTAGTGTAGTTTAGTTGTTTTCTAGTTTAATAATAGTTAGAGTTTTAGTAGCTAGTGTGTAAAAGTAAGATCGAACGCTTGTAATCTCCTTGCTCCGCAGATTGACAAGAACCTTGGGAATCCCGTGGTGAAAAAGGTGTGGGGTCCGTACGCTTGCAGATCGTAGAGGGATACGTCTTTTATCCGTCAACAAGCCCCTTTTTCTGGCGCCGTTGCCGGGGACCAAGCTAGTTTACATCGTTTAGTATGCATCTAACTTAGTTTTATATTTAGTTTATCTTTTGTTTGCTATATCTAACACATATTATCTATAAAACCACTTGTTTTGTTTTTGTTTTTGTTTTTATCTTTTGTTTTGTTTTTGTTTGCTACATCTAACACATCGTTTAGAAGAACCGGAGAAATCACTAAGGGATTACGCTAGCCCTCGATGTGAAGACATAAAAGTACAAGAGTCGGATTCGAAGCTTGAAGCGACCAAGTGTGAGATTAAATCCAAGATCATCGAGATGGTGGCGGCAAACCCG
The DNA here is from genome assembly GCA_947561735.1 of Cenchrus americanus. Classification (NCBI taxonomy): domain Eukaryota; kingdom Viridiplantae; phylum Streptophyta; class Magnoliopsida; order Poales; family Poaceae; genus Cenchrus; species Cenchrus americanus. Next base: position 8,235,626 of record OX387240.1, on the reverse strand, counting down.
TTTGAAGGGATGGTTACGGAGAACCCATATAGACACATAAGGCATTTCATGACGCTATGCAACACGGTGCGTCAAGGAGTTCCCGATGAATGGTTCAAATGGAATCTCTTTCCCTACTCATTTGCCGGTAATGCAAAGACATGGTACTCGTTTGCGTCCTTTGAAGTTGAAGGCAATTCGAACAAGTTGACAAAGAAGTTTTGCGAGAAGTTCTTTCCAATTAGCAATGTTCAACATCTAAGGAGGCAAGTGATCACTTTCATGCAAGGAGAAGAGGAAGGGATAGACCAAGCTTGGGATAGGTTTAATGAGTTTGAACAAGGACCAAGACTCGGCTTCTCCGGTGACGTACTCTTGCATACATTTTTCTTTTCCCTAACCCCTAGTTGCATGCAACACGTCCAAATGTGTGCAGGTGGGGATATCATGGAGAAAACACTCACAGAATTCTACAAAAAATTAGAAAAGCGGCTGCCATGCGAAGAGATTGGGAAACAAGACTTGCGGAAGAGCCGGAATATAATTCAAGGAAGAAGAATTGTGCTGAATTTTCTAAAGAGGTAACCCCGGAAGTCACAAAAGAGGAGCCAATCCCGGAAAAGCTTGAAGAAGAACGCATCGAGTCAAGAACTACCCCGAGCGTTGACTTCGTCGTACTAAATGAGACAAACAAGAGAAGCATGTCAAGCGCAAAGCCACTAAGGGAGTTCGAACCAATGGATTGGGTTCCTATCGATTACGAAGAAGTATTCGACAAGAGAAGACCGTTCCCTAATCAAAAGGGGATGGCAAGAGCATTGGAAGTGGATTTCCCACCGGAGAAGAAAGCGGAAGAATCATACGCCCTTGAAACCACTGGTGAGATCTTTCAAAAGATCTTTGGAGATGATAAAGTGGATCCGGATCACATAGCCGAGGTGAAGAGAATCATGGGGATCAAGCCCTAAGCATCATCATACGCTCGCGTCGCCGAAATTTACACGACAGGATCCGAAGAAGAAGAGAAGATGGCACCACGCTTGAGTTGCGAGATCAACGGAGTTCAATACAAAGCTTTATGCGACATCGGAGCCCAAGTGTCCTATCTTCTAAAATTTACGATAAAGTTCAAGACCACAACCTAGACTTAGCTCCAACATCAACAAAATTAATTATGGGAGATGGTAGAACTATTAAACCTCTGGGTATTGCTTGCAACATGAAAGTAAAAATCTCTGGAAAATGTATACCAACCGATTTCTTTGTTATTGATGCTTACCATAGTAATCATGATCACATAATCCTAGGTAGGCCCTTTCTTAAGTTGGTTGATGCCGTGTTGGATGCCGGAGAAGGCAAAGTAACAATGAACCTTAATGGAACAAAGTACACATATAATTTTCTTCGCGTATCTAAACACCCTACACCCTTTCCTCCCGAAGAAGAAGTAGAGGAGGTAGATAGTGTTTGTTTTGTTGAAACCCTCAGAGACCCGCTGCAAAGAGCGATGGAAAATCAAATTAGTAATCAACAAGATGAAGAACTAGAAGAAGCAACAAAAGGCTTAGAACCACATGATGGAAGCGTGGAGGAAGGAAAATTCGAGGACATAGGAGAAATAAAACCCGAGGAGCCACAAGTGCCCGAGGTAGACCTTAAACCTTTGCTCAAAGGATTAAAGTATGAATTTTTGGGGCCAGACAAGACTTATCCTGTTAACGTGAGCGACAAGTTGAGTCCCGAAGAAAATGAAAAGTTCCTGATTTTATTAAAAAACATAGGAATGTGATTGGATATTTGATTAATGATCTCAAAGGTATTAGCCCAGCCTTTTGCACTCATCGTATACCAATGGAAGACCAATTTAAGCCCGTAGTGGACCACCAAAGGAGGCTAACTCATGCCATGCGAGAGGTAGTAAAGAAAGAGGTCATCAAGTTACTTGATGCCGGAATCATATACCCGGTTCCGCATAGCGAGTGGGTAAGTCCGGTACATTGTGTACCAAAGAAAGGAGATTTGACTGTGGTGAAGAATGAGAAGAATGAGTTGATACCGCAAAGAACCGTGACCGGGTGGCGGATGTTTATCGATTATCGTAATCTCAACAAAGCGATGAAGAAATATAACTTCCCCCTACCGTTCATTGACGAGATGCTCGAGAGATTAGCAAACTACGCTTATTTTTGCTTTCTCGATGGGTACTCGGGGTTCATGCAAATTCCCATTCACCCGGACGATCAACACAAAACAATGTTTACATGCCCTTATGGAATGCTTGCATATAGAAGGATGCCCTTCGGTCTATGCAATGCTCCGGCCTCGTTTCAATGTTGCATGATGGCCGTATTTTCGGAATTCATCGAAGAAATTGTCGAGGTGTTCATGGATGATTTTTCCGTTTATGGGAAGACATTCATGGATTGCTTTGCAAACTTGGATAAGGTCCTCACGAGGTGTGCAGAGGTAGACTTGGTGTTAAATTGGGAAAAATGCCACTTCATGGTCAAGCAAGGCATAGTGCTCAGACATGTTATATTCAAGAGAGGCATTGAAGAGGAAAAGGCTAAGGTAGAGACGGTTGAGCAACTCCCACCTCCGACGGATGTTAAGTCCTTAAGGAGCTTTCTAGGCCATGCCGGATTTTATAGAAGATTTATTAAGGACTTCTCAAAGATCACTAAGCCTTTAACGCATCTCCTTCAAAAGGATGTGGCTTTCGACTTTGATGAGAAGTGCCTAGCGGCATTCCGGACCTTTAAAAGTGCGTTGGTGAGTGCTCCCATTATTCAACCTCCGGATTGGAGCCAACCTTTCGAGATCATGTGTGACGCAAGTGACTACGTCGTAGGCGCGGTTTTGGGTCAAAGAAAGGAAGGCCGAGTTCACGCCGTTTACTACGCTAGCAAAACTCTTAATGGGGCACAATTAAACTATGCTACTACGGAAAAGGAGTTGCTAGCAGTGGTGTTCGCTTTCGAAAAATTCAGATCTTACATCGTGAACTCGAAGATCATTGTTTACACCGATCACGCAGCCATCAAGTATCTCTTGGCTAAGAAGGAAGCTAAACCACGTTTGATTCGTTGGATCCTTCTTCTCCAAGAATTTGATGTTGAAATTCGTGACAAAAAAGGGGTGGAGAACGTTGTGGCCGATCATTTGTCTAGGATGAATCGCGGACAAGATGATAAAGAGCCCATAGAAGATAAGATGAGAGATGACCACCTCTATCGAGTGCTCGATAAAGACACTTGGATGATTGATATCATTCGAGCGATTCGGAAGATGCCTCTCGATCATCTAGATAAAAACTCCCAATAGAAGATAATCTCCGAAAGTAGGAAATACTTTTGGGATGCACCATACCTCTTGAAACTTGGAAATGATGGAATTATGAGAAGATGTGTGCCAAGAGAAGAGAGGGTAGAAATTCTGAGGAAGTGCCACTCGGCGGAGTACGGTGGACACTATAGCCATTTTCGAACCCAAGCAAAAGTATGGTCGAGCGGATTCTATTGGCTAGAGATGCATGAAGATACTAAAAGATATGTTGCATCATGCCCCGAATGCCAAAGAACCGGAAACATCTTTCAAAGAAATTCTATGCCCTTGAATTACAATCTACAAATCGATTTATTCGATGTATGGGGTATAGACTTCATGGGGCCTTTCAAAAACTCATGCGGATATGAGTATATTCTAGTCATGGTTGATTATGTATCCAAATGGGTAGAGGCTATGCCATGTCGTAAAGCTTCCACGGAGGAGTCCATTACTATGATCAAGAACGTGATTTTTCCTCATTTCGGTACACCGAGAATCTTGATAAGCGATGGCGGAACTCACTTCACTGGAAAGAATTTCAAAAAGTGCTTGTCCAAGTTGGAAATTGAACATAGGGTCTCTACGGCCTATCATCCACAAACCAACGGACAAGCGGAAACATCGAATAGGCAATTGAAAAGTATTCTCAACAAAACCATAGAGAAGGGAGGCAAAGATTGGTCAAAGAAATTAGACGGAGTTTTGTGGGCTTATCGAACGGCGTTCAAGACACCAATAGGTATGACCCCTTATCAATTCGTCTATGGAAAGGCTTGCCACCTTCCGGTTGAGTTGGAACATAAAGTCTATTGGGCGATTAAAGAGATGAACCTCGATCTCGAAGCCGCGGTAGTGAAATGAAGAATCCAAATAAGTGAGCCAGAGGAGATGAGGTTGAAGGCGTATGAAAATGCAAGCATATACAAAGAGAGAATCAAAAGGTGGTATGATAAAAGATTGAAAAAGAAAGAGTTTAAAGAAGGAGATAAGGTCCTCCTCTGCAATTCGAGGTTTAAAACCTTCGAAAAGGGGAAATTGCAAAGCAAGTGGGACGGACCTTATGTTGTGCATCCGGTGCTCTCCAACGGAGCGGTAACCATTATGGATATAAAAGGCGATCAATTTATGCTGAATGGTCAACGACTTAAGGTGTACTACGAACCCGACGTTGTGCCCCTTCACCATGTTGATGTCTTCACCATGTAAGAAGAGCCCGAACGTCCCGCCTAGGACGAAAGACAAGGCATGGATTTTTGTAAATAGTTTTCCTTTTAATTTTCTGGAGTTTCTCGTGAAGATTTACTAGGCCAACTTTTTCCCATGGGCTAAGGAGGCGCAAAAAAGGGCGGTGCACGAAAAACCGGACCGACCCGACCCCCGAGACAGGGTGGGCCGGCCGGCCTAGTCCGACCGGCCCAGGTGGGTCCCGGCGGCGGTCGATCCCGGTTTTTGCCTGAATTGCTCCTTTTCGACTTCCTTCTTCGGTCAGAAAATTTTAAGGGAAGTTTAAAAAAGGAAATGAGGTTCCCACGGTTTTTCTCTTCGAACTATTTATTAGGCCGAATTGGGAGCTCGGGAATCAACCCCTTCAAGCAATACTTTGCACCCACGTAGCAGCCATTGTGTCCCCGAGGAGCTTAGAGTTGAAGCAAGAAGCCAAGGAGCCATTGATGGAGGAGGCGAAGCGATGCGATCTCAAGCTACCCGTCGAGATCAAGAGGACCGCCGGCATCCGTTGCGGAGGGCGTGTCCCGATCGGAGCTATTGCATCTCGCAACCCCGTCAAAGGAGAGAAGGTCCCTACGCCCGTTCGAAGGTCGGCGTGCATCCAAGGCATGAAGTGGAAGGACTACAAGGAGGTGTCGCCCGAGCCTAAGGACTATGGGAGTAGCGACTACTCCGACGATCGTAGCCCGAGCTCGTGGGCGGCCACCGGAAGAGATGATAACGATCTTTACATCTGGGATGAGGTGCCCAAGGAGAAGACTCCCGAAGGCCCCAACAACGGCGGCGACGACGGCGGTGACGACAATGGTGGTGGCGACGATGGCGGCGATGACGGCGGAGACGATGGCAATGACGACCCGTTCGGATTGCATCTGATGTGTTGTGCGGCTTGCCGTCACTCCATCGCGGATCTCTACGCGTCGGTTGTAACACCCCAGGTGTTTGTTAAAGATAACTAACTTAATTAGTTGCGTTAATCATGTTTAAATTGGCTCATAAACATGTTTGACATGTTTTGCCACAAATTTGCACAAAAGACCTCGGTCAAAATCTCAAACCACGGTCAAACCCTAGATCTCCTTTAAGGCTGAAACGGTTTTCTTGCGCGTTCTCCAAATTTCACTATAGAAGTTCAAAATCGGCCAATACGAAAGTTCTTCGTTATTTTCGGGAACACATTTTTCGTAAGTGGCGGACATTCCAATTTTGAGTGCAAATTGGCCAAAAATCGAGTTGACTGCGCTGTGAACAGTAACCCGAGCCGTGGAAAATCTGCAACTTCGGCCGACGTTCCCGAACAAACGGTTGATCAAAACATATGTCGCCCTTTGGGAAAGTTGTAGGTCTATAGCTCTTCTACAACTTTTGTTTTCGGAGATTTTCAAGTTAGTTGACACTTTTTGGAGTTTTGTAATTTTGAAAACGGGTTCGTGAAACTGGAACAGGCGCTGAGCGCCGGCGACGCCGCGCCCTCGCGCGCGGGCGGTTGGCCGCGCGCGCCCACGTGGCACCTACGAGGGAGTCCGGCGTATGGACATCGAGTTCGTCGGCGTGGACCCAAGGACGGACCGCGGAGACTCCGCCCGTACCCGTGCCGTACGCCGGGTGCGGCGGGCGAGCGGGCGTGTCGAGCCGCGCCACGCGCGCGCCGCACATTCTCGCCTTGCCATGCCGCCTCCCCGGAGCGCCGCCACCCGGCCGAGCCTCGCGCTTTAGGCCCCGCGGCCGTGCCCAAGTCGGCCCGACATCGTCCCTCTCGTCATTTTTCCCTCGCGCGCGTCGAGCTCCGCCCGAGCCGGAGCGCGTCGTCCACCGGTCCGCACCGCCGCCGTCCGTCGCTCTCCCGAGCAAGACCGCGCGTCATCCTCTTCGTGCACGTGCGCACGCTCCCTCGCTCCTCCCTCAACACCACCGCACCATCGCCGGGCGGCCGGACGGTGCCGTCGCCGCCCGAGCACGGCCGCGGCGGGCAGGACCGAGCCGTGCCGGTGCAAGCACCCGGCGAGGCCGCCTCCGGTCCAATCTTCGCCAATAATCGGTCAAGGGTGAGTCCCCGGTCCTTCCTAGCCTCTTCCCCGGTCCATCCCGGCGACGAGCTCGCCGGATTTTGGATTTTCCCGCCGGCCATGGCGCCTGGGGGTCACATTGCTTCTTCCTCAATAATTCCATGGAGTTTTCCGTAATCTAGGGATCTGTTCGTAATTTCGAGAAAATACTTCGAGGGTCTGGCTGTAAAAGTAGTTTTAGGGTTACAACAGCAACTTCGAAAAATCATTAAAAATCGTAGAAAAATCAGAAAAATGCAAAACCAATTTTGTTGGGTTCGTGGTGAAGAAACCTATCTTTTCTAGAAAACATGTATAGGGTTTCTCTGTACAGTTTTTGAATTAAAAATTCAAACTCAGTTTGGAGTGTTTTTAGTGTGATTTAAAATATACACATGCTATGAACTTGAATTTTGGATATGTTGCTCTTTATGTCATGTTTAGATCCGTGACAAAAATTTGCATGATTTTGATGTATATATTTTCAGTTATGATTTATTTAAGCTTCATGCTAGATTAAGTTTGATGCTTTTTATAGCCCCTTTAATGAACTTTTCTTTGAGCACAAGTGCACCCTAGGGATTTGGCTTGATGAGTAGTACCTCTGGTAGAGTGGATTTGAATTTAGGGAATTGTTTAATAGATGTTTTGGATTTAAGCTTGTGTAGGAGTTTAAATTTAAAATCTGAAAAATAATTTGAATTTGCAACCATGCTTTGGTCAGAAACTCATTCTTGGCATACATGACCTGTAGGAGAAAGTTGAAGTCAAAAGGTTTATTAAATCTTTTTATATGAATTAATGTTGATTTACTAGGCTGCTATTTGTCTTTTTCGTATAAATTAATTTATAAATGATCTTAGGCCAAATTTTGGTGTGAGAGCTTAAACTAAGCATATGTTGTTGTGTGCAAAAGATTAGATTCGTTGGAAGTGTTTTTGATTTAATTTGGATGTATGGTTGAAAGGCTTGTTGTAAATAATTAAAGAAAGAAATGAAAATTAAAAGTGCTAAATTGTGAAATCATGTTTGATTCTGTTTTTATTAAATGAAACACACCCGCTTGCTGTTTGGTGAAGTTAAGTAACTTAAATTGCTCAGATGTGCACACAATCACCATCAAAATAATGTTTTGTTTATTATCATACACACTAATAATTTCTGTAAGAAAATAATGTGGTTTGGATGTATGTGTCCAACAAGAGTTGGTTTTGTGGTAATTCTCCCACCTTCACCATAACCTAAGGCATGTGCATGTAAACGTGTAGATATTCCCGACGGAACATACACGCTCACCCAGGAGGAGGAGGGAGCCACTAGCGGAGAGGTGAATCAGTTGAGTGTGCAGCAAGACCTGGACCAAAGTCCAGAAGAGCCCAAGGCTTGTTTTGGTACCGAGTCTGAGTAAGGCAAGCACTGGTTTCATCTAACCCACTTTATAAATGAAAATCATATCCTTTACTTTTCAGCACTTTATGCTTTACTTTGTGCATTTAAGTTTCAGGAGTTGTTTTGAAACCTAGTTGCATGATCCTTAGGACTCCTATGCTCTTTTACTAGTATGTTAGGAACGCTAGTGCCATGCTCTAAGGATACGGTAGAAGTCGAGTAATGACTCATTGCTCGCGAGATATAGGATGCTTATGTTGGAATCATAAGTTGGTTAAAATGACTCGATCATGTGGTAAGAGCAATGGGTTCGGTCTCGATCGAGTAGCATGATGCTGGTCCTAAGCTATTGAACGTACCAAGTACTTGTCGAGAATGGAACCGGTAAGCCTAGTACCTTCTGAACCGGGGCGGGATCTTTCTAGCTACCCGCTTGGGATGTGTCTCCAGGCTAGCTACCCGTGGTATAGTGTGTGAGTCCGGACTGGTCGGGTTAGACCCTCCGGATAACCGTGTACCGCAGTTTGTAGCGTCGATCCTAAACCGTGGGATGTTGGGAACCGCCCTGGTTGGGGTAGACACCGCACTTGGTCTACCTTCTTCCGTGTATCTTGGGTTTACCTTGCAAGGATATAAATCGATCGATCGTCGGTCACTCGCCGTTATCTAAGTCGGCTTGACCACTGGCTACCCCATGTTTATCTATGGAACATTTTGGATTAATATTGTTACCTGTTTAATATTGTTTGCACAACATGCTTGTTTAGTACAGGTGCTCACCTAGACTGATTAATATACTAGAATATGAGCTAAAACTCGAAAATAAGGATCCACTCTTAGTCGCTTTTGGCAAAACAAACCCAGCAGCCAAAAAGCCTTGCATGTCTAGCTGTACTTTATTTTTGTCGGGTAAGTCTTGCTGAGTATTAGTACTCAGCCTTGCTTAATTTGTGGTTTTCAGGTAATCCCATCTGGCCTGGTTCTATCCCAGATGGTTGGGAGCTTGAATGGGAGAACGATGAGGAGGAGTGATATGCATGGATGGCCTCCCGTGTGTATCATGCGCTAGTTTTATTTCCGCTGTTTAAACTCCGATCATGTTTACTTTTATGTATGAAAAACCTGGTTTGTAATAATGTTGAACTTGTGAACCTTTTATGTAATGTAATGTTGTACTCTGGTCCCGCCTTCGTGTGGGCTTAGCGCATATCAGTGATCCTGTTGTATGTGATTTACCGGGCTTTACCCGGCGGAAGCGACTTAATAATTCTTTATTATTGCTTAATGGCCAAGTGGACCGGCTTAGGCGATAATACGGAATTATTTTGGGCGGTTCTGTCACATCGGTCGACGAATGTCTCCAAGACATGGAGGCGATGAGGCAGCGTTTGGAGGATTTGGAGCACGTAGTTGAAGACGACTACAAGTTCCTTAATCGCAACGTGCGCAAACTTTTTGGCATGGTCGGGAACATGAGAGGCAAGTGGTGTAATAGTTACGAAAAGTACCACTAGGTCTAGTTTTCCCCTTAGGAATTTTGTAAGATACGACGAGGACGTCGTATGTTTTTAGCGTGGGGGGGAGCTAGCTAGCTCGCCTTAGCTTTTAAGCTTCAAGTTTAGGTTCGGTTTGATCTTCGAGAGAGTCTAAGAGTGTAAAGAGAGAATTAGAGTTTAAAGAGTCTTAGTTTTCGAGTGTGTTTTTAAATTTTTGCAAGTTTGAAGTGTCTTCAATTAGTGTTGAGTCAAAGAAAATCAAATAAAAAGAGTCTTTATATATTTTTTGTCTTGTGTGATGCTTATCTTTATTCACTTGTTTGTTTGTCTTTGATTCTTGATATATGAATAAAAGTGTGTGGTTCGAAAAACGTTTACTGTGGTGCTTAGTGGAATTGCTACTACTAAGAGTACCCATACCACACTTCGATCTTGAGCTTCACATGTTAGTTGTGCTATGTTCAATGCTAAAAGTTGGAGGATTTCAGTTCTGAAAATTATCTAAAAAACCTTGTAATAAAGGTTAGCAAAACCTCTTTTTCCAAGTTGAGAGTAAGAAAAAAATCCTACACGAAGCCATTTTTTTGCTCCACCATAAGTGTGATTAGCACGATGAGTGTTAGGCTAGGATCCTTCTCTCTTGGGAGTTTTAATTTCGAGCAATGATCATGCTCTTGAGCTTATCTTTTGTTGCTAGCCTCGTCATGTATTCGGTAACGTGACTTTCACACCGGAAGTCCCATACATCGCCGAATTCCATACCCAACCCTATACATCTCTTTTGTACATCGCATTCCTTGAACACAACCTACTTTCAAAAGTTTCATCTCGTCTCTAGCATGATTTATTTAAAATTTCAGATTGTATGCATGCGAGAAAGAGAGGAGTTGAGAGCTTTGAAAAGTTGTCAAGAGAGGGAAAATAAAGAGAAAAGTATGAGTATGGAAAAGAAAGAAAGAAAGAAAAAATATATAGAAAAGTAAAGAAAGAGAAAAATGTGAGAATGAAAAAAAGAGAAAGAGAAAAGAGGGGTGGCAAGAAGGATATGAGAGGGATGAATCAAGTGAAAGAAAAAAATAAAGTGCAAGGAAGGATGTCACGTTGTCGAGAGACGAAACTTTCACTCTTTCCAACCATGTGCAATCCGACAACGAGGACATCATCGGTGCCTCGTAGTCATAATTTTCTTTTGCCCTTGCACATGTCCACCATTCTAAATCTTCTCATCGTTGATATCCCTACATATGGTTAATTCTCATTATCATTGGCTTTGAAAGGTAAACAACCATTAGAGGAAGTTCTTAGTTTGACAATACTTGTGTTGATTGTGCTAGCCCTGCCTATAGCTCCACTTTACATGTTATATGAGAGACTTATGGGAGGTGAGAGTTTATTTATAAAATTGGTTTAGGATAGTCACCTCATATGAGTGACTTGAGAGAGCTTGGAGAAATGATTTTGTCTAATACTTGTTGCAGGAATTTTGTTTGAAAAATTATAAAAACCCTCCGATGGAAGCAAAGAAGTAAGTTGTAACGCCCGCGTTTTTAGCTCCAAATAAACCACTTAATAAATCATGCGTATTTTCAAAACTGTCCCGCCGAGCTCAATTACCCCCTTCAAACCCTAGTCACTGTCCCTCCCTCTCACCCCGACGCGCGTGCCGCGAATCCCGCCGGCACCGCCCGCACCCGGACCAGCACCCACGCGTGCCTTCCCAACGCCACGGTCGGCCACCGTGCGGGAATCCCGCACACGCCGCGGTCCCGCCGGCCGGTCCGCCTCGCCATCACCGCCGTCCCGGAAAACGCGCCGACGCCCGGAAACCGGGAAAACCCCCGCAAAACCCTTCCTCTAATTTCCCTAACATTTTTCCTAATTTTCTAAAACTTTTCCAAATTCTTTTTCTATTTTTCTCCCTTTTTCTTCTTTTCTTCCTTCTCTTTCTTTTTCTTTTCTCCTTTCCTTTTCTTTTTCCTCCTCCTTCTTCCTTTCTTCTCTCTCTCCCTCCTTTCCTCCTCCTCCCGCGCGGCCAGGATCCCGCGCCCCCCCCCCCCGACCAGCGCCCTGGCACCCGTTGACCTCGGCCCGCGCACCGACCGCGCCACCCTCCCGGCACGCCACCGCGCCCCGGCCTCCTCTCCTCACCTTGCTCAAGCACGGGCCCGCGACGGGACCTCTCCCCGGCGCCCGACGACCCGCCGAGCCGTCGCCTCCGCCACCGCCGACGCGCGCGACCGCCGCCGCCCCGCGCCGGCCGACGGCGGCTGCCTAACTCTCCTGCACGAAGTTGACCATAGCAGCCCGAGCCGTCGCATCGCCGGTCGCCGCGGAGCCGGCCGGACTTCGAGAAGAAGCCCGAGCTCACTGGCGGCCTCGCCGGAAATATCTTCTCCCCCCCAAACCGACCTACAGCGCCTATTTAAGGCCGCCACCACCACCCCCTCGCCGCACCACACCACCATCGAGCTGTCACACATCCTCTCCCCCGAGCTCCACCACGCCGCCACCATTAACACCGCCGCCGCCCTCTGTCCGCCGCCGATCCGCCTCCTCACGCCGTTCTAGCCGAAGGTGAGCACGGGGATGGAATTCCCTTGTCCTCCTCTCCATCCTGCCCTACTCCCCGGCCGCCGCGCGCTGGGGCCGCCGCGCCCCTCCCCTCCAGAGCCGCCGCCGCCCCCCTCCCTATCCTCTGTTCTGAACCGAAGGGGAGGAAGGGGATGGCGTTTTTGCCAAACCCCCCTGTTTCCCCCTTTTCCTCAAAACCCGAGCCCTATTCCCTCTCTCTCTTTATTCTTTTCAATTAGCCCCTGATTTAATAACTAATTATGGATTGAATACTGCTACACCCTAAATAATTTACAACGTGGCCCTAACCAAGTTTATATTAGCGTAATCACCCCTATTATCATTAGTAAAAATTACTAATAAGTCCTTAATCCCTATAACCCCTCTTTAACCCAACATTTCATGCACAATTAAACCCAAATTTCACCACACTCTTTTCCGTAGTACACCGCCGGACCACCCCCCCCCTCCCTGGGACTTATATATACCCCCTCTCCGCTCACCTCCCCCTCCTCGAGCTCGGCCGGAAATATGTGTGCTAGTCTTGCTTGCTTGCCTGTGTGTGCGCCATAGCCGACGGAGTTGACAGAGGAAGGTACCTCGAGCCGGAGATCGAAGCCGACTACTGCGAGCAGGAGCCCGAAGGCCCGAACGCCGAGCCGGCACTCCCAGAAGACTTCGAAGACGGCAAGTTCACCCTCATCCTTTGATGCATGCTTCTGTCCTAGTTTTTATAAATATACCCTATACCCGTTTTATAAGTTGCATATTGTTTCACTGCAAAACATGGTAGGATAGCCACCCTTGATTGTTATGATTGAAACTTATTTTGGCCTAAATGATTGTTTTACAAATGTGTGCGTGCTTTCAAAATGTGTGAGTGCTTCAAAAACAAAAAGGGGATATGCTTGGAAAATGATAAAGAACTGAGTAGACGGGATGGACGTGTGTGTCAGGAGTATGGGTGAGCTCGTACCTGTGTGGTTGAGCACGTTGGGAGTTGTCCATCTTGTCGGTTAAGGACCGGGTTGCGTGACATCTCACCTGACCCAAATCATCGTACAACCACTCGACCGTTGTATGTGGCAACGGCTTAGCATAAACCCCACTAGTTAATCTACTTGCCATCTGGTGTGCGGGTGAGCGGCGGGAGACCAAGGAGCAGGGGTATGCTCTGTGTGAGGTACGCCCCGGTTATGTGGTATGACCCCTTGGGTGCTTCCGTGGTGGCTCGTAGTGTTAGCTAAGGTGGGTAATGGCTATGTTAGGATCCGTACCGGCGCTGAGGTGTCCGTGTGACGGTACCCTACTTGTGGGTAAAGATGTACAACCTCTACAGAGTGTCAAACCTATTCGAATAGCCGTGTCCACGGTATTGGACGAGTCATGGTGTGGTCACAAAAACTAGTGTTTGGGGATGGGATGTTTTCTGGCGTGAGTTGTTTTCTGGGTGAAGTGTGTGGCTGTGTGCCTGGGCTACGACGGACGGGAAGTTCGGTAGTTCCACAGAGGTTTTCCCTAAAACATTTGAGTTACTTGGGTTATGAAAATGATTTGCGAAAACCTTTTTGAAATGAACCCCTGCATGTGTAAGTTTGCAAAATGAACCTTAACCTGATCCTTGTTATACCTTATGCATGGTTCTGCTTATAAGCCCCTCCGTGGGTGGGGTTGGATTTGCTGAGTACGTGTGTGCTCACCCTTGTTTTACTAACTATTTTACAGAGGAGGATCCCGATTACATTCCCGAAGACGTTGAGTAGGTCGTTGCCCTACACCCAACCGTGCCTGTGTACCCAGGGCCCTACCGAAAGCTTCCATGGTGTGGTACTCTGAGGAGGCTATGGAAGCCTTTGCTATTGTAGTGTGGTCTTTAGCTTTGGTGTTGTTCCTTGTAGCGTTGGCACTACCGTGCCCTCTGTGTCGCCGTGATGTAAAAGACTGATTCCACCTGTTGTAATAAATGTGCTACCAGCCTCCTGGGACTGGTATTTGTGTCACATTTAGTCACCTCTGGTAAGATCGAACGCTTGTAAACCCCTTGCTCCGCGGATTGACAAGAACCTTGGGAATCCCGTGGTGAAAAAGGTCTGGGGTCCGTACGCTTGCGGATCGTAGAGGGATACATCTTTTATCCGTCAACACTCTTTGATATATTTTTTGCTGAACAATCTGATTTTTTGTCTCATTGGTTAGCACGGTAGGCATATGTGTTGACGATGAAAATCCGTCAACCTAGCCATGAGTTTACCTTCGGTGTTGGCATAAGTTTTATACCTTATCCATTGGTACTAACCCCCGTGGTATAACAAGTTCACTTGTGCAGGTCGGTTTTGGAGTTTAGTGTTTATGCAGGGTTTTAGCATTGAAAGCAAGGCTTCCAGGATAAGTTCATCAAGCACCTTGTGACAAGACCTTGAAGCCCCGTACAAGTCATGCAATGAAGCAAACTTGACTCCAAGAAGCCCAGGGACCTAACCCGAGAAGATGACAAACTCCGAAGACCTACCCAGAAAAGTGCCGAATCTTGCGGGACAAGGAGCTACGTCCAACTCGGAGAGAAACTGACGACAAGGGCCCACATGCAGAAGGGGGAAGGATCTAGAAGACTCGGGAACCGACGCCACGTGAAGGAGGCCGGGAACTGGGCCTGGATGGGCCCAGGCCGGTCGGCCCATCCCAGTCTAGGGCCCATTTGCCCCCTCCTTTGACCTAGCCGCCATTCGGGCTATTTATAGCCCAGGGGTCGAGAGCCACGAAGGAATCAATTCTTCATCGGCCGCCGAGGAGTAGAGAAGAGAGGGACACCATCCCGAAGAGGAGAGGATCGAGCTAGTTGACTAGGGTTACCCTAGCCGACGTGGAACCTTGCAAGGAAGACCACGTCGGAGTTCCCGGAGCTAGAAGAAAGATTAAGGTAGGATCCCGGTGGTGATCTTGTTTATATATCATTGTACTAGTTAAATTATCAAGTTGAATCTGATTTCTAGCGATCAAGTGTTTACTTCGATGTCTTCGTTTTTCGATCGACTTTGCTTATTCTAGATCTATTCTCGAGATAGATCACATAGGGTGTTCTTGTAGCCGCGGTGGCTAGAGGTGCATGCCGGATCTTCCGAAAGAACTCGACTTGTCCTTGGACTCGCCCTAGACTACCCGCATGAATAGGAGTACGTTGTGACAGAATGGGGGCTCTGAAAGGCGGGCGTTTCGGAGTCGGACGGGAAACCACGATTTAAAGAGGCTTCTAATGAGATTCGATTTGCTACTTCTTCTTTTGCTTGGAACTTCAACAAAAGGCTTAACCCGATCTCTCTAGATCGGTTTATCTACCCTATCTATCTTTGTTACCTCCGGTCTTTAGTAGATTAGATTCGTTTTGTGTTCTTTATCTAGATGCATTAGGGTTTCACTTTACCAAAGATTGAAGTTACTTGGCTTTACTAGATCATCTTTTGTGTCACACATTTGTTCCACAGATTTGATACCTTGGGTTCACCACTCGAGGAAAGAAGGGTCCCTTGACTACGACGGGAGACTTGTCCGCTTGCAAGTCTAAATGAACTTTGATACAACTATTGACCGTCAACAATATGTAAGCATTCATTCTTTCTTATAGAAGAAGAAGAATGACAAGCGAGGAAGTGGTCACCACGACGCTCAAAATCCTTCAAGGCAAGGGAAAGCAAGTCGTGGACCACGGTGAAGGGACGTCCTCGCGCTTCAAGAAGAAGAAGAATGACAAGCATCGCCGTGACGACAATTTCGTCGCGGTGGTAGAGCGAAAGACGTCGTGCCCCAAGGGCAACCCGACCAAGCCCGCATCATCCAAGGACCACTTCGAGAGGCTCTTGGACGCACCGTTCCCACACCATGAGGTCCCCGTCAAGCACACGCTCAGGCAGTGCCGGCTCATGAAGAACTATGTTAACGGTACCCTCAAGCCAAGAACGGCAGACCAGCCCAAGAAGGGAGGCCCGTCCCCTGACAACGACGATGGCCCAGGGCTATGTTCCCAGGGGAAGACAACGCAATGCACACGATCTTTGGGGGATCTCCGGCAAGACCCTCAAGGCGACGCAAGAAGCTCATCCGACGAGAAGTCTTCAATGCCGATGTCGCGAAGCCGTCCTATCTAAAGTGGTCGGAGGTTCTGATAACCTTCGACCGCGAGGACCATCCTAACCACGTGCCTCATCATGGATCCTACCCACTAGTGGTAGCTCCCTTATTCAAGTCCAAAAGGGTCCACAAGGTCCTGATGGATGGGGGAAGCGAGATCAACGTGCTCTATGCGTCAACACTTGACGACATGGGCATCCCGCGGTCCACACTGAGGCCGTCGACTGCGCCATTTCACAGGGTCGTACTCGGGATGGAGGCGCTCCCATCGGGCAGATCGATCTGCCCGTCATGTTTGGGGACGTGCGAAACTTCCGCACATAAACCCTCACCTTTGAAGTGGTGGGGTTCTCGGGGACGTACCACGCGATCCTCGGGAGGCCGGCATACACAAAGTTTATGGTCGTGCCCAACTATACGTACCTGAAACTGAAGATTCCCGGTCAGAAGGGGATCATCACAACAGGGCCAACGTATCAGTGCGCATACGAGCGTGACGCTGAGTGCTTTCAG
Organism: Cenchrus americanus; assembly: GCA_947561735.1. Taxonomy (NCBI): domain Eukaryota; kingdom Viridiplantae; phylum Streptophyta; class Magnoliopsida; order Poales; family Poaceae; genus Cenchrus; species Cenchrus americanus. Next base: position 8,218,957 of record OX387240.1, on the reverse strand, counting down.
TTCGCTGAAGCAATCGTCTGGTCCGAGAGGCTCCGCGCCGAGCCTCGATCCGAGGACGAGGACGTCCCCGAGTCGTCCAAGCGAGCAGCCTGCTCTTTCGAGCCCACCAAGGACGTCAAGGATGCGGTCGTCTCCGACGACGGTCGTACGCTCCGTATCAGGACGACGCTCGATCCTAAATAGGAAAGCGCGCTCATCGACTTCCTCAAAGCGAACCTCGATGTGTTTGCATGGCAACCCTCCAACATGAAGGGGATCCCGAGAGAGGTTGCTGACCACAAGCTAAACATCAAGTCAGGATTAAAACTAGTGAAACAGCTCCTTCGCCGCTTCAACGACGAGAAGTGCAAGGCGATTGGCGATGAGATTAGGAAACTCCTTAGTGCAGGGTTCATCCGAGAAGTCTTCCACCCCAGGTGGCTAGCAAACCCTGTACTTGTAAAGAAGAAGAATAAGAAATGGAGGATGTGTGTTGACTACTCGAGCCTTAACAAGGCATGTCCCAAGGAACTGTTTCCTTTGCCTCGCATAGATCAGGTAGTCGATTCAACGGCTGGGTGCAAAACCCTTTGTTTTCTCGATGCGTACTCCGGGTACCACCAGATAGCGATGTGCATAGAGGACCAACTCGCAACTTCATTCATCACTCCGTTCGGCACGTATTGCTACCAGATGATGCCCTTTGGGCTCAAAAACGCGGGTGCCACTTTCCAACGGTGCACGCGATGTGTCTTTGGAGAGTTGATAGGATGCATCATAGATGCGTACGTCGACGACATCGTCGTAAAGTCAAAGAAAACAGGGGATTTGGTCCCCGACCTCACCGAGGTCTTTGCAAAACTACGACAACACGGGGTAAAGCTAAACCCCGATAAATGCGTTTTCGGGGTTCCGAGGGGCATGCTCCTCGGCATTGTCGTGTAGGAACGCGACACTGAGGCCAATCCCGAGAAGATCTCGGCCATCATGGACATGGGGTTGATCAAGAACCTGAAGGGCGTGCAGCGTGTCACGGGTTGCCTCGTGGCTCTAAGTCGCTTCATAGCGCGACTCGGAGAGCGCAGCCTGCCGCTGTACAAGCTCATGAAGAAATCCGACCAATTCATGTGGACCCCCGAAGCACAAGAGGCACTAGATTCTCTCAAGAATATGCTCAATAGTCCTCCTATCCTAACCGCTCCGACACCAAAGGAGCCAATTCTCCTGTACATCTCAGCGACAACCTAGGTTGTTAGTGCGGCGTTGGTGGTCGAGCGAGAAGAACCCAGGAGGTCGCAGAAGGTGCGACGACTTGTATATTTCGATAAGTTCTCCAAACGGATGAGGCTCGGCCCATCGTCAACGTTCGCTCCGAGGAGGCGATATCATTCTTCACCGATATGATCTATCGCTTTGGCATACCCAACACAATCATCACCGACAACGGCACCCAATTCACAGGGAAGAAATTCCTCAACTTCTGCGACGACGACAACATACATGTGGACTGGACTGTTGTTGCCCACCCAAAGACGAACGGGCAAGTCGAGAGGGCGAACGTCATGATCCTAGAAGGCTTGAAGCCACGAATCTTCAAGCGGCTCGACAAGTTCCGAGCAAGATGGGTAGCCGAGCTACCGTCCGTATTGTGGAGTCTGCGGACCACACTGTGCCGAGCCACGAGGTTTACACCTTTCTTCATGGTGCATGGCTCCGAAGCGGTCTTGCCCACGGACATCGACTATGATAGTCCGCGAGAACGGGCTTACACCGAAGAAGGAAATCAAGTCGCACTCGAGGACGTGATCGATCAACTCAATGAGGCGCGTGACGTAGTGCTTCTTCGGTGCGCCAAGTACAAGCAGGCCCTGTGGCGCTATCACGAGCATAACGTGCGCCCCCGAGAGTTCCATGTCGGCGATCCCATGCTCCGACGAGTTCAAGGCAGTAAGGACAGGCACAAGATATCGCCACCTTGGGAGGGGTCGTTCATCATCCATGAGGCGCTCCGACCAGGAACATACAAGATCCAATACGAGGATGGGAGGGTCACTCCAACGCATGGAACATCAAACACCCGTGCCTGTTTTATCCTTGAGTAAATGTTCAAACCTCGTACACCAATAAATAGATGTTGCATGCCTTGTTCACATGTCTCTGAATTCGAAAACTTATCGTTTGGCTGTGTTCACATGTTTGCGACAACGTTTGGGGTTGAGCAGCAAGCGTCTCCCTGCTCGGGGGCTACCCAGGCAGGGCACGATGCCCTCCCCCGTTTTTACGATTTTTTTCAAAAAAATACCGACAATTGTGTTGAGACCAATCGCGCGAGCGAGAGGTTTTTTGACGGAAACTCGATCTCGCAAAAAGTAAAGATGACGGCCTACGTGGGGTGAGGGGATGTTGTTCGTTCAAAGCTCCTAGTGCTTACGCCTCCGCGGCTACTGCACGAAGACTTGCGAGCACTCCCCGAGTCCCCAGGTCATGGTCCGACCTCTTTTCAAAAGCACTCGAGTGACCGCCTGGACTCCGGTCCGAAAAACGATTTCACAAGCAAAACCTCGTCAAGTTACCTCCCAAACCTTCCGAGTTCTCGGGGGCTGCGAATGAGTGGTTGTACTTTGCGGATCGAGGAGGCCAGGCCTTCTGACTCCTACGCCTCCGTGGCTCTAGAGTAAGGCTTAATTGCTTTGGTTTTCCGAGACCGACTGTGTGTTGTTGTAGTCGTCCTCGAGCGCTCAGAAGCGGTCGGGATGTAACGCAATTCGAATAAAGTACTTAGCTACATAGCTTGTAGCCTTACAACTTGTTCGGGTTATTACATCAAACAAGTTATGGTACAATTAACTTGAGGGCCTTGGGGCTTCTGGGTCCTCTGATGCAGCCTGTGGCAGCAGCTCCATGTCCTTCAAGGCCGCGTCGGCCATGTCGCGGGCGAAGGAGGCACAGTCTTCTTCCAACTCATTGCACTGCGCATCGGGGATGCCAGGGGCCCAGCCGCCGCTCAGCACCATGCGGTCTAGCCCTTGGTAGTGCGACTCGAACATGGCGAGGACTGTGCACTGTCCGCCGGGTCGTCGCCAGCTCAAGCTCCGGACCACGCTAGGGAGGCCCCCGACCTCTTCAATCAACGTCTCAAGCGTCACCGGTCCGAGTGACACACTGAGCCCGACCATGGCCGTGCTCATCGCCTTTCCGAGCTTGGCTATGTCCCCGATGACCTTCTAGCTGATGGCCGCCAACTTGCGCTGGACGTCCCGAGCTTGGTTCAGGGCGGCCGCATCCTGCTCCCGAGCCATCTGCGGCTACTCCAGCTCGGTCGTGACCTCTGAAAGGCGAACCGAATGACAAGTTATGGCGGGTCTGCGGAAGAAGGGAAGACGGGGCTAAGGCTCAACACTTACTTTGAAGCTGTTCGGACAGGCGCCCGATTGCGCCATCCTTCTCGATAACCTTGAGGAGGGCAGCGTTCAGCTCCTGCTTCTGCTCGCCAGCTTCGCAGTCATCCCGGCGCGGATTACGCGCGCCCCTGCGACCACGACCAGCGAATCAGAATGTGACAAGAAACGAGCAGCAAGCAAAGACAAGGAAAGAAACCAACCACACAGCTCACCCTCAAGGTCCTGCGACAGCTTGCCGTTGCTCTCGCGTAGCCACGTCACCTCCTCGGAAGCCACCTGAAGCTGGTTGGTGACCTGTGCGAACTAGCGGCCAGCCGTCACCAAGTCCGTCGTGGCCATAACCAAGTCACGCTCCAGCTCCGACACCTTCGCATCGAGCGTCGTCTTCTCGCGGGCAGCAGCCTGGGCGGCGTCTCGGGCGGCGACTTCGGTGGCAGTAGCAGAGGTTCTGGCCCTCTCAGCGTCTTCAGCGGACGCTGCTGAAACGACCCGGATTTCCGCGAACGGAACCCCGAATCTTAGCACCTCGGTGGTAGTCCCAGGAGGGCTACCACGTGCAATCCCCCGTCTCGCCGATGCCAAAATCCATACGTAAAGATAAAAACAAGAAAGTAGAGTACATCGTTTATTTTATTACATTAATCGTAGTACATCTCTTCGGCACATGCCGGTACAAGTCCATCGGGACCGAATCAAACATAATTAAAACGTCTAGCGGCGGCTCCATGAAAGCGCGGAAACTCCATATCCGCAGCGGCTCAAGTGTAGGAAGAGCTCTAGTCCACCCAACCGTCGTTGTCGAAGTCGTAGTCCGGCTCGCGTCGAGTCACCGTGGTCTACCCGATAAGCGGGTAGGTCATGTCAGCTTCCCAACAAAGAGGCAAAAGCGGTGTATGTTCTACTATGCATGAGATAACCCTATTCTGGCTGTAGAAAGCTTAATCAAAGCAGCATTGCAACGTACAAGGTAAGCAGAAAATAGCTAGGAGGTCCACACCTTGGGGAAGCTTCCGCTTCCGAGGTCCACACCTCAGGGGTCCACACCCCGCTCAAGGAATACCACACCAAAACACCGGATCTCAACCACGATCCAGAACCCAACTCTCATCTGCGATGTGGGGCCCACCAACTCCTATCCCCACATCTCAACGGCCGGAGCCGGGCTCACACACTCGGGGGAGAGATGAAGCACAAGAGAAGTGTAACTAGTCAGGTGAGAGATCGAAAGACTGTCCATAACCAGTGGACACGGACTATAGCTATAAGTTTAAACACTCTGCAGAGGTTGTACAACTGTACCCGCCCGAATAGAACCGGAACCGGCCGTCACCGGTGTCCGACCCTACCATACGGCTGAAGCCCAAGTAAGTGGATAGTACCCTCCCCGCATCTCCGAGCCCGGCCCGGCCTCCGCGGCGCAGCTCATACTACCCGCGAGAGGTCCCTCGAAGCCGTGGAACCCTTCCCCGCCTCGCCAGGGCAAAGTCTACTAAGGAGGGAAAGACCACTTCCGACACGATCACTCCGATCCTCCCCCGGGAGGGGTGCTATCCACTACAAGTCTCACCCCGCACCCCCCGCCCAATACAAGGCGGGCGGTCTGTACGAAAATAGTCATCCGAAACAAGGTCAACTGACGATCGGTCCTTAAGGGGCCGAGAGCGAGCACTCATCAACTCCATCCCACACGACACGACCCTCGGGTAAGAGGCCAGATCGCATCTTCCCTCGGCAGCCGTTCACAAGTAACCAAGCGGCTCGCTCCCGCCAAAACACAGCAAGGAGATACGCAACCCAGAACGCATGCTAGAATCACACTGAGATACCCACATCTCAGCCCAAGCCCAGAGTACCATCCATAATCAAGCAACAAAAGTATGGATAGTTGTGGTAAGGGACTAGCTAGGGGTCTGTAGCTAGTCCCGCAGGTAGTAGAACAAGGAAACAGGATATAACAAAGCATCAAGGCATGGCTAGTAAACGGGTTATGCAAAACATCAGATCAATGCATTAAAGTAAAGCACTACCAGCTATTTAACAACATGGGATCTATATGGTTGGGAGTGACATGACACCTTCGTTGCCGTTGAAGCAGTCGCTGTCTGGAGCAGTGTACTCGGGGTCCTCCACGTCCTCCTGGTCGAAGCTCGGGTCTGCGGCACGAGGTTCGACGCAAAAATAAGAAAACAGTGCACTTCTAAGCAATAACTCCAAATAAGAACCAATTTAGAAGACCCAAAAGAACCCAAACTACCTACAATCAGCAAGGTTTTGAAATTACGGATTTATAGATATTAGTTTTATATTTTTCTGAGCTCCCTAGAATTAGTTATGAATTTTTAAAGGTTAAAAGCATTTTCTGGAATTTTAAAATAGAAAAGAAAAGGGGGGTTTTCAGAAAATACGCCGCTGATGTCAGCATGACGTCAGCCTCCCGGGTTTAACAGGCTGCAAAAAGGGCCCGAGGTGTCGCTGGGCCGCAGGTGGCCCAGCGGACTTGTTTCCGCCCGGAACGGGTTTCGGCCCAAAGTGGCCCAGGCTCCACAGCCCACCAACTTCCTTCACAAGTCTACAAATTACCCCCCTACTACCATCCGTACCTGGCCGACGGCCTGCTAAGGAAAAGATTGTTGGGCTCATAGCCCAGATCCGGCCGGCGGCCCGTTTCTCAGGTGAAACACGTTCAGGGACAACGCGCACCCCAGGTGCTCGGCGAAATGCCCTGGCGGCGCCGCGGCCGCGCGGTGCGCCGCCGGCGTTCGATTTAGGTGGCAAACGCCCGGGCTCCATCACCCTCGGGTTGAATCGCACGCGCACGGCACCGGGGTGTACCGGCCGGCCGGCGTTCGCACCCGTGGCCTCGCGCGCGGAGGGCGGCGCGTCGTCCCGTAGCCGGGCACGATGCCTCCGCCGCCGCGCGCGTCACGGCGCGACGGTCCCAACCCCCCACCTGCAAGCAAACACGGGTCGAAGCCCGGTACATCCACACGTGCCATGCGCGCCCCAGCTCGTTCGCCGGCGCGCGCCGCCCGGGTACCCGAGAGCGCGCCGCGGCGGCAACATGGCGGCGCACACGCCTCTGCACATCAAGCTTGGCGCGAAGGCCGCACACACGCAACCAAAAGCCCACGGCACGAAGGCCGGCTCACAGCAAGTCGGCGCACGCCACCGCGGCGGCTCGCCCCGCAGACGCGACGCGGCGGGGATTGACTACCCCCGCACGCGGGGCGGAGGCGCGACGCGCGTTCGGCGTGAAGCACGACGGCGCGGCGCGGGGGTGGCCCTCGGCCCAAACCGGCAAAACGCCGGGACCCAAACTTGGCGAGAACACCGGGTCGACGTGGCTTGGGGTAGCCACGGCCCCGTGCTCCCGCCGGCAAGGCGCGACGCGGCGTCGCCCATGTGGAGACGGCGGCGCGACGCGCTCGGCCACTGGCAGCTCGAAGGCACACCCACAAACAGAGACAAGGCAAGGAGACGGCGCAAGGGGAAAGGATGGCCACGGCGCTCACAGCGGGTCGGCGGTGTAGTCGTCGCAGGCTCGGCATGGGCGGCGGCGCGGCGTCGGTGTCGATGTTCACGGTGGCGCCCCGCTCCGGTCCGGCTCCTCCTCGGTCACGTACGCCTCCTCCCCCGTCCGGCTCCTCGCGTCCTCGTCACTCCGTGGCGGCGCGCCGGTGGCGGCACGGCGTCGGCCTTCCCGCGCCTCGCCTCCTCTTCCTCTACTCCCCCCTTCCTCTTCCCCTTCGGCGGCGCGACTCTGGAAAGGGGGCAAAACCCCAATGTGGGTTGGTGGCGATGGCCTTCCAGCGCTCTGCCTTCCCCCTGCTTTTCAACCCGGGCGCCGCAAGGGGGCAGGGCAAAATCCCGGTGTTGCCTCGGCCTGGGCTGCCCGGGCGCCCGTGGCGGCGCCGCCCGCTCCCTCTCTACGCCTCCACGGCACGGGGTCACGGCGCGGGGTAAACGGGTCCTTTCCTCCCCCCGGCCGGCTCGATTCGCGCGCGCGCGCGCGCCCGGCCCTCGGCGTGCGTGCGCGGGGCGACCCGGCCGTGCCCCGCCCCGCGAGCTGGTGCGGTGAGACCGGCGGCGCGCGAGGGGGCGGCTCGGTGACGCACCGGCGGGTTGGTGAAGGGATAAGGGTGAGGCTGTTTTGCGGGGTCCACGCGCCAGTGACGGATGGAGAGGGTAGGAGCGGCGCGGGTTAGTTGGGCTGCAAGATGGCACGGGTTGGGCCGCTGCAAAGCAAAGGAAGGAAGAAAGCGGCCCAATTTCACATGTTTGACATATAGCACATTAAAGAAATAAGCTTTGAACTAGGATTTGAAATAGAGTTTGAATTTGATTCCGACTCAAATTCAAACTACACACATTCGAACTCCAAATAAACCAGAGAAAAACCAACTCATATATTTTACCATATTTTAAATATATGTTTTATAAATGGGCTAAATTGGCGGAGAATCCAGGGAAGGGCTAGCAATTTGGTTCAAAAATTGATAGCACTCAAATTCAAGCAAAAAGTTTTAAATTTTCGCAAAAATTTACACACCTAAATTCCTGGGTTGTTACATTCTCCCCCACCACCGAGAATCTCGTCCTCGAGATTTAGTCCTCGACCTCCTCCGTGAACAAGTGCGAGTACTCTTTTCTGAGATCAGCTTCCTTCTCCCATGTTGCTTCTCGCTCCGTATGGTTGCTCCACAACACTCTACAGAAGGGTATGGTGGTTCTCCTTGTCTCCTTGACAGCTCCGTCCAAGATTTTCTCAGGATATTCTGTATACTCCATGTTGTCTTGCAAGTCAAGCAACTCCATGGGCACTTGCTTAGCCTCCACTGCCTTCTCACTCTTTTTCAGCTGTGACACGTGAAACACTGGGTGAACTCCTGCCATTGCCTCGGGTAGCGCAAGCTGGTAAGCCAAACTCCCAATCCTTCGGGTGATAGGGTACGGTCCCACGTACCTCGGTGCAAGCTTTCCCTTCACCAAGAACCTCTTAGTTCCTCGAAGCGGTGAGACTTTCAAGTACACTCGGTCTCCAACTGCAAAAGACAACTCTCTCCTTCTCTTGTCGGCATAGCTCTTCTGACGGCTTTGAGCGATCTTCAGGTTCTCACGAACTTTCTCGACCTTCTCCTCTGCTTCCTCAATGATTGCTGGCCCAAACAGTGTCCGCTCTCCCACCTCTGACCAAGCTAGCGGGGTTCTGCACTTCCACCCGTAAAGGGCCTCAAAAGGTGCCATCCGGAGACTTGCTTGAAAGCTGTTGTTGTACGAGAACTCTGCAAACGGCAAACTGCTCTCCCAATCGGTGCCATAGGTGAGTGCACACGCTCGTAGCATATCCTCCAACACCTGGTTGACCCTCTCTGTCTGTCCATCTGTCTGTGGGTGAAAAGCTGTGTTGTAGTTGAGAGTGGTGCCCATAAGCTTGTGAAAGCTCTACCAAAACTTGGAGACAAACTGTGGCCCTCGATCAGATACAATACTTCTGGGTGCCCCGTGCAGCCTGAGTATGTGCTCTACGTACAGTTCCGCCAACTTCTCGGTTGCGTACCTGGTCTTCACCGGCACAAAGTGAGCCACTTTGGTCAGCCTGTCCACTATGACCCAAACCGAGTCGTTTCCTTTTGGTGTTCGAGGAAGTCCCACCACAAAGTCCATGGAAATGTCCTCCCACTTCCAAACTGGAATAGCCAACGGCTTCAACAAACCAGCAGGTTTCTGATGTTCGATTTTTACTCTGCTACAGGTATCGCAACAGGCCACGTAATGTGCTATATCCCTCTTCATGTCCTTCCACCAGTACCTGACCTTTAGATCTCCGTACATCTTGGTGCTGCTTGGGTGGATCGAGTACCTCGAGTCGTGAGCTTCTCTCATGATCTGCTCCCGGAGTGCCTTGTCTTGCGGTACAGAGATCCGTTCTTTCAACCACACGGTGCCTTGTTCATCTACTCGGTAGTCTTCTGCTTTACCCTGTTTCATCAGTTCTCGCAGAGCTTTGATTTCTGCATAAGACTTCTGTGCTGTACGGATTCGTTCCTCCAGGTCATAGGTCACTTGCATCACGTTGACTTGGCCTTGGTCTACAATTTCGATTCTCAGCTTCTCTAGCTCTTCATGCAGGGCAGGTTGCTCTTCTTTTACCATGAGGCTGTTGCAATAGGTTTTCCGGCTCAGTGCATCTGCCACGACGTTAGCTTTGCCTGGGTGGTAGTTGATCTCGACGTCGTAGTCCTTGATCAGCTCTAACCATCGCCTCTGCCTCATGTTCAACTCTGTCTGGGTAAAGAAGTACTTCAGGCTCTTGTGGTCGGAAAACAGCTCACACTTGTTCCCTATCGGGTAGTGTCTCCGGATCTTGAGTGCATGCACAACGGTACCGCCAACTCCGGTCGTGTGTCGGGTAGTTTTCCTCGTGTTTCTTCGAGTCGCCCGGAAGCATAAGCCACAACTTTCCCTTCTCTGCATCAGCACACATCCGAGTCCTTGCCTTGAAGCGTCACAGTAGACCACAAAGTCTTTCTTGATATGTGGCAAGGTAAGCACCGGGGCTGTGGTGAGTCTCTTTTTCAGCTCTTGAAAGCTCTTCTCACACGCTTCTGACCACTCGAACTTTGTGTTGTTCTTGAGCAACTCTGTCATTGGCTTGGCGATCTTGGAAAAGTTCTCAATGAACCTCCGGTAGTAACCTGCCAACCCAAGGAAGCTTCTGACATCTGTCACGTTTAACGAGTCGCTCCCACTTGGTCACTGACTCAACCTTGGACGGATCCACGGCTATCCCCTCTGCTGACAACACGTGCCCCAAGAACGCGACCTTCTCCATCCAGAACTCGCACTTGCTGAACTTAGCGTACAGTTTCTGCTGCCTCAGCCTCTCTAGCACGACTCTCAGGTGCTCCTCGTGTTCCTCAGTGGTCTCAGAGTAGATCAAGATATCATCGATAAACACCACTACAAACATGTCCAACTCTTCCATGAAGACCTTGTTCATCAAGTTCATGAAGTAAGCAGGGGCGTTGGTCAGCCCGAAGGAAACCACCACGAACTCGTACAAGCCGTAACGTGTGGTGAAGGCTGTCTTGGGTATATCCTGCTCTCGGATCTTCATCTGGTGGTAGCCTGACCTCAAGTCGATCTTGGAGAAGAACTTTGCCCTTTTGAGTCTATCCAGCAAATCCTCGATTCTGGGTAGCGGGTACTTGTTCTTGATTGTCATCGAGTTGAGCGTGCGGTAGTCAATGCACATCCTCTTTGTGCCGTCTTTCTTCTCCACGAAGAGCACTGGGGAACCCCACGGTGAGGCACTCGGCCGAACAAACCCTTGCTCGAGCAGCTTCTTGAGCTGTTTCTTCAACTCGTCCAGCTCGTCGGACGACATCCTGTACGGACTCTTTGCAACGGGCCCCGCCCCTTGCATCAGCTCAATCACGAACTCCACGTCCCGGTCTGGGGGTAACTCCGTAAGCTCCTCTGGGAACACGTCCGGAAACTCACGGACCACTGGGATTTCTTTAATCTCTTTCCCACTCATGTTGCACATCATCGTAACAGCCTTCGGACTTTGTGGTTCGATCCGCACTATAGTTCCACTGGGGTGTTCTAGCTGTATAACTCTGGGGTTGCAAGAGACTATCCCGTTGTGCTTTGCCAACCAATCCATCCCTAGGATCACATCTATCCCGGTAGACTCCAAAACCGTCAAGTCTGCCATGAACTGTTGCCCCTCAAACACCATCCTCACTCCCCTGCACTCTAACGTACTCCTCTTCTCTCCTAGCGGAGAGCTAGTCAAGATAGGCCTTGGTCGAGGCTTAGTTGGTAGAGACCTTTCTTTAGCAAACTTGGTAGAAATATACGAAAACTGAGCTCCGCATCGAACAAAACAGCTTGCCAAAACCGAGTCAACAAGGAACTCACCAAGTGTGACGTCGGGTGCGGCCGCCGCATCCTCGGCGGTGAGGTGGTTCGGACGGCCTCGTGTAGCCGGCGGGCCGAGCGGTCCTCCCGCCGTGTACGGGGTGGCCGTCCTCCCGGTGCCGGTGGCTTGGCCGGGGTCCGGAACCGAGAGCCGCAGCTTCGACTCCCTGGTGGCGCCTGCTGGGGACACTCGAACGACTTGTGCCCAACCTGACGGCAGTTGAAGCAAGTCACCTTGGATCTGTCTGCTGACTGCGGTGGTGGTCTCGGTTTCCAGCTGTTCTGTCCTCCACTCCCGCCTGGGTTGGCTCTGCCCAGCGGCTGAGACTGAGTGACGTGGTGCCTCTGCTGCGTCTGGTGGCCCTGAGCGTAGCCTGTCCTCTGCCTCTGTGGTGGACCTGAGCGTCCTGCCTGGTTTGTGCGCTTGTACTTGCTTCCACGCACCTACATGTACTCAAGCCTTAACCTCTCCACGATCAGTGCCTTGTCGATAATGGAGCGAAGTGTCGGGCAGTCGTGAGCGGACAAGTGGTGTGCCATCCCCTTGTGCAGCCCCTTCCTGAACCAGTAGACTTTCTTCTTCTCTGTGTCGGTGTCGTCTGGCACGTACCTCATCAGTTCTTGGTAGCGGTTGGCATACTCCTGCACTGACATGTTTCCCATCTTGAGGTGCCCGAACTCGTCGGCCTTCCCCGTCATCACCGCATCCGGGATGTGGTGGCTCCCGAAGGCCTCCACAAACTCGTCCCACCCGATGTGCAACGGGTCCCGGTGCGAGTCACGGTAGCCGTCCCACCACGCACCGGGCCGTGCCGATCGGCCGGTGCGCCGCCACGGTCACACACTCCTCCCTCCGTAAGCTCGGTCGGCTCCGAGGTTCTTCTCAATCTCACGTAGCTAGTTGTCCGCGTCCATCGGGTCCGCTGAGTGGTCGAAGGTAGGCGGTCGCAGCTTGTTGAAGTTCTCAACCTTCTTCTGGAAACCCTCTGGCGCGTTGCGATTCTGACCCCTGTGGTTGTTGTTGTTGTTCTGAGCTAGCATCTGGGTGATCGTTTGCATCAGCTGAGTCTGTACTGCCATCACGTCGGCCAAGTTCGGGGGAGGTGGCGGTGGTGGCACCTCGTGTCCTTGAGCCTGGCCTGCTCCTCCCTCGGGCTGGGGTACCTGCTCGTGCTCGAGCTCCTGCTCCTGAGCTCCCTCGTCGTCGTGCGCGGCTCCTCGACCGCCAACTCGGTCTCCTCGGCCTACGCGGCCCCGCGTGCCTCCGCGGAGCCCGCCTCGTGGCGCGTGACCTCCACGGCGTCCGCGGCCTCTCGCTCCCGCTGGGTTAGGGGCATCCTCCCCTTCGTCGTCCCCAGCGACCTCCTCGAAACGGGCCAGGAGTCGCCCGGACCTCCTTGCTCCCGACATCTGTTCCAATTGCAAGTCAGTAGTGGCAGGGAGAATATATTTATCAGGGTTATTAACTATAAGGGAGTAATCCTGCTAACAATCAAAGAATTCATACAGGCATAAAGAAGCATGAAATCCGAAAGAAACCATGAAGATCCATGACACTCAATCAATGCCACCATACAAAAGGGGGGTGCACCTCGAGGTTTACTCCAACGACCTTCGAGGGTGCACAGCAACACATCACGCTAACGCATGGTACATCATGGGGTAGCTACTACAGGCATGACAACATGAGCGGCAGCATCACATCTAACTCCTTACAACGACTCAGAATCTACTGCTAGATCTCTACTCCCATCACGGGGTACACTGCGGTGCCTCTGGGCTGGAGTCTGGTGGAACCGAGTAGAACGGGGGTGAGTGAGTCCCTGGGTAACCCGGCACCCTGATCGCCGGTCCTCCGTAGTAGTCTCGGGTATCCTGAAGAGCACGGTTCATCTCTGCTGTGTCCTGAGAACCACTCGGGTACGGGCGTACACGTGGTAGGAGTGTCGGCGGTAGCTCGAAGGTCTCTGTCCTCAGTCGTGGCCTCTTCTTGGGGGTAGCTGCGCGGAGAGCTCCTCCAACTCTCTCAGCCTCTGCTGGTCAGAACGCTCCCAGGCCGTGCGGGTCCTGGCTGCTCGGTCTCTCTCCTCGTAGACCAGTCCACCGAGGTAACACAAGTGGTGGTAGTTGTGTCGACTCGCCTCCTGAAGATCCCACATCTTTACTTGATAGTCGACCGCCGGCAGCTCCAACCGACTCCAACCGGTCCCCCGGCCTCTCGCAAGCCTCACTCTGTCCTCACGCGTGGCCTCCACTGTAGCCCGGTGCAACTCTCCGCTCCGTCCTCGGCCGTGCCTCCGGTGTAGCGATCCTCCCGGCGTCCCTCTCGGTGCGGGGGCCGTGGCCGCCGCCGGTCCAAGCTGTACCAGCTCTCCGTTCCTCTCGTGCGATTCCTCCAACTGGTCGAGCAAATCCTCTCTCTCCCCCTCCAGGTCCTGAACCCGCCGTAGACTATCATCCCACTTCCATCTCAGGTACGCGATCTCACTGTCTGCCCAGAAAAGCGCCTGGTCCTGAGCCAGGATGCACCGTCTGGCTGCGTGCATCTTCTTGTCCTCCACAGCAGTCACCTCAAGGTACTGTGCTCGGTCGCTCGTGTCCCAGCGACCCAGGTCGTAGATCCCTGTCGGAAGCATGCTGAACGGGGTGTCCTTGAGCTTCTCCTTGAGCTGAACACAAACCATCTTGAGAGCTCTGTGTGCGCCAGTCTGGTGTGCCTCCGTGGTCGAACTCTCGAAACAGTGCACCTTAACCTCCTTGAACTCTGGCACCCGTGAGTCTGCCGCACCGTAACGGTCGGGGAAAGTGGGTGTCTGCTCCCTGTGCCCCATGGTCCTCCCCTTGTAGCTGACTCGGTCGGTCCCTACTCCAGCTGCCTCCGGTACTCCCCTCGGCAAGTGGCGAAGCCTCCGACCTTCCTGCCGTCCGACTCCAAAGGGATCCACGCTTCCTCCGCCATCTGCACAACGTTGTTAGAGCGTAGTTAGTAAGGTAGTTAGTGAAAGTTAATCAAGGTAATGCATATATATAAGTATAGTTATATACATACGGAAGCCAAGGGGTTTATATAAAGTTTCAAGGTTCAGAAACGGCTTCCTATGCTATCGGCCATTCCCGGGGCTCGTCCTACAGTCAAGCATGGCTCTGGTACCAACTGAAACGACCCGGATTTCCGCGAACGGAACCCCGAATCTTAGCACCTCGGTGGTAGTCCCAGGAGGGCTACCACGTGCAATCCCTGTCTCAGCGATGCCAAAATCCATACAGAAAGATAAAAACAGTAAAGTAGAGTACATCGTTTATTTTATTACATTAATCAGAGTACATCTCTTCGGCACATGCCGGGTACAAGTCCATCGGGACTGAATCAAACATAATTAAAACGTCTAGCAGCGGCTCCATGAAAGCGCGGGAAACTCCATATCCGCAGGCAGCTCAAGTGTAGGAAGAGCTCTAGTACACCCAACCGTCGTTATCGAAGTCGTAGTCCGGCTCTGCGTCAGAGTCACCAGGGTCTACCCGATAAGCGGGTAGGTCATGTCAGCTTCCCAACAAAGAGGCAAAAGCGGTGTATGTTCTACTATGCATGAGATAACCCTATTCTGGCTGTAGAAAGCTTAAGCAAAGCAGCATTGCAACGTACAAGGTAAGCAGAAAATAGTTAGGAGGTCCACACCTCGGGGAAGCTTCCGCTTCCGAGGTCCACACCTCAGGGGTCCACACCCCGCTCAAGGAATACCACACCAAAACACCGGATCTCAACCACGATCCAGAACCCAACTCTCATCTGCGATGTGGGGCCCACCAACTCCTATCCCCACATCTCAACGGCCGGAGCCGGGCTCACACACTCGGGGGAGAGATGAAGCACAAGAGAAGTGTAACTAGTCAGGTGAGAGATCGAAAGACTGTCCATAACCAGTGGACACGGACTATAGCTTAAGTTTAAACACTCTGCAGAGGTTGTACAACTGTACCCGCCCGAATAGGACCGGAACCGGCCGTCACCGGTGTCCGACCCTACCATACGGCTGAAGCCCAAGTAAGTGGATAGTACCCTCCTGCATCTCCGAGCCTGGCCCAGCCTCCGCGGCAGAGCTCATACTACCCGCGAGAGGTCCCTCGAAGCTGTGGAACCCTTCCCCGGCCTCGCCAGGGCAAAGTCTACTAAGGAGGGAAAGACCACTCCCGACATGATCACTCCGATCCTCCCCCGGGAGGGGGTGCTATCCACTACAAGTCTCACCCCGCACCCCCCGCCCAATACAAGGCGGGCGGTCCGTACGAAAATAGTCATCCGAAACAAGGTCAACGACGATCGGTCCTTAAGGGGCCGAGAGCGAGCACTCATCAACTCCATCCCACACGACACGACCCTCGGGTAAGAGGCCAGATCGCATCTTCCCTCGGCAGCCGTTCACAAGTAACCAAGCGGCTCGCTCCCGCCAAAACACAGCAAGGAGATACGCACCCAGAACGCACGCTAGAATCACACCGAGATACCCACATCTCAGCCCAAGCCCAGAGTACCATCCATAATCAAGCAACAAAAGTATGGATAGTTGTGGTAAGGGACTAGCTAGGGGTCTGTAGCTAGTCCCGCAGGTAGTAGAACAAGGAAACAGGATATAACAAAGCATCAAGGCATGGCTATTAAACGGGTTATGCAAAACATCAGATCAATGCATTCAAGTAAAGCACTACCAGCTATTTAACAACATGGGATCTATATGGTTGGGAGTGACATGACACCTTCGTTGCCGTTGAAGCAGTCGCTGTCTGGAGCAGTGTACTCGGGGTCCTCCACGTCCTCCTGGTCGAAGCTCGGGTCTGCGGCACGAGGTTCGACGCAAAAATAAGAAAACGGTGCACTTCTAAGCAATAACTCCAAATAAGAACCAATTTAGAAGACCCAAAAGAACCCAAACTACCTACAATCAGCAAGGTTTCGAAATTACGGATTTATAGAAATTAGTTTTATATTTTTCTGAGCTCCCTAGAATTAGTTATGAATTTTTAAAGGTTAAAAGCATTTTCTGGAATTTTAAAATAGAAAAGAAAAGGGGGGTTTTCAGAAAATACGCCGCTGACGTCAGCATGACGTCAGCCTCCCGGGTTTAACAGGCTGCAAAAAGGGCCCGAGGTGTCGCTGGGCCGCAGGTGGCCCAGCGGACTTGTTTCCGCCCGGAACGGGTTTCGGCCCAAAGTGGCCCAGGCTCCACAGCCCACCAACTTCCTTCACAAGTCTACAAATTATCCCCTTACTACCATCCGTACCGGGCCGACGGCCTGCTAAGGAAAAGATTGTTGGGCTCATAGCCCAGATCCGGCCGGCGGCCCGTTTCTCAGGTGAAACACGTTCAGGGACAACACGCACCCTAGGTGCTCGGCGAAATGCCCTGGCGGCGCCGCGGCCGCGTGGTGCACCGCCGGCGTTCGATTCAGGTGGCAAACGCCCAGGCTCCATCACCCTCAGGTTGAATCGCTCGGCACGGCACTGGGGTGTACCGGTCGAGCTGGCGTTCGCACCCGTGGCCTCGCGCGCGGCGGGCGGCGCGTCGTCCCGTGGCCGGCACGATGCCTCCACCGCCGCGCGTCACGCGCGCGACGCGTCCCAACCCCCACCCGCAAGCAAACACGGGTCGAAGCCCGGTACATCCACACGTGCCATGCGCGCCCCGGCTCGTTCGCCGCGCGCGGCCGCCCGGTACCCGCAGCGCGCGCGCGCGCAACATGGCGGCGCACACGCCTCTGCACATCAAGCTTGGTGCGAAGGCCAGCACCTGCAACCAAAAGCCCACGGCACGATGGCCGGCTCACAGCAAGTCAGCGCACGCCACCGCGGCGGCTCGAGAGACGCGACGCGGCGGGATTGACTACCCTGCACGCAGGACTGGAGGCGCGACGCGTGTTCGGCGTGAAGCACGACGGCGCGGCGCGGGGTGGCCCTCAGCCCAAACCAAAAAACCGCCCGGACCCAAACTTGGCGAGAACACTGGGTCGACGCGGCTTGGGGTAGCCACGGCCCCGTGGCTCCCGCCGGCAAGGCGCGACGCGACGTCGCCCATGGGGAGACGGCGGCGCGACGCGCTCGGCCACTGGCGGCTCGAAGGCACGCCCACAAACAGAGACAAGGCAAGGAGACGGCGCAAGGGGAAAGGATGGCCACGACGCTCACAGCGGGTCGGCGGTGTAGTCGTCGCAGGCTCGGCGTGGGAGGCGGCGCGGCGTCGGTGTCGATGTTCATGGTGGCGCCCGCTCCGGTCCGGCTCCTCCTCGGTCACGTACGCCTCCTCCCCCGTCCGGCTCCTCGCGTCCTCGTCACTCCGCGGCGGCGACGCGCGGTGGCGGCGCGGCGTCGGCCTTCCCCCGCCTCGCCTCCTCTTCCTCTACTCCCCCCTTCCTCTTCCCCTTCGGCGGCGCAGCTCTGGAAAGGGGGCAAAACCCCAATGTGGGTTGGTGGTGATGGCCTTCCAGCGCTCTGCCTTCCCTCTGCTTTTGAACCCGGGCGCCGCAAGGGGCAGGGCAAAATCCCGTTTCGCCCGGCCCGGGCCGCCCGGCGCCCGTGGCGGCGCCGCCCGCTCCCTCTCTACGCCTCCACGGCACGGGGTCACGGCGTGGGGTAAATGGGTCCTTTCCTCCCCCCGCCCGGCTCGATTCGCGCGCGCGCGCGCCCGGGCCCTCGGCGTGCGTCTTTGCGGGGGCGACCGGCCGTGCCCCGCCCCCGCGAGCCGGTGCGGTGAGACCGGCGGCGCGCGAGGGGGCGGCTCGGTGGCGCACCGGCGGGTTGGTGAAGGGATAAGGGTGAGGTCGTTTTGCGGGGTCCACGCGCCAGTGACGGATGGAGAGGGTAGGAGCGGCGCGGGTTAGTTGGGCTGCAAGATGGCACGGGTTGGGCCGCTGCAAAGCAAAGGAAGGAAGAAAGCGGCCCAATTTCACATGTTTGACATATAGCACATTAAAGAAATAAGCTTTGAACTAGGATTTGAAATAGAGTTTGAATTTGATTCCCACTCAAATTCAAACTACACACATTTGAACTCCAAAT
This sequence comes from Cenchrus americanus, assembly GCA_947561735.1. Classification (NCBI taxonomy): domain Eukaryota; kingdom Viridiplantae; phylum Streptophyta; class Magnoliopsida; order Poales; family Poaceae; genus Cenchrus; species Cenchrus americanus. The sequence goes on along the minus strand of OX387240.1, from coordinate 8,200,603 downwards.
AAACTAGAGAAAAACTAACTCACATATTTTACCATATTTTAAATATATGTTTTATAAATGGGCTAAATTGGCGGAGAATCCAGGGAAGGGCTAGCAATTTGGTTCAAAAATTGATAGCACTCAAATTCAAGCAAAAAGTTTTAAATTTTCACAAAAATTTACACACCTAAATTCCTGGGTTGTTACAGCTGCGGCCGCTCGGAGCTTCTCGACCTCGGCCTCGGTGAGAGCCAGCCTCGACGCTAGCGAGTCCCGCTCGGTGGCAACCGCGGCAGCGGCGGTCTGGGTGGCGGTGGCACGATCCTCCGCAGACTGTCGGGCGGCTTCGAGGGACATCCGCATTGACACCTCGCTCGCCAACGTCGCGGCCGCCGCCACCCGAGTCACGACAAGCTACATCTCCAGCTGGGCCCACTCCGCGCGGAGCTCATGTGTCGCGCGAGCTAGCCTCCGACCCGATCCCGCAAGGGTCTGCCCCAAGCAAGATAAAAATAAGCTACACTTCCCAGAAGAGCTAGAAGACCGAAGAAACAAGTTGTTTAAGCAAGAAAATTTACCGAGGTCGCGGGGAGGATCAACTCGTCGAACGCGCGACGCGCCCACTCTGACCCGCGCTCAAGGGTGTTGTGCATCGCCGCCTCCTCGTCGTCCTCGGTGTCGTCGCCGGCCTCGAAGGCAGTCACCCACAGGGTGCAGGCGAGTTCGAGGGGCTGGGCCTCCCCGTTCGCGGCGCCTTGCGACAAGGCGACGCCCGAGCCCTCCCCGGCCTCCTGGATCTCCGGGGAGGCGTCCCTCATCGTGCCCTCGGGGGCAACATGCTCTTGAGAGGCCACAGCGGCTCGCCCAACACGAGAACCTCCTCCGTGGCAGCGGATGCGACAACGCCCTCCGCCACGCCGACCACCGCAGCAGCGGCCGCGGATGTGACTGCTTTTGCGGGCTGCAGCAGGGGCGCGTCCTGTGGCCCTCCCTGATCGGCAATGGCACGGGCGCGTCCACAGCAGACTTTGCCCCGTTCACGGACTCCTCGACAACTCCTATTGCCACCTCCGACGCAACAGGGGGTGTCGAGCCGCCGGCGCCCTCATACTGACGCAGCGCCAACGTAACCAACGTGATGGTGTCCAAGATCGACGGCTCAGCGAACATCCCCTCTGTCGCCACCTCCAGCACCTCCCGGTCGTTGCTGGGGAGTTCAGGGGTGTCGAGGTCGACGGTCCCGATGCCGGGGAAGTCCACGTACCAACGTGTCACCAGATCTATCGCATCTTCGACGGACGCGACGCCCACGACTGGTGAAGGCTCCGGCGCCGTTGACATCACGACATCACGATCCCCCGCCGGTGGGGGTGGCGCCGAGTCTTTGTCTGAGGGCACCATCACCACGCCCGCGCTGCCCGAGCCTGCCCCGGCTGGTGGCTACAATGCTGCTTGGGGGCGGTTGTCTCCGCGACCGACCGCTCCTCCTCGATGGCGGCGGCGGTCACTGGCGGGGGTGGCACGCCCGAGTCCTCCACCGCGGTAGCCACGACTGACCCCTCCTCAACCTGCGTCGGGAGTAGCTCGACGCACAAAGACTGGGCACGAGGCTCGGAGGGCACGACCCGCGTGCTCTGGGCCAAACGCTTCAGGGGCGCAACGCTGAGCACGCCGGTGTCGGCATGCCTACGAGAAGACAAGATCAAGATTAGCAAGCAAAGCAAGTAAAGGAATCCACAGTGTAAGCTCTGGAGATGAGGACTTACATCTTGGAGCGCACCCGAGACTTCTTCGTTGGGCGTTCCGACAAGCCCTGCTCGGGGGCTGCACGTTTGGAGCCCGCCAACTCGAGGGCTGCTCCGCTTCGATCCGCCGCCTCAACGGCGGCAATACGCTCCCCCGACCGCTCGGGGGCTGATCCTCCGACCTCTGTGACGGCCAGGGTTGGTCCTTGGCCCTCACCGGCGATGAGGGAGACATAAACGTCCGGGGCTCCGCCACCACGGATAAGTAACAACTACAAGCGCCGCGGGGCGGCGCCAGAATCTGCCGCCTGCGGCGCGCTCGGCATTGACGCCGAGTCCGTCGACTTCGCCCGAGACCGATGCCTCTGCAAGGAGTCCAAGTCGGGGTTGTCGGAACTGTCGAAGAGCTGGCGGGCGGGAGCTGACCGCTCCTCCGACCGCCTTGGCGGGTCAGCTTGGCGGGGCGCAACTTTCTGCGGCTCAGAGGCGCCCGTCCCATTGACCGTCCGTTGGTCCTCTCGGGTAGGGCAAGCTGCTTGTCACGAGCTCGAGCCCACATTTTTGTCACGCGCGGCCGTCTGCGGCCGACGCGATGACGACACTTCGGTGGCGCGGGGAGGCGACGACGAGGACGACCCCGACATGTCGCTCCAGTCCACCACCGCGCTGGGTACGTCGCCGCTCCACGACAACTCCGGTGACGGGTCTTCGTTGGAGGAGACGCAACGCTCACCTACCTTCCGCCTTTTGATGGGGTCATTGTTTCGATTGCGTTTGGCGATCTAGTGCTCTTTGTGCTGCACCTTGTGCGCAGCGTGCCGCCTCTCCGCTGCCGCCTTGTTCCGATTGAAGATCGCCTCCTCCGGGAGAGGTGCCTTGGCCGGAACGAGGTAGGCACACTTCAACTGCAATGACAAAAAGGTAGAAAAGTCAGCCGGAGTGGAAGGCTTTCGAGAAGATCGACATCGCAACGAAAACACAGAACAAACAAGATGCATCGAGAAGATAACGACTCACAAATTTTTCCGTCCCCTCATGGGGGAGCATCGGGAGTAGCCACGGCGGCAGCCACGAGTAGGTCGACCTCACGATCGCCTGCGCCACACGGCGCTGGACCTCGAGTGACGACAGAAGATACGGAGTGGTCACGGTCCCCGCCTAGGTGCCCCGGTCGGCCGTCATCTCGCAGAGACGAAGCGGCCGCCTCCGGAGCGGCACGACTCATCGGGCATGGTACTGCCCTAGTACTTTCGCCAAAGTGACGCCGGCTCCTCGAAGACGCCACAACACCGCCCTGTGATCCTTGTGGATCTTCTCTTGCTCTGTCTTCGCGGGGTCGTCCGACCAGTTCCTCCGCGACTCCGCGATGGAGTTCCCGGTGTACGCCGGGAGTGCGAACTAAGGGTCGTTCCGTAGCTAGAACCACCCCTTGTGCCAGCCGTTGTTCGAGCTGGTCAGGGACACCGGGATGTAGTCGTCACCCTGGCCCTGTTTCATCCGGAGGTTGGCGCAGCCGATCGTCGCCACCCGAGAACCCTCCTTCAAGCACGCAAACTTGAAGAAGTACCGGAAAAGGTGCCAACGGGCACTAATTCCCAGGTACCCCTCGCACATCGCCTCGAACGCCACCATCTGCTGGATGTTGTTCGAGTTGAGGTGCTGAAGTTGAAGCCCGTACTCGAAGAGGACTCCACGGATGAACCGCCCGGCGGGGACGAAAAAGCTGCGCTCGTGGAAGGCCACGAACGACACCACGAATCCCTTCGGGGGGTGCGGCACGGACTCGTCACCGGGAACCTTCCACTCCACGGTGGCGGTGAGCGGAGGAAGTTGGCCCGCCTCAACGAGATGGAGGAGCTGCTCGCAGGACACGTTGGAGCGCGTCCAGTTCGACATCGCGGCGACGGAGTCTCGGGTGGGTTGGAAACGCAAGAAGCGGTGGCACAGCAGATGCGAAAGAGCTCGGAGAGCAGGATGCGAGCGCGAGAGGAAGAAGACAATGGGAAGAGAAGTCCTGGACCCGTGCCCGATGCACGGTTTTAAAGGGGCGGGCGCGACCCCTCGCCTTCGATGCTGGGCCCACCATGTCGGCAAAACGTCCTCCCACGCCCGCGCGCCTCCCGGCGGAACAGGCGCCCACTCGCTCGACGCCTCGATCCCCGCGGAACGCGGACGTGCAACGTCTGTGTGAGGTGGTGATGGAATAGTCACGTCCGTCACTACAGTCAAAATGACCGCGTCCACTACTACGCCCGCATTTACCACGACGGTCATGACTGCCCTGATGAAGCGTCCCCAAGCTACAACGGCTGCAACAACACATAGAAGCTCGCGAGCGAGTCTCCAACTCACTCACGAGCTCGGGGGCTACATCCGGCAGATGCGCTCGCGCGCACCCACCGAGAACATGAAAAACACCATAAACACCACGATCATCCAGCTGAGCTTGAGCGCGACTCCTGGACTCCCTCTCAGGCTCGGGGCCTACTAACGAGGGCCAGGATTAGGGTCCCCTTTGACAGCGAGATGATCTTCCTTAAACACAAGATGACCCAACACCATTGACAAAGTGAAGGTCAAGATTGAAGGTGTCAAGGCCAAGATTCAGGACGAGGAGGACTGAAGACCCCGGTCAAGACCCAACTTGGCAAGACGTCCGGTCTTCGGCCAGTTGGCTGCATCTCCGACCAGTTCCCCACTAGAGGGATCCCCACGACAAGTCTCCGCCTCGCACGATAAGTCTCTGCCCTGCACAAGAAGTTCGGCCCTGACTGGTGCGTGGGCCAGGACGCACGACACAAGCCCAAGGTGCGAGCACCACCACCGACACGTGTGGGGGAACGATTCCCCATGCCATGCAAGTACAACAGCTGGCGGCCATGCAAGCAGCTCACCCCAAGAAGAGCCTTAATGTTGGCCTGACCGGCTGCGCGGCCATCCCATCGCCAACAACTCCCACTCCGCCACACGCAAGCTCGGCCCGAGGCACTCAAGCATCCTCTACGACGCGCACAGGCCTAAACTTAGGCTCAAGCGTGGCGAGCTAGTCAAGTACTCGGGCAGGCTAAGGGAAACGCGAACACTCGCAGGAGAAGCCAAGCGTCCCGGGATGAACAGTCAGACCCGACCACGCAGCGGCTCCCACGACAAAGCATCACGGCTCAGCTTCAATGCATCCTGACGAACATTGTCATACGACGGGATGTACCAGCAACCAAGCACTGTACCACTTTTTACTTCCCCCTTGTTCCCCTCCCTTATGACTATAAAAGGGAGAGGAGGGCAACGGTTACAAGGGTTAGACTTTCGATAGATCGAACACCACCCCAAGGGACTTGGGCTCGACACCCTCTCCCGACCATCTTGTAACCCCTACTACAAGCACTCCTAGCTCGGGGACACAACAGCTCGACACTGGACGTATGGTATTACTCCCCGGAGGCCCGAACCAGTCTAAATCTCGTTGTCTCTTGTGCTAACCATCCGAGCCCGATGCACGATCGATACAAATTTACTGCCGGCGGTAGAGAACCCCAACACTTGGGGTGTTGCCCCAGTTGATGTTGTTCTTTCAGCGTTTGCTAGATCTCGTTGTAAGCAGTGGGTGGTTTTTGCGGTCTTCAAAGCCTTGTGTGGCAATGACGTTTGCAGGTGCTCCTTTCCCCTGTTGCCTTTCCAATGCAATTTTAAAGCTCCGGTGGACAACGAACTTTGGAAGGAAGAAGACAACCAGAGTGCTCTTCAATGTAATTTTATTTTCTTTGCGTCGTTGTGTGTCAAGCTGTCTTTCCCTTATAATGCCAATTGTTTTCCTTGATATAAATCAGATATGAGTACACCCTCTTGGGTGTCTCTCTGAAAAAGGAAAAGAATGCAACTTTGACTAACTAACAGAAAAAAAGACAAGTGGCTCTAGAAGTTTCTCACACAAAAGACAACACAATATATCTAGATCTTTCTCATAAAGGACAAGGGCCAATAGAAGTTTCTCACACAAAAGACAACACAATATCAAGATCTTTATCATAAAATACAACGGCAATATGGTCATTTTTCACCTCACATTTGTTTGCGTGCTGAGTCCTAGAATTTTATTTATTTTGGGACGAAGGGAGTACTTTTTTATCAAGAACACCAAATGAAGGATCCCGCAAAAGGAGTTGTAGACAGCTTAGAAACCGGGGAAGTGGATATAGACATTCGAATGGAAATATAAACAGGAAACATGGTAGAGTTGGAGAAAATAAGTTAAATTGTTTGCAATATCTACCAAATAAAAATCTAAATTCACATTTTCATGTACACATGGTTTTGTCAGAATCCTGTCTACTTTGCGAACACCAGAGACCCAGACTACCTAAAACACGCTTTGTGTCACTCATCGAAAGAAAACCAAACGTTCGTGGTTTGTGATAATGGTTTTCTCAAAAAAGCTCCCCAATATTTTACTCCAATTATCTGCAAAATGAAAAATGCAAAGATTGCTAAATAAATTTGTTCTGAGGGGGCATTTGATTACAGTTGGCATGCAAATAAAAAGAGAAATGACATCAACACATCACAATAGTATAACTAAAATGACAAGATGATCCTTGTTGGAACTAATAACACGCACAAAACTATAGATCCATAAACAGAAGCCAAATAACAATCCAACGACCATAATCTGAAGATTGCATGTACCTCGTTTTTTATAATCAACAAACTAAGCCATATTTGTGTCAAGATCACAAAAAACACAAACTACTAACATTATGCTGGAATGCAGCACAATCAACTAATGACCATGGATGCAAATGCAAATGGAGATACAAATACAAGTTTGATATACATTGACAAATATTCAAATGAAAACTATTTAATGCACATGATAAACAACTAGCATTGCAAACAAATAAAGATATACAGTATACTCCAACCTGCCGTCTACAGATACCTATCAAAGAACAAAGAACAAATTACTCCAGGTAAATAGGAGAGGAGATATCTTTGATTGCAGCAAAGAAAAATAGAACTTAATTGTCAAAGTTGGTGAAAAGATTTGGAAATGACGACGGTTTTTATAAGCCACTTGCTCAACACAAAGATAGCTAACATATATGGATCTAAAACTACTAAAGTTGTCAGTTTCATGTCCTTTAAAAAAGTAAAGTTCAATAAACAATTTTGAGATACTTGAGTGTTTGGAAATCTATATTACAAAGTATATGTCAAAAATAGGCCTAGTTATTGCTGACATGGAGTGCATCATAAAACGACAATGAAAAAATTTGAGTTCATGATTTAATTATTGATTTCACTATTATAGTTGAGTTCATGATTTAATTATTGATTTCACTATTATAGTTGCACTTATGTAATGTGAGAAAGTTTCCTTAACCCTCTAACTTAAACTACTTTTGAAAACAAAATTAAAACTTAAGGAGAAGACACATCATATATGTGGTTAAATATGTTATGATATTTCATGAAATAAAGTTGACATCTACCAACTTGCATTCTACCATTCTCCAATACTCCAATTCAACTGTCTCCAACAAACCAAACGTGACATCTACCAACTTGCATTCTACCATTCACCAATTCTCCAATTCAACTGTCTCCAACAGACCAAACGTCTAACGCAGAATTTGGTACTCATATATAGAAGTAGGCACATGGCTCGGTGGCTTTGACATGACATGAGGTGCTTGTGGGTGTTTGTGATGGTCTTATGATTAGAATGGTTGTCCTAGCATGAAGTTCGTGTGGCTTTGCCATTTTGACATGTTTTGCTCATGTTTAGGACTTTGCTCATGAGAGGGTAATTTTTCGCAAAATTGTTCCATTCTATCTTAGCTTCGTCCAATGGTTGTGAAACTTGGTGATCATGTAGTTGATGTCAATACGAATCTATAGAGTATCTAACTTGCTCATTTGGACATGTGTAGCATCCTTTGTTGAATTTTGTCTATTTGAGAAGCTCTAGGTTGAATTTTTGGCATTTTTGGCTTGATTCATGCATTGTCAACAAAGGGGAGAAGTTCGAGCTTGAAATGGCTTGTTGCACGCTTTTAGAAGGTTTCCAAGTGGTTTTGAGCTCTGCCAGTTTCCCAGGTGACATCGGTCTGACTGATGGAGAGCACCGGTCTGACCGGTGTAGTTCCCAGGTGCTGGGCGATCTTACCCACCGGTCTGACCGGTGAGGGTGACCGATCTGACCGGTCAGGGCTGGGCTGTTTCAGCTGTCCTGTTTCATGAAGTGAGTCGCATGCATTCGTCCAGGGGGAGTTGCATTGGTTCAGGGGGAGCTTACATGTGTGCAGGGGGAGCTCTTTGTGGTTTTCCAGCTTTGGTCTGGTGGTTTGTCCTCTTTGTTTGAGCATAGTTTTGTCTCGGATGTGTCGAGCCGTTGCCCTTGCCTAAGGGGTCCAAGACTTGTCTTCTTCAAGTGATCTTGCTCTTTGCCTTTCTTTGGCTTTCGATCGTTTGTTGGAGTTTCTTTTTATTCGTTTCTTTTCTCTCGGGTTACTGTATGTGTGTGTTGTCAATGCACTCATCAAGGGGGAGATTGAGGACCATGTGTGGTTCGAGGACCGGTGGATGGTCGCTTCCTGGTGTGATGAGTGACTGACAACGTTGTGTGGACTGATTCTTGGCTAAGTATTGCAGGTGCAGGTTGCGGCTTGACTGGTGTTGGTGTAGGTGAAGAACAAGCGTGAAAGATCGTCACCGGTGAGGCCTCAAGGTGTGGAGAAGACAAGTAGGCTTCGTCCGAGGGACCCGGTGGCCCAGCGGAGTCAAGTGCGGGCCGCATCTTGGCATGAACAACTAGATGAAGTCATGGACGGTTTCTTGGTTGTGCCTCAAAACCAAGGTCGAGCCGGGACTATGTGGGAGCCGAGTCATGAGTGGCGATTGGCGGAGGCTACACCGAGTTCGCGGGGTTTCCGGTGGTTCACCAGAAAACCACTGGGTTCCTTGGTTGATCCACAAAGCCAAGACCGAAGAACTGAAGACGAAGGTGCAACATCTCCAGACCGGTCTGACCGGTGAGTCTGACCGGTGTGCGACGACGCAGTCCGGAGACTTCGAAGCGGAGGACACGCGTCGAGATTGCAAGGCTTGCGTCAAGGCTAAGCAGGTTGCGGTCGCCGGGCATCCGTCCGATGGAGCGATGACAAAGATTTCCGAATTCGCCCTCGAGGGGCATGTATCCCTAATTAGCTAGTAAGGGTATTTTAGACTTTTGGTTGCCTCCATATAACCCAAGAGGTGAGAGGATGACAGCCATCTCTTAGAACCCTAGTTCATTTGCTTTGTTATTTTCCCTTCCTATTTTCTTAGGATTTCCATAGGACTAGCTTGAGAGCTTCATGGTGGGATCTTGTGAGAGGGTTGGATGATCGGGTGGCAAGTTATACCTTGTATGAACCTCTTTGGTATGTATAGATGATTCGGCGTGGTTCCTCAAGGCTTGGTTGTGTTGTTCTCGTTTGTTTTTTGGTGGTGATTTTCGGAGCCCTCTCTTGGTGGATTTCTTGGTGTGTTTTCGGGACCTTGCTCTTGGGGATTTGGTGGGGGATGCATGTGTGAACCCTTCGTGGTTCTTTTCCTTTTGATTCCCCTCCCAAATTCGTGAGTTAAGAGGCTCGATTTTGGGGTTTTCGGTGCTCTAGGGTTAGAGGAGTTCTTGGCGGGATTTATTCGATTCCTCTTGATTTGGCAAGTTTTGGTGGACATAAACTTGGCTATGGACTCCCCATGAGGTGTTCCTACTATCCACAAAGTCTTGTGCAAGTCCGTGGAGCGATTCGGGAGATCGGGGTTTGGATTTGGGGGTGTTGACCCGCGGGTGGTGTTCTTCCCGAGAAGCCCAGGTCACACCGATCTGACCGGTGCCTCTCACCGGTCTGACCGGTGCCGACCCCTGTTGGGTTTTGCTCGAGAGAACGTTTGGGTGAGTTCTGTGTCGTCCCGTGTTGCTGCTGTTTCGAGTTTGGGTAAGTTTGGAGCTCGGTAGGCCTATTTGGTGTTTTGGGGCTTTCTGGCTGAGACCGGTCTGACCGGTGTGTTGCACCGACCTGACTGGTGTAGAGCTGTTTTGTGGAAGTCGCCAGGTTTCACCAGCAGGGACCGGTCTGACCGGTGGTGCTCACCGGCCTGACCGGTGTAGGTCAGTGAGGCTCGAGTTTTGTGTTCCGCTGCGTTCTCGGGTCTGAGGTTGGAAGTTGGTTCTTAGGTCCAGTAGCACTCCAGTGGCTGCGTGGGCTTGACCAACTTGGGTAGTAAGTCGGAGACGTGTGTTGGAAGCCGTGTTCATCTTGTTGGAGCCTCCATCTCCTTTGAGAAGAATTTTTATCGGCTCCCATTCACTCCCCCCTCTGGTTCGCCGTATCGGTCCTTCATTTGGTACTCTTTTCAACATAACACATTCAAGAATGGCACATAGCTACTTGAGTTGAATATTTTTCAGAGTCTACTTGTTTATTGTTAGAAGCAATCACTTCAATGTTGAGTGATGTCCAAGTAAATCAGGAACTAGCAAGAGATTATTTATTAGAATCCAGAAAATAAGGTAACATAATTTGTCAATCATGTTCCACAATTCACCAGCTGATACATCTCCAGGATAGATCTGAACATACAATACAGTTAAATTCAAAATATATTGTTTATTTATTTCTACTAACCGCTAATAAATTGGAAATCTCTGGCAGAACCATATGAATTTTATGTGTGATTGAGACATGTGAATAATATAAATCAGTAAAATAATAAACAACCGGAAATAAATGGTGCAACTTGAATTTATCTCAGTCACCAACCAGTTTCTGTATTCTATACTAGATGTACTCCTATGCAAATAATTAGCAATAAACCGGATCCTACCAAGAGTAGAGCTCCTCATTCTTGTTGGAGAATCCATATTTACACAAGAGTCCCACCCTTCTTCTCAACCAATATCATAGCTTTTCAGAGAACATTACAATGGAATCCTCAATATCATCATATTATGTTTGACTCCAATTCGTTAGGCTTCCCGCTCCGTCGGCACCTTATGATTTCCCGAGACTGCTCCATCAGCTCGACATACTTCTTGCGCAATTCCAGCATGGGGTGCTCCCCAATTGCAGTGTCTCCCTCAGCCATGTACGCCTCTTTGAGGACAACAAAGCATGTCTTTTCCTTTAACAACAAGTAGAATACATGCGGGTGCCGCTCAAACACAAGATGGAACTTCTGTGGCAACCCCAGGTGCTGCCTAAGGCAGAGTAACCGCCGCCTTTCAGCTGAGCATGTCACAAACAAACTAAGCAGCTCATGGAGCACCCCCACAGCCCTCTTCTCTGAAACATCGCTGCCACGAGTGATGTGGCTGAAATCTTCATATGGAGACACATAAGGCAGCCTCTGGAAGCCTTCCAGCCAGTCCTTGATCTTCTGCTTTAACCGGAGGCCCTTTGACGGGAAGAGTGGGATAGGCACCTCTGCCACTGATCCCAACTTCCTCATAGCATTCATCTGGAGGATCGACAGAGGCATTTCTTCACCTTTTCCATCATCAATTAGCCCCAATTCCCTCTCATCGCCATCATCTGCTGAAGTTAAAATCCGGAATCCATCATGCTCAATGCCGTGATCGGGGTCCTTAAAGTAGTCCTCCGGGATGCCCAGATGCCAGAGCATGCCCTGCGCAACGCGGAGCGGCAGGCGGCGTCGCGGGCACATCAGGACGAGGCGGCGCAGTCGTCCCGCGACATCGGCACGGCGGGCGGCGAATACGTCCCGCTCCTCCCGCAGGAGGCGCGCGGCGGCATCGGAGAGTCGGAACCAGGGTAGGTTGTGCTGCGGCCCCACAGACTCGACGAAGGCGCCGGGGAAGCGGCGGAGGAAGGAGGTGACCCGGCGGTCGGGGGTCTCGAGCGAGCGTTGGAGCTTGGAGACCGCCGACACGGGGGTGGGCGACGGGGAGAGGAGGCGCGCCAGGGAAGCGAGCGGGCGGAGGTCGCGCGCGTGGGAGAGCACCGGGACGGCGTCGAACGACGCGTCCTTCTTCCACCGCATCGTCACGTCCACGTACGACATGGACTGGAGGTGGACGGCGAGGGGAGGGAGTTGCTCGAGCGCCCGAGGTTTTGCGAGGGACTGCATGTTGCGAGTTTCAGGTGGGTTTCCGGGATATTGGATTGCGGCGGCGCCCAGCGATGGCGGAGCAAGAAGAAGCGTATGGATGGTCAACTGAGCAGAGAGCACAGCGCCGTGGAACCGAGCTAGCACACAAATCAAAGGGAGGACTCCATCGAGATGAAGCAGCAAGCAAACTCCTAACCAACCGAAAGAAAAAAAGTGCTTTGCCCCGAACCCGAAGAGCGCGAATGAGTTGCTGGATGACCTGCAGTGGCCGCCGGGCCGGCCGTGCCCCCGCGCCGGCGTCCCGGGCTCGTCGAGCCACGACGGCTGCGAGGTCGCGCGCCTGCCGGAGGAGATCCTTTCCGGCCTCCCACAGCAAGCGGATGCGGATCCTGGCGACGGAGCAGCAGACAGCTGAAGCCCCGCGCGGAGGCGGACACCACCAGCGGCGGGAGGCGGCGGCGTCGGCAGGGACAGGGAGGGGAGCTGGGGAGGCAACAGGCAAGAAACGCTCGCTCCGTCGCTCGTTGAGTTGGGCCGAGGCGTCTGTAAAAGCCCACATAGTGAGAGAGGCCCAATCTAAACTTCCGGCCCAATGGCCCACATCGCACACCAACTACACGCTCATCATCAGTCGCTCACACAGTCTCCGAACTCCCAGTCCCACCTCAAAAATCAAAAAGAGGAAAAGAAAAAGAAAAGAAAAAAAAGGAGGCGAAACCCTCCTCCCCCAACCCGATCTCTCTCGCTCCCTCCGGTCCCCTCTCCGCCACCTCACCGCCGGCTCCGCCCCCAAAACCCTCGCGCCGGCCGCCGCCTCCCCGCCGCCCCCGGCCGCGCCATGCCCGTCGGCGCCTGATTCATGTCTCAGCCCCACGCCGCCTCGAAGCGCCCCTTCTCGTCCACCACCTCATCCACCTCCCCGACCACCCCTGCGCCGCCGCTTATGAAGAAGGCCAAGCACCCCGCCGGCTCCTCCTCCGCGGGGACGACCGAGAAGAACGGCATACACCTTGATGCCGCCGTCGCCGCGGCCGGCGGCGGCAGCGGGCGAACGAACGGCGAGGAGGACTCGGAGATGGTGCTCGCGGACCAGGAGGAGCTACCCGCGCCTAGCGCGCAGGCCTCTGCGGGCGTCGCCGCCAACCTCTTCCGAAAGAAGGCCACGCTGCCGCAGCCGTCGACCTCGGCCCGCAAGCCCCTCCGCATCAAAATAGGTGCGTCCCCTCTCTCTCTGGCCGCCGAATTGCTTACTGCGCGTGTGGTTGATGGTCACCGATGGCCATGTGGCCGCAATTGATGCCAATTCTGTTGTCTGGAATAAATTGACTGTCAGCTTACGAGCTAGCTCAAAGTTTTTTTTTCCGTTGCCTGGTGTTAGCCTGATCGGGTTAAAATCCACTAGCACCAACTACAAGTTGCACAGGTCACTTGCGTGCCCTCATTCCCTACTCCCAACCCGACCCACCTAAAATTAGTTCGTTAGTGCTCGCAATATGGAAATTAGCTAGATCTGTACACTGTTTCTGGAAGGTGCTGTACTGGTGTGCAGCCTGCTACAGTATATTATGTTTTCCTTTCTGGTAGTTGACTATTGTTTGGGGGTTTCAGATTTTGTATTTGTCCATGCCATCACACTCAGTGGCGGAACCAGGAATTTTCAGTAGGGGGGGCCGGCTAAACCAACATCATTGACATCTCGCCTATAATCTTTAATTTGCAGCATAGTATTATCAACACCTTCCTGATCTCAAGTAGAATGGCAAATAACGCATGAGAATCAGTTAGTGAGTCGCAGAGCGAAGCTGGTAGCAAACCCCAATGTAATTGTGGTCAGCAATAATTAGATACATGTTTTCTAGTTTTCATGTTACACAAAATTAATACATAGATCTAAAAAGATGATATATACTGAGGAGGAAAATCAAATGGATACAAGTAGTAACTATGCCTAATTGTATATATATATGATTGGAATGTATTGCCCAGCAGTGCATTCCCCCACTGCAGGGGATTATTATGTCTAGTAGAGCCGGCGGTCCAGCTGCTCAACAATGCTTCTATATAGAGCTTATTGATTGGAACTTAAGTCACATCTTAACATTTACATGTAATAAATACCTCAAATAGTTTATGTCTGACTTTGGACTTTGAATTGGATTGGAGATACAGTTCTAATCGTATCACTCAAATACTAGCTCGTCACTCAAATACGCTCTAGAGCATGCATGTAATACAGGAGGTTTAGAGTTTTTTCAGTGTGATAGGGGGGCCGTGGCCCCTACCAGCCCCCCCTTGGTTCCGCCACTGATCACACTGATCAGCAGAGGGATTTGTCATGGGAAATGTGATAGTTCTGTTGAGTGACTTGATTGTAGTTATTGTTGACTGGTACATACTTCTTTGTGTCACACCATTTGACTGGCATTCTAACTAGATACCCCTATGCATTTGATTAGTATAGAAAAAAGAGAGGCAACCTAGGAGAATCTGTTTTTCACTTAGAAGAAATAGGCATCCAAATCCAAATTCTAGCTTAAGAGGGCTTGAACCTTGGGGGTGGGGGTGTACACCGACACGGTGACACCTCAACCCAACTCACTGAGATAGGCTCTGTTCCTATTTGAGCGTTTGAGTATCATGACAGCATTTGTGGCAGATATGCTTGGCCACCCCAATATTTGGAAATGAGAACTTTATTTTTTTTGCAACCATTGAGAGAGTAATTATGATGTACTGTTCCTTCAGCGCACAGCCGCACACTATTTGCTGATTTCCTTTCACTTACGACTAGTCTACCACACCGTTTTTGGCAAATTCACACTGAGCACATATATGTGAATTTTATAAATCATGATTCACTTGCAAAATACATGCTGAACATGTATATTTGAATTTCGGATATCATAGGATGTTCTTTCTACAACATCTGTCTTAGTGACATCATTACTCTGTCTAAATGCCATCCTGGTCATTTTCATGCATTAGGTCAACCAAAACTGCCAAAAAATTTCGAGGAGGATACATGGGCAATTTTGAAGGACGCTATTACAGCTATTTTTCTCAAGCAGAAACTTTCATGTGATGTTGAGAAACTCTATCAGGTTATATTCCTGTTGTTTACACTCCAATGTTTTATGCTCCCACATTTGCATATGAAAACTTAATAGTTGTTTTTGTACTGTAGGCTGCCGGTGATCTTTGTCTGCACAAGCTAGGAGCAAACCTATACGAACGAATCAAGAAAGAATGTGAAATACACATAGCTGAAAAAATATCAGCGTTAGTGGGTCAAAGCCCAGATTTGGTTGTATTTTTGTCTCTGGTCCAAAGAACATGGCAAGATTTTTGTGATCAGATGTTGATTATTCGTGGTATTGCTTTACTTCTTGATGTAAAATATGTCAAGAATGTTGCAAATATTTGTTCTGTGTGGGATATGGGGTTGCAGCTCTTCCGCAAGCATCTATCACTTTCCCCAGAGATTGAACACAAAACCGTAACTGGCCTTCTCAGATTGATTGAGAGTGAGAGGTATGCTTGTTCTTCTGATAAATTCTGTTAGTTATATGTTCACATCAAGCTCGAATCTATTACTGTCTGTAGTTCTTGTGATTAATTGATTATACAAGGCAAGTTGTACTTTGCAATAGATTGCATAAGAATACAGGATCATAATTTTCCAGTTTTGCAGAGTACTTATATTTTTTATATTCCAAATTTGAGGCAGTGCGACTTTAATAAGAACTGTAGCATTCAGTACAACACTTCAACCTACATATTTTTTGTATTGTTTGTATTAATTTGACAGCCAAAATGAAAGGGTATTTGTTTATTTAACGCAAAACAACGTTCAAGGAGTTGGAGATAGACAGACCAAATGATATTATTAAATACTTGAATCTGCAAAGAATAGTCTTAGAAGCATGCCCATATAGCTGTATATTTTTCTGTATGTAGATTAGGACCATGTCTCTGATGAATCTGGAGCCGTGTGAGCGGTATGGGTCTATGTGATCCATATCATGTTCCTGGTAAGTGATGACCGGAGCTGTTAACCTGGGCTAGGCCAGGTTGGCTTTACTTTGTGTGGCCTTGTGTCTGAGCCCAGCTAGTATTAACATGAAGTCCGAAAAACCTGAACTTCAATATTCTGTCTCCACTTTCTAAGTAAATAGCATTTGAACATTACATTTCAGTGAGAATGTAAATAATCAAATATGGGGTATATGTATGTTAATGTACACTTTTAGGTTTAAGCCAGGGCTCAGTTTTGACTCTTGTCTGTGGGCCTTAAAGTTGGTCCTGGCCTGGATTTGTATGTGCTGTGTCTGTGTGGGTGCCCATGAACAGGCACAGGGGCAACTATTAGCACATTTGAAGAAACATACAATCCTTTACTTTGGCCCACATGCTATCTTCAGTATGTTCTTCAACTCTGTTAATTTGAATGTTACAATCTCTACCGATCCACCAGCCACTCAATCTGTCAATCACAGTCACAGCACCCTTCGTACAAACTATGTGCAATGTATTTGCTTCAAGTACAAACATATCTTTCTAGCATAATTAAGATGTTAAAAACATTGCACTGGTTAAATTATGATTTCACTACTTGTAGTAACATGGAAATTTCGATGCCATCTATGATGTTTTGGATCACTTGTTTCCCCTCTCCAAATTCATGCTTGTATTGTAGTGTAATTCGGTACCTGCTAGGTTGAATGAGGAACTAAAACAGTGTACTCAGACTTTAAGACATGTTCATTTTGGCCAAGAAGTGAAAAATGATGTTCTGATTGCATATGTGTGCGGTGCACAAATATGACTGGACTTGTGGACTGAAAGATCATCTGGCACATAATTATTTAGAGTCCTGTCAATTATAATTATGTATGGCTATAAAATATTTTTTTTATCTTTTTTCTGATCAGGCTTGGTGAAGCAATAGATAGGACATTACTTAGCCATCTTCTGAAGATGTTTACTGCTCTTGGAATGTATTCTGAGAGTTTTGAAAAGCCCTTCCTTGAATGCACTTCTGAATTTTATGCTACGGAAGGTGTCAAATATATGCAACAATCTGATATTCCAGACTATCTGAAGCATGTGGAGGTAAGGATAGTCTTCCTTCTGGTTTTTATGTTATTTAATGTTATTTACTCAGATACAACCAGGCACACCATTTAACTGATATACACACCTGAAAATTGTGCAGTCGAGGTTGCAAGAAGAACATGAAAGGTGTATTTTATATTTGGAAGCTAACACGAGGAAGCCACTGATTGCAACTACTGAAAAGCAGTTGCTGGAACGCCATACATCAGCAATTATTGAGAAGGTGAATGTCTGCTTTTATAATTCACTTTCTTGTATGCAGCTTGAGCAAGCATTGCTTTTGCATGTATCTTATTGGCCACGAGATCCGTACTACAATAATGCTTTACTCACCCGCTTTTTTTATGTTGGTGTTTTCAGGGGTTCACAATGCTTATGGATGCAAATCGTATAAATGACCTCTCCAGGATGTACAACCTTTTTCAGAGGGTTAATGCTGTTGAGCTGCTGAAACTAGCTCTTAGTGCATATATCCGGGCCACTGGCCAGGGCATTATTATGGATGAAGAAAAGGATAAAGAATTGGTTCCATTTCTTCTGGATTTTAAGGCATCCCTGGATAAAATATTGGAAGAAAGTTTTGCCAAGAATGAGGCTTTCTCCAACACTATAAAAGATTCATTTGAGCACCTTATCAATCTACGGCAGGTGTGTGGTGTTTATCATTCTGCTTACATTACTGCCTTTATATTGATGTCAATGAAATTCTTTTCATAGAAATCATTCTGTCTTCTCTGGTTATGATCGCTACAATGTCGTTAAAAATTAAGATCCTTGAAACCAACAGTTTCTTCCAAACTATTTTTAGTGATCATGTACTCCCTCCCATTCAGCATATATGGTGTATTAGATTCGAAAAAAGTCTAGCATCATAAAGTTTGACCAACAATTAATCGAAGTATGCACATGTTTATAGTATATAAAGGATGAATCATTGCTTTAATAGGTTCTCAGTTCAGATATATTTCAGTAAGGTTCAGTTTCATAGCAGTTGACGATATAATATTGGAAATTAATGGCCAAAGTATAATTCGGAAGACTTTTTCATATCATAATACACCTTATAGAAATAAATGGAGGGAGTTGGTACAATAATTTGGATTTCAATTTTGTTCCACATGTTCTTGTCAAATGACGGGCTCCATGCTTCATTTTCATGACAACAGAATCGACCTGCTGAATTGATTGCAAAGTTTCTTGATGAGAAACTTCGAGCTGGTAATAAAGGGACCTCAGAAGAAGAGTTGGAGGGTATACTTGACAAAGTTTTGGTCCTGTTTCGGTTTATACAAGTAAGTTATCGAGCTATTTTTTGAAAATTAAATTGCATTTCTCCTTGACCAGTAATATAATTTACACTTCTCTTTGCCAGTTGCATGCTAGATGCATTAGAGATATGTGATCCTTTTGCTCAATTTGCACTTTATGTACTAACAAGGTATTAGGGGGAAATAAGAACTTTGCAAAGAAATATAGAAGGTTTTAAGGTTAATACCGTACATGCTTTAGGTTTGGGCCTTCACAAAAAAGGTGATATTGGCTTGACTTTTTAGGTGAGCATGAGAAGCCTCCATTAGTGGGCTTCTTCAAAATGCTAAGCCTCTTGAAAATACTAATATGTGGTGTAATGAATTTGTTGAATAATGAGAATAACAAACTTTTTTTGATAACCCAAAAGTGCTAACTCTAAGAAGGTATACTCAATTTATATTGATATTTGATCATGTGCAGGGTAAAGATGTATTTGAGGCATTCTACAAGAAGGATCTAGCTAAGAGGTTGCTGCTCGGGAAGAGCGCATCCATAGATGCTGAGAAATCAATGATAACAAAAGTAATAATGTCTTTGCTAGTGTTGAAACTGTATTTTTTTCACATGTTCCGTCATATGTGGACAACTCAACCAATATGCTTCTGTTTGTAGCTCAAAACTGAGTGCGGAAGTCAGTTTACCAACAAGCTGGAGGGCATGTTCAAGGTACCGATAGCTGTTATCACTATGATGATCTTTCTAGTCTATCTTATTTTTGCAAACCTGTATACTTGTATTGTTAGGCGCATTTAAATTATCGATGTTTCTTTATATAGATTCAGTTCCCTTGTAATGTTTGATGTGCTTGCTTGTTTTGTAGGACATTGAATTGTCCAAAGAAATAAATGATTCGTTCCGGCAATCATCTCAAGCTAGGACAAAGCTTCCCTCTGGCATTGAAATGAGTGTCCATGTGCTTACAACAGGGTAAGTATTTTTTGCTTGATTGCTTTGACGCAAAAACTCTGAAGAACATGTTTTGTTACGTAGATAGCTGTGTAAAATTGTGAACCAACTCATGCATGTGCTCCATAGTCCATAGCAGGTTACTGCAGCGGATTTTTGCATCAGTTGCCAAGCATGCAAACATGCAACTCTTGATGTTGTTGGTCATGTTTTTGTAGTTCTGATAAATCTGTAACTTGCAGTTATTGGCCGACATATCCACCGATGGATGTGAAACTCCCACACGAACTGAATGTGTATCAGGTTAGTATATGGCCTTACTGGCGGTAGTATATATTTTCATGAGTTTGTCTGGATATTTACTCAATCTTCCATTTTTGATAGGATATATTTAAAGAGTTTTATTTGAGCAAGTACAGTGGAAGGCGTTTAATGTGGCAAAATTCTTTGGGGCACTGTGTCTTGAAAGCAGACTTTCCCAAAGGAAAAAAGGAACTTGCCGTGTCATTATTTCAGGTGTATTTTCACCCCATTTTTCAGTGCCTATTAGTTTTATTATCTAAGACCAATGATATGTATATATTTTCCAATTATTCCTGCTGTCAGAGTGTGGTTTTGATGTTGTTCAATGACGCTCAAAAACTAAGCTTCCTCGACATCAAAGATTCCACTGGTATCGAGGATAAAGAATTGAGAAGAACACTGCAATCACTTGCATGTGGTAAAGTTCGTGTTCTCCAAAAGGTGTGATCCTTTTCTTTTCTTTTTTTTCTTCACCATTTTTCATTTCCAGTACGCAAGCTTATTTGTTTTTAACTTGCGTCCGTAGATACCGAAAGGGAGAGATGTAGAGGATAAGGATGAATTTGTATTCAATGAAGAATTTAGTGCTCCCCTCTATCGCATAAAGGTAACATTTCTTTTGTTCAGTTTGGCTGTGGTATGGCACTATGGTGTGCTTCGTTAGGTCATTAACCTTTGAACTGCTGTTGTATACTTCCAGGTAAATGCTATTCAGATGAAGGAGACAGTAGAAGAAAACACAAGCACCACTGAGAGAGTGTTTCAGGATCGGCAGTATCAGGTACTTTAAACAATCAATAGCCTGTTTAAAAAATCTTGCAATTTAATCTCTGAAAAGGTAGCTAGTTTTTTTTATGTGTACTTTGTAATCAGTTACACTTGGAACTTGTGCATAATTAGCATGAGCAAGATGTGCTTTTGCTTGCTCTGTTGATATGTCCATGCTTTATATATTATATAAGGAAAAATTGGGTCTGTAAATTCGGTCACCTATATTGATTTCAAAACCATACTTATGGGTAGATGTTACGACTTTTCTCTTCCTTTTTTGATCTGTCAGGTTACAAAACTTCATTTTCCTGTTATCCTATCATAATCATTATGGGAATATATATGTCTATGAATTTATAATGCATTATAATTTGATAAGATATTTTTGGTTCCACGCAGGTCGATGCAGCCATCGTTCGAATAATGAAGACAAGGAAGGTCCTCAGCCACACCCTTCTAATAGCTGAGCTTTACCAGCAGGTGACACTTCAGAATATAAATTCGGGTGTCTGTATTATTTACCTACTAGTGGTTGATTTGAACCCATTTATCTTCTTCATTTCAGCTCAAGTTCCCAGTTAAGCCAGCGGATATCAAGAAAAGAATCGAGAGCTTGATCGACAGAGAGTACCTGGAGCGAGACAGGAGTAACCCTCAGATCTACAACTACCTGGCTTGACAGGTGTTTGGCGTACTGTCAAAGAGACATTGCTCACTTTATTGTCAAAAGAAAAAAGACACTGTAAATTAATTTATTATCCAGTTCCTTGTTTTTCCTGTTTTTGTTCTCTGGGAGGGAGTTGTAGCAGTTGCAACATGTGTCTGTATACGAGAACGATTTTTTTAGTATAAAAGGTAAGCATAATGCATGTATCCGTTTACATGTTAGCTTGATTGATTATCCGATGATGTGTTCTCTGTTACCGTTGCCCTGCGATGGTATTACGTGATCAAGTTTCATTCTCGTCTAAGATCTTTAAGCCGTGTTGGTGTTGGGTTACCATTATTTCTATGGCTGTGAGTCTGTTAGAAGTGAACTTTAAGAAATGAATTGTTAATGTGTGACGTCTGAGAGCTGCACCTGCATGGATATGTTGCCGCGTTATATACGTTGTTGAAAAATTAAGAACAGGTTATATCATTTACCAAACAGGAGAAAGTATACGTTATTGAAAAATGGACTAAGTCCTTTTGACCCCTCTCAAATACAATTTGGTGCTCAGTTTCCCCCCTTGCTGTCCACAACTGGGCATTCTGCCCTCATCTCCCGAACCTGTGCGTTTTTCGGCCCTTGACTGTTTTCTGGTAGTTTTTGGGCGCTGCTCGCCGACGCTCCACGGTGGAGAGGGAGGGACAGCGGCTTCTCCACTGTCACCGCGCCACGCGTCGAGGAGGGCGCCCTGCAGCCAGGGTTTTTTTTACCGCGCGGTATACCGCGGTTACCGCCGTTACCGCTGGGGTACGGTAACGGTACCGAGCGGTAGAAACCCCCCCCAAAATTCAAATTTGAATTTAAATTCAAAAAAATGAAAAAATCAATAAAAATCACCAAAAAATAGTTCATGATTTGTAGAGTCTTATGGTGTCAAATGTTTTCAAATTTGAGCGCATTTGGTATTTATTTGGAGCTTTAGAAGTTGAAACAAAAAAGAAAAAGAAAAAAAACAGTGGCCGGCCCGTTAAGGCCCATGAAGCCCACTTGCCGGTTTAACCCTACCTACCTGGCGCACCCGTGCCCCGCAGCCTCCCGGGGCCGCGTCTCCCTCCCCGTCCGCGCCTCTCCCCCTCGCGTCCGCCGCCGCAACGCCGCTACCGCGCCGCCGCCGGCGGCGCACCGCGCCGCGGCCCGCGGTTTTGCGCGCGGCCAGCGGCGGTGGCGCGCGCGGGCGGCGGATCCGCTCCCTACCGCGCGGGAGCGCGCGCTAGCCGCGCGGTTAGCGCGGTATACCGCGCGCGCCGCCTCGGATACCGCGTTAGGTACGTTTTCTTTTTTTTTTTTTTGCTTTTGAGTTCATTAAGGCTTTAGGAATTGTGTTAGGAGTTAGGATTTTAGTTAGGATTTAGGTTTTCTCTCGTTTTAGGATTTTTGCTAGGGTTAAGGATGTGATTTAGAGGTAGAAATAGAATTGTTGCTTTAGGTAGAATTAGAAATGGAATTGTATGAACTTGTGTTGTATGAACTATTTGTATGACCTTGTGTTGTATGAACTATTTGTGTTTGAACTTGTGTTGTATGAACTAGTTGTATTTGAAGTTTGAACTATTTGTGTTTGAACTATCAACTCACTTATGCACGGCTAGTATTATTGTGTTTGGTGTAGTATTTCTATGTATACCTATAAATCATTGATTGGGGGTGCTATTTAACACTAATTTGTGCCAACACCATGCCAAAATTTTCATTGATTCAAAGCCGGGAGGTGTTTTTCCCCAGCGGTATAAATAGTTTATACCGCGGTAAAAATAGTTTATACCGCGGTAAAAACTATTTATACCGCGTATACCGTTCGAAACCGTTTGAACTAGCGGTAGCACCGGATTTTGGTTTGAAATTTGAATTCGCGCGGTATCTAGCGGTATACCGCGGTATACCGCGCATACCGCCCCTACCGCCGCCCGCTGACAAAAAACGTGGCGGTCGGTAAAAAAAACCCCGCCCGCACCGTGCGTGCGGCGGCCGGCCGGGGTCCGCGAGCTCGCCCCGGGGGAGCCACCTCTGCTCCGAGCTCGAAGCCAGAGGAGAGGGGCTGGAGGGGAGGGGTCGAGGCCGGCGGTACCTTGCCCAAGATCCGCCGCTGTGCAAGAGCTCCGCCCCCCGCCCGCGACCTTGGTCGCCCAGCAGGCAAGGGAGCTCCGCCCCACGCCCCTGTGCTCATGGATCCGCCGCCGGGAGGGGAGATCCGCCGCTTGCTTGTGAGTAGAGATGGCAATGGGTACCCGAAACCCGAGTACCCGACGGGTTTTACCCGATAAGGAGGTGGGTACGGAAGGAACCGCGTGCCCGTGGGTACGTTATTGGGCAAAATCTCATACCCATCGGGTATGCGGGTACGGGTGTGGGTGTAGACTACCCATACCCGTCTACCCGCGGGTAAGAAAAACCCGCATAAATAATAGCCACCCTAAGCCATTTTAGCTCATATGGTGCATGAATTTGGCCTATATATTGGTGCTAATGTGTGTTACTATTAGCTTGTTGCAATGATATGGTTATATCAATATTTATAATTTGTAACTTACTAAAAAGTTGGAATTATTTATTATTTTTGTGTGACAAAGTCCGATTATTTATGCAATTCTCGGGTATGTTGTCGGGTACGGGTTACCCGTCGGGTAGAATTTACCCGACGGGTACGGGTATGGAATTATTTTCCTACCCGTGTGCATTCGCGGGTAACCCGACGGGTAAAACTTAATCCTAACGGGTACGGGTACGGGTGGGCACTACCCATCGGGTATGTACCCGTTGCCATCGTGACTTGTGAGTTGTGCCCGTACCAAGGGAGGGACGCACGGGTTTGGAAGAGGAGGGCCCTCGAATGCCCGGTTTTGGACAGGAGGGGGAAACCGAACTTGCCAAATACATGAGGGGGTTCGAAAGGACTTAATCCTTGAATCAAGAACAGGCTATATGTTGGAAGGCCCGTACAAAAGCCCATATTCGTAAAGCCCAAGTATGAAACCGGTGCTGGCTTGGCCAACCCAGTACGGCCAGTCGTCGTCTTCTCTACCTGGCGCTCTCCTAGATCAGATCACCACCGCCGTCCACCAGCGCCACCGTCACAGCTCTCGGTCGCCGGAGACCACCCTAGTCTCCGGTGACCCCACCACGCCGACCCCATCGAAGGTTGGCTGCCTACCTCGAAGTCCTCGGCTCGCGCTTCTTCCCACCTCGGGGGTCAGTCACCTCCCCGTAAATTTGGCTCGTCCCACGCTCGGATCAGCCCCGCTAGGGTTTTGGCCTGATGGATCCGCTCCGGAGCTACCTGGGGCGACTCCTCCTCGAGGAGATCACCCCGGTGGTGATGGTGCTGACAACACCGCTCGCCGAGACTGCCTGCCGAAAGAGCGGCCTCAGCTTCGTCGACATGCTCGCCCCGTTCTCGCTCTTCAAAAAAATCGACGGTGATGCTTCTCCCAATGCTTGGGTTCATATATATACTGTGCTGTGCAGCTTGTGCCTGGTTGTTTAGTTATTGTGATCTCATAGAGGGTTCTATGTCTCTGCTCGCGTTTGTGCAGTGCCCGTGCGGACGGCGAGCGAGGTGCCGTACAGACTGCAGATGTTTAAGATTCGCATGGTCTATGCGTCCGACGTCCGGAAGGAGGACTATGAGGTGATCCTTGAACATTCTGGGATTGCTAGTCAGTAGCCATAGTTACTTCAGTGTTTGATGACCTCATTGTTTGGGAACAGGTGGCTGACGAGAGGATTAAGCCGGTGGTTTCTGAGGCCAATGAGAAGGCTCTTCCGGATTTGCTTTCAAACCCGCCGCAGCTTGAAGATGTACTTGGAAGTGAGATTCCCTACTCAGCTTATATTTGCATCTACTTCTCTGCATCCTCCAATTGAGTTCACATTGGACAAATCAATTGTACTGTAGTTAGAAATGTTACATTTGTATGCTAATTGGATCGTCAATGCAACTAGGTAATAATCATATACTCCACCCAAATTGAAGGAACCCATCAGCACCTAGATATACACTGTCTAGATACATAGTAAAAACTATACATCTAGAAAATCCAAAACGACCTATAATTTGGGGCGGAGGGAATGTATATTGTAAGATCGGGTTAAACAATGTCCGAACCGAACCATGTTAAGTTCTAAAAGGAAACTAGGAAATGGTCCTGATTAACTACATATTGTCACACCTGGCACTTGTAGCATGCCCAAGTAGTTCCTGAGAACTGCAAACAAGAATGGAAAAAAAGGAGTAGAGCAGTGACCTTGCGGCCGCAGTGTAAGAGTAGCCATGGTCATCGGTGAAGTATGCATTGAGGTTGGTGATGACGTGACCAGATGCTGCTGAGGTGACTAGGCGAAGTGAGTTTGTGTGGTCATTTTTTCCTATAGAAACTGGAAGTGGAATAGCGATCTGTGATGAATACATGTTGTTCCATTGCAATGGCTCCCAGCAACGCGGACGGTAGTTAATGGGCTGGTTGAAGCTATTCTGCAGCTACTAGAATGAAGGAATAGTCATGAGTTTTATTGAGCAGCCACAAGCTTTTGATCAAGATTGCTTGGTGTTACATCCTAACTTGAGGTGATTGTTTGTATAGAGACTAGAAATGAAGTTGCTTTGCATGCATTCTATAATGTTGCAGCTTAAATTGCCTGTCAAAGGTGCATTAGTAGAATGTCATGTTCTTTGTGTGCCTTGTGGTACTGAATTGGGCAAATTAATACTTCTGGGAAGTATCTGGGAAAAGGTTTGTGAACATTACTTGTTACTTCAAATGTCTGTCTCTCTCTGGTTAGGGCTCTGTTGTATGCAAGCGTCAGATGTCACGGGTTGCTCTTGTTAGTGTTTCTTTTAGGAACTGATCCTAGCTTGGTTGAGGGTTTCTTTGTACATTGCCGAGGCGAATTTGGATGCCTTTTTTCTTAGTAATATATAGCCACCTAGTTTATCCTAGGTTAGTCATTAGTGTTTCTTTAGTTGTGTCATGTCTTAGTCAAGTCAATTTGGAATATCTGTGAAGCTCAGTTGTGCGAATATTGTTTGGTGAAATTTGCATATGATTCATTTATTATATAATTTCAGAGCCTGAAGCTGATCTGTGCCCATTGTGGATAAAGAAGTTCAATAGAGAGCTAATGCAAACGTTATCCTATTCGGAGCACGAGACATTTGACCATCCTGTGGCATGTGAGATTTGACACTTTCCTGTTCTTAGTTATTCATTCTGTTTCCGTAATTATTTTTTGATCATGCTTTAAACTACTATTAACAGGTCTTTTGGTTGTGTCGTCCATGGATAAAGAACCCATCAGCAAATTTGTTGATCTCTTCAACACACATCAGTTGCCTTCTCTTTTAAATGAAGGCATAATGGATCCACAAATTTTGAAGCATTATCTCGTACTTCATGACCAACAAGACGGGCCACAAGACATGTATTATTCCTCACTTTTTTTTACTAAAGAAACACCTTTTTAAGCAAGTCATTCGCGGTGTTAAAACTATTTTAGAAAAACTAGGTGGTATTTGTTCTTCATATCCGACCAACCTCTTAGGTATTGGTCAAACATTATTGCTTGTGAGTCTTTTGGTTAAATTGTTATATAAACCTGAATCACGTTCATACTTGGTCGTTCACCATTTTTAGGATTCTCTGTCTTCACCAAGGTTTGATAAGCTTCCTCATAGTGTTTAGTTTCTCATGTGCCCTATTGCCTTTATTATTCCTGTCTTGTTACTTCCCAAATTCTA
The DNA here is from genome assembly GCA_947561735.1 of Cenchrus americanus. Taxonomy (NCBI): domain Eukaryota; kingdom Viridiplantae; phylum Streptophyta; class Magnoliopsida; order Poales; family Poaceae; genus Cenchrus; species Cenchrus americanus. The sequence continues at coordinate 8,173,914 of OX387240.1, read as the reverse complement.
CACTTTAAGGACTTGTTTTCATAACTTAATGCTATGACATTCCACTTGTCTTGTGCCTGCTTCTGTGTTGATCATATATGTAGTGGTTTAGCAACTGTATACATGATGCTTGTGTACCAGTACTGTTGACTTTTATTGCTTAAAGCTCTCTTTTGCTGTTCACGTTACTTTAGTATTTACCCTGCCCAATTATAATTCATAGTTTTTTTTGTTTAATAGTCAAACTGAACCATCCAAGACTGCATATATAACTTAAACACTTGGTGGAGTGATTGTTTCTTAAAAAACAATTTCAGACGTCCTCCAGAACCAATGGACTTATAAGCTGAAAGACTGTTCCCCCTATAAGAGTTGTAGGTAAAATGGGCTGTATCCTAGGCAGTCAAAGCCATGAGAGATCTTTAGCCCAGTTTGAACTTGATAGGCATTGAAAATTTTAGCTTCCGGGAATTATAAATTTCTCCAGCTTTTTAGGCAAGGTTAAGCTCCTATTTTCCTTTGCTCCAAGAAGATGAAGCCTTTTAAGTAGCGGTTTCTCATAGAAGTGTACTTCTGGAAGAAGCAAACTCCCATTTAAACGGCATGTGGCCTCTGATTTAAACCTCATTAAAACTAAACACTGCATCTCTATAATTCTTCCTGTTTCAAAGGCGTCGCCTAGGCGACGCCTAGGCGTCCAGCCGGTCCCTGCTCGCCTTGGAAAACCGGACGCCTTGTCGCCTAGGCATCACCTAGGTGAAGGCGTGCTCAGATTTTCTAGGACGCCTTAACACCTTTAAAACCATGATAATTTTTATGAGTAAATTACAGCTGTTGTTGGTCAAGCAAGGAGCAGAGAACTTGGATGGTGCGACATTAATATTATCTGAAACACTTGCTTCAGTTTAATCTAATTTTCTTTGATGTCTGATTTGTCAAGTCTTTAACATTTTGAGTACTTTACAGCAAACCAGTCTTTATTGTCATAGCTGCAGAAAGTACGTCAATACAGTCTGATGTTTGAAGTTCACATTATACACACAGTATTTGCTTTTTGCTGATCCATATTATTTTGTACATGAAGAGCTGTGAATGTCTTAGCTGAAATGAGGAGCACCCTTGGTTTGAACGACTGTAAATTATTATGTATAAATTCATCTACAGAAGCAGATGGTAGTAATACTGAGAATTCATGGCTACCTTATGTGAGCATACTGAGTTCATTTCGAATTACAGTAATGTGGTCAATTTTCAGCAAATATGCAATCTACTTATAGCCTTTTCACAACTAAATGCAGAAAGCTCTTGGTTTGGACAATCATGAAGGAACCTGTTTCCTTAGCATGGATGATTTGAATGAGGTATTACATACATCATTTGTTCTATACTTCTATACTATGCATGTGCTTTTCCATTGTGCTTTGCTGGGCACAGAAAGTTTCATGGTACTTAGTTCAGCATTTCATTCCACCTAACTCATCTGTTAGGTGGGTATTTTTTGGGTGGATTGAAGGGTTGTTGAGTTTCAGAGTCAGTAGTGAAGTAATTACCTTGCATTCAATTAGTTCAAGGTTTTTATGTGCCCTGATGCCAAGGATGTCATATCAAATTGTTACTCATCTATTTAGTGATGTATTGTTGGGTTGATTGATTGAAGGAATGTTGAGCTTTGCAGTTAGTGTTGAAGTAAAGGTATTGTATCCAGTTCATTAAAAAAAAGGGCAATAATGCCAAGGATGGAACATCAAACTGTCTGTTATTTTCTTGCACTAGATCACCAGTCTTCCATTGATGGTGCAGTGTCACCTGTAGTGTCCTCAGCTTGCAGACAAGCTTTACATGCTGAGTTTATTTATTTCAGATGAAGGACTTCATGCAAGATTTTGCTTCTAATCATATCATCCCCTACATGGAGCAAAAGATACGTGTCCTCAATCAGCAGGTATGCAGTTGATTCTTTGATGTTTCATTATGTTCATCTTATCTTTTCCCATCTTTCCCCAACAAGATTCAGTACTGTTTTAGGTAGCCACAACAAGAAAGGGTTTTAGGAATCAGATCAAGAACTTGTGGTGGAGAAAGAGAGATGATGTCCCAGAAGCTCCAAATGGGCCAATGCAAGTGATTATTCTAGATCTTGCTACTTTTCACTGACCTGCATGATTTTTCTTAATAAGTAGTAATGCTACTATTTTGAACAGGTATACGTTCACCTCCATAGAATCACAGATCAGAGTACTGGGTGATTTCGCCTTCATGTTACGGGACTACGAGCTTGCTTTATCAAATTACAGATTACTCGCTACAGATTATAAGCTCGATAAGGCTTGGAAGCGATTTGCTGGTGTACAGGTGAATGTTTTTTTTTGTGTTGTTGTACAGGTGCCTAGTCTCTTGTCGTATAGTCACTACTAGGGTTTCTATTTGGATGTTATTCTGGTGGAGCAATGCATATGCCATCCCCACCTGTATGCGTCCAAGCCCATGACATAAGTTGCAGCAGGGAGCAAGTCAGCTGATAGCCACTTAGGGCACGTTTGGAACTCTTGCTGAGCTCGACTTGCCAGGCAAGAAAGGCCATCTGGTTTTGAGAGTTTGTCTCTCCTGTCTTGCTCAGCAAAAGCATAGTTTTTCCCTCCTGGCTTATTCCTGAAGAACAGCAGGAAGAAATGGATCCAGAGGACCCTGCAGGCAAGAAAACTAGGCGGGGGAGATTTTGGTCATCTTCAGGTTCGAGGAAGGAGTTTGGTTTGGCTGCCGCTGAACTCGACCCCATATGCAAAAACTGGATTTTTCTTATCACGGAGCTCGATTTTTGTCCTTCGTGGGCTCAATCTGGGCGGAGTCTACCTCGATTGAAGGTGGAACAAATCGATTTTGGTCTTGTGGAATCCAGTTTGGGAATTACCGAGCTTCGCTGCAGTTCACTGTGGGCATGTGAACCCAGACGGCCAACCTTGCCAGCATCCAGAGCTGATTCAGCTCTCTCACACGAGCAAGGGTTTGCTTTCGCGGGTGAGGTTGCCAGGCAAGGCAAGGTTCTGAGCTCCACCAGATGTGTATCCTTGCCTGGTAAGGCAAAACAGTGCCTGGCAAAGGATCCAAACATGTCCTTAACGGCCACATGCCCACGTTAGGCACAAACTCCTACAGATCCTTTATTCATCCGCAATTCCCTTCTCCTTTATTCCTCTGCAACTCCCTTCTCCTTTCTATGCAAAACAACAAAACAGCTCAACTTGCCAATCTCTGCACTTGTTTGCTTCCACGCAAGCTTGCCTTGTCGTCGTCGACCTCCATGAACTTTCATTCTCATCTAGCTGCATTCTCTGGCTGCCAAGCTTCCTGAGCATCACCTAAACTAGCCAGCAAGTTTGTGTGTTCTCTGCTGCATGCCATTCCATTGACCATTAATGTGTATGTTCACATGCTCACTAGTGCTGGTGCAGATCTATGATAGTACCAATAGGGCACTGCAGAAATGTTGAACATTTTTTTCCTTGAACACGCTGGAGAGCTGCATATCATTATATTAAGAAGAAGAAAGGCTAAAGAACCTTATATAAAGAAGAAAGGATAAAGAACCTTATATATGGTTCTTGGATTGTTTGTTACTGGGGTGTAGAATATTACCCTAAGTGCATTATGACCCACTTTCCAACACTGCCACTAGCTATTCACTTCATGATTATTTTTATATGACCTTTTGCAGGAGATGAGTGGACTCTGCTATTTCATGTTGGATCAGTCAAGGAAGGATGCCGAATATTGCATGGAAAATGCCTTCAGTACATATCTGGTATTTCTTTTACAGATTCACTTCTAGGTTTCCTGTCATAGACAAATGTTTCATACACGGTAAAAGCAGAGGCGCCCAAGCCCCGTATTGCACTATTTTCTCTCTATTTGGTTTCATAATAACTAATGCAAGCCTAAATTGGACATTGATTGCAACAAAATAGCAAGGATACTTATGTCGATATTCATACATTTAGCTTACCCTGCAGATTGTCTGTCATTTGGCTCGTCTGTTCATAGAATGTCAGCTTAATCAGTAAAGCTTTGAATTTTGATGTTATGGTGCTGTATGCTATAAGTGCCATGCTATACCTGGCTCCAGCCTCCAGGCCACATTGCCACACATTCATTCTAGTTTCTGACTTAATTCAGTAATATATACTATATCAGAATGTGAGGCTTCTGCCTTTTTTTGAAAATACCCTGTCAGTATTAAATTGCTCAACTATTTGAATCTGAAGATCATTGATATGTTTGAAAATCTGAAGAACATTTGGGATGCAAAGAAATGCAAAGATGTTACGCACTTATGACGTTTAGATAACATTGTAGACTCTTAAATTTTCCTGATTGACCTTCCTCTCGTTCTTCAGAGTGCAATTCACAATTTCATATTTGCAGAGAATTGGAGCATCCGGGCAGAGGAATGCTACTAGATGTGGTCTTTGGTGGGCAGAAATGCTTAAAACAAGAGGACAATACAGGGAGGCATCAAGTGTGTATTTCCGTGTTTCTAATGAGGTAGTTTTTCTTATTTTGTTGCAGGAAGATTTTTAATTGATTAGATATAGTGTTGATTGGCATTTTTACTACTCAGGAACCTTCTTTGCATTCTGCTGTACTACTTGAGCAAGCCGCTTTTTGCTATCTATTGTCCAGTCCACCAATGCTTCGGAAGTACGGATTTCACCTAATCTTAGCTGGGAATAGCTACTACATGTCTGATCAGGTTCAAAATAATTCTTCTCCGAGTTATAATCTCTTTAGAAGTTGATTGAATCTTTGTTGAATCCTGATTGTTTTTTTCTTCAAATGCAGAAACAACATGCTGTTCGGGTGTACAGAAATGCTCTGTTCGTTTACAAACAAAACCCTTGGAGTTACATTAATGATCATGTACATTTTAATATTGGAAGGTAGTTGGGTGTTTTTGGCTTCTATCCAAATTTATTGTTTCTTTACGCTACTTGACTCTTGGTTTACAAATAGGTGGTATGGAGTTCTTGGGATACTTGATGTAGCCATTAAGCACTTGCTGGAGGTCATTGCTTGTAGTCATCAGTCGCTGGTTACACAAAACATGTTCCTCAATGATTTTTTCCATTATGTTCAGGTTCTTAACCATCTAATACACTTCGCGCCTTATTGAACCCTAACTTTCAGTGCATTTTTAATTTTGTGATTTTGTTTTTGCATATAGAGCATGGGGAAGACGTTTGATGTATACAAGCTTCAACTTCCTGTTTTTAACATGTCCTCGCTCAGAGTTATACATGAAGATCATCGCACTTATGCATCAGATGCAGATGTAAGGCCTAAACAATTTTAGACTACAACTTAAACCTGGTTAACTTCCTAACATGTGTTGGTTGTCTTCTGTAACAGGTTGTCGTTAGTGAAAGCACTTGGCAGGATCTGGAGGAAGAATTGATCCCATCATCATCAGTAGTCAGAACTAACTGGCTGGATAGTCAGCCTAAGTCTTCTTTGAGAAAATTCAAGGATTTCAGTGTTTGTGTGGCTGGAGGTAACATGTTATACATATTCATGGTTACTACACCTTAGGAATCAGCTAAACTTGAGATGACACCATGAAACCCAGTACTCTGTCTGGAGTTATCTGGTATACTGCTGAGATGTGGCCAAAACCTTTCAATTTACTGGTCTGGTGCAGAGTGGTATCTTATTTAGTTATGTGCACACTTGTCTTTGAGTGCAATCTGTATTCCCATTGGTTGTTGGATGATGGATAGATGCACCTTTTTTTGACAGCTTGAGTTGATAGTGCTGTGCGTCTTAGTAACAGATGTAGTCTGGCCAGATCAGGCCGACCTATAGGAAACAAATTGGCTTGTCCAAGATGTAGTTTAGCCACTGCTTGAAGTGGTGCAGCAGTGGTAGAAGGCAACATGAGGTTGAGGGAGTGAGCCTGATAAGGAGATGAGGAGGTCTCGAGTAGAGTTTCTATTGTTTTTTAGGTTGAAGGATATCTTACCAACTGAATTGATATTTAACCAGTCATTTTGGCTAGTCAGTGCGGGTATGTTTTGGTTACAAGCTTATGACCTAGCTACTCAGGTCTTGACGAACCGTTCTTTTTTTTTCTCGGACAACGCAGGAGAGCTGCGCGTCATTTCATTAAGGTAGAAGAACACACGTCAAATACAAGATAACACACACCAACCATACACAACGACCTCTACATTCTAGCACCCAAAACAAACAGTAGCTCCCAGGGATAACGACCTAGACACTAGCTCTTGGAGTTTTGACGCCGAACCGTTCTTTTTTGAGAATGTTCATCTGCGTAACACTAGAAAAAATGGTTCTTGGTACCCAATTGTTCATAGGCCTAGGAAATCCCAGAACTATTGTGTTCATATCTTATGAGCCTTTGGCAAATGACTCCAGGAGAGTGTCTTCCAACAAAACTTTGGAGCACTAAGCGTTTCAGTTTCATGTTAATTTCTTGATGATTTTTAAAGGTACAAAATAAACCTTTTTTTGCGAATAAAATAGACTTAAATTGGGTTCAGATTAATGATGTGATCTCCTTTAGACCCTTTTGTGCATCACTTTCTGTGTATACAGCATTCTGATTTCCTGTTTTCACTGGTTGCAGAAGCAGTAAAAGTGAGCGTTGAGCTTAAGAATCCTCTGCACATTCCTGTTGATGTTTCTGGCATCTCTCTTATATGCCAACTTTCGACCAATTTGGATGCTTTAACTTCTGGTATTCGATTTTCCTTTCTGAGACCTTTTTTCCCATCAGATGTCCATATTAGAGGAATTGTGCTTATTGTTGACGCATGACATCCCTCATTCAGATGTAAATGGGTTGACCTTGGATGGTGGCAAAGATAAGGTTAACACAGAGCCATCTGTTTCAATGTAAATATTCTTTTCCTAAATACCCAGGTCTTGTTCATGTAGATGTTTTGTTCCTCCCAAATTCTAATGGCTTATTGCTGTTTTTGGTTGAACACTACAGATTTGAGACCGATGAAGAAAATTTTGTAGTGTCAAAGCTTGACATTATATTAGGAGGTGGTGAAAGTAAAAGGGTATGATTCCAGTTCTTGCCTTTTGTCTCTGCACAATATTATGTGCACCTTCAATCTTGTCAGGATGCTTTCACCAACTTATTCGCTACAGCAAATCCAACTTTTCCTTAGTAAAAAAATAGTTAAACAGATCATATGTTTTTAGGGGCTGAATGGGGAAAAATACTTAGTGTTGGAATATATTTCTATCAGCTTAAGCTTTTGGGTTGAACTGGTCGGTGTATGCAACTCGACACTTAGGGTTCAATTCCCTATTGATGGGCTGTGCTGTTGGATCTGTTATTTACTGGAATTTATTACAGCAAGATTTGCTGTTTTTTGCACAAGTAAGAAAGATGTTAATGACCAGCTCTTATATTCCATAGGATGGTTAAACATTGTTAGAAAAACACCACTCGTACCCTGATAAAGCCTGTTCAATTCAATGAAACATATGTATCATTTTTCTTGGTATCCTTTAACCAGTTATATGATATTAGTTATATTCATTTATTTCAATTTCTTAAATTTGATTTGACAGGAGATGTGCTGTGAAATCACAAGAAGGGTCATCTTTCCCTTTTAAAAAAGAATGAATGTTATAACTAGGGTCAAATACTACACCGATTACTAGTTTGTTCCTGTTTCACCAAGTACTTCAATTTTGATTGAGAAGCACCTTTAAAAAAAAACTAGCCCTTTATCGTTGCAGATTTGATGTGTCTGTATTCTGATTTTCTGTTAATGGCCTTTTAAAATAACTGTTCATTTATTAACAATCGCATTAGGTGCAACTTGATGTTACTCCAAAAGTTGAAGGTATTCTGAAGTTGGTTGGGATAAGGTGGACACTTTCAAATTCAGTAGTAGGATATCAATACTTCGAATTTGATGCTCAAAAGAAAAACAAGAAAGGGAAAAGAGGCCGTCGTCGTTCTTTGAACAGCAGCCTAGTTGTAATCAAGGTTATAATCTATCCAGATTTCTCTCATATATTACTTCCTGATAATATGTGTGAAGTTTTAAATTCTTTGTCTACAGGGTTTACCAAAACTTGCAGGATCTATTGACCGCATGCCAACAAAGTCATTTGCTGGTGATTTACAGCTGCTCAAATTAAATCTGAGAAACCATTCAGAATATGCTGTAAAGGTATAATTCCTGCCATTTATCTTCCTCTTGTTTCTTATTCTGATAATTATTGAAGACTTTCTGAGTTTTTTTACAAATAACCATAACTTCATGCAAGTATGAAGCACCATGTTATTTGTTAACTCATTACAATCCTGTAATGCAGGGCCTAAAAATGAAAATCAGCAACCCAAGATTTGTAATTCCTGGCGATTCATCGGACATGGGCCTCAAGTTCCCACACTGCTTAAAAAAACATACGCAATCAGAAACCAAAACTGTACCATACAACAGCACGAAAGAAAATTTGAAGGGGTTGCTCTTTGCATTTCCTCAGGTGAGGTGGTTTATGGCAGCCTTTTTTATTTTTGCACTTGAAGAGTCCACTCAACGTTTATATGATTCTTTGTGGATTCTTTTATGCCGATTCTTTTACAAATATTGACTATTCTTTTTTGACCAGGATATTGAAATTCAAGCAGGTGAAACACTCTTGTGGCCTATTTGGTTTCATGCTGCAACTCCTGGAAATGTTTCTCTTTATATATCTCTATATTATGAAATGGAGAGTTCCAGTGATATAAAATACCGCACACTGCGTATGCATTACAATCTGGAGGTAACTTACATGTATAAACTCTGCTGCTTAAATGATATGTTTACAGAAATGCTGGTTACAGTGTCATGTTGGAAAATTTTGATCTCCTAAACTGATTATAGTTGGAATCAGGAGTATTTGGATTGTTAGCACATGCATAAAACTTCCGGTTGGTGGTCAGGGTTCTCTTTAAAGGTCTTTCTGTTACTATGTAGGAAGGATAGATTACGTATAATGGATGGGTTGTATTGCTTGAGCCCCATGGGCTGTTTATTTAGGAGTGCATGGCTTGGAGGGCAAGGAGCCTCTCCCTAGAGATAAGGACGGATAAGGGATTACAATCAATCCTAAACTATATGGGTGAGATGTTGAATGTGCTCCCGACAAAATTACTCTACAACGATAAAATTGTAAATTGTTGGCGATCCAAGATCATGGTGTTTCTATATGCTGTCCTGTATACAGTACTATTATCTGTATTCTTAATTTTTGGAATGGAGGAACATACTGCTTGTTTTGTGCACACTATTAATTCTATGTTAATCATCCTTTGGTTAATGATTTACTGCCATAATTTCCTAAAAAAAATAGATTTAAAGTTGTAAATAATTCTTTTTTACAGGTCTTGCCATCGCTTGACATATCCTTTGCTATAAGTATGTCCTCATCAAGATTACAAGAGTATATAGTTCGCATGGATGTCATGAACAAGACCCCATCAGAGTCATTTGTACTTCATCAGTTGTCATGTGTTGGCAGTAAATGGGCAGTTTCAGCGTTGCCTTCATGCAGTTCTATCAGCAATGTTGAAACAGTATCAGCAAATCAGGCTGTGACATGCTTCTTCAAGATTAAGGTTCATGGCGCACTCTTTAATAAGCTGTCGAGACACTTTTATAAGCCATATTTTGCATTACTTTATCTTATGTGGTTGTTCATTATGTTTTGTAAATTCAAGGTTGTGATATGTTTTCCCATTGCATTCTTCTTTTTAAGGATTTTGAGGCTGATTCATGTAATGAGGCGGACAGGGGTTCCTACAGAAGTGATATGGCTTTATATCCTGGGAGCAGCGGAGATGTGTTTGACATTGCTCAATCTCCTTTAGCTGATTTTCACTTTCAAGAAAGATACAGGCAAGGCAAGTTATTAAAGGTCAGTCTAATTCAGCTATGACTTTATACCACTCTGACATCACGTGCAGCATTTTTTTGTCATTTTGCATGATGATTATTCTGACCTGTACTTGATAACTGCTCAGGGCCCAGGCAGCCTTCTTGATTTTGTTCTGATCTCAAAGGCAGCTGATAATTCTTCCGACCCTTCTCCAGACTTCCAACTACTTTCTCATCACACATGTCATTGCAGGCAAGTGATAAATCTGTGCACAATTGGAAATTTTTTTTGTTGGCCTTTTTGGTGGTTTTGAATATATGCTGATTCTGCCTTCTGTTTCCTTAGTGCCCTTAGCCTTAGCCCTGTATGGTGGCTTATGGAAGGACCTCGGACAATTACTCATGATTTTTCGAAGTCTTACTGCGAGGTTAGCATCCAGTTGGTAATTCACAATTCAGCAGCACATAAGAGTTTGGTGAGAGTGGTTACTTCTGATGTCATGCCAGAGAAAAGCCAAACTGCCCATCCACATGATTCTTCCAGTGTTCAGGGTGGATGGTATGATGTCTCACTGGAAAATGACATAAAGGCAATCTCTAGTGTCAAGGGTACACGACATGAGAAGCAATCTTCGAAAAGCATTTCACCATATGTTTGGTGTTCGTTGAGTTCTGCTCAAATTGAGCTCCAACCAGACAGCTGTGCTAGAGTTCCTCTAAAAGCATGCATATTTGCACCAGGCACATACAATTTTTCCAATTATGAGCTGCAATGGAAAGTGCATTCATCTGAGGGAGCTCAAGTGGATGAAAGTAAAAATGGGTCATCCGGTGGTGGTCAAGGACATCCTTTCTATGTTACTGTTCTTCAAAGTGTCTAGGGAATCACCAGGCAGCAGGAGATGCACCTTGGACATTCATGTAGTTCAGCTTGGAACTCGGGAATTACATCCAATGGCAATGGAGCAAAGAGACTCCATGGACCCAATCCTGTGTGGCTGTGTAAGATGGCGCTCAGTTAGTTCCCTGACTGAATATAGTATATTGAATATACGTGGATATGTGCACAATTGTTCTGGTTCAGTGCTGATATATGTACGCAAAGTCCAGGTTGATGATCAACTCTGGTCAGTACATGTATACAACAAATTGTTGGTGGTGAAACTATGAGGGACAAGCGTTGGTGAAACTGTCACAACATGTGATAGAGACTTGACAGTACAGGTTTTGTTTGTGCAATTGTTGATGTGGTTGGTAGCCATTAGGATCGTATACTATTCTTGTACATCCTGTTTAATCTTAACACACTGCAAGACGTTTTATCAGATGCAGTATGTAGTGATAGTTCCATATGTAATTTTTCTGTACTTTTTGACAAGGTAACCAGGCAATCTTCTTGATAACATTGCTAGATGAACAATGGTAAATTTTGTTTGGCCAATGTTTGTTGAGGCCATATGTATATTGATTCCATTTTTTCCCAAAAAAAATCGATTAGTCAACTGTGTACCTTTGTGCATATATAACTCTGCTGTTTATCTCGTCTGACACATTGATGTACACATTATTTTCCTGTGTAGCTGTGTATCAGTGGGGCTGATGACCTCCACATTGTTCGTTTTGCCACGGCGTCGGCTTGAACGCACACCGCCTCTGTTTCTCTCGCTCCTCGGCTGCCCGAGTCTGAAGCTACCATTTCCCCCACGAGGCCACGACCGGGGGGATAAAGCAAAGCACCGGCGGCCAGGAACCCAGGATCGAACCAAAACCCAAGCATGCGCGCGAGTCGGTTACCCAGCAGCAGCAGCAGGTCACCGCCGCGCTCTGCCGATGGGCGATGGCACAGCCGACTCCGACCGCGGAGTCGATGTTCGAATCCATGAGACACGACGTGGGTCCTGTGGTGGTGGAGGAGCTCGAGGTGGCGGACCTGTCGCGGACGTGCCGTCGCGACCGGTTCTGCGGCATGTGCGTGCGTGCCTACTGCTCCCACTGCTGCGGCGACCACCAGTCCACCACTCGCTCAGGTGCTTCGACGACATCATCCCCGTCCCACTGGACGCCGCCGGCCGGCCAGCCTTCCCGACTTGCTACCCGGGGTCGGCGGACCCCATCCCGGCATTCGTCCCCGAGCTCATGGCCGCCGAGGACGACACCACGCCGCTCCGCACCGACTCCTACTGCCTCGCTTGCATGGTCACCTTCTGCTCCGGCTCCGACTCCTGCTACCACCACCGCCGGATCTGCTGGTGCCGCTGCTGAGGAGCGACCCGCCTTGCTCGTGCCTGCAGTGCGGCGGGCCGGTGCCGCACCCGGTCTGGTTCCGCTGCTCGCCATCCTGCGCCGCGCGCCACGACCAGGAGCTCGCGCGGCGTCGGGAGCGGAGGGACGCCTTGCGGGCCGCGCGCCAACTGGCCAACCTGCACATCGACGGATCCAAGTATCCGACTAGTCTCTACCCTAAAAAACGCAACGTCTCCCCCCGCGGTTCTGCCCGCCGAGCGTTCGGCCGGCAGAACCCCGCGTCGCCCCCCCTCCTCCTCCGCTTTGTGCCGCACCACGCATGTGGAGCTTATTATCTCTCTCCCTCCCGCTTTGCGCCGCCCCTCCTCTCCCTCCCTGCTGCGCCTGGCCTCTGCCACGCTCCTACGCCGCCAACACCAACCCACGCACGGGGGAGTGGAGAGGGAGGGGGCGGAGAACCGGCGTGCTCGCCGTGGACCCTAACTCTGTCGCCGCAGCCGGTGTCGCAGAGAGGGCGCCCTGCGCCTGTGTTGCGCCAGCGGAGGATCCGGACCTTTTGCATTGGAGCGTGTGTCCGCAGGGAGGCGTCGAGGAGGACCACCAGCACTAGAGCCGCCGTTTAGCCGCGGGCCCCTGCTCTGTCAAGCTGCAGTTGCCGGGAGGAGGCCGGCGTGGGTTACCTGCGCCACCACCGGGAGGTGGACTGGCCTCGGGGTCCCGCCGTCGTGCTGCTCTCTGGCGCCAGATCCGCCATGCGCCACCGCCGCCTGCCCTCCCGTCAGTCGCGGGCCACTCATACGCCATCAGATTGGTGCGCCGGCGGCTTCTCCTGCTGGCTCCGCCACGAAGGCAGGACCCAACGCCGGTCGGATGCACCCGAGAGAGGGACGGTGCTGGATCCGGCAACCGCCGGTCGGATCCGCTGAGAGCGAACCACAGGGCCATCTCCCCACGAATGGCGTCGACATGTGGACCCGTGTGCTGAACCTACGAATGCACGGAGAATGAAGGAGGAGCTCCGAGCTCCCTGCTTCGTCGTCGCGGCCCTCCCTGCTTCACCCCTGCCCCCTCCCTACACTGCAGTCCTCAGGAGGTCTAGCCCCACTGGCCACCGTACCCCAGGAGTGAGAGGCCAATGTGCAACCGTGGGAGGCTGGGCTCCGCTGCCATCGTGTCCCAGCGGGACCTCCAGCCTCCACGTTTGCTGCATGCCGGTCGGCCAAAGGAGGGGCACCCCCGGCCTCCGCACGTGCCAGCCACCGGCAGGCCGCCACCGCATTCCTTCTCGTGCGTCTCGCAGCTTCTTCTCCTGCTGCTGCAGCAGCGATAGAGGCAACAACAGCGTCGTGCTTCAGCGCGGGCACCTTCGCCGCTGGCAGCGCGTTCGAAGGGGACCTCCTCCACCTCATGTCCCTTCTCGAGGCCAGGGATCCCGCCGTCACCACCGCTGCCGCCACCTCGCCATCCTCGACGGCCTCCCTGCTCATGCTCTCCGTCGCAAGCAGGCAGGTGAGTAGTTGTCCTGGAAGTAACTCCACCGTCCTTTGATGATTTCTCCCCAAATCTGAACTCCAATCCAAATCAAGCTTTTGGCCAAAATTAAAGTCAGTTCAATCAGCTACAACCTATAGATTGGACTTTTGTTGAAACAGTCAAACGAATTTGTAGAGAATTGTCTCTGAACCTCGGCAGAAACTGAGTTCTTTCTGAACCTTAAGAAACTGTTTGTCAGTTAGCATCGTTGAGCCGAAAACACTGTGGAGTTCAATATTTGAGCTCAATTTAAAATATCCCAATTCACTTTTTTTTGTCGAATAGCTCGAAGTGGGCCACTCAAGTGTTAGTTATTCAGTTTCGTTAGTGACTTATGGTATAAACTTTTATTTACAATAATTTTTCCCTTCGAACTCTATGGTTCCGAATAATTCTTTTTGAACTAACTGGTGTCATCGAGACTATTTATTTGACACATAGTCCTGATTCCCGAGTTTTCCCTTTCTTAATTGTTTACCTACCAGTTACGTGTATGATACTGTTGACGGTTCAAAACCGTGCTCAAGTTCACGCAAGCCTACGGGTGACTTGGTGCTTTTTCACGAGGGTTCTAGCCAAGGATCGGAAGCAAACCACCAAGGTTCTCTATCTAACCTACCGGTCTAACCCTATGTGAAGTGTGGATTGCATAAAGATAACATACAAACACGAAGGGATGTATGGATCACATCCACCTAGCCATAAAGGTAAGCAAACCAAAGGTAAACCTAGCCTATCGTTTTCTCGTTGCCGTTCCGGACAAGGTGATAAACCAATCTAAACCTAGACTATGATAAGGATTACACTCGATATAGAGTAACCCGATATGGAGTTGTCCGATGCACGTTCACTCGCTGCTTTCTCCCCTCTCGTACTGTCACTACGCGAGGATAATCATCACTGAGCGACAACCTTGGTCTGTGCACTACTACGGTGTGTTCGCAAGACAATACTAATCACCATGATTCGATCTAGTCCTACTAAAGGCATATGGTAGCTACACATATGAATAAGTATAAATCGTAGTAGATCAAAGTATGACAAGTGTTGACGGTTAATGTTTGTATCAAAGTTCGTTCGTGACTCGCAAGCGTACAAGTCTCCCGTCGTAGTCAAGGGACCCTTCTTCCCTCGAGTGGTGAACCCAAGGTATCGAATCCGTGGAACAAATGTGTGACGCAAGAATTAATCTATTAAAGCCAAGTAATCTTCAATAATCGATAAAAGACCTAATGCATCTAAGTAAAGACACAAAACGAATCTAATCTACTAAAAACCGAGAAGACAAAGTAAGATTGGGTAGATAAACCGATCTAGAGGGATCGGGGTAAGCCTTTCGTTGAAGTTCCAAGCAAAAGAAGAAGTAGCAAATCGAATCTTAATAAAAGCCTCTTTAAATCGTGGTTTCCCGTCCAAATCCGAAAACATCCGCCTTTCGAGACCCCCGTTCTGTCACAACGTATCCCTATTCATGCGGGGAGCTTAGGGCGAGTCAAAAGACAAGTCGAGATTCTTTCGGAGGATCCGGCGTGTACCTCTAGCCACCGCGGCTACAAGAACACCCTATGTAATCTATCTCGAGAATAGAATTGGAATAAGCAAAGCCGATCGAAAAACGAAATCTTCGAGGAAACACTTGATCGCTGAGAAAAGATTCAACTTGATAATTCAACTATAACAATGATACATACACAAGATCACCACCGGGATCCTTCCTTGATCTTGCTTCTAGCTCGGGAACTCCGACGTGGTCTTCCTTGCAAGGTTCCCACGTCGGCTAGGGAAACCCTAGTCAACTAGCTCGACCCTCTCCTCTCCTAGATGATGTCCCTCTCTTCTCTCGCTTCTCGGCGGCCGAAGACGAAATCTCCTCTCGCGTGGCTCTCGGTCGGGGGACTATAAATAGCCCGATCGGCAACTAGGTCAAAGGGCGGCGTGTTTGGGCCCTAAATGGGCACGGGCCGACCGGATCGGGCCGGCCGGCCCGGGCCCATTTAGGCCCAGCCCGCGGGCTCCTTTGCCCGAGGTCGGTTCCCTTGCTTCTCGGATGCTTCCCCCCTTCGCATGTAGGTCCATGTCGTCGGTTTCTCTCCGAATTGGACTCAACTCCTTGTCTTGCAAGCTTCAGCACTTTTCTGGTCAGGTCCCTGGAGTTTGTTGTCTTCTCGGATCGAGTCCCCGGCTTCTTGGAGTTAATATCACTTCATTGCATGACTTGTTCAGGACTTCAAGGTCTTGTCATGAGGTGCTTGATGAACTTATCCCAAAAGTCTTGCATTCAACACTAAATCCCTGCATAAACATTAAACTCCAAAAACGACATGCACATGTGAACTTGTTATACCACGGGGGTTAGTACCAATGGATAAGGTATAAAATTCATGCCAACACCGAAGGTAAACTCATGGCTAGGTTGACGGATTTTCACCGTCAACATCTCCCCCATGCTTAAACCTTGCTCGTCCTCGAGTAAGCCTTCGATGGATATCATCATTGCTAAACAATGTTTAAACTTTGCATTCGACCATACATGAGAAAACATAATGCTCTCAAAATTTTAATTCATTAGAGTTCCATAATGTACTAGCCTTCATCTCCACGGAGGGTGGATTCTTATTAAGCTTATCCCACAAGTGTTAACGTGCTCACAAAGTTTTAAATGGATCTCGAATTTTTGAAATGAAGAACGAGATAAGAAAAGCTAAACCAAATTCACAAATTTAAATCATCTCATGTATTGCTCATAAACTCTCATCTCACTTGTCTCTCAAGCCTATATATTCTACTCCTTTCCCTCTCATATGTATGTGGTAGGCTTTATAAGGAGCTTTTGGGAAAGTTTAGTCCTAACAAGAATTTATAAGTGAGGTGTTGTCATAACAAGACAAGCTTCTCATGGTCTTACCGAGACTCGTCAAAAAGGTCATTGGAAAATAATGTTAAATCAAGGAGGGGAAAGAGAGAAATACACACACTTTTAGATAGGTGGACATGTGCAAATGGCGGAGAGTGATCCCGAGGCACAAAAGAAGTCCTCGTTATCGGATTGCACATGGTTGAAAAATGAGAATGGATCTTTTTATCTTGAAGCCTTGAATGCACTCTTAGAGAACCGGGGAGTTCATTTTACGCACAAATATATTTTTTCTCTTTCTTCTCTTTCTTATATTTCTCATTCTTTTCTTTCTTTCTTTCTTATATATATATATTTTTTCTTTCTTCACCTTGGAAGTCATGTACATCGCCGAATTTTTTTCTTTCATCATTATATATTTTTTTTTTTAAAATACTCCCTTTTGAACTCTAAGGCAGCACCGTACCTACCTCCTCCCCCATGCTTAGACGTTGCTCGTCCTCGAGCAAAGAGGCGAAAAATAAGGTAGGTACCGGAGATATTTTCCTTGGAGAGATACTTGAAATCTTCAACGTTGGCACCGTCTTGCGATCTTCCTTGAATTGATGATCCATTCTCAATGATAGGTTGTGGTCAAGGAGGTAATCACAAAAAAATGATATTTGGTTTAAGGGTGGATATCCGGCGAAGTTTGTGAGACCACCGATGCGGGGATACACAATGCTCGGATAAAAGGCTAGCAAAAAGATAGATACGCAAAAACGGAATGACCAGCTTCTTAGTCTCGGGCCAGAGAAATCATGGCTTGCAATAACGCACTCAAAAATAAATCTTGTACACTAAGGTTTATGCACTCAAATATATATAAGGCTTTGGATAGGTTGAGCAACACACAAGTGATATTTGTGACAAGGTTAGCAATATTTTTGAGCATAAAAGACATCTTCAATCCATTCATAACTTGAGAGCACATAAAACACTATGGGTCTTTGTTTTAATCATAACCTCCGCTGAAAATTAAGCTAGCATTTAAATAAATTCAGATCTGTATTTTTAAGAGAGCACTAGCTTAAACATGCATAAATCAACTACAAAGATGAACAAAGCTGCAATTTTAATCATATATCAACATGGCACAAATTTTGTAACTTTTCCAATGATAAAAATCAAGGTGGTGACTTTATTAAAGGTGATATCAAGCTGAAATACATACTGAAAATAAACATAACAAGCTTGCTGAAAATTAAATAAAAACAGAAAAATACTACGCAAACACATAAGAGCAAAAGCTGAAAATTACAGAGAAATAGAAAAGAAAAGAAAACTAAAGTTCCTTAAGTCCTCTAATCCTCCGCCGGCGGTTGATGTTGATAGTCTTGATAATAATAGCCTTGCTCATAATATGAATGAACGCTTCCTCCGTCGAATTGATTTGGCTCTACAAGGTGAAGGCGACCAAGTTCAAAGGCAATATTCGCGTTGCCTTCACCGAGTTGAGCTGCGTTGGATTGGATGGCTGCGATATTTTGAGCATTTCTTGCAGCGTATCCTCCAATAATAGCCATGCTTTGTTGTGGTTGGGGATGATGAGCGTAGGCCTCCGCGAAGTTAACGTTGGGCACAACATGATTTTGAGGGGGTACCGGTGCACCACCCCCCCATGCTTGTTGTTGAGACCCTCCGTAATAACTTGGCGGAGGAGGAACCCCGCCGGATGGTTGCACATTGGGTTGTGCTCCACCCTCTTGTGCGGAGGATGTTCCCTCTTCTACGATCCTTCCTCTTTTATTTTTCCTTGCGGGGACAAGTATTCCCTCTTCCAACCAATCTTCCCTTCCTTCGGTGAAAAGCCTAAGCCTCTCATCCGGAAGAGGGAGGTTCACAATGGCCAATCGGTAACCTCTTCTCTCATCTCCACTAATGTACTTGCCTTGCCGCAAGTACTCAAAACCGAGAGAGGTACCGCGCAAAAGGTGAGCGGGGTTTCTTGCGATCCCCGGTCGCAAGGAATAGGCCAACATGGAGAGGTAACACCCCGAACCAATATCACTAGCCCCCGATGTTGCTTCACAACACCAACGGTTGATCATGAGGTAAGAGGGGTCGATTGGCTGCCCGGCAATCAAAGCCGAGTATAGCCAATTTAACTCCGTGTCGGTCACCTTTGTTTCCCTCATCCTCCCCAATACCCTCT
Source organism: Cenchrus americanus (assembly GCA_947561735.1). Classification (NCBI taxonomy): domain Eukaryota; kingdom Viridiplantae; phylum Streptophyta; class Magnoliopsida; order Poales; family Poaceae; genus Cenchrus; species Cenchrus americanus. Next base: position 8,155,205 of record OX387240.1, on the reverse strand, counting down.
TGCTCATCCAAGAGTGAAATATCCGGATAATGGGGTTGCGGATGCTTTTGCGTTGTTGATGGGCATCTCCGGAGATCATGCCCCAAAATTCCGCCAACATGCCGGGAGGCACGTCGACTTTCTCCGGAGCGCCCTTGTGGAACCCAAGCAGCTCCCTTACGTGCTCGTAGGGAACCACTTGTTGGATTCCCTCCAAACGGAATGACAAGCATTGCACCCCATCATCATCAACGATGGGTGCCATAGTCATTAAAATTTCCAAGGTGTAACCCAAGTGGGTGTCCACCGAGATTCCGTTGGAGAATTGAATCCACCCGAGGTGCCCCAACATGTAGTTTATGTCGGTGCGAAAACCCAAGGTGTGGAGTGCTTGGTCGTCGATCTCGACGTTTGGCACAAGCCTCTTCTCAAGATTGGCGAGCCTATCCTCCTCCTCCGCCGACATGATGATGAAGCCGTACGAAGATTGTGTCGGGGTGTAAGGAGGTGGTGCGGTTGAGCGAGTCGATCGTCGTGGTGGCGCGGGCTGCTCCTCCGTGTGCCCACGAGGTTCGGTGAACCTCATGGAAGTGCTTCTCGCAGCCCTCATCCCACCAAGGAGGAGAGCGTCGTTCCTCCTCGGTGGTGCCGTGTCCGTCTCCATGCTCCGGGAGACTCGGAAACCGAGTGCCTCCTCGAAGACGTGGTTGATGACGGCTTGGACGACGACGAACTCTTCTTCTTAGAGAAGAGACTTGTGGTCTTCTTCCACATGCTTGCTGCACTCTCTCTTCAACTAAAAATCCGGGTTGCGACCGGTAAACTAGGCACTTAAACTCTTTGCTTCGGATGTGGACTTTGAGTGGATTAGGGAGGTGGATTTTTTTCTTGAGCTCTCAAGCTTGGGTGGTTGGCTAAGTCTACGGAGGTTCGAGCACACAAACTTGAACACACAAACAAGGGAAGGAGAGGGAAGCTTGCCTCAGAAGACGGGCGCCGGGGGGCACCATTTATAGGGCGGGCCGGCCGGCCTAGGCCGGCCGGCCCGGGGGTCCTACGGCTCTTCCTCGGTGCGTCTTTCTCCCGGCACGATCATTTCGCCTCTGCAACTTTCCTGCCCGCGTGCTCCACAAGTTGCACCGCCCAAACGCTCTCGTCCACTCCTTTTCTTGAATTATTGGTCCTCCCACTTGATGCTCCATGCTTTGGGTCATGTCCATGCTCCCTAGCTCCACTTGCTTCACATGCCACCATTGAAATCCTGCAAAGTTGATGCTTGCTGCCCACCATGCTTGTCCTTTGCATATGGAGTGGGTGAAAGTTGATAAAAGGGGATCCAATGGTGCATGCATGATTAATTCAAACTTGATTGCCTCCATTTAGGTGTGTTTAAGGTTAAGCACTCCTCTAATTCGAATTTTAAAATATTTTTCAGAGCCATGCAAGAGCTTGAACATAATTTTAGAGAAGTTTTTAAACCATTAAAAACAAATGTAAGTCGAAAATATTTTTCGACTACGTCGATTTTCGTCTTACCGGTATAGTTTGCTTTCATCGGTTGAGAGCGAACGTTTTCCCGGTTTGATCATGGGGGCATAGGTTTAGGTTCTAATTTTGGCTAAATAAGAAAGATTTTGAACAGAACAAAATTAGAATAGGCTTAGAAAAATTCTAATCCTAGAGAAACCAAGGATAAAGATTTTTAAGATCAACCAAAAGCTTTGATTTCTAGGTTCACGCGAGTCCTACCACGTGCTGAATTTTTATAACACTTGAATATAAATCGTGGCTCTACTCGTGTGGTTTTAGCATGAAAAATAAGCCAACCTCAGCACCATAATGAGGGTGAAAGGTTGAGCTAAGGTTCTGAAATTATTTGGTTGAGGGGTTTCTCGAAAAGAAAAGAATCAAACAAGCACATAGGAGGGTTCATGCAAAGGGTTTATGATAAAGCAAACATTCAATCAAGAATTATGTCTCTAATATTGTTCAACCACTTCTAAGTCTAATGTCTTTGCGTAGTAAAACTCAAAAACTAAATTATTAAAAATACTCGAAAAACCTGGAATCGGGTTGTCCTCCCGTAGCTTATTCTTGACTTGACTTGACGAAACGGGTTGCCTCCCGCCTAGCGCTTCGTTTATAGTCTATAGCTAGACTTCTTCACTTGATTACTCCGGATCAACGCTCTTTGCGGGCGTTGCAATCTTGGGTACCCACTTCCGCACCATCTTGGGCGCGGGCTTGTCTTTTGGCTTGGGCGGCTTAGTCATTTTTTTGGTCTTCACAGGCGGCTTCTCTCCCCTTGTCTTGACGGATGCAACACCTTCTTTAATTTTCGTTACGTTCACTTTTTTCGGCTCCTTCTTCTTTTTCAGCCCCTCCGTTTGTTTTGGTTCTATCTTCACTCCAATCATGTTGCATGCCTCAATCCTTGGACGGAACTTGAAGGAACTCCTTTCTCCGTTGATATCGAACATGATCTCCCCCTTGCCAACATCAATAGTAGCTCCCACGGTCTTGAGGAACGGCCTCCCTAGGATGAGCGGCGGCTTCTCCCTCTCTCCCATCTCGAGCACAACGAAGTCGACGGGGATGAAGTGGTGTCCAATCTTCACGGGTACATCTTCGGCAATGCCCAAGGGATAGCGAATGGAGTTGTCACCCAACTCCAAACATATTCCCGTAGGCTCCATTGGTAGGCGTAACTTCTCGAACACATCCCTCGGCATGACACTCACACTAGCTCCAAGGTCGCATAACGCCTTCTCGAAGTTGAAAGAACCAACCGAACATGGAATTGTAGGGCACCGGGGTCTTTTTGCTTCTCCGGCCCATAAGCAATAGCTGCACTACACTCCTCGGACATCTTGACATGATCTACCCCGAGTGTTGCTATCTCATATTTATTTGCAAGAATGTCTTTAAAGTAACGAGAATATGTAGGTACTTGTAGGGCATCTAGTAACGGCATGTTGATGCTAAGTCTACGCACAACTTCCACAAACTTCTCAAAGTGGTTGTCAAGTTTACCTCGGAAGTAGCGTGGCTTGAGTTGCGGTATCCTCGTGTCATCTTCCGGCATCTCAAATTCGGGTTCCTCGGTGACGATCCCCGTAACCTTCTCTTTAGCAGCTCCTTCCACCTCGGTGGACGGTTTCGGCTTTCTTGCTCCCGCGGTACGTTCCGGATCTTCGGTCTCCTTCCCCGAACGCGTTTGAATGGCCTTCGCCGATTCGGGACATTTGGGTTGTCCCGGAAGCTTCCCTTCATCATTAGTGAGGCGCCCCGCAAGTTGTCCAACTTGCGTCTCGAGCATCTTCATCATGTTGAGCACTTGATGATTGGAACTTCCGACCTCCGTCACTTTGCTATCGATGTTCTCCAACACCTTGTCTATGGTCTTGAACTTGGTGACGGTGTCCTTGTTGATCTTAGCTTGCTCATCCATGAACTCCTTCAATTGTATCCGAAGTGGAACCGCGTTAGGAATAGATGAGCTTGCATTAAATTGAGGCCTACCTTGCCCGTAGCGGAAGTTCGGCAATTCTCCCTTCCTCATGTAGTCGAGCACTTTGGCTTCCTCCGGACAATCTTTGCGGACATGGCCATACTCTCCACATTCTTCGCATGTGGACCTTGCTTCGGCGGCCTTCAAGTCTTGAGCCTCTTTCTTTTCTATCTCCATCTTCTCCAACCTCCTCATGAGCGAGTCGATCTTGCCTTCAAGTATGTCTTCCTTCTCCACTTGCAAGACTCCTTTGACGTTCCCCATAGGTTGAGCGGGTGTAGGCGCCGGATGACGCCCACGTGTCATTATCCGCGACCTTCTTGAATAGCGTGAAAGCTTCCGTCGGTGTAAGCTCGATGATAGATCCTCCCGCCGATGCATCGATGATCGTCCTTGACGCCATGGTGAGTCCTTGATAGAACTTTTGCACGAGGTCTTCTTTCGGGAACTTGTGATGTGGAACCGCCCGGTGTACTCGTTGAAGCGCTCAAATGCCTCCGAGATAGTTTCGTAGGATATTGAACAAAGGTGGCAATCTTATTACGCAAGCTTTGAGTTTTACCCGGTGAGTAGTATTCCTTCATGAAAGCCTTCATCAACGTGTTCCAATTTTGCACCGTCTCCGCCGGTTGAGAGTGGAACCATTGCAACGCCTTCCCGAGTAGTGAAAACGGAAAAAGCCTTGCCCTCATTTGATCTTGAGTCACCCCCTCCATATTGAAAGTCGACATAGTTGAATGAATGCTTGGAGGTGAAGGTTCGGATCCTCTTTGCCGGTGAAGGGTGAATGTTGCACCATGCGGATTGTTGAGGTCTTGATCTCGAACGGTCTTCCGATCTCGTCGAGGTTCAAGATTGGTAGGTCGATGATGTCTGGGGTGCATAGCTCCCCAATCTTGCGTTCTTCCGGTGGTTGGTCACCCATTGGTGGACGTCGGTTCTCCCGCGGACTTTGAGGTGGTGAATTTTCCGGAGATTCTCGCGATCCTTCGTCTTCCGACTCGAATCTACAAAATCCAGCTTTTTAGCTTGATGTGCTTCGCGTCTCCTTAGCCTCGTAAAGTTTTTTCGGATCATCCACAAAATTATTGGGTTTGTTGGAGAGGTAGCCGTCCATCTCCTCGTTAGGGTTAGCGATAAACAAAATATGCAAAAGAAACTAGAAAACAAAACAAATCTATAAAGACTAGAGTTAGACAAACTAGATTAGATGTATTTTGAGGATGATTGAAGCTTATTAGATGCAAAAATAAAACAAAATCAGTACTGAAAATCACAAAAAAAAAAGCAATAAAAAATCAAATCTTGATCACTTGTTCCCCGGCAACGGCGCCGGAAAAAGGGGCTTGTTGACGGTTAATGTTTGTATCAAAGTTCGTTCGTGACTCGCAAGCGTACAAGTCTCCCGTCGTAGTCAAGGGACCCTTCTTCCCTCGAGTGGTGAACCCAAGGTATCGAATCCGTGGAACAAATGTGTGACGCAAGAATTAATCTATTAAAGCCAAGTAATCTTCAATAATCGATAAAAGACCTAATGCATCTAAGTAAAGACACAAAACGAATCTAATCTACTAAAAACCGGAGAAGACAAAGTAAGATTGGGTAGATAAACCGATCTAGAGGGATCGGGGTAAGCCTTTCGTTGAAGTTCCAAGCAAAAGAAGAAGTAGCAAATCGAATCTTAATAAAAGCCTCTTTAAATCGTGGTTTCCCGTCCAAATCCGAAAACATCCGCCTTTCGAGACCCCCGTTCGTCACAACGTATCCCTATTCATGCGGGGAGCTTAGGGCGAGTCAAAAGACAAGTCGAGATTCTTTCGGAGGATCCGGCGTGTACCTCTAGCCACCGCGGCTACAAGAACACCCTATGTAATCTATCTCGAGAATAGAATTGGAATAAGCAAAGCCGATCGAAAAACGAAATCTTCGAGGAAACACTTGATCGGCGAGAAAAGATTCAACTTGATAATTCAACTATAACAATGATACATACACAAGATCACCACCGGGATCCTTCCTTGATCTTGCTTCTAGCTCCGGGAACTCCGACGTGGTCTTCCTTGCAAGGTTCCCACGTCGGCTAGGGAAACCCTAGTCAACTAGCTCGACCCTCTCCTCTCCTAGATGATGTCCCTCTCTTCTCTCGCTTCTCGGCGGCCGAAGACGAAATCTCCTCTCGCGTGGCTCTCGGTCGGGGGACTATAAATAGCCCGATCGGCAACTAGGTCAAAGGGCGGCGTGTTTGGGCCCTAAATGGGCACGGGGCCGACCGGACCCGGGCCGGCCGGCCCGGGCCCATTTAGGCCCGGCCCGCGGGCTCCTTTGCCCGAGGTCGGTTCCCTTGCTTCTCGGATGCTTCCCCCTTCGCATGTAGGTCCATGTCGTCGGTTTCTCTCCGAATTGGACTCAACTCCTTGTCTTGCAAGCTTCGGCACTTTTCAAGGCGGGTCCCCGGAGTTTGTTGTCTTCTCGGATCGAGTCCCCGGCTTCTTGGAGTTAATATCACTTCATTGCATGACTTGTTCGGGACTTCAAGGTCTTGTCATGAGGTGCTTGATGAACTTATCCCAAAAGTCTTGCATTCAACACTAAATCCCCGCATAAACATTAAACTCCAAAAACGACATGCACATGTGAACTTGTTATACCACGGGGGTTAGTACCAATGGATAAGGTATAAAATTCATGCCAACACCGAAGGTAAACTCATGGCTAGGTTGACGGATTTTCACCGTCAACAACAAGATATAGTTACATCACTGAATGTTGAAGGTACAAAACGACTTGACGAATTCAAGTCGCGACTCCGGAACTCCACCATGGCTTCACCACGCAGGGCCAACCATGGTGGCTAGGGGATGGCCTAAGCCATCTCCTAGGCAACTCGAGGACTTGCGGCGGCCGTCGGCTTCCTCCCGGTGCTTCTCCTTCGTCTCGGCGGCTTTCTGATGTATGGATGGATGTGGCGGCCGGCAGAGGTAGAGACAATTTATAAACAAGCACATAGGGCAAAAGGGGGACGCGAACCGGGCCGGAGTGGGGGCGGGCCGGTCGGCCCGAGCCGGCCGGCCCAGGCCCACCCGGCCGGTTTGGCCCTGGTTTTCTCGCCGGTTGCTTCTCGTGTGATCCCTTATTTGTGTGCACTTGCATGTGGGCCTTTGACGTCGTTTCCTTCACGGTTAAGGCTTGAATCCTTGCTATGCAAGCTTCACTTGTTTTCGGTTGAGTCCCCGAAGACTTGCATGTTGACGCTTCGGTCCTCGGGTCATTTGGAGTCATGTTCATCACGTGTCTTGACTCTTGTCGGGCTTCATGATCTTCTTCCAAAGTGCTTGGTGAACTTATCCCGAAAGTCTCCTTTTTAACGTAGATTTCCCGCGTAAACAATGAACTCCAAAATCGACATGCAAGTGTGAACTTGATACCTTTGATACCTCCGGGGTTAGTACCATTGGTTATAATTTCGGATACGTGCAAATGTTGACGGGGGTTAGTTGCTCTTTACCGCTCCGATGAGGTGAGCACAATACCTCTCACAACATGAAATCCGGAGCCACGCACAATCTTCTTGCGAGCTTCAACGGATTCTTCCACCACCAAGCCGTCTAGGAAGCGGCAACATCCAAGAGTAACAAATCAACCACCTGCTTGATGATTCCCTAGTGCCACAAAGATCAAAACCTTGACGCAATGCACTAGAAGCTCTCAATCTCACAAAGAATGCAACCACTAAGCCAAGTGAGTGAGAGAGAGGAGAAGGAGAGCTCTACAAGGGAGTATGGACCTTTCAAAGTGCCAAGAGAGACTCTCCAAGCTGTCGTATGGACCTCCCCGGGCCCACTACCTCGGTGGGTACCGGGACCGACTACTCAATGGGCCCCCGGGACTACCGGCTTGCGCTACACGGCACCCGAAGGCGTGGAGCACAAGGACTACACAGGAGTAGTACTCGGTTAGGGAGCCGTACATGTTCCGCACTGTATGGAGGACTCCTAGACGTACTCGACTAGTACTCTCTCCCTACTCCGACTTGTAACCCCGCCTCCCGACTATATAAGGCGAGGCGGGGATCGATCTCTAGCATCCAATCTTCTCTCATACAACCCACGACGCACCATTGCACCATCTTGTAATCGTGCCCAATCAATTCGTAGCTACGCAGCATACGGGACGTAGGGTATTACGCACCTCGCGGCCGAACTCCGTGTCTCTTCCTTCGAGTTACCGATCTCGGCGAGTCACATTCATCTACTTCGGGTACTCCCCTTAGTAGGTTGCCGGTCTAAAACACCGACACCGGCGCGCGCCGGTAGGGGCTCTCGCCCGAGATCACATGGCAAACTCGACGGCTCCCGTCCACTTCAAGCCAACCGTCGCTTTCAACCGCGGCGACACCTTTGTGTTCGGCGCACGGGTCCGCACCGCCGATGGCGCGGGCTCCTTCCGCCGCCGCGCGACCATGCGGCCCAACCCGAAGACAGGCTTCGTGACGCTTCCTGAAGTCGTCACGGGCGAACTCGCCGGCAAGTTCGGTGAAATTTCGCTCTTCAACCACCACGCTGACTTCGAGCTCGAGACCGCTTCCAACTCGAACTCGACATCGCCATGGGCCATCGCATGCGAGCCGGCCGCTCGCCCATCGCGGCGGTCCCCTCATCTCGCGAGCGCTCCGCGCGCGGCCCCCGCTCCCTCGGCCGGGCCCGCACGGGGGCTCCCACTTCCGCGCCGGCCGGCAAGGAGCCCGTACCCGAGTACAACTCGGACTCCGACGCCGCCCCCGATCGCGCTTCGGACTCCATCCCTCTCTCCAAGGTCAACTCGAACCCGGACTACGAGTTCGACTTCGGGTCGGACCCTGAGGAGCCCGAGTCCGAGGACAACTCCACCGAGCTTCCCTTGTCAGGGCCAGCCTCTGGGCTGGTTATAAAATCCACGCCGGCCGGGAGATACGTCTACTGGCCAGACCGCAAACCTGCTGACCTGATAAAGGGAGACTCACGCTACGTCGCCTACATCGACTCGCTACCGTTCCAGGAGGGAACACCCCTAGCCCGGGCTGACTCGAGCACACCAACTGAGGTGGCACCTTCTGAGTCCAGCCTTGGCACCCCTGATCGCCAAGTCTTCATGGCTGCCGGCGACACCCCAGGGCCTTCAGGCACGGCTCAGGACAAGTACCGGAAGACATCTCTTCCGACGAGCTCTCTCGCCGATGCTCCACCCAACGAGAACCCTACGGACGAGAGACGCTCGACGTGAGCGTAACCGGAAGCGCGGCCGAACGCCGCCGGCGCCTCCGCGACAACTTCCCCGTCCGCAACCTTGCGGAAGCTCTCGAGGCGGTCGAGAGCAGAGTACACACCACCCCTGAGCAATGCCTCATGTCGATCACGCGCGATTGCACGTCGGGCTCGGGGCATATGCGCCGGAGAGGTCATCGCCAAGCTCGGCCGAAGACGCTTACTTCATGCGGGTCGACAACGAGTCAACCAACCTCCTCCCGGCCAGGCACCGTGACAACGAAGCCACAAGTCGCAGCGCCAACAACGGTCCTAACCGTACTCGAGCCGACCTCCCCGGCCGAGCCAAACCGACGTCGCTCCAACGCCGGCGGACCTTCACAGCACGACCACGGCAACCGAGAAGTTGTTCCCCACCGCGCTCCGGGCCGGTGGCGGCGGCAACGATCCCGACGGCGGCGGCGGCGGCGGCGGCGGCCGACGGCGGCGGCCTCCAACCACGGGGCCAACAGGAGGGCCGGGAGGCGGCGGCGGCCGCGGCGACCGAGGCCACGCGAACGACCACGCCTCCGCGCCTCACACGGCGGGTACAACGCTCGCCGAAGATTGAGGAGCCGCGACGGAAGAAGTCGACCACCGCCGCCGAAGGCGACGGCTTCCCCGCCTTCTCACCTCGACTTCGCAAATTGCTCCTCCCCCGACAAGTTCAAGCCTTTGGGGATCACCAAGTACGACGCGAAGCGGATCCCATCCGGTGGCTCCGATGCTACGCCCTCTCCATCGAGAACGGCGGCGGCAACGGCGACACCAAGTGCCTCTACTTCCCCTTCTCGCCCGGACCAAGCACCACTCACATGGCTCGAGTCGCCGGACAAGCACTCGATCGACAAGTGGGACCAGTCGAAGGAGCGATTCACAAGCAACTTCGCGGGCGCCATGGGACGATCGGGTACTCGCATGGACCCGGCCATGATCAAGCGAGAACAAGGTGAGACCCTCCGCAAGTACATGCGTCGCTTCTTCGACAAGCGCGCTACCGTTGTCGACGTCACCGACAAGGAGGTCATCCACCTCTTCCAAGACGGTCTCTATCACCGTCGCACCTTTGAAGACTTCGGTCGTCGCCGCCCCAGGTCCATCCCCCACCTCAAGGACATGATCACGTCCTGGGCGGACGAAGAAGACAAGGCCAATGCCAAGTACGACGCCATTCGTGGCAAGACCAAGCAGAACCGGGGCGGCGGCGGCGCAGCAGCAACGCAAACCAAGGCGGCCGCAACAACAACAACAACTACTACCGGGCTTGGAGTATATATACTCCCCCTTCCCGTTACTAGCCGTTATGGGCAAAACGCGTACCTCGCGGGCATCGTCCGTGATGCCCACACGGACCGTCCGCGTTTGAATTCCAACGGTAAAAACGTGAAATCAACGGGCCGGCGGATCGGCCGTTGGGCCGGGCGGACCGTCCGCTAGGGCCCCGCGGACCGTCCGCCCGGTCCACCAATCTGCACCCTGTTCTGTTCGGTTCTGAAGAGAATAACGGACCGTCCCCAAGAGGACCACGGACTGTCCGCCTGGAAGCGCATTTTCTCGAAAACTTTTGCCAAAAATCTCTGATATTAAATAAATATCAAAAACCCGCGGACCGTCCGCCCCAAAGGCCCGGACTGTCCGCCAACACCCGAAAACTGATTTTTCTTAAGATTTTCAACAAAACCTTTTTATCAAATGAAATCGCCACTCATCTAAATGCAATGCACGCAAATTTTTGATCCAAGTGGCACTGTGGAAAGTCAAGCCAATGAAATTGATCCCTCTTGATAGTGCGGCTATATATCCTATCAACCCGGTCATTTAACATCCTCTAATCACCTTATGACCGGCAAAAATAAAACCCTATCTTTTACCTTTGCCTTGAGATCTTTCCAACACAATCCATACAAGACTCTCGTTCATACCGCATGACCTCATCATTTCACCAGACTAACCTATTCTTATAACTCAAATAAATATGTTAGTCCATAATGATTGTCATTAATTACCAAAACATGAATTAGGGGTCTAGATGTCTTCAATCTCCCCCTTTTTGGTAATTGATGACAACCATTTGAAAGAGTGATATAAGAAAGGTTTTGTGTTTTGGAATCACTTACTATTCTCAAATAAATTCAATAAATAGATAGAGTGAATGTCTCCAAAACAAGAATATAGAGAACTCCCCCTACATATGTGCATATAATTTTCATTTTATTTTCACACATATGCATAAATATAGCAATTTTGACGGAGTTTCCCTTACAAAATAGAGATCAAGGCAACAACCACATACACACACACACACACACACACACACACACACACATATATATATATATATATCCGAAAAGATTAAGCAAGGGTTAGCCTCAAAATCACTACGGGAACTAGAACAAGTCATAAGATAAGCAAAATGAGATCACAACCATAGATCATCACAAGATAACCACAAGTTCTAGTTCTCAACCACGTCACACACCAAAACTTAAGTCTCACAAATTATTACAAGCCAACCAAAGTTCATGCATAACCGAAGTTAAACATGCAAGTGCAATGCAAGAGTTCCAAATGCATGCAAAGAAAGTGAGCTCCCCCCTAAAGATCACACATCACTCTTCCAAATCTCACATATCACTCCTCCAAATCTCTCCCCCTTTGGCATCAAATACCAAAAGGTCTAGTCATCTTGAGGCGGCGGCGGAGGAGGATAGAATGGCGGAGGGGGACAGAACTGTGGTGGTGGAGCTGGAGCTGGATAGTAATGATAAAAATGATCTCTGAAATCTCCAAAGGTTGTGTTCAGGGCATTGACATTGTTATGAAGCTGAGTCTGGTGATCATATAGCTGCTGATACTGCTCTGAAGTGGACATCTAAGAGAATCTGTCATTCAAGGCACTGAGGTCATTCTGAAGATCTGTCTGCATATCACCCAACCTTTGCATCATGGGGTCATGCATAGTGTTATAGACATGATGACCAAAATTATTCAGACTAGTGTCAATCTGCTGCTAAAAACCCTGCCGCATAGTCTGAAAAGTATCATTCATCTGTTGTCCATATGCCTCAAAGTGAGAGTTGAACCCGGATTGCATCTGCTGAAACTGAGAGTTCATGGACTGTTGAATATCCAGCAGGAGGCTCCCACTGTGGCTGCATGGGATGAAATGGAGGAGGAGGTGGCATAGCATAAGCACCCTCATCAACATTAGCATAACCCATGTTACCAACATTTGCATTTTCATCATCACTAGCATGAACCTCAACATTTTGCGCAGCATTTTGAGCCTCTGCATCCTGCCCATAAGGTGTCAATGGCTTATTGAGAAAAGCTTTAGCATTGTAAAATGGACGATAAAGTTCATGCTTCACATCACATAGGCCATTGAACCCCATCTTGGCATTGATCAAAGACATAATATAAGGAGCAAAATAAATGCTATCTCTGACAAGACGCTTCTTGCAAATCATTTGATCAAGAATGAGCTTCACAACATCAAATTTAGTTCCATGCATTATGTGATTAATCACATTCAATAATATTCTCGGACCTTATCCTTATTACCACGCTTAGGCATAAAGGTATGTCTGATGATGTTGTTAATGGCAGATGGGATGATGTCTAAGTCCCGTTGCTAGCCAGTTCATTATAGTTGCATTTGAGGTGCCAGGCTCATAAAAGACAGCAATGTTTTCAAGAATATCCTTATTATAAACATCAACACCACCACTAAATTACTCATAATTAAGATGATTGGCAGCTGCAAATTCTGCAAAAGTGGCCTCATACTCACTCTTACCGGTCATCCACCTCATTTTCTTGCCTATAAAATCCATTTCATATGTTGCATAGAATTGTCTAACTATGGTGTCATTCCAATCACATCTATGCTGGAGAAACGGTTTCAAGCCCAAATTTTCAAGTTTTGTTGCCACCCCAGCTAAGACAGGTTTAGACTCAAGATAGTCAAAATCAACCCTCTGATGAGCAAATACTGTGCACTCCATTAAACTACTAAAGAAGGCTTGCTCTTGCACAGTGGTGTGGAAATATAAATTGTGAGTGTCACGGGGTTGATTATAAGCATTGTCGTTTCTAGCAATAGCAAACTCTCTTTGTGTCCACTGCCTTCTAGGAGCTGTGTAATTAATCACATCAATGATGTCAGCATTGTTACCTCCCCCTTGATTTATCCAATCTTCATCCACCATGAATGAGGCACAGGCCGCTTCATCGGCCGGATCAAAATCACTGTCATTAGGATTGTCGGGCTCCTCTTCTTCCTCAGAGGTATCATCTTTTCTACGCCTCTTGGATGTCCCAACATCCTTGCTCTTCTTTGATGTGGCCTTTTTGGTCACCTTTTTAGTAAGCGAAGCGATAGCGAGCACTGTCAAAAATCATATATTTAAATGAGTATTAACAGTTGGAAGTAATTATAAGTGAGAGTGAAACCCCAAACTAGAAGCTACTGGGCACAGGTGCCGCTATCGGGGCCGCGCGGACCGTCCGCGCAGAGGCGGCGGACAGTCCGCCCAGTCCGGGTCGGCAGGCGTCCGTGAACAGTAGGTCCAATTTTCCCATCCTCATATCTTGATCAAAATCCAATATGCTTGATATAACTTGAGATAAAGATTTGCAAAGGTATCTTTTGGGATCATTGCTCAAGAATAATGAAGGAAATTTGTCGAATGATGCAATGTACCAAATAATGCTAGAAAATTATGCAAAAGCAAGCTTCACGAAAATTAGAGAACAAAAAAATAAGAGATAGGCTAGAAATAGATAAGAGAGATAAACAAATGCATATGGATAAACACATGTGCTAGCTCTCAAGCCACATTTGAGATGTCAATGACATTAAGCTCATTTCTCAATTTGCAAAATCGAGACTCATCCAAAGGCTTGGTAAATATATCCGCTAATTGATCATCCGTGCTTACTCCACCAATCTTGATTTCTCCTTTGCTCACATGATCTCTAAGAAAATGGTGCCTAATATCAATGTGCTTAGTTCTAGAATGTTGAACTAGATTGTTGGCAATTTTGATGGCACTTTCATTGTCACATAAGAGAGGAATTTCCTTAAATTTCACACCATAATCAAGAAGTGTTTGCTTCATCCATAGCAATTGAGCACAACAACTTCCCGCCGAGATATATTCTGCTTCAGCAGTAGAAAGAGCCACTGAATTTTGCTTCTTAGATGACCAAGAAACAAGTGAACGCCCAAGCAATTGACAACCTACGGAAGTGCTCTTCCTATCAACCTTGCAACCGGCATAATCCGAGTCCGAAAATCCTACTAACTCAAATTGAGCACCCTTTGGATACCAAAGACCAATGTTAGGAGAATACTTCAAATATCTCATAATCCTCTTTACAGCTGTCAAATGACACTCTTTGGGTGCGACTTGAAATCTAGCACACATGCACACACTAAACATGATATCGGGCCTAGATGCGGTAAGATAAAGCAAACTACCAATCATGGATCTATAAAGCTTAAGGTCAATCGGTTTACCTCCCTCATCAAGATCAAGATGTCCATTAGTAGCCATAGGAGTTTTGATGGGTTTCGCGTCTTCCATGCCAAATTTCTTTAAGATGTCCCTCACATATTTAGATTGGAAAACAAAAGTGCCTTCCTTCAATTGTTTGATTTGAAGACCAAGGAAGAAACTCAATTCACTAATCATAGACATTTCAAATTCCCTAGACATCATTTCTCCAAATTCTTTACAAAATTTTCTTCATTTGTTGAACCAAAGATGATATCATCAACATAAATTTGACAAATAAAGATGTCATTTCCAATTTTCTTGGTGAACAATGTAGTATCAACCTTTCCAATTTTGAAGCCCTTTGAAAGAAGAAAATCCCTAAGCCTTTCCTACCAAGCACGAGGAGCTTGCTTCAATCCATATAACGCCTTAGAGAGCTTGTATACATGATTAGGCTTTGTGGGGTCTTCAAAACCTGGAGGTTGCTCAACATATACTAGTTCACTAATTTTCCCATTCAAGAAAGCACTTTTGAGTTTTGACATCCATTTGATATAACTTGATATTTCGAGAACAAGCATAAGCAAGCAAGATCCTTATGGCTTCAAGTCTAGCTACGGGAGCAAAGGTTTCATCAAAATTCAATCCCTCCACTTGAGTATAACCTTGAGCAACTAATCTAGACTTGTTCTTCACAACAATACCATCTTCATTTTCTTTATTTCGGAAGACCCATTTAGTACCAATGACATTGTGATTCTTGGGTCTTTCAACCAACTCCCAAACTTCATTTCTAGTAAAATTATTTAATTCTTCTTGCATGGAAACAATCCAATCCGGATCATTTAGAGCTTCATCTACACGCTTAGGCTCATGAAAAGATACAAAAGAATAATGTTGACAAAAAGAAGCAACACGAGATCGAGTTTGAACACCCTTACTAATGCCACCCATGATATGGTCAATGGGATGATCTTTGGCGACTTGATGATGAATTCTTGGTTGATCAATCGGTTCTTGAGTCGATGTAGTAGGTGTTGTCATAGAGGCCATTTGATCATCTTCTTGAGGTGAGTCATCGTTACTTGAGTTACTCTCTTGTTGATTATAATCATTTGTTGTGGAAGTAGATGGATTTGCTTGAATAGAGATTATGGACCTTCATCATCTTCTTCTTTTCTAGGCATGATATCCCCGATAGCCATGGTCTTCATTGCTTTACTCAATTCTTCACATCTCACATCATCTAAATTTTCTTTATCATCTTGAGAGCCCATTGTTTCATCAAATTGCACATCATAAGCTTCCTCAACAAATCCCTTGGACTTGTTGTATACTCTATAAGCTTTGGAATTTGAAGAATATCCAAGAAGAAATCCCTCATCACACTTGCTTTGAAATTTAAACAACCGAGAGCCTTTCCTCAAAATATAGCACTTGCAACCAGATTGCTTGGCCATAGCTCTCCTTTGTTCCAGAGCTGGTTGGGAGGATTGGTTCTTCAAAGCCTGTTTTATTGCGGCAAAGTGATTATCCAACTGGGAAACAGGTTCTAAAGAAGCCTTGATATCAGCAGGGAGATCGATAAGTTCAAGCGCATCTCTTAGAAGATCAGCATCCCTGACTTGGTCTTGGACGTCTCTTTGCAGCAAAGGGAGGATTTCCTTCAGCTTTTCTTGATTTTCCTCTGATAGAGCTTGGCTAAAAGATGCTTCATCTCCTTTTTCGGCAACCAAGTCATCCACAGCAAAGGAATAACTGGGTGATGACACAGTTTTCTCCTGAAAAGAAGTTCTTGCCGAATTAATGATGATCTATTAGGTGAAAATAGAAAAGATGGATGCTCATGCTTACATCATTCCTAGTTTCCCGAATGGGAGAAGGAAGCTTCTCAGGCTCAATGGAAGGCTCTTGTACATCTGGCTAAGGAGAAACTGGATGATTTCTTGGTGAAGCTGAGACTTCTGGTTGAGGAGAAGCTGGTTGAATCCTTGGTGAGACTGGGACTGAATCGTGATGAGGAGAAGAGCTCCCCCACAGTTTGATCCACCAAAGTTTCCTCTGCAACTAAGAAGTAGGGGGTGAGTGCCAATGAAGAAAAATGATTGAAGAATAAGATGGTGAAAATTTTACCAGTTGATGAAGCATTGGCAGAGTCTGTAATAATCACTAGTTGCTGTGTTTTGTTCTAAAATCATGCAAAGATAAAGATGATCAGAATGAAGAATGGCATTATGCTCAGGAGGGGAAGGTATTCTGACCTGAATAACTAGCTTTTTGCTTGTTCTTTTCTTCTTGACAGATGAAGAAGCAATCAGAGATGGGGCTTTCCTTTGTCAGAAGCTGGCCTGATGAGAGTTGGATCTAGCGTGCCATGGCCGGACATCAGTGAGTCAGAGTAGGGGATCGACATCCCAAAGCAGAGATTGGGCCTTCAATCTTATAAAGGATTGTCCTAGCAAGCGGGGCAGGTACTGTATCCTGCAAAATGACACAATCATGATCAGTGAGGAGGAGTATGATTAAAAACAGATGTAAGAAAGGGAGATGAACATATTACCTCTGAAGTTGGTTGGAAGTCAGGCATTAATTCAAGACAAAGAGGGTGTACTGGCATGTTAAAAATGTGATCATGAAGTTCTTGCCACAAAATAATGAAAGAAGGATGAGCCAATGTTATTGGCACAAAGGGGTTGGGTGTATAAATAGTCGTGCTGCATTTATACTAAAAAATCCTTCTTGCTTCTATGGATTCCTTTATTTCCTCTCTGGGCTTGAGAAATTCATAGAGAAATAACCTTGGGGGCACTTGGCCACATCCTAATTGCCTGGCCATCATGTTTGGCTGGTAGTACTCAAAGGTACTCTGAACCAGCCTTCCTCCACATAATTCTGCTGGCAGAATACAGGGATGGATGAAAGCATTGAAGATTGCTATGGAATGTATATCATTACCTCCAGTTTCAAAACTAAATTCACAAGGAAGAGTTAGGTTGTCATTGTCCAGATATGTGAACCAAAGAGGATTGGCAAAACCTCTGAAGAAGAGCTCAAATAGTTGACTAATGTCTTTGTTGATAGACACAGTGGAAGAAGCTTCTCCATAGGTTTGGCGGCCTTTGCTTCTGGGTTTCTCCTTCCTTGTAGTTCGTTGAAGGGAAATGTCGATTGTTGAGGTCAATAGCAACAATCTGGTGCATGTATAATTGCAGCCATATCTGAACAAACCACCAAGGACCATTGACACAGGGGATCTTTTTGCTAGTGTGCATCAGATAGGTGGTTTGATGAAGCATATGATAGACACTTCCTAGAAGGTACTTCCCAAGGGGAATAGGTGTACCTACAGACCGTGTCTTCAGCCATCACAATATGGTTCGGGGTTGTCTCATTAGCTTTGCCACAAAAGATAAATCCGCATAACCACATATTCGAAAAGCTCGTATTCAACATCGGTCGGAGGGCCATCGGAGATATGGTTTTGGATATATCTCTTGTATCCAAGTCCTGTCTTTACTCCCGTTTGCTTGGAAGATCCCTTGTACTTATGCGGATACACGCTCCCCGTGACTTTCGGGCCGGTTATCATGTAAACATCGGCCAAGGTGGGAGACATTGGCCCATGGCCGAAAAGGAAGGCATTTGCGCCGTTAGAACAAAAGCGGGAGGCTGCAATCAAAAGGTCGTCATTTTTGGGTGTTTCGGCTAGGGATAATTCTAAGCAATGAGAAATACGAAGGTTGTCCCAATTTTTTGTTTTGGGGCTGTCGTCATCAAGTACCCTCTTGTACCAATTTACGGCACCGCAATTGGGGGTCGAGGCTAGTTCTTGAAAGTGTCCTGCCACTCGTGAGGCTTCGTCAGTGATGTCTTGAAGGGAATCCTCTGGGATTCGGCTGCAATAAACTCGGAGGGATCAGAAACTCCTACGGTCCCAAGGAAATAAGATGCTGCTTGTTCCTCGACAGGAATCAAGATTTCGGCGGCTAGAGTGAAAGGATCAAGATGTCGACTAGAGGGGGGTGAATAGTCGAACCCGAAAATCACAAACTTTTTCGCAGTTTGTTAGACCGGGTACGGAGACTCCGGATATTTTTCCGGATACTCGGAAATCCGGAGAATCCGGAAAATGTCCGGATAGTCCTACTGTTAGAGAGGGATTAAATCGACAGGATTAAACTTGCTCAAAAGTAAATCTGTGAAAATAGGTTATGCACTGAAGTGATACAAGCCTGTTTATCCACTCAGAACCTGTAGGAACCTCAACACGAAGTAGATCGGCACCAAACCCTAGATAAGTGTTCAAGCAAGATACAAGCATGCAACAAGATGAACAAGCACAAGAAGACACAGGATTTGTTACCGGAGTTCAACCTCACACCTTGAGGTCTACGTCTCCGTTGAGGTACCCACAAAGGGTGGACCTTTACACCTAGGTCACTTTCCTCCCTCTAGCGACCACAAAGATCAAGCTAGAGTTACTTACTCAATTTCGGGGTAATACAAACCTCCTTGGGCAGCCACAACCTTTGGATGCTCCAAGGCAATGCCTAGCCGGCTAGGAGCTCAAAGCTCCAAGAGTAACAAACACGAATTTTGCCAACCAAGCGAAGAACTAGGTGCTCTAGAGATGGGAAATCAGCTCACTAGCACTCTCCAAGCCCTTGCACTCAAATCCTCTTAACTCCCTCTACAAATCTCACCAACTTTGAGCCAAAGGGGGAGAGAGGGGGAGTAAATGAGGGTTGCAGCTATTCAGGACGAAAATGGCAGGGAGGAGGAGTAAATGAAGGGGTGGAGGGGGCTTTTATACCCCCTCACCCAGAATATAGCCGTTGAGGCTTTATGACCCGGAGTATCCGGGTTGAACCCGGACTCTCCCGGAAGTCCGAGTCTCCGGCTAAAACACGGACACTCCGGCCTTCCAAGGCCGCACCCAAGAAAAGATTCCCGTGAATGTGTTGGTGCAAAGGTGTCTCTTATAGGTTTTGTTTTAGCAACTAGAGCACTCGTTCGACCCTTGGAAGACATAATTCCTATCCCTCTTAATAGTACGACATTCCTAGGACTCAAATTCAAAAGTAAAAATAAATAAGCCGTCTTTGGAATCCTTTTAGAGCACCACTTTCTTTTTGTGTAGTCAACGAGCTGTGCTTGATGCCATACATAATTTTAACACCTGCTCATGGACTAGATAAACTCATTAGCCACTTAGGTGTGTGTCATTATATCACCAAAACCCACTTAGGGGGCCAAGATACTCTTCAATCTCCCCCTTTTTGGTGATTGATGACAACACAACTAAGTCATTTAAGAGATAAACAATGAATATTTAAAGCTTTTGTAATACTCCCCCTAAATGTGTGCATTTTTTATTTTGAATATCAATGGTCCTATTAGGGCCAATATTTTGCACAACAAGAAAAGCAAGAGGGTATTACAGTAGTGGGGTGCTTGTGATGTGCAACAAAATACAAGGTGAAATGCTCATGACAGATTATGCACTCAACTAGAGAAAAAGGAGATCCGGTGCCGAGAAGTCCGGATTCTCCGGCCAGTCCGAGTGTCCGGAAAATCCGGATGCTCCGGAAAAAGTCCGAGTCTCCGGGCTTCAAAGAAAGCGACAGAAAAACGAGATAACATTCGAGTTTTCAATCTAGCATAAGCTGTCCTTAGCGGATAATAAACGAGTTAAAAACACACCAAGCACACAAGCAAATGTCTCAAACTCACATTGTCTTACACGAGCGAAAATTAGAGTTATTACAAACCAAGTTCCAAATTCAAATTATTACAAGCCAAGTTCATTGTTGCGACGACACACAAATAGATAATATCACTCCCCCTTTGGCATCAAGCGCCAAAAAGGAAGTGAGGAGCAACGGAGTCACTCGGAGTCGTCGTCCTCCTCCTCTTCTCGCTTCTTCTTCATTGCCTTCCTCCTCTTCTTCCTCTTGGGCACCTTGGGCGTCCCACTCCGCAAAGGGGTCATCGAACTCGGGAAGCTCGCGATAGGGGTCGGTGGGGAGGCCAAGGTGAGACTTGATCTCGATGATGTCGCGTCGGTTCTCATTGGTCTCCGTGGCGATGGTCTTGCACATGCTGAAAATGCTCTTGAGCACTCTCTTGATCATGGAGCCACGGTGACGACGAGGAGGTGGTGAAGGGGAATGAGCGGCGGGCACATCATCACGGGACGGAGCCGCACTCGATGAACCAACATATTTACGGCCTTTGGGAGGCCTCTTGGCACGATCACGGAGGTGGCGGAGGGGCTCATGGACAACATCCTTGGGGTAGCGGACATTGGTCACTCTCTCAATCATATACATGAGATAGGGGGCATATGGAAGGTGCTTCATTGGATCATTCATGGCCCTCCTCAACTCATTCCAAATAAAGTCGAAGACACAAAAGCCTTCTTCATCCGGTGCCATTCTATTGAGAAGATTGGGAGCAAAATACCTAAGAGCGGTCACATCTCCAATCTTAGGGTCGATGGTGGCACGGAAGAATTGATTGAGATAATAGTAGTAAGGATTGAGTTGGTCCGCTTTGCCCTCAATGGCCGCATCTCGGCTAGGAAACATGAAGGGGAGCTCCTTGGGCTTGTATTTGTTCTCATTGTGCACGGGGGTGCGCCTTTCATCCTTAGAACCAAGACCCAACGTACCGAGAGATGGTCATGTAGTCAATTGTGCATTTTTGGCCTTGAGTTGTCCATGTGATGGTGTTGTCATGGGGATTGAAGTAGTAGGAGCAATGGAATTGAGCCAAGATTTCTTTGTTCCAATTATACCTAAAGCCCATGATGTCGTAGAGCCCGACCTCCTTGCACTTGTCAATCACTGAGTTGAACACTGTGTTGTTGAGCTCCTCGTAATATTTCCAATCAATGTACTTCATAGGCACAATGGGTGCCATGTTCTTGGAGGCCAACTTGGGATTGCGGATCACGGATTGATAGAAGTCCCGGTGGAAGTCACACCAAAACCTAGCCTCAAGTCCCTCTCCCTTGAGATAGCGGTAGACATTTTCCTCCCTTTGCTCCCCGACGACTAGGGAGTTCCTCGAGTAGTCCCCGATCATGTGCTCGGCAAATCCAAGAACCGATCCCGGTCCCTTAGCTTAATAGGTGTCTCAACCACTCGGACATTGGGAGGAAGGGTAGGGATGAGTCTAGGAGGGGTTTTAGGACAGATATGAGCAGCTACTCCTTGCTTGTGCTTAGGAGGAACTCGAGTAGCTGGGCGGCTTTGGTGGATGTAGGGGGCTTGATGGCTCTTTTTGGGATGGGGCTTGTAGCGGGAGCTTTCTTTGACTGGCCCCTTTCCATGACGACGAGGAGGCTCGGGAGATTGCTTATAGGTTTCATCCTCAACTTCGTCATCATCACTTTCCGTTTGCTCCTCCTCCTCCTCCTCCTCTACAATATCTTCTTCACTCCCTTCGGCATAGGAGGGAGGAGGGTCACCCCGTCTGGGTCTTGAGCTGCGCTGAGAGCTCTCTTGCCCCAAGGCTTCTTGCACGGCCCGAAAGGCGGCGGGGTCATGCCTAGCCTTGGTCCTCCTTTGGGTGGAGGGCTCCTCATTGCCACGGCTGACCTTCAACCTGACCATCTGAATGGATAAAAAGATATGGAGATGAGAGATTGTCAAGGGTGAAGACATGCTACATTAGTGTTTTAGGGTTGCGGTGCGAACCCGGATACTCCGGAAAAAGTCCGGAGACTCCGGATTTTCCGGAGACTCCGGTCCCTCGACCCCGGAGAGTCCGGTTTCGCGCCCGAAACCCTAAATCACAATGCGGATATGTTCGTCCATCCAAACCGAGAGGAAACGTAGATCTAGAGCCTAAAGAGTGTTTCCTACCCATTCCCTACTAGGATACTGCAAGAACTACGCTAGGGAAATAGATCGGGAAAGTTCTTTTTGAGAATACCTTGGGAAGAGAGGGGAAAGGGCTTGGATCCTTTGAAGTTTGAGTAGATCCTTGTTCTCCGCGCCTTGGAGACTTCAAATCCTCACTTCTCACACGATTTTGATGGTTGGGAGGCGAAATCGCCTAGGGGATGAGAGGGGGCGACGGGGGTGAAAGGGCACGGCAAAGAGATGAAGTGGGTGAAAAGGAAGTTTTCACCACGGTCAAAACCCTTATATACCTTTAAAACCCGGAGTCTCCAGGTCAGGTCCGGACTATCCAGGAAACCCGGAGTGTCCGGCCTTGACCCCGGATACTCCGCTCCCCCTGAACTCGCCGAGCGGATTTTCAAGAAATTTGATTTAGAATGGATTTGGAAGGTTGCTTATGTGATAAATGTGAGCTTGAGCAAGCGGTATCAACGCCTTGGACTAGCCACACACAAGCAAAGAGAACAATAGTCCAAGGGTTGTACCTAAAGATCCAAAATTTTCAAAATCAAATGCAATACAAGCCTTTTCACAAATCTTTTGTTTTAAAAGTCCTGTACTAGGTCACTCAAATATGTGCATGATCTCAAGCCAAGTTACGAGAATCCAGGATATTTAGCTCACTCCTCAAAGCACAAAACCTTAGTTCATCAAGAGGCTTTGTGAAGATATCGGCTAGTTGCTTATCGGTGCTCACATGACTTAAAGTGATATCTCCTTTGGCTTCGTGGTCTCTCAAGAAATGGTGTCTTATGTCTATGTGCTTTGTTCTTGAGTGGTTTACGGGGTTGTTCGCTAGCTTAATGGCACTCTCGTTGTCACACAAGAGTGGCACCTTGCTAAACTTGCAACCAAAGTCTCTCAAAGTGAGCCTCATCCAAAGTAGTTGAGCACAACAAGCGCCGGCTGCAACATACTCGGCCTCGGCGGTGGAAAGGGCAACGGAGTTTTGTTTCTTGGAACTCCAAGACACCAAGGACCTTCCAAGAAATTGGCAAGTCCCGGATGTACTCTTTGTCGTATGGACCTCCCCGGGCCCACTACCTCGGTGGGTACCGGGACCGACTACTCGGTGGGCCCCCGGGACTACCCGGCTTGCGCTACACGGCACTCCGGAGGCGTGGAGCACAAGGACAAGACACGGAGTAGTACTCGGTTAAGGCTCGTACACGTTCCGCACCGTATAGAGGTCTCCTAGACGTACTCGACTAGTACTCCTTCCCTACTCCGACTTGTAACCCTGCCTCCCGGACTATATAAGGCGAGGCAGGGACCGATCCCAGGATCACCTCACCTCATCCAATCTCAACTCACGGCGCACCGTTGCACCATCCTGTAACCGTGCCCTATCAATCCGTAGCTACGCAACATACGGACGTAGGGTATTACGCACCTCGCGGCCCGAACCCGTCTAAATTGTGTGTCGCGTGCCTCTTCCTTCGAGTTACCGATCTCGGCGAGTCACATTCATCTACTTCGGGTACTCCCCGTAGTAGGTTGCCGGTCCAAAACACCGACACCGGCGCGCCGGGTAGGGGGCTCTCGCTCGAGATCACATGGCGAACTCGACGGCTTCTGTTCACATCAAGCCAACCGTCGCCTTCAACCGTGGCGACACCTTCGTCTTCGGGGCTTGGGTCTGCACTGCTGATGGCGCGGGCTCTTTCCAGCGCCGCTTGATCATGCAACCCGACTCGAGGACAGGCCTTGTGACGCTTCCCGAAGTTGTCACGGGCAAGCTCGCCGCAAGTTCGGCGAAATTTCGCTCTCCAACCTCCACGCTGACTTCGAGCTCGAGTCCGTCTCCAACTCGAACCCGACGTCGCCATGGGCCATCGCATGCGAGCCGGCTCCTCAGCCATCGCAGGCGGTCCCCTCTCCACGTCAGCGCTCTGTGCGTGGCCCTCGCGTTCCCAGCCGGGCCCGCACGGAGGCTTCTACGCCACGACGGGCCGGCAAGGAGCCCGTAACCGAGTACAACTCGGACTCCGACGCCGTCTCCAACCGCGTCTCGGACTCCAGCCCTCTCTCCGAGTTCTACTCGAACCCGACTACGAGTTCGACTTCGGGTCGGACCCCGAGGAGCCCGAGTCCGAAGACAACTCCCCCCGAGCTTCCCTTGTCGGGGCCGGCCTACGGGCCGGTTATAAGATCAACGCCGGCCGGGAGATACGTCTATCGGCCGTACCGCAAACCTGCCGAGCTGACAACAGGGGACTCACGCTACGTCGCTTACATCGACTCGCTACCGTTCCAGGAGGGAACACCACTAGCCCAAGCTGACTCTAGCGCACCAACTGAGGTGGCGCCTTCCGAGCCAAGCTTGGGAACGCCTGACCGTCAAGTCTTCATGGCTGCCGGCGACACCCCGGAACCTCGTGCACGGCCGCGGACAAGTACCCGGAGGACATCTCCGCGTACGAGCCGGCTCGCCGATGCCCCCGCGGACGAGACCGACGCCGGCGGGGACGCCCGCGCGAACGTAACAGGAAGCGCAACGAACGACGCCGGCGGCTCGGGGACAACCTCCCCATCCGCAACCTTGCGGAAGCTCTCGAGGCGGTCGAGAGCGAGTTCACACCACTCCCCGAGCGATGCCTCATGTCGATCACGGCGATCGCACGGCGAGCTCGGGGCATACGGGCCGGAGAGGTCATCGCCAAGCTCGCCGAGGAAGCTTACTTCATGCGGGTCGACAAGAGAGTCGGCCAACCTCCCCCCGCCCAAGCCTCGCGACAACGAGGCTACTAGTCGCAAGGCCGACCCCGGTCCTAACCGTACTCGGGGCGACATCCCGCCGAACCAAACCGTCGACGCTCCACCGCCGGCGGACCCTCACGACAAGACAACGTCAACCGAGAAGTCGTCCCCCCACCGTGCCTCGGCCGGTGGTGGCGGCAACGACCCCCGACGGCGGCGGCGGCCGACGGCGGCGCCTCCAACCACGGAGCCAACAAGAAAGCCGGAGGCGGCGGCGCCGCGGCGGCCGTGGCCACGCGCATAGCCACGCCTCCGGCGCCTCTCACGGCGGGTACGATGCCCGCCGCAGAATCGAAGAGTTGCGGCGAGAAGAAGTCGACGACCGCCGCCGAAGGCGACGGCTTCCCCGCCTTCTCACCCCGGCTTCGCAACCTCGCTCCTCCCCGACAAGTTCAAGCCTTTGGGGATCACCAAATACGACGCGAGCGGATCCCATCCGGTGGCTCCGATGCTACGCTCTCTCCATCGAGAACGGCGGCGGCAACGGCGACACCAAGTGCCTCTACTTCCCCTTCGCCCGGACCAAGCCCCACTCACGTGGCTCGAGTCGCCGGACAAGCACTCAATCGACAAGTGGGACCACCGAAGGAGCAATTCACAAGCAACTTCGCGGGCGCCATGGGCCGTTCGGGTACTCGCATGGACCTTGCCATGATCAAGCGGAACAAGGCGAGACCCTCCGCAAATACATGCGCCGCTTCTTCGACAAGCGCGCTACCGTCGTGGACGTCACCGACAAGGAGGTCATCGACCTCTTCCAGACGGGCTCTACCATCGCCGCACCTTCGAGGACTTCGTCCGCGCCGTCCCAAGTCCATTCCCCACCTCAAGGACATGATCACGTCCCGGGCGGATGAAGAGGACAAGGCCAACGCCAAGTACGACGCCATCCGCGGCAAGTCCAAGCGAGAACCAAGGCGGCGGCGGCCGCCGCAACCCAAACCAAGGCGGCCGCAACAACAACAACAACAACAACTTCTCGGGTTCCAACCGCAAGCGCAAGCCAGACAATACTGTCGCGGCTATCCAGCGCCCTCCGAAAGGGAACTCGAAGAAGAACTCCGGCGGGTTTAAAGACCTGCTGAAGGAGAAGTGCCCGTGGCATCCAAACGGCAACCACACCACCGAGCAGTGCTACCAGCTCAGGCATGCGCTCAAGGATACGCCGGAGCCACCGCACCCTCACGATCAGAAGAACAAGAAGAAGGACGGCGACGACTTCCAAGAACCCGAGAAGACCGTCAACGTCCTCTTCGGCGGACTACCCCGGGCAAAGGGAGCGAAGGCTACTCGCCGTGAAGTGATGTCCATTGAACCGGCGGTTATGACCCCTCTCGGGTGGTCGCAGACGCCCATCACCTTCTCCCGCGCGGACCAATGGACCAGCTTCTCTCCGAACCAGACGCTTCCCTCTCGTCCCGCAACCTACAATGGCGGGCTCTAAGCTCAACAAGGTGCTCATCGACGGCGGAAGCGGGCTCAACGTCCTCTTCACCAAGACTCTCGGGAAGATGAACCTTGACGTCACCCCCATGCTCAACAAGAGCAAGCATGCCTTTCTACGGCATTGTCCCGAGCAACGCGGCTATCCCACCGGGCTCGGTGGTATTGCCGCTTACCTTCGGGGCGTCTCGCGACAACTACCGCACCGAGTACATCAAGTTCGAGGTCGCGGATATCGAGACTTCCTACCATGCCATCCTCGGCGGACCGGCCATCGCCAAGTTCATGGCGGTGCCCCACTACACATACTTGGTACTCAAAATGCCAAGCCCAGGCCGGCGTACTCTCCCTCCAAGGGGACTTGAAGATCTCTCACGACCGCGATACGAGAGGCCGTGGTGATTGCTTCGACAAATCAAGTACCCACCCCAATGATGGAGGTCTACGCCGCGTCGAAGAAGCTTGCCACAAGCGAACTCGACATCCCGCAGAAGTCCGACGGCGCCAACAAGCCTCGGCCACCCGAGGAGGTGCTCACCAAGACGGTCGACCTCGGAACGGGCGACCCCACCAAGACTACCACCATCGGGGCCGGCCTCGACCCCAAATAGGAAGACGCGCTCATCGGCTTCCTTCGGGCTAACCGCGACATCTTCGCGTGGAAGCCGACGGACATGCCGGGAGTGCCCGGGGAGCCGATCGAGCACCGCCTCAACGTCAACCCAAAGGCCACCCCCAAGCGACAACACCTCCGACGCTTCGCCGACGACAGACGGGACGCCATCAAGAAGGAGCTCGCCAAGCTACTCGCCGCTGGCTTCATCAGAGAAGTCTTCCATCCTGAGTGGCTCGCCAACCCCGTCCTCGTCCGCAAGAAGAACTCGAACGAGTGGAGGATGTGCGTCGACTACACCGACCTCAACAAGCACTGCCCCAAGGACCCCTTCGGGTTGCCACGGATTGATCAAGTCATCGACTCCACGGCGGGCTGCGACCTGCTCTGCTTCCTCGACTGCTACTCCGGTACCACCAGATCGCAATCAAGGAGGAAGACCAGGAGAAGACCGCGTTCATCACCCCGTTTGGCGCGTACTGCTACACGACCATGTCTTTCGGGTTGAAGAACGCCGGCGCTACTTACCAACGGGCCATCCAGGCCTGCTTCAAGCGGCAACTCAACAAGAACGTCGAGGCCTACGTGGATGACGTGGTTGTCAAAACCGGGGGACTCCGGTACCCTCATCGACGACCTTGAAGAGACCTTCGCATCGCTACGCGAGTACCGCCGGAAGCTCAACCCGAACAAGTGCGTCTTCGGCGTACCTTCGGGCAAACTACTCGGCTTCATCATCGCCCAACGCGGCATCGAAGCCAACCCCGAGAAGATCTCCGCCATCACCGGCATGAAAGCTCCCACGAGCATCAAGGACGTCCGTAAGGCCGACGGGGTGCATGGCGGCATTGAACGATTCATCTCGAAGCTAGGAGAACGGGGTCTCCCCTTCTTCAAACTACTCAAGCACCACGAGAAGTTCGTGTGGACCGCAGAGGCGGACCAAGCCCTTGCCCGGCTCAAGGACTTCCCCGTCGAAGCCCCCGATCCTCACGGCTCCCTACAAGGGCGAGCGCCATCTTGCTCTACCTCGCCGCGACTACTCACGTGGTCGATCGCCATCGTCGTCGAGCGGCGGGGAAGACGGCCACGCCTACCCGGTCCCGGCGCCCGGTCTACTTCGTCGGCCGAGGTTCTATCGCAGTCCAAGGCTCGCTACCGCCCCGTGCGTGCTTCGTACGCTCTTCTCATCACCTCGCGGAAGCTACGACACTACTTCCAGGAGTACTCGGTCTCCGTCGTCACCGACTACCCGCTCGGCGACATCCTGAGGAACCCAGACGCCACCGGAAGGATCTCCAAATGGGGCGTCGAGCTCGGCGCCCTCACCATCGACTTCAAGCCACGCACAGCCATCAAGTCGCAAGCTCTAGTCGACTTCATGGCGAGTGGCGAGAGAACCGGCTACCTACTCCCACCGTGCGACCGAGCATTGGGTGATGTACTTCGACGGCTCACTCAACCTCGAGGGCGCGAGCGCGGGGGTACTCCCCGATCTCCCCAACGGCGAACAACTCAAGTACGTCCCGCGGATCTTCTCGGAAGGTCTCGAACAACGAAGCCGAGTACGAAGCCCTCCTACACGGGCTCCGCCTCGCGGCTTCACTTGGCATCAAGCGGCTACTAGTCTACGGCGACTCCGCGGTGGTCATCAACCAAGTCAACAAGTCCTCGGGACCGCAACAAGGAGAACATGGACGCCTACGCCTAGAAGTCCGCAAGCTCGAGAACAAATTCTATGGTCTCGAGTTCCACCACATCGTTCGCGACAACAACGTTGCCGCGGACGTCCTCTCGAAGCTCGGATCCACCCGCGCCCAAGTACCCGCGGGCGTCTTCGTCCATGAGCTTCACGCGCCATCCATCCCGGAGCCGGCGCCACCGACCACCGTCCCGCCTAACCAACCAGCTCCGGGCAGGAGGTCATGATGATCGACGTGGACCGGAGGCAACCCTTCATCGACTACCTCGGCGAGCGAAGGTCCCCTCCGACAAGAACGCGGCTCGAACAACTCGTCCGCCGCGCCAAGTCTTACGTCCTCGTCGGCGACAAGCTTTACAAGCGAGGCGCATCTTCTCGGAGTACTCATGAAATGCGTCCCTCGCGAAGAAGGCAAGGACATCTTGGAGGAGATCCACAAGGGTGTCGCGGCAACCACGCGTCCTCCCGCACGCTGGTCAGCAAGGCCTTCCGGCGAGCCTTCTACTGGCCCACAGCCCTGGGCGATGCCGAAGAACTCGTCAGACGGTGCCAAGGATGTCAGTTCTTCGCCAAGCAGCAACATGTCCCCGCCTACAAGCTAGTCACCATACCACCAACCTGGCCCTTTGCCTGCTGGGGGCTCGACATGATTGGGCCACTGCCAACTGCGCCAGGAGGATTCAACCGGGTCGGTGGCTATCGACAAGTTCACCAAGTGGATCGAGGTCAAGCCGGTCACATGCCCCAAGGCCGACGAGTACTCGACTTCTCGGATGAACTCGTACACCGCTACGGGCTACCCCACCGCATCATCACGGACACCGGGGTCCAACTTCAACAACCACCGGTTCCGGGAGTACCGCGAGAACGGCGGAATCGACGTCGGATACGTCTCCGTCGCCCATCCACGGGCCAACGGACAAGTCGAGCGCGCCAACGGGATGGTGCTCGACGCCCTCAAGAAGCGGCTACACGACGCCGCTAACTCAAAAGGGGGCAAGTGGATCAAGGAACTACCCAACGCACTGGGGGGCCGCGGACTCAACCATCCAAGCCAACGGGGCAATCCCCCTACTTCCCGGTCTACGGCTCGAAGCCATCCTCCCCCGCCGATGTCATATGGAACTCGCCGGCGGTGGAGCACTACGACGAAGGCGTCTCGGAAGACGACGGACGAGTTGATATCGACGACCTCGAAGAAGCTCGGCCGTGCCGCCCTCGTCCAATCGGCAAGATACCCGGAGGGTATCCGACGCTATCACGATCGCAACGTCAAGGAACGCTCCTTCAACGTTGGAGATCTTGTCCTCCGCCGTATCCGAACACGGAAGGACTTCACAAGCTCGGCTCCCCCCCGGGAAGGCCCCTTCACCGTGGCTAAGGTGACCGGGCCGGGCTCCTACCGCCTCCAAACACTCGAAGGCGAAGAAGTCAACAACTCGTGGAACGTCGACCGGCTCGTCGATTCTACGCCTAGTCCGTTCGACTACTCCGGGGTTCAAGTCCACGCGACTACATCAACACCCCCTTGCCGCAAGCGACCCTCCGGTCCTCGGCTTCAAGTCTCCGGACTATTCTACTCCGGAGTCCGGCCCGTGCGGCTACCTACGGACCCCCGGGCCGCAATGAGCGTCAAGGACTCTAGCGGCGGTCTACCAAGAAGACCACACTCTAAGATCCGGCTGCGCGGCTACTTACGGATGCGCGATCCGGCCTACACGGCTACCTACGGATCACTCACCGTAAGCGGCTACCCGCTCCGGTACTACTCGGTATCGTAAGCGGCCCTCGGGTCCAAGCGACTACTTGTAACTACGCCCCCGGCCACCCGTGTACCTCTTCGGTAATAAAGTTCGATTGTTCATCAACTTCTTTACCGCCTACTCCCCGCGACGGGACTACTAAGCCGAGTACTACTACTCGCACCTACTCCACGATGGGCGCTCCGCACTCGAGATCGCGGTTACGAGTACTCATCGATGGAACTTCACATTTCATTGATATATGAGATAGTTCATTACAACCGTTTCCTATACAACCATGGCTACTAGCTATCTACGCGAGCTACCGGAGATTCAACTTATCGGCTACCCGCTCCGCGATGGGAGCCATCTCGCTCCAAAGACTCGCGTGCGCTCGTCCGAGCCGGTTGGCGGCTACTCCGCCGGCGACTACCTCCACCGGGGCCTTCGGGAAGTACGACTTCATGAAGGCCGGCACCCTGCCGGGATTGACTTGGCCATGTGCTTCACGTAAGCGGCCAGCCGGCTTGGCGCCTCACGAAGTCGATCCGCCAACGGAGCAATCTTGGGGCCGCCGGGTGCGGCACCGGGAGCCTCGCGATCGGGAGGGCGGCCTCTTCCGGGTCCTTCGGTTGGGCTCGGAGCGCCTCGCGATCTTCGTTCAACATCGCAAGGATTTGTAGCAATTGACGAGATCCCGTCGGATGCAATTCTCAACTCCATGTGCTTCTCGCACTCGAAGGCCGCCTCCTTGTAATCGAGTTCAAGTACCTGGCGGGCTTCTTGCTCCCGGTAGAAGAGATTCTTCATGCTGATCTCCGAGCCCTTCAAACGCTCCACCTGGTCTTCGAGTTCTGCAACACAGGAACACAACAACGGGTCAGAGCTTGATGACTCCCAACAAGTACCCGACGAGTCAAGAGACATACCTTTATTCTTGTTGCGGAGGCCTTTATTCTTCCGCACCAGATCGTCGCTCTTCGCCTGCAAGTCCATCACGTCGTTGTGGTACTTGGCGAAGGCGGCGTCAAGCCTCGACTGCATGGCGGCCGCGTGCTTCTTCGACTTCATGAGCTGCTCCTCCAAGGCTTCGGCTCGCAAGCACCGTGTCGCCGTAGCCTTGCGGCGGATTTGACTTCTCGCGGGATCGCTCCGCGACGTCTGCGAAGACAATTTCAAGTCAAGCGCAGTACTCAACGAAAAGGATTGACTACTCGGGAGGCAACGGCTATGTACCTTCATCCATTGTTCGGCTCGCCGCATCGCCTCCGGATGCTTTGCGCCAACACCGCCGGCTCGACGAGATCGTCGGCAAGCAACTCGATCCCACCACGGCTACTTGTCGTAGCCTCCGTCATTGGCGCCGAGCGGATAGGCTCCGCGTCTTGGATCTCCGGGGACCGGATCGCCACCTCCGGGGCAACCCCCGGCGACGTGGCGCCCGCCTCCTCCTCGGCGGACTTCTCGACGGTTTCCCCCACGGGCTCGGGGGCTCTCCGTCGCGCCTCCGGGGCCTCGCGGTGTCAACTCTTGCACGGGCACCCCCGCGGGGATGTCACCACCTTCGGCGCTCTGTCGGTAAAGAGCACGCGCATCGGCATCTACGACTACTCTTTTTTGGGGCTCTACGGCTTCAAGAAGAGTACTCACCTTCGACTATGACCGCCTGCGGCGCCGCCGCTTCGGCGGCCCGGGGGCTCGGTCGAGGCACGGGCTTCGGAGCGGGTTCCTCGACGGGCGGCGCGGCCTCTTCTACCTCCGGCCGCCGCGGGCTCCTCTCCGTCCCGGCTCAAGTCGGTGGATTTTCCGCACAAGTATCCACAAAGGTTCATCGGACAATATCGGCTACTACAATGAGTACTACTCATGAAGTGTGGTACTTACAAGTTCGACCCGGACGATAGTCACGGCCGGCGCACCGAGGATGCCGGCGATATCGACCGATCCACCCCCCGGCGGGCGTTTCTTCCTCCGCCTCTCCGACTACCGCCTCTTCCACGGCGGCGGTGGTCGGCGCGGCCGTTCTCCCGCGCCCCCGCGGCTTCCACCTCTTCGGCGGCGGCGGCCGCGGGCCTACTCGCTCCCTTCGGGGCGGGGGG
Source organism: Cenchrus americanus (assembly GCA_947561735.1). NCBI lineage: Eukaryota > Viridiplantae > Streptophyta > Magnoliopsida > Poales > Poaceae > Cenchrus > Cenchrus americanus. The sequence goes on along the minus strand of OX387240.1, from coordinate 8,122,663 downwards.
CGGCGCTCCGGTGCGCCGAAGCTCTTCGGCGGTGGGGCCCGGACTTCGGCTTCCGGCCGGTTCCCCCACCGTGGGCCACGTGCCCTCATCGCCCTCCTCCACGGGCTCCGGCGGCGGCCTCTCCCCGCACATGGGGATAACTACTCGTCGGCACCGTACTCGATCATTGGGTACTCGACGTCTTCTCGCTCAAGATGACTTACCTCAAGAGGCGTGGTCTCCGAGACCTTCATCTTCTTGGCTACCCGCTTCTTGGCGGGGTTGCGCGGCTTCTTCGGCGGCGCGGCAAGGCTAGCCTCCGGCTAGCGGAGGGTCTTGGACGAGAGGCACATGAGGCAAGCTCCGGACGGCTAAACCTCGACCACGGTGGAAGCGATCTGCGACGTCTCCTCGTCCTCTTCGTCATCGGAGGTATCCTCCACGATGACGGGATCGTCGTCTCCGACTACTCGGCGCTCCTTCACCTTCTCCACCGCTGGAATCTCAATTCCGCTCGGTGGTGGCTGCGGCTCGGAGACAAACCGCTTCACATCGTCCTGCATCAAAAAGACACAAAAGGCGTCAGCAACTCTGCTACAAGTGCCTACTACTCGACGAGGCGGGTACGGCTACTTACCTCGTTGGGCGGGCGCGCGGCGGAGAACTCCTCGACAGGGCACGCCGTGTACTCCGGCATGTCCTTGAAGATCTTCGACAACCTCTCGACGATGTCGTTGTCTTCAATTTCGCCCCCCGCATCCGCGACGTGTCGTCGTCGCCGGTGTACTCGAAGCCCATCGTATCCCGCGGCGCGGCGGGCCGGATCCGACGCTTCATGAAACTGAAGGCCACATGCTCGGCCCTCAGTCCTGCATCACGCAGGGCCTTGATTCTTCCCGGCAACTCCGGAGCCGGATCCCCTCTTGCATGGTGGGTTCCGTGTTCCACCACTCTTGGTGCTTGGGCCGCCGTCCGCTCGGCTTCGGCGGCTCGGGATGGTGGTTCGTGGTATAGAACCACCTCGTCTTCCAATCCGTGTTGGAGTCCACGAGCTTGTACGCCGTGCGCTCGGCGGCATCTTCCCTCAACCGGATCCCGGCCCCGCCGACTACTGCGGGGTTGGAGGCGCCGGGCCGCGGCTTCACGCGGAAGAACTTCCGGAAGAGAATCCAATGCGGCTTGATCCCCAAGAATGCTTCGCGAAATGGACGAAGACGAAGCGTGGAAGATTCCGTTGGGGTTCAAGTTGAGGTACTCGATGCCGTAGTACCCGAGAAGCCCTTTGAAGAAATCGCTTGTCCGGGAGCGCAAGCCCGCGCTCCACGAAGCGCGAGAACATCGGGATCTCGTCTTGCGCCTTCTCCATTGGATAGGGATCTCCGCGGCGGATCTCCACATATCGATCTCCTTCTCCCCGATGAACCGGAGTTCAACGGGGTCGGTCAGGTCTTCGGTCTTCACCTTCGACCTTTTCCACTCGCGGCTTGGGTCGGCGCGCGGTGGAGATGTGGGCGGCGCCGCTCCGGTACCGGCCGCGGCGGCTTCTCGCATGGCTCCTCTTCTTCCCGCCGGCCTTCAACGTCTTCGACGGGGGACGGCTTCATTCTCCAAGAACGGGGGGTCTTCACTCGCATCCGCTCGGGGGCTACCCTACGGCTTTCGGGTGGCGATGCGCTTGGATCTCTTGCGGCGGCGGTGCTCGTTGGAGTGGATCTACTTCAAGATTCAAGTGGCGAATGACTGCGGCTCACTTGGGTGAAAAACCCTAAGGGTTTCGGCTTGAATTTATAAGCCAAATCGCCTCCGTAACGGGCGGTTGGATAAGTCCGCGCGTGGCTGACTCAGCGGCTGCGCGTGACTCTTCGTATTCTACTAGTCGACGTGCCTCACCTCGGTGGCTCGGCTACTTCTACTCGACTACCTGGGACGCGGCTAGTCTCAAGAGCATCTCAGGACACATTCTTCAAGAAGACCCTTCAATTCGAGAGGAAGTACTCGACTCAAGGCTCGGGGGCTCCGTGCCACGTGTCCTTCGGTTTTTTCTCTCCGGATTTTTCGGGATTTTCTCGCGAAGGCTTCGGATAGATCCTCGGCCCGCAGCCCGCGGCTCGAGGCTCGGGGGCTACCCTATGTGGATCCGCGGTTCCGCAAATCGTATCTTCTTTACGGCTCCGGCTTCAAGACACGACGGGCATTTTTGAAGACCTTCGAAGGCGGATTTCAAGGACGCTTGGGACTACTCGAGAAGACTTCAAGATTGCTCAAACATCGACTGGAGTACATTCCGGCCTCGGGATGCTTCGACTACTCTTGAGGACTTTTGACTTGTAGCACTCGGGGACGCCCGAGGACCGCTCGTTAAGGCCGTCAAGACCGCCGGAAGCTATCCTTCTCGACTACAAAGTACTCGGGGGCTTGTCGTATGGACCTCCCCCGGGCCCACTACCTCGGTGGGTACCGGGACCGACTACTCGGTGGGCCCCAGGACTACCGGCTTGCGCTACACGGCACCCGGAGGCGTGGAGCACAAGGACAACACAGGAGTAGTACTCGGTTAAGGCTCGTACACGTTCCGCACCGTATAGAGGTCTCCTAGACGTACTCGACTAGTACTCCTTCCCTACTCCGACTTGTAACCCTGCCTCCCGGACTATATAAGGCGAGGCGGGGACCGATCCCGGGATCACCTCACCTCATCCAATCTCAACTCACGGCGCACCGTTGCACCATCCCGTAACCGTGCCCTATCAATCCGTAGCTACGCGGCATACGGGACGTAGGGTATTACGCACCTCGCGGCCCGAACTCGTCTAAATTGTGTGTCGCGTGCCTCTTCCTTCGAGTTACCGATCTCGGCGAGTCACATTCATCTACTTCGGGTACTCCCCCGTAGTAGGTTGCCGGTCCAAAACACCGACACTCTTCCTATCTACTTTGCAACCGGCATAATCCGAATCGGAGTAGCCAAGTAGATCGAAAGTGGAGCCCTTAGGATACCATAAACCAAGGTTAGGAGTATGAACCAAATATCTAAAAATTCTCTTAACGGCCATTAGATGGCACTCATTAGGATTAGCTTGAAACCTTGCGGACATGCACACACTAAGCATAATATCGGGCCTAGATGCACAAAGATAAAGTAAAGAACCAATCATGGAGCGATATACCTTTTGATCGATGCTTTTGCCTTCTTCATTTAGATCAAGATGTCCATTTGATGGCATAGGTGTTTTGATGGGCTTGGCGTTGTTCATGTCAAACTTCTTAAGCATGTCGTGGGTGTACTTGGTTTGACTTATGAAGGTGCCATCCTTGAGTTGCTTAATTTGAAAACCGAGAAAGAACTTCAACTCTCCCATCATAGACATCTCGAATCTTTTAGTCATGATCCTACTAAACTCATCAACCCAAATTTGATTAGTAGAGCCAAATATGATATCATCAACATATATTTGACAAACGAACAAATCATTGCCTTGTTTACGAGTAAAGAGAGTAGGATCGGCTTTGCCTATTTCAAAGCCTTTCTTTAAGAGGAAATCCTTAAGGCATTCATACCATGCTCTAGGAGCTTGCTTAAGCCCATAGAGCGCCTTATGGAGCTTGTAGACGTGGTTTGGGAGTTGTGGATCTTCAAAGCCCGATGGTTGCTCAACATAGACTTCTTCTGAGATTGGACCGTTCAAAAAGGCACTCTTGACATCCATTTGATGTAGCTTGAAGTTGTGATGAGTGGCAAAGGCTAGGAGTATACGAATTGCTTCAAGTCTTGCCACGGGTGCATAAGTTTCTCCAAAGTCTAAGCCTTCTACTTGAGTATAACCCATTCGCAACCAATCTAGCTTTGTTCTTGGTCACCACGCCATCTTCATCTTGTTTGTTGCGAAACACCCACTTGGTTCCAATCACATTTTGTTTTGGGTGTCCCACTAAGGACCGAGACTTCATTCCTAGTGAAGTTGTTGAGCTCTTCTTGCATTGCCATCACCCAATCGGCATCTCCAAAAGCATCTTCGACCCTAAGAGGTTCCAACATGGAAACAAACGAGTAATGTTCACAAAAATTTGCTAATCTTGAACGAGTTGTTACCCCTCTACGAATGCTTCCAAGTATGTTATCAACGGGATGATCCCGTTGAACACTTTGTCGAACTCTTGGATGTGGGTCAGACACTTCTTGTTGAATCAAGTCCTCATTTTCTTGACCGCACCTGGGGACATTTCAGCGGCGGGTCCGAGTCTCCAAGCTTTTCTCCGGATTCTCCGGAAAATCCGGAGTCTCCGGGTTTTTGCCCGGATACTCCGGGTTGCGCAGCTGGGGGCAGATCTGTAGTATCCTCAATTATGCAGTCCTCATCATCATCTTCTTGAGGCTTGATTTCTCCAATGGCCATCCTCCTTATAGCCTTTTCTGCGGGTACTTCCTTGCCTACACACAATTCATCAACTTGCTCTTCTTGAGAGCCATTAGATTCATCAAACGTCAAGTCACACGTGACTTCAACACAACCGGTGGTTTTGTTGAGGACACGATAGCCATGAGCGTTTGAGGCGTAACCAAGAAAGATACCTTCATCAACTTTAGATGCAAACTTAGAGCTTTTGGGTTTCTTGTTGAGAATGAAGCACTTACAACCAAAAACTCTAAAGTAAGAGACATTAGGCTTTTTACCAATTAGGAGCTCATAGGCGGTCTTGTGGCGAAGCTTGTGAAGATACAAACGGTTGATAGCATGACACGCCGTGTTGATTGCTTCCGCCCAAAAACTATCCGAAGTCTTGTACTCATCAAGCATGGTCCTTGCGGCTTCAATAAGAGTTCTATTCTTCCTCTCTACTATCCCATTTTGTTGTGGAGTGTATGGGACGGAGAGCTCATGACCAATGCCTTCTTCATCAAGATACTCTTCAATGTTGGTGTTCTTAAACTCGGTGCCGTTGTCACTTCTTACTCTTTTGATCTTCACATCAAACTCATTTTGGGCTCTTGTTGCAAATTTCTTGAATATTTCATGAACTTTGCTCTTGTCTTTCATAAAGAATACCCAAGTGTACCGAGAGTAATCATCAACAATGACAAATCCATACTTGTTTCCCCCAATGCTAACATAGGCCACCCGACCAAAGATATCCATGTGAAGTAGTTCCAATGGTCTTGTGGTTGATACAATATTCTTGGCGGGATGAGGGGCACCAACTTGCTTTCCGGCTTGACAAGCACTACAAATTCTATTTTTCTCAAAATGAACATTTGTTAGTCCTAGGATGTGTTCCCCCTTTAGAAGCTTATTGAGATTGTTCATCCCAACGTGAGCTAGTCGGCGATGCCAAAGCCAACTCAAGCTAGACTTTGCTAATAAGCATGTATCAAGTTGGGCTTTATCCGATGAAAAATCCACCAAGTAAAGCCTTCCCTTGAGTTCACCCTTAAAGGCAACGAGTCATCGCCCCTTCTAAAGACGATCACACCCTCATTAGTGAACAAACAATTGTAGCCAATCTCACAAAGTTGTGAGACGGAAAACAAGTTGTAGTCCAAAGATTCAACCAAATAAACATCGGAAATTGAATGATTGATTGAGATAGCAATTTTACCAAGACCAATAACCGTTCCTCCACCATTGCCTCCAAAGGCAATGCTTTCCGTAGGATTTTCAATCATATCACAAGATGTAAACATTTTCTTCTCTCCGGTCATATGATTTGTGCATCCACTATCAATCACCCATTTGGTTCCACCGAGGAGTATGCCTACAAAACAAGTTATGCTTGTGTTTTAGGTACCCAAGTGAATTTGGGTCCTAGAGTGTTAGTCACAAGAATCTTGGGCACCCACACACTCCTTTTTATCATTGTTCCTTTTGTGCGAGCCCTACATACTTGGCAACCACCTTACCCTTGTGGTTCCAAGTCAACACATAATCGGCATAAAAACCATCTTGTGATGCATGAGGTTTGGGTTTCTTGATTGACTTGTTTGGCTTTGTGTGTGATGCTTGTGAGGTTACTTGGGTGCTCTTGAACTTGATTGGAGTGTTGTATCTTACTTGATTGTCATGCTTCTTGACACCCATTTGCTTCATCCCGTGCACCACATTCCTTGTTCCCATACCTTTGGTGTGGTGATTCTTGATGAATGGGATGGGGTCTTTTGTACCTTGTTCTTGCTTACCAAGCCCCTTCCCATCCTCAAAGCCAAACTTCTTCATGTAGCTTGACCCAAAGCCTTTGGTGTGGTTTTCAAACTCACCTCTTTTGGGTTCTTTCTTCTTTTCAACTATAAGTGAGTTTGATAACCTAGCAATTTCCTTTCTCATGGCATTCATCTCGGCAACATTAGTAGCACAAGCATTTACATCAAATTTATAGCATCTAGAACAACCTTTGCTTGTTGATGTTTGAGAGTTTGAGAGAGCATCATTAGATAAAGTTGTAGCATTGTTCTTGAGGTTGTCAAGTTGAACTTCTAATGCTATGTGACTAGTCTTTAAGCTATCAATGCTCTTTTGAAGTTCAAGCTTTTCATCCTCAAGTTTCTTGCAAGCATCCTTAGCTAGGAAAGACTCCCTAGTTAATTCATCTACGAACAACTTATCTTTAGCTAGAGATTTATTGAGGCTAAGAATTTCTTTCTCCTTTTCCTTGAGCGAGTCCTCTTGCACCTTGAAACCCTTCTTTTCAATTACAAGGGCATCCTCAAGGGCAATGGTTTTCTCCCGCTCAAGTCTAAAGAGTTCTTCTTGCACCTCAAGAGTCCCATCTCGATTCTCAATTTCTTTCATTAAAAACATAATTTTCTTAGTTTCCTTTTTACCAAAGCTAGTGATCATTTTCTCAAAGTCGAAATCATTTTCACTATCATCATCTAGAGGAGGGGTAGGAGTGTCAACCTTGGAGCCCCTAGCCATAAGGCAAGTGTGGGTGAAGTCACCTTCATCATCGGTGAGATCTTCAAACAATGATGACTTGTTGATTGGTTCCTTGATGGTTATGGTAGCAAGACCGGCTTCTATGTCGGAGTCGGAGCTATCATCATTTGAATCCCACTCTTCACCCAAATGAGCTCCACCAACTTCCTTTCTCTTGTTCTTGTCAAACTTGTTGGTGTCTCTTCTTTTCACCTTTATGTTAGGGCACTCCGCAATGAAATATCCCTCTTTTCCACATCCAAAGCATGGTCTCTTTGAGGATCTCTTGGTCTTGATCTTGTCCTTGTCCTTGTTCTTGTTGAGGAACCCACTTCTCTTGAACATCTTGTTAAACTTCCTCACAAAGAGAGCCATTTGTTCGGGGGTCATGTCCATGTCACTATCTTCATCATCATCTTCCTCGGCCATGATTCTTGAGGTTGATGAGCTTGACCTTTTCTCCTTGCTAGATGCCTTGAGGGCCACTCCCTTGTTCTTCTCAAGTTGTTCATGCATCTTTGACATCTCTTGTGAAAGCTTGGACTCCTTGACGGTGATGAGGTGTTCTTCCATTCTTCCAATCACATCCGCCGGAGTGAACTTGTTGAATCCTCTCTTCTCCCTTATGAGAGTGGGGAGTTGAACATCCCTTGCCATGTATGCGGAGAGGATCTTGTCAACCACTTCTCTTCTTCCCCATCTTGTACTTCCAAGAGATTTGATCTTGTTGATGATCTTGTTCAACCGGTTGTATATGTCTTGTGGTGATTCATCGTCCTTGATGACAAACCGGTTGAGCTCACTTTCTAATGCTCGAATCCTTCCTTCCCTTACTTGCTTTGTCCCTTCATGATTGATGAACAAGGTGTCCCACACTTCTTTGGCGGACTTCAATCCATCTACCTTGTCATATTCTTCGGCCGTGAGTGAACTCTTGATGATGCGGATAGCTTGATAGTTTCTTTGTATCTCATTTGCTTGATCTTGAGTTAGCGTCGCATCACCACTTGGAAATGTAATTCCCCTGTTCACAATAGTCCAAAGTGCGGGATTCACCGCCATCAAATACTCCTCCATCGAGTTCTTCCACTTGGAATAGCCGGTTCCATCAAATTGGGGTATCTTCCCAATGTGGCTAGAACCCGATGGATGGTTAAAAGATAAGCGAGAGTAATCAAAAGAGGTTCGAGTGTAATCCCTTGATGGTCGACGAGCGGAGCGGGTGGATTTTGCATCGTCGAATTCTTCGTCCTCACTATCGGAGGACTCATCACCTCTTCCGGGCGCTTGATGACTAGTGCTTGCACCACGCGTGTTATCTCCTCGAGGTGGAGGAGGCATGCCAACAACATTGTTGACGAGATCACCTTCGGTGAGAGGCATGGCTTGATCATTTGGATTCGACATCTTCTTGACTCCAAGCGGTTAGGCTTCAAACACGGAGCACCAGGCTCTGATACCAATTGAAAGGATCAAGATGTCGACTAGAGGGGGGGTGAATAGTCGAACCGGAAAATCACAAACTTTTTCGCAATGTTAGACCGAGTCGGAGACTCGGATATTTTCCGGATACTCCGGAAATCCGAGAATCCAGAAAATGTCCGGATAGTCCGGCTGTTAGAGAGTAATTAAATCGACATGATTTAAACTTGCTCAAAAGTAAATGCGTGAAAATAGGTAGTGCACCGAGGTGATATAAGCTCGTTTATCCACTTAGAACCCCGTAGGAACCTCGGCACTAAGTAGATCGGCACCAAACCCTAGATAAGTGTTCATGCAAGATACAAGCATGCAACAAGATGAACAAGCACAAGAAGACACAGGATTTGTTACCGGAGTTCAACCTCACACCTTGAGGTCTACGTCTCCGTTGAGGTACCCACAAAGGGTGGACCTTTTCACCTAGGTCACTTTTCTCCCTCTAGTGACCACAAAGATCAAGCTAGAGTTACTTACTCAATTTCGGGGTAATACAAACCTCCTTGGGCAGCCACAACCTTTGGATGCTCCAAGGCAACGCCTAGCCGGCTAGGAGCTCAAAGCTCCAAGAGTAACAAACACGAATTTTGCCAACCAAGCGAAGAACTAGGTGCTCTAGAGATGGGAAATCAGCTCACTAGCACTCTCCAAGCCCTTGCTCTCAAATCCTCTTAACTCCCTCTACAAATCTCACCAACTTTGAGCCAAAGGGGGAGAGAGGGGGAGTAAATGAGGGTTGCAGCTGTTCAGGACGAAAATGGCAGGGAGGAGAAGTAAATGAAGGGGTGGAGGGGGCTTTTATACCCCCTCACCCAGAATATAGCCGTTGAGGCTTTATGACCCGGAGTATCCGGGTTGAACCCGGACTCTCCGGGAAGTCCGGAGTCTCCGGGCTAAAACCCGGACACTCCGGCCTTCCAAGGCCAGCACCCAAGAAAAGATTCCCGTGAATGTGTTGGTGCAAAGGTGTCTCTCATAGGTTTTGTTTTAGCAACTAGAGCACCTGTTCGACCCTTGGAAGACATAATTCCTGTCCCTCTTAATAGTACGGCATTCCTAGGACTCAAATTCAAAAGTAAAAATAAATAAGCCGTCTTTGGAATCCTTTTAGAGCACCACTTTCTTTTTGTGTAGTCAACGAGCCGTGCTTGATGCCATACATAATTTTAACACTCGCTCATGGACTAGATAAACTCATTAGCCACTTAGGTGTGTGTCATTATATCACCAAAACCCACTTAGGGGGCCAAGATACTCTTCATAGAGCCTATCAAGAACAAAGAGGGCGAAAGGAAAAATTTGAGATGGGATTCGAGAGAGGTAATATTGTCACACCCCGAAATTTCCAATTTCGGGATGTGAATAGGAAGAAAAATTAAACAATGTTTTTCTCTTAATTTTCAAAATTTTGCCTAACCTTTAATTCTTTACAGAGAATATAGTATAGGAAAAAATCCTTTGTTTGATTTTTCTAAATTAAATAAATAGTGGTGTGTGTGTTGCATTCATGCCGGTGCATTGTTTTTGGGTGTTTGGATTCAAAACCTGGTTTGAATTCAAATTTGTTTGCTTGCTTAAAAAAAAGAGAGAAGAAGCCAACCTCCCTTTCCGGCCCAATCTCTGTTCTCGGCCCGCTTTAGCCGGCGGCCCATGAGAACCATTCCCTTGCACCGCGGCCCGTTTGCTTGCGCGGCCCCGGCCGCGACCCCGCTGCGCGCCCCGGTCTTTTCCCCGCGTCCGCGCGTCACCGCTGCGGCCCGGCCCGGCCCGGCGCCGGCGGCCCGGCCCGCCCGCTTCCCGCGCGCGGCCACCGCCGCGGGCGACGGGTGGGGGCCACCGGTCATCCCCCACCTCTAGCCGAGTCCCACCTGGACTCCGCCGCGCCGCCGCCAATCCCACCTCGGGCCCGCCTCCCTAGCAGGGCCCACACGCCAAGGAGCACCCCAACGCCCTATAAAGCCGCCGCCGCACCCCTGGGGGCCCCTTATCCGAAACCCTAGCCGCCCCTTGCCCTACGCCGCCGAAGCCGGAAACCCTAGGACGGCTGCCGCCGTCGATCTCCGCCATCACGGCCGCTCCGTCGCCGAGGAGATCATCAGGGAACCGCAAGGAGGTGAGGAAGCTTCGGTGTCTTGCTTGAATTCGAGCTCGTGTTCCCGTGTCGCCCGTAGCCGCTCGCCGGAGTGCGCCATCGCACGGTGCCACTCCGCCGCGCGGCCCCACCGTCGTCGTCGCCGCCGCGCGCCCGCACGAGTGCCCCGGCTCGACTCCCCGCGTCGCCGGTGAGCATCGATGCGGTCCGTGTCGAAAACCGCGACTCCTAGCCTCAAGACCGACCGCATCGCCGGAGCGCCGCCGCGGCTCGTCGCCGGCGTCCCGCCGCTGCCTTTGCCTGCGCAGATCCAGGGCCGTTGGATCCCCGATCCACGGTCCAGGTTAGATGGACTTACCGGTCAAAGCCACTTAGGCTAGTCAAACCGGCCCGCTTAGATCCCAACCGCCGGATCTAGATCCAATGGACCGAGATCCACCTCTCCCCCGCGTAACCGCGCGCTTTTGTGTATAAAACCCCGAGTTTCTTCGGTTTTACAACCCGGTCCTCCGACCTTAAGAAACCTTTACGTATAGGTCCTGTTTTTTTTAATTTAGCCCGAAAACTTAAATTTCTTTACGGTTAGTCCTAAAACTTGTTTTATCCATAACTTGGTCGTTTTAGCTCCGTTTTTAGCGTTCTTTATGTCCACGTGATTGTCTCGACGAGTAGAACAACTTTTTGCCCCTGTTTAGTTCTGTTAGTACTGTTTGGTGATCGTTTCCTTATTTTATTCCATTGTATGCTTGTATGTGAATGATGTGGTGCGTAGAAGACGGTTCGTTCGTGGAGAACGCCTGGAGTTGAAGATTTCCAAGATCTTGAGCAGCGACACACGTTGGTAGAAGGCAAGTCCTTGCTGCATTCCCGTTGATCCTATTACAACATGCATTTTAATTACACCGTTATTTATTATTGCTTTGCATTAAATTGATGGGTCCTATTATTAAGGTTTGACTAGTTTTGTTATCCTATGCCTTGATCAACCCGGGTTTACTTTATGTTGGGTAGCACATGCTAGCACTTTACGTGGTTTTGGGATGGTTTAATGAACACTTGTTAATATGGCTTTATTTATGCTATCATTCATATAATGCAAGAACACTTTACGTTGTTAATCGGAACATGGAGAACCACCCGGGAAAACAAGTCTTCGCCACAAGACATATGGCTCTGTCTTGGCTTATTAATTAGTGAACTAGGTGTTAGGTATGCTTTACCCGATAAGGGTTGGGGGCCGGCGGGTAGTGGCGTATGGACCTGCTCGGGCGTAGGTGTGGGCTTAGCTAAGACACGATACTCGTCGGGAGCTTTATGCGTTGCACCGACCGGGTAACCTAGCGGGCGACCTACATCTAGGGATCTTTGTAACGGCCTCGTAGCGTCCCTATGCAATCACACCTCGGTAGTGTGGTATGGTGCCCGATCGGCATCGCATGGTTGGGTTTAAAGTTCTTCGGGACTTTTACGCGACTTGTGGGTAAAGATGTACGACCTGCGCAGTGTAAAACTAACTAGTTAGCCGTGCCCACGGTCACGGGCGGCCCGGACCCTCACATGAGTAAACTATGGAAGATGGATTAAACTTGTTGCATTTACTTTCGTTCATGATGACGATGCTTATGTTAATCTTTGGGTTGGTATAAACTTACATTTGCTAGTAATAAAGCTTGCTTAATAAAACTTGACCAACTAAAATGCCTGATCTGCTATGCAACCACAAGCTTCCACCATAAAGCCTTTGCATGTTGTTATAGATCTTTTCCCTTGTTGAGTACGACATGTGCTCATGCTTGTTGTTCTTTTATATGCATCTACACAACCCGGTTGCTGCTCAGACGGACGCTTTGAAGACTTTCCTGGAGAGTTCGGTGGTTTCTAGGCGAGCGTGCCACCGCCGCGTTACTGTGGAGACGTCCTTTACCGCTGCTAGTACTCGCTTATGTTACGATTCTGAGACATTCGGTCATGTAATAAAGTTCTAATACTCTCTTTACGCTTTTACACCGTGTTTTGGTGTACACCGAGTCAACGCATGTGTGAAACTTGATTCCGGCGCACATGTGTTCTATGCATTCGGATTTGCCCTTAAATCCGGGTGTGACAAAGTGGTATCAGAGCAGTGTTGACTGTAGGACGTTAGCCTAGTTAGAAACTCGGTCGAACTTAAGGATTATAACCATCTAGTAGCCATGCTTACTCCGTGCTATGCTTTAAATTCCATTCTTAATATACTTATCCTTGATTTTACCCCATCCTTGGTATTCTACTTGCTATCTATCTTATCTTGGTCAATCTTTTCATTCTATCTTGTCTTGTTCTTGCTTTAGGAAATCTTTAGCACCTATTCTATGCTCTCTAACCTTTCCCTACCTTTACCCTACCTGTGTTCGCAGTATTCTCAGTTATCTAATGACCCTATCATGTTCAAGCTGAAGATCTTCCTTAGGATCTAGGTTCTTTAGGCTTGTCCTTGTGAAGTCGCTAGTTACGATCGACGAATAGGTGTGCTTAGTTTAGTGGTGTGTTTGAGTGCTTGATCTTGTGTTAATGCTTGATTTGGATCTTTGATTGAGTGCAGTGTGTTGTGGGTTGATAACCACAATGACATTGGTTTAGTTTAAGTTTGCTTAGTGGGTTTAATCTTTGTCTCAACCATTCCTAATCCTTTATTAAATCCTTACTCATCGTCGTTGCAATCTATCTTTCTGCAAATCTGTTCTCGTCCACCTTCGACACAGCAGTAGCGTTTTGTTCATATCTCGAGCTACAGAGCTCCGATTGATGCAAAACTAGTTGGGTTAGTTCACAAATTTCATAACAAAGTTTCTGTCCAAAATTCAGCCCCATCCAATACATATCCGGGGAGCTATGCCTGAAACATGGGAGTGGTCAGAATCTGTAAAACTCTCTGACACACCTGACTTCACTATTTTACATCTTGGGCTATAGACCTCCGTTTGATGAAAAACCAATTGGATAAGTTCAGAAATTTCGTGGGTGTTTGTCTGTACAAAATTCAGCAATTTTGATCACATAATCAGAGAGGGATGCCCGAAACTTTGGAGTTACCTGAATCTATTAGCACTGTTGACATACCCGACTTGTTTATTTTATATCTGAAGTTATAGAGCTCCGATCGAGGTGAATCCAGTTGGACTAGTTCCGTAATTCCATTATGTTTTACTGTACAAAAGCTCATAGTTTTTGGTTATCCACGTTGAGAGTTATACATGAATATCTGGAGTCAACAGAATCTGTCTTAAACTGGAAATCTGCGCTGCTTAATCTTTTGAGCTTTTATCTTTGTGCAATCATCTAAGTCAATGTTCCTAACACTCGGATGGTGAACACCAGGTCCGGGTCAGGTGTTGATCAACCTACGGTGATACGCCAAGGACGAGGCAGCAGTTCGAGGCAAGGCACCACCCCCACCACCACCACCAATGGATCCGGTCATGCAACAGTTCTTCCAGAATCGGCTACAACTCTTGGAGAACCCGACCAACACCGTAGCCAACCCGCGGCCCAAGCCAACAATCCACCTCAGCCACCGCCACAGCAACCGGCGCCCATGAACAAGCACAGGGAGTTCATGAGCCACCGTCCGCCAGTTTTCACCCATGCAGCTGATCCGCTTGATGCTGATGATTGGTTGAAGACCGTGAGCAAGATGCTCACCACAACTCAGTGTGATGATAGAGAGAAGGTCCTATTTGCTGCAGGACGACTCCAGGGTTCAGCGGGAGCATGGTGGGATGCTTACACTACCGCCCATGCTACGCCAAACGCCATCACCTGGCAGGAGTTCACTGAGAGCTTCAGGAACCATCACATTCCTGCAGGGTTGATGAGGCTAAAGAAGAAGGAGTTCCTCTCTCTCCAACAGGGGGGGATGTCAGTGACAGAGTACCGGGACAGGTTCATCGAGCTTTCTCGCTATGCACCAGAGGAGGTGGCAGATGACCCAAAGAAGCAGGAGCGCTTCATGGAGGGATTGGCTGGACCGCTTCGGTATCAGCTGACATCTCACACTTTTCCATCTTTCCAGCACCTGTTAGACAAGGCCATCACCCTGGAGGCCATGCGCGTAGAATTGAGAGATCTGAAGAGGAAGGCCACTACTTATGAGCGAGTTTGGGAGCGAGACTCGTCCCCGTTTCATTCCACCGCAGGGAACGACACCCCATGTTGGAGGTTCAGGTGGTAACTCTGGGCAGAATCAGTTTCAGCGGAACAATCAACCTTTCAAGCACCCCATTCAAGAGTTGCAGCATTCCCGTCCACAGACTCCATGCCCCAATAACCAGCAGACTAGTCAGAACACCCCAGCAGGAACCCCAATGAGACCCAGTGCGCCAAGTACTCCTGTTGGCAATGCATGTTTCAAGTGTGGAGAGACTGGTCACTATGCTAACAACTGTCCTCAGAGGAGCGTCCCGAATACCCCGGTGCGAGAATCGGCAGGATGAGGAATGGAAACCGGACCCCGCAAAGCTCTAAGGGACAAGCGAGCTCCGCTCGTGGTAGACCGAACCACATAAATGCAACGACCGTGTTGGGTATGTTCTCTATCAACATTGTTCTCACATCGGTTCTACCATATCGTTCTCGAAATATTTTCTTTATCCTTCCGAATCTCGAGGACGAGATTCCTTTTAAGGGGGTAGATTTGTCACACCCCGAAATATCCAATTTCGGGATGTGAATAGGAAGAAAAATTAAACAATGTTTTTCTCTTAATTTTCAAAATTTTTCCCAACCTTTAATTCTTTACAGAGGATATAGTATAGGAAAAAAATCCTTTGTTTGATTTTTTCTAAATTAAATAAATAGTGGTGTGTGTGTTGCATTCATGCCGGTGCATTGTTTTTGGGTGTTTGGATTCAAAACCTGGTTTGAATTCAAATTTGTTTGCTTGCTTAAAAAAAAGAGAGAAGAAGCCAACCTCCCTTTCCGGCCCAATCTCTGTTCTCGGCCCGCTTTAGCCGGCGGCCCCGCCAGAACCATTCCCTTGCACCGCGGCCCCATTTGCTTGCCGGCCCCGACCGCGAAGTCCGCCCGCGGCCCCCGGTTTCTTCCCCCCGCGTCCGCGCGTCACCGCCGCGCAGCCCCGGCCCGGCCCGGCGCCGGCGGCCGCCCCGGCCCGCTTCCCGCGCGCGGCCACCGCCGGCCGGGCCGACGGTGGGGGCCACCCGTCATCCCCCACCTCTAGCCGAGTCCCACTCGGACTCCGCCGCACCGCCGCCAATTTCCACCTCGGGCTCGCCTCCCTAGCAGGGCCCAAACGCCAAGGAGCACCCCAACACCCTATAAAGCCGCCGCCGCACCCCTGGGGGCCCCTTATCCGAAACCCTAGCCGCCCCTTGCCCTACGCCGCCGAAGCCGGAAACCCTAGGACGGCTGCCGCCGTCGATCTCCGCCATCGCAGCCGCTCTGTCGCCAAGGAGATCATCAGGGAACCGCAAGGAGGTGAGGAAGCTTCGGGTGCTGCTTGAATTCGAGCTCGTGTTCCCGTGTCGCCTGTAGCCGCTCGCCGGAGTGCGCCATCGCACAGTGCCGCCCCGCCGCGCGGCCCACCGTCGTCGTCGCCCGCGCGCCCGCACGAGTGCCCCGGCTCGACTCCCCGCGTCGCCGGGTGAGCATCGATGCGGTCCGTGTCGAAAACCGCGACTCCTAGCCTCAAGACCGACCGCATCGCCGGAGCGCCGCCGCGGCTCGTCGCCGGCGTCCCGCCGCCGCCTTTGCTCGCGCAGATCCGTGGCCGTTGGATCCCCGATCCACGGTCCGAGTTAGATGGACTTACCTGGCCAAAGCCACTTAGGCTAGTCAAACCGCTCGCTTAGATCTCGACCGCCGGATCTAGATCCAATGGACCGGAGTCCACCTCTCCCGGCGTAACCGCGCGCTTTTGTGTATAAAACCCCGAGTTTCTTCGGTTTTACAACCCGGTCCTCCGACCTTAAGAAACCTTTACGTATAGGTCCTGTTTTTTTAGTTTAGCCCGAAAACTTAAATTTCTTTACGAGTTTAGTCCTAAAACTTGTTTTAGCCATAACTTGGTCGTTTTAGCTCCGTTTTTAGCGTTCTTTATATCCACGCGATCGTCTCGACGAGTAGAACAACTTTTTGCCCTGTTTAGTTCTGTTAGTACTGTTTGGTGATCGTTTCCTTATTTTATTCCATTGTATGCTTGTATGTGAATGATGTGGTGCGTAGAAGATGGTTCGTTCGTGGAGAACGCCGGAGTTGAAGATTTCCAAGATCTTGAGCAGCGAAGACACGTTGGTAGAAGGCAAGTCCTTGCTGCATTCCCGTTGATCCTATTACAACATGCATTTTAATTACACCGTTATTTATTATTGCTTTGCATTAAATTGATGGGTCCTACTATTAAGGTTTGACTAGTTTTGTTATCCTATGCCTTGATCAACCCGGGTTTACTTTATGTTGGGTAGCACATGCTAGCACTTTACGTGGTTTTGGGATGGTTTAATGAACACTTGTTAATATGGCTTTATTTATGCTATCATTCATGTAATGCAAGAACACTTTACGTTGTTAATCGGAACATGGAGAACCACCCGGAAAACGGTGTTGCCACAAGAGATATGGCTCTGTCTTGGCTTATTAATTAGTGAACTAGGTGTTAGGTATGCTTTACCCGATAAGGGTTGGGGGCCGGCGGGTAGTGGCGTATGGACCCGCTCGGGCGTAGGTGTGGGCTTAGCTAAGACACGGTACTCGTCCGGGAGCTTTATACGTTGCACCGACCGGTAACCTAGCGGGCGACTTACATCTAGGGATCTTTGTAACGGCCTCGTAGCGTCCCTATGCAATCATACCTCGGTAGTGTGGTATGGTGCCTGATCAGCATCGCATGGTTGGGTTTAAAGTTCTTCGGGACTTTTACGCGACTTGTGGGTAAAGATGTACGACCTCTCGCAGTGTAAAACTAAATAGTTAGCCGTGCCCACGGTCACGGGCGGCCTGGACCCTCACATGATTAAACTATGGAAGATGGATTAAACTTGTTGCATTTACTTCCGTTCATGATGACGATGCTTATGTTAATCTTTGGGTTGGTATAAACTTACATTTGCTAGTAATATAGCTTGCTTAATAAAACTTGACCAACTAAAATGCTGACCTGCTATGCGACCACAAGCTTCCACCATAAAGCCTTTGCATGTTGTTATAGAACTTTTCCCTTGTTGAGTACGACATGTGCTCATGCTTGTTGTTCTTTTATATGCATCTACACAACCCGGTTCTTTGCGCTCGGACGGACGCTTTGAAGACTTTCCTGGAGAGTTCGGTGGTTTCTAGGCGAGCGTGCCACCAGTCAGCTGCCTGTGGAGACGTCCTTTACCGCTGCTAGTACTCGCTTATGTTACGATTACCGAGACATTCGGTCATGTAATAAAGTTCTAATACTCTCTTTACGCTTTTACACCGTGTTTTGGTATACACCGAGTCAACGCATGTGTGAAACTTGATCCCGGCGCACATGTGTTCTATGCATTCGGATTTGCCCTTAAATCCGGGTGTGACAAATACCCAATGTGCTTGAGGAGAATAAGATTTACCTAGAGAGCTTGGTCTTGGTTTGCCATTTGGAGATTGGAGCTTGAAAAATTGATGAGCTAGGGTTTGGATCTAGACGAAGGCTCCAACGGTTTAAAGGAGGAAAGAACGGGTGTTGAACAGATTTGGCCCCGGGGACGTTGAGTATTTATGGTCAATTCCGGAATAAAATTACCTTTTATCCCGTAATTGAAGGGGCGAATGTTAACACCAAAAATTGGTACATGTAAGAGATCGACATGTGAGCCGAATTTGGCGGAAGGACACCATTCGGCGAAGGTTTTCCTTAAAACATTCGGTAGAGGCGTACGCGGTCGAGAGTACATCGTCATTCGGCGGAAGAACTGTTCCACGGATGAAAGTGGAAGCATTCGGGAGTGCGTGATGACGTGGACTGGATGTAAAGAAGGAGGCGAGTTGATGATGGGTACGAGACGGACATGACGCCATGGTGTTAATTTTAGGTAATAAATATTGTAATCGTGGTCGACTAGGAGTCATGTTAGAACCAGGGGTATAAATATAAACCTTAGTGTTTGTAATAGGGATCGAACAATTTCACAACAAATCGGCCCCGTGCCAACTTTCGAATCCTTCTAGTCGTGTCGTCGAGTTCTTCGAGAGGAGTCATCGATCCGTCGACCTCCGTAAGTATTGGCAACCTTGTATCATGTCTAGTATCATGTGGTAGATTTAGATCATGATGCAAGTAGTTGTAACATCCCGTATGTTTAAGAAGCTAAGTACCTTAATTAGTTATGTTAATCAAGTGTAGTTAGTCCCAAAACATACTTAGCTTAGTTTTGATCAACTTTGCAAAAGAATCCTTGGTCAAAATCTCAACACTTGATCAATTAGTACTTCTTCCAACATGCATTTAGGTATCTTCTTTTGAATTTTTAGAGATCATCTTGATGCCAAACTCGCTTACTCAAAATATCCAAATTATCATTCCCAGGAAGAATTTTCATCTCAAATCTACAATAGTTATGATGCCAGATCCAAGCAAAATGGGTTACTTATGATTTATAGAATCTATCTAAAAAGTTTCATGCTTTTTAGTGATCTGTAGATGTGTTGTTTTGATTTCACAAAATTGTTGTACACCATACATGTTTGCCCCTCTTAAAAAAAATTCGGCCACCGTCGTGCCGCCCGTCCGCCCGCATGCGCGCACACGAACACGCGGCCCGGCGACGTGCCCCGTCGCGCCCGCATGCATGCGGCCAAGGCGAGTAGGCCGCCGGTGCTAGCACGGATAGGCTCGATGCCTCTTCGTTCTCCCCTCCTTTCTTTCCAAGTGGAGCGAGGCGGTATCGTGTAGTTTCGTCCGCCCGCCGTGCGCCATCATTGTCGCCGCAAGGTGCTCCGCCTCCGGCTCGATTCCGCCACCATCCACGTGCTCCCCTTGAACCCTCTAGAGCTCCCTCTCGTCGTCCCTTGCCCCCGGCCGGCGCTCGGTTCCCACCGAGCACGAGCGGTGGCGGTCTTCGCATCCACCGAGCCGCCGAGGACCACCTCCGGCTCCTCCTACGACCCTTCCAACCATCGGAATGGAACCCTATGTGAGCAAGGACCCTTCCCCCACCCTTTCCCGGCCAAGCACGGTCTTCCTCTCGCCGGATTCCGGCCATCTTCATCCCCGTCCGCGATCTGGACCACTTTGCGAGGTCTGAGGTCTTTCTAGGGGCTGGAACGCAAAACCCAGGGACCTGTTCGTAAGACATCAGTTTTCAGATCTTGGGTGTCCAGGCTGAACCTTTGAAAAATCGTTAAAAATCGTAGAAAATCAGAAAAATGCAAATCCATTTTTTGGGCTCGTGGTGAAGAATCCTATCTTTTCTAGAAAACATGTATAGGGTTTTTCTGTACAGTTTTTGAATTAAAAATTCAAACTCAGTTTGGAGTGTTTTTAGTGTGATTTAAAATATACACATGCTATGAACTTGAATTTTGGATATGTTGCTCTTTATAGCATGTCTAGATCTGTGGCAAAAGTTTGCATGATTTTGATGTATATATTTTCAGTTATGATTTATTTAAGCTTTATGCTAGATTAAGTTTGATGCTTTTTATAGCCCCTTTAATGAACTTTTCTGTAACCACAGGTGCACCCTAGGACCTTGCCTTGATGATTAGTACCCCTGGTGTGATGGATGTGAATTTAGGGAATTGTTTAATAGATGTTTTTGATTTAATCTTGTGTAGGAGTTTAAATTCAAAATCTGAAAAATAATTTGAATCTGCAACCATGCCTTGTTCAGAAGCTCATTCTTGGCATACATGACCTGTAGGAGAATGTTGAGATCAAAAAGTTTATTAAATATTTTTATATGAATTAATGTTGATTTACTAGGCTGAAATTTGTCTTTTTCGTATAAATTAATTTATAAATGATTTTAAGCCAAATTTTGGTTTGAGAGCTTAAATTAAGCATATGTTGCTGTGTGCAAAAGATTAGGCTCATTTGAAGTGTTTTTTATTTAATTTGGATTTATGGTTGAAAGGCTTGTTTTGAGTAATTAAAGAAAGAAATGGAAATTAAAAGTGCTAAATTGTGAAATCATTTTTGTTTCTGTTTTTATTAATTTAAACACACCCCCTTGCTGTTTGGTGGAGTTAAGTAACTTAATTTGCTTATATGTACACAGTCACCATCAAGATTAACTTTAATTAATGCATATGCATGTATACGTGTAGATCTCCCAGACGGTACGTACACAATCACCCAGGAGGGAGACGGGACCATTGATGGTGAATTGAATCAAGCTAATGTGCAGCAAGACCTGGACCAAAGTCCAGAAGAGCCCAAGGCTAGCGTTAGTGTTGAGTTAGAGGAAGGCAAGCACCGGTTCATCTAACCTTTTTGGATTAAAAAAAATTTATATCTTTTACATTTCAGTATTTATGTTTTACTTTGTGCATTTAAGTTTCAGGAGTTGTTTTGAATCCTAGTTGCATGATCCTTAGGACTCCTATGCTCTTTTACTAGTATGTTAGGAACGCTAGTGCCATGCTCTACGGATACGGTAGAAGTCGAGTAATTACTCATTGCTCGCGAGATATAGGATGCTTATGTTGGAATCATAAGTTGGTTAAAATGACTCGCTCATGTGGTAAGAGCAATGGGTTCGGTCTCGACCGAGTAGCATTGTGCTGGTTTAAGCTATTGAACGTACCAAGTGCTTGTCGGGAATGGGACTGGTAAGCCTAGTACCTTCTGAACCGGGGCGGGATCTTTCTAGCTACCCGCTTGGGATGCGTCTCGGGCTAGATACCCATGGTATAGTGTGTGAGTCGGACCGGCTCGGGTTAGACCCTCCGGATAACCGTGTACCGCAGTTTGTAGCGTCCGATCCCAAACCGTGGGATGTTGGGAACCGCTGGTTGGGGTAGACACCGCACTTGGTCTACCTTCTTCCGTGTATCTTGGGTTACCTTGCAAGGATATAAATCGATCGATCGTCGGTCACTCGCCGTTATCTGAGTCGGCTTGACCACTGGCTACCCCATGTTTATTTATGGAACATTTCGGATTAATGTTGTTACCTGTTTAATATTGTTTGCACAACATGCTTGTTTAGTACAGGTGCTCACCTAGACTGATTAACATACTAGAATATGAGCTAAAACTTGAAAATAAGGATCCACTCTTAGTCGCTTTTGGCAAAACGAGGCCAAAAAGCCTTGCATGTCTAGTCTTACCTTATTTTTGTCGGGTAAATCTTGCCGAGTATTAGTACTCGGTCTTGCTTAATTTGTTGATTTCAGGTAATCCTATCTGGCCTGGAGTTATTCCGGAGGGATGGGAGGTTGAATGGGAGAACGATGATGATGAGTGATAGGCATGGATGGCCTCCTATGTGTATCACGCGCTAGTTTACTTTCCGCTGTTTAAACTACGAATCACTTTTACTTTTATGTACGAAAAACATAGTTTGTAATATTAAGTACTTATGAACTTGTGAACTTTTATGTAATATAATGTTGTACTCCGGTCCCACCTTCGTGTGGGCTTAGCGCATATCGGCGATCTCGTTGTATGTGATTTACCGGGCTTTACCCGCGGAAGCGACTTAATAATTCTTTATGATTGCTTAATGGCCATGTGGACCGGCTTAGGCGATAATACCGAATTATTTTGGGCGGTTCGTCACGATAGTCTTGTTACCATGCTTAGTATCATGCGGTGGATTTAAGCTTAGTTCAAGAAGGTTTCCTTGTTGGATCATGAGTCATGCGGTAGGCTAAGATCTAGCTTGGAGCTAGTTATCGGCTCTATTAGATTTGGCAAGATCTAATAGATTCATTAAGTGACCGTGTGTTGCTTTGAATTTTACTTTTTGTGTTTAATTCATGTAACACTCTTATTGCCCAATTTAGATTGATTAGATTCAGTTCTATCTTGCTTGTGATCCACGTGTTGCACGTTCAAGTCTTTGGCTCAACGTGGCAAGCGAGTCATACGTTCTCTAATAGCCGAATTCGAGTCAATCTAGATTGTCACGTGTTGTGGGTTCAAGCTTATTTATCTTGCATAGTTTGTTCCTTCTCCGCGGAACCCGATTTGGCTGTACAGCTGTATTCGGCAGTCCCTTCACGGGTGAAACGTGTTCATGAGTTTGGCTTTAAATAACGTATGCTTTTAGCCTTCCATGTTTAGATTGTATCATGCGGTGGATTGACCTATTCTTGGTTGGTAGTTTGATTTCGAACAAGTTCTATCATGCGGTGGATTAACTTGTTTGATGTCATGCTTGACGAGTTTGAAAGTACCTAGACATGCGGTAGACTAGTGCTTTTGGTCTATGCATGCTTGTTTACTGCAAATTCATGATCGTGTTTTTTCCTTTTTATTTAATCTATCATGTTTTATCCTTGATAATCGGTCATGGTTACGAGCAGTAACATTGTTTAAATAAAGACCGATTTTTCATCATGCTTACGCCATACATTCGGCAGCACTCTGTTTACATGCTTTGTTAATTCCCGAATGATATTCGAATTGTTGACGGATAGTTTGTTTATAGCTATATGTCATTCTAACCGGCTTTATAGCCGTAAATACGGAAGCGTTCGGTACCACCGGCAAGTTCCGGGTTTTATCCAACCGTTTTCATCCTTTGTCGGTTTCACGGAAAATTGACCGGCACACTTCGGATATCGACGCCCGGGCTACGTGTGTGAAGCTAGCTAATCCGGCTTGCCGTGTGCTTTGCGTGAGGTGCTGATTTTACGTCAACGGTGGCCACCGGAAGCCGCTTCGGGCCGGGGGCGGGCCGGTGCCTTGCCCTCTGCTCCTATGTTGTTGCTTGGCGTCACCATGGCGGTGGGGCCGGGGAGTTGGCTCGAGCTTCTCGCGGTGTCGTGGTGGTCCTTCGGGAGGTGCCGAGGATCTCCGGGTGGTGGTGTTGCGGAGGTGGCGGGTTATGGCTTCTCCCGTGTCCATGAGTGGGCAGCGGGTGTAGTGCGGTCGGGTGAAAGTCCTCGCCGATTGACGGTGGCCATGATGGCGGCGCTCTTGCGGCGTCGGTCTCCCCGCCGGGGGCATCATGGCGAGGCACTACGCTCTCGGCTGCGGGGGCTCCCGGGGGTGAAAACCTCGTCCTTCCGGACGTGCAAAGGCGGCGTCTTGGCGTCGTAACCTTCTTGAAGGCGTCGTTTCGGAGCCTCGTCGCTAGTGGTGGCGAAGCTTGCCGGTGGTGCCGCTGGAAGCGCGTTGGTCCATGTTGTTGTTTGGGTGCCGAGGGCCCATGGGTTCTCGAAGACTTGAGTTGTTGTACTTGATGCGGTGGTGATCTCGGTGACGGCGGGATGGAGGAGATGCTCTCATTGTGGCGTTTGTTATCCGAGTCCTTGGCGAGAGAGAGTGAGGCGGTGGATGAGGCAAGGCCCCCACGCGAGTGGCTCGGATCGGTGGGCGTCCCCGGTGCCGTGATGGGAGTGTGTGCTTGATGCTTCTATGGATCCGAGGGATCAACGGTCATGTACCCGCAGTTTGAGGATGACGGTCCCATGGTGGAGGAGCCGGGGGGGCTGTTGGTGCCCGGCTGCTCGCGGCGGGTTGCGCTTCGGCGTGGCACAACGTTGGTGACGGTGGCGCGGGTAGCGGTGGCTTGTTTCAGCCTTCTCTCCCAATTGGTTGGGGATGGTGGTGTGTGGTTCGGGTGTATTTGTTTTGTTCGGGGGTGTGTTCGTGTGGTGGTGTCGAGCTTCGAGTCGTTATGTAATTTTGTTTCTTCTTAAGTGACGGAGCAGCAGTGCTCCGGCTATTTTTTTTTAAAAAAAAGACGACCCCTCAGGCATGATCCCACCCCTACTGGAGCAAGTACAGCGAAAGCAGCAGCAGGCCCATGAGGAATCCATTGTACTGGAAGTGGACGTGGTCGACGGCGATCAGCAGGACGAGCGCGAGAGCGAGGAACGGCCGCTGCCCCCGCCACCAGTAGGAGACGGACCTGAGGAGAATATCAGAAAAAGCCACGGTGAAGTGCTGGCAGAGGAGGTGCGCCACGCGCGGAGGACGAGGAGTAGGGGACGGGGACCGAGACGAGGGTGGCGTCGACGAGCGGCGCGGGGAGGGAGAGGAAGCGGGAGAAGCAGGTGAAGAAGGGTGGGCAGAATTTATGCTGAATATTTACCCATCTTGAATTTTTCTTGCGTCGTCTTAGAGGTCTTCAAAAATTACTCCAATGTAGCACCTTGACTCCTGCAAATTTCTTAATGTACATCCGGTGGAAACAAGCCAAGCGAACTCTAGCCATGCATGAGTGGTTATTGCTTGAATTGAGTTTAGGAGATGCAACGAGGGTAAATAGCAAGTTGCTAACATTTGTATGCCATCCTACATATACATCCACATTTCACATCAAAGCCTGTTTCTTCCTCAATTTTGCTGCTGATGCAAAATCATTTGTTTAACCACATCGTAGATAAGAACACGCGATGAGCAATGAGTTCATTCGGGGGGAACGACTCACACTTTTACAGCAGGTAGTTCATTTCGAAAAGATCTTCCGGGTCCGCATCCATCTTATCAACAGGAACGAAGTTCTTGTAGACGTTGTCATCCTCCATCTCACTCACACAATCTATATACCCGCTCATGATGGCCGTGAAGTTGTTGTATGTATATCTGTCTGATCCATAGAACAAATCAACAAAGTTGTCACGCCCATGGAAATCTGACACAGCCGGATGTACAATTGTATACTCATTGTGCTCACAATAAATGCACCGAACTTGCTCTGCACCCAAAAGAAAAATAATTAACACTAAAACACTTATTGATGAAGTAGTTGCAGGGATAAAAGTAACCGTGACTACTTAGAAAAATATACTTGACTATTTTATTGCACCCTTTTTCCCCCTAAAGGTTGTCTTTTCCTGGATACAGTCGACGATATTCAGGGCTCATGTATTTTACAACAGGCTCATAAAAGTGGGAAGCCAGATTGTGAAGTGGATATAAGAATGAACAAGATCAAGCTACTTGATGAGTACGGAAATTGTAAGGTCGAGACTCGAGGCTAGAGCATACCACCACAAGGATCCGTAGCAGCATCTGGATTCACGCCAACATCTGGTTCACCATCTCGCTGGGGCAGACTCAGAGGGACGCACCAAGCACCAGTGCCATGATTCTCACATTCAGCAAAGAAGAGCGTTGCGTGCTCGCCTTTACGAGTCGCCAGAAAATTTATGTGAGAGTGCAGATATATGGCAGTTGCAAATGGGCATCGATTGTAGTCGCCATAAACGTGCAAGTTGGACTCCGGACCAGATACGAACTCATTCAATCCGCATATAACATGAAGGGTATAGTGGGGTTCCTTCAACCACAAAGAAGAATGTATGTTAGGCATACCAGAGGTCAAAGGAGTGCACCTAGCAAATATTTCAAGGTTCAGTTACAAGGAAGCCATTGCACGAAGAATTAACAGCGCAGTTCTATTAATAGGTTATGTTTTTTAACTTTTTCAGAAAAAAGATGTCATAATTAAACAATATCATATTGAGAATCCAACAGGTGAGGCGGCCGGGGCTAAAGCCCGCCCGAAGAATTAACAACGCAGTTCTTTTAATAGGTCATGTGTTTCAACTTTTCCGAGAAAAAGGATGTCATAATTAAACAATATCATATTGAGAATCCGACGGTGAGGCGGCCGGGGCTAAAGCCCCCCCCCCCCAACCCCACACACACACTACTGTTGAATCCCCATTAAGCCCCACTAGCGCCCCTCCTCCATTTTTGAGGAGAAAAGAAGGAAGAAGAGGAGGAGGAGGAGAAAGAGGAGGGACAAGAAGAAGAGGAGGTACGAGAAAGAGCCCCCTAGGTCTTGGGGCTAGCTTCGCCATTGAGGTTAACTAAAGTTGCTTGAATAATTACCATGACGAAAGCGAGCTTGCAAATTAATTAATAATTAATTAAGAACCAAAGTATCTTAAGCGTCCCCTCATCGAGGTGACTAAATGTGACACAAATACCGGTCCAGGAGGCCGGTAACACATTTATTACAACAGGTGGATCAGTCTTTTACATCACGGCGACACAGAGGGCACGGAAGTGCCAACGCTACAAGGAACAACACAAACGCTAACGACCACACTACGATAGCAAAGGCTTCCATAGCCTCATCAGAGTACCACACCATGGAAGCTTTCTGTGGAGGCCCTGGGTACACAGGCACGGTTGGGTGTAGGGCAGCGACCTACTCGACGTCTTCGGGAATGTAATCGGGATCCTCCTCTGAAAAATAGTTAGTACGACAAGGGTGAGCACAAACGTACTCAGCAAATCCAACCCCACCCACGGAGGGGCTTATAAACAGAATCATGCATAAAGTATAACAAGGATCAGGTTAAGGTTCATTTTGCAAACTTACCCATGCAGGGGTTCATTTCAAAAAGGTTTTCGCAAACATTTTCATAACCAAAGTGACTCAATTGTTTTAGGAAAACCTCTCGTGGAACTACCGGACTCCCCGTCCGTCGTAGCCCGTGCACACGACCACACACTTCACCCAGAAAACAACTCACACCAGAAAACATCCCATCCCAAACACTAGTTTTTGTGACCACACCGTGACTCGTCCAATACCATGGACACGGCTATTCGAATAGGTTTGACACTCTGCAGAGGTTGTACATCTTTACCCACGGGTAGGGTACCGTCACACGGACACCTTAGTGCCAGTGCGGATCCTATCAAAGCCATTACCCACCTTAGCTAAGCCTACAAGCCATCACGGAAGCAACCAAGGGGTTATCTCACATAACCAGGGCGTACCTCACACAGAGCGTACCCCTACTCCTTGGTCTCCCGCCGCTCACCCGCACACCAGATGGCAAGTAGTTTAACTAGTGGGGTTTATGCTAAGCCGTTGCCACATACAACGGTCGAGTGGTTGTATGATGATTTGGGTCAGGTGAGATGTCACGCAACCCGGTCCTTAATTGACAAGATGGACAACTCCCAACACGCTCAACCATCCCAACGAGCTCACCCATACTCCTGACACACGCGTCCATCCTGTCTACCCAGTTTTTTACTCATTTTCCAAACATATCCCATTTCCATTTGTAAAGCACTCACACATTTTGAAAGCACTCACACATTTTTAAAGCACTCATTTAGGCCAAAACAAGGTTCAATCATAGCAATCAAGGGTAGCTGTCCTACCATGTTTTTGCAGTAAAACAATATGCAATTTATAAAATGGGTATAGGGTTATATTTATAAAACTAGGACCAAAGAATGCATCAAAGGATGAGATTGAACTTGCCGTCTTCGAAGTCTTCGGGGAGTGCGGCTCGGCGTTCGGGACCTCGGGCTCCTGCTCGCAGTAGTCGGCTCCAAACTCCGGCTCGGGGTACCTTCCTTCGTTTACTTCGTCGGCTATAGCGCACACACGGGCAAGCAAGCAATCAATATAAGTACATACAATTTCTCCGGCCGAGCTCGCGGAAGGTAATTAAATATAATAGGGGAAATAAATATTATGCGGGGGGTTTTGGGTGGCGGACGGGTGGCGGTGCAACCGGCACGGGTGTGAGGAAGGTTGGGTGCGATTTGGATTAAAATCGCGCATGAAATGTCGGGTTAAAGGAGGTGTTTAGGGTTAATTAGGGGCTCCGTTAGTATTTTATTATAAAAGAAAAGGTCCTAATTATAATATTTAAACCTAGTGGGGGTGTTACTAAATAGTCCAGGGGCATAATTGTAAAGGGACGGGGTTGTTTTTGTGGTTTAATTTAAAGCATAGGGTCTGTTTTGAAAGAAAAGAGTGAGGGAAATAGAGGGGGGCGGTTTTGGATAAGTGGGAAAAGGGCGGGGGATTTTGGGCAAAAAGACCTTCTTCTTCCTCCCTCCCTCACGACACAGACACAGGAGACAGGGAGGCCGACCGTGGAAGGGGGGAGGGGCGCCGGCGACCTGGTGCACGGCGACGACCGGGAAGTGGGGCGAAACGAAGAGGAGGTCGAGGGCAACCGATTCCGCTCCTTACCTCGGGCTGGGGTGCTCCGAGAGACGGATCGACGGCGGCGGGCGGCGACCGGTTATGGTGGTCGGTGGTGGCGGTGCTTGGGCGCTTGGGAGGCAGGGAGGCTTGGTTGGGGTGGTGTGTGGCGAGGTGGGGAGCCGGTCCCGCCCCTTTTATAGACGCGGGAAGGTCGGTTCGGCGAGGACATTTTGAGCTTCGCGGAGCTCCAATGGCCGGCAATGGAGGTTCGGGAAAAATCCCGGCGTGGACTCCGGCCAGCGGGATTCTCGGTCGATTGGCTGTTGTGCGAATTGACCCGTCGTGCGGGGCTACCGTGGCCGTGGAGGGGAGACCGTCGGGGAAGTAATGGTGGCCGGTTTGGAGGTGACAGCTCGGCCGCTCGGTCTTCGTGTGTCGCAGCAATGGAGGGGAGGGGTGCCGCCGCCCGCTGCGGGCGCGGGGCCGCCCCTTGGCGTGCCGGCTTGGAGGCTCGGTCGGCTATACATGTACAACGGGCCGGCCGGTGCCGCCCGTGGCCCGCTCGGGCCGGACCGTGCCGGCACGCCGCGGGCCGCATCGGGCCACGGGCCGCACCGACCGTGCCTCCACCGTGCCTGGGCCGCGTCCTCGGCCCATGGCACGATCCGTGGGCCATTTTGTCGGGCCACGGGCTACTCGGGCCACATTACATCGGGCCACGGCCCAGCCCGGTACCTCTCAAGAATCTCATGTTTTCACAAACAACAAATTCAAGTATTCAACACAAATATGACAAATGACAAGTAGGTTATCAAAATGAGCTGGTAGTGCAATGCTGCCTCATTAAAAACCTTTCCAGGGAAACCCACCCTTGTGGGAGAAACCCTAGAAAGGAAAAGAGTACAACAACCAGCTCAAAAATAAATTCAAGTATCAAGTTTCATGTTTCAAACAGCTAGACCTATTACATTAGCCGCCTAAGTGGCAACCAACGACCAACATGGCAACATACAAGTCACGAGCAAAAGCAAAGTTCCAAAAACCAAAAGTCCAAAGAATCGATCTATTGTTCTTAGACTTGCAACCAAAAGTCCATCACCATAGCATCTGCATAGGTCATAACAAAACAAATTTGTTAGTTCAAATTGAAGTTCAAATTGAAGTTCAATATGTTAGTTCAAATTGTCAATTTGAACTTACCTTCACAGTGGTCTTCTTCTAGCCACCTCTTCCTCTGCTGCTGCCGCTGCCACCGCCACCTCTCCCGCCGCTGCTGCTGCCACCTCTCCCGCCGCTGCTGCTGCCACCTCTCCCACTCCCGCTGTCAGTGCCGTTGCTACCAATGATGCCGACAGATACGCCAACAGATCCTCTCCCAGTGTCGCTGCCGGTTTGGGTGGCTTCATCTTCAGGAGTAGAATCACCAATCTCCAGGTTCTTGAAGAGCTCAACCAGTTCCTTGTCCACAACTGTATGCTGCTCCTTTCTTCTAGCTTGGTCCCGCCTTTGATTCATGTCGGCATCTCCACATGTTCG
Source organism: Cenchrus americanus (assembly GCA_947561735.1). Lineage (NCBI taxonomy): Eukaryota > Viridiplantae > Streptophyta > Magnoliopsida > Poales > Poaceae > Cenchrus > Cenchrus americanus. The sequence continues at coordinate 8,092,619 of OX387240.1, read as the reverse complement.
GGCAAAAGGCGGCGACGCCGCTCTTCAAGAATTCTACCCGTCAAGCTAAAGCAAGATTCGAGAGGACACGGTAGAAACAGGGACAGCCATGATATCTCTAGCCATAATAGACAGTATTGGATAGGATTGCTTATGATCACGCCACCAAAGAAGTATGTCAAAGTTAGGGTCACCCCATGGCACAGGGTCACTGTCCAGGTAAGCTGTAAGCTCATTTACATTACCAGATGAAGTTATAGTTGGAGTAGAAGTAGATGAGGAATTGTCAAAGATCCTCCCCCATTTGTTACCACCGGGTAGAGGAAGCACGAGCCTATGAGCCGTAGTTGTACCTGCATTTGAACAATACTTGTCCCGGTACTTGGAAAACAATCGGTTAACTCATTTTTGACATCACCATAGCACAAACGTAATCGATCCGGTTGCCTTACCAAGTAGATCTAAGGTTATATAGAACCCTTTCATCTTACCTCTAGGATCAAGAATGGTTGCAAAAGAATAAAGCGAGAGGAATGTTATCCCAATATTTTAGGAATTTCATTTTCATAGGCCTTGCAACATGTTTAAAATGTTCATTACTCTCGACCGCTTGCAAATTTTCAGCAATGTCCATCATTTGATGCAAAGCAAGTGGTGCGGTAGGATAGTACACACCGAAAGAATAACGAGTTGATTCATAAAAGATTTTCGGAATTTAAACATATGTTCAAGCAACATACCAATGATTCAATGTTAATAAATCGAGCCATAATTAGAGTTAATGAACACAAGAAACACTTCTTTGTATGGTAACAAATGCTCAAGCATCAAGTAAGTAGAATTCCATCTAATATCCATGTCCAGGCCAAATTTCCTAGGTGTCATACCTCTAGCAATGCGAAACTTTTGAACAATGCAATCCTATTATTAGAAGAATTTAAAGAGTTAATTGCGGTTCTCAAATCATCAAGCCAATCTTTACAGACTGCCAAGCCATCTTTCACAATAAGATTAATTATATGAGTAGCACAGCGCTGATGCACAAGGAAGTACTTTACTTTGTTAGGATCTTCTCTAGTAGGTGCAGCATAAGAACCCAGATAACCAAACAAAACAGGACCCAACAGATCATAAGCCCTAGAATTAGCAGAAGCATTATCCAGAGTCACAGCAAAAACTTTGTCAATCAAACCAAACTCTTCAACCACATTAGCTATAGAATCAGCAATGTTATCACCAGTATGTTTGCAATTAATCAACCTAAAACCAACTACCTTTTTTTCAATCTCCCACTCTTTATTAACATAATGGCAAACAACAGAGATATAGTCCTCCTTAGCATTACCAGACCAGATGTCAGATGTTAAAGAAACAGATGATGCAGCAGGCAGTACATCTTTCATAAGCATTTCACGCTGTCCAGCATACAATTTAGCTAAATCCCTAGTCGTGGTTTGCCTAGTAACTGATTTAAACAGAGGGTTGTGAGCATTCTTAATGTAATCAGACCAAGCCTGTGTCTCACCTATCCCTAATAGAAGGTCCAATCTAGCAATCAAGCGGCACAATTCAGTGCGAGCAATCATAGGATCATAGTTCCAATTAGCTAAACCATTAGCATTCAAAGCTAGCCTAGCTTGAACCATATCGAATGGTTCCTTTTCTTCATACATGATTTCATGTGACGCCTCAAATGGCCGGTGCCATTAGCGAAATAGCGAGAATACTTAGCACCACGGTGTTTACGGATAGCACCAACGCGAATGGATCCTTCCTTTACCTCGGTGAAGTAGTTCCGGACCTCGGATTTGTTCTTACCGGTTTTAGTTGGTGTGTCATCGGCGTCCGCGTCCTTGACATCAACATCGATGGTTGCACCGAGGTCAATGCCCAAGGCGGCGAAGCATCCTCACGGAGGTCGTCATCATCCTCGACCTCCGGTCGTCGTCCGAGCAGGCGGTCGGGGTCATCACCGTCGACCGCAGCCCGCCCCCCACGTTGCGAGACCACGACCACGCCCGCCGACCGACCCCGTGGACGACCGGCCCCCGCATCTCCGGCACCGTCCCTCAACGACCGCTTCGGCTTCGGCGGTGGCCCGGCCATGTCCACTCCCGGCGAGAGGAGGTGGACTCGGCGTCGACACGAGCACGAACTCGTTAGGCGAGAGGAAGAAACGAGAGGGTCAAATGCAAAAAAAGAGAGAGGAAGGAGGAGAAGAAAGAAAGAGAGAGGGAGCCAGGGAGGAGCGGAGGACCTTACCTACGGCGGAGCCGGTGCCGGATTTGCAGAGGTGGCCGGAGCCGGCGGGGAGACGGACAACGGTGAGATTCAACGGGGAGGGGGCAAGGACGAGGGATGGAGCTTCGAGCATGCACTCACATGGTGACGGAGAGAACGGGGAGAGGAGAAACGAGAAAGGGTAGAGGAATAAGGAGTAAAAGGAAAAAGGTCACCGGATCGCCGACGAGGACCGGGCACGGATGACCGGATCACAAGTCACCGAACGAGCGGATCCGCCGGCGAGGACGGAGGAATCGACGGCCGCAGGCACCGAGCGGCGGCGGCGGAGCAAGGCGGGGGATTAGGGATCTAGGGTTGGCACCGGGCGACGGCGGGGGGAGAGCGAGAGGCCGAGGGGGCGAGGGGGGGGATTAGGGTTCGGCGCGGCGCCGGCCGCGTCGCTATATATGGCTCCGTGGCGGCCGGGCCGCCACCCGGCCGTCCCCTTCCACGGGCGGGCCGGCATCGTGCCACGGGCCGCGTCCGGTCCGGTGGCCGGACCGTGCCGCCCGTGGCCCGTTAACGCCGGGACCGGCCGTGCCGGGCGTCGGCCGGCGTTTTGCCGGGCCACGGACCGGATCACGGGCCACGGGCCTTTTGTACAACTATACGGTCGGCCGGGGAGTGGCCGGGGGGGCCGCCGCCCGCGCAGGAGGGGAGCAAGGGAGGTCGCGCGTGGGGGGGAGGTCGCGCGTGGGGAAGGGGGGGCCGCGCGGGGGCCTCGGCCCGAGGAGAAAGAAGGGTGGGGAAAAAGAAGAGAAGGGAAAAGAAAAAAGAAAAGGGAAAAGAAAAGAAAAAGGAAAATAGAAAAAAGGAAAATCGGGGAAGAGAAATAGAAAAGGGATTTAGAAAATTAGGGGAATTTCTAGAAAAATTAGGAGAAGGGGTTTTGCGGATTTTTCCGGGTTTCTCGGATACGGCGTCAATTCGGGACGGCGGTGATGGTGAGGCGGGCCGGCCGGCGGGACCGCGGCGTGCGCGGGATTCCCGGCGTGGTGGCCGACCGCGGCGCCGGGGTGGCATGCGTGGGTGCGGCTTGAATGTGGGCGGTGCCGGCGGGATTCGCGGCACGCGCGCGCGAGGGTGAGAGAGGGGAACGGTGACCGGGGTTCCGAAATGGGCAAATGAGCTCAGTTTGGACGGTTTTGAAAACACGCATGATTTATTAGGTGGTTTATTAGGAGCTAAAAACGCGGGCGTTACGGTATCGTGGTTTAGAAACCACCGGCAAATAAAATCAAGGATTGCTCAACGAGCCTTGGATGGTGTGCAAACGGGAACACAAGGATTTATACTGGGTTCGAGCCTCCGTGGAGTAATACCCTACGTCCGGTTCGTGTTGCTCATGTTGTTTGCACTAGTTTGTAGTGGGGCGATACAAATTGGTGAGAGAGGGAGCTTGGTCCCAAGTCTCCGTGATGTGTGTGCGTGGTTCTTGCGGCGAAGTCCGCGTATGAGTGCGTGTAGGAGCCAAGTTGGCCGGAGGAAGAAGAAGAACGGTGGGGACGGGGGGGAGAGCTCCGTTAGAGTGGAGTGAGAAAAAAGGAAATCCTCTCGTCGCCTTAAGTGTCTTCGCTTTTATCATCCAAGGGAAGACTTACATGTGAAGGCAAAGAGAGAGTACACTATCTTCGAGAGTATAGGGAAGAGCTTTTACCCATGTCGTGGAGCCCGCCGTCCTCGAAGTAGCCGGTACAAGAACTTGTCGGGAAACTAGGGAGCTTCGGAGGTTCCTTAGTTGCGAAGACTCGGGGTTTAGTAGGTCGCGGGAAGCGAGAAAATAGCAGGTCGTGCGAGGCGAAGTTTTAGTAGGTCGGACAAGTTAGATCGGGGAGCTTCCGAGTTATGCATGCGGGTGGCTTTGCGTGCGAGATGTGATTATTAGCATAGAAAGCTAGCATTATACCCGAGCATTTTGAGCCGGCCCGTTGTCCCGGCCGGGCCCGGCCCGCACCGAGCCCGTCCACGAACCTTCCGGACGGGTGTGGACAGAGATCTTGAAGCCCAAAAAAAAAATTGGCCCGAGCCCGACCCGAAATGTTGTTTTTAGTTGTTTTACACTATAAAATACGCGGGCTCGGCTCGAGCCCGGCCCGAAAATTGAGGCCCGACGCGTCCGGTGGGATGGTCATGGGCATGATCTTTTCGGCCCGAAATAACATAATTTTTTTTCCGGCTCGGCCCGAAAAGTGCTCGGTTCCGGGACTCCCGGTAGCATGCGGGTGACTTTGCATGCATGTCATGTAGCTTTGTAGGAGTAGAGTAGGCACTTGAGTGTACATGTATGTAGGTGAAGTGGACATTCGAGGGTGCGTTTGGTAGAGCTCCGCCGTGGTCGTGGCACCTCCACCGTGGCCGTGCTAGTGGAGCGGATTCGTGATGAAGTCGAAACCGAACGTTTGGCAAAACGACTTCTTCTCACCGTGTGAAGAGTGAAATGTCCATAATACCCTTCCTTTTTTATTTCCTTCTTTTTCCCTCTTATTTTTCCTTTTCCTTTTATTTTTTCCTTCTTATTTTTTTCTCTTTTTTATTTCCCCTCCTCCTTCCCTTATCTCCATCACCCGGGGGCCTTATCCTTATCCACTCGAGCCGTCGCACACGAACCATTCGCCGTTGACTCCCCCGCGCGGCCCCACCCCCGCCGGACCTCCCCTCGCCGCCGTCCTCCACCGGCCACCGCGCCCGCCGCCGGCTCCTCTCGCACCGCTCCGCCGCCGGCCGGCTCCACCGCCGCCGCCACGGTCTCTCCCGCCCGCGAGCACGGCGTCGGCGGCCTCGCTTCGACGCCGGCGACCTCACTTCGACTCCGGCGGCGGGATGCTAGGGGATCGACGTGGGTACGACGGATCGAGCTCCTCCTCCCTTCCCCCGCCTCCCCCGGCACCTCTCACGTCCTCGTCGGCCTCTCTCTCGGCGTCCGGTTCCCACCGGGGGCGGGGGGTGGCAATAGGCGGGGAGGAGCCGGTGGAGCCGCGCGGGAGCCGGTTTTCCAGCTCCCCCCCCCCGGGGCCTAAGTGCTCCGAGAGTGCCTTTCCCGACGGATTCCGGCGAGGAGCCATTTCGCGAGCCCCTCCGACTCCGGAGCCGAAGCCCTACCAAAGGGACCCCGAGTGTGCAGATGTTTACATGCAGCAAGTTTGCATGTGGTTTTTAATTAAAAGAAGAGCATCTCATGCGTGTTTAGCAGGAGTCCGATGAATCGCATTTTCAAGCTCCTGTTTGACCGGATCAGGTGAAGAGCCATTGTCATTGAGTCGCAAAGCAAGGAAGGATCGGTCATCAGTATTAAAGTCTGAAATCCTCTAAACAAGAATTATAAAGACAGTTTACAACATTGAATCACTAAAGAGACAAGCCTTTTTTTTCTTATGGTACAGGGGCAGTCATGTAGCAAATTAGCAGCTGTACTAATTCTGGTGTTCTACAAATTTCTGATTGTATTGCCTGGTTAACCTGATATCCTGTTTGATTACAACTATAATGGTACCCTTTTCTGTATTATAGAATTTACAAATTATTGGTCAGAAATTACTGATATTCGTGCACGCCTTTTATAAAATGGAGACAGAGTGAGTACAACAAAACAGTAGCAACACAAATTATCTTGCATGCTTAGAATTCTGGATTCCAGGAGATGACTAAAAATGAATATGTTCCCACAAGAAGAAAACTAGACATATACTAGGAAAGCGCTCGTGCGTTGCTACGGACAACAAAATATTTATATTACAATAGACATTGTATTCACCAGGACAACAATAATGTGAAACAAGTACATTATAAATATCTCATCCAAAATAGTAGTTTACAAAACATGTTTTGGTATTCTTTTTAAAAAATTCATCCAAGGTTACATTGTAGCAAAAGATGCAAACAAATCAATTAGCCGAAGCAACAAGCCACTCTTGCCTAGTGAATAAGGGCTCATCTGGGCTGGCTGCCTGCTAATTTTCTGACCTTGTCACATTCAAACTACATTTCCATTCGTGAAACATAGATGAACACCGACATGATCAGTTCGGTCATCGTGAGCTTTATCGGCATTGCCTCACAGCTATGCCCAGGCCCCATTGCTCTCGTAGATAATAAGATGGTTTGGTGCTGTATGAGCCCATTGTGAGCTTTATCCAGTGTTCAAGTTAAATTTGAACAGCAAGCAACATAAGTTACAGGACAAGGCATACCATAGTGCTTTTACTATTTACAATGACAAATCAAATTCAATGTTGGCAAACAACTCACCCCACCCTTTATAGTAACATGATGATCGTGCAAATGAGAAGAAACTTTAGTGATCCACGGAGCTGGTGATGAAAAATAAGGAAAGACAAAAAATCAATCACAAGACTTACATCATACAAGAGAAATTTAAGAAAAGAAAAACGAATGATACCTTCATAATGATTCCTCTCGGTACTTCAGAATTATTAGGAACACATTTTCATATCCTTAGGTAGAAATCACCCAGATACCGGAACCTCTAGAAAAAGTTACACTTAAGTATATGAGACTATGAATGAAGAAAGGTTAACATAGAAAACAGAAAACAAACCAAAATCAACAAGAATGAGACCTACTATTACAGGTCTACAAATAATGAAAGTGCACCCAGGGTTTCAATCACCAATGCTAAACCCTGACCTAGGTATAAATTTGACTCTGTTTAAGTAGAGAGCTAAATCAGGAGAGCTAACTTTGATTACTTTGCATGATCAACTGAAACTACTACAGTAGTATGGCAACACATTAAGGGCAAAGAAATATGAGTGCCAGTTACAAGTCATTAATGCATTGCAATTGCATTGAACTCAAATAACAGTAAATCAGTTGATGCATGATCATTCGAAACTCAAATAACAGTGAACATGATCTGTACTTTGACCACACACAATGTATTTTCGTCTACGAACAATAAGACGTTGTGATTAGATTAAACTCAAAGAACAACAAGAAATCCCTCATCAAGGAATGCGATTAGGATGCTGCAGGAAAGCGGAAAATTCATCTCATTGGTTGACAACTGAACTGATGATTGATCAACACTAACCAGGTTGCTACCCTCAGCCTTGAAAATTTGTCCTTTCCAAACATAGAAGAAATTCTCCACGACATTAGAGGGTTCTTCCAAGACAAACCATGCAGCAACCCATTGTAAATAAGTAATCAGATATATTGTAACTTCAAGGAACCCTGCAAAAATCTACAAAATCCAACCAGGGTGTGTATGTTTACAACAGAGAGAAAATTATTTATTTCTTATTTGCTATATAGGCAAACCAAACACCATATGTTAAAAACATAATTGATTGCTCATCAGTTATGAACAATGCGAACAACCCAAATCAATTAATTTTAGTGGGAAACTCTCCTTGTTTGCACGTAAATAAGAATATTCAATTTAAGGTCATATGGTGAGTCTCAAAATTAATCTTACCTCTGGGAAATATGGCATTATCTCATAGTAATTGCAATTGTCAAATGTGTTTCCCATGAATTAGACCATTGTAAATAAGAAATAGCCAACACAAAATCACCTTTCTATCATAAACCTTTCTAGCAAGCACCATTGGGCATTGGAGCAGTGTAAGCTGTAAATTATAAGTGTCAGTGCAACATATAATACTGAAAAGGAAAGATAAGTACTGAGTATATAGATTTTTTTAGAGTTACTGAGTATATAGAGTTACAGAGAAAAGTACCTAAGGACCCACAACTGGAGGGGTAATTTGTTGCGCTGGGCGCTGGAAGGGAAATGTACACTTTGTAGCTGCAGATTTGAAACACGGCAAAGGTTAGCATATATTGTAGAGTAGTACAATATATCAATTACATTATATGGTAATCACCTCGATGGTGTTGTCTTAAAACAGAGATCAGATCCATCTAGAAGCACTAAGATCATCTCCCTATAGTCTAAGAGAACAAAGATGACTGTTTAATTAGGATCAACTCAATGCAGTGACCCTACATGGCGGAATTGTGGGCGATAAGATACTTCTGATCGTTTTTAATCACAAGATTCAGGTACAAACTACATTGGCATTTTGCTCTGAGTGTCTTCCTTTGTTTTGTTCTAGACAACTTGCATAGGGCTGAAGGCGAATTTAATTAGTTGCATTACCTCCATCAGCTGTTCTTGTGATAGTTCCACCAGTTGGGTCATTTGTGCTTATGTCAATCCCAGCAATATTCATGGCTAATGAGTGGCTACTCCCATGGGACCATCCATGCATGAGATCCAGACCTGCAGTACAAAAAATCAAAATACTTCACATCTGCAAATCAGTTGCCATCATCAATAGCAAAGAAACAGTTGATGAGATGCAGAGAAGATAGAAAAGGACCTCCTGCAGATGCTCCACCGGAACTGGTTCAAGAACGCATTGCCCACTTGCGCGCACACAGGGAGAAGAAAGGGAGTGGGCGGGATCGAATCGGTGCGGATCCAGCGGACGACGGCGGCATCAGTGATGCCATCAGGGGAGGAGAGGTTAGGGTTTTGGGAAGGTAGGCGACGTCTGCCGCGGCTCCGGCGGGCGGGCGCAGATTGGGAGAGGAGCCGCAGAGGGGGCGCCTCGGCTGCGTGTGGACGGGTGTGCTACGGATTGCGCGGAGATGGAACACACTGGTCACCAGGTAGATCTTACCTCCCTCGTTGCAGGAGCGGAGGAGCTGATGGGCGCGGGACTCGGGGCACCTGTGGACCGTCGACAGGGACAGCGGCTCCGGCGTGGGCCACAACGGCGCGGAGGGAGGACGTCGATGGCTGCGGCTCCGATGGCGGATAGGAGGGGGCGCACGGGGCGGCGGCGGAAGACCGGGGTGAGGGCGCCGGATCCACGGGGCGGTGGCGGCGGAGGGGGGGAGGCCACACGGGGCGGCGGCGGACACCGGGGGCGGGGACGCACGGGGTGGCTTCGGTCTTGAGATCGAAGTGGGGTGGGTTTGCAACGGCGGTGGGCGGGGGGGAGTCGGGGAGGGCGCGCGAGGTGTGGTGGGCCCCGGGATCGCAGCGAAGGGAGTCACGACCCGAGCGCGAGCGAGCCACGGGCGTGGTGAAGCCACCGTGGTTTTACCTACCATTTTTGTTCTCCTCTTCACATTTTTTTAGAGTAGAGATATGAAGGAAAAAATCCAATCACAAAAACTTTGCATTTTTTGTTTTCTTTTTCTGCATTTTCATAATGCACATGAACCCATCCAAATTAGCATTTTCATCAGCACTAATTGTCGGTATAAGAAATGTATTTGCAGCGTAACTGAGGAGCAAGTAAAGATGAGGAATAGAAGAAACCAACCGCGGTCTCGTTGAACTTGCTCAATGCAGCAGCCACCGTTTTGCTAGCTCGCTCCTGCTGGCCCTCGAACACACGTCTGCATTCATTTACGTGGGTGTAGAGCACCAAGTTTAGCCTGTTCCCGTTGCTTCTCCGGAAAGCCAGAGGAGGGACACTGAAACATCTGCTTACGGAGAATATCAACATCCTTAGAGGAGAGGGGGGGGGGGGGGGGGAGCATCCTGCAGACGCAGCACCCTTCCGGCAGCCTGAAGATTAGCCACGATATTGGGTGATCCAAGAAACTCTTTCTGTGCAAGAGGGTTGCAGTGGAACGCCGCAGTGGCTGCAGCAAGATATGCTTCTGAGACACTGACAAGCGGGGCAGTTTCTTTACGCATGCTATGCTTGTGAACAGCATCAGGCTTGCCCGGCACGATTTGCAAGCTACCAGACCAAAGCAGCTTAATTTGTTCGCTGAGAAAATAGTGATCAGCAACTTGCAAGTTGGCACCTGCATCCAGCAGGCGCTGCAAGGCTTGGTCAGGTGTGAGGCTTGGGTAGCGGGTGGCCGGGTGCACAGGAAGGATACAAGGCCATAGAGTGATCGGGCTGCAGCACGCCACAGGGTCCAGCGGGCCGTAGCAGTTGCCACCTTGGAGCATGCTGTAGTGAAGCCGCTCCCTGAGCTCACACTGAGGCAGACTACCCAGCGCCTTCAGATAGAATCGATGGATTGTAGCGAGCAGCATACGCTTCATGGGTGCACGAGTAGAAGGGAGCTCTTGGCCGATTGGTTTGTGCTTTGCAAGCCTGACACTGGCAAGTTTCCACAACTCTTCAAGTTCAAGGTCAGGTGTTGGAGTCCCAATCAAGCGCACTGTGTAACGTCCATCTTCGAAACGAACCGAGGGGTGTGATAGTTTGGTGGCGACCTCCCCGACACCAGGTGACACATTCTGCCACCCTTCCACGAACCGCTGCGGATCCGGGTGCTCAGCAGCAACTGCTGCACATCGGAGGACCTTGACTGCAGCCAGGACAGTGGCGGAGTTCTTATTGAAAAAAGGGGGTCTGCCTCAGCAACGTCAAGGTACCTGCAAGAAAAAAAAAGTTATAAGCAATAGCATCCAAGAAATCAGATACTTTCGTTATATCAGTGTGGGTTCTGATGAAACTTTATCATTAATTATGCAAAATTTCCACTTTAATTCTGTGTTAGATAGTCTGGAGAGAATTTGTGTAATTTTCCCCTACCGGTGAAAGCAAACCCAAGTACCTGATGGCCTCCGCGTCGAAAAGGTACGGGAAGAGGCAGGTGAGGAAGGCGACGAGGCCGTCGAGCGAGCGCTTGGCGATGTTTTCAGATCCTTTGCCCGGCGGCTCAGCAGCCGCAGCAGCAACATCGTAGATGCAGCCATTGACGTGGATATTGCTCATGGGATCCAGGAGGCCCAAGCAGCAGCAGTAGCCGCTGTCCAACTCGACCTTGCTGAGGTGTGCGCGGCTGTAGATCTTCTCGATCTTGGCAACAACTGCTTGGATCTCCTCTTTGTATTTGCACATGAACTCGTCTTCAAAGGTTTCCGGCCCATAGATGCGGCTGCGGACACGGTCGCCGCTGGAAATGCTCCGGTTTAGGTTGAGGCACTTGGGCAGCAAGCTAAGCATGGAGGTAGAGCTTCGGGAGGGGGAGTTAGGGTCGGAGCTCGACATCGCCGGATCCGCCGGGGCGGAGGAGGGGCGTGTGTGTTTGGGGAGTTTTCTGTTTTACTCTCTCTCTCTCTCCCCGATGGCACAGACGTCGGCCCCGTCCGGAACAAGAGAATTCACGGGAATTTCGAAGGAAAGCATTCCAAATTAAGGAAAGGAACCGGAGGATTGATTGCGTCTGGAACGAAGGAATGCTTCCTTCCGTTCCGCAGGAAAGGTCGCGCTGTGTGCGAGCAAAACACAGGAAACAAAAATCCAAGCCGATTCGATGGAACGGGAATCCAGCGTTAATTTGGTGTTTCCTCCCTCCGCCATGGCCGCTTGAGACCTGGAAGAAATAGGCCACGCGCGTTCGCCGTAGGACAGCTCGGCCGCGTGCGGCTACCCTCGACGCGGGCAAAGGAGCAAGCGGGACGGCCTCGCCGGATGCCTCGGCGCGGAGCACCATGCCGGGCGGGGTGGAGGAGGGCAGCCGTGTGCTCCCTGGAGGGAGGATGGTGTTCTCGGTGGAGGATGAACGGGAGCGAGTAGGGAGTGTAGGTAGCCAGCCAAGCCGCCGCGAGTAGTGCTCGTTGTTGAGCGCTTGCATATCGTATAGCTTCCTTCGCCCAACGTCGTGCGACGGTAACCGCGGCGTTCTGCAAATTCGTATGACTTGTAAGAGGACAACGTCAAGGTCTATTTCTGCGAAGTCGATGTTAGGAATGGCAAAGTTGCGAAGCGCAGCGTTTGGAGTTCTAAATTTGCAATTTTCTCATTTGGCACAGGCACAGCAAACTCCAACCGCGGAGTCGATGTTCGCATCCATGGAACACGATGAGGGGCCTGTCGAGGTGGCGGACCTGTCGCGGACGTGCCGTCGCGACCGGTTCTGCGGCATGTGCGTGCGTGTCTACTGCAACGTCATCCCCATCCCACTGGACGCCGCCGGCCGGCCTTCGTCGACGAGCTCAAGGCCGCCGAGGACTACACCGCGCCGCCGCTCCGCACCGACTCCTACTGCCTCGCCTGCATGGCCTGATGGCCGCCTCCGGCTCTGGCTCCGACTGCAACTCCTGCTACCACCACCGCCGGGTTTGCGTCGACCACAAGATCCTCCGCGTCGAGGAGCGCGGCGGCCGGATGCACGTCCGCTGCCGGGGCGACGAGTGTTGGTTCGCGTGGTTGGAGCGCATCCTCGGCGACCCGTGGACGACGACGGCGAGCTGATGCTGGTGCCGCTGCTGAGGACTGAGGAGGGACCCGCCCTGCTCGCGCCTGCAGTGCGGCGGCCCGGTGCCGTACCAGGTCTGGTTCCGCTGCTCGCCACCTGCACTTCCCGTCTTCGCCCCGTTCGCTTGAACTTTATCGCCACCACCAACAAGATCTTTCTCTTCTTAACCGGCTTCGCTTATCACCCATCACTACGGTAGCAACAAGATCTTTCTCTCGAACAAACCATCCACCAAGTCCCAAGTAGATTTTCTCTCGGAATAAATCAAGACCACCATCACCCACCAACTGAACGAACAGGCTGCTTCCACGGATCGTGTAGCCAACTAGCTAGTACTAGCAAAGGTCCGATTGGCTGCGGGGCGATCAACTCGCGGTCTTGGATTGCATCGGGTCATTCTGCTCACCAGCCTGCCCCACGAGCCACGATCGAGCCAACCGGCCAAGCAACACATAGGTAGCCAAGCAACAGTACACTCGGTTCTGACAAATACAAAGTCCTCATGTGTATAAAATATACAAGGTAAAAAAAGAAATATCGTAGTCATCTCACCTGTATATAAAGGAGTGATCCATAAGCGAAAAGAAGCTAGACCTCTCAACCATTTACAACATTATATCCACATCCTCTCTTACAAGTTTCTATGAATAGTTTGTCTCACTATAAAAGAGAGAAAGAATTGTCTTACATCTTATTCTTACACTACAAAAGTGAATGAGGCCTTGCCGTGCGAGGCCATTGTTCTTCATTGATTCGGCAACATTTTCTTTCTGACGGTGTGGAGTATGGAGTGGGTTGTTCGATTATGTTTGGGTGTTTTGTTAATTTGTGGGAAGTTGAAGGCTTTTTTAAAAAAAGTTTAGGGTCTATGGGTGGGTTGTATCGAAGTCTCATATATTTTTTTGGAAAATTATGGCCTGCAATTTTTTTCCAAAAGTTTAGAGACCCATATGTAAAAACTCGTAGACAGTGAGGTTTCGGGTGGATTGTTACGAAATTTGAGGTCCTTTTTAGAAAATCATGGACTGCAAACATATTTTTTCTAAAATTTTAGAGGTTCATATGTAAAATCAAGGACTGCAAACATATTTTCCTGAAAGTTTAGTGGTATATATATAAAAATCTATGAACTGTGGTCATCTTTTTTTGCTAAGTGGAAATGTTTTTTTCCGAAAAAAGATCGTTGCTCGGCCATTCGGCTTGTCCGTGCGGCCAATGCGATGGTCGGGAGAAGGCAACGATTTTTGTTTGGGTGTTCGGTTAAATGTGAGAATTTAAAGGCTTTTTTGTAAAAGTATGGGTCTACGGGTGGGTTGCATCGAAGTTTGATTTTTTAAAAAATTATGGGCTGCAATCTTTTCAAATATTAACGGGCTCATACGTAAAACTCAAAGACGGTGGTGGTTACGAGTGGATTATTATGAAATTTGAGGTCTTTTTTTTAATTATGGACTGCAAACATATTTTCCCGAAAGTTTAGGGTTTCATATGTAAAATCATGGACTACAAACATATCTTACCGAAAGTTGAGGGGTTCAGATGTAAAAATCCATGGACCTCGGGCATGATTTTATCTAAATGGAAGGGCCTTTCTGCATAATGACCGTTGCTTGGCCGATCTAGGCCGTCCGCGCGTCCGATCCGACGGTCGGGAATTGCTGATGACATGGCTAGCTTCGTTGGCCTCCTTATTAGCCAAGAATACATATTTTCCTAAAAGTTCGGGGTTCATATGTAAAAATACATGGACGTCGGGCATGATTTTTGCTAAATGGAAGGGCTTTTCTGCAAAATGATCGTTGCTTGGCCGATCTAGGCCGTCCGCGCGTCCGATCCGACGGTCGGGAATTGCTGATGACATGGCTAGCTTCGTTGGCCTCCTTATTAGCCAAGAATACTAATATATAAGAGGTTAATGGGATTTATGTGTAAAGGTGGTATCTTTGCAGGGGGGTTATTGTTAGAAGTTCCAAGAGACAAAAATAGATCTTGCGAGCAAGGGTAGGATATATGTAATGGTGGGTTCTTTGTAGGGGGTTGTTGGTAAATTCAAGCAACAAGAATAGAGCTTGTTGTTTGGGAATTTCTTGTTGGTCTAAAGGCAAAAATGCCTTGTCTAAATTATGAGTTCTTTACGATGACGAACAGATAAATGGCTCAGTTTTGCTAACTTCCTAGCGTCAATTGCTTGGTTCGGCGGTGCTCAAACGCGACAAAATGGCGATGGTTGGCAGCGCTCTAATCAGCTGACGGGCAGTGCAAGTTTGTTACATACATATACTTGTCTTTGGCACGCACTTCCCCTAGTATTCTTAAGGCCCATTAAAAATGCAAATTTCTATTATTGTATCATAAAATTTTGCTTTCTATTAAAGTTGAGTATGAGAAAACAAAATGATCCAGCTGTGAAAACAAAATGATTCGTGAAAACAAAATGATTGCTTACCCTAAGGTGCTATTAGCTTGTCAGTACTACGCGACCATCCTTGATTTTTTTTCAGCAGTGACCATCCTTGCCTTGACGGCTTGACGTCGTCGCTGCTCGCTGCTCCCTTTTTTTATCTTCTCCTTCCAGCTATGCAGCCTGTTCGGTTGGTACCGCCATGGTGATGCTATGGTCTTTTGGTTTGTTCCGAGAAAAAAATCCTTCTTGGTGATTCTTTGGTGGTTGTTTGTTCTCGAGAGAAAAATCTTCTTGGTGGTGGTGATAAAGCCGATGAAGCGATAGTGGCCTTTCTTCTTTCACGTACTTCTTTGTGGGTGGTTTGTTCGAGATAAAAGTATTCTTGTTGGTGGTTGATAAGCCAAGCGATGGTGGCTGATAAGCCAAGCGAAAAGGGCGCAAATGTGGCGTGGCGCCAATGGGTTCGAGCCTGCTGCCGGGACGTTTCCTGCTTGATCCAATGCCTACACCCTCGCCGGGTTGCTCAGCCCCCGCCGTGCGGCCGTGCCAGCAATTGGTGGTAGAATACTCTGACTGTGTGACGCCACACAAGGATGATGGAGCACGAACATGTCTGACGCAGATCAACGCGATCATCATGTGAGGATTGCCGTGCCAAGTTTGCCAATTTGCTAGTACTACTACTCTGCAATCAAACCACTTAGGCAGTCGTCGTGCAAGTAGCGTCCCTTTCGGCCTTTCCTCTCCTCTCCTCTCCTTAATTTCTCTTTTTGTTCTTTTCAAAAGGAAGACGCGTACAAGTCCGACTGGATTGTAAAAGTGCAATCGTGCACCTGCGTTTATGAATGAGTTCGTTACCTTCTCCATATGATGATTAATTGCAGCATCATCTCGTGCAGCCCCACGTAAGATTTTTTATACTGATGTTGAGAAATAGAGAAAGAGGTTATTGTTTCATGAAACAACTTTTAGAATTAGAGTTATAATTCTCATGCTTATTTCTATATAACTTAAAAAAATAAAATAACAGATACTCCCTTGTTATTGAATACGGAGTATATGACGTTTACTTCATTTTTGAACTAATCGGTTCTCAACGTCATAATATGAACGAAGTCAGTAACTCATTAGGTCAGTCTTAGAGCAAGTATTACGGAGGCGTATGAGCCGGCGACAACCAATACAGAAGAGAGAGAAAGGAGGAGAGAGAAGGGAGCGGACGACTCGGCAGCCGTCAACAACGAGCGGGCGAAAACACCTCTCCTCCACTCCACTGCGTCCACGTACTTCTTATAAACCTTAAATGGTTGTGGGGCCCACCGACGTAGCTCGGGACTGCAGCTGTGAGTCGCCAACAGCTAGCGAAACCATAAACCATGCTCTTAACCCAGACTCTATCCATAGAGTCTATAATTTAAAGACTCTATCATAAGAAACTATGCTTCCCAATGCAAAGATTGTAATAGTAGTTTCTATAGATAAAAAAAATTATTATGCACCATAAACAAAATGATCAGCTGTAACAAACTACCATGTGATCCATCCTATGCAACATCGATAGCAATCCATACGAAGTACGTTACAACGCATACAGTAGTGCATCACTAGAACTCTAAAAGCATCAAAATCATACAGTAGCGATTCACTACTATTCAGGACGTAGCAACACTTATACAGTGGTCATTCAATACTACTCAGGACGTAGCAATCAAAAATCCAAGAGAAATAGAGGGAAAGAGAATGTGGGAGAAAAGGGAGGAAAAGAAAGAACAGGACTCCATCGAATCGAGCCGGCGGCCTCAATTTCCTACAACGAACTCCTTCTAGTTCCTTCCTTCTTCCTTCCAAAATTCTTCAATCCCAAACCGCATCTCACGGACCTTTCTTCCTCCGCATTCCAAACTGGGTGGGCACCGACGACTGCTCCAATTGCAGCCGCCGCATCTCGCACCCCCGCCGCGGCGCGCAGCATCACGCACTGCTACGCCTCTTGCTCTCACGCCGCCGTTTCTCCTCCACCAGGACGCCCTTCGTCATCCTGTCGCCCTCGGCGCCGCCGCTGGAGTCGCACCCGAGCAGACACTCCACCGCCGGAGGAGGCTGCGGGTGCGGGAGATGCGGCGTGGAGGGCCAGAAGCATGGAGGCCATACGGGACCGATGGAAACGACGGAGGCTTTCCCCAACGCGCATCTGGTCTACGCACCTCGAATCAATCGAAGACTTGGTTTCCTGTTTATACTTCGTTTCTTCGTTTTCTCCTCTCTCTCCCTCCATTAAAACACATGCCACATCAGCAAAATCATGACATGACAGTCTAATTAATGTCTGTAGACTCTACAGTAGAGTCGAGTCTGGGTTGAGACTGCGCTTAATAATCGCAGCCGTCAAGTCGTCCAGTGAGAATGAGAGCTGCTCGCGTGCGCGGCAGTTGGTCAGCTTCGTGGTTCGGTGGTTAGTTCCAGCTCGGGACGGTTGGGTTTCCAGCGACGCCACCGCGTGATGCGGAGCGACCGTGCGCGAGCCGGACTGGACGGGACCTGGATCCGGCGGCGCCATCGTCGTCTCCCAACTCCCGTACGTGTCCACCCTCCTGTCCTGCCTCGCCTTCCTCCCACCTTCCTCCCTCGTTGCCGATTTCAGACGGTCTCCTCAGTCTCAGTCCTCACCCATCCAGACGCCGACTCCTTCAACTCCGCGTCTTCTTCGTCCCCCTTTCTACGATTGATTGAATCTTCTCCCTCCCCCCTTGTACCAACCACTACTATTTCTTCTCCCGATCCAAGAAACCTGCCACGGGAGCCGACTCCAAGAAACGATCTTGATCTCGATCCGGGAGGAACCCAAGCAGAGCCAGTCCCAGAGCCAGAGCAGCGGCGCGATCCAGGAGACGGTCGCAGCCAGCCGCCATGAACAGCCTGTTCTCGAGCTCGTGGAAGCGCGGCGGCGGGGGAGATGGCGGGGACATCGAGTCCGGCGGCGGCGGCGGCGTGGAGATGTCCGCGCCGCCGGGGGCCGCGGCGGGCGCGAGCCTGGACAAGTTCTTCGAGGACGTGGAGTCGATCAAGGACGAGCTCCGGGACCTGGAGCGCATCCAGCGGTCCCTCCACGAGGCCAACGAGGGGGGCAAGTCGCTGCACGACGCGGCGGCCGTGCGCGACCTCCGGTCCCGGATGGACGGCGACGTCGCGTCGGCGATCAAGAAGGCCAAGGTCGTGAAGCTCCGCCTCGAGTCCCTGGACCGCGCCAACGCCGCGAACCGCTCGGTGCCCGGGTGCGGGCCGGGTTCCTCCACCGACCGGACGCGGACCTCCGTCGTCGCCGGGCTCCGCAAGAAGCTCCGGGACTCGATGGAGGCCTTCTCCTCCCTCCGGTCCCGCATCGCCGCCGAGTACCGGGACACGGTGGCGCGGCGGTACTTCACGGTGACGGGGTCGCAGGCCGACGAGGCGACGCTGGACGCGCTGGCGGAGTCCGGGGAAGGGGAGCGGTTCCTGCAGCGTGCGATCGCGGAGCAAGGGCGCGGGCAGGTGCTGGGCGTGGTGGCGGAGATCCAGGAGCGGCACGGCGCCGTGGCGGACCTGGAGCGCAGCCTGCTGGAGCTGCAGCAGGTGTTCAACGACATGGCGGTGCTGGTGGCGGCGCAGGGGGAGCAGCTCGACGACATCGAGGGGAACGTGGGGCGGGCGAGGTCGTTCGTCGACCGTGGGCGGGAGCAGCTGCAGGTGGCGCGGAAGCACCAGAAGAGCACGAGGAAGTGGACGTTCATCGCCATCCTCATCCTCCTCGTCATCATCCTCGTCATCGTCCTGCCCATCGTGCTCAACAACACCAAGAAGTAGCAGGCCATGGCGATCAGGTTGCCGAACGTCTTGTTGATACTGGATAGCTTATACTGCCCCAGGAGAAATTCTTCTTCCCCCCATCTCGTTTTGTTGCGATTCGTGGCGTTTGTATCATATCGTTGGTTGATCCGATCGGGGTGATTATATTTATCGGTGATTTTGTTCGTAACACATGGATTGGGTATACTCGGGTTCGATTCCGGCCAAGCCATTTTTTTGTTCTTGCTGGGCAGACGAACGAACTTGGACTCTTTGGATCGGGCAGACGAACGAAACTTGCGAGTCAAACCTGCTTGTGCTTGAGGAGGCTTGACGCAGTCTCGTCAGTCTTGCAGTGCTCCGAGCTAACATACCGGTCAGGGCAGGCTGGAACACATGGCCCGGGCAGGCAGGAACAGAGTATTGTCCATTTGGTTCGCCGCCGGGACGACGGCCCCGTTGCATGCCCCCACCGGTTGAGGGGAAACAAATGGCGCGAAAAATGGGGAAGAACAAAAATCAAAACTGAAGAATCGCATGCTCAACTTTACCTGTCTCGTATGCATACAGCTACATAAATACATGGCCAAACGGGCCGTGCCGGCCCGGCACGGCACTAAGCAACACGGCACTATGTCCTGCTCGTGCCTAGTCGTGCCGTGTCACTTCGGGCTACCGTGCCAAGGTTGAGGCACTAGCACGGCCCTACGAGATCTCAGACGTGTCGTGCCGTGCCGACGGCACTACGAGGCACTATCGTGCTACGGGAGAATGGAGCGAATTAAGATGCAAATGTCAAAAAAAACATCACACAAATCATAAAAAATTCAACATATAAATCAAATCGATTACCAATCCATCAAAAATGCCATCTCGAGGGTGGATGGGATGCTCTGGTCCCGGCGACGACGTCATGCGTTGCTAAAAATATCAAGTTTGTAGGAATTATCGTGCCACCATCGTGCCGACTCATTAGTCGTGTCGTGCTCGTGCTAGTGCCGCGGGCCGGACCTGCGGCCCAGGCACTATCTAGATCGTGCCTCGTGCTGGCACTAGCACTATGGTGTCGTGCCCGTGCCGTGCTAGGGTCGAGCTTTTTCGGACCGTGCCCGTGCTGGCCCATCGGGCCTGCCCATTTGGCCATCTATAGCTACATATACAGTATCGACAGACGACAGGCGATATACAGATATTTTCTTTTTGTCAGAAACAGAAATACTCCATACATCGTGGTACCGTAGTTCGGTAGAAGAACAGATCAACGAACATACAGTGCGGTACAGAATCATGTCTCTGGCCTGGCACTCTAGCTAGCTAGCTCATCTCATCGATTCGGTTCTAGAAGAAGCTGCTGAACTGGCTGGCCAGAGAGTCCTTGAGGTCGGAGAAGAGCCCGAACAGCGAGTACTGCCGGAGCTTGGACACCTCGTACCACGAGTTGAGCACGGCCTCGTGCTTGTCCGTGCCCGAGAACGCGAGCTGGATCCCGGGGCTGCAGTCCGACTGCCCGCCCTTGCCCTTGCAGCTCGTCGTCCTCACAGCACAGCTCTTGTCCACGCACGCGAAGTCCGCGCGCCCGGAGCACGACTTGCAGTCGCCGTCCTTCCAGTACAGGTTCTCCAGCCTGCCCTTCTGGAACTCCAGCACCTGAAACCGCAAGAGCAATTGTAAGCGGGGAACGTAGAGAGTAGTACAAAGTGACCCTGTAATGGTTAAGTAACCGAGATACTGTTTTTGGACGACGCACCAGGGTAAAGCTGGTCACCGTGTACGAGTTGTTGCCGACAAACACCGGGGCTGACCTCGCGGCATACTTCCTCCCGGCGAAAGCTACCATGTAGTACCCACCAGAAGATGACTGGAACGGAACAGGGTGAAAGGAGTATCCATTAGTCACTACACTCGCTACATGTGACTCAATTGCCTCTCATTTAAGATGTGGGTAAGAAACCTCAGTTCATAGTTCGTCTCACATACTAGATGGCACGAACATGTCAAGATGAGAGCAATCATACCATGGTTACAAGTTTAGAACAATGTATTCTTATACGGAGGATGTATGCTTGTGCTGGTGATCACCATAGAATATATATGCGGTTTCTGGTTGTCTCGCAGTTGATCAGGGTGCACTCAGTTTTCAGGAGTGCTGTGTCAATGCTATTGCTCACATTATTTTGCAATAGGCCTGCTATGATTATATATAAATCATTGAAGAAAATTTATACATCTATTCTTGCAACAAAAAAAGGCCTTACTTAGCCAAGTAAAAGTAGAGAAGTGCTGAGTCTTCATCAATTTTTTTTAAGGTTTAGCGAAAGGAGTCAATCATACAAGCTGGGCACTAAGCAGCCTCCCACAACCCACAGGGAAACAAAGGGTGGTGAACAACTACATAAACTAGCAAGCTCGTAAACGTATCAAAATTTGAGCCATTGCGAGTGAACAACTACACAAACTAGTAGCTCCAACCATCTCCTTGACACGATCAATTGGAACAGAACATTCCAAATTTGAGAGAACAACACATTCATATGCTTCCGAATAAATTGCATCATGCAAGCTAACTACCCAACACTTGGACCACAGAAACACACGAGGCGTGTCCCAACCTCATAAGGCAGTCAGCCCTACCCCTGCATCAGCAACCCAAATGTGTCCAAAAAATGGCACTGTCTCAACATGTCGATGCGACAACAACGTCCAGCTCCCTCAACGATTGGCTTAACCGCTCCAAGCTGGCCGTGATCACCGACGTTTCTGACTAGTTCTTCTCTGACTACAAGGCTTTTTATTGGCGGATACTATTTTGTCGATAGCCCAATTTATTTTCCTTTTCTGTAAGAAAAAGCAAGCCAGCTAAAAAAATGAAGCGGAAATAGGAAATTTACTAGGGTTTTCATTCCGTTATTCAGATACCAAATCACGAAAAAAATTCGCAATTGGACGCGGAACAAAGAAGGATTCAGTGGCCAGCACGGCGGCGATCGAGGAACTCACCGGGTCGAAGGATGAGGAGTTGATGGTGAGGAGCGAAATCTCGTCGACCTGGGGGCGGTAGAGCGCGACCTGGGCGCGGTTGGCGAGCCCGAGGCGGCTGTCGCAGGGGGAGAGCTGCACGCCGCCGGAGAAGAAGGCGTCGCGGCCCGTGAAGGCCACACCGAAGGTGAACCCGTCGCCGCGCCGCACGGTCGTGTCCGCGCACGGGTCGAACACGCCGTTGCGGTCGTCGCCCGCGGCCACGGACGCGAGGAGGAGGAGGAGCGCGGCGGTGGCCACGGCGGCCGGCACCGACGCGCGCATGTGCCTCGGCGACGTCGCCGCCATAGCGCGCAACTGGGGGGTGGGGTTTCCTCGAGCGCGACGGACGAGGGACGTTGACGAGTGGGAGGCTCCGGTAATCTCGGTTCGTTACAACTCACAAAGACGTGTCCTTGGGGCAAGGAATAAAGAAGGCTATAAAAGGGTGGTGGCTTCTTATTGGGCCTTGACGCCCAGTCTTACTTGTCGGCCCTGCATCTGCATGAACAAACTTTTCATTTCCCACTATAACAACAACAAAAAAATACATTTATCATATTTTGTGCTAAATATCAGCCCACTCCCAAAAGTTTGTTGATTTTAAGTCCAAGTTGATTTTCAGTTTGCAGCATATGCAGTTTTTAATCAACAGAGTAAGAAATGTTGGAAATAAAGACAATATCATGTGTAACTTATTCTCTGACGCGACTAAGTGACAGCTATGCCAATACCATAGGTGACAGGCCGACAACAACACCACATGTCGAAACATAAAAATTTACATCCCATAGCTACAGCTTACAAATACAACAATACACCCAATAGTCACTCGACATATATAGGGCCAATCTAATCTCATGGAATGAGCTGAGGCCACATCTATAATATTGCAACGAAATACTGGATCTTCGCTGACGAAGACCGCCAATATGCAGACACGAATGCATCTGCCATCTGACTTGCTGAGGCCAATCCAAAGCGATGCTCGGGCTTCTCAAGTCTCCAGCTCAACTCTGTTGGGCAACGGATTAATGGAACTGACAAGGTGATGCCTTGACTGCATCATTTGGTGATCATTTGTAGCCTTCAGGGATCGGCTAGCCGTGGCTTTCTTTGTCAGACGTTTGCCAGCTTCTACACCTGTGGTGATTTATTTGCCAATATAAAGTGAATGAGTTTGAATCTTTCTTTAAGTTGTCATCTAAATATCAATGTATCACATATTTGAAAGCTAAATTCTACTACATTTTGCTAACGTGTGTATCCAAGGAAACAACTCAGATGACACACTCGTAACAAGAAACATCTTGCAAATCTTCAGATAAAAGAAGCTCATGCTAGATGCAGGTGGTGTGTGGACTTACCACTGCCAGGCAAGGAGAGTCTTTTATGAACTTGACAATCCGAATCCCCAATCTTCTCCTTTGGATTACCAGTTGAAGTCCTCTCCTTTGGATTACTAGTGGAACGCACACCAAGTCCTGAAGGACGAGACGAAGTTTCATCAGAACTTTCTCTGGGTAACACCTTCAGCCTAGGTTTAGCTGATATGGAACCAATGGAAAGGTTTGCCGAGGAACCACCACCCTCTGAGTTGGACGGGAAGACCTTCCGGTTCAATGTGTTTGATTGAGGACTTGAATCATGCTTTTTAACAGCTTTTCTGTATGGGGTCTTGGGTGCACTTCTGTCAGGTTGCCTGAATTCATTAACCATGACACTCCCATCAGCTGTGTAAGAGCCAAGGAACCGGCTCTCCCATGGACGGACAGCCATCCATCTCTCTAGCCAATTCCAGCCCCAGCTGTTGTTGTCAGGTTCAAATGTTACAGTTTGTTTTGAACTTGCTTGCCACTGAAATAAGTCAGGAAACAAGTCAGGAATTTCAGATCCCAGGACTTTGAAAGGCTCCTTAACCTATGAAAGGAGAGCTCAGTGTCCAACAACAGGAAGCATCGTTGGTTCATTGCTGTAGATACTACTGAAGCCCATTACAGAAGATCAGCAGGCTAGTAGGGTCAAACCACAGATCACATCGCAGATGTACATAATATATTCAGACTAGAGCAAGTTTCACGCATTACAACATTCACTCTAATCCAAGGTCTAGTACTACAGTATGCATCTAATTACTAGAATACTTGTTAGTGGAAAAGTTGAATAGACTACCTGATGAGTAAGAGCATAGGCCATGGCTCGCTCACGTTTGGCTGCAGCTTCCTGCCTCTTCAAAAGTTTTGCTTGGATATCTTCCACGGAACCAATACTATCACACCAGCCATCCTGTAATTTAAGACAATGGTAGAAGTTCACAAACAAACCAAATCACTGTAACCATCATGCCAGTTATTTCCTACTGAAAAGAGCAGGACACATTTCTAGAGGACGAAAATATGGCAATTTGTATGCAAAAATTATGTTGTGGTCTTTCCGAAACTTTTGATATAGTTCAGCATATAGTCAAGCTAAAAGAAATGGCTCACAGGATGGTAGGATATCTTGTTTTTGCAACTTGTGAATCTCACCTCAATTTCTCTAACATGTGCCTCATTTGTATGCTCAGGTGAACTATTTTGCTGATCAGTCTGGTTTTCCAAAGCCATGCGAACTCGTCTTGCTCTAACACGGGCTTGAACCCTGACCAAAGCTTGCATACAGCGGAGCGTTGTAGCAGCTTGCTTTCTCACTATATGACCTCTTACAAGGGCTTGAAGCCTAACCAGCCCTTTTAAGGCTCGACGGGCTCTCCTAGCCTGAAAAAAGGAATTAAAACATTAAGTTAGAATGGTGGTGAGCAGATCAGCTTATTTCAGGATTTTCTATGTTTCTGAGGCAAAGAAAACTTCTTTTGCAAACTATAGAATCAGCTTGTGAACATACTGCCCTAAAAAAACCTTGTGAACATACTGATTTCAAGCATCATTATAGAGTACGCCCACGGAAAGATATAAATTATACTTAGAACATAAGATTAACTGGTTTAAGTTTGTATCAGGAATTTTTTTTGCATTGGCATTATCTACATCCAGAATTGAGATTAAAAAACTGGAAAGCTGATAGATATACCAGGAAGATGTGGCAGGACAATTTTATTTTCGCTAAAACTTGGTATCTTTTGTCAATATAAAGTCGTTAATTGCTTACATGACTCAATGTGTGTGATTAATATGTAATCAGAACCATATGCGACTGATAAGGTAAGACAAATAGTATTGAGGTTTTGAGTATAAGAGTGCAATCCAGGTGTGTACTGAGATAGTGGAGTTAAGAACATTTTTAGTAGTCTGCACTTGCATGCATTAGATCTGTTAATGACATCCACATGACAACATGAATGCGTACCAGGAAAGCTCTAAATGCAGTCTGGATGACTGTAGCAGCCCAGATCTCATTGAGTTCATCTTCAGTTTGAGGCATCAGAACATGGGGTGAACCACAGGTCGGTTCCAAGCATGAAGGTATATCTGAATCACCATCCAGTGAACCCTTGCCACTAGCGACTTCTGGAAACTCTTCCTGTGCAGCCAGGCAACTGTCATCTTGGAAGTGCTGATTCTGGCTGTGAAGCTGGCCTGTAGCGTTATTTTTCTGCAGTTTTTGTAATTGATGACCCATAAGCAAAATGATGTGATACTCATAGCAGGGTTATGATTTATATAATCATCTTGTGACTGCACAAAGTGCTCAAAATTCCAAAGGTGCCAATGAATGATCCTGGTATTCATTACTTTTCCTTATGCCTGCATGTACTTAAGCAACCTTTCTACTAAGAAGTTAACCAGTTACTAGCAACATGCTCTCTGCAGTGAAACTCAAAACTAACACACAACAATCATGATGAATTGCAAAGCTCAACCTAGGATCTCTCAATTGTCAAGATATGATCGATAAGCCCAATTACTAAGTTCTCCCTTTTTTATTCTCAATATAATCCTTCCACAATCCCATCAGGTCTCTAGGCAATAAACAACATCAATGCACCAACCACCAATTTAAGAACCAAGATACGCCAGAACCGCAGAATGATTGGACGAAGCCGTACCATTTGTCCAGCATCTTCATCCTCCTTGCGATGCCTCTGCTGCTGCTTCCGCTCCACCTTCCTCAGCCCAACCAGCGACTTGAGCCACCTCGCCGAGATGCCCATCGCGCCGCCCTCCGCCCTTCCCAATCGCAACAACCTAAAACGCAAATTTTCCGGTTTCCATCAGCACCGGCACGAAAGTATCGCGCCCAAACTGCGCAATCTCCCACGGAAAGGAGAAAAGGGAAAAGGGAGAGTAGAAAGCAGCCAAGAAGTACCAAAGGCGCATTACCAGATCAACGCCGGCGGAGACCGGACCAAGAGCCGGGGTCGCCTCGCCACCCAGTGAACGGCGCCGCTCTGCAAAGATGCGGGGGTGCGCTTCGGGGCAAGGCGATCCGGAGGGGGTGGTGAAGGGATCAAGGAAAGGGGTGGCCGGGTGGGCTCGAAGTATCGCTAGTAGACGCCGTGGTGGAACCAGCCGGCCACCATTACTGCCGCAGCAGTGATGCCGCTGTGCTCGCCTGCGCCCGCATTATTGCGCCCCCGCTGCCGCTGCTCCTGCTTGCGTGGTGTGTTGCGGTTTTGCTGCCTGTGTGGCAACAGTGGCAACGGCACGGAGGAGAGAGACGGGGAGGAAGGAGGAAGAAAGGACGGCGCTTTTCTCGCCTTCTCACTTTCTGCACCGCATGTCGGAAAAGCCCTTTTTGTTTGTGTTCTTTTTACTCATCTTGCTGATTTTCTTGCGCCTTTTTGCCGAGCTCCAAGAATCACGAGAAGAATAATGCTGGGTTTAGCAGATAGTCACCTGAAAGCGATCGGGCTCGTCACTTTTTTGTCGATTTTGGCCAGTGATTCCTTCTGATTCCATGAGAGGATCACAACTTCTACGGGAGTATAAATCTAGAATTATTGGAGTATAAACATTGAAAAACTTGCACTTGCTCGTTCGTTTGGTTTGAATACTACGTGTCTTGGTTTGTTTTAAAAGAAAAGATCTTCTAAATGATTGTTCTCACGATTTGTTGTGAGAGAAAATCTTTATTTGGATGGTGGGATAAAGCCAAACGAATAGGGTGGTGTTCTTTTCTTACGAAGTTGAGGAGCTTGTTTTCAATTTTTGTTTATTTCGGCGCCAGACCTACTTGGTTCATTGCCGTTGATGATATGGCGCACTCATGGACTGGATGACCGTGTCCGTGTGCAACATCTTGAAAATTCGCTTTAAAAATATCATGAGATTAACGTGCTACTATCAGCGGAGCCTATCGGTGCTGTGCTGCAGCTACCCAACCACTATAACCAGAAAAGGACAGATGCTTTTCTCCTCGGAAACAGGAGGTTGATTGAGCGCCATGCCACCATGTTACCCCGTCCTTGCTAATCAACGATTGCGCCTGTCATCGGTCACACATCAACCATCAAGCATACGTGAAGAACCCGTAATTTGAATTTTGGAGCTTGCCGGATTCAAATTCCTGTACATGATGAACACCCTGCACGCAAGTTTCTTCGCTGTGGATTGCCTTTGCGGCATTTCTAATTGCCTGTCATAAAATGTTCATAATAAGACATGGTATTACACAATTTGTCTTCCATGACATGCAAAAAAAAACTCCGGATTGGATAGACATGGGAAATGCTCAAATTGTCTTTCGTGGCTGAAAAGTATGTTGACGTATGAGTTAGATAGTTTAATGACCAATAACAAAAATCCTTGGCAGGATAGTAATTTTCATCTCAATTTCCTTTTGAGGTTAAGATTTGTCCATCAACTATCAAATTGGTGAGTTTAATCCCCAAGTTTCTTATTTGTGCCCAAAATCATCTTTTCAATATGTGTGGCGTGCTAAGTAGGTGAATAGTACATCTAAGGGGTGTTTGGTTTCCGGAAGCTTATAACAAGCACTGTCACATAAAATGTTTTAATGTTATTTGGAAGGACTAAACACAATTTAGTTATAAAATCAATTGTACAGAGTCTTTGGACTTTCACAAGACAAATCTATTAAGACTATTTAATTCATAATTAGCACATATTTACTACGGGGTCATATGGGCTAACCATGATCTAATTTGGCTTAAAAGATTGATGCAAAAAAACCAGGGATTATGAAATTCATTTTATCATTGATCTACATTTGATACTTATAATTAGCATCAGACATCCAGTGTGAGGAGCTTAAAAAACACTACAAAAACCAAACACCCTTACGGTTCATAGTGTGCTACCGAGGCGACCATCCATATCAATCCAATTTAAGAGCATCTCCAACAGTTTGCCATTTTACTTAGCAAATCTTGTGTTTTAACAACTTCTAAAATATATGAGAAGTTAAAAAAAAGTCCATCTCTAATAGTTTGACATAACTCACTTGCCAAATCCAGATATAACTTAGGCAAAATAGGCGATCTCATCCTTGAACTTTTAGGAAAGGGTCGACTTCGTCCCTAAAC
The DNA here is from genome assembly GCA_947561735.1 of Cenchrus americanus. Classification (NCBI taxonomy): domain Eukaryota; kingdom Viridiplantae; phylum Streptophyta; class Magnoliopsida; order Poales; family Poaceae; genus Cenchrus; species Cenchrus americanus. The sequence goes on along the minus strand of OX387240.1, from coordinate 8,064,426 downwards.
TTTTCAAAAGACCACTTTAGTCCCCGAACTCTTGATTTTCGACTCGCTTACATCCCTCATCCAATTTTCCATCCACACCGTTACTTTGCCGTCATAGACCGTCACGGGACCAAAGATCTTATCCGTCGCTCGGTGGACGCGAACCCTTGCGGTCCATTTTTTTTGCATCCGTCGACCCCGCATCGAGCGAGCCGGGGGGTGATACCCACCGGCGTCGCCCCCGCGCCTCCCGGCCGACGCGGCCCCCGGCGCCTTCCACCGGCGCGCCCCCGGCGCATCCCACGCGCGGCTCCCCGACGCCGCCACGCGCGGCCCCCGGTGCATCCCACGCGCGGCCCCCCGGCGCCTCCCGGACGTCGCGGCGCACCGGTGGCTCCCCGGCCGCGGCGCGCCGCCTGCAGGGAGGTAGGAAAGCAATGCATCTTCCATTTAAATTCATGGATCCATGTTAGATGATGCTATTTTGGTGAATTTGATATTAGAAAACATCATGTAGGTTAAGAGAAATGGGAGATTCGAGGTACCGACTGTTCGGTTTCATTTCAATAGGGTATTTTTGTTGATGGATCATTGTTGAACTATTGCAATGGGGATGAGGGAATTTCACACATAGAGAAGGATAATTTGTCAATCCCAGAACTGGAAGGTTGTTGACATTTACATTGAAGAAATTGATGTGGACACGACTGCAATGGCCGTTCCCATGTGCCATTTTCTTCTCACAATAATAATGCTCAGTTGGCCACCGAACCCGCATCATCTAAAGGAAAGGGTCCAGCTACATCTTCAAGCACAAAGTCAACTAAGATGAAGACATTCGAGGACTATGGATTGTATTACGATGAACGGAACGGCTCGTCATTTATTCAGGTCAGTAAATGCTAATGTGATTAACCTCTATGCACTATTCTGTGAATTTGATCTCAACCAACTTGTTTTGCTTGCAGCATGGTCAAAAGAGAAGATTGTTATCCTTTGGTCAAAAGTCTGAAGCTAAAGCCTCCGCTGTTGGGAATGCTTCTGTTGTCATTGAGACAAGTGCAGGCCATCCCACCTCATCAGCAAGATCAACCATCAATGTTACAAGTGACCATGCAACTGCAAAGATTAAGTCTACTTCAACCGCACAAGTCAACAAAAAATCGGGATAAAATCCTGCATTAGCCGAGATCATGTAGTGACTCTCAATTTGTAATGCCTTTTGTTTGAACCTAAGACGTGTTTCATTGTATTGCACTATTTTGAACTCGAGACATGTATGCCTTTTATTATGTGCTTTGAAATGCAACGATCAAAACTCGGGAAAAATACATGTGTGTCCTTTATTATCTATCGAAATGCAATTATCAAATGTGTTTCTTAAGTTGAGATGCTTCGGTTAATTTTAGTTAATTTGATTGTACCGAGATGCTCCGGCCACACGATTTTTTTTTTCTTTTAGTCAATCTCCGGGCCGGTTGCGGAAGCTGCTCTAGCGGACGGTAGGTTTGGTTCGTGACGGCAAAGTAACGGTGTGGATGGAAAATTGGATGAGGGATGTAACGAGTCAAAAATCAAGAGTTCGGGGACTAAAGTGGCCATTTGAAAAGTTCGGGGACGAAGTCGACTTTTCCCAAAAGTTCGGGGACGAGATCGCCTATTTTGCCTATAACTTACATCGGGAACTAAAACGAAGTCCATATCTAATAGTTTGACATAATTTAGAGCATCTCCGACAGTTTGGTAAATTTTACTTGGCAAATCTTGTGTTTTGCCAACTTCTAAAAAACATTGCCAAGTAAAAAAACATCTCATCTCCAACGAGTTCATCTCCAACGAAGCTTTAGCATAATTCACTTGCCAAATCTAGATCTAACTTACATAAGGAAACCCGAGAGACAAACAAAATTATGTTTCTACCCATCCACCTCTTGAAAACTTAAATCGGTGATCCGAGAAAACTATTTTTATACCCTTCCACCTCTTCTAATCCGGAAGGATGCGCCGCGGCCCGCGGATGCTTTGCGCACATATATACGCGCGTGAAGTCGGTTTTCCCCAACTTGGAACAAATGGCAACCTAAGAGCAACTCCAACGGTTTAGCAAACCAACTTGGCATCCATCTAATTTTGTCAAAACAAGAAAAATTGGCATCCAACGAGTTTGGCAAATCAACTTTGCAAACATAGAAACTTGGCACAACTCACCTCCCCGCGCGTATATATGCACCCGCGGATTGTGGTTGCATCGGCGTTTCCCTCTAGGTGGGAGGGTGAAAAAAGAAATAAAGAAATAGAGAATGATTCCTAATGTAAGTATTCAAGAGGTGGAAGGACACAAACAAAATTTTGTTTCTCTCGGTATTCCCGGTGTAAATTAGATCCGAATTTGACAAGTGAATTATGCTAAACTCGTTGGAGATGAACTCTTTTTTTACTTGACATATCTTTTTAGAAGTTGGCAAAACACAAGATTTGTCAAGTAAAATTTGTCAAACTCTTGGAGATGCTCTTAGGGAACTATTGGAGAAGGGTTTTTTTATGTTTTTGGCGAAAAGTAACAATGACAATTTGGGATGGGAAACCGTTGGAGTTGCTCTCACTTGCCAAATCTAGATATAACTTACATCAGGAACCCTGAGAGAGAAATAAAATTATGTTTCTACCATTCCACCTCTTGAAAACTTAAATCAGAAATCTGAGAAAAAACAAAATTATTTTTATACCCTTACAGCTCCTCAAATATGGAAGGGTGCGTCGCGAATAGTTGCGCATATATATGTGCGCGCGGAGTCCGTTTTCCCCAACTTGGGATAAATGACAAACTGAGATGCGGAACTATTGGAGTTGCTCTAACCCAAACCAAAATTTGGCTACGGTAGCAAAATTGGGGAGGATGGGAGTCTACCTCAACTAGTCAACCCAAATCAAAATCGACTTAACAAACAAAAATGGGGAGGAAGTGAGCCTACCTCAACTTGTTAGGATGGAAGATGTGGTGGGCATTCTAATCACCCAAGGTTCTAAGTCCCATCATCAAGCTCAACTGTGAGTGACTATTTCTTCTTCTTGGTGAAAAATCGTCTAGCTCCTCATAAGTTGGTCTTACTTAGACTCTCTCCAACAGTCACCTTTTACGTTTGGTGGTGGTGGTTTCTTGATCTTGGTTTGTTACGAGATAAAGAAATCTACCAAATTTGATTCTTCTTGGTTGATTTATTCCGAAAGAAAAGATCGCCATCTTTACTGGTGGTGGCCGATAAGCCAAAGGAACGGGCGCCAGTTCATGCAATATTTCACCTGTGAACAGTGAGAAAAATCTCACGCTAGCACTTGCCGAAGAGCTGATATCGCCTAGCCAGCACGAATTGCAACCTGCCAATACGCATGTTCTCGCTTCTGTCATCTACCTCTAGCCCTTACAGAAAAATGGTTGATTGATGACCTTATACCAGTACACCACACGAATAAAAGATTTATAATTCTCCATTCCAAATCATTGGTCGTACTACCGCCTTATTAGATTCATAAATGTTGTTATGCATTTAGATAGATATATACATTATTATATCTAAATGCATGATAATATCTATATATTGCAAATTTGAATAAAAAAGGATCGCAGCAACCACGATTTCGTTGTAAGGAATTTCATATTTGAAAGAATCATACGAATTAAGTGCATTCGGTTTTTCTTATTTCGTATTTTCTAATATTTTTCTCTCACAATACTAAATCTGACGGCCAAATCAAATCAAATAAATCATACGAATTAAGTGCATTTGGTTTTTCTTATTTCGTCTTTTCTAATATTTTTCTCTCACAATACTAGTAAATCTGACGGCCAAATCAAATCAAATAAATCTGACTTGCCAAATCAGTTCTGCCGCGCACACTCTACCGTTAGACGACGGGGAAGCACGAGTATACGCACACCTTCCAAAACGAGCGGATCTCCTTATCGGACGCAGTTCGGTTCCCTCCGGCACGACCCGAACCCGACGACGAATCGAGTCGCGTCAACACGCGCGCTCCCCGGTAGCCCGCCCGCCCTTTCGCAGGAAGACCCCGGAAGCATCTGGAAGCTCCGGCCCCAGCCGCCGGATCCGCATCCGACGGCCCGCGCCCCACCCGCCCCCCGCCCTCCTGCAGCTTCCAGAGTATTCACTCCCCACCACCCGTTCCCTCGCTATAACTATCCCCCGCCTCCTCCTCCTCTCTCTCCTCCTCACAAACCGCTCCTGACCCGCGACATCGCTCCCCGTCGGATCAAACAGCTAGGGTTTCCGAGGGATTGATTGATTCTCCTCCCCTCTCGTCGGCGGCGAGATGTTCGGGCGCGCGCCGAAGAAGAGCGACAACACGCGGTACTACGAGATCCTCGGCGTGCCCAAGGACGCGTCCCAGGATGACCTCAAGAAGGCCTACCGCAAGGCCGCAATCAAGAACCACCCCGACAAGGGCGGCGACCCTGAGAAGGTGAGCGCCTCGGCTGAGTAGCTTCGATCTGTTGTCTGCGGTGGTGGAGTGTAGATGGGGAGGTTATCAGGTTTGCGGCGGGCTTCGGACGGTTTGGCTAGGTCGATTTTTTTACCCCCTCTGGTGCATGTGGGCGGCGGATCTGGGGTGGCCTGTGATTCGATAGGTTTAAGGGTTGGGCGGGCGCATGCGTTCGCAGTGGTGAAGGTATTCGGATGGGGTAGTGGATGGGGCTCTGAATTGTTAGGGTTAATCTATATATCCAGATGCATCTGATTATCTGATGTTGTTCATGTTTCCTGAAATGAGTTGTTTGCGATTTTGATGGGATCGATTCTTCGGATGGTTGTTGATTATGCTGACTGTACTGCAAACCTTGCTTGGTACCCAAACAGTGATAATTTAGGTTCTGATACAGGATCAGTAGTTTGTTAGTGTTTACACCTGATTGGTAGCTGCTCAGGTTGTGTTTATGTACATCAAATATAACATGAGGGATAAAATGCAACACTTTGATACTTGTTAGTATCATGGATACTCTACTGTAGCTTTTTTTTTATGGATTGTGAAATTGATGCACATTCTTCTTGAGGTAACAAAGAGTGCATGCCTGATTGAATGCTGCTTATCTTGATTGTTGTGGGTGCTGCTGATTTATGTAGTTATATGTTATGTGAATGCTCAAATTCTCAAAATGTTTATTTTCTGTTGATGGACAACTTGGAGTATGTACTGTATGATATTCTCCATCCTAGACTCCAAGTTGAATCAGTTGTCACGGTGGTGCTTTGCTTTTACTTTTGCTTGATAGAACTATAGGCCATTTTTATGTGAAAGTTATGAATTACTATTACTCAGGCTATATGAATGGAGATGTTGATTTCTGAATTGAAATGACAACTAAGATTGGTTCTTTCAATTTCAGTTCAAGGAGCTAGCTCAGGCTTATGAGGTCCTCAGTGACCCTGAAAAGCGCGAGATTTATGATCAGTATGGTGAGGATGCTCTCAAGGAGGGAATGGGAGGCGGAGGAGGGATGCACGATCCTTTTGATATCTTCCAATCCTTCTTTGGTGGTGGAAGCCCCTTTGGAGGTATGTTTTGTGGGAAGTAGTCACTACAATCTCTTTCCAGTTGTTAATTTTCATACCTGGGACTCACATTCTATGCTCCTGTGTTGTGAAGGTGGTGGTAGCAGTAGGGGCAGAAGGCAGCGTAGGGGTGAGGACGTTGTTCACCCTCTGAAGGTTTCTCTGGACGAATTATACAATGGCACCTCAAAGAAGCTCTCACTATCTCGCAATGTACTCTGCTCCAAGTGCAATGGGTATGTCAAATGGCTCATCTTTTCTGTTGAACCATGCATCTACTTCCTGCTACTCCAGGTTCTCATGCTGTGCTGCATTCATTGACACAGCAAGGGCTCAAAGTCTGGAGCTTCATCGAGATGTGCTGGTTGCCAAGGCTCTGGCTATAAGGTCCAGATCCGGCAGCTGGGACCAGGAATGATCCAGCAAATGCAACATCCTTGCAATGAGTGCAAAGGAACTGGGGAGACCATCAATGATAAGGACAGATGCCCACAATGCAAGGGTGAGAAGGTGGTGCAGGAGAAGAAGGTTCTTGAGGTAGTGGTCGAGAAGGGCATGCAGAATGGCCAGAAGATTACATTCCCTGGTGAAGCTGATGAGGCGGTATGTCTTCTTAACTCATCCTTGGTCCTGGGTTCTGAAGTTGTGCAGGCTCCAAATTAGGGTGGGTCCTGACTATTTTGTGTTTGTTATGTGCAGCCGGATACTGTCACTGGAGACATCATCTTTGTCCTCCAGCAGAAGGAGCATCCCAAGTTCAAGAGAAAGGGTGATGATCTCTTCTACGAGCACACTCTGACCCTGACTGAATCTCTGTGCGGCTTCCAGTTTGTTCTTACCCACTTGGATAACAGGCAGCTTCTCATCAAATCAAACCCTGGTGAAGTGGTCAAGCCTGGTAGGTGATCTTTCACATGGAAGATTTTAATTGGTTTGGTCTTTGCACATGCTCATCGTAGCTTGCAAATTGGTGATTTTGGCCAAATATTCATTGCTTATTTTCACCTGTGCAGATTCTTTCAAGGCCATCAATGATGAGGGCATGCCCATGTACCAGAGGCCCTTCATGAAGGGCAAGCTTTACATCCACTTCGCTGTGGAATTTCCGGACTCCTTGAACCCAGAGCAGTGCAAGGCCCTCGAGGCAGTCCTCCCGCCCAAGCCAACCTCACAGTACACAGACATGGAGCTCGACGAATGCGAGGAGACGATGCCGTATGACGTGAACATTGAGGAGGAGATGCGGAGGCGGCAGCAGCAGCACCAGGAGGCCTACGACGAGGATGAGGACATGCCCGGTGGTGCGCAGAGGGTGCAGTGTGCCCAGCAGTAGGCGCTGTAGGCCTTTAGCAAGATGACGGTGGCGGCAAATTTGTTGTTTCGCTATGTGCGAGTGGTACTGTTGGGTCCCAAGAGTTTTTCCCGCGTATTATGTGATATACTTTCGGTTATAAAATACAATATTTGATCCGTGGAGCGGGAGTTTTGCAGGTTCTGTTGCAAATGGTCTTGTCCTAAACGTATCTATTTGGGGATCGAGGTAGTAAGAAACAAGCAACGTGTCAGGGTTTGGGCGTTGGTGACAATGTGAAAAGCTTGAGCTGAAAAATCAAGTGATTAGCACAGGGGCTTCGTTAAATCATCAGTTGGCCTAACTGTAGAACCCACAAATCGGGCATGTTTGGATTGGGGTGTTAGTGTTAGTTTGAAACAAACTAACACCAAAACTAACCCTTTTCATCCAAACACATGTGTTAGTTTCGTGTTAGTTAGAACTAACACCCTCCAAAAAACTAACACCAGGTGGTAATTGGTGTTAGTTTAGTGGACCCCACCCCTTTCTCTCTCTCCCTCTCCTTTTTCAAATGATGGGAAAAGTTACTTTAAATGCAAACTAACACCTCCATCTAAACATCCAAGGTGTTAGTTTTTTATGTGTTAATTTGGAGGTGTTAAAAACTACCACTAACACTAACATATATCATCCAAACATGACCATTGTTGCCTAGTCCGATATCATCTTCAACTCAAGTCCATCGGTCGTTTCATGTTTAGTTGGTAAAATAAGTTGTTTCTTTTTTTTATAAATATATTTATTCAAAAGTAATTTTTAAAACAAATCTATTGATATGATTTTAACATTAAACACAACTTCAAGGTTAATGTTTTGACTTAAATTTTGTCGAAGGGAGTATGTAAGTTTTTGGCACCAGACGTGGTACTAGTTTTTTTTTTCGGTGGTACTGGTTTTTTTGTTTCCGGTGGTGGGAAACCGCTGACTGGGACTAGCTAACATGAAAAAAAAATTGACCTTTAGGACATTGTTCAAATATTAGGAATATAAATCATCAATAACTTTTAAGCTGTTGACCTTTAGGACATTGTTCAAATATTAGGAATATAAATCATCAATAACTTTTAAGCTGTTGAGTTTGCAAATGTGAAAATTATATGAATAGATTTGTCTTGAAAAATATTTTCATAAAGTTACATACATCACTATTCGATAAATATTTTTAAAAAAACGAGGTTAAAGTTGCATTTTGGAGACCGTGTCGCTGTCTTCGACGTCAGTTTTTTCAAAAAGGAGGGAGGAATAGCTAACACTGGTTTTTTACCGGTGGTCGGAAACCGCTGACCGACATTACTATGTGGATCAGTGGATGAATGAAAAAACAAAGTAATTTGGTGGCAGTTAACTGTCGGTTTCACCGGTAAGGAACCAATGAACATTTTGGTATGATTTGTACACATGTTAATGTAAAACGACCATGCCAAACAACAACTTATAATCACGCATACAAATATAGTAGTAATAATCGTGTATACACAATTACAAATGGATCAATATATTCAAAAGTGGTATCGCGCTGTAATTTACGATGGACATCACATCTAAACTTTACATTCTAAGCAGCTCAGCCTTGTAGTCTTCTCAAATTTGACTCGTCCACGCCGATATTGTCTACCATTCCTGAAGTAACATATTGTATTGATGTTGTCTTGCCAAGTTTTTATCTTTTTATTTTATGTTGAACTTCTAATACCCGAAAAAAATACTAACTGAACTAATATTTGAAAAAAATTTGACACCATTAAATTCTACACACCTTGAAATATTTTTAGAAAAAATTCTTTCAGTTTTTAATTTTTTGAATTCAAATTTGAAATTTTAAATTCCACCTGTTGGCCCCGGTGAGTTACCGCAACTGGTCCGGACCTATTACACTGGTTATCGCGGTAACCAACCGGTTACCCACGGTAAAAAAAAAAACTGGCCCAACAGAGGTCACAATACAATCGAGAAGTGTTACGGCAAGAATCTTTGAAAAAACAGTGTGTTTTCCGTGAAACGATGTTACCGCATTACGTGAGCAGCGTAGCGCAGCAGCCCCCCCAAATTGCCGTGAACCTGACAGTGCCTGCATTTTCCTCGGCCCTGTTCGTACAACGGCCCTCAAATTCTTGAAACAATGAGGTCATGGTTGAACCTAGGGTCCCATGATCCGTGTGTCATGAGGTTGTGCGCGTGCAGTACTTTCTCACACACACATGGTGTGATTCCGTGCTCTTCTTTCTTTTGAAACCAAGATACCATTGCCAAAGTTCGAAGTTGTTTGTGATGCCAAATCTGTCTGTGACGTGTGTGTGTGTGTGTTGTGTGCTACTTGAGTCGTGCGAGTTCAAATCGTTTGAACTCGCACCAAGCAAAGTGAATGAATGGCAGCAAGATGGACGGGCTGCTCGGACTTCCGAATGAAGAGGATAGAGGGAGGAGGAATTCTTGGTTGAACATCACTTTGCTTGACCCAGTTGGAATTGAGTACTGGACGATGGACGAAGCATCAGGGGAAGGCATCCCTGGAGGAGGTAGTGCTGGACCAGGCTGCTCAGCTAGTGAATCATATACAAGTTGTATAATCCAACGGCATTGTTTTACATAATTCAGCTCAAATACATTAAACAAGAGAGTTTTTATGTGTTTATTTGGCGGTTGACCTTCCAGACTGACCACACATGTTCTTCAACCTACCTTCTCTGACGTTGCAACGAAATGTTCAGAAGTCAGAACGGAGATGCAGTAGAGCTGCTGCTACTAGTATTTTTCTGAACAGCAGCAGCCAGCAACCAAGATTCGGTTCCAGAGCACCAATCGGTTAATGATCGAGAACAAACGAGATTCAGGCAAGGTGTGGTGGAGATCAATTCCGCTAGATCTTTTGACGTCACCCTTTTGGGTGTGAGTGTGAAGCAAGGCCCTGGCAATCTTTTACCTGTCGCTTTGCATGGCTGCGAGTGTCATGTAAACTTCAGCAGGGCCCCTTCTATGATACAGTAGGCTCTTAACTTGGCCACTTGGGTTTTGTTGGCGTGAACGATGGTCACTATGACGTTATGCAGAAAGGATCGATTCAGAAGAGGGAAAAAAAACTTTGACCTGTTCCAGAAAGAAGAAAAAAATCATGACCTTTTCCAGAAACCACAAAGAAGAAATTCTTTGACGTGAGGTGTGACAAGGCCTGAGAGCTTCATAAGGACAAGCACAAAACTGTTCCTTTTTAAGGACAAATATGGGTGAGAAAAAGGAATCAGGCCTATGGGGGAAAATGGTCTGGAATTCAGATGACTTGAAGTGCACTTCACATGAGGAGTTTCAATTGGACGATTGACATCATCTTGCCTTCTAAGTCAGTAAGGCACAGATCATGTTTTCACAAAGCCACCATATATACATTGGACTACCCACACAAGAATTAATGACATCTAAGAAAGAAAGTATTAAGCACACACACTAAAAAAATATTGCTGCTCCTACAATGACACTGCAAAATGTCTTGTTTTCATGGTTCTACCAGAAAAAAAAAGATCTTTGGACCATTTTTATCATATCCTTGTCCCCGGTAGCACCTGGCCATGAAGTGCCCATTTTGTCTCTTTTTTTTCAGAACAGTTAAACAATTTGTAACTTGGTTCATCCCGATGTACTTCGGATGAAGGTGTATGTAATTTAAATAGATGCTCGTCGTGGTGCTATATGAAGTTATGAACTACAGCAGACCGACTCGAACTACATGAGTGCTTCGCACAACTTATAAAAATCAAAGAAAGTCAGAACTTGCGCACATGATTGCATTGACCTTTGACAAATAAAACCAAACGAATCAACAGTTGTTCAAACAAACGAAAGCTAAACCAGCAGCAAATCAGCAGGAAACAGGCGTATAAAAAACACCAAACCGACGCTTTGACCTCGAGATCGTTGCCGCCCTCCCTCCCCTCTCTTCCTATATAGAAACTCCATTCGCTGCTCCTCTGCCTTCCCTACTGTTCCGCGCTCTGCAACATGCAAAGCGTTGACGTCGCACTCGCCGCAACCTCCCCTGCTTCGGATCCAAGCTCCCTTCAAACCCAAACAAAACCGCACCAAACGATCGAAACCAGAGCCGCGGATCCTTGTCCTCACCAACACCAACGCCGACGCCTCACCTCGCCGCGTTTCAGCTAGCTACCTTGCCACTTGGCTCGCCGACGCCGCGATGAGCACCGGCGGCACGCCGCCCGTGGGGCTGACGCCGGGGCCGGTCGACGGCAACTCCGTGGGCATGTTCAGCTCCGACCGCATCGGCGGCTTCGGCTACGGCGTCGGCGTCTCCGTCGGCATCCTCCTCCTCATCACAACCATCACGCTCGCCTCCTACTTCTGCACCCGCGCGCCCGTCACGGCCGCCGACCCGGCGGGGGAGACCCCGTCCCGGCGCCACCGTGGCGGGGGCGGCGGCGGCGGAGAAGGGGTGCACGACATCGAGCTCGGCATCGACGAGGCCACGCTGAAGGGGTACCCGGAGGTGGTGTACGGCGAGGCCAGGAGGGAGGCCAAGGCCAAGAAGGGCACCACGTGCACGTGCTGCTCCATATGCCTGGACAACTACGGCGACGGCGATGTGCTCCGGATGCTGCCCGAGTGCGGCCACCTGTTCCACCGGGAGTGCGTCGACCCGTGGCTCCTGCAGCACCCGACGTGCCCCGTTTGCCGGACGTCGCCGTTGCCGAGCCCCATGACGACGCCACTCGCCGAGGTCACGCCGTTGGCAATGGCGAGGATGTCGTCCTGACAATAGGCAAGGATCATGTCCTTGTTTTCTTTTCTCTCTCCCTCTCTCTATAAATTTTCTTTTATTTTTTCTTTACTCCTTATACACCACCAAAATGTGAGGTGGAATCGACTAATCGGGGAACTTGATCTTTGGAAATAGAATAGCTGAAAATGTCAACAGTAGGAATCAGAAACATCTTTTCTTGGGTGTAATTGTAAATTTGGGATCAGAGTAGTTTTCTCCTTTGTGAAAAAACATAGTTTGGATTAGGATTCAGTGTGCGTGTACTATAAAAGTACAAATGCTTGACGAATCTTCCAAAGATAACTTCACTGAGATTTTTATTCAGATTAGCAGATTTAATGTAGATAAGTATGTATATTCAATCTTATTTCAGATAAGGATTGTACTGTATGTATGTTTCAAACATTAACTCGCCATGGAATCTACACTGAAGTGTTGTATTTCTGATGAGACCAAGCTGCAGTAATCCTGAACAAGCCTGATAAGTGGTCTTCATATAGCATACGACATGGATATGGAAGATGGTTATCAGACGGTCCATACTATCATATACTCCTACAGATTGAAGTGTAGAATGCAGAATGGTTCCATGCTCTGATTCCTAACTGTAGTTGTTCTATGCAATAATACCACAACTTCCAGTTGCTCCAATGCCTTGACTTTTGCGGCCAAGTAAAACAAAGAAGCAGACTAGCGGTTCAGACTTCAGACTCCCGCAACTTGATCAATTTTAAAGTTCTACTAGACAAATACTTAATGAATATACCTCAACCATTCTTAATGATGTACATTCAGCCCCCCTTTTCATCCCAGGATTGCTGGGTCAATTAAGCAAAATTTCATTGTTTGAGCTTTGAAGTAACGAATGCCAATCAGAGTGGTTGCTGCAGAAGACAAGGGAGCAAAAAGGCAGCCTTTCTTTAATCCTTAGAAATGATACTTCCAATTTGATATTTTTAGGGCTACTTCCAATTCCGAAACAGGAATAAGCTATCTAAACCAAGCAATTTGAGAAGGTGATTTCATGAGAAAATGTAAATTAGGTCAAGGAAAAAATAATGTTGGCAAATGTTGTACTGAAGCTGTTCATGCCATTGAAGAGCCTGATTCCAGTACAAGACCTCACGATCCAGACATAATTTCTCACTTAATGCAGTACCTGAAAGATAAAGATCTTGGTGCCATTTCCTATTTTTTGTACACGAGCTTGCTACGACCAAGAGACTTTATAGCTCGTTGAATCACTTGTGTTGATCTGCAGTACATGAGACCTTAATAAGACAGTCTTGTATTTGTGTTCACTAGTGTCTCACAGGAGTAAAAGGACACAATAACCAAAAACGCTGGCATTTGGTAACTGAAAACAAGAAAAGGACTTGCAACCAGTAGATTTTGTTATGTTTTCCAGTGTGGTTCTGACATAAGCTTCACTACGTTACCTCTGAAGTTGGAATATAGCTGCCATCCATCCTTGTTATTCACTTTGACAAGAGCATGAAACTTTTAAGAACTACTACTGACAGAAGTAGCCCGTCAACACAATTATTTGAAATATTTATCTGAATTTGAGTCAGTACAACTCATAAAAGCCAAACTGCTCAGCAGTGTTCAAATGGCCAATACTTTCTGCCATGGTACTATTATCAATCAACTGGCAACATCAATGGAAACATGCAGTCTTGTTCCCCAATCTAATGTGGTCCTAACACTGTCTGTGAAAAAAAAATGCCAGTACAAGTTTAACAATGGATTTAGCAAAGATTTCGGCCAGGATATGCAAAGTTTAAATCTTGCAGCATCGTTTTAACATTCCTGCAAGATTTTATTCTCCAAGTGATAAAGGATATAAAACTGAAATGATAAAAACATATCGGTTTTTTTGTTTCATAATTTTATTTAATGTTCGCACCAAACAGATGTTGCATCATAATTCTTGGTAAATCTCCCCAGTCTGAATAATGAGTAAATCTCTTTAGTTTCACCGAACATTGACGGAATTTTTCCTGCAGTTTCTCTAAGCAGGTTTGGCACACGATCCTCTCAGCTCTGAACATTGCCTTGCCAGCCGACGCAGGAGGATTGCTAGAATGGTGGCTGCTACTGCGGAAAGGTCACAACAAACTTAAGCAGAAGGGGCTCGACTCCGTTGTGATGCTAGTGATGTGGGCAGTCTGGAAGGAACGGAACAAGCGGACCTTCGACAATGCGCCGCCGAAAAGCCCAAGTGAATTGGTGGACAACATTTGGAAGGACGGCGAGCTCTGGGTACTTGCTGGAGCTCGGTGGATGGAGGCCTTGGGGTGGCCTTACTCCACAACTCGGGCGCAGGGATTCTGCAGTAGCCTATCCTGCTCAACCCCTCCCCCCGTTGTTTTTGTTTACATCAAGCAATGTAAGAACCCGTGTGCGTGCGGTCCGGTAGACTCACATTGTAAAACAATTTTTGTGTTCATTTTTTTAATACAAATATGCGTAGCTCTCCTGCGTTTTCCCGACAAAAAAAACATTGATGGGATTTAGTAGGTCAGTACAGCCATAGGTAACAAACAAATCATTCGTTACGTAACTGAACTTTGAGGGAAATTTAAAAAGGAAGCTTCAGTACGGGAGCACGCTAGAAGCATACCGGTGGTAACATGGTTTAAGATTTCTGTTTATTAGAGTCTTGATCCTAATCATGTTTGTGTGCTCATCCATTTCAGGGGCCAAAGACTGACATAGCCCCTGCATCATGATGCTGGGGACTGAGTTCTCTGTGGTGAGGTGCCACCGCGGGGCTCGAATCCGGGCTGCATGCCTGAGCGTTAGCTCAGCTGACCACCCAAGCCAACACCATTTCAATGGAACAAAAGAGATTTTATCGAGTGCCAAACCAAACTGGTTTAAAAGTCAAGAAATGGATTAAATAAAGGTGCCAACACTAACTGTGCTTACACCAAACTTTTGTCAAAGAAACAAAATAAACTCTCGAACTTTTTTCCTGAATCCTGATTCACAGAATTTACAGATAAGCTGATTACTTTAATGGCTGCATTGGGATTTTGACTCTAGCCCAGCCCAACCCGATGCAAAATAGCCGCCTCGCGGGGCCGACAAGGCCCACGTAGGCTGTCTCCACCGCTGAATTTCCGGGCCCACTTGCTGAACCAGGTCGTGAGGTCATCGACATGTGTCAAACCGCATCCGCATCGAGTCACTGCGGTGGATTCGTGGCGTCACCTGCTAACCCATCTGCTCGAGCTCGACACGACTCCACTGCTCGAGACGCCGGAGAGCGAGAGTCCCCCGCCTGCAGCGATGGCGACCAAGCACCACCACCTCCTCCTCGCCGCGGCTGTGGTCCTCGGGATCTTCCTCCTCCTCCCCTCCGGCTGCACCGCCACCGCCGTCGAGTACTGCAGTAAGCGCGCTTCGGAATGCCGCGGGATTGGGCGGGCGAAATTGCTCTGATGATGATTTCTTGCCTTTTTTTTTTGCAGATAAGGGGCGGAGCTACCCAGTGAAGGTGAGCGGCGTGGAGGTTGTCCCCGATCCCGTCGTCAGGGGGGAGCCGGCTACCTTCAAGATCTCCGCCTCCACAGGTAACCAATCTTTCCGTTGCGAGGGGGCTCAACGGATTTGCCTATGTGTTTCTACTTTCGAATTAGGGCATTGTGCGATTCATAGAGGATAGCCGCGTTCGGCATTCCATTGTGCTTTGCCACTTACTACGTAGTCTAACTTGTTAGCCGGGAAATTCAGTGGTTATTGTCTCGGATTGAGTATACTGCTTGCCGGATCAAACTGAAGTGTTGATATTATAGCATGGCACTACATAGGGTCTGGTGAGTGTTTCTATGACATTGTCCATGTTTCACAATAAGAATTTTGCTGGATTGTTCTGGTCTACCGAACATTACAAAGAGCTTTCTATGGAAGATAACTCTTCTACTTAGACCACTCTTGGAGTCTTTGTAACACTTGCTGTTCACATGAAAGTACGTAACTTGGAACAACATATATTGGGTAATTGGATGCGTGTGTGGATGCCAATTCAGCAATTTCGGCTACTCTTGTAACCTTTTCTTCTTTTTTACTGATGCATGTATTTGAGTCAATGAGGACTCTTTTGGTTTGCTAGTTGTATCCTACAAATGATCTGCTGTCTTGTGTGGTGTGCCCATGTTTCTCTCGCTGTGAAGGTTAAAGACTGTAACCGCAAGGCAGGGTGAATTGACTGTTGTGACTCAGCCTAAAAGCAACCACTGTGCTATATAACTACTATTTCCTCCTATAAGATTGGTTAAAATTCGGATAATGAAATTGTGGAATGCCACCTGTTTTAGATCTTTTTATAGCTAGCTGAAGCTATCTTTTTATAGCTTGCTGTAGCTAAACCTCTATTCAGAAATTATGGTGTTACTATCTAGTTTCTCTAAAATTGGAAAATCTCCTGGTCATCAATCATTTGACATAACAATATTGTTGATGATAAGTCAGATACCTACATTTTCGTTACAACATAATGAGTCAATCACCTAGGGACCATATGTATGATATATAGCAGTCTCTGTTTTGTAGGATGACAATATGATCAAGAATCTCACAAAGGTGTTTATTGTTTATTGCTCATATGACCTGACCATAGGCCACAGGGCAAGCATTTGCATCGAAACTCAGTTCAATTTTGCTGACATATTTTCATGCATGACAGCACTTGCATTTGCCGCTTAGGCTATATGCATTTAACGTTCGGAATTTTGGAGTGATGCAAAACATACAGAGTATAGATGCTATTTTTGTGTCAACTTGTCTAGTACCCAGGGCTTAAGCCAGATGTTGAGCCTAGACCTTGAATCTATGATCAGTAGACATATCACATTATTTTACTTTAGTAAATACATATGGGTATAGTTATTTTACCTTTGGAAAATGCTTGTATGACTATTGGAGCTGTGGATGAATCTGAATACTCATTTGTTAGTTTGTGTCACCTTGTCAGTTTATCTTCTTCGTGGCGTTCACAAACAGGGTATTTACGGGATGTTTTTGTTTATGACTACAGATAAAAACATCACCACAGGGAAACTAGTGATAGATGTTGCGTACTTCATCTTCCACGTTCATTCAGAAACTCACAACTTCTGTGATGAGATTTCTTGTCCAGCAACTGGTGAATTCGTGCTAGCCAGCAAACAGACACTGCCATCGTTCACCCCGCCAGTAAGCATAACGAGCACCGCTGATGTAGCTCAATTAGCAAACTGCTAGATTTGTTGGATTTCCTTGGGACTGAATTTCCGTAACCTTTTTTTTCCCTGGCATTTTGGTTCTGCTGCAGGGTTCGTACACGCTCACTATGAAGCTGCTGGGAGACAGCAACGAGGAGCTGACCTGCATCTCATTCGGGTTCAGCATAGGGTTTGTTACGCCTATCGCCATCATCTAAGCTCAATCTTGGCCAGGGTTTGTGATCAAACGGCCCGTGGATGTACTCTTACAGAACACAATCATTCCATCTTACTTTCTGACGGCTAAGAATGTGTTCAACCGCTCTCTTTTATTCCTGAGTTGGACATCTAACTGCACATGGTGCTGCTATCATGAAACCTTGGCTTTCTGGTGCATATATATAAGCATGCCTTTTATGTATAATTGGACATTTGCCTTTCGCTATTGTCGTTATGGTCTTGCCTAGTGTCCTCAATGCGTCTTTCATGAACCACGAGCGCTTGAAAGGGCAACTACCCCCTCCGGCCCACTTCCTTTTGGTTCTGCCGTGGCCTGGTGGGTTGCTGTCCGTCCAGCTGGTCGTGCAGCGCCAGAAGCTGACGCTACCCGAGTGGTGCACGGCGATCCTAGGTGTGTGGCGGGACATGTTCTCGTGCGGCGGGGCCGCCGCAGGGGAGCAGCAGCAAACGGCCCAGCCGCCCAGACACGGCGGGCGCGACGTGCCAAGGCGACAACGCATGCCGTTGTTCGTGGCACGCACAGCACTGCAGGTGCAGGGGCGATTTCTTCGCGAGCGACTGCGCGGTGATGAGACCGCACCATGTGCACCGAAATGTTTCTTTTTGTTCGTGATAGAAACACTGCAGGCGCTAGTGGTGGGACCAATTAGCACTGACACGGAGGAGTACTTTGTGTTTATTTTATGTTCTCAAGTTGGCGTTTGAACTTTTTTTTTAAAAAAAATTGAAGTACTAATGCGTAATGCGTTTGAACTCTCTTTTTTTGACAACTACTGCGTTTGAACTTTGAACACTGCTTTTCGTAAAGAAAAGAAAAAAAGTGGCTACTGAACATTGTTTTTTTTGTTTTGGTTTCTTCCTGCAGGATTACTGAAAAATCGTGCGAACTTCATGTGTTCTGTACGGAACACAACTTGGATGTTCAAACGCTAACTGTAAGCTCGTGAAGTAGAGCATCTATATTAACGATAAGAATTTCAAAAAAGCACAAGCAAAGCATCCACGCTTTTATACCGTGCCCCGTGCGTGTGATATTATATTATTATCAAATAAAAAGGCAGTTCGAAAATTCAAATCCACGGCCACCAATCGCATTAACGGCTCTTATCGTGTTCAAACGATCAAATCCGAACGTTAATGGGCTGTCCGGGAAGCGGCGGGCGCCGCCCTCGCACCCAAATTACGTATCCGCAGCGAGCCCACGCCAACGCGGAGCACAGAAACAGAAAGAAACGGGAAGCTGCGAACTACACGGGGCCACGGGGGACTTCGCGACTCGCGCGGACGGGAAGCCCTAGCCTTCGCTTTTCCCTTTGCCCCTTCCCCACCCCCCTCCCCCGCCGCGCCTCCGCCTCCGCCTCCTCCCCCGCGCCTCCACCGCCGCCGCGGCGCCATGTACCCGAGCGCTGGAGGGAAGATCCGGCGCCGCCCGACGACACGCGCCGCCTCCACGCCCTACGAGCGGCCCCCAGCCGCCGCCGCGGCGCACCGCCTCGCGGCCGCTGCTGCAGCGGCGTCCGCTTCCTCGGGGGAGGGCGGCGGCGGCGGCAGCGGCGGGAGCGGTGGGTGGGTGTCCCGGCTCGTGGACCCGGCCTCCCGCCTCATCGCGGGCGGCGCCGCGCGGCTCTTCAGCTCGGTGTTTCGCAAGCGCCTCGCTCCGCAGCCGGCCCCGTCGTCGCCTCCCGGTGAGCCTTAGATTCTGCTCTGCTCCTCTATGCTTCCTGGGATTGGTGCCGCCTCGAACCGTCCGTGATTTTGGCTTTGGGCTAGGGTTTCGGGTTTTCCGGGCATCTTAGGGTTTACCTTACATTAGCTTTGCACCTGCTTTAGTTTTGGGTGATTTTAGCTGTTGCTGATGTAATATCTGACGCGTAGAGTTCAGCACGTGAGGACATCAAATTGTTTTGCTGCGGGGACTCACAGGAGCCTCCTTGCAAGAATGGAAAGCTTTTAAAACCGTGCTTTGTAGTGTTATGTACAGTGCATCAGTGTTGTTTAGGTGCGCCTGATCGATATCACAATGATTGATATGCACAAGCTACAAATAGTCTAAGTATTAACATCTGGGAGGTGTCTAACCTACAGGAACTGTGCTTTGTGTTTTTGTTGCTTGATGCGAAATAAGAGATGCTCTTCTCACCTCTGTTCTGTTTGCATCGCTGGCTCTTAATTATTGTTCACACTTCACACTTTTGTGTAATAATTGCGTAGAAATCACACTGTTTCTGATCTGATGTTTTGTTTTTCAGGAAGAAATAATGATCCAACGCAGGATTTACCTGATTCAACTAATGTTGTAAGCAGTCGGCTATTATATTGTGTTTGATGTGGCATAATATCATTTTGTCATCATTGTTCATACCAGAACATTTGAAATTTCAATTCAGGATTCACCTCCACTCCCAGAGGGTGGAATGGATAAAGGGGAGAACATAGCTGCAACATCAGATGGCAAAGCATTGTCTGAAGTGGAGCACTTGTTAATGCGGAAAACGTTCACTAGGTATGTATCTGCACGATTATTATTTTCTTAAATTCTGGTGTTTAAAAGTTATGTTTTGGTGTAAATGTAAAATTGCTGTAAATGTATTTGACCCCTCATTCCTGCTATTATCTGGTTCTGTGACGTTTCCCTTTTGTTCCACTGCTGTGTTCCTTTTTGTTCACGCCTTTTATTTGTCCTCGCATGTTTCTTTCACAATGTATTATTTGCTCAATGCTTCTAAAGAACATGACAAGGAATTATTCCTGTGCAGGGTTGAGTTTGATCGTCTTACAGACTTGTTGCGTGCAAGAACCATTGAGCCTGATCCACCTGCACCTATTGTTTTGCGTGAGGATAAGAATGAAGGTATTAGAATTGATGGAATAGGAGGCTCCACATCACACCAGGTGGCTGCAGATAAATCTCCGACTGTTAAAGTAAGGAAAAAACCCTAACTAAATTAGAGGAAGGGCTGTACAGTTTATAATTCCTTTTCCGGTGTTTCTATGGTCAGCGTGTGTGGTATTATAAGTTTAGCTTCTTCAAATTATTCTAGTCCTCTCTTCATATTTGGATCGGATAGCATGGCCCTGGAATTCCGTATGACTCACCAAGGCTCTTACTTCCTCCGCCCCCCAAAAAAAAAGTCGTCCTAGGAGTTTTTAGGACAGGTTAACACCTCGATTGCCCTTATTAGTCATATTTGGTGCTAATTAATTGTTGCATGCCCACATGTACATGCACACAAGCCAAATTGAGGATGATGACTCACTTTTTGGGAGAATTTTTGAATCTCAGAATGACTTGTTTTTTGGGGATGGAGGGAGAGGGAGTAAGTTGGTCAGCGAGGCATGGTGGCCCACCCCCTTTGCAGTGCCTAGTGCTTGTGAGGTTAGGCGAGGCGACATCATACTAACCTAGAAACAGAAGAACAACTGCACGGAGAAGAGGAAAGAAAAGGAGGGGAAAAACAAAGTACAGGGAGGAAAGGGGGA
Source organism: Cenchrus americanus (assembly GCA_947561735.1). NCBI lineage: Eukaryota > Viridiplantae > Streptophyta > Magnoliopsida > Poales > Poaceae > Cenchrus > Cenchrus americanus. The sequence goes on along the minus strand of OX387240.1, from coordinate 8,043,828 downwards.
GGGGACAGGCCCAATGTACCATTCAGCCAATGAAACCTTCTCTTAGTGGCTTCCCAGACTCCTGATTGCTCGATGCCCTTTGCCCTAAATGTACTGCTCTTAATGACTTCCCTGAGCCCCTGATTGCTCGATGCCCTGTTCCTTAAATGTACTGCTTGCAGTGATGCTGCTCTCTCCTCTTCTTCTTTCCCCGGAGGGAGTGCTGCTCTAGACACCATTGTTAGCTGATGGGGATGGGTGAGGTGGTGGTTGCATGGCCTTGCCTTGCCAGTTCCTGGCCCACTTTTCCTGCGGACATGCTGCTTCAACGTGAGCTAGGAAGAAGCTAGCAAATGTAGTATGCCCCGCTTTCGTTCTTGTGGAATAAGAAGCCCTCGTACCTTAATGAAAGGAAAATAAGCCAATCATTGGTGAATCTCTTGTATGTCTTTCGTGAAAAGTGGAGTGGATGTAGATCCCATTATAGGCGGGAGATAGGCGACTACATGGATTGAGAGGTCAAAAAGAGTATTGATGACTTCGTCTTTCGATTGGAACTGCCCGAGCTAGATGACAAAGCCGGAAGGTACCCTTTTGATGCTATCGAAATACCTCGCAATCTTTTCTTCTGTTGCAGGGAGCCGCAAGCAAAGGTACGGCTCCTAAAGCAAAACTAATGTGGGGTGCCCGGGGCACCTCATTTTGTCATTTTGTTGCTCATTCCCCGGATCCGTTTACCCCAGCTTGTTTGGCAAACCCTATCTTTCGAATTTCTATATAAAGAAGACTTGTAAACAAAAGGACTTATTGCTCTTTTTCGGTTTTCCTCTTCCTCCGCTGTCCTATCAATCGGCCATGTTGTATATTGCCGATTACCACCAAAAGTCAGAATAGCTCCTTTCACCAGCTGCGAACTAGGAGAGAAAAAAGGGGCTTTAGAAGTCACGAAAATGGTCAGGAAGAAGAGGGATGAGAGAAGTTGTTGAGAAATATGAAATTGGAAAGGTCTTATCTTGGCTCGCAAACCCCAAGTTTGTCTATGAAGAGCTAATCTAATTGTATTAGTTTCTATAATGGAGCTCCACAAATTTCTTGCAAAGAACTGGGAGTGCGCTCATTCTAAAATTGGCAAGGTCTTCCGCCTAGCAAGATGGGTTTCATCTCTTTTCGGAAGATCAACCACAATCTGCGCCATTTTCCCAGAATGTATCCTAATTTTTGGCCTAATTCTTCTTCTGATGATCGATTTAACCTCTGATCAAAAAGATAGACCTTGGTTCTTACGGCAGGCAAGCAAGCCAATCAAGAGTAGGGCTAGCCAGAAGCGTCAATGCAGACGCCACCCCTTTATAACTTAATTCTTATCTAATTTGCATTTTGGCAGGTACATAGTCAGGGTGCTAGTTCTCCTGCAGAACTTGCAAAACAATATATGAGCTCCCGTTACTCGAGGGAACCCCAATCAAGTAATCTGCGGAACCGATTGTTTCTTGAGAACAAAGGTGAAGTGAGTAACACTGCCTATGATAGGAGATTTGGACCGCCAACTGAATTTGGGAATGAAAACCCTGGGCTCCCTGTAAATGGCTATGTGGCTTCGGGATTACGTGGGCGGTCAGCGATATATAGAATGTCCCGCTCTCCATATTTTAAGGTTGGTATATCTACTTGCATTATATCAGATTCTTGTAATTTCTTCAGTGTTGACCACCAGATCTATCTTAATATGTTTGTTGTTGTTGCTAAAATTGTGGTATCATGGAAGTATGTTGTGTCAATTCCACTTTGTATCATTACCGTACCTGTTGATCAAACTGTCAAAGTTAAAAGGATAATTTACTTAATACTTTCTAGATTACCACCTATTTCACACAGAATGCTCTTGGTCCTACAGCACTAGAGATTTTTTCCATGTTTAATTTAATGAGCTCAGAAGAGCTTTCAAGTTTATGAAGTAATTATTTGTTTATGCTTTTTGTAGGCTCCAAGCTCTAGTGAAGTGAACAGATCTTCATTATCCCAACAAGCACAAAGTTTGCATGCCAGTGGTAGGCAGGTAATTTATTAAATATTTAATACTACCGGATAGTTTTTGTAATGAAATATACTATGTTTCTTACTGCTTATATTTATGCATTTGAAATAGATATAGATATGTTTCGTAGTTATGGTTGTGAATGTGTAAAATCTAGGTCTCCCCCCTAATATAGCTGTGCTGTGGCATATGCAATCATTTGTGCTATAGAAAGCAACATATTATTTTGTTTTTAGGGCAATAATAAATTACCTGTTAGGTACACTATTGAGGAACTTTCTCTGTGACATTGTGAGTTTTTTTTAGTGAATTCTGCATGGCGTGAACTTTACCGCTGTAGCTTTTCTCACTGCACTCCCATCTTCCTAACAGGTATTGAAGCGAAGAGGGGGCGACTTAGAGAATGAAGTTGGGTCCATAGGTCCCATTCGTAGAATCCGCCAGAAGTCAAATATGATGTCTCCTTTTAGAGATGCTCATTCAGTTCCTCGAGGAAACCTTCTTACTAGCCGTACAAGTGGTTCTGATTTTATTGAAGGCAGCACATCCATCCAGGAATCTCCGAGCTCGAAAAGACTATTGCTTGGAACAAGTCAATCTGTGAGACCCCTAGAATCCCATAAGAGTGGAGATGGTAAACCTAGTGATAGCGCTCCATCCATACCAGCTCAATCAAACAAAATGGCAGAGAAGATATTTGAGCAGCTTAATATAATAGCTCCATCGCCTAAAGAAAACCAGTCTGGACAGCAATCTGTAACTGGTAATGCTAATAATTCAATGTCGAAGAAACCCATTTTGCAAGATGCTGGACCAAGCAGTATGTATGACCCTTCTAGTTCGCTGAAATTTCAAGATTTGGATGGTGCAAATGGACCCCTTGATCCAGACTTGAATGGTTCCCTGTTGAAGAAAGACAAGCTAAATATAATAAAAGATGGACCATCAAAAATTGCTTTGTCTGATAAGTCTACCTTTTTGGGGAACTCAGTATCTGCTTCTACATCACGAAAACCAGGCTTTAAAATGGCTGTGATAGAGGTAGGGGAAAGGTTTATTCTTGTTTCATCTGTCTAATATTCATGACCTGATGCCTTGTTTTTCCTTCACTTTTATGTTCTCAAGGACTTACCAGAGTTGGATGATGATCTGGAGGTCCCCATTCCATCAAAGAGCCCATCAAGGAAGATAGAGATTGAAACAACTGGGCAGAAATCTGAGTCAGTTAGAAAAGAGCAGAAAGTTGAACAAAATATATTAGAGCAAAAGGTCGAATCAAACTTACTGAAGAACATTGTTGGTTCTCCGGTTAGTGAACAGCCTGTCGCATCACTATCTAAAACTGTCTCTTCATCTGGTGGTTTGCTTTCATCAAATGATGCTGGAAAAGCAGTTCCCAATGTTTCTGTGGATACCAATACTGGTTTTGCACTCTCAAAGGCCCCTCCTGGCACCCGTCCTGCAAGTGTGTCAGCAATGCCACTTGCTCCAGTTAGTGACGATAAACAGACTGGCACTTCAAATTCTGTTTTTGGCCTCAAGCAGTCTAATACATCAGATTTGGAAGCACTGAATGTTAAAAACAAGTCAACACTTGGGCAGAGGTGATTTCTTGGATCCTTGTCCCTCTTTTGATGTTTTATGGACTATATATGATATTACTAGTAAGCATTTGCACCGTAAGTATGTGGGGTTTTATACTTCCATTGTGTTGGTGAAAACAAGATAGCCACATAATATCATCAAACTTGAATGTTAGCATAGGTTCAATTTTCTGCGATACTCCCTCCGTCCCAAGTGCAATTCTAGTTTTTCTAGGACAAATTAGTGGTGGCGCGAAAAGACTAATACCCTCATTTGTTAGCCACGTGCAGGAAGTTTTGGCATGAATGCAAATCAGATCTGATTACCTAATTAGGTAGTTAATTAGATCTATTTTCTAGGATTGCACTCTTTGTGAGATTTTTTTTCAACTGTTAGGATTGCACTTTTCATGGGAAGGAGGGAGTATGTTGTTAATTTGAACCATTAAACTGAATGGACTTTTGGAACTATGTTTGGTTTGTCCTTGCCATGAGTAGTGATGCATTGGGAGCTTTATTACTATTATTTATTTTATCATGAAATTGGTAAGACTCAGTATTGGTAGTCGGAAAGAGAAATGTATTAGTCCTTTTCATTTGATGTAGATCTTTTGATTGACAATTGAGATAGAACCTATGGGAAGTTCTGATTTTAGTCTTGAGTTTTTTTGTTTCTACTTGCTGACGCATAAAAAGACAAATTGATCTTAAACTGATCCTCCTAGTAGGTCTGCTAATCTATTCTGCCTTTTACGTTTCAGTGTCACCAAGCTAACAACATCGGTCAACAGTTCTGAGAGAGGTGATAAAACAGAAAAGGCAGATGTCATTAAATCATCAGACAAGGTTTTGCCATCAGCTGCACCAACAACACTGAGTGCACCTCTCCATTTTACCTCTGCTGCGTCTACTTCTGCGAGCCTGAGCAATGGCTTCTCGCACTCTTCATCACCAAAGCTTGCAACTGTCCCACCTACTGATAAACCTTCTGCTGGCTCAGTTGCTTCAACCTTGTTTGCTGTGTCCAGTAGCAATCCTGCTATTTCATCATCATCATCAGCTCCTGCATTTACAGCATTTAATTTTTCTTCCGGTGCCTCGGTTGGCTTGTCATCAGCAAAGTCAGATGGCACAACTGCTGGGGTTAAGCCAGCTAGCACCCTATCATTCGGGATAGGAGGTGCTACAGATGATGCAAAGTCTACAGCTCCAAATTCAGCCAGCACGCCACCATCAAAACTTACTTCACCTATTTCAAGTTCTCCAGTTACATCTGCACCTACTTTCTCTCCAGTTGTAGCGTCAAGCGATGCTGCAGGCTCAGCAGCGGTTGCACCATTGAATACTTCCACTGCATCTGGTGTTCAGGCTGCTTCAACCGCATCATTTACATTTGGAAGCTCTGGAAACAACCTTTCTGGGTTCAGCTCGCCAGCCCAGTCTACTGGTCTCAGCACATCATCGGCTGCTGGTAGTACCTCTCAACCATCTGCTGCTAGCACATTCTTTGGTAGTAAGCCGACGCAGTCAGAGGGCACAATTCAACAACCATCCCCTAGTCCCAAACCGCAATTTGGTTCACCATTCCCATCTGTGACTCCTGGTGTTGGAGCATCTTCATCTGGATCTGGGACCTTATCTTTTGGAATTGGAGCTTCCGTGACTGGTTCAGGGACCATGACATTTGGTGTTGGAGCTTCATCATCCACACCTGGAACTTCATCAGCTTTTGGGGCAGCAGCTCCCTCATCAGGACCTGGGATTTTCTCTTTTGGGGCAGGAACTTCCACGTCAGGATCTGGAACTGTTTCCTTGGGAGTTGGAGCTACCTCATCTGGACCTGGGACCGTGTCTTTTGGAGCAGGATCTGCCTCATCTGGACCTGGGGCTGGGTCTTTTGGAGCAGGAACTTCCTCATCAGGATCTGGGACTGTTACCTTTGGGGTTGGAGCTGCCTCATCAGGACCAGGGACAGTGTCATTTGGAGCAGGAACTGCCTCATCTGGACCTGGGACTGTGTCTTTTGGAGCCGGAGCTGCCTCATCTGGACCTGGGACTGTGTCTTTTGGAGCAGGAGCCTCCTCATCGGGACCTGGAACTGTTAGCTTTGGGGTTGGAGCTGCCTCATCTGGACCTGGGACTGTGTCTTTTGGAGCTGGAGCTGCCTCATCTGGATCTGGGACTGTGTCTTTTGGAGCAGGAGCCTCCTCATCGGGACCTGGAACTGTCTCGTTTGGAGCAACATCGACAACGGGTACTCTATTTGGTAACTCACCATTTGGATCTGGAGCTACATTTGCGAACCCATTCAACTCTAGCTCAGGTACTGGGTTTACATTTTCTTCAGCTAGCTCTTCTGCTGGTGCATCAACAGTGGCCAGTACAAGTGTATTTGCCACCACCTCCACTGCTTCGCCAGCCTCCACTTTCAACAACCCTTTCAGCTCAAGTTCATCCCCTCCCAGCACATTTACATTTGGGCAATCAGCTTCATCGAGCGGTGGTTTTGCATTCGGAGCACAGCCAGCTTCAACTTTCTCATCTCAGCCTTCTGTTTTCTCATTTACCTCAGCAAACGCAAGCATGAACCCATCTACCCCGCAGCCTGCATTTGGGATGACAAATACGAATACTGCCTTTGGCATGAGCTCCCCCGGAAATGATCAGATGAATGAAGACAGCATGGCAGATGACACGAACCAAGCAGCACCTGCACCAGCACCGATTTTTGGTTCACCCTTTGGACAGCAGAATAGTACGCCTGCTGCCCCGGTATTTGGTGCTCCTGCAGTCCAGCCAGGTGGAGCTTTTCAGTTCGGGGGTCAACAACAAGCAGCGCAACAGAACCCATCCTTCCCAGCTGCTGGCAGTCTAGAGTTTCAGGGTGGGAATTTTTCATTGGGCAGCGGTGGCGGTGGTGGTGACAAGTCGAGCAGAAGAATGATCAAGGTCAAAAGGGCACCAAAGAAGAGATAAACCCTTCTGTTTGAGTGGTTAAGGTTGAGCAGAAGAATGATCGGACTGCACCGTGCGGTGAACATCTCACGCCTCGGTTGATAAGTCAAGAGGCACAAAGATAACAACGATTTGGTTCATACGGCCATACAGATTTGCCACCACATATCATGGCTCACTTGTAAACCAACCCCCTGAAGGTCAGTGCATAGTCTGCCCCCATCCAGTTCATTTACTCGTCTGAGCCGGCCTGCATGTCTGCATTGTGTCGTACGCTTGTGCTCTTGGGGTGTAAAATAGAACCACAAAGACGTGTCTCCAGGTGTAATTTTTGGTTCCTAATCCTGCTGTCCGCCTCCGGTATATTTGTCTCGGAGCGTTATGCACTGTTGTATTTTTGTTTACATATCCAACAAGCTCAGGACTCTAGTTTAGAAAAAAAAATATCTACTACATCCAAACCTCGCTTTCTACTAGCGCGCCCCGTACGCGGTCGTCCGCTTCATCTCCTGCCGAGCTGTTGCGTGTGCCGCGGCCATGCTGTCGTGCGCGTCCTCGCTGCGAAAGCATTTCTTCCTTCCCGTGTGCTTGACCACTTCCTCAGAAAGCTACTGATCGGCACCTATGGTTAATATATAGTCTCTTTTTTTTTGTGTGTGTGTGTGTGCGGTTGCTTATATAATTTATATAGTCGGGGCAACTGACGGACACCTACCTAATTTTTGAATCCTAGTTCCGGCAGCTGAGAAATCTCAACTGGGATGCCTCGCTACCGGCCACCTGCCGCGTCTGTGAGGCGGAGGTGCAAATGCCCATTGGCTATTTGGCTCGACGGCGACGCGCTTTTGGACTTGTTCGGCTTGGACAGCGGCGCGACCCGGTCCACTTAGGCTTTCCGTTCCCTTCCCTCCGTGATCGGCGGGAGGGAAGGAAGAAACAGGGCGGGCAACAGGACAAAAATGTTTTTTTGGCACGGGCGTCGTGCCTCCGCGCCGCCCCCCACTTCGCACCCTCTTCCTTCCTCCTGCTGCTGCTGCTTCGGTGCTTCCCTCCCCCCCGTGCCATGTCAAACTCACAGCGAGGCACGAGAAGCCACCGCACCCTCTGTCCAATCAATTGGCCCACGTTAACCATTCAACTGCGACTGCGAGCCCTCCCCCCTCTGGCTGGCCCCCGCCCTCCGGCTCCTGGATCTCCCTTTTTGTTCGCTTCTTCGTCCGTTCATACTTCCCTTCACGTACTCCTCGACCTTTTACCCTTTCTCGGCCATCTATCCTATCCGCGAGGGATCGATCACGCGTTTCCACCTGCGCTGCCCCCCTCCCTGTTGCCTCTGCCTGCCCTTTTGTTGCTCCCCCCTGCTCGCCCCTCTTCTGCTTCTCACTCCTTCCTTACCCAGAGCCACCTCGATCACGATCCCTCTCCAACCAAAGCTTGGTCAGTATAGTCTGATCCCGATCGGCCGGCCGATCCTCCTCTCGCTCTGGGCAATTTGGGTTCTTGCACTTGCCGACTTGCGCTTGCTCTTGCTCTGCTCCTCTCTCTGACTGTTTCGCCCACCTCCCGCGCACAGGCCGGCCGGACGGACGAGGCCCATCCATCGTCGCTTGCTCTGTTCCATTGAACAATTCTCCTCCTCCTCCTCCTTGCAGCCGCTTCGTCGCTATCCTTGACGCCGCGTAGCTGCTGCAGCCGCTGGTCTCTGCATTGCGAGTTCGAGTTCGGGACAGCTTCGTCGCCCTTTTGCCTCCCGTTGACTCCGATAACTCCGATTCGATCTTCTCCGCTTTCCTTGCTTTCCCGCGGCTTTGCTGATCTGCTTCCCAAGAAAGGGGGGGACATTTCCTTATGTCGGAGGAGGAGGCGTGTACTAGTGCTATATCCCCGACGCGACGTGACGTGATCTGAGCCGGCGCGGAGGAAGTTGGGAGCTGTTGTTCCTTGGATCCGATCGATCGATCCCGGCGAGGCTCCAGGTGAAGAAGATTCGGCGGCGTGTCGGCTCGCCCCGCCCCGCCCCGCCGCGATGGGGAACACGTGCGTCGGCCCCAGCATCACCAAGAACGGCTTCTTCCAGTCCATGTCCACCGTGCTGTGGAAGGCTCCGCAGGACGGAGACGCGCTGCCCGCCGCCGCCGCCGCCGCCAATGGCCCCGGCGGCTCCAGCCCGGGGCGCTCGGCGCTGCCGAAGCCGGCGTCCGACGTGCAGGTCTCGGTGCAGAGCAAGGCGCCTGAGCCCGTCAAGATGGCCACCTCCCAGTCGGAGCCGATGCCCAAGCCCGCCCAGCAGCAGCAGCAGCAGCAGCAGCAGCAGCAGCAGCAGCAGCAGCAGGACGCCAAGCCGAGCGCCGCCCCCGCCCCCGCCGCTGCTGCCAAGCCCAGCTCCAACTCGTCCGGCGAGGCGCCCAGGCCGCGGCCCAAGGTGCCGCAGGTGAAGCGCGTGTCCAGCGCCGGGCTGCTCGTCGGCTCCGTGCTCAAGCGCAAGACGGAGAACCTCAAGGACAAGTACAGCCTTGGGCGCCGGCTCGGGCAGGGCCAGTTCGGCACCACGTACCTCTGCGTGGAGCGGACCACGGGGAAGGAGTTCGCGTGCAAGTCCATCCTCAAGCGGAAGCTCGTCACCGACGACGACGTCGAGGACGTGCGGCGGGAGATCCAGATAATGTACCACTTGGCCGGGCACCCCAACGTGATCTCCATCCGCGGCGCCTACGAGGACGCCGTGGCCGTGCACCTCGTCATGGAGCTCTGCGCCGGCGGCGAGCTCTTCGACCGGATCGTGCAGAGGGGGCACTACACCGAGCGGAAGGCCGCCGAGCTCGCCAGGGTCATCGTCGGCGTCGTCGAGGTGTGCCACTCCATGGGCGTCATGCATCGGGATCTCAAGCCGGAGAACTTCCTCTTCGTTGACCAGACGGAGGAGGCCGCCCTCAAGACCATTGACTTTGGTCTCTCCATTTTCTTTCGGCCTGGTGAGTTTCCGCGATCACATTTTTATCTAAACTACAACGGTGCATTCCACTCCATGCACAGGATTTTTTTTCATTATGCACAGGATATCTATTTGTCAACTAAACCATTCATCAAGCATTACTAATGTATGAACATGAATTGACAATTCTATATCGTGATTCTTTTGTTCTTCGACTTCATCCATGATTTAGTTATCCATCAACATTTGATCAGCATTATGCAGTGCAATGCTACTCACGAAAATCCGTTGTGTTCTGGCAATTGCTACTATATGTCAAATTGCCCAGGATGTTTATACAGAGAGAAATGCACCTGATCTTCAATTTAGTGATTTGATTTCCAGTAAAATTAGAATTCCAAATTCTGGCATAATGTTGCTAGTGGTGCTACTACTACATTATGTTCTGGATGCTTGAAGTACTGGGTCCTTGTCATCAAAATTATCTAAAATAATTCATACTGTGTCAACAACAGTTGAGACATGCAGTTGCACATCTTTATCTTTCTGCAGTATGCTTCCCATCCTTATGATATCAATCATTCTTCATTTTCCTCTAATTATTTAAATATATGGATCTTATTTCAGGTCAAATATTCACTGATGTTGTTGGTAGCCCTTACTATGTGGCACCAGAGGTCCTCAAGAAGAGATATGGTCCCGAGGCAGATGTTTGGAGTGCTGGTGTAATCATTTACATCTTGCTTTGCGGTGTGCCACCATTCTGGGCAGGTGCAATATTCTTTAACCTTTGGTTCCCACCGATCAGTATTGCACAAAATTCCTGAAAATTTCAGTCTCTTGGACTAATTATGCCTTCTATTATTTCGATCAGAGAACGAGCAAGGTATATTTGAAGAGGTTTTACATGGGAGACTTGATTTCGAATCAGAGCCGTGGCCTAGCATCTCTGAAGGCGCCAAAGATCTTGTGAGACGAATGCTCATTAGAGACCCAAAGAAGAGATTGACTGCTCATGAAGTTCTACGTGAGTTCTAACTTTGCATGATCTGTTCGTGCGTGCATTCGATATTTTCTTCAAAATTACACACCATCAACAATGCATTTGGCACTTAACATTGCTGTGGCCATCTTCTTTTAGGGCATCCATGGGTCCAGGTTGGTGGTCTGGCTCCTGATAAGCCGCTGGACTCTGCTGTTCTGTCCCGAATGAAGCAATTCTCAGCTATGAATAAGCTGAAAAAGATGGCTCTCAGGGTAAGCATTGTCATGAAAGAATTGGTTTGTATTTCTGTTTTGTGCGTTTGTTGTAAATTTTATCTATCATCATTTTGCATTTGTACTCATGTACGCAGTGAATAGGTGTGTTGGCCATTTGGCTGATACAAGATGCATTGGGGAAAAAAACATGCAAGGGGGAAAAACAAGGAAGGCAATCCAAATGGTTGGATGCTATTCCTGACGAGGTGGATTCAGCCAAAACGCTTGTCCTGATATGTTTGTTCTCTCCAGGTGATTGCCGAGAACCTATCTGAGGACGAGATTGCCGGCCTGAAAGAAATGTTCAAGATGATAGACACGGACAACAGCGGGCAGATCACCTTCGAGGAGCTGAAGGTGGGGTTGAAAAAGGTCGGCGCCAATCTGAAGGAGTCGGAGATCTACGCGCTCATGCAAGCAGTAAGTTGCTCGTCTTCAGTTTCCCAAACCAGAACGAAGAGTGGACGGAACCTGCTGTGGCTGACATGTCTGAGCAGGCGGACGTGGATAACAGCGGCACGATCGACTACGGCGAGTTCCTGGCGGCGACGCTGCACCTGAACAAGGTGGAGCGGGAGGACCACCTGTTCGCGGCGTTCCAGTACTTCGACAAGGACGGCAGCGGGTACATCACCGCCGACGAGCTGCAGCTGGCCTGCGAGGAGTTCGGCCTGGGCGACGTGAAGCTGGATGACATGATCGGGGAGGTCGACCAGGACAACGTCGGTGACTACTTATCGGCTTTCTGAGTTTTGATGACTCCCGCGCGATTCTGAATGTCTCTGAAACCGGCCGTGGCTGATCTGTTTGCCTGCCCCCCTCTTCTTTGTTTGTGTGTTGCGTTGCAGGACGGGCGCATCGATTACAACGAGTTCGTGGCGATGATGCAGAAGCCCACGATGGGGCTCCCCAAGAAGGCCGGCGCCGGCGGCCTGCAGAACAGCTTCAGCATCGGCTTCAGGGAGGCGTTGAGGATGAGCTAGCGGGCGGTTTTCTTCTTCTTCTTCTTTTTATTACTGCCTGTAGTTGGAGTGATCGAGCGAGTACAGTTGGTGTAGAGAGACGGGGTGGTGATGATAAGATAACAACGGGGGGTGGTGTGGTACGGAGTCGGGCAGAAGAGTAGCGATGGACACGTACTACTCCTGAATCGGGTTGGGTTGTTTTGGTTTTTTTTTCTTATTAAGCCGTGTGAAGTGCAGACGGTTTTGTTTGATTTGGTCCCGTGTACGCATGTGCCGTCTCTTCTGCAACATGACATTGGTGCTCTGACGGATTCATGTCGCGTTCTCCGCCCGCCCACCGGCCGCCGCCGCCGCCGCTGCAGAGTCTGCCTGCAAGTCTGCAACGCACCGCCCCCGACCGAGCGCCGCCCTTTTCGCTTGGCTTATCAGCCACCAGCCAGCAGTACTTTTCTCTCACAACAAATTACCGGCACACAACAAGATTTTCTCTGCCGAACAAACCAAAGACTAGACATCAGCCACCAGCCAACCGAACAGACTGCGCGTCGTGGCCTGCCGCCCCCGCCCCTCGGTTCCGTTGGCCCAAGTTTCCACGCCATTCCAGCGGGTGCGGCGACGCGGCCCACGGACGCGCGCGGGGAGAATGCGTCGTGCAGGCTCCGTGCGTGGGGTACCCTGGTGCGGCGCACGGCACTCCGGGTGCGCCTCGTGCCTTTTCACCCGGGAAAACCAGGGCGGTGGCCGGTGGCGGACGTTTTCCCATTGGTGAACGATGCACCCAACACCGGCCTGCATCTGCTGCTGCCTGCTCCGGTGGCACACCCAGACCCAGGGCGATCAGCCAGGCACGTTTCCACTCTCCGAATCTGGAGGAGCCTGAATCCCCAGCATCCCCCACTTGCACGATGGGATTGGGTTCAGGTTCAGGTTCAGGTTCAGGCGCCGTGACTCTCTCTGTCGCTTTGCTCTCCCAGTCGTGCTCCGTGCCTGCGATGCTCTGTTACTCCTGTCCCGGACACGGCGCAAACATGTGGCCCGTTCCGTCCATTAAACCCGGAAGCTACCGTTAGCGTCCCAAACCTGGACCACTAGGCCGGCTCTGATGACCGACTCCCAGAACGGCTACAGCCTTCTGGAGAGATACAGTGCTCCATTGTGTGGTGCAGGGGTGTTTTTTTTAACACGTGCACAGCACGTTTTGCATTAAGAAGAAGAGAGTTACAACCAAACAACCTTAGGAGAACCCCTAAGGCGCAGAGTTACAAGCAAGCACAACTAGAAAGGTAGCAACCACGATGACCAACATGTTCCTAGGAACCCAACAAAAGAAAACACAGAACTACTGGCAACGCCTGCACGAAAAGAGAACATCAAGAGCGCAAGCACATTTGCGACAGACTCACACCTAGGCGCCAACGGGAGAAGAGCATGAAGGTCCTGCAAGATGATGCCTCCAAGGAGGGGAACGACGTCGACGCCTCTATCATCCGTCTACCCACACAGAAGCAGACCAAGTTTTCACTTGGCAAGACAAATGAACGGAGGTCGAAACAACGCCTCCAACGAGGTGAGGTACGTTCCGAAAAACGCACCCGTTGTCGGCCCGACAAAACCGGACCAAGCTTTCGCAGGCCTCCGGAACCAACTTCATGCAGCCCACCACCAAAGCCTAGGAGAAGTCAATCGATGGAAAGGCAGCAAGACCGTGAGCGAGCCGGAAACTCGTGAGCTGGCTCGACTCAGTTCAGAGCTCGGCTTGACTCTGCTCGGCTGGATCAATTTTTTAACGAGCTGAGCAACTAATTTTGCACGTTCTGTTAACGAGCTGACTCGAGACAGCTCGCAAGCCATGTGATGTGGCTACTGGTTACCTGCCCGTTGTTTAGGAGTAAGTAGCCTTTTCTCGCTGTACCAACCACTAGTGCTAGCAAAGAGCAACCCCCTGAGCTAGTTGTTTGCCACCCAAAGACATCGATCATTGACGGAATCAGGCAAGGACGCAAGGTCAACTGGCACGCTAGCTGTCACTTGTTTTTGGTACCGCTCGCTTGATTTCTTCGGAGCTGAGCTGGAGCATATGCACACCACATCCATCGTGCTCGGTGTGACTCCGTGCTTTGCTCCCGAGAAGATTCCTCCCACTGTCACGACTCTCGGAAGAGCAACGCACAGGTACGTGCACCGACAGACTCACAGACAGATCACACAGCCTTGCAAATCTTCCCAAAAGGTTTGTCGCGACAAAATAAAACAACATATTGGGACATACAGATTATAATACTATATATGATAAGGAAAAAAGGGAATCATAAGAATGATTGTTGTGTGTTTACCCCGATATCCTCAATTGTCAAAACGGGAGCAGAAGCAAAAGAATGACGAAACCGAAAAAACAAAACGTTTTAATTTCCTTCCTATACACAGACGACGAGATCCTGGTCCTCCTTCATGTATGGACAATTTTTTTTCCTGACTTTTTTTTTCTTTCCCCCCCTCTCTCTTTCTCTGGACAGACACACCAACAACCACCGAGTTTACATCCCCACCTGATTCATTATTATTATCATCATATCAATAAACAAAAAAAAAGAAGAAAACAAATAATAATGTGGACGGCTAGCTCCCCTCCAGCACCACACCCCCATCATCAGCCATCACTTCGTTTCAGTTCGTTCGCCTTTCGGTATCATGGAGGCTTGGAGAGGCTCAATCTTCGCAGCTCGCGAATCGCGATCGCTGACCGAAGAGGCCTGCCATTTGGCACGAGGCTTCTAACAACTTTCCTGCAGGGTTTTGGTAGGGAGCAAAGCGTAAGGCTAACTGCATATGGTTAAGGTTAACAAAAACAAGTAATGACACCGACGTGGTGCCCAACAGAAAAGTAGTAGAAAGTAATAAGAATGAATGCTAGATTATGCTTGTAACAGATGACATGTCAAATCAGCGCGACCGCACCCGATGCCTAAAGAAAAAACTTGCTTTTTTGGGGGAAAGGCTAAAGAAAAGCTTGAAAATTCTATACATGTCCATTTTCATTTTCTCATGGTTGAGTGGCATGACACTGGTCACTGGACAAAGGTAACTTGGATTCAAAGGCTACAACAGGAAACGATAGACACCATCTTTGGCAGGTGGAACGGATCTGATGCCCAAATCATAAGGAACTGAAAATACAGAGCAGACACTACCCAAAAAAAAAATCTATAGACCAAAGGTATCTGACCATGCAATCAGCATGGCAATGTTGCAGTCCTAGAATGCCATTGAGCAAATATGTCCCTTCCCAATTCTAACGGCCAGTTAGAATCTTAGGCCCCTGCACTTTGGGCACATTCCTAGAAGGCCTTGGTTTAATCCTGCTCCCGAGCTTCCAATATTGAGTAGCCTTCCAAATAAATACTAACAAAGGCCTACAAGGGTGTAGTGGTTGGGATTGTACTGAGCTGTCTGATTCAGATATCACATGTATTGGTTTGAGGATATTCAACTTTTTTTCCTCTGTCACATGTAGGTTTCCTCTGGTCAGATTTTGATTTTTGTTTATTTGTCAGTGTCTACGGTCTGAACACTTCCAAATCACACAATTCGACCTTGCCCTCCCTCTAAGCATCAGGTACCATTTCACCTAAACTATGACAACAAGGACGTGACCAAGGCTTCACCATGAACCTTTCATGCTTTGGGGAAAGGCAAAATTGTTGCTCAAGCGCCACGGGCAAGAATAGCGTTGCTTGCGGTCTCAGGAACGGTATCAGCCCTCAAAGAGATGCTGAAGACAACCTCCCACCACCAGCAGCATATGCTTAACTATCCCTATTATTTCAGTCCACATCCACGTTTGCACGGTGCTAAAACACGTTGGCCAGTACTGTATAGATGTTGAGCATTTGTGGCAGCAAAGCCTAAGGAGACTACAGTAATATTGGTCCATGGTAGAAAGTGGCCAAACGGGCACCGACAGGCCCATATGCCTTCCAACACGGCCACGGGCAGTAGGACAGTAAGGAACCCTAATTGCTGCTTCTATTTTATGCCGCCTTCGTCTTTATTCTACTACCCGGTACTACTACTCATCACCCACCAACTGATAAATTAATCGTCGCCGGCAACGAGTCGAACACCTCACCGGTACCCTCACCGGCAACATTCACCGATCAACTCGCATTGCTCTTAACCAATTGCGAAATTAATTTATCGACCTCACCAGTCTAAGATTATGAGCTGGAAATTTCGGTGCTATGATTGAAGTAAGGACAATGTGTTGGGTTACTTTTGAGTAATCTGTAATGATACGAGTAGAACAGAAAGGACCGCGTCCAGATCTGAAGGTACTGACCTCGCCGGAGCTTGATCTTCTTTTTGGTGGTGATGGCGGGAGGCTTCCTGTGGGGGTCGGCGGTCTGCGTGGCGTTCTTGTCGCCCGGCGGGAACAGCACGGCGTCAATGCCCTGCACCGAGATCCTACCGTCGGTGTAGATGTCCGGGTCGAAGAGGTAGGCGGAGCCCTCGCCCTGGCCGAACTTGACGGAGCCGTCGGCCTCGCGCGCGGTGACCTTGTGCGGCAGCCGGAGCGTGTCGTAGCGCACCTTGCCGAACCGCCGCACGGCGTTGTACATGGACTCCTCGGTCTGGTACTCGGGGACCATGTGGTAGTAGAGGATGTTCTCCGGCGAGCCGGGCTCGCTGAGCTGGTCCGTGGTGAGGCGCGCCATGGCCTCGTCGTTGGGGGCGAGGACGGTGAGCACGTATCCCTCGGAGACGAGGCGGCCCATCTCGGTGGCGAGCGAGGTGAGGTTGACGAGGATGTCGGCGAGCTCGTTGTAGCCGCCGTACAGGAGCAGGGTCTGGATGAAGTCCTTGACCTGGCTGTGGCCGTCGAAGTGGTGCTTCCCGTTGCTGGGCCCTGGCGCGGGGGCCGGGGCGATGGACGGGCCGGGCGCCATGGCGTCCCAGATCGGGAGCACGGGTGGCGCGCCGGGGGGCACCGGCGGCGCGGGCTTCTTGAGGCGGTGCGTCCTCGGGTCCACCTCGGGCGCGCCGGTGGGGAGCACGGCGGAGATCGCGGCGAGGCTGCGGCGGCGGTTGAAGTCCTCCTGGACGGAGCGGGGCACGAGGAGGCGCTCGATGCCGTGGATGACCCCGTCGGGGCGGAGCACGGCGTCCGGGCGCGTGACGGCGGAGCTGCCGACGCGCATCCCGGCGGCGAGCTCGACCTCCTCGCCGGAGAGCGTGGGGTGGGACGCGGCGGGCCAGGACTCGGAGGGGAGGCGCGCGGGGAGGACGTGGTAGAGCAGCAGCGCCTGCAGCGACTTGAGGTTGCGGGGCTCGAGGAGGAAGCGCTTGAACTCCGGGTCGAGGTCCCGCTCCAGCGCCTCGTTCCGCGGCGCGAAGATGGTGACGTTGTGCCTGCCGACGGCGTCCTCGAGCGTCTGCAGCAGCAGCGCCTTCTCCACCAGCTCCGCCAGCTCCGTGTAGTGCGAGTCCAGCAGCGCCACCAGCACCGAGTTGGAGTTGACCCCGACGGCGCCGCCGACGGAGCCGGCAGCGCCTCCGCCGCCGGCGCCCGCCGCGGCGGGCAATGTGGGTTCCTGCGGCGCGGCGTCCTCGGCCGCCGCGCCGGCCAGGAGCACTAGGAAGAAGAATAGAAGGGCGCCGTGCGCCGGCGCGCCCATGGCTGCGCGCGCCCGGCCTCTGCTCTGCTCTGCTCCCTGCTGTAGATTGCTCTTGCTTCCGCCGCCGGCCGCCGCTGAGTTGCTGGATTCCACTTTGGGGCGCTTGCGCTGCTGCTTCTCTATGGACGGACCTCTGGGTCCTCTGCTAGGCTAGCTCGATTTGTTGTTGTTGGCTGGGGAAGAGAGAGCGAGCGAGAGGAGAGAGAGAGAAGTAAGCTAAAATGGAGGTGGGTGGTGTGAGCCTTTCTTTTGGCTGTTTTTTTTTCTCCCTCTCCCTCTCTACCTTTGTAGAGAGAGAAAGCAGAGTGAGGTGTGAGAGGGAGAGCTTGCTTATAAGTGAAGAGAGAGAGAGAGGAAGCCAACCGAGCCGACGGATGGAGGGAGAGAGACGTGTGAGACGACGCGGTGTGGGTGGGTGGGGGCAAGCGAGGCGAGGCGCACACAGACACAGGCTGGCGGGCGGGGCCGAGCCCGCAGGGGGGGGGGGGGGATGTGTCGGTCGGTCGTCGGTGTGCGGCGGGCGGGCGGCAGCGCACACAAGGTTCGCGTGTGCGTAAGCAGGGGAAAGGCCACGGCCGCTGCGGATGCTGGCGCAGCCGGCCAGGTGGAGAGGTGGCCAAGCCAGCAGCCAAGCGGCGGGCGAGCGCGGCAACGACTGGGGAGGCTCGGGTTTCAGCGGGTTTTTTGCCCTCGCGCGCGAGGATTTCCGGTGGTTTCGGACACTTTTCACGGTGCCCGCCGCGCGCTTCCCTTTTTGAGCGCTCTTGCCTCTTGGCGACTTGGCGTTGGCGGGAGCGTCATCACGGGTTCCGGTGCGAGCCAATGGGAGTATGGCCGTATGACTACGGGCTTGATGCCACCAGTCGGGGTTGGATCGCGATCTGGCGGCATTCTTCTGGCCGCCATCATGAGAATTTGGGCTGAAAAGCAGCTGCCGTCAAAAATTTACGTGCTGATTTCATTCTGCAGGCCGTAAATAAACTGGATAATGCTTCTCCAGTCCAGGGTTTTCTACTTTTTGTTAGTCACTCCGTCGGTGCTAGTTGCGGGGCCCCAGAAGGAACTGACGAGTTGCTCGAGTGCGTCTCTCATCCTCTCAAGAAAAAAGAAAAAAGCAATTGCGTTCCGGTAGGTGCAGGTGTGCCACCAGAACCGGATCAAGAAGCGACGAGCCAGCTTCTTTATCATGCTAGACTAGAGTGCACAAGTGTATAAACTAGTAGTAGTATGTTAATAATACTAACTTTTTCTCATCGTTGAGGTCAAACAAGACTAGAAGAGCTGGCCGCGTCATGTGCGTTCGCATTGTAATTAAGACGCACTAACTACTGATCTCCAACTCTAAGTGCCCCCGTTTACCAACAGGTTAGTGTGGAGCAATGCCCAAGCAATGTGCTGCTTCCTGTGTAGGTGTGTCGTTTTTTGTTAGGTTATTACAACCTTACAATGGCATGATTAATATTGCCTCTTCTCTCTACCGTGTCAGGAGTGGTGGTGGTAATGGATCGTGGTGACCTGACTTTACTAAACTTACTTTTTAAATTTGTTAGTCTAAACTAAAGTATCCTTTATATATACCACTCTTAATCAGGTGTGTGGTGAGGAGTAATGGAAGGTTTAGACAACTCACCCACAACTAATAATGCCCCCCCTCCCTGGGCTCTCCTGATTAGACCAATGATCACCGATCCATGGTCTCCATTAAACTAATCCCGTTGCGGTTTTTCAATGATATCGTCGATCTCGCCTGCCAAAAAAACATTTGCCTTGTGCCCCCTCTCCAATAAAATCAGCAAGAATCCACACACCGTGTACGGCTTGTGCCGTGCGTAGATCGCCACGTTTTCTCCGGCGCCGCACAGCATGTACAAGTACAACCGCAACGCAGAACATGGCTTGATGACGCGGCTTCGTTCGCTGGACGGTCGCCATCATAACGCCGGATCGCCGGTGCCGCCGCCGCGGCCGCGCCGCGAGACCCCAAACGGCCGGCGATCGTGCTCGTGCGGCACCCCCACCAGAAGAAAACGCGCAGGACGGACGGCGCCGTACGTGCCGTCTCTTCTGCTACATATCTCTTTCACACGTCCAATACGCGCGCGGCTCAGAATCATCACTAAAAATGGCACTACTGCCTTTCGCTAACGAGATGTACGGTGTTGCATCGACCAATCAGTGGCAGCAGCTTCTCCCTTTTTTGTCTGCTAACCTCAATTATGGACTCTTTGTTGTAAGGATATCGTCGTCGAGGGTGAAGTGAGCTGTCTCTTTTCCGATGGTTTGGCCTGAGGCATGCATCTCGCCGTCGCCGGGCGGTCGCTTGACGTGGGTTACTCTCCACGCTAAGTAAGCTACCCGGCCGGCGTGCGTGCTCGCTCGACGACGCGGCTTGTTTCCGGTCTCTCCAACCAACAATTTTCCGGCACCACGTGCTTTTCCGCCCCACAGTTACTAATGTGTTTAGTGGCGTCTGCCTGCCTTTTTTGTTTCGCCCGGCCTGCTGGTTTCTTTTTTTTTCCTTTGCCTTACTTTTGTTTTTGCCGGACGGAAATGCGTGCAAAGACGACGAAGCTCCTGCTCCTGTCACGTTCGTTCGGACTTTGCCCCGCAGCAGCAAGCAGAATGCAAGATGGCCCTGAAATCTGAACTGGTGCGAACGCATAGTAGTTACGCTGCATCCTTTGAAGCCAAGTACTGACTGCCACATGGTAGTACCGTGCTAGCGTACAGACTAGAGTGCCAACCGACGCTGACTGGCCAGTATGTGTGAGCACCCCCAAACTCACGCCGAGTTTCGGCCTCCAGCGGAGCCGTGCCGGTCAGATGCGAGGAAATCAAGCAAGCGAGCGAGCGATCGAGCGAGAACGAGAGGAAGACGAAGGGTCGTTTCGTTACGGATACGAGTTGCGTTGATGATCTGCTGCCACGCCCACGGCCCGACTGCCCACCTCGCGGCCGCACGGGAAGACGGGCCCCGGAAGCGTCGGTGCCGGTGGGTTCGGGTTCCACGTCGTCTGGGGCCAGGAGGCTCGCCGATGCCGATGGACAGACGGCAGCAAGCCAGCAAGCGAGGAAACGAACAGCTCGTCCCCGTGGCCATCAAGCTGCGCGCGCGCGCTATGCTGTATGCTCTCTCTTTTCCATCGAGTTTCTTGACCGGCCGGCTGCCTTGTTCTTTCAGAGATCCCGCAGCACACCTGCCGGCTGCCGCCACCTGTGGGTACGGTGCGGCTCCGTACGCTTCAGATCGAGACGCAGCCATTGCTTGTCGCGCCTGCACGTGCGAGAGGAATTGGGACGGGCTGGCCACGTGAAGGCCGCATTCATCTCATACTGTCAAACCTTGATCCAGGGAGGTTACAGCTTTTTTTTAATCTTCTCGTCGATGACAAAACTTCATTCCGAGTCCCGTGTGTGGTGCTGTCACGTAGTACGTGCTCTTCTATTTGTCTGACCACACTGGAAAATTTCAGACAAGAGAATTTACCTTGAGAAAGAGAAACGATCCCTTGGCACGGTATATTTGTACGGGTATGAAGAGGAACCGCGCCACCAACACTCATATTGTTGCAGTTACAGACATCTCGTTAGTTACATTCCTTGCAGATGTTACACAGGGGGAAACGTATAGAGGGCTATAGAGTGGAACTTGCATGTGTTGTTCCTTCCCGTGACCTGGACGCAAGAGCTTCAGCCAACTTCTGACCAAACAGAGATCACGAAGCATCGCTGGATCCCAGGAGCTCTGAACAGACGATGTTTTTCCTTTGGACCTGAAGCAAGACAAATCCGTAAGCAGTCAGCCTCTACATCGCCCAACACAATCAGAGTATCATCAGTATGATGCTGGCTAGTTGATTGGAAGAGAATAACTCGGTTTCATAAAGGCAACGTGAAGAGCGATAGTAGGCACCCCATCTCAAAAGATACAGACTACTGATTTCTCAATGTTTTACTTGTACAAAACGGACATGAGCACATACCTGTCTTTTGAGTTGTGTCAGTTATTCCAAGGGCATTCCCTCAATGAGAACCAGATCCTGATGCTGAGGTGGCAGAAGGCCCTGTTCCGTCCCTTGTGTCCATCCGTTCCATCATGCGAGAGACTGCAGCAATCCCTGCATTCACCTCCCTCCTTACTTCAGAACTGATATCTGATATGGTGTTGCTCCGGGAAAACCACCTTTCCCTCCATCCACTTGCACTCTTGGTTATAGAATCCTTGTACCTGCCATAGTCGAAGGTTCAAAACGAATGCACACATGTAAGTAAGATGAACATGCCTCTGTTCCATTCGTAAGGAGTTTCAATGGGTTTGGAGAGTAGTACTTCATTGAAGCTGACTGCAGACGAGATCTCAGTGTGTCAGGGAACGATGGTAAATCGGATGGCCCTGCTCTATCTCGATCAACATGTGTAGATTGCATCCCAGCAATCCTGATCAACGGCACAAACAATTAGAATGGGCAAAGGTTCAATCATAAACAGGAAAAGTGCACAGGCACAGTATCATAGGATGTAGAACTTACCTATCATTAATATCAGCAGGAGCAGAACAATAGAGAGGTGGACTGATAGCACCCTCTAAACCACGAGTCGTGCGTTCCTGTTGAACAAGAGTACCTAAAGGCCGCCCAGAAACTACAGCAGGGGCTTGTTCATAATCCGCTTGACCTGAGGTTGTGTGCTCATCCGGTGAAAGCACAAGAACTTGCGGGTGACTGTTTGCTTCCAATCTGCTGTGGTGGCCATCTCTTCTATGATGCCGGTGTGACCTACGCACTACAGCTGCAGCAGCCAGATGCTGGAGAATGCGTTCTTCAAGTTCTGCATCATCTTCACCTACAGGAATCTAAAAGTTCAAATGGTGGTATTAGTAGAAGTACATGTGAGAAATATACATCCTGAGCAAAAGAAAAGGGCAATTGCTGAAAAGATCCTCAAATGTGAATGAACAAGCATGCCAAGCCACACCTCAAAATCTCCAAGCATTGGATGCCGAAAAAGAGCAGTACTACGTGAACGATTAGCTCGCATGTTCCTCTCTTGTTCAACAGCCTCCAGTAGCTCTTGACTGCAGCACTTTGAGAGAGTGTGTGAGAAATAGCACAAGATCAATCGCTCGGAAAATAGACATGACAGGGGATGCAATTTTCACCTCATGGTATCTTTCATGCTGATAGGTTGCCAACACATGGGACATTGGGAGCTTCTCTGGCACCTAGATTGTTACATGAATCAGAATACATTAAAAAACACGTGAAATAGAAACTGTAATCATGGTAAACAGTAAAGGTAATTCCTGTGTGCATTTATAGGAGACTGACTTAAGTCAATTTATTCAACTTAGACAAAATGAAGCATGTACTAACATTATTTCTTGCATTCTAAATCAACAATATGATGTAAATTTCCATTACTCCAATATAGGAAATCACGCACTAAATTCAGATCCCTGAATTTTTCGAGGACAAAATAGCACAAAACCCCAAGAATCAGTGACAAAAAAAAAGCTGAGACATAAATTGGAAACTGTAAGCACGGTCAACAATAAACTAATTTCCTTGTGTATATTGATTCAAGAATTAACTTGGTCAATTCAATCAACCTTACTCAAGCAAAATAGAGCATGTATTAATATTGCATCTTGCAATATATCGAGAATATAATGTTATTCTCTCCATTACTTCAATGTCAGAAACCACACTCTAATTTTAGTTCCCTGAATTTTCAAGGACAATATACCACAAACCCTGCAAATCAGTGATGATAACTCAATAAAACAGCTCTCGAACCACAGAAATACTTTCAAAAGGATAGCTCAGTAAACTAACGAAAAACGCTGCAACAAACATCCAGAAGGACAAAATGGTTGAAATATTGCAATGTGTTACTAAACTCCATGCTAAAGCAAGACATGCATGTTCAGAAGAATGAATAAGCATTACCAACTTGTGAAGGCGAGTTGAACACAATTGTAAAAACGAAAACCTACAAAACACATGATCCGACTGAAGCCCATTTGGTAGACTAGTAGTTACTCTTCTCATTTAGCACATCGATTGGGGAGCAAGTTTTCTCAAATAACATTAGCTTATGGCCATGAAACAGAAAATATCTGCAACTATTTTAAACTAAATTTCTAAACCAAGCACCAGATCATCACAGTCAAATTACATAATGAAAGCATTACTCAGGTTATTAGGCAAGCACCATTTTACTTCATAAGCCGGCAGTCAAATAAAAGTCATTTAGTTTGGTCTTTGGATTTAGCTAAGGTCATAAGGATGAAGCACATGCCAACATGTTGCTGTACAAACTGATCAAGAGAAATTTCTGTAATTGGTCTTTGGATTTAACTAAGGTAATTGGACCATTTCTTCTTCTTAATACAAAGATACGCATCTATCCTGTGTATTCAAGAAAAAAAGGAAATATTTGCAACTCTTTTAAACTAAATTTCTAAAGCAAACACCAGATCATCACAGTCAAATTAGATAATGAAAGCATTACAGAGGTTATCAGGCAAGCACCATTTTACTTCATAAACTCACAGCTAAATAAAAGTTATTTAGTTTGTCTCTGGAGTTAACTAAGGCCATAAGGATGAAGCACATAACACGGGAAGTATAATGTCTCGTAATTTATGCCCCAGAGCGCCACATGCCAACATGTTGCTGGGCAAACCGATCTAGAGAATCAGAATGTGCTATTATAAGCTAGAGTAGCATCACCCTGGCCACACATGGGTCAACAGGCATGATAACTTCATAAGGTTTATAACTTGCAAGCAGAAAGGGACAAAGACGTTGTGGGAACCGGGAACTTTAGCATAGGACCGTAACTTGCTGGAGGAAGAAAAGGATAACACATTAGAAACAATTACCATTCAAGAATGCACTGGAGATGGTAGTCATGCTTGCAATTCGTCACCTGCAAAGAAGATATCAGCACCAACAAACGCACAGTACGCCCATCGATCACAAACAGGCAGAGCTCGATTTCAGCAGACCGTGGAGGGGTTGCTGTCGCAGAAGGCGTCGAGGCAGATGCTGCAGGTGTCGTCGCAGGCGTCCTGCACGCCGCCCTCCACGAACGCGGCGGCCGAGGACAGCTTGCTCTCCATCTTCGCCTTCTCGTCCATCCCCCTCCCCGCCCCCGCCGCGAGGGACCAGGCCACGGACTTTGATCAGCTCTTTGTCAGGAAAATCCCTGCACCCCGCCTGTTTTATTGGTGAAATTCGTGCGCGCGGCTAATGTAAGCCAATAACCATGGATCGACAGAAGCATCAGAACTGGCGGAATCGAGGCGATCCGACCAAAACTGCAGCCAGGGCCAGAAATAATCCAAGAAAAACCGGGGGGGTTCGGGAGGGGGGTATACCTGTGGCCCCGCTTGCTCACGGGGACGGCACGGCACCGAACGCCACGAAAACGATGGAGTTCCTGGTGGAACGAATCGTCCCCGCTCCGTCGCCGAAGACGAGCCGGCAACGTCGCCCTCGCGCCTGCGCCGGGGTGGTGGTGGGGCGATGGCGAGAGGCCGGAGGACGAGACGGAGACGGGGGGGAGGTTAAACGATTTTCCTCCGGCCCGGGCCCCGCTCCCTTCTCCTCCCCTCGCGCGCCAATGACAGGTGGGGGCGGACGAACGGTGGGCCAGCCTTATCTAGTGATGTTCCCTTATTGCTGGGGTTTGCTAAAATTGAGAGGCGTGCGCACGGGTTTCCCACCGGAGTGTTTATATTGGACAGATGGGCCACACCACCTGTGAAGGCACGGCACGTCTGCGGCGTGATTGATTGGCGGGGTGAGTGAGTGGAGCACTAACTACTTGAGGCAAATTATTGCGAGACCGTATAAAGCACGTCCAACATCGACCGTCAATGTCTCGTACCGAGCCGTGCGTGCAAGTGCAACCGTCCGATGCCAGGATCAGTAGGCATTACGTGTCCTTTATCGGTTATATAGTCTTATTTGTGACAAAGAACAACACAGGGTCCATAGCTCAGTGGTAGAGCAATTGACTGCAGATCAATAGGTCACCGGTTCGAACCCGGTTGGGCCCTTAAACGATGATGGTTTTGGGATACTTTTTCCCAATTTGTTTTTAAATCCACGGCGCCTGCCTATCGTCTCTTGTTTTTCTTCTAACGAGCACAATGAGGTGCCTGTATTGACAACCTGACTAGAATTTAGGCGATTATGTTTTTGGAATTTTTCCCAAATTCGGTTTTAAATAAATCCACAACACTTGCATTTCGTCGTAAATCCAAGGCGTTTGCATTTGGTCTCTTGTTTTTTTAACGAACAGAACGAGCACAATGAGGTGCTTATATTGACAGCCTAACTAGAACTTAAGCAATGTTGTCTTTGAAACTTTTTTCCAAGTTCAGTTTTAAAATTCACGACGCTTGCATTTTGTCTCTCTTTTTTTTTACAAATAGAACGAGCACAATGAGGTGCTTGTATTGACAACCTGACTGGAACGTGACTTGATTACGGAGTAAGTTTCTCTCGTCGGTTTTTGATATGATTAGAAGCAAGTTTCAATGAAACAGAGAATATATAACCCCAAGGTAAGAAAAGAAACGCTGCTTCAACAATAATTCATCAGGTTTTCGTAACAAAGGAGATTCGAATACAGTAGAATTGTTTCATTGGTCAGATTCCTACAGTACAATCTTATATATTCTAACAGGCACTAAGAACTACACCACTATCCAATATGGATGAACAAAATTGAAACAATAGTCTGGAATGCAGATGCAGGAGGGTTGGCAATTGACACTCTTCCCGCCGTTTGATCAGAATGGAAAGATAAAAGTGGGCAGAAAAAAGGACCTGCCTACTGTCATGCTTACTTACAACGCAGATACATGGTGGACTGAAGAGAGGAGGGAAATCAAAAGATGCCATGTTGAGCTTCAGGACCCTAATGTTAATTTTGTGACGCTGACGCAGAAACTCCTACGTTGCTTCAGCGACAAGGACCTTTGATAATGATGGCGGCACCATGGAACCTTGGAGATCAGAATGCCTGCACGCGACAAGCCTTTGGAGCTATTCTGTTGCTGGGTCAATTTTTCAGAGTCACTGAATGGTAATTTACTGTGACAAGAAACATCTGCTGCTGTAAAAAGCAAATACAAACAGAGCAATAGTCCATTAAATACCCTAGTGAAGCAACAGTATCCATACAAAAAGAAATATCGTTCTCTACGTCAAGGAAGCTGAATTTTTTGACTTATATTGCCGATCAATAGGAGGGGGAAACTATGGAAAACAAGCATCTATTACCTCCTTTACCGAAGCTTCAGTGCTTCCCCAAGACCAAAATTCGAATTACTTTGATGTCCCTTTCTCCCAAGTGGATTATCTCCCTTTTGCATCATCGCAACAAACTCATTGTAGTCGATCTTTCCATCCTGTAATAAGGAATGGGTAATAAGACAAATATGATTACCAATTTGAACAAGAAAAGTGAAATTACTCTGCTTACATTGTCCTGATCAATGTCCCCAATAATATCCTCAAGTCGTGTATCCCCGATACCAAACTCCTCACATGCCTTTTGGAGCTCATCTTGAGTTATGTAACCACTGCCATCTTTGTCGAAGTATGAAAAGGCCGCAAAGAGCTTATCCTCCTTTTCAACTTTGTTTATATGCAAAGTTGCTGCAATAAACTCTCCATAATCAATTGTGCCACTGTTGTCGATGTCCGCCTGATATTTTCATGAAATGTGCTTCAACTGAGTTGTAGTCCATAAATTGGAATGATGGTCAGAAAATTAAATTATCACTACTCTTTTAGTAAACTTCCCAAAAATAAATGTCATACTTGGTAACACAGTTAAGGATTTGCAATAATGTGGTCCTTTATTCCTCACCAATGCATGGCTATAAACTCATTTTAAGTTCAAAACCATGGATGGTCAGAAAAAAGATAATGAATTTATTCTTAACATTGTTCCATGGCTAACCTAATGAAAATGAGATTTAGTGACACCAAAGAGGTCTGCAAACCAAATTCTGTTCGAAAAGTTGTATAGACAGGCAACAGGTATGTTGTGATCATCTTGGAATACTTACTGCTTCCATTAGAGCATTGATTTCTGAGTCCATCAAAGTAGCACCAACTCTGTGCAAGCCAGTTTTTAGCTCCTCTAATGTGATATGACCACTGTTGTCAGTGTCAAGCATTTTGAACATTTCTTTTAATCCAGCAATTTCTTCCTCAGATAAACTCTCAGCAATAACCTACAAACATGGAGCAAAAGGGACAGTACATGAACAGCCTTAATGTAATGCACAGCTACACCATTTATATCAGTAGTTCAGTACTCACCCTAAGGGCCATTTTCTTCAGTTTGTTCATTGCAGAAAATTGTTTCAGCCGACTTAGAACAGCAGAATCAAGAGGCTTGTCAGGAGCAACTCCATCAACACAAACCCAAGGGTGACCTAGGAAACCCAAGTCAGTAAATATATCTGATTTGGTTGAGATGAGGCTAAAGAAACTAGGAAGGAATTGTTTATTAAATTTCAGTGATGCACCCATACTACTCACATTGGGCTTCATGGGCAGTTAACCTCTTCTTTGGATCACGGATAAGCATTTTCCTGACCAAATCCTTTGCACTCTCTGATATGCTTGGCCAGGGCTCTGTTGAAAAGTCCAGGTCACCTTTTAAAACTTGTTCGAATATCCCTTGTTCACTTTCTGCCCCAAAGATCAATAGAAAAATCAAATTAATGCCAATGTCAGTGTCACACAAAATTGCAATGCAATACTTCACCAAAAAGGCTACATATAACCTCACCATCCCAGAATGGAGGGACTCCACTCAAAAGGATATAGATTATGACACCAGCACTCCACACGTCAACCTCTCTGCCATAGTGTTTTAGCAGAACCTCAGGTGCAACATAGTATGGGCTTCCAACAACATCCGTAAACATTTCGCCTGCAAAAAAAAGCCCAAAATGGCATAAGAACGCATTGGATTACATGGTAAAAGAATATCACAATAACATTCCTTGGCCAAATCGTCTATGCGTAAAAAGGGAAATAATCTAGTGCATATAAATATATGTGTTACAAACACAAGCTGAAAACCTCGTGAACTTCATAAGTTTCCAGGGCGATGCTCATTTGCAAATCATAGTTATATTTACATAAATTGATCCCAACCACTTGTTGAATATTTATAGTTCAGCAGCATAAGTTAGTTATCTCAATTTGTTAAATGGTATGAATGATGAAACCATGGCCCTGCAGTATCAAATACTCAATCTGAATTTTGTTGTCACTATATGATGCCCTGCTTGCTGCATACTTGCATGTAGCATGAGACATGACACCAGTGTTATCCCCACATACGAATTCCACGTTGTTCTGGAACAACAGTATGGAACATTGGCACCTAATTTGCTCACCCAATATTAATTCCACTTACAGAGCCTCACATTACTTCAAGAACATCACGATTAGATAAAACAGCATTGCTAGAGCGTCCATGAATGCCACGTATACCTGGTTTGAAGAAGATGGAGAGGCCAAAATCGATGGTCTTGAGGGGCGAGTCCTCCTTTTGGTTAACAAACAGGAAATTCTCCGGCTTAAGATCCCTATGCATCACGCCGAGCGAGTGGCACGCCTCGACGACGCCGATGATTACCCTAGTCAGCTGCGCGGCGGCCTTCTCGGAGTAGTGCCCCCTCTGGATGATCCTGTCGAAGAGTTCCCCACCGGCGCAGAGCTCCATGACGAGCTGCACGGCGACGGCGTCCTCGTAGGCGCCGACGATGGAGACGACGTTGGCGTGGCCCGCGAGGTGGTGCATGATCTGGATCTCGCGGCGCACGTCCTCGACATCCTCCTCCGTGAGGAGCTTCCGCTTGGCGATGGACTTGCAGGCGAATTCCCGGCCGGTTGCCTTCTCGACGCAGAGGTAGGTGGTGCCGAACTGCCCCTGACCTAGCTTCTTCCCGATGGTGTAGAGGTCCTTGAGCCGGGCCGTGTTGACGTCGCGCTTGAGGACGGAGTCCGCGAGGAGGCCCGCGCTCTGGACGCGCTTGACCTTGGGCACGGGTTTCTTCGCCGGAGGGTTGTCCTGCGGCTGCGGCTGCGGCTGCGGCTGCGGCTGCGTCTGCGTCTGCGTCTGGGCAACGGCGGCAGGGGGCAGCTGGTCGGAGGATCGGGATGAGTGGTGGGAAGAATGCTCCGAATCCGGGATGGTGACGGGCTCGGGCGCCTTGTCGGAGGCCGGGGAGGAGGGCGGCGGTAGGGCTGGGGCAGGATTGGCGTCGCCGCGGGGCCGCCACAGGGTGACGTTGGCCAGGAAGCCGTTGCGGCCGGCGGCGCTGGGGCCGACGCAGGTGTTGCCCATCGCCGCGGGGACGCTACGCGGACGGCGGGGGCGGCGACGACGGCGGTGGCATTGGACGCCGGGGGCGGCGAGGAGGCGGTTGCCGGTTGGGTGGTTCAGGTTGGATCGATCGGGGAAGCGAGGCGGAAGGGGAGGAACCGAGGAATGGAGCGGAGCCGATGCGGGTCCCGGGCGACGGGCTCGGTGGATGACGTGTGGGTCCGCTGCGCATGGGACCGGTTGTCAGTGGCGGATTCGTGATTCGGGACACCGCGGGATGCGGATCGGGGTCTTCCCGCCAAATCGGATGGATGATCGCCGTTTTTTGCCATCAGTTCCGGGCGGTTTGCCTGGTTTAAACTTCTTCTGCTGATGTACTACTATGCTAGAACTGATCAAATTTTGTTTGGTTCTCTGTGATTCTTCATGTGGTAGGATTCAGTCCTGTCTCCCGTCAAAAAAAGAGAGAAAATCCAGATTTTCATGCCAACTTTACTTGTTTCATTTAATAAACAGTTTCAATTATAAGCAGCTTGTCAGTGAGGAACTTGTCATCGCAACATGTCAACAGTGAAAATGTTTCAATCAAACAAGCGAGGAAGTGCTTCTGAATCTGAACGGTACGCAAGAAACATGGCTCGGCTCGTTGGAAAAAGTTTTTTTTTAAAAAAAACTTATGTTGGAAAAAGTTTGAGATGGCTCATTTGTTTTTTTAAAAAAACTTATGTTGGAAAAAGTTTGAGATGGCTCATTTGGTTTGAGGGGCAAGCATTATTGTTGCGAGAAAGTACAATATTAGTACATACGGAGTATTAAGCAACATGACGTAATTTAAGATTTAAATTCTCAACAAATTAGAAGAACATACATAAATGCCTTCAAACTCATAAGGTAGACTTTACCAAAGCTACTTTCGCATAAGGGCGTCTCCAATCGTATGAGCTAGCACTAGCTCTAAGTTGATGAATTTAAACGAGAAAAGAGTGCAACAACTAGTTTTGAATATTGTGCAGTGAGAGAACAGTGTATTGGGAATTGAGCGAGCTTATCTCTTCTCTCCTAGTTAGTCTCTTGTCTTTTGCAATGTTTCATGATTAAAAAATTAGTTTCACTAGCTCTAAGCTAGATTGTTGGAGACGCCCTAAGAGTTCAATGCTAAATTTATTTTTGGGAAAATTGAATGGTACCACATTAATAGTGAAATTAGAGTTCGGTGTTGACGTGTTGTCATATTCACAAGCCTATTGGACCACTTCCGGTGGAGAGTGTTGTAGGAGTGTCAAGATCATTAAATATCACGTCACATCAGTAAATTTGCTGACATGACAGAGAGAGGAGAAAGAAGAGGAGAGGAGGAGGAGGAGTGTCATGGTAGACATTCCGCACTGAGACTGACCTTAGACGCCCAAACAACACACGAACTTTCATGCTTCACATGAATGTCTTTTTTAGGAAAATGGATGAGTTGAAATTAACGGTAAACCTCAAATAGTACAAAGTATACAACCATGAAAGTTTAGATTTTTTTTAAAAAAAATAATTTACCTCTACGGCCACACACAGCCGCAAAATTCTCCAGTGTACAAGTTATTTAATGCGGAGCCCAATTCAACAGCTTTGAAGAAGCAATCACATCCCAGGCACCACTGTGCCCCGGGTTAGCCGGCGCCGTCTTTGCTGCTTTAATCAATGTAGCCGCAACTCTGAACAAGCAACGGGGGATGATGCCAGAGAGGTACTGCTAGCTGAATTCGAACCGAAATTTATTTCGATCGGTTGACTTCCTCGTTCAAAACGTCTTGGTACACATGGTCTTCCAAGTTTACACTCTCATTCTCTCTCACTACCTTTCCTTTTTTTTCAAGTTAATTGGAACTTTTTGCCGTCGTCTCGTATCCGTTATTTGACCAGCACTAGTTAGCTGCTTCAAGTCTTCAACTGTACACAGCTTCCTCGATCGAGAGGCTGGAACAACCAACGCCGACCATCTTCCACTAGTCACAAAAGGTAAGCCTCGTCGTTTGTCAAAGGGGATCGGGACATCATCCCAACTACAACTAGTAGTATTACCAACCTCTGTTCCCTATCCAACGTTCAAGTTGAATTTCTAGATTTGAACCTCGTAAAAGTCACCAACAATGACTTGCTACTAATCGCCGTCGTCACCCTTTCTTTCTTTCTCCCTCAAAAACACACACGAGGACTGTGTATCATGATCTTGGTATGCGACGACATCGCCAAGATAATTAAAGACAGACAAGACGATCAGTCAGGAAACTGATCAGAATTTAGGACTTCAAACTTCAAATGGCTCGGCAACGAAGATCATCCAGAAACACACCGCAAAAGTCCACGGCATGATGCAAGAGCTAGCACCAGGGGAGTCAGTGATTGAACACACTCGGCCGGCAAAAAGGGTTTGAACGCCTCGAGCCAACTGTGGACGCGCCACGGGGTACTCGATTATTGACATGAATGATGCTCGTCTCCGGTCAGCGTCGATCAGCCAGCCGAAGAGGGAAAACAAGGCGATCGCTAATAACCACTTCTAACCTGCTGCTACCTCCCTGATCAGGCCGGTTTTCCGAAGGGAACTTCCTTCTCTGACTTGTTCACGGGAGCTGATCGATGGAGCGGGGAAACATAGATGTCAACGGTCACCCGCCGTACCTGACCGGCGACTTATTTGGACATCGTACTCACACTGGCACACACAGACATCCTACCGCCACTTGCATGCAATCCACTGGCTCGCTGCATCTCTTCATTTAATTATATTTTCTCTTCTATATAAAGCCCTGCGACGCACCGTGATCCGTAGGACACAGATCGCAGTTGAGCTTGAGCAAACAGCCGCGGCAGCGTCAGGGAGTAGTAGCTAGGAAGAGGAGCTTGGTGCAGCCAGCTGCCATGACGATGACCGTAGCCATGGCGTCCTCGGAGGCGTCGCCGTCGTCGTCCCCTTCTTCCAAGAGGGGACTCCGGGGGCCGCGGCCGCAGCCGCTGAAGGTGTCGGCGTCGTCGAGGGGGTCGTCGCCGACGACGGCGTCCAAATCCAGCTCCAGCAAGAAGCCGGTGATGATCGTGTACGAGCACACGCCCAAGGTCGTCCACGCCAGGCCGCAGGAGTTCATGGCCGTCGTGCAGCGGCTCACTGGCAAGCATGCGCAGCCCGCGCCCGCCTCCACGTCGTCGTCCTTGCCGCCGTGCGTGCCAGCAGGCTTCTCGCCGGCGGCGGCGGCCGAGGAGGGCGGCGACCCTCTGCTGCTCACGCTCGGGCACCGCCAGGGCGCGCCGGCGCCAGCACCGACGACGCTGCCGTCACCCATGGCGGCCGGGCTGCTGCTGTCCCCGGGTTTCATCTTCTCCCCCAACACCATGCAGGCCATCCAGGAGCTCAGCCCTTTGTTCTAGTCACAACTTATTGCGTATATAGAGTGTACCATAATTTTCAACTTTTTCTCTCGCGCTGTTCGTGCGAAATTTTCACACCGGTGCAAATTTCACTCGCACAGCGGTTTGTTTGTTTCGTTGCTGCTTGTGCATGAAGTTTCGTGGCGGCACTTGTAAATTTCTTCTCTCCATGGGAGCTTCAGCTTCCTGATATAAGCATCCTGAGTTCCTGACTCCTGACTAGTGACAAGTTCAAATGTCACAATTATTAGGTAATAGGAGCATAGTCACCGGAGTTCCCGGAACGACGGATCCAGGAACGACGATCCGGGAACGGGAACGACGCTTTAGATGCAATTTTTACACTGTGGGAACGATTTCGTTCCCGCGATCCCGTTCCGAACGGACCGTTCCTGGAACGCGGAACGCTGCATCGTTCCCGTTCCGCGGTGACTATGAATAGGAGCATATATGATAGTGCAGAAGCTGTTCTGTTCTCCATGTTCTGAATTTGAATCCATTTATGTTTGAATTTGTCCAAATGCCTTCTGCTTTGGCATGACAGGAGAAAATGACTTGCCCTGTCGAAAAAGCATCAGCATCACTGCATCAATGTCAGACAGGCAAGCTGCGGTTTTTCAAACGTTTATCCATCCATCTACATTTATGTATGTTTGACCCCTTCAATCAGATTTCATTAAGAATTGGCGCCGGCCATATCTCCAGAACCATCCAATCATAACACTTAAGAAGCAAACGATTATAAATCTTAAGAGGAAAAACAACTTTGTTAACGCTGACATCATTTTATCCTTAAAAAAACGCTGACATCATTTAGTAGCAGGTAGTTCAAAAATTCGAGAGCCAGAATAATGCACTATACACTCGCATCAAACATCAACAACTCAAACAACATCAGGTTCCACGAATTACTATGATGTATACTCTACACAGAGCATGGTCAGTTAGGCCCAGATCACAAGTTATTCAATCCTAGGAGTCTGAATAACACACTATACCGCAAGCTCAAAGCTTCAGAACCAGAACGTACAGCTCCAATACTGTACGTGGGGAAAAAAGAAAAAGAAACAAAAAAATCAAATACACATGCACAACAAAGCTCAATTGTCCGAAGCTCCGAATTTACAAGCATTTGGCTGTGATGGAGAAGCTCGTATTCATCGTTGTGGCCTTGGCAGACGTCGCCAGGGAGTCAACATTGTGGATCTGTCCAGAAGCAGCAGGAGGCCGAGGAACGTAGTCGACAAACCAAAGGTATACCTACGGAATATCCAGAGCACCAGTTCAGTTGTGCTTCAGAGTTCAAAGGGCCATCATAGGCACTGCACAATAAAACCATCATATATAACCTACTTGGCTGTAGAACTTCTGTTTCCTGAAAACAGTATTGAGAGCACCCACTGCAGTAAAGAGATTAATAAAAGTTAGTTTTCTCGAGGATGAAGCAAAAAATGCGGAAATACAAACAAGAACATCATGCCTTTACATGTTGAAGAAAAACCAAACCAAAACAGATGGTCGACTAAAAACTAGTTCAAATGGCTGGAGGAGTTTACCGAACACACATTTCAGAATATCGGAAAATGAGCTCCTACCAATTCACAAATTTTCTACCAAACGTTGCAATGGCCATTGAAAACGTTTTGGGAGAATGATTGTCTGATAGTTCAATTGTAGTCTGCATAAGTGGATTTTACTCTTTTTTTTCTGAGAATGCATAAATGGATTTTACTGAACTGCACATAAATACTTCTTTATGCCATCCACGCAACATGAGCAGCATTTTGTAAACGATATACATGTGGGCATGTATTAATTTGAACAAAAAAATATGACGATGTGTAGAACAGCAACTGTTATTCGCATACTGTACATGAATATGGATACTTACAAGAATGCAAGATGTGCAATAAATAACTCACAAGCAAAAAGGTGTTAATAACTCTAATATCAACTGCAGCAATGGATCTTAATTGAATTGCATAATATGCATATGAGCCTAAGGTACAATAATACAATTAGTTATGCTGCAAGAAAATAAAGCAAAAGTTTAATGTTGATGCTTTTATTAGATCTGACCGAAAAAGGTACAAATGGAGATCTGAAGGACAATGTCAACATTTCAAAGATACTAATAACACATACTTGCTAGTGTACATATATCAAGGAACTCAAAAGATGTATTTCTCTCATTAAAACTTATTTGAAAACCAAAACCTTGTAAGTGTATTGTTCGAAAAAAACCTTGTAAGTGTAGAATTTCCTCTCAATACTTTGAAGCACTTCGAATTTACAGAAACACTTCTCCGTGTATCTTCGGCGTGCACGTTTAACCATGAATGAAAAAACACTCAAATGAAATCAAAAGATGGACTATGCAGTGCCTCACTTGAGAGTAGAAAACCTACGATGACTAATCACTAATTTTGTGTAATCGTTGCAGTTGCTATCTTGCAGCTTTAGGATAATAGATTAATTCATCTAAACCACTGCAAGAAATCACCGAATTTTATGCTCATTCCCAATGCTAAAATGTCCAGAATCTAATAACTTCTCCCATCCAGCAAAGACTCGTCGGCATTCCATTTCATCAACGAAAGCAGGAAGAATCTTACTACCAAATCAATTCATGCAATGTGACTGAGTTCTCCAAATGTGCCAAACTCAGCACCTTCAACTCACAAACTTGATGTTACTTAGAAAACAGGTCGACAACAATGACCAATATGCTTAGCAAATGTATACCTTGCAAACCCTGAGCACTGAGAAACTGCTCGCTGGGACTGCTGGTTTCTTCACAATTGCTCTCTGCTCAGTAACCATCTCCCAGCACAACCGTCGAGCCATCTCCCTGGCCATCACCATCTGCGCCCTCTCCGCCCGCAGCGCCGCGATCTCCCTCCGCAGTGCCACCCTGTCCGCCTCCAGCGCCTCGACCCTCGCATACAAGTTGCCGTCCCCCACATACTGCGCCACCACCACCGGCCCAGCCGCCTTCGTCGTGCTGGCGCAGGAAACATCCACCGTGTACTCTACTTCCTTCTCCACGGGGGACGACGGCTCCTCCTCCTCCTCCTGCTCCATGCCACCGCCGTCGACGACCATGGCTTTCAGCTCCATGCCACTGCTCAGGCCGCCGCCGCTCCGCTCCACCACGACCGCGTCCATGTCGATCTGCTCCACCTCCTCGCCCTCCTCGTACATCCCCTCCTCATCCTCGTCGGAGAACGAGTCCGGGTCGATGCCGTGGGACTGGAGGCGGGAGTGGTAGGACGCGGCGAGGTCGGAGAGCGTGGCGAGCTCCTCCTGCACCTCGCGCTCCCGGTCCTCGCGTCCCTCGGCGTAGCGCTTGAACTGGCGCGCCTCCATCTGCGCGGCGGCCTTCTCCCGCTGCAGGCGCTCGATCATGAGCATGGCCTCGCTGGTCGCCGTCTCCGCGGAGGCCCGCTCCGCGTCGAGCTCCTGCCGCAGCTCGCGCGCGGCCTCCTCCGCGGCCTCCTTCTCCCCCCCCCTCAGCCGCGCCGCCGCCGCCTCCAGCTCCTCCACCCGCCGGATCAGCTCCTCCTCCGCCGCCGCCGCCGCAGGCTCCCCTCCGCCCGCCTTGGGCGACAGCTCCGGCGACCGCGCGGGCGGGCGCCGCTTCAGCGACCGCCGCGACGGCGAGGGGTCCGCGACCGGATCCATGGAGGCATGTACATATGTCGACGACGACGCCGGAGGGGACACGCCGCTCCCCGGTCCGGAGCTCGGATCCCGCCGCCGTCGGGTGGTAAAGGTTGGCGCGGCGCCCCACCCGCGCGGCACGGCGGCGAGGTTAACGGAACGCGGCGGCGCGCCTTTCCTGCTGCGAGCGACAGTGAGGATGGTGGCGTCTGTCGGAAGCGACGTGAGCTAGGCTGGAGCAGCTGGATTAGGAGGAGACCCGTCCCGCACTGAGAATTGAATACTGCTCCAATCGAGTGTGATTGGGCAGGGAGGGAGGAGAGGGGCCATCTCTAGCATTCTACAATACTAGCATTCTATTCTACAGGTGAGCTTTCCACGTCGCCGTAACGCCGAACGAGCCCGCCCGTCGTCTCCCCGGCGAAGCGTGCGAGCAAACGGGACGGGAAGGACATGGATTCCAAAGGCGAAGCGAAGCGAAACGGAAAGGCGCTGCCGCTGCACGGGTTGGGTTGGCTGGTGGGGGTTACTGTATGATTCGGCGTCACGCTCGCACTAGGTGGAGTGGTGGACGGCCACTAACCCCCCTGGGAAAGTCGTGCGAATTCGGTGCGAATTCAACGTCGCCGGCGGGCGGCAGGAAACAGTACTTGTGGATAGCTGCTGCCACGGAGCCTCGTCTCGTCTGATCTCTTCGCGGCCGCCGGCCAGTGGAATCCGTCGCGGCTGGTCTGTTACGACAGCGTGAGCAGTAGTAGTAAAACCCCGAGTGTTAGCGAGTACTCCAGTATTTTCGTACTGAAACGAATGTGGAAACCATGGTTTGGCCTCCTCTCGAGGTTCGGCGATGGAAATGGTGCCGGCGGCTCGGGGACTTTTCATCTGCGTTCGTGTGGTCACCGCGCCGGCTGGGGTGCCTGCTGGTTCCGCTCGTCCTTCGTCCATCCTCCACGCCGGCTCAATGATATCGTCGGGGACACCGGTCCAGTGGCCATGTGGGACGAGATAGATCATCGACCACTTTCGTCGGGTATACGTGAACTGACGAGTTGGGTTCTTAAGCAGACAGTCGTGCTGATGGTTGCGCCGTACCTAACGTGGCTTGTCCTTCTTAGCAGGATGCGTCCGATTTTACCAAAAGTGTTTGGTTCACTTTCTAGTTCATCCTTCTGTCAGTGTCAGCTACATACTACACTGGAACATGCTTCCTGATCGTGACACAGCCGCTGATGACTCTAGTAGTACTGTAGCAGACTGTAGCTGTAGTATGGGCCAATTTGTGCTTTTCCGAAACTAAAGACTCGCCAAGCCTGCCCATATATATACAAATGTTGGACTTTGCCTCTTTTTTTTCAAAATATCAACTTACTCTCCTCAAGTGTAATGAAAGTTTGGATAACCTTTGAAGTATTTCTTGATTCAGTTTACCCTCTAAGCTATGTCATTTAATTCAAATCAGCCCTTAGCATAAATTCGTTATTTTCGTTTCTCCATGCACAAATAGGGTTTGAAGTTCAAATTTCCAAACTTTTAGAAGATAATATAAGATATTTTTAGAAAATATAACTTAAATTTTTCAGTAAGATATTTAATAGTAGAATTTATACTTAGTATACAAAATTATATAAAAATTAATGATGAAAAATTCATCAAATATTTTCAAATATAGACTACGATGTTCATTATCAGCAAAGTTTCAAATTGAAGTTCAACTTGTGTATGAAGAAACAAAACGTGACAAATTATATTATGGGGTAAGTAGAACTAAATAGCATAGTTTATGGGTAAATTGAAACAAAACATAGTATATTTGAAGAGGGTAATTTGGATTTTTTTTCATTTTTTTATTCTACTCATGACAAGAACATTTGTTTAGCTATCACAGAAAAGTGTTCAACGAGTACCCCAACCAACAACAAAAGGACTCATGACAGCAATCAGCAACTCTCGCATCAGCTGGAGTTGCCATCGGCACTGTCGCCACCGTACACGAACCGCTTGACGACGCGGACCACCTCGCTAGCGGCCTCGCCAGCCGGCTCCACGACGAAGAACCCGTGGTGCTGGCCCTCGAACTCGACGAGCTCCACGGGCTTCCCCATCGCCCTCAACCGCGACACGTAGCCCGCCTCGCGGTCCCGCAGCAGGTCGCGCCCGGCGGCCACGACGAGCGTCGGCGGGAGCGCGACGCCGCCCATCGCGGGGCTCTCCGGCCCGAACGGGTTCGCGTACGGGTGATCCCGCGTGGCGCCCCGCGGCAGCGCCAGCCTCCAAATCTGGTCGTAGAACGGTAGCGTCAGGAACGGGCCCGGCGGGAACTCCGCCTCGGACGCGGTCCTCTCCACCCCGCCGAACAGCGGGCAGAGCGCCG
Source organism: Cenchrus americanus (assembly GCA_947561735.1). Taxonomy (NCBI): domain Eukaryota; kingdom Viridiplantae; phylum Streptophyta; class Magnoliopsida; order Poales; family Poaceae; genus Cenchrus; species Cenchrus americanus. The sequence goes on along the minus strand of OX387240.1, from coordinate 8,004,627 downwards.
GGTCGAGGCTGGGGAGCTCGCCGGTGCCGAGGCGGACGGCGACGTGGTGGACGATGTTCCCGCCGGCCGAGTCGCCGGCGACGAAGACACGGCCGAAGTCGGCTGACTCAGCGAGCCAGGGATCCCCGTCCTCCCCGCCCGCCGCGGCCTGGGCGCGCACCCACGACATGACGGCCGCCGCGTCGTCGAGGGCCGCGGGGAGGCGGTGCTCCGGCGCGAGGCGGTAGTCGGCGGAGAGGACGACGGCCGGGAGCTCGCCGGCGAGGCGGAGGCAGAACGCGTGGAAGTTGGGCATCGCGAAGGTGCCGAGCACGTACCCGCCGCCGTGGAAGTAGACGAGCACGGGCAGCTTCCCGAGGCCGGCCGGCGGCCTGTACGCGCGGAGCTTGAGGCCGACGGCGGCGTCGTACACGGCGTCCTTCCACTGGACGGGCTGCGCTGGGGGCACGGCCGGGGGAGGGAGCGTGTTGTAGTCGTCGAAGCGGACCACCGTGCCGTCGCTGAGGAGCTGGAGGACGTGGGGCAAGTCCTCGACGACGTGCGGCGGCGGCGAAGCTGACATCGTTGGCGGTGATGTTAGCTAGCCTAGCTTGGCGCGAGAGTGGTGTGGTAAGCTGCAAAGTAATCCATTTATTCTGACGACGCAATCGCAAAGCACCAAAGGTAGTAGCAAATCAGCATTTGGTCTCATGTTCCATGGTGTTCGGTTTCCCTGTCTTTGTGACTTTGTGCAAGCACGTGTCAGTCAACAGATGCAACTGGAAGAGAAAGGTTTCTGTTTTTCAAGAAAACACTCAACACAGCAAGAGTCAGAAGAGGTGTGCTTCTTTTTATTTTTAAGATAACAGTTTAAATGGAATAGCCTCAAGTGACTGATTTGATCGAAGCAATCTACCATGAGAAGAAACAGAGCACACCAACCAGATTCTCACAAGAAAGACACAAGCATGAGGATTGACAAAAATCTGAACGAGGCTTCGCGACCTAATTGCACGATGTGCGGCCGTAGACAAACCGCCTGACCACCCGGGTCAGCTCGTCCCCGGCGTCGCCCCACGGCTCGACGACGAAGAACCCGTGATGCTGCCCTTGGAACTCGACGAGCTCCACCGGCTTTCCCATGGCCCTCAGCCTCGCGACGTAGTCCGCGATGCGGTCGCGCAGCAGGTCGTGCTCCCCGCTCACCACGAGCACCGGCGCGAACGCCACGGCGTCGAGCGCGGGGCTGTCCGGCCCGAACGGGTTCACCGCCGGGTGGTCCCTCGTGTCCCCTTCCGACGGCAGGGACAGGCGGAGGAACAGGTCGGACACCGGCAGCGTCAGGAACGGGCCCGGCGGGTACTCCGCCTCCGAAGCCGTCCTCTCGACGCCGGCGAAGAACGGCCAGAACAGCACGTACCCGGCGACGCGCGCCGGGCTGATGCCGAGCAGGCCTGACCCGACGGCGACGGCGACGTGGTGCGCGATGTTCCCGCCGGCCGAGTCGCCGGTGACGAACACCCGGCCGAAGTCGGCCGACGCGGCGAGCCAGGGATCAGCGTCGTCGTCCGCAGGTGACGCGGCGGCCTGGTTGCGCATCCACGACACGAGGGTCCGCGCGTCGTCGAGAGCGGCGGGGAGGCGGTGCTCGGGCGCGAGGCGGTAGTCGGCCGAAAGGACGACCGCCGGGAGCTCGCCGGCGAGGCGGAGGCACGACACGTGGGTGTTGGGCAAGCTGAAGCTGCCGACGCAGAACCCGCCGCCGTGGAAGAAGACGAGCACCGGGAACTTCTCGGCGGCAGCCTCGCCGTCGCCGCCAGCACCGGCCGCGGCCGGCCTGTACATGCGGAGCTTGAGGTTGTGGTCCGGGTCGTACGCGACGTCCTTCCACTGGGCGGACGAGGTGGACGGGGCGGACGCGGGAGGGAGCGCGCTGGCGGCGTCCGTTGGACGGACGAACGTGCCGTCGCTGAGGAGCTGGGCCATGCCGGCGAAGTCCACGACAACGTGCGGTGCAGCGTCGCCGGAGGACACGGTGGCGGCCTCAGCTGAGGTGGAGGACACCATGGACGTTGGACAGCGTGGCAGTTTGGTTGACGGGCAAAGTATACTGGAAGTTACAGTGCTTCTCAGTTGGATGCATGCAGATGCAGGTGGTGGCGCTCTGTTGTCTCTGCAACATCTTATAGGATTCCTGGTTGCTTGACGCCTACGAACTTTGCTTTCCTGGTCGCATTTGTTATCGTATACTACGCGCTTACACCTCCGTTCCAGGATGCAATATATATAACCTTTGACGAATATTAGGGGAGCTGGTGGGGAGTATGCAAGAAGAGAACGCAACCTCCCATCAGTTGATTTGCAGGGTTCAGGGTGCTTCTTGCCTCATTTCCTGGTGGTGGCTTCGCTTTATGTGCACGAGAAAAGAAAACTCACGGTGGTGAGACGAAAAGGTCCTATAAAAAAAATATACTGAGGATGCCATGCAATTGACAGGCAAAGTTTTTCCACTGATCCACTTCTAGTATTGTCTGTTGCACCTCAGCAACAAAGCGAGTAGCGCTGCTTTGACGATGTTCCTCTGCCCCCTGATGCTGCCTTCGGAACTGAACTAGCTCTTCACCGGCTTGACGCCTTCATCCTCGCGACGCAGTCCGCGACGAGGTCGCACTGCAGCCTGCAGGCCGTGCTCCGGCTCCCCGGCGCCCGGCGGCGGGCAGCGGCGGCAATCTCAGCATGCCTGCTCACGGCTCGTACTGGATGTCTTAGGTGCGTTTGCGAGGGTGGCCTTGCGCAGCATGGCCGGCTGACCAGGCTAAGGCCTGCCACAGCCTGGCTCCTTAGCTGCAACACACTGTGTTTGCGTCGTGTGCCTAAATGAGCCAGGTTCGGTAGAGACTGTGCTTGTGTGGTGATACAAAATGAGTACATTTACCTTGCATTCTACCATGGTGATGTTACCACTCTTCCTTCCCTTGCTAACATTCTATCGAACACTTTGGCGGCGGCGCTGATGTTGAAGCCACGGTGGGCGGGGAGGCGAGGTGGGCGGCCGACGGGGGTGCTTGCGTGAGTGCCGGAGGACGGGAGCACCGAAGGCGCGGCGGACCGGGCTCGAAGCCGGGGCGCGGCGGTCGCAGCTCGCCGCTCGCCGGCCGCGGCGCGGCGGCCACGACGTCGGCGACGTGGGCCGCCGGCGTGGCGCAGCGGCGGTCAATCAAGGCCGTGAGCGCGACGGCAACGGCGCGGAGGCCGTGGCGCCGCGTGACGAGCGCGGAGGAGGAGCTTGTCCGGGAACATCGCGGTGGCGCGTGACGCGGCCGGCGCAAGAGCCGCCGGACTAGCCGAACGACGTTGGCGGTTGAGGTGTGAAGCGGCGCGACGCCGACGCCGGCGTCGGGAGTGGAAGACGAGGAGCGCCCACGTTGAGGTGTGAAGCGGCGCGACGCCGACGCCGACGTCGGGAGTGGAAGACGAGGAGCTTCGGTGGGCGCCGGGGCGCTCCCCGCATCCGCTGCCCGCATCGCGCCCCGGGCCGCACGCTCGACGGCGTGCCCTTCGGAGCGAGCCGCCGTTCCCGTGGGCGCGCGCGCGCGTGACTCGCCGCCGCGCGCGCGCCGCCGCCGCTCCGTCGGTGCGCGAGCACGCGTCTCCGACGCCGGCGAGCAGCCGCCGCTCCGCGGGCGCGCGAGCGCGTGACTCCGCCGCCGCTCCGTCGGCGAGCGTCTCCGCCACCGCGCGAGCGCGAACTGGTAGCCGCAGCACGAGTGCAACGCAGCCGCGACACCACTGAGAGAGGACCGGAGGAGGAAGAACGACGGGAGGAAGGAGCTCCGTCCATGGTGGCTAGCGGGCGGTGATTTCATCAAACGGCTCGCTCCAACGGGCCACTCGGTGGACATAGGGTGAGCTCCGACCTCCAGCCATGGCGATGAAGCATTGACGCGAGGCGTGCTAGACATCCGGCCATGGTGACGTAGCGATAGCACGACGCGAGCTCGGTCGTCCGGCCATGGCGACGCTGGGCGAGCTCGGCCCTCCGACCATGGCGACGCGGAGGCTAAGGGGGCGCTGCAGGTGGAGGAAGCCCGGGCCGGCGCCTACGTCCGCGCCGTCCGCGGTGAAGGACGCCGCGAGGAAGAAGAGCGGCGGTGGGTGAGAGAGGCGAGGGAGGCGAAGGCATCTCCTCAGCGAGCGCACAAGCGCTGCAACCAGTTGGGTCGAAAAGAAACGGAGAAAATTGGTGTTCCTTGGGGGCCTGGTTTTGGGTGCTTTAAAGTTCGTGCGAGCCAGGCTCTTGGGTTGGGCCAGTGTAGCAAACGGGAGAAGTTGCAGTTCGAGAGCGCAGCCGGGCCCTCGGGCCACCTCCGCAAACGCGCCCTTAGGCCAGTCTCAATGGAGAGTTTCACCTCTCGATTCCCAAGATGTGAAACTTTGATATGAAACATGCGTCCCTCTCAATGCACAGTTTCGTTGCACAGTTTCATATGCTCACGGGTCTCACAACCTCTCTCATTACATGATTTTACATAGTTCCATGGTGAAACACACTATTTTTGCCTCAATGGGGATTTCACCCCGTTTCCAATGCATCAAATGCATATGAAACAGTGCCCAAAGTTTTCACCATGGTGAAACTTTTTCCTTCTCTCTCCTAAGAGTTTCATAAAAAAGTAGAGTTTTTGCTTATGTGGCGCTATATTTAATGTGCATCAAACACTACTAAAACTCCCATTGAGACCGGTCTTAGGTCCCGAGTTCCGACTATCCCGAAGGTCCCCACTCTACAGGGCTCTTCTGGCGTCGGGCCTACAGGATTGGGACGTGCCGCTGGAGGCGGCCGCAGTGGTCCCTCCGGCTTTCCGCTGTTTATCTTGCCGTAGAAATCCTATGGATCTCATGCGAAGAGTTTCGTAAACAAGTGTTAGAGCAACTCCAGTGGGGGCCTCAATATGGGCCTCTACTTCAAAATTTGGAGGTTGAGTGCAAAAAATCAACTCCAGCAGGGCCTCCAAATGGACCTCCATTTTACATGCCCCTCCAAATCCCCCTCCCAACCTCCATTCCTAGAGGCCCTCCATTCTCCCCTCCAAACGTGGGTTCCACCATTTTTTCTATTTCCCTTTTCTTTTCCTCCCTCCCGCATCGCAGGCCACGGTGCTCTGGTCCGTCCACCCGTTGCCCCGCCGTGCGCTTGATGCTTCCCCAGCCGGCGAGCCGCGCGACCGGCGCGAGGAAGTGCCTGTGCCCTCGCCCTCTTCTCCAACACGCCGCGAAGGAGCCTCCCCCTATCCTTCTCCGTGCAGCGCTGTGTGGCGCCATGGACAAGTTGTGGTGGAGCAATAACTCCAACACCATCAGCAGCGAAGCCACCTCCGGCGATGCCGACCGCGACACCATCATTGGCCTTCCGCTCCGCTCCGTCGGCGGCCACTACTGTCGACCACAGCCCGTGACTGGCGCCATCGCGCCTGTGCTGGCTGCCTCTCGCCGCGACGGCCTCCACCGTGCACACCCCCGCCGCACGTCGCACAAGGACCTCCCCTCCCCGGCGCGTAAGGCCGCCGCGCACGCCGGGTGGCGCGTTCTTCGACCGCGACGCCACGGCGGAGGGCGCCTTCTTCGTGTCGGCTCGCGGCAGCGGCGGCACGTGGTTCTTGGAGGACGGGTTGTACGTCTGCCTCGAGCTCCTGCCGCTCTAGCCGGCGCTAATGTCCGTCCAGCGTGCCCCGCTGCAGGTCGTCGTATAGGAAGCCAGCCACGACTCCTGCGAGACTGCTACTACGACTGCGTCGGCGAGCTGATGTGCCTGCTGGTCGGCGACGCCACTGACGGCCGTGGCTCCGTGGCGTCGGCGGCTGCTCCACCAATCACAAGTAGCTCGCCCACAATTCCTCTACTTTTGCACGCAACAACCAATAGGAAGCCACATCTGCCGAAGAGCACAAGCAGGTGCTCAATCACATCTGGATTCAGGCAGCGCACCTTGGTGCCAGCCTCAATTAGTGCCGAGCGGTGCTTCGCGGAGCCATGGCTGGAGGCGCTGAGCCAGGCAAGGGCGAGCGGCGCAATAGAGCTCCGCGGGGCCATGGCTGGGACGATGCGTCAGGCAAGGGCGAGCAACGCAGTGGCGCGGGACGCCCATCTCCTCCGTGATGCTACGCGCCGGGACGCCAGCCATGTCCACCACGAGCGTGACGAGGGGCGCGTCGGCGGCGAGCGCCTCGGCCAGCTCCAGACGAGCGGGAGGCTGGAGGCGACGGTGAGCTCGCACCCCCGTCGTGTCGCCCGCCGCGAGGATCCTTGGCCCGCGCACCCCAAGTGTGGCGTCGGTCCGCCCCGCCTCCACCCGCCTCCGAGCGGCGGTCGGAGGCGGCGCCTGTGAGCTTCCCCGGGCTTCCTCGCAGCGTGGTGCGCCATCGAGGCGTTGCCGGACGATGACGGAGAGGGTCACGGCGGGCGGCGGCAGGCGGGCCTCGGAGCAGAGCAGACGACCCTCTTTCTCCAACTGATGGGACCCACTCTAAAAATAGAGGCTCGGATTGATATTCCCACTGGAGCTGGGTGCTAATTTTAGACCTCTATTTTTACATATGGGCCTGCAAATGTGTTTTGGAGGCCTCAATTTGCAGGCCCCTGCTGGGATGCTCTTACTGTGTACCTGATGATCAAATTGTAGAGTGAATATATATATATGAATGAATTCGTAAGTGCTCCTAGTAGTTCCACCATTTTGTGAGTTGTGACTTGCTTGCGAGCTGTGAAACTGATCAAGATCTGCTCGCCATGAATGTCCCTCCATCCGCGGAAGTTGTGCAGGTCGAGGCTGCCGATGCAGAACGCGTCGCCGTGAATGAAGTACACAAAGGGACACGTTTAGAAAAGCAAGCATCCACTCGAAAACCCAGAAACAAACGAGAACTCCACGATATCTCTACTCCTAAAAAGTATGGAAAGGAGAACAAACTTGGTACGTCAATTTTTCCTCACCGTGGTTTCACCCCCGCCCCCAGACCCCCCACGACTTCAGCCCGCAACCGCACCTCCTCTACCTCGCGAAAAAAGGCCAGAGCTCTCTCCCTCCGCTTCCTCTACCTCCAGCCTCCCCCTCCTCCTCCCTCGCTCCCAGCCTCCTCCCTCCCAGAGCCAAGAAGCGCGCCAACCCTCGCCGCCACTCGCGGCAAATCCCGCCGCCCCGCATCCCGCCGCCCGCGTCGCCCGGACGCGCGCGCGTGGGATTCGCATCCTCGCGCGCGCGCGCCCTGACCGGACCAGGGTAAGTCCGCCGCGCCGCCGGTTGAGCTCGACCAGGGCCGCCCCCTGCTACTCTCCTCGCATTGGGCTGGTGGTGCTCCGGGGATAGGCTTGTCCTGCGGCGGCTTGGGTTGTCGCTCGTGTTTGTCGGGTGTAACGCATGCGTTTTTAGCTCCTAATAAATCACCTAACAAATCACGCGTGTTTCAAAACTGTCCAGCTGAGCTCATTTACCCCTTTCAAAATTCTGGTCACCGTCTCCCTCTCTCACCCTCGGCACGCGTGCCGCGAATCCCGCCGACACGCCCGCACTCGGGCCGGCACCCACGCATGCCACCCCGGCGCCGCGGTCGGCCACCGCGCCGGGAATCCCGCGCACGCCGCGGTCCCGCCGGCTGGTCCGCCTCGCCATCACCGCCGTCCCGAAGATCACGCCGACGCCCGGAAATCGAAAAACCCTGCAAAACCTTCCCCCTTAATTTCCCTAGCAATTTCCCTAATTTCTAAACCTTTTTCTTTTCCTTTTCTATTCCCATTTTCTTTCCTTCTTTTCTTTTTCTCCTTCCTTTCCTTTTCTTCCTTCCTTTTTCCTTTCTTTCCTTTCTTCCTTTTCTTTTTTTCCTCTTTCTTTTCTTCTTTCCCTCTCTCTTCCTTCCTTCTCCTTCTTCCTCCCGCGGCCAGGGCGCGCGTGACCCCCGACACCCGCGCCCCGGCGCCGTTGACCCCCCGTGCCGCCCCGCCCGTGCGCCCGCACCCGACCGCGCCGCCCCCCCCCCGCTCCCGCACGCCACCACCCGGCCCGCGCGGCCCCGCGCCAAGCCCCACGCCCGCCCGCCGCACGTGCCGGCCGCTCGCCCGTCGCACGCGCCGGACGCCGGCCGTAGGAGTTGACCGACGCGAGGCACCACCGCGCGAGGAGTCTTGTCACCGCCGAGTTAGGCCACGATTCGACCAAGCACCGCGCCGAGGCGTCACCTCGCCGGAGTCGCCGCCGAACCGCCGCCGCGGCCCACCCTCCGGCCGGAGCATGCGCCAAGGTCGCCGGAGGGATATTTTGCCCGGGAACCGACCTACGGCGCCTATAAAAAGCCGACACCACCTCCTCGCCGCCCCACACCGCACCAATCTAGCCTGCCTTGCACCCCCGACCGCCTACAGCGCCGCCACACCGAGCACCACCACCTCCAGTCCGCCGCCGCCTGAGGACCCGCCTCCACACACCATCTCAGCCCAAGGTAGGTAGGGGAATCGAATGCCCGTGAAGCCCTCTTCGTTTTGCCCTACTGCCCGACCGCCGCGGTGGCCCGGCTCGCCGGGGAATCGCCGCCGGCCGGCCATGCCGAGCCGCCCCCTCCCCTGCCTCTGTTCTGATTTGTGGGGGGGGGGGAAGGAAGGGGATGGCCATTTGGCCAAAACCCCCCTGTCCTTTCTCTTTTCCCACCAAGCCCTGTCCCTATCCCCCCTCTCTCTCTTTCCTTTCATTTAGCCCCTACCCTTTGAGCAAATCCACCAAAACCCCCTGCTCTTTACAAATAAATCCCTAAGGCTATTATGGTTAAACCCCGTTAGATTTAAATATTACAATTAGGTCCTTTCCTTTTATAATAAAATACTAACAGGCCCCTAATTAACCCTAAACACCTTCTTTAACCCGTCATTTCATGCGCGATTTTAATCCAAATCGCGCCCAACCTTCCCCACACCCGTACCGGGTATACCGCCACCCATCCTTCACCCAAAACCCACTACTTAATATTTATTCCCTATTTTTAATTACCTTCTGCGAGCTCAGCCGGAGAGATTGTGTATGCTTTTATTGATTGCTTGCTTGCCTGTGTGTGCGCTATAGCCGACGAAGTAAACGAAGGAAGGTACCCCGAGCCGGGGATCGGAGCCGACTACTGCGAGCAGGAGCCCGAGATCCCGAACTCCGAGCCAGCACTCCCTGAAGACTTCGAAGACGACAAGTTCAATCTCATCCTTTGATGCATGCTTTGGTCCTAGTTTTATAAATATAACCCTATACCGGTTTTATAAATTGCATATTGTTTCACTGCAAAAACATGGTAGGATAGCCACCCTTGATTGCTATGATTGAACCTTGTTTTGGCCTAAATAAGAGCTTTCAAAATGTGTGAGTGCTTTAAAAATGGAAATGGGATATGTTTGGAAAATGAGTAAAGAACTGGGTAGACGGGATGGACGTGTGTGTCAGGAGTATGGGTGAGCTCGTACCTGTGTGGTTGGGAGTTGTCCATCTTGTCGGTTAAGGACCGGGTTGCGTGACATCTCACTTGACCCAAATCATCGTACAACCACTCGACCGTTGTATGTGTCAACGGCTTAGCATAAACCCCACTAGTTAATCTACTTGCCATCTGGTGTGCGGGTGAGCGGCAGGAGACCAAGGAGTAGGGGTACGCTCTGTGTGAGGTACGCCCTGGTTATGTGGGATAACCCCTTGGTTGCTTCTGTGGTGGCTCGTAGCGTTAGCTAAGGTGGGTAATGACTTTGATAGGATCCGCACCGGCACTGAGGTGTCCGTGTGACGGTACCCTGCTTGTGGGTAAAGATGTACAACCTCTGCAGAGTGTCAAACCTATTCGAATAGCCGTGTTCACGGCATTGGACGAGTCACGGTGTGGTCACAAAACTAGTGTTTGGGTTTGGGATGTTTTCTGGTGTGAGTTGTTTTCCGGGTGAAGTGTGTGGCTGTGTGCCTGGGCTACTGCGGACGGGGAGTCCGGTAGTTCCACAGTTGTTTTCCTAAAAACAATTGAGTCACTTTGGTTATGAAAATGATTTGTGAAAACCTTTTTGGAAATGAACCCCTGCATGAGTGAGTTTGCAAAATGAACCTTAACCTGATCCTTGATATACTCTATGCATGATTCTGCTTATAAGCCCCTCTGTGGGTGGGGTTGGATTTGCTGAGTACGTATGTGCTCACCCTTGTTTTACTAACTATTTTTCAGAGGAGGATCCCGATTACATTCCCGAAGACGTCGAGTAGGTCGCTGCCCTACACCCAATCGTGCCTGTGTACCCAGGGCCTCCACAGAGAGCTTCCATGGTGTGGTACTCTGATGAGGCTATGGAAGCCTTTGCTATCATAGTGTGGTCGTTAGCGTTTGTGTTGTTCCTTGTAGTGTTGGCACTTCCGTGCCCTCTGTGTCGCCGTGATGTAAAAGACTGATCCACCTGTTGTAATAAATGTGTTACCAGCCTCCTGGGACTGGTATTTGTGACACATTTAGTCACCTCTAATGAGGGGATGCTTCATCGGGGTCGTGCTGTTACGGTTTCCATGTGAATTCTCGAGGAGATTATTGGTGTGGGCGCTTGATTTGCTGTGTTTGCCGGTGCTTGTGCGTTGGCTTCGACTGGGAATGCGGCGCCGGCTGCGGTTGGGGGCGTGCGATTTGGCTAATGGTTGATTGTTGGATGCCGCCTGTTTCGACTCTTCCATCATCTTTGGTGGGCATGATTTGATTTAGGCAAGAGGGATTGCCATCTATTTTCGTTGTTCTGATTGATGAGACAGTTGGACGATTCAGAATCATTTGTTTGTAGTCCGACCATTAGTCACACAGGCAAGCAAGTAGGAGCATGTGAGTAGTTACAAAACTCGTAGCAGATCTCGTAGGTTAGCCTTTGGATTATTAGTAGGGGGTGATTAGCTTTAGACTTGTAGCATTTCATCTTGCTCAAATTGATAACTGTTCATGATGGCAGTGTGATTTGTAGCTTTCTCAGTCTGTAGACTAATACTGTGGATAACTTCCATTGCAGCAATTCATCCTGGTTGGAGGTCGCCGCCATTGCCCATTGACGCCGGTCGCCCGTCTTCTCCCAGTCTACGCTGTCGCCGGGTCACGTTGCCGTGGCGCCGTCGCCGGAGGTTCGCCGTAACGCCGCCGCCCGTGCGTCGCCTACGCCGGTCTCCGGCCGTTGCCGTCTATCTCCGCTGTTGGTGAGCATGTCTCTGCGACCCCCTCGTCCCCCTCTCTCCATTCCGCCCCTCAATCGAGACCCTAGGCCACCTGAGACCCGGCCACACCGACGCCCAGGAGCTCCCCCTGTCTGTGCGCCATGAACCAGAGGAAGGAAAAGACCTCTCGTTTTGCAGTTAGGTCCCTGTAGTTTAGATTAATTTCCCTGTAGTTTGTTATTTGGTGTGAATGTGTTGCAGGAAAAAAAATCAAACCTTCTGAATGATGCTTACAGTTTTGCTATAGAGTAACAAATGAGTAAGAGATGCAAGCACCAAAAGCATCATTTAATTGTCATTCAACTCAATTTGAATCCATAGCTCATGTATCTGATAATGAATTCTTTTGGCTTCCACATGGGCACTGTTGAAGGGACATCGAATAGAATCACAATGTTTTCATATCATTTTCCCTATATAATCCACCTTGAGTTTATTTTTTCTTTCGTGCCACAGATTTGTAGGGAACAATGGGCGATAACTCTGGAATTTGGAAGAAAAGCTGACGTCTAAGGAATTCTGAAGAGGAAACTGATGCAGTCAGGTATAGCCAAGTTGTGTGGTATTAAATGATCTGAATGAGTGTTTGTTGGCCTTTTTTTCAGTGTCATGATTTCAGATATGATCTATGTAGCTGACTGATGCACAGCCAGATGATTGGATCTGATTGATGCAGTTGAGTCCAGGTAATGCCCATATATTTTTGTGTTTGTGTTTGTTTCAGAAACTGATTGAATGATGCTAGGTATTTGCCCCCCCTTCTGTCTTTGCTATTTAATCTGTTTGTTAAGCTGTGACCTTTTTAAAAGCTTGCTGGATGCTAAGAAGTGAGCAGATCTTGTTGTCTGACCTTTTTCTATTTGATTTTGTGAGTTGCATAATTTTGAATGTGAACCTAGCTGCCATAATAATGTTAGAAGCCGTCTTTGCTAATGGATGGTTCCAGGTAACTATATTTTTAGAAATTGATCTATTCACGAGAACTCTGTAGACAATGCATGATCCAATCCTAGGATTGTCATAAAAAGAATATGTGAAGAATTCGTTATGTTAAGTTTGGGTGTCAAAAGATGCATCTGCTGAGACCTACAATTCTCTTATCCTTCTTGTTACTGTCGTGCTCAAGATGCTTGAGGGAAAAATTCATGTAGTAGCACTACTAATTCCTGTTCTTAAAGAATTTTTTCTTTGCTTTATTGCTGGAAGAAAGAAACAATTTCTGGGATACCTTCTTGTAAAAACCAATTAAGTGTTCATTGCAATGTGGAGAGCTTTTTTATTCCTTTATCTGAATAATTCAAAGCATCAGGCAATACTCATTGTGCTCACTATGTTGTTGTTTGATATGCCACTTATCACTTATTTAATTATGATTCTACAATAATCATTGGCCTTATCACCTCGATGAACTGCTCTGTTCAAACTGCTCAGCAGCGGCAACAGCTCTTGGACCTATTCTATTTTTCTGTGGTTCAAAATTCAAAAGTCCAACAATATTTAATCGGGTTTGCATTAATACTTTTGCTATTGTCTTCCAGGTTTGGTACCATTTTGAGTGCATCAAGAACTTAGTGTCTGATTGCACAGGCAAGACCACCACAGTAAGTATATTCATCTATCAGCTTGCACATTCATGAGATGACATCCTGCTAATAAGTGTCACCAAGCATCCATTTCATTGACATCCACGAGCAGCAGAGCAAGAACATCTCATGAAAACCGTGGAGGAATAAGTACGATTCTTTTTTAACTAGAAACAGGTTGGATATCATGAATATATGTTTTTCTTTGATTAATAATAGTCAGGAACCATGAAACTAGGATATCATTTTTTTAATTCAAGTAAACTTGATTATTGTTGTCAATCTCATATTTGGAATAAATGAGACGATGAGATTAAGATGTTGCAAATCCCTTTTTTGATTAAGATGTTGATAATTGAACATGTGAAGGCAATTATGTTCACATACTTTCAGGCTTAAGCCACTACAAATGGTAAGGAATTTGTTTGTTGCAACATCGGACGGTCGGACAGTTCATATGAATGGTAAGGCATTGTTGTTTCTTCCCACCTGAACAAATCTATGTGATACAAACTTAGTATAATCTTACAGCTCTTATTGTACATTTGTGCATGACTATCTATGCTACTGATTTCCAAACCGTGCAGTAATGTATTGTGAGTCATTCTCGCTCAGATGTGAATTTGTATTCTCATTTGGCTAGCATTTATTTATTTTTACTGGTAAATGAGAAATTGGGAATACCCCCAAGAATTTGTTCTAAGCATCAATAAAAGTAATCATTGGCTATCCATCCATCGCACCTTCCACCTGAATACATAACCTCCTATCGGATTTATACAGATTCTTAGAGTTTTCTTTTTCAAGATCGAATCTGTATATGGAGACAAAGGGAAGGCAAAACGACCCTTCTTTTTAGTGAAGAGGGATAAGCATCTCAACCTTCATAGTTGATGTATTCAGCTAGATTGGTTAGTAGGGTGTCAGGTACAAAAATGTGTACCGCAGAACACAGATGCAGATGGTTCTGCGTGGAGGCTGGGAACTCTTCATCTCAGGCGATCTTTTATCTGTGATGCAGATGAATTAAAGTGTTTTTAATTCATGGCTTCATCTCAGGTGAGGTTTTATCTACTTATTGCTTATTTTCTTGCATGATTAACAAGCTGGTAGCTATAACATATGTCTTTACCCCAGTTTCATTTATCCTACGCTGATTTAGGAAAATGTTGTAATCAGCTCGGAAACGACCATATTTCTCTTTTTCATATTACAATATTGTAATGCAAAGCAGTTCGTGCCCAGCTCATTCTTTCAAAAGGTTACATTCAAATTAGAAAATTTATGTGCGAAAGTTCTAATTCTTTGCATAGCTGAAACATTGGCAAGCTTATATCCTACATCCAACCTCAATATTTTGTGTGCGTAAGGTTGAAATGCCACTAGCCCTTATCATAATCCTCTGTATCTTATGCTTACTTAGTAAAAGGCATAATACCTGCCTGAACTACTTCATGCATATATAGATCCAGTTCATGCCTTACACTTGAGTTGGTATGTATGTTCAACCAACCCTCTACTGTGTTCAGACTCTACATGTCATACAATGGCTTCGACATTAACTTTATGCAATGTGCATATTTTGCTTGCAGCCAATGGGTTGAACAATGGCTTGCTGCAAGACCAGAGCAATTTGTTTGAGATCAAAACATAAATGTTTAGGACCATAATGAAGTAGGTGAGATGCCTCAAGATAAAAGGAGGTACAGCAGATATGAGCTGTAGTGTAAATTTACTACCTGTCGGACACAAATGTCAGATTTACCGAGAATGGAATTCTTGATGTGCATTCTGAAGAGCCATGTAAAGGGATGTTCAGACGTTTTACCTAGAGAATTGCAAGAACTACCTCAGCGAGAGATATAACTCATTTGTAGGATGTGAGACATGCCTTGTTAAGCATGAGTGATTTTTGCTTGAGACTTTTGAATCCCTTTGCATGAGACTTTGTAATGATGAAAACCTTGTTGTTAGCGTGAACATTATATTATGAATGGTAAACATTCTACGCGTGAAGTGCTCCCATCACGCGCATTTTTTTTTAACCGTCCGCAGTCGGCACGGGCCACAAAAAGAAAAAAATCCCTCGGCGCAAATTGCAACTGCCGGCCGACCCGACCAATCCCGCGACCGCACCTGAATCATGGAACACGGACCAAGGCAGGGATCTCCGACCTCCGACGACGGGCGGGGACGTAAAAAAGCCGGTTGGGCCAGCGCCCCCCCCCCCCCCCCCCCACTCGCCACCATTCCACACGCTCTCGCTCGCTCGCCGCCGCCGCCGCCATCGCCTGGCCTGCGAAATGCCGCACGCCGTCCTGGCGCGCCTGCCCCCGGCCTCCGTCCGGCTCGTCATCGCCTTCGGGCTCCTCCTCCTCGTCTCGCTGCTCGTCCTCCGCCGCCGCCCCGCGGGGCCGCTGGCGAGGACCAGCGCCGCCGCCGCCGGCGGCCGCACCCCCGACCCCGCGGCCCTCTTCCTCTCGCTGTCCGCGGGGGGCAACGCGAGCATCAAGGCCGACCTCCGCGCGCTCACAGCAGGGCCGCACCTCGCGGGGACGTCCGGCGCCGCGGGTCCCGCCGCGCACGTGCTGGGCCGGCTCCGCGCCGCGGGGCTCCGAACCCTAACGCGGGAGTACGCGCCGCTGCTCTCCTACCCCGGGAACGCCTCCTCCCTCGCGCTGCTCCGCCCCGACGGGTCCATCCTCGCGCGCCTGTCGCTGGACGAGCCCGCGGACGCGCCCGAGGCGCGCCGCCGCCGCCGGCTCGTCCCGCCGTACCACGCGTACGCGCCGTCGGGTGGGGCCGTCGCGGAGGCCGTGTACGTCAACCTCGGCCGGGAGGAGGACTACGCCGCTCTCGAGAGGCTCGGTGTGGGCGTGCGCGGCCGCGTCGCGGTGGCGCGGCGCGGGGGCGGGTACCGCGGCGGGGTGGTGGCGCGCGCCGCGGGGAAGGGCGCCGTCGCCGTGCTCATCGCGGGGCGCGCGGACGGGGGCGTCGAGAGGGGCGTCGTCCTCCTCGGCGGACCCGGCGACCCGCTCACGCCCGGGTGGGCCGCCATCGGCGGGGCTGAGCGTTTGGGGTTCGACGATGAGGCTGTCAAGCGGCGGTTCCCGAAGATCCCCTCCATGCCTGTGTCGGCCGAAACGGCAGTTCAGATCATTCGGAGTCTCGGCGGCCCGGCCGTACCGGCGGAATGGCAGGCCGGGATCGGGGTGGACGCCGGTGGCGTTGGACCGGGTCCCATGTTGGTCAACTTCACGTATCAGGTATGCCTTGCTTCTGTATGATTGAAGACAGCTAAACGACATGTATACGGACAAGCTGGACGGGCAGCTAGATCCAAACGGCATTTGTAGATTGCTTTTGGCACACGACACACTCTTCCAATGTAGTTAGACCCAAATATTTGCATGTTTGATTTGTCTCGATTGGAACCCTTTAAGCAGTGAATTGAAGTTAGCTTGATCTAGTTAGCTTGTTTCTTCTGTAATAGGGTACTGGATTGTCTGTCTTATATTTGAGTGCCTCCACCTGCAGAATTATCGGTAGGGTGACTATTGCCTAAATTGTCCCAGATGCTAAAATTATGTGAGAAATTTGCAATTTGATCTCGTTATCAGTTTAAGACAATTTTGGTGGTACTGTTTCATGGATCTCTAGAGTTATCGGCCTTTTCACATCAACTGCACCCTTATAGTGTGCCAAACAGCGGCTGTATTCTGGTTTAGTTTATCTCTGTATGCAGTGGGTCTTCAGTCTGGTCCAATTTTTCCGGTCTATTTATAGTCAAGGCAGTAATGGAGATCAATAAACAACAAGCTGTCTTATTGTCATGGCTGTGGTGGACTTTCAATAGGAAATGCTGTCTTATTGAAAAAACAGCTAGGATTGATATTTTTATTTGGGCACAAATGCTAAAATTAGACACTTCTTTGATAACATTGCAAAGGAGGGGGACCCATGGCCCCTCTAGCCTTATTGAAGCTCTGCTACTTGTGTCATAGCCTCATGGATTTGCAGTCTTATCTATTAGTAGATATGAAACTAGGTGATTGGTTTCAGAGTCATCAGATTCTAACTCCGGAGCTATTTTTCTTATTTAGTTTGCTTATTGCATGAATTGCTTAATCAGCATGCCAATACACATGACCGTAGCGTTAGAAGATGGATAATAATTTATCCTATATTAATGATCTGATTTTGCGATGGTGGACCGACTGCTTCCTAGGGCTTATGCCCGGCTAGGTCCTTTGGGCCGTATGGTGTGTCGCCGGCCTCTGGCCAGGCGCCCTTCCCTGGGTTTCTTGTAGGATAGGCAAGGATCTCCCTGATTGGTGGTGTTTCTATAAAATAACTCTAGGATCCTTGCCTATATATGTGTATGTGCTATGCACCTCCATAATCAATCTACAATTCCCTAGCCATATTTGCTTTCACTATGAACTAGTATTTAAATGCCGCAGGTCATGCAAGCATTATTTTGTTTTTGGCCTCTGTTTTGTTGTTGTTGACATTTTCCCACTGTGCTGTGTTTATTCTATACTGCGCCCTTGTCACCATGTAATTGAACCAAGTGACTTTTTAACTGCAGGTCCATAAATTCATGTTTTGTAGTTTTTTTTCTTTTGTGAAGTACAATTGTTCATATGAACAATATCTTAGAATGCATGCTTCCAGCATTGTCATCTATGGCATGACATCCGCATGAATATGTGGTGTAGTGTGTAGACTTCCCTATGGTTGGAAGTTTTGTGCAAGTACTTGTGTACTTGTACTTTCTAGATAGATCAGACTATGATTGCTCTTATCTCTTTGTTTAAAGGAGGACAGGAAGTTCAAAACAATTCAAGACATTTTTGGTGTCATAAAAGGTTCCGAAGAACCTGACCGTTACGTTATACTTGGTAACCACAGAGATGCATGGACCTATGGAGCAGTTGACCCTAACAGTGGGACAGCTTCACTTCTTGACATTGCTCGGCGTCTTGGAATAATGTTGCAGTCAGGATGGAAACCACGGAGGTCCATTATTCTTTGTAGCTGGGATGCTGAAGAGTTTGGGATGGTAAGTAGGCATGGAAAAAAAGATGATAAGATGTTACTGTATAAATGTGAGTTATATATCTATAAGCGGATTTAGATATGCTCTTAACATCAGACATTTTGGCCATGTTTATTGTTTAAAGTTTAAACCACATACAACACAACTATGTAAAACACTCTTGACAATACTTAGCAGATGCTGGATAGCAGATGTAAAACACTCTTGACAATACTTAGCAGATGCTGGATAGAATGCATTTTTTCTGCTGTTACTCTAGTTGTTTGCTTTACTTCTTGTTGCTCTTATTTTGTCTATATTTTGAAGTTTCCTTTTTCCAGATTGGATCTACTGAATGGGTTGAAGAGAACCTCGCAGATCTGCATTCCAAAGCTGTAGCTTACTTGAATGTTGATTGTGCTGTGCAAGGTGTGGGTTTTTTTGCTGGCTCCACTCCTCAATTAGACAAACTCTTGGTTGATGTTACAAAACAGGTAGAATTTTTTTTATTGCACTCTTGTATGTTTCTATTTTGTTATCAGAAATTGTATTCACTTTTCACCCAACTAGCTCAGGTCTGAAATCATGTTGTAGCAAAATTGTTTATTATTGGACAGCATGGTTTATAAACCTAGCATCACCTAAGCTCTTGCATATGTTCGAAACAACTTAGCTAGGCATCCAGAATGAATGCACGAGACTATATTTGAAAATTCTATTTTCCAGGTAAAGGATCCTGATGTCATGGGAAAGATGGTTCATGATACATGGAATGAAATGGATGGTGGCATCAGTGTAAGAATTAAGAAGTTTTAAGTTTGTTCTGTATATGGAGTGTTCAGTTACACCACAGTTGAGCAGCGTACAATATAGTTTTATTAATTGCACTTTTTGTACTGATTTGACCAACCTTGTGTATTGTAATGTTAATATTTAGACTCTACCAGCACCACCACCCAAAATGGGGGCTGGTCTATATCTTTGCTTTGTGGCAGTTTTGTTGTTAATTCACGACCTGCTTAGATTAAATGCATAGGGTGTGGAAGAGAATATTTGGTTCTGCGTGCTCTTAAATCTGGCTTTGCCTCCCTTTTGTTTTCTCCCCGTTTTCTCACCATTTCCTTATCTGCTTGGCTTAATATTTATTCTTTACAGAAAAAACCAAAGCTAGATCATTTCTAATGACTCATCATGCTCTATGTGCCTTATATTTATTATTTCTATTTCTGAAGAATGTCATATCTGCAGATAGAGAGACTTGCCAGAACTGATTCCGACTTCGCTCCATTTCTACATCATGCTGGAATTCCCTCCGTAGACTTGTACTATGGAAAAGGTATGTCGAAACAAAACAAATTCTTTTCATAAGAGGAAATAACATCCTGGTGATTTAGAATGTCTAAATCTGCAGTTGCTAATGTAGACTTGTTTTGCGGAAATTTCGCTCGCAGCTAATGTGATTTAACTATTTTTTAGTTTTCTCTCTCTCTCTGAAATGTACATGCAGTTTGGGGCTATGCATGCCTATCATTTATTTCTTAATATTTTTTCATCGGCCCACCTTAAAGTTTGCACACAATTTTTTTTCCTTTTGCTTTATTTCATCCTATCTTGTGCCATGTTCTTCTACCATGGTTGGTAATCGTCACTGTTAACCAATATAGTGCTAATGCAGAATTCCCTGGGTACCATACTGCTCTCGACTCCTATGATTTGATGGAAAAGCATGGGGATCCATTGTTTCTTCGTCATTTGGCTAGTAAGTGACAATATAGTTTGTGAAAATGCTTTTTTTTTAAAAGGGAGGGGAGGGAGGGAGATTGCTGGTCAATATCATGATTGAGTATACTGCTACGGAAAGGCTCAACTATAAGAATAAACTGTTGCCTATAAAGCTAGCTACATACTCCCTCCTCAAATTACTATTCATTTTGACTTTTCTACATACTTTTCTTTTCTTATGTATCTAGACATAAGTATATATCTAGGTGCATATCAAAAGATGTGTATCTAGAAAAAAAAAATGAATAGTAATTCGGATGGGGGGACTCAACAATTTTCGAAATTTTGGCGCGTCAAAATAATTTATTGCTATCATATATTTAAGTAATCCTTGGAGTGCTCATGTACCTTTCCTGCTCCACCACTTCACCAGTCACAGAAATTTGGGGATTATTAGCGCTTCGCTTGGCAGATGATCCTGTGCTACCTTTTGATTATCAGGTTTATGCTTCACAGTTACAGGTACATTGACTCTTGTACTGGAAAGTAAAAGTATTTGTATAATCATAAGCTATTTACTCCCTTTTGTCAGTGCTTATTTATGCACACCTGATTTCTATCATTGCAAACAATGTATGAATGGGAGAGTACCACCTAATACATGAGCAGCATCATGGATAGTGTAGATTGGTAGTTCCAGCTTGGTGGTTTAATCTGTAACTTCAGTGCTAGTGATAGATTTTTCACTTTACTTTAGGACAAGGATATTTCCGTGTAAGATAACTCACGTTACATAACCACCACCAAATTTACTTTCAGTAACCAGTATAGTATATGTTTAATCCTATATTAAATTTGATATCGGATTGAAATTTGCAATGTCACAGGAGCATACAAATGCACTTTCTGCCCTGATGAGTAATAGTCAAGCAGCCAATTTGATGAATGGATCCATCAATGATCTTTCTAGTGCAGCTACGGAAGTTCTGAAGGAGGCGAAGGTATGATTTACTGTGCTTCTGTTTTCATGTTTTCAGGTAGCCTAATGTAAACAAATTTGCATCTTTGCCTATATACATTTTAAGCTAGCAGAGTTTATGATCTGAATACCCAACACATAGAACTAGTAATGGTGACTTATTTGAGTAGCGCTGTTCAATATTTTCACAACCTGTTGATTGATTCGTCACGTGTTCCTTTGTTGGTTTGTATCCAAAAATCCAGAAACTGCAGCAGCTAGATTTTTACGATGAGCATGCTGGAATGAGAAGGCGGTTGTTGAACGATCGCCTCCTACTAGCTGAAAGAAGCTTCCTGCAAGCGGAAGGACTTCAAGGAAGGGCATGGTTTAAGCATCTGGTGAGCAAAGCCGTAACTTGTTCAAAATTGAAAATTTTTAACTCTCTGCACTAATTGAAAGTTAAATCAACGATCCTTTTTTATTTCCCCAGCTGTACTCACCTCCGGAGGACTACGAAAGCAAGCTATCCTTCTTTCCTGGGATAGCTGACGCCATTTCACGATCGGGCAACCAGAGTGCTGAAGAAAGCGAGGCGTCAATTCAGCATGAAGTGTGGAAAATCTCACGTGCAATTCAAATGGCCGCTAGTGTTCTTAGAGGTGAATTCAGTTGGCAAAATGAACCGTCAAATTTTAGTTCTTTGGCGACTCCATGAGACCATGAGGTGTGTTTGTAAATAAACCAGTGGTGCTTATCACGAAATGTGATGAAATATATGTTGCGTTTCGGTGGAAGAGCAGCAATTCTCCTTTACCGGCATGGAAGAACCGCTGCCCCTTCCCAAAGTTTCCATATGCATAGAACTCTACATGCCCCTTTTGCATTTCCTGGACCTGGGCTCACGGAACCGCCACATGTGCGCGCGCGCACACACACAAGGGGAAAAAAAAGGAAACATAAGAAATTGGAGGGAAGCTAGCCGTTAAGCCTTCCATATACACTCTCCCACGTGCTGCTATACATAACCACAACATCATTCCAATTTCCAAGCGCGCAGCATATCTTCCTTGGATCCTCAAAATCTCTCAACAAATCTTCTCCCCCTCTACGCAAAGATCTACACCTAGATCATGTCGACGAGCCCGGAGGCTGGCAGTGGCAGTGGCAGGCGGTGCGCCGCGTGCAAGAACCTGCGCAGGAAGTGCGCCCAGGACTGCACCCTCGCTCCCTACTTCCCGGCATCGGATCCCGAGCGATACGCCTGCGTGCAGAGGGTCTTTGGCGCCAGCAACATCGCAAGAATGCTCCAGGTAAACCATGCCTGCCTGCCTCTTGTGATCTCAAATAGTACATACACTTTTTCTTTGCCTCCAGCATAGTTTAGCATCATCCCAGCATTAGCACATCCAGTAAGTCAGTAAGCACGTCACACTCGTTCTTGCATTAGCGTCGAGAATTTGCTTCGCGAAAAGGGAAAAGCTCACAAAATGGCGTGTGCCATTTCTTTGTTGTCTTGTAAATGCAGAGTCTCCCTATCCACGAGCGCGGCAAGGCAGCAGACACGATGGCGGCGGAGGCGCGCCGGCGGGTGCAGGACCCGGTGTACGGCTGCGCCGGGGTCGTGGGCCGCCTCCAGGGGGAGATCAGAGCCGCGCAGTGCGAGCTGGCCAGGACTCGTGCCCAGATCACCGTGCACGCCGCGGCGGCGGTGGACGCCGCCCGGGCCCTGCTGAGCGCGCCGGCGCAGGCCGCTCCGCCTCCGCAGCCGCAGCAGCAGGAGCAAGGCCACGCGCTGGTGAGGCAGCTGGACCCGTTCCAGGGGTTGGATGCCTTGAACGTCGATGATTACCGCTTGTTCGTTGATGTGGTTGATGATGAGATGAGCACTGACTAGGCTGCCACTAAAATGATCCAGCACTCCAGCTAAAAAAAAAACTGCAAACAATATACTCTGTAGTCTTCATCAAGTCTACTATAAATTAATTAAAGTACTTAGTTTTAGCTTTATACACGACGGAATTCCAGTGAGAGAATTTAAATAGTCCAAACTTCCACTTTGTATCTTGTTATGAGCAATTGCTTGCACATTCCTCTTTTTTTCCACAAACGAACGTCGGTGGGCATGTGTTGTACCTTACTATCTTTGAATATATAGTATGCTATCGAAATGTTTTTTTAATAACTATCGAAATGGTTTAAGATATTTAAAGTGTTTTTAAAGTGTTTTTAAATAGTACTACAATGTACTAGTATATTGTTTTTTTTTTTAAAAAAAATTGTCCCTGTTGAGAGAAACTGAGGGAGAAACCAAAGCAAAAACACAGGAAGCGAGAACCGCCGCCCACGCCGGCAAACGCGAGACTGGCCGGCGGCGCCGCCAATCCGCGGTCCAGCGCCGCCAATTCGACCGGTCCCGCGGCTGACGCACTTGCTTGTCGGCACGAGATCGACCAACAGCTCGAGGGGAGGTGGCGGCCGGCGGAGAGCCCCCAACGCAAGGCAGGCGGCCGGCTAGGCCGAACCGATTCGATCGATCTCCATTTACGCAGGCGCAGCCAGGTATCCCAAGATCATTCCATAGAAAATTCCAAAATCCGGCTAAAATAACATGATTTTATCCATACATTTGTACTCCCCGGCATGATTTTATTCATCACTCTCTGCTTATCATTTCTCTATCATCTGCACATCAGACAGAGCAACACAGAGCGAAACATGCCATTATTTTTTTTTAATCTTATTTACACCCATTAACCCATTATCAACCTCCTGCACGTCAAGGCTCTTGCAGTCTGCTGGATCTATGGTTCCACGGCGGACGGGCCGGCCGACAGGCTCTGGAGGTATCGCTCGACGACGTCGAGACCGCAGAGCTCTTTGACGAGGGGCATAGTCGCCGGCACGTCCATCTGGAACGTGACCGCGGAGTTCACAGGCCCGGTGCAGATCGAGAACTCCTTCCTGGCGGCTCTGATGGCCTCCCTCATCGCGCAGTGCACCGAGGCCGCGAGAAGAAGCGGCGGCTCGCCTGACGCTGCAAAGATCCGGCCCAGACTATGTCGGGGTCACGATCTCATGTCGCAGCATTGTCAGTCCTCAATAGCTTGACAAGGTCTGCAAGAATGTTTGTGGGGATGGTATGCAAAATCTGCGAGAAGAGCTTCACCTTTCGAAGAGAGGACACGCTTCTTGTCGTGTGCGCTGTTGATCAGCTCGACATTGAACTGCTTCGGGATGGTGTCGACTGTGGGGATCTTGTACGTCCATGTGCCGTCGTGGATGACCATGCCGTCGGAGTTCGTTGTGTACTCCTCGTTTGTGAAGAAGCCAATTCCTTGGATGAATGCACCTTCAACCTGAGTGAATCAAGAACATTATTCAGAGCAGCACATTTCCACTGATACAATAATGATCCGCACAAAATGTTTTTCTTTTGGAGCTAACCTGACCCAAGTCCACAGCAGGGTTCAGGCTCTGCCCACAGTCATACTCCCTCCGTCCAGATTCGATATGCATATAACTGTGTAACACAAAGACCAAGGAGAACTTTAATTTCTCTCTGTGATGCATCGACAAACGAGCCAGCCAACTAAGCAACTCATGACATGATTGACTCTAACTGAGAATACACATATCATTCATGGGCACCTTTTATTTTGTTATACGAAGATCAAATCAGGACGGAGGGAGTACATGAGGTCGCTCCGTAGGAGTGTGGTTGCTCCTGTCAGGACATCAATCTCGACTTGTGATGAAATTTCCAATGAAGTGTCAGCACTAAGCAGGACTGAAGCTGCAGCCTCCAACATCTTGGCTTGGTGGTTGCATTTTCAGTGCTATTATTGCAATTTGGATCAGGGATACCTCAGTGATGCCAGCTCCATAGTTCAAGTAACTTTTGAACTTTGGATCAGGGGTCCAGTATGCGTGTGCTGATAAGTTCACACTCTCCATATTTGCCTGCAAATGATGAATAAATGCCATGAACAATACCATCATTTAGATAGTGCCTCAAACTTGTTTGCTACTTCTACCAGTTGCAGTATATTGATGATGGAAAGGGGCAAGGTTTAATATTCAAATAACTGCAATTCTTGGTATATCTTCTGTTGACGGATAAAAGACGTACCCCTCTACGATCCGCAAGCGTACGGACCCCACACCTTTTTCACTACGGGATTCCCAAGGTTCTTGTCAATCCGCGGAGCAAGGGGATTACAAGCGTTCGATCTACCTTCACACTCTAGCTACTCAAACCTCTAACTACGATTAAACTAGAAAACAACTAAACTATACTGGAGAGAATGATTAAGATATCAAGATAAAAGACACTCGCCCATGGGTCTACGATACTAGAACATGCAATCGCTTAAAGACATGAAAACCAATCTATTTTTTTTTCTCGAATACGCAGGAGAGCTGCGTATCATTATATTAAGAAGAAATAAAGAATGGGACGAGAACCCATTAAGTACAAAACAACACACCCCCACGCACCCACTGCTAAAAACAAATATAACCCGCGCCTGTTTAAACAAACACCAAGACCACACACTTGACCTCGTCCCAACTAAGTCTGTTGAGACAGCCCCATCAAGGAAGCGAGGCCACGGGCGCCGGCAATCTCCCAAAGATGGCGTTCCTCAACGGTCACACTTAAAGCCCGGACATGCTTGGTGCCAGACCATCAAACACGCAGCTATTCCGATGTGTCCAGATGGTCCAGGCACCCAAGGCGACTAAAGAGTTCAATCCTTTTTTCTGAATTTCGGGTGCAGCCTGCCATGCTTTACTCCACCATTCATCAAAGATTGTATCTTCTGTCACTAAAGACATGAAAACCAATCTAATCTATCGAGGTTGTGACCACGGTTTCGCCCTTTCCCTCCTCTCGTACTGTCACTACGCGAAGGTATTCATGACTAGACCTATGATGGACACGGCGTATTGAATTGATCCAAGGAAGCATTGGAGCTCATACTCCCTTTACGGCATGGTAGCTAACCTTAAGCATTAAAGTATATTCAACACAAGATGATAGATAGATAATCCGACAAAGTACGATTACATCTCAAGATCGATTACAACCCATGGACAAATAAGGAGATTACCCCATCAAGGTGCTAGACATAGCACCGTTGATCATGGTTTCCCTTCCGACGGTGTCTTCCTTCTTCTCCACTTGTGGGTGCTTCCTTCGAGGTGGATGATCCCCCTCCAGAGATCTCCCTCCTCTCTCTGTAGCTTGTGGATGGCCTCCTGGTGCAAATGGCTCTCCCTCTGTCGAATGGCGGCGCCTACAGGGTTTTAGGGTTGAAGATCCTTCGGGTGCAAGGAAAGGGGGGGGGGGGGGGGGCGAACCGACCACCGGAGTGGGCTGGGCCGGCCGGCCTGGGCCGACCGGCCCAGGCCCATCTCGGCCCGGTTCGGTCGCCCCTTCGCTCCCGTGGGTCTTCAGGTGATTATACACTTTGCCCCCTCCACTTGCATGATTTTAACAATGTCATCCTCGCGGCCAAGATGGAGGTTCTCCGCGCATGAAGTTCGGTCTTTTACGCTTCAATCCCCGGGGGTGTTCCTTGTAGCACTTCGGTCCTTGCCACCATTGGAAGTGATTTCATCAAGCTCATGAACACGAACAAGACTCCATAAATGCTCCTTTGAACTTGTTGCGAATCCGTCCTTTATGTCCATGTTTTCCTACATAAACACAACACTTCCAAATGCATGCACATAGATGAACTTGCTATATGATTAGTGTGCCTAGTGGCAGGTTAGTTCCATAATCAAATCCAAACCAAAGTGTAATGAACGTGCTAGGTGTCCCAAAATACACCGTCAACATCTTGCAATCAGGTTGGCACCAACAAAATTTGTTTTCATAAGGTTTATTCTCACCTGAGAAATCAAGGTACTCCATTATAATGTGCCAGCCTTAGCCTCCAGAGTCTCCTTTAAAGGCTTCAGCCTCTCAACAAGTTCAGTGCATGACTGTCGAACAGCTTCACAACTATTTTCAGAAGTGGTGCTCCCACCGGTGAATCATGCTCAGTGAGTCGGCCTGGATAACCCTCACCTTATCAAGGAGGCATTCACCCCCATCAGGACACAGCTGTCCCAGCCCAAATGCTGTCATCTGCTTCACTTTCGTCCACAAGCCTTGTCCTGTCTCAATTCCTCCAACCTCGACAGCAATGGAACCATCCTTCATGATGGACACCTTACCTAGAGACGGACGGAGGTGTACCTCATAAGTCATCGGCACACAAGAAATGCCGCGTTTCTTCCACTTGCTGCTGCGATTGAAGTGTTCTACAATAGTAGCTCTGTGCAGGTAGTCTGGAGATGATGCCAGCTTATTGAACATGGAGACCAGGTTGTAGGTAGCAGCTTCGCCTACACTTTCTCCATAGAGCATTGCAAGGCTGTCATAGTCATGAAGGTTTTTCATCCTGATGGTGTTAGTGTCAACCGAGAGCATGGATGCAACATGCTCAATGATAGCTTCTGCAATGTAAGAACCCTGCACATTTCCAGGAGCCCGCATTGTTGAATTCGATGAGACATTTGTCCTGCAGACCTTGATGTCAAAATCAAGAGTGCCTCGGTTGTACTTGTTGAAGCCGCCTATGGTAGCAGATGGCAACAACACACTCAGATCGGGTGCTATTCCAGCATTGAGACCGAGATCGAGGTGTACAACAGTGATTTTGCCATCTGACTTGAACCCAACTGAGTACTTCGCCTTCATAGGATGCCGCCCGCCGGCTATTATCATGTCTGTCTTGTTGTCAAGGTAAATCTTAACAGGACGTCGCATCTTGAATGTGGCAACAACACTTGCACACGCAACCTGACAAAGAGTAAATTCTTGGTCATATCTAACGCATTTGTATTTCAAACAGTGTTCTGTTGAAATCATGAAATTCAGCTGAATGTACATTTTTAATTGAAGAAAGAAATCAAAGATATTTATTCAGGACTTACATGCATTGCTTTCATACCCTTTCCACCAAAGCCTCCTCCAACTCTTCTGGTGATCACACAGACATTGTGAAATGGAATGCCAAGGAACCTTGCAACCACACTTTGTGTGATCTCAAGACATTGTGTTGAGGAATAGATGGTTATGCAATTGTCTTCATCCGGAATAGCTAATGCGACTTGTGTCTCCATGTAGAAATAGTACTGGGATTCAAGTTTTACCTGTGGAAACAAAAAACTATTAGTGTGTATGTGTGGCCTAAACTCGGAGTATTTACCTCATGAACAAAACGAATTATGTACCTCTTCTGATAAAGTTTTGTGATCAGCTTCAGACATCCCTTGCTTGTAATCACCAATTGGCTTTGGAACTAAAAATGGGGGAATTTGGAAGTAGCTGCTGTGTTGGATGGCATCTTCTGTTGTCAGAATTGGTGGCTGCAGGTTTTCTGTGCTATACTCAACAACAGCTTGTTTTGCAGTCATAGCATACCTCTGCGTTTCAGCAATCTATTGATTGAAGAGAAACATGACAAGGTAAGCTTGCACTCAAATATATTAATGCTCTGTATATAATACTAAAGAACAGTTGAGAAACCTAACCACGACTCCAATATTTTGACCAGCAAATTCAGCAAGTTGGTCTACAAAAAGTGCTTCATCTCCCAACATTGGGAAGCTGGATCCAATATTTTGTCCGCCGTTTAGAATATCCTTCGCGGTGATGACTGTGATGATCTTCTGTGAGGCCAAAGATGATTTGAAGTTGATGCTCTTCACATAAGCATGAGGGTGTGTGCTATAGATAAATGCTCCATAGAGGCAATCCTTAGGAGCAGGGATATCATCAACGTAAACAGCCTCTCCTGTGCAAGAAAAATGGCTATGGTATTTTTTTCATGAGATGAGTTACAGTAATCAATAACATGAGGAAAACTATGGTGAATTTATGTTAATTCAGTTTCTACATTGGAAAAGTATATGTACCAGAAGCTTGGAGCTCTGCCCCTTCTTTTTTATTGGCTTGCCGACAGGCTTATATTCATTACTGAAAACCATTTCTTGTCTTGAGTGTATTGGCAAATCGTTGCTGTCAACCTTAAGACGCTCCTCTGTTGAGTATCCAGTCACTCTAGTGCTACCATTTTTAGTCTCAATAGTATATGACCCATTGATAACACTAACCTTTGCTGGTTCGTTGTGTTGACGCGAAAAGTGCACTCAACGCCAAACACACAGCAAGCCGAACAAAGCTGGCTTCACACGCGCAGAGAGCGAAAGACGTGCCAGTCAATTTTTCCTGAAAATTAACAAAAGATAAAGCAGTTAAATACCAAAGCTTGGAACTTGCCGGGTGGTACCAGACAGTTCCATATTTACGGCTAAGAAGCCAAATGAGATGACACATAGCTATAGAAAGCTATCTGCGAACGAACTACAACCATTCAGGAAACCGCAAAGGAAAAAGTAGCACTGCCGAATGGATGACGTAAGCATGACAGCGATCGGTCTTTGTTTGAACAAGGATGCACGTACACGAAGTCATGACCGATCCCCATAAAGATTAACATTAAACAAGTGAATAAAGTAAAGCACGGACATGATCATGTATTAAACAAGTATGCATAGATCCAAAGCACTAGTCTACCGCATGTCTAGTTACTTTAAAACCCGTCGAGTACGATATCAAACAAATCTATCCACCGCATGATACAACTTGCATGAAAAACCGTACCACTTTCCACAAATAGATCTATCCACCGCATGATACAATCTAAATATGGAAAGCTAAAAGCATACATCACTCAAAGCATGAATAACGCACGTGTTCTACTCGTGGAGAAACATAACCGAATGCGGCTGAATAGCCGATTCGGGGTCCATGAAGAAGGAACAAACATTACCAAGTGAATAAATCTATCAGATTGATTTGGGAATCTAATCCACCGGATGACTAGCTCCAAAGCAACCCAAAAACCTGCATCTACCGCATGATACCCGGCTCTTTCAAGATTTATACGAACATTAGCAAGCTTGAACCCGCGAGATGTAACAACCTAGATCGATTCGGTTTCGGCTATCGAAAAGAACGAGATCCACACGTTAAAATATGAAATCTATTCGGACAGGGATCATAAAAGAGATAGAGCCGATCCAAACCCATCTACATTGGGCAAAGGTGTGTTACATGAATTAAAACATAAAGTAAAACTCAAGCTAACACGGGGTAACTTAATGAATTTATTGGATCTTGCCAAAATCCAATAGAGCCGATAACTAGCTTCAAGCTAGATCTTAGCCTACCGCATGGCTCATGATCTAACAAGAAACCTTCTTGAACCAAGCTTGAATCTACCGCATGACACGAAGCATGGTAACAAGACTACTTGCATCAGATCTAAATCCACCGCATGATACTAGACATGATACAAGGTTGCCGGTACTCACGGAGGTCGACGGATCGATTGGCCCTCTCGAAGAACTCGACGACACGACAAGGACTCTAGGGTTTGGCGTAAGGCCGGTGTGTATTGAGGAATGATTCTGTTTGTTACATACATTCAGGGGTCATATTTATACCCTGTTGAGTACAACTTCGAATGGATTCATTGCCTAACTTATCTCTAAGCTTGATCACCTATCCATCCATTCGTCTCCCCTAATTGAGCCACGTCACCGTCCAATCCCGCAAAATCAGCTCTACTGTTCCTTTGCCGAACCAGAGCAGATAGCCGACCGCAGACCTCTTTGCCGAATATCTCTGAAAATATCCTTCCTTCCACCAGACGGACTCTTTATCGAACCGGACCCACAAGTCAGACTCCTTACCAAATTTTGGTGTTAACACATGCCCCTTCAATTGTGGGATAAAAGTAATTTTGTTCCACAATTGACTCCAGCCACGAATACTTCAAATCGAATCTGTCAACACCTGTTCTTCGCAATCCGCCGGAATCTTCGTCCAGATCCAACCCTAGATCCTCTTGTTCCGAGCTCAGACCTCCAATGGCAGCTCAGAACCAAGATGCTCAGGTAAATTCATCCCCCGCAAGCCTCGTTCGGCATTTAGGTTTTCAATTTTACCTGAGATTTCCTTTTCCGTTTTTCTTCCAGGAGCCTTCTACTGCGCTTCTGACTCGTACCGAGGCCAATTCGAGATCTTATTATCTTGGTCCCGTGGGGAACTCTAACCCTCGAGATTTCATCGCAACTTTGAATCTCGCAGAATCTCCTTCAAAGCGCTCTGTCTCCACCGCCTCAATGGCAAGATGCTTTCAAGAACCGGCCTTTACCTCCAATTGCGGTCGGAAAACTTGGTATCGGAGGATTCTTGCGGACAAGAGTGGATTGACCAACCTGGATACCCTCCGTATCGCCCAGTGCTTGGAGTTATCCGTGGCTGAGACCCCCAAGAACGAAGACCTCCTGATAGCCGCCTGCCACTTCTGGTCAAATGGCGTCAACGCCTTCCTTTTTGGGCATGGCCCAATGTCTCCAACTTTGGCCGATGTATATATGATCACCGGCCTTGACATCACAGGGTCTATCCAGCCCTGGAATTTCAAAGGTTCTTCACGCTAGACAGGGGTAAAGCCAGGGAACAGATACAAGAATTACATATTGAAGCATATGAAAGACAATCCCCTTGGTGATGTTGAATACAGAGCCTTTCTGAATATGTGGCTGTGCAGATTTGTTTTCTGTGGCAAAGCCAACGAGCCTACCCTGAACCACATCGCAATGGCGTCTCATCTGGCCAGTGGCAACCGCCTCCCCCTGGGAAAATTCTTCTTGGGCAGCGTATATCATATGCTTCACCAGACTGTCACCCAGATGTATACCAGCCAAAGGATAGCATGTGTCAACGGCCCTTGGTGGTTTGTTCAAATATGGCTGCAGCTCCACATGCATCAGATCATTGGTGTCGACTTGAACTCCAGGTTCTTCCCCTTGTCCAATCATCCTGAAGGAGAGCCTCAAGCCACCAGAGGATGCCAGAATTACGGAGAAGCGGCTTCAACTGTTCTTGTTCAGCAGGACATCAGCCAGCTTTTCGAGCTATTTTTCAAAGGTTTCCCCAATCCTCTCTGGCTCCCTTATCTGGATAATGACACCTTGACCTTCCCCGTTGAATTTTCCTTCGAACCCGGCCGTCAAGATGGGAGATTCTTAGAGATCTTCAACATCATAATCCGCCCATGCATACTGCCGGCTGAGTTCAATGGAGGAAGGCTGAATGTTAGCACTTATGAATATTATCAGCCCAATGTAATAGCCAGGCAAATTGGATGTGGACAGATGCCCCCAAGATTGTTCCTGCACGAATTCCTCAAGCCCAGAGAGGAAATCAAAGAGCTGATGCAGGGCAGCAGGGTTTTTAATTATGTGTGCAGTCCCACTGTCTACACATGTCCTTTCATGCCCGCAACCATAGCTCACCCCACCTTTAACTCCTGGTGGCAGGAATTTCATGATCACATCTTCAGTGAGCCTGTCCACGTGTTCTGTGCAGAGTTGATGCCTGATTTCCTGCCAACTTCAGAGGTAATACAATGAACCCTTGGATCAGACATGTCCTCTTTATTCATGATTCGACCTTCATTCTTCTTTCCACCAGAACACGGTGCCTGCCCCTCGAGCCAGGGATATTACTTACAATGCTGAAGGCCCAATCTCAGCACTGGGATTCAAATCCACAACTCTGGCTCAACTAATGGCCAGGTATGCCACAACAGATCCCAGCCTCTCTAGCCTTGCTGCTGACAAGAGGCAAGGTTTATCTCTGGTTGCCCCTCCAACTGCCAAGAGGAGGAGAACTATCAAGAAAGTGCTCATTGAGGTAGAATCCTTTACTCTCTTGATCACAAGATTACTCTGTTCTTGATGAATCATATCGTTGTGCATTTTCAGACCAGAGCCCAGCAGCCTTCAGAACCAGTACCTGCCAATGCCCCATCCACTGGTATGACCTTTACTGTCTTTTCTTAAGGATGAACACTGGCATTTACCCCTTCAATCTTACATTTGCAGAAGAAACAATGGAAGAACAGCTTGTAGATGTCCCAGTGGTCCAACAAGCAAGTCCACCCGGGGTTGAATTACCTATCCCAGTAGAGATCTCATCTTCATCACCTTCTGCAGAAGCGATAAATTCTCCAGAGATGAATCTCCCAATCCAGCCGGAGCCATCAAGTCCTCCAAGGACGCAATCACCTGTTGGTCATGCAGAGACAACAGTCCCACCAGAGGTAGACCCTACTCTTCATCAGCCAGAAGCCCACGAGCTACCAGCAGCTGCATCAACACCTCCCAGCTCGGGGCTTCAGCTCTACCTGGAACACCTCCTTCACCTGTGATTGCCCCTGCTCAAGAAGCCAGCCATGAGGTATCCACCTGCTCTTAACTCTGCTGCCTCCACATTTAGCATTCTTAACTCGGCAATACTGCTTCTCAGGATCAGGCCCCATCAACATCAAGCC
This sequence comes from Cenchrus americanus, assembly GCA_947561735.1. Taxonomy (NCBI): domain Eukaryota; kingdom Viridiplantae; phylum Streptophyta; class Magnoliopsida; order Poales; family Poaceae; genus Cenchrus; species Cenchrus americanus. The sequence goes on along the minus strand of OX387240.1, from coordinate 7,971,632 downwards.
CGCCGTCAGAAAGCAATCCAGCTGCCGAGGTGATGGAAAGAGCACACCAGCCTCTGTCAGATGAAGTGTTATCAAAGCTTAAAGAAATTGTTGCCTGGCTAGAAAGGGATGCACAAGATCAGTTCAAAGATCTTGATCACTTCGAGGAGATGTTTGAATCCATCAGCCAAGAACTCCCTGAAGACATCAGAACTCCTCTATCATCTGTCTATGGTTTAGACACCCTTTATGCACCCATAAAGCATGCCTTGAGGAAATTGCGCTCCCGCCCGGCTATTGAAAAGAAGAAAGCCGATGCTGAACATGCCATGACCGGGGCGCAATCCCAAGTAGAGAGCCACAAGGATACATTGGCCAACCTGCAGGCTTCTTATGATCTGAAAATTGCCAGGAAAGCTGCTCTAGAAGCAGAACTGATAAGCCTGACAGCGGAGATAGAGGCTGACAAAGACAAAATAGCCGAGCTCCCTGGATTGATAGAAAAGACCCAAGCGGAAGCAAAATCGGCTATCACCAAGATAGAGCAATGCGATGCAGAACTCACCGACTTGGCTGGTACTCAAAAAGATTGCCAGGAGCTGCTGGACAATTTCCGTCTAACAATATCCAATGCTCGTGGTGTGATTGCGAAACATCTGAACATTTGAATGCCCTTGTTGATGTATAACCGAATTGGTCGTTCTTGTAATATTTTCTTGCAATTTGTTTCCTTTCTTCTGCGCACCTTCAAATACAATGCTGAATGACTCATTCGGCAAAGAAACGCCAACTCCCGAATGGCACTTTGATTTTCTTTAGCCGAACCCATCAACTGAACGCGGCTCAGCCTAGAACTCCAAGCGACCCGTCGGCGGGCTGGCCAAGGAAACCTTTCCACCTTCCGATTTTCTTGGGATATGCGCCACGATCCAAAGCCACGACTCGAAGCCACGATTCATCCCCGCCAGTGCCTATAAATGCAACCATAGGTGCCCCTAGCTCTCCACCAGGCCTTCTAGCTCTCGAATCTTTGCCAATCTCAGCCCTTCTGCGAACAGTGCACATCCCAAACCATCATGGTGCGCCGCCTCAACCGCCGCCGCGCCTCCGACGAGGCAGAGGGGAGCAGCGCCAACGCGCGCCGGAGGCAATGATCGTCGATTCCTCCTCTTTGATTCAACTTTTGATTTTCTTCTTGTACTGACGATCATCCCCTTTTTTCAGATTGATCCAGTGGAATCCGTCTCCTGCACCGGCCAATCAACCCCTTCCTGACGACTCCTCGGAGTCCGACGGCCACTCCCCCGTGCCGTACGGGGAGGTCGATGCCCTCTGCTTCAAGGAGGAGCTGGAGGCGTCCCGGCGTGAGCAAGAGGACGTCTCCAAGAAGGCGGGCTTAGCCGAGCTGGAATGGGAGGACCAGCGCAAGCAGCTGCTGGAAGCCCTTGACGGTACGGCTGAGATTAATTCTTGATCCAACCCGGCTTTTGATGCTAATTTTTTTTTTCTTCTTGCTTCCTGCAGCCCGCGATGCTGAGCTCAACCAGCTAAAGACGCTGGTGGAGCAGCTGGCCGAGAAGGTGAACGCCCGCGGTGACACGCCGGCGGAGCGCCTTGCCGCGGTGGAGCACCGCGTCGACGAGGTGGCCACCCATGGCGTTCGTCCGGGCACCACCTTGGGCCCCGGCCGCCATGGCGACGCATACGGACGCCGACTACTCTACCGGGCCGCGCGGCTTCCGGGCGGCGCGCGCGGAGGACATCGACGAGATCGAGCTCATCCTGGAGCGCCTCGATGGCCACGGCGACGCCATTGCCGAAATTACTCATCCCCAATCTGTGTTGAATAGGCTTTTCGACTAGATTGTACTAGGGATGTGTAAATATCGGCAATAGATGAAGAACTTTTGCATTCTGTGCTTGTTTTGTGATGACTCCCTTTGCATTTTGCATCTGCGAATTCTGTTTTCTTTGAATGCATTCGGGACTATCTTGAGCCGAACGCGTGAGAACAACTGCCCCTTGGCACAAAATCCACAGAGGATCCCGATTCGGCAATCCATAAACACTGTTCAAGAGAAAACCCTTCGCACTTGGGAGAAAACCCTGCCGTTTGGTACTCCAACAGTGTGTACTGGCCGGTCATCACTCCCAATGCACTCCTTGGTCAATAAAATAGCCCTGTACGGATGCCCTGCAAATCCACTCGCGCACTCATCCATCATTTCTCATCTCCTCCCCTGTCCTTAGAGAAGAAAACCCCAAAGCCATGGACAAGGGCAAGCAACCCCAGGAGAGCAGCTCATCAAAGAAGCGCACGATTCGGAAGTGAGTTCTCCCTTGATTTACTCCTCGTTCTTCCGTATGATCTCGTGCTTCATGTTTTCTTCTTGTCCTCTTCCAGCCTTGATTTGCTCCCCGAAGAAGTCATCGGGACCGAAGATGTGCCTGAGTACATCTCCTCCGATTCTTCCCTCGAAGCAGAGGATGCCACGCCTGAACAGAGGACCAACCATCGGCTGCGCCGCCGCGTTCGGCATCTGGAGCACGGCCTTAGGGACATCACCACCCGTTGCCAAGCCGAGCGCGAGCGTCGCATGGCTCTGGAGGCACTAGTAGGGGGTAAACGCTTCTGACTCCTTCTTGACCTCGTGCTTGCACTTGGATTTCTTGCCCCTAACCTTGAATCCTCCGCTTCAGATGTCTCTGACAGGTACAACAAACTGAAGGCGGCCTGGGATAGCTTGGTGGAGGCCGCCAACCATGGTCATCCCCATGCGTTCCAAGTTGCCGTCACGGTGGTCCTGGAACAACTGAAGAGGGAGCAGCCGAAGAAGTAAAGAAAAGATCGAATCATACTTTCGCTTCTTCCTCCACGCCTTCTGCTTCCCACCTCCTCGGAGATCTGACCACCAGGGTTGTTCAATGTAATCCTGCAGGAAGCAGTTGTGATGTAGTTTTTGTACTAAGGGCAATGCATCTAGGCACTGGCCATTTTCCCTGTTCGAGGATTTTTGTTCTGAAGGCGGCCTCATTCTTGAGCGCCGGCTATCTCTGCGCCAGATGTGTGTAATCATCGATCAATCTCAATGCTAGGATAATATTTCTTCAGATATCTTCCATTTATTGCTGCGGAAAATTCTTCTCCTAGCAAAGTTTTCAATATATATGCATTACCAGGGACGCATCTGACCACACGAAAAGGTCCTTCCCAGTTAGGGGACCATTTACCGAATTCACTGTATTTAGTTCCAATCGGCAATAATGCTTTCCATACTAGATCGCCTTCTGCAAATTGCCTTACTTTTACCTTTTTGTTGTAGTACTTGGCAACCCGCAGCTTGTTTTTCTCGATGTTTTTTGTTGTAGACTGTTTTTCAATCAAATTCCCCCTGAAGTCTGGTTGCAAATTTGCACTGATGAATGTCGGCCTTGGCTTATCACCACTTCCAATGTCAACTTCTTCCAATTTATCAGCCGACATGAATCCTCGCCCCAGTTTGCCATCAGTGCCATCCACGGGGTTCTCCATTAAAAATTGCTATAAGAGCCGACTGCTTGAATCGGCTGTTGGTCACTGCTGACAGGTTCAACAGGACCTTCTCCCCAGTCTTTCCCTGAGAAACAATCGATGCCTTGGTATTCCTAGAAGGCTGGTTCCATGTTGGCCACGCTCACGGAGTCATTTGCTTGGACGACCTCGATCTCATCGTCCACCCACTAGATAAGCTGTTGATGCATGGTGGATGGGACGCAACAGTTAGCATGAATCCAGTCCCGCCCAAGCAACAGGCTGTAGGCTCCTTTGCCTTCGATAACAAAGAAGGTGGTGAGCAGCGTCTTGGACCCGATCATCAAGTCCACGTGAGCGCATCCCTTGGTGTCTGAGGGGTTCCCGGCGAAATCATTCAAGATGATGCTTGTAGGTGTCAAATCGCTCGGGCCCATGCCAAGCTTCCTGAAGGTGGTGTACGACATTACGTTGACTGCCGCTCCACCATCGACGAACATCTTTGTCAATGGCTTGCCATTGACGTATCCCCTCAAGTACAACGGCCTCATATGACGATTCTTGGCCGGCTTGTCGAAGATGGCCTACTTGGCGAGCACCAGTTGTGCCATCATCCCCTCAGTCTGCTCATCATCGAAGGAAGCTTCCTCCTGCATAACCTGGTTAGCAGGAGCCATGAACTCGTTCGGCAGAAAGTATACCATGCATGCTGGAGCCGAACGCTTCGATCCTTCCGGTTGGTCTTTGGGGTGCCACACCCGCCCTCGTCCGGATCCCGCCCGCCCTCATCTCGCGGTTCCTCAAGCGCTGGACCCGTCTCTTCTGGCTTCTCCTCAGGCCGGGCGGGCACCATTGCCCCTTCTGCCAAACGTAGTCATCTTCGTCCTCCTCTTGATCAGCCCACCTGAGATCAGCTTGGTGCTTCCTGGGATGATTGATGACTTCAATTTTTTGGCGCCGATCCCCATTAGGGTGGATCCTTCCAATTCTCTCGTGGACGGATCGGCGATTGGCAGTTTCCTGCCTGTACTCAACATACCTGTCACTGCATTCAGGACAGTTCTTCAACGTGGGCAGCTTTAAACCCTCATTCCAGCAATGCCTGAAGAAGGCGCATCCCCAGTGTGCGCGCTCTTGCTCGCGCGTGTACTGCTCCTGGTCCCTTCTGCGCGCCTCTTCTTCGGCTCTGCGCTGCTCCTCCTCGTAGCACCGTTTCTGGTAGCGCTCTTTCTCTATCTGGCGCTGCCATTTGTTGAGGAGGATGCGCGATGTCACCCTAGGCTTAGCTCTGGATGATTCCCCAACTTCGATGTGACTCTTAAGAATGCGGGGGGGCGTCACCTTGCACCTGTTCCAGAGTCACTTGGCGCTCTGGGTCCACTGCTCCACCCTGTCTAGACCTGGCTGAGGTCAAGACCTTGACTTTCCCCTTCTCCTCGGCTGTTATCACATTAACAGAAAAGCCCACCATGCTCTGAAGAAAGGGGTGACCATCCAGCTTCATTTTGTTATCGAACTTGAGGTGACCCTCCTGGATGGCCTTCTGGATCCTCATCCTGAAGACCCTGCAGTCATTGATGGAGTGTGAATCCCTGTCATGGAAGCCACAGTAACATTTTGCTTTAACTCCATCGGGCCGAAGCATGGAATGCCCCTTGGGCAGCTTGATCCGGCCTTCCTTCACTAAGAGCTCGAACAATTTATCAGCCTTGGTGATGTCAAAGTCATAAGTGCCCTTGGTCTGCTTGACCCAGCGCTGATTCATTGTCAAGGGCTCCTTTCCCCACATGATCTCTGCTGCGGCTACATCCAATTCATCGTCAGAGTCCTCGAACAGATCAGCCTTGTCCAAGAACTGGTTGTAGACATCAGCGACGTCGTGCTGCTTGCCAAATTTGGCGTCCTTCTTAAAGCCATACGCCTGATTGCTCATCAGTGATAGCTTCTGCGATAGCTGGCCCAGATTCTCGAACTCCATCCCAAATAACTTCTCGCGCACGGCCGGCAGCATCCCGGCGACAGCCATGTCAGCCAACTGGTCATCTGGCAAGTTAAGTGAGAAGCACATGCCCTTGACCTCCCCCGAACCTCCGGAGAAACTCCCGCCGGCGTTTCGCTATGCCTCTCGCTTCATGGTCGCAAGGTCAATCTCGCTTCTTCTCCGAGCCGCCGCCGAAATAATGAGCGTGGAATTTCCGCTCTAAGTCCTTCCATCCGGCAACCGATTCGGGGGCGGGGACGAAACCACCGAAACGCCGGACCCGTCGCTGATGTGGCGAAGTAGCGGACCCTGAATGTCTCCTCAGCCGAGCACTCCCCGAGCTGCATGAGGTAGCGAGCGATGTGCTCGACCGTGCTCGTGTCGTCTTGCCCTGAAAACTTAGTGAACTCCGTTGGCGGCTTCACCCTTGGTGGCAAGAGCACACTGTAGTACCATTCTGGGAACGGCGGCTTATAGGCAGGTCCCTGCATTTTTGGCTTGAGGCCGAACTGATTTTGCATCAACTCGGCCATCTTCCGCTCCAGGGTGTCGTCCTCCTGCGCGCCTGCAGTTGGCGCGTATCCTGGATGTGGGAAAGCATCAAACGCCCCGTAGTTTCCCACCTCGTGATAGCCACCGCCGTACAAGTTTTTCTGCAGCCAGTTGGTCGCCGGAGCAATCCTCTGACCGGAAGTGAGCGGGGCGCCGGTCGAGCCGAATGCTACGTCCCCTTACGTGGGCTGGTACGGATTCGGGCCGTGGCACAAAGTTGACTCCGTGCCGCCCGCGGTGGTGGCCGGATTGGCGTCCCGATGCCTCGCAAGTGGAGGCCGAACCGGCCGCTTCCCGGCGGCTCCGTGGCGGAGGGCCGGAAAGCTTGACTTCCGGGCCGCTTTGAGGAGGAGGCCGCCGTGGGCCGGCTCCGTAACGGCGGTTGAGAACTTGACTCGCCCAGCTCCACGGTCTTCCCCTGGACGGGTGCCTTGCTGAACGCTTGTTCCATGCCAGGACCGAAGACGGCCACCATCATCTGCTGGAGTGCACCGAGGAAAGCCTTGTTGTGCTTGCTAAGCATGTAATCTTCTGATTCTTGGAATACTCGCGCGCACTCCTCTTTTTCCTGCTGGGATGTGGCATCGCTCTCCCCGGCGGCGGTACCACTCGGGCATCTCGTTCTTCGGATACGGGACGCCGCTTCTATTCTTCTTGAACGACGAGCGGACACTTCGCCGAAACCGGTCCACGACGTCCCGGAGTTGCCGCCTTGCTCCGGAGAGAGATCTTCAAGGTTGACATCCATGAGGTCCGCGATTTCGTGCATCTTGAATCTATTCGGCTGTTGTCCCACTGGGCGTGCCAAAAAGTGTGTTGACGCGAAAAGTGCGATCAACGCCAAACACACAAAGAAGCCGAACAAAGTCCGCTTCACACGCGCAGAGAGCGAAAGACGTGCCAGTCAATTTTTCCTGAAAATTAACAAAAGATAAAGCAGTTAAATACCAAAGCTTGGAACTTGCCGGGTGGTACCAGATAGTTCCATATTTACGGCTAAGAAGCCAAATGAGATGACACATAGCTATAGAAAGCTATCTGCCAACGAACTACAACCATTCAGGAAACCGCAAAGGAAAACGTAGCACTGCCGAGTGGATGACGTAAGCATGACAGCGATCGGTCTTTGTTTGAACAAGGATGCACGTACACGAAGTCATGACCGATCCCCATAAAGATTAACATTAAACAAGTGAATAAAGTAAAGCACGGACATGATCATGTATTAAACAAGTATGCATAGATCCAAAGCACTAGTCTACCGCATGTCTAGTTACTTTAAAACCCGTCGAGTACGATATCAAACAAATCTATCCACCGCATGATACAACTTGCATGAAAAACCGTACCACTTTCCACAAATAGATCTATCCACCGCATGATACAATCTAAATATGGAAAGCTAAAAGCATACATCATTTAAAGCATGAATAACGCACGTGTTCTACTCGTGGAGAAACATAACCGAATGCGGCTGAACAGCCGATTCGGGGTCCATGAAGAAGGAACAAACATTACCAAGTGAATAAATCTATCAGATTGATTTGGGAATCTAATCCACCGGATGACTAGCTCCAAAGCAACCCAAAAACCTGCATCTACCGCATGATACCCGGCTCTTTCAAGATTTATACGAACATTAGCAAGCTTGAACCCGCGACATGTAACAACCTAGATCGATTCGGTTTCGGCTATCGAAAAGAACGAGATCCACACGTTAAAATATGAAATCTACTCGGACAAGGATCATAAAAGAGATAGAGCCGATCCAAACCCATCTAGATTGGGCAAAGGTGTGTTACATGAATTAAACATAAAGTAAAACTCAAGCTAACACGGGGTAACTTAATGAATCTATTGGATCTTGCCAAAATCCAATAGAGCCGATAACTAGCTTCAAGCTAGATCTTAGCCTACCGCATGGCTCATGATCTAACAGGAAACCTTCTTGAACCAAGCTTGAATCTACCGCATGACACGAAGCATGGTAACAAGACTACTTGCATCAGATCTAAATCCACCGCATGATACTAGACATGATACAAGGTTGCCGGTACTCACGGAGGTCGACGGATCGATTGGCCCTCTCGAAGAACTCGACGACACGACAAGGACTCTAGGGTTTGGCGTAAGGCCGGTGTGTATTGAGGAATGATTCTGTTTGTTACATACATTCAGGGGTCATATTTATACCCTGTTGAGTACAACTTCGAATGGATTCATTGCCTAACTTATCTCTAAGCTTGATCGCCTATCCATCCATTCGTCTCCCCTGATTGAGCCACGTCACCGTCCAATCCCGCAAAATCAGCTCTACTGTTCCTTTGCCGAACCAGAGCAGATAGCCGACCGCAGATCTCTTTGCCGAATATCTCTGAAAATATCCTTCCTTCCACCAGACGGACTCTTTATCGAACCGGACCCACAAGTCAGACTCCTTACCAAATTTTGGTGTTAACACGTTGAATCTGCTGGCAAAGGAAGATAAAAAGGTGAACAAGAAACTGACAACCAAGCTGATTCTATACTCAGGATGTGTTATGTCTTCTGATGGTGTAATAATTTCTTTAAGCAACTGAACTGCTTCTAGTATAACAGACGAGCTCACCGATTTTCCCTTCAGGAAATCTTCTACCTTCCTAGCTCTGGTGGCATGATCAACTCCATAAGCCCTGAATGCCAAGCATATATCCTTAATAAGATGCTCACCTGACTCTTCATCCACTGAAGTCCTTGCCCAGGAACTAGAATTGACATACGAGACAACATTGCCAAATGGACGAGGGGCTGCTCGGAAAGTCTCAAAGGTGATGCCATCTGAACCCCAATCTGGGATAAATATGCTCAGCAATAGGGTCCTAGAATCACATGGAGGTTGTTTCAAGAACTCCTCCAAGGTGAGGCACAACCTTTTGGAAACCATCTGTATAGTGACTGTAGTACCTGCAGCTAGCAGTATGGTTGCAATGTCCGATGCGAATTGCAACCTCTGTGCCATGATAATGTTCCCACCTATGGTTGCAGTGTTCCGAACAAATGGCGAAGCCACTTTGTTCATGTGATCAACAATCTTTCTAAAGACTAGATTTCCACCCGACAAAACCTCAATAGCTTTAGAGATGGACACAATCGATCCAAGCTCAATTCCCTTGTTGCTTCTGTTGATGACTAAAAGCTCTGGGATTTCTTTGATGTCAATGTACTTGTCATAGAGGTCCTCGTCCTTGTACACTCCAGACCTGGTGTTTGAAGCCACAATCTTCACAGAATTCTCACCAAACCAATTGGAATTGAACACCCTGTGAAGTTCTTCGATGCTCTTAGGATGATACCAGCCATCATCAGAGACTGCCACCGAAGAACGATTCGTGTGCTCCATGGAGCACTTGATCTCAGATTTCAAGTACTCCGAGAAGGTGCAGACAGCGCCACTGTTGTAGACTGGTAATTTGCTGATATGTGCAGGTTCGCCGCCCTTCTTCCAGAAGCAGTTGAGACCTAGGTCCTCAAGATTGACACTGCTGTGAAGCTCTTGCAGGCGTCGACTATGGGCCTGTAGCCGGTGCACCAGCACAGGTTGCCGGACACCACCTTTTCAACCTCCGAGGTGGTGAGCTTGGAGAAGCCTGTGGGTGGGGCAGGACGGCTGGCCTCCTTGTCGGCCTTGACGAGTGCAGAGAAGATGGACATGCACATGCCTGGCGTGCAGAAGCCGCACTGGGACCTGTGGAAGCCGGAGAGGCGCTGTTGCACGGCGTGGTAGCCATCCATGGTGTTGTCGATGCCCTCACTGGTGATCACCGAGCAGTGGTCCACGCTGCAGAGCGATGTCAGGCAGGAGCTCGCCAGGAACTCAGTCACCTCGTCGGTGTCTGGGTTGTACTTGGAGATGAGGACCACGCATGCACCGCAGCCACCTGCCACATTAGGATATAGGAGAAATGCAGCATGTTAGCTCATTCTTTTTCACTAGACACACAGGACTACCAGAGGTGCGGCAGAGGTGCGGCAGAGGTGCAGGAGTCCTACGAGTTATCGTCGGTCGCGGTTGTGGGCGGCGGCGTTGCGCCGCCGGAGCCGGGGAGGGAGCCGGTGGCGGCGGGGGAGCTCGACTGGACTTCAAGAAGAGGGCACGAGAGAAGGAGCCGGAGAGAAGTGGGGGCGCTGCCGGAATTGAACAGGACGAAGAGGGCGGTGGAGGTGAGGACCTCAGCGTCGAGGCCGAGACTGGGGGTACGGTGTTGGGAAGGGAGCTCCGTTGGGAAGTAGATAAGGTGGGGGAGGGAGTAGATTGCAAGCATCTAAATTTGATTCAACGGTCCAGATATATTCAAGTGTGGAGAGGTGCGTTTGGCAACTAACGAGGAAGGTAGTAGTGTCAGTGATGGAACTTTTTTTTTGAGCCTGGACTCCTAGTATATAAGTTGTAGTATGTGAACACTACACAACACACTCACACCACTACACACGCACACCCCTAGAAGCTACAACCTATATACACCTAAACGTCCTTCTAGAGATCACTGAAGCATCAAGCCTCGTAGACGACGAGCACGTCGTAGTCCCATTGTGGCTCCACGTGAGAATCCAGGACCTGCGAAACAAACTGGGAAAATCCCAGTGGGGACTGTGCCCCGGTGCGAGGTCGGGAGTCGAACTCCTGACCGGCAGCCTGACCACTGCGAGCGCTACCACTGAGCCAGCGGCTCGTTCGCATCAGTGATGGAACTTGGATGGAGGAATTCACTTGAGAATATAATTTTAATTTTTAGTCGTATCTTCTTGTTTATGTTTTGAAGAGAATTACATGTGGGGGTAAATGAGACTAGATATCCCTTGTTTGATGTGAGAGTTTAGAGGTGCAAAATTATATCTTAAATCATAACAAATGATGTAGATATATTCATCTTTTGCATTTCCACCCAAGTCTTTTTTTAATTGAAAGCAGGAGCACTGTCATATCATTTAAGAAGGAGAAACAATCTTAATCACGAGCCGACGCGAACACCACCACAACAACGCACGCAAACAACGCACCCAACATAACTCTACACCACCTCATCCCGAGAGAGAAGCCAAAGAAAAGGAACCAAGAATTGCGTCGATGATGCCACCACGGTCCGCTTCAATCTTGAGTGACCACTCGAACTCGTCTGCTACAGGGTGAACAACCTTGAGCCGCGCATACACAACCACCGATCCCCTGACTCCAGCCTCGCATAAGAAGAAACACCATCGCAGCGCCAACATAGCCAACATGAATGCACAAAAGCGTGGGGGCCTCGCCACATCCACCTCCTCAAACTCGAGCTCCTCTCCTGCTCCTCAGAAGCAACCACCTGAAAGTGTACGGGGACCTTGTCGCCCATCACACTGGACACTGCTCCAAGGATCCTTGCCACCGAAACCGCTCTGGGAGCAACACCAACACCAAGCCAATGCTAGGATCACCACAGCACTATGCACACCAACCCAAGACCGCTGACCTCCATGGCTCCTCTGCACCTCCCCGCCAACACGAACAATGCACACCCCAACTGAGGTGAACGAGCAACTCCACCAAGCAACCAACTGCCACTGCCACAAGCCGAGACTAGCTCAAGTTACGATGCCTCCAAGGAGGGCATGACACCATAGGTGCCGCCGTCACACGTCCCCGACGGACTAGGTTTTCACCCCGAGCTCCGGTGCTACAATAGTCTAGTGTCTCGCAATGGTGCCACCAGCGGGGAAGAGTGACGCCCAATGGGTGCCGCCACCATCACCACTGACCACGTCAGTGAAGGCTTTCGCCTCAATGAGCACCAGGACAGATAACACAATCCTGGTTGTGGCAGTAGCATGCTCCCAACTGCTTCCGCATCGACCCTGTCGGAAGAGGTCCGGCGCAGCCCGAAGCCCCACCCCGGAGCCACCTGCAAGCGCTCGCACAACCTCCAGCCCCACCACCATGGTGGCTCCGGCACAACAGCAGCAACGAGGAAGAGAGGGGGAGCGCCCACCAACACACCCCGCAGTTGTTGCTCGTTCGCAGCACGTCCCCGTCCCCAACCACTCCAGGTCGCCACAGCCCAGAGCAGCCAGAGACAGAGGCAACCAACCCCGACCACCACCCTCCACAACCACCTCGCCCTGGCCCCGCCATCCCCTGGTCGCAAAGGCCCGGTTCATGCAGGCCCAGCGGAACCCGACCGAAGTCGACGACACCGACACCAGCACGCAGTCGACCGCAGTCCCCATGCACCCCTCCTCGCTGGCCGCTGTCGCCGCCGCACCACGCCAACCACAGCCACCGCCAGAGTCACCCGCGTCAGCCGCAACCATCGTCGCCGCCCCAAATGCCGGTCGTCGACCACCCACGCATAGAATGTCGCACCCTAAACGCGCGCCCCCCAGATCCGGACGAGGGACACCCGAATCTGGGGAACCCGACCTCCTCCGTCATCGAACGCCAGCGACGACTGGAGGTCCTCGAGTTGGGGACCAAGGGGCCACGCTCGCCTTAATCCTGCGGCCCGCTCCACCCTCTCCCTCTCTCCCTCTCGCCGACAGCCGGGGCCCGCTGTCAGCTTCTTCCCCAACCTCCAGCTGCCCCTTCCTCCCCTGGCCGTCGGCCACCACCGACACCTCCCTTCCCCTCCGCGCCTCCTCCCCTCCCCTAGGCGTGCATTGATGCATCGCACACACCACGCGCCGCCTCAGCCCCGTCCCCTTCCCCTCCCGAAACCCTTGCGCACCGACGCTCCCACCGAGCCACCACCATTGATGGCGGCCCACCGGAGCACCGCCGCCCACCGCCTCCACGCCCCTTCCCCTGCTCCTTTCCGAGCTATGAAAGGGCGGCACCATCCCCTCTCCAACCCACACCAGTCCTCCTCCCCTCCTAGCCTCCACCGTGCCGCCGCCACGAAGAAGCCGCCGGAGCTCCGCCGCGCCGCCTCGATCTCCTCTCCGGCGCCTCTCCCTCCTCTTCAAGCCCTCGGTAAGATTCCCCATCCCCCTAGCTTCGTTTTCGTCTTTGTCCCGTAGTGTTTGGCCATCGAGAGCTCGATTTCGAGCTTCACCGGCGAACCGCCGACGACCGCCGCCGCCCAACGCCGCCGCGGGGCCGCTGTCCCGCCGCCACCCACAGCCGGCCGCCGTCCATCGCGAGATGAGCAGTCCAGATGGATCCCAGCCCCCATGTCAAACTTCCTTCTACCGGTCAACCAAAGCCGCCACCGGCCTTTTTGCAAAAGAATCCCTGTTCTTTCTGTAAATCACAAGCCAGTCCTCCCACCAATAGAAACCCTTTCAAACAAGTCATGTATGTTTTCTTTAGATAGGCCCCTAACCTTCTTAACTTTTGCACCAGCAATCCTTGTTAGGCTCTTTTATGCTATAAACCTCGGGTTTATACATATAATTATGTTTTAGCCCCTGGTCTTTTATAGAGAACCCCTAAGTTCCAGTACTTGTACAATCTAGCCCCTGAACCTTGTTTTATCCATATCTTTTCCGTCCTAGCTCCGTTTTAAGCGTTCTTGGTGTCCACGCGATCATCTCAACGAGCACATTAGTTTTAGAAGCTTGTTTTAGTCTTTTGGTAATGTTTGATGTATTGTTTTATTTATTGCATATTTTCTTGCATGAACGTAGACATCGAGCTGTTGAAGGAAGAACAAGTGCAGAGCTTTGAAGTAAAGAAGAGTACCTTATCGTTGGAGAAAGGCAAGTGACCCTAACCATCCTTCTACCTATGCTTTAATCAAGAATACTATAAATTAATCGGAACATGGAGAACCACCCAGAAAAACAGTGCAACCACAGTCCACATGGCCCTGGCTTAGCCAATTAATTAGGTGTGCAATTATACTAGTGACCCTATCCGAAAGGAACACAGGGGGTTCTGGGTTGCAGGGGTATAGCCCAGTTCTTTTGGGGTAGCAGCCTTTGCTAAGGTGCCGACCATCAGGGAGGGTTATGGTCCGCCCTGAGCTGTAACTGTTTTGGGTTGTAGGTTCTTTTGCATATCTTTGTAAAGGCTTCATAGCGTCCTTATGCAATCACACCTCGGAAGTGTGGTATTGTGCCTGATCAGCACATGTGTGGTCGGGTTCAAAGTTCTTCGGAACTTTTACGCGAACTGTGGTGAAAGTGTGCAACCTCTGCAGAGTGTAAAACTGATCAATCAGCCGTGCTCACGGTCAAGAGCGGCCTGGACCCTTACATGATTAATGAACTTAAAGATGGACTTAATATTGCTTTCCGGTTATTCCTGTGTGGCCTTGCTGAGTATCAACCATAAGTGTACTCATCCTTGCTTACACTGTTCAGTGGAGAACCCCGGAGTGGAGTACTTCATCGACTACGCGGAGTTCTGAGGCATGCGATCAATCAGTCAAACGCCTGTGGAAGATGAAGATGGAGTCGCGTCTTCATAGTTATCGTTGTTCGTGTAAAGACCTTCGAGTCTACCCTCGTGAGTGTAATAAAAGTTAATAAATCTCTTCTGTACGTTTTGAGCATTGTTTTGTGATATTACACTCATGAGTCTATCATATGTGTGAAATTGAGATCCTAGCACGCATATGAGATGCATTCGGTTTTCTTCGGAAAAACGGGTGCGACAATCATGGGAGATGACGTCAATCCGAGAGGTGGCTTAAATAAATGGTAGTTATGTAAAGCTTGAGGGAGCTTCATCAAATTATCGGAGCAGTGGTTGGAGTATAATTTAATTTTCATAGAGTTGAAGGGGGTTTCCTAAAATTGACAGTCATCCTAGCATTTCTTAAAAGCTCGAGGGGGTTTTCAAAAACTTCGTGAGAGGTGGCTTGCAAATGTTATTTCTGCAAAGTTCATGGGGGTTCTCAAAATTACCTAGGTGTGGGCTGGAGTACATTTTAATTTCGATAAAGTGTGAAGCTTATTTTGTAAAACTGCTGAGCTTCCTAGATGGATCCTAGCCATCAACGCGCGCGAACGATCCACAATTTACTGCCAAAATCACCCCCCACGCACACACACTTTAGGTCTTGTAAAGATTAGCACAAGCTAAAAAAATAACCAGCACTGAGGATGAAAGGTTGTTTATCTAGTAGTGAGTTAAACCAAGAGACACACACCTAGTTTTTTGTGGAGACTTGACATGCTTTTAATCTTAGGCCTTGTTAAGTTTGGCGAGAAAGTTGTGAAAATTTGTTGTAGCGATTGTAAATCGAAGATTATGAGGATTGGGGACTAAACATTACTTAATTATAATTATACTGATGAATGAAAATCGTGAGATGAATCTTTTAAGCTTAATTAATCCATCATTAGAGACTGTATATTGTAGTATGTCATTATCTAATCATGATGTTGACATGTAAAAATGGCACTGTCAATATATGTGATGTTAATGTTAGAATTACCAATTTAGTGCTAACTCTTATTATTGTGCAATTTCGGTTTGGATATACGTTTCACAGGACAATAAATCCATTTTGGATGTTTCAAAATGATCTAACCGGATTGCTAGACCGGTCTGAGCAGCGTCTTTGCTGTTCGGTTCGTTTGCGGCATGCACACTACACGCTAGGCTCTCGTGAGTTGGTCCAAAAAGTCAACACATGGCCTAATTAGTCATAAGTTTGTTTCACAATTTATCCCATGGTTATCAAATAAATTTTGTCATTAATCTACCATTAATATTTATAATTATATTAGTATGCCTTAAATTGAAACAAAAGTATGGTTTGCACAACAAGGCGTTGAGACGATCGTGAGTATGGGCGTGTTTGATATGCGGCTCGGAAGGCACGGCCGGCGGGCAAACATGGCTCGGCCCCCGGAGCTCGGTCGGAACGGCCAGTGGCCTTGTTTGATGTTTTTGTATGGTTTGAGCCTGGCTGAAGCCTTTTTCTTGTTTGATTCAGAGTGTGGAGCCTGGCCCAAGGCCAACTAACTGCAACTACCAATGTGTGATTATGTTTGATTCGGGCCGAGCTCAGATGGTGCAACTTTGCATTTCATAGGAAGAGGAGAAGATAGCAGTATCCATCAATGTGATTACATTACTAATTACAAAACAACATTACAAGCAGCCAAATAATTATGGAGAGCTGACATAAATGAACATAAGCAACCCTAAAATAATAATAAACTCGATAATTGCTATGAAGAGCAGGCACAATTTACCACTACTAGGCAAATGTGGACCGATTTTAGGAACATCTCCTTCAACAGAAACAACAGGTTCACCGGTGAACTCTAGATAAGAAGCAATTGCCTCTTCTTTGCAGTTGAAGCTCTTGTAGCGACGCTTGTGGAAGGCAAGAACCTTGTTGATGACATGCTACCCAATTTTGATAAACCCCGGGCTTGCGACCTCTGTACACTACATACCATGTCATTGCTCCTTCAAAACCAAAGCAACAAAGAGTTTAGAAGCATAATGGAGATAAAAATATTGCCTCAGATATAGGAGGTCAATGGGTACATGTGAACCATGGAAACGTCAAATTCACATGGTCCATAGTTGAATACTTGGACCATGGATGAATTTGATGTTTTGATGGAATGCATGATAAGCAATAATCATAGATCATATCATCATAGGCTAAAAGATAGGTCCAAATTGTGGCCTCAGGTAAATAAATGAGTAGCAAATGTTTCATGGCAACCATGGAACCATGTGAGAGGTCCCACCGCCCCGCGTTTGAGAAACATGGGCATGGACGTCTCACATGGTTTGATGGATGTCATGATAGATAAATGGTGAACAGGTTCATCATCGGCCTGACAGTGCAACAGGAACATGCAAAAATGACCTCAGACTACTTGAACTTTGAGCAAAAGTGAAACAGAACTTTCATGGCAGTCATTGAACCGGGGGAGACATCCATCCCAAGTTTGGAAACATGGGTATGGATGTGTCCCACGGTTTGATGAGAGACATGAGTAATATATAAGCTCCAGTCATCATAGGCCAAAAAATGAAAGAACGGAAAATATTTGCCTCAGATTATATGTTTTTCAATCATTTGACATGGACTTGGAGCATAATGGCAACTGGCGGACAGTAGGAAACATAAGTATAAGAAGAAGAGTATGACACAGTTCATGTCTACCATGTGACCATGGGGCACTTCGATCCCAAGTTTGGAAACATGGGAATCGACGTGTCCCATGGTCAGATGGGAGACAAGAGTAGGGCTACCTGGTAGAATAAAAGAAATAACAGCATCAAGTTCCTCACAAGGCCATGTCATCATTTATGGGGTACATGGAATCATCATAGGCAAATTTTATAACCCAGCCAAAAAGGTCAACAGATAACAAGCACAGATATAACAGAATCATGAAAACATGAACACAAATTAAACAGACAGTAGCAAAAATGACAGAAACAGAAAATGGCAGACAATAGCAAAAATGACAGAAACATCAACACATTCAGTGTTTGTGATCAACCTGAGGAAGCCAACAGAGGCTCCAATTACATAGTTTTGCTCACATTAAGTGAGCCAAATGTAGTTTTCACTCACATAAAGTGAGCCAAAATGTAGTTTCTTTAGTTAGCCACCATCCCACTAACTAAACCAAAAGGTCAGCCCTCAACCATGCAAAGGTTCTACCCAAAATATACATCACCATCTAGACGAGTCTTTGGTCGGCCATTAACCATGCACGATTCTAGCCAAAATATACATCGAAAAGAGAGAGGCTACCACGGAACTACATGCGGTAGTTCTTGGCAAGATAGGTCCTCAACCATATGGCCCCGTGTGGGCTTGACATCCGCACAAAACCGATGGCGGTGGCCTTGTGCTCAAGTAGAAAGGTGTAGGCAACAATCAAGGCATCGGTGCTGAACTTAGTCATTTCCATGACAGCAAGATAGAGGTCCGGGTCAACATGTGCAAGACCTTTGTCCTTGATCATAGCATTGGCAACATTGTTGATAGCATCATTCATGTTGGTCATCATTAGGATCTCTTCTTCAGTGAAAGTGCCCCTCTTCCTCTTACCACAAACACTTTCAGACACTGGAACAGTGGTCTTGCCACACTCAAAGGTAGATTTACCCCTATCAGCCTCCTGCTTAAGACCCACACTATCTTCCTCCAGCTTTACAGTCAGACTATCTGCCTTGTTGACACCCAAAGGTTCATTAGAACCTAAGGCAAACCTACCAGTTGCCAAGGTACTACCAAAGAGAGTCTCCAACTCAAAGTAGAACCTAATTGGAGTGTTAAGGAACTCAGCATCCTTAGGGTGGTCCTGAAGAGAGGGCACACAGTTTAGAAGAGAGAAGCACACAGTTAAGAAGAGGGGCACAGAAAGAGATTCTTCAGACATGGGTAGGTACCTTGCAATGACCTAGGTAGTGGTCTTGTTCTAGCATTATGGCACAAGTATCTTCATCAAATGATGCCCCACTAAGTTCCTTCAGCTTAGCTATCTTAGACCACTTCTGCTTCCACTTCCTCAAGTGATTGTACACCTGAGTTGCACTTATAGTGTCACACCCGACTTTCCGAAGAAAACCAAGTGCATACCTATATGCATGCCAGCATCAAGTTTCATGCATATAGTGACATAAAAGTGAATACAGAAACAGTATCACGTATGAAAAAGAAAGATTATCAGAGATTTACGCTTAATCCTGGAAACGAAGGCTCCAAACATCACAGGCAGTCAACTGGGGGTTGCGTACGCCTAGCACCAACAACATCTTCACAAGACTTCAAAGTAGCATCCTCTTTCTGAGCAACAATGGTTATAGCAAGGGTGAGCACTTGTCGTACTCAGCAAGTGTGGAAAAAGATATGAATGCAAAGGCTTTATAGTGGACTGGGCTATAAGCATTTAAGCAATTTTAGTTGGTCAAGTTTTATTAGCACCTGATTACTAATAAAGTATAAGTTTATACCAACCCACATTAAGCATAAGGTAAGAAATACGCCATAAGCATATGGCAACACTACTAGATTTTCCCCCTAATGCAACGCACAAAATGTGTTGCAATATGCCATATTTGGTTGCAATAGACACAATTGCAACCAAATTGTTCCATGGGCCATGGGATGCGAATGGCCGCGTTGCATTAGGGTATTGCGTCGTTGTCCATCTAGTGGTTGCCAAAGTTTTTTTGTTGCAACGTAACGCAACGTTGCAATTAGGGTTTTTTACAACACTTGTTTTGGTTGCAAAGTGTACTATTGCGACACATCTGCGGTGTTGCCAAAGGTGCAATTGCAACGTTTCGTTTCGTTGCAAGTTATAGTATTGCTACGCACCGACTTTGGTTGCTATTGGTTGAACCTCGTCTATTACCACGAAAGTAATTTGGTTGGAATATGTAGTATTGTCCGATGCCACGAAATTGGTTAGTTGCTATAGGTGGTCTCCTCTATTGCCACAAAAGTTGATTTCGATGTGATAGGTAGCATTGTACGATGCCACGATATTGGTTACATTGCTTTAGGTGGTATCCTCTATTGCCACGTAATTTGATTGGTTGTAATATGTGGTCCTCTATTATTGCTTCGACATTTGGTTGGTTGCCATAAGTTAAAGTCTTTATTACAACGTTTCTATTAGGGTTGCTACAAGTGCACTATCTATTGCCACGCTCATTTTGTGTTGCTACAAGTTGAACTTCTTATTACCACGTTCCTATTTAGGGTTGCTTCAAGTACACCATACTATTGCCACGTTCCCTTTGTGTTGCTACAAGTTGAATTTCTTATTACCACGTTCGTATTAGGGGTGCTACAAGTGCACCTTACTATTGCCACGTTACTTTTTGGCAACGAAAAACACTGATGTATTCTGCCACGCTCATTTATGTAGCGACGAGTAATTGCGCATTAATTAACATCAGCAGATAAATATAACAATGCATCTATAGTTAATTAACCAACATTGAACCATCCACTGAGTTAATTACATGACTCATGAAGTACTTAAATACTAAAAAGTTTGGCACGGGACATTGTTTCAACACATAGTAGACAAATTTGCTAGGACATGAAGAAATTGGTCTCGCCAATTGTTACTTGGAGATGATCCCAACACTTGATCTGCAAAGGGGGATTCAATGCAAGGAGGTGTCATCACCTGTAAAGAATCAACAAAATTTTTAAGCTAGCATCAATTAATCTCTAATATTGGAATTTGTGAAACAACAACATATAGCAAACCAAAGATTGATTGTGATTCATAAAAATAGCATAATGACATCAAATAATTACCACAACCATAAACACACTTTGACAGCCGAAACATGAATTACATTCACAGCAGTAAGAGTTGTTGAAAAAAGCTTCACCTCTTGTCTTTTTGGTGCTTTGTCGTCTCCTTTGTGCAACTTGTACTGTAGGCTGTTGAGAAGAAATCGTCTAACGGTGGATTGAGTTTCGGGATTGTTAACACCACCTTTAGTGCTTCGGTTTTGCGAAATACTTGTTTTCGAGCTTCTTGATTCCTTCTCCTATGAACCAATCATTTGGAAGGACAAGATTAGGCGTAATTTCATCGATGAATCGATGATATGTACTAGTAAAAAGTTGTGAATTCGAGAACAACCCGAGTACATGAGAGCACATTCCCGGAGTCCGGTTGTACATTCCCGGATGTAGGAATTGATGGTTCCGCCGCCACGTTGTACGCGGATTCGGCGACAAGGTTGTTTCTGTCGGGTGATTGATGCAACCGCCGCCACCTCGGCGGATTCGGTGACATTGTTGCTTGGGCATGGTTGTACGGATATTGGGCGGTCAACCTACCAAAGGATACAAACATTCATATATAGAACCCAAGGAAAGAAACACATTCATGCAAATAGCTTGAACAAGACTGTGGAACTTGTGATCGTCCATTTGATGCTTTCGGCATTGATAGGAACTCTTGCCTAAGCCGTTGTAGTTCGCCTCGCCTTCTCTTTTCACTTTCTTCAAGTTGGCGTGCATGTTCTCTCCTTTCTCGCTTCCCTTTCTTCTTCCCATCCCGACATTTTTTCTTGTAGCCGCCCAAATGCGTCCATGAGCTCGACGTGTTCCTCATCCGTAGCTCTTCCCTACGAATTTGTTCCTCGCGCTCCGCATTGAGCTTGTTGCCTTCTAGTTGGGTTTTTTGCCGTGTACCCGTTTCCATGCAACTTGGTTGATTTGCACTTCGTGATCGATTTGTAGGCTTTTTGGAACATCTCGTTTTTTTCCTTTTGGGAAACAAAGTTGTTGTCCGCATTTGATTCCGCCTCAGCAATAACGCTGCTTGCGGTGTCCTAACATTTGCAAGGCACAAGTGGAGGAGTTAGTTGAACAAGAGATTGGTTGCATTCTATAGTTGCATAAGCCTATGTATAGTAATGTATGTACTAATTCATTGAGAACTCACATAGACATTTTTAGATTGTTCGTCTGTCCAAGACCCCTGGTTAGTGTGAGTTATCCACCAAAGTTCCATATCATTCGGCTCTTCACCAGTTTACGGGTCTCTCCGTTATGCCAAGAAAATAACAAATTAATGTTCTTCATCCCGCAAGACAGATTGGAGATGTGCTTGTCCGGTTATTACCTTCTCATAGGCTGCGCCGAGAATAAGGCTTAGCGCCCGACAAATGTCTTGTCATTTGTTGGCATCGAATTGCGAAATTTTGTGTGCTCCTTTCCTATACAATGAAAAGTTATGAACAAAAATCTTAAAGACTCGGACATTGCCATTTGAATGAAAAATGTAGTGGTCGAAATCGTAATTAACAATGTGGAACAAACCTTGAATTTAGCGATCTTGAAATACTTCAACGGATAGTGCCATTCAACAATATCTAATTCGTAGGCTTATGTAACATTCTCTCGGTGGTAGCCGTTGTATGTCTTGGTCGTAGCACCGAAAGTTGAACGCCATCCTTTGTAACGCTCCCTAGCAATGGCCCATATCTTTTCCCTTGATTCAGCATTATCCTCCATGTCCCACTTTGCCTGTTATATAATCACAATAGCATTCAAATTTTGTGTGAGTTCATATGTTAGTTTTTATTTGAATTGTACTGAAAAGCAAAGTCTATTATTACCAATACATCAGTTGCTATTGCGTTTTTGACTTCTTCCCTAACATTTTTCCATGAGTTCACTCCAATGATAGGAGCCCTTTTCCTTGTATACATGACCACTTCATCAACGAATGAGCGGTAGTTATCACCTACCGGTCCTCCATGTTTAGAGAATTGAATGTCCAACTGCCGCTTGCCCGCCTTGATTCTCTTGGCGATTACCGTCAATGTTCTTACGGGACCGCGTCCTCTTTTCTTAACTTTTTGTGAGCCTATTCCATGCGAACAACATGCATTTGATAATACCCACAAAATAACCGTATGCACGGACGGGTAATTTCTATGGAACACATGTTACCGGATCCTTGCTCTCGTTGTTTCCAACGCCGAGCATGAGATGGAGGGCGCACTTGCGGTGTTGGGTTCATTTCATTCTCGTGTTGCAAAATGAAGGTGGGGTCCACGTACCGTTCCGCAGAGAATTTAGTAGCATATGATGACCGATCATATTTTGTAGTATGACAAAAAATGGTAATTTGCTTGCAAATTAGTAGAGGGATATTACCGATGTCTTCAAGCGAGTCCGCAACATTCGGGTATTCTCTGTATGTATCGATTGTGTCATCCCCGAAAATGTCTTTTAATTCCGAAATATAATCCATAATTAATTTCATTCATGTGATCGAACATGCAAATTCGGAGTATAAGTACACAAATATTTGGTCAAGCATATCTTACCCAAGGCTTTCTTCTCTTGATGCAAATCGGCTAGCCAAAGTTTGTATTCATCTAAGTCACATTCTTCTACTTCTTCTTCATCATCGGCATTTATGTAAGCACTTTTGGATTTCAAAGGTGTTATGGCCATGGTATGGTTTATAGGTATTGGCTCTCTGGAGACAACTAATCGATCACCATCTCCTCCTCGTGAATCCGTTTCATTCTTTCTACGTCGACGTCGTAGTCGATCTCGGTGAGTGTTGCTTCCGCGATAGAGTCGGGAATTCTAGTCTTGTAGTAAACAATGTCCCTCATCCCGTACCCCGGTTTTTGTTTCGGGTTGTTTATGGTTTGTAGGGTGATTTGTGAACCACGAGGGTGACAAGTATGTGTTGTATCGGCTCCCCATCTATACCCTTCTCAATCATATATACGGTCCAAGACGATCATCTAATGATGCGCATTCATTTCGATGTCATATCAATAACATGTGAAGAAATTTGGTGTGCAAATCGCGTGATCAAATGCATGAAATCTAGGGTACCGGTGCGTGCACGGATGCATGAGATGTTGGATGCGGTACGAACGAGGGGAAAGATGGAACCACGATACGGCGTACCCGGCCTCGGTCGTCTCGTCCGAGATGAAGGTAAAACATCGGGGTCCGCACCTATGTCCACGTCGACGCGTGCTTCATCGTCGCCCGAAGGTGATGATGACCCAAAGAGAGCCCCCCGTCGCCCTAGGCCTAGGGGCCATGGTGGCGGTAGGTTCACCAATCGCCGCACCGGGGGTTGTGAACATTCTAGGTAGCATGGCCGACGACGGTGTGCGCCGCGCTTCGAGAGGACGTAGGGGTCACCCTTGCCGGCTCCCTCGACGACGGCATCCTCGTGTACGCGCGGCGAGAAGCGGCTTGGCGGCGGCGGCGGCGGTAGTCGTATCGTCTACCCGGCCCCTAACCGACCGAGTTGTAGATTTGTTTTGCGAGGGGATTCGGGAGGGAAAGTAAAGACGCGCGACTTTTTACTCTTGTAACCTCGGCGTGGTGGCCCCGGTCATGGTTGCGCGGTAGTTTGGGCGAAAGTTAAATAATTCGGATGGGAAAAAGCGGCGCCACATTCCAAATCGCCGGCTACCCATTTTTTACGAACGTTTGGCGTATTTGAGGGATGCATTTTGGTGTGGCCAGTGACGGGTGGGTCCCACAAAGTTTACTTCTTGTTTACCACAAAGTTATTGTATATTGGTTACACATTTTTTGATGTGGTCGGAGTAAATTTACGAATGTCATATTTGTATAAACTTTAGCGAGACTACCATAAACCCTTTATCGCATTTGTACCGAGTAAAATGCATCACACAAATATGTGTAACAAACATAAAGATCGGGTAGCAATCGGTAAGATTTATGACAACTGAGTTTTCACAGGCTAGCTACCCGAGTCACATTGACACCACACCAACTAAGGATCATCAAAAACATGCTCTACAAGGACACAAATTGTAAAGACACATACATAGTCGAAAGACACAACTTGAGAGACATGCTTTGTGTTTATTAGCTGGATTTCTTCAAAGATGTGACCGAAATGACGCCGAGCCTCTCCGCAAGGTCCCTCGTCACTTGCGGATAAATTTCCCCGAACATGAAGAAAGCATTAAACGAACTGTCGGAACAAATGATAACTCAAATCTTGTGCCTTTGAAACAATGTTTAGCAATCGGTGAACTTGTAAAACACAAGAAAGAACGCAAACATGTACACCGAAATCCGAGAATGTCTTTTAGGGTGCATCATGTGTGGAACTAATTTATCAACAAATATCAGCAATCACAACTTTTATACCTTCCTTCAGATCATTAACGCTTCCTTGAGTGTGTAGAAGAACCAATCACACTCGTTTCGGATCCTACACTCCTCGGCTGCAGAACCTACGCCACGAGTACCAAGCATGCCATCTCGCGTGGTCGCCACACCCGCGACCCGCACACCGCAAATCGTCGTGGCGAGGTACGGGCGCCGGCACCGGCGACACGGCAATCGCATTCGCATCCCGCAAGCGGTAGTGCCACGTCGACGCAATGATCCCGGAGCGGCGTTTTGTGCAAGTCAAATTTATCCAAGGAAGCACCGTCGCCCCCTCTTGGGGTGCCTCGACCAAGCGCGGGAGCCGCCCGGCCTCGTCGTCGTCGGCCTCGCCGGCCGTTGGGTCCGTAGAGGAAGAGGGAGAGGGCGTACATCGATTCCTTGTGACCCGCCTCCGCGCGCGCGCGTAGGCCGGTCGAGGCACGGCGTGATGACGCCACGTGTGTTCCCCGATCTTGCGCGGCGCAAGCCGCTCCGGAACAAGGCCTCGGGTTGCCGACGTTGGCCGGTGTGTTGACGAGCGCCGTGCGATACTCGTGGCCGAGGTAGAATCGACGCCGCGGGGGGACGCGTTTCGGGGCTAGGCGTCGTCCGACCGTGGCGGCGCCGCCCACCACGCACATTGCCTTGCATGTTGCGCGCGAGGTTGCGGAGATCCACAATGGCATCCTCCGACGCGCGGCGGCGCGGGAGACGATGTCAATTGTCGGCTCCGTCGGCGGTTCCGGCGGCCTCGACGACGCCTCGTAGCGAGCCACGGAGATCTTTTCCATGGAGTGGTTGCGGTTCGTCACGCACGGTGGGTAATTGGATGTGCGACGCCGTTATCCCCGGCGAGGATGAGGGGAGATGGAAAAGAACCGCCGCCTCCGGATCATGTTGTAGATTGAATTTGGGGGGTCGCGGGGTTCATTGGGTTTTAAGGAAGCTGCGCTTTCATAGGGAGGACACGGAATCACGGGGTCAATGACGGGTGTACCCGAGGCACTAGTTGGCCCACAAATCGGTACGTACGGAAGTTTGACCCCATCGTGGACGGAGTTGCGGGACCCACACAGTCGGTAGGATTGTTGCGCCAAACTGTCGGCTCGATCCCGCGAGAGATTTCCCCATTGGACGAGTTGTGGGCCCCACTGTCGGCACCCGCATTGGGATGTGTTCTTGAGTTGTTTATGTTCATAATGAACTTGATCATTTATATCGTTTAATCATAACTTCAAAGTTGTTTATATTTGTCAAATGACGTCCAAATCGGGAAATTTTTTTCCTACATTCTTATGACAACATAATCTAGATCATGGTGTCCACTCCATATCGTGTCACGGCGTACGAGCAATAATAATTTGAAAATAGAACATTTCATAACTAGATGCAAGATTTTCAATCGGTAGACGACGTCAATTTGAAATAAGATGAATACCAAAGTTTCATAGCTCGTCGAGATGAACAATCTTTATATTGGTTGGATTCTCATTTGAAGAAGTGGTACGATCACGTAGAACAAAAATGACATGTCTCAGACCAAGTTTCTTAAACAATGAGAGTGAACCTAGGATTAACTAACAATGTGTAGGACCACTTCTTCAAATGTCATTTTAAGAAACTTTAGTGCATGTCATTTTAAGTTTCTTCAGAAGTGGTCCTACACATTGTTAGTTAATCCTAGGTTCACTCTCATTGTTTAAGAAACTTGGTCGGAGACATGTCATTTTTGTTCTACGTGATCGTACCACTTCTTCAAATGAGAATCCAACCAATATAAAGATTGTTCATCTCGACGAGCTATGAAACTTTGGTATTCATCTCATTTCAAATTGACGTCGTCTACTGATTGAAAATCTTGCATCTAGTTATGAAATGTTCTATTTTCAAATTATTATTGCTCAGACGCTGTGACACGATATGGAGTGGACACCATGATCTAGATTATGTTGTCATAAGAATGTAGGAAAAAAATTCCTGATTTGGACGTCATTTGACAAATATAAACAACTTTGAAGTTATGATTAAACGATACAAATGATCAAGTTCATTATGAACATGAACAACTCAAGAACACATCCCAATGCGGGTGCCGACAGTGGGGCCCACAACTCGTCCAATGGGGAAATCTCTCGCGGGATCGGGCCGACGCTTGGCGCAACAATCCTACCGACAGTGGGTCCCGCAACTCCGTCCACGCATGGGGTCACCCGCAGTCAAATTTCCATACGGATCGATTTGTGGGCCAACAAGTGGCTGGGTAGACCCGTCATTGACCCTTGGTAACCGCCCCACCCCCGCCGAGTTAGTGGGGTCGCGTCCCCGCAATGGGATATTCTCGCCTTTTAGTCATTGATCTGTGGGCCCCACACGGCAGTGGTACGAATGCAGTTGCCCCGACGCGAGTTATATAACCGCGGGGCCTCGCTGTGTTTTCCAATCCCGCTCCTTTGCACCGCGCCGCTCTCGTCGATCTTGAGTAGCCGCTCGTCTCCCGGCCCCCTCGACTCCCTGCGCGCATCTATGGCCGGAGAGAAGCGCCTCGCAGAAGAGGCCCCTGGGGGTTCGTCGCCGTCGGTCCCGCCGCGTCTCCGTCGGTTGCTTTCTCGCCGGGGGTGAGTGTCTTCCTGTCTCCATAATTTCCTGTGCTCGCCGAGGATCTGATGCTGTCATTCTTCTTCTGTTTCCTAGTGCGACATATGGCCCGGGTCCTTCAGCCGGCGCGGCGCCTCCGTCCGGTGGATCTTCGTCGTCGGAATCCTGGAGCTTGTCTTCTTCCTCGTCTCGGGGCGACGCCCCCGTTCGTCAGGAGGCCGGGGACTTGGCAGAGGAACTGGCGAGGACGCGGCGTCGTCTAGACGACGCGCTGCGCAAGGTACGAGATCTGGAGGGGACCCGGGATGCGATGCACACCGCCCTTCGGGCGGGCGAGACGGAGACGGCCCGAAGTTCGCGGCGCCAAGGCCGATGTGGAGGCCCGCCCCGCTTTGGTGAGTTCCTCGTATTCCGTCGGTGCACGCCGCCCACTAGGCTCTTGTTTGACTCGTCGCCATTGTTTCTTGCCTCGGCCCGAGGAGGCGGAGGCGTCTTTCCGCCGCGAGCGGGCGGAGGAGCTGCGTCGCCGCCCCGAACGATGCGGAGGATCGCCACGATGAACTTACGCGCGCGGCGGAGTTCGCCGTCACGGTGGTCGGCCGGGGGCTCCGACCGCCGCCCGACCGTCTTCGCGCGCTCCCCAAGGCGTGTCAAGGAGGCGGTGCGTGCGGTGCGCGCCGGGGAGCCGCCCGCGCGCTCGCGACGGCGGACGCGCAAGTCGACTTTCCCATGGCCGATCTGCGGCGGAGTGGCCGTTCCCGCCGGAGCGGCACCGGCACTACGCGCTGCACTTCCCCATTGCGGCCGATGTCGCCGCCGCGGGGGTTGACATCGACGGCGTGCTTCGCGACGGCGCCGCCGCCGACATTGGCGGCACGTAACTCACCTTTCTAAGATTAATCGTCGTACCGGCCCCTCGTGGCCGAGGAAATCGAACTTCGCATTGTTCCTTGTTTGTGCCATTGCGATTTTTGTTCACTTCTTTGCGGGGGGGGGGGTGGTCGGGTGTACGAAGCAAACTACTCCGCCCCCCGTGCCGTCTTGTCACCCGTCACGGCGGTGACGACGCGTGCGCGGTAGGGAGGCTAGGAGCTTCGTTGAACGGGCGTCCGGGGCACTCGAGTAGCGTACGTAGGACCGAACGCGTGGGAGGTCGCGAGGCGCGGCGGCTGCGTTTCTTCTTCCGTTCGCATCTAAATAAAATTAGCCCCAAGAATCTTTCATAAATGGAACACTAAATATAATTTATTTGTAAAACCTTTTCACGTGTCCGCGTAACTTTGTGTGACGAATCTAATGAACCTACTTAATCCAGTATTTAGCTACAGATTTTGAAAGTAGTTTTGAAAATAACTTACTATAATACTTGTAATTAATGGTGCACCTCCATGGAGTAGTAATGTAGATGAAATCTAAAACTACATAAATAATTTGGATCTACTTTGCGATACAGAGCTTTACGCAAACCTTTTCATACATCAAACCCTTAGTGTGATTTTGCATGCAACTATCCGGTGCAGGTGAAGCGTTGCGGCCAGACCACGACTCCCCAGGCGCGCGTGCGTGTAGCAGTTAATTAGGAACCGCCGCCCCTTCGTGTCTTGCCGGTTGTCTTCAAATCTTGCCATGCCCATTGCTTCGGCAACCAACACGTCGATTTGACCTGTATATGAAGCCGAAACGACAGCATAGAATATACTAGTTTAGCCTCTTCCCTACCCCGCCCCACCCACTCGCTCCCACTGTCGCATCGAAGGAGAAGGGGTTTTTTTTTCCTGTCGCCATTGCCGGCGACCCCCCCAAAGCTTGCAATCTCTGCAACCGCCATCGCAAGCGACCTCGAAACAGCGGCGATGACCCGAAGCGACGCATCGGGTGACGGCGGCGCCCCACAAATGAAGGGGGATGCCGTAGAGGCCACCGCCGCCGCCGGCCTCTACAGTAACCTAGGTGATGCGGGCGGAGCAATCCCGGCCGCGTCAGCAGAGAGCGTCGCTTCGAAGGTTAGTCCTGCAAGGCACATTCAGTTGCTAGCTAGTCGTGGATTTGTCACGAGGTTGAAGATTGGGGACTTTGTTTTCTTGGTTTGGGACTGCAGGGTGGCAAGCGTGTCGCCCTCAACCCGTGGGAGGCCGCCGTTGATCCAGCCGACGTTCGAGATCGGAGCGGCTGGGAGTGGGACGAATGGCGCCCCCGCCGTCGTCCGTCCACGACTTTCGGAGGAGCGAGGGGACCGCCCGCAACTACCATGCACGAAGTTGAATTCTTCAAGGAGCGGTACCCGAGCATCAAGACCATCGTCACTTGCGGCCGGAGTAGTGGCGGAGTACATCGACGAAATCAAAGGTAGCCCTCCTCCAGAACGTTTGCTCGTTGGATTGGACACCGAGTGGATTCAGCTTCGCGATGGCGGGTACAAGCTCGCATTGCCGCAATTGTGTGTCGGTTCGAGCTGCCTTATTTACCGGGTGCACCATGCCGGCTACAAGCTTCCTGATGTCCTGAGCAAGTTTCTCAGCGAGGAAGGCCACATCTTTGTGGGAGCGCATATCACCAACGATGCTTTGAACGCCTACGGGAGGACTGCGGCGTCCCGATTTCTAATTGGAAAGACCTTCAACCGATTGTTGCGACGTTGATGAGAAGTATAGCCATACCGTACCGAAATGGTTACGGGTCGTCACTTTGGAGAAGATTGGAAATCGAGTACCGGAGCTACCTGCGTACAAGGACGAAATGTGAACCACGAGCTTTGGGGTTTGAGGGTGTTGCACGAATGGCAGGTGCAATACGCCGCCAAGGATGCATTTATGTCTTTTGAGATTGCTAATCAGCTTGAGATCAAGCATGGTTACCGATTTCTGCCAGATGCTCATTTGTAGAATCATGTAAATAATGTACTAACCAAAAGTAGCAAGTAGAATTTCTTGGTTTTCGAAACAAGTATATGTGTACATATTAGTAGTAATTCAGTGATGGATTGAAACTAGGAGGCCTTGTTTATTTGGGCAATTTTGACAGATAACTTCCATATTACTCTAATTATTTGTTGATTTACTAAAGATTAATTTGTATCATTTGTTAGTCAATTTTTTATTTTCTATATCAACATATTAAAAGCAACAGCACATTTGCAAATTATCAATGTGCCCTTTTGTTAGAAAAGGATTGCAGTCCGAGATTGGGCCGGCCCATTTGTCCTTATTACTTCTCGGTGTGTGCGAAGCGCTGCACAGCAGCACATCAGCATAATCTTTAGTGCCACACCGCTACCTCAAGCGGGCGCACCACAACTTAAAAGGCGAGGCGTGCTTGCCATCCCAAACTCCTCTGAACACTGCTTCCTCTCTACTAACCTCCGGGCTTGTTGGGCTGGCCGGCCCATCGGGCTCCCGCTCGGCCGGGCTTCACGCTCGCCGGTAGAGCTGTTGGTGACTGGCCCCGCCCTACGGCCCCCTATTTTTGTTTGTCATACCAATTTTTAGATTCATATTTTAAATATTAAGATTTATGCAAAAGTCTTCCGAAGTAGTAAATAATGGCAACATAGAAGTCATGACTACGGTCGAGTAAGTATCAATTGAAAAACTCATCATCTTGGGCATCTTGAACTATTGGTGCAACAATTCCATCATCAATGTACTTGTCATCCGCATCATGTTCATCATCAACATCAAATACTTCGTCGTACGGTTCGTCAACCGCCTCGGCCCGAACCCGATTAATAAGCGAGACATCGCCGGTTGTGCCTTCCTTGTCCGATCTAGACCAATTTGTCAAAACCTGGTGTTCACCGAGCAAATTAATACCTTCGATACCCACGGCAAGTGAGTCCTCGAGATCTAATTCGAGCATGGCAAACAAGTTCCTTGGTTTCATTGAAATAACACTTTGCCTCCGGCCCGGGTTTGTTCACCGATTCACATAAAACACCGATTCTGCTGTGTTGCCGAAATATAGGGTTCATTGCTAAACTTGTGTCGAGTAGTATCGATGTCAATGACCCCATATTTATCTTTCTTGTATCCTCTTGCCTCTGTTGGTACTTGTGACAAGAGGCACATCAAACCAATCACACTTTGGAACGAATAACTTCTTTTTGTCCGGGGAATTCCGGTGAGATCATTCTTTTAATCACCCCATACCAATTTGTGCCTTCTCGCCTCACCCTTGACAAGCACACCACCTTTTCGTGTCACAAGGGTTCTCTCGATGTTAACGGTACGAAACGACCAATTGTTGATATGACATCTATTCAATGTACGAGGTCGGGGATCCGGTCCTTGAGCAAGTGCAAACAAATCTGAACTTACTTCCCCTCTAGCATGTAAACCTGTGATCTTGCTTTCAAACCATCTTACGAGTTGAGCCTCATGTCGCTTATCAAGATTTCTGGATCCATGTGCCCTCAGTTCTTCCAAATGCTCGCTGCCCACACAAGAATATTACCGTTAGTTTGATATTTAAAATTAAAAGCAATAATGATGTTCAGTAGTGCATCTTACTCGACATATGGTCTAGCTTCATCACAATTGCAAATTATGTAGTGCCTCATCTTCCGAAACTCATTTGGTGGTATTTCTTCAACCGTCTGTCCTCTCCTCTTATAATCCATTTCGAAAAAATGCTCAAACCGGATGGTGGCTCATTAACGATAGCACCGTTTCATGTCGATCAACACGATTGTCTTTGGTGTCCACGTCCAAGAATCTTGAGCGAGAATGTAAGGCACTCCTCGAGTATGTATCCCTCGGCAATTGAACCTTCGGGGTGAGCCTTGTTCCTCACATATCCTTTCACGGTGCGTAGGTACCGTTCCACCGGGTACATCCATCCGTAACACACTTGGCCCCCCAAGTTTAGCTTCTTCGACTAGATGAACGGGCAAATGGATCATGATATCAAAAAATGCGGGTGGGAATATCATCTCAAGTCGACAAAACGGCCTCCCTAATTGAACAGTGAGCTTTGTCCAATTACGATTCCACCAACTCCTTTGAACATAGTGCATCGAAGAAATTACTAAGCCGAATCAATCCAATGACAACAACACGGCAAAATCCTACGCACCACTAAGGGTAAAAGTTTCGTAGAATTAGATGGTAGTCATGCGTTTTCAAGCCCGACACCTTACGTGACTTTACATCAACACATCTTCTTATATTCGAGGAAACCCCATCGGCATCTTCACTCCATATAGAAATTCACACAAACTTTCCCCGGCATCCTTATCTAACTCGTACAAGGTCGATGGCAAGGTATACTTATCATCTTTAATCACGGGGGTGCCTGATCCGGTCGTATACGTAGATGCTCCATGTCAAGCCGAGCATTCTCCTCGTCCTTACATTTGCCATCCAACTTAAGCGAGTGCCTAGTATGCTCTCGCATATATTTTTCTCAATGTGCATCACGTCCAAATTATGCACGATGAGCAAAGAAGACCGATAAGGGAGCTCAAAAAAAATACTCTTCTTCCTCCGGTTGTGCCATCTGTTGTCTTCGTCACGCTTCCTTTTTTTTATAACAATGTCTTTCCAAATTCTACTTGTTCAAAAGTAGAATACGCTCAAGTACCTGTGCACCGGATAGTGGTTACGGTGCCTCCCTGGGTTTCGACCTTGTTGTTGAAGCGACCGCATTGTTGCGCCATGGATGGTCGGGGGGCCAAAAAACGTCGATGTGCCATGTAGCAGTGCTTCCGCCCATGTTTCAACCACAAATACTCAGTATGTTTGTGGCAGTATGGACATGCAAACTTTCCTTTAGTGCTCCAACCAGACAACATAGCATAGGCGGGAAGTCATTAATTGTCCAAAGAAGTATAGCACGCAATCTAAAATTCTTCTTAGTCCCTGCATCTCTTGTTTTAACACCATTATTCCAAAGCTCCTTGAGCTCCGGTATCGAGGGCCTCAAATATACATCAATATCCATTACGGAGATTTTGGACCGGGAATCAACATTGACAAAATCCGGTTAGATTGTTTCGACACATCCATGGAGGCAAATTGTAAGGAACCGGGATGACGGGCCAAATGGAATACGTAAGACTTTGCATGCCAAAGGGATTGAACCCATCGAAGCAAGACCCGGCCTAACGTTACGACCTCCTCCTTC
Source organism: Cenchrus americanus (assembly GCA_947561735.1). NCBI lineage: Eukaryota > Viridiplantae > Streptophyta > Magnoliopsida > Poales > Poaceae > Cenchrus > Cenchrus americanus. The sequence goes on along the minus strand of OX387240.1, from coordinate 7,938,301 downwards.
GAAAACCATTTAAACTCGAATCCACGTGCTTCCATGCCTTTGAGTCGGCGGGGTGACGCATTTTCGCATCATTCACCAATTCATTCTTGTGCCACCGCATATCCTTTGACATTTGCTTTGACATATACATTCTTTGAAGCCGAGGAATAAGAGGAAAGTATCATAGGATCTTAGCGGTAACCGCTTCTTAACGAAGTAGCACCTTTCGCACCGCAATTATTATCGAGAGGTTTTATCTACTACTTTCCACCTTGACTCCTTACAAATGGGACATGTTTCCGGATTTGCGTATTTATCAAAAAATAACACACAATCATTTTGGCATGCGTGTATCTTGACATAGTCCAAGCCCGGGTCTCGAATCACCCTTTGCACTTTATCCAAGGAGTCGGGAATACAATGCCGGTCGGGGAGAACCTTTCCAAAGAGCTTAAGTATGGCCTCCAATGACGCGTTACTTAAGCCATACATGCACTTTATCCGAAAAAGCTCCACAATAAAAGAGACCTTCGTTGCATTTTTGCATCCTGGATACAATTCCTTCTTTGCCCGCTCTAATAGTTTCAAAAAGATCTCTTTCTTGCTTATCCGCCTCTTCCTCATCTCCGGTTTGTCCATGATGTATAGTGCCACCGATAATGTTTCTAATCGAGTATTGGTGGCGGCGGGGTTATCATCCAAACCATCTTCTTCATCGTCTTCTACAAATAAATGTGTTGTATCATCGAGTGTAGGTAGTGCATCATGATTATTGAGATCGGCGGTAACATCTTGATTCACGGGACCACGAGAAGAAGTATTAGTTTGGTCTTGAATGTTACCGGCATCGATGAAACAATCAGCAAACCCTCTATTGAGTAAATGAATTTGAATGCGACCCACGGTGGAATGTCTGATCATGCATTGACACAATTTACATGGACACGCAATAGATCCACCTCGCGCTGATGAGTCCGTAAATTTTTGCAAAAAAATTCGAAAATTGTTCTGCCAATCCGCTGAGTGTCGAGGCAAGCGCATCCAACTTCGATCTTCGGCTGATGCCATTAGTTAATTTCAATCGACCTTGATCACGATATATATACCAATATGCATATATATGCAGCGAACGATTGGATATATATACGAGATCAAGACATCGGTACGTACCGGCCGTGGCCGTAGCGCCGCTCAGATCTCCGCAACAATAATCACGTGGAGATCGCCGTGGAGATCGATCCCCTAGAGGCCCTCGTGGAGATCTCCGCAACAATAACCGGTTGTCGAAGACGGAATTTTGGAATGGTCCGGATCGGAAGAGCCCCTATCGATCGTGGCAATACATACACGATAGACAAAATTTTAGTACAACCAAGGAATACCTGGTTTCAATATTTCTGAGGTTGTACGTAGTATGACCTTTCTCAGGGTTTTCAACATATGCGTAATTCATTATTTTTCTTTTCTGATCGGCTACTATAGAGGCTAACAATAATACACAAAATTCAAAAGTTCTAGTGAAGAGTCTCCAAATTATTGATCACAATGCTTTGTGAACATTCACATGAATAGCATAAACAATAGCATGACGCAATTCTGAAAACAGACAGATGGTTAGTCCAAATATGCATGACAGGACCCAACAGATTTCAATTTGTGTCACTCATGAGTTCAAATATTTTGCAAGGACTCATCCAGATCCAAACACATAGACATACGAAGATGCATGTATAAATGTTCAAAGTTATTACTTAGATGTTGCCACACACACATCCATTCTTAGACCATTCACCAGCATCTGCATAACATTCACCTAGGACCTGGTTATGTTGAGTACTAAGCTAGATTACTACTACTTGCGATTGACTTTATCCTGAAGCTTGCGGATCTTCTTCGCCATCACTTCTAACTTGTCGACAACGGTCTCCATGAATTCCTTCGGGGTCATCTCCATGTCTTCCTCGCGTTCCAGCAATGTCGACGCTTAGGTTCTCAATCTTGCTCCCGCAAATCATCATAGCGCTCCTTCATTTGTTGAACCATTTGGCGCAAGGGCATTTGCTATGGCAGACAACAAACACAAGTTACTAACATGAAATGTGTTACAACAGCTGTGGCCAATGCAGCAAATTAGTCAAAAAAATGCACCTTTCTTTTCGACGATCCCGAAGCTTTTGATGGAGACGGTTTCTTGCTATTGTCCTGCTCAGCATCCGAGTCTGGAATGATGATCCTCACCTCATTAGCAGTGTTCACTAGCCTGAGGAAACAAAACAATTTGCTGTTTTTCAGTTTTAAACGACCTATTCAATCTCTTGACTCATAATGTATACCAATTTACCCGTGATCCCCCGACTACCTGCCCGAAAAAGGCCTAACCTACTAAATGGGACAACTGCGTTCATTTGGGCGCCTTTGTTTTCGGGATTGTGATCAAATGTACACGAGGTCGGATTCACGGCAAAAGATGGCAAGAAATCAAGCCAATTATCATTATCATTATCTAGTATGGGGTGAGATGGATGCACACAAAAAACACAATTACCATTATCTAGTATGAAATTTTGATTACTATGAACTACTAACATTTTTCTAATTGCAAAAGGAGTCACACGATTCTCGGAAAATCAAAGGGGGTAGGGCGGTGTACCTCACTTCTCTTCTCGGAACGCTTGCATCCGACTAGGGCACTCGCTTACCCTTACCGGATGGATCGACTTGGCGATGCGGGCCGTCGACGACGACGACGAGGTGGCGGTGTCGTCCGTACCGCAGGACGACGGGGGTTGGGGTGCCGCCGACCATACCGGAGGACGACGAGGTAGGTGGTGTGGAACACTTGAACCGCCCGCGTGCATCGCGCTTCGCGTGGTGGAGTAGTGGCACCTCCGTACGCCGCCGCCGCCGCCCGAAAACCCTCGGTGCGGCCCCGCCGTCCCGCCGCCGCTCTCCGGGATCCCCTCGATGCGGCCCCGCCTCGCCGTGGCGGCTGCTCGGGCGTGTTACGGCGGCGCGGCCCCCTTCGTCCGCGCCCGCCACCGGTGCGGGAAGGCTCGACGCGGCCACTCCGGCCGCCGTCGCCGCTTGCCGCGGGGGGAAACCGCGATGCGGGGCATCTCGATGTGGACGCGACGGTCAGAGCCGACGAGGGGGGTGGTTGGGAGCAACAGTGTATTGGGGGTGGGGGAGCTGTAAGTTATAGACGATTTGGGCCGGCATATCCTTGTTTTTATTACTCTCATCGGCCCATTTGACATTTTCACATCCTAGTCTCCAGTACCTTTAGTGCCACCCCGTAAACGAGAAGGGGGTATCCCGGCTTAAAAAAAGAGGCGTGCTCGCGCTTTCGAACTCCGTATTACCATCATCAACTAATGCTTGCTACTTGCGCTCTCGGGGCTTAATGGGCTGGCTGGTCCACTCGGGCTCCCGCTCGCTGGGCTTTACGCTCGCCGGTTGAGCCTATTGTGGTCTGGCTTAGCCCACATCCCCATAGAACACAATTTTTTTTCCTCTCTTTTTTTCATGGTACATATAGTCTATACCATATTGTTAAAATTCAGATTTTTCATAATATAATTTATTTATTAAATCGCATTTTAAATTTCGCTACAACCCCATAGCAGATTTTTTTCATCAAAACAAATTTTGTGGCAATACGTACACAATATTCCTCCTTGAGGCTAGAAACGAAGCGAGTAGCCTTCCTTGTATTGCAACAACGCAAAGAGATATTTGCAACCCAAATAAGACGTTGCGTAAGGCCGTTCAAACGCAACCAACCCTAGTATGGTAGCCATAGCAAGTTTATATTGCAACACTCGAATTTCTAGTGCAACGCGGAAGTAGGGTAGCAATATTTCCCACCAAATGCAACACAATTCTGAATAATGGGTGCATTAGCGCCAACTTGTTGCAACATCACAATGATATATTTGCAACCAAAATTCTACGTTGCGACATACTTGTTCAAACGCAACCATCCCTAGTATGGTGGCTATAGCAACTTTCTGTTGCAACGTAAGAAATGCTAATGCAACACAAAATTGGGGTGGCATTAGTTCCAACCAAATGCAACGGAAATCCTAAAAAAGGGCGCATTAGCGTCAACATGTTGCAACCGAACAAATAGATAATGCAACTCAAATTTTGTGTTGCAATAGACACACAAATTGCAACCAAATCACCGTTTCGGTGCAATAGTACCCCCCTATTGCAACCGAAATAGTGGTGTTGCCTAAGGGATTTGTTGCAATAGGGGGAAAACCTTGTAGTGCAAGCATAACTAGAGAGAGAGAGCGATTTAAGTCCATCTTCAAGTTTAATTATCATGTGAGGGTCCAGGCCGCCCGTGACCGTGGGCACGGCTAATCGATTAGTTTTACACTCTGCAGAGGTTGTACATCTTTACCCACAAGTCGCGTAAAAGTCCCAAAGAACTTTAAACCCAACCATGCGATGCGCGAGCATCATACCACACTTCCGAGGTGTGATTGCATAGGGACGCTACGAGGCCTTTACAAAGAGTCCTCCCGTGCGTATTAGTCCATAGTAGTATGTCATAGAGGCTATCTTTCGTACCACACTTCTATTACGGACGGTAAGCCATAGAGTCTTCCGTTCCATCACCGCTCCGGAATAGAAGAGCCATAAAAGCATTCCTCCGTCCCCAACCTACTATGCGAGTAATAACCACACAAAGACTTCCCTAATTAATCGGCCAAGACCGTCCTTGTGGTTGCACTGTTGTCCTGGGTGGTCGCTCCATGTTCCGATTAATCTTATGGTCTTGTATTAACATCCAAAGATATAGCATAAAGGTATAACAAGTTCATCATTATTGTTCATTAAAACCACCATAACCCAGGTATAGCAACTAAGCATAGCTACCCAACATAAAGATAAACCCGTTTGATCAAGGCACAGGATAAATAACACTAATCAAACCTTAAACATGGGTCCCATCATATTAATGCAAGCATATGCAATGAGTGATTAAATATAGTTCTTAGGACAAAAGATCAAGGACACACTTGCCTTTAACCAAAGTAATGTCGTTGCTCAGAATATCTTCAACTTCAAGCTCTTCCAAGCTTCTCGAACGGCGTTCACTCTAAGCGCATCAATCATCGGGCACAACATACACAAAGCAAACAAACAAGCATACTAAGAACAAAACACCAATCAAAAGAAACTTTAAAAGAACGCACTAAAGGATATGCTCGATTAGATGGATCACTAAAGAACACAAAGGGTGCTTGGAATGGCTTGGTTAGCTTTAAAGAGATGGTTGCGGAAGATTGAGCAAGAACCGGAAAGATCACACTTAGATTGAGCTGAGAAAAGAACGTCTAACAAACGTTTTGCATAAATGAGAGAGCAAGGCTATGAGCTAGGTTCATTTTATTTAACAAAACAATTATAAAGGATATTTCAGAAATAAAATACCCTATGTTGACATTAATGCAATATTAAACTTTATTTATGAAACCGGTGTAAAGAACTAGTCACGTTTTATTAATAAAGATTCATATATGAATTAACCGATTAAACATTTAATTTAGAAAAACTAAACTATATGACAATCTAAACGAAACTTTGTAAATCGAGTAGATCACATTATTATTAAAAACATTATGGTATTGACATTAATCAAATTAATATTTATTATAAAAGCCGATGTAAAAGCCTAAGCAAATTTTAATTAGAAAAGATTAATTAACTATTAAACAAATTAACATTGGGTTTACGAAAACCGAGATAAAGATCTAATTAACCTTTATGTACAAAAAAATGTGACAGAAACATTAATCAAATTAAATTTGCTTATGAAAATGAGGTATAGATCTATATAGCTTTTATTTGGAAAAGACATGTATAACTAGACATTAATCAAAATTAATATTAATTTTATTTTCAGAAACAAAACATGGTGAAAACACACCACTAACGCGTGCTTTACATTATTATGAACCTAACGCAACTGGAACGGATTAAATCAGAGCTAAAACGAAGATTTGGTGAGCAAAACAAGGTTACAGGGACCTAGTCGTGATTAACTATAGATTTGGAGGGGTAGCAGAAAAGATTTGCAAGACACAATAAACAGTGCTCGGGAAAAGGATAAAACTCAGGGTTAGATCTATAAAAGTGCTCTGTTGGATCTATGTGCGAAGGGTGGGATTTTTCCAAGGGGTTATGAGCAAAGGTTGCAAGACACATGAAAGAGTATAAGGATTACTAAAAAGGGCAGGGACTTAGATGCAAACCAGCCTTATCTTCAACCTCCAGCCTGGGACGGACAGGAGCTCCACGCACAGGAACTTAACTCCGGGCGCATCCAATCCGCGGGCTTCCAGGCAGCTAGGGGTTTGGGGAAGATGCAAAACGGAGAGAGAAGATCGAGAGGATCGCGATGGTGTGCTCACCTCGGGCGGAGGACGACGGCACAGGCCGGATTTTGCGGGTCAACCGTCGGCGGCTCCTGCTGTTCTGCGGCTCGGGCTTCTGCGCGTGGCGGCGGCGCGCGGGCAGCATAGGGCGCGGGGAGGCGGCGCGCGGCGGGGGCTAGGGCGAGGCGCGCACTAGGGCGGCGCGGGCGGCTTGGCCTCGCCCTTTTATGGGGCGGCGCGGGGCGGCCATGGCCGGCCGCGGTGCCGCCTCGGCCGGTGGCCGGATGGGCCCCGCCGGGCCGGGCGGGCGGGCCGGCGCGGGCGGGCCGGGCAGGTGCGGGTCGAGCCCACGGGCTCGGCCCAGGTAGATAGGAAATGTTTTTTTTTCGAAATATTTTTCCTGTGCAAAGATAAATCCAGAATTAACTAGATAAATCGATAAAGCCACGAAAAATACCCAAAAAATTCCAAAAAAATTCAGGAAAATTCTCAGAGCTAGATTAAGACATGAACAATCCAAATAAAGCATTTGGTGCTCATGAAAAAGATTTTAGCGCCTTCTAATAAATAGAAATAGCTCAAGGAAAATGAGAATAAATCCCAGAAAAATCCGGAAAATTCTCGGAAGAGTTTGGACAGCTCTCCTAAACGCATTTTTGAAACCTTTTTGCACTCAAGAACTACTAGTTGCATCGGCATGAATGCAACACACATAACTTTTATTAAATTTTGAAAATCAAACAAAGGATTTTTCCTATACTATATTTCCTGTAAAGAAAATAAATGTAGGAAAATTTTAAAAATTATGAAAAAATTGTTATTTAATTATTCTTTCTATTCACATCCTGAAATTGGAAATTTCAGGGTGTGACATATAGGCACCCCACTGTACTAAGTAACTAACCTAGCTACTGCATTAACATCTTTATCCTTGTAGGTCTTGTCAGTCTTAGACCCATTACTAACAATCTGGGCCATCCTCCTGAGGACAAACCCTGAAGTGTTGTTATTCCACCTCATAGGGCCTGCCTGCCCGCAGAGGGGCGGCCTCGCATCTACCGGGTCTACGGCGGCGGGGGCAGCCATGTTGACAGCAGCTACAAACCCCTCTTGGGCATCAAGGTGAATTGCAGACATCCTATCATTATGAAAATAAGGGAATGAACAACTAATTGCAGCTCAAGAAATCAATCAATTACTGAATAACAAATATTTGGTCTCAGACATAGCATGCATAAATACATAAATGTTACACTACATTAGTTCCATGTCCAGGGTCTACTAAATTATTTTACACATCCATAAAATGCAAAGAAATCAAGTCCTAGAAGAACCCCTAGCAGCCCACATAGCATTGCAAATGTCATCCCTAACAAACACCATTGCAGGTTCCTCTAGAAGCAGTTCACCAGGATCATCATCTGGCTCAGCACACTGGAATCCTTCCTCAACTGGAACAAAAGAGTCTAGCCCAAAACCAATAATCCAGTTGTGTAATATGCAGCAGACTTGCACAAGTTTTACTTGTGTCTGGTATGTGTGGAAAGATTTGTTATCTATAATTCTGAACCTCCCTTTAAGTGCACCAAAGGCCCTCTCCACTGTCACCCTTAGTGAAGAGTGTCTAAGGTTGAATAGCTCTCTTGCATTGGTGGGTTGGTTTGTGCTTGAGAACTCACTCAAGTGATACCTAACCCCCCTAAATGGAGGTAAGAAGCCATTTCTGCATGAATATCCAGCATCTACCAGGTAGTAATGACCTACAATTGGTGGAGGATTAGTGTGCAAGTGTGTAATGTGTCAAAGTGACCATAAGTGCATGTACTAGCTAATGCAGTTACCTGCTGGAACTGTGAACCCATCATTTCTGGCAATGGCATCAGCCAAAATTAGTGCATCATGGGCTGACCCTTCCCAGCCAGCTAGAACATATGTGAACTTTAGATCAAAGTTCACAGCAGCCATAACATTCTGTGTGGGGTTGGACTTCCTACCCCTGAAAGCTTGTTGCATGCGTCTAGGCACCCTTGCCAACACATGTGTGCCATCAATGGCACCAATGCATTTCTACAGAGATTAACATGAACAGATGAACATGTGTGTCAAACTTAAGGACAGATGTGCATGTGTTTGAATCACATAGATATGACTTTACCTTTAGATAAGGGAACCATCTGTGGCTGCCTACAATCTTAGGGTGTGTGACAGTGCTTGGAGGCTTGATCATGTCAGCCCTTATTTCACCAATGGCATACAACACTTGGTGGAAGATTCTGCTCACATTCTCAATGGACCTCCTAAAGAATTGATGAACTACCCTAAACCTCACATTGTGTCCGACCACAAAAACAAACATTGCCACCTGCTTCTCCACAGGACACCCTAATGTCTCAGGAACAAGTTTTCTGCTCCTAAGAAGGTTGCACAAAGTAAAAAAGGGGACTCTTTTCATGCGTAACATGGCAATGCATTCTATATCATTGTAGTTGTACAACATCTCGAGTGTCCTCTGTCTATGCCTCTCGGCTTCAGTCCTAGGGCCATAAGGAATTGGCTCATGTCTTCTAACACGTCTAAGCCTATTAAGCACAAAGGAAACCATCACAACAACCATGGCAGCTGCTTGCCTAGCCATCAGATCATGTTCTGCATTTTCAGCCATCTACAATGCATTCACAAATGTATAAGCAAATTAAGTAGACCCTGGCTGGCCTCTGAATGTAAGTGCAAGCATTCAAAAATCATCAAAAGGCATGGCTGCAACGCAAATATTGCCTCCCAGTGCGCATTGGCTAGTCATCATCGACCATTTATATCGCAAAGGCAAAAACAGTAACAAGATAACGCAAATGAACACTGTAACAAAGCAATAACAACGATACAGGAACAAATACGTCCAAGATTTATCATCACAAAAGGAAAGAACAACAAACAACACATAGATCTGAGGAAAACATTCAACGGTGTAACGAAGGGGGGGGGTAATGGATTTACCTCGGTAAGGCCGGAAGGGGAACAGAAGGAGGTGAGAAAGAGGTAGCAGATCTGGATGGGCAAGCACAACAGCCGACAGATCTACGACCAGCAACACCACCTAGCCGGAGAAGAAGTGGAAGAAGACCGCCTCGCCGGAGTCCGTCGGAGAGCCGCGCCGCCTGGACGCAGATCCACGCGGGGGGACGGACAGGAAGCCCGGGGATCACCACGGCCGCGCCGGCCGGCGGAGCTTACCTCGACGACGGAGCTTCTACGGGAGTGGACTGTGGAGAGGAGGAGAAGAAACCGAGGGAGGGAGGAGGGGTGGTATATGTAGGCCATGGATTTCGCCGAGCAAGAAGCGCGCGCGGAAGTTTCACCTTCCCGCGCGAGCCCGCCTCAGCTCCCGCCGTCGCCCAAGATTCGCCCGCGCGCGCGCCGTCAGAGCCAGGCCGAGGAGGAACGAGGGGAGGGGGGCGTGCGGCGCGAGCCAGGAGAGAGAGGGGAAAATGGCCGCCGCAGGCCTGACTCCCAGCTAGGGTTTGCATATCAAACAGGTGGAAATGACCCTAGCGGGCCTGGCCGGCCTTTTTTGCCCGTATCAAACAGACGCTATATGACCCATTGGTAACACTAACAGAAATGAGGGCACCACCGGCTTCCCCATCCGATCGAGCACCATAGGTCTTTGCTCCTTCTCACTGCACTACTCTACACCTCATCTCGCCTGAAGAGGTGAGTGCACGAGAGTTGCCGAGTGACGATCAGCACGGCGCGGAGAGATTGCCACAATTGCATGCCTGGGCGTGAATGCGTGATGCACGCGCTGACGACACCGGTCTGGTTGCGGAAGCGATGATGCATTGCATATTTGCATGCATGCTTGTCGCTTGAATTCGAGACACCAAAGTCGTGGACTCACGATCTGCTTCCTCCATTTCAAACAAACAAAAAAACATTTTGAGATTCAAATTTATTCAAAAAAATATCATTTTACTTAATTTGATATGTGTGCATGCAATAGCTAAATAGCACAAGAGACAATCGAAATCATTTTTACCCCATTAATTTCATAATTTCAAAATAACATGTTTTTTTAGACTCAGGGAGTATGGTCGACTCCCTCAGTACCTACCAAGGATTTCGTTGTGGATGGGACCGTGGGTGGAGTGTTTTCACAAAAGATGTCGTTTTACGGCCGTTGTGGCAAATTTTGACGCGTTTCTACATGGCTCGTCAAAGCATTATCACGTCGTTTCGTTTCACTCACCACCCATTCCGCGTTCGGAAGAGGCTCCTCTGTCGTTCACTCTCTGCAGTTGAGTGGCTGACAGGTGAGGTTCATCGTGATGGATCCACATGTAAGTGATCACAATTGCAGATGATCTCATTCCTCCACGTTCGCGTCTTGCCCAAGTTGGATCAAAGAAGAAGAGGTCATATAGATTCGTTACTTTTTTATTTTTTTCCTTTTTTGGTCTTATTATTTTTGAAAGTAGGTTTTTGTCTTGTTATCTCTCCTTTCTCGTACCATCCAAAATGGGACCGCCCTCTCCAGCAGCGGTTTTTTTACCAACAGGTAAGCGATAACCGCCGACCGGCGGTAAGGGTATAGCGCAACGTTAGCTTGTTGACGGTGAATTTTCGTCAACCTGGCCATGAGTTTACTTTCGGTGTTGGCATGAGTTTTATATCCTATCCATTGGTACTAACCCCCTTGGTATAACAAGTTCGTTTGTGCATGTCGGTTTTAGAGTTTAGTGTTTATGCAGGATTTTACTGTTGAAAGCAAGACTTCCGGGATAAGTTCATTAGGCACCTCATGACAAGACCTTGAAGCCCGGTATAAGTCAAGCAATGAAGCAAACATGACTCCAAGAAGCCCAAGGATCAAACCTGAGAAGATGAAAAACTCCGAGGACCCAGTCAGAAAACTGCCGAATCTTGCGGGACAAGGAGCTTCATCTAATCCGAAGAGAAACTGACGACAAGGGCCCACATGCAGAAGGGGGAAGACTCTAGAAGACTCGGGAAGCAACATCGGGCAAAGGAGGGCGCGGACTGGGCCGAAGTGGGCCCAGGCCGGCCGGCCCAGCCCACTTCGGGGCCCAATCACGCCCCATTTGACCTAGATGCCTCTCGGGCTATTTATAGCCCCCTGACCGAGAGCCGCACATCAATTCATTCGTCATCCGCCGCTGAGGAGCAGAGAAGCTTGAGGGACACCAACTCGGAGAGGAGGGTCGTGCTAGTTGTCTAGGGTCTCCCTAGCCGACGTGGGAACCTTGCATGGCAGACCACGTCAGAGCTCCAGAGCAAGGATCAAGATCGAGGTAGGATCCCGGTGGTGATCTTGTTCATGTAATCATTCATGGTGAAGTTTTTATAGTGAATCCGATTTCTAGTGATCAAGTGCCTTCTCGATGATTTTGTTCTCCCTTGGTTTTGCTTCTTCCTCAATCTATACTTAAGATAGATTGCATAGGGTGCTCTTGTAGCCGCGGTGGCTAGAGGTGCATATCGGACCGACCAAGTGATTTCAACTTGTTCTTATCGAACTCGCCCTAGGCTAACCCGCACGAATAGGTGTGCATTGTGACAGAACGGTGGCTCCAAAAGGCGGCCGTCTTCGGAATCGGACCGAAGGCCACAGTTTAAAGATGCTTTAAATGAGATTCGCTTTTCTATCTTCATCTATATTGTTTGGAGCTACAACATATGCATGATCTAGACTCTCTAGATCGGTTATCTCTTTGCTTTCTCTTGCTACCTCTTTAGTAGATTAGATTAGATGTGTTCTCTTGATGATCTCTTAGATTAGATGCAACTTGGTTCTTCAAAAGATAGCTTTCCTTGCTTTACTAGATTAAATCCTTGCGTTGCACATTGTTCCACGGATTTGATACCTTGGGTTCACCACTCGAGGGAAGAAGGGTCCCTTGACTACAACGAGGGATTTGTCCGCTTGCAAATCCATATGAAGTTTGATACGAATATACACCATCAACACCGCTATTTACCGCTCAAATTCAAATTCTCAAACTAAAAGTGTAGTTCAAACGATTTTTTTCGGTATACCGGTCGGTAAGAGCGGTAACTGGACCGGTTAGAGCGGCAAAAATGGTTACTAGTGGATTTTTTGTTTTTGTTTTTTCTTCAATAAATCAAATTTTAGCATGACTTATGCACATATTAATGTAAAAAGACCACGTCAAAGCAACAATACGTAATCGTGCATACAAATAGCTTTAGAATAATATGGATATTTTGTTCCCCGTGACGTTTGGGTCTAATGGGCTGACCCGGTTTTGTTCTTTTTCTTTTTCTATTGAATTTCTAATGGCCATAAAGAATACTAAATGCACTCATTTTTAAAACAAATTGACATCATTAGATTCTATAAATCATGAAGCAGTCTTTGGAATTTTTCTAGCATTTTTATTTTTTATTTAAATTTGAATTTTTTGAATTCGAGCGTTTTTGACCAGCCGGTACCGTGCCGCAGCGGTAAAAATGATAACCGCGGTAACCGTTGTGGTAATGGTTGGTAAAAAAACCCTGCTCTAGGGGCATGTTACAAAAGGTCCGGCGAAATCTAGAAGACAAAGCACCGTCGCGACGCCGGGTTGATTAGGCGGTAGGGGCACTCTCTCGCCAAGCGCCAGAAAACAGCGCGGGGGAGGGGGTGCTATTGCCGCCGGTTGACCTGAGCATTTCACAGGCCGGGACGGGTTCGAGTCGGGCCGAAAAAACTCAGGTTTTTCGGGCCGAGAAATCCTGCCCATGCCCATTCCATGGGACATGTCGGGCCTCAGTTTTCGGACCGGGCTCGGGTCGGGCCCGGGCTTGGGCGGGCTGCCCGCGCATTTTAGAGTGTAAAACAACTAAAACAGCATTTCGGGTCGGGCTCGGGCCAAAAAAAATTTTCACGACCTTCAAGACCTCTGCCCACGCCCGTCCAGTAAGGTTCGTGGGCGGGCCTGACGCGGGCCGGGCCGGACTAAAAATGCTCCCCGCCGGCGAGATGCGTGAGCAGGCAAGATGAACGACGCTTTTCCGATCCAATCCCTAGTCACCGAGAAGAAGGGAGGTATGTGCGCACAACATTATTTCTTCAGAATCCTGGCAAAATCGTATGATTTCCTCCGCACATTCGCACACGTTATACTGTTTATGGCTGCAAATTCACAACACCACAGCCCGATCAACCTCACCATCGAATCTGACAATGCTTTCCTGGATCTAATACGATCTATGCCATCACAGTGTTTGGGCCGGCAGCACATATGCTCTCGAGGTACCTCTCCACGACGTCCAGGCCGCAGAGCTCCTTGACGACGGGCATCGTCGCCGGGACGTCCATCTGGAAGGTGGTGGCGGAGTTTGCGGGGCCAGTGCGGACCGAGAACTCCTTCCTGGCTACCCTGATGGCCTCCCTCATCGCGCAGTGCACCGACGCCGCGAGAACCAGCGGCGGCTCGCCCGACGCTGCAAACAAAGTCCACGGTATGTCAGCCATTATCAGAGGTGTCAAGAAATCAAGGCCTTATCAAGAATGTTGAGAGGTGATTAAGAATTGTGAGAAGAGCCTCACCTTTTGAAGACAGGACGCGCTTCTTGTCCCGGGCACTGTTGATCATCTCAACGTTGAACTGCTTGGGAATGGTGTCCACCGTGGGGATCTTGTATGTCCATGTGCCGTCATGGATGACCAGGCCGTCAGAGTTGGTAGCGTAGTCTTCATTCGTGAAGAAGCCCACTCCTTGGACAAATGAACCTTCGATCTGAATGAATTAGGAGTATCGTTCAGAGGAGGAGCACATTTTCATTGATGAAATGGTCTGCATGAGCAGTTTTTCTTTGGAGTTAACCTGGCCCAAGTCCACAGCAGGGTTCAAGCTTTGCCCGCAATCGTACACAATGTCACACCGTAGGATTGTGGTTGCTCCTGTCAGAACATCAACTTCCACCTGCAATTTTCATTTGCAAATTCCCAGTCACATGTCAACGTTGAGATAAATGAATCTGCAGCCTCCCAACAATTTGGCTTGGTAATTTGCCTTGTAATGTTTTTACTGCAATCTGAATCAAGGTTATACCTCACTGATGGCAGCTCCATAATTCAGGTAGCTTGTGAAAGATGGATCAGGGGTCCAGTATGTCTGCGCCGATAAGTTCACACTCGCCATGCTTGCCTGCAGATGAGCAACAAATTGAATAAAAATTTGAAATTTTCTACTTCTACTTCTCGTAGCTGCAGGACATTGGTTTTTAAAAGTGACTACAGTACATTGTTGCTGGAAAGAAAGGAGGCAAGAGATTTAAGTAAATATAATTCTTGGTATCTTTTCCACTCAGGTTAAGTAGCATGTAACCATCAAAGTTAGAATTGGTAAGTATTATCCTCACCTGAGCAATCAGGGTACTCCATTCCACTGGGTTGGCATTAGCTTCCAGACTCTCCTTGAAAGGCTTCAGCCTCTCGACGAGTGCAGCACACGATTGTCTAACTGCTTCACAACTAGTTTCAGAAGTGGTGCTCCCAGCAGTGAAACCTCCTTGGATCATGCTTAATGTGTCCGCTTGGATAACCCGCACCTTGTCCAGGAGGCATTCACCGCCATCAGGGCACAGCTGTCCCAATCCAAATGCCGTCATCTGTTTCACTTTGGTCCATAACCCTTGACCTATCTCAATTCCTCCAACCTCGACTGCAATGGAACCATCATTCATGATGGACACCTTGCCTGGAGTTGGTCGAAGACTCACCTCATAGGTGCATGGAACACAACAAATCCCGCGTTTCTTCCACTTGTTGCTGTTGTTGAAGTGCTCAATCATTTCTGCTCTGTGCTGGTAGTCTGGGGATAAAGCCAACTTATCAAACATGGACACCAGGCTGTATGTAGAGGGTTCACCTGCACTTTCTTCATAGAACACTGCAAGGCTTTCAAAATCATGAAGGTTCTTCCTCCTGATGGTGTTAGTGTCTACTGAAAGTGTCGATGCAACATGCTCAATGATGGCTTCTGCGATGAAAGAGCCTTGCACATCTCCAGGACCTCGCATTGATGTCTTTGATGAGACATTTGTCTTGCAGAGCTTGGTGTCAAATTCAAGAGCACCCCAATTGTACTTTTTTAAAGCAGCTATGAGAGCACGTGGAATCGCTGGACTCCCATCTGGCGATATTCCACAATTGATCCCAATATCAAGGTGCAAGGCTGTGATCTTGCCATCTGACTTGAATCCAACAGAGTATTTCACCTTCATAGGATGTCGTCCACCCGCCATTATCATGTCCGTCTTGCGATCGAGGTACATCCTAACAGGACGTCGCAGCTTGAAGGCAGCAACAGCACATGCACATGCGATCTGACAAAGAGGAAATTCTTGGTTATCTCTAACACATTTGCATCTCAAACTGTTTTTTTGTCATGTTGTAAAGTTCAGTTGACAATACATTGGTAATGGAAAATAGAAAATGTTTGGCAAATCAAAGATCTATTTAAGTCGGACTTACATGTGTTGGTTTCATTGCCTTTCCACCAAAGCCTCCTCCGACTCTTCTGGTGATGACACGGACATTGTGAAATGGAATGCCAAGGCACCTTGCAACTACATTTTGTGTGAGCTCAGGCATTTGTGTCGAGGAATAGATAGTTATGCAGTTATCTTCATCTGGAATAGCTAGTGCCACTTGAGTCTCCATGTAGAAAAAGTACTGGGATTCAAGTTTTACCTGTAGATACAAAAACATTATGTGTGGGTGTTTGGTCTTTGCTGGAAACTCACAGAATATATAATTTTGAACTTAATGGACTACTGTGTACCTCTGCTGACAAAATCTTGTGATCTGCTTCAGACATCCCTTGGTTGTAACTACCAATTGGCTTGGTAGCAAAAAATGGTGGAATTTGGAAGTAGCTGTTTCTTTGGATGGCATCTTCTATCGTCAGAATTGGTGGCGGCAGATTTTCTGTGCTATATTCAATAATAGCTTGCTTTGCTGCCATATAGGCGTACTTCTGTGTCTCAGCAATCTGAGTGATAGAACAGCAAAACACCACAGTAAGGTTGGGTAGACAAGACAACATATAGCCGGTTTTGTGAAATCTGAAAGAACACTAAACAAACATTACCACGACACCAATATTTTGACCAGCAAATTCAGCAACTGGATCAGCAAAAAGTGCTTCGTCTCCTTGCATGATGCTGGATCCAACATTTTCTCCGCCGCTAGGGATATCCTTTGCGGTGATAACTGTGATGACCTTTTGTGAAGCCAAAGATGATTTGAAGTTGATACCCTTAACATGAGCATGAGGATGTGTGCTGTAGATAAATGCTCCGTAGAGACAATCCTTGGGGGCAGGGATATCATCAACGTATATAGCCTCCCCTATGTAATAAAAGTGGATATGGTTTAGTTGATTTTTTAAGATAGGAAATACAAGCACTAAAACATACGGGGATGAAAGCTTATTAGTTGGTTCCGCACTGAACAAACTAATATTCTGAAAATGAGGGAAAAGAAGGGGACATCGGATAATTACTTTGTGGAGTATAACAAAAGAAAATGTCGCAACGAACATGTTTATAAGTGCAGGCTATTGAAAGTTATGGAAGTTCAGAACTATAGAACCTGTTTGGTAGTGCAAGACAAATTGATTCAAAAATGCATTAGAATAGAGTATATACCAGAAGCTTGGAGCTCTGACCCGACTTTCTTGATCGGTTTGCCAACAGGTTTGTATTCATCACTGAAAACCATTTCTTGCCTGGAGCGAATTGGCAAATCATTGTTGCCAACCTTAAGATGTTCAACTGGTGAGTACTCAGCGCTAACATTGAGAGTATCAACTTTTGCTGATGCACTGGAGCTGTTGGGAAGGGAAGACAAGAAGGTGAACAGAAAACTGACAGCCAAGCTTATCCTGTATTCGCGATGTGTTGTTCCTTTTGATGGCGAAATAGTCTCCTTAAGCAACTGAACTGCTTGAAGTATAACAGATGGGCTTACTGATTTGCCCTTCAGAAAATCCTCAACCTTCCTAGCTCTGATGGCATGGTCGACTCCGTAAGCACCGAATGCCAAGCATATATCCTCAATGAGATGGTCGCTTGATGTCCTTGCTAAGAAAGCCGAGTTTGCATATGAAACGGCATTGCCAAATGGACGAGGTGCTCCTCGGAAAGTCTCAAAGGCGATATCTTCTGAACCCCAATCTGGTACGAATATGCTCAACAGCAGAGTCCTATGATCACAAGGAGGCTGCTGCAAGAACTCCTCCAGGGTAAGGCAAATTCTTTTGGATGCCACCTGGATGGTGATCGTTGAACCCGCAGCTAGTAGTACGGTTGCAATATCCGATGCAAATGGCAACCTCTGTGCCATGATAATGTTTCCACCTAAGGTAGCAGTGTTCCGAATGAACGGTGAAGCCACTTTGTTCAGGTGATCAGCTATCTTTCTTAAGACCAGAGCTCCATCTGACAACACCTCGATGGCTTTAGCGATGGACACAACCGCTCCAAGCTCAATTCCCTTGCTGGTTCTGTTAATGACTGAAAGCTCTGGAATTCCTTTGATGTCAATATACTTGTCATAAAAGTCTTGATCCTTGTACACTCCAGACCCTGTGTTTGAAGCCACAATCTTCACAGAGTTTTCATGGAACCAGTCGGAATCAAACAACCTGTGAAGCTCTTGGATGCTCTTAGGATGGTACCAACCGTCTTCTGAGTCCATCACCGTATCACCATTTGCACGATCCACTGAAGACTTGATCTCCGATTTGAGGAACTCCGGGAAGGTGCAGACGGCGCCACTGTTGTAGCTTGGCAGCTTGCTGACATCTGCAGCTTCGTTACCTTTCTTCCAGAAGCAGTTGAGCCCCAAGTCCTCGATGTCGACGTCAGCCGCGAAGCTCTTACAGGTGTCGACGATGGGCCTGTACCCAGTGCAGCGGCAGAGGTTGCCAGAGATGGCCCTCTCGGCCTCCGACGTGGTGAGCTTGGAGAAGCCGTCGGGCGGCGCGGGGCGGTCGGCTGCCTTGTCGGCCTTGACGAGCGCGGAGAAGATGGACATGCACATGCCGGGCGTGCAGAAGCCGCATTGCGAGGCGTGGAAGCCGGCGAGGCGCCGCTGCACGGGGTGGTAGCCGTCCCTGGTGTTGCCGATGCCCTCGCTGGTGGTCACCGAGCAACGGTCTACGCTGTGGAGCAGCGTCAAGCAGGAGCTCGCCGAGAAGTCGGTCACCTCGTCGGTCGCCGGGTCGTACTTGGAGACGAGGACCACGCATGCACCACAGCCACCTGCAGCATTCAGAAATTCCCCCCCTTCAATGTACGTGTAGAAGAGGAAGAGCTGTGTGTTTTTGAAATTTAATTACATGCAGAGAATTAAAAAAACAGAGAAACAAAAGAAATCAAATCCTCATCTACTTGAGTTTCCAAAAGAGATGAAAAGCCGCGCTCGTTGTATCAGTCCGTACCTTCGCCGCAGCCGAGCTTGGGGCCTCTGATGGGCGTGCGGGTGCGGAGGAACTCCAGCAGCGTCATCGACGGGTCCACGCCGGCCGCCTCATACCTCTGCCCGTTCACCGCCACCACCACCGTCGCCGCCGCCGCTGCCGCCGCCTTCTTCCCCATCTTCTCCGGCCGGTCACTGCAGCAGCCTCGATCGATCACTGCGCCTGGCTGGCCTCTCCCTCCTCCTCTGTATTTATTTTATACCATATATACGTGCGGTGCGAGCTTCAGCCGGCGAGTTTGACGTGTGCCGGAGAGCGAGCTCCTCCCAGCTGCCGGTCAATGGCATGCCCGGAATGATTTGATGTGTCTAGCCGCCGGCGCGGCGCTTGTCCCGAAAAGGGTCGCTCGTCGGGTCAGCAGCAGCGTGCACCGAACCGGAAATGGATGCGTACGTGCGTACGTCACCGTCGGTGCTGTCTGTGGTCAGTGGTCGGAGCAATAGCCGCCGCGGATGCAACTTTCTGAAAAAACAAATGCCGCCGTCTGTGATTTCCCAACGTTTAGTATTGGGCCCTTGATCTTGCTGGAAAGGTGACAACGAAACTGATAATGCAAGTTTCAGAAGGTGGTTGGTGACGGATGCTAATTCGATGTGAGATAAGTAATGCTACGACTTGACGACATGTTGCATACCAGCCATCATTGTTAGAATTTTTTCACTGTTACAACAATTTTTCCTATTGTTAGAAAACGTTCTGGTGGTAGGGAAAAAGATATGTTTTACTGACAAAAAAATATTCTGACAGTAGTAAAAAGCTAGGGTTTCTTTTACAACAAAAGCTAGGGGGGTGTTCATCGCAAACTGAAGCCAAACTAGAAGCAGAAAATTTTCTTTGTGCACAGATGAGAGGCTACATTGCCGTTCTACGCACATGACCTATCGAGAAGGAAATGAAACCCGCGGAAAACCCTGAATTGGATCATTGAGAGAGTTATTGACACTGTGTGCAATACGACAACATCTCACTTATTATTTGCCGGCTAAATATTCCAAGTAAAAAAATAAATCAGTCCTGCTTGTTTTTGCCTCCTTTGGCCATCTCCACAAAAATCAATCTTCCACGTACAATCTGTTAAGATAAAAGCAATTTAGTGAAAGCTAAAGACTACATATCAAAATCTGCTACCTAACTCAGAGAATCAATCCTGCACATGTTTCCATTTTATTTTGATTCAGTCAATGGAACAAAGTGCTGGAGTTCCAGCACACTCACAAGTTTAAAAAACTATAGATACGAACAAAGAACACACCAACTAGAGTTGTTTTCCAAGAAAATACGCAAAAAATACAACTGCATAGGGGGGGGGGGGGGGGGGGGCAAATCAACATAACATTAAGTATGGTTTCCATCACCTTGTTGGAATGTGATAATTCGGAGTTAGCTGCGGCGCTGTGATTTTAGAAAAGTTTGAAAATTATGCTTCAGAAGGAAACTGCAATGAACCTATTTATAACAGACAAACAAGCATGACCATAACTATTATATTGGGTATTTCGGTCTCTTGAAATAAAGTTGAAATATGTAGTCTGCTATTCTGTTTGCATAGAGAACATAGGAAGGTGTCAGGATTTTATCTGCGATGTTATACCATAATAGGCTGAGGGGCCTAGTTATGTCAATTGCAAAAGCATCAAGTACCACATGAAGGGGATAATTTTCTGAATGCAATACAATATATACCAGAAAAACTGTTCTGTTAATACAATTTTCCATGCAGTCATATAGGTTGCCTTATCAGTGACAGGCAGCAAGATACAATGAAATGCTAAATCAAAGTGACAGTACTCAGTACCTTAGGTTTCTTTAGAAAAAATGTCACTACCTTAGGGTTCTTCGCAAAAAAGTCAATGCCATAGGAAGTTAAATGCATAAAATGCATTAATTCAATCCAATCACCCAGAACAGTGTTTTCAGAATGGAAGGCATTCCAGCAGATTTAAACATTAAGCTAGGAAATACACTTTTACATAAAAGGGCAGCCGTTTGACATATTAAAGATGTAATGTCTCTGCATAATTCCTCATGTCTTCTGAAAAAAAGGTATAATAATTAATAATTTTATAATTCGAGAATCACAAATATGTTATGTCTGTGAGTGGATATTAGCAAGAAGAGTAGGTCCGTAAAATGTGAAATTAAGAACTTCTGAGGTGGTTCATCTGATCTGAGCAAAAAATGACATCAGAGCACATGTCTTGTAGATGTGTCAAATAAATGGCAAGCAAACAATTGCAGCTAGCAATTTGTAGATGTCACCATTTATTAATTAAGTTTTTAAATTAAACAGAGTAGAAAGCACACACCCTTCCGTGCATTTCTTTAACAGCTTTCTCCGCCTCTGCTTGTGATGAATAGTTGACAAAACCAAATCCCTTCAACCTTCCAGTTTGGCTATCCCGCATAAGTCGAGCTGCTCTTGATAAGATACAAGAAGTAACATCAAACTGAAATACTGCTAATTCAATTCAAGTAACATAGTCCATACTGTACAAGGCCAAATATAAGTTTCATAAGAAATATATATGAAGATTGAACCACAAGTGAACACAAAACAGAGTGAGGCAGGTCTATTATAGTACGGATAACATACCTTCTTTTACATTGCCAAATGGTGAAAACACATCTTTAAGTTCTTCCTCTGTCGTATAAAATGACAATCCTGCAAAAGCACAACAAAAATACTGGAACAGATGTTCCCTACAAAACAGAACTTTATCATCTTCACCAGAGTGCATAAATAGTAGAATCTTCACGACAAATGTCACCAAAAGAAGAGGTCCATACCGGATAGATTTATAACAGCTTTTACAATATAATGTTTATATGTTGTAATTGAGATCCATGACAACCAATGATAATCATCTAGCAATACTTCAGAAATGAAAATGACAGCTGTCACCACCCTTGGCAACGAGATGACCCTTCACCGACAGAGATCAAAACGGCTGCTGCACCAACCATTGATCACTTGGTCACTCGTGTCAGTGGTCCTTCTATTCTCTTGGAGCTTGGAATGGATTCTGTGCCTGACGTAAATGACGAATTCTCTCTTGTCTCTTCAAGATAGGGTGGCTGCAGAATCAAAGGTTCAGTGGTGTGGGATGATGCTGTTTGAGACGAGGATATACTACCTTGCCTGGACGTGCATGGTGCTTACTGGAGCAACTAGCCATGGACAACGAGACGACAAATGAGATTGCCAAGTTGGGTCTGAATGCAGTGGCTGCAACATGAGTTGTTTGCGGAGATGCTATTATGAGGTGTTCAAAGCAATTTCTGAATATGACAGTTTAGGATAAGCTGTGTTTTGCAGCAGGGGTATTGTCGTGGCCCAGGAATGCCATGGATAATGGGCTTTCAAGTCCATTTGCCGAGTCTGGACAAACCAGGCAGCAATCAGGTTAGCACAAGATGGAGAAAGACACAATAACCCAACTAAAACTCAAGAGGAACCACATTCTATATCACCCGAGGCTTGTTGCAAATCCAACATCCTCGCAAGTAAAGCAGATGTTCGCAAAAATCAGTGTCAAAGCCTAGACCACCAACCAGTGCTATCCTCCACCCAAACCATCAAAAATCACAAGTCCACACTATCCTGCTAACATACAGCATGAATAATGAATCAAACATACCAGTACACTACAACCACACGTCACACAAGGTCTGGAACAAATTCAATCATCACGGTGAATCACATGACTGCAGAAACAAGAATCATTCAGGATTTACTTACTGCTTACAAATATTTGTGTGCTGAAACACCTCCTGCCCAGAATCTGAGAGGACAAACCCACCAGCCTCCCACCTCGAATCATCATCGGGATGACCTCCTATCCCCCCTGCAACGAATCAGTTCAGTTACCGAAGACCAGAAAATTTGGAACACAATCTGCTAATACTACTCTGCCGCGCAACACATAAATCTGCAACGCACTAGATGGATCGACACATCCATACCGTCCAGAACGAAGGATTTGGGAATTTGCAGCAAGCAAAGGATTATTCCACAAAACAAACCGAACGGCGCATCCAGGTGTCGTCACCAGTAAAGGAAGAAGTCAGTTCAAGCATGGGAGGATCTCCGCCACATGCCAGCTCAGGGGAGCGTGGCGAGGATGACTACATGGGAAGGAGAAGAGGCGGCGCTGCAGCGGAAGGGTGCCTGGAGGAGCCTATGGCCCTGTTTGTTTCCGCTTACCTGGAACTCACTTATCTGGTAGGCTGGGTGTTTGGCAATCCTTATTATTTTCAGTAGATTGTCTATCCTTAGTGCTAAAATGGCCCGAATGCTCCTGAGGCCGATAATAGCTCAATTTTGTTCTGAATATCAGGAGAAGTCAATAATTCATTAATTATAATATCTTTTAAGTTTCTTGAATGGGAATTATAATGTCAAATGCATACAAAGGTTATAAGTTTACCAAAAGATGACACTACTCTGTAAAGTCCGAGTATAAAGTAATACACATAATCACCCATCAAACAAAATTGACAGGTAATGGCCTAACAGCCCATGCTATAAAACAAAATTTTATATCTGATTAGCTAGTTTTGGTGCTATGGCTATTATTACACTGAAGTGTCACACACCTGGATAGATGAGCTGTTGGGACTTGGGAGCATATAGCCTGCTTTTTGAATGACTTTATACTTCAGGGCTGTCATAGTGCCATGTTTAGCAAGTCTGCAGCCTGTAGTTTGTGCACTGCAATGAATGGTTTCATTGTGCAATTTACAATTTCTTTGTTTCAAGTCCCAACAGCTCATCTATCCAGGTGTGTGACACTTCAGTGTAATAATAGCCATAGCACCAAAACTAGCTAATCAGATATAAAATTTTGTGTCAGCAAACAGTTTGGTTGCAGCAACCAAACATATATTCTAGGTAAACAGATTCACTGAGAAAAGTAAACATCAGTTGCCACTGCTAGAGACAAGTGCAGCAGCACAAAACCGAGAGTGGGCCTTATGGATTCATGTCAGATGCAATTATGCAAACCAAGACGATGCATTACGGAATATGTTTGCCGCCAGGTAAATATTTGGTCAATTACGAGCATCTACTCAGAGAAAAGGAAGTACAGAGCACAAGGATATTATATGATCAAAGGCACAAAGCAGATCCAAAAGTGTAAAAACAACTACGAAGAGTTAGGGAAATATGAAAGAAAGTGCTTTAAGGTGTTATACCTGAATTCACGGTCAGGTCGAATTATCCCAATCTCAATATTGTTGGAAGAGATCTGCCCTTCGTATCTGCAAGCCCAGATTTCTGTCAGTGATGATCTGCCCTTCGTACTAGCATTTCAAAGGGACGATTTCGCCTGAGAGATCAAACCAACGCTGAAAATTTTGTCACACAAATATGATATAAACGAATAACTGAATACATATGACACTACTGCAAATAGGAAGGGAAGAAACAAATGAGCGGAAATCATATGATAAGAGGATGGACAGGACAACAACATAACATTTGAAAGCCCGATCAGATACAACACGACCATCTCTCTGTTTGTACACGGTTATGGCCTTTTCAGTCTCAGAAAGATGACCAGAATAGAAGATTATGACATATATATACACTTGTACCGTTTGCCAGAGACATTCTGAAACTTGATATGGAAATACAGGGCTGTGCTGCCACTTGCTAATGTGCAGTTACTTATCACAATATCTAGAAATGTTAGACCTTACAAATCATGGATCTTGCACTATCAGAACACAAGTTGATCTAGGTTATTCTATTCAAAAAAAGTTGATCTAGGTTATTTTCCTCCTGATTATTAAAGTTTTACATACTGTTCGCACACAACAAACATTTGAGCTGTTTGCAAAAGAATGATCAGGCTGAACCAACAAACTCCTACAACCCTGTCCAAAACTAATGCTATTTCATGTCAAACAAAAACAGCCATTTTTCACTTAACAACAGCACTATAGCTGAAAGGAATAATGCTGACTAACAAAAATACATCACTGATCTAGGGTGACCTCTTCAGTATCCATCTTCTTGAAGAGGTCCCTAGTCCCTGGATGACTGGATGTGTGCTCTTCAGGTGAAACAGGTTCTGCTCGTTGCATACTCTTTTTGGCGCCACCTAGCTGCTGCTACTACTGCTAGAGGCTGCCGCCCGAAAGATAAGCTACTTAATATCGTCCATTGGTTAAATAACACAAACAAGATTAGCTTCATGACGGTGGAAAAATGAGATGGTTTAACGGCCTAAAATCTGTCGGGTACTTCATGGCAAGAATGCAAGATGGCCAGGTGAAAAGCTGGTGTGAGGAATAAAGATTGTATAGTAGGTAGCTTATTAGTGTTTGTGTATTTTGTCCTTGACAGAAGTTGAGAACGTACGTAACCACTGCTGATTAGGCTTCTTCCGAGGGTGTCGCTTTCATGCGAGTTTAAGCAAAGCCATGGTGGTTTGGACTAATCAATCCTCAAGTACACGAGGGGAAAATATCAGAAAGTTCCCTGGTCCACATAAAGATGGTAGACGTCCCCATTCCATTTGCCTTCAGAATTCTCATCAGAAACTTCCCCTCGCCTGAATTTGCCTAACACTGACGGCATCACAGCTTGTTGAATCCACTTTCCGTTTTTATTTAAATTTATTTATATGGGTTTGGTCTGGCCACTGTTCACGAATAGATGTTGTTAGCAACTCATAGCAAAAGGCTAGCAGCTGGAGCTGGAGGTTAAGACAGGAGATTAGTGCCAAACTAACGACGACGCTCTCGGCGTGGAACAAGTCAAACAGAAACAACCAGCCATCTGTCGGAGTTTATCGTTAATATCTCCTGCGAGGCTGCGACCAGACGGCCGGAATGCCAAAGTTGTCAGTTCTCATAGGTCGAGTTAAATTTTGGCCACCAAAATGGACCCTCATTTTGGCCAACTTTAGCTATCAAAACAAAAAAAGTAAGGCTACTTAATTGCCATGCATATATATGCACCAAAGTATCATCAGTACCAAATTAACACAAACAAGGAACAAATTCAAAGCACCATCCTTTAATTTTTACACGGCACCTAAAACAAACAGCATGACCTCTTCAGTTTTTCAATCGACCGACCTAATTAATGAATTAAGCAGCCAACAAAACTGCGACACACACACAGCCTATGATGACAGAGTCAGATGCTGGTATGGTGAATTTAGCACAATGTGACGGAAAGCAAAGGATACCTAAATTGCCGAAGCGGTGGGTTGCTGTTGACAAGATGGTGGAGTTGCAGACTCGATGGAGATCAGTCACTGCAGGGTCACGGTGGGCTGCTGCCTTCTGCTTATACCAGATCAGTGCGCAACACCTTGCTGAAAAGAGCAGAAGCCATAGATCCACGCCACTCAGAGGAAGAAAAGCAAGAGAGCAATCACGCACGCACATCTTGGAAAGCTTGTTTGAGACCTTTTTGCATCGAATACAGTAGTATAGAAAGAGGAACAAGGGATTGATACCTTGCGGAGGCCGGTGCCGCAGCAACGAGCTGGAAACCGAGTCCCGACTTGCCGATGGATCAAGATGCTAACATAAAACAGGAAAGAAATCATCAATTTCACAGCTTAGAACCCTAGAGCAAAGGGGTGAATGGGAATGGAAGAGATGGGGAGGAAGAATCAAGCATACTGTGATATTCCAAGATGCGGACGATGGAGGTGTCGTCAAGATGGAGGCGACGACGATGGGGCCGGGATGCCGCAGCTCGGAGGGATGGAGATGGCAGACGGGGCACAAGGAGACGACGAGCACGCACGGCTTCTCTCTCGGGCACGGCGAGGCCGACGCCGCGGCGACCAAGCACGGCCGGCGCGGGCTCGGACGTCTCCTCGCAGACCGGCGGCGGCGTGTAGAAGCAAGACGAGGCGGAGAACAGGAGGAATCGCGGAGGGGCACGGGGCGCCGCCGCCACGAGGTGAGTCTTTGACATATAGCCCATTAAAAAAGATGTGTTGGACACTCAGGCCACTAAAAAGTTGGACTGGACATCCAAGCCACTAAGCCAAAAATTTTTGACGTCCAAGCCATTCCGTTCGGGTTCAGTTAGGATTTAACGGGTAGAGAGCCCTGACACGTGGGACCCACATTCACAGGTGACAAGTTGGTATTCTCCGGGCCAGCAGCCCCGCAGAGCCGACTGGCCGCCTCGGCGTGCGGCCCTCGAAGCGCCGCCGCCCCGGCCGGCGCGCCGCGCGCGCGCGCGCACCACCCCGCGGCGCGCGGACGCGCGCGCGCCGACCGCCGCCGGCGCGGCCGGCGGCGCGCGCACGAGCGCGCGCGCGCGCCCGCCACCGCGCGCGGGCACGTGCATCGCCGGCCGCGAGTGCGCATAAGCGCCGATCCCGGTGCCCTTCGCGGCCTCGCGCGGGTGCCCGGCCCCCACCACCGTGGGCGCGCGGCGCCGTCGCCGTAGGGCACGGCCCTAACACCGCGAGCGCCGGCCCCGGCCTTGGCCGCCGCCGATGCCGCCAAGGCGCGCGCGCGCGTGGCCCGCCGCCGCCCGCCGAAGGTCCCCGCCGCGGAAGCGCACCCCCGAAGATCCGCCGGTCTTCCGTGCGCACGGGCGCGGGCACGTCCCGGCCGGCGCGCACGCACGAGCGCGGGGAGCGTCCCCCTCGGCGCCGGCGCGGGGCGGCGCGGCCCCGCCGCGCCGCACGAAGGCGCGGGTGCGGCCCAGCCGCCTTCGGCAGGCACCCCCCTCTCCTGGGCACCGGCATGCGCAGTTGGGACATGGGTAGGAGAAAGAAGAGGGTGAGAGAGGTTGAAGATGATCCTGACATGTGGGCCTCACACGTCAGCGGCAGCTATGAGAAGACCAACTTGTCACCTGTGAATGTGGGTCCCACGTGTCAGGGCTCTCTACCCGTTAAATCCTAACTGAACCCGAACGGAATGGCTTGGGCGTCAAAAATTTTTGGCTTAGTGGCTTGCATGTCCAGTCCAACTTTTTAGTGGTCTGAGTGTCCAACACATCTTTTTTAATGGGCTGTATGTCAAAGACTCCCACGAGGTGGGAGGTGGGGAAGGCTCGGCACGGGGAAAACCAGAGGTTAGGGTTGCTGCGTCCCGGGTCAATGGGCTGCCAAATGACACACGGGTTTGGCCCCGGGCCAAAATCGACGCGGTGCTGCGGCCCAGGGAAAAGGGGAGGATCCCGGATGGATTATTTGTTCCCAAAGGGGCCCTCATCGTCATTCAGCACCGCCGGGTGCCCCGCTTCACTCTTCACCGCCTATCGACGTCGGGATGCTATACCGCGCTCGTCTCGTCCCCGTCACCTCCTCGGTCATCGCGGAGTGGTTTCTGACGGGTTGTGCCGGCCGCCGTCGTCGAGGTGCCAGACCACGGCTGGGAATGACTAGACAGGTGTGCAACGGGGCTCCTCTACTCGTGTCTTGGACCAACTGACAGGTGGAGCCGGTCCCACACGTCAGTGGAAATTTAAGAGAAAATAGTAAATTCTTTATGATTAACACTGTTCGGAGGGACTCGGATGCAGATACAATACCACAGCTCGATCAACCTCGCCTGCTGGACTATGCTTTCGTAGTGTTTGCGCCGGCAGCGGACACGCTCTCGAGACTCGAGGTACCTCTCCACGGCGTCCAGGCCGCAGAGCTCCTTGACAACAGGCATCGTCGCCGGGACGTCCATCTGGAAAGTGGCAGTGGAGTTTGCTGGGCCAGTGCAGACTGAAAACTCCTTCCTCGCGGCCCTGATCGCCTCTCGCATCGCGCAATGCACCGAGGCTGCGAGAACCAGCGGCGGCTCGCCTGACGCTGCAAGGAAATCCACAATATGTCAGGGTTGTAGGCAACCATTGTTGTTGAGCTCTAGATACAATATTTTCCAGTTGTCATCTTGTCAACAAATTGAGAAGATCTGATTAAGGAATGTGGGCGGGTGATGAAAAAATGTGAGAAGAGTCTCTCACCTTTCGAAGACAGGACTCGCTTCAGGTCGCGGGCGCTGTTAAACATCTCAATGTTGAACTGCTTGGGAATGGTGTCCACAGTGGGGGTCTTGTACGTCCATGTGCCATCGTGGATGACCAGGCCATCAGAGTTTGTAGCGTAGTCTTCATTCGTGAAGAAGCCGATTCCTTGGACAAATGAGCCTTCAATCTGAGTGAATCAAGAAAAAAGCAGTCAGAGGAGCACATTTTCATTGATGCGGAGGTCTGCACGAGTGTTATCTTCTTCTTTAGAGCTAACCTGGCCCAAATCCACAGCAGGGTTCAGGCTCTGCCCACGGTCGTACAAGAGATCACTCCGTAGGATTGTGGTTGCTCCTGTTAGGACAACAACTTCCACCTGCCATTCAGACCTATATGTTTACTAAACTGCCTATATAAGTGGATAACTAAAGTACTGACTATGAGGATTGAAAAGGTGGCGAAAAGTTGATTTTACAAAATCAATCAGCCTTTATGAAAGGCAGAAATATCATGTATGGGATCATGAGTTTGCATGAGGTTTTGCATGAAACTAAAAGAAACCAAGAGGAGGGGATAATCCTTAAGCTTGATTTTGAAAAAGCTTATGATAAAATTTGCTGGGATTTTTTGTTTGAGAGTCTGAGGTTAAGGGGTTTCAATGAGAAGTGGTGTGGCTGGATAAAAGAAGTGGTCACTGGTGGGACGGTGGCTGTCAAGATTAACAATAAAGTTGGCCCATATTTTGTGAGTAAAAAGGGTGTGAGACAGGGGGACCCTCTCTCACCGATTTTGTTTGATATGGCAGCTGACTGTTTAACTAGAATGGTCAGAAAGGCTCAAGAGAGTAATATGATAGTTGGGCTAGCTGACAAACTGATTCCAAAGGGGGTGGCTATTTTGCAATATGCAGATGATACCATCATTTGTCTGAAAAATGATGATGAGGTGGCAAGAAATATGAAATTACTTCTGTTTCTGTATGAGATAATGTCTGGACTAAAAATAAATTTCAACAAAAGTGAAGTGATAATGATCTTGGGGGATGAGGAAAGGGGGCAACAGATTGCTGACCTATTCACCTGCCAAGTGGGTGGGTTTCCCATCAAATACCTGGGTGTGCCTGTCAGCCCAAGCAGAATACGCATCAGAGAGTGAGGCCCATTGGAAGAAAAAAGCATGAACAAATTGGCTATTTGGAAGGGTGGCACAATGTCTATTGCTGGGAGGGTTACTTTAATAAATGCCAGTTTGTCTAACTCGGTCATATACCATATGTCCATTTATCTGATGCCTAAGACTGTAACTAATAGAATGGACAAGCATAGGAGAATGTTCTTCTGGCAGGGGGCTGTACCAAAAAGAAGTACAGACTTGGTAGATGGGCTGTGATCTGTAAAAGTAAAAAAAGGGGGGTCTGGATATTAAAGATATCAAAAAAATGAATGTAAGTTTGCTTTGTAAGTGGTGGTGGAAACTGGAGAAAGAAAATGGTCTTTGGCAGGATTTGGTGAAGGCAAAATATCTACAAAATAAGAACATTAGCACTGTGACCCACAAGCTGGATGATTCTCCTGCGTGGCAGGATCTTTTAAAAATAAAAAATATTTACCTTAGGGGGAGGAAGATTGAGACAAAAAAGGAGATCTAACCTTATTTTGGCTGGACCCATGGTTATATGAGAAACCTATATGTTTAGTGGCTCCTGTGTTGTTTGACTTATGTGAAGAAAAAGAAATCACAGTATATAATTTCTTAGTGAAAAGGGGTCATTTGAGCTTTTCAAGGTGGCTTGTCCCTTTGTTGTTTGAACACTGGATGGAGATAGTTGATAAGGCTTTCCAGTTCAATTATCAGAATGTTTGTGATATTGTTAGATGGAGATGGGGAGGGAAGAAAAGCTTCACAACAAAATCAGTTTACAACCATCTCACTAGTGATGAAAAAGGGGATAACTACAAGCATATTTGGAAATCCAGAATTCCATATAAGATCAAAATTTTTACTTGGTTGATGGAAAACAATGCCATTCTAACCAAAGACAATATGATTAAGAGAAAATGGACAGGGGACCCTACTTGTCTGTTTTGCAATCAGACTGAGTCTCTTGAGCACTTATTTTTCCAGTGCACTGTGGCCAGGTGTGTGTGGGGCACAGTAGGGGTCTGCCTGGGTACAAGTAGTATACCAGGAGACATAAATCAGTATAAACGGTGGATTAAAGAATCTTTGCCAGGGGGAAAAGTGTATATTTTTGGCTTTGCAGCTATATGTTGGGCGATGTGGAAATGCAGGAACAAGGCGGTCTTTGACAAAAAGTGGGTGAAGCATCCAGCGGAAATTGTAATATATGCCTGTTCTCTTATGTTATATTGGGCAGGGCTGTTCGGGCGAGCATGAAGACGCGGATGGAAGAGGGCGTTGGGACCATGCTCAAGATTGCGTACAAGTTGCTGGCCAGATCAAGACAGGTGCCGACTCCGCTGATGCTGCAGGCGCTGCAAGACGACCAGATGGAAGAGGAGGACGATGGCGAGTGATGGAATGTAACTTGACAGGAGAAAGAAGGGGAGGCCCTGGTAGAATGTCAGGCGCAGTTTCGTGTTGTTATAAACTGTGGGAAACTATGTTTGTGGGATTGTATCTCCGGGAGACCTGGGGAGTATGTCTTGGTGCTCGCCTAGCTTGAGTCAGGTGTAGGTAGAGCTACTTCCCTTTTGATCTTTTCTGGGTCCGTTTGTCAAACTGCTGGTATTTCCGTTTAATGAAAATGGAAATGGGGGA
This sequence comes from Cenchrus americanus, assembly GCA_947561735.1. Classification (NCBI taxonomy): domain Eukaryota; kingdom Viridiplantae; phylum Streptophyta; class Magnoliopsida; order Poales; family Poaceae; genus Cenchrus; species Cenchrus americanus. The sequence goes on along the minus strand of OX387240.1, from coordinate 7,906,685 downwards.
GAGCCCTCGGTTCGAAAAAAACTTCCACCTGCCATTTTCAATATCAAATTGCCAATCACATGTCAGTGTTTAGCAGAACTGAATTTGCAGCCTCCAACACTTGGCTTGGTAATCTCATTTGCAATGTTTTTACTGCAATTTTGGTCAAGGATACCTCACTGATGGCAGCTCCATAGTTCAAGTAGCTTGTGAAAGATGGATCGGGAGTCCAGTATGCATGTGCCGATAAGTTCACACTTGTCATGCTTGCCTGTAGGTGAGCAACAAACGCTATGAACAATTGAAACTATAGATAGTGATTTCCTTACATTTATTTGCTACTGCCACTTCTACTGACTGCAGTACATTGCTGGAGGGATGGAGGGAAAAGATTTAAGTAATTGCAATTCTTGTTTTTTAACTCAGGTTAAGTGGCACCGTACCAACAAAATCATAATTGGCGAAGTGTTACTCACCTGAGCAATCAAGGCACTCCACTCCACTGGGTTGGCATTAGCTTCCAGATTATCCTTGATAGGCTTGAGCCTCTCAACAAGCACAACACATGATTGTCGGACTGCTTCACAACTAGTTTCAGAAGTGGTGCTCCCAGCAGTGAATCCTCCCTGGATCATGCTTAATGTGTCTGCCTGGACAACCCGCACCTTGTCTAGGAGACATTCACCACCATCAGAACACAGTTGTCCCAATCCAAATGCTGTCAGCTGCTTAACTTTAGTCCACAACCCTTGACCTATCTCAACTCCTCCAACCTCAACTGCAATGGAACCATCATTCATGATGGACACCTTGCCTGGAGTTGGTCGAAGACAGACCTCGTACGTGCATGGCACACAAGAAATGCCACGTTTCTTCCACTTGTTGTTGTTGTTGTTGTTGTTGTTGAAGTGCTCAATCATGTCTGCTCTGTGTTGGTAGTCTGTGGACAAGGCCAGCTTATCAAACATGGTGACCAAGCTGTATGTAGAAGCTTCACTCGCGCTTTCTTCGTAGAACGCCGCAAGACTTTCAAAATTTTGAAGATTTTTCTTTCTGATGGTGTTAGTGTCTAGTGAGAGTGCTGATGCAACATGTTCAATTATGGCTTCAGCGATGAAAGAGCCTTGCACATCTCCAGGAGCCCGCATTGCTGACTTTGAAGAGACGTTTGTCTTGCAGATCTTGATGTCAAATTCAAGAGCACCCTAATTGTACTTTTTGAGAGCCCCTATGATAGCATGTGGTATCACTGGACTCACATCTAATGATATTCCAGCATTGATCCCAAGATTAAGGTGCAATGATGTGATCTTGCCATCTGACTTGAACCCAACAGAATACTTTACCTTCATAAGATGCCATCCACCTGCCATTATCATGTCTGTCTTGCGATCGAGGTACATCCTAACAGGGCGCCGTAGCTTGAATGCAGCAACGGCACATGCACATGCGATCTGATAAAGAGGAAATTCTTGGTCATCTCTGCCACTTTTACATCTCACGGTTTTTGGGTCAGACTGCTGACTAAAGTTTACACTACATTCGTGATTGGTAATAAAAAATATTTAGTGAATCAAAGCACTAGTTAGTCAGTACTTACATGTGTTGCTTTCATTGCCTTTCCGCCAAAGTCGCCTCCAACTCTTCTGCTGATGACACAGACATTGATAAATGGAATGCCAAGGCACCTTGCTACTACATCTTGTGTGAGCTCAGGCATTTGTGCCAAGGAATAGATGGTTATGCAGTTATCTTCATCAGGAATAGCTAGTGCCACTTGAGTCTCTATGTAGAAATAATACTGGGATTCAAGTTTTACATGCAGATACAAAACTATTAGGTGTGAGTGTTGGTCTCACTGGAAAGATAAGAGTACAGACCCTTTTGAACATGACGGAGTACCTCTGCTGATAAAATCTTGTGATCCGCTTCAGACATCCCTTGGTTGTAATTACCAACTGGCTTGGGAGCTAAAGATGGGGGGGTTTGAAAGTAGTTGTTTCGTTGGATGGAATCTTCTATTGTCAGAATTGGTGGTTGCAGACTTTTTGTGCTATACTCAATGACAGCTTGCTTTGCAGCCATATAAGCATACCTCTGTGTTTCAGCAATCTAAGTAAAATGAAAAGCAACACAACACAGTAAGCTTGGTTAATTTTCAAATCACAATTGTACATAAACATGTTACTGTTTTTGTGCATTCTGAAAAAATACTTAAGAAACATTACCACGACCCCAATATTTTGACCAGCAAATTCAGCATCTGGATCAGCAAAAAGTACTTCATCACCTAGCATCAAGAAGCTAGATCCAATATTTTGTCCGCCACTAGGAATATCCTTTGCAGTGATCACTGTGATGATCTTCTGTGAAGCCAAAGATGAATTGAAGTTGACACCCTTCACATGGGCATGAGGGTGTGTGCTGTAGATAAATGCTCCATAGAGGCAATCCTTGGGAGCAGGGATATCATCAACGTACACCGCCTCCCCTATTGTCAGAAGATTGAATATGGCTTAGTGCATTTTCTAAAAGAGGAAAGAAAGTCACTAAATCATGCAAAGGCGAAAGTTTATTAAATGATTCTGCAGTGACCAAACCATTATACTAAAATTAGAAAAAAATGTCATCAGATGATTATGTATACAAAATAAAGGGTTGCATTGAAAATGGTTAGAAGCGCAACCTATTGGAGCCATGGAAGTTCAGCATTATAGGACATGTTTGAAAGTTCAAGCTAAATCAGTTTATGCATTAGAATAAAAATATGTACCAGAGGCTTGGAGCTCTGCCCCGACTTTCTTAATCGGCTTGCCAACAGGCTTGTATTCAGCGCTAAAAACCATTTCTTGTCTTGAGCGAATTGGCAAATCATTGGTGTCAACCTTAAAATGCTGGACAGGTGAGTACCCAGTGGGAGTAGCAGCCTTCGATGGTGCACTGGAACTGTTGGCAAGGGAAGACAGGAAGCTGAACAGAAAACTGACAGCCAAACTGATCCTGTATTCGGGGTGTGTCGTGCCTTCTGATGGTGAAACATTCTCTTTAAGCAACTGAACTGCTTCGAGTATAACAGATAGGCTCACCGATTTGCCCTTCAGAAAATCCTCAACCTTCCTAGCTCTTATGGCATGATCGACTCCGTAAGCACCAAATGCCAAGCATACATCCTCAATGAGGTGGTCGCTTGATGTCCTTGCCAAGAAAGCGGAGTTTGCATATGAGACATCATTACCAAATGGACGTGGGGCTGCTCGGAAAGTCTCAAAAGTGATATCATCTGAACCCCATTCTAGGACAAATATGCTCAACAATAGGGTCCTAGCATCACAAGGCGGCCGCTGCAAAACCTCCTCCAGAGTAATGCAGAGCCTTTTGGAAGCCACCTGTATGGTGGCAGTTGAACCTGCAGCTAGTAGTATGGTTGCAATGTCCGGTGCGAATGGCAACCTCTGTGCCATCATTATATTTCCACCTATGGTTGCAGTGTCCCGGATAAATGGTGAAGTCACTTTGTTTAGATGGTCTGCAATCTTTTTGAATACTAGATTTCCATCTGACAACACTTCAATTGCTTTAGAGATGGACAGAACTGATCCAATCTCAGTTCCCTTGCTACTTTTGTTGATGACTGAAAGCTCTGGGATCCCCTTGATGTCGATGTACTTGTCATAGAGGTCCTGATCCTTGTACACTCTAGACCCAGTGTTTGAAGCCACAATCTTCACTGTATTTCCGTCGAACAAGGTGGAGTCAAGCAACCTTTGAAGCTCTTCGATGCTCTTAGGATGGTACCAGACGTCATTGGAGACTGTCACCAGAGCACCATTTGCCTGATCCAAAGAAGACTTGATCTCGGATTTGAGGAACTCCGGGAAGGTGCACACAGATCCACTTTTATAGCTTGGCAGTTTGTTGACGTCTGTAGGCTCATTGCCCTTCTTCCAAAAGCAATTGAGGCCCAGGTCCTCGAGGTCAGCATCGGCAGCGAAGCTCTTGCAGGCATCAACGATGGGCCTATATCCAGTGCAGCGACAAAGGTTGCATGAGACAGCCCTCTCAACCTCTGAGACAGTGATTTTGGAGAAGCCAGCGGGAGGGTCTGGGCAGCCAGACTTCTTGTCAGCCTTGGAGAGCGCAGAGAAGATGGACATACACATGTCAGGAGTGCAGAAGTCGCACTGTGAGGCATGGAAGCCTGCCAGGCGCTGCTGCACAGGGTGGTAGCCATCCTTGGTGTTGCCAATTCCCTCACTGGTGGTCACTGAACAATGATCCACGCTGTGGAGGAGCGTCAGGCAGGAGCTCGCATAGAACTCAGTCACCTCGTCAGTGGTCGGGTCATACTTGGAGATGAGGATCACACAAGCACCACAACCACCTGTAGCATTGTGAAATTTTAAGAACAAAAGTTTAGACCTTTTTTCTTTCAATGCACATGTGGTAGACCTGTGTTTTACATTCAGAGAAAAGAAGAAGAAGCATACTCTTTTATTTATAACAAAAGTGCAAGACAGCAAGAGGTTAGCATACTTTTGTTGCCCCGTCAAAATGCACACTATATATAGCTTGGCTTAAATTAGAACAGCCAATAAAAATCAATCATGCTTCTTATAATTGGGTTTCTAACTCTAATTGAATGGAAATGTTGCCTTGTTTTGCAGTATGTATGTAACAACATCTCTGCTCAAATCGAAACACGGTTGGAATAAAATCCCAAAGAAAAATTTCTAAGCACAAAATCTGAAGACAATCTTCTTCCCTATAGAATGAAACTGGAAGATGGGCAACACATTTGTGCAAAGGAATCTGAAACTTCTCTAGTCCGAATTAGGATGGTACCAATTTCCATCAACGGGGTTACTAATGTTTCAACCCGAGAAGCAAAACTGTAAATAAAACTCACTGACAAGTTGACAAAGGAATCAAGGTCGGAACCTCATCCGGATAGTGGCATAGTGTCGACGAGGCCGGACCGGATCATCGCAGAGATGGTAGGCAGTCAGTGATTATACTGGCTAGAGAATATGTCGATCAGATCTCTTCCCCCTTTGCGGCGATGATGGCGGCAGCGGCGGCCGTGAGTAGGAAGGGGCGGCGGAGGCAGAGCAATGCTGGAACTGACGAGGCGGAAGGGTGGAGGACTGACGTCATGTTCGTTTGGCTTATCAACCACCAGCCAGCGGTATTTTTCTCTCAGAACAAACCGGCCACCAGCAATCAGCCAGCAGTACTTTTATCTCAAAACAAATCAATATCAGCCACTAGCCAAACGAAGAGGCTGAGGTAAAGACGATGACGCAATGTGATTCCATCACCCAGCGCAGCATGTATCGCTTTGCGCTGCAATGTAAAGAGCTAAATAAAAAAATTACAGTTAACCTAATACTATAACACATTTTTAATATAGTGATTTTCTGAAATTAATATATCCGTGCTAACCCTTGGTATATTATGAATACGCTGTGGCTCTGTTTGTTTACTCCTATTCTGTAAGCTCGATTATAATCAAGGAGTAGTAGAGTAAAAAAATCATCATTATTTCAGATTATGTGTGATCCCGTTGCGGTCCTAAATTGTTTTTTCCCCGGAACAGTCATATATTGATCTTTTACTATAGTACTTATATGATCCATAGTTCGACATTGGACAAATAGTACTTATTAAGATCTGAAACAAATAGGATTTTCGTATATGAAAACCATGCAGCTAGATTTTATATTATAGCTATACCCAGATGAGAAGCGCAAAAAAAGTTTTTTTAACTGACCCTTGTACCCATAGCTAATTATTTTGCAAGAAAACAATGGGTCGAGCCTATTTCTGAATACTCTGCTAAGAAATATAACTCATATATTATGAATGATGATTTTAGCACCATGTGTCTATACGAAAGCATCATGATTAATTGTATGAAAAAGATAAATTACTCCCCTCATTATAATCAAAGTTTGAATAACCTCCTACTAAGTATTTATTGGTTCATTTTACCACCTAAATTGTGCACATTGGTTCAATTTACCCCTCAACACAATTTATCTTTTTTGTTTCTCCATGCTCAAGTGGATTTTTTAAGTTTAGATTTTGCAAGTTTATAGCACTCAGCATAAGGTGTGTTAAAAAATTATATCATGAATTTTTCATCACTATTTTGATGGGTAAGATATTTAAAAAAATCTATCATTAAGATACAAAATCATATAAAAGATAAGAATGAAACATTCATCAAATATTTTTAAAAATAAACATAGATTATGATGTCCGCTATCATTCCGCAAAGTCTCAAATTAAAATTCAACTTGTATGAAGAAACAAAATTATCAAATTGCATCATGGAGTAAGTCGAACCAAATAGTTTAGAGGATAAATTGAATCAAAGTATAATTTAGGAGGTGAAGGGAGTCCTTTGGGCTTTTTTATTATTGTACGTCTATTTGGTTAAAAAATTACAGTAGTGGTTGTTCACTTGTTCTCGTGGTATATTATCGATCCCTACTTTTTTAAAAGCTATTGTGGTCCAAATCACCTTAATAATTTAGGGAAAAACAGTACGATATCGTCAATCAGACTGGATGGAACAGTAGCGGCCAAAGTTCTTGCGGTAGTTGATGCCTTTCTCTATGGCTTTCGCCTCTGTCTCTTGTCATGTCCGTCAGATGGTAATCATCTATCCCAAGGGAAATGCGGATGGAACATGACAATATTCGAAGCTAAAACCAAATGAAAATCTGCTTTGATGAAGTGGACATATATGACATGAACGACAAGATTTTTTTTTTAAACCACCATGCTGCTGTTAGCTTCCTATATTTGCTTAATTAAATCAAAGTTTATTAGCAGGATTCGACGTCATCTTTAATTAACATTTTGCCACCCTTATTACGGAGTGAACGGCAGCCCAAATGCTAATAAAAAAAGAAATAATCCCTTCTTTGATGTCCAGCACTCCAGCGTGCCTTTTCTAGCCTTAACAACTTTGCTAGCTAGTGCTTTTGATTTTAACCTGACAACTTCGATTGTTGTCAACAACAGCTTTGGTCTGTGCGGCTTTCGTCTGTTTACGCCAACAACAACTTGGGTTATCAGATTTTTGAAAGCGATTTTTTAAAGAAGGAAAAAAAAACCAAAACTTCAATTTCGCGCACCGCAAGCACACGCCAAATCGAACAAACGAAGCAAAGTACAGGCCGGGCCGGTCGTCCATACGGCACGTACCTTGGCCGCAGCCAAGCTTGGGTCCCCTGACGGGCGTCCGGGTGCGCAGGAACTCGAGCAGCGTCGTCGACGGGTCCACGCCGGCCACCTCGTACCTCTGCCCGTTCACCGCCGCCACCACCGCCGCCGCTAGGGTGCAAATTGATTATAATGTGGTGCACCTCCAAACCTCTTTAGTTCAATTATTTGTCACTACTTCTTCAGGTGACAAATAATTGAGCCAAGAAGGAGTCGGAGGTCTGCGACCTAACGCTACCCTTCTGCGGTCTTAGCCGCCGCCCTCCCCACCATGGCACCATCCCCCCCTCCCCTGCCTGCAGACCTGCAGTATACTGCTCTTGCACAACACGGCTCCGTCCCCTGGCTGCGCCCGCCCTATCTTCATCTAGCCCTTGTCTATTTATGTACAGGAGCGAGCCAAGGAGCTTCCAACCGGTGAAGTTGAGGTACGCGCTGACGTGGTCGGCGGCGGCGTGGATGTGAAAGCGTCACCCTGGCTGCAGTGCAGGCCGCGCCGGTCGGTCAAGGCGTCAAAGGTGCGCGACCAATGCCATGACGCCCTCCAAACGTCAAAGGTTTTGAGTTTGGAAGTCCAGTTAGCCAGCGTGTACGTGTTGGACTAGCAAAGCACGCATGCATCAGGTCAGCGTACGTGCATTTTTTTTTTGTTTGAAGTTACAAACTTACAAGCCAGCGACGATGGTCGTGGCAAGTGGATGCACGTCACGTAGGACGAAAACCTGTGAGGGCGACGGGCATGTTGAGAATATTCTTAATATTCTAATGATCAATTATATGATAATGAAGGGATGATTAGCAACTGCTAATGGCAGTTACAAAGTGCCTTTACATCCTACGAACTGCCCCTTGGGCATGTACTATATATATACAATTGTTCATCAATAAAGATTAAGCCTTCATTACTATTCATTGTTACTGTTCCCAATTACTATTACAACACAACACGTTATCAACGCTCTACACTGAACAAGGCCGGGAGAAGTGGCCGGTGAAGAAGTCCCTCGCCGGAGTTGCTAAGAAGATCGCCGGAGTTCGATCGCCGGCGACCATACGTGAAGTAGAAAGACGTCCCTGTTGGTGGTCGTCCGTGGCCGGAGAAGTCGATCGAGCAGAGAAGGAACACGCAAGTGCAAGGTAGAATCATGCCTTTGATGTCGTATGTTCCTTCATCGATGCTTGTTCTTCGACTTGTATTCATGGTTTTCTACCACACTCGTCACTTTGGCGCTCCATTCGACGACAACACGAGCCGCACCTCGTTGCTGAACCTGTGTAATCTCCTCGGAGAGGAACGTGAGGGTAACAGAGCGGATGCTCCTCGTCGCCGTCGACAGGGTCGTCATACCTCAGTTCCGCATACTGGACATGTCTGGACTCTCAAACTGGCCACCCGTGGCAGCGGCCGCAAGGCTTCTTGCTGCAAGTTCGTCTTCGCCTCCACCGGCAACGGGTCAGCACGAGCACAAGCGGCAGCGGTGGCGCTTCTCCTTACCAGGGGAGCCGTGCCCCTCCTCCTGCTTGAGCAGCAACCAAAGAGGGAGGGGGAACCGCCGGCCTGGGCTCGTCGACGGCGACCGAGCCATGGGGGCTGGTGGATCAGCGGCGGAGCACGCGAGCCAAAGCGGTGGCGCGGCAAAGCGACGCGTGGACGGCCCGCAATCGCGCGCGAACGGTGAGCACGGCGGCCAAACGTGGCACGCGCGGCCTCACGGATCCGGCGCCGGACCGGCGGCGGCGACGGCTGCGCGTGGCGATGACAACTTTGTGCGCGGCGGAGGCGCCTTGCGGTGGCCGGGACGTGCCGCGCACGCACGGAGACGGCCGGTGCGCGCCGGAGAATGCCGGCGGCGCGCGCCGGTTGCCTCGGCCGGCCGCGCCTGTGCGGGCGATGGAGGGGGCGGTTAACCCTAACCGCAACGGTTTATATCGGGCCATGCGCGGTGCATGGGCCGTGTGGGCCAAACAGCGGCGGCAAGGCAAGTCGGACCGGGCCGACGCGGATGCGGGCCGGCGAGCGCATTTGGGCCGACTGGCCGGGCGGCCACCGCACAAGCCGGGCTGGGCCTGACGACCGCATGTTGGCCGGCTGGATCAGGGCAGTGAAGCGTGGGCTATCTGGGCCGTGCGGCTTCGGCTGGGCCTAATTGCTTTGCGGGTCACATTGATTATTTCATTTATCTCTGTTATATTATAGAGTTTATGAATTTCTAGTAATTTTAGTCTATAATTCTTGTATTACACTATATTCAATTACTACTGTCCATCATTATTAGTGTCTATATTTTATTATAATTAGACCTATAATGTGATGATATATTTGTACAAATGTTCTTATTATATTTGTACACATGCAATTTCGAATTCTATTATAGAATGCAAGTATGTTTGTGTCATTTTATGTGCACTTTCATACTCAATTTTCGTTATTGCAATAATTTTTATCACATACACCATCTCAACGATGTGATTTTACTCACTAGTAAAATATTACTAGTGATATTTTGCAATAAATTTATGCATTTCTCTTAAAAATTTGGGATACAAACATTATGTGATAGAGATCATATCCATGTATATGGATTTTGACGGTTTATTACTGAAGGTCTACATCATGCTCATTTTGAAGATTGATGATTACCTATACAATGTTCCCAAAACAAGGATTAAATATCAAAATATTACAATGGCTTACACTATTGAAGAGATTACCATTGAGAGTTTTGGCTAACACTATTGCAGTAATTACCAAATTAAATGCTTAATCATTAACTTAAGTATACATTTGGTGTGATAGAGACATTAGCAAAGGTTGCATTTAATTCAAGATGAATTATTTGCATTGAGACCATGCTTTGGCAGCAATTTATTTGCCTATCATTTTTATCTTCTCTATGTCCTATGGCATTTGAGATTATCTACCATGTATACAAGTTGATGAGATTGAAAAATTGAGGGTTTACATGCTATTTGTTTACCTTGTACTTTTCTTAATCCTTGAAGAGTTATGTTATTCGAATTAATTTGCATTTATTACAACATTGTTTAGCCACTTGATTATATTTCATGAATGAATTATTGAATCATGTGGTCCTACTTCGTAGGCTATGGCCATGGCAAAAGAGTTTGATGAACTTGCCATTGATGGCCACAATTACCCCACTTGGGCTTCGGATATAAAGATTAGCTTTGCATCGCGCGGACTTTTGTCATACCTTAGCGAGCCTACTGCAGGTGTCGTTTTGGATGAACAAAAGAAGTACGGTGCCTTAATGCTATTAAGGTTTTACATCCATAAGGATCTCAAACAAGAGTACCTCATGGAGATGAATCCTCATGTTTTATGGCTTGCGCTTAAAGAGCGTTATGATCAACAGAAGATCAGCAGAAGGAACTCATTTGGCCGGAGGCTAATCATGAGTGGAACCATTTGCATTTGCAGGACTTCAAGTCTGTTGCAGACTACAATCATGTTGTTCATAAGATTTGCTCTAAGTTGAAGTTTTGTGAGAAAGAACCAACGAATGCTGATAAGATTGAGAAAACTCTTTCTACCATGCTTCCTGCGGATCGAGCCTTACAACAACAGTATCGGGCTAATAAATACACTCAGTATTCTCAACTTATCCACACATTGACTCAGGCTGAGAAACATGATGAGCTTCTAATGAAGAACCATCACAAGCACCCGATTGGTGCAGCACCTCTTCCTGAGGCTCATAGTGTGCAGGGTAAGAGAAAGTTCAAGGGATCTAATTCTGGTGACCCAAAGAACAAGCTCGAGAAGCAAAATTTCAACAAAAGGCAAAAGCACAATCACAAGGGTAAGAGAGGTGGTGATACTAAGGCCAAAAATGACAATAAATGTCATAGATGTGGCACTTTCAATCACTTTGCTAAAGATTGCCGTACTCCAAAGCATTTGGTAGCTCTCTACCAAAAGTCCTTAAATGATGCAGAGCAAAGCAAGGACAAATCGCCAAGATATGAAGCACATTTCAATCTTGCTCCTGCTGTGACTAAGGAAGTGGGTTGCTCAGACAACAATGACAACCTAGATCTCATGAAGGAGAAGCTTCCAAGTACTGATGACATGCTCATGGAGTTCACCTCAAATGACATGTTTGGAGACTTAGAATAAATTGTCTCAAGCCGAAGCTACTATCTATTTCATTATAGTGTGGGATTGTTGAATTGTTGTAATAATTTATATTGTGCAAACTCTATGTGATTTGAAGAGTTATTGCATTGCAAACTTGCTAGTGATGGATGTATTGTGAGTACATTTGTATTGTAATGTCATACTCATATGTTGGGTATTGTAATACATTTGTGTGATTATGTATGCTTTCTATATGTTTAATAAGTTCCTTTTAGTATGCATTCTTATTAGACTATAGAATATATTTGATGTCAATCCAATGGAGGATGGAATTATATATTGTTGATAGTGGTACTAGAAACTATATTCTTTGGGAGTTGAATTTTTTCAGACTCTTGAGAAAAGAGAAGGAAATATTATGATCATCATTGTATGATGCTTCAATCGTTGGTTCAGTTAGAACCACTATTATTCTCCCTAAGAGTGCTCAATTAATGAGAGAGGATACCTTATTGTATCCAGAATTAACTTGTACCCTATTATGCATTAAACATATCCGTAAGAATGGTCTTCATGTGGAAATACATGTAGATGGGAAAGAAGAATTCATTTACTTCACTAATCTTACGGAATATGGCAAACAAATTTATGAAAATTCCGTCCCTCGAATATGGATTGTACTATACATACATAAAACCTATAGTTTTGTTGCATATAAAATAATCTCCCAAAATATATATTCATTCCAAGCATGGCATGATAGTTTAAGTCATCCTAGAGTTGGAATGATGAGGAAGATTATTGGCAATTCCATTGCTCTTAATTTGTATAAAGCAAAGTTCCCACAATCTTTGGATTTGTATGTACTACATGTGCTAAAGGGAAATTGAATGCTGAACCAAAACAAATTACTTGAAAGAATTCAAGGTGATATTTGTGGACTGATTCAGCCTGATAGTGGATTGTTCAGATAAATCATGGTATTAATGCATCTATAAGATGATCTTATGTGCCTCTTTTAGACATAAAACCATGAATAAAGCTAGCTAAAATATTGTCTCGACTAATGTAGTTGGAGACTGATTATTCTGAATATCGAAATCAATTGATTCGAATGTAGAATGTTGTTGAATTTTTTGTCGGAAATTCAGATTTAGCATTTTGTACGATATATCCACACAAAAAATGGCTTGCCTAAGCCATTGATTAAAGAGTTTTAAACTCGTATCAGGACCAATATTGAGGAATTGCAAGTTGCCTACATCGTGTTGGGATCATGTAATACCGCACACTGCTGTATCAATCCAACCATGACTAACTGTATGTCATTATATCCCCCTTACAATTGGTACGTGGAAATTAACCAAGTATTTCCCATTTGTGTAAGTTTGGGTAACTTGTTTCTGTACCCATCTCACCACATCAGCGGCAACAATGGGGCCATTAAGAAATTTGGGGATCTTTGTGGGATTTAAATCTCAATCGATCATTAAGTATATAGAACCTATGACAGGTGATCTATGTACGACCTGTTTCGCTGATAGTATTTTTAGTAAGGATCATTTTCCGGCATTAAGGGGAGAATTGTACCATAAATTTGAATGCCTGAAAATTGATTGGAATGCGGGAAGCATGCCCTTTGGAATGCAGGAATCATGTCCTTTATGATCCACGTACTATGGACACTAAACTTTATGTTTAGAGACTTATAGTTTTGCAAATGTTGCAAATAATCTGCCAAATTTGTTTACCAATTACAAAGGTGTTGTTAAACCCTTTTATCTTGCAAGGAACATGCCTGAAAGAGTGGAAAGATCCTAAAGATAACCACTCGAATAATCTCTCTTGGACGCAAGAGGGGGAAAGGCAATTCTAAGATGCAAGATACGAAATAAAAGAAAGTGGTAAACAAAAATCAACTCTTGTTGATATAAATCTTTTAGTAATCAATTCTTTTGAGAGAGATTTGATTGTCACCTAGATCACATATGCGCATAAATTATGAGACTGGGAAATCTAAAGACCCCAGATCGATTGTTTTGGGAAATCATGATGATATATAAGGGTTCGCCATTAATTACATAGATACTGAAGAGTCTTATTATCATTGTCGACAATTATTTCTCTGATAAATTGCTGAAATCCTTCAAAGTGATCCAGGTCTAAAATCCATGGTAGAATGTCTGATGCGCTCAGACTGGAACATATAGAAAGGATGCAATAGAAACAGAGATAGCCTTGCTCACTAAGGGAAGTGTTTTCTGGCGTTAAGCCAACACCTCCTAGTGTCCATCCTATTGGATATAAACTTGTTTTGTCCGGAAACGGAATGAAAACAATGAAGTGGTGAGATATAATGCAAGGCTAGTTGCAAAGGGTTTCACACAAAGGCCTAATGTTGATTTTCAACGAATTTTATTCTCCAGTTATGAGTGGCATAATATTTAGATACTTAGTATCTTTGGCAGTACAAAATCGTCTATCTATGTAGTTGATGGACGTAGTGACCACATATTTGTATGGGTCATTGGATTCTAAGATATACATGAATGTTCCTGGTGGAATAAGTATATCATATTCTAAGGCAAATAGCAACATGTTTTGTGTTAAGTTGCAGAAGTCATGATATGACTTAAAACAATCAAGCCGAATGTGGTACAATCGGTTGAGTATTCCTTAAGCATAAGGGATACATAATCAATGATGATTGTCTATGTGGTTTCATCAAGAGAACTACAATGTATATTTGCATTGTGTCTGTCTATGTTGATGATATTAATATCATTAGTAACAAACATGACATCAATGAAGCTCGTCATCATTTGACGAAGTTTGAAATGAAAGATTTGGGTCAAACCAAATTTTGTTTAGGCCTACAACTTGAACATTTACCATCTGGGATATTTGTATACCAAGGTCCTTATATTCAGAAAATGTTGGAGAAATTCAACATGGATGAAGCCTACCCGTGTAAGACTCATATGGTAGTGAGATCTTTGGATATTGAGAAAGATCCTTTCAGACCATAGGATAGTGGTGAAAAGATTTTGGGACCTGAGGTTCCTTATCTAAGTGCCACTGGAGTATTGATGTATCTTGCTAATAGTACCCGGCTGGACATTGCATTTGCGGTGAATCTACTAGCAAGACACAGTGCAGCTCCTATGAAACGACATTGAGTCGGAGTTAAGATCGTATTCAGGTATCTTAACGACACTAGAGATCTTGGATTTTTCTACCAAAGAAATCCAAATCATAATCTTTTAGGCTATGTGGATGCAGGCTACCTATTTGATCCCCATAATAGCAAATCCCAGACATGCTTTGTCTTTATGAATGGTGGAACCGCTGTCTCTTGGAAGTCATCCAAGCAGACTTTAATATCCACTTCCACTAACCATTCTGAGGTCATTGCATAGCATGAAGCATCACATTAGTGTGTTTGACTTCGCAGAATGATTGACCACATATTCAAATTATGTGGAATTGGTGCACTTGATGCACTAACAATTATCTTTGAAGATAATGCTACTTGTGTTGCACAAATGGAATCATGTTACATCAAAAGTAACTTGACTGAGCATATTACTCCCAAGTTATCTTATTCCCATGAGTTATAACAGGATGGGGGATAGAGATTCTGCAAACTATGTCATGTGATAATCTTGCTGATTTATTCACAAAATCTCTACCATATTCATCATTTCATAAATGTGTTGAAAGAATTTGTATGAGAGACTTGCAAAAATGCGGGGAGTAAATTTGAATAAATAAATCCTTTGTGCATCGTGTTGTACTCTTTTCTTTATATGAGTTTTACTTTGATGGTTTCTCATATGAAGTTTTTAACGAGGCAATATCAGCATTATGTATGTCATATCATCTTGTTTTTCCCCACAGGGATTTTTTAGGAGATGATATTGTACGGGCATACAGATGATTATCATGGTGTTTCTCCTATATTTTCCCATTGGGTTTTAAGGAGTTTTATCCTGATATATCAATGTATATATAAGTTTTTGCCACAGGGTTTTTCAAGAATTAATAACTATGATGAACATTGGAGATTCCAGAAGATAATTGATCAGGGGGAGTGTTGAGAATATTCTTAATATTCTAATGATCAATTATATGATAATGAAGGGATGATTAGCAACTGCTAATGGTAGTTACAAAGTGCCTTTACATCCTACAAACTGCCCCTTGGGCATGTACTATATATATGTACCATTGTTCATCAATAAAGATTAAGCCTTCATTACTATTCATTGTTACTGTTCCCAATTACTATTACAACACAACAGGGCACACGAGCGCTGAGCGACCCGGCAGAATTGTCTGCGTGCTGCCACTTTGGTCGCGTGCGCGGCACTCCGGCACCCAACCGGAAAATGGCTCGCGATTGCAACGTCGCCGAGGTCGTGCGGGTGTCCGGGCGCGTGCGCTGCTGGCTGGGTCTCCGGTTTAACGCCTGTCAATGGAAACACACAAACAACAACAGTGGTAGTAGGGTGCATGTCTCAACAAATTTCTGTCATCAGCACTCAACAGGTCTGTAATCCTCACGGATTTCAGACGGGACCCAAATTTGTGCTGGCCAGTAAAAGGACTTGTAATCGTCGACTGCCAAAAATATTATAAAAAATACTGACCACTTGTGGCGGCTATGTTAGATGATAGGCAACATTTTGGCATATTTTAATTCCATAATCTAGTAGATATTTCAATATTATAGTGAGTGAGACAATCCATGTGCAAGTGTGTATGTTTAAATCACAATTAAACATAACAATATTCATGATTATACAACTAATAAACATGAATATTTGGTTAAGAAAGTACCCTGTGGAAGTTTGGGTGACGGCATCACCCGAATTTCCGTTATCACCCATTGTGAGTGACCTCAATCGGTGTAGCAGTACACAGTCGATGCAGGCAGGGGATCACAGTGTAGACCCGATGTAGGTGAAGTAGTCGATCGCTCGCTTGTCGTTGACGTAGAGGAAGTAGTCGTTTGTTCGCTTTTCGTTAACGTAGAGGAAGTAGTCGTTCGGGAGCGAGCAGTCGCGTGAAGACGCTCCCCAAAAACCTTATCGACCGCCTATTCCGAGCAGGATCTCAGCAGCAAGGCGCGATTCCGGAGGCTCTACTCTCGCCGGTACCGTGCGCGCGGTGCAAGCGATGGAGATGCAAAAGAAAGCAGCAAATAGAGGGAGAAGAAAGAGGTCTCCTAAATAGGAGTACCTATTGTTTGTGAATTGGTGTACTGAGGGAGAGGAGGAGGGCGCCTTATATAGGCGAGCAACAGGCGCAGGGGGGATGAACCTGGACGTCACGGTTAATGCGCCTCAAGTAGTAACGGTCGCGGTTTAAGGCTCTGAGTTATTGTCGCGGTTTAAGGGCGACTGGTAACTGTCACGATTAAGAGCCCATTGATAGCCAACAATAACATTCACCATTAAGGAGTCATGAACAACAGAAAGATACGTCCGTCCGACCGACCGCACCGCCCGCACGTCACGCCCTCGCCCGAGGCGAGGCGAGTGAGCGCACGCGCGCGTGTGGCACGCCTGTCTCCTTTATTCAACTTCACAAGAGGTGTACCGAAAGGTTACCTAATAAGTTGGATGGGAGACTCCTCCAATACCCATACGGTATTTCTCTCTTTCCTTTAGCATTAAACACATGGGCTTTTAATTCTTTTATTATTACAATAAATGGCCTTAGGCCCATTTATTTAACAATCGCCACCAAAAATTTCAAGCCACATTGAAAACACTCGCATTTTGTTTTTATATACCAGTACTATGATGGAGACTGTTAAGTTGAACATCCACCAGGAACTCTAGTTACACGTATTTGCAACTGAACAATGGACTATGCCTTGAATTGACAGTTTTGTGCATCTAAGCTTGGCTAGAACCCTTTACTGATACTTGGCTACACATAGCATCCCCGCGGGTTGGAGCTTATGGGTCACACTCCGTGCCTCTTCATGAGTTTTCTCGAGATCACCCAACTCACATAGACTATGACCAGTAGTCGATACTCATATAGGTGTGTTCCTTCAAGACATACTGTAGGACTATGTCTTTGCTTCAAAGAAACAACTTCCTTGTTTCATGAAAACTACTTGGATCACATTAAGGTATAAATACCAGCCTGCCATACAGGTTTGAAGAGAAATGCATCTTTTTCATGAAATGAGCCTTCTCAAAAGTTCTCTTCTCTCAGTCAAACCATAGCTTGTTTCACCATCTTAATTCACGGGATCTCCGATCACATAAGACAGGTTACTACTATGGAAAGACTCACGTGGGTCTCAAGCCCAGTTCCATAGATGCATGATCTATCACAATACGTGATAAACCCTTTGTAAATTCATCTGCCAGGTTCTTAGACGTATGGATGTAATCCAAAGCTATGACACCGATGTTTCTCAATTTCCTGACAGATTTCAACCGCCTCTTAACATGCCTGGATGACTTCATGTTATCCTTTGAACTGTTCACCTTGACAATCACCGTTTGATTATCACAGTTCATTAGGATTGCCGGTATCGGTTTTTCAACTATCGGCAAGTCCATTAGGAGTTCACGAAGCCACTCAGCCTCTACAGTGGCAGTATCCAATGCTAGCCATGGCAATGGGGACCCGCGACCCATTAACCCGCGGGTAAAAACCCCATTAGGGTGCGGGTGTGGGCAATTTCTCCCCCCACGGGTCTGTTAATGGGTAATTTCCCCACCCATCGGGTGAAGCGGGTGCGGGTGTGTTCTCAGCCACCCCATACCCAATACCCGGTGGGTCCCCCGATTAGAGTATGACATGTAGGTCCATACTTCCACATGTATATAACCTCAGCAAAACCCTAGACCCCGCCTGCATTCCATCACTTCCACCCCTCCCGCAGCCGCCACCCTCTCCAGTCCAGTCTCCAGTTCTCTAGTCTCCCCCAGATCCAATCGAAACACACACACACCTAGCCCTACACACACTAGTTCCACCCTGCGCCACCGGAGGTCGGACCCCGGAGGCCGGAGGTCGAACGGCCCAACCCCGACGGTCCGACCCCTCGCCCTCAGTCCCTCGCACGCCGACGCCACATCCCCGAGACACGTCGCCGCACGCCGCCTAACGCCCCGTGCCCCCGTGACCCCGTCCGTCCCCGACCGAGACACGCCGCCGGTGAAGGCATCTAGGCCCATAATTCGTGTTTTGGTAATTAATGACAATCATTATGGACTAACAATTTTATTTGAGTTATAAGAATAGGTTAGTCTGGTGAAATGATGAGATCATGTGGTGTACATGAGAAGGTCTTGGATGACTTGTGTTGGAAAGGGCTCAAGGCAAAGGTAAAAGATAGGGTTTTGCTTTTACCGGTCATAAGGTGATTAGAGGATGTTATATGATCGGGTTAATAGGATAGATAGCCGTACTATCAAGAGGGATCAATTTCATTGGCTTGACTTTCCATAGTGCCACTTGGATAAAAAATTTGCATGCATTGCATTTAGATGAGTGGCGGTTTCTCTTGGTAAAAGGGTTTCATTGAAAATCATAAGAAAAACAAGTTTTCAGGTATCTGGCGGACAGTCCGGGCCCTTCGGGCGGACGGTCCGTGGGTTGTTGGTTTTTATTTAATACTGAGTTTTTGGCAAAAGTTTTTGAGAAAATGCGCTTCCGGGCGGACGGTCCGCAGGGTCCAGGCGGACGGTCCACGTGGACAAGACGGACGGTCCGCGAGGACCGGCGGACGGTCCGTTATTCGTAACAGAACGAGGTGCTTGCTCGGTGGACGGGGCGGACGGTCCGCGGCCCGCCCGCGGACAGTCCGCGTGGCCCAGGCGGACGGTCCACGTGGCCCTGGTGGACGGTCCACCCGGCCCAACGGGCAGTCACCCCAGCCGTTGACTTCGCGATTTTACCGTTGGAATTCAAACGCGGACAGTCCGCGAGGGCATCACGGACAGTCCGCGAGGCACCCGTTTTGTTCCTAACAGCTAGTAACGGGAAGGGGGAGTATTTATACTCCAAGCCTGGGGTTGGAGAGTCTCTCTTAGCACTTTGAAAGGTTCATACTCCCTTGTAGAGCTCTCCCTCTCCGCTCTCTCACTCACTTGACTTAGTGGTGGTATTCTTTGTTAGATTGAGAGTTTCTAGTGCATTGCATCAATGTTTTGATCTTTGTGGCACTAGGGAATCATCAAGCAAGTGGTTGATTTGTTACTCTTGGAAGTTGCCGCTTCCTAGACGGCTTGGTGGTGGAAGAATCCGTTGAAGCTCGCAAGAAGATTGTGCGTGGCTCCGGATTTCGTGTTGTGAGAGGTATTGTGCTCACCTCACCGGAGCGGTAAAGAGCAACTCTAGTGGAATCGAGGTGTGGAGTGGTTCTCTTGTTCTAACCGGCTCAAGATCAAGTGGTGTCTTGATAGAGGAGCGGTTGAACATTGAATCCACCTCAACGTGGATTAGGGGTGGCCAGCAAGTCATCGATACCACGGGATAAAATTCGTCTCTTGTGCTTGGTTATCTCTTTCCTCAATTTCCTTTCAAGCACTTTACTTTGAGCATTCTATTTCTAGAGGTTGCTGTTTATCTTGTCACCCTAGGCCGCAAAACCCCCAACATAGGAATAGAGTAGGTAGAGATTTATTTCTCCTTGTGGTTCTAATTAAATTTCTCTAGTGTTGTGATTTTAGTTTTTAAACCGCCTATTCACCCCCCCTCTAGTCGGTATCCTAGATCCTACAGCCAGCGCCGCCTGAAGCCCCGACCCCAACCAACTGACCAAGAGTCCGAGCCGCCTAAAGACCGAGCCGCCTTGCGTCGGCCAGGCGCCCAGGCTACCGCCGCTTCTCCCTAAGCCGGGCCGCCGGCAGGCAGGGGAGCCATGGCTTCACCTCCCAGCACCTCGGTTCCCTGCGCGGAAGATCAGGTCACCGCCGGTGGCACCAGCTCCGGCTCCGCCACGGAACGCAACTCGTTGTCAGCTCCAAGCTCACCACCACCAATACTGCAGATCCAGTCCGATGGCTCCTCACCAGAGACGGCCACTTCATCTCATGCACGGTGAGCTTTTTCAGTGCCATGCTTTTCTGAAGTTCTTGCGGATTTATGGTGTTTCCTTATCATCCCCCATGTTCTTGTCTACTCGATTTGGTTGAGCACGGTTCGATTTGAGTTGTACTAACTACTAACCCATCCTGACGACCTCGCGAAGGGACGCCACCGCTGCCGCTGTCGCAAAAGCTAGGCTAAGTGCTACTGCTAAGGCTAAAGCACCGGTCGCCCTTTGCTTGAGCCGCTGCCGTAATCTGCAGGTACCACGTGTTGCCAACAAACGGAGTCGTCTGACCATTGAAGGAGCACCTGCAACTCCTTCGTCCTCTGCGCTTCAGTTGATGAGATCCCAGGGGTTTGATTCGATGCACACAAACCCCTATTTTTACTTGCATTTCCTGTTTACTCAATTTCTTAGCTAGGACTTTTAGCATCTATAGAAAACTGCTGCTTCAACTGTTTGTCTGTTTGGTGAATCCTTAGAACGGTAGATTAAACGATTCAGCAAACGTGTATTCGTGTGTCTCTGTTTTTTTAATTTATGGATCTTGTACTGATATGGGTTATGTGGATATGTGATATAACCAATTCAATAATCATGTCTCTATTTTTTGGTTTAATGTTGCTGTACACTTGTACTTATCTATTTGGTTGATGTGTTGTAACCAATTCAGTAACCATATACTGATCTTGTTTCCTAATTGTGCATGCAGTTTATAGCAATGTGCTTACTATTTTTTTGTTTGTGATATGTAGAGTAGCGAAACCAACTCCAAGCCTGGGTAGTGGGAGTAGTAGCTTACCACAATCTCCAAGCTCTGCAGCTACAGAGCCTGAATCTGTCAATGATTCACAACCTATTGAGATAGAAGATGATCCAGAGGAAGAAGATATGAATGTTGGTTCAAAAGGAAGCTAACCTCTGCTGTTTGGAAAGAATTCAAGAGAGTTAAAATGTTGGGTGAGGTAAAGGCACAATGCATGTACTGTGGCAAGAAGCTTTCAGCAAAGTCCAAGAGTGGAACTAAGCACCTTCATGATCATTTGAAGGGTTGTCCATATCGTAATTCCAAGTTTGCACACAAAGATAGGAATATGATACAACCTTCTCTTCGGTTTGCTTGCAAGGAGCCTGGGCAACTATCTGTGGAAAATTACACATTTGATCCAGATGTTGCTAGAAAAGAGCTTGCTGCCATGATAATACTTCATGAGTATCCTTTATCTATGGTTGACCATACCGGCTTCCGAAGGTTTGTCAGTGCACTTCAGCCCTTATTTAAGTTGGTGACAAGGAACACAATTAGGTAAGATGGGATATTACGCTGCATTATCTAACTATGATGTATTTTCTTTTTGAGTCAATGTCCAATAAACTTGTGATGCATACTCTAATTTCAGGAAAGACATTATGGATGTATACACGGAAGAGAAGAAGAAGGCCTTGAAGTACATGGCTGGAACCAAATCTAGGGTGTCTGTAACTACAGACATGTGGACCTCTGACAATAAAGAAGAGGTTACATGTCTGTAACAACCCATTTCATTGATGACTCTTGGACACTTAGGAACATCATCATGAGGTAATTAGAAACAACACTGATGCATTGCCATTTCTGTTAGAAAACAGCACTGATGCCTTGTCATTTCTATTAAAAAACAGCATTGATGCCTTGCCATTTCTGTTAGAAAACAACACTGATGCCTTGTCATTTCTGTTAGAAAACAGCACTGATGCCTTGTCATTTTTATTTTTGTTTGCATATAGGTTTATATACGTTCCCGCTCCACACACTGCTGAGGTTATTTCTGAGGTGTTGTATGATGCATTGGTTGAATGGAACATTGATGAGAAGCTCACTACTGTGACTCTGGACAATTGCAGCACAAATGATGCTCTAATTCCTGAACTTGTGAGGAAGATTGGCAAAGGTAAACTGTTGTTAGAGGGTAAACTTTTGCACATGCGTTGTTGTGCCCATATTATGAATTTGATTGTGAAGAATGGATTAGATGTCATACAACCTGCAATTGCAAAGATCTGTGAGAGTGTAGCCTTTTGGACAGCCACACCTAAAAGGGTAGAAAAATTTGAAGAAATTGCTAAGTATGTCAAAGTTTCAATTGATAACAAGTTAGGCCTATATTGCAAAACTAGGTGGAATTCTATCTACAAGATGCTTAATGTTGCTTTACCTTATGAGCCAGCTTTTAACCGAGCAACACGTGTAGAGAGGTTGTATGATTGTGCCCCTACTAAGGATGAATGGGCTTTTGCTAGAGAGGTAGTAGGGAGGCTCAAAATGTTTGATGACATCACTGCTCTGTTTTCTGGAACTAATTATGTCACTGCAAATGTCCAACTCTTTAAGATTTGTGAGGCTAAGACAAAAATTAAGCAATGGTCTGCATGTGGAATTCCTATTATTGAAGAAATGTCAACTAAAATGATTGAAAAGTTTGACAAGTATTGGAAGGATATTCAGGGACCAATGGGAATAGCTACTGTTCTTGATCCCCGATTCAAAACTGAATATCTCCTTGGGTTCTTTGAGTGCTTGGCTGGTCATACATCTGAAGATTGTAGGCAGAAAGTTGAAGAAGTTAAAACCTCTCTATGTGACTTGATGAAGGAGTACCAATTGGAGGATGATGAAGATAACACAGAATCTTCAGTTCCTTCAATTTCCAGTTCAGGCTTCCTATCAACAATTAGTGCTCGTGTTGCAAGTAGAAGGCCAATGTCAGCTAGATTCAAAACTGAGCTTGACAGGTACTTGGATGATGAGTATGTTCCAACAGACACTGATAACTTCAAGATTCTATAGATTGGTGGAAGGTGGCTGGGACGCGCTATCCTACATTGACTAAGATAGCGCGTGACATTTTTGCTATTCCAATCAGCACAGTTGCATCAGAGTCCGCTTTTAGCACCAGTGGGCGGGTTCTTAGTGAGCATCGTAGTTGGCTTACTCCGGAGATCTTGGAGGCACTTATGTGTTCACAAGATTGGATGCGGCGCAAGTATATAGGTACATATTCTGTTATGTACATTTCATTTCAACAAGTTCTGAACTTCTGATCTTCTTTCTAACATTTGCTGTAAATAACTAAATATACTTTCAGATGCTACCAATATTGACAAGCCTGAGACCTTTTGGAGCTGTCTTCAAGAGATTCAAGAAGGGGTGCAGGTGTGTTAAACTTAAACTTAAACAAGTGTGTTCAGTCTTCAGTTTGTTACATTGTATACTTATTGTCCCATCTTGTGCAGCAACTTCTACTTTGACATGGCCCTATTATGAGGAAGGAAGTGAAGGATGGCATCATGAGCTCTACTCCAAGTCTGCACGACAGCTTACAATTCTAATATTCAATTAATTTGGTGTTGTAAACTGATTATTTGTTGAACTTGTAATGCTGGGCATTGGAGACTCCCTTTTGATGAACTTGCTGTAATTTGTGGCTTGCTGGCTGCTATGTAACAGTCACCAGTCAAGGTCTCAAGGACCTACAAGAGTACTAGACTTGTGTTGGTGTATCTGGCATGGCTATATGTAATGAACCTTTGTCTTAGATGCTTGGAGCCCTGGATGTTGCTTGTGGCATGATCATATTGAATTTGTGATGATATTAACATTCCTATGATGTATTACAGTATTAGTCATGTAGTCATGATCTTGTTCTGTGTGTTATTATGTATATTGCCTGTGTTGTACTGTTATTAAGCGGGTGGTGGGTGACCCGATGGGTACCCGTTACCCACGCGGGTGGCGGGTGTGGGTGGTTTTCAGACCCGACATGGGTGGTGGGGCGGGTGATGGGTGAATTAACCCTGGCGGGTAGTGGATGTGTTCTCGTGTCCCCCACCGGGTTTCCCACCCGTTGCCTGCCTATCCAATGCTGCGAGTTCTGCTTCCATTGTTGACCTGGTTAAAATGGTCTGCTTGCAAGACTTCCAGGAAACATCGCCACCTCCAAGTGTGAACACATATCCACTTGTGGCTTTTAACTCATCAGCATCAGAGATCCAGTTTGCATCACTATAACCCTCCAAGACTTTGGGATCTCCGGAATAGTAAATGCCATAGTTCATAGTACCCACTAGATAGCGCATTACCCGTTCGAGAGCACGCCAGTGTTCACTGCCCGGATTTGAAACAAATCGGCTTAGTTTACTAACTTGCATATGCAATGTCGGATACATTAATGAACCAATGATCTGGGAGTACCTCAGCTGATCCACCATTATTCTCAGGTTCTTCCTCAGAACCAAGCTGGCATCATAAGGAGTTGGTGCAGTTTTAGAATTGCTATAGCCAAACCGACATAGCATCTTCTCAACATAGTGAGTCTGTGACAGAGTCACCCCACCATTTTCTCCCTTTATTAGTTTTATGTTAAGGATAACATCAGCTTCTCCCAAATCTTTCATCTCAAACTTTTGAGAAAGAAAGTCTTTGACCTCCTTGATCAATTCAAGGCTCGTGCCAAAGATAAGTATGTCATCTACATATAGACACAGAATCACTCCTTCGCCCCCACCATAGCGATAGTACACACATTTGTCAGCTTCATTTGTAACAAAGCCAACAGATGTCAAAGTTTTATCGAACTTATCATGCCATTGCTTAGGTGCTTGCTTAAGGCCATAGAGAGACTTCACTAACTTACACACCATTCCTTCTTGACCCTTTACTACAAGGGTTAGATGGAAATATGCCATTATAATTTTCACAGTTTGGAAATATGCCATTGGTGTCTCACTGACAGGTGGGTGCCACCACAGTCACTGACATGTGGGTCAGGATGACATATCTCCAATTTAGCAGAATCATAATGGCATGATTGAAATTATCCCTTACTACAAACCCTTCTGGCTGATCCATATAGATCTCCTCTTCCAACTCTCCATTTAGGAAAGTTGTCTTACAGTCCATCTGATGAACAAGACGACCATGAGAGGTTGCCAGGGAAAGTAGTACTCTTATGGTAGTCAATCGAGCGACTGGTGAGTAAGTATCAAAGAAGTCTTCTCCTTCCTTTTGGGTGTAACCCTTGGCCACAAGTCTAGCTTTGTACTTATCAATAGTACCATCCGGCCTAAGCTTCTTTTTGAGCACCCATTTACATCCCACGGGTTTGCACCCGTAAGGACGTTCAATAACTTCCCAAGTGCCATTTGACATAATAAAGTCCATCTCACTCCTCATTGCTTCCTTCCAATAGTCAGCATCAGGTGAAGAGTATGCCTCTGCAATGGTCTTAGGAGTATCATCCACAAGGTATATGATGAAATCATCTCCAAAGGATTTCTCTATCCTTTGTCTCTTGCTCCTCCTAGGAGCCTCATCATTGTCCTCCTAAAGATGCTCAATAAATGTAGGCTCATTGAGTTCCATCGACCTGGTGGAGTCATCCTTCTCGACAAATTCTTGCCTAGATGAACTTGTTTCATCTCTCATTGGAAAAATATTCTCAAAGAATGTAGCGTCTCTGGACTCCATAATTGTGCCGACAAGCAAGTCAGGCACTCCAGATCTTACTACCAAGAACCTATATCCGACACTGTGAGAAGCATACCCCAGAAAGACACAGTCCACCGTTTTTAATCCAAGTTTATGTTTCTTGTTGATTGGCACACTGACTTTGGCCAAACAACCCCAAGTGCGTAAATATGAAAGAGTTAGCCTCTTCTTCTCCCATTCCTCGAATGGTGTTACTTCCTTATTCTTCATAGGTACACGGTTCAGGACATGACAAGCTGTCAGTATCGCCTTACCCCACCATTCCTTAGATAGTCCCGCAGTTTCTAACATGGCATTCACCAAGTCAGTTAGCGTGCGGTTCTTTGTTTCGGCAATCCCATTGGATTGGGGTGAATAAGGCGGTGTCCTCTCATGAACAATACTGTGTTCCCCATAGAATATATCAAGAGTATTAGAGAGATATTCGCCACCACGATCCGTGAAAGGATCTTGATGTCGCCTAGAGGGGGGTGAATAGGCGAATCTGCACACTTATAAAAATTCAACCCACTGTCAGTACTGAAACCGGTCCGACCGGTTTCCAAAACCGGTCAAACCGGTTTTACACAGATAGAACCGACAATATGTAAATCCCCTCTACGAGTTCTAGCACAAACCAAACTTGGTGTGGGACTTCCACAGGGGTTTCCAAGAGTACCAACAAGGTCCCTGCACACAGCACAAGCACACCAAAGTAGATCGAAGCGGAAGCACAAGATATATGCTAGAAAGAGAGATAAATCAACAAACAAGATATATATGAAGAAAATGCACAATTGACACAAGGATTTATCTCGTGGTTCAGCTTGCCACAAAGGCTTGCTTACGTCCACGTTGTTGAGGTATCCACACAAGGATAGACTCGCCACACAAGGCTTGTCCTTTACCTCGGTCTCAAGTCAAGAGAACGGACTCTTGAGATGAGAAGGTTTCTACTAGATTCACAGGGGTTATACAAACTTCTTGGAGCTTCCATAATCTCGGATTGAAGCTTCCAAGCGACCTCTAGCCGTCTAGGAGCAAATGCTCCAAGAGTAAAAGATGCTTCAAAGATCTTCAACGAAATCAGCAGGTGCTCAAGTGTGGGATGCTCACTAGGCTTCTCAAAGCTCTCTAAAGTTCTCACACTAGTCACTCTCTTGACCCAACTCAAGGATATGGCACTAGAGTCTTAAATCTCACTTAGAGAGGTTGGGAAGAGCTTTGCTATGGTTCAGGAAAGTGTTAGGAGTGAAGAGAACCAGCAGCCCCTCAAAGAGGAGCTCAAGGGTATAAATACCCACCTCACTCAAAACTAGCCGTTAGTCTGTCAGACAAAACCGGTCAGACCGATTTGCCAAACCGGTCAGACCGGTTTTCAAACCAACTAGCTGTTGGACGGTGTCAGTGCCCAAACCGGTCAGACCGGTTTCCAAAACCGGTCAGACCGGTTTCCAAAACCGGTCAGACCGGTTTCCAAAACCGGTCAGACCGGTTTTGTCCAGAGAGCTCTACTAAGGTTTTGATCTCACGGGTTAGTCTCTCTAGGTTTCACTTGAGCACTTTTTTGATGTTTGTTGTCCAACCAATGATTCATCCCTCTTGATAGTACGGCATACCTAAACTCAATATAAAAGATAAACCCTAATTAAACCACTGGAGCTTGAACCTCCAAGGTACGCTGATAAATGATCTTCAATGATTTGAGGGCTTCCAATGACGTGTACCAACTGAGCACATGTTGTATATGAACAATTATATGCATGTGCTTGAGCATGTCCACCTTGAGCTAGTGACTTAGAATTCTTCCATAGAGTAGAGATCAATCACTTTGAATTCTTAAGCCACTTGATTTTTATCAATCATGACGTTAGATGCAATTTATTTCTATCCTCGGTAGGCTTGGATATGATACTTCGAAATCCTTGATGCTCTCAACTTCACCCTAGCCACTCCGCTTATGGTCGCTATCCATAGCCTTAGCTTAGTTCCTCGTTTTAGCCATCTTGATCTCTTCACCACTTATCCTTGCCACAATTGAGTCAAGCCTAGCACCATAGAGTTAAAACCATTTGAGATGCCACTCAATTTGTTTGTCCTTTGATTGATATCAATTATCCTTGCTTTTGCAATCTTCCAATTGTAGGTCCAAAGTAATATAGATAGCCAAATGACCTTTGCTAAAAACCAACTCGAAGTCTTGCAAATATCTTCTTTGAACAAGTTAATAAACTTCATGAAGTATAAGAGTGAAAAACATTTGATATTGAACTTGGTAAACTTATTGTCTAGATCATCAAGTTCCATCTTGTAGCAATAGTGAAATCCCTTGATGTTTTTCTTGACAAAGCTCACAACATTGGTCATCAAGCTTTATCATGTGTCAATGGTGAAATCCCTTGATGCCATATTCAACTTTGATTTGATTCTCCCATTATTATACCACAAGCTTCTCATTTTCCTCAAAAAGTGCTTAGCTCAACATAGAAAAGCCAACCAATCATCACATATAACCATGCCTCTATATTTGCTTTTCTTTAGCTTAGGATTGCTTGTTGTAGGCTTTATGTAAAGTCCAATGGGAAGAACATCCATTCTTTAACATGACATTCACTTTTAGCATGCTTATAATCATTACATATACATTGTCATGATTCATTCTTGTCTTACTTGCAATATGAGCCAAATGCATGAATTTACTCATAAATATCATTTATCAAATATTATTAACCTGCTCACATGCTTCACAGGAGTGTTAGGGTTTTTAATCAAGTTGTCACTTAATTCACCAAAAGCCACTTAGGGCTTGATTGCACTTACAATCCGACCTTAGGTGTTTGATCTTTCTCTCAAGTTGATTTTCTACTTCAGCTTTATAGATCTTAAAGTAATGTAACGCTTCATCTTTTGATTTTAACAAGTAGATGTAACAAAATCTAGTGCTATCGTCTATCAAAGTCATGAAATATCTTTTAACACCCTTTGTCAACACACCGTTCATTTCACTCAGATCAGAATAAACTAATTCTAGAGGTGTCAAGTTTCTCGCCTCAGCAGTCTTATGTGGCTTGCGAGTTTGTTTCGATTCAACGCATACATGACACTTAGAATTTTTGACAGAGGTAAACTTTGGAATTAAACTCAAACTAGCTAAGCGCATCATATAACCAAAATTAACATGACAAAGCCTTGAAGGCCAAACATTTGATTCATCATGCATCACATGGTTCACAACATTATTATCGAACGATAAAGAAAAGCGGAACAAGCCTCTGCTATCATAGCCTTTTCCAACAAAAGTACCAAATTTAGAAATGATACATTTATTTGACTCAAATACTAATTTAAAGCCATCTCTACATAGTAGAAACCCGCTAACTAGATTCTTCTTGATGGTAGGTACATGCTGCACGTTCTTCAATTGTATGGTCTTCCCCGAAGTGAACTTCAGAATGACCGTACCAGCACCAAGAACACGCACATGGGCACCGTTCCCCATCAACAAGGATGTAGTCCCCCCGACCTGGTAAGAAGAAAACATAGAAATGTCAGCACATACATGAATATTAGCACCGGTGTCTATCCACCACTCTAGTGAAGAACACACTGAAAGAACTGTAGGTAAAGAATTAACATACCCCGCTCTTCCTCCACCCTCGCTAACAACCATGTTCGCTGTCTTTGGAGCCTTGCGATCTTTACGATCCGGGCACTTCGCAGCAAAGTGATCCGGACTGCCACAAGTATAGTAAGCACCCCCCGGCTTTCTCTTCTTCTTATTGTTAACACCAAAATTTGGTAAGGAGTCTGACTTGTGGGTCCAACCGGTGAAGAATCCGTTCGACGGAAGGAAGGTTTCTTCAGATGAATTCGGCAGAAGAGTCCACGGTCGGCAATTTGCTTCCGTTCGGCAAGGAGACTGTTGCGCTGATTTTGCGGGATTGCGTGGTGACGTGGCCCGAGTGGAAAGGACAGATGAATGGATAAGCGATCACATTTAGAGATAAATTAGGTATCGAATCCATTCGAGGTCATGCTTAACAGGGTATAAATATGAACCCTGAATGTATGTAACATATATTCGAAACATTTTCAATACAACCTGGCTTTACGCCAAACCCTTGAGCCCCTTGTCGTGTCGTCGAGTTCTTCGAGAGGGTTCATCGACCTCCGTGAGTACCGGCAACCTTGTATCATGTCTAGTATCATGCAGTGGATTTAGATATGATGCAAGTAGTTTTGTTACCATGCTTAGTGTCACACGGTAGATTCAAGCTTGGTTCAAGAAGGTTTCTTGTTAGGTCATGAGCCATGCGGTAGGCTAAGATCTAGCTTGAGGCTAGTTATCGGCTCTATTGAGTTTTTGGCAAGATTCAATAGATTCATTAAGTTACCCCGTGTTACTTCGAGTTCTTACTTTATGTTTAAATTCGCGTAACACCTTTTTGCCCAATCTAGATTGGTTTGGATCGGCTTTACCCCCTTGGATGATCCTTATGTGATTCAAGTTCGTACCCATAGCTTCAATGGCACGTGGATCACATGTTCCTTAATAGCCGAAACCGATTCGATCTAGGTTGTTACATGTTGTGGGTTCAAGCTTACCAGATCTCGTATAAATCTTGAAAGAATTGAGTATCATGCGGTAATGCAGGTTTTTGGGTTGTTTTGGAGCTAGTCATTCGGTGGATTAGATTTCTGATTCAATCTGATAGATTTATCTTGTTTGGTAATGTCCGTTCCTTCTTCATGGACCCCGATTCGGCTGTTCAGCCGTATTCGGTTATGCTTTCACGAGTGAAATGTGTTCATAAGTTATGTCTTGAATATCGTGTGCTTTTGGCTTTCCATATTTAGATTGTATCATGCGGTGGATAGATCTATTTGTGGATGGTGGTATGATCCCAAGCAAGTTGTATCATGCGGTGGATAGATTTGTTTGGTATCATGCTTGACGGGTTTTAAGGTATCTAGACATGCGGTAGACTAGTGCTTTGGACCTATGCATGCTTGTTTATTACGTATTTATGACCATGCTTTTACTTTATTTTGTTGTCGTTGTTTATCACGAGGATCGGTCACGGCCCTGTGTACGTGCAATCTTTATCTAAATAAAGACCGATCTATCGTCATGCTTACGTCATCTATTCGGTTATGTTACCTTTTTTATATTTTAAAGCCCTGAATGATTTCAGTTCGCTGGCAGATAGCTCTTTATAGCTATGTGTCATCTCATTTGGCTTCTAAGCCGTAAATATGGAACTGTCTGGTGTCACCCGGCAAGTTCCAAGCTTTGGAATTTAACTACTTTGTCTTTTGTTAATTTTCAGGGAAAATTGACTGGCACGTCTTGTGATTTCTTTGTGTGTGAAGCCAGCTTTTTCGGCTTGCTGTGTGCTTGGCGTGAGGTGCAGATTTTGCGTCAACACACTTTTTGGCACGCCCAGTGGGACAATAGCCGAAATTCAAGATGCCTGACATCGGTGACATTATGGATGTCAACATCGAAGACCTCTCTCCGGAACAGCAGCAGCAGCTAAAGGATGCCGCGGACTAGTTCCAACAGAAGTGCTTGCTATCATTTAAAAAGAACAGGAGTGGCGTCCCATACCTCAAGAATGATATGCCTAAGGTTCTGTTGCCAGGGGAGAGCGACGCTACAACTCAGCAGGAGAAAGAGGAATGCATGCAGGCGTTCCGAGACGCCGCGGATGACATATTGAGCAGTCATCATAGAGCTTTCCTGGCTGCATTCAAACAGATGATGGTGGCTATTTTCGGCCCAGGCATGGAGCAAGTATTCAATCGAGCTCCCCTTCAGGGAGACACTGTGGAGATTGGAGAGTCCAGTTCTCAGCCGCCGTTGCGAAGCCAACCAGTCCAGCCTCCCCCGCAGAGCGTTGGAAGCCAGGCAGTCCAGCCTCCCCCACAAGGTGCTGGAGGTCAGCCAGTTCGACCCCCTCTGCAGGCCGCAAGAGGGAAACCAATCCAGCCACCTCCGCAGGGCAGCACAGGGCAACCTATACAACAGCCGAATCCGTATCAGCCCACGTATGGGGAGTTGGCATTTGGATCGTCAGGGGCTCCGCTTGCTTCCGGCTACAGGATCGCCCCAGCTAGCAACAGGCTGCAGAAGAATCTGTACGGTGGAGGCTATCACGAGGTGATGAACTATGGCGCCATCGACGCTCTCCCTAATCCGGGCTATGGCCCAGCTACAGGCGTACAGGAGGATGATATCTTGGCTCAGAAGATGGCCGACTTGATGCAGAATCAATTCGGCCTCAAACCTAAAATGCAGGGACCTACCTACACGCCTCCGTTCCCGGAGTGGTACTACAATGTGATCCTGCCACCAAGAGTAAAACCTCTGACGGAATTCATGAAGTTTTCGGGACAGGATGACACGAGCGCGGTGGAGCACAATGCTCGCTACCTGATGCAGCTCGGAGAGTGCTCATCTGAAGAGGCATTCAGGGTCAGGTACTTTCCCATGTCGCTGACGGGCGCAGCGTTCCAGTGGTTCTCATCTTTGCCGCCCCAATCAGTTGGCACATGGAGGGAGCTGGAACGGAAATTCCACGCCCACTACTTCATCGGCTCCACGGAAAAGAAGCTCATCGACCTCGCCACTCTGAAGTAGAGACACAGTGAAACGCCCTTGGAATTCCTCAGGATGTTCAGGGAAGTCAAAGGCATGTGTTTTTCGTTAAACCTGCCAGATGATCAGTTGGCCGACATGGCCGTCGCAGGGATGCTGCCGGCCGTACGAGAAAAGCTTTTCGGTATGGAGTTCGATAACCTGGGTCAACTGTCCCAAAAGCTGTCGTTGATGAGCAACCAGGCCTACGGCCTTAAGAAAGACACCAGATTCGGCAAGCAACACGATGTAGCTGATATCTACAATCAGTTCCCGGAGAGGGCCGATCAAATGGAGGATTCTGACGATGATCAGGAAGTGGCGGCTGCTGAAATCATGTGAGGGAAGGAACCATTGACCATGAATCAGCGCTGGGTCAAACAGACCAAGGGCACCTACGACTTCGACGTCACTAAAGCTGATAAGCTGTTTGAGTTCCTAGTGAAGGAAGGCCGAATCAAGTTGCACCGAGGGGCATTCCATGCTTCGGCCCGATGGAGTAAAGGAGAAACGTTACTGCGGCTTCCATGACAGGAATTCTCACTCCATCAATGACTGCAGGGTCTTCAGGATGAGGATCCAGAGAGCTATCCAGGAGGGACATCTCAAGTTTGATAACAAGATGAAACTGGACGGCCACCCTTTTCCCCAGAACATGATAAGCTTTTCCGTCAACATGGTGACAGCCGAGGAGAAGGGCAAGGTCAAGGTCTTGACCTCAGCCAGGACAAGGCAGGATGGAGCTGTAGACCCGGAACGTCAAGTGACCCTGGAACATGTGCACGGTGAAGCCCCCCGCGTTCTCAAGAGCCATATCGAGATCGGGGAATCGTCCAGGGCCAAACCCAGGGTGACTACGCGCATCCTCCTCAACAAGTGGCAGCGCCAGCTGGAGAAAGAGCGCTACCAGAAACGAAAGCACGAGGAGGAGAAGCGCAGGGCCGAAGAAGAAGTGCGCAAGAGAGATCTAGAGCAATATACACGCGAGCAGAAGCGCGCGCACTGGGGGTGCGCATTCTTCAGGCACTGCTGGAACGAAGGGTTGAAACTTCCCACGCTGAGAAACTATCCTGAATGCAGCGACAGATATTTTGAATATAGGCAGGAGACTGCCAATCGCCGATCCGTCCATGAAAGAATTGGGAGGATACATCCTAGTGAGGATCGGTGTCAAAAAATTGAAATCATTGATCATCCCAGGAAGAGACAAGATGATTTGAAGTGGGCTGATCAGGAAGAAGACGAGGACGAATACATCTGGCAAAAGGGGCAATGGTGCCCGCCTGGCCTAAGAAAAAGTCAGAAAAGGAGGGTTCAACACTTGAGGAACCACGAACTGAGGCAGGAAGGAATCCAGACAAGACAAGTGTGGCGTCCGAAGGATAAACCTGAAGGATCAAACCGTTCGGCGCCGGCATGTATGGTATATTTCTGCCGAATGAATTTATGGCTCCTGCTAATCAGGTCGTGCAGGAAGAAGCGTCCCTGGACGATGAGCAGCTTGAGGGACTAATGGCGCAGCTGGTGCTAGCCAAGCAAGCCGTCTTCGACAAACCGGCCAGAAATCGACACATGAGGCCGCTGTACTTGAAAGGATATGTCAATGGCAAGCCATTGACCAAGATGTTTGTCGACGGTGGAGCGGCAGTCAACGTAATGCCGTATACCACTTTCAGAAAACTTGGCATGGGCCCTGGCGACTTGACACCCACAAGCATAATTCTGAACGATTTCGCCGTGAATCCTTCAGATACCAAAGGGTACGCTCACGTGGATCTGATGATCGGGTCTAAAACACTGCTCACAACCTTCTTCGTCATCGAAGGTAAAGGAGCCTACAGCCCACTGCTTGGACGGGACTGGATTCATGCCAACTGCTGCGTCCCATCTATCATGCATCAGCAGCTCATCCAATGGGTAGATGACGATATCGAGGTGGTCCAGGCAGATGACTCCGTGAGCGTTGCGAATGTGGAACCAGCTTTCTGGGAATACCAAGGTATTGACTGTTTCTCAGGAAAAGACTGGGGAGAAGGTCCTATTGAGGCCGTCGGCGGCGATCAACCAGCCGATTCAAGCAGTCGGCTCTTATAGCAATTTTTAATGGATAACCCCGTCGATGGTACTGATGGCAAGTTGGGGCGAGGATTCATGTCGGCCGATAAATTAGAGGAAGTTGACATTGGAAGCGGTGACAAACCAAGGCCGACATTCATCAGCGCAAACTTGCAATCGGACTTCGGGAGGAATTAATCAAGTTGCTTAAGGAATATAAAGATTGCTTCGCTTGGGATTATTCGGAGATGCCCGGACCGGACTGTTCCATTGTTGAGCATCGGTTGCCAATCAAATCTGGTTTTAAACCATACAAGCAACCTCCCCGGAAAATCTACAAAGATGAAGTATTGGCCGATGTGAAGAAAGAAGTGGAAAGATTACTTGATGCAAACTTCGTTCAGCCATGCAGATATGAGGAGTGGATCTCTAATATTGTCCATGTCTACAAGAAGAATGGAAAGATGAGGGTCTGCATAGATTTCAAAGATTTAAACAGAGCTACTCCGATGGATGGTTACCCCATGCCTGTTGCCAATTTGTTGGTTGACGCCGCTGCTGGACACAAAGTTATCAGTTTCATGGATGGTAATGCGGGATACAACCAAATTTTTATGGCAATAGAGGATATATCAAAGACAACCTTCAGATGTCCTGGTCATATAGTCCTATTTGAATGGATAGTCATGACATTTGGGTTGAAGAACGCCGGTGCAACTTATCAGCGAGCCATGAATTACATCTTTCACGAGTTGATCGGCAAAGTCGTTGAAATTTACATTGATGATGTTGTGATCAAGTCTTTGAATCATGACACGCACTTGGAAGACGTGAAAAGAACCTTGAAGTGCACCCGAAAGCATGGTTTGAAGATGAACCCGAACAAATGCGCTTTTGGGGTATCAGCCGGAGAGTTCTTGGGATTCTTGGTCCACGAGGGAGGAATTGAAGTTGGCAAGAAAAGCATGAAAGCCATTGATGAAGTTGTCCCTCCTACTAATCTCAAGGAATTGCAATCACTGCTCGGCAAGATCAATTTCGTAAGGAGATTCATCTCAAATCTGTCACAAAAGGTTTTGCCGTTTTCTCCATTGCTGAAGCTTAAGAAAGATCAGAAGTTCACGTGGGGCGACGAACAACAAAAGGCTTTTGACGAGATCAAGCAGTATATGAAGGAGCCACCAGTACTAGTCCCTCCGCAGTTGGACAAGCCTTTCAAGTTGTACGTGGCGGCCGATACCCAAACCATTGGATCGACCCTTATTCAAGAGTTCGACGGAAAGGAGCGGGTAGTAGCGTACCTTAGCCGAAAGTTACTTGATCCTGAGACCAGGTATTCGGCTGTAGAGAAACTGTGCCTATGCGTGTACTACTCGTGTACAAAATTTCGGCACTACTTGTTGAATGCCGAATGCGTTGTATACTCCAAGTTTGATGTAATAAAACATATGTTATCTATGCCAATTGTGAACGGCAGGATTGGCAAGTGGATCTTGGCTTTATCGGAGTTTGAATTGAAGTTCGAATCGGCAAAGGCTATAAAAGGTCAGATCATTGCCGATTTTATAACTGAACATCGTGATCCATCAATTGATTTTCTTGAAATCACTCCTTGGGCTCTGTTTTTTGATGGATCATTGTGTGGCAAAGGTGGAGGAGTAGGGATTTTATTAATTTCACCCCGGAGGTGAGATGTTTGAATTCACCATCCCTATTCAACCCACTTGTTACAAACAATCGAGCCGAGTACGAGGCATTGCTTCGGGGGCTTCAATATTTTAGAGAAGCCGGGGCCGTTTCAGTTGAGGTTTATGGAGATTCAGAGTTGGTGATAAAGCAATTGAACGGCCAATACGAATGTAAAAGTGATGCGCTGAGGAGTTACTACGAAGAATGTAGGGAAATCTTGAAGAGTTTTCGGTTGGTAATTCTACAGCATATTCCTAGAGAACACAATGAAGAGGCGAACAGGTTGGCTCAAAGCACTTCCAGTTATAAAGAAAATCAAGAAGCGTTTGCCGCAGAGATATGTACACTGGGGATGGATCTTGCAGAGGATGATTGGAGAAAAGAGATCGTTGACTACTTGAGGGATCCGTCCCGAAAGGTCTCTAGGAAGCTCAGGTACAAGGCCATAAAATTTGTTCTTCTGGATGATAATTTATTTTATAAATCATTGGATGGGGTGTTGTTACGATGCCTGGGTCCAGAAGAAGCTAAAAGGATGATGAGTGAAGTGCATGATGGGATATGTGGAGCACACCAATCGGTCTACCGCATGAAATGGGTTATCAGGCAGGCTGGGTGCTTTTGGCCAACGATACTGGAGGATTGCTTTGAGTACCACAAGGGATGTCAAGACTGCCAGAGGTTTGGAAATATTCAAAGAGTTCCTGCATCAGCATTAAATCCCATCATCAAGCCATGGCCATTCAGGGGCTGGGGTATAGACTTGATTGGCCAGATTAATCCACCATCTAGCAAGGGGCATAAGTTTGTGCTTTTGGCTACAGATTACTTTACCAAATGGGTTGAGGCAATCCCACTGAAGAAGGTGACGTCAGAAAACATGGTTGAATTTGTCAAGGAACACATCATCTATCGGTTTGGAATCCCTCAAACAATCACGACTGATCAGGGAGCCCAATTCGTGTCCTTGGAGTTCAGGGAGTTTGCCGAAAGCATGAGAATCAAATTGTTTAATTCTTCTCCCTATTATGCCCAAGCTAATGGTCAGGCAGAGGCTTCTAATAAGATCATGATCAAGCTTATACAAAAGAAGATCGACCAGAAGCCAAGGAGGTGGCATTCGGTACTCAGTGAAGCATTATGGGCTTACCGAATGGCCCCTCATGGAGCTACAAAAACATCTCCTTATGAATTGGTTTATGGACACCATGCGGTTTTACCTTGGGAGGTACAGTCAGATTCTAGGAGAGTGGTCTTGCAGAAAGAATTAAGCTTCAAAGATTACAGTGGCTTAATGATGGATGAGCTGGAAGATTTGCACATGATCCGTCTTAGGGCCCTGGAAAATATCGAAAAGAACAAGCTGCGGGTTGCCAAGTATTATAACAAGAAAGTAAAAGTTAGGCAATTTGCAGAAGGAGATTTGGTTTGGAAAGCGTTACGCCGATTGGAACCAAATACCGTGAATTCGGCAAATGGTCCCCTAACCGGGAAGGACCCTTTCGAGTGGTCGGATGCGTGCCTGGCAATGCCTACATGTTAAAAACTTTGCTAGGAGAAGAATTTTCCGCTGCAATAAATGGAAGATATTTGAAGAAATATTATCCTAGTATTGAAATCGATCGGTGATCACCAGCATTGGGATTACATGCATCTAATACAGGAATAGCCGGCGCTCAAGAACGAGGCCGCCTTCAGAACAAAATCCCCAAACAGAGGGAATGGCCAATGCCTAGATGCATTGCCCTTAGAACAAAACTACATTACAAATGCTTCTTGCAGGTTTACATCCAACAACCCTAGTGATCAGGACTTCGGGGAGGCGGGAAGCAGAAGGCCTGGCGAAAGAAGCGAAAGTATGATTCAATCTTTTCTTTGCTTCTTCGGCTGCTCCCTCTTCAGTTGCTCCAGGACCACCGTGACGGCAACTTGGAATGCATGAGGGTGACCACGGTTTGCTGCCTCCACCAAGCTGTCCCAAGCCGCTTTCAGGTTATTGTGCCTATCGGAGACATCTAGAACAGAGGAGTGGTCATTAGGGGCAAGATACTCAGATGTGAGCACGGAGTCAAGAAGGAGTTGGGGATGTTTACCTCCTACCAATGCCTCCAAAGCCATGCGACGCTCGCGCTCGGCCTGGCAACGAGCGGCTATGTCCCGGAGGTCATGCTCCAGGTGCAGAACGCGGCGGCGCAGTTGATGGTTGGTTCTCTGCTCGGGCGTAGCATCCTTTGCTTCAAGGGAAGAATCAGAGGAGATGTACTCAGGCACGTCTTCGGTCCCGATGATTTCCTTAGGGAGCAGATCAAGGCTGAAAGAGGAAAAGCAGAGAGGAGGTAAAACACGAGACCACATTAGGAAACAAGAAGCAAGATCAAAGGAAAACTCACTCTCGAATCGCGCGTTTCTTTGGGATGCTGCCTTCCTGGGGTTGCTTGCCTTTGTCCATGGCCTTGGGGTTTTTTTCCTCTGAAGACAGGGGAGGAGATGAGAAGTGATGGATGAGTGCGCGAGTGGATTTGCAGGGCATCTCAGCAGACTATTTGACCGAGAGAGTGCGTTGGGAGTGATGACTGACCGGTGTGCATTATTGGAATACCAAACGGCAGGGTTTTCTTCCCGGATGCGAAGAGGTGTCATTCGAACAGTGCCTACGGATTGTCGAATCAAGGATTTTCTACGGATTTTGCGTCAAGGAAGGTCTGTTTTCACGTGTTTGGCTCTGGCAAGTTCCCGAATACGTTTAAGGAAAAACGAGATTCACATATGCAAACACAGAAAAAATCATCGCAGTACAAGCACGGGAATTAAAAGTTCTTTATTTATTGCCGATATCAAACATCCCTGATACAATCTAATCAAAGAGACTGTTTAACATAGACTGGGGATAGGTGAGTTCGGCAATGGCGTCGCCGTGGCCGTCGAGGCGCTCCAGGATGATCTCGATCTCATCGATGTCCTCTGGTGTGCCGCCCCGGAAGCCGCGCGGCCTGGTGGAGTAGTCGACGTCGGTGTGCATCGCCATGGCGGCCAGGCCCAAAGTGGTGCCCAAGCGGATGCCGTGGGTGGCCACTTCGTCTACGCGGTGTTCCACCGTGGCAAGGCGCTCCGCCGGCGTATCCCCGCGAGCGTTCACCTTGTCAGCCAGTTGATCCACCAGCATTTTTAGCTGGTTGAGCTCGGTGTCACGGGCTGCAGAATGCAAGATGAAGGTGATTAGTATCAAAAGCCGGATTGGATTGAGGAGCGGTTTCATGGGTCGTACCGTCGATGGTTGCCAGTAGCTGCTTGCGCTGGTCTTCCCACTCCAGTTCGGCTACGCCAGCCTTTTTGGAGACATCCTCCAGCTCGCGCTGGGCTACCTCTAGCTCCGCCTTGAAGCGGAGAGCATCAAGTTCCCCGTAGGGAACGGGGAAGTAGTGGTCTGACTCCGAGGAGTCATCCGGCAGGGGCTGACCGGCCGGCGCAGAGGATGGATTCCATTGAATAAGCCTGAAACAGAGATGATCGTCAAAAACAAAAGGGAATCGAAGTCGAATCGTAAAGAGAAAAGTTGACGATTATTGCCTCCGACGGGCACTGGCGCGACTCCCCTCCGCCTCGTCAGCGGCGCGGCGCCGGTTGTTGCTGCTCGCCATGCTTCTGGGATTTGCGCTAATTGGGGGAAGAAGACTTGAGGTTGGCGAAGATTTGAGGGCTAAAGGCTTGATGAAGAGCTTGGGGCACCTACGGTTTTCATTTATAGGCCTGGCGAAATAGATCGTGGCCTCAGGTCGTGGCTTTAGATCGTGGCGCATATCCCAAGAAACTTGGAAGGTGGAGAGGTGTCCTTGACCAATCCGCCGTCGGGTCGTTTGGAGTCCAAGGCTGAGTCGTATTCGGTTGACTGGATCGGCTAAATGGAAGTCAAGGTACTGTTCGGGTATGGCACTTTTTGGCTATTGATTACCGAATGGGTCGTTCAGCATTGCGATTAAGGACGTGCAAAGAAAGGGGAAAATAAATTTACAGAAGTAAATGTTGCAAGGATGACCAGTTCGGTTATACATCGGTCAATACATCTAAATGTTTAAATACTTTGCAATTACGTTGGAGGCGTTCGATGTTGCTTGGTGAAAGTTCTCCATCTGTTCTTGATAATCTTTCTGGGCGTCAGACAGGAGGGTGAGTTCTGCATTACATTGATTCACCTTAGCTACGGCCGATGTTGCTTCCTCTTGGATCTTCTCTATCAGTTCAGAAAGTTCGGCTATTTTCTTGTCATCGGCTTCTATTTCAGCTGACAGACTTCTCAGTTCTGCTTCTAATGCGGCCTTTCTGGCGATCTTCAATTCACGAGCAGCTTGCAGATTAGCCAATGTCTCTTTGTGACTCTCAGTTTGAGATTGTGCTCCCTTTACGGCTTGTTCAGCTTTGGCCTTCTTCGTTCAACGGCGGGCGGGAAGACATACTTCTCGAGCTCGTCTTATGGCCACATAA
Organism: Cenchrus americanus; assembly: GCA_947561735.1. NCBI lineage: Eukaryota > Viridiplantae > Streptophyta > Magnoliopsida > Poales > Poaceae > Cenchrus > Cenchrus americanus. Next base: position 7,865,935 of record OX387240.1, on the reverse strand, counting down.
TGAATATCCAGGCCGGAGATAGGTTCAAGTGAGGCATTGATGTCCTCAGAGAGTTCTCGACTGATGGGTCCAAGCATCTCTTCAAAATGATCAAGATCTTTGAATTGATCTCGTGCATCTCTTTGCAGCCAGGCAAAAATTTCCTTGAGTTTTTCCTGCACTACCTCTGACAAGGTTTGAGATACTCCTTCCCTTGTCTCTGCAACTGGATTGTTCCCCATTGATGGGTTTGATGATGGTGGAGCCTGATCCTGAGAGAATAATATTGCCGAATCAGGAGTATTGGAAATAAAGGATAACAGGATTAGGTGCAAATGTTTACCTCATGCCTAACTTCCTGAACCGGAGCAGGATTTGGTTCAGTTTCAGGGGCGACCTCTGGAATCACTGGTGAAGGGGATGCTCTAGGCAAAGCTGAAGCTTCTGTGTGAGAAGGTGTTGACGCAGTTTCTGGCAACTCGGAAGCTTCTGGCTGGAGAGGAGATGGATTCACCTCTGCTAAGGTTGATGTTTCTGCCTGGTCAATGGGTGATTGAGCCCTTGAAGGACTTGACAGCTCCGGTTGGATGGGGGAATTCAGCTCTGGTGAGATTGGTGTTTCTGTCTGAGCAGGGGATGATTGAGTCCCTGATGAAGATGAGATCTCTACTTGGGCAGATGGCTCAGCCCTGGGTGGACTTATATGTTGAGAGACGGGGACATCCACGAGTTGATCCACCATTGTTTCCTCTGCAAATGCCACATTGAGATTGAATGCCAGTGTTCATCTTTAAGGAAGGGCAGTAAAGGTCATACCGGTGGATGGAGAATTGGCAGGTTCTGAAGCTGAAGGCTGCTGAGTTCTAGTCTGAAATCACACAAAACGAGATTTATCAGAAAAGAGTAGTCCTGTGATCAAGAAAGAAAGAACTTTACCTCAATAAGGACTTTCTTGATGGTTCTTCTCCTCTTGGCAGTTGGAGGTGCGATCAGAGGCAGGCCTTGCCTCTTGTCAGCAGTAATACTGGACAAAACTGGGTCTGTTATAGCATATCTATCCATCAGTTGAGATTGGGCCTGCTGCATTGTAAGCAATCTCCCTGGCTGGAGGGGCAGGCACTGTGTTCTGTGGATAAAAATTAAGATCATGGTTAGAGGAAGAAGTGTCTGATTCGAGGAAAGGGAATAATCATGTTACCTCTAAAGTTGGCTGAAAATCAGGCATCAGCTCTATACAGAATAAGTGTACAGGCTCACTGAAAATGTGATCATGGAATTCTTGCCACCAAGAGTTAAAGGTGGGGTGAGCTACTGTTGTAGGTGTGAAGGGCAGTGTAAACGGTTGAACTGCATACATACTGAAAAACCCTGCTGGTTTGGGTAAGTTCTTTGATTTCCTCTCTGGGCTTGAGAAATTCATGCAGAAATAGCCTTGGGGGCATCTGGCCACATCCAAGTTGTCGAGCCATCATGCTGGGCTGGTAGTATTCATAAGTACTGTGGTTTAGCCTCCCCCCACTAAATTCAGCTGGCAGAATGCATGGATGGATGAGGATATTCAGGATTTCCAGAAATCTTCCATCTTGGTGTCCAGCTTCAAAGGAGAACTCACAGGGGAGAGTTAAATTATCATTGTCCAATAAGGGAGCCAGAGAGGGTTTGGGAAGCCTTTGAAGAAAAGCTCAAAAAGCTGGCTGATATTCTGATTGATGGAAACAGTTGAAGCAGCTTCCCCGTAGGTATGACATCCTCTGGTAATCTGAATTTCTCCTTCATGATAGTTGGATGAAGGAAAAAACCGGGTGTTGAGGTCAACACCAACAATCTGGTGCATGTGCAGTTGAAGCCACATTTGTACAAACCACCAAGGGCCATTAACACACGCTATCCTCTGGCTGGTGTACATTTGGGTGACAGTTTGATGAAGCATGTGGTATACACTGCCCAGGAGGTATTTTCCAAGGGGAAGGCGCTTGCCACTAGCCAATTATGTGGCCATTACAATATGATTAAGAGTAGGCTCATTGGCTTTATCACAGAAGATGAACCTGCACAGCCACATATTCAGGAACGCCCTGTATTCAACTTCACCAAGGGGCCATCTTTCATGTGATTCTGGATATAATTTTTATATCTGCTCCCTGATTTCACTCCTGTCTGTCTTGTGGAACCTTTGAAATCCCAGGGGTGGACAGATCCTGTAATGTCAAGGCCGGTAATCATGTATACATCGGCCAGAGTTGGAGACATTGGGCCGTGACCAAAGAGGAAGGCGTTGACGCCATTTGACCAGAAGTGGCAAGCCGCTATTAAAAGGTCTTCGTTTTTGGGGGTGTCGGCCAAAGATAGCTCCAAGCATTAAGCAATGCGGAGGGTATCCCAGTTTTGGGTCCTGATACTCTTATCCGCAAGAATTCTTTTGTACCAATTCCTCCAGCCCGCAATTGGGGGCAAAGGCCAGTTCTTGAAGGCGTCCTGCCACAGGGGAGGCTTAGTTAAAGCTGCTTTAAAGGGGATCCTTTGGGATTCGGCTGCGATGAATTCGCGAGGATCAGAAACTCCCACATGACCAAGGAAGTAGGATGTCGAATTGGCCTCGGTGCGAATCAAAAGTTCAGTGGAGAGCTCCTGAGGAAAAGCAGAGAAGAAATCTTAGGTAAAAATTGAAAATCTAAGTGCCGAATGAAGCTTCTGGTGGAGGAATTTATCTGAGCAGCTTGATTTTGACCCGCCATTGAGGATTTGAGCTCAGAAAAAGGGGATCTAGGGTTTGGATCTGGGCGAAGACTCCGACAGATTGCGAAGAGAGAGAACGGGTGTTGAACAGATTTGATTTGAAGATGCTGATGGCTGGAGTCAATTCCAGGATAAAATCACTTTTATCCCGTAATTGAAGGGGCATATGTTAACACCAGAATTTGGTAAGGAGTCTGACTTGTGGGTCCAACCCGGTGAAGAATCCGTTCGGCGGAAGGAAGGTTTCTTCAGATGAATTCGGCAGAGGAGTCCGCGGTCGGCAATTTACTTCCGTTCGGCAAGGAGACTGTTGCGCTGATTTTGCGGGATTGCGTGGTGACGTGGCCCGAGCGGAAAGGACAGATGAATGGATAAGTGATCACATTTAGAGATAAATTAGGTATCGAATCCATTCGAGGTCATGCTTAACAGGGTATAAATATGAACCCTGAATGTATGTAACATATATTCGAAACATTTTCAATACAACCCGGCTTTACGCCAAACCCTTGAGTCCCTTGTCGTGTCGTCGAGTTCTTCGAGAGGGTTCGTCGATCCGTCGACCTCCGTGAGTACCGGCAACCTTGTATCATGTCTAGTATCATGCGGTGGATTTAGATCTGATGCAAGTAGTCTTGTTACCATGCTTAGTGTCACGCGGTAGATTCAAGCTTGGTTCAAGAAGGTTTCTTGTTAGGTCATGAGCCATGCGGTAGGCTAAGATCTAGCTTGAGGCTAGTTATCGGCTCTATTGAGTTTTTGGCAAGATTCAATAGATTCATTAAGTTACCCCGTGTTACTTCGAGTTCTTACTTTATGTTTAAATTCGCGTAACACCTTTTTGCCCAATCTAGATTGGTTTGGATCGGCTTTACCCCCTTGGATGATCCTTATGCGATTCAAGTTCGTACCCATAGCTTCAATGGCACGTGGATCACATGTTCCTTAATAGCCGAAACCAATTCGATCTAGGTTGTTACATGTTGTGGGTTCAAGCTTACCAGATCTCGTATAAATCTTGAAAGAACTGAGTATCATGCGGTAGATGCAGGTTTTTGGGTTGTTTTGGAGCTAGTTATCCGGTGGATTAGATTTCTGATTCAATCTGATAGATTTATCTTGTTTGGTAATGTCCGTTCCTTCTTCATGGACCCAGATTCTGCTGTTCAGCCGTATTCGGTTATGCTTTCACGAGTGAAACGTGTTCATAAGTTATGTCTTGAATATCGTGTGCTTTTGGCTTTCCATATTTAGATTGTATCATGCGGTGGATAGATCTATTTGTGGATGTGGTATGATCCCAAGCAAGTTGTATCATGCGGTGGATAGATTTGTTTGGTATCATGCTTGACGGGTTTTAAGGTATCTAGACATGCGGTAGACTAGTGCTTTGGACCTATGCATGCTTGTTTATTACGTATTTATGACCATGCTTTTACTTTATTTTGTTGTCGTTGTTTATCACGAGGACCGGTCACGGCCCTGTGTACGTGCAATCTTTATCTAAATAAAGACCGATCTATCATCATGCTTACGTCATCTATTCGGTTATGTTACCTTTTTTATATTTTAAAGCCCCGAATGGTTTCAGTTTGCTGGCAGATAGCTCTTTATAGCTATGTGTCATCTCATTTGGCTTCCAAGCCGTAAATATGGAACTGTCTGGTATCACCCGGCAAGTTCCAAGCTTTGGAATTTAACTACTTTGTCTTTTGTTAATTTTCAGGGAAAATTGACAGGCACGTCTTGTGATTTCTTCGCGTGTGAAGCCAGCTTTTTCGGCTTGCTGTGTGCTTGGCGTGAGGTGCAGATTTTGCGTCAACACTTATTAGGCCCGTCGGCTTCTTTAGCCTTGGGCCGGTTTTGTGAAGGCCTCTTCCTCTTGTTTTGATTATTGTTGAACTTGGGATTGCCCCTCTACACAAAGTTTGCGCTTGAGGGACCGGCTGTTGCCTTTCCACGTGTGTCTTTCGCTCTCGCCTTCTCTAAGGTCATCAAAAGTGAATTCCTTTCTCTTATATTTTAGAGAGGTAGCAAAATCCATTCAAGAGTGTGGCAGCTTTGTGATAATCGCTCCTGCCACAAACTTGTTGGGTAAAACACATGGGGCCTCTTTGCTATATAGTTCTCAAGCTCTTTAGTCAGCGCCTGTACTTCATGGGCTTGTTCCACCATAGAAAGGTCTTCAACCATCCTGTAGTCTAGGAACTATTCCATTACATACAGCTCACCGCCGGCGTCAGAAGCTCCGTACTGAGCCTCAAGAGCCTCCCAAATATCCTTTCCCGTCTTCCTCTGAAGATAGGTATCCACCAAGTTGTCAACTAGAACGCTAATGATGGCACCCCGAAACAGGTTATCATCTGCATTGAATTTCTCCTCCGAGACACCCTCGGGGGCTTTTCCGGTGGCAACATACGTCACGTTCATGGCAGTGAGCCACAAGATGGCCAACTCACACCATCTCTTAAAGTTGGAACCATCAAAAGGCTTTGGTTTAATTGCATTTGCAAAGCTAGTTGCACCAAACATAGTCCTATCAACATTATAAGGTTTTTGGATTGTTAGATGATAGGCAACATTTTGACATATTTTAATTCCATAATCTAGTAGATATTTCAATATTATAGTGAGTGAGACAATCCATGTGCAAGTGTGTATGTTTAAATCACAATTAAACATAACAATATTCATGATTATACAACTAATAAACATGAACATTTGGTTAAGAAAGTACCCTGTGGAAGTTTGGGTGACGGCGTCACCCGAATTTCCGTTATCACCCATTGTGAGTGACCTCAATCGGTGTAGCTGTACACAGTCGATGCAGGTAGGGGATCGCAGTGTAGACCCGTTGTAGGTGAAGTAGTCGATCGCTCGCTTGTCGTTGACGTGGAGGAAGTAGTCGTTCGTTCGCTTGTCGTTGACGTAGAGGAAGTAGTCGTTCGTTCGCTTGTCGTTGACATAGAGGAAGTAGTCGTTCGGGAGCGAGCAGTCGCGTGAAGACGCTCCCCAAAAACCTTATCGTCCGCCTATCCTGAGCAGGATCTCAGCAGCAAGGCGCGGTTCCGGAGGCTTTGCTCTCGCCGGTACCGTGCGCGCGGTGCAAGCGATGGAGATGCAAAAGAAAGCAGCAAACAGAGGGAGAAGAGAGAGGTCTCCTAAACAGGAGTACCTATTGTTTGTGAATTGGTGTACTGAGGGAGAGGAGGGCGCCTTATATAGGCGAGCAGCAGGCGCAGGGGGATGAACCTGGACGTCGCGGTTAATGCGCCTCAAGTAGTAACGGTCGCGGTTTAAGGCTCTGAGTTATTGTCGCGGTTCACTCTCTCCATACTTGCCTGTTAATTGTCTGGCAATGGCCTACGGAACTCAGCAGTGGTACCTGATGAAGAGTTGAGGGGTGGAGCCAGGATCTGCTCAAAGGGGTTCCTGATACTACAAAACATAAGCACATCTTATGTCTTCTGTGCAAAAATTGAATATTAACCTAACACTACATGGACAAAGGGGGTGCTGCAGATCCTCCCCTGCATTAGACTACTATTGAATTCATAGCATCCAACCAAATGAGAAGCTTTTGCTGGCCTCTAAATCCATCTTTCGCAACCATCTCATAAGCATTCGTCGACTCTAGAGTTACTGCGATAACATCTTCTTGTTGAGTTATGATCCAAATTCTGTCTCCCAAGAGAAAGGCCGACTTCTGACGGAGCGAAGCGGAGGCCCGTCGCCGGTAGGCTTGGGCCGGAGCGAAGCGGGTTTTCCATTGGAGATTGATTCATTCTCTTCTTGTAAGCCGCCGCCGTTGGCGTTGTAACCGGACTCCCGACATAGTGAATTGTTGTTGGCTGGCGCCCGTGGTTTTTCCCTCTCTTGTTGAGGGGGTTTTCCACGTTAAATCTCGTGTCTCCTGCGGTTTGATTCCTTTGCTTGTCGTCATTTGTTCGCCATCGTTTATAACACTTCTTGCAGAGTTCCACCAAGGAGGTGACAGAACTACCTGTGTCTAGTTGTTAGATCAGACAAAAAAATATAACGAAACAATACTGGCATGTTGCTAGATCAGATATACGTCATGTTATGCTACAATAACAATACTGGCATCCACAAAGAAACTAAGTGAAAACCAGCTGAAGTAGAAATAAATAGATTAACCACAGTAACAAGTAAATAAGATCAAAGTGTGGAAAACAACATAAAAAGGTCGGATCAAATGTATTGCAATATGAAAGCTTACCGTACAATCATTTTCTTGGCTTCACACGGAAGCCGAATATCTCATAGAGTTCGATGTAATTATTTGTTTGAATCTGACTTATGTCAATATGGGTCTTTCCATTGGCAATAGAACCCCTGGAGCTACCTGCTACTGGATAAGTTCGAGGAGTTGGTTTAAATACCAGGAGGAGGCATAATTGCAAGTGTGCAATTTGTGATCTAGCCATAAGGTACACTGCAGCATAAATCTGTTTTTCATTCCCCTGCAGCAAAAGAAAAAATAGTTAGGAAAAAAGGTTTAATTAGCTAAGTAGTAGACTATACAGGGGACAACATATGGTTGTGACTAAATAATTACCATTAATAATCCTTTACAATGAGTGATGAGACATCTGGTAAAATCAAGCCTTCCAAAAAAGTTATCAGCATAAGTCTTCACACGAGGTCTAGTACCATCATTATAAGTACAATAGTAAACCACACGCATTGCAGAAGATAGCCATGTCAAAGTATCCTGCCACCGTGAATCCATTGGATTACAGTTATGAATTTTGTCTTCACCCAGAGCTTTCTGGGAGTCATCGGATTCTTGAAAACTTAAATTGTGATAATGTATCATGAGTATGTCAAAAACACCTAGCCTCTGACTTGCAGACCGGGATCGAGGGTTTAAAAAGATCATTGCTCTCATTATTTCGGATCTGTACTCTTCCCCAGTAATCTCAAGTTCTTTGATCCAAGAAACCATTTCTCCTATATGCATAGGATAATTCTTCGTGCCATCAGAATCCCAGTATATAAAAAATTTGTCTATGAGAGAGACAATAGCATTTGCATCCCGATTATATCCTAGTTGATCCATACGAATTAATTTACATTTTGATCGTATCGTATCTCAATAATGCCAAGCTCTAGGATGTACCACAGATCATTAATATCTACTAGCCCATCATAACAATACCCAAGCCTATGGGTACGTTCAAAAGCAAACCCTATCATATCATACGAAGTACGGCACTGCTAGCGCCCGGACGTCCGATCCGGGCGCTAGCGTCGGACGGGTACGTGGCCGTTGGATTTTAAAGATCCTCAATCGTCAGCCATTAGATCTAAAGACTACCAGGTAAATGTTGCGAGCGTGTTGCAAACGCGTTTCAAAAATGTTGCGAACGCGGTTGCTCGCAACATCCAACATCAGGAGTCTTTCTCCCCCCCCCCATGTTGCGACCATGTTGCGACTATATTGCGGTCATGTTGCGACTCATGTTGCGTGCAACATCCAACATCAAGAGCCTCTTCTCCCTTCTCCTCAACCCAACACCCAACACCACATGTCCGCAACATCGAAACGCAACGTTTACAACATTGAAAAAATGTTTGCAACACCCAACATTACATGTCTGCAACATCGAGACTCAACATTTGCAACATCGAAAAAATAATGGTTGCAACATCAAAAATTTAGACCTAATTTTGAAACATTCGCATGAGACACTTGCAACATATCAAGAACACGGATGCAACATGTGCACAATGATTTGCAACATAAACGAGAAACGATTATATCATGAAGACGACCATTACAACATGTCAAGAACATTGTTACAACACCAATACACAACATTTGCAACATTAAAAATAAAAAACAGGAGGAGACAGGTTCTTCGTGGCCAGCGTGGGGAAGTGGTGGCACGAGGGGTGGTCCGCGAGGCCAGCCACGCTGCTGGCGACGGCAGAGGAGCTCCGTCCCTGGCCGCGGCGGGGTTGCATGGAGCTCCGCCACCTGCGCCTAGCCCAGCCGCACCGCCAGAAGGCTCGTTGGCGTTGAACTAGAGGCATAGAGGAGCGGCTCGCCGGCGCTGGATCTCCGGCCACACCCGGCCGCGCTGTCGCAACATGTATCCCAATGTTACATGTAACATTGGAAAAAGTGAGATTTGTTGCAAACATTCTGAACATACCAATGTAACATCAGAAAACTCAATCTGTAACATGTCAAAACATGTTTGCAAACATCAAGAAAAGTAGTTGCAACATCACATATACGACGACTACAAAAATGCAACATCAAGAAACAAAAGATGAAACATCGAACAACACCAGTTGAAACATGTTTACACAAACCTCTACACGGGAGCGCATCACGCGCAGAGGCACCTTGCCCCCCCCCGCCGCGGTGCCCGCCGGTGAGGTCCGCTGCCCGCGCGTCCGGACGCACCCCGTCCATGGCGCGGTGGCTGCGAGATCTGCGGGACCGCGGCCCGCGGTCGCACACCGACGACTAGTCGTGAGGAGCAAGCGGCGGGCCGCGCCCGGCGCGCTCGGCCGCGCGCGCCGCACGAGCCTTTCGCCGCGGGGAGGCTGCAGGGTTGCGCCGCGCGCGAGCCTTTCGCCGCCGCCGCATCGCTCTGTCGCGACCCGATCCGGGCACTCCGCCGCCGGATCCACTGCGTGCGAGGGGGAGGAGGTGGCCCGACCACCGGATCTGCAGCTGGATAGGTTCGTCGGGAACAACTATGGAGGGATGAGCACAGGAGGGGCGTGGCGGAGAAGACGGAGCAAGCAGGATGCGTGTGATGGGAAAAATGATTGAGTGGAGAGCGGGTCACGGGAGGAGAAAAGGAGGGCGGTGGGCAGCGGTGTCAGGAGGTGGGACCCCGCGTCCGATTTTTGCCCGAGGCATCGAACGTCCGTGTGTGAGCATTACCGTACGAAGTATCGACCTTGAGTGGTCTCCAAGATCAACAGTATATGTAACTTTAGAATGAGGTGACTGTAAATCTATGGGGATTTCTATCCTTTCAAACCAGTCTCGTCTTTTCATCAAAGGCTTAATATATTTTTTTAAGCGCACTGGAGAATTTCCTCCCCTCAGCCTATGTCTGCTCCTCAGAATACAATCTTCAAGAAAAAGTGTACCACCAGGAACAGTCTCGCCATCACGCAAAAAATAAACATTATCCGTATGGACATTTAGCTTGTCCATTGCTTTGGTGATGACTAACTCCAAGCATGAAAATTTCTCTATAGTCACAGGTACCTCAGTACCAAGCAAATGTACTTTTATACTCAATAACTCGGGAACCACATCAGACTTGTCATTCTGCACCTTCTGTGGATCTTTACTGACAGTAAGCTCAGGCTGGTCTGTTACCTCTTGATGGAGAGGTTGAACAGCACTCTGACCTCCGTAATGGGTGATTTCTAGCAAGTCCATTGAGGCCACCACGCTGTTTGCGTCCGTACGAGCGCCTAATCATGCTTAGCAACTGCCTTGATGGTCAAGTCATGGATCAGCTCAGCATCAGCAGAGGAGCCATGCCATGGTTCTCTAGGTCTTTAGAGCCTGTTTAGTTACCTCAAAAAATTTGGGATTTCTTTAGAACTCAATTAGAAGGACTAAACAACAAAACTAATTACATGAATGGACGCGAGACGAATCCATTAAGATCTAATCATAGCATAATTATGCTCGTTACATTCGTATCGAAAAATTAGGTAAGGGTTATGGAATGAGTTTTGTCATTAATTCACATTTAATACTCCTAATCAGTGTCCGAAGATTGATGTGACGGGTACGTAGTTGGGAAATTTGAGAGGGAACTAAACAGGTCCTTAGTAATTAACTTTTGTGGGCCCCACAGGTCTTTGTTAATTAAGCCAGCAGGATGGGAGGTGCTGTCTGGTGTGGGTGTATGGACACGGTGCACAGCACATCTGGCTACCTTTTACAAGGGATGAATATCAGTTTGGTCCCTAAGGTTTCACTAGATTAAATTTGGTCCTCCTCATGTACAAAATATTTTGTAAATGGGCAAATCTATGAGTTACATCTAAGATAGATACCTTTTGTCAACAGACATAATAATGCTCCTAAAAGTTGATTTTTAGACACATGAGATGCATAGTTGAGAATCTTTTTTATGGTTGATAAGGGAACTTATTATCCACGCCTTACAAATCAAGCGCTTAAATTTATTTTTTCTAGTAGTGGGATTTGAGTCTGTTTCCCAAAGTTCTTCTTGTTAGATCTTAAGTACTTAAGCAAACACAAACACCAGTAGCTAATCTATTCGGGTGGGTACTTAATGATTACAGATAAAAGACATGACCACCTAGATCTAGATCTACTGCGCCTAATACAACTAGAAAAGGGCAACAGAGGGAAAACGAGGGGACGCAGACCATCGGGGTTGGACGGGAGCGCGGAGTCCGAAGCCATGTCGAGGTCGCAGGGGCGGCCGCGGCTTGACGCAGGGGTTGCAGTGCCGGCTCTGGGACGACGAGATCACGTACGATGCGGTCGAGTGTCGGGCGGTGGCACCGGGTGCGCCGGATCCACGAAGAGGGTCTCGGCGGCGGCGGTGGCGGAGCTTCCCGCCGCTCCAGTGCTCCCTCGGTCGGTTAGGGTTTGTGGGGTGGGGTGTGTGCGGCGGCGCGGTGAACCTCGTACTGCGAGCCGTGGCTCCCACCCTCTCTTTATAGCACTGTGCAACGGGGGCCCACCAACCATGGATTGGTTGGGCGCCCCCGACCAGGGCGCGGTAACAAGCCCGTTACGGCCTTTGGGCCGTAACGGTGAAGAGATCGAACTAACATTCTCCCTCTCGATCTCTTCTACAACATTCACTTAATCTCGAGTTCTTTACTTGACATCCATCTCATCACAAATAAACATATTGAGCATGGGTCATCTAAATTGTAATCACAACCAGATTAACCAGCCACAATACACTTATCCATTTTGATAGGATCTTAACATGGGCCCGGTCAGGAATCATAGGCTTTCCCTTAAACCCATACCGGCTATGTGTTCTCCAAACACATTGGGTGGTAAGCCTTTTGTGAGCGGATCCGCTAACATTTCTTTAGTGCCTATATGCTCCAGACTTATAGTTTTATCCCGGACTCTGTCTTTCACCGCATAGAATTTTATTTCTATCGGTTTGGTAGCATTACTTAACTTGTTGTTGTGAGCATAGAATACTGCTGGTTTATTATCGCACTACAACTGTAGTGGTTTGTGGATACAATCCACTACTCTTAAGTCAGGTATAAACTTCTTTAGCCACATCACCAATCCTGTTGCCTCATAACAGGCTATGAACTCTGCATACATCGTAGATGTTGCAACTAGTTCTTGTTTTGAGCTTCTCCACGAAACAGCTCCTCCTGCGAGAGTGAATATATATCCTGACGTGGATTTTCTATCATCCCTATCTCCCGCATAATCAGCATCTGAGTACCCTTTTATCTCTAGGGAATCAGATCTTCTATACGTTAGCATTAAATCCTTCATGCCTTGTAGATATCGAAAAGCCTTCTTTACCATCATCCAGTGCTCTTTTCCTGGATTACTTTGATATCTACCAAGTACTCCCGTAACAAATGCTAAATCAGGGCGAGTGCACACTTGTGCATACTGTAAGCTACCGACTGCTGAAGCATATGGAACCATTTTCATTTGATCGATCTCATATTGGTTCCTTGGACATTGGTGAAGTCCAAACTTATCGCCTTTTACTATAGGAGCAGGTGTGGCTCTACTCGCATGCATATTATATTTCTTTAGTACCTTTTCCAGATATGCTTTTTGCGATAATCCTAAGACCCCCTTCTTTCTATCTCCATGAATCTCAATGCCTAAGACATATGAGGCTTCACCAAGATCTTTCATATCAAATTTTGAGTACAAGAACTTTTTCGTTTCCGGCAGCAGTCTAACATCACTACTAGCTAGTAGAATGTCATCGACATACAGTATTAGGAAAATGAATTTCCCATTCTTAAACTTTGCATAAACGCAGTTGTCCTCAATATTTTCCTTAAAACCAAACTTTGTGATGGTCTCATCAAACTTTAAATTCCACTGTCTAGAGGCTTGCTTTAAACCATAAATGGATTTTCTTAAATGACATCCTAAATATTCCTTCCCTTTCACAACAAAACCTTTGGGTTGAGTCATGTATACATCTTCATATAAATCTCCATTCAGAAATGACGTCTTAACATCCATCTGGTGTAATTCCAAATCATAGTGCGCCACCAAAGCCATTATGATCCTAAAAGAATCCTTACAAGAGACTGGAGAAAACGTCTCATTGTAATCTATCCCTTCTCTTTGCGTATAGCCCTTAGCCACAAGCCGTCCTTTATACTTTTCTATATTCCCTTTGGAGTCATATTTTATCTTGTAGACCCATTTGCAGCCTACTGTTTTGGCTCCTTTAGGAATTTCCTCTAAGTCCCAAACTCTGTTGGTACTCATTGACTTCATTTCATCTTCCATGGCTTCTTGCCACTTGGATGCATCAGGACGACTCATAGCTTCTTCATAAGAAGTAGGATCACCTTCTATGTGAATTTCTTCACATTCATAAACTTCATAATCATCAGGGATAGCTGACTTTCTGACTCTTGATGACCTCCTCGGAGCCTCTATAACTGGCTCTTCCTGTACTTGGGGCTGTTGTGTTTCTTCCGGTGCATCAGTTGTACTTGTAGGATTCTGTTGAACAGTTTCCTCATTTTCTTCCACTGATGGCACAGGCGTACTAGCAACAGGTTCCGGCACCACAGTGGGTTGCACTGTGGCTATCGGAACAACAGGCAGCTCAAAATACGGTTCTTCAACCATAGGAGTGGGTGCACACACCCGCTTTTCTTCAAGATCAATCTTTCGAACTGCCTTGCTCCCTCTGATCATTTCATCCTCTAGGAAAACAGCGTGCCTCGTTTCCACAAACTTTGTATGTCCAGTAGGACAGTAGAAACGATATCCTTTAGATTTTTCCGTGTAGCCAATGAAATGGCAACTTACTGTCTTGGGGTCTAACTTCCCAATATTTGGGTTAAAAACTTTAGCCTCTGCTGGGCATCCCCACACACGCATATAATTCAAGGAGGGTTCCCTACCCGTCCATAATTCATACGGTGTTGTAGGTACTGACTTACTAGGTACTTTATTTAGAATGTGAGTGGCGGTTTTTAATGCCTCCATCCACAAACTAATCGGTAATGTTGAGTAGCTTAACATACTTCTAACCATATCCATCAAGGTACGGTTCCTTCTTTCGCCTACTCCATTCCGTTGAGGTTCACCGGTGTACTATCTTGGGCAACTATGCCATTTTCCCCGTAGAAACCTTGCAAAAGGTCCGGGAACTTGGCCATACGGGTGTGTCGACCATAGTACTCCCCACCTCGGTCGGACCTCACCACCTTAATCTTTAAGTTGTGCTGATTTTCAACTTCAGCCTTGAATATCTTAAATTTGTCTAGCGCTTCTGACTTCTCTTTAATTGGATAAATGTACCCATATCGAGAATAGTCATCTGTGAATGTAATGAACGAATCAAAACCATCCACAGATGCCACAGGGAATGGACCACAAATGTCAGTGTAAATTATTTCCAATACTCCTGTGCTTCGCTTTGCGCCTTTCTTAATTTGTTTAATAAACTTGCCTTTAATGCAATCTATGCATTGTTCTAAGTCATTAAATTCTAACGGCGGAAGAATTGATTCCTTAACTAAGCGTTCCATCCTTCCCCTCGAAATATGGCCTAAGCGACGATTGCCATAATTTCGATGATACGTTATCAATTCGCTTCCGCTTCTTGCTTACATTCGTAGATGATTCAACATTCGCATTTTCACATACAGAATCAACACATTCAGAGCAATTATCATGAATAGCCAACATGTATAGTTTGTCTTGTCGGATGGCAAGACCCACAACCACATTATTTAACTTAATGGAACAATGTTGTGCACTGAACTGACACTCAAAACCATTGTCTGCTAAACATGATACTGAAATTAAATTGCGACTTAAAGATGGAACATAAAGAACGTCATGGAGCTGAAGCGTGAAGCCGTCCTTCAACTTGATGGGGAGATCACCAATGGCTTCTACTGCAGCCTCGACGCCGTTCGCAACCTTAATTGTTCTTGCTCCTCTTGTTAGGATTTTGGTTGTAGTCATACCCTGCATAGAATTAGCAACATGAATTGTTGCACCTGAATCAATCCACCAAGTAGATTTACTATAACTTAAGTACAGGGATTCATCTACAAATGTAATAATGTCCTCACCCTTTGACCACATGAAGTGCAACCACTTAGGACACTGCTTCTTCCAGTGCCCAGTCTTCTTGCACCAGTGACACTGGTTTGGTGCAAACTCCATCTGCTGAGGAGGTTTCTGAGGCTGATCATTCTGCATGGGAGCTTTTCCATTAGGCTTCATCTGTCCCTGGAGAGGTGCATTTGAAGGTCCGCTTTCCGCTTGATTCTTAGCTTGAAAATGCTTATTTGGAAAGCTTCTCTTCTGTGGTTTCTTACCATGGTTTACATAGTTAACAAGACCACCATTCTGAGCCTTCAACCTTTCTTCCTCCTGGACAGACATGGCAATCAACTTATGCACATCCCACTTATCTGGTATGGTGTTGTAGTTAACCTCAAAAGCAGAAAACTCAGGAGGCAGGGACTTAAAAATCAAATGAATGACAAACTCATTGGGAAGGACCATGCCCATCTCAGCATGCTTGCCGTTCATGTTGCTCATCTTAAGTATGTGGTCCCTTATACCACCACCGGTGTACTTCATTGCAACCAAACTGCCAATAGTAGTACTGGCATAAGTCTTAGTATGATGAGAGTGCTGCTTATCCACTATCTCCAAATACTCGGAGGCAGTGAGTAACTTCCCGTCCTTATCCTTTTCAGGAATGGACGCCTTAATTGCCTCTGTCATCTTAGTCTGAATGATCGCTAGACATCTCTTGTTGTCTAGATCCCACCTCGCTTTTGTGAGTTGATGCTCACTTTCCACCTTGATATGGGTGTCTTCCCTTACTTTCCATGCAACATCAGTCTCATTAGCCTCTCTGACAGGTGCCTCAGGCTCAGCAGGACGCTCTGTGGTCAGCACATACTCCATACCCAGCATTAAAAATGCCAGTTTCAGCAACTTGCGCCAAGCCGTGTAGTTGTTGCCAGTCAGCTCAGGGATCTGGCCAACATAACCAGCTTGAGCTGAAAATAAAATTCAGAAAAAAGTGTGAGAACATACAACAATAAATATTGCATGCATCAATTTAACTTTGGTCAAAATTAATACATACAACATGCTACTACATTAATTCTATATCACCTTTGGGCAGAAAAATAGAACTAATGCATAAAACTTTAGAGTATCAGGTCATAATATTGTAATTATCAGCTTTGGCCAAAAAAATAACAATATTATAACAGATTCTTAAAAGAAAAACTTTCTCTAATTAAATATCCCTTTGGTTCAATTTAACTAGAGAAAAAATTAAACAACGCAGCGGAAAAACAAACAAATAAACAGAGTAAACCTTAATTTCAGAAGCATCCTACTCTTTGTAAATTTCATGAATTTATCAAAAAATTAAACAGAGATATTAACTTAAATGAAAAACATCAAATAAACAAGAAATTCAAGACAAAATAGCTTCTGAAATTCAAAACTTAAAAAATTTGTACTGTTCACCCCGGACCGAAACGACCTAGCAACAATACGCCGGCCCACGGCCATCTGCCCGCAGCTGCATGGGCTCCAGGGCCAAGAACCAACGGCTGGCTGCCAAAGCAGCCCAGCGACGCCCCCCGTCTGGGCTGAAACCAGCCCGGCGGCCGGCGGGCCCGCACCGCGGCCCGTCGATCGCCAGATCGACGGCTGAAAACGACCCCGCCTAAATCGTGGGGTATAAAAGCCCGGTGCAACCCTGGGAAAACCCTAGAACATCCCAGTCTTTTCCCCCTACCCGCAGCCCCAAACCAGCACCGCACCGGCGGCGGCCGGCCCTCTTCTTCCCCGCGGCCGGCGGCGCCGCCGGCGGCGGTGAGCGGCGCCGCCCGGCCAAAAACCGCAGCGAGCACCCTCCATTCCTTTTCCTTTAGCCGTACCTCTCCACCAAAACAGCCTTAAAGCGCAAGAACCAGAGAGGATGAACACCCATGGTGGAGCGGTGAAGAGTGGCGGCGGCGCTCGCGCCCCCTCGCCGGCGCGCGCGTCCACCACCACGGTGAACGCGCGACCGTCGAGCGGCCCGGTGGCGGCTCCCACAGCGCCGGTCCCTGATGCCGATGTGGCGGCGGCGAGCATCTGCTCAATCATGCCCCGCACGACGGCGGGTCAAACCCGCACAGAGGCGGTGGCCCTGCGGCTAGGTAGGAGTTCTACTGCTGGTTCAATCTTGGGGAAAAAATTGGGATCTAAGGGTTTGGGTTTTAACTCGATTCGCATCTTTTTGCTTCATTTCTTCCCCTAACCCGAGTCTGTTTCTCAAAGTTCTTCTTGTTAGATCTTAAGTACTTAAGCAAACACAAACACCAGTAGCTAATCTATTCGGGTAGGTACTTAATGATTACAGATAAAAGACGTGACCACCTAGATCTAGATCTACTACGCCTAATACAACTAGAAAAGGGAAACAGAGGGAAACCGAGGGGACGCAGACCATCGGGGTTGGACGGGAGCGCGGAGTCCGAAGCCATGTCGCGGGTCGAGGTCGCAGGGGCGGCCGCGGCTTGACGCAGGGGTTGCAGTGCCGGCTCGGGGACGACGGGATCACGTACAATGCGGTCGAGCGTTGGGCGGTGGCACCGGGTGCGCCGGATCCACAAAGAGGGTCTCGGCGGCGGCGGTGGCGGAGCTTCCCGCCGCTCCAGTGCTCCCTCGGTCGGTTAGGGTTTGTGGGGTGGGGTGTGTGCGGCGGCGCGGTGAACCTCGTACTGCGAGCCGTGGCCCCCACCCTCTCTTTATAGCACTGTGCGACGGGGGCCCACCAACCATGGATTGGTTGGGCGCCCCCGACCAGGGCGCGGTAACAAGCCCGTTACGGCCTTTGGGCCGTAACGGTGAAGAGATCGAACTAACACTTCTAGCTCAATCTCATTAGCACACATTATCCCCTCTCTTGTAGAAAAATATTTTACACCTTTTTTTAGCCCGGCTAAAATTTGACCAAATCATGTTTGGATGAGCCAGAGTTGAATTTTAGCCAAAGGCTAAACTTTAGCCGATACATGTTTGGAGACATGACTAGTGGATAAAAATTGGCGATTTAAAAGTGTATAAAAATTGACGATTTTATCACTCCATAAAAGGGTATTTTGGTCTTCTAGCTAATTAAGAAGCTAACATACTTTTACATCTTTTAGGACAAAAGCATAGCCTAGCATCAACCTTTTCAAAGCTAAGCCGGTGGGGTAAGACTGTCCTCACGGTTTTCATTAAGAGAAGAAAGTCTCCTACCGACTTAGAAAACTCCCGAACCTCAACTTCACCGATGAGAGGATTTTTTTTTCAGAGATAAACTCCGACGAGAAAAACCTGCGCCGAGTGAGTCTCGAGCCCAAAGTGTATACCCTACATCTAGCTGCTCCACCAACCGGGCTGGTGCCTGTCCTCTAGCAGCAACCCTCTTATTTGAATGATCTCATACTAAATTAAGCTTTAGCTAACTAGACTTTAGCTTTGGATTCAAAACATGGTTAATCCTCATATTTGAACGAGTTATTTCCTTTAAATTAGGTTTAGATCCAAATTAATTTAACATAGTACTAGTTTTTTTTACAACGAACATAGTACTAGTTGAAGCTGATAGATATTTGTTGCCTTGTTGGTTTGTTCTTTGGATCCCGTATGCGCGTCAGCGCGCGGGTCGGCCATCGCAGAGCGAGGGCAGGTGTGGGCGGAGATGCAAAGCAAAAGTGGTTATCTCCCCCGCCCGGTTGGCGCGGTGCACCGTGTGCTCGGATGAGAACAAACAAAACAGCGTCAAAGTTTTTCCGTTCTCGTTCTTAAAAAAAAAAGTTTTTCCCTTCTGTTTTACTTCTTCAGTCCCAAAAGTGTGTCGTTTTCGCTTTTCGAGAAACAATTTCGAATAAATATATAAAAATATATATTAATATTTATGATGCAGAATTAATATAGTTAGATAGATGTTTGAATCTAGTTTTTTAACAAATTTAATTGGAGATACAAATGTTACAAATGGTGACACTCTTTCGAGGACGGAAGGAGTACTTGCCCCAGCCGCAAACCCGAGAAATGCACGGTGCGCGCGCTGCCTTCTCTGATGACGCCGTTGAATGAACGAGACGGCCGTCGGCGTCGATCGTCGTCCCAGTCTGCGGCTAGATCATCCTGCTAGAGAGCATTGTTGTGGAGACTGGAGAGTACGTGCGCTAGCTAGCGGATCGGTGGTCCTGGTGCGGCCGGCCGGCATGCTGCACCAGGTAAAACGCCGTCCGGCCGGCCGGTCGGTCGGGGCATGCTGCCGCATGCCGATCGAGCCGGTGATCTAATCGACCTCGTGTCGACGCGGCGGAGCATCGCAACGTGCACAGTAAAGGGCTCGGTGAGAGACTGAGAGTTGACAAGGGGATGACAAGAGAAATACCAGGGGTAGAATAATAGACCATGCATGTTTTTTTAAAAAAAGCAAAAAGTCTAAATCACTCCCCCAAAAAACCAAACATGTATAACTCGAGCCCTATAGTGTTTTTTTGGTTTAGCTTGTCCTCTAAACTATGTGAATTATCTTTTTTATCCTCTCCATGGACATTTGGAGTTTTACATTAATTTTTTTTGCAAGATGAATCATAAGACGTAGTATGATCATAAATTTATTAGTATTATTACATGATCAACTTATAATAATAAAATTATCATTGCTATATACAAAACTATATGAAAAATAATGATAAAAAAGTTGTAATATATTTAAAACGTGGAATTTTTATGTTCATGTGGAAATCTCAAATTGAAATGCAACTTGTGTGTGGGGAAACGAAAAGAACAAATTGAATTTACTGGAGTCGAACGACAAATAGTATAGTTTAGGGATAAATTGAATGAAAATAGTTCAGAGGTTGTTATGGATCTAGAGACTTTTGCTATTCTTGAGGGGAGTAATTTGGATGCATGTTTTCTCCATCACATATATCACAACCTTGACTATAGCTACTTCGCTTTATTCTGCCTTATCATCAATTCATCATTGGTGCTACCTTCAGTGGAAAATTGAAGAAATAACAAAATAAATACAGATCGAGAACCACACAATAATGCAATGCTTCGCTAGTGTACAAAAGTCCATTTCGTAAAAAATACTAGCTTCATATACAATAACTAGCAAATAATTTTTTCAGAAGAACATATATAATGATGCAACCTAAAACTACCAAGCTACAGGGTACAACATCAATCTCTTCACGCTTTCGCAAGCACGTACTGTTTTTAGGGAAACACTTGTGTGGTCGGTTGTAACAGTACGTAGCGGTGTGAGAGAATCTTTTGTATCTTGGGCAGGCGAGTCGTCGTAGGGGTGATTGGCAGGGTGCATAAGTTGGAGCCTGGTTAGGATAAACTCATGATCAGTTCAAGTCTAGTTGGCTTACTATTTTGGCTCGTGTTTGGTAGGGTGTGTGTTGACGCAAAATGTGCACTCGCGCCAATCACACAGGCAAGCCGAAAAGCTTAGCTTCGCACGCGCAGAGAGAAAGTGACGTGCCAGTCAATTTTTCCTGAAAATTAACAAAAGATGAAACGGTTAAATACCAAAATTTGGAACCTACCGGGTGGTACCAGGCAGTTCCATATTTACGGCTAAGAAGCCAAGCAAGACGACATGTAGCTATGCGAAGCTACCTGTCAAAGAACCACGACCATTCGGGTAACCAAGAAGGGAAAAAGAACATTGCCGAATGGATGACGTAAGCATGACAACGATCGATCTTTGAATGAACATGGATGCATGTGCCAAGCCATAACCGATCCTCATGAAGATTAACATTAAATAAAGTAGAGCACGAACATGATCATGTATTAAAATAAGCATGCATAGATCCAAAGCGTTAGTCTACCGCATGTCTAATCACTTTAAGATCCGTCGGACACGACATCGGCAAATCTATCCACCGCATGATACAACTTGCATGAAAGAACGCACCACTTTCCACAAATAGATCTATCCACCGCATGATACAACCTAAATATGGAAAGCTAGAAGCATACGTCTTTTAAAACATAAATAACGCACGTGATCTACTTGTGAAGATACAACCGAATGCGGCTGAACAACCGATTCGGGGTCCATGGAGAAGGAACAAACATTACCACGTGAATAAATCTATCAGGCTGAATTGGAAATCTAATCCACCGGATGACTAGCTCCAAAGCAACCCAAAAACCTGCATCTACCGCATGATACCCGGCTCTTTCAAGATTTATACTAACAAAGCAAGCTTGAACCCGCAACACGTAACAACCTAGATCGATTCGGTCTCGGCTATCGGAGAGCACAAGATCCACGCGTCAAAACACGAGACCCACTCGTGCACAGATCTTAAAAGGAAAAGAGCCGATCCAAACCCATCTAGATTGGGCAAAAGTGTATTACATGAATTAAAACATAAAGCAAAACTCATGATAACACAGGGTAACTTAATGAATCTACCGGATCTTGCCAAAATCCAATAGAGCCGATAACTAGCTTCGAGCTAAACCTTAGCCTACCGCATGGCTCATGATCTAACAAGAAACCCTCTTGAACCAAGCTTGAATCTACCGCATGACACGAAGCATGGTAACAAGACTACTTGCATCGATCTAAATCCACCGCATGATACTAGACATGATACAAGGTTGCCGGTACTCACGGAGGTCGACGGATCGATTGGTCCTCTCGAAGAACTCGACGACACGACAAGGGACTCTAGGGTTTGGCGTAAGGCCGGTGTGTATTGAGGAATGAACGTCTGTTTTACATACATCCAGGGATCATATTTATACCCTGCTGATTACAATTGCGAATGGATTCATTGCCTAACTAAACTTGATCGCCTGTCCATCCATTCGCTTCCCCTGATCGAGCCACGTCACCGTCCAATCCCGCAAAATCACCCTCTCTTGTTCCTTTGCCGAACTGGAGCAGATAGCCGACCGCGGATCCTTCTGCCGAAAATCTCTGAAGATACCTTTCCTTCCACCAGACGGACTCTTTTCCGAATCGGTCCCACATGTCATACTCCTTACCAAATTTTGGTGTTAACACATGCCCCTTCAATTGTGGGATAAAAGTAATTTTGTTCCACAATTGACTCCAACCGCAAATCCTTGAGCCAAACCTCGTCAACACCTTTGTTCTTCGCAATCCGCCGGATTCTTCGTTCGAGATCCAACCCTAGATCTCCTCCGTTCCGAGCTCGAATCTCCAATGGCAACTCGTAACCAAGCTGCTCGGGTAAATTCACCCCTCCAAACCTTTGTTCGGCATTAGGTTTTCAATTTTACCCGAGATTTTCTTCTTCCGCTCTCTTCCGGAACCGTCTCTTGCCCTTCGATCCCTATTGAGGCCAATTCGCAATCTTATTATCTTGGTCCCGAAGGGAATCCCGACCCTCGAGATTTTATTGCCGCCGAATCTCGGAGAATCCCTTTTAAGGCGGCTTTATCTCCACCTCCTCGGTGGCAAGATGCGTTCAAGAACGGCCTTTGCCCCCAATCGCAGGCCGGAAGACTTGGTATCGTAGGATTCTTGCGGATAAGAGCGGATTGACCAATCCGGATACTCTCCGCATTGCTCAATGTTTGGAGTTATCCGTAGGCGAGACGCCCGCAAACAAGCGCCCCTTGGCGCAAGATCCACAAAGGATCCCAATTCGGCAATCCGCGAATACTTGTTCAAAAGAAACCCTTCGCACTTGGTGGAAACCCCTGCCGCTTGGTATTCCCACAGTGTGTACTGGCCAGATCATCACTCCCAATGCGCCCCCTTGGTCAATAAAATAGCCCGTGGGGTGCTCTGCAAATCCACTCGCACACTCCTCCATCACTTCTCGTCTCTTCTTCTGCTGCTAGAAGAAAAAACCCCAACGCCATGGACAAGGGTAAACAACCTCAGGGGAGCGGCTCGTCAAGGAAGCGTACGATTCGGAAGTGAGTTCTTTCTTGATCTCGCTCCTTGTCCTTCGCTTGATCTTGCGCTTCATGTTTTCCTCTGCCTCTTTCAGCCTTGATTTGCTTCCTGAAGAAATCATCGGAACCGAAGATGTTCCTGAGTACATCTCCTCCGATTCTTCTCCCCGAGGCGGAGGATGCCACGCCCTGAGCAAAAGGTCATCCATCGAGCTGCGCCGCCGTGCTCGGCACCTGGAGCGTGACCTCAGGGACATGTCCGTCCGCTGTCAAGCCGAACGCGAGCGTCGTATGGCGCTGGAAGCGCTAGTGGGGGGTAAACGCTTCTGTCCCCCTTCATGTTTGCATCTGGATCTCTTGCCCCTAACCTTGATTCTTTTGCCCCAGATGTTTCTGACAGGTACAGCAACCTGAAGGCGGCCTGGGATAGCTTGGTAGAGGCCGCCAATCGTGGTCATCCTCGTGCGTTCCAAGTCGCCGTCACGGTGGTCCTGGAACAACTGAAGAGGGAGCAACGTAGCGAAGAAGTAAAGAAAAGATTGAATCATACTTTCGCTTCTTTCTCCACGCCTTCTGCTTCCCTCCCTTAGGGGACTTGACCTTCAGGGCTGCTATGTGTAATCCTGCAAGAAACCAGTTGTAGTGTAGTATTGAGCTAAGGGCAATGCATCAGGCACTGGCCATTTTTCTTTTGTTCATGGATTTTTGTTCTAAAGGCGGCCTCATCCTCGAGCGCCGGCTGTTTCTGCGTCAGATGTGTATAATCATCGATCGATTTCAATGCTAGGATAATACTTCTTCAGATATCTTCCATTTATTGCGGCGGAAAACTCCTCTCCTAGCAAAGTTCTCAATATGTATGCATTACCAGGAACGCATCTGACCACACGAAAAGGCCCCTCCCAGTTAGGGGACCATTTGCCGAATTCACTGTATTTAGTTCCAATCGGCAGTAGCGCTTTCCAAACTAGATCGCCTTCTGTGAATTGCTTTACTTTTACTTTCTTGTTATAGTATTTGGCGACCCGCGGCCTTGTTTTTCTCGATGTTTTCCGGGGCTCGAGACGGATCATATGCAAATCTTCTAACTCATCCATCATTAGGCCACCGTAATCCTTGGAGCTCAAATCGTTTTGCAGCACTACTCTCCTTGATTCGATTGCATTTCCCGGGGCAAGATCGCGTGATGCCCGTAAACCAACTCGTAAGGAGAAGTCTTTGTAGCTCCATGGGGGGCCATTCGGTAAGCCCACGGCGCTTCACCGAGTACCGAATGCCATCTCCTCGGCTTACGGTCGATCTTCTTTTGTATAAGCTTGATCATGATCTTGTTAGAAGCCTCTCGCTTGACCACTAGCTTGGGCATAGTATGGAGAAGAATTAAACAGTTTGATTCCCATGCTTTCGGCAAAATCTCTGAATTCCAATGACACGAATTGTGCCCCTTGGTCAGTGGTAATCGTCTGAGGAATCCCAAATCGATAGATGATGTGTTCCTTGACGAATTCGATCATGTTTTCTGACGTCACCTTTTTGAGTGGGATTGCCTCAACCCATTTGGTGAAGTAATGCGTAGCCAAAAGCACGAACTTATGCCCCTTGCTAGATGGTGGATTAATTTGGCCGATCGGGTCTATGCCCCGGCCCCGAATGGCCATGGCTTGATGATGGGATTTAATGCGATGCGGGGACTCTTTGAATATTCCCGAACTTCCGGCAATCTTGACACCCCTTGTAATACTCAAAGCGATCCTCTAATATCGTCGGCCAAAAGCATCCGGCTTTCGCCTAATAACCCATTTCATGCGATAGGCCGATTGGTGCGCTCCACATATCCCATCGTGCACCTCGCCCATCATGTTCTTGGCTTCTTCTGGACCCGTGCATCGTAGCGAACTCCATCTAATGACTTATAGAATAAATTGTCATCCGGAAGAACGAACTTGATTGCCCTATACCCGAGCTTCCTAGAGACTTTTCGGGATGGATCTCTCAAATATTCAACGATCTCTTTCCTCCAATCATCTTCTCGTAAGATCCGTCCCCGGTGCGCTCACTTCGCAAAGAAATGCTTCTTGACTCTCTTTATAACCGGAGGCGCTGCCGAGCCGCCTTGTTTGCTTCCTCGTTATGCTCTCTAGGAATGTCTTGTAGGGTTACCGGTGGAAAGCCCTTCAAGATTTCTCTCCGCATTCCTCGTAGTAACTCCTCGGCGCCTCGCTTCTCGCACTCGTACTTGGCCGTTCAATTGCTTGATGACCAACTCGAATCTCCATAAATTTCAATCGAAACGGCCCCGGCTTCTCTCAAATATTGAAGCCCTCGAAGCGGCGCCTCGTACTCGGCTGGTTATTTGTGACGGTGGGTTGTATAGGAATGGCAAATTCGAACATCTCACCTCCGGGAGAAATTAGTAGAATCCCTACTCCCCCACCTTTGCCACATGATGACCCGTCAAAGAATAGAGCCCATGGGGTAATTTCAAGCGAGATCAATCGAAGGGTCACGGTGTTCGGTTATAAAATCGGCAATGACCGACCTTTGATGGCTTTTGCCGATTCGAACTTCAACTCGAATTCTGATAGAGCTAAAATCCATTTGCCAACCCGACCATTCAAAATTGGCATAGATAACATATGTTTTATCACATCAAACTTCGAGTACACAGTGCATTCGGCATTCAACAAGTAGTGCCGAAACTTTGTACACGAGTAGTATACGCAAAGACACAACCTTTCTATAGCCGAATACCTGGTTTCAGGATCAAGTAGTTTTCGGCTAAGATAGGCTACTACCCGCTCCTTCCCTTCGAATTCTTGAATAAGGGCCGATCCAATAGTTTGGGTATCGGCCGCCACGTACAACTTGAAAGGCTTGTTCAGCTGAGGAGGAACCAGCACCGGCGGCTCCTTCATGTACTGCTTGATTTCTTCGAAAGCCTTTTGTTGTTCGTCGCCCCATGTGAACTTCTGATCCTTCTTTAGTTTTAGCAACGGAGAGAACGGCAACACCTTCTGTGATAAATTTGAGATGAACCTTCTCACAAAGTTGATCTTGCCGAGCAGTGATTGCAACTCCTTGAGGTTGGTTGGAGGAACGACTTCATCAATGGCCTTCATGCTCTTTTTGCCAACTTCGATTCCCCCTTCGTGGACCAAAAATCCCAAGAATTCTCCACCGACACCCCAAATGCACACTTGTTTGGATTCATCTTCGAGCCATGCTTCCGGTGCATTCCAAGGTCTTCTTCACATCTTCCGGATGGGTGACATGACTTAAGGACTTGATCACCACGTCGTCAATGTAGATCTCCACGGTCTTGCCGATCAACTCATGAAAGATGTAATTCATGGCCCGCCGATAGGTTGCACCGGCATTTTTCAAACCAAATGTCATGACGATCCATTCAAACGAGCCTATATGGCCGGGACATCTAAAGGCCGTCTTCGAGATGTCTTCTATTGCCATAAAGATCCGATTGTACCTGCATTGCCATCCATAAAGCTAATCACCTTGTGCCCGAGCAGCGGCGTCAATCAGCAAATCGGCAATAGGCATCGGGTATCCATCCATGGGAGTAGCTCTGTTTAGGTCCCTGAAGTCTATGCAAACTCTCATTTTTCCATTTTTCTTATACACGGGACGATGTTAGAAATCCACTCCGCATATCTCGGGCCGAACGAAGTTTGCGTCAAGTAATCTTTCGATTTCCTTCTTCACATCGGCCAATACTTCATCCTTGTAGATTTTCCGGGGCGAGGCTTATATGGCTTGAAACCGGGCTTGATTGGCAACCGGTGCTCGACGATGGATCGATCCAATCCAGGCATCTCCGAGTAATCCCAGGCGAAGCAATCTTTATATTCTTTGAGAAGCTCAATTAGTTTCCCCCTGAAGTCTGGCTGCAAATTTGCACTGATGAACGTCGGCCTTGGCTTATCACCGCTTCCAATGTCAACTTCCTCCAGCTTATCGGCCGACATGAATCCTCGTCCCAGCTTGCCATCAGTGCCATCCACGGGGTTCTCCATTAAAAATTACTGTAAGAGCCGATCGCTTGAATCGGGTACGTTGGTCACTGCCGACGGGTTCAACAGGACCTTCTCCCCGCTCCTTCCCCGAGAAGCAATCGATGCCTTGGTACTCCCCGGAAGGCCGGTTCCATGTTAGCCACGCTCACGAGTCATCCGCCCGGACGACCTCGATTTCATCGTCCACCCACCGGATCGGTGATGCATGGTGGATGGGACGCGGCGGTTGGCGTGGATCCGGTCCCCGCCCAAGCGACGGTGTAGGCTCCCTTCCCTTCGATGACGAAGAAGGTGGTGAGCGGCGTTTTGGACCCGATCATCAAGTCCACGTGAGCGCATCCTTTGGTGTCTGAGGGGTTCCCGGCGAAGTCGTTCGGGATGATGCTTGTTGGTGTCGGATCGCTCGGGGTCATGCCAAGCTTCCCCGAAGGTGGTGTACGGCATCACGTTGGCTGCCGCGCCGCCGTCGACGAACATCTTGGTCAATGGCTTGCCATTGACGTACCCCCTCAAGTACAGTGGTCTCATGTGGCGGTTCTTGGCCGGCTTGTCGAAGACGGCTCTGTTTGGCGAGCACTAGTTGTGCCATCATCTCCTCGGCGTGCTCGTCGTCGAAGGAAACTTCCTCTCGCATGACCCGGTTAGCGGGAGCCATGAACTCGTTCGGTAGGAAGTATACCATGCATGTAGGGGCCGAACGCTTCGATCCTTCCGGGCGATCCTTGGGGCGCCACTTCGTCTTGTCCGGATCCCGGCTTGTTTCAACTCGCGGTTCCTCAAGCGTTGGACCCGCCTCTTCGGCTCTTGCGCGGACCGTGGGCACCATTGCCCCTTACGCCGGACGTAGACATCTTCATCCTCCTCGTGGTCGGCCCACCGAGATCGGCTCGGCGCTTCTCGGGATGATCAATGATTTCAATTTTTTGCCGCCGATCCCCATTCGGGTGGATCCTTCCAAGTCTTTCATGGGCGGATCGGCGATTGGCGGTTTCTGCCCGTACTCGGCATATCTGTCGCCGCATTCGGGACAGGTTCTTTAATGTGGGCGGCTTTAGGCCCTCATTCCCGGCGGTGCCCGAAGAAGGCGCATCCCCGGTGGGGCGCGCTCCCCGCTCGCGCGCGTGCGTTCCCCGATTCCACTCGCGCGCATCTTCCTCGGCCCCCGCGCCCGCTCCTCCTCATGGCGACGCCTTTGGTAGCGCTCCTTTTCCATCCGACGCCGCCATTTGTTGAGGAGAATGCGTGACGTCACCTTGGGTTTAGGCTTGGACGATTCCCCAATCTCGATGTGGCTTTTGAGAACGCGGGGGGCGTCGCCTGTACTTGCTCTATGGTCACCTCGGCGCTTCGGGTCAACCGATCCATCTTGCTTGGACTCCGGCCGAGGTCGGGACCTTGACTTTCCCTTTCTCTTCGGTACGTTATCGCATTGATAGAAAAGCCGAGCATGTTCTCAACGGGGAAGGGGTGGCCATCCCGGCTTCATCTTGTTGTCGAACTTGAGATGCCCTTCTGGATAGCCTTACGGATCCTCATCCCGAAGACCCCGCAATCGTTGATGGAGTGCGAGTCCCTTGTCATGGAAGCCGCGGTAACGCTTAGCTTTGACTCCATCGGCCGAAGCATAGAATGCCCCTCGGGCGACTTGATTCGGCCTTCTTTTACCAAGAGCTCGAACAACTTGTCAGCCTTTGTGATGTCGAAGTCGTAAGTTCCTTTGGTCTGTCTGACCCAACGCTGATTCATTGTGAGAGGCTCTTTACCCCACATGATTTCCGCCGCAGCTATCTCCAGTTCGTCGTCAGAATCCTCGAACAAATCAGCTTTGTCCAAGAATTGATTGTAGATATCGGCGATGTCGTGCTGCTTGCCAAACTTGGGGTCTTTCTTGAGGCCATATGCCTGATTGCTCATCAGGGATAACTTTTGCGACAGCTGGCCCAGGTTCTCGAACTCCATCCCAAATAACTTTTCGCGCACGGCTGGCAACATCCCGCGACGGCCATATCGCTAGGCCGATCGTCGGCAAGTTCAATGAGAAGCACATGCCCTTGACTTCTCTGAACCTTCTGAGGAACTCCGGCGGTGTTTCACTATGCCTTTGCTTTAGGGTGGCGAGATCAATCAACTTCTTCTCGGCGGCCGCCGCCGAAGTAATGAGCGTGGAATTTGCGCTCCAAATCTTTCCACCTGGCCACAGATTCAGGCGGCAAGGACGAGAACCACTGAAAAGCCGGACCCGTCAGCGAGGCGGGGAAGTAGCGAACCCTGAACGTCTCTTCGGCTGAACACTCCCCGAGCTGCATGAGATAACGAGCGATATGCTCGACCGTGCTTGTCTCGTCCTGCCCAGAGAACTTTGTGAATTCCGTCGGCGGTTTCACCCTTGGTGGCAGGAGCACGTTATAGTACCATTCCGGGAACGGCGGCTTCGTAGGTGGGGCCCCGCATCCTTGGCTTGAGGCCGAACCGATTCTCGCATCAATTCGGCCATCTTGCGTGCTAGGGCATCTTCCTCCCGAGCGCCCAGTAGCCGCGTACCCCGGGTGCGGAAAGGCATCGAACGCTCCGTAATTCCCCACTTCATGATAGCCACCGCCGTATAAATTCCTCTCGGGAGCCGCTTGGTGGACGGAGCTATTCTTCGGCGGGGTCGAGTGGGGCCCCGGATGAGCCGAACGCTAGGTCTCCGTACGTGGGCCGGTACGGATTCGGCCGTTGCACGGGCCGACCCGTGCTGCTTTGTGGTGGCGGCGGGATTGGTTGACTTCCCGAAGCTTGCAACGACGGCCGAACCGGCCGCCCCCCGGCTCCCCGTGGAGGAGGTTGGAACGTTTGGCTCCGGAGCTCGAGGAGGAGGCTGGCGCCGCACGGCCCCGTGGTGGCGGCCGAGAGCTTGATTCGCCCGGCTCCACGGTGCTCTTTCGGCGTACGCCTTTCCGAACGCCCGCCCCGCGCCCGGACCAAAGAGGGCCACCATCATCCGTTGGAGCGACCCAAGGAAAGCTTGATTGTGCTTGGTGAGCACGTCGTCCATTGACTCTTGGAAGATCCGCGCGCATTCTTCCTTTTCTTGTTGGGTCGTAGCGTCGGTTTCTCCCGGCAACGGCACTCCGGGCGGGGCCATTCTTCGGATATGGTACACCGCTTCGATTCTTTTTGAATGACATGAGACACTTTTGTTGAAACCGATTCACGGCGTCCAAGAGCCGCCGTCTTGCTCCGGAGAAAGGTCCTCAATGTTGACATCCGGAGGTCCGTGATCTCGGGCATCTCGAACCAATTCGGCTGTATGTCCCCCGGGCGTGCCAAAAAGTGTGTTGACGCAAAATGTGCACTCGGCGCCAATCACACGGCAAGCCGAAAAGCTTAGCTTCGCACGCGCGAGAGAGAAAGTGACGTGCCGGTCAATTTTTCCCGAAAATTAACAAAAGATGAAACGGTTAAATACCAAAATTTGGAACCTCACGGGTGGTACCGAGGCGAGTTCCATATTTACGGCTAAGAAGCCAAGCAAGACGACATGTAGCTATGCGAAGCTACCGTCAAAGAACCACGACCATTCGGGTAACCAAGAAGGGAAAAAGAACATTGCCGAATGGATGACGTAAGCATGACAACGATCGATCTTTGAATGAACATAGATGCATGTGCCAAGCCATAACCGATCCTCATGAAGATTAACATTAAATAAAGTAGAGCACGAACATGATCATGTATTAAAATAAGCATGCATAGATCCAAAGCGTTAGTCTACCGCATGTCTAATCACTTTAAGATCCGTCGGGCACGACATCGCAAATCTATCCACCGCATGATACAACTTGCATGAAAGAACGCACCACTTTCCACAAATAGATCTATCCACCGCATGATACAACCTAAATATGGAAAGCTAGAAGCATACGTCTTTTAAAACATAAATAACGCACGTGATCTACTTGTGAAGATATAACCGAATGCGGCCGAACAACCGATTCGGGGTCCATGGAGAAGGAACAAACATTACCACGTGAATAAATCTATCGAAAGCTGAATTGGAAATCTAATCCACCGGATGACTAGCTCCAAAGCAGCCCAAAAACTCGCATCTACCGCATGATACCCGGCTCTTTCAAGATTTATACTAACAAAGCAAGCTTGAACCCGCAACACGTAACAACCTAGATCGATTCGGTCTCGGCTATCGGAGAGCACAAGATCCACGCGTCAAAACACGAGACCCACTCGTGCACAGATCTTAAAAGGAAAAGAGCCGATCCAAACCCATCTAGATTGGGCAAAAGTGTATTACATGAATTAAAACATAAAGCAAAACTCATGATAACACAGGGTAACTTAATGAATCTACTGGATCTTGCCAAAATCCAATAGAGCCGATAACTAGCTTCGAGCTAAACCTTAGCCTACCGCATGGCTCATGATCTAACAAGAAACCCTCTTGAACCAAGCTTGAATCTACCGCATGACACGAAGCATGGTAACAAGACTACTTGCATCGATCTAAATCCACCGCATGATACTAGACATGATACAAGGTTGCCGGTACTCACGGAGGTCGACGGATCGATTGGTCCTCTCGAAGAACTCGACGACACGACAAGGGACTCTAGGGTTTGGCGTAAGGCCGGTGTGTATTGAGGAATGAACGTCCGTTTTACATACATCCGGG
The DNA here is from genome assembly GCA_947561735.1 of Cenchrus americanus. Taxonomy (NCBI): domain Eukaryota; kingdom Viridiplantae; phylum Streptophyta; class Magnoliopsida; order Poales; family Poaceae; genus Cenchrus; species Cenchrus americanus. The sequence goes on along the minus strand of OX387240.1, from coordinate 7,834,338 downwards.
GATCATATTTATACCCCGTCGATTACAATTGCGAATGGATTCATTGCCTAACTAAACTTGATCACTGTCCATCCATTCGCTTCTCCCCGATCGAGCCACGTCACCGTCCAATCCCGCAAAATCGGCTCTCTTGTTCCTTTGCCGAACCGGAGCGGATAGCCGACCGCGGATCCTTCTGCCGAAAATCTCTCGAAGATACCTTTCCTTCCACCGGACGGACTCTTTTCCGAATCGGTCCCACATGTCATACTCCTTACCAAATTTTGGTGTTAACGGTGTGTAAAGAGTTTCGGCTTGTGCAAATATGTGATCGGTAGGGTGCATTTGTTGAGTGGGCTCACCAATTGCACATCCCAAGTGAATACTCTTCCCTAGTCTTCTTCTTCCACCAGCTGCGCCACCGTCCTACCCCATGCGTGCTGCCCTCCTCCTCGGGCACCGGTCATGCACCGTCGCGGCCCCGGTCACAAGCTCCACCGGCCATTGGCATCACCGGCCACAAGACGAAGGCAGAGGGGGGAGGGACTTGAATCAACATCTAGGCTATTTGAAGCCTCCATAGCGGGGAACAAGGCTCATCTGTGTTTCCACTAGCCAGGCTTGCATGCCCATTTTGCATTACCAGGGCCAAGCTAATAACGTATTGTGTAGCTTACCAATCGCAGCAACTCCATCCGTCCCAAAAAGATGATGTTTTAAGATTGTCCTAAGTCAAACTTTCTCAACTTCGACCAAGATTGTAGAAAAAAATAATCAATGTTTATAACATCAAATAGATATAATATAAAAACAGATCTCATAATGAATCTAATAATATATATTTCACACGATAAATACACATGATTTTCTATAATTTTGGTCAAAGTTAAAAAAATAGACTTCAGACAATTCTAAAACGTCAGTCTTTTTTCAGACAGAGGGAGTACATTGCATTGCATAAGCTTGGACTTGAATAAAGCTAACGAAGCCTACCAACCACCCTCGCTTCTCAGTAGTAGTATTATTTCTTGAGACGATGATGACCTTCCTATTATCTCTACACCTAAAAAGAATGAAACTAAGACTACATTTTTGTCTAACTTTTTCTTTCCCTCCCGCGGGTCAGCCTCTCCGTCGCCCCCGCCCCATCTCATATCCTCCCGCACTGGTTTCCCCCGGCCCGACCCTGCCTGCAAAGGTAAAAAAAACCTCCTTCAACCGCTGTCCTCCCCCGGCCCGACCCTGCCCGCCGCCGGCCGTCGGCACGGGCTCCACCGCCGCCGCCCCACCACCATCTGGCCTCCTCTCTACGCCGTCGCCGCCGCCTCCCCCGAACGCCTCCTTTGTAGGAGCCGCGCCGCTGTCGTTAGTTTCACGCGTGCCCGTGAATGCTTCGTCCGTCGGATCCACCATCCAGGTCCTCTCCGTCGCCGCCCGGCTGCCTCCTCCGCTGTCGGCCGAGCCCCACGCGCCTCGCCACCGCTTCCTCCTCACCGGCCGCCCTCCCGGTGGCCACCACCTCCACCGCGGCCTCGTCCGTGTCCCCCCACGCCAGCGGCTCCATCATGAAGGTACAGCCCGACGAGAGTGGCGGCGCGGGCCGCCGCGGCGACGGAGAGCCTGGCTGGAGCTCCTCCTCCTCCTCCCTGCCTTACCGCCTGGGCGAGCCGAAGAGCCCGAGGGTCTCCCGGCACGAGTGAGTCCACCCTTTCCCCCTTCACGGTCTCGATTGGAATCCCCCGCTTTGGATTGTGCCGATTCGTGGTCGTTGCGCTCTGATTCGAGGCTGTGGTGGTTTGCTCTTCCTGCAGTGTCACTTCGGCGGCCACTTGCTCCCGGCTCCCGGCTCCCCAGCAGAGCGCTCCCCTGAAGGGACCTACATCGGCGGTGGAGGAGGGACCCTAGGCGCGGCGGCGGGCCTCTTCGCCCTCGACTGTTCCGACGGCGTGGAGCCTCCAGGCAGTGGGCGCGCGTCAGCCCTCGCCTCCGGACCTCCCAACTCGATCCCTCCTCTCCCCACGCAGAGCTGCAGGTCTCATATCCATGGTATGGAAGCCGCTAATTTCACACCGCTCCCCCTCTCTCGACTTTTCATTCTCACAGATCCTGATCCTCGCTGGCACATGCACGTTGGTGAGGCAACGACCGCGGAGAAGGAGGTGGAGTGGAAGAAGGCAGCGTCATTGGCGAGGAGCGCCGACCAGATGGTGTAGAAGGTGCTTGCTCCGCAACCCCTCTGCATCGCGTGCTGCCCCTCACTGCGTGTACCATGCCTGCGTCTCTTGGTCTGAGACTAATCCTTTCCCCTCTCCGCTCTTCTCTTATTCTCTCTTCTTTTTCTATGCCCCAATTTTTGGTCGAAACCCATTGGAGGGTGAGGGGTGGTGAATTTGCATGTCGAATATTTTGGCAATGAAGTGTGGATTGTGGAAGGCGCTTATTCGTCCTTTATTTTGCCAAACACAATTAAACTGGCCGATCGATCAATATACATAAGCAATGGTCACTGATATTGATTATTCAGTATAATGTTCAGTGTGCGAGACGAAACTCTTGAGTTGTAGCAACATAAGGTTTTTTTTTAACTGTGCTTTTGTTCATCTAATTAGTTTGCCCTCTTCTGTTGTAGGCTGTGTTCTTTGAACAGGACTACAATATGGATCTTTCTTTAATGTTCTGGTGCACCTGCCGGCCAATCATGGACTGCTTATTAGCTGAAATCTGATAGCAGGCACTTGGAAGGTACACCCCTTTTGCTACGATTTCATACTGAAAAGTTTATCCGAGTGTGCCATCTATGATCCATTTTGCATATATTAGGAGATGTTTCTCATTTCAAGTGTGAGGTTAGTTATTGCAGACAAAAAAATCCTTGCGCATTTGCCCAGACAATGAGAGTGAAAGTCCATTTGGCATGTATTCAAGACTCAAGTGCTCAGATAATGATAGCAGTTGATAGTTTTCTTCCTTTTCTCCTGCTATAGATTAATGAATGCCACTGCCTGCGTGCAATTTTGATTGGCAGCCAACTAAATGTGAACTCATAGCTCATATATTTGAGTATGAATCCTTTTGGTTTTCCTACACTGTGCCCTTGTTCTTTAAGGCACTTATTTTGTTTTTCCTGAACAACTATAAAGATAACTATATTTATTTATTTTCTATATGCATGTTTCACAGAGCAGGTTCCACAAATGAAGTTTCTTAACTTGTCATTTCATATATTCGAACCCACTGATTTTTTTTGCATGTTGTATGTCCAACTTTCATATTAGAGTAAGCTTTGCAAAGCCATTACTATCAAAAGGTTCAGCCATTTTCTGATGCCATCAAAAGCTCATATTGGTTTGAGCTTTCCATAGGTATGAAAATGATTGTTTTCTTCCATTCTGATGCACAATTCCTGTTTCGGATGCTATATTTTCTTGACATTCATTCTGTCCATATTTTGTGTTATTTCTTGCTGTCGACAAATCACCTAGATGATATGTCATTGTGGAGAAAGTAATTTTATATGTTTATTTCCGTTGCATAATACTTGCAATACTTTTGCCAATGTTTCCATATGTGTTGTCACCATTTAAATTTTTATTGTGACCTGTTGACCTTGTCTTTGTCTTTACTGAGAACGATGACGGGCTGTGCGGTGCTCTTCCTCCTTACCTCCACTTCCGGTGCCAGGAGACGTCGATGGCGGGGACTCCAGCAAGGCGGCTGCGGGGACTCCAGCAAGGCGTCAAGCACTTGTACCTTCGGCGAGGTGAGAGTTGAGCCCTTTCCCTCTCTCTCTCCATTTACCTCTGAATCGAGCCTCCCTTACAAACCATAACCATGGCAGCCCGTCCCCATTAATCATGGTAGCTGTAACTGCTGGCGGAAGCTCAAGCAGCAACTGCTGGAGGCTTTATTCTTCCCCTCTTTCTTTCCCTTTTTCCGGATTTTTTGCACTATATACTAGCCAAAAGGCTTCCATGTACCCTGACTGGATACCTCTGTTGTTGCGCTGTGCGAACTATGGTATGCTACAAACTTGTGAAAAAGGAAAACTTGTGCTTTCAGGTGGTGGGAGTGTGTTGCTTTGCCTGAAGACATTGATTCCAGTGAAGAAGATTCACAAGACAGCAAATGAGGCATCTGGCATTTGAGGTAATTATGCAGCAGATCATTCACTTTATGGGGCATTATGAACTGTTTGTTTTCTGTGATGGTGTGATCCGGGCCACTTCAGTATTATGATATAAACCAAGATATTTCTTTTTCTTTGAAATAGCTTATTTACAGATTTCTTATCCAACAACTGTGATAACTCATTTTGGATTTTTGTGAATTATGTGCTTTCTCTTTATAACTACTGAACAACTTTTGCTCTTTATGTTCTGAATACTGAATTTAATGACTAGGTAAATATACAGATCAGGGAAGATACCGAATTTTCGTGTGCTAAGACTAATGTTTTGTTCAATGAAATAGAGGATGCAGATTTTGCTTTGTCACCCCAAATGTGGAAGTGCCCTGTCTCTTGTAATGCTGATTGCATAGTGTTCATGTGTTTGTTCAGGCATCACATACAGTGTATATCTGGAAGATTAGAATTCGTGGGGAAGAAAAAAACAGGTTGGTTCCCTCCCTCTTATCACTATTGTCTATATATTTTTTCCATAGCTATTCTCTTGATGGCATGTTCCTATAGTTTTTTTCTTAATGATTCTAGCCTCGATTTCAAATTTTTGCCCTGTTAGAGAATACAGATTAGCTAGGATAGAGGGGATATCATTCAATTAGTAGTTTGAGAAACATGAATTTTGGTAGCTCGTTTTTAGTTCCGCCTTTATTTATGATGCTACACTGGTTACTTCCCCCCCCCCTAAACTCTCAACTTTATTAATTGATGGAAACTGAATGCGTAATCCATCCTAATTTTTTGAAGCAACGAAAGATTAAAAAAACCCTGATATATTGTCAATAGTCCTAGCATCTGTAGATTGTTGGGTTGTATTATTGGTTTTGACTTTTGAGTTCTTAGTTATGTTAGCATGATGGCCATGCTTAGGAACGATCTAGATGGCCATGATGGCCATGCTTAGGAACCTCTGTTGCATTCACAATACAGTTTCTAGAATCAAAGAGTGCTGCCTTGACCTTTCTTATTTTCATCACAATGTATGCCGTAGAAATCTAATTAACAAACATAGTGAAGCATAAATTTGGTGCTTCTAAACAATGGGAACGAGTTGATGCTTGGTTGTGCAGGAATCCACGTCAATGGCTGATTTGCAGGAGTTAAAATGACTGAATGAAGGAGGCTACATTCTTACTATCATTTAATCAGTGTTGCTGGCAGTACCCTTATTTGTTTTGGGTTGCATTCTTAGGAAAAGAGTATTGTTAAATTTAATTCTTTGCACTGGTTAAGTAGTAATTTAAATTTACAAGTAATGGAGTGCATATGCTTCACCATTTTATTATGGCAACATGATGTTTGTACATATTTGTGTTGTGACTCTTCTTTCTCAATTATTTTCCTACTTCTGCAGGAGATGGTAACCTGTCAGCAGGGATGGCTCTGTACTTGATAGGATTGCTAAAATTATTTCCTAAATAAATTCTGGTACCCCGGTTTGCTTTTCAAGTAATCAGCAAGACGAAACAATAGCATCAATGGTAAGGTTCAGAATCTACTTGGTTGTAGGTCATCCTCACTGTCAATTCTTTAGAGCAAAAGGACTAAACAAGCATATCTTGGGTGCTTATTTTGTTTTTTAAGATAAACTATGGGCTATTTGAAATTAGTATTACTGACATTAGTATATTTCAAAATGGTTGTGATGGAGGCTATCATATGATAGCATGACATTGCTTTGTTCAAAATGGTGTTGTCACAGAGGTTGTATTACCCTACATCTACTTCTAAATACATGTATATAACTGTAGGTAATATTTTGTAAAGAAAGCACTGAAATTTGCTTCTAGTTTTGATGGGAAAGAACAGACATAATCAGCCATGTTTCCTTATGAAGAGGAGAAAAAATAGATTCATTTACCGAAAACAGATTATGTATCTCATATTCCGAGGGGTTGCAGAAGTGCATGTGGCTGATGTTGGGATCAATGTTTCCATTTGTTGATTAATTAAACACTGTAAGTAATCATTAGACAAGCCTTTTTAAAAAAGTACAGCATGATTAGCTAGACCGTTTTATATCTCATTACTAAAGATATTTGTTGGGTAATCTTTATAGCCACTTATTACTTATTTAATTATGTTTCTTCAATACTCAATTGTTCTAACATGTATTATTTGGTTCCATCTTCAGCATAATCAATGAAGTGCTAGCCAAAAGGATCTCTTTCTAAATAAACTACGGGGAGCTACAACTATCGAGATATAACTGATTTGTAGGATGTGAGACGTGCCTTGTTAAGCATGAGTGATTTTTGTTTGAGACTTATGTAATGATGAAAATCTTGTTATCAATGGTAAACATCCTATGTGAAGTGCCTCTGTATAATTTTTTAGTTGTCCGTATCAGAAAAAGATTTTTTACTTGGTCCGTAGCAACGCACGGGCATTACACTAGTTTCATTCTGATTGTCGAGATAAGAATAAACCAACACATTGGGTTTGCCTTTCCTTTATATCTAAAAAAACCCTAACTCTTTTCTATGCGGAAATTAACTTTGGCTCTTTTTTTTTGCACATTGCACGTATTTATGGATTTATTTGGCTCCGACTGCAACTTGCACTCATCAGCCGATCAATCGCCAAAGTGTTTGCCAGATGGCACCGCACTCGACCTGCAGGCTCCTCGTGCTCTGATGTGGCCGCAGCCGCAGCCGCAGCCGCAGCCACACGCGCGACGCGAAGCGAAGCGATCGTGCTAGAGACGACGAGACGTGCTGGTCCGCTGCCGTGAGGCGCGTTCCGGTCAGCCGGTTCCAGTGCAGGGCAGCCGGTTCCTCGCCGGCGAGAAGAGGGTTTGCGGGACGCGTCGTTTCGGAGAAGGTGTTCCCGGGCGGTGGTGTTGCTGGCTTCATAAGATTGGTTGCACAGAATTCAAAGCTAGTTGATTAATTGTGTTCCAACACTAATATCTTTTTAATGATTCAATCCATTTATAATCTGATTGCATATTAATGTTTTTTGCAATTAAATCTACGAAACAAGATATCACTTGACTTCACAAAAATAAAAATATCATAAATATCATGTTTCGTCACAAAAATGAAAATAACATACTTGATCATGTTTTTGTCACAAAAATAAAAATAACATAGTTACTATTTTTATTTTGTGACAAAACATGGTTAAGTATATGTTATTTCGTATATTAAAATCCGATTGCATACTAATCTTTCTTTCATTTAAATCTAAAAAAAGATAGCACTTGACCATGTTTCGTATAAAAATATGTAAATTGCATATATTTGACAAGATTTGATAAGATTACAATCCAAATATAACTTTCCTATGATCATGATCAAAATTTGACATTCTTGAATGCGCCGCAAACCAAATATTTAAGAAATTTTGTTATATTTTATTTTTGTTTTGTGACGAAACATGATCAAGTGATATCTTGTTTTGTAGGTTTAATTACAAGAAATATTAATATGCAATCAGATTTTAATTTAGTTAAACTATTAAAAAGGTATTAGTATTTAAATACAAGTAATCACTTAGAGCAACTCCAACAGCTCTTCTATATGATCTCCGATCGGTAAAAAAATAGAAAACGGGTAAAAAGACGATCCAACAGAATCGCTATCAAGGTCGTACTCTATCCTGGCTAGGTATACCTCCGCCTCCCCTCGTCGTATTTGCCGAGCGCACGGTGCTAGCCATCGCGGCACTCGCGCCGCAGCCCGCAGTTCCCGCGCACCTTGTTCGCCGCTCCGGCGCTTCGAATCTGCTGGTGCATATCAATTTGATCAAACCAGATCCATCAGCGGGGTTGTGGCCTTCACGTGAACACGCTGCAGCTTTCAGGGGAGGCAGCAGCCTTCACATGCAAGGCAGCGGCGTCAGTCAAGGGCCATGCCGCCATGGCGCTCGGCCGCTCAGGTTCGGGGGTCAGCGGCACCTGTTATGGGGCAGCCGGCAACACCCAGTTCGACTCCATGGAATCAGAAGAGACCGATGGAATTAGATGACGTGGACCCAGTTTTTAAATATAGCCATCACATTTTTCCTAGTCTATTGGATTACACCAGGAAATTAGAGAGTTTCCTATATTTGCAAGGGGATATAATCTTCAAATTTAACTAACAAAATACAAGAGCTCTTGGAGATGCTCTTATTTTTTAATTTAGTGCCACCAATCAAATCAGGCCGGGAGACCTCCGCCCGCGCTCACCTCCGCCATATATATATCATAGGAGAGGGAAGGTACTGATTTTGTTAAAGTTCAAGAAACTATATATGATAATACGGGCCGTTTGGTACAACTTCATGAGCAGCTTCACGAGTAGCTTTACAAATTCAATAGCCAAACAGCCAACTCTCTGCCCAACTCTCTGGTCAGCTTCTCTGAAAACTCACTCTCACAGAGTTAAACACATGGTGAAGCTGCAAAAACATGGCTCTCTCCCCCGCTCATGAAGTTGATCATGGAGTTTTTTTCTAAAAAACAGCTCTACAGTTGAAGCTGAGCTGTGCCAAACAGGCCCTACATGTGTTGTGGCTAGCTTTATTAAGGGCGTGTTTGGGAGGGCTCCGGCTCCACCAAACCAACTCTGGAGCAGCAACTCCACCAATTTGCAGCTCCACCGTGGAGCTGGACTCTCCCTTTGGAGCTGAGGAGATGTGTTTGGCTGAGACAACAACTCCAGCTCCGAAAAATGAAGATTTGAATAGATTACCCTCTTTTGCCCTTTTTTTCCTCGCATGCGTGTGTATGTGCTGTGTTGTGTTGTGCGTGTGTGTGTGGTTGCATGCGTGTGTTGTGTGTGCATGCGTGTGTGTACGTGTGCGTGCTGTGTGTGCATGGGTGTGTGTACGTGTGGGTGCTGTGTGTGTACCTGTGGGTGTGTGTTGCATGCGTGTGTTGCTTGCGTTTTTTTTTCTTTTGAATTTCAACAAACAACTAAAGATTTTGATCAACACACATCTCCAAGACTCCGAGTAATCGATAATTAGAAATTGTCCGGATGCATATAAAAGTTTACACGGACGAATTGTTCAAATGATAAGAGAGATAAAAGTTCAATGTCGATTACAAGCTAGTGCCAACCGAGAGCGAGAGATGTGGCAAGTTCATCTCAAAAAGTATCCATGCAAGTCCAACTCGCTTCCGGAGTAGATGTATCTGATGCATTTGCTAGGACTGCATCTCGTTTATAACGTTCTGGTATTGTTGGCATGTAATTGGGATCACGATCAAACCGAGCAAAGTCGGCATCCTCCCGTTATGCTCACGAATGAAATTGTGAAGAACCATGCAAGCGACAACTATCATTTTTTGCTTCCACATGGGGTATTTCTTTATTCTATATAGAATTTCCCACTTCATTTTTAATAAACCGAAAGATCTCTCAATGACGTTACGAATAGATGAATGCTTGCGATTGAACTTTTCTTTCGGAGTATTAGGTTCCATACCTCTATGCCACTCAGGCATATGATACCTCTCACCCTTGTATGGAGCAAGGTAACCGGGCCGATTCGGATATCCGAGCATCGACAACATAATATTTTCCCGCAAATAATAAAAGAAATTAAAATATTTTCATGGTCAACGTAATGAAATTAATTATTGACAACTATTTACCTTGTGGTGGATGTGGAAAGAAGTCCTTGTCGACACTCAATGCATTGTATAGCACACTTGTGTCATGCATAGATCCAGGTTGGCCCGCTGACACATATGTGAATCTCATGTCAAAATCACAAACTGTTAATACATTTTGGGTGGGTATCCCTGTTTTTCCAATGTATCTCACTTGCTCATCAGGTGGAAGTGTCACATGAATATGTGTGCCATCTAATGCTCCAATGCAATCTTTGAAATATGGATAGGCTCGTTTGTCATCCCTTATCCTTCTATGGATTGTGTGAAAATTTGGATCTTTTGGCCTAATGAAATCCTTTGCCATGCTCATCAAACTAAACAAAACCTCCTCAAATTTACGACTAATAGTTTCACCAGAGTGCTTGAATCTATTTTGACTTCTGCTGTTGGACTCATTCCCCGAACAAATGAATAACAGAATACCAAGACTCTCAATAGTAGACATATGCAGTGATGAGGTCAACCCATACCTCTGAACCAGTAACTTGTGTAGGTCGGAAAAAATCTCTGGGCAAACTAGGGTGGTATTCTCATCAGTCCAGTCAATATAATCTCCTCCCTATACATGATTTATGACATGGCAATTTGCTCCAATCAATATCTACAAATTAAAAACTTGAGAGTGGAAAGACATCGAATTATACCTCATCATCTTTGTTCTTTTTGGTCGATGCAGCACGTCTCCTACGCGTAGCACCGGACGTAGCTGATGCCTGAGACGCCAAGAACGCATCGCCGATGGACGGGTCCGATTCAAAAACCCCGACCGCGCGCGCTTCCCAGCCGCCTGTGCCCCTGCCAAGAATACAACATAATTATTTATAGCAATGTGACTTGTTGACATAAATTGAGACTCCACATGCAACCTGAGTTATAGGTCTGTTTGTATGGCCTGTATGGCTGTTTCATGTTATTACTTAACTGAACAAAGATGGTAGATGAAATCACATGATGAGGCAAGATATCACTAATTTCTAGAAGTTCATAAACCTAGACCATAAAGTACTGTAACACAAATACTTATATCACTGCCTAAACAACAAGAAAAAATGGGAACCAAGTTACCATCATTCAGAACCTCAAGAATAAATTATCAAGGTGCTGAAAAGTGAAAACTTCACCTCTATTGTATCTCGACACACAAAGGAACATTAAAAAACTGTAAGGTTAGGTAGCAGACACGCTAGCATTCATGCATTACTAGTTATTAATTCAGTCTTTGCAGCTCACTACACCGATTGCATTAAACTTTATACAGATTACCACAAAGATGGATTACCACAAAGATGGATTGCTGAAATAATAAGCTTTATACAGCTTTTCCACTAACACCCCGCCGTAATTAATCAGGACACGTGCTGCCAGCGAAATCAAGATGGATTGCGAAAACCGAAAGAGCTACAGGAGCACATACCTAGCTCGCGTCGATGCGCCGTCCATGCCTAGACGGCTCGCGCCGCCGCCGAGGCCGGCCGCGGCCGAGCCAAGGCCGCCGAGCCCCCGCCCATGGCAAACGAGTCCCGGGGCGGAGGTACGGACTCCGGCCGGCGAGTTCTTCTCCCGGCGAGGTCGTCGATTGCCGCGCCGGCGGCCGTAGAGCCCCGACCGGCGCCATCTAGGGTTGGAGGAGGACGATGGAGACCAACTCGACGAGCGAGAACCAAGAGCGAGGAGGCGGAGGGAGCGGCGGCGGGTCATGCCGGCGATTCCGCCGATGCGGCCGGCCGGGCGGTGGAGGAAGGGGCCGCCGGCGGTCCCGGCGTCTCGCGTGAAGACGGCCGTCGCGATGCGTCGCGAGGTGTCGCGAGGGGCGGCTTCGTCGTCGGGAAAAAAAAAAGATGAACCGGTATGTTGTGTAATCGGTGGCAGTGGTGGGTAATTACCCCCCAACTCCACGAGTTGTTAGGAAAAACGTGTTCGCAGAGTACCCCTTGAGGCACTCCATGAAATTGGTGGAGTTGGGAGCTAGATCCATGGATTTCGTGGATCTGGAGTTTTTGGAGCTAGGGTGTTTGGCACGAAAAAAATGGAGTGGAGCTATTTTTGTGGATCTGGAGCTGCGTGGAGCCCTCCCAAACACGCCCTAACTTAACGACGAATCTTAACAACCCAAATCTCAACAGCAAGGGTAACCTGCTCGCCCTCCGTAGAGGCTCTGAGTCTAAAGGGATTACTACCTGCCTGCCAAACTACTCAATCTATTCGGCTTATATGAAGGCGACATATCGGTGGAAACCAACCTCTCCATGCAAACTATGGAAACTTCAATCTGAGTCACACGATGTTGATCCAACGGAGATCTCATGGGAGGTGGAAGGGGTGATTTGCAAAATCACCTTTGCAAATCACACCTCCCACCTCTCATGAATTTTGTAAATCACTCCTTCCACCTCCCATGAGATCTCCGTTGGATCAACATCGTGTGACTCACATCAAGTTTCTATAGTTTGCATGAAGAGGTCGGTTTACTAGATATGTTCCCTTATATGAATGCCGATCCTAACAAATAGCTAACAACCAAATCCCTAAACAAATGCTAGCCAACTAATCCCCTGCTTATCCCTATTCTCCTGCAGCTGCTGCTGCAGGTGCAGAGGCCTTGCGCCGGCGCCTGAAGTACTGACGGCCCACAAATGAATCCATAACAACATGATCCTGGAGCCTTAAGTGTAAAAGTAAGACAAACTATATTTTCTTTTTCCTGTTGTGTAAAGGTTGTATAATGCAAATAATTTGCACAGAAAAACCATGCCAAATAAAGCAGAATCCAAAATAAATGTGATCATGTGCAAAGAATCCAATAAAAACATATATAGAACATATTTTAAGACTAAACAATCGACTTAAGTAAGCTTACTTATTTATGAACAGTAAAAACCATATGTATTACCTGGACTCAGCTTGCATCAATCAGAATCAAATGCCCTTTCAGGATTAACTACTGAGTACTACTACTACAAGAACCTAGTCCTTCTTAGATTAACCTAAGACATACACAAATAGGTTCAGCAGATCAAATAGCAAGACATATATAACCTGTTGTAAAGTTAGACAGTAAAATAGTTTTAAGAACACCAGGATTTCGAGGTTCAGATAAAAACTGATTTGAGTTCCCAACTTGGTCATATATTGTATGAAGAATCTGTGACGTCAGATGCAAAATTGGCTCAGTGTTGCCATTCTATCTAACACAAGGAATCACAAATGTAGATTCAACAATAATTTTTACCTCCATGAGGATGCAATCAATGTCAGTGAAGATAGGTACATAATAGGAGAAGCTGGCAAGTAAACCAAAACAAGAAAAAAAAAACACCTTGAAACTGCATTTGAGTCAATAGAGGTGCAGTATCAGTAACATTACTATGACTAGGAACAAACGTACTAGGCACGACCGACAAAGGCACCGGTTGATCCAAACAAACCACCATCTGACCTGACTGGGCTGTCTGACCGGCCATTGGAGGCGGTCTGATCGGGGTCGTTCTGAGCGATGATGATTGTCCAGGATAAAAACCAGCCATCATGCCATACACAGTGCCATACACAGGTGCTTAAGTGAAAATCCCACAAGTTTGGACGTATAACTCTTTGTGAATCTACTTGAGAGATAGAATTATCAGGAATATCCGAACTAACACGTTTTCCCCTCTATTTTTCAAGACGAGTAAGCACACTAGCAACTAGATTATTCTAATCACTAAAAGCACGATCAAACTTATTGGAAATAGTAGATAATTGTGTAAATAGATCATATTCAGGTTTACAGTGGTTATTACCTCAACCTTGTCATTGTTCAGTTTGATCGCTGGCAACTCGAAGTCTTGAGCTATCATCACATTGCCTGAACGATCCTTCTCGGCATAGCCATGGCACAGCACACAACCGCACCCATTTAGCCATGGCCCTCGGGACAAAACCCTAACACTGCTTCGCAACCTCGCCGCGTGCGGCATCGGCTGCTGCTGGAGGCGCCGGGAGAAGAAAGGACGAGCAGGTTTCTAGGTTGCATTAACTGAGGCCCTTGTTTAGTTGAAAATTTTTAGAAAAATTTTTGGGGTTCCATTTTCAGATCTACTAGAACAATCCGGCGAACGATACACCCCCTATCCAAAGTGCACTCCATGCAAGTTCTTCAAAATTAACATACCTTGAACATTATGGCACTTGCTAAAATTGTGAGGGAAGTGAACATTGCACAATAAATGGGAGAAATAACAGCAGTATTGAAAGGCTTTACGCAGCAGCCCAGTTTGTTCAGGTAAACTAACTTAATAATTATGCATGTTGCTGATACAGTCACAAACAACCAAGTTTATACCCTCAATTGTAAACTTGATGGCAATGCCTACTGCCTTGATGTTCATTTGTGCCATCGACGGAATAACAGGTACATCATTCCTCTCATTGGTTGTATCTCTATCAGTTCCCATTTTATTTAGTAAACATATGGAACTCCCCTTCTACTGTGATACCTTTTTCCAGTTGCATTTTTCTATGATAATTCCAAGTGCATTGTCTTAGAGTAGTCATTTGAGTGAGCAGTGTGGTAGACATTATGATACATGCAGCAACACGCGGGATTTTCATTACTATATATGTAGCGACAAATCAGTCAAGAAGAATGGAGCTCAAAGTATCACTAACACTTTCAAAGTAGTCCACAAAATTACAGCTCCATCAAGGTGAACTGTAACATGCACCAATTACTTCTGGTAGGTAAACTAATTCTGGACCAAATTGGTTGTATGAATGGTTATCCCAATTGTTTAAACAATTCAGAGGTACTTGATTTTTACCTGTTAAATTGAGCAGTGTACTAATCTATTAAATTGTTAGGCAACTAATGAAACGATTGCATAGAAGTTGAAGCAAGCACATTAAAGGCTACGATAAATTGAAGTGGACCTGATGACAAGTCTTAAACATCAAGCCAGAACCGAAACGAAGGTCAGAAGCAAAGGTTTGGTCTACTTTGAAACATGAACCCAACTAGTAAGAGCAAGCAGCAGGTAACAAAAGGTCGGTATCCAGCAGATGGTGCTGCTACAGTTGATGATCTATGCTCCTCGCTCCCTGACTCTTAGTTGATCGGCTGCTGCAAACCAAAATAATCAAAGGCATCAGATAGATGATAGTGCCAGTTTACAAATTCAGCAAGCTTGAATGACAGAGATCAACTGAAACAGAGTTGTTTGTGAAACAAACTCACTTGAATTCAAAAGGTCGGTATGCTCCTCGCTCCCTGACTCTTAGTTGATCGGCTGCTACAGGCCCCCTGTTTCTTTGTGCTGACCATCATGCATCTTCCCTTGGAAGAAATTGGCAGGTAATATAACTGGCTTAATGATATGATAGTTGTGAACAAGACCACGCCATTCCAGGAGCTTCTTCTTAAACACATCAATGCTGCAAATGTGACCCACCAACTCACGAGATCGTTGCAGCTCGGTCAGCACCAAGCGGAGGACACCATCATCTGTGACAATTGGGAACTCTGGCGCCACCTCCGGCAACCCTGCCTCCTTGAAGCCGTGGAGGCCCCAGATCTCCAGGGCAGAAATCTGTCCCTCTTTCTTCCACTGCCCCTCGGGCATTTTCAGAGTCCACATCGTCAACAAGTCATTTGCAAGTTCAGTGGCTTGGTCAATGCACACGAACCAGATGGAGTCATTGACGCAGCACATTGTTCGGGTTAGATTCTTGGGGTCATCCCACAACCTCAGTGTCTTCTCCAGGTTAAGCTGGCACCCGGGAGGCAACTCGATGAAGCCGAAATCCACCTCGGCGGCACCGCTGGTGGTGGCGTGCTGCAGGTCGCAGTACACGATGCCTTGCGCGAGATCGGCCCAGAAACACATGCCTTGGAACGAGAAGACCGAGTGCGCGACGAATGGCTCGCGGATCTTCTCACGCGGAAAGCGCCTCCCTTTTATCTGCCACGGACACGCTGCTCGGTCCGCCGCCTCTGCCTCTGCTGCCGCCGCCGGAGAGAACACGCAAAGAACATCCGGTAGGTCGTCCATAAGCGATCTCGCCGACGCAAAATGCAGCTCGCCGCGAGCCACGAAGAGGAGCTCGAAAGCGCCGCCGCCTGCGGTGCGGCTGGCGACGGGGCGCGACGCACAACAGGCTTTGTGGGGATCTGGCAGGAAGTCGATCAACGAGAGTGACGCGTCGGCGTCGTCGTAGACGAGGAAGTAGGAGATGTCGCGGCCGATCTCGCGGTAGAAGCTGAGCAAGACGAGGATGAGGTCCTCGTCGGCCATTAGGATGCGGCCCACCGCATACATCCCGCGGATCCCCTCGTGGGGGGCTCCAAACGACTCCTGAGACACCGATTTGAACGTCTGGAACGCATTGTCGCTCATGCGGATGGCCAGGGACGAGTTGACGAGCTGGGTGTCGCCGCGGCGCACGTAGAGCGTGAGCCCTTCCACCGCCTCCCGGACCTGCTCCCCGCATCCGTAAGCCTTCTTGCTTGCGCATTCGATCTTTGTCCACCCTTGCCCTGCTGGCTCGTCGGTGAGTGGCTGCTGCAGATCCACGTTGCCGTCCAGCACATAGATAGGAGGAGCGGAACGTCGGCGCCCAACCATGGCCGACGCGCTGCGCAGGGGGGCGGCACATAGCGCCCAGCCATGGCCGACGCGCTGCGCCGGGGGTGGAGGGGAGGGGGTGCGGGGAGGGGAGGGTTCGACGGATCCAAAGCAAGGGAAAGTCAGTCATTTACCTACATCCCATTAAAAAAGGGTTTTTTTGATCCATGCCATTATAATTTTGCGAACTCTGAGAAACACCATTACTATTCGTCTAATTGGAAACTTGCCACTACAATTCTCCAGCTCCCACATCTTTGCCCGATTCTACGTCTCCCGCGGTCACGGGCCCACTGGCAGGCGTATACCTCCTGTATATTGGCCGTATGGACCTTTTTGCCCCCGTCGCCAACGGTTAATGCCCCCCTGTCCCCAGTCCCCAACGGCCGGCTTGTCATCCCCCCCCCCATCTCATCTCTTCTCCCCCGGTCTCCCGCCCGCCCGCCATTTTCGCCGCTCCTCGTCGCCGTGCTTCGCCGGCGGCCCACCGCAGCTAGAGGAGATGCGGTTCGAGCGAGGTGCGGCGGGCTCTTCCAGCGGCCCCACGGTTGGCGCGGCTTCAAAGCGGCCGACGGGTTGGGGGCAGAACCAAGGCGGCGTTTGCCCGTTTTGCCGCGTGCAATTGGTGCGAATCAGAAGCAAGCAGCGAGAGACTTATGGCCAAATGTTCGTGAAGTGCCCGTACTCCGTCAAAGTAAGTGAATTTGTGCTCAATTTTGAGTCCCCCCCTCCCCCCAAGTGCCTGTATGTTGATGAGGTTAGGGTTTCATGCAGGGCGACCCAACAACGTGCCGCTTCATCATGTTAGAGGAGCAGTACGAAGGATCATACGGGAACTTGAAGAAGTTGCCTGATTGTGGATCTGGTGATGGTGGTGAAGGTGGCCGAGAACTGGAAGAACTCGACGCGGAGGGTGGATAGCATTGTGCATGAGCTTGGTGAACAACGAGCGCAAGTGCATAAGTCGAAGACGACAATAATCTTTGTTGGTGTATGTTTTGGCTGTGTGACAACTGCAATTTGTGGTGTAGCTATTGGTGTTGCTATGAGCGAGAATGTGGTAGTGACCAAAATAAGTGAATGTGGTGTTGGTATTGGTCTTTCTGTTGATCTTGGTATGAGTAAAATGTGGTGTATGTAATCTGTGTTTTCCTGTGTAATGTTCAGAATGTGAACTATGTGTAATGTTTAGAATGTTAACTCTGTGTATGTAATGTTGTGTATGGAATAAATTTCATTGTTTGTGACTGAATTCAACAGAAATTCACTTCTTCAGTAGCAAGTCATGATTGAACAACAGAAATTCTAATTGGAAAGCACATCAACAGACCATAGTTCACAACAACAGACCATACATAATCCTGATAATTCATGTTTGAACAGCATGACAACTTCACAAACCATAGTTCAACAGAGTTCATAGCCCAACCATTTACAAAAGAGTTGACCATTCACAAACCATTACACAAATAAGGTTCAACAACCCAACATTCAAGGTTCAACATAAAAGCACAACCAGAGTTCATGTGCCATTACAGGTGACAAAATACATAAATGTTTCAACAGCCAAGCACAACCAGAGTTCATCCATCAGCAAATAGATCCTTCGGAGCTTTTGACAACCCTTGGTGGAGGAGCAATGCAGCCTTCTTCTCGCTTCTTCTTTAGGGGTGTTGCCTTCTTCTTTGTGGCTTTCCCCTTTTTCTTCCCCTTGGATGGCCCCCGCCGGGCCTCTTCTCGCTCCCTTCCCCTTGGATGGCCCTTGATCATCCTCTGCCGATTTCTTCCCGCATATGACAATTTAGACGCATGAGAGTACGAACAAGGACAATTAAGATGCATGAAAGTAATTTTGGTTGTGCTAACCTCTTCTTGCTTGGCTTCTTGCTGGTCTCACCATCTTCTCCAACCATGCCCAGTTTACATGTCTTGGCAAAGTGGCCAAACCCTTTACACCTTGAGCATCTCACTTTCTTTTTGGTACTGTTTTTCTCAATACAGCCCCTAATCTTTTTCACCTTTGGCCTGCCAGGTGCTCTACCCAGCAAAGGTGGGAATATCTTGAAGCTAAGATCCACTTCTGGCCAGTGTGACCTGTCTTGCATTGGCTGTACTCTTCCTTCATAGGCAGCTCTGAACCTTGCAACTGAGTAGTACTCATGCACATAGTCATCTATCTTCAAGCCTCTGTTGGAGAGTATCCATGCTAAGGCATGCTTGCATGGCTTGCCGATTCTTGCCATTGTCTACATGAGCAAGAATTATTCTTCGCATCAACCGTGTGCCTCCTATGATTATTCCAGTCATCCAACAGTGTCACTTCTGCAAAGTCCTCATCACTGATGCTAATCTTGACCACCTTCAGGTTATTGCTTACAACATTCAGTTCTTTGATAACCTGAGGTAGGACTCCATCTGGCCATTGTTGTGCCAGCTTCCTTCTGATGTACCTTTTCTCCATAATCAGCTCTCTAATCCTGTCAACAAGCTCATGCAGATGAAGGCCTTTCAAGTGCTTGATCTGAGCATTGAAACTCTCAGACACATTATTGGTCAAGTAATCACACTTGCTCAGCTCTGAGAAACCACATCTGTACCAGATCCTTGGATGATTCTCCTCTAGCCATTCAATGGTACTTGGAGCAAAGTCAAAAATTTTCTGCATATGCCACTTGAACATATACTCTGTGTAGTTCTTGGCAGCAGGATACAGGTGGTCAGTGAAAACATCTCCTGAGTAGTGTTTCATGAAGTTGCTATACAGATGCCTCATGCACTCTCTGTTTTCAGCATTTGGAAAAACATTGGTTATAGCTACCTCTAATCCTTTACAAGCATCTGAACATAATACAAGTCCAGGTGGGTCTCCTATGGCTTTGTGCAAATTCTCTAGAAACCATGTCCAATTGTCTTCAGTTTCAGATTCAAAAATACCATAAGCAATATGGTACAACCAGTTATGACCATCAACACCTGTTGCTGAAACTAACTGGCCAGTATACTTTCCATGCAGGAAAGATGCATCTACACCTATAAATGGTCTACAACCAGCTAGGAATCCATCAATGCATGGCTTCAAAGCTACAAACATCCTCTTAAACCTTTTCTTCTTTCCAACCTTCTCTACCTCTATTTCTACATGACTACCAGGTGATACCTCTTTTAGGTGAGCAGACCAATTGAACAGAAGCTGAAAGCTTTCTTCATACTTACCATGAATTTTTTCCATAGCAACCTTCAAACCAGACCAAGCTTTGGAATATTTGAGCTTGATCCCAAAGTCACTCTCCAGCTTCTCTTTGGCATCCTTTGCTCCCTTTTTTGGATTCTTCTTCACCCAGTCACCAAGTCTGTCTGCACACCATCCCTGACTAGCCATTTTGCTTTCTTGCAGTTTGGTGGTTGGACAGTTGTGAGGAAAAGGTAGACTTTTGATCTGCAGAAAACCACACATGTCAATTATTGCTCATGAATTATTGCTCATGAATTATAGCTCAGAGAAAATACAAAAGTCAAGTATGGTACCTGTACAGTTTTCTTATCCCAAATGGTGGAGGCATGAATTCTCCAAGGGCAGGTTTCAGCAGCGCACTTTGCTATGAACCTTGTCTTGTCTGTCTTCACTCCCAAGAAAGAAAAGCAAACCCAGTCTTCACTGCATAATGCCTTATGGCTTTTCTGAATGAATTGATATCTGGAAACAACTCCCCCTTCACTATCTTTGGGTTCTCAGGGTCATGCACTACATTCACCTCCAAGGGATCATCATCATCCACCTCTGCCTCAACATTGAAAAATTCAGCATTTTCCTCATCATTTGTATTAGTGTTAGCATTGTCAGATGGCTGTGCAAATTGAGGAGCAGGTGGCACTGAACCATACATGCCCTCATCATTGACTCCCACATATTCTTCAGGGTTGTCAAATATGTCAGGCTCCCTATCAGGCTCTATGTCATCAGCATCACTAGTGGGGTCATTCTCATTTGCCATGCTGGCAGCTGCATCTGCCTCTGCCTCTGGCTCTCTCTCTCTGGCTCTACATGTGTTTCATCATCAGGAGGAATCACACAAATAGGTTCAAGTGCATCAAATTCAGCTTCCTCACAAGTGGCTCTATCAAATACACCTACTATAACATCACAGCTCATCTCCTCCTTATACATATCAAACAAATCGACCATCTGAATCTCATCAACTAATCTGACATCCTCATTCAGGCTTTTGTCGAAGAACCAAACAGTGGGTGTCTGGTTAGTGCATAGGTTCAACTCGGTTCTCAAAGAACTCAACAACAACTCCAAAGTCAGAGACCCATACTCCACATCCCACTTAAAATTTCGAGCTTTTGTGTAGATTTTCCTTCCAGAGGAATCTTTGGAAGAAAAACCTTGGACTTTAATCTCTAGAGCAAACATCCCATCCCTACGAAATGCAATAAATCGAACTAGATTTCAAAGTGCACATGCACACATCAACTCTAATCGACAAGGCAGAGCAACAAATCATACAGACGATGGCTAGGGTTTCGGTACCTGGCTGGGCCGTCCTCCATCGCCGCCGCACCAGTGCGACAACGAGGCGGGGAAGATGCCGGCGTTGCCATTAGAGCACCTCCATCTTCTCGGAGACAACCGACAACGTCGGGCGGTGGCGGGCGAGGTGGTTCCCTCTCGGCGCCGGCGACCGACACGGAATCTCTCGGCGACGGCGGCGAGATCTGGTGGCGGGGAGAGCAGACGAGAGAGGTGAGAGAGAGAGTGAGAGGCCTGACAGTGGGGACAGGGGGGCCTTAACCGTTGGGGACGGGGGCACAATGGTGCATACGGCCAATATACAGGACGTATACGCCTGCCAGTGGGCCCGTGAGCGCGGGATACGTAGAATCGGGCAAAGATGTGGGAGCTGGAGAATTGTAGTGGCAAGTTTCCAATTAGACGAATAGTAATGGTGTTTCTCAGAGTTCGCAAAATTATAATGGCATGGATCCAAAAAACCCATTAAAAAAAGATGGCGGTTACGCACATGCCAAAAAAAAGTTTCCGGACACGTGTATGCCATGACCTCAACTTTCGTTTACGCGTGTGCCATTCCGTCAATATTCTGAGATAACGGTATCAAATCGACATGTGAAAAGACCATTTTACCCCTGTGGGCCCCACAAATCTTCTATCTCCTACCCTTCTCCTTCCTCCCGCTGCCGAGTCAAGGGCGATCGGCGCAACGTGGATCGAGGGGGGTGTCGAGGGCAGCGGCGGTCGGCCCGGCGAGGTCCGCCATGGGGCCAAGCGTCGGCGGCCGGCGGCGCCGGCGCGGCGTGGATCGAGGGCGGCTAGCGCGACGTGGGTCGAGGGGGTCGGGTCGAGGGCGGCGGCGGCCGGCCCGGCCGAGGTCCGCCGGGGGGGCCAAGCGGCGGCGGCCGGCGAGCGCCGGCTTCACCCTTGCTGGCGATGGTCGGAGCCGGGGGAGGCAGAGCTGGGCGCCATGCCGTTGTGCGTTGGGGAGGCAGAAGCGCTGCAGTCCTCTCCTCTGCACGCCTCCCGAGGCCGCCCTTCCACCTCCAGTCCGGCGACCTCACCTTCCCCCTCCCCACCGGCGACCTCCCCTTCC
Source organism: Cenchrus americanus (assembly GCA_947561735.1). Lineage (NCBI taxonomy): Eukaryota > Viridiplantae > Streptophyta > Magnoliopsida > Poales > Poaceae > Cenchrus > Cenchrus americanus. Next base: position 7,812,363 of record OX387240.1, on the reverse strand, counting down.
TCCTCCCCACCGGCGACTCTCTCCACTTCCTGCTCCATACCACCTGCCTCTCCTGCGGCGGCTGCCCCATGGCCACCGGCGCTCCTCCTTCACCTCCACCACCGCGCGTTGCTCACCCGGTCCACCTTCTCCTACACCGCCGGCACCGCTCTGCTGCGCACACGAGAGGGCGCACAAGAGCCAAGGAGGCACGAGAAAAGGGAGATGAGAGTATAGAGATGAATAAGATTAAGGGGTAAAATAGTCATTTTTATATGTGGGTCCCACATGTTAGAGCTATGAAACCGTTAAGTTCTGATTGAAGTTGGACGGAATGGCACACGGGTAAACGAAAATTGAGGTCATGGCACACACGTGCCTGGAAACTTTTTTGTGGCATGTGTGTAACCAACATCTTTTTTAATGGCATGTAGATAAATGACTCCACCATCGTCCATTAGCAATACGGGACTAATAGATGATGTACCCCTTCCAACGCTAATGGGCTTTATAACATTTGTGGCCCATTAGAACTTTTACACCATAATGGATCAAATCCATCTGAGCCCACTAGTGGATCAAATCCAGTTGGCTCTAGGGCATATTTCCAACAGTCTCCCACACTAGAGTCAACTATACAAGTATATTCATCCTCATTCGGCTTCCAACCCCTTAAGTGTGTGACCCTATAGGTTCACGTACACATAGACTTGACCCGAGTACTTTACTCGACCAATAGTTGATAGCAGCCTCTAGCAAGATGTGTCAATTCCTATGCATACGTAAAGATCTTATCAGACAAACCATCACAACATTTCATACATGTTATTCCCTTTGACTCGCGATATTTGGTCTAGCTCCAAGCTGACCTCTCTTTCTCGATACCGTGATTCAGATCATCAAAAGGGGTTAACTCTTAACCCAGCACGGACATGCATTTCTTCATCTGATAACTCGAGGGGCCCAGAGATATCTCTCTCAAGTAGAGGGGTAAATTCTATCTTGATTGACCATGCCTCAAAGCATGCTTCCTAACAAACCCGAAAGTCATCTTTATGACTACCTAGTTACGGAGTAGCGGTTGATAGCCCCTAAGTAGGTCAATTCACATCTTGAGTACATGCGACAATCTCAAGTCTAAGGACATGGCGTATACGTTGTGTAAACAGAGAACTATATAACAAAGTCTCAAATTGGGTCAGTCCAGCCCCATGCCATACATGTGCCCACATTATTTGTTATACATCTCCATGTTCATGACTTGTGAAATATAGTCATCAACTAATACATGTGCTAGTCATTAACTCATACTAGGGACAACTTTTGAATAACCATGCAAGTAAAAGAGTTTCACAGACAGTTCACATAATTGCCAATCAAATACTAGTCGCCTTTCATGGATATTCAAATAAAAGAACAAAGTGTCATGGATATAATGAAATATGATCATCTCTATGATTCCTTATAAGACATATTTCTTAACATTTTTCCACTTGCACTTGAGCTAATCTAGAATGTATCTAATACCCATAGCTCTCATGTGCGCCTCATGCTTAGGCTGTGGATATAATGAAATATCATCATCTCTACGATTCCTTATGAGACATATTTCTAACATTCTTACACTTGCACTTGAGCTAATCTAGAATGTATCTAATACCCATAGTTCTCATGTGCGCCTCATGCTTAGGGTGTGGAAGAGGTTTTGTCAAAGGATCTGCAGCATTCAAATCCGTGTGTACTTTACATATCTTGATATCACCTCGTCTAACGATCTCTCGTATGAGATGAAATTTCTGCAGTACATGTTTATTCTTTTGGTGGTTCATTGGCTCCTTTGCTTGCGTAATAGCCCCATTGTTGTCACAATAATGATTCAATGGGCTAGAGACACTCGGAAACACACCAAGTTCAGAAAGGAACTTCCTTATCAAACACCCTCCTTTGCAGCTTCCGAAGCCGCGATGTTGTCACACCCGTTTTTCCAAAGAAAACCGGATGCATCTCATATGTGTGCCAGGATCACTAATTTCACACATATGATAGACTCATGAGTGTAATATCACAAGACATTGCTCAAAACGTACAGAAAAGGTTTATTAATTTTTATTACACTCACGAGGGTAACGAAGGTCTTTACACGAACAACGATAACTATGATGTGGCGTGGTGGGGCAGTTTCGGTGGAGGGGAAGGGCCGAGGCGGCAGTGGGTGAGTGGAGCTCCATTTATGGCTGAGTGGAGGGAACGGAGGGGGTGCGGCGGCGCTAGATGCGGCGGGGAAGACCGGCGGCGGCGCGGGGAAGAAAAAGTGGGGGCGACGGCGGGAGGAAGGAGGTGGAGCTGACAGGCGGGGTCCACCGGCCAGTGAGAGAGAGGGGGAGGGAGCGGAGGTGGGCCGGCGCGGCAGACTGGGCTGAAAGGAGGAAAATGGGCCGCGCGCGGAGTGAAGTGAAAGAGAGAGAGAGAGAGCTGGGCCGCAAGAGGAATGGGCCGGCGGGTTGGGTTGGGAAAGGGGTTTGGGTTTCTTTTTTTCTTTTCTTTTTCAAATCCTTTTTAACACAAATCTTTTACACCTTTTTAATTCAAACTTTCAAAAAATTTCACAAACCTTTTCACAACTATTTTTAAGACTTTTTCACAAATATTTTAAGACTTTTAAAACCACACCACAACCAAAATCTGATGCATACCAAAATGATGCGCAAACACTTGGGTGATTCTAATTATTTAAATGTTGTTTAATTTAATTAAATGGAAATTTATTTATTCAAATTTATTAAATCCTTATAAAATAAAAACTAAACCATGTTGCTAGCAATATTTTATTGTGATGGAATTTCTGTTGTAGAATCAGTCACTGTCTCCTGCTTGGAACTCTTCCAGCTCACATCTCCACTGTTTATCGTAAATACGTATCCTGATTGCGACTTTGAATCATTTTGGTCAGTTTGGAAACTAGCATCGGTGTAACCCGTTACAACGAGCTCCTCCTCACCACCATAGACTAGGAACATGCCTTTAGTCCTTCTTAAGTACTTAAAAAACATTTTTAACCGTTGTCCAGTGACACTCACCCGGATCAGATTGGTATCTGCTTGTAACACTGTGCGCATACGAAATAACTGGACGCGTACATATCATTGCATACATAATAGATCCGATGGCCGAAGCATACGGTATTCTACTCATGCGTTCTGACTCATCAGTTGTCGAAGGACACTGAGTCTTGCTAAGATGTGTGCCATGTGACATAGGCAAGAACCCTTTCTTCGCCTCTTCCATGTTAAACCTTTTCAACACTTTATCAATGTAAGTGTCTTGGCTTAATCCTATAAGCCTTTTTGATCTATTTCTATAGATTTTGATGCCCAAAATGTATGCCGCCTCACCTAAATCCTTCATCGAAAAAACTATTTTTCAATGCGGTCTTAGCGGCCTCAAGCATAGGAATGTCATTTCCAATCAGCAATATGTCATCCACATATAAGATTAGAAATACTACATAGCTCCCACTTGCCTTCTTGTAAACACAAGGCTCTTCTTCACTCTGAATGAAGCCAAACCCTTTGACCACTTCATCAAAGCGAAGGTTCCAACTCCGAGATGCTTGCTTCAATCCATAAGTGGACTTTTGAAGTTTGCACACCTTTCCAGCATTGGTTGGATCAACAAATCCCTCGGGTTGTGTCATATACACATCCTCAGTCAGATTTCCATTTACGAAAGATGTTTTGACATCCATCTGCCATATCTCATAATCGAAATATGCAGCTATAGCTAGAATGATCCGAATAGATTTAAGCATCGCTACAGGTGAGAATGTCTCGTCGTAGTCAACTCCTTGAACTTGTCGAAAACCTTTTGCAACAAGTCGAGCTTTATGGATGTGAACATTTCCATCCATGTCTCTTTTCTTCTTATAGATCCATTTGCACTCTATGGGTTTAACACCATCTGACGGGTCAACCAAGTTCCAAACTTGATTGTCATCCATGGAATCTATTTCGGATCTCATGGCACTTTGCCATTTCTCAGAATCTGGGTCCATCATTGCTTCCGCATATGTCATAGGTTCATCATTGTCTAACAACAATATGTCGCGCTCTCCCGTGATCATGAGATTGAGCTTATCAGTTGCGCGACGTGCCCTTTCAGACCTTCATGGTTGTGGTGGTGCTTCTCTTGCCACGGGCATTGTTGACGGTTAATAGTTGTATTAAAGTTCGTTTATGACTTGCAAGCGGACAAGTCTCCCGTCGTAGTCAAGGGACCCTTCTTCCCTCGAGTGGTGAACCCAAGGTATCGAATCCGTGGAACAAATGTGTGACGCAAAACTTAATCTAGTAAAGCCAAGTAACTTCAATCTTCGATAAAAGAAACCCTAATGGATCTAGGTAAAACACATGAAACTAATCTAATCTACTAAAGACCGGAGAAAACAAAGTAAGATTGGGTAGATAAACCGATCTAGAGAGATCGAGGTAAGCCTTTTGTTGAAGTTCCAAGCAAGAGAAGAAGTAGCAAATCGAATCTTATAAAAAGCTTCTTTAAATCGTGGTTTCCCGTCCAAATCCGAAAACATCCGCCTTTCGGAACCCCCATTCTGTCACAACGTATCCCTACTCATGCAGGGAGCTTAGGGTGAGTCAAAAGACAAGTCGAGATTCTTTCGGAAGATCCGGCGTGTACCTCTAGCCACCGAAGCTACAAGAACACCCTATGTAATCTATCTCGAGAATAGAATTGGAATAAGTAAAGCCGATCGAAAAACGAAATCTTCGAGGAAACACTTGATCGCTAGGAAAAGATTCAACTTGATAATTCAACTATAACAATGATACATACACAAGATCACCACCGGGATCCTTCCTTGATCTTACTTCTAGCTCCGGGAACTCCGACGTGGTCTTCCGTGCAAGGTTCCCACGTCGGCTAGGGAAACCCTAGTCAACTAGCTCGACCCTCTCCTCTCCGAGATGGTGTCCCTCTCTTCTCTGCTCCTTGGCGGCCGATGACCAATTGTATGAAGTGTGGCTCTCGGTCAGGGGGGCTATAAATAGCCTGATTGGCGGCTAGGGCAAAGGGGAGCCTCATTGGGCCCTGGACAGGGCTGGGCCGACCGGCCTGGGCCGGCCGGCCTGGGCCCATCCAGGCCCGGCCCCGAGGCCTCCTTTGCTCTACGTCGGTTCCCTTGCTTCCCGGATGTTTCCCCCTTCGCATGTAGGTCCATGTCGTCAGTTTCTCTCCGAATTGGACACAACTCCTTGTCTTGCAAGATTCAGCACTTTTCTGGTCAGGTCCTCGGAGTTTGTCGTCTTCTCGGATCAAGTCCCTGGCTTCTTGGAGTTAAGTTTGATTCATTGTATGACTTGTACGGGGCTTCAAGGTCTTGTCATGAGGTGCTTGATGAACTTATCCCGAAAGTCTTGCATTCAACGCTAAAACCCTGCATAAACATTAAACTCCAAAACCGACATGCACTGAACTTGTTATACCACGGGGGTTAGTACCAATGGATAAGGTATAAAACTCATGCCAACACCGAAGGTAAACTCATGGCTAGGTTGACGGATTTTCACCGTCAACATCTCCCCCATGCTTGAACCTTGCTCGTCCTCGAGTAAGCCTTTGATGGATATCATCATTGCCAAACAATGTTTAAACCTTGCGCTTGATCATACATGAGAAAACATAATGCTCTCAAAATTTTAATTCGTTAAAGTTCCATAATATACTAGCCTTCATCTCTACGGAGGGTAGATTTCTTATTAAGCTTATCCCACAAGTATTAACATGCTCACAAAGTTTAAATAGATCTCAGAATTTTTGAAATAAAGAACGAGATAAAGAAAAGCTAAACCAAGTTCACAAATTTAAATCATCTTGTATATTGCTCATGAACTCTCATCTCACTTGTCTCTCAAGCCTATATATTCTACTCCTTTCCCTCTCATAACATATATGTGTGGTAGGCTTTATATGGAGCTTTGGGAAAGTTTAGTCCTAACAAGATTTTATAAATGAGGTGTTGTCAAAACAAGACAAGCTTCTCATGGTCTTACCGAGACTCGTCAAAAAGGTCATTGGAAAATAATGTTAAAACAAGGAGGGGAAAGAGAAAAATACACACACTTTAGATGAGTGGACATGTGCAAATGGCAAAGAGTGATCCCGAGGCACAAAGGAAGTCCTCGTTATCGGATTGCACATGGTTGGAAAATGAGAATGGATCTTTTAAACTTGAAGCCTTGAATGCACTCTTAGAGAACCGGGGAGTTCACTTTATGCATATATATTTTTTCCTCTTTCTCATATTTTTCATTCTTTTCTTTCTTTCTTTCTTTCTTTCTTTCTTTCATTGATTATATATATATATATATTTCTTGTGAGCCTTTCTTTCATTCATTATATATATATATATATATATATATATATATATATATATATTAGAGTGGATTTTGTACCACCGGTGCTAGATGTCCTCCCGTGTGTGGTAGCTACCCATTCCTCACATGCAGCGACGCGTGGCAGTTTGGTGTAGACGGAGCCGTTTCTCCCCCGTTCTACTGATGACGGTCCACCAACGGAGACCGACCGCTCCGCTTCAACACACCACCGCACGCATGGCCCATTCTCGACCCTTTCGCTACCACACCGTCTCCGCGCAGCTCCCTTCCCTGCGCCGCTACACTGAGACCCCCGCGCGACGGCAGGCGGCGGATCTCAGTCTCCGCTCCGTTCTCGCCCCGCCCGCCGATAGGTCAACCTTGGCTCCACCGCCCGCGCCCCCCCCATCGCTTGTCCGAGACACCGCGCGGCGGCCGCCGGCGGATCTAGCTGCCGAGCTAGGTCAATCTTTGCTCCCGCCGACCGCTTCAATGAGCCACCCGAGTCCGCCCGCGGATGTAGCTGCCGAGCTTGGTCAACCTTGCCTCCCGCTGTAACCTGGAAGGGACATTGAGGTAATGCTTGGTCAACCTTGCCTCCCGCTACACTGAGACCCCCGTGCGACGGCAGGCGGCGGATCTCAGTCTCCGCTCCCTTCCTGCCCCGCCCGCTGATAGGTCAACCTTGGCTCCACCTCCCGCCCCCCATCGCTTGTCCGAGACCCCGCGCGGCGGCCGCCGGCGGATCTAGCTGCCGAGCTAGGTCAACCTTGCCTCCCGCTGTAACCTGGAGTGCTGGGTGTGCAGGCCGGTGTGGTTTGTCGCGGTTGGGAGATCCGCCGTCGCCAAGCAAGGACCTACTCCACCGCGCAATCCTCCAGCATATTTCCTACCGGGGGGAAAACAGGTTTTCCAGATCTATCGATTCCTCTTCTTTTTTTACCGTCTTCACTGTTTTTTTTGTATTAGTTAGTTCTCTGTTTGATTAATATTTACCTTGGTCATTTTTTCAATTTTTCATTAATTTAGCTTCTCTAGTTGTTTTATTAATAAAAAGGTTAACTGGGCCATAAACAACATCTGGTTTTAGTCAAGGTAGAAATAACTTCCCCCGGCCAACGGCCCAATGGGCCTATGAGTAGCCAAAAAAACGGAACTTGGGCTCTTTTCCCCTGGTTCCACCATAGCATTTACTGCGCATCGCCTCGTCGTCCAAACTACACATGGTTCCTGCTATACATACAGAGCCATCCCTACCGCTTTGCACCCACGTAGTTGCAAAAAACACGCCGTACAAAACCCTTTTTCAGCGCGTGTGGTGGGGGGAGAGAGGTTACCATGGGGTGTGTTCAATCTAGAGTATGTTTATCTTCATGTTAATATTAGCTTCTAGCCCCTTTTCGCTTCAGCAGTTTTAAAATTTTTTCCTAGCTCCATGTTAATATCGGCGGGAGCAAAGATTGACCTAGCTCGGCAGCTAGATCCGCCGGCGGCCGCCGCGCGGGGTCTCGGACAAGCGATGGGGGGGAGCGGTGGCTGGAGGGAGGATGGTGCGGCAGGGAGTGAGAGGCAGCGGTGAGGTGACGACGTTGACGGAGAGGTTGCTGCCGTTAAGTGTTCGGTGGGATTCCGCAAATGGCTGGATGGGGATCGGACGGTTGAAAACAGGTAGGGTAGCTATCACTCGTGGGGGGGTATCTAGCACCAGTTGTATCTAGTTATATATATATTTCTTGTGAGCCTTTCACCTTGGAAGTCACGTACATCGCCTTTGAATTTTTTTCATTCATCATTTTTTTAAAATACTCCCCTTTGAACTCTAAAACTGCACCGTACCTACTCCTCCCCCATGCTTAGACGTTGCTCGTCCTCGAGCAAAGAGGCGAAAAATAAGGTAGGTACCAGAAATATTTTTCCTTGGAGAGATACTTGAAATCTTCAATGTTGGCACCGTCTTGCGATCTTCCTTGAATTGATGATCCATTCTCAACGATAGGTTGTGGTCAAGGAGGTAATCACAAAAGATGATATTTGGTTTTAAGGGTGGATATCCGGCGAGGTTTGTGAAATCTCCGATGCGGGGATACACAATGCACGGATAAAAGGCTAGCAAAAAGATAGATACGCAAAAACGGAATGACCAGTTGTGACACCCTAAAATTCCATCACTAAAATCACTTAGCAACTTAAATTAGTCTTAAGGATTTAAAGAATTTAAATTGCTATTTAAATTGAGCTCTAAAATATTAAACATAATTTAATAAACTTAGAGACAACAAGTGATTGTGCATCATTAGTTGGCTTGCATGGTTCTTGGTTGCTTGTGTGGTTTCTAAAAAGTTTATAAATTTTTGAGAAAAAGTTTGAAAGAGTTTTGATTTGAATTTGAAAAGAAAGGTGGTTTTAAAAAGAAGTTTGAAAAAAAACCTTACCTCCTTACCTTTCGGCCCAAACGGCCCAGCGGCCCATCGCCCCTCACCCCTCACCGGCCCGCCTCTCCCTCTCTCTTTTCTTTTCTTTTGCTGTCGCTCACACCTGGGCCCCACTCGTCAGCCTCTCCATCTCCCCCTTCCTTTTCTTCTTCCCCCTGCTCGCCGGCCCGCCGCCGCAGCCGTGCGGATCCCGCCCCGCCCCGCCTTCTCCCCTTCCTTTTTCTCCCTAGCAAGCTTGCCAATTAAGGCATTTAATCGCCCAGGCACGATTGGGGCCGTTTCCCCTTTCCTTGCACCGAGCCGTGACGGTCGCGGCCATCAATGGCAAGCGCCGCCTCGGAGCCCGCCTTCCTCCCTTCGCCTTCTCCCTGCGCTCCTATTTAAGCACGCACTCGAGCTCCTGCGCCTCCCTTTGCACACGCAGCACACCAACGCACGCAATTGAGCCCAATTTCCCCAGCGCCGCCGCCTCGGGTCCCCGCCGCCGCCGTGCAAACGTCGCCGTCGGTGAAGGACCACCTCCGCCGCCTCCCTTCTCTTCTCTTTGGGTTCACCAGGGGCTCATCAAGCTCATTTGGCTGCAGGTTTCCGTCCTTGGAGCCCGTGGGTGCCGCGCCTCGTCCACGCCGGAGCGTCGCCCGTCCTGCCGCCGTTGCCAAGCCCCGCCGTTGTTGAATCCTCTTCGTCTTCGAGTTCGCCCGCTTCACCCTTGACCCGTGAGCAACTTTCCCCGCCCAATTTCCCTTCTCTTCGTGCACAGCCGCGTGCCCACGAGCTCGCCGGAGCGGCCACTCCGCCCCCTTCCGGTGCCGGCCGCCGGTGAGGCACAATAGCCCCCATAAACCCCACGAACACGTGCGCAAGCGTCCCCGCGTCATTTTGCACTAGCCCGTGGTCGGAGAGGTGGCCGGGAGCGCCGTCCAGGGCCAACGCCGGCAAGCTCCCGTCGCGCGCCGCCGCTCCCCGGCGACGTCGCCGCCACCCATCGCTTGCACGCGTCCGGGGCCGTCGGATCTCGCACGAGCGGCCCCGATCGCATACCCCTTCGTTTTAAACGGGCGGTCCACCGTGGACCCGTGCATCGGGCGCACGGTGCGGTCCATGGCGCACGCGCGCGCCAGCAGCCGTTGGATCTGAGATCCACGGTGCTGGGCTGGCCGTTTTGATTAAGAGTCCCTGGAAGATTTTAAATTCACATGCCGGTCCTTCCACCTTTGAGAATTTTTACGGTTAGGTCCTGATTTTTATGTTTTAGCCCCTGGCCAGCCTAGATTCCTTTAACAGAGGTCCTTTTCATTCCTTTTAGCATTTAGACCCCTCTGTTTTATTTTATAATTATGTTTTAACCCTGATTTTATTTATAAAAAGCCTTGTAAACTTAGTTTTCTTGCAGATAAGTCCCTGTAACTTGTTTTAATCATATCTTTCTCGTTTTAACTCCGTTTTTAGCGTTCTATATACCGAAATGATTGTCTCGACGAGTAGAATCTTTTAAACAGCAAATTTACCAGTTTTGTTACTGTTTGGTGTACTGTTTATTTATTGTTTGTTGTTCATGTTTGACTCGTGGATATCGTGCCTATTTCGTCTGAGCTCCCTGTCGGAGGTGATCAGGAAGAGCCTGTTTTCGAGGAAGATTTCACTCAGCTTGTAGAGGAAGGCAAGTGGCTTTTCCCCCCTGCATTATCTTTTTGAACCTATGTCACTGCATGTTAAACAAAGTTTACTATTTCTGTTGCTATGCATAAACCTGATGGGCAAACACCTAGTTTAGGACTTGACTAGATACTTTACCACTTTACCTTGATCAACCCTGTTTAACAAATGCTTGGGGTAGATAAATGCTTAGTTTGCTTTACATGAGTTTGGTTATGCTTTGTTATGTTATACATTTCAGTTTCGTTTAGACAATGTGTTTGTGCTTAAAACAAGATAACTTGATTTGTAATCGGAACATGGAGAACCACCCAAGATAACAGTACAACCACAGTACACATGGCTCTGGCTTAGCCAAGTAATTAGGAGAGTGGGTTAGCTGATAGCTCTTTTCCGAGAGGGGCACAGGGGGCTCGGGGTTGCAGGGGTAGAGCCCGGTTCTTTTGGGGTAGCAGCCTTGGCTAAGGTGCTGACCACTAGGGAGGGTTATGGTCCGCCCCGGGTCAGAATCGTTGCGAGTTGTTGGTTTCTCTTCTTTCCTTTGTAAAGGCTTCATAGTGGACCCCTAGCCACTCACCTTGGAAGTGTTTAAGGGTCTAGCTAACTCGGGCAAGATGGGGAACACGAACTGTGGGTAAAGTGTACAACCTCTGCAGAGTGTAAAACTGATCGATCAACCGTGCTCACAGTCAAGAGCGGCTTGGACCCTCACATGATTAATAAACTTGAAGATTAATGCAAATCATGGGTTTGTGGTTTGGTTTGAGGTTTCTTTTAAGGATATGTGGGTTGGTATACACTTACACCTAGTAAATAGGTGCTTGCTAATAAAACTTGACCAACTTATAAAATGCTTACCGCTGTGAACCATAGCCTATCCTTGATAGCCTTGCATTGTTTCCCCCACTTGCTGAGCACCAACCATAAGTGTGCTCACCCTTGCTTACCGCTGTTCAGAGGAGAACGTCGGAGGCGAGGACGAGCACTGGAGTGACTACGAGGAGTTCTAGGGCATGCGGATTCCCCAGTCATCATGCCTGTGGAAGTCAAAGATGGAGCTGCTCGTCGCTTAGTTATCGTTGTGTTCGGACCTTCGAGTCCACCTTTCTGGATGTAATAATGAATATCGTACTGGTTTAACTCTTGAACGATTTATTACTGCAACGGTATTACACTCGTTTTGTCTATCATGTGTGTGTAAAATGATCCTGGCGCACACGTGAGATGCATTCAGTTTCCTTGTAAAATCGGGTGTGACAAAGTGGTACCAGAGCCGTGATGACTGTAGGTCGCAGCCTTAGTTGGAAATGGACGAAATTAAGGATTCATGTTCTAGAGAACCCTATCATGCTTCAAATCATCTTATTTACGCATTAAAAATCTAATTTAATTTTGTTTATCATTTAAACTGTCATTTTGATTTATTCTATACTCTGAGATCAGTTTTGCTTTGACAGATGGCCAGAACCTATATGACCCCTCGCAAGAGCACTGGTGGGCGCTTTCCCTCTGGACAGCTGGCTCCTCGCCATCGTCTTGAGGATGTTGAGGAGGAATCAGAGGAGTTCCAGCTAGAGGTTGAGGTGGAGGAAAACCCAGAGGAGGTCCAGTCGGAACCAGAAGAGGAGGATCCTGAGGAGATTGAGATGGAGGAGGAGGAGCCAGATGAGCCATTGGAACAGCCACAGCTGTACGATGGCACCGTGCTGGAGGCAGACGCTGATGGGGACATTATGATTCCACCGGCGCCTGTGGCAAATGAGGAAGCACCCCCTGCAGATGTTGATCCAGTGCCTGATGGTGAAGGAGGTGACCCGGATGACTCTAGTGATGACAGTGGAGATGAGGAAGGTGGTAACAATGCTGATGGCAACCCGGAGGAAGATGAGGATGAAAACCCCCGCTATCACGGAGCGAGAATATCACAAACATTCCACCGAAGTTGAGAACGAGACGCTTTTGCATTCTTCTCGTGGGAGGTTCTCGCGATACAGGGATATACCATAAGGCCTCTCTACGTGACAAAGCACTTCAGCGAGCCAGGAATGAGAGACTACTACACCAGCAGAGTTTACATAAGGAGGCCCTGAATGATACAGAAGGTTGGAGGTATCGCTCATCTCACCACAGCATGGCCCAGTTCTCCACAGATGATGCTGCGGTGAATGATGCAGCGAGGAGGGCACTCTGGTCAATCTGCAATGCAAATCGGGTGCAGCTGTTCCACTCGGAGTATCGCCATGTGCCTCGTCGTGCAAGTGGCACAGAGGTGACCGTGGTGCCGGCGGGGAGGTAATGATCGCATCGACGTCTTGGCACGTGTGAGCGCTGCCTTGAACACGGATCCGGAGGGGGCAACTACTGAAATGAACAAGTATCATGAGGAGTTGCAGGCTGCTCAGGTGAAGATAGCACGTCTGGAAGCACAGCTGGCGGGACAACGACTTCCTCAAGAAGTTATGCCATATCAGACTACAGCTTCCCCTCCGCGCAATAGGCTCCGTTACGGCTCTGCTGAAGCTACTACCCGTCTTGGCTAGGATCCTAGGATACTCGCCCTTATCATTTACCTTTTCGCTAGATCGTTCCTGTGTGAACGTATTGCTTGTAATAATGAATGCTATTTGCAAACATGATTGAGTTGGATCTTTGCTTGATTGTGAATTGTATGGTGGAGTGATGGCCACTATGCAATCAGAATTGTTAAGTTAATTAAAGGACAGTTTGGGTTTTATCGATTGTCATTGCTTAATCTTTTAGGCAAGTTTGAATGGATTAAATCTGTTTTCGCAGTCATATGACATACCAGTAATGTTTTGTTTATAACTCAAGCTACAGAACTCCAAATGACATGAAACCAGTTGGGTTAGTTCACAAATTTAGAGGATGAATTTATGTAAAAAATTTAAAGGTATATAGTACATATTCTGGGAGTTATGCACAAAGTAATGAACATGTCAGAATCTGTAAATTTCTGCTGATACAGCTGCACTGTTTGAATTATATCTCGAGTTATAGATGTCCAAATGAGGTGATTCCAGTTGGGATAGTTCCATGATTTTATACATCATAATCTGGTAAAAATTTGTGGTCATTGGATAATTACACAGAAAGTTATACATAATTCTTTGAGGTCAACAGAAATCTGTCCTAGCTTAAGAACACGCTGTTATTTCATTTTGAGTTATCCTCTTATGCATTGATTCAAGTACAACTATCTGAGATATGATTTTTCTAACGGTCAGATGGTAAACACCAGGTCCGGAGGAGGTCAAGACGTGCCGCCTGTGATCCGTGCACATATCGCAAATCAACAGAACCCAGCACCACCCCCACCGATCAACCAAGCAATGGATCCAAACATGCGGCGGTTTACGGCGGCGTAGATGCAACCGATTCGAATCTCACCAACACCGTGCAGCAAATGCAAGCTCAACGAGAACCGGTCACCACGGCCGATTCCTCCGCCACCTCCGCCACCAAGGGACGAGGCACAAGGAGTTCATGAGCCACCATCCTCATACGTTTTCCCACTCGTCGATCCACCGGATGCGGACGACGGGCCGAAAACCATCACCAAGAAAGCCGGAGATCGTGCAATGTACTGATTGGGAGATGGTCCCGTATCTTTGCCGAAAGGCTTGTGGGGCAGGCCGCGGATCGGTGGGACGCGTACTCAATCGCTCATCCCAACGGGCGAGAACATTACTTGGCGGGAGTTCCGTGACAACTTCCGTACTTACCACATCCCTTCGGGGGTTATTAAGCTTAAGCGAGAGGGAGTTCTTGTCTGCGGCGGGGGCAATATGTCGGTGACCGAGTATCCGGACAAGTTCACTCACTTGTCACGCTATGCACCCGATGAAGTCAACACCGATCCAAAGAGGCGGGAGAGGTTTACGGATGGCTTGATTGGGCCTTTAAACTATCAGCTGCGAGTCACATCTTCCCGGACTTTCGGACGCCGGTGAACAAAGCTATTGGGTGGAAAGCAAGAGAAAGGAGATGGGTGAACGAAACGCAAGTTTCGGTCACATGGACGGTTTAGCGAAAACACCCGTCCTCGTTACGGTTCTCGGCGAGCGACTCCATATCGTCCTGGTGGTCAAGGTGGGAGGTACCCACGGAACATGCGAGCTGCCGGCGCTCGTTTCAGCCACGGCGCTTCAATCCTCGGACACCCGAGCTCCTACCCCTCGGTCGAGTCGTCCTAACAATAACTCTAGGGCGCCTCGTCGGAAACACCAACCCCCGTTCGGCCTAGTGGATGCTTCAAGTGTGGAGAGGCGGCGGGGCATTATGCTAACAATTGTCCCAAGAGGGTGATGCAAACCCCGCGAGAGACAAGGTGGAAAGCGGGCTGGGCAGCCATCTTCGCAGGCTCGTACTCCACAGACACCTAGCAAGAGAGGCCAGCAGAGTCATGTGCGTGGCCGAGTTAATCATGTATCAGTGGAGCAAGCTCAGAATGATGCCGGCGTGGTATTGGGTACGTTTTTCGTCAACTCTGTACCTGCTACCGTATTATTTGATTCAGGAGCATCACATTCATTCATAACTGATCAATTTGTGGCAAAATATAACTTATCTATGAGCTCAATGAAGAACCCACTGATAGTTAGCACTCCTGGTGGAGAAATGAAAACTGGTCATATATGACCACAAGTAAAGATTAATATCATGGGGGTAGACTTTCTTGCTAATCTGGTAGTTCTAAAATCATGGGGAATAGATGTCATTCTTGGGATGGATTGGTTACAAAAGCATGATGGAGTTATTCAGTGTCGGAAGAGGTCAGTGCAGTTAACCAGTCCTCAAGGGGAGAGAGTAGAATATGTGACTACACCCTCATCCAGCAAAGGAGTTGTGAACTCTGTAGAAGGAAAGGCCTTGGAAGATATAAGGGTAGTGAATGAATTCCCTGATGTGTTTCCGGAGGATTTGCCAGGTATGCCACCTGACCGTGACATTGAATTTAGTATTGAACTTATACATGGTACTGCTCCCATATCTAAAAGACCATATAGAACGGATGTTAAAGATTTAGCTGAATTAAAGAAACAAATTGAAGAACTACTTAGTAAAGGGTTTATCCGTCCTAGTTCATCACCATGGGGAGCCCCCACACTCTTCGTTGATAAAAAGGATGGATCTAGGAGGTTGTGTATAGACTATCGATCACTTAATGAGGTTACAATCAAGAACAAATACCCTTTACCTCGGATTGAGGATTTATTTGATCAGATGAGAGGAGCTAAGGCATTCTCTAAGATAGACCTTAGATCAGGTTATCACCAGTTAAAAATCCGAGTGGAGGATATACCAAAGATAGCATTCACATCTAGATACGGGTTGTATGAGTTCACTGAGATGTCTTTTGGCCTGACCAATGCACCAGCCTACTTCATGTATTTGATGAACAAGGTATTCATGGAGTATCTGGATAAGTTTGTTGTGGTATTCATTGATGACATATTGGTATTCTCTCGGAGTGAGGATGAAAATGAAGAACATTTGAGGCTTGTGTTGCAGAAGCTTCGGGAACATCAGCTGTATGCCAAGTTCAGCAAGTGTGCTTTCTGGTTGAAGGAGGTCTCTTTTCTCGGACATATTATCACAAACGGAGGGATTGCAGTCGATCCAAGCAAGGTTCGGGATGTATTGAACTAGAGTCCACCTAAGAATGTACCGGAGATCAGAAGCTTCTTTGGACTTGCATGATACTATCGGAGGTTCATTGAAGGATTTTCTAAGATAGTGAAGCCACTTACCACTCTGCTCGAGAAAGGAAAATAATTCAAGTGGGATGAGAAGTGTCAGGCTAGTTTTGAGGAATTGAAGAAGAGGTTGACCACGGCTTTGTGTTGATCATGCCAGACATACACAAAGGATTCGATGTATACTGTGATGCCTCTCGGCAAGGATTGGGATGTGTGTTGATGCAAGAAGGAAAGGTAATAGCTTATGCTTCAAGACAGTTGAGGAAACATGAGCAGAACTACCCTATTCATGATCTTGAGTTAGCCGCGGTTGTTCACGCATTGAAGATTTGGAGACACTACATGATTGGAAACAAGTGTAAGATCTTCACTGACCATAAGAGTCTGAAGTATATCTTTACTCAGAAGGATTTGAATTTGAGGCAAAGAAGGTGGTTGGAGTTAATCAAAGATTATGATTTGGATATTCAGTATCATCCAGGAAAGGCAAATGTTGTGGCAGATGCTTTGAGTCGGAAGGGACAGACTAACATGCTGATAGGACACCTACTACCTCAGGAGCTATATTGGGAGATGGCACAGCTCAACTTGGGAATAGTTGCTTCAAGTGAGACCTTGACATTAGAAATTGAGTCGACGCTTGAGAAGGATATTAGGAAGGGACAGTTGACTGATGACAAGATTGCAGAGTACAGGAAGTTGATTAAGTTGGGCAAAGTTCCGGAATTCAGAGAAGATGAGCAAGGAACAGTGTGGTTTAAGAACAGAATATGTGTACCTGAGATCAAGGAATTGAGAGAAGCTATCTTGAAGGAAGCACACGATTAAGCTTACTCTATACACCCTGGGAGTACTAAGATGTATCAGGACTTGGAACAGAGGTACTGGTGGTATGGGATGAAGAAAGATGTAGCGGCTCATGTAGCTTTGTGTGATGTGTGTCAAAGAGTGAAGCCTGAGTATCAAAGGCCAGCAGGATTGCTTCAACCTCTGAAGGTACCTGAGTGGAAATGGGAAGAAATCTGTATGGATTTCATAGTGGGTTTACCTCGTACTCGTGATGGGTATGACTCTATTTGGGTTATTGTGGATATATTAACCAAGGTAGCGCACTTTATCCCAGTGAAGACGACCTATACAGGAGTGAAGCTAGCTGAGTTGTATAATTCAAGGATAGTGTGTTTGCACGGGGTACCGAAGAAGATAGTGTCAGATCGAGGCACACAGTTTACTTCACGGTTTTGGCAGAAGCTGCATGAATCGATGGATACAAAGTTAAACTTCAGTTAAGCATACCATCCTCAGACAGATGAGCAGACAGAGAGAACAAATCAGATTCTTGAAGATATGTTGAGAGCTTGTGCGTTGAAGAACAGTGGCAGTTGGGATAAGAGTTTGCCTTATGCAGAGTTTTCTTATAACAACAGCTATCGATCCAAGCATTAAAATGGCACCTTTTGAGGCTCTGTATGGAAGGAAGTGTAGAACACCGTTGTTTTGGAACCAGACTGGTGAGAGACAACTCTTTGGACCAGACAGCATACGAGAAGCGGAAAAGCAAGTTGAAATCATAAGGGAGAATCTTAAAGCGGCACAGTCACATCAGAAAAGTTATGCTGATCCTCGGAGAAGAGAGGTGATTTTGGAAGTCGGTGATTATGCATACCTCAGAGTGTCACCTATTCGGGGATTACGAAGGTTTAATGTCAGAGGGAAGTTATCACCTCGATTTATCGGACCTTTCAAGATTTTGGAACGGAAAGGAGAAGTAGCATACCAGTTGGAGTTGCCAGCACAGTTGTCGGGAGTCCATGATGTGTTCCATGTATCACAACTAAAGAAATGTACAAGTGAGGTTAAGATAGAACCGGTACAGTTAGAGGATATTCAAATGGAGAATGACCTGACACACAAAGAATACCCTGTTAAGATCTTGGATATATCAGAAAGAGTTACCAGGAGTAAGATCATAAGAATGTGTAAAGTACAGTGGAGTCATCATACTGAGGAAGAGGCAACTTGGGAAAGAAAAGATGAACTTAAGGAAGACTTTCCTCAGCTGTTCTCTAAGTCTTCTGAATCTCGGGACGAGATTCTCTTTAAGGGGGTAGGATTTGTGACACCCTAAAATTCCATCACTAAAATCACTTAGCAACTTAAATTAGTCTTAAGGATTTAAAGAATTTAAATTGCTATTTAAATTGAGCTCTAAAATATTAAACATAATTTAATAAACTTAGAGACAACAAGTGATTGTACATCATCAGTTGGCTTGCATGGGTTTTGGTTGCTTGTGTGGTTTCTAAAAAGTTTATAAATTTTTGAGAAAAAGTTTGAAAGAGTTTTGATTTGAATTTGAAAAGAAAGGTGGTTTTAAAAAGAAGTTTGAAAAAATAACCTTACCTCCTTACCTTTCGGCCCAAACGGCCCAGCAGCCCATCGCCCCTCACCCCGCACCGGCCCGCCTCTCCCTCTCTCTTTTCTTTTCTTTTCTTTGTCCGGCGCCGACACCCCGGGCCCCACTCGTCAGCCTCTCCATCTCCCCCTTCCTTTTCTTCTTCCCCCTGCTCGCCGGCCCGCCACCGCAGCCGCGCGGATCCCGCCCCGCCCCACCTTCTCCCCTTCCTTTTTCTCCCCAGCAAGCTTGCCAATTAAGGCATTTAATCACCCAGGCACGATTGGGGCCATTTCCCCTTTCCTTGCACCGAGCCGTGATGGCCGCGACCATCAATGGCAAGCGCCGCCTCGGAGCCCGCCTTCCTCCCTTCGCCTTCCTCCCTACGCTCCTATTTAAGCACGCACTCGAGCTCCTACACCTCCCTTTGCACCCGCAGCACACCAACGCATGCAATTGAGCCCAATTTCCCCAGCGTCGCCGCCTCAGGTCCCCGCCGCCGCCGTGCAAACGTCGCCGTCGGTGAAGGACCACCTCCGCCGCCTCCCTTCTCTATTCTTTGGGTTCACCAGGGGCTCATCAAGCTCATTTGGCTGCAGGTTTCCATCCTTGGAGCCCGTGGGTGCCGCGCCTCGTCCACGCCGGAGCGCCGCCCGTCCTGCCGCCGTTGCCAAGCCCCGCTGCTGTTGAATCCTCTTCGTCTTCGAGTTCGCCCGCTTCACCCTTGACCTGTGAGCAACTTTCCCCGCCCAATTTCCCTTCTCTTCTTGCACAGCCGCGTGCCCACGAGCTCGCCGGAGCGGCCGCTCTGCCCCCTTCCGGTGCCGGCCGCCGGTGAGGCACAATAGCCCCCATAAACCCCACGAACACGTGCGCAAGCGTCCCCGCGTCATTTTGCACTAGCCCGTGGTCGGAGAGGTGGTCGGGAGCGCCGTCCGGGGGCCAACGCCGGCGAGCTCCCGCGCGCGCGCCGCCGCTCCCCGGCGATGTCGCCGCCGCCCATCGCTTGCACGCGTCCGGGCCGTCGGATCTCGCACGAGCGGCCCCGATCGCATACCCCTTCGTTTTAAACGGGCGGTCCACCGTGGACCCGTGCACCGGCGCACGGTGCGGTCCACGCGCGCACGCGCGCGCGGCAGCCGTTGGATCCGAGATCCACGGTGCTTGGGTTGGCCGTTTTGATTAAGAGTCCCTGGAAGATTTTAAATTCACATGCCGGTCCTTCCACCTTTGAGAATTTTTACGGTTAGGTCTCGATTTTTATGTTTTAGCCCCCGGCCGCCCTAGATTCCTTTAACGCAGAGGTCCTTTTCATTCCTTTTAGCATTTAGACCCCTCTGTTTTATTTTATAATTATGTTTTAACCCTGATTTTATTTATAAAAAGCCCTGTAAACTTAGTTTTCTTGCAGATAGGTCCCTGTAACTTGTTTTAATCATATCTTTCTCGTTTTAACTCCGTTTTTAGCGTTCTATATACCGAAATGATCGTCTCGACGAGTAGAATCTTTTAAACAGCAAATTTACCAGTTTTGTTACTGTTTGGTGTATTGTTTATTTATTGTTTGTTGTTCATGTTTGACTCGTGGATATCGTGCCTATTTCGTCTGAGCTCCCTGTCGGAGGTGATCAGGAAGAGCCTGTTTTCGAGGAAGATTTCACTCAGCTTGTAGAGGAAGGCAAGTGGCTTTCCCCCCTGCATTATCTTTTTGAACCTATGTCACTGCATGTTAAACAAAGTTTACTATTTCTGTTGCTATGCATAAACCTGGTGGGCAAACACCTAGTTAAGGACTTGACTAGATACTTTACCACTTTACCTTGATCAACCCTGTTTAACAAATGCTTGGGGTAGATAAATGCTTAGTTTGCTTTACATGAGTTTGGTTATGCTTTGTTATGTTATACATTTCAGTTTCGTTTAGACAATGTGTTTGTGCTTAAAACAAGATAACTTGATTTGTAATCGGAACATGGAGAACCACCCAAGATAACAGTACAACCACAGTCCACATGGCTCTGGCTTAGCCAAGTAATTAGGAGAGTGGGTTAGCTGATAGCTCTTTTTCGAGAGGGGCATAGGGGGCTCGGGGTTGTAGGGGTATAGCCCGGTTCTTTTGGGGTAGCAGCCTTGGCTAAGGTGCTGACCACTAGGGAGGGTTATGGTCCGCCCGGGTCAGAATCGTTGCGAGTTGTTGGTTTCTCTTCTTTCCTTTGTAAAGGCTTCGTAGTGGACCCCTAGCCACTCACCTTGGAAGTGTTTAAGGGTCTAGCTAACCCGGGCAAGATGGGGAACACGAACTGTGGGTAAAGTGTACAACCTCTACAGAGTGTAAAACTGATCGATCAGCCGTGCTCACGGTCAAGAGCGGCTTGGACCCTCACATGATTAATAAACTTGAAGATTAATGCAAATCATGGGTTTGTGGTTTGGTTTGAGGTTTCTTTTAAGGATATGTGGGTTGGTATACACTTACACCTAGTAAATAGGTGCTTGCTAATAAAACTTGACCAACTTATAAAATGCTTACCGCTGTGAACCATAGCCTATCCTTGATAGCCTTGCATTGTTTCCCCCACTTGCTGAGCACCAACCATAAGTGTGCTCACCCTTGCTTACCGTTGTTCAGAGGAGAACGTCGGAGGTGAGGACGAGTACTGGAGTGACTACGAGGAGTTCTAGGGCATGCAGATTCCCCAGTCATCATGCCTGTGGAAGTCAAAAATGGAGCTGCTCGTCGCTTAGTTATCGTTGTGTTCGGACCTTCGAGTCCACCTTTCTGGATGTAATAATGAATATCGTACTGGTTTAACTCTTGAACGATTTATTACTGCAACGGTATTACACTCGTTTTGTCTATCATGTGTGTGTAAAATGATCCTGGCGCACACGTGAGATGCATTCGGTTTCCTTGTAAAATACCGTACTATCGCCTAAGACCGATCCACTTTGGCCATTAAGCAATAGTAAAGTATCACCCTGTCGTTAGTTGCCGGGTTAACGCCCGGTAAATCACTTGGAATTCAAACAGAGGATCAACATATGCATTAAAACTCATGCGAACGCGAGTCCAGAGTACAACACAAGTTAACATAATTTATTACAAACCATTGTTCATGACATGGAGTAAAGGTTCAGAGTTTGAAAACAGCGGAAATAAAATAAACTATCACAACGGTAAACATCACAGGAGGCCATCCGTGATGTCATCACTTGTCGTCACCCTTCTGGTCAACAACACCTGCAATCAACAGTTTTAAAGCAAGGCTGAGTATACTAATACTCAGCAAGACTTAATCGTCGGGTGATGACTGCATCACCAAACTCTAGACATGAAAAGCTTTTGGCCGGTGGAGTTTCTTTTGCTGAACAGCTACTAAGAGTAGATCCTTATTTTCAATCTTTTAGCACAAGTTCTAGTTGATTACCATTGCTAAATGTGCCATCTAATTCAATCAAGGATTGGACAAACAATTAATTCATACAACAATATTCCTCGAGTTCCATCATTACGGGATATCATGGCCAGTTGATTAAGCAGTCTCAGATAACGGTGAGAGGCCGACAATCGATTGATTTAAACCTTGCAAGGTAGACCCAAACACACGGTAGGCTGCCCCCGCAAGGACAACTTTCCCAGGTCGTTCCCGTCGATCTTCAGCTCGGGAGCGGAACCTACATTCCTTGGTACAAGGTTTTACTAGATCGCTCCCACATGAACGTCCAGACTAACGCAGGTACCACACTGTTGTGAGCAGGGGGACACAAGTGCCCCAGGTTTAGTAGGGAAAGGTTCCCTTACCGCGTCAATCGGGTACTAGGCTTACCGGTCCCATTCCCGGCATATGTTTAGTACGTTCAAAAGCTTAGCCCAAGAAAGCCACTGGACCGGAGCCCAAATCCCATGCTCTTACCACATGAGCAATCCATTTAAGGATATCTTATGATTCCTATATAGGAACCTAATCTCGCGAGTGACGAATATCACTCGACTTCTATCGGGTCCTATAGCATAGCAGCTATCGACCTAGCATACTAGTAAAAGGGCGTAGGTACCTAGGGATCATGCATCTAGGGTTTCATTCAACTCCTGAAACGTAAATGCACAATCATAGCAACGATAATTACATAAATTTCAAAATCAGGGTTAATGAGTCGGGGCTTGCCTTCGTCAGCTAGGTTAGCCTGGGCACCCTCGGTGTCGAGTACTTCCACGTACTGCAGAGAACCTTCCACTCCTCCTTCCTCGGTTTCCGGGACAAGGGAGTAATCTCCGTCCGGAAGATCTACACGGAATGCAATGCACGTTCAGGTGATGTGATAGTTGGTTGTCTTACCCAACTCTTGGTTGGTCATATTCACCTTAACAAGCATCTAGCAAGTGTTTCTCTTTTAGGAAGGTTATTAGTTGTACATGAGTTATTCTTTTTATTGAATATTTGGATAAAGGTTTTTATTATACTTGTCATTTCATGTGAGAGCTTTAATTCCTTTTACTTTCACAAGCAAGGGTGTAAATAATATTTTTATTTATGAATTACTTTCTGATCAGCAATGGTAATTAATTACCCTTTAATTAAATTAAATAATACTTTCCAAAAAGGAAAAAGGATTAATTAGGGGTTTTTCTTTATTTAAATTCCCTTTAATAATAAAAGGGCCTTTAAGCTTTTTATTAAGCAATTAAATTACCAAAAATTAAATGAGTGTTTCTTAAGCATACTAGCACCTATCCTGGTCCATTGGACCCACATGTAAGTGTTGGATGCTAGGAAATTAAATATAATGGAAAATAACAAAGGACTAGCTAGTGATTCAATTGAAATGCATACAAAAATAAATAAGCATCAAATTGATTCAAACTTTCTTGTGCAATCTCTCTGGTCCTAAACAAGTCTAAAGAACCAGCATATACACCTAGGAACTTCACTGAATTTGGTTTATCAATTTACAAAGGAAACAAGCATAATTCAAGAATAATTATTTCTGTTAATCCAAAAATCATGATTAATTCACAAGATATGCATTTTGACGTTACAAGACAGTGTGCACAAGTTGAGCTCAAGAACATAAACATATTTAACAATAAAAATCATTTAGGCAGTTCCTGCAAGAATGGAAAAGAATTTATTTAGCAAGATATAATGCATACTTTGTGCAATTTTTGGCATAGGAGCTAGTCATAACCTAACACACAACATATCCAAAAATTAGCTACAGAGGATTTACAGATTTTGAGATATTGCAGATCTAGGGTTTTCACATTTGTATTTTTCATGCAAAAACTGTCAGGAATTAGCTCAGGTCAGAATAACAAAAGTTGTAGTATAATTCACCACGAATCCAACAAAATTCATTTTGCATTTTTCTGATTTTTCTGTGATTTTCTACGCAATTTACAAGAATCAAGAAAACACTTTTACTATTGGAGATATACTTTTGCAGGGAGGCCCTCGGAAAGAAAATTTCCTTTGCAATGTCGCCCCTGGGGCGGCCGGCCGGCGCGGGGAGGGCAATTTCCGGCGATGTGCCGCTGGATTCCGGCCGGGCAGGGCAAGAGAGCGATCTAGGGGTCCTAAGGGGACGGTTTGTGGGTCGCTTGGAGCAAGGGGTGGCCGGTGGGAGGGGGCGCGCCGGCGGTCGGGGGCACCGGCCGCCGCGGCCGGCAATGCCGGCGAGGGGGGGGGCCTCCGGCGGTGGCTAGGTGGCCGGCGAGCTGTGGAGGAGCTAGAGGAGGGCGCTGCGGTGCTTTGGGTGGCGCTGGAAAAGGCGGAGGAGGCTGCGCCCGCGGCGAGCTCCCTAGCGACCGTGGCGAACGGCGTCTGCCTCAGGCCCGAGCAGGGAGGCAACGACCTTATAGGCAACGAGCGCAGGGGGAGGCCAGGCCTCGCGGTAAGGCGTCCTCGGCCACGTGAACCCACGCGTACGGCGACGTATCCTCGACCGGCGCGCCCTGACGGACACGGACGCCAACGGACCAGTGGTCCATGGGATGACGCGTACGGGCGGCACGGGCATGAGGCGTTCCCGGCGTTCAAGACATCGGGAGGAGAGTCGCGACCTCGGGAAGGCGCGGGCGGCCTAGGGAACATGTGCCGGCGGGACCGGACGCCGAGGCGGCGCGGCGCGCGCGTCGCGGCGGGCGCCGGTGCGCGGCGCGCTGGGTGCAATGTGTTGGCCTAGCGGTGTTTGACCACATTTTTCTCTAAAATTTTGAATAGAAGTGCACAAAGTGGTCAACAGCAAAGTTGTAGATCTAACTACCCTCTACAACTTTTGTAAAGGCCGTCTAGTGTTTTTCTCAACGGATTTTGCAGGAACGTTGTGCCAACTTTGAATGCCGGCCTGTTCTGGAAAACAGGAGGTACTGGCGGTCGATCGAGTTTTTCAACAATTTCCACCCAAAATTTGAAATGCCAATCTACATGAAAGTTGTGTCCCTCAACAAGATGGACAACTTTCATAAAGGTAGATTTTGAAGTGTTTAGGTGAAATTTGGAGAACACGGCAAAAGTTCCGGACGACATTCGCCGACGTCACTGTGCAAGCGGGGTTTGACCGTGTCTTTGGCCAAGGGTCCATTACGGGTGTGTGTAGACTTGGTCAAGGGGTTCATTAGGGTTCATTGGCGAGGTTTTCGGGGTGATGACCCAGGTTGACCTAGGTTTGACCGTTGATCCGGTCATTAGCGCTAATGACGCTAATTAAAAACCTGGGGCGTCACATATATTAGGCTTTGGATAGATTGAGCAACACACAAGTGATATTTGTGACAAGGTTAGCAAGATTTTTGAGCATAAAAGACATCTTTAATCTATTCATAACTTGAGAGCACATAAAACACTATGGGTCTTTATTTTAATCATAACCTCCGCTAAATATTAATCTAGCATTTAAATAAATTCAGATTTGTATTTTAAGAGAGCACTAGCTTAAACATGCATAAATCAATTACAAAGATAAACAAAGCAGCAATTATAATCATATATCATCATGGCACAAATTTTTGTAACTTTTCCAATGATATAATCAAGGTGGTGTCTTTATTAATGATGATATCAAGTTGAAATACAAACTGAAAATAAACAAACATGCTTGCTGAAAATTAAATAAAAGCAGAAAATATTACGCAAACACATGTAAACAAAAGTTGAATATTACAGAGAAAAAGAAAAGAAAAGAAAACTAAAGTTCCTAAATCTTCTAGTCCTCCGCCGGTGGTTGGTGTTGATGATCTTGATAGTAATACGCTTGCTCATAATATGATTGGACATTCCCTCCGACGAATTGATTTGGCTCCACTAGGTGAAGGCGTCCAAGCTCGTAGGCAATATTTGCATTGCCTTCACCAAGTTGAGCTGCGTTAGCTTGGATGGCTGCGATGTTTTGGGCGTTTCTTGCAGCATACCCTCCAATTATGGCCATGCTTTGTTGTGGTTGGGGATGATGTGTGTAGGGCTCCGCGAAGTTAGCGTTGGGCACCACATAATTTGGTGGGGGTACTGGTGCACCACCCCCCATGCTTGCTCTTATGGCCCTCCGTAATAACTTGGCGGAGGAGGGATCCCGCCGAATGGTTGCACATTGGGTTGTGCTCCGCTCGCTTGTGCGGAGGATGTTCCCTCCTCTACAATTTTTCCTCTTTTGTTCTTCCTTGCAAGGACAAGGAGTCCCTCTTCCAACCAATCTTCCCTCCCTTTGGTGAAAAGCCTAAGCCTCTCATCGGGAAGGGGTAGGTTCACTATGGCCAAACGATAACCTCCTCTCTCATCTCCACTAATGTATTTGCCTTGCCGCAAATACTCAATGCCGAGAGAGGTACCACGCAAAAGATGGTCGGGGTTTCTTGCGATCCCCGGCCGTAAGGAGAAGGCCAACATGGAGAGGTAGCACCCCGAACCAATATTTCCCGCCCCCGATGTTGCTTCACAACACCGACGGTTGATCATGAGGTAAGAGGGGTCTATTGGCTGCCTGGCAATTAAAGCCGAGTAGAGCCAATTCAACTTCGTGTCGGTCACCTTCGTCTCCTTCATCCTCCCCAATACCCTCTTGCACATCCAAGAGTGAAATATCCGGATAATGGGGTTGCGGATGCAATTGCGTTGTTGATGGGCTTCTCCGGAGATCATATTCCAAAATCCCGCTAACATGCCGGGTGGCACGTCAACTTTCTCCGGAGCTCCCTTGTGGAATCCAAGTAGCTCCCTAACATGCTCGTAGGGAACCACTTGTTGGACTCCCTCCAAACGGAATGACAAGCTTTGCACTCCATCATCAAGGATAGGTGCAATAGTCATCAAAATTTCCAAGGCGAACCCCATGTGGGTGTCCGCCGATACTCCGTTGGAGAATTGCACCCATCCAAGGTGCCCCAACATGTAGTATATGTCGGTGCCAAAACCCAAGGTGTAGAGTGCTTGGTCGTCGAACTCGACGTTGGGCACAAGCCTCTTCTCAAGATTAGAGAGCCTCTCCTTCTCCTCCGACGACAAGATGATGAAGTCGTACGAAGTGTATATCGGAGTGTAAGGAGGTGGCGCGATCGAACGGGTCGATCGTCGTGGTGGTGCGGGCTGCTCCTCCGTGTGCCCTCGAGGTTCGGTAAACCTCATGGACGTGCTTCTTGCAGCCCTCATACCACCAAGGAGGAGAGCATCGTTCCTCCTCGGTGGTGTCGTATCCGTCTCCATGCTCCGGGGAGACTCGGAAACCGAGTGCCTCCTCGAAGACGTGGTTGATGACGGCTTGGATGACGACGAACCCTTCTTCTTGGAGAAGAGACTTGTGGTTTTCTTCCACATGGTTGTTGCACTCTTTTCTTCTACTAAAACTCCGGGTTGCAACCGGTAACTAGGCACTTAAACTCTTTGCTTTGGATGTGGACTTTGAGTGGATTAAGGATGTGGATTTTTTTGAGCTATCAAGCTTGGGAAGGTTGGCTATGTCTACGGAGGTTTTGGGCACACAAACAAAGGAGGAGAGGGAACCTTGCCTGCAGAAAACGGGAGCCGGGGGGCTCCTTAAGTAGGGGAGGCCGGCCGGCCTGGGCCGACCGGCCTGGGGGCCTCGGTGCACCTCCCCGCCTCGTCTTTCTTCCAGCACGGTCATTTCGCCTCTGCTACTTTCCTGCCCGCGTGCTCCACGAGTTGCACCGCCCAAACGCTCTCGTCCACTCCTTTTCTTGCATTATTGGTCCTTCCACTTGATGCTTCATGCTTTGGGTCATGTCCATGCTCCCTAGCTCCACTTGTTTCACATGCCACCATGAAATTCCTGCAAAGTTGATGCTTGCTGCCCACCATGCTTGTCCTTTGCATGTGGAATTGGTGAAAGTTGATAAAAGGGAATCCAATGGTGCATGCATGATTAATTCAAACTAGATTGCCTCCATTAAGGTTAAGCACTCCTCTAATTCGAAATTTAAAATATTTTTCAGAGCCATGCAAGAGCTCAAATATAAATTTAGAGAAGTTTTTAAACCATTAAAAATAAATGTAAGTCGAAAATATTTTTCAACTACGTTGATTTCGGTCTCACCGGTATAGTTTGCCTTCATCGGTTGAGAGCAAACTTTTCCCGGCTTGATCATGGGGGCATAGGTTTAGGTTCTAATTTTGGCTAAATAAGAGAGATTTTGAATGAAACAAAATTAGATGAGGCTTAGAAAAATCCTAATCCTAGAGAAACCAAGGATATTGATTTTTAAACCAACCAAAAGTTTTAATTTCTAGGTTCACGCGAGTTCTACCACGTGCTGATTTTTATTAACACCTAGATATAAGTCGTGGCTCTACTCGTGTGGTTTTAGCATGAAAAATAAGTCAACCTCAGTACCATAATGAGGGTGAAAGGTTGGGTTAGGTTCTGAAATTATTTGGTTGAGGTTTCTCGAAAAGAAAAGAACAAACAAGCACATAGGAGGGTTCATGCAAAGGGTTTATGATAAAGCAAAACATTCAATCAAGAATTATGTCTCTAATGTTATTCAACCACTTCTAAGTCTAATGTCTTTGCGTAATAAAACTCAAAACTAAATTATTAAAAATACTCGAAAAACCTGGAATCGGGTTGTCCTCCCGGTAGCTTATTCTTGACTCGACGAAACGGGTTGCCTCCCGCCTAGCGCTTCGTTTATAGTCTATAGCTAGACTTCTTCACTTGATTACTCCGGATCAACACTCTTTGTGGGCGCTGCAATCTTGGGTACCCACTTCCGCACCATCTTGGGCGCGGGCTTGTCTTCCGGCTTAGTCATTTTTTGGTCTTCACAGGCGGCTTCTCTTCCTTTGTCTTGACGGATGCAACACCTTCTTTGATTTTCTTTACGTTCATTTTTTTCGGCTCCTTCTTCTTTTTCAGCCCCTCCGTTTGCTTTGGTTCTCCCTTCACTCCAATCATGTTGCATGTCTCGATTCTTGGACGGAACTTGAAGGAACTCCTTTCTCTGTTGATATCAAACATGATCTCCCCCTTGCCAACATCAATAGTAGCTCCCACGGTCTTGAGGAAAGGCCTCTCAAGGATGAGCGGTGGCTTCTCCCTCTCTCCCATCTCGAGCACAACGAAGTCGACGGGGATGAAGTGGTGTCCGACCTTCACGGGTACATCTTCAGCAATGCCCAAGGGATAGCGAATGGAGTTGTCTCCCAACTCCAAACATATACCCGTAGGCTCCATTGGTAGGCGTAGCTTCTCGAACACATCCCTCGGCATGACGCTCACACTAGCTCCAAGGTCGCATAACGCCTTCTCGAAGTTGAAAGAACCAACTAAACATGGAATTGTAGGGCACCCGGGGTCCTTTTGCTTCTTTAGCCCATTAGCAATAGCGGCACTACACTCCTCGGACATCTTGACATGATCTACCCCGAGTGTTGCTATCTCATATTTATTTGCAAGTATGTCTTTAAAGTAACGAGAATATGTAGGTACTTGTAGGGCATCTAGTAATGGCATGTTGATGCTAAGTCTACGCACAACTTCCACAAACTTCTCAAAGTGGTAGTCAAGTTTACCTCGGAAGAAGCGTGGCTTGAGTTGCGGTATCCTCGTGTCTTCCTCCGGCATCTCAAATTCAGGTTCCTCGGTGACGATCCCCGTAACCTTCTCTTTAGCAACTCCTTCCACCTCGGTGGATGGTTTAAGCTTCCTTGCTCCCGCGGAACGTTCTGGATCTTCGGTCTCCTTCCCCGAACGTGTTTGAATGGCCTTCGCCGATTCGGGACTTTTGGGTTGTCCCGGAAGCTTCCCTTCATCATTAGTGAGGCGCCCCGCAAGTTGTCCAACTTGCGTCTCGAGCATCTTCATCATGTTGAGCACTTGATGATTGGAACTTCCGACCTCCGTCACTTTGCTATCGATGTTCTCCAACACCTTGTCTATGGCCTTGAACTTGGTGACGGTGTCCTTGTTGATCTTAGCTTGCTCATCCATGAACTCCTTCAATTGTATACGAAGCGGAACCGCATTAGGAATAGATGAGCTTGCATTAAATTGAGGCCTACCTTGCCCGTAGCGGAAGTTCGGCAATTCTCCCTTCCTCATGTAGTCGAGCACTTTGGCTTCCTCCGGACAATCTTTGCGGACATGGCCATACTCTCCACATTCTTCGCATGTGGACCTTGCTTCGGCGGCCTTCAAGTCTTGAGCCTCTTTCTTTTCCATCTCCATCTTCTCCAACCTCCTCATGAGAGAGTCGATCTTGCCTTCAAGTATGTTTTCCTTTTCCACTTGCAAGACTCCTTTGACGTTCCCCGTGGGTTGAACCGGGTGTAGGCGCCCGGATGACGCCCATGTGTCATTATCCGCGACCTTCTTGAATAGAGTGAAAGCTTCCGTCGGTGTAAGCTCGATGATAGATCCTCCCGCTGATGCATCGATGATCGTCCTTGACGCCATGGTGAGTCCTTGATAGAACTTTTGCACAAGGTCTTCCTTCGGGAACTTGTGATGTGGAACCGCCTGGGTGTACTCGTTGAAGCGCTCGAATGCCTCTGAGATAGTTTCCGTAGGATATTGAACAAAGGTGGCAATCTTATTACACAAGCTTTGAGTTTTACCCGGTGAGTAGTATTCCTTCATGAAAGCCTTCATCAGCGTGTTCCAATTTTGCACCGTCTCCGCCGGTTGAGAGTGGAACCATTGCAAAGCCTTCCCGAGTAGTGAGAACGGAAAAAGCCTTGCCCTCATTTGGTCTTGAGTCACCCCATTAATGTTGAAAGTCTGACATAGTTGAATGAATGCTTGGAGGTGAAGGTTTGGATCCTCTTTACCGGTGAAGGGTGAATATTGCACCATGCGGATTGTTGAGGTATTGATCTCGAACGGTCTTCCGATCTCCTCAAGGTTCAAGATTGGTAGGTTGATGATGTCTGGGGTGCATAGCTCCCCAATCTTGCGTTCTTGCGGTGGTTGGTCACCCATCGGTGGAAGTCGATTCTCCCGAGGACTTTGAGGTGGTGAATTCTTCGGAGATTCCTGCGATCCTTTGTCTTCCGACTCCGAATCTACAAAATCCAGCTTTTTAGCTTGATGTGCTTCGTGTCTCCTTAGCCTGTAAAGTTTTTCTGGATCATCCACAAAATTATCGGGTTTGTTGGAGAGGTAGCCGTCCATCTCCTGTTAGGGTTAGTAATAAACAAAGTATGCAAAAAACTAGAAAGTAAAAACAAATATATAAAAACTAGGGTTAGACAAACTAGATTAGATGTATTTTGAGAATGATCAAAGTTTAGTAGATGCAAAAATAAAAATGAAAAGAAAACTGAAAATTACAAAAAGGCAATAAAAAATCAAATCTTGATCACTTGTTCCCCGGCAACGGCGCCAGAAAAAGGGGCTTGTTGACGGTTAACAGTTGTATCAAAGTTCGTTTATGACTTGCAAGCGGACAAGTCTCCCGTCGTAGTCAAGGGACCCTTCTTCCCTTGAGTGGTGAACCCAAGGTATCGAATCCGTGGAACAAATGTGTGACGCAAAACTTAATCTAGTAAAGCCAAGTAACTTCAATCTTCGATAAAAGAAACCCTAATGCATCTAGGTAAAAGACATGAAACTAATCTAATCTACTAAAGACCGGAGAAAATAAAGTAAGATTGGGTAGATAAACCGATCTAGAGAGATCAAGGTAAGCCTTTTGTTGAAGTTCCAAGCAAGAGAAGAAGTAGCAAATCGAATCTTATAAGAAGCTTCTTTAAATCGTGGTTTCCCGTCCAAATTCGAAAACATCCGCCTTTCGGAACCCCCCGTTCTGTCACAACGTATCCCTACTCATGCGGGGAGCTTAGGGCGAGTCAAAAGACAAGTCGAGATTCTTTCGGAAGATCCGGCGTGTACCTCTAGCCACCGCGGCTACAAGAACACCCTATGTAATCTATCTCGAGAATAGAATTGGAATAAGCAAAGCCGATCAAAAAATGAAATCTTCGAGGAAACACTTGATCGCTAGGAAAAGATTCAACTTGATAATTCAACTATAACAATGATACATACACAAGATCACCACCGGGATCCTTCCTTGATCTTGCTTCTAGCTCCGGGAACTCCGACGTGGTCTTCCGTGCAAGGTTCCCACGTCGGCTAGGGAAACCCTAGTCAACTAGCTCAACCCTCTCCTCTCCGAGATGGTGTCCCTCTCTTCTCTGCTCCTTGGCGGCCGATGACCAATTGTATGATGCGTGGCTCTCGGTAAGGGGGCTATAAATAGCCTGATTGGCGGCTAGGGCAAAGGGGAGCCTCATTGGGCCCTGGACAGGGCTGGGCCGGCCGGCCTGGGCCCATCCAGGCCCAGCCCGAGGCCTCCTTTGCTCTACGTTGGTTCCCTTGCTTCCTGGATGTTTCCCCCTTCTGCATGTAGGTCCATGTCGTCAGTTTCTCTCCGAATTGGACACAACTCCTTGTCTTGCAAGATTCAGCACTTTTCTGGTCAGGTCCTCAGAGTTTGTCGTCTTCTCGGATCAAGTCCCTGGCTTCTTGGAGTTAAGTTTGCTTCATTGTATGACTTGTACGGGGCTTCAAGGTCTTGTCATGAGGTGCTTGATGAACTTATCCCGAAAGTCTTGCATTCAACGCTAAAACCCTGCATAAACATTAAACTCCAAAACCGACATGGACACGTGAACTTGTTATACCACGGGGGTTAGTACCAATGGATAAGGTATAAAACTCATGCCAACACCGAAGGTAAACTCATGGCTAGGTTGACGGATTTTCACCGTCAACAGGCATCTCAACTCGTTCAGCTACATTAGCATCACTTGTGAAATCTTGCCCAAGCGGCTCATCTTGAACTTCTTCAAGATACACCTTCTGTCTACATTTTTCTCTTTTAAGAAACTCTTTCTCTAAGAAAATACCGTTCCAGGCGACAAACACTTTGCCTTCTGACCGGTTGTAGAAATAATATCACAAGGTTTCCTTTAGATGTCCCACGAATATGCACTTGTCCGATTTATGTGTTAATTTATCTGATTGAAGTTTCTTCACATAAACCTCACAACCCCAAATTTTCAAAAAATACAAACTGGTAGTCTTACCAGTCCACATCTCATATGGTGTCTTAACTACGGACTTAAAAGGTACCCTATTTAAAGTGAAAGCTACGGTTTCTAGAGCATAACCCCAAAATGATAGTGGTAGATCCGACTGGCTCATCATTGATCGGACCATGTCTAACAAGGTTCGATTACATCGCTCGAATACACCATTTCTCTGAGGTGTTCCAGGTGGCGTAAGTTGTGGAACAATTCCGCAACTCTTTAGATGACTGCTAAACTCGTGGATCAAATACTCACCTCCACAATCAGATCGCAAGGTCTTGATTTTCTTGCCACGTTGATTTTCTACTTCACTCTGAAATTCTTTGAACCTTTCAAAAGTTTCAGACTTGTGCTTCATTAAATAGACATAACCATATCTACTTAAATCATCAGTGAACGTTATGAAGTATTGGTATCCACCTCTAGCTGTCGTACTCATTGGTCCGCACACATCCGTATGTATGAGTTCCAGTAAGTCTGAGACTCTCTCAGGAAAACCTGAGAAAGGCATCTTGGTCATCTTGCCTAGCAAACAAGCTTCACATGTCTCATAGGATTCAAAATCTAATGAAGTTAAAAGTCCATCGTTATGGAGCTTCTTCATGCGCTTTTCACTGATGTGACCTAAATGACAATGCCATATGTAGGTAGGACTCAAATCATTAGGTCGATACATTTTAGAACTTATATTACAGATAGGTGAATCATCAAGATTTAAAACAAATAAGCCATTCACAATGGATGCACAAGCCACAAACATGCTATCCTTAGAGATCACACAACCATTGTTTTCACTCGCAAATGAATAACCATCCTTCATCAAACATGAAGGGGATAAAATGTTTCGACTCAAACTAGGAACAAAATAACAATTATTCAATTCCAATATAAATCCTGAAAGGAGGTGGAGGTGCATTGTCCCAACAGTGAACGCAGCAACTCTTGCATTATTGCCCACACGGAAATCAACTTCTCCTCGTTCCACGCTTCTACTTCTTATCATTCCTTGCATCGAGTTGCAAATATGAGCAACCGATCCAGTATCAAATACCCAAGAATTAGTATAACAATCAGCGAGAAAAATATCTGTAACATAAACATTAAGTGTACCTAAAGTGGAAGTACACTTACTTCCCTTGCTTTTCATAGAAGCTAAGCACAACTTAAAATTTCTTTTCCAGTGACCGATTTCCTTACAATGAAAACATTCAGCCTTGGCAGCTGGACTAGCCTTGGGCGCCTGGTTTGGCATTGGGATCTTATCCTTGGCCTACCTTTCTTCTTCTAAGAATTGCCCTTCCTTTCAAGGGTCGGCTTGTTTTGGATCGCCATCACATGACTACTGCCCGTGCTTTTCTTAACGTTACCATCTATTGGTAATGGGGTGCCTAGAACTCCTTCCCTTTTCTCAGCTCTGAGAACAATTCTCAAATTATGAATCCAATTCGTAAAGTTTGTTCCAGTCAACTTGTCCTTCTCTTAAGGACCGAATGCAAGGTAAACGATGTGGTGTTGTTAGGTGTCATTAATCTACATCAGAATAATAAATGCAAAATACTAAGACAAAATATCCATGACTGAGTAAAATGAAAAATTTACTCCCACTAAAATCGATATCCCCACATCGATACTTAGTGATTCAGAATCCACAACTAACAAGTCTACTAGTGAGCTTTTGCGTCACCGCTAGTAAACAAGGTAGATCGGTAAGCAACTCTTTGCTAATCATATCACATATGACTCATGTTGTTGGGTGACATCTTATGTCTAGGCTCCCAACCTTTATGCCCCAAAGTCCTTAACCGTTAAGATGACTTTGATAAGCAAACCAACATTATGCGTGTAAGTATTCGATACAAACCCGTCTAGTCAAGGAAAACTAGTAGCACCCTAATTTCATAGACCCACCACTAATTGTACGAGACGAGGGACGGTGGCACGTGTTGGGAGGGCATGTTAACTTAAAATTCCAAAGGGATTGTTCTACTCGTAACATCACACGCAAGAAAATAACATTGTCGCATGTAAAAGTAGAACGGTAAGAACGACATTCACACAGTTGTAACACGGTATGACCTATTGTCACATGGTGATATCCATCTCCATTGACCTGTACATCATGTTGATCTCCATATCCATGATCTGTGTGTGCCATCCTCCATGTGATGAGTCCTCCAAGAACTATCTAACGCGTGCTAGTAATCAAAGTTACACAATCGCGTATTAGATCATCACAAACTGGTACGCAGACCATTACATTAATTTTGACCATACATGTGGCTCCAGCCGTATTGCCGTACACGTGACATGCAGGTCACGAATAATTTGCACACATGCATCACATACACATATAGGCCATACCGATCACAAAACCTACAAAACAGACTATCGCAATTCCGACGTCCAAATTTAAAACGCCTGAAAACCCATCTTGCAAGCCGAATTTCGCAAAACTAATTTCGCCGAGACCAGCAAAGCTGCTTTATCACATGTGTAACATTTTCTATAGATCATTTTTCATATCGAAAACTTCTTCATCCGAGTTAACCACAAAAAGTTATGGCTGTTTTACTGAACAACATGTTTTCTGGTTTTCCCGAGCCGGTAGCAGATCCAATCTGCCGCCGCCACGCATCCCATGCGCCTGACACTTGACCTAGCTCCGATTCGACCAATCCAATTGATCTCCTTCTCGTTGTGACTGGATTTACGTGTATCACTTAACTCCGATGGCGGAATTCCGATCGGTAGGAGTAATTCGTTACACGACCATCACGGCAAGAAAACGAAACCGATCAAAACTTTGATCTACATCTGCATATCTCCATATACACACATCCCGAATCTAAAACTTAGCAGCTACGGCTCTGATACCACTGAAGGGATACGGGGTGGCTACGCTAGCGCAAAACAAAATTTTTCCCCGCAAATAGGAACTGATGCTGTCAAAGATCACGGGATTACCACTAGACGCGCAGATGCAGCGGAACCGTCTCGATGTAGACGAAATCGTCGAGGTATCAGGCAGTGCAGTTGCTCACGTCCTTCTTGACTTGCACGTGTGGCTCGTCCGATCCAAGTGCTCCAGATGCAGCACCTCCAAGGTATCCACACGTACGGAGAAGGAAGCGTCGCACGCCGGACTGCTAGATCCGCGGGTGCGACGAGGAGAGAGCGTTGACGGCGGGGCTGCTACTTGAAAAAGTCGTGCCTTTTCAGGAGGGGTGTGGTCCATATTTATTGGGAGGGAAACCCCCCCACACCATCGTCCATTAGCAATACGGGACTAATAGATGGTGTACCCCTTCCAACGCTGATGAGCTTTACAACATTTGTGTCCCATTAGAACTTTTACACCATAATGGATCAAATCCATCCGAGCCCACTAGTGGATCAATCCAGTTGACTCTAGGGCATATTTCCAACACTTGGGTTGTCAGATTTTTGAACAACCCCCAAAAAAAGAAGCTTTGATTTTTTGCGCACCGAAAACACGCCGAATCGAACAAACAAGGTACCGAGTGCAGGCCGGGTCAGTCGCTCTCAACTCAACACGACGCGGTACGTACCTTCGCCGCAGCCGAGCTTGGGTCCCCTGACGGGCGTCTGGGTGCGGGTCAGAGGAACTCCAGCAGCGACGTCGACTGGTCCACGCCGCCGGCCGCCTCGTACCTCTGCCCGTTCACCGCCACCACCGCCGCCGCCGCCATCCCCATCTCCTCCTCCGTCTGCAGCCTCGACGGCCGGCGACGACCTCGCGCTCTCCGATCCCCAGCTGCCTTGGATCAGCTGCACTGCTGCTCTTGTGCACGGGACAAGACGACGGGGCGGCTGCGCGCGCGGCCTCTCAAGCTCGTGTCTATTTATGTACACACATGACAGGAGACGAGACGAGGAGTGCAGCCGGGCGGTGCACGCAGACGCAGGGCCTGCAGCCGGTGAAGTTGAGGTACGCGCTGACGTCGCCGGCCTCCCGGCCGCAAAGACAGCCCGAAGCCGCAAGAGATGTTCGTCCGGCTTATCGCCCATCGCAAGCAAGATTTTCTCTCGTAACAAACCAGGTCCACCAAAGAATCGGTCAACAAGATTTTTTCTCTAAGAACAAATCAGCACCAGTCATCAGCCAACAGCCAAACTAATATGCTTCTGGTCTCAAGGCGTCAGAGGTGCGCAGCCAATGCCATTCACGCCCTCCAAAAGTCCGTGCCTGGACTGGACTAGCAAAGCGTACGTGTGCGTTTTTCTTTCCAGTTATTACAAGGACCACGCGAGCAACTCGGCGGAAATGCGCTGCCACTTTGGTCAGCCGGCGCAACGTGCGCTGGCTGGGTATCCTCCGGTTTAACGCCGGTCCATGGAAACACACACAAACAGTGGTAGTAGACTAGTAGTAATCGGCGACAAACGCTAGTACGGAGTACTCTCAGCTTTTGCTGACTTTTGCTGATCATGTTTGAACATTCGTCTTATTCAAAAAATCTATGAAACTGTAAAAACAATTATGATATACTTAAAATATACGTGGTGATAAAACATGTCATAATAAAATAAATGATATTTTCATAAATATTTTGAATAAGACAAGTGGTCAAACGTGATCAGCAAAAGTCAACAAGACCTTGCATTTTGGGACGGAGGGAGTACAGTACTTGTTGGTGCGGTGTGCATGGAACATTGTTGGGCGGCCATGGCTGTGCCATTTGATGAACAGTGGTAACGGCGTACGTATTGGAGGGTTCCTGTCATCCCCCACACCCACACACACAAAATTTGTCACTGCTCTGCTGTAATTCCATGTGCCCTCCTCCTTAATACAAACACTTAAACAGCTGTCCTCATGCAGCATACAGAGTGGATTCTTACATGCTGTTATACACACTCTTCTTTGGTATAAACGTGAATTTATTTCCCGGTTGCACATTTAAAGTTAAAAAAAGAGCATTTTTATATATGATTGCTTCAAAATGTAAAGTAAAAAACTCCCTCCGTCTATGTAAAGCACAAATTTTAGTATTTGAAAAAAAAATCACATAAAAGAGTGCAACTCTAAAAAATACATATAACTTCTTACCTAAATAACTGGTTAGATCTGACTTGCAAATCGAAACATATTGTATGAGGATAACAAATGAGGGCATAAATTCTATCACAAACGTTTGCATCTATTTTAGTCAAAATCTTTTTTTACGTTTGATTTCGCCGGATGAAAGGCTCTCTTTAAAAAAAACATTCTGAATTTATCTCAAATAATTAGTTTTTTTTTAATGTATGTGGGACTGTGGGAGGGAGTTGCAAAAAATCTCCTCAATGCGTCAGGTGGGATCGACCCCGCCGCGCCTCCTGTTGGATGTGGCGCGCGGCCGCCGCACTCCCTCGCCAGCCGGCACGGGACGACGGTCCGTGGGGGGAGGGTCCGTCGTGGCGGCCGGCGGCGAGGGCGCGACGCGCGAGACCGGAAGCATGCGGCCCGTGCGGCGGCAACGGCGAGGCCTAACAAATCGTCCAATCCGTGAATCACCATCTACCCAAGACTCCAGAAGGCAGGTACGCGCCTCTGAAATCTGAATGAAGATTCAATGCAAAATTGCTTCGAAATCCAGTCGAAATCACACTGATTCCATCCACGGATTCGCTGCGGATTTATTCAGTCCCCTCTGTATTATTCGTCACTCCTGATTCACAAAACTACAGCTCGTAGCTCGCCATTGCTATCTGTACTGTACAGTCACACATTTTACGCATGTCTTCATCACACCATTTACAGTACTATTTTACACTGACTGAGTAGCATCGTTCGTCGCGGGCAGTGCGCGTGCTGGATCTGATCTATGCTTTCGCGGTGGTTGGGCCGGCAGCAGACACGCTCTCCAGGTACCTCTCGACGACGTCCAGGCCGCAGAGCTCCTTAACGACGGGCATCGTCGCCGGGACGTCCATCTGAAACGTGAGGGCGGAGTTCGCTGGCCCGGTGCAGACGGAGAACTCCTTCCTGGCGGCCCTGATGGCCTCCCTCATCGCGCAGTGCACCGAGGCCGCGAGAAGCAGGGGTGGCTCACCCGACGCTGCCAACGAAGATCGAGAGATGTCAGGGGGGTGCAGGCAACCATCATTCATGAGCTCAAATTAAAGGGTGTTTTCAGTTATCAGGAGGTTGATACGGTCTGCAAGAATGGCTGAGGGGATGAAAACTGTTAGAAGATGCTCACCCTTCGATGATAGGACACGCTTCTGATCGCGGGCACTGTTGATCAGCTCGACGTTGAACTGCTTTGGGATGGTGTCAACCGTGGGGATCTTGTATGTCCATGTGCCGTCGTTGATGACGAGGCCATCAGAGTTTGTTGCGTACTCCTCATTTGTGAAGAAGCCCACTCCTTGGACAAATGCACCTTCCACCTGAGTGAATCAAGATTCAAAAGCAGTGCTCAGAGAAACACATTTCCACTCATGCAGTGATGTGCACTTGCAGTTTTTGTTATTCTGTGGCTAACCTGGCCTAAGTCCACAGCTGGGTTCAGGCTTTGCCCGCAATCGTACAAGAGGTCACTCCTTAGAATTGTGGTTGCTCCAGTCAGGACATCAACTTCCACCTGGGATGAAAATCAAATAATTTGTCAGCACTCAGCAGGACTTAATCTGCAGCCTCCGACAATTAAGCTTGGTAGCTTTGCAGTGTCATTATTACAATTTTGATCTGGATACCTCACTAATGGCAGCTCCATAGTTCAGGTAGCTTCTGAAAGTTGGATCAGGGGTCCAGTATGCATGCGCCGTTAAGTTGACACTTGCCATACTTGCCTGCATGAGAGGAACAAAATGGCATGACCAACTGAAATACCAACAGATATCGTTTTCCTGGGACTTGCAAGATTCCTCTCTAAATTGCTACTGCTATTTCTACTGCTTGCCATTTGATGATGTCGCAAAGCAAGCAAGCAAGCAAAGATTAAAACAACTGTTATTCTTGGCATGCTACTGGGAAATAAAATCAGAATATTTCAAAGCTTATTCTCACCTGAGCAATCAAGGCACTCCATTCGACTGTGCCAGCCTTAGCCTCCAGACTCTCCTTTATAGGTTTAAGCCTCTCAACAAGGGCAACGCACGACAGTCGAACTGCTTCACAGCTTGTTTCAGAAGTGGTGCTCCCACCGGTGAACCCTCCCTGGATCATGCTCAATGTGTCAGCCTGGATAACCCGTACCTTGTCAAGGAGGCATTCGCCACCGTCAGGACACAATTGTCCCAATCCGAACGCTGTCATCTGCTTCACTTTTGTCCACAGCCCTTGCCCTATCTCAACTCCTCCAACCTCAACTGCAATGGAACCATCATTCATGATAGACACCTTGCCTGGAGTTGGCCGAAGCCGCACCTCATATGTGATTGGCACACAAGAAATGCCACGTTTCTTCCACTTGTTGCTTCTGTTGAAGTGCTCAACCATTTCTGCTCTGTGGTGATAGTCTGGAGATGAGGCCAGCTTATCAAACATGGTGACCAGGCTGTATGTAGAAGCTTCACCTGCACTTTCTCCGTAGAACACTGCAAGGCTCTCATGGTCATGCAGATTCTTCCTCCTGATGGTGTTAGTGTCAACTGAGAGTGTTGAGGCAACATGCTCAATGATTGCTTCAGCAATGAAAGAGCCTTGCACATCTCCAGGGCTCCTCATTGCTGATTTTGATGAGACATTTGTCTTGCAAACTTTAGTGTCAAATGCAAGATTGCCCCAGTTGTACTTTTTGAGAGCGCCTATGATAGCAGGTGGCATCAATGGACTTACATCTGGTGATATTCCAGCATTGATCCCAAGGTCGAGGTGCAAGGCTGTGATCTTGCCATCTGACTTGAACCCAACAGAGTACTTCACCTTCATAGGATGCCGCCCGCCTGCTATTATCATATCTGTTTTGCGATCGAGATACATCCGAACAGGACGCCGTAGCTTGAATGCGGCAACAGCACATGCACATGCAACCTGAAAAGGAGAAAATTCATGGTCATCCCTAGCACACATTAATTATTTAAACTGTTATCTTGTCAGATTATGAATATCCATTAGCAGTATATTGGTAACTGAAAGTAGAAATATGCAGCAAAGCAAAGCTCTAGTTACTCAGGATTTACATGTATTGCTTTCATTGCCTTTCCACCAAATCCTCCTCCAACTCTTCTGGTGATGAGACGGACATTGTGAAATGGAACGCCGAGGCATCTTGCAACCACATTTTGTGTGACCTCAGGTATTTGTGTTGATGAATAGATGGTTATGCAGTTATCTTCATCAGGAATAGCAAGCGCCACTTGTGTCTCCATGTAGAAATAATACTGGGAATCAAGTTTAACCTGAAGAAACAAAAATACTAGGTGTGAGAATGTCTGTCCTTATTGGAAATTCAAGCTGTCAAGCATACATTCTCTTGATACATAGCGAGTTCTCTACCTCAGCTGATATAATCTTGTGATCAGCTTCAGACATCCCTTGGTTGTAGTCACCAACTGGCTTGGGAGCTGCAAATGCGGGGACTTGGAAGTAGCTGTTTCGTTGGATGGCATCTTCTATTGTCAGAATTGGTGGCTGCAGATTTTCTGTGCTATACTCAATAACAGCTTGCTTTGCCGCCATATAGGCATACTTTTGTGTTTCAGCAATCTGAATAGTAGGAAAAGCAACACACCACAGTAAGGTTAGGTGGTCAAAACATACAGCCGGTTTTTTGAAATCTGAAAGAACAATAAAGAAACATTACCACGACACCAATATTTTGACCAGCAAATTCAGCAATTGGATCAGCAAAAAGTGCTTCGTCTCCCAGCATTGGGAAGTTGGATCCAATATTTTCTCCGCCATTGGGAATATCCTTTGCTGTGATAACTGTGATGACCTTCTTCGAAGCTATAGATGTTTTAAAGTTGATACCCTTAACATGAGCATAAGGTTGTGTGCTATAGATAAATGCTCCATAGAGGCAATCCTTGGGAGCAGGGATATCATCAACATACACAGCCTCCCCTGTATCAGTAAAAGGAATATGGTTAAGTGCATTTTCTGGGAAGAAACTATAGGCGCAAAAAAATGCGAAGAAAAAATATGCATGGATGGAGCTTTTCTAATGGTTATTTTGTCATGACTAAACTAGACGAAAGAAAAGGTTTACAATATATATGCTCCAGGTATGGCGATCGATCTAAGCTAAATTAGTATATACATTGGAATAAGAGTAATACCAGATGCTTGGAGCTCTGCCCCAGCTTTCTTGATCGGCTTGCCAACTGGCTTGTATTCATCGGTGAAAATCATTTCTTGTCTAGAACGTATTGGCAAATTATTGCTGTCAACCTTGAGATGCTCCTCTGGTGAGTGATCAGCGCTACCGTTCGCAACTCCATTCA
This sequence comes from Cenchrus americanus, assembly GCA_947561735.1. Lineage (NCBI taxonomy): Eukaryota > Viridiplantae > Streptophyta > Magnoliopsida > Poales > Poaceae > Cenchrus > Cenchrus americanus. The sequence goes on along the minus strand of OX387240.1, from coordinate 7,769,856 downwards.
TAGATGACCCATTGGGTGCATTGATCTTTGTTGCTTCATCGAAGCTGTTGGCAAGGGAAGATAGGAAGGTGAACAAGAAACTGATAGCCAAGCTGATTCTATACTCAGGATGTGTTGTGCCTTCGGAAGGTGAAACCGTTTCTTTAAGCAACCGAACTGCTTCAAATATAACAGAAGAGGTCACTGATTTGCCCTTCAGGAAATCCTCTACCTTTTTACCTCTGATGGCGTGATCAGCTCCATAAGCACCGAATGCCAAGCATATATCCTTGATGAGATGGTCGCTTGATGTCTTTGCCAAGAAAGCAGAGTTTGTGTATGAGACAGCATTGCCAAATGGGCGAGGGGCTGCTTGGAAAGTCTCAAAGGTGAGTCCATCTGAACCCCATTCTGGAATGCATATGCTGAGCAACAGGGTCCTGGAATCACATGGAGGCTGCTGCAAGAACTCCTCCAAAGTGAGGCATAGCCTTTTGGAAGACACCTGGATACTGACGGTTGAACCAGCAGCAAGTAGCACGGTTGCAATGTCTGACGGGAACTGCAACCTCTGCGCCATGATTATGTTTCCACCTATGGTTGCAGTGTTCCGAACAAACGGTGATGCCACTTTTTTCAGGTGATCAGCAATCTTTCTGAAGACCAGATTTCCATCTGACAATATGTCAATTGCTTTAGAGATGGACACAACTGATCCAAGCTCAACTCCCTTGCTGGTTTTGTTGATGACTGAGAGCTCTGGGATCCCTTTGATGTCAACGTACTTGTCATGAAGGTCTTCATCCTTGTACACTCCAGACCCAGTGTTTGAAGCCACTATCTTTACAGAATTCTCATCGAAGGAATTAGACTCGAACAGCATGTGAAGCTCGTCAATGCTCTTAGGACGGTACCAGCCATCATCGGAAACTGGAACTTGAGCACCGTTCACCTGGTTGACTGAGGCCTTGATCTCGGATTTGAGGAACTCCGGGAAAGTGCAGACGGCACCACTGCTGTAGCTGGGCAACTTGCTGACTTCTGCAGGCTCGCTACCCTTCTTCCAGAAGCAATTGAGACCCAGGTCCTCAAGATCAACGTCGGCCGCGAAGCTCTTGCAGGCGTCCACAATTGGCCTGTACCCAGTGCACCGGCACAGGTTGCCTGAGACAGCCTTCTCAGCCTCCGACGTGGTGAGCTTGGAGAAACCAGCAGGTGGGGCTGGGCGGCCGGACTCCTTATCGGCCTTGACAAGCGCGGAGAAGATGGACATGCACATGCCAGGCGTGCAGAAGCCACACTGCGAGGCGTGGAAGCCTGAGAGGCGCTGCTGCACAGGGTGGTAGCCATCCTTGATGTTGCCGATGCCCTCGCTGGTGGTCACCGAGCAGCGATCCACACTGTGGAGCAGCGTCAGGCAGGAGCTCGCCGAGAACTCAGTCACCTCATCTGTGGCTGGGTCGTACTTGGAGACGAGGACGACGCATGCGCCGCAACCACCTGCAGCAGCGTAAAAATGAAAAAAAAAAGGGCAAGATGTTACTAGTTTCCATTTTTTTTCCCTGAGCACAGAAAAGATTTGTGATTGTGCATCATTACATTGACTAGAAAAAAAACTGAAAGGTGCTTAATTCGTCTGTAAACCAAAAAAAAAGAAGTGCACCTAACATGTAGGGTACAGACATGCAAGTTTGAGATGGAACGTCACAATAATTGAGCATGGACTTTTGCGATCTTGTGTACTTTGTCTACAGTGAAGGTTTGGCCCTGTTGCCTGGAAAGTGCTCGGCAGCAACTTTTCGTTCTTAGTGGCAGATTCTATGATCACTGATGATGTTTTTTTTTAAAAAAAAGATGTTAGGATGATAGATGAAGATCAATTATCAGGAAGGGGAAGCTGCTGTCTGCGGAAAACAGAGTCGTCTTCCACCTGGGTGCTGTGACTGACTGGATATATGTTCAGTTTGCTTGGCTAGCTGTTCATGGCCGCCTTTGGTGTTTCGGTAGTATGAGAGCAGGCTATCTCTGCTCACCTGGGAGCTCTTCAGTTCTGTAATAATAAGCTCCTGACAGCGTTCTATCTCTGCTAAACACACTGTAATTTGGTACTAATTCCGCTGTTGGTGCTAATGGAAGATGATGATCCCGTCCGAATTTTGTTTCAGAGACAGTACTAGTTGGGAGAAATTGCACTTGGATAGCTGCAGTTGGATGTCCTGTGCCTACCCACGGCTCCAGCTTCTCTGAGCTTCGGTGAGATGGCGACATCCAAAAGAAAACGGGGGGAGGGAGGGAAACAGGGAAAAAACTGAAGCTGATGGTCGCCGAAATCTGGTGCACGTACGGGGATGCTGCCTACGTGCACGTGTGCGCGGGTTCCCTGGCCACTCACTCCTGTTCTGCTGCGCAGGTCGATCCCTACCTACGACGCGCGCTAGACGAGGAATGAATGCTCAGGCTCTTGTACGGACATCAGTTATTGCAGCTTCGCCTTCACCAGGCACCAGGTGGTGAAAAGGTTCAGGAGCCAGGGCTAGACGAAGCCGATGGTGGTGCAGCAACGTGCTAGAGATTTTTCTCTTCTGCTGATGAGATCAATCCATCAAGATTCTCCCAAGCTAGGACAGGAGCCCCCAGCTGAGAATCTACCAGGAACTGAACTAACAGAAACGAGGGCAGAATATATAATCCGGATGGGCGCACGTCGTACCTTCGCCGCAGCCGAGCTTGGGGCCCCTGACGGGGGTCTGTGTGCGGAGGAACTCGAGCAGCGTCGTCGACGGGTCGACGCCGGCCGCCTCGTACCTCTGGCCGTTCACCGCCACGACCACCGTCCCCGCCGCCGGCGCCGCCTCCCCCATATCTCTCTCTATCTATCTATCTCTTCCAAAATCCTCTCAGTCAAAACCAGTGACCGACCACCTCGTCCCCTCCTCCCCCGGGCGCTCCGCTCCCGTGGAGTGCGCAGAAGAGAAGAGAAGAGAATAGAAGAGAAGGTACTACGGGGCGAGAGAGGCCTGCACGGAGCACTCGAGGCCGCCGCCAGCTATTGTTTATACTGCGAGAAAGTGCGAGTGCGAGCGTGTCTTCTTCTTTCCAGCGGTGGAGTCACCGGGGGACGGGGAGAGCTGAGCTGATGATGCACGCGCTGACGACGGCGCCGGGAAAGCGACGAGGGAAAGTGAGGCGCGCGCCACCGCGCTAGCTAGCAGGGCGCTGCTCACGTTCTCACCCGCCGAAGGACAGGCTCGCTCGATCGATCGATCCCTATAGCTGCAGGCGAGGAGCAGTAGTACGTGGAGACTGGGGATCTGGGGAGTCAAGTTTGGTGGATAGTGGATAGTGGATACTGGATGCGTGCTGCATGGGCGCTTCATCGATCGGAGGGGGAGCGCGCAGGTCAGGTTGCTGCCATCAGGACTCCAGGAGAACATCATCTATCTTCAACCGTTGAATCTGAAATCAACGGCATCCGGGGTATCTGGGGCATCTACGGCGTGTGGGCGTCTCGGGAATCTGCGGAATGCAGTGCATCTCGGCCGTCGGAAGGAGAGAATGGACGGCTCAAGATAGATGTTGCTGAGAACATACGTTCTCTTCTGCATTTTCGGGCCAACAGGCCGGGTCCTCAGCGGCGGACGGCTTGTCCGTTGTCTATCGGTCGTCACCGTTTCGCGGCAAAGCCGTGGTGGCGGTGGCGCCGAGCGCGCGCGGATGGGTCGTAGTACGTGGATGGTAGTAGCGTGCGTGTGTGGATCGCTAGATTCCGGCGTGCTTGTGATTCGTGAACTGTACCAGAGCGCGGGGGCGGCGCGTGGGTGGATTTGATGGTCCCCGATCGAGGCCCGAGCTGATGAGGCCTGAGGAGCACATGCCACAAGGAGTACGTACGTATTACGTGCTCGATCGCCACTTTGCGTCACAAGCGAACCAACTACTGTATTACGACATAGACTAATTAGTAGCCACCAGGATCGATGAGGCCATGACAAGATGCATGGCTACTATTACGACACAGACTAATTAGTAGCCATAGGATCGATGAGACGATGACAAGATGCATGACTACTATTACGACATACTCGTAGACTAGTAGTTAGTATAGCCACATGCCACATCAAGATCGATGAGACGGTGACAAGATGCATATGCTTCATCAAGGTTAATTATACTATTTTATTAATTACTCGACAGCGGCATGCTGCGCCACTCACTCGATCAAGTTCCAACTCCGATCGATCCAACGCGATGAGCCGGTGACGAGACCCGCCGATGGCAACCGTGTGCCTCCGCCGGCCGGCCGGCCGGTCATATCACCGCGCGCTGCTTGTGCGCTAGCCTTCCGTTCCAATGTTCCGTCCAGTCCGATGCGCGCGTGAGGACGAGACTGCTTGCATTGGGGCCCTGCAGGCTGCAGAAGCAGAAGCAGAAGCGGCCAACCAAAGTCGAGGAGAGTTTTACCTGTATGCCATTAAAAAAGTTGCCTCTGACCTGTGTGCCATTGAAAGTTGAGTTCGCACCCACATGCCATTGCCTCAAACTTTTGTGACCCACGTGCCATTCTGTTAGCAATCTGTGAGATTTTCACCGTTAGAGGCCCTGACATGTGGGACCGGGCATGTGAAATGTCCAATTTACCCTTTGTGTCACTGCAAAGTGGGTCCCACTTGTCAGCCTTTTCAATGTTTTATTACTTTTTTATTTTGTCTGCACTTCCTCCCTACCGGGCACGACAACCACCTCCGCACGCATCGCCGCCGGCCGGTCGGGCTCCGACCGCGCACGCGCCCCCCACTCGGACGCGGCATCCCCGCTCGCCGGACGCAGACGGCCCCCTACGCATGCGTCGCCGCCGGAGCTTGTCGGTCGGAGCTCGCGCGGACTCCATGCCCGAGAAAGCTTGCGCCCGTGCACATCCCTGGCTCTCATCCCTGCTCGCCGGCGCCCCTGCTCGCCGTCGTGGAGCCATGTCAGCACGGAAAGAGAGCAGAGGAACTCCATCTCCGCTGCCGTCCGGCCGGTCCTCGCCACTCCTCCGCCGAGGAAGCAGAGGAACTCCAACCTCCAGTCGGCCGGCCGCGGCCACCCCTCGACGCCGGCCCATCTCCTTCCCTCCCGCCGCCGTCGCGAGGGCGGATCCGGCCGCGCGTCGCCGTGTCCCGCCTCGCACGCCCGTCCCCATCTCCTTCCCTCCCGCCGTCGTCGCGAGGGCGGATCCGGCCGCGTCGCCGTGTCCCGCCTCGCCCGCCCGTCGGTGTAGGGGGGACGAGAGAGAGCGGGACGGTCGAGGAGGGGCTGCGCGGCCCCCCGCGGCGAGCCGGCGCGGGGAAGGAGGAGACCGGTCGGGGGACGGCCGTCGTGGGGAGCTCCGCCACCGGAAGAGCTGGGGGCGTCGCCGGGAGAAGAAGAGTAGAAGGAAAGGTGGCGGCTGACAGATGGACCCACTCAAAGGGTAAAATGGACATTTCACATGCCCGGTCCCACATGTCAGGGCCTCTAACGGTGAAAATCTCACAGATTGCTAACAGAATGGCACGTGGGTCACAAAAGTTTGAGGCGATGGCATGTGGGTGCGAACTCAACTTTCAATGGCACACAGGTCAGAGGCAACTTTTTTAATGGCATACAGGTAAAACTCTCAAAGTCGAGTCACGACGTGGCCGCGCGCAGCAAGAAGCCACCCAGTAGAGCGGACACGGACGATGCCGCCCAACCCGCGCCCAGCACGCTCCACGTACGCGGCCACATGCTTTGCTGCGTGCGTCTGCCTCGACCGCTCGCGCCGGCGTCCTTGACCTGGAAGAAGCTAGCGGCGGATACTGCGGATATATGGGCCGGGTAGCGATCGAAGCAGCTTTTCGTCGTCGCACGAGGACGACGACGCCTTGGGCCCTTGGGGTTCCTGGCCTGGGATTGGATTGGATGGAACGACGAGACGACGACGGGCAATGAGCATGAGGACGAACGAGCCCGGCGCTAGGCCGCTAGTTACGCATTTCTGCTCGTAAATACGCTATCCGGTTCTACCGTCACCCACGAACGATGGTGTGGATCGGAGCAGGAGATGTGTGTTCACCATGCATCAGCATCGGCTCGCTCCGCCGGTCGCTTTCTTCGGAGCCAGAATCCTAGCCCGAAAGTGACGGGATGCGATGACCCCGGCCGGACCCCCACCGCACTTGTATAGTACTCGTACTAGTACTAGGTGCAACGTCACACCAGCGTCCGTCCGTCCGATCCCACCAGACCGTCAACGCACGATCTACGGTTACCGATGTAACAGTTTATTACTATATTGTTTGAGCAAGCACACGACGCTCGTTAATTAGGAGGAAAACATTAGCGGTGAAGAGAGAGCATGACATTTGTAGACTCCTTAATGTAAACTACATCTCTATTGAACGGAGTTGTGCGGGATTTCTCCCTTAGTTGTGCGGGATGGTCATGCTACCTCCGCTGAGCTGTAGTACGGTTTTTCGCCCGGAGTTGTATGGTTTTCAGGCTCAGTTTTTTTTTGTAAACAGAGTCAATTCTACTTTTGTTTCATAAAAATTCTGGGAAGCTCAAACTTTCCACCTGTTAAAAAAAATACATCTCAGCGTAACTCTACCCTGAGTGTCACGTACTCCAGCGGCTGATAATTGCTCAATCGTTCAGGAACAGTTAACCATGTCACGTACGTACTCCAGCGGCTGATAATTGCTCGTTTCTAATAAGCTTTTTCTTAGGTGGCGATGGAACGGGCGGGTGTGATCGTTTTGATCCGAGCAGGAGCAAGTAGTACCCGTCATTTTCAGGTTTCCCTCCTCCCTCTCAAGTCTCAAAGTCCAGGCTACTGATAGCTCATCAGCGCGCGTGGCGTGAACGTTTAGGTGTTTTTTTTTCTTAAGAAAAATCGAAACCAATTTTTTTTTAGGAGATCCATCTATATATTCTATGGCACACGATCACTGCCTGCTTAGATTATTCTGAAAGAACTTTCCAATTAAACATCTGTGTATTAGTATTCACTGATATGATTGTGTGTTCGGCACATAGGAATAATAAGAATTGATTAATCAGTCGCTTAGTGGGCAATAAGGTCGGTCCTAGTGCAAGTTCCATGAGCACGATTACTCAAACTGAAAACTAGGTAAATGTGTCAATAGAGTTTAATGGGGACGAAACTCTCCTCACGTTTCATGTAATTCATTCTCCCTCTTGGTTACGTCAGCAAAATTAATGTTATGAAACTCTTCGTGTAAGTTCGCTGAGAATGGCCTAAGTAACCTAAGAAATATGAATAAGTTCACAAAAATTAACTACACGTACGCATTATTAGCAATAGTAAATTGATATACGGAATATATTATTCCATCTTATATGATGGGTTGTTCGATTCAAGGCAGAGGCGGCTATGAGCCCTTGACGACAACGCTCTCCAGTGATGAAACGCGACGAGGTGTAAAGTATATTTTAGTACAAGGTGCTAGCTGGGTCCTCGCTCCACCACAAATCGATTGCTCACTCATCCTGAATGAACGTGATCTAATCGTATTTACTATGTTATAAACCCAGCGTTTGCCGGATGCTACTATATATACGTACCTTCTTACCTCTTGATTCTTGAAGATATATACAAGCAGCTGGATTACGAATCCAATCTCTTACAAACCCTACCTACAGCAACGTACAGTTTGTAGAAACAATTGTGGCTCGATCTGTAAATGGATGCGTCACCCATGACATCTTGAAGAAAAATATGGCGCGGCAGGGACACATAATTATCTTTTGTTTACTCGCTCCACGCATGGGTTGGAATTTTTAAATTTTCGCTTAGCTTTTGGCTGTTGTGTTGATTTCTTGACTTTTCCGGTTGCTTGGTGATAGTGACAGCCTGACATGTACAATTGACCCTCTCCGCCAGTAGACCAATACGGAAGCTGCAGTACTAGCTAATTTAGCTTAAATCATGTACCCATACGTGTTGGATTCTTATGAGTGTGATTACTTTTTTTTTAGAGTGGGAGATACACACCGATTCTAGAGACGTACGTAGACTGCTGACGAGCTAGTGTGTACAGAATCAAGATGTTAAGAGTAAAGCAGGCTGACTATACACTGATCTACTGTATTTAATTATTAGTAGCAGGGAGCTTATAGTCAACACTAGACAGCGCCAATCATTCCTTCATCTTGACCCATCCTTTAGCAATAATCCAATGACACGGAAACAGAGATTGTTTCGGGGAGGGACGCAAATGCCCCATCTATCCCGAGCAAGTGAATTACAAATTTACAATGTCCTTGTGAACTGCCCAAAGGGGAATCAGGATAAAAATGAATGAAATGTAGAGAATGCAAACAACAGGTCTAAAAATCAACTTCGTAATGTGAGAACATGAGAAGTAGAGACTTGGTTTCGATATTTTACAAACTCCGCTGTCAATGCCCAAATGGATTTCCTTTTTTTGAAATAAGCAAATGGATTTCTCAATATCACCCACCTGGCTACTTAAATTTTGTACAACCAATTGAAAGCGTCCGCCACCGGCAGTATATATGCTAACAAAGGCCAGCCCATCCTTGCAGTATTTATGAAAGCTGGGCCGAAATGAATCTCGGGGTGAAAAAGATACGACTTTTTTGGTAACCCCATCCTTGCACATTTGTAGCCCATGTGTGAATTGAAAAGTAAGGCGGGCCATATGTATGTTTATTTAGCAAAAAGTCCATATACGTCTCTCAACTTCTGCCCCATCGGTTTTCCTCCCTAAAGTAGAAACTGGCTGTTTGTGCTCCTCAAACTATTAGAGCAACTCTAATAGTTTGGCAAACCAATTTGGCATCCATATAATTTTGGCAAAACAAGAAAAATTGGCCTCCAACAGTTTGGCAAACCAACTTGCCAAAAATAGAAACCTGGCAAAACTCACCTCCCCACGCGCATATATGCGCGTGCGGATCGTGGTTGCCATCGTTGTTTCCCTATAGGTGGGAAGGTGAAAAAGAAATAAAGAATAGAGAAGGATTCCTGATGTAAGTTTTTTAAGAGGTGGAAGGACACATACATAAATTTGTTTCTCTCAGGATTCCTGATATAAGTTAGATCTGGATTTGGCAAGTGAATTATGCCAAACTGTTGGAGATGAATTCTTTTTTTACTTTGCATAGCTTTTTAGAAGTTGGCAAAACACAGGATTTGCCAAGTAAATTTTGACAAACTCTTGAAGATGCTCTTAAAACTGGTCAATTTACCTCCCTAAGCGGTTTTGCTAACGTGACGCCACATTAGCTGAGTTACATGATGCCACGTCGCCACGTCAGCCATGAGGGAGGTATATTGAACTTTCATGATAGTTCAGGGAGATTCATTAGACTTTATAAAAATATAAAATATAAATATTTTTTCTGGAATAGTTGTACATTTACATGATACTTATATAAAATCATAGAAAGTTTGTTTTAAGTCAAAAATAGCATAGTTAATGGGTGATACTCAACGCGTTACCACGTTAATTTTTTAAACAATTTTAAGGTGAATTTTGAAAGTAGAAAACTATGGTGATTGCAAGGTGACTTTCTTTTGCAGATGACATTATACATGAAAACATATTCATTTTATGGAGAGAGAACAACTCTAAAATTATTGATTTTACATGTATTCTATCGAGTTTTGTAGTATGATACCCACAAAGTAGTCATGCAAGGTCTGATTCTAATATTGGGCTTTTACATCTCCATGTTCTTCGGCCCAATATTTCTTTTTTTTAGCCTACTACATGCTGAGGAAGCCCCTGCTAGTTAGGTGATAAAGGAAAATAAAGCATGTCTGATGTCAAACCTCAAAATGAGCATGCATTCAAGTCAAATTCATTGCATCATTGTTTTTCTAACGACAAAATCTACGAAACAACACTGCACTTGGCTATGTTATGATGGTATCTTTTTGCTCAATTGAAGTAGCTTAGTGTGCGTACCGCACACAAATCCCATAAGGGACACAACACAAGCGATGTGCTCCCTTGTGTAACCAAAGGGTGTGCCTTCAATGGGCACTAAGATGTTATCTTTTGTACAAAGCTACATCATTCTTTTATAATGTTGTAACAAATGATCCAAGTTTAAAAATGTAAATGGAATTTAAAAATGTACCATGGAGTAATGGATTTTAACATGCTAAAGTTCCAAAAAATATAAATGGAATAATAGATATTCACACCTAGAATAAATAAATATAAAATATTACAAGCTTCATATATAGTTGGTACATAATAAAGTTGTCCAGAAAATTAATCAATTTTCACCACTAGAGAGATGTGTAATATATCATGGAGTTTTATACTTTTACCACTAGAAAAAATCAAAACATACTACAAAAACAATCAAGTATATGTTCATTTAAAACCATTTTAAAGGAGAAAATAACAAAACAAGTATTAAGTACCAGAGAAAAAATATATGCAAGATGGTTGGAAGGTAAAGAAGGAAATGACGGTAGAATGGAAAAAGGTACAAAAATGGAATAAGGAACTAATAAGAATATACCCTTTGAACTTCTTATTTTCCTTTTACTTTCTTATTTTGTTATATCCAAGAAAAGTAAATAAGAATAAAATGCAAACATAACAAGGTATAGCCTAGGTTACTAATATTCTAAAAAAGTTACTAATGGGGACTCTAGCAAGCAACTAGAGTCCACTCCCCCTCCTTTCGTACACAAGCGACAACCTAAGAATTTGTAGTGTGTGTCACATATAGGAACAACTTGGTGCCATGGCCATTAGAATATGGACCAATGACACTTACTTAGATGAACCTATTTATAAATAAATCTTGAATAAATCTTTCCGCAAGTGCTTCTTGATTCTTCCAATCTCGATAGTTCACTTGGCCAAGGTGTCTACCACGAAGGTTTTAGATGTCTCTTCAATGACAAATTCTCATGAAAAAGATTGCACAATACTAAGCCTATTTGTTAAAATTCCGAAACTAGAAAAGTCATAAACCACAAATTTAATGTTTGAATTAATTTTGATTTCTCTATTATTTTTCTTATGGTAAAATTTTGAAAACAAGATCATAAGTGACTATATCTAGATGATTATTTTGATAACAAATTTGTAGATACTTATAACACTTATTTTTCAAAATTGGAACAAATATTCTAGGTTGAGAATTAAACTATACTAAATGTAAAAAAAAATTGTAGAATAAAATGTAACATACCTTAAATATCAAAAATTTGACCACTATAACTACATAAAATATCATGTTACTACATCAAAATTTGAACTCCTAGAAGAATACCAAACATACCACGGAATAATCGTGTTAAGATGTTGAAATAATCTCAATATATATTACAAAATAACTAAAATATACTGACAAATAATATAGGTTTAATTTTTGTTTAATCCATAATATATGTATCCATATAATAAGTTTTACTGCTAGAGCAATATGAAATATATTATAGGATAGTAATTTTCACAGTCAAAATATTTTAAAATATACTACATCAAGTATTTAAATCCATTGGTAGGGGAAAAAATAAGACCATTACAAGTTTTAAAAAATAAAATGTCGATATGATAATTGGAAGGACAACATTAGAAGGGGGGAAGTAGAAAACAAAATCAATTCGGCTAAAAGATATGGAAAAAGTTAACTAAGCAAATAAAAAAGGAAAAAATATTTGGCCGTAGCAGGCAGCCCGTATCCTCTTTCGCTGGTGGCAGCCGTAAAATTTATAGCGCATTGACGTATATAATCGCGGAGCGGAGCGGCGCTCCGATACGATCCAGAGAGATACGCCACCATTTACTTAAAAAATCTTGGAGAAATATATCTCCAAATAAATCTTGGAAAATATATCCATGTGATATCTCTAGCCTCACAGTGGTGGGTCCCATGGCTGCGACCCCCATTTTTCACGGTCTATATATAATCCTACTACTAAGCTGAGTCCCGTACCAGTGGAAGACAACGATGGCTTTGAAACCCTTTTCCGCCGCGCTAAACCACTCCTCCCTCGTCCCTCTCCTTTCTCAGTAGCCAACGTTTCATCAGTAGAATTGTGCAAGCCCAGGCCGGCTTCAATCTGCACGACGTTCCGGTGGTGTGCAGGTTGAGGAAGGCCGTCTCCGGAGAGCGAAGATGGACGACACGCTTGACCTAGAGCTGCGTCTCGGGTCGGGGACTCGTGATGCCGCGCCGACGAGCAATGGCGCGGCTGCGGAAGTGGCCCGGGTGGATCTGCAGGTTTCCACCGGTGCGACAAAGCGCACGGGATCCGGAGAAACCAGCCAGCATCATGCGGCGCAAGCCATGCGTGCGGTGACCGACTGTGACGAGACGGAGCAGCCGAAGAGCGCCGCCAAAGTGATCCTGCAGCCGCCCCGACTTGTGGAAGCCACCGAGGAGGAGGCGGCGGCGGTGGAGCCGGAGAGCAAGCGCGTGAAAACCGAGGCGCCGCCGGCCAATCTCGATCCGCCCGCCGCGCTTCAGGGAGATGGCGGCGCCACGGAGCCGGCGTGGGTGCGCGCGGAGCTCCTGCCGCGCCACGCCCTCCCGGGCGACCTGCCGCTGCACTTTGTGCAGGAGAAGGTACTGACACAATCTGATCTCAAGTCGAATCAGAGCCGCCTCTTCATCGTGACTGGCGGCTCCGAGCGCCTCCGCCCCCTCCTCTCCGACGGCGAGCTCAGGCATTGCGGTCTCGACGACACCAACCGTCGCAGGGTCAGCCCTAGCCCCTCGCAGGGCCAGGAGGACGGCGCGAAGAAGAAGAAGAGATCGGAGAAGACAAGCTACCAGGGGGTGCCGGTGCTCGTCTACGAGCGCGGCGCGGAGCGGGAGGCGGCGGCGCTGAGGCTCAACTCGTTCTGGAGCACCAAGGCCGTGGTGATCAACGGCAATGGGTTCGCGAGGTTCGTCGCGGGCACCGGCTTCGAGAAGGGAGACCTCGTCGAGTTCTGGGCGTTCCGGCGGCCGCATGACCAGCGTCTGTGCTTCGTCGTCGCCAAGTGGGACGGCCACCGGCGGGCGGCGATCAACCGGCAAGAATGAACCGGCGGCTACGCTTCATCAGCAGTAGCACCCCCATTGCTCGCATCCAGCAAAATTCTTGTTAGAATTTTTGCGTAGTGTATCATTTTTGTTTTCTCAGAATCTCGTTAGGAAACGCCAGTCACTGTGGCGTCGGTCGCAATGCGGCCCAGATCATCATCAATCAATAGTTGAAACTTGGAAACCCCAGACGTGCTTGCAACCGTTGCGCCGCGCCGCCGCCGGTTTGTGTGTGCGCGGAGAGCTCTAGATGAGCTCGGAGTAGGAGATCGATCGACGACGACGAAAGGTCCAGCCCGACACGTACGACCCGCGCCGCGCCGCGCCGTTACACCGACCCGGTTTCGCTGACACGGAACGGGAAAGCACCGTGGCAGTCGGTACGGCGAGAGGTTACTTTTGTTAAGATTTGGGTTCGGAGTCACGAATGCATCTAATCCGAACGGGAGACCGATCGATCGCGCAGCACACACTCCGAACCACACGCCTCCGTAGTCGGCCACGCCCCCATATAAATGCACGGGCAACCCAACCAGACGCCCAGAGGCCCAATTGCACTCGACCGATCGACGCGAACAAGCTCGTCACGCTCCCCCCTCGCTCCGCGGCGAACGATCGACGTGTTCCGCCACAGCACACGGTAGCGATGGCGGAGGCGCATCAGAAGCGGAAGAGCGTCGATGTCGACGAGATCGGCGGCGCCGCCGCGACGCCGGACACGTGCGCGAACGGGTGCGGGTTCTTCGGCAACCCTGCGACCGGCGGCATGTGCTCCAAGTGCTACCGCGAGCACGCCGCCGCCGCCGCCGCGGCGGCGCCCACCGACGAGATCAAGAAGAAGGCGCAGGCTGTTCTCAACACGAGCGGCGGCGGCGGCGGCATCTTCGCGCCCGCAGCATCCCGCGGCGCGCCGCCGGAGAAGAAGGCCAGGATCGCGTGCGCCGCCGCGCCGTCCCCAGACGGTGTCGTTTCTGATCGTGACGGCGCAGCAGCGGCGGCGGCGGGCCCGGCGAAGCCGGCGGCGGCGGCGAACCGGTGCACGGCGTGCCGCAAGAAGGTTGGCCTGCTGGGGTTCCGGTGCTGCTGCGGGGAGACCTTCTGCGGCGCGCACCGCTACGCGGAGAAGCACGGCTGCAGCTTCGACTACAAGCGCGCCGCCCGCGAGCGGATCGCCAAGAACAATCCGGTCGTGGTCGCCGACAAGATCGCCAAGATCTGAACCAGAAAACCTATACATATATAGTGAGAGTTTGCAGGCAGTAGTAGTCTCTAGTTTGTAATCTTCTAGACGGTGACTTGTAAATTCATCGATCGGTTTCCTTTGTATCGCTTGTTGGTCGACCGCTCACCGCGGCGCACAATGAAGATCCTGCCGCCGCCGCCGGCGGGGAGCTCTAGTCGTTTTCTCTCTTATTTCTATGCTTTCATACGAAATTACGAATATTGTCACAAATTACGGGTGCATTTGGTAGAATTGTTTTTTTATGAACATTTGGTAGAATTGTGGTTGTGGCTGAAACAACTTCGACTGTGATTGTGTTGATAGAGCAGATTCTCCTGGACAACTTCTCGTAATGTGGATAAGAAGGTAAATGTCCATAATACCCTTTCTTTTTATTTTTTCTTCTCATTTTCTTATTAGAGTATTGCCACACCTTGAAATTTCCAATTTCAGGATGTGAATAGAAAGAATAATTAAATAACAATTTTCTCATAATTTTTTAAAAAAATCTCCAACATTTATTTTCTTTACCGGGAATATAGTATAGGAAAAATCCTTTGTTTGATTTTCCGAATTAAAACAAAGTTGAGAGTATTGCATTCATGCCGATGCATCTAGTGGTTCTTGAGTGCAAAAGGTTTCAAAAAGGCGTTTAGGAGCTGTCCAAATCCTTCCGAGAATTTTCTGGATTTTTCTGGAATTTATTCTCATTTTTCTTGAGCTATTTCTATTTATTAGAAGGCTCTAAAATCTTTTTTATGAGCTCCAAATACTTTATTTGGATTTTTCATGTCTTAATCTATCTCTGGGAATTTTCCTGAAATTTTTGGAATATTTTTCGTGGCTTTTATGGAATTCTCTAGCTATTTCTAGATTATTTTATTTTTCATGAAAATGATTTCTGAAAATAAAAAGGAATTTCCTTTCTCCTTTCCTTTTTCGGCCCAAAGCTAGTTTCGGCCCAATCTTCTGAAGTCCATTGCCGCCCTCTCAACTCTCTGTCCAAGTTTAGTTTCAGCAGGCCGCAGCCCGGTCCGCTCCGGCCCAACCTTTCCGACCCGCCAGCCCAGTCATGAGCCCGCCCGCGAAAGCCCATCTGGGCCCAGATCCCCAACTCCCCAGTGTCCATGGCGGACACGGCTTGCGCCGGTCGCCGCCTTTCCCTTGGCGTCCGTGCCGTGCACGCCTGCCCAACCTCGCGCCCTGTGGCCTATATAGCTGCGCCGGCCGAAGCTCCTACGTGCCCTAGCTCGCCATGCCCTGCGCCACCGCCTAGCCACGCAGTTCGCCGGAGCCGAGAACCACCGCCGCCGGCCGTCCTCTATCCGCCGGCCAGGGAGCCGACCGGAGGAAGCTGAGGCCGCCATGGAGTCTGCGACGCCGAGCCACATCACCTCCGCCAATTCCCGAAGCCAGCCGAGTGCCAGAGCGCCGCCGGCCATGGAAACCGCCACCGCCGGCCGCAGATACCGCCGGTGTCGCCCCTTCGAAATCCTGCAACTCCCTTCCATCCCCGCCGCCGGTGAGCACAATTCCGTGACCCCCTAGTCCTCCTCTCTCCGTTCAGAGTCTCACCCGCGCTCCTAGGCCGCCGAGTCGCCGGTGATTTGGCCGGACAGGGCCGCCGTTCCCTCCCTGCTCGCTCCTGGCCGAAGGAAGAAGAAAGGCCTGGTTGTTTTGCGTCTAGCCCCTTGCCTTTTCCTGTAACCATTAGATTTGCTCCGTGTCTTGCAATCTTGCAGAAACCCCCCAGATCTATTAGATTCTTCAGATCTAATCCTACCTGACTCCTTTGCAAGTAAGCCCTCGAGTTTATATACATAATTATGCATATGCCCCTGGGTTTTAGCAGTAAAGCCCCTGAAGTTCCTAATCTTTCACAGCTAGGTCCCTAGATCTTTAAAAGGCCATATCTTTTATGTTTTAGCTCCGATTTCATCCGTTCAAATTGCGTCAGGTCCATAATGATGTAAAGCACGCATTAGTGGTGTGTTTTCACCATGTTTTGTTTTCTGAAAATAAAATTAATATTAATTTTGATTAATGCCTAAATAAACATGCCTTTTCTAAATAAAAGCCACCTAGATCTATACACCGTTTTTCATAAGCAAATTTAATTTGATTAATGTTTCTATCACATATTTATGTACATAAAAGTTAATTAGATCTTTATCTTGGTTTTCGTAAACCAAATGTTAATTTGTTTAATAGTTAATTAATCTTTTCTAATTAAAATTTGATTAGGCTTTTACATCGGCTTTTATAATAAATATCAATTTGATTAATGCCAATACCATAATGTTTTTACTAATAATATGATCTACTCGAATTACAAAGTTTCGTTTAGATTTTTCGTATAGTTTAGTTTTTCTAAATTAAATGTTTGATTGGTTAATTCATATATGAATCTTTATAAATAAAACTTGACTAGTTCTTTACACCGGCTCTGCAAAATAAAATCTAATTTGCATTAAAACCAACTTAGGGTGTTTTCTTTATGAAATACCCTTTGCACATTTTTGCTAATTAAAATAAACCTAAGCTTATAGTCTTGTTCTCTCATATGCAAATAATTCGTTAGACGTTCGGTGTCAGCTTTATCTTCGTATCTCCTTTGATCAAGCTTATCAGAAGCTCTAAATCTTTCAAGTGTTAGCCCAAGCTAAATCGTGTGCATCTAATCAAGCCTCAGAGTTTCTGTTTAGCTTAGTAGCTTTATCCGTGTGAGTAGTTTGCACTGCTCAATTGCCTATCAAGTAATCTTATCACTCTTGTATCATGTTTATCATAGAATCTTGTTTATCAGCATCTAGCTAGTTGATGTCTATTCCATCTCTGTTAGGTTAATCAGCTATGTTCTTATGCCCAATCTTTCGCAGTTATACCTTTCTTTAGAGCTAATCTGGTTATCGGTTCCTTTACCAACTAGTCTAGCTTACCTTTTGTTCAGTTCGTTGCTACCCGTCTAGTTCGTTTCACAGTAACCTGTACGTTAGCATGTGTATCACCTGTTACTTGTTTTAACATTAAAGATGCATGTTAATCCTGACTAATTCTTATTCCAATGCTTTTATAAATAAAAAGTGATTAGGTTCTAATCCAGTTTTCTTTAATCATGATGTAATTGGTTAATCCCTATTCATAACTAGTTTTTTCTAAATAAAAGATGTTAGAGTTAAACATCGGTTTTATAATAAAGTTAATATGCTTAATGACATCATAAATGCCTTAGTTGAACACGTGACATAAAGTTACATAAAGTTGAACACGTGACATAAAGTTACTCGCCTAGATGTCTTATCCTTGCTTTATCTTTCTAAAGTAATTGCTAATTTGACATAATTTCTACTCGAATGTTATAAATAAAATATGATTAGGTTTATCGCGATTTCTTTAATTAAATGTAACTTGTTTAATGGTAACAGAGAGTATTTCTCTGAAATATTCTTTCACATGATTTCTTAATTAAAATATGCCAAGCGTAGTTTCTTGTGGTTTGATAATAATCTTTCGATAGATTTGAGCTTAGTTCCCTTCTCAGTGGTTCCCTTGTTCATGCGTAACCAATAGAATCGAGCTCTATCTCAATGAGATCTTTCCGGTTCTTGCTCAATCTTCCACAATCATCTCTTTAAAGCTAACCAAGCCTTTCCCTTCCAAGCACCCTTTGTGTTCTTTAGTGATCCATCTAATCAAGCCTATCCTTTAGTGCGTTCTTTTAAAGCTTTCTTTTGATTGATGTATTGTTCTTAGATGTACTCGTGTGTTTGCTTTGCATGCGTGTGTTGGTGATACGAGTAGAATGAACGTGGTTCAAGAGCTTGGAAGAATGTGAAGGTGAAGATTCTGAGCAACATCACCACTTTGGTTAAAGGCAAGTGTGTCCTTGATCTTTTGTCCTAATAACTTTATTAATCACTATTGCATGTGCCTTGCATTAATTTTGATGGGTGCCTATTAAGGATGACTAGCCTCTTTTGACTGTTATCTTGAACCTGGTTCTTAATTAATATTGATGGTAGCTATTGCTTAGCTTGCTCAACTGGGTTGGTAATAAACAACATGGATACTCTTCTACTCTATGTTCCAGTGTGGTATGTGATGTTTAATATACAAGACCATATGTTTAATCGAAATATGGAGAACCACCCAGGAAAACAGTACAACCACAAGAACTAATGGGCAATGGTCTTGGCTGAATAATTAGGAACTTTAGCTTGTAGTGATCTTACCTGATAAGGACAAGGGATCGGCGGTACTGCGGGGTATGGACTCGCTCTAGCAGGGGGTTGGGTGAGTTCTTTATTTCTATGGTGGGGTATCGACCTGCTAAGGGACTTCATACCTTGCTAACTGATCCGGACCTTGTGGGTCACTACTTGTTGGAGAACCTTTGTAAAGGCCATGTAGCGTCCCTATGCAACCACACCTCGGTAGTGTGGTATGGTGCCTGATCAGCATCGCATGGTTGGGTTCAAAGTTCTTCGGAGCTTTTACGCTGCTTGTGGTCGAAGTGTACAACCTCTGCAGAGTGTAAAACTAATCGATTAGCCGTGCTCACGGTCAAGAGCGGCCTGGACCCTCACATGATAATTGTACTTGAAGATGGACTTAAATTGTGATATGTGTTATGGTTATGCTTACCATGAGCTCATGGCGTATCTCTTATCTTTATGCTTAATTGCGGGTTGGTATAAACTTATACTTTTATTAGTAATCAGGTGCTAAAAAAACTTGATCAACTAAAATGCTAAATGCTTATAGCCCAGTCCGCTATAAAGCCTTTGCATTCATTCTTTCCCCACACTTGCTGAGTACGACAAGTGCTCACCCTTGCTATAAACAATGTTGCTCAGAAGGAGGAAGCTACTCTGAAGTCTTTTGAAGATGTTGCTTGTGGAGTTTGGTGCCTTCGTTTCCAGGATTAAGCGTAAACTCTGATAATCTCCCTTTTTCTTGCGTGATATTGTTTCTGTTATTCACTTATGTCAACTATATGCATGAAAATTGATCCTGGCATGCATATAGGTTTGCACTTGGTTTTCCTTGGAAAAACAGGTGTGTCAAGTATCACCAATAGACGAGGTACTATTTTTAGCTACAGGCCCTGTCGCTGGCTATTTTAACTTCTTTGTTGGTTTACCTTATATATTTGACTAGCTAAATTCGTTTTAGCTATATCTAACTCAGGATTTACCTATCTAGTTCTACCTTCTCTCTTGGAGATGCTCTTATTTTTCTCCTTATTCCTTTTCTCCTTCACTTTCCTTCCCACCTCATCCATTCACCACGGGCCGCGTCCTCCACCTCAAGTTTCCAACACGCCCAGCTCCAGCTCCTCCTCCGGCAGGCTCCACGTCGGCCACCTCCAGCTTCAGCTCCCCCAGACTCTAGCTCTTCCACTGGCGGGATCCAACCCGCACGTCACCGTCGGCTAGCCCTCCGTCAGCCCCCGCCACGCCCGCTGACGGCGCCAGCGTCGCCGTCCAGCTCCGTTGTGCTATCACCCTCCTCCACCTCATTGCACCCACGTCACCTTCCTGCTCTACTAGCGGCTGAAAGTGCATCTAGGCCCCTAAGTGGATTTTGGTAAATTGAATGACAAAGCGATTAAAGGGCTAATGATTTTGTCTAAGATTATGAGCAGGTTTTCTTTATATATTCATGAGCAACCATTGAAGTATTTTAATTATGGATATATTTTATGGCTCACATTTACAAAGACAAACATATGGTGCAAGACTTCATGAGTTTATTGAAAGGGAACAAGATGATGAATGTACACACTATGGTTCTAAAAGTGGAAGCTTGCATATCCGTTGTCAATCAAGATCTCGCATTTGAAGCGGTGTTTTCAAATGAAAGGTTAACTGTGTATGAAGCAAAGTGGAACTCAAAGTGGATTGGATAAGTGACGAAGAGACCAACCGAGATGTCTAGGGTGAGGGACTAAGCAATCTTTGGGGTCTTGGCCCGGCCGCCATTAGTGTTTTGCTAGGGTGAAGTTCTAGCATCCGTGGGGTCTTCAAGTATCATATTCAAACCCTAACCGAGGGAAGCTTTGCAAGTCATCAACTCGTTAAGATTGGCAACATGGAGTGGCCATGGATCCAAGTGTGCATTCTTATGCTATATGGAGAGATCCTAAGTCACTAGCTCAAGTATGGATGTGCTCAAGTCAAAGGCTATGTTGAAAGCCCTCAAGTGGTTATTGATCAAGTATGGCTAGAATTGAAGTTGTTCAAGCTCAAGAGGTCATCGAAGCTCTTTTCTACTTTTCTTGAGTATAGGTATGTCGTACTATCAAGAGGGATGCAACTTAGCGAGTTGACCAAGTCAAAGTGCTCTTTAGTTGACCTAAGTGAGAATTAGCCTTAGGGTGTGCTAACAAACCCTCCTAACCTAACCTGGGTCACTTCATCTTGGTGGTGAAGTGCTAGTTCTTTTAAAAGGGGTTTTGGGGGTAACCCGGGCTTGACCGGTCTGACCGGTCAGAGGCACCGGTCTGACTGGTGCCGCTAGCCCAACGGCTAGTTTTTCGAACACCGGTCTGACCGGTGTGGGGCACCGGTCTGACCGGTGCTGCCCGGGGACTAACGGCTAGTTTTCCTCTTTGAGGGGTATAAATACCCCAAGCCCTCTTCAAGTGAGGGTTGCTGTTTCTAGTGAATTTGCTGAGGTCCCAAGCCATTTCTAACTAGCTCTAAGCCTTAGTGGCCCTCCCCAACCATCTCTTTGTGAGATTTGTGGATTCAAGCCATCATCTTTGTGTTGGGTTGAGAAAGTGAGCCTAGGAGTGACTTTGTGAGCTAACAAGAGCAGTTTCCATAGCTTGAGCACTTTGGTTTCGAGTCTACAATCTTTGGAGCATTTGTTACTCTTGGAGGTTTGCCTCCTAGACGGCTAGGTGTCGCCGGCTAGCTCCCAAGGTTGTGGTGAGCAGCGGGAAGTTTGTGAGGGCTGCGATCTTGCCTCTTCGTGGAAAAGATCACCTTAGTGGAAAGGAGGAAAGTGGTTGAAAGAGACCCGGCTTGTTGTGGGAATTGTCCCTTACAAGCTCCTCAACGGAGACGTAGCCATTCCTCAGTGGGTGGTGAACTTCGGGAAACAAATCCTTGCTTCTTCGTGTGGTTTGACTCTCTAAGTTGTTTTTCTAGCATATTTCATTTGCTTCCGCTTCGATCTACTTGGGTGTATTACTTGTGTGTGCAGGGCTCATTACTCTGCTTGTGATCATCTACAAAAGCCACACCCTGAGTTTGGTTCGTGCTAGAAGCCAAGAGGTGCTTGAAGTTGTTTTTGCAGGTTCTCTGTGCTACACCGGTCTGACCGGTGAGGCGCACCGGTCTGACCGGTGTCACCTGTGAAATCCAGTGCTTGACCGGTCTGACCGGTCACCGCCACCGGTCTGACCGGTGGAGCACTGTTGTTGACGGTGAAAATCCGTCAACCTAGCCATGAGTTTACCTTCGGTGTTGGCATGACTTTTGTATCTTATTCATTGGTACTAACCCCCGTGGTATAACAAGTTCACTTGTGCATGTTGGTTTTGGAGTTATGTGTTTACGCAGGGTTTTAACGTTGAAAGCAAGACTTCCGGGATAAGTTCATTAAGCACCTCATGACAAGACCTTGAAGCCCGATACAAGTCAAGCAATGAAGTGAACATGACTCCAAGAGCCCAAGGACCAAGCCCGAGAAGATGATAAACTCCGAGGACTGAACCGAAAAAGTCTTGAATCTTGCAAGACAAGGAGTTGAGTCCAATTCGGAGAGAAACCGACGTCAAGGGCCCACATGCAAAAGGGGAGAACATCTAGAAGACGTGGGAAGCAACACCGGCGAAGCGAGCCGCGAGATGGGCCGAATTGGGCCCAGTGCCGGCCGGCCCGTGCCGGTCGGCCCGCCCACCCAATTCGGGGCCCAATCGGCCTCTCCTTTGACCTAATTGCTTCTCAGGCTATAAATAGCCCCCTGACCGAGAGCCACGCAGAACGAAGTCGTAATCCGCCGCCGAGGAGCAGAGAAGCTTGAGGGACACCAACTTGAAGATGAGGGTCGTGCTAGTTGTCTAGGGTTTCCCTAGCCGACGTGGGAACCTTGCATGGAAGACCACGTCGGAGCTCCAAAGCGAGGATCAAGATCGAGGGAGGGCCCCGGTGGTGATCTTGTTCATGTAATCATTCATGGTGAAGTTTGTAAGTGAATCCGATTTCTAGCGATTAAGTGCCTTCTCGATGATTTTGTTTTCTTCTTGGTTTTGCTTCTTCTACGATCTAGTTTGCGCTAGATTACATAGGGTGCTCTTGTAGCCGCGGTGGCTAGAGGTGCATACCGGACCGGCCAAGTGATTTCAACTTGTTCTATCGAACTCGCCCTAAGCTCCCCGCATGAATAGGGATACGTTGTGACAGAACGGGGGTCTCGAAAGGCGGATGTTTTCGGAGTCGGATGGGAAGGCCACGATTTAAAGATGCTTTTAATGAGATTCTCTTTTCTATCTTCATCTATCTTGTTTGGAGCTACAACATAAGCATGATCTAGATTCTCTAGATTGGTTATCTCTTGCTTTCTCTTGCTACCTCTTTAGTAGATTAGATTAGATTCGTTTTCTTTATGAGTTAGTAGATTAGATGCAATTTGATTCTTCAATAGATAGCTTTACCTTGCTTTACTAGATTGAATCCTTGCGTTGCACATTGTTCCACGGATTCGATACCTTGGGTTCACCACTCGAGGGAAGAAGGGTCCCTTGACTACGACGGGAGACTTGTCCGCTTGCAAGTCACAAACGAACTTTGATACAACTATTAACCGTCAACAAGCCCCTTTTTCTGGCGCCGTTGCCGGGGAACAAGCAATCAAGATCCGATCTAGTATCGCTTATCTTTCAGTTTTTCTTTTGATTTTCTTTTGCATCCCTTATGTTTGATCATCCCTGAAAAGAAAAAAAAAGAGTCAATCTAATCTAGTTTTGATGAACCCTAATTTTTCTTTTTTTTTGTTTTATCACTAACCCTTACCGGAGATGGTTGGCTACCTCTCCAAGAAACCCAAAACTTTTTTGTGGATAATCCAGGAAAACTTTACAGGCAAAGGTGACGTGCAACACAAGCTCGAAGGACCATCAAAATCTCCAAGGGAATCACCACCTCCAAGTCAAGATGCCGGAAGGCCGTTCAAGATCAACGAGGATGGAGAAGATGGAGATGGAGAAAGAAGCTCAACACCTAAAGGCTGCCAAGGCAAGATCCACATGCGAAGTGTTCATCATGATGAGATGCTAGAGACGCAAGTGGGACAACTTGCCGGGCGCCCGATGGGCAACAAAGAAGAATATCCGAGACAACTCCAAGGTTCCAAGACGGCGAAGGCTACTCAAGCTCATTCGGGAGAGATGAAGGATCACACTAGAGACCATGAAGATCACGACCGAAGGACCGGAGTTCGAGATGCCGAGCCACAAGGAAGATGTTGCATCCGTCAAGACCAAAGGACAAAGCCAGCCTGTGAAGACCAAAAAAAAAATGACTAAGCCAAAGTGGGTACCCAAGATTGCAACGCCCACAAAGAGCGTTGATCCGGAGTAATCAAGTGAAGAAGTCTAGCCATGGACTATAAACGAAGCGCTAGGCGGGAGGCAACCCGTTTCGTCGAGTCAAGAATAAGCTACCGGGAGGACAACCCGATTCCAGGTTTTTCGAGTCTTTTTAATTCAGTCTTGAATTTTACTACGCAAAACATTAGACTTAGAATGGTTGAACAATATTAGAGACATAATTCTTGGTTCAATATATTGCTTGATCATAAACCCTTTACATGAACCATCCTATGTGATTGTTTGCTTCTTTTTCGAGAAACCACAACCAAAAAGAAAAAAATTTCAGAACCTAACTCAACCCTTCACCCTTATTATGGTGTTGTGGTTGACTTGTTTTTCATGCTAAAAACACACGAGTAGAGCCACGACTTATATCTAGATGTTATTTAAATTTCAGCATGTGGTAGGACTCGCGTGAACCTAGAAACTTGATTTTTGGTTGGTTTAAAAATCCATATCCTTGGTTTCTCTAAGATTAGAATTTTTCTAAGCCCCACTTAATTTTATTTCATTCAAAATCTCTCTCATCTAATCAAAATTAGGACCTAAACCTATGCCCCCTTGATCAAGCCGGGAAAAGCTTGCTCTCAACCAATGAAGGCAAACTATACCGGTGAGACCGAAATCGACGTAATAAAAAAATATTTTCGACTTGCATTTGATTTTAATGGTTTAAAAACTTCTCTAAAATTATGTTCGAGCTCTTGCATGGCTCTGAAAAATATTTTTTAATTTCGAAATTAGAGGAGTGCTTAGCCTTAAACGGAGGCAATCTAGTTAACCTAACCATGCATGCACCATGATACATCACGGGATGCCCCTCCAACATATTTAAACCACATGCAAAGTACAAGCATGGGGGGGCAGCCAAGACTTTGTTTTGTAGGAACATCATGGATGCATGAGAGGCAATGGAGTATGGAAGTGAGTCAAAGCGAAAACATCAAGTGGAAGGAGCAATAATGCAAGCGAAGGAGTGGACGGAAACGTTTGGAAGGTGTACGCGATCACGAAGCAACATGCACTAGAGAAGAACCGAGCCAAGAGGAGGAGAGAGGTATCTTTCATCCAACTCTTTGTTCGTGTGCTCTAGTTTGTAGGCCGGAATCACCTTAGACTTAGCCATCCACCGCGTTTGTTTCATGCAACAAATCACATCCTTAATCCACTCAAAGTCCAGACTCCAAAATAATATTTGTGTACCTTGTTACCGGGTGAAAACCCCGGATATTTATTTGTGAGGGAGAGTGCTGCAATCAAGGAAGAAAACTACAAGTCTTTTCACCGAAGAAGAAGGGATCATCGTCGTCTAAGCCATCATCGACAACCTCTTCGAGGAGGCACTCGGTTTCCGAGTTTCCTTGGAGTATGGAGGAGGACACGGCACCGCCGAGGAGGAACCACACTCTTCTCCTTGGTGGCATGAGGGCCACACAAAACTCGTTTATTAGGTTTACCAAACTTCAATAACATATGGAGAAGCCGCCCTGTCCAACCTCGCCACTTGACACGATCATCCGCTCCACCTCCATATGCTCCGCGGTATTCCGAGGGGTATGTCATCATGACGGAGGAGGAGAAGAAGCTCGCTCGCCTTAAGTAGAGGCTTGTAGCGAACGTCGACATCGACGACCAAGCTCTCCACATATTGGGTTTCACACGGGACACCGGTGCAATTCTCTAGCGGAGTGTCGGCAAACACCCACAAGGAATTCGCCTAGGAAATTTTCATGACCATGGCGCATAACCTTGATGAAGGAGTGCTGAGTCTCTCATTCCGTTGGAGGGAGCCCACAAGAGGAGAAGAAGGAAGACACCGTCGGAAGGGTAACCTTGATCAACGATGCTATTTCTAGCACTTTGATGGGGTAATCTCCTTTCATCCATGGGTTGTAATCGATCTTGAGATGTAATCACACTTTGTTGGATTATCTATCTATCATCTTGTGCTGAAAATACTTTAATGCTTAAGGCTAGCAACCATGCCATAAAGGGAGTATAGGCCTCAATGCTTCCTTGGATCCATTCAACACAATCCCCGATAGATTAGATTGGTTTTCATGTTCGAAACGATTGCATGTTCTAGTATCGTAGACCCATGGGCGAGTGTCCCCTATTTTCAAAAGGGAGCTCCGAAACAAGTATGTGCATGAAGGCACATGGGAAGGTTTTTGGAGTATGATCACGGGAAGAGACCATCAACGAAGAAATACTATCCGGAACCCCATCATCCAAGTGTGTCACTTTTGTGCAAGTGGATTTTTGGGGAGAATAAGAGAGACATAGATAACCAACACGGAGTTGAATTGGATTTACTCGCAGCCAATCAACCCTACTCACCTATGATCAACCGGTGGTGTTGTGAGCAACATCGGATTCGGGAGATCGGGTTGTTACCTCTCCATGTTGACTATCTCTTTAAAACCGGGTATTGCAAGGAACCCAAATCATCTCCTACCCGGGACTTCCCTAGGAATATATGAAGAAAGGAAAATATAAGAGTGAAGATGAGAGAGGAGGCTTACAAGTGGCCTAGGTGAATTTGCCCCTTCCGGATTGAAGATTAAGACTTTTCTTGAGGGGAAGAAGATCGGTTAGAGGAAGGACTTCTTGTGCCGGCGAAGAAAAATAAAGGAGAAGAATTATAGGAGAAGGATCTTCCACGACCCAAGAAGGAGGTGCACAACAAAATTATGTCCCACCATTGGGAGAAACCCCGGCGCCGTCGAATTACTACGGTGGTGTACCAATGCAAGCATGGGGGAGTGGTGCAGCCATACCCCCACCATTTTTGCGGTGCCCAACGTAGCCTTTGCGGAGCCATTTGCACACCTTCCTCGACCACAACAAAATGGAGCCACCATTGGAGGATACGCTGCAAGGAACATGCAAATTATTGCAGCCATCCAAACCAATGCCAACTAAGTGGGTGAAGGAAATGCAAACGTCGCTTATGTGCTTGGACACCTTCACCTAGCACCGTCAGACAATTCATAGGAGGAGTGGTGCATTCCTATTACAAGTAAGGGTACAACAACCAAGACTATCAATATCAACCACCGGCGGAAGATTAGAGAGAGGAGGAGCTTTAGTTATCTTTCCTTTACCCCTTTTCTTTAATTTTCAGCTTGTTTGCGCCTATGTATGCGTAGTGTTTTCAGTTTTTTTATTTAAATTTCAGAAAGTGTGTTAGTTTAATTTTTTCAGCATGTATCTTAGTTTTTATTTTCATCATGAATAATGTCACCACCAAGTTTTTACCTTTGGTAAAGTTACAAAGTTTGTGCCATGATGATATATGATTATAATTGCCGCTTTGTTTATCTTTGTAATTGATTTATGCATGTTTAACCTAGTGCTCTCCTAAAAATACAAATCTGAAATTATCTAAATGCTAGCTTAATCTTTAGAGGAGATTATGATTAAAATAAAGACTCATAGTGTTTTATGTGCTCTCAAGTTATCAAATAGATTAAAGATGTCTTTTATGCTCAAAAATATCGCTAACCTTGTCATAAATATCACTTGTGTGTTGCTCAACCTATCCAGAGCCTTATATATATTTGAGTGCATAAACCTTAGTGTACAAGATTTATTTTTGAGTGAGTTATTGCAGGCCATGATTTCTCTGGCCCGAGACTAAGAAGCTGGTCATTCCGTTTTTGCGTATCTATCTTATTGCTAGCCTCTTATCCGTGCATTGTGTATCCCCGCATCGGAGATCTCACAAACTTCGCCGGATATCCACCCTTAAACCAAATATCATCTTTTGTGATTACCTCCTTGACCACAACCTATCGTTGAGAATGGATCATCAATTCAAGGAAGATCGCAAGACGGTGCCAACGTTGAAGATTTCAAGTATCTCTCCAAGGAAAAATATTCCGGTACCTACCTTATTTTTTCGCCTCTTTGCTCGAGGACGAGCAACGTCTAAGCATGGGGGAGGAGGTAGGTACGGTGCAGTTTTAGAGTTCAAAAGGGAGTATTTTAAAAAATATATATATATAATGATGAAAGAAAAAAATTCGGCGATGTACGTGACTTCCAAGGTGAAGAAAGAAAAACTATATATATATAAGAAAGAAAGAAAGAAAGAAAGAAAAGAATGAGAAATATGAGAAAGGAAAAAAAATATATATGTGCGTAAAGTGAACTCCCCGGTTCTCTAAGAGTGCATTCAAGGCTTCAAGTTAAAAAGATCCATTCTCATTTTCCAACCATGTGCAATCCGATAACGAGGACTTCCTTTGTGCCTCGGGATCACTCTTTGCCATTTGCACATGTCCACTCATCTAAAGTGTGTGTATTTTTCTCTTTCCCCTCCTTGACTTAACATTATTTTCCAATGACCTTTTTGACGAGTCTCGGTAAGACCATGAGAAGCTTGTCTTGTTTTGACAACACCTCATTTATAAAATCTTGTTAGGACTAAACTTTCCCAAAGCTCCATATAAAAGCCTACCACATATATATGAGAGGGAAAGGAGTAGGCTTGAGAGACAAGTGAGATGAGAGTTTATGAGCAATACACGAGATGATTTAAATTTGTGAACTTGGTTTAGCTCTTTTCTTTATCTTGTTCTTTATTTCAAAAATTCTGAGATCTATTTAAACTTGGTGAGCATGTTAATACTTGTGGGATAAGCTTAATAAGAATCTACCCTCCGTCGAGGTGAAGGCTAGTACATTATGGAACTTTAACGAATTAAACTTTTGAGAGCATTATGTTTTTTTTTTTCATGTATGATCAAGTGCAAGGTTTAAACATTGTTTGGCAATGATGATATCCATCGAAGGCTTACTCGAGGACGAGCAAGGTTTAAGCATGGGGGAGATGTTGACGGTGAAAATCCGTCAACCTAGCCATGAGTTTACCTTCGGTGTTGGCATGACTTTTGTATCTTATTCATTGGTACTAACCCCCGTGGTATAACAAGTTCACTTGTGCATGTTGGTTTTGGAGTTATGTGTTTACGCGGGGTTTTAACGTTGAAAGCAAGACTTCCGGGATAAGTTCATTAAGCACCTCATGACAAGACCTTGAAGCCCGATACAAGTCAAGCAATGAAGTGAACATGACTCCAAGAGCCCAAGGACCAAGCCCGAGAAGATGATAAACTCCGAGGACCGAACCGTAAAAGTGCCGAATCTTGCAAGACAAGGAGTTGAGTCCAATTCGGAGAGAAACCGACGTCAAGGGCCCACATGCAAAAGGGGAGAACATCTAGAAGACGTGGGAAGCAACACCGGCGAAGCGAGCCGCGAGATGGGCCGACTTGGGCCCGGCCGGCCGGCCCCTGTGCCGGTCGGCCCAGCCCACTCGGGGCCCAATCGGCCTCTCCTTTGACCTAATTGCTTCTCGGGCTATAAATAGCACCCCGACCGAGAGCCACGCGAGACGAAGTCGTAATCCGCCGCCGAGGAGCGAGAGAAGCTTGAGGGACACCAACTTGAAGATGAGGGTCGTGCTAGTTGTCTAGGGTTTCCCTAGCCGACGTGGGAACCTTGCATGGAAGACCACGTCGGAGCTCCGGAGCGAGGATCAAGATCGAGGGAGGGCCCCGGTGGTGATCTTGTTCATGTAATCATTCATGGTGAAGTTTGTAAGTGAATCCGATTTCTAGCGATTAAGTGCCTTCTCGATGATTTTGTTTTCTTCTTGGTTTTGCTTCTTCTCGATGATTAAGTGCCTACGATTACATAGGGTGCTCTTGTAGCCGCGGTGGCTAGAGGTGCATACCGGACCGGCCAAGTGATTTCAACTTGTTCTATCGAACTCGCCCTAAGCTCCCCGCATGAATAGGGATACGTTGTGACAGAACGGGGTCTCGAAAGGCGGATGTTTTCGGAGTCGGATGGGAAGGCCATGATTTAAAGATGCTTTTAATGAGATTCTCTTTTCTATCTTCATCTATCTTGTTTGGAGCTACAACATAAGCATGATCTAGATTCTCTAGATTGGTTATCTCTTGCTTTCTCTTGCTACCTCTTTAGTAGATTAGATTAGATTCGTTTTCTTTATGAGTTAGTAGATTAGATGCAATTTGATTCTTCAATAGATAGCTTTACCTTGCTTTACTAGATTGAATCCTTGCGTTGCACATTGTTCCACGGATTCGATACCTTGGGTTCACCACTCGAGGGAAGAAGGGTCCCTTGACTACGACGGGAGACTTGTCCGCTTGCAAGTCACAAACGAACTTTGATACAACTATTAACCGTCAACAACTGTCAGCTCAAGTGTTTGGGGAGAAAGAGTTTAAATTGGTCGTCACGCCTATTCACCCCCCCTCTAGGCGACATCAAGGTCCTTTCAATTGGTATCAGAGCCTGGTGCTCCGATTCAAGCTTAACCGCTTGGAGTTCTTCGATGTCGACAACTTGTGAGGTACCGTTTGAGCCTCTAGCTCTAGATGGCTCAAACTATTCTTCTTGGTGCTCTAATGTTCTCATTGCACTTAAGGTTTTGGGCCCTACCGCTGAGAGCATTATGGTTGTGAGTATCCTTCCAAAGGATGAGACATGTGTCTCGCCAATGGACTTGGAGAAGAAGCAACTCAATGCTGTTATTACTAACCTTTTGTGTAGCTGTGTATGTAGAGAACTAAAGTATATTATCTTGAAAAGCAAAAAGATTTCTGAAGATGCTCATCTCATTTGGAAATTACTACTTGAGTTGGTAAACACCAAATGGGATGAACTCGAGAGCGATGATGAAGATGAGTCAGTGGAGATGTGCCCTACCTCTACAACATCTCCTGATCATCAAGCATCAAACCCCAAGCAAGAAGAAGAGCAAAGAAGCAAAGACGTTGTCTCTCTGCAGGGACCGGTCAGACCGGTGACACCCACCGGTCGGGCCGACCGGTGCCGACGAGGGGCACACCAACTTGCTTGATGGCCAAGAAGGAGAAGAGAAGCAAGAAGAAGAGACAAGCCAAAGGGGCTAAGGACCAAAAGATTGAAGCTTCAAGCTCTTCGTCAAGAGAACTTGAGCTTCTCAAATCCGAACTTTCATCCTTGGTTTGTAAGTATGAAACATTGGCTAACAAATATGATCATGACATCAAATCCTTTGCTTGTAGAGCTAAATTAGAAGAAGATGCCAATGATGATCTAGAATCCAAACTAGCGAAGCTCACTAGCGAGCATATGGTCCTACAAGCCAATCACAATGAACTTGAACTTTCCTTTGAGAAGCTTGTTGATTCTTATGCAGCACTAGAGATAGCCCATGAGGTTGTGCTTTCATCGGTAAAATCTCTACAACCTCAATCTCACACATGCACATGCTCACAAGTTCAAGTTGTTTTATCTAGCGCTAATGATTGTTTGTCTCAAGCAAGCCAATCTAGCATTGAGCATGTACTTGTAGAATCTTGTGATGACCTCATTGCTGAAGAAAATGATAAACTAAAGCAAGAGGTCGAAAAGCTCCAAAAGGACTTGTATGTGTTGAAGGAGAAGAGCAAAGTGCAACCTTCTCAAGATAACCGTGAAAGCATGGTGAAGAAGCTTGGGAAGGGATCAACCGCCACTAGTTCAACCCCTCAACAACATACAAGGTCCCACAAGAACAAGATTCAAGAAAAGAGCGAGATTGGGGAAATCAAACCCCAATATCTCCCGATCAAGCACAAGGCACAAGAGTCACTCTCCAAGAAGCCTAGAGGCCCCAACAACTGGAGGGTGTGCTACAAGTGCAGAGAGAAGGGACACCTTGCCGACTCGTGCCCAAAAACAACAACGGGCAGTGGCTCTGACCGTGACCGGTCAGACCGGTGCCGGCCAGGGCAGCCCCACTTCAAGCAAACAAGGCAAGGAAGCCACCTTCCCCAAGAACAAGTCTCAGAAGCAAGTGTAGAAATGAAATTGCAAGGAATGGTGTGACCAACAAGAACAAAAGTCGCATTTGCTACGAATGCCGTCAAAAGGGTCACATGGGCAAGGATTGCCCAAATGGTAACGTTCCTAAATCAAACCTTGTACATTATGATTTCCATAAGCTTAGGAACGATAGGAATAGAACTTGTGCTATAAGGGAGATTAGTTCACCTCGTTGTAGCATGAGGGCTATTTGGGTTCCTAAGCACCTTGTGACTAACCCAATAGGACCCAACAAGTGTTGGGTAACAAGAAATGCTTACTGAGCTTGCACGTTGAAAGAGATGCATTGAGCACATGGTTGGAAGACTTGGAAATCTTGATGGATTCAATTAACCATGTGAAGAGCAAACTCATATAAATCGTGAAATCAATGTCATCTCGGTAACCAATGCGCTAAATTGAGTCTAGGTCACTTTTGGTCCTTGGTGAACACTCATGTGACGCTCTTCTTGCATGAGCAAAACACGAGGTAGTGACTTTGACTATTTTTATGAAAATTTACTTTCTCATACCATTCGATGCGTTTAATGGCTCTCTAGTAGAGCAATGCCTTATCCTTGGTTGCAGGACTGAAATTAGTGATACATTCACTCACTCGAGGAAAAGGGAAGGAAAAATCACCAAAATGGGTCAAGTGGGGGTCACCGGTCTGACCGGTGACAGGCACCGGTCTGACCGGTGCCAACGCAGCAAGTGCAATTTGCGCGGGTAACCCGGCACGAGTGCCCGGGTGACCCGGTACGCCTCTGTATGCTGCAGGGTGACCCGACACGAGTGCCCGGGTGACCCGGGGTTGTCCAAACCCTCAAGAAGAAGGGTGATTTGGCATCAAAGGTTATGAGAAGCTAAACACATGTCAATTATCAAACCATTCATGTGTTGTGACCAAGTTTTGGAATGAGCCTCAACAAGTTCTTAATTGAACAAAGTGCCTTGGTCGAGAAATTCAAATTCTCTAGCACTACTTAAGGGGGAGCTCATTACAACAGTTGTGTCACTTGTGGGACTAACAATTTCTTCTAAGTGATCTTGTAGTCTCATTCATTTGTGCATCTTAAAGGAAGCTCTTGATAAGCGTAACTTCCAAAAGAACAAGTAAGAGCTAACACCGTTCAAAATTTAATTTATGCACAAATGAAATGGCCTTAAGGCAAAGGTATGTTTTCACGAAACTCATTGAAATACCGTAATGCATCTAGGCCATAACATCATGCTAGTGTGCCATCCTTAGCATGTAATTGCTTCAAATGGACCTCTTGAGCTCCTCTCTAGATATTTGGTTGATATCTTTACTCCCACTCGTCTTTGTGTCTTGAGGATGAAGATATGAGCCAAATATGCTTGTTAGGGCATTCATTTGAAGTGGATGCATGCACTTTGTGGTATAGGATAGATTTTTCGAAAAATCAACTAGCATGTATAGGAAGTGTGCTTTCTTTGAAAAATATTTGGTTCTTGGTCTTAGTGACCCAATCAACTTAGTTGTGACTATAGTTCTACTTGTTTGATTGTTGGCTAGTCACAATTAAGAGGATTTTCTCAAGTCCCTAAAATCCATTCTTACTTATCTCTCTCAATCTTGGAAGGATCAAGAATTCACAAATAAAGTGGTTAATCCTCATTCTTCTAAGAACTGATGGTTTTTGGATCAATATCATCTTAATATCTCATATCCAAAACATCTCTAAAGGTTGAAATGGAAATTCTTTGTTGTGGCTCAAAATTTGTTTCTCAAGGCCGCACCGGTCTGACCGGTGCACGCCACCGGTCTGACCGGTGGTGACCTTGAAGTCGCATAATCGTGTTTATGCAACCTAAGTGGATGAGAATTGTCCTACAACATTTTTGGAGAAGTTTCAAGGAGCAAAATCTCAAAAAGGAGGAAAAGGGTCGGTACTACCGAAGGCGTGTCGGTTCTACCGATAAGGACTCTCTGTTGAATTTTATCAGGATCTTCGATTCTACCGAGGGTGGGTCGGAAAAACCGATAAGGCCTCTCTGGCTTGACCAGCGGCTGTCACCGGTCTGACCGGTGACCGTCACCGGTCTGACCGGTGACGCCCGGCGTCAACCCGTGGGGCCACAGTAAAAGGAATCCTCTTTTACCCCCTTTTACCCCCCTCCTTCTCTCTCCTCTATCCCTCTACTGCCTCAAACCGTGAACACCTCTCCTCCCTCTTCTCACTTTCACCTCTCTCAAAATCCATGGTGATTTGAAGTTTGAACCAAGGAAAGGCCTCAAGATTGGAAGGAAAAGGATCTCCCAAGGCCCCTCTTCACTTTCCCCCTCGATTTTCTTGGATTCAACTCGAGTTCATCTCTCCAAAGGTATTCAAACCTTTCTTTTGCCCGATCTCCTCACATGGTGCAAAGTTTTGTATTCCCTTTGGTAGAACATCTTCTGAGATCACCTAGAAGACATTCCTATAGATCCATAACGTTTTGTTGGACACATTGTGAGAAATCACGAATTGGGGTCGGACGGCCTTCACCGGTCTGACCGGTGGCCGTCACCGGTCTGACCGGTGGCGCATGTCCACCCCCAAATTGTGTTTTCTTCTTGTTTTTCAACACATATCTATTCTAGGATGTCTTTTGTTCATCTAGACCAAATCTTAGATTCACAATGCTCGGGTTGAATGTGGGAGCAATTGGCTCGTTCGGGTGGCACCGGCTCGACGTGGTGCCCTCACCGGCCGACCGGTGTGGCCCGAACGCACCCAATTGTTCTGAACTTTCAAGAATCAATTCCAATTCAATTCAATCTTTTTCCTAGAGTCTTATACACTCTTGTCATCCTATGTGTGACTCAGGACAGCAGCTATGGTGCGGGAAAAGGGGCAAAGAAAAGAAGAGAAGAAGTCCTCACTCGTCGAGGAGCTATCCCCGGTGATTTTGGGGAAGGAGGTAGCTCTGTCGACATCAGCGGCAAGAGATTGAGACGCCGCTCAACTCAAGCAAGTGTTGAGGATCCTGATCTAGGAGGTGACACCGGAACAAGCAGCGATGACAATGTTGAAGATGAGACCTTTCCGGGTCAGTTTGAGTTGAGGAGGCACCAGGAGGCTGGGTTAGACAGCGATGGTGCTGAGGATGAGGATGAGGAGGATGAGGAGGAGGATGTAGATGCTATGGACGAAGATGACGACGATCAGGGTAGGTTGAGGATCATGCCACCTACTTACATTTACCCTGACAGGCCGGTGAAGTACCACGGGGCTGGCATGACCAAGGCCCTAAAGAAGTTGAGGGATAAGAACCCTTATGAGGAGGGCAAGACCGCGTCGGATTCGAGGTTTTGGGCTAAATTTCAGCAAGATTACTATGCTACAGTGATTGTAAAGAAGCCCAAAATCACTCACAAGGCACAATATGTGGATTGGGATCACATGGCTAGGAAAGGAGACCCTATTTTTGATGAAGTCATGAGCAATTGTGAGAGGCAAAGAGTCAAAACACTTATGGGGTTCCGACAGGATTGGAACAAGGAGATCATCACCCAGTTCTTTGCCACGGTGCACTTTGGTTACATTGAGACCGATAGGGCTATGATATGGATGACCAATGGCCAAAAGTACTCCATTACCTTCCACAGATTTTTGAGGTGCTTTGGGATCATGGCGGGAGATGGGGAGTTGAGGAAGCTCCATGACGAGGGAGAGCTGGAGAAGGATGCTTTGCATGTGATGTACCCTCGTGGTGAGCATGCTAACTATGGGAAGGTGAAGAACCTCTATACCTACTTTGCTGTCCTAAACAGGCTCCTTAGGGTGTCTATTACACCTAGAGATGGAAACCCCTCAGAAATCACAAAGTTCCAGAAAAACTTGATGGTGGCTTTGAGGCCGGGAGCTCCGGAGTTTAGTGTTGGGGATTTTATGTGGCAAGAGATCAAGCACTTATCCGAGGACCCCAAGAAAATTTGCAGCTATAGTCCCTACATCATGTACATGATTGAGAAAGTTGCAAAGACGGAGTTTCCGAAAAATGTGACACACAAGCCTCTGAAGCTCAATCCTAGCAAGAATCCTCGATTTCCATCTCCTAGAGTTGAGCATGCACCAGGTCAGGAGGAAGAAATATTTGAGGAGGGAGCAGCTCGACCAGATCTGCCTCAGGCAGGTGCTCAGACCGGCACCGGTCTGACCGGTGCTGAGCACCGGTCTGACCGGTGGGGTGGCTGGCAGCCAGACAAACCTTGCAGGTCCACCTCCCCTTTGCGGAAGTTTCTCAACTTCATTTTTGGGATGTGCAAGAGCCAGCATGACATCCAAGTTGAGCAACAAAGGTCGAGAAGGGCTAATAAGCAAATGAGGG
The DNA here is from genome assembly GCA_947561735.1 of Cenchrus americanus. Classification (NCBI taxonomy): domain Eukaryota; kingdom Viridiplantae; phylum Streptophyta; class Magnoliopsida; order Poales; family Poaceae; genus Cenchrus; species Cenchrus americanus. Next base: position 7,733,797 of record OX387240.1, on the reverse strand, counting down.
ACACAATGAAATTAATGCACAATGCCCAAGGTTTTCAACCTCCTCGCTCTCCACCATCTCCAGAATCTCCTCGGGTTGAGATACCTTCCTTTGAAGAAAGGATGAGAGGATGGGCCAACTCGGACTTGCTTAACCAATATGGCCCCATGTTCTTCGAGTCCGAGCAAGGACAAGGATCGTCCTCATCAGTTCCTCCTCCACCTCCACCTTTTGTACCTCCTCCTCCGGATGTGGCTGGATCGTCTCATTTCATGGAAGAAGAGCAAGCACCCCCACCTCCTCCACCTCCCGAGCAAGTACAAGACTGGGGCGCTCGCTTCTCCGCCGAGATCTTTGGCTACAACCCTTATTACTATGGTAAAAACTGCGCTCCCATAGCTCATCCATCTCAAATCACCGTCTCGGAGTCTATTTATCTAAATTCTCCCTTGCATTGGATACTTGACAAATCTCAAATAGGAGGGAGCTCTCACCCAGGAGACGGATCTCAAGGACAGTGATCAGCAGCTGCTTCTTCTCCAGGCCCTTCTTGGATGCTTGATGACAAAGGGGGAGAAGAATCGCGATTAAAGCCACAAGTTTATGCTGCCTGAGGTGCTGTCTGTGTTGCACCGGTCTGACCGGTGCCCTGCACCGGTCTGACCGGTGCCTGCTGGCTGATGAGAGAAGCAATGTAAAAAGTTAGAATTTTATCTTAGTGGACTTGAGAACATTTGTGTGAGTGCTACTGTGTGTTTTAAACCTTATTGTAATATTTAAGCGACTTTATTGCTAGTTTGTGATGCGTAAATTGAATGATGTTTGTCTGTGTTGGCTAAATGGAGCAAAGTGATCTAAACCAGCTTGCAACCCTGGCATGATCACCTTGGACCAAATAGCACGCACTTCTGTTGCTTTGTGCGCTGACTGGACCTGACCGGCCGACGGGCCGTCGGGCACCGTCCGACCGGTGCCGCCCGCCTGAGTGGGCTGGCCGGGACTCGACCGGCTCGACCGGTGCTGCCTAGTCAGCTCATTTTTCTTTGCTCTGTGCATATCTTGTCATACGCATCACGGATTTTATTTTTGTCGTTCACACATGTTGCACTCCACTGATTCTCAGATATAGGGGGAGCTCACACGTCTTTTCTTCCAAATTTGTGCTAATGGCATTTAAGGCCAACTTTTTGAAATCCAACTCAAAGCACAAATTAAGGGGGAGCTTTAGCTATATCTAAGAATCTAAATGCGCTTTATTGTTTTATTTGTAAGCTTTAATCGAGTTGTCATCAATCACCAAAAAGGGGGAGATTGAAAGTGCATCTAGGCCCCTAAGTGGATTTTGGTAAATTGAATGACAAAGCGATTAAAGGGCTAATGATTTTGTCTAAGATTATGAGCAGGTTTTCTTTATATATTCATGAGCAACCATTGAAGTATTTTAATTATGGATATATTTTATGGCTCACATTTACAAAGACAAACATATGGTGCAAGACTTCATGAGTTTATTGAAAGGGAACAAGATGATGAATGTACACACTATGGTTCTAAAAGTGGAAGCTTGCATATCCGTTGTCAATCAAGATCTCGCATTTGAAGCGGTGTTTTCAAATGAAAGGTTAACTGTGTATGAAGCAAAGTGGAACTCAAAGTGGATTGGATAAGTGATGAAGAGACCAACCGAGATGTCTAGGGTGAGGGACTAAGCAATCTTTGGGGTCTTGGCCCGGCCGCCATTAGTGTTTTGCTAGGGTGAAGTTCTAGCATCCGTGGGGTCTTCAAGTATCATATTGAAACCTTAACCGAGGGAAGCTTTGCAAGTCATCAACTCGTTAAGATTGGCAACATGGAGTGGCCATGGATCCAAGTGTGAATTCTTATGCTATATGGAGAGATCCTAAGTCACTAGCTCCAGTATGGATGTGCTCAAGTCAAAGGCTATGTTGAAAGCCCTCAAGTGGTTATTGATCAAGTATGGCTAGAATTGAAGTTGTTCAAGCTCAAGAGGTCATCGAAGCTCTTTTCTACTTTTCTTGAGTATAGGTATGCCGTACTATCAAGAGGGATGCAACTTAGCGAGTTGACCAAGTCAAAGTGCTCTTTAGTTGACCTAAGTGAGAATTAGCCTTAGGGTGTGCTAACAAACCCTCCTAACCTAACCTGGGTCACTTCATCTTGGTGGTGAAGTGCTAGTTTCTTTTAAAAGGGGTTTTGGGGGTAACCCGGGCTTGACCGGTCGACCGTCGAGGCACCGGCCCGACGGCGGTGCCGCTAGCCCAACGGCTAGTTTTTCGAACACCGCGTCCGACCGGTGTGGGGCACCGGTCCGACCGGTCTTTGCCGGGGACTAACGGCTAGTTTTCCTCTTTGAGGGGTATAAATACCCCAAGCCCTCTTCAAGTGAGGGTTGCTGTTTCTAGTGAATTTGCTGAGGTCCCAAGCCATTTCTAACTAGCTCTAAGCCTTAGTGGCTCTCCCCAACCATCTCTTTGTGAGATTTGTGGATTCAAGCCATCATCTTTGTGTTGGGTTGAGAAAGTGAGCCTAGGAGTGACTTTGTGAGCTAACAAGAGCAGTTTCCATAGCTTGAGCACTTTGGTTTCGAGTCTACAATCTTTGGAGCATTTGTTACTCTTGGAGGTTTGCCTCCTAGACGGCTAGGTGTCGCCGGCTAGCTCCCAAGGTTGTGGTGAGCAGCGGGAAGTTTGTGAGGGCTGCGATCTTGCCTCTTCGTGGAAAAGATCACCTTAGTGGAAAGGAGGAAAGTGGTTGAAAGAGACCCGCTTGTTGTGGGAATTGTCCCTTACAAGCTCCTCAACGGAGACGTAGCCATTCCTCAGTGGGTGGTGAACTTCGGGAAACAAATCCTTGCTTCTTCGTGTGGTTTGACTCTCTAAGTTGTTTTTCTAGCATATTTCATTTGCTTCCACTTCGATCTACTTGGGTGTATTACTTGTGTGTGCAGGGCTCATTACTCTGCTTGTGATCATCTACAAAAGCCACACCCTGAGTTTGGTTCGTGCTAGAAGCCAAGAGGTGCTTGAAGTTGTTTTTGCAGGTTCTCTGTGCTACACCGGTCTGACCGGTGAGGCGCACCGGTCTGACCGGTGTCACCTGTGAAATCCAGTGCTTGACCGGTCTGACCGGTCACCGCCACCGGTCTGACCGGTGGAGCACTGTCAGCTCAAGTGTTTGGGGAGAAAGAGTTTAAATTGGTCGTCACGCCTATTCACCCCCCTCTAGGCGACATCAAGGTCCTTTCAGCAGCTTCCATCTCCACCAGGCTCGCGCCCCACTTGGAGGCAGGACTGGCAAAGGTGTGAAGGAGCTGTAGGGAGTTACTTTTTTTATTTTAATTACCCTACTTTTTATTGAAAGTCAAAATTTGTGATACACAATTCAAAGACTTGCTGGGGTTGCCAGCTTACAAGAGCGCAAAGAGAGCTTACAGTGACCCAGGTGCCAAGCACCCAGACTCCTACAAGAGCCAAAAACACTTTTTTCATCTCTCTGACCCAGACTACTTTTTTCATCTCTCCGGGAGGAGCTATTTTTCCGAACCAGATCACCTGCTGTTGGCCTCTCTGTCGTTGTCTCTCTGCCGACCAGACCCCACGTCTGTTGGGCCCACACAGCAGTGAGTGAAAGGCAGAGACTCAACGACAGAGGAACTCGTTCCTATTTTTCTGCCCCGTTGACACACTTGCCAAAAACAACTCCACAAGGGGCCGAACAAGCTGTGCCAAACGCACATCTCTGCATCGCGGATTGGCGCCTTTTGCTGTGTTTTTTTATTGCGTTTTGTATAATATATAAAATCAGCTGCTCTTCTATATGTATATTTTTTTAAAAAAAATGGAGGCCCTATGCAACAACGAATGCATCGTACTGATCGGTGGTAGGGTAGGTGCCCACGCCCAGTCAGGCAACGAGGCGTGACTATAGAATTCCAAATGGGCCGGGCACGATTGGCGGCACGAGGCACGACCCTAAAAAGCACGGCACTAGCCCGACCCTGGGCACGATCAATAGGGCTTAGTGCCGGCCCGGCCCGATGGCCTTTTAGTGCTTGGGCCGCAACCCTAGCACGGCGGGCCGGCCCGAAGCACGGCCCGAAAGTTGGCGGCCCGATAGCGGTCCAATAACAGGCACTAAATCGGCCCGGCCTGCTACAGACCAACCCCCCAACCCTACCCCCGCGGCCCCACGCGTCCCCAGGATCGTTGATGCGGCGCGGCGCCTCCCGACCGTTGGATCCGGAGGCGCCGCATATAAGCCGCGGCCGGCCCGGGACGCCCCTCCCCTCCCCCAAACCCTAGTTCCATTCCTCTCCCTCTCTCGCGCCGCATCGCAGCCGCCTCTCCAGTCTCCACTCCTCTGCCTCTCCCTCTCCACTCCGGCTACTCCACTCCGGCCACTCCGCCGCTCAGATCTACGAGCTCGTCGACTCGGCCTCCGTTCCAGGGCATCACCGGCCGCTCTTCTGTCTCGCGGAGTCGCCGTCTCTCCATCTCCAGTCCTCTTGCTCCGCCGCTCCGGCTCTAGATATACGAGCTCATCGTCTTGGTCTCTGTTCGTGGTCATCGACGGCCGCTCCTCTGTTGATGGCTTGCCTCGCCGTCTGCTCTGCTGCTCCGGATTTGTAGGTAAGCCCAAGCCCTAACGGCCTAACCCTAGATCTAGTCGTCTCGGCCTCTATTCGTGGTCATTTGCTTTTGTTTACTTGTTCTTCTCTTCTGCAGGTCGTCGGCCACAGCGGTGCCGTTGAGGAACCGGTGATCTTACTGGTGCTCCAGTTCGCAGGAGGTCGTCGCCCCCCGGATCTGTTGAGGGACCAAAGCTCCGGCGATGTCGAGCGACGACGAGGACCAGGGTCACTCCATCAACGATGACTACCATATGGCAGGCTTGCGTGGAGATGACGAGAGTGACCTCGAAGCAGACGCAGAAGAGCTGTTTGGCTCTCGTGCAGCTCCTATCAAGGTTGCTGATGCCGCTGGTGATGGTGCTGCTAACGCTGCCGCCGGTGATGTTGCTGGTGTTGCTGGCGCTGCCGCCGGTGATGGTGCCGCTGGCGCTGTTGCCAGTGATGGTGCCGCCCCTGGTGCTGGTGCCGCCCCTGGTGCTGGTGATCCAACTGCTATAGCCATTGACACTGGGAAGAGGAAGCGAAATGCTACCTCTGAAGCCTGGCTCGACTTCCAGAAGCTCTTCTCCATCATCAATGGTAAGAAGGTAAGAACTGGCGCCAAATGCAATCATTGTGGTCATGAATATGCTGGTCGTTCTGCTATTGGCACTGGCCATTTGTTACGACATCTTAAGGTTTGTGAAAAGAGAAAGGAGAACAACCGTCTATCTCAGTCTTTGCTTTCGTTTAGTTCTGATGGTAGTGTTCGTCACTGGGAGTTTAGTGCTGAACGAGCTTGTACTGGTTTATGTCGTTTGATTGCTCGTACTGATCTTCCTCTTTGTATTGGTGCACATCCTGCTTTTGAGGAGTAGATTAGGGATTGTCATAACCCTAGATTTACACATGTCTCTGCACAAACCACAGCTAGAGATCTAATCAAGTATCATAATGGTTTGCGTGATAACCTTATTGCATCTTTTGCTGGTGTTACATCTGTTTGTCATACATCTGATATTTGGTCTGGCAATGCTAAAGAGGATTACCTTAGTGTTGTTGCTCACTATGTTAATCCTGATTGGCAATTGGAAAAGAGGGTAATTGGCTTTAGGCTGATTGATGAATCTCATTCTGGTGATAACATTCTTGAGCGAGTTTATCTTTGTCTTAGATGAATATGGTTTAACTGCTAAGGTTTCTTCTGTCACTTTGGACAATGCTTCTTCTAATAACAAAGCCATGCAAACATTAGCTCCTGAACTTTCCTCTTATGTTGGCAGTGTTGATTCTGATTTTGTTGGCACAATTGATTCTCTACAGCCTAAACTTTCTGGTTATGTTGGCACTCTTTTTTTGCATCAGAGGTGTGCTTGTCACATAATAAACCTAATGGTTAAGAGTGCTTTGGATGTGATCGAGCACTACCTTGATGACATTCGCTCTGCTATGTCTTTTTTAAATTCTTCTAACCAGCGCATTGCAAGCATTAAGAGGTTTTGTGTTGCTGTTGAGATTCGCCCTCAAAAATTTGGTTTGGATATGGATGTGAGGTGGAACTCTACATATCTAATGCTTAAGCATTTGCTCCCTTACAAGCATAACTTTTCTGTCTTCATAAACATCAATTATGACCATGTGCTTTTGACTAATGATCATTGGACAATTGCTCAGAGTATGTTTCAATTCCTTCAACTGTTTCACGCTGCTACTGTTGCACTATCTGGTGTTTATTATCCTACTTCCCCACTTATGTTGCATCATATGCTTAAGCTTTGCAAGCACTTGAAGGAGTATGAGAATGATGCTTTGCTTAGGCCTGTTGTTTCTCGCATGAAAGATGTGTATTTGAAGTACTGGAAGGATATTCCCATGCTTTACTCTTTTGCATTCATATTGGATCCTAGAGGTAAATTGAAGGGTTTTAGTAGGGTTCTCAGGTTGGTAGGTAAGTTGATTGGTGTTGACTACTCATATTACTTAACTGAGGTAAGGGCTCAACTTAATATCATTTATAAGAGATATGATGACAAGTTTGGTGCAGCAAAGAGGAAAGCTTGTCCACAAGCACCCACTACTGATAAGAAAAATAGTGCTTGGGATGACATTTTTGCAGATGATGAAGATGATGATGATATGTTTGGAACTCCCGGATCCGGTAACTCTTTCGTACCCCTACTCTCACTATGTCCGGAAGGACCGATTAGCTTCGCCTTGTTGCATGCGCATGCACCGGTGCTTCTCCTTCGCCGGATCTTCTATGGGTGTTGGTAATGAGCTATCTAGCTACTTGGACAAGGATAATGTCTCTCACACTGATGATAAGTTCAACATCATTAGCTGGTGGCATGAGCACAAACTTTCTTATCCTGTCCTTTCAGTATTAGCTAGAGATGTTTTGTTTGTCCCTGTTTCTACTGTGTCTTCAGAATCTGTTTTCAGTACTACTGGCAGGATCCTTGAGGAGCGTAGGCGACGATTAAGCCCGGACACGGTGGAGATCCTCACCTGTGTGAAGGACTGGGAGGCTGCAGAAGCTAGGCGTCAACAACAAGTGGAAGACAAATCACTTGAAGAGGAATGCTACTCTGAGTTATATCTTGATGTGCCAGTGCCAGAAGAGAAGTAGTACTTAGTATTGTAGTTGTAGGTTATTTATGTAACTGAACATGGGTCTGTAATATTTAAACTATTTGAACTTTTTTAATTTGATTGAGCTGGGTTGTACTCTTTTTCCCTATCTAGGGTTTCTCACGAGGTGTGAGTTTTACCTAGATAGGTTTTTAATGAGGCAGCCATTGCACCAGCTCAAACTTTTGAAATTTCTTCTGTTCTTGTGTTTGATGTCTTCCTGAGTTTATTTGAAGAAGAATGAAGGGTTTATGTGCATCGTGCCTGGCACGGCACTAACCCGTCGGCCGGCCCTTCGTCAGTGGCGTATCTAGGATTTTAGCTTAGGGTATGCCACTCGAAAAATTTTATATACAGTTTGATAAGTCTAGTTTACCGATTCGGTAATAATTGTAAAAGTTTCTACCTAATTCGGTATACATGCTCTAAGTAATACAATTAAACTTCAATTCATGGATTAAGTTGAAACCATCCACTAAATACAGTATAAATAGTTTCAAAAGTATGGCGATAAAATATAGTACGAGCGCACGCAGGACGCGTGATGAAGATGAACTGTCAAACACTCGAAGTCAAACTGAAGTCAAACTGATAATCCGATACAGTGGTGCCTCATCCGTGTATTAGCGTCAAAGTGTTTTTTCCAGACTCCATTGCTGGCAGCGTGCCCGCACATGGCAGCATGGATATGTCTTTCTTGCTCGCATAGTCGCACTTGAAGGCTTGCTCGCACACGGTATGCAGCGGATGCATATTTCTTCTTTTTTATCTTTATAAATACTTATATATACTTCTTACTTGCTGGAATTTGCAGGGTATACCGGTGCATACCTGGCATACCCTGTAGATCCGCCACTGCCTTCGTGCCAATCGTGCTGGGGTCGTGCCTAGTGCCGGCACGGCACGAAAAAAGGGGCGTCGTTTCGTGCTTCGGCGCCCCTTCAGGCACGGTGGCACGGCCCGACACGGCACGAAGAAGCCACCGTGCCGCTTAGGGCCGGGCCAAATAGGGCTAGGGTCGGGCGGCCCGTTTGGAATTCTATAGGCGCGACGAACCCAGCCCACCGGCCGGCCCGTGTCGCGTCGTCGCGTTGCGCCTCCCTTGGCTAAAAGAGTCGCCACCGGCCGGCCCGTGTCGCGTCGTCGCGGTGCGCCTCCCTTGGCTAAAAGAGTCGCATCGAACGCACCGCTACAACACACGTCCTGTCGCCAAGCAGCCAACGTTACCGGCGGTCGCAACAACCATGAACGCTGGTGTGTGTGCCCCTATACATACGCGCACGCGCACCCAACTCCGTGATGCCAAGCAAGCGCAGCAGCAGAGCATCCGACCGGGCAGCTATCAAAGACACGCACGCCGCGCGCGCGCGCCCCGCCGCCGCCCCCTAGCACCCACCAGCCGCTCCCGTCGCAAATGGCTTCGCGCAAGACCACTTCGCTCGCCGTAGCTGCAACCGTCGTCGGCGTCGCCGCTCTGCTCCTGGCGACGGCGTCCGCGAAGACGTACGTGGTCGGGGACGACGCCGGCTGGGACGTCGCCGTCGACTACGACGCCTGGACCAGCGGCAAGAACTTCAAGGTCGGCGACACGCTCGGTACGTGCGTGCGTGCGTTCGTAGCTAGTAGACCGGTAGACGAAGAACCAGATATGCGTGGTTAACTAACTGGAGATTGGTTTTGTTGGCTGTGTTCAGTGTTCAGGTACGAGACGCCGAGCGAGAAGGACGTGGTGGCGGTGGACGCGCAGGGCTACGCCGAGTGCTTGGTGACGGGCAACGCGCGGGCGCTGACCTCCGGCAACGACCGCGTGGTGCTGGGGCAGACCGGGCAATTCTTCTTCATCTGCGACGCTGAGGGGGAGTGCGACTCCGGCATGAAGCTCGCCGTCAACGTTCAGTGATCCGATCCATCCCGGCTAAGCTAGCTGCTTATTAGTCGCCACGTCGCATTAGCCGGCCTAGCTAGAAATCGCGGTCCGCCGCTGAGCGTCGACGACGTGGCAGTCTTCTCTAATGCAGAGGATTTCAGTACAAACTTACGAGAATAAACAGAGTGATCGATGTGTGTTTTGGCAGTCTGGTCAGATTATTCAGACAGGTTTGCTACAATCTGTTTCCCCTGTAGGTTGAAATTGACTCTTGGTCCTTGTTCTCGTTCCCGTTGAACAACTTGAACCCCGTGATAGATATAGATGCTGCCGCTTCAGTCTTCAGCTCTGCTTGCGAGCTACGTGCCCGCGACTAAGTTGTGTAGTACTTGTGCTCATCGTTGTGGTGGGAATTATCAGTGTTTAATTTGTTTCGGCCGAACACCTTCGATGACCACCGACATTAGCGATGATTGTCACTGGTCCTTGTGCTTCGTGTGTGCATTCAGAATTTCGGATACACCTTGTGGACCTTGTGCTTCGTGTGTTCATTCAGAAGACTCGGTCGATCAAATGTCAAAAGTGGACAGAAACGCCAGCAGAAATAATTGTAGTCACCACGTGCATGGCACTTCTTCTACTCCCCCCATTCTGAAAAAACTGACATTTAGGACAGCGACGCGGTCTGTAAAATACAACTTTGACCTCTTGTTGTTACAAAAATATTTATATTTTTATGAAAGTATTTTTCAAGACAAATCTATTCATATAGTTTTCACATTTGCAAACTCAACAACTTAAAAGTTTTTGATGATTTATATTCTCAATGTTTGACCAAAACCTTGTCCTAAACGTCAGTTTTTTCAGAATGAAGGGAGTACGTGGCTTTGGTCGCTTAACCTGCGTATGCATTCGAATTCCCCAACGGGCGGAGTTTTGCTAAGCACCTCTCTTAATTTCCCATCTAATTTTGGAAGCAAGCATAGTCCTCATTGATTACCATTCTAATCTATGTTAAGCAAATATGATCCTTTCGATCCTCTGTCCCAATGAGCATGTGCTGCTGCATTTCTTAGCCTATCGTCTGCAGCACCGACGAGAGAAATCAGAGCTCCAGTAGGAAAAAAATACTATTTTGCCTATGGAGCACACATATTATTTTACTTTATTCATGTATATATCTGTTTAATCCAATTGTGATTATTTGAAATTATCTACTTGTCAAGTGCTCTAGTTTTTTCTTTTCATACCATCAAGCGTATGTTGATTTTTTTCATACTGTTGGTATTGATAGCTCTCGGCCCCTCCTATGTCCAAATCCTGGCTACGCCCCCAACCTGCCGAGCACTCAGTGCATTCATCGAATCCAGGACTCCGCCCTGGCCTACCTCGAGGGAAGGAGGGAGTCGAGATGGAGGGGTGAGCGGCGTGGCGGAGCCGGAAGGGGAGGCTGACAGCTGCGACTCGTAGGACATGTAATTAGCAAGCAACAATTCCTCTCTTGGTATTTCGTCGTTCAATCCAACGGATCGTCGATCAGAGAAGCTCCCAAAATTTTGGCTTTAAAAATGTTGGCTGGATAGGAATTGTGATCAATCAGAAAATTACACGCAGACCTCTTCAGCCAGTAATCTGCAGCAGCAGGGTCGGCGACTTGAAGACTGAGTTCGTGCAGCTGTTCAGTTCGTTTCAGCTGTGCTACTACATTGACTGATGCAATCCTCCCGTCTCCTGACCGGAACGCTCTGTCAACGGGGTTCATCGATGCCAGTAGATTTTTCTTCAAATGGATGCGGTGCTTCCGAGCATTGTAACACCAGAGGAGCTTGGAATTTCTATCCCAGTCAAGCACCTGCGAACACAAGGACAAAGCAAACGGAGTTCAGTTCTCTGAAGTTCTGAACATACACCGAGTCACTGACATGGCTGATGACGGTCCGACCCAATGGGGGCTGCAGCATCGGAGCAGGGTATCTGGCTATTCTGGTGTGCCTCGTGTGAGATTCAGGGCGTGTTTATTTCTCGGCTCTGGCCGGCCAAGACAGTGAACCAGGCCCATGCCAGCCACAGCTTGGCTGCCACTGCACAAGTCTGTTGTTTGATTTTCTTGTAGTAGTTAAGCCAGGTTCAACCTTTTTTTGTGTTTGATTTGCACCCAGGAGCCTAGCCCAACCATCAACTACCATCAACCACTAAAGGAGATGTTGTTTGATTTGGGCCTGGACAAACCATCAGACAAGATGAGAGCAACATATTTTGATAGCAGAAATAGATCAGTGGGACACAGATTTATACAACAAAAATAGGCCTCAACTAACAAACTTGCAATGGTTCATGGATTGACAATCACTGGTAATTGTGCATAGCTTAGCAACAAATATGGACACTACCATGGGCTTCTTTGGAGCACCTAAGAACAATAACCATTTCTTGTGTAGTATGTGTCTCTATTTCGGGTTGTTCTTGGATGCTCCATAGAAGCTGATGACAACACCACAAGATACAACAAAAGTAGATAAAATAGACAATAATACCATGCACAGTCATCTTATGTAATATATTGTTGCATCATCGGCCACATATCAGCAAATTGTAATCAGAGGGACAAACAAGACCTCAGCTACAAGTAGATATAGCATAATATATAAAAATCTGTACTAATCATCATTGGTGCCAAAATAATAAGGTGGCATGAGATCCAAAAAAATCATCAATGAAAGAAGAGAACAAGCCACCTAACATTTAAAACAAAGAAGCATAGCACCTCAGACTAGTGTTTGATGCATCACAAGCCAAGTATAAAATCCAAATTAGAATATAATAGTAACTGAGCATACCAGAAAGCCAACAAAGGCTAGCTTTCAATACAGCAAGTCTGAATACAATTTCTGCCCATATATAATAAGCACAAATAGACTGTCACTGTTAGCCACCCTCCTGTTAAGTAAACCAAAAGGACATGTGCTGATCAACCATCTACCATGCACAATATCTAGCCAAAAGGAAACCCAAAAGAGATGAGAGTGGGGGAGGGAGGTGGAGGAAGTATACATCTCTACATTCAACCCCCTCTAGACAAAAGTTCCCAGCAAGAACACAACTACACATAGTAGTTCTTCGAAAGGTAGGTCCTCAGCCATATGCTCCTATGAGGGGTTGACATGGTCACAAACCCAGTGGCAACAGCCTTGTTCTCAAGGAGATGGGTGTAGGCAACAATCAGGGCCTCAGTGGAGAAATCAGTCATTTCCATGACAGCAAGGTACAGGTCTGGATCCACATGTGCTGCCCCAGTTTTCAACATAGCATTTGCAACATTGTTGACAACATCTGTCATGTTGCTCATCATCAGCATCTCATCCTCACTGAAGTTGGGCCTCTTCCTCTTACCCCACACATTGGTGCTGACAGGTGTTGTGTCCTTGCTGCCCTCACCATACTCAAACTTAACTTTACTTTCAAACTTAGGTTTAGCTTCAAACTGTGACAGAACCACCCAAAATAATTCCGTATTATCGCCTAAGCCGGTCCACTTGGTCATTAAGCAATAATAAAGAATTATTAAGTCGCTTCCGCCGGGTAAAGCCCGGTAAATCACATACAACAGGATCGCTGATATGCGCTAAGCCCACACGAAGGCGGGACCAGAGTACAACGTTACATTTACATAAAAGGTTCAAAAGTTAAACATTATTACAAACCAGGTTTTTGTACATAAAAGTAAACATGGTTCAGAGTTTAAACAGCGGAAAAATAAAACTAGCGCGTGATACACACGGGAGGCTATCCATGCATATCACTCCTCATCATCGTTTTCCCATTCAAGCTCCCAACCATCTGGGATAGAACCAGGCCAGAGGGGATTACCTGAAAACAACAAATTAAGCAAGGCTGAGTACTAATACTCAGCAAGACTTACCCGACAAAAATAAAGTAAGACTATACATGCAAGGCTTTTTGGCTACTGGGTTTTGTTTTGCCAAAAGCGACTAAGGGTGGATCCTTATTTTCAAGTTTTAGCTCATATTCTAGTATGTTAATCAGTCTAGGTGAGCACCTGTACTAGTCAAGCATGTTGTGTAAACAATATTAAACAGGTAACAATATTAATCCAAAAATTGTTCCATAAATAAACATGGGGTAGCCAGTGGTCAAGCCGACTCAGATAACGGCGAGTGACCGACGATCGATCGATTTATATCCTTGCAAGGTAAACCCAAGATACACGGAAGAAGTAGACCCCAAGAATTCAAATAAAAGCAAATGCAGGGTCTACCCCGACCAGGCGGTTCCCAACATCCCACGCTTTGGGATCGACGCTACAAACTCGGGTACACGGTTATCGGAGGGTCTAACCCGACCACCGACTCACACACTATACCACGGGTAGCTAGCCCGAGACACATCCCAAGCGGGTAGCTAGAAAGATCCCGCCCCGGTTCGAAGGTACTAGGCTTACCGATCCCATTCCCCGCAAGTACTTGGTACGTTTAATAGCTTAGGACCAAGACCATGCTACTCGGTCGAGACCGAACCCATTTCTCTTACCACATGAGCGAGTCAATTTAACCAACTTATGATTCCAACATAAGCATCCTATATCTCGCGAGCAATGAGTCATTACTCGACTTCTACCGTGACCTTAGAGCATGGCACTAGCGTTCCTAACGTACTAGTAAAAGAGCATAGGAGTCCTAAGGATCATGCATCTAGGTTTCAAAGCAACTCCTGAAACTTAAATGCACAAAATAAAGCATAAGGTGCTGAAAAGTAAAGGACATGATTTTAATTTAAAACATGGGTTAGATGAAACCGGTGCTTGCCTTCCTCAGACTCTACACCCAAACAAGCCTTTGGCTCTTCTGGACTTTGGTCCAGGTCTTGTTGCACGCTAACTTGATTCAACTCCCCGCTGGCTGCTCCCTCCTCCTGGGTAAGCGTGTAAGTCCCGTCGGGAAGATCTACACGTTCACATGCACATGCATTAGATTATGGTGAAGGTGGGAGAATTACCACAAAACCAACTCTTGTTGGTCACATGCACCCAAATATTAATATTTTCTCATATAAATTATTAGGGTGTGTGATAAATAACAAAACACTATTTTGATGGCGATTGTGTGCACATCTAAGCAATTTAAGTTACTTAACTTCACCAAACAGCAAGGGGGTGTGTTTAATTTAATAAAAACAGAAACAAACATGATTTTACAATTTAGCACATTTAATTTCCATTTCCTTCTTTAATTATTTACAACAAGCCTTTCTACCATAAATCCAAATTAAATCAAAAACACTTCTAATGAACCTAATCTTTTGCACACAGCAACATATGCTTAGTTTAAGCTCCCACACCAAAATTTGGCTGAAGAACATTTATAAATTAAATTACACGAAAAAGACAAATTGCAGCCTAGTAAATATACATTAATTCATATAAAAAGATTTAATAAACTTTTTGATCTCAACTTTCTCCTGCAGGTCATGTATGCCAAAAATGAGTTTTTGACCAAGGCATGGTTGCAAATTCAATTTATTTTTCAGATTTTGAATTTAAGCTCCTACACAAGATTAAATCCAAAACACCTAGTAAACAATTCCCTAAAATCACATCCATCACACCAGGGGTACTAATCATCAAGTCAAAGCCCTAGGGTGCACTTGTGCTCAAAGAAAAGTTCATTAAAGGTGCTATAAAAAGCATCAAACTTATTCTAGCATAAAGCTTAAATAAATCATAACTGAAAATATATACATCAAAATCATGCAAACTTTTGCCACAGATCTAGACATGATATAAAGAGCAACATATCCAAAATTCAAGTCCATATCATGTGTATATTTTAAATCACACTAAAAACACTCCAAACTAAGTTTGAATTTTTAATTCAAAAACTGTACAGAAAAACCCTATACATGTTTTCTAGAAAAGATATATTTCTTCACCACGAACCCAACAAAATTGTTTTTGCATTTTTCTGATTTTTCTAAGATTTTTTAATGATTTTTCGAAGTTACTGCTGTAACCCTAAAACTTCTTTTACAGCCGGGTCCCCGGAACTTTGCATAAATCTCCCTGGAATTAATTCAACCTTCGCAATGTGACCCCTGCCGGCGCGGGGCTCACCGCCGGCGGCCGGAATAGGGGCTGCGGCGCGTGGGTGAGCGGCTGGCGAGCCCTAGGGGACCTACTTGCGTCGCTTGGAGGGGAAAACCCCGGCCGGGGAGCCGCCGGCGAGCCTCCACGCGCGGCGCACGGGACGGTGGCCGCCGGAGCTCGGCGTCCCGGCGCCCGCGGCTAGGAGTTGGAGCGCCGGCACCCGAGGCAGGCCCGGGGGAGCCGAGGGAAGGAGAGGAGGGACCGGGTGCGCGCGGGGAGAGGGTTTGGCGGGCGTGCGGCGATGGAGCCGCGGGGCACCGCGTCGAGGCGCGGCGCGGCTTGCGGAGCGACCGCGCGCGAGTTCGCGACGAGCACGAGGAGACCGAGGCGTTTAGCACGCGCGGCACGGCCACCGGCCCGGCTTGCATGCGCGCGAGCCGGTGCGGGGGGCGCGGGCGGCGGCGCGTGGCCCCGGCCGGCCCGCCGCCCGGCCGCTCGGCCTCCCCGCGCGCGGCGCACGCGCGACACCGAGGGCGCAGCCCTAAGGCCGGCCCGGTCCACCGCGGAGCCTCCCAGGCATCCGTACACCGGAGCTTCGACCCTTGGACACGTGGCCGGCGCACCAAGAACGCCCGCGCGCGCACCAGAGCGCGGTGACAACGTCGCCCGGCCCAGTCCTATTCCATTTACCCGGTTTCAAAATTGCATAACTCCTAAAAGTGCCAACTAACTTCAAAATCTCCCAAAAGCAAAGTTGTAGAGGAGTTATAGATCTACAACTTTCCCAAAGGGCGACCTATGTTTTGATCAACAGTTTGCCCGGGAACGTCGACCGAAGTTGCAGATTTTCCACGGCTCGAATTACTGTTCACAGCGCGTTCAACTCGATTTTTGGCTAATTTGCACTCAAAATTGGAATGTCCGCCAATTATGAAAAATGTGTTCCCGGAAATAACGAACAACTTTCGTATTAGCCGATTTTGAACTTCTATAGTGAAATTTGGAGAACGCGCAAGAAAACCATTTCAGCCTTTAAAGTAGATCTAGGGTTTGACCATGATTAGAGATTTTGACCGAGGTCTTTTGTGCAAAAGTGTGCCCAATCATGTCAAACATGCTTAGAAGTTAATTAACCTTGATTAATTCATGTAATTAATGTCATTAACGCAATTAAACATCAGGGATGTTACACAAACTTAGCTCTAGCATCCAAGGCAGGACAAGAGAAGTCCTCACCCTTAATCTTGGCAGCCACACTATCAACATTGTTGACCCCCGAAGGCTCGTTGGATACTAAGGCAAACCTACAAGTTGCCAAGGTGCTACCAAATAAGGCCAACATCTCGGAGTAGAACCTGAGTGCGGTGTTCAGGTACTCTGCATCCTTAGGGTGGTCCTGTAGGGAGTATGGAAATTTAAGAACACATGACATAGTTAAGAGGAGATGGCACAATCAAAGGAGAGAGTAGTTCAAGTTAGCAAATTGGGTTGTGTACCTTGCAATGACCAAGATTGTGGTCCTGCTCAAGCATTATGGCATGAACATCCTCATCAAATGTTGCACCACTAAGCATCTTCAACTTGGCAATCTTAGACCACTTTTGTTTCCACTTCCTCAAGTGATTGTACACTTGAGTTGTAGTCACTACAACCCCACTGTAGTCCTTAAGAGCCCTAGCTACAGCATTGACATCCTTATCTTTGTAAGTCTTGTCAGTCCTACCACTCTCAGACACAATCTGGGCCATCCTCCTCAGGACAAATCCAGATGTGTTGTTATTCCACCTCATGGGGCCTTGCTGTCCTACTACAACAGGCTCACCATCACCTTGTTCAGCTTCCAGGTCAACCACAGCAGGGTCAGCTGGCTGACCAAATGCTGCTACACCTGGGTCCATGTTAGCAGCAAACACAAAGCCCCCCTCGAGATCAACATTGTTTGCAGCCATCCTACCATTACATAGACATTGTAAAGCACACATATGCATTGGCAAGCATAAATAGACATTGTATAGCAAAAATAGATATTTGAAAGCACAAATAGGCATTGCAAAGCACAAATAGGCATTACAAAGTACAAATAGGCATTGCAAATAACAAATTGGTCTCAGACATAGCATTATTATAGTACACAAGCAACACACCACATTAGTTCCATATCTAGGGTCTACCAAATTATGTTACACATCAATGGATGCAAAGAAATCAAGTCCTAGAAGTACCCCTAGCAGCCCACATAGCATTGCAAATCTCATCCCTAATACTGACCATAGCAGGTTCCTCTAAAGGCAGGTCTCCATCATCTGCTTCATCAAGTTCACCCTCATAACCTTCCTCTGCAGGGACAATCTCATCAACCCCAAACCTAATGATCCAGTTGTGCAGTATGAAACAAGCAAGCACAAGCTTAACTTGAGTCTTGTACTTGTGCAAAGATTTGTTGTCTATAATTCTGAATCTCCCCTTAAGTGCACCAAATGCCCTCTCCACAGTGACCCTGAGTGAGGAGTGCCTAAGGTTGAAGAGCTCCTTTGCATTAGTGGGTGGTTTCTGCTTCCAAACTCACTTAGATGGTACCTAACCCCCTGTAGGGAGGCAAGAAACCAGTTCTACAGGCATATCCGGCATCTACTTGGTACAATTGACCTACATTTGGGGGACAGGAGTTTGAAAATGTGTATAGGGTGCAAGAACATAAGTGCATGCACTAGCTATGGCAGTTTACATGCTGGGACAGTGAACCCATCATTTCTCTCAATGGCATCAGCCAGGATAAGTGCATCATGTGCTGATCCCTCCCATCTAGCTAAAACATAGGTGAACTTGAGGTCAAAGCTGACTGCAGCCATCACATTCTGTGTGGGGTTTGATTTCCTACCCCTGAATGCCTGCTGCATGTGTCTAGGCACCCCTTGCCAACACATGTGTGCCATCAATGGCACCAATGCAATTCTACAGAATTATGCAAGTAGCATAAGCCAAAATTATAACATGTGTGTGTACCAAAAAGTAATGCTCTTGATAAATAAGTACCTTTAGAAAAGGGAACCATCTGTGGCTACCCATAATCTTAGGATGTGTGGCAGTGGAAGGCGGCTTGATCAGATCAGCCCTTAACTCACCAACAACATACAGAACTTGGTGAAAGATTCTACTAACAGTCTCAATTGACTTCCTAAAGGTTTGGTGGACCACTCTAGATCTTTGGTTGTCACCTACTACATGCAAAAACATTGCCACATGTTCTTCAACAGGACATCCAACTGTCTCAGGTACAAGGCCTCTACTTCTGATCAGTTGGCATAAAGAAAAAAGGTACCCTTCTCATCCTAAGCATGGCAATGCATTTAATATCATTGCAATTATACATCATCTGGAGTGTGCTCTTCCTATACCTCTCAGCATGAGTCCTAGGACCATGAGGGACTACCTCCTCTCCACTAATCCTTCTGATCCTATTGACAACAAAACACACCATCACAACTACCATGGCAACAGCTTGCCTAGCCATCATCCCATGCTGTGCATTTGCATCCATCTACATGCATTCAGAAATGTATAAGCATTTTAGGTAGACCTTGACTGGCCTCTGCATGATAGTGTTTGCATTTGCAATTGGAAACAAGACACGGTTGCATTCAAAAAATGCCTTCCTGTGCTCAACAGCTAGTCATCACCGACCAATTATCCAACATACCAACATTAAAATCAACATATAGGCAACAACAGTACTAAAAGGGAAGTATTATACCAGGTACCATGTCAAAGAACAAGTAAGCATGGACCAAAACAACCAGGATTAAGCATCAGTATGTACACATCGACAAACAAAACTCAAATCGAAGCAGGATTAAACATCAGTAAGTAAATATTTACAAGCAAAACTCAGATCGAAGCATGATTAAGCATTAGTAAGTAGACAATGACAAGCAAAACTAAGATCGAACCAAAACAGTAACGAATAGGAAGAGAGCATGGGGAAACATTTGGGATTTCACCTCGGTGAGCAGGAGGGGGTGGAGATGGTGCTCAAATCGAACAAAGGTGGGGAGGAAGTAGTGGATCTGCTTCTTCGATCCAAGACCAGCAGCACTGACAAAAAGACGAAGGAAGAAGAACGCTTCGCCGGATCCCGCCAACAGAGGGAGTCGCGCCGCTTGGACGCCGCAGATCCCCACCAGGGGAACGGAGAAGAAGCTGAGGGGGGGAACACCACCGACGCGCCGGCAGCCGACGACCTCACCTCCGACGGTAACTCAACGACAGTGGGATGTGGGAGGAGAAGAAGAATTGAGCGAGAGAGAATGAGGGTTCTTATAGCACGGGGATGGCGCGCAAGGAGCGCGCGGAAGTTTTCATCTTCCCGCGCGAGCCCGCCAGAGCCTCCCCGCGCCGCAAGATTCGCCCGCGCGAGCGCCGTGGGAGCCAGGCCGGGGAGGAACGAACCCTAGGCGCGTTTGGCCAGAGCCAGGAGAGAGAGGGCGATAAGCACCGCGACGGCCAGGCTCCCCAACAGGAGCAACGATATCAAACACGGGCTCTTGCAACTCTCGAGCCTGGCCGGCTGTTTTTGGCTCATATCAAACACGCCCTCATAAAACGTTTCCGGAGCTTGTTTGAGATTCAGAGACGAACATTTCCAGAGCTTGACATCGTGCGGCGAAAGCTTGAAGAGGGTCCATGGACCTTCAGTTCTGATTGCACAGGCTAGTTTCCTGCACGATGAGACACATAACGCGGTGCCGCGTCCAAAGTTTCACAAAGCCGCACACATGGACATGGTGCCTACTGCCTACTATACGTACATGCTGGACTGCATGATGCCGGGATCACTGGCGGTGGCGCCGGGTACAATGCTCCCTATCCGGATTCCGGCGCTGGGGCAGCAACCTGCCGACGTGCGAGCCGCCGCCGCAGCCGTAACCGCACACCTGGGCGGCGAGCATCACACGCATCCAGCAGCCTCACGCGGAGGTTTCCCACGTCTCGCGCCAAACAAGAAGCGCGGCGTCTCGGATCACGGCGCGACGCCGGCGCCGAAGCAAGCGGGAGAGGAGAGACGGGCCGACGACGCCACCAGGTTTTTTCTGTGTTCCCCACGTGACGTGAGGTCGGTCACCATGTGCTGATGTGCGCGGGCGGCTGATCCGCAAAGTTTCTTCTACGGGTTTATTTCCGTCACTTTCACCGGCGTATGGAAAAGGCAGGATCATCGGGTTCCAACTTTCGACGCGAGAAGAGTTGCGGATCTTGAGACCATGACACCATGTGTCCGTCCAATATTATGCTGGATCAGGGTACAGGAGGGCCATGTGATGTGCATCTCGTGTTTCCATCCATTCGAATCATGTGGATGCCATTGCAAAAAGGTCAAGCAAATCCGGATCGCCTACCTACAAGCTACAGCTCCGAGTTCCGAAAACTCTGCATCCTATACAATGTGCCCGTCATGTGGACACATGGTGCCTACTACTGCAAGTCTGAAACTGAAGGAACTGTTGTTGCTCGTCAGTCATATGTGGCTTCGGTGATTTAGATCAGCATACCAGCAGAGTATTGTTGTTATACGACGGTGTCAATCGAACCATCTCAAATCAGTACGTATACATCCTGAACCTGAAGTATACATGTATATATCTCCAGTACAACAATGATCCTACCAATTATTTCTCACCAAAATTAAACCAACCAACAAACGAACAAACTATAATCTGCAACCGAAGAAGCCCTGCCAAAACCCTCAAACCACCAAAGATCAGCAATAACCTGCCTATCTAAGCATGCTGCACGCACGCCCTCCCCCTAATGCAGCAGGATCATCAGCTGCGCCAAGAACACCAGCACGGCGGCGGCCACGCCGATCGGCCGCCGGTGAACCCCAGCCGCCGAGGTGGTGGCGATCTGTATGGTGAAGTTGCAGGTGCTGGTGGAGGGGTCCGTCTGCGAGGGCCTGGCGAGCCCCTGGAAGTCGCACGACTCGTCCGCCTGGTCCTTCATCTGGAAGAAGGCGTTGAAGGCGTAGGACGCGTTGCCGTTGCTGTCCATGCCGCCACACGTCGAGCCGTACCCCAGCGCCGTGCAGTCGGCGAAGGTGCACGCGAAGTTGATGTTGTCCGCGAGCTTGTCCATGTTAGGCGACTCGGTGTTGACGACGCACCACGTCCGGGGCATGTACTCCACCCCCTGCGCCGGCACCAGCATCGTGTTCTGCCCCTGTCCCGAGAGGTCCATCGGGAACTTGGGCTGCCCGTCGTACCGGAGGATGCCCCAGTGCCGCTCGAAGTTGCCGGGGGCCACGCTCTTGATGTCCTCGTCGAGGAGCCCGAACAGGTAGACCTCGATGTACTGGTTGGGCCGGACGGGGGTGCCGGTGTTAGCGGCGAGCCGCTTCAGGAGGCCGTTGTAGAACCGCTGCGCGTAGGCGTTGGTGGCGTGCTTGTCGCCGTCGGTGGGCCAGCCGACCTCGCCGACGATGACGGGGAGGTCACCGTGCCCGGACGACTTGAGCGCCGCCAACAGGGTGTCGAAGTTGGCGTCGAACACGTTGGTGTACTGCACGCCGTTGTCGACGACCGGCGTCATCGTGCTGCTGCCGTCGAAGAAGGCGAAGTCCGTGGGGAAGTCCGCGTTGAGGAACAGGCTGATGAACGGGTAGATGTTCACCGTGAAGGGCGCGCTGTGGTTGCTGAGGAACTGCACCATCTGCGTCATCAGGTCGGCGATGTCGGCCCGCCACCGCCCCGCCGACGGCACCGGGTTGTCCGCCGGGGACATGTACACGTCGGCGTTGAGCGGGACCGTCGCCTTGATGGTGTCGCCGAGGCCGGCCTCGTCCAGCGCGTTCTGGATGTTCTGCAGCGCCGGGAACGTCACCTTGTCGAACGTGTTGTTGTACGCCGCCAGGAACGGCTCGTTGCCCACGGCCACGTACCTGCAATGCAGCATTTGTTAGCTTTATCCACCAACCGCAGCCGCCGCCGCGGCGCCATGAACGAGCCACGAATGAGCAGGAGAAAACAGGAAGCTGTACAAGAGTAGTAGTAGTAGTAGCATCTCACTTGATGGTGACGCCGCCGTCGAAGTTGTACCGGGAGACGTTGTGGCGGACCCACTCCTTGGCGGTGTCGTAGTCGGTGATCCTGTCGAGCAGGACATTGGGGATGGCCACCATGACCTCGATGCCGGTGCCGGCGAGCGCGCTGAGCGTGCTCTGGTCGGCGTCGAACAGCTTCACCTTCTTGATGCCGTTGTCCTTGAGCATCTGCACAACGATCTTGGGCGGCAGCTGGTGCGTGGCCTGCGTGCCCCAGTTCATCCCCAGCGCGTCCACCCTCGCGACGCCGGGCCACGACCCCGCCATTGCCGCCAGCAAGCAGAGCCACGCACGCATCGCGGCTAGATTCGCCGCCATCTGGCTGGCTCCTCCGGCGCACTGATCGGAGCCCGGTAATAAGATCTCAACAGCGAACTCCCAGCGACCGACCAATCGACGGGAGCTGGATAGAGAAACGCCGGGCCTCCTGGATGCAACGGTTTGGGATTCAAATCAGACTAAGAACGCTTCAAGATTTATCGTTGCCTCGAAGCCTAAAGAAAGAAAGCTTTCAATTTCTGGCGCAGGGAGAAGCAAGACGGATCAGAATCGATCGGGAAGAAGGGGGAGCTTCTATAAACAGGGCGGCGAGGCGAGACGCCGCTCCAAGGAAACGGCGACGGAAGGAAGCGAAGCCTGCACACGAAACACGGTTTCCCCCTCCAGCTCGATGTTTACCCCACCCGATCCGTGTGACAGAAACACGGGGAAAAGAAGAAGCAAAAAAGGAAGATGGGACTCCGCGAGTTGGACGGCGCGGCCGCAATTAAGACGCGCGCGGCGGATGATTGATGATGACGGATCGCAAAAGCGGAGGAGCTTTTCAATCGAGGGGGGGAGGCGAGGGAGGCAGAGGAGGATGCAGATACTACACGGGGCCTGAAACGATCCGGATCAGAGAGGTGAGTGAGGATCTCGGGACCGCGCGCCACCGCCGATCGGTGGGAAGCAGCTATCGGCTATCCCTCTGCTGGTGATGCCAGCGGCGAGGGGCGGATGGTTCGTGGAGGATCCCCCCGTATGCCGAGGGAGGGAGGAGTGGTGGGAGTGGGAGACTGGGAGTGGTGGGGCGGCGAGGGCGGTTTGGTCATCTCCTCGACGCGCGGGGAGGCGGTGAGGACGACGTGGCACGCGGTTCCCGGGTTGACTCGTGGAGCCCACGTGGGGCGCGCGCCCCCGCTGCTGCCTGCTGGTGCCGGGCTGCCGGCCGGCGCGTCTCTACCTGGCAGACCAGACAGACTGTCCGGGGGCTGGTACAAACCAACGAACGGGCTGGCGTGCAAATCGCATGGAGAAAAGGAGAGAGACCGTGCATGCTAAAAAGTTTCTGAATTACTGTACCTTTTTAGACCCAATCACGCTAATTCCTATGTGATCCGCTTGATTCGTTAGATACACGCGAGAAATGGTGTCAAGTATAAGCTCTCCATTGGCCTCTTAGGCCCCGTTTGGTTCCCATAATTAGGGTGACTTAAAGTGCAAAAAGTGTAAAATAAGTCACCTGTGAAATCAAACAGCCCTGACTTAAAGTGCTCCAACTTATAAGTTGCATAAGTAGCTCCACCCCTACTTAAAGTTACTTATTTCCACTTTTTCCTCTACCACCCTGTGTGGAGCCCACTGACTTATAAGTCACCGCAACCAAACAGGACTGACTTAAAGCGGCGTGACTTATAAGTACCCTACTTATGGGAACCAAACAGGGCCTTAATATCTTTTAGAAAAAAAGTAGCGTGCATGCTAAAAAGTTTTCTGAATAATTTTCCAGGCCCACTCATGCTAAATTAAATACCTTTACGAAATCAGCTCGATTCGTCAAATCCAACTCAATTCAAAAAAGAGAGTAGCATAGTTTTTGCTTGAAATCTAAAGTACCTGGTTGATTTTTAAAAAAAAAAAACAGGAGTGAGGAAGAAGAAGATACTGCGAGGGGACATGCGTATCGTGGGACAGCCCGGGGCCCGAAATGGCCGGCGACGTGGCGGATTCCGCCGTCCGGGAGTAGTAGTACGACGGGCTCCGGGCGATTCGCCCGTTGCGTCAGCCTAATTACCGAAACGCCCTCCGATTCAAATCGCCGAGCACGCCCGGACAAAAGAGGGACGCGGCCTTGAGATCGTGTTGCACATGGCCTCCACGCACGCAGCCGCCGCACCGTGTCGGGAGCAGCCGCCGCTGCACCAGGGGCGGGCGCATCGCCGTTCCAGGCGTCACTGTACAAGTGAGCTGGTCGGCGCCTTGCTTGCCGAGTTGCTTGTTGATGCGTGGCGCCTTGCTACCATCCGGCATGCATCGACCTCAGACATTTTGATTTGTGTTTCGGATGTCCATTCACAATGAAGAGTGTGTTGCTCTCTCGTGTTATACGGAGTATATATTTGTGCAAGGGGGCACAAGCCCCTCCATCAACATATCCCGTGCCTCACCACCATGTCACACATAATGTGTGGATGATATGTTTATAGCACAATAATACCACATGACACCTCTCTAATAAGGATGAAGACCGCCGCCGCCGCACACCGTGCCGGGAGCAGAAGCCGGCCGCTACACACCACTGCGCACCACGGCGGGCGCACACGCATCGCCGTTCCAGGCGTCACTGTAGAAGAAGTGAGCTGGTTCGCGCCTTGCTTGTCCATGCGTGGCGCCTTCCTATCAATCATCCGGCATGCATCGATCTCACACAATTTCTTTTTCTTGCAAAAAAATCACTAATGGTTCTCAGGATTGTCTAGCTGGTTTAGACTATCCACACTCGTGATACTTCAAAACCTCCTTCAAAACAGAATATTCCTACCCCATCACCAAGATTCTCTACTTTATATTTCCTTCCCCCGCATCAATCATCCTTCATCCACCTCCTTCATCCCAACAACCACGCGCGGGGCCCACTCGTCATCCTCTCCCTTTCCCTCCCCACCGCTCCCTCCCTCTCTCTCCCCCACCCCGCCGGCACCTCCGCCGGGTGCGCGCCTCTCCCTCCCCCGTCGGCGGATGGAGGCGCGGAGAGGGGTGCCGGCCGGCCGGACCGCCACCACCGGCGCCGGCCGCGCGCGCGGCCGCGGCGCGCGCGCCCATCCATGCGCGCCGCCGCGCGCCCGCCCATCCATGCCTCCGCCGGCGCGCGGCTCCCCGCCTCTTCCGCGCGCACGCATCTCCCCCCCTCCTCCTCCGGTCTCGAGCTCCGCGCGCGGATCGAGAAGCCCGACGAGCTCGTCGCGGCGGCACGCCGCCCCGAGCTCCTCCTCCTCGGAGCGCCTCCACCCGTGGATGCCGCCGGCGAGCTCCTCCTCCTTGGAGCGCCCTCCACCGAATCGAGCGCGGCGGCGATCCGGCGTTCGCGACGAGCTCCGCAGGCTTCCGAGCACGAGCGCGAGGTCGTTGGCGGCGGCGGCGGCGACGTGTGGTGGGGCCGCGCGGCGGCCCAAAGGAGGCCCTCCATCCCTCCGAATCGAAGGAAACGGGGGCGGACGGGAAAACCCCGCAAGTGATCCGGTGCCCCGCCGGGGGTGTCTTTCCTTCATAGTACAGCGGGACAGGGATGCCGGGGGATATCCCGCACCCCGGTGCGGGTGGTCTTAGCTGGTTGGCTGCAACGGTTGCAAAGTTGGAGTTGTTGGGGGGGGGGGGACGGGTTTAACTTTCTTCATATTGATTTGTGTTTCGAATGTGCACTCAACAGTGAAGACTGATGTGTTCGTATATGCTGCTCTCTTGTATGGTACAGAGTATATTTAAAAAAAATGGAATAGGGTTTCCATTAACTGGCAGAGCTAGAAATGTCTCTAGCTACAAGGTCCTCAACGCCCGGGGTTGTATCGTTCCAATTCAGGATCGGTTCATGAGTAGGCATACAACCCTGCGCCGTCACAGCGTGCGCCACCTTATTACATTCTCTAGAAACGAAACTAAACCTCCACAACCTAAAGGAGTCGAAAAGCATGCTCTTGATCTCATGGAGAATCCCACCAGTTGGTGCTAAAGCAAAGGAGTTAGACTCCAGAGCTAGCTTCAGTAACATGGAGTCTGTTTCGATTATCACATTTTGCAATCCAAGTTCCTCTGCAGCTCGCACACCTGCCTTTGCAGCCTATCACCTCCGAATGAAAAGCGTCATAAGGGGGCACAAGCCCCTCGATCAACATATCTCGTGCCTCACCACCATGTCACACATAACAAAACGTGTACATCATATGTTTGATACTCCCTTCGTATCCTTTTATTTGACGTTTCAGACATGTTTGTCAAAAAGGAGTTGAAGGATCATATGGCGACTAGAGAGGAGGGGAGTGAATAGGAGCCGGTAAAAATTCTTCCAAAAGAATCCGGCCTATGCCCTAGACAAACCCCGGTCACACACAAGCGATGGATCGAATCACGCACCAATCGCCAAGACCACGAGGTTATGGATCAACCTCTAGTCCTAGGAACGATTCCTTGAAGCACACGCGGAAGCACGAAAGAAGGGGGGAAGGAATCGAACCAAGAAGCAAAGCGCTCAGCCTTAGGCGGACCGTCCGGCCAGACAGGGCGGACCGTCCGCAAAGGGCCGCGCGGACCGTCCGGCCGGGGTACCGCGGACCGTCCGCACCCGAGCCGCGACCGTCCGGCCTGAGCCACGGACCGTCCGTTAAAGCCAACAGAACCACCCGTGACACACCACGAACCACGGACCGTCCGCGGAGAGCACGCGGACCGTCCGCCAAGCACCCGCGGACCTTCCGCCCAACACCGCGGACCGTCCGAAACTCCGTCCAACCGAAAACCAAAATCGCGACGGATCGAAATGAAAGACGAGCAAGAATACGAAGAACACGGGACGAACCCTAGCCGCGCGGACCGTCCGCCTGGTCCTCGCGGACCGTCCGCCAGGTGCGGACAGAGCTGAAAACGCCCGACCCCGAAAGTCAACTCCCCCAAATCATCATCGGATTTCCCAAACGGTTGAAGCTGTAGAGACAAGGGTTTGGGTACTTGAAAAGCGTCACACAAGGATGCTATAGCCCAAAAATCTTGCCTCCTAACTCCCTAAATCACCGGGAATCGCGAATCCTTTGAGCACCACCAAAAGCTAGAGCACCGAACGAAAACTCACGAATCGAAGTGGTTTCCGGCGTTTGAGGGCACAAGATCAAGCACAAAGATGCACAAGACATCTATCCATGTTTCCCTCAAAGAAATCCGGGGAGAAACCCACTCAAATCCGCGGAATCACACCGGGAACAAAGGCACGAAAACAAGCACGAAAAGCCACGAAAAACAACCCCGAATCTTCTATACAAACCAGGAAAGATTCACAAGGTCTAGCATGCCGCCCTAGCATCCATTCCTCTCAACAAATCTCTCATGAAGCTCTCATGCTAGCCTAGAGAAAATGGGAGGAAAAATAGCTACGAAAAATGAGAAAGAGGAGGGAGGAAATGAAACCCTAAGTCACGGAGAGGAAGAGCCATCCACACACGCTCATGGCTTATATATCAGGTCCCGCCGGAGTGGTAAATGACTCGACTACCCCTAACTAAACTACTGGCGATACAACCCACGTAGGGGCATTTTGGTAATGTTTGTGGGTCTTGCCATCGGACGGCCACGCCTTTGCCGCACCCCGCGTCCTCCCGACGCAAGCCATGCGATCCCGCCGCGTGTCCTCCGCCTCGAAGCTTCCCGACACGCCCGGATCCCGTCTCCATCGTGTTGGGCCCTCGGACTTGGTTTTGAGGCCCAAACCAAGAAACCGTCCGCCGATGGTTTTGTGGGTAAACCACCAAACCCCGCGTGCTCGGTCCAGCCTCCCGCCAAACCACTTGACTTGACCGCCACCGTGCACCGGCTCGCTTGTCCATGACTTCGTCTTGCTTGTGTCGGCACCATGTGACCCGCACCCGGTCCCCGCCGTCCACCGGTCCCTCGAACCGAGCCTACATGTCTCTCCATCTCCCCGGAGGCCCCTCAAGGCCGAAGACCTTTCGCGCCCGTTCTTCACCCGCAACAACACGAACTAGGCCGCGGCCTACACCTGCGCACTAAGCCAAGAGTCAGTCCAACACCCGTTGTCAACCACTCATCACTGAGGAGCGGTCATCCATCGACCACTGGGACGCTTCTGGTCCTCAATCTCCCCCTTGATGAGTGCATTGACAACACACAACGCGAAATGAAATTCAGAGAAAAAGAGAAAAGAAGAAGAAAGAAAAACAAAAAAGCTCAACTCATGACCAAAACCAAAGAAAGGCAAAGAAAGGTCACAAGCCAAGCAAAGCACAAACTCCACATCGAAAACAACAGGAAAGCTCCCCCTGAACAAATGCAAGCTCCCCCTGAACATGTGAATGCAAATTTCCAAATTTCAGCTCACCTCTTCTGAATTGTCTGAATTTTCATTAAGCTCACCTCTTCTCCCCCTTGTTGGCAATGTATGAATCAAGGTGAAAATGCAGAAATGCAAAAGCAAAGCATATAAACATCTACATGAGCTTCTCAAATAGGCCAAATCTAGTGTCAAAGGCTAAAAATGAGACAAAGATCACATATATGAATCATAGCATAGTCAAAGCATTGCCACAAGTAATATATGAAAATACAAGCATGTGACAAAGCAAAACTTTCAGATTTAAGCATTTTTACCAAAAGAAGGCTCGCTTCACATGTAAAAGCCTATCCATGTCACACTTGAGCCACAAACATGCATACCATTCAAATATCATACAAGGATATCAAATTCTTAGCAAAAGATCATGGCAAACACCCATAAAGCAAAGCATGTCATGTCAAAGCTCATGAGCCATGTGTCCACTTCGGGGAGACTTCTCCACTGGTGAACATCATGCAACATGTTTTGCACCCATATGTGAAAAAAAATGAGACATTTTAAGCATAGACATGATGGATGGAGCTTTTTTTTCAAGCATTATACACTTCTTTTCAAGATTAATTCATTTCATGGTACATGAAGTGCCTGTGCGGCAAAAAGAAGCTTATGCTCCCCCATGAATGCAACATAGGCTAAACATTCACAATGATATTCGGCCTTTGGCCCAAATGCAAGAACAAGGCATCCAAGCACAATCTAAGCATGAAAAGCACATTTAGACCAAACTGTGACATGGATACACAACTACACACGAGTGGAGCATATTTCATCAAAAATTAGTCAAGTTAAGCTTTTATTTCAAAAGGGGCTATCTCACCACACATATATCTCAAATATTTCAAGAGCATAGCCTCACATCACCATTTCTCCACACATATAACCAAGATCTCACAAATAGCCAAAGAGACTCAAATATGGCATATGAAAGAAGCTCATCATCCTAAAATGCAATATGACACAAATGCAACATGATATATGACAAGATGGCTATCCTACCATGGTTTGTACATCAAGCAAAGCATGTATATACATCAAAGTAAACATGGTATGATACATATGGTACAAAAAGGAAATCCCCCAAGAATCAACTAGAAAGGACAACAAACCCCAAGTTCCCCCCGCAAGCGCACAAATGTAGCTTGGTCGAGAGGCTTTGTGAAAATGTCGGCTAGCTGATCTTGGGTAGGGACATGGCTCAACACAATGGTTCCTTTCTCCACATTGTCCCTCGGAAATGATACCTCACCTCTATGTGTTTGGTTCGGAGTGAAGCACTCGGGTTTTTGGCTACGCTTATGGCACTAGTGCTATCACAAAGAAGTGGATCTGGGTGCACTCCTCACCAAAGTCTCTCAAAGTGTATGAAATCCACAACAACCGGGAGCAACAACTCGCGGCGAAGCAACATACTCTGCCTCCGTGGTAGACCGAGCTACACTAGACCCTTGCGGGAAGACCATGAGACCAACGAAGACCCAAGAAACCGGCAAGTACCGAAGTAGACTTCCTCTCGACTCGACAACCGGCAAAATCCGCATCGGAAAAACCATGAAGGGAAAGAGTCGAGGAGGAAGAATACCAAAGGCCAAGACCGGGGCGGACCGTAGGTACCGAAAATCCTCTTGACGACCCGTCGATGTGATGTCCTCGGCGAAGCACGAAAACGAGCGCACGGACACACGCCGAACCGTATGTCCGGCCTCGTCGCCGTCAAGTAGAGGAGGGAGCCGATCATGCTCCCGTACTCCCGCCGGTCCACCGGTTCTCCGTCCTCATCCGCATCCAAAGTGGCCGTACTCCCCATGGGAGTCGACATCGGCTTCACATCTTGCATCCGGAACTTCCTCGCATGTCTTTCGTGTACTTGGTCCGGTGCACAAATGTACCGTCCTTCACTTGCTTGATCTCGCGCCCGAGAAAATACCGCAACTCGCCCATCATGCTCATCTCGAACTCCCCGCTCATCTCATCCGCAAACTTGGCAACAAGGTTATGTGACGAGCCACCAAAGACAATATCATCCACGTATATCCGAACAATCGGCAAGTCATTTCCATGCTTGAGGAGAAACAAGGTTCTATCTACGGTACCCATCACAAACCCTCTACTCAACAGAAAACCTCTCAATCTCCCATACCAAGCACGGGCGCCCGTTTCAACCCATACGAGCCCTTTTCAACCTCGTATACCCCGTGTGGGTACAACTCGCTCTCAAACCCGTGTGGTCGCTTCACATACACCTCCTCCTCTATGACCCCATTCAGAAAAGCACTCTTCACGTCCATCCGAAACAACTTGAACCCTTTAGCCACGGCAAAGGCTAGAAGGATCCGAATTGCCTCAAGACGGGCCACGGGAGCAAAGGTCTCCTCATAGTCGATCCCCTCCTTCGACTAAACCCCCGGGGCAACAAGTCCGGACTTGTTCCTCACAACCATCCCATTCTCTCCCTCTTTGTTCTTCCAAACCCACTTGGTTCCTATGGGATGGCAATTTGGAGGTGGTTCAACTAACTCCCACACCCCGGTTCCTCTCAAAATTTTCCAACTCCTCATGCATAGAATTGACCCGGTTTGCATCGGATAAAGCATGTCCAATGTCCTTGGGCTCAAAAGTAGCAACAAAAGCGACATGAGCAAAATGAGAGGAATTCCTGGACCTCGACCGTGTAGTGTGTTCATCGATGTTCCCAATGATCTTCGACAGGGGATGCACTTCTTGAATCCGCCGGGGAGCCTCACGCCTCGAGACTACCTCCCCCTCAACTTCAGCTTCTCTCGCTTGGTCCTCTTGTTGCACCGTCGTTGTCCATGAAGTAGACGGTCCATGCTCCAAAGTGGTCGTAGGGGAAGTAGTGGGCACATGCTCAGCTTCAGGCGCATGGTTCTCCCCATCATCATCTCCAGCTTCATCTTTCTCCTCTTCAAAGAGGTCCTCGACCATCTCTTCATCACCTGCACATTCAAAACCAAGAGAGGTACATGGCATTGTCTCGTCGAAGGTCACCTCGCAAGTCTCCATGACTTTGTTAGTCTCAAGGTTAAGCACCCTATAGGCTCTAGAATGGTTAGCATATCCAAAGAAAATACCATCACTAGACCTAGCCTCAAACCTGTCGAGTTTTCCCTTCTTCAAAATAAAGCATTTGCAGCCAAAAACTCGGAAATGACTCACCTTGGGTGCCCGACCATGCATAAGCTCATAACGAGTCTTCTTCTTGAAAGCTCTCAATAAAATCCGGTTGGAAACATGACAAGTCAGTATTGACCGCCTCGGCCCAATACCTCCTAGGAGTCCCGTGCTCATCGAGCATCGTCCTAGCCATCTCACAAAGAGTCCGATTTTTCCTTTCCACAACTCCATTTTGAGGGGGCACATAAGGGGTCGAATACCGATGTTCAAGACCTAGATCACGACAAAAGGCATCAAAACGAGAGTTCTTGAACTCGGAGCCATTATCACTTGCGGATAGCTCGAATAGCATTCCCATGCCTCTCGTTTTTCAACCTCACGATCGGATCTCGAACAAAACCAAATGTCTCACTCTTATCCTCCAAGAAGAACACCCGGGCATAGCGAGAGTAATCGTCCACCACAACAAGGACATACCACTTCCCACCCACCGAGCGAACTCGAGCTGGCCCAACGAGGTCCATATGCAACAGCTCTGTCGGACGCTCGGTCATGACATCGGTCAGGGGTGGATGGGGAGTGGCTACCATCTTACCATGCCTACAAGGAGCACAAACCAAATCCTTCTCAAGCTTCAACCTCGGCAATCCTCGGACAAGATCAAGACCACTCAAGCGGGAAACCAAATCAAAGCTCAAGTGTCCCAACCGCCTATGCCATTTCCACAAATCAGAAGAAGGACCGGCCATCAAACAGCGAGCAGGACCCAAAGAACGAGAGAAATCAACCACGAAAATCTGACCCTCGGGGATGATCATACAGACAAGATCACCTCGAGAATCAAGCAAACGAGACTCGCCAGACTTGAAACGCACCTCAAAACCTTTATCAAGCAACTGAGAAACCGAAAGCAAATTGAAACCCAAAGACTTCACAAGAGCCACTCTCTTCAACGTTACCTTGTCACTCACATGCACAACACCCTCGAACAAGACACCCTACCTCGGCCATTGTCCCCAAATGTGATGTCTTGCTTTTCCTTCACCGGGGTGAGGCCGGAGAACCACTTCTTATCTCCCGGTCATGTGTCGAGAACACCCGAGTCGATCAACCAAATGTTCTCCAAGCCTCCCGCCCGATCGATCGAAACAAGAACGAGAGTGAGCTAGCGACTCGACACTCGGGGTTCGCATAAAGAAAGTTAAACCGGTGTCGAGCCATCTCGCTCAAAAGAGGGGTTAGCAAACATCATTCCCTTGCCACCAAACTTCCCATGTCCCATGGGAGGAGTACGAGCACCACGAGGGGGAAAACGTGGTCCGTAGTTCCTCCGGAACCCAAAGCCGCGATCATCTCCCCTAAACCCGTACCGAGGACGAGTAGGGGGACGTCCGACAAAGCCACCACGAGCCCGACCAAACCTCTCACCAAAGCACGCACACCATCCTCTCTCCCGACAAACCTCTCACCACCACCTCTCCGTGGGAACACCGCCAACACTCCTCACACTTCCCACACCCCGTGGAAGTGGCACTCTAGACTCGGGAATACCATGAGACCGGCGATACACTGTCTCCGGTTCGCTTGCTCCCTAGCAAGCCTCTCATCCCTCTTCCTCTTGTAGCAAAACTCTGCAAGATGCCTCTCCTTGCCACAATACTCACACTTGAAGGGGATGGGTTTTGATTTTGGCTCTGGCTTCTCTCTAGGCTTCTCACCCTTTTCACCCACAAACTTCACCGGTTTCTGGAAGTCATTTGTCTTAGGTGGGAATTTGGGTGGATCTTGGGTTGTGTCGAGCTTGTTGCAAAGGTGGTTGGGCTTTGGTGTGAAAGAGTTCTTGGGTGCTTTTGGAAGTGAGACTTGGATATCTCCAATCACCTCAAACTCGGGGTTAGACTCAACACACTTCTCATACACACTCTCCCCACTGTTCTCTCCCACTTTCTCACCCAACTTCTCAAAACCCAAACCACGACCATCAGCTCTCTTGAACTCCTCAATCATGATTTTCAATTGAGGTTCCTGCCCAGACAACCAACCCAACACCTTCCTCAAATAGTCATTCTCCTCATAGATGACATCCAAACGTGAAGTAAGTTCAAGATTGCGCAAAGTAACTTCATCACAGCTAGTGCATGCATTGACAACATGAGATTTCAAAGATGCTTCCAAAGAACTAATGGTAGAGCGAGCATCAACAAGCTTAGCATGCATAGTAGGACATGATTTGCAAGCACAAAGCAAAGTAGGTCTAGCCTTAAGCTCATCATGTTCAGTCCTAAGAGCATCTAGTTGAGCCAAAACAGAAGCATTCTTCTCATTAAGCAGTTTGATCTCATTCAACCAAGCATCACATTCAACACATTCAACATCATCAGGAGGAGTAGGAGCAAGTTTCAAAGAGTCATTCTCAAGTTTCAATTCAAGCAATTTTGACTCTAACTCTCCTACTTTCTCGCTAGCATTCTCAAGCCGAGCCCTAAGATCTTTCCTCATCTTTTTGGCATCTCTCAAGCACACTATCACGATTATCAAGCAAACCATTCAACCTAGCAATCTCGGCAAGCAAAGAGTCGGGGTCACGGTTTACCTCATCCTCCTAGTCGGAGTCGCCGTCTTCCTTCTCACTCTTCTTGTTGCTTGAGCTATGGGCCATGCCACAAAAGCCCTCAAGCGCCACACGGCTCGGCCCCGCCGAGGTTCCGCTTGCACTCTTCTTGCCATTGCGCCTCCCGGCGTCTTCTTCTTCGGGCCGCTTGAGCTTGATCGCTCCTCGCTTGAGCTTGAGTCAACGTCGCTCGCACCGGCCACCATCGCTCTCGCCTTGTTCTTCTTGTAGCCGCTCTTGCTCGGTCGTCGCTTGTCCTTGTCCTTGCTCTTGGACTTGTTGAAGTGCTTGCCCTTGGAGGAGTACTTGTCTTCACGCCTCGGGTGCGCCTTGTACTCGTTCACCTTGTACTTGTTCTCCTCCGCTTCCGGGCACTCGGCGATGAAGTGGCACGCTTGCCACACTTGTAGCACGTCCCTTAACTCCGCCTTGCATTCCTCCGACTCTCATGTAGTCGTTCAAACCTTCTTGAGAGCAAGGCCAGCTCCTCCTCGCCCAGCACATCAAACTCCTCATCTGGAATGGACATGAGAGAAGACAAAGAAAACTGTCGACAGGAAGGGTTAGATTTGCCCTTTGATCCTCCCACAAGAGCAAGACTATGGTCAGTCGAGCCCTCATGCTTGGATAGCAACTTCCTGTCAACCTCAGCCGACTTGAGCTTAGAAAAGAGGTCATCCAACTCAATAGTCAAGTAATGCCCAGACTCCTTGATGGCCTCAACCTTAGCACCCCAAACATTTGGGTCCAAGACATGCAAGAGCTTCAAAGCCTGATCATGCTCGGAGTACGGAAAATCCTCTACATTAGCCTTCATGTTGTTCACGATGGCGGTGAACCTCTGAAACATCGCATCAATGTCCTCACCGGAAGTGGAGTGAAATTCTCATATTGCATCCGATAAGAGACAAAGAGGCGAGCCTTCACATGGTTATCACCACCGTGAGCAACCAACAACTTTTCCCAAATTTGCCAAGCAAGATTCAAATGGCGAACACGCTCAAACTCTGGATCACACAAGCTCCGGCACAAGTGATCAACGGCTTTTGCATTAGCCTCATACTTGGCCTTGGCACGGCATCGGTCACCATAAGAGTATGGATGTTGACCGGAATAGCATAGGTCTTGTCAAGCACAATGAAATCCAACAGCTTCCCACGAAGAAAGATCATCATACGAGCCGCCCACTTGTGGTAACCCTTGCCATCGAAGTGCGGCGGACCGCCCCGCTCAACGTACGCCATCTTAGGATTCGAGACTTGTTAAAGTCACAAAGAATCCGGCACCAAGCTCTGATACCAATTGAAGGACCGAATTGGCGACCAGAGAGGGGGGGAGTGAATGGGAGCCGATAAAAATTCTTTCTCGAAAGAACTCGGCCTATATCCCAATCGCAACTCCGAGAGTCGACACGAACAAGCGGAAGCACACACAACCCTCTCTCGATACCTTAGGAACAAGGCTTGAAAGGCTAGGAAGCAAAGCGAGAAGCAAGCACGAAAGAACTTGAGCAACAACTAAGAAGGCCGAGACCTACGGGTCAACCGGCACAAGTGATCGGGTCACCCCGAGCCCTACGAGCCGCACGGTCACCCGGCACAAGTGACCGGTCAACCTACCCCCTTCGGGTCACCGGCACGGTGACCGGATCACCGGGACACCCGTAAAACCGCCCGCGAAATCGCCCCCAAACTTTAGATCAAAGGATCTCCCAAACCACTTGGAGTCTTGAGACGAAATTTTGGGGAGATGATGAACACCCCAAGGAGAGGTTATGCCCCAAAAATTATGGTCTCAAACTCCCTACAACTCCCGGAATCGCAAATCCTTGCCAAGAACACAAAGACCTAGGGTTCATCCAAAAGTCAACGAATCGAAGGCCAAATCCGGCGTTTGAGGGGTCAAGATCATCACCAAAGGTGCGCAAGGCATCCATCCATGTTTCCCTCAAAGAAATCCGGGGAGAAACCAACTCAAATTTGCGGAATCGCACCGGGAACAAAGGCATGAAAACAAGCACAAAAAGCCACGAAAAACAACCCCGAATCTTCTATACAAACCAGGAAAGATTCACAAGGTCTAGCATGCCGCCCTAGCATCCATCCCTCTCAACAAATCTCTCATGAAGCTCTCATGCTAGCCTAGAGAAAATAGAAGGAAAAATAGCTACGAAAATGAGAAAGAGGAGGGAGCAAATGAAACCCTAAGTCCCGAGAGAGAGAGCCATCCACACACACTCATGGCTTATATATCAGGTCCCGCCGGAGTGGTAAATGACTCGACTACCCCTAACTTAACTACTAGCGATACAACCCACGTAGGGGCATTTAGGTAATGTTTGTGGGTCTTGCCATCGGACGGCCACGCCTTTGCCGCACCCCCGCGTCCTCCCGACGCAAGCCATGCGATCCCGCCGCGTGTCCTCCGCCTCGAAGCTTCCCGACACGCCGGATCCCGTCTCCGTCGTGTTGGGCCCTCGGACTTGGTTTTGAGGCCCAAACCAAGAAACCGTCCGCCGATGGTTTTGTGGGCAAACCACCAAACCCCGCGTGCTCGGTCCGGCCTCCCGCCAAACCACTTGACTCGACCGCCACCTTGCACCGGCTCGATTGTCCATGACTTCGTCTTGCTCGTGTCGCCACCATGTGGCCCGCACCCGATCCCCGTCGTCCACCGGTCCCTCGAACCGAGCCTACTTGTCTCTCCATCTCCCGGAGGCCCCTCAAGGCTGAAGACCTTTCGCGCCCATTCTTCACCTGCAACAACACGAACTAGGCCGCAGCCTACACCTGCGCACTAAGCCAAGAGTCAGTCCAACACCCGTTGTCAATCACTCATCACTGAGGAGCGGTCATCCATCAACCACTGGGACGCTACTGGTCCTCAAACAGTTGCTTTTGCCGTGGTCAGTGACAGATCTCGTCGCTAGCTGCTGTTGCTGGAGTAGTTGGGGGACACTGAGTTTTGCTTTTCTCAGGATTGATTTGCACTTCACCGCGGTTGAGGTTACCAGGTGTCGGTGCAGGGTCAAGCGAGTAATCAACCGATCACACGCTCTCCTCCATTGGAAAATGATGTCGCCGCGTCTTTCAGTTTCATCTGATGATCATTTCAAATTGATTGGTCTAGTCGGCCGGCCACACCCACACGCTCCTCGCCTCCTTTTGCTGCTTGGTGACGTACTCCTACTATCTTTCGGAGTAAAAAACTGCTCATCAGGAGCTCTCGTCTGTGCGCAGCATTACCTAAGGTATAAATGAAGTTCAAAAAAAGATATTTGCACCAGCCGGGAATCGAACCCGGGTCTGTACCGTGGCAGGGTACTATTCTACCACTAGACCACTGGTGCTTTGATGAGTGGAGTTTACATTCATTCTTCATCTATCTGCATCCACGCCAACCTTGGGGTTCTTCGCGTGGCACTATTTCTGTGATTCTGTGAGAGTCAGCGGTCACATCTTCTTGGATCTGCCTTTTAATGTTGCTGCTGAGTTTTCTACAGGCAACGGCATAAAAGCTTCTGTACCTAACAATAATGATGTACATAAAACCTTATTGGATCTATTATTGGTATCTTTCCAATGTTTATTTATATCTCTGTCCCGGTAGTCATGGCTGAGACACAAATTTTCCTACATTTGCCATATTATTTATATCTCGTGGCTGTCTACAGATCTTCGTTCGTTTACGGTGCATCGACAACCTTCCGTGGATTCCGTGAATTTTGTATATCTTGACCTATATATAGCCCCCTTGCATAGTACGTACTTATTAGGCTCCTCTAGGCGATACTAACTAGGGTTTACACAGGTTACTAGAATATAATCAAATATGAGGGTTAGTTGCCGCGACGGCCAAGCGTACACGGCGGCGGTCATATTCTTACTCGTAATGATACTTCCGTGCGCACGGTGTGAGTGCTAGACCCTACCATCTTAAATATACGATCTATTGATCTTGTTGATTTTTTTTACTCCGACTTTGATCACTTACACATACATACATATATATATATATATATACACATATATATATATATATAGTTAACTAATGTAAATATACCAGAAATTATCTCTACTGTCAGATGTAATTTTGACTTAACTTGCAAGTTCACCGATCTGCAAAAAAATATTTGCAGAAAAGAAGAATGGCCAAATAAATGATAACAATAGTGTCATATATTTAAGAATGGAGTTACTCCCTTCATCTCAAATTACTTGTCGTTTTGACTTTCCTAGATACGTACCTCTAGAAAAATCAATGCGATGAGTGATTTGGGACGAAGGGAGTAGTGTTAGTATGCACTATTTGATTCTTGTCACCGATATATACTCACTCTATACATTCCGATTCGTGCTCCTGTCAATATTATAAACTTTTTCTTTGAAGGAGACAATATTATATGCTCACTCTATATATTCATGCTGATCAACATAAATCACTGCATGCAGCAGGTCGTCCTGGACGACATGAACTATCTGAGGTGGCACCCGCAACTTCGGATGAGAGCAGCAAGGTCATGCTAGTATTTTGTCGCTGGGACAGGTGTGGGCCGCACTGGGTAAACTGCTACTGCTGCTTGAATAATCCGGGGAAAAAGGAGGTGTGTTACGACACACGTGATGAGTGCAAAGCCAATTGCCCCGTTTGCGACCCTCATTGCCCGCCGTCGCCGCCACTCACAACAACCAACTCTACCTTATACAATCAAGAGCTTGTGTAAAAAAAAACTGATCAAATGGTATCGGTTTTGGTCCAAACTATAATTGTTGATTGATGGAGATTCCTGCACATTTTATTTGTTTGTTTGTTATGCATAGTAGCAGTCTCACACATGCACGTTTGTGCTAACGGCAAACGACTTGAGCAACGCTGCTACTCAAATTGAAATAAGAGACGCTGCTATTTAAAATTGAAATAAGATGTTTGTTACTTTGGATATACATACAGGACCGTAAAGTACGAGAAAAAATAAATAAAAATTACTTGTTGGTCTCAATATTTTGATACTTGGTCCTACACCCGGGTACTTCGTTTTCATTACCTCCTCGTACTTTCACTACTTACATTGTCTTAAATGGCAAAAACGCTGAAAACACCCCTCTAACAGTTTGACAAAGAACTTAACAATTTCTGTTTGGAAAAACCTGCCTCTCAAAGATTTGGCATCGACATTTCTAACTAGGTGGGAGTGTGAAAAAAGAAATAAAGAATAGAGAAGAGTTCCTGATGCAAATGTATGAGAGAAAGAATAAAAATAACAAACTCTCGAAGACGCATTCCTTTTTAACTTGGAAATTTTTTTCGAAGTTGACAAATCATAATATTTATCAAATAAAAAATAGCACTCTTGGAGATGTTCAATACAATATTTTTGTAATAAAACACAAAAAGTCCATGAACTCTGGGCTCCCTTGTGGTGTGGTAAGCCATGCCGCTAAACTAGTTACGGCCCACGGCCCACCTTATGTCGCCCGCCCAGGCCCGGTACTGTCACTACTGACAAGTGGACCGCACCTGTCTGTTAGAGATGATAGGCGAGGAGCCCGGCAAAAACCCTCGTCTCCCAGCGACGGAGTCCCGCCCGCCCCCATCACTCCCGACTTCCCGAGTTCCCGCCACTCCCCGCCTCCATTGTCCATTCCCCTCCCAACCCAACCCCCAAATCTCTCCACCCCACCCTCCTCTCCAGCGGCGCGGCGAGACGGGGAAGGAGAAGGGGCAGCCAGGATGCTGTGGGTGGACAAGTACCGGCCCAAGACCCTTGACAAGGTCACCGTCCACGACCAGGTCGCGCAGAACCTCAGGAAGCTCGTAAGTACCCGCGATCTGCGCTTATTCGGGTCAATCTAGGGTTTCGTTCGATGCTTCGCGGTTCTCATCATGTGTGGTCTGGCTTTGGTCAGGTGTCGGAGCAGGATTGCCCGCACCTGCTGTTCTATGGGCCGTCTGGGTCCGGGAAGAAAACCCTAATCCTGGCGCTCATTAAGCAGATGTTCGGCGCCGGCTCGGAGAAGGTGCATTTTTTTAAATAAATTTGTTAAGGGTCTTGTCTTTGTTGTTTAGATTTTTCTGTATTAGGGTCGTGCCTGGGCGCTGAGTGCTGACATTTTTGTGTGGTCTGGTTGCTCGGTTGCAGATTAAGATGGAGAACAAGACATGGAAGATTGATGTGAGTCCCATAGTTTTAATAGTCTTATCTCTGCTCTTATATATATATATTATTAATAATTTTAACAAATTCTGTTGATGTGTGTAATGAAATGCTTTTGTACAAACCATAGTAATACTTAGGTCAAGTTAGTGGTGTCATGTAGGATGTAGATGTGGAGTCCCCTTTTGTGTGATCTTGATGTCACAGCACGTAAGCACGATGATAGGAAAGTACCGTAATTCATATGTTTTTTTAATTTTTAGGCGACAGGCTTATGTGTATGTTCGATTGTTGGTGCTTCCTGTTTCCAATGTGTTATGCTTCATTGGCAAGTTGGATTAACTACATGAATTTTTCTTTAGTCTGAGTTGCTATTTTCTTTTCAGACTGGAACAAGAACGCTTGAGATAGAGTTGGCGATGTTGTCGAGTGCTCACCATGTGGAGATGAACCCCAGTGATGCAGGCTTTCAGGACAGGTATGTTGTCCAGGAGGTCATCAAAGAGATGGCGAAGAATAGGCCGATTGACGCCAAAGGCAAGAGAGCATTTAAAGGTTGGTGTTTTATCATTACGCCCCTACTAGTTCTTTGTTGGCTATTAAAGGAGGTGCTGCTACTTTTTGCTTCCTGATATTTAATGTTATGCATGATTTGACAAACAGTCTCTATATGGTATGCACTTGTCTCACGGGCTAGTAGGCTTGCTTATTAGCTGAAAACCAATTATTTTTTTCATCAAGATTATGAGCCATCCATATTGTTTAGGTTTAATGTATAGATCCTGTTAACTGGAACTTAACAAGGTTCATCTGAACTTGCAGTCCTTGTCTTAAATGAAGTTGATAAGCTTTCACGAGAAGCCCAGCATTCCCTCCGTAGGACTATGGAGAAGTATAGCGCATCATGCAGACTGATCCTATGCTGTAACAGCTCCTCAAAAGTGACAGAAGCTGTAAGGTCCCGTTGCTTAAATGTGCGAGTGAATGCGCCTAGTGAAGATCAGGTTGGTGATGGATGCTCCAAACTTCAAGTTATCATTTGATCTTACTTGTTGTATTGCCTCATTGTCTTGGCTGTCGTTGACACTAAATGTCATATGGGTGTTTAAAAACACTGTCGTCATTCCCTAATGTGCTAATCCTACAAGCCCAATATACACTGTGCAAATCTAAAGTACTACCACCTTATACCATTCTTCATTTCACAGATCGTTCAAGTTCTAGAGTTCATTGGGAAGAAAGAAAACCTGCATCTTCCAGCTGGATTTGCTGCTCGTATCGCAGCACAATCAAACCGTAATCTGAGACGGGCAATACTGTTTTTTGAGACTTGCAAAGTGCAACAGTAAGATGCCATGCTTATTTGTCATTCAGTTTCTTTGCTGATTTATGATAGTTCTGCTTTTACATTTGTACCAATCTCTACCTCCTGTGAGCACTGATTGCTGTGAGTTTTTGTGATTTCAGATACCCATTTGCATCAAATCAAGTGGCACCTCCTCTTGACTGGGAGCAATACGTGTCTGAGATAGCGACTGATATCCTGACGGAACAAAGCCCTAAAAGGTTCCAACTTCTGTTGAAAGTACTTAGACTTTAATAATTCTTGTTGCACGCTTTTAGTTTCCATTTTAAATTGAAGGGTTTGAAGAAGGGTTCCTACTAGCTTAAACTTTACATTTGCACTAGGATTTTATGCCTATATTTGCTGAAAATACAAGATATATTGATGAATGATGATAGGAATGCAGTAAGCGTATGGCTAGGCCTGGTGCATGTATCTCAGACGGATATAGTAAAGCTCTAGCTTTTATTAGCTTCGCAATTTCTTGCTGGAGTTTGTAATGCGTAGATTCGTATCATTGAGTTTCATTGCTGAGAGCAGTGGGTGCCATATTGGTTGACGCTCTTATATTAGTTTGCTTTTGGGTACTGGTATAGTGATACCATTTCCTGAACATATCTTTTGCATCATGCATAGATATCTATCTATAGTTTCCTTTCCTTCATCTCCTTTCCACACTCCCTGTCAGTGTACATTTTCCTGCAGCCTGCAATTGCATGGGAAGATGTTTAAAATCTAATGCTATTAGTATCTTAATCGCGGACTGCAAGCGGCTAAATAGTATGTGTGTACTTGTCCTTTTATATTTTTTATTTTTACGATATTGATTAGTTGTCGTGACACATATTTTAGATTTGAGACAGTTCCCCTTTCCAATTAATGCAGTTTTGTCCTTCACAGTCATTTGTTGAAATTCTGTATCACATGGATAGTGATGTACACAATTGTCTCATGAATTTTCTTTGATTTTTCTCAATTGCTCACTGTTTCAGGCTATATGCTGTACGCCAGAAATTTTATGAATTGCTAGTCAACTGTATTCCACCTGAAAGTATTCTGAAGGTGATTTAATTCTTCTGTCACTGCTTCATTCATTCTTCTACCGGCTTGTGGCTTCATTATTAATACACCATGCACGCTGAACAACTCTTTTGGTTACTACAGAAGTTGTTGACGGAATTACTGAAGAAATTAGACGCTGATCTGAAACTTGAGATCTGTCGCTGGGCTGCACACTATGTGAGTAAACAATTTGGAAAAATGCCACCCAATTAATTTAGTTCCATACAACACCGTAGTTTGTCAAATAGACAGAAATTAGAGGTGCATAACCTATTCAAGCTGTTTTTATGTGGTGCTACTCAGTGCCATCTCATAGTTATAACTGGTAAGGCCTTATGTATGCAGGAGCACAAGATGCGCCTTGGGTCAAAGGCCATTTTTCACCTAGAAGGTACTTCTGACTCCCCTTCAATTAAGTGATTATTATGCCTATTGTCCTGCTATCGTTGTATACCTTTGTATAAATATCCCATGATCGGAACACGACAGAGCATGCTTTTTCGTGTATAAATTGGTTTAGCCATATATGGATGTTGCTTAGATTGTTCCTTTTCTTTTGTTTTATTATGTAGACATGCCCCAGATTTGCATTTATTGTCTTTTTGTTGCGTGATTGGTATAACAATCATATACATATTACATAACTCATACCTAACTTCTTTGCTCCCCCCTTTTACAACCCATTTGCAGCATTTGTGGCCAAGTTCATGAGCATTTACAAGGAGTTCCTGGTGGCTACATTTAGTTGAGCGAAACGGGGAGCGCGGTAGGATTCTTTCCTGCAAAGAGAGGACGCCCTCGACTATTGCATATCTGCGTTGTCTGTGTCGCCACTTGTTACTCAACGCTTGTACTGTACACCATTATTTGTGGCTTGTGCGATACTGAGAAACATGAACTGAACCAGAGAACGATTATTATGTAAAAAAGCACAACCAAACCAGGACGCAACAAGCAGATGCTAATCATATTATTCCAAGCGTTGTCACAAATCAAATAGCTGTACGGTGCCCTGTCCACATGTACACTACAGCTTCGATTACACAGGTCAGTGTTCACGGCGGGTGAGCAGCCGGTGACGCCTCATCAGAGGCTCAGACCCTTGGCCTCACCCTGCGCCCGCTGGTGTCGCCACCATCTGAAATCGGCCCCACCCTGTCGCCACCATCTGAGAGTTGCGCCCACACACTCTGGCTTTTCCCACCGCTGCTACATGGCTCCTCG
This sequence comes from Cenchrus americanus, assembly GCA_947561735.1. Taxonomy (NCBI): domain Eukaryota; kingdom Viridiplantae; phylum Streptophyta; class Magnoliopsida; order Poales; family Poaceae; genus Cenchrus; species Cenchrus americanus. The sequence continues at coordinate 7,689,596 of OX387240.1, read as the reverse complement.
CATCCGGCGAGTGTTCGCAGTATTTCCGACTGCAGCGCTGGGCAGTTGTCTTTGAGGTAATCATACCCCTCACTCCGGATCACAGCTGCAGATACATAAGGGCATCTGGAATGTTATACAGCTCAAATTTATTTGGGCACCGCTGAGCAGCAAACGAGGTAACAGGAAAGGACAGCACACCAGGTTACTAAGCACTAACATGGCATATATATATTTTAAGATGGGATGGAAGAATTATTATGCTGCTCTAATGGTCAAAACAGAAGCAAGAAATGACTGATGCATGTACTATCATGACTGGTAATGCAGCAACATAACCCCATCAGTTCTATCTATCAGACTTCACCATATGTACCAATTTTCTATGCAAACACAATGGACATTTGACCTCCATGCCATGCCTGGGTAAATCGTGAAGCAAACTGGGAATTGTCCTACATCTAAAAAACCCAAAGACGTACTTTTTTACATGAGTTATGACACATGAAGCCATGAAGGTAGAACAAGCTTTCATGATTATTACCTGAAAGATTTTCAGCAGCAAATTTCAGGCAAACAGATTTAAGCTCCGTAGCATGGTGCCGCTCAGCCAATGCTAGAGTGGCTGACACAGAGTTTACAGAAATATGTTTGCACAAGTAAGATTCACACAGCAATCTTAGCCTTGGCAACTCATATTTGTCTGCTGCAGCCATTAACTTCCCAGCTAAAGTATCAAACACAGAGCAATGTGAGCTTGATGCGGACAACTCATCATCGTTAACAAGATTGTCCCTGTAGATAAAATGAAGCACAGCCTGCAACACAGAATATTCGCACAGATGAATACCAAGTCCCAAAGATCAACAGTGAAATGGGAGATGACTGGCACAAAAATAGAAACATACCCTGAACACTTTAGGATCCATGTCATCAATGACAATCTCTTTGATTTCATTCCTGGTACCAGCTTCATCCTTTTCTTCATCCGATTCATGATCGAAAAATTCAGACCTAAAAAAGGACGATCGGGCAGCCAATACCAACTTATGGGCATGAAACTTCTCTCCTGCTACACTAAAAATCACATCTACACCTTCCTGATTGTCCAAAAGCGTTCCAAAATGATAGCCTATGTCAGACTCTGGAACCTCTATCGAATGTGGTCTAGAATAATCCATAGTTGATACTACAACACCCACAGTACAGTTTATCTTCAAGCAATCATCTTTAAGAAAATCTGATGTCTCAAGAGCAGTACGCCGAAAGAACCTTTTATAGCCCCTGAAAATTGAAATCAGGATAAATAAATAGTCTTTTGAGGAAACAAACTTGGTTAAATACAGAAAGTAAAAAAATCAAACAACCAGACACATTTCATTGACAGCTAAAATATCTGGACGAGATATATGTAAGCAATGCTATGCGTCAATTAGTTGAGTACACATGAGCAGCCAAAAATGGATGATTTTATTATACTTGCAGTCTTGCACGGTTTCACCTCACTTGTGAGGGCTAATGGGTTATCATAGTCACCCTTAAGATCACAAGATGAAAACCTAGCAATAACAAAACAACACAAGTTATTCCAGCAGCCGGGTGCAGGAAATTCCCCTTATTCGGTCCTGTTCGGAGACCCCATCTAAACTTTAGTTGGCTCCAAACGGGTGGACTGAAAGGTGAACTAATGTTTAGTTGCACCCCAGCTAAAGTTCAGTTCATTATTGCACCAAAATCATCTAAATATCTAATTCAAGCAAAAAGTAGCTAACATGTAGCAAAAGTTACTTTTACCTACCCCACCAAACCATTCCTTCCCTTTCCTTTCTCCTCTTCCCTCTCCCACAAGCAAGGCTATAATGGATTTTATGCATCTCCCAGTTATCTTTTAGTCCTAGGATCCAAACAGGGTAGCCAAACTTTAATCGTCAAATGTTGGCTCACTTTAACCAACTTAGTCCCAATCCCCCAAAAAGAAAAAAGAAAAAGAAGGGCCTGATTGCATATCAGTTACAGCTGGTCACCCTTACCCAAAGTATCAGACAAGACAAACATTCCCATCAACTCATTGGCACCAAATGTGGAAATATTCTACTACTAGTAAAAACTGAGGCTGATAATTATACACATTCTAACAAATGTGGAAATTGAAACTAATTAATACATTTGGTCAAAAGTCCAAAGCGTAGAGAAACAGCTAGGTATGTCCAGGATTTCAGTAAGTACCATAACTAGAAAGCTGAACCAAACTAAGTAAAGTACTCCATCATAACAAATAGGGAGCTGAATTTATCCACACTGGACAATATGTTCCATATTTCCATAAATGACTTCTTGGCAATTAGACAACCAAGAACGCAAAATACCACTAGCATGGAGCAGAAATAATGATAGGTCTATAGAAAGAACGGTGCAGTTTCTTCATGAGAAAAATTGGCATATTTTTACCAGCAAGACAAGAATTCAAACAAATGCAACAACAAATGGAATTTTCTTGATGCCACATGACAAATTTTGGAATAAGCAGTTCAATAGATTGAGCAGTAAACAGTTCTTAACTCAGCTGAATCAGACTGTAATCAACAGTTTAACACATCACAGGTATCTGCAGGGTCACAGTCATAGCACAACCGAGGAACAGGCCCGCAGCCCAAATGAATCACGCCCAGGTACTATAGAGTCACCAATATGTCTCAGCAGCGTTGATTGCCGAATTCACAGGCCTCATAAAAGGCTGAGGCTATACAACACACATGGAGACTAATTACAGGAAATGAACTACCCACAACCACCAGCTGCTTTGAAATCAAACCGAAATTAAGAAATTAATGGGAGTACGAAACCTGTAAGTCAGTAACCAATCTAGCTGCTCAGTCTAAAGCTAAGTAAGAACCTAAGAAGAGCTGATTACTCAGCGCAAGGAGGCGGCAGGAGATGGAGAGGCATCAATTCCTAGAGCATTACCACATGGATCCGCGGTACTTGAGGGTGTAGGGCCCAGACTCGAGGGAGCGGTCGAAGTGGGAGTGCACCTTGTGCTTGCCCTTGCCGCTCTGGTCGAGGAGCGTGAGCTCGAAGAGCGCGCGCACGTCGGTGCCCTCGGACGCGAGGGCGATGAAGACGGAGACGTAGGCGGAGTTGTCCTCGGGGTTCTTCCCGTCGGGGTAGAAGTAGATCGCCCACTGGTACCCGCCCACCGTGAAGGTCTCGCTGGCGATGTGCCTCCCCACGCCCATGCCCTTGGCGAGCGAGTACCCCTGGATCACGAACCTGTGCGACCCGTTCACCGTCTGCGTCACAGACCGCGAGCTCGTCGGGGACGCCGCCATGTCCCGCGACCGGTCGCCCGACGCCGCGGCGTGGTGCGGGGGGGAGGCCTCGCCCCCACCGCCGGGACCGGCGTCCTCGTCCTCCATGTCGGGGGAGGGGGAGCGAGAGGCTAGGGTTTGGATTGGGAAGGGCTCCTCGGCGTCGGCGATGTGAGGAAGGAAGGAAGGGGACGGGTGGTGGGGGATTTGGTTGGGAGTTGGGTAGGCGAATGCTGCTGTGTTGTACAGGACGGGAGAGATGAGAGGGAGGTGGTGGTGGTCGGGTGGAAGAGAATTGCCAGGTTGGAAGAAGCGTTGCGCTTTGCAGCAAGGAAGGAAGGTGATCAAGAGGAGTTTGGAATGGTCGTAGACTTGTCATGTGGGGCCGTTTGTGTTTTGAATTTGACTACCGAAAGTTAAAATTTGACCAGGACGAAAACTGTTAACATTTGCTTTCCCAGAAAAAAACTGTTACAAATTCACGTTGACTTTTCCCTAATTCCAAACTAGTTTACAGCAATTGAACATTTATAGCGTAAAGTGCTTGTTGGTCAGGGTCGCAGATCAATTGTTTGGCACAAAATCTGTTGGCACACTTCGTGTTCAAATACGTTGCAGGTGTACTAGCATATCCAGACGATTGTTTTCAAACGACTGGCTTACAGTTCCGGCAAAACCAAAGGTAACCTCAGTTCAATTTCGTCACTTGCACGGCAAGCATCATACTATACTTGACTTAATCGGGGAATGTCACATGCCTTTACAACACTTCTACTACTGGCGCTACGTTTCAATACAAAAATTGAGCTACATCGTGGCCTAATTCTAACGGTAAGCATTCTGTATCTCAGAACGAGGTAACAAGCCCTACACCTAGTTCCTCCGCAAGTTCATCCCACAGTGGAATGAGAGTCAACACGACAAGAAACACCGAAGCTATCAAGGCTGCCCTCCTCCAGGTCCCGACATCGCTCACATCGTTCAAGCATGGTTTCTCAGGTGTTCTCTGAGACAAATCAGAAGGTTCAGATAAGTGTGTCTCTCTATACATCAATTCTGACCTTTTGTATACTGTGCCTGAAACATCAATTTGACCCCCCCCCCCCCCCCTTACCTGACATATTAGCACATATAGGCCCCACGGAAGAGATAATGGTCCTCCAAGCTGAAAGAAACAAAAAATGGAGAAGGAACTTTAGAGTTGAATTCTCTTGAATGTAACACCATTGAGGTGTACATAAGTGTAAACCATGTTCAAGGGTTTTAAAAAAACACTACTATGCTATACATGAAGCTCGAGTGAAGACAGCAAAACAATAACCACACCCTGAGAGTTATGCATGTGGCTGATTGATGAAAGAGCTTTCAAAGAGGTCAGAAACCAAGCTGTTTATGACTGCATTAAAAATTGCAAAGTGAAAGATGGTAGACATACCACTCCTAGTCCAAGCAATGAGTATGTTGTGAGGCCAAATCCAAACAAAGCCTCTTTCCCAAAAGCCCCCTGTTGAATATAGCAGTGGACTTAAAAGTTAAAACACACAATTTGATGAAGCTGCTCAACGTTTGCTGCTAAATATTCATGGAGCTATGTACAAGCCACAGCCAGGGCCAAAGAGTTCAATGGAGGCTGCCTACAGAGCTGACAAAACACATACATCAAATAATTCATGCTCACATATATTTCTGAAGGAACAATTGGAGGAGATTTTGGTTACACAATTGTTTTGGTGTCACTGCAATCCAAATAACTACTAGAGACTGCCATGACAGATAATGCATTGTAGCAGAGTTGCACACAAAAAGCGTATGCAAATACCCTAACTAACCGCACTAACAAGCTTTTGAATACACAAGCAACTAAAAGGTACAAAATGTATTGTGACAGCAGACAAGCGTGATTAGATATTAGTATACAGTTTGTTTGGTTTGTTATGGAATTGCAAGCCACAACATTTGCTGTTTAGAAATTTATCATCACGCGTACCCCAACTTGCTTGGGACAAAAGGCTATGTTGTTATTGTTGTTGTAGAAACTTATCATCACAAGTTGAAGAAAAGTATGCCCAGAAAACAGTGTTAGGCATCTATAGGAACAGCAACTGACTAGTTGAGTAAGGACCATCTCAAACATCTGTTACAGTATGGTTGTGGGACTTGATTTAATCAAAATTTAGAGGACTGCTTACCTGCAACGCTCGTCCACCATCAAGACATCCAACAGGGAGCATATTAAATGCACTTGTAGTTAAACCACACCTAAAAAAATTGCAACAAGAATAAGAAAACTAACACGTACTTAGCCGCAAGGGTTCGAGATTTTAGCGATCTCACCAGCCTGCAATCACAAGAGGATGGATCGAAACCGTAGCAGCATGCATAGCTCTGTAAGTCAGTATAAGTTCATTAGAAACAAACAATCCCTTTCCGAGTTTTGTAGAGACAGAATCAACCAAGTAGATCATTGTCAGACAAATGTGCTCATAGATTATAATACAGGAATTGCGATAGAACAAGTGTCACTTGTATCTAAGTTGGTGGAGCATATACATATAATCCCCAATGATGGTATATATTTCATAAGATATGTATAAGTTGTGCCTGATTGATTTCCTGTTGAACTGATCTGGTGAGAGATAGGTAAGGGACATGGTAAGACTTTCCATGTGTTCTAAAGTGGCACCTATAGGTCTCCAATAACAGGTGATTCATGCAAAAGCTGCAGGCATGACAAACAGAACTGGGAAAAAACAAAACCTGCTGGCTAGATTAGATTGAAATTAATTAACTCCAAAAGTCCAGTACCAGATACCTGTATCCAAGTGTTGCTCTGCTAATAAGCCCAAGCAGCAAGGAACCTTGGAATAACTGGCTAGGTACTTCAACTAAATCACTTGCCCCAACAGGATTTGAAGAGAGTAACAAGCCTACAAAGAACATTGAAAAGGAAAGTGCAGCTCCAGCCACAGGACCAGCCATTGATATGTCAAACATTGTCTTCTTATCCGGCAGAATGGACTTGAACTACAGGAGTAATAATGAAAATAAGAAAATATCCGAGGAAAAAATTATGCAACACTGCTACCACATACCAGTCTTCTGTTCAATGCACACTCAGAAATGTACATAGACTGGAATTGACTGTGCCAAAAAAGACTGATCACTATCTTAGCAATGAAATTACAATGTGTAGCTTTGGCAAATGACGACAGCAGGCATCATTTCAATACATTTAATTTTACGCAGTTAGATATGAAGTCAACTAGAGATATTTCGAAACAATATATATACTACGATATTACATTTGTAGGCTGTAGGTTCATCACTGTTAAATCAGATAATATAGAAGAAAGCATATTTAAAGCACACTGCCTTATCAAGATATTGACCATCATGGCATCCAACTGATCAATATCTACACATAAGAAGGCAACAAAATGCACATTCAAGTCCTATAAACTCCAGTTGATTTTTAGATCCTTTTAGAGATACTAACCTGAGTAATTGCACCAAAAGTGCCGAGTGTGAAGTTCGGAATGAAGAAAGGAATGCTCAGTTTAACATTTTTTGGAAATGCTGCCAAAAAGTGTCCAATTTCCTGCATACAAAATGGAGAAAGATTAAGTGGAGTTAATTCCATCACCAAAAAAAAAAGAGGTTACATGTAAATGTAGTTCTAACACCATGTACATTTTTCATAAGATTAAAGGATGCTCAGGCCAAAGTTCAATTTATTCACAAATAGGTTAATGGTTCAATAGTTTGCTTCACATTATCACCGTAAGACCAAGTTAAACATTAAATCACTTTTTACATTTATAAAAATATTTCTAAGCAAGAATGCTTTCAACATTTGAACTAATTGAATAATAACTCTGAATAAAGCCAATTCAGCAATGCAAGACAACTCCACAAATAATTTTAAGTTTTAATGGCAGATTGGAGCACATAAGGTACATTGAACTGACCTAAAACCTAAAACGTGATATACTGTTCGGATAACTTCTTCAGAGGTTTAAAGGAACTAAAAAACAAATAGAAACTAATGGACAAATAAATGTTAAACATATTTAGTGCATAAATTACATGAAATATTTGGATAGCCAAGACACCATAAGCCACTGGCAAAGCCGATTCCACAAATGGAAGCAAAAGCTGCATATCGGGAGGGGGTCCGGTAGCATTTGGATCAGTGAAATATGAAACAATTTCTGGTGGAAGACTGCTAATCTGCACAAAGGTTAAAGTGAAAAGCATGTAAGATTGGTGGGTATTAAGATACAGTGAAATATAACAGAAGAGTAAGATAAACATACCTTTGATGCGATTCCTAGCTCAACGCAGGAGAACATAGTGAGAAGGAAAAGTAATAGTGAAATGACGTATTGCCATAGGGTAGTTGGTCCAGGCTCAGAAACTTCCTTCCTAAGCAAACCAAAACTAACACGCGGTCCCCCACGTGGGTCGTCCCCTTCTGAATTTGGTTCCTCCACCATAAAAAGATTGTATTTGTCACCAGTAAGTTCACGTAGTTGTCGTTGAAGTTTTGCAAAGATTTCCTCTCTCTTCCCACGGAGATTCCCAATGAAAAGAACTCCTTCACCAAGATCACCAAAAGGTTCTTCTTTTGTCAACCAGAATGTTGTGTAGCCAAAGAGGTTTTCCTTAATTGCCTTGACATCAGCTGGATCAACCTTTTCAGGGCCTAGAAGTTCCAACAGTTTAACTGTATCGATATTATCAACACTGAAACTCAACAGTGGTGGCTCACTTGACACACCAGGAGTCTGATCAAAGTAGCAGAACATGTTTGAGAAGAAGTAGTATTCATATGCATCATATTACTATCTATTGAGTTATAAGAAAAGTGACATACAAGGCAAAACCAAAGAGAGAAAGAATTAACCCAATCATGTTTTTTCAAAAAGGAAAAAAAAAGAAAGAGAAGGCGATTTTCATTTCAACTAAACATGTTGAAGATTGGTGACAAAATGAATGATGCGTCTAAGCTACAAGCAGATTAGCTCAACATAATCACAATGATACTCATTGGACATTGCAGCAAACAACGTGTAAACCACAGATACACTGTTATGGTACATCAGAGAGGTTCAATGTTTGGGTGCAATTGATATAGCCTGTTTAGCAATAGCAGATGGGTTTACAGCTAAGACCGTCTCCAGCGGATTCCCCAACCACCTCTACATCTGCAAAATGCAGAAAAAAACGTGACTGTAGCCCCTCTAGGAGTAACCGCATCTGCATCTGCAGAATGCGGTAGCGGCTCTTTCGATCTTCATTCTCGGGGACTCTCTCACCTTTCCCTTCTACTGTTTCGCAACTGCCTCGCAACGCACGGTCGCTCCCCTCCTCTCCTCCTTCCTGGCGCCCCTGCCTCCACCTCGCGGCCGCCGCGCTACTCCGCCCGCCCACCGCCGTGCGGCTCCACACTGCTTCGCGCGCCCCGTCTTTGCACTGCTCCGGGCCCCAACGGCGAGCTGCTCCGGTCGAGCCGCGGCAGCGGAGGGCCCCGACGACGGGCGAGCCGCGGCGACGGAGGACCCCGACGGCGGAGCTACCGCGAGCCACGCCTCCGCCCGCGCCCACACCCGTCGGCGACCCTCCTGCTCCCTCCTGCTCCGCCTCCGACCAGCGACCGGGAACAGTTCGTGATCGTCGACGAGGCCCAATCTACCGCCGACACCTCGATCCCCAATCTCGACCCTCACTGCCACCTCGATCCCCAATCTCGACCTCGATCTCCTTCCGCCGCCGCCACCTCGACCTCGATCTCCTTCCCCGGCGACCGGCGGCGCAGATCCAGGGGAGTGCGGCCTCCGGGGAGCACGGGCCGGCCTCCGCTTCCGCTTTCCGGCCGCCGCCATCGCGGCCTCCTCGCCCCCGGAGGCACAGGCAGCAGCGGCGACGGAGGAGCAGCAGCAAGAGGAGAAATGTCGACAAGTTGTACGTCTCCTCCTCCTCGGTCACCGCGGCCGCCTCCGCCTTGCTCTTCCTCGGCGCCGCGGGAGCCAACCGCCCGGTGCTATGCAGCAAGGGATGCGCAACAGCGCTGGAACGCAGCTCTTTTGGCAGCACTGTTCTCATCTCTCTCCTTTGCGCAGAAGCTGTTTTTGCAGATGCGGATGGGCAATGTTGCTGGAGTTAGTCTAACTCACCCTCTCCTTGAGAGGCTCTGAGATTAGGGATAAACTTCTGCTTAACCTCAAACAACCGAGAGGTCCTCTAGATATAGGACCCTGCCTAACCAATTCCCTACTATCTAGCCAGTCAATCTAATCCAGCAGCTAACAACTAACAGTGAACCTAAGGATTTCCTGATTTCTTGGCCTTCTCCCTGCGTTGCTGCACATGAACTTCGTGCCAAAGAAAATATCCATAACAACAATTTCATCCACCAACTCGACATAAGTCACAGAATAACTTTCACTAGATAAGTATACTACAATTATCGACCACCAGAGCCAGCATATTGTGGTTCCTTCCCACAGTTATATGTTGTCACAACTAAACACCAAACATTCAATATCATATGAAGAAACTAGCTCACTGCATTCTAAGGATCCGTTAAGCTCCTGCAGCATACTGGGGCCCAACCTTCTCTCAGGATGATGAGCCCATGCACACCTAGCGAGTCGTATAGGTTAGCGCCGAGTTGCTATTTCTGGTACATCACACATTATACGCTAGCACTAGTATTTTCTCCAAGTTTCCAAAATATACAACTAATCAGCCACTAGTACAGATGTATTAGAATTTCACTTGACAATCAACAATGAGCAGATGACAAATAATACTTAGGCTCCCGTCCTAATTCACAAAAGCTCCAGCCAGTAAATGGGGACATACGACTGATCAATACAAAGCCAAACCCACACGAAACTCTGCACAAATTAGAAGGCACTCGAACGCCAGCTAACTCAACACCCACGGCTACCTCTCTCGCAGTCTCACTCCATTACCCCCATCAAAATGCTCAATGCCTCCTAAAAAAAGATCAACGAGCAACCCCTGACCCTGTGTGCTCCGTCATTGCATTCCAAAGGTTGATCACGCGTGCATTTGTGAAGAATATGCCTAAACACACCGTAGAACCTTACCCCGGACGACGAGGATGACGAAGAAAAGCTCCCCGACCGGCTCCGCTCGGACCCCAGCTCCTCCGCTGGGGCCGCCGCTGCCGAGGCCTCCTCCTCGCCCCGCTTCTCCCCTTCCTCCCCGCCGCCCCCGTCGTTGGAGAAGCACCGAAGCCGGTCGCACCGCCTCGCGGCCCTCCACCCCACCGTCAGCCTCCACCCCGAGCACACGCCTCGCGAGCAGCCTGGAGCGAGACTGGGCACGGAGGCCCGGGGCTTGGGGAGGCGGAGGCGAGAGGTGGTTAGGTGAACGAGTGGCGAGCTCGCGAGCGCGGCGGCCATCCCCAGCTTGGCGTGCGGCGGCAGCGGCGGCGGCGACGAGTTCGCTGGTGCGGTGGTCGGAGGCGGGAGAGGGAGAGGAGGGGGGAGAGTGGTGGGGACTCGGAATGGGGGAGGAGGAGATAGGGTGCGCTGCGGAGCCGAGCCGGCGGAGAGGTGCTGGATTTGGATTGGACCGACGTGGCAGCGAGTTTGGCGGCGACGCTTTCCAGCTGCTGGTCCAGGTCCAATGCAGAAATATCCGTGAAAAAAAAGTCCTCTCGGATAAAATTGGCAAGCTGTTTGCCGGCCTGGCCCAAGGACGCATTTGGGCTTGTGAATCGAATCGGGTCCAACTTGACCGATTTTTTTCTTTTCTTTATATTTTGTATGAATTCATTGCTAATTCGAGAGTGCGAATGCATCACATTTAATTCATAGTGTTGCCCTTGTATTTCCTGTGCATGGCACGTCTAATATGCCGGTCATGCTTCGAGTAGCCAGCAGGAACATGAATATCTTGAGCCTGATCATGAATTGCTCGCAATAAGAGCCGGGTGTGAAAGACTACGCGAACTCATCTTACAAGAGAATGCTTCGAAAGAAGAAGTGATAGACTTAAGGGTTAATTGGTTCTGTGCCATTATAATTTCAACGATTTTGAAGTTTGCCATTACTATTCAACTTAATGTGCCAGTGCCATTATAATTTCTCACTTCTTTGAACAATGCCATTTTGTACACATGATGCCATTCTTGGCCCACCTGCAGGTGTATTGGTGGCCACTGTATTTCCGTATGGACTGTTGTGCCCTCCCTTCGATGGATAAGGCCGCCGACACCCTTCGTCTCCTCCTGTTGCTCAGTTCAGTCCGCCGCTCCATCCCCATCCCAACTGCTAACCCTAGAACTTGGACAAGCGGCGGCGGCACTTCTCCCAGCCCGATCTTGGAGATGATGAGCGCCGCATCGACGAGGTCGACCGAGATTGGCGAGCTCCCAAGGATTGAGTGCCCCAGGTGCCACATCAAGGTGATTAAGACCAAGAGTAGGAAGGATGATGTATACTACAAGTGCCCAAACCATTTCAAGACGGTATGTTTTTGCTTGCTCTGTTGTTGACTGGGGACGTTTTTGGTGATTTTGTTTTTGGTGATTCAAGTCTCGCATGTTAGCATGACAGAAGCACATGTCCCTACTACTGGTATCCGCGACCCTATCTGGACTACTTGCGCTCGAATCACCCTGATTTTCTGACGGATGATGCGGCAGAGGAAGTGGAATCAGTGGATGGAATCGTTGCAGATGGGGTTAATGCCAACCTAAACCTCCAGATGTCTCAGTTGAAGCTCGAGTTGTATGAGATGAAGGGCAAGCTTGGTGAAGTGTTGCAGGTAATCAAGGAAGCAAAGCAGGAGATCAAGGAAGAAATTGCTAAAGGAAACAAGGCCGCACCAGTGTTTAGTTGTCACATTAGTTAGGTCTAGGGTTAATTGTCAATTTAGTTGGCATTGAAGTAGTAGTGTTTGCTATCAAGTGTACTGAACTAGTGTTTGGTAATGGAAGTGAATGGAACCTGTGTTATCAGCATGTGCTATTGTAATGTGTTATTTCATTAGCATTTCAGTGCAATTTCAGTAGCAATGGTGTGCAATTTCAGTAGCATTTCTATGCAATTTCAGTAGCATCTCTGTGATATTTCAGGAAAGCATTTCGGTTATATTTCGAAAAGATTTCGGTTATATTTCAAGAAAAGATTTCAGTGACATTTCAGCAGCATTTTAGTACAATGCAGAGCATAGACAATTGAACCAGGGAATCATTTTCTGGACATTCTCAGATGCATAGTTTGATCCAACACACCAGTACTTAGAGTACATCACAAACCAGCAGTTACTGACAAATTCACACCAGACTTAAGAGTACATAACAAACCAGCAGTTCCTGACATTCACACCAGACTACATAGCAAAAGCACATTGTTTGTGAAAAGTGGAGACAACACATCATCTACTCCACGCCCAGCCAGTCCTTGAGGCTTCTCACCACTCTTGCTTCAGGGGCACTTGCAGCCCTCTTCAGCTTCTTCTTGACAGGAGTCTTCTTCTTGACAGGAGCCTTCTTATGCTTCTTTTTTGGTGGCTCACTTGGTCCTGCATCTTCTTCCCTCACCCTGCAACAAATTTTTGTTAGTTGAGCAAGTGAGTGAAATATAGTTGAGCAATCGAGGGAAATATAGAGTTAGAAATGCACCTTTTCGGTGATTCAAGTGTAGAAGCCTCATCAACTCCATCATCATCTTCTGTTGGTTCGGCTAGCTTACAGGTCTTGGAAAAGTGCCCAAAGCCTTTGCACCTTCGACATTTGACTTTCCTTTTGTTTGCCCTTTCTTCTGCACTCCCTCTGATCCTAACCACTCTAGGTCTGCCTGTTGCCCTCTTCTGCTTAGGTGGCAAAAGCTTGTATTCTAGCTCCACTTGAGGCCAATCAGTCCTGTCAGGCATTGGAGGAACTATGCCTGCATAGGCTGCTCGAACCCGTCAACGCAGTAATATTCATGCACAAAATCTTTGATTTGCAAGCCTCTCGTTGGATAAGATCCAAGCTAGTGCATGCCTACAAGGTTTTCCCCGAAACTTGCCATTGCCTGCAAATGCAGCTTTGCTTGACAAGGTCCACAAGGTGGCCTCTTGGCATTGTTCCAGTCATCAAGTAGGGTTACCTCAGCAAAATCATCATCACTAACAGCAACTTTGACTACCCTCAAATTGTTGCTAATCACGTTTAGCTCCTTGATGACATTTGGCAAGATTTCAGTAGTCATTTCCCTTCCTACTCTTCTCCTAATAAATCTCTTCTCCATAATTAGCTCCCCGAGCCCATCAACTAGCTCATGGATAAGCTGTCCTTTCATGTGTTTCACCTGATTGTTGAAGCTCTCTGAGACATTGTTTGTCAGATAGTCACATTTGCTCTCCTCTGAGAAACCACACCTATACCAAATGCGGTTGTGGTTTTCATGCAACCACTGAATTGCCTCAAGAGCAAAATCATGTATCTTCTTCATGTGCCACTTGAATAGGCCTTCAGTGTAGCTCCTAGCAGCTGGGTATAGATGAGTTGTGAAAACATCACCTGTGAAGTGCTTCATGAAGTTGGCATATAGGTGTCTCATACACTCCCTGTACTCAGCCTCAGGAAACACACTGCCAACAGCAGTCTCCAAGCCCTTACATGCATCACTGCAGATAACTAGTCCTTGAGGGCAGCCAACTGCCCTTCTCAAGTGCTTCATGAACCATGTCCAGTTATCCTTATCCTCACTGTCAAAAACTGCATATGCAATGTGATACAACCAGTTGTGTCCATCAACTCCAGTAGCAGATGCCAGCTGTCCTGTGTATTTACCATTTAGACTAGAGGCATCCACACCAATGAATGGCCTACATCCAGCAACAAACCCATCCACACATGGTTTAAGAGCTACAAAAATACTCTTAAACCTTTTTCTCTTGCCTGCTTTGCCCACTTTCTTCACATCTATCTCTACAAGGCTTCCAGGACAAGTAATCTCCATCTGAGCTTTCCAATTGAACAACAATTTGAATGACTCTTCATATTTACCATGAATTTTCTGTAGTGCCAACTGCAAACCTGAATATGCCTTGTTGTACTTGATCTTTATTCCATAATCTCCCTCCAAACTTCTCCTTTATCGCCTTTGCTCCCTTCTTTGGATTCTTCTTCAACCATCCGTCCTATCCGCCACCCAACTTTAAGATGCCATTTTCCCTTCAACAAGCTTTGTAGTTGGACAATTGTGGACTTCTGGTAGAACCTTAATCTGCACAAGACAAGCATCAATAAGTAGTATGCACATCCATGAACAAGGCAAGCATGAACAATCATGAAAAAGTATGTACCTGTATGGTTTTCTGATCATGAAGCCTTGAAGCATGAATCCGCCAAGGACAAGAAGGGTGTTTACACCTTGCAATAAATCTGGTAGGGTCACTCTTGAGGCCTTTGGCAAACTCAAAACCTTTCTTCACAGCATAGTGCTTTATAGCTTTCCTGAATGTTATTATGTCAGGAAACAAAGCACCCTTCTCTATTATTGGGTTATCAGGATCATGGAGTACCCTAATCTCCTCGGGATCCGCATCGGTGACCTCTCGCCTCGGGAGGAATAGCTCCTTCGGCAGCGTATTTTCGGATGCATCATTAGAAGGCACGGATCATACGGATGGTTGTGCGGTGGAATTGGAATGTATATGTGTTCGTCATCGACACCAACATACTCTTCTTCATTATCAAAGATGTCTACAACTGGTGGATCAGGCTGATTTTGTGGTGGCTCAGGTTGAACAGGTGGATCAGGCTGCATTGGTGGCTCAGGTTGCATTGGTGATTCAGTTTGCATTGCTGGATCAGGCTGCATTGGTGGCTCAGTTTGCATTTCTGGATCAGGTGGTATGACACACAAGGGTTCTAAGTAATCAAACTCATGCTCTTCCCATACATTTTCATTCACCACAACTAAGAGGAGCTGGCAATGCATCTCTGACTCATACATTTCAAACAATTTTTGGAACTGCACTTCATCTACAAGCATTACATCCTCACCCACAGTCTTGTCAAAGAACCAAATTGTGGCCTTCTGGTCAGAGTTCCAACTAACCACGCTGGCCAGGCTAGAATGCAGGAAATCATATGAAATCGTGCCTACTTCCCAAGAAAAATTAACATCCTTGCCCTTACAGTAGATTTTTTTTGCCAGCACTGTCTTTTGTCATAAAGGCCTGAACTTTGACCTCTAGCGAAAACATAGAAATCCTAGCAGAAAACAAATGAGAATTGAAACAGTCAAAGCTGAATTGAACCACTACCACGACAATAACATTCATTTTCTGATTTCAAGCCTAACAATGCAAAGACCTAACATATCGATACAGGGAGCAAGCCCACAACAGCAACCCAAGACCTAACTAGGTAGGGTATATCGATACAGGGAGCAAGCCCACAACAGCGACTTAGCATTCAACCCTAGGGTACCCTCATCTATACCAGTGAAAATACCTGGAGTCGTCGTCGGTGTGTGGAGGCGCCGCGGCCGCCGCCGCCGCCGAGCATGTCGTCGCTCATCATGGCCGCTGCAACACTACCCCTTCATCCCACTCTCCAGATCCGTCGCCGCCACCTTGACGCTGAAGAAGAAGAGAGGGCGCCGCCGCCGCCGCCGACGGATTAGAGTTCCAAGAGTGGGGAACGGGGAGGAGGGCGAATGAATGGTCGGGCGGAGCAACGGGAGGAGACGAAGGGATAGGGTGTTGGCGGCATTATCCATCGAAGGGAGGGGCAGAACGGTCCATACGGAAATACAGTGGCCACCAATACACCTGCAGGTGGGCCAAGAACGACATCATGTGTACAAAATGGCATTGTTCAAAGAAGTGAGAAATTATAATGGCACTGGCACATTAAGTTGAATAGTAATGGCAAACTTCAAAATCGTTGAAATTATAATGGCACAGAACCAATTAACCCTAGACTTAATAGACAAATTGATTGAGCTGTCATCAGGTCTGTATGACTAACATAACTTTTCCACTTGGATTTTCTTTTGATCCAACCAAAGGTTGCTGTTTAAACTGAAACACGGATCAGGTTTGTTTGCAGGAGGAAGTGGCAAACAGCCGTAGACGCACCAGTGGAATGGCAATGTTTCTAGAATTTGGTAAGTCTGTGATGCAATCTCATTCGGCTTTCTTCATGAAGGGCTTCTGAGAATTTTGTATCCTACAAATTATGCAAAGAGTAAAGCTCATTTTAATCTAGTGGTAGCATCTCTGAAAACAACAATCCCTATTGGCGTATCTATCTAAATATTGTGCATTGAGCTTTCAGTTGTTTCATTAATTCTGCACCCGTGCTTTAGAGCACTTATCCTGTTGCTAAAGCTGGATTATACGTTTCTCTTGCCATGCAATATTTAATTCAATGGTTCATAGTGTATGATCTATTGGTTCCTAATTGTACACAATCAAATATGTTATTCACTAGTCATTCTATACTACCGGAAGCATATGTGACGGTTCTGTAACTAACATATGGCTTGGAGTGGTTATTTTGTCATTTGTAAAATTTGTCTCCAGTTTGACTTGTATGTGAATATTGTAAAGTGTATTTTCATATTATATCACTTAGCATTTGGTCATATTGGACAGCCACACGTTTGCTTTGAGTTTGATTCCTGTTGCCAGCAGAATGATTCCTTAGGTGATTCATCTCTCCACACGGCGCACATGCGTGATTCCAGTAGCTCTACGTATCTAGCCTCCCATGTTATCCATGCAAGTGCGCTAACTTAATTATGTTCTGCCGTTTTTTCCTTGTATGCAGGTTTAGCAGCAGCGGACTCGCAGTTAGTTAAACCTGCTAGATGGCCAGATAGGATGCTTTTGCCAAGAAAAGGTTATAAGAAACAGAGGTGGTTGTGGGCAGTGGGCACACTGGCGTTAAAAAAAACTGCTCATTCCGACACCATATATATGGACAGTATGAACCTGTGGCATTTGTTTCACTAAGTTTTGGGTGTTATCCTATTATAGCGCAACCTAATACCATTAATCTTGTTTGGTTCAACTAGAGATGGCAACGGGACCCAATCCTTTCGCCGTTGGGAATTCTCTTATTAGGGGAGCCCACAGGGGGATTCTACATTCTCAATTCGGCTTCTGCTCCATCAGGAGCATCTCCTCTTCTGCCTCACCCAGTCTTCATCCTCCTCTCGCCGCCGTCATCTCATAAACCGCCTCGACTGGCGGCTACCTTGCCATCGTGTATTCGTGTCGTCCGTCCACCCTACACTATCACGCCCAACCCCGTTCTTCCTAACCTCAATCCCTCCTCACACGACTGTCGTTGGTCACTCGTATGTACCCCGCACAGCCGGTAGTGACCGTCGATGACCGAATTGTTGGCGTCGTCCTCCGGCGCCCTCGTCCTCCTCCCTCCTAGATTCGGTGAACATTGGAGACGCTCGAAACCCGAACCTCTCGAAATCCTAACCCTAAGGACACCACTTCGACCATCGTCGACGGTTGCAGCGACTCACCATCGATCGCACTCTCTCCCCTGGTCGGGAGATAGTCACGGGCGGGCGCAAGGAAGCGCGGAGAAGGAGCACGGGAAAAGAGAAACTCACGACAAAGGTTCGCGAAAATTTCTCCAACTATCCGTCACATCAATCTTCTAACACTAATTATGAGTATTAACGTGAATTAATGACAAACCTATTTCATAACCCTTCTATTTTTTAGACGAAACTAACAAGTCTAATTATGTCATGATTAGACAACATCATGCTACAATAAACAATCTCTAGTGACGGATTAATCAGTCTTGAGTGGATTTGTCTCACGATTTCACGTCTATCTATATAATTAGTTTTATAATTAATCTACATTTAAAATCTCTAATATATTCATAAGGTCCGTTCAATGGGAGGGTCATAAACATTAAATAGGATGCCACATGTACAAAAAGAGATGACATGACATGATATTTAATATGAGAGAGAGAAAACCAGGGCCATCCTCGTGGCCCCTGGTCGACGCGGAGTCCTAGGAATGATAATGACACCCCTATGACCCTGACAAGTGACACAATTTGTATAACACGGTTGATCAACCAACACGTAACAGTTAAATATTTACATGAACCTATGAAACCGTGCTATAACACCATGTATTGAGGAGAGTGTGTCATCCCGTAAACCAATACAGTAAAAATGATGTGTCAATTTTGAAAACTCTGTCATGACCCTTTCCATTGAACTGGCATAATAGACATTTCTACCGTGGATGAAGGCTCACAAAGAGTGATTTTTCAATCTGATTGCTTATCGCTGATAAAAAAGTGAGTTCGATCGCTCTTCCACGGGTTTTATTGTCGCGTGCACATATCGATTTTATAAAGAACTTTGTTTCGTTTTCTTCTCTTCATGTAAGCATATAGTGCTAATGAGGTGTCTCATCTACTAGCTTAGGGCTAGTGAGTGTGTTACTTTCTCGATGGGAAATTCTGATTGTACCCAAGGTGTTGTAAGCTCTGACTGTTTTGTGATAAATGAACCTGCTTGATCTAAACAAACAGGCTCTGGAACCATCGGATGCCATGTGCACGAATATCAAAGCACCGTGTGCCAAGCGCCCAAGCCCACCAACAACTTGGGGGCTCCTATGTTCCTTCCGGAAGAGAAGAACACAACGGATCGCACGACCCAACGAGTCCCATTTGGCGTCGTCTTCTTCCTCCGACGTCTTGTTCCTTCCACCGCCGTCGCCTCCTCCCACCACCTCCCCGGCCGGCGGCTCCCCGCCACCGCGCCGTCCGCCCCTCGCGACCCACCCCCCCCCCCGCAACCCCACCCTTCCTAACCCCGGCGCGCCTCGTCGCCCCCGCCACCGGCCACCGGCTCGACCGCCGTCCGACCCCGCCCGGCCGGCGGCGGCCTCGCCTCCGCCACCGCCGAACCACCACCGCCGCTGGTCCTCCACCTCCCCCCTTTTAGGTCCGCCGGACATGGAGACCCTTGAACCCGAACCCCGAACCCCTAACCCTAAGGTCCGCCGCCTCCACCACCCCCACTGCCCGCCCCCACCCCGCAACCCCCGAACCCTAACCTCCGAACGACCCGACCCCCCCCCCCCCCCACCAACCCCGACCACCGCCAACGGCCGGTGGCGACCTCGCCGTCGGCCGCTTCCGCCCACCACCCAACCCACCGCCGAGCGACCCCGACCCGCCCTTGTCGTCGTCGCGGCGCTCGCAAGACAAAGAAAGGAGGAAGGCGAGATGAGAGGGAAGGAGATCGTGCGGTTCTGGTAAGCCGCATGAATTGATCCACATTCCGGAAGGTATATCAGATTTGCCCTAGCAAACTTACGGACACTTGGGCCCAGGTAACCTACTTTTCCCGTGTGGCCCACGAGCATCGTCAGCGCACCTCGCCGCGTACGATTAAAGCTCTGACATCCCTCCAACCGTTAATTTGTCACTGACATCTTGATCCTACACATGACCGGCCCCGCTAGTCAGAGAGGTGTGGGGACACCGGGCAGGTCGGCTAGCGGATAGGTACCTCCTCCCAACGAAGGGACCCACATATCCAGTGACTCAGGATCCGATCCACGCGTGGGAGCAACGCGACGTGAGGGCTCTCCTCCGGAAGGGGGACGTCACGTCACGCCGCTCGCGCTCCGCGTCGTCTATACTACTGACTCCTTTTCGCACCCGTCTCCTCCTCCTCCCCCCACCCGCCTCTCGCTCCGAAGCTTCTCCTCCCCTCGCGTCTGGCACCAGGAGAGGGGAGGGCCCGGGTGGGGGCGAGGGATCAGGGCCTGAGCTAGGGGTCTGGGAGGCGGACATGTCGACGCCGGCGAGGAAGCGGCTGATGCGGGACTTCAAGCGGCTGCAGCAGGACCCGCCCGCCGGCATCAGCGGCGCGCCGCACGACAACAACATCATGCTCTGGAACGCCGTCATCTTCGGGTAATCAAGCCGTCTCCCCCCCCCCCCCTATCTCCCCCTGTGATTAGGATCTAGGTAAGGCTGTGATTCGTTTTGGCGGGCTTTGGTGCTGACTCTGCCTGCTCTGCTGGTGTTTGTTGCGATTCTGCAGGCCAGATGACACGCCGTGGGATGGAGGTGAGCCCAATCTGATGTAGTTTGATTCGATCTGTGTATTTCCAATTTTGTTACTTAGTGGTTGCCGGTTGGTTGTCTGAAATTCTACCTTGTGCCGATTTCCCCCGTAATAATTGTGCACTGTATGTGCTACCTTTCTCGTTTGATTGGCATCTCAAAGTGTAGATGCAAAGAAAGGTCAACGAAATGCGAATTGTTACTCCTGTGAGCTTAACTAGGCCGGCCCTCTGCTTTGTTTCCATGTTTATTACTGATGTTGGAAACTCGCAGTTGTGTTGTGTTATCTCTTATGTGTCGTTTACTGAAAAAAAGTAGAGAGCTTGTTCTGTCACGTCTGTATTGTTTTAATGCTAACGGCTGTCACAAGCTGGCTAAAGGGCAGGAGTGTCTGATTGCCTTGAAATTATTTAGTCAACTCTGTACATATGTGCATCTTGGCCAATCCATCTCTGTCCTTACAGCGAATAAAAGAACAAGCTTCATGTCAATTGAGATTATTACTTGAGGTTTGAGGAACTGAACTATTGACTTTCAGAAGAGCAAATGAGAGCGACTTTAGCCTGCACCCTGCAGTTATTGCAAAGCATTGATAGCCCAGTCAAAAACCATGGCTTAAGTTATTCAGTACCAGGACAGTGTTTCATATAGATTTGTATGTGCATGAAAGTGTTAGACTGTATTTTGCCGTATCTCTTGACTGTTGATGTTGGACTGGAAAATTGTTGATTCAGCTTGATAAATATTTGACAATCTTTTGTGAGGAATAAATTTGTGTTCCATAGACCATGTAATACATCAGAGCTAGTGGAAGTTTCAATGTTGCTAGAAAAAGGTACTGGTCACATAATAATTAATTTGAGACAAATAATCGGTAAGTGTAATTTGTTTATGTTTGAAACTATGTAAGAGAAAATTGGGCAAACATTAAACTTGGGACGTCCAATCTGGCAATCTGTTTTATAAACGACTAAAGCTCTGCTTTTCTCTTCTGTGATTAGGATTATTGATTGATTGCAACATCTTTCGATCTCGTGTTGTGCCATTTTTACAAAGTAGAACAAATTGCCCGCGTTATGATTTTAATTGTGAGTTCACTGAACATCTGATTGTTTTACACCTGTAGGCACGTTCAAGCTGACTCTGCAATTTTCAGAAGATTACCCCAACAAGCCTCCAACTGTTCGGTTTGTTTCGAGGATGTTTCACCCAAACAGTATGTTCTCTTTATCTACTTTTTTCATCCTTATTGTTGTCTTCAGAATCAACTAAATAATCCTCATATATTAAATCCTTAATACACGCAGAACAAGTGTTTTAATACAATCATTTCTTTTCCAGTCTATGCGGATGGAAGCATCTGCTTGGACATCCTACAAAACCAGTGGAGCCCTATATATGATGTTGCAGCAATATTGACCTCTATTCAGGTATCATTTGTTTTCTTTCTCAACTCATCAGAGTCGAAATATTTCATTTTGTTCTACCACTACGATGTCTAACATATTGATTCTACTACTTGCTATTTAGACAGTAGAATGCTCACGCAAGAGGTACTTACCAAATTCATATTGTTATCATTTCAATGCATCCCTATGGTTTTTTGTTGGAAGTTGATATTGTTGACCAAAGCACCAGTCTATTCCCACATGGGCAACATGCCACCTATAGGTTGTTAGCAATGGAAATGGTGTCCAATGTTGGATTGTATCATCGAAGTAGAGTCTTCTATCCATTCCGTGTCTGTTATATCTGAATTTATATTGGTCCTCCTGCTTCCAAAAAGTGGTTTTGGACCATGGGTGATGCCCTTACTGAACTTATCAAAATACCATACTTATTTCCTTGTGCGCTTCCCTTTGCAGTCCCTGCTGTGTGACCCAAACCCAAATTCGCCGGCTAACTCTGAAGCAGCCAGAATGTTCAGCGAGAACAAGCGTGAGTACAACCGCAAAGTTCGCGAGGTTGTGGAGCAGAGCTGGACAGCCGACTAAGCTTCTATCCGCCTCACCAGACTGTGCAATAAGCATCTGCATTTCATACTTCACCGGTCTGTATCATCCGCTTATAACCATTAAAATCCTCAGCGATTGTTGTGCCCTTGTGGTTCAGTCCCTTGTTGTACTGCTGCCTGCCGTTTTTTCTGATATACTAGTGCTGAACGGTTTCATGAACTCGGGGTATTGATATATGTGCAAAAGTTGTAGCTAAGTCAAGTTGTTGCTAGATTTGCAGAAGCATCACGCATCTTTGTTGCTGCACGAACGTTAACCCACTCAAGATATGCTCCCGAGAAGGCCGTTTCATCCTGTTCTTATGATAAATCATAAAAGTTAACTCAAGCAGCAGTTACAAAAATGATTACCGAAATTTGGAACGCACAAGGCGATGCCTGTTACATGATTATTATTGTACTCCCATAGAGAAAATTGTCAACAAAAGGCACACGATTATTTTTCTTCTAGATGAGTACAAAACAATGGAGAAAAGGAAGAAAAAAAAAACCTTTACACTGACAAAACAAAAACAGTGCACACTTGCTTGTTTGTGCACCAATGCACCATGGGTAGTTTTAAGTGGTGGTGCGTTTCAGGTTTCAGCATGCTCAACGTTTCCATCCTCAGATTCAACCTGCAGCCGTCTCATGTCGCTTCGCAACTAGAGCCAGGATGAGCATGAGAGCTCTACTGGAGAATCACCTGATCACCTGCTCAAGTTCAGCCGAGACGGCCTGGTGACCCTGGACGACGACGACGCCGGGCTCCCGCCGCCGCTGCTCCAGGCTTCCACCTCCCAGTCGTCCTGCACCTGGGCGGCGAACTGCAGGTTCCAGAGCACGTCCTCCACTGAAGGCCTCTGTGCTGCCTCTTTGGCTAGGCATCTCTGGCAGATTTCCATGACCGTCCTCAGTGACTCGTCTGAGCAACCCTTGCTCACCGCCGGGTCTGCAAAGCTCCTCCTCCTGACCCGGTCCTCGTCGGCTATCGCCCAGGCAAGCTGCAGCACATTGAGGTTCATTCAGGTGACCACAAGTTCGGCATGTCAGAAAGAGAGGGTCAGCATTGATGAACTGATGACACATACCAGTTCTTTCAGTATATCCACCTCATACATGGATGTGATGGTCTTCCCAGAGACAACCTCAAGTAGGATCACCGCAAAATCGAAGATGTCGGTCTTATCGCTGTATATTGGACTGCAAAAAGAAAATGACTGTAATTTGCCACAATGAGATTGAAGCTGCTGGATGACAATGGTGTAAGATGCTATTCTGCCTAAGTACCTATCTGTTTGGAACTTGTTTCCAGCTCCTCCCTTCTTGAATTGGCAAACAACAAAACAATGGTACTTGTTAGTCAGCATCAGACGCCCAAAAGGTTGCTAGAAGTAGCTCATTGTCAAAGCATTAATTGTTTTCGCACTTCTACCTCAGATTTCATGGCCTCTGCTAGGATTGGTATATTGTAGCTGCCGATTTTGGCTACATGATTCTGATCTAGAAGAATATTTGTGATCCTCAGATCATTCCCAACTAGACCAGGTACGATCCCTCCGTGCAAGAACTGGATACCCTTGGCGATACCGATAGCAGCTGATATCCTTTGTGACCAGGTAAGCTTGCATCCTTCAGTTCCTTCTGGTGAAATTCAGCTCAGAAAGCAACATACCATTTAGTGTCTGCGTCATCAGAGATAATGAACCTTATGCAGGAGGAAACGAACTTACGTGAGATCCTGCTCCTAAGGTTCCCATTTTGCACGTACTCGAACACGATGTACAACTGGGTTACAGTGGAGTCATCAAGATCATACTCAAAGCAATGTCCTAGAGCGCTGACCAAGTTTTGATGCCTGAGCCTAGAGATGGTATCAATGTGACGGTTCAAGCTTTGGGTAGTCTGGCTCCTCTTGATCTTCAGAGTCCTGATCGTCACTGGGGTGCCATTGCCTAACCTTCCTCGGTACATCTGACAGTAAACAAGATACAGATATACAAATGTACTTTCATGGCATTTCAAATGAAAATACGATGATACTGATAAACATAACAGGAACAGGGGACAGTAAACTGCACACATCAGATGTCCCCGTGAGTCGTGACAGTGAATTGAGGAAACAAGATGACATGATACCTCCCCAAGAGAGTCTTGTCCCAGTAGGTAAGAGTTTTCGAAGTTGTTAGTTGCAGCTTCAAGCTCCACCAAAGAAAATGATCTGTATGATGGGATCCCCAGAGCTCCCAGCTTCACTGTCTGCGATATGTAACCTTTTTTGTTTCAAATTCAGAGAGAAAAACTGAAGTTAGCGATTTCGACATCAGAATGAACTGACGAAGAAGCAATTCTATGCGTAAGAGCTTGAAATCATACGTGCATCGGCGAGCATCTTGGAAGGGTATCCAGTCGAAGAACTTTCTTCCTCTGAAGTCGCTAGAGCCCTTGCCTTTGAACCTTTCATTGCTGCCTTCCTCATGGCGAAGAAGACGATAAAACCGACAACTAAAACAGCTACAAGGGTCGCCATCACGATGCCGGCAACGAAGCCTGCCTTGCTTGCAACGTTCCTCCTCTCCTTGCCGGGCATTATCCCCACGGCCAAGGCTTGGTTCTGACAGAACGGTGACGGGCGTTGTGAACCATCACTGCTGTCCAAGCAGTTGGTCGAGACGAGCACCACCGTGTCCGGCTTCCTGTCCGGTGATCTCAAGCAGGCTGGCACGCTCCCCATGAGGAGATTCAGCGACAGGTCGACGAACTGGAGGTTGTCGCCGCACGGCGCCTTGTCGGACAGCGTGCCGGTGAACCTGTTCCCGGCGATGCTCAGGTAACGGATGGACGGCAGGGACAGCAACGCCGGCGTGAACGGGCCGACGAACCTGTTCCAGGACACGTCCAGCCGCTCCAGCAGGTAGAACGAGCCCAGCGCCTCAGGGAGGCCGCCGCCGAACCTGTTCCGGCTGAGCACGACGGTGACCACCTTCCTCCCGAGCTTGGGGAACGCTGGCCCGAGCGAGTTGCCGCTGACGTCGATCGCCTGGAGGTTGGTCAGCCGGCTCATGTCCGGCAGGTTCCCGGACAGGTTGTTGGAGGCGAGCACGAGCGACCTCAGCGACGGCATGCTCCCGATGGACTCCGGCACGGCGCCGCGGAACGTGTTGTTCCGCAGGCTCAGCACGGTCAGCGACGGCAGTGTGCCGATCCACGCCGGCAGCTCCCCGCCGAGGATGTTGTCGTCGAGGACCAGCGTCTGGAGGCCGGCGAGCCGCGACATGCCCCTCGGGATGTCGCCGTAGAGGTAGTTCCCGCTGACGTTGACGATCTCCAGCGCGGCGAGCCGCCCGAGCTTCCCTGGCAAGGGGCCCCACAGGCCGATGCTGGAGAGCGTGAGCACCTTGAGGTCGGGGAGCCTAGACAGCGTCGTGACCAGTGCGCCGGCGGAGAAGTTCCTGGGCAGCGGCGGGGAGCCCAGGGCGCCGGCGATGTGGAGCTGCGTCACGGTGTCCCCGTAGCACAGGACTGCGGCCGAGCCCGCTGGGCCCATGAAGTCGCCGGCGCCGCCGCAGAAGTCGGTGCTGTGGCGCCAGTGGCTGAGCACTAGAGGGCCGTTCAGGAGCTGCTGGATCTTGATCAGAGTCCATACCTGCGAAGGCTGGAGCTGTGTGGTCTCCGGGAGCAGCGCAAGTAGCGCCGAGAAGAAGATGAGCAGGAGACGGTCCGTCCTCGCCATTGGAGACAGAATTTCTCTCGATCCAAAAACACTATTTGGTCACTGCTCCACTCTGCTCTTTATTATCAAGCAACACGAAGAAAAGGAGCACAAAAGATTATCGACGAAGCTGGGGCTCTCCTTGCCTGATCTTGGATCGGTTTCTCCTTCTGATCAAGAACAGTGACAGCATCAGTGGAATGAATAGCCAAACGCGGGCACATTGGAGGCGAAAACATCATCAGGATTTAGGCAGCAAAACTAACGAGCTCATCTCCCCACTTGATCAGCAGCAGCAGAGATGTGGCACTAAAGTCCAGACCTCAAAGGTTTAAAGGTAAGGAGGCAAAGAAAAAGAAAAAGGTTAAGCAAAGCTGCCTGTAACTGGAGACAGCTATCAGACACTAGAAACAGTGAGCAGGGTGAGCTCCAAACTTCACCTGGGCAAGCAAACTAACATCTCCTCCCATGCCTGTCCAACAAGGAACTGAAAGAGAAACCAATGAACCCTGCTGCTACCCGTTGCAAGACGAACTCCTCGCTACCACTAGGCGCCAAGATTACTAAGCACTTCACAAGAAACCCGTGAACGAACTGATGAATGTTACCTTGCAGCAGCAATGAAGAGGCCAGGAAAACCTTCCTCGGAGCTCAGATCAATGGTGAAGGCATCAGAACAACGGCAGGAAGAGCTTCGTGTTTCTTGCGGTCCGTGGCCGCTTGTTGCCGCCGGTGCTGTATGGGTATTGTCCCAGCTCAGAGTTCACTCAGCGAGTGTCAACTGTCAACTAGTACTAGTAGTGCAGCAGCGCGGCGCATCACGGTCACGGGAGTGGCAGGGGCAGAGGAGGGAGAGGCCACTGGAGCAACGGACAGGTGGTGTCTCCAAAGGCTGAGCTGGACATGGAGGGAGCAGGCAACGGACAAAGGATGGCAGTCCATTAGTGTTCCAGTCTTTCAGAGATACACCATCACTCTCTTTACATGGGCAAATAAAATTAAGGGAAAAAAAACAAAGTGCAATCAGCTGGTGTGATGCTTCACTGCTTTCCGGGATTAGGTTCGTCTTTTTTCTTAAATCTGTGCTTGTTCAATGATAGGTAGTAGGATACTGTCACTGTGCTGCTTTAGTATATGTCTCCACAAGTGTAAGTTTTTTCCCTATAGTTCCGCAGGCTTTGCCATGCTCAGGAACACAATTATCTACACGTTAAAACAAAAACAAAAATCTCTAGATTCCTTCATTCCGTGCAATGATCGATCTGCCTTTTTACTAGTATTAGGCCAGCTACTCTGAACCTGAAGAGCAGTACTGCTAGCACCAAAAGACGTTAGGACCGACATGGTGACATTATTGCACGGTAAGACATCATGCTTTCCTCAGCTAATATGATGAACACGCCCTTTATTTCCCCCTCGTGCTTTTCCCTTCTTTTCTCCCGATATCCGTTGTTGGTTCGTTTCCTCGGCACTTCTACCCCAGGAGCTGCCGACCTGAACCTGATGAGGCTGCTTTGCCTAAAGTAGTGACGAGCTGCATCAAAGACCAAAAGCGTCTCCCCTCATTCATGCCCTGCGAGGATGCAGGGGAGAAGGGCCCCCTTCAACTTCAACACAGGATACAAGAGAACACCGCAACCACTTGCTGCACTGAAAAATCAGGTTTGATCCATGCAAACTTCAACGCCGTCGCCTTGTTCGTGTGGCTTGTCAGCCACCAGTAAGCAATATTGTTCTTTCACATCAAATCAGCATCAGGCAGCACCAGCGAGCGGCATTTTTTCTCTCATAACAAATCTAACACCAGCAACCAGTCAGCTGAAATGAATGTTTGTGAGATTTTTTTTGTGAAGGTGGATGACTGGCTAGGGATATGAATACTTGTTATGTCATCATCCAACTAACTTGGCCCCTTGTAGAGGTAGAAGCTTGTCGTCCTGCTGGGACAGCACAAGAACTCTTCCTCGTCATCAGACAGGATGACAGGTCATGGAGCTGAGCAAGTGTTGTTGGAACAGAACAAACTGAACTGCGTCGGCTTCACTTCATTACGGAACTGCGTGGTCCTTGCCACTGAGCAACGTGGTGACGTTCATGTGCCCGTCTTTAATCTGTACACGACGAATCCTAGTGAAAAATAGTAGCATTTACCAACACTTTTCCACCGAAAAAGGACAACTTACAACGTATGAATGATCACGCAAGAACCATGTCGTTCCATGTACTTTCGTTCAAGAAAAAAAGAGTTGTGACATTTAGGAATCATGCATGTATTCCCACCGTTACAAACTGTATGTCATTTTGGCATTTCAAAATTCACAATTTCTATTATGCATCAAGATGTATAGATACATAATAATAAATATAAGTCTAGATTCACCAAAATGATCTATGATTTAGAACGATGAAGAAAAGAAAAGGCCAACTAAATCGACTATCTTTTGCATAGAAACCTTAGACCGCCTTTTCCCCATTTTAGGCATCAAAAGCATACGGCATGGACCAGGCAGAGAAAGCATCACGATGTTAACCACACTATCACAGGGGGTTCGCTCTTTAATCCTTGCACCTTCTCATAAACCAAACAAGTTTTCCACTATTGAAACAGCCGGTACCACTGCCATTTTACACCAAATTAATCAAGGGGGGGAATCAGCCAGGAGAACACAAGAACTGTCAGAATGGCCTACGCCATCAAAGTTTGCGATGCACGCAAGCAAGCGAGCCGCCGAGCAGCCTGTTCATCGATGTGTTGGTGAGTGAGTGAAAGCTGACGACTCGAAGAGTGAGTGCCGGCTTGTCGAGACGTAGTGCGTGCCATCGACCGGGCACACGTACGCGCCCGTACTCCGGGCGCCGGTGTCAGGCCCGGTTGGTGGCGATCCGCCCGGCGCCATTACTCCGCCGGTGACGGCGCCCGGAGCCCGGATGCCATGAACATCCGTAGCATCCGGATCAGTGCCATCACCCGGCGGCCGCGATGCGAACGCCATGGCCGTCCTGGCACGGCGTTCCCGGGAAGCACGGAGTAAATTCGGCCGCAACCGGCCATCGCACGCTACGCCGCCCGTGTTCCCGACACGGCCATCAATGGCGGAACGGCCTCCAGATCCGGCGAGAGGTGGCCGCCACCGGCGTTCCGTCGCCCCGGTGCTGGCCGCGTGTTGCGCGCTCCATCCAGATCGCAGGCCATGAACGATCACATGGCGTGATCGTAGGCTAAGGACCAGGGTTGGGGACGACTCATTGCCGGGGTTTTTACTGACGCCGTACAAAAGACGTTGGCGAATTCAGAGCTCCAGGACACGGCACAGTGCTCCCAGGTACAGGGCCAGTTTTGCATCGTGCAACAGGGTTTCAGAAATTCAGTAGCAGCCAGGCACATCAATCATCAAACATGGAGTCTGGAAGAAGGCGTGGTACTGACAAAAACGAATAGACGATGCAGGGGTTATTTCTAAGAACAAAGGGGGGTGCCAGCGGTAGCACTTGGACGTCATGGCAAATACTGGTTCATGTTGCATCATTATCGGGTCTTCTGGTACCATGCAAAAACTTTGAGCTGCTTGTGGACCATGTCGAAACTCCATACTACGATAAGTGCCCAGATGAAAGGACGAATGGATCTTTGAAACTTCAAGCACCAAAGGCTGTAGTTTTGCCTTTATCATGATGGCCTCATGAACTTTGGATCAAAAGTTGAAAACCAAGGGCCACTTATCTTTTCTGCCCGGCACACCATGATACCAAACCTTTGTACAATTTACCTACATATTATGGAGACGAATGTAGTTAGTAATAAGTAGCAGTACGAAAGTGATCTTAAAAGTACGAAAGCGTTCATGCATTAACAGAAGCCTGGGAACAAGTTCAAAGAAAGCACATCGAAAGCTACAACTAAACCACCAACCAGGGTACATTGGTACAAGAGGTTAAGTATTACATCCTTCGAGGAGATGGTGATGGAAAAAAGAACGAAATTCAGATGTCAGACCAGACATAAAATCCGATAGGACAAGGGGAAAAAAGGGGCATCTAGTTTATCAGCTCTTCCAGCCATGGATGATGCTACCCCCCCATTGCAAAATACTTATCATTTTAGCTTTTCTAGATACAATCTCTTTGTTATGCATCTAGATATGTATTATGTCCATATACATAAAGCAATGTATGTAGTGGCAAATATTTTGAAACGGATGGAGTAGGGCACAAAAGCAGGCACTGCTTTAATCCGATAAGCAGATCAGTTCATCAACAAGAATTATCTATATAGCATTAGCAGAAGGTAAAATATCATGTGATGAAATGAGAATTTTGCATCCATACCCTCAGATCATGCTCAGACCTCTTGAGTTGTTATAATATGAAGTAACATACTACAGAAAATATCAATTAACAATTTAAAAAAACTTCAATCCTCATCACATAAAAAAAACATGTTCCATTATGTTCGCATATACGAGTAAAAAGTCCACATAAACCCTTGTACAAACAAGACTAAGAGGTTCGTAAAAGAAAAGAAATATAAACTACACAGTTAATGTTTGTGATAACTTGCAAGTCATGAGCTAATACTAAGCTCAGACAAATAGGTTACTCACAATTATTTTTGGTTGCGTGCTGGAAAATGTGCAATTTTCTACACACAATTTCGAAAGGGCAACCGATGAAGAGAAGCCCTGAATCCAATAAGCTTATGGGGCCAATAACTCTAAAATTTATGGCAATCATCCAGAACGGGCAAAAGATGGGCATGGCAGAATGAAAAGAACTTTTATCAAAAGGTATGCTACTGTTGGTTACGCTTCTGCATAAGCAAGCGCAAACATAGAAAAATAAAACATAAAAATTGCATCAACAACAATTTCTTTACGTACTGCTTCATAAAAGGAATTTCAGATTTAGAATTATGTTAACATTATCATAATGAAGAAGCAATATGGAGGGAGTTTGACACCATCAACGACAACATACAAGCGCTGGCCTTCCCTCAACAAGATTACTGTAGAACCCAAAAATAAACACAATCTAAAAAACTGCTGATGCAACTCATTTGAGCAATGAAAGTGCAAACTAGGGTACTAACTCCTATGTAAGAATAAGTGACGAGTAAATCAGATAGGTGTTCATCCTTCTCCGGCCTACACTAATCTTGACAGCTCAGAATGAGCATAGTGGTTGCAAGTATCCAGTTATGCAAATCACTGGGTACAGTAAACAATGTTACTGATTGAATGCAGCTTTGGCTGACTAGTCTAATTTTATGAACGGTAGGCAACACCATATGAGCAAATCAGAAAGATTTAAAAGACACACAAGAGGACAGAAAAATTGACAGCAGAAAGCCTTGGTAGGTGGTATAAACTACTAGACTCCGTAAGACCATTTTCTTGTATCCAGGGCATACTAACTGCTGTGAAAAATGTAGCAGCCGTGTGAACTTGCTGAGATAGTAGTGAATGAAAAATTGGCACTCATATATCAGCCGTTCTTGAAAAAATATAGGAATGATGTATTGAATGTATTCGAATACAAATGAAAGGCAACCACAATTCCCAGGAAAGGCAAACCATTTCAAATCAGATGGCATTTGTACATATATCCATTAAGTGCAGGATTTCATATGTACATCAGGTGCAGAATCCATGAACTAAATAAGAGAAGAGAGCAGCCCAACATCAATATCACAAGGACAACCATAACATCCCACATTAATTTATGGCCGAATTTCAGAATTACTCAATGAACTCTACCAAATGAGACTAGATGGTCATTAACAAAATGCACAGGCTGTTGCAAATTAAAGGACATCTGTTGACACTTGACAGTGGACAGTGGTATAGGTATACGCTATTGAACATCCAAGTCCAACACCTCGGCAGAAACAGAGCTCACCTGATTACTGAAGCGGGTTCTACATGTCGTTGTGGCCTGTGGGCCGGCGGCGGTGGCGCCGCAGCGGCATCCCCGGCCAAGGTGACGGCGGTGCTATACTAACTTCGGAGAGTCCATCGCCAGTGCCAGATGGCGCTCCCTCGTGAACTGCAGCGTTGGTCGGCCGGGGAACAGTGAAGGCTGAGCCCCCGTCAGCCACATCCGCATGGATGAACCTGCATCGGCATCAGCGGCTTAATCGTACGGTGAAGCGCCTTGAAGCTGAGCACCTGCAGCACCATCGAGCCATTCGGGTCGACATTACCGCCGACAAGCTCGCGCCGGCGCCGAGGCGACTGCGGGGTGAGCTCCGCGGTCGCGTCGGACGGAGTAGGGTTTTCCAGTGGCGATCTGGCTCGAAGAGGAGAGAGCCCAGTATTCATGTCTTGATTGGGCTTCTTAGCGTGATGGGCCGTATATTGAGGAGAAATGGCGGCAGCCTCACGCCGCCATAGTACTGTTCAGTATTCCGTCAGCTTTTGTTCATTGTCAGCGGTATTTGTCTACTCGAGGTGCCTTTCGCTCCTCCCTACAAGCTATTTGGGTGATTTCGTGGTCATATACACCTTATGACGAACTCAAATTTTAATTCGGTGGTAATGTCCATCCAAATTGTTATTAAATTTTAATAGGTGGTAATGTCTGCTCCCTCCGTTTCAAAATATAGACTCTATTCGTTTGGGTTATGAGCCAGCAGAACCAACACCAGCCATCAGCCGCTAGCCAAACGAACAGGCTGATAGGCAGTTTTATACATAATTTTTTTACGCATCTGAATATAGAGTTATGTTTAAATACGTAGCAATATCTATCTATATATTTAAAAAGTCAAAATGATCCACACTTTGAAAAGAAAATCTGGCTATTTACCGGTACACTGTGTGGGAGCTACCAGTTGCTGTCGCTGAAGACGTGTAACATTACCGTACGATTTGAGCAACGCGGCAGTAGCCTTTGCACTCGGCAGCATGTTCTTGGCAAATGTCATGTGGTTGTGGGCGAAGAACTGTGTGTTGGTGGTAGTAGAACAGGACACTTGGACGTGCTTGCTTGGCCAGATCCTACTGACGGTGATCGTTGGACCTGAACTCTGAGGAGGATTTCAGGGTTTGGCAGGTTCTTTTCTTGCAATCGCAGGCATCGTCATGCGTTTCAGCATGGAGAATGCCGTTCCGTGCAAAGGCTGGACGACGCATGTGCTTCACCTTTATCACCACTCTTCTATCCGCTCACCTTTTTTTATTGAAAGATTACCCACAATGGTATAATTAATCTACAGGATTATCTCGTGACAAAGCAATCACCAGCCGCCAGCAAGGGGGGATTCCGCACACGAGAAGGAACTGTGCTTTTGCAGAGACATGAGCTTAATTTCTTGTAGCATTAGAATGTTTCTACCACTAATTCCCAATCCGATTCAATAGCTGAGCAAGTTTCCCATGCTCTGAAGATCACTGACACTAGTATGTTACATACATATCCTAATAACCAGCTTAGTTGCAGTTAAAAAAAAACTAGTTGCAGTTGCAGACTTAAGCAGCTCCCAATGTGAAATTCTGAAAAGAGAAGCGGTAGCAGCAAACAAACAGGCGTCATCGACAGCAGCTTTGCCCTGCAGGCAAAAAATCGGAAGCGGGGGAATTTGTTAGCTGCTACTTTTCGATCAGAGACGGGGGAACAACAGAACAAGGGGATTTGGTAGCTACTGCTCGATCAGAGAGGCCCGACGCGATCGATTGCTACTGCCAGCAATCGACAGCGCTTGATCAACAAGGGAGCAGCATCCAGGAAGCGGAGTAGCAGCAGCAGGCTCGATCGGAGGACGAAGGAACTACGCACCTAGGAGGAAGACGAGGAGGAGGAGGAGGAAGTGGCGGCGGAGCGATCGGGCTCGGGCTCCGCGGGGGCCGGCGGCGGGGCCTGCTGCTGCTGCTGCTCCTGCTCCTCGCGGCGCTCGCGGAGGTGCGCGCGGATCTCGTGGATCCGGCCGCGGGCCTTCTCGACGAGGCGTCGGCGCTTGCCGTAGGTCTGCTCGAGGCGGCGCTGCAGCTCGGCGGCGCGCGCCCTCGCCCGCTCCAGCTCCGCCAGCGCCTCCGCGAGCCGCGCCCGCGCCGCCGCCAGCTGCGCGTCCGCCGCCGCCTCCCTCCTCCGCAGCTCCGCCGCCGCCGCCCACGCCGGCCGCCTCCCCTCGCACATCCCCGCTCGCCGTTCGGTGTGGGGACGTGGGCTTTGGTCTCTGGGTCGGGGTGGGTGGATCCGGGCCCTTTCTCTTATGGGAACGGACGGACGGACGGACGGCGTCGCTGCTGCTGCTGCTGCTGCTTGCCTGCTGCTGCTCTTCTCTACGGTCTTCGGCCTCCTGCCTGCGTGTGCGTGCGTACGTGGGCTTTGCAGTTGCAGCTCGCTCTGCTGCCTGCAGCCTGCTGCTTTCCTTCCTTTTTGCCTGATCGCGACGACTCGACGGTCATGCCGCTGCAGCACAGAGAAACAAACTGTGGCAATCGTGGGTTGCTGCCGAATTCCGATTGCCACACAATCATAGTCTACACGTCTAGTAGTGTAACGGAGATTAGTGGTGATTGGTGAAGCATCCGGTTCTTATTGCGCGCAATTATTGATGGGATTGGTTGCTTCTTCTCTACTACGTATCACTAGCACCTGGGCCCCCGGTGGGAAGGTCACTGACAGGTGAGCCCGCTGCAAACCTCTGAGATGATCCTAACCACGGACGGACTCTGATGTCCTTGCCAAATGCCAACGATTGGGCGCCGGCCGGCTCTCGCCAGTCGCCACATGCCCACGGTTTGGGAGAGTATTTTTGTGCGAGTCCATTCGACGAGTGCGACGAGGTTGTCTCGATCGCCACGGGGAGGTCCGTGCCCACTCCGGCCGACGGCTGGGCCCAACCCGATCCAGGCGAGTGATAATAACGAACAATAAGTGTCAAATCAAGACCAGGTCTGGGACTGGCATGGCATGGAGGCAAATTGTTCAAGAGACAAGCGCCGTCTCGTTGCATTTGGCGACACGCGAGGCACTTCCATGGCTGCCGCCATTGGCCTGCTCCAGCTGCGACGCAGAACAAGTCCTTTGTCTGCTCCGCTGACAGCCACTCATGCATGCCTCTGCCCGACCCAACTCACCCAAGTGACTAGCTAGTTCGTAGTTTGTACTAAGCCCTGCACTGTGCTCTCCATCTATATATACACTTGCAGATGCACCTTCGCTTCTCAGGCCAACAACAAGCATCATCAGATCGTGCACAAAGCAAGAGCTAGCTTAGCTGCACTGCTCCGAAACTGAAGGCTGAGGCATTCGCTGCTCAGAACCTGAAGAGTGCGCTAGCTAGCTCTGAGCTCTGACGACACACCCCAACCCACCAATGGCTTCCAAGCAGATGCTCGTGCTCGTCGCCGCCGCCCTCGCCGTCGCCTTCCTCCCGGCGCCCGCCGCCGCCACCGAGCACTGGGTCGGCGACGACAAGGGCTGGACCCTGAAGTTCAACTACACCAAATGGGCCGAGAGCAAGCAGTTCAAGGTCGGCGACACGCTAGGTACATACGCATTCAGATTCTCCCCTCCTCGATCTTCTCCGGTGACACGAGACCTGTGCACTCATTGCCTTGCGCGCGCGTTTCAGTGTTCAAGTACAACGAGCCCAGCCACACGGTGGTGGAGGTCAACGGCGCCGACTTCGCGGCGTGCAGCATCCCGGAGGACTCCAAGGTGATGGGCACCGGCCAGGACCAGGTGACGCTCACCGAGGCCGGCCGGCGGTGGTTCGTCTGCAACGTCGGCGCGCACTGCAAGAACGGCATGAAGGTCAAGATCAACGTCCTCGCCGCCGAAGAGGCCGCGGTCGCCGCCGAGGCTCCGACAGCGACGCCTCCGCCGCCGTCGAGCCCCGCGGCCGAGGTCCAGGCGCGCCTCGCACAGGCCGCGCTCGCGGTGGCCGCCGTGATCGCGGCCGTGCTCGTGTTCTAGGCTTCTAGCCGCCTTCTGATGTATTTGTGTGGTGGTTTCCTGCAAGAGTGTCCCGATGAGGTTTTCATTCTGTGTGTTTCCAAGAGAAAATTTCATTGTGTATTTGTAATTTTGTATCCAGTATTTTTTTTAGAATTATGTGTTCAAAGATTTTTTTTGGAATGTCGATGGTGCAATTGATCTAATTTGGTCACTGGAGCTACCAATGTTTGGGGACTTAGGGTGCTTAACAGTGGAAATTATATGTCTCTTCAAATTACTGTCCACTGTGTGCTATTACATGGTTCTTGAACCAAGAATGCACGCAATGATGTATAGCCGATCAACTTGTTGCGTTTTGCCCCTGTTTGCCGATCATAATAGTTCAACGTGTCAAGGAGATACCGTCAAGAATTATGTACGCATTATTGCAACAACCTGCAAACAGTAAAATTATGTTGCAACTCGCACAATGCTGAAAACGGTTGCCGTGTCCATGCACGCTGGCCTGGAATAAAACACTTGCTGCAAAATAAAGCCAGTTGGATTGTCACTTAAGACTTAATGGTTGTGTGCCCAAATTCAACAAGAAGAAATTCCTCTTAAGAAGGGAATGTCTATGCAAATATCTTTTGTTTAGGGTAATGTCTATGCAAATATCTAAGCAGTGAAAAGTCTGGCTGAGATTTTTTTATAACAAACACGCTTTATATAAATTAGCAGCAAAATACTGCTAAGTGGGATAAGTTATCTCAGGGTACATGGTCAAGAACATCCCGAATTGGGCAGCTCGAGATATGAGAAGGGTTATGACAACTGAGTCCTACATTAGATACATGATTTTGATGATTCTCAGCCTGAGTTGCTAAGACATGTGTTGTCCTGTTAAGATTTCTAGGGATCTTATATACCTTGTAGGTTTTGCCTTGCCCTGCATTAAAAAATGTTTGAGTGTAGAATTTGCATCCCATCTTGGAATAGAAGTTGGAAGAGGGAATAATATCGGTATGGGTAATTGTATGAGCAGTCAGGTCGGAAAATTTTTTGATTTATGAGATCTACATTTCAAGTTTGAGAAAAATGATTCTGAAGTTGATTGATAGTGAGTGGAAGACTCGATACATTGACCGGTAGATTGAGATTGGAGTGAATGGTTTCCCAAATTTGACACCAAGGGGTATTCCAAATGTTGGAGTTACCTTTATGAATTTGAACGGTACCATTAGTCGACAGAATGTCTTTGACTCGCAATATAGATGTACAAAAAATGGATTTGAGCATATTTTTGTCTGCTGTCCAAAAAGATTTTTAGGATAATATTTTGACTTAAGAATAGCAGTTAATAATTCATGCTTGTTTGTAGCAATTCTCCAAGCTGCATTAAGAATGAAACTTTTGTTAATCGTGTGTAGGTCTCTTGTTGCAAGACCTCCATTTTTTTTGGTTTGTAGGTCTCTTAAGCAAAAGTCTTCTTCATATCTTTATGACTGAAAAGTAAAAGGATGACCCAAGTGGATAGTATTAGAGTTAAGGGTAGGGACGGGAAAAATAGCTTTTTGGAGGAAAACATGTTGGCATCTACATTCTTGCTAAAGAGGATAGAAGACTTACTTAAATTAGGTGTTTGCCCTGAAGCCTGGCACAACTAATCAATAGTTGTATTTATAGCAGTGGCTTCTCTGACAGTCACTTGGCCACATATGATGAGATCATCTGCAAATACCAAAGAGTGTATCTTGGGGGTGACCAAGACCCAACTGGAGCCCTGCAATATTGTTATTTTGTAGGCTGGACTGAAGCAGGTGAAGGAGATGATGCTTTCCAGACTGTACATTCTTCCAGAGGCTCTAGGAGAAAAATACTTGGGCTTGCCAACGATGGTTGGAAAAGTGGTTGATGGTACTTTTGACTATGTTACAGAACGAATCTGGGGTTGTGCACAAGGTTGGAGTGAAAATCTCTTTAGCTTTGCTGGTAGAGAGGTGTTGCTTAAAGCTAATGCTCAGGCTGTTCCTACATACCCTACGAGTTGCTTTCGTCTACCAACTCCAGTTTGCAAGAAATTGGAGACCTATATATCCAACTTCTGGTGGGGGAGTTCAATAGACAACCATAAAATACACTGGCAAAGATGGACAAAGCTGACAAGATCAAAGGGTGATGGTTGTATGGGTTTTAGGGACATGCCCTTCTTCAATCAAGCCATGCTAGGAAAACAAGGTTGGAGACTCCTAATGCGACCAGATTATTTGTGTGCACGGGTACTTAAAGGAAAATACTACCCACATGGTGACTTTCTTAGTGTGTCCAAAAGGAAGTGGAGCTCCGAGACTTGGCGAGCTATTCTTTATGGAAGAGAAGCGCTTAAAAAAGGACTGTCCAAAAGAGTAGGGCTAGAAAATTTCAATATTTGGTCTAAAAATTGGTTTGGTTCAACAGATCAGAGGCGACCAATATATAGTAGGGATAGTGTAAATATTGAGCAAGTACATGATCTCTTCAATCCAGGGACAAAGACGTGGAATGAACAGGTGGTGTGGGACACATTTGTGCCTAGAGACGCCACAGAAATTTTGAAGCTGAAACTGGGTGTTCATATGAATGATGACGTGCTAGCATGGGGGGCAGAACGACATGGTATATTTACTGTTCATTCATGCTACAAACTACTGAAAAAAGAGAATGAGCAGAAGGAAGTAGTTGCCGGGGGTGAGGTGTCTACATCTAATCAATCAATATGGTGGAAGAAACTGTGGAAGCTCAGAGTTCCACCAAAGATCAGAATATTTTGGTGGCGCGCAATGAATAACTACTTGCCGACCAAATGAGAACTGAAGAGAAGGCATGTGGCAAAGGAAGATTATTGTGAGACCTGTGGAATGGCTGAAGAATCACTTTTTCATGTGGCCTTCAAATGCAGCTATGCTCTTCACTTCTGGCAGGCCGCGAGAAAGGTCACAGGTTGCAAAGTTCCAGTACTTAACGAAAGAACATGGACACACGATCTTATGTTAGGCGAGCTTTGCTTGGAAAAGGAGATGGAGTTGGTCATTTGTGGAATTTGGTCGTTGTGGTCTGGACGAAATGTGCAGAGGCGTGGAAAGGAGAAATGGAATGCAATGGCTACTGTCAGACATGTGTCTGCGATGGTGGAGGAATTGATGTGCTTGGAAAGTGGGAGTGCTACAAATTTGTCTCGGGCTCAAATAAAATGGAAGAAGCCTAATCATGGATGGTGTAAAGTGAATACTGATGGTGCTTTCCATGCCAGCTCGTGTACAAGTGCAGGAGGTGTGGTGATTAGGGATGGGGATGGACAACTAATGACGGTTGCAGCAAGGAGGTACCAGTACGTGGCATATGCGTTAATGGCTGAAGCGCTTGCAGCTAGGGATGGGCTTAAACTGGCAGAGGCACATGGTGTGGAACGAGTTATTTTGGAGATTGATAGTCTCGAGATGTATAATCTTCTACAATCATGCCTGGGGGAGAGAAGTGCAGTAGCAGGCCTTTGGCAGGAAATCCGAGAGCTTGGCAGGAGTTTTAGTTCTTTCAAACTTTCCTTTGTGTATCGGGAGGGCAATGAGGCAGCTCATTTGTGTGCGAGCCTTGTCTCAGAGTCAAACCTGAAGGTGGTGTGGATTACTGTCTTTCCGCCTCGTTTAATGTGAGTGGTGGAGACAGATTGTAATCCTGTCAATTATTAATGAAGTTCTGGTGATTGCTCAAAAAAATGTATGGGGAGAGAGGACAACCCTGTCTAATGTCTCTGGATAGGTAACTGTATTCTGACGGTTTACCATTAACAAGAATCTGCATAGTGGTCGTAGAGATACAAGCATACAAGAGGAAAATGAAATGATCATTGAAATGTTGCTTAAGGAGAGTTTGGGCAATAAATTTCGAACTGGTTCTGTCAAAAGCTTTTGCCAAATCCAATTTCAAAAGGAAAGCTTTGCGATTCCAAGATTTTAAATTGAAAACGTGGATAATTTCCTAAGCTATGATTATATTACTAAAAAGGAAAAATAGGCAATCTCGTCCCTGAATTATTGGCAAACGGTCGAGTTCGTCCCGGAACTTCTGAAAAGACCAGTTTAGTCCTTCAACTTTGATGATCTACATCAGTTACATCCTCCTTCCGTTTTGTCGTCAACGTCGTCACAAGGTAAGTCACAGTGCTCTGTTTGCCCATGTTCAAATCGTATTGAGAACTATTCGTCGCCACCGCCGCCACATCGAGCTGGGAGGTCGGCGCCCTCCCACCCGCGTGTCCCACCGGCGCCTCCCACTGGCATGAGCGCCTTGAGGCCGAGATGGCCGCGCAGTCGTCGCAGCTCCGATGCAGCAGAATCATCAGCACGTAGGCCGACTTCTCCTGGCACCTGGGCTCGTCGGCCCAGTTGAGCACGTCGACGAGGGAAGGCACTACATCGGGGACGTGGTTCATCGCACGGCGGCCCTCGGGACAGGGCGCCACGAGGTTGCACAGCAGCGCAAGAGAACGGCCCGTCACGGGCGTGTCCCCGACGGACGCCACCAGCGCCGGCGCGAGCCCGACCGCCTGCAGGTGTGGCGCGTTCGCGGGCGTGATGGACAGGTTAAGGAGCGCGCGGCGCGTCGTGGCACTCCTGCTCGGTGGAGGACCCGCCCTGGAACACGCTCACGAGGAAGGGTGCGGTGCCGGACACGCCGATGGCGGGCTTGTTCACGTCGAGCGCACTAAGGCAGAGGAAGTTGGAAGTTGGCAACCACGACCTCCGTGAGAGTGGCGGACGCGCCGCCCTCCGTAATGCAAAGCATCTTGTGCATGGTGCCGTCCTGCACGTTCACCGCCTTGTTCCTGGGAATGGCGCATGGCGGCAAGCAATGCACTGAATCAGACACCAACCAAACTCCGATCTGAGATACTGATCACGAAGCAAAGGAAAGGGAGAACATGAGCGCATAGAAAAACTCACGTGTCACGGGCTCATTGCCGACCCCCAGGTTGAGCAGCGCGTACAGCGCGGCGACTGTGACCTCCTTCCCGCCGTCGTTCGGCATCACGACGAGCTGCGGGATGGCGCCGAGCATCGGGAGCATCTCCCTCGAGGTGACGTCGTCCTTGGCCTTCCTCCGCACAGCCGCCGCCGCCTCGACGCGGGACATGCACGCCTCGGCTCCTCCTTCCTGGAGCGTCGTGACCATGCCGTTCAGCTCCTCGAGCGCCTCCACCTTCCTGGCCTCCTCGTCTGCGTCTTCGCACTCGGAGGGCTCCTCCGCCCTGAGCAGATCCACGAGATTGTCCGACCGTGGGTGGGCGGCGAGAGCAGCAACTCTAGGTGGGCGGAGCTCAGGGAGGATCGCCGAAGCATCTACGACCGGCGCCCAAAGCAGCTCTACAGCGCGCGCCGCGGGGAGCCCGTCCCTGTGTGGTGATGCTACAGGCCTGACGAGGATGAGAACAAGACAGATGAACGACTGACCAAGGGCACAAGAGTATTTACCACTGTCTGTCACAATATACTCACGACGTCTAGTGAAAAAACGGATTGTGACGCACCAGGTTTTTAATTACCGTCATTAATGCTAATGACCGGATCAGCCGAGTCAAACCGGCCGAACACTGATCAAACCTAGGTCAACCTGGGTCATCACCTCGAAAACCTCGCCAATGAACCCTAATGAACCCCTTGACCAAGACTACACACATCCGTGGTCGACCCTTGGTCAAAGTCACGGTCAAACCCGGCTTAACCGTTGACGTCAGCGAATGTCGTCCGGAACTTTTGTCGCGTTCTCCGAATTTCACCTAAACACTTCAAAATATTACTTTATGAAAGTTGTCCATCTTGTTGAGGGACACAACTTTTATGTAGATTGGCATTTCAAATTTTGAGTAGAAATTAGTGAAAAACTTGGTCAACCGACAATACCTCCTGTTTACCGGGGCATGGCAGCATTCCAAGTTGGCACGACGTTCCTGCAAAATCCGTCGAGAAAAACACTAGACGACCTTGTGAAAGTTGTAGAGGGTAGTGAGATCTACAACTTTCCTATTCACCACTTTGTGCACTTCTATTCAAAATTTTTGAGCAAAACGTGGTCAAACACTGCCAGGACGACACAGGAAATGCACCGGCGCTCCCGCCGCGCCGCGCCGCCGCGCCCGCGCCGGGCTGCGCTCGCCTCGGCGTCCGTGCCCCGTGCGCGCCTTCCCAATGCTGCACACCCTCCCAAATTCCACGCCCCAAGGTACAAGCCGCGCTCGGCCCCGGCGGTCCGTCGGCCGCGTTTGCCGAGCGCGCCGGCCGAGGGCTCGGCGGCCGTACGAGCTGCATTAACCGGCCCCGGGACGCCTCACCGTGGACTTGACCCCCCCTTGCTTGCTCGCTCGCGATATAAAGCGGCCACGGCCGTCCTCCCGAGCTCTTGGCCGGCGTCGGCACCCGCCGCCGCCGCGCCTCGTCCACGAACGTTCCCCCCGGTCCCGGCGCCTTAAAACTTGCCCCCCTGCTCTACCG
This sequence comes from Cenchrus americanus, assembly GCA_947561735.1. NCBI lineage: Eukaryota > Viridiplantae > Streptophyta > Magnoliopsida > Poales > Poaceae > Cenchrus > Cenchrus americanus. The sequence goes on along the minus strand of OX387240.1, from coordinate 7,647,082 downwards.
GAGCCGCGCCGTGCCGCCCCGCTTTCGCGCCGGCCGGGAGCTCACCGGAGGCGAGCTCCAGGCGGGTACCAACCGGTGGTGCCGCGGAGCACCCTCGCCGGCAACCCTATCCTCCAACCAAGCCCTCAAACCAAGCGCGGGTGAGCACTAGACCTCCTCCCCACCCTCCCCCGGCCGGGCTCCGGCGATCCCCGGCCGAAATTGTCGCCAGACCACTGGCCCGCCGCCCCCAGGGACCACATTGCAAAACAAAAGATCTTTGTGAGGGCCTCCCTGCAATTGGTAACTCCAATAGTAAAAGTGCTTTGGTTGTTTCTTGTAAATTGTGTAGAAAATCGTAGAGAAATCAGAAAAATGCAAAACCAATTTTGTTGGATTCGAGTTGAAATATCCCACAACGTTTGTTATTCTGGCCTGAGCTAATTCCTGTTAGATTTTGCATGAAAAATACAAAAATGAAAAACCTAGATCTGCAATATCTCAAAATCTATAAATCCTATATATCTAATTTTTTGATATGCTGTGTGTTAGGTCATGACTAGCTCCTGAGCCAAAAATTGCACAAATTTATGATGTAAAGCTTTTTATAAAAATGTTTTGCCATTTCCGCACGACCTGCATAAATGATTTTTCTAGCTACAAATAATTAGGTTTTTGCAACCAACTTTTGCACACTATCTTTTTATTCTAAAAAAAACCTCTGGTTAACTAAAAACAATTTTATAAATAACAGAAATAATTATTCTTGAATTACGATTGTTTTTCTTTGTAAATACATAACTCAAATTTCACAATAGTTCTAGGTGTATGTGCTGCACCTCTAGTCTAGTTTTGGGCCATATAACATTTGTGGGAAAGTTTGGATCTTTTTTTTGAGTATTTATTTTTGTGTGCATTTACCTTGTCCTTCTAGTTAGCTTTTGTTATTTTCAAAAAGAATTAATTTCTAGCTATCCAAAGCATGCATGTGTGTCCAGTGGCTTGTTATAGATGTTTAGTGTGTAACACACCCTTCCAATGAATTTATTAATAAATTTCATGAATAAAAACTATGGAAGCATTTAAAGGCTTAATAGTCATTAAATGGGAAATATCACCAAACCACCCTTACTAATCTTGTGTGTGGTTGCAAATCATGTTAAAAGGTTAAATGTACCCACCCACTACTGTTTGTGAAGTTAAATTAAATTATTTACATATATATGTACACAGTCACCATCAACAAGAATGTCTAACAAAGAATTGCAAATTGTTCCTTTTTGGAAGAGTATGCTAAATGTATTCTTATCTAGGTGAATGTGTCCAACTAGTATACTCCTTGGTTGTCATTTATGGGTTGTGGTTAATTAAATTAAAAACCGTCAAATAAATCTTGCATTTGCATCCTTGTGTAGATCTTTCCGACGATAGACGAACGTTCGTGCCGGAAGGTGGGAACGAAGGTGCCGACGAAGGGTTGCAGTGCGTGGACGTAGCTCAAGACCTGGACCCAAGTCCAGAAGGGCCCAAGGCCAACCTTGCCAGCGAAGGCAAGCCCCGAATCATTAACCCCGTCTTTTAAAATATGCAATTATGTTTGCTACGATTGTGCATTTACGTTTCAGGAGTTGAATTGAAACCCTAGATGCATGATCCCTAGGTACCTATGCTCTATCACTAGTATGCTAGGTCGATAGCTGCTATGCTATAGGACCCGATAGAAGTCGAGTGATGTTCGTCACTCGCGAGACTAGGTTCTTATGTTGGAATCATAAGATCTTTTTAAATGGATTGCTCATGTGGTAAGAGCATGGGATTGGGCTCCGGTCCAGTGGCTTTCTGGCTAAGCTTTTGAATGTACCAAACATTTGCCGGGAATGGGACCGGTAAGCCTAGTACCTTAATGAGACGGCGCGGGAACTTTTCCCTACTACTCTTGAGTAATCGCCTTACCGGCTAGCTACCGGGAAGGGGGGTGTATTGTGTGAGACTGGATACTTTGCGGGGTATACCAGCTAACCTTGCACCCAGGACTGTAGGCTCTGCTCCCAACCCGAGGACTTTTGGGAACTGCCTGGGAAAGTTGTCCTTGCGGGGGCAGCCTACCGTGTGTTTGGGTTTACCTTGCAAGGTTTAAATCAATCGATTGTCGGCCTCTCACCGTTATCCGAGACTGCTTAATCAACTGGCCATGATATCCCATAATGATGGAACTCGAGGAAGATGGTTGTATGAATTAATTGCTTGTCCAATTCTTGATTGGATTAGATGGCACATTTAGAAATGGTAATCAACTAGAACTTGCGCTAAAAGATTGAAAGTAAGGATCTACTCTTAGTAGCTGTTCAGCAAAAGAAACTCCACCGGCCAGAAGCCTTTCATGTCTAGAGTTGGTGATGTAGTTATCACCCGACGGTTAAGTCTTGCTGAGTATTAGTATACTCAGCCTTGCTTTAAAACTGTTGTTGCAGGTGATGTTGACCGGATGGGTGACGACAAGTGATGACATCACGGATGGCCTCCTGTGATGTTCACCGTTGCGCTAGTTAATTTATTTCCGCTGTATTTCAAACTCTGAATCTTTACTCCATGTCAGGAACAATGGTTTGTAATAAAATGTTTAATTCATGTTGTACTCTGGACTCGCCTTCGCGTGAGTTTTAATGCATGTGTCGATCCTCTGTTCGATGTCCAAGTGATTTACCGGGCGTTAACCCGGCAACCAACGGCAGGATGATACTTTACTATTGCTTAGTGACCCAAGTGGATCGGTCTTAGGCGATAGTACGGTATTTTCCTGGGTGGGTTGTCACAGCTGGTATCAGAGCGATCGCATGCACCAGAGCTTAATTAAGAACCTTAATCACATGATTTTGGAATAAAAACTGCCAAGATTGTTTGATTTGCAAAACACGTTGGTCCGTTAAGGATAAACTAGACCGAGAGGCCCTAGAGGGAATTTTGGGTTCCTTCAGGTGGCTTAATTAATTTATGGTTTATTTTGCTAACTTCCAGCACATTACTTTATGTCAGACTTACTTTTTTTGCACAATCAAACTAGATGAGCCACGTGTTTTATACGTGTGCTGCACCGCATCACGGGAATTGCGAGGGTTGATGGAGTGATCCATTCCACGGATCCCATCTTCGCGTCTGGTTATGAGTGGTGTTGTCGCCACGTGTCTCATACGTGAGCATTCCGCATGTCGAGTATGCGAGGCAAGGATATACTCCATTCAAACGGAGGATGTCCGAGGTTGGACGCTGTCCATGCAGCGGCTTAACGCATGGATGCCGTTTCTATAGTGAACGGTACTGTTTGTGGACGCTTTCATGAGTGCTAGCATGAAAGGTTCGTTGTGTTCTGTGATCTTCTGCAGGTACCCTAACCTCGTTTCGTAAGTCGCTAAGTGAGCATCGACTAGTTCTCGACTGGTTATTATAGGGAGATACGTGTATGTGCCATGCCACCGGCGCTAACTTCGAGTTTTGGCTGAATGCCTTGTGAGGACGCATAGGATGTCTTGCATCATACTAAAAGTCGTGGAAAAACCTAAACTAAACTCGTCTCTGTTTCCGTGCTCTCTAAGGTAAAATAGTGATAGTGTGTTTGTCCCTCCTAGCCTCTCAAGTGTGGATGTGTTGTTGTGCATGAAATTGTTAGAGTTGTTCCTTAGATCACTGTACTTGTCCAAGAATCTTTTGTCTGGGTGATCTCGACCTAGATTGCTCCAATCTAATCTAGTTTCTGCTCGCCGAAGTTCACGATCATTACTTGGTCTACCGCAAGTTATGCTCGGTTAGTCAACCCTTGTCTGCTATCTCCCTAGAACCTTTTGAAATCTTGCTTGGTTAAGCACCTTCCTAATCCTCTGGCTCAACCTCGCGTACCCAACTTGAGTTTCATAACCTTGCTAAGTTACGCCGCAGATTTGAGAAGTGTTGGACTCTGGTTTGAGTTAGGAAGTTCGGTTTCCTATTACCATAACCTTGTACCATTTGGTATGCCTACTCGTTCGAGTTCAGCATACATTGGATTTTAGTATACATAATTACCCCATACCTTAACCCTATCCATATTCGTGGATCAAGTACCTTTGTACACTCGCACCCGACTGATTCCCACTGTTGTCATTATGTCCAGATGGACAACGCTGGATCTACATCGGCTGATGTGGAATCATGGACTCTCGTGAACTACCTCGAGGAGGGTGGTTTTCCTGCACTTTTGTGGGACACCCTGAAGGACTTTGGGTACACCACTTACCTAGAGTACTCGACACGTGAGGTCATGACCACAGGCCAACTCCTTCGTTGTGAAGTAAAGGTGAAGATTTCCGTGTGCCCGACCAATCCTGCTTGGGAAGAGTGGGAGTGTAAGGCACAAGGGCGAAACTTGTCCGACGCTGTGCAGAAGGCTGCTCTCGAAGCACTCACAATTTTCTGTGGAAAGCACCCGGCCGAAATAGCCAACTCTGTAGCCAAGGTAATTCCGGTACCTGAGTGACACATTGTACCGGGTTGCGAACGAGAAACTATCCTTCCAGCCCAGAGCAACTCTCACTATAGTCCTGATCTTGTCACCTCAGTCCCCTTTTCAGAGGCCATGTACGACACCTACCGACGAATAGTAGGAGAAAGTGTATTCTATAGGCACCAAATCTATAGATACAAAGTTAAAGAAATAGAGTGTACAGCTCAAGCGTTGAAGGAAGCCCGAGCCATGATAGCTACCCTCAGGAAGGAAAGACGCAAGGACAAGGCAAAGATTCAAGAATTGAGTGAGATCATACATGAGCAGAATTTCTTGTTGCAGCATAACGACCAGTATATGCTTGAACTGGAAAATCAACTGGAAGCTATAGCCGCTACACCCCCAGAACCTGTCATTCCTGGACCAGCAGGAGAAGAAGATGCCGAAGATATCCAAGGAGAATCTGGAATTGAGTCTGGACCCGAGTCACCCTAGTCCCTCAGCGTGGCAGATCCAACCCTAGGAAGTTGGTCCGTTGGAAATAAAATTCTAAGTCGTAAGAGTGTAGTGTTGGTAAGGAACCCTAGTGGGCAATCACCGCGTTCGGTTAGCTATTGCGGTTGGTTGAACTAGGAACCTTGTTGTGCAGCTAGTCTGCAATGTAACTCCAAACATTGTTTGGTAATTCTGAAAACCATCATCGATGTAATGCCTGGATTAAACATCTCTTTCAGCAGAAATGTTCGTAAGGCAGTATTTAGGCTAGTTATGATCAATCAAGTTCTGTGCTCCACAAATTTCGTGTCAATCAAAGATCCGATCGAATCCTCAATCTTGAACTTATTCTTTTCGGTCTTGCTCAAAACCTTGTGATTTAAATTAAAATGTTACTTTGAGCATGCACTGCATCGCATATGCATTTGGGAAGCTTGGGTATACTAACTTGCATTCGCATGAAAACTCCGTACCCCTACTCTGCTTATATTGATGGTGATGTAGTGATCCCATAGCCAAAGGTGTCGCGACGGAACCTAGGGCATCGTGTGTGCTGCAGCCACACGACTACCACTAGGAGCGCGCTAGGTATCTTGGTTGTGAGAAAGCAACTCGCCACTCAGATCCTTTCCTTCCTATGATTGCCCTTGAAATCACTAACTCATCATATGGGTAATCGAGTCATTCTAACGAGCATCATGAGCACCCATACCGCACAAGCATGTGCATAGTGTCTTCGCAAGCATGAGCATCGCATCAACTTTGGAAATTTTCACACCTTAAAAACAATGAGTTGTCGAAACCCCAAATTTACGAAGTAAGTAAAGGTGTGAGCAAGATTGTTCTGAAGTTCCCACTTGAAGTCATCTTTCGTATAAGAGATTATGGAACTCTTTCATTAGCCTTACTTTTTCTTCGTAATGGTCTTTTGGAAATCTCTGTCGAATTGGCTTCTTGCCGCAAAACTCGACGACCTTGTAGCATCAAATTTCGTTAATGCTAGCCAAGTGGAAGCAGTAGGCGTAGAAGTTCTCCTGAGCAGTCAAGGCTCTCGAATAGTCAGTATGAAGGATTCATCCATCGCATTTTTGTCTCGATCCGTACTCATAACTTTCAAATCTTCAGAACCGAGCAAGGAAGTACACCCAGGATCGATCGAAGCTTTTTGCTACGCTTCTCTTGTTGCTATCGCGAACGTAAAGCGTTGTATACTGAGCTTTTCTCGTTTTGCTCCCCACCATGATCAATTCCTTAGACCGTTGGACCTTATCTGCGTTAGTGTCACGACCGTGCAGCGCCGTGACGTCACTCCACCATCTTTTTTCGCAACCGTACTCACGACGCTGAGACCCCACGAGTTGACCTTGTTGAGCTCCGTGTTGTCTACACCAGATACCCGGATGGTTAAATGACCGTTACAGCCCCGCAGCGGTTATAAAAGGGAACCCTTTTACCCAGAACCGCCGATGCGAAAGCTCCATTTCCACCCGAGCTCGGCATTATCACTGTTCTTGTTCTTCCTCCAGCTAGCATGGGCCACATTGTCAATAGAGCATCTCTCCCATCTGTTCCGTTCCTCGCCGAGCAAGCTGTTCCTCCGTCTTCATCCCCGACGTCGAGAAGAAGCTCAGAGTAGACCGGAAGAAAAATTCAAGCCAAGCTGCCATCCATGCCTCCGTCTTCGGAAGAGCTCGAGTCGTTTCGCTGGACATTGATAGGGATGTATCTCTGTATCGTAGGAGGATTATGTCTGTTATTAGCTGTGCATGTGCACATTCATCGCCCACTTCCTCATGAACGACAATGAGGTAGTAAGGGAACGTACCTTGTACCTTTTGTTCCATCTGCATTCCCGACTATGGGATGAGTAAGCAAAGCCTGACCGAATTGAATACTTGTGACTGTTGATGTCCGGTTCACATTACTTACCGTGAACGAGTCTCGTAGAGTATGTTCGAATTATGAGTTTATGAGTGAGATTCTGAACGTGAACTAATTAGGGACCTAATTTTTAGATGTTCAGACCGGCGCGAAGTAACCCCAATGGTTTTGCTGCGCTGGGTAGTGGTGATCTATCGCTACCACTGCCCACGACGCTGACCGAAGCTTTCGTAGCAATGCATACCGAGGTGTTGTGCCAGCTCCTGCAGGCACAACAACGGATGGCTCAGCAACTACAGAAAATGCCACCGATGCAACATAAGCTCCAACCTTCCAAGCCCTGTTCACCTGAAGTACCTACCCAGAGTGACATAAACGCCATTGTCGGCGCAACTCAACTGTTGGAAGGGCAGAATTCCATGCTGAACTAGATGGTGTACGATATCATCCAAGGACGTTATGGGAAACCATCTCAAAATAGTTTGGCAGACAGTCTCTCTCAGTCTTTATCTGCCTCTATGGTCGAACAAGCCCGTTTGTTCAATCTGTTGGAGGAGTATGTTAATCAAAACCAACCCCAGGTCTCCGACTCAATATTACCACCTTCTCGACTACCAATGGATCTTAGAGCAGAAGAGAAGGCGAATTGAGGCAACAAGCGAGTATTATCTGAGATAGATGTGAGTGAGTGGGAAATTACCTGTAGGGAGACTCATCCGCGTGAGAGCAAACGAAGATGTGACACTAGCAAGGCCACTCAACTCCCTGCTAGTGCGATGCGTTCGTGAGCCACGAGGTTAAAAAGGAAAAAGGAGAGGAAGAGGCTCCGCCTTGTCAAGAAAGCCCAGCAACAAATCTCCAAGCCGGGAGAGTTTCCACTGCGTTTGTGTCACAAATGTAGACAACCCGGGCATTACAGGCATAATTGCCCAAATCTCCAACATCAGGATCAGAACCTCGGAGCAGCTAAGCGTGCTCACGGCAAGAACCCGATTTTTCAAGGAAAGCCAGACCGGCTTAACTCTATGGGTAACACCTCTATGCATGAACTTCTCCCCATGTCCTCTTGTAATTTCGAATCTCGGGATGAGATTCTTCTTAAGGGGGGTAGGCTGTGACGCCCCAGGTTTTTAATTAGCGTCATTAATGCTAATGACCGGATCAACCGAGTCAAACCGGCCGAACACTGGTCAAACCTAGGTTAACCTGGGTCATCACCTCGAAAACCTCGCCAATGAACCCTAATGAACCCCTTTACCAAGTCTACACACATCCGTGGTCGACCCTTGGTCAAAGGCACGGTCAAACACGGCTTAACCGTTGACATCACCGAATGTCGTCCGGAACGTTTGCCGCGTTCTCCGAATTTCACCTAAACACTTCAAAATCTACCTTTATGAAAGTTGTCCATCTTGTTGAGGGACACAACTTTCATGTAGATTGGCATTTCAAATTTTGAGTGGAAATTGGTGAAAAACTTGGTCAACCGAAAGTACCTCCTGTTTACCAGGGCATGGCGGCATTCCAAGTTGGCACGACGTTCCTGCAATATCCGTCGAGAAAAACACTAGACAGCCTTGTGAAAGTTGTAGAGGTTAGTGAGATCTACAACTTTCCTATTCACCACTTTGTGCACTTCTATTCAAAATTTTTGAGCAAAACGTGGTCAAACACTGCCAGGCCGACACAGGAAATGCACCGGCGCTCCCGCGCGCCCCCCGCGACGCGCCGCCGCGCACCTTCCACGCCCGCGCCGGCCCCGCTCGCCTCGGCGTCCGTGCCCTATGCGCGCCTTCCCAACGCCGCACACCCTCCAAAATTCCGCGCCCCGAGGTGCCTTGTGCCCCACGCCGCCCGTACAAGCCGCGCTCGGCCCGGCGGTCCGTCGGCCGCGTCGCGCGCGCGCGCCGAGGGGTCGGCCGCCGTACGAGCTGCATTAACCGGCCCTGGGACGCCTCACCGTGGACTTGACCCCCCCCCTTGCTTGCTCGCTCGCGATATAAAGCGGCCACGGCCGTCCTCCCAAGCTCGCCATCGGCGTCGGCACCCGCCGCCGCTGCGCCTCGTCCACGAACGTTCCCCCTGGTCCCAGCGCCTTAAGACTTGCCCCCCTGCTCTACTAGAGCCGCGCCGTGCCGCCCCGCTTTCGCGCGGGGCGGGAGCTCACCGGAGGTGAGCTCCGGGCGGTACCGACCGGTGGTGCCACGGAGCACCCTCGCCGCAACCCTATCCTCCAACCAAGCCCTCAAACCAAGCGCGGGTGAGCCCTAGACCTCCTCCCCACCCTCCCCCGGCCGGGCTCCGGCGATCCCCGGCCGAAATTGCCGCCGGACCGCCGGCCGGCCGCCCCCAGGGACCACATTGCAAAACAAAAGATCTTTGTGAGGTCCTCCCTGCAATTGGTAACTCCAACAGTAAAAGTGCTTTGGCCGTTTCTTGTAAATTGTGTAGAAAATCATAGAGAAATCAGAAAAATGCAACACCAATTTTGTTGGATTCGTGGTAAAATATCCCACAACCTTTGTTATTCTGGCCTGAGCTAATTCCTGTTAGATTGTGCATGAAAAATACAAATGTGAAAAACCTAGATCTGCAATATCTCAAAATCTATAAATCCTATATAACTAATGTTTGGATATGTTGTGTGCTACGTCATGACTAGCTCCTGAGCCAAAAATTGCACAAAGTTATGATGTAAATAGTTTTATAAAAATGTTTTGCCATTTCTGCAGGATCTGCATAAATGATTTTTCTAGCTAAAAATAATTATGTTTTTGCTAACAACTTTTGCACACTGTCTTTTTATTCCAAAACACACCTCTGGTGAATTAATCACAGTTTTATAAATACCAGAAATAATTATTCTTGAATTATGCTTGTTTTTCTTTGTAAATACATAACTCAAATTTCACGATAGTTCTAGGTGTATGTGCTGCACCTCTAGTCTAGTTTTGGGCCATATAACATTTTTGGGAAAGTTTGGATCTTTTTGTTGAGTATTTATTTTTGTGTGCATTTACCTTGTCCTTCTAGTTAACTTTTGTTATTTTCAAAAAGAATTAATTTCTAGCTATCCAAAGCATGCATGTGTGTCCAGTGGCTTGTTATAGATGTTTAGTGTGTAACACACCCTTCCAATGAATTTATTAATAAATTTCATGAATAAAAACTATGGAAGCATTTAAAGGCTTAATAGTCATTAAATGGGAAATATCACCAAACCACCCTTACTAATCTTGTGTGTGGTTGCAAATTATGTTAAAAGGTTAAATGTACCCACCCACTACTGTTTGTGAAGTTAAATTAAATTATTTACATATATATGTACACATTCACCATCAACAAGAATGTCTAACAAAGAATTGCAAATTGTTCCTTTTTGGAAGAGTATGCTAAATGTATTCTTATCTAGGTGAATGTGTCCAACTAGTACACCCCTTGGTTGTCATTTATGGGTTGTGGTTAATTAAATTAAAAATCGTCAAATAAATCTTGCATTTGCATCTTTGTGTAGATCTTTCCGATGATAGACGAACGTTCGTGCCGGAAGGAGGGAACGAAGGTGCCGACGAAGGGCTGCAGTGCGTGGACGTAGCTCAAGACCTGGACCCAAGTCCAGAAGGGCCCAAGGCCAACCTTGCCAGCGAAGGCAAGCCCCGGATCATTTACCCCATCTTTTAAAATTACGCAATTATGTTTGCTACGATTGTGCATTTACATTTCAGGATTTGAATTGAAACCCTAGATGCATGATCCCTAGGTACCTATGCTCTATCACTAGTATGCTAGCTTGATAGCTGCTATGCTATAGGACCCGATAGAAGTCGAGTGATGTTCGTCACTCACGAGACTAGGTTCTTATGTTGGAATCATAAGATCTTTTTAAATGGATTGCTCATGTGGTAAGAGCATGGGATTGGGCTCCGGTCTAGTGGCTTTCTGGCTAAGCTTTTGAACGTACCAAACATTTGCCGGGAATGGGACCAGTAAGCCTAGTACCTTAATGAGACGGCGCGGGAACTTTTCCCTACTACTCTTGAGTAATCTCCTTATCGGCTAGCTACCGGGAAGGGGGTGTATTGTGTGAGACTGGATACTTTGCGGGGTATACCAGCTAACCTTGCACCCATGACTGTAGGCTCTGCTCCCAACCCGAGGACTTTTGGGAACTGCCTGGGAAAGTTGTCCTTGCGGGGGCAGCCTACCGTGTGTTTGGGTTTACCTTGCAAGGTTTAAATCAATCGATTGTCGGCCTCTCACCGATATCCGAGACTGCTTAATCAACTGGCCATGATATCCCATAATGATGGAACTCGAGGAAGATGGTTGTATGAATTAATTGCTTGTCCAATTCTTGATTGGATTAGATGGCACATTTAGAAATGGTAATCAACTAGAACTTGCGCTAAAAGATTGAAAGCAAGGATCTACTCTTAGTAGCTGTTCAGCAAAAGAAACTCCACCGACCAGAAGCCTTTCATGTCTAGAGTTGGTGATGTAGTTATCACCCGACGGTTAAGTCTTGCTGAGTATTAGTATACTCAGCCTTGCTTTAAAACTGTTGTTGCAGGTGATGTTGACCGGATGGGTGACGACAAGTGATGACATCACGGATGGCCTCCTGTGATGTTCACCGTTGCGCTAGTTAATTTATTTCCGCTGTATTTCAAACTCTGAATCTTTACTCCATGTCAGGAACAATGGTTTGTAATAAAATGTTTAATTCATGTTGTACTCTGGACTCGCCTTCGCGTGAGTTTTAATGCATGTGTCGATCCTCTGTTCGATGTCCAAGTGATTTACCGGGCATTAACCCGGCAACCAACGACAGGATGATACTTTACTATTGCTTAGTGACCCAAGTGGATCGGTCTTAGGCGATAGTACGGTATTTTCCTGGGTGGGTTGTCACACGGATGGAGGACGTAACTGATATAGATCACTAAAGTTCAAGGACTAAACTGGCATTTTCTAAAGTTCAGGGATGAACTTGATTCTTTGCCAAAAGTTCAGGGACGAGATTGCCTATTTTGCCTACTAGAAATGTGCCTACCTTGCACAAAAGTAGTCTGATTGGGGAGGACTATATTGGGTAAATGATTCTTCAATTGATTTTCAAAAGACTTGGCTATAATCTTGTAGATTACATTACAAAGACCAATATGTCTAAAATCCTGAGGGGTTGTAGCGTGTAGGAGCCTACTTTTTAGGCACTAAAGCAAGGAAAGCACTATTTAAATTGGCACGAAGGATGGAAATTTGGTAAAAGTTAGTGACTACCTGACAAACGTCATTTTGATCCACTCCCAGGAGGTTTTGTAAAAAGCAACATTGATCCCATCAGGCCTTGGTGCTGCATTGTTGTGCATACTCTTGATGATATTATGAATTTCTTCTATGGTCGGGGTAGACAAACTATAAGTTACAACTGAAGCTGTAGTATGGTGGTTGTCTGTAGAATCTTCATTACTTTGAATTGACTGTTGGATAGGATGAGCCTGCACTTGAAAAATATCAGTCAAATAAGAGGTTAAAGTATCTTCAATTTGCTGAGGAGTAGAAGAGGAACCATTTGGATTTTGCAAGTAATTAATGTTATTTTGCCTAGCTCTTTTAAGAATAGATTGGTGAAAGAAGTATGTATTCTTATCACCTTTGAGTGCCCAAATCTTTTTATATCTTTACCTGTGAAAAGTTTCCTGCTTAGCCAAAATAGTTCAGTGTTGAAAGATAAGCTCATTTTGTGCTGAATGGTTCTAGAGGTGAGGAGGCCGAGCCTGGTGCTGTAGGAGCTGATTCTCTATGTCCTGCAAATGGTCATTTAATTTAGGTTTTCTCCTATGCCATGCCATGAGATCAGAAGCTAGATAGGAGAGATTCTGATGAAAAGGCCTTGTCTCTAAGAGTTGCCAACTTGTCTTGGCCACCTGTTTAAAATCCTACTCAAGCAACCAATAGTTCACAAAACGAAAAGGTTTAAAGTTCTAGTTCGAGTGGAGTTGAGAACCGCTAAAATGAGGGCATGATCACTTCTCATCATGGGAAGATGGTAAACAACTGTTGCTGGGAAAGCCATGCACCATTCTGTATTTGCTAGAAAACGATCCAAACATTCTTAAGTAGGATTAGTGTTGAAATGTTTATTACCAAGTATAAGCAGGCCCATTGTAACCCAAATCAAAAAGACCACAATTTTTGACCATACAACAAAAATCATAAATATGTCTACAATTAGCATGTCGAGACCCCTTCTTTTCATTAGCAGACCTGATGCAATTCAAGTCACCCATACATAACATAGGTAAGTATGGATATTTGACAACAAAAGTTTGCACAATGTCCCAAATGGAAGTGGTATTATTGTGATGAGGATCACCATACATGCAGATTAAACCAAATTTGAACATAGATTGCTTATGTGCACAAGAAGCTAGGATCAGGTTTTGACTAGACCACTCTATAGTAACTTGAACATCATGATCCCATAAAAGCCAAAGATCACCAGAAAGGCACAGGGGGCAAGACAATAAAAGCATCATACATATTAAAGCGATTTATTAAAGTGGATTTGCTAAATTTGGAATTTCTAGTTTCATGAAAATTACCTTGGCTGGTGGATGCTATAAGCCGGTGAAGGTGGGTCATCGTGGAGCTTGCCGATCGTCCACCTGAACCCTGACAGTTCTAGGCAAGAAAGCTGATATCACCCCCGAAGCCACTCAAGTTTTGCCTTGAAGCACTTGTGAAAGTGGTTATAGGGCTTGGTGGAACAGCTGTATGATGAAGCGTAGGATTAGGTAAAGTGGGTGACAAAGGTGAGTGATGAGGAGGGTTAGGAATTAGGATGTAGTGTAGTTGTGTGTGGTGGAGGATCCATAGGCGATTCGTCATTGTCATTGACACGGGCATGGATTGTGGGTTGAGAAGCTTGATTAATCAGTGAGAGTGTAGCGGAGGCCGGATTAGGAGGGTCAGGGGGAATTTTATCTATGTGAGCGGCGTTTGTAGTGTCAGGGTCATTATTGGCCATATCAGAGATAGGAAACAGAAAGCGAACAACTAAGGTGAGGAAGCTGGAGCCTGAAGCGTCGTCGATGGGATGTAGTATTACACAGGCTAGGTAGGTTGCAGCAACAAGCAGTCGAGGGCGGTAAAGGAGAATAGACCGGCGCCACGGATGAAGGCGGTTGCAGCAGGGAAGAGAAACAAACACAATCAGGCTGAGAAGGAAATCACGAGGGGATCAAGGATTTGGCGGAGATTGAGGTGATAGGAAGGTAGGTCTTATGCAATCGATCGGATCATATAGATATCCCTTCAAGACAACATAGGTCATCAAAAGGATCTCGGACGACTCACCAAACATGGTAATACGCCTAAACACTACATAGAGCTTCAGAGAAGACGAGGCAAGGATGCTTGAGGAGGGTGCGAGGAGGGGAGTCCGGATCCGGTGGGGAGCAGCTGAAACCTGAAAGTCTGAAACACCATGGATTGAAATAACTTTGGAGTCGTGCCAAAGTTCAGCTGGGTTGCCCCATCCAAGTGCTCTGTACAAACACGTGTACACTCCTCTCACTCAGGACCCCAAAGTCATCTCGCTTGGTCCCTCCCTTCCTCCCCTCCAACGTCCTTGCCGGTGACCAAAAGGGGAAGAAAGTCCCTTCCAACATGTAGATCTATTAATACTTTCCTTTTTAGCTATAGTTCGTGCCTCTATGGCACCTGCCCCCTGTGGTATTGGTATGTGTTGCTTGGGACGCATTGCCGTTGTCGCCGTCGCCATCCTTGACGGCTCCTTCGTCGTCATCGGTTCCGCCGCTCAGGTTAGTAATAAATCACCTCCTTTTCCACTCACCCCCTCGGATCTCGCCTCCACTTCAACTGCTCCGCCACTCACACCACACCTACGAGATCTGGCCTTCTCTGACACGCCACCACTACTGATCCACTCCGCCACACCGCCTTTCCAGCAGCCATCGATCCTGCAGATCCGAGCTTCCACAAGGCACATCGTCATCAATGGCTGGCTCGACAACTTCGCCATCATCTGGGATTTGACACTCGAGTGCCATGTTTCCATCTACTATTCGGTCGCCAGGAAAGATCTTCCTTGGCTCGGTTACCCTGCCTTCAACTAACACGTTGTGCGGTTTCTCCATCCGGGTGTATGTGCCCTAGGCTTCCGTACGGCCCCGCCAGCGAGCTCATCATCATCACTGTTGTCGATGTTGTTTCAAGTGTGCTTATCCGGTCTTTGGACCTAGATGTAATTTGGTCTTCTTTCGAGGATTTCTATGTAATTTGGCTGCTTAATATGTATATTAAGTTTGCAGTTGTAAAAAAAGTTCAGCTGAGTGTGGTCGCTGCTGGTTGTTCGCCCCAAAAAAAATTCCCAGCGTTTTTGGCCTGGCGACCGCTCCAGCTCGATGCATGGATGCAAAAATTTAGCATGAGACAAATCCAATGCTGCCATCCAGCCTAAAGTTCCATTGTTCCCCCTAGCGCTCTCTCTCTCTCTCTCTCTTGTGCTCTATCCTGAAAATGTTAGCCCAACACCGAAGTGAATAGGTACCGCCGGGTACCAAGACCATGTCAAACAACTCAAATTTGTCATGACGAGCCATGAGTGTGTGCATTATATATGTTCAGTGGTTACTCAGAAGCAGAGCTTTCATGCCTGCATTATGTCATTATGTGCTGCCACCGTACCATTTCTTTCTTTTTCCCTTCCTTTCCTTTTTCCTTTTTGAAAAGAAAAGCCTCCATTTGTCGCAAAATGAGAATCGTATAGTAGGTGACAAAGCTAAATAGCAAATTGTTTGTATCTTAGAATGTGTAGCGTAAAATAGTTTGTGTGTCTATCTTACTATACGTTCATATCCAGTTTTCATTATACTCATATTATACTACACCGACTGTAAATCATTTTTAGGCTCTAAATGGATTCAAATTAAAAACTTGTCAATTACAAAGTTTCATAACTTCTCAAGATCTTTCTCCATTCGAGGTCGTTTACAAAATTTGAATTTCGAAGTCGTTTACAAATTTGAATTCCGAGGTCGTTTATAAAATTTGAATTTGAAATTTGAGAGATTCAAACTTAGTTTTTTTACAATATGATTTCAAATAAAAAAGTTGTAAACTACAAAATATCATAACTTCTCAATACCTACAACTTTTATTTTGAATGTTTCTCCATTTTAGGTCGTTTGAAAAATTCAATTTTTCAAATTTCAAATATTCAGACTACAAAGTTCTAATAAAAAATGGTTCAACTACAAAGTTCTATAACTTTTGAAGAAGTGCAACTTTTATTTCGGTCATTTGCTCATCTGAAATAGTGGTAGTAATATTCTTCACAAAGTTTCTTGAAACTATATAAGAGATATATGTTTTGCAATCAACCTCATAGTACTTAAATGGATATTTTGAAATATTAAACAATCTCAAATGAAAAACTTGTCAACTACAATTAGGTCTCATCGAGCTATACAATTTTGATATAAAGTTTGTCTTCATCTGAGATCATATGAAGAAGTTATAAATTTTTTGACACGCGATCATTTTCAGGAGCGGATGATGTCATCACTTGCACCTAGAAATATGTTTCTATGAGCAGGTGACATCATCACCCGCACCTAAAAATGATTTCCAACTGAAAATCATTTCTAGGAGCGAGTCAAGCTGCTAAAGTGTCGCACATTTTATTTTCTTAGATCGGACGGCAAAACCGACCGGCGACCGCTCCTAAAAAAGTTGAGCGCTCTTACAAATATTTTGTTAGTAGTAGCGGCTGTATACACCGAGGGCGTAGTGACAGAAATAATAATGATGTCAAGTGTCTCAAATTCGGGTGTCATATGAATCGTTACATTCTCGGAGTGCATATTTAGAACACCCCACTTCTCTATTTTTCACTGATTTTACTTCCGAATCTCTAAACTCTCAAAATACATTTTAAAACTTTAAAAATTGTCATATGTCGTTGATGACAATATTTCATCCTCGATCGTTGCCTTCACAATCACCTTATGCTTAGTGATCACACAAGTGTGTTGGCATGATAAGAGAATCTGAACTTTGAGAGTTTAAGACTCAGACGAGGCAAGCAGGGAGACTTTTGAATTGTGTTTTAACGATTTAGAGCTATAAAGATGACATTTCGAGACAACTTCATGAACTTGGAAATGCAATTCGAGAGATTAGAGACTTAAATGATACCACGTGATAAGTTAAGGGGTCGCTAGCAGAGTAGCAGTGTTCCTTACTTTTTTTTATCCCGTTCATGAACTTATACGGATTACTACTAGTCCGGCCAATGTTGACTTGGCACGTAGGTGCGATCACACTGCCGCCCTGAGCCTGCTTGGAATCCGTCGCAAACTGACCCATTCTACAACCTTCCCGGAAACAACAAGAACTCGCTACCCATATAAGCATGCATGAATCTGTCCTTCTGAACTCACAGCATACACACACACAAACAAGTAACAGCAGAGCAAGTAATCGAACCCATCTCCTCGTCTCCTACTCGCCTCCATGACTTCCAACAAGCAAATGGTCGCCGCGGCGGCTGCTGCCGCAATCGCCGTCGTCGTCTTCCTCCCTGCGCTCGCCTCCGCCACGGATCACGTCGTGGGCGACGGCTACGGCTGGACCCTCGGGTTCGACTACGCCGCCTGGGCCAAGACCAAGCAGTTCACCGTCGGCGACACGCTGGGTAACTGCAAAAGTCCAATGCCAAAGGCTCTGCGTGTCTGCGTGCTGTATGCTGCACTGTATATGCACCTGAACTGCCCTTCGCTTTTGCAGCGTTCAAGTACAGCTCTAGCTCCCACAACGTGGTGGAGGTGAGCGGGGCGGACTTCAAGGCGTGCAACAAGGCAGCCGTGGCCAGCTCCGCCGTCTGGAACTCCGGGGAGGACGTCGTCACCCTCGACAAGCCGGGACGGAGGTGGTTCATCTGCGCGGTGGGCAAGCACTGCCGGCTCGGCATGAAGCTCAACGTCACTCACTCTGGGCATTCGGTTAACCGAAACCGATCGGTTCGGTTCTTCGGTTATTCGGTTAATTCGGTTACCAGCGAACCTAGAACCGATCGGTTCCTCAGAGAACTCGGAACCGAGGCTTTTCGGTTTCGGGTAATTCGGTTCGGTTTCGGTTCTAACCGAAAGGAACCGAAATTTTCAAAACATAAAAAATAGCACATTCAAATGCAAATTTTGACAGCATTTCATCTCTTTTTTATGCACCCAACATAGACAATTTAAGGAGCAATAAGCATAAAAGCAGTACGACACATATATGTGTCAAATTCTAATGCAAACAAGCAATGTTCCACAAGCATCAAACATAACAATCACCTTTACTCGGTATTTTGGCCTGTGCTAATATATATTTCGGTTAGTTCGGTTATTTCGGGTACCCGAGCCCTGGAACCGAATTAACCCGGTTATTTCGGTTCCCGAGATCCGGGAACCGAATTAGGAACCGAAACCGATCGGTTCGGTTACTTCGGTTCGGTTCTCGGTTACTTCGGTTCGGTTCTCGGTTCTCGGTTTTTCGTGCCCGAGTGAAACGTCACCATTCTCCCCGGCACGGCGGCCGCGGTCTGGGCCCCAGCGCCGGCGCCGTCTTACCCTCAGTCTCGGCGCTTACTCTCCGAGTGATGATCATTCTATGTGTGTTCCAAAAGAATTTTTCATTGTGTATTTGTGTCCAACATTTTTTTTAAAAAAACTTATATATGTATTCAAGATTTTTTTCGAATGTCGATGGTGAAATTGATCTAATTTGGATACTGAAGCTACCAATATATGTTGGGGGTGCTTAACAGTGGAGATTGTATGTCTTCAGACTATTGCCCACTGTGTGCTAATTGCATGGTTCTTCAACCAATAATGCATATCGCAACGCTAGCTGTCGATTGGCATTTAGGAATGCATGTACAGCAAATCAACCTGTTGCGTTTTTTCTCCGGAACATAGTTTTTTTTTGTTTGACGGTCGATCATAGTAATTCCTAAATGCGGACTAGTAAATCCGAAGGCAAGGATGGAGGAGATGAGGATGGTGATGACCCAGACATAGATGAAGATGAAGACCTATTGAAGGATGACCTAGAGGACCTAAAGAAGAAAGACCAACCCTCAGTTTCTGGAAATAGTGGAAGCAAAGAGAAAAACCTCACACCCCAGCAACAAAAAGGGGGAGGGCAGGGAGGTCAGCAAGATCTCCAGAGTCAAACAATGAAGACAATCCCTAATACAATGGCAATAGTGACAGATACCCAGGAAGAACCAAACAGAACTTTCTGCATCAACCTTCTGAGAGACATGGAGTTAGATGACAGAGAGAGTGAAGATGACAAGCAGGAACATGAGCAAGGAACTTTAGCTGATCAAGAATTGGAGACAGGCAAGACACACATGGAAAAGGTGGGAGAAGATTTAGAGTTTGAGCAAGAACAGCTGAACCTCCCTGAGGAATGGGTGTATACCATTTCTAAAGATAGGGAGAAAACGAACCCTGAGCAGGAAGAGACACAAAACCAAGCTGAGGAGGGGGAAAAGACACATGAAAATGTGATGGAACAAGAGAGAGAACCAACACCACAAATGAAGAAACACAAAGGAAAACCAGAGGAAGCTGATCACAAGCAGAAACAATGGGGGCCAGTACAAGCTGAGAGAAGAAGTGCAAGGGTACTTGTTGATGGAAAGACAGTGATAGAAAGAGCACAAAAACTCAAAAGGAAAGGGAACCTAGAAGACCCCCAAGGTAAAAAAACCTCCTCCACAATCCCTCTCTCTAGATACAGTTACTTCTGCTGCCCAAGTCCTGGATATTAATATTGGTCATATTCAAAACAATGTTGATGTTGTTAAGAAAATAGTTGCTCTAGATAATAGTAGACATATTAGTTTCTCCTCTACTTGTAAAACCCAGGAATGCAATAAAGAGGAGATAAATAGAGAAACCCAAGAGGTGCAACAGGGAGAGGCCCCTGTCACACCACCTGAAAAAATAAAAGCACAGCAGCTAGAGGAGCTGATTGATGCTTTATCTGAAATAGTTCCTAGGAAAAGAATCACTAGAAAAGGAAAAAATGACAGGCTTCTTTTGGAACATCAGAGGTTTAGGCCTCCCTGGTAGAATACATGCTTTAGTAGATAAGATAAGATGTAACCATGTAGATTTTTTAGGTATCACAGAGACAAAAAAAGAACATTTGTCCAGTGGCTTCCTGAGGGGCCTCACTGGAAATGTCCCCTTTAAATGGCACTCCCTACCTGCTGTGGGCAGTGCAGGAGGTATCCTAATAGGTGTTAAAGTTGAAGTCTTTTATGTTACTAAAAGTGATATTTTGAATTACTCTGCTTCAGTCTTCCTGCAAGATGTTAGAACTAGCTTTAAGCGGAAACTAGTAGTCATATATGGTAGTCCTTATGAGGAAGGAAAACAAGAGTTTATTGATGAGCTCCACCAGATCATGCAGTCCTGGCAGGGTCCAATCCTCCTAGGTGGAGATTTTAACTTGGTTAGAAGTAGTAGAGAAAAAAGTAATGGAGTCATCAACCAAAACTGGGTTGATGCCTTTAACAACTGGGTTGACCTCTGGGGTCTGATTGAGTTAGACCCTAATAATAGAGCTTTTACTTGGACAAACAATCAAGCTAACCCAATTCTAGCTAGGTTAGACAGGATTTTTGTTTCCACAGATTGGAGCATGAATTTCCCCCTCACTAGAGTCAAAACCCTGGATAGATTGCCAAGTGATCACAATCCCCTCCTCATGGACTCTGGGGATAGTATGGCTAGGCCAAAGAAAAAGTTTAGGTTTGAAAAGTGGTGGCTAGAGAAAGAGTCCTTCAAGGATATTGTCAAGAAAACTTGGGATACCCCTTGTAAGGAAAAGAAACCTATAGACATTTGGCAATTTAGAGTGAGAACCTTTAGAAGGTTAACTAGAGGTTGGGCCTCCAATGAGATAGCAGCCATGAACAAAGAAAAAACTTCCCTGACAATAGATTTCAATAGGCTAGAACAGAAAGCTAGAAATAACACTCTGCTAGAATATGATAGGATGAGGATGAATGAGATTGTTGATAGGCTGAACAAAATTTGGGCCCTAGAAGAGATAAAAGCTAGACAGAGGTCCAGAGATAGAGAAATTCTAGAGGGTGACAGAAACACTGCTTATTTCCAAGCAGTTGCAAATCTAAGAGAAAGAAGGAAAAGAATAGAAGCCCTAGAGGGTCCAAATGGCATAGTAGAAGATGACCAAGGAATGATGAAAGTAGCAGTAGATTTTTGCAAAGATCTCTTTAAAAAGGAAAGTAGAGGAGATATCTCCTTAGGGGACAACTTCTGGAAGGAGGAAGAAAAAGTGACCCCTATAGAAAATGATATGCTATCAGCTCCTTTTACAGAAAATGAGATCAAGGAGGCTATCTTCAGCTGTTATGCTGAGGGAGCTCCTGGCCCTGATGGCCTTTCTTTCCTTTTCTTTCAGAAATTCTGGGACATTATTAAAAATGATATTATTAGTTCGTTCCAAGATTTCTACACTGGTGATTTAGACCTCACCAGGCTGAATTTTGCCTTACTGACTCTAATTCCCAAAGAAATGGGAGCAAGATCCATGCAGAAGTTTAGACCAATTAGTCTCTGCAATTACAGCTTCAAGATCTTCTCAAAAGTCCTTACCATTAGACTAGGGAAGATAGCTGATAGACTGATTTCTACCCAACAAAGTGCTTTTATAGGAGGTAGATACATCCTGGAAAGTGTAGTGGTAGCCCATGAAATAGTCCATAGCATCCATAAGAACAAGGTCCCTGGTGTTATCCTCAAGCTGGATTATGAAAAAGCTTATGATAGAGTAGACCTGGCTTTCTTTTTGAGATCCTCAAGACTAGGAACTTTAGTAGTAGGTGGATCAAATGGATGGAGTCTGTAGTCACGGGGGGCTCTGTGGGAGTTACTCTTAATGGGCAGGATAGCTCTTTTTTTAAAACAGACAAAGGTTTGAGGCAGGGTAACCCTTTGTCACAAATACTTTATAACCTAGTGGGGGATGTGCTAACAAAGATGTTAATCAAAGCTGCAAATGTAAATCTCATTCAGGGGCTTTCAGCTAATCCCAGAACAAAGGTTATCTCACTGCATTATGCAGATGACACGATTCTTTTCTCTGATATAGACCTTACACACCTGCAAAATCTGAGATGCACCTTAGCTATCTTTGAGCAGATCTCAGGTATGAGGATAAACTTCCACAAAAGTGAGTTGATTCCTCTAAATTTGGATGAACACCAAACCCACCAGATCTCACATGTGTTTTGGTGTCCAGTGGGAGTCTTCCCTATTAAGTACTTAGGAGTTCCTCTTCATTATGAGAAGCTCAAAAGAGAGAACATTCAACCTTTAGTAGATAAAATTCTGAACAGGATCTCAGGGTGGAAAGGCAAGCTTCTTTCCTATGCAGCTAGAATTACCCTCATCCAAACTTGCATTGCCTCAATCCCTGTGTACTTGCTTTCCTTCATTAAGTTTCCCAAGCGGGCAATCAAAATCATTTCCTCCCATATGGCAAATTGCCCATGGAATGATAGTGCAGACAAGCACAAATGGCACCTAGCAAATTGGGAAAGTATTAGTATGTGTAGAGAGCATGGAGGAGTGGGCATTCTCAACCCTAGGGATCTTAATATGAGCCTCCTAGGATCCCGGATCAGTAGATATCAAAAGGATGATGGTAAGCTCTAGAAACAGATAATAGATGAGAAATACAAAACTACAAAGCCAAACTTTCTGTATACCCCAACAGAAGGAGGTTCACACTTCCTTAAAGGGGTCATGTGGGCTGCTAAGGCAGCTAACCTAGGAATTAGATGGAAAATAGGAGATGGTAAGAAGGTCAAATTCTGGGAGGATAACTGGTTAGGAACTTCTAGCCTAGCTATTCAGTTTCGGAACCTTTATGTTATCCTAAATGAGAAAAACAAGACTATGGCTGACCTTTGGGATGGTACTTCTCTAAAGTGTACTTTCAGGAGAATAGCTGATGAGAATTTGATGAGAGACTGGGATGAGGTGGTGCAACTTGCCTCCACTATCATCATTAGTGATAGCCAGGATGAAATAATTTGGACCTTTAAGTCTAATGGCAAATACTCCTCCCAAGCCCTCTATAGGGTCATCAATTTCAGAGGAGTGAAACCTGTGCACACCCCTGCTATCTGGGGGCTAAAAATTCCCCCTAGGGTCCATTTCTTCCTCTGGCTTCTTACTCAAAATAAAGTTTTAATTAGGGATAATGTCAGCAAAAGAAAACATGTGGAAGATAGCAGCTGCCTTTTCTGTTGTGAGAGGGAAACAACCCATCACCTCTTCTTTGATTGTGTAGTTGCTAAACAAATGTGGCTTGAAATCTCTGATTGTGTTGACCTCAAAATTGGCAGCTGTTTTGAGTCCATAGGGAAGTTGTGGCTTAGCAATAAAAAGTTTGTTGTTACCAATATTGTCACATCTGCAGCCCTGTGGGGTCTATGGAAACTAAGGAACTCCTTTTGCTTTCAGGCAGCACAATGGAGAGATGTGAATTTCCTTTTGCAAAAGATTACTGGTCTGGTGCACAAATGGAAACTGTGCCCTGGCCAACACTCTTTGGAGCTCGAAATGAGGTTGAACAGGCTGCAAGACGCTGCAAAGAACCGGGACACTCAAAGGGAAGTTCTTCAACTTCCTACTGGAACACAAAGCCGGCTGGGAGGAGGCGCAAGTCCCTGAGGAGCTGAAGCCTCTGATGATGGAAGGCAAGATCATGTGAGCAAGAGAGAGAAAAAAAGAAGAAGCTCTTCTTCGTGGAAGATAAAAGAAACTGTGTTGCCTAGTGTTTAAGTTCCTTTTGTCGTTGCTTTTATGTTCCTGTTTCTGCCGTCCCTGTCTAGTTTCCCTTCGGAGGTTTTATCTAGAGTTCGGCCTGCGCGCCAACTGAAGTGCTTGTATTTTCCATGTAGCGAAACTCTGAGCTGTAAACTGCCAAACGTTGGTCTTTGCTTCAGTAAAGACTGGGGTCTCAGCCCTATTATTCTAAAAAATCATAGTAATTCAATCTATCAAAGAGATACCAACTCGATCGAGATCAAGAACCATGCATGCTTTTATGTTGCAACTTGCAAACAGTAAAATTGATGCAGGGATTGACGTACTGGTGTGTCCTTGTGGGAGCGTTCTTGATCATAAGAGTTGTTCAAAAAGGTCAGGCAACTGCAAGAGCCCAGAGTGCCGGACCTTCATGCCCTCGCTGAAAACTGCACAATGTGGAAAATGGTGTGCCTGTCCATCACTACGGGAGAAGCAATCTTCCCCGAGTGCCACGCACTTCCCCGAGTGCCAAAAATCGGGCACTCGGGGAAGCCAATCTTCCCCTAGTGTTGCACTCGGGGAAGAATTGCACTCGGGGAAGGTGGCCTTCCCCGAGTGCCTAAATGGGCATGCCACTCGGGAAATACCGACACTCGGGGAAGGCCATCTTCCCCGAGCACAACACTCGGGGAAGACGGGCACACGAAAAAGAAAAGTCGCATTTGACGACAACATTAGACAGAGCCGTTTACAAAAAAATTGAAAAAAAACTCTTCCCTGAGTGCCTAGCCCTAACACTCGGGGAAGGTGACCTCTTCCCCGAGTGCCGGATCCCAACACTCGGGGAAGGGACCTCTTCCCCGAGTGCCTAGTCACTGGCACTCGGGGAAATATTTTGTTTTTTGTTTTTTTTGCCCCAATTTTTTTGTGAGGCCTTCAAACATTATTTAAAACTCCTTACCCAAATTTGGCTAACTTTTGAATTTTTTTGTTATATTTCGTTAGTTTTTTCTTTTTCTTGAATTTTTAGGCACACTTCAAATTTGAACTACAGGTACATCAAATCATATAATTTGGTGATTCAAAAATGATATTCATGATATTTGGTGTATATTGAGACCGTATCCAGTAACTCACATGAAATGTTGAGCATCTTGTTGTCGTGACATGACGAACAACTTACGGGAAAAGTGGTTCTGAATTACAGAAAATCCGGACGAAGTCCGAAAAACACGAAACTTGTCGGGACATCGTGTTATCACATGTAGAGGTTGTGTGCAATAGTTGAGAAGATTTCGAGCAAGTTGCGATGTGTGATGCCTGAAACCCAGACATCTCCACATGTGATCCATGTGATAACACACCCGGAGATGTGTGAGTTGTAGGCATCAAACGTCGCAACTTCCTCAAAATCTTCTCTAGTCTTGCACACAACCTATACATGTGATAACACAACTCCCCGACAAGTTTCGTGATTTTTGGACTCTGTCCAAATTTTTTGTAATTTAGAAACACTTTTCCCTTATGTTGTTAGTCATGTTACGACAACAAGATGCTCGATATTTCATGTGAGTTGGTGGATAAGGCCTCAATATACACCAAATATTATGAATATCATTTTTTTGAATCGTCAAATTATACGATTTGATGTACCTGTAGTTCAAATTTGAAGTGTGCCTAAAAATTCAACAAAAAGAAAAAACTAACGAAATATAAAAAAAATCAAAAGTAAGCTAAATTTGGGCAAGGAGTTTTAAATAATGTTTGAAAGCCTCACAAAAAAATAGGGCAAAAAACAAAAAAAAATATGGCTAGGCACTCGGGGAAGGTGACCTCTTCCCCGAGTGCCTTGTGCCTGGCACTCGGGGAAGGGACCTCTTCCCCGAGTGCCTTCTGCTTGGCACTTGGGGAAGGATGGGAACCGTTTTTTATTTTTTTGTTTTTTTGCCCCATTTTTTTGTGAGGCCTTCCCACATTATTTAAAACTCCTTGCCCAAATTTGGATTACTTTTGAATTTGTTTGTTATATTTCATTAGTTTTTTCTTTTTCTTGAATTTTTAGGCACAGTTCAAATTTGAACTACATGTACATGAAATCATATAATTTGGCGATTCAAAAAATGATATTCATAATATTTGGTGTATATTGAGGCCTTATCCACCAACTCACATGAAATATCGAGCATCTTGTTGTCGTGACATGACTAACAACATACGGGAAAAGTGTTTCTGAATTACAGAAAAT
The DNA here is from genome assembly GCA_947561735.1 of Cenchrus americanus. NCBI lineage: Eukaryota > Viridiplantae > Streptophyta > Magnoliopsida > Poales > Poaceae > Cenchrus > Cenchrus americanus. Next base: position 7,621,134 of record OX387240.1, on the reverse strand, counting down.
CCGGACGAAGTCCGAAAAACACGAAACTTGTCGAAACATCGTGTTATCACATGTAGAGGTTGTGTGCAATAGTTGAGAAGATTTCGAGCAAGTTGCGATGTGTGATGCCTGAAACCCAGACATCTCCACAGGTGATCAATGTGATAACACACTTGGAGATGTCTGGGTTTTAGGCATCAGACGTCGCAACTTGCTCGAGATCTTCTCTATTCTTACACACAACCTATACATGTGATAACACAACTCCCCGACAAGTTTCGTGATTTTGGGACTTCGTCCGGATTTTCTGTAATTTAGAAACACATTTCCCGTAAGTCGTCCATCATGTTACGACAACAAGATGCTCAATATTTCGTGTGAGTTGGTGGATAAGGCCTCAATATACACTAAATATCATGAATATCATTTTTTGAATCACAAAATTATATTATTTAATGCACCTGTAGTTCAATTTTGAAGTGTGCCAAAAAATTCAAGAAAACGAAAAAACTAACAAAATATAACAAAAAAATTCAAAATTAGACCAAATTTGAGCAAGGAGTTTCACATAATGTGGGAAGGCCTCACAAAAAAATGAGGGAAAAACAATAAAAAAAAATTCTCCGAGTGTCTTTGCTGGCACTCGGGGAAGAGACGCTTCCCCGAGTGGCAGAACGGTGGCACTCGGGGAAGGGGCCTCTTCCCCGAGTGCCTGCCCACCGGCTCTTGGGGAAGAACACACACCCAAATCCCGCCGGCCCAATATCGAACCCTAAGACACAACCCCCCCCCCCCCCCCCCCCCCGCCCCCGCACGGCCACACACCTGCCGCCATCCCCAAGACCCCAACCCTCCCCTCTCGCATCCACGCGAGCACGGGGCTCGGCGGAGCAGGCTCGGGGCGCCGCGGTGGAGCGGCCGGGGGCGGGCGGGGGTGCGGCGGAGCGGTCGCGGGGGCCGGGCTCGGGGCGGCGCGGGGCGCGGCGGAGCGGCCGCGGGGGCGGGCTCGGGGCGACGCGACGCGGCGGAGCGACCGCGGGGCCGGGCTCGGGGCGGCGCGGCGGAGTGACGGCGAGGCGGGGCTCGGTGCGGCACGGTGCAACGGCGATGCAAGGACGGCGGCCTCCTCCACAACGCCTCGAGCCGCCGGTGGCTCTCCACGCACGGAAATCGATCCAACGATGGCGCCCCTCCTCCCGATCTGGACAGTAGCCGCCTCCCTTCCTCCATCTGTAGGTAACTCCTCCCATTCCCTTCTTCCTCCACCTCCAAATTGCTATTGCTAGGTTCTGAATGTCAATGAATGTGCATGTGATTGTGAATGTCTGTAGATTGTGAATGTGTAAGTGATTGTGAATGTGCAGCCATGTGCTAATGAAATAATCTCTTTGTGATTGTGAATAACCAACCCATGCTCATGTGTCTGAGATTGCTTCAAACTGTCCTTATAACCCCAAAAATGTAGTTGTTATCTGGTATTGTACCGCACCCATTAATATCATGTGATTTGTCTGATGTTTTTGGTGGACAGCATTGTCAGTTCCCCGCGGCCGGCTCGCTTGCTTTTCTAGTGTGTGGTTTGCTCTACTTGTGATGTCTTGCTCGTTCGTGGGCAATTGAGGCTGCTAGAACTTGGAGCTCCTTAGAAGGGATTAAATGCTAGATGCATGTTACATACACACTGATTTCTGCTACACATGTAGGTAGCTGTAATACCGGCATTGTGGTTAATGCAATCTCTCGAGGAAACAGCCATGCTATTTTGTTTTTGCTCATATGAAACTTGAGAAATACTGGTGATTAATTTATAAGTAGGCTCTTTGTTTACTAGGAAGCACACTTTTCTTTTACCAAGTGTATGGGATGCCAAAGTAGTTTTTAATTTAATATATATGATGTGATCATGGTTCATGACAGCTATATATGCCATTGATCACTTAGGTTGAAGTACACATGTATGTACAACACTAGAAAATATACATACAGTATATATGTACAACACTATATATGCTACTGACAGAACAATGTGTCTTCTGTTTCATCAACTTAACATTCTGGCTTTACATGCATCATGTTGTCTATATATACGGGAATGGCATCAATGCAACATTGTGCAGTTTATCTTAGTATGCATTATGTCTCTTTCCCTTGCATTTGATTTATTCCATCGAATAGATCTTTCCATCTTAATGATCGCACCTTGTCATGGTATCTATGTACACTTAATAGGTGGCTATGACAAGGAGGACAAGGCAGCAAGGGCTTATGATTTGGCAGGTCTCAAGTATTGGGGAACTACTACAACAACTAATTTCCCGGTAAGCAAACTTCCAATATGTGTTTTTTCTGTGTCTAATAATAAAGCATTGCTATTTGTTCGATTTTTATGCTGATCAAACTCCAACGATGCTACTTTACCGAATTGGTGGTTGAATTTGTGAATGAAAGTGTGGTGCAACTTTTCTGATACTACCCATTCTAGTATTGCATTCCTAGTTGCAAATTTATCTGCCACGCATGATGACCTGCGTTGAATTGAACTTTGAGATTGATAGGCATGAAATGTGTACTTTTTATAAATAATATGTATACTTTTTAGCATGAAATGAGTTTGATTGCTTTTTGGATCAAACCTTCTTAGACATTTTTTGCCTAAAGCCTGAATCCGCTTTATGTAGAAGAATAGTGCCCATTGTCAGCTTTTTTTATGCTATACTTTGCATAGCTGGTAACTTCAATGATATGTCCACTTGAGCTGCTGCAAATGAAACTGACTTAATCCATATGATATCTCCTTGGTTGCTATCATTTCTTATATATCTGGAGTTGTCTTGACTAGCTTGAGTATAACCCATTCAGGACACACTGTGCATTGGAAGTTCTTTCTATCAGAATCCCTTTGATGTTTTCAAAAGGCAATTTAAAACTTAGCTAGTAAAGACCTTGCTGTCGTGTTTGTGGAGAGAATCCTTTTTATCAGAACTATGTAGATGTTTTCAAATGACAATGTAAAAATTGTGATCAATTATTGAATTAATGGATTTCTTTAATATCCGTATTAGGCCGAACATGTTAGAGCTGAAAGAAACTTGCTAGCTGAAGTTGCTAGTCATTGCATTGTGAAGCTGTCGGGCATACACCCCGGGTACTCATGCAAGGAGGGAAGAATAGTAGAAGACGGACTCCTGGTAGAATTCCCCTGTACTCCTACTAGGACTCGCTCTGTGTACTCCTACTAGGACTCCTGCCTTGTAACCGACTAGGAACCCGCCCCCTGGACTATATAAAGGAGGGCCGGGTACCTAGCCGCACATCCCCAATCCCTCCGGGGACAACCAACACCAAGCGCAGGGCGCCATACTTGATCCCCCAAACAGGACGTAGGGTTCGCCACCTTGGTGGCCCGAACCTGTATAAATCTTGTGTCCCGTGTCCTTGCGCATACCTTCGAGTTCTCGGTCTCCCGATCACGATCCCCACCGCACAATCTACTACCTCGGGTACCCCCTCGGTAGGTTTGCCGGTCTAAAACACCGACAGCTGGCGCGCCAGGTAGGGGTGATCATCACCACCGGGCGAATTCGAAGGACCCTCGTCAACAAGATCAATCTACTCGTCGACTCGCCGAGATCCATTGAAGCAAGTTGCCTTGCTCTTGCAAAGCGGAATCAATTTTCCTACGCCGCGCTTACGGGTGCCTCGGCACGTCGCGCGGCTCGTCGCGCGGCTCGCCGCGCCGCTCGTCGACTACTCGCCTCGCCCGGGCTCGTCGTCGACTACTTCGTCTTCGTCGCGCGTCCGGGTGCCTCGGCACGTCGCGCGACTCGTCACGCGGCTCGCCGCGCGCGCGCGCTCGTCGGCCCGCCGCTCCGCCTCGCCCGGGCTCGTCGTCGACTACTTCGACTCCGCCGCGCGTCCGGGTGCCTCGGCACGTCGCGCGGCTCGCCACGCGTCTTGTCGCGCCGCTCGTCGTCGGCCCCGCCCGCCTCGCCCGGGCTCATCGTCGACTACTTCGTCTTCGCCGCGCGTCGGGGTGCCTCGGCACGTCGCGCGGCTCGTCACGCGGCTTGTCGCGCCGCTCGTCGTCGACTATTCGTCGTCGACTACTTCATCTCCGCCGCGCGTCGGGGTGCCTCGGCACGTCGCGCGGCTCGTCCCGCGGCTCGCCGCGCCGCTCGTCATCGACTACTCCGCCTCGCCCGGGCTCGTCGTCGACTACTTCGTCTTCGCCGCGCGTCGGTGCCTCGGCACGTCGCGCGGCTCGTCACGCGGCTTGTCGCGCCGCTCGTCGTCGACTACTCGTCGTCGACTACTTCATCTCCGCGCGCGCGTCGGGGTGCCTCGGCACGTCGCGCGGCTCGTCCCCGCGCTCGCCGCGCGCCGCGTCGTCAACTACTCCGCCTCGCCCGGGCTCGTCGTCGACTACTTCGTCTTCGCCGCACGTCCCGGGTGCCTCGGCACGTCGCGCGGCTCGTCACGCGGCTTGTCGCGCCGCTCGTCGTCGACTATTCGTCGTCGACTACTTCATCTCCGCCGCGCGTCGCGGTGCCTCGGCACGTCGCGCGGCTCGTCCCCGCGGCTCGCCGCGCCGCTCGTCGTCGACTACTCCGCCTCGCCCAGGCTCGTCGTCGACTACTTCGTCTTCGCCGCGCGTCCGGGGTGCCTCGGCACGTCGCGCGGCTCGTCACGCGGCTTGTCGCGCCGCTCGTCGTCGACTACTCGTCGTCGACTACTTCCGCCTTCGTCGCGCGTCCGGTGCTTCGGCACGTCGCGCGGCTCGTCATGCGGCTCGTCGCACCGCTCGTCGTCGACTACTCCGCCTCGCGCAGGCTCGTCGTCGACTACTTCGTCTTCGCCGGTGCGTCCCGGGTGCCTCGGCACGTCGCGCGGCTCGTGATGCGGCTCGTCGCGCCGCTCGTCGTCGACTACTCGCCTCGCCCGGGCTCGTCGTCGACTACTTCGTCTTCGCGCGCGTCCGGTGCCTCGAAGCACGTCGCGCGGCTCGTCACGCGGCTTGTCGCGCCGCTCGTCGTCGACTACTCGTCGTCGACTACTTCGCCTTCGTCGCGCGTCGGGTAGCTTCGGCACGTCGCGCGGCTCGTCATGCGGCTCGTCGCGCCGCTCGTCATCGACTACTCCGCCTCGCGCAGGCTCGTCGTCGACTACTTCGTCTTCGCCGCGCGTCCGGGGTGCCCTCGGCACGTCGCGCGGCTCGTGATGCGGCTCGTCGCGCGCCGCTTGTCGTCGACTACTCGCCTCGCGCGGAGCACGTCGTCGACTACTTCGTCTTCGTCGCGCGTCCGGGTGCTTCGGCACGTCGCGCGGCTCGTCATGCGGCTTGTCGCACCGCTCGTCGTCGACTACTCCGCCTCGCGCAGGCTCGTCGTCGACTACTTCGTCTTCGCCGCGCGTCCGGGTGCCTCGGCACGTCGCGCGGCTCGTGATGCGGCTCGTCGCGCCGCTTGTCGTCGACTACTCGCCTCGCGCGGCACGTCGTCGACTACTTCGTCTTCGCCGTGCGTCCGGGTGCCTCGGCACGTCGTGCGGCTCGTCATGCGGCTCGTCGCGCCGCTCGTCGTCGACTACTCCGCCTCGCGCAGGCTCGTCGTCGACTACTCCGCCTCGCCCAGGCTCGTCTTCGACTACTCCGTGCGCCGCGACTTCGTCTTGCGGCCACGCTGGCTCTACTTCATCCACGCCGTGCGTCGTGACTACTTGCCTCGCGACAACACTGGCTCTACTTCGAGTATGCTGCACGCCGCCTCGACGTCGTCTTCCGGTCGCATCGCGTCGACCATTCATCTCGACTAGTTTTCCAAACTAGTCGAGAACGGGAGTCACGCCCCCAACAACTAGTCGGAATCAACTCTGACTAGTCGACTTCAACAACAACCGTTGCGGCTCCATCGCCGACCGCCATGGCTCCACCTACAAGTCCGCACCGCGGCAAAGAATACTAAGTCATTTATCTAAATGATTACTGTTCTCTTGGCTTGTTCTCCTCATCATGTAGGACTACTTGCCGACAACTCATTTGTGTATGCTTCTCGGCGGGTTTTCACGGGAGCTACACTCTGTTGACTACTCTTGGGGTATATCAATCAAGTCACCACGAGCCTACTTCATCAACTCGGGGGCTATCCCTAGGAGGCAGTTTCTAAAGTCCGCTACGAGCGGCAATCTAAAGTCGACTTCTAAAGTCGCATTCTAAAGTCCGCTCCGCGCGGCAACTTAAAGTCGACTCCGGTCGCATCTTCGCCTGCTTCGATGGCATACTACGTGTGTAAGCTTCGATGGAACCTAGCTGTAAGCGGCCCTCGGGTCCTGGCGACGATGGAACCTAGCTGCACGTGGTCTTCATGCTCTGTACCATGGGTCCAAGTACCCTAAGTACTCGCGCTCTGTACCTTGGGTCTGAAATCCATGGCTCAGGTACTTAAGCCCACTCCGGTGGCACAAGCCCGCTCTGGCGGCAACCATACCTTGGGTCTGAAATCCATGGCTCAGGTACTCAAGCCCACTCCGGTGGCACAAGTCGACGCTAACGGTCGCATCCAAGCCCACTCCGGTGGCACAAGCCCGCTCTGGCGGCAACCATACCTTGGGTCTGAAATCCATGGCTCAGGTAGTCAAGCCCACTCCGGTGGCGCAAGTCGACGCTAACGGTCGCACTCAAGCCCGCTCCGGCGGCAACTGTACCTTGGGTCTGAAATCCATGGCTCAGGTACTTAAGCCCATTCCGGTGGCACAAGCCGACTCCGGTCGCAAATCTTAAGTCCGCTCCGGCGGCAAAACTACTCGTTTTCTCTGATTTTTTATTCGCTTTGGCTTTCCGGAAAGTGCTTTTCGTTTTTTGCATCTTAAGTCCACCCCGCGTGGCACAAAGTCGACTACTGCAGTCGCACCTAAAGTCCGCTTTACGCGGCAACCAAAGTCGACTTCTAAAGTCGCATATCAAAGTCCGCTCCGCGCGGCATTCTAAAGTCGACTTCTAAAGTCGCATCTCAAAGTCCGCTCCGCGCGGCACAAAGTCGACTTCGGTTTTCAAGTCGCATCTCAAAGTCCGCTCCGCGCGGCACAAAGTCGACTTCGGTTTTCAAGTCGCATATCAAAGTCCACTCCGCGCGGCACAAAGTCGACTTCGGATTTCAAGTCGCATCTCAAAGTCCGCTCCGCGCGGCACAAAGTCGACTTCGGTTTTTAAGTCGCATTCTAAAGTCCACTCTGCCGGCATCTAAAGTCGACTTCGGTCCCAAATAAAGTCCGTTCTGACGGCACGACTACTTCTCAAGCTCCACGGCTCGACGCCAAACTGCTACTTGGAATCTCTCCAGCTCGGGGGCTACTTGAAGATAACTTCAGCATGCTTCGCTCGCTCCCAAGCTCGGGGGCTCCTCACCAATCAGTACTCGACGTGGCTCATACAGCTCTCTTATCTCGGGGGCTACACGCTGCAAGAGTACTCGGATGATGGCTTCGCGAACACCGAAGACCCTTGGACCGATTACCTAATCATTTCAAGGCTCGGGCGCTCGCTATGCTACACCCATCATTCAAATTTTTTCAAGACCGATGAGTCGGACCACCTTCCGGCCTCGCGACGATTCAAGTACTATTGAAGGCTTCTCCAAGCGTACTCGAGGACGCTCAAGAACTACTCGAAGAGGCTTCAAGACTACTCGAACTACTACTCTCGACTCCAACGTGCTCGGGGGCTTGTCGGGCATACACCCCGGTACTCATGCAAGGAAGGAAGAATAGTAGAAGACGGACTCTGGTAGAATTCCCCCGTACTCCTACTAGGACTCGCTCTGTGTACTCCTACTAGGACTCCTGCCTTGTAACCGACTAGGAACCCGCCCCCTGGACTATATAAAGGAGGGCCGGGTACCTAGCCGCACATCCCCAATCCCTCCGGGGACAACCAACACCAAGCACAGGGCGCCATACTTGATCCCCCAAACAGGACGTAGGGTTCGCTACCTTGGCGGCCCGAACCTGTATAAATCTTGTGTCCCGTGTCCTTGCGCATACCTTCGAGTTCTCGGTCTCCCGATCACGATCCCCACCGCACAATCTACTACCTCGGGTACCCCCTCGGTAGGTTTGCCGGTCTAAAACACCGACAGAAGCTTTACTATTTTTTCCAAGATGCTGAGTACCTTTACCTTATCTCCCTGGTGGTGATATCATGAGTCATGACCCATCTTCTCTTTGCAGGCATGATCTTTGTTTCCCTTGACTTGATGCACAGGAGGCGGTGGTGCTTCGCATGCGATTGATGTGATCAGATTTGCCTATTCAAATTTGGTGCTAGGTGCCGACCTAGTTGGCTTGATTGGCTTGTATGAATTGATATTTGTTGTTCACACGGAAAATCAATTTTTTTTAAAAAAAGACGTGACTTCCCCGAGTGCCTAGGCAATGGCACTCGGGGAAGAGAGTTTTATAAAAAACAGCAGCTAATATTCTTCCCCGAGTGCCTAGGATAAGCACTCGGGGAAGAGGATTTTTTAAAAAAACAAAACTCTTCCCCGAGTGCAACACTCGGGGAAGAGGGTTTTTTTTAAAAAAATAATTCTTCCCCGAGTGTTGCACTCGGGGAAGAGGTTTCAAAAAAAGGGGGTGGACGGCACCGATGGCGTCAAAGCTTCCCTGAGTGCTAGGATGACACTCGGGGAAGGCTTCCCCGAGTGTACGATTTTTGGCACTCGGGGAAAGCCTCTTCCCCGTGAGAGGCATCCCCGGAGGCTCTTCCCCGAGTGTTGCACTCGGGGAAGGCTTCCCCGAGTGTTTTTGCCCCTTCCCCGAGTACATTTGGCACTCAGGGAAGCAGCTGTCTCCTGTAGTGCATACACACTAGCTAGGAATTAAGAAAAAATACAGCCAATTGCAGGGGCGGGCCCAGGATTTTGAGTGTTGGTATTCAAACTCAGTAAAGGGCGTAAAATTTTTTTTTGACAGCTTAAATTGCGGGTTGAGGGGAGAGAGGCGGGGTATGACTTGGGCCCAATTGTTGGGTTGTTTGTCCAGTTTTGCGAAATGAGCTGTAGGATGGCCTGAGTTGCTGTATTTTTCCATTTAGTTGAATACACATTATGTATATACTATATATATCCAGTTTTTTTCAGATATAATTGGTATTCAATGAATACCATTGAATACCAAGTGGGCCCGCCCCTGGCCAATTGGATTGTCGCGAACTGAGTGTAGCTGAACGAGCAAGGTTTCTTTTGATGGAACATATCCATCAGGATGAGTTATTGACTCGACATTGGTGCTCATATATTTTTCAAAATTTATTTCAGGGTTTAACCGGCGCTTTTCTTTTAGTGGTAAGCGATGTGTCTGTCGAAAATGAAGTGCAAGTGGTGACTTCATCAATCTCGAAAAAAAATGTCGGCTGTGCGATTAAAAAATGGCCAACTGGATTGTCACTTAACGGTTGTGTGGCCCAAATTTAACAAAAAAAATCCTCTTAGTACAGAATGTCTATGCAATCTAAGCAGTCTGTAGCTATGTTGCGATGAGGGTCAGCTAGGAGCATGTGGCTTTTATGGTCGAAAAAAGTGTAATCTGTGATGACTGGTGGATGGTGGTTTCTAAACTGCTGAAACGGTCTTTCTTTTAAGTAAGACGGGGCATCTGCCTAGAATTCTAAAAAAATATCTAAGCATTGAAAAATTCACGAGAAATTAATATGAATATCGGTCCGTGGCTGAGTTAAATTTGGAGTCGTGCCAAAGTTCAGGTGGGGTGGTCGCTGTTTTTTTTTTGTTCGCCCGAAACTTGCAACTTTTTGGCTTGCCGCCGGCCGCTCCACGTATGTAGGGCTACATATCTCTTTGCACTCTCTCCTGAGAAAAATAGCCCTACCTCGAAGTGAACAAGTGCCGGGTACCAAGACCATGTCAAACAACTTCGATTTTGTGATTATGCGCGTGTGCGTCATATGTTTATATATTGATTACTCAGAAGCAGAATGTGTAAAGTAATACGTATATGTGTAGAACACAGGCTACACTGAGGGTGTAGTAATAAAAATAACTAGGTGACGCCGTTGCTAAGGAAATTTTTTAGACAAGTTTTAAAGGTGAAATGTGAAATTAGAAACACCAAAGTGATTACATGACAACATTTATTTGTAAACAACATTATATATGAAAGTTATTTTGTTGAGAGTGAATCATTCTTAAATGATTGATTCTACATGTATATATTTCAACCGCGATAGTTTTGTGGTGTGCAACTCACAAACAGGGTTTACCTTACCGTTGGTAACCGGCCCGTTACCGCGGTAACCGGCCTTACCGGCCTGGACCGGTTACGATATCGGCCGGTTACCAACCGGTGGGTTCAAAATTTTTTGAATTTGAATTCTGAAAATTGAAAAATGTGGAAAAATCCCTAAAAATACTTCGTGATTTATTGAGTCTAATTGTGTCAAATTTGTTGCAAACTTTGTTCATTTAGTATAAATTCCGACCAAAAGAATTTAAACGAAAAAAAAAGAAAAGAAAAAACCGTCGGCCCAGCTTGGCCCACTTAGGCCCAACCATTGGGGGGCTGGGGGTCAAAATATCCCCACCGATGCTCCCCACCCCATCTGGCCGAGCCCTCGGCCTCCAGAAGCTGGTCCGCCCCCTCTCCGCCTCCCCTGGGTCGCCGTCCGGCCGCCGACGACGCCTAACCGGCCTCTGAGCGTGGTTTACTGATCGGACGGCGCGGTTAGCCGGCCGGTCGCTGGATCTAGCCGTTCACCGCCCCGAATGAGCGGTAAGCCGCGGTTAGGGCGCGGTTAACCACCCTAGCGCAGTAAGTCTCTCCCCCTTCATAAATGTTTGATTTAACTAGTTTCTAAATATGTTTTGATATAGAAGTGTAGAACATTTTGATTTAGGATGCAGATATGATTTGATTCAGGTGTTTACATGATTTAGGTTTGTAAATGTCGATATGTAGACCATAAATGTAGGATTTTGGTAGAGCATATTTAGTTGTATATATGATTTCATTTAAGATGTAGATATTTAGAGCATATTTAGGTATATGATTTATGTGATTGATTTGTGGATGATGTCCATTTATGCAGATAAAAAATGGCATCTAGAGATGTTGTGTGGGAACACGGTGAAAATCATCACCCCGGATGGCAATGCAACTATTGTCATATGCACAAAAGTGGAGGTGGTGCGACTAGGTTCAAACAACATTTGGCTGGAAAAGGGACCCAGGTGGTCCATTGCAGGAATGTGTCACCACCTGTGCAGTAGTACTTTCAGTGTGAGATTGAGAGGACTAAGAAGACAACTTATGAACGGAATAAAGAGAGAGGTTGATAAATGAGGCGGTTGCAGCCGAGGGAAACTATCCTAATGCAGAAGATGAGGAGGAGGCTCAATTGCAGCGTGCCATCCACCTATCGAGAGCTGAAGAATTGTACCGTCAGGGGGTGGAACAGACAGGTGGTGCATATGAGTGTACGAATGGGAAGATCCACATTTTTACAATATGTTACTTCAACAATGGCAGACGACAGCAGCGTGGACGGGTCAAACTTGGCAAGACTACAAGGCTGAGTTGCTTAGAGTGCAAGGTTTGAATGTCATGTCCACCGCCGAGTACCAGATGACGACCCAAATGGGGGTCTTCCCATTTCTACAGCATTGATCTTTTATTACTATGACTATGGTATTGTATGCACGATTATCACTATCACTATGGTATTGTGTGCACAATTATTACTATGACATTATGACATTGTTTGTATGCAAAACTATGATATTATTCCTTTGGTGAGGTTTTGTGAGGTCCTTTACATTAATTTATGCATAGATCATGCTAAGATTTTCATTAATTTATCACCGGAGAACCACAAAAACATGTTCGGTTTTTCTGCCTTTCACGTCGGTTTACCACCCAAACCGACCGGTAACCGGTCCTTACCAAGCGGTTTACCGATCAAAACCGATTGAACTGGCGTTTCAATTTGGATTTTGAATTTGTTCGGTTTTGGTTGGTTACCGCGGCTTACATACCGGTTTACCGAAACCGGTGGCCGGAGGTTCGGTGGACCGGTTCGGTAAGGTAAACCCTGCTCACAAATACATGCTATTAGTCACATAAAATCGCTTGAAGACATAAATAAATGGTTTTGTGGATGATGACATGACGTTTAGTGGATGGTGACATGACGTATAGTAGATGGCGACGTGAACTGCTTGCATGTTGAGAGAAATCTATTCATGACTTGTAGTGAGTTTCACCTATATAGTTGTTATAGATAGATAATGAGGCGGACTTGTGTTATATACTCATATGGGTCCCTTACATTCTTGAAGTGCATATTTAGAGCCCCTCTCCTCTCCCAACTTTTTTACTCGGGTTTCATCTCGGTCCTAAACTCTCAAAATAAATTTTGAAATCTTAAAAGTTGTCATCTGTCGTTGATGGCAATATTTCATTCTCGATCGTTGCCCTCGCAATCACCTCATGCTTAGTGATCATGCATGGGTTGCTTGGCGTGTTAGAGGATCTTAATTTTGAGAGGTTAAGAGTTTATGAACTCAGATGACACCTTGAGACAAGCTGGTATAAACAAATTGGTGTACTTTTGAACCTCGGTTGAATTTAGAAACATCGATGGCATCTTGAGTCAAATTTTATGGACCTAAAAAAATGCATTTTCGAGAGTTTAAGCTCTTTTAGCCAGTTGATGAACTTACATATGGATTACTAGTCCGGCCAACGTTGATTTGGCACGTACGTGCACACTGCCGCCCTGAGCCTGCTTGGAACCCGTCGCAACTGACCCATTCTCCAACCATCCCGGAACAAACAAGAACTCGCCACCTTTTTTTTTGAACGTTACAAAAAAAAATTGAACGTAACTCGCTACCTATATAAGCATGCATGAATCTGTCCTTCTGAACTCACAACATACACACACAGAGAAACAAGTAACAGCAAAGCAAGTAATCGAAGCTCTCTCCTCGCGTCGCCTCCATATGGTTTCCAACAAGCAAATGGTCGCCGCGGCGGTGGCGTCCGCGATCACCGTCGTTGTCTTCCTCCCTGCGCTCGCCTCCGCCACGGATCACGTCGTGGGCGACGGCTACGGCTGGACCCTCGGGTTCGACTACGCCGCCTGGGCCAAGACCAAGCAGTTCACCGTCGGCGACACGCTGGGTAACTGCAAAATTAAGTCCATTGCAAAAGCCACTCGTGTCTGAACCGCGCCGAACGTGTCTGATTTTCTGTTGCGCCACCGCCTTTTGCAGCGTTCAAGTACAGCGCTAGCTCCCACAACGTGATGGAGGTGAGCGGGGCGGACTTCAAGGCGTGCAAGAAGGCCGCCGTGGCCAGCTCCGCCGTCTGGAACTCCGGCGAGGACGTCGTCACCCTCGACAAGCCGGGCCGGAGGTGGTTCATCTGCGCGGTGGGTAAACACTGCCGGCTCGGCATGAAGCTCAACGTCACCGTTCTCCCCGGCACGCCGGCCCCGGCCTGGGCCCCGGCGCCGGCGCCGTCTTACCCTCAGTCTCGGCGCTTCCTCTAGAGTGGTGATCAATCTGTGTGTGTTCCAAAATAAAATTTCATTGCGTATTTGTATGCAGCATATTTTAAAACTTATTTGTATTCAAGATTTTTTTTCCGAATGTCGATGGTGAAATTGATCTAATTTGGTTACTGAAGGTACCAATATATGTTTGGGGGTGCTTAACAGTGGAGATTGTATGTCTTCAGATTATTATCCACTGTGTGCTAGCTAATTACAATGTTCTTGAACCAATAATGCAACACAAACTGTCTATTGACTAAGGATGCAAATTTTAGTAGGTTGACCCAATGACCCAAAAGATAAAAAGAGGTGTAATTACCTATTGAGTCAACCCACTAAAATTTTGGTGTTAAGTAGTGTTGGGTTACTTGAGTAACTCAGTCGCTACATGAAGGTCTCATCGTGAGCTCCTACCCTCTACGTCGGACCCACGTCCAGAGTCGAACCTTAGAATTAAACTCACGTTTACACTATAAAATGTGAGTGGATTTGACCGAAATTTGCTAAAGGTGCTTAATATGATAATCCGCTACTCCGTGCAAATCGACGAAGTCAAATCTATATGTGGGACCCACGTCAAGAGTCGGACTAAAAATTAAAAGCTCGCGCTCACACTATAAACTTTTAGCGGATTCGACCGAAATTTGCTACCAAAGCTCATCTAGTCTACTTGTAAGAAGGGTTGAGGTATGGTCGTAATTAGGAGACTCAGGTTCGATTCTTCATTAGAGCAAATTATGGAGTTAGTTTTTTTTTAAAAAAAACTCATCGCCGGTGAAGCCGAGGTTCAGGGTTTTATAGGCTCGGAGAAGGTTCCTTCTTCATAATAAAAACCCATGAGGCGGTTTTACCCCACCGAGCCTAGTTTTTTTTGACCGAAACTTGTTGGAGATGCTTAATATAATAAACCACTACTCCGTGCAAATCGGTGAAGTAAAATTTATATGTGGGACCCACCTCCATAGCATGACCTTAGAATTAAAAACTCGCGTTCACACTATAAAATTTTAGCATATTTGGCCAAAATTTGCTGGAGAAGCTTAATATGACAGTCCGCTACCTTGTGTAACTTGATGAAATCAGATCCTTATGTGGGCTCCACATCCAAAGTTAGACCTTAAAATTAGATAATTGAACTGATTTTGTTAGTTTTGAGATAAAATAAAGAGACTAAATGATTTAGATTGGTTTGGTTTTTTAAGTGTAATATAGTGTAAATGGATTGGTGTGGATTTTGGTTGACCCACGGGTAAGTGTTGTTATGGGTCAGTGTAACCCAAAACACCAAAATAGTAGGGTTGCATGGGTCAACCAGTTGCATTGTTACTATTAACAATTAGGAAGACAGGGTTTGAGCAGTGATACTATGTATCGCTTCAGCGACAGAATCACCACGGGGGCCGCAGCTGGGGTGGGCGCCCTGTTCGCTTGGCTTATCAGCCACCAGCCAGCAGTACTTTTCTCTCAGAACAAACCAGCCAGCAGCAACCAGCCAACAATACTTTTCTCTCAGAACAAACCAGCACCAGCCATCGACCACCAGCCATCTGAACAGGCTGATGACTTCAAAAGGAAAAAGTTTGAACTACAAAGTTATTGATCTTGTTGAAAGCTACAGTTTTCATATAAATTTTATCTCCATCCCAGTTCGTAAAAAAAAGTTACATTCTTTTTAAACAAACTGAACCCTACAACCGTATCATTGGTATGGCATTTGAGCCCAATGGCATAGTTTTGCAAAATGTGAGATGACACATGTATTTTTGAAAAAAAACGAAAAATAAAAAAAATCAACATCAGGTGTTTTCTGGGCCAATCAAGGACCAATTACTAGAGCCGACTTTTTCGCTAAAGGGGGTTCGGGACTGTCGACGGAATCGGCCCGCACGGCCTGAATCCTCTCGTTCGGGGGAGAGCCACGGCGGGGGAGTAGTGCTGTAGTTGTGGGGCTTTTTGCTTCCCCGCCACTCCCTGCCACGCCGTGCTGTGGCGAGCCACGGGTTGTGGCGGATGTTTTGCCCGCCGCAGTCCAGCTCCTCTCCCACCGTTTACTGTTTCGTGGCGCGACTGTACCGTGGCGAAGAAACTGTGGCGGTGGCGACATGTGGCGGGCAACCAACAGCAGCATTTTTTCCTTGCAAGTTCCCGTGCTGAAAATGATTACCTAGTTCACAAAGAGAAAAGGAAAAAGAAAAAAAAAGAAGATCAAAGCTCATGCAGCCATGGCTGGCGTCGTTCTCGTGACGACCTAGGCGACGAGAACATTGGAGACGCTTCCAACGTTTTTTTGGTTGTTTTCTTCCACACCTCCGGTGGCTCCGGAGCCAACGGCAATAGTTTCTCTGTTTTTCATTACCGAGTGCCTACGCATCTACGCTGTTGATGTCTTTCCGCGAAAGTATTATTGCTAATATTTATTAAGAAAATTATTGACTAGTGAAGATGCTCTTTTGTCACGGGGCTAAATTTCAACGAGTGACCATCGAAACTGAAGCACCACGCCACAGTTCACGATGGCAACGGGTACATACCCGATGGGTAGTGCCCACCCGCATCGTCACCGTTAGGACTAAATTTTCCTGCGTCGGGTTCTGCGAATGCACGCGGGTAGGAAAATAATTCCATACCCGTGCCCGTCGGGTAAATTCTACCCGACGGGTAACCCGTACCCGACAACATACCCGAGAATGACATAAATAATCGGACTTCGTCACACAAAAATAATAAATAATTCCAACTTTTTAGTAAGGTACAAATTATAAATATTGATATAACCATATCATTGCAACAAGCAAATAGAGTAACACACATTAGCACTAATATATAGGCCAAATTCATGCACCATATGAGCTAAAATGACTTAGGGTGGCTATTATTTATGCGGGTTTTTCTTACCCGCGGGTAGACGGGTATGGGTAGTCTACACCCACACCCGTACCGCAACCCGATGGGTATGAGATTTTGCCCATAACGTACCCACGGGTATGAAGTTCCTTCCGTACCCACCTCCTTATCGGGTAAAACCCGTCGGATGCTTCGGGTTTCGGCATCTATGCCATCTCTCTGCGCCACACCCACCTGGACCTGGACCTGGTCCACCCCACAAAACCGGCCTCTCTCTCTCTCTCCGGCCACGTCTGCGCTCACCAACCGGAATCCTCGTCGCCCCGTCGTCGTCCCCGGGCACACATCCATCCATCATCGTTCCGCCACAACACAAAACCACCCTTCGCTTCCTCCTCGCCCCTAGCCCGACGCCGCCCTCGTCGCCCCCTACACCTGGCTTTGTTTCCTTTCTGGCCGCGACGACTGGGCGACGCGAGCGGCGCCAGGTCTTCGAAGGCCTCAGCGACGGCGACGAGTATCCACCAGGTATGCCCCTTCCCTTCCCTTCCCGACGCGCGAAATCGAGCCCCCCTGAACCCTAATTTTCGGATGTCTTATACCGGATCCGCCCCCTGATTCCTGTGGGGTTCAGCTGCACCCATGCCCCACGTTAGATTCGCCCCTGACCGCCGCCGCCGCCGTGCAACAAATCCCGAGCATTCGTAGGCATCTCTAAAAGAGGGAGTCCCTAAATTATGCCCCTGTTTGTTTACGGATGCTAGAGTTGGTGGTAAAGGTTGATTTTGCTTTGCTCCACGGAATCTGTTCCTTTTGCTACGAGCCTTTGGAATCCAAATCGGTATGTTGAATCCGCTGAGTGAGTGGCGGATTACAGTGGTCAAATTTTGCAGTTTAATTTTTTTTAGAGATTCCCCATGTCCCACTGTGCATTTGCCCCCGCTTAGCTAATACGGATTGTCGCCAAGCGCGCGCGAGCGAATCATGGACGATTGGGACCTTTGTTTGTTTATTATTGCGTATTTATGCTTTATTACTAATGTCAGTGCTGAAGCATCCGATCCTTTTCTTTTCTTTTCTTAACCAGGTTTGCACTTGACTGCTAGCCCCCAACAATGGACGATGGGGACCTCGATTTCTCAAACCCGGACACGTTCTTGTGCTCTGCCATCGGCAACGATCCGCCCAGCAGCTGCTCCATGGACAGCTACTTTGATGACATCCTGAAGGATACTGAGCACCATGCTTGCACCCACACCCACACCTGCAATCCACCAGTCCATGATCATTCGCACACCCACACCTGCGTACATGTCCACACCAAGATAGTCGCAGCTTCGCCCGAGGCCGCTGAGACCGCAGACTCGCCGTCTGAGAACAACACCTCCAAGAAGCGCCCGTCTGGTAACCGGGCTGCGGTGAGGAAGTACCGGGAGAAGAAGAAGGCTCACACGGCTTCGTTGGAGGAAGAGGTGGTCCATTTGAGGGCTTTGAACCAGCAGCTCATGAAGAAGCTCCAGAATCATGCGGCGCTTGAGGCGGAGGTAGCCAGGCTTCGCTGTTTGCTTGTTGATATCAGAGGGAGGATTGAAGGGGAGATCGGTGCTTTCCCTTACCAGAGGCCAGTCAAGAACATTGATTTGGTGTCTAGTGTTGACCAGGGAACCTTTCTTGGTGGCGCCCAGGTGGCCAACTCCTGTGATTTCAGATGCAATGATCAGATTTATTGCAATCCTGGAATGCAGGGGGCTATGAGTTCTCAGGTGTTGGGACAAGGTGCCTGTGATACCGCGAATATCCAATGCATGGGAATTGCAAAGTCTGGATCCACAAAGCTACCTGTCTGTGGGGTTATGGACACAGCTGTCTGCTTGCCGAATGTTGAAAAGAAATAAAGGTAACTTGCTAGCCCTTCCCTGCTATCCTTTTTATAAACATATGTCCAGCTACTAGCTAGATTAATTTGAAATATCTGATAGCATAGATGTGTTTCAACTCATTTTTGTACTTCTCAGTAGATTTCTGTTCGAAAAAAAGAGCATAAGCCAACTTTTGTGGCATTGTGCTATTGATTTGTGGTTTAATTGATTTACTGCAGTCTGTTTCTACCACTTTAAAAGAATTGTTAGTCTTATCGACACACAAGAAATCCTTATTAGCTTCCATAAATCATCGTGCTTTTGCAATTCCCATCTTAGATTTTCATCATCCTTTGTACTCACTTAAGTAACTGTTTCAACTTTAAAGTACCAAGGACAAACGAAAAATAACATATTTTCTGGTTTCCTTTCCCCCTGCGTATGTGGGCTGGAGGGGGTGCTGTGGTATTTTTTTTTCTTTTTTTCTTCTTTTGGTTGACATATAGCAGATTGTTTGTCAAAAGGGCAATTAGATGTGCAACTTGTTGGTCCATATTTAGGATTAACCATCATGAACAAAGTATAAGAATGGTCAGGCATTGTTCTTTCAGATACTTTTTGTTATTGATAGTTTCATATTTGGTTAATGGAGTGATACTAAGCAACATTATATAACCAAAGAACTAAATCAATATCTGTACTTTTTGGTGCTTATAAATTTAGTATTTTTTTTTGGCTTGTTCAACATATTACATCTTGTTAGATATGCTTCCTGCTAATACCAGCCGTTACTCATCTCTCACCATGGAACTTGTTCGATTTTCAAATTAGCTAAGAGATGGTATCTTATTGTTCAAAATAGTACTATTTGTATCTATCTTCAGTTTTGGAAAATTGATAGTTTAGCCCTCGATAGTTCTATATACAACAACTTAGCCTTTTGTCCCAAGCAAGTCGGGGTAGGCTAGATATGAAACCCAAAGGTACCATCAACATAAAGACACGTAGAAGAAGTTAAGGCTCAGGAACGTTGATGGCTAGTCTCCAAGCGCCCCTATCCAAAGCTAAGTCCTTGGAGATATTCCACTCCCTAAGGTCTCTCTTAACCGACTCATCCCGGGTCGGTTTAGGTCGACCTCTAACTTTCTTCACATTGTCGTCCCGCTCTAGGACCCCACTACGCACCGGAGCCTCGGGAGGCCTTCGTTGGACATGTCCAAACCATCTCAACCGATGCTTTGGATCGGTTTCTCCTCGATTGGCGCCACCCCGACCCCCGTCCCGAATATCATCGTTCCGTACTCTATCCCTCCTCGTGTGCCCACAAACCCAACGCAACATACGCATCTCCGCCACACTCAATTGCTGGACATGTCGCCTTTTTGTAGGCCAACACTCCGCACCGTATAACATCGCCGGCGAATCACCGTCCTATAAAACTTACCTTTTAGCTTCCGAGGCACCCTTTTGTCACGAGAGGACGCCGGAGGCTTGACGCCATTTCAACCAACCGAGCTGAAATTCTATGCCTAACATCTTCGTCGATGTCGCCATCCTTCGTAGTATCGAACCTAAATACCGAAAAGTATCCTTCTTGGTCACCACTTGCCCATCAAGGGTGACGTCTCCCTCCTCACGCGTCGTACCGCTAAAGTCGCACCTCATGTACTCGGTCTTGGTCCTACTAAGTCTAAACCCTTTCGATTCTAACGGATGCCTCCACGGTTCTAACTTCCTATTTACCCCCGCCCTACTCTCATCAACTAGCACCACATCATCGGCAAAGAGCATACACCGGGGGATATCACCTTGAATGTCCCTTGTGACCTCATCCATCACCAAAGCAAATAGATAAGGGCTCAACGCCGACCCTTGATGTAGTCCTATTTTAATTGGGAAATCACTAGTATCGCCATCGCATGTCCGGACACACGTCACCACATCCCCCGTACATATCCTTGATGAGGTTAACATACTTAGTTGGGACCTTGTGCTTCTCCGTGCCCACCACATGACGTGTCTCGGCACTTTGTCGTATGCCTTCTCGAGGTCAATAAATACCATGTGCAAGTCCTTCTTCTCGCTCCCTATATCTCTCCATCAATTGGCGTATTAAGAAAATCGCCTCCATGGTCGACCTACCAGGCATGAACCCAAACCGATTTTGGGTCACACTCGTCCCTCTTCTTAGGCGATGCTCGATAACCCTCTCCCGCAGCTTCATCGTATGGCTCATCAACTTAATTCCACGGTAGTTCGTACAACTCGAACGTCTCCCTTGTTCTTGAAGATCGGTACTAATATGCTTCTCCTCCATTCTTTAGGCATCTTGTTTGACCGAAAAATAAGGTTAAAAAGCTTAGTTAACCAAACTACCGCTCCGGCGCCCGGGCATCTCCACACCTCAATGGGGATACCATCGGTCCCAATGCCTTGCCTCCCGTCATCCTCTTCAAGGCCTCTCGCGGTCTCTCGCCTCTTGAATTCTCCTCACAAAGCGTCTGTTGGTATCATCAAATGAATCATCCAACTCAAGGGTAGGATCCTCATTCTCTCCATTAAACGGCTTGTCGAAGTACTCTCTCCATCCGTCCTTGATTTCCTCATCCTTCACCGAAGTCGATTTGTTCCGTCCTTGATGCATTTGATTTGGTTGATGTCCCTTGTCTTCCTCTCTCGGATCTTAGCCAACCTATAGATGCCCTTCTCCCCTTCCTTCGTGCCTAGCCGCCGGTAAAGGTCATCATACGCCTGACCTTTTGCTACACTCACCGCTCGCTTTGCAGCCCTCTTTGCTATTTTATATCCCTCAATGTTGGCTGCACTCTTGTCATGATGGAGGCGCTTGTAACACTCTTTCTTCTCCTTGATAGTCCTTTGCACCTCGTCATTCCACCACCAGGTGTCTTTCACTTCCCGTTTGCCTCCCTTGCTCACACCAAACACTTCCGAAGCCACCTTCCGAACACATGTTGCCATCTTTAGCCACGTGTCTTCTGCATCCTCGCCTTCCTCCCAAGGCCCCTCGACTAGCATCCTCTCCTTAAACCTTTGCGCTTCTTCTCCTCTAAGTTTCCACCACTTCGTTCTTGCAATCTTGGCCTGTTTGTCCCGGAGGACACGTACCCGAAAGCGAAAATCCGCCACCACAAGCTTGTGTTGAGGGACAACACACTCCCCAGGAAACACCCTACAGTCTAAGCACGCACGTCTATCCTCCCTCTAACCGCAAATAAACCTGCTACATAGTGGCATTTTATTCTTTGCTACCTTTCCTGCTGGCAGCGATTTTTCGTGTTCTAAACTCAACAGACATTCTATTACTCTTTTTTCAGGACTCCTGGTGGTGTTTATGGTCAGTCCTTTTCAGAGACTACTGTGTCTCGTGATGTGCATCCAAGAAATGCTGTATAAATTGCTAGCTTTTATATTTAGGACCGCATCTGGTTCAAACTGTCATGTGTGTGAGTTTGTTGCCGATGATGCTTCTATGGTGCCTGAGACGATTCGAGCTCATTAGCTGTAAAGCTCACAAAACATCCTCTCTTCTTTTGCTTAGTTTCCAGATGCTCTCTGGTGAAATTCAGAACTGAAGCGGGGTGCAAAGGAGTAAACTAGCTAAAATTCTGCATCTGTGCTTTAGAGACTTGCTCAGATTTTGGGTACAACCACCCCCCCCCCCCCCCCCCCGGGAAAAAACCCAAAACCTAAAGTTTAATATGGGACCTATCCTCTGTAATCTGTTATGTAGGTGCCATGTTTCTTTTTTGTTTCAAAATATATTTGGATGTTTCCCTATTTCATTCGTTAGTAAATAATAATGTATTGCATCGTCACATGGATTGGAACTTGGACATGAAGTCTTTTAAGTCTAGTTCTGATCATATTCTGAATTCCTATGAGGTATCTTGTTGTATGTTTCCCTATTTCATTCGTTAGTAAATACTAATAATGTTTTGCTCGCCGGAAAATGAACGCCCGGAGCAGACTCAAGCGTGTTGTTTGTTCGGCTGCGCTGCCTGTGCGCCGCGCCAGCTCCGGCGTACAGGAGAGCGTGTGGAAGATGTTTGGCATGCCGGCGCGCATCCACTTGCCATGAACGGCACGCAGTGCAAGGGTAATCCAAAGAAATCTGCCCAAATTGATTACTATGCCTTGGAGTCGAGTTTTGGTCTTCGGTGCAGGAACACCGATGGCTCTCAATGTTTTGTTGTGAGCTTGATGTGAGTCTCTGACTCTGAGAATGTGACCACTGCAGTTTCACTGCGGCACCCATCTGGCCATCTTGCTATATTCAGCATCGTGTCGATTGGATTGGCATGTGGTCTATGCAGCGAGCTCGATCGAGAGGTAGGGCGACGAGTCCCCCATCCAGATCCATTCCGGGAGGGGGGGGGGGGGGGGGCTTCAGGAACGACTCCGCATCCATGTCGCTCGCTCGCCTTCCGTCGCACGTGACGAAGAGCCGTCGTGCACGTGGCGGCCGGCGGCAAGGTTTCCAGGAGGAAAGCCTTCGCGGCGAGGGGGCCGCCGGCCCGGAACTCGTCGGAGCACGGGCGAGCCGCGGCGTGCGGCGAAGACGTTGGGGCGGGCGGACGGTGTTTCAGCGTGGGCGGTATTTCAAATACCGTACATCCCCTTTGTTCCTACCAGCCGCTCGATGCGACCTGTGCGGCCCAGATCGACTTTTGAGTCTCTTCCACTGCCTCGTAGGGACGCCAAGCACGCTGACGCTGCTCGCCGGTCCCGCTCCTTTTTTTCTGGGGCTCCCACCGCACGCGCGAGGGCGAGGTCGAGAGGCGGCGGCGTGCAAGGTAGCACACGGCTGGCCGCTGGCCACTGGCCGGAATGGCAGACCAGGAGCGGCCGCGGGGACGCCGTTGCCGGTGCCATGGCATGGTCCCGGAGCAGGCTTTTTGTGGGCGTGCCGGCGCACCTCAGCTTGCCGTGAACGCAGCGTAGTGCAAAAGGAACTCTAATTCCAAATAGGCAAAACATGGCTCTCTTTTTTGAAAGGGAAAGTGGTCTGCCGTTCCATATGACCATATATTAATGACAAGGATAACAAAGATGAGAAGAGATTCCAAATAGCCTTGGTCACATTCGTCAAATTGATTATTTCGAGGTGGTTGTTTTTTTGGGCAGGAACACCAGCAAAAGCCCAAAGCATCAGTGGAGTGTTTGTGACAATTGTTGAGGAAGGAGATGGTCCAGTCCAGACGGTGCTGGAACTCGGATGCGTTTGTACGTTGCGGTAACGCAACAAGCCAAATTTGCATTTCCTCAAGAAGTTGTTTGTTTCCCCGCAGTCCACCTGCTACTTCCAACAAAAAAAAAACCTTCTCTAGGGCATTGATAGCAAGAGTACGATACTGAAAGTCTGAAACCAGATGTCGTTTACGATGCTTACACAACAGTCGCAACAGCAATATATACTACCAATGGCAGTAGAAGAAAACGAACAGCTTGGCAGGTTCAGATCTTCAGCCACTTTCCGGCCACTCCATCAGAAATTAAAAAAGTTGGAGAGGAACAAGGTGAGAGAAATGATCCACCAAAAAAAAACACTATCATCATTCGCTTCGAAACCCTTACAGATCTCACTCACCGGTCACCACACCTAGGTACAACTCCAAATGACAACGCAAAAAAGGCAACACACCACGACGGAACAGGAACAGCTGCTCTCTATCTCATCCTAACCAAACTCAGCTCCCAGAGGACGCAACCAATCGGAGGGGAAATGGTACAACATAAGCAACGAGAACAAGGGGAACTAGCCAGATACAGAATCGCCATAGACTGCACCTTTCTGCAACCTAGAAGCATTGAAAAGGAAAACAAAAACTTAGCAGCATCTCAGATGGTTTCAGCAGCAGCACATATGAGCTGTTTCCTTTTCACCGAGCTCAGGTAGGTGGTTGCCTGCAGCGAAAATTAACAGCCATTTGCAACCGCCACCACCTTGGTTGTTGGGTTAGCATCTTTCGGGGCGACACCATTAGCAGCTACTGCCACTGCACCATTTTCCACTACAGCAGTTTCCTCAATCGGAGGGACACCATTAGCAGTTACTGCCACCGCACAATTCTTCACAACATTCTGTTCCCCAACAACCTCAAATTTCTGCAGACTCTGCTTCCCATCAGTAGCTTCATTTTCAGCATTATTGGTGGTAAGCACCTTTCTGTTCATGACCTGGGCAAAAAAAAAAGTTAGTTCAATAAGTTTCTTGTAAAACATCCTAATCAGAATGAAAACAATGACGATCCTTGTGGGCTTAATAGGATAATCCTCATCAAGATTATGAACTTGTGAGTGTTGTAAGGAAGTATTAGGAGACAAAATCTATAAGTTTCTGGGGTTCTCAGGTTTACTAATGTAATTGCTAGTGATAAGATTCATACAGGCGCATGATTTTAGTTACATAAAGTAGACTGGTAATCATACTCAACACACCTTTTCCAATGGATACTGCCGCCTTGATTTCTTCTCTTGCATTATCTTTTCACGGTTATCATAAAATCCAAAGTCATCCAAGATGGATGTCTTGCAGACATGATCCTTGAAAATCTTTAACACCTGAAGGCCTTGGTCAAGCTTAACCTGTAGACACCATGAGCAGGTATGAGAAAACTTAGCTACTGCAACATCAGAAGATACATGAAAATCTGCTGGACAAATTTCCAATTCTCTTAAGATAGCACTGTTCACATTATTATGAAGGATTCCTGGTTTAGGCACATCAAGAATTTATGCTAAATGTGTGACCTGACACAGTGGAGGAAATTGTCAAAGCAATAGAAGAATTGAAAGTAACTTATCTCACCTCCTGTGTATCTCTGCTGTTTGTCACTGGTTTGTTTTCATTATATTCAAGAATGATGTGCTTCAACAAGCTGTTAGGGATGTCCTTCACAATGTGCCACTTGACAGGGAAACAACCAGTCCACTTGTCTTGCTGCCAGTATTCCACTGTCTTGTTGAAGTCAACCCGACCCACCATCTCAGCCAGACCAACAAACTGTCCGCTGGTGTTAACCTGAAAATAGAGGAAGAACAGTAACATCACCACCCAACTTCCAACCTTGCACTGCTCACAGAAGGAAAAGAAGCCTCTTAACAGAGTGCAATGATAAAACTTACAGAGAATAACAGGAAGACAGGAGAACTGCTTGATTTTTCCTTAGCCTCTACATAAGCAGAGTCCAGCTTCTTATTTCCACTAGGGGTGCTTGCCCAAACATTGTACTTGATGCTCTTGTGAACATCATCCTCACTGTATGATTTAATAATAAAGAATTTGGCATCTGAGTAGGTCTCAACAAAGTCAGCACGATTATACTGATCCTGCTTAACAGCATTAGAGCCATCATTGGTGGGAAGCTCCTGTCCTTTTGCATCAGCAGCTGCCACAGGCCCCTGTTGGGTTTTAAAGGGACCACCTCTTGGTCCACGCTTCAACTCATTCAAGCCATCTAAGTTTTCATTGCCAAAACCATAAGATCCATAAGTTTTTCCTCTGGGCCTATACTTTCCATTTGACAACGCATTCCATCCACCATATAGCCCAGGACCATAGACCTGAGATCCATACCAAAAGCTAGGTGTGTAAGCGTTTGTGTTGTACATTCCACTACCAGAGTAAATGGAGCTCATGAATCCAGAAGATGGTGGCCCCATCGGAGAGTTCTGCCCCTGCAAGAAGTATGCCCAAGTTCAGTTGGTGCCAATGCAGCAATCTATGAGCATGCAGGGCATGTAAATTTCATTTGACAATGCAACTAACAATAGTTTTAAGATTGCCTCCAAAACAACACAATCAATCAATGATTAGATGTTAATGCAAAAAAAAAGTTGGTTCATCAGTATTGCTTCCCTAATGTTTATCGTTTTCTCGAACACCCTTATTGTGATCATTATAGGCCTAGCCTGAAAAAAAAACTAAATAAAAAACTTATGTTGATAAATCACAGCAAAGAATACAGTTCTGTTGCACATGGATTATTATCAATGATTAGTATTCACCATTCAGTAAGTAACACAATTTGTGGAGTAAGCTCAACAGAAAATGACAAAATAGTTCCAGATTCAGATTATTGGCCATACCTTGTTACGGTTAGAGGCAGTTGATGTAGGACTACCACCAGAGAGTTTTGGATGCTTTTCTGAAGAGGTACGGCTACCAGACCATGAATGAGCTGTTTTGCTACCTTGATTCTGGTAACTTCCCAAACGCTCATTTGGTTTCAGAGGCAAAGTCTCCTTCTTAGGACCTTTTACACCATCAATGCTCTTCGGAGTGATTTTGGAGGAATCCAACATGACAGACTGCTGATCAGCAGCAGTTACCACAGAAACAACTTCTTGTGATGAAGGAGCTGATTTGCCAGTTTTAGCCTTGTATACTGGCTTGCTGGCAGTAGTCTTTGGCTGGTGGTATGTGGATGGGTACTGATAATGCTGAGATCCATAAATCTGACCATCAGCAATACCATATTGAGGATAGTAGTACATGTCCCCATAAACACCCTGAGAAACAAATGAGAGAAATTAATCCAAGTGCACTTTGTACTAGTTAAAACCACGAGTGTGATTTGCATTTCCTGACCAACTTTTGAGAAAATAGATTTGACTAAGGAGCCAAGTGTCTACGGGCTTAGTGAGATGTGAAGAAGGTGATGAATACTCACAGAGGAAAGCGCATCCGCTCCATCCTGGCTCACGTAGACGGAATAATCACCGCCCCAACCTGCAAAAGCAGAGTTCAAGGTAAATACTCTGAATTTGGCATCAACATGTAATCAAGCAGTTGCAGTGCTACTGCTAATTCACTAGAAACAGGCACAACAGACTAAATGGTGCTGCTTCACCTCCACAGTAGTAAGCTCCAGGGTAGCCACCGTAGTACATAGCAGCATCCATGTAATCCTGCTGCGCCCATGGCTCCGCTGACAGCACTGGAGGGTTCGGAGACACCACCACACCCTTGGACACACCATTCAGCCCTCCCGACGCCTGCAAAAGGGTTCAAAGCTCAGACTCCAAAGTGCTACTGCAGCACCACTGCACCATGCAGTGATTCGCTGGAATTGCTAGGAGAGGCAAGCTGACTACAGTACTATACCTTCTCCTTCGTCTCTGAGCCCTTGCCACCTTCGCTCTTGGGATCCAGGGACAGCTTCTGCAGCAAATCCGCAGCATCTGGAGCAAAACAAGTCAAGGAATTCTGATCCACCAGACGCTTCCAATACAGATACCAGAGAGCACAGATTCAGCATCGAATTCTAAAACTCGGAGCAAAAACTAGGATCGAGGAACGGCCAAAACAAAATTCACAGCGCAAACTCAAACACCGCACACTACAAGTCGGCGCTTGTAACCCAAACGAAATCACCCCCCAAACAAAAAAAAACTCAGACTCCTCCACTTCACCAACGAATCTCCCGCAGCGAAGAGAAACCAAACTACTTACCGGTCCAAAACCCAGCCCCTACAAATCTCAAGGAAATTCGCCACAAAAAAAACGCAAGAAATCCGGGAAACAGTAAGAGCTGCGAGAGGTCGTCAAGGATACGTCCGGCGGCTGGGGCGACGGCGGCCATGGTGGCGATCCGGCGGGAGCGGGGTGCGTGGCGGCGCGGTCCAAAAACCCAGAGAAACCCTAGAGAGGCGGGGGCAGGTGGTAAGTGAGAAAGGGAGGGGAGGGGGAGGTGGCGCCGCAACGTGGGAAAAAAGAAAGGAAGAAAAAGGGAGCGAGGGAAACGAGTGGGAGAGAGCAGCAGCAGTGATTGATTCGCCCGGCCGCGGTGAGGCCTTCCTTGTGCGGTTGTGCCGTTCGGAATTTCCTTTCTATTTCGACGAGATTCTAGGCCTGGGGCCGTTTGGGCTGGTTTCTGTCGAGCCCGTTAAAAGAAGACCCGGACTCTCGCTCGTGTGGATCTGCAATTTTTCAGTCCTCCAGCCGGCCGCCCCCAAACCCCAACTCGAACGATGAGACAGACTCGAGAGCTAGGCCGTTCTCCACTTCTCCTTGCCGCCGGCCGGCCATCGACCACCGTCTTTCGAATCGATTGGCCTCATCGCCGGAGACGCCTGCTAGATGCTATCGCCGGCTCCGGAAAGCCTCGGATCTGCCCACCGCCGCCGCCGCCACCTCGGCCTCGCCCTGTAAACGGGTACTCCCTCTCACTCCCTCTTCCTGCCCTTGAGACTTTCGTTGTCCATCTTTTTTTTAGAGTTTAAGGGCCACAAGCGCCTGCCTTAAACGAAATATTGAGATCGTTTACAAATTCATAAGTCAGAGCACTCAGAACAGACGCTGAGGACCTTCCTCGCTACCTGCTACCCCTTGCTTATAAATAAAAAGAAAAACTCCACGAGCTGTACCAACACAGGAAACACACTCTCTCTCCGAGAAGAGGAAACAACTGAAAAAAAGATAACGCAACCAGAGCTCACACAGGAGCGGCAACTAGGACCACTTGTCATTACTCATTACCTTGTTCATACAATCAATCATTTATAAATTTTAGGTTTAGGTGGAACTAATATAAGGAAGTAGTAATACGAGATTTGCCTCGAACTTAAGCTTTGGAATAATACACTCACCGACTCTAGGCTTCGTGGATCTCAAAGTGCTTAGGCCGGAACAGTTTCCTTTGTATTAATAATATGAGATTGAGGTGTTAATTTGTGGTCTTGATAATTATTTGTAAATTGTAAAGAAAGTGGTCCACTTAGGTGTCATGTCTTCTATCTTCTGTATCCACTGACTACAATTCCATGCCTCTCAACGAATGAAACTAGATTCGTATGGGCAAGAAAGACGCCAGTTATGAGGACAAGATCAGCAGCTTACCTGAAGAGATACTACTTATGATCCTTGGCAAGCTAGACACCCGGACAGTGGTAGCAACCATCATTCTTTCAAAGAGATGGCGTGTCACATCCTGAAATTTCCCAATCTCAGGATGTGAATAGAAAGAATAATTGAACAATGATTTTCTCATAATTTTAAAAATTTTCTCAACAGTTATTTTGTTTACAGGAAATCTAGTATAGGAAAAAGTCTTTGTTTGATTTTCTGAATTAAATAAATTGGTTTGATGTGAGTGTTGCATTCATGCCGATGCATCATAGTGTTTCTTTGAGTGCAAAAGGTTTCAAAAATGTGTTTATGTGCCGACCAAATCCCTCCAAGAATTTTCCAGCTTTTGTGGAATTTATTCTCTTTTCTTTATAGCCAAATCTATTTATTGGATGGCTCTGTAATCTTTTTCACGAGCTCCAGATATTTTATTTCGATTCATCGTGTCCTAAACTATCTTTGAGCCATCATGTACTCCCCTAAAACTTTTGAAGCTTCTACAATTTGTTCATCACAAATTACTCTCTCAAATAAGACCCATGACATGCTTAATTCCCTTTATGTTTCTCCAAGCGTGATCTTTTCTTTATTTTCAGTTCTATCCGAAGCGACCAACTAGGTAGATTATTTAGCGTTGAGGTCCAACTTGACGTCTTCTTGGACCCTAGCACGTCCCGGCCCGGCCCTCTCTATGTATATGCACATCTTGTATCCCTTCGTGTCCTCATATTTCGGCGGCCTTATTTGCCCTAGTTCCTTCGCAAGCCGCCGCCGCCCAATTTCTCCACGCCCTAAAGGCCGCCGATGCCGGCCCGCTTGTCATGAAGAAGCCCGCCGCTTTGTTGCTCGATGCCCGCTTTGCCAAGCTTCATCTATGTCTCTCGTCTCGGCGGCGTATATATGGAGGCCGCCGTCGTCTTTGCTGGCGCCGAAGCCAAGGGCTATCACCGTCGACGATCTCCTGCCGGTTGGAGCACGTCTAGTCGAAACGTGTGCAACTTTCTTATCTAGATCGATGTTCGCCCATCGTTCCGTCGTATATCCTCTGCCACAGGTGAGCATGTCATCACGTACGTTCCTCGTTGAGTCTCCTTTCTGCATTGTTTTGCATCCAAACCATCCTATCTCGCCGCCGGCCATGAATCATCTCTTGCTTACTTATTCTTTGTGTAACATGCGTTGGCTGCTACGTACTCCACTTCACCGGCACCGGCGGCATGGAAGCCTGACCTCACCGCGTAGTGTCGGCCGTGCGGCATGCACCTATAACTCTCTGTCCATCTCGCCTCTCGCCGCGCCGACGACGCTGCGGTGAGAAGCTCGTTATGCACCTTCCGATTCCGTCGTCCTCTGTCACACCGATCCAAGCAAGCCTTCACGCACGTATGTATCCTCCGGAGACGTGCTTGTTAGCTACTCATGCATGCACGTTCTCATTTAATTTATCTCCAATTCATGCATGTCTTTGTTTGAAACTCATGCTTTGCCTAGGGCCGTGCGCCTCCTGTTGATGCATGCCAACTCATTTGAGTTCAATTCGTGTCTCTTTGCAGCCGTCGCTAACCATCATCACCACCGGTCATTAAGTCCAAGCAAAATCATAGCTATAGAAAGGGAAAAATGCACGTTGGTGCTGATGAGCAAGCCATGCATTTTTCCTACGTCTTTCTCTCGCCGGTGATGACATCACGGTGACATCATGCTTATTTGGTAATTAGAACTCTCCCTTTACCAAATAATCAGCGGGAAACTTCAGTGATCACTAGGCTTTGCAAATCATTGATCTATTGAATAATTATTTATTCATATGTAAAATCATCCTTGCTCACATTAGCCAACCTATCTATCATTTAATTTCTTTCCTTGTTATTTCTCATGGTGACATCATCTTTATGTCATATTCAACCAGTTGCCTTTTTCCCGTTATTAAAATTCATATCTTATTCTATGCAATTCCGATCTCAGTAATTCTTTCACTAACATGTTCTTCCTAACGCGTAGATTAGTTTTGTACCGTTATAATACGTTTGTGTTGTTGTATAGTTCGTTTCACCATAACTTATGCGTTAGCATGTGTGTCACCTATTACTTGTTTTAATAATTAAAGTTGCTGTTAATCTTGACTAATTCTTATTTAATTGGTTTTCTAAATAAAAGTGATTAGGTTCTACTTCGGTCTTCTTTAATCACGGTTTAAATTGTTTAATTTTTATTTATAACTAGCTTTTATAAATAAAAGATGCTTAGTGCTACCTATCGATTTTCATAATAAATTTAATATGCTTAATGGTATTATAATTATCTTTTCAATATTAATATGCTTAGTTGAACACGAAATATAAAGTTATTCGATTAGATTCTTTCACATGCTTTGTCTTTTAATATTAATTGTTAATTGGATATAACTTGTACTTAAATATCCGCTAATAAATATGATTAGGTTTACCATGTTTTCTTAACTAAACATAACTCGCTTTGCAATATTCTTGCCACATTATTTTATCATTAAAACATATGAAGCACGTAGTCTCTTGTTGTTGATAATGATCTTTCGATAGCTTCGACCTTAGTTTCGTTTTCAGCGTTCCTTGCGTTTGCGTAACCATAGAATCGAGTCTATCCTTTAGTGCGCTCTTTTAAAGTTTTCTTTTGATTGGTGCTTTGTTCTTAGTATGCTTGTTTGTTGTTTTGTGTATGTTGTGCCCGATGATTGATGCGAGTAGATTAAACGTCGTTCGAGAGTATTGAAGAGTAAGAAGTGAAGAGATTCTGAGCATCATTACTCTGGTTAAAGGCAAGTGTGTCCTTGATCTTTTGTCCTAAGAATTATACTTAATCACTCATTGCATTGCTTGCATTAATTTTGATGGGTTCCTATTAAGGTTTATTCTAGTCTTTGATTATCATTCCTTGTTAACCTGGGTTTACATTTATGTCGGGTAGCTATGCTTAGTTGCTATACCTGGGTTATGGTGGTTTTAATGAACAACAATGATGAATCATGTTATACCTTTATGCTATATCTTTGGATGCTTAATACAAGATCATATGATTAATCGGAACATGGAGCGACCACCCAGGAAAACAGTGCTACCACAAGACATATGGCTCTGTCTTGGCTTATTAATTAGTGAACTAGGTGTTAGGTATGCTTTACCCGATAAGGGTTGGGGGCCGGCGGGTAGTGGCGTATGGACTGCTCGGGCGTAGGTGTGGGCTTGGCTAAGACACGGTACTCGTCCGGGAGCTTTATACATTGCACGACCGGGTAACCTAGCGGGCGACCTACATCCGGGGATCTTTGTAACGGCCTCGTAGCGTCCCTATGCAATCACACCTCGGTAGTGTGGTATGATGCCTAGCTAGCATCGCATGGTTGGGTCTAAAGTTCTTCGGGACTTTTACGCGACTTGTGGGTAAAGATGTACGACCTCTGCGCAGTGTAAAATTAATCGATTAGCCGTGCTCACGGTCAAGAGCGGCCTGGACCCTCACATGATAATTAAACTTGAAGATGGACTTAAATCGTGTTCTCTGGTTATGCTTGCCATGTGCTTATGGCGTATTTTCTTATCTTATGCTTAATGTGGGTTGGTATATACTTATACTTTATTAGTAATCAGGTGCTAATAAAACTCGACCAACTAAAATTGCTTAAATGCTTATAGCCCGTCCACTATAAAGCCTTTGCATTCATATCTTTTTTCACACTTCCTGAGTACAACAAGTGCTCACCCTTGCTATAAACATTGTTGCTCGAAGGAGGAAGTCTGCTGCGAAGTCTTGTGAAGATGTTGCTGGTGCTAGGCGTACGCAACCCCCAGTCGATTGCTTGTGGAGTTTGGAGCCTCCGTTTCCGGGATTCGAGCGTAAATCTCTGATAATCTTTCTTTTTCTTACGTGATACTGTTTCTGTATACACTTATATGTCACTATATGCATGAAACTTGATCATGGCATGCATATAGGTATGCACTTGGTTTCCTTCGGAAAATCAGGTGTGACAGAGTGGTATCAGAGCTGTATCGACTGTAGGACGTAAGCCTAGTTAGCAACGGATGTTTCCTAAGGTCTCTTTTGATCTAAAGTCCCTTGTTACCTTATCCTAGACCTCTCTGATGAATGATCTCACATCTTAACCATCTTCTTTTCTCCGTACCATGAATTCTTGTATATATTTATCTTCACTCTCCTTGAAAATTTCGTCGATCTCGTCTGTCCATTCTCTCAAGCAATAACACCCCCTTGATTTATTGGTAGAACTGTTACCCTTAACATTCTATCTGTTCGCGCACTCTCTCTCCGACACATCGGCGCTGTTCTAATTTTATCTCGAGCTACAGAACTCCGATTGACATGAAATCAGTTGGGTTAGTTCCAGAATTTCATGGACTAATTTCTGTACGAAATTCAGCAGTATTCGTTTTGTATCCAGGGATATACATACGAAATAGTGGAGCATTCAGAATCTGCCAACACTGCTGAATCTAGCCATCCTGTTTAATTCATATCTCGAGTTCTAAACCTTCGATTGAGGTGATTCCAGTTGGGTTGAACTCACAATTTTGGCCTCCTTGATCTGGGAAAAATCCATTATTTATGGATATCCTTGCTGGGAGCTACATCAGATCTATTAGGAGGATACCCCCGACTTTATTAACAACGTGTAGTGTCGTTCCGTTTAGCTATGCCTTGATTGGTGGAATTCGGTGTTTGCATGATGATGCTTGGTTTTATGAACTTGATTGATTCATTTCTTTGATGTGAGTGTTGGTGTATTGTGGGTCTTATATCTCGCAATAAAATCGGTTGCCTAGTTGAGTTTCTCTTTTGTACCTCCCGCATCGTTGTCATCTTTCTTTGTTTCAACTCACTAGAGGTGTTACCTCGAAGGAAGTTAAGGGCAGATGCAAGATGAAGAAAAGAAGACATCACTCTACCTTCACACCTTGTGCTTGCTTTTGTCCCACCTAGCTCATTCTAATGAAGACCCCATCAATCATTGAAGAAAAAGATTGAAGACTCCACACCGATCGATAAAGGTGGAAGACCGCCTACCTACCTTGGCAGTAATGTTCTTGTTTACCTCCCTCCTCCTTGCTTCTTCTTTCTTCGAATCTCGGGACGAGATTCCGTTTAAGGGGGGTAGATTTGTCACACCCCGAAATTTCCCAATTTCGGGATATGAATAGAAAGAATAATTGAACAATGATTTTCTCATAATTTTAAAAATTTTCTCAACAGTTATTTTGTTTACAGGAAATCTAGTATAGGAAAAAGTCTTTGTTTGATTTTCTGAATTAAATAAATTGGTTTGATGTGAGTGTTGCATTCATGCCGATGCATCATAGTGTTTGCTGAGTGCAAAAGGTTTCAAAAATGTGTTTATGTGCCGACCAAATCCCTCCAAGAATTTTCCAGCTTTTGTGGAATTTATTCTCTTTTCTTTATAGCCAAATCTATTTATTGGATGGCTCTGTAATCTTTTTTCACGAGCTCCGGATATTTTATTTCGATTCATCGTGTCCTAAACTATCTTTGAGCCATCATGTACTCCCCTAAAACTTTTGAAGCTTCTACAATTTGTTCATCACAAATTACTCTCTCAAATAAGACCCATGACATGCTTAATTCCCTTTATGTTTCTCCAAGCGTGATCTTTTCTTTATTTTCGGTTCTATCCGAAGCGACCAACTAGGTAGATTATTTAGCGTTGAGGTCCAACTTGACGTCTTCTTGGACCCTAGCACGTCCTGGCCCAGCCCTCTCTATGTATATGCAAATCTTGTATCCCTTCGTGTCCTCATATTTCGGCAGCCTTATTTGCCCTAGTTCCTTCGCAAGCCGCCGCCGCCCAATTTCTCCACGCCCTAAAGCTGCCGATGCCAGCCGCTGTCATGAAGAAGCCCGCCGCTGTTGCCTGATGCCTGCTTTGCCAAGCTTCATCTATGTCTCTCGTCTCGGCGGCGTATATATGGAGCTGCCGTCGTCTTTGCTTCTTCTGCCGAAGCCAAGGGCTATCACCGTCGACGATCTCCTCGCCGGTTGGAGCACGTCTAGTCGAAACGTGTGCAACTTTCTTATCTAGATCGATGTTCGCCCATCGTTCCGTCGTATATCCTCTGCCACAGGTGAGCATGTCATCACGTACGTTCCTCGTTGAGTCTCCTTTCTGCATTGTTTTGCATCCAAACCATCCTATCTCGCCGCCGGCCATGAATCATCTCTTGCTTACTTATTCTTTGTGTAACATGCGTTGGGCGCTACGTACTCCACTTCACCGGCCCGGCGGCATGGAAGCCAGCCTCACCGCGTAGTGTCGGCCGTGCGGCATGCACCTATAACTCTCTCGTCCATCTCGCCTCTGCCGCGCCGACGACGCTGCGGTGAGAAGCTCGTTATGCACCTTCCGATTCCGTCGTCCTCTTGTCACACCGATCCAAGCAAGCCTTCACGCACGTATGTATCCTCCGGAGACGTGCTTGTTAGCTACTCATGCATGCACGTTCTCATTTAATTTATCTCCAATTCATGCATGTCTTGTTTGAAACTCATGCTTGCCTAGGGCCGTGCGCCTCCCGTTGATGCATGCCAACTCATTTGAGTTCAATTCGTGTCTCTTTGCGGCCGTCGCTAACCATCATCACCACCGGTCATTAAGTCCAAGCAAAATCATAGCTATAGAAAGGGAAAAATGCACGTTGGTGCTTGATGAGCAAGCCATGCATTTTCCCTACGTCTTTCTCTCGCCGGTGATGACATCACGGTGACATCATGCTTATTTGGTAATTAGAACTCTCCCTTTACCAAATAATCGGCGGAAACTTCGGTGATCACTAGGCTTTGCAAATCATTGATCTATTGAATAATTATTTATTCATATGTAAAATCATCCTTGCTCACATTAGCCAACCTATCTATCATTTAATTTCTTTCCTTGTTATTTCTCATGGTGACATCATCTTTATGTCATATTCAACCAGTTGCCTTTTTCCCGTTATTAAAATTCATATCTTATTCTATGCAATTCCGATCTCAGTAATTCTTTCACTAACATGTTCTTCCTAACGCGTAGATTAGTTTTGTACCGTTATAATACGTTTGTGTTGTTGTATAGTTCGTTTCACCATAACTTATGCGTTAGCATGTGTGTCACCTATTACTTGTTTTAATAATTAAAGTTGCCTGTTAATCTTGACTAATTCTTATTTAATTGGTTTTCTAAATAAAAGTGATTAGGTTCTACTTCGGTCTTCTTTAATCACGGTTTAAATTGTTTAATTTTTATTTATAACTAGCTTTTATAAATAAAAGATGCTTAGTGCTACCTATCGATTTTCATAATAAATTTAATATGCTTAATGGTATTATAATTATCTTTTCAATATTAATATGCTTAGTTGAACACGAAATATAAAGTTATTCGATTAGATTCTTTCACATGCTTTGTCTTTTAATATTAATTGTTAATTGGATATAACTTGTACTTAAATATCTGCTAATAAATATGATTAGGTTTACCATGTTTTCTTAACTAAACATAACCTGCTTTGCAATATTCTTGCCACATTATTTTATCATTAAAACATATGAAGCACGTAGTCTCTTGTTGTTGATAATGATCTTTCGATAGCTTCGACCTTAGTTTCGTTTTCAGCGTTCCTTGCGTTTGCGTAACCATAGAATCGAGTCTATCCTTTAGTGCGCTCTTTTAAAGTTTTCTTTTGATTGGTGCTTTGTTCTTAGTATGCTTGTTTGTTGTTTTGTGTATGTTGTGCCCGATGATTGATGCGAGTAGATTAAACGTCGTTCGAGAGTATTGAAGAGTAAGAAGTGAAGAGATTCTGAGCATCATTACTCTGGTTAAAGGCAAGTGTGTCCTTGATCTTTTGTCCTAAGAATTATACTTAATCACTCATTGCATTGCTTGCATTAATTTTGATGGGTTCCTATTAAGGTTTATTCTAGTCTTTGATTATCATTCCTTGTTAACCCGGGTTTACATTTATGTCGGGTAGCTATGCTTAGTTGCTATACCCGGGTTATGGTGGTTTTAATGAACAACAATGATGAATCATGTTATACCTTTATGCTATATCTTTGGATGCTTAATACAAGATCATATGATTAATCGGAACATGGAGCGACCACCCAGGAAAACAGTGCTACCACAAGACATATGGCTCTGTCTTGGCTTATTAATTAGTGAACTAGGTGTTAGGTATGCTTTACCTGATAAGGGTTGGGGGCTGGCGGGTAGTGGCGTATGGACCTGCTCGGGCGTAGGTGTGGGCTTGGCTAAGACACGGTACTCGTCGGGAGCTTTATACGTTGCACCGACCGGGTAACCTAGCGGGCGACCTACATCCGGGGATCTTTGTAACGGCCTCGTAGCGTCCCTATGCAATCACACCTCGGTAGTGTGGTATGATGCCTAGCTAGCATCGCATGGTTGGGTTTAAAGTTCTTCGGGACTTTTACGCGACTTGTGGGTAAAGATGTACGACCTCCGCAGTGTAAAATTAATCGATTAGCCGTGCTCACGGTCAAGAGCGGCTGGACCCTCACATGATAATTAAACTTGAAGATGGACTTAAATCGTGTTCTCTGGTTATGCTTGCCATGTGCTTATGGCGTATTTTCTTATCTTATGCTTAATGTGGGTTGGTATATACTTATACTTTATTAGTAATCAGGTGCTAATAAAACTCGACCAACTAAAATTGCTTAAATGCTTATAGCCCAGTCCACTATAAAGCCTTTGCATTCATATCTTTTTTCACACTTGCTGAGTACGACAAGTGCTCAACCTTGCTATAAACATTGTTGCTCAGAAGGAGGAAGCTGCTCTGAAGTCTTGTGAAGATGTTGCTGGTGCTAGGCGTACGCAACCCCCAGTCGATTGCCCGTGATGTTTGGAGCCTTCGTTTCCGAGGATTCGGCGTAAATCTCTGATAATCTTTCTTTTTCTTACGTGATACTGTTTCTGTATACACTTATATGTCACTATATGCATGAAACTTGATCCTGGCATGCATATAGGTATGCACTTGGTTTTCTTCGGAAAATCGGGTGTGACAGAGTGGTATCAGAGCTGTATCGACTGTAGGATGTAAGCCTAGTTAGCAACGGATGTTTCCTAAGGTTTCTTTTGATCTAAAGTCCCTTCTTACCTTATCCTTGACCTCTCTGATGAATGATCTCACATCTTAACCATCTTCTCATCTCCATACCATGAATTCTTATATATTTATCTTCACTCTCCTTGAAAATTTCGTCGATCTCGCCTGTCCATTCTCTCAAGCAATAACACCCCCTTGATTTATTGGTAGAGCTGTTACCCTTAACATTCTATCTGTTCGCAGACTCTCCGACACATCGGCGCTGTTCTAATTTTATCTCGAGCTACAGAACTCCGATTGACATGAAATCAGTTGGGTTAGTTCCAGAATTTCATGGACTAATTTCTGTACGAAATTCAGCAGTATTCGTTTTGTATCCAGGGATATACATACGAAATAGTGGAGCATTCAGAATCTGCCAACACTGCTGAATCTAGCCATCTGTTTAATTCATATCTCGAGTTCTAAACCTCCGATTGAGGTGATTCCAGTTGGGTTGAACTCACAATTTTGGCCTCCTTGATCTGGGAAAAATCCATTATTTATGGATATCCTTGCTGGGAGCTACATCAGATCTATTAGGAGGATACCCCCGACTTTATTAACAACGTGTAGTGTCGTTCCGTTTAGCTATGCCTTGATTGGTGGAATTCGGTGTTTGCATGATGATGCTTGGTTTTATGAACTTGATTGATTCATTTCTTTGAAGTGAGTGTTGGTGTATTGTGGATCCTATATCTGCAATGACATCAGTTGCCTAGTTGGGTTTCTCTTTGTACCTCCCTTGTCCTTGCCATCTTTCTTTATTTCAACTCACTAGGAGGCATTACCGGAAGGAAGTTAAGGGCAGATGCAAGATGAAGAAAAGAAGACATCACTCTACCTTCACACCTTGTGCTTGCTTTTGTCCCACCTAGCTCATTCTAATGAAGACCCCATCAATCATTGAAGAAAAAGATTGAAGACTCCACACCGATCGATAAAGGTGGAAGACCGCCTACCTACCTTGGCAGTAATGTTCTTGTTTACCTCCCTCCTCCTTGCTTCTTCTTTCTTCGAATCTCGGGACGAGATTCCGTTTAAGGGGGGTAGATTTGTCACACCCTGAAATTTCCCAATTTCAGAATGTGAATAGAAAGAATAATTGAACAATGATTTTCTCATAATTTTAAAAATTTTCTCAACAGTTATTTTGTTTATAGGAAATCTAGTATAGGAAAAAGTCTTTGTTTGATTTTCTGAATTAAATAAATTGGTTTGATGTGAGTGTTGCATTCATGCCGATGCATCATAGTGTTTGCTTTGAGTGCAAAAGGTTTCAAAAATGTGTTTATGTGCCGACCAAATCCCTCCAAGAATTTTCCAGCTTTTGTGGAATTTATTCTCTTTTCTTTATAGCCAAATCTATTTATTGGATGGCTCTGTAATCTTTTTCACGAGCTCCAGATATTTTATTTCGATTCATCGTGTCCTAAACTATCTTTGAGCCATCATGTACTCCCCTAAAACTTTTGAAGCTTCTACAATTTGTTCATCACAAATTACTCTCTCAAATAAGACCCATGACATGCTTAATTCCCTTTATGTTTCTCCAAGCGTGATCTTTTCTTTATTTTCGAGTTCTATCCGAAGCGACCAACTAGGTAGATTATTTAGCGTTGAGGTCCAACTTGACGTCTTCTTGGACCCTAGCACGTCCTGGCCCAGCCCTCTCTATGTATATGCAAATCTTGTATCCCTTCGTGTCCTCATATTTCGGCAGCCTTATTTGCCCTAGTTCCTTCGCAAGCCGCCGCCGCCCAATTTCTCCACGCCCTAAAGCTGCCGATGCCAGCCGCTGTCATGAAGAAGCCCGCCGCTGTTGCCTGATGCCTGCTTTGCCAAGCTTCATCTATGTCTCTCGTCTCGGCGGCGTATATATGGAGCTGCCGTCGTCTTTGCTGCTGCCGAAGCCAAGGGCTATCACCGTCGACGATCTCCTGCCGGTTGGAGCACGTCTAGTCGAAACGTGTGCAACTTTCTTATCTAGATCGATGTTCGCCCATCGTTCCGTCGTATATCCTCTGCCACAGGTGAGCATGTCATCACGTACGTTCCTCGTTGAGTCTCCTTTCTGCATTGTTTTGCATCCAAACCATCCTATCTCGCCGCCGGCCATGAATCATCTCTTGCTTACTTATTCTTTGTGTAACATGCGTTGGGCGCTACGTACTCCACTTCACCGGCACCGGCGGCATGGAAGCCGACCTCACCGCGTAGTGTCGGCCGTGCGGCATGCACCTATAACTCTCTGTCCATCTCGCCTCTCGCTGCGCCGACGACGCTGCGGTGAGAAGCTCGTTATGCACCTTCCGATTCCGTCGTCCTCTGTCACACCGATCCAAGCAAGCCTTCACGCACGTATGTATCCTCCGGAGACGTGCTTGTTAGCTACTCATGCATGCACGTTCTCATTTAATTTATCTCCAATTCATGCATGTCTTTGTTTGAAACTCATGCTTCGCCTAGGGCCGTGTGCCTCCTGTTGATGCATGCCAACTCATTTGAGTTCAATTCGTGTCTCTTTGCGGCCGTCGCTAACCATCATCACCACCGGTCATTAAGTCCAAGCAAAATCATAGCTATAGAAAGGGAAAAATGCACGTTGGTGCTGATGAGCAAGCCATGCATTTTCCCTACGTCTTTCTCTCGCCGGTGATGACATCACGGTGACATCATGCTTATTTGGTAATTAGAACTCTCCCTTTACCAAATAATCGGCGGAAACTTCGATGATCACTAGGCTTTGCAAATCATTGATCTATTGAATAATTATTTATTCATATGTAAAATCATCCTTGCTCACATTAGCCAACCTATCTATCATTTAATTTCTTTCCTTGTTATTTCTCATGGTGACATCATCTTTATGTCATATTCAACCGATTGCCTTTTTCCCGTTATTAAAATTCATATCTTATTCTATGCAATTCCGATCTCGGTAATTCTTTCACTAACATGTTCTTCCTAACGCGTAGATTAGTTTTGTACCGTTATAATACGTTTGTGTTGTTGTATAGTTCGTTTCACCATAACTTATGCGTTAGCATGTGTGTCACCTATTACTTGTTTTAATAATTAAAGTTGCTGTTAATCTTGACTAATTCTTATTTAATTGGTTTTCTAAATAAAAGTGATTAGGTTCTACTTCGGTCTTCTTTAATCACGGTTTAAATTGTTTAATTTTTATTTATAACTAGCTTTTATAAATAAAAGATGCTTAGTGCTACCTATCGATTTTCATAATAAATTTAATATGCTTAATGGTATTATAATTATCTTTTCAATATTAATATGCTTAGTTGAACACGAAATATAAAGTTATTCGATTAGATTCTTTCACATGCTTTGTCTTTTAATATTAATTGTTAATTGGATATAACTTGTACTTAAATATCTGCTAATAAATATGATTAGGTTTACCATGTTTTCTTAACTAAACATAACTTTGCTTTGCAATATTCTTGCCACATTATTTTATCATTAAAACATATGAAGCACGTAGTCTCTTGTTGTTGATAATGATCTTTCGATAGCTTCGACCTTAGTTTCGTTTTCAGCGTTCCTTGCGTTTGCGTAACCATAGAATCGAGTCTATCCTTTAGTGCGCTCTTTTAAAGTTTTCTTTTGATTGGTGCTTTGTTCTTAGTATGCTTGTTTGTTGTTTTGTGTATGTTGTGCCCGATGATTGATGCGAGTAGATTAAACGTCGTTCGAGAGTATTGAAGAGTAAGAAGTGAAGAGATTCGAGCATCATTACTCGGTTAAAGGCAAGTGTGTCCTTGATCTTTTGTCCTAAGAATTATACTTAATCACTCATTGCATTGCTTGCATTAATTTTGATGGGTTCCTATTAAGGTTTATTCTAGTCTTTGATTATCATTCCTTGTTAACACTGGGTTTACATTTATGTCGGGTAGCTATGCTTAGTTGCTATACCCGGGTTATGGTGGTTTTAATGAACAACAATGATGAATCATGTTATACCTTTATGCTATATCTTTGGATGCTTAATACAAGATCATATGATTAATCGGAACATGGAGCGACCACCCAGGAAAACAGTGCTACCACAAGACATATGGCTCTGTCTTGGCTTATTAATTAGTGAACTAGGTGTTAGGTATGCTTTACCTGATAAGGGTTGGGGGCTGGCGGGTAGTGGCGTATGGACCTGCTCGGGCGTAGGTGTGGGCTTGGCTAAGACACGGTACTCGTCCGGGAGCTTTATACGTTGCACTGACCAGGTAACCTAGCGGGCAGCCTACATCTGGGGATCTTTGTAACGGCCTCGTAGCGTCCCTATGCAATCACACCTCGGTAGTGTGGTATGATGCCTAGCTAGCATCGCATGGTTGGGTTTAAAGTTCTTCGGGACTTTTACGCGACTTGTGGGTAAAGATGTACGACCTCTGCAGAGTGTAAAACTAATCGATTAGCCGTGCTCACGGTCAAGAGCGGCCTGGACCCTCACATGATAATTAAACTTGAAGATGGACTTAAATCGTGTTCTCTGGTTATGCTTGCCATGTGCTTATGGCGTATTTTCTTATCTTATGCTTAATGTGGGTTGGTATATACTTATACTTTATTAGTAATCGGTGCTAATAAAACTCGACCAACTAAAATTGCTTAAATGCTTATAGCCCGAGTCCACTATAAAGCCTTTGCATTCATATCTTTTTTCACACTTGCTGAGTACGACAAGTGCTCACCCTTGCTATAAACATTGTTGCTCGAAGGAGGAAGCTGCTCTGAAGTCTTGTGAAGATGTTGCTGGTGCTAGGCGTACGCAACCCCCAGTCGATTGCTGTGATGTTTGGAGCCTTCGTTTCCGAGGATTCGGCGTAAATCTCGATAATCTTTCTTTTTCTTACGTGATACTTGTTTCGTATTCACTTATATGTCACTATATGCATGAAACTTGATCCTGGCATGCATATAGGTATGCACTTGGTTTTCTTCGGAAAATCGGGTGTGACAGTGGTATCGTAGCCGTATCGACCGTAGGACGTAAGCCTAGTTAGCAACGGATGTTTCCTAAGGTCTCTTTTGATCTAAAGTCCCTTGTTACCTTATCCTTGACCTCTTTGATGAATGATCTCACATCTTAATCATCTTCTCATCTCCATACCATGAATTCTTATATATTTATCTTCACTCTCCTTGAAAATTTCGTCGATCTCGCCTGTCCATTCTCTCAAGCAATAACACCCCCTTGATTTATTGGTAGAAGCTGTTACCCTTAACATTCTATCGTTCGCAGACTCTCCGACACATCGGCGCTGTTCTAATTTTATCTCGAGCTACAGAACTCCGATTGACATGAAATCAGTTGGGTTAGTTCCAGAATTTCATGGACTAATTTCTGTACGAAATTCAGCAGTATTCGTTTTGTATCCAGGGATATACATACGAAATAGTGGAGCATTCAGAATCTGCCAACACTGCTGAATCTAGCCATCCTTGTTTAATTCATATCTCGAGTTCTAAACCTCCGATTGAGGTGATTCCAGTTGGGTTGAACTCACAATTTTGGCCTCCTTGATCTGGGAAAAATCCATTATTTATGGATATCCTTGCTGGGAGCTACATCAGATCTATTAGGAGGATACC
Organism: Cenchrus americanus; assembly: GCA_947561735.1. Classification (NCBI taxonomy): domain Eukaryota; kingdom Viridiplantae; phylum Streptophyta; class Magnoliopsida; order Poales; family Poaceae; genus Cenchrus; species Cenchrus americanus. The sequence goes on along the minus strand of OX387240.1, from coordinate 7,577,244 downwards.
CCCGACTTTATTAACAACGTGTAGTGTCGTTCCGTTTAGCTATGCCTTGATTGGTGGAATTCGGTGTTTGCATGATGATGCTTGGTTTTATGAACTTGATTGATTCATTTCTTTGATGTGAGTGTTGGTGTATTGTGGGTCTTATATCTGCAATAAAATCGGTTGCCTAGTTGAGTTTCTCTTTTGTACCTCCCGCATCCTTGTCATCTTTCTTTATTTCAACTCACTAGGAGGCATTACCGGAAGGAAGTTAAGGGCAGATGCAAGATGAAGAAAAGAAGACATCACTCTACCTTCACACCTTGTGCTTGCTTTTGTCCCACCTAGCTCATTCTAATGAAGACCCCATCAATCATTGAAGAAAAAGATTGAAGACTCCACACCGATCGATAAAGGTGGAAGACCGCCTACCTACCTTGGCAGTAATGTTCTTGTTTACCTCCCTCCTCCTTGCTTCTTCTTTCTTCGAATCTCGGGACGAGATTCCGTTTAAGGGGGTAGATTTGTCACACCCTGAAATTTCCCAATTTCAGAATGTGAATAGAAAGAATAATTGAACAATGATTTTCTCATAATTTTAAAAATTTTCTCAACAGTTATTTTGTTTACAGGAAATCTAGTATAGGAAAAGGTCTTTGTTTGATTTTCTGAATTAAATAAATTGGTTTGATGTGAGTGTTGCATTCATGCCGATGCATCATAGTGTTTGCTGAGTGCAAAAGGTTTCAAAAATGTGTTTATGTGCCGACCAAATCCCTCCAAGAATTTTCCAGCTTTTGTGGAATTTATTCTCTTTTCTTTATAGCCAAATCTATTTATTGGATGGCTCTGTAATCTTTTTCACGAGCTCCAGATATTTTATTTCGATTCATCGTGTCCTAAACTATCTTTGAGCCATCATGTACTCCCCTAAAACTTTTGAAGCTTCTACAATTTGTTCATCACAAATTACTCTCTCAAATAAGACCCATGACATGCTTAATTCCCTTTATGTTTCTCCAAGCGTGATCTTTTCTTTATTTTCAGTTCTATCCGAAGCGACCAACTAGGTAGATTATTTAGCGTTGAGGTCCAACTTGACGTCTTCTTGGACCCTAGCACGTCTCGGCCCCGACCCTCTCTATGTATATGCACATCTTGTATCCCTTCGTGTCCTCATATTTCGGCGGCCTTATTTGCCCTAGTTCCTTCGCAAGCCGCCGCCGCCCAATTTCTCCACGCCCTAAAGGCTGCCGATGCCGGCCCGCCGTCATGAAGAAGCCCGCCGCCTGTTGCACGATGCACGCTTTGCCAAGCTTCATCTATGTCTCTCGTCTCGGCGGCGTATATATGGAGGCCGTCGTCTTTCTTCGCTGCCGAAGCCAAGGGCTATCACCGTCGACGATCTCCTCGCCGGTTGGAGCACGTCTAGTCGAAACGCGTGCGGCTTTCTTATCTAGATCGATGTTCGCCCATCGTTCCGTCGTATATCCTCTGCCACAGGTGAGCATGTCATCACGTACGTTCCTCGTTGAGTCTCCTTTCTGCATTGTTTTGCATCCAAACCATCCTATCTCGCCGCCGGCCATGAATCATCTCTTGCTTACTTATTCTTTGTGTAACATGCGTTGGCTGCTACGTACTCCACTTCACCGGCCTGGCGGCATGGAAGCCAGCCTCACCGCGTAGTGTCGGCCGTGCAGCATGCACCTATAACTCTCTGTCCATCTCGCCTCCTGCTGCGCCGACGACGCTACTGGTGAGAAGCTCGTTATGCACCTTCCGATTCCGTCGTCCTCTGTCACACTGATCCAAGCAAGCCTTCACGCACGTATGTATCCTCCAGAGACGTGCTTGTTAGCTACTCATGCATGCACGTTCTCATTTAATTTATCTCCAATTCATGCATGTGCTGTTTGAAACTCATGCTGCCTAGGGCCGTGCGCCTCCTGTTGATGCATGCCAACTCATTTGAGTTCAATTCGTGTCTCTTTGCAGCCGTCGCTAACCATCATCACCACCGGTCATTAAGTCCAAGCAAAATCATAGCTATAGAAAGGGAAAAATGCACGTTGGTGCTTTGATGAGCAAGCCATGCATTTTCCCTACGTCTTTCTCTCGCCGGTGATGACATCACGGTGACATCATGCTTATTTGGTAATTAGAACTCTCCCTTTACCAAATAATCGGCGGAAACTCGGTGATCACTAGGCTTTGCAAATCATTGATCTATTGAATAATTATTTATTCATATGTAAAATCATCCTTGCTCACATTAGCCAACCTATCTATCATTTAATTTCTTTCCTTGTTATTTCTCATGGTGACATCATCTTTATGTCATATTCAACCGATTGCCTTTTTCCCGTTATTAAAATTCATATCTTATTCTATGCAATTCCGATCTCGGTAATTCTTTCACTAACATGTTCTTCCTAACGCGTAGATTAGTTTTGTACCGTTATAATACGTTTGTGTTGTTGTATAGTTCGTTTCACCATAACTTATGCGTTAGCATGTGTGTCACCTATTACTTGTTTTAATAATTAAAGTTGCCTGTTAATCTTGACTAATTCTTATTTAATTGGTTTTCTAAATAAAAGTGATTAGGTTCTACTTCGGTCTTCTTTAATCACGGTTTAAATTGTTTAATTTTTATTTATAACTAGCTTTTATAAATAAAAGATGCTTAGTGCTACCTATCGATTTTCATAATAAATTTAATATGCTTAATGGTATTATAATTATCTTTTCAATATTAATATGCTTAGTTGAACACGAAATATAAAGTTATTCGATTAAATTCTTTCACATGCTTTGTCTTTTAATATTAATTGTTAATTGGATATAACTTGTACTTAAATATCTGCTAATAAATATGATTAGGTTTACCATGTTTTCTTAACTAAACATAACTCCTTTGCAATATTCTTGCCACATTATTTTATCATTAAAACATATGAAGCACGTAGTCTCTTGTTGTTGATAATGATCTTTCGATAGCTTCGACCTTAGTTTCGTTTTCAGCGTTCCTTGCGTTTGCGTAACCATAGAATCGAGTCTATCCTTTAGTGCGCTCTTTTAAAGTTTTCTTTTGATTGGTGCTTTGTTCTTAGTATGCTTGTTTGTTGTTTTGTGTATGTTGTGCCCGATGATTGATGCGAGTAGATTAAACGTCGTTCGAGAGTATTGAAGAGTAAGAAGTGAAGAGATTCGAGCATCATTACTCGGTTAAAGGCAAGTGTGTCCTTGATCTTTTGTCCTAAGAATTATACTTAATCACTCATTGCATTGCTTGCATTAATTTTGATGGGTTCCTATTAAGGTTTATTCTAGTCTTTGATTATCATTCCTTGTTAACACAGGTTTACATTTATGTCGGGTAGCTATGCTTAGTTGCTATACCTGGGTTATGGTGGTTTTAATGAACAACAATGATGAATCATGTTATACCTTTATGCTATATCTTTGGATGCTTAATACAAGATCATATGATTAATCGGAACATGGAGCGACCACCCGGGGAAAACGGTGCTACCACAAGACATATGGCTCTGTCTTGGCTTATTAATTAGTGAACTAGGTGTTAGGTATGCTTTACCCGATAAGGGTTGGGGGGGTCGGCGGGTAGTGGCGTATGGACTGCTCGGGCGTAGGTGTGGGCTTGGCTAAGACACGGTACTCGTCGGGAGCTTTATACGTTGCACCGACCGGGTAACCTAGCGGGCGGCCTACATTTGAGGATCTTTGTAACGGCCTCGTAGCGTCCCTATGCAATCACACCTCGGTAGTGTGGTATGATGCCTAGCTAGCATCGCATGGTTGGGTTTAAAGTTCTTCGGGACTTTTACGCGACTTGTGGGTAAAGATGTACGACCTCTGCGAGTGTAAAACTAATCGATTAGCCGTGCTCACGGTCAAGAGCGGCACCGGACCCTCACATGATAATTAAACTTGAAGATGGACTTAAATCGTGTTCTCTGGTTATGCTTGCCATGTGCTTATGGCGTATTTTCTTATCTTATGCTTAATGTGGGTTGGTATATACTTATACTTTATTAGTAATCAGGTGCTAATAAAACTCGACCAACTAAAATTGCTTAAATGCTTATAGCCCAGTCCACTATAAAGCCTTTGCATTCATATCTTTTTTCACACTTGCTGAGTACGACAAGTGCTCAACCTTGCTATAAACATTGTTGCTCGAAGGAGGAAGGCTGCTCCGAAGTCTTGTGAAGATGTTGCTTTGGTGCTAGGTGTACGCAACCCCCGGTCGATTGCTGTGATGTTTGGAGCCTTCGTTTCCAGGATTCAGCGTAAATCTCTGATAATCTTTCTTTTTCTTACGTGATACTGTTTCTGTATTCACTTATATGTCACTATATGCATGAAACTTGATCCTGGCATGCATATAGGTATGCACTTGGTTTTCTTCGGAAAATCAGGTGTGACATGGCGTGATCTTCCTCGACGTTTGCCGACATCCTATAACCTTGGTGTCGATGATATCCTTCCACCACGCTATCACCGCATCAAACGCCTTAACATGGAGGCTAAGGCAGCATACGAAGCAGAGAAGAATGTGCACAAGCTGACCGACATCTATGCCATCAAGGATCGTCATGAGCGTTGGATGACCAAGATCAGACCACTCACAACCATCCTAGAACGCTACGAGCGCAGGGCCATGCGACGCTATGTCAAGCAGGTGAATGCATTTCTCCTAGCTCCAAAAAATGTGCGTCAACGCCGGCCTGTCCAGAAGCTGAGACTCCAAATGCTAGGTCGTTGGCATGAGAATATTGATGAATGGATCACCACAGCCATTGCCAAGTGGGATGTTGAGGATTTTGAGCTTGTTGTTGATGGCTACTACCTTAACTATGACCTCAAGCGAGTTGGATGCATACGGAACTTGCGGTACACGCGCGGCTTGCGCCTGTCCAATTGTGAGGTTGTTTGTTTATGGAAGCGCTGACGGAAAGAGGCTTACCAAACTCTCATTGGGCCGAAGGTTCATATATGGGATTGGTCAATGATATTCTTGCAAGCTGTGTGCGGCTAAGCGATTTCGGGGTCATATCTTCAAGTTATTACCGAGCTAAATTTGTTATCTCTGCCCCATCATCAAAATTAAAGAATCTACAAGTGGACAGGTGCAACTTTGGGAAAATCTGTCTGATCTCGCTACCTTGTCTTGAAACATTTGTTTGTCGTGGTCGCCCAACCAAGTTATCGTATGGTGAGGTGCCTCAGCTCAGGCGTGTGAGCTTGGACTACTTACAAACTGAGGATAACGTCATTGATGATGGATATGGTTCCAAGAGGACATATCGACCAAGCAAATTCTTCCAAAGGATCCCACAATTAGATTGCCTTGTTCTGCAATTCAAAGGGCCCCAGGTGAGTAAACATCTAGTTCAAAACTAATTTGCATCAACATTTCATCACCTTGTAAAACTCGTCTATTTCATGCATGTATGCCCGATGAAAAACCCAGAGAAACCCTAGAGAGGCGGGGGCAGGTGGTAAGTGAGAAAGGGAGGGGGAGGTGGGCAGGCGCCGCAACGTGGGAAAAAAGAAAGGAAGAAAAAAGGGAGCGAGGGAAACGAGTGGGAGAGAGCAGCAAGAGTGATTGATTCGCAGGCCGCGGTAAGGCCTTGTGCCGTATAGAATTTTCTGTTTCGATGAGAACATGGGCCTGGGCCGTTTGGGCTGGTTTCTGTCGAGCCCGTTAAAAGAAGACCCGGACTCTCTCGCTCGTGTGGATCGGCAATTTTTCAGTCCTCCAGCCAGCCGACCGCCGGGCGCAACCCCCCTAAACCCCAACTCGAACGAGACAAACTCGAGAGCGCGCGTTCACCACTTCTCCTTGCCGCCGGCCGGCCGTCGACCACCGTCTTTCGAATAGATGGCCTCATCGCCGGAGATGCCTGCTAGATGCTATCGCCGGCTCCGGAAGGCCTCGGATCTGCCCACCGGCGCCGCCGCCTTGGCCTCGCCCTGCAAACAGGTACTCCCTCTCACTCCCTCTTCCCGTCCTTGAGACTTTGGTTGCCCACTTTTTTTAGAGTTTTAGGGCCACAAGCGCCTACCTTAAACGAAATATTGAGATCGTTTACAAATTCATAAGTCAGAGCACTCAGAACAGACGCTGAGGACACCTTCCTCGCCACCTGCTACCCCTGCTTATATAAGGTAAAAAGAAAAACTCCACGAGCTGTACCAACCCAGGAAACAGACACTCTCTCCGAGAAAAGGAAACAACTGGAAAAAGACAACGCAACCAGAGCTCACACAGGAGCGACAACTAGGACCACTTGTCATTACCTTGTTCATACAATACAATCATTTATAAATTTTAGGTGGAACTATATATGGAAGTAATACGATATTTGCCTCGAACTTAAGCTTTGGGATAATACACTCACTGCCTCTAGGCTTCGTGGATCTCAAAGTGCTTAGGCCGGAACAGTTTCCTTTATATTAATATGAGATTGAGGTGTTAATTTCTGGTCTTGATAATTATTTGTACATTGTAAAGAAAGTGGCCCACTTAGGTGTCATGTCTTCTATTCTATCTTCTGTATTCACTGACTACGATTCCATGTCTCTCAACAAATGAAACTAGATTCGTATGGGCAAGAAAGACGCCAGTTATGAGGACAGGATCAGCAGCTTACCTGAAGAGATACTACTCATGATCCTTGTCAAGCTAGACACCCGGACAGTAGTAGCAACCATCATTCTTTCAAAGAGATGGCGTGATCTTCCTCGACGTTTGCCGACATCCTATAACCTTGGTGTCGATGATATCCTTCCACCACGCCATCACAGTATCAAACGCCTTAACATGGAGGCTAAGGCAGCATATGAGGCAGAGAAAAATGTGCACAAGTTGACTGACATCTATGCCGGCTCGGCATGAACATTGGATGACCAAGATCAGACCACTCACAACCATCCTAGAACGCTACGAGCGCCGGGCCATGCGACGCTATGTCAAGCAGGTGAATGCATTTCTCCTAGCTCCAAAGAATGTGCGTCAACGCCGGCTTGTCCAGAAGCTGAGACTCCAAATGCTAGGTCGTTGGCATGAGAATATTGATGAATGGATCACCACAGCCATTGCCAAGTGGGATGTTGAGGATTTTGAGCTTGTTGTTGATGGCTACTGCCTGAACTATGACCTCAAGCAGCTGGATGCATACCAGAACTTGCGGCTGCAGCTAGAGATGGCAACGGGTGTAAACCCGCGGGGTTTAGCCTGCCCAAACCCATGCCCATTAACATAAGACCCGCCCATTAAAAAACCCACGACCCGTCACGGGCACAGTTTTTTGCCCAAACCCATGCCCGCCGGGTCTCGGGTTACCCACGGGTCGCCCGTGCCCGACAACGGAAACCAGAGTGCAGGTCATGATTCAGGGAACAAAATAGCATTCAAGAATGTAAGAATATCAGAATATGTAGTTCAAAAACTCCATCGATTAACCAAAGAAGCATTGCATAAAGACAAGAAGAGACAAGGCAATCAAGAATTGAAGCGGCGAAGAAGCATATGCATACGCAACATAATTTTATATTATACAATAGATTTGAAACCATTTACAACATCACACTTGCTCACACGTTGAAGCACACAAGGACTAGGAAGCAGATGCAGATCGTGACGCCTTGATGTCCTCGATAGGACGACGCCCAGTCGACGGCGGAGATGATCTAGGTCAGCCTCTTGGTATCTTCTGGCTGATCAGCCTCGCCTCGCCTCGACCGGTGCTTGGAGCGGTGAGACGAAGAGGTGAGCTATTGTGTGCGGAGGCGTGGCCTCGTGGAGCAAGGACGGGGGCGAGAGGGCTGTTCGAGGTGAGGTCGCGGCAAGGACGTGGAAGCGAGCGCCGGCGCGGCGCGGTGCTTTGCGGCTTGCTTCTTGGGCCGCGCCGCCGGTTGCGGCTACTGGTTACGGGGAATGAAATTAGGATTGGGATGGTTGTTGCCTTTGTATATATACTATGTTAATTGGGCCAAGCTAGTTGGGGCGATATATTGATAGTGTGGGCTGATTTGTTTGGTGTACGGGTTTTAAAAACCCATGGGTTTACGGGGTTGGGTTCCGCGATCCCGGACCCACGCCCACAAACCCGCCGGGTCCGGCTTTTAACCCATTAACGAGACCCATGGGTTTAGAAATTGACCCACGCCGGACCCTAATAGAGAAAAACCCATCGTGTTTCGGGTTTCGGGTACCCATTGCCATGTCTAGGCTGCCGGCGGCTCGCGGCTGTCCAATTGTGAGGTTTGTTTGTTTATGGAGCCGCACTGGCGATAAGAGGCTTACCAAACTCTCATTGGCTAAAGGTTCATATATGGGATTGGTCAATGATATTCTTGCAAACGTGTGCGGCTAAGCTGATTTTAGGGTCATATCTTCAAGTTATTACCGAGCTAAATTTGTTATACGAAGCGTCCCCTCATCGAGAGGTGACTAAATGTGACACAAATACCCGTCCCGGGGAGGTGGTAACACATTTATTACAACAAGTGGAATCGGTCTTTTACATTACGGCGACACGAGAGGGCACGGTAGTGCCAACGCTACAAGGAACAACACAAACGCTAGCGACCACACTACAATAGCAAAGGCTTCCACGGCCTCCTCGAGTACCACACCATGGAAACTTTCGCGGGGCCACGGGTACACGAGCACGATTGGGTGTAGGGCAGCGACCTACTCGACGTCTTCGGGAATATAATCGGGATCCTCCTCTGTAAAATAGTTAGTAAAACAAGGGTGAGCACATACGTACTCAGCAAATCCAACCCCACCCACGGAGGGGCTTATAAGCAGAATCATGCATAAGGTATCACAAGGATCGGTTAAGGTTCATTTTGCAAACTTACACATGCAGGGGTCATTTCAAAAAGGTTTTCGCAAATCATTTTTATAACCCAGGTAACTCAATTGTTTTAGGGAAAAACCACTGAGGATCTACCGGACTTCCCGTCCGTCGTAGCCCAGGCACACAGCCACACACTTCACCCAGAAAACAACTCACGCCAGAAAACATCCCATCCCAAACACTAGTTTTTGTGACCACACCGTGACTCGTCCAATACCGTGGACACGGCTATTCGAATAGGTTTGACACTCTGCAGAGGTTGTACATCTTTACCCACAAGTAGGGTACGCCACACGAACACCTTAGTGTCGGCGCGGATCCTATCAAAGCCATTACCCACCTTAGCTAACACTATGAGCCACCACGGAAGCAACCAAAGGGTTATCTCACATAACCGGGCGTACCTCACACGGAGCGTACCCCTACTCCTTGGTCTCCCGCTGCTCACCCTCACACCGGATGGCAAGTAGATTAACTAGTGGGATTTATGCTAAGCCGTTGCCACATACAACGGTCGAGTGGTTGTACGATGATTTGGGTCGGGTGAGATGTCATGCAACCGGTCCTTAACCGACAAGATGGACAACTCCCAACACGCTCAACCACACGGTACGAGCTCACCCATACTCCGACACACACGTCCATCCCGTCTATCCGAGTTCTTTACTCATTTTCCAAACATATCCCCTTTTTGTTTTTGAAGCACTCACACGTTTTGAAAGCACTCACACATTTTGAAAGCACATTTTAAAGCAAACATTCGAGGCCAAAACAAGGTTCCATCATGGCAATCAAGGGTGGCTATCCTACCATGTTTTGCGGTAAAACAATATGCAATTTATAAAACGGGTATAGGGTATATTTATAAAACTTAGGACGAAGCATGCATCAAAGGATGAGATTGAACTTGCCGTCTTCGAAGTCTTCGGGAGTGCGGCTCGGCGTTCGGGACCTCGGGCTCCTGCTCGCGGTAGTCGGCTCCAAACTCCGACTCGGGGTACCTTCCTTCGTTCACTTCGTCGGCTATAGCGCACACACGGGCAAGCATGCAATCAATATAAGCATACACAATTTCTCCGAAATTGAGCTCGCGGGAGGTAATTAAATAAAATAGGGGAAATAAATATTATGCGGGGTTTTGGGTGACGGATGGGTGATGGTATACCGGCACCGGCGTGGGAAAGGTTGGGCGCGATTTGGATTAAAATCGCGCATGAAACGCGGGTTAAAGGAAGTGTTTAGGGTTAATTAGGGGCTGTTAGTATTTTATTATAAAAGGAAAGGACCTAATTATAATATTTAAACCTGGCGGGGGTGTCACTAAATAGTCCGGGGGCATAATTGTAAAGGGACGGGATTGTTTTTGTGGTTTAATTTAAAGTATAGGGTCCGTTTTGGAAGAAAAGAGTGAGGGAAATAGAGGGGGGGGTCGGTTTTGGATAAGTGGGAAAAGGGCGGGGGGTTTTGGGCAAAAAGCCCTTCTTCTTCCTCCCTCCCTCACGACACGAACGCGAGAGGCGGGGAGGCCGGCCGTGGAAGGGGGGAGGGGCGCGGCGACACGGTGCACGACGACGGCCGGAATTGGGGCGAAACGAAGAGGAGGACGAGGGCAACCGATTCCGCTCCTTACCTCGGGGCCGGGGTGCTCGGAGAGGCGGATCGACGGCGGCGGTGGGGGGCTGTTCGCGGTGGTGGCCGAGCGGCACCGATGGTGGTGGAGGGCTCGGGAAGGAGGGGGAATTGGTCGTGGAGGTGCGGGCGAGGTGGGGAGCCGGTCCGGCCCTTTTATAGGCGCGGGATATTTTGAGCTTCGCGGAGCTTCAATGGCCGTCAATGGAGGTTCGGGGAAAAATCCCGGCGTGGACTCCGGTCGGCGGGATTCTCGGTCGTTCTTTGTGCGAGTTGACCGTCGTGCGGTGCTGCTCGTGGCCGTGGAGGAGAGGCCGTCGGGGGAGTGCTGGTGGCCGATTTGGAGGTGACGGTTCGGCACTTTGGTCTTCGTTTGTCGAGCAATGGAGGGGGAGGTGCTGCTGCCTGCTGTAGGAGCGGGGCCGTCCTTGGCGTCTTTGTCCGGTGGTGCGGGGAGAGGGGAGGGGCGGTCTTTGTTTGCGGGGGGCGCGGGGGAGGGCGCGCGTGGGGGGGGGGGAGGTCGCGGCCTCCCAGGGGTCGCGCGTGGGAGAGCCGCGCGGGGGGCTCGGCACGGAGGCCGAAGGAAGAAGAGGGGGGGCGGTGGAAAAAGAAAAGAAGGAAAAAAAAGAAAAAGAAAAAGGAGAAAAGGGAAAGAAAAAGAAGAAAAGAAAAAGGGAAATAGGAAAAAGGAAAAATCAGGGAAGAGAAATAGAAAAGGGATTTAGAAAATTAGGAGAATTTCTAGAAAAATAGTAGAAGGGGTTTTGCGGATTTTTACGGGTTTCTCGGACACCGGCGTTAATTCGGGACGGGGGGTGATGACGAGGCGGACCGGCCGGCGGGACCGCGGCGTGCGCGGGATTCCCGGCACGGTGGCCGACCGCGGCGCCGGGGAGGCACGCGTGGGTGCTGGCCGGGTGCGGGCGGTGCCGGCGGGGATTCGCGGCACGCGCGCGAGGGTGAGAGAGGGAGACGGTGACCGGGGGTTCGAAAGGGGGCAAATGAGCTCGGTGGGCAGGTTTTGAAGACACGCGTAATTTATTTGGTGATTTATTAGGAGCTAAAAACGCGGGCGTTACAAACCTACCCCACTTAAAATGAATCTCGTCCTCGAGATTCGGCTAAGTTTCGAAAAGGTGGGGAAACTCCTTCTTCAGTGCGTCCTCTCGTTCCCACGTAGCTTCTTCCACCCCGTGTCTGCTCCATTGGACTCGCACACCCGTACTTCGGTCGTCCTTGTCCGCTTGACCACGGTGTCTAAGATCTTGACGGGCACCTCTCGGTACCTAAGGTCGTCGTAGGTCGATGGTCTCTCTCGGTACTCGCTTCTCTTCCGAGAACCTTCAAGCATCGGCGTAGGCGGGAGATGTGGAACACGGGTGTATATCGACATTCCTTCGGGTAGCTCCAACCGGTATGCTACTGCTCCGACTCTCCTTATCACTTTATACGGTCCGATGTACCGTGGGGCCAACTTCCCGTGTACCTGAAATCTCCGAGTCCCCCGGATGGGCGAAACCTTGAGATAGACGAAGTCTCCTGGATTGAAGCTCGCTTCACGCCTTTTCTTGTCTGCGTAGCTCCTCTGTCGGGACTGGGCAGCTTTCAACTTTTCCCGGATATCAGCTACTCGCTCCTCGGCTTCCTTAATAAGTGCGGGCCCAACCAGGGCACACTCTCCTACTTCTAACCACATCAGGGGTGTCCTGCATTTTCTCCCGTATAGTGCTTCGAATGGCGACATTCCCAGACTTGCTTGGTATTCGTTGTTGTAGGAAAATTCTGCATATGGCAGGCTCTGCTCCCAATCTTTGCCATTGGTGAGGACGCATGCTCTCAACATATCTTCTAGAATTTGATTCACCCTTTCGGTCTGTCCGTCTGTCTGTGGGTGGTACGCTGAGCTGAAGTCTAGCTTGGTGCCCATGGCTTTGTGCGAGCTTTTCCGGAACCTAGAGGTGAACCGGGTCCCTCTATACGAGACTATTCCGCTAGGCACTCCATGCAACTTCACTATATTTTCTATGTAGATTTTCGCCAATTTCTCTCCACCATAAGTGGTCCGTACGGGTAGAAAGTGAGCGACTTTAGTGAGTCGGTCCACGATCACCCATATGGAGTCATGTTCCTTACGAGTCCTTGGCAACCCTACTATGAAGTCCATACCTATCTCGTCCCACTTCCATACCGGGATTGGTAAAGGTTGCAACAGTCTTGCGGGCTTCTGATGTTCAGCTTTGATCCTCTGACAAGTGTCACAGTGGGCGACGAACCGCGCAATGTCTGCTTTCATCCCATTCCACCAATACTTCTGTTTTAAATCCATGTACATCTTGGTGGATCCCGGGTGAATGGAGTACGCTGAGTTGTGTGCCTCATCCATGATGGTCTGTCGGTAATCTCCACCTTCGGGCACGCATATCCTGTTCTTGTACCACAGGGTGCCTTGGTCATCTACCCTGAAGTCAGGGGCCTTGTTCTCTCCGGTATGCTTGCGGATCTTCATCAGATTGTCGTCAGCTTCTTGGGCCTTTCGGATCTTCTCTTCTAGGGTAGGTTGAACACTCAGCTGGCGGACGTAGCCTTGGGGGACGATGTGGACGTTGAGCCGGGCCATCTCTTCTTGCAAGCCGGGCACTCTTGGGTGCTTTGCCTTTTCGTAGGTTTTCCGGCTTAGTGCATCTGCTACTACGTTGGCCTTCCCCGGTGGTAGTGAATCTCTAGGTTATAGTCCTTGACTAGCTCTAGCCATCTTCTCTCGCCTTAGGTTCGGGTCGGGTTGGGTGAAGATGTACTTTAGACTCTTGTGGTACGTGTAGATTTCACACTTGTTCCCGATCGGATAGTGTCTCCGGATCTTCGGGGCATGCACTACGGTACCGCAAACTCCGGATCATGGGTGGGATAGTTCCGCTCATGGGGTTTAAGGCGACGGGAGGCATATGCCACTACCTTCCCATCTTGCATGAGAACACATCCCAACCCTTGTCGGGAGGCGTCGCAATACACGACAAAGTCCCGTTGAATGTCCGGCGGGGGTTAACACCGGGGCCGTGGTCAACCTTTTCTTTAACTCTTGGAAACTTCTTTCACGAGGCCTCGGTCCGGTTAAACTTCTTCTCTTTCTTGAGCGGCTCTGTCATGGGCGGGCGATCTTGGAGAATCCCTCGATAAATCTCCGGTAGTACCGCCTAAACCTAGGAAACTCCCCGATCTCGCTCACGTTGGTTGGTTGCTGCCGGTTGGAGGCTCGTCTCAACTTTCCGGGGTCTACGGCTACTCCTTCTGCAGTCAGTATGTGCCCAAGGAAGGATATTTTCTCTAGCCAAAATTCACACTTGCTGAATTTGGCGTATAGCTTGTGTGCCCTCAATTTTCCCAGCACTACTCGAAGATGTTGTTCATGCTCCTCCACGCTCTTGGAGTAAACAAGTATGTCGTCAATGAAGACCACGACAAACTTGTCCAGCTCTTCCATGAACACCTTATTCATGAGGTTCATGAAGTATCTTTGGTGCATTGGTTAGTCCAAAGGACATCACCGTGAACTCATACGGCCGTAGCGAGTGACAAAGGCGGTCTTGGGGATGTCACTTTCTCTAATCTTGAGTGGTGGTACCACGACCTTAGATCCACCTTCGAGAAATACTTGGCTCCCTTCGGTGGTCAAACGGTCATCTATCCCGGGAAGAGGGTACTTGTTTTCAATGGTGACCTCGTTCGGCGAGCGATAGTCCACGCACATCCTCATGCTCTTATCCTTCTTCTCCACGAAAAGCACCGGGGCTCCCCATGGTGATGAGCTTGGTCGATGAACCCGCTTCGCCGGAGCTCGCTAGCCGCTTCTTCAATTACCCGCCAACTCGGGGGCCGCCATCCTATAGGGTCTCTTGGCTATGGGAGAGGTTCCGGGGATAGGGTCGATTACAAACTCTATATCCTTGTCGGTGGCATTCCGGGGAGTTCTTCGGGGAACACGTACGGGTATTCTCGTACTCTTTGGGACATCTTCTATGGACTTGGGTTCTATGTTGAAAACCATTATATCCCGGCTTGTGTCCCCGGGTGTGGCAGGTCACTTGTATCCCGTCTGGGTTGGTCAAGTGCACTACTTTATCAGCGCAACTTATGAGGCCATGGTGTTGACTTAACCAGTCCATACCAAGGATCACATCTATCCCCTTGGATTTCAGTACTACCAGGTCTGCTAGAAACTCTACCCCACTTAAAATGATCCTTACCCGGGGGCATCCCAGTTGACAATTAATGTCACCTCCGGGCGTTCGAGTTATTAGGGGTGCTTTGAGTAGTACTGTGGGTATGCTATGCTTTTCCACAAAGCTTGAGGATATGAATGAGTGCGATGCTCCCGAATCGAATAGTATGGTAGCCAAAACTGAGCTGACCAGGAACTCACCGAGTACCACTCCTTGTGCTTCCTGTGCCTCCTGCGCATTGATGTGATTCACCCGGGCGCGTCCATACGACTGCTGGGGCTGCCTCATCTGCGGTTGCTTTGGTGTTGTTGCCGAAGTTGTTGTTCTTTGCGCACCGGCATGCGGTTGGCTCCGACGCAAGTGGCCTTGGCCCGTTCACCGAGTTGGAGTAGGTGGTGGTGGTTGGCTTTTTAGCATAGGGGCAGTTGGCGATGAAGTGCCGGTTTCTCGGCGGTTGAAACACACTCGGGAGGCTGTTGTTGTTGTTGGTAGTGATGCGTTTGGTGTTGTTCTGTGGGGGCTTTATGGCACTGCGGTTGTAGGAGGGCTTGAATGGGCTCGGAGGCTTGTGAGCTCGTGGCTTGGGATTGGGTTACATGTACCGCATAGGAGCTTGGAACCCGGACATGGGGTGTCCAAAGTTTCTCGGCCTCGGGACCGCTCTTCTTGCTTGGCCTTGTGTTCCATGAACTTGCGCTTGTTTTCCTTCTTTTCCTCGGCCTTTGCTCTTTCCGTGAGGATTGCCATGTTCATAAGGGTATTAAAGTCCGGGTAAATGCGAGGAGTCGGCGGTGTCCTCGGTTCGGAGTCGGCCCCTTCTTGAACATCTCTTGCTTTTTGGAGTCTTTATCCACCTCCTCGGGGGCATAGCGTGCCGGCTCTATGAGCGAGTACGTGTATTCCTCCACGGACATGTTGCCTTGGCGGAGTTCGCGGAACTCGTCCGCCTTCCGCTTCGGTGTGGCCTCGAATGTGGTAGCGGCGGAACTCCTCCACGAATTCATCCCATGTGATGGCGGAGGGATCCTTGGCCGCGGCGCGATAATTCTCCCACCAAGCTAGGGCTCGTCCCGGTGGGCCGGTGAGGCTGCCAAGAGAACCTTGTCATGGTCCTCGCGGTGGAGGGGCTCCGGTTCCCTCGGGATAGCTCTCGGCCAATCGTCGGCGTCCAAAGGATTCACCGACCCGCTAAAAGTGGGCGGCTTAGTCCCGAGGAACTCGATCGACTTCTCATTCATGCTCATAGCACGGGGTCTTGGGCGGTTGATGGCATTGAAGATAGCCTCCATCGGGACGGTACGGTTGGCTAGGACTTGTGCCAAGTCAACGGAGGGGGTGGCGGTGGCGGGGACCACGTTCTCTCCTCCATCTTCGTTTTGGTTAACCTCCCCGATCGTGGAGGCGCTCCCTCCGATCGGCTTGCGATCCCTCGGCGTCCGATCGGTGGGTCCCGACGGGCGCACGGAAACCATCTCTAAAGAAACGGGTTGTCTAAGAGATCTAGTTTTAGGTGATGTTTAAGTGGATTATAACGATTTCTTTTTGAAAAGGCGGGGTTTATTCGCCGTAAGCACACAACAAGCTCATAGCAAACAAGCAAGCACAAACAAGTTTTTATTACAAACCGGCGAGGAGGATACATCCCGACTACGCGGACACACTACACGACTAAGGGCTAAGGGCGCGACTTGGACCGGTACGGCTTCATTCCCCGGGTCTTGGGGAGAACTACTCGCGAGGGGAGGGCGTGTCTTCGGGGTCGAGTGTTCGCCGACGGAATGAGCAACTCGTCATCGTTTCCGCCTTCGGGGTCTCCGTTTTCCGAGGCGTGTCTTTGCGGCTTCGGCGGTAGGCCGTTGGGGGTTCGGTGGGCCGGTGGTGCCGGGGGGACTTCGATAGTTCCTCCCCATCCTACGAGGGGTGTTCCCGGCGGGACTTGAGCTTCTCCAATGGCCGGAACCGTTGTTCCGCCGTGGGTCCATTCTTGCATGCGTTGGTCCCGGATCCTCCCGAGGCTTTCCCGGGCAACGGCTTCACTTGCTTATGGGCTGCCGCGGTCCTTGCTTCGGCTTGAGCCACTCGGACTTGGTGCATCCTCACCGTGACTTCGACTTGCTCGGCCGGCTGATCTGTTCCCTCAAGTGCCCGGCCCGGTCATCAAAGAGCTTGTCCGGGGAGACAAGGTAGGCGACTACGTGGTAAAGCGGGTCTTCTTGGTGGCGACGTCGTTCCGGGTTCCTCATGCGGGCTTGCCAAGCGGGGTTCGATGGCGGGAGGGAAGTATCTCATCGGTGTGGGGACGAGGTGTTCCTCGTAGATCCGGCACAGGTAGCGGAGGGCTTTTCTGAGGGCCAAAGGATAGGTGTCCCGGTGTCGGAACCCTGTGGCGGTCACGCGCCACGGCTCGATGTTGGTGTGGCGGTTGCTTCTAGCGACGGAGAGGACCACTCTACAGCGAAGAGTGCCGAGTTGCTCGTACTCTCTGCTGTAGTACACAGGGCGCTCGGTGATGCCGAGGCGCTCCGGGGAGTTGATGAGCGGGCGAGCAAAACCGGGCTCCTCCCCGGCACACGCATTGGGTCCATCCATCTTCCGCCATGCGAAAACAAAGGTAGAGTTGAACGAGGTTGTGGTGGGGTACAAGAGATGGATAACTTTATTTAGTAGGAAGGTTGGGGTACATTCTTCGGGGTACACTTATTACTACTAGATCTCAACTTCTAGCCTAATCACCCTAGTCTTATCCTCATGGTGATTCTTCCTCTAGCTGGATACGGCGCTTCTTTAGTGGAAGATCTTGCTCCAGTATCTCATCTTCAGTCTGGGTCCCTTTGTCCCAGTGGGTTTCTTCGGGTTCATCTTCTTCTGCTCTGGCTCCTTCATCTCTGCTTCTTCGCTCCTTTAGTTCATCCCATAGGGCTTTATGGGCCAACAGCGTGCGCTCTCTTTCCCTGAGGTATTCTTGCTTTGTGTTGTGTAGTTCAACTTCTGCTATGGTTGTCTTCACCCTTTCTAGTTCTATCCTCTGTTCTGCTCTTTCCGCTCTGTCGATCTGTCGCTTCGATTCTTTGGGCTTGCTCTCTGATAAAGGTGGTCTAGGCCTCTGAGGTATATGGATAGGTGGGAAGCGCCTCTTCTAAGTCTTCTTCCTCTCGTTCTAGACCTCTCATGCGATCAATCCACGAGCGTCCTCTTCCTCCGGAGGGTGGAAAGAATCCCATTGGAGTCCTTCGGAGGTGCTTGTCTATAAACCACTCGTAGGCGTCGCGGGGCCTTCCGAGCGACCTTGGGGTAGGTGTCGGCAAAGCGAAAACCGGTGGCGTTGACGAACCATGGCTCTATGTCGGGGTAAAGCGTGCTTCTTCCCACAAAGATCGGCGACTTACACCGAGGGGTGCCGAAGCATTCGTACTCCCGGTAGACGAACTGCGGCGGATCCCTTACTCCGACGCGCTCTAGGGCCGAGTAGCAACGGAGTTAGGGAGGCCGGCCGGACGGGGCAAATTCCTCCGTTCCACTCGGGGTTAGGCATCCGGAAACGAGGCAAGAATCAAGGTAAGGATTTGGGAAAAGGTGAGCTTAGCAAAGGAAAGGTTAGAGAGGGCCGGAGGAGGTCTCGTATCCTAGGGGTCATGTCCTACGGCCAACCTACGGCTCGATACCACACCGAAGCGTCCCCTCATCGAGGTGACTAAATGTGACACAAATACCGGTCCCGGGAGGCTGGTAACACATTTATTACAACGAGGTGGAATCGAGTCTTTTACATCACGGCGACACAAAGGGCACGGTAGTGCCCGGCGCAACAAGGAACAACACAAACGCTAACGACCACACTACAATAGCAAAGGCTTCCATAGCCTCCCCGAGTACCACACCATGGAAGCTTTCGGTAGGGCCCCGGGTACACGAGGCACGGTTGGGTGTAGGGCACGACCTACTCAACGTCTTCGGGAATGTAATCGGGATCCTCCTCTGTAAAATAGTTAGTAAAACAAGAGTGAGCACATACGTACTCAGCAAATCCAACCCCACCCACGGAGGGGCTTATAAGCGAGAATCATGCATAAGGTATAACAAGGATCCGGTTATGGTTCATTTTACAAACTTACTCATGCGGGGGTTCATTTCAAAAAGGTTTTCGCAAAACATTTTTATAACAAAAGTGACTCAAGCTGTTTTAGGAAAACAAGCGCGGATCTACCGGACTTCCCGTCCGTCGTAGTCCGGGCACACGGCCACACACCTCAACCGAGAAAACAACTCACGCCAAAAAGCATCCCATCCCAAACACTAGTTTTTGTGACCACACCGTGACTCGTCTAATACCGTGGACACGGCTATTCGAATAGGTTTGACACTGCGAGAGGTTGTACATCTTTACCCACAAGTAGGGTACGAGTCACTCGGACACCTCGGTGCGGTACGGATCCTATCAAAGCCATTACCCACCTTAGCTAACACTACGAGCCACCACGGAAGCAACCAAGGGGCTATCCCACATAGCCAGGGCGTACCTCACACAGAGCGTACCCCTACTCCTTGGTCTCCCGCTGCTCACCCCGCACACCCGGATGGCAAGTAGATTAACTAGTGGGGTTTATGCTAAGCCGTTGCCACATACAACGGTCGAGTGGTTGTACGATGATTTGGGTCAGGTGAGATGTCACGCAACCCGGTCCTTAACCGACAAGATGGACAACTCCCAACACGCTCAACCACACGGTACGAGCTCACCCATACTCCCGACACACACGTCCATCCCGTCTACCCAGTTCTTTACTCATTTTCCAAACATATCCCCTTTTTGTTTTTAAAGCACTCACACATTTTGAAAGCACTCACACATTTTTAAAGCACTCATTTAGGCCAAAACAAGGTTCAATCATAGCAATCAAGGGTGGCTATCCTACCATGTTTTGCAGTAAAACAATATGCAATTTATAAAACGGGTATAGGGTATATTTATAAAACTAGGACGAAGCATGCATCAAAGGGGGAGGTTGAACTTGCTTGTCTTCGAAGTCTTCGGGGAGTGCCGGCTCGGCGTTTGGGACCTCGGGCTCCTGCTCGCGTAGTCGGCTTCGGCCTCCGGCTCGGGGTACCTTCCTCCGTCTACTCCGTCGGCTATGGCGTACACACAAGCAAGCAAGCAATATTAGCACACACGTTTCCGGCCGAGCTCGGGGAGGGGGAAGTGAGCGGAGGAGGGGTATATATAGGCCCTAGGAAAGGGGTTGGTTCGGCGGGGGGGGGGGGGGGGTGCGGTAATGTTTGGTCTTAACCGGGAATGAAAGGCGTGTATGAAAGGTTAGGTTAAGGAGGGGTTATAGGTATTAAGGACCTATTGGTAATTTTCTACTAATGAGAAAGGGTGTGTTTATGACAATATAATTTGGGTTAGGGCCTGTTTGTAATTTATTTAGGACTCAACAGTAATTAATTACTAGCCTTAGGGGCTATTTGGAAGGAAAAGGGGAGGAAGTAAATAGGATAGGGGGGGCTCAGGTTTAAGGAAAAGGCCAGGGGCCTATTGGCAAAACCGGCTTTCTTCTCCCTGCCTCGATACAGAACAGAGAGGAGGGGGGGCGCGGGCATGGCCGGCCGGCGGGGTGCCTGCCGGCGGCTCCAGTCCGCGGCGGCGGCCGGGGAACGAGGGGAAAACGGAGAGGGGGCGAGGGGGTCCTAATCCGTACTCACCTTGGGCTATAGGGCACGGTGGAGGCGGCTCCGCGGCGGTCAGAGGGCGGCGGCGGCGCTAATGGTGGCGGCGCGGTGGTGCTCGGGGAGCGGGCTCAGGGAAGCTCGATCTCGGTGCGGTGCGGCGAGGTGATGGTGGTGCCGGCCTTAAATAGGCGCCGTAGGTCGGTTTGGGGAGGGGGAAGATTTTTCCCGGCGAGGCCGCCGGCGAGCTCGAGTTCCTTCTCGAACTCCGGCCGGCTCCTTGCGGCGACCGGCGATGCGACGGCTCGGGACGGTACGGGTCAACTTGTGCAGGAAGGTTAGGCCGTGGATGCGACCTAGCGTGCAGGCGGCGGTGGTCGGCGCAGTGGTGCTCGGGCAGGGGAATTAATGGCGCCGCGGCCTGGTGGCCGGCCGGTCACCGGCGTGCGCGGGGCGGGGCGGGGGCCGGTGGTGGCGTGCGGAGGCGGTGTCCTTGCCGGCCCGGTGGCGTGCGGCGGGAGGGCGGGTGCCGGCGTGTGGGGCCCCGGTCGGCGGCGGCAGGGCGCCGGTCGGGTGCTGGCCCGGCCTCGCGGGAGGAAAGGGAAGGGAGGAGAAGAGAAGAAGAAGAGAAAGGAAAAAGAAAAAGAGGGAAAAAGAAAAGGAAAAGGAAAAAAAGGAAAAGGGAGAAGAAGGAGAAAAAAGAAAAGAAAAGGGAAGGGAAAATAGGGAAAAGGATTTTGGAAAAATCCGGAAAATTGTTAGGGAAAATTGGGAAGGGGTTTTGCGGGGCTTTTCTCGGTTTTTCGAGCGTCGGCGCATTCTCCGGGACGGCGGTGATGGCGAGGTGGACCGGGCGTCGGGACCGCGGCGTGCGCGGGATTCCCGCCGGTGGCCGACCGCGGCGTTGGGAAGGCGCGCACCGGGTGCTGGCCGAGGTGCGGTGCCGGCGGGATTCGCGGCACGCGCGTTGGGGAGAGAGAGAGAGAGGGGGAAAACAGTGGCTAGGGTTTGAATGGTAATTGAGCTCGGCGGTCAGTTTTGAAAACACGCTTAATTTATTAGGTGATTTATTTAGAGCTAAAAACGCGGGCGTTACAGTAGGTGAAAATGCAAATGAAAAGAATGGATATAAACAAAACAATATTTGCACCAAGTTCTAAACACCATGTTTACAACTAGATTGTTTTATTTTCTATATAACCATAAAGATTTAACCAAAGTCAAACACCATGTTCATTTCAAGGTTAATAATTCTTTATGTCGTAAGAAAGTTACAACGCATTGCAAAGCTTATAAACCAACCTATTCAATGTGAAAGAAAGGTTCATAAAACTGAATGATTGCGATCTCTAATCATGTCTAAACACCATGTTTACACAAGATTGCAAAAGTATATATGCTTGATCAAAGCATTATCGTAAACATGAGAGCATCTATCATAAAGCTGAACGAAAGGACCTAGCTAACATAAGGTGGATGATGAAAATGAGGTGGATGCAAAATGCAAATGCAAGCGGTTCGTAAAAAGGTCAGCAATGCTTGAAAAGGTTGTCGTGTCATTTCTTAATCTCAAAAGGAATTGCTTATAGATAAGCAAGCCACTTTATGAGAGGCAGAGTCTTGGCAACAAAATATTTTATCAAAAGACCTAATCAAGCATGCTAACAAGGTTTTAAGGTAAGGATTTTGGGTATACTATATTTTTGGCTTAAGATAAGAATTTTGAAAAGATAAGTCTGGTGAAGAAATTCTATCTAAGGTGGTTTTGGAAGAGAAGAAAAGAAAACAAGGATTAGATTTTTTGGATGAAAAGCAAACATACGGTTCTAGGATTATTAAAGGTATGAGAGATTTTCCCTAAGGGTTTAGGATGAGGCTAGTCATATTTTTAATTAGAAAATGGATAGAGATAGACTCGGTCAACTTGACATAAGTCGATCCCTCCTTTTGTTGGCTTGGGTTCTAGGTGTGGTTTGATAGGAAGGTTTAGGCAAAGATGAGAGGTTTTTTTTCAAAAAAAGGGTTTTAAATATGGTATGCATCATGCAACAAAATGCAAGGGTGGAGAACAATGTGGAATGAAGTGCAACATGTTATGAATGAACAAAATGGCATTACATGATATGGTGGTGATCTAAACCAAAATAAAATTTAGCCTAAGTTAACTAGCCACAAGATTATAATCAAAAGGGATCATGCTTCATATTTCTCTCTAAAAAGACACAAATAAAAAGACTTTAAACACTAATAAGCACATAAAAATAAAGGGTCTACAAGTTTTCCAAAATCAAGTAGCATAGTGCTCACTCAATATCTATTTAAAGCATGCGACATGTGGTTGTGATATTTATTAGAGCATTGGTACGACGTTACTCGAAGTTTTCAAATAAAGAGCACAATGTTGATCGTCATAGTTTATATAGATATATAAAAAGATTGGGTTGCCTCCCGCAAAGTGCTTCATTTTAAGTCATAGAGCTCGACTTTCTCACATACCTTTCCATCGTCGTGAAGCCATGGCTACTTGTGCGAGAATCCAAAGTAGCCATGCAACTTGATGTTGCCTTATAAAATCGGTCATGGTTCGCTTCCAACATCATCATGTGTTGAGTGGTGCCTCTTGTGTCTTCAATCATCCAAGCTCCAGAGGTTTCTTTTAGTCCTCAGCTTCTGAATTTCATCATGTACGTGTTGTGGAACCGTTTACCCATCTTATCTTTATTGACACCATGTCCATCTCCTCTATCTTGTCGTCATCGCCTTGTTGCTGCCTCTTCTTCGTGGATTCACCTCTGCATCCAGAACAAAACATTTACCAAAATATAGTTCTATTGAAATTTTTATAAAATTATCTTTCCAACGGGTACTCATTCATCTTAACGGAGTCCGAATGAGGGAGCTATGGTTGTTTCACCTCAGCATTGTTTGCTGTCCAGAATTTCAGCATGTGCAACCTTCGGTGATTCGGCCATATCTGCTTGTAAGAACCTACGATTTCCTTGCCGCTTGATTCATTGGAACATAGACTTCATGGGACTTCTGGAAATCCAAATATATCTAATGTTTTATGTGAGGCTCATGCAAACATCGTGATGACATTGTTATCCTTTCGTTCATCGATCCGAAGATGTATGTATGGTCTTTATCTTGAAGTCTTTTAGGGCACCATGTCACTGTCACACCCAACTTTCCGAAGAAAACCAAGTGCAAACCTATATGCATGCCAGGATCAAGTTTCATACATATAGTGACATATAAGTGCATACAGAAACAGTATCACGTAAGAAAAAGAAAGATTATCAGAGATTTACGCTTAATCCTGGAAACGAAGGCTCCAAACATCACAGGCAGTCGACTGGGGGTTGCGTACGCCTAGCACCAACAACATCTCCATAGCAGCTTCCTCTTTCTGAGCAACATTGTTTATAGCAAGGGTGAGCACTTGTCGTACTCAGTAAGTGTGGAAAAAGATATGAATGCAAAGGCTTTATAGTGGACTGGGCTATAAGCATTTAGCATTTTAGTTGATCAAGTTTAGCATTTGATTACTAATAAAGTATAAGTTTATACCGATCCACATTGAGCATAAGGTACGCCATATGGCAAGCATAACCATAACACATATCACAATTTAAGTCCATCTTCAAGTTCAGTTATCATGTGAGGGTCCAGGCCGCTCTTGACCGTGAGCACGGCTAATCGATTAGTTTTACACTCTGCAGAGGTTGTACATCTTTACCCACAAGTCGCGTAAAAGTCCCGAAGAACTTTAGACCCAACCATGCGATGCCATCCAAGCATCATACCACACTACCAAGGTGTGATTGCATAGGGACGCTACGGGGCCTTTACGAAGATCCCATAGTGCAGGCTACCCGCTAGGTTACCTGATCAGCGTAGCGTATAAAGCTCCCGGACGAGTACCGTGTCTTAGCCAAGCCCACACCTACGCCCGAGCAGGTCCATACGCCATCTACCGTCAGCCTCCAACCCTTATCAGGTAAAGCATACCTAACACCAAGTTCTCTAGTTATTCAGCCAAGACAGAGCCATATGTCTTGTGGTTGCATTGTTGTCCTGGGTGGTCGCTCCATGTTCCAATTAATCATATGATCTTGTATTAACCAGAGATATATAGCATCAAAGTAAAGCATGTTCATCATTGTTGTTCATTAGGACCACACAATCCCATGGTATAGCAACTAAGCATAACTACCCAACATAAAGATAAACCCGATTGATCAAGGCACAAGATAAATAAAAACTAGTCAAACCTTAAACATGGGTCCTATCATATTAATGCAAGCATATGCAATGAGTGATTAAACATAATTCTCAGGACAAAAGACCAAGGACACACTTGGACACACTTGCCTTTAACCAAAGTAGTTGCTCAGAATGTCTTCACCTCTTGCTCTTCCAAAACTTCTCGGACAACATTCACTCTACTCGCATCAATCATCAGACGCAAACATACATAAAGCAAACAAACAAGCATACTAAGAACAAAGCACCAATCAAAAGAAAATTTTAAAAGAACGCACTAAAGGATAGGCTCGATTAGGTGGATCACTAAAGAACACAAAGTGTGCTTGGAAGGGAAAGGCTTGGTTAGCTTTAAAGAGATGGTTGCGGAAGATTGAGCAAGAACCAGAAACATCACACCGAGATAGAGCTCGATTCTATTGGTTATGCAAGCGCAAGAAACGCTGAAAACAGAACTAAGCTCGAAACTATCGTGAGATCATTATCAAACAACAAGAGACTACGCTCGGCATATTTTAATTAAGAAATCATGTGAAAGAATATTTCAGAGAAATACTCTATGTTACCATTAAACAGGTTACATTTAATTAAAGAAATCACGATAAACCTAATCATGTTTTATTTATAACATTCGAGTAGAAGTTATGTCAAATTAACAATTACTTTAGAAAGATAAAGCAAGTATAAGATATCTAGACGAGCAACTTTATGTCACGTCTTCAACTAAACATATTTAATATTAAAAAAGCATTTATGATGTCATTAGGCATATTAACTTTATTATGGAAACCGATGTTTAACGCTAAGCATCTTTTATTTAAAGAAAGCTAGTTATAAATAGGAATTAACCAAATTAGATCTTAGCTTATGAAAACCGGGATAGAACCTAGTCACTTTTATTTGAAAAGTAATTGAATAAATATTAGTCAAGATTAGCATGCAACTTTAGTATCAAAACAAATAACAGGTGATACACATGCTAACGCACAGGGTTAAGGTGAAACGAACGAGAACAGCATAAACGAACTATAGTGAAGCTGGGTTTAGGAAAACTAAACTACAAAGAGAACTGAGCTAAAGATAAACCACACTAGCTGGTAAAGTAACAGATAACAAGTTTAACTCTGAAGAAAGATGACTACAAAAAATTGGCTACAAGAAACAATTGGAACATGACGTAGAGATGATTGCACCGTGAAGCAATAATCAAGAAAAGAAATTAGAATGATCGATAGATTGGCTGACATGAGCAAGGATTTTTATAGTTGAATAAAGGATTGTAGATAAAAGGTAATCAATGCAAGATAAAGATTATTGAAGCTTTAACAAGTTGGAAAGAATTAAAATATAGTTAGGAAGCATCAGGCTATTTTTCTAAAAGAAGAGATCCTACGGATTGCATGGCAATACATCAGCATGACATCACGAGGATATAATAAAACAAGGTTTTGCTTTCTCGAATACGCATATAGGAGTGGAATGGAGGGGTGCAAGGTTCTCACCAGCGGCAACGACAGTAGACTCAGGCACTCGGCCGGAATCGATGGCGAATGACGAGGCCGGCTCGACCAACTTGCATGTCTGACCGGATGTCACACAAAGACGAGGCCTGGCTGCAGCGTGCCAAGAAGCTGCTAGGGCTCGAACGCTCCAGGATTAGTGGGTGGCTTGATAGCGACTACACACACATAGCAGAGGTGTTCTTGCACATGAGATCACGATCGAGAAAAGGAGGGAGACACGAGATTCTCACCAGGAGCAGATCAGACATCGATGGTCTTGGATGAGGTCGAAACATCCATCAACAGATCGAATCAGCGCATAGTGATGGTTCGGCTTGAACTGGCGGTGACGGACGACTTGATCTGGTGGTGAAACAAGGATGACAGGCGGCGGCCAGAAGATCACGGGAACGACCGGTGTCGACCGGAATCGAAGACGGCCGGTGAGGACGACGGCGGGCTGCATCTATCCACGGCGACGTACATGCTGCGGACGACATCCTGTTGCCACGGGTGTGCTGCTCCAGACGGCGGCGACCAAACAGCTCGCCTGGAAGATGCACCGCAGCAGCACGTGCTAGGGCGTGGAGGAGAGATCGATCGACGGCGGCGGCGGCTTGCCAAGGGCATAGGGCACACGGTGGAGCAAAGTAGATGGGAAAACAAAGTAAACGAGGAGACATCTTGCTGTTTATATAGGCCAACGTGCGTGCTACAAATAGGTCCAGCCCCAGTTCGAAACAAAGTTGGATTAAACTTGGACTCATGTTTATCTAGAGCTAGGATATGCTGACGAATTGGCATTGAGGGCAAAGATATGATATAGAATGGTAAACGGCAAAGATGGAACATAAAGACCTGTGTGACGTTCATATATATGGGGTAGTTTTACTTTGGTCCGAGAAGGAAGCATTGACAGAAAAAAAAGGAAACAGAAGAAAATAGTGGGAGGGGAAAAACAAAAGATAGTGTATTTGGATAACTACAGATTTTGTTTATATGGGATTTTGAAAAGATGACAAATGTAGCAAAATGCTATGATATAGTAAACTAAAGTTGATGGAGGAGATCAAATAAAATATTTGAAGCTCGTGAGAATATTAGAGAGCTAGGCTTCTAGTAAAATATTTTTAGCTCAAGAGTAAAGAGAATCAAATACTAGAAAGAGTTAAAAAAATCTCAGAAGAACCTAAATGTGATCTAGACGCATTTTAAAACATTTTGCACACAAGAAACACTAGGATGCACCGACATGAATGCAACACACACATCGAACCAAATTATTTAATTCAAAAAATCAAACAAAGTTTTTTTTCTTATATTATATTTCCTGTAAAGAAAAATAAATGTTGGAAAAATTTTAAATTTATGAGAAAATTGTTATTTAATTGTTCTCTCTATTCACATCCTGAAATTGGAAATTTCAGGGTGTGACAGTCACGCATCCCTTGGCTTCAAAAGTCATTACCATTGCTGCATGAGCATGATGGTAATGAAATCCTTCTCCATCGTGCATTCGTGCTTGAAATGGTCATTTTTGAAACCTATAGCTCGAACATACAAACCTCCAAAAGAAATTAGTCTTAAAAACTTAATTGACATACGCAGGCATACCTTATTCATCTTCATTTGCTTTGGGTGGGGCTCAATAGCGGATGTTGGGCCACTAACCAAGGTTAGCAACTACCACTAAAGAGCAATTCTCTATGTAGCCATCAACTTGGTTGAGCAAGGTTGGACTTGCTGAAGTCCGAATGTTAAAAGCTTCTCGATCGCTTTGTGTTTTGGGTTTTACCTGCATTCAAGGACACAAACAAGAAACACAGGATATATGCAATAATAAAATTAGGGTTAGTTAAAAAGAAACATAGATCGCCCTACGGTTCGAGTTGCCAATCCCGGGCAATGACGCCTAAAAAGGGGCTTGTTGACGGTTCAAAATCGTGTTGAAGTTCATGCAAGTGTACGGGTGACTTGGTGCCTTTTTCAAAAGGAGGTTCTCTCTGGATTTGTCAATCCAAGGATCGGAAGCAAACTCCCAGGATTCTCCATCTAACTTATCGATCTAACCTAACATGAAGCATTGATTGCATAAGAAGATAAACCTTAAAGATACATGAGTTATAACATAAGGTTGATCGCATCCATGAACGTCGACAAGGTAAGGAGCAAGCAAGGGAAAATAAGGCCTATCGTCTTCTAGTTGTAGTTCTAGCCAAAAGAGCAAGCGCGACATGCATCTCATCCAAAGCCATCTTTAAGCTACTATCCTCCGGTCCGATTCCGAAGACGCCCGCCTTTTGGATCCACCGTCCTGTCACAACACACTCCTTTTCGTGCGGGTTAGCCTAGGGTGAGTTCAAGAAGAACAAGTTGAAAACACTTGGTCGATCTGGTATGCACCTCCAGCCACCATGACTACAAGAGAACCCCAAGCAATCTATCTAGAATAGATTGAATACGAAGCATAGCCAAGCGAGAGCAAAATCATAAAAGGAGGAATCGAGTCGCTAAAAGTTGGGATGACATGAAGTACTTTACTCACATAATAAATATGTTAAGATCATCTCCACCGAGTATATACCAATGATGATCTCAAATAGCTCCGAAACTCCGCCATGGCTCAGCCGTGCAAGGCGGCCATGGCGGCTAGGGTAGGCCGAGGCCATCTCCTAGACAACTTCGAGGACTCGCGGCGGCGGTCGTCTGCCTCCTGGTGCTTCTCTTTTGTTTTGGCGATTCTCTGATGAATGGATGGATCGATCACCCCTCCTTGGGCGCCCAAGGGTTTGTATTTATGCCGTTGGGGAGCCTTGGGGCGTGCTCCACCTTGCCTTGCACGAGATTTTCCCTGGGAGAGAAGGGAACTTGGTTTCCATAAAATCAGCCTCGTCCACACTTTCCTGTTTTGTAGCCCTACCTTGCCGACGCCATATCTCCCATGTATGGACTCCAAATAATGCCAATTCGGTATCCTAGTTGTATGGCACGAAATTTACTACAACTTTGGTATTCATTTCTTTCCTTGGAAACGAAGATAAGATCTCCAAATCAGTATTGAAAGATAATCTGTTCTGATTTCGGACTGATTGCGCAACAGGGATTTCGAGGTCATATCTCCTAGCTACTTGACCCGAATTGGGTCTTCCACATGTCCAAATCGAAGGTATCATCGAGGCCCACAACTTTGGTAGTCAAACTTTTGCCATTAGAGACTGTTTAAGTCTCCGAATCTGCACTGAAAGATCATGCTATCCTGGGTTGCGAGAATATCTCTCGGGCTAAGTTGATCTCATTGGTAAACATCCAAGTCCCCGGAGTTTTACGTGTTTATGCTTTGGTCCTTTGGCTGTTTGGAGTCTTGTTCACTTTGTGTCTTGACTTGTGACAGACTTCATGATCTTCTCTTGAAGTGCTCGATGAACTTATCCCGAAAGTCTCCTCTTTAACGTTATTTTCCTGCATAAACAATAAACTCCAAAATCGACATGTAAGAGTGAACTTGATACCTCCAGGGGGTTAGTACCATTAGTTAGAATATAAAATACGTGCAAATGTTGATGGTAAACTCATAGCTAGGTGTACCAAAATCGATTGTCAACATTCACCAAAGAGGGTCCCCAAGGTTTGTCAATCCAAGGATCGGAAGCAAACCGCTAAGGTTCTCTATCTAACCTACCAGTCTAACCCTATGTGAAGTGTTGATTGCATAAAGGTTAAACATACAAGCATGAAATGATGTATGGATCACATCCACCTAGCCATAAAGGTAAACATCAAAACGTAACCCTAGCCTATCATCTTCTTGTTGCCGTTCCAGCCAAGGTGACAAACCAATCTAACCTACAACATGAGAATGAGTCATTGACTCAACATTACACGTTCTCTCGCCGCTTTCTCCTCCCCGTACTGTCACTACGTGAGGATAATCATCACCGAATGATAACCCTCGGTCCGTGCATTACTACGATGTATCCGCAACAGATAGACTAACCACTATGATTAATCTATTCCTACTAAGGGCATATGCTAGCTACAGATATGAATAACATGCATCGAAGTAACTCAAAGTACGGAAAATACATGATTTATATCACCACCGAATGTCGAGTGTACAATTTCCTTGATGGAATCAAGACATGGACTCTGGAACTCCACCATGACTTCACCACGCAGGGCCAACCATGGTGGCTAGGGCATGACCTAGGCCATCTCCTAGGCAACTCGAGGACTCGCAGCGGTCGTCGACTTCCTCCCGGTGCTTCTCCTTCATGTCGGCAACTCTCTGATGAATGGATGGATGTGGCCGTCGGAGGCAGAAGCAATTTATCGAGGAGCATCTAGGTCAAAGGGCGTCGCGAAC
Source organism: Cenchrus americanus (assembly GCA_947561735.1). Taxonomy (NCBI): domain Eukaryota; kingdom Viridiplantae; phylum Streptophyta; class Magnoliopsida; order Poales; family Poaceae; genus Cenchrus; species Cenchrus americanus. Next base: position 7,546,724 of record OX387240.1, on the reverse strand, counting down.
CGCCACAAAAAAGGGCTGGGCCGGCTGGCCTAGGCCGACCGGCCTGTGCCCGGTTCGACCCTAGTTCACTCCCCGACACTTCTCGGTCAATTGTTGACTTGCCCCCCTTTTGCATGTGGGCCCTTGACATCGTCTTCTCCACGGTTTAGATAGAGTTCCTTGTCGCGCAAGCTTCAACTTCTTCTGTTCAGGTACCTAGAGTTTTACGACTTCATGCTTTGGTCCCTGGGTCATTTGGAGTCATGTTCATCATGTGTCTTGACTTGTGTCATGCTTCATGATCTTCTCTTGAAGTGCTTGATGAACTTCTCCCGAAAGTCTCCTCTTTAACATTAGTTTCCTACATAAACAATAAACTCCAAAATTGACATGCAAGAGTGAACTTGATACCTCTGGGGGTTAGTACCATTAGTTAGAATATCAAATATGTGCAAATGTTGACGGTAAACTCATAGCTAGGCGTACCAAAATCGACCATCAACAGCTCTCCGTCGCGCGGAGGGAGTAGGGAGGCGGAGTAGGAGGGGCACCGTTGCTTGAAAGGACCTTGTGATGCCTAGAGGGGGGTGAATAGGATCACTTCAAAATTTTGAAACAAATGCAGCGGTTAAAAGACCTGTCGGTACTACCGACGTGGTGCCAGAACTACCGAGGGGCTCGGTACTTCCGGTACCAGGTCGGTACTACCGACAGGGTAGAGTTGACTTAAACGAAATTTGAATTCAGCAACTATTCTAGCAATTCTATTTGAATCAAAGTCTTAGTTTAGAAGCTAAGAACCACCTGCAACCAAAGAGATGAGTTGGAACACAACCAATTTATAGATCGGGCTCAAACAAGTTCTAGGGTTAGTAAGAGACAAAGAATTCAAGCAAGCAAATGGAGACACAAAGACTTAATCTGAAGTTCACACCCACAAAGGATGCTACGTCTCTGTTGAGGATCCCACAAAGGGAGGGCAATCACCAAAAACCTCTTTTCCTCTTCCAACCCCCACAAAGGAAGATTGGTGCTCACTAAGAATTCTCCACCAAGGAGAGGGTAATACAAACGATCCCGGGTGCACCACACCAAGAGGACACTCAATGGGCGGCGCCTAACCGTCTAGAAGCAAGCTTCAAGAGTAACAAATGCGAACCAAGAACCCAGAGATGCTTCAAGTGCTCTTGAGAATTGAGATGGGGAGATTCGAAGGGGCTCTCAAATCTTCTCTAATTCTCACTAGAAATCACTTCTCCACACAAGCTTTAGCTCAAAGGAATCAAAGATTGGCTCTAGAGGAGAGGGGAGAGGTGGAGTGAATGCTCAAGGAGGAGTTTGTATCATGGTTGGCCAGCAATGAGTGAGGAGGGAGAAGAGGGTTTTTATATTAGAGCTCAAAAACTATCCGTTAGTGTGCCGGAACGAATACCCTCGGTACTTCCGACACGGTGTTGGTACTACCAAGGGGTTTCCCAAAATAACAGTGGAGGCTTATCGGTAGTTCCGACCCCGGGTCAGTACTACCCAGCCCCTGGCTAAAACCTGCCAGTGAAGGCTTATCGGAAGTATCGACCTGGCGTCGGTACTAACGACAAAGGCTGAAATTTCAGGAAAGAAAAGCAAAAGTGTACGTGTTGACTCTAAACTTCTCCCACTCACTTAGATCATCTCCTATAGCACTTTTAGCATCTCTCGGTTGGTCAATTCACATCCCCCTTTATAGTACGGTGTTTCCTATACTCAATATTCAAAATTGAAAAGAATTAAGCCTTGAATCGAGATGAAAACATCGACTTGGAGTTGGGGGCCTTCCTTTGGTCAAAACCATGAGTTTCTTTCAGTTAAGTCCTGCACACATCTTGATCAAGCATTAAATACCACAAATTGTGTTTGTCACCATCACCAAAAAAATTAGGGGCCAAGATGCACTTTCATTGCTGCCCCTTACTCCCGCGCTCGCGCCCGCCATCCATGAACCCCACCGACGCCAACAACCCCGCTGCTCCACGATCGATTCGCCGGCCAGCAGGCAGGAGAGGACTCCGCCACCCCAACCGTCACCGCTGCCTCCATCCGGGGCCCACTCACCTCACTGCGTCTATCGTCCGCATCCAACCGACTCGATGACCCCGAGCCACCCGACCACTCGGCCAGATGTCACAGCTCTGGCCCCCGCCGCCGTGGGTCCTCCTCAACAATGGTGTTGGTCCTCACGGGTGCCACATTCCGGCAAGACCCCTCCTCGCCCAGCCGCCACTCAACCCGACCGTCGCCACCTCCCCTCGATCTCGAGCTCCTCGCTGCTGCGGTGGCCGGATTCGTTGCAAGCTGATGCGACGGCGGGAGGAGCTCTGTCCGCCGGAATAGAGGGACGATGCGAGGAGCTCCGCTGACTCCCTCTCCCTCCCGCTGGTAGCGGAAGCGCAAGGAGCTTTGCCGACTCCCTCTCCCTCCCGGTCGACAGCAATGACGCTCGACATGGGAGCGGCCTCTGCGGCGCGGTGGAGCTCCTCCTTTCTTCCTCTCCAGCGGCGCGGGAGCAACATCGGTAGTTTGCATTCGAGGAGAGAGGGATTGCAAATGTGCATCACCTCTCTCCTCGATTGCAATTTTGCCATGACATTCGCCTCATCTGTTAGAGGCTATACCATCGTGAACAGTAGATTTGGAAGAGGCAAAAATGGTTTTACACTCAGCCTGAGGGGAGGATCCGGGGTGATGTAAATTTACGGGCGACCGTAATGATGCTCCCTACTATCGATCTTCGACAATATGTATGTTGGAACATTACGTTTTCTACCGTTCCCTCTGCACGTGGGTGCATGCATGTGGACCTATGTCTGAAAAATCAAAGGAAAATAACCGAACATAGAAAAAGCACCAGAGAAAAATGTGCAAAAAAAGTTCTCAGAAAAAGATCTGGAAAAATTAGAGAACAGAAATTTTCAAAGAACTTTTGAGGAAAATTGAAAGAAAAATTTAGGGAAAAGTTTTTCAAAAATTTAGAAGAAAGAATTTACCAAACAAAAATTCGTAGAAAAAAGTTTAAAGCAAAACTTATGGAAAACAGAAAGTTTGGAGGAAATATTTTAAGGAAAAATTTGGGAATAAAAGTTTTTAAAAACTTTAGCAAAAATAAATTTAAGGAAAAATTTGAAACAAAAATTTACTAACAAAAATTTTGAAAAAGTAGACAAAAACTTTTGGAAAAAATTGTGCAACAAAATTCGAAAGAAAAAATCCAATACTCCCTTGATCGTTGACGCGTAGTCCCGATAAGGCTGCTCCAACCTGCTTGTGTCGGTCGTCGGCTCGCCGCCCGCCCGGCCAGAGGATGCTCGCCGTGAGTCCATGGCCGAAGAGCCGCGCGCCACACCGGGGGACGCGTGTCGCTGCTGCATAACTGGAGAGCGTGCTGCCCGTTGGATTCTCAGCACCGCTATCGCCATTGCGATGGATGGAAGGGGCACTGCTACCGCCTCGAGCTTCGTCAGTAGAGGGGCACCACCCGTTGATGGATCGGGATCTCGCGATGGAAACGAGGTGCGAGACAGGGAGCATTTTCACCGTGAAAAAAGAGAAGGGGCTCTGCGAGGTCCACCCACGTGCTATGGAGTACCCAATCGACTACGGGGATGGGAATTCATGGACGAAGGTAAACTCAACATTGTGTAGGGTTTGGAACAGTGGAATTGAAGCGAGTAGGTGTACTGGTGGAGAAAATAGAGGTAAAATAGTCAGTTAGAGTGGCAGCAAGTTGGGTAGGAGTAGTGGAATGAGAGCCATGTGAGTTCTGAAGGTGAGTGATCTTATTTTTTCGGTTGCGTTTGGTGATGACACAATGAAAAAACTCTGTGTTCCTATTCCCTGCAATAGCCCAGGTTTTCTTTATGCGCTGGACATGGTAAGTTTCTTCTTTTGGCCATGAGGTCCTGGTGTTTATCATGGAAATGCTGCTGGAGAGTATGATTTTGGAGAGAAGGGGGTAGTTTTTGCTAGTCGAGGATCTGACTCTCTATTTGGGAGAGAAGTTCATTGTTCTTAGGTTGCTTCCATCTCCTTTTCCTGAGATCTTCAGCTAGAAACTTAGTTTTATGTGAGAAATCACAAGTAGAGGATCGTTGCTAACTTTGTCTTGCAATGTCTTGATAATCTTGTTTCAAAAGCCACCAATTTTCAAAACGAAATGGTTTGTTAGTAAGAGGTCTTGTTGAATTCAGCACCGCTAAGATGAGAGTGTGATCATTGTACATCATAGGGAGGTGGTAGATGGTAGTGGAGGGGACGGACAAACACCATTCTGCATTGGTCAAACATCGATTAAGCCTTTCATAAGTTGGTAGAAAAGAAAAACATTTGTTTGTCCAAGTGTATGATGGGCCATTATAACTAAGACCAAGATCAATAAAACCACATTGTTTAATATACGCACAAAATCATTAATATGACTCACATCAGCAGTTGTAGGGCCTAATTTTTCATTAGCATGCATAAGTTCAATAAGATCTCCCATACAGAACATAGGCAAGTTACTGTTTTGAGTCAAAAAATGTAAAACATTCTCCCAGATGTCTGAGGTGGTGCTTTCATGAGGTCCCCATAAATACAAATTAAACAATAATGTTTCATACTAATTTTATTAGTACACAAAACAAAGATGAAATGATGATTAAGGTCAACAATAGTAAGATCAATATCATCATTCCAAATCAGCCAAAGGCCTCCTAACTGACCTTGAGAAAGCACAACAAAAGCATCTTTATAATTATAGAGATTTTTAATAGCATTTGTTGTGATGGAAGCATTTCTAGTTTTTGAGAGGAAGCACACACGTGGCTTGGTAGAGTTGTGTTAACATCGCAAGTTGAGTAGGCGAGCAAGGTGGAGCATGGTTGAACTGTGAAGGCGCCCACCTGAGCCTCTATTGTTCCAAGCGAGATGTGTCATAGTGCCAGGTGCTCCATGATAGCCTGCGCTGGAACTTGAGTGCGGAATCAGCAGCGTCAGAATCTAGGACGTTATTGAGAAGGTTGCGGCAGCAGCAGCGACCTAGGGGAGTGATTCATCGCCCAATTCCAGATCTGACTTGGCAAGGGGGGTATAGACGGAACCCATGGCGCTGATATCAGGGCTGATGGGAAGGGGGTAGCATGGTGGGAGTGGTCGAGGTCGGTGTTGAGCTGATTGGATCGAGGGGATATCAGGAGGCGGTAGGCAGCGGGTCAGGAGGCACATCCTTCGACGAGGAGGGGAGTTGAGTAGCTCAGGCCTTGCAAGAATAGTAGGTGAAGGATAGAGGAGGTGGCCGCTGCACTGGAGCACTTGAAGGACTGGATGTTGGATGAGTTCAGCAGCCATGGCGGGGAATGTAACACCCCGCCCACCAAAGCCGCACTGCCCAGCCCTTCCGTAGGGGCGAGCACACGTACACATATCACCCTGCTTACACTTTCGTCCTCACTTCGTGTAAAAGGGTTAACCCGAGGGTGGTATGGCTGGTGGACAAAGGCTTATAAGTTGGCTCCACCCTTGCTCAACTAGCAATGTGGCACTAAACACGCGCACCTACGCTCATGGGCCACTCATGGGCCATCCAAATTGGGCGGGTGTGACATTCACCCCCCTCAAAGAACCCGACGTCCTCGTCGGTCCAACTCACCCGTCCAGTGCCGACCCATACGCCATGTCATGTGCCCCATCCCAGGCCCACATGCACATGCATATGTCCGCACACTGACCCGAGCAAATGTCCAGGAACCTCCCCTCTTAGCGCACGACCGTACGTCCAGCGCCGACCCATATGCCACGCCGTGTGTCCCATCTCAGGCCCACACGCGCCATGCGCCCTATGTCCGCACACTGACCCGTACGCGCAACCGCGAGGGTCGGCTCTGATACCATTTGTAACACCCCGCCCACCAAAGCCGCACCGCGCGCCCTTCCGTAGGGGCGAGCACGCGTACACATAGCACCCTGCTTACACTTTCATCCTCGCTTCATGTAAAAGGGTTAACCCGAGGGTGGTATGGCTGGTGGACAAAGGCTTATAAGTTGGCTCCACCCTTGCTCAACTAGCAATGTGGCACTAAACACGCGCACCTACGCTCATGGGCCACTCATGGGCCATCCAAATTGGGCCGGGTGTGACAGGGAATAGGAACCAACGCAACTGAGCAACGCGACACCGATAGAAGAAGCGCGACTTGCACCCCCCTTTCCCCAGTCCTGAGCGTCTGACTCCCTCACACTGAGAAGTGTGCTGGTGCTGGACGCCAGCGTAGGAGCACACACCACCGCCACACACAAAGTACCGATCCTAGGGCGGAAAGAACCGAAGCATGACTGATGGAGACAGCGGGAGAAGCAAAAAAAGAAAACATTTGCAGCGGAGCAACAATCAGGACGAGGAGGGAGAGAATCAAGATGGGATCACTGGAGGGGAGTCGAAGATTTAAGGGATTGAGGAATACAAGACAAGATGGATTAATAAGAGAGGAATCAAAGAAATCTAGGATTGAGAGAGAAGGAAGGTAGAAAACGGCATATGCCCAATACTAGGAGGAGCTCACCAATGGAGGACACCAGATGGATGGATGGATGGGGAGGGTGCACAAAGTGGGTTCAAGATCTATGCTCAAATGGGAGGGAGGTGGCCGGAGTAGGGTGATCGAGCGGCGGCATCACCGATGTGAGGAACCTCCAAGTTAATCCCATTTAATCGAGTCATCACCATTGACCAACTCAATTAAAGAGGAATAACCCCGGTCGTCCTTGAGATGTGTCATGAGCAATGCCCAGGATTTATACACACCTCACTAAGCACAACACGATGAACATCATCGTCACATAGCAATCCAAACATAGTCCATCACATTACAAAGATAGGTTCAAGTTTACATTACAATAAGTCTTAGAGTTTTGCAGCGGAAAGTTCTATCATCACGCTCATACGATACATCACAAAATAAGAAGGTAAACACTATATGCCGATAGTGTCCTTCCTAGTCATGGCCACCTACTTCCTCCCCCGAACCTCCGTCCTCGGCAAGGAAGTACCCAAAGATGGGCTCCGGCGCGCCTCACCCGCAATCAACTTATCGGCGCACCGTGAGTACAAAGGTACTCAACAGGGCTTATCCACATATGGGTATATACTTGCCCGACTCTCAAGGGGTATGCATTTGGTTAAGTAGCAAGGATTGGCATAGGTAATTATTTTGCATAAAAGCATCTACATTTTTATCAAGTTGTAAAAAAAACAAAAGACATAGCATTCTATGATCGCCAAGTCAAGCATCAAGTAATTTGCAATAAGTAAAGTGATATCCCGATCATATCTCAAATCTTCCATGAGCTACATCGAAACTCTACGTTAAAGTCCAAGTACATGAGCGTGCTCAATGACCGAGAGCGCGGCTATTGCAATAGATTATAACCCCGGGGGTGTACAACTTTTCCCACACGAAGCGCAAGACCAACGACCATACCCTTGATCGAGGATAAGTGTTAATTCATGCCATCAACCTTTCACATACCCGCACCCTACTATGAACGAACGGTCGGGAGTGTATAGGTGCACCAGACACGGCCGATCACACCTCATCCCACCCCGCACCGAATCCGGTCAAGGTACGGTGCGACTTATGCTACTTAGCTTGCTATGCCCATTGTAAGCATGTGGTTTGTACGGTAAAGTGCTCAAGTATCACAGCGATAACGATCGGGCCTTAATCAACTTAAGCAAGACTAATGTCAAATGAGCTCCAATCTCAATGACCCTACCATTCTTGCTCAAGTCGCAATACATCTTTCATGTAGCTCAATTTTAATCTTCCAAGGCTAACCATGTGTTTAATTGAACAAACATCCTATACTCGCAAGGGGTGGTGACCTTGCCACCTCTTGACTTCTACCGAAGCTAAGCATGTCTAAGCAATTAAATTCGTGACACCTAAACAAGCATACTCATCTAAGGAGGGTTATCCTAGATCAAGGATGGATATGCATCAAATAGGAGCTAGCTAAACAATCATATACATAATATTACTTATGCACAAACAAAACACATATACTCCAATGGATCCAAAATAGGTTTAAAGTATGCTTAGGTGCCTGCCTTGGTTCTCAAAAGAAGGGTCGTCGCTCACGGGCTCTTGCTCGGTCTCAACTTCCTCTTGCTCCGATGGTTCGATCTCTACACGAAATGCAATGATGCTTTGTAAATAAATATGCTATGAATGAGTGCCATGATGGGATATGATAAATGATATGATTTACCATGAATAAAATGCTAAACAAAATATTCATTGGGTCACTTGTATTATAAGTGAACTAGCAAAATTGGTTTCATAATTTTTGGATTAACAATTAATTAACTATGCAATTAATATGATTTACAAGCATATAATTATTTAAAATAATTAATTATATAATTTGAGGGCAAACTTATTTTTAATAGGATTCTGACATAATTTGGAAACCAACAAAATTTATTTCATAATTTTCTGAGCTATATGCAATTTTATATGAATTATACAAGATGGTACATGATGGGATGAATAGTAACTGCGGACCGTCCGCGATGAAATGGCGATCGTCCGCCGGAGGTGCTTGGACTGTCCGAACCGAAGGTACGGACTGTCCGCGAGACCTCGACGAAACAACAACGGTTCGTATGGATTTGAGTCAATAACGGACCGTCCTACCGAGGGGGCGGACCGTCCGCGAGGCTAGGGAGCAGAACACATGTTTTTAGAGGTTTTTGACCATGGGTAACGGACCGTCCGACCTGGTTGGGCGGACTGTCCGCGGCTCGGCCGAGAATCGCCGTCGAGCTCGCCGGCGGCGGCTCCGACCTCGGTTTTGGGTGGGGTTTGTTTCTATGGGTTCCCGGGAGTGCCTAGATGTGATTCCAAGTGATATATTCGACATGCATTGGGGTTTGAAAGCTTTGGCCCATCAATGGTGATTGGCTCATGGGAGGATTCAAGATCCTAATCCCAAATCAATGGAGATGGATCGGGAATAGAGATAGCTCACCGTCAATGAGTAAAACTGCGGTGAGGTGCCACAAGTTGGTGTAGAGTGGCCTTGGTGAAGCTTGAGCTCGTCCTACACTTGACCTTGAGGGGGAAACTTGGGGTGGAGGAAGAAGAGCTTGGGGAGGCTACTAGCTCCAAGCTTGAGGAAGAAGATGAAGGAGAGGTGGTGCGGCTCGCTAGCGTCGAGCTCCGGCGGTCCTCCCGCGAAGCTCCGGCGAGGTGAGGGCTTTCCTAGGTTGGATCACCTTGGGAGCTCCTCCATGGTTTCTTGGATAGAAGAGAGAGAGTGTGAGAGAGTGAATGGGAGGGAGAGAGAGGCGGCCCGGGGGTGCGCGGCCGGGTGGGGACGCACGACCGACGAGTGGGGCCGCGTGGGCAACGTGGCGAGGCACTCCGCGCGCGTGACACGCACAGCATGCAACAGGCGGACTGTCCGCGCCGCACGGGCGGACTGTCCGTGTGGTGCAATTGGGCTGTTACAACCGACGGCGGCACACACCTCGTGTCGCCTCCTTTGTTCCTTGAGTGGTGTGATCCTTGCCCTTGTTGTTGAATCCTATTTGTTATTTTTGAATGTACCAGATAGGAGAGCTATCAATTATAATAAAAAGAAGAATAAACTCAAATTGGATAAAGTAAAAAACATTAGGTTAGTTAAATTGGGACGTCAACGCACATCGTGTCATGCCAATGCACCACTCAAACTCAACTCATACACAACATCATCTAGTTGCCATGCATCCATGCCAAGCCACACCTCGCGGGAAGCCGTGGACAACCTTAAGATAAACAAGGCACGCGGGCACCATTGCCACGTACCAACCACATGTGCCACTGCGGCCAGGTTGCAAGCGCACGCTCGAAGTACAAGAGATTATTGCTAGGCCGCAAGGACATCCACTGCTGCATATCCCGGCACGCCGAGAGCTCGGGGTACCATATCCATATGTCTTGGTGGTGAATACTGTCGGTCGGATCTAGTTGCGGATGGTTGGAGGAAGCTTCATGTCTGTTGCCATCCTCCAAAGAAAGTGCGAGGGGGAGGAAATTAAAGGAGAGGATGAGGTGTGTGGTGGAGCCCTATTGCCGCTTTTGTTGCAACCGCACATGCTTCTGGTGGCCGCTCCAATGACGACAAATGGGCGAGGCAGCGCTGGAAGGGCGGCAGGTGTTGGGTTCCACCCGAGCCATTTCAAGGAGTGACTCAGTGCGGTGTAACGTGTGAGAAAGGTAGAAATATAATGAGTGTTCGAGTAAAATGATATTGTTAAGTCAAAATATGTCGGTTTCCAAGCAAATTTGTGTAGATCCATTGAGTGCAACAAAAATAGTGGTACACAATTTAAAGACTTTGAGTTTAAAACACATAATCGGTATTTATCATAGCAACACACGAACATTTTGCTAGTATTTGTAATGTTTATGGAAGTTATCATGTTCTTAAACTTTTTTTACAAACCTTTGTTTTATGATTGCCCTAAAATTGTTTGTAAATGTTTGTTTCATTTGGGATCATTTGTGCCTCTAACTCATGAAATGCCAAAAAAAAAATATATGAAGGGGACAGAAACGACTGGGTCAAAACTGGAACCGATTCCGTATTCGAGTCGGAGCCTCGGACGGAGAGGCCTGAGCGAGGCCGCTCTTTGATTGTTAAGCGTGTCCGGGCCCAGTTCAAAGTCCAAACACGAACGACAAAAGCTCGCAGCCCTCGCCCATCCAGTCCCCTTTCCGCTGGCCGACCGGCGCCGCCGACCACCGCTTTCGCCGATGGCCTCAGAGACGCATCCTAGCCGCCGTCGCCGACTTCGAAAGGCCTCAGATCTCTCTACGGTCACCACCGCCTCCCCACTCTCCAAACGAGTACGCCTTCCGTCACTCTCCGGTTTTCAATTTTTAGATCTTTGTCCCGATCTATTCGTAGAAATTCTCATTATTTATAGATTTTTTTTGAGAAGATCATGATTTGTAGATGAGGCCTCCATTGAAGCACCTATATCCAAGTAATTTTTCAAAATCATGGATCAATTACACTACAGAGCCGCCAGTTTTTTCTATTTTATTTTGGATCGACCGTCCCACCAAACTCTGGTATACAATCAGTACCACTGTTGTTCCTAATAAAAAAGAGCACTGTAAATAAAGATAATCATTTTAGATACAGGACTGTTAGTTTAGTATCTTTGGCCGATTCAGGACCACTCGTCATTACCTTGTTCGTACAATTGCTAATAAATTTTAGGTGGAACTGAAGAAGTAATATGGGATTTGCCTTGAACTGAAGCTTTGGAATAATACAGTAGCCGCCTCTAGGCTTTGCGCATCCCACAACACTGAGGCTGGAACAAAATCCTTTATATAAATAAATAATAATTTGAGATTGAGCTCTTAATTTGTGGTCTTGATAATTATTTGTAAAGTTAGTGGCTCTCTTAGGTGTCGTGGCTTCTATATTCTGTATTTACTGTCTGTAATTCCCTGTCTCTAACTAAATGAAACTAGATTCGTATGGGCAAGAAAGATGACAGTTATGAGGACAGGATCAGTAGCTTACCTGAAGAGATCCTACTCGCGATCCTTGGCAAGCTAGACACACGGACAACAGTAGCAACTACCATCCTTTCGAAGAGATGGCGTGATCTTCCACGACATTTGCCTACATCCTATAACCTTGCTGTCGATGATATCCTTCCACCACGCTATCACCGTATCAAACGCCTTAACATGGAGGCTAAGGCAGCGTACGAGGCAGAGAAGAATGTGCACAAGCTGACCGACATCTATGCCATCAAGGCTCGGCATGAGCGTTGGATGACCAAGATCAGACCCCTCACAGCCATCCTAGAACGCTACGAGCGTCGGGCCATGCGACGCTATGTCAAGCAGGTGAATGCATTTCTCCTGGCTCCAAAGAATGTGCGTCAACGCCGGCCTGTCAAGAAGCTGAGACTCCAAATGCTAGGTCGTTGGCATGAGAATATTGATGAATGGATCACCACAGCCATTGCCAAGTGGGATGTTGAGGATTTTGAGCTTGTTGTTGATGGCTACTGCCTGAACTATGACCTCAAGCAGCTGGATGCATACCGGAACTTGCGGCTGCAGCGGCTTGCGCTGTCCAATTGTGAGGCTGTTTGTTTATGGAACTGCCTGACAGTAAAGAGGCTTACCAAACTCTCATTGGCTGAAGGTTCATATATGGGATTGGTCAATGATATTCTTGCAAACTGTGTGCAGCTAACTGATTTCAGGGTCACATCTTCAAGTTATTACCGAGCTAAATTTGTTATCTCTGCCCCATCATCAAAATTAAAGAATCTACAAGTGGACAGGTGCAACTTTGGGAAAATCTGTCTGATCTCGCTACCTTGTCTTGAAACATTTGTTTGCCGTGGTCGCCCAACCAAGTTATCGTATGGTGAGGTGCCTCAGCTCAGGCGTGTGAGCTTGGACTACTTACAAACTGAGGATAACGACATAGATGATGAATCTGGTTCCAAGAGGACATATCCACCAAGCAAATTCTTCAAAAGGATCCCACAACTAGATTGCCTTGTTCTGCAATTCAAAGGGCCCCAGGTGAGTAATCATCTAGTTCAAAACTAATTTGCATCAACATTTCATCGCCTTGTAAAAATCGTTGTCTATTTATGTATGCAGATGTGGATCGAACCATTTGTTGTTCTCAGCGAGTTCAGTCAGCTCAAGAAGCTGTTCATTGCAAATGTCCCGATGAACTGGGATGCACTATGGATTCTCCTACTGCTCGATGCAACACCAGCGTTGGAGTCATTGCATGTTCATGTATGTTGTTTTCTGACCACTTAACTTGCCGAAAACTTGTGCACATCAATATTGGGAGACAGTTGTACCCTAATTGTTCTGAAATGCAAATGCAGATTGACAACAGCTCAGAAGAGAGAAGCGTTGGTGATCCCTGTTCCAGTCTGGACGCCGGTGCGCGGCAGGATCGGTACCGTCGCCTGAAGGAGCTTGTCGTGGCAGGCTTCGAAGGACTAGGATGGCAGACCGGCTTTGTCAGACTGATCATGAAGAGATCGCCACTGCTGAGGCGTGTTCACCTGCTCGGCGGGCGTGTCAGGGACGACGAGCAGGAGCTGGGGGCGCTGCAGATCGTCCCACGCCGCCGGGAGTGGCACGAGTGCGAGCGAGCTGAGGTGCTCGATGACCTCACGGATGGTTTTCGCTGGCCGCCCCAAATAATTCTGGAATGAGTTGGAGAGCTTCTTTCTTGTTCCAATTAAATTGGTTTTAATTAAGAAAAATATTATTCATATAACGTGTGTGTGCCTTGTGAGTTGTGACTTTGGTTGACTATGCAAAGGATGCAACTTAAATGTTCCGGTTACATGATATTATGTAAAAAAAGATGGAAAATTGTAAATGAGCATTCCTGACATAGACTAGTCTATGGATGACCATGCCTGTTTGTTTGTGAAGCACCAGTTTTTACCAGACTTGACCGAAGTCAGCAAAATAAATAAATAAAGGCTACTCTGCTCTACATAGAACAGAACAATGTTCAAGTTCCTCCGACCGACATAGAACAGAACAATGTTCGTTCAAGTTCGGTCGCAGTACCGAAATCTTGATTCATTAGACAGAAGGGTGACAGAATGACACGAGGGTCACAAAAATTTAAATCAATAACATGTGATTGTGGCTCAGGCCCATGCGGCCCAGTTGAACAACCGCGGAGAGAAGTGGCGCGAAATCGCTGGCGGACAAGCTGCTCTTCGATTCTGTAAGTTTACCTTCCTTTCTCGTATCAGATTGCTTCTGGATTGAAAAAAATGGTTGCTGATAGATCTCATCATCAGATGGAAGAAGAGGCAAAAAACAGTGAGATGGTTGAAATGCAGAAATAGTATCCCGTAGAACTGAGATGGAAGAAGGGGCAAAAACAGTGAACGATAACTCCAATCCGTAAGTAATGCATTCCAAATTCGTTTGTGATGTCAGATGGATTTTACTTGTCCCAAATGCCTAGTGCTAGTACTTCTTGCTTGTTCTGTACAATTCAATCTGGATTCTGGAAGCATGTAAACCTCTAGTTCAGTGAACATTCAATATTCAGTCACAATCTCAACTATAATCAAGCATCGTTGACATGTCTGTTGCTATGTGAAGCACGGTAGCTTCTCGATTTGCTTCTACGTTGCTATCTGAAGCACGGTGGGTTCTCAATTTGCTTCTGCTTCTCTCCAAAAAAAAAAGTTGCGTTCAGTCGCTGCCCTTCCTCATGCTGGTGTGGGATTGGAGCACCGACGCACCTGAAGCTTTCTCCGATGGTGGATGGCAAGAAAGAGCCCAGGCCATAGGGCGAGCAGAGCAGGTCCGGCATGCTGGCCGGAGTGGAAGCGACATCCGCCGCTGCTGAACGGTGACGAGTGAGCCGCGACAGCTGGTGGCGCAAGGGTCGTGGGAGTGGAAGCGGAACCTGCCGCTGCTGAGCGGAGACAAGTGCGCCGCGACACCCGGTGGCGCAAGGGGACGGCGCCGCCGCGACGACATGACCGGCGGCGGCTTACTGCAGTCCTGCGAGGATGTGATTTCGGGCTGTTTATTTGCGTTGGGCCTTTGGGCCGCGTGGCCGAGCAACTGTTCTGTATGGCCAACTACGTGCTGCCACGTAGCTTTACCTCCCTCTTATATAAATCTGATCACGTAGGGATCCCGAATCCCGCAGGGATCCCGGAGTTTCCCCGGGACAGGCCCACCGCGTGGGATTCGGCCTCGGGCCAACTCTTCCCGCCGTTTGGCAGCCCACAAGCCCGGGACGCCGCAACCCTAGCCCCCCGATTTCCCCGTGCCGATCCTTCCCGTGCTCCAGACTGGTGACGGCGCCACCCCGCGTCTTTCTCCTCTCCCTCCGCTCTCCCGGCGTCTCCTCGATCCACCGCCTTCGCCGGCCGCCACCAGCCCTCTACCTCCGCGGCGCGCTCCGTCCGTAGCCTGAACCCGCCTGCCCTCGCGCGGCCCCTCCTCCTCTTCCTCCTGGCCCTCGTTGCCGGCCGCATCGGCGCCGCGGGGGAGGCGGCAAGGGCATCGTGTACCCGGCGCCCGTCGTCTACCCCGCATCTGATCTCCTGGAACCCAAGGTATGTGCCCCCTACCATCACTCCCACTCGATCGATTTCGCTTGTTTGCCATCTGGATTTCATCGAAAACCGGATGGGATGGCTGATGCGCGAGCCATGGCACTTGTTACGGCGCAGGGTGTTCTTGTACCAGCACTTTTCAGAGACGACGAGGGCCAACCACCTCATCTCCCTCGTCAGTGCCCCTCTTTGGTTGCAAGAACAAGAAGCTGTTGCCTGATCTTTGTCAGTTTGCCTCCTGATTGCTAGGTGAGTTCTTTGTCAGTTTGCTTCCTGATCTAGGTTGTGGAGGAATGGTGACTCGTGGAGGAATAGTTGGATGCTAATTTGTTCGGTTGGTGAATATAGGTTACTGTGTGGATTGCGATGATATGCACTAGACACTGCTATTTTGGAATTTATGTGTATTTTGTAGATATTAACTTTGCTAATTCACCAATGAGTAGAGGAAATTTGAGATTGAAGTAGTCTAATCAAAATGCTGGTTATCCTGTTCACTACTGTAGTTTCTTAAAAAAGGTGACCTCTCTGCACCCAGTGATAGGTATATGGTATTCTCTAGCTTTTGTTAACGCGTAGTATCACCTTAATCACAGCAAGACACACAAAGGACAAATGCAGACATCTAGAACACCTATACATATTCCCATTTGTTTAAAATAATCGTACCTTTTAAAAAAATTGGATCTGGCTAGTGTTTATATAGTGCCATGACAGCCTGCCATCGAATTCCAATTCAGAGACACTTCTCCGTAACTAACTCCAAACAATTCCTTTTAGTGCTCCGTGAAGTAGAGATCAGGCATTGATCGCCTTTTGGACAGTACCTCTACTACCGGTCCTCAAGTCAAGAAGTCAATCCAATTCCAAGCTACTGCATTTGTTCATTGTAGGGTAGTAGTAGGATAAAGTTTAATATTAGGTTATGCATTCAAGGTTTTTTCAGCTATCACGCACTTTGGCTTTCGAGGGGTGGTGCTAATTTGCCTGGACCAGTAGATTTTGTGTTGGGTGGTGGTGTCCTACCTCAATTTGTTGCGTTTAGCATTTTATAAGCCATACATGTTGCGCCATAGCTTATCTTTAAGGAGTGAGTGAGCATCTTGGAAGCTTTCCTCTACTCTTGACTCAGGTCATACACAGATACAAACTTGTCCTTGTGTTTCCTTATTTGGTAATACAATCATTTATTTTGTATGAAATAGGCTCATCTGGTCATACAGAGATACAAACTTGTCCTTGTGTTTCCTTATCTGGTCCTTGTGTTCCATGGAGATCTATCTCCCTGTTTCATTCTGACAGTTGATTCTTGCTTTCTCACTTGAAATTGATATCTTCTATAGGTGTGATCTGGAAGGGGGATACTCTCATTGAAGGGGTCCCGGAGACGATGGAGCTGCTGCGGAAAATGGTACGCAGCATTCGAGAGCATCGCTTTTTTACTGATTTTTATAGTGTAATGGTTAATTATTGAATTCGTTTCATTATTTTTTTGGTTAAGCTGAAGTGTAAAGTAGAGTCACGGTCGTGCTTCCTATTGATTTGGAAGTGTATTGGTACTCGGATCAAATCAAGCTTTTGTTGAAACAAATGTAAATTATAGCTTGTGTTAATGCTAAATAATCTCTTTTTAATCATGCATGTGCCCGTTTGTCTGTACAGATGGCCAATTATCGAAGTCCCATATTTCAAATGACAAAATGTGAAACAACCAACAAAAGGACATAATTAAATGTTTTTTATTTTTCGTGACGCTTTTTAAAAAGCTGATTCTGTATTGTGGCCTTGCATAATCTGATTCTCCAAAATTGATTTTCCAAAGCTGCAGCTATTTAAGCTGAAATTGGCAGGCCCTAAGTAGAGCCACCAGGCACCAGGTATGAAATAGGCTCATCTGGTCATAGCATGTGTGGATCTGAGATGATTTGTGTTCTGTGGCTCTGCTACCTTTTTACTTTCTTACAAACCCCCGCTGTGTTCATTTCATTGATCACCTATATGCTGCTGAGTTCACACACATGAGGAGTTCCAAGTAGGGGGGGACTTCTGCTTATCTGGTCTGCTTTAGATTTCCTCGTTGTGTTTCCTCGTTGGCCTGCTTTTGAAAGTTGCTGCGCGATGCTATACGATGATCCTAGCTTTTGTGCTTGATCGGTCAAGATTTTGCCAAGCTTTTTGTGGTGAGTGGTGACCTCACCGTCGTACTGGTACATTCTTCGTTAACCATAAAAACATAGCCTAAGGTAGGTACTTTTGGTCCAGCATACCAGGGCATGTTTTCCTGCATGAGGGTCATCTCGTACTGGTTGAAAATATAGAGATCTCACAGTAGAATAGAGACCACGCACGCACACAACCAAATACATCCTGGCTAGCAAAGTTTATTTATCTAGCCCCCCTTACTTTTCGCATTGCCACATTTGATTGCGTGCTCTGTCTAGTTACCTGCCGATTGCAGTCCCGCAACAATGTGCTTGTGCTCATCTATCACTTCAGCCTCTTGTTAGCTAGCTTGTGGATAATCTATCTATTTGCTTCCTAAATTGTAAGTCTTGTCACCTTAACCAAATGCTAGCGCTGGATATTCGTTCCAGGATATACTACTTCACAGACAGCATGCATGGATGCATATATCCGAATGCAATGGGAACTGAAACTGATCAGGTCCACCAGCCACCTAAATTAAAATTACCAATCAGTAATATTGCATTTTGCCCATTAATTGCATTTTGCATATATAGATGCATGTATGTTGGCCACCCAAACCAAACTCTGCGCTTGCCCATTAATTGCATTTTGCATATATAGATGCATGCAGCTTATATCTATTCTGATTATTAAAGTTGATGGGTAAGATCTGCAACATGTAGTTTGTGCAATTTACAATTTCTTTGTTTCCTTTTTCTTTTTGCATGGACATGAAAATAAGTCTAGATACTGCTATGGGAACTTGGGAGGATGATCTTAGGAGATTTATGTTAGAGCAAGAGGAGGAAGATGATGAATTTTTTTTTGTTTTGCTCCCTGCACTTCAACTGTGACTTTATGATGAGAAAATGCCAGAGCACACCTCTTCTCTTTCTGGTGCACAAAAGATCAAAGAAATACTAGAAGGCCATCCGAATTGGTGCAGAGTGGAGTTTAGGATGGAGCTCGAGATATTTAGAGCTGCAAAGACATTATCTTAGGACACAGAATTTATTGCATGACACCCGTGGTGTTAAAGTTGAGGAACAGCTGGGGATGTTCATGTTCATGCTTGCTTACAATGCTAGCACTGATAGGCTAAAGAAAGAATTTGAGCACAGTGGTGAGACTATCCATAGGAAAATAACGGAGGTCTTCGATATAATTCCAACACTTACACAAAGATTTGTGAAGCTCCCAAATGTGGACCATACCCATGTGAAGATTGCATCAGATCCCCGTTTTATGCCTTTCTTCCAGAACTGCATTGGGGCCATTGATGGCACTCATGTCCCTATCACTATTGCACAAGAAAGAGCTGCTCCATTCAGAAATAGGAAAGGGACCTTGTCACAGAATGTGATGTGTGCTTGCAACTTTGATTTGAATTTTACTTTCATCTCATGTGGTTGGGAAGGATCAGCATCTGATGCAGGGGTCCTACGGTCTGCACTTGCCAAGGGTTTTCATGTGCCTGAAGGAAAGTTCTACCTTGTAGACGGTGGTTATGCAAATACAATCTCATTTATTGCTCCATACCGAGGCGTTAGGTATCACCTTAGCGAGTTTAGGAGGCAAGGCAATCGGTATGCAAATTACAAGGAATTGTTCAACCATATGCATGCTCAGCTTCGCAATCATATTGAAAGGGCTTTTGGTGTGCTAAAGAAACGGTTTCCAATCCTAAAAGTTGGAACCTTTCATCCCATTGACAATCGATTAAAATTCCAGTGCAAATTTCATGCAGTGTTTCACAATCTCATTAGAGGTCTAAATGGGGATGAAGGGTGGCCGGATCACCAACCAAATAATATCGACCCAACCGATTTTGTTAAGTTACCGAGAGGGGGATGACAATTACCCGGATGAACTTCAATCGATTGATGGAAACGCCCTACGAGACCAAATTGCCCATCGGATGTGGGCTGCCCATAATAATTAGGTGAAGCACTAGGATGCATCGATTTATTGTTTCGTACTTTTTTGTTTCATTGTTATTTCGTATCCTTAATCTAATCTTGTTTATTTCTTGCAGCAATGTCATCGAAAGGGCCACCCGGAACTTCACGTATGAGAAGGGATTGGTGGATATTTTGAAAGAGTTGGGCAACATACCAATGTTTAAGGGGCGAGAATGGGTGGACGGTCGAAGGTTGGAGGAGTATCACAAACAAATTCAATGATATGTTTCCAAGAGCAAACTTCAGTAAACAGCAAGTACAAGAAAAGGAGAAGGAGCTAAAAGGCAACTACAAGGTTATAAAAAAAGCTAGGAAAAGTGGTGTGGGCTGGAATGACACTTTGGTATGATCATTGCAGAACCATAAGGATGGGAAAAAATGATAAAAGACAATCCCAAAGTCAGCAATTTTCGCAAGAAACCATTTCCTCTATATAGCAGCTTGGAGTCACTATATGAAGGTAATATATAATCTAAATTTTCTAGTCAGTAAATTTTGTGGATTGTTGGATCTTGCATTGTGTTATGTGCATCTTACTGAACATGGATAAGTGACTGCTTACAGTTGAACTGAAAGCTTCAGGTTGTCCTGTAGTATACTTTGCCTTATAATGTGACAGAATTCAGCTACCTTCAAGTTTTCTTTGTATCTTGACTGCAATAAGCACTGCTGTCTTGGAAGCAATTCAATTATCTTGTCTGATCCAAGTTTTTAACTTCCTGATCATATCCATTATGTATATGCTTCTTTTTTTAATTTGGATATGGTAGCTAAAGATGTTGGATGATTGCACTTCTGTAACTAGATGACTTCACACTGATCTTTACATGTCTGCAAGTGTCCACCTTTTAATTTGGATACTCATGTAGGTCATGGCATGTCCAATTGCTTAACTAACCAGATTGTTTGTTTGTCTTGCTTAACTAACCATGCTCATGTCAGTCATGGCATGTCAAATACTTGACCTGTTCAACTTTTTTATCATGGGTTATAAGTCATTGCTCGTTTAAACATGAAAAATATGATCTGCAAAGCCTGAAAAACTAGTTATCATGTGTTGTTTTGTTTCCAGCAGCGTCTTGATTTTTCAGATGTTATTGTTTATTTTGAACTCTGAACCACATTGTTTTATAGGCAGCATTGCCACAGGTGATCTAAACTTCACATCAACTCAACCAGTACCACCTCCACTAGTGTCACATCCACCACAAAGAAGTGAGCCGCAACCCGAACCCAATCCCCGAAGTAGTATCTCAAATCGCCCACCCCTAGTACCACCTCCATCTCGGAAGCGGTATTGGTCTTGGTGGTGTAGAAGGCCTAGAAGTTCGGTCGATATAGGTACTCACAATTTAGAGGACCTAGATGTTACCAGTGGAAAGAAACGCAAGCAAAGTCAAATGGCGGCAAAACTTGGGGACTACCTTGGCTTTAGAAAGGCTCAGATTCAAAAGGCTCAAGAAGCAATAGAAGACAAAAAGAAACGTGAAGAAGACCACTCAATTGAGAAATGTATTGACATTGTGGATGCCATGGAAGGGCTATCTGATGAAGAAAAGGCCGATGCAAATGAAGTTTTTGAAAATGAAACACACAGGAAAGTGTTCGTGGGTACCAAAAATCCAAATGTCAGGCTGATTTGGTTGAAGAAAAAGATTGCTCGGCTTTCTACCCCCTCTAGTGCGCGCCAGAAGTGAAAACTAGTCAGGTACTGTTTCTTTTGGGCCGACAATCTCATTGCTTGATCTGCCTGTGGGTACAAACAATCTCATTTCTTTTCAATTTGTGAATTTGCAAGCATTTATGCCCACATGAGCTCAAAATCTGCCTGTGTTGATCTTGGAACAACATTTGTACATTGATCTAGTGTTTGTTTTTCTGTTTTCCAATAAGCGAAACAATTTAAGCTAATTTATTTCTGACGACTTTTTTTCAGAATCGGTGAGCAGTGAACTGTTGAAGATGAATAGGTGTAAAATGTTGGAGGAAAGGTCCTTGGATTATTTACTAGCTAAATATCTTATACAATAATTAGATTATGCGGTGGAGGAGATTAAAAAATGACCAAAGGAGGCTTGTAACTTTTTTTTGTCAATTGCATGTGTTGGATGTAATATGCCTTGTGTATGTTGAATTAAGGTAGCTGGATGTATTTCATTTGTGAGATGTGAGATTATTTATGGCTTATTTTACCCTCATGGCTCATTTTCTTCATATTTTGGATTTGTTCATGGATTTGAGGACCTGTATGTAGCATCAGTGACTGATGTTTGCTTTTGTTCTTTTATACATATATGCCAGGATGTTAAATGACTATTTTTTTTGGGACGTTTTTCAGATTGTAATGTGCTTTGGCTTGATAATTTTCAGATTGCAATGTGCTTTGGCTTGACTTTATTATCAATCTGATTATCCTAGGCATGCAAATCCCTCGGTTCCCAAACAGCCACGGTGGGAGGGGGGCTTTTCTTCCTCCACTGGGGAGGGATATGATGGCACATCATTTTCCCTGCCAGGGATTTGCTGCACGGGGCTTGCCCACCTTGCTGCCAAACGAGCCCTTAGAGGATCTGGTTCCCCCCGGCCCACACCCCAAACCCCAACCCGAAGTCGCCGAGCGACGAACGTCTGAGCCTCGCTCGCACCCAATCCCAACTCCAGCTTCAGGAAGGCCTCCTGGCCGCTATCGCCGGCTTCGGAAGGCTTTCGATCTCCCTATCATCAGCGCCGCCTTCCCACCACCCTCCAAACGGGTACACCTCCGTCACTCTCAGTTCTTCGAATTATTGATCTTTTTTCGTGATGTATTTATAGAATTTTTCAAGATTTATCAGATCATACATCCATTTAAGTATTTTTTTCCAAGCAATTATCCACAATCTGTTAATTTCCGTGTTTTCCCCTTTTTATTTCTGGATTTCCTGTCCCACCAAACTGTGATTTAGCTAAGCTTACAATAATGTAAAGTGGCTCGTTAGCTGTTCAATGCTTATATGTTCTATGCTGACTGCAATTCCATGTTTGTTATCAAAACAAATCTAGATGCGTGCGGGCAAGGAAGTAGCCAGTTATGAGGACAGGATCAGCACCTTACCAGAGGAGATACTAGTCACCATCCTTAGCAAGCTAGACACGCGTACAACAATAACAACCATCATCCTGTCGAAGCGATGGCGTGATCTTCCTCGACGTCTGCCTACATCGTACGACCTTGCTGTTGATGACCTCCTCCCACCACGCTACCACCGCCTAAAGCACCTTAACACGGAGGCAAAGGCGGCGTATGAGGCAGAGAAGAATTTGCACAAGCTTAACGACATATATGCCATCAAGGCTCGGCATGAGCGTTGGATGGCCAAGATCGGGCCGCTCACGGCCATCCTGGAGCGCTACGAGCGCCGGTCCATGCGGCGCTATGTCAGGCAGGTGAATTCGTTTCTTCTGGCTCCAAAGGATGTGCGCCAACGCCGGCCTGTCCAGAAGCTGAGGCTCCAAATGCTGGGCAAGTGGCACGAAGACATTGATGGATGGGTCACTGCAGCCATTGGCAAGTGGGGTGTTGAGGATTTTGAGCTTGTTGTTGATGGACGTTGCCTGAGCTATAACCTCAAGCGGCTGGATCGATACCGGAACTTGCCGCTGAAGCAGCTTGCACTATCCAACTGCCAACCTGTTTGTTCATGGAACTGCTTGACGGTACAGAGGCTCACCAAACTCTCATTGACTGAAGGTTCGTATATGGGAATGCTCAGTACTATTCTTTTAAAGTGCGTACAGCTACGGGATTTCAAGATCACATCCTGTAGCTATTTCCAACATCCTCTTCGTTTCAATGTGCCAACCTCAAAGATAAGTAGTCTGCAAGTGGATAGGTGCAGTTTTGTGAAAATCTATCTGGTGTCTCTGCCTTGTCTTGAAACATTTGTTTGCCGTGGTCGCCCAACCAAGTTATCGTATGGTGAGGTGCCTCAGCCCTCAGCTCAGGCGTGTGAGCTTGGACTACTTACAAACTGAGGATAACGACATAGATGATGAATCTGGTACCAAGAGGACATATCCACCGAGCAAATTTTTCAAAAGGATCCCACAACTAGATCACCTTGTTCTGCAGTTCAAAGGGACCCAGGTGAGTAATCATCTCTTATACAGTACAAAATCGTGTATCAACACATTGCCATGTAAAAAAACTTTATATATTTGTGTATGCAGATGTGGATCGAACCATTTGTTGTTCTTAGTGAGTTCAGTCAACTCAAGAAGCTGTTCATTGCAAATGTCCCGGCGAATTGGGATGTACTATGGATTCTCCTACTGCTCGATGCAACACCAGCCTTGGAGTCATTACATGTTCATGTATGTTATTTCCTGGCCACTTAACTTACTGATGAAAACACATGTGCGCTTAAGTGTTGTGAAATAATTGCAAAACCAACTGTTCTGAATCTGAATGCGGATTGACAACAGCTCAGAAGAGAGAAGTGCAGGTGATCTCTGTGCCAGTTTGGACGCCGGTGCGCGGCAGGATCGGTACCGTCGCCTGAAGGAGCTTGTCGTGGCCGGCTACGAAGGACTAGGATGGCAAACTGGCTTTGTCAGGCTGATCATGAAGAGATCACCACTGCTGAGGTGTGTTCACTTGCTCGACGGGCATGTCAGGGACGACGAGCGGGAGCTTGGGGCGCTGCAGATCGTCTCACGCCGCCGGGAGTGGCACGAGTGCGAGCGGGCTGATGTGCTCGATGACCTCAGGGCTGGGTTTCGCTGGCCGCCTCAAATAATTCTGGAATGAGTTGTAGATTTCTTTTTTTTCCAAAAAAATCACACGAAACATTGTTAAATTGATTTAAATTAAGAAGAACAGATAATGTATGTGTGCCTTGTGACTTTGCTTGACTATGCAACCAAATGGCTAAGCAAGGCAAAAGCACATTTCACAGTTAATTTGTTTTTTGTATAAAACTTGAATCCATGTGTTCGGTCTTCATTACAGAAAGTTAGAAACTACAACTACATGCATTTGACAGTAAAAGATAAACTGAAGATGGACTACGGCAGCCCCACCATCGTAGAAACAACTCAGTACTGTCACAAGAAGGAAAGCTTTCAGCCTTTCAGTCCCTGACTACAGCTGTTCTCTGTTTCCCTCTTTCTGCAGAACAGACCATTGGTCTAGCCATACCCAAGCTGAAATATAAGAGCAATATGATCATCAGACAACTGATGCTGAACACAAGCACGATTATATAACCATCAAGAATGATTGCAGATGGACGGCTAGCTGGCAAATCTTAGGAAAAAATACGTGTCAAGAAGTAAAAATAGTTGGAGATTCCACCGCACATGTTTTGTTTTCATTTAAATGTCATCATCCAGCCTATACTGGATAACTTTTTTTACCTGAAAAATATATAATTTGTTTTGAATGGCAATATATATAAATCATGCTGAAGTGAATTTCACTTTTGAGATCTTGTCGACATATCACTGATGCTCTGCCGCATGGTTGGTACTCCCACACTAGATTAGTAGATTCTGACATTGTTAACTGCCGAGCCTACGAGCAGCAAGCCCTGAGCGCCACAGCGAGCTCCTGTCCTCATAACTGGCGTCTTTCTTTGCCCACACGAATCTAGTTTCATTTGGTGAGAGACATGGAATTGTAGTCAGTGAGTACATGACAGCTAAGGGTCCCTTTGGCAGCACACGGCTAATTACCCTAAGACAACTAGACCGGAGGGGATTTTTTTTTTTGTTTTTTGAAATCCTCTCCACCACATGGCCCTGGAGCCCCCTCTCCCACCCTCTCCCCGGTGATACTACCGTACCACCTCGTTCTACAGTTCAAAGGGCCCCAGGTGAGTAATCATCTAGTTGAAACTAATTTGTATCAACATTGCATTGCCATGCATGAATCGTTGTCTATTTCATGTATGCAGATGTGGATCGAACCATTTGTTGTTCTCAGCGAGTTCAGTCAGCTCAGTAAGCTGTTCATCGCAAATGTCCCGGTGAATTGGGATGCACTAGGGATTCTTCAACTGCTCGATGCAACACCAGCCTTGGAGTTATTCCATGTTCACGTACTAGTATGTTGTTTTCTGACCACTCAACTTACTGAAAATGTGTGTGCATCGATATTGACAAATAATTGTTTTTTTCTGAAACCTGAATGCAGATTGACAACAGTTCAGAAGAGAGGAGTGCAGGTGATCTCTGTGCTAGTCTGGACGTCGGTACACGGCGGGATCGCCGCCACCGGCGTCTGAAGGAGCTCGTCGCGGCCGGCTTCGAAGGACTGGGATGGCAGACTGGCTTTGTCAGGCTGATAATGAAAGATCTCTGCGGCGCGTTCATCTGCTTGACGGGGAGGTCAGGGACGACGAGCATGAGCTGGGGGCGCTGCAGATCGTTCCACGCTGCCGGGAGTGGCACGAGTGCGAGCGAGCTGAGGTGCTCGATGATCTGACGGCTGGGTTTCGCTGGCCACCTCAAATAGTTCTGGAATGAGTTCAGCTTTTTTCTTCCAACCAAATCACATTAAACATTGTTAATTTTGTTTAAATTAAGACAAGGAGAATGTAAAAATGTATATGTGCCTTGTGCTTTACTTCGCTTGGTGATGCAAAGGATGCAGCTAGCTGCTCAGATTCTATGGTTTGTTCACGGGACCGTGTGGCTTAATACTTGTTGATTGACGAACCGGTGCGGCGTGGCTTGACCTTTTGTGATCGACCACCCATTGCTCTCGGTAAACGCAGTCACGCACCGCGGCTGATCAACTGATTAGTTGACAGGTTGACGACGATTGGCTGAACAGTAAAACACGGCATTGCCTTTTGAACAGCCTGTAGTGAAACATACCACAAACACGTGCGCAATACTACTACATGTTTAGTATTGACACGATTGTCTAGCGTCCGGGTTTTGAAATGAAGTTATGATTTTTTCAGGTGCTGCTACGCGTATGAAGTTTGATTTTCCAGGCGCTGCTACGCGTTTGAACTCTGTATGGACTCTGAACTTTTTTTTTTTAAAAAAAACTTGATCTGGGAAAAACCGTGGGAATTCTCACGGCACGGGTTTAAACTCCAGAGGAGGGGGAAAAATCCTGGTCAAGCGAGGCACCAGACATGGCCCACCTGTCAAGGACGGCCAGCGCCTTCTCCGTTGATTTAAAAAAGAAAAGAGAATTCCTCAACTGCCGTGCAAGGCCCACCGGTCGGCGGCCCAGGACACCCGCCCCCCACGTCCAGTCTCCACCTGCATGAGTTGCTGCGGCACACACCGCACCGGGCGCTGCTCCCACCACAACAAGCGCGAGACCGAGGGAGGGAGAGCGCTCCGCTCCGCTCCGCAGTGTCTGTCCCCGGTCGCCAACCCCCGCTGCACGCCTCCCGAGGCGCCGCCATCGCCGCGGGGACGCCGCCGATGTAAGTCTCTCTTCGCTGCTGCTCCACCGCCGCGGGCTCTCTCCATTTCCACAGTACCCCCCATTCTCTCTCTCTCTCTCTCTCTCTCTCTCTCTCTCTCTCTCTCTCTCTTTTTTTTTTTTGATCCGCGGGCGTGGCGGTGGTTCCCGGTTTCCGCACGATCGGATCGTTCGTCGGGCGTCCGCTGGTACGTGGGCGCGACCCGATGGGGATTTCCTGGCCTGATTCGGTTACCGGCGGCAGATTCGCCCCGGGGAATGCTTCGGGCTCCGATGATAAGATGCTTGCCGCGCGGTTGCGTCAATGTGATTCAGGGGCAATGCGGGATTTGGGTGGGATTGGCGCACTGAGACGGGTTTTCGTTAGTCTAGAAGTGATTTCCCTCCCGATTGGCGGCAATCTGGGACAGAGGGTGGAATTTCCGTGGTGGAGTCCTCCTGCGAGGCATCCGGTGATGGGGATGTCGGCTCTTCCTTTTCTACAGATGGCGGCATTCGATTCCTCTTAAAGGCCCTCCGCGATTGGAAAGCAGGTAGTGTCGCGGTTCGCGATGGCGATGAAGGCCCCAGTTTGATTCTTCCCCCTCACTTTTGTCCACCTGAACTGAACTGGTCATTGTTTGGTTTTCACGGCTTGGTGAAGGAACAAGTCTTGAGGAGTTGAGCTGAAATTCAGATGTTTACTGATTTAGCTTCTCCCAGGGTGTTTCTTTGATTAGTGAATTTATTGTTCTCTGTTGGGGTATTTTTGCATGTGGAGATTCGAAGGAGTGCCCAACACCAGCCTGAGTTGATGGAGAGATAATGCCAGAGTTGCAAAGTGGTGCTCGGAGAGGTTTGAGGTCAAACAAGGTTGACAACGTCCAGGCGGCAGACCCAGTTGGGAGTCCGGCAGTGCCAACTGCACGAGGGAGTGCCGCAAGGCGTGGAGGTGCTGCGGCTGGTAGAGTTAACAAAGCAGCTATTAAGGGAATAGGGAGGTCGTCTCCTGAACATAGAGGGAAGAGGCTCAAGGCTATTGATATTGATTTGCAGACTGATCTGCGTGGCAAGAACCTCCCTGAAGCTGTTGCTGTTGAGGCAGTTATCTGCAGAGCCCAGGAGGACCATTGTTTGCGCAAGGCTGTTGATCGGGCTGCCAGATTAAGAATGGATGGTGATAGTGCAGACAAATTTGCAGCTGCTGAGGATGACGCCACGACAACCCCGGTGCCTGAGAGGGTACGGCTTCTCTTTTCTGATGTGTTTCTTATTCTTTCTTTACATGGTGTATCATTTGATAGATAGGTCAATGAAGTGTTGTACTTTTACCCCTTTACAAAGCCTTTTACTTGTATTATTCGATCTACTTGTTTTGTTGGTTCGGTAGTTCCTTCCTATCGAGATACTATTATTTATTGAATTTCACAGGTGTCCTGCTGCTGTATCAGATAGACTTGTTTTCACTGCCAACATGCTTCTCTTGTGCTGTATCTGTCACCCATCGAATGTAGCATGTAATTTAGGTATCCATTGCTATATGTTGGACACAGTACATGTTTATTTCATGCAAACACAAATAACAAAACTGAAGTGAGAACTTACAACGGCGACGATCCATTTGAATGGCGAAGAGGGAAAAAATTGTAGGCTTCTTCAATGTGTTTGAGAGGTTACATTTTTTATTGCATGAGAGGAATCAATGAAGTTTTGCTTGCATAGTACTATTTGGTCTGTGTACTGGAACTGGTAACATTGACGAGAGAAATCAAGTTCACAAGGTTTTTTAGCAGGAAGTAATGATAGTAAAGAACTAACTCAAGGACCTGGAAGAAGTGGAAATAATATACATAAAATTTCCTGGATTAGTGGTTTTGTTGCTGTTGTATTTCACTATTTCAGTGATTACCGAAACAGTTTGTTACACCACTCTTCAGCTACTCTCTCTTAGGGAATACAGCAGTGACTGTATAACAGAGAGATTTGGCTAGTACATTCTGTTCACCACATTTACATTTTTAGAAACGGACATTAAAGACACATTCACTTGGCGAAATGATGTCTTTCTTGCAGAAATAGGCTGTTAAATTTCTATTTTTTTTACCTGAGTTTGCCATTTTCTTACTGATTCATATTGCTACTTACCTGTAAAACCATGTTATGCCGTATGCTTCTACTGCTATGAATTTAGAAAATATACTACAATATTTTTTTTGTGTGTTTTGAGCTAACACCTATACAATGTTGCAGGTTCAAGTAGGTAATTCCCCAGAATATTTAACTGGTAGAAAGTTAGGCAAAGGCGGCTTTGGCCAGGTCTGTGTTGGAAAGCGAGTATCTGGTGGATCTTCTCGTATGGGTCCTGATGCATATGAGGTTCCTTATTTTACCTCTTTCAGTTGAATACTGAAGTTCTATTTGGTGCGCCATTCAAACATCTGAGTGAATATCATGTAGGTTGCACTGAAATTTGAGCATCGAAGTAGTAAGGGGTGCAACTATGCGCCCCCATATGAGTGGCAGGTTTATCAGTAAGAACCTACACATTGCTCCTCCTAAATTTCTCATTATTCTCTGTGGACAATGATCCATTATCTTGTCTTACCAGAACTCTCAATGGTTGTTATGGCATTCCATCAGTCCACTACAAGGGTCGCCAGGGAGACTACTACGTTCTTGTGAGTTTAAAGTTAATTAACTGCAAAATGTATCCAAACTTAATTGGACATTTTATTAAACTAGTATTCTAAAATTTCAGGTAATGGATATGCTGGGGTCTAGCCTCTGGGATCTTTGGAATTCTATAGGACAGACGTAAGTATCTTGTCAATCTGGTTACCTTGTTAATATGCTTTCTTACTCCCTACTGATATAAACATCTCCAACAGGATGTCTCCTCATATGGTTGCTTGTATTGCTGTTGAGGCCATATCGATTCTTGAGAAACTTCACTCAAAAGGGTAACCTGAACGCATTTTATAATTATCCTAAGATGCATGAATTTTACAAAGATTTTGATGCTAACAGTCACTTGGTCTCCTATCATTGTCAGCTATGTACATGGTGATGTGAAACCAGAGAACTTTTTGCTTGGTCAGCCTGGATCACCTGATGAAAAGAAGCTTTTCCTGATTGATCTTGGTTTAGGTATCCTCTTGTTCAAAATAATTTCATGTCTTTGTGAAGATAGTCATCTCACATTCTTGAGACACTGTGGCCTTCAGTAAATGGCATTGGCTATTTAATCATATGTGTTTTGTGCCCCACTGACCTTTTCCACACTGTTATGTTAATGTTAAAATTATGCAGCATCCAAGTGGAAAGGAGCAGCATCTGGCAAGCATGTTCAATATGATCAGAGGCCAGATATCTTTAGGTTAGCTAGATCTTGTATGCATGTTACTGTACTAGCTTCTCTGTATTAAATTGTGTCACCTCCTAATATAAGAATAACTAATCTCCTCTTTACATTCTGCAGGGGAACAATTAGATATGCTAGTGTCCATGCTCATTTAGGTCGTACTGGTAGTAGGAGGGATGATCTGGAGTCACTGGCATACACCCTTATTTTTTTAATAAGAGGAAGATTGCCTTGGCAAGGCTACCAGGTAGCCCTTGACATGCTCAGCAGTGTCAACATCTTCTGTTCTGTCTTTGGACCTATTTTTGCTAATGATTTAATATGCAGGGAGATAACAAGAGTTTTCTTGTTTGTAAGAAGAAAATGGCCACTTCTCCAGAGATCTTGTGTTGCTTCTGTCCAGCTCCATTCAAACATTTTCTTGAGATGGTCACCAATATGAAATTTGATGAAGAGCCAAATTACCCTAAGCTTATTTCTCTTTTTGATGGTTTAATTGAAGGGCCTACTTCAAGACCCATCAGAATTGATGGAGCTCTAAAGGTCTGCACTGCTGTGGTCATAACATCAATTCTTGCTTATTTTGTTTGTATCTGTTTTGATCATGGATCTGTTTTGCAAACTATAGGTTGGACAGAAACGTGGAAGAACACTTGCAAATCTTGAGGATGATGAACAACCTAAGAAGAAAGTTAGATTGGGGAGCCCAGCAACTCAATGGATATCGGTTTATAATGGTAGGCGGCCCATGAAACAGAGGTAATTGCACTTAAATATGCAAGCACCACAAATTTGTTATCTTCTATGTTTGTGTATCCAAACACAGTATCTTCTATAGGCTGTGATGCCATATTTCGTTTGCCCTTTAAGATGGTCTGTTCTAGACTATTCACTTTTAATGCTGACAGCACATGGTTTCAGCGTAGGACTCTAGAATCTGGATGTTGGTTGATTTGTTTCTTTTATCATAATGCTATACATTTGAATAGACAATCAGTATCTCATGATTCTTCTTATTGTTTCTCTGTATCGAAATACTATTCACTTTTAGTGCTGACAGCACATGGTTTCACCGTAGGACTCTAGAATCTGGATGTTGGTTGGTTTGTTTCTTTTATCATAATGTGATACATTTGAATAGACAATTAGTATCTCATGATCCTTCTTATTGTTTCTCTGCTATCGAAATTGTGCTTGGGCTAGCTCCTGTACCGTACAGATCATCCATACCTTGTTACAACCATGATTACTTTCTCTGAGAAAGTGTTTTTATGCCCTGCTTTTCCCTTTATCAAAAGAGTAACCAACATGTTTTCAAAACATAACATAAGCACAGGAGAAAACTGGAGCTGAAACTTAGCAATGTTAGGGTTTCATTCCTAATACCAAGAACTTTTTTAGATGATATCAAGCATATGATGGGATTCATGAGACTACATTCTTAAGCATTGGATAACTTTAGCTGAATTGATCAGGAAATCTTTTTTGTAATGTTTGGGATAGCGCTAGTGTCAACTCCTCTTTAACTGTCATACATCTTGCATGACCTTAATGGCCCACATTGTCCTGGAAAATGCAGCAATCAACATTGCTGTACAATTTAAAATTAAAGTGCTACAAGCTACTTGAAATGATGTTCAATCTAATCTTGTGCAGTTCCTATTTCTGTGTACTCATGCGTTCTTGCTCTTTAGTCTGAAATGTATGAAGTCCTGCAGTTACTGAGCTGTTGATTCATATTTCTACCTCTTTTCCCTAATTATATATTATTGTTTAAATTTGATTGTAAAATACATTGCTTCTTTTGTCTTTAGATATCATTATAATGTAGCTGATTCAAGGCTGCATCAGCATATAGAAAAAGGCAATCAAGATGGCTTGTATATCAGTTCTGTGGCTTCTTCAGCAAATTTTTGGGCTCTCATCATGGATGCTGGGACTGGGTTTTGTTCCCAAGTTTATGAGCTCTCACAAGTGTTTCTGCACAAGGTGCACTATCATCTCTTTGTTTGTCCGTCCTTCCCTCCATCCACCCATTTCCTGATTCCACTTGTGTATGTTTGCAGGAGTGGATTATGGAGCAGTGGGAGAAGAATTATTACATTACAGCAATAGCTGGAGCAACCAACGGAAGTTCCTTGGTCGTAATGTCCAAAGGTTTGTTGATTATCTTTTCTGTACTAAACACTACTCTAATTAGGTCCGCTTTCTTCTGTGGAAAAGAGCAATTACAGTGAAACAAGAGTTGAGCATAACCTAATGTGCACCAAAGTTATGTGCCTTGCATACTTGACTCAGTGTGGCATCAGTTGTGATCATTTATGTGATGTTTACGTTTGGTGTGCTGTCGTGAGGTGAAAATTTTAGAGTGTGGTTGAAACTTGAATTACATCCTGAGAATTTGGTATATAAGTCTTCCTATATAAGCATGGTCTTGCAGGTAAAGAGGATCCTGTGTGGACATGATGCCCCTTTATTATTTTCTGGGATAGCCATCGGTGTTTCGTGCTCAACTATGATATGCCTATTTTTTGTTTTGTTGTAGTAAGCTTATACTGAATGCCATGGAGATTTTAAAACCATGGTTGTTTGGGAAGTACTACCTCTGTTTGTATTTAGCAGGTGATTCTGTTCATTTTTAGTAGGTGTTTTAGGATTTGAGAAAATCAATAGAGTTATACTTTGATCATCAATTTATCTTACAGCATATCATTATTTGCTACAAAACCAACTTTATATTAAAAGTTTTCTGAAATATGAATGTTTATGCGCTAAAATTGTATATAATTTGCCTAGTTATTGGCCAGTGTTTATGAAGCTTACCCTAATACACCTACCAAAAACGAACTGAGGAAGTAATGTGGTCATTCTATAGTGTGGAATGCAAACAATCAGATAATCTTTCCTGTTTTACCATGATGTTTAGGCCTATGCTTCTCAAGGCAGTTTTGAGGTACACTAAAACCCCTACATGCACTCCATATTTCTAGGCCATGTATGGTGTCACTAGCCTATGGTTTGTATGGTGTACACTAAAAATGGAAGATTGGGACTGCAAAGGTCGACCCTTCAGTTTTACCACTCCCAATGAATGACAAAATGGGTCCATCTGTGTCTGAAATGTGAGTCGAATGGCAAAACTGCAAGGGGCGAATTTTTGCAGTCCGGCAAGAAACATAATACCCCAACATTAATTGTTAATATACTGGTTCTTGCTGATACTAGTTTGTCGTTGGCCATAATTCTGATAACCGACCTGCTAGTGGTTGCTAATGTTAGTTTACTTTAAGTCAAAGTTCTGATATACTAGTGATAAACTGATGGTATGAGTAGTTTTCTGTTTTTGAGCATTGACAGAATGTCTGTGTACTGTGTACTGTGTATTGCTTGTGAACTATTGGTGTCTTTTCTTCCATGTGATATTGTTCTGACATGGTACACCTCATCACTACAGGAACTCCTTATACACAGCAGTCATTCAAAGTCAGCGAATCATTTCCTTATAAGTGGATTAATAAAAAATGGAAAGAAGGTTTTCATGTAACATCTATGGCTACTGCTGGGAATCGCTGGGGAGTGGTCATGTCCAGTAACTCAGGCTATGCTACTCAGGTTACATATCTACCTGAAGTTACCAGTTTTTTTAAGAATACAAGCTGTATTTTGTAGTTTTTTTTTGCAAAATACATTATATGAAATGATTACCATGTTTTTTGATGAATTTTGTGGCTCCTCGCGTGTCCGACAGGGCTCCTCTGCAGTACTGAGCTGCAGCTTGGAGCCACTGACAGTTGGACCCGGCCCCACACGTCAGTGGCCCAAATGCACTCTGCAGTACTGCAGAGGATTTGCACCTTGTCTCATTGTCTGAGAGCAAGGGTCGGTAGCACCTTAGACTTGTGAAAACTATCTATGACACATTACTGCATATGCTATGCATTTTATATAATTCTATAAATATAATTCAGGTGACTGCAACCTTCTCTTCCACTTTTAGCCTTGCATGTAAAATACCCTATCTGGAAACGTATGCCTCCAGACAAAACTGAATCTGTCTTCAAACATAGGTTGTGGAATTGGACTTTCTATATCCTAGTGAAGGTATCCATCATCGATGGGAGACTGGTTACAGAATAACATCAACTGCAGCTACACCCGACCAAGCAGCATTCATCTTGAGCATACCGAAGAGGAAACCGAGAGACGAGACGCAAGAAACCCTTCGGACTTCCGCCTTCCCAAGCAACCATGTAAAGGTATATATTTGCATCTATGATTTATGCATTTAGCAAACCAATTTCCAAGAGTTGTATTTCTCTCCGGTAATCTAACCTTGAAAAAAATAGGAAAAATGGGCGAAGAACCTGTACATTAGCTCGATGTGCTACGGCCGAACTGTGTGCTGACGGATATGTGAAGGTGCAGCGGAGGTTGAAGACCTGCAGGACGGAACAAACTTCCACATATAGCATCGGATTGCAAATGGCTGGCATTGGCGTCTTGCTAGTCTAATTGTAATGGATCATATGCGATGCTGTATAAGATGGGGATCTTGTCCATATGCTAGGGTCATATTTGGCAGTATTAACATACGTGCTTTTGCCCATGAACCAGTGACACATTTAGCTTTGGCGATATGCGGATATGCGATTCAGCTCGTATAGTCGTATGTGCCCTTCTCGATGGGTACCTTCTGAACAGAAGAAACGCAAGTTTTGACAAATTGGCTACACCGTAAACCGTAACAATCTAATGGATTAATGACAACCACAAAGGATAATGATTTCGTTTCTGGTGATGATTTGCCTCAAAGAAACACGGCACGCCTCAATACGCCCAACAATAGCCAAAGTGGCTGGGGTAGTGGTAACACCTGGATGCCCTTCTGACCATCTGCATCTTCCCGTCCCCGGCGGCGCGCGTTACCTCCACTCCCGTCACGACGGCCATCTGAATGTCTCGATCCCTCCCCGGTAAGAACCTGGTCACGCAGAACCTGCCGCAGCCCAGGTAGGAGAGGTGGCAACTATCACCCCCCCAACCGTGGACGTGCTTCGCCAGGCCGTCGACGTCGGCCCATACGTGCCAAAGGCTCGCCGCCCTGGCGCCGGCGCTCAGGTCGGCCGCGCAGACGTCGGATCCGGACCCCTCGGCGCTGGACAACCCGAACCACAGGCCGTACTCGGCGACGTACTGCGCGCGCCCACGGAAGGGCATCGCCCAGTGGCCTTCACTGCGCCACTTCCCGAGCGCCGTGTCGAACGCGTACGTCACCCCCTCCGACGTCGACACCCTGATGACCTCGCCGGCGCCGGCGTCGGCGAACGTGTCTACGCACGGTGAGAGCACGCGGTTGTCGAACGGCGGCGAGGGGAGGATGCTCCAGAGCCAGTCGCCGCGGCGGTCGTCGTAGGTCAGGACCTCGAAGTCGAGGCACGGCTGGTCGTCGTAGCCGGGGCCGCGGCCGAGGTGGTAGAGCCTGCCGCCGGCCTCGGCCCAGGCGGACCCATACCACTTGAGGTAGTGCACTTCGGGGCCAGCGCGCACGGTACCCGCGCCCGTCTCGAAGATGACGGTGCGGCGGTTACGGTCGACGGCGACGATCTTCTCGACGTCGCGGCCGAGGGGCAAGAACTGGTGGCCGTGCGCGCAGCCGAAGCGCACTGCTGCCGGCGGCAGGGGATCGGGCGGCATCTCCTCGGGCGCCGGCGGCAGCCCGTGGGGGTAGGGGCTCGCGCCCGCCGCGAACAGGGGCCACGTGTCGATGTTGCGCAGCGTGTGGCCGTCATTGCCGTCGGCGATCAGCAGGTAGAGGAACCTTCGTGCCGGCGCATGCGCCACCGCCATGGATCGATCTGGTTATCTGAAGCCGCCGAGATTGCCTCGCGCAATCGAGTCGATGGATCCGATCGCCTGTCTTCTTTACACGAGCGATTAATAAAAGGGCGTACGGTGCGCGCCTGCTTCTAACAGCCCTCGCGTTCTAGTTGGATTTGGATTTTGACTCCGACTAAAAGTACAGTTGGATTTGGATATTGTTGGAAAGATCACGCCAAAAAAAAAAACTTATCAATCAAGCCGCACTAGACCACTAGTAGGTGCCAAAACTTCTGTCATGCACTTGTTTCGGAAACAACAGAACTTTACACAAATTCAGTTCGGTTCCAAATACAAAAAATAAGTTAATACTAGTACTCCGTGCAATCAGAATAGAATTGGACCGCGAAGAAATTGTTGGAGTCGGACTCCGCTCTCTGTCTCTGTCTTTCGTTCGTGCTGCGTCAGCATTGCCATGCCTGGCCCTGCCGCGGTCCGTGCCGAGCAGCCGAGGTTCCCCGTGATCCGACCCGGCTAGCACTGTCAGCTCAGCTTTTCATATGCCGCCGGGCGCCGGCGCCGGGCAACACACTCCTCCGGGAGAGGTGATCAAGGATTCTGGGGGCAAAAAAGAAGTGCTGTTAATTTATGTTTACGGCTCAGTTTTGATCACAAGTGACAATGTGAACTGCATTACTGGTTTGAGGGCACGCATGCTACAACATTGTCAGTTTTATTTCGAGACTCGGCGAGGGATTTTGGAAACTCACGCAGGGCCGGCCGGTGGCGCCGTGGGGGCGTGGGGGGCGGTCGTGCTCGGCCAGGACGGCGCACGGTCCGCGAGGCTGGCCGGCCGGGGGCGGTAGTGGCGCGCGCTGCCGAGAGAGAGAGAATGAAAAAGCTCTAGCAAATCCAGGACCCCCCGGGCTGCTAGGCTAGCTGCTGCCTTTCCGAAAAGCCGCGATGATGATTGGGACGTGCCACTGCTCACTGCTCGGTTAGCAGGATAATCACCCGCCATCAGCTTCCATTCCAGCTTTTCCGAGCATATCATGTGGAAGTGCTCCGTCGGACATTCCCGTACGTGCTGGCACTGGCAGGACCATTTTTATTTATTTGCAAGAGGAGGATTCTACACTTGCGGAAATACAGTAGTAAATCACCGGTAATAAGAATCGAGCGAGATACGCGTGTCATGGTCTAAATGGCTGGCCTCTTTGACGACAGTTCCCGATGCCACGTGGACCAATGGGCGTCGTTCGTTCCACCCATCCTGCGCGGTAAAAAAAACACAAGGCCCCAGTAGGCCACAGGAACCTTGACGAACCCATCATCGGTCTCACTCACCACCACTCCATGGACCATGCACGCATGCATGGGCCCATATGCCAGTAGTATGCCACTAGCATGCATTAGGTTATTGCGCCCCAGAACGTTAACGCCTCAAAGCGAGATCCCATGCATAGAGCTAGTAGATCATGAGCCTAGTAGTAGGCGCGATCGAGATCGAGTGGTAGCCGGCCGGGGGGCAAAGCATGGATTAGAGCAGCTAAACAACTCGCTACGCGCGCGATCGAGCCGCTTTGGGAAGCAGGAGGCGAGGGTAGGGTTAACAAAGAAGCAAACAAAATTATCCGCCGGCCGGAGATGAGAGAGCCCACGAAGGCGTGCATGCATGCAGGGCAGCGCGAC
Source organism: Cenchrus americanus (assembly GCA_947561735.1). NCBI lineage: Eukaryota > Viridiplantae > Streptophyta > Magnoliopsida > Poales > Poaceae > Cenchrus > Cenchrus americanus. Next base: position 7,509,153 of record OX387240.1, on the reverse strand, counting down.
CGTGCCCAGGCCACGGCCATGCCGTGCCGCGCGTGGCCGCGGCAGCGGCCTGGGTCCCGGCGACGCGCGGGCCGTGGCTGTCGCGGGGACACCCCTCCGGCCACCGTCTAGTAGGACGCCTCCGATCCGCCGAGCATTCATGCATGCATGCCCCGCTCGCGCATGATGTATATGGTTGTGATCCTAATCATCGGATTACGCGCGCTCTCCTCATACATTTTTTGTTGTTGCCGGATTAGCCGGCGCATATATAATTACATCCAGCGCGCACACAGTTCTTGCTGACTCTAACATGGTCATACTATGCATATTTATACAGATCGGAGTAATATATCACTTCGCCCCCGATCTCGATGCGTGCTGGCAAATAATAGCTTCTTTGAATTGAAGTTTGAGTGAAGAAATTCAAGATGGACACTAGGCGCATGTCCTGGCTACTTCCTCAGTTCCAAAATATAATGCATTAAACTGTTTTGTCTTCATGTTTGACCTCTCATCTTATTCAAAAAATTGTATCGTATTTTTCATTGTGTCTAGCTTCATTTGACGGAAGTTCTTCAAAAATAATTAAAATTTAATTATGTTTACATATTTTATTTTAAAAAATAGGACAAACAGTTAAACTTGAGGTTGAAAAAGTCAAAGTGACCTATAATTTGAAGTTAGCAATGCAAATTCAGTCATTCAGACCAAAAGAAAGTGAAGTCAAATATATAGCGTCTGCGTCTCTCGGCGATGTAGCAAATACGTACGATCGAACTTATCGTGCACGTGCGCCGAAGGCCGAAGCTGTGATAGCGAGCAGGTTAAATGCATGGCTGCGGGCCGGGGTCGAGTGGTCGACCGGTCGATCGACCGCTTGACAAGGACGCTTTTACGTGCAAGCTACAGTGCCCGCAGCAAGCGCCAGCGCATGCAGCCGGAGAAGACGATGCAACGCATCAACTATGCAAGCCGATGCGATCCCATCCGGGCCCGGGAACTCGCTGAAGAACAAAACACAATCAGTCCGTAGTCCACACCCCATGCATGAATGCCCTCTCAGCTGATCCCACGCAGTGCAGCTAGTGAGCTAGCTCTAGCAGTCTACAACTCGCTCTATAACCAGGGGCGCGCGCGGGCCAAATCGCTCGGGAAGTGAACAGTGCAGTCACCAACACACACACACACACGCCCCACACGCGGCACCGTGTGCCGTACGTGCGTGAGGACAAGCGTGGAAAGGCCAAGGCCAAGGCCAAGGCCTAGCAAGCGGCCCCGCCCGGCCCACCTCTCGATCCGTGGGAGAAAGAGAGGCCGGGGAGCCGTGCGTGCCCCCCCATGCATGGCTTCATGCAAATAAAGCAGGGACGCACGACGCCCCATTGCCCGACGGGGAATGGAAAGGAGCGTCGTCGTCGTCGTCGACCCGTCGTCGCCGCCGTGGCCCTCGTCTCGGCCGCTGCGTCGTCGTCTCGTCTCGCCTCTCGGGGGGCAAGCACGGGAACGGGGACGGGCGGCGTCTCTCAGGATCGTGCCCGTGCAGAGGCCAGGCCAGCAGACGGCGGCGCGGCGCGGGGAAAAGTGTGCGTGCTGATAGATCGCTGGCTGGCTGGCTGCTGCTGCTGCTGCATCTTCCTAAGTTTTCGTGTAACAACTACAGTGCACGTCGCGTCGAATCGATCTGGCCGTGTGTTCGTCGGTCGATCGATATCGATCAGTCCCAGGAAGGCATCCGAGGCCATCGATCAGGCCACGTTTGGGTTCGGGACGACTTACGTCGTCACTACTGTGCCTGCTGGCTCGCTCACCTTGGCTACCTAGCTACTAATGGTAGCGCGGCAGCTACACTGGGTTCAGGCTGTCCATGTATTCATGTAGGAGTACCATGTGATTTTTAACTTTTTACAGCACTTGGTCAGCTGCCTAATTAGTACTGCTACATGGGATGAATAAACTCCAAAACAACAAACAAAAAGAAGCACAGGTTTCACGAGCTCCTCCTTGAATAGCTTCAGCGACCACGGGAAAAGAGCGTGACGTCATTTCCACTGACTCACACGATGACGGGTGGGTCCACCGTTGCTCGGTCCCACGTGCAGCGGCGTACGGCCCTTGTCGGGTCTGCCTGCACCCGCTGCAGCAGCTCAGCAGCAGCGGTAGCAGCAGCTAGCGGTTGGGTTGGAGCCTTGGAGGCGGTAAAAACGAATGGGGATTGCTAGCGCCCGGACGTCCGGAGCAGAGGAAAAAATCGGACGCATGCGCAACCGAATCGGATCGATCGGCGTATCGTAGACGTCAGATCAAACACTGTAGCACTTGAGAAAAAGTCCCCAATCCCATCGCATCATTAAGCCATCCCGTCGCAACATCAAGGCATCCCGTCGCAACATAGACAAAAAATTTCGCAACATTAAAAAACAACATACACAACATTTGAAAACAACGTCCGTAACATCGAGATCTACTTTGCAACATTGCAAAGCATCGATATCAATTTTTGCAACATCAAGATCTACTTTTGCAACATAAATATGAAACACTTGCAACATTTTCTCGAAACCTCAGGAACACCCCAAACATGCACTTGCAACATACTTGAACCTGTTGCTGCTTTCCGTGGACGCCACTCAGAGCTCCTTCGGCCGCCGACGAGCGACGAGGTCCTTGGCCACGGGGAACTCCGCCCCCTCACCACCACATGAGCCCCACCGTGGATGCCCCCCCCCCCGCCCCGGTCGCGCCCGTCTCTGGCCGCAGGGAGCGGCCACCGTAAGGCTCGCCTCGCTCTTCGCAACAAAATGCAAACCACACATGGAAAAATATTCTCGCAACATGCAAAAGACACTTATGCAACATCAATAAACATTTGTAGGCACGGTTGCGACATCCGTAGACGGCGATTGAAACATCCGTATACAATGGCGGCAGAACACAAAAAAACTCAAAAATAACACGCGCGTGGGGAGAGGGAGGACTCCGTCCTTGGCGCCCATGAACACTTGCTAGGGAAGAGGAAGGACCGTGAGGTTGCGACATGAAAAATCAATAGACAGAACATCAAGAAATAATTATTGCAACATGCATAGAAATAATTATTGCACATGCATATAAATCTGGAACATAAAAAATCTGTTGCAACACCGTGTGGTGCTTAACGCAACATCACCTGGAGCTCGCCGCAGCCGTCACGCGAGCTCCCGCGCCCCCGCCGCGGGGAGCTCGCGGTGGACGCCGCGAGCTCCGCGCGAGGGGGCCGCTCGCACGCCCACGCGCCAGGCGCAGGGGAGCTTCGCCCCCCGCATGGCCGCGCGTTAGGGCGCGGGGAGCTCCGCCCGGCCGAGCTCCACCTCGGGCGGCACGGGTCGAGAGCGAGGAGGGCCCCCGGTCGCGCACTCGTCGGCGCGGGAGGAGCGAGGTTGGGTTGGCCGCGTAGCTCGTCGGTGGTGGGTGGAGCAAGGGAGGGGTCGGCGCGCGCTCGCCGACGGACCGAGCTCTGGGTGCCATGGGCGGAGCTTCAAGCGAGATCCAGACGGAGTGGGTCACGGGGGAAACTGAATCCGGAAGAAAAAGCAGCGGCGGGGAAAAGAGATAAGGTCAAAGGTGTGGGCCCGCCACCCTATTTTTCTACCACGTCGCCCCGTCCGGAGGCGTCGGACGCACGAAGCCAAGCATTACCGAAAACGAATGGAAGAAGCGCGGCCGAGCCCACGCAACGCAGCACGCACAAACCCAGGAAACGCGGCAAACTGACACTAGTAGTAGTAGGCTGGAGGTGGGCCCGAGGTGAAGAAAAGGCCCAACAACCCGGTCGCACCTGGCAACCGCACGTGGGTCCCGCTTCCCAGTGAGCCTGGTGGTGGCGCGGGGCCAGCCAGCCAGCCAGCCAGCCAGCCCGTCGCCATCTCTACGGTTACCGTATTCAGTTTCTTTTCTTGCCATAGGCCATAGCGACCCAACCGTTTCTTTCCATCCGCTTGGTGTCGCAGATCACACGGCCGCCCAGCAGTTTGATGCCCATATAACCAGGGTCTCATGACTGATCCAGCAGGACTCAAGGGAGAAAATAGTACGTGCCAGATACAAAACGACGCGATTTGTGCACGAAATCTCTTTGGAAATCCTGCAAATGGCATGTAATTTTCACTTTCCTTTGTAGCTGAAACATTAGCACATTTGCGATCTGTATTGCCATTTGTGGCCGCTGCTGCAGTGCTGCTGCTGGCGCTGCTTCGCTCTCCCAGAGTCCCAGGCTAGCACGCGCACCTTTTCTTCCTCCCAAGACCCACAGCTCGCATCGCACCAGCTTATTTATTAAGCTAATAAGCAAGCTTGGATTAGAGCGAGCAGGCCGAGAACAGGGGCGATTAGAGTTAGAAAACCCAGAGGCAGAGCTCGGTGCCCACGCTGCGAGGGGGATAAAAGAGCGCAGATCAGCAAGGGCCAGGGAAGGCCATTGCGTTTCGCTTTCGCACTGCTTGCTGCACGCACCACCATACGCCGCACTGCTGAGCTGAGGAGCTGCTGCTGCTGCTCCTACTTCCTAGTCCTGTTCCTGCTGCCTCTGCCTGTGCCGCTACTCTCCCTCCTTTAACCCCTAGAGCGTGCTTCCTCCTCCGTAGGAGGAGGAGAGAGCGAGCATTCGGGATTTCGGGAGCAGAGCGGTGGCGCGCCTTGCCTTACCGCTACGGGGCTAGCTAGCTAGCCTGCTGCTGTTGCGGAGCAGAGACAAAGCATCCGTCCCTCCCCCACATTACGAGGAGAGGAAGGAAGATTTGCTGGGTTCTTTTGGTTTTTATTACTGCAAGGGGAAGACCGGAAGATGGATTCTTGAGCCCCCCCGGCGCGGACGCGCGGTTGGGTTGTTGCGGCAGGCTCAAGCATTTGGCCCCTGTACTCGGCAGTCGATCGATTCGGCCCCGGATTTGCAGCTTCTCGACTCAGAATCTTGCCTTGAGAGCGGAAATTTGTGCGTGATTTGAGGTTTCCTTCCGCGGAGAGCGGGACCTGCCTTGTTTCGGGGGCAGATAGGAGACTCCGAAGAGGGGAGGGTACGGATCCTTCCATTGCTCTTGACCGGGAGGTATGAGACAATGAGGGACGAGAGCAACAAGAAGAAGGTATTTGCTTGGTTTCAGTTCAATCTGGGCTCGTTGTTCGTGTTTGCTGTGTGTTTTTGATCGACCTGCTTGTTCGTGCGCAGCTCTCGTGGTCCAAATCCCTTGTGAGGAAGTGGTTCAACATCAAGTCTAAGCCGCAGGATTTCCATGCGGATTACGATGCGAGTCAAGGTAACGCTACTGCTGCAGTTCTATGGCATTCTTTTGATTCAGTGATGAGCATTTGTCGGTACTTCTTTTTGTCATGGCCAAATTTGTTTTTAGCTCAGTTCGTAGCTGTTGGAAAACGAATGCCCAGAGTCGCAACCATCGACCTCTGCGTTTTACCTTTGCTGCTTTTGTGTGGTTGGCTCGTCCAAGCAGGGCAGGCCATGCGGTTTAGGAATGTTTGTTGAGTGGAATTTTCATCTTCTCGTGCTTTAAGTTTCTTGTATACAGCAGATTTTCCGGCCTAAGTTCCTATAGATTTGTTTCTAAGATGGATACATTAGCAGCAAACATATCACTATCAGACACGGCTACCTTAAAGTCTTTCTTCCTGGTATTGGTCCTCAGAATGTCCCAATCAGACACCTTTTCCCAACTGATGCAGATGTTTGTCTGTTGCTGCTTGGATTTTTTGTATCTTTCTCATCTCATGGCATGCTTACCTGTCTAAGTTTCCACTTTCATTTCCGAGATGACAGCTCTGGCTGCTCTACTCAAACGGACTCAAACAAATGGATTCTTCTTTGCATCTGCTGCATTTGTTTGTTTGGGCTAAATTTGCTTAGTGGTTCAGGAAGGGAAGGGCATGGTGATGAATGGAGGACCAGCTGCTCAGAGAGGGAGTCAGGCACAGCCAAGAAAAGCAGAACTGGTCAGTTAAAGCTTTTGGACCACGCTTATCTCACTTTCTCTCTCTTCAGGCATCAAAGATTGCAGCTACCTCCATTTCATTGTGCTTTTTTGAAAGAAGCCATTTCATTGTGCTAGAGATCATCATTTTGCTAGACTGATTTCATTCGTCCTCCGAAATAATGTATTTCTCTATGTGATCTTTACTGTTTCATCTGATTAATCTTTGCTTCTGTTGTTTCGTAGACCGGTTGTCGAAGCGGAGTGCAGACCGAATCCGTGGAGGACGGAATGACTTCGATGGTGCACGCCTGATGGAAGTTCAGAATTACAGGTTGAGTTTTCACTGCATGTACTTCCTTTCCTTGGGAGCTTAGAAAACCTAATGAAATGAGCCGACCAACTAATCTGTTGTGCAGTAGTCATATGGTAGTGTGGAACTCAGATTTGAAAATTAGTCAATTGTCATAGAGCATATTTCTTGTAGGTAGTTCTTGCTGTTTGACTTTACTGCAATAATCTGACAAAGTTTTCTTTTGCAGAATCTTTGCCTCCACATGGAATGTTGGCGGTAAATCCCCACCAAGGGGATTAAATCTTGATGACTGGCTCCATTCTTCACCTCCAGCTGATATCTATGTGTTAGGGTGTGTACTGCCAAGGCCTTCCTAAATTTTTTTCGATGGGGTTTTATTTTAGTGTATGCACCTAAACTTGTTTTCCTTGTCATCAGATTTCAAGAAATTGTTCCTTTGAATGCTGGAAATGTTCTTGGCACTGAAGATAACCTTCCAGCAAAAAAGTGGGTGTCCCTTGTTAGGAGGACATTGAATAAGAATCCTGGGTCGTGCTGTTATGGTGGCTATCGCACGCCCTCTCCTGTCCCTGATCCAGTTGTGGAACTAGATGCTGATTTTGAGGGATCGTCGAGAAAGCAGGATAATTTCTCAATTTTGCACCGTCGATCATTCAACCTTAGCCGGAGTTTAAGAGTTGAAGGGAACCACATGTCATCAAACCCAAGATTGGATCGCAGATTCAGTGTATGTGATCCAGTTAGCTTGGGAGGCAGGCCAAGTGATTTTGATGGAAATTTCCCATTCATGGGGTCACCAGATGATCATTGTATTGAGGAGGATTCAAGTAATGGAGCATATTTTTCACCCTTCACATATGGCTATGGCGTCTCAGCACCTACAGAAGAAAATAATAATCAGCCAAATTCATCTAGGTATTGTTCCATCGAAGTTTGCACAGGCTTTTGGTTGCATACAATTTTTAAATATTAGTAGAACTTAGTGGTGCCATGATACCGTGTTTCTATATTCCTGAAAATGACTGCATAAATGTTGTTTTCATACCAGGTATTGTTTAGTTGCCAGCAAGCAGATGGTTGGTATATTTCTCACCATTTGGGTACGCAGCGAAATAAGAAATGATGTGAGAAACCTGAAAGTTTCATGTGTGGGCCGAGGACTAATGGGTTACCTTGGAAATAAGGTAAATGTTGTACATTATGCGTGGTTTTCATTTTTGACCTGCTACTCATATTGCTTAGAAATTTATTAGAAAACGGTTCGATGGTCTAGCTTAACATGCTTTTATTTTGCTTCAGGGATCAATATCTATAAGCATGTCTTTGCACCACACAACGTTTTGTTTTGTCTGTTGTCATTTGACCTCTGGGGAAAAGGAGGGAGATGAACTGCGGAGAAATTCTGATGTTATGGAAATTCTAAGGAAAACTAGATTTCCTCAAGTTCGTGGTGCTGATGATGTCAAGTCACCAGAAACAATTCTTGAGCATGAGTATGTAATCTGTGCTCTTTACCCTTCCCTGCGGGGCAATGCTCCTTATTGCGTAGTGATCTAGTAGCAACAGGCCAAGACCAAAATAACACTAATTTTATATCCCATTCTCTTCCTAACTGCAGTCGTGTCATTTGGCTTGGGGATTTGAATTACCGGATCGCTCTTTCATACTGCTCAGCTAAAGCTCTTGTTGAAATGCATAATTGGAAGCAGCTATTAGAGAAAGATCAGGTAACGTGCTACCATACTGTTAAGGTACATCCTTTTCCAGCTAGCATGAGGACCAAGTCTGAATTCCTTGTTCTGGAACAGCTTCGAATAGAACGGAGATGTGGGCGTGTTTTCCAGGGATGGAAAGAAGGCAGGATTTATTTTCCTCCAACATATAAGTACTCATTCAACTCAGATCGTTATTCTGGTGTGCGTCCCAAAGAAAAACGCAGAACACCAGCCTGGTAATTTCTTTTATCCTAGTATCCACTTGAATTGCATCCTGCTTTGAGTTACTCTGAAGGAATTCACTAATGTGAATTTTCTTAATCTGATTACAGGTGTGACCGCATTTTGTGGTATGGTAATGGCCTCCTGCAATTGTCATATGTCCGTGGAGAGTCTCGCTTCTCTGATCACAGACCCGTGTACAGTATTTTCATGGCTGATGTTGAAATTGTCCGCCCTAGAAGAAGGAACATGGGCTATTTCAGCTCCAGAATTGAGGTGGAAGAGCTTTTACCATATCCTTACAGTTCTGGAGAAAAGTTCTACTGATTTGGCTCATATTGGAATATGGAGCTTGTTTTCTACTTAGGTAAGCTTGGTCGATTCTCGATAGAACTGCTTGTTTTTACATTTATTCCTTGTGTTCATACAATTGCCTTGATGACACCACAGGTTGCCGGGTGCCTGATGAACAATAACTGGGGTCAAAGATTGGTTGGATGCTAAGGACATAAGGTGTTACCTGGACTGATTTTTTTTATCTGGCTTTCATAGCTAGATTTCAGTCAGAAGCTTGAGATGCACATTGTGCAAAAATTGACATTTAAGGTATAACAAATTTGCTGGCTGATGATTGGTTGCGAAAATCTAGAACTCCTCACAAGTTTGCCTAACATTTTCTCCGCTGCTGTTGCAGGATAGCCAGACAGTTTTGCAACTAACCATTTGCCTGTGAGCAGCCATGCTCAAACAAGGATCAGCTCGCATCTGTACATAGCTACACAGCTCAAGAAACTCTTTGATTTTCTCTCTTTTTAGGGATGTTAATAAATGTACATCATTTTTCTCCTCCCTTTGCCCGTTGGGAAATCTGTTAGTTAGAATGAGGTTTTTGGGGGTGTGCGTGAGCATGAGCATGAGCATGAGCATGAGCATGAGCATGAGCATGAGCACGAGGTGTAAAATCATTGCAAATCGGCAAAAGGTGAAATGATGCTTGAATCGAACTGATCCTGGATCATGATCTCTCCGGTGCTGAGGGAACAGTGATAGATTGATGTGACTTGGGAGGCTTGCAAAGGTGTAATCATGTGCTTAACTTTTATCCCTGTGGTGCAGTACCTGAGAAGCAAAATGATGCCTGCATTTGCTGTGCTCATTGCCGTGAGAGAGGAACAAAAAAAATGTTCAGTTAAACTTAACTAATTCTTGTCGGTCAGAGTCTTGCTTCCTGGATGGAATACAGGGTGGCATACTCTAATCAGATTGCTTGTCCTGCACATCAGGCATGGTGTCTCGTTTGAAAGCATTCGTCTCGGCAAGTTGACCCCTCTTGTAATCTTTTTTTTGCTTAATGCTGAACTCTTCGAGACAAGTTGGTTGCTTGATCTCGTGATGCAATCACTCGTGTTGCGTTGCTGAGCGAGCAGGGTTTGAGTTTGACCACCTTTTTGGGCCCCAGGTGAAGGGGAGGCGTCACGTGTTGTGATCTCACCCGTCACCTACCAGGTTTGGCTACCTTCATTCAGTAGGGCTTGGCTCGTGAGATGTGATTGGGAATTTAAGATGGCTGGGCTTTGACTTCTGACCGGTTGTTGCCTGCTGACGTTGCCTCCGTCCCCTGGAATCCTAAGAACTCTGCAGGCTGCAGCAACTGTGGAAATGTCAATGGTGAAAGGTGAAATCCGACAGGAAAACAGTTAATAGCACTGGTTTAGTTTGCTAAAGTTCCTCCATTCCACTGTCTCCACCATATTAAATACACCAAAAGACATATGTTCGGAATATTAAATGTAGATAAAATCAAAAACTAACTACACGATTGTGATGGTCTTTGCGACACGGATCTTTTGAGTCTAGTTAGGCCATAGTAGGACAATATTGACAAAAAAAGCCGAAATTTATCTTTTGCTACTGTGTGTTAAAAAGTCAAATTTTTCCGACATCTAAACAAGGCCTAAGCTGGTTTAGATTTGCCATGCGCAGGTAAATTTGAGCAGAAATCATGCTGGTATGGTGACTACTGCTCCTGTGAACTCCGAGAGATCATGCAGAAGTCAGAACAGAAAAGCAAAAGGATGAGGTAGAATCGAGAGATGCTGCTGTTGTGCTGCATCTGCATGCAAAGACAACAACAACTTAGCCTTTTGTCCCAAGCAAGTCGGGGTAGGCTAGATATGAAACCCAAAGCGTACCACCAACATAAAGACACGTAGAAGAAGTCATGGCTCGGGAACGTTGATGGCTAGTCTCCAAGCGCCCCTATCCAAAGCTAAGTCCTTGGAGATATTCCACTCCCTAAGGTCTCTGCATGCAAAGACAGTTGAATAAAAAGATAAAGAAGCGGCAGCCCGGTAAAAGAGAGAAAAAAAGAAGGAACTGTGACCGGGACGACGGTGCATGCAAAGGACGAGCAGCGAGCGCATCTGCCTTCTGCATCTGCCTGTGCCTGGCTGTTCATCCTTTTGACCGTTAGTCGTGAACAATGTCGATCAGCATTGGCTGGCTGGCGTCGAGATAGATGACATTTGGGTTTTGCACGGACGAGAGATGTCGTCGAGATGCACGTCGTTGGGCCGACCGTCTCTGTATCGTATCCGTCTCGAAGACGAACCGAGAGCCCCTGTGTCCCCGGCCATGGTGATACACGTACGTACGCCGCCGCCGCCGCCGCCGCTTGTGAACATTTGCCGGCCTGCCGCGCGCCCATGTACAGAGCTCGATGGCCCGCTGCTACAAACACATTGCCCAGACCTTTGTTGCGTCGTGCTCCGTGCGTGCTGTGTTCTTGCATTGCAGTGCTGCTGGTTGGGCCATTAGCTAGCGCCCCTGGTTCCATAAAAAGTAGGAGTACGAACGATGCAGCACTCCTAGTACGTGTTTTGTTGGAAACAGACACGGTCGATGGAGTGCTAGCTAGTACTACACAGTTTCGTCGCACAAAGTATATTATGCTGGCATTTTAGGGTTAGCAGCACTGGACGCGCATGCACCCGATCGAGCAGGTCACCAATAATACGTACACGGCGGTGCATGGCGAGTCGGTGCGTCGCGTGACAGATGGTGACGACACACGGCACGTGCCACAGACGACCGGCTACAGGGGTAGGTACGGTACGGTACGGCCGTCGAGGAGTGGCTGGAAAACATAACTCCCTGCCGTCTGTCTGCCTGCCTCGCGAGCAGCAACAGCAAGCGCGCAGGCAGCAGCTCCACGGCACGGCACGGCACGGCAGGCGGTACGAATCTTGACGCAGCCAGCCCGGCCGTGCTTATTGTGTCGTGTCCGTCCTTTTTGGTTTTCCACACGACTGCACGACGTTGCATGGCCGTACCACGCATCTCTGCCACTGAAGCCGATGGGTGGTACTCCTATATGGAGTGGATCTGACTCGTCTTCCTGTACGTGCGCCCGCAAACGAGAACTCGAGCAGAATTAAAGGCTGGCTAGCTAGCTGATCGAATGGTATCCATCCATGGATGTGTGTGTGTGATGTGAAGCTCCGGCGGAAAGGCTACCATGCATATGTAGCCCAAGCCTCCAACAAGCTAGCAGAGGTCTCTGATGGATGGATAGATAAGGTAGGCGTGGCCGTGGCGCCGGGCCGATACGCCGCTGTTTGCTTCGCATTGCCTTTTTCAAGACCCTCGGACGCGACGGTGCGCGCAGCTGTTTTTGTTGCCCTAGCACTAGCAGTAGCAGTTTTGATCGACCATCCATCCAGCAGGTTCAGGCATGCTGCTGGCTGGGTGGGTGAGGCTATGAATGGCATCCTCCTCCTCCCATCTGACGACAGGGTCAAAGCCCACAACCTCACAATCCCCATGATAATTAACAGTGTACGGTACGCACGAAGGGCAGCACGGCCGCATGGTGGTCGCCCGCACGAGTAGTTGGTGGGCTGCGAGGGCGACGTTTCATCACAAAACGGGCCGCAACCCAGCATGTGGCCTTTGTGCAACACGATGTCCAACCGGCCCAATACACGCCGACCCGGCCCACAGGCCCGACCCGGGCCCGGCCCGCGCCAGGCCCGCCCACGAACCTTACTGGACGGGCGTGGGCAGGGATCTTGAAGCCTGTGAATTTTTTTGGCCCGAGCCCGGTCCGAAATGCTGTTTTTAGTTGTTTTACACTATAAAATGCGCGGGCGGCCCGCCCAAGCCCGGGCCCGGCCCGAAAATTGAGGCCCGATGCGTCCAGTGGGATGGTCATGGGCAGGATTTTTTGGGCCCGAAATAACAGAAATTTTTTTCAGCCCGGCCTGAAAAATGCTCAGGTCTAGACCTGAGGTCCGCGCTGGTCGGGTTCCTCCTCGCGGGAGACCCCCGCCCAACGGCCGGCCGTGGGGTGGCGCGGGAGGGAGGGGCGAGGAGTAGGCCGCCGGCCCCTCTGCTCCCGGATCCGGCCACCGTCGCAACTATACCCGAGCATTTTGAGTCTGGCCCGGTCCGGTCCGCGTCAGACCCGCCCACAGACTTTACTGGACGGGTGTGGGTAGAGATCTTGAAGCCCGCGGTTTTTTGACCCGAGCCCGGTCCGAAATGTTGTTTTTAGTTGTTTTACACTATAAAATGCGCGGGCGGCCCGCCCGAGCCCGGGCCCGGCCCGAGCCCGGCTTGAAAATTGAGGCCCGATGCGTCCAGTGGGATGGTCATGGGCAGGATTTTTTCGGCCCGAAATAGCAGAATTTTTTTGCAGCCCGGCCTGGCCCGAAAAATGCTCAGGTCTAGTCACGACGAGCTGCCCCTCTGATCCCGGTCGGCGATGGCCTGCAGGAACGGCAGCGAAGTTCGTGCGTGCGATAGCTCGCCCCCTCGACGCTCGCGGCGGAGCTCGCCCAGACCAGCGGCGCTGTTGACGGATAAAAGACGTATCCACCTACGATCCGCAAGCGTACGGACCTACACCTTTTTCACCACGGGATTCCCTAGGTTCTTGTCAATCCGCGAAGCAAGGGGATTACAAGCGTTTGATCTACCTCTACTCACTACCTTACCTAAACCCTATCTATGATTAAACTAGAAAACGACTACACTACACTAGAGAGAACGATTAAGCTAACAAGATATGAAAGAGACACTTGCCCATGGGTCTACAATACTTGAGCATGCAACCGCTTAAAGCACGAAAAACCCATCTAATCTATCGAGGGTTGTGACCACGGTTTCGCCCTTTCCCTTCCCCCGTACTGTCACTACGTGGAGGTATTCGTGACTAGACCTATGATGGACACGGCGTATTGAATGGATGCAAGGGAGCATTGGGGCCTTACTCCCTTTACGACATGGTATCTAACCTTAAACATCAAAGCATGTTCAACACAATATGATAGATAGATGTTCCAACAAAGTAGCGATTACATCTCAAGATCGATTACAACCCATGGACAAATGAGAAGATTACCCCATCATGGTGCTAGACATGGCACCGTTGATCATGGTGACACTTCCGACGGTGCCTTCCTTCTTCTCCACTTGTGGGTGCTTCCTTTGAGATGGGCGATCCTCCTCCGAAGGTCTCCCTCCTCTCTCTAGCTTGTGGATGACCTCTCGGTGTGAATGGCTCTCTGTATTGCGAATGGCGGCGCCTCCACGAACTTAGGGTTGAATATCCTTAGGGTGCAAGGAAAGGGGGGCCGAACCGACGCTGGAAGTGGGCCAGGCCGGCCGGCTTGGGCCGATCGGCCCAGGCCCATCCAGGCTCGGTTCGATCGCCTCTTCGCTCCCATGGGTCCTCATGCATTTATGCACTTTGCCCCCTCCACTTGCACCATTTTGATGATGTCATCCTCGCGTCCAAGATGGAGGTTCTCCTTACATGAAGTTCAATCTTTTACGCTTCAATCCTCGGGCATGTTCCTTTGTAACACTTCGGTCCTTGCCACCATTGGAAGTGATTCCATCAAGCTCATGAACACAAACAAGACTCCGTAATTGCTCCTTTCAACTTTTTGTGAATCCGTCCTTTATGTCCATGTTTTCCTACATAAACACAACACTTCCAAATGCATGAACAAAGATGAACTTGTTATATGATTAGTGTGCCTAGTGGCGGGTTAGTTCCATAATCGAATCCAAACCAAAGTGTAATGAACATGTTTGGTGTACCAAAATACACCGTCAACATCTCCCGACACTTAGATCTTGCTCGTCTTCGAGCAAGTACTCGTAAAAGAATTTTGTCCAAGGCGTTGTTATCGTGCTCTGCTAATTCTTTCTTCACAAGTTAGTCAATCTTTTATCTTTTATACATAAACATAAAGCAATGATCATCATACATAAACATGGGCATTTCAAATTCTTACCACGTCAAGATTTACCCCACAACTCAAACTCTTCACTCGAGGTCTTCAATTTCTGTCATGCTTACTTATTTGCTTTCATTGGAGGGTTTTTATGATTTTCAAAAATAAAATTCCTGCAACAAGTATTAGACAAATACCTTTCTCCAAGTTCTCACATGTCGCTCATATGAGGTGGCTATCCTAAACATTTTTTATAAAACTCTCACCTTACATAAGTCTCTCATATAACATGTAGAGTGGAGCTATAGGTATGGTTAGCACAATCAACACAAGTATTGTCGAACTAAGAACTTCCTCTAATGGTTGTTTACCTTTCAAAACCAATGATCATGAGAATAAACCATATGTTGGGATATCAAAGATAAGAAGATATAGAATGGTGGACATGTGCAAGGGCAAAAAATATGACTGTGAGGCACCGATGACGTCCTCGTTGTCGGATTGCACATGGTTGGAAAAAGAGTGGAAGTTTCGTCTCTCAACAACGTGACATCCTTCTTTGCACTTTATTTTCTTTCACTCGATTCACCCTTCCCATATCTTTCTTGCCATTCCCGTTCTCTCTTTTTCTTCTTTTCTTTTTCAATCACTCTCTTTCATTCTCTCATACACACTTTTTCTTTATTTTTATATTTTTCTTTCTTTCTTTTCCATACACATATTTTTCTCTTTACTTTTCCCTCTCTTAACATCTTTATCCCTCTTTTCAAAGCTCTCAACTCCTCTCTTTCTTGCATAAACACAATCTGAATTTTAAAATAAAACCATGCTAGAGACGAGACGAAACTTCGAGAGTAGGTTGTGTTCAAGGAATACAATGTACAAAAGAGATATAAAGTATTGGGTATGGAATTCGGCGATGTACGGGACTTCCGATGTGAAAGTCACGTTGTCGAATGCATGACGAGGCTAGCAACAAAATATAAGCACAAGGATATGATCATTGCTCGAAATTAAAACTTCCAAGAGAGAAGGATCCTAGCCCAACTCATTATGCTAATCGCACTTATGGCGGAGCAAAATTAAACTAGGCTTTGTATAGGATTTTTCTTAAACTCTCAACTTGGAAAAAGAGAATTTGCTAACCTTTATTACAAGGGGTTTTTCGATAATTTTCAGAATTGAATTCCTCCAATTTTTAGCATCGAACATAGCACAATCAAAATATAAAGCTCTAGATCGAAGCATGATGCGGGTACTTTTAGAGGTAGCAACTCCACTAAGCACCATGGTAAACGTTTCAAACCAAACACTTATGTTCATATATCAAAAATTAAAAATGAATAACGAGTAAAGCAAGAAAAGCATCACATAAGACAAAAATTTAAATGACTCTTTTTATTTGATTTTATTTGACGCAAACACTAAATTAAGACACTTCAGACTTGCAAAAATTTAAAACACACTCAAACTTAAGACTCTTAGGCTCTAAAACTCTCGCGAAAACTAAACCGAACCAAAACTAAACTTGAAGCTAAAGGCTAGCTAGCTAGATCTCCCCACGCTAAAATCATACGACGTCCTCGTCGTATCTTACAAAAAACCTAAGGGGGAAAACTCTATCTAGTGGTACTTCCCGCAACTATTGCACCACTTGCCCTTCATGTTCCCCACCATGCCGAATAGCTTCCGCACGTTGCGATTCAGGAACTTGTAGTCATCTTCGACCATGTGTTCCAAATCCTCCATGCGTTGCCTCATCGCCTCCATGGCCTAGAAACACTCGTCGACCGATGCGTAAAGCTCCGAGATGGAGTGACGGCAAGCCGCACAACACATCGGATGCATCCTGAAAGGGTCGTCGTCACCAGGGTCTCCACCGTCGTCGTCGCCACCGTCGCCGCCGTCGCCGCTGGGGCCTTAGGGAGTCTTCTCCTTGGGAATCTCTTCCCAATAATACAAATCATTATCATCTCTTCCGGCAGCTGCCTACGAGCTCGGGCTATGATCATCGGAATAGTCGCTCCCCCCATAGTCTTTAGGCTTGGGTGACACCTCCTTGTAATCCTTCCTCTTCATGCCTCGGATGCGCGCCGACCTTCGAACGGGAGTAGGGACCTTCTCCTCCTTGACGGGGTTGCGAGATGCGATAGCTCCGGTCGGGACACGCCCTCTGCAAAGGATGCGGACGGTCCTCTTGATCTCCACGAGTAGCTTGAGCTCGCATCGCTTCGCCTCCTCCATCGATGGCTCCTCGGCGCCTTGCTTCAACTCTACGCTCTTCGGGGACATCATGGCTGTCGTGTGGGTTCAAGTGAATGCGAAATGGGATGGATTCCCGAGTTCCCAATTCGGCCAATTAAATAGTCCGAAAAAGGAATACTCTAGAAACCGCATTTTCCTTTTTCAAACTCCCCTTAAATTTTTCTGACCAAAGAAGGAAGTCGAAAAGGCACGTCCCAGGGAAAAACCAGGGGCGAACCGCCGCTGGGCCCCCCTGGGCCGGTCGGACCGGTCCGACCGGCCCATCTTGCTTCGCGGGCCGGTTCGGTTCGATTTTCCGTGTACCCCCTTTATTTCGCATTTTTAGCCCATGAGAAAATGATGGCCCGGTAAAACTTCGCGAGAAACTCCAGGAAAATAAAAGAAAAACTATTTACAAAAATCCACACCTTGTTTTACATCATAGGCTAGACGTTCGAGCTCTTCTTCCATGGTGAAGACATCAATATGGTGAAGAGGCACAACATCGGGTTCGTAGTAAACCTTAAGCCGTTGACCATTCACCATGAATTGGTCACCTTTCACATCCATGATGGTTACCGCTCCATTGGAGAGCACCGAATGAACAATGTAAGGTCCGTCCCACTTGCTTTGCAATTTCCCCTTTCTGAAGGTTTTGAACCTCGAATTGTAGATAAGGGCCTTATCTCCTTCTTTCAATTCTTTCTTCTTCAACCTTTTGTCATACCACCTTTTAATCCTTTCTTTGTATATGTGCGCATTTTCATATGCTTTCAACCTCATCTCCTCTAGCTCGCTTATTTGAATTCTTCGCTTTACCACCGCGACATCTAGATCGAGGTTCATCTCTTTGATCGCCCAATAGGCTTTATGTTCCAACTCAACCGGAAGGTGGCAAGCTTTGCCATATACGAATTGAGAAGGGCTCATATCTATCGGTGTCTTGAACGCCGTTCGATATGCCCACAAAGCTCCGTCTAATTTCTTTGACCAATCTTTGCCTCCCTTCTCTACGATTTTGTTGAGGATGCTCTTTAATTGCCTATTCGATGTTTCCGCTTGTCCGTTGGTTTGTGGGTGATAGGCCGTAGGGACCCTATGTTCAATTCCCAACTTGGACAAACACTTTTTGAAATTCTTCCCGGTGAAGTGAGTTCCTCCATCGCTTATCAAGATTCTCGGTGTACCGAAGCGAGGGAAATCACGCTCTTGATCATGGCACTGGACTCCTCCGTGGAAGCTTTACGACATGGCATGGCCTCTACCCACTTGGATACATGATCAACCATGACTAGGATATGCTCAAATCCATGTGAGTTTTTGAAAGGCCCCATGAAGTCTATTCCCCACACATAGAATAAGTCGATTTGTAGATTGTATCTCAAGGGCATATAATTTCTTTGAGAGATATTTCCGGTTCTTTGGCATTCGAGGCATGATGCAACATATCTTTTAGTATCTTCATGCATCTCCGGCCAATAGAATCCGCTAGACCATACTTTTGCTTGGGTCTAAAAATGGCTATAGTGTCCACCGTACTCCGCCGCGTGGCACTTTCTCAAAATTTGTAGCCTATCTTCTCTTGGCACACATCTTCTCATGACTCCATCATTGCCAAGTTTGAAGAGGTACGGTGCATCCCATAAGTATTTCTTACTTTCGGAGATTATCCTCCTTTGAGAGTTTCTATCTAGATGGTCAAGAGGCATCTTCCGAATTGCTCGAATGATATCAACCATCCAAGTGTCTTTATCGAGCACTCGATAGAGGTCGTCATCTCTCATATTTTCTTCTATGGGCTCTTTATCATCTTGTCCATGATTCATCCTAGACAAGTGATCAGCCACAACATTATCCACCCCCTTCTTATCACGAATTTCAACATCGAACTCTTGAATAAGAAGGATCCAATGAATCAATCGTGGTTTGGCATCCTTCTTAGCTAAGAGATACTTGATGGCCGCGTGATCGGTGTAAACAATGACCTTCGAGTTCACGATGTAAGATCTGAATCTTTCGAAGGCGAATACCACCACTAGAAAATCTTTCTCCATAGTGGCATAATTTAATTGTGCCTCATTAAGAGTTTTACTAGCGTAGTAAACAGCGTGAACTCGACCTTCCTTTCTTTGACCCAAAACCTCTCCTACGGCGTAGTCACTTGCATTGCACATGATCTCGAAAGGTTGGCTCCAATCCGGAGGTTGAATGATGGGAGCACTCACCAAAGCGCTTTTCAAGGTCTGGAATGCCGTTAGGTACTTCTCATCGAAGTCAAAATCCACATCCTTTTGAAGGAGATGCGTCAAAGGCTTAGTGATCTTCGAGAAGTCCTTAATAAATCTTCTATAGAATCCGGCATGGCCTAGAAAGCTCCTCAAGGACTTAACATCCATCGAAGTTGGGAGTTGCTCAACCGTGTCCACTTTAGCTTTGTCCACTTCGATGCCTCTCTCGGATATAACATGTCCGGGCACTATGCTTTGCTTAACCATGAAGTGGCACTTTTCCCAATTTAGCACCAAGTCTACCTCCGCACACCTCGTGAGGACCTTATCCAAGTTTGCCAAGCAATCCATGAACATCTTACCGTAAATGGAAAAATCATCCATGAACACCTCGACAATTTCTTCGATGAATTCCGAGAATATAGCCATCATGCAACGTTGAAAAGAGGTCGGAGCGTTGCATAGACCGAAGGGCATCCTTCTATATGCAAACGTTCCATAAGGGCATGTAAACGTTGTTTTGTGTTGATCATCCGGGTGAATGGGAATTTGCATGAACCCCGAGTACCCATCGAGAAAGCAAAAATAAGCGTGGTGTGCTAATCTCTCGAGCATCTCGTCAATGAACGGTAGGGGGAAGTGATCTTTCTTCGTTGCTTTATTTAGCTTTCGATTATCGATACACATCCGCCACCCAGTCACGGTTCTTTGTGGTATCAATTCATTCTTCTCATTCTTCACCACGGTTAAACCTCCTTTCTTCGGTACACAATGTACCAGGCTCACTCATTTGCTATGCAGAACCGGGTAGATGGTTCCGACATCAAGTAGCTTGATGACCTCTTTCTTTACTACCTCTCACATGACATGAGTTAGCCTCCTTTGGTGGTCCACTACGGGCTTACATTGGTCTTCCATAGGTATACGATGAGTGCAAAAGGCTGGGCTAAGACCTTTGAGATCATTGATCGAATATCCAATCACCTTTCTATGCTTTTTCAATAAATTCAGCAACTTCTCATTTTCTTCAGGACTCAACTCGTCGCTCATGATGACTGGATAAGTCTTGTTTGGGCCCAAAAATTCGTACTTTAATCCTTTGGGCAAAGATTTAAGATCCACCTCGGGCACTTGTGGCTCCTCGGGTTTGATTTCTCCTATGTCCTCGAATTTTTCTTCCTCCACGCTTCCATCTTGTAGTTCTAATCCTTTTGTTGCTTCTTCTAGTTCTTCGTCTTGTTGATCGTTAACTTGATTCTCCATCGCTCTTTGCAGCGGGTCCCTAAGGGTTTCAACAAAACAAAGACTATCTACCTTCTCTACTTCTTCGTCTTCGGGAGGAAAAGCTGAAGGGTGTTTAGAAACGCGAAGAAAATTATATGTGTACTTCTTTCCGTTAAGGTTCATTGTTACTTTGCCTTTTCCGACATCCAACACGGCATCAACCAACTTAAGAAAGGGCCTACCTAGGATTATATGATCATGATTACTATGGTAAGCATCAATAACAAAGAAATCGGTTGGTATACATTTTCCAGAGATGATTACATTCATGTTGCAAGCAATACCTAGAGGTCTAATAGTTCTACCATCTCCCATGATTAACTTTGTTGATGTTGGAGCTAAGTCTAGGTTGTGGTCTTGAACTTTATTGTAAATTTAAGAAGATAGGACAATTACTTGGGCTCTGATGTCGCACAAAGCTTTGCATTGAACTCTTAATCTCGCAACTCAAGTGTGGTGTCGTCTTCTCCTCTTCTTCGGATCCTATCGCGTAAACTTCGGCGAGGCGAGCGTATGACGATGCTTCGGGCTTGATCCCCATGATTCTTTTCACCTCGGCTATGTGTTCTGGATCCACTTCATCATCACCAAAGAGCTTTTGAAAGATCTCACCGGTGGTTTCAAGGTCGTATGAATCTTCCGCTCTATTTTCCGGTGGGAAATCTACTTCCAATGCTCTTGCCATCCCCTTTTGGTTAGGGAACGGTCTTCTATTGTTGAATACTTCTCTGTAATCAATTGGAACCCAATCCATTTGCTCGAACTCCCTTAATGGCTTCGCGCTTGACATACTTCTCTTATTTGTTTCATTTGATTCGGCAAAGTCAACGCTCGGGGTAGTTCTTGACTTGATGTGCCCCTCTTCAAGCTTTTCCAGGATTGGCTCCTCTTTTGTGACTTCCAGGGTTGCCTCTTTAGAAATTTCAGCACACATCTTCATCCTTGAATTGTGTTCCGTCTCTCCCACAAGTCTTGTTTCCCAATCTCTTCGCATGGCCGCTGCTTTACTGATCTTTTGTAAAAGTTGAGCGGCTTTCGTGAGTGTTTTCTCCGTGAGATCCCCACCTGCACACGTTTGGACGTATTACATGCAACTAGGAGTTAGGGAAAAGAAAAATGTATGCAAGAGTACGTCATCGGAGAAGCCGTGTCTTGGTCCTTGTTCGATCAACTCATTAAACCTATTCCATGCCTGGTCTATCCCTTCCTCTTCTCCTTGCGTGAAAGTGATCACTTGCCTCCTTAGATGTTGAACCTTATTAATTGGAAAAAACTTCTCGCAAAACTTCTTTGTCAACTTGTTCCAATTGCCTTCAAATTCAAAGGACGCAAACGAGTACCACGTCTTTGCTTCACCGGCAAGTGAGTAGGGAAAGAGATTCCATTTGAACCATTCATCAGGAACTCCTTCTTGACGCACCGTATTGCATAGCGTCGTGAAATTCCTTATGTGTCTATATGGGTTCTCCGTAGACATCCTTTCGAACGGGGTTGCTGCCACCATCTCGATGATCTTGGATTTGATTTCACACTTGGTCGCTTCAAGCTTCGAATTCGACTCTTGTACTTTTATGTCTTCACATCGAGGACTAGCGTAATCCCTTAGCGATTTCTTCGGTTCTTCCACGGGGTGGTTGACGAACGCCATCTAGACAACAAAATAAAAACAAAAACAAAAAGAAAACAAAGTGGTTTTCTAAGTAATATGTGTTAGATATTAGAAAACAAGCGATAAACTAAATATAAAACAAAGTTAGATGCAAACCAAACGATGTAAACTAGCTTGCTCCCCGGCAACGGCGCCAGAAAAATGGGCTTGTTGACAGATAAAAGACGCATCCACCTACGATCCGCAAGCGTACGGACCTACACCTTCTTCACCACGAGATTCCCTAGGTTCTTGTCAATCCAC
This sequence comes from Cenchrus americanus, assembly GCA_947561735.1. Taxonomy (NCBI): domain Eukaryota; kingdom Viridiplantae; phylum Streptophyta; class Magnoliopsida; order Poales; family Poaceae; genus Cenchrus; species Cenchrus americanus. Next base: position 7,487,051 of record OX387240.1, on the reverse strand, counting down.
GGAGCAAGGGGATTACAAGCGTTTGATCTACCTCTACTCACTACTTTACCTAAACCCTATCTATGATTAAACTAGAAAATGACTACACTACACTAGAGAGAACGATTAAGCTAACAAGATATGAAAGAGACACTTGCCCATGGGTCTACAATACTTGAGCATGCAACCACTTAAAGCACGAGAAACCAATTGAATCTATCGGGGGTTGTGACCACGGTTTCGCCCTTTCCCTCTCCCCCCCGTACTGTCACTACACGGAGGTATTTGTGACTAGACCTATGATGGACACGACGTATTGAATGGATCCAAGGGAGCATTGGGGCCTTACTGCCTTTACGACATGGTAGCTAACCTTAAACATCAAAGCATGTTCAACACAAGATGATAGATAGATATTCCAACAAAGTAGCGATTACATCTCAAGATCGATTACAACCCATGGACAAATGAGAAGATTACCCCATCAAGGTGCTAGACATGGCACCGTTAATCATGGTGACGCTTCCGACGGTGCCTTCCTTCTTCTCCACTTGTGGGTGCTTCCTTCGAGATGGGCGATCCTCCTCCGAAGATCTCCCTGCTCTCTCTAGCTTGTGGATGGCCTCTCGGTGCGAATGGCTCTCTATATTGCGAATGGCGGCGCCTCCACGAACTTAGGGTTGAAGATCCTTCGGGTGCAAGGAAAGGGGGGCCGAACCGACGCTGGAAGTGGGCCAGGCCGGCCGGCTTGGGCCGACTGGCCCAGGCCCATCCAGGCTCGGTTCGATCGCTCCTTCGCTCCCGTGGGTCCTCATGCATTTATGCACTTTGCCCCCTCCACTTGCACCATTTTGACGATGTCATCCTCGCGTCCAAGATGGAGGTTCTCCTTGCATGAAGTCCGATCTTTTACACTTCAATCCTCGGGCATGTTCCTTTGTAACACTTCGGTCCTTGCCACCATTGGAAGTGATTCCATCAAGCTCATGAACACAAACAAGACTCCGTAATTGCTCCTTTGAACTTGTTGTGAATCTGTCCTTTATGTTCATGTTTTACTACATAAACACAATACTTCCAAATGCATGCACAAAGATGAACTTGTTATATAATTAGTGTGCCTAGTGGCAGATTAGTTCCATAATCAAATCCAAACCAAAGTGTAATGAACATGTTTGGTGTACCAAAATACACCGTCAACAGGCGCGAAGCTCGCCCATGCTGGCAGCTCCGAGCTCCCCGCGCCGACAGAGCTCCCCACGACCGCCCGTCCTCCACAGCTCCCAACGCTCCCCGCGGCATCGAGGAAGTGCGACATCAAGGAAGAAGATAAAGGTAGAAAAAAATAAAAATAAAAAGGAATAGGTGAGAGCTTGACAGGTGGGGTCCCCTGATGAGAAGTGGGACCCTCACTACCGGTGTTATCATACCATCTAACCGTGTTTCCAATTTCTTCAAACATGAGATGTGTTCACTCCGTCCTCAAAATCAGAGGTACAACCAAACGCTGAACGGGTTCGCTCCGTCCCCCAAAATCGAGTTGCATCCAATCCAACCTACCCAACCCTCAACCAAACACACAGTTAGGTAAGCCTAAGACCATCTCCAGCAGTATCTGCAAACTCACCCTCATTTGCAAAATGAAGAAAAAAAGCTACTGTAGCACCTCCAACAGTATGTGCAACTGCATCTGCAAAATGGGCGTCGCCTTCAGCCGAACTGCATCCCTAGATTTATTCCTCCTTGTTGCATCATTACAGTGCCAACTGCCCCTCCCTCCGTCCCCGCTTTCGCGTCCGCCCTCCCTCCGTCCCCAATGGCCGCTACTCAATTCGGAGCAGGGGCACCACAGAGGAGCTCCCCGGTTGGCGCGACGGCGGGCGAGCTGCGCCAGAAGTGGAACAGAGCTACCACGGCCCCATCATCGACCGCAGGAGGAGAGAGCTCAAGCAGCTCACAACGGAGCTTGAGCAGGTCGCAGTCGCCGCCAAGCCGCCACTTTTGCTTCGCCTCACACCGTGGAGCTCCTCCTCGCCGCCGTGCCAACCCCTGCTCGTTCGGGTCACGCCACGCCCTGCACCGCCAGCGGAATCCCTGAGGAGGCCGCCATTCGTCGTCCCCACGTCGAGGCGGAGCCTCTCTTCTTCATCTCTGGCCGAGCAACGGAGCTGCGGCCACGGCAGCGCTCCGCCTCCTCTTCCGCCACCTCACCACCACAACCACCTCGTCCTCACGACAAGCCCGGATCCGATGAGTGTGGCAGCGGAGCTGGAGGCGGGAGGTGCGTTGACCTTCGCCGGGACTGAGGAGGTGAGGCAGAGGGCCTCGGAGGTTCCCGAGCCCGCCATGGATGAGGAGGATGCTTCCTCTCCTCCTCCTCTCTATCGAATCCGGCGCCGCTCGGGGAGCCGAGACGGATGCGAGTTGCCTCCTCCCGCGACCGACGGTGGCGCGAGCTTCCTCCCTTCCTCCTTGAGCGGCACCTGGCGGGCTCCCTTCCTCCTCTAGCTCGCGACGAAGAGCAGCGGCGAAGCTTGCTTGCGCTCGGCACGGCCTCCGCAAGCCCGCGGGAGGCAACTACCCAGGTCGTTGTGCGACGGCTTCCGCTAAGCTGCTGGAGGCGCTCCTCCTTTGCAGCACAAAATCTCTCTCCTTTCTGCAGAACTCGATTTTGCAGATGAACTGCTGGAGACGGTCTAAACCTATTAGGTATGCGGCTTTGGACTTGTAATCAGCCAGCGCGGTCCATATATTTCAATTCCAATTTCGAAGCCTGTTGTGAAATTCATCTATGCTTATCATATAACCAAATTAAACACTCTACGTACGCATTTCAGTGGTCAAAGTACATCAACTAAGCGCCCTTGGACTGCGCATGCGTATATGAACTACGTTTTCAAAATTGTATTGGCAGAGAGCCAACCTTTGGTTCAACTTTTTTTTGTCCCGGTTGAAACTTAAAGTCGGAACAAACGTGACCTCGAGTGTCTGCAAACGTCTCGAGCCTTTAGTCTCGGGTGGTAATAAAACAAATGGAGCAGTGCGTCTCAAGGAGGCTGGAGGGTGCAGCGACCTCCAATGGGCGCGAGCGCGGCGGCCTCCGGCGAGCCAGGACTACGCATAGGGCTGGATATCGAGCCTGCCTCTGCTCATTAAGGCTCGGCTCGTTATGACTTGGCTCATTAGAGCTCGACTCGTTTTATCTCGTTATCTTAGCGAGCTAGGAACCCAGCTCGACTCGGCTCGTTAAGAAGCTCGAGCTGGCTCGTTAAGCTCACGAGCCAGCTCGTTAACTGTTATAAATTCAAAAAATCATAATTAACAGGTAAGTATGGAATCAACAAATGCAACATGCTCACAAGCCAACCAACAATGAAACTAAGTAGTCAACAAGCAATCTAGTACTTCAAGTTATTATGTTGTGATATGAAGTTGGACCTATTAAGTTGTTTGCTGGCTGCTCCAACCCTGGCTCGTTAGGGCCCAAGAGCCAGCTCGAGCTCGGTTCGTTATCGTAACAAGCTAAAACCTGAGCTCGACTCGTTACAAATTTACTAACGAACCGAGCCGAGTCACTAATGAGCGAGTTCAAGCAACCTAACGAGCATCGAGCTTTTCGTCCAGCCCTAATTTCGCATGATGTGTATACGATCTACGTTTTCGAAAGTTTTCGATCAATATTACATTTTCCGCGGAAATGGTACAGCAATGAGTGATCTCCTTGCAGATTTCCGTCATGTTTTCATCAAGTCTGCTGCCCTACTCCATGGTCTCGTAAATTCCCAATCCATCTCCGCTTACTGTTGGACCGATTCGTGCATGAATGTTTGTTTTTAAATTGTGAAGTTTGAAATTGTACTTTGTGGAGTTGGCGTGGTGCAATGTTTTATCTGGACCGCGACACGTATTCACTGAAATTCAACTACGAAGTTTGGAATTTGATGGTAAAACATTAGGGCACCCGCAATGGTAAAGTAAACTTTGCTCTCTATAAGGATATACACCTCAGCTATAGATATCAGTGTAGATCACTCACCCAATAATCTTACTTTTGACATGCTTTACAAAGTTTTGTGGGATCCACAGAAAAATATTTTACTGAACCCAGATCCCTTTCCTCTCGGTCCACGGCACAGCTACGCGCAGGCCCGCTGGCCGAGCTCCTCCCAGCCTCCCCGACGATTCGCTGCTGATCTCCCAGCGTCGGCACCCGCCCCGTGTCCTTCTTTCCTCCCATGTCGAGCACCGGCAAGCCTCCACCGCAAGAGCCCCCTTTCTGCGCCGACCGCAGCCACGGCTGGGGGCAGGGTGCGGAGGTGTGCGCGAAGGATAGGGACAGGCCCGCTGATCGAGATCCGTCCGGCGCCGCCGGCCGGCGGCGCCGAGGACCGCCCGCCCGCGGCCGGCGCCGAGGCCGCCCCGTCGCTTCTCCCCCGCGGCGGCGCGGTTGAGCTCCTCTCCGCTGACTCCTCGCCGGTCAAGATCCGCCGCCGGGCCGGCGGCGCCGAGGGCCGCCTTGCCCGCGCCGGCGCCGAGGGCCGCCCGCCGCTTCTCCCGCGGCGGCGCGTCCGAGCTTCTCCCCCGCTGATTCCTCCGACCTCCTCCCTGCCGGCTCCTCCGACCTCCTGCCCTCGCCGGCGCTTCGTCCACCTCCCCGTGACGGCTCGTCCGGCTCCTATCCCGTCGGTGGCCTGTGCCAACTTGCCCGCATCTCGTCCTCCTCCTCGCGGCAGTTGCTCGCTAGAACGGCGCGCCGACGCGCATCTCTGCCCCGCGGAGTTGTGCGGCTCGGCACGGTTAAACGCGCAGTGGGACCCACGACGCGTGAAAGACGCATGAAAATCTGTGTAGCGCATGCCGCTGGGTTAAGCGAAAGTACATTCTCTCTCCTACCCTCTCTCTCTTACGTGGTTCTCTTGTAGCACTACGGGAAAACGGCAGATTGCCGTGCGTCAAAATGTTTGCCGTGCGCTTTTCATCGGGCGCACGGCAAACGTCGACTTTGCCGTGCGTTTTCTGCAAGACGCACGTCAAACAAAAACGCACGGTACCTATATACTTTGTCGTGCGTTTTTATGGGGGCGCACGGCAATCACAATTCTTTGCCGTGCGTTTTCCATGGACGCACAGCAATTATTGCACACTGGCGGTTGGCCGCCCCAACTGAACGGACTGCTGACGGGCGTCAAGCTTTGCCGTGCGCCTTGGAAAAACGCACGGCAAAGACAAGAAGTTTGCCGTGTGTTTTCGTATGGCGCACGGCAAAGTTACAGCATTGCCGTGCGTTTTGCTTTGGCGCACGGCAATGTATTTTTAAAAATGGAGTTTTCACACCTTATTTCAATTTTTCCTCCACAAGTATATTATTTTGCACTCTACATTTCAATTATATACTCATATCTTTATTTTTGCTAATTTTAACGAATTGTTTTGATTGATGGGATTTTTTTTGTGTTAACCAAATTTGAACTGCAAGTGCATAAAATAATAAAGTATAGTTTCTAGAAAAATGTTATTTGTTTAATTGATACCTTTTTAGAACCTTATGCATGAAAGTACTTGGAATTTTAAACAATTTTTTCGCGGGGAATGATAAAATATATGTATGTGAAATGTTTTTTTATTGTATTAATTGCAAATGAAGTTTGAAAGTGAAGAGATTTGTCGAGAGCTCGTGATATACCGTGGGAAGGGTGTGAAAAATAGTACAAAGAGGTTTGGAACGATCTGTCACGTATAGTGTTTAAAAACCGAAGCATCTAACTCGAAGTTTCATAATGTTTATAGTCATCTCACTTGGTACGTAGTCTTAGTAAATTTTGAACTTGGTTTTTGACTTGAAAACTTTTCTCTAGTGAACATAAAACTTACATTGACTCATGTTAGTTCATGGTCTTTTTTCGCATCCATTTGCTAATTTTCATATATTAACTGTGACTAAATAACTGTAACTAAATAATTTAAATAGACATATATTGAATTTGAGTAATAACTTAACCTAGTTGTAAAAAAGACATTCATATTTTTTACTATAATGAAAAGCTTCATCTAATTTTGAATACTGCATTCACAAAAATTTGAATTTTCCATTCATAGGAATAAAAAAAATAGAAATTTACATCTCTTTGCCGTGCGCTGCAGTAAATAACGCACGGCAAAGGGCATATATTGCCGTGCGTTGACTTCGCAGGCGCACGACAAACACCTTGGCCCCACTCGCCCGTCGCAGCAGACCGAATCATCAGCGTTAAAAAAAACAACCGCATATTGCCGTGCGTTGACTTCGCAGGCGCACGGCAAACACCTTGGCCCCACTCGCCCGCCGCAGCAGATCGAATCATCAGCATTAAAAAAAAGAACCGCATCGCCACATCTCCAGCGCCGCCAGCCCGCCATCGACCCCTACCTCCCGCATCCGCCGCGCCCGTCCGCCCGCCCGCCGCCGCGCCCGGTCCGCCCCGCCCGCCCGTCCGCCGCCGCGCGCGGCCGCCCGCCCGCCGCCGCGCCCGCCGCCCGCCCGCCGCCACGGCCCGTCCGCCGCCCTCGCCCGGCCCCCGCGCGCGCGGCGGTGCCCGCCCCCCCTCCTCCGGGACCCGGCTCGCCCCCCCCCTTGTCCGGGGCCCCCCCCCCTCCCTCCGGCCCGCCGCCCCGCCCACCGCCGCCCGCCCCCGCCCGCCCCGGCCCCCTCCCTCCGCCGCCGGCCCCCCTCCTCCGGCAGACCTTCGGACGTCGCGCCCTCCCCCGGCGCCCCGGCCCCGCCCGTGCCGCACAAAGGATGTGTGTTTCCCCTAATTTTTTCCATGTGTTGCATTGCTATAATCGACTTATTCACCACCTCCCGCAATCTAACACATTAATCTTAATTACGCAGAAGGGAAGTAGAGGCAGGAGGAGGGGGAAAAGGGAAGGAGGGCAGGGGAGAATAAGGAGGAGGAGATGGAGATGGAGAAGGGGTAGGAGTGGGCCGGAGAACAAGGAGGAGGAGAGGGAGGAGGCCGAGGGTGAACACGGAGGAGGGGTCTGCTCCGGCCGTGCTCAAGCACCTCGCTGCCTCGACACCTCACTCCATTCGATCGGTAATCAATGTCTCGACCTTTCTCGAATTTTGAGATTAAATTAGTATGATGAGTTGATGACCTACACTTTCGTAGTAGTGATGCATAAGTATGTTAGAATTAGATCAAATGAGTTAAATTTAGTGATGCATAAGTATGTTAGATTAAATTGGTGTACTTTGTTATGCTCAATGACAAAGTCAAAAAATGGCAAAATATCGGAGGCAAATCACTACTTCTTGTGTACGGCCATCGAGCCGGGGGAAGAAATTGTTTTTGTGGCCCGACCTTCGTGTCGTGGATTTTCTTGCAGGTTTTGGAAACCTCACGGTACAGGGGAGGTGCTGCCGAAATTTTAAATTAACGCTAAGTCTTGATGGGTTTTTGCAGGAGTAGGAGGAGGCCACGTTGCTGTTGCCTAGGAGGCCTCTTCGGGCTCCGTCTTGCCGCCCGTCCCCGTCTCGTGTCGAGTTACTAGGTGAGCATGTGCCAATGCCCTTGTTTCCATATCATGTACCTAGATGGCTAGATCACGTAACCTAGTTAGGCGTCTCCCGTTCGAACGAGATACGCTTGGAAATATGCATATGCTTGCATATCTATGATCGTATCTCTGTTTTGAATTGTCCACGTTTTTTGGACGTTCTGAGGATGTGTAGATGGGTTTAGTTTCCATGGTCCGCTCCGATCCGGGGACGAGTTTCGGCTTCACCTTCTCGTTGTTCTCCCGGACACAATCTCCTTTCCAGGACGTGTACTTGGAGAACAGCGGGGAGGTGCTGCCGAAATTCTGTCTCGGCTAGGAGTAGAGCATGGGAACTAAACCCATCTAGACATCCTCGGGTGGGTTTAGGACCTATCTTTACCTACAATAGCATGATATATATCGTGTAGAAGCATGCATGCCATGTTAACAAATCTTCTAAGAGTTTTGTTTCTTACACCACCGTGTTATGTCTTTATATCAATGGTAAAAGAATGGATAACCGTGAGTGGATGTACATGGGCTGGAGGAATAAGCGTGACTTCTCCAGTGAATTCGAGCGCAACGTTTCTGTAAAAAGGCTTTTGACAAAGGACAATATAAAGCGCCGTGTCCATGTAGTAAGTGTGAAAATAAGTCAGACCAAACTCAGCTCACCATGGGTAAACACATTATCACATATGGGTTTGTGGCAAACTATACCCGGTGGATCTGCCCTGGTGAAGCACATCGTGCGAGAGACGAGGTCTTGAGGCAACGCATCGAGGAATTTGATGATGAAGCCGGGTGCGGAGACATGTTAGAAGACTTTCATCAAGCAAACTTCAATGAAGGGCCTGACCATGTTATGAAGGAAGCTCCGCAGCCAACCGCGAAGGCTTATTACGATATGTTGTCTTCTCGCACGTAAACCACTTCACAAGCATACTACCGTGTCTCAACCGGATGCCATAGGACGCTTAATGGCCCTAAAGTGTAAATTGGGAATCGGTCGAGATGGCTTTAATGAAATGATGACGCTTTTGGCTCCATACTTCCGACAGATCACATTCTCGCCACATAACATGTACGAGGCACAGAAAATCCTTCGTTCACTTAAGATACCATACGAGATGATAGATGCTTGTACAAATGGTTGCGTCTTGTTTCGGAAAGAACATGCGGATGCAAAGTACTGCCCCAAATGTAAATCCTCTAGGTACCTGGAGGTAAACTCTGGTGATGGTCATAAGAAGCAATCGGACATCCCGGTGAAAATCTTACGGTACCTCCCATTCATACAGAGGATCCAACGACTGTACGCGACCGAGGAATCCGCAAAACAGATGACATGGCACAAAGATGGTGTACGATATCGTCCCGATAACATGGTACATCCAGCCGATGCTGATGCTTGGAAATATTTTGACGACCAACATAAGGACAAAGCCGACGAAGCTCAAAATGTACGTGTTGCGTTGGCTACAGATGGGTTCAATCCTTATGGACTGATGGCTGCACCATACACTTGTTGGCCCGTGTTTGTTATCCCCCTCAACCTCCCCCCTGGCATCATGTTTAAGCGACGAACATATTTGTGTCATTGATAATTCCCCGGAGACCCCGGTGATAAAATGAGTGTGTACATGCAGCCTTTGATTGATGATTTGGAAATTGCTTGGAAGGAAGGGGTACGTACATATGATCAAGCTACAGACACAAACTTCACAATGCATGTGTGGTACATGTACTCCCAGCATGACCATCCGGCGTATGGGCTATTCAGCGGCGGTGTGTCCACGGGAAGTACCCATGCCCAAGATGCAAGGCTGCTTTAAAGTTTATCTCGGTTGGCGAAGGGTACCAAGTATTCTTGTTTCGACCTACACCGACAATTCCTCCCTATGGACCATCCATCCGTACGAGACACCAAGAACTTTACAAAAGGTGTCATGGTTGAAGACCCCCCACCGCCGATGTTGACAGGAGCGGATATTCTTGCTCGCTAACCGCGCTCAAGGAAAAAGCAACAGGTGGTTACGAGGGGTACGGTGAGGAGCATGCTTGGACTCAGATGTCAGGCTTGTGGAGACTACCCTACATGACTGACCTTCTTCGTCCACATTACATTGATATGATACACACGGAAAAGAACGTCGCTGAGGCACTCTGGTGTACAACCATGGAGATTGCGGATAAGTCAAAAGATAACATTAAGGCTAGACTTGATCAAGCTAGTATATGCGATAGACCAAAGTACAACATGAAGCCTCCCAAGCCGGCAAGAAATGGAAAAAGCCTTCAACTCCATACCTCCCGACCATGGCCCCAAAGGAAGGAAGTACTAGAGTGGTTCCAAACTTTAATGTTCCCCGATGGGTATGCAAAGAATCTTAGGAGGGGGGGTGAACTTAACTACTATGCGAATCAATGGGCTCAAGAGCCATGACTACCACGTATGGATTGAGCGGCTTCTTCCGGTGATGGTTCGAGGCTAGCTACCTGACCATGTGTGGCAAGTACTAGTAGAGTTAAGCTATTTCTTTCGCATCCTTTGTGCTAAGGAGTTATCTCGGCCACTTGTTAAAAAATTGGAAGATGCGGCTCCGGTGTTGCTTTGTAAGTTGGAGAAGATCTATCCACCTGGTTTTTTCAATCCAATGCAAGACATGATTTTGCACCTCCCGTATGAGGCACGAATGGGGGGCTCGTACATGCCCGTTGGTGCTATTCAATTGAAAGGGTACTAAAGGTCATTCGGACGTTATGTAGAAACAAAAACAAAATTGAAGCTTCCATTGCCGAGGCATATTGTACCGAGGAGGTGACAAACTTCACAACTAAATACTATGCCGACACCCTTCCAAGCGTGCATAATCCAACCCCTCATTACAATGCCGACGAAAATGAATCGAAACTCGGCCTCTTCGCAGGGCAACTCGGAAGAGCAAGTGTTGTGACTCATAAGAACTTGCAACATGAAGAGTGGCGCACTATCATGATGTATGTGCTTTGAAAAACCTTGAGGAAGTGTTTCCATACATCGAGTAAGTTCTCAACATACTTGTTATCCATTATTGCTAGTGTATGGTGTATTCAATGAATAGTACCTAACAACCTCATTCGTACAGTGAATTTACCTATCAATTCTGGCGTAGAAGAAGGGAACCAACCCCGCAGGAAGTTGATAAACTTCTTGAGGACCACAATTTCATTTCTTGGTTCAAGCGGAAGGTACAGTCATTCAAAGGAACCCTCATACATTTTGTTTGAAATTACAAATTCCTCGTAGGTGCGAATGTAACAACGATATGTCTTGCTTCTACTTGCAGGGCCAAAATGATATGTCAATGGATCCTGAGTTGAGACAGGTTTCCCTTGGTTGTGAGGATAGGATCGAGTCATATGGCGCCTATGACGTGAATGGGTACCGCTTTCACACAAAAAGCCATGAGCAAAATCGGCCAAACCGCAGAACCACAAACACCGGAGTTTGTACGATAGGCAATGATGGAAAAGACTATTATGGAATAATTGAAGAAATATATCAACTGACGTTCCCTGGTTGTAAAGGTCTCAAACCTGTCGTATTCAAATGTCATTGGTTCGATCCAGAAGCAAAGCGAGAGACCCGAGATATTGGACTAGTCGAAATTCAACGATCATCCGTCTATGCAGAGACGATGTTTACATTGTGGCTCAACAAGCCACACAAGTGTATTATCTCTCATACCCGTGCAAAACCGACGAACGTCTTCAGGGTTGGGATGTTGTGTACAAGGTATCGCCACACGGTAGACTACCCGTCCCAAACAATGAAGATTACAACATAAATCCAGATACATACGAGGGAGAGTTCTTCCAAGAAGATGGGCTACCAGGGGATTTTGTGATAGACTTAACCGAAGCATTGGGAACAATGGAAGTAGAAGATGACGATGGAGATGAGGTTGACGATGAGAGGGACATACAATTACTTGAGAAAGTTGCAGCCGGGCTTCATGTAGACGCTCCTCCATCGGAGGAATACCTGGACATGGACATGCGTGATAGTGATGATGAGACTTATGATCCTGATAATCTCCATGAAGATGTTTATTACTAATAAATGTATGCTCCACACTTGTTGTACTAATATTTGCAATATCATGTTATTTTTAATTATGTCTTACTTCTCTTTTGAAATATCATGTTTTTTTAATTATGCCTTACTTCTCTTAGTTATGTGTTTCTCCTACTCGATCGATTTATTTGTTTACTTTCAGGTGATAGAACGAAGATGGTGGGCGGATCCCTTCAGCGTACGTGCTCGTCTATCTTCAGAAGATCGGTCGACGTACCTCCGCCGTTGCCAGTGGGCACCAGAGGCAGGGGTCGAGGGAAGGGTGGCCCCAAGAGGGGTAAAAGGTCCAGGAAAGCCGACAGCAGGAGGAAGAGCAGCACCAGGAGGAGGAGGAGGAGGAGGAAGAGCACCAGGAGGAGGAGCAGCCCCACGAGGAGGAGTATGTGCCGCAGTCGCCTGAGGAGGGTTGTGGGGGCGAAGAGGGGGAGGAGGAGGATGACTCGACAGGTGGTGACTCTAGTGGTACCATTTGGCAGCCGAGGTCGCTCACGACTCCCGGATAGGCCGATACCGTTTCGGGACGACCACTGATTAAACCCAGTGGCAAACGGTAAGTATATTTCGAGGTTATTAATATTTTGTCCTTTGAGAACTTGAAATCACAATAGAGACTAATTTTTCATCTTTTTCACTTTCTCGCAGAGTTGGGAGGTCGTCGAGGCGGTTGGTCACAACCGCCGGTCAACAAGATCCTAGGCCTTTTGTGCGGGTTGCACTTCCCGGGCATAGTTCGGATGGGTCGGGGTGATGCTACCGTACGAGCCGGCCCGGACGTGGGCACACTACAAAAAAAGCCACCGACACTATCGATAGGGACGACAGATGCTTCGACGAGAAGGCGCAGCGAGTGAAGGCCGAGCTGTGGGTAAGTCTTTCTTGCATACACTGCTCAATTCATCGTAATCATTGGACATTTTTGCAATATTGATTGTATATCATCTGGTTTATATGCAGGATTTCTATAGGTTGGTGGGTGGATTTGAGGAGCATGCAAATAAGGTGCAGGAGACGGTATGCAAGAAGCTTGTGCTGGACATGCATTACGAGGCGCAAATTCAGTGCGTCATAAACTACTCTGCTTCAAAGCTTGCAAAGAAGATGTCAAAAGCAGAAGCAAGAACCTATAAGCTGACCTGGGAGTAATACGAGGAGGTACAATTGTATTTCACCTTGAGAACAATGCTTAATATGAGATTGTTACATGTGGTTCACTTGATTACTTGTAGATGCCTGCATGGTGGTGCCGCAACGATTTGGACTGCTGGAAACTCATAGTGGACAAGTGGTTCACACCGGAGTGGATTGAGAAGCCTGGTGCCTTGGCCGAAGAAGCGTTTGTTGATGGGAGGCCCATCACACCACCAAGGAAACCTTTCCAACTCACAAGACGGGGCTAGATGGGTACGAATATCCATTTATTTGTTGTTAAGCTCAATTCTGCTTGGCCTATAATGAACTTGTTGTTTTTCAGTCTCGGGCACATGGAGATAGTGAGTGCAGCGAGGTGATGGGATGGATCTTGTCCCACATGGGCAAGGCCACCGCGTCCGAGACCACCTACAACCCCGACGACCTGCCGGAGGCATATAGCAATCCCTCCATCCACTCCCGCATCAATGCATACATGGAGATGGGACGGCAGATCCATGGGCCAGAGTGGGATCCGATCCGTGCACCGTTTGATGGAGAGGCGGTCATGAGGATGGGTCATGGAAAGAAGCATGGCCATTACTACATGGGTGACAACATTTTGGACACAGCCACTACTCCCACTCTCGCGATGCTAAAAGCAAAGGACACGGGCAATGCCCCTCCGATACTCCCACGGCCGGCCGCGGCACTGGCCCACGTGGAGCGACTTCAGGTTATTTCTGTTATACTCATCCTTAATGAATCTCTACATATGTTTCCTGTCAATTGTAACACTTGGATGACCAATTGCAGACGGCCTTAAACGCGGTTGAGCTACGTGTGGTCGACCAGAGAGAGCAGATGACCCGGCGAAGAAGCTAGGTTGATGACCCAGCGAAGAAATCGATGATGACCCAAAGAAGAATGCTTTTTGCCACACACCACGTGCAGATGCAGCAGTGGATGGCGTTGCAGCAGTAGATGATGGCCGAGCACATGCAAGCTTCCATGCTAGCTGTCCAGAACGGTCAACCGACGCCACCGATGCCCCCGGTGCCCGTCATTCCGACTCCGGCTGTAGCTCCTGAGACTCCTGTGGTGAGTTACTTGACATCTGTTCTTTCATTTCAATAATTACAGACTTAGAGAACGTAGAGACTTAGACTCACTTAGAAACCTAGAGAAAGTAGAGACTTAGAACTTAGATTATAACATAGAAAACTTGATTGTGGTCTCACATGCAATTTACTTTTTTTATTAAAAGAATCAATCGGCGGCTTCGAATAATGTACAAGGGTCCCCGGGCATGTCACCGTCGATGGCCCCACAACAGCTCTTCCCTCCTCCTTAGTGAGTCGCGTTTATGTCATTTGAGTTCCTGGACTTTGTGGAGCTTTGTCGATGAACTTGAATAATGCTTGTTGAACTTGTGGACTTGTCGATGAACTTGTGGACTTTCCGATGAACTTTGGATGTACTAGTGGACTTGTCGATGAGTAACGCGTGAATTTATTTATATGTGATGTCTTATTGTGACATATATGATGCCTGTGATGGTTACTATGATATATATGATGCCTGTGATGAATATTATGATATATATGATGCCTGTGATGAATATTATGATATATATGACATTACTGTGATTTTTGGGTATTTTTAAACGTGAAAACCAAAAAAAAATAAATTGCAAGACGCACGGCAAAGTGACCAAAACCAACAGCCAAAACAGTGCCTTTGCCGTGCGTTTATGACGGCGCACGGCAAACGTGCCATTCATTGCCGTGCGCTTTTAAGGAAAGCGCACGGCAAACAGCACTGTTTGCCGTGCGTTTTCGGGCAGGCGCACGGCAAACATGGGTTGTTTGCCGTGCGTTTTTGAGGGCGGCGCACGGCAAACAGCCCCTGTTTGCCGTGCGTTTTGCTCCCGGCGCACGGCAAAGGTTGTTCCACGCCGTTTGGCGCCGGCGCCGTTAGGTGCTTTTGTTTGCCGTGCGTCGTGAAAAAACGCACGGCAAACATTGTCTACCGTGCGTTGTCAGGCGCGGCACACGGCAAAGGGGCTTCGCCGTGCAAAATGCTACCGTGCGCCCCGACAAAAAACGCACGGCAAAGGGTTTGCCGTGCGTTTTAAGGCCTTTGCCGTGCGCTCAAAGCCCGTGTTTCCCGTAGTGTAGATAGCCTAACGACACCACTGCGGCTGCCCTTAGAGACCCTACGGACATCAAAGTTGATATTATAAATATTAATACGGGATTTTAGGAATTTGATAAAATTTAAGGAGGTTTTTATGGTGCTTGAGGGGAACTGGCAGGAACCGGTTCCTAGGTTGATTCCACAGAGGAACCAAGAGGAACTCGGTAATATTTAGTTTCTAACCCATAGAGAATTAGTTCCGAGCCCACAAATATTCGGTTCCGGTCCACAATTTTGGTTTCTTGTAACATGTCCTCTTATTTTTAAACCATCCGATCTGGACCGATGGACGGCTCCTAAAATACTCAAGTATTGGAGAAACTATCAAATTTAAGATAGTTTGACTTAGAACAAAATTAAAATTTTGTTTTTCTAAAAAAGGAGTTGCTCAGCTGATCGACCTGCGGTACGTGGACCTGCATATGTATAATCCTTTTGGTGGTATTTTTTTCTTAAAAAACTATTTTACCAATTTATTGCTAACTAACATATGCACATCTCTTTCTTTTACTTTGTTTTTTTCTTGAGGACTTTCACTTATGTGCTAAAACCACTATTTTTTTAGTTTAACACGGGGAAGGCCAAGAGTCCTTTTTTATTTTCCTTTTTTAAGGCATCAATGGGGGGTAAGGAGCTCACTGAACTTGATATTTCACAAAATGGACATGTTCGGATTTCAGGAGCTGCCATGGTTCTCGGATATAGAAGAACATGGGGAGGGGGAAGACCGGAAGAGAGTAGGTTGGGAGCCTAGCTACATTACATCAAAGACCTTTTATTTCGTTTTTAATACAGAACTCTTATTAGCACCGCTTATATAACAAATAAAACGAATAAGAGGATGATGGAGCCACTTGTCACGCATTGAGAATATTGCAATAAAACCATAAGAATAAACTAAATGCCATGATAATGTCATCACACACAGATTTGCTTTTGCAAATAAAGCCACTAATAATTAACATATTTGGAGAAGAAAGAATGTTTGTGTGCAAAGGATAACGGACGAATACAACCATATAAGACATCTTTATTATCCTGAGTCGGAAAATCAATATTATAACCTAATTCGCCTCGTATCACCTAGCTAATAGTATAATCTACTACTGTGTGTACAACATGCACGGTATAGCAAGTCGAAGCAACGTCGTCAGAGACTGTTTTATTGTCGCGTTATTATCTACATACATTATTACTAAATCAACTACATATCATCATATATCCATCTACAACACTTAAACAGAGACCTTCTTCCAAAGAGTTTATTTCTCCAGCATTCAGCAAGGATCGATTTTAATTGGGCAGCTACGTACGGCATTACGTCGATGGCGGGGGGCCGCAGGGGGGGTGTTGAGGACTCGTGAAGCCGCCGCAGTGGTCGCCCGGGCCTTTTCGCGCCTGCATGATCGTCAGTGCCCCGCCGCCGTGCCCCCTGAGCTGCCACCCGCGGCCGTCCCCTGCGGCCGCATGCAGCAACGGCCTCGCCGCCAGGATCAAGTTGCAGCACTGCACCAGCAGCACGGCCGCCACCACCACCACCCTCACCATCATCGTCGCCGTCGCCGCCGCCGTCGATGCCATGTCAGACAATCACCAAGTCTCACTCTCAAAAGTCTCTCACCCCGTGTGCGTGCGTTATCAGATTGCAAAAGCAATGCAAATTAGAGCAGCTAGCTATAAGCTATTTGCGTTGCTAGCTTGTGTGGTGTGTGGAGAACTGGAGATCGAGGAGGGTACTGACTTACTGAGTGGCTGGTTGGTTGGTTTGTGGGAGGGAAACATGCACGATGGCTTTCCTTTTATAGTTCTTTAGTCTTGTCTGATTTCTGATACCGCCCGAATTCCAAAAAAAAAGTATCACCACGGACCGGATCAGTTTTCTTCACCTTGAACGTAATTTTGTTCTCAGGTCAAGCCTTAGCTAATAGTAAGCCTCTACGCGGTTTTCAACTTTTGATCAGCGCGCGGTCCCAAGCTTCAAGTCGATATATGCAAGCCTGGTTAGTAACGAAAGTATATGAACGAAGTGATCATATATGAACGTGTATAACTTCTCCGGTCCGTCTGTGAAGCACCACTACGAAACGATCAACCGGTAATACCATGTATGTCCTGCTGCATGCAGAAACGGTGATCTTCTCATTCATTGCCTTGTTGCCTGGGTAAGTGAATTTTTCAGTCGTCTCTGCTTACTGTTGGACCGGTTCATTGTTGGGGAATTCAGGAAAACCCGTCACCCTCGAAACATCGAGTTTAACGAAGTTCTTGAATATGTTTTTCAGAGGCCAGGCATTTGCGATTTTCAGGAATCTTGAACCTGTGAAGCCTTGGGGTCAGGAACATGCGATTTTCGGGAATCTTGAATCTGCTAAGCCTCGGAGTCGTGAACATGCGAAAGTCTGGAATCTCGAACCAGCGAAGTCATGAACTTCGGGAGACGGCAAATTCGGGAATCTGTCGGAAGTTTGGTTCGGAAGTCGCGAATGGAGAAATTCACGAACCAGTAAGAAGCAAAGTCAAAGTTGTCGTCTCAAAAAGTCCGGGTTTAGAGTGTGAACTAGTGGCAGGCTTGTCAATGTATGAGATGAAAAAGACATTCTTGTATGTGTTCACATTAGGAATATTCTTTGAGTTTGAGGGTGTTTTCGGAATGTAAAAGTCTCTTCGTCTCCCTATAAAAGGGGGCGCGAGGGCACGTGTAAATGGATTCATAACTTTGGGAATTTGTGCCACTAGCGGGAGATTCTCAGTCTTCGTCTGCTTTGTTACTGCGCCTGAACGTGTTTACTGCTCCTCTCTTCCGTGTTCGGGGAACCTGTTCGGATTTTCGGGTACCCCCAACATTGGCGCCCACCGTGTTTCAGCCGAAGAACAGCTCACGATGTCACCACAGAAGAAGTCAAGAAGAACGTTCCAGCTGAGACAAATCGAGAAGACCACCATCCTCCTCAAGGGAATGAAATCTCTTTCGTCCCTGAACCTTCCAACACCACAGATCAAGAGCGGAGAACAAAGCTTGAAGCTCTGATGAAGGCAAGAGCTGAGAAGACAGCACACACTCAAGAACAACCTGCTGAACAGCAAACATATGAGAACGTTGATGATGATGATGACACCATGGACAGGGAACTAGAAAGAGTTCAGCAGAAGATACAGCAGCTGCAGAAAGACAAGGAAAAATTCGCAAGTCAGTTGCAAGCGAAAAGAAAAATCTCTGAAAAGTTAGAACAACTGAACAAAGCAAGAGAACAAATCGAAACAATACAGAGAGAAATAGATGAAATGAAAGAACAAGAAAACAGTTCCCTGTGGCAAGAATCGCCACATCAGAACTCTGGGCCAGCAAGAGGACCCCCGAAAGAAAACTTCTTCGCGGGAAACGAAATCTCACACTTCGTAGATTCTGAATCGCCACTATCCATTGGGCTGCAAACTGCACTGTGGCCACTGAAGTTTAAGCTGGTTTCTCTCCCAAAATATAACGGCTTCGGAAACTCTAGGCAGTTCCTTATGAGGTACGAATCGACTGTGAATTCAGCATGAGGAGATGATGTTCCACTAGCCAAATACTTCATCATTGCTTGCGAAGGACCAGTACTGAATTGGTACTCTTTGCTGCCGCCGCACTCAGTCTGCAGCTGGGTAGATCTCAAGACAAAGTTCATGCAAGCATTTCAGATGTTCCATGACACAACAGCTGAAGCATCAGATTTGTACAACTGCAAGCAGAAAGACAGAGAGCCACTGCGGAACTTCGTGAGAAGATTCATGCAGCAGAGATCTCAAATCCCAGAAGCTGATGAAAGAACAACGATCAATGCGCTAATCAAGGGCCTGACTCCAGGGCCAACAGCTTCACATCTGACTAGAAAGAAACCCAAGACGGTTGAGGAACTTTTTCATGAACTGGAGGAATACATATTGTATGATGATGATCATCGCAAGAGAGTAGCCGAACGAAACGAAGCAAGGCAGGGCAACAGAGAAATGACCTGGAGAGCACAATCCGAGAATCCACAAAATGTCAACAATGTCGAAAATCCACAGCCTGACCAAAACAGCAGGCCAAGCACCAGAGGAGGGTTTGCGCCCAGAGGAAGGGGAAGAGGACCCCCGAGGCTCACGAATCATAACCCGAAAGACCCATACTTCTATTGTCAGCATCATGGGAGGGGACACAACACCGAAGGGTGCCCAGAAACCAAGAAAAACATGGCAAAGAATCCAACAAGAAAAAGCGCTGATGAGCATCGCATCCTCAATGCCAAGCCAGTTTCGCCCGAATTTCTGGCAGCCGCAATTCATGAACTCTCAATCAAGTTCAGTCCCAGTTTAGTAGTTCTCACAACCACAATCATCGTGGCAACCATCGCAGCTGTTTTTTCCCCAGTCACAGGCAATCCAATCAATCCAGCAACCACAACCAATTCGGGAAATCTTGCCACCACCCCCAGAAAGTTCGTCAAGGCCTCAGTCAAGTGCAGGACTTCAGAATTCCAAAGCATTGCCGTCTTTCGGGACTACCATGCCAATCACAGGAGGGTTAGCCATGGAGTTCGAAACTAAGAAGCAAAGAAGCAACTACTTCAGGTCTGTGAACACCATCATCAATGACGGTCCAGCTGCACGTCCGGAATGGGCAAAGGTGCCAATCACCTTCACAGAAGAGGATTTCAGGCTGAAATCCGTGATTCATAATGATGCCATGGTCATCGAGGTAAACATAGTTGGGTGGGTCATCGGAAAAGTCCTAGTTGACAATGGAAGTTCAGCAATATCTTGTTCTTGAAGACTTTCGAAAAGATGAATCTGAGCCAGCACATGTTGGACCCGCCAGAGTACCCATTACAAGGTTTCGGAGGAAAACCAATCAAGCCAGTTGGAAAAATATCACTCCCTGTTTCCTTCCGAAATCTTGACAATGCCAGAACAGAGAGTCTCACCTTCGATGTGGTCGACATCTATCACCCGTATCTCGCGATTTTCCGCAGAGGCTTTATGAACAAATTCGACGCAATCATAGGGCAACAGTTCTTATGTATGAAGATACCTGCACCCAAGGGGGTTATCACAGTGTTCGACAACCAACAAGAGGCCAGAAACATAGAAAAAGGCCACACGCCTGGCCAGACGAACGTGTACCCGTTGAAAACAGCTGACGAGAAGAAGGAAACCTACGAAGAGGCCAAGCGAAGAAGGAAACCTACGAAGAGGCCAAGCGCGGTAAAGAAAAGATTGAAACAGCCGCAGATGGTGAAACCAAGAAAGTGTACCTGCATGACATGCCTGATAGAGTAGTCACAATAGGGGCTCACCTCAGTGCCGAAGAGGACAAAGACCTCGTACAATTCCTGAAGAAAAACAAAGATGTTTTTGCATGGTCAGCCAAGGACCTGCAAGGTGTCGACAGGGACATCATTGAATATGCCCTGGAAACAGACAAAAGGAATACCTCCCAAGAAACAGAAACTTCGGAAAATGTCTGTTGACGGTGAAAATCCGTCAACCTAGCCATGAGTTTACCTTCAGTGTTTGCATGAGTTTTATACCTTATCCATTGGTACTAACCCCCGTGGTATAACAAGTTCACGTGTGCATGTCGGTTTTGGAGTTTAATGTTTATGCAGGGTTTTAGTGTTGAATGCAAGACTTTCGGGATAAGTTCATCAAGCACCTCATGACAAGACCTTGAAGCCCCGTACAAGTCATGCAATGAAGCAAACTTAACTCCAAGAAGCCAGGGACTTGATCCGAGAAGATGACAAACTCCGAGGACCTCACCAGAAAAGTGCTGAATCTTGCAAGACAAGGAGTTGTGTCCAATTCGGAGAGAAACTGACGACATGGACCTACATGCAGAAGGGGGAAACATCCAGGAAGCAAGGGAACCGATGTAGAGCAAAGGAGGCCTCGGGTTGGGCTTGGATGGGCCCGGAGCCGCCCGGCCCGTGCCGGTCGGCCCAGCCCTGTCCAGGGCCCAGTGAGGCTCCCCGTTGCCCTAGCCGCCAATCAGGCTATTTATAGCCACGTGACCGAGAGCCATGCATCATACAATTCGTCATCGCCCGCCGAGGAGCAGAGAAGAGAGGGACACCATCTCAGAGAGGAGAGGGTCGAGCTAGTTGACTAGGGTTTCCCTAGCCGACGTGGGAACCTTGCACGGAAGACCACGTCGGAGTTCCCGGAGCTAGAAGCAAGATCAAGGAAGGATCCCGGTGGTGATCTTGTGTATGTATCATTGTTATAGTTGAACTATCAAGTTGAATCTTTTCCTAGCGATCAAGTGTTTCCTCGAAGATTTCGTTTTTCGATCGGCTTTGCTTATTCCAATTCTATTCTCGAGATAGATTACATAGGGTGCTCTTGTAGCCGCGGTGGCTAGAGGTACACGCCGGATCTTCCGAAAGAATCTCGACTTGTTATTTGACTCACCCTAAGCTCCCTGCATGAGTAGGGATACGTTGTGACAGAACGGGGGTTCCGAAAGGCGGATGTTTTCGGATTTGGACGGGAATCCACGATTTAAAGAGGCTTCTATTAAGATTCGATTTGCTACTTCTTCTCTTGCTTGGAACATCAACAAAAGGCTTACCCCGATCCCTCTAGATCGGTTTATCTACCCAATCTTACTTTGTTTTCTCCGGTCTTTAGTAGATTAGATTCGTTTCGTGTCTTTTACTTAGATGCATTAGGGTTTCTTTTATTGAAGATTGGAGTTACTTGGCTTTATTAGATTAAGTTTTGCGTCACACATTTGTTCCACGGATTCGATACCTTGGGTTCACCACTCGAGGGAAGAAGGGTCCCTTGACTACGACGGGAGACTTGTCCGCTTGCAAGTCACAAACGAACTTTGATATAATTATTAACCGTCAACAAGCCCGTTTTTCTGGCGCCGTTGCCGGGGAACAAGTGATCAAGATTTGATTTTTATTGCCTTTTTGTAATTTTCAGTTTTCTTTTTGTTTTTGTTTTTGCATCGACTAAATTTTGATCATCCTCAAAATACATCTAATCTAGTTTGTCTAACCCTAGTTTTTATAGCTTTGTTTTTACTTTCTAGTTTTTGCATACTTTGTTTATTGCTAACCCTAACAGGAGATGGACGGCTACCTCTCCAACAAACCCGATAATTTTGTGGATGATCCAGAAAAACTTTACAGGCTAAGGAGACACGAAGCACATCAAGCTAAAAAGCTGAATTTTGTAGATTCGGAGTCGGAAGACAAAGGATCGCAGGAATCTCCCAAGAATTCACCACCTCAAAGTCCTCGGGAGAATCGACTTCCACCGATGGGTGACCAACCACCGCAAGAACGCAAGATTGGGGAGCTATGCACCCCAGACATCATCGACCTACCAATCTTGAACCTCGAGGAGATCGGAAGACCGTTCGAGATCAAGACCTCAACAATCCGCATGGTGCAACATTCACCCTTCACCGGTAAAGAGGATCCGAACCTTCACCTCCAAGCATTCATTCAACTATGTCAGAGTTTCAACATGGATGGGGTGACTCAAGACCAAATGAGGGCAAGGCTTTTTCCGTTTTCACTTCTCGGGAAGGCTTTGCAATGGTTCCACTCTCAACCGGCGGAGACGGTGCAAAATTGGAACACGTTGATGAAGGCTTTCATGAAGGAATACTACTCACCGGGTAAAACTCAAAGCTTGCGTAATAAGATTGCCACCTTTGTTCAATATCCTTCGGAAACTATCTCGGAGGCATTCGAGCGCTTCAACGAGTACACCCGGGCGGTTCCACATCACAAGTTCCCGAAGGAAGACCTCATGCAAAAGTTCTATCAAGGACTCACCATGGCGTCAAGGACGATCATCGATGCATCGGCGGGAGGATCTATCATCGAGCTTACACCGACAGAAGCTTTCACGCTATTCAAGAAGGTCACGGATAATGACACGTGGGCGTCGTCCGGGCGCCTACATTCGGTTCAACCCACGGGGAACGTCAAAGGAGTCTTGCAAGTGGAGAAGGACAACATACTTGAAGGCAAGATCGACTCGCTCATGAGGAGGTTGGAGAAGATGGAGATGGAAAAGAAAGAGGCTCAAGACTTGAAGGCCGCCGAAGCAAGGTCCACATGCAAAGAATGTGGAGAGTATGGCCATGTCCGCAAAGATTGTCCGGAGGAAGCCAAAGTGCTCGACTACATGAGGAAGGGAGAATTGCCGAACTTCCGCTACGGCAAGGTAGGCCTCAATTTAAAGCAAGCTCATCTATTCCTAACGCGGTTCCGCTTCGTATACAATTGAAGGAGTTCATGGATGAGCAAGCTAAGATCAACAAGGACACCGTCACCAAGTTCAAGACCATAGACAAGGTGTTGGAGAACATCGATAGCAAAGTGACGGAGGTCGGAAGTTCCAATCATCAAGTGCTCAACATGATGAAGATGCTCGAGACGCAAGTTGGACAACTTGCGGGCGCCCTCACTAATGATGAAGGGAAGCTTCCGGGACAACCCAAAAGTCCCGAATCGGCGAAGGCCATTCAAACACGTTCGGGGAAGGAGACCGAAGATCCGGAACGTTCC
Source organism: Cenchrus americanus (assembly GCA_947561735.1). NCBI lineage: Eukaryota > Viridiplantae > Streptophyta > Magnoliopsida > Poales > Poaceae > Cenchrus > Cenchrus americanus. The sequence goes on along the minus strand of OX387240.1, from coordinate 7,463,549 downwards.
GCGGGAGCAAGGAAGCTTAAACCATCCACCGAGGTGGAAGGAGTTGCTAAAGAGAAAGTTACGGGGATCGTCACCGAGGAACCCGAATTTGAGATGCCGGAGGAAGACACGAGGATACCGCAACTCAAGCCACGCTACTTCCGAGGTAAACTTGACAACCACTTTGAAAGTTTGTGGAAGTTGTGCGTAGACTTAGCATCAACATGCCATTACTAGATGCCCTACAAGTACCTACATATTCTCGTTACTTTAAAGACATACTTGCAAATAAATATGAGATAGCAACACTCGGGGTAGATCATGTCAAGATGTCCGAGGAGTGTAGTGCCGCTATTGCTAATGGGCTAGAGAAGCAAAAGGACCCCGGGTGCCCTACAATACCATGTTCGGTTGGTTCTTTCAACTTCGAGAAGGCGTTATGCGACCTTGGAGCAAGTGTGAGCGTCATGCCGAGGGATGTGTTCGAGAAGCTACGCCTACCAATGGAGCCTACTGGTATATGTTTGGAGTTGGGAGACAACTCCATTCGCTATCCCTTGGGCATTGCTGAAGATGTACCCGTGAAGGTCGGACACCACTTCATCCCCGTCGACTTCGTTGTGCTCGAGATGGGAGAGAGGAAGAAGCCGCCGCTCATCCTAGGGAGGCCTTTCCTCAAGACCGTGGGAGCTACTATTGATGTTGGCAAGGGGGAGATCATGTTCGATATCAACGGAGAAAGGAGTTCCTTCAAGTTCCGTCCAAGAATCGAGGCATACAACATGATTGGAGTGAAGGGAGAACCAAAGCAAATGGAGGGGCTGAAAAAGAAGAAGGAGCCGAAAAAAATGAACGTAAAGAAAATCAAAGAAGGTGTTGCATCCGTCAAGACAAAGGAAGAAAAGCCGCCTGTGAAGACCAAAAAAATGACTAAGCCGGAAGACAAGCCCGTGCCCAAGATGGTGCGGAAGTGGGTACCCAAGATTGCAACGCCCGCAAAGAGCGTTGATCCGAAGTAATCAAGTGAAGAAGTCTAGCTATAGACTATAAACGAAGCGCTAGGCGGGAGGCAACCCGTTTCGTCGAGTCAAGAATAAGCTACCGGGAGGACAACCCGATTCCAGGTTTTTCGAGTATTTTTAATAATTTAGTTTTTGAGTTTTATTACACAAAGACATTAGACTTAGAAGTGGTTGAACAATATTAGAGATATAATTCTTAATTGAATGTTTACTTTATCATAAACCCTTTGCATGAACCCTCCTATGTGCTTGTTTGTTCTTTTCTTTTCGAGAAACCTCAACCAAATAATTTCAGAACCTAACTCAACCTTTCACCCTCATTATGGTGCTGAGGTTGACTTATTTTTCATGCTAAAACCACACGAGTAGAGCCACGATTTATATTTAGTTGTTAATAAAATTCAGCACGTGGTAGAACTCGCGTGAACCTAGAAATCAGAACTTTTGGTTGGTTTAAAAATCAATATCCTTGGTTTCTCTAGGATTATAATTTTTCTAAGCCTCATCTAATTTTGTTTTATTCAAAATCTTTCTTATTTAGCCAAAATTAGAACCTAAACCTATGCCCCCATGATCAAGCCGGGAAAAGTTTGCTCTCAACCGATGAAGGCAAACTATACCGGTGAGACCGAAATCGACGTAGTCGGAAAATATTTTCGACTTACATTTGTTTTTAATGGTTTAAAAACTTCTCTAAAGTTATGTTTGAGCTCTTGCGTGGCTCTGAAAAATATTTTAAATTTCGAATTAGAGGAGTGCTTAACCTTAAACATACCTTAATGGAGGCAATCTAGTTTGAATTAATCATGCATGCACCATTGGATTCCCTTTTATCAACTTTCACCAATTCCACATGCAAAGGACAAGCATGGTGGGCAGCAAGCATCAACTTTGCAGGAATTTCATGGTGGCATGTGAAGTAAGTGGAGCTAGGGAGCATGGACATGACCCAAAGCATGAAGCATCAAGTGGAAGGACCAATAATGCAAGAAAAGGAGTGGACGAGAGCGTTTGGGTGGTGCAACTCGTGGAGCACGCGGGCAGGAAAGTTGCAGAGGCGAAATGATCGTGCTGGAAGAAAGACGAGGCTGGGAGGTGCACCGAGGCCCCCAGGCCGGCCGGCCTCCCCTACATAAGGAGCCCCCCGGCTCCCATTTTCTGCAGGCAACCTTCCCTCTCCTTCCTTTGTTTGTGTGTTCAAGTTTGTGTGCTCAGAGCCTCCGTAGACATAGCCAACCTTCCCAAGCTTGATAGCTCAAAAAAAATCCACATCCTTAATCCACTCAAAGTCCACATCCGAAGCAAAGAGTTTAAGTGCCTAGTTACCGGTTGCAACCCGGAGTTTTAGTTGAAGAAAAGAGTGCAGCAACCATATGGAAGAAAACCACAAGTCTCTTCTCCAAGAAGAAGAGTTCGTCGTCGTCCAAGCCGTCATCAACCACGTCTTCGAGGAGGCACTCGGTTTCCGAGTCTCCCCGGAGTATGGAGACGGATACGGCACCACCGAGGAGGAACGATGCTCTCCTCCTTGGTGGTATGAGGACTGCAAGAAGCACGTCCATGAGGTTTACCGAACCTCGAGGGCACACGGAGGAGCAGCCCGCGCCACCACGACGATCGACCCGTTCAACCGCGCCACCTCCTTACACTCCGACATACTCTTCGTACGGCTTCATCATCTTGTCATCGGAGGAGGAGGAGAGGCTCTCTAATCTTGAGAAGAGGCTTGTGCCCAACGTCGAGTTCGACGACCAAGCACTCTACACCTTGGGTTTTGGCACCGACATATACTACATGTTGGGGCACCTTGGATGGGTGCAATTCTCCAACGGAGTATCGGCGGACACCCACTTGGGGTTCGCCTTGGAAATTTTAATGACTATTGCACCTATCCTTGATGATGGGGTGCAAAGCTTGTCATTCCATTTGGAGGGAGTCCAACGTGGTTCCCTACGAACACGTTAGGGAGCTGCTTGGATTCCACAAGGGAGCTCCGGAGAAAGTTGACGTGGCACCCGGCATGTTAGCGGGATTTTGGAATATGATCTCCGGAGAAGCCCATCAACAACGCAATTGCATCCGCAACCCCATTATCCGGATATTTCAGTCTTGGATGTGCAAGAGGGTATTGGGGAGGATGAAGGAGACGAAGGTGACCGACACGGAGTTGAATTGTCTATACTCGGCTTTAATTGCAAGGCAGCCAATAGACCCCTCTTACCTCATGATCAACCGTTGGTGTTGTGAAGCAACATCGGGGGCGGGAAATATTGGTTCGGGGTGCTACCTCTCCATGTTGGCCTTCTCCTTACGGCCGGGGATCGCAAGAAACCCGACCATCTTTTGCGTGGTACCTCTCTCGGCATTGATTATTTGCGGCAAGGCAAATACATTAGTGGAGATGAGAGAGGAGGTTATCGGTTGGCCATAGTAAACCTACCCCTTCCCAATGAGAGGCTTAGGCTTTTCACCGAAGGGAGAGAAGATTGGTTGGAAGAGGGACTCCTTGTCCCTGCAAGGAAGAACAAAAGAGGAAGAATCGTAGAGGAGGGAACATCCTCCGCGCAAGCGAGTGGAGCACAACCCAATGTGCAACCATTCGGCGGGATCCCTCCTCCGCCAAGTTATTACGGAGGGCCACAAGAGCAAGCATGGGGGGTGGTGCACCGGTACCCCCACCAAATTATGTGGTGCCCAACGCTAACTTCGCGGAGCCCTACGCACATCATCCCCAACCACAACAAAGCATGGCCATAATTGGAGGGTGTGCTGCAAGAAACGCCCAAAACATTGCAGCCATCCAAGCTAACGCAGCTCAACTTGGTGAAGGCAATGCAAATATTGCCTTTGAGCTTGGACGCCTTCACCTTGTGGAGCCAAATCAATTCGTAGGAGTGAATGTCCAATCATACTATGAGCAAGGGTATTACTATCAAGATCATCAACATCAACCACCGGCGGAGGACTAGAAGATTTAGGAACTTTAGTTTTCTTTTCTTTTCTTTTTCTCTGTAATTTTCAGCTTTTGCTTATGTGTGTTTGCGTAGTATTTTCTGTTTTTATTTAAATTTCAGCAAGCATCCCTTCAACTTGATATCATCATTAATAAAGACACCACCTTGATTATATCATTGGAAAAGTTACAGAAATTTGTGCCATGATGATATATGATTATAATTGCAGCTTTGTTTATCTTTGTAGTTGATCTATGCATGTTTAAGCTAGTGCTTTCTTAAAAATACAAATCTGAATTTATTTAAATACTAGCTTAATCTTCAGTGGAGGTTATGATTAAAATAAAGACCCATAGTGTTTTATGTGCTCTCAAGTTATGAATAGATTAAAGACGTCTTTTATGCTCAAAAATATCGCTAACCTTGTCATAAATATTACTTGTGTGTTGCTCAACCTATCCAAAGCCTAATATATATTTGAGTGCATAAACCTTAGTGTACAAGATTTATTTTTGAGTGAGTTATTGCAGGCCATGATTTCTCTGGCCCGAGACTAAGAAGCTGGTCATTCCATTTTTGCGTATCTATCTTTTTGCTAGCCTTTTATCCGTGCATTGTGTATCCCCGCATTGGAGATCTCACAAACTTCGCCGGATATCCACCCTTAAAACCAAATATCATCTTTTGTGATTACCTCCTTGACCACAACCTATCGTTGAGAATAGATTATCAATTCAAGGAAGATCGCAAGACGGTGCCAACATTGAAGATTTCAAGTATCTCTCCAAGGAAAATTATTTCCGGTACCTACCTTATTTTTCGCCTCTTTGCTCGAGGACGAGCAACGTCTAAGCATGGGGGAGGAGGTAGGTACGGTGCAGTTTTAGAGTTCAAAGGGGGGTATTTTAAAAAATTGATGAATGAAAAAAAATTATTAAAAGGTGATGTACGTGACTTCCAAGGTGAAGGTCTCACAAGAAATATATATATATATAATGAAAGAAAGAATGAAAGAAAAGAATGAGAAATATGAGAAAGAGAAAAAGAATATGAGTATGCGTAAAGTGAACTCCCCGGTTCTCTAAGAGTGCATTCAAGGCTTCAAGTTTAAAAGATCCATTCTCATTTTCCAACCATGTGCAATCCGATAACGAGGACTTCCTTTGTGCCTCGGGATCACTCCTTGCCATTTGCACATGTCCACTCATCTAAAGTGTGTGTATTTTTCTCTTTCCCCTCCTTGATTTAACATTATTTTCCAATGACTTTTTTGACGAGTCTCGGTAAGACCATGAGAAGCTTGTCTTGTTTTGACAACACCTCATTTATAAAATCTTGTTAGGACTAAACTTTCCCAAAGCTCCATATAAAGCCTACCACACATATATGTTATGAGAGGGAAAGGAGTAGAATATATAGGATTGAGAGACAAGTGAGATGAGAGTTCATGAGCAATATACAAGATGATTTAAATTTGTGAACTTGGTTTAGCTTTTCTTTATCTCGTTCGTTATTTCAAAAATTCTGAGATCTATTTAAACTTTGTGAGCATGTTAATACTTGTGGGATAAGCTTAATAAGAATCTACCCTCCGTAGAGATGAAGGCTAGTACATTATGGAACTTTAACGAATTAAAATTTTGAGAGCATTATATTTTCTCATGTGTGATCAAGTGCAAGGTTTAAACATTGTTTGGCAATGATGATATCCATCGAAGGCTTACTCGAGGACGAGCAAGGTTTAAGCATGGGGGAGATGTTGACGGTGAAAATCCGTCAACCTAGCCATGAGTTTACCTTCGGTGTTGGCATGAGTTTTATACCTTATCCATTGGTACTAACCCCCGTGGTATAACAAGTTCACGTGTGCATGTCGGTTTTGGAGTTTAATTTTTATGCAGGGTTTTAGTGTTGAATGCAAGACTTTCGGGATAAGTTCATCAAGCACCTCATGACAAGACCTTGAAGCCCCGTACAAGTCATGCAATGAAGCAAACTTAACTCCAAGAAGCCAGGGACTTGATCTGAGAAGATGACAAACTCCGAGGACCTCACCAGAAAAGTGCTGAATCTTGCAAGACAAGGAGTTGTGTCCAATTCGAAGAGAAACTGACGACATGGACCTACATGCAGAAGGGGGGAACATCCAGGAAGCAAGGGAACCGATGTAGAGCAAAGGAGGCCTCGGGCTGGGCCTGGATGGGCCCAGGCCGGTAGGCCCAGCCCTGTCCAGGGCTGTTGACGGTTAATAATTGTATCAAAGTTCGTTTGTGACTCGCAAGCGTACAAGTCTCCCGTCGTAGTCAAGGGACCCTTCTTCCCTCGAGTGGTGAACCCAAGGTATCGAATCCGTGGAACAAATGTGTGACGCAAAACTTAATCTAATAAAGCCATGTAACTCCAATCTTCGATAAAGAAACACTAATGCATCTAAGTAAAAGACACAAAATGAATCTAATCTACTAAAGACCGGAGAAAACAAAGTAAGATTGGGTAGATAAACCGATCTAGAGGGATCGGGGTAAGCCTTTTGTTGAAGTTCCAAGCAAGAGAAGAAGTAGCAAATCGAATCTTAATAGAAGCCTCTTTAAATCGTGGTTTCCCGTCCAAATCCGAAAACATCCGCCTTTCGAGACCCCCGTTCGTGACAACGTATCCCTATTCATGCGGGAGCCGTTGACGGTGAAAATCCGTCAACCTAGCCATGAGTTTACCTTCGGTGTTGGCATGACTTTTGTATCTTATTCATTGGTACTAACCCCCGTGGTATAACAAGTTCACTTGTGCATGTCGGTTTTGGAGTTATGTGTTTACGCGGGGTTTTAACGTTGAAAGCAAGACTTCCGGGATAAGTTCATTAAGCACCTCATGACAAGACCTTGAAGCCCGATACAAGTCAAGCAATGAAGTGAACATGACTCCAAGAGCCCAAGGACCAAGCCCGAGAAGATGATAAACTCCGAGGACCGAACCAGTGGTCTTCGAATCTTGCAAGACAAGGAGTTGAGTCCAATTCGGAGAGAAACCGACGTCAAGGGCCCACATGCAAAAGGGGAGAACATCTAGAAGACGTGGGAAGCAACACCGGCGAAGCAGCCGCGAGATGGGCCGACTGGGCCCAGGCCGGCCGGCCCGGCCCAATTCGGGGCCCAATCGGCCTCTCCTTTGACCTAATTGCTTCTCGGGCTATAAATAGCCCCCGACCGAGAGCCACGCGAACCGAAGTCGTATTCCGCCGCCGAGGAGCAGAGAAGCTTGAGGGACACCAACTTGAAGATGAGGGTCGTGCTAGTTGTCTAGGGTTTCCCCCGGCCGACGTGGGAACCTTGCATGGAAGACCACGTCGGAGCTCGGAGCGAGGATCAAGATCAAGGGAGGGCCCCGGTGGTGATCTTGTTCATGTAATCATTCATGGTGAAGTTTGTAAGTGAATCCGATTTCTAGCGATTAAGTGCCTTCTCGATGATTTTGTTTTCTTCTTGGTTTTGCTTCTTCTACGATCTAGTTTGCAGCTAGATTACATAGGGTGCTCTTGTAGCCGCGGTGGCTAGAGGTGCATACCGGACCGGCCAAGTGATTTCAACTTGTTCTATCGAACTCGCCCTAAGCTCCCCGCATGAATAGGGATACGTTGTGACAGAACGGGGGTCTCGAAAGGCGGATGTTTTCGGAGTCGGATGGGAAGGCCACGATTTAAAGATGCTTTTAATGAGATTCGCTTTGCTATCTTCATCTATCTTGTTTGGAGCTACAACATAAGCATGATCTAGATTCTCTAGATTGGTTATCTCTTGCTTTCTCTTGCTACCTCTTTAGTAGATTAGATTAGATTCGTTTTCTTTATGAGTTAGTAGATTAGATGCAACTTGTCTTCATTAGATAGCTTTACCTTGCTTTACTAGATTGAATCCTTGCGTTGCACATTGTTCCACGGATTCGATACCTTGGGTTCACCACTTGAGGGAAGAAGGGTCCCTTGACTATGACGGGAGACTTGTCCGCTTGCAAGTCACAAACGAACTTTGATACAACTTTTAACCGTCAACAAGCCCCTTTTTCTGGCGCCGTTTCCGGGGAACAAGCAATCAAGATCCGATCTAGTATCGCTTATCTTTCAGTTTTTTCTTTTGATTTTCTTTTGCATCTCTTATGTTTGATCATCCTCAAAAAGAAAATTTTTTTCAATCTAATCTAGTTTTGATTAACCCTAGTTCTTATGTTTAGATTTTTGTTTTATCACTAACCCTAACCGGAGATGGTTGGCTACCTCTCCAAGAAACCCAAACTTTTTTGTGGATGATCCAGGAAAACTTTACAGGCAAAGGTGACGTGCAACACAAGCTCGAAGGATCATCAAAATCTCCAAGGGAATCACCACCTCCAAGTCAAGACGCCGGAAGGCCGTTCAAGATCAACGAGGATGGAGAAGATGGAGACGGAGAAAGAAGCTCAACACCTAAAGGCTGCCAAGGCAAGATCCACATGCGAAGTGTTCATCATGATGAAGATGCTAGAGACGCAAGTGGGACAACTTGCCGGGCGCCCGATGGGCAACAAAGAAGAATATCCGAGACAACTCCAAGTCCCAAGACGGCGAAGGCTACTCAAGCTCATTCGGGAGAGATGAAGGATCACACTAGAGACCATGAAGATCACAACCGAAGACCGGAGTTCGAGATGCCGAGCCACAAGGAAGTTGTTGCATCCGTCAAGACCAAAGGACAAAGCCAGCCTGCGACGACCAAAAAAATTGACTAAGCCAAAGTGGGTACCCAAGATTGCAACGCCCGCAAAGAGCGTTGATCCGAAGTAATCAAGTGAAGAAGTCTAGCCATGGACTATAAACGAAGCGCTAGGCGGGAGGCAACCCGTTTCGTCGAGTCAAGAATAAGCTACCGGGAGGACAACCCGATTCCAGGTTTTTCGAGTCTTTTTACTAATTTAGTTTTGAATTTTACTACGCAAAACCTTAGACTTAGAATGGTTGAATAATATTAGAGACATAATTCTTGGTTGAATATTTTGCTTGATCATAACCCCTTTGCATGAACCATCCTATGTGTTTGTTTGCTTCTTTTCGAGAAACCATAACCAAAACCAAAAAAATTCAGAACCAAACTCAACCTTTCATCCTCTTTATGATGTTGTGGTTGACTTGTTTTTCATGCTAAAAACACACGAGTAGAGCCACGACTTGTATCTAGATGTTATTTAAATTTCAGCATGTGGTAGGACTCGCGTGAACCTAGAAACTTGATTTTTGGTTGGTTTAAAAATCCATATCCTTGGTTTCTCTAAGATTAGAATTTTTCTAAGCCTCACTTAATTTTATTTCATTCAAAATCTCTCTCATCTAATCAAAATTAGGACCTAAACCTATGCCCCCATGATCAAGCCGGGAAAAGCTTGCTCTCAACTAATGAAGGCAAACTATACCGGTGAGACCGAAATCGACGTAGTCGAAAAATGTTTTCGACTTACATTTGTTTTTAATGGGTTAAAAACTTCTCTAAATTTATGCTTGAGCTCTTGCATGGCTCTGAAAAATATTTTTAAATTTCGAAATAAGAGGAGTGCTTAGCCTTAAACACACTTAAAGGGAGGCAATCTAGTTAACCTAACCATGCATGCACCATGATACATCACGGGATGCCCCTCCAACATATTTAAACCACATGCAAAGTACAAGCATGGGGGGCAGCCAAGGCTTTATTTTGTAGGAATATCATGGATGCATGTGAGGCAAGGGAGTATGGAAGTGAGTCAAAGCGAAAGCATCAAGTGGAAGGAGCAATAATGCAAGCGAAGGAGTGGACGGGAACGTTTGGAAGGTGTACGCGATCACGAAGCAACATGAATGCACTAGAGAAGAACCGCGCCAAGAGGAGGAGAGAGGTAAGTCTTTCATCCAACTCTTTGTTCGTGTGCTCTAGTTTGTAGGCCGGAATCACCTTAGACTTAGCCATCCACCGCGTTTGTTTCGTGCAACAAACCACATCCTTAATCCACTCAAAGTCCAGACTCCAAAATAATATTTGTATACCTTGTTACCAGGTGAAAACCCCGGATATTTATTTGTGAGGGAGAGTGCTGCAATCATGGAAGAAAACTACAAGCCTTTTCACCGAAGAAGAAGGGATCATCGTCGTCTAAGCCATCATCGACAACCTCTTCGAGGAGGCACTCGGTTTCCGAGTTTCCTCGGAGTATGGAGGAGGACACGGCACCGCCGAGGAGGAACCACACTCTTCTCCTTGGTGGCATGAGGGCCACACGAAACTCGTTTATGAGGTTCACCAAACTTCAATAACATATGGAGGAGCCGCCCGTCCAACCTCACCACTTGACACGATCATCCGCTCCACCTCCATATGCTCCGCGGTATTCCGAGGGGTATGTCATCATGACGGAGGAGGAGAAGAAGCTCGCTCGCCTTAAGTAGAGGCTTGTAGCGAACGTCGACATCGACGACCAAGCTCTCCACATATTGGGTTTCATACGGGACACCGGTGCAATTCTCTAGCGGAGTGTCGGCAAACACCCACAAGGAATTCGCCTAGGAAATTTTCATGACCATGGCGCATACCCTTGATGAAGGAGTGCTGAGTTTCTCATTCCGTTGGAGGGAGCCCACAAGTGGAGAAGAAGGAAGACACCGTCGGAAGGGTAACCTTGATCAACGATGCTATTTCTAGCACTTTGATGGGGTAATCTCCTTTCATCCATGGGTTGTAATCGATCTTGAGATGTAATCACACTTTGTTGGACTATCTATCTATCATCTTGTGTTGAAAATACTTTAATGCTTAAGGCTAGCAACCATGCCGTAAAGGGAGTAAGGGCTCCAATGCTTCCTTGGATCCATTCAACACAATCCCCGATAGATTAGATTGGTTTTCATGATTCGAAATGATTGCATGTTCTAGTATCGTAGACCCATGGGCGAGTGTCTCCTATTTTCAAAAGGGAGCTCCGGAACAAGTATGTGCATGAAGGCACATGGGAAGGTTTTTAGAGTATGATCACGGGAAGAGACCATCAACGAAGAAAATACTATCCGGAACCCATTATCCAAGTGTGTCACTTTTGTGCAAGTGGATTTTTGGGGAGAATAAGAGAGACATAGATAACCAACACGGAGTTGAATTGGATTTACTCGCAGCCAATCAACCCTACTCACCTATGACCGGTGGTGTTAACAACATCGAGTTCGGAAGATATTGGTTCGGGGTGTTGACTCTCCATATTGGCTATCTCTTTAAAACCGGGTATTACAAGGAACCCGAATCATCTCCTACCCAGGACTTCCCTAGGAATATATGAAGAAAGGAAAATATAAGAGTGAAGATGAGAGAGGAGGCTTCCAAGTGGCCTAGGTGAATTTGCCCCTTCCGGATTGAAGATTAAGACTTTTCTTGAGGGGGAGAAGATCGGTTAGAGGAAGGACTTCTTGTGCCGGGGAAGAGAAAAAAAAGATAATAATAGAGAAGGATTAGGAGAAGGTTTTTCCACGACCCAAGAAGGAGGTGCACAACAAAATTATGTCCCACCATTGGGAGGAACCCCGGCGCCGCCGAATTACTACGGTGGTGTACCAATGCAAGCATGGGGGAGTGGTGCAGCCATACCCCACCATTTTTGCGGCGCCCAACGTAGCCTTTGCGGAGCCATTTGCACACCTTCCTCAACCTCAACAAAATGGAGCCACCATTGGAGGATACGCTGCAAGGAACATGCAATTTATTGCAGCCATCCAAACCAATGCAAACCAAATGGGTGAAGGAAATGCAAACGTCGCTTATGTGCTTGGACACCTTCACCTAGCACCGTCGGACAATTCATAGGAGGAGTGGTGCATTCCTATTACAAGTAAGGGTACAACAACCAAGGCCATCAACATCAACCACCGGCGGAAGATTAGAGAGAGGAGAAGCTTTAGTTATCTTTCCTTTACCCCCCTTTTTCTTTAATTTTCAGCTTGCATGCGCCTATGTTTGCGTAGTATTTTCAGTTTTACTTTAATTTTCAGTTTTTAGTTTAATTTTCAGCGTGTATCTTAGTGTTTATTTCCATCATGACTAATGTCGCCACCAAGTTTTTACCTTTGGTAAAGTTACAAAGTTTGTGCCATGATGATATATGATTATAATTGCCGCTTTGTTTATCTTTGTAATTGATTTATGCATGTTTAACCTAGTGCTCTCTTAAAAATACAAATCTGAAATTATCTAAATGCTAGCTTAATCTTCAGCGGAGGTTATGATTAAAATAAAGACCCATGGTGTTTTATGTGCTCTCAAGTTATGAATAGATTAAAGATGTCTTTTATGCTCAAAAATATTGCTAACCTTGTCATAAATATCACTTGTGTGTTGCTCAACCTATCCGAGCCTTATATATATTTGAGTGCATAAACTTTAGTGTACAAGATTTATTTTTGAGTGAGTTATTGCAGGCCATGATTTCTCTGGCCCGAGACTAAGAAGCTGGTCATTCCGTTTTTGCGTATCTATCTTTTTGCTAGCCTTTTATCCGTGCATTGTGTATCCCCGCATCGGTGATCTCACAAACTTCGCCGGATATCCACCCTTAAACCAAATATCGTCTTTTGTGATTACCTCCTTGACCACAACCTATCGTTGAGAATGGATCATCAATTCAAGGAAGATCGCAAGACGGTGCCAACGTTGAAGATTTCAAGTATCTCTCCAAGGAAAAATACCCCGGTACCTACCTTATTTTTTTTCGCCTCTTTGCTCGAGGACGAGCAACGTCTAAGCATGGGGGAGGAGGTAGGTACGGTGCAGTTTTAGAGTTAAAAGGGGAATATTTAAAAAAAATGATGATGAAAGAAGAAAAAAATCCAGCGATATTCATGACTTTCAAGGTAAAGAAAAAAAAATATATATATATGAAAGAAAGAAAGAAAGAAAGAAAGAAAGAAAGAAAGAAAGAAAAGAATGAGAAATATGAGAAAGAAAAAAAATGTGCGTAAAGTGAACTCCCCGGTTCTCTAAGAGTGCATTCAAGGCTTCAAGTTAAAAAGATCCATTCTCATTTTCCAACCATGTGCAATCCGATAACGAGGACTTCCTTTGTGCCTCGGGATCACTCTTTGCCATTTGCACATGTCCACTCATCTAAAAGTGTGTGTATTTTTCTCTTTCCCCTCCTTGATTTAACATTATTTTCCAATGACCTTTTTGACGAGTCTCGGTAAGACCATGAGAAGCTTGTCTTGTTTTGACAACACCTCATTTATAAAATCTTGTTAGGACTAAACTTTCCCAAAGCTCCATATAAAGCCTACCACATATATATGAGAGGGAAAGGAGTAGAATATATAGGCTTGAGAGACAAGTGAGATGAGAGTTCATGAGCAATACACGAGATGATTTAAATTTGTGAATTTGGTTTAGCTTTTCTTTATCTCGTTCTTTATTTCAAAAATTCTGAGATCTATTTAAAACTTTGTGAGCATGTTAATACTTGTGGGATAAGCTTAATAAGAATCTACCCTCCGTAGAGGTGAAGGCTAGTACATTATGGAACTTTAACGAATTAAACTTTTGAGAGCATTATGTTTTTTTTTCATGTATGATCAAGTGCAAGGTTTAAACATTGTTTGGCAATGATGATATCCATCGAAGGCTTACTCGAGGACGAGCAAGGTTTAAGCATGGGGGAGATGTTGACGGTGAAAATCCGTCAACCTAGCCATGAGTTTACCTTCGGTGTTGGCATGACTTTTGTATCTTATTCATTGGTACTAACCCCCGTGGTATAACAAGTTCACTTGTGCATGTCGGTTTTGGAGTTATGTGTTTACGCAGGGTTTTAACGTTGAAAGCAAGACTTCCGGGATAAGTTCATTAAGCACCTCATGACAAGACCTTGAAGCCCGATACAAGTCAAGCAATGAAGTGAACATGACTCCAAGAGCCCAAGGACCAAGCCCGAGAATCTCCGAGGACTGAACCAGAAAAGTGCTGAATCTTGCAAGACAAGGAGTTGAGTCCAATTCGGAGAGAAACCGACGTCAAGGGCCCACATGCAAAAGGGGAGAACATCTAGAAGACGTGGGAAGCAACACCGGCGAAGCGAGCCGCGAGATGGGCCGACTGGGCCCGGCCGGCCGGCCCGGCCCAATTCGGGGCCCAATCGGCCTCTCCTTTGACCTAATTGCTTCTCGGGCTATAAATAGCCCCCCCGACCGAGAGCCACGCGGAACCGAAGTCGTATTCCGCCGCCGAGGAGCAGAGAAGCTTGAGGGACACCAACTTGAAGATGAGGGTCGTGCTAGTTGTCTAGGGTTTCCCTGGCCGACGTGGGAACCTTGCATGGAAGACCACGTCGGAGCTCGGAGCGAGGATCAAGATCAAGGGAGGGCCCCGGTGGTGATCTTGTTCATGTAATCATTCATGGTGAAGTTTGTAAGTGAATCCGATTTCTAGCGATTAAGTGCCTTCTCGATGATTTTGTTTTCTTCTTGGTTTTGCTTCTTCTACGATCTAGTTTGCAGCTAGATTACATAGGGTGCTCTTGTAGCCGCGGTGGCTAGAGGTGCATACCGGACCGGCCAAGTGATTTCAACTTGTTCTATCGAACTCGCCCTAAGCTCCCCGCATGAATAGGGATACGTTGCATGACTTGTACAGGGCTTCAAGGTCTTGTCATGAGGTGCTTGATGAACTTATCCCGAAAGTCTTGCATTCAACACTAAAACCCTGCATAAAAATTAAACTCCAAAACCGACATGCACACGTGAACTTGTTATACCACGGGGGTTAGTACCAATGGATAAGGTATAAAACTCATGCCAACACCGAAGGTAAACTCATGCCTAGGTTGACAGATTTTCACCGTCAACATCTCCCCCATGCTTAAACCTTGCTCGTCCTCGAGTAAGCCTTCGATGGATATCATCATTGCCAAACAATGTTTAAACTTTGCATATGATCACACATGAGAAAACCTAATGCTCTCAAAATTTTAATTCATTTAAAGTTCCATAATGTACTAGCCTTCATCCCTACGGAGGGTAGATCCTTATTAAGCTTATCCCACAAGTATTAACATGCTCACAAAGTTTTAAAAAAATTTCAGAATTTTTGAAATAAAGAACGAGATAAAGAAAAGCTAAACCAAGTTCACAAATTTAAATCATCTTGTCTATTTCTCATGAACTCTCATCTCACTTGTCTCTCAAGCCTATATATTCTACTCCTTTCCCTCTCATATATATGTGTGGTAGGCTTTATATGGAGCTTTGGGAAAGTTTAGTCCTAACAAGATTTTATAAATGAGGTGTTGTCAAAACAAGACAAGCTTCTCATGGTCTTACCGAGACTCGTCAAAAAGGTCATTGGAAAATAATGTTAAATCAAGGAGGGGAAAGAGAAAAATACACACACTTTTAGATGAGTGGACATGTGCAAATGGCAAAGAGTGATCCCGAGGCACAAAGGAAGTCCTCGTTATCGGATTGCACATGGTTGGAAAATGAGAATGGATCTTTTTAACTTGAAGCTTTGAATGCACTTTTAGACAGCCGGGGAGTTCACTTTACGCACATATTTTTTTTCTCTTTCTCATATTTCTCATTCTTTTCTTTCTTTCTTTCTTTCTTTCTTTCATTCATTATATATATTTTTCTTTCTTCACCTTGAAAGTCATGATCATCGCCGGATTTTTTTTCTTTCATCATTATATTATTATTATTTTTTAAAAAAATACTCCCTTTTTGAACTCTAAAACTGCACCGTACCTACCTCCTCCCCCATGCTTAGACGTTGCTCGTCCTCGAGCAAAGAGGCGAAAAATAAGGTAGGTACCGGAGTATTTTTCCTTGGAGAGATACTTGAAATCTTCAATGTTAGCACCTTCTTGCGATCTTCCTTGAATTGATGATCCATTCTCAACGATAGGTTGTGGTCAAGGAGGTAATCACAAAAGATGATATTTGGTTTAAGGGTGGATATCCGGCGAAGTTTGTGAGATCTCCGATGCGGGGATACACAATGCACGGATAAAAGGCTAGCAAAAAGATAGATACGCAAAAATGGAATGACCAGCTTCTTAGTCTCGGGCCAGAGAAATCATGGCCTGCAATAACTCACTCAAAAATAAATCTTGTACAATAAGGTTTATGCACTCAAATATATATAAGGCTTTGGATAGGTTGAGCAACACACAAGCGATATTTGTGACAAGGTTAGCGATATTTTTGAGCATAAAAGACATCTTTAATCTATTCATAACTTGAGAGCACATAAAACACTATGGGTCTTTATTTTAATCATAACCTCAGCTGAAAATTAAGCTAGCATTTAAATAAATTCAGATTTGTATTTTTAAGAGAGCACTAGCTTAAACATGCATAGGTCAATTACAAAGATGAACAAAGCTGCAATTTTAATCATATATCATCATGGCACAAATTTTTATAACTTTTCCAATGATATAATCAAGGTGGTGTCTTTATTAATGATGACATCAAGTTGAAATACAAACTGAAAATAAACAAACATGCTTGCTGAAATTTAAATAAAAACAGAAAATACTACGCAAACACACATAAGCAAAAGCTGAAAATTACAGAGAAAAAGAAAAGAAAAGAAAACTAAAGTTCCTAAATCTTCTAGTTCTCCGCCGGTGGTTGATGCTGATGATCTTGATAGTAATACCCTTGCTCATAATATGATTGGACATTCCCTCCGACGAATTGATTTGGCTACACAAGGTGAAGGCGTCCGAGCTCGAAGGCAATATTTGCGTTGCCTTCACCAAGTTGAGCTGCGTTGGCTTGGATGGCTGCGATGTTTTGGGCGTTTCTTGCAGCATACCCTCCAATTATGGCCATGCTTTGTTGTGGTTGGGGATGATGAGCGTAGGACTCCGCGAAGTTAGCGTTGGGCACAACATAATTTGGTGGGGGTACCGGTGCACCACCCCCCCATGCTTGCTCTTGTGGCCCTCCGTAATAACTTGGCGGAGGAGGGATCCCGCCGAATGGTTGCACATTGGGTTGTGCTCCACTCACTTGTGCGGAAGATGTTCCCTCCTCTACGATTCTTCCTCTTTTGTTCTTCCTTGCAGGGACGAGGAGTCCCTCTTCCAACCAATCTTCTCTCCCTTCGTTGAAAAGCCTAAGCCTCTCGTTGGGAAGGGGTAGGTTCACTATGGCCAACCGATAACCTCCTCTCTTATCTCCACTAATGTATTTGCCTTGCCGCAAATACTCAATGCCGAGAGAGGTACCACGCAAAAGGTGGTCGGGGTTTCTTGCAATCCCCGGCCGCAAGGAGAAGGCCAACATGGAGAGGTAGCACCCCGAACCAATATTACCCTCCCCCGATGTTGCTTCACAACACCAACGGTTGATCATGAGGTAAGAGGGGTCTATTGGCTGCCTGGCAATTAAAGTCGAGTATAGCCAATTCAACTCCGTGTCGGTCACCTTTGTCTCCTTCATCCTCCCCAATACCCTCTTGCACATCCAAGAGTGAAATATCCGGATAATGGGGTTGCGGATGCAATTGCGTTGTTGATGGGCTTCTCCGGAGATCATATTCCAAAATCCCGCTAACATGCCGGGTGGCACGTCAACTTTCTCCGGAGCTCCCTTGTGGAATCCAAGCAGCTCCCTAACGTGCTCGTAGGGAACCACTTGTTTGACTCCCTCCAAACGGAATGACAAGCTTTGCACCCCATCATCAATGATGGGTGCAATAGTCATCAAAATTTCCAAGGCGAACCCCAAATGGGTGTCCACCGATACTCCGTTGGAGAACTGCACCCATCCAAGGTGCCCCAATATATAGTATATGTCGGTGCCAAAACCCAAGGTGTAGAGTGCTTGGTCGTCGAACTCGACGTTGGGCACAAGCCTCTTCTCAAGATTAGAGAGCCTCTCCTCCTCCTCCGCCGACAAGATGATGAAGCCGTACGAAGAGTATGTCGGGGTGTAAGGAGGTGGCGCGGTTGAGCGAGTCGATCGTCGTGGTGGCGCGGGCTGCTCCTCCGTGTGCCCACGAGGTTCGGTAAACCTCATGGAAGTGCTTCTTGCAGCCCTCATACCACCAAGGAGGAGAGCATCGTTCCTCCTCGGTGGTGCCGTATCCGTCTCCATGCTCCGGGGAGATTCGGAAACCGAGTGCCTCCTCGAAGACGTGGTTGATGACGGCTTGGACGACGACGAACTCTTCTTCTTGGAGAAGAGACTTGTGGTATTCTTCCACATGGTTGCTGCACTCTTTTCTTCAACTAAAACTCCGGGTTGCAACCGGTAACTAGGCACTTAAACTTCCTTGCTTCGGATGTGGACTTTGAGTGGATTAAGGATGTGGATTTTTTCTTGAGCTATCAAGCTTGGGAAGGTTGGCTATGTCTACGGAGGTTTTGAGCACACAAACTTGAACACACAAACAAAGGAAGGAGAGGGAAGCTTGCCTGCAGAAAACGGGAGCCGGGGGGCTCCTTATGTAGGTGAGGCCGGCCGGCCGGGCCGGCCGGCTCCGGGGTCCTCCCCGGCTCCTCCCCGCCTCGTGTTTCTTCCAGCACGATCATTTCACCTCTGCAACTTTCCTGCCCGCGTGCTCCACGAGTTGCACCGCCCAAACGCTCTCGTCCACTCCTTTTCTTGGTCCTTCCACTTGATGCTCATGCTTTGGGTCATGTCCATGCTCCCTAGCTCCACTTGCTTCACATGCCACCATGAAATTCCTGCAAAGTTGATGCTTGCTGCCCACCATGCTTGTCCTTTGCATGTGGAATTGGTGAAAGTTGATGAAAGGGAATCCAATAGTGCATGCATGATTAATTCAAACTAGATTGCCTCCATTAATGTGTGTTTAAGGTTAAGCACTCCTCTAATTCGAAATTTAAAATATTTTTCAGAGCCATGCAAGAGCTCAAACATAATTTTAGAGAAGTTTTTAAACCATTAAAAACAAATGTAAGTCGAAAATATTTTTCGACTACGTTGATTTTGGTCTCACCGGTATAGTTTGCCTTCATCGGTTGAGAGCAAACATTTCCCGGCTTGATCATGGGGGCATAGGTTTAGGTTCTAATTTTGGCTAAATAAGAAAGATTTTGAATAAAACAAAATTAGAATAGGCTTAGAAAAATTCTAATCCTAGAGAAACCAAGGATAAAGATTTTTAAAACCAACCAAAAGTTTTGATTTCTAGGTTCACGCGAGTTCTACCACGTGCTGAATTTTATTAACACTTAAATATAAATCGTGGCTCTACTCGTGTGGTTTTAGCATGAAAAATAAGTCAACCTCAGCACCATAATGAGGGTGAAAGGTTGAGTTAGGTTCTGAAATTATTCGGTTGAGGTTTCTCGAAAAGAAAAGAACAAACAAGAACATAGGAGGGTTCATGCAAAGGGTTTATGATAAAGCAAACATTCAATCAAGAATTATGTCTCTAATATTGTTCAACCACTTCTAAGTCTAATGTCTTTGCGTAATAAAACTCAAAAACTAAATTATTAAAAATACTCGAAAAACCTGGAATCGGGTTGTCCTCCGGGTAGCTTATTCTTGACTCGACGAAACGGGTTGCCTCCCGCCTAGCGCTTCGTTTATAGTCTATAGCTAGACTTCTTCACTTGATTACTCCGGATCAACGCTCTTTGCGGGCGTTGCAATCTTGGGTACCCACTTCCGCACCATCTTCGGCGCGGGCTTGTCTTCCGGCTTAGTTGGCTTAGTCATTTTTTTGGTCTTCACAGGCGGCTTCTCTTCCTTTGTCTTGACGTATGCAACACCTTCTTTGATTTTCTTTACGTTCATTTTTCGGCTCCTTCTTCCTTTTCAGCCCCTCCGTTTGTTTTGGTTCTCCCTTCACTCCAATCATGTTGCATGCCTCAATCGTTGGACGGAACTTGAAGGAACTCCTTTCTCCGTTGATATCGAACATGATCTCTCCCTTGCCAACATCAATAGTAGCTCCCACGGTCTTGAGGAAAGGCCTCCCTAGGATGAGCGGCGGCTTCTCCCTCTCTCCCATCTCGAGCACAACGAAGTCGACGGGGATGAAGTGGTGTCCAATCTTCATGGGTACATCTTCAGCAATGCCCAAGGGATAGCGAATGGAGTTGTCTCCCAACTCCAAACATATTCCCATAGGCTCCATTGGTAGGCGTAGCTTCTCGAACACATCCCTCGGCATGACGCTTACACTAGCTCCAAGGTCGCATAACGCCTTCTCGAAGTTGAAAGAACCAACCGAACATGGAATTGTAGGGCGCCCGGGGTCTTTTTGCTTCTCTAGCCCATTAGCAATAGCTGCACTACACTCCTCGGACATCTTGACATGATCTACCCCGAGTGTTGCTATCTCATATTTATTTGCAAGTATGTCTTTAAAGTAACTAGAATATGTAGGTACTTGTAGGGCATCTAGTAATGGCATGTTGATGCTAAGTCTACGCACAACTTCCACAAACTTCTCAAAGTAGTTGTCAAGTTTACCTCGGAAGAAGCGTGGCTTGAGTTGCGGTATCCTCGTGTCTTCCTCCGGCATCTCGAATTCGGGTTCCTCGGTGACGATCCCCGTAACCTTCTCTTTAGCAACTCCTTCCACCTCGGTGGATGGTTTAAGCTTCCTTGCTCCCGCGGAACGTTCCGGATCTTCGGTCTCCTTCCCCGAACGTGTTTGAATGGCCTTCGCCGATTCGGGACATTTGGGTTGTCCCGTAAGCTTCCCTTCATCATTAGTGAGGCGCCCCGCAAGTTGTCCAACTTGCGTCTCGAGCATCTTCATCATGTTGAGCACTTGATGATTGGAACTTCCGACCTCCGTCACTTTGCTATCGATGTTCTCCAACACCTTGTCTATGGTCTTGAACTTGGTGACGGTGTCCTTGTTGATCTTAGCTTGCTCATCCATGAACTCCTTCAATTGTATATGAAGCGGAACCGCGTTAGGAATAGATGAGCTTGCATTAAATTGAGGCCTACCTTGCCCATAGCGGAAGTTTGGCAATTCTCCCTTCCTCATGTAGTCGAGCACTTTGGCTTCCTCCGGACAATCTTTGCGGACATGGCCATACTCTCCACATTCTTCACATGTGAACCTTGCTTCGGCGGCCTTCAAGTCTTGAGCCTCTTTCTTTTCCATCTCCATCTTCTCCAACCTCCTCATGAGTGAGTCGATCTTGCCTTCAAGTATGTTCTCCTTCTCCACTTGCAAGACTCCTTTGACGTTCCCTGTGGGTTGAACCGGATGTAGGCGCCCGGATGACGCCCATGTGTCATTATCCGCGACCTTCTTGAATAGCGTGAAAGCTTCCGTCGGTGTAAGCTCGATGATAGATCCTCCCGCTGATGCATCGATGATCGTCCTTGACGCCATGGTGAGTCCTTGATAGAACTTTTGCACGAGGTCTTCCTTCGGGAACTTGTGATGTGGAACCGCCTGGGTGTACTCGTTGAAGCGCTCGAATGCCTCCGAGATAGTTTCCGTAGGATATTGAACAAAGGTGGCAATCTTATTACGCAAGCTTTGAGTTTTACCCGAGTGAGTAGTATTCCTTCATGAAAGCCTTCATCAACGTGTTCCAATTTTGCACCGTCTCCGCCGGTTGAGAGTGGAACCATTGCAAAGCCTTCCCGAGTAGTGAGAACGGAAAAAGCCTTGCCCTCATTTGGTCTTGAGTCACCCCATCCATGTTGAAAGTCTGACATAGTTGAATGAATGCTTGGAGGTGAAGGTTCGGATCCTCTTTACCGGTGAAGGGTGAATGTTGCACCATGCGGATTGTTGAGGTCTTGATCTCGAACGGTCTTCCGATCTCCTCAAGGTTCAAGATTGGTAGGTCGATGATGTCTGGGGTGCATAGCTCCCCAATCTTGCGTTCTTGCGGTGGTTGGTCACCCATCGGTGGAAGTCGATTCTCCCGAGGACTTTGAGGTGGTGAATTCTTGGGAGATTCCTGCGATCCTTTGTCTTCCGACTCCGAATCTACAAAATCCAGCTTTTTAGCTTGATGTGCTTCGCGTCTCCTTAGCCTATAAAGTTTTTCTGGATCATCCACAAAATTATTGGGTTTGTTGGAGAGGTAGCCGTCCATCTCCTGTTAGGGTTAGCAATAAACAAAGTATGCAAAAAACTAGGAAGTAAAAACAAATCTATAAAAACTAGGGTTAGACAAACTATATTAGATGTAATTTGAGGATGATCAAAATTTAGTAGATGCAAAAATAAAAACAAAGAGAAAACTGAAAATTACAAAAAGGCAATAAAAAATCAAATCTTGATCACTTGTTCCCCGGCAACGGCGCCAGAGAAAGGGGCTTGTTGACGGTTAATAATTGTATCAAAGTTCGTTTGTGACTCGCAAGCGTACAAGTCTCCCGTCGTAGTCAAGGGACCCTTCTTCCCTCGAGTGGTGAACCCAAGGTATCGAATCCGTGGAACAAATGTGTGACGCAAAACTTAATCTAATAAAGCCATGTAACTCCAATCTTCGATAAAGAAACACTAATGCATCTAAGTAAAAGACACCAAACGAATCTAATCTACTAAAGACCGGAAAAAACAAAGTAAGATTGGGTAGATAAACCGATCTAGAGGGATCGGGGTAAGCCTTTTGTTGAAGTTCCAAGCAAGAGAAGAAGTAGCAAATCGAATCTTAATAGAAGCCTCTTTAAATCGTGGTTTCCCGTCCAAATCCGAAAACATCCGCCTTTCGAGACCCCCGTTCGTCACAACGTATCCCTATTCATGCGGGGAGCTTAGGGCGAGTCAAAAGACAAGTCGAGATTCTTTCGGAAGATCCGTGTGTACCTCTAGCCACCGCGGCTACAAGAACACCCTATGTAATCTATCTCGAGAATAGAATTGGAATAAGCAAAGCCGATCGAAAAACGAAATCTTCGAGGAAACACTTGATCGCTAGGAAAAGATTCAACTTGATAATTCAACTATAACAATGATACATACACAAGATCACCACCGGGATCCTTCCTTGATCTTGCTTCTAGCTCCGGGAACTCCGACGTGGTCTTCCGTGCAAGGTTCCCACGTCGGCTAGGGAAACCCTAGTCAACTAGCTCGACCCTCTCCTCTCCGAGATGGTGTCCCTCTCTTCTCTGCTCCTCGGCGGCCGATGACAAATTCTTCTCTCTGAGGCTCTCAGTCAGGGGGCTATAAATAGCCCGATTGGCGGCTAGGGCAAAGGAGGGGGCATTTGGGCCCTGGATGTGCCTGGGCCGACCGGACTGGGCCGGCCGGCCTGGGCCCATCTAGGCCCAGCCCGAGGGCTCCTTCGCTCCACGTCGGTTCCCTTGCTTCCTGGATGTTCCCCTTCTGCATGTAGGTCTATGTCGTCGGTTTCTCTCCGAATTGGACTCAACTCCTTGTCTTGCAAGATTCAGCACTTTTCTGGTCAGGTCCCTGGAGTCTGTCGTCTTCTCGGATCAAGTCCCCGGCTTCTTGGAGTTAAGTTTGCTTCATTGCATGACTTGTACGGGGCTTCAAGGTCTTGTCATGAGGTGCTTGATGAACTTATCCCGAAAGTCTTGCATTCAACACTAAAACCCTGCATAAACATTAAACTCCAAAACCGACATGCACACGTGAACTTGTTATACCACGGGGGTTAGTACCAATGGATAAGGTATAAAACTCATGCCAACACCGAAGGTAAACTCATGCCTAGGTTGACGGATTTTCACCGTCAACAAGGGCCCAGTGAGGCTCCCCTTTGCCCTAGCCGCCAATCAGGCTATTTGTAGCCCCCTGACCGAGAGCCACGCATCATACAATTCGTCATCGGCCGCCGAGGAGCAGAGAAGAGAGGGACACCATCTCGGAGAGGAGAGGGTCGAGCTAGTTGACTAGGTTTTCCCTAGCCGACGTGCGAACCTTGCACGGAAGACCACGTTGGAGTTCCCGGAGCTAGAAGCAAGATCAAGGAAGGATCCCGGTGGTGATCTTGTGTATGTATCATTGTTATAGTTGAATTATCAAGTTGAATCTTTTCCTAGCGATCAAGTGTTTCCTCAAAGATTTCGTTTTTCGATCAGCTTTGCTTATTCCAATTCTATTCTCGAGATAGATTACATAGGGTGCTCTTGTAGCCACGGTGGCTAGAGGTACACGTCGGATCTTCCGAAAGAATCTCGACTTGTCTTTTGACTCGCCCTAAGCTCCCCCCATGAGTAGGGATACGTTGTGACAGAACGGGGGTTCCGAAAGGCGGATGTTTTCGGATTTGGACGGGAAATCACGATTTAAAGAGGCTTCTATTAAGATTCGATTTGCTACTTCTTCTCTTGCTTGGAACTTCAACAAAAGGCTTACCCCGATCCCTCTAGATCGGTTTATCTACCCAATCTTACTTTGTTTTCTCCGGTCTTTAGTAGATTAGATTCGTTTCGTGTCTTTTACTTAGATGCATTAGGGTTTCTTTTATTAAAGATTGGAGTTACTTGGCTTTATTAGATTAAGTTTTGCGTCACACATTTGTTCCACGGATTCGATACCTTGGGTTCACCACTCGAGGGAAGAAGGGTCCCTTGACTACGACGGGAGACTTGTCCGCTTGCAAGTCACAAACGAACTTTGATATAATTATTAACCGTCAACAATGTCCGAGGAAAAAGTAAAAGCAGTGGAAGCCGAAGTTCAGAGACTGCAAGACGCGCAAGTAATTAGAGAAGTAAAGTATCCAGTCTGGCTAGCCAACACTGTACCAGTCAAGAAGAAAAATGGAAAGTGGAGAATGTGTGTGGATTTCACAGATTTGAACAAGGCATGCAAGAAAGACGATTTTCCCCTGGAAAGGGTAGACAAAATCGTAGATGATGCAGCCAACAGCGAGATGCTCTCGCTCCTGGACATGTTCTCTGGGTATCATCAAATCAGGGTTCGCAAAGAGGACGAAGAAAAAACAAGCTTCATCACTCCCTTCGGAACATTCTGTTTCGTGAGAATGCCAGAAGGGCTGAAGAACGCAGGATGTACATTTTCCAGAATGATAGCAATAGTACTCCATCCCAAGATACGGAGGAACATATTGGCATATGTGGACGATATAGTCGTCAAAAGTGTTCAGATAAAAGACCACATCAGTGACCTGGCAGAAACATTCGCGAACATGAGAGCAGCAAATCTGAAGCTAAATCCAGAGAAATGTGTATTCGGCATTCACAAGGGGAAAGTACTCGGATGTCTAGTTTCAACAAAGGGCATAGAGGCGAATCTCGACAAAATCAGGGCGTTAGTGGAAATGCAAGATCCAGTTTCGGTGAAGGATGTGCAGAAGTTAACAGGGAGGGTGGCTGCCCTTAACAGATTCATTCCCAGAGCCGCAAAAAGAAGCCTACCATTCTTCCAAATCCTCAGAAGTGCCAAGAACTTCCAGTGGTCTGAACCTCAGAAGCGAGCTTTACGAGAACTGAAAGATTGCTTGTCCAATATGACCAAGTTGTGCCCTCCCGAACCGAAATCGCCACTTCTGCTATATGTGTCTGCATCAAATTCGGCAGTAAGTGCTGTGCTAGTGCAAGAAAAGGAGGAAGAAGGGAAGCTCAAACAAATTCCAATATATTTTGCTTCTGAAGCTTTGTCTGGCTTGAAAATCTTCTATTCCGAACTGGAAAAAATCGCATATGCAGTCATGATGGCAGCAAGGAAGCTAAGGCACTATTTCGAGGACCAGAGAATAAGGGTCATCACCAATCAGCCGTTGAACGATTTGTTCGCAAATAGAGAGGCATCTACCCGAATAATCAAGTGGGGCGCTAAACTCTCAGAATATGTGGTGGACTTCGAGAGAAGTGCAATAAAGTCGCAAGTTCTGGCAGGGAGTGCCCGATCTTTCGGTGAGTGGAGATAAATTTGATTTGGTGGTTGTTGACCCTCACGATCCGACTACGACGAGCGAGACTCGAAGCGCCAATGCAATCGCTGAACCAACTCCCGATGGTTACCGACCTTGCTGGCGCAAGATCAGCCTGATCACGAAGATCAATTCCTGTGCGCAATCGAAGAACGAACAAGAATCTAAGGCGAGCAATCTTAATATCACTCGAAGGTGGAGTCTGAATTACACGACGGCGGCACGATGGCGGCTGTTCGGTTGTAGCTAAGGCTAACAAATAAATCAAACTCAAGTTTCTAAGGCGGCGGCTACTGAAAATATAAGAGACGGGGCGTCCTAGGGTTGGGGGCGACCAGGGGTGGGGCGCCCCCAACTTGGGCCTAAGGCCCAACCAAACTGTCGACGCAGCACTTTGGCAGATTCTGGTCGTCAACTTGTTTCGACGATTCCCGTTGACTCGGGACGTATTTTGGCACGAGACCAGTGCCATTGGAAGCTCTATGAAATTCTACTTCCAACCATATATAGAACGTCCAAAACCGACTCCGTATGCGACCTGGGCGTCCGTTTTATTGCGCACTGCTCCTGGACTCCGAATTGGACTCGAACTTGAATTGCTTTTGGCCTCCACCTCGGGGACTCGAACCAGATCAACCTTGGACCTCCTTCTTGACTTGGAAACCCTTGTTGGACTTCTTCTACTCCATTCCATGCACCAATCGTGGTCGTATGCATGAGTGTCATGTCCTCATCATTCTCCCCTTCTTGATGAAAAGCCGTCCTCGGCGTCGATTGTACTTGGAACTGATCCTGCACAACACAAGAGCGAACGGGGTTTCGAAAGCCAAAAAAATCAAAATTATTGTGAGGAGGAATGTCACCATGTTTCCAATTGGTGAATATGTCATCTGGCATAAAAAAATTAGCGAGCATGTAAGCATCGTGAGCGGACGACACAAAATGTTTGGCAACACTATCCTGCAAAAGATTAGTACCAAGAAACGACAATGCAGAAATAGATGGCAGGAACCAATGATGCTCCCCTTCTTAGAAATCAACAGTTTTATTTAAAACAAAACTACGAGAGGAACATGAGAAAGTGGTTGTATGATGGTTTCCCTCTAATCGATCACAATCTTGCACAACAAAAGGAGAATTCAGGTTTGTACAAATGTAAATGTGATGTACCATATATTGTCCTTTGTTGTTATATTTACCAATAACATGACAGGAATGTCTAGACAACCATGGAAAATCAGCATGTGCAAAAATTCTCTCTTCTAAACAATCTAGATTACACAAATCATTGAATTCAATGTAACCCAAGGTATGTAAAGAAGACAACAAATGGAGCTCATCACTTCTACTAGAAACATGCATAACAAGTTTATTTTCGGCACTAGCATGTAAAATAGAAGTAGTAGCACACCATGCATCTTTATCACAAGAAACATCAAGCAAATCACCATGTGACAAAGATAAATCAAGAGATGGTTCCATTATTAATTGCTCAACTAAAGTATGATTTGTGGAAAAATTCAGCATATTAACACAATTCTCACCTTCCGTGAGTGTAGCACCATGGACATTATCTATGTTCTCAGTAGGAGTATTAGGTGCATTGTGAAGTGATGGATCCGAGGATGCTCCAGCAGGTTCAGCCGTCCTCTCGAGCGGTGGAGTGGTGGGCGTGAATGGCGTTGGGCTCTCGAGCACTGTAGTGGTGGGAGTAGATGGCGCTGGGAGAGCGGGCGCCGAGCCGGATGTCGAGCTTTCTCGCCGCAAAAGAGTTAGAATATTGCTTCGAGTGATGTCCCTGCACATCACGTTCAGCGTTGCGAGCATAATATGAAGGCACAAATCTACGTCGCATAGCAGCTTTTAATTCAGCCCAAGTGGTGGGATGTTTTTGTTTATATTCATGATGCCACCAAAATAAAGCTAAATTAGTAAATGCACTAATAGCAGTTTGAACTTGAGAAACGAAGCAGGAATATCATGGTATGAAAATTTCTGTTCGACCTCTAATTCCCAATCAATATATGCAGCTGGATCATATTTGCCATGGTAAGGTGTAATTGTAAATGGAAGCGTAGAAAAAGAATCATTACCACCACGGATGGACGCACAACGGGCGTGTCCACGGAGGTCTCCAGCGTTGACCACCTTCTGTAAACCCGTGATCAATGTTTTCATTGCATCGAGATGCGACGTAATGGGGTCGAGCTTGGTCTTAGTGGCCTGCGGCTGGTCTTCCCTCTTATCGTCACCTGCCATTGTTAGCGCAAACACAAAAACAAAATCGACAACAAAACAGGGGTGTAATGGCTCACAAGGCGCTCACTACAATGCTGTTATCAAATTCTTATCTGTTCTTACCAAGAACACAGGGGCGACCTATAACCAACTGGTGGAACCTGCGAAAGATTGGAGGAGCGATTGCCTGGCGAAACGAAACCTGGTCGGCGTAGAACTTTATGGAGTTTTGGGAAGGCTGCACTCAGTTGAAGGATTAGCACAATCAAACAATAATTGCAAAGTTGAATTATAGTGCAAATCACGTAACAAAGCTGATGGAAACAAAGTGTAAAAGTAGAAGGAAAAAGAACCAAGGGGGAACAAAAGATGGGAGGGTGCGGCGCTGAAAGCAGAGAGGGCGCGGTGTGGGGGGAGGGCGATCGTGACCTGGGAGGTCACGGGGTGAGTGGTCGTTCCTGCGCCCGGTGTTTCGCGACCCACAGAAGCGAGACGGCACGTGAGGGCTCGGGATGTCCACCGAACCGGACAATTCCTATTCCCGGTTGGATTTGTTTCTTTTTTTCACGGACTGTCTTTTTTTTGCCACGGACTGGTGTCCTTTTTTCACGTAAGGCTGCTCGGTGCGAGAGGTGTTCGCCGTGGAAAAGAAGAAGTATCTCGGTGTGCACGTGAGGAGGATTAGGTCTTGTTCCTTCTGGACATTTTTTTACTGTTTTTTTCTTTCCAAAAGAAACTCACAGCAGGAAACAGGAAGGGGCGCACGGGGAAACCGCACCGCGCGCGATCAGGAACGACGGGGTATGGCGGCGGTAGGTGATGGTGGTGGGCGGCTAGGGTTAAAAGATAATAAGAAAAAAACAAAGAAGAGAACTCAAGTAACCAGCAACAATTGAACGAAAAAGCACACAAACTCAACAAAGCAAATTATTGAATGAAAGTGCGAGGCTAAAACGGTACAAGCCGGGACAAGGATCTAACCTAGAACAAATTTTTGTATGGTTTTTTGGACTATAGGAAATAAAAACACTCGATAAACTCACCGATAAACCTGGAAAGCTGATACCACTTGTTAGAGGGGAAATGCCCGATCTTTCGATGAGTGGAGATAAATCCAATTTGGTGGTTGTTGACCCTCACGATCCGACTATGACGAGCGAGACTCGAAGCGCCAATGCAATCGCTGAACCAACTCCCGATGGTTACCGACCTTGCTGGCGCAAGATCAGCTTGATCACGAAGATCAATTCCTGTGCGCAATCAAAGAACGAACAAGAATCTAAGGCGAGCAATCTTAATATCACTCGAAGGTGGAGTCTGAATTACACGACGGCGGCACGATGGCGGCTGTTCGGTTGTAGCTAAGGCTAACAAATAAATAAAACTCAAGTTTCTAAGGCGGCGGCTACTGAAAATATAAGAGACGGGGCGTCCTAGGGTTGGGGGCGACCAGGGGTGGGGCGCCCCCAACTTGGGCCTAAGGCCCAACCAAACTGTCGACGCAAAGCACTTTGGCAGATTCCTGGTCGTCAACTTGTTTCGACGATTCCCGTTGACTCGGGACGTATTTTGGCACGAGACCAGTGCCATTGGAAGCTCTATGAAATTCTACTTCCAACCATATATAGAACGTCCAAAACCGACTCCGTATGCGACCTGGGCGTCCGTTTTATTGCGCACTGCTCCTGGACTCCGAGCTGAACTCGAACTTGAATTGCTTTTGGCCTCCACCTCGGGGACTCGAACCGGATCAACCTTGGACCTCCTTCTTGACTTGGAAACCCTTGTTGGACTTCTTCTACTCCATTTCATGCACCAATTGTGGTCGTATGCATGAGTGTCATGTCCTCATCACATGGCAGCAAGGAAGCTAAGGCACTATTTCGAGGGCCAGAGAATAAGGGTCATCACCAATCAGCCGTGGAGCGATTTGTTCGCAAATAGAGAGCCATCTACCCGAATAATCAAGTGGGGCGCTGAACTCTCAGAATATGTGGTGGACTTCGAGAGGAGAAGTGCAATAAAGTCGCAAGTTCTGGCAGATTTTGTCGTGGATTGGACCTCACCAACTCAGAACCTCGATGAAACGATACCTGAGCCTTGGATAGTACAGTGTGATGGGGCTTGGTGTTACAAGGGGGTTGGAATTTCCGCTGTCGTAACATCCCCGGCGGGGGTAGTGATAAGATATGCAGCTCGGCTCATATTCGCGAACAATGAACATTCCACGAACAACACAACAGAATATGAAGCGTTGGTGGTCTCGCCCGAGCCATGTGTCTGGCCCGACGCGCTAGTCGGAGCCGGACTTGTCGTGTGAGGCAGAGACTTGTCGTGCGAGGCGGAGACTTGTTGTGCGAGACGGAGATTTGTCGTGCGAGACGGCCCCCCGAGTGAAGATTGGGTGCCTTGCTGGTGCAGGGTCTTGACATAGATCTGCATGCCTTCCCTGAGACACAACGCCAGGTGGAGAGTGCTCTCCTTCTGGATGTTGCAGCCAGCAAGGGTGCGGCCATCCTCAAGCTGCTTGGCAGTTGACAGAAGTCTTCACCTTGTGGATGATTGTTTTGTTGTCTTCAAGTAGGATAATCTTGCCGCCAAAGGGGGACGCTAATCCGGGCCCTCGTCGGTAGCCCCCGAGCCTGAGTGGGAGTTGAGGGGTCGCGCTCAGGCTCAACCGGTGAGTCTTGGTGTTGGAGGTGTTCTTCAAATTCTCGGTGGGTGCACGTGAGCGCATCCGCCGGATGTACCCCTCGAGCTCGTGAGTGAGTTGGAGATTCGCTCGCGAGCTTTTGTTTGTAATTGTAGCCATTGTAGCCTTGGAGGTTTTGTCGAAGCGGTTACCGTCGTCATGGCAACGTGGGCGCAGTAATGGGCGCGAGCATCTCGGCCGACGTGACGGACGTGACAGCGCCATCATGACTGTGCGCGGACTCTGTGCGTCCGTACTCCACGGAGACCGAGGCGTCACGCGAGTGGGCGGTCGCTTCGCCGGGGCGCGCGCGCGAGTGGGCAGGAGTCCTGCTGACACGGCGGGCCCAGCATCGAAGGTGAGAGGTCAGGCCTGTACCCTTTAAAGCCACGCGTCGAGCGCGGGTTTGGGGCTCCGCTTTCCCTTCTACTTCTTCTTTCTCCCGCTCTCGTCCTCCGTGCTCCAAGTTCTTCCACGTCCATAGCGTCATTGCTGCTCGCGCCTGAAGCACGTCCAAGACTTCGCTGTCAAGATGCCGAATTGGACGCGCTCCAATGTCTCCCGCGAGCAGCTCCTTCATCTCGTTGAGGCGAGCCAGTTGCCTCCCCTCACCGAGTCCATTGAGTGGATCGTCCCCACTGGGGAGTCCGTGCCACGCCCGTCCAATGGGTACGTGGTGTCGTTCGTGGCCTTCCACGAGCGTAGCTTTTCCGTCCCCGCCGGCTGGTTCATCTGAGGAGTGCTATTCGCGTACGGGCTGCAGCTCCAGCACCTCAACCCGAACAACATCCAACAGATGGCTGCCTTTGAGGCAATGTGCGAGGGGTTCCTCGGCATCGGTGCGCATTGGCATCTGTTCCGGTACTTCTTCGGGTTCACCTGCCTGAGGGAGG
Organism: Cenchrus americanus; assembly: GCA_947561735.1. Lineage (NCBI taxonomy): Eukaryota > Viridiplantae > Streptophyta > Magnoliopsida > Poales > Poaceae > Cenchrus > Cenchrus americanus. The sequence continues at coordinate 7,431,910 of OX387240.1, read as the reverse complement.
GATCCCATGCGGTGATGATTGGTTGTGCCAACCTTCGGATGAAGCAAGACCGCGGCGACGACTACATCCCGACGCTGCTGACCAGCTCGAACAGTGGCTGGCACAAAGGATGGTTCTACCTGCGGAACGACCCCAAGCACGCGCTTCCGGCGTACACCGGCTGCTCCATTGCGAAGTCACAAAGGAACTGGGCGGACGGCCCCTCCAAGACAGAGCAAGAGAAGATGCTCAAGTCCCACTGGGTCGTGCTGGGACGCCTGCAAGGCGCCGGGATCACCTTGGCGGAAGTGGTCGGACAGTACCACGCCCGAGGGGTCGTGCCGCTTCGGAGACAGCCGCTCCGTCTCTGTGACATGACCGCCGAGAGAGCCCCCTGGGTGGGGACCGTGACCGCGCCGGAGCTCCCGTCGCCGCTCGAGGTTCAGCGTCGAGTGGCGCAGGCGATCGGAAGGTCGACCTATTTGTGGCTGTCGTCGCGGATGCTTCCCATGCTCCCCAACACGGGGACAGAGAAAATTGTAAGTTGCTTGTCTTCTCGAGAAGTTTATATTCGACCTTCGCCGTGGAATGATGTTCTCGAGGCTAATCTTGGAGTGTTCTTGTCATTGCAGTTGAAGTGAGCCCACCTCGTCCCGGGGAAGGCACCTCTTCCGGAGGAGGCGATCTTCAACCAGAAAAAGGCCGCGACGGAGGATAGGCGGGCTGCACGCAAGGCGCAGCACAAGAAGCACCAGATCGCCAAGCGCGATCGCAACGACAACCGCACCAAAAGGCGGAAGGCGGGGGAGGCGGGCGTCTCCTCCGATGAGGACGCTTCGCCCGAGCCGTCTTGGGGTGGTGATGTCGCTAGCACGGCGATTGACTGGAGCGACATGTTTGGGTCGTCCTCGTCATCCCCGCGCCCGCGGTGTTGAAGTGTCGTCGTCGCACCGGCCGCAGGCGGCGAGGCGGACAAGACCGTGGGCTCGAGCTCACACCCGGCGGTTCCCTCCGTCCGAGAGGACCAGCGGATGACCCGTTCTCGTGCGACGCCCGGCGGGACGGACGCTTCCAAGCCGCGGAGGCCTGCGCCTCGTCAAGCCGACCCTCCGAGAAGGTCGGAGGAAAGGCCGCCGTCCGCCCGCCAAATTTACGACGGATCGGAGCGCCCTGACTCTGACTCCCTGCAAAGGCGCCGGTCGCGGGGGAGGTCGTCGGACTCGGCGTCGACGCCGAGCGCGCCGCCGGTGGCGAGCCTAGTGCCGCCCCGCGGCGCTTGCAGTCACTACTCATCTAGGGCGGCGGGGCACCGGAAGTTCACATGCCCCTTGTCGCCGGCGGGGCCAAGGTCCGCCTCCGGCCGTCGTTGAGGTCGGAGGCTCAGGCCCCGAGCGCGCGGGGGAGAAGGCCGCCGCCATTGAGGCGACGGGTCGAAGTGGAGCAGCTGTTGGAAATATGCCCTAGAGTCAACTGGATTTGATCCACTAGTGGGCTCAGATGGATTTGATCCATTATGGTGTAAAAGTCCTAATGGGCCACAAATATTGTAAAGCCCATTAGCATTGGAAGGGGTACACCATCTATTAGTCCCGTATTGCTAATGGACGATGGTGTGGGGGGTTTTCCTCCCAATAAATATGGACCACACCCCTCCTGAAAAGACACAACTTTCTCAAGTAGCGACCGCGCCGCCAATGCTCCCCTCCTCGTCGCACCCGCGGACCTAGCGGGGTCCGGCGTGCGTCGCTTCCTTCTCCGTACGTGTGGATACCTTGGAGGTGCTGCATCCGGAGCACTTGGATCGGACGAGCCGCACGTGCAAGTCAAGAAGGACGTGAGAAACCGCACCGCTCGCTACCCTCGACGCGTTCGTCTACATCGAGACGGTTCCGCCGCATCCGCGCGTCTAGTGGTAATCCCGTGATCTCCGACGCCGGCAGCCTCGTTTTGCGGGGAAAATTTTGTTTTGCGCTAGCGTAGCCACCCCGTTTCCCTTCGAGTGGTATCGAGCCGTAGCTGCTAAGTTTTAGATTCGGGATGTGTGCATATGGAGATATGCGGATGTAGATCAAAGTTTTGATCGGCTTCGTGTTCTTGACGTGATGGTCGTGTAACGAATTACTCCTACCGGTCGGAATTCCGCCATCGGAGTTAAGTGATACACGTAAACCCGACCACAACGAGAAGGAGATCAATTGGATTGGTCGAATCGAAGCTAGGTCAAGTGCCAGGCGCATGGGATGCGTGGTGGTGGCAGATTGGATCTCTACCGGCCCGGGAAAAACCAGAAAATATACTGTTCGGTAAAACAGTCATAACTTTTCGTAGTTAACTCGGATGAAGACGTTTTCTATATGAAAATTGATCTACAGAAAATTTTACACATGTGATAAACCAGCTTTGCTGGTCTCGGCGAAATTAGTTTTGCCAAATTCGGCTTGCAAGATGGGTTTTCGGGCGTTTTAAGTTTGGACGTCGAAATTGCGATAATCTGTTTTGCACGTTTTGTAATCGGTATGGCCTATATGTGTATGTGATGCATGTGTGTAATTTTTTCGTGACCTGCGTGTCACGCATAAGGCAATACGGCTGGAGCCACATGTATTGTCAAAATTAATGTAATGGTCTGCGTACCAAATTTGTGATGATCTAATACGCGATTGTGTAACTTTCATTACTAGCACGCGTTAGATAGTTCTTGGAGGACTCATCACATGGAAGATGGCACACACAGATCATGGAGATGGAGATCAACATGATGTACAGGTCAATGGAGATGGAGATCACCATGCGACAATAGGCCATACCGTATTACAACTGTGTGAATGTCGTTCTTACCGTTCTACTTTTGCATGCGACAATGTTATTTTCTTGCGTGTGATGTTACGAGTAGAACGATCCCTTTGGAATTTTAAGTTAACATGCCCTCCCAACACTTGCCACCGTCCCACGTCTCGTACAATTAGTGGTGGGTCTATGAAATTAGGGTGCCACTAGTTTTCCTTGACTAGACGGGTTTGTATCGGATACTTACACGCATAAGTGTTGGTTTGCTTATCAAAGTCATCTTAACGGTTAAGGACTTTGGGGCATAAAGGTTGGGAGCCTAGACATAGAGATGTCACCCAACAACAGAAGTCATATGTGATATGATTAGCAAAGAGTTGCTTACCGATCTACCTTGTTTACTAGCGGTGACGCAAAAGCTCACTAGTAGACTTGTTAGTTGTGGATTCTGAATCACTAAGTATCAATGTGGGGATATTGATTTTAGTGGGAGTAAATTCTTTTATTTTACTCTGTCATGGATATATTGTCTTAGTGTTTTGCATTTATTATTCTGTTGTAGATTAAAGGCACCTAGCAACACCACATCGTTTACCTTGCATTCGGTCCTTGAGAAGGACAAGTTGACTGGAACAAACTTTACGAATTGGATTCGTAATTCGAGAATTGTTCTCGTAGCCGAGAAAAGAGAAGGAGTTCTAGGCACCCCCTTACCAATAGATGATAACGTTAAGAAAAGCACGGGCAGGTAGTCATGTGATTGCGATCCAAAACAAGCCGACCTTTAAAAGGAAGGGCAAGTCTTGGAAGAAGAAAGGCAAGGCCAAGGATAAGATCCCCATGCCAAACCAGACGCCCAAGGCTAGTCCAAATCGCCAATGCTGAATGTTTTCATTGTAAGGATATTGGTCACTGGAAAAGAAATTGTAAGTTGTACTTAGCTTCTATGAAAAGCAATGGAAGCAAGGGTACTTCCACTTTAGGTACACTTAATGTTTATGTTACATATATTTTCCTCGCTGATTCTTATACTAATTCTTGGGTATTTGATACCGGATCTGTTGCTCATATTTGCAACTCGATGCAAGGAATGATAAGAAGTAGAAGCGTGGAACGAGGAGAAGTTGATTTCCGCGTAGGCAATAATGCAAGAGTTGCTGCATTGAGCATCAGAACGATGCAACTACACCTCCCGTCAGGATTTATTATGGAGTTGAATAATTGTTATTTTGTTCCTAGTTTGAGTCGAAACATTTTATCCCCTTCATGTTTGATGAAGGATGGTTATTCATTTGCGAGTGAAAACAATGGTTGTGTGATCTCTAAGGATAATATGTTTGTGGCTTGTGCATCCATTGTGAATGGCTTATTTGTTTTAAATCTTGATGATTCACCTATATGTAACATAAGTGCTAAAAGGTCTCGACTTAATGATTTAAGTCCTACCTACATATGGCATTGTCGTTTGGGTCACATCAGTGAAAAGCGCATGAAGAAGCTCCATAACGATGGACTTTTAACTTCGTTTGATTTTGAATCCTACGAGACATGTGAAGCTTGTTTGCTAAGCAAGATGACCAAGGTGCCTTTATCAAGTTTTATTGAGAGAGCCTCAGACTTACTGGAACTCATACATACAGATGTGTGCAGACCAATGAGTACGACAACTAGAGATGGATACCAATACTTCATAACGTTCACTGATGATTTAAGTAGATATGGTTATGTCTATTTAATGAAGCACAAGTCTGAAACTTTTGAAAAGTTCAAAGAATTTCGCAGTGAAGTAGAAAATCAACGTGGCAAGAAAATCAAGACCTTGCGTTCTGATCGTGGAGGTGAGTATTTGAGCCATGAGTTTAGCAATCATCTAAAGAGTTGCGGAATTGTTCCACAACTTACGCCACCTGGAACACCTCAAAGAAACGGTGTATCCGAGCGACACAATCGAACCTTGTTGGACATGGTCCGATCAATGATGAGCCGCTCGTACCTACCATTGTCATTTTGGGGTTATGCTCTAGAAACCGTAGCTTTCACTTTAAATAGGGTACCTTCTAAGTCCGTAGTTAAGACACCATATGAGATGTGGACTCGTTAAGACTCCCGGCTTGTCTTTTCTAAAATTTGGGGTTGTGAGGTTTATGTGAAGAAACTTCAATCGGATAAATTAACACCTAAATCGGACAAGTGCATATTCGTGGGATATCCAAAGGAAACCTTGGGATATTATTTCTACAACCGGTCGAAGGCAAAGTGTTTGTCGCTCGAACGACGTTTTCTTAGAGAAAGAGTTTCTTAAAAGAAAAAATGTAGACAAGGTGTATCTTGAAGAAGTTCAAGATGAGCCGTTGGGCAAGATTTCACAATTGATGCTAATGTAGTTGAACGAGTTGAGATGCCCGTGGCAAGAGAAGCACCACCACAACCACGAAGGTCTGAAAGGGCACGTCGCGCAACTGATAAGCTCAATCTCATGATCGCGGGAGAGCGCGACATATTGTTGTTAGACAATGATGAACCTATGACATATGCGAAGCAATGATGGACCCGTATTCCGAGAAATGGCAAAGTGCCATGAGATCCGAAATAGATTCCATGGATAACAATCAAGTTTGGAACTTGGTTGACCCGCCAGATGGTGTTAAACCCATAGAGTGCAAATGGATCTATAAGAAGAAGAGGGACATGGATGGAAATGTTCACATCCATAAAGCTCGACTTGTTGCAAAAGGTTTTCGACAAGTTCAAGGAGTTGACTACGACGAGACATTCTCACCCGTAGCAATGCTTAAATCTATTCGGATCATTCTAGCTATAGCTGCATATTTCGATTATGAGATATGGCAGATGGATGTCAAAACAGACCTTTCCTAAATGGAAATCCGACTGAGGATGTATATATGACACAACCTGAGGGATTTGTTGATCCAACCAATGCTGGAAAGGTGTGCAAACTTCAAAAATCCATTTATGGATTGAAGCAAGCATCTCGGAGTTGGAACCTTCGCTTTGATGAGGTGGTAAAAGGGTTTGGCTTCATTTAGAGTGAAGAAGAGCCTTGTGTTTACAAGAAGGCAAGTGGGAGCTCGTAGTATTTCTAATCTTATATGTGGATGATATATTACCGATTGGAAATGACATTCCTATGCTTGAGGCCGCTAAGACCTCATTAAAAAATAGTTTTTCAATGAAGGACTTAGGTGAGGCGGCATACATTTTGGGCATCAAAATCTATAGAGATAGATCAAAAGGCTTATAGGATTAAGCCAAGACACTTACATTGATAAAGTGTTGAAAAGGTTCAACATGGAAGAGGCAAAGAAAGGGTTCTTGCCTATGTCACATGGCATACATCTTAGCAAGACTCAGTGTCCTTCGACAACTGATGAGCGGGAACGCATGAGTAGAATACCGTATGCTTCGGCCATCGGATCTATTATGTATGCAATGATATGTACACGTCCAGATATTTTGTATGCACACAGTATTACAAGCAGATACCAATCTGATCCAGGTGAGGGTCACTGGACAGCGGTTAAAATGTTTTTTAAGTACTTAAGAAGGACTAAAGGCATGTTCCTAGTCTATGGAGGTGACGTTGTAACGGGTTACACCGATGCTAGTTTCCAAACTGACCAAGACGATTCAAAGTCGCAATCAGGATACGTATTTACGATAAATGGTGGAGCTGTGAGCTGGAAGAGTTCCAAGCAGGAGACAAGTGGTCGATTCTACAAATGGCCGAGTACGTCGCGGCTTCGGAAGCCGCAAAGGAGGGTGTTTGGATAAGGAAGTTCCTTTCGAACTTGGTGTGTTTCCGAGTGTCTCTAGCCCATTGGATCTTTATTGTGACAACAATGGGGCTATTGCGCAAGCAAAGGAGCCAAGGAACCACCAAAAGAATAAACATGTACTCGCGGAAATTTCATCCGATACGAGAGATCGTTAGACGAGGTGATATCAAGATATGCAAAGTACACACGGATTTGAATGTTGCGGATCCTTTGACAAAACCCCTTCCACAAACCTAAGCATGAGGCGCACATGAGAGCTATGGGTATTAGATTTATTCTAGATTAGCTCAAGTGCAAGTGGAAGAATGTTAGAAATATGTCCTATAAGGAATTATAGAGATGATTATATTTCATTATATCCATGTCACTTGGTTCTTTTATTGAATATCCATGAAAGGCGACTTGTATTTGATTGGCAATTATGTGAATTGTTTGTGAAACTCTTTTACTTGTATGGTTATTCAAAAGTTGTCCCTAGTATGAGTTAATGACTAGCACATGAATTAGTTGATGACTATGTTTCACAAGTCATGAACATGGAGATGTATAACTAATAATGTGGGCACATGTATGACATGGGGCCGGACCGACCCAATTTGAGACCTTGTTCTCTGTTTACACAACGTATACGCTCGTGTCCTTAGACTTGAGATTGTCGCATGTACTCAAGATGTGAATTGACCTACTTAGGGGCCATCAACCGCTACTCCGAAATCGGGTAGTCATAAAGATGACTTTCGGGTTTGTCGGAAGCATGCCGTGAGGCATGGTCAATCAAGATAGAATTTGCCCCTCTACTTGAGAGAGATATCTCTCGGGCCCCTCGAGTGATCGGATCAAGAAATGCATGGTCGTGCCGGGGGTTAAGGGTTAACCCCCTTTTTGATGATCCGAATCACAGTGTCGAGAAAGAGAGGTCAGCTTGGAGCTAGACCAAATATCGTGAGGCAAAGGGAATAGCATGTATGAATTGTTGTGATGGTTTGTCTGATAAGATCTTTACGTATGCATAGGAGTTGACACGTCTTGATAGAGGCCGCTATCAACTATTGATCGAGTAATGTACTTGGGTCGAGTCTATGTGTATGTGAACCTATAGGGTCACACACTTAAGGGGTTGGAAGCCGAATGAGGATGAATATACTTGCATAGTTGACTTTAGTGCAAGTGGGAGACTGTTGGAAATATGCCCTAGAGTCAACTGGATTTGATCCACTAGTGGGCTCAGATGGATTTGATCCATTATGGTGTAAAAGTCCTAATGGGCCACAAATGTTGTAAAGCCCATTAGCATTGGAAGGGGTACACCATCTATTAGTCCCGTATTGCTAATGGACGATGGTGTGGGGGGTTTTCCTCCCAATAAATATGGACCACACCCCTCCTGAAAAGACACAACTTTCTCAAGTAGCAGCCGCGCTCCGCCAACGCTCCCCTCCCTCGTCGCACCCGCGGACCTAGCGTCCGGCGTGCGTCGCTTCCTTCTCCGTACGTGTGGATACCTTGGAGGTGCGCATCCGGAGCACTTGGATCGGACGAGCCGCACGTGCAAGTCAAGAAGGATGTGAGCAACCGCACCGCCTGCTACCCTCGACGCGTTCGTCTACATCGAGACGGTTCCGCCGCATCCGCGCGTCTAGTGGTAATCCCGTGATCTCCGACGGCCAGCTTCTCGTTTTGCGGGGAAAATTTTGTTTTGCGCTAGCGTAGCCACCCCGTTTCCCTTCAGCAGCCCCCGAGACGGCGGGGCCGCGGCGTGCTACCCCCGAGCAGGGGTCGAAGCGAGCAGCCCCCGAGTTGGGCTTGTCGGATCGCCCGATGAAGAAGGCCCGGGTGCGCTCCAAAATGTAAGTCCTCAACTTCAGTTCGTCTTTACTCTGTTTTTCTGACTCGTTAGCTGACGCCGCTCTTCTGAGCTTCTCGTAGCCATGCCGACACTGGGGTGCTTAGCTTGACACCCCTGAAGCGCCTGGCGTCGAGCGCGCCGGTGATTTCATCCGATGCTCGTCCCCAGCCCCCGGGTACCGAGATGGTGCCACCGCATGCTGAGGATGTGCCAGCGGCCACCACCGCCGTTGAGGCGTTGATCACGCCACCGCCACCGGTGCCTGTCACTGGCTCGAGGAGGTCGGGATGATTGCCGAGTCATTCCGCCCCTCGGACGGTCATGGGGGTGTCGGACACGGCCGGTCCCGGCGGCGAGGACGTGGTGGCGGCGATGGATGAAGGCTCGGCGGCTCCCTTGTCGTCGGAGAGTCGCGACGTCGTGATCCCCTTGGCGCCCGGGGCAATGCAGGCAGCGGTGGCGACGAGTTCTCTCCCTGCCGTAAAGGTGCCGGGTCCCTCTCCAGCGGCGGAAGCTTCCGGTCCTCCCCCAACCGTGGTGGTGGTTGAGACCTCTTCGGACCAAATCACCCTGGCCGCTGATCAACCCCTTCTTTTTTTTCTTGGATGATGGTACATTAATTAGATGAATGAAAATTGAAAATCTGCTCATTTTTCATCATCCTGTAGTAAGCACGAATGCCACCAAAAACAGATAAAAGCAAGACAAACCACCACTAAGATATAGCAAAACTGATGGCATGCATCCGAATGCCAAGTTTCGTAATAAAATTAATTGAAATATGTCAAGTGATCTAGCTAGGGCGCATCCATCTCTCCAACTGATCGATCATGCATCACTCGTACACACACGCCAATGATTCGACAGTCCAAACCTAGCTAGCTAATTTGATTTGCTAACCCATCCTACCCTATTCTATCTATGCAGTAGCAGCGGGAAAGTTTAAAGCGGAGAAGAAGATCAATTACTGATCTTTCCTAGCCACCTTCAGCGATCTTGTACTAGTGCTACTGGCATCTTCGGCAGTTGAGATCATCTTGCGCTTCTTCTCCCACTTGCTTGCATCTTCTCCAGCTTCTTCGTGGCTCCCATCCCCTCCTCCCAATGCTCCTGCAGCAACAGCTGCATCCTCTCCTAGCTCTGCTGCACAAAGAAAACCACTTTATCAACGCCTCAAGGGAACGATCATAGCATTGTACATTTGTGCTCATAAGATGACTGGATCCTATGACTTGAATACCCCCAACTGTGCTCGTGTCTCGCGTTATGCAAAATATAGAAACACAAAAAAGAAACTGAATTTTTCATTGAGAGATTTTTGTTGTCTTGCTGTGCAAGTGCAACCAGTCCTATTGGTGTTTGTCTCTTACCATCACCACATCAGCAACTTTTAGTTCGAAACCTCACCCTTTGTTAGGAGCAAAAAAAAATCCTATTGCGCTCCCAGTTTATTCAGTTGACAAGTTTAGCTTAGCTTAGCTTGCTTTAAACTATGATATGATAGTTGCTGCTATGGGGCAACTGCTTTTTAGCAGCTGGGGGGAAAACAAGACCTTCGGGGGTGAAATATTCCCTTAGTCTTGTTTATATGTAGCCCACCTACCTTGTGTACACCTTTGGAAAACTGCTGAAATCCTGGTTTTTTTAGCTTACAAGCAACTCTGTAAAAAAAATATGGTGGGGATCCTCTTGCCCAAATTTTCATATAAAAAAATCCCCAGAAAGCAGCTCAAAAATTTTCAACAGAGAATTCTATGGAAACTGGATTGTTACTACTGGAATACCCCTGATTGTTACTATCGAATGCCCCTGGAGACCAAGTGATGATAAACAAAATGCAAGTAAATAACAGGGCACAATGGAACATCTATAGTATAATGTTGATGCTGGAATCTGGATGCAAATTTGTCCATGGAGAATTATACGGAAACCATTACTTTGGTTTATAAAATTTAAACCAGTATGAGAACAAAAACACACATATTATTAGATTCAAGAAGGTAGCTGTAATAAGGAATGAAATACAAAGGTATGCTTCCAAGAAGCAACAATAGGCACGCTTGCACACTGTATATGTGTGATAGTCAAGCTACCTTCATTCCAAGACTGTTCAAGTGGGTATCCATATCTGGACTTAAATCGCCATGGATCTAGGGGGAAATACTCTAAAAATACTTAAATTCAGCAGACCGTTTAACTCTCTGATTTCTGTCCCAAATAGGACTACCTAGTACCTAATTTCATTACTGTAAAGTGCTGTGTTTAAGAAAACAATGGTTATCAGGACCACAGTGATGTAGATGCACATCTTACGACAAAGTACTAAACAACACAATGAAACGGATGAATTAAGGAGAGAGGCAAACCTGAAAGGCTTCGGATTATATGTCGTCTGTACAAATATCAATGAATTAGTGTAAGTTTCAGCAGGTGCAGGCAGAAATGGGGAGGAGCAGAATAAACCACAGGTTACTTTACATACCTCTTTTCCTCGATTGAACTAGCGAGATCGCGTGCTTTTTGTTTACAGACTTTCTTCTTCTTTACGTAAGGCCTTAGAATTGGCCGCACTCTGTTGATCAAAAAAACGATTTTTTGTAAGAAGAAATGCTACAGCAGGCAGCAGCGGTGGTTGTGCAGGGAGGAAGATGGAACCCACCCAGAGAGACAAATATGTGAAGACTTGGGAGCACAGTGCGGCAAGTGCAGCTTCCCTTTGAGTTCTGGGCACTCGAGGGCCAAATCCTTTAGGATTTTGGCAGCCCCCGCCCAAATTCTCATCCAACCAGCGAAGCAACTGCATACAATGCAAGATGAATATATGCGTACACGGCGGTTACATTCACTCACCACTTAATTAATATATGGACACCGCAATAAGAAGAGAAAATAAAAAAGTTATGCGTGACCTGGGTGGGCGTTGTTGGACGTTGTGGAAGAAGGCGTGCGTAGCGGCCGTGCGAGGATTCGCCTGGGCGGCGGCGGCGTCGAGGAGCGGGAACATGGTGAGGGCGCATTCCGCGTGCTTGCCGCCGGCAGCGATCCTGCCGAGCACGGTGTAGATGTGGAGGCAGCGGTGGAAGGTCAAGGCCTGAGGAGAGGGCGGGTCCGGGTAGAAGGGCATGAAGCGGGCGACGTAGGAGGTGAGCTCGCCCCAGCACCCGGACCTCGCCAGGTGCTCCAGGTGGCCGACGTCGAAGAACACCGCCGTCTCCCTCTCCAACCTGGTAGCGCACGCAATGCAATTATCAAACAAATCCAATCAATTCGATCGGGGGAGCCAAGGAATTGAACGTCCTTACTCATGGGCGGCGCCTTGGAGGCAGTGGCGTCTGAGGAAGCAGAGGATGCGGCGGGCGCAGAGCCTGTTGCCGGCGGCGTTCCAAGCAAACATGGTGCCCGGCGGTCGTCGCGTTGGGTGGTGGTGGCCGGGGCTTCGTTTGCTGCGGTGCGATGGCCCGCTATATACGACTTGGTTGGTGGTGGGCCAGGTGGAGGTGCAGCTGCCAGCTGGGGGTGGGGGTGGGGGTGGGTAACGGATACGGATTAAGGGGAACAAATCTTACCTATTATTAAATGAGAACCACTTCTGCCCACTTTTTGGTTTGGTCCAACTATTATCATTGACAGGTGGGGTCTCAAATCACCTTAAGTAAATTGTCACATGTCCCGTCCTGGCGCTCCCCTAATCCACTTCGCTTCCGGCAACCTGAATCCTACAGCGACACTATTTCCTCTCCCTATCGTGCGCACGGTGGGCCGCCGGGCACCGGCCTGTGGTTCCATAAAACGTGGAGCCAAACAGCAGGGTCTATATAAGAGCAAGATAATTTAGTAACCCTAATTACAATATTATAATATAAAATTCAACTACATTTGCTACTATTACTCTTTTAACTGTCGACATAAAAATGCACATACATGAATACATTTTAAAAAATCATGTTTAGTCTATTATATATCAGATATCTCCTTCACCCGTAGCAACGCACGGGCACCTTTGCTAGTATTAAAAATAAAAAGAAAGAAGAATAAAAATAAATAGAAAAATATTAATCAAGAAGAAGAAACGAAGGAAAAACTACATGATATGAAAAGAAAAGAAAATGATAAAAAATAAAGTAAGAAAGAAAAACAAAAATATATAAAGAACAAAAATAAACATAAAATAAAGTAATATAAAAAGGAAAAAGAAGCGTGAGGGAGCAGACTGAAAACACCATCATGATGCAGGGAACACGCAGGGATGGCAATGGGTACCCAAAACCCGAGTACCCACCGAGACGGGTATGGAATTATATTTCTACCCGCGGGTACATAAATGAGCAACATCATATACCCATCGGGTAAGCGGGTGCGGGTGTGGGCACATACTACCCATACCCGCATACCCCCGGGTAAAATAAATTCGTCTACAATATGTGATAAACGTGTAAAATAGTACATTGTTAGTGAAGGATAACTTAATATTGATAACTAACAAAAAAAAACTTATACTTTATTAGACTATTAATTAGTTAACAATTATCATTTTATTTTTTTATCAATTAAATTCATTGATGTATGCACCTTATCACGTGTTATGTTCTTAAAAATATTAGTTTACAACGGGTATGCTATCGGGCATGGGTTACCCGACGGGTAAAAAAACATGCACGGGTACGGGTATGGGTAAGAACTCAAACCCGCATGCGGGTATGGTTTTTTAGCGGGTAGGAGTTAGAGTTGGCGGGTGCGAGTATGGAACGGCACTACCCGACGGGTTTCTACCCGTTGCCATCTCTGGGAACACATAGGCCCTGCATGGACCATCAACCCAACGCATGCAAGCAGGACAATTTTGTTTTTTTTACATTTTTCTTTCCTCTTTTTTTGCAAAAATATATGGGCCGCAAAAGAATTTGCAAAACTATACATCTGGCGTCATGGGGAACGGCGGCAGGGACCTACCGCCGTGCCTCAAGGCGGTAGGAGGCGCGCGGTACTGTAGCACCTTCCTACCGTTGTGCCTCCTACCGCCTTGGGCACGACGGTAGCGGTCCAGTCTCTTTTAAAAAATTGTAATTTTTTGTTTGAACTCGGATGGAGATAAATTTTATTTGAAAATTGTAAAGTTTACCTCCATCCGAGTTAATGCAAAAAAATTACAAATTGTTGAAAAGAGAATATACCCCTACCGTCGTGCCCCCACGGCGGTAGGAAGGTGTCGTGGAGCACGGTGATAGGTCCATGCCGCTGTGAGGGGTGTATAGTTTTGCAAATTTTTCTACGGATCATATATTTTTACAAAGTAGATGCCGCTACCGGCGGCCCGGCCCGATCTGCACACATGTATTTACTGCACTGCAAACTTCGTAATGCCGCCACGGAAGTTACGGAAAGGCCCAGCAAGCCGAGGTACGGCAGGCAGGCAGGGCGGGCCGATGCGTGATCCAAATCCAACTAGTGTCCTACGCCCTTCGCGTTTTGCTCCTACGCCCTTCCCTCGTGTCCCAAGCCACGATCGGATCCATTCACTCGATTGTGCGAGGCAAATTAAGGTCGGCGGCTTCAGATCGATCCCTGCATGGCGGTGGCGGCGCGCGCGGCGGCGCGTGCTGCGCCGGCCCGAAGGTTCCTCTACCTGCTGATCGCCGGCGGCAATGACGGCCACACGCTGCACTACATCGACACGCGGCCCCTGTTCGAGGCGGGCGCCAGCCCCCAAGGACCGCCGCCGCCAGAGGCGTTGCGGCCCGATCCCCTGCCGCCCCCGGCAGCGCGCTTCGACCGCGCGCACGGCCACCAGTTCTTGCCCCTCGGCCCCGGCGTCGAGAACATCGTCTCCGTCGGCAGTAACCGCCGCACCGTCATCTTCGAGACGGGCACGGGGACCGTGCGCGCAGGGCCCGAGGTGCACCACCTCAAGTGGTACGGGTCCGTCTGGGCGGAAGCCGGTGGCAGGCTCTACCACCTCGGCCGCAGCCCCTACTGTTAGCGAGTTGGTTAGTCTATGACCTGATCTTCAGGGACGTTAGGATAGCACTGACCCTTTTCCTGATTTCCGTTAGAGACGTGGGGCCGGTCCTCTATTTTCGGACGCACTACAGTCTCCTGAGTTGTATATATCTCGGCTCCTTCGTATAAATGAATCGTCGATCATTCTCACAATTGCTTTCACCTACTACGACGACCAGCACTACCTCGACTTCGAGGCCCTGACCTACGACCCCCTCCGCGAGGACTGAATCTGGAGCCTCCTCCGATCCCCTCGCCGCCGTTCGAGAACTACTCGCTCGAACCGGGCATAGATTCGTTCGCCGACGCCGGCGCCGGCGAGGTTATCAGGATCTCGACGTCGAGGGGCCCCACGTACGCGTTCAACACGGCGAGTGGGGGAGTGGCGCAGTGAAGGCGACTGGACGATGCCCTTCCGTGGCCGCACGCAGTACGTCGCCGAGTTTGGCCTGTGGTTCGGGTTGTCCGGCGCAACATGGTCCGGCTCCAACGACGTCTGCGCGGCCGACCTGAGCGTCGGCGCCACGGCGGCGCAATGACACATCTGGGCCGACGTCGACGGCCGCGCGAACCGCGCCGACGAATGGTCGGGTCCTTGCCACCTCTCCTACATGGGTTGTGGCAGGTTCTGCGTGACCGAGTTCTCGCGGTTCAGGGACCAGATCGACATGGCCGTTGTGACGGCAGTGGAGGCAACGTCCATGCACGCATCAATTTTCATCTTCTGCGACAACGTCAGTGCGGTTTACCTGTCCGACAATCCGGTTCATCATAAACGCACAAAACACGTCGAATTGGATATACACTTCGTCCGGGAACGCACAGCTCTGGGTCAACTTCGAGTGCTTCATGTTCCAACCCGCCATCAATTTGCAGACATCATGACAAAGGGACTACCAACACCGCTGTTCGAGGAGTTCAAAGGCAGTCTCTGCATTCGCCCATCCGAAGCACTGACTGAGGGGGGGTGTTAGCGAGTTGGTTAGTATATGACCTGATCTTCAGGGACGTTAGGATAGCACTGACCCTTTCCTGATTTCCGTTAGAGACGTGGGTGCCGGTCCTCTTTTTTCGGACGCACTACAGTCTCCTGAGTTGTATATATCCCGGCTCCTTCGTATGAATGAATCGTCGATCATTCTCACAATTGCTTTCATGGTATCAGCTTAACACCGATCCGCATACTCCGCTGCTTCCTCTCCTCCTGCTTTCTTCTCCCGATGGCGCACAGCCCCGCGTCGTCTTCTTCCTCTGAAGCTTCCGGCGCCGCCGTTCACGACCTCAATCCCTTCCACGCCGCGCCTGCTATGCCCCTCGCTGCTTCTTCCATCCCCCTTCTCAACATCAAGCACCATGTTCCCGAGATCCTTGACCTCCATGACTCCAACTATGCCTCCTGGAGCTCCCTTTTCGAGCTCACTTTCCGCAAGCTGGGGCTACTGGACCATGTCGACGGCACCGTCGACGCGCAGACGCGCCTGCTCGACGTCGAGTGGACGCAGATCGACCACTGCATCGTCTCCTGGATTTATCTTACGGTCTCCAAAACCATCCGTGACATGGTGTTTCACCGCCGAGCTACGGCCCTCTCCGCCTGGACTGCCGTCCGCGGTCTCTTCCTCAACAACTCGGCGCAACGCGCGGTGTACGCCTTGCAGGACTTCCACAACCTGATGCAAGGCGACCTCTCCGTGCACGACTGCTGCTGCCGCCTCAAACGCCTCGCCGACACACTCACTGACGTCGGCCACCCCGTCACTGACCTCGACCTCGTCGTCAACACGCTGCGCGGGCTCAGCAACAAGTTCTCCAACGCTCTCGGCGTCATCACCGCCATGCACCCGCCGCCTAACTTCTTGTGGGTTCACTCCTACCTCGTGCAGGAAGAGACCCGTCTTGACCGTTCTCACAAGATGGAGGCCACCACCACTCTCCTGTCCGCCGCCACCTCCTCTGGTGCCTCGGCGGCTGCTCTTGTGGCCACCGGCACCACTGCTGGCGCCGTCCAACAGCAGGGCGCTACGCCGGGTTTCTCGCCCACCAAAGGCGGGGAACGCAAGAAGAAGAGGAAACAGTCCGACGGCCGCCCTCGTTTCAACAACGCTTCTGCCCCACCAAACCCTGCGCCGCCTCAACAACCTTGGCCTCCTTCCCCCTGGACCGGCATGGTGCAGGCCTGGCAGGTTCCACCTCCGACTTGGCGTCCCCAGCAACGCCCGGCGGCCAATCCTCAGGCCATGCTAGTCCAGGCGCCCCTACAGCAGCCACAGTACTCCTTCGGCGCCGGTCCCAACCTCTTCACCGCCCTCCATGGCCAACCTACCTCCACTGCTAATTACAATGGCAGCGGGGATTGGTTCCTTGACACGGGAGCTTCTTCGCATATGACGGGGAACACTGGTATATCCACTTTCCACTCTATTTCTCCTGGTTCCACTCATGTTGTAGTTGGCAATGGTGATTCTCTACCAGTCACACACACTGGTTCTCTTTCAATTCCTACCACTGCTGCTCCTCTTCGGCTCAATAATGTTCTTGTTTGTCCTTCCTTGATTAAAAATCTTGTTTCCATTCGTGCTCTAACCCGTGATAATCCTGTCACTGTGGAATTTGACGCTCTTGGGTTCTCTGTCAAGGATATTCGAACGGGGACGGTCCTTCTCCGATGTGATTCCAGTGGAGATCTCTACCCTCTGCGCCACACTGTCAGCAATCAGCATGAAGGCCTCGCCGTCACAACATCCTCCACCCTATGGCATGCTCGCCTCGGTCATCTGAGTGATAGCTCCCTTCACACTTTACTTCGATCTTACCCCTTTACTTGTTCAAAGTTAGATCATAGCACTTGTCATGCCTGTCGCCTTGGCAAACATGTGCGGTTGCCTTTTTCTTCATCTCATAAGATAGCTCATAGAGCTTTTGAACTTCTTCATTGTGATTTGTGGACATCCCCGGTTATTAGCAATTCCGGCTATAAGTATTACCTTGTGATTCTTGATGATCATACTCATTATGCTTGGACGTTCCCTCTACGCGCAAAATCTGAAGTTCTTCCCACTCTAATTTGTTTTCATGCTTATGCTCGCACACAATTCAGTAGCTCAATCGCATGTCTACAAACTGATAATGGGAAAGAATTTGACAACCACGCCCTTCGATCGTTCCTCTCCTCTAATGGCATGATCCTCAGACTCACTTGCCCTTATACGTCGCAGCAAAATGGGCGTGCCGAGCGAGTTCTACGCACCTTGAATGATAGCATACGCGCTCTGCTGTTCCATGCCGCCGTCCCGGCAACATTCTGGCCGGAAGCTCTAGCCACCGCAACTTACACCCTCAACCGCCGTCCATGTCGCCCTCGCCACAATGACACTCCATACAAGTTGCTCTACGGCCACCATCCCTCATACGATCACTTGCGTGTTTTTGGATGCCTTTGCTATCCCAACTTAACAGCTACAGCCGCACACAAGCTCGCGCCTCGCTCTGTGGCCTGCATCTTCTTGGGTTACCCACCTGACACAAAGGGATATCGTTGTTATGATCCGGAGACTAACAAAGTTATCGTGTCACTGCAGGTATACAGGTGCACGCCAGCGCCACCACCGGCGTCGACAACCTCGGATGAGTTGTTTCTTCCTGCTCCGGTGCGCACCACCGCGCCGCGGCATTCCGCTACGCATCTGGCGCCTCTACCGCGACCTGCCCAGGCGCCAACGGCGACGCCGCCTCCGCGGTCCGCGCCACAGATGGGTGCGACCGTGCCATCTCCATCTGCTACACGCTCGCGGCCGTCCACACCACCTGCCACGACCACGACGACGTCGACGCCGGCCTCGTCCTCAACTCCAGCCGAACACGCGTCATCCTCGCCGCCGCCTCAACAAGCGACGCCCATGACGCCGCTCCACGACGCCACGCCCACGTCGTCCTCAACACACGCCGCGTCTTCCATGCTGCAGTCGCCACCTCATGCTGAGCCCAGCAGCGACGTGTCCGCCCCTACGACGTCCACGCCCACGTCAACACCGCCTTCAGCAGACCCGCCGCCATCACCGCCGCCTACCAGACAACATCACATGGTGACACGATCTCGGGTGGGCACTTTTAAACCCAACCCGCGGTACGCCAACATCGCCGCCGTCAACGATCCACCGCCTGTTCCGTCTTCGATTCGCACGGCGCTCCGCGACGACGACTGGCGCAAGGCGATGCAAGACGAGCACGACGCTCTTCTGCGGAACCGGACGTGGCGACTCGTCCCTCGGCCGCCCGGTGTCCGCGTCATCTCCGGCAAATGGATCCTCAAGAACAAGCTGAACCCCGATGGTTCACTCGAGCGGCGCAAGGCGCGGTGGGTTCTTCGTGGCGACATTCAACGACCAGGCGTCGATTTCGACCAAACCTTCTCCCCCGTGGTGAAGCCGGCCACGATTCGGACAGTGCTCACCCTCGCCGCCTCCAACAAGTGGCCCGTACACCAGCTGGACGTCAGCAATGCCTTCCTTCACGGGACGCTCAAGGAAACCGTCTACTGTCAGCAACCCACTGGGTTTGTCGACAGTGAACGCCCGGATCATGTCTGCCTCCTCGACAAGTCCCTCTACGGCCTACGCCAAGCTCCGCGCGCATGGTACCAACGTTTTGCGGCACACCTCCGTTCCATCGGGTTCACCACCACCGGCTCCGACTCGTCGCTCTTCGTCCACCGTCGCGGCGGCGAGACGGCCTGGCTGTTGCTGTACGTCGACGACATTGTGCTCACCGCCTCTTCGTTTGTACTGCTCCAACGCATCATCACCAACCTCAGCAGCGTGTTCGCCATGAAGGACTTGGGCCCCTTGCACTACTTCTTGGGGATCCAGGTTCGTCGTACGGCGGCCGGGTTCTTCCTTCACCAGCAGCAGTACGCTGAAGACATACTGGAGCGTGCCGGGATGCTTAACTGCAAGCCGGCCTCGACTCCGGTAGACACGAAGGCCAAGCTTTCAGGCACCGATGGGCTTCCACTCAGCGACAAGACCTTCTACCGCAGCATCGCCGGTGCACTTCAGTACCTGACGCTCACCAGGCCGGAGCTCGCGTACGCCGTCCAGCAGGCATGTCTTCACATGCACGATCCGCACGACGTCCATTGGAACCTGATCAAACGAGTTCTGCGCTACGTTCGGGGGACTACCAGTCACGGCGTACTCCTCCAAGCTTCGTCATCCACGGCTCTGACGGCGTATACCGATGCCGACTGGGTCGGTTGCTCCGACACGCGCCGTTCTACGTCGGGCTTCTGCATCTTCCTCGGCGACGCATTGATCTCATGGTCTTCAAAACGACAGGCCGTGGTTTCGCGCTCCTCCGCCGAAGCTGAATACCGTGGTGTGGCTAATGCCGCCGCGGAGTGCTGCTGGTTGCGGAACCTGCTTCACGAGCTCAACGTCGGCGTGCACAAGGCAAGCATCATCTTCTGCGACAACGTCAGTGCGGTTTACCTGTCCGACAATCCGGTTCATCATAAACGCACAAAACACGTCGAATTGGATATACACTTCGTCCGGGAACGCACAGCTCTGGGTCAACTTCGAGTGCTTCATGTTCCAACCCGCCATCAATTTGCAGACATCATGACAAAGGGACTACCAACACCGTTGTTCGAGGAGTTCAAAGGCAGTCTCTGCATTCGCCCATCCGAAGCAATGACTGAGGGGGGGTGTTAGCGAGTTGGTTAGTCTATGACCTGATCTTCAGGGACGTTAGGATAGCACTGACCCTTTTCCTGATTTCCGTTAGAGACGTGGGTGCCGGTCCTCTATTTTCGGACGCACTACAGTCTCCTGAGTTGTATATATCCCGGCTCCTTCGTATAAATGAATCGTCGATCATTCTCACAATTGCTTTCACCTACTACGACGACCAGCACTACCTCGACTTCGAGGCCCCGACCTACGACCCCCTCCGCGAGGACCGAATCCGGAGCCTCCTCCGATCCCCTCGCCGCCGTTCGAGAACTACTCGCTCGAACCGGCATAGACTCGTTCGCCGACGCCGGCGCCGGCGAGGTTATCGTGATCTCGACGTCGAGGGGCCCCACGTACGCGTTCAACACGGCGAGTGGGGGAGTGGCGCACAGGAAGGCGACCGGACGATGCCCTTCCGTGGCCGCGCGCGAGCACGTCGCCGAGTTTGGCCTCGTGGTTCGGGTTGTCCGCGCAACATGGTCCGGCTCCAACGACGTCCGCGCGGCCGACCGAGCGTCGGCGCCACGGCGGCGCAATGACACATCTGGGCCGACGTCGACGGCCGCGCGAACCGCGCCGACGAATGGTCGGGTCCTTGCCACCTCTCCTACATGGGTTGTGGCAGGTTCTGCGTGACCGAGTTCTCGCGGTTCAGGGACCAGATCGACATGGCCGTTGTGACGGCAGTGGAGGCAACGTGCCCCGCCGGGGACGGGGAGATTCAGATGGTCAGGAGGGCGTCCAGGTGTTACCACTACCCCATGCACCATGCCTATTGTTGGGTGTACTGATGCCCATCCCCGTGGGAATGTCTCCTACTTCCGTAAAATCGTGTTTCCTTTGAGGCCACATAGATTGCTACGTTAATTAATTGTATCAAAACTTCGAATCTCCTAGACTTTGGTCAGGGGAGTAGATTGTTACGGTTTCTGGTGTATATGGCCGGGTTTCTTCTGAAGGTTTATCGAATTAATTTCAGTAGAGGGAAAAAGTACTCAACAGATCCGCTACCTCGTGTCTTCCCTCCTGGGGCGACATGTGCAGATCCCGCACCTCACCGCCTCCCACCCCTTCACCGGCGGAGCCTCACGCATGGAAGTCCGTGTGACGGCAAGATCAGCGACAACGCGACTCTCTTAGCTCTCTCGTCCTGTTCCCTCCCTCTCTCTTCTCCAATTTCAAAGCTAACCCTAACCCTACGTCGCTGTGTGAGTCGTCGGTCGCCCTCCGGTTGCTAGATCTGTCGTCCCCTGGCCCGGATATACTCATCCTTGATGTGTGGGTCCTCTACCGCCGTCAGTCGCCACCCTCTTCGTCGACGCCTCCATGTCGCTAGCCGTAAGATCCGGCAGGGACGTCTCGCCCCATCGCACTCCAGACGCACTCAGGGGCGTCCGGGCCGCCCCTTTGTCTTCGCCTCCCCGCCACCACGGGTTCTGGTGGGGACGACCTCATGCGCTTCCGTCCCTTTCCAGACGCTCTCTGGTGATGACGTCCGCCTGCTGGTCGCTGCCCCTCGTCAGTCTTCCCGTCGTTGCGAGGTGCAGCACGTCAGCCTCCTCCCGGCCCTCTCTAATGAGGGCGGGGCCGCCCGCCGGTCGCCGCCCCTCTTCGGTGTCCACGCTGTCGCGGGATATGGCGGCGGTGGCCTCCGTCCCAGCCTTGGCCGTGGGTAGGCCCTAATGCACTGCCAACCACGTTGTCGCCGCTCATGTGGGTGCCATCGGCGGCCCGCAGCAATTCTGGCGACTTCAAGGTTGTAGCTTGGGGCTCTCATCGGTGCGGGTTCAAGCGTTTCTGATTATCTTGGTCATTTCTTAGTCGCTCCTGGCCTTGTGGTACCTGCAATTGTTCTTTTTTGTTTCAGCTCGGGTTACTCACTGCCATTCCATCAATCTTACTCTCAACCAGGGTTCTGTGGTCGGTTGTACTGTGCAGTTGGGTTTGTAGACTTGTGGCGAAAGTCGGGCATGGCATTTGTCGTTGATAACAGTTGCATCCTCTCGCGTAGCTCACCCTGTTGGGGGCGTTGCCGCGGTCGCCAAACTCAGTTGGATTCGCCAGGTGAAGACTTAGACTGCTCCTTCCTGGACAGTCGGACAAAGGTGGCGTCGGCGTCGCGTTATCCTTGGAGGCATCGTCTTGCATAGCTCTCTCACTTTTTCTCCTTTGGCTCCGGGTTGGTAGAAGATCGGTGACGTGTGGGTGCTCTTATCATTGTGTTGTCTACATGTGTCGGTTAGTTTTGGGCTTCTTTGGTCGAGTCATTTTGTATCTCTGTGGGTGCTTAATTCGTTGGTTGGTGATTAGCTTTGGTGGTTGTTTCCTTAGTCGCGTTAGTTGTTGTTGTTGGTCGTTGTAGCTGGTTTCTCTGCGCCTTAGAAGGTTCTCTTAAAGTTGCATAGTTGTGATTCTTCTCATCGTAATGAAATACATGCTATGCACGTAAAAAAATGGTGAATTGATGCTCAATCAACTCGAAAGGTGAATTGATGCTCAATCAACTCCAAATGTAGGGAAAGTAGATGGAAGTTGTGAGTAGCCACAAAATTCATCAAAACACGATAATCATTTGGGGGGGGGGGGGGGGGGGGGGGCGAATGCGTTTCTTATATACGTGTATGTATACACCGTGCATGCCCGGCGGCCCGGTCAGACGATACGTAGTACTCGCTCCATTCATTTATCGAAGGCCTATTTTTACTTGACTCAAAGACCAAGGAAAGGTAATTAAGTCCCTCATGTTATTGATCTCTCGAAAATCATGTGAGAGATTTATGCCTCACACGGATGCCAAAGCGTCGATTTAGTCTTTTTCAATGAAAAACACAAATAGACCTGGCATAAATGAATTTTTCAAATTTTGAAATAGACCTGCACACTCCGTTATGCCACGGGATCATCGAGCTGAGCACGGGCGGCACGCGCAGGACGAGGAAAGTTGCGGACTTGGCGCCTGCATGCGGTACCTCTGCCACTCGCGGAACGCACGCGTCTGCCCAATCGGATCGGAGTCAACAGCCGACAAGCCCATGCATATACATGGTAGATTGGTAGAGGATCGAGATTTTCTTTTCCTTTTTTAATAAAAATTCCTTTCCTTTCTCATCGTGTTCTCTATTATACTTTCTCAGTTTCAAATTGTAGATTATTTTGATACCTTAAATGGTTCACATTTTTTATACATCTACATATATAAATTTATGTATACGTGAAATAATTTCAAATTTAGATTTATCAATGCAACACTGCATATAATTCGAAATGAATGGAGTAGTAGTATTTTCTGTCAACATTTTTTTGTATTTGGAGTGAAATTAAATTTCTTTTAAATTTCTCTTGTTTCCAACAATTGCATGGCAAAAGTTTTGGCACCAACTAGAGCGGCTTGTTTTTTTTTTTGCGTGATCTTCCGGAAAAATCCAAAGGCAACTGTACTTTAGTTGGAGTAAAGAAATCCGAAAAAATCAAAAACCAACTAGTAGAGTAAAAAAAAAGCGGCGACTCTTCAGTTAGTTGGAATTGGATTCGCGTTTTGTTCCGAGGCGCGCGCACCGTCCAGACGATCTCGGATCCATTGATTCGATCGCGCGAGGCTTCAGATCGATCCATGGCGGTGGCACGGGCGGCGACGCGTGCTGCTCCGGCCCGAAGGTTCCTCTACCTGCTCATCGCCGACGGCAGTGACGGCCACACGCTGCACTACATCGACACGTGGCCCTTGTTCGCGGCGGGCGCGAGCCCCCACCCCCACGTGCCGCCGCCAATGGCGATGCGGCCCGATCCCCTGCCGCCCCCCGCAGCGCGCTTCGACTGCCGCGTTCGGCCACCTGTTCTTGCCCCTCGGCCGCGGCGTCGAGAAGATCGTCGCCGTCGACAGGCACCGCCGCACCGTCATCTTCGAGACGCGCACGGGGACCGTGCGAGCAGGGCGCCAGGGCCCGAGGTTCGCCACGTCAAGTGGTACGGGTCCGTCTGGGCGGAGGCCGGCGGCAGGCTCTAGCGGCCCGGCTACGACGACCAGCCCTGCCTCGACTTCGAGGCCCTGACCTACGACCCCCGCCGTCGGGACTGGCTCTGGAACCTCCTTCCCTCGCCGCCGTTCGAGAACAACTGGATCAAACCGCGCGTAGACTCGTTCGCCGACGCCGGCGACGGCGAGGTCATCAGGATCTCGGTGTCGGGGGGACCCACGTACGCGTTCAACACGGCGCGCGGGAGGTGGCGCAGTGAAGGCGACTGGGCGTCTGCCCTTCCGTGGGCGCGCGCAGTACGTCGCGGACTACGGCGTGTGGTTCGGGTTCTCCCGCGAAGGGTGGTGGTCCGACTTCTGCGCGGCCGACCTGAGCGCCGGCGCCAGGCCGGCGCAATGGCACGTCTGGGCCAACGTCGACGGCCTCGCGAACCACGTCGGCGGCCAGTGTCGTCCGTATCTTTGCTACATCTCCTACATGGGTTGTGGCAGGTTCTGCGTGACCCAGTTCTTGTGGGCAAGGGACAGGATCGACATGGCCGTCGTGACGGCAGTGGAGGCAACGCGTGCCGTCGGGGACGGGGTGATGCAGATGGTCAGGGACGGGGGGGTGTTGATGGTCAGGAGGGCGTCCAGGTGTTACCACTTCCCCCGACAGACTCCCTGTTGTTGGGCGTACTGATGCGCGATGTACTGTAAAATCTTTAGCATAAATGAACGCAGTATTTCCTTTTGTCAAAACTTTAAATCTCTTAGACTTTGGACGAATTATCGCCAGAAACAAAATGATTAACCTTTGCGATTTTCATAATCCGTTTGATTGTTACGGTTTACGGTAAAGCCAATTTATCAAAAGTTGTGTTTGTTCCTTTTAGAATGTACGCATCGAAAAACATGATAGTCATTCCATATGATGTATTGCAATATATATATATATATATATATATATATATATATATATATATATATATATATATATATATATATATATATATATATATATAGACACACACACTACAAAATACAGCTTGTTGTATTCTTAAAAAAACTGATAATTTCAGGTAAATATGTAACTTGAGCAGCGTAGTCCCCCAGCGATTCCAAGCATCATCAGTAGCCATATAGATGTTAGATGAAAACCTTCTTTCCATTTTTTATTAATCCACATATAAGGAAATGATTCAGTGACTTTGTATGACTCGACTGCAGTGTATAAGGAGTTCCTGTAGTGATGAAGCGCACCATGCATGTCAGGACAATATCATGTGGAAGAAAAAAATACCAACAGTTCACAAGGAATACACAGGTACACAGATCGACATATGCTGCCAATGCTCGGAAATAGAAAACTCCTCATATACCATCAGTTTATCATCACCAGTATATTAGAAATTTGACTAAAAGTGAACTAACATTAGCAAACAGTAGCAGGTCGTTTATCAAAATTATGGCCAACGGCAAATTAGTATTAGCAAGAACCACCAATAATATCTCGACTTTTCAGCAAGCAGTACTTTCAAACAGTGTTTTGTCTCACAACAAATAAACACGAGTCACATGTGTTTCCCGCGATGCTAGCACTAGGATATAATACATTTATGCATGGCCTAGAAATACGGAGTCGGTGCATGTAGCAGTTTTAGAGTAGTACTCTCAAAACTGCATGGTAAAACAGGAAACAGAGGGATCATTCATATCTGAGGATGCCGCACGCTGGGTGGGGTGGCCGGCCATGTGTGACTGCTACGGAGTATAGTGCTACGGCATCGCCTTCGATCTGACCGGGTCAAAGCTAGCAGGCATGCAGATCGACGACCCACAAAGACCCCGAAATGACCGAACAAAACCACTCGATAACCGTGTCGGAGATTTCGCGCGTCATCAACACGTACTACGCACGAGAGGACGGACGTATATACAGATGCGCATGCGTGCGGCATGGAACTGTGGTACCCCGTACGTGCACGTGCCCGGTCAGACCACGCGATGCTACGACAGCGCCCTGTGCCCGGCCGTTGCATGATGCACTGCAGGAGGCTGCACGTATACTGCACAGTGCTGACCTTCTTGCGCGCTCCATTGGTGTCCGTGGCTTCCGACACGTCTATCTACTTTTTTTTTCTGCCTTCTGCTGGGTGTTTTCCTTCTTCCGGTAAAAAAGGGAAAAGGGAATTCGTAAAAAAAAGGGAACCAGTGACAGTATCGTTCGAGTATAGGTCCAAATCGGTACTCGAAATTATAAAAAGCCCAATGCGGCCCAGAATTGAAAGCTGGTACCTCAAAATGATTGGGCCGGAGGAAAGCCCAACCAGTGTTTCTTTTTCCTTGTTGATATTGATAATTAAGCTCCGTTTTGAAAATTTGACACAAGTATAGAAGAGTAGAAGACAGACAGT
The DNA here is from genome assembly GCA_947561735.1 of Cenchrus americanus. Classification (NCBI taxonomy): domain Eukaryota; kingdom Viridiplantae; phylum Streptophyta; class Magnoliopsida; order Poales; family Poaceae; genus Cenchrus; species Cenchrus americanus. The sequence goes on along the minus strand of OX387240.1, from coordinate 7,405,403 downwards.
TTTCTAAAGAAAAAAGCAGAAGACAGACAGGGAGAAGAGAGAAAGCTCCTTTGTTTGTTTGATTGACTGGTTGAAAAAAATGATCAGGAAAATGTCGTGTTCCTTGTTGCGTCGGGGTGTAATAATGCAACATGCGTCCTACTACTTTTATTTCGTAGATGATCTTGTTTTACCATTTCGATTTTTGAACGCAAAACATAAGTACTGTATGTTTCAACCCAAGAACCCTGAACCATGGCACTCAAGTTGGATCAATGGTCGTGCCCCCAAATCAATAGCACCACTCTTATTCACAAAGGTCAAAAGGAAGAACATCACGGTGCAAAAGGCTCTAGAGAACAACAAATGGATAGCACACATCTCACCCCTCCGCACGGTTGAAGAGCTACAGCAATATATAACACTTTGGGAAGAAATGTGGAATGTTCCGAGAGATGAGAACTTGGAGGATGAGATTAAATGGAGATGGACGCAAGACGGCCAATATATACCACACAAAGTGCCTACCAAATACAGTTCGTGGGTCGGCAAAAGAAACTATCTTTTAGACACATTTGGGCAGCAAAGACGGAACCTAAGGTAAAGCTTTTTGTGTGGATTCTCATCCAACATAAAATTCTAACGGCACACAATCTAGCAAAAAGAGGATGGCCGCATGAACTAATTTGTAAACTATGCAATTCCTGCCCAGAAACACCAATTCATCTCTGCCTTGAATGCACTTTCACACGTAATGTCTGGATAAAGTTGACATCATGGATGGGTCGTGAAGACCTTCAAGTGACACCGCCACACTCTCTCAATGCCTGGTGGAAACGACTTCAGCGACTAGCAGATAGGAGCCACAGACGCTCCTTTGACGGGATGATCCTCTTTTTTTTGGAATATTTGGAAAGAAAGGAACAGAAGAGTGTTTCAGAATGCCGAAAAAAAAAGATGAAGTGGCTATAATGACCAAAGTAGACGTGGAGCTCTACCATTCAGCAACTCCTAGCAAAGACCCCCGTTGTTAGTTGTCGTTCCCTCCGTGGTTCGCTCTCTTGTTGTTTTGGCGTCAACAGTCTTAGTTGTGTTCCTGCTGAGGGACCTAGTAGCGGTTTCATGTGTTTTTTCTTTTAGTTTTTTCTACTCTGCACTTTTCTTTCTTCTTCTAATAATAATTACGCCAAATCTCTTACCGTTCCTTAAAAAAAACTTCCGGCTAGATGGAGTACAAGCCAAATGCGTGACAGCTCAACTCAGCCAGAGTCCCAATTCCCCAGCACGCGGCTCCATCTGCTCCTCCTCGTCCCCACCTCCGTCGCCGCTGTCGCGTCGCCGCAGGCAGCCCCAGCACCAAAAGATCAGCACGCGCGGATGTGGCCGAGCAGTGGCAGCTCAGCGTCGTCCCGGCGCGCTCCACATCGCCTCCCCCTCGCCACGTACGCGCCGACGTCCCTCCACCTGGCGGCGCGCATGCCTGCGGCCACCTCTTCATATACCGCCAGTGCTCGCCTCGATCCCTCACATCGAACGCACGGCGCAAACACGCACACCACCACCACCACAAATGGGCGCCATGATGAAGAGATCGCCGCTGGTGCTGGTTCTCCTGCTCTCCCTGCTGTGGTCCTCGCTCGCGTCGTACTCGTACATGGACGCCAGCGAAGGCCGCTCCGGCTCCGGCTCCGGCTCCGGGCGGCCGTACCACTACGGCGAGGAGAGGTTCCGGCAGTGGTCGCGGTCCCGGCAGGGACGGTTCCGTGTGCTGGAGAGGTTCACGCACGAGCTGATCGAGGACGCCGTCGGCAACTACCGCGTCGCCGAGCTGGAGGCGGCGCCGCGCGCGTTCCTGCAGCCCAGCCACTACGACGCCGACGAGGTCATGTTCGTCAAGGAGGGCGAGGGCGTCGTCGCGCTGCTCGCCAGGGGGAAGAGGGAGTCCTTCTGCGTCAAGGAGGGCGACGTCCTCGTCATCCCCGCCGGCGCCGTCGTCTACTCGGCCAACACGCACAGCTCCAAGTGGTTCCGTGTCGTCATGCTCATCAACCCCGTCTCCTCCACCAAGGGGCGATTCGAGGTTTGCATGCGTCGTCTATACTCTATACTCCTTAGCTTCTTTGTGCGTTTGATCTGAACGCGAAGATCGAGGGCTAAAATACTCTTCTTCTCCGATAGGAATTCTTCCCCATCGGCGGCGAGAGCCCGGAGTCGTTCTTCAGCGTCTTCAGCGACGACGTTCTCCAGGCCGCGTTCAACGTATGCATCACGTCTTTGTTTATTTGTTCAATAGCTTTTTCTTCTTTAGCACGCACGCTGTTGATGGGATGAGCCCTGATATGTTAACCATGTGGACGATGACTCCTTTCTGTTGTCCATCTAGACTCGCCGGGAGGAGTGGGAGCAAGTGTTCGAGAAGCAGAGCAAGGGCGAGATCACGACGGCGTCCGAGGAGCAGATCCGGGAGCTCAGCAAGTCCTGCTCGCACGGCGGTCGCAGCCACGGCGGCGGCGAGTCCATGTGGGACATCAAGCCGTCGAGCCTAACGAGCAAGAAGCCGCTCCACTCCAACAACCACGGCAGGAGCTACGAGATCTCCCGCGACGACTGCCCGCAGCTCCGGGCGCTCGACATCGAAGTCGGGCTGACGAACATCTCCAGCGTAAGCAAATCCTTCATCGGCATATACAATTTTCTTTTCTCAAGGATCAGCAGCAACAGCAAGTCATGCTTCCTGACTTCGACTACATGCGTGCTGCGTGCATGCGCGTGTGCAGGGCTCTATGATTGCGCCGGGCTACAGCACCCATGCCGACAAGTTACTCGTCGTCCTGGATGGCAGCGGCTACTTCGAGATGGCGTGCCCGCACCTGTCCAGCAGCGGCCGGTCACCGTCGCCGCGCCGGGAGCGCGGGCACGGGGGCAGGGAGTGGGGCAGAGAGGAGGAGGAGGAGGAGGAGGAGGAAGAGGCCGAGCAGGAAGGCGGGCAGCAGAAGTCGAGAGGATACAAGCAGGTGAAGTCCCGCATCAGGGAGGGCTCCGTGGTCGTGATCCCGGCGGGGCACCCGACGACGCTCGTCGCCGGCGAGGACAAGAACCTTGCCGTGCTCTACTTCAGCGTCAACGCAAGGCACGACGAGAAGGTGTTCCTGGCGGGCAGCAACAGCCTGCTGCGGCAGATGGACGAGGCGGCCAAGGCGCTGGCGTTCGGGGCGGAGAAGGAGAAGGTGGACCGCGTCATCGGGGCGCAGAGCGACGCCGTGTTCCTGCGCGGGCCCAGCAGCCGCAGGGTCGAGTCCGCGTGAACGTGAGCGGCCGCCAGCCCGCCACGCTAGCTCGTGGCCACCTCGAGCTCGAGGTGATGCCATGGTGAGGGAGAGGGTATGTAAGAGGAGAGTGGAATAAGTAGCTGACGCGCGCGCGTACCCGCGGGTGGCGTCTGTGAAGAGGAGGGTGTTTCTGTTGCGCGCGTGCGTGCTTGTTTGTATCTACCTACGGCTACTCTACGTCAAATAATGTTGGTGCCGTGCCATCGAATTTTCGCAAGTTGAGGGCCCTTTCCTCCAACTCCGAGTCCAAGCGGGCAGGGCGTACGCCGTACGGAGCGGGAAGTCGCCGCCGGCGGCGGCGGCGCGAAATGCGGCGAGCGGAGGCGCGCGGGAAATGGCTTTGTCGGGGCCTTTACGCCGCGGATATGACGCTCGGGGAGGGTGGTGTGTGACGTGCCGGCGTCGGCGATGCCAAGACAAGCGCGGCGGCGCGGCGAACCGCCCGCCGGCATGAAAAATGCCTAGTACGAGTTCACACGAAGCAGATAGGTGGCGTACCCGGAAGTTCAGGGTTGCGCTTCAGGTGTCTACCTCTGTCAGCACCTGAACTATTTGCCGGTGAGCTATTTGCTGAAACAAAACCAACAACATATTTATTGCGATAACCGAATACAAGCAATAGTACAAATGCGACGCCCAAAACTCAACAATGCAATGACCAACCAATTCGTCACGGTACAAATGACGCAACACATCCTGAACGGCCGTGAAATCCTCAAACGCCGAACAGAGCTAGTTGAGATGCTCAGACGGCTGAGACGGCACAGATTGCGACAGCCGCGAACGCGAGCGCCAGGCTCACCGCCCCCCGGATCGACGCGCCTCCGGATGTCAGGTACGGCGACGTCGGCGTCGTCTTCGATCCTCCGCCGGTTCCTGCACCAGCTCCCGTGATGTGAGAAAGAAGCCTTTGTGGATGTGTCAGCTCAGGTGGTGGGCGACGGTGGATGGCTTACCTGCGCTCGTTGGCACGCCGTTTGCGGTCGCTGGCACGCCGCCGGACGACGGCGAGGTCGACGTCGAGGCGCCCGGAGAGTTGCCACCGCCGGCAGCTGCAAGCAAAAGCAACGGACTTAGTTAGTTACAATCTGCTTCAGCAAAGCAAGAACCACGGCTCGAATCCAAAGAACACCAAGCACGGAGGCAGGGATTTCGTCGAGCAGAGAGCACTCACAGTTGCACTTGCTCGCCGGCGGGGTCTTGACGTTGCAGGCCTGTGGGAGCGCGAGCGCGCGCGTCTTGTCGATGGTGACGCCGCCGAGGGACGAGGAGTCGCCGCTGAGCGCGGCGCAGAGGCACTGCGGGTTGGACTGCACGACGCTGGCGAGCTGCGAGCAGCACGACGACGGCGGCGACGTCACGTTGCCGCTGATGTAGTTGAGGCACGGGTACAGGCTGATCAGCGTCGTCGCGCACCCGGACTGCGCCGACGACGACGCCACCAGCGCCGCCGCTACGGCGGCCACGAGCAGCAACGCTCCTGCTCTCGCCGCCATTTCTATTCTCTCTGCTCGATCGCTTCGCTAACTAGCACTAGAGCAGAGATGCCTCTTGAGTTCTTGGATTTGGTGCTGAAGCTGCTAATTTCTGCTCGGTTTAGTGATCGATCGCTGTGTGCTTGTGTTCTCTGGATGTCTGTTGGTGATGTCTTTATAGGACTGATTTGGTTTGGGAGTTGGGTGAGTTGGTTAACTTTGGTGAGCGGCCACTTCCTAATCTGTCAGGAAACAATCTTTTTTGCCTTCGATTCGTGCAGAAGTGGTTGCAAAAATTGGCCGTGCTTATTCGGGGGTATCTGCTGAAAACTTTATTGGTGAGCGGAATATCATCTTGGTGTCGGTTCTCTTCCGTGTTAGGTTAAAAAAACGATATTATTGTCTTTGTTAGCTGCTCGATGTGATTTCGTTTTTGCTAGGAAGCAACGTGTGCCATCCATCCTGAGTCCTCACCACATTTCTCTTGTAAAAGGAACCGCATATGATATTCTTCTCGGATGCTACTTCCTCCTAAGATTAAAAAAAGTACTCCCTCTGTTCTACTAAAATTTAAGAATTATTTTACTATATAAACATCATCCTTTTTTAGTTAATTAATTAAAAACGAAGAACTATTCTACCAAACACCATCCTTTGTTTAGAAAAAAATAGTAGTGGCCAACAGTCGGAATCTAGTTTACATTTGAAAGCAGCACAAAGTTAAATTGTGCCAAAATTTCGAAATAAAGGGGAAATTAATTGCCACGCAAATCGGTGCCATAATACAAAAGAGGGGAGTTTGGGCATAAACATGAATCATCTAAAAATGCTCCCCCACTAGTCCACTACATATGCATAGCCATAAAAGCAGAACAACAAGGTTGCATCATGTGTTTCTAAGCTGAAACTGTAATATAGTAACTTACCCAATCGTGCAGTGCCAATCAGGGACTTCCCCCCGTGTTGGATTCGAGCTCAAGTTTAGCAGGAGTTGGCGCACAGGTAAAGGTGCTCGTATGCGCTATCCTAGGCAGCCAGGCTGCTAACCAGTTGACGTCTCTGAATCATTTTTTGTTGTTCAACTACCCCGATGACATTAGCAGATCGTTGCTACCTTCTTCTTGTTGCTTCCTCTTAGCTGACAGCATGCTTTTGATTTAATGTTATTAAGCGTGTGACGCAGGTATCGACTAATACATGGTAAAACTTTTCTGCATTTCCAGATAGTAAAATGGTCGAGTTATTTTTATGGACAATAAAGTGAAATGTTTAGGTAGTAAAAAATGATTTTTTTAATTAAAAAAACTTATGTTCCAGATTTTTTAAAATAAATAGTACCAATGTATCTCATAGAAATTAGCTAGAGCCTTGCATGTTCTTTCTTCTTGGCCCCATCTGATATTTTTCCGAAGAGAAAAAAAATCTCTGAAAATGGCAAAGCGACAGGAAAACGATCTGACGGTAGTGTCATACTCCGCAGTGGACTAGTGGCGATATGAGTCCGGCTAATATCATTAGTCGTATACTCGTATGGTTTGTTTGTTCTAAATACTGAAAAAATAACTTTTTGCGTGAAAAACATATTTCATTCTGACTTCTAATAATTTCCCTATCCGGTATACAAAACTATGATTACACAAACCACTTCGATTCCCAGAAAAGTATCTCCCTGTAGTAGTCCTTTCTGAAACCACATACAACATATACACATTCCTAATCAAACGAAGATGAATGCACCTATCGACAGTACACCGGCGACAGCCGCCACGGACACGTGAGAACTCCTCCATGCCAAGCTGGGTACCACCACCGGTCTCTGGGAGAACGGAGGCGAGTCCACCGCCGGCGGCGCCGCCTCCGGAGAGTCGGGCTGCTGTGCAGATTCTGGTGGAATCGGCGCTGCAAAAAATGTGTCCATCAGATCTGTCAGTGAGAATTCAGGCCAGGAACTTCGCATTTTCTGACAAGTCAGTGAGATCTGCAAAAATGGTGTGGAGTAGAAAAGGCAGAGATCCTTACGTAGAGGGGGCAGCGCCGGAGCAAATGCAACAGGACCTAAAAAAAAACAGAGTTCAGTTAAACTGTTCACTGCTCTCTTCATCAGTAATCTACACTGTTTCGAGTTCAAATTCTCCCGTTCAAATTAGAAGATGTAATTACCTGGTGCTGGGATTTGCGTTGCCGTATCTGCAATTGTCGAAATCAAACAGATAATCTTCAGTGACTAATCTTGTTCGCTAAAGAAAGATTACGCACAGCACGAAGTGTGGATGTGTGACGAGTCTGCGGCAACGAACCTCTGCATTGCAGCGGGACGGACATGGAGCTGCAGAGCTTGGGGAGGGAGATGGCGAGCGTGCGGTTGATGGGGAGGCTGAAGGGCACGTTCCCGGTGAGGATGAGGCAGGCGCAGTCGGCGCCCGTGCGCACCATCTCCGCCAGCGAGCCGCAGCACTCCTGCGTCGGCGACCCGCCGCCGTTGGTGCTCCCCGTCACGAAGTTGAGGCACGGAGTGAACGTCGTGATCAGCGTCGCCGTGCACGACGTAGCCACCGCCTGCCCCGACGCCGGAGCCGCCGACATGGCCGCCGCCGCCGCCACCAGCAGCGCCGCCACCACCCAGTCGCGCCTCATGGCGTGCGCTTTGCCCTTCGGGTGCGCAGCAAGTTTGACACGGACTAGGGGCTTTTGGAGTGGAGGGAAAAGGATTTGGAGCAGTAACCTGCGATCTTGATGGTGCATATATCGGAGAAGGTTTGGAGTGGTAGATGAAGATCTTGGTCAGGTTGGTTGCACGAGCCGAGCTAATGTTGACCCGTGCCAGTTCATGGTTCATGATCCTGTCACTGCTTGTTGATCCAAAGGCTTCTGTTTTAGGTCAGGTAGGAATGGTTCGTGACCAAACGACTAAACGAGAACAGAGCGTTTCTAGACGTGTGCTAGTAGCAACTCTGCAAACCAAGTTCAGGCATGGAAAAGATTTGGCGAGGGGTTGACCAAACACAGCACACAAAGGTCAAAGCTCATTGACGCTTTAGGACCGGCTGCTACGACGTGTAAAACTTGAGGAGGACCTGCAAAATTTTTAATCGCGGTGGACTTAGGAAACGATCGAATTTTGGGGCTTATATGCAAATATTTAAGGATTAATTTGCAAACAATTAGATTGTGATGAATGTTGGAGGACCAAACTAGGGCCATGTGCAAAATTATGATCGCCACTCGGAATCCTGGCACCTGCCTCGCCTTGGTCCGCCTTCGGCTTGCGCAACCGCGCCCCATCGTCGTCTCCATCTCCACGCACCCGGCCACCTCCCTGCGAGAGCCGACCCCGGGCTCCAAATTCCGCCGTTAGTGCTGGTGCCAGGCCTTCCGCTCCAGGCTCCGACGTTGGTGGCGGTGGCCGGTGGCGAGGAATGGTGTGCGAGGATGGGCCGCACACAGGTCAGGCGGCGGAAGGAGCATGGCCGGCCGCCGCCGATATGGAGAGGGGGAGGGCGCTCCTCACCTTCTCACCGGCGTTATTTTGCTCTTGAGGGACGGTGGAGTAAGCATCCCTCTTCTTTGGGTGCCGTGAAGTAGAAGAGGAGGCAGCAGGGCCACGTGGCTGCTGATTAGTGGGCGGTTCATTTGTGATCGTCTGTTTTCACATTTTGAATCTTTTCACATTGTTTGTTTACGAGGGGAAGAGAAAGAAACATATTATGCAACCAAGCACCCATACGAGCTTAGGCTATCCGCACCGGCGTACGCCACCGGGACGCTACGGGACGGTGGCGTATGAATTTGGCATTTTTTTGCCTGCATCGGGGAACGGTAGGCCACAACGCCACAACCAGCGCTCTTCCGGTCGTGCGCTACGACCTACAACGGCTCCACCTTGCGTCCGCTGTTGCTGCTCCGCGCCACGGCAGGAAGGAGAAGAAAGGGAGGGATGCGTCGTCGAGGTCACCGAGCTCGAGCCGCCGCGACGTCCTCCAACTCCTCCACCTCCGCACGGGGCTCGAGCAGATCGAGGTCGAGCAGGGGCGCTTGCCATCTCCGCCGCAGGAGCAGGGAGCGAGTAGGTGTCCTATGGCCGAGCGCCGCCTCGGCGTGCACCTGCCTCCCGGCCCTCGCCCCCGCTCGGCCGCGCCTCACCGCCGCCCCCGCTCCCGCGCCGCGCCCGGCCTCTGTCCTGTCCTACCCGAAGAGTCGGCGCGCGAGGAAGGGAGGCCGCGGGTGCACACCCGCTCCAGAAGCTCCGTTCGAGGCCATGGCCGCCGCCTGCGCCATGATCGAGCTCGAGGCCATGGCCACCGCAGCCAACGAGCTTTCTCCCATGCACGTGCAAGAGCTCCGTCATGGGTCGCCGGATGCCGCCACCTCGCCACCAAGCTCCACCTTCTGCTCGTCGCCGTCAAGATCCACCACCACGCGTCGTCCCTGCGCCACTGTCGTGGCCTCCACGGGCACTGAAGAGGAGGAATGGGTGGAGTAGCCGACGAGCTTGGGGAGGGAGGCGCGCTGGATCCATGATCGCCTCGCTGACCTCACCTCGCCGGATCCGCCCCCGATTCGACCGCCCGCCCCCGTCGTCGCTGGATCGCGCTCGAAGCCGGTCGGCAGGCCTCGCCTCCGAGCTCCACCTCGCGAGGAAAGGGTGGGAGGAGACAGACAGGGAGCTCGAGGAGGAAGCTCCTGCGCGCGTTGCCTCCTCCGCCATTGCGCGGCCCGCCGGTTGGAGCTCCGCTCCGCTTCGGGGAGGGAGGAGGCCGCCGCCCCTCTCTCTTCCCCGCCGGTCGCCTGGCTCCAACGCCGGCGAAGAGTGAGAAGGGAAGGAGAGAGAGGGTGCATGGGAGGGGAAGGGGACCGTGTGATAAAAAAACAAGTGGGACCCACAACAGTTGGTTGGTATAGGGTATGAAATACAGGGGATGACGGGTGCGGGAAAATTGGTACTGTACTGCAAATTCTGGATGACGAGGTAGTAACATTCCTTTTAGGGGGATTTGGACTACTACGAGTGCGGATAGCCTTAGCATGACTACAATGGTTCCCTGTAAAGGATAACGAACACGAACCATTATTTTATAGGTTTTTTGGGTGAAAAACAGCTGGAGCCTTGTCCTGTACAATTCAAGGACCCTCGCGTCTCCCCTACCCTTTGAGTTGTGGGTAGATTTGCAGAAAATTTAGAGTTTTTCTGTAGAAGTCTTTGGACGATGTATTGTGGGAGATGCATGGATCGTTGGTTGATTATTATAATAAAATTACATGAGAGGTGGCTCGATCGAGATAGTTATCGTCAAATTGTTTGAGAGGTGGCTTATGTAAATGGTAGTTTTGTAAAGTTTGAGGTGGCTTCATTAAAATGTAGTATAAGAGCGTCTCTAACAATCTAGCTTAGAGCTAGTGAAACTAATTTTTTAATCATGAAACATTGCAAAAGACAAGAGACTAACTAGGAGAGAAGAGATAAGCTCGCTCAATTCCCAATACACTGTTCTCTCACTGCACAATATTCAAAGCTAGTTGTTGCACTCTTTTCTCGTTTAAATTCATCAGCTTAGAGCTAGTGCTAGCTCATACGATTGGAGACGCCCTAAGCAGTGGTTGAGCTACTATTTATTTTTGATAAAGCTTGAGACAGTTTTGATATAATGGACAGCTCTCTTGACATTCAGTCAAAGCTCGAGGGTTTTTTTAAAGCTGTCCGAGAAGTGGCTGGAATAAAATTATATTTTTGCAAAGTTTGGGGGGGGGTTCCATGAAATTATCTCTGTGGGTTGGACTACATATTAATTTTGATAGAATTTGAGAGAGATTTTTGTAAAATTGGCTGCTCTCTCGGTATTCCACAAAACCTAAGAGGTGGTTTGAGCGAGAACTATTTCTACAAAGTTCGAGAGGGACTTTGTAAAATTACGTGAGTGAGGGCTGAACTACATATTAATTTCAACAATGTACAAGTGGTACCGCCGAGTGTTGACGGTGAAAATCCGTCAACCTAGCCATGAGTTTACCTTCGGTGTTGGCATAAGTTTTATACCTTATCCATTGGTACTAACCCCCGTGGTATAACAAGTTCACTTGTGCATGTCGGTTTTGGAGTTTAGTGTTTATGCAGGGTTTTAGCGTTGAAAGCAAGACTTCTGGGATAAGTTCATTAAGCACCCCATGACAAGACCTTGAAGCTCGGCAGAAGTCAAGCAATGAAGTGAACACGACTCCAAGAAGCCCAAGGACCCAACCCGAGAAGATGAAAAACTCCGAGAACCTAGCCAGAAAAGTGCCGAATCTTGCGAGACAAGGAGCTTCATCCAATTCGGAGAGAAACTAACGACAAGGGCCCACATGCAAAAGGGAGAGGATCTACAAGACTCGGGAAGCAACACCAGACGAAGGAGGCCACAAACTGGGCCGAAGTGGGCCTAGGCCGGCCGGCCCAGCCCGTTTCGAGGCCCAGTCGGCCCCCTTTGCCTAGATGCATCTCGGGCTATTTATAGCCCCTTGACCGAGAGCCACTCATCAATCAATTCGTCATCCGCCGCCGAGGAGAAGAGAAGCTTGAGGGACACCATCTCGGAGATGAGGGTCGTGCTAGTTGTCTAGGGTCTCCCTAGCCGACGTGGGAACCTTGCATGGAAGAGGACAATTTTTTAATTTTAACCTGTTTTTAAATTATTTTTAAAAATAACCCCTGGCAAACTTTTTTTGCACCCGGTGACCCCTTTGGCCGCGCCTGGCGGCGTGGCGCGGCAGCCAGCCTTTTCCGCGACACATGCGGCGGCGCAGCCGCGCCCGCCACGCCGACCGGCCGCGCGCGCGGGCCGGGCGTGGGCCGGCCCCCCCCGCGCCACATGCACCGCGCGGCGGGGGCGCCGCGCCACCCCGCCTGGCGCGGCCCCCTTTCTTCTTCCTCCTCCCTCTCTTCTCTCCCAGTCCGAGTGCGCTCCAGGCCCAACCGCCGCCGCCGGCCGCCCCCCCAATCCGGCCCCAAATCGGTGGATTTGGGGTGGGAAAAGTGGGGGAATTCGTTCCTCGCGTCCTTGTGAAGGTATTGACATACTTCTCTCCCTCTTTTACCGTTGCATTGTGTAGATCAGAGTAGATGTTTGTGACCTAGGGTTAGGTCTAGAAATTTGAAATTCAGACGAAATGCAATTAGTTTTAATGTAAATGATGATTAGTTCATACACAGTAGTATCTCTGCCCGTGTTATTGACGTGTAGAACATGTTGCATGAATCGATTTAATGAAGTTATTGATGTCAAATGTTTAGTGTAGTTGATAATGGGTGTAGCTATTATATGGATGCACGTTTATTAGTGAGAATACCTACCAATTTTATGAATAACACAAAATGCATAATGTGTGCATACATTTATATATATATATAACTAATCGATATGGATATAAATTTTGTTGAGCACTATTCTAATTTTGCATGTATATTTATAATAAATCATCTATTCTAGTACTATGTACTTATGAAACAAGTTAGTTCATGAAGTTCTTTAAATTTTGTAGCTGGACTATTTAGTTCGCATGTTTCATGGGGGCGTAGTTAAAGAAAATGGAGAGTTTGAGAATATGACAGAGTTAGTAGAAACATTTGAAGGTCCGCCAACCTTTAAGGATGTAGTTGATTGTGCAATGATGAACTATGGAGTTGGAATGCATGAGTTGACATTTAGATGCCGTTTTGATTGTGGGACGGCTAGAGCTCATTATGTGTTGATGAGCTTGTCAAGTGAAGAAAATTGGAATCGGTATAAGAAGGTAGTTGGTCAAGCTAATGTGTCATGTCTTGAGGTTGTGGTAGATATTACTCGTGGGCCTAGTGGTAATGTTAACATGAATGAGGAAGTGTCGTTTGAGGTTCAAAATGGTACACAAGAGTCTACAATTGTAAAGGAGGACTTAGGTTGTAGGGAACCTAGTCGGGAGGTTGGGATGGTGAATGATGATTTTCCCAATGATTGTTTTGAGCGGGAGGAAGAAACCATGGACGATGATGATATATCTGACAACTCTGAAGAAGGTGATTCTAAAGATGAGTCTGATGAGGAGCATGCAGAAGAGCAAAATGATGCCAATGCACATGCGACTGAAGCACTCCTTGGTTTACGTGAGGTTAACTTGGATGGTGTTCAACATGATTATGTTGCAGGACCCTCGGTGAACCATAGAACCTTTGAAAGGGAAGTGCACATAAGTAGGCCGCCAGTGAACACTAGAAATGGTGAAAGTGAACAGCACGTACTTGTGCTCGCGGACAACACTAGAATTGGTGAGAGTGCTGAACACTACAGCCAAGCTCAGTACGAATTTGGAATCCCTTCTGTTCGCAATGGCAGAGACTTGAGTAGGATCGATAGAACCATTTGTGATTCTACTGTGTTGTTCACAGAAGGAATAATTTTTACCAGTAAGCCTGAGATACATGAGAAAATGATGTTTGACTCCCTGGATGAACTTAAGTTTTTCTTGGCTGACTATGCAGTGAGGCATTATAGGCCTTTCACTGTGGTCCATTCGGACATGAATCTTAGGTATGAAGTAATGTGCAAACAAGGGTGCATGTGGCGTGTATGGGCACGGCTGCAGAGAGGGACAGGGAAATGGAAGATTACAAAGGTTGTGGAACCTCACACATGTCGTTCGAGTCAGGTGAAGGGAGTTCACGCACAATTGACTGCAAGTTACATTGGAAGGTGTATCTTAGGCGTTGTTCGTGAGAATAGTGAGGTGACGGCCAGCAATTTGATAGAGCAGATATTGATGTTTGTTGGATATCGTGTGAAGTATTCTAAGGCATGGCGGGCTAAGCAACATGCAATTGCCTTGCTATGGGGCGATTGGAAAGAGTCATATGCAAAAATTCCAAGGGTCTTGAGAGCCATGAACCACTTCAATCCTGGGGTTAAATGGTTCCCTTACATGACCGCTTCTCGTGTTCTCGACGGTTTTGTTTTGAAGCCCGTCCTTCTACGTGTTTTTGGTGCTTTCGACAATGTAAAGTGGCTTTCCAACACTGTCGTCCGGTGATACTTGTAGACGGAACCTTCTTGACCAGCAAGTACAGAGGTACACTCATGATGGCAGTTGCTGTAGATCCTGAACAACAACTTGTGCCTTTAGCTTTTGCCTTGGCGGAGAGTGAGAATGACGACGGTTGGTCATGGTTCATGAGGCTCGTTCGCATTAACTTACTTGGTCCAACGCGACAGGTATGTATGATCTTAGATCGGCACCATGGTCTCATCAAATGTGCGAGCGACCACTTGGATGGGTATCCACCACTTGTTCATCGTTGGTGCATTAGGCACTTGCCGCCAATTTGTGGCGTCGTCAAAAGAACAAGGAGGTAATAGGACAGTTGAAGTTGCTGGCATCAGTACATACAGAGGACAAATTTAAGGAACTGCACAAAGACTTAGTTAAGAACTTAAGATTGGTTGGAGTATGAAATGGAGGATAAGGACAAATGGGCTCAAGCATATGATGACGGGGGTATGCGTTGGGGTATCTTGACAACAAACTATTCTGAAACTGTCAACAACATATTTAAAGGAATAAGAAGTAGACCCGTCGCGGGGATCATTGAATACTCATTTGAAAAATGCAATGAATACTTTGTGAAAAGATGGCAGAAAGCACGTGATTTGTTGGATAATGGGGGTAAAATTGGATCCTTTGCAGATGGCATAATGTATGATGCTGCTTTAAGATCTGTGAACCAACATGCGGAGGCATACGGTCCAGACAGAATGATTTATTCTATTCGAGGTTTCTCTACTACTAATGTTGGATGGGAGAATCATGGCGGTCGACACTATAGGGTGGACCTCCAGGCCGGTACCTGCACCTATAACGGTCCTCAATTGTTGCATCTTCCTTGTTCTCACTTGATGACAGCTTGCAATGCTAGAGGTCTAGACTATGAAAATGCCATGTACATGTCTCCTTTGTTCTTTAGAGAACACACCATTAAGATTTGGGAATCCAGCTTTGAGCCGTACCTTGATCCGTCACAATGGCCTGAATATGATGGCCCAGAGTATGTGCCGCTGTCGTCTTTGAAGAAAATGAAAAAGGGTAGGAGGCAAAAGAAGCGTTTAAAAGGGGACATGGACGCGTGTCAAGGAAGGTTTGCCGCTGATTGTGATATGGGTGATTTTGAAGCTGATGCTGACAAGATGATATATCTTTAATCAAAATGTCACAAAGAAATTAAAAACTACAAGTGTCGGAAAAAAAATTGAAGGGCAAGAAAAAAGCAACGGGGACAAATAGAAGGATGGGTGCTTCCAACTCGAGGGTAGGTGTCATGGTAGTATGTTAGTAGGTGAAAAATTATGAAATTTTGTATGCAAGTAAAATAATTTTATATTTGTATATACTTACCTTCAATTTTTTATCGTTGTTACTAACTACAAGTCAATTTTTTCCAGGATGGCGCACCCAGTGTACCCGCTCCTTGAGGCTGCATATGATGGCAACCATCGTGCACACCTTCTGGCCGACCTTCACGAGGTATTTACAAAAGCCTGAACTTAAGATCCAAATTTATTAGTTATTGTACCTCCTAGTTGTGTTTAATATGTAATAGTGTTAATATTTGAGCTAAGCATATTTCTTGCATTTTGAGGACTACACATTGCTAATGTTGTAATTATTGGATTTTATTGTTTTTTAGGACTTGAACCCGTTGAGGGTGCGAGAGCACTTTACACTTCCTTGGGACGAGAGATACGTCCCGTTCTTGGCTAGAGCGGGGTTCTTGGACATTGCTTTGGTCGTGGTTCGTGGGTTGCCTGTGATGGACAGGCCGTTGTTGTCGGCCTTGGTGGATTGATGGCGTCCGGAGACCCACTCTTTCCACCTACCGTGCAGAGAGATGACAGTCAGCTTGCAGGATACCGCCATGATCCTTGGTCTTCCACTTGAGGGGCTGCCAGTGAGTGGGATCATTCAGAGTGCTGGTTGGCGTGACATGGTCGAGTTGCACATTGGGGTGAGACCACCAGATGCTTATGAGGGGGATGCGTCGAAGAAGACCTCCGGAGTGAACACAGTTTGGTTGAGGCAGCACTTCACCGTATGCCCCCAGGGAGCTCCTCAGACTATTGTAGAGAGGCACGCATGTGTTTGGCTTTGGCACTTTGTTGCCACATTCCTGCTACCAGATGCTGCGGGTAACACTGTTTCTTGGATGGCTCTGCCACTTTTGGGTCAGGATTGGGACAATATCCGTGGCTACAGTTGGGGTTCGGCGGTTTTGGCATGGCTGTATAGGCAGTTATGTGATGATTGTAGGCGGAGTGGACGGGACGCGAACCTTGGTGGATGCGCTTACCTCCCGCAGATTTGGATTTGGGAGCGTCTTCCAGTAGGCCGACCGCACCATGGGCCAGTTGAGGTACATACGAATCTTTTGTTCTTTATTCATACATACTTATATTCATGAATTATTCATCTTTCAAATTTTGGTTATATTTTGCAGGCTTGGAATCGGCAGGATTCTCGACCCACTTTTGGGTTTGTGTGGAAGACAGCGACAACGGTACGTGGTCCTCCGGGAAGGAGGTACAAGTTCTACACAAACGAGTTGGACTGTCTTACTCAGGCACAGGTACAAACCCATGTCCACTAGTTCGTGTTCAATTTGTAAATTTTGGTTCATCACATATTCTCTAAACATGTTGTATGTTTGTAGGTTGAGTGGGTACCGTACGACCGTGACTTTCCTCAACACGTCCAGTTCTCACCCATGTGTTACAGAGACAGGCTTCTGTGGAGGTCAACAGTGCCACTCATCATCTACTATGTTGTCGAATGGCATTTGCCAAACAGGGTGCTACGCCAGTTTGGGAGGCTTCAGCCTTCGCCTCCAGAGCGTGTGTCCACCGTTCCAGCCTTGCACAAGTAAGAAACCAACTTGATACATTTTTCATTATTCTCATATGGCATAAGTTGCTTTGTAAATAATGTGACAAGCAATTTTGGTATTTCAGGGTGAACAGGCAGAAAAGATACAAGGAGAATGATTGGACGGTGAAGCATGCTAGGTACTTGGACCTTTGGAACAATCGCTAGAGGATGGATCCCGAAGATGGCCCTAGTTGGCGTCCTGGACCACATAGAGAGTACATGAGGTGGTACCATACCTCTACAAGAACCAAGATCAAGCCAACTTTGACGGACGAGCACATTGAAGATGCCCCCTCAGACTCCGACAACGACATAGCGGATGAGTACGACAACCTGACACGTGTGGGTACACAGCCAGAGCGAGCACCTTTGCACGATTACTTGGTAAATTTATCCCACGCCAATGTTGTTTGATCACTCCGGTTTCTAAAAATTTGTATCTATAATAAGATTTTTTTTGTATGGACAACAACTTGCAAGGCTTGCAAATGAGGCAGGAGTGACCATGGAACATGCAAGTGCTTCCGAAGGTGGAGCCCTACGCAACTTTGCAGAGGTAGTATTAGTTTTCAAAAATTGAATGCTTAAGTTTATCCATATTTTGAATATGTCTTCAATTTGTACCAATTGCATGTTGCAGAGGGTCCGGAGGAGCTGCAGGCGTATGGCAATGAAGTTGAACCGCATAGCGGCCCCAAATGTTGTCCACGGCGGCAATGTTCAGGGCACTTCTTCAGGATCCCGCCGTACTCCAGTTCACCACGGGGCTAGAAGCTCGACAAGGACCCCATCTCGAAGCACCGCTCGCACCGCGTCGGCATCAGCAGGTCGTGTTGTTGCTAGTGGCAGCCGTGGTCGTGGTAAGGAAATCGCCACCCCTGAGCCAAGTGATGAGGACGATGGAGACTCCTCCTCCTCCTCACCGGCAGCTGCTAGTGAGCGTGTAGACCCCACGTACGTCTCAGAGATTCCGATGGACGTACTATTTGATGCCCCACCCGCTACTCAAACACAAGGAGAGTCGACGAGTTAGGTAATGAATCTAAAAAATTTCCTTCTAAGTCGGCATTTGATAATACCTTGCTCTTATATAGTGTTGTGTCCAATTTTTGCAGCCTCGCCCACCTCATGCGAAGAAAGCCCGCGGCCGTCGTCCACGTGGGCCCACTGACGTTGGGAGTGCCAACGTCTTGGACACAGAACCGGGGAGGGAACGCCGAGCTAAACAAATATTCAGCCCCGAGGACCAAATCTGCCGCCATCGTTGATCTTATGGACTATATGTGATGTTTGTGTGTGCCGGACTATGTCAGAGGCATGTGTTGGCCTTAGGATGTTGAACTAGATGTTTGTGTGTGCTGGACTATGTCGGAGCATGTGTTGGCCTTAGGATGTTGAACTTATGGACTTTCTGTGATGTTTGTGTGTCGGACTATGTTTGAATGTACACACAATGTATGAAATTATGTTTGGTGTATGGGAAGTGTCCCCATATTGGCTTCTGGATGAGTGGAGCTGTTCTGTGGATTTTCTGCAGGTGCGTCGAGTTGAGAGGGCATCAGAAACTAAAAGAAACTTCTGTTTCTGGCTGTCATTAGGCTTGCCGCGCCATGCACATTGGCGCGGCAATGTGTGCCTGCCGCGCCACCCCCTTGGGCGCGACAGTCCTGGGCAACATGGGTGTAGGATGTCGACCATTACCCAGGACTGCCGCGCCACGCTGTACGGCGCGGCAAAAAGACCCTGTCGCGCCATGACGCCTAGCGCGGTGGCGCTGCCCTACCGCGTTTAAGTTTTTCTAAAACCAGTACGCTCCCTCGGCCCAGATTCACCCGGTGGCGCGGCAACACGAACCTGCCGCGCCATGCCCAACGGCGCGACAACGTTGCCCCGCCGCGCCGTGCGTTGTGGCGCGGCACAGAAACTCTGCCGCGCCATGCGCGATGGCGCGGGAATACGAAGCAGTCGCGCCGCTCGATTTTTGCCTCGGGGTTCCCCCAACCATACTGGTTTTTGTCAAACTTAAGCGCGGCAGGCCGGTCTTGCCGCGCCATGGGGCCTGGTGCGGCAATGTTGAGCTGCCACGCCCAGCCCTGTGGCGCGGCAGATTTAATCCATGTGGGCTATTAAGGATTTTGTTAATACGATTCCATGACTTTCTTGCCACTGCATATGCCCGTCTCTTCCGTCCTAGTTGCCTAGTCGAATGCCGGGGTCTGAGAATCCAATCCCACACCGATTAGAGAAATGGGGTCCACCACACCCACCTCTCTCTATATAAAGGGGGTAGCCTCCACTCATCACTCACCTCCAATCCTCACAGGCAACCTCCACTCCTACCTCACCTCCATTCCTCCAGTCGTTTGAGAGTGTTGGTTGTCCGAGATGGCAAGAGGGTTTATGGATGTGAGGAGGGCCATGGAAGCCATGGAGGGGGCATACCCAAATGATCCCAATAGATCCATACTCAGTTTGAACAAGAGGCCGAAAGGCGAGATCCCCCCAGAGTGCCATTGTGGCATGAATGCGGGATGCAAGGTCTCACGTGAAGATGAAACGTTTGGCAGACGCTTTTGGTGTTGTCAAAACATCGATCAAGCTAAAAAGGAGCTTGCGGCATTGGCAGAAAGTGATACTGTTAAGTAGCATTGTACCTACTTCATGGTGTTCATTTCTGACTTTGTATGTACGTGGCATATATTGAAGGGAAGCAGTAGATCTGTTGCTCCAAAGGTGACGAGGGCGTGCCACTTCGAGCAGTGGATCGACGACTTCATTAGTGGTCCAGATGCCGCGTTTCTGGCGAGGGGGAAGAAAATTGATGTAGACCCCAGCACTGAAGCTCTTGTGAAGAAGGAACCTGAGGACTTCGAGAAGTGGAGCAATGACTTCATCAGTGGTGCATGATTGTTGTTATGTGTAACACGTGCCATTGCTTGTGTGATTTAAATTTCCTAAGGCGTGTTAGGATTAGTATTGGCACATGTGCCATGCATGCCACTGCAAACTCGTGTGATTTAAATTACCTAAGGCGTGCTAGGATTAGTATTGGCACATGTGCCATGCATGCCACTGCAAACTTGTGTGACTTAAATTCCCTAAGGCATGGTAGGATTAGTTATGGCACATGTGCCATGCATGCCACTGCAAACTTGTTATGTAAGAGAAATGTCTAATGAAGTAGCAATGGCCACAGTGTTGACAAAACAATTTGTAGCTCTATAGACTTTTCAGTTTTTGCAGTTGAAATGATGCCTCACTGAAAAGGCTGGAGATTCCAAGAACCCTAGGGTTTCATGAGTGCATAGATTTTTTCACGGTTTTGTCAAATCAAATGTTGTACATGTCAACATGGCTCACTGAAAAGGCTAGGGAATCCAAGTACGCTACTGTTTCATGACTGCAAAGGCTTTTTCAGAGTGTTGTCAATTCAAATTTTAAAGCACACGTACATGACATATCATGTCCATCACTCAATCGGTTAGGGATTCCAACCAGGCTAGGGTTTCACGATGGGGTTCTGAATTGAAAGCTGCAAATGGCTTAAGGTAGTTTACATAACAATTACAACACTAATAATCTACTGGTATGAGAACTGTCCGGATAACATAGAGCCAAAACCACTCGATTCCTGGGAAGGCATGTAGTAGTTCCCAAATGGGGGTGGAGGTGGCGGGGATGGACTTGACGGTGGACTGTTCTCCATGTGACATCTACAGGTGCATAGCTCGTCGTCGCTAGATGGTGGATCTGGAGGAGTAAGTGCCTCCGCGAGCTCATGCTTCAGCTTCTCGATGCGTCCTTCTAGGTACGTGATGTACTCTTCATATGGATGAATAGCTGGCGGATCGACCCATTGCGAGAAACCGCAGTTGTTAGGGTCATACGAGTACTGCAAGCAACAATAGTATGTTAGTTAGCTAAATAAACTGATGGAAATATTCGTGGTAGTGTTCCTTACCCACGCACGTGGACAGTGCCAAAAGCGACGACCGGAGTAGTAAAGTCCAACTCCCTCATAAACTTGCATTAAACACAACTCATTGTTCATGCATCTTGGCCACTTTATGTCACACCTGTTTTTCCAAAGAAAACCAAGTGCAAACCTATATGCATGCCAGGATCAATTTTCATGCATATAGCTGACAAAAGTGAATAGCAGAAACAATATCACGTAAGAAAAAGGGAGATTATCAGAGATTTACGCTTAATCCTGGAAACGAAGACACCAAACACCGCAAGCGATCGGCGGGGGTTGCGTATGCCTAGAACCGACAACATCTTCACAAGACTTCGGAGTAGCTTCCTCCTTCGAGCAACATTGTTTATAGCAAGGGTGAGCACTTGTCGTACTCGGCAAGTGTGGGGAAAGAATGAATGCAAAGGCTTTATAGTGGATGGCTATAAGCATTTAGCATTTTAGTTGGTCGGGTTTTATTAGCACCGATTACTAATAAAATGTCACACCCGAATTTGAAGGCAAACTCGAATGCATAAATTACATGTGCGCCGGGATCAAGTTACACACACGTAATGACTCGGTGAATATCGGATACGGTGCCAAAGCGTAAAAGAGAGTATTAAAACCATTACATGACCGAGAGTCTCAACATCGTATCATCGGAGCGAGCAACTAGCGGCGGATCTTCGAGAGAGGAACTCCACGAGCGGTGACCGGTGGCACGCACGCCTAGCACTTGACATCAATCTTCAAGTCCGAGCAACAATCCGGGTTGTGTAGATGCAATAAATAAACAAGCGTGAGCACATGTCGTACTCGGCAAGAGAGAAATATCATAATAAACATGCAAGGCTGTATATGTGGATGGCCAAGGGGTTTAAGCGGGTTAGCATTTTAGTTGATCAAATTTTATTAAGCAACTTACTTACTAGCAAATGTAAGTGTATACCATCCCACAATTAATGTGTAACATCATAACCACGAACATAAAGTAAAGAATAAATTAAATTCATCTTCCGATAGATTAATCATGTGAGGGTCCAGGCCGCTCTTGACCGTGAGCACGGCTAATCGATTAGTTTTAAACACTCGCGAGAGGTTGTACATCTTTACCCACAAGTCGCGTAAAAACTCCGAAGAGCTTTAGACCCAACCACGCGATGCTGATCAGGCATCATACCACACCGCCGAGGTGTGATTGCATAGGGACGCTACGAGGCCTTTACAAAGATTCCCTAATGTGTAGCAACCCACTAGGTTTCAGGACGAAGCGGGGCATAAAGCTCCCTAGCGGGTACCGTGTCTTAGCAAAGCCCAACTCCCCGCTAGAGCAGGTCTATACTCCGTCAACGCCTCCCCATTGGTCCCTTTCAGGTAAGATCACCACAACACCAAGGTCTCTAATTATTCGGCCAAGCCGAGCCATATAGCCTTGTGGTTGTCTTGTTGTCCCGGGTGGTTCTCCATGTTCCAATTAAGCATATGGTCTTGCAATTAAATTACCATCAAAGATCATAGAGCATAAACGGATATCATGTTGTTTATTACCAACCCGGTTGAGCAACTAAGCGAGCATCTACCATCAAGATTAATTAAGTAACCCGAGTTACAAGGCACGGTCAAAAGAATCTAGGCATAGTCCTTAATAGGAACCCGTCAAAATTAATGCAAGCAAGAAAGTAAATACAGTGATT
Organism: Cenchrus americanus; assembly: GCA_947561735.1. Taxonomy (NCBI): domain Eukaryota; kingdom Viridiplantae; phylum Streptophyta; class Magnoliopsida; order Poales; family Poaceae; genus Cenchrus; species Cenchrus americanus. The sequence goes on along the minus strand of OX387240.1, from coordinate 7,383,046 downwards.
AAATGCATGTTCATATAGGATAAAACGGGTATGACCAAGGACACTTGCCTCTCACAAGATCCGGATTTGCTCAGAGTCTTCAAGTCTTCACCACGAGAAAAATCTTCGGACGGCTCGTTCTCTACGCATCACACATTCACATGCAAGAGACAAAACAATAAAATAAGAAAACAATTCACCAATCACTTCAAACAGGAACAAAAGCTTCACTAAACTGATCTACTCGTCGAGACGAACAAATGGATATAAAGAACGCTAAAAACGGAGCTAGAACGCGTAATCTACGGCCAAAACAAGAAACAGGGGCTATTCTGCGGGAAAACTAGGCTTACAGGGGCCTAACTGCAAAAACTCAGGGGCTAAAACAGAATTATGCTTATAAACACAGGGTCTATAGCACAAAACTTCAAGGGCTGGACTGCGGACACAAATCCTAGAAAAGCTAGGGTTAAAACCGTAAAGATCTGGACCTATTTGTAAGGGCTCCTCTATGGTGGAAGGGTATACTTTTGAAATTGAAAAACCGAGGGGCTTAAAAGCAAAAGCGCAGCGCACAGAAGGTTTGACCGGTATGTTGCCGATTGACCCCGCGGCTAGGATTGATCTGGGCCGCAGGATCAGGATCAGACGGCTGCGGTGGCTCCGGCGAAGAAGGCTGCGGCGCTCGACGGCGGCCTCGCCGGCGCAGGTCGATCCCAAGCTCCTGGGCGTGGTTTGGCACGGGATTTGTCCCCAGACGAGGAGCTCGACGCGGCGAACCCAACCGAGGTGCCTAACGGGACGGGCAGGCGACGACGGTGACACACATCGCAAAGGGGCGGCCGACGGTGCGAAGGCGTGCTCCGGCGAGCTTGTGCCGGCGGCAGACGGCACGGGGGCATCCACAAGTCCCTCAAGCGGCTTCCTCACCTCCACGCGAAGCTCCGCACGCGCTCCACGACGAAGGAGGGACGGCGGCCGAGGGGAACCGGCGGCGGCGGCGGCGGCCTAGGGTTGTGAAGCGGCGGCGGCGCCGGTGCTTGCGGTTAGCTAGGGTTTAGGAAAAAAAAAAAACGACGCGGCGCACGCGCGGCGGCGCGCCTTTATAGGCGAGAGGAAAACCCCGCGCGCGCCGGCCCAAGGGAGGAGCAAGGCGCGGGTGCGCGGCCGGCACGGGCGGCGCGGTCGGGTCGGCTCGGGCGCGGCCCGAGGTGGGTGATGACAACACGGCCCCACATGGCGGCGGGACGCGGGGGAAGAAGGAGGCACAAGCGGGCCGCGCCGGGAGGATTGGTACTCGGGGCCGTCTTGGGCCGCAAGGTGGGGTCGCGCGACCGAGCGGGAGAGCCGGGCCGCGGGAGGAAAAAAACGAGCCGGGCCACCGGGTTTAGTCGGTTGGGCTAAGCGTGAAGCCGGGCCGCAAAGGCCGGATCGGGCCGAAGCTAAAAGGAAGAGTCGGGGGAGGAAAAAGAAACTTTGCAAATTTTCAAAGGAATTCAAGCAAATGAATTCAAACACGAGTTTGAATTCAACCAATCAAAATTGTGCTCCAAAGATGAATGCAACAATAAACTCCTATGGTTCATTAATTTAATTAAGAAAAATTAATTAAATGCCTATAAAAATTAAATAAAGCCTTAAGAATCCTTAAACAAGCATTTGTTGCTAAGCAAAATTTTATTGAACAATAATTAAAATTTTTGGGTGTTACAAATCCTACCCCCTTAAGATGAATCTCGTCCTCGAGATTCGGAAGGATCAACAAAAAGTTCCGGATAGTCTTCCTTCAGCCTCATCCTCTCTTTCCCGGTTGCCTCATCCTCTCGCATGATTACTCCACCGCACCTTGCACATCCCGATCACCCGATTCCTTGTGACACGTGCTAAAGTTTCCAAGATCCCGATGGGACGTTCGGTGTAAGTGAGATCCTCCTTGACAATCAAACCATCCATAGGTAGTGGCTCTTTATCATGAGGTTGGAGACCCTTTTTCAATTGAGAGATATGGAACACGTCATGCACATCCGAGAGCCGATTTGGTAATTCCAACTCCGTAGGCTACTTCTCCCACTCTCTCTAAGATCTTGAAAGGCCCGATAAAGCGAGGTGACAACTTTCCCTTTACTTTAAACCCGCGCAAACCTCGATCGGTGACACTTTTAGGTACACATAGTCACCTTCTTGGAGAACCACATCTCTCCTCTTTCCATCCGCATAACTTTTCTCGCCTTGATTGAGCAGCCCTCAAGTTTTCTCTTATGATCCGAACTTGTCTTTCTACTTCCTTAATGATATCGGTTCCAAACAACCGACTCTCTCTGTTTGGCTCCAATACAAAGGTGTTCTACACTTTCTCCCATACAATGCCTCGAAGGGTGCCATCTTGAGGCTAGCCCCGGTAACCGTTGTTGTAAGAAAACTCGCCGTAGGGCAAACTCTTATCCCGGCTACCCCCATGCTTAAGAGCACAAGCTCTCAACATGTCCTCCGGAATCCGGTTAGTCCTCTCGGTCCGTCCATCCGTCCGTGGGTGATAGGCCGAGCCGAAAGTTAACTTCGTATCTAAGGATTCATGAAGCTTTTCCCGTGAAACGAGATGTGAACCGAGTACCTCTGTCGGATACTATCTTCTTAGGTACACCATGCAAGCACACGATCCTGGACATGTACAACTCGGCTAGCTTTGCCCCCGTATAGGTGGTTCGCACCGGTATGAAGTGAGCAACCTTTGTTAAACGATCCACTATAACCCATATTGAATCATACCCATCACGAGTACGGGGCAACCCAACAATGAAATCCATACCAATCTCTTCCCACTTCCACTCTGGCACCTTCAACGGCTGAAGCAATCCCGCTGGCTTTTGATGCTCAGCTTTATCTCTATGACAGGTGTCGCACAAGGCCACATGGGCGGCTACATCCCTCTTCATCCCATACCACCAATACCTTTGCTTGAGATCTTGATACATCTTGGTGCTTCCTGGGTGAATGGAATAAGCTGAATCATGAGCCTCTCTTAAGATGGTCTTTCGAAGATCTCCCACATCAGGCACACAAATCCTGTTTCTAAACCATATAGTTCCCTGGTCATCCTCTGTGAAATCTGTGGCTTTACCCTTTTCCATAGTCCCTCTGATTTCTTTTATCTCTATATCTTCCAGTTGTCCTTTGCGTATCTCCCCGCTCCAAGACGGACTCTACCTCCGGGGTAACTCCTTCGGTTTGAGCAACTATTCCCGCATTGAGTTTTTCAAGCTCCTTCATCGGCTCTTCGAGCAACCGGAATGTCAAAGCCATGTTGGCATGTCCCTTCCGACTCAAAGCATCCGCAACCAAGTTTGCCTTCCCGGGATGATAGTGTATCTCCCGGATCATAATCCTTGATCGGCTCTAACCGGCGACGTTGTCTCATATTCAAATCTTTCTCGAGTGAAGATATACTTTAAACTCTTATGATCGGTATAAATGCGGCACTTGGTTCCCATAACGTAGTGTCTCCAAATCTTCAACGCGTGAACCACCGCCGCTAACTCCGCATCATGGGTAGGATAATTCAGCTCATGTTTCCTCAACTGTCGAGATGCATAGGCTATAACATGTCCTTCCTGCATGAGAACACAACCTAAACCTTGTCGGGACGCATCGCAGTAGATATCAAAACTCTTTTGCAAGTCTGGCATCACTAGAATTGGAGCTGAAGTCAACCTCTTCTTCAATTCCTCAAAACTGGCTTGACAGGCATCCGTCCACTTGAACTCTTTATCCTTCTCTAGTAGTGATGTAAGGGGCTTTGCTACTTTAGAGAACCCTTCAATGAACCGACGATAATACCCTGCAAGGCCAAGGAAACTCCTGATCTCCTTGACAGTCCGTGGCGGCTCCCATTTCAATACGTCACTGACCTTTGCTGGATCCACCGAAATACCACCATCTGTGATGATATGCCCAAGGAAAGAGACTTCCTTCAACCAAAAATCACACTTGCTAAACTTGGCGTACAACTGATGCTCTCTCAGCTTTTGCAACACAAGCCTCAGATGTCCTTCATGCTCCTTCTCATTCTTGGAGTAAATCAAGATGTCATCAATGAACACCACAACAAACTTATCCAGATACTCCATAAAAACTTTGTTCATCAGATACATGAAGTAGGCAGGTGCATTGGTTAATCCAAAAGACATGACGGTGTACTCATAGAGTCCATACCTAGTAGTGAACGCAGTCTTAGGAATATCTGATAATCTGATCTTCATCTGATGATACCCAGAACGTAAATCAATCTTTGAGAACACCTTAGCACCTCTCATCTGATCAAACAAATCGTCAATACGGGGCAATGGATACTTACTCTTGATAGTAACATCGTTGAGCGATCGGTAATCCACACACATCCGCTGAGTACCATCCTTCTTCTCCACAAAGATAACCGGTGCTCCCCAAGGTGATGAACTAGGACGAATGAATCCCTTCTCCAATAGCTCCTTAATCTGCTTCTTAAGCTCAAGTAATTGATCACTAGACATTCTGTAGGGGCGCTTAGAGATAGGAGCGATTACCGGTAAAAGATCGATAACAAACTCAACTTCTCGATCGGGCGGCATACCAGCGGCTCATGCCGGGAACACATCCGGGTAATCGCACACCACCTTAATGTCCTCCAAAGATTCACCATTCATCCGGTTTCTTGAACACCCTTCTACCGATGGTTGCGCGACTGCAAATTCAATACGTTCGCCGTCTAAACCGGTGAGGAGAACTGACTTCGTGGCATACTGGATTTCTCCTTTAAACTTACCCAACCATCCCATTCCAAGTACCACATCAATGCCAATAGAATCCAATACTATGGGGTCTGCTTGAAAATCCTTCCCCAAAATCTGAAGATTAACCCTGTTACATCTGTATATTGCCTTCATGTCTCCTCTTGCCGAACTTACTAGCATGGGACGGGGCATGGTGCTCATGGGGATGTTAAATCTAGCTGCGCAGTGAGAGGTAATGAAAGAATGAGTTGCTCCAGCATCAAACACAACTGAAGCGAGGGCGGAGTTGACAAGACACATGCCGAACACTACTCGGGGGTTCTCTTGAGCAGTCTCTGCACTCACATGGTTGACTCTGCCACGTGCAAAATTCTGTTTTCCCTTGCTGCCCTTCGAAATCTGGCTCTTGTTCCTCATCCGCCGGCCGTCGTGCCGACTCGTGGCCGGAGTGTTGGGGGCATTCCTCTTAGGGCAGGCATTTACATAATGCCCAACCTTTCCACACCTCAAGCAGGCGCTACCTCTAGGGTTGCTAGTCTTCACTGGGGTGACAACTGGCGCCATCTGACGACTCCGTAGAGAACGGGGTCGTGAAGTCTGCTGCACTGGACACTGAAATTGTTGTTGACCAAAGTCCTCAATGGGGCCTTCGAACTGAAAGGGAGTCTCTTGAGGTGGATTAAAGCGGGGGCGAGTGTTACTTCCAGACTGTGCAGGGGTGGTGGCTTTCCTCTTTAGGTCTTCCAACTCCTTGCGAACATACTCTAAACCAATGGCCTTGTCTATCAACATCTGGAAGGATGGGAAGGTGTGGGATATGAGCTGGTACCGGAGTGGTTCGGCCAATCCCTCCAAGAACAACTCTTGCTTCTTCACATCATCAACAACCTCCTCGGGAGCATAACGAGACAACTCAACGAACTTGTCCCCGTACTCTATCACGGACATCTCTCCTTGCTTGAGTGCCGGGAACTCCTTCTTCTTTAACTTCATAAGGTGGAGGTATATGATAGCTCCTGAAGTTGGTGGTGAACTCCTGCCAAGTGATAGCATCAGGGGTGGCATGAGCGGCAACGTAGGCATCCCACCAAGCTGACGCTGTCCCCTGAAGTCGTCCTGAAGCATACAAGACCTTCTCTCTATCGTCGCACTGTGCGATGGTGAGCATCTTCTCCACTGTCTTCAGCCAATCGTCAGCCTCCAATGGATCAACTGCATGAGAAAACACCGGCGGGCAATGGCTCATGAACTGCTGGTGCTTGTCCTTATGGGACTGGTTCTGATTTATCTGAGCCTGCATGCTTGTCATGTTGGTGGACATGTCCTGGAGAAGCTGCATCTGTGCAGCCAGAAACTGCTGCATCGCCGGATCCATTTGACTTTGCTGTTGGGCGATACTAAAACGGCCACTCGTCCTCTGATGTGGCTCCAAACCTGGTGTTCACCATCTGAGGGTTAGGATCATGAGATTTAAATACTAGAGTAAAGAGATAACTCCGAAAGATGAAGCAACACGAACTTCCAGATTAAGACAGATTATGCTTGCCCCAATAAATCAAGTGCAGCTAACATTATTGATACCCATAATTTATGAAATTTCTCCAGAACAGGGGGTATGAAATTATGAAACTAATCCAACTGGAATCAACTCAATCGGAGATCTAGAAGTTCAGATACAAAATAAACAAGTCGACTGGGTCAGCAGAGTTTCCAGATTCTGGTAGCTCCAATGTTTCGTTCATAACTCCCAGAATATATATTGGATGGTGCTGAATTTTTGGTAGAAAATCATGTATGAAATTTGTGAACTAACCCAACTGGTTTCATGCCGTTTGGAATTCTGTAACTGGAGATATAACCAAAACATTACTGCTATGTCAGAGAGCTGCGTGAACAGATTTTGTATCCACAAGATTTGTTGGAGAGAAAAAGAAAGTTGGATAAAGGGAAGGACAGATAAAGCAAAGATTACTCAAGGTTGCGAGGATTGGGAAAGAATTACACCCCCCACTAACAAACTAGCTACTAAACTCGATGTCATTGTGGTCATCACTCCACAACACACCGCACTCAAACAAAGATCCAAATCAAGCATTTGTCACAAAATCAAACATTCAAACACACCTCTAAACTAAGCACACGTTAGGACGCTCGCATCTATCGATTTTTCTAAGATAGATCTTAAAGCTCCTATATCCTATTGAAGAAGATCGTTGAGACGAACAAGATGGGGTCACTTGATTACTGGGAACGATCAGGAACACGTGTAGGGTAGGATAATGAAAGATTGGAGAGGAGTACAGCAGGTGCTAAAGGTTCCTTAAGGCAAGATCAAGGGAGTTTAGAGTGAAAAGATTGATCAAGATGAGGTAGAGAATAAGTAGATTTTCAAGGATGAGGTTAAAAGCAAGGATAAGTGTATTAAAATAGAATTAAAGCATAGCATGAAGTAGGAATGGCTTCTATGGTATTATAATCCTTAAATTCGACCATTTTCCAACTAGGCTAACGTCCTACAGTCAACACGGCTTTGATACCACTTTGTCACACCCGAATTTGAAGGCAAACTCGAATGCATAAATTACATGTGCGCCAGGATCAGGTTACACACACGTAATGACTCAGTGAATATCAGATACAGTGCCAAAGCGTAAAAGAGAGTATTAAAACCATTACATGACCGAGAGTCTCAACAACGTATCATCAGAGCGAGCAACTAGCAGCGGATCTTCGAGAGAGGAACTCCACGAGGCAACTGACGGTGGCACGCACGCCTAGCACTTGACATCAATCTTCAAGTCTGAGCAGCAATCCGGGTTGTGTAGATGCAATAAATAAACAAGCGTGAGCACATGTCGTACTCGAAGAGAGAGAAATATCATAATAAACATGCAAGGCCGTATATGTGGATGGCCAAGGGGTTTAAGCGAGGTTAGCATTTTAGTTGATCAAATTTTATTAAGCAACTTACTTACTAGCAAATGTAAGTGTATACCATCCCACAATTAATGTGTAACATCATAACCACGAACATAAAGTAAAGAATAAATTAAATTCATCTTCCGATAGATTAATCATGTGAGGGTCCGAGGCCGCTCTTGACCGTGAGCACGGCTAATCGATTAGTTTTAAACACTCTGCGAGAGGTTGTACATCTTTACCCACAAGTCGCGTAAAAACTCCGAAGAGCTTTAGACCCAACCACGCGATGCCGATCGGGCATCATACCACCTCGCTTAGAGGTGTGATTGCATAGGGACGCTACGAGGCCTTTACAAAGATTCCCTAATGTGTAGCAACCCACTAGGTTTCAGGACGAAGCGGGGCATAAAGCTCCCTAGCGGGTACCGTGTCTTAGCAAAGCCCAACTCCCCGCTAGAGCAGGTCTATACTCCGTCAACGCCTCCCCATTGGTCCCTTTCAGGTAAGATCACCACAACACCAAGGTCTCTAATTATTCAGCCAAGCCAGAGCCATATAGCCTTGTGGTTGTACTGTTGTCCTGGGTGGTTCTCCATGTTCCAATTAAGCATATGGTCTTGCAATTAAATTACCATCAAAGATCATAGAGCATAAACGGATATCATGTTGTTTATTACCAACCCAGTTGAGCAACTAAGCAGCATCTACCATCAAGATTAATTAAGTAACCCAGTTACAAGGCACGGTCAAAAGAATCTAGGCATAGTCCTTAATAGGAACCCGTCAAAATTAATGCAAGCAAGAAAGTAAATACAGTGATTAAATGCATGTTCATATAGGATAAAACGGGTATGACCAAGGACACTTGCCTCTCACAAGATCCGGATTCGCTCAGAGTCTTCAAGTCTTCACCACAAAAAAATCTTCGGACGGCTCGTTCTCTACGCATCACACATTCACATGCAAGAGACAAAACAATAAAATAAGAAAACAATTCACCAATCACTTCAAACAGGAACAAAAGCTTCACTAAACTGATCTACTCGTCGAGACGAACAAATGGATATAAAGAACGCTAAAAACGGAGCTAGAACGCGTAATCTACGGCCAAAACAAGAAACAGGGGCTATTCTGCGGGAAAACTAGGCTTACAGGGGCCTAACTGCAAAAACTCAGGGGCTAAAACAGAATTATGCTTATAAACACAGGGTCTATAGCACAAAACTTCAAGGGCTGGACTGCGGACACAAATCCTAGAAAAGCTAGGGTTAAAACCGTAAAGATCTGGACCTATTTGTAAGGGCTCCTCTATGGTGGAAGGGTATACTTTTGAAATTGAAAAACCGAGGGGCTTAAAAGCAAAAGCGCAGCGCACAGAAGGTTTGACCGGTATGTTGCCGATTGACCCCGCGGCTAGGATTGATCTGGACCGCAGGATCAGGATCAGACGGCTGCGGTGGCTCCGGCGAATAAGGCGGCGGCGCTCGACGGCGGCCTCGCCGGCGCAGGTCGATCCCAAGCTCTCGGGCGTGGTTTGGCACGGGATTTGTCCCCAGACGAGGAGCTCGACGCGGCGAACCCAACCGAGGTGCCTAACGGGACGGGCAGGCGACGACGGTGACACACATCGCAAAGGGGCGGCCGACGGTGCGAAGGCGTGCTCCGGCGAGCTTGTGCGGCGGCGGACGGCACGGGGGCATCCACAAGTCCCTCAAGCGGCTTCCTCACCTCCACGCGAAGCTCCGCACCTGCTCCACGACGAAGGAGAGACGGCGGCCGAGGGGAACCGACAGGCGGCGGCGGCGGCCTAGGGTTGTGAAGCGGCGGCGGCGGGTGCTTGCGGTTAGCTAGGGTTTAGGAAAAAAAAAAAAAACGACGCGGCGCACGCGGCGGCGGCCTTTATAGGCGGGAGGAAAACCCCCGGCGCGCGGGCCCAAGGGAGGAGCAAGGCGCGGGTGCGCGGCCGCACGGGCGGCGCGGTCGGGTCGGCTCGGGCGCGGCCCGAGGTGGGTGATGACAACACGGCCCCACATGGCGGCGGGACGCGGGGGAAGAAGGAGGCACAAGCGGGGGCTGCGCCGGAGGATTGGTACCGGGCCGTCTTGGGTCGCAAGGTGGGCTGCGCGGCTGAGCAGGAGAGCTGGGCCGCGGGAGGAAAAAACGAGCTGGGCCACCGGGGTTTAGCTGGTTGGGCTAAGCGTGAAGCTGGGCTGCAAAGGCTGGATCGGGCCGAAGCTAAAAGGAAGAGCTGGGGGAGGAAAAAGAAACTTTGCAAATTTTCAAAGGAATTCAAGCAAATGAATTCAAACACAGGTTTGAATTCAACCAATCAAAATTGTGCTCCAGCATGAATGCAACAATAAACTCCTATGGTTCATTAATTTAATTAAGAAAAATTAATTAAATGCCTATAAAAATTAAATAAAGCCTTAAGAATCCTTAAACAAGCATTTGTTGCTAAGCAAAATTTTATTGAACAATAATTAAAATTTTTGGGTGTTACATAAAAGTATAAGTTTATACCAACCCACAATTAGGCATAAAGATAAGAGAAACACCATGAGCACATGGCAAGCATAACCATAACACATATCACCATTTAAGTCCATCTTCAAGTTCAATTAATCATGTGAGGGTCCGGGCCGCTCTTGACCGTGAGCACGGCTAATCGATTAGTTTAACACTCGCAGAGGTTGTACATCTTTACCCACAAGCGAGCGTAAAAGCTCCGAAGAACTTTGGACCCAACCATGCGATGCTGCGAGCACCATATCACACTTCCGAGGTGTGATTGCATAGGGACGCTACATGGCCTTTACAAAGGTTCCCTAGCAAGTTATGACCCACAAGGTCCGGATCAGTTAGCAAGGTATAAAGTCCCCTAGCAGGTCGATACCCCACCATAAAAGAATAACTCACCCAACCCCCTGCTAGAGCGAGTCCATACCCCGCAGTACCGCCGATCCCTTGTCCTTATCAGGTAAGATCACCACAAGCTAAAGTTCCTAATTATTCAGCCAAGACCATTGCCCATTAGTTCTTGTGGTTGTACTGTTTTCCTGGGTGGTTCTCCATGTTTCGATTAATGCACAGCGATCTTGTATTAAAATTATCATAAACGAACATAGAGCATAAAATGATAACCATGTTGATTATTACCAATCCAGTTGAGCACACTAAGCAATATCTACCATCAGAATTAATTAAAACCGGGTTTAAGATAATGGTCAAAAGAGGCTAGTCATCCTTAATAGGCACCCATCAAAATTAATGCAAAGCAATGCAATAGTGATTAATAATATTATTGGGACAAAAGATCAAGGGCACACTTGCCTTTAACCAAAGAGTAGTTGCTCAGAATACTTCATCTTCATACTCTTCCAAAGCTCTCGAACCACGTTCGTTCTACTCGCATCAATCATCGGGCACAAACATACACAAAGCGACGGACAAACAAACAAACTAAGAACAAAGCACCAATCAAATCAAAGCTTTTTTAAAAGAGCGCACTAAAAGATAGGCTTGATTGGATGGATCACTAAAGAACACAAAGTGCTTGGAAGGGAAAGGCTTGGTTAACTTTGAAGAGATGGTCGCGGAAGATTGAGCAAGGACCGGAAAGATCACACTAGGATAGAGCTCGATTCTATTGGTTACGTAAGCGCAAGAAACGCTGAAACAGAACTAGGGTCGAAACAATCGGAAGATTATTATCAAACAACAAGAGACTACGCTTGGCATATTTTAATTAGGAAATCATGTGAAAGAATATTTCAGAGAAATACTCTATGTTACCATTAAACAAGTTACATTTAATTAAAGAAATCACGACAAACCTAATATTTTATTTATAACATTCGAGTAGAAGTTATGTCAAATTAACAATTACTTTAGAAAGATAAAGCAAGTATGAGACATCTAGGCGAATAACTTTATGTCACGTGCTCAACTAAACATATTTTAATATTGAAAGGCATTTATGATGCCATTAGGCATATTAACTTTATTATGAAACCGATGTTTAACTCTAACATCTTTTATTTAGAAAAACTAGTTATGAATAGGGATTAACCAATTACATCATGATTAAAGAAAACCGGATTATAATCTAATCACTTTTTATTTATAAAAGCATTGGAATAAGAATTAGTCAAGATTAACATGCATCTTTAGTATTAAAACAAGTAACAGGTGATACACATGCTAATGTACAAGTTAAGGTGAAACGAACGAGAACGGTAGCAACGAACCATCAAGCGCACAAGAAACCTTAGGCTAGGTTTAGGAAAACTAGTCTACAAAGAGAACTTGGATGAACTAACACACTAGCCAAGGGTGAACTGATCTGACAAGTGAAGTAGATAACAGGGTAAACTCTAAAGAAAGGTAGGCGTGATAGATTAGGTACAAGAACACAACTGATTCATAAAAAGATAACCTAACTGAGATAGGGTAAACATGAACTAGATAGATGTTAAAGATTGGATCACAAAGAACTAAAGGAGTACAGTTGTCTTACATAAAAGACAGTTACGATAGGATGACATGCACTAGGATTGGAAAGATCTGGAGCTTGAAAGAATGCTAGCTCTACAACAGAGACACACTGAGATAGAGCTTGATAAAGAACGTCTATCGAACGACTTGCATTTATGAGAGAACAAGACTATACGCTTAGTTTATTTTAATTAGCAAAAATGTGCAAAGGATATTTTATAAAGAAAATACCCTAGGTTGGATTTAATGCAAATTAAATTTTATTTGCAAAACTGGTGTAAAGAACTAGTCAAGTTTTATTTATAAAGATTCATATATTGGTTAAACCGATTAAACATTTAATTTAGAAAAACTAAACTATATGAACAATCTAAACGGAACTTTGTAATTCGAGTAGATCATATTATTATCATTAAAAACAGCATTTACATTGGTATTAATCAAAATTAACATTTATTTATAAAGTCGGAGTAAAAGCCTAATCAACTTTTAATTAGAAAAGATTAATTAATTATTAAACAAATTAGCATTTGGTTTACGAAAACCGAGATAAAGATCTAATTAACTTTTATGTACAAAAACATGTGATAGAAACATTAATCAAATTAAATTTGCTTATGAAAAACGATATATAGATCTATATTACTTTTATTTATAAAAGACATGTGTAAATAGACATTAATCAAAATTAATATTAATTTTATTTTCAGAAAACAAAACATGGTGAAAACACTCCGCTAACGCGTGCTTTACATTATTCTGAATCTAACACAACTTGAACGGATGAAATCGGAGCTGCAACAAAGATTTTATGAAGGAAACAGGGTAGCAGGGACCTAAACGGGATTAACCATAGATGTCAAGGGCTAGCTAAGAAGATCTGCAAAACACATGCAAAAGTGCTCGCAAAATTGATAAAGCTTAGGGTTAGATCTGAAAAAGTTTCTGGGATGGATCTGTTTGATAGGTGGAATATCGGCGGGGTGTTTCATAGGGTTTTGCTAAGACACATGAAATAGATCCGCTCATTCCATGAAAAGGCGGGGGCCTTACCGCAAAACCGCCGGCCTTCTTCTTCCTCCCGATTGGGGCGCGAACGGGGCGATGGCGGCCTGTCCCCACGCACGGGACGGCGCTCCGGCGGTCTTCCGGCGACGGGGAGCGGCGAGGAAGACTCAACTCGACGTCCCGGAGGTCGCGGCGGCGTCGGTTAGCTCCGGCCGTGCTCCCATGCGCCGAATCGAGGCGGGTCCGACCGCAAGCTTGGCTCGGCTCGGTGCGGGCGGCGGTCCGGCGCCGCCGGAGGTGCCGGCACGGTTGCGGGCGAGGCGCGGGCGGCGGCGTCGTCTTCCGGCGCGGAACGGCGGCGCGGGCGGCTCTGCGCGGAGCGCGGACAGAAGACGGCGCGCGCGGCTTGCACGCGGCCGGCGGCGGCGCAAGGCGGCTCCCGGCGGCGCTTCGCGCGGCGGGCGGGGGCGCACGGTGGCGGTGCCTTTATAGGGGCGCGGGCGCGGGGGACCGAGCCGTGCCCGGCTCGGACGCCAAGAGGGCGGCGGCGGGGATGCCCCCGGACTCCGGCGAGTCCGGGTCCCAAGCACGAGGTGGGCGGCGGCGCCAGATGGACCTGCACGGGCTTGGAGCGGGCGCGGGCTGGACGGGCCGGAACAGGAGCTGGGCCGAGGTGAAAGAGCAAATGCGCGAGAAGAATTTGAGGAGCTTCAACAGACTTCCTGCTGGTGGGCCAAAAGCTAAAGGGCGGACGGAGGAAAAAGTCTGGGGTGACCAGCCAGACTTCCGGAGCTTTGGGCTGAAAGCCTTCATGGGCCAAAAGGAAGAAAGAAATAAAGAAAAAGATTAAGAATTTCTTTTTATTTTCAGACTACATTTTCGTGAAAAGAATTATCCAGAAATCGCTAGATAATTCATATAAGCCACGAAAAATATTCTAAAAAAAATTCCAAAAATTCTAGGAAAATTCCCAGAGATAGATTGGAACATGAACAACCCAAATAAAGCATTTGGGGCTCATGAAAAAGATTTTAGAGCCTTCTAATAAATAGAAAATGCTCAGAGAAAATGAGAATAAATCCCAGAAAAATCCAGAAAATTCTCGGAAGTATTTGGACAACACCTAGGTACATTTTTGAAACCTTTAGCACTCAAGAAGCACCAAGATGCATTGGCATGAATGCAACACTCACAACTTTGTTTTAATTCGGAAAATCAAACAAAGGATTTTTTTCCTATACTATATTTCCCTGTAAAGAAAATAAATGTTGGAAAAATTTTAAAATTATGAGAAAATCGTTATTTAATTATTCTCTCTATTCACATCCTGAAATTGAAAATTTCAGGGTGTGACACTTTACTGGTTTCTTCGAATCGTACGATCTAACATCCCGCAAAGATCGGAAATAACTCTTCTCTCTTGGTGGGAAGTACTCCTTACATTCAGGATCCTGTTCTATCCACAAGTCGGGACCGAGAGAACTATCCTCACCTGACAAGTCATCCATTGCTGGTTATTATGAACAACAATGGTTAACTGAAGGGTGACATATATAGGGAAAGAGAAGAAGTGGTGGGCCATTCAATCCGTGGGAGAAAACACACCCTACCCCCTACCCTACTACATGTGATGTGAGTACAAGAAAACACACCCTACACCCTGCCACGGCTATATAAAGAGCGACGACGACCGCAGTACTGCCACACCTTACAGGCTCCTCCCTCTCCTCACGGGCTCATCTTCTATCTTAGGTACGTTTCCTCTCTTTATTCATTTAATGTATTCAGTTTAACTACTTCGAAATAATGTTCATTTTTTAACAATAACTAGAGATGTCTACTGCTGCTGCTGGGGGGGGGGGGATGGTAATAGTGGTGGTGATCCGAGGGGCAAAAACACAAATACAACACCTGATCCAAAGAAAATGACCACTTTTGAAAGAGGCATGCTTCGTTATCTGCAAGGAAAAACTGCAGATGCCATTGCAAGAGGAGAGGACCCCCTTGGAATGGTCTTTATGCTCCGGGTGGTCTTTACGGTTCTGCAGCAAACCCGTCTGTTCCTAATCCACCAACTAAAAAAAGTACCAAGAAGGATAAACCTTCGTCATCACATCACAAGGATCGCTAAATATTGGAACTGTGTATGAGGTCGTTGTCTTTGACCATGCGGTGTTGTAATATTTGAACTACTATTTCGTTTACATCATGCTAGTGTAATATTGTTTAAAAAAATAGATCCTGAATGTGTTGTAATAATGGAACTATTATTCCAACATTTGTTATTTTTCTAATCTCCTGCTCCATTAATAAATATGCATGCAACACAACCAAACACAATTTTTAATTGAAAAAATAGTTCACGACAACACATACAACTGACACTTGAGAACCATTCATCATCAACTACATCACATAACAAAGTGTTCACTTAATAAAAAACTACCAAACACACTTGTTCATTGAAAAAAATAGTGCACTTCAACACATGCAACTGACACTTGAGCACCATTCATCATCCTCCCACAATCCTCTTACCTTTTCTGTCGGCCTCTGACTTTCTAGCCGCTTCATCCCTCGACCTATCCCTGGACCTCTCCGTCAATGCCTTCCACTCCTCTTCCTTTTTCCTCCTCCTCTCACTCTTCTCCTTTGCAGTCAACGGACGTATCCCCCGTTCTAAGAACTTCTCCCTGTTACAACGCCAATATGCCACAACTTTCTCGTAGTTGGCATAACCAACTACAAATTCTAGCTCCACTCCAGTTTCTCGAACCATCTCATCACAAATTGGACCACTTAGATCCTCCTGTTCCGGTAAGGTCACACCATATTTTGCTCTTATCTTGTTTCTAATATTTTCAGTTTTAAACCTCCTCCCAGGTTCAGAAGTTCTCCCCAACTCTAACATTAACTCACGACGACCAAGAAATTGCTCCCAATCACAAGTCCGCCCCTCCTGCAAGATATAAGGCCATATCATACAAAGTTAAATCAAAATGTAGACAATAACGACGGTAGTGCTAACAAAAGCAAAGAAGTTCACATCTTACTCACCCAAAAGTCTCCATATGCATTGCCACAAAACATTCCAAAACCTAGCTCAGATGGCACAACACCTTCCGTGGCTACTATGCCACACTTGCACCGTGAAGGTGGATAGCTAAGGCAAGGCCAAGCCTTCGTCCCGGACTCGAACTCTTTCACTTCAAATTCAGTTGGACACTCCGATCTTGGTCCATGTATGTATTCATTGAAGTCACACCTAGGCCACCCACTCTGAAATGCAGAACAACCATTACTAGCAATGAGTCATGCACATTTATAAAACTCAAATGATAATAAGGATATGCTTTTTACTTACAACAGTCTTTAGGGAGCAACGAAAGAATGGTGTAAACTTATTTGGCGCCTCAATGTTTGGTCGTTGAAGATACGCACGCACTCCATAATCACACAATGGAGGGTTGTTAACTCGCTCAATGGCGGCCAACTGCTTCTCCTCATAAGTCATCGGTGGAGGATTTGGTGGAGGAGGAACCCATCGTTGAAACTCATGATATGGCTTCAAGACATGACTCGCATATGGGAAGAGACGTACCTAGGATCAAACTTGTCGGGCCCGTCTATCCACTGCAAAAAATAACAAGGAGCTGCCGGGGGTGGTGCTTCCCTAATCCAACAACAGTAGAATGCTCTACCAGCAGTCCTAGCACACCTAGACTGTTTCACATAAGCCGGCACACCACATAATCAATTGGGTACAGGGAGAGCTCGAGGCACAGGACCGTTTTCATCCCACTCTTCGGGAAAACTTCCTTTACCCCTAACAATAGCATAGTAACGTGGGTTTTGGTGGCTCATGTCTACTAATCCTGCGACCAATGATATCAAAATGAACAATCACTTTCAACATATTTTCAACATTGTATTAAGCATGTAGTAAAGCAAACCTACACTAAAGCATGTAGTAAAGCAACGTATTTTCAACATATCAATAGATGACACAATGTCTAATGAAACTACCCCAAAGCATCACTTTCAACACATCCAACATCTAACACATCACAATTTCAAATTATTGTCAAACCCTAACTCACCTATACATGCAAAATATGGCAAAATTAAGTGCTAAAACTGAGATTAAATAAGGGCAATACCTTCCAAGGATACTGGGATCGATTTCCCACACTATCCCCACCACAAATCGCCAGATTTGGGGGTGTTCCGACCACCGGCGGTGGCGGCGGCGCCTAGGGAGCTCGGGTCTGGAGAGGAAGAAAGGGAGGAGGAGGAAGAAGAAAGGGGCCGCGCGGGCCCTCTAGACTCGGCGGCCGCCGCGCGCGGGCGGGGGTGGCGCGGCGGCCCTCGCCGTGCCGGTGCATGTGGCGCGGCGGGGCCGAGCCCACGCCCCCGGCCCCCGCGCCGCGGCGACAAGCGTGGCGGCCGCCGCGCGCGCGCCGCATGTGGCGCGACAAAGGCTGGCTGCCGCGCCACGCCGCCAGGCGCGACCAAAGGGGTCACCGGGTGCAAAAAAAGTTTGCCAGGGGTTGTTTTTAAAAATAAAATAAAAAAAGGTTAAAATTAAAAAATTGTCCCATGGAAGACCACGTCAGAGCTCCGAAACAAGGATCAAGATCGAGGTGGGATCCTGGTGGTGATCTTGTTCATGTAATCATTCATGGTGAAGTTTTTATAGTGAATCTGATTTCTAGTGATCAAGTGCCTTCTCGATGATTTTGTTTTCTTCTTGGTTTTGCTTATTCCCCAATCTAGTCTATAGATAGATTGCATAGGGTGCTCTTGTAGACGCAGTGGCTAGAGGTGCATACCGGACCGACCAAGTGATTTCAACTTGTTCTTATCGAACTCGCCCTAGACTACCCGCATGAATAGGAATACGTTGTGACAGAACGGGGGTTCCGAAAGGCGGGCGTTTTCGGAATCGGATCGGAGGCCACGGTTTAAAGATGCGTTTAATGAGATTCGCTTTTCTATCTTTGTCTATCTTGTTTGGAGCTAAAACATAAGCATGATCTAGACTCTCTAGACTGGTTATCTCTTGCTTTCTCTTGTTACCTCTTTAGTAGATTAGATTAGATGTGTTTCCTTTATGAGTTAGTAGATTAGATGCAATTTGGTTCTTCATTAGATAGCTTTCCTTGCTTTACTAGATTGAATCCTTGCATTGCACATTGTTCCACGGATTCGATACCTTGGGTTCACCACTCGAGGAAGAACGGTCCCTTGACTACGACGGGAGACTTGTCCGCTTGCAAGTCTAAACGAACTTTGATACAACTATTAACCTTCAACAAGCCCCTTTTTCTGGCGTCGTTGCCGGGGAACAAGCAATCAAGATCCAATCTAGTATCGCTTATTTTTCAGTTTTTCTTTTGATTTTCTTTTGCATCTCTTAACTTTGATCATCCTCAGAAAGAAAAAAAAATCAATCTAATCTAGTTTTGATTAACCCTAATTTTTCTTTTGTTAGATTTTTGTTTTTGCTAACCCTAACCGGAGATGGTTGGCTACCTCTCCAAGAAACCCAAATATTTGTTGTGGATGATCTAGGAAAACTTTATATGCAAAGGAGACGTGCAACACAAGCTAAAGGGTTGGAAACCCTATATTCAAAAGCCAATGTCGAAGGACCGTCAAAATCTCCAAGAGAATCACCACCTCCAAGTCCAAAGGAAGATCAACCTCAACCGCCACCCATGGGAGAACAATCACAACCGGAGCGCAAGATCGAGCTATGCACCCCGGACATCGTTGATCTACCTATCATAAACCTTCAAGACACCGGAAGGCCGTTCAAGATCAAGGTCTCAACTATCCGCATGACGATTACGAGAGCTTTGGAGCGTTTCAATGAATACATACGGGCCGGATTCCTTGAGTGGCATATCGGTTTACTTAAGAGGAGGATGGAGAAGATGTAGATAGAGAAAGAAGCTCAACACCTAAAGGCTGCCGAAGCAAGATCCACATGCAAGGAGTGTGAGGAGTACGGCAATGTCCAAGGTAAACCCTGATGTAATGCAAGTTTGTCCATTCAAGATTTGGTTCCTCTTTGTGCACAATTCAAGGACTTCATGGACGAGCAAGCTAAGATCAACGAGGACGCCGTCACTAAGTTCGAGGCTATTGAGAAAATATTGAAGAATTTAGATGGCAAGGTGACGGAGGTCGGAAGCTCTATAAGCGAAGTGTTCATCGTGATGAAGATGTTAGAGACGCAAGTGGGACAACTTGTCGGGCACCCGATGGGTAGCAAAGGAGAATATCCGAGACAACCCCAAGGTCCCGAGACGGCGAAGGTTACTCAAACTCGTTCGGGAGAGATGGAGGATCGCACTAAGGATACCATGAAGATCATGACCGAAGGACCTGAGTTTGAGATGTTGAGCCACTACACGAAGGAAGTTGTTGCATCCGTCAAGACCAAAGGACAAAGCCAGCCTGTGAAGACCAAAAATATGACTAAGCCAAAGAATAAGCCCGTGCTCAAGATGGTGCGGATGTGGGTACCGAAGATTGCAACGCCCGCAAAGATCGTTGATCCAGAGTAATCAAGTGAAGAAGTATAGCCATAGACTATAAACGAAGCGCTAGGCGGGAGGCAACCCGTTTCGTCGAGTCAAGAATAAGCTACCGGGAGGACAACCCGATTCCAGGTTTTTCGTGTCTTTTCAAGTAATTTAGTTTTTAATTTTACTACGCAAAGACATTAGACTTAGAATGGTTGAACAATATTAGAGACATAATTCTTGGTTGAATATTTTGCTTGATCATAAACTCTTTACATAACCATCCTATGTGTTTGTTTGTTTCTTTTCGAGAAACCACAACCAAAAAAAATTTCAGAACCTAACTCAACCATTCATCCTCTTTATGATGTTGTGGTTGACTTGTTTTTCATGCTCAAAACACACGAGTAGAGCCACGACTTGTATCTAAATGTTATTTAAATTTCAGCACGTGGTAGGACTCGTGTGAACCTAGAAATTTGACTTTTGGTTGGTTTAAAAATCCATATCCTTGGTTTCTCTTTGATTAGAATTTTTCTAAGCCTCATTTAATTTTATTTCATTCAAAATATCTCTCATCTAATCAAAATTAGAACCTAAACCTATGCTCCCATGACAATCCGATAAAAGCTTGCTCTCAACTAATGGAAGCAAACAATACCGGTGAAGACCAACATAAAAGTAGTCGGAAATATTTTTCGACTTACATTTGTTTTTAATGCTTTAAAAACCCCTCTAAATTTATATTTTAACTCATTAATATCTCTGATTTTATTTTTTATTTTCTAAATAAGAGGAGTGCTTAGCATTAAAACATGCTTAGAGGGAGGCAATCTAGTAACCTAACCATGCGTGCACCATGATGCATCACGGGATGCCCCCCAACATCTTTTATCAAACCACATGCAAAGTACAAGCATGGGGGGGCAGCCAAGGCTTTGTTTTGTAGGAATATCATGGAGACATTTGAGGCAAGGGAGTATGGAAGTGACTCAAAGCGAAAACATCAAGTGGAAGGAGAAATAATGCAAGCGAAGGAGTGGACGAGAACGTTTGGAAGGTGCACGCGGTCACGAAGCAACATAAGTGCGCTAGAGAAGAACCGAGCCAAGAGGAGGAGAGAGGTAAGTCTTCCATCCAACTCTTTGTTCGTGTGCTCTAGTTTGTAATTCATAACCACCTTAGACTTAGCCATCCACCCCGCTTGTTTCGTGCAACAAATCACATCCTTAATCCACTCAAAGTCCATACTCCAAAATAATATTTGCGTACCTTGTTACCGGTTGAAAACCCCAGATATTTATTTGTGAGGGAGAGAGTGCTGCAACCATGGAAGAAAACTACAAGTCTTTGCACCAAGAAGAAGGGATCATCGTCGTCCAAGCCATCATCGACAACCTCTTCGAGGAGGCACTCGGTTTCCGAGTCTCCTTGGAGTATGAAGGAGGAATGACACTCTTCTCCTCGGTGGCATGAGGGCCACAAGAAGCTCATCTATGAGGTTCACCGAACCTCATGGATGTAAGGAGGAGCCGCCCGTCCGACCTCACCGCTCGACACGATCATCCGCTCCACCTCCATACACTCCGTGGTATTCCAATGGGTTTATCATCATGACGGAGGAGGAGGAGGAGGAGAAGCTCGCTCGCCTTGAGTAGAGGCTTGTAGCGAACGTCGACTTCGACGACCAAGCTCTCCACATATTGGGTTTTCATACGGGACACCGAGGTTGGGTGCAATTCTCTAACGGAGTGTCGACAAACACCCACAAGGAATTCGCCTAGGAAATTCTCATGACCATGGCGCATATCCTTGATGAAGGAGTGCTGAGTCTCTCATTCCGTTTGGAGGTAGCCCACAAGTGGAGAGGAAGGAAGACACCGTCGGGAGGGTAACCGTGATCAACGGTGCTATGTCTAGCACCTTGATGGGTTAATCTCCTTTCATCCATGGGTTGTAATCGATCTTGAGATGTAATCATACTTTGTTGGATTATCTATCTATCATCTTGTGTTAAATATACTTTATTGCTTAAGGTTAGCTACCATGCCGTAAAGGGAGTAAGAGCTCCAATGCTTCCTTGGATCCATTCAATACGTGGTGTCCATCATAGGTCTAGTCATGAATACCTTCGCGTACTGAGTACGAGAGGAGGGAAAGGGTGAAACCGTGGTCACAACCCCGATAGATTAGATTGGTTTTCATGTTCAAAACGATTGCATGTTCTAGTATCGTAGACCCATGGGCGAGTGGCTCCTATCTTGATTGAACAAGCGGTTCCCTATGTATTAGGGAATAGCTCGATTTTCAAGAGGGAACCCTGGAACAAGTGGATGTGCATGAGGCACATTGGAAGTTTTTCTTGGAGTATGATCGCGGGAGAAGACCATCAACGAAGAAATACTATCCGGAACCCCATGATCCAAGAGTTTCACTCATGGATGTGCAAAAGGATTTTGGGGAGAATAAGAGAGACAAAGATAGCCAACACAGAGTTGAATTAGCTTTACTCGGCTTTGATTGCCAGGCAACCAATAGACCCCACTCACCTTATGATCAACTGGTGGTGTTGTGAGCAACATCGGATTCGGGAGATATTAGTTCGGGGTGTTACCTCTCCATGTTGGCTATCTCTTTAAGACCGGGTATTACAAGGAACCCCGAGCATCTCTTACCCGGGACTTCCCATTTGAATATATGAAGGGAAGCAATAACATAAGTGGAGATGAGAGAGGAGGCTTTAAAGTGGCCAAAGTAAACTTACCCCTTCCGGATGAAAGATTAAGAATTTTTCTTGAGGGGAAAGAGGACTGGTTAGAGGAAGGACTTCTTGTGCCGGTGTAGAAAAAAATAAAAGAAGAAGGGTTATAGGAGAAGGTTCTCCCACGGCCCAACAAGGAGGTGTGCAACAAAATTATGTGCCACAATTTGGAGGAATTCCGGCGCCGCCGAGTTACTACAGTGGTGTACCAATGCAAGCATGGGGGAGTGGTGCAGCCATGCCCCCACCATTTTCGTGGTGCCCAACGTAGCCTTTGCGGAGCCATATGCACATCTTCCTCAACCACAACAAAGTGGCCACCATTAGAGGATATGCTGCAAAATATCGCAGCCATCCAAACCAATGCAAACCAAATGGGTGAAGTAAATGCAAATATCGCTTATGAGTTTTGACACCTTCACCTAGCACCGTCGGACAATTCATAGGATGTCACACCCGATTTTCCGTAGAAAACCGAATGCATCTCATATGTGTGCCAGGATCAAAATTTCACACATATGATAGACTCATGAGTGTAATATCACAAGACACTGCTAAAAAAAAACGCACAGAAAAGATTTATTAACTTTTATTACACTCACGAAGGTAGTCACAAGGGTCTCTACACGAACAACGATAACTATGAAGACGTGACTCCATCTTCATCTTCCACGAAGCTTCGATCGGTTGATCGCATCCTCAGAACTCCTCGTAGTCGGTGAAGTACTCCACTCCAGGGTTCTTCTCCGAACAGCGTAAGCAAGGATGAGTACACTTATGGTTGGTACTCGGCAAGGCCACGAAATAACCGGAATGCAATATTAATCCATCTTTAAGTTCAATTAATCATGTGAGGGTCCGGCCGCTCTTGACCGTGAGCACGGCCGATCGATCGCCTTTTCACTCTGCGAGGTTGTACACTTTACCCACGGTTCGTGTTCCCCATCCCCGCCCGGGTTTGCAAAGCCCTTAAACACTTCCGAGGTGAGTGGCAAGGGGTTCACTACGAAGCCTTTACAAAGATATGCAAAAGACTAACGACCCGCATAGTTACGGATCGGGGCGGACCATAACCCTCCCTAGTGGTCGCACCTTAGCAAAGGCCGCTACCCCAAAAGGACCGGGCTATACCCCCCGCAACCCGGATCCCCCTCTCCGCTCCTTTCGGAAAAGGGCCATCGGATCAATCGCACACCTAATTAATTGGCTAAGCCGAGCCATATGGACCGTGGTTGCACCGTTTTCCCCGGGTGGTTCTCCATGTTCCGATTAACTTATAGTGTTCTTGATTAAAGCATAGGTAGAAGGGTGGTTAGGGTCACTTGCCTTTCTCCAACGATAAGCTACTTTCCTTATCTGAAAAGCTCTGCACTTGAACTTCCTCGAACGGCGCGTTGGCTACGATCATGCAAGAAAACATACAATAAATAAAACAATACATCATACACTACCAAAAGACTAAAACAAGCTTTTAGAAATGACGGGCTCGGAGAGACGATCGCGTGGACATCAAAAACACCTAAATCGGAGCTAAGACGGAAAAGTTATGATTAAAACAAATTTCAGGGACTATTTTGTAAAAGTAAATGATCCTTAGGGGGTTTTCTATAAAAATTCAGGGGCTAAAACATAATTATAAATATAATCTAGAGGTCCTAGGTGCAAAAAGGGCTTTTTGGACTGCGGTTGAGTATTTTTGAAAGGGCTAGGGGCTTTTCTATAAAAATCAGGGCTAAACTGAAAGGATTCTATATGGTGGAAGGACCGGCTTGTAAATAGCGAAAATGTCAGGGACTCTTTAGCAAATTTGCCGGCAAACCCTAGTTTGACCGGTAAGGCTCTGTTTGACCGGGGGCTCCTTAGATCTTAGGCCGTTGGATTGGAGATCTAAGGCTGCGGCGAGTTGGTGGCTAAGGGAGGCGGCGGCCTGGGCACTGGTTGCGGCGGCGCGCGGCTAAGGGCGGCGGCGCTCGCCGGCCGGCTCGCCGAGCAACCCTAAAAAGCGCTACGGTGCTCTAATCAACTAGAGGGAAAGCACTAAAACGAAGAGGGGGAGGAGGGGAGTTCACCAAGCCGCTTGTAGGGGAAGAAGAGGCGGCGGCGGAGCGGATCGGCGGCGAGGCGCGGAGCCCGGTTCGGGTTCCTTGGGGGCGGCGGTGTAGAGGAGGAGGAGAGCTCGATTGAGCGGTGCGAGGTGGAGAGGAGCTCGGGGGCGGCGTTTTATAGGTGGTGGGGGAAGCGGAGGAGCCGCGGGCGAGGGCGGTGGACGGCGGGCATGGCGGCGGTCGCCATTAATGGCCGCGGGCTCGGTGGGCGGCCGTTTCGGGGAGAGGAAGGGGCGCGGGCGGCTTGAGGCGGCGCGGTGGAGTGCCTCGCGCACTAGGAGGGAGGGGAAGCGGCGCGGGGAGGCGAGGGGGCGCGGCGCGGGGCGCGGTGGCCGGCGCGGCAGGGGTGGTGGGCGGCGCGCCTGAGGTTGAAGGAGGCCCTGACAGGTGGGCCCCACCTGTCAGTGGCGTGAGAGAGGGGAGAGGGAGTTAGCGGGCCGGCTGGTTGTTTGGGCTGCGCTGATTTGGGCCGCGCAAAAAAAAGAAAAGATGGGTTGGGCTGCGAGGTGGTCTGTTTGTCTTTTTTTTTCTTTTCTTTTTTTTTCAATTCCTTTCTCTCATTTCTTTTTCAAACTTTTACTCAAAATCTTTTCAAAAATTTTAGACAAACTTTTGACCACACAATCAATTCAAAATCCATGCATTCAACATGATGCACAAGCACTTGGTTTCTCTAAATTAATTAATTATCATTGCATATATTTAAAGGCAAATTTAATTATTCAAATTCATTAACCTTAGAAAATAAAATTCTAATTGTTGCTAGCATTTTTTTTAAGTGATGGAATTTTGGGTGTTTCATAGGAGTGGTGCATTCCTATTATGAGCAAGGGTACAACAACCAAGACTATCAATGTCAACCACCGGCGGAAGATTAGAGAGAGGAGGAGCTCTAGTTATCTTTCCTTTACCCTATTTTCTTTATTTTTCAGCTTATATTTGTTTGTGTTTGCGTAGTGTTTTCAGTTCTTATTTAAATTTCAGCATGTATGTTAGTTTCATTTCAGCATGTGTGTTAGTTTATTTTCAGCATGTGTGTTAGTGTTTATTTTCATCATGAATAATGTCACCACCTAGTTTTTACCTTTGGTAAAGTTACAAAGTTTGTGCCATGATGATATATGATTATAATTGCCACTTTGTTTATCTTTGTAATTGTTTTATGCATGTTTAAGCTAGTGCTCTCTTAAAATACAAATATGAAATTATCTAAATGCTAGCTTAATCTTTAGCGGAGGTTATGATAAAAATAAAGACCCATAGTGTTTTATATGCTCTCAAGTTTTAGATGGATTAAAGATAATTTATTTTTGTTCTTAAAAGTAATGCTAACCTTGTCATAAATACCACTTGCGTGTTGCTCTACCTATCCAGAGTCATATAAATATTTGAGTGCAAAAACTTAGTATGCAAGGTTTATTTTTGGGTGAGTTATTACAGGACTTGATTTCTCTGGCCCGAGACTAAGAAGCTGTTCATTCCGTTTTTGCGTATCTATCTTTTTGCTAGCCTCTTATCCGTGTATTGTGTATCCCCACATCGGAGATCTCACAAACCTCACCGGATATCTATCTTAAAACCAAATATCATCTTTTGTGATTACCTCCTTGACCACAACCTATCGTTGAGTATGGATCATCAATTCAAGGAAGATCGATGGTGCCAAGATTGAAGATTTCAAGTATCTCTCCAAAGGAAAAGTACTTCCGGTACCTACCTTATCTTTATCACCTCTTTGCCCGAGGACGAGCAAACGTCTAAGCATGGGGGAGGAGGTAGGTACAATGCAATTTTAGAGTTCAAAGGGTAGCAAATAAAAAAAATTGATGAGAAAGAAAAAAATGAGAAAGAGAAAGAAAGAAAAAGAAATAAAGAAGAAAAAGTATATGTATGAGAAAAAAGAAAAGAAAAAAATATGAGTATGTGTAAAAATAAAAATAAAGTGGACTCCCCGGTTCTCTAAAGTGCATTAGGAATTTCAAGGCTTCAAGATTAAAGGATCCATACTCATTTTCCAACCATGTGCAATCCGATAACGAGGACTTCCTTTGTGCCTCGGGATCACTCTTTGCCATTTGCTCATGTCCACCTATCTCAAGTGTGTGTATTTTTCTCTTCCTCTCCTTGATTTAACATTATTTTCCAATGACCTTTTTGACGAGTCTTGGTAAGAACATGAGAAGCTTTTCTTGTTTTGACAACATCTCATTTATAATATCTTGGTAGGACTAAACTTTCCCAAAAAGCTCCATATAAAGCCTACCACATAAATGAATGTTATGAGAGGGAAAGGAGTAGAATAAATAGGCTTGATAGACAAGATGAGATGAG
Source organism: Cenchrus americanus (assembly GCA_947561735.1). Taxonomy (NCBI): domain Eukaryota; kingdom Viridiplantae; phylum Streptophyta; class Magnoliopsida; order Poales; family Poaceae; genus Cenchrus; species Cenchrus americanus. The sequence continues at coordinate 7,356,144 of OX387240.1, read as the reverse complement.
AGTTCATGAGCAAGATGCAAGGCGGTTTAAATTTGTGAACTTGGTTTAGCTCTTTTTCATCTTGTTCTTTATTTCAAAATTTCTGAGATCCATTTGAATTTTGGGAGTATGTTAATACTTGTGGGATAAGCTTAATTATTAATCTACCCTCCGTAGGGATGAAGGCTAGTACATTATGGAACTTTAACGAATTAATCTTTTGAGAGCATTATGTTTTCTCGTGTATGATCAAGTGCAAGGTTTAAACAATGAAGGGCAACAATGATATCCATCGAAGGCTTACTCGAGGACGAGCAAGGTTTAAGCATGGGGGAGATGTTGACGGTGAAAATCCGTCAACCTAGCCATGAGTTTACCTTCGGTGTTGGCATAAGTTTTATACCTTATCCATTGGTACTAGCCCCCGTGGTATAACAAGTTCACTTGTGCATGTCGGTTTTGGAGTTTAGTGTTTATGCAGGGTTTTAGCGTTGAAAGCAAGACTTCGGGGATAAGTTCATTAAGCACCTCATGACAAGACCTTAAAGCCTGGTGAAGTCAAGCAATGAAGTGAACACGACTCCAAGAAGCCCAAGGACCCAACCCGAGAAGATGAAAAACTCCGAGGACCTAGGCAAAAAAGTGTCGAATCTTGCGAGACAAGGAGCTTCGTCCAATTCGGAGAGAAACTGACAACAAGTGCCCACATGCAAAAGGGGAGAGGATCTAGAAGACTCGGGAAGCAACACCAGACGAAGGAGGCCACGAACTGGGCCGAAGTGGGCCCAGGCCGGTCGGCTTAGCCCGTTTCGAGGCCCAGTCGGCCCCCCTTTGACCTAGATGCATCTCGGGCTATTTATAGCCCCCTGACCGAGAGCCACACATCAATCAATTCGTCATCCGCCGCGGAGGAGCAAAGAAGCTTGAGGGACACCATCTCGGAGATGAGGGTCGTGCTAGTTGTCTAGGGTCTCCCTAGCCGACGTGGGAACCTTGCATGGAAGACCACGTCGGAGCTCCGGAGCAAGGATCAAGATCGAGGTAGGATCCCGGTGGTGATCTTGTTCATGTAATCATTCATGGTGAAATTTTTATAGTGAATCCGATTTCTAGCGATCAAGTGCCTTCTCGATGATTTTGTTTTCTTCTTGGTTTTGCTTATTCCCCAATCTAGTCTATAGCTAGATTGCATAGGGTGCTCTTGTAGCCGCGGTGGCTACAGGTGCATACCGGACCGACCAAGTGATTTCAACTTGTTCTTATCGAACTCGCCCTAGACTACCCGCATGAATAGGAATACGTTGTGACAGAATGGGGGTTCCGAAAGGCGGGCGTTTTCGGAATCGGATCCGGGGCCACGATTTAAAGATGCTTTTAATGAGATTCGCTTTTCTATCTTCATCTATCTTGTTTGGAGCTACAACATAAGCATGATCTAGACTCTCTAGATCGGTTATCTCTTGCTTTCTCTTGTTACCTCTTTAGTAGATTAGATTAGATGTGTTTCCTTTATGAGTTAGTAGATTAGATGCAATTTGGTTCTTCATTAGATTGCTTTCCTTGCTTTACTAGATTGAATCCTTGCATTGCACATTGTTCCACGGATTCGATACCTTGGGTTCACCACTCGAGAGAGGAAGGGTCCCTTGACTACGACGGGAGACTTGTCCGCTTGCAAGTCTAAACGAACTTTGATACAACTATTAACCTTCAACACCGAGCCTCATGGATGATCTGAGCCATCCATCTGCGATTGGATGACTCCTTTTCTTGGTGGTGTGGCTCAATAGGGTGGCAAAAATCCTCTCCACTTTAGTTCTTTCAAAGAAAACTAAGAGGTGTTTTGAGTAAATACTATTCCCGCAAAGTTCAAGGGGGTCTTTGTAAAACTAGCTGAGTGAGGACTAGACTGTAGGTCTTTTCTGCTTACAAAATGATAAAAACATAAATTTTAATCTTGAATCTCACTCAATAGAATTGTGGGTACCACAAACTAATATATGTGGGCCCCACACAAATATCACTTGAATACACGTGGGTCCCACCGAAACAGACTGGGTCCCACATGAGCAGTATCTATGTATGATCCGAGCCATCAACACGTGATCCGACGGCAATGGATATCTTGATGATGTGGCACAATGGTGGGGCAAAAATATATATAAGCTGCTGCTACGAATAGTGAAATACTTGTCGGCATAACTTTTTCTACAACTTTGATCTTTCGTATTATCAAAAAATTATACAAGTACTCTCCATATCATCATATCATACAAAACTATATTAGAGTTCCCCACTAAAGAGTTCTCTCAACCCTCAACGCGCCACGTCACTATCCACTATGTCTTCTCTCAACATACAATGTGTCCACATCACTATCCACAAAAATCATCAATTTATTTCTCCTATCGATTTTCTATGGCTAATAGCATCCATGTATGCAATGTGTTCTTTGCAGTAGAATGTTATGAAGCAATCACTTTAGTTTCTACTTTTAAATTTTGCTTTTAAATTTTGTTGAAATTCCCGCAGCAATGCGGTGGAGTATTAGTAGTAGTAAAATTTTTACTTCACTTACCAAACACCGCCGTAACAAAAACCTTATCCGACATTTCTGAGCCGCAGTCTGATACGATCCTGACTGTGGAAGATATGCATCGTACGGACTCCAGTTATCTCTTGCAGATTTGTCGGTCCTCGTTATAGATGTCCATTTAGCCCGTAGCACAACAGCCCGCCTGCAAGCACGATTTTTTAACCTGGTCCGAGCCCGACCCGACACGGTGCCCTTCGTGCTCGGGCTGGCACGACACGGTGCCTCAGGCCGGGCATGGGCCGCTACCTCAGCACAACAAATGTCAGATGGTGAGATCTAGATAGCCCACAGGGGTGCTAATCCTAGTGGTTTAGTTGTTCGGCGGGGTGGAATCTGAGGCTAAGAACTCGAAGGTCGCACACGAGTATGCGGAACACAGAGAACACGACGAGTTTATACTGGTTCGGGCCTCCGGAGAGTAAAACCCTACATTCAGTTGTCAGTGTAGATTGCTTGAGGATTGCGTATGAGTACAAGGGTCGCCTTGCCCGCCTTATGTTGGCCAGCGGATGAGGTCGGTTCCCAAACTCCTGGTCAGTTACGACCAGGAGACCTAAGTCTAGTTGATTACATCCCTTGCCATATCTTGTCGATCTGCTTTGGTCGAAATCCACCAATGTCTTGTCTTGTACGCCAAGTCTTGAGGTCATGATGGATTAGGTCGTCTGGTGAATCTTCTGGAAGGTCTCCAGGAGGTCATGTGGTCCGCCAACTAGGTCGGTTGGGCCCACTGACAGGTCAGCGGGTCTTCTGGTAGGCCGGAACCACTTGTCGGGGACGACTGTGAGCCTGGTCGGTGGGGACCCAGGGGTACCCATGTCTCACAAGCCCCCGAGCGAGGTGTAGGCGCAGTGACCTTAGAAAGGTCATGACGAAGTCGTAGAGCTATCGATAGGTTGAATAGCATGCATGTCGGTCCAAAAGAAAAAAAGAACAAATCGTCTTAGCAGCCGACTTGTTTGAAGTTTTGCCGAACGAAGGGAGGTCGAGTGACGACCTATAGGAAGCGGGCTTCCAATAGATTGAAACGACGATGAAAAAATTCAGAGGGCATCGAAGATGCACTCATAGAGTAGTATCCAAGCATCGTGGCGGGCAGGATGGTCGGTACGATGATCCAAAAAAGAAGAAGAGAAGAAAGTATGTCGAGTAACGACGTGATGAGGAACGAGTTTCCCAATAGGTCGGTATGACGAGGAAAACAAGAGGGCATCGAAGACGCACTTGTAGAGTTGTCCTCGAGCATTGAAGTAGACAGCATGGTTGGTTTGATGCTCAAAAAAGAGAAGACAAACTGAGTCATCGTCTTGACCGAACGAAGTGTAGAGGCACCCATATCTCCTAGCATAGCTGCAAGGTGTCTGGCAGGGCCGACCTCAAGGAGGCCTTGTAGGCGTGCGGACCTCGAAGAGGCCTCAAATCAACGATGTCCAGTATCTAAGGATACCTAGTAGGATCTTGAAAGGCGCACGTTTGTTGGATGAAGAAGTTGTCGATGATGTCATAGCTGAAGTTGCGATGTCCGGGGCCATTGTTGACGAAGCCATGAAATCTGTTTGATCTTGAGCACATGGATTGTAGAGACACCTAGATATCCTACATGGCTGCAAGGAGTCTGACAGAGCCATTCGAGGCATGCCGACCTTAGGAAGGTATCAAATCAAAAAGGCGCCCAAGCACCCGGAAGTACTTGGTAGGGTCGTTAGGCGCGCACTCCACAGGGAGGCCTTCATTCCCGACATAAAGTCTTGGGTGTCCAGAGCAGGCTAGCAGGGCTACAAGAGCACAACGACCTCAGAAGGTTACGCATCCAGGGCGCCCAACTAGGTTGGCAAGGCCATAGTCATATCTAAGAGTTGCAAGACCTAGGTATTTGCGGCACGCCGACCTCAAGGAGGTTGTCTTGGTGTCCAGACAACCAACATAGCTGTCAGCCATCCAGCAGAGCCATTATACTAAGGTATTGGTGACCTCAGCAATAGGCACACCAACCACGGGGCCTGACGAAATCGTAGATCTCTGCGATGTTCCTGATCTTCATGGTGCTACTGTTCTCTAGGCGCCCAGACGGATCTGGCAGAGCAACGAGGCACACCTACCCCAAAAGATCTTCAATCGAACCTACGACCATTCTGCTCAAGAAACAGAAATATAGGCTGATTGGAATAGGTCTGTTTACATGCAGAGCCATAGAGGGTGCAAATAAAGGTCATCAGGTCGTAGAGGAAGGTCGTGGAGTCGCTGTCGTATGGGGCTAAGTTAGGTGCTGGGCCCTCTGACACATGGTCAGGTTTTGTCGTGTAGCGTAGACTACAGGGTCACGGATCAACAGTGGTCGGAGATTCTCTTGCCACCCAGAAGACAACAAACTGCCCACGAATCGAGGAGGTCACTATAGCCATGTGACTCTATGGCGGGGCTCCGGCATCATTGATGCGCTAACGACAAGGATGTCGTGAGACAGGGTAATAAAGTCATCACCTTTAATCGAGCACATGTCTGCAGGTCTCAGGACCACGTGGTGACAGTGTCATTACTTCGCCAGCTGCCCAAGGCCCGGCTTTGGCTATAAATAGCACCGTGGGACTGAAGGAGGCAAGCACCGAGCATTGTTGAGCTATGAAGCTGAAGAGTAGTAATCCCACCATGCCATGGACATGTGTTCGTCCACCAGATTGTAGAGTGTTGCACTTGTAAAAGCTTGGAGCTAGGAGAACTCTTGTGAAATGTAGGCAACACCCCCACTCTTTGTACCTTATCTCTGCGTGGTACCAGGTAGAGTTTGGAGGTGATGCTGTACCAGCTGGAGGTGCAGCTGGACATTGTTGGTGAGCATTGAGTGCTCACTGGGGGTCAGAATCCCGTGACGAAGAGCAAGCTCGTACCTGCATTCCAATAGTCTGGCCCGAGCATGCCTTAGGTCGCGTGCCGTCCGATAGCTGTCTCCCGCAAGGCCGCCATCAAGGTCCTGGTGCTAGGAGAAATCTCGCGACGTGCTTTGTATTGGCAAAGTAGGTCGCAAGGATTGCTCTGGGTAGACTAGGTCTTGTAGTTTGTTTATCTTTTTGTGCCAGGTTCTGGATCCAATAAGGTTGCAGGCGACTTGTGTAGCTTCGAACGTCCCATGTAATGTTCGCTCTCTACTGTCATGTACTTGGTCATTTTTACAAAATGATCTGTCAAAGACCTAAATTAATGTGACGTGGGGGCTTATCGATCTTGTTGTCATCAGGGAGACCTGGTGACGTTTTGTTTGTGACTGACGACCTAAACTCAAAGCTTAGGTCGTGGCTTAGTCTGTTGACGAAGAATTCGGCATGATCTTCTCGCGAAATTAACGGGATAGAGCCGTTGTAGTGTGCATCGTACGACGGAAGGAGCCGCAACGGGAAGATCTAGTGGACCCCCCTATAAATAGAGCAACTTGGGTCGGGGTTGACCCCATTCGCCTTCTCCTTTCTCCTCTTGCTGCCGCCATCGCCGCGGTAGCTCCCGTAGCCTTGCGACCGCTTCCCTAGCGTGCGCTTCCATATCATCGCCGGCTTCGGCCATCCATGTGCTAGCACCACCATCCTGCGTCGTGCGCCACCGCGCATGCGCATCAAAACCTTATGCTCAATTAGATCCAGATCCAACCCTAGCTGCGAAATGGCGGCGGAGGTTGCTCCCATCCCGGACCCGCGCACTGTGTGGGTCCGGTCGACGATGACGGAGGCCAAGATCCAGGCCTTGGTGGAGTGCGGGCTACTGATGCCGAAGGTGGAGGTGGAATGGAAGGCGGCGGTTGGGGAGGAGTTCCCGACCGAGGACATAAAGGAGCAGGTCGTCTTCGTGTCGTACTTTGAGCGCGGCTTCAACCTTCCCGTGGGGGATTACTTCTGTGGTCTGCTCTACTACTACAAGCTGGAGTTGGTACACCTAGTCCCCAACTCCATCACTATAGTCTCGATGTTTATCCATTTCTGTGAGGCGTATCTGGGGATATCGCCTCACTTCTTGTTGTGGAGGCACCATTTCTGTGTGAAGAGTACTAGCAAGAGGTCGGGGCCAGTGGGGGCTGTGATGTTCTGCTTGAGATCGGGCCTTAAGTCAGAGTGGATAGATAGTGATCTCCGTGATAACAACTCTGGGTGGAGGTCGGAGTGGTTTTATATTGTGGATCAGCTGCTGGGGCTTCCACGTCGTTTTGGGCATAAGCTCGTGAAGATCTCTGAATGGGACCTAGGGCTGTCATCTCGTGAAGCTGATGACCTCAAGGAGATCTTGGAGCTGACCTGAAGAATCGGGAGGTGACAGGGGCTTCAGTCGCCAGGTCATTTTGCCGGCGCCTGATTCAACCGATCAAGGATCGGGTTCATCCCGCGTACGAGTACCGGGGGCAATCGGACCCCACGCTTGAAGTAAACCTCAAGATCTCCAAGGAGGAGATGGCGGCTAGGGTGTCCCAAATTTATTCAGGGAAAGTGAAGATCAAGAAGTGCCCCAAGGCACACTCGCTAAAGAGGCCGACTGATTCGGTGAGATCCTGGGACTGTCTTAGGTCATTTACTATGTTTTGCTGTTGTTATGTCATCTAACTCTCTTGGTCGTTGGTTGCTTGCAGGAACGTGAGCGTTAGTTCTGGTGCCCAGCACCTCTTCGTGAAGGCGAGCAGCACCGGCGGAAGCTGAGGTCGGTACTACTAGAGTTTTATGAATCTGACTCGTCGGTGGAGGCCGATGAAGATACTGACATTGAGATCGGTGGCGACGCCAGAGCAGGCCCGAATGCTGGTGGTGCCGCGAAATCCCGGCGTAAGACCAGGTCGGTCGTGGTGAAGCAGTCGGCCACGACGGCTGCTGCTGCAGTCTCCTCGGTCAAGGCTGCGGAGAAGAAGAAGAAAAGGAAGAGGAAAGTCAGTCCTCCGCCGGTGGTTGAGACGCCGGTGATTCCGACACCTCAGACTAGGGAGGTCGAGTCAAATAAGGAAGAAGAAGATGAGGCCACCGATGAGCCGCCAGTTGTGGAAGATCGGCCGACGAGGAGGTCGTTGTGCCCTGCTGCCAAGAGGCAGCGGGAGTTAACGCAGAAGATGATGGTGGATGCCCTTCGTCAAAGTTTGGAGGCACAGCGATCTGCTGCCGCAGCACAGACAAAGATGCCTACATCGATTAGGCCTCGGTTCTTCATGCCGAAGCCCCATGTTCTGGCCGTTACGAGGTGAAATCTTGAACACTCGATGTCTTTAACTTGTTGCTGTTGTGTTGTATATTCATTGCTTGATCGTGGTGTTCTTGTGCAGGTTGGTTGCAGAGCCTCAGCGCAGCCTGGGCGCTCATGCCTCGCCTTCCCGCATAAGGTCGCCCGACCCTAAGGTCATGGTAGAGTCATTGGTGAAGGATCGGATGGCGACTAGAGAGGGGGAGTGAATAGGAGCCGGTAAAAATTCTTCTCAAAGAACCCGGCCTATACCCTAGTCAAATCCCGGTCACACACAAGCGATGGATCGAATCACACACCAATCGCCAAGACAACGAGGTTATGGATCAACCTCTAGTCTTAGGAACGATTCCTTGAAGCACACACAGAAGCACGAAAGAAGGAGGGAGGAATCGAACCAAGGAACAAAGCTGCCAGGCTCTGGCGGACCGTCCAGCCAGGAGGGGCGGACTGTCCGCACGGGCCACACGGACCGTCCGGCAGGGTACCGCGGATTGTCCGCACCCGTACCGCGGACCGTCCGACTTGAGCCGTGGACTGTCCAAAAAAGCTAACAGAACCTCCAGTAGCGAACCCCGAAAAACGGACCGTCCGCGGGGAGCACGCGGACCGTCCGCCAGGCACCCGCGGACTGTCCGCCCAGTACACGCGGATCATCCGAAACCTCGCCCAACCAAAACTCAAAATCACAACGGATCGAGAACAAAGACGAGAAAGAACACGAAGAACACACGACAAACACTATGCCCGCGGACCGTCCGCCAGGCCCTCGCGGACCGTCCGCGAGGCACGGACAGAACCAAAAACTGCTCGACCCCGAAAGTCAACACCTCCAATCCATCACCGGATCTCCCAAACGGTAGAAGCTGTTGAGACAAGGGTTTGGGACATGATAAGCATCAAACAAGGATGCTATACCCCAAAAATCTTGCCTCCTAACTCCCTAAATCACCGGGAATCGCGGATCCTTTGAACACCACCAAAAACTAGAGCTCCGACCGAAAATCCTTGAATCGAAGTAGTTTCCCGGCGTTTGAGGGCACAAGATCAATCACAAAGGTGCACAAGGCATCCATCCATGTTTCCCTCAAAGAAATCCGAGGAGGAACCCACTGAAATCCGCGGAATCACACCAAGAACAATGGCACCAAAAACAAGCAGGAAAAAGACCACGAAATTCACAACGCCGAATCTTCTATACAAACCAGGAAAGATTCACAAGGTCTAGCATGCCGCCCTAACATCCATCCCTCTCAACAAATCTCTCATGAAGCTCTCATGCTAGCCTAGACAAGAAATGGAGAAGAAAATGTCTAGAGAAAATGAGAAATGGGAGCGGGAAATGAAACCCTAGAGCGCGGAGAGAGGGAGCCATCCACACACACTAATGGCTTATATATCGGTCCCGCCGGAGTGGTAAATGACTCGACTACCCCTAACTCAACTACTGGCGATACAACCCACGCAGGGGCATTTAGGTAATGTTTGTGGGTCTTGCCATCGGACGGCCACGCCTTTGCCTCACCCCGCGTCCTCCCGACACAAGCCATGCGATCCCGCCGTGTGTCCTCCGCTTCGAAGCTTCCCGACACGCCCGGATCCCGTCTCTGTCGTGTTGGGCCTTCGGACTTGGTTTTGAGGCCCAAACCAAGAAACCGTCCTCCGATGGTTTTGTGGGCAAACCACCAAACCCCGCGTGCTCGGTCCGGCCTCCCGCCAAGCCTCTTGACTTGACCGCCACCGTGCACCGGCTCAATCGTCCACGACTTCGTCTTGCTCGTCTCGCCACCATGTGGCCCGCACCTAGTCCCGCTGTCCACCGGGTCCCTCGAATCGAGCCTACTTGTCTCTCCATCTCCCGGAGGCCCCTTAAGGTTGAAGACCTTTCGCGCCCGTTCTTCACCTGCAACAACACGAACTAGGCCGCAGCCTACACCTGCGCACTGAGCCAAGAGTCAATCCAACACCCATTGTCAATCACTCATCACTAAGGAGCGGTCATCCATCGACCACGGGGACGCTCCTGGTCCTCAATCTCCCCCTTGATGAGTGCATTGACAACACACAACGCGAAATGAAATTCAGAGAAAGAAAGAAAGTAAGAAGAAAGAAAAACAAAGAAGCTCAACACATGACCAAAACCAAAGAAAGGCAAAGAAAGGTCACAAGCCGAGCAAAGCACAAACTCCACACTGAAAACAGCAAGAAAGCTCCCCCCTGAACAAATGCAAGCCCCCCTGAACATGTGGATGCAATCTTCCAAATTTTCTGAATTTTTCATGAAGCTCACCTCTTCTCCCCCTTGTTGACAATGTATGAATCAAGGTGAAAATGTATACAAGTAAGACAAAGCATATAAACATCTACATGAGCTTCTCAAATAGGCCAAATTGAGTGTCAAAGGCTAGACGTGAGACAAAGAGCACACATATGGATCATAGCATAGTCAAAGCATTGCCACAAGTAATATATTGAAAATTACGCATGTGACAAAGCAAAATTTCAGATTTGAGCGATTTTATCAAAAGATGGCTCACTTCAAATGTAAAGGCCTATCCATGTCATAGTCTAGCCAGAAACATGCATATCATCCAGAGATCATACAAGGAGATCAAATTCTCAACAAAAGATCATTGCAAACACCCATAAAGCAAAGCATGTGTTGACGGTTAATAGTTGTATCAAAGTTCGTTTAGACTTGCAAGCGGACAAGTCTCCCGTCGTAGTCAAGGGACCCTTCTTCCCTCGAGTGGTGAACCCAAGGTATCGAATCCGTGGAACAATGTGCAACGCAAGGATTCAATCTAGTAAAGTAAGGTAAGCTATCTTATGGAAACAAGTTGCATCTAATCTACTAACTCATAAAGAAAACGAATCTAATCTAATCTACTAAAGAGGTAACAAGAGAAAGCAAGAGATAACCGATCTAGAGAGTCCAGATCATGCTTATGTTGTAGCTCCAAACAAGATAGATGAAGATAGAAAAACGAATCTCATTAAAAGCATCTTTAAACCGTGGCCCCGGATCCGATTCCGAAAACGCACGCCTTTCAGAACCCCCGTTCTGTCACAAGGTATCCCTACTCATGTGGGTAGTCTAGGGCGAGTTCGATATAACAAGTTGAAATCACTTGGCCGGTCCGGTATGCACCTCTAGCCACCACGGCTACAAGAGCACCCTATGTAATCTAGCTATAGACTAGATCGTAAAAGAAGGAAAACCAAGAAGAAAACAAAAATCATCGAAAAGGCACTTAATCGCTAGAAATCGAATTCACTTACAAACTTCACCATGAATGATTACATGAACAAGATCACCACCGGGGCCCTCCCTCGATCTTGATCCTCGCTCCAGAGCTCCGACGTGGTCTTCCATGCAAGGTTCCCACGTCGGCTAGGGAAACCCTAGACAACTAGCACGACCCTCATCTCTGAGATGGTGTTTCTCAAGCTTCTCTGCTCCTCGGCGGCGGATTATTAATTGGTTCCTGCGTAGCTCTCGGTCAGGGGGCTATAAATAACCCGAGATGCAATTAGGTCAAAGGGGAGGCCGATTGGGCTCCGAACAGCCGGGGCCGGCCGGCCCGGGCCGACCGGCCCGGGCCCTTCCCGCCCAATCCGTGGTCTCGCTTCGCCCGTGTTGCTTCTCTCATCTTCTAGATCCTCTCCCCTTTTGCATGTGGGCCCTTGACGTCGGTTTCTCTCCGAATTGGACTCAACTCCTTATCTTGCAAGATTCAAGACTTTTCCGGTTCGGTCCTCGGAGTTTATCATCTTCTTGGGCTTGGTCCTCGGCTCTTGGAGTCATGTTCACTTCATTGCTTGACTTGTATCGGCTTCAAGGTCTTGTCATGAGGTGCTTAATGAACTTATCCCGGAAGTCTTGCTTTCAACGTTAAAACCCTGCGAAAACACTTAACTCCAAAACCGACATGCACAAGTGAACTTGTTATACCACGGGGGTTAGTACCAATGGATAAGATATAAAAGTCATGCCAACACCGAAGGTAAACTCATGGCTAGGTTGACGGATTTTCACTGTCAACATCTCCCCCATGCTTAAACCTTGCTCGTCCTCGAGTAAGCCTTCGATGGATATCATCGTTCCCCTTCATTGTTTAAACCTTGCACTTGATCATACATTAAAAAACATAATGCTCTCAAAAGTTTAATTCGTTAAAGTTCCATAATGTACTAGCCTTCATCCCTACGGAGGGTAGATATTTAATTAAGCTTATCCCACAAGTATTAACATGCTCCCAAAATTCAAATGGATCTCAGAAATTTTGAAATAAAGAACAAGATGAAAAAGAGCTAAACCAAGTTCACAATTTAAACCGCCTTGCATCTTGCTCATGAACTCTCATCTCATCTTTGTCTCTCAAGCTTATTTATTCTACTCCTTTCCCTCTCATAACACACATATATGTGGTAGGCTTTATATGGAGCTTTTTGGGAAAGTTTAGTCCTACCAAGATTTTATAAATGAGATGTTTTCAAAACAAGACAAGCTTCTCATGGTCTTACCGAGACTCGTCAAAAAGGTCATTGGAAAATAATGTTAAATCAAGGAGGGGAAAGAGAAAAATACACACACTTTAGATGAGTGGACATGTGCAAATGGCAAAGAGTGATCCTGAGGCACTAAGGAAGTCCTCGTTATCGGATTGCACATGGTTGGAAAATGAGAATGGATCTTTTAAACTTGAAGCCTTGAATTTCCTAATGCACTTTAGAGAACCGGGGAGTTCACTTTACGCATACTCATATTTTTCTCTTTCTCATATTTCTCTTTCTCATATTTCTCTTTCTTTCTTTTCTTTCTTTCTTTCTTTCTTTCTTTCTTTCTTTCTTTCTTTTTTTTTTCATTAATTCATCATTTTTTTTCTTGTGAGACTTTCACCTTGGAAGTCACGTACATCGCCTTTGAATTTTCTTTCATTCATCATTTTTTAAAAAATTGCTCCCTTTGAACTCTAAAAATTGCATCGTACCTACCTCTTCCCCCATGCTTAGATGTTGCTCGTCCTCGAGCAAAGAGGCGGTAAATAAGGTAGGTACCGGAAATATTTTTCCTTGGAGAGATACTTGAATTCTTCAATATTGGCACCGTCTTGCGATCTTCCTTGAATTGATGATCCATGCTCAACGATAGGTTGTGGTCAAGGAGGTAAACACAAAAGATGATATTTGGTTTCAAGGGTGGATATCCGGCAAGGTTTGTGAGATCTCCAATGTGGGGATACACAATGCACGGATAAGAGGCTAGCAATAAGATAGATACGCAAAAACGGAATGACCAGCTTCTTAGTCTCGGGCCAGAGGAATCAAAGCCTGAAATAACTCACTCAAAAATAAATCTTGTATACTAAGTTTTTGCACTCAAATATTTATATGGCTCTGGATAGGTAGAGCAACACGCAAGTGGTATTTATGACAAGGTTAGCTTTACATTTAAAAACAAAAATAAATCATCTTTAATCCATCTAAAACTTGAGAGCACATAAAACACTATGGGTCTTTATCTTTATCATAACCTCCGCTAAAGATTAAGCTAGCATTTAGATAATTTCAGATTTGTATTTTTAAGAGAGCACTAGGTTAAACATGCATAAATCAATTACAAAGATAAACAAAGCGGCAATTATAATCATATATCATCATGGCACGAACTTTGTAACTTTACTAATGGTAAAAACTTGGTGGTGACATTATTCATGATGAAAATAAAAACTAACACACACGCTGAAAATTAAACTAAAAACTAAAAATTAAAGTAAAGCTGAAAATACTACGCATACATAGGCACATCCAAGCTGAAAATTAAAGAAAAAGGGGGTAAAGGAAAGATAACTAAAGCTCCTCCTCTCTCCAATCTTCCGCCGGTGGTTGATATTGATAGTCTTGGTTGTTGTACCCTTACTCATAATAGGATTGCGCCCATCCTCCTATGAATTGCCCGACGGTGCTAGGTGAAGGTGTCCAAGCACATAAGCAATGTTTGCATTTCCTTCACCCATTTGGTTTGCATTGGTTTGGATAGCTGCAATAATTTGCATGTTTCTTGCAGCGTATCCTCCAATGGCGGCCACATTTTGTTGTGGTTGAGGAAGGTGTGCATATGGCTCCGCAAAGACCACGTTGGGCACCGCAAAATTGGTGGGGGTATGGCTGCACCACTCCCCCATGCTTGCATTGGTACATCACCGTAGTAACTTGGCGGCGCCGAAATTCCTACAAATGGTGGCACATAATTTTGTTGTGCACCTCCTTCTTGGGCCATAGAAGATCCTTCTCCTATAATCCTTCTCTTTTATTTTTTTCCTTCGCCGGCACAAGAAGTCCTTCCTCTAACCAATCTTCTTCCTCTCAAGAAAAAGTCTTAACCTTACTTCTGAAAGGGGCAAATCCACCTAGGCCACTTTTAAGCCTCCTCTCTCATCTTCACTTATATATTTTCCTTTCTTTATATATTCCTAGGGAAGTCCCGAGTAGGAGATGATTCGGGTTCCTTGTAATACCCGGTTTTAAAGAGATAGCCAATATGGAGAGGCAACACCCCGAACCAATGTCTCCCGAACTCGATGTTGCTTAACAACACCACCGGTTGATCATAGGTGAGTGGGGTCTATTGGCCACTTGGCAATCAAAGCCGAGTAAAGCCAATTCAACTCCGTGTTGGTTATCTTCGTCTCTCTCGTTCTCCCAAAAATCCACTTGCACAAAAGTGACACACTTGGATGATGGGGGTCCCGGATAGTATTTCTTCGTTGATGGTCTCCTCCCGCGATCATACTACAAAAACTTTCCCATGTTCCTCATGCACATCCACTTGTTCCGGAGCTCCCTTTTTAAAATAGGGGACACTCGCCCATGGGTCTACGATACTAGAACATGCAATCATTTTGAACATGAAAACCAATCTAATCTATCGGGGGTTGTGACCACGGTTTCGCCCTTTCCCTCCTCTCGTACTCTCACTACGCGAAGGTATTCATGACTAGACCTATGATGGTCACGGTGTAAGATGATAAATAGATAATCCAACAAAGTTCGATTACATCTCAAGATCGATTGCAACCCATGGATGAAAGAAGATTACCCCATCAAGGTGCTAGAAATAGCATCGTTGATCAAGGTTACCCTTCCGACGGTGTATTCCTTCTTCTCCACTTGTGGGCTCCCTCCAAACGGAATGAGAGGCTCAACACTCCTTCATCAAGGATATGCGCCATGGTCATAAGAATTTCCTAGGCGAATTCCTTGTGGGTGTTTGCCGACACTCCGTTAGAGAATTGCATCGGTGTCCCGTATGAAAACCCAATATGTGGAGAGCTTGGTCGTCGAAGTCGACGTTCGCTACAAGCCTCTACTTAAGGCGAGCGAGCTTCTTCTCCTCCTCCGTCATGATGACATACCCCTTGGAATACCGCGGAGCGTATGGAGGTGGAGCGGATGATCGTGTCGAGTGGCGAGGTTGGACGGGCGGCTCCTCCATATTGGTGAACCTCATAAACGAGCTTCGTGTGGCCCTCATGCCACCGAGGAGAAGAGTGTGGTTCCTCCTCGGCGGTGCCGTGTCCTCCTCCATACTCCGAGGAGACTCGGAAACCGAGTGCCTCCTCGAAGAGGTTGTCGATGATGGCTTAGATGACGATGATCCCTTCTTTTTTTTGTGAAAAGGCTTGTAGTTTTCTTCCATGATTGAAGCACTCTCCCTCACAAATATATATCCGGGGTTTTCACTCGGTAACAAGGTACACAAATATTATTTTGGAGTCTGGACTTTGAGTGGATTAAGGGTGTGGATTTCTTTTTGAGCTATCAAGCTTGGGAAGGTTAGCTATGTCTACGGAGGTTCTAGGCACACAAACTTGAACACACAAACAGAGGAAGGAGAGGGAAGCTTGCCTGCAGAAAACGGGAGCCGGGGGGGGGGGGGCTCCTTAGGGGAGGCCGGTCGGCTTGGGCCGACCGGCCTGGGTGGCCTGGTGCTCCTCCCCGCCTCGGCTTTCTTCCAGCACGATCATTTCGCCTCTACAACTTTCCTGCCCGCGTGCTCCACGAGTTGCACCGCCCAAACGCTCTCGTCCACTCATTGGTCCTTCCACTTGATGCTTCATGCCTTGAGTCATGTCCATGCTCCCTTGCTCCACTTGCTTCACATGCCACCATGAAATTCCTGCAAAGTTTATGCTTGCTGCCCACCATGCTTGTCCTTTGCATGTGGACTTGGTGGACTTGGTGCATGCATGATTAATTCAAACTAGATTTCCCCCCTTTAAGTGCGTTTAAGGTTAAGCACCCCTCTAATTTCAAAGTTTAAAAATATTTTTCAGAGCCATGCAAGAGCTCAAGCATAAATTTAGAGAAGTTTTTAAACCATTAAAAACAAATGTAAGTCGAAAATATTTTCCGACTACGTTGATATCGGTCTCACCGGCATAGTTTACCTTCATTGGTTGAGAGCAAACTTTTCCCAGCTTGATCATGGGGGCATAGGTTTAGGTCCTCATTTTGATTAGATAAGAGAGATTTTGAATAAAATAAAATCAAATGAGGCTTAGAAAATTCTAATCTTAGAGAAACCAAGGATATGAATTTTTAAACCAACCAAAAATCAAGTTTCTATGTTCATGCGAGTCCTACCACGTGCTGAAATTTAAATAACATCTAGATACAAGTAGTGGCTGTACTCGTGTGTTTTTAGCATGAAAAACAAGTCAACCACAACATCATAAAGAGGATGAAAGGTTGAGTTAGGTTCTGAATTTTTTTTGGTTTTGGTTTCTCGAAAAAGAAACAAACAACATAGGATGGTTCATGTAAAGGGTTTATGATCAAGAAAAATATTCAACCAAGAGTTATGTCTCTAATATTGTTCAACCATTCTAAGTCTAAGATTTTGCGTAGTAAAATTCAAAACTGAATTATTAAAAAAGACTCGAAAAACCTGGAATCGGGTTGTCCTCCCGGTAGCTTATTCTTGACTCGACGAAACGGGTTGCCTCCCGCCTAGCACTTCGTTTATAGTCCATGGCTAGACTTCTTCACTTGATTACTCCGGATCAACGCTCTTTGCGGGCGTTGCAATCTTGGGTACCCACTTGCACACCATCTTGGGCATGGGCTTCTTCTTCGGCTTAGTCAATTTTTTTGGTCTTCACAGGCTGGCATTGTTCTTTGGTCTTGACGGATGCAACAACTTCCTTCATGTAGTGGCTCGGCATCTCGAACTCCAGTCTTCGGTTGTGATCTTCATGGTCTCCTTAGTGTGATCCTCCATCTCTCCCGAATGAGTTTGAGTAGCCTTTCGCCATCTTGGGACCTTGGGGTTGTCTCCGAAATTCTTCTTTGTTACCCATCGGGCGCCCGGCAAGTTGTCCCACTTGCGTCTAGCATCTTCAAAATGATGAACACTTCACGTATAGAGCTTCCGACCTCCGTCACCTTGCCATCTAAATTCTTTAATATTTTCTCCATAGCCTCGAACTTAGTGACGACATCCTTGTTGATCTTAGCTTGCTCGTCCATGAAGTCCTTGAATTGTGCACAAAGAGGAACCAAATCTTGAATGGATGAACTTGCATTAAATCGGAGTTACCTTGGACGTGGTTGTGCTCCACACACTCCTTGCATGTAGATCTTGCTTTGGCGGCCTTTAGGTGTTGAGCTTCTTTCTCCATCTCCATCTTCTCCATCCCCCTCTTAAGTAAACCGATATGCCACTCAAGGAATCCGGCTCGTATGCATTCAGCTCTCGCAATCGTCATGCGGATAGTTGAGACCTTGATCTTGAACGGTCTCCCGGCGTCTTGAAGGTTTGTGATAGGTAGATCAACGATGTCCGGGGTGCATAGCTTGATCTTCCTTTGGACTTGGAGGTGGTGATTCCCTTGGAGATTTCGACGGTCATTCGACTTCAACTTTTGAATCTAGGGTTTCCAACCCTTTAGCTTGTGTTGCACGTCTCCTTTGCCTGTAAAGTTTTCCTGGATCATCCACAAAAAAGTTTGGGTTTCTTGGAGAGGTAGCCAACCATCTCCGGTTAGGGTTAGTAATAAAACAAAAATCTGAAAAGAGAAAAATTAGGGTTAACAAAACTAGATTAGATTGATTTTTTTTTCTTTTGAGGATGATCAAACTTAAGAGATGCAAAAGAAAATCAAAAACGAAAAACTGAAAAATAAGCGATACTAGATCGGATCTTGATTGCTTGCTCCCCGGCAACGGCGCCAGAAAAAGGGGCTTGTTGACGGTTAATAGTTGTATGAAAGTTCGTTTAGACTTGCAAGCGGACAAGTCTCCCGTCGTAGTCAAGGGACCCTTCTTCCCTCGAGTGGTGAACCCAAGGTATCGAATTCGTGGAACAATGTGCAATGCAAGGATTCAATCTAGTAAAGCAAGGTAAGCTATCTTATGGAAACAAGTTGCATCTAATCTACTAACTCATAAAGAAAACGAATCTAATCTAATCTACTAAAGAGGTAACAAGAGAAAGCAAGAGATAACCGATCTAGAGAGTCTAGATCATGCTTATGTTGTAGCTCCAAACAAGATAGATGAAGATAGAAAAGCGAATCTCATTAAAAGCATCTTTAAATCGTGACCTTCCCATCCGACTCCGAAAACGCCCGCCTTTCGGAACCCCCGTTCTGTCACAACGTATCCCTACTCATGCGGGTAGTCTAGGGCGAGTTCGATATAACAAGTTGAAATCACTTGGCCGGTCCGGTATGCACCTCTAGCCACCGCGGCTACAAGAGCACCCTATGTAATCTAGCTATAGACTAGATCGTAAAAGAAGGAAAACCAAGAAGAAAACAAAATCATCGAGAAGGCACTTAATCGCTAGAAATCGAATTCACTTACAAACTTCACCATGAATGATTACATGAACAAGATCACCACCGGGGCCCTCCCTCGATCTTGATCCTCGCTCCGAGCTCCGACGTGGTCTTCCATGCAAGGTTCCCACGCTCGGATAGGGAAACCCTAGACAACTAGCACGACCCTCATCTCTGAGATGGTGTTCCTCAAGCTTCTCTGCTCCTCGGCGGCGGATTACGAATTGGTTCCCCGCGTGGCTCTCGGTCGTGGGGGCTATAAATAACCCGAGATGCAATTAGGTCAAAGGGGAGGCCGATTGGGCTCCGAACAGCCGGGCCGGCCGCCCGGGCCCTTCCCGACCCAATCCGTGGCCTCGCTTCGCCCGTGTTGCTTCTCTCGTCTTCTAGATCCTCTCCCCCTTTTGCATGTGGGCCCTTGACGTCGGTTTCTCTCCGAATTGGACTCAACTTCTTGTCTTGCAAGATTCAAGACTTTTCTCTCGGTTCGGTCCTCGGAGTTTATCATCTTCTTGGGCTTGGTCCTCGGGCTCTTGGAGTCATGTTCACTTCATTGCTTGACTTGTATCGGGCTTCAAGGTCTTGTCATGAGGTGCTTAATGAACTTATCCCGGAAGTCTTGCTTTCAACGTTAAAACCATGCGAAAACACTTAACTCCAAAACCGACATGCACAAGTGAACTTGTTATACCACGGGGGTTAGTACCAATGGATAAGATACAAAAGTCATGCCAAAACCGAAGGTAAACTCATGGCTAGGTTGACGGATTTTCACACACATGACCAATATCTCACAAGTAGCCAAAGAAACTCAAATAAGGCATATAAAAGAAGCTCATCATCCTAAAATGCAATATGATACAAATGCAACATGATATGTGACAAGATGGCTATCCTACCATGGTTTATACATCAAGCAAAGCATGTATATACATCAAAGGAAAACATTGTATGATACATATGGTACAAAAATGAAACCCCCAAGAATCAACTAGAAAGGGCAACAAACCCCAAGTTTCCCCCGCAAGCGCACAAATGTAGCTTGGTCGAGAGGTTTTGTAAAGATGTCTGCAAGCTGATCTTGGGTAGGGACATGACTCAACACAATGGTTCCTTTTTCCACATTGTCCCTCAAGAAATGATACCTCACTTCTATGTGATTGGTTCTGGAATGAAGCACTGGGTTTTTAGCTACGCTTATGGCACTGGTGCTATCACAAAGAAGTGGAATCTGGGTGCACTCCTCACCAAAGTCTGTCAAAGTGTATGAGATCCACAACAGCTGGGAACAACAACTCGCGGCTGCAACATACTCCGCCTCGGTGGTATACTGAGCTACACTAGACTGCTTGCGGGAAGACCACGAAACCAACGAGGACCCAAGAAACTGACAAGTGCCAGAAGTAGACTTTCTCTTGACTCGGCAACCAACAAAATCCACATCAGAAAAACCATGAAGAGAAAGAGTCGAGGAGGATGAATACCAAAGGCCAAGACCAGAGGCAGACTGTTAGTACCTTAAGATCCTCTTGACGGCCTGTTGATGTGATGTCCTCGGCGAGGCCTGAAAACGAGCGCACAGACACACGCTGAACTGTATGTCTGGCCTCGTCGCCATCAAGTAGAGGAGGGAGCCAATCATGCTCCGGTACTCTCGCTGGTCCACTGGTTCTCAGTCCTCGTCTGCGTCCAAAGTAGCTGTACTCCCCATGGGTGTCGACATCGGCTTCACATCTTGCATCTGGAACTTCCTCAGCATATCTTTCGTGTACTTGGTCTGATGCACGAATGTTCCGTCCTTCACTTGCTTGATCTGCAACCCGAGAAAGTACTGCAACTTGTCCATCATGCTCATCTCGAATTCCCTGCTCATCTCATCTGCAAACTTGGCAACAAGGTTATGTGACGAGCCACCAAAGACAATATCTGTCGGTGTTTTAGACTGGCAACCTACTAAGGGGAGTACCCGAAGTAGATGAATGTGACTCACCGAGATCGGTAACTCGAAGGAAGAGACACGTGGCACACAATTTAGACAGGTTCGGGCCGCGAGGTGCGTAATACCCTACGTCCTGTATGCTGCGTAGCTCTGGATTGATAGGGTACGATTACAGGATGTGTAATAGTACGCCGTGAGTTGAGTTAGATGCTAGAGAAAGGTCCCCGCCTCGCCTTATATAGTCGTGGAGGCGGTGGTTACAAGTCGGAGTAGGGAGAGAATACTAGTCGAGTACGTCTAGGAGTCCTCCATACAGTGTGGAACATGTACAGCTCCCTAACCGAGTACTACTCCTCTGTAGTCCTTGTGCTCCACGCCATCAGATGCCATGTAGCGCAAGCCGGGTAGTCCCAGGGGCCCACCGAGTAGTCGGTCCTGGTACCCACCGAGGTAGTCGGCCCAGGGAGGTCCATACGACAAGCCCCCGAGTACTTTGTAGTCGAGAAGGATAGCTTCAAGTAGTCTTGACGGCCTTAACGAGTAGTCCTCAAGCGTCCCCAAGTTCTACAAGTCAAAAGTCCTCAAGAGTAGTCGAAGCATCCCGAGGCTGGAATGTACTCCAGCTGATATCTGAGCAATCTTGAAGTCTTCTCGAGTAGTCCCAAGCGTCCTCGAGTGCTGCCCTCGAAGGTCTTCAAAAAATGCCCGTGTTGTCTTGAAGTTGATATGGAAGTGCGATTGCAAAATCGCACTCCATATGGAGTAGCCCCCGAGCCTTAGGTTGAGTCATAGGCTCAGGCTGAGGGTCCACCTGAAGTCTTGGCAAGAATATCCCGAAAAATCCGGAGAGAAAAAACCGAAGGACACGTGGCACGGAGCCCCCGAGCCTTGAGTCGAGTACTTCCTCTCGAATTGAAGGGTCATCTTGTAGAATGTGTCCTGAGATGCTCTTGAGACTTGTCGCTTCCCAGGTAATCGAGTAGAAGTAGCCGAGCCCCCGAGGTGAGGCGCGTCGACTAGTAGAATACGAAGAGTCACGCGCGGCCGCTGAGTCAGCCGAGCGCGGATTTATCCATCCGGCCGTTGGAGGGACGTTTTGACTTATAAATAGAAGCCAAAACCCTTAGGGTTTTCCACCTATCGCTGCTGTAGCCATTCGAATAGATCTGCGCGTGCCGCCGCCGTTGTAGATCCAAACGCGCCGCCACCCAGAGCTGCCGGAGTAGCCCCCGAGCGGATGCGCGTGAAGACGCCATGCACTTGGAGGATGAAGCCATCACCGTCCAAGTCCGCGAAGACCGCCGTGAAGAAGAGGGGCCGCGATGAGGCCGCCGTGGCTGCCACAGGGGCAGCGCCGCCAATGTCTCCACCGCGGCCAGATCCAAGCCGCGAGTGGAAAAAGTCGAAGGTGAAGACCGAAGATTTGTTGGCCCTTCTTAATAGCGGATTTATCCGGGAGAAGGAGGTCGATCTGTGGAGAGCCGCCGCCGGAGATCCGCACCCAATGGAGAAAGCCGAAGACGAGATCCCGATGTTCGCACGCTTCGTGGAGCACGGACTCGCGCTTCCGGCCAGCGACTTCTTCAAAGGCCTCCTCGGGTACTACGGAGTTGAGTACCTGAACCTCAATCCCAACGGTATTTTCCATACCGCAGTCTTCGTCCATTTCTGTGAAGCATTCCTGGGGATCAAGCCCCACTGGATCTTGTTCCGGAAGTTCTTCCGGGTGAAGCCCCAGCTGAGCGCCAACAACCCTCGAGTAGTTGGTGGAGTGGGCATCCAGATGCGGGAGGACGCGGCCGAGCAGTACCTCGCGTACAAGCTCATCGAGTCCAACCAAGATTGGAAGGCAAGATGGTTCTACGTCACGAACCACCACCCTGGGTTGCCGAAGCCGAGCGGGAAGCAACCCAAGCATCGCGCCTGGTGGAACACGGAGCCCACGATGCAGGAGGGGATCCAGCTCCCCGAGCTGTTGGCGCGCATCAAGATGTTGAGAGAAGCCGGGCTGAGGGCCGAGCACGTGGCCTTCAGCTTCATGAAGCGCAAGGTACAGCCGCTGATGGCCCGCGACACCTTGGGCTTTGAGTACACCGGCGACGACGACACGTCGCGGATGCCAGGAGATGAAGTCGACGACGACGACATTATTGATCGGCTGACACGTATCTTCAAGGACATGCCACCGTACACGGCGTGTCCGGTCCAGGAGTACTCCGCCGCCCGCCCGCCGAAGGAGGTAAGTAGTCGTGCCCCCTAGTCGAGTACTCGTTTGTGTGAGTAGTCACGCTGATGTCTTGTGTCTTGTAGGACGACTTGAAGAGGTTCGTCTCCGAGCCGCAGCCACCTCCTCAGGAAGTCGAGATCCCGGAGGAGGGAAAAGCCAAAGCCAAGGAGCGGCGAGAAGTCGGCGAAGGGGACGAAACCGTGGTCGTGGAGGATACGTCTGAAGAGGATGACGACGAGGAGACACTGCAGGACCGCTTCTAGCTGCGGTCGCGGTTCAGCTGTCCTGGCCTACCGCACGTGCCCCTCGTGAAAGATCCGCCGGCTAGCCTGGAGGCTAGTCTCGCTGCGCCGCCGCGGAGGCCGCGCAACCCCGCCCGCAAGCGGGTGACGAAGAGGCTGAAGGTCTCGGAGACCACGCCTCAAGAGGTAAGTTGTCTTGACTAGTGTAGTCGAGTAGTAGTCGTTCGAGTTGACTTGCTAATGACTGAGCCCCCTTGTATGCAGGAGGTGCCGCCGACGGAGCCCGTTGATGAGGGCGACGAAGGCGAGTGGGACACAGTGGGGGAACCTGCTGGGAGTCGCAGCCCAACCCCCACTGTTGAAGAGCTCCTGGCGCAGTTGGAGCGCCAGCCCCTGCTCCTCAGGGGAGCACGGAGCCCGCAGCCGCCGCCGTTGAAGAGGTGGTGGCCACAAGAGCGCAGGAGGATGCTGCACTGGCTGCCGCCGCTGCAGAGGAGGCAGTGGTCGCCGAGGTGCAAGAAGAAACGCCCGCTGAGGGTGGACTGGTAGATATTGCCAGCATCCTCAGTGCTCCGACCGTGACGATAGTCCGGTCAAGCTTGTAAGTACTGCATCTTCCCGAGTAGTACTTGTTGTAGTAGTCGAGCTTGACTGACGACCAATTGTGTATGCTTCTGCAGGAAATTAACAGATCTATCCTGGGAGGGGGATGAACCCTCTACGGCGGTGGCGGAAGAAGTCGCGCCGCCTGCCGAGGAGTCCGCTCCTGCTCCCCAGGCGATGCCCGAAGCGCCGGCTGCTGAGGCTGCGTTGCCTGAGGCCAGCGTGGTCGAAGGTAAGTACTCTTCTGAAGCTGTAGTGCTCCTCGAGGAGTAGTCGTAGTCGCTGATGCACTTGTCTTCTCTTTGACAGGTGCCGAGGCCGAAGGGAGTGACATCCCTGCGGGGGTGCCCATGCAGAAGTCGACACCAGAAGTGCCGGCGGCTGCCAGTGGAGCCCCCGAGCAGATGGAGGTAGCCGCCAAGGAGGCTGCCATGGGCACTAGTGGAGAAGGGACCGCCGTGTCGCCAGAGGCTACTCTGGAGGTGGTGATCCGTTCTCTGGAGATCCAGGACGCAGAGCCCATCCGCTCTGCACCGATAACGGAGGCCTCTACGAGTAGTCGTGGCGGGGTGGAGCTGCTGGCTAACGACCTGGTGGACCCGGCGACGGTAGCCAGGCACCTGGAGGCGGTCCGCCAGGCTGAGCAATGGATGAAGGTGAGTAGTCTGAACTCCTGAGTAGTCAATCCTTTGTGTTGAGTACTCATTTTGACATGTGTTGTCTGTGTAGGACGTCGTGGAGAGGTCCCGTGAGAAGTCAAGCATGCTGCAAGGCTTCGGCGACACGGTGCTCCGGGCTGAGGCATTGGAAGAACAACTCTTGAAGTCGCGGAAGCACGCGGCCGCCATGCAGTCCAAGCTCGACGCCGCCTTTGCCAAGTACCACAATGATATCCAGGACATTGTTGACGGTGAATTTCCGTCAACCTAGAGTACTTGTTATACATTGGTTTCGTTTATGATTTGCAACTAACCGGCCACTAGGCATACTAATGATATAACAAGTTCACACTTGCATGTCGATTTTGGAGTTTGTTGTTTACGCAGGAAATTTACGCTAAAGAGGAGACTTTCGGGATAAGTTCACCAAGCACTTTGGAAAAAGATCATGAAGCCCGACAAGAGTCAAGACACGCGATGAACATGACTCCAAATGACCCAAGGACTGAAGCGTCAACGTGCAAGTCTTCAGGAACTCAACCAGAAAACAGCGAAGCTTGCATAGCAAGGATTCAAGCCTTAACCGTGAAGGAAATGACGTCAAAGGCCCACATGCAAGTGCACACGAATAAGGGATCACGCGAGAAGCAACCGGGGAGAAAACCGGGGCCGAACCGGGCCGAAGTGGGCCTGGGCCGGCCGGCCTGGGCCAACCGGCCCAACCCACTCCGGGGTCGGTTCGGTCCCCCTTTTGCCCTAGGTGTTCATCTATTTATTGCCTCCGCCGCCGTCGGCCGCCACATCGAACAAATCATCCTACCGACACCATTGACCGGAACACCGCCGCCGCAAGATGAGGGAGAGAGTTAGATGAGCTCGTCACAAGGATCAACGCCGGCGGAGAGAAGGAAGCAAGAGGAGGACTCCAAGCCGCTGTCCTAGGGGTGTTCCCAAGCTCCATCACCGCCATCTTCATCGACGACGTTCTCCGGAGTCTCCATCACCCCTATGTGCTTCAATCCGTGTAAGATGATGGGGTAATGTCTCCGTTCATCCCTAGTATTAGATGGATACATGCTATGTGATCGCTACTCGATTTGTGGTTTCAATCTATTGTTTTCATGTTGATCATGCTTTGATGATTAAGGTTAGCTACCATGTTTTTTCGGGCGTATGATATCCGCTACTCCCATAGATTCCATCAACATACCGTGTCCATCATAGGTCTAGTCACGATTACCTTCGCGTAGTGACAGTACGAGAGGAGGGAAAGGGCGAAACCGTGGTCACAACCCCCGGTAGATTGGTTTACCACTCTCATGTAGTAGATGCATACCATGTTATCCTAGATCCTAGGGAGGGAACACTTATCTTTCTTGCTCACTCTCTTGTGTTCACCCCTTTACCATCTAGTTTAACCCTAGATTTGTTTGATCAACTTAACTTAGATTAACTTAGGTTAGATTGTTTTACCTTTAGATAAATACTCTTTCAAAAGTTTTCCATTCAACTAGATTAGTGCTTGGTTAAGCGCTAGCAATCCCCTTGCTCCGCGGATTGACAAGAACCTTGGGAATCCCGTGGTGAAAAAGGTGTAGGTCCGTACGCTTGCGGATCGTAGATGGATACTAGTTTTATCCGTCAACAAGCCCCTTTTTCTGGCGCCGTTGCCGGGGAGCAAGCCAGTTTGCTACGTTTAATCTAGTATTAATTTTGTTGATTACTAACACCTAACCCTTATTTTCTAAAAAAAAAGAAAAAAAATCTTTTTTGTTTTTCTTTCTACTTTTCTTGTGCCTAGATGGATTTGTTCACCTCACCATTGGAAGACGAAGAGATGTCGCTAAGGGAGCTAGCAATGCGTCAATGGAAGACATTGAGATGCAAAAATCAGATTTGACGTTTGCTACAACCCACTATGAAGTGAAGCCTAGAATCATCAAGTTAGTGGCGACAAAACCATTTAGAGGATTGGAGGATGACAACCCATATAGACACATTAAGGAATTCACGATGTTATGCAACACGGTGCAACAAAAAGGAGTTCCGGCCGCTTGGTTCAAGTGGAATCTTTTTCCATTCTCTCTCGAAGATGAAGCGCGAAGATGGTACACACTTGCGTCCGTTGAAGCAAAAGGAAATTGAGATGTGTTGACGCAAAAAGTGCACTCAGCGCAAATCACACAGCAAGCCGGAAAGCTGGCTTCACACGCGCAGAGAGCAAATGACGTGCCAGTCAATTTTTCCTGAAAATTAACAAAAGATAAAACAGTTAAATACCAAAGCTTGGAACTTGCCGGGTGGTACCAGACAGTTCCATATTTACGGCTAAAAGCCAAGCAAGATGACACATAGCTATGTAAAGCTATCTGTCAAAGAACCACGACCATTCGGGTAACCGCAAAGGGAAAAAGAACATTGCCGAATGGATGACGTAAGCATGACAACGATCGGTCCTTGGATAAACATAGATGCATGTGCAAAGTTATGACCGATCTTCATGAAAATTAACATTAAACAAATAAAGTAAAGCACGGACATGATCATGTATTAAATAAGCATGCATAGATCCAAAGCACTAGTCTACCGCATGTCTAGTTACTTTAAGATCCGTCGGGTACGATGTCAAACAAATCTATCCACCGCATGATACGACTTGCATGAAAAACATACCACTTTCCACAAATAGATCTATCCACCGCATGATACAATCTAAATATGGAAAGCTAAAAGCAT
This sequence comes from Cenchrus americanus, assembly GCA_947561735.1. Taxonomy (NCBI): domain Eukaryota; kingdom Viridiplantae; phylum Streptophyta; class Magnoliopsida; order Poales; family Poaceae; genus Cenchrus; species Cenchrus americanus. Next base: position 7,329,117 of record OX387240.1, on the reverse strand, counting down.
ACGTCATTTAAAACATGAATAATGCACGTGATCTACTCGCGAAAACATAACCGAATACGGTCCGAACAGTACCGATCCAGGGTCCATGAAGAAGGAACAAACATTACCACGTGAATAAATCTATCGATCGAATTGGAAATCTAGTCCACCTGATGACTAGCTCCAAAGCAACCCAAAAACCCGCATCTACCGCATGATACCCGGTTCTTTCAAGATTTATACGAACAAAGCAAGCTTGAACCCGCAACACGTAACAACCTAGATCGATTCGGTTTCGGCTATCGGAGAGCATAAGATCCACGCGTCAAAACACGAAACCTGCTCGCACAAGGATCTTAAAAGAAATATAGCCGATCCAAACCCATCTAGATTGGGCAAGGGTGTGTTACATGAATTAAAGCATAAAGTAAAACTCATGATAACACGGGATAACTTAATGAATCTATTGGATCTTGCCAAAATCCGATAGAGCCGATAACTAGTTTCGAGCCAGATCTTAGCCTACCGCATGACTCATGATCTAACAAGAAACCCTCTTAAACCAAGCTTGAATCTACCGCATGACACAAAGCATGGTAACAAGACTACTTGCATCATATCTAAATCCACCGCATGATACTAGACATGATACAAGGTTGCCGGTACTCACGGAGGTCGACGGATCGATTGGCCCTCTCGAAGAACTCGACGACACGACAAGGACTCTAGGGTTTGGCGTAAGGCCGGTGTGTATTGAGGAATGATTGTGTTTGTTACATACATCCAGGGATCGTATTCATACCCTGTTGATTACAACTGCGAATGGATTCATTGCCTAACTAAGCTCGATCGCCTGTCCCTCCATTCGTCTCCCTTGATTTGAGCCACGTCACCGTCTAATCCCGTAAAATCAGCTCTACTGTTCCTTTGCCGAACTGGAGCAGATAGCCGACCGCGGATCTCTTTGCCGAAAATCTCTGGAAAGATCCTTCCTTCCACCAGACGGACTTTTTTTTCGAACCGGACCCACAAGTCAGACTCCTTACCAAATTTTGGTGTTAACACATGCCCCTTCAATTGTGGGATAAAAGTAATTTTGTTCCACAATTGACTCCAGCCACGAATCCTTGAGTTAAATCTCGTCAACACCTGCTCTTCGCAATCCGCCGGAATCTTCGTTCAGATCCAACCCTAGACCCCCTTCGTTCCGAGCTCAAACCTCCAATGGCAACTCAGAACCAAGCTGCTCAGGTAAATTCTCCCCCCGCAAACCTTGTTCGGCATTAGGTTTTCAATTTTACCTGAGATTTTCCTTTTCCGCTTTCTTCTAGGAATCTTCCACTGCTCTTTTGATTCCTATCGAGGCCAATTCGCAGTCCTATTACCTTGGTCCTGTGGGGAATCCTGATCCTCTAGATCTCATTGCCGCTGAATCTCAGAGAATCCCCTTCAAGGCAGCTTTGTCTCCACCTCCTCAGTGGCAAGATGCGTTCAAGAACTGGCCTTTACCTCCAATTGCAGGTTGGAAGACTTGGTACCGGAGGATCCTTGCAGATAAAAGTGGATTGACCAACCTGGATGCTCTCCGCATCGCTCAATGCCTGGAGTTATCCGTGGCTGAGACCCCCAAGAATGAAGACCTTCTGATAGCCGCATGCCACTTCTGGTCAAATGGCGTCAACGCCTTCCTTTTTGGGCATGGCCCAATGTCTCCCACCTTGGCCGATGTATACATGATCACCGGCCTTGACGTTGCAGGATCTGTTCAGCCTTGGAATTTCAAAAATTCTTCACGCCAGACAGGGGTAAAGCCAGGGAATGGCTACAAGCATTATATCCTGAAGCACATGAAAGACAATCCTCTGGGCGATGTTGAATACAGAGCCTTTCTGAACATGTGGCTATGCAGATTCGTCTTCTGTGGCAAGGCCAACGAGCCCACTTTGAACCATATCGCAATGGCGATTCATCTGGCTAGTGGCAATCGCCTCCCTCTGGGAAAATTCTTCTTGGGCAGTGTATATCATATGCTTCATCGGCTCGTTACCCAAATGTACACCGACGAGAGGATAACATGCGTCAATGGCCCTTGGTGGTTTGTTCAAATGTGGCTGCAGCTCCACATGCATCAGATTGTCGGCGTCGATTTGAACTCCAGGTTCTTCCCTTTGTCCAATCACCCCGAAGGAGAGCCTCAAGCTACCAGAGGATGCCAAAACTATGGAGAAGCGGCTTCAACTGTTTTCATCCAGCAGGACATCAGCCAGCTCTTCGAGTTGTTCTTCAAAGGTTTCTCCAATCCTCTGTGGCTTCCTTATCTAGGCAATGACACTTTGACCTTCCCTGTCGAATTCTCCTTTGAGCCCGGCCATCAAGATAGGGGATTCTTGGAGATCTTCAATATCATAATCCGCCCATGCATATTACCGGCCGAGTTCAATGGAGGGAGGCAGAATGTCAGCACTTACGAATACTACCAGCCTAATGTAATGGCCAGACAACTTGGATGCGGCCAGATGCCCCCAAGATTGTTCCTGCATGAATTCCTCAAACCCAGGGAGGAAATCAAAGAACTGATGCAGGGCAGCAGAGTTTTCAACTATGTGTGCAGTCCCACGGTCTACACATGTCCTTTTGTGCCCACAACCATAGCTCACCCCACCTTCAACTCCCCGGTGGCAAGAACTTCATGATCATATCTTCGGTGAGCTCGTTCATGTATTCGTGCAGAGTTGGTACCTGACTTTCTGCCAACTTCAGAGGTAATACAATGAGCCCTTAGATCAGACCTTCCCCTTTATTCATGGTTCTGACCTTTATCTCCCTGTTCACAGAACACAGTGCCTGCCCCTCGAGCCAGGGCAATTGCTTACAATGCTAAAGGCCCAATTTCAAGCATGGGGTTCAAATCCACAACCCTGCACCAATTAATGGCCAGGTATGCTACCACAGATCCCAGCCTTTCTAGCCTTGCTGCAGACAGGAGGCAAGGTCTGCACCTGATTGCCCCTCCAAGTGCCAAAAGGAGAAGAACTGTCAAGAAGGTGCTTGTTGAGGTAAAACCCTTTACCTTCTTGATTACCAGGTCACTCTGTTCTTGATGGATCATATCATTGTGCATTTTCAGACCAGAGCCCAGCAGCCTTCAGAACCAGTACCTGCCGATGCCCCATCCACTGGTATGACCTTTACTGTTCTTTCTCAAGGATGAGCACTGGCACTTACTCTTTCGATTGGACACTTGCAGAAGAAGCTGTGGAAGAACAGCTTGTAGATGTTCCAGTGGTTCAACAAGCGAGTCCATCCAGGGTTGAGTTACCCATCCCGGTGGAGATCTCATCTTCATCACCTTCTGCAGAAGCAATAAATTCTCCAGAGATGAATCTCCCAACTCAACTGGAGCCAACAAGTTCTCCCAGGGTGCCATCGCCTATTGGTCAAGCAGAGATAACCAACCCAACAGAGGCGGCAGACCCGACTCCTCTCCAGCCAGAAACCCACGAGCTGCCAGTGGCCGTATCGGCACCTCCTAGCTCGGAAGTTTCGGCTCTGCTTGGAGCGTCTTCTTCGCCTGTGATTGCCCCTACTCAAGAAACCAGCCACGAGGTAACCATCCGCACTTAATTCTGGTGCCTCGGCGTTTAGCATCCCTAATTCGGCAATGTTGTTCATCAGGATCAGGTTCCATCATCACCAAGCCTGCCATCAGAGAGCAATCCAGCTGCCGAGGTGATGGAAGGAGTATCCCAGCCGTTGCCAGATGAAGTGTTGTCCAAGCTCACAGAAATTGCTGCCTGGCTAGAAAAAGATGTTCAGGATCAGCTCAATGATCTTCATCATTTCGAAGAGATGTTTGAATCCATTAGTCAAGAACTCCCTGAAGACATCAGAGCCTCTCTATCATCCGTCTATGACTTAGAGCCCCTTTATGTACCCTTGAGGCGCGCTTGGAGGAAATTGCGCTCCCGTCCGGCCATTGAAAAGAGGAAAACCGATGCTGAACAAGCCATGAACGGGGCACAATCCCAAGCAGAGAACCATAAAGATGCATTGACTAACCTGCAAGCTTCTTATGATCTGAAAGCTGCTAGGAAGGCTGCTCTAGAAGCCGAACTAAGAAGCCTGTCAGCGGAGATGGAGATTGACAAACAGAAAATAGTCGAACTTCCTGGATTGATAGCAAAGACCCAAGCGGAAGTAAAATCGGCTATCACCAAAATGGAGCAATGCAATGCGGAACTCACTGATTTATCCGGTGCTCAAAAGGACTGCCAGGAGATCTTTGGACAATTCCCATTTGATAATATCCAATGTTCGTCGTGTACTCGCAAAACTCCTGAATGCCTGAATATCCTTATTGATGTATAATTGAATTGGTCGTTCCCGTGATACCTTCCTATGATTTGTTTCCTTTCTCTTGCGTACTTTGAGATGTAATGCTGAACGACCCATTCGGTAGCGAAACGCCAACCCCCGAACGACACTTTGATTTCTTTTAGCCGAACCAATCGATCCACACGCGGTTCAGCCTAGAACTCCAAACGAACCGCCGGCGGGCTGGTCAAGGAAACCTTTCCACCTTCCGATTTTTCTTGGGATATGCGCCACGATCCACAGCCACGACTCGAAGCCACGATTCATCCTGCCAGGCCTATAAATGTTGCCATAGGTGCCCCTAGCTCTCCACCAGGCCTTCTAGCTCTCGAATCTTTGCCAAACTTTAGCCTTCTCGCAAACAAGGCACATCCCAAACCACAATGGTGCGCCGCCTCAACCGCCGCCGTGCCTCCGACGAGGCCGAGGGGAGCGAGCGCCAATGCGCGCGGGCGGTGACGATCGTCAACCTCTCCTCTCGTGATTCTCGTTCTTGATCTTCTCTTGCCTTGACGATCATCTCTCCTTTTCGGGGCCGATTCGGTGGAATCCGCCCCGTGCGCCGGCCAATCGGCCCCTCCCCGGATGACTCCTCGGAGTCCGATGGCCACTCCCCCGTGCCGCACGGGGAAGCGCACGCCATCCGTTTCAAGGAGGAGCTAGAGGCGTCCCGTCGCGAACCGGAGGACGTCTCCAAGAAAGCGGGCGTGGCCGAGTTAGAATGGGAGGACCGGCGCAAACACCGCCGGAGGCCATCGACGGTATGGCCCCGAGATTGATTCTTGATCCAGCTCGGCCTTTGATGCTAATCCTTTCGTTTGTCTTTTGCGGCCCGCGATGCCGAGCTCAACCCGCCTAAAGGCGCCGGTAGAGCAATTGGCCGAGAAGGTGAATGCCCACGGCGACACGCCGGCGGAGCGCCTGGCCGCGGTGGAGCGCCGCGTCGACGAGGTGGCCGTCCATGGCGTTCGCTTGGGCACCACCTTGGGCCTGGCTGCGATGGCGACGCATACGGACGTCGACTATTCCACCAGGCCGCGTGGCTTTCAGGGCGGCGCGCCGGAGGACATCGACGAGATCGAGCTCATCTTGGAGCGCCTCGACGGCCACGGCGACGCCATTGCCGAAATTACCCATCCCCAATCTGTGTTGAATAGGCTCTTTGACTAGATTGTACTAGGGATGTGTAAATGTCGGCAATATATGAGGAACTTTTGAATTCTGCACTTGTCCCGCGATGACTCCCTTTTGCATTTTGCATCTGCAAATTTTCCTTTGAACGCATCCGGGAACTATCTTTAGCCGAACGCGTGAGAACAACTGCCCCTTGGCGCAAAATCCACAGAGGATCCCAATTCGGCAATCCGTAAATACTGTTCAAGAGAAAACCCTTCGCACCTGGTGGAAAACCCTGCCGCTTGGTATTCCAACAAGGTGTACCGGCCAAATCATCACTCCCAATGCGCCTCCTCGGTCAATAAAATAGCCCGTGGGGGTGCTCGCAAATCCACTCGCACACTCCTCCATCATTTCTCGTCTCTTCCCCTGCTCGCTAGAGAAAAAAAAACCCCAACGCCATGGACAAGGGTAAACAACCTCGGGGGAGCGGCTCATCAAGGAAGCGTACGATTCGGAAGTGAGTTCTTTCTTGATCTCGCTCCTTGTTCTCCCGCTTGATCTTGCGCTTCATGTTTTCCTTTTGCCCTTTTCGGCCTTGATTTGCTTCCCGAAGAGGTCATCGGGACCGAAGATGTTCCCCGAGTACATCTCCTCCGATTCCTCTCCCGAAGCGAGGATGCCACGCCCGAGCGAGGACCAACCATCGGTCCGCGCCGCCGTGTCCGGCACCTGGAGCATGGCCTCAGGGATATGTCCGCCCGTTGCCAGGCCGAGCGCGAGCGTCGCATGGCTCTGGAAGCACTAGTAGGGGGTAATGCTCCTGACTCTTTCATGCCTGCCCCTGGATTTCTTGCCTCTGACCTTGATTTCTCTTGCTCCAGATGTCTCTGATAGGTACAACAACCTGAAGGCGGCCTGGGATAGCTTGGTAGAGGCCGCCAATCATGGCCATCCTCGGGCGTTCCAAGTTGCCGTCACGGTGGTCCTGGAACAACTGAAGAGGGGGCAGCAGCCGAAGAAGTAAAGAAAAGATTGTATCATACTTTCGCTTCTTCCGCCACGCCTTCTGCTTCCCACCTCCTTGGGGACTTGACCATCGGGGTTGTTAGATATGGTCCTGCAAGAAGCAGTTGTAATGTAGTATTGAGCTAAGGGCAATGCATCTAGGCACTGGCCATTTTCTCTTTTTTCACGGATTTTTGTTCTAAAGGCGGCCTCATTCTTGAGCGCCGGCTATCTTTGTGCCAGATGCGTGTAATCATCGATCGATCTCAATGCTAGGATAATATTTCTTCGCATATCTCCCATTTATCGCAGCGGAAAATTCTTCTCCCAAGAAAGTCTTCAATATGTATGCATTACCGGAACGCATCTGACCACACGAAAAGGCCCCTCCCAGTTAGGGGACCATTTGCCGAATTCGCTGTACTTAGTTCCAATCGGCAATAGTGCTTTCCAAACCAGGTCGCCTTCTGCAAATTGCCTCACTTTTACTTTCTTGTTATAGTACTTGGCGACCCGCAGCTTGTTTTTCTCGATGTTTTCCAGGGCCCTAAGACGGATCATATGCAAATCTTCTAACTCATCCATCATTAGGCCCCTGTAATCTTTGGAGCTCAACTCGTTTTGCAGCACTACTCTCCTTGAATCTGATTGTACCTCCCAAGGCAGGATTGCATGGTGCCCGTAAACCAATTCGTAGGGAGAGGTCTTTGTAGCTCCATGGGGGGCCATTCGGTAAGCCCACAGCGCTTCACTGAGTACCGAATGCCACCTCCTTGGCTTCTGATCGATCTTCTTCTGTATCAGCTTGATCATGATCTTATTAGAAGCCTCTCGCTTGACCATTAGCTTGGGCATAATATGGAGAAGAATTAAACAATTTGATTCCCATGCTTTCGGCAAAATCTACGAACTCCAATGACACGAATTGTGCCCCCCGGTCGGTGGTAATCGTCCGAGGGATCCCAAATCGATAGATGATGTGTTCCTTGACGAACTCGATCATGTTTTCTCGACGTCACTTTCTTCGGTGGGATCGCCTCGACCCATTTGGTGAAGTAATCCGTAGCCAAAAGCACGAACTTATGCCCCTTGCTAGACGGCGGATTAATTTGGCCAATCAAGTCTATACCCCAGCCCCTGAATGGCCATGGCTTGATGATGGGATTCAATGCTGATGCAGGGACTCTTTGAATATTCCCAAACCTCTGGCAATCTTGGCATCCCTTGTAATACTCAAAGCAATCATCTAGTATCGTCGGCCAAAAGCATCCAGCTTGTCTAATAACCCATGAAGCTGATCACCTTGTGTCCGGCAGCGGCATCAATCAACAAATCGGCAATAGGCATCGGGTATCCGTCCATCGGAGTAGCTCTATTCAGGTCCCTGAAGTCTACGCAAACCCTCATTTTTCCATTCTTCTTGTACACAGGGACGATGTTAGATATCCACTCCGCATATCTGCACGGCCGAACGAAGTTTGCGTCAAGTAATCTTTCGATTTCCTTCTTCACATCGGCCAATACGTCGTCCTTGTAGATTTTCCGGGGCGGTTGCTTATATGGTTTGAAACCAGGCTTGATTGGCAACCGGTGCTCGACGATGGAACGATCCAATCCAGGCATCTCCGAGTAATCCCGGGCGAAGCAATCCTTATATTCTCTCGAGAAGCTCAATTAGGTTCCCCCTGAAATCCGGTTGCAAATTTGCACTGATGAACGTCGGCCTTGGCTTATCACCGCTTCCAATGTCAACTTCTTCCAGCTTATCGGCCGACATGAATCCTCGCCCTAATTTGCCATCAGTGCCATCCACGGGGTTCTCCATTAAAAATTACTATAAGAGCCGACTGCTTGAATCGGCTGTTGGTCCCTGCTGACAGGTTCAACAGGACCTTCTCCCTAGTCCTTCCCTGAGAAGCAATCGATGCCTTGGTACTCCCAGAAGGCTGGTTCCATGTTGGCCACGCTCACGGAGTCATCTGCCTGGACGACCTCGATCTCATCATCCACCCACTGGATAAGTCGTTGATGCATGGTGGATGGGACGCAGCGATTGGCGTGAATCCGGTCCCGCCCAAGCGACGGTCGTAGGCTCCCTTGCCTTCGATGACAAAGAAGGTGGTGAGCAGCGTCTTGGACCCGATCATCAAGTCCACGTGAGCGCATCCTTTGGTGTCTGAGGGGTTCCCAGCGAAGTCGTTCAGGATGATGCTTGTAGGTGTCAGATCGCTTGGGCCCATGCCAAGCTTCCTGAAGGTAGTGTACGGCATCACGTTGACTGCCGCCCCGCCGTCGACGAACATCTTGGTCAATGGCTTGCCATTGACGTACCCCCTCAAGTACAGTGGCCTCATATGGCGATTCTTGGCCGGCTTGTCGAAGACGGCCTGCTTGGCAAGCACCAGTTGTGCATCATCTCCTCGGGCTGCTCGTCATCAAAGGAAGCTTCCTCCTGCATAACCTGGTTAGCAGGAGCCATGAACTCGTTCGGCAGGAAGTATACCATGCAAGTAGGAGCCGAACGCTTCGATCCTTCTGGCTGGTCCTTGGGGCGCCACTTCTGCCTCGTCTGGATCCCGGCTTGTTTCATCTCGCGGTTCCTCAAGCACTGGACCCGCCTCTTCGGCTCCCCGCGTAGACCGGCGGGCACCACTGCCCCTTCTGCCAGACGTAGACGTCCTCGTCCTCTTCCTGATCAGCCCACTTGAGATCGGCTTGGCGCTTCTCGGGGTGATCTATGACTTCAATTTTTTGACGCCGATCCCCATTCGGGTGAATCCTTCCAAGTCTTTCGTGGACGGATCGGCGATTGCGCTTTCTCCGCTCGTACTCAACATATCTGTCGCTGCATTCAGGACAGTTCTTCAACGTGGGCAGCTTTAGGCCCTCATTCCAGCAGTGCCTGAAGAAGGCGCACCCCCAGTGGGCGCGCTCCTGCTCGCGCGTGTACTGATCTCGGTCCCTTCTGCGCGCTTCCTCTTCAGCCCTGCGCTGCTCCTCCTCGTGACGACGCTTCTGGTAGCGCTCCTTCTCCATCTGGCGCTGCCATTTGTTGAGGAGAATGCGTGACGTCACCTTGGGTTTAGGCCTGGACGATTCCCCAATCTCGATGTGGCTCTTGAGAACGCGGGGGGCGTCGCCCTGCACTTGCTCTAGGGTCACCTGGCGCTCTGGGTCCACTGATCCACCTTGCTTGGACCTTGGTGAGGTCAGGACCTTGACCTTCCCCTTCTCTTCGGCTGTTATCACGTTGACAGAAAAGCCGAGCATGTTCTGAGGGAAGGGGTGGCCATCCAGCTTCATCTTGTTATCGAACTTGAGGTGTCCCTCCTGGATAGCCTTCTGGATCCTCATCCTTAAGACCCTGCAATCGTTGATGGAGTGCGAGTCCCTGTCATGGAAGCCGCGATGAACGCTTCGCTTTAACTCCATCGGGCCGAAGCATAGAATGCCCCTCGGCGACTTAATTCGGCCTTCTTTCACCAAGAGCTCGAACAACTTATCGGCCTTCGTGATGTCAAAGTCGTAAGTCCCTTTGGTCCGCCCGACCCAACGCCGATTCATTGTCAAGGGCTCTTTACCCCACATGATTTCCGCCGCGGCTACCTCCAACTCATCGTCGAATCCTCGAACAGATCGGCTTTGTCCGGAACCGGTTGTAGATGTCGCCGACGTCGTGTCGCTTGCCAAACTTGGGGTCTTTCTTGAGGCCATATGCTCGATTGCTCATCGAGATAACTTTTGTGAAAGCTGGCCCAGGTTCTCAAACTCCATCCCAAATAGCTTCTCGCGCACGGCCGGTAACATCCCGGCGACGGCCATATCAGCCAGCTGATCGTCTGGCAAGTTCAGCGAGAAACACATACCTTTGACTTCCCTGAATCTTCTAAGAAACTCCAACGGTGTTTCGCTGTGCCTCTGTTTCAGGGTGGCGAGATCAATCAACTTTTTCTCAGAACTGCCGCTGAAGTAATGAGCGTGGAATTTACGCTCCAAATCCTTCCATCTGGCCACTGATTCAGGCGGCGGGGACGAGAACCACCGAAAAGCCGGGACCCGTCGGCCGAGGCGGGGAAGTAGCGAACCCCGAACGCCTCCTCGGCCGAGCATTCCCCAAGCCGCATGAGGTAACGGGCGATGTGCTCGACCGTGCTTGTCTCGTCCCGCCCGCAGAACTTTGTGAATCCCGTCGGCGGCTTCACCCTCGGCGGCGAGCACGTTATAGTACCACTCTAGGAACGGCGGCCTATAGGTGGGGCCCTGCATCTTTGGCTTGAGGCCGAACTGATTCTGCATCAATTCGGCCATCTTGCGCGCTAGGGCGTCATCTTCTTGCGCGCCTGCAGCTGGCGCGTACCCTGGGTGCGGGAAGGCGTCGAACGCCCCGTAATTCCCCACTTCATGATAACCACCGCCGTACAAATTCTTCTCGGGAGCCGCTTGGTCGACGGAGCTATTCTTCGACCGGGGTCAAGTGGGGCCCCGGATGAGCCGAACGCTAGGTCTCCGTACGTAGGCCGGTACGGATCGGCCGCGTGCACGGGCCGACCCGTGCTTCGCTCCGTGGTGGCGGCAGGATTGGTTGACTTCCCCGAAGCTTGCAACGGGGGCGAACCGGCCGCCCCCCGGCGCCCGCGGAGGAGGTTGGAATGCTTGGCTTCCGGAGCTTTGAGGAGGAGGCCGCCGCAACCGGCTCCGTAGCGGCGGCTGAGAGCTTGATTCACCCAGCTCCATGGTGCTCTTTCCAGCGGGCGCCTTCCCGAACGCTTGCCCCGCGCCCGGCCAAAGAGGGCCACCATCATCTGCTGGAGCGACCCGAGGAAAGCCTGGTTGTGCTTGGTGAGCATGTCGTCTACCGACTCTTGGAACATCCGCGCGCATTCCTCCTTCTCTTGTTGGGTTGTGGCATCGCTCTCTCCCGGCGAGCGCACTCCGGGCGGGTCATTCTTTAGATACGGTACACCACTTCGATTCTTCTTAAACGACATGAGACACTTTTGCCGAAACCGGTTCACGGCGTCTAGGAGCCGCCGATGCTTTCTGCGGAGAAAGCTCTTCGATGTTGACATCCGGGAGGTCCGAGATTTCGGGCATCTTGAACCAATTCGGTCGTGGTCCCACCGGGCGTGCCAAAAAGTGTGTTGACGCAAAAAGTGCACTCGCCGCCAATCACACGGCAAGCGGAAAAAAGCCGGCTTCACACGCGCGAGAGCAAATGACGTGCCGATCAATTTTTCCCGAAAATTAACAAAAGATAAAACAGTTAAATACCAAAGCTTGGAACTTGCCGGTGGTACCGGCAGTTCCATATTTACGGCTAAAAGCCAAGCAAGATGACACATAGCTATGTAAAGCTATCCGTCAAAGAACCACGACCATTCGGGTAACCGCAAAGGGAAAAAGAACATTGCCGAATGGATGACGTAAGCATGACAACGATCGGTCCTTGGATAAACATAGATGCATGTGCAAAGTTATGACCGATCTTCATGAAAATTAACATTAAACAAATAAAGTAAAGCACGGACATGATCATGTATTAAATAAGCATGCATAGATCCAAAGCACTAGTCTACCGCATGTCTAGTTACTTTAAGATCCGTCGGGTACGATGTCAAACAAATCTATCCACCGCATGATACGACTTGCATGAAAAACATACCACTTTCCACAAATAGATCTATCCACCGCATGATACAATCTAAATATGGAAAGCTAAAAGCATACGTCATTTAAAACATGAATAATGCACGTGATCTACTCGCGAAAACATAACCGAATACGGCTGAACAGCCGATCCAGGGTCCATGAAGAAGGAACAAACATTACCACGTGAATAAATCTATCAGACTGAATTGGAAATCTAGTCCACCGGATGACTAGCTCCAAAGCAACCCAAAAACCTGCATCTACCGCATGATACCCGGTTCTTTCAAGATTTATACGAACAAAGCAAGCTTGAACCCGCAACACGTAACAACCTAGATCGATTCGGTTTCGGCTATCGGAGAGCATAAGATCCACGCGTCAAAACACGAAACCTCGCTCGCACAAGGATCTTAAAAGAAATATAGCCGATCCAAACCCATCTAGATTGGGCAAGGGTGTGTTACATGAATTAAAGCATAAAGTAAAACTCATGATAACACGGGATAACTTAATGAATCTATTGGATCTTGCCAAAATCCGATAGAGCCGATAACTAGTTTCGAGCCAGATCTTAGCCTACCGCATGACTCATGATCTAACAAGAAACCCTCTTAAACCAAGCTTGAATCTACCGCATGACACAAAGCATGGTAACAAGACTACTTGCATCATATCTAAATCCACCGCATGATACTAGACATGATACAAGGTTGCCGGTACTCACGGAGGTCGACGGATCGATTGGCCCTCTCGAAGAACTCGACGACACGACAAGGACTCTAGGGTTTGGCGTAAGGCCGGTGTGTATTGAGGAATGATTGTGTTTGTTACATACATCCAGGGATCGTATTTATACCCTGTTGATTACAACTGCGAATGGATTCATTGCCTAACTAAGCTCGATCGCCTGTCCCTCCATTCGTCTCCCTTGATTTGAGCCACGTCACCGTCTAATCCCGTAAAATCAGCTCTACTGTTCCTTTGCCGAACTGGAGCAGATAGCCGACCGCGGATCTCTTTGCCGAAAATCTCTGGAAATATCCTTCCTTCCACCAGACGGACTTTTTTTCGAACCGGACCCACAAGTCAGACTCCTTACCAAATTTTGGTGTTAACAGGATGAGCTAGTGAAGAAGTTTCTTTTGAAGTTCTTTCCCATAAGCAAGGTCCAAGACTTAAGGAGGCAAGTGCTCACTTTCAAGCAAGGAGAGGATGAAGGAATTGATGAAGCATGAGACCGATTTAATGAACTACTTGAGCGAGGCCCGAACTTGGGATTTTCCGGTGACTTGATGTTGCATACCTTTTATTTTTCACTAACCCCTAACTCGTCTCGTTTTGTAAGCATGTGTGCGGGCGGTGATATAATGGATAAAACAATTAGTGAAGCCGCACAAATCTTACAAAGGATAAGCAATGGACAAAGAACAATACGAGATTGGCAAAGATGTTGTCGAGAGGAGCAAAACGACAAAAGCAAGCCCAAGGTGCTTGCTGAAATTTCTGAAAAAGATGAACCGAAGGTCAAGGAAGATGAACCAACCATACAAGAAGGTGAAGATCCACATCCCAAGGTAAGAGAAGTCATTTCGGATGTTAAAAATGTTGAAACTAACATGAATGTAGGCCGAAGTATGTGGAATGCTAGACCATTGGCGGAGTTCATTCAATCCGATTGGGTTCAAGTTGATTTCGCCCCACTAATTAACTACCGAAGGAAAGAGGAACGCCAACACGTTGCCAAACTAGTTGAAGATATATTTGATCAAGAGATGAGTGGAGAGTCGATCCAAAAGATGTTTGAAGAAGAAAGAGAAGAAGGAGATGAAGGATGGATCGACCGGTTTGACAACTCAAAGATTTATGATGAAGGAAGAGAAGAGTACAACCGTGATGAGCCTAGTGACTCAAAGGATAAATGGGAGGAGATAAGACTCAAGATAGATGATAGCTTGTGTGCTATTGAAGCCTACACACTAGCAAATCAAGACATGGAAGTACTCAAGGATGAAGGAAAGAGTGAATCAACAATGAGCGATCTTGATGACATGTGGTGCATGGAAGATAAAGAAAGCAACATACAAGTCTTTGAAGATGAAGATCTGGTTGATAAAGAAGACTTCAAAGAAGAGATGAATGCGTACATAGTTGAAGGATTACATGTTCCACATGATGAGTTGAAGAAATTGCAAGATGGTGATGAAGAGGCAACTACACTTGTTGAGATCGATTCGCCTTCAACACCACTTGATGAACCAAATATCACTCTTGTTGAAAAATCTCTAAGGCCAAGGTACGCACTGAAATCTCAAGATATTATTGGTATTGATGTTGATAAATTCAAATACTCATGCTCAACCAATAGTATGAATGATAGTTTAATGTCTATGCCTTGTTCCAATAGTGATCATGTTGATAGGATAGATTTTCTTGAGAATGAAAAAGAGGAAACATTTAAGATTGATCCAATTAATCTCACACCTAAAGAACCTTTGCCTAATGATGAGCTAATTGATATGCATGAAACATATGCTTCTTTTATTTACACCTTGACTTGTTGCTACAATTCACATGTGGTGTTAATTATGGACGCGTATGTTTACAATAAGTTTTGTAAATCCCGATCATGCTTTGCGCTTGGTCAAGCTAATGACCTTAAAGAATCATATGTCGGGAAAGGCCCGATTTTCACTAACCATGTAGACTAGGCTTAAATAATGAAAAAATAAGTCATGCCTAAAAGAGTTGCAAGATAAATCATCAACCTCTCCGAATCCCGCGATGGATGCTGCTGTCTTCATCAATTTGAGAGCTTGTTCAGAGGTGTACAAATGAAGAAAATGAGATATTCAGAAGATCCATCAAATTACCATTCCAATGCATCAAGAACCAACAAGTTTGAAGACCCGTGCAAGGAGTTATGGAGAAAACATTGAGCGTTGCGCGTTCTGAAATTTCAGGACAGATTTCATCGCCGAAGTAAAACGGACGTAACTCTCTTGTTCGGAGTCCGATTTGAGCAAATAAAGACTCGTTGGAAAGGAAATTTTGTGCACTGTGCAATGGAGTAGAGCTTGAGTATACTCTCTGTTCTGGACATCAAAAAAATTTCATAGAGTGAAGGCAGCACTGAAGGATGATAAAGAAGGAGATAACGATGAAACAAAAGGATGCTTTGGGCAAGTCTTCTATAAGTGATCAAGCACAACATGGGAATTAAATTAAAGCTGCATTGGTACCTTTTCTTCTTGCAAGAAGGGCCATGGCTATGCAACGAAAAGAAGGTATGTGAGAAAGTCGAGCTCTATGACTTTAAATGAAGCGCTTTTCGGGAGGCAACCCGTTTCTTTATGTTTTTATTCCTTTCTTAGAGAGAATAAAGAATGACACCATCTTATGATGATCAACTTGTGATTATTAATCTAAGTTTAGTTTTCTTTTTAGAACCACCATCATGTTCATGCTCATATTTATTTATTTGCATGCATTGCATTTTGTTATCAACATGATGTTTCTTTGTGTATACATGTTTTGCACATAGTTGGCTTGGTTGTTTTATATACTTAATGATGTATGCTTTCATATCCATGTTAATGCTCCAGCTGGGCATTTTCCTTTTGTGATCTTGTGTAAACGTGGTGTTTAAACAAGATTGCGGACCATTATCGTTAAGTTCGATAAACCTAGTTGGCTTTTCATATGTTTTCATGTTGCTTTGGTTAGTTTATAAGTTTTGAAATGCGCTTAATTTTTCTTGTGCTATAAGAGTTATTGATTTAGGGATAGACATGGTGTTTTAACCCTAGATATATAAACCTTTATGGCTATGGAGAAATTCGGCAACCTAGTTGTAAACATGGTGTTTAGAACTAGGTGAAAACATTGTGTTTGTTTATATGCTTTCCTATCATGTGCATACACACCTTGCACCACGTACACTCATTAGGTTTTTATTCCTTATTAAACTAATTATGCCACAAGTTAAGAATCTTAGGAGACATTGTTGGATTGTTGGCAATTCTATCTACTCCCAAACGTCACCTTGGGGGTAGAATGTGCGTTTAAAACGTCTTGCAGGCAAGATAAAGACTCTCACTACAAGGAAATTGAAGGATGGCTAAGAAGTGCTTTGTCTTCTTCTTCCATGACTAGCAAAATGCTAAGCATGGGGGAGACCCTGAATCTTCAACACGGAAGTGCAACATGACACTCTAGAAGATAGAATGATCAAGATCATTAACATCTCCGGATCAATGCGCAAGAAGTCACCAATCTCATCAAAATTCTGCATGGTCTCAAAGGGAAAACACTAGATATTTTTGGATATTTAGAAGCCCCATGAAGTTACGATTCCAACAAATCAAGAATCAAGACAATCGGAGGTTCCTACAAGCGGTTATGCCCAAATCACCGAGTGCAACACGTCCTGAAATCAGTTTTGGACAGCACGCAGCGCTGAAGTAAAACGGATATAGCTCCCTTGTTTGAACTCCGTTTTCGATGAATGACCACACGTTGGAAAGGTAATTTCATAAACTTTTCAATAGAGCTATATTTCGATATATTTTCTGTTCTGGACAGAGGGGGAAATCCATGAAAAAGAGACAGCAAGGAGATGATGGGAACAAGAAAGAGGAGATGGTGATGACAACATTGAAGAGAAGGGTGACCAATGACTCCATTAAGCATACAAGATCAAATTCATAAGTTTAGGAGCATTAATAAATCAAGACAAAAGAAAAAGCCACATCGATACATGGAGATGTCGGAAGAAGGCAACGAAGAATTACAAAGGATGGTAACATCTCCATGGACCTTCTCTTTTCCAAACACAAATGCTTGTAAGTATGCCTTCAA
Organism: Cenchrus americanus; assembly: GCA_947561735.1. Classification (NCBI taxonomy): domain Eukaryota; kingdom Viridiplantae; phylum Streptophyta; class Magnoliopsida; order Poales; family Poaceae; genus Cenchrus; species Cenchrus americanus. Next base: position 7,312,134 of record OX387240.1, on the reverse strand, counting down.
CCTCAACTAGGTGCAACCTTTTGTTTTTCTCTTCAAACAATAACATGTCTACTAGGAGGACAACCTAGGTTTCTTTTTACTTTCAATAGATAAGCATGACCATGTGTTCACCTCGATGTTCTATGTTGCCTATGCTTACGGAAAGATGATGAAAGTTGCCCCTTTGTTTTACCTACATGAAGTTATACATGTCTTGGCTAATTGCTCTCTATAATATGATCTGAAATTAATTTAAATACCGGCTCTTTTATTTGTGGAGGTGAAATGACTATGCTCTAGACCCACATACATATCTTTGCTCTTTGATTTAAGTTTTTGGATAGCCGGATAACTTGTTGTTTTTATGAAAACTTAACTTTTATTCTATCTACATATTTGTGATGCTCTTGCAAAGTTCTACCTACCAAAGCCATATACATATATGTTTTATGATAACAAAACCCGTAGATTGCAAACATATGTTTTGATGAGTTGGATTAGGATTGATTTCTATGGTTCAAGACTAAGAAGTCTGGTCATTCCTTTGTGTAACTTTTTCATGCTAGCCTTTTTGTCCATGCATTGTGGGTTTTCACATCGAAAATTTCACAAACTTCGCCGGGCATCCACCCTAAACCAAAAACATCTTTTTGTGATCACCTCCTTGTCCACAACCCAATTTGAGTATGGAGTAAAATTCTCGATGGAGATTCAAATATTCCGCAAGATTATGGAATTTATACTTACTTTAGCCGTCATTTCCCCTCTCTTTTATGCTCGAGGACGAGCATCGTTCAAGCATGGGGTAGGAGTCATTCTCTGACACAAATGCTATGTAAGTATTATGTTGCAAAAAAGTTTTGAGGAGCAAAAGAAAAAAAAGAATATAAATGAAAAATGAAAAAAATATGATAAGAAGAAAAGAAAAGTAAGAAAAATAGGAAGAATAAAGTGGAAAAAAAGAAAGAGAGAAAAATGAGAAGGAAATAAAATAAAGAAAAAAATAAAGATGCTCCTCGGTTCTTTTTGCTTCATAAGTTCTCAAGTGCCTTGATGACACATCCATACTCAAATCTTCCAACCATGTGTAATCCGATAACGAGGACTTCACTCGTGCCTCGGGATCATCCATTTGCCACTTGCACATGTCCACTTATCTAAATGTGTGTGTTTCATCCCTCCCTCTTTCCAACATTTATTTTCCATGGCCTTTTTGACGAGTCTCGGTAATTCCAATAGACCTCTCTTTTAATTTGACAATATTTCGGATGTATGTTTTGCTAGGATTGTTTTTAACCTTCCAAGCTCCACATAAGCCTTCCACTATCACATATGAGTAGAGTAGGTTGAAAATAATCTAGTATAGGCTTGAGTGACTTGATGAGATGAGTGTTCCATGAGCTCTTGCAAGAGATTTTCACTTATGTTGGATATGCATCTTTTTGAAAATCTCCCATGTGACAAGGTAATGGTTTGAAGTTCACTTAAGTTTGAGAGCATCGTGTTAAATGTGGCTTGTTCTTTATTGTTAGTCTATCTTCCATAATGAAAAAGAAGCCGGTCACAACTTGAACTTTAAAAATAAATTCTTAAGAGAGAGCCATTTGCCTTGTCATGAATGACTAAGCGCAGGGACAACATTGGAAGGCAACACTGATTTCCCTTTTAAGCAAGGATTACTTACTCGAGGACGAGCAAGGTTTAAGCATGGGGGAGATGTTGACGGTGAATTTCTGTCAACCTAGAGTACTTGTTATACATTGGTTTCGATTATGATTTGCAACTAACCGGCCACTAGGCATACTAATGATATAACAAGTTCACACTTGCATGTCGATTTTGGAGTTTGTTGTTTACGCAGGAAATCTACGCTAAAGAGGAGACTTTCGGGATAAGTTCACCAAGAACTTTGGAAGAAGATCATGAAGCCCGACAAGAGTCAAGACACGCGATGAACATGACTCCAAATGACCCAAGGACCGAAGCGTCAACGTGCAAGTCTTCAGGGACTCAACTAGAAAACAGCGAAGCTTGCATAGCAAGGATTCAAGCCTTAACCGTGAAGGAAACGATGTCAAAGGCCCACATGCAAGTGCACACGAATAAGGGATCACGCGAGAAGCAACCGGGGAGAAAACCGGGGCCGAACCGGGCCGAAGTGGGCTCGGGCCGGCCGGCTCGGGCCGACCGGCCCAGCCCACTCCGGGGTCGATTCGGTCCCCCTTTTGCCCTAGGTGTTCGTCTATTTATTGCCTCCGCCGCCGTCGGCCGCCACATCGAACAAATCATCCTACCGACACCATTGACCGGAACACCGCTGCCGCAAGATGAGGGAGAGAGTTAGATGAGCTCGTCACAAGGATCAACACCGGCGGAGAGAAGGAAGCAAGATGAGGACTCCAAGCCGCTGGCCTAGGGGTGTTCCCAAGCTCCATCGCCGCCATCTTCATCGACGACGTTCTCCGGAGTCTCCATCACCCCTATGTGCTTCAATCCGTGTAAGATGATGGGGTAATGTCTCCATTCATCCCTAGGATTAGATGGATACATGCTATGTGATCGCTACTCGATTTGTGGTTTCAATCTATTGTTTTCATGTTGATGATGCTTTGATGATTAAGGTTAGCTACCATGTTGTTTCAGGCGTATGATATCCGCTACTCCCATAGATTCCATCAACATACCGTGTCCATCATAGGTCTAGTCACGATTACCTTCGCATAGTGACAGTACGAGAGGAGGGAAAGGGCGAAACCGTGGTCACAACCCCCGGTAGATTGGTTTATCACTCTCGTGTAGTAGATGCATACCATGTTATCCTAGATCCTAGGGAGGGAACGCTTATCTTTCTTGCTCACTCTCTTGTGTTCACCCCTTTACCATCTAGTTTAACCCTAGATTTGTTTGATCAACTTAACTTAGATTAACTTAGGTTAGATTGTTTTACCTTTAGATAAATACTCTTTCAAAGGTTTTCCATTCAACTAGATTAGTGCTTGGTTAAGCGCTAGCAATCCCCTTGCTCCGCGGATTGACAAGAACCTTGGGAATCCCGTGGTGAAAAAGGTGTAGGTCCGTACGCTTGCGGATCGTAGGTGGATACTAGTTTTATCCGTCAACAGACATGCAGGCAAAGAGCGACGACTTGGTGCGGAGGAACAAGACGCTCCGCAACAAGTACAAAGGTACACCGCTTGACTTGTTGAGTAGTCGTTGGAGGTCGGGAGGTAGTCTGACCCGTTGTGCCTTGTTGTTTTTGTAGAGCTTGAAACCCGGGTGGAGCACCTGAGGGTCTCAGAGACGGATATGAAGAACCTCTTCTAACGGGAGCAGGAGGCCCGCCAGGTACTCGAGCTTGACTATAAGGAGCTTGCCTTCGAGTGCGACAAGCACATGGAGCTTCGAATTGCTTCTGATCGTGACCTCGTCAACTGCTACAAATCGTTGCAGAAGCTGAAAGAGGATTGCGAGGCGCTGCGGGCCCAGCTGAAGGAGGTTGAAGAAGCCGCGCTCCTGATTGCAAGGCTTTTGGTGCCTCATCCTGGCGGCCCCAAGATAGCGCCGCTCGTGGATCGCCTCAAGGAAGCCCCCAGCCGGCTGGCGGCGTACGTGAAGCATCTCGCGAAGTCGATCCCGACGCAGGTGCTCGCCTTCATGAAGTCATACTTCCCGAAGGCGCCGGTAGATGTAGTCGCTGGCGGGGTAGCCGCGAACTGTACGGATGAGCAGTACACGGAGCTGCTGGAGCAGATGGCGCCCATTGGGGAGCAAGTCGCCGAGAAGCTAAACCTCTAGTAGTCCTGTAGTAGTTAGCTCATGGCAGTGTATATACCAGAACATTTGTAATGTAATTGTTCAAGTGTAAATGAAAGAAGAGTTCCATCAATGAGTACTCGTAGTCGCGACCTCAGAGTGCGGAGTCCCATCGTGGAGTTGGTGCGAGTAGTCGTACTCGGCGGTAGTCCCGTTGAGGGAAGTAGAGAGTAAAGAAGTTGATGAACGATCAAACTTTATTACTGAAGAAGTACACCTGGATGGCCAGGGCCGTACTTACAGAGTAGTCGCCTGGACCCGGAGGTCGCTTACAGCTAAGTGGTGCTAGGGTGAGTAGCCGCTTATAGCAGTAGATCCGTAGGTAGCCGTGTAGGCTGGATCTTGGAGTACATGATCTCTCAGTAGACCGCTGCTAGAGTCCTTTGTCGCTTGTCGCAGCCCAGGATCTGTAGGTAGCCGCGCGGGCTGGATCCTGGAGAGGGGTAGTTGTTGACGGTGAAAATCCGTCAACCTAGCCATGAGTTTACCTTCGGTGTTGGCATGACTTCTGTATCTTATTCATTGGTACTAACCCCCGTGGTATAACAAGTTCACTTGTGCATGTCAGTTTTGGAGTTAAGTGTTTACGCAGGGTTTTAACGTTGAAAGCAAGACTTCCGGGATAAGTTCATTAAGCACCTCATGACAAGACCTTGAAGCCCGATACAAGTCAAGCAATGAAGTGAACATGACTCCAAGAGCCCAAGGACCAAGCCCGAGAAGATGATAAACTCCGAGGACCGAACCGAAAAAGTGCTTGAATCTTGCAAGACAAGGAATTGAGTCCAATTCGGAGAGAAACCGACGTCAAGGGCCCACATGCAAAAGGGGAGAACATCTAGAAGACGTGGGAAGCAACACCGGGCGAAGCAGGCCGCGGGATGGGCCGAATTGGGCCCAGGCCGGCCAGCCCAGCCCAATTCGGGGCCCAATCGGCCTCTACTTTGACCTAATTGCTTCTCAGGCTATAAATAGCCCCCTGACCGAGAGCCATGCAGAACCGAAGTCGTAATCCGCCGCCGAGGAGCAGAGAAGCTTGAGGGACACCATCTCGGAGATGAGGGTCGTGCTAGTTGTCTAGGGTTTCCCTAGCCGACGTGGGAACCTTGCATGGAAGACCATGTCGGAGCTCCGGAGCGAGGATCAAGATCGAGGGAGGGCCCCGGTGGTGATCTTGTTCATGTAATCATTCATGGTGAAGTTTGTAAGTGAATTCGATTTCTAGCGATTAAGTGCCTTCTCGATGATTTTGTTTTCTTCTTGGTTTTGCTTCTTCTACGATCTAGTTTGCAGCTAGATTACATAGGGTGCTCTTGTAGCCGCGGTGGCTAGAGGTGCATACCGGACCGGCCAAGTGATTTCAACTTGTTTTATCGAACTCGCCCTAGACTACCCGCATGAATAGGGATACATTGTGACAGAACGGGGGTTCCGAAAGGCGGGCGTTTTCGGAGTCGGATGGAAGGCCACGATTTAAAGATGCTTTTAATGAGATTCGCTTTTCTATCTTCGTCTATCTTGTTTGGAGCTACAACATAAGCATGATCTAGATTCTCTAGATTGGTTATCTCTTGCTTTCTCTTGCTACCTCTTTAGTAGATTAGATTAGATTCGTTTTCTTTATGAGTTAGTAGATTAGATGCAACTTGTCTTCATTAGATAGCTTTACCTTGCTTTACTAGATTGAATCCTTGCGTTGCACATTGTTCCACGGATTCGATACCTTGGGTTCACCACTCGAGGGAAGAAGGGTCCCTTGACTACGACGGGAGACTTGTCCGCTTGCAAGTCACAAACGAACTTTGATACAATTATTAACCGTCAACAAGCCCCTTTTTCTGGCGCCGTTGCCGGGGAACAAGCAATCAAGATCCGATCTAGTATCGCTTATCTTTCAGTTTTTCTTTTGATTTTCTTTTGCATCTCTTATGTTTGATCATCCCTGAAAAGAAAAAAAAAGAGTCAATCTAATCTAGTTTTGATTAACCCTAATTTTTCTTTTGTTAGATTTTTGTTTTATCACTAACCCTAACCGGAGATGGTTGGCTACCTCTCCAAGAAACCCAAAACTTTTTTTGTGGATGATCCAGGAAAACTTTATAGGCAAAGGTGACGTGCGACACAAGCTAAAGGGGTGGAAACCGTAGATTCAAAAGTTGAAGTCGAAGGACCGTCGAAATCTCCAAGGGAATCACCACCTCCAAGTCAAGACGCCGGAAGGCCCTTCAAATCAAGAGGAGGATGGAGAAGATGGAGATGGAGAAAGAAGCTCAACACCTAAAGGCCGCCGAAGCAAGATCCACATGCAAAGAGTGTGTGGAGTACGACCATGTCCAAGGTAACTCCGATTTAATGCAAGTTCGTCCATTCAAGATTTGTTTCCTCTTTGTGCACAATTCAAGGACTTGATGGATGAGCAAGCTAAGATCAACAAGGACGCCGTCACTAAGTTCGAGGCTATGGAGAAAATATTGAAGAATTTAGATGGCAAGGTGACGGAGGTCGGAAGCTCTATACGGGAAGTGTTCATCGTGATGAAGATGCTAGACGCAAGTGGGACAACTTGTTGGGCGCCCGATGGGTGACAAAGAAGAATATCCGAGACAACTCCAAGGTCCCAAGACGGCGAAGGCTACTCAAACTCATTCGTGAGAGATGAAGGATCACACTAGAGACCATGAAGATCACAACCGAAGACCAGAGTTCGAGATGCCGAGCCACAAGGAAGTTGTTGCATCCGTCAAGACCAAAGGACAAAGCCAGCCTGTGAAGACCAAAAAAAATGACTAAGCCAAAGTGGGTACCTAAGATTGCAACACCCGCAAAGAGCGTTGATCCGGAGTAATCAAGTGAAGAAGTCTAGCCATGGACTATAAACGAAGCGCTAGGCGGGAGGCAACCCGTTTCGTCGAGTCAAGAATAAGCTACCGGGAGGACAACCCGATTCCAGGTTTTTCAAGTCTTTTAAATATAATTCAGTTTTGAAATTTACTACGCAAAACCTTAGACTTAGAATGGTTGAACAATATTAGAGACATAATTCTTGGTTGAATATTTTGCTTGATCATAAACCCTTTACATGAACCATCCTATGTGATTGTTTGCTTCTTTTTCGAGAAACCACAACCAAAAAAAATTTCAGAACCTAACTCAACCCTTCACCCTCATTATGGTGCTGTGGTTGACTTGTTTTTCATGCTAAGAACACTCGAGTAGAGCCACGACTTATACCTAGGTGTTAATTAAATTTCAGCATGTGGTAGGACTCGCGTGAACGTAGAAACTTGATTTTTGGTTGGTTTAAAAAATCCATATCCTTGGTTTCTCTAAGATTAGAATTTTTCTAAGCCTCACTTAATTTTATTTCATTCAAAATCTCTCTCATCTAATCAAAATTAGGACCTAAACCTATGCCCCCATGATCAAGCCGGGAAAAGCTTGCTCTCAACTAATGAAGGCAAACTATACCGGTAAGACCGAAATCGACATAGTCGAAAAATATTTTTGACTTACATTTGTTTTTAATGGTTTAAAAACTTATCTAAATTTATGCTTGAGCTCTTGCATGGCTCTGAAAAATATTTTTAAATTTCGAAATTAGAGTAGTGCTTAGCCTTAAAACATGCTTAGAGGGAGGCAATCAAGTTAACTTGACCATACATGCACCATGATACATCACGGGATGCCCCTCCAACATCTTTTATCAAACCACATGCAAAGTACAAGCATGGGGGGGCAGCCAAGGCCTTGTTTTGTAGGAATATGATGGAGGCATGTGAGGCAAGGGAGTATGGAAGTGAGTCAAAGTGAAAACATCAAGTGGAAGGAGCAATAATGCAAGCGAAGGAGTGGACGGGAACGTTTGGAAGGTGTACACGATCACGAAGCAACATGAATGCACTAGAGAAGAACCGAGCCAAGAGGAGGAGAGAGGTAAGTCTTTCATCCAACTCTTTGTTCGTGTGCTCTAGTTTGTAGGCCGGAATCACCTTAGACTTAGCCATCCACCGCGTTTGTTTCGTGCAACAAATCACATCCTTAATCCACTCAAAGTCCAGACTCCAAAATAATATTTGTGTACCTTGTCACCGGGTGAAAACCCCGGATATTTATTTATGAGGGAGAGCGCTGCAATTATGGAAGAAAACTACAAGCCTTTTCACCGAAGAAAAAGGGATCATCGTCGTCTAAGCCATCAACCCCTTCGAGGAGGCACTCGGTTTCCGAGTTTCCTCGGAGTATGGAGGAGGACACGGCACCGCCGAGGAGGAACCACACTTTTCTCCTTGGTGGCATGAGGGCCACACGAAACTCATTTATTAGGTTTACCAAACTTCAATAACATATGGAGGAGCCGCCTGTCCAACCTCACCACTTGACACGATCATCCGCTCCACCTCCATGTGCTCCGTGGCATTCCAATGGGTTTATCATCACGACGGAGGAGGAGGAGAAGAAGCTAGCTCGCCTTGGGTAGAGGCTTGTAGCGAACGTCGACATCGATGACCAAGCTCTCCACATATTGGGTTTCACACGGGACACCGGTGGAATTCTCTAGCGGAGTGTCGGCAAACACCCACAAGGAATTCGCCTAGGAAATTTTCATGACCATGGCGCATACCCTTGATGAAGGAGTGCTGAGTCTCTCATTCCGTTGGAGGGAGCCCACAAGTGGAGAAGAAGGAAGACATCGTCGGAAGGGTAACCTTGATCAATGATGCTATTTCTAGCACCTTGATGGGGTAATCTCCTTTCATCCATGGGTTGCAATCGATCTTGAAATGTAATCATACTTTGTTGGATTATCTATCTATCGTCTTTTGTTGGAAATACTTTAATGCTTAAGGTTAGCTACCATGCCGTAAAGGGAGTAAGGGTCTCAATGCTTCCTTGGATCCATTCAACACAATCATCGATAGATTAGATTGGTTTTCATGTTCAAAACGATTGCATGTTCTAGTATCGTAGACCCATGGGCGAGTGTCCCCTATTTTAAAAAGGGAGCTCCGGAACAAGTGGATGTGCATGAGGCACATGGGAAAGTTTTTGGAGTATGATCACGGGAAGAGACCATCAACGAAGAAATACTATCCGGAACCCCATCATCCAAGTGTGTCACTTTTGTGCAAGTGGATTTTTGGGAGAACGAGAGAGACGAAGATAACCAACACGGAGTTGAATTGGCTTTACTCGGCTTTGATTGCCAAGTGGCCAATAGACCCCACTCACCTATGATCAACCGGTGGTGTTGTTAAGCAACATCGAGTTTGGAAGATATTGGTTCGGGGTGTTGCCTCTCCATATTGGCTATCTCTTTAAAACCGGGTATTACAAGGAACCCAAATCATCTCCTACCCGGGACTTCCCTAGGAATATATGAAGAAAGGAAAATATAAGAGTGAAGATGAGAGAGGAGGCTTCCAAGTGGCCTAGGTGAATTTGCCCCTTCCGGATTGAAGATTAAGACTTTTCTTGAGGGGAAGAAGATCGGTTAGAGGAAGGACTTCTTGTGCCAGCGAAGAGAAAAAAAAATAAATAATAGAGAAGGATTAGGAGAAGGTTTTTCCACGACCCAAGAAGGAGGTGCACAACAAAATTATGTCCCACCATTGGGAGGAACCCCGGCGCCGCCAAGTTACTACGGTGGTGTACCAATGCAAGCATGGGGGAGTGGTGCAGCCATACCCCCACCATTTTTGCGGTGCCCAACGTAACCTTTGCGGAGCCATTTGCACACCTTCCTCAACCACAACAAAATGTGGCCACCATTGGAGGATACGCTGCAAGGAACGTGCAAATTATTGCAGCCATCCTAACCAATGCAAACCAAATGGGTGAAGGAAATGCAAACGTCGCTTATATGCTTGGACACCTTCACCTAGCACCGTCGGACAATTCATAGGAGGAGTGGTGCATTCCTATTACAAGTAAGGGTACAACAACCAAGACTATTAATATCAACCACCGGCGGAAGATTAGAGAGAGGAGGAGCTTTAGTTATCTTTCCTTTACCCCTTTTCTTTAATTTTCAGCTTGTTTGCGCCTATGTATGCGTAGTATTTTCAGTTTTACTTTAATTTTTAGTGTTAGCTTAATTTTTCAGCGTGTATCTTAGTGTTTATTTTCATCATGAATAATGTCACCACCAAGTTTTTACCTTTGGTAAAGTTAAAAAGTTTGTGCCATGATGATATATGATTAAAATTGCCACTTTGTTTATCTTTGTAATTGATTTATGCATGTTTAAGCTAGTGCTCTCTTAAAAATACAAATCTGAAATTATTTAAATGCTAGCTTAATCTTTAGCGGAGGTTATGATTAAAATAAAGACCCATAGTGTTTTATGTGCTCTCAAGTTATGAATAGATTAAAGATGTCTTTTATGCTCAAAAATATCGCTAACCTTGTCACAAATATCACTTGTGTGTTGCTCAACCTTTCCAAAGCCTAATATATATTTGAGTGCATAAACCTTAGTGTACAAGATTTATTTTTGAGTGAGTTATTGCAGGCCATGATTTCTCTGGCCCGAGACTAAGAAGCTGGTCATTCCATTTTTTGCGTATCTATCTTTTTGCTAGACTTTTATCCGTGCATTGTGTATCCCCGCATTGGAGATCTCACAAACTTCGCCGGATATCCACCCTTAAACCAAAATATCATCTTTTGTGATTACCTCCTTGACCACAACCTATCGTTGAGAATGGATCATCAATTCAAGGAAGATCGCAAGACGATGCCAACATTGAAGAATTCAAGTATCTCTCCAAGGAAAAATATTTCCGGTACCTGCCTTATTTTCGCCTCTTTGCTCGAGAACGAGCAACGCCTAAGCATGGGGGAGGAGGTAGGTACGGTGCAGTTTTAGAGTTCAAAGGGGGGTATTTTTAAAAAAAATGATGAATGAAAAAAAAATCGGCGATGTACGTGACTTCCAAGGTGAAGGTCTCATAAGAAAAAAGAAAAAAATATAGATATATATATATATATAATGAAAGAAAGAAAGAAAGAAAGAAAGAAAAGAATGAGAAATATGAGAAAGAAAAAAAATATGAGCATAAAGTAAACTCCCCGGTTCTCTAAGAGTGCAATCAAGGCTTCAAGTTAAAAAGATCCATTCTCATTTTCCAACCATGTGCAATCCGATAACGAGGACTTCTTTTGTGCCTCGGGATCACTCTTTGCCATTTGCACATGTCCACTCATCTAAAAGTGTGTGTATTTTTCTCTTTCCCCTCCTTGATTTAACATTATTTTCCAATGACCTTTTTGACGAGTCTCGGTAAGACCATGAGAAGCTTGTCTTGTTTTGACAACACCTCATTTATAAAATCTTGGTAGGACTAAACTTTCCCAAAGCTCCATATAAAGCCTACCACATATGTGATGAGAGGGAAAGGAGTAGAATATATAGGCTTGAGAGACAAGCGAGATGAGAGTTCATGAGCAATATGCAAGGTGATTTAAATTTGTGAACTTGGTTTAGCTCTTTTCTTTATCTCGTTCTTTATTTCAAAAATTCTGAGATCTATTTAAACTTTGTGAGCATGTTAATACTTGTGGGATAAGCTTAATAAGAATCTACCCCCCGTAGAGGTGAAGGCTAGTACATTATGGAATTTTAACGTATTAAACTTTTGAGAGCATTATGTTTTTTTTCATGTATGATCAAGTGCAAGGTTTAAACATTGATGGGCAACGATGATATCCATCGAAGGCTTACTCGAGGACGAGCAAGGTTTAAGCATGGGGGAGATGTTGACGGTGAAAATCCGTCAACCTAGCCATGAGTTTACCTTCGGTGTTGGCATGACTTTTGTATCTTATTCATTGGTACTAACCCCCGTGGTATAACAAGTTCACTTGTTCATGTCGGTTTTGGAGTTAAGTGTTTACGCAGGGTTTTAACGTTGAAAGCAAGACTTCCGGGATAAGTTCATTAAGCACCTCATGACAAGACCTTGAAGCCCGATACAAGTCAAGCAATGAAGTGAACATGACTCCAAGAGCCCAAGGACCAAGCCCGAGAAGATGATAAACTCCGAGGACCGAACCGAAAAAGTCTTGAATCTTGCAAGACAAGGAATTGAGTCCAATTCGGAGAGAAACCGACGTCAAGGGCCCACATGCAAAAGGGGAGAACATCTAGAAGACGTGGGAAGCAACACGGGCGAAGCAGCCGCGGGATGGGCCGACTTGGGGGCCCGAGCCGGCCGGCCCCCCACCAATTCGGGGCCCAATCGGCCTCTCCTTTGACCTAATTGCTTCTCGGGCTATAAATAGCCCCCTGACCGAGAGCCACGCAGAACCGAAGTCGTAATCCGCCGCCGAGGAGCAGAGAAGCTTGAGGGACACCATCTCGGAGATGAGGGTCGTGCTAGTTGTCTAGGGTTTCCCTAGCCGACGTGGGAACTTTGCATGGAAGACCATGTCGGAGCTCCGGAGCGAGGATCAAGATCGAGGGAGGGCCCCGGTGGTGATCTTGTTCATGTAATCATTCATGGTGAAGTTTGTAAGTGAATTCGATTTCTAGCGATTAAGTGCCTTCTCGATGATTTTGTTTTCTTCTTGGTTTTGCTTCTTCTACGATCTAGTTTGCAGCTAGATTACATAGGGTGCTCTTGTAGCCGCGGTGGCTAGAGGTGCATACCGGACCGGCCAAGTGATTTCAACTTGTTTTATCGAACTCTCCCTAGACTACCCGCATGAATAGGGATACGTTGTGACAGAACGGGAGTTCCGAAAGGCGGGCGTTTTCGGAGTCGGATGGAAGGCCACGATTTAAAGATGCTTTTAATGAGATTCGCTTTTCTATCTTCGTCTATCTTGTTTGGAGCTACAACATAAGCATGATCTAGATTCTCTAGATTGGTTATCTCTTGCTTTCTCTTGCTACCTCTTTAGTAGATTAGATTAGATTCGTTTTCTTTATGAGTTAGTAGATTAGATGCAACTTGTCTTCATTAGATAGCTTTACCTTGCTTTACTAGATTGAATCCTTGCGTTGCACATTGTTCCACGAATTCGATACCTTGGGTTCACCACTCGAGGGAAGAAGGGTCCCTTGACTACGACGGGAGACTTGTCCGCTTGCAAGTCACAAACGAACTTTGATACAATTATTAACCGTCAACAGTAGTCCGGAAACTAGTGCCTGGACCCGGAGGCCGCTTACAGTGAGGAAGTAGTCTGGAGACTGGAGCCAGGACCCAGAGGCCGCTTACGGCGAAGGGGTCTTGATGTAGTCGTGTAGACTTGAGCCCCGGAGTAGTCGTGTAGACTAAGCGTAGAATCGACAGAGTTGGTCGACGTTCCACGAGTTGTTGATGTCTTCGCCTTCAAGTGTTTGGAGGCGGTAGGAGCCCGGCCCGGTCACCTTTGCAATTGTGAAGGGACCTTCCCAGGGGAAGCTGAGCTTGTGTAGTCCTTCCGTGTTCTGGATACGACGGAGGACGAGATCGCCGACGTTGAAGGAGCGTTCCTTGACGTTGCGATCATGGTAGCGTCGGATACCCTCCAGGTACCTTGCTGATTGGACGAGGGCAGCGCAGCGAGCTTCTTCGACGTTGTCGATGTCAACTCGTCTGCTGTCTTCCGAGACGCCTTCGTCGTAGTGTTCCACTGTTGGTGAGTTCCATATGACATCAGCAGGGAGGATTTCTTCGGAGCCGTAGACCAGGAAGTAAGGGGATTGCCCTGTTGGCTTGGAAGGCTGAGTACGTAGCCCCCAGAGTGCGTTGGGTAGTTCCTTGATCCACTTGCCTCCTTTGGAGTTAGCAGCGTCATGTAGCCGCTTCTTGAGAGCGTCGAGCACCATCCCGTTGGCGCGCTCGACTTGTCCGTTGGCCCGAAGATGGGCAACTGAGACGTATCAGACGTCGATCCCGCTGTTCTCGCAGTACTCCCAGAACTGATGATTGTTGAAGTTGGAGCCCAGATCTGTGATGATGCGGTGGGGTAGACCGTAGCGATGCACAAGTTCATCCAAGAAGTCGAGTACTCTGTCGGCCTTGGGGCATGTGACCGGCTTGACCTCGATCCACTTGGTGAACTTGTCGATGGCCACCAGTACTCTATTGAAACCACCTGGCGCAGTTGGCAGTGGCCCAATCATGTCGAGCCCCCAGCAAGCGAAGGGCCAGGTTGGCGGTATGGTGACTAGCTTGTAGGCTGGGACGTGTTGCTTGCTTGGTGAAGTACGGCATCCTTGGCACCTTCGACGAGTTCTTCAGCGTCGCCCAGAGCGGTGGGCCAGTAGAAGGCTCTCCGGAAGGCCTTGCTGACCAGCGTGCGGGAGGACGCGTGGTTGCCGCAGACGCCCTTGTGGATCTCCTCCAAGATGTCCTTGTCTTCTTGCTGAGGGACGCACTTCATGAGTACTCCAGAAGATGCACCCCGCTTTTAAAGCTTGTCTCCGACGAGGACGTAGGACTTGGCGCGGCGGATGAGCTGCTCGGCCAAGTTCTTGTCCGAGGGAACCTTCTGCTCGCTGAGGTAGTCGATGAAGGGTTGCCTCTAGTCCACGTCGATCATCATGACCTCCTGTCCGGCCGGTGGGTTGGCTGGGACAGTGGTCGATGGCGCCGGCTCCGGGATGGAAGGCGCGTGAAGCTCGTGAACGAATACGCCCGCTGGTACTTGAGCACGAGTAGATCCAAGCTTCGACAGGACGTCCGCTGCAACGTTGTTGTCGCGGACGATGTGGTGGAACTCGAGACCGTAGAACTTGTTCTCGAGCTTGCGGACTTCTAGGCAGTAGGCGTCCATGTTCTCCTTGTTGCAGTCCCAGGACTTGTTGACTTGGTTGATGACCACTACGGAGTCGCCGTAGACTAGTAGCCGCTTGATGCCCAGTGAAGGCGCGAGGCGGAGCTCGTGTAGCAGAGCTTCGTACTCGGCTTCATTGTTTGAGACCTTCCAGAAGATCTGTAGGACGTACTTGAGTTGTTCGCCCGTTGGAGAGATCGGGGAGTACCCCTGCACCGCGCCCTCGAGGTTGAGTGAGCCGTCGAAGTACATCACCCAATGCTCTGGTCGCACAGTTGGAGTAGGTAGCGGGTTCTCCCGCCACTCTGCCATGAAGTCGACTAGCGCCTGCGACTTGATGGCTGTGCGTGGCTTGAAGTCGATGGTGAGGGCACCGAGCTCGACTGCCCACTTGGAGATTCTTCCAGTAGCATCTTGGTTCCGCAGGATGTCGCCGAGCGGGTAGTCGGTGACGACGGAGATTGAGTACTCCTGGAAGTAGTGTCGTAGCTTCCGCGAGGTGATGAGTACTGCGTATAGGAGCTTCTGCACGGGCTGGTAGCGTGCCTTGGACTCGGATAGGACCTCGCTGACGAAGTAGACTGGGCGCTGGACTGGGTAGGCGTGGCCGTCTTCCTGCCGCTCGACGATGATGGCAGTACTGACCACGTGAGTAGTCGCAACGAGGTAGAGCAGTAGCTGCTCGCCTTTGCGAGGAGCCGTGAGGACCGGTGGCTTCGACAGGAAGTCCTTGAGCTGGGCAAGGGCTTGATCCGCCTCTGGAGTCCACACGAACTTCTCTTGGTGCTTGAGTAGTTTGAAGAAGGGTAGACCCCGTTCTCCAAGCTTCGAGATAAATCTGTTTAGTGCCGCCATGCACCCGGTCAGCTTCTGGACGTCTTTGATGCTCGTGGGAGCTCTCATGCTGGTGATGGCGAAGATCTTCTTGGGGTTGGCTTCGATGCCGCGTTGGCTGATGATGAAGCCGAGTAGTTTGCCCGAAGGTACGCCGAAGACGCACTTGTTCGGGTTGAGCTTCCAGCGGTACTCGCGCAGGGATGCGAAAGTCTCTTCATGGTCGTCGATGAGGGTACTGGAGTTTCTGGTCTTGACGACCATGTCATCCACGTAGGCCTCGACGTTCTTGTTGAGCTGCTTCTTGAAGCAGGCTTGGATAGCTCGTTGATACGTTGCGCCAGCGTTCTTCAGCCCGAAGGACATGGTCGTGTAGCAGTACGCGCCAAACGGGGTGATGAACGCGGTCTTCTCCTGGTCTTCTTCCTTGATCGCGATCTGGTGGTACCCGGAGTAGCAGTCGAGGAAGCGAGAGCGAGTCGCAGCCCGCCGTGGAGTCGATGACTTGATCAATCCGCGGCAACCCGAAGGGGTCCTTGGGGCAGTGCTTGTTGAGGTTAGTGTAGTCGACGCACATCCTCCACTCGTTCGAGTTCTTCTTGCGGACGAGGACGGGGTTGGTGAGCCACTCAGGATGGAAGACTTCTCTGATGAAGCCACCCGCGAGTAGTTTGGCGAGTTCCTTCTTGATGGCGTCCCGTCTGTCGTCGGCAAAGCGTCGGAGGTGTTGTCGCTTGGGGGTGGCCTTAGGATCGACGTTGAGGTAGTGCTCAATCAGCTCCCGGGCACTCCCGGCATGTCCGTCGGCTTCCACGCGAAGATGTCGCGGTTAGCCCGAGGAAGCCGATGAGCGCGTCTTCCTATTTGGGGTCGAGGCCGGCCCCGATGGTGGTGGTCTTGCTGGCGTCGCCTGTCCCGAGGTCGATCGTCTTGACCAGGATCTCCTCAGCTGGCTGAGGCTTGTTGGAGTTGTCAGACTTCTCAGGGATGTCGAGTTCACTTGTAGCAAGTTTCTTCGACGCGGCATAGACCTCCATCATCGCGTTGGGTACTTGATTTGTGGAGGCGATCTCCACGGCTTCTGTATCGCAGTCGTGGGAGATCCTCAAGTCCCCTTCGAGAGAGAGTACACCCGCTAGGCTTGGCATTTTGAGTACCAAGTAGGTGTAGTGGGGCACCGCCATGAACTTGGTGATGGCCGGTCTGCCGAGGATGGCATGGTAGGAAGTCTCGAAGTCCGCGACCTCGAACTTGACGTACTCAGTACGGTAGTTGTCCCGAGATTCCCTGAAGGTAACTGGCAGGACCACTGAGCCCAGTGGAATAGCCGCGTTACCGGGGACGATGCCGTAGAAGGGCGTGTTGCTCTTGGTGAGCATGTGGGTGATGTCGAGCTTCATTTTCTTCAAGGTCTTGGTGAAAAGGACGTTGAGCCCGCTTCCACCGTCGATGAGGACCTTGTTAAGTTTGGAGCCCGCGACCACTGGTTTTAGGACGAGAGGGAATCGTCCTGGCTTGGAGAAGCTGGTCCATTGATCTGCGCGGGAGAAGGTAATGGGTACCTCCGACCACCTGAGAGGGGTCGGAACCGCTGGTTCAATGCTCATGACTTCTCGACGCGTTGCCTTCTGCTTCCGCCTGCTGGGCAGTCCGCCGAAGAGAACGTTGACAGTCTTGTCGGCTTCCTGGAAGTCGTTGTTGTCGCCATCCTTCTTCTTGCCCTTTTTGCCGTGAGGGTGTGGTGGCTCCAGCGTATCCTTGAGTGCATGCCTAAGTTGGTAGCACTGCTCGGTGTTGTGGTTGCCGTTTGGATGCCACGGGCACTTTTCCTTCAGCAAGTCTTTGAAGCTTCCGGAGTTCTTCTTCGGGTTCTCCTTCGCAAGACGCTGGATAGCCGCGACAGTGTTGTCTGGCTTGCGCTTGCGGTTGGGACCCGAGTAGTAGTAGTAGTTGTTGTTGTTGCGGCCGCCTTGGTTCGCGTTGCTGCCGCTGCCGCCGCCCGTGTTCTGCTTGGTCTTGCCACGGATGGCGTCGTACTTGGCGTTCGCCTTGTCTTCTTCATCCGCCCAGGACGTAATCATGTCCTTGAGGTGGGGGATGGACCTGGGGCGGCGGCGACCAAAGTCTTCAAAGGTGCGGCGGTGGTAGAGGCCGTCTTGGAAGAGGTCGATGACCTCCTTGTCGGTGACGTCGACGACGGTAGTGCGCTTGTCGAAGAAGCGGCGCATGTACTTGCGAAGGGTCTCGCCTTGTTCCTGCTTGACCATGGCCAGGTCCATGCGAGTACCCGATCGGCCCATGGCGCCCGCGAAGTTGTCGGTGAACCGCTCCTTCGGTCGGTCCCACTTGTCGATCGAGTGCTTGTCCAGCGACTCGAGCCATGTGAGTGGAGCTTGGTCCAGGCAGAAGGGGAAGTAGAGGCACTTGGTGTCGTTGTTGCCGCCAGCGTTCTCGATGGAGAGGGCGTAGCACCTGAGCCACTGAATGGGGTCCTACTTCGCATCGTACTTGGTGATCCCCAAAGGTTTGAACTTGTCGGGGAGGAGTAAGTTGCGAAGTCGAGGTGAGAAGGCGGGGAAGCCGTCGTTGTCGCCTGCAGTGGCCGACTTCTTCCGCCACAGCTCTTCAATCTTCTGGCGAGCGTCGTAGCCGCCCTGTGAGGCACCAGAGGCGTGGCTGTTCGCGTCGCCGCGGCCGCCGCGACCGCCGCCGCCGCCGGCCCTCCTGTTGGCTCCATGGTTGGAGCTTCCGCCGTCGCTGCCGCCGCCGTCAGGGTCGTGGCCGCCGCCGCCGGCAGGAGCACAGTGAGGGACAACCTCACGGTTGCTATTGCCATCCTGTAGAGGTCCGCCGGTGTTGGAGCGAGTACGGTTGGGCTGAGCTGGGAGCTTAGCTCGGGTACAGTTGGGACCGTGGTTGGCA
Source organism: Cenchrus americanus (assembly GCA_947561735.1). Lineage (NCBI taxonomy): Eukaryota > Viridiplantae > Streptophyta > Magnoliopsida > Poales > Poaceae > Cenchrus > Cenchrus americanus. Next base: position 7,293,819 of record OX387240.1, on the reverse strand, counting down.
CTGCGACTTGTAGCTTCGTTGTCGCGGTGCCTGGCAGGAGGAGGTTGGTTGACTCTGTTGTCGACCCGCATGAAGTAAGCGTCTTCAGCGAGCTTGGCGATGACCTCTCCAACGCATATGCCCTGAGCCTGACGTGCGATCGCTGTGATCTGCATGAGGCATTGCTCAGGGGTAGTATGTACTCTGCTCTCGACCGCCTCGAGAGCTTCCGCGAGGTTGCAGATGGGGAGGTTGTCCCGGAGACGTCGGCGTCGTTCGTTGCGCTTTCTGTTACGCTCGCGTCGAGCGTCTCTGTTGGCGGGGGTCTCGTCTACCGGAGCATCGGCAGACAGTTCGTCGGAGGAGATGTCCTCAAGGTACTTGTCTGGAACCGTCCCTGAGGGTCCTGGTGTGTCGCCGGCAGCCATGAAGACTTGGCGATCGGGGGTGCCAAGGCTGGACTCAGAAGGCGCCACCTCAGTTGGTGTGTTCGAGTCAGCCCGGGCCAGTGGTGTTCCCCCTGGAACGGGAGCGAGTCGATGTAGGCGACGTAGAGTGAGTCTCTGCTTATCAGGTCAGCGGGCTTGCGGTCTAGCCAGTAGGCGAATCTCCCGGCCGGTGTTGATGATATAACCAGCCCAGAGGCCGGCCCTGATAAGGGGTGCTCAGTAGAGTTGCCATCGGACTCGGGATCCTCCGGGTCCGACCCGAAGTCGAACTCGTAGCGAGGTAATCCGAGTAGAACTCGAAGAGGGGGTTGGAGTCCGAAGCGTGGCCGGGGGGCGGTGTCGGAGTCCGAGTTGTACTCGGGTACGGGTTCCTTGCCGGCCCGGCGTGAAGAAGGAGCCCCCGTGCGGGCCCGGCTGAGGACGCGGGGACCACGCGCGGAGCGCTCGCAGGGTGAGGGGATAACCTGCGATGGCTGAGCAGCCGGCTCGCATGTGATGGCCCATGGAGACGTCGAGTTTGAGTTGGAAGCGGACTCGAGCTCGAAGTCAGCGTGACGGTTGAAGAGCGAAATTTCGCCGAACTTGCCGGTGAGTTCGCCTGTGACAGCTTCTGGGAGCGTCATGAAGCCGGTCTCCGGGTTGGGTGGCATGGTGAGGCGGCGTTGGAAAGATCTCGCGCCGTCAGCAGTGCAGACCCAGGCGCCGAAGACGAAGGTGTCGCCGCGGTTGAAGGCGACGGTTGGCTTGAAGTAGACAGGAGCCGTCGAGTTCGCCATGTGATCTCGGGCGAGAGCCCCCTACCGGCGCGCCAGTGTCGGTGTTTTAGACCGGCAACCTACTAAGGGGAGTACCCGAAGTAGATGAATGTGACTCGCCGAGATCGGTAACTCGAAGGAAGAGACACGTGGTGTCGGTGCGGAATATGGTCCCGACACTAACCAGTAGATAGCGCCGAGGTCTATCCCTCAATGGTCGATGCTAAGCAACAAGGGACACGGGGTTTATCCTGGTTCCGGCCGAGGGGCCGTACGTCCAGCAGTGGCGTGCTCGAGGCACTATATTACTTAGCACCGGGGGTGCCTGTAGTGGGGCGGCTACAAGCAAGGCGGGAGAGGAAGCAGGGCTTCCAAGTCCCTGGCTGAAGATATTGTGGGAGAATTGGAGAGTGAATACGTGGTGTGTGAAGGGTTCCTGTTGTCTGTTGTCTTGTGTGTGTTGCGTCCTGTTTCGTGTCCCCCGCGGCTGGGGGGTTCGCTCCCCCTTTTATAGATCAAGGGGGAGGCGGTTTACATGCGCGCCGCGCTACCTAGCTACGTGGGGAAGTGCGACGTGCTATGCTGTAGAGTGGGCGGCCGTCCGGCGATCCTTGCGGCGATCCGGTCATCATGGCCTGACTTGTACCCGAACAGTGGCGGTTCGAGGGTAGGAGAGCAGCGGATGGCGGTGATGTCCTCTGATAGGCTCGAGGGAGGTGCTGACGTAGGCCTGTACGGAGTACAGGTGTAGGCAGAACGGCGTTCCTTCCCGACGCGCTTCACAGGCCTGGAGTTGTTGCTACAGCCTCAGGCGTGCTCCTGTACGCGCGGGTACGGCGGCCACACCGTTACAGTGGCAGGGATGGCAGTCCACCGGCCTAGCGTCTCCACCTAACCCTGTAGGGTCACAAGAAAGTGAATCGAGGGTGAAGCCGGCCCCCTTTCGAGGGCCCGGCGCGTTAGCCGTACTGGAGCGTGCGCACGGTGTCACGGGACTGACACCGGCCGCGCCGCACGCTCCCTTCCCACGGTGGCGGGGATGGGCTCCTCCCTCGGGGAGTTGGTGCGGCGGCACCGGGGTGCGAGCCCCGGCGCATGATGGCGCCGTCCCGCCGGTGTCGGGCGTTAAATGCCCGTGTACGGGGGCCGGCGCACTCGTGAGGGGCGCCCTCGAGCGTGGCGGACCCCGGCCGAGGGCAGGACGTACCCTCGAGCGAGGCGAAACCCGCTCGAGGGGGAGTGAGCCCTCGAGCGGGGCGGAGCCCGCTCGAGGGAAGTGCTGCCCCTCGAACGGGGAAGCCCGCCCGAGGGGGGCGCGTGTCCTCGAGCGAGGCGGAGCCTACTCGAGGGGATCTCTAAGAGGGTCGCCTTGGTGGGCCGTCGGGGTCCCTGCGGTGTGGGCCGTGTCCTGCATGGTTAGGCACCTGCATGGTTAGGCTTAACGTGTTTTGGTTTCGTTGCGGGTTTTAAGTGAGGTCTTCCCCATTGTTTAAGGGGACCCCTTGAGCTGTCCCCGACACGTGGCACACAATTTAGACAGGTTCGGGCCGCGAGGTGCGTAATACCCTACGTCCTGTATGTTGCGTAGCTCTAGATTGATAGGGTACGATTACAGGATGTGTAATAGTCGCCGTGAGTTGAGTTAGATGCTAGAGAAAGGTCCCTGCCTCGCCTTATATAGTCCGGGAGGCAGGGTTACAAGTCGGAGTAGGGAGAGAGTACTAGTCGAGTACGTCTAGGAGTCCTCCATACAGTGCGGAACATGTACAGCTGTTGACGGTTAATAATTGTATCAAGGTTCGTTCGTGACTCGCAAGCGTACAAGTCTCCCGTCGTAGTCAAGGGACCCTTCTTCCCTCGAGTGGTGAACCCAAGGTATCGAATCCGTGGAACAAATGTGTGATGCAAGACTTAATCTATTAAAGCCAAGTAATCTTCAATCTTCGATAAAAACCTAATGCATCTAAGTAAAAGACACAAAACAGATCTAATCTACTAAAAACCGGAGAAAACAAAGTAAGATTGGGTAGATAAACCGATCTAGAGGGATCGGGGTAAGCTTTTTGTTGAAGTTCCAAGCAAGAGAAGAAGTAGCAAATCGAATCTTAATAAAAGCCTCTTTAAATCGTGGTTTCCCGTCCAAATCCGAAAACATCCGCCTTTCGAGACCCCCGTTCGTCACAACGTATCCCTATTCATGCGGGGAGCTTAGGGCGAGTCAAAAGACAAGTCGAGATTCTCTCGGAAGATCCGGCGTGTACCTCTAGCCACCGCGGCTACAAGAACACCCTATGTAATCTATCGTACGAATAGAATTGGAATAAGCAAAGCCGATCGAAAAACGAAATCTTCGAGGAAACACTTGATCGCTGGGAAAAGATTCAACTTGATAATTCAACTATAACAATGATACATACACAAGATCACCACCGGATCCTTCCTTGATCTTGCTTCTAGCTCCGGGAACTCCGACGTGGTCTTCCTTGCAAGGTTCCCACGTCGGCTAGGGAAACCCTAGTCAACTAGCTCGACCCTCTCCTCTCCGAGATGGTGTCCCTCTCTTCTCTGCTTCTCGGCGGCCGAAGACAAAATCCTCTCTCCGTGGCTCTCGGTCAGGGGACTATAAATAGCCCGATTGGCGGCTAGGGCAAAGGACGATGGATTTGGGCCCAAAATGGGCCCTCGGGCCGACCGGACCGGGGCCGGCCGGCCCGGGCCCATTTAGGCCCGGCCCCGTGGGCTCCTTTGCCCGACGTCGGTTCCCTTGCTTCCCGGATGTTTCCCCTTTCCGCATGTGGGTCCATGTCGTCGGTTTCTCTCCGAATTGGACTCAACTCCTTGTCTTGCAAGATTCGAAAGCACTTTTCCGGTCGGGTCCCCGGAGTCCGTCGTCTTCTCGGATCAAGTCCCCGGCTTCTTGGAGTTAAGTTTGCTTCATTGCATGACTTGTTCGGGGCTTCAAGGTCTTGTCATGAGGTGCTTGATGAACTTATCCCGAAAGTCTTGCATTCAACACTAAATCCCTGCATAAACATTAAACTCCAAAAACGACATGCACACGTGAACTTGTTATACCACGGGGGTTAGTACCAATGGATAAGGTATAAAACTCATGCCAACACCGAAGGTAAACTCATGGCTAGGTTGACGGATTTTCACCGTCAACATCTCCCCCATGCTTAAACCTTGCTCGTCATCGAGTAAGCCTTCGATGGATATCATCATTGCTAAACAATGTTTAAACTTTGCACTTGATTACACATAAGAAAACATAATGCTCTCAAAATTTTAATTCATTAAAGTTCCATATTGTTCTAGCCTTCATCTCTACGGAGGGTAGATTCTTATTAAGCTTATCCCACAAGTATTAACATGCTCACAAAGTTTTAAATAGATCTCAGAATTTTTGAAACGAAGAACGAGATAAAGAAAAGCTAAACCAAATTCACAAATTTAAATCATCTCATGTATTGCTCAAGAACTCTCATCTCACTTGTCTCTCAAGCCTATATATTCTACTCCTTTCCCTCTCATATATATGTGGTAGGCTTTATATGGAGCTTTGGGAAAGTTTAGTCCTAACAAGATTTTATAAATGAGGTGTTGTCAAAACAAGACAAGCTTCTCATGGTCTTACCGAGACTCGTCAAAAAGGTCATTAGAAAATAATGTTAAATCAAGGAGGGGAAAGAGAAAAATACACACACTTTAGATGAGTGGACATGTGCAAATGGCAAAGAGTGATCCCGAGGCACAAAAGAAGTCCTCGTTATCGGATTGCACATGGTTGAAAATGAGAATGGATCTTTTTATCTTGAAGCCTTGAATGCACTCTTAGAGGACCGGGGAGTTCACTCTACGCACAAATATATTTTTTTTCTCTTTCTCATATTTCTCATTCTTTTCTTTCTTTCTTTCTTTCTTTCTTTCTTATATATATATATATATATTTTACCTTGAAAGTCATGAATACCGCTGGATTTTTTTTTCTTTCATCATTATATATTTTTTAAAATACTCCCTTTTGAACTCTAAAACTGCACCGTACCTACCTCCTCCCCCATGCTTAGACGTTGCTCGTCCTCGAGCAAAGAGGCGAAAAATAAGGTAGGTACCGGAGATATGTTTCCTTAGAGAGATACTTGAAATCTTCAACGTTGGCACCGTCTTGCGATCTTCCTTGAATTGATGATCCATTCTCAACGATAGGTTGTGGTCAAGGAGGTAATCACAAAAAGATGATATTTGGTTTAAGGGTGGATATCCGGCGAAGTTTGTGAGATCACCGATGCGGGGATACACAAATGCACGGATAAAAGGATAGCAAAAAGATAGATACGCAAAAACGGAATGACCAGCTTCTTAGTCTCGGGCCAGAGAAATCATGGCCTGCAATATACACTAAGGTTTATGCACTCAAATATATATAAGCCTTTGGATAGGTTGAGCAACACACAAGTGATATTTGTGACAAGGTTAGCAATATTTTTGAGCATAAAAGACATCTTTAATCTATTCATAACTTGAGAGCACATAAAACACTATGGGTCTTTATTTTAATCATAACCTCCGCTGAAAATTAAGCTAGTATTTAAATAAATTCAGATCTGTATTTTTAAGAGAGCACTAGCTTAAACATGCATAAATCAATTACAAAGATGAACAAAGCTGCAATTTTAATCATATATCATCATGGCACGAATTTTGTAACTTTTCCAATGATATAATCAAGGTGGTGTCTTTATTAATGGTGACATCAAGTTGAAATACACACTGAAAATAAACAATCATGCTTGCTGAAATTTAAATAAAAACAGGAAATACTACGCAAACACACATAAGCAAAAGCTGAAAATTTCGGAGAAAAAGAAAAGAAAAGAAAACTAAAGTTCCTAAATCTTCTAGTCCTCCGCCGGTGGTTGATGTTGATAGTCTTGATAATAATACCCTTGCTCATAATATGGTTGGACGCTTCCTCCGACGAATTGATTTGGCTCCACAAGGTGAAGGCGTCCAAGTTCAAAGGCAATATTTGCGTTGCCTTCACCGAGTTGAGCTGCGTTAGCTTGGATGGCTGCGATGTTTTGAGCATTTCTTGCAGCATACCCTCCAATAATGGCCATGCTTTGTTGTGGTTGGGGATGATGAGCGTAGGATTCCGCGAAGTTAGCGTTAGGCACAACATAATTTTGTGGGGGTACCGGTGCACCACCCCCCCATGCTTGTTGTTGTGACCCTCCGTAATAACTTGGCGGAGGAGGAACTCCGCCGAATGGTTGCACATTGGGTTGTGCTCCACTCGCTTGTGCGGAGGATGTTCCCTCCTCTACGATTCTTCCTCTTTTGTTCTTCCTTGCAGGGACAAGTAGTCCCTCTTCCAACCAATCTTCCCTTCCTTCGGTGAAAAGCCTAAGCCTCTCATTCGGAAGGGGTAGGTTCACTATGGCCAACCGATAACCTCCTCTCTCATCTCCACTAATGTATTTGCCTTGCCGCAAATACTCAAAACCGAGAGAGGTACCACGCAAAAGGTGAGCGGGGTTTCTTGCGATCCCCGGTCGCAAGGAAAAGGCCAACATGGAGAGGTAACACCCCGAACCAATATTACCCGCCCCCGATGTTGCTTCACAACACCAACGGTTGATCATGAGGTAAGAGGGGTCTATTGGCTGCCTGGCAATTAAAGCCGAGTATAGCCAATTCAACTCCGTGTCGGTCACCTTTGTTTCCTTCATCCTCCCCAATACCCTCTTGCACATCCAAGAGTGAAATATCCGGATAATGGGGTTGAGGATGCAATTGCGTTGTTGATGGGCTTCTCCGGAGATCATGTTCCAAAATCCCGCCAACATGTCGGGTGGCACGTCAACTTTCTCCGGAGCTCCCTTGTGGAATCCAAGCAGCTCCCTTACGTGCTCGTAGGGAACCACTTGCTCGATTCCCTCCAAACGGAATGACAAGCTTTGCACCCCATCATCATCAACGATGGGTGCAATAGTCATTAAAATTTCCAAGGCGTAACCCAAATGGGTGTCCACCGATATTCCGTTGGAGAACCGCACCCATCCGAGGTGCCCCAACATGTAGTATATGTCGGTGCAAAAACCCAAGGTGTAGAGTGCTTGGTCGTCGAACTCGACGTTCGGCACAAGCCTCTTCTCAAGATTGGCGAGCCTCTCCTCCTCCTCCGCCGACAAGATGATGAAGCCGTACGAAGATTGTGTCGGGGGTGTAAGGAGGTGGTGCGGTTGAGCGAGTCGATCGTCGTGGTGGCGCGGGTTGCTCCTCCGGTGCCCACGAGGTTCGGTGAACCTCATGGAAGTGCTTCTCGCAGCCCTCATACCACCAAGGAGGAGAGCGTCGTTCCTCCTCGGTGGTGCCGTGTCCGTCTCCATGCTCCGGGAGACTCGGAAACCGAGTGCCTCCTTGAAGACGTGGTTGATGACGGCTTGGACGACGACGAACTCTTCTTCTTAGAGAAGAGACTTGTGGTCTTCTTCCACATGGTTGCTGCACTCTTTCTTCAACTAAAATTCCGGGTTGCAACCGGTAAACTAGGCACTTAAACTCTTTGCTTCGGATGTGGACTTTGAGTGGATTAAGGATGTGGATTTTTCTTGAGCTATCAAGCTTGGGATGGTTGGCTATGTCTACGGAGGTTCTGAGCACACAAACTTGAACACACAAACAAGGGAAGGAGAGGGAAGCTTGCCTCGCGGAAAACGGGCGCGGGGGGGGCTCCTTATATAGGGCGAGGCCGGCCGGCCGGGGCTCCTCCGGCTCCTCCTCGGCGCGTCTTTCTCCCGGCACGATCATTTCGCCTCTCGCAACTTTCCCCGCCCGCGTGCTCCACGAGTTGCACCGCCCAAACGCTCTCGTCCACTCCTTTTCTTGAATTATTGGTCTTCCCACTTGATGCTCCATGCTTTGGGTCATGTCCATGCTCCCTAGCTCCACTTGCTTCACATGCCACCATGAAAATCCTGCAAAGTTGATGCTTGCTGCCCACCATGCTTGTCCTTTGCATGTGGAATTGGTGAAAGTTGATAAAAGGGGATCCAATGGTGCATGCATGCTTAATTCAAACTAGTTGCCTCCATTTAGGTGTGTTTAAGGTTAAGCACTCCTCTAATTCGAAATTTAAAATATTTTTCAGAGCCATGCAAGAGCTCAAGCATAATTTTAGAGAAGTTTTTAAACCATTAAAAACAAATGTAAGTCGAAAATATTTTTCGACTACGTCGATTTTGGTCTTACCGGTATAGTTTGCTTTCATCGGTTGAGAGCGAACGTTTTCCCGGCTTGATCATGGGGGCATAGGTTTAGGTTCTAATTTTGGCTAAATAAGAAAGATTTTGAATGAAACAAAATTAGAATAGGCTTAGAAAAATTCTAATCCTAGAGAAACCAAGGATAAAGATTTTTAAAACCAACCAAAAGCTTCGATTTCTAGGTTCACGCGAGTCTTACCACGTGCTGAATTTTATTAACACTTGAACATAAATCGTGGCTCTACTCGTGTGGTTTTAGCATGAAAAATAAGTCAACCTCAGCACCATAATGAGGGTGAAAGGTTGAGTTAAGGTTCTGAAATTATTTGGTTGGGGGGTTTCTCGAAAAGAAAAGAATCAAACAAGCACATAGGAGGGTTCATGCAAAGGGTTTATGATAAAGCAAACATTCAATCAAGAATTATGTCTCTAATATTGTTCAACCACTTCTAAGTCTAATGTCTTTGCGTAGTAAAACTCAAAAACTAAATTATTAAAAATACTCGAAAAACCTGGAATCGGGTTGTCCTCCGGTAGCTTATTCTTGACTCGACGAAACGGGTTGCCTCCCGCCTAGCGCTTCGTTTATAGTCTATAGCTAGACTTCTTCACTTGATTACTCCGGATCAACGCTCTTTACGGGCGTTGCAATCTTGGGTACCCACTTCCGCACCATCTTGGGCGCGGGCTTGTCTTTTGGCTTGGCTGGCTTAGTCATTTTTTTGGTCTTCACAGGCGGCTTCTCTTCCTTTGTCTTGACGGATGCAACACCTTCTTTAATTTTCGTTACGTTCACTTTTTTCGGCTCCTTCTTCTTTTTCAGCCCCTCCGTTTGTTTTGGTTCTCCCTTCACTCCAATCATGTTGCATGCCTCAATCCTTGGACGGAACTTGAAGGAACTCCTTTCTCCGTTGATATCGAACATGATCTCCCCCTTGCCAACATCAATAGTAGCTCCCACGGTCTTGAGGAACGGCCTCCCTAGGATGAGCGGCGGCTTCTCCCTCTCTCCCATCTCGAGCACAACGAAGTCGACGGGGATGAAGTGGTGTCCAATCTTCACGGGTACATCTTCGCCAATGCCCAAGGGATAGCGAATGGAGTTGTCACCCAACTCCAAACATATTCCCGTAGGCTCCATTGGTAGGCGTAGCTTCTCGAACACATCCCTCGGCATGACACTCACACTAGCTCCAAGGTCGCATAACGCCTTCTCGAAGTTGAAAGAACCAACCGAACATGGAATTGTAGGGCACCGGGGTCTTTTTGCTTCTCTAGCCCATAAGCAATAGCCGCACTACACTCCTCGGACATCTTGACATGATCTACCCCGAGTGTTGCTATCTCATATTTATTTGCAAGTATGTCTTTAAAGTAACGAGAATATGTAGGTACTTGTAGGGCATCTAGTAATGGCATGTTGATGCTAAGTCTACGCACAACTTCCACAAACTTCTCAAAGTGGTTGTCAAGTTTACCTCGGAAGTAGCGTGGCTTGAGTTGCGGTATCCTCGTGTCTTCCTCCGGCATCTCGAATTCGGGTTCCTCGGTAACGATCCCCGTAACCTTCTCTTTAGCAACTCCTTCCACCTCGGTGGATGGTTTAAGCTTCCTTGCTCCCGCGGAACGTTCCGGATCTTCGGTCTCCTTCCCCGAACGCGTTTGAATGGCCTTCGCCGATTCGGGACATTTGGGTTGTCCCGAAGCTTCCCTTCATCATTAGTGAGGCGCCCCGCAAGTTGTCCAACTTGCGTCTCGAGCATCTTCATCATGTTGAGCACTTGATGATTGGAACTTCTGACCTCCGTCACTTTGCTATCGATGTTCTCCAACACCTTGTCTATGGTCTTGAACTTTGTGACGGTGTCCTTGTTGATCTTAGCTTGCTCGTCCATGAACTCCTTCAATTGTATCCGAAGCGGAACCGCGTTAGGAATAGATGAGCTTGCATTAAATTGAGGCCTACCTTGCCCGTAGCGGAAGTTCGGCAATTCTCCCTTCCTCATGTAGTCGAGCACTTTGGCTTCCTCCGGACAATCTTTGCGGACATGGCCATACTCTCCACATTCTTCGCATGTGGACCTTGCTTCGGCGGCCTTCAAGTCTTGAGCCTCTTTTTTTTCCATCTCCATCTTCTCCAACCTTCTCATGAGCGAGTCGATCTTGCCTTCAAGTATGTCTTCCTTCTCCACTTGCAAGACTCCTTTGACGTTCCCCATGGGTTGAGCCGGATGTAGGCGCCGGATGACACCCACGTGTCATTATCCGCGACCTTCTTGAATAGCGTGAAAGCTTCCGTCGGTGTGAGCTCGATGATAGATCCTCCCGCCGATGCATCGATGATCGTCCTTGACGCCATGGTGAGTCCTTGATAGAACTTTTGCACGAGGTCTTCTTTCGGGAACTTGTGATGTGGAACCGCCCGGTGTACTCGTTGAAGCGCTCGAATGCCTCCGAGATAGTTTCGTAGGATATTGAACAAAGGTGGCAATCTTATTACGCAAGCTTTGAGTTTTACCCGGTGAGTAGTATTCCTTCATGAAAGCCTTCATCAACGTGTTCCAATTTTGCACCGTCTCCGCCGGTTGAGAGTGGAACCATTGCAAAGCCTTCCCGAGTAGTGAAAATTGAAAAAGCCTTGCCCTCATTTGATCTTGAGTCACCCCATCCATGTTGAAAGTCTGACATAGTTGAATGAATGCTTGGAGGTGAAGGTTCGGGTCCTCTTTGCCGGTGAAGGGTGAATGTTGCACCATGCGGATTGTTGAGGTCTTGATCTCGAACGGTCTTCCGATCTCCTCGAGGTTCAAGATTGGTAGGTCGATGATGTCTGGGGTGCATAGCTCCCCAATCTTGCGTTCTTCCGGTGGTTGGTCACCCATTGGTGGAGGTCGATTCTCCCGCGGACTTTGAGGTGGTGAATTCTTCGGAGATTCCTGCGATCCTTTGTCTTCCGACTCCGAATCTACAAAATCCGGCTTTTTTAGCTTGATGTGCTTCGCGTCTCCTTAGCACCGTAAAGTTTTTCTCGGATCATCCACAAAATTATTGGGTTTGTTGGAGAGGTAGCCGTCCATCTCTGTTAGGGTTAGCAATAAACAAAGTATGCAAAAAAAACTAGAAAACAAAACAAATCTATAAAGACTAGAGTTAGACAAACTAGATTAGATGTATTTTGAGGATGATCAAAATTTAGTAGATGCAAAAATAAAACAAAATCAGTACTGAAAATTACCAAAAAAAGCAATAAAAAATCAAATCTTGATCACTTGTTCCCCGGCAACGGCGCCAGAAAAAGGGGCTTGTTGACGGTTAATAATTGTATCAAGGTTCGTTCGTGACTCGCAAGCGTACAAGTCTCCCGTCGTAGTCAAGGGACCCTTCTTCCCTCGAGTGGTGAACCCAAGGTATCGAATCCGTGGAACAAATGTGTGACGCAAGACTTAATCTATTAAAGCCAAGTAATCTTCAATCTTCGATAAAAACCTAATGCATCTAAGTAAAAGACACAAAACAGATCTAATCTACTAAAAACCGGAGAAAACAAAGTAAGATTGGGTAGATAAACCGATCTAGAGGGATCGGGGTAAGCTTTTTGTTGAAGTTCCAAGCAAGAGAAGAAGTAGCAAATCGAATCTTAATAAAAGCCTCTTTAAATCGTGGTTTCCCGTCCAAATCCAAAAACATCCGCCTTTCGAGACCCCCGTTCTGTCACAACGTATCCCTATTCATGCGGGGAGCTTAGGGCGAGTCAAAAGACAAGTCGAGATTCTCTCGGAAGATCCGGCGTGTACCTCTAGCCACCGCGGCTACAAGAACACCCTATGTAATCTATCGTACGAATAGAATTGGAATAAGCAAAGCCGATCGAAAAACGAAATCTTCGAGGAAACACTTGATCGGCGGGAAAAGATTCAACTTGATAATTCAACTATAACAATGATACATACACAAGATCACCACCGGATCCTTCCTTGATCTTGCTTCTAGCTCGGGAACTCCGACGTGGTCTTCCTTGCAAGGTTCCCACGTCGGCTAGGGAAACCCTAGTCAACTAGCTCGACCCTCTCCTCTCCGAGATGGTGTCCCTCTCTTCTCTGCTTCTCGGCGGCCGAAGACGAAATCCTCTCTCCGTGGCTCTCGGTCAGGGGACTATAAATAGCCCGATTGGCGGCTAGGGCAAAGGACGATGGATTTGGGCCCAAAATGGGCCTGGGCCGACCGGACTGGGCCGGCCGGCCTGGGCCCATTTAGGCCCAGCCCGTGGGCTCCTTTGCCCGACGTCGGTTCCCTTGCTTCCTGGATGTTTCCCCCTTCTGCATGTGGGTCCATGTCGTCGGTTTCTCTCCGAATTGGACTCAACTCCTTGTCTTGCAAGATTCGAAGCACTTTTCCGGTCGGGTCCCCGGAGTCCGTCGTCTTCTCGGATCAAGTCCCCGGCTTCTTGGAGTTAAGTTTGCTTCATTGCATGACTTGTTCGGGGCTTCAAGGTCTTGTCATGAGGTGCTTGATGAACTTATCCCGAAAGTCTTGCATTCAACACTAAATCCCTGCATAAACATTAAACTCCAAAACCGACATGCACACGTGAACTTGTTATACCACGGGGGTTAGTACCAATGGATAAGGTATAAAACTCATGCCAACACCGAAGGTAAACTCATGGCTAGGTTGACGGATTTTCACCGTCAACAACAGCTCCCTAACCGAGTAGTCCTTGTGCTCCACACGATCAGATGCCGTGTAGCGCAAGCCGGGTAGTCCCAAGAGCCCACTGAGTAGTCGGTCCTGGTACCCACCGAGGTAGTGGGCCCAGGGAGGTCCATACGACAATATCATCCATGTATATCTGCACAATCAACAAGTCATTCCCATGCTTGAGGAGAAACAAGGTCCTATCCACGGTGCCCATGACAAACCCTCTGCTCAACAGAAAACCTCTCAATCTCCCATACCAAGCACGGGGCGCCTGTTTCAACCCATACATAGCCCTTTTCAACCTGTACACCCTGTGTGGGTACAACTCACTCTCGAACCCCGGTGGCTGCTTCACATACACCTCCTCCTCTATGACCCCATTCAGAAAAGCACTCTTCACATCCATCTGAAACAACTTGAACCCTTTAGCCACAACAAAGGCTAGAAGGATCCGAATTGCCTCAAGACGGGCCACAGGAGCAAAGGTCTCCTCATAGTCGATCCCCTCCTTTTGACTATATCCCTGAGCAACAAGTCTGGACTTGTTCCTCACAACCATCCCATTCTCACCCTCTTTGTTCTCCCAAACCCATTTGGTTCCTATAGGATGGCAATTTGGAGGTGGTTCAACTAGCTCCCACACCTGGTTCCTCTCAAAATTTTCCAACTCCTCATGCATAGAATTGACCCAGTTTGCAGTCCAATGTCCTTGGGCTCAAAGGTGGCAACAAATGCAGCATGAGCGAAATGAGAGGAATTCCTGGACCTTGACCGCGTAGTACATTGGTTGATGTCCCCAATGATCTTCGATAGGGGATGCACTTCTTGAATCCGCCAGGGAGCCTCACGCCTCGAGACTACCTCCCTCTCAACTTCAGCTTCTCTGGCCTGGTCCTCTTGTCGCACCGTCGTTGTCCATGAAGTAGACGGTCCACGCTCCGTAGTGGTCGTAGGGGAAGTAGTGGGTACACACTCAGCTTCAAGCGCATAGTTCTCTCCATCATCATCTCCAGCTTCATCCTTCTCCTCTTCAAAGAGGTCCTCGGCCATCTCCTCATCACCTGCACATTCAAAGCCAAGAGAGGTACATGGCATTGTCTCGTTGAAGGTTACCTTGCAAGTCTCCATGATTTTGGTAGTTTCAAGGTTAAGCACTCTATAGGCTCTAGAGTGGTTAGCATATCCAAAGAAAATCCCATCACTAGACCTAGCCTCAAACTTGTCGAGTTTTCCCTTCTTAAGAATAAAGCACTTGCAGCCAAAGACTCGGAAATGACTCACCGTGGGTGCCCGACCATGCATAAGCTCATAACAGGTCTTCCTCTTGAAAGCTCGCAATAAAATCCTGTTGGAGACATGACATGCCGTATTGACCGCCTCAACCCAATACCTCCTAGGAGTCCTGTGCTCATCGAGCATCGTCCTAGCCATCTCACAAAGAGTCCGATTTTTCCTTTCCACGACTCCATTTTGAGGGGGCACATAAGGGGTCGAATACTGATGTTCAAGACCTAGATCACGACAGAAGGCATCAAAACGAGAGTTCTTGAACTCTGAGCCATTATCACTGCGGATAGCTCGGATGGCATTCCCATGCCTCTTGTTTCTCAACCTCACAATCAGATCTCGAACAAAACCAAATGTCTCACTCTTGTCCTCCAAGAAAAACACCCAGGCATAGCGAGAGTAATCGTCCACCACAACAAGGACATACCACTTCCCACCCACCGAGCGAACTCGAGCTGGCCCAATAAGGTCCATGTGCAACAGCTCTGTCGGACGCTCAGTCATGACATCAGTCAGGGGTGGATGGGGAGTGGCTACCATCTTGCCATGCCTACACGGAGCACAAACCAAATCCTTCTCAAGCTTCAACCTCGGCAATCCTCGGACAAGGTCAAGACCACTCAAGCGGGAAACCAAATCAAAGCTCAAGTGTCCCAACCGCCTATGCCATTTCCACAAATCAAAAGAAGGACCGGCCATCAAACAGCGAGCAGGACCCAAAGAACGAGAGAAATCAGCCCTGAAAATCTGACCCTCGGGGATGATCATACAGACAAGATCACCTCGAGAATCCAGCAAACGAGACTCACCAGACTTGAAATGCACCTCAAAACCCTCATCAAGCAACTGAGAAACCGAAAGCAAATTGAAACCCAAAGACTTCACAAGAGCAACTCTCTTCAACGTTACCTTGTCACTCACATGCACAACACCCTCAGAAATCACCCTTCCTCGTCCATTGTCCCCAAATGTGATGTACATCTTTTCCTTCAACGGGGTGAGGGCTGGAGAACCACTTCTTGTCTCCGGTCATGTGTCGGGAAAATCCGGAGTCGATCAACCAAATGTTCTCCAAGCCTCCCCGCCCGCAAATCGAAACAAGAACGAGAATGAGCCAACGACTCGACACTGGGGTTAGCACACAGAAAGTTGAACCAGTGTCAGGCCATCTGCTCAAAAGAGGGGTTAGCAAACATCATTCCCTTGCCACCAAATTTCCCTTATCCCATGGAAGAAGTACGAGCACCACGAGGGGGAAAGCGTGGTCCGTAGTTCCTCTGGAACCCAAAGCTGCGATCATCTCCCCTAGACCCATATTGTGGACGAGTAGGGCGACGTCCAGCAAAACCACCACGAGCCCGACCAAACCTCTCACCAGCACGCACACCATCATCTCTCCTCTCAAACCTCGCACCACCACCTCTCTGTGGGAACCTGCCAACACTCCTCACACTTCCCACACCCCGTGGAAGTGGCACTCTGGGCTCAGGAATACCATGAGGCCGGTGATACTGTCTCTGGTTTGCTTGCTCCCTAGCAAGCCTCTCATCCCTCTTCCTCTTGTAGAAAAACTCTGCAAGATGCCTCTCCTTGCCATAATACTCACACCTGAAGGGGATAAGTTTTGGTTTTGGCTCTGGCTTCTCTCTAGGCTTCACACCCTTCTCACTCACAAACTTCACCGGTTTCTGGAAGTCATGTGCTTTTGGTGGAAATTTGGTTGGATCTTGGGTTGTATCAAGCTTGTTGCAAAGGTGGTTGGGCTTTGGTGTGAAAGAGTTCTTGGGTGCTTTTGGAAGTGGGACTTGGATGTCTCCAATCACCTCAAACTCGGGGGTGGACTCAACACACTTCTCATACACACTCTCCCCACTGTTCTCTCCCACTTTCTCACCCACCTTCTCAAAACCCAAACCACGACCATCTGCTCTCTTGAACTCCTCAATCATGATTTTCAATTGAGGTTCCCACCCGGACAACCAACCCAACACCTTCCTCAAATAGTCATTCTCCTCATAGATGACATCCAAACGGGAGGCAATTTCAAGATTGCGCAAAGTAACTTCATCACAGCTAGAGCATGCATTTGAAACAGGAGATTTCAAAGAAGCTTCCAAAGAACTAATGGTAGAATGAGCATCAACAAGCTTAGCATGCAAAGTAGGACATGATTTACAAGCACCAAGCAAAGTGGGTCTAGCCTTAAGCTCATGATACTCAGTCCTAAGAGCATCTAGTTTAGCCAAAGTGGAAGCATTCTTCTCATTAAGAAACTTGATCTCATTCAACCAAGCATCACACTCAGAGCATTCAACATCATCAGAAATAGTAGGAGCAAGTTTCAAAGAGTCATTCTCAAGTTTCAATTCAAGCAACTTAGACTCTAACTCTCCTACTTTTTCACTAGCATTCTCAAGTTGAGCCCTAAGATCTTTTCTCATCTTCTTCACATCTCTCAACACACTATCACGGTTGTCGATCAAGCCATTCAACCTAGTGATCTCAGCAAGCAAAGAGTCGGGGTCACGATTTACCTCATCCTCCGAGTCGGATTAGCTGTCTTCCTTCTCGCTCTTCTTGCTACTTGAGCTATGGGCCATGCCACAAAAGCCTTCAAGCGCCACATATCTCAACCCACTGAGGTTCCGGCTTGCACCCTTCTTGCCCTTGCGCCTCCCGGCGTCTTCATCTTCACTGCTTGAGCTTGACTGCGCGTCACTTGAGCTTGAGTCGACGTCGCTTGCACCGGCCACCATGGCTCTTGCCTTGTCCTTCTTGTAGCCGCCCTTGCTTGGTCGCCGCTTGTCCTTGTCCTTGCTCTTGGACTTGCTGAAGTGCTTGCCCTTGGAGGAGTACTTGTCTTCACGCCTCGGGTGCGCCTTGTACTCGCTCATCTTGTACTTGTTCTCCTCCGCTTCCGGGCACTCGGCGATGAAGTGTCCACGCTTGCCACACTTGTAGCATGTCCCCGAGCTTCGCCTTGCGTTCCTCCGACTCTCGTGTAGTCGATCAAACCTCCTCGAGAGCAACGCCAGCTCCTCCTCGCCCAGCACATCAAACTCCTCATCTGGAATAGACATAAGAGAAGACAAGGAAAACTGTCGACAGGAAGACTATGGTCAGTCGAGCCCTCATGCTTGGATTGCAACTTCCTGTCAACCTCAGCCGACTTGAGCTTTGAAAAGAGGTCATCCAACTCAATAGTCAAATATTGCCCAGACTCCTTGATAGCCTCAACCTTAGCACCCCAAACATTTGGGTCCAAGATATGCAAGAGCTTCAGAGCTTGATCATGCTCAGTGTAAGGGAAATCCTCAACATTGGCCTTCATGTTGTTCACGATGGCGGTGAACCTCTGGAACATCGCATCAATGTCCTCACCGGGAAGTTGAGTGAAGTTCTCATATTGCATCCGGTAAGAGACAAAGAGGCGAGCCTTCACATGGTTATCACCACCATGAGCAACCAACAACTTCTCCCAAATTTGCCAAGCAAGATTCAAATGGTGAACACGCTCAGACTCAGGATCACACAAGCTTCGGACCAAGTGATCAACGGCTTTTGCATTTGCCTCATACTTGGCCTTAGCACCGGCATCGGTCACCATAAGAGTATGGATGTTGGCCGGAATAGCATAGGTCTTGTCAAGCGCAATGAAATCCAACAACTTCCCACGAAGAAAGATCATCATTCGGGCCGCCCACTTGTGGTAACCCTTCCCATCGAAGTGCGGCGGACCGCCCCGCTCAACGTACACCATCTTAGGATTCAAGACTTGTCAAAGTCGCAAAGAATCCGGCACCAAGCTCTGATACCTATTGAAGGATCAGATGGCGACTAGAGAGGGGGGAGTGAATAGGAGCCGGTAAAAATTCTTCTCAAAGAACCTGGCCTATACCCTAGTCAAAACCCGGTCACACACAAGCGATGAATCGAATCACACACCAATCGCCAAGACAACGAGGTTATGGATCAACCTCTAGTCTTAGGAATGACTTCTTGAAGCACGAGCGGAAGCACGAAAGAAACGAAGAAGGAATCGAACCAAAGAACAAAGCAGCCAAGCACTGGCGGACTGTCCGGCCAGGCGGGGCGGACTGTCCGCAAGAGCCGCGCGGACTGTCCGGCAGGGTATCGCGGACTGTCCGCACCCTTGTCGCGGACCGTCCGGCCTGAGCTGCGGACTGTCCGAAATGGCGAACAGAACCTCCAGTAGCTACCCTCGAAAAACGGACCGACTGCGGGGAGCACGCGGACTGTCCGCTAGGCACTCGCAGACTATCCGCCCGGTACACGCGGACCGTCCGAAACTTCGCCCAACAAAAACTCAAAACCATGACGGATCGAAAACAAAGGCGAGCAAGAACACGAAGAACACGCGAAGAACAGGCACGGCGCGGACCGTCCGCCAGGTCCTCGCGGACCGTCCGCGAGGCGCGGATAGAGCTGAAAACTGCTCGACCCCGAAAGTCAACACCCCCAATCCATCACCGGATCTCCCAAACGGTAGAAGCTGTTGAGGCAAGGGTTTGGGAACATGATAAGCGTCAAACAAGGATGCTATACCCCAAAAATCTTGCCTCATAACTCCCTAAATCACCGGGAATCGCGGATCCTTTGAACACCACCAAAGACTAGAGCTCCGACCGAAAATCCTTGATTCGAAGTGGTTTCCCGGCGTTTGAGGGCACAAGATCAATCACAAAGGTGCACAAGGCATCCATCCATTTTTCCCTCAAAAAAATCCGGGGAGAAACCCACTCAAATCCGCGGAAACACACCGAGAACAAAGGCACAAAAACAAGCACGAAAAAGACCACGAAAAACACAACACCGAACCTTCTATACAAACCAGGAAAGACTCACAAGGTTTAGCATGCCACCCTAGCATCCATTCCTCTCAACAAATCTCACATGAAGCTCTCATGCTAGCCTAGAGAAAATGGAGAAGAAAATAGCTAAGGAAAAAGAGAAATGGGAGGGGGAGATGAAACCCTAAGTCGCGGAGAGAGAGAGCCATCCACACACACTCATGGCTTATATATCGGGTCCCGCCGGAGTGGTAAATGACTCGACTACCCCTAACTCAACTACTGGCGATACAACCCACGCAGGGGCATTTAGGTAATCTTTTTGGGTCTTGTGTTGACGAATAAAACTCGTATCCACCTACGATCCGCAAGCGTATGGACCTACACCTTTTTCACCACGAGATTCCCAAGGTTCTTGTCAATCCGCGGAGCAAGGGGATTACTAGCGCTTAACCAAGTACTAATCTAGTTGACTAAGGAAACCTTTAAAGAGAGTATTAATCTAAAAGTAAAGACAATCTAACCTAAGTTAATCTAAGTTAAGTTGATCAAACAAATCTAGGGTTAAACTAGATGGTAAAGGGGTGAACACAAGAGAGTGAGTAAGAAAGATAAGTGTTCCCTCCCTAGGATCTAGGATAACATGGTATGCATCTACTACACGAAAGCGATAAACCAATCTACCGGGGGTTGTGACCACGGTTTCGCCCTTTCCCTCCTCTCGTACTGTCACTACGCGAAGGTATTCGTGACTAGACCTATGATGGACACGGTATGTTGATGGAATCTATGGGAGTAGCGGATATCATATGCTCGAAAAACACGGTGGCCTACCTTAATCATCAAAGCAGCATCAACATGAAAACAATAGATTGAAACCACGAATCAAGTAGAGATCACATAGCATGTATCCATCTAATTCTAGGGATGAACGGAGACATACCCCATCATCTTACACGGATTGAAGCACGTAGGGGTGATGGAGACTCCGGAGAACGTCGTCGATGAAGATGGCGGCGATGGAGCTTGGGAACACCCCTAGGCCAGCGGCTTGGAGTCCTCCTCTTGCTTCCTTCTCTCCGCCGGCGTTGATCCTTGCGACGAGCTCATCTAACTCTCTCCCTCATCTTGCGGCGGCGGTGTTCTGGTCAATGGCGTCGGTAGGATGATTTGTTCGATGTGGCGGCCGACGGCGGCGGAGGCAATAAATAGACGAACACCTAGGGCAAAGGGGGGACCGAACTAACCCCGGAGTGGGCTGGGCCAGTCGGCCCAGGCTGGCCGGCCCAGGCCCATTTCGGCCCCGGTTTCCTCCCCGGTTGCTTCTCGCGTGATCCCTTATTTGTGTGCACTTGCATGTGGGCCTTTGATGTCGTTTCCTTCACGGTTTCGGCTTGAATCCTTGCTATGCAAGCTTCGATGTTTTCTGGTTGAGTCCCTGAAGACTTGCACGTTGACGCTTCGGTCCTCGGGTCATTTGGAGTCATGTTCATCGCGTGTCTTGACTCTTGTCGGGCTTCATGATCTTCTTCCAAAGTGATTGGTGGACTTATCCCGAAAGTCTCCTCTTTAGCATAGATTTCTTGCGTAAACAACAAACTCCAAAATCGACATGCAAGTGTGAACTTGTTACATCATTAGTATGCCTAGTGGCGGGTTAGTTGCAAATCATAATCGAAACCAATGTATAACAAGTACTCTAGGTTGACGGAAATTCACCGTCAACAGCTCCCCCATGCTTAAACTTTGCTCGTCCTCGAGTAAGTAATCCTTGCTTAAAAGGGAAATTAGTGTTGCCTTCCAATGTTGACCTTTCACTTAGTCATTCATGACGAGGCAAATTGCTCTCTCTTAAGAATTTATTTTTAAAGTTCAAGTTGTGACCGGCTTCTTTTTCATTATGGAAGATAGACTAACAATAAAGAACAAGCCACATTTAACATGATTCTCTCAAACTTAAGTGAACTTCAAACCATTACCTTGTCACATGGAAGATTTTCAAAAAGATGCATATCCAACATAAGTGAAAATCTCTTGCAAGAGCTCATGGAACACTCATCTCATCAAGTCACTCAAGCCTATACTAGATTGTTTTCAACCTACTCTACTCATATGTGATAGTGGAAGGCTTTTGTGGAGCTTGGAAGGTTAAAAACAATCCTAGCAAAACATACATCCGAAATATTGTCAAATTAAGAGAGAGATCTATTGGAATTACCGAGACTCGTCAAAAAGGCCATGGAAAATAAATGTTGGAAAGGGAGAGGGACGAAACACACACATTTAGATAAGTGGACATGTGCAAGTGGCAAATGGATGATCCCGAGGCACAAGTGAAGTCCTCGTTATCGGATTGCACATGGTTGGAAGATTTGAGTATGGATTTGTCATCAAGGCACTTGAGAACTTATGAAGCAAAATGATCCGAGGAGCATCTTTATTATTTTTTTAATTTTATTTTATTTCCTTCTCATTTTTCTCTCTTTCTTTTTTTTCACTTTATTCTTCCTATTTTTCTTACTTTTCTTTTCTTCTCATCATAATTTTTTTCTTTTTTATTTTGCTCCTCAAAACTTTTTGCAACATAATACTTACTAGCATTCGTCAGAGATGAATCACTCCTCCCCCATGCTTGAACGATGCTCGTCCTCGAGCATAAAAGAGAGGGGAAATGACGGCTAAAGTAAGTATAAATTCCATAATCTTGCGGAATATTTGAATCTCCATCGAGAATTTTACTCCATACTCAAATTGGGTTGTGGACAAGGAGGTGATCACAAAAAGATGTTTTTGGTTTAGGGTGGATGCCCAGCGAAGTTTGTGAAATTTTCGATGTGAAAACCCACAATGCATGGACAAAAAGGCTAGCATGAAAAAGTTACACAAAGGAATGACCAGCTTCTTAGTCTCGAACCATAGAAATCAATCCTAATCCAACTCATCAAAACATATGTTTGCAATCTATGGGTTTTGTTATCATAAAACATATATGTATACGGCTTTGGTAGGTAGAACTTTGCAAGAGCACCACAAATATGTAGATAGCATAAAAGTTAAGTTTTCATAAAAACAACAAGTTATCCGGCTATCCATAAACTTAAATCAAAGAGCAAAGATATGTATGTGGGTCTAGAGCATAGTCATTTCACCTCCACAAATAAAAGAGCTGGTATTTAAATTAATTTCAGATCATATTATAGAGAGCAATTAGCCAAGACATGTATAACCTCATGTAGGTAAAACAAAGCGGCAACTTTCATCATCTTTCCGTAAGCATAGGCAATGTAGAACATCGAGGTGAACACAAGGTCATGCTTATCTATTGAAAGTAAAAAGAAACTTAGGTTGTCCTCCTAGTAGCCATGTTATTGTTTGAAGAGAAAAACAAAAGGCTGCACCTAGTTGAGGTTGAAGGCATACTTACAAGCATTTGTGTTTGGAAAAGAGAAGGTCCATGGAGATGTTACCATCCTTTGTAATTCTTCGTTGCCTTCTTCCGACATCTCCATGTATCGATGTGGATTTTGCTTTTGTCTTGATTTATTAATGCTCCTAAACTTCTGAATTTGATCTTGTATGCTTAATGGAGTCATTGGTCACCCTTCTCTTCAATGTTGTCATCACCATCTCCTCTTTCTTGTTCCCATCATCTCCTTGCTGTCTCTTTTTCATGGATTTCCCCCTCTGTCCAGAACAGAAAATATATCGAAATATAGCTCTATTGAAAAGTTTATGAAATTACCTTTCCAACGTGTGGTCATTCATCGAAAACGGAGTTCAAACAAGGGAGCTATGTCCGTTTTACTTCAGCGCTGGGTGCTGTCCAAAACTGATTTCAGGACGTGTTGCACTCGGTGATTCGGGCATAACCGCTTGTAGGACCTCCGATTGTCTTGATTCTTGATTTGTTGGAATCGTAACTTCATCTGGCTTCTAAATATCCAAAAATATCCAGTGTTTTCCCTTCGAGACCATGTAGAATTTTGATGAGATTGGTGGCTTCTTGCGCATTGATCCGGAGATGTTAACGATCTTTATCATTCTATCTTCTAGAGTGTCATGTTGTACTTCCGTGTTGAAGATTCAGGGTCTCCCCCATGCTTAGCATTTTGCTAGTCATGGAAGAAGAAGACAAAGTACTTCTTAGCCATCCTTCAATTTCCATGTAGTGAGAGTCTTTATCTTGCCTGTAAGACGTTTTAACGCACATTCTACCCCCAAGGTGACGGTTGGGAGTAGATAGAATTGCCAATAATCCAACAATGTCTCCTAAGATTATTAACTTGTGGCATAATTAGTCTAATGAGGAATAAAAACCTAATGAGTGTACGTGGTGCAAGGTGTGTATGCACATGATAGGAAAGCATATAAACAAACACAATGTTTTCACCTAGTTCTAAACACCATGTTTACAACTAGGTTGCCGAATTTCTCCATAGCCATAAAGGTTTATATATCTAGGGTTAAAACACCATGTCTATCTCTAAATCAATAACTCTTATAGCACAAGAAAAATTAAGCGCATTGCAAAGCTTATAAACTAACCAAAGCAACATGAAAACATATGAAAAGCCAGCTAGGTTTATCGAACTTAACGATGATGGTCCGCAATCTTGTTTAAACACCACGTTTACACAAGATCACAAAAGGAAAACACCCATAGGTACCTATGAAGCATTAACATGGAAACTGAAGCATACATCATTAAGTATATAAAACAACCAAGCCAACTATGTGCAAAACATGTATACATAAAGAAACATCACATTGATAACAAAATGCAATGCATACAAATAAATATTATCATGAACTTGATGGTGGTTCTAAAAAGGAAAACTGAACCTAGATTAATAACCACAAGTTGATCATCATAAGATAGTGCCATTCTTTATTTTCTCTAAGAAAGTAGTAAAAATATAAAGAAACGGGTTGCCTCCGAAAAGCGCTTCATTTAAAGTCATAGAGCTGGACTTTCTCACATACCTTCTTTTCGTTGCATAGCCATGGCCCTTCATGCAAGAAGAAAAGGTACCAATGCAGCTTTAATTTACTTCCCATGTTGTGCTTGATCACTTATAGAAGACTTGTGTCACACTCTGAAATTTCCAATTTCAGGATGTGAATAGGAAGAAAAAATTAAACAACGATTTAGTCTAAATTTTAAAATTTTGCCCAGCTTTTATTTTCTTTACAGGAAATATAGTATAGGAAAAACCTTTGTTTGATTTTTCTGAATCAAATAAAAGTTATGTGTGTTATGTGTGTTGCATTCATGCCGGTGCATTGTTTTGAAGTGTTTGAATTCAAATCTAGGTTTGAATTCAATTGTTTGAGTGTTTTCAAAATTTGAAACCCTTTTCTATTTACCCCTTAACCCCTATCCCTATCTGGCCCGTTTTGTTTTCTGGCCCAACCCGCGAGTCTGCTTGTGCCCCTCCGCTTTCCCCTGCCGGCCGCTCCACCACCCTCCCTAACCGGCCCAGCCCAGCAGCGGCCCACCCTCTCGGCCGCTCGTTTTTTTTCCTCCCGCGCGCGCGCGCCTAGCGCGCTTCCCGCCCCGCGGCGCGGCCCGCCGCCTCCCCCCCGCTTTCGTCGGCCGGCATGCGGGCCCCGCCCCGTCATCCCTACCGGTGCGCCGCGCCGCACCGGACTCGGGTCCGTGCCGAGCCGGCCGCCCCCCCCCCCCCCGCGTTGCGGCCCCGCCGCCCCCGCGCTCTCGGGCCCGCAAGCCAGGAAGGCAGCGCCTCTATTTAAAGCCGCCGCCGCACCCTGGGGACCCCTTAGCCGAAACCCTAGCCGCCCCTTGCCCTACGCCGCCGAAGCCGGAAGCCCTAGGACGGCCGCCGCCGTCGATCTCCGCCATCGCAGCCGCTCCGTCGCCGGGAAGAACTTCGGGAGCCGCGCGTGGAGGTGAGGAGCGCGCTGGTGCTTTCTGTTTGCGCGCTTGTGCTCAGCATCGTCGGGTTGGCCTCGCCGGACCGCCGCCGCCGCGCCTCTCCGCCGTGCGCCCTTTGAGGTCGACGTCGCCGCCCCTGGAGCTCGCCGTTGTCTTCACCGTGCGCTTGCCGTCGTCCCGGTGAAATCCCCGTGTCGAGTGGTGTACCCCCGGCGCTCGTTCGCCTGCGCGCCGGCGAGCTCGCCGCCGCGCGCGCGCCGCATCTCGCGTCGCCGCCGCGCGCGCGCCGCCGCCTGCCGCTCGTGCTAGATCTGAGCCGCCAGATCTCCAACCAACGGCCCGGATGAGCTCCAACTCCCCGGTCAAACCAGCTTACCGGTCAACCCGCGCCGTTTCCGATCTCGGCCGTCGGATCTCGATCCGAAGGATCAGATCCATCCTCTTAACGTTAGCCCTGAATTTTTCTAGAATTACAAACCGGTCCTCCCACCTTAAGAAACCTTTACGAATAGGTCCTGTTTTCTTCAGTTTAGCCCAAAAACTTAAGTTTTATTTACAGATTAGCCCTAAAACTTGTTTTATCCATAACTTGGTCGTTTTAGCTCCGTTTTTAGCGTTCTTTATGTCCACGCGATCGTCTCGATGAGTAGAACGACTTTTTGCCCCTGTTTAGTTCTGTTAGTACTGTTTGGTGATTGTTTCTTATTTTATTCCATTGTATGCTTGTATGTGAATGATGTGGTGCGTAGAAGACGGTTCGTTCGTGGAGAACGCTGGAGTTGAAGATTTCCAAGGTCTTGAGCAGCAAGACACGTTGGTAGAAGGCAAGTCCTTGCTGCATTCCCGTTGATCCTATTACAACATGCATTTTAATTACACCGTTATTTATTATTGCTATGCATTAAATTGATGGGTCCTATTGCTAAGGTTTGACTAGTTTTGTTTATCCTGTGCCTTGATCAACCTGGGTTTATGTTTACGTTGGGTAGACCGTGCTTAGTTGCTCAACTTGGGTTTATGGTGGTTTTGATGAACAACAATGTTAATCTTGCTTTATTTATGTTGTACCTTTCATTAATCAAGATCACCTGCGTTAATCGGAACATGGAGAACCACCCAGGAAAACAGTGCTACCACAAGACATATGGCTCTGTCTTGGCTTAATAATTAGTGAACTAGGTGTTAGGTATGCTTTACCTGATAAGGGTTGGGGGCTGGCGGGTAGTGGCGTATGGACCTGCTCGGGCGTAGGTGTGGGCTTAGCTAAGACACGGTACTCGTCCGGGAGCTTTATACGTTGCACTGACCAGGTAACCTAGCGGGCGACCTTCATCCGGGGATCTTTGTAACGGCCTCGTAGCGTCCCTATGCAATCACACCTCGGTAGTGTGGTATGGTGCCTGATCAGCATCGCATGGTTGGGTTTAAAGTTCTTCGGGACTTTTACGCGACTTGTGGGTAAAGATGTACGACCTCTGCAGAGTGTAAAACTAACTAGTTAGCCGTGCCCACGGTCACGGGCGGCCTGGACCCTCACATGATTAAACTATGGAAGATGGATTAAACTTGTTGCATTTACTTTCGTTCATGATGATGATGCTTATGTTAATCTCTGGGTTGGTATAAACTTACATTTGCTAGTAATTTAGCTTGCTTAATAAAATTTGACCAACTAAAATGCTGATCTGCTATGCAACCACAAGCTTCCACCATAAAGCCTTTGCATGTTGTTATAGATCTTTTCCCTTGTTGAGTACGACATGTGCTCATGCTTGTTGTTCTTTTATATGCATCTACACAACTCGGTTGCTGCTCAGACGGACGTTTTGAAGACTTTCCTGGAGAGTTCGGTGGTTTCTAGGCGAGCATGCCACCAGTCAGCTGCCTGTGGAGACGTCCTTTACCGCTGCTAGTACTCGCTTATGTTACGATTCTGAGACATTCGGTCATGTAATAAAGTTTTAATACTCTCTTTACGCTTTTACACTGTGTTTTGGTATACACTGAGTCAACGCATGTGTGAAACTTGATCCCGGCGCACATGTGTTCTATGCATTCGGATTTGCCCTTAAATCCGGTGTGACAAAGTGGTATCGAGCGTTGTTGATCGTAGGACGTTAGCCTAGTTAGAAACTGGTCGAACTTAAGGGTTATAACCATCTAGTAGCCATGCTTACTCCGTGCTATGCTTTAATTCTATTCTTAATATACCTATCCTTGATTTTACCCCCATCCTTGGTATTCTACTTGCTATCTACCTTATCTTGGTCAATCTTTTCATTCTATGTTACCTTGTTCTTGCTTTAGGAAATCTTTAGCACCTATTCTATGCTCTCTAACCTTTCCCTATCTTTACCCTACCCGTGTTCGCAGTGTTCCCAGTTATCTAATGACTCTACCATATTCAAGCTGAAGATCTTCCGTAGGATCTAGGTTCTTTAGGCTTGTCCTTGTGAAGTCGCTAGTTACGATCGACGAATAGGTGTGCTTAGTTTAGTGGTGTGTTTGAATGCTTGATCTTGTGTTAATGCTTGATTTGGATCTTTGACTGAGTGCAGTGTGTTGTGGGTTGATAACCACAATGACATTGGTTTAGTTTAAGTTTGCTTAGTTGGGGTTAATCTTTGTCTCAATCATCCTTTCATCTTACGCATTCCTAATCCTTTATTAAATCTTTTCTCATCTACCTTGGAATCTATCTTGCTGCAAATCTGTTCTCGTCAACCTTCGACACAGCAGTAGTGTTTTGTTTATA
This sequence comes from Cenchrus americanus, assembly GCA_947561735.1. Taxonomy (NCBI): domain Eukaryota; kingdom Viridiplantae; phylum Streptophyta; class Magnoliopsida; order Poales; family Poaceae; genus Cenchrus; species Cenchrus americanus. The sequence continues at coordinate 7,265,918 of OX387240.1, read as the reverse complement.
TCTCGAGCTACAGAGCTCCGATTGATGCAAAACCAGTTGGGTTAGTTCACAAATTTCATAACCCATGTTCTGTCAAAAATTCAGCCCCATCCAATACATATCCTGGGAGCTATGCATGAAACATGGGAGTGGTCAGAATCTGTAAAACCCTGCTGACACATTAACTTCATTATTTTATATCTTGGGCTATAGACCTCCGTTTGAGGCAAATCCAGTTGGAGAAGTTCAGAAATTTCATGGGTGTTTCTCTATTCAAAATTTAGTAATTTTGATTACATATTCAGATAGGGATGCCCGAAACTTTGGAGTTACCTGAATCTGTTAGCACAGCTGACATACCCGACTTGTTTATTTTATATCTGAAGTTATAGAGCTCCGATCGAGGTGAATCCAGTTGGGCTAGTTCCGTAATTCCATTATGTTTTACTGTTAAAAAGCTCATAATTTTTGGTTATCCACATTGAGAGTTATACCTGAATGTTTGGAGTCGACAGAATCTGTCTTAAACTGGAAATCTGCGCTGCTTAATCTTTTGAGCTTTTCTCTTTGTGCAATCATCTAAGTCAATGTTCCTAACACTCAGATGGTGAACACCAGGTCCGGGTCAGGTGTTGATCAACCTCCAGTGATACGCCAGGGACGAGGCAGCAGTTCAGCCAGTGCACAACAACCACCAATGGATCCAGCCATGCAGCAGTTCTTCCAGAATCAGCTACAACTCTTGGAGAACCTGACCAACACTGTAGCCAACCTGCAGGCCCAAGCCAACAATCCACCTCAGCCACCGCCACAGCAGCCGGCGCCCATGAACAAGCACAGGGAGTTCATGAGCCACCGTCCGCCAGTTTTCACCCATGCAGCTGACCCGCTTGATGCTGATGATTGGTTGAAGACCGTGAGCAAGATGCTCACTACAGCTCAGTGTGATGATAGAGAGAAGGTTCTATTTGCTGCAGGACGACTCCAGGGTTCAGCAGGAGCATGGTGGGATGCCTACACTACCGCCCATGCTACACCAAACGCCATCACCTGGCGGAGTTCACCGAGAGCTTCGGGAACCACCACATTCTGCGCAGGGTTGATGAGGCTAAAGAAGAAGGAGTTCCTCTCTCTCCAACGGGGGGGGAATGACGGTGACGGAGTACGGGACGGAGTTCATCGAGCTGTCTCGTTATGCACCAGAGGAGGTGGCAGATGACCCAAAGAAGCAGGAGCGTTTTATGGAGGGATTAGCTGGACCGCTTCGGTATCAGCTGACATCTCACACTTTTCCATCTTTCCAGCACCTGTTAGACAAGGCCATCACCCTGGAGGCCATGCGCGTAGAATTGAGAGATCTAAAGAGGAAGGCCACTACTTATGAGCAGTTTGGGTGCAGCACTAGTCCCCGTTTCATTCCACCGCAGGGAACGACACCCCATGTTGGAGGTTCAGGTGGTAACTCTGGGCAGAAACAGTTTCAGCGAAACAATCAACCTTTCAAGCACCCCATTCAGGAGTTGCAGCATTCCCCTCCACAGACTCCACGCCCCAATGACCAGCACACTAGTCGAACACCCCGGCGGGAACCCCCGGTGAGACCAAGTGCACCAAGTACTCCTGTTGGTAATGCATGCTTCAAGTGTGGAGAGACTGGTCACTATGCTAACAACTGTCCTCAGAGGAGCGTCCTGAATACCCCAATGCAGAGTCAACAGATGAGGAATGGAAACCAGACCCCGCAAAGCGCTAAGGGACAGCAGAGCTCCGCTCGTGGTAGATTGAACCACACAAATGCAACGACCGTGTTGGGTATGTTCTCTGTCAACATGGTTTTCACATCAGTTCTACCATATCGTTCTCGAAATCTTTCTTTATCCTTCCGAATCTCGAGGACGAGATTCCTTTTAAGGGGGGTAGTTTGTCGCACCCTGAAATTTCCAATTTCAGGATGTGAATAGGAAGAAAAAATTAAACAACGATTTAGTCTAAATTTTAAAATTTTGCCCAGCTTTTATTTTCTTTACAGGAAATATAGTATAGGAAAAACCTTTGTTTGATTTTTCTGAATCAAATAAAAGTTATGTGTGTTATGTGTGTTGCATTCATGCCGGTGCATTGTTTTGAAGTGTTTGAATTCAAATCTAGGTTTGAATTCAATTGTTTGAGTGTTTTCAAAATTTGAAACCCTTTTCTATTTACCCCTTAACCCCTATCCCTATCTGGCCCGTTTTGTTTTCTGGCCCAACCCGCGAGTCTGCTTGTGCCCCTCCGCTTTCCCCTGCCGGCCGCTCCACCACCCTCCCTAACCGGCCCAGCCCAGCAGCGGCCCACCCTCGCGGCCGCTCGTTTTTTTCCTCCCGCGCGCGCAGCCCAGCGCAGTTCCCGGCCCAGCGCGGCCCGCCCGCCGCCTCCCCCCGCTTCTCGTCGCCGCGCACGCGGGCCCCGCCCGTCATCCCTACCGGTGCGCCACGCCGCACCGGACTCGGTCCGTGCCGAGCCGGCCGCGCCCCCCCCCCCGGCCGCGTTGCGGCCCCGCCGCCCCGCGCTCTCGGGCCCGCAAGCCGGGAAGGCGGCGCCTCTATTTAAAGCCGCCGCCGCACCCTGGGGACCCCTTAGCCGAAACCCTAGCCGCCCCTTGCCCTACGCCGCCGGCCGGAAGCCCTAGGACGGCCGCCGCCGTCGATCTCCGCCATCGCGGCCGCTCCGTCGCCGGGAAGCACTTCGGGAGCCGCGCGTGGAGGTGAGGAGCGCGCTGGTGCTTTCTGTTTGCGCGCTTGTGCTCAGCATCGTCGGGTTGGCCTCGCCGACCGCCGCCGCCGCGCCTCTCCGCCGTGCGCCCTTTGAGGTCGACGTCGCCGCCCCCGGAGCTCGCCGTTGTCTTCACCGTGCGCTTGCCGTCGTCCCGGTGAAATCCCCGTGTCGATTGGTGTACCCCCGCGCTCTCGTTCGCCTTTGCGCCGGCGAGCTCGCCGCCGCGCGCCGCCTCGTCCCGCGTCGCCGCCTGCTGCGCGCCGCCGCCTGCCGCTCGCGCTAGATCTGAGCCGCCAGATCTCCAACCAACGACCCGGATGAGCTCCAACTCCCTGGTCAAACTAGCTTACCGGTCAACCCGCGCCGTTTCCGATCTCGGCCGTCGGATCTCGATCTGATGGATCAGATTCATCCTCTTAACGTTAGCTGCGCGCTTTTGCAAATAAAGCCCTGAATTTTTCTAGAATTACAACCCGGTCCTCCCACCTTAAGAAACCTTTACGAATAGGTCCTGTTTTCTTCAGTTTAGCCCGAAAACTTAAGTTTTATTTACAGATTAGCCCTAAAACTTGTTTTATCCATAACTTGGTCGTTTTAGCTCCGTTTTTAGCGTTCTTTATGTCCACGTGATCGTCTCGATGAGTAGAACGACTTTTTGCCCCTGTTTAGTTCTGTTAGTACTGTTTGGTGATTGTTTCTTATTTTATTCCATTGTATGCTTGTATATGAATGATGTGGTGCGTAGAAGACGGTTCGTTCGTGGAGAACGCTGGAGTTGAAGATTTCCAAGGTCTTGAGCAGCAGAACACGTTGGTAGAAGGCAAGTCCTTGCTGCATTCCCGTTGATCCTATTACAACATGCATTTTAATTACACCGTTATTTATTATTGCTATGCATTAAATTGATGGGTCCTATTGCTAAGGTTTGACTAGTTTTGTTTATCCTGTGCCTTGATCAACCTGGGTTTATGTTTACGTTGGGTAGACCGTGCTTAGTTGCTCAACTTGGGTTTATGGTGGTTTTGATGAACAACAATGTTAATCTTGCTTTATTTATGTTGTACCTTTCATTAATCAAGATCACCTGCGTTAATCGGAACATGGAGAACCACCCAGGAAAACAGTGCTACCACAAGACATATGGCTCTGTCTTGGTATGGTGCCTGATCAGCATCGCATGGTTGGGTTTAAAGTTCTTCGGGACTTTTACGCGACTTGTGGGTAAAGATGTACGACCTCTGCAGAGTGTAAAACTAACTAGTTAGCCGTGCCCACGGTCACGGGCGGCCTGGACCCTCACATGATTAAACTATGGAAGATGGATTAAACTTGTTGCATTTACTTTCGTTCATGATGATGATGCTTATGTTAATCTCTGGGTTGGTATAAACTTACATTTGCTAGTAACTTAGCTTGCTTAATAAAATTTGACCAACTAAAATGCTGATCTGCTATGCAACCACAAGCTTCCACCATAAAGCCTTTGCATGTTGTTATAGATCTTTTCCCTTGTTGAGTACGACATGTGCTCATGCTTGTTGTTCTTTTATATGCATCTACACAACCCGGTTGTCGTCGGACGGATGTTTTGAAGACTTTCCTGGAGAGTTCGGTGGTTTCTAGGCGAGCGTGCCACCGATCGGCCGCTCGTGGAGACGTCCTTTACCGCTGCTAGTACTCGCTTATGTTACGATTCTGAGACATTCGGTCATGTAATAAAGTTTTAATACTCTCTTTACGCTTTTACACTGTGTTTTAGTATACACTGAGTCAACGCATGTGTGAAACTTGATCCTGGCGCACATGTGTTCTATGCATTCGGATTTGCCCTTAAATCCGGGTGTGACAACTTGCCCAAAGCATCATTTTGTTTCATCATTATCTCCTTCTTTATCATCCTTCGATGCTGCCTTCACTCCATGAATTTATTTTAATGTCCAGAACAGAAAGTATACTCAACCTCTACTCCATTTGTCGGTGCGGAATATGGTCCCGACACTAACCAGTAGATAACGCCTAGGTCTATCCCTCAATGGTCGATGCTAAGCAACAAATGACACAAGGTTTTATCCTGGTTCCGGCCGAGGGGGCCGTACGTCCAGCAGGGGCGTGCTCGTGGCACTATATTGCTCGGCAAGACCGGGGTGCTTGTAGTGGGGCAAGTACAAGCAAGGCGGGAGAGGAAGCGTGGCTTCCAAGTCCCCGGGAGAGTGGTCGAAGATGTTGTGGGAGAATAAGAGAGTGAGTGCACGGTGTGTTCGTTCCTACGAACTTGTCCCCCCCCCCCCCCCCGCGGGCCGGGGGCTCACCTCCCCTTTTATAGGCCAAGGGGGCGACGGGTTACATGCACGCCGCGCTACCTAGCTACGTGAGGGAGCACGTCGCGCTACGGTGTAGAGTGGGTGGCCGTCCGGACGATCTTCGCTGCAATCCGGCCATGATGGCCTACCCCGTACCCGAACAGTGGCGGTTCGAGGGTAGGAAGGCGGCGGATGGCGGTGGTGTCCTCCGATAGGCTTCGAGGGGAGGTGCCGATGATGGGCGGGTACGGGGAATAGGCGCGGGCGAACGGCGTTCCTTCCCAACGCGTTCCGCGGCGGTCGAGTGGTTGCTGCCGGTGCTCGGGCGTGCGCTCGCGGTGCCGGGCGTGCGTCCGCACGCGTGGGTACGGCGGCCGCACCGCGCGCGATGGACCGGGATGGCCATCCACCGGCCCTCGGCGCCCCCTACCTAACCCGTAGGGTCACGGGAAAGTGAGATCGAGGGTGCGCCCGGCCCCTTTCGAGGGTCGGGCGCGTTAGCCGCATCGTAGTGGGCGCGCGGTGTCACGGGACTGTCACCGGCCGTACCGCACAGTCCATCCCCCACAGTGGTGGGGATGGGCTCCTCCCTGGGGAGTTGGTGCGGCGGCACCGGGCGTGAGCCCGGGCGCATGATGGCGCCGTCCTGCAGCGTCAGGGCGTTAAATGCCCAAGTACGGGGTCAGCGCACGCGTGCGGCGCATCCGTGAGCGTGGCGGGCCCCAGCCGAGGGCGGAGCGAACCCTCGAGCGAGTCGAGACCCGCTCGAGGGGGGGGGGGATCCCTCGAGCGGGGCGGGACCGCTCGAGGGAAAGGGTTGCCCCTCGAACGGGCGGAGCCCGCCCGAGGGGGGAGCGCGTCCTCGAGCGAGGCGGAGCCCGCTCGAGGGGTCTTCTCCGTGGGCCGTCTCGGTAGGCCGTCGGGATCCCGGCGTGGGCCGTGTCCCGCATGGTTAGTTACCCGCATGGTTAGGCTTAGCGTGTTTTGATACCGGGATTAAGTGAGGATTCCCCCGTTGTTTAAGGGGACCCCTAGGGCGGTCCCCGACGCAGCCTCCGAGCATCCGCGGGTTTGCCATTGAGGCTCCCGCGGATGCCGGAACCTACCGATAGGACGTTCTTCCCTCCTTGTTTGCGAACGCCTTCCGTGGGGCCGCGTCGGCGGACCCGCGGGTCTAGCCCCGAAGCCCCGCGGGGAGTGTGGGTTCTCTGCGCAGGGGTTAACCGCGAGAACTTTGGTCGGAAAGGCGTGGCACATATGCCAACCGGCATCGGCGGTGTTTCACCGGCTTCGGGGGTGCACGCTCCCCCCTGTCACCGTCTCCCGGCGGGTGCAATTTCAAGGAGGTGTAGCCGCGCGTCAAGCCCCCGAGCCTTGGCCCGTTCGAGGCGATCGGGTCGAGCCCCCGACGACTTGTTTTTTAACGCGCCCTCGCCGTCCCTCCGCGGGACGGAGGGTGAGGTCTCCACAACTCCCATCGTGCGGGTCGCGAATCGCGGATTCCTCGCCGAGCTGCTAGCGGGTGGTTCAAGTGGACGTCCATGCCCCGTTCGATAAGGGTAGGCTGCGCGGTCCGGAGACACGTCCATGGAAGCGCTTGCGTGGGTTTGCTAGGTGGGGCTCGGTCCCGTTCGCCGATATCCCATCGAGGGTCGCCTCTCGCTCGAGCCGGGGGTCCGCCCCGCTCGAGGGTTCTCCTTGCTTGGCAAGGGACCCGGCATTTAAGCGCCTTGCGGTCGTGGCCGCGGGTTTGCGGCGCGGGCGCGCCTTTTTAGGCGCGCGCGCGCGCGCGCGCGCGTAGTGGGCGGCGCGACGGGGCGGACGTGACGGTTTTGCCTCGGTCGCGGCCGGTCCTTGCCGTAATGATGACCCGCCCGCGGTGTGTTAGCCGCCGCGGCCGTGGTGGGGCCCGCCCGTCGACGCGATGGAAAGATTCCCGCCGGTTAATGCGGCGGGGCGTCCGCTCCGGAGAGCTCGCCCGTCAGCCTATAAAACTGCGCGGAGGAGGGGACGGCGGTTTTTTACCTTGGCATCTTACCACTTTCAGTCCCCCGTCCCTTCGCCTTCGTCTCGCTCTCGCCACCGCGCGGTCTCGCCATTAGAGCTTTTTTCCTCCGTTCCTCGTCCTCGGCCTCTGCTCGCTTTCGTCCTCTTCATGGCGCCGCCTCAGCTTCCCGTTAGGATCCTGGAGCCGTACGCCTGGGAAAGGTCGACGGTGACCCGGCTCGCCCTTGGCGAGCTGGTCGCCGCCGGCCAGCTGTCGGCTAACGAAGACGGGCGCCCGGCGGAGTGGATCGTGCCGCCGGCGGCGCACCATGAGCCCAACCCGCCGGAGGGCTATGTGGTGAGCTTCCTCCGCTACCACGAGCGTGGCTTCAACGCGCCGGCGAGCACCTTCATGCGGGCGATGTGCCACTACTACGGGGTGGAGCTGCACAACTTCGCCCCTAACGCTATCTCACAGGCGGCCACGTTCGTGGGCGTCCGCGAAGGGGACCCGGGGATCCCGATCAACCGGGCTCATCACGCAGCCCCACATCGGAGCCGAGGACCCGCGCGCGCGGTGCGCGCCGGCGGGATGTCGCCGCCCCGCGGGGGCGCCTCAAGGATTTCTACATCCCCCGCACCATGACGACGAACAACGCCGGGCCGGGGAGCGGGGATGGTTCTACCTCGCGTAACGCCGAGCCCGGCCTTCCTCCCTACACCGCCGGGTGTTCAAGAAGAGGCCGGACTCCCGGGGCTACGGGGTGTCTACGGCCCAGCATCGGGCGCGGCAAGAGTCCGTCCTTGCCGCCTGCGGCCGGCCGGCGAAGCACGGGCTCAACGCGATGGGCGTCCTCGCCTTCCTCCACCACCGGCGGGTCGTGCCTCTGATGCAGAGGCCACTCTGCATCTTCGAGATGACGGAGGCGGCCAACCCCGTCGACCGGCGAGGTCGCGGATGCTCCCCGACGCCGCCGGAGCGGCCGTACGCGCTCACCGGGCGCGGAACGCCGTCGACACACGGACGCCGCCACTGCGGGTCGGACCCCGTGGGACATCGAGATGCTCCCTACGGGCCCGCGGGTGAGTTGGGTTCTCGATTTTGTCTTAGTTCTTGGTCTTGCTTTCGTTTCTTGATTCGTCATTGTCGCTCTTGTGCGCGGGGTGGAGTTCAACATCGCCAAGTCCGTTCCACCCACCCCCCGACTCCCGTGCGCTCGGCCGGGCGGCGCAGCGGGAGCAACGGGAGCGGGCGGCGCGCAAGAGGGAGCACGCGAGGCGGCGCCAAGCGCGCGCGACCAACGGTCCGCGGAGCACGGCGGCGCGAGGAGCCGGGGCTCTCCTCCCCGGATATCGAGGAGCCCTCGTCCTCGGAGCGGACGAGGAGGAAGAGTCCGAGGGGGAGGGCCCTTCGGACGGTGGCGCCTGCGCCCCCGTCGCCGGAACCCGTGCGGCGTCGGGGGCGGCTTCGCCGGGGGCGGGCGCACCGGCGCCCGCCGCCAGGCACTTGTTATCGGGGGCGGCACGCGCCGCGGAGGTGCCCGCGCGTGCCGCGGAGGTACGCGTGGCGCGCGCGCCCGCACACGCGTCGCGCGCGTGCCGCGCGCGCGCGCGTCATCGTCAAGGGGCGCGTCGGCGGGCGTGCCCGTGCGCGGGGCGAGTGTGCCCCCCGCGCGCGGTGGCGTCTTCGGGGGGGTGCGGCATTGGGCGCGCCCGCGCACGGGCGGGCGTGCCCGTGCGTGCGGCGGCGCGCGTCGAGGAGGCGCTGCGGCAGGCGCGGCCGCTGCGCCGGCCTCTTCCGCAGAGGCCTCGAGGAAAAGGAAACGGGCCTTTTCCTCCGCGAGGTAAGGAGCCTGTCCTCCTTTGTTTGGTTTGGTTTGCTGGTGATTAGGTGCTCTAACCCTCCGTTCGTGCCTGCGCAGGGCGGTGCCAACCGTTCCTCCTCTTGCACCGGCCAAGGTGCTGAGGACGGACGCATCGATCCCCACCCGGCGGCGCTCGTCGAGGGGGTCGCGCCCCGGGACAAGCGTGGCGGCGGGCACTAGCTCGCAAGGCCGGCCGGGGGCCTCGAGGCCCCCGGCCGGCGGATCGGCCGCCGCGGCGCGCGCGGCCCGGCGGTCGCCGGGGAGCGGCCGGCGTCGGTCGCCACGGAGGCGCGGGCCGCGGTGGCGGCGACGGTGGTGGTGGAGCCCGCGGTGGCTACCACCGCGGAGGAGGTGGAGCTGGCGCAACTTTGCGGGAGCGCCGTGGATGCGGCGGTACCGCCGGGAGGTGGCGGCCACGGCGGCGCGGCGGGCGCCCGTGGCCGCGGAGGCGCGGGTGGAGGTGCCGGCGGAGGCGGCGCAAGCGGCTGCGCCCGCCGGCGATTTGCAGGCGGAGGTGGTGGAGCTCTCGGACGACTCCCCGCCGCCTGGGTGGAATCAGTGGGCCAGCTGGCCCACGAACTTCCCCGAGCCCCAGGAGGGGGCCCTCGTGAGGCGGCACGAGGGTCACATGGTGGTGGGGGGCCGAGTACACGGTGCCGAGGCCTCGTCCTCCCACGCGGCCGCCCCGCCCGGTGGGGGGGGGGCGTGGAGGGATCCCCTCGCGTTCGCCGACGCCGGGGGGAGCGAGAGCTCGGGGCGAGCTTCGGAGCCACGGCGCCACGCTCAACCGCGCGTTGAACGAGGCGCTGCGAGTCCACGGCGGCCCAGCCTGGCTTGTCTTCCAGGTGAGCCACAGTTGCTCGTCCCACTTCCTTTTTCGTCTCCGTGTGCTGCATTCAAGCCTTGACACTTACGAGAATTGATGTGTGGATGCCGGGGAGCTCGAGCGTCGCGCCCACGACAAATACGACGCGTTCGACCGGGTGAACGTCGAGGCCCGCCAGCTCCGGGAGCGATGCAGCGCTTTCGACGCGCTTGCGGACGCTCTTAGGACGCGAGACGGCCGGCTAGCGTGCCCGGGCGATGGCGTGGTGCGACGAGCTCCCGGGAGAGCTCGGGCGGAGGATGCGGCGCGCCGCTCGAGCCTCGAGCGGATCCGCGCGGCCCTTGTTGATCGTGACGAAGCGCTCGTGGAACGCGCGTGCGGACCGGATAAGACGCGGACACCGGCCGCCAAGCGGGAGGCGGAGGTGGCCACCGCTCGCGCCGAGACCCGGAGCTCCGCACGTCGCTCGAGGGGGCGCGGGCGCGGCGCGCCAGGGGCGAGGAGCGGGCGCGCGGGTTGGAGCGAGCGCGCCAAGGAGGCCCGATGACCGAGGGCCGCCCTCGACGCCAAGGCCGCGGCCCTCGTTGCCGGCGAGGAGCGGCTCCGGCGAGGAGCGCATCGCCCGCTAGGGGCCGAGGGGCGGCTCCGGCGGGGAGCGGGGGGCGCCCTTGGCGACGCCCGAACGGCCGGAGCGGGAGCGCGTCGCGCGCGAGGCGGTGGAGAAGTCGCTGGAGGAGCGGAACGCCGCATTCCCCAAGGTTGAGGATGATGCGCTCGCGCTCGGCCATCGGCAACGCCGACCGGAGCGCGGCCCTCCGCGAGCAAGGCGAGACCGTCCAGCGTCTCGAGTTGGCGCTCGAGTCCGCACGCCGCGACCTCGATTTGGAGAGGAAGCAAGTCGAGGGTGAGTCACTTTTTGACTCGTTTGTTGGTTTTTTGCTTTAGAGGGTTCGTTTCTCCCTTTCGATTTCTTGTCGTCTTGTTGACTCCGTGCTTGCGCACCGCCTTGGGGCACGGCGCCCGGGCGGGCCGAGGCCTGCGGGGCTTCCTACAACTCCTCCGAGCAGGAGGCTGCAGGGAGGCTGCGTGACGCGGCCCTCGAGACCGCCGCGTCGTCGAGGAAGGCCGAGCCCGAGCCGGCGGTTCGGCGGCCGGCCGCTCGCGCGCCCTAGGCGGCCACGTCACGGAGCGGATGCGTCGGGCGTTGCACCTAGGCGTCCGAAGGCCCTCGGAGTGGTGCGATCCCACTACGAGGTCAACTTCGAGGTGCTGGCGGAGGGCTACATCGTGCCCGAGGGCGTCGAGGACGAGGTGGCCATGGAGCGCGCGGACGCGCTTGCTGCTGACGCCGCCGGGTCGCTTGCCGAGGCCTTCGAAGAATTCCTCTTCCGGACGCCGCCGATCTTTCTTTGCTCCTCCCCGCCCGAAAGAAAGCGAGTTGGGCGCTAGGCCCATTTTTTGTTTACATGTATCGAATTCGGCCTCGTGGCCTTTTGTAAATAAACAAATTGTCTTGTGAACATGAGCGATTCTTGTAAATGAAGTTGCTTGTTTATTACGCTTTTTGTTTCTCCTTCCCCGAGTAGATTCTAGTTGGGGGGAGTTCGATTTTCGCAGGGGGCCCGCCCGGGTTGGAGGCGAGAGAGAAGGGCCATAGCCACGCGGCGTAGGCTATCTCTGGCTCGCACGCTCCTTCCGCTGTGCCGCCTACGCCCCGTTCGAATCATGGCTCGAGGTTGAAGTAGGAAACAAACTTAGCGCGTGTGAGTTGTTTTTTACTTTTGCGCGAAAAATGGGACCATTTTTTTTGGGGGGGGGGGGGGGGTGCCCCCCCGCAGTAGCCCCCGAGGGTAACTTGGGTTTCAGGGGAAAGCCGAGTTGCCCTTTTATTAGACTTGCAGTATTTACATAGTTGACACCAACTGGGGCGTTGGCCATGTGATTTTACAACAACAAAAAATACTTGGAAAATCCTAGCTAAGGGTAGAAGCGACGTAGCTGTTGGATGTTTCAAGCGTTGGTGAGTTCTTCGCCGTCCTCGTTGGCCAGCTTGTACGTGCCCGGCTTGAGCACTTTCACCACGACATAGGGTCCCTCCCATGGGGGCGATAGCTTGTGGCGCCCTCGGTTGTCTTGGCGTAGCCTTAGGACCGCATCCCCTTCGGCCGAAATCTCTCCGACGTATCTTGCGTGCTTGGTAACGTCGTAGGGACCGTTGATACCTTGCGGAGTGCATCAACGCCACGAGGCGTACTTCGTCTAGGCGGTCCGGCGAGTCCTCGCGGGCTCGCCGGTTAGCATCTTCGTCATACCCTCGAATCCGGGCGACCCATATTCCGGGTCCGTGGGGAGGACGGCCTCCGCGCCATGGACTAGGAAAAACGGGGTGAACCGGTGGCTCGCTTGGGGTTGTCCTTAGGCTCCACACAACCGCTCTGGTAGTTCTTGGAGCCATTTTCGGCCAGATTTGTTGAGCTGGTCAAAAATTCAGGGCTTGAGGCCTTGCAGAATCATGCCGTTGGCACGCTCCACTTGGCCGTTGGTCTGTGGGTGTGCCACAGCTGCCCAATCCACGCGGATGTGGAACTTGTCGCAAAACTCCAAAAACTTCCGGCCCGTGAACTGGGACCCATTGTCCGTGATGATGGAGTTTGGCACTCCAAAGCGGTAGACGATGTCGGTGAAGAACGTGACCGCCTGCTCAGCCCTCAAATTCGTGATGGGGCGCACCTCCACCCATTTGGAGAATTTGTCAATCGCGACGAGCGGTGGGTGAAGCCCCCGGCGCCTTCCGCGAGGGGCCCGACGATGTCCAACCCCCACACGGCGAACGGCCATGTTACGGGGATCGTTTGCGGGCGTGGGCGGGCAAATTGGACTTGCGGGCGTAGAACCGGCACCCTTCGCGGTGCGCACAATTTCGGCCGGCATCCGCGACCGCGGTAGGCCAGTAGAAGCCCTGGCGGAACGCGTTGCCAACGAGGGTGCGCGGCGCGGCGTGGTGGCCACAGATCCCCGCGTGGATGTCCCGTAGGAGCTCGCGCCCCTCGGGAATGGGTATACACCGCTGGAGGATGCCTGATGCGGCGCGCTTGTACAGCTCGCCGTCGACGAGGGTAAATGACTTGGCCATCCTGGCGATGCGCCTGGCTGTGGCCCGGTCTGCGGGGAGTTCCCCTCGAGCAATCCAGGCGATGTACTTCTTCCGCCAGTCCGCCTGGGCGGGAGCCGGCTCGATGTCCATCGCGACAGCCTCGTGGGAGCCGTACCCCTCGAGAAGGGAGAGCACATACGCCTCGTTCGAGGGGTCCTCTTCCATGGGTTCCGCACCCGCTGGATTCGAGGGAGCCCCCGAGGGTCCGCCGTCGCTCGAGGGGTAGGGCTCGAAGGTGACCGAGGGCTGCGCGATGTCGCGCGCGAAAACGTTCGGGGGAACGGTGATCCGCCCAGATGCTATTTTTGCCAACTCATCTGCTTCCTCGTTGTACCGGCGGGGTACATGATTAAGCTCGATGCCGTAGAACTTGTCTTCGAGGGCCCGCACGGCTTTACAGTAGGCCTCCATCTTGTCATCGTGGCAGCTCGCGTTCTTCATGACTTGATCGATCACGAGCCGCGAATCCCCCTCGTACGTCGAGGCGCTTGACGCCCAACTCAATGGCGATTTTGAGGCCGCGAGAGAAGGGCCTCGTATTCCGCCATATTGTTAGATGCGGGGAAGTGGAGGCGCCTTGCGTAGCGCATGTGCTCCCCGAGGGGTGACACGAAGAGTAGGCCCGCGCCCGCTCTGTCTTCATCACCGAGCCGTCGAAGAACGCAGTCCGGCCTCGCTGAATCCGAGGGGGCGGCGGTGCGTGTCCGTCCACTCAGCGACGAAATCGGCTAGGATTTGCGATTTGATGGCCTTGCGCGGAGCGTAGGCGAGCGTCTCGCCCATCAACTCCACGGACCACTTGGCAATTCTGCCTGCCGCGTCGGGGTTGCGAATGATCTCTCCTAACGGGAAGGAAGAGACCACCGTAACTGGGTGGGCCTCGAAGTAGTGGCGGAGCTTGCGCCGCGCGAGGACTACCGCGTACAACAGCTTCTGGACCTAGGGGTAGCGCGTCTTCGTGTCCGACAGGACTTCGCTGATGTAGTAGACCGGCCTCTGCACAGGCAAGGCATGCCCTTCCTCCGTGCGCTCCACAACGATCACGGCGCTGACCACCGGGTGGTTGCGGCCACGTAGAGTTGGAGGGGTTCGCCGTCTCGCGGCGGCGTAAGGATTGGGGCGTGCGTCGAGACGCCTTCGGCTTGTCGAGCGCTTCCCGGGCCTCGGCGGTCCAAGAGAAGCGCTCGTGCTTCTTGAGCAGCGGTAGAGGGGCGAGGCCCTTCTCACCGAGCCTCGAGATGAAGCGGCTTAAGGCGGCGAGGCACCCCAACACCTTCTGCACCCCCTTGAGGTCCCGAATTGGACCCATTCGCTCGAGGGCCGCGACCTTTTCAGGGTTGGCCTCGATTCCCCGCTGGGAGACGATGTACCCTAGGAGCATGCCCCGCGGCACTCCAAAGACACATTTTTCGGGGTTTAGCTTGACCCCGTTGGCCCGTAGGCAGCTGAACGCGACGCCAAGGTCGTTAACCAGGTCATCCGCCTTCCTAGTCTTGACGACGATGTCGTCCACGTAAGCCTCGACCGTCCGCCCGATATGGTCCCCAAAAAACGTGCCGCATGCGGCGGCGATATGTTGCGCCCGCGTTTCGAGGCCAAAAGGCATCGTGACGTAACGAGAATGTCCCGAACGGTGTGATGAACGAAGTCGCGAGCTGGTCGGACTCCTTCATTTTTATTTGGTGATATCCCGAATAGGCATCAAGGAAACAGAGTAGTTCACACCCGCCGTAGAATCAACGATTTGATCTATGCGTGGCAAAGGAAAAGGAACTTTTGGACATGCTTTATTGAGACCGGTGTAGTCTATACACATCCTCCACTTCCCATTTTTCTTTTTTTACAAGCACAGGATTAGCTAGCCACGTAGGGTGGAACACTTCCTTGATGAATCCGGCCTCGAGGAGCTTCCGCAGCTCTGCTCCGATCGCCCGTCGCTGCTCCTCGTCGAAGCGGCGCAGCCGCTGCTGCACAGCGCGAGCGTTAGGCAGGATATCAAGGGAGTGCTCGGCGACCTCCCTTGGGATGCCTGGCATGTCCGAGGGGCTCCACGCGAAGACGTCGGCGTTGGCGCGGAGGAAGTCGACGAGCACTGCTTCCTATTTGGGGTCGAGGGTCGGGCTGACCCTCAACGCCCTGCCCTCGGGGGCCGACGGGTCGAGGGGGACCCCTTTGGTTTGCTCGGCGGCCTCGAAGGTGCCGACGTGCTTGGTGGCGGAGGCCGAGGTCGTCGTTGACCATCTTCTCCCGGCGTGTTCACCGGCGCTTCATCCGGCGCTAGCGCCTCTCGCATGTTCCACGCACTCGACGTCACGGTCGAATGCGTGCTCGATCGACGACCCGACGGTGATGACGCCGTTTGGACCGGCATCTTCATCTTCGAGTACGTGTAGTTGGGGACCGCCATGAACTTGGCATAGCATGGTCGCCCAAGGATGGCATGGTAGGCCCCTTTGAATCCCACCACCTCGAAGGTGAGGGTTTCCTTGCGGAAATTCTTGGGGGTCCCAAACCGGACGGGCGGATCGATCCGCCCGAGGGGTTGAACCTGCTTGCCGGGCGCGATGCCGTGAAACGGCTTCGTGCCGGGCCGCACTGGTCCACCCAATCCCCATCGGGCGCAATGTATGCGCGAAGAGGATATTGAGGCTACTGCCTCCGTCCATAAGGACCTTCGAAAACCGGGCGTTCCCAATGATGGGATCGACCACCAGTGGGTACTGGCCCGGGTTCGGGATGCGGTTTGGGTGATCATCCCGGCTAAAAGTGATGGCGTCCTTCGACCAGTTGAGGAAGGCCGGAGGTGCCCTCTCTGTGGCGAGGACTTCGTGCCTCTCCTTCTTGCGTTGCCGGGTCGACATGTCGACAGTAGGTCCCCCAAAGATGAGGAACACATTTTCGACAGCAGGGAAACCACCCGCGTCGCCATCGCCCCCATCTTTCTTGGCCTCTGCCTCCTTCGCGGCGGCGCGGCCGTAGAACTTCTTGAGCATGTCGCATTGCTCAAGAGTGTGGTTCACGGGAGTTTTGTGGTAGGGGCATGGTTTTTTCATCATGTCGTCAAACACCCCCGGGCCTCGAGGAGCCGGTCGAGGGCCCCGTCGGGCGGGTCAACGCCGAGGGCCTCGGCGTTGCCGCCGTTGCGCCCTCGCTCGCGCGCCTCGCGGCGCGGCTTCTTCCCCCATCTTGCCCCGCTTGTCGTTGCGGCGCGGCTCCTTGGACCCGCCGCCCTCCGCGGGCGTGTCCTCGGAGCGCTTGCCCTTCTTGCCGTCGAAGATCGCCCCCCACGGCCTCCTCTCCGGAGGCGAAGGCGGTGGCTATGTCGAACGGCTCGTTCGAGTCCGTGGGCGGGCTGCGTCCCGGCTCGCGCACAAGGTCCCGGCACGTGGTGCCCTCGAGGAACGCGTGCACGATCTCGGACTGTGCCACGCTGGGTAGCTCCGTGCAGCGCTTGGAAAAGCGCCGTATGAAGTCCCGCAGCGACTCGCCCGGCTTCTGCGTGCAGGAGCGCAGATCCCAGGAGTTCCCAGGGCGCACGTACGTGCCCTGGAAGTTGCCCACGAACGTGTGGACTAGATCGTCCCAGTTATGGATCTGGCTGGCGGGCAAGTGCTCTAGCCATGTCCGGGCCGCGTCGCCCAGGTGCAGGGGGAAGTTGCGGATGATCACTTCGTCGTTAGTGGCCCCGCCCAGCTGACAAGCTAGGCGGTAATCGTTGAGCCAGACGCGGGGGTCCGTCTCCCCGTTGTACTTGACGATTGTCGAGGGCTGACGGAAGTGCTTTGGGGGAACGCCGCCGTGCGGATCTCCCGGCCGAACACACGGGTGCCGGGGGCTCCGGCGTCGGGGAGCGATCCTCACCACCTGTCGTAGCGTCCACCCCTTCGAGGGTGGTAACCCCTAGCCGCTCGCGCGTCCGCCTTGCCGGTGCGCCCGGCGTTGATGACGTTGCGGGCATCGCCATCCGGCGCCCCCGCGCGTGTCGAGGAGCCGTTCCTTGGCCGGCGTGCGTCCCCTCGGTCGGTGGGTTGACCCACGTGCACCGAGGGTTCGCCTCTGGTACGGATCATCACCCCGTGCGTCCCCCCGTTGGCGGATACGTGAGGCTGAGCTCTCGGCCTCGCCGGACGGCCGCTTGCTCGAGGAGAGTCTGCACCTCGCGGTGCATGTCTCGAGCCTCGGGGGTCGAGGGTGCCGGCATGGCGCGTAGCAACGTCGCGGCGGCGATGAGCTTTTGGCTCGCCCGTGGTGGAGTATCCGCGTTGTCGACGTTGGGGACGGGGGTTGAGGCGGTCACGGACTCGTCGGCCCGGCTCCCGCGCGCGTTCGCCGCGCGCGGAGGCCTCCCCCCCGCCATCGAGGCGCGGAGCGGCCGCACCGTCCGTACTCCTCCGCCGGCTTGGCCTCGAGCTCGCGGGCTTGGGACGGGCCGTGCGTCGACGTCGGCCCCGGCGGGAGCGCTCGGCCCCCGCGGCCGGCGCGCGTGGCGATCCCCGGGGGCGGCGTGACTTCCCCCGTCTCCGGCACCGCCGCACCGGCGGCGTTGGCGGGTCGTTGGTGATGACGGCGCAACACTCCCGCGTGGGGTCGTAGCTCCCGGTCTTTGGAGTCGTCGGAGCATCCAAACCGGTGGTCCGTGGCGTCGAGGAAGCGCCCGAACGCGGCGGCCGGGTCCGGCACGCCGGAGAAGTCCCCACTCCGCGTACCCGTGGCGGTTGGCGGGTGGCATCGTGTCGACGGAGCCCGGGGACGACTCATCCGCTGCCGAGGTGCGGGGTCCCCGGCGACGAAGACGTGGCGGCCGTGTGGAACCCGGCGCATCGTCGTGTTCACGTTGGCGTTATGGGCCGTCGTGGCGCCACGCGGCCCGATGGGGATGCGCGGTCCCCGAGACCGCACACGGTCCCGCCGGGGCGGTGGCGGCCGTTGTGACGGTGGGCGCACCGCGTTGGGCGGCGGCGCGCTCGGCTTGCCGCCGCTCGGACCGCGCCCGGCGTGAG
This sequence comes from Cenchrus americanus, assembly GCA_947561735.1. NCBI lineage: Eukaryota > Viridiplantae > Streptophyta > Magnoliopsida > Poales > Poaceae > Cenchrus > Cenchrus americanus. Next base: position 7,248,054 of record OX387240.1, on the reverse strand, counting down.
CGCGGCCCGCAGCGACGACGGCGTCGTGGCGTCGGTGGACCCGCGGCATCCGTGCTGCGGGCGCCGCGCGCCGGTGTCGTGCGTGCGGCGGAGACCGAGCGGAGCCGGCCTCGCGCCGCGCGCGCAGCTCCTCACGATTGGTGAGGCGCATGAGATAGCCGTTCCCCGTGGCCTGGAAGTTCAAGTCTCCGAAGCGGATCTCGAACCCGGTCGGGAGAGGGTCCGAGCTACCCATGTTGTAGCGCGTAGCACGGTACTCAGTACGAATCACCATGGAGGGAGTTGGCGAAATGACCTTAGGCGCTCGTTTGCCCCACGGTGGGCGCCAGCGTCGGTGCGGAATATGGTCCCGACACTAACCAGTAGATAACGCCTAGGTCTATCCCTCAATGGTCGATGCTAAGCAACAAATGACACAAGGTTTTATCCCGGTTCGCGCCGAGGGGGCCGTACGTCCCGAGGGGCGTGCTCGTGGCACTATATTGCTCGGCACCGGGGTGCTTGTAGTGGGGCAAGTACAAGCAAGGCGGGAGAGGAAGCGTGGCTTCCAAGTCCCCGGGAGAGTGGGCGAAGATGTTGTGGGAGAATAAGAGAGTGAGTGCACGGTGTGTTCGTTCCTCTGAACTTGTCCCCCCCCCCCCCCGCGGCTGGGGGCTCGCCTCCCCTTTTATAGGCCAAGGGGGCGACGGGTTACATGCACGCCGCGCTACCTAGCTACGTGAGGGAGCACGTCGCGCTACGGTGTAGAGTGGGTGGCCGTCCGGACGATCTTCGCTGCAATCCGGCCATGATGGCCTACCCCGTACCCGAACAGTGGCGGTTCGAGGGTAGGAAGGCGGCAGATGGCGGTGGTGTCCTCTGATAGGCTTCGAGGGAGGTGCTGATGATGGCTGGTACGGGGAATAGGCGCGGGCAGAACGGCGTTCCTTCCCAATGCGTTCCGCGGCAGCGGAGTGGTTGCTGCAGTGCTCGGGCGTGCGCCTGCGGTGCCGGGCGTGCGTCCGCACGCGTGGGTACGGCAGCCGCACCGTTACAGTGACCGGGATGGCCATCCACCGGCCCTGGCGCCCCCTACCTAACCTGTAGGGTCAAGGGAAAGTGAGATCGAGGGTGCGCCCGGCCCCCTTTCGAGGGTCGGGCGCGTTAGCCGTACTGTAGTGGGCGCGCGGTGTCACGGGACTGTCACCGGCCGTACCGCACAGTCCATCCCCCCACGGTGGCGGGGGATGGGCTCCTCCCCGGGGAGTTGGTGCGGCGGCACCGGGCGTGAGCCCGTGGCGCATGATGGCGCCGTCCTGCAGCGTCAGGGCGTTGAATGCCCAAGTACGGGGTCAGCGCACGCGTGAGGCGCACCCGTGAGCGTGGCGGGCCCCAGCCGAGGGCGGAGCGAACCCTCGAGCGAGTCGAGACCTGCTCGAGGGGGGGGCGATCCCTCGAGCGGGGCGGGACCGCTCGAGGGAAAGGGTTGCCCCTCGAACGGGGCGGAGCCCGCCCGAGGGGGAGCGCGTCCTCGAGCGAGGCGGAGCCTGCTCGAGGGGTCTTCTCCGTGGGCCGTCTCGGTAGGCCGTCGGGATCCCGGCGTGGGCCGTGTCCTGCATGGTTAGTTACCTGCATGGTTAGGCTTAGCGTGTTTTGATACCGGGATTAAGTGAGGATTCCCCGTTGTTTAAGGGGACCCCTAGGGCGGTCCCCGACACCATTGCACAGTGCACAAAAGTTCCTTTCCAACGAGTCTTTATTTGCTCAAATCGGACTCCTGACAAGAAAGTTACGTCCGTTTTACTTCGGCGATGAAATCTGTCCTGAAATTTCAGAACGCGCAACGCTCAATGTTTTCTCCATAACTGTTTGCACGGGTCTTCCAACTTGTTGGTTCTTGATGCGTTGGAATGGTAATTTGATGGAGCTTCTGAATATCTCATTTTCTACATTTGTACACCTCTGAACAAGCTCTCAAATTGATGAAGACAGCAGCATCCATCGCGGGATTCGGAGAGGTTGATGATTTATCTTGCAACTCTTTTAGGCATGACTTCTTTTTTCATTATTCAAGCCTTGTCTACATGGTTAGTGAAAATCGGGCCTTTCCCTACATATGATTCTTTAAGGTCATTAGCTTGACCAAGCGCAAAGCATGATCGAGATTTACAAAACTTATTGTAAACATACGCGTCCATAATTAACACCACATGTGAATTGTAGCAACAAGTCAAGGTGTAAATAAAAGAAGCATATGTTTCATGCATAGCACTTAGCTCATCATTAGGCAAAGGTTGTTTAGGTGTGAGATTAATTGGATCAAAAATAAATGTTTCCTCTTTTTCATTCTCAAGAAAATCTAGCCTATCAACATGATCACTATTGGAACAAGGCATAGACATTAAACTATCATTCATACTATTGGTTGAGCATGAGTATTTGAATTTATCAACATCAATACCAATAATATCTTGAGATTTCAGCGCGTGCCTTGGCCTTAGAGATTTTTCAACAAGAGTGATATTTGGTTCATCTAGCGGTGTTGAAGGTGAATCGATCTCAACAAGTGTAGTTGCCTCTTCATCACCATCTTGCAATTTCTTCAACTCATCATGTGGAACATGTAATCCTTCAACTATGTACGCATTCATCTCTTCTTTGAAGTCTTCTTTATCAACCAGATCTTCATCTTCAAAGACTTGTATGTTGCTTTCTTTATCTCCCATGTACCACATGTCGTCGAGATCGCTCATTGTTGATTCACTCTTTCCTTCATCCTTGAGTACTTCCATGTCTTGATTTGCTAGTGTGTAGGCTTCAATAGCACACAAGCTATCATCTAGCTTGAGTCCTATCTCCTCCCATTTATCCTTTGAGTCACTAGGCTCATCACGGTTGTACTCTTCTCTTCCTTCATCATAAATCTTTGAGTTGTCAAACCGGTCGATCCATCCTTCATCTCCTTTTTCTCTTTCTTCTTCAAACATCTTTTGGATCGACTCTCCACTCATCTCTTGATCAAATATATCTTCAATTAGTTTGGCAACGTGTCGGCGTTCCTCCTTCCTTCGGTAGTTAATTAGTGGGGCGAAATCAACTTGAACCCAACCAGATTGAATGAACTCCGCCAATGGTCTAGCATTCCACATACTTCAGCCTACATTCATGTTAGTTTCAACATTTTTAACATCCGAAATGACCTCTCTTACCTTGGGAAGTGGATCTTCAATTTCTTGAATGGTCAGTTCATCTTTCTTGACCTTCGGTTCATCTTTTTCAGAAATTTCAGCAAGCACCTTGGGCTTGCTTTTGTCATTTTGCTCCTCTCGACAACGTCTTTGCCAATCCCGTTGCATTCTTTGTCCATTGCTTATCCTTTGTAAGATTTGTGCGGCTTCACTAATTGTTTTATCCATTATATCACCGCCTGCACACATGCTTACAAAACAAGATGAGTTAGGGGTTAGTGAAAAATAAAAGGTATGCAACATCAAGTCACCGGAAAATCCCAAGTTCGGGCCTCGCTCAAGTAGTTCATTAAATCGGTCCCATGCTTCATCAATTCCTTCATCCTCTCCTTGCTTGAAATTGAGCACTTGCCTCCTTAAGTCTTGGACCTTGCTTATGGTAAAGAACTTCAAAAGAAATTTCTTCACTAGCTCATCCCAATTTCCTTTTGCTTCAACGGACGCAAGTGTGTACCATCTTCGCGCTTCATCTTCGAGAGAGAATGGAAAAAGATTCCACTGGAACCAAGCGGCCGGAACTCCTTTTTGTTGCACCGTGTTGCATATCATCATGAATTCCTTAATGTGTCTATATGGGTTGTCATCCTCCAATCCTCTAAATGGTTTTGTCGCCACTAACTTGATGATTCCAGGCTTCACTTCGTAGTGGGTTGTAGCAAGCATCAAATCTGATTTTTGTATCTCAATGTCTTCCATTGACGGCATTGCTAGCTCCCTTAGCGACATCTCTTCGTCTTCCAATGGTGAGGTGAACAAATCCATCCAGGCACAAGAAAAGTAGAAAGAAAAACAAAAAAGATTTTTTTCTTTTTTTTCGAAAATAAGGGTTAGATGTTAGTAATCAACAAAATTAATACTAGATTAAACGTAGCAAACTGGCTTGCTCCCCGGCAACGGCGCCAGAAAAAGGGGCTTGTTGACGGATAAAACTCGTATCCACCTACGATCCGCAAGCGTACGGACCTACACCTTTTTCACCACGGGATTCCCAAGGTTCTTGTCAATCCGCGGAGCAAGGGGATTACTAGCGCTTAACCAAGTACTAATCTAGTTGACTAAGGAAACCTTTAAAGAGAGTATTAATCTAAAAGTAAAGACAATCTAACCTAAGTTAATCTAAGTTAAGTTGATCAAACAAATCTAGGGTTAAACTAGATGGTAAACAGGTGAACACAAGAGAGTGAATAAGAAAGATAAGCGTTCCCTCTCTAGGATCTAGGATAACATGGTATGCATCTACTACACGAAAGCGGTAAACCAATCTACCGGGGGTTGTGACCACGGTTTCGCCCTTTCCCTCCTCTCGTACTGTCACTACGTGAAGGTATTCGTGACTAGACCTATGATGGACACGGTATGTTGATGGAATCTATGGGAGTAGCGGATATCATACGCCCGAAAAACACGGTGGCCTACCTTAATCATCAAAGCATCATCAACATGAAAACAATAGATTGAAACCACAAATCAAGTAGAGATCACATAGCATGTATTCATCTAATCCTAGGGATGAACGGAGACATTACCCCATCATCTTACACGGATTGAAGCACATAGGGGTGATAGAGACTCCGGAGAACGTCGTTGATGAAGATGGCGGCGATGGAGCTTGGGAACACCCCTAGGCCAGCGGCTTGGAGTCCTCCTCTTGCTTCCTTCTCTCTGCCGGCGTTGATCCTTGCGACGAGCTCATCTAACTCTCTCCCTCATCTTGCGGCGGCGGTGTTCTGGTCAATGGCGTCGGTAGGATGATTTGTTCGATGTGGCGGCCGACGGCGGCGGAGGCAATAAATAGACGAACACCTAGGGCAAAGGGGGGACCGAACTGACCCCGGAGTGGGCTGGGCCGGTCGGCCCAGGCCGGCCGGCCCAGGCCCATTTTGGCCCGATTCAGCCCCGGTTTCCTCCCCGGTTGCTTCTCGCGTGATCCCTTATTTCTGTGCACTTGCATGTGGGCCTTTGACGTCGTTTCCTTCACGATTTAGGCTTGAATCCTTGCTATGCAAGCTTCGCTGTTTTCTGGTTGAGTCCCTGAAGACTTGCACGTTGACGCTTCGGTCCTCGGGTCATTTGGAGTCATGTTCATCGCGTTTCTTGACTCTTGTCGGGCTTCATGATCTTCTTCCAAAGTGATTGGTGAACTTATCCCGAAAGTCTCCTCTTTAGCGTAGATTTCCTGCGTAAACAACAAACTCCAAAATCGACATGCAAGTGTGAACTTGTTACATCATTAGTATGCCTAGTGGTGGGTTAGTTGCAAATCATAATCGAAACCAATGTATAACAAGTACTCTAGGTTGACGGAAATTCACGTCAACATCTTGCCATCGGACGGTGTTGACGGTTAATAATTGTAACAAAGTTCGTTCGTGACTCGCAAGCGTACAAGTCTCCCGTCGTAGTCAAGGGACCCTTCTTCCCTCGAGTGGTGAACCCAAGGTATCGAATCCGTGGAACAAATGTGTGACGCAAGACTTAATCTATTAAAGCCAAATAACTGCAATCTTCAATAAAGAACCAAGTGCATCTAAGTAAAAGAAACAAAACAGATCTAATCTACTAAAAACCGGAGAAAACAAAGTAAGATTGGGTAGATAAACCGATCTAGAGGGATCGGGGTAAGCCTTTTGTTGAAGTTCTAAGCAAAAGAAGAAGTAGCAAATCGAATCTTAATAAAAGCCTCTTTAAATCGTGGTTTCCCGTCCAAATCCGAAAACATCCGCCTTTCGAGACCCCCATTCCGTCACAACGTATCCCTATTCATGCGGGGAGCTTAGGGCGAGTCAAAAGACAAGTCGAGATTCTTTCGGAGGATCCGGCGTGTACCTCTAGCCACCGCGGCTACAAGAACACCCTATGTAATCTATCTCGAGAATAGAATTGAAATAAGCAAAGCCGATCGAAAAACGAAATCTTCGAGGAAACTCTTGATCGCTGAGAAAAGATTCAACTTGATAATTCAACTATAACAATGATACATACACAAGATCACCACCGGGATCCTTCCTTGATCTTGCTTCTAGCTCCGGAACTCCGACGTGGTCTTCCGTGCAAGGTTCCCACGTCGGCTAGGGAAACCCTAGTCAACTAGCTCGACCCTCTCCTCTCCTAGATGGTGTCCCTCTCTTCTCTCGCTTCTCGGCGGCCGAAGACGAAATCTTCTCTCCGTGGCTCTCGGTCGGGGGACTATAAATAGCCCGATTGGCGGCTAGGGCAAAGGACGACGCGTTTGGGCCCTAAATGGGCTCCGGGCCGACCGGATCGGGCCGGCCGGCCCGGGGCCCATTTAGGCCCGGCCCGCGGGCTCCTTTGCCCGAGGTCGGTTCCCTTGCTTCCCGGATGCTTCCCCCTTCGCATACGGGTCCATGTCGTCGGTTTCTCTGGACTCAACTCCTTGTCTTGGAAGATTCAGCACTTTTCTGGTCAGGTCCCTGGAGTATGTCGTCTTCTCGGATCAAGTCCCCGGCTTCTTGGAGTTAATTTTACTTCATTGCATGACTTGTTCAGGGCTTCAAAGTCTTGTCATGAGGTGCTTGATGAACTTACCCCAAAAGTCTTGCATTCAACACTAAATCCCTGCATAAACATTAAACTCCAAAAACGACATGCACATGTGAACTTGTTATACCACGGGGGTTAGTACCAATGGATAAGGTATAAAATTCATGCCAACACCGAAGGTAAACTCATGGCTAGGTTGACGGATTTTCACCGTCAACATCTCCCCCATGCTTAAACCTTGCTCGTCCTCGAGTAAGCCTTCGATGGATATCATCATTGCTAAACAATGTTTAAACTTTGCATTTGATCATACATGAGAAAACATAATGCTCTCAAAATATTAATTCATTAAAGTTCCATAATGTACTAGCCTTCATCTCCACGGAGGGTAGATTCTTATTAAGCTTATCCCACAAGTATTAACATGCTCACAAAGTTTTAAATGGATCTCAGAATTTTTGAAATGAAGAACGAGATAAGAAAAGCTAAACCAAATTCACAAATTTAAATTATCTCATGTATTGCTCATAAACTCTCAACTCACTTGTCTCTCAAGCCTATATATTCTACTCCTTTCCCTCTCATATATATGTGGTAGGCTTTATATGGAGCTTTTGGGAAAGTTTAGTCCTAACAAGAATTTATAAATGAGGTGTTGTCAAAACAAGACAAGCTTCTCATGGTCTTACCGAGACTCGTCAAAAAGGTCATTGGAAAATAATGTTAAATCAAGGAGGGGAAAGAGAAAAATACACACACTTTAGATGAGTGGACATGTGCAAATGGCAAAGAGTGATCCCGAGGCACAAAAGAAGTCCTCGTTATCGGATTGCACATGGTTGGAAAATGAGAATGGATCTTTTTATCTTGAAGCCTTGAATGCACTCCTAGAGAACCGGGGAGTTCACTTTACGCACAAATATATTTTTTTTTCTTTCTCATTCTTTTCTTTCTTTCATTCATTCATTTTTTCTTGCCTCGTCATATATTCAGTCCATGACTTACACAACGAAGTTTTGATTTTTTTATACCTTGAAAGTCATGAATATCACTGGATTTTTTTTTCTTTCATCATTATATATATTTTTTTAAATACTCCCTTTTGAACTCTAAAACTGCACCGTACCTACCTCCTCCCCCATGCTTAGACGTTGCTTGTCCTCGAGCAAAGAGGCGAAAAATAAGGTAGGTACCGGAGATAATTTTCCTTGGAGAGATACTTGAAATCTTCAACGTTGGCACCGTCTTGCGATCTTCCTTGAATTGATGATCCATCCTCAATGATAGGTTGTGGTCAAGGAGGTAGTCACAAAAAGATGATATTTGGTTTAAGGGTGGATATCCGGCGAAGTTTGTGAGATCACCGATGCGGGGATACACAATGCACGGATAAAAGGCTAGCAAAAAGATAGATACGCAAAAACGGAATGACCAGCTTCTTAGTCTCGGGCCGGAGAAATCATGGCCTGCAAAAACTCACTCAAAAATAAATCTTGTACACTAAGGTTTATGCACTCAAATATATATAAGGCTTTGGATAGGTTGAGCAACACACAAGTGATATTTGTGACAAGGTTAGCAATATTTTTGAGCATAAAAGACATCTTCAATCCATTCATAACTCGAGAGCACATAAAACACTATGGGTCTTTATTTTAATCATAACCTCCGCTGAAAAATAAGCTAGTATTTAAATAAATTCAGATCTGTATTTTTAAGAGAGCACTAGCTTAAACATGCATAAATCAACTACAAAGATGAACAAAGCTGCAATTTTAATCATATATCAACATGGCACGAATTTTGTAACTTTTCCAATGATATAATCAAGGTGGTGACTTTATTAATGGTGATATCAAGTTGAAATACACACTGAAAATAAACAAACATGCTTGCTGAAAATTAAATAAAAACAGAAAAATACTACGCAAACACACATAAGCAAAAGCTGAAAATTACAGAGAAATAGAAAAGAAAAGAAAACTAAAGTTCCTAAATCTTCTAGTCCTCCGCCGGTGGTTGATGTTGATAGTCTTGATAATAATACCCTTGCTCATAATATGGTTGGACGCTTCCTCCGTCGAATTGATTTGGCTCCACAAGGTGAAGGCGTCCAAGTTCAAAGGCAATATTTGCGTTGCCTTCACCGAGTTGGGCTGCGTTGGATTGGATGGCTGCGATATTTTGAGCATTTCTTGCAGCATATCCTCCAATAATAGCCATGCTTTGTTGTGGTTGGGGATGATGAGCGTAGGACTCCGCGAAGTTAGCGTTGGGCACAACATAATTTTGTGGGGGTACCGGTGCACCACCCCCCCCCCCCATGCTTGTTGTTGAGACCCTCCGTAATAACTTGGCGGAGGAGGAACCCCGCCGGATGGTTGCACATTGGGTTGTGCTCCACCCGCTTGTGCGGAGGATGTTCCCTCTTCTACGATTCTTCCTCTTTTGTTCTTCCTTGCAGGGACAAGTAGTCCCTCTTCCAACCAATCTTCCCTTCCTTCGGTGAAAAGCCTAAGCCTCTCATTCGGAAGGGGGAGGTTCACTATGGCCAACCGATAACCTCCTCTCTCATCTCCACTAATGTACTTGCCTTGCCGCAAGTACTCAAAACCGAGAGAGGTACCGCGCAAAAGGTGAGCGGGGTTTCTTGCGATCCCCGGTCGCAAGGAAAAGGCCAACATGGAGAGGTAACACCCCGAACCAATATCACCAGCCCCCGATGTTGCTTCACAACACCAACGGTTGATCATGAGGTAAGAGGGGTCAATTGGCTGCCTGGCAATTAAAGCCGAGTATAGCCAATTTAACTCCGTGTCGGTCACCTTTGTTTCCCTCATCCTCCCCAATACCCTCTTGCACATCCAAGAGTGAAATATCCGGATAATGGGGTTGCGGATGCTTTTGCGTTGTTGATGGGCATCTCCGGAGATCATGCCCCAAAATTCCGCCAACATGCCGGGAGGCACGTCAACTTTCTCCGGAGCGCCCTTGTGGAATCCAAGCAGCTCCCTTACGTGCTCGTAGGGAACCACTTGTTGGATTCCCTCCAAACGGAATGACAAGCTTTGCACCCCATCATCATCAACGATGGGTGCAATAGTCATTAAAATTTCCAAGGTGTAACCCAAGTGGGTGTCCACCGATATTCCGTTGGAGAACCGAACCCACCCGAGGTGCCCCAACATGTAGTATATGTCGGTGCGAAAACCCAAGGTGTGGAGTGCTTGGTCGTCGAGCTCGACGTTTGGCACAAGCCTCTTCTCAAGATTTGCGAGCCTATCCTCCTCCTCCGCCGACAAGATGATGAAGCCGTACGAAGATTGTGTCGGGGTGTAAGGAGGTGGTGCGGTTGAGCGAGTCGATCGTCGTGGTGGCGCGGGCTGCTCCTCCGTGTGCCCACGAGGTTCGGTGAACCTCATGGAAGTGCTTCTCGCAGCCCTCATACCACCAAGGAGGAGAGCGTCGTTCCTCCTCGGTGGTGCCGTGTCCGTCTCCATGCTCCGGGGAGACTCGGAAACCGAGTGCCTCCTCGAAGACGTGGTTGATGACGGCTTGGACGACGACGAACTCTTCTTCTTAGAGAAGAGACTTGTGGTCTTCTTCCACATGTTTGCTGCACTCTCTCTTCAACTAAAAATCCGGGTTGCAACCGGTAAACTAGGCACTTAAACTCTTTGCTTCGGATGTGGACTTGGAGTGGATTAAGGAGGTGGATTTTTTTTTTTCTTGAGCTCTCAAGCTTGGGTGGTTGGCTAAGTCTACGGAGGTTCCGAGCACACAAACTTGAACACACAAACAAGGGAAGGAGAGGGAAGCTTGCTGCGAGAAGACGGGCGCCGGGGGACGCCATTTATAGGGCAAGCCGGCCGGCCTAGGCCGGCCGGCCCGGGGTGCTCCGGCTCCTCCTCGGCGCGTCTTTCTCCCGGCCACGATCATTTCGCCTCTGCAACTTTCCTGCCCGCGTACTCCACGAGTTGCACCGCCCAAACGCTCTCGTCCACTCCTTTTCTTGAATCATTGGTCCTCCCACTTGATGCTCCATGCTTTGGGTCATGTCCATGCTCCCTAGCTCCACTTGCTTCACATGCCACCATGAAAATCCTGCAAAGTTGATGCTTGCTGCCCACCATGCTTGTCCTTTGCATGTGGAATTGGTGAAAGTTGATAAAAGGGAATCCAATGGTGCATGCATGATTAATTCAAACTTGATTGCCTCCATTTAGGTGTGTTTAAGGTTAAGCACTCCTCTAATTCGAATTTTAAAATATTTTTCAGAGCCATGCAAGAGCTCGAGCATAATTTTAGAGAAGTTTTTAAACCATTAAAAACAAATGTAAGTCGAAAATATTTTTCGACTACGTCGATTTTGGTCTTACCGGTAAAGTCTGCTTTCATCGGTTGAGAGCGAACGTTTTCCCGGCTTGATCATGGGGGCATAGGTTTAGGTTCTAATTTTGGCTAAATAAGAAAGATTTTGAATAAAACAAAATTAGAATAGGCTTAGAAAAATTCTAATCCTAGAGAAACCAAGGATAAAGATTTTTAAAAACAACCAAAAGCTTCGATTTCTAGGTTCACGCGAGTCCTACCACGTGCTGAATTTTTATAACACTTGAATATAAATCGTGGCTCTACTCGTGTGGTTTTAGCATGAAAAATAAGTCAACCTCAGCACCATAATGAGGGTGTAAGGTTGAGCTAAGGTTCTGAAATTATTTGGTTGAGGGGTTTCTCGAAAAGAAAAGAATCAAACAAGCACATAGGAGGGTTCATGCAAAGGGTTTATGATAAAGCAAACATTCAATCAAGAATTATGTCTCTAATATTGTTCAACCACTTCTAAGTCTAATGTCTTTGCGTAGAAAAACTCAAAAACTAAATTATTAAAAATACTAGAAAAACCTGGAATCGGGTTGTCCTCCCGGTAGCTTATTCTTGACTTGACTTGACGAAACGGGTTGCCTCCCGCCTAGCGCTTCGTTTATAGTCTATAGCTAGACTTCTTCACTTGATTACTCCGGATCAACGCTCTTTGCGGGCGTTGCAATCTTGGGTACCCACTTCCGCACCATCTTGGGCGCGGGCTTGTCTTTTGGCTTGGCTGGCTTAGTCATTTTTTTTGGTCTTCACAGGCGGCTTCTCTTCCTTTGTCTTGACGGATGCAACACCTTCTTTAATTTTCGTTACGTTCACTTTTTTCGGCTCCTTCTTCTTTTTCAGCCCCTCCGTTTGTTTTGGTTCTCCCTTCACTCCAATCATGTTGCATGCCTCAATCCTTGGACGGAACTTGAAGGAACTCCTTTCTCCGTTGATATCGAACATGATCTCCCCCTTGCCAACATCAATAGTTGCTCCCACGGTCTTGAGGAACGGCCTCCCTAGGATGAGCGGTGGCTTCTCCCTCTCTCCCATCTCGAGCACAACGAAGTCGACGGGGATGAAGTGGTGTCCAATCTTCACGGGTACATCTTCAGCAATGCCCAAGGGATAGCGAATGTAGTTGTCACCCAACTCCAAACATATTCCCGTAGGCTCCATCGGTAGGCGTAACTTCTCGAACACATCCCTCGGCATGACACTCACACTAGCTCCAAGGTCGCATAACGCCTTCTCGAAGTTGAAAGAACCAACTGAACATGGAATTGTAGGGCACCCGGGGTCTTTTTTTGCTTCTCTAGCCCATAAGCAATAGCCGCACTACACTCCTCGGACATTTTGACATGATCTACCCCGAGTGTTGCTATCTCATATTTATTTGCAAGTATGTCTTTAAAGTAACGAGAATATGTAGGTACTTGTAGGGCATCTAGTAACGGCATGTTGATGCTAAGTCTATGCACAACTTCCACAAACTTCTCAAAGTGGTTGTCAAGTTTACCTCGGAAGTAGCGTGGCTTGAGTTGCGGTATCCTCGTGTCATCTTCCGGCATCTCGAATTCGGGTTCCTCGGTGACGATCCCCCGTAACCTTCTCTTTAGCGGCTCCTTCCACCTCGGTGGACGGTTTAGGCTTCCTTGCTCCCGCGGAACGTTCCGGATCTTCAGTCTCCTTCCCCGAACGCGTTTGAATGGCCTTCGCCGATTCGGGACATTTGGGTTGTCCCGGAAGCTTCCCTTCATCATTTGTGAGGCGCCCCGCAAGTTGTCCAACTTGCGTCTCGAGCATCTTCATCATGTTGAGCACTTGATGATTGGAACTTCCGACCTCCGTCACTTTGCTATCGATGTTCTCCAACACCTTGTCTATGGTCTTGAACTCGGTGACGGTGTCCTTGTTGATCTTAGCTTGCTCATCCATGAACTCCTTCAATTGTATCCGAAGTGGAACCGCGTTAGGAATAGATGAGCTTGCATTAAATTGAGGCCTACCTTGCCCGTAGCGGAAGTTCGGCAATTCTCCCTTCCTCATGTAGTCGAGCACTTTGGCTTCCTCCGGACAATCTTTGCGGACATGGCCATACTCTCCACATTCTTCGCATGTGGACCTTGCTTCGGCGGCCTTCAAGTCTTGAGCCTCTTTCTTTTCTATCTCCATCTTCTCCAACCTCCTCATGAGCGAGTCGATCTTGCCTTCGAGTATGTCTTCCTTCTCCACTTGCAAGATTCCTTTGACGTTCCCCATAGGTTGAGCCGGGTGTAGGCGCCGGATGACGCCCACGTGTCATTATCCGCGACCTTCTTGAATAGCGTGAAAGCTTCCGTCGGTGTAAGCTCGATGATAGATCCTCCCGCTGATGCATCGATGATCGTCCTTGACGCCATGGTGAGTCCTTGATAGAACTTTTGCATGAGGTCTTCTTTCGGGAACTTGTGATGTGGAACCGCCCGAGTGTACTCGTTGAAGCGCTCGAATGCCTCCGAGATAGTTTCTGTAGGATATTGAACAAAGGTGGCAATCTTATTACGCAAGCTTTGAGTTTTACCCGCGAGTAGTATTCCTTCATGAAAGCCTTCATCAACGTGTTCCAATTTTGCACCGTCTCCGCCGGTTGAGAGTGGAACCATTGCAACGCCTTCCCGAGTAGTGAAAACGGAAAAAGCCTTGCCCTCATTTGATCTTGAGTCACCCCCTCCATGTTGAAAGTCTGACATAGTTGAATGAATGCTTGGAGGTGAAGGTTCGGATCCTCTTTGCCGGTGAAGGGTGAGTGTTGCACCATGCGGATTGTTGAGGTCTTGATCTCGAACGGTCTTCCGATCTCGTCGAGGTTCAAGATTGGTAGGTCGATGATGTCTGGGGTGCATAGCTCCCCAATCTTGCGTTCTTCCGTGGTTGGTCACCCATCGGTGGACGTCGGTTCTCCCGCGGACTTTGAGGTGGTGAATTCTCCGAGATTCCTGCGATCCTTTGTCTTCCGACTCCGAATCTACAAAATCCGGCTTTTTAGCTTGATGTGCTTCGCGTCTCCTTAGCCCTCGTAAAGTTTTTCCGGATCATCCACAAAATTATTGGGTTTGTTGGAGAGGCAGCCGTCCATCTCTCGTTAGGGTTAGCAATAAACAAAGTATGCAAAAAAAACTAGAAAACAAAACAAATCTATAAAGACTAGAGTTAGACAAACTAGATTAGATGTATTTTGAGGATGATCGAAGCTTAGTAGATGCAAAAATAAAATAAAATCAGTACTGAAAATTACAAAAAAAAGCAATAAAAAATCAAATCTTGATCACTTGATCCCCGGCAACGGCGCCAGAAAAAGGGGCTTGTTGACGGTTAATAATTGTAACAAAGTTCGTTCGTGACTCGCAAGCGTACAAGTCTCCCGTCGTAGTCAAGGGACCCTTCTTCCCTCGAGTGGTGAACCCAAGGTATCGAATCCGTGGAACAAATGTGTGACGCAAGACTTAATCTATTAAAGCCAAATAACTGCAATCTTCAATAAAGAACCAAGTGCATCTAAGTAAAAGAAACAAAACAGATCTAATCTACTAAAAACCGGAGAAAACAAAGTAAGATTGGGTAGATAAACCGATCTAGAGGGATCGGGGTAAGCCTTTTGTTGAAGTTCCAAGCAAAAGAAGAAGTAGCAAATCGAATCTTAATAAAAGCCTCTTTAAATCGTGGTTTCCCGTCCAAATCCGAAAACATCCGCCTTTCGAGACCCCCGTTCGTCACAACGTATCCCTATTCATGCGGGGAGCTTAGGGCGAGTCAAAAGACAAGTCGAGATTCTTTCGGAGGATCCGGCGTGTACCTCTAGCCACCGCGGCTACAAGAACACCCTATGTAATCTATCTCGAGAATAGAATTGAAATAAGCAAAGCCGATCGAAAAACGAAATCTTCGAGGAAACTCTTGATCGGCGAGAAAAGATTCAACTTGATAATTCAACTATAACAATGATACATACACAAGATCACCACCGGGATCCTTCCTTGATCTTGCTTCTAGCTCCGGAACTCCGACGTGGTCTTCCGTGCAAGGTTCCCACGTCGGCTAGGGAAACCCTAGTCAACTAGCTCGACCCTCTCCTCTCCTAGATGGTGTCCCTCTCTTCTCTGCTTCTCGGCGGCCGAAGACGAAATCTTCTCTCCGTGGCTCTCGGTCAGGGGACTATAAATAGCCCGATTGGCGGCTAGGGCAAAGGACGACGCGTTTGGGCCCTAAATGGGCACCGGGCCGACCGGACCGGGCCGGCCGCCGGCCCGGGCCCATTTAGGCCCGGCCCGCGGGCTCCTTTGCCCGAGGTCGGTTCCCTTGCTTCCCGGATGCTTCCCCCTTCGCATACGGGTCCATGTCGTCGGTTTCTCTCCGAATTGGACTCAACTCCTTGTCTTGGAAGATTCGAAGCACTTTTCTCGGTCGAGTCCCCCGGAGTATGTCGTCTTCTCGGATCAAGTCCCCGGCTTCTTGGAGTTAATTTTACTTCATTGCATGACTTGTTCAGGGCTTCAAAGTCTTGTCATGAGGTGCTTGATGAACTTACCCCAAAAGTCTTGCATTCAACACTAAATCCCTGCATAAACATTAAACTCCAAAAACGACATGCACATGTGAACTTGTTATACCACGGGGGTTAGTACCAATGGATAAGGTATAAAATTCATGCCAACACCGAAGGTAAACTCATGGCTAGGTTGACGGATTTTCACCGTCAACAGACGGCCACGCCTTTGCCGCACCCCGCGTCCTCCCGACGCAAGCCATGCGATCCCGCCGCGTGTCCTCCGCTTCGAAGCTTCCCGACACGCCCGGATCCCGTCTCCGTCGTGTTGGGCCCTCGGACTTGGTGTTGAGGCCCAAACCAAGAAACCGTCCTCTGATGGTTTTGTGGGCAAACCACCAAACCCCGCGTGCTCGGCCCGGTCTCCTGCCAAGCCTCTTGACTCGACCGCCACCGTGCACCGGCTTGATTGTCCATGACTTCGTCTTGCTCGTATCGCCACCATGTGGCCCGCACCTAGTCCCGCTGTCCACCGAGTCCCTCGAATCGAGCCTACTTGTCTCTCCATCTCCCGGAGGCCCCTCAAGGCTGAAGACCTTTCGTGCCCGTTCTTCACCTCGCAACAACACGAACTAGGCCGCGGCCTACACACCGCGCACTGAGCCAAGAGTCAGTCCAACACCCGTTGTCAATCACTCATCACTGAGGAGCGGTCATCCATCGACCACCGGGACGCTCCTGGTCCTCAAAGGTTTTACCAATCCCCTCTGGCTTCCTTATCTGAACAATGATAACTTGACTCTCCCTTATGAATTCAGTTTTGAGACTGTATGCAATGATGTGAAATCCATAGCAATTTTCAACATCTTCATCCATCCATGCATCCTGCCAGCAAAATTCAGTGGAGGAAGGTAAAATCAGAGCACCTTTGAATACTATCAACCAAATATGATGGCCAGACAGCTAGGATGTGGCCAAGTGCCCCCAAGGCTATTCCTTCATGAATTCCTCAAGCCCAGAGAAGAAATTAAGGAAGCCCTGCAAGCTAGAAGAGTCTTTGAGTATCAATGCAGCCCCACTGTTTATGCACCTTGGCCCTTTGTACCTACAGCAATGGCTCATCCCTCCTTTACCTCCTGGTGGCAAGAATTCGATGATCACATCTTCAACGAGCCAGTACATTCTCTTTGTCTTGAGCTAATGCCTGATTTCCAGCCAATTTCAGAGGTAATGTACTTCCTTTTCCCTTTTCTCAATCATGTCCTTCTTTACTGATCATGATCCTTTGCCATTTTTTGCAGAATACAGTGCCTGCCCCTCGTGCTAGGACAATTTTTTACAATGTTGCAGGCCCAATCTCTGCCTTGGGATTTAATTCCACTACCTTGGCTCAACTGATGTCCAGATATGCCACATCAGACCCAACTCTCACCAGTTCAGCTTCTGATAAAAGGAAAGCTCCATCCCTGGTTGCTCCTCCAGCTGCCAAGAAGAAAAGAACATCTAAAAGAGTTCTTATTGAGGTTAACATTTTTTCCTTCCTGAGCAAAAAACCACTCTTTATTCTAATAATTTTATCTTGTATAATTTCATACTAGAGTTCAGCAACCACCAATCAGCACAGAATCTGCCAATGCCCCATCTGCTGGTAAGGTCCTCACCATTTTCCTTCCTTTTAAAGACCATTCTTTTCATTGGCATTTACCCTCTACTTGTTATTTGTAGAGGAAACATTGGTGAACCAAACTGTGGGGAGTTCTTCTGCTCAACATGCTTCAAACCTAGCTTCACCAAGGATCCAACCATCCTCTCCTCAAGCAGAAGCTCCAACTTCACCAGGGATTCAAACATCCCCTTCTCAAGTAGAAATTCCAGTTTCACCAAGGATGGATCCATCTTCTCTTCAGCCAGAAACTTCAAACCTACCAAGGACTCCACCAGTTTCTCCTCAGTTAGAAGCTTCAGCATTGCCAGGAATCCCTCAAGCTTCCCCTCAACTGACCATCCAGGAACCTCCTCTTGAGCCTGAAAAAATCACTTCTCCAAATCAGGAGGCCAGAAATGAAGTAAGCATGGGTATCCATTTCTGTTATTTCCATTCA
The DNA here is from genome assembly GCA_947561735.1 of Cenchrus americanus. Lineage (NCBI taxonomy): Eukaryota > Viridiplantae > Streptophyta > Magnoliopsida > Poales > Poaceae > Cenchrus > Cenchrus americanus. Next base: position 7,230,337 of record OX387240.1, on the reverse strand, counting down.
ATAAATCATCCTCAATTCGGCAAGCCTTTCTTTTCAGGATCAAGCTGCATCACACCAAGCTTTTCTTTTACCGTGGATGATCTAACTGCCGAAAAAGGAGATGAAGCATCTTCATGTCAAGCTCTATCAGAGGAAAATCAAGTAAAGCTAAAAGAAATCCTCTCTCTGCTGCAGAGAGATATCCAGGATCAAGTTAGGGATGTTGATCTTCTAGAAGAAGTGCTTGGATCTATCAACCAAGAGCTTCCTGATGATATTAAAGCCTCCCTGGAGCCTATCTCTCAACTGGACAATCACTTTGCAGCAGTAAGGTGAGCTTTGAAGAATCAATCCTCCCGACCAGTCCTGGAGCAAAAGAGAGCCAAAGCCAAACAATTTGTGAAAGATTCACAGGCCCAAATCCAAAACAACAAGGAATTGCTGGCTGAACTGCAGCCTGCACTTGAGTTGAAGGTTGCCAGGAAAGCTGCACTAGAAGCTGAATTGAAGAACTTGACAGCTGAAATCGAGGCTGACAAGAAAAAGATAGTCGAACTTCCGAGATTAACAGAGAAAATCCAAAAGGAAGCTACAGCAGCCTTGAATGAATCAAACCAACTCAAGACAAAGCTCTCCGCTCTGTCTAACACCCAGGAAGCTGATCAGAAACTGCTGGAGAACATCAGCAAAATGATATTAGATGCTTCTAGTGTAATCTCAAAGTACTTGAACATATGATTGTATCAAACAATTTGCAGCCGAATGATTCATCGTCCTTGTAACTTTGTTCACTATAAACTTTACTTTCCATTTTCTGTCTTGCCTTGCGAACAACTTTAGATGATCCATTCGGCAACTCTGGCCAAACAGTGTTAGACCCGAATAGCAATCCGACCGCAACTCAGCCGAATTTCAACCGGTCAAACCGAATATGACTCAGCTTGAATTCCAAACGACCCGACGACAATTCGGTTAAGGAAGTCTCTCCACCTCCCAAATTTCTCGGGATATGCACCACGATCTCCGGCCACGATCGCTTTGCCAGTCCTATAAATAAGAACTGCGGGTGCCCCTAGCCTTTCATCAAGTCTTCTGCCTTCAAGCCTTCGCCAATCTAAACTTCCATTCTCTAGCACTAGTACCCCCAAAAGCTCGATGGCAGGCAGCAGCAACAGGCACCGGGCCAGCGACGAGGCCGAAGGGAGCCACGCTGGCGCTCGTCGAAGGTGATGATCGTCAATTTCTTCACAGCCTTTTCTAGATTTCCTTTTTATTTTTGACGACCCTCTTTGTGTTTCCAGGCTCATTCAGTGGAACCCCGCTCCTGTGCCGGCCATGACTCCGGCCATGCCAGGCGACTCCTCGGGGTCGTCCAGCTATTCTCCATCCCCCAGCTCGCGCTACAGTGATCGCGACGCCCGCAGGTTCAAGGCGGAGCGCGATGAAACCCGGCGCGAGCTGGGAGACATCTCCAAGAAGGCCGGAATCGCCGAACTCGAATGGGAGCACCAGCGCAAGCAGCTGCTGGAGACCATCGATGGTGAATCTTGTAATTTTTTTAATTTAACTCAATTTTGAACTAACCGCCATTGCTCCGTAATTGCTGCAGACCGGGACGCCGAGCTCAACTGGCTGAAGACGCTGGTGAAGAAGCTGGCGGACAAGGTGAACGCTCCCGAGGACACGCCGGACGCCTGCATTGCCACGGAGGAAGACCGCGTCGAAGAGGTGGCTCTCCACGGCGTTCGCCTGGGCACCACCCTAGGCCTGGCCGCCATGGCGACGCACACCAGCGTCGACTACTCCACGCAGCCGCGCGGCTTCCATGGTGGTGCGACAGAAGACATCGATGGCATCGAGGTCATCCTGTAGCGCCTCGACGGCCACGATGACGCCATTGCTGACTCCATTCATCCCCAGTCTGTGCTGAACAGGCTCTCTGACTAGTTTGTACAAGGGATGTTTGGAATTTCGGCAATAAATAATGAAATTTTAATTCCTGCATTTGTGTTGCGATGATTTTCCTTTGATTTATCATGCGAATCTTACTGCTTTGAACGCGTTCGGGAACTTTTATCCGAGCCGAATACGCACAAACTCTTGTCCCTTGGCGTAGAATCCGTAGAAAATCCTCATTCGGGAGCCACGAACATTGTTCAATGAAAAAACCCTTCGCATTCAGGGAGAAAACCCTTCCGTTTGGTATCCCCATTAATGTACGCCAACCAGTCATCACTCCCATTGCGTTCTCACAACTAATAAAATAGCCCCCTTGGTGCTCTGCAAATCCACTCGCATACACTTCCATCACCTCACGTCTTCTCTCCCTGCTTCTCCAGAGGAAAAACGCCAAGGCCATGGCGGACAAGGGAAAGCAGCCAATCAAGGAGAGCAGCGCTCCACCAAAGAAACGCACCATTCGAGAGTAAGTTCTCCTTCAATCCTTTCTTTTGCTCTCGATTGCAATCTCATGGTTCATCCTTCTTCATTTTCAGCCTTGACTTGCTTCCAGAGGAGATCTTTGGAATTGAAGAGGTTCTCGAGTACATCCTCTCTTATTCCTCCGCTGAAGAAGAAAACACCACGCCGGAACAAAATACCAACCACCAACTGCGCCGTCGCATTCGGCATCTAGAACACAACCTGCGAGACATCACTACCCGCTGCAGTGCCGAATGTGAACGCCACATGAGTTTAGAGGCGTTGGTAGGAGGTAAGATCTTCATCCTTATTCAGTTCTCATGTTTAAGTTTCAGATCTCAAACTTAACAAGAATCCATTCCCTTTCTTCAGATGTTTCTGACAGGTACAACAACCTGAAGGCTTCCTGGGACAGCCTGATGGAAGCTGCAAGTCATGGCAATCCCCGAAGCTTTCATGTTGCTATTACGGTGGTCCTGGAACAGTTGAAGAGGGAAGACCTGAAGAGGAAAAATGCGGAACCAAAGGAATGAAGCATACTTTCGCTTCCTTCTCCAGGACTTCTCCTTCCCACCCTCTTGTAATCTTAGGTGGCTGGGTGCCAAGTAAAGAACCTGCAAGAAACGTTTGTAATGCAGAACATTTTTTGTGCTAAGGGCAATACACTTCAGTATTGGCCATCTCCTCTATTAGGATTTTTTTTGTTCTGAAGACGGCTTCTTGAACGCCGGCTATTATATTTCTGATGCTTGTAATCCTGATGCTTGTAATCAACGATCGATTTCAATACTAGGATAATATTTCTTCAAGTATCTTCCATTTATAGCAGCAGTAAACTCTTCTCCTAGTAAAGTTTTCAAGATATAAGCATTTCCAGGTGTACATCTAACTACTCGAAAAGGACCTTCCCAATTCGGGGACCATTTGCCGAACGTATTGTACTTAGTTCCAATCGGTAGTAATGCTTTCCAAAACCAAATCTCCTTCTGCAAATTGCTTGACCTTTACTTTCTTGTTGTAATACTTAGCAACTTGCATCTTGTTCTTCTCAATATTTCCCAAGGCCCTAAGACGAATCATATGCAAATCCTCTAACTCGTCCATCATCAAGCCACTGTAATCTTTGGAACTTAATCCTTTTGCAAAACCACTCTCCTTGAGTCTGATTGCATTTCCCATGGCAAAACAGCATGGTGCCCATAAACCAACTCATAAGGAGATGTTTTTGTAGCTCCATGAGGGGCCATTCGGTAAGCCCACAAGGCTTCATTGAGTACCGAATGCCACCTTCTTGGCTTCTGATCAATCTTCTTTTGTATAATCTTGATCATGATTTTGTTAGAAGCCTCTGCCTGACCATTAGCATGGGCATAATAAGGAGAAGAATTTAATAATTTGATTCCCATGCTTTCAGCAAATTCCCTGAACTCTGAAGATGTGAATTGAGCCCCTTGATCAGTTGTAATTGTTTGAGGAATTCCAAATCTGTAGATGATGTGCTCTTTAACAAATTCAACCATGTTTTCTGATGTTACTTTCTTCAATGGAATTGCCTCAACCCATTTGGTGAAATAACCTGTTGCCAAAAGCACAAACTTATGCCCCTTGCTAGATGGAGGATTTATTTGGCCAATCAAATCTATACCTCATCCTCTGAATGGCCATGGCTTGATAATAGGATTCAAAGGTGATGTTGGGACTCTTTGGATATTCCCAAACTTCTGGCAATCTTGACACCCTTTGTAATACTCAAAGCAATCTTCCAGCATCGTCGGCCAATAACACCCAGTGTGCCTGATAACCCACTTCATTCGATAAGTCGATTGATGCGCTCCACATAGCACATCTTGCACTTCACTCATCATTTTCTTTGCTTCTTCTTGACCCAGGCATTGTAGCAACACCCCATCTAATAATTTGTAAAACAACACCCATCAAGAAGAACAAACTTTATAGCTTTATACCTGAGCTTCCTAGAAACCTTTCGGGATGGATTTTCCAGATAATCAACAATTTCTTTTCTCCAATCATCTTCTGCTAGATCACTCCCGAAAGCACACACATCACTGACAAACACTTCTTGGTTTTCTCTGTAACCCGAAGCACTATGGGCTAACCTGTTTGCCTCTTCATTGTGTTCCCTTGGAATATGTTGCAGAATCACTAACTGAAAACTTTTCAAGATTTCCTTGCATTCCTCATAGTAATTCCTCAGGATATCATTTCTACATTCATATTGGCCATTCAATTGTTTTATAACCATCTCTGAGTCTCCATATAATAGCCTTTGCCTCTTTCAAATATTGATGCCCTCTAAGCAATGCTTCATATTCTGCTTGATTATTTGTGACAGTAGGTTGAATAGGGATAGCAAATTCAGACATCTCACCTCTGGGCGAAATCAATAAAATCCCTACTCCACCACCTTTGCAACACGAGGATCCATCGAAGAACAAAGCCCAAGGAGTGATTTCAAGCAAATCAATTGATGGATCGCGATGTTCAGTAATGAAATCAGCAATAATCTGTCCTTTAACAGCTTTTGCCGATTCAAACTTCAACTCAAACTCAGACAAAGCCAAAATCCACTTGCCAATACTTCCATTCAAAATTGGCATGGATAACATGTGTTTAATTACATCAAACTTTAAATATACAACGCATCCGTCATTCAACAAATAGTGCTGAAACTTTGTACATGAGTAATAAACACACAGGCAAAGCTTCTCCGCAGCCGAATATCTTGTCTCGGGATCAAGCAATTTTCGGCTAAGGTACGCAACTACACGTTCCTTTCACTCAAATTCTTGTATAAGGGCCGATCCAATAGTTTGGGTATCGGCCGCCACGTACAACTTGAAAGGCTTGTTCAATTGTGGAGGCGCCAACACTGGTGGTTCCTTCATGTACTGCTTGATCTCATCGAAAGCCTTTTGTTGTTCGTCACCCCATACAAACTTCTGATCCTTCTTTATCCTTAATAACGTAGAGAAAGGAAACACTTTTGTGATAAATTTGAAATCAATCTTCTCACAAAATTGATCTTGTCGAGCAGTGATTGCAATTCCTTGAGATTGGTTGGAGGAACAACTTCGACAATAGCTTTCATGCTTTTCTTGCCAACTTCTATTCCTCTCTCATGCACCAAAAATCCCAAGAATTCTCCAGCTGAAACCCCAAAGGCACACTTGTTCGGGTTCATCTTAAGCCCATGTTTATGGGTGCACTCTAGAGTTTTCCTCACATCAATCAAGTGTGATTCATGATCTAAAGACTTGATCACGACATCATCAATGTATATCTCAACAATTTTGCCGATCAACTCATGAAAAATATAATTAATGGCTCTTTGATAAGTTGCACCGGCATTTTTCAAACCAAATGTCATGACAATCCACTCAAAAGGCATATATGTCCAAGACATCTGAAGGCTGTCTTTGATATATCTTCTATTGCCATAAAGATTTGATTGTACCCTGCATTGCCATCCATGAAACTAATAACTTTATGTCCAGCAGCGGCATCAACCAACAAGTCAGCAACAGGCATTGGATATCCATCCATAGGCGTGGCTCTGTTCAGATCTCTAAAGTCTATGCAAACCCTCATTTTCCCGTTTTTCTTGTAAACAGGGACAATGTTAGAGATCCATTCCGCATATCTGCATGGCCAAATGAAATTTGCTTCGATCAATCTTTCAACTTTTTTTTTCACGTCCTCCAATATTTCATCCTTGTAGATCCTTCGGGGAGGTTGCTTGTAAGGCTTAAAACCAGGCTTGATTGGCAACCGATGCATCAACAATGGAATGGGCATCTCCGAATAATCCCAAGAGAAGCAATCTTTGTATTGTTTCAGTAGCTTGATCAACTCCTTTCTGAAACTTGAATCCAAGTTAGCACTGATAAATGTCGGCCTTGGCTTATCACCATCTCCAATATCAATTTCTTCCAATTTGTCAGCCGACATGAATCCACGTCCTAACTTTCCATCAGTTCCATCAATTGGATTATCCATTAAAAATTGCTATAAGAGCTGACTGCTTGAATTGGCTGTTGATCGGTGCTGACTGGTTCAACAGGACCTTCACCCCAGTCCTTGCCTAAGAAGCAATCTATACCTTCATACTCCCAGAAGGCTGGTTCCACGTTAGCCACGCTCACTGAATCATCTTCTTGGACCACCTCTATATCATCATCCACCCATTGAACAAGCTGTTGATGCATGATAGATGGGATGCAGCAATTTGCATGGATCCAGTCCCGTCCAAGCAGCAAGCTATATGCTCCTTTGCCTTCAATGACAAAAAAGGTCGTGAGCAAGGTCTTAGACCCGATCATCAGATCCACATGTACATAGCCCTTGGTTCCCAGCAAAATCATTCAGAACTATACTTGTTGGCGTCAAATCCCCAGGGCCCATGCCAAGCTTCCTGAACGTAGTGTACGGCATCACATTGACCGCAGCTCCACCATCAACAAACATTTTGTTCAATGGCTTCCCATTGACATAATCCCTCAAGTACAACAGTCTCATGTGCCGATTCTTGGCTGGCTTGTCAAAGGTTGCTTGCTTGGCCAACACTAGCTGTGCCATTAGCCCCAGTTGCTCAGCCTCATCGATGTCTGGCGACGTTTCTTCCTGCACAACCTGATTAGCTGGAGCCATGAATTCATTCGGCAAGAAGCATACCATGCACGCTGGAGCCGAACGATCAAATCCATCAGGCTTTTCCTTAGGACGCCACACCTGTTTCCTCTTGATCCCTGCCTGCTTCAACTCCTGATTCCTCAAGCGTTGAACTCTTCTCTTTTGGCTTCTCCTCAAGCCAGGTGGGCACCACTGTCCTTCCTGCCAGACATATTCACACTCTTGTTCTTCATGATTAACCCACTTATGATCAGCATACCTTTTCCTTGGGTGATCATCAACTTCATTTATTTTTATGCGCCGACCATCACTAGGATGTATCCTTCCAATTCTTTCATGGACGGATCGGCGATTGACAGTATCCTGCCTATACTCAGTATATTTATCACTACATTCAGGACAATTGTTCAACGTGGGGAGCTTCAAACCTTCATTCCAGCAGTGCCTGAAGAACGCACATCCCCAATGCGCACGCTCTTGCTCTCGTGCGTGCTCTTCTCGTTCCTTCCTGTGCACTTCTTCCTCATATCTTCGCTTCTCCTCTTCATATTTCTACTTGTGGTAGCGTTCTTTCTCTTGCTGACGCTGCCACTTGTTGAGAAGAATGCGCGAAGTCACACTGGGTTTGGATTTGGAAGATTCTCCAACTTCAATCTGACTTTTCAGGATGCGAGGCACTTCCTTGTGGATTTGTTCCATTGTTACTTGTTGAGCAGGGTCAACTGATTCATCTTGCTTTGCCCTCGCTGAAGTCAAAACCTTCACTTTTCCTTTTTCATCAGCAGTCACCATGTTGACCGAAAACCCAATCATGTTTTGAGGAAAAGGATTGCCATCCAACTTCATCTTGTTGTCAAACATTAGATGACCTTCTTGGATAGACTTTTGAATTCTCATCCTGAAAACCCTGCACTCATTGATGGAGTGGGAATTCCTGTCGTGAAACCCGCAGTATCTCCTTTCTTTGACTCCATCAGGCCGAAGCATAGAATGCCCTTCTGGCAACTTGATTCGGCCTTCTTTTACAAGGAACTCAAAGAGCTTATCAGCCTTGGTCACATCAAAGTCATAAGTGCCCTTGGCTTGTTTGATCCATCTTTGGTTCACCGTTAACGGCTCTTCGCCCCAGACCATTTCTGCTGCAGCTATTTCCTCTTCGTCATCAAATTCCTCTCCTTGATCAGCTCTTTCGAGGAATTGGTTGTAGATGTCAGCTATATCATTGCGTTTGGCAAACCTAGTCTTTCTTGAAGCCATAAGCTTGGTTGCTCATTAATGATAATCTGTGTGACAGTTGGCCAAGATTGTCGAACTCCATGCCGAACAGCTTTTCCCGAATAGCTGGCAACATACCTACTACAGCCATATTAGCCAATTGATCATCTGGTAGATTCAAAGAGAAGCACATGCTTTTAGTCTCTCTGAACCTCCTGAGAAACTCCATGGGTGTTTCATTATGCCTCTGTCTCAGGGTGGTTAAATCAATTAGCTTTTTCTCATTACTGCCAATGAAGTAATGAGCATGAAACTTTTGCTCAAAATCCTTCCAGGAACAGATTGATTGAGCAGGCAAAGAAGAGAACCATGTAAAGGCCGGGCCTGTCAATGATAAAGGAAAGTATCTGATCCTGAATGCTTCATCAGCAGAAGCTTCCCCAAGCTGCATCAAATATCGGGCTATGTGCTCCACAGTGCTAGTATCATCTTGTCCAGAAAACTTTGTGAAATCTGCAGGAGCTTTCACCCTGTGTGCCAAAGCCACCCTGTTGTACCATTCTGGGAAAGGAGGTGTATATACTTGCCCTTGATTCTTGGGTTTCAGGCAGAATTGATTTTGTAAAACATCGGCCATTTTCTGCACCATAAGATCAACGTTAGCATCTTGATCCCCTGGCCTTTCAGTAGGCCCAGTAGGCATTTCTGCGGCCGTACCATATCCAGGATTTGAGAAAGCATCAATGGCATCGTAATCCATGAATTCTGAATACCCTTCTCCAAACATGTTCTTCTACAGCCTATTGTTTGCTGGGGCTATTCTGTAAGTAGAGCCAGGTGGAACTCTAGAAGAACCAAATGCCAAATCTCCATAAGTAAGCCTGTTGGGCATTGTCTGATAAGGGTTCTGCTGCTGGATTGGACGACCCCCAGTGCTTTGCAGGGGCGGCTGAATTGGCTGACCTCCCGCGCTTTGTGGAGGCGGCTGGATAGGTTGACTTCGGCTGAGCACTTGCATCTCGAGCTGGTTGGCTATTGACAGCAGCACTCGATTCTCCTACCTCTACAGTAGGTCCTTGGGGTGGTACTCGACCAAGCATCCTTTCCATACCTGGGCCAAAGACTCCAACCATCATTTGTTTGAACATAGTCAAGAAAGCAGTATGGTGTTTAGCCATTATGTTTTCCATAGTTTGCCGAACTGCATTCATAGCTTCCTTTTTCTCTTCAGCAGATGTAGTATCAGGTTCTCCTGGTAGTAGAACCCTTGGCATGTCAGACTTAAGATATGATACACCACTTCTGTTTTTACCAAATGACATTAAGCACTTCTGCTGAAATTGATCAATGGCATCATTCAATTGTATTTGCTGCTCTGAAGACAGGTCATCCATGGTGACATCCATGACATCATGAATATCAGGCATCTTGAATCAGCTAGATGGTCTCACTGGGCGTGCCAAAAAGTGTGTTCACGCAAAATCAGCACCTCACGCCAAGCACACAGCAAGCCGGACAAAGCTGGCTTAACACACGTGCCAGATCCGAAGCGTGCCAGTCAATTTTCCTGAAACCGGCAAAGGACGAAAAAGGTGGTTAGATAAAACCTGGAACTTGCCGGGTGGTACCAGACAGTTCCGTATTTACGGCTAGAGAGCCAAGTAAAAGACATATAGCTACAACAAGCTATCCGTCAGCAGTTTGAATATCATTCGGGAGCTTTAAAACATGAAAACAGGATACAGCCAAATGCATGATGAAAACATGACGAAAGATCGGTCTTTGTTTAAACAACATTGCTCGCACGTGATCATGACCGATTTTCGAAGATAAATTAACAATAATATAAATAAGGTGAAAGCATGATTATCAATTTGAAGTAAACAAGCATGCATAGGCCAAAAGCACTAGTCTACCGCATGTCTAGGTACTTTCAGACCCGTCGAGCGTGACACCAAACAAGTTAATCCACCGCATGATACGACTTGTTTGAAACCATGCCACCAACCACAAGTAGATTAATCCACCGCATGATACAATCTACATATGGGCTAAAAGCATACATTATTTAAACAAACTTATGAACACGTTTCACTTGTGGTAGGATTGCCGAATACGGTTGTACAGCCGATCCGGGTTCCGTGAAGAAGGAACAAATATTTGAAAAGTCAACAAGCTTGAACCCGCAACACGTGACAATCTAGAGTGATCTAAATTTGGCTATTGAGAGCACTTGATCCTTTATAATAAACCAAAGATTTGAAAGCACATCACATGGATCTCAAAGAGATAAAGCCGAAACTAATCGATCTAGATTGGGCAAAAGAGTGTTACATGAATTAAACATAAAGCACAATTCAAAGCAACACTTGGTAACTTAATGAATCTATTAGATCTTGCCAAATCTAATAGAGCCGATAACTAGCTTCGAGCTAGATCTTATCCTACCGCATGGCTCATGATCTAACAGGAAACCCTCTTGAACCAAGCTTAAATCCACCGCATGATACTAAGCAAGGTAACAAGACTACTTGCATCACGGTCTAAATCCACCGCATGATACTAGACATGATACAAGGTTGCCGATACTTACGGAGGTCGACGGATCGATGGCTCCTCTCGAAGAACTCGACGACTCGACTAAAGGACTCGAAGGTTGGCACGGGGCCAGTTTTGTTGTGTAAATGTTCGATCCCTATTACAGACACCAAGGGTTTATATTTATACCCCTGTCCTAACACGACTCCTGGTCGACTACGAGTACAACATTTATTACCTAAATTAATGTCCCGGCGCCAATGTCCATCTTGCACCCGTCATCAATTCGTCCCTTTCTTATATCCGGGCCACGTCATTACGTATTCCCGAAAGCTTCCTTTTTAAGCACAAACAGTCTTTCTGCCGAATGATGGCGTACTGTCGACCGCAAGTATCTTTACCGAATCCTTTGAGGAGATTTTCCTGCCGAATGGTACTCCTTTACCAAACTCGGCCCACAAGTCAGTCCCTTTCCTCTACCAATTTTAGCGACTCGATTCCTTCCTCGATGATTTTGTTTTCTTCTTGGTTATGCTTCTTCCCCAATCTAGTCTATAGCTAGATTGCTTAGGGTGCTCTTGTAGCCGCGGTGGCTAGAGGTGCATACCGGACCGACCAAGTGATTTCAACTTGTTCTTATCGAACTCGCCCTAGACTACCCGCATGAATAGGAATACATTGTGACAGAACGGGAGTTCCGAAAGGCGGGCGTTTTCGGAATCGGACCGGAGGATAGTAGTTTAAAGATGGCTTTGGATGAGATGCATGTCGCGCTTGCTCTTTTGGCTGGAACTACGACTAGAAGATGATAGGCCTTAGTTTCCTTTGTTTGCTCTTTACCTTGTCTACATTCATGGATGCGATCAACCTTATGCTATAATTCATACATCTTTAAGGTTTATCTTCTTATGCAATCAATGCTTCATGTTAGGCGAGATCAATAGGTTAGATGGAGAATCCTAGGAGTTTGCTTCTGATCCTTGGATTGACAAATCTAGGGAGGACCCTCCTTGGTGAAAAGGCACCAAGTCACCCGTAGGCTTGCGGTGAACTTGAGCATGGTTTTGAACCGTCAACAGCCTCTATCACCGCCCAAGCCTCCTTGACAGCGCCGCATCTTCCCTCATCTTCTCTCCAGTGTTCGCAACTTGATTTCCTTGCCGTCGTTGTCGGGAGCTCATCGTTACTCGCTCGTGTCGTGGAATCAGATGCAACACTAACCCTAACCATGGGGATGGCGTGCAAAGGCGGGAGGTCGGGGCCGTGCGCCGCCCCCGATGCCGGCTCGCGCGCTCTTACGATGGCTAGCCCGCAACGCCGACACCACCTAACGGCTCTCCCCCAAACGCCCCTATTGCCAGCGGGGCTGATGGCTGGCATCACCGTGTCTCGTGCTTCCCTCACCTCTCCTACTCCGTGAGTGAAAAAAAATCTTTCCGTGAAATTTCTGCTGCTTACTCCGTAGCTTTGTCACCTTCGCAGTCCAAATTTCCTTTTCTCGTCTTTTTTCTTTATATACAGGCAAATCTCAGCAGACAAAGAAACAAAAGATTGAACTTACATTTGACCATTATATGATTAGTTTATCCATATGATTAATTTGTTGAGCCGATGTTTTTGTTTGCTGATGCAGTATGCTGTATGCAAAGATCTATCATGTTGCTTTCATCCACATGCTGGGAAATGTTTTCACTAATGTGAGTTCGGGCAACTTGGTGATTGATTTCATCCCAGAGTTTTCAATTATGCTCTCTCATTTTGTGTTGCCATAGATTATTGTATTACCAATACCACTCATTTTCTTTTGCATGTTGAAAAACTCATTGCAGAATTGAATGAAATCTTGGCACATGATGTTGATGAGGCAGGGGCCTGGAAAAGCAAGCTTGAGCCAGAGTCCTGGTGGCCGTTTGACCTTTTCTTCCCAAAACCATTCAGGAGAAACTTCTTCTTGAAAGGGATCCTCATGGCAATGTTTAGGTAAAAGCTGAGAAAATTTTCTATTGATAACTTTCTTAGTCTTGTGGCATGGCTCTTTCTGTTGATAAGGATGCCAGTAAGCTGTACATTCTAACTGGTGTTGTAGATGTTATTTCAGGATGCAAATTCTGAAACTGAATTGGACAAGAGAAAAGCTGATGATGGGAGATACCATGCAAGCTTCAGAGTACAATTTCACTTCTTTGTGTAAGTACTAAATAATACACTTCAAAAATCTGTCCCCCAACTCTTTGTCATGCCGGTTGTCTTTTATTTTGCAGAAGATACGAAGGAAGGTGTGGTCTTCCTTACTTTGATTATAGCAATTGATATGCATTAGGCTATGGATTTGGTGCCCTTCTCTAAAGTGGGAAGAAATGACTTATTACCTCGGTATATTCTCTTATCTTTTCACATCATCTCTACTCATGAGGCATATTCACATTGTGCATTGTAAGGCAGGTATTAGTGTCCAGTAATGATGAACAATTGATAATTGTGTTGCAGGGTCCAACAAGCAAGAACCCTCTTTCTTATAAGTGGTATAATGTAGGGAAGGTGATTCTTGGAAAGAAGATGAAGATATGATATGTGAAACCATATTTACACTGCAAAGTACATTTTTACACTGTATAGGAAGTGCAGATAAGGTGAACTTTATTTAGGTACTTCTCCTTAGGATTGGATGCGCTTCAGTGTTGCATTCTGTCACACATTTTGTGGTACTGGTGCTGATCCAATTGGCCTTGGGAGGATGGCACCATGTTATGTTTCAATTCTTTTGTTGGAACTAACGTCTCGTTGAACCGGTATTGTAGTGAAAGCCACTGGCGGAGCTACCTTGTGGCCAAGGTGGGCCATGCCCCCCCCTTCCTTCATGAAAACCCCACTTCATACTCTAAATATGCATAGCTACAAGCATATCGATGCATGCATATCTAATCTCGCATACCATTAGTTGTGCAAATTAGACTATCTGTGTATGTATTTTAGTAATTTATGACTCACAAGAGCTTGAATTACATGTACAACACATATGTATAACACTTGAATTTGTGTACTTACGTAGGTTAGGATGAAATTGGCCACCCCTTAACTCTAATCCTAGCTCCGCCACTGGTGAAAGCTCACTTTGAATTCAAGGAGAAGCTGGGAGTTGAAAAATGGTGCTTCCATGACAGATATTGCTCTGGATGGCAGAACTAAGTATGTGGTTCAATCATGTTTAGAGTTTTTTTAACAGATGAACTCGAAATACAATCAAGTAGCCTGGTAGAGTTATCCTGGAGATTTTTGAGATGCGACCTTAAAATTGGTTAATTAACTAGGTAGTTGTATCCTTCAGTTGTTTTTCATGTGTCTTGGTTAAGATTTCCTATTGATTGTGTAAAACCCAACCAAAAACTAAATGGTCTATTTAATTCGACTGAGGACAAATTGCAGCCATCCTGATCTTTTGGAAGTTGCATTTGGAACAAGTTATTCCAGTTTTCAGTTATTTCTTGCGCTTGTTTGTTGATTTGTCTTTACACTGTCATCTAATTTTGTTTTCTCAGACCTGTGTCCAGTATCCATCTGTTGATAAGCTTCTAGAGCAATGTGGTAAATTTCAGCTTTCAACCAGGTTACTAACTTCCCGACTTGCACGAAAGCACAAGGTATATGGTTTCTCTTCTTCTCGCATTGTGCTTTTAGCTGGGTTTATCTACATGCACATGATACTGCAAGTTTGCTTTTACTTTTTTTTTGGATGCTAACTTAGTTCGACTTGCATATTTGAAGGTTCTAATATTTTCACAATGGATACAAGTTTTGGGCATTATGGAGTATCAGATTTTAAAGGTCTCGAGGTTTGCAGAATTGATGGTGGTGTTACGTTGGAAGAGAGGCCGCAACAGCTAATATGCTAGCATGTGTGATGTATTCACTTTTCTTTGAGTAAATTTTTTTTTTGTGGCAATGGACAAAAATTCTGTGAACTCTTTGAGCACCAAGAGTTGATGGTGGTATTAGGTTGTATTTTGCTGGGATTCTGTCACATGTATTCATGACTTGTACTCTTTGGAAGGCTTGAATTGCACATTAACTACAACGGAGAGTCCTCAGTAATCCTATTTTTGGTGACTGGGATATAGTGTAATGTTATTTGTATTTCAGTAGGATCGCAACAACAGTTCTCAATTTCTCATTTTACATCAACTTGTCTTTAGAGAATGATATTTGAAATAATATATGATTATTAAATGAGCCATAATTGTCATGAAATGAAACATTAAATAGCAAAACTTAGCATGTCACTGAAAAAACTTAGCATGGTTATTTTCCTGAAAATGGAACGAATGAGTAGCACGCCGGAGGCGTGCCTCAGGCTCTAGTTACTGTAAAACACCACGGTCAGTTGAACTAACATTTAACGTCTTTAGAACTACGATATAGTAACGTAAATGCAAAAGAAACAAGTGTATTTGATGGTGGAATGGGTAATTATTCTCTTCGTTTGGTTGCACTCTGATAACATAATCAGATTATGGTGTTGGTTGCACTCTGATAACATAATCAGATTATGGTGTTAGTGTTGCATCTAATTACAATGGGGCCGACGGGAAGGGGTAACAAACTTTTATATATACATTTTTAGATAATGTATTTGATTACAATGACAATTGATTACAAACCACCACAACCAAACATGCGTAATGTTATCCATTACCTGCTGCAATCATATTACGTTACATTGCAACCAACCAAACACCATCTAAACTTTAAGCATGTACTACCTTCATTTTTAAATATATAATGTTTAGAACAAACTAGTTTAATACGCATAACACGTCCTCATCTTTACAGACGCTCAGTTTGCTGGATCCAGATATGCTAACTCACACAGCTACCAAATTTGACTACCCCTGGCCCTATGTAACCCTATGGAGAGAATCCAAAAGTCGGACCAGGGCACCAGGCTGCGAGTGAAGACCTTTTATCATCCTACTGTCCAGCAGAAGCTTCATCTTAAGGCCAAGCATTTCACTGATGTAAAAGTTCTGCATAGCTGTTTAATCCATCAATCATTAGCACATGTAGCTTGCGACATATTGAAACATTCAGACAAAAACTACGGATATGAACAATGACAAACAAAATAAGAATACATAAACGTCTAGCGCTGCTTTCTGTTTTCGCACACTGTCTTTTCCCTCCACTCACTGCTTCTAGCAGCCCATTTCAATAAAAACTTCATCACCAGTGCCCATCTAATGACGAGATACAACCAGATCATACAATCACTTAAAGCACCAGAGCGTTTCTCAAATCAACTCCACCCTTATCCTTTAAGGGGCGCAGATACAGGCACACAGCTAATAGAGAACTACAAATGTTTAGATTGACTCCACAAATTTTTTGAAATCCATGGAAGTAATGCATCTACAGCATTTGTGACTTTCTATTTCGTATGAAATAATTTGAAGTGCTTAGGGATTAATATACCAAGCAAAAGCTACACCATGGATCTCTATAAAGCCAAAAAAGCACATCTTACAACCAAACAAAGTCAAATCCATCACAACAGCAAGAACAATGACAACCAATATAAGTAAAGGCTTCAAACCTTGCAAACCATCAGCTCCAGTAACTCTAATGCAAGAAACCTAGACAAAGTGACATTACATCTTACAACCAAAGTCAAGTCCATCACAACAGCAGGAACAATGATTTTGCCAAGATGTAATTTTGCTAAAGCATGTTGGAATTCCATTGGGGTTACATTCATCACCACAAGACCGATTCTGCAAATCTTCAGGATAATCAAGGAAAAACTTTCAGTTCCCTTCATGGAAATTATAATCTTAATGACATGGAGCATCTGGACAACAAGGAATGATTGGGTGTTTAATGACATTGATCCTCAAGTGCTTGCTTGCAGAAGGGAAATCTTGTCAGAATTCTCCTTAGTTATGCCTAGAGCAAAACCAGACATGGTTTCCGCTATGGAAACCTGGGTCAGTTTGCTGTAATTTTCTGGTGTTCACTAGGCTCCTCCGTTTTCTTTTCCCCTTTTATCTTTTTTTTCAGTTTTTCCTTTCGGTTTTGCTCCTCAGTTATCCGGACTTCCTCTTTTTTCTACCACTTAATTAATAGTCAATAGGGGGCTTACCCCCTCCAGATTCATAAAAAAACAGCATGAACGATGACAACCAATCTACAAAGTAAAGGCTTCAAACCTTGCAACCCATCAGCTCCAGTAACTCTGCTGCAAGAAAACTAGACAAAGTGACATTTCCCACTGTTACTCTTCTCCTCTTTCCACAAGGTACTATACAAGCTTCTAATTGCATATGTTATATCTGTTCTTACCTAGCACCAGACCATCCTCCTATTGAGCCTATCACGTTTTTAAATGTAGAGATAGCCTCTTAAGTTCCCTCGGTAGCACAGTATTTACGAACTAATAAACTCAACAACTCGCTTTTATGAGCCAAAACATGCCAATGGCACATCCTTCCACTAGTAAATACCAAAAGAGTGACATTACAATCATTTGAACCAAATAAGCAAGAGCTCAACAAGATTTGCTTCATGATGCCACAAAACATTGGAATAAGTCAACAGTAGGGGTCCATTCTCCAGAAAGCACAAAGATAAATATTTAACTAGCCTTCGTCCACTTTACAACAAAGCTCTTTCAAGCACTTGGAAGTTGGACCCAAACAAACTCTCCAAAGTTTAGACAGAACAGCAATGTTAAAAAAACAATATACTGGCAACAGAAAGTTATCCATATCCAATGATGCCACTGATTCTTGTTCACTTTTTTCAATCTGGTAACAATGCAGCTTCATGATCCCACTGCTAACAGGCATATATGTATTCATAACTGAAAGCAGCAAATACAGTGAAGATAGCTATTAACCCTACTGACAAACAATGTCACATAAACAATTGGATAAGTTGTAGCTCATAAAGTCCTTTGATCAGGTGGCACTAGGGTAACTGCAGGGAAAATCAAGTATACAAGCACGGCACAAACTTTCTCATTAGCATGAAAATAAGAATTGAGCTTAATCTGCTAACTGGAGTTAGGACATCCAATGTATATTTCTTAAGATCGACCTTGTCCTTGAGCTGACGACATGGCATCATGCAAATTGTTTGTAGCGTATGAACTATGAAGTATCGTGTAAGAACAAAAAAAAATTCGTGAGCTACCTAACCCTCTCATGTTGTTCTAAAGCGGAGGCCTCCTGAGGCACTGGTGCGTAGTGGGGGTTCTAAAACGGGTCGGTAATGTAGAGAGAGGTAGAGGTTGACCTAAGCTCACTTGGGACGAGTCAGTTAAGGGAAAACTTAAAGAGTGGAATATCTCCAAGAATTAGTTATGGATCGAAGCGCCTGGAGACTAGCAATCCACATGCCTGAACGATGATCTTTGTTTTTTTTTGTTTACCCATAACTCTACCTTTTGGCTTGTGCCATTTCCATGTTCCTCTTATCCTTGTTTCTTTTGGGTTTCATCTGGAACCTACCCCAACTTGCTTGGGACAAAGCGCCAGTATTGGGGTTAGTGCTTTAGCTTATCGGTTGTTCAAATCAGTTGTTGCACGGTATTTTCCTCTCACAACAAAACAGCCTTACAGATCAGCATAAGCAGCTTTTAGCTTCAGCAAACAGACAAAAAAAGGCAATATTGTTGTTGTTGGACCCAATCCTCTCATGTCCATCAAAAAATTCAAAATCCCCTTCCCTCACCGAATGCACCGGTCCTCTCCTCTCAATCGACATTCCCTTGCCTCGCCACATGCACCAGTCCTGCGCAAAGGCCAGGGCGTCACCCCCCACTTCCCATTCAACAAAACGTGCTGCACTTCCCAATAATGAAGTGCATAAGAGCATCTCCATCAGATTTACCAAAACAATCAACATAAAGTACATATAAAGTGATCTCCTATTGTTGGTAGTGTATTTTTTGGCCATCTCACACAGCAGACTACTAATACCTCATTACCAACACTTCAATGGACCGAAATCTCACTTAGGCCAAATTAAACATTGCCTCGTCCATGGTCGTTGAATCGCAACGGGGATGGGATTAGTAATATACTGGAGCTCCTCTATTATCAAAACTACAAGTTTTAGTATTGCTCTTAGAACTCCCATCCCGCACACCGACCACACACTACTGATGCCACACACTACTAATGCAGTGATGCTCTTATTGTTCTTACACATTAGACTCCATTGGATTTCCAGTGTAAACTGATCTCCTATTGTTGGTAGTGTATTTTTTTTGGCCATCTCACACAAGAGACTACTAATACCTCATTACCAACACTTTAATGGACTGAAATCTCAGCCCATATCACATATTTGGCGCACTTAGCCCAAATTAAACATTGCCTCGTCCATGGCCATTGGATTGCAACGAGGACGGGATTAGTAATATGTTGGAGCTCCTCTATTATCAAAACTACAATTTTTAGTATTACTCTTAAAACCCCCATCCCCCACACCGACCACACACTACTGATGCAGTGATGCTCTTATTTTTCTTACACATTAGACTGAATGGCAAATGGTAGGGTCTGTGAGTCGCTACTGTAGAATGGATCAAACACCACCACTACAGGAAATAGCTCAAATCTACCCATGGTCATATCCTTCCTATGGACGTAATAATAATGCAATCCAGTTAAGCAACAATGAATGCGCGAAATACAAAACACACACCTTTTCTTTCGCTTCTGCTTGATGGGTTTTCGCCTGCAAAAAACACCCTTGCCGCCCTCCAAATAGTCCAGGGTATCATTCCAAGACATGAAGCGGCTGTCCCACTCCGAGGCATACCAAATAATGCCCAAGGGCACCGTGATGACCGCCGCGCCGACGGGCGCGCACAGCGCGGCAGCGCGGGCGCCTCGGTGCATATTGAGTGAGGCCAAGGCGACGGCACCGCCGGCGATGGGATTCCAAATGTCCTCCCTCCGTCGCGCGAGCGACATGGCCGTGTCCACGGAGAAATACACAGCCGACCAGGCGACCATCCAGCCGGCGTGGCGAGGAGCGTTCCTGAAGACGTGCTGGGCTCCGGCGGCCAGTCGGGCGCCGCTGGGCGAGCTGCGGAAGCCCCTGATGAAGGGGACGACGCAGCCGTACGCTCCGCCAGCTATGAAGCCATCGCCCACGGAGTGGATGAAGCGACTGCGGTTGTCCGAAATCTTGAGGTATGGATAATACATTGGCGGTGGCGGTGGCGGTGGCGGTGGCGGCGGCGGCGGCGGCGGCTTTGTGTGTCACCGATCTAGATGGATTGGCTAGGGATTTGAGAACCGAAGAAGGGGAGAAGGGGAATTCTTTGAAGTCTTTTACATACAACCTATTAAAAAATATGTATTAGACTTGGACACTCAAATTATTAAAAGGTTGGAGTACACCGAAGCCATTGGACGAAAATTATTTTGACGCAGACCATTTTGTCCGTCTTCCATCTCTTGTCACCGTTACACACGTCTGACATGGGGCCGCACGCGGCTGGGACGGCTGCAGAAGAATTTTTTTATATATTTTTTAATTATTTTGCAAAATTATATGAACATTTGAAATTTTAGCAGATCGACCGCCATGGCGCGCGGCAGTTGGAGGCCGGCCACGGCGGTTGGGCCTAACCCCTGTGGCCATGGCAGCTAGTGTAAAAGGTCCTACCGCCGTGACCCACGGTGGCTAGGATCATTTAATTTTTTTTATTTTCATAAATCTAGTAGAAAATGAAAATTCAGGACACGATCTCCAACCTAATACCTACCGTACTGTGGTTGTTTTTGCTTTTTAATTTAAGGAAAAAACACTACATTGTAATAAAGAAAAACAAAAAGATAGTCATGATCACATATAATAGTGCTCCTATAAAAAAATACTAGACCTAATCTAGCATCGCCTGGCCTTCTTGAGCAGCCTGGCAGTTCGGGCTGCAGCGTGCGTCTGCTCGTGAGAGTACGTCAACGGGTCAGGAGGGTGAATCTGCCGACGCCTAGCATCACTAGTCGATTGCGGTGTCGCCACCGCCGCCGTGGACCCTGCAACCTCGTGGGGTGAACCTGGCTGCCCTCCGCTAGCACCTGGTAGCTGCGAGCCTCCTGGAGACTGATGTGCCCCACCGCTCGCACCGGGCAGCTTGAGCCTCCTGAGACGACTGCGACCCACCGCTCGCGCCTGGCAGCTACGAGGCTCCAGGCTGTGCCCCACCGGGCGTTCCTGGGAACTGGAAGCCTCCTGGCTGCGTCCCTGCTCCCTCCTGAGTCCACGTGGGTGGCGCGCCTCCAAGCTGCAACCCTGCGAGCTCGTCCTGCGACTGCAAACCCTGCAACCAGTCGAAGTCGAGGGCCAAGTCGTCGAAGCCGAACCCGGACGCTCCGTCCTGGTCCCCTAGGGTGGAGCCAGGGAGGCCGACGCTGGAATCGTAAACTGCAAGAAATAGTAATATTAAATCACGTTTCCAAATTAATACAATGTAGTATTATAGATTAGTGGTCAATACCTGGCTCAAGAGCAGGGCGAAGGGACGAGGTAGCAACCGGTGTTGTTGTTGTTGTTGGTGGTGGTGGTGGTGGTGCTACTAGTACTGGTGCTGGTGCGGGTCCCGTGGTGCCGGTCCTGGCCCTCTTGGTGCTGGTGCACGTGTAGGCGCAGGACCTCTGAGAGGAGGCCCCCTTAGCGAAGACATCCTCAAGGGAGGATGCGCCGGAGGGCGCACCGGGTAGAAAGCTGCCTGGTAGGGTGGCCGTGACGAGGACAACAGTGCCGCGTGGGAACGACCAGTCTAGGCGGAGCTGGAGGACGACTGGGGTCTGGGTTGCCGCGGTAGTTCACCGTGGTAAGGAACCTCCTGGTGATGGCACCCATCCTGAGGAACGTCTCTGCGATCTCCTGGTGTGACATCTGGTCCAGCCTCGCCGTCGAGTCCTCTACAATATGTGATAGGTCCGCAATCATGTCGAACTGCAAAAGAAATTATTAGTAAATGGCAGAATGTAAAGTACCATAAGGGATAGGCGGTGAATTTTCAAACTCACCGCTGTGTCGTAGTGCTGATCCCGTCGAACCGGGTACGCGGTACTAGCTAGCACCTCCGCCGCGTCCGGAACCGGCGCTGCAGGCCGTGGTGGAACGTACATCACACGCGACCGAGTCCTCGGGGTGTACCACTAGATGTACGCCTCCCACGTCGTGTTGTCGTGGGGTCGGACCTCCTCGACCAAGTTCTGCAATGCGGCAGCCCAACCGTCCACGTACGGCTGCACCCTCTCAACCCAGGAAAAAGTGCCCGCAACTCTCCTCCGCGACCACCTACGATGAATTAAACATATTTGTCGGCGTCTGAAATCTTCGAACACCGAATTAAATTTAAAAATTTATGAGAAATCACCTATGGTGGGCGCTCGGAACAGTGTGCACCACAGGCACAGGCCACTCCTGGTAGCGGTCGAACTGCCTCAGCACCCCGTGCACGGCGTACTCCTCCACGTACATGTTGAATAGCAACGGCGACCTCGTCATCCAGTACTGCTGGTCGCGGAAGCACAAAGTCGAGAGGCCCTGTGGTGAGCGGGCCGTGATAGCATCCTCTGAGTAGGGTGTCCACGTGACACCCGCGTCCGTGAGAGTGTCGAACTGCCCGACGAAGTCCTTGTACGCCCTCTTCATCTGGTCGTGGGCGTACGAGGTCTGCATATAAACCAAATGTGAACCATAAAAATGTCGATTGAACAAACTAGACGAAATGGAAAGACAAATTGAAAGTGAAAGGTAAGAAATTACCTTCCGAAGGCACCACAACGAGCCCATGGTGAAATGGTCGCGCGGGTCGTGGCCCTCTGGCAGGGGCTCATACACGTAGAGGGGCACAACTAGCCAACCAATCACAAACCGCTCGTGGCACCAGAGCTAAAGAAGGAGAGGACATCCGAGAAGGATCGACTCCGCCACACGACCCTTCGACACCCCCGAGCACAGCCCCCTGTACGCACTCGCAAGAACAGAGTTGCCCCAACTGATCTGGGGCACGGCGTCCAAGGGCACAACGACGATCCTCCGAGCATGGGGGATCAGGTACCTCGCCACCGCGTCACCCTGCAAACTGCAGAACAACACGAACCCAAACAGCCACAACAGGTACGCCTCGAAGAACCCGTCGATTGTCTCCTGCTCGGCATCATCTGCTAGGTAATCAGCCTGCATAAACAAAATCAAACGTTAGTTTTATTGTCTCCATATAATCAAAACCGAAGAGAAATGAGGTAAAGATACATACGCTAAACTGCTGCAACCAAGTCAAGGTGGGTCCGTGAGCGTTCGCGAACTCCTAGTACGGGGCGGGCGTGCGATCGTTCCGAGGAACGTTCGCGAACCGAGTGAGGAACTCCGTACGCCAGTCAATGGAGATGTATGCGGACCTCAACCAATTAAATTATTTTCTACAATTTCTAAACGATATAAACTAATTTTCTAGATTTTCTAAACTAGAAAACTAATTTTTCATTTTGTACATTCTTTACATTTTCTAAACTAGAAAACAATATCTAGAACGGCTGAATTAGTTTTCTACAATTTCTAAAACAGGTAAACTCATTTTGTACATTTTCTAAACAAATTAAAGTAATTTCGGTAATTTCTACAATATCTAGAACAGATACATTACTTTTCTACAATTTCTAAAACAAGTAAACTCATTTTCTACATTTTCTAAACAAACTAAAGTGAGAGAGGTGGTGCAGCTATACACGGAGAGGAAGCAAATAAGAAGAAACAAGTGGATCAGTTCGGACAAGGAGGATCCAGCAAGTTCAGTTCAGACAAGTTTGGACAATCAGTTTGGACATGTTCGGAGCTTCATAATGATTTGATCATAACTCTTAAATCCCGATAGCTCTGGAGCTGCATGAGTACTTCATGGAACCGTCTGTCGTATGGACCTCCCTGGGCCCACTACCTCGGTGGGTACCAGGACCGACTATTCGGTGGGCCCCTGGGACTACCCGACTTGCGCTGCACGGTACCTGATGGCGTGAAGCACAAGGACTACAGAGGAGAAGTACTCGGATAGGAAGCTGTACACGTCCCGCACTGTATGGAAGACTCCTAGACGTACTCGACTAGTACTCTCTCCCTATTCCGACTTGTAACCCTGCCTCTCGGACTATATAAGGCGAGGCAGGGACCCCTCTCTGATCATCTCATCTCACAGCTTACAATTGCACCATCTTGTAATCGTACCCAATCAATCCAGAGCTACGCAGCATACAGGACGTAGGGTATTACGCACCTCGCGGCCCGAACCTGTCTAAATTTTGTGCCACGTGTCTCTTCCTTCGAGTTACCGATCTCGACGAGGCCACATTCATCTACTTCGGGTACTCCCCTTAGTAGGTTGCCGGTCTAAAACACCGACAGCTGGCGCGCCAGGTAGGGGATCTCGCCCGAGATCACATGGCGAACTCGACGGCTCCTGTCTACTTCAAGCCAACCGTCGCCTTCAACCGCGGCGAAACCTTCGTCTTCGGCGCTTGGGTTTGCACTGCTGACGGCGCGGGATCCTTCCAGAGCCGCCTCACCATGCCGCCCAACCCGGAGACCGGCTTCGTGACGCTTCCTGAAGTTGTCACGGGCGAACTCGCCGGCAAGTTCGGCGAAATTTCGCTCTTCGACCACCACGCTGACTTCAAGCTCGGGTCCGTTTCCAACTCGAACTCGACGTCTCCGTGGGCTATCGCATGCGAGCCGGCTACTCAGCCATCGTGTGTGATCTCACCACCCCGTGAGCACTCCACGCGTGGCCCCCGCATCGTCAGCAGGGCCCGCACGGAGGCTCCCTCTTCGCGCCGGGCCGACAAGGAGCCCGTACCCGAGTACAACTCGGACTCCGACACCGCCCCCGGCCACGCTTCGGACTCCAACCCCCTCTCCGGCTTCTACTCGGACTCCGCGTATGAGCTCGACTTTGGGGCGGACCCAGAGGATTCCGAGTCCGAGGACAACACTACAGAGCACCCCTTATCAGGGCCGGCCTCTGGGCTGGTCATAACGTCTACACCTGCCGGGAGATTCGTCTACTGGCCAGATCGCAAGCCCGCGGACCTGATAAGTGGAGACTAACGCTACGTCGCCTACCTCGACTCGCTCCCGTTTCAGGAGGGAACACCACTTGCCCGAGCTGACTCGTACACCCCAACTGAGGTGCGAGCTCTGAATCCAGTCTTGGCAACCCTGATCGCCAAGTCTTCATGGCTGCCGGCGACACACCAGGACCCTCAGGGACAGCTGAGGACAGGTACCTTGAAGACATCTCCGCAGACGAGCTGTCTGCTGATGCACCTGCAGACGAGACCGCCACCAACAGGGACGCTCGACGAGAGCGTAATAGGAAGCGCGACGAACGGCGTCGGCGTCTCCGAGACAACCTCCCCATCCGCAACCTTGCGGAAGCTCTCGAGGCGGTCGAGAGCAGAGTACACACTACCCCCGAGCAATGCCTCATGTCGATCACAGCGATCGCACGCCAGGCTCAGGGAATACGCGCTGGAGAAGTCATCGCCAAGCTCGCTGAAGACGCTTACTTCATGCGGGTCGACAACAGGGTCAACCAGCCTCCCCCCGCCAGGAACCGCGACAACGAAGCTACAAGTCGCAGCACTAACCTCGGCCGCAACCGTACTCGAGCCGAGCTCCCGGCTCAGCCCAACCGTACTCGTGCAAACGCCGGCGGACCCTCACAGGGTGGCAACAACAATCGTGAGGTCGTCCCTCACCTCGCTCCTGACGGAGGCGGCCGCGACCCTGACGGCGGCAGCAACGACGGCGGAAGCTCCAACCACGGAGCCAATAGGAGGGCCGGCGGCGGCGGCAATCGCGGTGGTCGAGACCACACGAACAGCCACGCCTTTGGAGCCTCACAGGGCGGCTACGACGCCCGCCAGAAGATTGAAGAGCTGCGGCAGAAGAAGTCCGCCACTACAGGCGACAACGACGGCTTCCCCGCCTTCTCACCTCGACTTCGCAACTTGCTCCTCCCCGACAAGTTCAAGCCTTTGGGGATCACCAAGTACGACGCGAAGCAGGATCCCATCTAGTGGCTCAGGTGCTACGCCCTCTCCATCGAGAACGCTGGCGGCAACAACGACACCAAATGCCTCTACTTCCCCTTCTGCCTGGACCAAGCTCCACTCACATGGCTCGAGTCGCTGGACAAGCACTCGATCAACAAGTGGGACCAGCTGAAGGAGCAGTTCATCAACAACTTCGCGGGCGCCATGGGCCGCTCGGGTACTCGCATGGACCTAGCCATGGTCAAGCAGGAACAAGGCGAGACCCTCCGCAAGTACATGCGCCGCTTCTTCGACAAGCGCGCTACCGTAGTCGACGTCACCGACAAGGAGGTCATCGACCTCTTCCAAGACGGCCTCTACCACCGCCGCACCTTTGAAGACTTCGGTCGTCGCCGCCCCAAGTCCATCCCCCACCTCAAGGACATGATCACCTCCTGGGCGGATGAAGAAGACAAGGCCAACGCCAAGTACGACGCCATCCGTGGCAAGAACAAGCAGAGCACGGGCGGCGGCGACGGCAACAACGGGAACCAAGGCGGTCGCAACAACAACAACAACTACTCGGGTCCCAACCGCAAGCGAAAGCCAGAGAACACTGTCGCGGCTATCCAGCGCCCTGCGAAGGAGAACTCGAAGAAGAACTCCGGCGGCTTCAAAGACTTGCTGAAGGAGAGGTGCCCGTGGCATCTGGACGGCAACCACACCACCGAGCAGTGCTACCAACTCAGGCGGGCGCTCAAAGACACTCCGGAGCCACGGGATCCTCGTGACAAAAAAAGGCAAGAAGAAGCACGACGAAGGCAATGCTGACTTCCAAGAACCCGACAAGACGGTCAACGTCCTCTTCGGTGGACTACCCAGCAGACGGGAGCAAAAGGCTACTCGTCGAGAAGTCATGAACATTGAACCAGCGGTCCCGACCCCTCTCAGGTGGTCGGAGGTACCCATTACCTTCTCCCGCGCGGATCAATGGACCAGCTTCTCCGAACCAGGGCGTTTCTCTCTCGTCCTAAAGCCAGTGGTCGCAGGCTCCAAGCTCAACAAGGTTCTCATCGACGGCGGAAGCGGGCATCACCCACATGCTCACCAAGAGCAACACCCCTTTCTACGGCATCGTCCCCGGTAACGCGGCTATCCCACTGGGCTCAGTGGTCCTACCAGTTACCTTCGGGGAATCTCGGGACAACTATCGTACCGAGTACGTCAAGTTCGAGGTCGCGGACTTCGAGACATCCTACCATGCCATCCTCGGCAGACCGGCCATCGCCAAGTTCATGGCGGTGCCTCACTACACCTACTTGGTACTCAAGATGCCAAGCCAGACAGGTGTACTCTCTCTCCAACGGGACTTGAAGATCTCGCACGACTGCGACACGGAAGTTGTGGAGATCGCCTCCACAAATTAAGTACCCAACGCTATGATGGAGGTCTACGCTACGTCGAAGAAGCTTGCTACAAGCGAACTCGACATCCCTGAGAAGTCTGACAAAGCCAACAAGCCTCAGCCAGCTGAGGAGGTTCTGGTCAAGACGATCGACCTCGGAACAGGAGACACCAGCAAGACCACCACCATCGGGGCCGGCCTCGACCCCAAATAGGAAGACGCGCTCATCAACTTCCTCCGGGCTAACCGCGACATCTTCGCGTGGAAGCCAGTGGACATGCCGGAGTGCCCGTGGAGTTGATTGAGCACTGCCCTCAACGTCGATCCTAAGGCTACCCCCAAGCGACAACACCTCCGCTGTTTCGCCGACGACAGACGGGATGCCATCAAGAAGGAACTCGCCAAACTACTCGCGGCTGGCTTCATCAGAGAAGTCTTCCATCCTGAGTAGCTCGCCAACCCCGTCCTCGTCCGCAAGAAGAACTCGAACGAGTGGAGGATGTGCGTCGACTACACCGATCTCAACAAACACTGCCCAAGGACCCCTTCGGGTTGCCGCGGATTGATCAAGTCATCGACTCCACGGCGGGCTGCGACCTGCTCTGCTTCCTCGACTGCTACTCCGGGTACCACCAGATCTCGATCAAGGAAGAAGACCAGGAGAAGACCGCGTTCATCACCCCATTTGGCGAGTACTGCTACACGACCATGTCCTTTGGGTTGAAGAACGCCGGTGCCACCTATCAACGAGCTATCCAGGCCTGCTTCAAGAGGCAGCTCAACAAGAACGTCGATGCCTACGTGGATGATGTGGTCGTCAAGACCAGAAACTCCAGTACCCTCATCGACGACCTTGAAGAGACTTTCGCATCCCTACACGAGTACCGCTGGAAGCTCAACCCGAACAAGTGCGTCTTCGGCGTACCTTCGGGCAAACTACTCGGCTTCATCATCAGCCAACGCGGCATTGAAGCCAATCCTGAGAAGATCTCTGCCATCACCAGCATGAAAGCTCCCACGTGCATCAAAGACGTCCAGAAGCTGATCGGGTGCATGGCGGCCTTGAGCAGCTCATCCGCCGCGCCAAGTCCTATGTCCTCGTCGGAGACAAGCTTTACAAGCGGGGCGCATCTTCTGGAGTACTCATGAAGTGCGTCCCCAGGCAAGAAGGCAAGGACATCTTGGAAGAGATCCACATGGGCGTCTACGGCAACCACGCGTCCTCTCACACGCTGGTCAGCAAGGCTTTCCGACGAGCTTTCTACTGGCCCACAGCTCTGGGCGACGCTGAAGAACTCGTCAGAAGGTGCCAAGGATGTCAATACTTCGCCAAGCAGCAACACGTCCCAGCCTAAAAGCTAGTCACCATACCGCCAACCTGTCCCTTCGCTTGCTGGGGGCTCGACATGATTGGGCCACTTCCAACTGCGCTAGGTGGATTCAACAGAGTATTGGTGGCCATCGACAAGTTCACCAAGTGGATCGAGGTCAAGCCGGTCACATGCCCCAAGGCTGACAGAGTACTCGACTTCCTGGATGAACTCGTGCATCGCTACGGACTACCCCATCGCATCATCACAGACCTAGGGTCCAACTTCAACAACCACCAGTTCTGGGAGTACTGCGAGAACAGCGGGATCGACGTCCGGTATGTCTCAGTTGCCCATCCTCGGGCCAACGGACAAGTCGAGCGCGCCAACAGGATGGTGCTCGACGCTCTCAAGAAGCGGCTACACGACGCTGCTAACTCTAAAGGCGGCAAGTGGATCAAGGAACTACCCAATGCACTCTAGGGGCTACGTACTCAGCCTTCCAAGCCAACAGGGCAATCCCCTTACTTCCTGGTCTACGGCTCCGAAGCAATCCTCCCTGCTGATGTCATATGGGATTCACCAGCAGTGGAGCACTACGACGAAGGCGTCTCTGAAGACAGCAGACGAGTTGATATCGACGGACTCGAAGAAGCTCGCTGTGCCGCCCTCGTCCAATCAGCAAGGTACCTGGAGGGTATCCGACGCTACCACGACCGCAACGTCAAGGAACGCTCCTTCAACGTTGGCGATCTTGTCCTCCGTCGCATCCAGAACACGGAAGGACTAGACAAGCTCAGCTCCCCCTGGGAAGGTCCCTTCACAGTGGCAAAGGTGACCGGGCCGGGCTCCTACCGCCTCCAGACACTTGAAGGCGAAGACGTCAACAACTCGTGGAACGTCAACCGGCTCTGTCGGTTCTACGCCTAGTCCACACGACTACCTGGGGCTCAAGTCTACAACGACTACATCAAGACTCCTTCGCTGTAAGCGGCCTCCGGGTCCAGGCACCAGTCTCCGGACTACTCCTTCGCTGTAAGCGGCCTCTGGGTCCAGGCACCAGTCTCCGGACTACTCCCTCGCTGTAAGCGGCCTCCGGGTCCAGGCACCAGTCTCCGGACTACTCCTCTCCAGAATCCAGCCCACACGGCTACCTACGGATCCTGGGCTGCGACGAGCGACAAAGGACTCTAGCAGCGGTCTACTGAGAGACCATGTACTCCTAGATCCAGCCTACACGGCTACTTACGGATCTACTTCTGTAAGCGGCTACCCGCCCTAGCACTACTCAGCTATAAGCGGCCTCTGGGTCCTGGCGACTACTCTGTAACTACGGCCCTGGCCATCCAGGTGAACTCCTTCAGTAATAAAGTTTGATTGTTCATCAACTACTTTACTGTCTTCCTCCCTCAATGGGACTACTGCCGAGTACGACTACTCGTGACAACTCCACGATGGGACTCCGCACTCTGAGATCGCGACTACGAGTACTCATTGATGGAACTTTTCTTCATTAATACTTAAACAATTACAATTGTTTTTGTACATCTACTGCTACGAGCTAACTATTACAGGACTACTGGAGATTAAGCTTGTCGGCGACTTGTTCTGCAATGGGCGCCATCTACTCGAGCAGCTCCGCATATTGCTCGTCGGTACAGTTGGCGGCTAGTCCACCAGCGACTACGTCTACGGGTGCCTTTGAGAAGTACGACTTCATGAAGGCCAGCACCTGGTTCGGGATCGACTTCGCCAGATGCTTCACATAGGCCGCCAGCCGGCTGGGGGCTTCCTTCAACCGATCCACCAGCGGCACTATCTTGGGACCGCAAGGATGAGGCACCAGCAGCCTCGCGATGGGGAGCGCGGCTTCTTCAAGCTCCTTCAGCTGGCCCCGCAGCTTCTCGCAATCCTCGTTCAGCTTCTGCAATGATTTGTAGCAGTTGACGAGGTCACGATCTGATGAAATACGGAGCTCCATGTGCTTCTCGCACTCGTAAGCAAGCTCCTTATAATCAAGCTCCAGTACCTGGCAGGCCTCCTGCTCCCGGTAGAAGATGTTCTTCAGATCAGTTTCCGAAGCCTTCAGCTGATCTACTCGAGACTCAAGCTCTGCAACAACAAGGCACTGCGGGTTAGACTACCTCTCGACCTCCAACAAGTACCCAACAAGACAAGTCGCGTACCGTTATTCTTGTTGCGGAGAGACTTGTTCTTACGCACCAAGTCATCACTCTTCGCCTGCATCTCCTGGATGTCGTTGCGGTACTTGGCGAAGGCGGTGTCCAGCTTCGACTGCATGGCGACAGTTTGCTTCCGGGCCTTTGCGAGTTCTTCTTCCAACGCTTCCGCTCGGAGCACAGTGTCGCCGAAGCCTTGAAGCATGCTGGACTTCTCGCGGGACCTCGCAGCGACGTCCTGCACACACAACTCGCATCAAATGGGTACTCAACGCTAGAGGATTGACTACTCAAGAGTTACGACTACTCACCTTCATCCACTGCTCGGCTTGGCGGACCGCCTCCAGATGCTGAGCCACCGTCGCCGGATCGACCAAGTCGTCCGCCAACAACTCGATCCCGCCACGACTACTCGTGGCGGCTTCGGCCATCGGTGCAGAGCGGATGGGCTCCGCGTCTTGGATCCCCGGGGAGCGAACGACCACTTCCAGAGCGGGTTCTGGCAGCGTGGTAGCCTCCTCCCCTCCAGTCGTCGCGGCGGCCCCTCCGGCGGCCACCTCCATCAGCTCGGGGGCTCCTCCGGTAGCCTCCTGAGTCTCTGGTGTCAAGTTCTCCATGGGCACCGCCGCTGGGATATCGCTCCCTTCGGCCTCAACGCCTGTCAACGAGAAGACAAGTGCATCAGTCATATCTGACGACTACGACTACTCTTCGGGGATACTACAACCTCAGTAGAGTACTCACCCTAAACTACGCTGGCTTCGGGCAACGTAGCCTCAGCGGCCGGCGCTTCGGGCTCCGCCTGAGGGGCAGGAGCGGACTCCTCAGCGGGTGGCGCGGCTTCTTCCTCCGCCACTGCTGCAGTGGGTTCATCCCACTCCCAGGATAGGTCCGTTGATTTCCTGCAGGGTATACAAACCGGTTGTCAATCAAGCACGACTACAACATCAAGTACTACTCGGGAAGATCCAACACTTACAAGCTTGACCGGACCACCGTCACGGTCGGGGCGCCGAGGATGCTGGCGATGTCCACCAGTCCAGCCTTTGCGGGTGCCTCCTCCTGCGCCTCTGCGGCCATCACCTCTTCCGCAGCGGCAGCAACGGGTTCTGTGCTCTCCCGCGCAGCAGGGGGCTGGCGCTCCAGCTGCGCCAAGAGTTCTTCGACAGTGGGGGCTGGGCTGCGACTCCCAGCGGCTTCCCCCATCGTGTCCCACTCGCCTTCATCGCCCTGATCAACAGGCTCCGTAGGCGGCAACTCCTGCAAGCAAAGAAACTTCTTCATCAACGAGTGAACTCGAGACACCAGTACTCGACTACACTACTCAAGACAGCTTACCTCTTGGGGCGTGGTCTCCGTGACCTTCAGCTTTTTGGCCACGCGTTTGCGGGCCGGATTGTGCGGCCTCCTTGGCGGCGCGGCCAGACTAGCCTCTAGCCTAGCCAGCGGATCCTGACAAGAGGCACGTGAGGTAAGCCGGGACGGCTAAACCTCGACCGCAGCTCAAAGCGGTCCTGCAGCGTCTCCTCGTCGTCGTCTTCCTTGGACGTATCCTCCACAACAACGGTGTCGTCTCCTTCGCCGACTTCACGCCGCTCCTTGGCCTGAGCTTTCCCCTCCTCTGGGACCTTGACTAGCTGAGGAGGCGGCGGCGGCTCGGAGACAAACTTTTTCAAGTCATCCTGCAAGGAGCAACTCATCAGTTCGACTACTCACATGGAATAAGTACTCGACTCTGGGTGCGGCTACTTACTTCCTTTGGTGGGCGCGCGGCGGAGTACTCCGGTACGGGGCATGCCATGTACGGCGGCATATCCTTGAAGATCCGGGCCAGCCTGTCAACAATATCGTCGTCGTCGACTTCGTCTCCAGGCATCCGTGACGTATCGTCGTCCCCGGTGTACTCGTACCCCAAGGTGTCGCGAGCCATCAGCGGCTGCACCCTGCGCTTCATGAAGCTGAAGGCCACGTGCTCGGCCCTCAGCCCGGCTTCCCTCAGAACCTTGATCCACGCCAACAACTCGGGCAGCTGGATCCCTTCCAGCATCGTCGGCTTCGTGTTCCACCACGGGCGGTGCTTGGGCTACTTCCCGCTCGGCTTCGGCAACCCCGGATGGTGGTTCGTGACGTAGAACCACTTGGCCTTCCAGTCTTGGTTGGAGTCTATGAGCTTGTACGAGAGGTACTACTCGGCGGTGTCCTCCCGCATCTGGATCCCCGCTCCTCCGACTACCCACGGGTTGCTGGCGCTGGGTTGCGGCTTCACCCGGAAGAACTTCCGGAACAAAATCCAATGGGGCTTGATCCCCAGAAAGGCTTCGCAGAAATGTACAAAGACAGCAGTGTGGAATATACCGTTGGGGTTGAGGTTGAGGTACTCGATGTCGTAGTACCCCATGAGCCCCTTGAAGAAGTCGCTCGCCGGGAGATAAAGTCTGCGCTCCGCGAACCGCGCGAACATTGGGATCTCATCTTCATTCTTATCCATCGGGTACGGATCCCCGGCGGCGGCCCTCCACATGCCGACCTCCTTCTCGCGAAGGAATCCACTGTTCAGCAGGGCGAGCAAGTCTTCGGTCTTCGCCTTGGACTTCTTCCACTCGCGGTTTGGATCTGGCCGCGGCGGGGACACCGGCGGTGATGTCCCTGCGGCAGATCCGGCGGCCTCCTCACGGCCCCTCTTCTTCCCACCGGCGGCTTTGGCAGTCTTCGACGGCGATGGCTTCATCCTCCAAGTGCAGGGGGTCTTCACGCGCATTCGCTCGGGGGCTACTGCGGTGGCTCTCTACGGCGGCGCACTCGGATGTACACTTCACTCAGCGGCGGCGGGGTGTGTTGATGGCTATTTCTGGCCAAGATCTGTTCGCAATGACTACAGCTGCGTGGGGTGAAAACCCCTAAGGTTTTCGGCTTCTATTTATAAGTCAAAACGGTCCTCCAACGGACGGATGGATAAGTTTGCGCTCGGCTGACTCAGCGGCTGCGCGTGACCTTTCGTATTCTACTAGTCGACGCGCCTCACCTGGGGGGCTCGGCTACATCTACTCAACTACCTGGGAAGCGGCAAGACTCAAGAGCATCTCAGGACACATTCTACAAGATGACCCTTCAATTCGAGAGGAAGTACTCGACTCAAGGCTCGGGGGCTCCGTGCCACGTGTCCTTCGTTTTTTCTTCGGATTTTTCAAGATATTCTTGCCAAAACTTCAGATGGACCCTCAGCCAGAGTCTACAACTCAACCTAAGGCTCGGGAGCTACTCCATGTGGAGTGTGATTTTGCAATCGCACTTCCATATCAGCTTCGGCTTCGAGACAACACGGGCATTGTTGAAGACCTTCAAGGGCAGCACTCGAGGACGCTTGGGACTACTCAAGAAGACTTTAGGATTGCTCAAACGTCAGCTGGAGTACATTCCAGCCTCGGGATGCTTCGACTACTCTTGAGGACTTTTGACTTGTAGTACTCGGGGACGCCTGAGGACTACTTGTTAAGGCCGTCAAGACTACTTGAAGCTATCCTTCTCGACTACAAAGTACTCGGGGGCTTGTCGTATGGACCTCCCTGGGCCCACTACCTCAGTGGGTACCAGGACCGACTACTCGGTGGGCCCCTGGGACTACCCGACTTGCGCTGCACGGTACCTGATGGCGTGAAGCACAAGGACTATAGAGGAGAAGTACTCGGATAGGAAGTTGTACACGTCCCGCACTGTATGGAAGACTCCTAGACGTACTCTACTAGTACTCTCTCCCTATTCCGACTTGTAACCCTGGCTCCCGGACTAGATAAGGCGAGGCAGGGACCCCTCTCTGATCATCTCATCTCACGGCGTACAATTGCACCATATTGTAATCGTACCCAATCAATCCAGAGCTACGCAGCATACAGGACGTAGGGTATTACGCACCTCGCGGCCCGAACCTGTCTAAATTGTGTGCCACGTGTCTCTTCCTTCTAGTTACCGATCTCGGCGAGGCCACATTCATCTACTTCGGGTACTCCCCTTAGTAGGTTGCCGGTCTAAAACACCGACACCGTCTTGAAGTTAACTTTCCAATTCAAGAAACCACATGTCCATTGGACTTCCCAATAAAGAGTTATGACCAAATTAGTGAAGACTGCACAGGAAACCAACAGTCTGTTGACGGTGAAAATCCGTCAACCTAGCCATGAGTTTACCTTCGGTGTTGGCATAACTTTTGTATCTTATTCATTGGTACTAACCCCCATGGTATAACAAGTTCACTTGTGCATGTCGGTTTTGGAGTTATGTGTTTACGCAGGGTTTTAACGTTGAAAGCAAGACTTCCGGGATAAGTTCATTAAGCACCTCATGACAAGACCTTGAAGCCCGATACAAGTCAAGCAATGAAGTGAACATGACTCCAAGAGCCCAAGGACCAAGCCCGAGAAGATGATAAACTCCGAGGACCGAACCGAAAAGAAAAGTCCGAATCTTGCAAGACAAGGAGTTGAGTCCAATTCGGAGAGAAACCGACGTCAAGGGCCCACATGCAAAAGGGGAGAACATCTAGAAGACGTGGGAAGCAACACCGGCGAAGCGAGCCGCGGGATGGGCCGACTTGGGCCCGGCCGGCCGGCCCAGCCGGCCGGCCCGGCCCCAATTCGGGGCCCAATCGGCCTCTCCTTTGACCTAATTGCTTCTCGGGCTATAAATAGCCCCCCGACCGAGAGCCACGCGAACGGAAGTCGTATTCCGCCGCCGAGGAGCGAGAGAAGCTTGAGGGACACCATCTCGGAGATGAGGGTCGTGCTAGTTGTCTAGGGTTTCCCTAGCCGACGTGGGAACCTTGCATGGAAGACCACGTCGGAGCTCGGAGCGAGGATCAAGATCGAGGGAGGGCCCCGGTGGTGATCTTGTTCATGTAATCATTCATGGTGAAGTTTGTAAGTGAATTCGATTTCTAGCGATCAAGTGCCTTCTCGATGATTTTGTTTTCTTCTTGGTTTTGCTTCTTCTACGATCTATACTTAAGATAGATTACATAGGGTGCTCTTGTAGCCGCGGTGGCTAGAGGTGCATACCGGACCGGCCAAGTGATTTCAACTTGTTCTATCGAACTCGCCCTAAGCTCCCCGCATGAATAGGGATACGTTGTGACAGAACGGGGGTCTCGAAAGGCGGATGTTTTCGGAGTCGGATGGGAAGGCCACGATTTAAAGATGCTTTTAATGAGATTCGCTTTTCTATCTTCATCTATCTTGTTTGGAGCTACAACATAAGCATGGTCTAGATTCTCTAGATTGGTTATCTCTTGCTTTCTCTTGCTACCTCCTTAGTAGATTAGATTAGATTCGTTTTCTTTATGAGTTAGTAGATTAGATGCAACTTACCTTCATAAGATAGCTTACCTTGCTTTACTAGATTGAATCCTTGCGTTGCACATTGTTCCACGGATTCGATACCTTGGGTTCACCACTCGAGGGAAGAAGGGTCCCTTGACTACGACGGGAGACTTGTCCGCTTGCAAGTCATAAACGAACTTTGATACAACTATTAACCGTCAACAAGCCCCTCTTTTACGGCGCCGTTGCGGGGAACAAGCAATCAAGATCCGATCTAGTATCGCTTACCTTTCAGTTTTTCTTTTTGATTTTCTTTTGCATCTCTTATGTTTGATCATCCTTGAAAAGAAAAAAAAAAGAGTCAATCTAATCTAGTTTTGATTAATCCCAATTTTTCTTTTGTTAGATTTTTGTTTTATCACTAACCCTAACCGGAGATGGTTGGCTACCTCTCCAAGAAACCCAAAACTTTTTTGTGGATGATCCGGGGAAAACTTTACGAGCAAAGGTGACGTGCAACACAAGCTCGAAGGACCGTCAAAATCTCCAAGGGAATCACCACCTCCAAGTCAAGACGCCGGAAGGCCGTTCAAGATCAACGAGGATGGAGAAGATGGAGATGGAGAAAGAAGCTCAACACCTAAAGGCTGCCAAGGCAAGATCCACATGCAAGGAGTGTGAAGTGTTCATCGTTATGAAGATGCTAGACGCAAGTGGGACAACTTGCCGGGCGCCCGATGGGTAACAAAGAAGAATATCCGAGACAACTCCAAGGTCCCAAGACGGCGAAGGCTACTCAAACTCATTCGGGAGAGATGAAAGATCACACTAGAGACCATGAAGATCACAACCGAAGACCGGAGTTCGAGATGCCCAGCCACTACATGGAGAAAGTTGTTGCATCCGTCAAGACCAAAGGACAAAGCCAGCCTGTGAAGACCAAAAAAAAATTGACTAAGCCAAAGTGGGTACCCAAGATTGCAACGCCCGCAAAGGGCGTTGATCCGGAGTAATCAAGTGAAGAAGTCTAGCCATGGACTATAAACGAAGCGCTAGGCGGGAGGCAACCCGTTTCGTCGAGTCAAGAATAAGCTACGGGAGGACAACCCGATTCCAGGTTTTTCAAGTCTTTTTAAATTTAATTCAGTTTTGAATTTTACTACGAAAACATTAGACTTAGAATGGTTGAACAATATTAGAGACATAATTCTTGGTTGAATATTTTGCTTGATCATAAACCCTTTACATGAACCATCCTATGTGATTGTTTGCTTCTTTTCCGAGAAACCACAACCAAAAAGAAAAAAAATTTCAGAACCTAACTCAACCCTTCACCCTCATTATGGTGCTGTGGTTGACTTGTTTTTCATGCTAAAAACACTCGAGTAGAGCCACAACTTATATCTAGATGTTATTTAAATTTCAGCATGTGGTAGGACTCGCGTGAACCTAGAAACTTGATTTTTGGTTGGTTTAAAAATCCATATCCTTGGTTTCTCTAAGATTAGAATTTTTCTAAGCCTCACTTAATTTTATTTCATTCAAAATCTCTCTCATCTAATCAAAATTAGGACCTAAACCTATGCCCCCATGATCAAGCCGGGAAAAGCTTGCTCTCAACCAATGAAGGCAAACTATACCGGTGAGACCGAAATCGACGTAATAAAAAAATATTTTCGACTTACATTTGTTTTTAATGGTTTAAAAACTTCTCTAAATTTATGCTTGAGCTCTTGCATGGCTCTGAAAAATATTTTAAATTTCGAATTAGGGGAGTGCTTAAACACACCTAAATGGAGGCAATCTAGTTTGAACTAACCAAGCATGCACCATGATACATCACGGGATGCCCCTCCAACATATTTAAACCACATGCAAAGTACAAGCATGGGGGGCAGCCAAGGCTTTGTTTTGTAGGAATATCATGGATGCATGTGAGGCAAGGGAGTATGGAAGTGAGTCAAAGCGAAAACATCAAGTGGAAGGAGCAATAATGCAAGCGAAGGAGTGGACGGGAACGTTTGGAAGGTGTACGCGGTCACGAAGCAACATGCACTAGAGAAGAACCGAGCCAAGAGGAGGAGAGAGGTAAGTCTTTCATCCAACTCTTTGTTCGTGTGCTCTAGTTTATAGGCCGGAATCACCTTAGACTTAGCCATCCACCGCGTTTGTTTCGTGCAACAAATCACATCCTTAATCCACTCAAAGTCCAGACTCCAAAATAATATTTGTGTACCTTGTTACCGGGTGAAAACCCCGGATATATATTTGTGAGGGAGAGTGCTGCAATCATGGAAGAAAACTACAAGCCTTTTCACCAAAGAAGAAGGGATTATCGTCGTCTAAGCCATCATCGACAACCTTTTCGAGGAGGCACTCGTTTCCGAGTTTCCTCGGGGTATGGAGGAGGACACGGCACCGCCGAGGAGGAACCACACTCTTCTCCTTGGTGGCATGAGGGCCACACAAAACTTGTTTATTAGGTTTACCAAACTTCAATAACATATGGAGGAGCCGCTCGTCCAACCTCGCCACTTGACACGATCATCCGCTCCACCTCCATACGCTCCGCGGTATTCCGAGGGGTATGTCATCATGACGGAGGAGGAGAAGAAGCTCGCTCGCCTTAAGTAGAGGCTTGTAGCGAACGTCGACATCAACGACCAAGCTCTCCACATATTGGGTTTCACACGGGACACCGGTGCAATTCTCTAGCGGAGTGTCGGCAAACACCCACAAGAAATTCGCCTAGGAAATTTTCATGACCATGGCGTATACTCTTGATGAAGGAGTGCTGAGTCTCTCATTCCGTTGGAGGGAGCCCACAAGTGGAGAAGAAGGAAGACATCGTCGGAAGGGTAACCTTGATCAGTGATGCTATTTCTAGCACCTTGATGGGGTAATCTCCTTTCATCCATGGGTTGCAATCGGTCTTGAGATGTAATCGAACTTTGTTGGATTATCTATCTATCATCTTGTGTTGAAAATACTTTAATGCTTAAGGCTAGCAACCATGCCATAAAGGGAGTAGGGCTCCAATGCTTCCTTGGATCCATTCAACACAATCCCCGATAGATCGATTGGTTTTCATGTTCGAAACGATTGCATGTCTAGTATCGTAGACCCATGGGCGAGTGTCTCCTACTTTCAAAAGGGAGCTCGGAACAAGTATGTGCATGAAGGCACATGGGAAGGCTTTTGGAGTATGATCACGGGAAGAGACCATCAACGAAGAAATACTATCCGGAACCCATCATCCAAGTGTGTCACTTTTGTGCAAATGGATTTTTGGGAGAACAAGAGAGACAAAGATAACCAACACGGAGTTGAATTGGCTTTACTCGGCTTTAATTGCCAAGTGGCCAATAGACCCCACTCACCTATGATCAACCGGTGGTGTTGTTTTTGCAACATCGAGTTCGGAAGATATTGGTTCGGGGTGTTACCTCTCCCTATTGGCTATCTCTTTAAAACCGGGTATTACAAGGAACCCAAATCATCTCCTACCCGGGACTTCCCTAGGAATATATGAAGAAAGGAAAATATAAGAGTGAAGATGAGAGAGGAGGCTTCCGAGCGGCCTAGGTGAATTTGCCCCTTCCGGATTGAAGATTAAGACTTTTCTTGAGGGGAAGAAGATTGGTTAGAGGAAGGACTTCTTGTGCCGGCGAAGAAAAAAAAATAATAGAGAAGGATTAGGAGAAGGTTTTTCCACGACCCAAGAAGGAGGTGCACAACAAAATTATGTCCCACCATTGGGAGGAACCCCGGCACCGCCGAGTTACTACGGTGGTGTACCAATGCAAGCATGGGGGAGTGGTGCAGCCATACCCCCACCATTTTTGCGGTGCCCAGCGTAGCCTTTGCGGAGCCATATGCACACCTTCCTCAACCACAACAAAATGTAGCCACCATTGGAGGATACGCTGCAAGGAACGTGCAAATTATTGCAGCCATCCTAACCAATGCAAACCAAATGGGTGAAGGAAATGTAAACATTGCTTATGTGCTTGGACACCTTCACCTAGCACCGTCAGACAATTCATAGGAGGAGAGGCGCATTCCTATTACAAGTAAGGGTACAACAACCAAGACTATCAATATCAACCACCGGCGGAAGATTAGAGAGAGGAGGAGCTTTAGTTATCTTTCCTTTACCCCCTTTTCTTTAATTTTCAGTTTGTTTGCGCCTATGTATGCGTAGTGTTTTCAGTTTTTTAATTTAAATTTCAGAAAGTGTGTTAGTTTAATTTTTTTTTCAGCATGTATCTTAGTGTTTATTTTCATCATGAATAATGTCGCCACCAAGTTTTTACCTTTGGTAAAGTTACAAAGTTTGTGCCATGATGATATATGATTATAATTGCTGCTTTGTTTATCTTTGTAGTTGATTTATGCATGTTTGAACTAGTGCTCTCTTAAAAATACAAATCTGAATTTATTTAAATGCTAGCTTAATCTTCAGCGGAGGTTATGATTAAAATAAAGACCCATAGTGTTTTATGTGCTCTCAACTTATGAATAGATTAAAGATGTCTTTTATGCTCAAAAATATTGCTAACCTTGTCATAAATATCACTTGTGTGTTGCTCAACCTATCCAGAGCCTTATATATATTTGAGTGCATAAACTTTAGTGTACAAGATTTATTTTTGAGTGAGTTATTGCAGGCCATGATTTCTCTGGCCCGAGACTAAGAAGCTGGTCATTTCGTTTTTGCGTATCTATCTTTTTGCTAGCCTTTTATCCGTGCATTGTGTATCCCCGCATCGGTGATCTCACAAACTTCGCCGGATATCCACCCTTAAACCAAATATCATTTTTTGTGATTACCTCCTTGACCACAACCTATCGTTGAGAATGGATCATCAATTCAAGGAAGATCGCAAGACGGTGCCAACGTTGAAGATTTGAAGTATCTCTCCAAGGAAAAATATTCCGGTACCTACCTTATTTTTCGCCTCTTTGCTCGAGGACGAGCAACGTCTAAGCATGGGGGAGGAGGTAGGTACGGTGCAGTTTTAGAGTTAAAAGGGGAATATTTTAAAAAAATGATGATGAAAGAAAAAAATCCAGCGGTATTCATGACTTTCAAGGTAAAGAAAAAATATATATATAATGAATGAAAGAAAGAAAGAAAGAAAGAAAGAAAAGAATGAGAAATATGAGAAAGAAAAAAGTATGAGCATAAAGTAAACTCCCCGGTTCTCTAAGAGTGCAATCAAGGCTTCAAGTTTAAAAGATCCATTCTCATTTTCCAACCATGTGCAATCCGATAACGAGGACTTCCTTTGTGCCTCGGGATCACTCTTTGCCATTTGCACATGTCCACTCATCTAAAAGCGTGTGTATTTTTCTCTTTCCCCTCCTTGATTTAACATTATTTTCCAATGACCTTTTTGACGAGTCTCGGTAAGACCATGAGAAGCTTGTCTTGTTTTGACAACACCTCATTTATAAAATCTTGTTAGGACTAAACTTTCCCAAAGCTCCATATAAAGCCTACCACACATATATGTTATGAGAGGGAAAGGAGTAGAATATATAGGCTTGAGAGACAAGTGAGATGAGAGTTCATGAACAATATACAAGATGATTTAAATTTGTGAACTTGGTTTAGCTTTTCTTTATCTCGTTCTTTATTTCAAAAATTCTGAGATCTATTTAAACTTTGTGAGCATGTTAATACTTGTGGGATAAGCTTAATAAGAATCTACCCTCCGTAGAGGTGAAGGCTAGTACATTATGGAACTTTAACGAATTAAACTTTTGAGAGCATTATGTTTTTTTTTCATGTATGATCAAGTGCAAGGTTTAAACATTGTTTGGCAACGATGATATCCATCAAAGGCTTACTCGAGGACGAGCAAGGTTTAAGCATGGGGGAGATGTTGACGGTGAAAATCCGTCAACCTAGCCATGAGTTTACCTTCGGTGTTGGCATAACTTTTGTATCTTATTCATTGGTACTAACCCCCATGGTATAACAAGTTCACTTGTGCATGTCGGTTTTGGAGTTATGTGTTTACGCAGGGTTTTAACGTTGAAAGCAAGACTTCGGGATAAGTTCATTAAGCACCTCATGACAAGACCTTGAAGCCCGATACAAGTCAAGCAATGAAGTGAACATGACTCCAAGAGCCCAAGGACCAAGCCCGAGAAGATGATAAACTCCGAGGACCGAACCGGAAAAGTACCGAATCTTGCAAGACAAGGAGTTGAGTCCAATTCGGAGAGAAACCAACGTCAAGGGCCCACATGCAAAAGGGGAGAACATCTAGAAGACGTGGGAAGCAATACGGGCGAAGCGAGCCGCGGGATGGGCCGAGTGGGCCCGGGCCGGCCGGCCCGAGGCCGGCCGGCCCAGCCCAATTCGGGGCCCAATCGGCCTCTCCTTTGACCTAATTGCTTCTCGGGCTATAAATAGCCCCCCGACCGAGAGCCACGCGAACGGAAGTCGTATTCCGCCGCCGAGGAGCGAGAGAAGCTTGAGGGACACCATCTCGGAGATGAGGGTCGTGCTAGTTGTCTAGGGTTTCCCTAGCCGACGTGGGAACCTTGCATGGAAGACCACGTCGGAGCTCGGAGCGAGGATCAAGATCGAGGGAGGGCCCGGTGGTGATCTTGTTCATGTAATCATTCATGGTGAAGTTTGTAAGTGAATTCGATTTCTAGCGATCAAGTGCCTTCTCGATGATTTTGTTTTCTTCTTGGTTTTGCTTCTTCTACGATCTATACTTAAGATAGATTACATAGGGTGCTCTTGTAGCCGCGGTGGCTAGAGGTGCATACCGACCGGCCAAGTGATTTCAACTTGTTCTATCGAACTCGCCCTAAGCTCCCCGCATGAATAGGGATACGTTGTGACAGAACGGGGGTCTCGAAAGGCGGATGTTTTCGGAGTCGGATGGGAAGGCCACGATTTAAAGATGCTTTTAAT
Organism: Cenchrus americanus; assembly: GCA_947561735.1. NCBI lineage: Eukaryota > Viridiplantae > Streptophyta > Magnoliopsida > Poales > Poaceae > Cenchrus > Cenchrus americanus. The sequence continues at coordinate 7,187,340 of OX387240.1, read as the reverse complement.
GAGATTCGCTTTTCTATCTTCATCTATCTTGTTTGGAGCTACAACATAAGCATGGTCTAGATTCTCTAGATTGGTTATCTCTTGCTTTCTCTTGCTACCTCCTTAGTAGATTAGATTAGATTCGTTTTCTTTATGAGTTAGTAGATTAGATGCAACTTACCTTCATAAGATAGCTTACCTTGCTTTACTAGATTGAATCCTTGCGTTGCACATTGTTCCACGGATTCGATACCTTGGGTTCACCACTCGAGGGAAGAAGGGTCCCTTGACTACGACGGGAGACTTGTCCGCTTGCAAGTCATAAACGAACTTTGATACAACTATTAACCGTCAACACAGTCACACGAGGCTGCTCGGGATTTCAGCTCGTGGTGGCTTTTCACATCGCATAACTCCAGAAACTGAAAGGTCCATTCACACCCAACAAGGAGGGTTGTTCCTTGTATAAATACCCTATGTATCTCTGAAATAATCAAGACTTTTGATAATGAAATAGAACCCCCTTTGTTCAGCTGTGTGCTAACAAGATCAGAGAGTGATTCTCTACCCCTTTGCTCTTGTGATTTCCCTGTGGGATTACACCAGCGGCCGCTTCATCGGCACCCAATCCGTGCTCCTGGTACTTTGTGTCCAGGTTGCGTAGGTTGGTTCCTTGAGAGTGTGATTGGGCGAATCCTTGATTCAGGCTGCTGTATAGAGACATTGGTTGGCTTCTGTTAACACCAAAATTTGGTAAGGAGTCTGACTTGTGGGTCCGGTTCGATAAAGAGTCCGTCTGGTGGAAGGAGGGATCTTTTTAGAGATATTCGGCAAAGAGATCTGCGGTCAGCTATCTGCTCCAGTTCGGCAAAGGAACAATAGAGCTGATTTTGCGGGATTGGACGGTGACATGGCTCAATCAGGGAGAGCGAATGGATGGATGGGCGATCAAGCTTAGAGATAAGTTAGGCAACGAATCCATTCGAAGTTGTACTTGACAGGGTATAAATATGACCCCTGAATGTATGTAACAGGACACAATCATTCTTCAATACACACCGGCCTTACGCCAAACCCTAGAGTCCTTTGTCGTGTCGTCGAGTTCTTCGAGAGGGTTCATCGATCCGTCGACCTCCGTGAGTACCGGCAACCTTGTATCATGTCTAGTATCATGCGGTGGATTTAGATCTCGATGCAAGTAGTCTTGTTACCATGCTTCGTGTCATGCGGTAGATTCAAGCTTGGTTCAAGAGGGTTTCTTGTTAGGTCATGAGCCATGCGGTAGGCTAAGATCTAGCTTGAAGCTAGTTATCGGCTCTATTAGATTTTGGCAAGATCTAATAGATTCATTAAGTTACCCCGTGTTACTTTGAGTTTTACTTTATGTTTAAATTCATGTAACACACTTTTGCCCAATCTAGATGGGTTTGGATCGGCTTTACCTCTTTTACGATCCTTGCTCGAGTAGATTTCATGTTTTAACACGTGGATCTTGTGCTTTCCGATAGCCGAAACCGAATCGATCTAGGTTGTTACGTGTTGCGGGTTCAAGCTTGCTAATGTTTGTATAAATCTTGAAAGAACCGGGTATCATGCGGTAGATGCAGGTTTTTGGGTTGCTTTGGAGCTAGTCATCCGGTGGATTAGATTTTCAAATCAATCTGATAGATATATTCACTTGGTAATGTTTGTTTCTTCTTCATGGACCCCGAATCGGCTGTTCAGCTGTATTCGGTTATGTATCTTCACGAGTAGAACACGTGCGTTATTCATGCTTTAAATAATGTGTGCTTTTAGCTTTCCATATTTAGATTGTATCATGCGGTGGATAGATCTATTTGTGGAAAGTGGTATGGTTTTTCATGCAAGTTGTATCATGCGGTGGATAGATTTGTTTGATACCGTACCCGACGGGTTTTAAAGTAACTAGACATGCGGTAGACTAGTGCTTTGGATCTATGCATGCTTGTTTATTATATGATCATGTCCGTGCTTTACTTTATTCATTTATTTAATGCTAATCTTCATGGGGATCGGTCATGGCTTCATGCATGTACACCCTTGTTCAAACAAAGACCGATCGCTGTCATGCTACGTCATCCATTCGGCAATATTACTTTTTCCCCTTTGCGAGTTTCCGAATGGTTGTAGTTCATTGGCAGATAGCTTTCTATAGCTATGTGTCATCCCATTTGGCTTTCTTAGCCGCAAATATGGAACTGTCTGGTACCACCCGGCAAGTTCCAAGCTTTGGTATCTAACTGCTTTGTCTTTTGTTAATTTTCAGGGAAAATTGACTGGCACGTCTTGTTACTCTTTGCGCGTGTGAAGCCAGCTTTGTTCGGCTTGCTGTGTGTTTGGCGCCAGGTGTACGTTTTGCGTCAACAGCTTCTTGTGCGTGTCGACAGGTTGCACTACCTATCCGGCTGCTCGCAGCTATTTATCTTGACTGATTTCCAGCTAGTTATCTTGTTCAAGATCTATGTCGTGAAGTTCGGGTCAACATCCGTATCATCTGGTATCAGTGCCATCGTTGCCACGGTAGGATTTTCTTTACCCTTAGCTACATATATTTTTGTCTTCGTTGCCACAGTAGCATATTCCTTGTTTGCATCAAATCTGAAATATGTCCTTTGTGCATGTGTTTTTACATCACATCTTTCATATCTTGTGATCAGCACTAGGCATTGAATCTCTAGTTTGGATTGTTACTTATCTTTACAACAACTAGAATTCAGATTGCTCCTTGTGTTTATACCCTACCAAGCTCCACATAAAAGCCATCCTGTACGGTTTTCTGATCTTGTATTCGCTCAATTATCACTACTCTTTACCACCAACAGATTGCCTTAGTAACTTGCGGGGAAGCATAAGAGTTTTGGTTGGTAAGAGAAGGTGAGGTTGTGAGTTCCACATGTTGTCTTATTCCACATATATGCTTGCTCTTTTGTAGACATTAACCATGACAAGTCGAATGTATACAAGATTTCCATTCTATGGAAGTACTAATCCGGAGGAATTTCTTGATTGGAAGGAACAAATGGAGTATGAGCTTGAACTCCAAGATTTTTCAGAAGCAAAGAAGGTTTCACAAGCTGCACTTGAGTTTGAAGATTATGCTCATGAATGGTGGAAGAAATATCCACATAAGCGCTTTGTCAAGTGTTGGGAAGACTTGAAGAAAACTATGAGAGAAGAATTTGTTCCACATGAGTATGAGTTGATTTTACTTCGTCGTTTGAAGCGCATCAAGCAAGGAAGTAAATCTGTTCAATCATTTCATGATGAGTTATCTTTTACTATGCATCGGGAAAATATTGTTGATGACATGGATGCAAAAGAATACTTCATGAGAGGTCTCAATGCTAATATTGTTGCTGCAATCAAGGGAAAGTATGCAAGAAGTGTGCACAATTTTTTGGCACATGCACTCAAAGAAGACAGAAAAATTAAAGAGCTGCAGCAAGATAATATTTCAAAGTGCATTAATTTGTGCAATGACATTGCTACAAGGTTACATGCTGAGTTGAAGCCCAAAGTGTCATTTGTTGTTGGAAGTAAACAAGCATCAACTACATACAAGAACAAACGAGCTATTGAAGGATCAGATGGCGACTAGAGAGGGGGAGAGTGAATAGGAGCCGGTAAAAATTCTTCTCAAAGAACCCGGCCTATACCCTAGTCAAATCCCAGTCACACACAAGCGATGGATCGAATCACACACCAATCGCCAAGACAACGAGGTTATGGATCAACCTCTAGTCTTAGGAACAATTCCTTGAAGCACACGCGGAAGCACGAGAAAGGAAGGGAGGAATCGAACCAAGAAGCAAAGCACTCAGGCTCTGGCGGACCGTCCGGCCAGGAGGGGCGGACCGTCCGCACGGGCCACGCGGACCGTCCGGCCTGCTGCCGCGGACTGTCCGCACACACACCGCGGACCGTCCGACCCTGCGCCGCGGACCGTCCGAAAAAGCAAACAGAACCTCCAGAGACGACCCCGAATAACGGACCGTCCGTGGGGAGCACGCGGACTGTCCGCCAGGCACCCGCGGACCGTCCGCCCGGTACACGCGGACCGTCCAAAACTTCCCCCAACGAAAACTCAAAGCCACGACGGATCAAAACTAAAGGCGAGCAAGAACACGAAGATCACCCGATGAACAGGGACGGCGCGGACTGTCCGCCTGGTCCTCGCGGACCGTCCGCGAGATGCGGACAGAGCAGAAAACTACACGAACCAGAAGGTCAACTCCCCCAAATCATCATCGGATTTCCCAAACGGTAGAAGCTGTAGAGACAAGGGTTTGGGGACTTAAAAAGCGTCACACAAGGATGCTATAGCCCAAAAATCTTGCCTCCTAACTCCCTAAATCACCGGGAATCGCGAATCCTTTGAGCACCACCAAAAGCTAGAGCTCCGACCGAAAATCCTTGAATCGAAGTGGTTTCCCAGCGTTTGAGGGCACAAGATCAATCACAAAGGTGCACGAGACATCCATCCATGTTTCCCTCAAAGAAATTCGGGGAGAAACCAACTCAAATTCGCAGAATCACACCAAGAACAAAGGCATGAAAACAAGCACAAAAAGACCACGAAAAACACAACTCCAAATATTCTATACAAATCAGGAAGGATTCACAAGGTCTAGCATGCCGCCCTAGCATCCATCCCTCTCAACAAATCTCACATGAAGCTCTCATGCTAGCCTAGAGAAAATGGAGAAGAAAATAGCTATGAAAAGAGAAAATGGGAGGGGGAAATGAAACCCTAAGTCGCGGAGAGCGAGAGCCATCCACACACACTCATGGCTTTTATATCAGGTCCCGCCGGAGTGGTAAATGACTCGACTACCCCTAACTCAACTACTGGCGATACAACCCACGCAGGGGCATTTAGGTAATGTTTGTGGGTCTTGCCATCGGACGGCCATGCCTTTGCCGCACCCCGCGTCCTCCTGACGCAAGCCATGCGATCCCGCCGCGTGTCCTCCGCCTCGAAGCTTCCCGACACGCCCGGATCCCGTCTCCGTCATGTTGGGCCTTCGAACTTGGTTTTGAGGCCCAAACCAAGAAACCGTCCTCCGATGGTTTTGTGGGCAAACCACCAAACCCCGCGTGCTCGACCCGGCCTCCCGCCAAACCACTTGACTCGACCACCACAGTGCACCGGCTCGATTGTCCATGACTTCGTCTTGCTCGTATCGCCACCATGTGGCCCGCACCTAGTCCCGCTGTCCACCGGGTCCCTCGAACCGAGCCTACTTGTCTCTCCATCTCCCGGAGGCCCCTCAAGGCTGAAGACCTTCCGCGCCCGTTCTTCACCTGCAACAACACGAACTAGGCCGCGGCCTACACTCGCGCACTAAGCCAAGAGTCGGTCCAACACCCGTTGTCAATCACTCATCACCGAGGAGCGGTCATCCATCGACCACCGGGACGCTCCTGGTCCTCAATCTCCCCCTTGATGAGTGCATTGACAACACACAACACGAAATGAAATTCAGAGAAAGAAAGAAAGGAAGAAGAAAGAAAAACAAAGAAGCTCAACTCATGACCAAAACCAAAGAAAGGCAAAGAAAGGTCACAAGCCAAGCAAAGCACAAACTCCACACTGAAAACAGCAAGAAAGCTCCCTCTAAACAAATGCAAGCTCCCCCTGAACATGTGGATGCAAACTTCCAAATTTTAGCTCACCTCTTCTCAATTTGCATTAAGGTCACCTCTTCTCCCCCTTGTTGACAATGTATGAATCAAGGTGAAAATGCAGGAATGAAAAACAAAGCATATAAACATCTACATGAGGTTCTCAAATAGGCCAAATCTAGTGTCAAAGGCTAGAAATGAGACAAAGATCACCCATATGAATCATATCATAGTCAAAGCCTTGCCACAAGTAATATATGAAAATACAAGCATGTGACAAAGCAAAATTTTCAGATATAAGCAGTTTTACCAAAAGAAGGCTCGCTTCACATGTAAAAGCCTATCCATGTCACACTCGAGCCACAAACATGCATACCACTCAGAGATCATACAAGGATATAAAATTCTCAACAAAAGATCATTGTAAACACCTATAAAGCAAAGCATGTCATGTCAAAGCTCATGAGCCATGTGTCCACTTCGGGGAGACTTCTCCACTGGTGAACATCATGCAACATGTTTTGCACCCATATGTGAAAGATAAGACATTTTAAGCATAGACATGATGGATGGAGCATTTTTCAAGCATACACACTTCTTTTCAAGATTAAATCATTTCATGGTACATGAAGTGCCTTTGCGGCAAAAAGAAGCTTATGCTCCTCCATGAATGCAACATAGGCTAAACATTCACAATGATATCGACCTTTGGCCCAATTGCAAGAAAAAGACATCCAAGCACTATCTAAGTATGAAAAGCACATTTAGACCAAACTGTGACATGGATACACTACTACACATGAGTGGAGCACATTTCACCAAAAATTAGTCAAGATTAGCATTTATTTCAAAAAGGGCTATCTCACCACACATATATCTCAAATATTCCAAGAGCATAGCCTCACTTCACCATTTCTCCACACATATGACCAATATCTCACAAATAGCCAAAGAGACTCAAATAAGGCATATGAAAGAAGCTCATCATCCTAAAATGCAGTATGATACAAATGCAACATGATATATGACAAGATGGCTATCCTACCATGGTTTGTACATCAAGCAAAACATGTAAATACATCAAAGTAAAACATGGTATGATACATATGTGTAACACCCTGAAATTTTCAGATTTCAGGATGTTAATAGGAAGAATAATAAAAACAACGATTTCTCATAATTTTAAAATTTTCCGAACATTTATTTTCTTTACAGGAAATTTAGTAAAGAAGATTGGTTGTTTTTCTAAAATAAATAAAATGCTTCTATGAGTGTCGCTTTATTTCGGTTGCGTTTGGTTTTGTTTTGTTGTGTTCTCAAAATCTTTCAAAAAGATCTAATCACAATCTCGTCCTCTCTCTTTATCTAGCTTCCCTATATATCACTTCCGTTTCATTCCAGCTAGTCGATCTTTATCTAGCCCGTCTTTCTCTTTTCTTTTCCCGGTCGCTTCCTCATTCCAGCATTGTAGCATCTCAGCTTGCTTGGCCCATTTTCCTAAGCAGGCTTCCGCTGGTCCATCTCACTTTCCTCTCTATCTCACCAACAGTTGGGCCCCGCCCGTCAGGGCCTCCTTCCACCTGCCTCGCCCGGACATTGCGCCGCCAGCGCAGCCCGTGCGCCAACTTCACCCTGCATACACTCGTGCACTTTGCCCACACCACTCGGTTGTACAGCTCTTGTGCGTCGTGCTTCGCACCTGAGTCGCGAACCCTCGTGCGTCTGAATAGTGTGCCGCCTGCCTGGCAGTCGTGTCTACACACCCCTGGCCGCCTAGCTCGCACCACACACCTTGCTCGTGCCACACGCCTCGCTCGGCTCTGCACATCCGTGTGTTGTGCTCGAGCAGCTAGCTACCTCGCGGGCCGCAACGCTCGCCCTCCCGCATGCATGTCGGCCGGGCGCCTCACACCGCTTGGTTGCCGTGCTCGTGCCTGCACTCACCCGTGTGCCGTGTCCGTGTTGATCGGCCGTCCATGACTGCATCGTCGTGCCTGTGCACGACAACCTGCGCCCGCTCGCTTCTTGTGATGTTTGCCGGTCGTCTGACCTACCAGCTCACCTTTCCCCTCTATCTCGCTGATAGCCAGGCACCTCCGTCAAGCCCGACTCCCTCGTCTCGCACATATGACCAACTTGGACCGAGCTGTCGGGGACAGCCCTTGGGGTCCCCTTAAACAACGGGGAAATCTCACTTAAATCCCGGTACCGAAACACGTTAAGCCTAACCATGCAGGTGACTAACCATGCAGGACACGGCCCACACCGCGGGACCCCGACGGCCCACCAAGACGGCCCTCTTCGCTCGAGAGCGCTCGCCCCCTCGGGCAGGCTCCGCCCCGTTCGAGGAGCAACGCTTCCCTCGAGCGGTCCCGCCCGCTCGAGGGCTCACTCCCCCCTCGAGCGGGTCTCGTCTCGCTCGAGGGTTCGTCCCGCCCTCGGGCCGGGGCCCGCCACGCTCACGGGCGCCCCGCACGCGTGCGCCGGCCCCCGTACACGGGCATTTAACGCCCCGACACGGGCGGGGCGGTGCCATCATGCGCCGGGGCTCGCGCCCCCGTGCCGCCGCACCAACTCCCCGGGGAGGAGCCCATCCCCACCACCGTGGGGAGGGACCGTGCGGTACGGCCGGTGTCGGTCCCGTGACACCGCGCGCCTACTTCGATGCGGCTAACGCGCCCGACCCTCGAAGGGGGCGGGCGCACCCTCGATTTCACTTTCCCCGTGACCCTACGGGGGTTAGGTGGAGGCGCTAGGCCGGTGGATTGCCATCCCGGCCACTGTAACGGCGCGACCGTCGTACCCACGCGTGCGGGAGCACGCCCGGCACCTGCGGCAACCACTCGACACCGTAAGGCGCGTTGGGAAGAAACGCCGTTCGCCTACCCCCCCGTACTCCGTACAAGCTTGCGTCAGCACCACCCCCAAGCCTATCAGAGGACATCACCGCCATCCGTTGCCCTCCTACCCTCGAACCGCCACTGTTCGGGTACGAGTCAGGCCATGATGACCAGATCGCAGCGGGGATCGCCCGGACGGCCGCCCACTCTACGCCGTAGCATGTCGCACTTCTCCACATAGCTAGGTAGCGCGGCGTGCATGTAACCCGCCGCCCTCTTGATCTATAAAAGGGGGGGGGCGAACCCCCAGCCGTGGGGGGACGGAGTTCAACACAACACACCACGTACTCATTCCCATTCTCCCACAATATCTTCAGCCATTCCACCAGGGACTTGGAAGTTGCACTTCCTCTCCCGCCTTGCTTGTACTTGCCCCACTACAAGCACCCCCGGTGCTAAGTAATATAGTGCCCCGAGCACGCCCCTGCTGGACGTACGGCCCCCTCGGCCGGAACCGGGATAAACCTCTCGTGTCACTTGTTACTTAGCATCGACCATTGAGGGATAGACCACGGCGCTATCTACGGTTAGTGTCGGGACCATATTCCGCACCGACGCTGGCGCCCACCGTGGGGCAAACGAGCGCCTAAGGTCATTTCGCCAACTCCCTCCATGGTGATCCGCACTGAGTACCGTGCTACACGCTACTGCATGGGTAGCTCGGACCCCCTCCCGGCCGGGTTCGAGATCCGCTTCGGGGACCTGAACTTTCAGGCCACGGGGAACGGCTATCTCATGCGCCTCACTAACCGTGAGGAACTCCGCGCGCGGCGTCAGGCCAGGTCTGCTCAGACCCCTGCCGCACGCACCACTCCGCGCAGGCGCCGCGCAGCACGGAGGCCGCGGGTCCATCGACGCCTCGACGCCGTCGTCGCTCGGGACAACGCTCGCGCCGGGCGCGGTCCGAGCGGCCGCGGCCGAGCGCGCCGCCGCCCAACGCGGTGCGCCGACCATCACGACCGCCACCACCCCCGGCGGGACGGCGCGCGGTCTCGGACCGCGCATCCCCATCCGGCCGCGTGGCGCTACGACGGCCTACAACGCCAACGTCAACACGACGATGCGCGAGGGTTCCGCCCGGCCGCCATGTCTTCGTCGCCAGGGACCCCGGCACCTCAGCAGCAGATGAGTCATCCCTGGGCTCCGTCGACACGATGCCACCCGCCAACCGCCACGGATACGCGGAGTGGGACTTCTCCGGCGTGCGGGACCCGGGCCGCGTTCGGCGTTTCCTCGACGCCGCGGACTGCGGTTCGGGCCGCTCCGACGACTCCGACCGGGAGCTACGATCCCACGCGGGAGTGTTGCGCCGTCATCACCAACGACCCGGCCAACGCCGCCGGCGCGGTGGGCGCCGGAGACGGGGAAGTCACGCCCGCCCCCGGGATCGCCACGCGCCCGGCCGCGGGGCCAAGCACTCCTGTTGGGGCCGACGTCGACGCACAGCTGGCCCAAGCCCGCGAGCTCGAGGCCAAGCTGGCGGAAGAGTACCGAACGGTGCGGTTGCTCCGCGCCTTAATTGCAGGGGAGGCCTCTGCGCGTGGCGAACGCGCGCGGGAGCTGGGCCGGCAGGTCCGCGACCGCATCAACACCACCCCCAACGTCGGGAACACGGACGTGCCCCCACGGGCGAGCCAGAAGCTCGTCGCCGCCGCGACGCTGCTGCGGGCCATGCCAGCACCCTCGACCCCCGAGGCTCGAGACATGCACCGCGAGGTGCAAACTCTCATCGAGCAAGCGGCCGTCCAGCAGGCCGAGAGCTCGGCCTCACGCATCCGCCAACAGGGGGATGCGCGGGGCGATGAAGCTGCACCAGGAGGCGAACCCTCGGTGCACGTGGGGGGACCAGCGGGGCATCCCACCGAGCAAGCGCGCACGCCTGCCAAGGAGCGACTCCTCGACGCGCGCAGGGCACTAGATGGCCACGCTCGCAACGTCATCAACGCCCAGCGCACCAGCAAGGCGGACGCGCGAGCGGCAAGGGGTTACCACCCTCGACGGGGTGGGCGCTACGACAGCGGCGAGGACCGCTCCCCGACGCCGGAGCCCCCGGGCACTCGTGTGTTCGGCGGGAGATCCGAGCGGCGGCGTTCCCCCAACGCTTCCGCCAACCCTCGACGATCGTCAAGTACAACGGGGAGACAGACCCCCGCGTGTGGCTCAACGACTACCGCTTGGCTTGCCAGCTGGGCGGGGCCACTAGCGATGAGGTCATCATCCGCAACTTGCCCCTGCACCTTGGCGATGCGGCCCGGACATGGCTCGAGCACCTGCCCGCCAGCCAGATCCATAACTGGGACGACCTAGTCCACACGTTCGTGGGCAACTTCCAGGGCACATACGTGCGCCCGGGAACTCTTGGGACTCGCGCTCACCGCACGCGAAGCCGGCGAGTCGGCTGCGGGACTTCATACGGCGCTTCTCCAAGCGCTGCACGGAGCTCCCCAGCGTGGCGCGGTCCGAAATCGTGCATGCCTTCCTCGAGGGCACCACATGCGGGATCTCGTGCGGGAGCCGGGACGCGGCCCGCCCGCGGACTCCAACGAGCCGTTCGACATCGCCACCGGCTTCGCCTCGGGGAAGAGGCCGTGGGGGCGATCTTCGACGGCAAAAAAGGCAAGCGCTCCGAGGACGTGCCCGCGGAGGGCGGCAAGTCCAAGGGGCCGCACCGTAACGACAAGCGGGGCAACAAGGGGGGAAGAAGCCGCGCCGCAAGGCGCGCGAGCGAGGGCGCGACGGCGGCAACGCCGAGGCCCTCGGCCGTCGACCGGCTCGACGGGGCCCTCGACCGGCCCCTCGAGGCCCGGGAGTGTTCGACGACATGCTGAAGAAGCCATGTCCCTACCACAAGACTCCCGTGAACCACACCCTTGAGCAGTGCGACATGCTCAAGAAATTCTATGGCCGCGCCGCCGCGAAGGAGGCAGAGGCCAAGAAAGACGGAGGCGATGGCGACGCCGGCGGCTTCCCCGCCGTCGAAAATGTGTTCCTCATCTTTGGGGGACCTACCGTTGACATGTCGACCCGGCAGCGCAAGAAGGAGCGGCACGAAGTCCTCGCTGCGGAGAGGGCGCCTCCGGCCTTTCTCAATTGGTCGGAGGACGTCATCACCTTTGGCCTGGAAGACCACCCGAATCGCATCCCCAACCCGGCCGGTGCCGCCGGTGGTCGATCCCATCATTGGGAACGCCGGTTCTCAAAGGTCCTTATGGACGAGGCGGTAGCCTCAACATCCTCTTCGCGCATACATTGCGCCTGATGGGGATCGGGTTGGACCAGCTGCGGCCCAGCACGAAGCCGTTCCACGGCATCGCGCCCGGCAAGCAGGTTCAGCCCCTCGGGCAGATCGACTTGCCGGTCTGGTTTGGCACCCCTAAGAACTTCCGCAAGGAAATCCTCACTTTCGAGGTGGTGGGGTTCAAAGGGGCCTACCATGCCATCCTTGGGCGACCATGTTACGCCAAGTTCATGGCGGTCCCCAACTACACCTACCTGAAGATGAAGATGCCCGGCCCAAACGGCATCATCACCGTCGGGTCGTCTATCGAGCACGCATTCGACTGCGACGTCGAGTGCGTGGAACACGCAGGGCACGGCGCCGGATGAAGCGCTGGTGAACACGGTGGAGAAGATGGTCAACGAGGACCTCAACTCCGCCGCCAAGCACGTCGGCGCCTTCGAGGCAGCGGAGCAGACCAAAGGGGTCCCCCTCGACCCTTCGGCCCCCCGAGGGCGGGGCGTTGAGGGTCGGCTCCACCCTCGACCCCAAATAGGAAGCGGTGCTCGTCGACTTCCTCCGCGCCAACGCCGACATCTTCGCGTGGAGCCCCTCGGACATGCCAGGCATCCCGAGGGAAGTCGCCTAGCACTCCCTTGACATCCGGCCAAACGCCCGCGCCGTGCAACGGCGGGCCGCGCCGCTTCGACGAGGAGCGGCGACGGGCAATCGGAGTGGAGGCCGCGGAAGCTCCTCGAGGCCGGATTCATCAAGGAAGTATTCCACCCTACGTGGCTAGCTAATCCCGTGCTTGTAAAGAAGAAAAATGGGAAGTGGCGGATGTGTGTAGACTATACTAGTCTTAATAAAGCATGTCCCAAAGTTCCTTTTCCTCTCGCCGCGCATAGATCAAATCGTTGATTCAACGGCCGGGTGCGAATTACTCCGTTTCCTTGATGCCTATTCCGGTACCACCAAATAAAAATGAAGGAGTCCGACCAGCTCGCGACTTCATTCATCACACCGTTCGGGACGTTCGCTACGTCACGATGCCGTTTGGCCTCGAAACGCGGGTGCAACATACCGGCGCGCATGCGGCACGTTTTTGGGGATCACATCGGGCGGACGGTCGAAGCATACGTGGACGACATCGTCGTGAAGACTAGGAAGGCGGACGATCGGTTGGTGACCTTGGCGTCGCGTTCGACCGCCTACGGGCCAATGGGGTCAAGTTAAACCCCGAAAAATGTGTCTTTGGAGTGCCGCGAGGCATGCTCCTGGGGTACATTGTCTCCCAGCGGGGAATCGAGGCCAACCCTGAAAAGGTCGCGGCCCTCGAACGAATGGGTCCGATCCGGGACCTCAAAGGGGTGCAGAAGGTGTTGGGGTGCCTTGCCGCCTTGAGCCGCTTCATCTCGCGGCTCGGTGAGAAGGGCCTGCCCCTCTACCGTTTACTCAAGAAGCACGAGCGTTTCTCCTGGACCACCGAGGCCCAAGATGCGCTTGACAAGCTGAAGGCGTCTCTGACGCACGCCCCGATTCTCACGCCGCCACAGGACGGCGAGCCCCTGCAGCTCTACGTGGCCGCGACCACCCAGGTGGTAAGCGCCGTGATCGTTGTGGAGCGCACGGAGGAAGGGCACGCCTTGCCTGTGCAGCGGCCAGTCTACTACATCAGCGAGGTCCTCTCGGACACGAAGACGCGCTACCCCCAGGTCCAGAAGCTGCTATACGCGGTAGTCCTTGCGCGGCGCAAGCTCCGCCACTACTTCGAGGCCCACCCCGTCACGGTGGTTTCTTCCTTTCCGCTAGGAGAAATCATCCGCAACCCCGACGCCGCGGGAAGGATCGCCAAGTGGTCCGTGGAGCTGATGGGCGAAACGCTCGCCTACGCCCCACGCAAGGCAATCAAATCGCAAATCCTGGCGGATTTCGTCGCCGAGTGGACAGACACACAGCTGCCGCCCCCACAAATCCAGGCAGAGTGCTGGACTCTGTTCTTCGACGGCTCAGTGATGAAAACGGGAGCGGGCGCGGGCCCCGCTCTTCGTGTCACCCCTCGGGGAGCACATGCGCTACGCAAGGTGCGCCTCCACTTCCCCCGCGTCCAACAATATGGGCCGAGTACGAGGCCCCGCTCTCCGCGGCCTCAAAATCGCCATTGAGTTGGGCGTCAAGCGCCTCGACGTGCGGGGGGACTCGCGGCTCGTGATCGATCAAGTCATGAAGAACGCGAGCCGCCATGATGACAAGATGGAGGCTTACGCAAGGCCGTGCGAGCCCTCGAGGACAAAGTTCTATGGCATCGAGCTCAACCATGTGCCCCGAAGGTACAACGAAGAGGCGGACGAGCTCGCCAAGATCGCGTCCGGGCGGATCACCGTCCCCCCGAACGTTTTCGCGCGTGACATCGCTCAACCCTCGGTCGTCTTCGAGCCCTACCCCTCGAATCACGACGGACCCTCGGGGGCTCCCTCGAACCCAGCGGGTGCGGAGCCCATGGACGAGGACCCCTCGAACGAGGCGTACGTGCTCTCCCTTCTCGAGGGGTACGGCTCTCACGAAGCCGACGTGATGGACATCGAGCCGGCCCCCGTCCAGGCGGACTGGCGGGAGAAATACATCGCCTGGATCGCTCGAGGGGAACTCCCTGCAGACCGGGCCGCGGCTAGGCGCATCGCTAGGATGGCTAAGTCTTTTGCCCTCATCGACGGCGAGCTGTACAAGCGCGCCGCCTCCGGCATCCTACAGCGGTGCGTGCCAATTCCCGAGGGGCGCGAGCTCCTACGGGACATCCATGCGGGGATCTGTGGCCACCACGCCGCACCCCCGCACCCTCGTCGGCAACGCGTTCCGCCAAGGCTTTTGCGGCCTACCGCGGTCGCGGACGCCGGCCGAAATCGTACGCACCTGCGAAGGGTGCCAGTTCTACGCCCGCAAGTCCAACTTGCCCGCCCATGCCCTACAGACCATCCCCGTCACATAGCCGTTCGCGGTGTGGGGGCTGGACATCGTCGGGCCCCTGCGGAAGGCGCCCGGGGGCTTCACCCACTTGCTAGTCGCGATTGACAAGTTCTCCAAGTGGGTGGAGGTGCGCCCCATCACGAACCTAAGGGCTGAGCAGGCGGTGACATTCTTCACCGATATCGTCTACCGCTTTGGAGTGCCAAACTCCATCATCACAGACAACGGGTCCCAGTTCACGGGCCGAAAGTTCTTGGAGTTCTGCGACAAGTTCCACATCCGTGTGGATCGGCGCGCCGTGGGCGCACCCACGGACCAACGGCCAAGTTGAACGTGCCAATGGCATGATCCTACAAGGCCTAAAACCCAGAATTTTCGACCGGCTCAACAAATCCGGGCGAAAATGGCTCCAAGAACTACCGGCGGTCGTGTGGAGCCTAAGGACCACCCCAAGCGCAGCCACCGGTTCACCCCATTTTTTCTAGTCCACCGCGCGGAGGCCGTCCTCCCCACGGATTTAGAATACGGGTCGCCCAAGGTTCGAGGCTACGACGAGGACGCTAACCGCCGAGCCCGCGAGGACTCGCCGGGACCGGACGAGGCACGCCTCGTAGCCTTAATGCATTCCGCGAGGTATCAACGGTCCCCTAAGACGCTACCAAGCACGCAAGATACGTCGACGGGACTTCGGCCGAGGGGGATGCGGTCCTAAGGCTGCGCCAAGATAACCGAGGGCGCCACAAGCTATCGCCCCCATGGGAGGGACCCTACGTCGTGGTGAAGGTACTCAAGCCGGGCACATATAAGTTGGCCAACGAGGACGGCGAAGAGCTCACCAACGCTTGGAACATCCAACAGCTACGTCACTTCTACCCTTAGCTAGGATCTTCCAAGTATTTTTGTTGTAAAAAGCACATCGCCAACACCCCAGTTGGCAACGACTATGTAAATACGTCAAGTCTAATGAAAAGGATAACTCGGCTTTCCCCTGAAACCCAAGTTACCCTCGGGGGCTACTGCGGGGGGCATCCCCCCCCAAATGGTCCCATTTTTCGCGCAAAAAACAAAACAAAGACGCGCTAAGTTTGTTTCCTACTTCAACCTCGAGCCACGATTCGAACAGGGCGCAGGCGGCACGGCGGAAGGAGCGTGCGAGCCAGAGATAGCCTACGCCGCGTGGACATGGCCCTTCTCTCTCGCCTCCAACCCAGCAGGCCCCCCGCGAAAATCGAACTTCCCTAACTAGAATCCACTCAGGAAGAAGGAGAAACAAAAAGCGTGATAAACAAACAACTTCATTTACAGCAGATGCTCATGTTCATGAAACAGCTTGTTCATTTACAAAAGGCCACGAGGCCAGAATACTGATACACATAAACAAAAAACGGGCCTAGCGCCCAACTCGCTTTTAGGCGGGGAGGAGCAACGAGCGTCGGCGGCGTCCGGAAGAGGAACTCCTCGAAGACCTCGGCGAGCGACCGGCGGCATCGGCGGCCGAGCGCATCCACACGCTCCATGGCCACCTCGTCCTCGACGCCCTCGGGAACGATGTACCCCTCCCAGCGCCTCGAAGTTAACCTCGTAGTGGGATCGCACCACTCCGAGGGCCTTCTGGACGCCCAGCTGCAACGCCCGGCGCATCCGCTCCGTGACGTGGCCGCCAAGGGCGCGCAGCGGCCGGCCGGCCGAGCCGCCGCCGGGCCTCGCCCTCCTCGACAACGCGGCAGTCTCGAGGGCCGCATCGCGCGCTCTCCCGCAGCCTCCGCTCGGAGGAGTTGTAGGAAGCTCCGGCCGCCTCGGCCCGCTCAGCCGCGTGCCCCAGGGCGGTGCGCAAGCCTGGAATCGACAAGACCAAAAGAAATCAGAAAGGGAGAAGCGAACCCTCTAAAGCGAAAAACCAACAAGCAAGAGTCAAACAGTGGCTCACCCTCGACTTGCTTCCTCTCCGACTCGAAGTCGCGGCGCGCGGACTCGATCGCCAACTCGAGGCGCTGGACGGTTTCGCCTTGCTCGCAGAGGGCCAGCTCCTGGTTGGCGTTGCTGATGCTGAGTGCAAGCGCCTCGTCCTCGACCTTGGAGAACGCGGCGTTCCGCTCCTCCAGTGACTTCTCCGCCGCCTCGCGAGCGACGCGCTCCCCGCTCCGGGCCGCCGTCCGGCGTCGCCGAGGGCGCCCTCGCTCCCCGCCCGGAGTCGCCCCTCGCCCCCCCGGCGAGTGATGCGCTCTTGCCGGAGTCGCTCCTCGCCGGCGACGAGGGCCGCGGCCTTGGCGTCGAGGGCGGCCCTCGGGTTGTCGGCCTCCTTGGCGCGCTCGCTCCAACCCGCGCGCCCGCTCCCCTCGCCCCCGGCGCCGTTGCGCCCGCGCCCCTCGAGCGACGTGCGGAGCTCCCGGGTTTCGGCACGAGCGGTGGCCACCTCCGCCTCCCGCTTGGCGGCCGCCGTCCGCGTCTTCTCTAGGTCCGCGCGCGCATTTCACGGCGCCTCGTCACGATCGACGAGGGCCGCGCGGACCCGCTCGAGGCTCGAGCGCCGCGGGGCGTCCCCGTCCCGAGCTCTCCGGGAGCTCGTCGCACCACGCCATCGCCCGATACGCCGCGGCCCGGTCGTCCGCCGTCCCGAGAGAGTTGGCAAGCGCGTCGAAGGCGCCCGCACCGCTCCCGGAGCCGGTGAACCTCGGCGTTCACCCGGTCGAAGGCGTCGTACTTGTCATGGGCACGACGCTCGAGCTCCTGGCAATCGCAGAATCGAAGCCCGTAAGCGCCAAGACTTGAATGCAGCGTACGAAAACGAAAGGGGAAAAGGACGAGCAACCATGGCTCACCTGGAAGACGAGCCAGGCCGGGCCGCCATGGACCCGCGCGCCTCGTTCGGTGCGCGGTTGAGCGTGGCGCCGTGGCTCCGAGCTCGCCCCGCAGCTCTTGCTCCCCCCCGGCGTCGGCGAACACGGGGGGGATCCTCGACGACCCCCCTCCACCCCCGGGCGGGGGCGGCCGCGTGGGAGGACGAGGCCTCGGCACCATGTCCTCGGCCCCCCACCACCATGTGACCCTCGTGCCGCCTCACGAGGGCCCCCTCCTCGGGGCTCGGGGGAGTTCGTGGGCCAGCTGGCCCACTGATTCCACCCGGGCGGCGGAGAGTCGTCCGAGACCTCCACCACCTCCGCCTCGAAGATCGCCGGCGGGCGCGGTCGCTTGCGCCGCCTCCGCCGCACCTCCACCTCGCGCCTCCGTGGCCACGGCGCCCGTCGTGGCGCCGTGGCCGCCACCTCTGGCCGTACCACCGCATCCACGGGCGCCCCCGCAGGCCGCGCCCGCTCCACCTCCTCCACGGCGGCGCCCCTCCGCGGCCGCACCTCCCACCCACGGCCGCCGCCGCGCCCCGTGTCTCCATAACGACCGGTGGGCGGCCGGCGGCACGATCCACTCCGCCGGACGTCCGTCTTCGTTGGCCGCCAGCTGGCCGGCGGCGACCGCCGCCAAGGGCCAACCTGCGTCACCGTCGACCTCTCCCAGGCATACGGCTCCAGGATCCTAAGGGGAGGCTGAGGCGGCGCCATGGAGAAGGCAAAGGAAAGCGAGAGCGGAGGACAAGAAACGGAAGGAAAGCTCTAATGGCGACACCGCGCGGTGGCAGGAGCTAGGCGAAGACGAAGGGGCGGGGGACTGAAAATGGTGAGATGCCAAGGTAAAAAACCACCGTCTCCTCCTCCCCCGCGGCTTTATAGGCCGACGGGCGAGCTCTCCGGAGTGGACGCCCCGCTAGCATTAACTCGGGGAATCTTTCCATCGCGTCGACGAGCGGGCCCCACCACGACCGCCGCGGCCACGTCATTGCGTGTGCGGACCATCATTACGGCAAAGACCGGCAGCAACCGAGGCGAAGCGGTCACGTCCGCCTGCCACGCCGCCCACTACGCGCGCGCGCGCGGCCGCAGCGCCTAAAAAGGCGCGCCCGCGCTGCAAAACCGCGGCCACGACCGCGAGGCACTTAAATGCCCGGGTCCCTTGCCAAGCAAGGAGAACCCTCGAGCGGGGCGAACCCCCGGCTCGAAACAAAAGCGACCCTCGATGGGATATCAGCGTGAGAAGGTCGCCCGGGACCTGCTCGATGTAGAGCAGGCAACCGCGGGCACCCATGCCACGTAAAACCCTCGAGCGGCACGGGCCCTCGGCTCCAGACAAAAGCGACCCTCGATGGGATATCAGTGTGAGAAGGTCGCCCGGGACCTGCTCGATGTAGAGCAGGCAACCGCGGGCACCCATGCCACGTAAAACCCTCGAGCGGCACGGGCCCTCGGCTCCAGACAAAAGCGACCCTCGATGGGATATCAGCGTGAGAAGGTCGCCCGGGACCTGCTCGATGTAGAGCAGGCAACCGCGGGCACCCATGCCATGTAAAACCCTCGAGCGGCATGAGCCCTTGGCTCAAGATGACGTCAACCCTCGATGGGATATCGACGTGAGAAGGTCGCCCGGGACCTGCTCGATGTAGAGCAGACACCGCGGGCACCCATGCCACGCAAAACCCTCGAGCAGAGAGAGCCCCCGGCTCGAGACAATGTCAACCCTCTAAAAGAAGGCACACGCGTGAGAAGGGTCGCCCAGGGCCTGCTTGAAGTAAAGCGGGCACCACAAGCACCCATGCCGCGCTGTGCTGACAACCAGCGCCTCGAGGGCTGGCTCGCCCAGACCCCTCGACGGCCGCAAACGCGAAAAGACGGGGCCGTCCGTGCACGGCCCCGCACGGCCCTACTAATCAGAGGTTCGAAGCCTGACCCTCGACGGGTTCGAACGGGCGCCTCGCATCGCGAGTTAGGGACGACGAGGGCACGCGCGTTCGAGCCGTTCCTCGAGCCTCGTCGGCTCGAGGGTGCCCCACATGTCGTGTTCGAGAGCCAGTGAGGGCGCCTAGCGGGGGATCCCACCGAGGGAGAGCTTCCGCGCCCTCGGTCCCAAGCGAACGGGACCGAGCCCCACCTAGCAAACCCATGCAAGCGCTTCCATGGACGTGTCTCCGACCACGCAGCCTACCCTTATCGAACGGGGCATGGGCGTCCACTTGAACCACCCGCTACCAGCTCGAAGAGGAATCCGCAATTCGCGACCCGCTCGATGGGAGTTGCGTGAAACCTCACCCTCCGTCCCGCGGAGGGACGGCGAGGGCTCGTTAAAAAACAAGTCGTCGGGCTCTACCCGATCGCCTCGAACGGGCCAAGGCTCGGGGGCTTGACGCACGGCTACACCTCCTTGAAACCGCACCCGCCCGAGACAAAGGATGGGCGGTGCGTGCACCCCCCGAAGCCACCGAAACAGCGCCGATGCCGGTTGGCATATGTGCCACGCCTCTCCCGACCAAAATTCTCGCGGTTAACCCCCACGCAGGAGAACTCACACTCCCGCAGGCTTCGGGGCTAGACCCGCGGGTCCGCCGACGCGGCCCCACGGAAAGCGTTCGCAAACAAGGAGGGAAGAACGTCCTATCGCAGGTTCCGCATCCGCGGGAGCCTCAATGGCAAACCCGCAGATGCTCGGGGGCTACTGTCGGGGACAGCCCTAGGGGTCCCCTTAAACAACGGGGAAATCCTCACTTAAATCCCGGTACCGAAACACGTTAAGCCTAACCATGCAGGTGACTAACCATGCAGGACACGGCCCACACCGCGGGACCCCGACGGCCCACCAAGACGGCCCTTTCGCTCGAGAGCGCGCGCCCCCTCGGGCAGGCTTCGCCCCGTTCGAGGAGCAACGCTTCCCTCGAGCGGTCCCGCCCCCGCTCGAGGGCTCACTCCCCCTCGAGCGGGTCTCGTCTCGCTCGAGGGTTCGTCCCGCCCTCGGCCGGGGCCCGCCACGCTCACGGGCGCCCGCACGCGTGCGCCGGCCCCCGTACACGGGCATTTAACGCCCGACACGGCGGGGCGGTGCCATCATGCGCTCGGGGCTCGCGCCCCGTGCCGCCGCACCAACTCCCCGTGGAGGAGCCCATCCCCACCACCGTGGGGAGGGACCGTGCGTACGGCCGGTGTCGTCCCGTGACACCGCGCGCCTACTTCAAGATGGGCTAACGCGCCCGACCCTCGAAGGGGGGCCGGGCGCACCCTCGATTTCACTTTCCCGTGACCCTACAGGGTTAGGTGGAGGCGCTAGGCCGGTGGATTGCCATCCCGGCCACTGTAACGGCGCGGCCGTCGTACCCACGCGTGCAGGCGCACGCCCGGCACTGCAGCAACCACTCCGACACTGTTGACGGTTAATAATTGTATCAAAGTTCGTTCGTGACTCGCAAGCGTACAAGTCTCCTGTCGTAGTCAAGGGACCCTTCTTCCCTCGAGTGGTGAACCCAAGGTATCGAATCCGTGGAACAAATGTGTGACGCAAGAGTTGATCTAGTAAAGCTAAGTAACTTCAATCTTTGGTAAAAGAGAAACCCTAATGCATCTAGATAAGAGCACAAAACAAAGATAAATCTAATCTACTAAAGACCGGAGAAAACAAAGTAAGATTGGGTAGATAAACCGATCTAGAGGGATCGGGGTAAGCCTTTTGTTGAAGTTCCAAGCAAGAGAAGAAGTAGCAAATCGAATCTTAATAGAAGCCTCTTTAAATCGTGGTTTCCCGTCCAAATACGAAAACATCCGCCTTTCGAGACCCCCGTTCGTCACAACGTATCCCTATTCATGCGGGGAGCTTAGGGCGAGTCAAAAGACAAGTCGAGATTCTTTCGGAAGATCCGGCGTGTACCTCTAGCCACCGCGGCTACAAGAACACCCTATGTAATCTATCGTACGAATAGAATTGGAATAAGCAAAGCCGATCGAAAAACGAAATCTTCGAGGAAACACTTGATCGCTAAGAAAAGATTCAACTTGATAATTCAACTATGACAATGATACATACACAAGATCACCACCGGATCCTTCCTTGATCTTGCTTCTAGCTCCGGAACTCCGACGTGGTCTTCCATGCAAGGTTCCCACGTCGGCTAGGGAAACCCTAGTCAACTAGCTCGACCCTCTCCTCTCCGACATGGTGTCCCTCTCTTCTCTCGCTCCTCGGCGGCCGAAGACGAAATCTTCTCTCCGTGGCTCTCGGTCAGGGGACTACAAATAGCCCGATTGGCGGCTAGGGCAAAGGAGGGCGAGTTTGGGCCCAAAATGGGCCTGGGCCGACCGGATCGGGGCCGGCCGCCCGGGGCCCATTTAGGCCCGGCCCCGTGGGCTCCTTTGCCCCACGTCGGTTCCCTTGCTTCCCGGATGTTTCCCCCTTCGCATGTAGGTCCATGTCGTCGGTTTCTCTCCGAATTGGACTCAACTCCTTGTCTTGCAAGATTCAAGACTTTTCCGGTCGTGTCCCCGGAGTCCGTCGTCTTCTCGGATCAAGTCCCCCGCTTCTTGGAGTTAAGTTTGCTTCATTGCATGACTTGTTCGGGGCTTCAAGGTCTTGTCATGAGGTGCTTGATGAACTTATCCCGAAAGTCTTGCATTCAACACTAAATCCCTGCATAAACATTAAACTCCAAAACCGACATGCACACGTGAACTTGTTATACCACGGGGGTTAGTACCAATGGATAAGGTATAAAACTCATGCCAACACCGAAGGTAAACTCATGGCTAGGTTGACGGATTTTCACCGTCAACATCTCCCCATGCTTAAACCTTGCTCGTCCTCGAGTAAGCCTTCGATGGATATCATCATTGCTAAACAATGTTTAAACTTTGCACTTGATTGCACATGAAAAAAAAACATAATGCTCTCAAAATTTTAATTCATTAAAGTTCCATAATGTACTAGCCTTCATCTCTACGGAGGGTAGATTCTTTTTAAGCTTATCCCACAAGTATTAACATGCTCACAAAGTTTTAAATAGATCTCGTAATTTTTGAAATGAAGATCGAGATAAAGAAAAACTGAACCAAATTCACAAATTTAAATCATCTCGTGTATTGCTCATAAACTCTCATCTCACTTGTCTCTCAAGCCTATATATTCTACTCCTTTCCCTCTCATATATATGCGGTAGGCTTTATATGGAGCTTTGGGAAAGTTTAGTCCTAACAAGATTTTATAAATGAGGTGTTGTCAAAACAAGACAAGCTTCTCATGGTCTTACCGAGACTCGTCAAAAAGGTCATTGGAAAATAATGTTAATAAAGGAGGGGAAAGAGAAAAATACACACACTTTTAGATGAGTGGACATGTGCAAATGGCAAAGAGTGATCCCGAGGCACAAAGAAAGTCCTCGTTATCGGATTGCACATGGTTGGAAAATGAGAATGGATCTTTTTAACTTGAAGCCTTGAATGCACTTTTAGAGAGCTTAGGGAATTTACTTTACGCACATTTTTTTTCTTTCTCATATTTCTCATTCTTTTCTTTCTTTCATTCATTCATTTTTTCCTCGTCATATATTCAGCCCATGACTTCCACAATGAAGTTTTGATTTTTTTATACCTTGAAAGTCATGAGTATCGCTGGATTTTTTTCTTTCATCATTTTTTTAAAAATATTCCCCTTTGAACTCTAAAACTGCACCGTACCTACCTCCTCCCCCATGCTTAGACGTTGCTCGTCCTCGAGCAAAGAGGCGAAAAATAAGGTAGGTACCGGAATATTTTTCCTTGTAGAGATACTTCAAATCTTCAACGTTGGCACCATCTTGCGATCTTCCTTGAATTGATAATCCATTCTCAACGATAGGTTGTGGTCAAGGAGGTAATCACAAAAAATGATATTTGGTTTAAGGGTGGATATCCGGCGAAGTTTGTGAGATCTCCGATGCGGGGATACACAATGCACGGATAAGAGGCTAGCAAAAAGATAGATACGCAAAAACGGAATGACCAGCTTCTTAGTCTCGGGCCAGAGAAATCATGGCCTGCAATAACGCACTCAAAAATAAATCTTGTACACTAAGGTTTATGCACTCAAATATATATAAAGGCTTTGGATAGGTTGAGCAACACACAAGTGATATTTGTGACAAGGTTAGCAATATTTTTGAGCATAAAAGACATCTTTAATCTATTCATAAGTTGAGAGCACATAAAACACTATGGGTCTTTATTTTAATCATAACCTCCGCTGAAAATTGAGCTAGCATTTAAATAAATTCAGATCTGTATTTTTAAGAGAGCACTAGCTTAAACATGCATAAATCAACTACAAAGATGAACAAAGCTGCAATTTTAATCATATATCATCATGGCACGAATTTTGTAACTTTTCCAATGATAAAATCAAGGTGGTGTCTTTATTAATGGTGATATCAAATTGAAATACACACTGAAAATAAACTAACATGCTTGCTGAAATTTAAATAAAAAAACAGAAAATACTACGCAAACACACATAAGCAAAAGCTGAAAATTACAGAGGAAAAGAAAAGAAAAGAAAAGAAAACTAAAGTTCCTAAGCCTTCTAGTCCTCCGCCGGTGGTTGATGTTGATAGTCTTGATAATAATACCCTTGCTCATAATATGGTTGGACGCTTCCTCCGTCGAATTGATTTGGCTCCACAAGGTGAAGGCGTCCAAGTTCAAAGGCAATATTTGCGTTGCCTTCACCGAGTTGGGCTGCGTTAGATTGGATGGCTGCGATGTTTTGAGCATTTCTTGCAGCATACCCTCCAATAATGGCCATGCTTTGTTGTGGTTGGGGATGATGAGCGTAGGACTCCGCGAAGTTAGCGTTGGGCACAACATAATTTTGTGGGGGTACCGGTGCACCACCCCCCCCATGCTTGCTCTTGTGGCCCTCCGTAATAACTTGGCGGAGGAGGGATCCCGCCGAATGGTTGCACATTGGGTTGTGCTCCACTCGCTTGTGCGGAGGATGTTCCCTCCTCTACGATTCTTCCTCTTTTGTTCTTCCTTGCAGGGACAAGTAGTCCCTCTTCCAACCAATCTTCTCTCCCTTCGTTGAAAAGCCTAAGCCTCTCGTTGGGAAGTGGTAAGTTCACTATGGCCAACCGATAACCTCCTCTCTCATCTCCACTAATGTATTTGCCTTGCCGCAAATATTCAATGCCGAGAGAGGTACCACGCAAAAGGTGGTCGGGGTTTCTTGCGATCCCCGCCGCAAGGAAAAGGCCAACATGGAGAGGTAACACCCCGAACCAATATTACCCGCCCCCGATGTTGCTTCACAACACCAACGGTTGATCATGAGGTAAGAGGGGTCTATTGGCTGCCTGGCAATTAAAGCCGAGTATAGCCAATTCAACTCCGTGTCGGTCACCTTTGTTTCCTTCATCCTCCCCAATACCCTCTTGCACATCCAAGAGTGAAATATCCGGATAATGGGGTTGCGGATGCAATTGCGTTGTTGATGGGCTTCTCCGGAGATCATGTTCCAAAATCCCGCTAACATGCCGGGTGGCACGTCAACTTTCTCCGGAGCTCCCTTGTGGAATCCAAGCAGCTCCCTAACGTGCTCGTAGGGAACCACTTGTTGGACTCCCTCCAAACGGAATGACAAGCTTTGCACCCCATCATCATCAACGATGGGTGCAATAGTCATTAAAATTTCCAAGGCGTAACCCAAATGGGTGTCCACCGATATTCCGTTGGAGAACTGCACCCATCCGAGGTGCCCCAACATATAGTATATTCGGTGCAAAAACCCAAGGTGTAGAGTGCTTGGTCGTCCAACTCGACGTTGGGCACAAGCCTCTTCTCAAGATTAGAGAGCCTCTCCTCCTCCTCCGCCGACAAGATGATGAAGCCGTACGAAGAGTATGTCGGGGTGTAAGGAGGTGGCGCGGTTGAGCGAGTCGATCGTCGTGGTGGCTTGGGCTGCTCCTCCGTGTGCCCACGAGGTTCGGTGAACCTCATGGAAGTGCTTCTCGCAGCCCTCATACCACCAAGGAGGAGAGCATCGTTCCTCCTCGGTGGTGCCGTATCCGTCTCCATGCTCCGGGGAGACTCGGAAACCGAGTGCCTTCTCGAAGACGTGGTTGATGACGGCTTGGATGACGACGAACTCTTCTTCTTGGAGAAGAGACTTGTGGTCTTCTTCCACATGGTTGCTGCACTCTTTCTTCAACTAAAATTCCGGGTTGCAACCGGTAACTAGGCACTTAAACTCTTTGCTTCGGATGTGGACTTTGAGTGGATTAAGGATGTGGATTTTTTTTCTTGAGCTATCAAGCTTGGGAAGGTTGGCTATGTCTACGGAGGTTTTGAGCACACAAACATGAACACACAAACAAAGGAAGGAGAGGGAAGCTTGCTCGTAAAACGGGAGCCGGGGGCTCCTTATGTAGGTGAGGCCGGCCTCGGTGCTCTTCCCCGTCTCGTCTTTCTTCCAAAGACGATCATTTCACCTCTCGCAACTTTCCCTGCCCGCGTGCTCCACGAGTTGCACCGCCCAAACGCTCTCGTCCACTCCTTTTTATTGGTCCTTCCACTTGATGCTTCATGTTTTGGGTCATGTCCATGCTCCCTAGCTCCACTTGCTTCACATGCCACCATGAAATTCCTACAAAGTTGATGCTTGCTGCCCACCATGCTTGTCCTTTGCGTGTGGAATTGGTGAAAGTTGATGAAAGGGAATCCAATGGTGCATGCATGATTACTAGATTGCCTCCATTAAGGTGTGTTTAAGGTTAAGCACTCCTCTAATTCGAAATTTAAAATATTTTTCAGAGCCATGCAAGAGCTTGAACATAATTTTAGAGAAGTTTTTAAACCATTAAAAACAAATGTAAGTCGAAAATATTTTTTTATTACGTCGATTTCGGTCTCACCGGTATAGTTTGCCTTCATCGGTTGAGAGCAGACTTTTTCCCGGCTTGATCATGGGGGCATAGGTTTAGGTTCTAATTTTGGCTAAATAAGAAAGATTTTGAATAAAACAAAATTAGAATAGGCTTAGAAAAATTCTAATCTTAGAGAAACCAAGGATAAAGATTTTTAAAACCGACCAAAAGCTTTGATTTCTAAGTTCACGCGAGTCCTACCACGTGCTGAATTTTATTAACACTTGAATATAAATCGTGGCTCTACTCGTGTGGTTTTAGCATGAAAAATAAGTCAACCTCAGCACCATAATGAGGGTGAAAGGTTGAGTTAAGGTTCTGAAATTATTTGGTTGAGGGTTTCTCGAAAAGAAAAGAATCAAAGAAGCACATAGGAGGGTTCATGCAAAGGGTTTATGATAAAGCAAACATTCAATCAAGAATTATGTCTCTAATATTGTTCAACCACTTCTAAGTCTAATGTCTTTGCGTAATAAAACTCAAAAACTAAATTATTAAAAAGACTCGAAAAACCTGAAATCGGGTTGTCCTCCCGGTAGCTTATTCTTGACTTGATGAAACGGGTTGCCTCCCGCCTAGCGCTTCGTTTATAGTCCATGGCTAGACTTCTTCACTTGATTACTTCGGATCAACGCTCTTTGTGGGCGTTGCAATCTTGGGTACCCGCTTTGGCTTAGTCAATTTTTTTTTGGTCTTCACAGGCTGGCTTTGTCCTTGGTCTTGACGGATGCAACAACTTCCTCGTGGCTCGGCATCTCGAACTCCGGTCCTTCGGTCGTGATCTTCATGGTCTCTAGTGTGATCCTTCATCTCTCCCGAATGAGCTTGAGTAGCCTTCGCCGTCTTGGGACTTTGGAGTTGTCTCGGATATTCTTCTTCGTTACCCATCGGGCGCCCGGCAAGTTGTCCCACTTGCGTCTAGCGTCTTCATCACGATGAACACTTCACGTATAGAGCTTCCGACCTCCGTCACCTTGCCATCTAAATTCTTCAATATTTTCTCCATAGCCTCGAACTTAGTGACGGCGTCCTTGTTGATCTTAGCTTGCTCGTCCATCAAGTCCTTGAATTGTGCACAAAGAGAAACCAAAACTTGAATCGACGAACTTGCATTAAATCGGGGTTACCTTGGACATGGTCGTACTCCACACACTCCTTGCATGAGGATCTTGCTTCGGCGGCCTTTAGGTGTTGAGCTTCTTTCTCCATCTCCATCTTCTCCATCCTCCTCTTAAGTAAACCGATATGCAACTCAAGGAATTCGACTCGTATGCATTCAGCTCTCGCAATCGTCATGCGGATAGTTGAGACTTTGATCTTGAACGGCCTCCCGGCGTCTTGAAGGTTTATGATAGGTAGATCAACGATGTCCGGGTGCGCGCGCTCCGGTGGTTGAGGTTGATCTTCCTTTGGACTTGGAGGTGGGGATTCCCTTGGAGATTTCGACGGTCCTTCGACTTCAACTTTTGAATCTAGGGTTTCCACCCCTTTAGCTTGTGTTGCATGTCACCTTTGCCTGTAAAGTTTTCCTGGATCATCCACAAAAAAGCTTGGGTTTCTTGGAGAGGTAGCCAACCATCTCCGGTTAGGGTTAGCAATAAACAAAGTATGCAAAAAAAAAACTAGAAAACAAAACAAATCTATAAAGACTAGAGTTAGACAAACTAGATTAGATGTATTTTGAGGATGATCGAAATTTAGTAGATGCAAAAATAAAACAAAATCAGTACTGAAAATTACAAAAAAAAGCAATAAAAAACCAAATCTTGATCACTTGTTCCCCGGCAACGGCGCCAGAAAAAGGGGCTTGTTGACGGTTAATAATTGTATCAAAGTTCGTTCGTGACTCGCAAGCGTACAAGTCTCCCGTCGTAGTCAAGGGACCCTTCTTCCCTCGAGTGGTGAACCCAAGGTATCGAATCCGTGGAACAAATGTGTGACGCAAGAGTTGATCTAGTAAAGCTAAGTAACTTCAATCTTTGGTAAAAGAGAAACCCTAATGCATCTAGATAAGAACACAAAACAAAGATAAATCTAATCTACTAAAGACCGGAGAAAACAAAGTAAGATTGGGTAGATAAACCGATCTAGAGGGATCGGGGTAAGCCTTTTGTTGAAGTTCCAAGCAAGAGAAGAAGTAGCAAATCGAATCTTAATAGAAGCCTCTTTAAATCGTGGTTTCCCGTCCAAATACGAAAACATCCGCCTTTCGAGACCCCCGTTCGTCACAACGTATCCCTATTCATGCGGGGAGCTTAGGGCGAGTCAAAAGACAAGTCGAGATTCTTTCGGAAGATCCGCGTGTACCTCTAGCCACCGCGGCTACAAGAACACCCTATGTAATCTATCGTACGAATAGAATTGGAATAAGCAAAGCCGATCGAAAAACGAAATCTTCGAGGAAACACTTGATCGCTAAGAAAAGATTCAACTTGATAATTCAAATATGACAATGATACATACACAAGATCACCACCGGGATCCTTCCTTGATCTTGCTTCTAGCTCGGGAACTCCGACGTGGTCTTCCATGCAAGGTTCCCACGTCGGCTAGGGAAACCCTAGTCAACTAGCTCGACCCTCTCCTCTCCGACATGGTGTCCCTCTCTTCTCTCGCTCCTCGGCGGCCGAAGACGAAATCTTCTCTCCGTGGCTCTCGGTCGGGGGACTATAAATAGCCCGATTGGCGGCTAGGGCAAAGGAGGGCGAGTTTGGGCCCAAAATGGGCACGGGGCCGACCGGACCGGGCCGGCCGGCCGGGCCCATTTAGGCCCGGCCCCGTGGGCTCCTTTGCCCCACGTCGGTTCCCTTGCTTCTCGGATGTTTCCCCCTTCGCATGTAGGTCCATGTCGTCGGTTTCTCTCCGAATTGGACTCAACTCCTTGTCTTGCAAGATTCGAGACTTTTCCGGTCGGGTCCCCGGAGTCCGTCGTCTTCTCGGATCAAGTCCCCGGCTTCTTGGAGTTAAGTTTGCTTCATTGCATGACTTGTTCGGGGCTTCAAGGTCTTGTCATGAGGTGCTTGATGAACTTATCCCGAAAGTCTTGCATTCAACACTAAATCCCTGCATAAACATTAAACTCCAAAACCGACATGCACACGTGAACTTGTTATACCACGGGGGTTAGTACCAATGGATAAGGTATAAAACTCATGCCAACACCGAAGGTAAACTCATGGCTAGGTTGACGGATTTTCACCGTCAATAGACACTGTAAGGCGCGTTGGGAAGGAACGCCGTTCTGCCTACCCCTGTACTCCGTACAAGCTTGAGTCAGCACCACCCCCAAGCCTATCAGAGGACATCACCGCCATCCGTTGCCCTCCTACCCTCGAACCGCCACCTCGTTCGGGTACGAGTCGAGCCATGATGACCGGATCGCGGCGGGGGATCGCCGGACGGCCGCCCACTCTACGCCGTAGCACGTCGCACTTCTCCACATAGCTAGGTAGCGCGGCGTGCATGTAACCCGCCGCCCTCTTGATCTATAAAAGGGGGGGCGAACCCCCAGCCGTGGGGGGACGGAGTTCAACACAACACACCACGTACTCATTCCCATTCTCCCACAATATCTTGAGCCATTCCACCAGGGACTTGGAAGTTTCACTTCCTCTCCCGCCTTGCTTGTACTTGCCCCACTACAAGCACCCCCAGTGCTAAGTAATATAGTGCCCCGAGCACGCCCCTGCTGGACGTACGGCCCCCTCGGCCGGAACCAGGATAAACCTCTGTGTCACTTGTTACTTAGCATCGACCATTGAGGGATAGACCACGGCGCTATCTACTGGTTAGTGTCGGGACCATATTCCGCACCGACACGAGCCGTGTGACGCAGCATCTGCCCAGCTCTCTCGCGCACATGCTCACTCGTGTCCGAGCCTGTCAGCTTCGTGCACCCAGCCGTGTTGCTTCATCTTCATCGACATGCGAACGATGTATGTTAGACCCCCTCTCACCTCTGGCTAACACTTCATGCTCCCACGTGCCAGTGCGTTGCGCCGGCACTTGCACCGCATGCACTGTGTCGTACCGCTCGGTCATCGTGCCTACTTCCCCGTGCCCATGTCTCAGGCCATTCCCAACCTGTGGCCGCACCCGACGACCGTAATTGTGCCAATTCGCATGACGTCGCCATCTCGGTGTGCACGCCCAACCATCCGCCTGCGCCGCTCGATCGCTCGTCCGCCCACGCCGAGGTGCCCTGTCTTATGTCGCTCGGCTGCCCCTCTATCTCCGTGCGCTGCGACGCACGGAAGACTGCCGTGGACGCTCCCTCGTTTCCTCTCTCCCACAAGAAACGGAACCACCGCCATCACTCTCACCTTTAAGCCGCCATTAACGCCGGCCTCCTCCTTATTAATCCTC
Source organism: Cenchrus americanus (assembly GCA_947561735.1). NCBI lineage: Eukaryota > Viridiplantae > Streptophyta > Magnoliopsida > Poales > Poaceae > Cenchrus > Cenchrus americanus. Next base: position 7,156,514 of record OX387240.1, on the reverse strand, counting down.
CCAGGCAGCGTCTTGCACATGCATCACTCCTCTCACCCGAAATCGTTGTCCCTTGAGTCTTGACTCCACCAGCAACTACACGTCATCATGGACGTTAATGGCCACCAGCCATCACTCCCTCTCCAGTAATGGCCGGTCACAATGGCCATCCACGGTGCCATCATTTCCCCCTCTTCACTTTTCATCCGTTTCTCCCTCGTTGCTCCCGATCAGTAACGGACGCCACCACTAGCAATTGATTGCAGGCCATGCCATAGCGGTGCAGCTCCTTCCGTTCCCTCCACTCACCCCTATAAAGCTTCAGGCAGAGCCCTATACCTTGCTGCTCCACCGCCCACCACGTCCGCCTTCCTCGCTGCGCCGGCCGCCGCTATCCTCGCGCAGCACCGGTCACCATCATCTTTGTTTTCCGGTCGCCGTTCTACACCTGTGTCACCGCGCCACTGCGAGGAGCCAAGAGGAGCACCACGCCACCACCAACCTCGCCTGTCGTTTCGCCGTCTCCCTCGCCTGCTGGAACAAGCCGCCACAACTACAGGCTTCCCCTCGTCAAGACGGAGCTCCGCCGCCTGAACTTGAAGCCGCAGCCTCCAGCAACTCGACAATGTCAGGCTGAACCTCCGTCCCGACCGTGAAGACCTACCGTGACGAGAACCCATGCGCCACGCCTAATGTAGAGCGCCGCGGGCCGGCTGGTTCATTGCAGCGCCATCCTCTTTCGGAACAAGCCGAATTGTTGACGGTGTATTTTGGTGCACCTAGCATGTTCATTACACTTTGGTTTGGATTTGATTATTGAACTAACCCGCCACTAGGCACACTAATCATATAACAAGTTCATCTTTGTGCATGCATTTGGAAGTGTTGTGTTTATGTAGGAAAACATGGACATAAAGGACGGATTCGCAATAAGTTCAAAGGAGCATTCATGGAGTCTTGTTCGTGTTCATGAGCTCGCCGAAATTACTTCCAATGGTGGTGAGGACCGAAGTGCTACGAGGAACACCCCCGGGATTGAAGCGTAAGAGATCAAACTTCATGCAAAGAGAGCCTCCATCTTGATCGCGAGGATAACGGCGTCAAAATCATCCAAGTGGAAGGGGCAAAGTAGATAAGTGCACGAGGACCCACGGAGCAAAAAGGGCGACCGAACCGGGCCGAAACCGGGCTCGGGCCGGCCGGCCCGGTCGGATCGGCCCGGCCCACTTCGGGCACCGGTTCGGTCCCGTCTTCCTTGCCCTCGAAGGATCTTCGACCCTAAAACCCCCGACGCGCCGCCAACGGACGAGAGAGGAGTTTATTCGCACCGAGAAGGCCATCTACAAGCTAGAGAGAGAGGAGGAGGATCTCCGGTGGAGATCAACCACCTCGAAGGAAGCACCCTCTCGTGGAGAAGAAGGAAGACACGGCGGAAGGGAAACCATGATCAACGGTGCCATGATCAGCACCTTGATGGGGTAATCTTCTCATTCGTCCATGGGTTGTAATCGATATTGAGATGTAATCGCACTTTGTCGGATTATCTATCTATCATCTTGTGTTGAACATACTTTAATGCTTAAGGCTTGCAACCGTGCCGTAGAGGGAGTAAGAGCTCCAATGCTTCCTTGGATCCATTCAATACACCGTGGCCATCAAAGGTCTAGTCATGAATACCTTCGCGTAGTGACAGTACGAGAGGAGGGAAAGGGCGAAACTGTGGTCACATCCCCGATAGATTAGATTGGTTTTCATGTCTTTAAGCGATTGCATGCTCTAGTATCGAAGACCCGTGGGCGAGTGTCTTCTTCCTTGATCGTTTATCATTCTCTCTAGTGTAGTTTAGTTGTTTTTCTAGTATAATAGTAGTTAGGGTTTTAGTAGCTTGTGTGTCGCTGTTGATCGAACGCTTGTAATCCCCTTGCTCCGCGGATTGACAAGAACCTTGGGAATCCCGTGGTGAAAAAGGTGTAGGGTCCGTACGCTTGCGGATCGTAGAGGGATACGTCTTTTATCCGTCAACAAGCCCCTTTTTCTGGCGCCGTTGCCGGGGAGCAAGTTAGTTTACATCGTTTGATTTGCATCTAACTTAGTTTTATATTTTAGCTTATCTTTTATTCGCTATATCTAACATTTGTTATCAGAAAAACACTTGTTTCTTTTTTGTTTTTGTTTTTATCTTATTGTCTAGATGGAGTTCGTTAATCAACCCGTGGAAGAACCAGAGAAATCATTAAGGGATTACGCTAGCCCTCGATGTGAAGACATAAAGGTACAAGAGTCGGATTCGAAGCTCGAAGCGACCAAGTATGAAATTAAATCCAAGATCATGAAGATGGTGGCGGAAAACCCATTTGAAGGGATGGTTACGGAGAACCCATATAGACACATAAGGGATTTCACGACAATATGCAACACGGTGCGTCAAGAAGGAGTTCCCGATGAATGGTTCAAATGGAATCTCTTTCCCTACTCACTTGCCGGCAAAGCAAAGACATGGTATTCGGTTGCGTCCTTTGAAGTTGAAGGCAATTGGAACAAGTTGACAAAGAAGTTTTGCGAGAAGTTCTTTCCAATGAGCAAGGTTCAACATCTAAGGAGGCAAGTGATCAATTTTATGCAAGGAGAAGAGGAAGGGATAGACCAAGCCTGGGATAGGTTTAATGAATTAATCGAACAAGGACCAAAACTCGGCTTCACCGGTGACGTACTCTTGCATACATTTTTCTTTTCCCTAACCCCTAGTTGCATGCGACACGTCGAAATGTGTGCGGTGGGGATCTCATGGAGAAAACACTCACGGAAGCTGCCCAACTTCTACAAAAAGTTAGTAAGGCGGCTGCCATGCGAAGAGATTGGGAAACAAGACTTGCGGAAGAGCCGGAATTCAATTCAAGGAAGAAGAAGCTTGCTGATTTTTCTAAAGAGGCAACCCCGGAAGTCACAAAAGAGGAGCCAATCATGGAGAAGCTTGAGCAAGAACACATCAAATCAAGAACTACACCAAACGTCGACTTCGCCACACCGAATGAGACGAACAAGAGAAGCATGTCAAGCGCGAAGCCACTAAGGGAGTTCGAGCCAATGGATTGGGTTCCTATTGATTACGGAGAAGTATTCGACAAGAGAAGACCGTTCCCTAATCAAAAGGGAATGGCAAGAGCATTGGAAGTGGATTTCCCACCGAGAGAGGAAAGCTGAAAATTCATACGACCTCGAAACCACCGGTGAGATTTTTGAAAAGCTCTTTGGAGATGACGTGGTGGATCCGGAACATATTGCCGAGGTGAAGAGGATCATGGGGATCAAGCCCGAAGCATCACCATACGCTCGCCTTGCTGAAATTTATTCGATCGGATCCGAAGAAGAAGAGAAGATGACGCCGCACTTGAGTTGCGAGATCAACGGAGTTCAATGCAAAGCTTTATGCGACATCGGAGCCCAAGTAAGTGTTCTATCTTCTAAAATTTACGATAAAGTTCAATACCACAACCTAGACTTAGCTCCAACATCAACGAAATTAATTATGGGAGATGGTAGAACTATCAAACCTCTAGGTATTGCTTGCAACATGAAAGTAAAAATCTCTAGAAACTATATACCAACCGATTTCTTTGTTATTGATGCTTACCATGGTAATTCTGATCATATAATCTTAGGTAGGCCTTTTCTTAAGTTGGTTGATGCCGTGTTAGATGCCGGAGAAGGCAAAGTAACAATGAACCTTAATGGAACAAAGTACACATATAACTTTCTTCGTGCTTCTAAACACCTTACTCCTTTTCCTCCCGAAGATGAAGAAATAGATGAGATAGATAGTCTTTGTTTTGTTGAAACCCTTAGAGACCCGCTGCAAAGAGCAATGGAAAATCAAATTAGTAATCAACAAGATGAAGAACTAGAGGAAGCAACAAAAGGCTTAGAGCCGCATGATGGTAGCGTGGAGGAAGAGAAGTTCGAAGACATAGGAGAAATCAAACCCGAGGAGCCACAAGTGCCCGAAGTAGACCTTAAACCTTTGCCCAAGGGATTAAAATATGAATTTTTGGGGCCGGACAAAACCTATCCGATCATTGTGAGCGACGAGTTGAGCCCCGAAGAAAATGAAGCGTTGCTGATTTTATTAAAAAAACATAGGAAGGTGATTGGATATTCAATTAATGATCTCAAAGGTATTAGCCCAGCCTTTTGCACTCATCGTATACCAATGGAAGACCAATGTAAGCCTGTAGTGGACCATCAAAGGAGGCTAACCCATGCCATGCGAGAGGTAGTAAAGAAAGAGGTTATCAAGTTACTTGATGCCGGAATCATCTACCCGGTTCCGCATAGCGAATGGGTGAGCCCGGTACATTGCGTGCCGAAGAAAGGAGGTTTAATCGTGGTGAAGAATGAGAAGAACGAGTTGATACCACAAAGAACCATGACCGGGTGGCGGATGTGTATCGATTACCGTAAGCTTAACAAAGCGACGAAGAAAGATCACTTCCCTCTACCGTTCATAGACGAGATGCTCGAGAGGTTAGCAAACCACGCTTATTTTTGCTTTCTCGATGGATACTCGGGGTTCATGCAAATTCCCATTCACCCGGAAGATCAACATAAGACAACATTTACATGTCCTTACGGAACGTTTGCATATAGGAGGATGCCCTTCGGCCTATGCAACGCTCCGGCCTCTTTTCAACGTTGCATGATGGCCGTGTTTTCGGAATTCATCGAAGAAATTGTTGAAGTGTTTATGGATGATTTTTCCGTTTACGGGAAGACGTTCATGGATTGCTTAGCAAACTTAGAAAAGGTCCTTACAAGGTGTGCGGAGGTAGATTTGGTTTTAAATTGGGAAAAGTGCCACTTCATGGTTAAGCAAGGCATAGTGCTCGGACATGTTATATCCGAGAGAGGAATTGAAGTGGACAAGGCTAAGGTAGAGACGGTTGAGCAACTCCCACCTCCTACGGATATTAAGTCCTTAAGGAGCTTTCTAGGCCATGCCGGATTCTATAGAAGATTTATAAAGGACTTCTCGAAGATCACTAAGCCTTTAACGCACCTTCTTCAAAAGGATGTGGCTTTCGACTTTGATGAGAAGTGTCTAGCGGCATTCGGACCTTGAAAAATGCGTTGGTGAGTGCTCCCATCATCCAACCTCCGGATTGGAGCCAACCTTTCGAGATCATGTGTGACGCAAGTGACTACGCCGTAGGCGCGGTCTTGGGACAAAGAAAGGAAGGCCGAGTTCACGCCGTTTACTACGCTAGCAAAACTCTTAGTGGGGCACAATTAAATTACGCTACTACGGAAAAAGAATTGCTAGCGGTGGTATTCGCTTTCGAAAAATTCAGATCTTACATCGTGAACTCGAAAGTCATTGTTTACACCGATCACGCGGCCATAAAGTATCTCTTGGCTAAGAAGGAAGCTAAACCACGTTTGATTCGTTGGATCCTTCTTCTCCAAGAGTTTGATGTTGAAATTCGTGATAAAAAGGGGGTGGAGAATGTTGTGGCCGATCATTTGTCTAGGATGAATCGTGGGCAAGATGATAAAGAGCCCATAGAAGATAAGATGAGAGATGACCACCTCTATAGAGTGCTTGATAAAGATACTTGGATGATCGACATCATTCGAGCAATTCGAAAGATGCCCCTCGATCATCTAGACAAAAACACTCAAAGGAAGATAATTTCTGAAAGTAAGAAATATTTTTGGGATGCACCATACCTCTTCAAGCTTGGCAATGATGGAGTGATGAGAAGATGTGTGCCAAGAGAAGAGAGGTTTGAGATTCTAAGGAAGTGCCACTCTGCGGAGTACGGTGGGCATTATAGCCATTTTCGAACCGAAGCCAAAGTATGGTCGAGCGGATTCTATTGGCCGGAGATGCATGAAGATACTAAAAGATATGTTGCGTCATGCCCCGAATGCCAAAGAACCGGAAACATCTCTCAAAGAAATTCTATGCCTTTGAAATACAACTTGCAAATCGACATATTCGATGTATGGGGCATAGACTTCATGGGGCCTTTTAAAAACTCATTTGGATTCGAGTATATACTTGTTATGGTTGATTATGTATCCAAGTGGGTAGAGGCTATACCATGTCGTAAAGCTTCCACGGAGGAGTCCATCACTATGATCAAGAACGTGATTTTTCCCCATTTCGGTACACCGAGAATCTTGATAAGTGATGGAGGAACTCATTTCACCGGAAGAACTTCAAAAAGTGCTTGTCCAAGTTGGGAATTGAGCATAGGGTCTCCACGGCCTATCACCCACAAACCAACGGACAAGCGGAAACGTCAAATAGGCAATTAAAAAGCATACTCAACAAAACCATAGAGAAGGGAGGCAAGGATTGGTCAAAGAAATTAGACGGAGCTTTATGGGCTTATCGAACGGCGTTTAAAACACCGATAGGTATGACCCCTTATCAATTCGTCTATGGAAAAGCTTGCCACCTTCCGGTTGAGTTGGAACATAAAGCCTATTGGGCGATTAAAGAGATGAACCTTGATCTCGATGCCGCGGTGGTGAAACGGAGAATTCAAATAAGCGAGCTAGAGGAGTTGAGGTTGAAAGCTTATGAAAACGCGAGCATATACAAGGAGAGAATCAAAAGGTGGTATGATAAAAGATTGAAGAAGAAAGAATTTAAAGAAGGAGATAAGGTCCTCCTCTACAATTCGAGGTTTAAAACCTTCGGAAAAGGGAAATTGCAAAGCAAGTGGGACGGACCTTATGTTGTGCATTCGGTGTTCTCCAACGGAGCGGTAACCATTATGGATATAAACGGCGATCAATTTGTGGTGAATGGACAGCGGCTTAAGGTTTACTACGAACCCGATGTCGTGCCCGTTGTTGACGCAAAATGTGCACTCAGCGCCAATCACACAGCAAGCCGAAAAGCTTAGCTTCGCACGCGCAGAGAGAAAGTGACGTGCCAGTCAATTTTTCCTGAAAATTAACAAAAGATAAAACAGTCAAATACCAAAACTTGGAACCTACCGGGTGGTACCAGGCAGTTCCATATTTACGGCTAAGAAGCCAAGCAAGACGACATGTAGCTATGCGAAGCTACCTGTCAAAGAACCACAACCATTCGGGTAACCGCGAAGGAAAAAAGAACATTGCCGAATGGATGACGTAAGCATGACAACGATCGATCTTTGAACAAACATGGATGCATGTGCAAAGCCATGACCGATCCTCATGAAGATTAACATTAAATGAAGTAAAGCACGAACATGATCATGTATTAAAATAAGCATGCATAGATCCAAAGCATTAGTCTACCGCATGTCTAATTACTTTAAGATCTGTCGGGCACGATATCTGCAAATCTATCCACCGCATGATACGACTTGCATGAAAGAACGCACCACTTCCCACAAATAGATCTATCCACCGCATGATACAACCTAAATATGGAAAGCTAGAAGCATACGTCTTTTAAAACATAAATAACACACGTGATCTACTCGTGAAGATATAACCGAATGCAGCTGAACAACCGATTCGGGGTCCATGAAGAAGGAACAAACATTACCACGTGAATAAATCTATCAGGCTGAAATTGGAAATCTAATCCACCGGATGACTAGCTCCAAAGCAACCCAAAAACCTGCATCTACCGCATGATACCCGGCTCTTTCAAGATTTATACTAACAAAGCAAGCTTGAACCCGCAACACGTAACAACCTAGATTGATTCGGTTTCGGCTATCGGAGAGCACAAGATCCACGCGTCAAAATACGAAACCTACTCTTGCACGGATCTTAAAAGGAAAAGAGCCGATCCAAACCCATCTAGATTGGGCAAAAGTGTATTACATGAATTAAAACATAAAGCAAAACTCATGATAACACAGGGTAACTTAATGAATCTATTGGATCTTGCCAAAATCCAATAGAGCCGATAACTAGCTTCGAGCTAGACCTTAGCCTACCGCATGGCTCATGATCTAACAAGAAACCCTCTTGAACCAAGCTTGAATCTACCGCATGACACGAAGCATGGTAACAAGACTACTTGCATCGATCTAAATCCACCGCATGATACTAGACATGATACAAGGTTGCCGGTACTCACGGAGGTCGACGGATCGATTGGCCCTCTCGAAGAACTCGACGACACGACAAGGGACTCTAGGGTTTGGCGTAAGGCCGGTGTGTATTGAGGAATGAACGTGTCTTGTTACATACATCCAGGGATCGTATTTATACCCCGCTGATTACAACTGAGAATGGATTCATTGCCTAACTAAGCTTGATCGCCTGTCCATCCATTCGCTTCCTCTGATCGAGCCACGTCACCGTCCAATCCCGCAAAATCAGCTCTACTGTTCCTTTGCCGAACTGGAGCAGATAGCCGACCGCGGATCCTTCGCCGAAAATCTCTCGAAGATACCTTTCCTTCCACCGGACGGACTCTTTTCCGAATCGGACCCACATGTCATACTCCTTACCAAATTTTGGTGTTAACACATGCCCCTTCAATTGTGGGATAAAAGTAATTTTGTTCCACAATTGACTCCGACCACGAATCCTTGAGTCAAACCTCGTCAACACCTGTTCTTCGCAATCCGCCGGATTCTTCGTTCGCATCCAACCCTAGATCCCCTTCGTTCCGAACTCGAATCTCCAATGGCAACTCGTAACCAAGTCGCTCGGGTAAATTCACCCCTCCAAACCTTTGTTCGGCATTAAGTTTTCAATTTTACCCGAGATTTTCTTCTTCCGCTCTCTTCCGAGAACCGTCTCTTCGCCCTTCGATTCCTATTGAGGCCAATTCGCAGTCTTATTATCTTGGTCCCGAAGGGAATCCCGACCCTCGAGATTTCATTGCCGTCGAATCTCGGAGAATCCCTTTCAAGGTAGCTTTATCTCCACCTCCTCGGTGGCAAGATGCGTTCAAGAACCGGCCTTTGCCCCCAATCGCGGTCGGAAGACTTGGTACCGTAGGATTCTCGCGGATAAGAGTGGATTGACCAATCCGGATACTCTCCGCATTGCTCAATGTTTGGAGTTATCTGTAGCTGAGATGCCCAAGAATGAAGATCTTCTGATAGCCGCGTGCCACTTCTGGTCCAATGGCGTCAATGCCTTCCTTTTTGGGCATGGCCCAATGTCTCCAACTTTGGCCGATGTGTACATGATCACCGGCCTTGACATCACCGGTCCTGTTCGGCCTTGGAATTTCAAAAATTCCTCACGCCAAACGAGGGTAAAGCCGGGGAATGGCTACAAGCAATATATTTCGAAGCATATGAGAGACAATCCCCTTGGTGAAGTTGAATATAGAGCCTTTTTGAACATGTGGTTATGTAGATTTGTCTTCCGTGGCAAAGCCAACGAACCCACTCGAATCATATCGCAATGGCGATCCATCCGGCCGATGGCAATCGCCTTCCTCCGGGAAAATTCCTCTTGGGCGGTGTATACCATATGCTTCATCGGACGGTTACCCAAATGTATACCGGCCCGAGAGGATAACGTGCGTCAACGGCCCTTGGTGGTTTGTTCAAATTTGGTTGCAGCTTCACATGCACCAGATTGTGGGCGTCGACTTGAACTCCAGGTTCTTCCCCTGGTCCAATCCCCCTGAAGGAGAGCTTCAAGTCACCAGAGGATGCCAAAGCTATGGAGAAGCGGCTTCAATCGTTATCGTTCGGCGGACATCACCCAACTCTTCGAGTTGTTCTTCAAAGGCTTCCCCAATCCTCTTTGGCTCCCTTATCTAGGCTATGACACTCGACCTTCCCCGTCGAGTTCTCCTTTGAGCCCGGCCATCAAGATGGGAGATTCTTGGAAATCTTCAATGTCATAATCCGCCCATGCATATTACCGGCCGAATTCAATGGAGGGAGGCGGAAATGCCGCACTTATGAGTACTACCGGCCTAATGTAATGGCCGGGCAGCTTGGGATGCGGTCAGGTGCCCCCAAGATTGTTTCTGCACGAATTCCTCAAGCCCAGGGAGGAAATTAAAGAACTGATGCAGTGTAGCAGAGTTTTTAACTACGTGTGCAGTCCCACTGTCTACACATGTCCTTTTGTGCCTGCAACCATAGCTCACCCCACCTTCAACTCATGGTGGCAAGAATTCCACGACCACATCTTCAGTGAACCCGTTCATGTGTTCTGTGCAGAATTGACGCCTGATTTCCTGCCGACTTCAGAGGTAACTCAATGAGCCCCTTGATCAGACGTTTCCCTCTTTTACTCATGGTCCTGACCTTCATCTTCTGTCCACAGAACACAGTTCCTGCCCCTCGAGCCAGGGTAATAACTTATAATGCCGAAGGCCCAATTTCAGCACTGGGGTTTAAATCTACAACCCTGCGCCAATTGATGGACAGGTATGCTACCACCGATCCTAGCCTTTCTAGCCTTGCTGTCGACAGGAGGCAAGGTCTGCATCTGATTCCCCCTCCGAGCGCTAAAAGGAGGAGAACTGTCAAGAAAGTACTGGTTGAGGTAAACTCCTTTACCTTCTTGATTACTGGGTCACTCTGTTCTTGATGGATCATATCATTGTGTATTTCAGACCAGAGCCCAACATTCTTCAGAACCAGCACCTGCCAATGCTCCATCCACTGGTATGACTTTTTACTGTTCTTTCTCAAGGATGAGCACTGGCACTTATCCTTTTAATTGGACATTTGCAGAAGAAACTGTTGGAGAACCACTTGTAGATGTTCCAGTGGTTCAACAGGCGAGTCCTTCCAGGGTCGAATTGCCCATTCCAGTAGAGGTTTCATCTTCATCACCTTCTGCGGAAGCAGTACGTTCTCCAGAGATGAATCCCCCAACTCAACTGGAGCCACCAAGTTCTCCCAGGATGCCATCGCCTATCAGCCAAGCAGCAACGGCCAACCCAACGGAGGAAGATCCAATTCTTCCCCGGCCCGTAAACTCACGAGTCGCTGATTGCTGCACCAGCATCTCCCGACTTGGACGTTTCGGCTCTACTCGGGACGCCTCTTCCGTCTGCGATTGCTCCCGCTCAAGATACCATTCATGAGGTACTCGATTCCGCTCTTAATCTTGATACCTTGATGCTAGCATTCTCACCTCGGCAGTGTTGTTTTCAGGATCACGCCCCGTCATCATCGAGCTTGCCATTAGAGGGCCCATCAGCTGCCGATGTGATGAAAGAAGTAAACCAGCCGTTGCCAGACGAGGTATTGCTCAAGCTCAAAGAAATCGCAGCCTGGCTAGAAAAAGACATTCAGGATCAGCTCAATGATCTTCGCCATTTTGAAGAGATGTTTGAGCCCATTAGCCGCAAACTCCCCGATGACATCAGAGCTTTTCTGTCGTCCGTCTACGACTTAGAGCCCTTTTATGTTCCCTTGAGGCGCACTTGGAGGAAATTGCGCTCCCGTTCGGCCATTGAAAAGGAAAAAGCGATGCTTGAACGAGCCATGAACGGGATACAATCCCAAGCAAAAAGCCATAAGGATGCCTTGGCTGACCTGCAAGCTTCTTACGATCTGAAAGTCGCCAGAAAGGCTGCTCTAGAGGCGGAATTGAAAAGCCTGTCAGCGGAGATGGAGATTGACCAGCAGAAAATAGCCGATCTCCCTGGATTAATAGCAAAGACCGAAGCGGAGGCAGAATCGGCTGTTACCAGAGTAAAGCAGTGCGATGCAGAGCTTACTGACTTATCTGATGCCCAAAAGGACTATCAAGAGATCTTGGATAACTCCCACTTGATAGTATCGAATGTTCGTCATGCACTTGCAAAACTCCTTAATGCTTGAATGTTCTTATTGATGTATACCTGGACTGGTCGTTCTTGTAATATTTCCTTTGCAATTTGTAATGCTGAAACGACCCATTCGGTAGTGAAACGCCAACTCCTGAAAAACACCTTGATTTCCTTTAGCCGAAACAATCGATCCGCACGCGTTTCAGCTTAGAACTCCAAACGACCCACCGGCGGGTTAGTCAAGGAAATCTTTCCACCTTCCGATTTTATTGGGACGTGCGCCACGATCCACAGCCACGACTCGAAACCACGATTTACCCCCGCCGGGCCTATAAATGTTGCCATAGGTGCCCCTAGCTCTCCACCGGGCCTTCTAGCTCTCGAATCTTTGCCAATCTCCGGCCCTCTTGCAAACAAGTGCACATCCCCAAACCGCAATGGTGCGCCGCCCTCAACCGCCGCCGCGCCTCCGACGAGGCCGAGGGAAGCGGCGCTAATGCGCGCGGGCGGTGATGATCATCAATTTCTCCTTGTCGATCTTCCTTTTGATCTTCCTTTGCCTTGACAATCATCTCCCTTTTTTCGGTTGATTCGGTGGAATCCGCCCGCGCGCGCCGGCCAATCGGCCCCTCCCCGATGACTCTTCGCAGTCCGATGGCCACTCCCCCGTGCCGTACGGGGGAAGCGGAGACGCTATTCGCTTCAAGGAGGAGCTAGAGGCGTCTCGTCTTGAGCTGGAGGCCGTCTCCAAAAAAGCGGGCGTGGCCGAACTAGAGTGGGAGGACCAGCGGAAACAGCTGCTGGAAGCCATTGATGGTATGGTTCTGATTCTTGATTCAGTCCAGCCTTTGGTGCTAATCCCTTCTTGTTTGTCTTTTGCAGCCCGTGATGCTGAGCTCAACCAGCTAAAAGCGCTGGTAGAGCAGCTGGCGGAGAAGGTGAACGCTCACGGCGACACGCCGGCGGAGCGCCTGGCCGCGGTGGAGCGCCGCATTGACGAGGTGGCCGTCCATGGTGTTCGTCTGGGCACCACCTTGGGCCCCGGCCGCGATGGCGACGCATACGGACGTCGACTATTCCACCGAGCCGCGTGGCTTCCGTGGCGGCGCGCCGGGAGGATATCGACGAGATCGAGCTCATCTCCGGAGCGCCTCGACGGCCACGGCGACGTCATTGCCGAAATTACCCATCCCCAGTCTGTGTTGAACAGACTCTTTGACTAGATTGTACTAGGGATGTGTAAATGTCGGCAATATATGATGAACTTTTGGAATCTGCATTTGTTCCGTGATATTTCCCTTCGCATTTGCATCTGTGAACTTGTCCTCTTCGAATGCATCTGGGAACTGTCTTTAGCCGAACGCTCGCAAACAACTGCCCCTTGGCGCAAGATCCACAAAGGATCCCAATTCGGCAATCCGCAAATACTGTTCAAAAGAAAACCCTTCGCACTCGGTGGAAACCCCTGCCGCTTGGTATTCCAACAGTGTGTACGGCCAGATCATCACTCCCAATGCGCCTCCTTGGTCAATAAAATAGCCCGTGGGGTGCTCGCAAATCCACTCGCACACTCCTCCATCGCTTCTCGTCTCTTCCTTTGTCGCCGAAGAAAAAACCCCAACGCCATGGACAAGGGTAAACGGCCTCGGGGGAGCGGCTCGTCAAGGAAGCGTACGATTCGGAAGTGAGTTCTTTCTTGATCTACTCTTTGTCCTCCTCGCTTGATCTTGCGCTTCATGTTTTCCTCTCTGCCTCTTTCGGCCTTGATTTGCTTCTCGAAGAAGTCATCGGAACCGAAGATGTTCCCGAGTACATCTCCTCCGATTCTTCTCTCGAGGCGGAGGATGCCACGCCCGAGCAAAGGGTCATTCATCGACCGCGCCGCCGTGCCCGCACCCGGAGCGTGACCTCGGGGGACATGTCCGTTCGTCGCCAAGCCGAACGCGAGCGTCGTATGGCGCCGGAAGCGCTAGTAGGGGGTAAACGCTTCTCGTCCCCCTTCATGTTTGCATCCGGATTTCTTGCCCCTAACCTTGATTCTTTTGCCCCGGATGTTTCGACGGTACGACAACCTAAAGGCGGCCGGGATAGCTTGGTAGAGGCCGCCAATCGTGGTCATCCTCGTGCGTTCCAAGTCGCCGTCACGGTGGTCCCGGAACAACCGAAGAGGGAGCAAGGCCTCGAAGAAGTAAAGAAAAGATTGAATCATACTTTCGCTTCTTTCTCCACGCCTTCTCGCTTCCCTCCCTTAGGGGACTTGACCTTCGGGGCGCTATGTGTAATCCTCGCAGAAACCGGTTGTAGTGTAGTATTGAGCTAAGGGCAATGCATCGAGCACCGGCCATTTTCTTTTGTTCATGGATTTTTGTTCTAAAGGCGGCCTCATCCTCGAGCGCCGGCCGTTTCGTGTCGATGTGTATAATCATCGATCGATTTCAATGCTAGGATAATACTTCTTCAGATATCTTCCATTTATTGCGGCGGAAAACTCCTCTCCTAGCAAAGTTTTCAATATGTATGCATTACCAGGAACGCATCTGACCACACGAAAAGGCCCCTCCCAGTTAGGGGACCATTTGCCGAATTCACTGTATTTAGTTCCAATCGGCAGTAGCGCTTTCCAAACTAGATCGCCTTCTGCGAATTGCTTCTCCTTCACTTTCTTGTTATAGTATTTGGCGACCCGCAGCTTGTTTTTCTCGATGTTCTCCAGGGCCCTGAGACGGATCATATGCAAATCTTCTAACTCATCCATCATTAGGCCACTGTAATCTTTGGAGCTCAAATCGTTTTGCAGCACTACTCTCCTTGACTCTGATTGCATTTCCCAGGGCAAGATCGCGTGATGCCCGTAAACCAACTCGTAAGGAGAAGTCTTTGTGGCTCCATGGGGGGCCATTCGGTAAGCCCACAGCGCTTCACTGAGTACCGAATGCCATCTCCTCGGCTTCTGGTCGATCTTCTTCTGTATAAGCTTGATCATGATCTTGTTAGAAGCCTCTGCTTGACCATTAGCTTGGGCATAGTATGGAGAAGAATTAAACAGTTTGATTCCCATGCTTTCGGCAAAATCTCTGAATTCCAATGACACGAATTGTGCCCCTTGGTCAGTGGTAATCGTCTGGGGGATCCCAAATCGATAGATGATGTGTTCCTTGACGAATTCGATCATGTTTTCTGACGTCACCTTCTTCAGTGGGATTGCCTCGACCCATTTAGTGAAGTAATCCGTAGCCAAAAGCACGAACTTATGCCCCTTGCTAGATGGTGGATTAATTTGGCCAATCAAGTCTATACCCCGCCCCCCGAATGGCCATGGCTTGATGATGGGATTCAATGCTTATGCGGGGACTCTTTGAATATTCCCGAACCTCCGGCAATCTTGACACCCCTTGTAATACTCAAAGCGAGTCCTCTAATATCGTCGGCCAAAAGCATCCAACTTTCGCCTAATAACCCATTTCATGCGATAGGCCGATTGGTGCGCTCCACATATCCCGTCGTGCACCTCGCTCATCATGTTTTTGGCTTCTTCCGGACCCGTGCATCGTAGCGCACTCCATCTAATGATTTATAGAATAAATTGTCATCCGGAAGAACGAACTTGATTGCCTTGTACCGAGCTTCCTAGAGACTTTTCGGGATGGATCTCTCAAATAATCAACGATCTCTTTCCTCCAATCATCTTCTCGTGAGATCCGTCCCCGGTGCGCTCACCTCTCGCAAAAATGCTTCTTGACTCTCTTTATAACCGAGGCGCTGCGAGCCGCCTTGTTTGCTTCCTCGTTATGCTCTCTAGGAATGTGCCTGTAGGGTTACCGGTGGAAAGCCCTTCAAGATTTCTCTCGCATTCCTCGTAGTAACTCCTCGGCGCCTCGCTTCGCACTCGTACGGCCGTTCAATTGCTTGATGACCAACTCGAATCTCCATAAATTTCAACCGAAACGGCCCCGGCTTCTCTCAAATATTGAAGCCCTCGAAGCGATGCCTCGTACTCAGCTCGGTTATTTGTGACGGTGGGTTGTATAGGAATGGCGAATTCGAACATCTCGCCTGCGGGAGAAATTAGTAGGATCCCTACTCCCCCACCTTTGCCACATGATGACCCGTCGAAGAATAGAGCCCATGGGGTAATTTCAAGCGTATCAATCGAAGGGTCACGGTGTTCGGTTATAAAATCGGCAATGACCCGACCTTTGATGGCTTTTGCCGATTCGAACTTCAACTCGAATTCGATAGAGCTAAAATCCATTTGCCAACCCGACCATTCAAAATTGGCATAGATAACATATGTTTTATCACATCAAACTTCGAGTACACGGTGCATTCGGCATTCAACAAGTAGTGCTTGAAACTTTGTACACGAGTAGTATACGCAAAGACATAATCTTTCTATAGCCGAATACCCGGTTTCGGGATCAAGTAGTTTTCGGCTAAGATAGGCTACTACCCGCTCCTTCCCTTCGAATTCTTGAATAAGGGTCGATCCAATAGTTTGGGTATCGGCCGCCACGTACAACTTGAAAGGCTTGTTCGGTGAGGAGGAACCAAAGACCGGCGGCTCCTTCATGTATTGCTTGATTTCTTCGAAAGCCTTTTGTTGTTCGTCGCCCCATGTGAATTTCTGATCCTTCTTTAGCTTTAGCAACGGAGAGAACGGCAACACCTTCTGTGATAAATTTGAGATGAACCTTCTCACGAAGTTGATCTTGCCGAGCAGTGATTGCAACTCCTTGAGGTTGGTTGGAGGAACGACTTCATCAATGGCCTTCATGCTCTTTTCACCAACTTCGATCCCTCCTTCGTGGACCAAGAACCCCAAGAACTCTCCAGCTGACACCCCAAATGCACACTTGTTTGGATTCATCTTCAGGCCATGCTTCCGGGTGCATTCCAAGGTCTTCCTCACATCTTCCAGATGGGTGTCATGACTTAAGGACTTGATCACCACGTCGTCAATGTAGATTTCCACGGTCTTGCCGATCAACTCATGAAAAATGTAATTCATGGCCCGCTGATAGGTTGCACCGGCATTTTTCAATCCAAATGTCATGACGATCCATTCAAATAGGCCTATATGACCAGGACATCTAAAGGCCGTCTTCGAGATGTCTTCTATTGCCATAAAGATTTGATTGTACCCCGCGTTGCCATCCATGAAGCTAATCACCTTGTGCCCAGCGGCGGCGTCAATCAAGGCAAATCGGCAATAGGCATCGGGTATCCATCCATGGGAGTAGCTCTGTTTAGGTCCCTGAAGTCTATGCAAACTCTCATTTTTCCATTTTTCTTATACACAGGGACGATGTTAGAAATCCACTCCGCATATCCCAGGGCCGAACGAAGTTTGCGTCAAGTAATCTTTCGATTTCCTTCTTCACATCGGCCAATACTTCATCCTTGTAGATTTTCCGGGGCAGTCGCTTATATGGCTTGAAACCGGGCTTGATTGGCAACCGGTGCTCGACGATGGATCGATCCAATCCGGCATCTCCGAGTAATCCCGGGCGAAGCAATCTTTATATTCTTTGAGAAGCTCAATCAAGTTCCCCCCCGAAGTCCGGCCGCAAATTTGCACCGATGAACGTCGGCCTTGGCTTATCACCGCTTCCAATGTCAACTTCCTCCCGCCTTATCGGCCGACATGAATCCTCGTCCCGCCTTGCCATCGCTGCCATCCACGGGGTTCTCCATTAAAAATTACCGTAAGAGCCGACCGCTTGAATCGGCCGTTGGTCACCGCCGACGGGTTCAACAGGACCTTCTCCCCGGTCCTTCCCCGAGAAGCAATCGATGCCTTGGTACTCCCGGAAGGCCGGTTCCATGTTAGCCACGCTCACGCAGTCATCCGCCCGGACGACCTCGATTTCATCGTCCACCCACCGGATCGGCCGTTGATGCATAGTGGATGGGACACGGCAGCTTGGCGTGGATCCGGGCCCCGCCCAAGCAAAGCAGGCGTAGGCTCCCTTCCCTTCGATGACGAAGAAGGTGGTGAGCGCGCGTCTTGGACCCGATCATCAAGTCTACGTGAGCGCATCCTTTGGTGTCCGAAGGGTTCCGGCGAAGTCGTTTAGGATGATGCTTGTTGGTGTCGGATCGCTCGGGGTCATGCCAAGCTTCCCGAAGGTGGTGTACGGCATTACGTTGACCGCCGCGCCACCGTCGACGAACATCTTGGTCAATGGTGTTGACGCAAAATATGCACTCGGCGCCAATCACACAAGGCAAGCCGAAAAGCTTAGCTTCGCACGCGCAGAGAGAAAGTGACGTGCCGCTCAATTTTTTCCCGAAAATTAACAAAGGGAAAAAAGTTAAATACCAAAACTTGGAACCCACGGTGGTACCAAGCGGTTCCATATTTACGGCTAAAAAGCCAAGCAAGACGACATGTAGCTATGTGAAGCTACCGTCAAAGAATCGCAACCATTCGGGTAAACACAAAGGAAAAAGGAACATTGCCGAATGGATGACGTAAGCATGACAACGATCGGTCTTTGAATAAACAGGAATGCACGTACAAAGCCATGACCGATCCTCAATGAAGATTAACATTAAATAAAGCAAAGCACGAACATGATCATGTATTAAAATAAGCATGCATAGATCCAAAGCAATTAGTCTACCGCATGTCTAATCACTTTAAGATCCGTCGGGCACGACATCAAGCAAATCTATCCACCGCATGATACAACTTGCATGAAAGAACGCACCACTTTCCACAAATAGATCTATCCACCGCATGATACAACCCAAATATGGAAAGCTAGAAGCACACGTCTTCTAAAACATAAATAACGCACGTGATCTACTCGTGAAGATATAACCGAATGCGGCCGGACAACCGATTCGGGATCCATGAAGAAGGAACAAACATTACCACGTGAATAAATCTATCAAGCCGAAATGGAAATCTAATCCACCCGATGACTAGCTCCAAAGCAACCCAAAAACACCGCATCTACCGCACGATACCCGCTCTTTCAAGATTTATACCAACAAAGCAAGCTTGAACCCGCAACACGTAACAACCTAGATCGATTCGGTTTCGGCTATCGGGGAACACGAGATCCACGCGTCAAAACACAAAACCTGCTCTTGCACGGATCTTAAAAGGAAAAGAGCCGATCCAAACCCATCTAGATTGGGCAAAAGAGTGTTACATGAATTAAAACATAACGCAAAACTCATGATAACACAGGGTAACTTAATGAATCTATTGGATCTTGCCAAAACCCAATAGAGCCGATAACTAGCTTCAAGCTAGATCTTAGCCCACCGCATGGCTCATGATCTAACAAGAAACCCTCTTGAACCAAGCTTGAATCTACCGCATGACACGAAGCATGGTAACAAGACTACTTGCATCGGATCTAAATCCACCGCATGATACTAGACATGATACAAGGTTGCGGTACTCACGGAGGTCGACGGATCGATTGGTCCTCTCGAAGAACTCGACGACACGACAAGGGACTCTAGGGTTTGGCGTAAGGCCGGTGTGTATTTGAGGAATGAACGTGTTTTTTACATACATCCAGGGGTCGTATTTATACCCCCGCCGATTACAACCGCGAATGGATACATTGCCTAACTAAGCTTGATCACCGTCCATCCATTCGCTCCCTCTCGATCGAATCACGCCACCGTCCAATCCCGCAAAATCAGCTCTCTTGTTCCTTTGCCGAACCGGAGCGGATAGCCGACCGCGGATCCTTCGCCGAAAATCTCCGAAGATGCCTTTCCTTCCACCGACGAACTCTTTTCCGAATTGGACCCACATGTCATACTCCTTACCAAATTTTGGTGTTAACACATGCCCCTTCAATTGTGGGATAAAAGTAATTTTGTTCCACAATTGACTCCGACCACGAATCCTTGAGCCAAACTCCGTCAACACCTGTTCTTCGCAATCCGTCGGATTCTTCGTTCAGATCCAACCCTAGATCCCCTTTGCTCCGAGCTCGAATCTCCAATGGCAACTCAGCACCAAGCTGCTCAGGTAACTTCACCCCTCCAAACCTTTGTTCGGCATTAGGTTTTCAATTTTATCTGAGATTTTCTTCTTCCGCTCTCTTCCAGGAAACGTCTACTGCCCTGCTGATTCCCATTGAGGCCAATTCGCAATCTTATTATCTCGGTCCTGAAGGGAATCCTGACCCTCGAGATTTCATTGCCGCTGAATCTCAGAGAATTCCTTTCAAGGTAGCTTTATCTCCACCTCCTCAGTGGCAAGATGCGTTCAAGAACTGGCCTTTGCCCCCAATCGCAGGCTGGAAGACTTGGTACCGTAGGGTTCTTGCGGATAAGAGTGGATTAACCAATCTGGATACTCTCCGCATCGCTCAATGTTTGGAGTTATCCGTAGCTGAGATGCCCAAGAATGAAGATCTTCTGATAGCCGCGTGCCACTTCGGTCTAACGGCGTCAATGCCTTCCTTTTTGGGCATGGCCCAATGTCTCCAACTTTGGCCGATGTGTATATGATCACCGGCCTTGACATCACCGGTCCGTTCGGCCTTGGAATTTCAAGAACTCCTCACGTCGGACGGGGGTAAAGCCGGGGAATGGCTACAAGAATTATATTGCGAAGCACATGAAAGACAATCCCCTCGGCGAAGTTGAATACGTAGCCTTCTTGAACATGTGGCTATGCGGGTTTTGTCTTCCGTGGCAAGGCCAATGAACCCACTCGAATCATATTGCAATGGCGATCCATCCGGCCGGCGGCAACCGCCTTCCTCTCGGGAAAATTCCTCTTGGGCGGTGTATACCATATGCTTCATCGGACGCTTACCCAAATGTATACCGGCCAGAGGATAACGTGCGTCAATGGCCCTTGGTGGTTTGTTCGCATTTGGCCGCAACTTCACATGCATCGGATTATAGGCGTCGACTTGAACTCCGGGTCCTTCCCCCGGTTCAATCCCCCCGAAGGAGAGCTTCAAGTCACCGGAGGATGCCAAAGCTATGGAGAAGCAGCTTCAATCGTTATTGTTCAACGGGACATCACCCAACTCTTCGAGTCGTTCTTCAAAGGCTTCCCCGATCCTCTTTGGCTCCCTTATCTAGGGCCGTGATACTCGACCTTCCCCGTCGAGTTCTCCTTTGAGCCCGGCCATCAAGATGGGAGATTCCCCGGAAATCTTTAATGTCATAATCCGCCCATGTATATTACCGCCGAGTTCAATGGAGGGAGGCGGAATGCCGATACTTATGAGTACTACCGGCCCAACATAATGGCCGGCAACTTGGATGCGGCCGGCTGCCCCCAAGATTGTTTCCGCATGAATTCCTCAAGCCCGGGGAGGAAATCAAAGAATCGATGCGATGCGGCAGAAGTTTTCAACTACGTGTGCGGTCCCACTTGTCTACACATGTCCTTTTGTGCCCGCAATCGTAGTTCACCCCACCTTCGACTCATGGTGGCAAGAATTTCATGACCACATCTTCAATGAACTCCGTCCATGTGTTCGTGCGGAGCTGGTGCCCGATTTCCCCGCCGATTTCGGAGGTAACACAATGAACCTTTAGATCAAGCACTCCTTCTCCATTCGGGGTTTTGACCTTCATCTTTTGTCCACGAACACGATACGACCGCCCCTCGAGCCGGGGTAATCACTTATAATGCCGAAGGCCCGATTTCACCGCATTGGGGTTTAAATCCACAACCCTCGCGCCAACCGATGGACGGTATGCTACCACCGATCCCAGCCTTTCCCGGCCTTGCTATTGACGGGAGGCAAGGATTGCATCCGGTTCCCCCTCCGAGCGCTAAAAGGAGGAGAACTCGTCAAGAAAATACCGATTGAGGTAAGCTCCTTTACCTTCTTGATTCTTGGGTCACTCTGTTCTTGATGGATCATATCATTGTGTATTTCGGACCCGAGTCCAACATTCTTCGAACCAATGCTCGCCGATGCCCCATCCTTTGGTATGGTCTTTCTTTGTTCTTTCTCAAGGATGAGCACCGGCACTTATCCCTTCATTTGGACATTTGCGAAGAAACTCGTTGGAGAACCACTTGTAGATGTTCCGGTGGTTCAACGGCGAGCCCTTCCGGGGTTGCATTGCCCATCCCGAGAGAGGTTTCATCTTCATCACCTTCGCGGAATCGGCACGCTCTCCCGGAGATGAATCCCTCAACTCAACCGGAGCCGCCAAGTTCTCCCGGATGTCATCGCCTATCGGCCAAGCGACAACGGCCAACCCAACGAGAGGAAGATCCGATTCTTCCCCGGCCCGTAAACTCACGAGTCGCCGATTGCTGCACCGGCATCTCCCGACTTGGACGTTTCGGCTCCGCTCGGGACGCCTCCTCCGTCTGCGATTGCTCCCGCTCAAGATACCATTCATGAGGTACTTGGTTCCGCTCTTAATCTTGATACCTTGATGCTAGCATTCTCACCTCGGCGTTGTTGTTTTCGGGATCACGCCCCGTCATCATCGAGCCTGCCATCGAGAGGGCCGTCGGTCACCGCCGATGTGATGAAAGAAGTAAACCCGGCCGTTGCCCGACGAGGTATTGCTCAAGCTCAAAGAAATCGCGGCCCGGCTAGAGAAGAACGTCCGGGATCGGCTCAATGATCTCTGTCATTTTGAAGAGATGTTTGAGCCCATTAGCCGCAAACTTCCCGATGACATCGAGCTTTTCGTCGTCCATCTACGACTTAGAGCCCTTCTATGTTCCCTTGAGGCGTGCTTGGAGGAAATTGCGCTCCCGTTCGGCCATTGAAAAGGAAAAAAGCGATCTTTGAACGAGGCCATGAACGGGATACAATTCCAAGCAAAAAGCCATAAGGATGCCTTGGGCGACCCGCAAGCCTCTTACGATCGAAAGTCGCCGAAAAGGCTGCTCTAGAGGCGGAATTGAAAAGCTCGGTCGGCGGAAATGGAGATTGACCGAGAAGAAAATAGCCGATCTCCCCGGATTGATAGCAAAGACCGAAGCGGAGGCGAGAATCGGCTGTTACCGCAGTAAAGCAATGCGATGCGAGCTTACGACTTATCCGATGCCCAAAAGGACTATCGGGAGATCTTGGATAACTCCCACTTGATAGTATCCAATGTTCGTCACGCACTTGCAAAACTCCTTAACGCTTGAATGTTCTTATTGATGTATACCGGACCGGTCGTTCTTGTAATATTTCCTTTGCAATTTGTTTCCTTTCCTTGGCGTGCTTTGAAATGTGAGGCCGAACGACCCGTTCGGTAGTGAAACGCTAACTGCGCCGAACGACACCTTGAATTCCTTTAGCCGAAACCATCGACCCACGCGCGTTTCGGCCTAGAACTCCAAACGACCCGCCGGCGGGTTGGTCAAGGAAGTCTCTCCACCTTCCGATTTTATTGGGACGTGCGCCACGATCCACGACCACGATTCGAAGCCACAATTACCTTGCCGTGGCCTATAAATGTTGCCATAGGTGCCCCTAGCTCTCCACCGGGCCTTCTAGCTCTCGAATCTTTGCCAATCTCCGGCCCTCTTGCAAACAAGGCACATCCCCAAACCGCAATGGTGCGCCGCCTCAACCGCCGCCGCGCCTCCGACGAGGCCGAGGGAAGCGGCGCTAATGCGCGCGGGCGGTGATGATCATCAACTTCTCTTTGTCGACCTTCCTTTTGATCTTCCTTTGCCTTGACAATCATCTCCCCTTTTTCGGTTTGGTTCGGTGGAATCCGCCCGCGCGCCGGCCAATCGGCCCCTTCCCCGATGACTCTTCGGAGTCCGATGGCCACTCCCCGCGTGCCGTACGGGGAAGCGAGACGCTATTCGCTTCAAGGAGGAGCTAGAAGCGTCTCGTCTTGAGCCGGGAGGCCGTCTCCAAGAAGGCGGGCGTGGCCGAACTAGAGTGGGATGACCGGGCGGAAACAACCGCCGGAAGCCATTGATGGTATGGCTCGATTCTTGATTTAGTCCGGCCTTTGATGCTAATCTCTTCTTGTTTGTCTTTTGCGGCTCGTGATGCCGAGCTCAACCGGCCAAAAGCGGCCCGGTGGAGCAGGCGGCGGAGAAGGTGAACGCTCACGGCGACACGCCGGCGGAGCGCCCGGCCGCGGTGGAGCGTCGCATTGACGAGGTGGCCGTCCATGGTGTTCGTCCGGGCACCACCTTGGGCCCCGGCTGCGATGGCGACGCATACGGACGTCGACTATTCCACCAGGCCGCGTGGCTTCCGTGGCGGCGCGCCGGAGGATATCGACGAGATCGAGCTCATCCCGGAGCGCCTCGATGGCCACGGCGACGCCATTGCCGAAATTACCCATCCCCGCCTCCGTGCCGAACGGACTTTTTGATTAGATTGTACTAGGGATGTGTAAATATCGGCAATATATGATGAACTCTTGGAATCCGCATTTGTTTCGTGATATTTCCCTTCGCATTTACATCCGTGAATTTGTCCTTTTTGAATGCATCCGGGAATTGTCTTTAGCCGAACGCTCGCAAACAACCGCCCCTTGGCGCAAGATCCATAAAGGATCCCAATTCGGCAATCCGTAAGTACCGTTCAAAGAAAAACCCTTCGCACTCGGTGGAAAACCCCCGCCGCTTGGTATTCCAACGGTGTGTACTAGCCGCATCATCACTCCCAATGCGCCTCCTTGGCCAATAAAATAGCCCGTGGGGTGCTCGCAATTCCACTCGCACACTCCTCCATCACTTCTCGTCTCTTCTTCTCCGCTCGCTAGAAGAAAAAACCCCAACGCCATGGACAAGGGTAAACAACCTCGGGGGAGCGGCTCGTCAAGGAAGCGTACGATTCGGAAGTGAGTTCTTTCTTGATCTCGCTCCTTGCCCTTCTCCCCTGATCCTGCGCTTCATGTTTTTCCTCCGCCTCTTTCGGCCTTGATTTGCTTCCCGAAGAAATCATCGGGAACCGAAGATGTTCCCGAATACATCTCCTCCGATTCTTCTATTGAGGCGGAGGATGCCACGCCCGAGCAAAGGGTCATCCATCAGCTGCGCCGTCGTGTCCGCACCTGGAGCGTGACCTCGGGGACATGTCCGTCCGTCCGCGTCAAGCCGAACGCGAGCGTCGTATGGCGCCGGGAAGCGCTAGTAGGGGGTAAACGCCTCTGCCTCCCTTCATGTTTGCAATCCGGATTTCTTGCCCCTAACCTTGATTCTTTTGCTCCGGATGTCTCGACGAGTACGGCAACCTCGAAGGCGGCACCGGGATAGCTTGGTAGAGGCCGCCAATCATGGTCATCCTCGTGCGTTCCAAGTCGCCGTCACGGTGGTCCCGGAACAACCGAAGAGGGAGCGACGGCCGAAGAAGCAAAGAAAAGATTGAACCATACTTTCGCTTCTTACTCCACGCCTTCTCGCTTCCCTCCCTTAGGGGACTTGGCCTTCGGGGTTGCTATGTGTAATCCCCGCAAAAAACCAATTGTAGTGTAGTATTGAGCTAAGGGCAATGCATCGAACCGGCCATTTTCTTTTGTTCATTGATTTTTTGTTCTAAAGGCGGCTTCATCCCCGAGCGCCGCCCGTTTCGTGTCGAATGTGTGCAATCATCGATCGATTTCGATGCTAGGATAATACTTCTTCGAGATATCTTCCATTTATTGCGGCGGAAAACTCCTCTCCTAGCAAAGTTTTCAATATGTATGCATTACCGAGAACGCATCCGACCACACGAAAAGGCCCCTCCCGAGTTAGGGGACCATTTGCCGAATTCATCGTATTTAGTTCCAATCGGCGGTAGCGCTTTCCAAACTAGATCGCCTTCTGTAAATTGCTTTACTTTTACTTTCTTGTTATAGTATTTGGCGACCCGCAGCTTGTTTTTCTCGATGTTCTCCAGGGCCCTGAGACGGATCATATGCAAATCTTCTAACTCATCCATCATTAGGCCACTGTAATCCTTGGAGCTTAAATCCTTTTGCAGCACTACTCTCCTTGACTCGATTGCATTTCCCGGGCAAGATCGCGTGATGCCCGTAGACCAACTCGTAAGGAGAAGTCTTTGTAGTTCCATGGGGGGCCATTCGGTAAGCCCACGAGCGCTTCACCGAGTACCGAATGCCATCTCCTCGGCTTCGGTCGATCTTCTTCTCGTATGAGCTTGATCATGATCTCGTTGGAAGCCTCCGCTTGACCATTAGCTTGGGCATAGTATGGGGAAGAATTAAACGAGTTTAATCCCCATGCTTTCGGCAAAATCTCCGAATTCCAACGACACGAATTGTGCCCCTTGGTCGGTGGTAATTGTCCGAGGAATCCCAAATCGATAGATGATGTGCTCCCCCGACGAACTCAATCATGTTTTCTCGACGTCACCTTCTTGAGTGGGATTGCCTCGACCCATTTGGTGAAGTAATCCGTAGCCAAAAGCACGAACTTATGCCCCTTGCTAGATGGTGGATTAATTTGGCCGATCGAGTCTATGCCCCGGCCCCCGAATGGCCATGGCTTGATGATGGGATTTAATGCCGATGCGGGGACTCTTTGAATATTCCCGAATTTCGGCAATCTTGACACCCCTTGTAATACTCAAAGCAATCCTCTAATATCGTCGGCCAAAAGCACCCGGCTCGCCTAATAACCCATTTCATGCGATAGGCCGATTGGTGCGCTCCACATATCCCATCGTGCACCTCGCTCATCATGTTCTTGGCTTCTTCTCCGGACCCGGCATCGTAGCGATACTCCATCTAATGACTTATAGAATAAATTGTCATCCGGAAGAACGAACTTGATTGCCTTATACCGAGCTTCCTAGAGACTTTTCGGGATGGATCTCTCAAATAATCAACAATCTCTTTCCTCCAATCATCTTCCGTAAGATCCGTCCCCGGTGCGCTCACCTCTGCGCAAATGCTTCTTGATCTTCTTTATAACCGGAGGCGCTCCCGAGCCGCCTGTTTGCTTCTTCGTTATGCTCTCTAGGAATGTCTTCGTAGGGTTACCGGTGGAAAGCTCTTCAAGATTTCTCTGCATTCCTCGTAGTAACTCCCTCGGCGCCTCGCTCCCGCACTCGTACCTGGCCGTTTAATTGCTTGATGACCAACTCGAATCCCCATAAATTTCAACCGAAACGGCCCCGCTTCTCTCAAATATTGAAGCCCTCGAAGCAATGCCTCGTACTCGGCTTCGGTTATTTGTGACGGTGGGTTGTATAGGAATGGCGAATTCAAACATCTCACCTCCGGGTGAAATTAGCAGGATCCCTACTCCCCCACCTTTGCCACACGATGACCCGTCAAAGAATAAAGCCCACGGGGTAATTTCAAGCGAGATCAATTGAAGGGTCACGGTGTTCGGTTATAAAATCGGCAATGATCCGACCTTTGATGGCTTTTGCCGATTCATACTTCAACTCGAATTCGATAGAGCTAAAATCCACTTGCCAACCCGACCGTTCAAAATTGGCATAGATAACATATGTTTTATCACATCAAACTTCGAGTATACGGTGCATTCGGCATTCAACAAGTAGTGCCGAAACTTTGTACACGAGTAGTATACGCAAAGACACAATCTTTCCATAGCCGAATACCCGGTTTCGGGATCAAGTAGTTTTCGGCTAAGATAAGCTACTACCCGTTCCTTCCCTTCGAATTCTTGAATAAGGGCCGATCCAATAGTTTGGGTATCGGCCGCCACGTACAACTTGAAAGGCTTGTTTAGCCGAGGAGGGACCGACCGGTGGCTCCTTCATGTATTGCTTGATTTCCTCGAAAGCCTTTTGTTGTTCGTCACCCCATGTGAACTTCGATCTTTCTTCGGCTTCGACAGAACGGAGAGAACGGCAACACCTTCGTGATAAATTTGAGATGAACCTTCTCACAAAGTTGATCTTGCCGAGCAATGATTGCAACTCCTTGAGGTTGGTTGGAGGAACGACTTCATCAATGGCTTTCATGCTCTTTTTGCCAACTTCAATCCCTCTTTCGTGGACCAAAAACCCCAAGAATTCTCCAGTCGACACCCCAAATGCACACTTGTTTGGATTCATCTTCGACCATGCTTCCGGTGCATTCCAGGGTTTTCTTCACATCCTCCGGATGGGAGTCATGGCTTAAGGACTTGATCACTACGTCGTCAATGTAGATTTCCACGGTCTTGCCGATCAACTCATGAAAAATGTAATTCATGGCCCGCTGGTAGGTTGCACCGGCATTTTTTAACCCAAATGTCATGACGATCCATTCAAATAGGCCTATATGACCAGGACACCTAAAGGCCGTCTTCGAGATATCTTCTATTGCCATAAAGATCTGATTGTACCCTGCGTTGCCATCCATGAAGCTAATCACCTTGTGCCCGAGCGGCGTCAATCAAAGCAAATCGGCAATAGGCATTGGGTATCCATCCATGGGAGTAGCTCTCGTTCGGGTCCCCGAAGTCTATGCAAACTCTCATTTTTCCATTTTTCTTGTATACGGGGACGATGTTAGAAATCCACTCCGCATATCTCACGGGGCCGAACGAAGTTTGCATCAAGCAATCTTTCGATTTCCTTCTTCACATCGGCCAATACTTCATCCTTGTAGATTTTCCGGGGCGGTTGCTTATATGGCTTGAAACCGAGGCTTGATTGGCAACCGGTGCCCGACGATGGATCGATCCAATCCGGGCATCTCCGAGTAATCCCGTGCGAAGCAATCTTTATATTCTTTGAGAAGCTTGATTAAGTTCCCCCCGAAGTCCGGTTGCAAACCCGCACCGATGAACGTCGGCCTTGGTTTATCACCGTTCCCAATGTCAACTTCCTCCGGCTTATCGGCCGACATGAATCCTCGTCCCGGCTTGCCATCGGTGCCATCCACGGGGTTCTCCATTAAAAATTACCGTAAGAGCCGACCGCTTGAATCGGGCGTTGGTCACCGCCGACGGGTTCAACGGGACCTTCTCCCCGGTCCTTCCCCGAGAAGCAATCGATGCCTTGGTATTCCCGCAAGGCCGGTTCCATGTTAGCCACGCTCACGGAGTCGTCCGCCCGTACGACCTCAATTTCATCGTCCACCCACCGGATCGGTGTTGATGCATAGTGGATGGGACGCAGCCGCTTGGCGTGGATCCGGTCCGCGCCCAAGCGGGGCCGTAGGCTCCCTTCCCTTCGATGACGAAGAAGGTGGTGAGCGGCGTCTTGGACCCGATCATCAAGTCCACGTGAGCGCATCCTTTGGTATCCGAGGGGTTCCGGCGAAGTCGTTGAGGATGATGCTTGTTGGTGTCAAATCGCTCGGGGTCATGCCAAGCTTCCCGAAGGTGGTGTACGGCATCACGTTAGCGCCGCGCCACCGTCGACGAACATCTTGGTCAATGGCTTGCCATTGACGTACCCCCCTCAAGTACGGCGGCCTCATGTGGCGATTCTTGGCCGGTTTGTCGAAGATGGCCCCGCTTGGCAAGCACCGGTCCGCGCCATCATCTCCTCGGGGCTGCTCGTCGTCAAAGGAAGCTTCCTCTCGCATCACCTGGTTAGCGGGAGCCATGAACTCGTTTGGCGGAAGTATACCATGCATGCGGGGGCTTGACGCTTTGATCCTTCCGCTGGTCCTTGGGGCGCCACTTCGTCTCGTCCGGACCCCGCTTGCTTCATCTCGCGGTTCCTCAAGCGTTGGACCCGCCTCTTCGGCTCTTGCGTAGACCGGGTGGGCACCATTGCCCCTTCTCGCCGGACGTAGACCTCCTCGTCCTCCTCGTGGTCGGCCCACCCGAGATCGCTCGGCGCTTCCCGGGATGATCAATGATTTCAATTTTTTGCCGCCGATCCCCATTCGGGTGGATCCTTCCAAGTCTTTCGTGGACGGATCGGCGATTGGCGCTTTCCCCCTGTACTCGGCATATCCGTCGCTGCATTCGGGACGGTTCCTTAATGTGGGTAGCTTCGGGCCTTCGTTCCCGGCGGTGCTCCGAAAAAGGCGCACCCCCAAGTGGGCGCGCTCTCCGCGCGCGCGCGTCGTTCCCGATTCCATCCGCGCGCTTCCTCCTCGCCCCCGCGTTGCTCCTCCTCGTGACGACGCTCTCGGTAGCGTTCCTTCTCCATCGGCGCCGCCATTTATTAAGGAGGATGCGTGACGTCACCTTGGGTTTGGGCTTGGACGACTCCCCGATCTCGATGTGGCTTTTGAGAACGCGGGGGCGTCGCCACGGACTTGCTCTATGGTCACCGGCGCTTCGGGTCAACCGATCCATCTTGCTTGGACTCGGGCCGAGGTCGGGACCTTGACTTTCCCTTTCTCTTCGGTTGTTATAGCATTGACGGAAAAGCCGAGCATGTTCTGCGGGGAAGGGGTGGCCATCCAGTTTCATCTTGTTATCGAATTTGAGGTGCCCTTCTCGGATAGCCTTTTGGATCCTCATCCCGAAGACCACTCGGTCGTTGATGGAATGGGAGTCCCTGTCGTGAAAGCCGCGGTAACGTTTCGCTTTGACTCCATCGAGCCGAAGCATAGAGTGCCCTTCGAGCGGCTTGATTCGGCCTTCTTTTACCAAGAGCTCAAACAACTTATCGGCCTTTGTGATGTCGAAGTCATAGGTTCCTTTGGTCTGTCGACCCAACGCCGATTCATTGTGAGAGGCTCCTTACCCCACATGATTTCCGCCGCGACTATCTCCGGTTCGTCGTCGGAATCCTCGAACAAATCGGCTTTGTCCAAGAATTGATTGTAGATATCGGCGATGTCGTCTTGCTTGCCAAACTTGGGGTCCTTCTTGAGGCCATATGCCCGATTGCTCATCAAGGATAATTTCCGTGACAGTTGGCCCAAGTTTTCAAACTCCATCCCAAAGAGCTTTTCGCGCACGGTGGTAACATCCCGGCGACGGCCATATCGGCTAGCCGATCGTACGGCAAGTTCAATGAGAAGCACATGCCCTTGACTTCTTGCGAACCTTCTCGTAAACTCCCGGCGGTGTTTCACCGTGCCTTTGCTTTAGGGGTGGCGAGGTCAATCAACTTTTTCTCGGAAGCTGCGGCGAAGTAGTGAGCGTGGAATTTACGCTCCAAATCTTTCCACCCGGCCACCGACTCGGGCGGCAAGGACGAGAACCACCGAAAAGCCCCGGACCCGTCGGCGAGGCGGGGAAGTAGCGAACCCCGAACGTCTCTTCGGGCCGAACATTCCCCCCGGTGCATGAGATAACGAGCGATATGCTCGACCGTGCTTGTCTCGTCCCCGCCCGAGAGAACTTTGTGAATTCCGTTGGTGGTTTTACCCTTGGCGGCGGGAGCACGTTATAGTACCACTCACGGGAACGGCGGCTGTAGGTGGGGCCCCGCATCCTTGGCTTGAGGCCGAGCGGATTCTGCATCAATTCGGCCATCTTGCGAGCTAGGGCATCTTCCTCCCGAGCGCCGCGGCCGCGCGTACCCCGGGTGCGGGAAGGCGTCGAACGCCCGTAATTTCCCACTTCATGATAGCCACCGCCGTATAGATTCCTCTCCGGGAGCCGGTTGGTCGACGGAGCTATTCTTCGGCGGGGTCAAGTGGGGGCCCCGGATGAGCCGAACGCTAGGTCTCCGTACGTGGGCTGGTACGGATTCGGGCCGTTGTTGCACGGGCTGACTCGTCTTTGCTTTGTGGTGGCGGCGGGATTGGTTGACTTCCGAAGCTTGCGGCGGAGGCCCGGAGCCGGGCCCTCCCGCTCCCTCGTGGAGGAGGGTTGGAACGCTTGGCTCCGGAGCTGCGAGGAGGGGGCCGCTGGCACGGCCCCGTGGTGGCGGGCGAGAGCTCGATTCACCCGGCTCACGGTGCTCTTTCCGGCGTACGCCTTTCCGAACGCTTGCCCCGCGCCGGACCAAAGAGGGCCGCCATCATCTGTTGGAGCGACCCAAGGAAAGCTTGATTGTGCTTGGTGAGCACGTCGTCCATTGACTCTTGGAAGATCCGCGCGCATTCTTCCTTTTCTTGGCGGGTCGTAGCGTCGGTTTCTCCCGGCAACGGCACTCCGGGCGAGCCATTCTTTAAATACGGTACCCCACTTCGATTCTTCTTGAATGACATGAGACACTTCGTTGAAACCGATTCACGGCGTCTACGAGCGCCGATGTCGCTGCGGAGAAAGCTCCTCAATGCCGACATCCGGGAGGTCGTGATCTCGAGCATCTTGAACCAATTCGAACGTTGGTCCCACCGGGCGTGCCAAGAAGTGTGTTGACGCAAAATATGCACTCGGCGCCAATCACACAGCAAGCCGAAAAGCTTAGCTTCGCACGCGCGGAGAGAAAGTGACGTGCCGCTCCAATTTTTTCCGAAAATTAACAAAGGGAAAAAAAGTTAAATACCAAAACTTGGAACCTACGGGTGGTACCGGCCGTTCCATATTTACGGCTAAAAAGCCAAGCAAGACGACATGTAGCTATGTGAAGCTACTGTCAAAGAATCGCAACCATTCGGGTAAACACAAAGGAAAAAGGAACATTGCCGAATGGATGACGTAAGCATGACAACGATCGGTCTTTGAATAACAAGAATGCACGTACAAAGCCATGACCGATCCTCAATGAAGATTAACATTAAATAAAGCAAAGCACGAACATGATCATGTATTAAAATAAGCATGCATAGATCCAAAGCAATTAGTCTACCGCATGTCTAATCACTTTAAGATCCGTCGGGCACGACATCAAGCAAATCTATCCACCGCATGATACAACTTGCATGAAAGAACGCACCACTTTCCACAAATAGATCTATCCACCGCATGATACAACCCAAATATGGAAAGCTAGAAGCACACGTCTTCTAAAACATAAATAACGCACGTGATCTACTCGTGAAGATATAACCGAATGCGGGTGGACAACCGATTCGGGATCCATGAGAAGGAACAAACATTACCACGTGAATAAATCTATCGATCGAATTGGAAACCTAACCCACCGATGACTAGCTCCAAAGCAACCCAAAACTCCGCATCTACCGTGAGATGATACCCTATTCTTCAAGATTTATACGCACAAAGCAAGCTTGAACCCACAACACGTGACAACCTGGGACGATCTCGGCTTCGCTACTCCGAGAGCACAAGATCCACGCGTCAAAGACACGAAACTCCGTCTGCATCTACTCCAGAGGAAAAGAGCCGATCCAAACCCATCTAGATTTGGCAAGAGTGTATTACATGAATTAAAACATAAAGTAAACCCATGATAACACAGGGTAACTTAATGAATCTACTCGGATCTGCCAAAATCCAATAGAGCCGATAACTAGCTTCGAGCTAAATCTTAGCCTACCGCATGGCTCATGATCTAACAAGAAACCCTCTTGAACCAAGCTTGAATCTACCGCGTGACACGCCCGTTTATGGTAACAAGACTACTTGTACCGATCTAAATCCACCGCATGATACTAGACATGATACAAGGTTGCCTGGGTACTCACTTCGAGGTCGACGGACGAGTCATCGTCCTCTCGAAGAACTCGACGACACGACAAGGGACTCTAGGGTTTCGGCGTAAGGCCTGTGTATTGAAGAATGAACGTGTCCGTTACATACATCCAGGGATCGTATTTATACCCCGCCGATTACAACCGCGAATGGATTCGCCTAACCAAACTTGATCGCCTATCCATCCATTCGCTCTCCGATCGAGCCACGTCATCGTCCAATCCCGCAAAATCGCCATCGTTCTCATTAACCGGAGTTGTGATAGCGACCGCGGATCCTTCTTTCCTCGAAAATCTCTCGAAAATATCTTTCCTTCCAATTTACCGACTTCTTTTCGAATCGGGACCCACATGTCATACTCCTTACCAAATTTTGGTGTTAACAACGGGGGCTAGTGCGTCGAGGCGGCCGTGGTGCCGGGCTCGTGTGGGCGGGGTACGTGTTCGTGCGCGTGTAGAACGGGACCGAGGCGGGCCGCGCGCGCGCTCCGGGAGCCCTCGACCCGCGCGCGGACGCGCGCGCTTCTGCCGACGTGAGGATGGCGCGCAACCGGTGCGGCGCGCCGCGTGTGTGCGCGCTAGCCACGACGGCGGCGGGCACCGCAGAGAATGCGCCTCCCGGGCCGGGCACGATGGCCGCATCACCCGGGCCGCGCGGCCGCGCGGCGGCAAGGCCCGCACCCGCGAGCGCAAGGAGCCGGCGGCCGAAGGCCGGTCGGTCCGTCGAGGAGTGAGGGGGCTCTGCCTCACCTTGGTGGCCACGGCCGACGTGCGGTGGCGGCGTGAAGCGGGGTGGAGCAGAGAGGCGCGTGGTCGCCCGCGTGGAATGGGGGACCGCGGCGCCGGGAGCAGGGCCAGGGCGTCGGGCGGGCCCCTCGCTTCTCGCGCGTCCCCGGCCCCTCGAGTGGGCTCTCCGGGGCCGCGCGGCCTGGCCACGAGTCAAGGCGGGCCCTCCGGCCTCCTCCTCTCCTCCTCCTCCTCCTTCTTCTCCCATGCGCAGGCTGCAGGGAGCCGGTGAACCTCTCACATGGCTAGGTCGAGGCCACCCCGCGGAGCGCCGCGCGGCCCTCCATAACAAGATGGCGGACGCGGACGCGTGGACGGCGCTGATGGCTCCCAGCGGTGCGACGGCCGCAAAGCAGCGGCGGCGCCGATGCTCGACGTCGCAAAGCGAAAGGGGAAAGCGAAAGCGAGGGAGTGACGGAGGAAGAAGGCCGACGCCGGGGCGACGTCATCCGGGCCCCACCCCGCCGCGTCCCGGCGGCTAAGGCTTGCAGAAGCAGCTTGGCCGTAGCCGGGGCCGCGCGGGCCGAAAGGGGAAAGGACGCAGGGTGGCGCGCGTGCCGGAAGTGAGAGAAGAGGGAGGCTCCTGGGCGCACTTCGAGGGTTTGGGCTCGCGCCCCGAAGCATTACTCCTCTTTCCTTTTCTAATTCCTTTCAAACCCTCCTGATTTAGATTCAAATGATTTTCAGTTTCCAAATTTGAAAATCCACCCCAAATAACTTCCAAATAAAACCAAGAGAACTCCAAGTTTCACACTAACATTTTCTTATATTTCCTAGGATTTCATTTAGCTCAAAAATAAATCTAGGAATTAGGGGAGAGGAAAGGAAGACATCCTTAAATTGTTTGCTAATCACCCAAATAACTCATCGAAAATTTTAAGACCACAATTTTATTAAAGAACATTCCTCACAAATTTGAGGGATGTTACAACAACAATAGACACACCTGGGGACAAGCCACCCTGCTTTAAACCCAACAA
The DNA here is from genome assembly GCA_947561735.1 of Cenchrus americanus. Lineage (NCBI taxonomy): Eukaryota > Viridiplantae > Streptophyta > Magnoliopsida > Poales > Poaceae > Cenchrus > Cenchrus americanus. Next base: position 7,121,705 of record OX387240.1, on the reverse strand, counting down.
GGGCCGCACTAGTCGTATTCGTCAAGATAACCTACGACTCTGCAGTAGCCTCCGGCGCCTCGTGATGAACAAGACCCGCGGTCAACTCCTCCAAATCCAAGCCTTGATCTCCCAAATCGCTTCAATAAAGCTTGAACAAGACTTTGGGGACAATAGGAACACCTCATGAAAAGTCCATAGCCAAGTTTAATCCCACCAAAACTTGTCCAAACAAGAGGAATCGAAGAAATCCCGCCAAAAGCACCTCTAACCCTAGAACATGGAAAACCCCAAAATCGAGCCCCTTTACTCACGGATTTGGGAGGGGAATCACAGCCCAAAGAACCACGAAGGGTTCCCACAAATTTCCCCCATCAAATCCCCAAGAGCAAGGTCCCGAAAACACCCCAAGAAAACCATCAAGAGAGGGCTCCGAAAATCACCACCAAGAACAACCGGGAACAACACAACAAGGCCTTGAGGAACCACGCCGAATCATCTATACATGCCACAAAGGTTCATACAAGGCCCCAGCTTGCCGCCCGATCATCCAACCTCTCACAAGATCTCATCAAGAAGCTCTCAAGCAAGTCCTATGGAAATTTTAAGAAAATAGGAAGGGGAAAGGAAAGCAAAATGAACTAGGTTCCAAGAGATGGTCGCCATCCTCTCACCCTCATGGTTTATATGGAGGCAACCTAAAATCTAAAATATCCTTTCCTAACAACTATGGATACAAGCCCCTCAAGGGCGGTTTTGGAAGTCTTCAAGTTTTATCCACCAGACGGATGCCCGGCGACCGCAACCTGCTTAGCCTCGACGCAAGCCTTGCGATCCCAACGCGTGTCCTCCGCGTCGAAGATTTTAGACTCGCGCTATCAAGACACCTACGACCAAAGGCCCTCACCGCCGACCGGTACCCACCGGCCGGGGACGGCCAAACCCACCGCCGGGACTTCGGTCCGCACCGGCCGCGCACCGTCTTCGTTCTCCGGCCTTGGCTTTCAGGATCAACTAAGGAACCTGGTTTCTCTCGGGGTGAACCACCGAAAACCCCGCAAACTCCTGTAGCCTCCGCCAATCTCCACTCATGACTCCTGGCTCCCACATAGTCCCGACTCGACCTTGGTTTTGAGGCTCAACCAAGAAACCGTCCATGACTTCATTCAGTCGTTCACGCCACCATGTGACCCGCACTTGACCCCGCCTGCCACCGGTGCCTCGAACGAAGCGTACTTGTCTTCTCCACACCAAAGAGGCCTCACCCCCGGCGACGACCTTTCGCGCTTGTTCTTCACTTGCACCAACACCCGCCTGCCGCAACCCGCACCCGCAATACTTAGCCAAGAATTAGTTCCACACAAAGTTGTCAATCACCGGTCACACAAGGAAGCAATTATCCATGGGTCCCTCGAACCAACACATGGTCCTCAATCTCCCCGATGAGTGCATTGACAACACCCACAAAAGTGACAAGAAAGAAAAGAAAAAGAAAAGAAACGAACAAAAAGAAACTCCAACAAGCGATTGAAAGCCAAACAAAGGCAAAGATCACTTGAAGAAGACAAGTCTCGACCCCAGCAAGGGCAACGCTCGACACATCCGAGACAAAACAAAGCTCAAGCAAAGAGCACAAACCACCAAAGCAAAGCTCGAAAACCACAACAACCCCCGCACACATGCAAGCTCCCCGAACCAATGCAACTCTCCCCGGACGAAAGCATGCAAAACACCGCTTGAAAACAAATGGCAACTCGCAACAACTCAGCCTCTCACTCGCCGATCGGTCACCACCACCTACGTACCTAAGGCTTCAACATGTGCACAGATCAAAGACTTCCAACTTGGCCGTACCGTGACCACGACGGCCGACTGGCACACTGCAGCCCGTAAATGGCTCGAAACCACTCCGAAAACCTTCTAAATGCATCTAGCAAGCCATTTACCGTGCACACCAGAGCCCCGTAAAATGGCTCGAAACCACCGAAAACCTTCTAAATGTATCCAAAGAAGCCATTTCAAGCTCAAACTTCTCCCCCTTGTCGACAATGCATGAATCAAGCCAAAAATGTAAAACTTTCAACCTAGAGCTTTTCAAATAGACAAAATTCAGCATAGAATGCTACACATGTCCAAATGAGCAAGTTAGATACTCTATAGCTTCGTATCGATCTCAACTAACATCACCAAGTTGCACAACCATCGATCTAAGCTAAGATGGATTTGGGCAATTTTGCGAAAATTACCTCTCATGAGCAAGTCCTAAACATGATCAAAACATATCCAAATCCAAGAAAAAAGCCGACACAAACTTCATGCTATGACAAATATTCTAATCATAAGACCATCACAAACACCCACAAGCACCTCATACTACACAAAGCCACCGAGCCATGTGCCTACTTCTATGTATGAGACTTCTCATCGGGTAGGCATCATGCAACGGTTTAGCACACAAAGCAAATTAAATTCAGCACATATGACATGGGAGCACATTTCCAAGCATTTTACATTTCATTTTTCATATTCAAAGTTGGTACGTGAAATGTCTTTGCGACAAAAAGGATATGCCCCTCCACAAGATAAGGCAAGCTAAACATTCATGATGGCAAATGAGCCTTGGCCCCATAATAATAAACTAGCTATCCAACCACAAATTAAGTATAACCAAGCCACTAAAACATGTCAAGATCATATAAAAGCATTTACACATGAGATAGCATACATGCGACATTTTTCAAAACATAGCCATCAACCATGGATTATTAAACAAGATCATCAAGAGCTAAGCCAAACTAATCATAGCATACCAAACAAGCTACAAAGACATATATCTCATTTCATGGTGAACAATGTATATGAGAGTAGCTTTTCCTAACCAAATGCATATGATACAAAATGCATGCAATTTAAGATACAAGGATGCCTATACATCATGTTACATATGCCATGCCAAATGCAAGAAATGCACAAAGGAAAGCTATACATATGCTACAAATGAGCTCCCACACACCCAACTCAAGAACTCAACACACACCAGCCCTCGCAAACGAGTGAAAGTTGTTTGATCTAGGGGTTTGGTGAAAATATCGGCTAGTTGGTCAGTGTGTGGGTATATGGATCAAAGCTATCTTTCCTTTCTCTACGTTGTCTCTCGTAAAATGATACCTCACTTATATGTGCTTGGTTTTGGAATGGAGCACTCGGGTTCTTTGCAACGCTTATGGCACCGGTGCTATCACATTGAAGTGGGACATGGGTATACTCCTCACCAAAGTCACTCATGGTGTATGAAACCCAAAGGAGCTAAGAGCAACAATCCAAGGGCAATGTACTCGCCCTGGGAGGGATCGAGCAACACTCGACTGCTTGCGGAAGACCAAGACACCAAAGAAGACTCCCAAAAACCGGCAAGTCCTGCATGGACTTCCTATCCAACCATGAAAAAACATGAAGCGCTGTGAGAAGAGGACGGGACTACCTAAGGACGAAGTCGGAGTGTGACGCAAGCTCCGAAAATTCGCTTCACCGCTTGCCGATGCGAAGTCCCTGGAGACGCTGGAAAACGAGCGTACGTACATACCGAGAATCGGATGTCCCGCCCTCATCGCCGCCAAGTAGAGGAGTGACCCAATCATGCTTCTGCATTCTTCTCGTCCACGTAACTACCTTCCTCGATCCCGCATCAAGAGCCGTAGTTGTACTCATCGCCTTCGTCATAGCCTTGGAATCCTCCATCTTTGAACTTCCGCACAATGTCCTTGGTGTACTTAGCTCGTGCACAAATGTTCCTTCCTTTGATTGCTTGATTTGTAGCTCGAGGAAGAACTCGCAACTCGCCCATCATGCTCATCTCAAATTCCCCGCTCATATCCTCGCAAACCTTGCAACAAGAGAGTTAGACGAGTCACCAAAGACAATATCATCCACGTACACCTACACAATCGTAGATATCTCTCGCCCGCCCGCAGAAACAAGGTCTCGATCGACCTTCCCCATCTCAAAACCTCTCAAACAAGAACCCCCTCAACTTGCCATACCAGCTTCCCAGCGCCCCCGCTTCAACCCATATAGCGCCTTCCCCAACTTGTACACCCGGTGGGGGTACTTCTCACTCTCAAAACCCCAGAGGTTACCTCACATAACTTCTTCCTCCAACACACCATTCGTGGAAAGCACTCTTCACATCCATTTGGTGTGCAACTTGAACCCTTTAGCCATAGAAAAGGGTAGAAGGATCCCAATCGCCTCCAAACGGCTACGGAGCAAAGGTCTCCTCGTAGTCGATCCTCCTTCGACCGAACCCCCGAGCAACAAGCCTCGACTTGTTTCTCACCACTTCACCTTTCTCTCCCTCTTTGTTCTTCCACACCCACTTTGTACCAATTGTCTTACACCCTAGTGATCAAAAATTCCCAAACCTCGATTCCTCTCAAAGTTCTCCAACTCCTCATGCATCGAATTAACCCAATTGTGATCGATAGTGCGTGTCCAATGTCTTTGGGTTCAAAAGTAGCAACAAATGCAAGATGAGCGAAATGAGAATTGTTTCAAACCCTCGACCGTGTAGTGCGTTCATTCGTGTCGCCGATGATCCTCGAAGCCGGGCGATCCACTTGTACTTGGCTTATTAATTAGTGAACTGGGTGTTAGGTATGCTTTACCTGATAAGGGTTGGGGGCTGGCGGGTAGTGGCGTATGGACCTTAGCTAAGACACGGTACTCGTCCGGGAGCTTTATACGTTGCACTGACCAGGTAACCTAGCGGGCAGCCTACATCTGGGGATCTTTGTAATGGCCTCGTAGCGTCCCTATGCAATCACACCTCGGCAGTGTGGTATGATGCCTGATCAGCATCGCATGGTTGGGTTTAAAGTTCTTCGGGACTTTTACGCGACTTGTGGGTAAAGATGTACGACCTCTGCAGAGTGTAAAACTAATCGATTAGCCGTGCCCACGGTCACGGGCGGCCTGGACCCTAACATGATAATTGAACTTGAAGATGGAATTAAATCGTTCTCTCTGGTTATGCTTGCCATGTGCTTGTGGCGTATTTCTTACCTTATGCTTAATGTGGGTTGGTATAAACTTATACTTTATTAGTAATCAGGTGCTAATAAAACTTGACCAACTAAAATTGCTTAAATGCTTATAGCCCAGTCCACTATAAAGCCTTTGCATTCATTCTTTTTGTTGACGGTTAATAATTGTATCAAAGTTCGTTTGTGACTTGCAAGCGGACAAGTCTCCCGTCGTAGTCAAGGGACCCTTCTTCCCTCGAGTGGTGAACCCAAGGTATCGAATCCGTGGAACAAATGTGTGACGCAAGAGTTGATCTAGTAAAGCCAAGTAACTTCAATCTTTGGTAAAAGAGAAACCCTAATGCATCTAGATAAGAGCACAAAACAAAGATAAATCTAATCTACTAAAGACCGGAGAAAACAAAGTAAGATTAGGTAGATAAACCGATCTAGAGGGATCGGGGTAAGCCTTTTGTTGAAGTTCCAAGCAAGAGAAGAAGTAGCAAATCGAATCTTAATAGAAGCCTCTTTAAATCGTGGTTTCCGTCCAAATCTGAAAACATCCGCCTTTCGAGACCCCCGTTCTGTCACAACGTATCCCTATTCATGCGGGGAGCTTAGGGCGAGTCAAAAGACAAGTCGAGATTCTTTCGGAAGATCCGGCGTGTACCTCTAGCCACCGCGGCTACAAGAACACCCTATGTAATCTATCGCGCGAATAGAATTGGAATAAGCAAAGCCGATCGAAAAACGAAATCTTCGAGGAAACACTTGATCGCTAAGAAAAGATTCAACTTGATAATTCAACTATGACAATGATACATACACAAGATCACCACCGGGATCCTTCCTTGATCTTGCTTCTAGCTCCGGGAACTCCGACGTGGTCTTCCATGCAAGGTTCCCACGTCGGCTAGGGAAACCCTAGTCAACTAGCTCGACCCTCTCCTCTCCGACATGGTGTCCCTCTCTTCTCTGCTCCTCGGCGGCCGATCACGAAATCTTCTCTGCGTGGCTCTCGGTCAGGGGACTATAAATAGCCCGATTGGCGGCTAGGGCAAAGGAGGGGGCGTTTGGGCCCTAAATGGGCCTGGGCCGACCGGATCGGGCCGGCCGGCCGGGGCCCATTTAGGCCCGGCCCCCGAGGGCTCCTTCGCTCCACGTCGGTTCCCTTGCTTCCGGATGTTTCCCCCTTCGCATGTAGGTCCATGTCGTCGGTTTCTCTCCGAATTGGACTCAAATCCTTGTCTTGCAAGATTCAAGCACTTTTACGGGTCGGGTCCCCGGAGTCCGTCGTCTTCTCGGATCAAGTCCCCGGCTTCTTGGAGTTAAGTTTGCTTCATTGCATGACTTGTACGGGGCTTCAAGGTCTTGTCATGAGGTGCTTGATGAACTTATCCCGAAAGTCTTGCATTCAACACTAAAACCCTGCATAAACATTAAACTCCAAAACCGACATGCACACGTGAACTTGTTATACCACGGGGGTTAGTACCAATGGATAAGGTATAAAACTCATGCCAACACTGAAGGTAAACTCATGGCTAGGTTGATGGATTTTCACCGTCAACATCTCCCCCATGCTTAAACCTTGCTCGTCCTCGAGTAAGCCTTAGATGGATATCATCATTGCCAAACAATGTTTAAACTTTGCATTTGATCACACATGAGAAAACATAATGCTCTCAAAAATTTTAATTCATTAAAGTTCCATAATGTACTAGCCTTCATCTCTACGGAGGGTAGATTCTTATTAAGCTTATCCCACGAGTATTAACATGCTCACAAAGTTTAAATAGATCTCAGAATTTTTGAAATAAAGAACGAGATAAAGAAAAGCTAAACCGAGTTCACAAATTTAAATCATCTTGTATATTGCTCATGAACTCTCATCTCACTTGTCTCTCAAGCCTATATATTCTACTCCTTTCCCTCTCATATATATGTGTGGTAGGCTTTATATGGAGCTTTGGGAAAGTTTAGTCCTAACAAGATTTTATAAATGAGGTGTTGTCAAAACAAGACAAGCTTTTCTTGGTCTTACCGAGACTCGTCAAAAAGGTCATTGGAAAATAATGTTAAATCAAGGAGGGGAAAGAGAAAAATACACACACTTTTAGATGAGTGGACATGTGCAAATGGCAAAGAGTGATCCCGAGGCACAAAGGAAGTCCTCGTTATCGGATTGCACATGGTTGGAAAATGAGAATGGATCTTTTTAACTTGAAGCCTTGAATGCACTCTTAGAGAACCGGGGAGTTTACTTTACGCATATATTTTTTTTCTCATATTTCTCATTCTTTTCTTTCTTTCTTTCTTTCTTTCATTCATTATATATATATATATATATTTTGCCTTGAAAGTCATGAGTATCTCTGGATTTTTTTCTTTCATCATCATTTTTTTTAAAATATTCCCCTTTTAACTCTAAAACTGCACCGTACCTACCTCCTCCCCATGCTTAGACGTTGTTCGTCCTCGAGCAAAGAGGCGAAAAACATGGTAGGTACCGAAAATAATTTTCCTTGGAGAGATACTTGAAATCTTCAATGTTGGCACCGTTTTGCGATCTTCCTTGAATTGATGATCCATTCTCAACGATAGGTTGTGGTCAAGGAGGTAATCACAAAAGATGATATTTGGTTTAAGGGTGGATATCCGGCGAAGTTTGTGAGATCACCGATGCGGGGATACACAATGCACGGATAAAAGGCTAGCAAAAAGATAGATACGCAAAAACGGAATGACCAACTTCTTAGTCTCGGGCCAGAGAAATCATGGCCTGCAATAACTCACTCAAAAATAAATCTTGTACACTAAGGTTTATGCACTCAAATATATATAAGGCTTTGGATAGGTTGAGCAACACACAAGCGATATTTGTGACAAGGTTAGCAATATTTTTGAGCATAAAAGACATCTTTAATCTATTCATAACTTGAGAGCACATAAAACACTATGGGTCTTTATTTTAATCATAACCTCCGCTGAAAATTAAGCTAGCATTTAAATAAATTCAGATTTGTATTTTTAAGAGAGCACTAGCTTAAACATGCATAAATCAATTACAAAGATGAACAAAGCTGCAATTATAATCATATATCATCATGGCACGAATTTTGTAACTTTTCCAATGATATAATCAAGGTGGTGTCTTTATTAATGATGACATCAAGTTGAAATACAAACTGAAAATAAACAAACATGCTTGCTGAAATTTAAATAAAAACAGAAAATACTACGCAAACACACATAAGCAAAAGCTGAAAATTACAGAGAAAAAGAAAAGAAAAGAAAACTAAAGTTCCTAAATCTTCTAGTCCTCCGCCGGTGGTTGATGTTGATAATCTTGATAATAATACCCTTGCTCATAATATGATTGGACACTTCCTCCGACGAATTGATTTGGCTCCACAAGGTGAAGGCGTCCAAGTTCAAAGGCAATATTTGTGTTGCCTTCACCAAGTTGAGCTGCGTTAGCTTCGATGGCTGCGATGTTTTGAGCATTTCTTGCAGCATACCCTCCAATTATGGCCATGCTTTGTTGTGGTTGGGGATGATGAGCATAGAACTCCGCGAAGTTAGCGTTGGGCACAACATAATTTGGTGGGGGTACCGGTGCACCACCCCCCCCATGCTTGCTCTTGTGGCCCTCCGTAATAACTTGGCGGAGGAGGGATCCCGCCGAATGGTTGCACATTGGGTTGTGCTCCACTCGCTTGTGCGGAGGATGTTCCCTCCTCTACGATTCTTCCTCTTTTGTTCTTCCTTGCAGGGACAAGTAGTCCCTCTTCCAACCAATCTTCTCTTCCTTCGGTGAAAAGCCTAAGCCTCTCATTCGGAAGGGGTAGGTTCACTATGGCCAACCGATAACCTCCTCTCTCATCTCCACTAATGTATTTGCCTTGCCGCAAATACTCAATGCCGAGAGAGGTACCACGCAAAAGGTGGTCGGGGTTTCTTGCGATCCCCGGCCGCAAGGAAAAGGCCAACATGGAGAGGTAACACCCCGAACCAATATTACCCGCCCCCGATGTTGCTTCACAACACCATCGGTTGATCATGAGGTAAGAGGGGTCTATTGGCTGCCTGGCAATTAAAGCCGAGCATAGCCAATTCAACTCCGTGTCGGTCACCTTTGTCTCCTTCATCCTCCCCAATACCCTCTTGCACATCCAAGAGTGAAATATCCGGATAATGGGGTTGCGGATGCAATTGCGTTGTTGATGGGCTTCTCCGGGAGATCATATTCCAAAATCCCGCTAACATGCGGGTGGCACGTCAACTTTCTCCGGAGCTCCCTTGTGGAATCCAAGTAGCTCCCTAACGTGCTCGTAGGGAACCACTTGTTGGACTCCCTCCAAACGGAGAATGACAAGCTTTGCACCCCATCATCATCAACGATGGGTGCAATAGTCATCAAAATTTCCAAGGCGAACCCCAAATGGGTGTCCACCGATACTCCGTTGGAGAACCGCACCCATCCAAGGTGCCCCAACATATAGTATATGTCGGTGCCAAAACCCAAGGTGTAGAGTGCTTGGTCGTCGAACTCGACGTTGGGCACAAGCCTCTTCTCAAGATTAGAGAGCCTCTCCTCCTCCTCCGCCGACAAGATGATGAAGCCGTACGAAAAGTATGTCGGGGTGTAAGGAGGTGGCGCGGTTGAGCGGGTCGATCGTCGTGGTGGCGCGGGCTGCTCCTCCGTGTGCCCACGAGGTTCGGTGAACCTCATGGTAGTGCAAGAGGGTCCGTACGCTTGCGGATCGTAGAGGGATACGTCTTTTATCCGTCAACAAGCCCCTTTTTCTGGCGCCGTTGCCGGGGAGCAAGTTAGTTTACATCGTTTGATTTGCATCTAACTTAGTTTTATATTTTAGTTCATCTTTTATTTGCTTTATCTAACATATATTATCAGAAAAACACTTGTTTCTTTTTTTGTTTTTGTTTTTATCTTATTGTCTAGATGGAGTTCGTTAATCAACTTTGTGGAAGAACCGGAGAAATCATTAAGGGATTACGCTAGCCCTCGATGTGAAGACATAAAGGTACAAGAGTCGGATTCGAAGCTCGAAGCGACCAAGTATGAAATTAAATCCAAGATCATGAAGATGGTGGCGGAAAACCCATTTGAAGGGATGGTTACGGAGAACCCATATAGACACATAAGGGATTTCACGACAATATGCAACACGGTGCGTCAAGAAGGAGTTCCCGATGAATGGTTCAAATGGAATCTCTTTCCCTACTCACTTGCCGGCAAAGCAAAGACATGGTATTCGGTTGCGTCCTTTGAAGTTGAAGGCAATTGGAACAAGTTGACAAAGAAGTTTTGCGAGAAGTTCTTTCCAATGAGCAAGGTTCAACATCTAAGGAGGCAAGTGATCAATTTCATGCAAGGAGAAGAGGAAGGGATAGACCAAGCCTGGGATAGGTTTAATGAATTAATCGAACAAGGACCAAAACTCGGCTTCACCGGTGACGTACTCTTGCATACATTTTTCTTTTCCCTAACCCCTAGTTGCATGCGACACGTCGAAATGTGTGCAGGTGGGGATCTCATGGAGAAAACACTCACGGAAGCCGCCCAACTTCTACAAAAAGTTAGTAAAGCGGCTGCCATGCGAAGAGATTGGGAAACAAGACTTGCGGAAGAGCCGGAATTCAATTCAAGGAAGAAAAAGCTTGCTGATTTTTCTAAAGATGCAACCCCGAAAGTCACAAAAGAGGAACCAATCATGGAAAAGCTTGAACAAGAACACATCAAGTCAAGAACTACACCAAACGTCGACTTCGTCGCACCAAATGAGACGAACAAGAGAAGCATGTCAAGCGCGAAGCCACTAAGGGAGTTCGAACCAATGGATTGGGTTCCTATTGATTACGGAGAAGTATTCGACAAGAGAAGACCGTTCCCTAATCAAAAGGGAATGGCAAGAGCATTGGAAGTCGATTTCCCACCGGAGAAGAAAGCTGAAAATTCATACGACCTTGAAACCACCGGTGAGATTTTTGAAAAGCTCTTTGGAGATGACGTGGTGGATCCGGAACATATTGCCGAGGTGAAGAGGATCATGGGGATCAAGCCCGAAGCATCACCATACGCTCGCCTTGCTGAAATTTATTCGATCGGATCCGAAGAATAAGAGAAGATGACGCCGCACTTGAGTTGCGAGATCAACGGAGTTCAATGCAAAGCCTTATGCGACATCGGAGCCCAAGTAAGTGTTCTATCTTCTAAAATTTACGATAAAGTTCAATACCACAACCTAGACTTAGCTCCAACATCAACGAAATTAATTATGGGAGATGGTAGAACTATCAAACCTCTAGGTATTGCTTGCAACATGAAAGTAAAAATCTCTAGAAACTATATACCAACCGATTTCTTTGTTATTGATGCTTACCATAGCAATTCTGATCATATAATCTTAGGTAGGCCTTTTCTTAAGTTGGTTGATGCCGTGTTAGATGCCGGAGAAGGCAAAGTAACAATGAACCTTAATGGAACAAAGTACACATATAACTTTCTTCGTGCTTCTAAACACCTTACTCCTTTTCCTCCCGAAGATGAAGAAGTAGAAGAGATAGATAGTCTTTGTTTTGTTGAAACCCTTAGAGACCCGGTGCAAAGAGCGATGGAAAATCAAATTAGTAATCAACAAGATGAAGAACTAGAGGAAGCGACAAAAGGCTTAGAGCCGCATGACGGTAGCGTGGAGGAAGAGAAGTTCGAAGACATAGGAGAAATCAAACCCGAGGAGCCACAAGTGCCCGAAGTAGACCTTAAACCTTTGCCCAAGGGATTAAAATATGAATTTTTGGGCCCGGACAAAACTTATCCGGTCATTGTGAGCGACGAGTTGAGCCCCGAAGAAAATGAAGCGTTGCTGATTTTATTAAAAAACATAGGAAGGTGATTGGATATTCAATTAATGATCTCAAAGGTATTAGCCCAGACCTTTTGCACTCATCGTATACCAATGGAAGACCAATGTAAGCCCGTAGTGGACCACCAAAGGAGGCTAACACATGCCATGCGAGAGGTAGTAAAGAAAGAGGTTATCAAGTTACTTGATGCTTGGAATCATCTACCCGGTTCCGCATAGCGAATGGGTGAGCCCGGTACATTGTGTGCCGAAGAAAGGAGGTTTAACCGTGGTGAAGAATGAGAAGAACGAGTTGATACCGCAAAGAACCGTGACCGGGTGGCGGATGTGTATTGATTACCGTAAGCTTAACAAAGCGACGAAGAAAGATCACTTCCCCCTACCGTTCATAGACGAGATGCTCGAGAGGTTAGCAAACCACGCTTATTTTTGCTTTCTCGATGGATACTCGGGGTTCATGCAAATTCCCATTCACCCGGAAGATCAACATAAGACAACGTTTACGTGTCCTTACGGAACGTTTGCATATAGGAGGATGCCCTTCGGCCTATGCAACGCTCCGGCCTCTTTTCAACGTTGCATGATGGCCGTGTTTTCGGAATTCATCGAAGAGATTGTTGAAGTGTTTATGGATGATTTTTCCGTTTACGGGAAGACGTTCATGGATTGCTTAGCAAACTTAGAAAAGGTCCTTAGAAGGTGTGCGGAGGTAGATTTGGTTTTAAATTGGGAAAAATGCCACTTCATGGTTAAGCAAGGCATAGTGCTCGGACATGTGATATCCGAGAGAGGAATTGAAGTGGACAAGGCTAAGGTAGAGACGGTTGAGCAACTCCCACCTCCTACGGATGTTAAGTCCTTAAGGAGCTTTCTAGGCCATGCCGGATTCTATAGAAGATTTATAAAGGACTTCTCGAAAATCACTAAGCCTTTAACGCACCTTCTTCAAAAGGATGTGGCTTTCGACTTTGATGAGAAGTGTCTAGCGGCATTCGGACCTTGAAAAATGCGTTGGTGAGTGCTCCCATCATCCAACCTCCGGATTGGAGCCAACCTTTCGAGATCATGTGTGACGCAAGTGACTACGCCGTAGGCGCGGTCTTGGGTCAAAGAAAGGAAGGCCGAGTTCACGCCGTTTACTACGCTAGCAAAACTCTTAGTGGGGCACAATTAAATTACGCCACTACGGAAAAAGAGTTGCTAGCGGTAGTATTCGCTTTCGAAAAATTCAGATCTTACATCGTGAACTCGAAAGTCATTGTTTACACCGATCACGCAGCTATCAAGTATCTCTTGGCTAAGAAGGAAGCTAAACCACGTTTGATTCGTTGGATCCTTCTTCTCCAAGAGTTTGATGTTGAAATTCGTGATAAAAAGGGGGTGGAGAATGTTGTGGCCGATCATTTGTCTAGGATGAATCGTGGACAAGATGATAAAGATCCCATAGAAGATAAAATGAGAGATGACCACCTCTATAGAGTGCTTGATAAAGATACTTGGATGATCGACATCATTCGAGCAATTCGAAAGATGCCCCTCGACCATCTAGACAAAAACACTCAAAGGAAGATAATTTCCGAAAGTAAGAAATATTTTTGGGATGCACCATACCTCTTCAAGCTTGGCAATGATGGAGTGATGAGAAGATGTGTGCCAAGGGAAGAGAGGCTTGAGATTCTAAGGAAGTGCCACTCGGCGGAGTACGGTGGGCACTATAGCCATTTTCGAACCGAAGCCAAAGTATGGTCGAGCGGATTCTATTGGCCGGAGATGCATGAAGATACTAAAAGATATGTTGCGTCATGCCCCGAATGCCAAAGAACCGGAAACATCTCTCAAAGAAATTCTATGCCTTTGAAATACAACTTGCAAGTCGACATATTCGATGTTTGGGGCATAGACTTCATGGGGCCTTTTAAAAACTCATTTGGATTCGAGTATATACTCGTTATGGTTGATTATGTATCCAAGTGGGTAGAGGCTATACCATGTCGTAAAGCTTCCACGGAGGAGTCCATCACTATGATCAAGAACGTGATTTTTCCCCGTTTCGGTACACCGAGAATCTTGATAAGTGATGGAGGAACTCATTTCACCGGGAAGAACTTTAAAAAGTGCTTGTCCAAGTTGGGAATTGAGCATAGGGTCTCCACGGCCTATCACCCACAAACCAACGGACAAGCGGAAACGTCAAATAGGCAATTAAAAAGCATACTCAACAAGACCATAGAGAAGGGAGGCAAGGATTGGTCAAAGAAATTAGACGGAGCTTTATGGGCTTATCGAACGGCGTTTAAAACACCGATAGGTATGACCCCTTATCAATTCGTCTATGGAAAAGCTTGCCACCTTCCGGTTGAGTTGGAACATAAAGCCTATTGGGCGATAAAAGAGATGAACCTTGATCTCGATGCCGCGGTGGTGAAACGAAGGATTCAAATAAGCGAGCTAGAGGAGTTGAGGTTGAAAGCTTATGAAAACGCAAGCATATACAAAGAGAGAATCAAAAGGTGGTATGATAAAAGATTGAAGAAAAAAAGAATTCAAAGAAGGAGATAAGGTCCTCCTCTACAATTCGAGGTTTAAAACCTTCGGAAAGGGGAAATTGCAAAGCAAGTGGGACGGACCTTATGTTGTGCATTCGGTGTTCTCCAATGGAGCGGTAACCATTATGGATATAAACGGCGATCAATTTGTGGTGAATGGACAGCGGCTTAAGGTTTACTACGAACCCGATGTCGTGCCCATTCATCATGTTAACGTCTTTACCATGGAGGAAGAGCCCGAACGTCCCGCCTAGGACGAAAAAACAAGGCACCAACTTCTGTAAATAATATTTCTTTTAGTTCTCTGGAGTTTTTCGCGAAGATTTACTGGGCCAACTTTTTCCCATGGGCTGAGGAAGAAAAAAATAGGGCGGTGTGCAAAAAACCGGACCGGCCTGGCCCCCGAGGAAGGGTGGGCCGGCCGGCCTAGTCGGATCGGCCCGGGGGGCCCGGCGCCCGATGTCCCCGAATTTCGCCCGAACTGCTCCTTTTCGACTTCCTTGTTTGGTCGGAAAATTTTAAGGGAAGTGTAAAAAAGGAAAATAAGGTTTCCGCAGCTTTTCCCTCGGGACTATATTTTGGCCGAATTGGGAGCTCGAGAATCAAACCTTTCAAGCAATGTGTTGCACCCTTGTAGCGACCATTGAGCCTCCAAAAAGCTTAGAGTTGAAGGTAGAAGCCAAGAAGCCATCGATGGAGGAGGCGATGCGATGCGAGGTCAAGCTACCCGTCAAGAGGACCGCACGTATCCGTTGCGGAGGACGTGTCCCGACCGGAGCTCTTGCATCTCGCTACCCCGTCAAAGGAGAGAAGGTCCCTACACCCGTTCGAAGGTCGGCACGTCTCCAAGGCATCAAGCGCAAGGATTACAAGGAGGTGTCGCCGGAGCCTAAGGATTATGGGGATAGCGACTACTCCGATGTTGACGGTTAATAGTTGTATCAAAGTTCGTTTGTGACTTGCAAGCGGACAAGTCTCCCGTCGTAGTCAAGGGACCCTTCTTCACTCGAGTGGTGAACCCAAGGTATCGAATCCGTGGAACAATGTGCAACGCAAGGATTCAATCTAGTAAAGCAAGGTAAGCTATCTTATGAAGGTAAGTTGCATCTAATCTACTAACTCATAAAGAAAACGAATCTAATCTAATCTACTAAAGAGGTAGCAAGAGAAAGCAAAAGATAACCAATCTAGAGAATCTAGATCATGCTTATGTTGTAGCTCCAAACAAGATAGATGAAGATAGCAAAGCGAATCTCATTAAAAGCATCTTTAAATCGTGGCCTTCCCATCCGACTCCGAAAACATCCGCCTTTCGAGACCCTCGTTCGTCACAACGTATCCCTATTCATGCGGGGAGCTTAGGGCGAGTTCGATAGAACAAGTTGAAATCACTTGGCCGGTCCGGTATGCACCTCTAGCCACCGCGGCTACAAGAGCACCCTATGTAATCTAGCAGCAAACTAGATCGTAGAAGAAGCAAAACCAAGAAGAAAACAAAATCATCGAGAAGGCACTTAATCGCTAGAAATCGGATTCACTTACAAACTTCACCATGAATGATTACATGAACAAGATCACCACCGGGGCCCTCCCTCGATCTTGATCCTCGCTCTGGAGCTCCGACGTGGTCTTCCATGCAAGGTTCCCACGTCGGCTAGGGAAACCCTAGACAACTAGCACGACCCTCATCTTCAAGTTGGTGTCCCTCAAGCTTCTCTCGCTCCTCGGCGGCGGATTACGACTTCGGTTTCCGCGTGGCTCTCGGTCGGGGGGCTATTTATAGCCCGAGAAGCAATTAGGTCAAAGGAGAGGCCGATTGGGCCCCGAATGGGGCGGGCCGGCCGGCCGGGGCCGGCCGGCCTGGGCCCAGTCGGCCCATCCCGCGGCTGCTTCGCCGGTGTTGCTTCCCACGTCTTCTAGATGTTCTCCCCTTTTGCATGTGGGCCCTTGACGTCGGTTTCTCTCCGAATTGGACTCAACTCCTTGTCTTGCAAGATTCAAGACTTTTCCGGTTCGGTCCTCGGAGTTTATCATCTTCTCGGGCTTGGTCCTTGGGCTCTTGGAGTCATGTTCACTTCATTGCTTGACTTGTATCGGGCTTCAAGGTCTTGTCATGAGGTGCTTAATGAACTTATCCCGGAAGTCTTGCTTTCAACGTTAAAACCCTGCGTAAACACATAACTCCAAAACCGACATGCACAAGTGAACTTGTTATACCACGGGGGTTAGTACCAATGAATAAGATACAAAAGTCATGCCAACACCGAAGGTAAACTCATGGCTAGGTTGACGGATTTTCACCGTCAACATCCGACGATCGTAGCCCGAGCTCGTGGGCGGCCGCCGGTAGAGATGATGATGATTGGGATGAGCATCCTTATGAAAGGACTCCCGAAGGCCCCAACCGCGACGGCAACGGCGGTGGCGAAGGCAACAACATTGGAGGTGGCGACGACGGTGGTGACAACGGTGGAGATTATGGCGACGACGACCCCTTCGGATTGCATCCGGTGTGCTGTCGAGTTTGCCGTCAATCCATCGCAGCTCTCTACGCGTCGGCCGACGAATGTCTTCAAACCATGGAAGCGATGAAGCGGCCGTATGGAGGACTTGGAGCGCGTAGTTGAAGATGACTACAAGTTCCTTAACCGCAACGTGCGCAAGCTTTTCGGCATGGTTGGAAACATGAGAGGCAAGTGGTGCAAAGCTTGCTTGAAGTACCACTAGATCTAGTTTTCCCCTTAGGATTTTTGTAAGATACGACGAGGACGTCGTATGTTTTAAGTGTGGGGGAGAGCTAGCCTTAGCTTTTGAACTTCAAGTTTAGGTTCGGTTTAATCTTCGTGTGAGAGTCTTAGTGTTTTAATGAGTCTTTAGTTTTCGAGTCTGTTTTTAAATTTTTGCAAGTGTCTTAAATTAGTGTTGAGTCAAGAAAACCAAATAAAAAGAGTCTTTATATATATATCTTTGTGTTTTATGTATTGTTTATCTTTATTTACTTGTTTGCTTAATCTTCGATTCTTGATATATGAACACAAGTATATGGTTTGAAAAACGTTTACCGTGGTGCTTAGTGGATCGCTACTACTTAAAGTACCCATACCGCACTTCGATCTTGAGCTTCACATGCTAGTTGTGCTATGTTCGATGCTAAAAATTGGAGGATTTCAGTTCTGAAAATTATTTTAAAACCCTTGTAATAAAGGTTAGCAAAACCTCTTTTTCCAAGTTGAGAGTAAGAAAAAATCCCTATCCAAAGCCAAGTTTATTTTTTTCGCTCCACCATAAGTGTGATTAGCACGACGAGTTAGGCTAGGACCCTTCTCTCTTGGTGAGTTTTAATTTCAAGCAATGATCATGTCCTTGTGCTTATCTTTTGTTGCTAGCCTCGTCATATATTCAGTTCATGACTTTCACAACGAAAGTCATGAATATCGCTGAATTCCATACCCAACCCTATACATCTCTTTTGTACATCGTATTCCTTGAACACAACCTATTTTCAAAGTTTCGTCTCGTCTCTAGCATGATTTATTTAAAAATTTCAGATTGTATGCATGCGAGGAAAGAGAGAATTGAAAGCTTTGAAAAGTTGTCAAGAGAGAGAAAAATAAAGAGAAAAAGTATGTGTATGGAAATGAAAGAAAGAAAGAAAGAAAGAAAAATCATATGTGAATGAAAGAAAAAAAAGAGAAAAAGAGAGAAAGATGAGTTAGCAATGAAGATATGAGAGGGATGGATCAAGTGAAAGAAAAGAAAAATAAAGTGTAAGGAAGGATGTCACGTTGATTGTGAGACGAAACTTTTACTCTATTTCCAACCATGTGCAATCCGACAACGAGGACATCATTGGTGCCTTGTAGTCACAATTTTCTTTTGCCCTTGCACATGTCCACCATTCTAAATCTTCTCATCCTTGATATCCCTACATATGGTTAATTCTCATGATCATTGGCTTTGAAAGGTAGACAACCATTAGAGGAAGTTCTTAGTTTGACAATACTTGTGTTGATTGCGCTAGCCCTACCTATAGCTCCACTTTACATAATATATGAGAGATTAATGGGAGGTGAGAGTTTTATAAAATTTGGTTAGGGTAGCCACTTCATATGAGTGACTTGAGAGAGCTTGGAGAAAGGTTTTTGTCTAATACTTGTTGCAGGAATTTTTGTTTTGAAAATCATAAAAACCCTCCGATGGAAGCAAAGAAGTAAGTATGGCTGAAATTGAAAGCTTCGGGTGAAGAGTTTGAGTTGTGGGGTGAATCTTGACGTGGTAAAAATTCTAAACGCCCATGTTTATGTTTGATTATCATTACTTTGTGTTTATGAATTAAAGATGAAGGGATTGAATAACTTGTAAAGAAGGATAAGTGGTACACGATTACACTCCTTGGACGAAGTTCTTTTACGAGTACTTGCTCGAGGACGAGCAAGAGCTAAGTGTGGGGGAGATGTTGACGGTGTATTTTGGTGCACCTAGCATGTTCAATACACTTTGGTTTGGATTTGATTATGGAACTAACCCGCCACTAGGCACACTAATCATATAACAAGTTCATCTTTGTGCATGCATTTGGAAGTGTTATGTTTATGTAGGAAATCATGGACATAAAGGACGGATTCGCAACAAGTTCAAAGGAGCATTCATGGAGTCTTGTTCGTGTTCATGAGCTTGCTGAAATTACTTCCAATGGTGGCGAGGACCGAAGTGCTACGAGGAACACCCCGGGGATTGAAGCGTAAAAGATCAAACTTCATGCAAAGAGAGTCTCCATCTTGATCGCGAGGATAACGGCGTCAAAATCATCCAAGTGGAGGGGGCAAAGTAGATAAGTGCACGAGGACCCACGGTGCAAAAAGGGCGACCGAACCGGGCCGAGCGAGCACCGGGCCGGCCGGCCCGGGCGGGCCGGCCCGCCCCCACTTCGGGCACCGGTTCGGTCCCGTCTTCCTTGCCCTCGAAGGATCTTCGACCCTAAAACCCCCGACGCGCCGCCAACACCGGGAGAGGAGTTTATTCGCACCAGAAGGCCATCTACAAGCTAGAGAGAGAGGAGGAGGATCTCCGGCGGGAGATCAACCACCTCGAAGGAAGCACCCTCTCGTGGAGAAGAAGGAAGACACCGGCGGAAGGGAAACCATGATCAACGGTGCCATGATCAGCACCTTGATGGGGTAATCTTCTCATTCGTCCATGGGTTGTAATCGATATTGAGATGTAATCGCACTTTGTCGGATTATCTATCTATCATCTTGTGTTGAATATACTTTAATGCTTAAGGCTTGCAACCGTGCCATAGAGGGAGTAGAGCTCCAATGCTTCCTTGGATCCATTCAATACGCCGTGGCCATCAAAGGTCTAGTCATGAATACCTTCGCGTAGTGACAGTACGAGAGGAGGGAAAGGGCGAAACCGTGGTCACAACCCCGATAGATTAGATTGGTTTTCATGTCTTTAAGCGATTGCATGCTCTAGTATCGTAGACCCATGGGCGAGTGTCTTCTTCCTTGATCGTTTATCATTCTCTCTAGTGTAGTTTAGTGTTTTCTAGTATAATATAGTTAGGGTTTTAGTAGCTAGTGTGTCGTTGTTGATCGAACGCTTGTAATCCCCTTGCTCCGCGGATTGACAAGAACCTTGGGAATCCCGTGGTGAGAAAGGTGTGGGGTCCGTACGCTTGCGGATCGTAGAGGGATACGTCTTTTATCCGTCAACACTCTTGTTGCTTAGCATCGACCATTGAGGGATAGACCACGGCGCTTATTACTGGTTAGTGTCGGGACCACATTCCACACCGACAGTTGGCGCCCACCGTGGGGCAATCTGAGCGCCTAAGGTCATTCCACCAACTCCCTCCATGGTGATCCGCACTGAGTACCGTGGCACACGCTACTGCATGGGCAGCTCGGACCCCCTCCCCGCCGGGTTCGAAATCCGGTTCGGGGGCCTGAACTTTCAGGCCACGGGGAACGGCTACCTCATGCGCCTCACCAACCGTGAGGAACTCCGCGCGCGGCGCCAGGCCGGGTCCGCTCCGGTCCCCGCTGCACGCACCACCACGGCGCGGACGCCCACGAGGCACGGATGCCGCGGGCCCGTCAACGCCACGACGTCGCCGCCGCTGCGAGCGCGCGCTCGCGCCAAGCGCGGTCCGAGCGACGGCGGGCCGAGCGCGCCGCCTCTCGGCACGGCGCGCCCGCCGCCACGATCACCGCCATCCCAGCGGGACAGCGCACAGTCTCCAGACCACGCATCCCCATTGGGCTGCGTGGCGCCACATCGGCCTACAACGCAAGCGTCAACACCACGATGCGCAGGGTTCCGCCTGGCCGTCACGTCTTTGTCGCCAGGGATCCCGGCGCCTCGGCGGCTGACGAGTCGTCCCCGGGCTCCCTCGACGCGTTGCCGCCCGCCAACCGCCACGGGTACGCGAGAATGGGGACTTCTCCGGCGTGCCGACCCGGGTCATGTTCAGGCGTTTCCTTGACACTACGGACTACTGGTTCGGCTGCTCCGATGACTCCAGCACCGGGAGTTACGACCCCGCGCGGGAGTGCTACGCTGTCATCACCAACGACCCAGCCAATGCCGCCGGTGCGGTGGGCGCCGGAGACAGGGAGATCACGCCTGCCCCAGGGATCGCCACACGCCTAGCCGTAGGGACAAGCGCTCCTGCCGGGGCCGACGCCGACGCGCGGCTAGCCCAAGCCCGCGAGCTCGAGGCCAAGCCGGCGGAGGAGTGCGGACGGTGCGGGCGCTCCGCGCCTCGATGGCCGGAGAAGCCTCCGCTCGCGGCGAACGTGTGCGGGAGCCGGGGCGACAGGAGCTCGCGACCACATCAACGCCGACAACCCTGATGTGCCGCCGCGGGCAAGTCAGAAGCTCGTTGCCGCCGCAACGCTGCTACGGGCCATGCCGCACCCTCGACCCCTGAGGCGCGAGACCTGCACCGCGAGGTGCAGACTCTCATCGAGCAAGCGGCCGTCCAGCAGGCCGAGAGCTCGGCGTCGCGCATCCGCCAACAAGGGGATGCGCGGGGGTGACGGGGGCCGCACAAGGGGGCGAACCCTCGGTCCACGCAGGGGAAGCGGCGGGGCGACCCGCCAACTCGGGACGCGCAGCGGCCAAGGAACGGCTCCTTGACACGCGCAGAGCTCCGGACGGTGATGCTCGCAACGTCATCAACGCCCGCCGCACGAGCAAGGCGGACGCCCGAGCAGCGGTGGGTTACCACCCTCGACGGGGCGGATGCTACGACAGCGGCGAGGACCGCTCCCCGACGCTGCAGCCCCCGGGGACCCGTGTGTTCAGCCGGGAGATCCGCGCGGCGGCGTTCCCCCAGCGCTTCCTCCAACCCTCGACCATTGTCAAGTATAACGGGGAGACGGACCCCCGCGTGTGGCTCAACGACTACCGCTTGGCTTGCCAGCTGGGCAGGGCCACCAGCGACGAGGTCATCATCCGCAACTTGCCCCTCCACCTCGGCGATGCAGCCCGGACATGGCTCGAGCACCTGCCCGCCAGCCAAATCCACAACTGGGATGATCTGGTCCGCACGTTCGTGGGTAACTTCCAGGGCACGTACGTGCGCCCTGGAAATTCCTGGGACCTGCGCTCCTGTACTCAGAAGCCCGAAGAATCGCTGCGGGACTTCATACGGCGCTTCTCCAAGCGCTGTACAGAGCTCCCCAGCGTGGCGCAATCCGAAATCGTGCACGCCTTCCTCGAGGGCACCACGTGTCGGGACCTCGTGCGAGAGCTGGGACGCAGCCCGCCCGCGGACTCCAACGAGCTGTTCGACATCGCCACCAGCTTCGCCTTAGGAGAGGAGGCCGTGGGAGCGATCTTCGACGGCAAGAAGGGCAAGCGCTCGGAGGACGCGCCCGCGGAGGGCAGCAAGTCCAGGGAGCCCCACCGCAACGACAAGCGGGGCAAGAAGGGGGAAAGAAGCCGCGCCGCGAGGCGCGCGAGCGAGGGCGCAACGGCGGTAATGCCGAGGCCCTCGCCGTTGACCGGCTCGACGGGGCCCTCGACCGCCCCTCGAGGCCCGGGGGGTGTTTAACGACATCTTCGAAGAAGCCATGCCCTTATCACAAGACCCCGTAAACCACACCCTTGAGCAAAGGCGACATGCTCAAAAAGTTCTATGGTCGCGCCGCCGCGAAGGAGGCGGGGAGGCCAAGAAAGACGGGAGGAGATGGTGACGCCGGCGGCTTCCCCCGCCGTAGAGAACGTGTTCCTCATCTTCGGGGGGACCCACCGTCGACATGTCGACCCGCCAGCGCAAGAAGGAGCGGCACGAGGTCCTCGCCGCGGAGAAGGCGCCTCCCTCCTTCCTCAATTGGTCGGAGGACGCCATCACCTTCAGCCGGGAGGACCATCCGAACCGCGTCCCCAACACTGGGCCGGTACCCGCCGTTGACGGTTAAAAGTTGTATCAAAGTTCGTTTGTGACTTGCAAGCGGACAAGTCTCCCGTCGTAGTCAAGGGACCCTTCTTCCCTCGAGTGGTGAACCCAAGGTATCGAATCCGTGGAACAATGTGCAACGCAAGGATTCAATCTAGTAAAGCAAGGTAAAGCTATCTAATGAAGACAAGTTGCATCTAATCTACTAACTCATAAAGAAAACGAATCTAATCTAATCTACTAAAGAGGTAGCAAGAGAAAGCAAGAGATAACCAATCTAGAGAATCTAGATCATGCTTATGTTGTAGCTCCAAACAAGATAGATGAAGATAGCAAAGCGAATCTCATTAAAAGCATCTTTAAATCGTGGCCTTCCCATCCGACTCCGAAAACATCCGCCTTTCGAGACCCCGTTCGTCACAACGTATCCCTATTCATGCGGGGAGCTTAGGGCGAGTTCGATAGAACAAGTTGAAATCACTTGGCCGGTCCGGTATGCACCTCTAGCCACCGCGGCTACAAGAGCACCCTATGTAATCTAGCTATAGACTAGATCGTAGAAGAAGCAAAACCAAGAAGAAATCAAAATCATCGAGAAAGCACTTAATCGCTAGAAATCGGATTCACTTACAAACTTCACCATGAATGATTACATGAACAAGATCACCACCGGGGCCCTCCCTCGATCTTGATCCTCGCTCCGGAGCTCCGACGTGGTCTTCCATGCAAGGTTCCCACGTCGGCCAGGGAAACCCTAGACAACTAGCACGACCCTCATCTTCAAGTTGGTGTCCCTCAAGCTTCTCTGCTCCTCGGCGGCGGAATACGAAATCTTCTCTGCGTGGCTCTCGGTCAGGGGACTATAAATAGCCCGATTAGCAGCTAGGGCAAAGGACGACGCATTTGGGCCCTAAATGGGCCTGGGCCGACCGGATCGGGGCCGGCCCGGCCGGGCCCATTTAGGCCCGGCCCCGCGGGCTCCTTTGCCCGAGGTCGGTTCCCTTGCTTCCTGGATGCTTCCCCCTTCGCATACGGGTCCATGTCGTCGGTTTCTCTCCGAATTGGACTCAACTCCTTGTCTTGGAAGATTCGAAGCACTTTTACTCGGTCGGGTCCCCGGAGTATGTCGTCTTCTCGGATCAAGTCCCGGCTTCTTGGAGTTAATTTTACTTCATTGCATGACTTGTTCGGGGCTTCAAAGTCTTGTCATGAGGTGCTTGATGAACTTACCCCGAAAGTCTTGCATTCAACACTAAATCCCCGCATAAACATTAAACTCCAAAAATGACATGCACATGTGAACTTGTTATATCACGGGGGTTAGTACCAATGGATAAGGTATAAAATTCATGCCAACACCGAAGGTAAACTCATGGCTAGGTTGACGGATTTTCACCGTCAACATCTCCCCCATGCTTAAACCTTGCTCGTCCTCGAGTAAGCCTTCGATGGATATCATCGTTGCCAAACAATGTTTAAACTTTGCATTTGATCATACATGAAAAAAAACATAATGCTCTCAAAAGTTTAATTCGTTAAAGTTCCATAATGTACTAGCCTTCACCTCTACGGAGGGTAGATTCTTATTAAGCTTATCCCACAAGTATTAACATGCTCACAAAGTTTAAATAGATCTCAGAATTTTTGAAATGAAGAACGAGATAAGAAAAGCTAAACCAAATTCACAAATTTAAATCATCTCATGTATTGCTCATAAACTCTCATCTCACTTGTCTCTCAAGCCTATATATTCTACTCCTTTCCCTCTCATATATATGTGGTAGGCTTTATATGGAGCTTTTGGGAAAGTTTAGTCCTAACAAGAATTTATAAATGAGGTGTTGTCAAAACAAGACAAGCTTCTCATGGTCTTACCGAGACTCGTCAAAAAGGTCATTGGAAAATAATGTTAAATCAAGGCGGGGAAAGAGAAAAATACACACACTTCAGATGAGTGGACATGTGCAAATGGCAAAAAGTGATCCCGAGGCACAAAGAAAGTCCTCGTTATCGGATTGCACATGGTTGGAAAATTGAGAATGGATCTTTTTATCTTGAAGCCTTGAATGCACTCTTAGAGAACCGGGGAGTTCACTTTACGCACAAATATATTTTTTTTCTCTTTCTCATATTTCTCATTTTTTTTTCTTTCTTTCTTTCTTTCTTTCTTTCTTATATATATATATATGTTTTTTTTTCTTCCTTCACCTTGGAAGTCACGTACATCGCCGAATTTTTTCTTTCATCGTTATATATATTTTTTAAAATACTCCCTTTTGAACTCTAAAACTGCACCGTACCTACCTCCTCCCCCATGCTTAGACGTTGCTCGTCCTCGAGCAAAGAGGCGAAAAAAATAAGGTAGGTACCGGAATATTTTTCCTTGGAGAGATACTTGAAATCTTCAACGTTGGCACCGTCTTGCGATCTTCCTTGAATTGATGATCCATTCTCAACGATAGGTTGTGGTCAAGGAGGTAATCACAAAAGATGATATTTGGTTTAAGGGTGGATATCCGGCGAAGTTTGTGAGATCACCGATGCGGGGATACACAATGCACGGATAAGAGGCTAGCGAGAAAGATAGATACGCAAAAACGGAATGACCGGCTTCTTAGTCTCGGGCCGGAGAAATCATGGCCTGTAATAACGCACTCAAAAATAAATCTTGTACACTAAGGTTTATGCACTCAAATATATATAAGGCTTTGGATAGGTTGAGCAACACACAAGTGATATTCATGACAAGGTTAGCAAGATTTTTTAACATAAAAGACATCTTTAATCTATTCATAACTTGAGAGCACATAAAACACTATGGGTCTTTATTTTAATCATAACCTCTGCTGAAGATTGAGCTAGCATTTAGATAATTTCAGATTTGTATTTTTAAGAGAGCACTAGTTCAAACATGCATAAATCAATTACAAAGATAAACAAAGCGGCAATTATAATCATATATCATCATGGCACAAACTTTGTAACTTTACCAAAGGTAAAAACTTGGTGGTGACATTATTCATGATGAAAATAAAAACTAAGACACATGCTGAAAATTAAACTAAAAACTGAAAATTAAAGCAAAACTGAAAATACTACGCAAACATAGGTGCATACAAGCTGAAAATTAAAGAAAAGGGGGTAAAGGAAAGATAACTAAAGCTCCTCCTCTCTCTAATCTTCCGCCGGTGGTTGATATTGAAAGTCTTGGTTGTTGTACCCTTACTTGCAATAGGAATGCGCCTCTCCTCCTATGAATTGTCTAATGGTATTAGGTGAAGGTGTCAAAGCTCATAAGCGACGTTTGCATTTCCTTCACCCATTTGGTTTGCATTGGTTAGGATGGCTGCAATAATTTGCATGTTCCTTGCAGCGTATCCTACAATGGTGGCCACATTTTGTTGTGGTTGAGGAAGGTGTGCAAATGGCTCCGCAAAGGCTACGTTGGGCACCGCAAAAATGGTGGGGGTATGGCTGCACCACTCCCCCATGCTTGCATTGGTACACCACCGTAGTAACTCGGCGGCGCGGGTTCCTCCCAATGGTGGGACATAATTTTGTTGTGCACCTTATTCTTGGGCCATAGAAGATCCTTCTCCTATAATTCTTCTCCTTTATTTTTCTTCGCCGGCACAAGAAGTCCTTCCTCTAACCGATCTTCTTCCCCTCAAGAAAAGTCTTAATCTTCAATCCGGAAGGGGCAAATTCACCTAGGCCACTTGTAAGCCTCCTCTCTCATCTTCACTCTTATATTTTCCTTTCTTCATATATTCCTAGGGAAGTCCCGGGTAGGAGATGATTTGGGTTCCTTGCAATACCCGGTTTTAAAGAGATAGTCAACATGGAGAGGTAACAACCCGATCTCCCGAATCCGATGTTGCTCACAACACCACCGGTTGATCATAGGTGAGTAGGGTTGATTGGCTGCGAGTAAATCCAATTCAACTCCGTGTTGGTTATCTATGTCTCTCCTATTCTCCCCAAAAATCCACTTGCACAAAAGTGACACACTTGGATGATGGGGTTCGGATAGTATTTCTTCGTTGATGGTCTCTTCCCGTGATCATACTCCAAAAACCTTCCCATGTGCCTTCATGCACATACTTGTTTGGGAGCTCCCTTTTGAAAATAGGAGACACTCGCCCATGGGTCTACGATACTAGACATGCAATCGTTTCGAACATGAAAACCAATCGATCTATCGGGGATTGTGTTGAATGGGTCCAAGGAAGCGGTGGAGCCCTTACTCCCTTTACGGCATGGTTGCTAGCCTTAAGCATTAAAGTATTTTCAGCACAAGATGATAGATAGATAATCCAACAAAGTGTGATTACATCTCAAGATCGACTGCAACCCATGGATGAAAGGAGATTACCCCATCAAAGTGCTAGAAATAGCATCACTGATCAAGGTTACCCTTCCGACGGTGTCTTCCTTCTTCTCCTCTTGTGGGCTCCCTCCAACGGAATGAGAGACTCAGCACTCCTTCATCAAGGTTATGCGCCATGGTCATGAAAATTTCCTAGGCGAATTTCTTGTGGGTGTTTGCCGACACTCCGCTAGAGAATTGCACCGGTGTCCCGTGTGAAACCCAATATGTGGAGAGCTTGGTCGTCGATGTCGACGTTCTCTACAAGCCTCTACTTAAGGCGAGCGAGCTTCTTCTCCTCCTCCGTCATGATGACATACCCCTCGGAATACCGCGGAGCACATGGAGGTGGAGCGGATGATCGTGTCAAGCGGCGAGGTTGGACGAGCGGCTCCTCCATACGTTATTGAAGTTTGGAAAACCTAATAAACGAGTTTTGTGTGGCCCTCATGCCACCAAGGAGAAGAGTGTGATTCCTCCTCGGCGGTGCCGTGTCCTCCTCCATACTCCGAGGATGCTCGGAAACCGAGCGCCTCCTCGAAGAGGTTGTCGATGATGGCTTAGACGACGATGATCCCTTCTTCTTCGGTGAAAAGACTTGTAGTTTTCTTCCTTGATTGCAGCACTCTCCCTCACAAATATATATCCGGGGTTTTCACCCGGCAACAAGGTACACAAATATTATTTTGGAGTCCGGACTTTGAGTGGATTAAGGATGTGGATTTTTTTTTTTTTTTTTGAGCTATCAAGCTTGGGAAGGTTGGCTATGTCTACGGAGGTTTTGAGCACACAAACTTGAACACACAAACAAAGGAAGGAGAGGGGAGCTTGCTGCGAGAAAACGGGAGCCGGGGGGGCTCCTTATGTACGTGAGGCCGGCCTCGGTGCTCCTCCCCGTCTCGTCTTTCTTCCAGCACGATCATTTCACCTCTGCAACTTTCCTGCCCGCGTGCTCCACGA
The DNA here is from genome assembly GCA_947561735.1 of Cenchrus americanus. Lineage (NCBI taxonomy): Eukaryota > Viridiplantae > Streptophyta > Magnoliopsida > Poales > Poaceae > Cenchrus > Cenchrus americanus. The sequence goes on along the minus strand of OX387240.1, from coordinate 7,093,530 downwards.
GTTGCACCGCCCAAACGCTCTCGTCCACTCCTTGGTCCTTCCACTTGATGCTTCATGTTTTGACTCACTTCCATGCTCCCTTGCCTCACATGCATCCATGATATTCCTACAAAACAAAGCCTTGGCTGCCCCCCATGCTTGTACTTTGCATGTGGTTTAAATATGTTGGAGGGGCATCCCGTGATGTATCATGGTGCACGCATGGTTAGGTTAACTAGATTGCCTCCCTTTAAGGCTAAGCACTCCTCTAATTTCGAAATTTAAAATATTTTTCAGAGCCATGCAAGAGCTCGAACATAATTTTAGAGAAGTTTTTAAACCATTAAAAACAAATGCAAGTCGAAAATATTTTTTTATTACGTCGATTTCGGTCTCACCGGTATAGTTTGCCTTCATTGGTTGAGAGCAAGCTTTTCCCGGCTTGATCATGGGGGCATAGGTTTAGGTCCTAATTTCGATTAGATGAGAGAGATTTTGAATGAAATAAAATTAAGTGAGGCTTAGAAAAATTCTAATCTTAGAGAAACCAAGGATATGGATTTTTAAACCAACCAAAAATCAAGTTTCTAGGTTCACGCGAGTCCTACCACGTGCTGAAATTTAAATAACATCTAGATACAAGTCGTGGCTCTACTCGTGTGTTTTTAGCATGAAAAACAAGTCAACCACAACATCATAAAGAGGATGAAAGGTTGAGTTTGGTTCTGAAATTTTTTTTTTGGTTGTGGTTTCTCGAAAAAGAAGCAAACAATCACATAGGATGGTTCATGTAAAGGGTTTATGATCAAGCAACATGTTCAACCAAGAATTATGTCTCTAATATTGTTCAACCATTCTAAGTCTAAGGTTTCGCGTAGTAAAATTCAGAACTGAATTAAATTTAAAAAGACTTGAAAAACCTGGAATCGGGTTGTCCTCCCGTAGCTTATTCTTGACTCGACGAAACGGGTTGCCTCCCGCCTAGCGCTTCGTTTATAGTCCATGGCTAGACTTCTTCACTTGATTACTCCGGATCAACGCTCTTTGTGGGCGTTGCAATCTTGGGTACCCACTTTGGCTTAGTCAATTTTTTTGGTCTTCACGGCTGGCTTTGTCCTTTGGTCTTGACGGATGCAACATCTTCCTTGTGGCTCGGCATCTCGAACTCCGGTCCTTCGGTCGTGATCTTCATGGTCTCCAGTGTGATCCTTCATCTCTCCCGAATGAGTTTGAGTAGCCTTCGCCGTCTTGGGACCTTGGAGTTGTCTCGGATATTCTTCTTTGTCACCAATCGGTTGTCCGGCAAGTTGTCCCAATTGCGTCTCTAACATCTTCATCACGATGAACACCCCGCATGTGGATCTTGCCTTGGCAGCCTTTAGGTGTTGAGCTTCTTTCTCCATCTCCATCTTCTCCATCCTCGTTGATCTTGAACGGCCTTCGGCGTCTTGACTTGGAGGTGGTGATTCCCTTGGAGATTTTGATGGTCCTTCGAGCTTGTGTTGCACGTCACCTTTGCTCGTAAAGTTTTCCTGGATCATCCACAAAAAAGTTTTGGGTTTCTTGGAGAGGTAGCCAACCATCTCCGGTTAGGGTTAGTAATAAAACAAAAATCTAAACGAAAAAGAAAAAAAATTAGGGTTAATCAAAACTAGATTAGATTGACTCTTTTTTTTTTTTTTTTTTTTGAGGATGATCAAACATAAGAGATGCAAAAGAAAATCAAAAGAAAAAGCTGAAAGATAAGCGATACTAGATCGGATCTTGATTGCTTGTTCCCCCGCAACGGCGCCAGAAAAAGGGGCTTGTTGACGGTTAAAAGTTGTATCAAAGTTCGTTTGTGACTTGCAAGCGGACAAGTCTCCCGTCGTAGTCAAGGGACCCTTCTTCCCTCGAGTGGTGAACCCAAGGTATCGAATCCGTGGAACAATGTGCAACGCAAGGATTCAATCTAGTAAAGCAAGGTAAAGCTATCTAATGAAGACAAGTTGCATCTAATCTACTAACTCATAAAGAAAACGAATCTAATCTAATCTACTAAAGAGGTAGCAAGAGAAAGCAAGAGATAACCAATCTAGAGAATCTAGATCATGCTTATGTTGTAGCTCCAAACAAGATAGATGAAGATAGCAAAGCGAATCTCATTAAAAGCATCTTTAAATCGTGGCCTTCCCATCCGACTACATCCGCCTTTCGAGACCCCCGTTCTGTCACAACGTATCCCTATTCATGCGGGGAGCTTAGGGCGAGTTCGATAGAACAAGTTGAAATCACTTGGCCGGTCCGGTATGCACCTCTAGCCACCGCGGCTACAAGAGCACCCTATGTAATCTAGCTATAGACTAGATCGTAGAAGAAGCAAAACCAAGAAGAAATCAAAATCATCGAGAAAGCACTTAATCGCTAGAAATCGGATTCACTTACAAACTTCACCATGAATGATTACATGAACAAGATCACCACGGGGCCCTCCCTCGATCTTGATCCTCGCTCGGAGCTCCGACGTGGTCTTCCATGCAAGGTTCCCACGTCGGCCGGGGAAACCCTAGACAACTAGCACGACCCTCATCTTCAAGTTGGTGTCCCTCAAGCTTCTCTGCTCCTCGGCGGCGGAATACGAAATCTTCTGCGTGGCTCTCGGTCGGGGGACTATAAATAGCCCGATTAGCGGCTAGGGCAAAGGACGACGCATTTGGGCCCTAAATGGGCCTGGGCCGACCGGGCCCGGGCCGGCCGGCACGGGCCCATTTAGGCCCGGCCCGCGGGCTCCTTTGCCGAGGTCGGTTCCCTTGCTTCTGGATGCTTCCCCCTTCGCATACGGGTCCATGTCGTCGGTTTCTCTCCGAATTGGACTCAACTCCTTGTCTTGGAAGATTCGGCACTTTTACGGTCGGGTCCCTGGAGTATGTCGTCTTCTCGGATCAAGTCCCCGGCTTCTTGGAGTTAATTTTACTTCATTGCATGACTTGTTCAGGGCTTCAAAGTCTTGTCATGAGGTGCTTGATGAACTTACCCCGAAAGTCTTGCATTCAACACTAAATCCCTGCATAAACATTAAACTCCAAAAATGACATGCACATGTGAACTTGTTATATCACGGGGGTTAGTACCAATGGATAAGGTATAAAATTCATGCCAACACCGAAGGTAAACTCATGGCTAGGTTGACGGATTTTCACCGTCAACACCCGCCGGTGGTCGACCCCATCATCGGGAACGCGCGGTTCTCGAAGGTCTTGATGGACGGAGGCGGCGGCCTCAACATCCTCTACGCGCATACGGCTGCGCTTGATGGGGATCGGGTTGGACCGAGTGCGGCCCCGGCACGAAGCCGTTCCACGGCATCGCGCCCGGCAAGCAGGTCCAGCCCCTCGGGCAGATCGATCTGCCGGTTTGGTTTGGCACCGCGAAGAATTTCCGCAAGGAGATCCTCACCTTCGAGGTGGTGGGGTTCAAGGGACCTACCACGCTATACTTGGGCGACCCTGTTACGCCAAATTCATGGCGGTCCCCAACTATACCTACTTAAAGATGAAGATGCCAGGACCGAACGGCGTCATCACCGTCAGCTCGTCCATCGAGCACCCATTCGACTGCGACGTCGAGTGCGTAAAGCATGCAGAAGCACTAGCGCTGGATGAAGCGCTGGTGACCACTTTGGAGAAGATGGTCAACGACAACCTCGACTCCGCCGCCAAACACACCGGCACGTTCGAGGCCGCGGAGCAGACCAAGGAGGTCCCCCTCGATCCTTCTGCCCCCGAGGGCAAGGCGTTGAGGGTCAGCTCCACCCTCGACCCCAAATAGGAAGTGGTGCTCGTCGACTTCCTCCGCGCCAACGCCGACATCTTCGCGTGGAGCCCCTCGGATATGCCAGGCATCCCGAGGGAGGTCGCCGAGCACTCCCTTGACATCCTGCCTCACGCCCGCGCCGTGCAACAACGGCTCCGCTGCTTCGACGAGGAGCGGCGACGGGCAATCGGAGCGGAGCTGCGGAAGCTTCTCGAGGCCGGATTCATCAAGGAGGTGTTCCACCCAACGTGGCTAGCAAACCCCGTGCTTGTAAAGAAAAAGAATGGGAAGTGGCGGATGTGTATAGACTACACTAGTCTTAATAAAGCATGTCCTAAAGTTCCTTTTCCCTTGCCACGCATTGATCAAATCGTTGATTCAACGGCTGGGTGTGAATTGCTTTGCTTCCTTGATGCTTACTCCGGGTATCATCAAATAAAGATGAAGGAGTCCGACCAGCTCGCGACTTCGTTCATCACGCCGTTCGGGATGTTCTGCTACGTCACGATGCCATTTGGCCTCCGAAACGCAGGTGCAATGTACCAGCGCTGCATGCAGCACGTTTTCGGAGACCACATCGGGCGGACGGTCGAGGCGTATGTGGATGACATCATCGTAAAGACCAGGAAGGCGGACGACCTGGTTGGCGACCTTGGCATCGCGTTCGGCTGCCTACAGGCCAATGGGGTCAAGTTAAACCCCGAAAAGTGTGTCTTTGGAGTGCCGCGAGGCATGCTCTTGGGATACATTGTCTCCCAACGGGGAATCGAGGCCAACCCCGAAAAAGTTGCGGCCCTCGAACGAATGGGTCCGATCCGGGACCTCAAAGGGGTGCAAAAGGTGCTGGGGTGCCTTACCGCCTTGAGCCGCTTCATCTCGAGGCTCGGCGAGAAGGGCCTGCCCCTCTATCGCCTCCTCAAGAATCACGAGCGCTTCTCATGGACCACCGAGGCCCAGGACGCGCTCGACAAGCTGAAGGCGTCCTTAGCGCACGCCCCAGTCCTCACGCCGCCGCAAGACGGCGAGCCCTTACAGCTCTACGTCGCCGCAACCACCCAGGTGGTCAGCGCCGTGATCGTCGTGGAGCGCACGGAGGAAGGGCACGCCTTACCTGTACAGCGGCCTGTCTATTACATCAGCGAGGTCCTTTCAGACACCAAGACGCGCTACCCTCAGGTCCAGAAGTTGCTGTACGCGGTAGTCCTTGCGCGGCGCAAGCTCCGCCAATACTTCGAGGCCCACCCCGTCACGGTGGTCTCCTCCTTCCCGCTGGGGGAGATCATCCGCAATCCCGAGGCCGTGGGGGCGGGATCGCCAAATGGTCCGTGGAGCCGATGGGCGAGACGCTTGCCTACGCCCGCGCAAGGTCGTCAAATCCCAAATCTTAGCGATTTCGTCGGCGAGTGGATGGATACGCGGTGCCGCCGCCGCCGCATATCCAAGCGAGTCTTGGACTGCGTTCTTCGACGGCTCGGTGATGAAAACAGGGGCGGGCGCGGGCACCGCTTTTCGTGTCACCCCTCGGGGAACACATGCGGTACACAGTGCGCCTCCACTTCCCCGCATCTAACAATATGGCTGAATACGAGGCCCTCCTCTGTGGCCTCAAAATCGCCATTGAGTTAGGCGTCAAGCGCCTCGACATGCGGGGGGACTCGCAGCTCGTAATCGATCAGGTCATGAAGAATGCGAGCTGCCATGACGACAAGATGGAGGCCTATTGCAAAGCCGTGCGAGCCCTCGAGGACAAGTTCTACGGCATCGAGCTCAACCATGTGCCCCGCCGGTACAACGAGGAGGCGGATGAGCTGGCCAAAATTGCGTCCGGGTGGATCACCGTCCCCCCGAACGTTTTCGCGCGCGACGTCGCTCAGCCCTCGGTCGTCTTCGATCCCCACCCCTCGAGTCACGCTGAACCCTCGGGGGCTCCCTCGAACCCAACGGGTGCGGAACCCATGGACGAGGACCCCTCGAACGAGGCGTACGTGCTCTCCCTTCTCGAGGGGTATGGCTCCCACGAGGCCGACGTGATGGACATCGAGCCGGCTCCCGTCAAAGAGGACTGGCGTGACAAATACATCGCCTCGATGGCTCGAGGGGAGCTCCCCGCGGACCGGGCCGCGGCCAGGCGCATCGCCAGGATGGCCAAGTCCTTTGCCCTCGTTGACGGCGAGCTATACAAGCGCGCCGCCTCTGGCATCCTGCAGCGGTGCGTGCCCATCCCCAAAGGGCGCGAGCTCCTGCGGGACATCCACACCGGGGTCTGCGGCCATCATGCAGCGCCTCGTACCCTCGTCGGCAATGCGTTCCGCCAAGGCTTTTACTGGCCTACCGCGGTCGCGGACGCCAGCGAAATCGTACGCACTGCGAAGGGGTGTCGGTTCTACGCCCGCAAGTCCAACCTACCCGCCCATGCCACCGGACCATCCCCGTAACGTGGCCATTTGCCGTGTGGGGGCTGGACATCGTTGGGCCCCTGCGGAAGGCGCCCGGGGGCTTCACCCACTTGTTGGTCACGATCGACAAGTTCTCCAAGTGGGTGGAGGTGCGCCCCATCACGAACCTCAAGGCAGAGCAGGCGGTAACATTCTTCACCGACATCGTCTACCGCTTTGGAGTGCCAAACTCCATCATCACCGACAATGGGTCCCAGTTCACGGGTAGGAAGTTCTTGGAGTTCTGCGACAAGTTCCACATCCGTGTGGATTGGGCGGGCGTGGCACACCCACGGACCAACGGCCAAGTAGAGCGTGCCAACGGCATGATCTTACAAGGCCTCAAGCCCGAGAATTTTCGGCCAGGCTAAACAAATCCGGGCGAAAATGGCTCCAAGAGTTACCAGCGGTTGTGTGGAGCCTAAGGACCACCCCGAGCAGGGCCACTGGGTTCACCCTGTTTTTCCTAGTCCATGGCGCGGAGGCCGTCCTCCCCACGGACTTAGAATACGAATCGCCCAGGGTTCGAAGCTATGACGAGGATGCCAGCCAGCGAGCCCGCGAGGACTCGCTGGATCAGTTGGACGAGGCACGCCTCGTGGCCTTGATGCATTCCGCAAGGTATCAACAGTCCCTAAGACGCTACCAAGCACGCAAGATACGTCGACGGGACTTCAGTGAAGGGGACTTGGTCCTAAGGCTACGCCAAGACAACCGAGGGCGCCACAAGCTATCGCCCCCATGGGAGGGACCCTACGTCGTGGTGAAGGTACTCAAGCCGGCACGTACAAGCTGGCCAACGAGGACGGTGAAGAGCTCACCAACGCTTGGAACATCCAACAGCTACGTCGCTTCTACCCTTAGCTAGGATTTCCAAGTACTTTTTGTTGTAAAAATCATATGACCAACGCCCCAGTTGGTGACAACTATGTAAATGCTTCAAGTCTAACAAAAAGGGCAACTCGGCTTTCCCCTGAAACCCAAGTTACCCTCGGGGGCTACTGCGGGGGGCACCCCCCCCCAAAATGGTCCCATTTTCGCGCAAAAACAAAAGAACTCACACGCGCTAAGTTTGTTTTCTACTTCAACCCTGAGCAACGATTCGAACAGGGCGCAGGCGGCCTAGTGGAAGGAGCGCGCGAGCCAGAGATAGCCCACGCCGCGAGGATACGGCCCTTCTCTCTCGCCTCCAACCCAGCAGGCCCCCCGCGAAAATCGAACTCCCCTAACTAGAATCTACTCAGGAAGAAGGAGAAACAAAAAGCGTAGTAAACAAAAGACTTCATTTCAGCAGACGTTTATGTCAAAAACAACTTGTTCATTTACAAAGGCCGCGAAGCCAGAATACTGATACACAAATAAAAACGGGCCTAGCGCCCAGCTGTCTTCAGGCAGGAGGAGCGGCGGCGTCAACAGCGTCCGGGAAGAGGAACTCCTCGAAGGCTTCAGCGAGCGACCCGGCGGCGTCAGCGGCGAGCGCGTCCACGCGCTCCATCGCCACCTCGTCCTCGACACCCTCGGGAACGACGTAGCCCTCCGCCAGCGCCTCGAAGTTGACCTCGTAGTGGGATCGTACCACTCCGAGGGCCTTCTGGACGCCAAGACGCAGCGCTCGGCGCATCCGCTCTGTGACGTGGCCGCCAAGGGCGCGCGCGGGCGGCCGGCCGGCGGGCGGCGGCGTGCTTCGCCCTCCTCCACGGCTTGGCAGGTCTCGAGGGCCGCACCACGCAGCTCCTACAGCTCCTGCTCGGAGGAGTTATAGGAAGCCTGCAGTGCCTCAGCCCGCTCAGCTGCATGCCCCAGAGCGGTGCGCAAGCCTGGAGTCACCAAGACAAGAAAGAAATCAGAAAAAGGAGTGTGAATTCCCAAACAGAAAACCAACCAAACAAGAGTCAAGCAGCAGCTCACCTTCGACTTGCTTCCTCTCCGCCTCGAGGTCGCGGCGCTCGGCGTCGACCGCCAGCTCGAGGCACTTGACGGTTGTTGACGGTGTATTTTGGTGCACCTAGCATGTTCATTACACTTTGGTTTGGATTTGATTATGGAACTAACCCGCCACTAGGCACACTAATCATATAACAAGTTCATCTTTGTGCATGCATTTGGAAGTGTTGTGTTTATGTAGGAAAACATGGACATAAAGGACGGATTCGCAACAAGTTCAAAGGAGCATTCATGGAGTCTTGTTCATGTTCATGAGCTTGCTGAAATCACTTCCAATGGTGGTGAGGACCGAAGTGCTACGAGGAACACCCGGGGATTGAAGCGTAAAAGATCAAACTTCATGCAAAGAGAGCCTCCATCTTGGACGCGAGGATAACGAGCATCAAAATCATGCAAGTGGAGGGGGCAAAGTACATAAGTGCACGAGGACCCACGGAGCAAAAAGGGGCGACCGAACGGGCCCGGGTGGGCTGGGCCGGCCGGCCCAGCCCATTTCCGGCACCGGTTCGGTCCCGTTTTCCTTGCCCTCGAAGGATCTTCGACCCTAAAACCCCCGAGGCGCCGCCAACACCGAGGAGAGGAGTCATTCGCACCAGAAGGCCATCCACAAGCTAGAGAGAGAGGAGGAGGATCTCCGGCGGGAGATCAACCACCTCGAAGGAAGCACCCTCTCGTGGAGAAGAAGGAAGACACCGGCGGAAGGGAAACCATGATCAACGGTGCCATGATCAGCACCTTGATGGGGTAATCTTCTCATTCGTCCATGGGTTGTAATCGATCTTGAGATGTAATCGCACTTTGTCGGATTATCTATCTATCATCTTGTGTTGAATATACTTTAATGCTTAAGGCTTGCAACCGTGCCGTAGAGGGAGTACGAGCTCCAATGCTTCCTTGGATCCATTCAATACGCCGTGTCCATCAAAGGTCTAGTCATGAATACCTTCGCATAGTGACAGTACGAGAGGAGGGAAAGGGCGAAACCGTGGTCACATCCCCGATAGATTACATTGGTTTTCATGTCTTTAAGCGATTGCATGCTCTAGTATCGTAGACCCGTGGGCGAGTGTCTTCTACCTTGATCGTTTATCATTCTCTCTAGTGTAGTTTAGTTGTTTTCTAGTATAATAGTAGTTAGGGTTTTAGTAGCTAGTGTGTCGTTGTTGATCGAACGCTTGTAATCCCCTTGCTCCGCGGATTGACAAGAACCTTGGGAATCCCGTGGTGAAAAAGGTGTGGGGTCCGTACGCTTGCGGATCGTAGAGGGATACGTCTTTTATCCGTCAACAAGCCCCTTTTTCTGGCGCCGTTGCCGGGGAGCAAGTTAGTTTACATCGTTTGATTTGCATCTAACTTAGTTTTATATTTTAGTTTATCTTTTATTTGCTATATCTAACATATATTATCTAGAAAAACACTTGTTTCGTTTTTGTTTTTGTTTTTATCTTATTGTCTAGATGGAGTTTGTTAATCAACCCGTGGAAGAACCGGAGAAATCATTAAGGGACTACGCTAGCCCTCGATGTGAAGACATAAAAGTACAAGAGTCGGATTCGAAGCTCGAAGCGACCAAGTATGAAATTAAATCCAAGATCATCAAGATGGTGGCGGAAAACCCATTTGAAGGGATGGTTACGGAGAACCCATATAGACACATAAGGGATTTCACGACAATATGTAACACGGTGCGTCAAGAAGGAGTTCCCGATGAATGGTTCAAATGGAATCTCTTTCCCTACTCACTTGCCGGCAAAGCAAAGACATGGTATTCGGTTGCGTCCTTTGAAGTTGAAGGCAATTGGAACAAGTTGACAAAGAAGTTTTGCGAGAAGTTCTTTCCAATTAGCAAGGTTCAACATCTAAGGAGGCAAGTGATCACTTTCATGCAAGGAGAAGAGGAAGGGATAGACCAAGCCTGGGATAGTGTTGACGGATAAAAGACGTATCCCTCTACGATCCACAAGCGTACGGACCCCACACCTTTTTCACCACGGGATTCCCAAGGTTCTTGTCAATCCGCGGAGCAAGGGGATTACAAGCGTTCGATCAACAACGACACACTAGCTACTAAAACCCTAACTACTATTATACTAGAAAACAACTAAACTACACTAGAGAGAATGATAAACGATCAAGGTAGAAGACACTCGCCCACGGGTCTACGATACTAGAGCATGCAATCGCTTAAAGACATGAAAACCAATCTAATCTATCGGGGGATGTGACCACGGTTTCGCCCTTTCCATCCTCTCATACTGCACTACGCGAAGGTATTCATGACTAGACCTTTGATGGACACGGCGTATTGAATGGATCCAAGGAAGCATTGGAGCTCGTACTCCCTCTACGGCACGGTTGCAAGCCTTAAGCATTAAAGTATATTCAACACAAGATGATAGATAGATAATCCGACAAAGTGCGATTACATCTCAAGATCGATTACAACCCATGGACGAATAAGAAGATTACCCCATCAAGGTGCTGATCATGGCACCGTTGATCATGGTTTCCCTTCCGCCGTGTCTTCCTTCTTTTCCACGAGAGGGTGCTTCCTTCGAGGTGGTTGATCTCCCGCCGGAGATCCTCCTCCTCTCTCTCTAGCTTGTGGATGGCCTTCTGGTGCGAATGACTCCTCCTCTCGGTGTTGGCGGCGCGTCGGGGGTTTTAGGGTTGAAGATCCTTCGAGGGCAAGGAAAACGGGACCGAACCGGTGCCGGAAGTGGGCTGGGCCGGCTGGCCTGGGCCGGCCGGCCCAGGCCCAATTCGGCCCAGTTCGGTCGCCCCTTTTTGCTCCGTGGGTCCTCGTGCACTTATGTACTTTGCCCCCTCCACTTGCATGATTTTGATGTTGTTATCCTCGCGTCCAAGATGGAGGCTCTCTTTGCATGAAGTTTGATCTTTTACGCTTCAATCCCCGGGGGTGTTCCTCGTAGCACTTCGGTCCTCGCCACCATTGGAAGTGATTTCAGCAAGCTCATGAACACGAACAAGACTCCATGAATGCTCCTTTGAACTTGTTGCGAATCCGTCCTTTATGTCCATGTTTTCCTACATAAACACAACACTTCCAAATGCATGCACAAAGATGAACTTGTTATATGATTAGTGTGCATAGTGGCGGGTTAGTTCCATAATCAAATCCAAACCAAAGTGTAATGAACATGCTAGGTGCACCAAAATACACCGTCAACATCTCCCCCACACTTAGCTCTTGCTCGTCCTCGAGCAAGTACTCGTAAAAGAATTTCGTCCAAGGTGTGTAATCGGGTATCATTAATCCTCCTTCACAAGTTAGTCAATCCCTTCATCTTTAATACATAAACACAAAGTAATGATAATCAAACATAAACATGGGCGTTTAGAATTTTCACCACGTCAAGATTTACCCCACAACTCAAACTCTTCACTTGAAGTCTTCAATTTCAGCCATGCTTACTCCTTTGCTTCCATCGGAGGGTTTTCTATGGTTTTCAAAACAAAAATTCCTGCAACAAGTATTAGACAAAAACCTTTCTCCAAGCTCTCTCAAGTCACTCATATGATGTGGCTATCCTAACCAAGTTTTATAAAACTCTCACCTCCCATTAATCTCTCATATGTCATGTAAAAGTGGAGCTATAGGTAGGGCTAGCGCAATCAACACAAATATTGTCAAACTAAGAACTTCCTCTAATGGTTGTCTACCTTTCAAAGCCAATGATCATGAGAATTAACCATATGTAGGGATATCAAGGATGAGAAGATTTAGAATGGTGGACATGTGCAAGGGCAAAAGAAAATTGTGACTTCAAGGCACCAATGATGTCCTCGTTGTCGGATTGCACATGGTTGGAAATAGAGTAAAAGTTTCGTCTCACAATCAACGTGACATCCTTCCTTACACTTTATTTTTTCTTTTCTTTCACTTGATCCATCCCTCTCATATCTTCATTGCTAACTCATCTTTCTCCTTTTCTTTTCTTCTTTCATTCACATATGATTTTTCTTTCTTTCTTTCTTTCTTTTCCATACACATACTTTTTCTCTTTATTTTTCTCTCTCTTGACAACTTTTCAAAGCTTTCAATTCTCTCTTTCCTCGCATGCATACAATCTGAAATTTTAAATAAATCATGCTAAAGACGAGACGAAACTTTGAAAATAGGTTGTGTTCAAGGAATACGATGTACAAAAGAGATGTATAGGGTTGGGTATGGAATTCGGCGATATGCGTGACTTTCGTTGTGAAGGTCACGTTACCGAATATATGACGAGGCTAGCAACAAAAGATAAGCACAAGGACATGATCATTGCTCGAAATTAAAACTCACCAAGAGAGAAGGGTCCTAGCCTAACTCATCGTGCTAATCACACTTATGGTGGAGCGAAAAAAATAAACTTGGCTTTGGATAGGAATTTTTTTTCTTACTCTCAACTTGGAAAAAGAGGTTTTGCTAACCTTTATTACAAGGGTTTTAAAATAATTTTCAGAACTGAAATCCTCCAATTTTTAGCATCGAACATAGCACAACTAGCATGTGAAGCTCAAGATCGAAGCGCGGTATGGGTACTTTAAGTAGTAACGATTCCACTAAGCACCACGGTAAACGTTTTTCAAACCACATACTTGTGTTCATATATCAAGAATCGAAGATTAAACAAACAAGTAAATAAAGATAAACAATACATAAAACACAAAGATATATAAAGACTCTTTTTATTTGGTTTTCTTGACTCAACACTAATTTAAGACACTTGCAAAAATTTTAAAACAGACTCAAAAACTAAAGACTCATTAAAACACTAAGACTCTCACACGAAGATTAAACCGAACCTAAACTTGAAGTTCAAAAGCTAAGGCTAGCGAGCTAGCTCTCCCCCACACTTAAAACATACGACGTCCTCGTCGTATCTTACAAAAATCCTAAGGGGAAAATTAGATCTAGTGGTACTTCAAGCAAGTTTTGCACCACTTGCCTCTCATGTTTCCAACCATGCCGAAAAGTTTGCGCACGTTGCGGTTAAGGAACTTGTAGTCATCTTCAACTACGCGCTCCAAGTCCTCCATACGCTGCTTCATCGCTTCCATGGCTTGGAGACATTCGTCGGCCGACGTGTAGAGATCCGCGATGGATTGACGGCAAAATCGACAACACACCGGATGCAGTCAGAAGGGGTCGTCGTCGCCATAATCTCCACCGTTGTCACCACCGTCGTCGCCACCTCCATTGTCGTTGCCTTCGCCACCGTCGTTGCCGTTGCCGTTAGGGCCTTCGGGAATCCTTTCATTGGGCTGCTCATCCCAATCATCATCATCTCTACCGGCGGCCGCCCACGAGCTCGGGCTACGATCGTCGGAGTAGTCGCTATCCCCATAATCCTTAGGCTCCGGCGACACCTCCTTGTAATCTTTACGCTTGATGCCTTGGAGGCGTGCCGACCTTCGGACGGGTGTAGGGACCTTCTCTCCTTCGACGGGGTTGCGAGATGCAAGAGCTCCGGTCGGGACACGTCCTCCGCAACGGATGCGTGCGGTCCTCTTGACAGGTAGCTTGAGCTCGCATCGCATCGCCTCCTCCATCGATGGCTTCTTGGCTTCTAACTTCAACTCTAAGCTTTTTGGAGGCTCAATGGCTGCTACAAGGGTGCAACACATTGCTTGAAAGGTTTGATTCTCGAGCTCCCAATTCGGCCAAATAAATAGTCCTGAGAGAAAAGCCCCGGGAACCTTATTTTCCTTTTTTACACTTCCCTTAAAATTTTCCGACCAAACAAGGAAGTCAAAAAGGAGCAATTCGGGCGAAATTCGGCGTCATCGGGCGTCGGGCCCCTCCGGGGCCGGTCCCGCCGGGCCGGCCGGCCCACCCCGCCTCGGGGGTCGGGCCGGTCCGTGTTTTTGCACACCGCCCTATTTTTTCTTCCTTAGCCCATGGGAAAAAGTTGGCCCGGTAAATCTTCGCGAAAAACTCCGAGAAAACTAAAAGAAAAATTATTTACGAAGTTGATGCCTTGTTTTTCGTCCTAGGCGGGACGTTCGGGCTCTTCCTCCATGGTGAAGACGTCAACATGGTGAAGGGGCACGACATCGGGTTCGTAGTAAACCTTAAGCCGCTGACCATTCACCACAAATTGATCGCCGTTTATATCCATAATGGTTACCGCTCCGTTGGAGAACACCGAATGCACAACATAAGGTCCGTCCCACTTGCTTTGCAATTTCCCTTTTCCGAAGGTTTTAAACCTCGAATTGTAGAGGAGGACCTTATCTCCTTCTTTAAATTCTTTTTTCTTCAATCTTTTATCATACCACCTTTTGATTCTCTCCTTGTATATGCTTGCGTTTTCATATGCTTTCAACCTCAACTCCTCTAGCTCGCTTATTTGAATTCTTCGTTTCACTACCGCGGCATCGAGATCAAGGTTCATCTCTTTAATCGCCCAATAGGCTTTATGTTCCAACTCAACCGGAAGGTGGCAAGCTTTTCCATAGACGAATTGATAATGGGTCATACCTATCGGTGTTTTAAACGCCGTTCGATAAGCCCATAAAGCTCCGTCTAATTTCTTTGACCAATCCTTGCCTCCCTTCTCTATGGTCTTGTTAAGTATGCTTTTTAATTGCCTATTTGACGTCTCCGCTTGTCCGTTGGTTTGTGGGTGATAGGCCGTGGAGACCCTATGCTCAATTCCCAACTTGGACAAGCACTTTTTGAAGTTCTTCCCGGTGAAATGAGTTCCTCCATCACTTATCAAGATTCTCGGTGTACCGAAACGGGGAAAAATCACGTTCTTGATCATAGTGATGGACTCCTCCGTGGAAGCTTTACGACATGGTATAGCCTCTACCCACTTGGATACATAATCAACCATAACAAGTATATACTCGAATCCAAATGAGTTTTTAAAAGGCCCCATGAAGTCTATGCCCCATACATCGAATATGTCGATTTGCAAGTTGTACTTCAAAGGCATAGAATTTCTTTGAGAGATGTTTCCGGTTCTTTGGCATTCGGGGCATGACGCAACATATCTTTTAGTATCTTCATGCATCTCCGGCCAATAGAATCCGCTCAACCATACTTTTGCTTCGGTTCGAAAATGGCTATAGTGTCCACCGTACTCCGCCGAGTGGCACTTCCTTAGAATCTCAAGCCTCTCTTCTCTTGGCACACATCTTCTCATCACTCCATCGTTGCCAAGTTTGAAGAGTTATGGTGCATCCCAAAAGTATTTCTTACTTTCGGAAATTATCTTCCTTTGAGTGTTTTTGTCTAGATGATCGAGGGGCATCTTTCGAATTGCTCGAATGATGTCGATCATCCAAGTATTTTTATCAAGCACTCTATAGAGGTGGTCATCTCTCATCTTATCTTCTATGGGCTCTTTATCATCTTGTCCACGATTCATCCTAGACAAATGATCGGCCACAACATTCTCCACCCCCTTTTTATCACGAATTTCAACATCAAACTCTTGGAGAAGAAGGATCCAACGAATCAAACGTGGTTTAGCTTCCTTCTTAGCTAAGAGATACTTGATGGCTGCGTGATCGGTGTAAACAATGACTTTCGAGTTCACGATGTAAGATCTGAATTTTTCAAAAGCGAATACCACCGCTAGCAACTCTTTTTCCGTAGTGGCGTAATTTAATTGTGCCCCACTAAGAGTTTTGCTAGCGTAGTAAACGGCGTGAACTCGGCCTTCCTTTCTTTGACCCAAGACCGCGCCTACGGCGTAGTCACTTGCGTCACACATGATCTCGAAAGGTTGGCTCCAATCCGGAGGTTGGATGATGGGAGCACTCACCAACGCATTTTTCAAGGTCCGGAATGCCGCTAGACACTTCTCACCAAAGTCGAAAGCCACATCCTTTTGAAGAAGGTGCGTTAAAGGCTTAGTGATCTTTGAGAAGTCCTTTATAAATCTTCTATAAAATCCGGCATGACCTAGAAAGCTCCTTAAGGACTTAACATCCGTAGGAGGTGGGAGTTGCTCAACCGTCTCTACCTTAGCCTTGTCCACTTCAATTCCTCTTTCGGATATAACATGTCCAAGCACTATGCCTTGCTTAACCATGAAGTGGCACTTTTCCCAATTTAAAACCAAATCTACCTCCGCACACCTTGTAAGGACCTTTTCTAAGTTTGCTAAGCAATCCATGAACGTCTTCCCGTAAACGGAAAAATCATCCATAAACACTTCAACAATCTCTTCGATGAATTCCGAAAACACGGCCATCATGCAACGTTGAAAAGAGGCCGGAGCGTTGCATAGGCCGAAGGGCATCCTCCTATATGCAAACGTTCCGTAAGGACACGTAAACGTTGTCTTATGTTGATCTTCCGGGTGAATAGGAATTTGCATGAACCCCGAGTATCCATCGAGAAAACAAAAATAAGCGTGGTTTGCCAACCTCTCGAGCATCTCGTCTATGAACGGTAGGGGGAAGTGATCTTTCTTCGTTGCTTTGTTAAGCTTACGGTAATCGATACACATCCGCCACCCGGTCATGGTTCTTTGCGGTATCAACTCGTTCTTCTCATTCTTCACCACGGTCAAACCTCCTTTCTTCGGTACACAATGTACCGGGCTCACCCATTCGCTATGCGGAACCGGGTAGATGATTCCGGCATCAAGTAACTTGATAACCTCTTTCTTTACTACCTCTCGCATGGCATGGGTTAGCCTCCTTTGGTGGTCCACTACAGGCTTACATTGGTCTTCCATTGGTATACGATGAGTGCAAAAGGCTGGGCTAATACCTTTGAGATCATTAATTGAATATCCAATCACCTTCCTATGTTTTTTTAATAAAATCAGCAACGCTTCATTTTCTTGGGGACTCAACTCGTCGCTCACAATGACTGGATAAGTTTTGTCTGGGCCCAAAAATTCATATTTTAATCCCTTGGGCAAGGGTTTAAGGTCTACCTCGGGCACTTGTGGCTCCTCAGGTTTGATTTCTCCTATGTCTTCGAATTTCTCTTCCTCCACGCTACCATCATGGGGCTCTAAGCCTTTTGTTGCTTCTTCTAGTTCTTCATCTTGTTGATTGCTAATTTGATTCTCCATCGCTCTTTGCAGCGGGTCTCTAAAGGTTTCAACAAAACAAAGACTATCTATCTCTTCTACTTCTTCATCGTCGGGAGGAAAAGGTGTAAGGTGTTTAGAAGCACGAAGAAAGTTATATGTGTACTTTGTTCCATTAAGGTTCATTGTTACTTTGCCTTCTCCGGCATCTAACACGGCATCAACCAACTTAAGAAAAGGCCTACCTAAGATTATATGATCAGAATTACTATGGTAAGCATCAATAACAAAGAAATCGGTTGGTATATAGTTTCTAGAGATTTTTACTTTCATGTTGCAAGCAATACCTAGAGGTTTGATAGTTCTACCATCTCCCATAATTAATTTCGTTGATGTTGGAGCTAAGTCTAGGTTGTGGTATTGAACTTTATCATAAATTTTAGAAGATAGAACACTTACTTGGGCTCCGATGTCGCATAAAGCTTTACATTGAACTCCGTTGATCTCGCAACTCAAGTGCGGCGTCATCTTCTCTTCTTCTTCGGATCCTATCGAGTAAATTTCAGCGAGGCGAGCGTATGGTGATGCTTCGGGCTTGACTCCCATGATTCTCTTCACCTCGGCAATATGTTCCGGATCCACCACGTCATCTCCAAAGAGCTTCTCAAAAATCTCACCGGTGGTTTCGAGGTCGTATGAATTTTCAGCTTTCTTTCTCCGGTGGAAAATCCACTTCCAATGCTCTTGCCATTCCCTTTTGATTAGGGAACGGTCTTCTCTTGTCGAATACTTATCCGTAATCAATAGGAACCCAATCCATTGGCTCGAACTCCCTTAGTGGCTTCGCGCTTGACATGCTTCTTTTGTTCGTCTCCTTTGGTGCGGCGAAGTCGACGCTTGGTGTAGTTCTTGACTTGATGTGTTCTTGTTCAATCTTTTCCATGATTGGCTCCTCTTTTGTGACTTCCGGGGTTGCCTCTTTAGAAAAATCAGCAAGCTTCTTCTTCCTTGAATTGAATTCCGGCTCTTCCGCAAGTCTTGTTTCCCAATCTCTTCGCATGGCAGCCGCTTTACTAATTTTTTGTAGAAGTTGGGCAGCTTCCGTGAGTGTTTTCTCCATGAGATCCCCACCGCACACATTTCGACGTGTCGCATGCAACTAGGGGTTAGGGAAAAGAAAAATGTATGCAAGAGTACGTCACCGGTGAAGCCGAGTTTTGGTCCTTGTTCGATTAATTCATTAAACCTATCCCAGGCTTGGTCTATCCCTTCCTCTTCTCCTTGCATGAAAGTGATCACTTGCCTCCTTAGATGTTGAACCTTGCTAATTGGAAAGAACTTCTCGCAAATCTTCTTTGTCAACTTGTTCCAATTGCCTTCAACTTCAAAGGACGCAACCGAATACCATGTCTTTGCTTTGCCGGCAAGTGAGTAGGGAAAGAGATTCCATTTGAACCATTCATCGGGAACTCCTTCTTGACGCACCGTGTTGCATATTGTCGTGAAATCCCTTATGTGTCTATATGGGTTCTCCGTAACCATCCCTTCAAATGGGTTTTCCGCCACCATCTTGATGATCTTGGATTTAATTTCATACTTGGTCGCTTCGAGCTTCGAATCCGACTCTTGTACTTTTATGTCTTCACATCGAGGGCTAGCGTAATCCCTTAATGATTTCTCCGGTTCTTCCACGGGTTGATTAACGAACTCCATCTAGACAATAAGATAAAAACAAAAACAAAAACAAAAACAAGTGTTTTTCTAGATAATATATGTTAGATATAGCAAATAAAAGATAAAGTAAAATATAAAACTAAGTTAGATGCAAATCAAACGATGTAAACTAACTTGGTCCCCGGCAACGGCGCCAGAAAAAGGGGCTTGTTGACGGATAAAAGACGTATCCCTCTACGATCCGCAAGCGTACGGACCCCACACCTTTTTCACCACGGGATTCCCAAGGTTCTTGTCAATCCGCGGAGCAAGGGGATTACAAGCGTTCGATCAACAACGACACACTAGCTACTAAAACCCTAACTTCTATTATACTAGAAAACAACTAAACTACACTAGAGAGAATGATAAACGATCAAGGTAGAAGACACTCGCCCACGGGTCTACGATACTAGAGCATGCAATCGCTTAAAGACATGAAAACCAATCTAATCTATCGGGGATGTGACCACGGTTTCGCCCTTTCCCTCCTCTCGTCTTGTCACTACACGAAGGTATTCATGACTAGACCTTTGATGGACACGGCGTATTGAATGGATCCAAGGAAGCATTGGAGCTCGTACTCCCTCTACGGCACGGTTGCAAGCCTTAAGCATTAAAGTATATTCAACACAAGATGATAGATAGATAATCCGACAAAGTGCGATTACATCTCAAGATCGATTACAACCCATGGACGAATGAGAAGATTACCCCATCAAGGTGCTGATCATGGCACCGTTGATCATGGTTTCCCTTCCGCCGGTGTCTTCCTTCTTCTCCACGAGAGGGTGCTTCCTTCGAGGTGGTTGATCTCCCGCCGGAGATCCTCCTCCTCTCTCTCTAGCTTGTGGATGGCCTTCTGGTGCGAATGACTCCTCCTCTCGGTGTTGGCGGCGCGTCGGGGGTTTTAGGGTTGAAGATCCTTCGAGGGCAAGGAAAACGGGACCGAACCGGTGCCGGAAGTGGGCTGGGCCGGCCGGCTCGGGCCGGCCGGCCCGGCCCAGTCGGCCCAGTTCGGTCGCCCCTTTTTGCTCCGTGGGTCCTCGTGCACTTATGTACTTTGCCCCCTCCACTTGCATGATTTTGATGTTGTTATCTTCGCGTCCAAGATGGAGGCTCTCTTTGCATGAAGTTTGATCTTTTACGCTTCAATCCCCGGGGGTGTTCCTCGTAGCACTTCGGTCCTCGCCACCATTGGAAGTGATTTCAGCAAGCTCATGAACACAAACAAGACTCCATGAATGCTCCTTTGAACTTGTTGCGAATCCGTCCTTTATGTCCATGTTTTCCTACATAAACACAACACTTCCAAATGCATGCACAAAGATGAACTTGTTATATGATTAGTGTGCCTAGTGGCGGGTTAGTTCCATAATCAAATCCAAACTAAAGTGTAATGAACATGCTAGGTGCACCAAAATACACCGTCAACAGATAGGTTTAATGAATTAATCGAACAAGGACCAAAACTCGGCTTCACCGGTGACGTACTCTTGCATACATTTTTCTTTTCCCTAACCCCTAGTTGCATGCGACACGTCGAAATGTGTGCAGGTGGGGATCTCATGGAGAAAACACTCACGGAAGCTGCCCAACTTCTACAAAAAGTTAGTAAAGCGGCCTGCCATGCGAAGAGATTGGGAAACAAGACTTGCGGAAGAGCCGGAATTCAATTCAAGGAAGAAGAAGCTTGCTGATTTTTCTAAAGAGGCAACCCCGGAAGTCACAAAAGAGGAACCGATCATGGAAAAGCTTGAACAAGAACACATCAAGTCAAGAACTACACCAAACGTCGACTTCGTCGCACCAAATGAGACGAACAAGAGAAGCATGTCAAGCGCAAAGCCACTAAGGGAGTTCGAACCAATGGATTGGGTTCCTATTGATTACGGAGAAGTATTCGACAAGAGAAGACCGTTCCCTAATCAAAAGGGAATGGCAAGAGCATTGGAAGTGGATTTCCCACCGGAGAAGAAAGCTGAAAATTCATACGACCTCGAAACCACCGGTGAGATTTTTGAAAAGCTCTTTGGAGATGATGTGGTGGATCCGGAACACATTGCCGAGGTGAAGAGAATCATGGGAATCAAGCCCGAAGCATCACCATACGCTCGCCTCGCTGAAATTTACTCGATAGGATCCGAAGAAGAAGAGAAGATGACGCCGCACTTGAGTTGCGAGATCAACGGAGTTCAATGCAAAGCTTTATGCGACATCGGAGCCCAAGTAAGTGTTCTATCTTCTAAAATTTATGATAAAGTTCAATACCACAACCTAGACTTAGCTCAAACATCAACGAAATTAATTATGGGAGATGGTAGAACTATCAAACCTCTAGGTATTGCTTGCAACATGAAAGTAAAAATTTCTAGAAACTATATACCAACCGATTTCTTTGTTATTGATGCTTACCATGGTAATTCTGATCATATAATCATAGGTAGGCCTTTTCTCAAGTTGGTTGATGCCGTGTTATATGCCGGAGAAGGCAAAGTAACAATGAACCTTAATGGAACAAAGTACACATATAACTTTCTTCGTGCTTCTAAACACCTTACACCTTTTCGTCCCGACGATGAAGAAGTAGAAGAGATAGATAGTCTTTGTTTTGTTGAAACCCTTAGAGACCCGCTGCAAAGAGCGATGGAAAATCAAATTAGTAATCAATAAGATGAAGAACTAGAGGAAGCAACAAAAGGCTTAGAGCCGCATGATGGTAGTGTGGAGGAAGAGAAATTCGAAGACATAGGAGAAATCAAACCCGAGGAGCCACAAGTGCCCGAGGTAGACCTTAAACCTTTGCCCAAAGGATTAAAATATGAATTTTTGGGCCCAGACAAACTTATCCAGTCATTGTGAGCGACGAGTTGAGTCCCGAAGAAAATGAAGCGTTGCTGATTTTATTAAAAAAACATAGGAAGGTGATTGGATATTCAATTAATGATCTCAAAGGTATTACCCAGCCTTTTGCACTCATCGTATACCAATGGAAGACCAATGTAAGCCTGTAGTGGGCCACCAAAGGAGGCTAACCCATGCCATGCGAGAGGTAGTAAAGAAAGAGGTTATCAAGTTACTTGATGCCAGAATCATCTACCCGGTTCCGCATAGCGAATGGGTGAGCCCGTACATTGTGTACCGAAGAAAGGAGGTTTGACCGTGGTGAAGAATGAGAAGAACGAGTTGATACCGCAAAGAACCGTGACCGGGTGGCGGATGTGTATCGATTACCGTAAGCTTAACAAAGCGACGAAGAAAGATCACTTCCCCCTACCGTTCATAGACGAGATGCTCGAGAGGTTAGCAAACCACGCTTATTTTTGCTTTCTCAATGGATACTCGGGGTTCATGCAAATTCCTATTCACCCGGAAGATCAACATAAGACAACGTTTACGTGCCCTTACGGAACGTTTGCATATAGGAGGATGCCCTTCGGCCTATGCAACGCTCCAGCCTCTTTTCAACGTTGCATGATGTCCGTGTTTTCGGAATTCATCGAAGAAATTGTTGAAGTGTTTATGGATGATTTTTCCGTTTACGGGAAGACGTTCATGGATTGCTTAGCAAACTTAGAAAAGGTCCTTACAAGGTGTGCGGAGGTAGATTTGGTTTTAAATTGGGAAAAGTGCCACTTCATGGTTAAGCAAGGCATAGTGCTTGGACATGTTATATCCGATAGAGGAATCGAAGTGGACAAGGCTAAGGTAGAGACGGTTGAGCAACTCCCACCTCCTACGGATATTAAGTCCTTAAGGAGCTTTCTAGGCCATGCCGGATTCTATAGAAGATTTATAAAGGACTTCTCGAAGATCACTAAGCCTTTAACGCACCTTCTTCAAAAGGATGTGGCTTTCGACTTTGATGAGAAGTGTCTAGCGGCATTCCGGACCTTGAAAAATGCGTTGGTGAGTGCTCCCATCATCCAACCTCCGGATTGGAGCCAACCTTTCGAGATCATGTGTGACGCAAGTGACTACGCCGTAGGCGCGGTCTTGGGTCAAAGAAAGGAAGGCCGAGTTCACGCCGTTTAGTACGCTAGCAAAACTCTTAGTGGGGCACAATTAAATTACGCCACTACAGAAAAAGAGTTGCTAGCGGTGGTATTCGCTTTCGAAAAATTCAGATCTTACATTGTGAACTCGAAAGTCATTGTTTACACCGATCACGCAGCCATCAAGTATCTCTTGGCTAAGAAGGAAGCTAAACCACGTTTGATTCGTTGGATCCTTCTTCTTCAAGAGTTTGATGTTGAAATTCGTGATAAAAAGGGGGTGGAGAATGTTGTGGCCGATCATTTGTCTAGAATGAATCGTGGACAAGATAATAAAGAGCCCATAGAAGATAAGATGAGAGATGACCACCTCTATAGAGTGCTTGATAACGACACTTGGATGATCGACATCATTCGAGCAATTCGAAAGATGCCCCTCGATCATATAGATAAAAACACTCAAAGGAAGATAATCTCAGAAAGTAAGAAATATTTTTGGGATGCACCATACCTCTTCAAACTTGGCAATGATGGAGTGATGAGAAGATGTGTGCCAAGAGAAGAGAGGGTTGAGATTCTAAGGAAGTGCCACTCGGCGGAGTACGGTGGACACTATAGCCATTTTCGAACCGAAGCAAAAGTATGGTCGAGCGGATTCTATTGGCCGGAGATGCATGAAGATACTAAAAGATATGTTGCGTCATGCCCCGAATGCCAAATAACCGGAAACATCTCTCAAAGAAATTCTATGCCTTTGAAATACAACTTGCAAATCGACATATTCGATGTATGGGGCATAGACTTCATGGGGCCTTTTAAAAACTCATTTGGATTCGAGTATATACTTGTTATGGTTTATTATGTATCCAAGTGGGTAGAGGCTATACCATGTCGTAAAGCTTCCACGGAGGAGTCCATCACTATGATCAAGAACGTGATTTTTCCCCGTTTCGGTACACCGAGAATCTTGATAAGTGATGGAGGAACTCATTTCACCGGGAAGAACTTCAAAAAGTGCTTGTCCAAGTTGGGAATTGAGCATAGGGTCTCCACGGCCTATCACCCACAAACCAACGGACAAGCGGAGACGTCAAATAGGCAATTAAAAAGCATACTTAACAAGACCATAGAGAAGGGAGGCAAGGATTGGTCAAAGAAATTAGACGGAGCTTTATGGGCTTATCGAACGGCGTTTAAAACACCGATAGGTATGACCCCTTATCAATTCGTCTATGGAAAAGCTTGCCACCTTCCGGTTGAGTTGGAACATAAAGCCTATTGGGCGATTAAAGAGATGAACCTTGATCTCGATGCCGCGGTGGTGAAACGAAGAATTCAAATAAGCGAGCTAGAGGAGTTGAGGTTGAAAGCATATGAAAACGCAAGCATATACAAAGAGAGAATCAAAAGGTGGTATGATAAAAGATTGAAGAAAAAAGAATTTAAAGAAGGAGATAAGGTCCTCCTCTACAATTCGAGGTTTAAAACCTTCGGAAAGGGGAAATTGCAAAGCAAGTGGGACGGACCTTATCTTGTGCATTCGGTGTTCTCCAACGGAGCGGTAACCATTATGGATATAAACGGCGATCAATTTGTGGTGAATGGTCAGCGGCTTAAGGTTTACTACGAACCCGATGTCGTGCCCCTTCACCATGTTGATGTCTTCACCATGGAGGAAGAGCCCGAACGTCCCGCCTAGGACGAAAAACAAGGTATCAACTTCTGTAAATAATTTTTCTTTTAGTTTTCTGGAGTTTTTCGCGAAGATTTACTGGGCCAACTTTTTCCCATGGGCTAAGGAAGAAAAAATAGGGCGGTGTGCGAAAACCCGGACCGGCCCGCCCCCCGAGGGGGTGGGCCGGCCGGCCCAGCGGACCGGCCCCGAGAGGGGCCCGACGCCCGATGACGCCGAATTTCGCTCGAATTGCTCCTTTTTGACTTCCTTGTTTGGTCGGAAAATTTTAAGGGAAGTGTAAAAAAGGAAAATAAGGTTCCAAGGGCTTTTCTCTCGGGACTATTTATTTGGCCGAATTGGGAGCTCGAGAATCAAACCTTTCAAGCAATGTGTTGCACCCTTGTAGCAGCCATTGAGCCTCCAAAAAGCTTAGAGTTGAAGCTAGAAGCCAAGAAGCCATCGATGGAGGAGGCGATGCGATGCGAGCTCAAGCTACCCGTCAAGAGGACCGCACGTATCCGTTGCGGAGGACGTGTCCCGACCGGAGCTCTTGCATCTCGCAACCCCGTCGAAGGAGAAAAGGTTCCTACACCCGTCCGAAGGTCGGCACGCTCCAAGGCATCAAGCGCAAGGATTACAAGGAGGTGTCGCCAGAGCCTAAGGATTATGGGGATAGCGACTACTCCGACGATCGTAGCCCGAGCTCGTGGGCGGCTGCCGGTAGAGATGATGATGATTGGGATGAGCAGCCCAACGAAAGGACTCCCGAAGGCCCCAACGGCGACGGCAACGACGGTGGCGAAGGCAACGACAATGGAGGTGGCGACGACGGTGGTGACAACGGCGGAGATTATGGCGACGACGACCCCTTCGGATTGCATCCGGTGTGTTGTCGATTTTGCCGTCAATCCATCGCGAATCTCTACACGTCGGCCGACGAATGTCTCCAAGCCATGGAAGCGATGAAGCAGCGTATGGAGGACTTGGAGCGCGTAGTTGAAGATGACTACAAGTTCCTTAACCGCAACATGCGCAAACTTTTCGGCATGGTTGGAAACATGAGAGGCAAGTGGTGCAAAATTTGCTTGAAGTACCACTAGATCTAGTTTCCCCCTTAGGATTTTTGTAAGATACGACGAGGACGTCGTATGTTTTAAGTGTGGGGGAGAGCTAGCTCGCTAGCCTTAGCTTTTGAACTTCAAGTTTAGGTTCGGTTTAATCTTCGTGTGAGAGTCTTAGTGTTTTAATGAGTCTTTAGTTTTTGAGTCTGTTTTAAAATTTTTGCAAGTGTCTTAAATTAGTGTTGAGTCAAGAAAATCAAATAAAAAGAGTCTTTATATATATCTTTGTGTTTTATATATTGTTTATCTTTATTTACTTGTTTGCTTAATCTTCGATTCTTGATATATGAACACAAGTATGTGGTTTGAAAAACGTTTACCGTGGTGCTTAGTGGAATCGCTACTACTTAAAGTACCCATACCGCACTTCGATCTTGAGCTTCACATGTTAGTTGTGCTATGTTCGATGCTAAAAATTGGAGGATTTCAGTTCTGAAAATTATTTTAAAACCCTTGTAATAAAGGTTAGCAAAACCTCTTTTTCCAAGTTGAGAGTAAGAAAAAATTCCTATCCAAAGCCAAGTTTATTTTTTTCGCTCCACCATAAGTGTGATGAGCACGATGAGTTAGGCTAGGACCCTTCTCTCTTGGTGAGTTCTAATTTCTAGCAATGATCATGTCCTTGTGCTTATCTTTTGTTGCTAGCCTCGTCATATATTCAGTCCATGACTTTCACAACGAAAGTCATGAGTATCGCTGGATTCCATACCCAACCCTATATATCTCTTTTGTACATCGTATTCCTTGAACACAACCTATTTTCAAAGTTTCGTCTCGTCTCTAGCATGATTTAATTAAAAATTTCAGATTGTATGCATGCGAGGAAAGAGAGAATTGGAAGCTTTGAAAAAGTTGTCAAGAGAGAGAAAAATAAAGAGAAAAAGTATGTGTATGGAAAAGAAAGAAAGAAAGAAAGAAAAATCATATGTGAATGCAAGAAGAAAAAGAAAAAGAGAGAAAGATGAGTTAGCAATGAAGATATGAGAGGGATGGATCAAGTGAAAGAAAAGAAAAAAAATAAAGTGTAAGGAAGGATGTCACGTTGATTGTGAGACGAAACTTTTACTCTATTTCCAACCATGTGCAATCCGACAACGAGGACATCATTGGTGCCTTGAAGTCACAATTTTCTTTTGCCCTTGCACATGTCCACCATTCTAAATCTTCTCATCCTTGATATCCCTACATATGGTTAATTCTCATGATCATTGGCTTTGAAAGGTAGACAACCATTAGAGGAAGTTCTTAGTTTGACAATACTTGTGTTGATTGTGCTAGCCCTACCTATAGCTCCACTTTACACGATATATGAGAGATTAATGGGAGGTGAGAGTTTTATAAAATTTGGTTAGGATAGCCACATCATATGAGTGACTTGAGAGAGCTTGGAGAAAGGTTTTTGTCTAATACTTGTTGCAGGAATTTTTGTTTTGAAAACCATAAAAAACTCTCCGATGGAAGCAAAGGAGTAAGCATGGCTGAAATTGAAGACTTCGAGTGAAGAGTTTGAGTTGTGGGGTAAATCTTGACGTGGTAAAAATTCTAAACGCCCATGTTTATGTTTGATTATCTTTAATTTGTGTTTATGTATTAAAGATGAAAAGATTGACTAACTTGTGAAGGAGGATTAATGATACACGATTACACACCTTGGACAAAATTCTTTTACGAGTACTTGCTCGAGCACGAGCAAGAGCTAAGTGTGGGGGAGATGTTGACGGTGTATTTTGGTGCACCTAGCATGTTCATTACACTTTGGTTTGGATTTGATTATGGAACTAACCCGCCACTAGGCACACTAATCATATAACAAGTTCATCTTTATGCATGCATTTGGAAGTGTTGTGTTTATGTAGGAAAACATGGACATAAAGGACGGATTCGCAACAAGTTCAAAGGAGCATTCATGGAGTCTTGTTCGTGTTCATGAGCTTGCTGAAATCACTTCCAATGGTGGTGAGGACCGAAGTGCTACGAGGAACACCCCCGAGGATTGAAGCGTAAAAGATCAAACTTCATGCAAAGAGAGCCTCCATCTTGGACGCGAGGATAACAGACATCAAAATCATGCAAGTGGAGGGGGCAAAGTACATAAGTGCACGAGGACCCACGGAGCAAAAGGGGCGACCGAACCGGGCCGATTGGGCTGGGCGGCCGGCCCAGGCCGGCCGGCCCGCCCCACTTCCGGCACGGTTCGGTCCCGTTTTCCTTGCCCCTCGAAGGATCTTCGACCCTAAAACCCCCGAGGCGCCGCCAACACCGAGGAGAGGAGTCATTCGCACCGAGAAGGCCATCCACAAGCTAGAGAGAGAGGAGGAGGATCTCTCGGCGGGAGATCAACCACCTCGAAGGAAGCACCCTCTCGTGGAGAAGAAGGAAGACACGGCGGAAGGGAAACCATGATCAACGGTGCCATGATCGCACCTTGATGGGGTAATCTTCTCATTCGTCCATGGGTTGTAATCGATCTTGAGATGTAATCGCACTTTGTCGGATTATCTATCTATCATCTTGTGTTGAATATACTTTAATGCTTAAGGCTTGCAACCGTGCCATAGAGGGAGTACGAGCTCCAATGCTTCCTTGGATCCATTCAATACACCGTGTCCATCAAAGGTCTAGTCATGAATACCTTCGCGTAGTGACAGTACGAGAGGAGGGAAAGGGCAAAACCGTGGTCACATCCCCGATAGATTAGATTGGTTTTCATGTCTTTAAGCGATTGCATGCTCTAGTATCATAGACCCGTGGGCGAGTGTCTTCTATCTTGATCGTTTATCATTCTCTCTAGTGTAGTTTAGTTGTTTTCTAGTATAATACTAGTTAGGGTTTTAGTAGCTAGTGTGTCGTTGTTGATCGAACGCTTGTGATCCCCTTGCTCCGCGGATTGACAAGAACCTTGGGAATCCCGTGGTGAAAAAGGTGTGGGGTCCGTACGCTTGCGGATCGTAGAGGGATACGTCTTTTATCCGTCAACAACGGTCTCACCTTGCTCCTGGAGGGCCAGCTCCTGATTTGCGTTTGTAATGCTGAGCATAATCACCTCGCCCTCGGCCTTGGAGAGCGTGGTGTTCCGCTCCTCCAGCGACTTCTGCGCCGCCTCGCGAGCGACGCGCTCTTGCTCCAGCGCCGACCGGGTGTCGGCGAGGGCGGCTTGCTCCTGCTGGAGCCGCCCCTCGCCCCTTGGCGGGTGGTGCGCTCCCCGCAGAGCCGCTCCTCGGCCGACGACAAGCGTCGTGACCTTGGCGTCGAGGGCGGCCTTCAAGTCGTCCGCCTCCTTAGCCCGCCGCTCCGGCCCCGCGTGCCCGCCCCTCGCCGCGGCGGCGCCGCACCGCGCCCCCTCGAGCGACGAGCGGAGCCCCCGGTTCTCGCCGCGGACGCCGGCCACCTCCGCCTCCCAATTGGTTGCCGCCGTGCGCATCTTCTCCGTGTCTAAGCTCGCCGCCACGGCACCTCATCACGGTCGATGAGGGGCGCGCGCACCCGCTCAAGACCAGAGCGGCGCGCGCCGGTCCTGCCTCGAGCTCTCGGGGAGTTCGTCGCGCCAGGCCATGGCCCGGTACGCCAACCAGCCGTCCGGAGTCCTGAGGGCGTCAGCAAGCGCGTCGAAAGCGCCGCATCGCTTTCGGAGCTGGTGGAGCTCGGCGTTCACCCGATCGAAGGCGTCGTACTTGTCGTGGGCGCGGTGCTCGAGCTCCTGGCACCCACAAATCAAAACCCGTAAGCGCCACAACACAGAAGCAGCGCACGAAAACGAGAGAAAGAAGAAAACGAGCAACAACGCCCTACCTGGAAGACGCGCCATGCAGGGCCGCCATGGACCCTCAGCGCCTCGTTCAGCGCGCGGTCGAGCGTGGCGCCATGGCTCCGAGCTCTCCCCGAGCTCCCGCTCCCCCCGGCGTCGGCGAACGCGGGGGGATCGCCGGCCGGCCCCCTCTACCCGGGCGGAGTGGCCGCGCGCGGGAGGACGAGGCCTCGGCGCCGTGTCCTCGGTCCCCCGCCACCATGTGACCCTCGCGCCACCTCACGAGGGCCCCCTCTCGGGGCTCGGGGGAGCGTGTGGGGAAGCTCGCCCACCGGTCCCACCCGGCGGCGGGGAGTCGTCGTCCGGGATCTCCACCACCTCCGCCGGGAACCGCCGGCGGGCGCCGGCCCCGCGCCGCCTCCGCCGGCGCCTCCACTTGCGCCTCCACGCCCGCGGGCACCTTGACGCGGCGCCGCGGCCACCGCCTCCGGCCGCGCCCGCGCGGCGGCGGGCGCCGGCCGCCCTCCTCGGCGGCCACCGCCTCGCGACCACGGGCGCCGCCGCGCGGGCCGCACCCGCTCCGCCTCCTCTACGGCCGGCGCCACGAACCGCGCCTCCGTCGCGGCGCCCCTCCGCGGGCTCGCGCCTCCGCCACCGGCCGATTCCGTGGGGCCGCGTCCCCACAACGGCCGGCCGCCGGCCGCTCCTCGGCGACGGCAAGGCCGTGCCATGGCGGGCTGATCCGCCGCCGAGGCCTCGAAGCCTCGGCGAGGCTTTGCGAGCTCTCGCCCGCCGCCGCCGTGCTTGCCCCCGCCCGTGACGCCCTCGACGAGCGCCGCCGGTGGGGATGGATGCGTCCGCCCTCGGCACCTTGGCCGGTGCGAGGGGAGGCACGGTTGGCACCACCCCCGCACAAGCACAAACGAAAGTTAGAACGCCCCGATCGTCAAAAAACCAAACAAAGCGAGAGAAGCGAGCCCCTTACCTCGAAGAGGAAAAGGCGCTCTTCCTTTTCCTCGAAGCCTCGGCGGATGAGGCCGCGCGCGGCCGCACGCCCCGCCGCCGCGCCTCCCCGACGACGCCACCGCGCGCGCGGCCCCCCCCCGCGCGCGCGCAGCACGCTACCCCCCGCGCGAGGCGCGCTTGCCGTGCGCGCCTCCGCGGCACGCGTCGGCGTCTCCGCGCGCGCGCGCCGCCCCCGTTGTCGATTGCCGGCGGCGAGCGCCGTTGCGCCCGCCCCGGGCGATGCCGCCCTTGCCGCCGGAGCCGGCTCCGGCGACGGGGGCGCGAGCTCCCACCGTCGGAGGGGCCCCGCCCTCGCCCTCTTCCTCTTCGTCCTCCTCCGAGGACGAGTACTCCTCGGTCCCCGGGGAGGAGAGCCCCGGTTCCTCGCGCCGCCGTACTCCGCGTTCCGTCGCTCGCGGCGCTCGCAAGGCCGCCTCGCGCGCTCCCTCTTGCGCGCCGCCCGCTCCTACTCCCGTTGCTGCGCCGCCCGACCGAGCGCGTGGGAGTCGGGGGTGGGCGGAACGGACTTCGCGGCGGTGAAGCTCACCAGCTGCATGCAGGAACGTCAAAGACGCGTCAGGAGACAGAGCCAACACCAAAAACTAAAACAGAATCAAGAATCATACTCACCAGCGGGCCGGTAGGGAGCATCTCGAGGTCCCACGGGGTCCGGTCCGGGTGCGCCAGCATCCGGGTGTCGACGGCGTTCCGCGCCCGGGTGAGCACATACGGCTGCCCGAGGGGGGTCGGGAGCATCCGCGACCTCGCCGGCGCGATGGGGTCCGCCTCCTCCGTCATCTCGTAGATGCGGAGCGGCCTCTCCATCGGAGGCACGACCCGCGGTGATGGAGGAAGGCAAGGACGCCCCGCCGCAGTCGGCCCTTGCGCCGTCGGGCTCCTCGTGGCGGCCAAGACCGAGTCCCGCCGCCTCCGATGCCGGGGGCGTGGACACCCCGTAGCCCCGGGAGGCCGGGCTTCTCCTTGAACACCCGACCGGTGTAGGGGGGAGGCCGGGCTCGGTGTTGCGCGGGTAGAACCATCCCCGCTCCCGGCCCGGCGTTGTTCGTCGTCATGGTGCGGGGGATGTAGTCGTCCTTGAACCGCCCCCGCGGGGGCGAGTGACATCCCGCCGCGCGCGCACCGCGCGGCGGGTCCTCGGCTCCGTCGTGGGCTGCGTGAAGAGCTCCGCGCGGAAGAGGTGTACCCAGAGCTCCCAGTTGACTGGGATCCCTAGATACCCCTCGCAGACACCCACGAACGTGACCGCCTGCGAAATCGCGTTGGGCGCGAAGTTGTGCAACTCCACGCCGTAGTAGTGGCACAACGCTCGCATGAAGCGGCTCGCCGGCGCGTTGAAGCCTCGCTCGTGGAAGCGGACAAAACTCACCACGTAGCCTTCCGGCGGGTTGGGCGCGCGGTCCCCCGCCGGCGGCACTATCCACTCCGCCGGGCGGCCATCCTCGTTTGCCGCCAGGCGGCCGGCGGTGACCAGCTCGCCAAGGGCCAGCTGGTTCACCGTCGACCGCTCCCAGGCGTAAGGGTCAAGGATCGTGAGGGGCGGAGGCGGCGCCATGAGGAAGGGCGAAGGATGCGAAGAACGAAGGACAAGAAGAGGAGGAAGAGCTCTAATGGCGAAGCCGCACGGTGGCGAAGGCAAAGCGGAGAAGAAAGCACGGGGGGGGGCTAAAATGGCGGAGCGCTAAGGTAAAAAACCGTCGCTTCCCCTTCCCCTCAGATTTATAAGCCGCGGGCGAGCTCTCCGGAGCGGATGTCCCTCGCGCATTAACTGCAGGGAATCTTCTCTTCTCGCTGGCGAGCGGGCCCCACCACGACCGCAGCGGCCACATCACTGCAAACGGGCCATCATCACGGCGAAGACTAGCAGGGGCCGTGGCAGGCGGTCACGTCCGCCTGCCCACGCCGCCCACTACGCGTGCGCGCGCGGCCGCGACGCCTAAAAAAGCGCGCCCGCGATGTGAAACCGCAGCCTCTACCGTGGAGCATTTAATGGCCCGGTCCCTTGCAAAGCAAGGAGAACCCTCGAGCGGCACGGACTCCTGGCTCGGGATAAATTCAACCCTCGAAAGGGTATAGGTGTGAGAAGGTCGCCTCGAGGCTCGCTTGAAACAAAGCGGGCATCGCGAGCACCCATGCCACGTAGGACCCTCGAGCGGTGTGAGCCCCTGGCTCTAGACAATATCAGCCCTCTGAGTGGTACAAGCGTGAGAAGGTCGCCCCGAGGCCCGCTTGAAACAAAGCAGGTATCGCGAGCACCCATGCCACGTAGGACCCTCGAGCGGTGCGAGCCCCTGGCTCTAGACAATATCAGCCCTCTGAGTGGTACAGGCGTGAGAAGGTCGCCCCGAGGCCCGCTTGAAACAAAGCAGGTATCGCGAGCACCCATGCCATGTAGGACCCTCGAGCGGTGCGAGCCCCTGGCTCTAGACAATATCAGCCCTCTGAAGGGGCACAGGCGTGAGAAGGTCGCCCCGGGGCCCGCTTGAAACAAAGCAGGTACTGTCGGTGTTTTGGACCGGCAACCTACTACGGGGAGTACCCGAAGTAGATGAATGTGACTCGCCGAGATCGGTAACTCGAAGGAAGAGGCACGCGGCACACAATTTAGACAGGTTCGGGCCGCGAGGTGCGTAATACCCTACGTCCTGTATGCTGCGTAGCTCTGGATTGATAGGGCACGATTACAGGTTGGTGCAATAATGCGCCGTGAGTTGAGATTGGATGAGATGAGATGATCCGGGGATCGGTCCCTGCCCCGCCTTATATAGTCCGGGAGGCAGGGTTACAAGTCGGAGTAGGAAAGGAGTACTAGCCGAGTACGTCTAGAAGACCTCTACACAGTGCGGAACATGTACAGAGTCCTATCCGAGTACTACTCCTGTGTTGTCCTTGTGCTCCACGCCTTCAGGTGCCGTGTAGCGCAAGTCGGGTAGTCCCAGGGGCCCACCGAGTAGTCGGTCCTGGTACCCACCGAGGTAGTGGGCCCAGGGAGGTCCATACGACAAGCCCCCGAGTACTTTGTAGTCGAGAAGGATAGCTTCAAGTAGTCTTGACGGCCTTAACAAGTAGTCCTCAAGCGTCCCTGAGTACTACAAGTCAAAAGTCCTCAAGAGTAGTCGAAGCATCCCGAGGCCGGAATGTACTCCGGCCGATGTCTGAGCAATCTTGAAGTCTTCTCGAGTAGTCCCAAGCGTCCTTGAAATCTGCCTTCGAAGGTCTTCAAAAATGCCCGCCTTGTCTTGAAGCCGGAGCCGTCAAGAAGATGCGATTTGCAGAACCGCAATCCACGTGGAGTAGCCCCCGAGCCTCGAGCCGCGGGCTCTGGCTGAGGATCTATCCAAAGTCTTGGCGAGAAAATCCCAAAAAATCCGGAGAGAAAAAACCGAAGGACACGTGGCACGGAGCCCCCGAGCCTTGAGTCGAGTACTTCCTCTCGAATTGAAGGGTCTTCTTAGAGAATGTGTCCTGAGATGCTCTTGAGACTAGCCGCGTCCCAGGTAGTCGAGTAGAAGTAGCCGAGCCCCCGAGGTGAGGCACGTCGACTAGTAGAATACGAAGAGTCACGCGCGGCCCGCCGAGTCGCCCACGCGCGGACTTATCCGCCGTCCGTTACGGAGGCGTTTTGGCTTATAAATACAAGCCGAAACCCTTAGGGTTTCTCACCCAAGTGAGCCTGCGGTCATTCGCCACTTGAATCTTGAAGTAGATCCACTCCAACGAGCACCGCCGCCGCGAAGTCCGAGCGCATCGCCACCCGAAAGCCGTAGGGTAGCCCCCGAGCGGATGCGAGTGAAGACTCCCTGTTCTTGGAGGATGAAGCCGTCCCCGTCGAAGATGTCGAAGGCCGGCGGGAAGAAGAGGAGCCATGCGAGAGGCCGCCGCGGCCGCACCGAGCGGCGCCGCCCACATCTCCACCGCGCGCTGATCCAAGCCGCGAGTGGAAAAGGTCGAAGGTGAAGACCGAAGACTTGCTGACCCCGTTGAACTCCGGTTCATCAGGGAGAAGGAGATCGATATGTGGAGATCCGCCGCGGGAGATCCCTATCCGATGGAGAAAGCACAAGACGAGATCCCGATGTTCTCGCGCTTCGTGGAGCGCGGGCTTGCGCTCCCAGCGAGCGATTTCTTCAAAGGGCTTCTCAGGTACTATGGCATCGAGTACCTCAACTTGAACCCCAACGGAATCTTCCACACTTCTGTCTTCGTCCATTTCTGCGAAGCATTTCTGGGAATCAAGCCGCATTGGATTCTCTTCCGGAAATTCTTCCGCGTGAAGCCGCAGCCCAGCGCCTCCAACCCCAGAGTAGTCGGAGGGGCCGGGATCCAGTTGAGGGAGGATGCCGCCGAGCAGTACCTGGCGTACAAGCTCGTGGACTCCAACACGGATTGGAAGACGAGGTGGTTCTACACCACGAACCACCATCCCGAGCTGCCGAAGCCGAGCGGGCGGCAGCCCAAGCATCAAGAGTGGTGGAACACGGAACCCACCATGCAAGAGGGGATCCAGCTCCCGGAGTTGCTGACACGGATCAAGACCCTGCGGGATGCAGGACTGAGGGCCGAACACGTGGCCTTCAGTTTCATGAAGCGCCGGATCCAGCCGCTGTCTGCGCGGGATACGATGGGCTTCGAGTACACCGGCGACGACGACACGTCGCGGATGCCGGGGGGCGAAATTGAAGACAACGACATCGTCGAGAGGTTGTCGAGGATCTTCAAGGACATGCCGGAGTACACGGCGTGCCCTGTCGAGGAGTTCTCCGCCGCGCGCCCGCCCAACGAGGTAAGTAGTCGTACCCGCCTCGTCGAGTAGTGGGCACTTGTAGCAGAGTTGCTGACGCCTTGTCGCTGTTTGTGCAGGATGATGTGAAGCGGTTTGTCTCCGAGCCGCAGCCACCACCAAGCGGAATTGAGGTCCCGACGGTGGAGAAGGCGAAGGAGCGTCGAGTAGTCGGAGACGACGACGATCCCGTCATCGTGGAAGATACCTCCGATGACGAAGAAGACGAGGAGACACTGCAGGACCGCTTCCAGCTGCGGTCGAGGTTTAGCCGTCCGGGCTTGCCTCATGTGCCCCTCATCCAAGACCCTCGGCTAGCACGGAGGCTAGCCTTGCTTGCCGCGCCGCCGAGGAAGCCGCGCAACCCCGCCAAGAAGCGGGTAGCCAAGAAGATGAAGGTCTCAGAGACCACGCCTCCAGAGGTAGGTCGTGTTGAGCAAAGTGGTCGAGTACCCAGTGATCGAGTACGGTGCTGACGATTAGTTATCCCTGTGTGCAGGAGAGGCCGCCAACAGAGCCCGTGGAGGAGGGCGATGAGGGCACGTGGCCCACGGTGGGGGAACCGGCTGGAAGCCGAAGTCCAGCTCCCACTGTCGAAGAACTTCTGGCGCAGCTGGGGCGCCAGCCCCCTGCCCCAGAAGGGAGCAGAGTACCCGCGACCGCCGCCGCTGGGGAGGTGGAAGCCGCAGGGGCGCAGAGAACGTCTGCGCCGGCCACCGCCGCCGTGGAGGAGGCGGTAGTCGGAGAGGTGGGGGAAGAAACGCCCGCCGAGGGTGGACTGGTTGACATTGCCAGCATCCTCGGTGCGCCGGCCGTGACTATCGTCCGGTCGAACTTGTAAGTACCACGCCTTCATGAATAGTACTCATTGTAGTAGTCGACATTGTCTGATGAACCTTTGTGGATACTTGTGCAGAAAATCCACCGACTTGAGCTGGGACGGAGAGGAGCCCACGGCAGCGGAGGCAGAGAAGGCCGCGCCGCCCGTCGAAGAGCCCGCTCCCGAGGCCCAAGCCGCGACCGAGCTACCCGGCCGCCGAAGCGCCGCTGCCGGAGGCGGTCGTAGTTGAAGGTGAGTACTCCTCCTGAAGCTATAGAGCCCCGAAAGGAGTAGTCGTAGATACTGATGCGCGTGCTCCTTGGTGACAGGCGCTGAAGGGAGTGACGTCCCCTGCGGGGGGTACCCATGCAGGAGTTGACACCAGAAGCCCCGGAGGCTGCGGTAGAAGCCCCCGAGCCCATGGGGGAGACCATCGAGAAGTCCGCCGAGGAGGAGGCGGCTGCCACGTCGCCAGGGGTTGCCCTGGAGGTGGCGATCCGGTCCCCGGAGATCCAAGACGCGGAGCCTATCCGCTCGGCGCCAATGACGGAGGCTACGACAAGTAGCCGTGGTGGAATCGAGCTGCTTGCCGACGATCTGATCGAGCCGGCGGTGTTGGCGCAGCATCTGGAGGCGATGCGACGAGCCGAACAGTGGATGAAGGTACGTAGCCGTTGCCTCCCGAGTAGTCAATCCTTTCGTTGAGTACTCTGCTTGACTTGAACTTGTCTTCGCGGGACGTTGCGGAGCGATCCCGCGAGAAGTCCAATCTCTTGCAAGGCTATGGGGACACGGTCTTTGCGAGCCGAAGCCTTGGAGGAGCGACTCGTGAAGTCGAGGAAGCACGCGGCCGCCATGCGGTCGAAGCTTGACGCCGCCTTCGCCAAGTATCACAACGATGTGATGGACTGCGGGCGAAGAGCGACGAGCCGGTGCGGAAAAACAAAGGCCTCCGCAACAAGAATAAGGGTACGTCTCTTGACTTGTCGGGTACTTGTTGGAAGTCACCAAGCTCTGACCCGTTGTTGCGTTCGGTCTTTGCAGAACTCGAAGGCCAGGTGGAGCGACTGAAGGGCTCGGAGATTAGCATGAAGAATCTCTTCTACCGGGAGCAAGAAGCCCGCCAGGTACTTGAATTCGACTACAAGGAGCTGGCCGTCGAGTGCGAGAAGCACATGGAGTTGAGAATTGCTTCTGACCGGGATCTTGTCAACTGCTACAAATCCTTGCAGAAGTTGAACGAAGACTGCGAGGCGCTCCGAGCCCAACTCAAGGACCTGGAAGAGGCTGCCCTCCCGATCGCGAGGCTCCTGGTGCCGCCCCGGGCGGCCCCAAGATCGCTCCGTTGGCGGATCGACTTCGTGAAGCGCCAAGCCGGCTGGCCGCCTACGTGAAGCACATGGCCAAGTCGATCCCGAAGCAGGTGCTGGCCTTCATGAAGTCGTACTTCCCGAAGGCCCGGTGGAGGTAGTCGCCGGCGGGGTAGCCGCCAACCGCTCGGATGAGCGATACGCGAGTTCTTTGGAGCGAGATGGCTCCCATCGCGAAGCGGTGTAGCCGATAAGTTGAATCTCCAGTAGCCCTGCATAGATAGCTAGTAGCCATGGTTGTATAGGAAACAGTTGTAATGAACTATCTCATATATCAATGAAGTGTGAAGTTCCATCAATGAGTACTCGTAACCGCGATCTCAGAGTGCGGAGCGCCCATCGTGGAGTAGGTGCGAGTAGTAGTACTCGGCTTAGCGCTCCGTCGCGGGGAGTAGACGAGAAGAAGTTGATGAACAATCAAACTTTATTACTGAAGAAGTACACACGGGTGGCCGGGGCCGTAGTTACAAGTAGTCGCCTGGACCGGAGGCCGCTTACAGCTGAGTAGTACTGGAGCGGGTAGCCGCTTACAGTAAGTGATCCGTAGGTAGCCGAGTAGGCTGGATCGCAGATCCGTAAGTAGCCGCGCAGGCTGGATCTTGGAGTGTGGTCTCTTAGTAGACCGCTGCTAGAGTCCTTGACGCTCGTTGCAGCCCAGGGTCCGTAGGTAGCCGCACGGGCTGGACCTGGAGTAGTGTAGTCCGGAGACTTGAAGCCAGGACCCGGAGGGTCGCTTGCGGCAAGGGGGTGTTGATGTAGTCGTGTAGACTTGAACCCCGGAGTAGTCGAGTAGACTAGGCGTAGAATCGACGGGAGCCGGTCGACGTTCCACGAGTTGTTGACTTCTTCGCCTTCAAGTGTTTGGAGGCGGTAGGAGCTCGGCCCGGTCACCTTAGCCACGGTGAAGGGCCCCTTCCCCAGGGGGAGCTGAGTTTGTGAAGTCCTTCCGTGTTCTGGATACGGCGGAGGACAAGATCTCCAACGTTGAAGGAGCGTTCCTTGACGTTGCGATCGTGGTAGCGTCGGATACCCTCCAGGTACCTTGCTGATTGGACTAGGGCGGCACAGCGAGCTTCTTCGAGGCTGTCGATGTCGGCCTCGTCCGTCGTCTTCCGAGACGCCTTCGTCGTAGTGCTCCACCGCCGGCGAGTTCCATATGACATCCGCGGGGAGGATGGCTTCGGAGCCGTAGACCGGGAAGTAGGGGGGGATTGCCCCGTTGGCTTGGATGGTTGAGTCCGCGGCCCCCGAGTGCATTGGGTAGTTCCTTGATCCACTTGCCCCCTTTTGAATTAGCGGCGTCGTGTAGCCGCTTCTTGAGGGCGTCGAGCACCATCCCGTTGGCGCGCTCGACTTGTCCGTTGGCCCGTGGATGGGCGACGGAGACGTATCCGACGTCGATTCCGTCGTTCTCGCGGTACTCCCGGAACCGGTGGTTGTTGAAGTTGGACCCCGGTGTCCGTGATGATGCGGTGGGGTAGCCCGTAGCGGTGTACGAGTTCATCCGGAAGTCGAGTACTCGTCGGCCTTGGGACATGTGACCGGTTTGACCTCGATCCACTTGGTGAACTTGTCGATAGCCACCGGTACCCGTTGAATCCTCCTGGCGCAGTTGGTAGTGGCCCAATCATGTCGAGCCCCCAGCAGGCAAAAGGCCAGGTTGGTGGTATGGTGACCAGCTTGTAGGCAGGGACGTGCTGCTGCTTGGCGAAGAACTGACATCCTTGGCAGTGTCTGACGAGTTCTTCGGCATCGCCTAGGGCTGTGGGCCAGTAGAAGGCTCGCCGGAAGGCCTTGCTGACCAGCGTGCGGGAGGACGCGTGGTTGCCGCAAACACCCTTGTGGATCTCCTCCAAGGTGTCCTTGCCTTCTTCGCGAGGGACGCATTTCATGAGTACTCCAGAAGATGCGCCTCGCTTGTAAAGCTTGTCGCCGACGAGGACGTAAGACTTGGCGCGGCGGACGAGTTGTTCGGCTGCGTTCTTGTCGGAGGGGACCTTCTGCTCGCTGAGGTAGTCGATGAAGGGTTGCCTCCAGTCCACGTCGATCATCATGACCTCCTGCCCAGCTGGTTGGTTAGCTGGGACAGTGGTCGGCGGCGCCGGCTCCGGGATGGATGGCGCGTGAAGCTCATGGACGAAGACGCCCGCGGGTACTTGGGCGCGGGTGGATCCGAGCTTCGAAAGGACGTCCGCTGCAACGTTGTTGTCGCGAACGATGTGGTGGAACTCGAGACCATAGAATTTGTTCTCGAGCTTGCGGACTTCTAGGCAGTAGGCGTCCATGTTCTCCTTGTTGCGGTCCCAGGACTTGTTGACTTGGTTGATGACCACTGCGGAGTCGCCGTAGACTAGTAGCCGCTTGATGCCAAGTGAAGCCGCGAGGCGGAGCCCGTGTAGGAGGGCTTCGTACTCGGCTTCGTTGTTTGAGACCTTCCGAGAAGATCGCCGGGACGTACTTAAGTTGTTCGCCCGTTGGAGAGATCGGGGGAGTACCCCCGCGCTCGCGCCCTCGAGGTTGAGTGAGCCGTCGAAGTACATCACCCAATGCTCGGTCGCACGGTGGGAGTAGGTAGCCGGTTCTCCCGCCACTCGCCATGAAGTCGACTAGCGCTTGCGACTTGATGGGCGTGCGTGGCTTGAAGTCGATGGTGAGGGCGCCGAGCTCGACGGCCCATTTGGAGATCCTTCCGGTGGCGTACGGGTTCCTCGGGATGTCGCCGAGCGGGTAGTCGGTGACGACGGAGACCGAGTACTCACGGAAGTAGTGTCGCGGCTTCCGCGAGGTGATGAGTAGAGCGTACGAAGCTTCGTACGGGCCGGTAGCGAGCCTTGGACTGCGATAGAACCTCGCCGACGAAGTAGGCGGGGCGGCGCCGGACCGGGTAGGCGTGGCCGTCTTCCCCGCCGCTCGACAACGATGGCGATGCGACCACATGAGTAGTCGCGGCGAGGTAGAGCGATGGGCGCTCGCCCTTGTAGGGAGCCGTGAGGACCGGTGGCTTCGACGAGAAGTCCTTGAGCCGGGCAAGGGCTTGGTCCGCCTCTCGCAGTCCACACGAACTTCTCATGGTGCTTGAGTAGTTTGAAGAAGGGGAGACCCCGTTCTCCTAGCTTCGAGATGAATCGTTCAATGCCGCCATGCACCCCGTCGGCTTCTCGGACGTCCTTGATGCTCGTGGGAGCTTTCATGCTTGGTGATGGCGGAGATCTTCTCGGGGTTGGCTTCGATGCCGCGCCGGGCCGATGATGAAGCCGAGTAGTTTGCCCGAAGGGACGCCGAAGACGCACTTGTTCGGGTTGAGCTTCCGGCGGTACTCGCGTAGCGATGCGAAGGTCTCTTCAAGGTCGTCGATGAGGGTACCGGAGTCCCCTGGTTTTGACAACCACGTCATCCACGTAGGCCTCGACGTTCTTGTTGAGTTGCCGCTTGAAGCGGGGCCCGGATGGCCCGTTGGTAGGTAGCGCCGGCGTTCTTCAACCCGAAGGACATGGTCGTGTAGCAAGACGCGCCAAACGGGGTGATGAACGCGGTCTTCTCCCCGGTCTTCCTCTTTGATTGCGATCCGGTGGTACCGGAGTAGCGTCGAGGAAGCAGAGCGAGGTCGCGGCCCGCCGTGGAGTCGATGACTTGATCAATCCGCGGCAACCCGAAGGGGTCCTTGGGGCAGTGCTTGTTGAGGTCGGTGTAGTCGACGCACATCCTCCACTCGTTCGAGTTCTTCTTGCGGACGAGGACGGGGTTGGCGAGCCACTCAGGATGGAAGACTTCTCTGATGAAGCCAGCAGCGAGTAGCTTGGCGAGCTCCTTCTTGATGGCATCCCGTCTGTCATCGGCGAAGCGTCGGAGATGTTGTCGCTTGGGGGTAGCCTTTGGGTCGACGTTGAGGCAGTGCTCGATCGGCTCCCCCGGGCACTCCGGCATGTCCGTCGGCTTCCACGCGAAGATGTCGCGGTTAGCCCGAAGGAAGCCGATGAGCGTGTCTTCCTATTTGGGGTCGAGGCCGGCCCCGATGGTGGTAGTCTTGGTGGGGTCGCCCGTTCCGAGGTCGACCGTCTTGGTGAGCACCTCCTCGGGTGGCCGAGGCTTGTTGGCGGCCGTCGGACTTCTGCGGGATGTCGAGTTCGCTTGTGGCAAGCTTCTTCGACGCGGCGTAGACCTCCATCATTGGGGTAGGTACTTGATTTGTCGAAGCAATCACCACGGCCTCGTATCGCGGTCGTGAGAGATCTTCAAGTCCCCTTGGAGGGAGAGTACGCCATTTGGACTTGGCATTTTGAGTACCAAGTATGTGTAGTGGGGCACCGCCATGAACTTGGCGATGGCCGGTCCGCCGAGGATGGCATGGTAGGAAGTCTCGATATCCGCGACCTCGAACTTGATGTACTCGGTGCGGTAGTTGTCGCGAGACGCCCCGAAGGTAGCGGCGTACCACCGAGCCCGGTGGGATAGCCGCGTTGCCGGGACAATGCCGTAGAAGGGCAGTCTTGCTCTTGTCGAGCATGGGGGTGACGTCAAGGTTCATCTTCCCGAGAGTCTTGGTGAAGAGGACGTTGAGCCCGCTTCCGCCGTCGATGAGCACCTTGTTGAGCTTAGAGCCCGCCTATCGTTGGTTTCGGGACGAGGGGGAAGCGTCCCGGTTCGGAGAAGCTGGTCCATTGGTCCGCGTGGGAGAAGGTGATGGGTGTCTCTGACCACCTGAGAGGGGTCATAACCGCTGGTTCGATGGACATCACTTCACGGCGAGTAGCCTTCGCTCCCCGCCCGGGGTAGTCCGCCGAAGAGGACGTTGACGGTCTTCTCGGGTTCTTGGAAGTCGTCGCCGTCCTTCTTCTTGTTCTTCTGGTCGTGAGGGTGCGGTGGCTCCGGCGTATCCTTGAGCGCATGCCTGAGCTGGTAGCACTGCTCGGTGGTATGGTTGCCGTTTGGGTGCCACGGGCACTTCTCCTTCAGCAGGTCTTTGAACCCGCCGGAGTTCTTCTTCGAGTTCCCTTTCGGAGGGCGCTGGATAGCCGTGACGGTGTTGTCTGGCTTGCGCTTGCGGTTGGGACCCGAGAAGTTGTTGTTGTTGTTGTTGTTGTTGCGGCCGCCTTGGTTTGGATTCTTGGCTGCTGCCGCCACCTTGGTTCTGCTTGGACTTGCCGCGGATGGCGTCGTACTTGGCGTTGGCCTTGTCCTCTTCGTCCGCCCAGGACGTGATCATGTCCTTGAGGTGGGGAATGGACTTGGGGCGGCGCGGCCGAAGTCCTCGAAGGTGCGGCGATGGTAGAGCCCGTCCCGGAAGAGGTCGATGACCTCCTTGTCGGTGACGTCCACGACGGTAGCGCGCTTGTCGAAAAAGTGGCGCATGTACTTGCGGAGGGTCTCGCCTTGTTCCCGCTTGATCATGGCGAGGTCCATGCGAGTACCCGAACGGCCCATGGCGCCCGCCGAAGTTGCTCGTGAACCTGTTCCTTCACCGGTCCCACTTGTCGATTGAGTGCTTGTCCGGCGACTCGAGCCACGTGAGTGGGGCTTGGTCCGAGCGGAAGGGGAAGTAGAGGCACTTGGTGTCGCCGTTGCCGCCGCCGTTCTTGATGGAGAGAGCGTAGCATCGGAGCCACTGGATGGGATCCTGCTTCGCGTCGTATTTGGTGATCCCCAAAGGCTTGAACTTGTCGGGGAGAAGTAGGTTGCGAAGCCGAGGTGAGAAGGCGGGGAAGCCGTCGCCTTCGGCGGCGGTCGTCGACTTCTTCTCGCCGCAACTCGTCGATTCTGCGGCGAGCATCGTACCCGCCGTGAGAGGCGCCGGAGGCGTGGCCGTGCGCGTGGCCGCGGCCGCCGCGACCGCCGCCGCCTCCGGCTTTCTTGTTGGCTCCGTGGTTGGGAGCCGCCGCCGTCGCCGCCGCCGCCGTCGGGGTCGTTGCCGCCACCACCGGCCGAGGCACGGTGGGGGACGACTTCTCGGTTGACGTTGTCTTGTCGTGAGGGTCCGCCGGCGGTGGAGCGTCGACGGTTTGGTTCGAGCGGGATGTCGCCCCGAGTACGGTTGGGACCGGGGTCAACACCGCGACTAGTAGCCTCGTTGTCGCGAGGCTTGGCCGGAGGAGGTTGGGCCGACTCTCTTGTCCACCCGCATGAAGTAGGCTTCTTCGGCCGAGCTTGGCGATGACCTCCCCGGCTCGTATGCCCCGAGCACGGCGTGCGATCGCCGTGATCGACATGAGGCACTCGCTCGGGAGTGGTGTGGACTCTCGCTCTCAACCGCCGAGAGCTTCCGCAAGGTTGCGGATGGGAAGGTTGTCTCTGAGCCGCCGGCGTCGTTCGTTGCGCTTCCTGTTACGTTCGCGCCGGGTGTCCCTGTTGGCGTCGGTCTCGTCCGCAGGGGCATCAGCAGACAGCTCGTCCGCGGAGATGTCCTCCAAGTACTTGTCTGCGGCCGTGCCTGAGGTCCCTGGGGTGTCGCCGGCAGCCATGAAGACTTGACGATCAGGCGTGCCCAAGCTTGGCTCAGAAGGTGCCACCTCAGTTGGTGTACTTGAGTCAGCTTGGGCTAGTGGTGTTCCCTCCTGGAACGGTAGCGAGTCGATGTAGGCGACGTAGCGTGAGTCTTCTGTTGTCAGCTCAGCGGGCTTGAGGTTTGGCCAGTAGACGTATCTCCCGGCCGGCGTTGATCTTATAACCGGCCCCGGAGGGCTGGCCCTGACAAGGGAAGCTCAGAGGAGTCGTCTTCGGACTCGGGCTCCTCAGGGTCCGACCCGAAGTCGAACTCATAGTCCGGGTTCGAGTAGAACTCGGAGAGAGGGCTGGAGTCCGAGACGCGGCTGGGGACGGCGTCGGAGTCCGAGTTGTACTCGGTTACGGGCTCCTTGCCGGCCCGGCGTGGTGTAGAAGCCTCCGTGCGGGCCCGGCTGGGAGCGCGGGGGCCACGCACAGAGCGCTGACGTGGAGAGGGGACCGCCTGCGATGGCTGAGGAGCCGGCTCGCACGCGATGGCCCATGGCGACGTCGGGTTCGAGTTGGAGACGGACTCGAGCTCGAAGTCAGCGTGGAGGTTGGAGAGCGAAATTTCGCCGAACTTGCCGGCGAGCTTGCCCGTGACAACTTCGGGAAGCGTCACAAGGCCCGTCCTCGAGTCGGGTTGCATGATCAAGCGGCGCTGGAAGGAGCCCGCGCCATCAGCAGTGCAGACCCAGGCGCCGAAGACGAAGGTGTCGCCGCGGTTGAAGGCGACGGTCGGCTTGATGAGAACGGAAGCCGTCGAGTTCGCCATGTGATCTCGAGCGAGAGCCCCTACCGGCGCGCCGACCGTGTCGGTGTTTTGGACCGGCAACCTACTACGGGGAGTACCCGAAGTAGATGAATGTGACTCGCCGAGATCGGTAACTCGAAGGAAGAGGCACGCGGCACACAATTTAGACAGGTTCGGGCCGCGAGGTGCGTAATACCCTACGT
Source organism: Cenchrus americanus (assembly GCA_947561735.1). Taxonomy (NCBI): domain Eukaryota; kingdom Viridiplantae; phylum Streptophyta; class Magnoliopsida; order Poales; family Poaceae; genus Cenchrus; species Cenchrus americanus. The sequence goes on along the minus strand of OX387240.1, from coordinate 7,048,696 downwards.
CCCGTATGCCGCGTAGCTCTGGATTGATAGGGCACGATTACAGGTTGGTGCAATAATGCGCCGTGAGTTGAGATTGGATGAGATGAGATGATCCGGGGATCGGTCCCTGCCCCGCCTTATATAGTCCGGGAGGCAGGGTTACAAGTCGGAGTAGGAAAGGAGTAATAGCCGAGTACGTCTAGAAGACCTCTACACAGTGCGGAACATGTACAGAGTCCTATCCGAGTACTACTCCTGTGTTGTCCTTGTGCTCCACGCCTTCAGGTGCCGTGTAGCGCAAGTCGGGTAGTCCCAGGGGCCCACCGAGTAGTCGGTCCTGGTACCCACCGAGGTAGTGGGCCCAGGGAGGTCCATACGACAGGTACCACAAGCACCCATGCCACGCTGTGTTGCTGACCAGCGCCTCGAGGGCTGGCTCGCCCAGACCCCTCGACAGCCGCAAACGCGAAGACGGGGCCGCCCAGGCGCCACCCCGCACGGCCCTACTGATCAGAGATTCGAAGCCTGACCCTCGACGGGTTCGAACAGGCGCCCCAGATCGCAGAGTCAGGGACGACGAAGGCACGCGCATTCGAGCCGTTCCTCGAGCCCGTCGGCTCGAGGGTGCCCCATATGTCGTGTTCGAGAGCCAGCGAGGGCAGCTAGCCGGGGGATCCCACCGAGGGAGAGCTTCCGCGCCCTCGGACCCTATCGAACGGGACCGAGCCCCACCTAGCAAACCCACGCAAGCGCTTCAATGGACATGTCTCAGGACCACGCAGCCTACCCTTATCGAACGGGGCATGGGCGTCCACTCGAACCACCCACTAACAGCTCGACGAGGAATCCGCAATTCGCGACCCGACAGATGGGGGTTGCGGAAACCTCACCCTCCGTCCCGCGGAGGGACAGCGAGGGCGCGTTAAGAAACAAGTCGTAAAGCTCTACCCGATCGCCTCGAGCGGGCCCAGGCTCGGGGGCTTGACGCACAGCTACACCTCCTTGAATTGCACCTGCCGGAGACAGCGCCAGCAGCGCGTGTGTCACCGAAGCCGGCTGAGATATTGCCGACGCCGGTTGAGACATGTACCACGCCCTCTGACCAGCTCTCGCGGTTAACCCCTACAGGATCATCCACGCTCCTGCAGGGCTTCGGGGGCTAGACCCGCGGGTCCGCTGACGCGGCCCCACGGAAAGCGTTCGCAAGACAAGAAGGGAAGAACGTCCTATCAGTAGGTTCCAGCATCTGCGGGAGCCTCAATGGCAAACCCACAGATGCTCGGGGGCTACTGTCGGGGACAGCCCTAGGGGTCCCCTTTAACAACCGGGAAATCCCCACTTAAAACCCGCAACAAAGCCAAACACACTTTGCCTAACCATGCAAGACACGGCCCAGGCCGCGGGGACCTCAACGGCCCACCAAGGCGGCCCTCTTGAAGATCCCCTCGAGCAGACTTCGCCTCGCTTGAGGATGCGCGCCTCCCTCGGGCGGGCTCCGTCCCGTTCGAGGGGGTACGCTTCCCTCGAGCGGGCTCCGCCTCGCTCGAGGGCCTGCTCCACCTCGAGCAGGTTCCGCCTCGCTCGAGGGTCCGCCCCTCCTTCAGCCGGGGTCCTCCTCGCTCGAGGGCGCCCCCGCACGCGTGCGCCTACCCCCGTACGCGGGCATTTAACGCCCTGACACCGGCGGACAGCGCCATCATGCGCCGGGGCTCGCGCCCGGCCGCCGCACCAACTCCCCAGGAGGGAGCCCATCCCCATCACTGTGGGGAGGGACTGTGCAGCAGGGCCGGTGCCAGTCCCGTGACGTCGTGCACCTGCTCCAGTACGGCTAACGCGTCGAGCCCTCGAAGGGGGGCTGGCTGCACCCTCGATTTGCTTTCTTGTGACCTTACAGGGTGTTGACGGTGAAAATCCGTCAACCTAGCCATGAGTTTACCTTCGGTGTTGGCATGACTTTTGTATCTTATTCATTGGTACTAACCCCCGTGGTATAACAAGTTCACTTGTGCATGTCGGTTTTGGAGTTATGTGTTTACGCAGGGTTTTAACGTTGAAAGCAAGACTTCGGGATAAGTTCATTAAGCACCTCATGACAAGACCTTGAAGCCCGATACAAGTCAAGCAATGAAGTGATCATGACTCCAAGAGCCCAAGGACCAAGCCCGAGAAGATGATAAACTCCGAGGACCGAACCGTAAAAGTGCGCGAATCTTGCAAGACAAGGAGTTGAGTCCAATTCGGAGAGAAACCGACGTCAAGGGCCCACATGCAAAAGGGGAGAACATCTAGAAGACGTGGGAAGCAACACCGGCGAAGCAAGCCGCGAGATGGGCCGAATTGGGCCCGGGCCGGCCGGCCCGGGCCGGCCGCCCCAGCCCCCGGTCGGGGCCCAATCGGCCTCTCCTTTGACCTAATTGCTTCTCGGGCTATAAATAGCCCCCCGACCGAGAGCCACGCAGAACGGAAGTCGTATTCTCGCCGCCGAGGAGCGAGAGAAGCTTGAGGGACACCAACTTGAAGATGAGGGTCGTGCTAGTTGTCTAGGGTTTCCCCGGCCGACGTGGGAACCTTGCATGGAAGACCACGTCGGAGCTCGGAGCGAGGATCAAGATCGAGGGAGGGCCCGGTGGTGATCTTGTTCATGTAATCATTCATGGTGAAGTTGTAAGTGAATTCGATTTCTAGCGATCAAGTGCCTTCTCGATGATTTTGTTTTCTTCTTGGTTTTGCTTCTTCTACGATCTATACTTAAGATAGATTACATAGGGTGCTCTTGTAGCCGCGGTGGCTAGAGGTGCATACGGACCGGCCAAGTGATTTCAACTTGTTCTATCGAACTCGCCCTAAGCTCCCCGCATGAATAGGGATACGTTGTGACAGAACGGGGGGTCTCGAAAGGCGGATGTTTTCGGAGTCGGATGGGAAGGCCACGATTTAAAGATGCTTTTAATGAGATTCGCTTTACTATCTTCATCTATCTTGTTTGGAGCTACAACATAAGCATGATCTAGATTCTCTAGATTGGTTATCTCTTGCTTTCTCTTGCTACCTCTTTAGTAGATTAGATTAGATTCGTTTTCTTTATGAGTTAGTAGATTAGATGCAACTTACCTTCATAAGATAGCTTACCTTGCTTTACTAGATTGAATCCTTGCGTTGCACATTGTTCCACGGATTCGATACCTTGGGTTCACCACTCGAGGGAAGAAGGGTCCCTTGACTACGACGGGAGACTTGTCCGCTTGCAAGTCACAAACGAACTTTGATACAAATATTAACCGTCAACAAGCCCCTTTTTCTGGCGCCGTTGCCGGGGAACAAGCAATCAAGATCCGATCTAGTATCGCTTATCTTTCAGCTTTTTCTTTTGATTTTCTTTTGCATCTCTTATGTTTGATCATCCCCAAAAAGAAAAAAAAGAGTCAATCTAATCTAGTTTTGATTAACCCTAGTTTTTATGTTTAGATTTTTGTTTTATTACTAACCCTAACCGGAGATGGTTGGCTACCTCTCCAAGAAACCCAAAACTTTTTTGTGGATGATCCAGGAAAACTTTACAGGCAAAGGTGACATGCAACACAAGCTAAAAGGGTGGAAACCCTAGATTCAAAAGTTGAAGTCGAAGGACCGTCGAAATCTCCAAGGGAATCACCACCTCCAAGTCAAGACGCCGGAAGGCCATTCAAGATCAAGAGGAGGATGGAGAAGATGGAGATGGAGAAAGAAGCTCAACACCTAAAGGCCGCCAAGGCAAGATCCACATGCGAAGTGTTCATCATGATGAAGATGCTAGAGACGCAAGTGGGACAACTTGCCGGGCGCCCGATGGGCAACAAAGAAGAATATCCGAGACAACTCCAAGGTCCCAAGACGGCGAAGGCTACTCAAGCTCATTCGGGAGAGATGAAGGATCACACTAGAGACCATGAAGATCACGACCGAAGGACCGGAGTTCGAGATGCCGAGCCACAAGGAAGATGTTGCATCCGTCAAGACCAAAGGACAAAGCCACTCGTGAAGACCAAAAAAAATTGACTAAGCTAAAGTGGGTACCCAAGATTGCAACGCCCACAAAGAGCGTTGATCCGGAGTAATCAAGTGAAGAAGTCTAGCCATGGACTATAAACGAAGCGCTAGGCGGGAGGCAACCCGTTTCGTCGAGTCAAGAATAAGCTACCGGGAGGACAACCCGATTCCAGGTTTTTCAAGTCTTTTTAAATATAATTCAGTTCTGAATTTTACTACGCAAAACATTAGACTTAGAATGGTTGAACAATATTAGAGACATAATTCTTGGTTGAATATTTTGCTTGATCATAAACCCTTTACATGAACCATCCTATGTGATTGTTTGCTTCTTTTCCGAGAAACCACAACCAAAACCAAAAAAATTTCAGAACCTTAATCAACCTTTCACCCTCATTATGGTGCTGAGGTTGACTTATTTTTCATGCTAAAAACACTCGAGTAGAGCCACGACTTGTATCTAGATGTTATTTAAATTTCAGCACGTGGTAGGACTCGCGTGAACCTAGAAACTTGATTTTTGGTTGGTTTAAAAATCCATATCCTTGGTTTCTCTAACATTAGAATTTTTCTAAGCCTCACTTAATTTTATTTCATTCAAAATCTCTCTCATCTAATCAAAATTAGGACCTAAACCTATGCCCCCATGATCAAGCCGGGAAAAGCTTGCTCTCAACCAATGAAGGCAAACTATACCGGTGAGACCGAAATCGACGTAATAAAAAAATATTTTCGACTTGCATTTGTTTTTAATGGTTTAAAAACTTCTCTAAAATTATGTTCGAGCTCTTGCATGGCTCTGAAAAATATTTTTAAATTTCGAAATTAGAGGAGTGCTTAGCCTTAAACACACTTAAAGGGAGGCAATCTAGTTAACCTAACCATGCATGCACCATGATACATCACGGGATGCCCCTCCAACATATTTAAACCACATGCAAAGTACAAGCATGGGGGGGGGCAGCCAAGGCTTTGTTTTGTAGGAATATCATGGATGCATGTGAAGCAATGGAGTATGGAAGCGAATCAAGCGAAAACATCAAGTGGAAGGAGCAATAATGCAAGCGAAGGAGTGGACGGGGAACGTTTGGAAGGTGTACGCGGTCACGAAGCAACATGATGCACTAGAGAAGAACCGAGCCAAGAGGAGGAGAGAGGTAAGTCTTTCATCCAACTCTTTGTTCATGTGCTCTAGTTTGTAGGCCGGAATCACCTTAGACTTAGCCATCCACCGCGTTTGTTTCGTGCAACAAATCATATCCTTAATCCACTCAAAGTCCAGACTCCAAAATAATATTTGTGTACCTTGTTACCGGGTGAAAACCCCGGATATTTATTTGTGAGGGAGAGTGCTGCAATCATGGAAGAAAACTACAAGCCTTTTCACCGAAGAAGAAGGGATCATCGTCGTCTAAGCCATCATCGACAACCTCTTCGAGGAGGCGTTCGGTTTCCGAGTCTCCTTGGAGTATGGAGGAGGACACGGCACCACTGAGGAGGAACCACTCTTCTCCTTGGTGGCATGAGGGCCACACAAAACTCGTTTATTAGGTTTACCAAACTTCAATAACATATGGAGGAGCCGCTCGTCCAACCTCGCCACTTGACACGATCATCCGCTCCACCTCCATACGCTCCGCGGTATTCCGAGGGGTATGTCATCATGACGGAGGAGGAGAAGAAGCTCGCTCGCCTTAAGTAGAGGCTTGTAGCGAACGTCGACATCGACGACCAAGCTCTCCACATATTGGGTTTCACACGGGACACCGGTGCAATTCTCTAACGGAGTGTCGGCAAACACCCACAAGAAATTCGCCTAGGAAATTTTCATGACCATGGCGTATACCCTTGATGAAGGAGTGCTGAGTCTCTCATTCCGTTGGAGGGAGCCCACAAGTGGAGAAGAAGGAAGACACCGTCGGAAGGGTAACCTTGATCAACGATGCTATTTCTAGCACCTTGATGGGGTAATCTCCTTTCATCCATGGGTTGCAATCGATCTTGAGATGTGATCTTACTTTGTTGGATTATCTATCTATCATCTTGTGCTGAAAATACTTTAATGTTTAAGGCTAGCAACCATGCCATAAAGGGAGTAGGGCTCCAATGCTTCCTTGGATCCATTCAACACAAACCCCGATAGATCAGATTGGTTTTCATGTTCGAAACGATTGCATGTCTAGTATCGTAGACCCATGGGCGAGTGTCTCCTACTTTCAAAAGGGAGCTCCGGAACAAGTATGTGCATGAAGGCACATGGGAAGGCTTTTGGAGTATGATCACGGGAAGAGACCATCAACGAAAAAAATACTATCTGGAACCCATTATCCAAGTGTGTCACTTTTGTGGAAGTGGATTTTTGGGAGAACAAGAGAGACAAAGATAACCAACACGGAGTTGAATTGGCTTTACTCGGCTTTGATTGCCAAGTGGCCAATAGACCCCACTCACCTATGATCAACCGGTGGTGTTGTTAGCAACATCGAGTTCGGAAGATATTGGTTCGGGGTGTTGCCTCTCCATATTGGCTATCTCTTTAAAACCGGGTATTACAAGGAACCCAAATCATCTCCTACCCGGGACTTCCCTAGGAATATATGAAGAAAGGAAAGTTTAAGTGAAGATGAGAGAGGAGGCTTCCAAGTGGCCTAGGTGAATTTGCCCCTTCCGGATTTGAAGATTAAGACTTTTCTTGAGGGGAAGAAGATCGGTTAGAGGAAGGACTTCTTGTGCCGGCGAAGAAAAAAAATAATAAAAGAAAAGAATTATAGGAGAAGGATCTTCTATGGCCCAAGAAGAAGGTGCACAACAAAATTATGTCCCACCATTCGGAGAAATTCCGGCATCGCCAAATTACCACGGTGGTGTACCAATGCAAGCATGGGGGAGTGGTGCAGCCATACCCCCACCATTTTTGCGGTGCCCAACGTAGCCTTTGCGGAGCCATATGCACACCTTCCTCAACCACAACAAAATGTGGCCACCATTGGAGGATACGCTGCAAGGAACATGCAATTTATTGCAGCCATCCAAATCAATGCAAACCAAATGGGTGAAGGAAATGCAAACATAGCTTATGTGCTTGGACACCTTCACCTAGCACCGTCAGACAATTCATAGGAGGAGTGGTGCATTCCTATTACAAGTAAGGGTACAACAACCAAGACTATCAATATCAACCACCGACGGAAGATTAGAGAGAGGAGGAGCTTTAGTTATCTTTCCTTTACCCCCTTTTCTTTAATTTTCAGCTTGGATGTGCCTATGTTTGCGTAGTATTTTCAGCTTTGCTTTAATTTTCAGTTTTTAGTTTAATTTTCAGCATGTATCTTAGTTTTTATTTTCATCATGAATAATGTCACCACCAAGTTTTTACCTTTGGTAAAGTTACAAAGTTTGTGCCATGATGATATATGATTATAATTGCTGCTTTGTTTATCTTTGTAATTGACTTATGCATGTTTGAACTAGTGCTCTCTTAAAAATACAAATCTGAATTTATTTAAATGCTAGCTTAATCTTCAGCGGAGGTTATGATTAAAATAAAGACCCATAGTGTTTTATGTGCTCTCAAGTTATGAATAGATTAAAGATGTCTTTTATGCTCAAAAATATCGCTAACCTTGTCACAAATATCGCTTGTGTGTTGCTCAACCTATCCAAAGCCTTATATATATTTGAGTGCATAAACCTTAGTGTACAAGATTTATTTTTGAGTGAGTTATTGCAGGACATGATTTGTCTGGCCCGAGACTAAGAAGCTGGTCATTCCATTTTTGCGTATCTATCTTTTTGCTAGCCTCTTATCCGTGCATTGTGTATCCCCGCATCGGAGATCTCACAAACTTCGCCGGATATCCACCCTTAAACCAAAATATCATTTTTTTTGTGATTATCTCCTTGACCACAACCTATCGTTGAGAATGGATCATCAATTCAAGGAAGATCGCAAGACGGTGCCAACGTTGAAGATTTCAAGTATCTCTCCTAGGAAAAATATTCCGGTACCTACCTTATTTTTCGCCTCTTTGCTCAAGGACGAGAAACGTCTAAGCATGGGGGAGGAGGTAGGTACGGTGCAGTTTTAGAGTTCAAAGGGGAATATTTTTTAAAAAAATGATGAAAGAAAAAAAAATCCAGCGATACTCATGACTTTCAAGGTATAAAAAATCAAAACTTCATTGTGGAAGTCATGGGCTGAATATATGACGAGGAAAAAATGAATGAATGAAAGAAAGAAAAGAATGAGAAATATGAGAAAGAAAAAAAAATGTGCGTAAAGTAAATTCCCTAAGCTCTCTAAAAGTGCATTCAAGGCTTCAAGTTAAAAAGATCCATTCTCATTTTCCAACCATGTGCAATCCGATAACGAGGACTTCCTTTGTGCCTCGGGATCACTCTTTGCCATTTGCACATGTCCACTCATCTAAAAGTGTGTGTATTTTTCTCTTTCCCCTCCTTGATTTAACATTATTTTCCAATGACCTTTTTGACGAGTCTCGGTAAGACCATGAGAAGCTTGTCTTGTTTTGACAACACCTCATTTATAAAATCTTGTTAGGACTAAACTTTCCCAAAGCTCCATATAAAGCCTACCACACATATGTATGAGAGGGAAAGGAGTAGAATATATAGACTTGAGAGACAAGTGAGATGAGAGTTCATGAGCAATATACGAGATGATTTAAATTTGTGAACTTGGTTTAGCTCTTTTCTTTATCTTGTTCTTTATTTCAAAAATTCTGAGATCTATTTAAACTTGGTGAGCATGTTAATACTTGTGGGATAAGCTTAATAAGAATCTACCCTCCGTAGAGGTGAAGGCTAGTACATTATGGAACTTTAACGAATTAAACTTTTGAGAGCATTATGTTTTTTTCATGTATGATCAAGTGCAAGGTTTAAACATTGTTTGGCAATGATGATATCCATCGAAGGCTTACTCGAGGACGAGCAAGGTTTAAGCATGGGGGAGATGTTGACGGTGAAAATCCGTCAACCTAGCCATGAGTTTACCTTCGGTGTTGGCATGACTTTTGTATCTTATTCATTGGTACTAACCCCCGTGGTATAACAAGTTCACTTGTGCATGTCGGTTTTGGAGTTATGTGTTTACGCAGGGGTTTTAACGTTGAAAGCAAGACTTCCGGGATAAGTTCATTAAGCACCTCATGACAAGACCTTGAAGCCCGATACAAGTCAAGCAATGAAGTGAACATGACTCCAAGAGCCCAAGGACCAAGCCCGAGAAGATGATAAACTCCGAGGACCGAACCGTAAAAGTGCCGAATCTTGCAAGACAAGGAGTTGAGTCCAATTCGGAGAGAAACCGACGTCAAGGGCCCACATGCAAAAGGGGAGAACATCTAGAAGACGTGGGAAGCAACACCGGGCGAAGCAAAGCCGCGAGATGGGCCGGGTGGGCCCAGCCGGCCGGCCCGAGCCGGCCGGCCCAGCCCAATTCGGGGCCCAATCGGCCTCTCCTTTGACCTAATTGCTTCTCGGGCTATAAATAGCCCCCCTGACCGAGAGCCACGCAGAACGGAAGTTGTATTCCGCCGCCGAGGAGCAGAGAAGCTTGAGGGACACCAACTTGAAGATGAGGGTCGTGCTAGTTGTCTAGGGTTTCCCTGGCCGACGTGGGAACCTTGCATGGAAGACCACGTCGGAGCTCCGGAGCGAGGATCAAGATCGAGGGAGGGCCCCGGTGGTGATCTTGTTCATGTAATCATTCATGGTGAAGTTGTAAGTGAATTCGATTTCTAGCGATCAAGTGCCTTCTCGATGATTTTGTTTTCTTCTTGGTTTTGCTTCTTCTACGATCTATACTTAAGATAGATTACATAGGGTGCTCTTGTAGCCGCGGTGGCTAGAGGTGCATACCGGACCGGCCAAGTGATTTCAACTTGTTCTATCGAACTCGCCCTAAGCTCCCCGCATGAATAGGGATACGTTGTGACAGAACGGGGGTCTCGAAAGGCGGATGTTTTCGGAGTCGGATGGGAAGGCCACAATTTAAAGATGCTTTTAATGAGATTCGCTTTACTATCTTCATCTATCTTGTTTGGAGCTACAACATAAGCATGATCTAGATTCTCTAGATTGGTTATCTCTTGCTTTCTCTTGCTACCTCTTTAGTAGATTAGATTAGATTCGTTTTCTTTATGAGTTAGTAGATTAGATGCAACTTAACTTCATAAGATAGCTTACCTTGCTTTACTAGATTGAATCCTTGCGTTGCACATTGTTCCACGGATTCGATACCTTGGGTTCACCACTCGAGGGAAGAAGGGTCCCTTGACTACGACGGGAGACTTGTCCGCTTGCAAGTCACAAACGAACTTTGATACAAATATTAACCGTCAACACAGGGTTAGGTGGAGGCGCTAGGCCGGTAGGACGCCATCCCTGCCACTGTTACGGTATGGCTGCCGTCCCCGCGCGTGCAGGCGCACGCCAGGCGCTGTAGCAACGACTCCAGCGCTGTGGAACGTATTGGAACAGGACGCCGTTTTACCTACTCCTGTACTCCGTACGGGCCAACGTCAGCAGCTCCCTCGAGCCTATCAGAAGACATCACCGTCATCCGCCGCCCTTCTACCCTCGAACCGCCACTGTTCGGGTACAAGATAGGCCATGATGGCCGGATCGCTGCAAGGATCGTCCGGACGACCGCCCACTCTACAGCATAGCACGCCACGCCCCTTCACGTAGCTAAATAGCGCGGCGCGCATGTGATTCGCTCCCGCCTTGATCTATAAAAGGGGGACGAACCGTCCCTGCCGCGGGGGAACAGAAAAACAGAGACAACACAGCAGGAGACAGGCCGCGCCACGCACTTGCTCTCCAATTCTCCCACAACATCTTCAGCCACTACACCAGGGACTTGGAAGCCACGCTTCCTCTCCCGCCTTGCTTGTAGCAGCCCCACTACAGGCACCCCCAGTGCTAAGTAATATAGTGCCTTGAGCACGCCACTGCTGAACGTACGGCCCACCGGCCGGAACCAGGAAAAAACTTTGTGTCTCTTGTTGCTTAGCATCGACCATTGAGGGATAGACCACGGCACTTATTACTGGTTAGTGTCGGGACCACATTCCGCACCGACAGTACTAACCCCCTTGGTATAACAAGTTCATTCGTGCATGTCAGTTTTGGAGTTTAGTGTTTATGCAGGGTTTTGACGTAGAAAGCAAGACTCCCGGGATAAGTTCATCAAGCACCTTGTGACAAGACCTTGAAGCCCCGTACAAGTCATGCAATGAAGCAAACTCGACTCCAAGAAGCCCAGGGACCAAACCCGAGAAGATGACAAACTCCGAGGACCTACCCAGAAAAGTGTCGAATCTTGCGGGGCAAGGAGCTATGTCCAACTCGGAGAGAAACCAACGACAAGGGCCCACATGCAAAAGGGGGAAGGATCTAGAAGACTCGGGAACCGACGCCACGCGAAGGAGGCAGGCAACTAGGACTGGATGGGCCAGGCCGGTCGGCCCAGGCCGGCCGGCCCAGCCCAGTACAGGGCCCGTTTGCCTCCCCCTTTGACCTAGCCGCCATTCGGGCTATTTATAGCCTCGGGGTCGAGAGCCACACATCAATCAATTCGTCATCAGCCACCGAGGAGCAGAGAAGAGAGGGACACCATTCCGAAGAGGAGATGGTCGAGCTAGTTGACTAGGGTTCCCCTAGTCGACGTGGGAACCTTGCAAGGAAGACCATGTCGGAGTTCCCGGAGCTAGAAGCAAGATCAAGGTAGGATCCTGGTGGTGATCTTGTTCATGTATCATTGTACTAGTTGAATTTTCAAGTTGAATCCGATTTCTAGCGATCAATGTTTGTCCAAATTCTTCGTTTTCGATCGGCATTGCTTATTCTAGATCTATTCTCAAGATAGATCACATAGGGTGTTCTTGTAGCCACTGTGTCTAGAGGTGCACGCCTGATCTTCCGAAAGAACTCGAGTTGTCCTTGGACTCGCCCTAGACTACCCGCATGAATAGAAGTACGTTGTGACAGAACGGGGGCTCTGAAAGGCGGGCGTTTTCGGAGTCGGACAGGAATCCACGATTTAAAGAGGCTTCTAATAAGATTTGATTTACTACTTCTTCTTTTGCTTGGAACTTCAACAAAAGGCTTGACCCGATCTCTCTAGATCGGTTTAGCTACCCAATCTATCTTTGCTACCTCCGGTCTTTAGTAGATTAGATTCGTTTGTGTTCTTTAACTAGATGCATTAGGGTTTCACCTTTCGAAGATTGAAGTTACTTGGCTTTAATAGATCATATTTTGCGTCACACATTTGTTCCACGGATTCGATACCTTGGGTTCACCACTCGAGGGAAGAAGGGTCCCTTGACTACGACGGGAGACTTGTCCGCTTGCAAGTCTAAACGAACTTTGATACAACTATTAACCGACAACAATGTGGGCCCTTGTCGTCAATTTCTCTCCGAATTGGATGATGCTCCTTGTCCCGCAAGATTCAACACTTTCCTGACTAGGTCCTCGGAGTTTGTCATCTTCTCGGGTTCGGTCCCTGGGCTTCTTGGAGTCATGTTTGCTTCATTGCATGACTTGTACCGAGCTTCAAGGTCTTGCCACAAGGTGCTTGATGAACTTATCCCGGAAGTCTTGCTTTCAACGCTAAAACCCTGCATAAATACTAAACTCCAAAACCGACATGCACAAACGAACTTGTTATACCAAGGGGGTTAGTACCAATGGGTAAGGTATAAAAGTTATGCCAACACTGAAGGTAAACTCATGGCTAGGTTGACGGAATTTCACCGTCAACACCGTGGATCGCGCGGAGTGGGCGCGCCTTTTCAGGCGGCACATCGCATGCGTTGTGGGCGATGTGGGGCGGACGGGATGGGATGCCGCGCCCCTTCAGTTACTGCACCGTAATCATGGAGTTCACACGTGTGCGTGACCGCTTTGGTGTGGCGGGGCCCGCTTGTCAGCGGCGCGGGGCGCCCGCCGCATTAATTGCCACCGCGCGCTGAGTTCTCAGGGGCGTTGCTCCCCTGGATCTTATAAATCACAGGAGGGTGGGGGGCAAAGGCAAGGTTCCTTACCTTTCCATTCGCATCCATCCCCCACGCAGCTCGTCTCCCTCTCGGCCATGCGCTCCACTGCTTCAGATCTGCTCGCGCTCCTTGCGCTTCCGCTGTCATCCTTGCTCTTCCACCGCCATCCTTCCTTCCCTCCCTTGTCCTCCATGGCCCCTCTGATTCGGGTGCTGGAACCTTGCCTGTGGCCGCGGTCGACGGTGACCCAGCTAGCACTGGAGGAGTTGGTGAATGGCGGGCAGCTGTCGCCGACCGGCGACGGCCCATACCCGGCGTGGATGGTCCCACCGGTGTCGGATAGGAAGCCCAACCCCCCGTAGGGCTACGTCGTCAACTTCGTCCGCCTGCATGACCGCGACTTCGATGCCCCTGCGAGCCGGTTCATGTGGTGGCTATGCCACCACTACGGGGTGGAGCTCCACACCCTCGCCACAGGTGAGAAGGGGACGCGTCGGGCGGTCCGTGCCAGCGACCTCACGCTCACACTGCGGGACACGCGTAAGGAGTTGCACCTACTGTGTACGATGACGTCCAACAACGCAGACTGGGAGAAGGGATGGTTCTACCTCCGCAATGATGGTGTTGGCCTTCCGCCGTACACCGGGAAGGTACTGATGGGGAAGCCTGACGCCTGGTTCCACGACGTGTCGCCCCCTTCGCAGCAGCGGAGGCTGGAGTCCCTCACCACCGCCCTGCGCTAGCTGGCGGACACCGGGCTGGGGGTGACATTGGTCATCTCCAACTTCCACCACTGGAGGATCATTGCCCTCATGGAGAGAGAGCCGCTCATCCCTCCATTTCTTTCGTTGTCAGGGCGTCGTCAGTCATCCCCGACCTTGCGCCTGTCAAAGCGCTCAAATTGAGGACGTCCTTGGCGACCGGGTGGCACTCGAAGAGGGTGCCACGGGCGGCGGCGAGCATGGCTGCGGCGGGCGAGCCATCACGTGCCCCGACCACGGTCGCGAGGCCGCAACAGGAGGGGGCGGGGGCGGGGGCCGCGCAGGCGTTGGTCTCCCGCGACCCTCATCAAGGGCGCGGGTGGGCTCGCTCGGAGAGCTGGTCCGTCAGGGGCGGTGAGGCGGTCAAGGCCCCAGCTGGTGGTGATTCCGCCCCCAGGAGGGGCTGATCGAGGAGGTCATTCGGGCTAGCCCGCACCCGAGGTGCTGGTGGTGCGGTCTGACGGCTGCGTGATGTCGCAGTGGCCGGCACACGATGCCAAGGGCGTCGACATCCCATGTCACGCCGCTAGCACCTGACACCGCCGCGTCGCAGTTGGAGTAGGGACTGCGTTGCCCCGGGGTGCCACATTCTCTACTCGACGAGGCTCATGCCGAGCAAGCACTGTGGCAGGAGTTCTGCGCTCATGACGCCTCCCTCAATGCTGCTCTGACCGAAACGCTCAAACTCCACGGGGGGCGATCATTCCAGCTCTTCGAGGTGAGCATCTTCGCTTGATTGGAGCTCGCTTTCTCGTTTCTTTCTCGTCCGAGTGTTTCATGTTTTGATTCTTCTCTCCGCCCTTTGGTTGCTGCCCGCAGGAGTTGCAGGGCCAGGCGCGCGAGAAGTACAACCGCCTCGCCCAGCTGAGCTCGTGCCTCGACTAGTATCGGGGGCAGTACAAGGCCTTGGATGCCCTGCAGACGGATAACGACTGGCTGGAGTACCGGTGTTGACGCAAAATGTGCACCTAGCGCCAAACACACAGCAAGCCGAACAAGCTGGCTTCACACGTGCAGAGAATCACAAGACGTGCCAGTCAATTTTCCCTGAAAATTAACAAAAGACAAAGTAGTTAAATATCAAAGCTTGGAACTTGTCGGGTGGTACCAGACAGTTCCATATTTACGGCTACAAAGCCAGATGGGATGACACATAGCTATAGAAAGCTATCTGCCAGCAAACTGAAACCATTCGGGAGCATTAGAAAGGAAAAAGTAACATAGCCGAATGGATGACGTAAGCATGACGGCGATCGGTCTTTGTTTGAACAAAGATGCACGTGCGCAAGATCGTGACCGATCCCCGTGGTGATCAACGTTAAATAAATAAATAAAGTAAAGCGCGAGCATAAACATGTAATAAACAAGCATGCATAGATCCAAAGCACTAGTCTACCGCATGTCTAGGTACTTTAAACCCGTCGGGTACGACGCCAAACAAATCTATCCACCGCATGATACAACTTGCGTGGGGATCGTACCACTTTCCACAAATAGATCTATCCACCGCATGATACGATCTAAATATGGAAAGCTAAAAGCATACATTATTTAAAGCATAAATTACGCACGTGTTCTACTCATGAGAAACATAACCGAATGCGGCTGAACAGCCGATTCAGGGTCCATGAAGAAGGAACGAACATTACCAAGTAAGATAAATCTATCAGATTGATTTGAAATCTAATCCACCGGATGACTAGCTCCAAAGCAACCCAAAAACCTGCATCTACCGCGTGATACCCGGTTCTTTCAACATTTATACAAATGTTGGCAAGTTTGAACCCGCAACACGTAACAACCTAGATCGATTCGGTTTCAGCTATCAAAGAGCACGTGATCCGCATGTCAAATTAGCCAAAGGCACGAACTCGACTCGCATAAGGATCATCAAAAAGGATAAAACCGATCCAAACCCATCTAGATTGGGCAAAAAGGTGTTACATGAATTTAAACATAAAGCAAAACTCAAAGCAACATGGGGTAACCTAATGAATCTATTGGATCTTGCCAAAATCCAATAGAGCCGATAACTAGCTTCAAGCTAGATCTTAGCCCACCGCATGGCTCATGACCTAACAAGAAACCTTCTTGAACCAAGCTTGAATCTACTGCATGACACTAAGCATGGTAACAAGACTACTTGCATCAGATCTAAATCCACCGCATGATACTAGATATGATACAAGGTTGCCGGTACTCACGGAGGTCGACGGATCGATGAACCCTCTCGAAGAACTCGACGACACGACAAATGGACTCTAGGGTTTGGCGTAAAGCCGGTTTGTATTGAGAATGATTACGTATATCTGTTACATACATTCAGGGCTCATATTTATACCCTTCCAAGCACAACCTCGAATGGATTTGATACCTAATTTATCTCTAAGCTTGATCGCTTATCCATCCATTCGTCCTTCCTGCTTGAGCCACGTCACCGTTCAATCCCGCAAAATCAGCTCAACTGTTCTCTTGCCGAACGGAAGCAGATAGCCGACCGTGGATTTTTCTGTCGAATGCATCTGAAGAAATCTTCCTTCCGCCAGACGGACTCCTCATCGAGCTGGACCCACAAGTCAGACTCCTTACCAAATTTTGGTGTTAACACATGCCCCTTCAATTGCGGGATAAAAGTGATTTTATTCCGGAATTGACTCCAGCCACCAACGTCTTCAAATTGAATCTGTTCAACACCTATTCTCTCTCTTCGCAATCCGCCGGAATCTTCGTCTAGATCCAAACCCTAGATCCCCTTGTTCTGAGCTCGAATCCCCAATGGCGGCTCAAAATCAAGCTGCTCAGGTAAATTCCCCTTCCACAAGCTTCATTCGGCATTTAGGTTTTCAATTTTTACCTGAGATTTCTTTTCCGCTTTCCTTCAGGAGCCTTCCACCGAGCTTTTGATTCGTACCGAGGCCAATTCAAGATCCTACTACCTTGGTCCTGTGGGAAACTCTGATCCTCGAGATTTTATCGCAGCTGAATCTCGAAGGATCCCCTTTAAAGCGGCTCTGACCACACCTCCTCAGTGGCAGGATGCTTTCAAGAACTGGCCCTTGCCCCCAATCGCAGGCTGGAAAAATTGGTACCAGAGGATTCTTGCAGACAAGAGTGCCAGGACCCAGAATTGGGATACCCTCCGCATTGCTCAATGCTTGGAGTTATCTTTGGCCGAGACCCCCAAGAACGAAGACCTCTTGATAGCAGCTTGCCACTTCTGGTCAAATGGCGTCAACGCCTTCCTCTTTGGTCACGGCCCGATGTCTCCAACTCTGGCCGATGTGTATATGATCACCGGCCTTGACATTACAGGATCTGTTCACCCCTGGGATTTCAAAGGTTCCTCAAGGCAAACAGGGGTGAAACCAGGGAGCGGATACAAAAACTATATCCTGAACCATATGAAGGACGGCCCCCTTGGTGAAATTGAATACAGGGCATTTCTGAACATGTGGCTATGCAGTTCATCTTCTCGTGGTAAAGCCAATGAGCCTACCCCCGAATCATATTGCAATGGCTTCTCACCTAGTCGATGGCAATCGCTTTCCTCTTGGGAAATACCTCCCGGGCAAGTGTGTACCACATGCTTCATCAAATCGTCACCCGTATGTACACCGGCCGAGGATAGCATGTGTCAACGGTCCCTGGTGGTTTGTCCAAATGTGGCTGCAACTGCACATGCATCAGATTGTTGGTGTTGATTTGAACACCCAGCTCTTCCCTTCATCCAATCATCAAGAAGGGGAACCCCAAGCCACCAGAGGATGCCACACTTATGGAGAAGCTGCTTCAACTGTTCTTATCCAGCAGAATGTCAGCCAGCTCTTCGAGCTCTTCTTTAAAGGTTTCCAAAATCCTCTCTGGCTCCCTTATTTGGATAATGATAATTTGACTCTCCCTTGTGAGTTCTCCTTTGAAACTGAACGTTAAGACGCAAGATTCCTGGAGATCCTCAATATCATTATCCGCCCATGCATTCTGCCGGCTGAATTCAGTGGAGGAAGGCTGAACCACAGCACTTATGAATATTATCAGCCCAACATGATGGCTCGGCAACTTGGATGTGGCCAGATGCCCCCAAGATCGTTTTCGCATGAATTCCTCAAGCCCGGAGAGGAAATCAAGGAACTTACTCAAACCAGAGAGTTTTTCGGCATGTGTGCAGCCCTTCGTTTACACCCGGCCTTTCATACCCACAACAATAGCTCACCCCACCTTCAACTCCCCGGTGGCAAGAATTCCATGATCATATCTTCAGTGAGCCTGTACATTTGTTCTGTACAGAGTTGATGCCTGATTTCCAGCCAACTTCAGAGGTAATATGATTAATCCTTAAATCAGACATTTTCCTCTTCCAATCATGATTCTGATCTTATTTCCTTTGCCCACAGAACACAATGCCTGCCCCTCTGGCCAGGGAGATCGTTTGCAATGCAGTAGGCCCAATCTCAGAATTGGGATTCAGATCACCAAGCCTGGCTCAATTAATGTCTAGGTATGCCACAACAGACCCAACTCTGTCCAGCCTTTCTGCTGACAGGAGGCAAGGCTTATCTCTGATTGCTCCTCCAAATGCCAAGAGGAGAAGAAGTATCAAGAAAGTCCTTGTTGAGGTAAAAAAATTTTCTTTCTTGATCAAAGGATTACTCTGTTTCTGACAAATCATATCTTGTGCATTTTCAGACTAGAACTCAAAGAATCCTCGCCGTAACCTGCCAATGCTCCATCCACTGGTATGACCTTTACTGTCTTTTTCTT
The DNA here is from genome assembly GCA_947561735.1 of Cenchrus americanus. NCBI lineage: Eukaryota > Viridiplantae > Streptophyta > Magnoliopsida > Poales > Poaceae > Cenchrus > Cenchrus americanus. Next base: position 7,030,143 of record OX387240.1, on the reverse strand, counting down.
GAGGATGAACACTGGCATTCATTCCTAATTTGGCATTTGCAGAAGAAACAATGGAGGATCAACTTGTGGACGTCCCAGTGTCTCAACAAGCAAGTCCACCCAGGGTTGAGCCACCTGTCCAAGTGGAAATCTCATCTTCATCAGGGACTCAATCACCCCCTGTCCAGACAAAAGCACCAAACTCGCCAGAGATGAGTTTCCCAATCCAACCAGAGCCATCAAGTCCTCCAAGGGCTCAATCACCCACTGGTCAAGCAGAAACATCAACCCCAGCAGAGGTGAACCCATTTTCTCCTCAGCCAGAAGCTCCTGAGTTGCCAGAAACTGCATCAGCACCCTCTCACACAGAAGCTTCAGCTTTGCTTGGAACACCTCCTTTACCAGTGGCCGCCCCTGAACAAAATCCTGCTCCAGTTCAGAAATCGACATGAGGTACTTATTTGCACTTAACCCTCGCTACCTTTTACTTCCAACACTCCCCGACTCGGCAATATTGCTTTCTTAGGATCGTGCCCCATCATCATCAAGTTCATCAATGGGGAACAATCCAGCTTGCCGAGGCAAGGGAAGGAGTACCTCAAACTCGTCGAGGAAGTGCTAGAAAAGCTCAAGGAGATTTTTGCCTCGGGCCGCAAAAAGACGCGCGAGATCGCTCAAAGATCTTGATCACTTTGAAGAAATGCTTGAACCCATCAGCCAAGAACTCCCTGAGGACATCAGTGCCTCTCTTGCATCTATCTCCGGTCTGGAAATTCATTATGTGCCCATAAGACAAGCTTTGAGAAAGGTGTCCTCCCGCCCAGCTGTTGAAAAGAAGAGGGCCAGTGCTGAACAAGCCGTGAAAGGAGCACAATCTCAAACCGAGAGCCATAAAGATACATTGGCCAATCTGCAAGCTTCTCGCGAATTGAAGATCGCCAGAAAAGCCGCTTTGGAGGCAGAACTGAGAAGCCTGACAGCTGAAATAGAGGCCGATGACAAGAAAATAGCCGAGCTCCTTGGATTGATAGAGAAGACCCAAGAGGAAGCAATATCGGCTATAGCTAAGGTGAAACAATGTGATGCAGAACTTACCACCCTGTCCAGCGCCCAGAAAGATTATCAAGAGCGAATGGAAAGTTTTCGCCAAGCAACATCGAATGTCCGTAGTGTAATTGCGAAATATTTGAACATCTAGATGCTTCAATCGATGTGTAACCGAATTGGTCGCTCTTGTAACATTTGTTCTTGCAATTTTATTTCCCTTTTCTTCCGCGCATTCTTAAATGCAATGCTGAACGACCCATTCGGCAAAGAAATGCCAATACCCGAATGGCACTTCGACTCCTCTCAACCGAGCCAGTCAACCGAATATGACTCAGCCTAGAACTCCAAACGACCCATTGGCAGACTGGTCAAGGAAACCTTTCCACCTTCCAATTTTCTTGGGATATGCGCCACGATCCAGAGCCACGACTTGAGGCCACGATCTGTCTTGCCAGGCCTATAAATGAAACCGTATGTGCCCCTAGCTCTCCACCAAGCCTTTAGCTCTCGAATCTTTGCCAATCTCAAGTCTTCTTCTTCTCCAAATAGTGCACATCCCAGAGAAGCATGGTGCGCAGCCTCAACCGACGTCGCGCCTCTAATGAGGCGGAGGGAAGCCGCGCCAGTGCGCGCCGGAGGCAATGATCGTCAATTCCTCTTCTCTGATTCATCTTTGATCTCCTTTTGTTTTGACGATCATCCTCTTTTCAGGTTGATTCAATGGAATCCATCTCCCGCGCGGCCGGTCAGCCCCTACCGGACGACTCCTTGGAGTTTGACGGCCACTCCCCCGTGCCCTACGGGGAACTCGACGCTCTCCGCTTCAAGGCGGAACTGGAGGCGGCCCAGCGCGAACTGGAGGACGTCTCCAAAAAGGCTGGCATAGCCGAGTTGGAATGGGAAGACCAGCGCAAGCAGCTGCTGGAGACCATCGACGGTACGGCCCCGACACCGCTCTTTGATCCAATTCGGCCTTTGATGCTAATCCCCCTTTTTCTTGCACTTTGCAGCCCGTGATGCCGAGCTCAACCAGCTAAAGATGCTGGTGGAGCAACTGGCCGATAAGGTGAACGCCCGCGGAGACACGCCGGCGGAGCGCCTTGCTGCGGTGGAGCACCGCGTGGATGAAGTGGCCACCCATGGCGTCTGCTTGGGCACCACTTTGGGCCTGGCCGCCATGGCGACGCACACCGACGTCGACTACTCCACCAGGCCGCGCGACTTCCGGGGCGGCGCGCCAGAAGACATCGAGGAGATCGAGCTCATCTTGGAGCGCCTCGACGGCCACGGCGACGCCATTGCCGAACTCACTCATCCCCAATCTGTGTTGAACAGGCTCTTTGACTAGATTGTATTAGGGATGTTTGAATATCGGCAATAAATAAAGGACTTTTGAATTCTGTGCTTGCACTGCGATGATTTTCTTCATGTTTGCATCCGTGAATCTTGTTTTTCCTTAAACGTATCCGGGAACTGTCTTGAGCCGAACACGCGAGAACAGATGCCCTTTGGCGCAAAATCCACAGAAGATCCCGGAATCGGCAATCCGTAAGCACTGTTCAAGCGAAAACCCTTCACATTCGGGAAGAAAACCCTGCCGCTTGGTATTCCAATAGTGTACGCGGGCCAGTCATCACTCCCAATGCTCCCCTTCGGTCAATAAAATAGTCTGTTGAGATGCCCTGCAAATCCACTCGCACACTCATCCATCACTTCTCATTTCCTCCCCTGTCTTCAGAGGAAAAAACCCCAAGGCCATGGACAAAGGCAAGCAGCCCCAGGAGAGCAGCACTCCGAAGAAACGCACGATTCAAGAGTGAGTTTTCCCTTTATTTACTCCTTGTTTTCCCTTATGATCTTGCGCTTTATCTCCTCTCTTCCTTTCCTCTTTCAGCCTTGATTTGCTTCCTGAAGAAATCATCGGGACCGAAGACATGCCTGAGTACATCTCCTCCAATTCCTCCCTCGAAGCAGAGGACGCCACGCCTGAACAGAGGACCAGCCATCAATTGCGTCGCCGCGTTCGGCACCTGGAGCATGACCTAAGGGACATCACCGCTCGTTGCCAGGCCGAACGCGAGCGTCGTATGGCTTTGGAGGCATTAGTGGGAGGTAAATGTTTCTAACCCCTTCTTGACTTCGCGCTCACATATGGATTTCTTGCCCCTAACACCCACTCCTCTGTTTCAGATGTCTCTGATAGGTACAACAACTTGAAAGCGGCCTGGGACAGCTTGGTGGAGGCCGCAAATCATGGTCACCCCCGTGCATTCCAAGTTGCCGTCACGGTGGTCCTGGAGCAACTGAAGAGGGAGCAGCCGAAGAAGCAAAGAAAAGATTGAATCATACTTCCGCTTCTTCCTCCGGGCCTTCTGCTTCCCACCTCCTCGACGTCCTGATCACCAGGGTTGTTGGATGTAAACCTGCAAGAGGAAGTTGTAATGTAGTTTTGTGCTAAGGGCAATGCATCTAGGCACTGGCCATTTCTTCTGTTTGTGAATTTTTTGTTCTAAAGGCGGCCTTGTTCTTGAGCACCGGCTATTCCTGTGTCAGATGCATGTAATCCCACTGCTGGTGATCACCGATCGATTTCAATACTAGGATAATATTTCTTCAAATATCTCCCATTTATTGCAGTGGAAAATTCTTCTCCTAGTAAAGTTTTCAATATGTATGCATTACCAGGGACGCATCTGACCACGCGAAAGGGTCCTTCCCAGTTAGGGGACCATTTGCCGAATTCGCTGTATTTGGTTCCAATCGGCAATAGCGCTTTCCAAACCAAATCCCCTTCTGTAAATTGCCTGACTTTCACCTTCTTGTTATAGTACTTGGCAACCCGCAGCTTGTTCTTCTCGATATTTTCCAGGGCCCTGAGACGGATCATGTGTAAATCATCTAGCTCGTCCATCATTAGGCCACTGTAATCTTTGGAGCTTAAATCTTTCTGTAACACGATTCTCCTGGAATCTGATTGCATCTCCCAAGGTAGAACCGCATGATGCCCATAAACCAATTCGTAAGGAGAAGTCTTTGTAGCTCCATGAGGGGCCATTCGGTAAGCCCACAGTGCCTCACTGAGTACCGAATGCCACCTCCTTGGCTTCTGGTCGATCTTCTTTTGTATAAGCTTGATCATGATCTTATTAGAAGCCTCTGCCTGACCATTAGCTTGGGCATAATAAGGAGAAGAATTAAACAATTTGATTCCCATGCTTTCGGCAAATTCTCTGAACTCCAGGGACACGAATTGGGCCTGACAAATTCAACCATGTTCTCCGATGTCACCTTCTTCAGTGGGATCGCCTCAACCCATTTAGTAAAATAATCTGTAGCCAAAAGCACAAACTTATGCCCCTTGCTAGATGGTGGATTAATCTGGCCAATCAAGTCTATACCCCAGCCCCTGAATGGCCATGGCTTGATAATGGGATTTAATGCTGACGCGGGGACCCTTTGAATATTTCCAAACCTCTGGCAATCTTGACATCCCTTGTAATACTCAAAGCAATCCTCTAATATCGTCGGCCAAAAGCACCCAGCTTGCCTGATAACCCATTTCATGCGGTAGGCCGATTGGTGTGCTCCACATATCCCATCATGCACTTCACTCATCATCTTATTGACTTCTTCTGGACCCAGGCATCGTAACAATACCCCATCTAATGATTTGTAAAACAAATTGTCATCCAGAAGAACGAATTTTATGGCCTTGTACCTGAGCTTCCTAGAGACTTTTCGGGATGGATCTTTCAAATAGTCAACGATCTCTTCTCTCCAATCATCCTCCGCGAGATCCGTTCCCAGCGCACATACATCTGCAGCGAACGATTCTTGACTCTCTTTGTAACTAGAGGCGCTCTGAGCCAACCTGTTCGCTTCTTCGTTATGTTCCCTAGGAATATGCTGTAGAGTTACCAACGGAAAGCTCTTTAAGATCTCCCTGCATTCTTCGTAGTAACTCCTTAGTGCTTCACTTTTGCATTCGTATTGGCCGTTCAATTGCTTGATCACCAACTCTGAATCTCCATAAACCTCAACCGAAACGGCCTCGGCTTCTCTCAAATATTGAAGCCCCCGAAGCAATGCCTCGTACTCAGCCTGATTGTTTGTAACAGTGGGTTGTATAGGGATGGCAAATTCAAATATCTCACCTCTAGGCGAAATTAGTAGAATCCCTACTCCCCCACCTTTACCACATGATGATCCATCAAAAAATAAAGCCCAAGGAGTAATTTCAAGCAAATCAATTGACGGATCGCGATGTTCAGTTATAAAATCGGTAATGATCTGTCCCTTAATAGCTTTTGCCAATTCGAACTTTAACTCAAACTCTGATAAAGCCAAGATCCATTTGCCAATCCTGCCATTCAAAATTGGCATAGATAACATATGTTTTATTACATCAAACTTGGAATATACAGTGCATTCGGCATTCAACAAGTAGTGCCGAAACTTTGTACACGAGTAGTATACGCACAGGCACAGATTCTCTGCAGCCGAATACCTGGTCTCAGGATCAAGTAATTTCGGCTAAGATATGCTACTACCCGCTCCTTTCCTTCGAATTCTTGAATAAGGGCCGATCCAATGGTTTGGGTATCGGCCGCCACGTACAACTTCAAAGGCTTATCCAACTGAGGAGGGACCAGCACTGGTGGCTCCTTCATGTATTGCTTGATCTCATCAAAAGTGTTTTGTTGTTCGTCGCCCCATGTGAACTTCTGATCTTTCTTTAGCTTCAGCAATGGAGAGAACGGCAAAACCTTTGTGACAGATTTGAAATGAATCTCCTTACGAAATTAATTTTGCCGAGCAGTGATTGTAACTCCTTGAGATTAGTTGGAGGGACAACTTCATCAATGGCCTTCATGCTCTTCTTGCCAACTTCAATACCCCCTTCGTGGACCAAAAATCCCAAGAATTCTCCAGCTGATACCCAAAAAGCGCATTTGTTTGGATTCATCTTTAAACCATGCTTTCGGGTGCACTCTAAGGTCCTTTCCACATCTTCCAAATGTGTGTCATGACTTAGGGACTTGATCACGACATCATCAATGTAAATTTCAACAACTTTGTCGATCAACTCGTGAAAGATGTAATTCATGGCTCGCTGATAAGTTGCACCGGTATTTTTCAACCCAAATGTCATGACTATCCATTCAAACAGGCCTATATGACCAGGACATCTGAAGGCCGTCTTTGATATATCTTCTATTGCCATAAAAATTTGGTTGTATCCCGCATTGCCATCCATGAAACCGATAACTTTGTGCCCAAGCAGGGCGTCAACCAACAAATCGGCAATGTGCATGGGGTAACCATCCATCGGAGTAGCTCGTTCAAATCCCCGAAATCTATGCACCCTCATCTTTCCATTCTTCTTGTAAATAGGGACAATGTTAGAAATCCACTCTGCATATCTGCATGGCCGAACGAAGTTTGCATCAAGTAATCTTTCAAGTTCTTTCTTCACATCGGCCAATACCTCATCCTTGTAGATTTTCCGGGGTGGTTGCTTGTATGGTTTGAAACCAGATTTGATTGGCAACCGATGCTCAACGATGGAACGATTCAGTCCAGGCATCTCCGAATAATCCCAGGCGAAGCAATCCTTATATTCCTTGAGTAGCTTGATTAATTCCTCCCTGAAGTCTGATTGCAAGTTTTCGCTGATGTACGTCGGCCTTGGCTTGTCACTGCTTCCAATGACAACTTCTTCTAATTTATCGGCCGACATGAATCCTCGCCCCAACTTGCCATCAGTACCATCGACGGGGTTCTCCATTAAAAATTGCTATAAGAGCCGACTGCTTGAATCGGCCGTTGATCGCCGCCGACAGTTCAACAGACCCTCTCCCCGCCTTTCCCCGAGAAACAGCCAATGCCTTGATACTCCCGTAAAGCCGGTTCCATGTTTGCAACGCTCACGGAGTCATCTCGCTTGGACCACCTCAATGTCATCATCCACCCATTGGATGAGCCGCCGATGCATGGTAGATGGGACGCAAAGAATTGGCGTGAATCCAGCCCCGTCCAAGCAAGTAGGCCGTAGGCTCCTTTACCTTCGATAACAAAGAAGGTCGTGAGCGGTGTCTTGGACCCGATCATCAGATCCACGTGAGCGCATCCCTTGGTGTCTGAAGGATTCCCGGAGAAATCGTTCAGTATTATGCTTGTAGGTGTCAGATCGCCAGGGCCCATGCCAAGTTTCCTGAAGGTGGTGTACGGCATTACGTTGATCGCCGCTCCACCGTCGACAAACATCTTGGTCAATGGCTTGCCATTGACATATCCCTTCAAGTACAGCGGCCTCATGTGTCGATTTTTGGCCGGTTTGTCGAAGACGGCTTGCTTGGCTAGCACCAGCTGCGCCATCAGCCCCTCAACCTGCTCATCATCCAGGGACGCCTCTTCCTGCACAACCTGATTAGCAGGAGCCATGAATTCATTCGGCAGAAAATATACCATGCATGTTGGAGCCGAACGTTTTGACCCTTCAGGTTGATCCTTTGGACGCCACACCTGCCTTGTCCGGATCCCTCGCTCGCCTCGCTCACGGTTCCTCAAGCGTTGAACCCTTCTCTTCTGACTCTTCCTTAGGCCAGTCGGGCACCATTGCACCTTTTGCCAGATGTACTCGTCCTCGTCTTCCTCCTGATCAGCCCACCTTAAATCAGCTTGCCTTTTCCTGGGATGATCCATGATTTCAATTTTTTGACGCCGATCCTCGCTAGGATGTGTCCTTCCAATTCTTTCGTGGACGGAGCGGCGATTGGCAGTCTCCTGCCTATACTCAAAATACCTATCACTGCACTCAGGGCAGTTCCTCAGCATGGGCAGCTTCAAACCTTCGTTCCAACAGTGCCTGAAGAACGCACATCCCCAGTGCGCGCGCTCCTGCTCGCGCGTGTATTGCTCCAGATCTCTTCTGCGTGCTTCCTCTTCGGCTCTGCGTCTCTCCTCCTCGTATTTCTGCTTCTGGTAGCACTCTTTTTCCAAATGGCGCTGCCACTTATTGAGGAGGATACGCGTGGTCACCCTAGGCTTGGCTCTGGATGATTCCCCGATTTCGACGTGGCTCTTGAGAACGTGGGGGGCTTCACCATGCACCTGCTCCAAAGTTACTTGACGCTCCGGTCCATCGCTCCATCCCGCCTTGCCCCGTCGAGGTCAAGACTTTGACCTTGCCCTTCTCCTCGCCTATCACCATGTTGACGGAAAAACCCACCATGTTCGAGGGAAGGGGTGGCCATCCAGCCTTCATCTTGTTATCAAATTTGAGGTGTCCCTCCCGGATGGCTTTCTCGGATCCTCATCCCGAAGACCCCGCAGCCGTTGATGGAGTGCGAGTTCCGTCGTGGAAACCACAAGTAACGTTTCTCCTTTACTCCATCGGCCGAAGCATGGAATGCCCTTCGTGCAACCGATTCGGCCTTCCTTCACCAGGAGCTCAAACAGCTTGTCGCTTTTGTGATGTCGAAATCGTAGGTGCCTTTGGTCCGTTTGACCCGCTGATTCATAGTCAATGGCTCCTTTCCCCACATGATTTCGGCCGCAGCCACGTCCTGTTCATCATCAGAATCCTCCATCAGGTCGGCTTTGTCCAGGAACTGGTTGTAGATATCCGCCACATCGTGCTGTTTGCCGAACCTGGCATCCTTCTTGAAATCGTATGCTTGGTTGCTCATTAGCGACAGCTTTTGGGACAATTGGCCCAAGTTATCGAACTCCATGCCAAACAGTTTCTCACGCATGGCCGGCAAAGCATCCCTAAGAACGGCCATGTCGGCCAACTGGTCATCTGGCAGGTTGAGCGAAAAGCACATGCCCTTAACTTCCCTGAACCTCTTGAGAAATTCCAAGGGCGTCTCACTGTGCCTCTGCTTCAGGGTAGCGAGGTCGATTAGCTTCTTTTCTGAGCTGCCGCTGAAATAGTGGGCGTGGAATTTCCGTTCCAGCTCCTTCCATGTGCTAACTGATTTAGGGGGCAAAGATGAAAACCACTGGAACGCCGCGCCCGTCAGTGACGCGGGGAAGTATCTGACTCTGAACGCTTCTTCAGCTGAGCACTCTCCAAGCTGCATCAGGTAGCGAGCAATGTGCTCCACCGTGCTCGTGTTGTCCTGCCCGGAAAACTTTGTGAATTCTGTCGGAGGTTTTACCCTTGGCGGAAGGATCACGTTGTAGTACCACTCCGGGAACGGCGGTGTGTAGGTAGGTCCTTGCATTTTTGGTTTGAGGCCGAACTGATTCTGCATTAAATCGGCCATCTTCTGCACCAGGACGTCGTCCTCCTGCGCGCCTGCAGATGGTGCGTAACCCGGATTCGGGAAAGCATCAATGGCTCCGTAGTTCCCCACTGTTGACGGTTAATAATTGTATCAAAGTTCGTTTGTGACTCGCAAGCGTACAAGTCTCCCGTCGTAGTCAAGGGACCCTTCTTCCCTCGAGTGGTGAACCCAAGGTATCGAATCCGTGGAACAAATGTGTGACGCAAAACTTAATCTATTAAAGCCAAGTAACTTCAATCTTCGATAAAGAAACCCTAATGCATCTAAGTAAAAGACACAAAACGAATCTAATCTACTAAAGACCGGAGAAAACAAAGTAAGATTGGGTAGATAAACCGATCTAGAGCGATCGGGGTAAGCCTTTTGTTGAAGTTCCAAGCAAGAGAAGAAGTAGCAAATCGAATCTTAATAGAAGCCTCTTTAAATCGTGGTTTCCCGTCCAAATCCGAAAACATCCGCCTTTCGAGACCCCCGTTCTGTCACAACGTATCCCTATTCATGCGGGAGCTTAGGGCGAGTCAAAAGACAAGTCGAGATTCTTTCGGAAGATCCGGCGTGTACCTCTAGCCACCGCGGCTACAAGAACACCCTATGTAATCTATCTCGAGAATAGAATTGGAATAAGCAAAGCCGATCGAAAAACGAAATCTTCGAGGAAACACTTGATCGCTAGGAAAAGATTCAACTTGATAATTCAACTATAACAATGATACATACACAAGATCACCACCGGGATCCTTCCTTGATCTTGCTTCTAGCTCCGGGAACTCCGACGTGGTCTTCCGTACAAGGTTCCCACGTCGGCTAGGGAAACCCTAGTCAACTAGCTCGACCCTCTCCTCTCCGAGATGGTGTCCCTCTCTTCTCTGCTCCTCGGCGGCCGAAGACGAAATCTTCTCTACGAGGCTCTCGGTCAGGGGGCTATAAATAGCCTGATTGGCGACTAGGGCAAAGGAGGGGGCGTTTGGGCCCTAAATGGGCCTGGGCCGACCGGACTGGGCCGGCCGGCCTGGGCCCATTTAGGCCCGGCCCCCGAGGGCTCCTTCGCTCCGTGTCGGTTCCCTTGCTTCCCGGATGTTTACCCCTTCGCATGTAGGTCCATGTCGTCGGTTTCTCTCCGAATTGGACTCAACTCCTTGTCTTGCAAGATTCAAGACTTTTCGGTCGGGTCCCCCGGAGTCTGTCGTCTTCTCGGATCAAGTCCCTGGCTTCTTGGAGTTAAGTTTGCTTCATTGCATGACTTGTACGGGGCTTCAAGGTCTTGTCATGAAGTGCTTGATGAACTTACCCCAAAAGTCTTGCATTCAACACTAAAACCCTGCATAAACATTAAACTCCAAAACCGACATGCACACATGAACTTGTTATACCACGGGGGTTAGTACGAAAGGATAAGGTATAAAACTCATGCCAACACCGAAGGTAAACTCATGGCTAGGTTGACGGATTTTCACTGTCAACACCCACCTCGTGGTAGCCTCCGCCGTATAGATTCCTCTGTAGCCAGTTGCTTGCTGGAGCAATCCTGTGGCCGGAAGCAAGCGGGGCCCCAGGCGAGCCGAATGCCAACTCCCCGTACGTGGGCCGGTACGGGTTCGGGCCGTTGCACAAAGCTGACCCGTGCCGCCCGCGGTGGTGGCCGGACCGGTCGCCCTCCCCGCGGCCCCGCGGTGGGGAGGGGGGGCCGAACCGGGCTGACCCCCAGCACCTTGTGGAGGAGGCTGGAAAGCTTGACTCCCAGCGCTCTGAGGAGGAGGCTGGGCTAGCTGGCTCTGCAATGGCGGTTGAGAACTGGACTCACCCAACTCCACGGTGCCTCCTTGAATGGGTGTCTTGTTGAATGCCTGCTCCATGCCTGGACCGAAGACAGCCACCATCATTTGTTTGAACGCACCAAGGAAAGCTCTGTGGTGCCTGCTCAAGACGTGGTCTACGGCATCTCGGAACGCTTGTATGCATTCCTCCCTCTCCTGCTGGGTCGTGGTGTCGCTCTCCCCTGGCAACAATACCCTGGGCATCTCATTTTTCGTGTACGGACGCCACTCCCGTTCTTCTTGAAGGACAAGATACACTTCGCCGGAATTGGTCCACGGCGTCCCGGAGCCGCCGCCGTTGTTCAGGAGAGAGGTCTTCAATGTTGACATCCATGATATCCCCGATGTTAGGCATCTTGATTTTCGGCTGTGGTCCCACCGGGCGTGCCAAAAAGTGTGTTGACGCAAAATGTGCACCTAGCGCCAAACACACAGCAAGCCGAACAAGCTGGCTTCACACGTGCAGAGAATCACAAGACGTGCCAGTCAATTTTCCCTGAAAATTAACAAAAGACAAAGTAGTTAAATACCAAAGCTTGGAACTTGCCGGGTGGTACCAGACAGTTCCATATTTACGGCTACAAAGCCAGATGGGATGACACATAGCTATAGAAAGCTATCTGCCAGCAAACTGAAACCATTCGGGAGCATTAGAAAGGAAAAAGTAACATAGCCGAATGGATGACGTAAGCATGACGGCGATCGGTCTTTGTTTGAACAAAGATGCACGTGCGCAAGATCGTGACCGATCGCCGTGGTGATCAAAGTTAAATAAATAAATAAAGTAAAGCGCGAGCATAAACATGTAATAAACAAGCATGCATAGATCCAAAGCACTAGTCTACCGCATGTCTAGGTACTTTAAACCCGTCGGGTACGACGCCAAACAAATCTATCCACCGCATGATACAACTTGCGTGGGGATCGTACCACTTTCCACAAATAGATCTATCCACCGCATGATACGATCTAAATATGGAAAGCTAAAAGCATACATTATTTAAAGCATAAATTACGCACGTGTTCTACTCATGAGAAACATAACCGAATGCGCCTGAACAGCCGATTCGGGGTCCATGAAGAAGGAACGAACATTACCAAGTAAGATAAATCTATCAGATTGATTTGAAATCTAATCCACCGGATGACTAGCTCCAAAGCAACCCAAAAACCTGCATCTACCGCGTGATACCCGGTTCTTTCAAGATTTATACAAACGTTGGCAAGTTTGAACCCGCAACACGTAACAACCTAGATCGATTCGGTTTCGGCTATCAAAGAGCATGTGATCCGCGTGTCAAATTAGCCAAAGGCACGAACTCGACTCGCATAAGGATCATCAAAAAGGATAAAGCCGATCCAAACCCATCTAGATTGGGCAAAAATGTGTTACATGAATTTAAACATAAAGCAAAACTCAAAGCAACACGGGGTAACTTAATGAATCTATTGGATCTTGCCAAAATCCAATAGAGCCGATAACTAGCTTCAAGCTAGATCTTAGCCCACCGCATGGCTCATGAGTCATGACCTAACAAGAAACCTTCTTGAACCAAGCTTGAATCTACCGCATGACACTAAGCATGGTAACAAGACTACTTGCATCAGATCTAAATCCACCGCATGATACTAGATATGATACAAGGTTGCTGGTACTCACGGAGGTCGACGGATCGATGAACCTTCTCGAAGAACACGACGACACGACAAATGGACTCTAGGGTTTGGCGTAAAGCCGGTTTGTATTGAGAATGATTACGTATATCTGTTACATACATTCAGGGCTCATATTTATACCCTGCCAAGCACAACCTCGAATGGATTTAATAATTTATCTCTAAGCTTGATCGTTTATCCATCCATTCGTCCTTCCTGCTTGAGCCACGTCACCTTTCAATCCCGCAAAATCAGCTCAACTGTTCTCTTGCCGAACGGAAGCAGATAGCCGACCGCGGATTTTTCTGCCGAATGCATCTGAAGAAATCTTCCTTCCGCCAGACGGACTCCTCATCGAGCTGGACCCACAAGTTAGACTCCTTACCAAATTTTGGTGTTAACAACCGGCTAAGGGCCGTGAAGGTTGCCCTCCTTGATCAGCGCACTCTAACTGCATAGGGCACCACCGTAGTGGATAGGGTGAAGGTCGTGCTCCTGGAGACGGAGGAGGTGCTGGCGATGGCAAACGACAAGCTGCAGAAGGCGCATGCTGCCTTGGCCGAGGCACAGAAAGAGACCGCTCTTGTAGCGGCGCAGACCCAGCTCTAGCAAGATCGCACCACGCTCAAGGGGGCGCGGTCCTGGCAGGCTCCGACGGAGCAAAAGGCCCAGGACGCTGAGAAACTGAGTGTTGACCTGTAGGAGAAGGTCACGTCGCTCGCCGCGGTGGAGGAGCAGCTTCGCCAAGAGCGGAGTGCGCATCAGCAAGCGGAGAGCCAGCTCCTGCAGGAGCGGGCCACCCTCGAGGAGGCACAGGCCGCCCTCCAGCGCGAGCACTTGGCTCGGGAGGAGGCGCAAGGCTAGCCTCAGCGGGAACGCACCACGCTGGGGGAGGTGCGAGCCATGCTCCAACTCTGGGAGTTGGGGATCACGCGGCTCTCCGGGGAGCTAGTTCAAGAGGTTGTGTCGTGAGGAGCTGCAGAACGCCGGCGAGGAGAAGAACGCCACCATCCTCGAGCTGCAACAGGCGACCGAGACCACGCGCGCGGCCCTCGAGATGGAGAAGAAGCAGGTCGAGGGTAAGTCGTCCCTCTCGATCCTTTGTTTGCTGCTTGGATTTGCCGAGATCTGCTCTCGACTTATTTACCTTTTGTTTCCAGGCGGCCTACAACTCCTCCCAGCGGGAACTGGAGGTTCTGCAGGAGGCAGCCATCGAGGTGTGCCAGAGCGTCGACGAGGGCGACGAGCAAGCCGGGAGCTCTGTGGCGAGTCGCCTCCGGGCCTTGGGCGGCCATGTCGCCCGGCGTATGCGGGGTGCGCTCCGCCTAGGGATCCAAAAGACCCTCGGCATGGTGCAGTCGCACTACCGGGTTGACGTCGCGGCACTGGCCACGGGCTACATCGTCGCTGATGAGCTTAACGAAGACAGTGCGGAGGCCGAGGTGAACCGCCTGGACGTGCTTGCTGCTCCTGACGCCGACATCCTAGCTGACGACTTTGAGGAGGTTCTCTTCCCGAACGCTCCCCCCGCCGGGCACCTCGAGCCCTGAAAGTAGTTGGACACTCACCTTAGGTTGTAAGTTGGGAATCAAGCCGTAAGGCTTTTGTAATAAGAACAGTTTGCTTGAAGTATTTGTAATTCAAATGTCATTTTATTTTTGTGATTGTGTCGTTTCGTCCCTTCCCTTTGCTTGGGCGAATTTCGGCTGGAATTGTTCATTTTCACAAGTAGCTCATAGGCAAAGTGGTGAGGGGGAAGGGTCATATCCTGCTGGAGGCGTGGGCCATCCCTGACTCATCCGTCTTCGCCCTTTGGCCGTTCGCATCCCGCGTCATTTCGCCCAAACTCCTGGGTTGAGACGTACTTAGCGCTTTTTGAAGTAAAGATTTTTTGCGAAAAAATGGGACCATTCAGGGGGTGCCCCTTGCAGTAGCCCTCGAGGGGGACTTGGTTTTGGGGGAGAAAGTCGAGTCGCCCTTGACTTCATTCAAAAGAAAACTTTACATATGTACAGCCGACCGGGCGTCGGGTATGTGCAAAAAGACTTGGATATCCTTTCTAAGGGTAGAAGCGACATAGCTGTTGGATGTTCCAAGCGTTGGTGAGGACTTTGCCTTGCTCGTTCGCCAGCTTGTACGTGCCCGGCTTGAGCACCTCGACGACGACGTAGGGCCCCTCCCACTGCGGTGATAGCTTGTGGCGGCTTCGGTTGTATTGGCGTAGCCTTAGCACTAGGTCGCCCTTGTTGAAGTCTCGGCACCGGATTTTCTGAGCTTGGTAGCGCCTTAGCACCTCCTGGTATCTTGCTGAGTGCATCATGGCCATGTCACAGGTTTCATCTATTTGATCCAACAAGTCTTTGCTAGCTCTCTGGTTCGACCTTTCATCGTAGTCCTTAATTTTGGGCGATCCATATTCGAAGTCCGTGGGGAGGACGGCCTCCACACCATAGACTAGGAAAAACGGTGTGAGTCCCGTGGCTCTGATCGGAGTGGTCCTGAGGCTCCAAATAACCGACGGCAGCTCCTGAAGCCATTTCCGGCCGGACTCGTTCAGTCTGTAGAAGATTCTGGACTTAAGGCCTTGTAAAATCATGTCGTTGGCACGTTCCATTTGGCCATTGATCTGTGGGTGTGCGACGGCCGCCCAGTCCACGCAGATGTGGTGGTTGTCGCAGAACTCCTGGAACTTTCTGCCGGCAAACTGGGAGCCGTTGTCGGTGATGATGGAGTTCGGCACTCCAAACCTGTGGATGATGTTGGTGAAGAATGACACAGCCTGCTCTGATCTGAGGTTGGTGATTGGGTGTGCCTCGATCCATTTGGAGAATTTGTCCACGACAACCAGCAGGTGGGTGTAGCCCTCGGGCGCCTTTCGCAAGGGCCCGACGATGTCCAATCCCCACACGGTGAACAGTCATGTGACGGGTATGGTTTGGAGAGCGTAAGCCGGGAGATGAGTCTTGCGTGCGTAGAACTGGCACCCTTTGCAAGTGCACACGACCTCACTGGCGTCAGCCACCGCCGTGGGTCAGTAGAAGCCTTGGTGGAACGTGTTGCCCACGAGGGTGCGCGGCGCCGCGTGATGGCCGCACACGCCCACGTGGATGTCTCGAATGAGTTCCCGACCGTGGGGAATGGGGATGCACCGCTGCAGGACGCCGGACGCGGCGCGCTTGTACAGCTCGCCGTCAATCACAGTGAATGACTTGGCTTTCCTGGCGATGCGCCTGGCCTCGGTCCAATCCGAGGGGAGTTCCTCTCGATCGATCCAGGTGAGGTACTTGGTCTGTCAATCCTCCGCGCGTGGGGCCGGCTCTGTCTCCATGGCCTCGGCTTTGTCTGCGCCGTACCACTCTAGTAGGGAGAGCACGAACGCCTCGTTCGAGGGGTCTTCATCTATGGGTTCCGCACCCGCTGGACTAGAGGGAGCCCCCGAGGGTTCTTCCCGACTCGAGGGGCTGAGGTCGACAGACAATTTGGCGATGTCTAGTGCGAACACGTTCGGGGGAATGGTGATTCGCATCTTTGCGAGCTTGTCCGCCTCCTCGTTGTACTTGCGGGGGATGTGATTGAGCTCGATGCCATAAAACTTGTCCTCGAGCGCGCGCACGACATACAATAAGCCTCCATCTTTTCGTCGTGGCAGCTTGCGTTCTTCATGACTTGGTCGATTACAAGCTGGGAGTCCCCTCTAATGTCGAGGCGCTTGATGTCGATCTCCACAGTGATTCAAAGGCCGTAGAGGAGGGCCTCGTACTCCGCCTTGTTGTTGGACGCCGGGAAGTGCAAGCGCACTGCGTACCTCATGTGTTCCCCAAGGGGAGAGACGAAGAGCAGGCCGCGCCCGTTCCGGTTTTCATCACCGACCCATCAAAATAGAGGGTCCAACACTCGGCCTGGATTTGCAACAGGGGTAGTTGCGTGTTCGTCCACTCGGTGACGAAATCCGCGAGGATCTAGGACTTGATTGCCTTGCGCAACGCGTAGGTGAGCGTTTCACCCATGAGCTCCACGGACCACTACGCGATCCTGCCCGCGGCGTCCGGGTTGCAGATAATCTCTCCCAACAGTGTCAGTGTTTTAGACCGGCAACCTACCAAGGGGAGTACTCGAGGTAGATGAATGTCGCCTCACCGAGATCGATAACTCGAAGGAAGAGACACGTGACACACAATTTAGACAGGTTCGGGCCGCGAGGTGCGTAATACCCTATGTCCTGTATGTTGTGTAGCTCTGGATTGATTGGGTGTGTTTACAAGATGATGCGTATGAGAGAGATAGGGGTCCTTGCCTCGCCTTATATAGTCCGGGAGGCAGGGTTACAAGTCGGTTTGAGGAGAGAGTACTAGTCGTGTATGTCTAGGAGTCCTCTACATGGATCCGGACATGCACAGGTTCCTATCCGAGTACTCCTCCGCCGTAGTCCTTGCGCCCCATGCCATCAGGTGTCGTGTGGCCCAAGTCGAGTAGTCCCAGGGGCCCACCGAGTAGTCGGTCATGGTACCCACCGAGGTAGTGGGCCCAGGGAGGTCCATACGACAAGCCCCCGAGTACTTTGTAGTCGAGCAGGATAGTTTCGAGTAGTCTTGATGGCCTTGACGAGTAGTCCTCAGGCGTCCCCGAGTACTATGTCACACCCGGCCCAATTTGGATGGCCCATGAGCGCAGGTGCGCGTGTTTAGTGCCACATTGCTAGTAGAGCAAGGGTGGAGCCAACTTATTAGCCTTGTCCACCAGCCATACCACCCTCGGGTTAACCCTTTTACACGAAGCGAGGACAAAAGTGTAAGCATGGTGCTATGTGTACGTGTGCTCGCCCGTACGGAAGGGCTGGGCGGTCCAGCTTTGGTGGGCAGGGTGTTACATACTATAAGCCTAAAGTCCTCAAGAATACTTGAAGCATCCCGAGGCTGGAAGGTACTCCAGCTAATCCTAAAGTAGTCTTGAAGTCCTCTCAAGTAGTTCCCAAGCGTCCCCGAGTTCTTCTCTTGAAGGTCTTCAATAGTACTCGCGTTGTCTTGAAGAAGAAACCATATGGAAAATGTGATTCGAAGAATCACATTCCATATGGAATGTGGCCCCCGAGCCTTAGGTCGAATCGTAGATTCAAGCTGAGGGTCAATCTGAAGTTCCGCCAAGCTTATCCCATAAAATCCGGAGAAAAAACGAAAGACACATGGCACGGAGCCCCCGAGCTTTGAGTCGAGTACTTCCTCTCGAATTGAAGGCCATCTTGACTGTAGAATGTGTCCTGAGTGGATCTTGAGTCTCGTCGTCACCCAATGAATCGGGCAAATGTAGCCGAGCCCCCGAGATGGGCTGTATCAAGTACCGGAAGCCGAAGAGTCAGTTGAGTCAGCCGCCGATACTTATCCATCCGACCGTTGCGGTGGCACTTACTAGGTTATAAATAGACGCTGAAACCCTTAGGGTTTTTCATTCCCCGCAGTAGCAGCTGCTGGAATAGATCTATCCAAGGTTCCATCCACTGTTTCTTCTGCTGCCGCACCTTAGATTGAATGTCCATGCGCACCGCCACCACTTTCCACCAGCGTAGCCCCCGAGCGGATGCAAGTAAAGACCCCTTGCTCTTGGAGGATGAAGCTGTCTCCGTCCAAGGGCTCGAAGGCTAGTGCCCGGAAGAAGAGGTCATGTAGCAAAGTAGAGGGATCTGCTCAAGGGTCGCCACCAACATCTCTCCCGCGCCCCAATCCGTCCAAGGAGTGGAAGAAGTCCAAGATGAAGACAGAAAATTTGCTGGCTCTGGTCAACAGCGGGTTCCTACGAGAGAAGGAGATGGAGATGTGGCGCACCACCGCGGGCGACCTGTACCCCATGGAGAAGAATCCAAATGAAGTCCCAATGTTCGCCAGGTTCGTGGAGCGTGGACTAGCGTTCCCGACCAGCGATTTCTTCAAGGGTCTCCTCAAGTACTACAGTATCAAGTACTTGAACTTGAACCCCAATGGTATATTCCACGTCTATGTATTCGTGCACTTATGCGAAGCATTCGTGGGAATCAAGCCCCACTAGATCCTGTTTCGGAAGTTCTTCCGTTTGAAGCTGTAGCCAAGCGCCAACGACCCGCGAGTAGCCGGAGGAGCTGGCATCCAGATGCGAGAAGACGCGGTTGACCAGTACTTATCATACAAGCTCATTGATTCGAACCAAGACTGGAAGGCCAAATGGTTCTATATCAGTAATCACCACCCGGAGCTGCCAAAGCCGAGCGGGAAGCATCCGAAGCATCGGCCGTGGTGGAACACAGAGCCGACGATGCAAGAGGGTATCCAACTACCCGAGTTGATGCAGAAGATCAAGGCCTTGAAAGAGGCCGGACTGAGGGCCGAGCATGTGGCCTTTAGCTTCATGAAGAGGAGGGTGCAGCCACTGATGGCTCGTGACACCCTCGGGTACCAGTACACAAGCGACGAAGACACGTCAAGGATGCCCGACAACGAAGTCGACGATGAGGACATTGTTGAGAGGCTGGGCAGGATATTCAAGGATATGCCACCATACACTCCTTGCCCGGTCCCCGAGTACTCCGCGGCTCGTCCGTCGAACAAGGTTAGTAATTGTGACCTCTGCCTCCGAGTACTGATTAACTTGGTGTAGTCGTTCTCACCCAAGTTGTTTGCTGCAGGATGACATTGCGAAGTTTGTCTCCGACCCAGCTCCCCCTCCTCAACTTGTAGATATTTCAGAGGACAGCAAGAGCAAAGTGAAGGAACGTCGTGAAGTCGGTGAAGGTGACGACACCGTCACCATTGAAGACACGTTCGACGAGGAGGATGGGGAAATGCTCCAGGAGCGATTTCAGCTACGGTACAGGTTCAGCCGACCTGGACTGCCCCATATCCCCCTCGTTGATGATCCACCTACTAGCTTGGAGGCTAGTCTTCCTGCGCCGCCGAGAAGGCCGCGCAATGTTGCGCGAAAGCATGTCGCCAAGAAGCTGAAGGTGACAGAGACCACTTCCCACGAGGTGAGTTCCTCGAGTAAAGTAGTCAAGTACATGTCTTGAAGCATTGCATGCTAACAGTTGAATTTGGAGTTGTCGCGTGAGATTCCATCGTCCGACCCCGCGGATCAGGGGGAAGAAGATGACTGGGACACAATGGGCAGAATGACTGATAGGAGCCTCAGTCCAACCCCCACCGTAGAGGAAACCGTGCCACAGATGGCACAGCAGGCGTCTGTTACTGCCAAGCCGCGGGCGCCGGCAGAAGAGAGCAGGCCAGAGCCTTCCGCGACTACTGGAGCCGGAGGACCAGTAGTAGCTCAGGCTGAAGAAGAGGCACCCGCAGAAGTCGGGCTTGTTGATATTGCTAGTTTGCTTGGCGCTCCGACTGTGACTGTTGTCCGGTCCAGCTTGTAAGTAAAATCAATCTTTGAGTAGTATGTGTAAATTGGTAATCTTGCTTGGCTGATCACCAAATTTGTACTGTGCAGGAAATCCACCGATCTATCCTAGAAAGGAGAAGAACCCAGTACAGTAGCTGCTGAGGAAAACCCGTCGTCAGCTGTTGAGGAGTCCACTCCCCTTCCTCAGGCTGAGACCATTACGCCCGGCGCAGAGGCTACGCCACTAGAAGTCACTGTAGTGGAAGGTACGTAGACTGCGGTGATGCCGTTCGCTCCGTGTAGTAGTCGTAGCCCCCGGGTACTGACGTTGTATGCTTTGTGATGATAGAAGCACAAGTCGAGGGGACCACGATCCCCAAAGCCGTGCTGGCCGAAGGCGTCATGCCTGAGGCTGAGGTGCTGGAGGGAGCAGCTTCCGGACCAGAGCTAACAGTAGCCCCCGAGGCCACGGAAAAGGTGCGTGACGACGCGCTCCCGGAGTCGAGTATGGATGTTGTCGTCCGGTCGCCGGAGATCCAAGATGCGGAGCCAATACGTTCAGTGCCGATGTCAGAGGCTGCGGCGACTAGTCGTGGCGGGCTGGAGCTTCTGGCAGATGACCTTATCTACCCGGCGATGGTGGCCCGTAACTTGGAGACAATGCTCCGGACTGAGCAGTGGATGAAGGTACGTGACTGTACCCTTGAGTAGTCGAATTCTACAAGAACTGAGTACTCAATGATGATTGTTGCCTTGTTGCGGGATGTCGTGGAGAGATCCTGACAAAAATCTGATATGCTCCAGGGTATGGTGACACAGTGCTCCGGGTGGAAGCGCTAGAGAAGGAACTCAACAAGGCCGGAAGCACTCCACCATGTTGCAATCCAAGCTGGATGGAGCTTTCTCCTAGTACCACAACGAGGTACAAGAGATGCAGGCGAAGAGCGATGACTTGGTTCGCAAGAACAAGTTGTTGCGCCAGAAGAACAAAGGTAAGCCTCCATCAGCCTTGTCGAGTACTTATTGAGGGTACCTTGTAGTAGTCTGACATGTGTTCTTTGAGCTTTTGCAGATCTTGAGGCCCGTGTAGACCAGCTGAAGGCATCAGAGACTGATCTGAAGAACATTGTCTACCGAGAGAAAGATGCCTAAGAGGTACTTGAATATGAATATAAGCAGCTGTCTCATGAGTGCGTGAAGCACATGGAGCTTCGAGAAGCCTTGGATTGTGCCCTTGTGAACTGCTATAAATCTCTGCAGAAGCTCAATGAAGATTGCGAGAGGCTGCGGGGCCAACTCAAGGAGCTTGAAGAAGTCGCACTCCCCATTGCAAGACTGTTGATGCCTCAACCAGGCGGGCCGAAGATAGCTCCATTGATTGATCGGGTGAAGGAAGCCCCCAGGCGTCTGGCAACTTATGTGAAGCATCTGGCGAAGTCCATCCCCAACCAGGTCTTGGTGTATATGAAGTCGTACTTCCCCAAGGCCCCGGTAGATGTAGTCGCGGGAGGACTAGCCGCCAATTGCACAGACGACCAGTACAAGGAGCGGGTGGAGCAGATGGCACCCATCGCGGAACAAGTCGCGGAGAAGCTGAACCTTTAGTAGTTGTTCTGTAGGGTTATCTCACAGCAGCATATGTAATATAAACAAAGTTGTGAATAACTTGTTTAAGTTTGAATGAAAAATCTTCCATGGTATATGTGTGAAATAAGTACTCGTTGTCACTGTTTGTATGTGCGGAGAGCCCATCCATGGAGATATTGCGAGTAGTAGTACTCGACAATGGACCCATTGTGGGAGACACAGTGAATGAGTTGACTGAGAGTCAAACTTTATTACTGAAAAAATACACCTGGATGGCCACGACCGTTTACAAGTGTAGTTGCCTGGGCCCGGAGGCCGCCTATGGCTTGAGTAGTGCTAGGACTCGTGGCCGCTTACTACTGTAGACCCGTTAGTAGCCGTATAGGCTGGATCTAAGAGTACATGGTCTCTTGATAGACCGCCGCTAGAGTCCTTGATGCTCCAAGCAGCCCGAGATCCGTTAGTAGCTGTTGACGCTGGATCTGAGAGTAGAGTAGTCCGAAGACTAGTGCCTGGACCTGGAGGCCGCTTACGGCGAAGAGCCCGGGAGTAGTCGTTTAGACTTGGACCCTGGAGTAGTCGAGAGACTACTCGTAGAATCGATAGAGCTAGTCGATATTTCAAGAGTTGCTGACGTTGTCGCCTTCAAGTGTCTGGAGGCGGTATGAGCCTGGTCCGGCCACCTTTGCGATTGAGAAGGGACCTTCCCATGGCGAGCTGAGCTTGTGTAGTCCTTCCGTGTTCTAGATGCGACGGAGGACTAGGTCACCAATGTTGAAGGAGCGTTCCTTGACGTTGCGATCGTGATAGCGCTGGATACCTTCAAGGTACCTTGCTGACTGGACGAGGGCGGCACAGCAAGCTTCTTCGAGTCCAACGATATCAACTCGTCTGTTGTCTTCTGAGATGCCTTCTTCGTACTGCTCTACTGCCAGCGAATCCCACATGACGTCGGCAGGCAGGATAGATTCGGAGCCGTAGACCAGGAAATAGGGTGACTGTCCCGTCGGCTTGGTGGGTTGTGTATGAAGCCCCCAGAGCGCATTAGGCAGTTCCTTGATCCACTTGCCTCCTTTTGTGTTAGCAGCGTCGTGCAGTCGCTTCTTGAGAGCGATGAGTACCATCCCATTGGCGCACTCGACTTGTCCGTTGGCCTGTGGATGGGCGACCGAGACATACCAGATGTTGATCCCACTGTTCTCGCAGTACTCCCAGAAATGGTGGTTGTTGAAGTTGGAACCAAGGTCTGTGATGATGCGGTGGGGTAGTCCGTAGTGGTGCACGAGTTCATCCAAGAAGTCGAGTACCCTGTCGGCCTTTGGGCAGGTGACCGGCTTGACTTCGATCCACTTGGTGAACTTGTCGATGGCCACCACAACTCTGTTGAATCCTCCTGGCGTAGTTGGGAGAGGCCCAATCATGTCAAGCCCCAGGTGGCAGAGTTACAAGTCGGTTTGAGGAGAGAGTACTAGTCGTGTACGTCTAGGAGTCCTCTACATGGATCCGGACATGCACAAGTTCCTATCCGAGTACTCCTCAGCCGTAGTCCTTGTGCCCCACGCCATCAGGTGCCGTGTGGCCCAAGTCGAGTAGTACCAGGGGCCCACCGAGTAGTCGGTCCTGGTACCCACCGAGGTAGTGGGCCCAGGGTGGTCCATACGACAAACAGGAGTGATGAGACTACTGTGATCGGATGGGCCTCGAAGTAGTGTCGCAGCTTGCGCCACACGAGCACCACTGCGTAGAGCAACTTTTGAATCTGGGGGTATCACGCCTTGGTCTCGGACAACACCTCGCTGATGTAGTACACTGGCCTTTGGACTGGTAGGGAGTGCCCTTCCTCCGCTCGCTCCACAACGATGACTGCGCTGACCACCTAGGTGGTCGCCGCGATGTAGAGGTACAGGGGTTCGCTTCCTCGAGGCATCGTGAGGATTGGCGTGTGCGTGTGCGTGAGCATCACCTTCAGCTTGTCGAGTGCATCCTGGGCCAAGACGGTCCAGCAGAAGTGCTCGTGCTTCTTCAAGAGTCGGTAGAGGGGCATGCCCTTCTCATCGAGCCGCGAGATGAAACGGCTCAAGGTGGTTAGGCAGACCAACACCTTCTGCACCCATTTTAGGTCTTGAATCGGTCCCATTCGGTCCAGGGCAGAGACCTTCTCGGGGTTGGGCTCGATGCCCAGCTGGGAAACGATGTACCTGTTGACGGTGAATTTCTGTCAACCTAGAGTACTTGTTATACATTGGTTTCGATTATGATTTGCAACTAACCCGCCACTAGGAATACTAATGATATAACAAGTTCACACTTGCATGTCGATTTTGGAGTTTGTTGTTTGCGCAGGAAATCTACGCTAATGAGGAGACTTTCGGGATAAGTTCACCAAGCACTTTGGAAGAAGATCATGAAGCCCGACAAGAGTCAAGACACGCGATGAACATGACTCCAAATGACCCCAGGACCGAAGCGTCAACGTGCAAGTCTTCGGGGACTCAACCGTAAAACGGGCGAAGCTTGCATAGCAAGGATTCAAGCCTTAACCGTGAAGGAAACGATGTCAAAGGCCCACATGCAAGTGCACACAAATAAGGGATCACGCGAGAAGCAACCGGGGAGGAAACCGGGGCCGAACCGGGCCGAAATGGGCCTAGGCCGGCCGGCCTGGGCCGACCGGCCCAGCCCACTCCGGGGTCGGTTCGGTGCCCCCTTTGCCCTAAGTGTTCATCTATTTATTCCCTCCGCCACCGTCGGCCGCCACATCGAACAAATCATCCTATCGACGCCAATCACCAGAAACCCGCCGCCGCAAGATGAGGGAGAGAGTTAGATGAGCGGAGAGAAGGAAGCAAGAGGAGGACTCCAAGCCGCTGGCCTAGGGGTGTTCCCAAGCTCCATCGCCGCCATCTTCATCGATGACGTTCTCCGGAGTCTCCATCACCCCTATGTGCTTTAATCCGTGTAAGATGATGGGGTAATGTCTCTGTTCATCCCTAGGATTAGATGGATACATGCTATGTGATCGCTACTTGATTCGTGGTTTCAATCTATTGTTTTCATGTTGATGATGCTTTGATGATTAAGGTAGGCCACCGTGTTTTCGGGTGTATGATATCCGCTACTCCCATAGATTCCATCAACATACCGTGTCCATCATAGGTCTAGTCACGAATACCTTCGCGTAGTGACAGTACGAGAGGAGGGAAAGGGCGAAACCGTGGTCACAACCCCCGGTAGATTGGTTTACCGCTTTCGTGTAGTAGATGCATACCATGTTATCCTAGATCCTAGGGAGGGAACGCTTATCTTTCTTACTCACTCTCTTGTGTTCACCCCTTTACCATCTAGTTTAAACCTAGATTTGTTTGATCAACTTAACTTAGATTAACTTAGGTTAGATTGTCTTTACTTTTAGATTAATACTCTCTTTAAAGGTTTCCTTAGTCAACTAGATTAGTACTTAGTTAAGCGCTAGTAATCCCCTTGCTCCGCGGATTGACAAGAACCTTGAGAATCCCGTGGTGAAAAAGGTGTAGGTCCGTACGCTTGCGGATCGTAGGTGGATACGAGTTTTATCCGTCAACAAGCCCCTTTTTCTGGCGCCGTTGCCGGGGAGCAAGCCAGTTTGCTACGTTTAATCTAGTATTAATTTTGTTGATTGCTAACACCTAACCCTTATTCTCTAAAAAAAGAAAAAAATATTTTTTGTTTTTCTTTCTACTTTTCTTGTGCCTAGATGGATTTGTTCACCTTGCCATTGGAAGACGAAGAGATGTCGCTAAGGGAGCTAGCAATGCCGTCAATGGAAGACATTGAGATGCAAAAATCAGATTTGACGTTTGCTACAACCCACTATGAAGTGAAGCCTGGAATCATCAAGTTAGTGGCGATAAAACCATTTAGAGGATTGGAGGATGACAACACATATGGACACATTAAGGAATTCACGATGTTATGCAACACGGTGCAACAAAAAGGAGTTCCGGCTGCTTGGTTCAAGTGGAATCTTTTTCCATTCTCTCTCAAAGATGAAGCGCGAAGATGGTACACACTTGCGTCCGTTGAAGCAAAAGGAAATTGGGATGAGCTAGTGAAGAAGTTTCTTTTGAAGTTCTCTCCCATAAGCAAGGTTCAAGACTTAAGGAGGCAAGTGCTCAATTTCAAGCAAGGAGAGGATGAAGGAATTGATGAAGCATGGGACCGTTTTAATGAACTACTTGAGCGAGGCCCGAACTTGGGATTTTCCGGTGACTTGATGTTGCATACCTTTTATTTTTCACTAACCCCAAACTCGTCTCGTTTTGTAAGCATGTGTGCAGGCGGTGATATAATGGATAAAACAATTAGTGAAGCCGCACAAATCTTACAAAGGATAAGCAATGGACAAAGAACACTACGAGATTGGCAAAGATGTTGTCGAGAGGAGCAAAATGACAAAAGCAAGCCCAAGGTGCTTGCTGAAATTTCTGAAAAAGATGAACCGGAGGTCAAGGAAGATGAACCGACCATTCAAGAAATTGAAGATCCACTTCCCAAGGTAAGAGAAGTCATTTCGGATGTTAAAAATGTTGACACTAACATGAATGTAGGCCGAAGTATGTGGAATGCTAGACCATTGGCAGAGTTCATTCAATCCGGTTGGGTTCAAGTTGACTTCGCCCCACTAAATAACTACCGAAGGAAGGAGGAACGCCGACACGTCGCCAAACTAGTTGAAGATATATTTGATAAAGAGATGAGTGGAGAGTCGATCCAAAAAATGTTTGAAGAAGAAAGAGAAGAAGGAGATGAAGGATGGATCGACCGGTTTGACAACTCAAAGATTTGCAATAAAGGAAGAGAAGAGTACAACCGTGATGAGCCTAGTGACTCAAAGGATAAATGGGAGGAGATAGGACTCAAGCTAGAAGATGAATGGGAAGGGGTTGACATAGATCAAGTACTCCAAGAAGGTCCCTCCCCACAAGGTGATAGCTTGTGTGCTATTGAAGCCTACACACTAGCAAATCAAGACATGGAAGTACTCAAGGATGAAGAAAAGAGTGAATCAACAATGAGCGATCTTGACGACATGTGGTACATGGAAGATAAAGAAAGCAACATACAAGTCTTTGAAGATGAAGATCTGGTTGATAAAGAAGACTTCAAAGAAGAGATGAATGCGTACATAGTTGAAGGATTACATGTTCCACATGATGAGTTGAAGAAATTGCAAGATGGTGATGAAGAGGCAACTACACTTGTTGAGATCGATTCGCCTTCAACACCGCTTGATGAACCAAATATCACTCTTGTTGAAAAATCTCTAAGGCCAAGGTACGCGCTGAAATCTCAAGATATTATTGGTATTGATGTTGATAAATTCAAATACTCATGCTCAACCAATAGTGTGAATGATAGTTTAATGTCTATGCCTTGTTCCAATAGTGATCATGTTGATAGGCTAGATTTTCTTGAGAATGAAAAAGAGGAAACATTTATTTTTGATCCAATTAATCTCACACCTAAACAACCTTTGCCTAATGATGAGCTAAGTGCTATGCATGAAACATATGCTTCTTTTATTTACACCTTGACTTGTTGCTACAATTCACATGTGGTGTTAATTATGGACGCGTATGTTTACAATAAGTTTTGTAAATCTCGATCATGCTTTGCGCTTGGTCAAGCTAATGACCTTAAAGAATCATATGTCGGGAAAGGCCTGATTTTCACTAACTATGTAGACAAGGCTTGAATAATAAAAAAAGAAGTCATGCCTAAAAGAGTTGCAAGATGAATCATCAACCTCTCCGAATCCCGCGATGGATGCTGCTGTCTACATCAATTTGAGAGCTTGTTCAGAGGTGTACAAATGAAGAAAATGAGATATTCAGAAGCTCCATCAAATTATCATTCCAACGCATCAAGAACCAACAAGTTTGAAGACCCGTGCAAGGAGTTATGGAGGAAACATTGAGCGTTGCGCGTTCTGAAATTTCAGGACAGATTTCATCGCCGAAGTAAAACGGACGTAACTCTCTTGTCCAGAGTCCGATTTGAGCAAATAAAGACTCATTGGAAAGGAAATTTTGTGCACTGTGCAATGGAGTAGAGCTTGAGTATACTCTCTGTTCTGGACATTAAAAAAAATCATGGAGTGAAGGCAGCACCGAAGGATGATAAAGAAGGAGATAATGATGAAACAAAAGGATGCTTTGGGCAAGTTTTCTATAAGTGATCAAGCACAACATGGGAAGTAAATTAAATCTGCATTGGTACCTTTTCTTCTTGCATGAAGGGCCATGGCTATGCAACGAAAAGAAGGTATGTGAGAAAGTCCAGCTCTATGACTTTAAATGAAGCGCTTTTCGGGAGGCAACCCATTTCTTTATATTTTTACTACTTTCTTAGAGAAAATAAAGAATGGCACTATCTTATGATGATCAACTTGTGGTAATTAATCTAAGTTCAGTTTTCCTTTTTAGAACCACCATCATGTTCATGATAATATTTATTTGCATGCATTGCATTTTGTTATCAATGTGATGTTTCTTTGTGTATACATGTTTTGCACGTAGTTGGATTGGTTGTTTTATATACTTAATGATGTATGCTTCAGTTTCCATGTTAATGCTTCATAGGTACCTATGGGTATTTTCCTTTTGTGATCTTGTGTAAACGTTGTGTTTAAACAAGATTGCGGACCATCATCGTTAAGTTAGATAAACCTAGCTGGCTTTTCATATGTTTTCATGTTGCTTTGGTTAGTTTATAAGCTTTGCAATGCGCTTAATTTTTCTTGTGCTATAAGAGTTATTGATTTAGGGATAGACATGGTGTTTTAACCCTAGATATATAAACCTTTATGGCTATGGAGAAATTCGGCAACCTAGTTGTAAACATGGTGTTTAGAACTAGGCGAAAACATTGTCTTTGTTTATATGTTTTCCTATCATGTGCATACACACCTTGCACCACGTACACTCATTAGGTTTTTATTCCTCATTAAACTAATTATGCCACAAGTTAAGAATCTTAGGAGACATTGTTGGATTGTTGGCAATTCTATCTACTCCCAACCGTCACCTTGAGGGTAGAATGTGCGTTTAAAACGTCTTACAGGCAAGATAAAGACTCTCACTACAAGGAAATTGAAGGATGGCTAAGAAGTGCTTTGTCTTCTTCTTCCATGACTAGCAAAATGCTAAGCATGGGGGAGACCCTGAATCTTTAACACGGAAGTGCAACATGACACTCTAGAAGATAGAATGATAAAGATCGTTAACATCTCCGGATCAATGCGCAAGAAGCCACCAATCTCATCAAAATTCTGCATGGTCTCGAAGGGAAAACACTGGATATTTTTGGATATTTAGAAGCCAGATGAAGTTACGATTCCAACAAATCAAGAATCAAGACAATCGGAGGTTCCTACAGGCGGTTATGCCCGAATCACCGAGTGCAATAGTCCTGAAATCAGTTTTGGACAGCACACAGCGCTGAAGTAAAACGGACATAACTCCCTTGTTTGAACTCCGTTTTCGATGAATGACCACACGTTGGAAAGGTAATTTCATAAACTTTTCAATAGAGCTATATTTCGATATATGTTCTGTCACACCCGTT
Source organism: Cenchrus americanus (assembly GCA_947561735.1). Lineage (NCBI taxonomy): Eukaryota > Viridiplantae > Streptophyta > Magnoliopsida > Poales > Poaceae > Cenchrus > Cenchrus americanus. Next base: position 7,000,811 of record OX387240.1, on the reverse strand, counting down.
TTCCGAAGAAAACCGAATGCATCTCATACGTGTGCCATAATCACAATTTCACACATATGATAGACAAATGAGTGTAATATCATAGTACAATGCTCAAAATGTACATAGAGAGGTTTATTAATTTATTACACTCATCGATGGACTCGAAGGTCTAAACACGAACATCGATAGCTAGACGATGGAACACCGTCTCCAACTTCACAAGCTCCTGACTGTGGGTAACGCGAGCCTCAGAATCCATCGAACTCGTCGAAGAACTCTGCTCCGGCATCCTCCTCTGAACACATATGGCAAGGGTGAGTACACTTATGGTTGGTACTCAGCCCGTGGGGGAAAATGCAAAGCTATCAAGGGTAGGCTAGGGTTTTCAGCGGTAAGCATTTTAAGTTGGTCAAATTTTATTAGCAAGCACCTATTTACTAAGTGTAAGTGTATACCACCCCAAAACTTAGCTTTTCAAGACTATTCCTCCAAATTATAAGCAAACCACAATTTGAAATCCATTTCTAGTTAACTATCATGTGAGGGTCCAAGCCGCTCTTGACCGTGAGCACGGCTGATCGATCAGTTTTCACTCTGAAGAGGTTGTACACTTTACCCATAGTTCGTGTTCCCCATCCTGCCCGGGTTTGCAAAGCCCTTAAACACTTCCGAGGTGAGTGGCAAGGGGTTCACTACGAAGCCTTTACAAAGGCGTGCAAAACACCAATATCCCACGACAACATTCTGACTCGGGGCGGACCATAACCCTCCGTAGTGGTCAGCACCTTAGCAAAGGCTACTACCCCAAAAGGACCAGGCTATACCCCTGCAACCCGGAGCCCCCTGTGTTCCTTCCGGACAAGGGCTATTAGATAATTTACACTCCTAATTAATTGGCTAAGCCAGAGCCATGTGGACTGTGGTTGCACTGTTTTCCTGGGTGGTTCTCCATGTTTTAATTTATGTGTTCTTGAAATTCCATAAACACAAATTCCATTTAATTTCAACATTTTAAAAGATAACTTCCATTCCCAAAGTATAGCATCTAAGCATTTATCTACCCAAACATTTATTTAAAACAAGGTATGCAAGGTATAAGGATTAAAATCTAGTCATTTCCTTAATAGGCATTTCCCATCAAAATTTATGCATAACGATTTAAAATTTAAAGTGTGATAATATGCATGTTATTAGGACAAAAAGAGTATGCAGGGGGGGAAATCCACTTGCCTTCTTCTCCTAAAAACTGGGGCACAATTTCTTCAAAAGATGGCTCCTGCTCAATCTCGAACGGCACGTCCTCTACGATCACACAAGAAAAACAAACAATAAATAAAACAGTACATCAAACATTGCTAAAAGTCTAATACAAGCTTCTAAAACTAACGTGCTTGTTGAGACGATCGCGTGGACACCAAAAACGCCTAAATCGGAGCTAGGACGGAAAAGTTATGATTAAAACAAATTCCAGGGACTATTTTGTAAAAGAAAATAATCCTTAGGGGGTTTTCCATAAAAATCCAGGGGCTAAAACATAATTATAAATATAAACTAGAGGTCCTAGGTGCAAAGAAGGGCTTCTGGACTGCGGTTGAGTATTTTTGAAAGGGCTAGGGGCTTATCTATAAAAATCAGGGCTAAACTGTAAGGATTCTATATGGTGGGAGGACCGGGTTGCAAAACATAGAAAAGACAGGGGCTCTTTAGAAAAATTACCGGCGCAACCCTAGGTTTGACCGGTATGTTTCTGTTGACCGGGGGGACTCCTTAGATCTAGGCCGTTGGATTTGATCCAAGGGCTGCGGCGGCTAGCGGCTAAGGGCGGCGGCGGCCTGGTTACTGGCGGCGGTGACGCTGCTGGCTAGCGGCGGCGGCTCGCCGGCCGGCTCACCGGAGAAGGCCAAAACCACACTACGGTGCTCCAAACAACAAGATGAAGGCACTAAAACAGAGAGGAGAAGTTGGGGGATTTCACCGAGCCGCTCGAAGGGGAAGAAGAGGCGGCGGCGGAGCGGATCGGGCGGCGAGGCGCGGAGCTCCGGCGGGCTTCCTTGGGGGCGGCGGTGTAGAGGAGGAGGAGAGCTCGATTGAGCGGTGCGAGGTGGAGAGGAGCTCGGGGGCGGCCTTTTATATGTGGTGGGGGGAGCGGAGGAGCCGCGGCAAGGCGGTGGCGCGGGGGCAACGGCGGCGGCCGCCACATGGCCGGGGCTCGGTGCGCGGCCGTTTCGGGGAGGGAGAGGAAGGGGAAGGGGTTGAGCGGCGCCGGGTTAGTGCTCGGCGCACTAAAGGAGAAGGGGAGGCGGCGCGGGGAGGCGAGGGGCGCGGGGCGGGGGCGGAGGCCGGCGCGGGCAGGGAGGTGGGCGGGCGCCGAGGTGGGAGACGACCCCGACAGGTGGGCCCCACCCGTCGGCGGCGTGTGTGAGTGAGAGAGAGATAGTGGGCTGGCGGGGGTAAGTGGGCCGCGCCGGTTTGGGCCGCGCGCGGAGGAAAAAAAGAAAAAAAGATAGGTGGGCTAGGAAAGAGAGTTGGTCGTTTGCTTGGTTTTTTTTTCTTTCTTTTTTTTCAATTCCTTTTCTCTCATTTCTTTTTCAAACTTTTACTCAAAATCTTTTCAAAATTTTTAAACCAACTTTTGACCACACAATCAATTCAAAAACCATGCATTCAACATGATGCACAAACACTTGGTTTCTCTAAATTAATTAATTATCATTGCATATATTTAAAGGCAAATTTAATTATTCAAATTCATTAACCTTAGAAATAAAAATTCTAATTGTTGCTAGCATTTTTTTAAGTGATGGAATTTTGGGTGTTACAAATCCTACCCCCTTAAAGAGAATCTCGTCCTCGAGATTCAGGAAGATTGGGAAACAAAGTCGAGGAAATTCTCGCCATAAACTCATCTTCTCTTTCCCAAGTAGCTTCTTCCTCTGAGTGGTGACTCCATTGGACTTTGCACATTTTAATGACTTTGCTTCGGGTAATTCTTTGTGATGTGTCTAGAATTTTGATAGGGTGTTCCTTATAGGTTAGATCATCCTTCACATCAAGATCTTCCAAAGGTAGGTGGTCTACTTTAGTCTCACTTGAACACTTCTTGAGCTGAGATACATGAAACACGTCATGTACATCTGACAATCGAGCTGGGAGTTCTAATTGATAAGCAACTTCTCCCTTTCTTTCTAAGATCTTAAAAGGTCCAATGAATCGTGGTGACAACTTCCCTCTAATCTTGAATCTTCGTAGACCTCTAATGGGTGATACTCTGAGATACACATAATCTCCTACTTCAAACACAACTTCTCTCCTTTTGGGATCGGCGTAACTCTTTTGTCGTGACCGAGCGGTCCTTGAGATTTTCCCGAATTATCTCAACTTGTCTTTCGGGTTCTTTTATAATGTCCGGTCCAAAAAGTTGACTCTCCCCCGTTTGATCCCAATACAATGGTGTTCGCACTTTCTCCCGTATAAGGCTTCAAAAGGAGCCATCTTAAGGCTAGTTTGGTAGTCGTTATTGTAGGCAAACTCGCATATGGCAAACTTTTATCCGGCTACCTCCATGCTTTAAGGCACATGCCCTAAGCATATCCTCTAGGATTTGATTTGTCCTTTCGTTTGACCATCTGTTTGTGGATGATACGCGAACTAAAGTTAAGCTTTGTATCCATTGATTCATGTAGCTTTCCCCGTAAACGTGATGTAAACCGTGTCCCACGGTCGGATACTATCCTCTTTGGAACTCCATGTAAGCATACAATTCTCGGATATATACGCTTCGCCGCCTTGGCTCGGTGTAAGTAGTTTTGACGGGTATAAAGTGAGCAACCTTGGTTAACCTATCCACAATGACCCATATGGAGTCATATCCATCACGAGTACGTGGCAATCCCACAATAAAATCCATGCCTATTTCTTCCCATTTCCACTCGGGTATTTTCAATGGTTGAAGCAAACCCTTCGGTCTCGGTATTACGCTTTTACCTTCGGCATATGTCACATAGAGCTACATAAGCAAGAACATCCTTTTTCATTCCATACCACCAGTATTTCTGCTTCAAATCTTGATACATCTTGGTGCTTCCGGGATGAATTGAATAGGCAGAGTCATGTGCCTCCTTAAGTATAGTCTCTCGAAGATGATCAACTTCTGGCACACAGATTCTATTCCTGAACCAAATAGTTCCTTGATCATCTCTTTTGAAATCTGGAACCTTGCCAGCATCAATCAACCGTCCATACTCCTTAATCTTCTCATCTGTCATTTGACCCTTCCTAATTTCTTGTTTAAGTGTAGATTCTACTTCCAACGTCATAGCTTCACTCTGGGTGACAATTCCCAGATTAAGACGTGCCATCTCCCAACACAACTCTTGAGGCATCACATGAGCTATCAGCGTGTTTGCCTGACTTTTCCGACTCAAGGCATCTGCCACAACGTTTGCCTTGCCGGGATGATACTGAATGTCCAGGTCATAGTCTTTGATTAATTCCAACCATCTACGCTGTCTGAGATTTAGATCCTTCTGGGTGAAGATGTACTTCAAGCTCTTATGGTCAGTGAAGATGCGACACCTATTTCCGATCATATATTGCCTCCAAATTTTTAGAGCGTGCACAATGGCAACCAACTCCAAATCGTGAGTGGGGTAATTTTGCTCATGTTTTCTCAATTGCCTAGAAGCATAAGCAATCACTTTTCCCTCTTGCATCAAGCACACGCCCAAGTCCCTGAAGTGAAGCGTCACAATACACATCAAAGCCCTTGTGAATATCTGGCATTATTAGTACAGAGCCGTGGTTAATCTCCTCTTTAGTTCCTCAAAACTATCCTCGCACTTGGCATCCCACTTAAATTCCTTTCCTTTTTCTAACAATGAGGTGAGAGGTTTTACAATCTTCGAGAATCCTTCGATGAATCGACGGTAATAACCTCGCCAATCCAAGGAAACTTCGATCTCGCCCACATTCCTAGGCGGATTCCAATCCAATACAGCCTTCACCTTACTCGGGTCTCATCGCTATTCCACCCTCTCGTGATAATATGCCCAAGGAAGGAAACTTCCTTTAGCCAAAAATCACATTTGCTAAATTTGGCATATAACTGATGTTCTCGTAATTTCGCAAAGACGAGTCTCAGGTGTTCTTCATGCTCTTCTTCATTTGGGGAGAACACCAGAATGTCATCGATGAAAACTACCACAAACCTATCAAGGTACTCCATGAATACTTTATTCATCAGGTACATGAAGTATGCTGGTGCATTTGTCAATCCAAAGGGCATAACTGTGAACTCGTATAAGCCATATCTAGATGTGAAAGCAGTTTTGGGAATGTCCTCTAATCGGATTTTCAGTTGATGGTACCCGGATCGTAGATCGATCTTGGAGAATATTTTAGCACCTTTCATCTGATCGAACAAATCTCCAATCCTGGGTAAGGGGTATTTATTCTTGATGGTAACATCGTTAAGGGGACGATAATCTATGCACATTCTTCTAGTACCATCTTTCTTATCAACAAAGAGTATGGGAGACCCCCAAGGTGACGAACTAGGTCGGATGTAACCTTTACTAAGCAACTCATCTATTTGTTTCTTTAATTCGGCCAAATCCTTAACATTCATTCCATATGGTCTTTTATAAATAGGAGCAGTACCAGGTAAAAGTTCAATGCTGAATTCAATGTCGCGGTCAGGCGGCATACCTGGTAACTCATCTGGAAATACATCGGGATACTCGTTCACAACTTTGATCTCTTCTAAGGATTTGCCCTTTGCTGAATTCACTGTTCCTTGTTCTTCGGATGAGTTATCCACTCTGAACTCAATTCTGTCTCCTTGTGGGCTAGTCAAAACCACTGATCTCTTGCGACACTGAATCACCCCGTCATGCTTGCGCAACCAATCCATTCCAAGTATTACATCTATTCCCCAGGATTTTAAGACTACTAGGTCGGCTAGAAATTCTATCTCATTAAGTTTAAGGTTCACCCGTGGACATATGTGTCTGGCTTTCATTTCACCGCTGGGGAGCTAACTAGTAATGGTGTCTTCATAAGACTCATGGGCAAGTTATATTTTTCCACAAATTGATTGGTAACAAATGAATGTGATGCTCCGAATCGAATAAAACGGATGGCGGTTCGTAATTGACAAGGAACGTACCAAGCACGACCTCGGGAGCTTCCTGAGCCTGCTCAATCGTCACGTGGTTTACTTTCCCACGCACAAAGTTTTGTTGAGCCCTGCTTCCCTGAGGAGTAGAATTCCCAGTGCGAACCTGAGAGGATGGCTGCCCAGGCTTCTGACCATTGCCCTTATGTGGAGTTTGCATTCCACGCTTGGGACAGTTATTGGCATAATGCCCTAACTCTCCGCACTTGAAGCATCCACTAGGCTGAACTGGTGCGGTGTTTCTTACTGGGGCACCTGGGGCATTGTTTGGGCGACTTTGCCGCCGAATTGGGGTACGAGGAGTCCGTCGATGGAAGCGCCGGGGCCGTTGAGCCGATCGCCGGAATGACCGGTTTCGCTGAAAATTCCCACTATATCCTCCCCGAGCGGAACCGAGGATTCTCGTGGTGCATTATAGCGGGGACGTGTGTTGTCGCTAGACTCGCCCTTGGTTTTGGAACTTGCGTTTCTGGTCTCCAAGTTCTCTGCGCTTGCTTTCAAGACCGATAGCCTTGTCTAATAGGGTCTGGAAGTTGGGGAAAGTGTGGCTCTGGAGCTGATAATTCAGTGGCCCTATGAGACCATCCAGAAATCGTTCTTGCCTCTTCGGGTCAGTATCCACTTCATCCGGAGCATACCGAGACAGTTGGGTGAACTTGTCCCGATACTCGCTAACGGACATGTCGCCTTGCTTCGCAGCGAGAAACTCCTTCGCTTCGGCCTTTATTATTCCGGACGGGATGTGGTGAGTACGGAAAGCTTCCCCGGAACTCCCCGCGCAGTGATAGTGTCGCAGCGGCATGTGCTACAAGTGTAGGCATCCCACCAATCGGCGCAGCACCCTCTAAGCGTCCCGAGGCATACGAACTTTCTCTCGGTCATTGCACTGAGTGATGTTCAGCTTCTTATTGATAGTCTTGAGCCAATCATCTGCGTCAAGAGGATCCACTGAGTGGGAGTAGGTGGGTGGATGGTGGCTCATAAACTCTCTGTGTTTGTTGACTGGTGGAGGTGGTGGGGGTCCTTATGGTGGCGGATTGTTCTGTTGTGCCTGCAGGTTCCGGGACGATGGCGGGCAAGATTCGAATCAACCGCATCCGTGCCGTGAAGAACCGCTCGCATTGTTGGATCCATTGCTAATCCCCGAGGTGGAGGTGGGGCGGATTCCGCTGATTGGCGATGTGAGCACGTATCACAGGCGGTACGTCCTGTCCACCTCCGGACCTAGTGTTTACCATCTGATTGTTAGAGAAAGTCATTTCAGATAAGAGCAGTATCGATAAACATGAGTAAGAGAGAAAGGGGGCCAAGATTAAATTTAAACTTAATTATTTTATTATTGCACATGCGGCCATCACACCACAAGGCATTTCAGTCAAACAAAACCCAAATCAAACATGTTTTCAATCAACAAGCATTATTACATCGATTACGTCCTCGCAGGGATGGGTCTAACGATCTCAACTCACGGTGGCATCCTAACCCAGAAGACCTGTGGTAGCAGACGTAGAGCCGTAACGAAGCCTCTTGCGGGGTGGTGACTCCGCAGGGAAAGGGGTCTCGTCAGGCTGGACGGGTGGCTCCCTACCGTCACGCTCGGCCTCCACCGAGCAATCTCGGCGTAGGCGTCCTTCACTCACCGTGGGTCCGCTCCCGGCTCGGCCGTAGTACCCTCCGGGTCGGTGTTGAGTGCCGCCGTGACCCGGGCAAGAGTGTGGAGGCGTGGGTCCCTCGGGAGTCGGCCGGTGGTACCACCGTCGCTCGCGTCGTCGGTGCGGAATATGGTCCCGACACTAACCAGTAGATAGCGCCGTGGTCTATCCCTCAATGGTCGATGCTAAGCAACAAGTGACACAGAGGTTTTATCCCGGTTCCGGCCGAGGGGGCCGTACGTCCAGCAGAGGCGTGCTCAGGGCACTATATTACTTAGCACCGGGGGTGCTTGTAGTGGGGCAATTACAAGCAAGGCGAGAGAGGAAGCGTGGCTTCCAAGTCCCTGGAAGGGTGGCTGAAGATGTTGTGGGAGAATGAGAAGTGTGTGTGTGATGTGTGAAGTGTTGTCCCCCCCGCCCCGCCGCCCCCCCCCCCCCCCCCCCCCCCCGAGGGGGGGCTCGCCTCCCCTTTTATAGGCCAAGGGGCGGCGAGTTACATGCACGCCGCGCTATCCAGCTACGTGGGGGTGCACGTCGTGCTATGCTGTAGAGTGGGGGCGGCCGTCGGACGATCTTCGCGGCGATCCGGCCATGATGGCCTACTTCGCACCCGAACAAAGGGCGGTTCGAGGGTAGGAAGGCGGCACCGGGTGGTGGCGTCCCCCGTTAGGCTTCGAGGGAGGTGCCGATGATGGCCGGCACGGGGTACGGAGAGCGAGCGAGAACGGCGTTCCTTCCCAATGCGCTTCACGGTAGTGGAGTGGTTGCTACAGCGCCCGGCGTGCGCCTGCACGCGCGGGCACGGCCGGCCGCGCCGTCACAGTGGCCAGGATGGCGGTCCACCGCCTAGCGCCTCCACCTAATCCTGTAAGGTCACGGGAAAGTGAAATCGAGGGTGCGCCCGGCCCCCCTTCGAGGGTCGGGCGCGTTAGCCGTACTGTAGTGGGCGCGCGGTGTCACGGACCGACACCGGCCGTACCGCACGCTCCCTTCCCCACGGGGTGGGGATGGGCGCCTCCCCGGGGTTTTAAAGTTCTTTCCCATAAGCAAGGTCCAAGACTTAAGGAGGCAAGTGCTCACTTTCAAGCAAGGAGATGATGAAGGAATTGATGAAGCATGGGACCGATTTAATGAACTACTTGAGCGAGGCCCGAACTTGGGATTTTCCGGTGACTTGATGTTGCATACCTTTTATTTTTTCACTAACCCCTAACTCATCTCATTTTGTAAGCATGTGTGCAGGGCGGTGATATATTGGATAAAACAATTAGTGAAGCCGCACAAATCTTACAAAGGATAAGCAATGGACAAAGAACAATACGAGATTGGCAAAGATGTTGTCAAGAGGAGCAAAACGACAAAAACAAGCCCAAGGTGCTTGCTGAAATTTCTGAAAAAGATGAACCGAAGGTCAAGGAAGATGAACGGAAAGGCCATACAAGAAAGTGAAGATCCACTTCCCAAGGTAAAGAAGTCATTTCGGATGTTAAAAATGTTGAAATTAACATGAATGTAGGCCGAAGTATGTGGAATGCTAGACCATTGGCGGAGTTCAAGCAATCCGGTTGGGTTCAAGTTGATTTCGCCCCCACTAATTAACTACGAAGGAAGAGGAGGAACGTAGACACGTTGCCAAACTAGTTGAAGATATATTTGATCAAGAGATGAGTGGAGAGTCGATCAAAAGATGTTTGAAGAAGAAAGAGAAGAAGGAGATGAAGGATGGATCGACCGGTTTGATAACTCAAAGATTTATGATGAAGGGAGAGAAAGTACAACCATTGATGAGCCTAGTGACTCAAAGGATAAATGGGGAGAGATAGGACTCAAGCTAGATGATAACTTATTATTACTTTAATGAAACCCTACACACTAGCAAATCAAGGCATGGAAGTACTCAAGGATGAAGGAAAGAGTGAATCAACAATGAGCGATCTTGACGACATGTGGTACATGGAAGATAAAGAAAGCAACTTATACAAGTCTTTGAAGATGAAGATCTGGTTGATAAAGACTTCAAAGAAGAGATGAATGCGTACATAGTTGAAGGATTACATGTTCCACATGATGAGTTGAAGAAAGCGCAAGATGGTGATGAAAGAGCAACTACACTTGTTGAGATCGATTTGCCTTCAACACCGCTAGATGAACCAAATATCACTCTTGTTGAAAAAGCTCTAAGGCCAAGGTACGTGCTGAAATCTCAAGATATTATTGGTATTGATGTTTATAAATTGTCCTCATACTCAACCAATAGTATGAATGATAGGGTTTAATGTCTATGCCTTGTTCCAATAGTGATCATGTTGATAGGCTAGATTTTCTTGAGAATGAAAAAGAGGAAACATTTAAGTTTGATCCAATTAATCTCACACCTAAAGAACCTTTGCCTAATGATGAGCTAAGTGCTGGCGCCGTGAGCGTGGCGGGCCCCGGCCGAGGGCGGGACGGACCCTCGAGCGAGGCGCGACCCGCTCGAGGGGGTGAGCCCTCGGCGGGGCGGGACCACTCGAGGGAGGATTTGCCCCTCGAACGGGGCGGAGCCCGCCCGAGGGGAGTGCGCCCTCGGCGGGCGGAGCTCGCTCGAGGGGGGCTTCCAAGGGGGCCGTCTCGGTGGGCCGTCGGAGTCCGCGGCGTGGGCCATGTCCTGCATGGTTAGTCACACACGCATGGTTAGGCTTAACGTGTTTCGGTGCTGGGATTTAAGCGAGGGTTTCCCCCATTGTTTAAGGGGACCCCTAGGGGCTGTCCCCGACGGTGGCCCCCGAGCATCCGCGGGTTTGCCATTGAGGTTCCCGCGGATGCGGAACCTGCGATAGGACGTTCTTCCCTCCTTGTTTGCGAACGCTTTCCGGTGGGGCCGAGTCGGCGGACCCGCGGGTCTAGCCCCCGAAGCCTGCGGGGTGTGAGTTCTCTGCGGGGGTTAACCGCGAGAGTGCTGGTCGGAGAGACGTGGCACATATGCCAACCGGCATCGGCGGTATTTCAGCCGGCTTCGGGGGTGCACGCACCGGCGACACGGTCTCGGGCGGGTGCAATTTCAAGGAGGTGTAGCCGTGCGTCAAGCCCCCCGAGCCTTGGCCCGTTCGAGGCGATCGGGTAGAGCGCCGACGACTTGTTTTTTAACGCGCCCTCGCCGTCCCTCCGCGGGACGGAGGGTGAGGTTTCGGCAACTCCCATCGAGCGGGTCGCGGGTGCTGATTCCTTTTCGAGCGGTAGCGGGTGGTTCAAGTGGACGCCCATGCCCCGTTCGATAAGGGTAGGGCTGCGCGGTCGAGGAGACACGTCCATGGAAGCGCTTGCGTGGGTTTGCTAGGTGGGGCTCGGTCCCGTTCGCTAGGGGCCGAGGGCGCGGAAGCTCTCCCTCGGTGGGGATCCCCCACGGCTAGGCGCCCTCGGCGGCTCTCGAACACGACATGTGGGGCACCCTCGAGCCGACGGGCTCGAGGAACGGCTCGAATGCGCGTGCCCTCGTCGTCCCTAACTGCGATCCGTGGCGCTGTTCGAACCCGTCGAGGGTCGGGCTTCGAACCTCGATCGGTAGGGCCGTGCGGGGTGGCGCACAGGCGGCCCCGTCTTTTCACGTTTGCGGCCGTCGAGGGCCCCGGGCGAGCCGGCCCTCGAGGTGTTTGGTTGGTGGTACGGCGCGGCATGGGTGCTTGCGGTTCCTGCTTTATTTCAAGCGGGCCACTGGTGACCCTTCTCACGCGTGTGCCTTCTCGTAGTGGGTTGACATTGTCTCGGCGGGGGCTCGCTCCGGCTCGAGGGTTTTGCGTGGCATGGGTGCCCGCGGTTGCCTGCTCTACATCGAGCAGGTCCCGGGCGACCTTCTCACGTCGATATCCCATCGAGGGTTGACGTCATCTTGAGCCAAGGGCTCGTGCCGCTCGAGGGTTTTACGTGGCATGGGTGCCCGCGGTTGCACTGCTCTACATCGAGCGAGGTCCGGGGCGACCTTCTCACGGCGATATCCCGTCGAGGGTCGCTTTTGTCTGGAGCCGGGGGCCGTGCCGCTCGAGGGTTTTACGTGGCATGGGTGCCGCGGTTGCTGCTCTACATCGAGCGAGGTCCGGGCGACCTTCTCACGCCGATATCCCATCGAGGGTCGCTTTTGTTTCGTGCGGGGGCTCGCCCCGCTCGAGGGTTCTCCTTGCTTGGCAAGGGACCGGGCATTTAAGTGCCTTGCGGTCGTGGCCGCGGTTTTGCGGCGCGGGCGCGCCTTTTTGGCGGCTCGCGCGCGCGCGCGCGTAGTGGGCGGCGTGGCGGGGCGGACGTAACGGCTTCGCCTCGGTCGGCTGCCGGGTCTTTGCCGTAATGATGGCCCGCCGGCAGTGTTGTGGCGGCGACGGTCGTGGTGGGGCCCGCTCGTCGACGCGATGGAAAGATTCCCCTGCCGGTTAATGCTAGCGGGGCGTCCGCTCGGGAGAGCTCGCCGTCGGCCTATAAAACTGCGGGGAGGAGGGGACGGCGGTTTTTTACCTTAGTGTCTCACCGTTTTCGGTCCCCGCCCCTTCGCCTTCATCTTGCTCTTGCCACGCGCGGGTTCGGCGTTAGAGCTTTTTCTTCCGTTCCTTGTCCTCCGCTCTGTTTTCCTTCGTCCTCTTCATGGCGCCGCCTCAGCCTCCCCTTAGGATCCTGGAGCCGTATGCTTGGGAAAGGTCGACGGTGACGCGGTTGGCCCTTGGCGGCCGGTCGCCGCCGGCCGGCGGCGGCCAACGAAGACGGACGTCGGCGGAGTGGATCGTGCCGCCGGCCGGCGGACCGCGAGCCCAACCCGCCGGAGGGCTACGTGGTGAGTTTCATCCGTTACCACGAGCGGGGCTTCACCGCGCCGACGAGCACCTTCATGCGGGCGATGTGCTACTACTACAGAGTAGAGCTGCACAACTTCGCCCCCAACGCGATCTCGCAGGCGGCCACATTTGTGGGCGTGCGCGAAGGGCACAGGGGATCCCGGTCAATTGGTGGGAGCTGCGGGTACACCTCTTTCGCGCGGGCTCATCACGCAGCCCACGACGGAGCCAAGGACCCGCCGCGCGATGCGCGCGCGCCCGGCGGGATGTCGCTTGCCTGCGGGGGCAATTCAAGGACGTCTACATCCCCCCGCACCATGACGACGAACAACGCCGGGTGGGAGCGGGGATGGTTCCCTACTGCGCAACGCCGAGCCCGGCCTTCCCCCCTACACCGGCGGGTGTTCAAGGAGAGGCCGACTCCCCGGGGCTACGGGGTGTCCACGCCTCGGCCGGGCGCGGCGAGTCGGTCTTTGGGCGCGGCTTGCGGCGGCCGAGGAAGCACGGGGCCGAACGAGATGGGCGTCCTCGCCTTCCTCCACCATCGGCGGGTCGTGCCTGCGAGGGAGAGGCCGCTCTGCATCTTCGAGATGACGGAGGGCGGCCAACCCCGTCGACACTGGCGAGGTCGCGGATGCTCCCGACGCCCCTTGAGCGGCCGTATGCGCTCACCGGGCGCGGAGCGCCGTCGACACCCCGGACGCCGCCGACGCCGAGGGCCGGACCCCGTGGGACCTCGAGATGCTCCCCCTCGGCCCGCCGGGTGAGTCGGCTTTGATTTCGTTTTAGTTCTTGGTCTTGCTTTCGTTTTACGATGTGCCATTACCGCTCCCGCGTGCGGTGGTGGAGTTCAACATCGCCAAGTCCGTTCCTCCCACCCCCCCGACTCCCCCGCGCCGGGGCGGGCGGCGCGGCGGCGGCCGGCGAGAGGAGGGCGGCGCGCAAGAAGGCGCGCGCGCGGGCGGCGTCAAGCGCGTCGCGGCCGGCGGTCCGCGGAGTACCGGCGGCGTGAAGAGCCGGGGCTCTCCTCCCCGGGGACCGAATGGTGCTCGTCTGGGAGGAGGACGAAGAGGAAGAGGCCGAGGGGGAGGGCCCCTCGGAAGGTGGCGGCTGCGCCCCCGTCGCCGGAGCCGGCGCCCGGCGGCGAGGGCGGCATTGCACTGGGGGCGGGCGCACGGCGTCCGCCGCCGGTCATCGACATCGGGAGCGGCGCGCGCCGCGGGGGTGCCGCGCGCGCGCCACGGAGGCGCGTGCGGCGAGCGCGCTTGTGCGCGCGTCAAGCGTGCTGCGCGCGGGGGCGAGCGTGCCCGCACGCGCGGCACCGTCGTCGGGGGGTGCGGCGGCGGGCGTGTCCGTGCGCGGGGCGAGCGTGCCCCGCGCGCGGCGGCGCCTTCGGGAGGTGCGGCGTCGGTCGCGCCCCGCGCACGGGGCGGGCGTGCCCGCGCGTACGGCGCGCCGTCGGGAGGCGCTACGGCGGCGCGGCGGCTCGCACCGGCCTCGTCGCGAGAGGCCTCGAGGAAAAGGAAACGGGCCTTTTCCTCTTCGAGGTAAGGAGCTCGTCTTTTTTCGCTTGGTTTGGTTTGTTGGTGATCAGGTGATCTAACCCTCCATTCGTGCCTGTGTAGAGTGGTGCCAACCGTTCCCCCTCTTGCACCAGCCAAGGTGCTGAGGACGGACGCGTCGATCCCCACCCGGCGGCGCTCGTCGAGGGGGTCGCGCCCGGGGACAAGCACGGCGGCGAGCACGGGCTCGCAAAGCCGGCCGGGGCCTCGAGGCCCCGGCCGACGGATCAGCCCGCCGTGGCGCGGCCGAGGCCGCCGCGGGGGCGGCCGTCGTCGGTCGTCGCGGAGACACGGGGCGCGGCGGCGGCCGTGGTGGAGGTGGAGCGGGCGCATCCTACGGGGGCGCCCACGGACGCGGCGGCGCGGGCCGGAGGCGGCGGCCGCGGCGCCGTGCCGGGTGCCGCGGCCGCGGTGGCGCAAGCGGAGGTGCCGGTGGAGGGCGGCGCGGGCGGCGGCGTCCGCCGGTCCATCCCCAGGCGGAGGTGGTGGAGGTCTCGGACGACTCCCCGCCGCCTGGGTGGGATCAGTGGGCCGGTGGCCCACGAACTCCCCTGAGCCCCAGGAGGGGGCCCTCGTGAGGCGGCACGAGGGTCACATGGTGGTGGGGGGCCGAGGACACGGTGCCGAGGCCTCGTCCTCCCGCGCCGGCCGCCCCGCCCGGTGGAGGGGGCCGTAGAGGATCCCCCTGCGTTTGCGGCGCCGGGGGGAGCGAGAGGCTGCGGGCGAGCTCCGGAGCCACGGCGCCACGCTCAACCGCGCGCTGAACGAGGCGTTGCGGGTCCATGGCGGCCCGGCCTGGCTCGTCTTCCAGGTGAGCCATGGTCGCTCGTCCTTTTCTCCTTTTATTTTCGTACACTGCATTCAAGTCTTGGCGCTTACGGGATTCGATTTTGTGATTGCCAGGAGCTCGAGCGTCGTGCCCACGACAAGTACGACGCCTTCGACCGGGTGAACGCCGAGGTTCACCAGCTCTGGGAGCGGTGCAGCGCCTTCGACGCGCTTGCGGATGCTCTCAGGACACGGACGGCCGGGCCGGCGTGCCGGGCGATGGCAAGGTGCGACGAGCTCCCGGAGAGCTCGGGCGGGGATGCGGCGCGCCGCTCGAGCCTCGAGCGGGTCCGTGCAGCCCTCGTCGATCGTGACGAGGCGGCGTGGAATGCGCGCGCGGACCTAGAGAAGACGCGGACGGCGGCCGCCAGCCGGGAGGCGGAGGTGGCCACCGCTCGCGCCGAAACTCGGGAGCTCCGCACGTCGCTCGAGGGGGCACGGGGCGCAACATCGCCGGGCCGAGGAGCGGGCGCGCGGGGGCGGG
Source organism: Cenchrus americanus (assembly GCA_947561735.1). Classification (NCBI taxonomy): domain Eukaryota; kingdom Viridiplantae; phylum Streptophyta; class Magnoliopsida; order Poales; family Poaceae; genus Cenchrus; species Cenchrus americanus. The sequence continues at coordinate 6,985,335 of OX387240.1, read as the reverse complement.
CGGCGCGCCAAGGAGGCCGACAACCCGAAGGCCGCCCCTGACGCCAAGGGCTGCGGCCCTCGTCGTCGGCCCGAGGAGCGGCTCTGCGCAAGAGAGCGCCGCCCGCCAAGGGGCGAGGAGCGGCTGCAGCGAGGGCGAGCCGCCCTCGTCGACGCCCGTGCGGCGGAGCGGGAGCGCGCGCGCCCACGAGGTGACGCGGAAGTCGGCCGGAGGAGCGGAACACCGCGTTCTCCAAGGTCGAGGGCGAGGGCGCTCGCGCTCGGCCTCCGGCAACGCCAACCGGAGCGCGGCCCTCCGCGAGCAGGGCGAAACCGTCCGGCGCCTCGAGCCGGCGCTCGAATCCGTGCGCCGCGACTTCGAGTTGGGGAGGAAGCAAGTCGAAGGTGAGCCTTTGTTTGACTCTTGCTTGTTGGTTTTTCGTTTGGGAACTCGCATCCCCTTTTTCTGATTTCTTCTCGTCTTGTCGATTCCAGGCTTGCGCACCGCCTTGGGGCACGCGGCTGAGCGGGCCGAGGCGCTGCAGGCTTCCTACAACTCCTCCGAGCAGGAGTTGCGGGGGTGCGCGATGCGGCCCTCGAGACCTGCCTCGTCGTCGAGGAGGGCGAGGCCCGAGCCGGCGGCTCGGCGGCCGGCCGCTCGCGCGCCCTTGGCGGCCACGTCACGGAGCGGATGCGCCGGGCGTTGCGGTCGGGTGTCCCGAGAAGGCCCTCGGAGTGGTGCGATCCCACTACCGGGTTAACTTCGAGGCGGCGGCGGAAGGCTACGTCGTGCCCGAGGGCGTCGAGGACGAGGTGGCCATGGAACGCGCGGATGCGCTCGGCTGCCGATGCCGCCGGTCGCTCGCCGAGGCCTTCGAAGAATTCCTCTTCCGGACGCCGCCGATGCTTTGCCGCTCCTCCCCACTTTGAAAGCGGTTGGGCGCTAGGCCCATTTTTTGTTTACGTGTATCGAATTCGGCCTCGTGGCCTTTTGTAAATAAACAAGTTGTCTCGTGAACATGAGCGATTCTTTGTAAATGAAGTTGTTTGTTTATTACGCTTTTTGTTTCTCCTTCTTCTCGAGTAGATTCTAGTTAGGGGAGTTCGATTTTCGTAGGGGGCCCGTCGGGTTGGAGGCGAGAGAGAAGGGCCATAGCCACGCGGCGTAGGCTATCTCGGCTCGCACGCTCCTTCCGGCGTGCCGCTGCGCCTGTTCGAATCGTGGCTCGAGGTCGAAGTAGGAAACAAACTTAGCGCGTATGGGTTGTTGCGTTTTTTGCGCGAAAAAAATGGGACCATTTTGGGGGGGGTGCCCCCCGCAGTAGCCCCCGAGGGTAACTTGGGTTTCAGGGGAAAGCCGAGTTGCCCTTTTATTAGACTTGGAGCGTTTACATAGTTGACACCAACTGGGGCGTTGGCCATGTGATTTTACAACAGAAAGTACTTGGAAAATCCTAGCTAAGGGTAGAAGCGACGTAGCTGTTGGATGTTCCAAGCATTGGTGAGCTCTTCACCGTCCTCGTTGGCCGGCTTGTATGTGCCGGCTTGAGTACCTTCACCACGACGTAGGGTCCCTCCCATGGGGGCGATAGCTTGTGGCGCCCTCGGTTGTCTTGGCGCAGCCTTAGGACCAGATCCCCCTCGCTGAAATCCCGCCGACGTATCTTGCGTGCCTGATAACGTCGTAGGGACTGTTGATACCTCGCGGAGTGCATCAAGGCTACGAGGCGTGCCTCGTCCAGCTGGTCCAGCGAGTCCTCGCGGGCTCGCTGATTAGCACCCTCGTCGTAGCCTCGAACCCTGGGTGACCCGTATTCCAAGTCCGTGGGGAGGACGGCCTCTGCGCCATGTACTAGGAAGAACGGGGTGAACCCGGTGGCTCTGCTTGGGGTTGTCCTTAGGCTCCACACAACCGCTGGTAGTTCTTGGAGCCATTTTCGCCCAGATTTGTTGAGCTGGTCGAAAATCCGGGGCTTGAGGCCTCGTAGGATCATGCCGTTGGCACGCTCCACTTGGCGGTTGGTCGTGGGTGTGCCACAGCCGCCCAATCCACGCGGATGTGGAACTTATCACAGAACTCCAAGAACTTCGGCCGTGAGCCGGGACCCGTTGTACGTGATGATGGAGTTTGGCACTCCAAAGCGGTAGACGATGTCGGTGAAGAACGTGACCGCCTGCTCAGCCCTTAAATTCGTGATGGGGCGCACCTCCACCCACTTGGAGAATTTGTCGATCGCGACTAGCAGGTGGGTGAAGCCCCCGGGCGCCTTCCGCAGGGGCCCGACGATATCCAACCCCCATACGGCGAATGGCCATGCTACGGGGATGGTTTGCAGGATGTGAGCGGGCAGGTTGGATTTGCGGGCGTAGAACTGGCACCCTTCGCAGGTGCGTACGATTTCGCTGGCGTCCGCGACCGCGGTAGGCCAGTAAAAGCCTTGGCGGAACACGTTGCCGACGAGGGTGCGGGGTGCGGCGTGGTGGCCACAGATCCCCGCATGGATGTCCCGTAGGAGCTCGCGCCCCTCGGGAATGGGCACGCACCGTTGTAGGATGCCGGAGGCGGCGCGCTTGTATAGCTCGCCGTCGACGAGGGTGAACGACTTGGCCATCCTGGCGATGCGCCTGGCCGCGGCCCGGTCCGCGGGGAGTTCCCCTCGAGCGATCCAGGCAATATATTTCTCCCGCCAGTCCGCCTGGACGGGAGCCGGCTCGATGTCCATCGCTTCGGCCTCGTGGGAGCCGTACCCCTCGAGGAGGGAGAGCACGTACGCCTCATTCGAGGGGTCCTCGTCCATGGGCTCCGCACCCGCTGGGCTCGAGGGAGCCCCCGAGGGTTCGTTGCGGTTCGAGGGGTAGGGCTCGAAGACGATCGAGGGTTGAGCGATGTCACGCGCGAAAACATTCGGGGGGACGGTGATCCGCCCGGACGCGATCTTGGCGAGCTCGTCCGCCTCTTCATTGTACCTGCGGGGCACATGGTTGAGCTCGATGCCGTAGAACTTGTCCTCGAGGGCCCGCACGGCCTTGCAGTAGGCCTCCATCTTGTCATCGTGGCAGCTCGCGTTCTTCATGACTTGATCGATCACGAGCTGCGAGTCCCCGCGTACGTCGAGGCGCTTGACGCCCAACTCAATGGCGATTTTGAGGCCGCAGAGCAGGGCCTCGTACTCAGCCATATTGTTGGACACGGGGAAGTGGAGGTGCACCGCGTAGCGCATGTGCTCCCCGAGGGGTGACATGAAGAGCAGGCCCGCGCCTGCTCCCGTCTTCATCACTGAGTCGTCGAAGAACAGAGTCCAGCACTCCGCCTGGATTTGTGGAGGCGGCAGCTGCGTGTCTGTTCACTCAGCAACGAAATCCGCCAGGATTTGCGATTTGATGGCCTTGCGCGGGGCGTAGGCGAGCGTCTCGCCCATCAGCTCTACGGACCACTTGGCGATCCTACCCGCGGCGTCGGGGTTGCGGATGATTTCTCCTAATGGGAAGGAGGAAACCACCGTGACCGGATGGGCCTCGAAGTAATGGCGGAGTTTGCGCCGCGCAAGAACCACTGCGTACAGCAGCTTCTGGACCTGTGGGTAGCGCGTCTTCGTGTCCGAGAGGACCTCGCTGATGTAGTAGGCGGCCGCCGCACCGGCAGGGCGTGTCCTTCCTCCGTGCGCTCCACAACGATCACGGCGCTCACCACCTGGGTGGTTGCGGCCACGTAGAGCTGCAGGGGCTCGCCGTCCCGCGGCGGCGTGAGGATCGGGGCGTGTGTCAGTGACGCCTTTAGCTTGTCGAGCGCATCCTGGGCCTCGGCGGTCCAGGAGAAGCGCTCGTGCTTCTTGAGTAGGCGGTAGAGGGGCAGGCCTTTCTCACCGAGCCGCGAGATGAAGCGGCTCAAGGCGGCAAGGCACCCCAACACTTTCTGCACCCCCTTGAGGTCCCGGATCGGACCCATCCGTTCGAGGGCTGCGGCCTTTTCAGGGTTGGCCTCGATTCCCCGTTGGGAGACGATGTATCCCAGGAGCATGCCTCGCGGCACTCCAAAGACACATTTTTCGGGGTTTAACTTGACCCCATTGGCCCGTAGGCAGCTAAACGCGACGCCAAGGTCGCCAACCAGGTCGTCCGCCTTCCTGGTCTTCACGACGATGTCGTCCACGTACGCTTCGACCGTCCGCCCGATGTGATCCCCAAAAACGTGCTGCATGCAATGTTGGTATGTTGCACCCGCGTTTCTGAGGCCAAATGGCATCGTGACGTAGCAAAACGTCCCGGACGGTGTGATGAACGAAGTCGCGAGCTGGTCGGACTCCTTCATTTTTATTTGGTGATATCCGGAATAAGCATCAAGGAAACAGAGCAGCTCGCACCCAGCAGTTGAGTCAACAATTTGATCAATGCGTGGCAAAGGAAAAGGAACTTTGGGACATGCTTTATTAAGACTAGTGTAGTCTATACACATCCGCCACTTCCCATTTTTCTTTTTTACAAGCACAGGATTAGCTAGCCACGTCGGGTGGAACACCTCCTTGATGAATCCGGCCTCGAGGAGCTTCCGCAGCTCCGCTCCGATTGCCGTCGCCGCTCCTCGTCGAAGCGGCGCGGCCCGTTCTTTGTATGGCGCGAGCATTTGGCAGGATGTCAAGGGAGTGCTCGGCGACTTCCCTCGGGATGCCTGGCATGTCCGAGGGGCTCCACGCGAAGATGTCGGCATTGGCGCGGAGGAAGTCGACGAGCACTGCTTCCTATTTGGGGTCGAGGGTGGAGCTGACCCTCAACGCCTTGCCCTCGGGGGCCGAAGGGTCGAGGGGGACCCCCTTGGTCTGCTCCGCAGCCTCGAAGGTGCCTGCGTGCTTGGCGGCGGAGTTGAGGTCCTCGTTGACCATCTTCTCCAGCGTGTTCACCAGCGCTTCGTCCAGCGCTAGTGCCTCTGCGTGCTCCACGCACTCGACGTCGCAGTCGAATGCGTGCTCGATGGACGACCCGACGGTGATGACGCCGTTTGGACCCGGCATCTTCATCTTCAGGTAAGTGTAGTTGGGGACCGCCATGAACTTGGCGTAGCAGGGTCGCCCAAGTATTGCGTGGTAGGCCCCCTTGAACCCCACCACCTCGAAGGTGAGGGTTTCCTTGCGGAAATTCTTTGGGGTGCCAAACTAGGCGGCGGGTCGATGCGCCCGAGGGGCCGAACCTTGCTTGGGCGCGATGCCGTGGAACGGCTTCGTCTTGGGCCGCGGCCCGGTCCAACCCGATCCCCATCAGGCGCAATGTATGCGCGAAGAGGATGTTGAGGCTACTGCCTCCGTCCATAAGGACCTTTGAGAACCGAGCGTTCCCAATGATGGGATCGACCACCAGTGGGTACTGGCCCGGGTTGGGGATGCGATTCGGGTGGTCTTCCCGACTAAAGGTGATGACGTCCTCCGACCAATTGAGAAAGGCCGGAGGCGCCCTCTCCGCGGCGAGGACTTCGTGTCGCTCCTTCTTGCGGCTGCCGGTCGACATGTCGACGGTAGGTCCCCCCAAAGATGAGGAACACATTTTCGACGGCGGGGAAGCCGCCGCGTCGCCCTCGCCCCCGTCTTTCTTGGCTTCGCCTCCTTCGCGGCGGCGCGGCCATAGAACTTCTTGAGCATGTCGCCTTTGCTCAAGGGTGTGTTGCACCGGGGTCTTGTGGTATGGACATGGCTTCTTCGGCATGTCGTCGAACACTCCCGGGCCTCGAGGGGCCGGTCGAGGGCCCCGTCGGCCGGGTCGACGGCGAGGGCCTCGGCGTTACCGCCGTCGCGCCCTTGCTCGCGCGCCTCGCGGCGCGGCTTCTTCCCCCTTATTGCCCCGCTTGTCGTTGCGGTGCGGCCCCTTTGACTTGCTGCCCTCCGCGGGCACGTCCTCAGGGCGCTTGCCTTTTTTGCCGTCGAAGATCGCCCCCACGGCCTCCTCCCCGGAGGCGAAGCTGGTGGCGATGTCGAACAGCTCGTTGGAGTCCGCAGGCGGGCTGCGTCCCAGCTCCCGCACGAGATCCCGGCACGTGGTGCCCTCGAGGAAGGCGTGCACGATTTCGGACTGCGCCACCTTTGGGGAGCTCCGTGCGGCGCTTGGAGAAGCGCCGTATGAAGTCCGCGGCGACTCGCCGGGCTTCGCGTGCGGGAGCGTAGGTCCCAAGAGTTCCCGGGGCGCACGTATGTGCCCTGGAAGTTGCCCACGAACGTGTGGACTAGGTCGTCCCAGTCATGGATCCGGGCCGGCGGGCAAGTGCTCGAGCCATGTCGGGCCGCGTCGCCCGGATGCGGGGGCGGGTTGCGGATGATGACCTCGTCGTTAGTGGCCCCGCCCCGCGGCAAGCCAAGCGGTAGTCGTTGAGCCAGACACGGGGGTCCGTCTCCCCGTTGTACTTGACAATCGTCGAGGGTTGGCGGAAGCGTTGGGGGGAACGCCGCCGCGCGAATCTCCCGCCCGAACACGCGAGTGCCCGGGGCTCCCGGCGTCGGGGAGCGGTCCTCGCCGGCTGTCGTAGCGCCCACCCCCGTCGAGGGTGGTAACCCCTTGCCGCTCGCGCGTCCGCCTTGCGGTGCGTCGGGCGTTGATGACGTTGCGAGCGTCGCCATCTAGTGCCGGCGCGCGTCGAGGAGTCGCTCCTTGGCAGGCGTGCGCCCCTGCTCGGTGGGTTGCCCGCTTGTCCCCCTGCGTGCACCGAGGGTTCGCCTCCGGCGCGGCTTCGTCGCCTCGAGCATCCCCCTGCTGGCGGATGCGTGAGGCCGAGCTCTCGGCCTGCTGGACGGCCGCTTGCTCGATGAGGGTTTGCACCTCGCGGTGCATGTCTCGAGCCTCGGGGGTCGAGGGTGCTGGCATAGCCCGCAACGGCGTCGCGGCGGCCCGACGAGCTCGGCTCGCCCGCGGGGGGGTACGTCCGCGTTTCCGACGTTGGGGACGGCGTTGATGTGGTCGCGGACCTGTCGGCCTAGCTCCCGCGCGCGTTCGCCACGCGCGGGAGGCTTCCCCCCGCCATCGAGGCGCGGAGCAACCGCACCGTTCGGTACTCTTTCGCCGGCTTGGCCTCGAGCTCGCGGGCTTGGGCCGGCCGTGCGTCGACTTCGGCCCCAACGGGAGCGCTTGGCCCCGCGGCCGGCGCGCGCGGCGATCCCGAGGGGCGGTGTGACCTCCCCGTCTCCGGCGCCCACCGCGCCGGCGGCGTTGGCCGGGTCGTTGGTGATGACGGCGCAACACTCCCGCGCGGGGTCGTAGCTCCCGTGTCTTTGGAGTCGTCGGAGCGGCCCGAACCGCAGTCCGCGCGGCGTCGAGGAAGCGCCGAACGCAACCGGGTCGGGCACGCCGGAGAAGTCCCACTCCGCGTAACCGTGGCGGTTGGCGGGTGGCATCGTGTCGACGGAGCCCGGGGGATGACTCATCCGCTGGCCGAGGTGCGGGGTCCCCGGCAACGAAGACGTGGCGGCCGGGCGGAACCCTCGCGCATCGTCGTGTTCACGTTGGCGTTATGGGCCGTCGTGGCGCCACGCGGCCCAATGGGGATGCGCGGTCCGAGAGCGCGCGCGGCCCCCACCGGGCGGTGGCGATCGTGGTGGCGGGCGTACCGCGGCGGGCGGCGGCTCGCTCGGCCGCCGCCGCTCGGATCGCGCCCGACGCGAGCGGCGCCCGCAGCGACGGTGGCGTCGTGGCGGCGACGGGCCCGCGGCATCCGTGCTGCGGGCGCTGCGCGCCGTGGTGGTGCGCGCGGCGGGGGCCAATGCGGCCTAGCCCGACGGCTGCGCGCGCGGAGCTCCTCACGGTTCGTGAGGCGCATGAGATAGCCGTTCCCCGTGGCCTGAAAGTTCAGGTCTCCTAAGCGGATTTCGAACCCGGCCGGGAGGGGGTCCGAGCTACCCATACAGTAGCGTGTAGCACGATACTCGGTGCGAATCACCATGGAGGGAGTTGGTGGAATGACCTTAGGCGCTCGTTTGCCCCACGGTGGGCGCCAACTGTCGGTGCGGAATATGGTCCCGACACTAACCAGTAGATAGCGCTGTGGTCTATCCCTCAATGGTCGATGCTAAGCAACAAGTGACACAGAGGTTTTATCCTGGTTCCGGCCGAGGGGGCCGTACGTCCAGCAGAGGCGTGCTCAGGGCACTATATTACTTAGCACCGGGGGTGCTTGTAGTGGGGCAATTACAAGCAAGGCGGGAGAGGAAGCGTGGCTTCCAAGTCCCTGGAAGGGTGGCTGAAGATGTTGTGGGAGAATGAGAAGTGTGTGTGTGTGATGTGTGAAGTGTTGTCCGTCGTCCCCCCGCGGCTGGGGGCTCGCCTCCCCTTTTATAGGCCAAGGGGGCGGCGAGTTACATGCACGCCGCGCTATCCAGCTACGTGGGGGTGCACGTCGTGCTATGCTGTAGAGTGGGCGGCCGTCCGGACGATCTTCGCGGCGATCTGGCCATGATGGCCTACTTCGTACCCGAACAGTGGCGGTTCGAGGGTAGGAAGGCGGCAGCTGGTGGTGGCGTCCCCCGATAGGCTTCGAGGGAGGTGCTGATGATGGCTGGTACGGGGTACAGGAGCGAGCGAACGGCGTTCCTTCCCAATGCGCTTCACGGTAGTGGAGTGGTTGCTACGGCGCCGGCGTGCGCACACGCGCGGGTATGGCGGCCGCGCCGTCACAATGGCCGGGATGGCGGTCCACCGGCCTAGCGCCTCCACCTAATCCTGTAAGGTCACGGGAAAGTGAAATCGAGGGTGCGCCGGCCCCCCCTTCGAGGGTCGGGCGCGTTAGCCGTCCTGTAGTGGGCGCGCGGTGTCACGGGACTGACACCGGCCGTACCGCACAGTCCCTTCCCACAGTGGTGGGGATGGGCGCCTCCCCGGGGAGTTGGTGCGGCGGCACGGGGCGTGAGCCCCGGGCGCATGATGGCGCCGTCTGCGGCGTCGGGGCGTTAAATGCCCGTGTACGGGGCCGGCGCACGCGTGCGGGGCGCCCGTGAGCGTGGCGGGCCCCGGCCGAGGGCGGGACGGACCCTCGAGCGAGACGCGACCCACTCGAGGGGGAGTGAGCCCTCGAGCGGGGCGGGACCACTCGAGGGAGGATTTGCTCCTCGAACGGGGCGGAGCCCGCCCGAGGGGAGTGCGCCCTCGAGCGGGGCGGAGCCTGCTCGAGGGGGCTTCCAAGGGGGCCGTCTCGGTGGGCCGTCGGAGTCCCGCGGCGTGGGCCATGTCCTGCATGGTTAGTCACCTGCATGGTTAGGCTTAACGTGTTTCGGTACTGGGATTTAAGCGAGGGTTTCCCCATTGTTTAAGGGGACCCCTAGGGCTGTCCCCGACAAGTGCCACTGGTACGACGAGGGATGTGGCGGTAGTCGCTGAGGCTCAACTCCTGGTCATGCCTGAAACGAAGAGAGAACAAGGCCCTCCTGGCGGCATTGCTGACAGATGCCTGGTAGGTAGAGTGAGGTGTAGTAGAATCATGGGTCGTGCGCGAGATATAACCTCCTCCGGCATGGTTGCGCACCCTGATGTGGGCCCTGGTCAAGTAGTAGGTGCCCAGTGGCGGTTCATTCCGAGTTTGTGGGTGACGTACATGGGGTACACGGTGTTCCCCAGCTCCAGTAGAGTGTTCCGCAGCAGCCAAGGGAAGTAGCCAAGTGCCACCTCGGACGAGTGCATGATGCAGTACGGGTCTCCCTCGCGAGGTCCCTCATAGTAGGCGTCGTCCCTCTCCTCGTTGTCATCCTCCGTCGCCTCACTGTCCTCGGTGTCATCGCCAGAGTCGTTTGGATCTCCTTCCGCGGCATCTGGTGCAGGATCCTCAGGAGCGATGGGAGCTGCTCGTGAGGCAGGGGCAGCTGGTGGCGGGGAAGGCAGAGGTCGCGGAGATCCTAGCTCTCCATCAGAGTACACCTCCAGGATCGCTCCATCCTCAGCCTCTACGAAGAAGTAGGGGTCCTCCGGTTCCTCCTCGGGGCCGAACGAGGGGGCGGTGTGCTCCGAACGGGCCGAGTCCCGGCCATCTATGAAAAGAAAAGCGAACTCGGAGCGAGAATAAAACAATAAAGGGGACAAGGTTTTAACAAAAGCAAATAAGATAGATTTTTAGGTGTATTTAGGGGATTTTTTTTTTGAATGAGAGAGCTGAAATGTCTTTCTAGATAATGTCCTTATTTCGACCATTTCTATCTAAGGCTGCGTCCTACAGTCAGCATTGCTCTGATACCACTCTGTCACACCCGTTTTCCGAAGAAAACCGAATGCATCTCATACGTGTGCCATAATCACAATTTCACACATATGATAGACAAATGAGTGTAATATCATAGTACAATGCTCAAAACGTACATAGAGAGGTTTATTAATTTATTACACTCATCGATAGACTCGAAGGTCTAAACACGAACATCGATAGCTAGACGATGGAACACCGTCTCCAACTTCACAAGCTCCTGACTGGGGTAACGCGAGCCTCAGAATCCATCGAACTCGTCGAAGAACTCTCTTTCCGGCATCCTCCTCGAACACATATGGCAAGGGTGAGTACACTTATGGTTGGTACTCGGCCGTGGGGGAAAATGCAAAGCTATCAAGGGTAGGCTAGGGTTTTCGGCGGTAAGCATTTTAAGTTGGTCAAATTTTATTAGCAAGCACCTATTTACTAAGTGTAAGTGTATACCACCCCAAAACTTAGCTTTTCAAGACTATTCCTCCAAATTATAAGTAAACCACAATTTGAAATACATTTCTAGTTAACTATCATGTGAGGGTCCAAGCCGCTCTTGACCGTGAGCACGGCTGATCGATCAGTTTTCACTCTGCGAGAGGTTGTACACTTTACCCACGAGTTCGTGTTCCCCATCTGCCCGGGTTTGCAAAGCCCTTAAACACTTCCGAGGTGAGTGGCAAGGGGTTCACTACGAAGCCTTTACAAAGGCGTGCAAAACACCAATATCCCACGACGATTCTGACTCGGGGCGGACCATAACCCTCCCTAGTGGTCGGCACCTTAGCAAAGGCTACTACCCCAAAAGGACCGGGCTATACCCCCGCAACCGGAGCCCCCGTGTTCCTTCCGACAAGGGCTATTAGATAATTTACACTCCTAATTAATTGGCTAAGCCGAGCCATGTGGACCGTGGTTGCACTTGTTTTCCGGGTGGTTCTCCATGTTTTAATTTATGTGTTCTTGAAATTCCATAAACACAAATTCCATTTAATTTCAACATTTTAAAAGATAACTTCCATTCCCAAAGTATAGCATCTAAGCATTTATCTACCCAAACATTTATTTAAAACAAGGTATGCAAGGTATAAGGATTAAAATCTAGTCATTTCCTTAATAGGCATTTCCCATCAAAATTTATGCATAACGATTTAAAATTTAAAGTGTGATAATATGCATGTTATTAGGACAAAAAGAGTATGCAGGGGGGGAAATCCACTTGCCTTCTTCTCTTAAAAACTGGGGCTCAATTTCTTCAAAAGATGGCTCCTGCTCAATCTCGAACGGCACGTCCTCTACGATCACACAAGAAAAAAAAACAATAAATAAAACTGTACATCAAACATTGCTAAAAGTCTAATACAAGCTTCTAAAACTAACGTGCTTGTTGAGACGATCGCGTGGACACCAAAAACGCCTAAATCGGAGCTAGGACGGAAAAGTTATGATTAAAACAAATTCCAGGGACTATTTTGTAAAAGAAAATAATCCTTAGGGGGTTTTCCATAAAAATCCAGGGGCTAAAACATAATTATAAATATAAACTAGAGGTCCTAGGTGCAAAGAAGGACTTCTGGACTGCGGTTGAGTATTTTTGAAAGGGCTAGGGGCTTATCTATAAAAATCAGGGCTAAACTGTAAGGATTCTATATGGTGGGAGGACCGGGTTGCAAAACATAGAAAAGACAGGGGCTCTTTAGAAAAATTACCGGCGCAACCCTAGGTTTGATCGGTATGTTTCTGTTGACCGGGGGGACTCCTTAGATCTAGGCCGTTGGATTTGATCCAAGGGCTGCGGCGGCTAGCGGCTAAGGGCGGCGGCGGCACCGGTTGCGGCGGCGGCGACGCTGGCCGACTAGCGGCGGCGGCTCGCCGGCCGGCTCACCGGAGAAGGCCAAAACCACACTACGGTGCTCCAAACAACAAGATGAAGGCACTAAAACAGAGAGGAGAAGTTGGGGATTTCACCGAGCCGCTCGAAGGGGAAGAAGAGGCGGCGGCGGAGCGGATCGGCGGCGAGGCGCGGAGCTCCGGCGGGCTTCCTTGGGGGCGGCGGTGTAGAGGAGGAGGAGAGCTCGATTGAGCGGTGCGAGGTGGAGAGGAGCTCGGGGGCGGCCTTTTATAGGTGGTGGGGGGAGCGGAGGAGCCGAGGCAAGGCGGTGGCGCGGGGGCAACGGCGGCGGCCGCCATTAATGGCCGGGGCTCGGTGCGCGGCCATTTCGGGGGAGGGAGAGGAAGGGGAAGGGGTTGAGCGGCGCGGGTTAGTGCTCGGCGCACTAAAGGAGAAGGGGAGGCGGCGCGGGGAGGCGAGGGGGCGCGGGGCAGTGGCGGAGGCCGGCGCGGCAGGGAGGTGGGCGGGCGCCTGAGGTGGGAGACGACCCTGACAGGTGGGCCCCACCTGTCAGCGGCGTGTGTGAGTGAGAGAGAGATAGTGGGCTGGCGGGGGTAAGTGGGCCGCGCTGGTTTGGGCCGCGCGGAGGAAAAAAGAAAAAAAGATAGGTGGGCTAGGAAAGAGAGTTGGCTGTTTGCTTGTTTTTTTTCTTTCTTCTTTTTTTTCAATTCCTTTTCTCTCATTTCTTTTTCAAACTTTTACTCAAAATCTTTTCAAAATTTTTAAACCAACTTTTGACCACACAATCAATTCAAAAACCATGCATTCAACATGATGCACAAACACTTGGTTTCTCTAAATTAATTAATTATCATTGCATATATTTAAAGGCAAATTTAATTATTCAAATTCATTAACCTTAGAAATAAAAATTCTAATTGTTGCTAGCATTTTTTTAAGTGATGGAATTTTGGGTGTTACATGTTCTGTTCTGTACAGAGGGGGAAATCCATGAAAAAGAGGCAGCAAGGAGATGATGAGAACAAGAAAGAGGAGATGGTGATGACAACATTGAAGAGAAGGGCGACCAATGACTCCATTAGGCATCCAAGATTAAATTCAGAAGTATAGGAGTGTTGATAAATCGAGACAAAAGCAAAAGCCACATCGATACATGGAGATGTCGGAAGAAGGCAACAAAGAATTACAAAGGATGGTAACATCTCCATGGATCTTCTCTTTTCCAAACACAAATGCTTGTAAGTATGCCTTCAACCTCAACTAGGTGCAACCTTTTGTTTTTCTCTTCCAACAATAACATGGCTACTAGGAGGACAACCTAGGTTTCTTTTTATTTTCAATATATAGGCATGACCATGTGTTCACCTCGATGTTTTATATTGTCTATGCTTACGGAAAGATGATGAAAGTTGCCGCTTTGTTTTACCTACATGAAGTTATACATGTCTTGGTTAATTGCTCTCTATAATATGATCTGAAATTAATTTAAATACCGGCTCTTTTATTTGTGGAGGTGAAATGACTATGCTCTAGACCCACATACATATCTTTGCTCTTTGATTTAAGTTTATGGATAGCCGGATAACTTGTTGTTTTTATGAAAACTTAACTTTTATGCTATCTACATGTTTGTGATGCTCTTGCAAAATTCTACCTACCAAAGCCATATACATATATGTTTTATGATAACAAAACCCATAGATTGCAAACATATGTTTTGATGAGTTGGATTAGGATTGATTTCTATGGTTCGAGACTAAGAAGCTGGTCATTCCATTGTGTAACTTTTTCATGCTAGCATTTTTGTCCATGCATTGTGGGTTTTCACATCGAAAATTTCACAAACTTCGCTGGGCATCCACCCTAAACCAAAAACATCTTTTTGTGATCACCTCCTTGTCCACAACCCAATTTGAGTATGGAGTAAAATTCTCGATGGAGATTCAAATATTACGCAATATTATGGAATTTATACTTACTTTAGCAGTCATTTCCCCTCTCTTTTACGCTCGAGGACGAGCATCGTTCAAGCATGGGGGAGGAGTCATTCTCTGACACAAATGCTATGTAAGTATTATGTTGCAAAAAGTTTTGAGGAGCAAAAGAAAAAATAAAAATGAAAAATGAAAAAAATATGATAAGAAGAAACGAAAAGTAAGAAAAATAGGAAGAATAAAGTGAAAAAAAGAAAGAGAGAAAAATAAGAAGGAAATAAAATAAAAAAATAAAGATGCTACTCGGTTCTTTTTGCTTCATAAGTTCTCAAGTGCCTTGATGACAAATCCATACTCAAATCTTCCAACCATGTGCAATCCGATAACGAGGACTTCACTCGTGCCTCGGGATCATCCATTTGCCACTTGCACATGTCCACTTATCTAAATGTGTGTGTTTCGTCCCTCTCTCTTTCCAACATTTATTTTCCATGGCCTTTTTGACGAGTCTCGGTAATTCCAATAGACCTCTCTCTTAATTTGACAATATTTCGGATGTACGTTTTGCTAGGATTGTTTTTAACCTTCCAAGCTCCACATAAGCCTTCCACTATCACAAATGAGTAGAGTAGGTTGAAAATAATCTAGTATAGGCTTGAGTGACTTGATGAGATGAGTGTTTCCATGAGCTGTTGCAAGAGATTTTCACTTATGTTGGATATGCATCATTTTGAAAATCTTCCATGTGACAAGGTAATGGTTTGAAGTTCACTTAAGTTTGAGAGCATCGTGTTAAATGTGGCTTGTTCTTTATTGTTAGCCTATCTTCCATAATGAAAAAGAAGCCGGTCACAACTTGAACTTTAAAAATAAATTCTTAAGAGAGAGCAATTTGCCTCGTCATGAATGACTAAGTGCAGGGACAACATTGGAAGGCAACACTGATTTCCCTTTTAAGCAAGGATTACTTACTCGAGGACGAGCAAGGTTTAAGCATGGGGGAGATGTTGACGGTGAATTTCCGTCAACCTAGAGTACTTGTTATACATTGGTTTCGATTATGATTTGCAACTAACCCGCCACTAGGCATACTAATGATATAACAAGTTCACACTTGCATGTCGATTTTGGAGTTTGTTGTTTACGCGGGAAATCTACGCTAATGAGGAGACTTTCGGGATAAGTTCACCAAGCACTTTGGAAGAAGATCATGAAGCCCGACAAGAGTCAAGACACGCGATGAACATGACTCCAAATGACCCAAGGACCGAAGCGTCAACGTGCAAGTCTTCAGGGACTCAACCAGAAAACAGCGAAGCTTGCATAGCAAGGATTCAAGCCTTCACCGTGAACGAAACGATGTCAAAGGCCCACATACAAGTGCACACAAATAAGGGATCACGCGAGAAGCAACCGGGGAAGAAACCGGGGCCGAACCGGGCCGAAGTGGGCCTGGGCCGGCCGGCCTGGGCCGACCAGCCCAGCCCACTCCGGGGTCGGTTCGGTGCCCCCTTTGCCCTAAGTGTTCATCTATTTATTCCCTACGCCGCCGTCGGCCGCCACATCGAACAAATCATCCTATCGACGCCAATCACCAGAAAACCGCCGCCGCAAGATGAGGGAGAGAGTTAGATGAGCTCGTCGCAAGGATCAACGCCGGCGGAGAGAAGGAAGCAAGAGGAGGACTCCAAGCCGCTGGCCTACGGGTGTTCCCAAGCTCCATCGCCGCCATCTTCATCGACGACGTTCTCCGGAGTCTCCATCACCCCTATGTGCTTCAATCTATGTAAGATGATGGGGTAATGTCTCCGTTCATCCCTAGGATTAGATGGATACATGCTATGTGATCGCTACTTGATTCATGGTTTCAATATATTGTTTTCATGTTGATGATGCTTCAATGATTAAGGTTAGCTACCATGTTTTTCGGGCGTATGATATCCGCTACTCCCATAGATTCCATCAACATACCGTGTCCATCATAGGTCTAGTCACGATTACCTTCGCGTAGTGATAGTACGAGAGGAGGGAAAGGGCGAAACCGTGGTCACAACCCCTTTACCATCTAGTTTAGATCATCGCGTGTCCATCCTAGGGAGGGTTAAACTAGATGGTAAAGGGTGAACACAAGAGAGTGATTAAGAAAGATAAGCGTTCCCTCCCTAGGATCTAGGATAACATGGTATGCATCTACTACACGAGAGTGGTAAACCAATCTACCGGGGGTTGTGACCACGGTTTCGCCCTTTCCCTCCTCTCGTACTATCACTACGCGAAGGTAATCGTGACTAGACCTATGATGGACACGGTATGTTGATGGAATCTATGGGAGTAGCGTATATCATACGCCCGAAAAACACGGTAGCTAACCTTAATCATTGAAGCATCATCAACATGAAAACAATATATTGAAACCACGAATCAAGTAGCGATCACATAGCATGCATCCATCTAACCCTAGGGATGAACGGAGACATTACCCCATCATCTTACACGGATTGAAGCACATAGGGGTGATGGAGACTCCGGAGAACGTCGTCGATGAAGATGGCGGTGATGGAGCTTGGGAATACCCCTAGGCCAGCGGCTTGGAGTCCTCCTCTTGCTTCCTTCTCTCCGCCGGCATTGATCCTTGCGACGAGCTCATCTAACTCTCTCCCTCATCTTGCGGCGGCGGTGTTCTGGTCAATGGCGTCGGTAGGTTGATTTGTTCGATGTGGCGGCCGACGGCGGCGGAGGCAATAAATAGACAAACACCTAGGGCAAAGGGGGCACCGAACCGACCCCGGAGTGGGCTGGGCCGGTCGGCCCAGGCCGGCCGGCCCAGGCCCATTTTGGCCCGGTTCGGCCCCGGTTTCCTCCCCGGTTGCTTCTCGCGTGATCCCTTATTTGTGTGCACTTGCATGTGGGCCTTTGACAATGTTTCCTTCACGGTTAAGGCTTGAATCCTTGCTATGCAAGCTTCGCTGTTTTCTGGTTGAGTCCCTGAAGACTTGCACGTTGACGCTTCGGTCCTCGGGTCATTTGGAGTCATGTTCATCGCGTGTCTTGACTCTTGTCGGGCTTCATGATCTTCTCCCAAAGTGCTTGGTGAACTTATCCCGAAAGTCTCCTCTTTAGCGTAGATTTCTCCGCGTAAACAACAAACTCCAAAATCGACATGCAAGTGTGAACTTGTTACATCATTAGTATGCCTAGTGGCGGGTTAGTTGCAAATCATAATCGAAACCAATGTATAACAAGTACTCTAGGTTGACGGAAATTCACCGTCAACATCACCCCCATGCTTAAACCTTGCTCGTCCTCGAGTAAGTAATCCTTGCTTAAAAGGGAAATCAGTGTTGCCTTCCAATGTTGTGCCTGCACATAGTCATTCATGACGAGGCAAATTGCTCTCTCTTAAGAATTTATGTTTAAAGTTCAAGTTGTGACCAGCTTTTTTCATTATGGAAGATAGACTAACAATAAAGAACAAGCCACATGTAACACGATGCTCTCAAACTTGAGTGAACTTCAAACCATTACCTTGTCACATGGAAGAATTTTCAAAAAGATGCATATCCAACATAAGTGAAAATCTCTTGCAAGAGCTCATGGAACACTCATCTCATCAAGTCACTCAAGCCTATACTAGATTATTTTCAACCTACTCTACTCATATGTGATAGTGGAAGGCTTATGTGGAGCTCGGAAGGTTAAAAACAATCCTAGCAAAACATACATCCAAAATATTGTCAAATTAAGAGATAGGTCTATTGGAATTACCGAGACTCGTCAAAAAGGCCATGGAAAATAAATGTTGGAAAGAGAGAGGGACGAAACACACACATTTAGATAAGTGGACATGTGCAAGTGGCAAATGGATGATCCCGAGGCACGAGTGAAGTCCTCGTTATCGGATTGCACATGGTTGGAAGATTTGAGTATGGATTTGTCATCAAGGCACTTGAGAACTTATGAAGCAAAAAGATCTGAGGAGCATCTTTATTTTTTTTCTTTATTTTATTTCCTTCTCATTTTTCTCTCTTTCTTTTTTACTTTATTATTCCTATTTTTCTTACTTTTCTTTTCTTCTTATCATATATTTTTTATTTTTTTCATTTTTTTATTTTGCTCCTCAAAACTTTTTGCAACATAATACTTACTAGCATTCGTCAAAAATGAATAACTCCTCCCCCATGCTTGAACGATGCTCGTCCTCGAGCATAAAAGAGAGGGGAAATGACTGCTAAAGTAAGTATAAATTCCATAATCTTGCGGAATATTTGAATCTCCATCGAGAATTTTACTCCATACTCAAATTGGGTTGTGGACAAGGAGGTGATCACAAAAAGATGTTTTTGGTTTAGGGTGGATGCCCCGAAGTTTGTGAAATTTTCAATGTGAAAACCCACAATGCATGGACAAAAAGGCTAGCATGAAAAAGTTACACAAAGGAATGACCAGCTTCTTAGTCTCGAACCATAGAAATCAATCCCAATCCAACTCATCAAAACATAAGTTTGCAATCTACGGGTTTTGTTATCATAAAACATATATGTATATGGATTTGGTGGGTAGAACTTTGCAAGAGCATCACAAATATGTAGATAGCATAAAAGTTAAGTTTTCATAAAAACAACAAGTTATCCGGCTATCCATAAACTTAAATCAAAGAGCAAAGATATGTATATGGGTCTAGAGCATAGTCATTTCACCTCCATTTTTAGCCATCGAACTATTGCCTTGGTTTGGTTTTGGTCATTCAACTCCAAAACCAGAAATCTTTAACCATCCAACTCTTAATACCGTGCAAATTTAGTCATCAAGCGGTTTGGGAGGGCGGTTTTGATGACGTGGATGACACGTAGACGTGGGACCCACATGTCATCCCCTTCCCCTCTCTCTCCTCACTCCTTTTCATTCTTCTGTCCCCATGTCGGATTCCTGCCGCCGTCATCCGGCCTCCCTAACGCCGAACGCCGCCATGGTCACGCCCCCAGCCCCTCCTACCTCCTCCCCTCTCTAGCGCACGGTGGCAGGTGGCTACAGGAGCAGCACCGTTGACGCAATCTGTCACTGTTCTATTGTTGTGGATGTGGCCGCGGGCGAGCGCCTGACGGAGCAGGGGTGCGGTGCGGTGCACGGGAAAGCGAGAGGTGGTGCGGGGGAGCTACATAGCTCACCAGTGATAGTAGGTCGGCGACGAGGTGGAGGGGCATGGGGGCTTTTGGGGGCCGCGACGGCCAGCAGACGGGGCAGCGTGGGGAGGCCTGCACGGATGGATGGAGAGGGCGGTGGTGGGGAAAACAGATGCGCGACATCAAGTAGAAGCTTTCGGTGCGACGAATCGGCCGGAGACGTACTGCGGCTGGCGCATCAAGCTGCCAAGTGAGCTCGGGCCGGCAGCAAGGGCGACAGGGCGATCTGAAATTCCCGGTGCCAAGACCTACGACGGAAGACAAGGAATGGTCGAGGGGTCAGGTAGCTGTGGGATGCCGCGATTTGAATATGGCAGAGTGGAGGCTGGGGACTTGGGCGGCGCAGCTGCACAGGCGGCACAGCAAGGCTCGGTCCTGTTGTCGACACTGAAGAAGAAGAAAGAGGAGAGAAGAAATAAAGAATAGCTGACGTGTGGGACCCACGTACATGTGTCATCCACGTCATCAAAACCGTCTTGCAAAACCACCGGATGGCTAATTTTGCACGGTATTGATAGTTCGATGGTCAAAGATTCCTGGTATTGGAGTTGAATGGTGAAAATCAAACCAAGACAATAGTTTGAAGGCTAAAAATGGACTTTATCCTTTAAATTAATTTCAGATCATATTATAGAGAGCAATTAGCCAAGACATGTATAACTTCATGTAGGTAAAACAAAGCGGCAACTTTCATCATCTTTCCATAAGCATAGGCAATATAAAACATCAAGGTGAACACATGGCCATGCTTATCTATTGAAAGCAAAAGGAAACCTAGGTTGTCCTCCTAGTAGCCATGTTATTGTTGGAAGAGAAAAACAAAAGGTTGCACCTAGTTGAGGTTGAAGGCATACTTACAAGCATTTGTGTTTGGAAAAGAGAAGGTCCATGGAGATGTTACCATCCTTTGTAATTCTTCGTTGCCTTCTTCCGACATCTCCATGTATCGATGTGGCTTTTGCTTTTGTCTTGATTTATCAATGCTCCTAAACTTCTGAATTTAATCTTGTATGCTTAATGGAGTCATTGGTCGCCCTTCTCTTCAATGTTGTCATCACCATCTCCTCTTTCTTGTTCTCATCATCGCCTAGCTGTCTCTTTTTCATGGATTTCCCCCTCTGTCCAGAATAGAACATATATCGAAATATAGCTCTATTGAAAAGTTTATGAAATTACCTTTCCAACATGTGGTCATTCATCGAAAACGGAGTTCAAACAAGGGAGCTATGTCCGTTTTACTTCAGCGCTGTGTGCTGTCCAAAACTGATTTCAGGACATGTTGCACTCGGGCTAGGGTCCGTGGTGAGGAACCACCACCTGAGGTTCTTGCAGAAGACACAGGTTTGCATGCAAGTATTGAGGGAGATGTAAGAAGCCTTCTGGATGGCAAAACTTCCACTGAGCTTGAAGATATGCAAAGTCAAATTGAATCTCAAATGCGCTCTGGAACTGCAAAAGTTGTTGAATACTGGGAGGCTATTCTGAAACGGCTTCATATTTACAAAGCAAAGGTACGTCGGTGGGTCCGATTGTCCGCAAATGACATTGTATATTAATCGGACCCCTCGGGAATATGGAAAAGGCTCTACTTTGCATGATCTGAAACTTAGGGCCAGTTTGGCACAGCTCCACCAAAACGGCTCCGACTATCTATAGCAAACCAGCACTATTCTGCACGAATATACTGTAGCAAGTTTGGCACATCTCCACCAAAAACGGCTCCGACTCCTTGCTACAGCAAACAAGCACTATTCTATACTGTAGCAAGGGCTGTTTCGCAAATCGAGGCGCCAAATGAACTAGAAAAGGGGAGGGTCGGAGGAGCCACTTTTTCTGGCTCCTGCTCCAGCTTCTCCGCGATACAGTAATACTACAGGAGGAGGAGCTGTTTTAGGGCTAGTTCGTTTCCATGGGATTGGATCCGGCCGGAACTGATAAATATAACAAGAAAATCACGATAGCAGCTATAAGGGATCCGGATTTATTCCGGGTTGGAAACCAATTTACTCGTGTCATGAACATCAAGATACTCGGAATTAATCCACTAGTCAAGAGGTGTGGAATCAATCCGGCTCTTTGGTTCCTTGTTATGCTTATCATGATGAGTAAATTAGTTCTCGGACTGGAATAAATCCGGGTCTCTATATTATCTATATTGATTTTTCTATAGTATTTGTCATTTCCGTTCGGATTGAATCCCGTGGATACGAACTAGCCCTTAGGTGGAGTTGTGCCGAACTGGCCCTTATTTAAAGGCTTACAATCTGGAGCTGCGCTATTGAAATTCTGAATACTTATTTTGCAATTTATACTTTAATTTATTTTTTTTTTGCCTTCTCTGTGTACCCGTAACTCTACCTGCTATCATGTGCTTTATGTGTTTCTCCCACCCTTGTTTCTTTTCGGTTTCATCTCTAGCCTACCCAACTTGCTTGGGACAAAAGGCTATGTTGTCGTATACTTAGAAAAATGCTTGTTTGGATTGCAGGCTTGCCTGAGGGAGATCCATGCTTCTATCCTAAGGAAGAATCTACATCGTTTGGAGCATCCTGGCACTGCTGCACTGGAAGTGGAATCGAGAAAGAAATTGACGATAAAGTGGAGGATGAGATGCATGATGATGATGAAGGTTTGCCTTAATTTCTGATTACTCAACCAACTCTATTTTCGAGTATTTGAGTGATTTCTGATATGTGTTCTATTTGTAGATGATAAACGATATTCGCCTGAGCCTATACCTCAGCACACAGATAATCATTTGGAAGAAGAAGGAGATGATCATTTTCTTCACAGCTAATGCATGGCAATGAAGATGAAGATGCAATTGATCCTGAGGAGGACAAGGCTGAACTGGTAGAGTCCTGTGTTTCTATCTAATAATAATATAATATCAATAGAAATGTGATAAGAACTGTAATAGTTATTTGCTTGGAGCGCGATTAGTCGAGTAGTTTATTTGTCATAGATGGATTAGTAATCGGACTCCAAATTAAGCGACAGAACAAGCTAACCCCCACTAATAGGATAAAGTTGCCCTAGAAACAATATTAGGACAAAAAGGTCTAGTGAGTCTTTTTTTTTTAATCTTATGACAAGTGGATGGCCTTCCAAGCTTCGCAAGTTTTCATGCATGTCTTACCCCGAGAGCAAGCATTGATTCATTTATATCGCTTATTACTTAGTTTTGATAATTTGATTGTAACATTCTTTAACATTGACCTCCATATGAGGGCTCCCTAGAGTTCATATGCAAAAAAAATTGGAAAATATTGTTCTTAATAACATCATGTGCTAGGGTTCATTTTTTGAATTGATTAGACATTTGGAATGAGTTTAGCAACTCAGACTCTGCTTTTTTAATTATCTCCAGGACCGAAAACGTGAAGTTGTAGTTTTGGAGCATCAAAGGAAAGTTCAGGAAGCCATCAAAGCAAAGGCAAGAGTACCTGATGAAATGGAGATGAAGGCCATAAAAACGATGGGAGCTATGGAGGAAGGGGATGCCGTATTTGGTGCGGGTGCTGAAGTGAACCTTGATTCACAGGTTTGCATCATTTGCCTTCTGGGCATTCCTTGGATCCCATCGCGTCTGTGGGGCATTAGCTATGTATCAACATTCCACTATTCTGTTTATGTACTGGATTAGTGAGAGAGTTCTCTGAATCCATCTGGGATCTGGCATAACTGTGACAATTTTTTAGTGCTGCTCTAGAAAGACGTGATTACGTTCAAATAATCTTGTTTTATTCAGAACTATATAGAACATGTCTCAAGCTATATCAACATTTTCAAACAATCTCATAATGTCTATCTGCTGAATTCCAAATTCATTTAATTTGCAGTTGAGTATATTTAGACAGTTGAATACTGGGCTAATGCATATTTAGGTTTGATAGCTGTGGGTGGTAACGAGCTTTACACACTAGGAGCATGATTTAGCAACTTTTGGTGCATCAACCTACCGCATGCTAACATTTTACTCAACTGGTTGCTGATGGCATATGCTTGTTCATTTTTTCGCAGGTGTACTGGTGGCATGACAAGTATCGACCAAGAAAGCCCAAGTACTTCAATCGGGTGCATACTGGATATGAATGGAACAAATACAACCAAACTCATTATGACCACGACAACCCACCGCCTAAAATTGTTCAAGGTTACAAGTTCAATATATTTTACCCTGATCTTGTGGATAAATCAAAGGCACCAACATACAGTATAGAGAAAGATGGAAGCACTGGTGACACTTGCCTCATAAGATTTCATGCCGGCCCTCCATACGAGGATATTGTAAGCTTTGTGCCTTGATTTGTTTAGTTTTATTTTCCTTGGCTTTATCATGGAGCAGCTTGTTCACTTTGTTATCCTCTGCAGGCTTTCCGTATTGTGAACAAGGAATGGGAATACTCGCACAAGAAGGGGTTCAAGTGTACATTTGAGCGTGGTATTCTCCATCTCTATTTCAACTTGAAGCGTTACCGCTACAGGCGTTGAAGTAGTGCCTCGGAGGTAGGAAAGAACTGGATCCGTTGGACTGCTACATGGCGGTTCTGCTGTCTGCTCACATCGACATCACAGTCAAGTAGATCCTGTGCCAAATGAGAACACACTTTTACAGTACTGATTTCTCCCCATTTTGGGAGGTTGTACAATATTACAACCTAGCAAGCTGATAGTTCTCTACCAGAAGTTTTAAGCTTGCTAGTTTCTACTTAGTAGAATGGAGACATGTACTAATTTTGTGTAAACCATTACAGCTCTGTACATGTGTTTTACTGGTATGCACCAGATGCCCTTCTAATTCTATGGAATTTTCTTTTGGAATGAAACAAATGAGACTGTTTACAGTCTGAGGCTTGTGCTTTCTTTATATCTTGTACTACTAAAGTGGTGTTTCAGGTTACATAAAGGTCCTGGTTCCATCGAATTATGGCCGCCGCCGCTCTAGTGCTCTTGCACGCTATAGCTAGAGCAGCCTGCCGTCCATCTGCTGGAACATAGCCGAGACTTTTTGTTCACTGTCTGGTGATAGCATAAGGAACTCAGCAGCTGTACCTGATGAAGAGTTGAGGGGTGGAGGCAGGATCTGCTCAAAGGAACTACTATAAAACTTAAGCTAACCTTATGTTTTCTGTGCAAAAATTGAACATTATATGGCTAACCTAACACTACATGGGCAAAGCTTTTGCTGGCTTCTAAATCCATCTTTCCTAACCATCTGATAAGCATTCGCGGACTTTCTGGGATAGCATCACTTGAGTCCAGCAAGAAGGCGACACCAGCAATGAACTTCACACCTGTCTGGTCATGCCAAGCAGATCAAAACCCAGCACAGGCCATACCAGCAATGAAATCTTATCCTTTATCCAAACTTACAAAAAATCACAACAATGCAGCAAAGGATTTCCACACTATCCTTTTGTGCAGTGGGATACAAGACAGAAACTTGTGAAACCAGTAAAGACTTAAAAGGGCTTCAACTGCTATTGTCAAGATCCATTTGATTCTGTTAACTCAATGGAAGTCAAGTCACAAGCCACGCTGCCACGAAAATGAGATTAAGTTTGTAGCTTGTAAAGGGACTTGGGCACTTGGCCATCCAAAGTACAGAATCAAACAGATCAGGACAGATGCAATAAAAATGGTTCAAATTAAACTGAAAACTTAATCTCATTTTCTCCAGAACAATAACATTTTAAGCAGACCAAGCAGCAAGGTAGATGAGCAAACAGGAGACACCAAGAATATAAAACTTAAGAGAGTACTTGCATTGGTTCCATCCAGAGTTTCAGGCCTTGAAGGCCAACAAGCTCAGTTATGACCCTAGCTACTTCGAATACCAAGATGACAGTATGGTAACCAGGACCAAATAAGGACAAGTCCATCATAAGAAAACTACCACAATCAACCACTTCTCACCAACATCTTGGCATCCCAACCAAAAAAGACAGCACCCTATCATTTAGCAAAAAGAAACTGCACACAAAACTTGGAGCAGTTCAGCAGTAGAACATAACGTCCTTGACGTTATCCTTGATCTTCGGAAGTTGGCGCACCTCCACAGGACCCTCACGAGCTACTGCCGGTCCGCTGCTGCCAGGGGTCGAGCCACCATCCGAGCTTTCTCCTTCCACATAGTAGCAAGCACGAAATGCAGCAAGGTGGGCATAGTAGGCAGGCGGGACTGGAAAGCAAAGAGCATCCATCAGTGATGTCTGGTTAACCAAATATTTAACATCTACAGCACATAAGAATATCAAGAAATGATGAATTGTTCAAGAAAGTAGATATTCATACTATTGGTACATCATTACAGGCAACAGTAGGATTAACTACAACAAAGAAAATATGATTACGAATCCAGCAGATAAAATTATTTTAGAGCTGGCAACAGTATTTTTGGCTACTTCTTTCAGTGAAAATCCAGATAACACATTGCAGAGACATTAAGAATACTATGTGTGACACAGTGAACCAATCTACATGGCAAGAATATCAAGAATATGCACGGTTCCAGAAAGTAGATGTTCATACTATTGGTACAGCCTTACAGGCAACAGTAAGATTATTTTAGAGCTGGCAACAATATCATTGGCTACTTATTTCAGTGAAGATTCAGATAACCATTGAGTGACATTTAGAATACTGTGCTGTGTGACTCAGTGGACCAATTTACAAGGCTATACATCAAAAATTTTCAAACAACAATGCTACCAAGACTTTCATACACTACTACAATTCACAGTTAGAATATCAAATAACTTGAAATTTTCTCAAGTGTTATGTTCACAGAGAATGAACTTATATCAGTGAATCAAGCTTCAAAGAGCAAATTACAATATAAAGCAACAGATACAAATAAAGAACTTACCCACTGACACAGCACGGGTGCAACGAGCATAGCTGCATTTCACAAATTCAGGTAGATGTTAGGTAAAAGCAAAGAGTCGGAGAGAGGCAAAGCACTCATGAGGGAGGAGTTGAACTTACGTGTAGCAAAGATTGTTTGTCAGTGACTGTAGTGCATCAGCAGTAAAATGATTCTCATCATAAAGGACATGGTAATGGGTGGGCCGACTTGTTCCCTGAAAGAAAAAATTTGACACTCAATATCCAATAATGATGTTGAGGGTAAAGAATGTGCACCAAGGTACTGATATATAATTACCTGAATACCAGCATGACTACACAAGTAGAAATCGAACTCAGTAGGATGACAAATCTTTTGGTCAACCACAGTTCCTGCAGCACATAGCACAAAACAATACCATATCAGAAAATACTAACAGAAGAATTAGCTATATGTACTCCACAACAGTGACACAAAAACCACTAACCAGGGAGGATGTTTCCACTTTTGTCAGTCATATCACGCCTTCCGTGAACCTCAGGGAAAAGCCTCGTGTGATGCCTTTTCTGGACAACTACAAACGTGACTGGAGGTAGGTATCCCTCCTCCAAAGAGGCGCATGCCTTGAAACAGAAAGAGAACAATAGTCACAAAACCACCAACATGGATATATAGCAACGCAAACCATATTTGGCAAACAAATATTGATGAAGGGAATCATTACCTTTCTGATGGCATCCATTTCATGAAGCAGTACATGGCTGAATTGACCTTCACTTACACCATCCCTGTATAAGAGTGATCAGTCAACACAATTCACTCAACAGAATACAAGCGTGAACCAAAAATAAGAATTTGAACCACATACCTATAGAATATTATCCTCTCAGGCCTACGGTTTGTCTTCCTGCGGAAAGCAATCAGTAGCTCCCTAAAAAAGGACCATGTCAGTTCCTAACATAAACCATGTGAGAACTGACAGTAAGTCTACTCATATCAACCACAACTAACCTGATCATGCCACCATTAACATTGTGCCCCTTCTGTGGATCTTTACTGACAGTAAACAGGTCTTCTATTATCTCTTGCCGGTGTGGTTGAGCAGAAACAAGACCTCTGTACTTGGTGATTTCTGGCCAGTCCATAGATGCCACCACCTGCACAAACATGAAAAGTACAACCATGTAACAGCACGATTATCACATTGTACACCTAAATAATGATTAAGAAATGAGAAATTGACAGTAATAAGAAGAAACTAACAGCAGCAATGGATGATGCAGAGTCCTCTCCTGGTGGGGGGTGTGTGACATCAGCGCCAAAGATGATTGTTGGGACTTCTGACACAAAGGGTATGCCATTGCGTACAAAGGCTCGCTCAAGAACTGTGTTGCGCCCTCCAACCTGCTCAAGGAAATGAACCATTGCATTCCTGTAAGAAAGAACCAAAACAAAATTTGCTCAAAGAAAATATATATCTCACATTCTCACCTTCACATTGACTTTGAGTGCAACATTTTCCAGGTATTGCTTGTTTGGCCTGCTAGCATGCTTTGGCAGGCAACATTGGGATACAATCCCAATGTCAGTCTCACAGACTCTCTTGATTTTTCCTGCCAAAGTACAAATGTCATAAGTATACTACTTAAATTCCAACAAATTACAAAGGTGTGTACAACCTAGATAACTGTGCATACCATAGAAACCACTAACGTCAGGCATAGAAGCTGTAGCTGACTTCGTGTTCCCTGTTGGGCAGCCATTTGTGTGGCCCTCCTGTGTACATCTCTCAAAGCATTCTCAATATGGTTAGGAGCAGCTGACTTGACTTCAACAAAAGGCCTTGGATTGACATTCTGCAGAGATGATAATACTCCCTCCAGTTTGGTAAATGAAGTCGTTTTGGACATGATTTGAGTCAAACATTGGGAATATAAATCATGAATAACTTTTAAGTCATTGAGTTTGGAAATGTGAAAACTACATGAATAGATTTGTTTTGCAAAATACTTTCATAAAAGTATACATATGTTAGTTTTTAACAAATATTTTTATAAAAATAAGAAGTCAAAGTTGTACTTTGCGGACCGTGTCGCTGTCCTAAACGACTTCATTTACCAAACCGGAGGGAGTAACTCAATTGTCATATATAGCAAACTACCTGGAATGACAACATTACACATCATAATTCAGAACACATGTAGATAGTGGACAACTTACCATTCCTGTGGCATTGCACATATGAGTCAGGTCCATACAGAACCTCTGTACCTCCTCAGGACGCATGCAAGAAAAGTTCAAACAAGTCCAGTTATCAATAGTTCCACCATTGATCATTTTCTGGAAAAGGGCACCAAAACATAGTAAGAAAGCTTTCAACATCTAAAGACTGGTCACTGACAGATACCCTCTAATTCCTGAAGGCTTGACAATCAGAGTGCAAAGATGCTTGACAGTTCCAATTCAAGCAATACTCAACAAACTTCATAGAAACATATGTAGTTAAGAGCATAACCTCACCTTGTTAATCATGTTCCACAGTCCCACACTTGGGGCGCAAGTTTTCTCCCTACCAGAGTCATTATATTTCAACTGAAATAAAATAAAGAAACTTATTAATCCTCAAAAAAAATTAAACAACAAAGTAATTCATCAACACTAAACTTCTTGCAAACAAAAAGTGAATCTTGCAAATTTGCCAAGGGTGGAGGCAGCACACGGGCTGGAACAGACACAAGGTCGCTGCAGACTTTGATGCCAAACTCCTGAGCAAACTTATCCTCAGCATAGTTGCTATGAACAACCATCTGTGGCATATTAGAAATCATCAGAGAAATGATACCCAACAGAGAAAAACACCATTGTTCTAATAATTAGAGAAGAAAATAAGGTCAGGATTGTACATCACGGATGCTCTGCTCCCTCTCCTGGGGACGTTTACAGGTCGCTCTAAGTATGTTGGTCACTTGTCTGTCATTAAGCTTCTTAGAGTATCTCTGCCCTTCTACGATCTTGCAAACCTGAAATCATTTTTTGGATGAAACACTAAACATTAAGCAAATAACTAAATTAAAACAGAATGACAATGGATACAGTACCTCCATAGGCAAATACACGGGACGAGAATCGCTGCCAGCCTGAAGACAGGGCCAAGAACCATACTTCAATCTGTAGTTATATTTGTCCCAAAAGTACTGCACAACAGTCTGTCTTGTTCCCTTGTCATCAACAGGAAATCTAAAATGACAAAGAATGAATGTAAGTTGATAAAACAATGTTGACATAGGTCAGAACAATCAAATTATGATATTGGTATACAACAAACTAACAAGGAGTTAGTAAGTGTTCTATAAACTAATTCAGAATTAATCTTCAGCAAGGAACAGAGCATCATATATTTCAACCTCAGGCAATATTTTCTCCAAATTATATTACTCCTAAACCATGTATTATACCTAGTACTCATACACCTATATACAAACATGCACAAAATCTTATAACAAACTTTCTAAAACATAAATGTTGTATAAGAGAAAGGAAGGCAGCCATTAAAGATGGATACTTACATCAGCTGGCTCATAGGGATGGGAGTTAACCCAGTTATCTTGTATCTTCTGATCTGGTCCTGTTGGTGACTTGTTTCAATACGGACTCCACGTAATGCTTTCTTTATCTGAATACAATTGAAGTCAAGTAAGATTGGTTAACAAATAGCAGCTAATAGCATGACATACTGTTCAGGAGGTTTTTGTAGATTCTCGGTGTTGAAATCTTTACCTTCACACGATCTCTGTCTGACAAAGGACGAGAGGTGTCACGTATGTTCAGGAACTCTTCCACAAATTTGATCACTGTCACGGGCTTATAAAAGGATGTTGCAGATATATCTGAAAAAAGGAACATGGGAAACCACATTAAAATTACAGTACCAAAACAGATAAAACAAAAGCCATGGGGTCAATTGTCAACAAAAACATAAGTGGTGTTACCTATATTCAGTGAAAGCCCCATTTGTGTTGGGCGCAGGCTCTGGTAGTAACCCCTCCAACACTCAAGCCCCTCACCAATGTCTCCTCTGTGACCAAAAGTAGTAGAGAAAAAGGATCTGGACACTGTGACATAACTGCAATGATTATCAAGAATTTGTTAGTGCCCTGGATAGAAGGTTAGTCTTAGAAATTCAAGAAAAGAACTGTGTAGCAATATTATACTTCCAAGACGGCGACTCCCTGAGGACAACATCAAGTACTTGTATGGTCTCTTGAGGCATGTCCCTCTGTCTTCCACGCAAAAACTGGTGAAGGTGGTACAAGTCTGTTCTCCCAGCAATTCAAATTGTGATCTTGTATTCTCTTTCCGCCCTACAAAATGAACATGATTAAGTTGCAGCAGATAGAAAACAACATTGGTATTGAACTGAAAAAGAGATGTGATATGTGAACTGGGAAGACCTTTCTTTGTCTTTCTTTTCCGGATCAACCAGTGTACGTAACCACAAACTCCTCTGATTCAAAAGGAAGCGAACCAGCAGTATACAGACTCTTCCTTCCATCATAGGCAGGCAATTTGCCTCCCAGAGCTGTCTTCCCATGCAACTTGATTAGTTCACTAAGAACTTCCCGATTCGTTTGTCTCGACTTTGACTCAGGATTAATGGCAACCTAGAGGTAATTGCAGCGCAAAGTTAATCATAATCTTTGAGTTAAACTAAACCATGGTTTTACAAATTACATTACACAAAAAACAGAGTAGCTAGTTCTTTACGCTGCAGTTATATAGCAGTAGGCATAGTCAGGGTGCAGGGAGCTAAATTGCTAAATACTCACATAATGGATAATCAGGTAACAAATTTGCACCAAACTGTTCACATTCATGCAAGTAAACAAAATATAAATGAATTGCAGTATCCTAAGATAGTGCAAGCACAACAAAAATCACATCATGTATTTAGTTGACAGAGCACGCCAGCGCGGTCTCGGACACGAAGAGCTTCTTCTCGACCTCCTTCGCCAGCGCCGCGGCAGACGGCGCGGAGGTGGCCGGGGCCGGCTGGGGCGCTCGCGTCGGGGCACCCTGCACCAGCTGTCGCGGAGCCGGAGCAGAAGCCTGCGACGCCGAGGAAGGAGGCGCGCGGATGGTCACCGGCGCCGCAGCAGGCGCAGGCGAGAAGGAGACCGGAGGCGCCGCCGGCGCGGGCGCCGGCGCCCGGTACACGACCGCAGGCGGCCCGTACGCGGGCCGGTACGCGACCGTCGGCGGCGCCTGCAGGTACCCCGTCGCGCGCGGCGTGGACGCCGGTGGCGGCCACACGAATGAGCCGCGGCCTCCACCGCCGCCCCTGCCCCCGCCTCCTCCGTACTGCGGGCGCTGGTCCCCGCGGTCGTCGCCGCCGCCGCGGCCTCCCCGGCCTCTGCCGCGGTAGGCCATGGGAGGGAGAAGGAGGGGCTCCGGTGGTGGTGGGTTTTCTTGGCAGTGGATAGGAACGAGGGGAAGCAGCAGCAAGGGGGGAGGGAGAGGAGAGGAGACGGAGTGGCGGAGTGGTTGAGGGGAAGGAGTGGCCTTTATATAGGCGGAGGAGGCGAGGAAACCCTAGACCCGTGAGCTCGGGAACGGAGGCCGGGGGTCGCCAGCTCACCAGGCACCACGCTGTTTGCGTCCGTACGAGAGTGTCTAATCATGCTTAGCAACTGCCTTGATGGTCAAGTCATGGATCGGCAGCAGAGGAGCCATGCCATTGCCATGGTTCTCTAGTGGGTCTTTAATTAATTATTAACTTTTGTGGGTCCTCCAGTCCAGGTCTTTGTTAATTAAGCAAGCTGGATGGGGAGGTGCTGTGGGTGTATGGACACGGTGCACAGCACCGGCTGTAGTCCTCTGGCTACTTTTTTTCCCCAAGGGAATCAGTTTGGTCCCTAAGAAGCATCTCCAGGTGGGGGCCTCCATATGAGACTCTACTCCAAAATTTGGAGGTTTGGTCAAAAATCAATCTCCAAGAGGCTCTAAATGGCCCTCCATTTTTGAGGCCCCTCCAAATCTCCCTTCCAAGCCTCCATTATTGGAGGCCCTCTCCTCCCCCTTCAAAATGTGATCCCACCATTTTTATTATTTTTCCTTTTGTTATTTACCTTTTCCTCTCTCGTATGACAAGACGGGTCCACATCAAAATAGAGGTCCAAGTTAATTTCTTCTTTGGAGTTGAGATGCATTTTTGGATCTCTATTTTTTAGAGTTGGACACGTAAATGATGTTTGAAGGCCTCAATTTGGAGGCTTCCGCTGGAGATGCTCTAAGGTTTTCCTTGACATTAACTATATGGTCCTTACTCCCATGCGCAAATTTTATTGTAGATAGACAAAATCTATGAGTTATTACATCTAAGATACCTTGTGTCAATAGACATAATGCTCCTAGAAATTGTGTCATTTTTATCCATGTTTGTTTCTGCATCTCCATAAAGTTATTGGGAGACATTTTGGTCTCGTAGCTGATACTTTTACATATTTTATTTAGTACAAAAGCTAAAACTTTTAGCTATATCCAATCCTTTTACTTGGATGGTCTGATACTAGACTTTGTTTTTTTTGTTGGGTAAATCTGATAAGGTAACTAGACTTTAGCCTTTGATTCAAACATGCATGGTCTTACGTACCCTCATATTTGAACGGATTTATTACCCTTAGATCCAAAATTTGTTTGAAGCCAATAGATAACAGTCAGCCTGTTCGGTTGGTGGTGGTATATGGTGTTGGTTTTTATTCGAGAGAGATGTCTATTTGCTACGGTCTTTGTGGCTAGTTTGTTGTGAGAGAAAAATACTGCTGACTGTTGGCTGATAAGCCAAGCGAACGAGGCCAGCATTCGTTGGTTTGGTCTTCCGACCCCGGTCGTTTGCGTGCAGCGCGCGTACGGTGCGGCTGCAACCCCACTCCGATCCTCACCAAGTCTCACCGCAACAGGACCACGTGGCCGGCCGGCCGGGGGAGGGCAATGCCCATGCAAGCGTTGCATGCAGGGGGGTCGGTCGCGCGTGCAGAGCGAGGGCAGGTGTGGCCTGCGATTAAGCGGGCGTTTAGGGCCTTGACAAAGTAGCCGTCTTTAGAGAAACTCCAAGAGTCTCTTTAAAAATCACTAGTTAAAATCTTGATTTAGCTAGTATGTAAAATGAAATAGCTAGGAAAAATTGTTGACATCCAACAGCCTCTCTAAACTGCACTCTCTATATGCTCCACCATCTGTGGGTCCCGCCTACCATACTCATCAAAATCAGGATAGCTAGTCACTAGCCACTAGCCAAAGATAGCTAGTGGGGCAACAAATTTAGCTAGTTAGAATAGCTAGTTGGGTAGATAGCTAGTCTGTTGGAAGAGTGTTTTTGAGATTTTTTTTCAAAATTTAGCTAGCCGATTCATTTTAGCTAGTCTCTTGGAGTTGCTCTTAGAATCTCGAACTGTGCGTACCATGGAAAAAAATAGCGCGCTATAGCACGCTAATAGCGGCGCCGAGCATTTGCCGCAACGATATCTTACTTTTTTGCGCTATCGGTGCTATTGCCGCTATAGCACGCTAAAGCGCCGCTATTCAAATTTAGCGCCATAGCGCCGCAAATAGCACGCTATGCATATTTTTTTATTTTGATGCTGAAACCTGAACCATAGAAGATCGTTGCTCTTGGACTTGATGCCTTTATGGTTGTTTACTTGTTTCCTTTAAATTGTGGCTATTTATTTTTGTTAAATGTTTATGGTTGAATGGTTAACTTATGGCTGAATCCTCATGTCTTCATGGTTGAATTAATGAATTATGAACTTATTATGTTAGTTGTGGCTTGTGGTTATCAACTTATCATATATATCTGCTGCTATTATATTTCCTGTTATTTGATTAAAATAGCGCGCTATAGCGGCGCAATAGCGGCAAAATAGCGCGAGCAAACAACTAACGCTACTGCGCTATTGAGCGGCTATAGCGTGGCTATAGCGGCGCTATAGCGTCCGCTATAGCTGCAATAGCGGCCAGAAACAGTCGCCGCTATTTTTCATAGCCCGCGATTAAAAACCTTGGTGCGTACAGACAGATGTGCAGACACCTCATACAGCCCATAAACAGAAGGCTGTATGTAGATAAGATCAACTACAAATGTGTTTGTATGTACCATTGTGTGGCTATTTGATTGAATAATATCACACATAAATAGTAGAAATATGATTACAATAATTTAAACCATTAATATGATAATTATATTATATATAGTTACAATGTTTTTTCTAATTTTGTTTGTTTCTATATCATTGTCATATGTGATGGATTAGATGCTTCTTTAGTTCTACAAGATGCCACTACAAACCTTGAACTATAGTTGTCATTTGTGCAATATATTTTTCTTTTTTTACAATATTTATTTTCTTCATTAGTATTTTTCGTTCCTCTCTCATTTTCCCTTTGCCTTTTTCTTCAAAATGCTAGTAAACTCGTAGTCTGATGCGAGGTGAATATTCCAGACGCTAACGTGGCAATCGATCCGTCCACATGCTCCACGGTCTCTTTATTCTGAAAAAACAATGCTCCACGCCACTAAGTGGCCTTTTTCTATCCACGCGTGGAAGGGACAAAGAAATATAGACCTTCCTTGTCGCCGTGGAGAGTGGAGACAGAGTGAATCGAGACGAGAGAACATAGAAGACAGGAGGGGAGCAGCAGTCCAGCAGAAGAGAGGAGGGGGGAAGGACACGAGGAAGGAGAAGCACAGGAGCACGTGCGAGCTCCTCGCGGCGCAAGCGGCGGTTGGGCGGAGCAGCTCGTCG
Organism: Cenchrus americanus; assembly: GCA_947561735.1. Classification (NCBI taxonomy): domain Eukaryota; kingdom Viridiplantae; phylum Streptophyta; class Magnoliopsida; order Poales; family Poaceae; genus Cenchrus; species Cenchrus americanus. The sequence continues at coordinate 6,950,551 of OX387240.1, read as the reverse complement.
CGGCGGCCGGGTGGAACAGCTCGCGGCGCAAGCGGCAGCCGGGCGGAGCAGCTCTTCGCGGTGCAAGCGGCAGTCGGCGGAGCAGCTCATCGCAGTGCAAGCGGCGGCCGGGGTGTTGCAGCCCGCCTGCGGCTTGCGACGTTCAGGGCTCGAGACCGGCGAGGTAGACAACCGCTCGGATCTAGGGTGGCCATGACCGCGGATCTCCGCTTCCCCCAGCCGGATCACTGCGCCACCGCTCCTCCCAGTGCCGCCGGCGGAGGGGGCCGACGTCCCTGTCTCTACTGTAGCTCGATTTGGCGCGAAGAAGTCCCCCACGCGCGCCACACGCGGGATCCGGGCCACTACCGCTTGGTGAAGACGGCCTCTACAACCCGGCGTCACGCGTCTGCTCCGCCTCGGGCAACGGGTCGCCCGCGTCGCCTGGTGTCTAGCGACGCTGAGGCCGTCGGTTGGGAGGCGCGGGGGGTTTTCTGCAATTTTGCCGTCCTGTAGACGGGATGTACAGACGCGCTGTGCATGCCCTTAGCCGCGAGCGAGGAAAAGCAAAAGTTGTGTGTGTTTGGAACTAGTAAAATATGCAATTATGGTTACAGTTAATGAAGAATATTCCAAACGATCAAACAACGATTGGAGTAGCAAGCATTATGCAGCCTGTTCGTTTGTTTGGGTGGTGATGGTAGTCTTTGGTTTATTCAGAAAAAAATCTTCTTGACCAGTTCTTTGGTGGCTTGTTTGTTAAGAGAAAATTATCACGGCTTGGTGGTCGATAAGCCAAGCGAACAAGGCGATGGTTACGCCACTTTACTTTCTACTACTCAGCCTTTTATCATCTCTGTGTAGTAGCTAGCTTGGATTCGAACACATTTGAACGGCGGATTACCGGCTTATTAGATCCAAACATGGTTGCCGATCGAAGATATCTGATTAGGCTTTTTTTGTTCTTCCGATCCCGACCGTATGTGTGCGCGTACACGTACGTACGGTGCGGCACCGCAGCAGCAGCAACAGCAGCAGGGTCCCACATGGTCGGTCGCCCGGGGAGGGCGCCAGAGAGGGGCATGCATGTGGTCGATTCGATCGGAGCTAGCTGTGGCTATAGATTTCCAAACGGGCCGCCCGGCCCGAGCCCGGCACTAGCCCGAAAAAGCCCGGCACTAAGCGGCCCGGCCCTATGCGGCCCGATGTATCTTTCGTGCCGGGCCGTGTCGGGTGCCGTGCCGCACTAGCGGCCCAGGCACGGCCCTATGGGGGCTCGTTTTCGGGTCGTGCGGTGCCGGCGGCACGAACGGGCCGGTGGGCCGCGAGCGGGCTTGTGGCCGGCACGACACTCTCTCCGCGGCGGCGGCCGGCGGTGCCCCCTCGGCGGTAGATCCCGGCCGGCGCGCGCCCGCGGCGCCCATCTCGTGGTGCCCGTCATTGCCCCGGTGTGGCGCTGGGGAGGATCCGGTGAGGGAAGGAGTCAGGGAAGAGCGGGGACGAGAGCCGCCGAGCGCCATGGTCGCCGGCGTGAAGGGGACGAGGGAGCATCCGCCGCGCCGCGTGTGACGGGGAGCGGCCGCCGAGCGCCATGGTCGCCGCGCCATGGTCGCCGGCGTGGAGGCGGCCGCCGGCCGGCGTGTGCGGTGGAGGCGGCCGGCCGTCGTGGTGGAGGTGGAGGGGGCCAGTGACGGCGGCGTGGGTGGAAGACTGGAGTGGGGCGGCGGCGGCTGCCTAGGGAGGTGGAAAGAGTGATGGAGGTGAGAAAATTAGGGTTAGGGTTAGAGATGAGTTGGTTTATATACTATAGGTAGATGGGCTGCTAACAGGCCTTTGGTAGGTCGGGCTAGATTCGTGCCTGAGGCCGGGCCGCTTTCGTGCCGCCCCCTATCGGGCCGTGCTTCGGGCCGGCCCGACGGGCCAAGGTGGTGGCCCAGGCACTAAAAGGTCCTCGGGCCGGGCCGGCACTAGGCACTATTGATCGTGCCTCGGGTCGGGCTAGGGCCGTGCTTTTTCGGGTCGTGCCTCGTGCCGTTGATCGGGCCTGGCCTATTTGGAATTCTATAGCTGTGGCCTGCACGCGCGCAGCAAAAGCAAGCTATCTCCCTCGCCCCGCCCGCCCGGTGCTGCGTCGGCGGCGCATGCACCGTGCTCGCATTTGGCTGCTAGCGCCGCGAGATCGAGCGTGTGCCTCTCGCGGGCGGGGCGGGCGGTGGTGGAGTCGCTGCGACAGCTAGCTAGCGTGGTGCAGCTATCCCCATGCATGCTCTCTCGCTCGCGCTCGCTCGGGGTCGGGAGGGGAGGGAACTTTTTGCTCTCTTGGTACGTACGGTGGGCGGCCGGAAAACGGTGGCAATGCTAGTACACGTAGGGTTTGCATTGGAGACGAGCGATGCACGTGCGCACGCAAGGATGGGAGATGGGACGGCCGAGCGCCGGCTCCGCACTGCCTGTGGAGAAGGAACAAAACGGCGTCGGTCAGGTGCATGCGTGCGCGACGCCGTACGTCCAACGAGACACGGCCGTCGTCTGCGGCGTCGTCGTCCCGTACGTCCCGGGCGCGCGCGGTGCATGGCGCCTCTAGATTATTATTCTACAGCATATCATTGTGCAAGCCCAGGTACATATTAAACCGCTGCATGCTGAGCCGGTGGTCAATGTCGACGCAGCTGATCGAGGAACGTGCGTGAGAGCTAGCGAAAGGTTGGTTATATTACTCGGCCGCCGCGTACGTGTGATCGATCCACGATTACACCTTTTCTGTAGCTAGCTAGCTAGCCCGGATAAATCTGACGAACTCATGTTTGAACTTGTATCCCTACATATTCGAACGGATTATTACCCAGCTTTAGATCCAATTAATCCAAGCAAACAAGGTGAAGATATTTGTTGGTTTTTCTTCTCCCGATCCCCGCATGCGTGCGCGTACGTACGGTGCGGCGGCAACACCGCAGCACCCACTCACCAACCCCTCTCGGCCTCTCCGGCCCCCGTCTCGATCACCGCAACAGGCAGGCCCACATGGCCGGCCGGGGGAGGGCAGGCGGCGCTGCAGGGGGTCGGAGCCGTTGCCTGCAAGTGCGCTTTTAGCCGAGCAAAAAGCAAGCTATATCTCCCCCGCCCGGCCTGCCGGCGGCGGCGGCGCACCGTGCTCGCCTTTTGCTAGCGCCGCGTCAATTAGCATCGTATAATAAGCAATAAAAAGGGGGGGGGGGGGGGATTGCATAAAAGACAGATCAACAACATCACCCAGCATATACCATAATGTTCTGCATCGATCGGTTCGATTTGGGTGCAAGGTAGTAGCACTCATAAACCTGGCACGTACGAACTCAGATCGAAGTTTGCAAAAACAAGGAGTACTGAAGAAGGACAAAAAAAACAAGACGCGACTAATTAGATCTTGCGAAAAAGAGTAAAAGGAAAGAGTTGCGGTATTTTAGAATATAAAAAAGAGTTTCAACTTTTTTAAACAGAGAGATAGAGAGAGAGAGCTAGAGTTGGAACAGGCAAAACCCAAACCGAATACGGAGTATGTATGTACGGTGTTGCAATGCCCTGGGCTCATCATAGGGCTATATACGTACGTTTCTCTTCGTACCTATCTATTCTCCACGACACAATAATCAGTAGTGTTGACCAATCTAAAAAAAATCAGTCTTGACCTTTGAAACCCATCGATGGATCAGATCATAGGACCTCGTGAGCTCGACGAATTGAGATACGTACAGGTTTCCACTTTCTTTTCTTTTTTTTCAATCATCTACGATGAATATATATAGATGCATGCACTCTATTCTTTTGTTTCTTTTTTCTGGCTACTATCACAATTGTCAACGGTAGTCTCGCAGTAATGCTAGTGTGTGAATTTTCGGCTGTATATATACATATTTTTTTTCCACTAAGGGCCACGCCCGAATTTCATTACCAAAGCAACGAAATTGCAGAGTTTAAAAGTCTTGATGATTTATTTCTGATTTAATTTTACAGGAGACAACTCCGGAAGTTTGTGTTTAAGCTCAGAGGGAAAAAGTCTGGGATATACGTCAAAGACATTTACGACACACGCAAATATCCTCAGAACGAATTAATCAGACTGCCGTCATTGTCGCGAGAAATAGTGCAGCGAAATGTGATGAGAAAGCTGAAAGACGAATTCGATGAGCTCAAGTCGAAGGGGGTGCTACGGTGGGCGGTGTGATAGCGTCTGTTAGACGGTCGCTCGCCATGTACAACAACCTCCCAAAACCGTGTAATCACTTTTCAGGCCACCAATGGCCATTTGGCAACAACGCTGATGTTATGTTTAGTTTTTTTAAAAAAATCACCATCTATCTATCACATCAATCCTTGGATACTAATTAGAAGATGAATTGATGATAAAATTTATTCCATAACCCCTATCTTAATTTTCGAGACGAATCTAATGAACCTGATTATGTCATGATTAGACAACGTCGTGCTACAGTAACTGATATTTAATGACGAATTAATTCAACTTAATAGATTCATCTTGCAATCTTTGGTTCATTCGCGTAATTATTTTTGTAACTAGTCTACGTTCAGTACTCCTAATATACCTTAAAAGTGGACAAAAAAGTTTCACTTATGCAACTCAATGGGCTTAATGGGCAAGATTTTCAGCGTTGGCAACCCATATAGCACACAACTCATCAGCAATCACCACGTACATAACACAAGGGTAGGTCGATTTCACTTAATCTAAGGTTACATGTAGATAGGAGATTCCACCTTTTTCTGTCACCAATATAATTTAACATCAGCAGTGAATGGAAAACGAGCAAGAGCAGAATATTACATCACTGAATGCCTCTAGAGGACTTTACTGTGAGCTCTACAAAGGATGCTGCATTGCTCTGCCTTCACGTCCAGGGTTTGTCTCAACCCCCCACCACACTCTACTGAGGGGAATGGCCTTCCCTTTTAACTTGAGAACATTAGAGGTTCAGAGTTATGGTAGTACGACTGTGCAAATGAGTATAAAAATGTTCACTTGTGTCTGCTTCATGCTGTAGCCAAAAATTTGTAATACTTGTGTACTTGTCTCGTTATTTGCAAAATGTACGCTTAATCCACATCATAGTTTGACACCACATTTGGCTTGTATATCTGCAGATCAGTGCAAGGCAATGAAGAAGGCCATAAGAGAAGTCCTCAAAGATACCACTCACCTATGGTGCAAGTGGCATATATTCAAGGATGTCCCGGAAAAAAATTGGCACAGAACTGGTTTTGAAAAAGGATGGCTCCCCCGCTCGCATCTTGTGAGATGGCCCCCCAGCCCCGGCGATCCTCGCGCCGGTACCGGTGCCAGTGCCGCCACCTCGCCTCGTGTGCCCCCAAGCCCTAGCCTACGAGGCGCCGTCGACCGCAGCTTGCGTCCGCCGAAGCTGCTGCCGGTACCATCGGGTGCCTAGTCAGCGCCAGGGCTGGAGCCCATGTTCAAGAACTCCTTCTGCAAGACTTCCATGCCACTGCATTCCCAGGTGCCACCCCCTCCCCCGTGCCCAGTCGCCAACTTTCATCTGGGTCACTCCGTCGCTCCACTCTCCACGGTTCAACTCCTGTTTTATCATGTCTCTTCTCTCCTACCACCTCACCTCTCCCCCGGATCTCCTCCGAGCGTGTCACGTTGGTAGATCAGTCTTTCACGCTAGAATCTCTAACCAAAACGTTGCTAACTTCGTTGTGCCGTGTGGCTTCCTGGAGCTCGACCGCCTTAGGTTTCCACCTGCACTCGTCGGAGCTCCAAGCTTCTGCCATGGCGAACGCGCTCAAGGTCGACGAAGGAGTTATTGCGCCCCACCCACCCGCCGCTGTTGCGAGCTGTTTTGTCTCTAACACAAGTGCCTTTTGTCGATGTCAGCGCCCCTCTGACTGTCATGCCAGACGTGCGTATCCCGACTTAAAATTTGGCTCACTCTGCTATGTCTCCTCCTCCCCCGCTTCCTGAACTCCAACATGCTCCCTGGAAGACGCGCGTGGAGCCCCCTGTAAATTTCAGATGACTAAGGGCACTCACAGTGCAGACTTTACATAGAGTCTAAAACTTTTTATTACCTCAAATGTATCATGGACTTGAAGTCTAAATAAGAGTCTTGATTTTCTATCTCTCTTCCACAAATATACTGCAACATAAGCATCACATTGACCAAACACAATAAATATGAAGGTAATAAATAAGATTAGACTCTATGATAGAGTCTATACTGTGAGTACCCTAGGACCTTCCAAGTGTCAGAACATTTCAGAGCCAGGCATGTGCAGACAAGGTAAATGTGAGGACATGATTTTTTCGGATGCCATGCATGTTATGCGTCGATCATTTCAGGTGACTACTAGTAGGGGCTCAAATGTGCTGTAGACTGTAGTGAGTTTACAGTTCAATTCAGACCGGTACGCAGCGACCTGGTCACGAAGGAAGCGTTCCGGGTGTGACAGCCATTTTGTGTGTGGGCGTGCAGGGCACCCGACCAGGTGCGCCTACGTTCCCTGCGGCTGGCGCCGAACGTGACGAACCACGGGATCAGCCGCAGCCTCATGGCCACGGCACATACATCATCAGGAGTACGGTGAATATTCGCAATACGTTACAAACACGTACGTACGTACGTACGACGAGCGATCCGTCCCGGCGTCCCGCCCGCCGGCAACACGCACGGGTCGAAACTTGGGCTGGGCCAGTCGGTTCCTTGCATCGCACGAAGCTAGCGTTCCAACGAATTTCACTCGTGCTGCCCGGGGCCGTGCTAAAAAAAAAATTACTCGTGTTGTGTTGCCCGGGGCGGTATATAAAACAGGTCATCAGGGTCCCAAAATTTGAATTCCCGCTTGCTTTTTCATTTCCATTACCTCTCCTTCCACCCCATTCTCTCTTCCACTAGACAGCCAGGAGACAAGACCTCGCGTTCGAGCAACACCGCCATGGCAGCGGTTGCGCCCTTCGTCGCCGGGTTAGTGAAATTGCCAACGCCTCCTCCCTCACTTCATTCAGTTCAATGTCGCGCCGTGCATATGCTGGGAAGCGTTTAGGGGATTTCGCTTGCTGAACCTTTTGTTGGATTATTATTTTCTGCGATTATTTTGTGCTGTGCGTTGAACTTTCAATGATCATATGTCGCGCCGTGCATATGCTGGGAAGCGTTTAGGGGATTTCGCTTGCTGAACCTTTTGTTGGATTATTATTTTCTGCGATTATTTTGTGTAGGATTTGTTTAGCCGCGAGATCCAATTTGCGTTGAACTTTGAATGATCATCACCAGTCACCAGTGGATGGTTGGGTTCTGCACTCTCACAAACCCGTGGATGGATTTGGTTTCGTGTCAATTCTCCGTTGCGTTCTAATTGAGTTTCATATCCTAACAGTTCGCCGCGGCGACACGTGTTTGCGTTCATCTGATCGCGACCTGACCCTCGTATATTATTATTTTGTTCATGTGGCAGGGCTGGGGTGGCCATCGCCCATGTGGGCAGGTCCATCGTCGCTTGGGTGCGCAGGGAGCTCCACTACTTCATCCCCGACTCGCCGACCTCCATCACCGATCTGTGGGAGGCGTTCGTCCTCAACGCCCGCATGAACACCCGCGAGCGTGTGCGCCTGGCCCAGCGTGACTTGGAGAGAGCGTGTGCGCATTTGCCGAGTGGAGGTCGGAGCGCCTGCTGGTGGGGGCCCTCGTCGTCATCGTGGTGTGGGGTGTCGTGGTGGTCGCACTCGGGGACGCCGACGAGGAGGTGAGGACGATCGTCTCTTCCGCTTCGCCTCTTTTTCTTCGCCCTCCCCATTTGATTCTTCCGTGAGGCCGACCATGGCGGGCGGAGCTAGGGTTCCGCCGCGCGGGCACGGTTGTGATCTGTTTATGTTCTTATGCATTTCTCTTTGATCAATCGATTTGGATGCTAGTGTGGACGAATCCGGCGTGCGCGGCCCGGCCGATCTATCGATTTGGTCAGATTTTTGTCTGGATTCGTGCTAGGGTTCCTTCTCAGGTTGATTAGTTGCATAGGCGGCCTTTGTCTGATTTTGTGCTACGGATTAGACATGGGGATTTGGTGGGTTCCTGATTTGCTTGTAAAATTTTTTCCCCTTGCTGATATACTATTGCTCCCCTGGAGAAATTTGTGATTATAGGACTCCACTGCGTATGGCTTGCTGCAGGAGCACGTGACTATTGTTAGGGTTCTGCTTTCTGATTAGGGAGATGTTATTTCACACTTCGCATTTAACTGCCATTTAGCCCACATTCCCTTGTGCATGTTTACTTGACTATGTTTCATTGTTTCAAAATTATATGTCTATTTGAACAGGATTTGTGATGCCTAGTGCTTTGTCCTTTCCAGATTTTTTTCATTACTTGCCTTTTTGATAACCTAGTGCTTGGTGTCGTTTCCATCGACGCTTGCCACAAAATTTGCTCTCCATTACATCAGCGTAGGGTTCTGTTTATTGATTTATTTTTGGGGTCTGACATTGGCCTTCACTGCTGTAGTCATTAATGTTTTAAATTCACTATTGTGATTTAGATTATTTATGGTCAAGAAAAATTGAAAGTTTTTAGTTCACTGTCCACGTTCACAGTTCGCCTTTACTAGGTCTCTATTATATTTTTGTTCTTTAATTATCTCATCATCTTATTTTTCCTTTCTGTTTTTTAATTGATTTGTCTCTGGTACTCACAGGATGATGATTTCCTACCACTGCCAGTTGCACTGGCCCCACCGCCTGCTGTCCCCACCGCCACGTCTGCCTTCTACCAGGTGCTGGGTCAGGGGCGCATCACCTCATTCAGATCCGCTCTCCTTGCCTCGGCGTACGACCTCTTGCCCACCGCTCCACTGCCTGCTGTCCCCACCGCCATGTCTGCATTCTACCAGGTGCTGGGTCGGGGGCACACCACCTCATTCACCCTCGGCGTACGACCTCTTGCCCAACGCTCCACCACCAGCTGTCCCTGCGCAGCTCCCCCGTCACTACTGAGTCAGTGCGGCTACATGTGAGTTATCCACCGGAATCTACCGTTTTAATCAGTTGTTGTGCATTTGTTCTCATATGCTTGGCTAATTTGGCGAAAATTGGGTGTTTCCCCAGAAAATAATCATTTCACTGTATCTTGCAAACCACGAATCGTTTAAGAAAAATGCCATTAAATAACACATCACCTAATATTTCTGCTTATGAGTCAGCAATTAATCTTTCCCAATGGAAATAGGATAACATTTCTGTATTGCTGTACACCAACACGGAACCATAGGTTTTCATTCTTTTTTTCTTACAGCAAAATGTATGCTCTTACACTTTTTGTGTGCCCAAGAATTAAATGCACCAAATTACCAAAATGCACATAGTGTGGGTTAGCAGATACCTTCCTTAGAAATTCAGAATGCTGCAGAGAATGTAACATATACATACTGTCAATATATCTTCTAGTCTTCTTGTTCCAGCAAGCAGACGTGTTTCATCAATAAAAGCTAGCTTTGCAACACCCTGGATAAAAGAATTCAACATAAATATATCTCCATGACAAATCAGTAGTCTGAAAAGGAATGGTTTAGCTATATGCATTACCTGCTATGCAAAACGTCATTCATGTCTATCTCCAAATCTGCACATGCATTATCGGTGTTAGGCATCATGAGTTAGTATGATTTTATAAACACACAATGCCATCCTATGTATTTGGTAGTTCCTGAATACTTTATTTTGTGTTACATAATAGGAGCTAATACCTTTGGGATAGAAAGACTTCAAAGGTGAATTTGGATGAGTCATTAAATCCTCGTAGTACTTTGTCAGTGCATCGGAGCTACAGAAGAATATAGCAAACATATCAGAACTCATTATATTTTACACTCTTTCTAACATATTCACATGCATGGGGGATAACAAACCTGGCAGCTAGTAGGGTCCCCATAAGCTGATCATATGGCTTGAAAGGCTGACCTAAGAAAAATGTAATATCCAATTCAGCCAAGTCTTTTAGGTCAGATGCAAAAGGCGCATAATGAGTTACATGTTTGGATAGAACATGATGTGGATGGGGTGAAAGCAGTGTTTCTCCACCAAAATCAGCACGTCCTTTGACATACATGACTGCCACTTTAACTCTGTCCTCATTTGGTACTCCTACCATCTCAGATTTTTTTTTGCCTTTCTAATCCAACCATCAGCAGTACCATCAAACTCAGGTAATGACTGTTGGGGAAAATTGGGTGAATCCTCAGATCTGGGTGGGTTGGAGGGATTTGACGCAGATGCTCATTGGTAGCTTCCCTAAACACCTTGTCACCCCGAGATTTCTGTCACTAATCGGGAAGTCCAGATAGTTCATGGGTTGCTTGCCTACCTTGCCGTCTATAGTTAACAATGTTTGCAAATCTGTTTTTGTATAAATGTGTTCTTCTGTATTACAATCTATTTCAAGTACCTTTATTTTTCATCTCAACTGACAGATTTTATTTTGTTGAAATTTCAGTTTTGCTATCGGAAGTGGTGACAAACAAGATGGGGGTGAGATACATCCTGTGAAATGTAGATACAAAGAGTCATGAATGCCCGTCACAGAAATAGTTTTGACCAGATGGTAGGGCCAGACGACGTGCTGGTCAATCCATACTGGATGATCTTTTTTTTTTTGCTGTAGGTTTCAGCACATGGCAGGGTCAGACTTTGTGCTGCTCAATACATGTTGGATGTTTTTTTTGTTCAGTAGATGCTTTTCTAGTGAGAAATTGGCTTAGGGCCTAATGAAACAAGCGGTTCAATTGGTTTCATATGCAAAGCGGTTAAGAAACTCATGTGTCTAACCTAGTTTTTTTTGAGCTGACGCATCCTGCATGTTGTACTACTGTGCGGTCACTCTTCCATCTTCTCCAATCAAATCTCAAGTTACGCGGGTCATGGTTTACTACGTATCTTGACTGGACTTGATTCTTGCAATGTGCCATGGTTTTTGTTCCTTTTATTTACTAGTTATTACTCCCAGTCCTTTTGACAATCATGTTGTGACTGTCAACTTGAAAGTGTTTTTATTTTAACTCTTGCAGTTATATTTTCCCAACCTATTAAATTACAGGATTTATGACAAGTTTGCATGTTGTGCATGGAGAGTTTTGTTTACACCTAATATGTCACCCTCACAGAAAGGGCCTTCCTGTATTCATCTTAGAAAGCCTTCCTGGATTTGGGCTGATGAGCCCTCGACTTTATCCTTGACTTAATGATAAAATGATGCAACTTAGGACCTATTTGGTTACCAAAAACTTATAAAAATTACACGAGCTTATGAGCTTTTCTGTACCAAACACAGGAAGATTATTGGGGCCATAAGCTCATAATCCCCCATACGTTGTTGAAAGTTGGATGATAGAGTCTTCGGGGTCATTGCTTGCAGGCTGTATGCAATGGAATGCCTGGAGGATCTTGGAGGAGATCGGCACCACCACCAAGGCACCAAGTGGTGATCTTGCCTCAATTAATGGAGGAACTTCATGAGGTTAGTGGGGAACTGAGACTGAGAGAACTGAGACTGAGATTAGAGCTGTAGTTTTTTTTTGGTTGGCATCGTTGGGGCACTTGCATGGTATTGGTTTCTTCCTAACGCCCGAGAGCTGAAAAGGAATGTGCAGCGTTGAGCCTCTGCGTTGTATAGACTTACTGGTCGGTAGTTCTGGAACTGTAACATGAGGGTACCAGAGTAAATTTTCCAGTTGTCAACAAAGAGGCAAAACGCTTTGTTTTCATGTACAACAGAGAGTGTTGTGATGTGAGCCAACATGGTTGAAGTCAAGAGAACCTCACGAGAAGGAGAACTTCTGGAATGAGTAATTATGCAAACAAAACACACAATATCGACCTTTTCATAAGAAACAAGCAATTTAGAAACCTTATCTTACCCTGGTATTTAAGACCTCTTGACGACTTACTTTTACATGAGAGGTTATAGGCTTGATTGTAATCTTAGAACCAGACGAATTTTGGGCAATCTGTTAGGACTGAAATGCCCTGAACAGAGAGGGGAGTGGGGGCAGAGGTAGAGGGGATAAAATAGCCAGCTTGATGAGCATGACAGTCTGGTAGTGATCGTAGACAAGCAAAGATGTCACACCATCTGTCAGTGGTGATTTAGAGGAGGAAGAATGGAATGTTTAGCGGGAAGTTAGTATTGGGGCTGTTTTAATTTCTAACCGAGATGAACATGGGAAACATTGTGGGTAGTGGCACCATACAGCTGGCAATTAAGGATTAGAGTAAATCAGTAACAAGTCAATTAAATCAAGTGTGTCCTGTAATGTTGGTCGTAGGAGTTGCAGTTGAACTAGAGGAGGGCAGTAATTAGAGGTCTAGTGAGGCCAAAGTCAGCAAAAGTGTCACTCTGATGGAATGAGGACAAGTTCATAGCTGAATGGTATTATTTGTCAGCTAAAACGTTCGGTAAGGATTGGTAACCGATTGGATGCTTGGGGGAGTCGAGAGGATTTTTTCCTGAACAAATTTGGAGGGGGGGGGGGGGGACCTACTTATGTATTGATCTTCCGCTGAATCCCACTTGCTATGTTTAACTTTAATGTAGCAGTAGCAGCAGCAGCAGTTGTTGTTGTTGTTTTAAAGGTACAAGGACTTATATGACACCAGGGGAAAAGTTTAAGGGCGTTGACCCCTTTTAGATGTTTTCTAACTGAACAGAATCCAGTTAACAGCTTCCTTTGGAACTTTCTCCAATATAAAGAGGATTAGCTTTAGGTGGATAAAACTGTAAAACAATGGATTTTCATGCTTTTGAACTGCAAAATTTGACTTCAAGTTGAATGATTAAGCGGAAGTGCTAATTTGTTACTGAAGGTTTCTTACAATCTACAAGTGCGGAATTTGTCGTTTCACTGAACCTCAAACACACACACGTTCAAATAACTACCTACTGTCTTAGGTGAATTGTGTCTAGTCGCATGGTCATCCAAGGTACAAAAATAGACTTGTGTTTGCTTTGCCTTGGCATGCAATTAACGATTGCACAATCCAGCTCACAATTGAATGGTATGACGTCTTGTTCACACTGCAAGCATGTCTGGAGTTTCTTGACCTTCGCTGAATTCATTAGATATGGTGCCTACAAATACTAATTTACAGATTTACATGAAACAGAATGGCAACATTGAGTTCTGTTGTGATATTACCTACAACGTACTCACATAGCACCAATATATCACATCTAAAGTTAAATAGGAATGATGTTATGCCATTAGAATACAAAGCTTAATGATAGAACAGCAACTATTAAACAGAGTATGTACATTGTAATCTACATATATGGCAATCCAAAAGGTTACTTAAGAATATTAGACAAGTTGACTGGAAATCTATACAGTCAATATGTCCCATCTTTTTGACTCGGTAAAATCTGATACTCCTATTTCATATTTTTGAAAGTAAACCAACTGCATACCATGTATGTAATTCATCATATAGACTTCAGTTCGGTTTCACATTGTTGGATGCTATAAATGGACAATTATCACCACGGTGCGGTTTAGCAATGTAGATTGTAGACGCAATTATTATTCTTGTTTTATTACTTTCTGTTTGTCGTATGTGTATCTTCTACCTCTAGCATTTAGTCAATCGTATCGTAAAGAGGCTTCTCTTGCCAGCATCATTCTACCTGTTGCATTTAGATACTGATGATACGATAGTGTTCTTGAGCATTAAGGAACGAATCTGCATTAAATTGTTGGGATTTTGTTTGAGAAGGTGAACGTTACCGCTCTAGGCCATCACAGGCTATATATACGCATCCACAACAGAGTCCTCTCGTCTAGTCCGCTCCATAATCTCCGTGCTGCCTCTTCACCATTATAGGTATTTGCTTTCTTAACCTTCTTTTGCACGTCTTGGATATCTTCTGTTCCGATGTTTGTGGTTATTGTTGCATATAGTGTTGTGTTTGCTTGAAATCCTAAAGCCGGCTGCCTGGCCCTGGCAACAACGCCAACCGCTAGTCACTAAAATCCAAAGCCTGGATTTGCTGCCTGAGTCAGGCAGAGTGGCGGGCTGGAATCAAACATGCCAATCATGTAAAACTTGGCCGCGTTTCCGGTTATTTTCTAAACTCCATGTGATCCTTATGATAGGATAACTCCCATACTTCAATACGCCGTTCTGTATTTAGAGTCTTTGATACATCTCTTTTTCATACCACTTCTCTCCATATACTTTTTCATTATCCATATGATGTTTCTTTTCTTTTCTGCATGCTCATGATAAGCAGCTCTGAGATGTTGAGCTTCATGGACCGGATTTGAAGCTGTTACTTATCATTGTCTCAAGGTGAGGATGCTCTTATCTCTATTTAAGATATTTGTACTTTATAAATAGACCATGGGATGGTGATGGATCGATGGGTAAAAATGGGAAGAATGATTATTTCTGACCCAATAGAAGATATGGAGAAAATATGCTTGGGATATTTTTTCTAAACGATGTTTAATGTGTGGTAGTTGCGATTTATACTATGGAATTTTACAGGACATATGTGTCAAGATACGAGGTGTGCAATATGATTTGAATCCAGATTCCAGTAGCCAATAAATTAAAAAGTTGGGTTCTATGTTCTATGAAACGTGAAGTAGGTGTGAAATGTTAATAACCTTTACTGTAGATTTTGATTTACCAAACTTTGACCCCTTGTAGTGTGAATTTGTTAAGTACATATTGTAAGATTGCCACTTTCATCGGTAATGATCTATCTTTTCTTTATGCGTGTACCATCCATTAGGTGATCACATGATCTGTGGCCGCTTCGAATCTGACATGTATAAACTGAGTCCATGTCCTGACTCCTGAGTGACCTGTAGTCACATACTCACATTCCTGGAAGGAATTGAAGTATGAAACTGTTTGTTGAGAATTTCCTGCACTACAAATAGGTCCTGATCTGATGTCGATCTTATATCAGCATGGGATTTAATCAGACACTGTTGTAGAATTTCATAATGATGGTAACTTTTGTACAAGAAAAGGAGGATAAGATTCAGGACCTAATCCAAGTGTCCTTATTGTGAACCATGAATAGATTTGACTGGTGAGACTACCTGCACCTGACAAGTAAACATCACTACTGATGATCAATGGTCACCTAAACACTATAATAATGAATTATGTTAATTGTCTCAGTAGATTTTGTCGGAAACTTACGTAGAGATTTAGTGGAAGTCATCTCCACAGAAAACATCAAAATACATTCATATGACTGACTTGATCAGAGTTTTTGTGAATCCTTTTTTTTGTGTGGTTTCTATTGGGATTTTCGTTATGTGTGGAAGGATTTTTGGTCTCTATCTACTTAATCATTCATTGATGTCTCAGTTTTCACCTATTATTCAATAAGGATCCTTGATGGATTTCATGGACATCGAAATGTAACAGTAGCTTCTTTGCGGCATTTAGATCCAGGGAACACAGCAAAGGCATCTGGTGCTCTGCTCCTGCAATACTGAATATGTCCGCGGAGTGTAATGGTTCGTCTGAGATGGGTGTTGGTCAGCCAAAGGTAAGAAGATAATGATCGTCAACCTTGTATTTTTTTCTTGAAAAGGACAAAGTCAAATACATTTGAACTACAGGCATAGTGCAACACTTTTCTGAATGTCCATTTTTTTTACTGAGTTAATGCCGTGTTTCTTAGTTCTTACACAATTACCTCAACCTGATAAACCATAGTACTCCTATTTTGAGATGATTATTAAGTTTAAATGCATGTTTAGTTCAAGGTAATTATGAAGTAATCATCTTTAATAACACATGTCATCTTTGATTTGATTCTCGCATTGTGTGCAATAGTAGCATGGAAGTTCAATATTTTTTTTTTAAAAAAAATCAATTTGTGTGACCTTCTCCCAGTATTAGATGTATGTAAGCTCAGATGTGATAGAAGGATCAAGGATGTATATATTGTTTTATGTAGCATGGACCATAGTACTAACTCGAATTTAAAATTGCAGAAATTTCATACTGATCCTTCCAAATTATCGCAAACTTGGAGATTTGAGTGTTGGCTTCTCCATGTGACATTAACTGTTTTATAAAATGTACGGTTAGACTTATTGATGGTTTTACTCCGTCTTTGCATGGCCCTTTTCTTTTAGCTGTGACATGACTTGCCAGTAACATATAACTATATAAGATAAAGGGACAACCTCCAGTATATCCCACTACAAGTACTACTTCCAGAAGTTAATATCATGACTAGTGGTATTAGTTGGAGGTTAATTCTGTCAAAGCAATGTAAATAATCCTTCAATGTTTGTTAATTTTCTCATTTTCCAAATGTAGGCTGTTCGCCGGAGGAATCGTCTTCCACGAGGTCCTAATGGGCGCTTTCACACCAAAAAGGGCAACCAGGCAGCGACCAATGGAAACAGCGAGGAGCATAGCAGCACACCTGCAATAGGCTTCTATTGCCCCTTTGTTGCAACTAAGGAAGGCCAGGGAAACGTCGGTGAAGCCATCCATTTTCCCTTGGTGGCAACCAACGTAGGTGAGGTCGCCTATGGCAGTGAGGCACCAAGCAACCCCGCAGCAGAATTTTGTTGGCCCATTGTAGCGACCAACGATGACGAGGAGAACATTGGCAAGTTCGCTTATGACAGCATCCTAAACCTTGAATCGCCTGATCCCACCACACTCCTCAGGATCATGATGGGGAACAAGTACAACACCGACAAAGTCTCGGATCAGTTCCAGAACGTGGCGCGCCTCCAGGCACCCGACTTTGCCACCCTCCTGACTGTCATGAATAATGCTGGCTATGGTGAGACCGCAGACGACGGCCACTATGATGTGGGCAAAGTAATGACGAAATTGGAAGGGTGGTAACCAGTGACAGGCTGTGGTTAGGCCGACCTGCCCCTGCCATGATGCCGTCATTCTGCAGCCTTGTATGTAGTGCTTTTAGTTATCTGGTTGAGGGCTATCTATATGCTTTTCTTTTGCTCGTGCTTTGACTCCAGATTGCCAGATTGTCTGGTGGTCAGCTCAGAAGGTTCCTGATTCTGAAGTTGTTTGGTTAGTGATAACTCTATGCACTTACTAGTTACTCCCAAGTTCGAGTTTAAATGAACTGGACCGAAGTGTCTATTTCTTCTTAGGTTGGTCGAGTTTTCTTAGTAACGCCGTATACCGAACTGGACTAAATGGTTGTATCATTGTATGGACCTGGTTTTGGCTTTCGTATATTGTACTAAATACTGGATTTTATTATTTTATTATGCGTGAAAAATGTTGCTTGTAAGAAAGTGTGAATGGGCCTAATAATTTGCAGAATTTGAATGAAGCGTTAAACAACGCACCGTACGTGATCAAAACATAGGCACATGAAGTTACGGTAAATTGAAGGGAGGAGTCTCAAACATCCATGCCAGAATCGAAACGCGCTGCTGCTAATCTGCTATCTTGTTTCCTTTCATCAACATGCTCCCTGACTGGTCAGGTAGGAATGAATGGTTCTCACCAAACGAATCAACGAAGGAGCACTGCTCACTCACCCTACAAACCAAGTTCAATCATGGAAAGATTTGGTGAAGAAGTTGACCAAACACAACACACACCACACACAAGTCCAAGCTCACCTCGGCACTCGGCAGGGCATCCAACTCAACAACAAGATTGTTGGCTCGTTGCTATAAATCAAATCAGAAAAACTTTTTTTTGGTACCCACCCGTGTCAACCGAAGCCAGAATGGGGCCAGCCAACGCCCCCGCCGTGCGCGGCCTGGGCATCGCCGTGGCGACCGCGCTCCTCCTGGCCCTGGCGTGCCGGTGCGCGGCGGCGCAACCGTCGGCGGGCTCCGGCTGCATGCCGGAGCTGGTCCGCCTGTCGCCGTGCATGGACTACCTGTCGGGCAACGCGACGACGCCCGACGGGCCGTCGTGCTGCTCGGCGCTGTCGGGCATGCTGGCGTCGAGCCCGGGCTGCCTCTGCATGGTGGTCGGCGGCACGGCCGCGTCGCTCGGCGTCGCCGTCGACGGCGCCCGCGCGGCGCAGCTGCCCGGGGCGTGCAAGGTCCAAGCCCCACCTGCCAGCCAGTGCAACGGTAAGAGTGCCCTTGTCCTGCCTGACAGAGAAAGAGGCGATGGCAAACGGGTGGTTGGAATCGACACGAGTTGATGAACATGCATGTCGCGCGTTTGTGCAGCCGTGGGAGCTCCGACGTCGTCTCCGGGGGATCCAGCCGCGGCGCCGGCGTCAGACGCCAACGCGACGCCTGCCGCAGGTGCAACACCACTACACCAGGCGTACATAGCTCAGGGCTTCAGGCTCAAGAACTAGTAGCATTTACTAATCGCAGCATCGTTTTGTGATGTCTGAGCCTGCAGGTACTGGATCGAAGGCGACACCAGCATCCACCCTCCCATACTCTGACGGTAGCACCGGCGCCGGCAGACCTGGAACGATCTTCGTCTTCGCCGGCGCAGCACTGGCGTTTCTCAATCGTTTCTGATCGAGATGCTGCGAGAGCTTCCTGTGTTCGTCAGTCGTCACAGTTCACAGACGAACGGTCGTTTGGAACATTATTCGATCCTTTTTTTTTAGAACAGAAAGCGTCATTTGACGTGCACTGCTGGGCATTTTTCAGTTAGCACTTAAACTGCGTGTCACGTCGATGCAATTGCAACGATGTTGCACTGCACTGATGCACATTTCAGAGTTTAGAATCGCCCTAAAAAACAAGGAGTTCGGAATCAGAGGTTGTTGCCATGATCGTGATGCGTTGGATTGTGTTTTCCCCGAAATCTGAACAAGTTGCAAGACTTGACATCTGAGTTCCGTAGCCGCCACACATGACACACCCGACCATGACACCTCCTTCCTCCCGCCTTCGACCTTCCAAGAAGAAAGCGATAGATTCATCCCACAAGGCCACATCACCAACACCGTGCATCGCCTTGGTGGCCAAGATTCTCCCTCTCTCTAGTCAAAGTCAAACCCAAGTCCGCTGTCCGTTCTTGCTCTGCCTCATCCACCGGAAGTATAAGAACAGAGGCGACATCAGAGTGGCAAGACACACAGATCGGCCATGGAGGAAGCCAAGCCCGCGACGGCGAAGGCGCCCGTGGAGGTGACGCTCCGCAAGTTCGAGCTGTCCGACGTGGACGCCATGATGGCGTGGGCGTCAGACCCGCAGGTGGCCGCCGTCTGCCGGTGGGAACCCTACGAGTCCACAGAGCCGCTGCTCGCCTTCATCCGCGACGTCGTGCTCCCGCACCCGTGGTTCCGCGCCATCTGCGTCGCCGACGGCGGCGGCGAGGGGGAGCCCCGCCCCGTGGGCGCGGTGTCCGTGTCGCCGACGGGGGACCCGTGCCGCGCCGAGCTCGGCTACGTGCTGGCGCGCGCGCACTGGGGCCGCGGCGTGGCGACGGCCGCCGTGAAGCGGACGGTCGCCGCGGTGTTCGCCGAGGTGCCGGGCCTGGAGCGCGTGGAGGCGCTGGTGGACGTGCGCAACCGGGCGTCGCAGCGCGTGCTGGAGAAGTCCGGGTTCACCCGGGAGGCCGTGCTCCGCAAGTACGGCTTCGTCAAGGGCGTCGTCCGGGACATGGTCATGTTCAGCTTCATCGACACCGATCCGGTGCCCGAGTGACTCGCACAAACAACGCGTTGATGCGAATCTGTTGTTGAATAAGTAGTTCAAAGTATAGTTTGTAAATCGGTGCATGTATCGAAACTCTTGTGATTTTGGATGTTCGTTGGAATTTCTTGGATGGCTTCTCCATTGATCTTGCATCTGTACAATAGATTCATTGAGATCGTGATCCAGATTGAAGCTCAACCATGGCGAGGTCGCCAATCGACGATCACCACCGCGGCCACACGGTCACATGTTACGATTACGACGCCCTTCTTCGCGCCTGGCGCCTGGCCAGGCCGTCGTCCACTCGCCCCCGGCCCCCGCTCTCTCTGCTCCTCGGACGAGGCGGGGAACGCGAAGCAGCGACGCGGTACATCGCCTCGGAGGGGAGTGCGGCACAGCAGCACGAGCGCAAGCGCTGGACGTTTGTGTAATTCCTGCGCTGTGCTGTGCGGCTGTGCCGCCGGTGGGGGCGCTGCCTTCCCCCGTCGGCGTCCTGGCCTCCTGGGGCATGTCGACAATGGCGTCCTCCGCCGAAGCCGGTGAAGAGTGGAGATCATTTTTTTAGATTAAGGATTATAAATCCGGCCTCTACATCGCCGCCATCGTGCTGAACTAGGATGACGCGGCGGCGGAAGCCTCCGGGCTTGGCACCCACGTCGCCGGGCAGTGCCCGCCGGCGATCAGAGAAGGGGCGCCGCGCCGGAGGGTGGACTGCGGCGAAACTATTTCGCAAAGAAGCCCCTAATTTGGATCGCAACTTTGGACCTCACCAGGCTGAATTTTGCCTTGATGACTCTAATTCCCAAAGAACTGGGAGCAAGATCCACGAAGAAGTTCAGACCAATCAGTCTTTGCAATTGCAGCTTCAAGATTTTTTCAAAAGTCCTCACCATTAGATTGGGGAAGATAGCTGACAGACTGATTTCTACCCAACAAAGTGCTTTTATAGGAGGTAGATACATCCTGGAAAGTGTAGTGGTAGCCCATGAAATAGTTCATAGCATCCATAAGAACAAGATACCTGGTGTTATCCTCAAACTAGATTATGAAAAAGCTTATGATAGAGTAGACCTGGACTTTCTGTTTGAGATCCTCAAAACCAGGAATTTCAGTAGTAAATGGTTTAAATGGATGGAGTGTGTAGTCAAAGGGGGCTCTGTGGGAGTCACTCTTAATGGACAGGATAGCTCCTTTTTCAAAACAGGCAAAGGTCTGAGGCAGGGTGACCCTTTGTCACCAATGCTCTATAACCTAGTGGGGGATGTGCTAACAAGAATGTTAATCAAAGCTGCAAATGCAAATCTCGTCCAGGGCCTTTCGGCTAATTCCATAACAAAAGTTATCTCTCTGCATTATGCAGATGACACAATTCTTTTCTCTGATATACACCCTACAAACCTACAAAATTTGAGATGCATCTTATCTATCTATGAGCAGATCTCAGGTGTGAGGATAAACTTCCACAAAAGTGAACGGATTCCTATGAATCTGGATGAACATCAAACCCACCAGATTTCACACATGTTTCGTTGTCCAGTGGGAGTCTTCCCTATTAAGTACTTAGGAGTTCCTCTTCATTATGAGAAGCTAAAAAAAGAGAACATTCAGCCTCTAGTAGATAAAATTCTGAGCAGAATCTCATGGTGGAAAGGCAAGCTTCTCTCCTATGCAGCTAGAGTTACCCTCATTCAAACCTGTATTGCCTCAATTCCTGTGTACCCGCTTTCCTTCATTAAGTTCCCCAAATGGGCAATCAAAATCATTTCCTCCCATATGGCAAATTGCCTGTGGAATGACAGTGCAGACAAGCATAAGTGGCACTTAGCAAATTGGGATAGTATTAGTATGTGTAAAGACCATGGTGGAGTGGGCATTCTCAACCTTAGGGACCTCAATATGAGCCTACTAGGATCCTGGATCAGTAGGTATCAAAAGGATGATGGTAAACTCTGGAAACAAATTATAGATGAGAAATACAAAACTACAAAGCCAAACTCCCTGTATACTCCAACAGAAGGAGGTTCACACTTCCTTAAAGGGGTTATGTGGGCAGCTAAGGCAGCTAATCTGGGTATTAGATGGAAAATAGGAGATGGTAAAAAGGTCAAATTCTGGGAGGATAACTGGTTAGGAACTTCTAGTCTTGCTATTCAATTCTGGAACCTTTATGCTATCCTGAATGAGAAAAACAAGCATGTGGCTGACCTCTGGGATGGTTCTTCTCTTAAGTGCACTTTCAGGAGAATAGCTCATGAGACCTTGATGAGAGACTGGGATGAGGTGGTGCAACTTGCCTCCACTATCATCTTTAGTGATAGCCAGGATGAAATTATTTGGACCTTCAAGTCTAATGGCAAATACTCCTCTCAAGCCCTCTATAGAATCATAAATTTCAGAGGAGTGAAACCTGTTCACACCCCTGCTATCTGGGAGATTAAAATCCCACCTAGGGTCCATTTCTTCCTTTGGCTCCTTACTCAAAATAAAGTTTTAACTAGGGAAAATGTCAGTAAAAGAAAACATGTGGAGGATTGCAGTTGCCTTTTCTGTTGTGAGAGGGAAACAGTCCACCACCTTTTCTTTGATTGTGTGGTTGCTAAGTAAATGTGGCTTGAAATCGCTGAGTGTGTTGACCAAAATATTGGCAGCTGTTTTGAGTCCATAGGAAAACTGTGTCTTAGCAATAAAAAGTTTGTGGTTACTAATATTATCACATCTGCAGCCCTGTGGGGGCTTTGGAAGCTAAGAAATTCCTTTTGCTTTCAGGTTGCACAATGGAGAGATGTGAATTTTCTCTTGCAAAGGATTACAGGTTTGGTGCACAAGTGGAAACTGCTGTGCCCTGGCCAACATTCTATGGAGCTCGAAATGAGGTTGAACAGGCTGCAGGACGCTGCAAAGAAAATTGGGAGACTAACAGCCTAGCTGGGACACTCAAAGGGGAGTTCTTCAACTTCCTGCTGGAACACAAAGATGGCTGGGAGGAGGAGCAAGTTCCTTTGAAGCTGAAGCCTCTGCTGTTTGAAGGCAAAACTATTTAACGAGAGTCCAAGAAGCTCCTCCCCAGGAAGATTAAAAAGAAAACTGTGTTGCATTCTAGTCCTTTGCTGTTGCATGTTTGTTCTCGTTTCCTGTTGCCCCTCTGGCTAGTTTCCCCTTCGGAAGTTCCTCTAAAAGCTCGGCCTGCGTGCCAAATGAATGTGCCTTCTGTTTAAAGTAGCAAACTCTGAGCTGTAAACTGCCAAAACGTTGGTCTTTGCTTCAGTAAAGACTGGGGTTTCAACCCTATTATTCTAAAAAATTTGGATCGCAACTATTCTCCGCGATCCAGGTATTTACATAAAACACCCTTACTTGGATCCTGATTATTCTCCGCGATCCAAATAGTTACACAAACCCCCCTGATTTGGGTCGCGATTATTCTCCGCGATCCAAATATTTGCATGTTGATCCTGGCCGCCCTTCCCGTCCACCGCCGCCCGCCGTGCGACATGGACTTGGCGGATAACCGCAACCGATGGTGGCTTTCGCCGTCCTCATCCTCCCTCCCTCGCCTCCTGCTGTCCAACACGCCCGGAACGCCTGGTAGTTCCATGTGCGGCTTCGACATGGGTACCAAGAGGCTCCTGTGGTCGGGGACTGTTCATGACTATGGTAAACGTTCACGCTCTGTTATCCTGCCTCGCAATTTCTTCGCCAGTTGCAATCCTCGAAGTCAGGAAACACGCAAGAGTAACCTGCCTAGCGAGACGGAGCTGCCACGGAAAGCCAGCAGGTCCCGTGGTGTTCTGGTTGTTCCACCAGTAGTCCAGTACACAGCTTCACATGAACTTGTGCATACTACTGAATCTGTGCATCAACTACTATTGTCTTGATTCGACCACAACTGCGCGGATCATAGTTGCAGAATCTGTGTAAGGGTGTTCCATTTTGTCTTAATCCTGTTCTGTCATGAATTCATGATTGTTTTATTTGGCACAAACGGAGGGACTAATGGCAGAGAGCATCTGAAGAACATGCTGAAAAGCATCAAGATGAGAGTTCCAACCAACTCGTTGCACACACACCTTTTCTGTCAAATCCCCCTCTGTTGAGCTAGCAGGCGTGTTCATGGTGCTTAGTTCTTCCTAGTAGCTTAAACAAACTGCTAGTTTAAACCATATTCACAAATCATGCATCTATATCAATATAATTGTTCAAGTCAGCTTCTTACCTGCCAACTGCCATACCCCTTTAAACAAACAGTCATTGGGTGATCAGTGAACTAAATTTCCTGCAGATTCGTTGCCGGATGCGTCATAATTTCACTAACAGAAGAATGTCCGAAGTTCGGTGATTTTTGTTGTTCTTCTCTCTGCGTGCTGCGAACTCCCTAGCTTCGAAATTCCGCCAGGGACAGTGAACGCGTTGTTGTGTTTTCTGGCCGTCTTTATAAGTGCAGCGGTGACCGCTGCCCTGCCAGAGCGTGAGTCAGACCAAGAAACTCATCACGCATCAGGCGACCCCACGATCCGAGGATTCGGAGCCCATCATCCCACCGGCTCTGGCGCCGATGGCGGAGGTGACCCTCCGGCGCTTCGAGCTCGCCGACGTGGACGCCATGATGGCGTGGGCGTCGGACCCGCAGGTGGCGGCCTTCTGCCGCTGGGAGCCCTACGAGTCGAGGGAGCCCCTGCTGGCGTTCCTCCGCGACACCGTGCTCCCGCACCCGTGGTTCCGCGCCGTCTGCGCCGTCCCCGGCGGCGCGGTGGTCGGCGCCGTCAACGTGGCTCCGACGGAGGAGCCGTGCCGCGGGGAGCTCGGGTACGTGCTGGCCCGCGCGCACTGGGGCAAGGGCGTGGCGACGGCGGCCGTGCGGCGGGCGCTGCGGGAGGTGTTCGCGGAGGTGGAGGGCCTGCGGCGCGTCGAGGCCCTGGTGGACGTCGACAACCCGGCGTCGCAGCGCGTGGCGGAGAAGGCCGGGTTCCGCCGCGAGGGCGTGCTCCGGCGGCACTACTGGCACAAGGGCCGCGCCAGGGACATGGTCATGTACAGCTTCCTCGCCTCCGACCCCCTCCCCGCCGAATGATCCCATCCCGTGACTTCTCCATGCGTCTCAGCTCGACCGCGAGCATCTGTTATTTTCTACGAAATCGTTTTTTTTTACGGTCACCGGGGGGGGGGGGGGGGGGGGGCATGCTTTCTACGAAATCGTTGGTGTTTCTTTCGCGACAATCTTGTATTACAGAAGATTCTGAATCGATGACGATGCGGCGCTCAGTTTTCACTGGTGTGCTTACTGGATGATTGGAGTTTGGTACCACACGTGGTGCCCCAATAGCGCCTGCTTCGGCGCTCGGCGCCGCGAATAAAGCTTCTCGGCGCCGCGTGGCAATGAGCACGACGTCATACCAGACGCGACAGAGACCATTCCAACCATTCATCTGCCCAAACCTCACACTATCAATCGAACACTAATCCACATTAAGTAAAGCCCTCTGACCCTTTTTCTGTTTCACCCTTTCATTAGATGTGGCGTCACTCTGCTTGCCGTCTACTTTGATTTAGTGAAAGCAGGCATAAAGCAGGGACAAGGCTGCACTACTAATGACATAGGCACAGAGCTGAGAGCATCGAAGTCTCAGAGTGTCAGAGGATGAACCAAGACGAAGCGCCTGCCCAGCCGGGGTCCGTGCGTCGCGCGGACGCGGTCACGCTCCGGCCGTTCGAGCTCGCCGACGTCGACGCCATGATGGCGTGGGCGTCGGACCCCGTCGCCACGGCGTTCATGACGTGGGACGCCTACACGTCCCGGGACGCCCTGCTCGCGTTCATGCGCGACGCCGTGCTGCCGCACCCCTGGTTCCGGGCCATCTGCCTCGCCGGCGGCGGCGGCGACGGCGAGGAGCCCAGCGGGCCCGTGGGCGCGGTGTCCGTGACGCCGACGGCCGACCGGTGCCGCGCCGAGCTCGGCGTCGTGCTGGCGCGCGCGCACTGGGGGAAGGGCGTGGCCACGGCGGCGCTGAAGCGCACGGTCGCGGCGGTGTTCGGCGACCTCGAGGGCGTGGAGCGCGTCGAGGCGCTCGTGGACGTCGACAACGCGGCGTCGCGGCGGGCGCTCGAGAAGGCCGGGTTCCAGCGGGAGGCCGTGCTGCGGAGCTACTGCGTGGTCAAGGGAAGGCTCAGGGACATGGTCATCTACAGCTTCATCTCCACTGACCCTCTCGTAGACTGATCTAAGAAAGATTGGCTGCAAATTGTGTCGACAGATTCCACAACATGATTGGATTGGATGATCCAAACTCTTGCAAAAGAAACCAGATGACATCTCATCTGTGAATTGTTATTACTGATGTTTTTTTCCGCCTCAATTGATCTCCAACAAGAAGAGATACACATTTCATGTAATTATTAAATGGACTTGTTTTTCTCAAACCCGCGTTGATCGGTAACCGAAAGAAAAATTAGGCTCAAGAAAAACGCGCGAGGACAGCCGACAGAGACACTGGGCATGGTTGCGATCAGGCTTCCCATCCCCTGAGGACGGTGGCGCGCGCGACGCGGTTGACACCGAGGGTGAAGGCGCCCATGCGGAGGTCGCAGTTGTGGCTCTGGCACATCTTCTTCACGTCCCCAAAGGCGCGCGTCATGTACGTCCGGAGCTCCGCGTTCACCTTCTCCTCATCCCACATGAACCCCTGAATGTTCTGAACAACGCAAGCACACATGCCCAATGGTTACATTTACATTGCACTGAACAAAGCACAGGAAAGTTGTGCAGCACTCCTAATTGACAATCAGTTTCAAAGGACATGAACTACTGACCTGAACCCATTCGAAGTAACTGACCGTTACACCGCCGGAGTTTGCAAGTATGTCTGGCAGGATGAGAACGCCTTTCTTTGAAAGGATCTGGAGATGAAATACAGGGGGGAATCAGAAAACATCACAGGAAGTAGTCAATTTCTTGCCAATCTGTCTGAAACTGTCACGGTGAGACTTGCCTCGTCTGCCTCAGGGTCTGTGGGGTGATTGGCAGCCTCAATGATGTACTTCGCTTTAATGTCATTAGCATTGTCCCTAAAATAATAAGTTATTCAGGACTGAAGTTTTTTTTAGAGGATTGAAGTTACATGAGCAACTATGATGTAGAAACTGTAAAGGCATTGCAGTACTGAAAGAGAAGTGACTTTTCAGTAAGATGAAATGGACAGCAATGAGGAAAACTTTACTTGTTTATGACCCCCCCAAGTGCTGCTGGGATGAGCACGTCGCACTCTTCAGTCAGCAGTGAGTTCTGATCGATCGCATCTCCTCCGCTGAAGCCCTTGATCCCTCTGTTCTCTGCCGAGTGCTTCACTAGCTGGGCGATGTCAAGGCCGTTGACGTTCTTGACAGCGCCTGTGACATCACTGATAGCAATCACCTTTCCACCGGCTTCAGTGATCAGTTGAGCTGCCCAGGAACCAACATTACCGAATCCCTGAAAAAGGCAAGCAAGGCACCTATTTTTTGAACCGAATAAAAAAAATTGAACTGAAGCAAGGCACCTATCGTTCAAGAGATAACCTTTGCAGATGAAACGTTTAGTCAATGAAAACGGAGCAAGGCACCTATTTCTAGTAATTGGAGCAGAAAGCACATATAATGGAATTCGCGGACTCCAAAAAAATCTATACTGCGAATTGTTTGAACCATAATGCTTAACCTACACATCATTTACCTGTATAACAAAACGCTGGCCAGCAATGCCTTTGCCATGCTCTGCAAGCAAAGCTTCAGTAGCAAACAGAACTCCCCTTCCAGTAGCTGCATCTCTTCCCAAGGATCCTCCAAGATCCTGTATTGAGCAGGAAATTCACACGATATGCAATAAGGTGAGAAGACAAACCAGCTTTCCCTGAAAAATCAAACCCTTTGATTTCATCCAATTAATCATTATGAGTGCTAAACACACAATGTTGCTGCAACCTAAATAAATTCCAAACGACAGCGCTTAAAAGTTTTATGTGAGCACCATTGAGGAAATCTTCAAACTATCTTACAATTTTCATCTGGAAACATCATTTTCGTCACACATGTGTCCAGAAACCAGAATTGCAGGATAGACAGATACTTACAACAGGCTTTCCTGTCACCACAGCAGGTGAGTAACCATGGAACTTTGAGTACTCATCAAGTATCCATGCCATTGTCTACATCCATAAAACAAACAAAATAGGTCATACTGTTCGTTCAAAAAAACAAAATAGGTCATACTAGAATAAGACTAATTCCCACCACAAAGTTTGTTGTGAACTTATATACGAAGGAAAAAAACCTGTGAGTTGGTGCCCATATCTGGAGCTGGAACATCAGTATGGATGCCAATTAAGTCATGGATTTTCTGAGTAAAAACTCGGGTAAGCCGCTCAAGCTCAGAGATGCTCAGTTCTCCGGGACTGCATCCTATTCCACCTTTTGCTCCTCCATATGGTATGTTGGCCACGGCTGTTTTCCATGTCATTAGTTGTGCCAAGGCGTTGACTTCATCAGGTTCAACCTGAGTTGAGCATCCAAATGTCAGGACATGACATGGTCATACATGACCTGATCTTACAAACAGCTTTCAAAAAGGAAAATTGATTTTGGAGAAAGGAATACAATCAGAATGTCTGAATGTGAGCCCTCACCCTCCATAGCGCAGATATTGTGAGCTGTCACTAGTTTCTAATGTTTATTTGTTTTTCATTACTTCAGTCAGCTTCTGCAAATCTAACATGAACAACTGACACTCTGCATACAGTGGATTCCTAAAAAACCTGGGTTTTATGTTTGACCATTTCAACTATTTACGCTTAAGGACATGTAGAGCCAGAATGTGACCACATATAGCTCAGATATGTATTTTGTTCTTTCTTTCTTCCTTCTAATAAAAATTCGGCAAATCTTTTGCCGTCCGTTCAAACAAAAATAGCTCAGATATTGTTAGTTATTCCTATATTTCAATATACTCAGTCTCTAAAAAAATTTCCAATATTTTGATTTCCATTTCTTCAGGTAGACATTGGGAAACTAACATGATCAACTGAGAACTATACTACATAGGGTAGATTCCTGAAAGGAAAAACGAATTTGTGCTCAAGTGCCATTTCAAATTTTTATGCTTAAAGATCATTTCAATACGGCAAAAGTGTTGCAAGAATTAAATGCTGACTAGTGTTAAGGAGAACAAAAGAATCGAACAGCTATTTGCTTACCTCATGGTGGTATCTGATTCCACCTTTCATAGGTCCCCTAGCATTGTCATGTTGAACCCTAAAACCAACATAGGACGCTAAAGTCCCATCATCTTTTGGGATTGTGCATTCAACCTGCAACCACAAGCTCCTTGTTACTCAAAAGCGGAACATACTGTTTCAGATGGGAGAAAATGCTCAGAAGAAACTTGTGGAATACTGAACCTGGTCAAGTATTTTTGTTTACATATTCATCAGGAATACAGGAACCACCAAGGGCAAGTGAACCAGCGGAAAACAGTTTGCCAGATCTAAAAAGAAAAAGAAACTGTAGCGGACATCACCTTGATCTCCCTGAATGGGATGAGCAAACTCTTCTCCAGCTTGGAGTCGAGGCCCAGCAGCTTAGCTGCTTGCTTGAAGTTCCTGCTGGTTGCTGCCAATGCATTCATCCTGCTCGTTGAAATCTCCCTTCAGAATCACACCTGAAAACGAAACAAGAAGCCCAATGGGGTGAGCAAGAATCCAGAAAGCCTAACCACAAGAGCTAGAAGAAGCGTAAACAAATCAAACCTGTTCAAGAAAACAAGGATAAATTATTTTATCTTCCCAAGGCACAACAAAGTATTAGCTAGTAGCTACTGAGGAGAGGCCACCCAAGCTCTGGTGGAGTTCCAATGTTAGCAGGTATACTATATAGCTACTCGGCAAAGGTCAGTTTGGTAAAGAAAAGTGTAGGGAAGTTGTTGTGAGAGGCTAATAGCGACAGAACGCTGTTACTGCCTTAGTGCCTTATCAAGCTATCAGCATCCTCTAGTTGACTAGTTGTGGACCTGTAGTTAGATGCATTTACTGTAAGCAAATGGGTGATTGAGAACCAAAATATCTTCTCACATTCTTTTCTATTAGAATAACCCGCTTCCAATTTATGTGAAGGTACCGATCCTTTATTCTTGATGAGAGAAAGATGTTACAGACTGATCTTTGAGGGATATGTTCGTGAATTCATGATTCAGACAGCCGCGTGGAGGTCAGGCACTCCCTGCTTCTTTTTGTAGGAAAGCATCCAGCATTTCAGCCACAAAACCAGTAAAAGGGAGTGTTCAAGAAAGTATCTCTCCAGCAACATTGTGCATTCAATTAGATCTACAATTGGACCACCATTTATTGACTGGGTGACCCGGCTCTGTACTAATTGTACGGCCAGTCCAGATGCTGAGTGTTCGATGAAGAATGTAAAGAAAACTTTCTTTTGAATGTGTAAAGCACATAATTAAGGTTGCTTTGGGCCACATAATGCGAAGTTCTTTGTACGTGATAGGCTGATAGCTAAGTATACGGTTCAAATGGCTGTCATTTAGTTAGACACGGTTATTATGCCTTAAGCAGCCAAAAGTTTGATTGCTAATTTTACCGACGCAAACCGTCATCTGTGAAGATCCAGGAATTCCTGGATGAGCAATTTTCAAAAACACATGGCTGACTCAGTGATGACATGCAGGGAGATTGTTTAAACCCATTTTGCATTTGCTAGTACTCCTATAATAAACTAACTAAAATCACACGTTTGTCATGTATGGGAAGGTTGTTTCCGCCCTCAAATCAAGCCTTGAGTTCAGACAATGCATTAGACAAGACATAGGCATAGGTGTGCAGCAGATCAGCACTGCAGCATGTGGAGCATATGCCCATATAGGTCAAATGATGATGTGGTGACAACTGACAAGATCACATGCCATGAGGTGCATGGTGCAGACTCATTCTAATGAAAAGGCTTATTTGCTTAAAATAATAGAATAGACCTGTTAGTGTGATATGTGAGCTTTGCCACCTTAGTTATAGGATAAGATCATAGGACAGCATTAGTGATCAGTTCCACCAACCAGAGAGCATATTCTGTAACGGGATAAACAAATGAAGGGGGGAAAGATACGCTCTGTCCTAAGCTTTGCTCTCAAGAGTAAGGAAAATTGCATTGGCTAGATAGCAAAAAATGCAGCAGCCTAAAGTGCCCATTACTTTAGGGTGCCTGTATTATAACAGCCATTTTTAGTAAAACTGTACAGGAAACGTTGAAATAAAACCCCTAAATTCTTACTGAAACTTGGTTTGGCGTACGGTCTTATGACAGAAGCAAATCATTCAAACACAAGCATAATCTTGTTGTTGTTTTTTTGCTAAAAAAAGTAAAAGCAGGAGCACTGCTATGCAAGCATAATCTCGAAGGTAACCGAATTCTGTCACATTATATGGCAAAGTATACTACGGGTATTGCGGGTGGGTGGGTGGTGGGTGGGGTGTAGACGCCTAATAATTCGAGACTCTGCAGTTTGTCTGCCCTCTACGGGATATTTTCCTTGACCTGAAAGGCCACATACCAACGTTCTATAGAATACGAAATGCAAACACCTAAAAAAAAGAACAAAAACGCAAGCAGGATAACAAGATGTGCAAACTAGTCTATACGTCTCACTGCAAACACTAAGCAGGACGAAACTTGGGAGTCCCACGAGAAAATAAGAAAACCTGAAGCTTTCAGTTCAACGGTAAGCAGTTGCAGAACAGGGAGGGTGTCTTACAAGCAGCAGCAGGGTTAGCAGGAGGGCGGAGAGACGGGAGAATTGACTTGGACCCGGGCGAGGAATTCTCCACCACCGTGCGCGCGCTGCCCGGTGCCATCAAGGCGGGGGATTGGTCGGGGGTTTTATAGGGGCGGGGGGACGCCTGCGGCTGCGATGCCGCATGGGGCGATCAAGATATGAGGGAATTCAGAACGGAATTGGTGCTAAAGCCTAAAGGCCTCGGCCGGAGGACGGAGGGGAGGGAGGAGAGAAATTGGATGAATGGATGATGACGCCGCCAGGACCAGGACGGACGCTGGTGGCAATTGGAAAGAATTGGATCCACCTGTGATTTCCAATTGCTTTGCTTTGCTTTGCTTTGGGTTCGGGCTGACCTGGGCTCGGTGCGTGTCTGTGCATCACATTCCCGGCTCCCCCTCCTTCTCCGGTGACGCACTCCTCGTGGCCGTTGGAACACGATCGCTCGGCTGGATTTGATCGGTTTCTCCGGCTTTTTCGGCTCATAAAGGCATGATTTCTCCTGCTGCCATCTCGGGGGTTAAATATCTGATTTCTGATTATTGTCTCCCTCTCCAGCGGGGGTCCAGCCAGCCTCGTGATGACGCGGCATTCCAACTCTACTTATCCGTCGGTCGGTCTGCCAAAAAATTCTTCATGTGAAACGATCCGTGATTCTTCCAGGCAGTAATCACCACACTGCAAAGAAGAAAAATGCAAGCATCGTGTTTATCCAGGAACTGTCTGCCTGCCTGGTGTGACGATGATCAACATGATGCCGGGCGTGAGTCAGCCAGCCACTCAAGCCCATATCCATCCCTAATGCGAAGGAAAGAAAGAGAGAATCAATACAGGGATTACAGATTCCAGCTCGATGCCGCCGCCGCCGCAGCAGCAGCAGCAGCAATGCGTGCACAATCACGACGTGACGTCTATGGCCCTGTTTGGGACAGATTATTGTCCACTTCCATCCAACTTAAGCCGCTTAAGTTGCCAAACAAGCCGATTCTGACGAGTGTCCCGCGGACACGAACGCACCTCGATGCGGCCCAACAACTACAACGCGGAATCGAGACCCCGGGTCGATTATTCACAAAGCGCACACGGTCCAAAACAGAAGAACCCACTAAACTTGCGTGAAATTACCCGCAATACCACCGCCCTACCCGCAAAGAAACAAGTCATAACGTACTCCAGGGTATATCAGTCATTTCATACTCGGGACGGATAATCTACCTCAAAATAATTAGGATTGCCAAACACCCAGCTTAATTTCCCAGTAGATTATACTCACAACTGTGTTTCAGATACACTGGATTCCTACAGAATCTCACTGGGAATAAGCTGTGCCAAACAGCGCCTATGTCTTTGCCAGCCTCGCGTCATCCACGATTACCGGGAGGGGAGGCCTCTCCAATTCCAAACCAAAAGGAACGAAAAGGAGTTGTCTGCGGAATACGTGAGTGTTTTGAGGAAGCTCCACGACGTACGTACTCGAATTCTTGATCCATGCATCAACTGAGTGCCTGTTTGGGACGGCGTGGCATTTCAGCAGAAAAAAAAGGAGAAAAATCCTGCCAAACGACCTACGCTGAACACACGTTGGAAAGCCGCGCTCAACACGGAGCGGCTAAATGAACTAGCATCGGCCAAAACGCGAGAAGCGAGGGGAGGGAGGAGAGTCGTGTTTTCGCTTGTGCACATCCCGCTTCCGCGGACCACGGTCCCAAACCGGACCTGAAAACGGACGACTTGCTTCCCGCTCATCTTCTTCCC
The DNA here is from genome assembly GCA_947561735.1 of Cenchrus americanus. Lineage (NCBI taxonomy): Eukaryota > Viridiplantae > Streptophyta > Magnoliopsida > Poales > Poaceae > Cenchrus > Cenchrus americanus. The sequence goes on along the minus strand of OX387240.1, from coordinate 6,917,382 downwards.
AACAAGAACTCCCATCCCGCGTGTACGTGCGGCCATCACGCACGGCCGCTGCCATGTGGGGGTCGGGCGCACACGATATAGGGCTCTGTTTGGATGGTGGAGTAAATGAGGCAAATTTACCCCTAATTTACCCTTAAGGTGCCAAACATGTGGGGCAAATGTGGTGGAGCAAATGTTTTGCCCCCCTAATTCCATTTACCCCTGAAAGGTAGCAAATTGGAGCAAATTTGTGGTGGGTCCCGCTCTCACTCTCTCATCTACATCCACATTTACCACTTCATCCAACACCCCAAGGGGCAAATATTAGTAGGGGCGGATGGGAGGGGCAAATCATTTTCCTTGGAGTAAATATTTACCCCTACGATCCAAACAATGCCATGGTGACCCAAGGATCTGCTTCCGTCTTGCTACCCTCGACTCCGGTGGCAACCTCCGCCGCCGATATTGAAGATCGACAACCCCACCCCAACACCTCCACCTCCAACGGCGCCTCTTCAGATCGGTAAGCAGCCTGTTCGTTTGGCTTCACTGTGGTGGTGGTGGCGGTGGTTAGTCTTGGTTCGTTCGGCAGAAAAGTATTCTTACTTGGTTGTTGGTAAATTTGGTTTGTTACGAGAGAAAATCTTTCACTTTGGTGGTGATAAGCCAAACGAACAGGGCGAAGATAGTGCCATTGTTCATCCGTCGCATCCAGTGTGAGAGCTAGGAGGATGAGAAAAGGAGTTGTCGTTTATCAATTGGTGTAAAAATTTTGAGGGTGAGAGCTTCTCAAAATACTCGAGCGTGGTATAAGAAATACTAATACCACAAAGACGATGGGTTCCTGCAAACTGGCGCATGCACTTGGGTTCCGATGGCATCCCCACAAAACTGCTGCTTTAGAATTTAGTACAGGGAAGGATACTGCACTACTGACGCATCCCCGTGTCATGGATGAAGCATCACGCTGCATTACAGCACCACAAAAAAGGTCGCAGGCCGGTTCTTTGAGCTTGATGAAGCTCGCTCAATGGCGTACAATGTTCCAAGTAACCTTGTTGCATGGGCATCACTGTTCACGATGTGTATTTGTACATTGATGACCGAGCTCATAGAGACTTGAAGGGTAGTATGCTGGTGCGTTGACCCCACTGTTTACCATGACTCGCGATCGCTTTGCAGAGCACGACTAATTAAAGAATTGGGCGAGCAACAAACTGGGTGTCTATCGATTAGGACTAACACTTGCGTGCGGAAAGGGAGCTCCCTTCCTTTCGGTTATGTTCGATCAGTATTTTACAGAGCAGTGGGCAGAGCGAGAGCAGCCCATCTTGAGCTGCAATCATTACAAGCAAACCAAAAAAAAAAAGAAGTCCTTAGCTAGACGCGGCGACAGTGAACTGGGGGAGGGAGGAACTGGCGAAGAACTGCGGCCACGTACGGACTCCAGCAGAATGGCCGGCCTCTCGAGACTCCAAATTCCAAATCCGCAGAGCCTAGAGAGGATTGAAGCTAGCACGAAAGGCCGAAAAAGAGCATACTCACTCCTACGTTAACCTGCGACCAACAACCATGGGCACACACAGAGTGGAATGCATCGTTGATAGCCACACGTTGACTCACACATCACTTGCAGCGCCACACCTCAAGTTTGGGGTGATCAAGGATCGATTATTAGCATTCAGTAGACATATGTTAGCTCAGCTGTAACCGTGCAAGTTTTCAATACGAACGTGTGTTGGTTTCATGTCATATAGATTTCGCTTCAAGTTCATGACTGTTTAGAGTTTAGACATGAAACAACACAACAGTATGGACGATTTGTCCAGATATCTATAGCTTTCCATACCGTTGCTGTTAGGATCCTATATATATGTTGGGCTGCGGTCTGCGGACTGGGCTTCGTACTGTGCCTGCTGCAATTCATATTCGGGCTCAGCCCATGTATTACTATCTATATCTACATATGTTGGAGAGGGAGAGGCAAGGCAGATAGGGCATCAATTATGTGTTAAGTGGCGAGCGACGTTCCCGTCGACGACGAGACGTCATTGGTGACTTTGGAAATCTCCAAATCTGCCGGTACTCAGTCCTTCGAGAGGTGCTCATAGGGGTAGGGTTTGCGTACGTGTATTCATAAAGGTGCGTGTGTGTGCGTGTTGTGAGCGTCCGCGTTGTACTTGTGTAATTCTTAAAAAAAAATAGGGCATCGATGATTATTCTATAACAACGGTACTTTGTTATCTTTTTCTCAGGAGCTTTGTCGAATCCCTTGTTGTTCTTCCCTTTCCCTCGCTCTAGTTCTTCCGATTCCTCCTCTCGATCCCCTACTTCAATCCGTTCCACACTACTGCTCGCTAACATTTGGTATCGGAGACATCGATTCTCGGGGTTTCTCTCCCGAATTTATCCTCTTCCCGTTCTCGATCTGTTCCTCCACCTGTTGCCGCCATGGACGACGCCTCCGTGCTCCTCCCCGCTAGAGGAGATGAGGAAGTTCGGCGACCATATTTGCGACCGCATCGACGCTTTGGGCAACCGCCTCAAGCGGATCGAGGAGTTCGACGCGAAAAGTGAGAAGCGCTCACCTCCCCTTCGGCACCAACACCTTCCCTTTCGCCGACCTCGACCACCACGACATCTCGGCGCGGCCGCCCTCCGCCGCGGCGCCCGCGAGGCCGTCTTCACTAGCTCCGGCGGCGAGTACAACGCGGCGTTCGGCTCCGCCACCACCGGACACCTCTCGCATCATCCACCCGCAAGGTGTTCGACACCGGGTCTCACCCATGGCGAGAGCACTCTTGTGCATGTGAGCACCGCGCCGGCTCCACCATCTACCTCGCCCGCGGCACCCTTGGCGTCGGCTCTCTCGCGTGTGCATCGCCTTCGGTGACCGCAACACCGTCCACCGCGCCGGCCCTCATCCTCGACGCCTTGGAGCGCATATGCGCCCGCCTCGATTTCGACGGCCGCGGTGAGCTCCTCCGCGCCGCCTCGGCCTCGGCGTTCGCCACGAACTCCTCCGCGCCTCTCATGGCTTCGTCTACCTCGACGTGCTCCTCCGTGCCCGCCATGGCGCCGACGACCCCGTCGTGCCGCTCCGCGTCCGCCTCGGCTCCACCAATCGCGACATGCTCCTCCGCGCCCGCCATGGCCGTTCCTTCCGCAAGTGCCGCAGGGGCCTCGGTTTCGGTTGCCGGTGGCATGACCGGATCTCCATCCTTGTTTTCACCGCATCGATGAGGGTGGTATGGCGAGCCAACAAGAATCATCGAGAACGCTCGCGGTAGTGTAATCTCCTCCTTGTCCAGCTTTTCTTGCTACATTATCTCTTTAAGGTTTTCTAACTTTCCACAAGGCCTTTAATGAATATTCGGTGGAGATGCTCTTCCCCCGTGACGGTGAAAAAATGTAGATCTTGACGAGTGTCACACCCGATTTCCGAAGAGGAACCAAGTGCATCCATATGTGCGCCGGGATCGCTTACACACATATGATAGACGAAATGAGTGAAATATCATTAACAGTATTAAAATGTAATTCAAAGTTTAACCACTTATACACTCATGCGGGAGACTCAAAGGTCTCTAACAACGGAAAACGATAGCTACTCGTCGAGTCCTCGTCTTCCGCTCCCACAGGCATTTGACTGGGGGTCCGCAAGCCTCGAAACTCATCGTAGTCGTCGAATAATTCTCCTCCAAAATTTTCTCTCGAACGGCGATAAGCAAGGCCGAGCACTCTTATGGTTGGAGCTCAACAAGTGGGGGGAAATGCAAGGTTATCAATGTAGGCTATGGTTCTGCAGGCGGCTAGCATTTTAATGTTGGTCAAGTTTTAATTAAAGAACGCCTAATTACTATGTGTAAGTTCGTACCAACCCACTTAAGAAAAACTTAAATACAAAACAACTCAAGCTCATCGAGCTTCGCCAAGCCACGATTTATCTCATCTTTAAGTTTATTAATCATGTAAGGGTCCAAGCCGCTCATGACCGTGAGCACGGCCGATCGATCGCTTTACACTCGCAGAGGTTTGCACACTGTACCCACGGTTCGCGTAAAAGCTCCGAAGAACTTTAAACCCAACCATGCGATGTCGGCCAAGCACCATACCACACTTCCGAGGTGTGATTGCATAGGGATGCTACAAAGCCTTTACAAAGGCACGCAAAAGACTAACGACCCGCATAGTTACGGATCGTGGCGGACCATAACCCTCCCTAGTGGTTAGCACCTTAGCAAAGGTCGCTACCCCAAAAGGACCGACTATACCCCCGCAACCCGACCCCCCTCTACTCCTTTGGAAAAGGGCCACGTACGATCACACACCTAATTATTCAGCTAAGGTCAGAGCCATGTGACACTGTGGTTGCGCATGTTTTCTTGGGTGGTTCTCCATGTTCCGATTAAATCAAGTGTTCTTGTGTTACCCAAAACAATCACCTTTAAACATTGAGCATTTCCTTTTTAAAAGATCTTTTTAACCAACCCATGTTGAGCAACTAGCATTTTATACCCAAAACGTTTATTTAAACTGGTTGGCCCAGGATCAGGGTAAAAGATCTAGGTAAGTCCTTAAAAAGGGTGTTCCCATCAAATTAATGCAGTAAATCATAAAAGTAAACTTAATTGTAAATGTAGTTAAATAGGACAAAGAATGGAATATGCAGGGGGAGAAGACCACTTGCCTTCTTCAGCTACAAGAAAATCTCCCACTTCCTCAAACAACCGTTCCCGATCGTCCCCGAGAGGTTGCTCAGTTGAAACAGGCACGATATCTACGATTTCACACATAAAGCATACAATAAATAAAACCGATCATCAATCAATCCTGAAGACTAAAAACATGCTACTAAAGTGACGGGCTCGCTGAGACTATCGCATAGACTGCTAGAACGCTAAAAACGGAGCTATAACGGAGAAGATACGCTAAAAACAAGGTACAGGGACTAATCTGCGATAAACTAAACTTTCCAGGGGCCTAACAGCAAGAAAACAGGGACTAAAACGTAATTATGCTTAAAAACAGAAGGTCTAAATCATAAAAAGAGTGTTGCTGGACCTCGGGTAAGAATTTCTAATAAAACAGGGGCTAAAACAATAAAAACAGGGCCTCTTTGCGATGATCTTTATAGGTGGAAGGGTATGGTTATGATATTAGAAAATGTCAGGGGGTTTCGCAAATCAGCCGGCGGCCTCTCGGGTGGACCGGCCGGGCGCGATCTCGCGCCGTCGATCAAAGATCGGGCGGCGGGCGCGGCCGTGAACGCATCGTGGACCGGGTCCACCGGTCCACGCGTGGACCAAGCCAAGGGGGTTAACCCCGATCTAATCTAGGCCGCCGGTTTCATGATCAACGGTTGCGGACGTCCGCACGCGCCCGACGGCGGCGCACGGCCGGCTCGCGGCGGCGCCCGGCCGGAACCTCGCCGGAAGTTCGTTGGAGAACACAAACTTGGGCTAGAGGCCACGAATTTGGACGGGATTTGGTCCTACGCGGAGCTGAGGTGACGGGAAACCTAACCGGGTGGTCAAGGAGGCGGCTCCGGTGTCCATGGCGGCTTGCACCACGAGGGGGAGGGTCGCCGGCGAGCGGAGGCATGCCCTATGGTTCGGAAAAATTAAAAAGAAAGGCAGGGAAGAGTCTCTCACTGCACGTGGAAGCTTCGGCGGGCGAGGGAACGACGAAGAAGACGACGGTGGCGGAGATCGACGCCGGCGGCCGGCTTCAATGGGCGGCGGCGAGCTCGGTTTGGCGCAAAGGAGGCGGCAAGGAGGTGGGTTGGCTCGGGTGTGGAGTGAAGGGAGGGCGAGGGAGGCCATAGGAGCTCTTTTATAGGCTTGGGTGGCGCAGGGAGGCGGTTCCCCGGCGGCCATGGCCATCAATGGCCGGCCTTGAAGAAGAGTTAAAGAGGGGAGGGGGATTAAGGGAGTAATGGTCGATTTAAGAGGGGGGAATGAAGGGAGGAGGTGTGACTGCACTTGATTAAGAGGGTTTGATGGCGGGGGAGCGGCGGACCCGGCCAGAAACGGCCGGCGGCCTTGATGGGGAGCGCGGCCACCCCGCGGCTGGAAGTAGGGGATAAGCCTGACGGCCAGGCCCCACCTGCCAGTGACCATTCGCAAAAGAAAAAGAAGGGGCGCGGTGCTGGGCCGGCGGAAGGGAGGAAGTGGGCCAGCGTGGGCCGCTGCACGCGCGGGAAAGAAGGCCGGCGGCCTGGGAGTTTTCGCGGGCTGAAAGAAAAGGAGAGAGGAAGGGGTTGGGCCGGCTTAAGGAGAAAGGAGAGAGGAGAGAGAGTGAAGGGTTTTTTCTTTTTTTATTCTCTTTTCAAATTCGTTTTTCAAACTTTCAAACTTCAATCAAACAGAAACCCATGCATTCGAATCATGATGCACAAACACTTATTATTTCTAAATTTTTTAGTGATATTTAAATATTTAAAAGCCGATTTATTTGATAATTTATTTGCGTCCTTAAGAAAATTAAATCTAGACATTTGTTGCCTACATTAATTTAGTGATGGAATTGTTAGGGTGTTGTTGGGATCTCTCGATCCCAGCACCAAGAGAGAAAGTGTGAAGCAAAAGAACCTCCTCTCCCTCCTCCCAGCCTTTTCCTCTTTGTATAGGGAGGAGGTGGGTCTTTTTATCATTTCCTCCGATGAAGTCTTAAATTACAAATAGGTCCTCCATTTTTACAATGACATCCTCAGACCCCTCTTTTGGCCTCTTTTACACATAAGGGGGTCCTAGCCTTAGGCCTCCTAAGCACCCCCAACACTAGCCCCTCAACAATTTGGTCTTGATCGACACAACAAGACCTAATAGTTGCTCATTTTTAAAAGAGGACATAATACAACTACAACTCTGGTTGCAAGGAACACCCTTAGCAACCTACCCATGTGCGCATCACTAAAAACTCCATCCCAAAAACCCAATGGGAAAAAAGGGCATGGAGAAAAGAGCACGCACAATCTTGGGTTTACATATACCGACTCCAGTTACTTTACCTTCAAGTGCTGGTAACTACCTCCAAGTGCCTTGTACATGCTTCGCTCTTTGTGCGGCTTCACACTTTGCTTCGAGTCAATGTAGCTGAAGTGCTTGTCATCGATGCTTGCTGCAATATCTTCAAACTCTCCCACGAGCACCGGACAATGATGATGTACTGGTTCTCCAGTGCAGCCCCAGCCCCTCTTGGCCGGTGTTCGTGAGAGAAGCTTCGCGTGTAGTAGTCGAAGTAGTCGAGGTGGTCGAGGTGGAGTGGCCCTTTAAGTAGATGATGTCGTGGAAGTAGTCGAGGTGATCGAGGTTGAATCACACTTGAAATAGATGATGTCGTCGAAGTAGCCGAGGTACATGGTGATACCGAAGCATGTCGAGGTTGAGCCCCTTGAGCCGCGTAGTAGAAGACAAAGTTGAGGATGATGCCGGGTTGAGCCCCCCGAGCCCGTGCAACGGAAGACACGAAGTTGTTGAAGATGATGAGGTCGAGTCCCTCTAGCGTCGAGCCTTGTTGAATTTGCAACTTAGGTCAGGTTGGCCTGACAGCTTTCACATGAAATAGGTTGTATATATGTAGCATAAAGAATGATCCAATCATTATTTCCCATAAGCATCCTTAGATCCAAATCATATAGGTAATGTTAAATATATGGTACTTGATGATTATTGTTAAATTTCATAACCTTTTTTTGCTTCCACTATGTAATTTTAAATCCTGCAAGGTTAGAGGAAAAACAAGTGTATATCGAAATGAAAGTTAATGCTAAAACTTGTCACTTTTTGCTCTGAATAGCTTGAAAAGTTAAACTAGTGAAAGTTAAATTGATATCGCAACTCGTTGTTGCCTTTAGCTCGAAATGGAAGGATAACCCATGCCTCAACTTGTTGTTTCCTTTTGGCTCAATTTGGAAAGTAAAACCGAGGTAAATCTCATGCAATGCAATGCTTTTGATGCATGTCTTGATGCAAATGAGTGAAATGTATGCACATGCCAAGCCAAGATATGTTTCATAGTTGGTTATATCATGTCATCAACCTTCCAAAATAAGGTAGTTTTATTGTTGTCTTCAAGTCGTGCGAGATCTTCAAGTCGTGCGAGATCTTCAAGTCCCCTTGGAGAGAGAGTACACCTGCCGGACTCGGCATCTTGAGTACCAAGTAGGTGTAGTGGGGCACCGCCATGAATTTGGCGATGGCCGGTCCGCCGAGGATGGCGTGGTAGGATGTTTCGAAGTCCGCGACCTCGAACTTGATGTACTCGGTACAATAGTTGTCCCGAGATTCCCCGAAGGTAATCGGCGGGACCACCGAGCCCGGTGGGATAGCCGCGTTACGGGGGACGATGCCGTAGAAAGGCGTGTTGCTCTTGGTGAGCATGTGGGTGATGTCGAGCTTCATATTCTTCAAGGTCTTGGTGAAAAGGACGTTGAGCCCGCTTCCACCGTCGATGAGGACCTTGTTGAGCTTGGAGCCCGCGACTACCGGCTTCAGGACGAGAGGGAACCGCCCTGGTTCGGAGAAGCTGGTCCATTGATCCGCGCGATAGAAGGTAATGGGTACCTCCGACCACCTGAGAGGGGTCGGGACCGCTGGTTCAATGCTCATGACTTCTCGACGAGTAGCCTTTTGCTCTCGCCTGGCCGGGTAGTCCACCGAAGAGGACGTTGACGGTCTTGTCGGGTTCTCGGAAGTCGTCGTTGTCTCCGTCGTTCTTCTTCTTGCCTTTCTTGTCGTGAGGGTGCGGTGGCTGCGGAGTACTCTTGAGTGCTCGCCCGAGTTGGTAGCACCGCTCGGTAGTGTGGTTGCCGTCCGGTGCCACGGGCACTTCTACTTCAGCAAGTCTTTGAATCCACCGGAGTTCTTCTTCGAGTTCTCCTTCGCAGGGCGTTGGATAGCCGCGACAGTGTTGTCTGGCTTGCGCTTGCGGTTGGGACCCGAGTAGTTGTTGTTGTTGCTACGACCACCTTGGTTCCCGTTGTTGCCGCTGCCGCTGCCCGCGTTCTGCTTGTTTTTGCCACGGATGGCGTCGTACTTGGCATTGGCCTTGTCTTCTTGTGACGCCCCGGGTTTTCGGCGGGTTAATTAACCCTAATGATCCGCTCAACGAGTTGACTTTGGTCAAATGATGGTCAACCCGGGCCATCACCTCGAAAACATCACCGACAATCCCTAATGACACACCTTGGCCAACTCATGGTCAAAGTTTGGTCAAAACCTTGGTCAAAACCCTTAAACACCCCTTTGACCCTCCATGTCGTCCGGAACTTTTGCCGCGTTCTCCAAATTTTCCCTAAACACTTCAAATTCTCCCAATACGAAAGTTGTGTAGTTTTTCATAGAACACAACTTTCATGTTGAATGGCATTCGAGATTTGGAGTGGAAATGGGTGAAAAACTCAAGTCAACACTCCTAGTCACTATTCATCGGTGCCCCCGAAAAAAGCACTAAGTTGGCATGCATTTTGTGCACAAATGGTTGAGAAATAGACCCTATGCCTTTTACGAAAGTTGTAGAGGATTAGGAGATCTACAACTTTGCTATTCACTACTTGGATCATTTCGTTGAAAAAATTGGAGTAAAATGCGGTTGAATAGGGCCAAGTCAAATGCTACGAGTGCCGCGCCGCCGCCGGCGCTCGCGCCCACACGCGACGTCGCGCGCCGTGGCTATGCCGGCCGCGCCGCCGACCCACCGGCGCAACCGCCGGTGCCTCGCTGCGACCGCCGGTCCCACGGGCTCCACGTGGCGAGTGTAGTGGCGTTGGACGGCGCCTTCACCGCCTTCCTCCCCCACTCCCCCTCGCGCCACGCGCCTCGCGCCCATGGGCCGGCCGCACCGACCGCGCCGGCCACCCAACCGTGTCGCCGCCGTACGGGGCTCACACGCGCCGCCATACCGAGCCCCCTTCCCGTGGACGGGTCGGGACTTGTTCTCCAAGGCGCACGTGCCTATATAAGGGGCGAGGAGCTCGCCGGCCACGCACGTGGTGTTGTCGCCCGCAGCCGCGCGGCACCGCCATGGCCGTCGACGCCGAGCTCCCGTGCCCACTCCGTTTCCCAGCCGTCCGCACCAATAGGCAGCTTCGCTAGGACCTACTGGAGCTCCCCCTCTCACACGTTGCCTGGGGCGAACCGCAGGCTCGCCGGAGCAAAGCCGCCCGCGGCCACCGCCGCCCGGTCTCCGCCGCGCCGCTCGCCGGTGACCTGTCCGCCCCAAAACAGCACACAAGCCGGTCCATCACGACCCCTAGCTCCTTCCCAGACCTTTCCCCGGCCGAGACTGCCGGCGAGGCTGCCAGATTTTGGCCAGCCGCCCCTTGGTCCCGGGGACTGCATTGCAAAGCCACAAGAACTTCCAGGGTTGTCTGTGCAAACCAGGGGTATATCTGTGAACCTCAAACTCTTTACAAGGGCCTGTTCGCGATTTGCATCTTACCCTTTTATGTGTTTCAGTAGCAACTTGTAAAATCGATTAAAAATCGTAAAAAAAATCCAAAAATTGCATACCCAATTTTGTTGTGCTCAGTGTAATAAGAAATACAATTTTCTCTAAAGATGTATATACTTTTGAGCTACAGTTTTTGCTTGAAAAATAGAAATGTAAAATCCCTAGATCTATGTTTCTGCAAAATCTACACCAGTTCTTGATCTATATTTTGGATATGTTGTACACCATGCCATGATTGGTCACCACACCAAAAGTTGCACAAGGTTACTGCATAAATCTTTTTATAAAAATCATTTGTGAAATTGACAAATCTACTTGATGATTTTTGTAGCTTCAAATATAATTATTTTTGAGCCCAACTTCTGGCTATCATCTTATAATGATGAAATGCACCTCTGGTGAAGTTATCATGATTTTATCCCTATTAGAAATAATTATTCCTGATTTATGCTTGTTTTTAATCATAAATATGTGTAGCATGTTTCATAAAGGCTATAGGTGTGTTTCTTGGTTCTTTGGGCTTGTTTTGGACCAAAGCATGTGTAGGATAAAGTTGGGATTCAATTATGTTGTATTTATTTTAATATGTGTTACTCCTTTATATGCTAACTAGTAATGCATTTAAATTTGTACATTAAATACGGTGGTGCAAAAATCAATTCCTTTCTGTCCAAAAGAGTACTCCTGGTGATTAGAACCAGTGGGTACTGCTGGGATAGTTGGATATATTTTTGGTTGTTTAAAAGAGTGCAAACTAGATTAATTTAGTGAAAGGAAAATAGAAAAAAATGCCTCTTTTTGTGCATAAGTGAAATAAATGAGTTAGAAAAGGAAAATGGTGGTGCAAAAGTAAATTCTTTGCTGTTTGTATTTAAATAAGATACTCCTTAATAGATGTGCACACAATCACAATAAAGAAAAAGGCTAAAAAGGCTTTTAATTATACGTAAAGGGGAGAAATGTTTAAATGCATTTCTTAAGGTAAATATGACCAACCCTACCCAACTTGTAGCGGTTGCTACTGTTTTGTTGTGTGAATTACATTAATCCATTTAAATATATATATGTACACAATCCACCGTAAAAGTCTAGATAATAAGGCAACACATATTGTTCCTTTATAAGAAGAGTATGCGGAATGTATTATTATCTAAGTAAATGTGTTTAACCCCCCCCCATGTTGTCATAAGATGTTTGGAAAGTAATAATCAAATGGTCACTTAAGTCTTGCATTGCATCCTCCGTGTAGAAGTTCCCGACGGTAGCTACGTAAGTGCAATCAAGCCCTATGAGGGTTTTGGTGATGTTGACCACACAATTAAAGAACTAATGAGCATTTGAGTTTGTTGTGCAGCATAAAGTTATTATCACAGGTGCAAAAGATTGATTGGAGACCCCTCAACTTGTTACAAAGAAGATTGCCTATGCTACTTGAAGGAGTTTATTTATTTTATCTTTTGAATTTGAGTATAGGACAATCCGTACTATCAAGAGGGATACTAATGGTGAGTTAGGGTGGTTTTCAAGTGCTCATGATCCATCTTTCCTAAACCCTAATCCTAACCCCAAGGGAAGTAACTGCAACTGCTTCGCTTCTGTCGTTTCTTTGTTCGGAGGTTCCGAAGTTTTTCTCGGAGGTTCCGACCGTACGGGCTACGATCCGCGAGTTTTCAAAAGTCGGAGGTTCCGAGATTTTTCTCGGAGGTTCCGAACTACGGAATATGACCGTTATCGTTCGGATGCGGGGGTATTTATACCCCACGGTCCCCAACGGTTATCTTCTTCCTTCTCCGGCTCGAACTCGGTTGCTACTCGTTTTCTCTCACCTAGCATTCACTCCTAACCTACTCTCTTCCAAATCCTTGCCTAGCATTGATTGAGAGTGGATTCTTGAAGTGAGTTAGTGAGCCAATCCCTTCTCCCTTGAAACTTGAGCACTTGGAAGAACCCTAGCAAGCTTGGTGGATCTATTACTCTTGGAGCTTTGCTCCTAGACGGATAGAGGTCCTTGGAAGCTCTCCAAACCGATTTGTGGAAGCTCCAAGGTGTTTGTATTACCCCTTGTGATTCTAGTGAAAAGCCTCCACCTATTACCCAAAGTGATAGGTGTGAGAGAGGAGTTGACCTTTGTGGTCCGAGCCTTTGGTGGCCTCCTCAACAACGTGGACGTAAGCAAGCCTTTGTGGCGAGCTGAACCACGGGATAAATCTGTGTCTCATGCGTATTCTTATTACTTACTTGTTTATGCTTGTGCTTAACTAGATCTATTAGGGTTTGCTCCCGATCTACTTTGTGGTACCTTGCTAGCTTGTACTTTGCTTAGAAATACTCTTGCTAGGTCCTAAGTACCTCTTAGAATTTACTAGATCTGGTTTCCATCAAGTTTCTTGCAGCTCTTGTTATTTGTGCTCTGTTCTAACAGCAGTCGGAAGTTCTGAGTTTATTCTCGGAGGCTGCCTCGTTCGGAGGTTCCGAGAATAATCTCGGAGGTTCCGAGGTCTGACACTGTTTTCGCAGAAAAAGTTTAAATTCTGTGTGCAGGCCTATTCACCCCCCCTCTAGGCCACTTTGCCTCGATCCTTTCAATTGGTATCAGAGCAAGGTTATCCTCGTAAGCACTTAACCGTGTGAGGATATGGCAAGTGATGATGACAAGCACGAAGAGGAGGAGTTTGAAGACATACCAAGCGAGGCCGAAAGTGATGCCTCGGAAGTAGGTGATACATCAGCTCAAGAGAAGTTCGAAAAGCTCAAAAAGGTCGTGAAGGAAGGCTCCAAGGAAGGAAGCAAGAAAAGCAAGAAAGAGAACAAGAAGAAAGAAGAAGAAGAAGAAAGGAAGAAAGAAGACGACAAGCAAGAAAAGAAGAAGAGGAGAAAGAAAGAAGAAAAGAGAAGAAGAAAAAGAACACCTTCACCATCTCCATCACCATCCTCATCATCCTCATCATCGTCCTCATCTAGTGAGAATGGAGATGATGATGATGAGTACTACGGCACAAGAATTCCCAAGCGAACCATCAAGCCAAAGTCAAAATCTAAAGCAAAGAACGACTACAAAAGCGTATCCTTTAACTATGATTCTTTGGATGTCAAATCCAAGAATGAAGTGACTATTCCCCTTGGCAAATTACCCCAATTCGATGGGACTAATTTTGCCAAATGGAAGCATATGATGAAAGCTTATTTAATTGGCTTAAGCTTGGAATTGTGGAATATTGTGTGTGTAGGTTTTGAAGATCCCAAAGATTTTAGGAACCTCACTCCAATTGACCAACGCAACATAAGAAGGAATGGTCAAGCTACAAGCATCCTCCTTAGTGCCTTGAATGCTCAAGAGTATAACCGTGTTAGTGGACTTGAGATTGCTAAGGAGATTTGGGACATTCTCCATATTGCACATGAGGGTGTTGACAAGGTCAAGAAATCCAAGATCAATATATTGATGGCCGAGCTCAATAGATTTACTATCTTTGATGGAGAGGGGCCACAAGAGATGTTCGATAGGATGATGGTTATTGTTGGGAAGATAAGAGGTCTAGGTGGTGATGAGTTAGATGACCACTTTGTTGTGAAAGTAATGTTGGAAGCTTTTGCACCAAGGAATCCTACTCTAGTCACTTTGATTAGAGAAAAGAAAAGGTTTGAGGAACTTTCACCAAATGATGTTCTTGGAAGAATTCTCACACATGAGCTCATGGACAAGGAAATACAACATAGAAAGAAGATTGGAGAGTTGGAGGCTAAGTTAAACAACTTGAAGGTTAAAGAGGTGGCTCTCCACTCTCACAAGTCAAGCAAACCGTCATCCTCATCCAAGCATACCACCTCTTCCAAGCCTCTCAAGTCAAAGTCCAATAGGGTGGAAGTAGCAAGCTCCACAAGTGATTCAAGTGAAGATGAAGATGAAGGTTGTCATGTTGAGATTGGGGACATGGCCTTGTTCATGAAGACCTACAAGAGAGGGTTGAAGAAGCAAGGTTACAAGTTTGCCAAGAGGAAGTTTCCTAGCAAGAAAAAGAGAACTTGCTACAATTGTGGGAGTACCGAGCATGTTATTGCTGATTGTCCTAATGAGAAGAAAGAAAACAGAAATGAGAAGGGTAAAGGGGGCTACAAGAAAGATCAAAAGCCACATTACAAGAGAAGACACTATGGTGGTGAAGCCCACATTGGTCATGAGTGGAACTCCGGGGATGAAAGCTCTAGTGAAGAAGAAGGGAAGAAAGTTGCAACCGTGGCTATCAAGAAGCTTCCCTCCACCACAAGATTGTTCAACAATTTGACCGATGATGAAGAAAGCACTTCCATTCATTGTCTCATGGCCAAGGGTGAGAAGGTAAAAACTGCCCCAAAACCCTTTCCTCAACCTAGTGATGAGTCGGAAATAGACTCTAGTGATGATACTAGTGATGAAGAAGCTAACCAACTTGTTCGTAAAATGGATGAGCAATCTAGAGATTTTATGGCTAAGTTAATAGTTGAACTAGAGAAAAGCCAAGACACCATTATCTCCGATAGAAGTGAGATTGAGACTTTACGCTTGGAAATCAATCAAGCAAAGAGTGTCATAGCTACTCTCAAGGAGGACCTTATTGTTAGTCAAGCTCAATGTAATTCTCTCAAGTTGAGGAATGAAGAGCTTGAGGAGCAATATAGCCTCCTTTGGAGTAGCACCTCACATCCCTCGAAGGTAAAAGGCGACTCTAGTGCTTCTACTAGCAAGGGCTGTGATAGATGTCATAATATTGATGTTGAATCTTATGCCACTAACCTTGCTAACATGGAAGCTTTAAAGAAAGAAGTTGCTAGGTTGAACTCAATCATAGCTAGAGGATGCATGGGTGAAGAAAACAAAAGGCCAAGATTCACCAAGAAGAAAGTGTTAGAGAAGAGCAAGAATCCAGGCTTTGGATATGTTGAAGGTGGCAAGACAAATGAAAGAAAAATCATCAAAGAAAAAGAATGCCTTGAATTCAAGAGTTCTGGTTTTCTGTTCTCCCAGACCCCGGAGGTTCCGACCTCCAAGCCCGGAGGTTCCGGAGTCTGGAAGCCCCGAGCAGCTCAGACAGTCCAACTCGGAGGTTCCGAGAAAATTCTCGGAAGTTCCGGAACTGCAAAGACAGGACAAAGAAAAGGAGCAAAACTCGAAGCGGCATGTTTCCGTGGTCTCTAACACTTGTATGCGAGTTGAAAATCATCCAATGATGCCTAGAAGAAACTTGAGTCCCAACAAAAGCAAAGCCCATGCATCTAAAGACATACCTCCTAGCTATGTGTTGAGACGCAACAATGTTGGTAAAGTTGTTGCCACGTATGTTGGAAATGAGTCCAACATATATGTGAAAAGATCACTATGGGTTCCAAAGGTTTTGGTTGCTAACGTGGAAGGCCCCAAGTCAAATTGGGGACCTAAAAGAAGGAACTAAATTGTTTTGTAGGCATACTCCTCCGTGGTTCAAGTTGGGTGCTTGACGAGCGGATGTACACATCATATGACCGGAGAAAAGAGTATGTTCTCATCCTATCTCCAT
Source organism: Cenchrus americanus (assembly GCA_947561735.1). NCBI lineage: Eukaryota > Viridiplantae > Streptophyta > Magnoliopsida > Poales > Poaceae > Cenchrus > Cenchrus americanus. The sequence continues at coordinate 6,901,417 of OX387240.1, read as the reverse complement.
TTGGAAGGACCAAGGGAAACCATTGCATATGGAGGGGATACTAAAGGAGAAGTCATCGGTGTAGGTGATATCCCTATATCTCAAAATTACTCAATTACAAATGTTCTTCATGTTGATCCGTTGGGTTACAATCTATTATCGGTTTCACAACTTAGTGAGATTGGTTTTGATTGCCACTTCACGGATAAGGATGTGTCCGTCATAAAAAGGGAGGATTCCTCTATTGTCCTCACGGGTCGCTTGAGGGGGAGGCTTTACCTAGTTGATCTCAACAAAAGTAAAGTTTCTCCCAAGACTTGTCTAGTGGCAAAATCTAGCATGGGTTGGCTTTGGCATCGCCGTCTAGCCCATGTTGGCATGAGGAACTTGGCCAAACTTTTGAAAGATGAACACATCCTTGGACTAACAAATGTACATTTTGAGAAAGATAGGATTTGCAAAGCATGCCAAGCCGGAAAGCAAGTAGGAGCACCTCACCCACCAAATAGCATCCTCACTACTTCAAGCCCATTGGAGCTCATCCACATGGATCTATTTGGACCGGTGGCCTACATAAGTATTGGCGGTAACAAATATGGCTTGGTTATTGTTGATGATTATTCTCGCTTCACGTGGGTGTTCTTTGTGTTTGACAAGAGTGAAGTGCAAGGAAAGGTGAAGACCTTCATTAGAAGAGCACAAAGGGAATTCGGGCTACCAATCAAGAAAGTGAGAAGTGATAATGGCTCGGAATTCCGGAACACCTATGTTGAAGAATTTCTTGATGAAGAGGGCATCAAGCATGAATTTTCAGCACCTTATACCCCTCAACAAAATGGGGTGGTTGAGAGGAAGAATCGAACTCTTATCGAGATGGCAAGAACCATGTTGGATGAGTACAAGACTCAAGACATCTTTTGGGCCGAAGCTATCAACACGGCTTGCCATGCAATCAACCGCCTCTATCTTCACAAGTTTCACAAGAAGACCTCCTATGAGCTCATTACCGGTAAAAAGCCCAAGGTGTCTTACTTTAGAGTGTTTGGGTGCAAATGTTTCATTCTAAACAAGAGACCCCGAACCTCTAAGTTTGCACCTAAGGTTGACGAAGGATTTCTTCTTGGTTATGGTCCAAATGAGCATGCTTATCGAGTCTTCAATCTAACCACCGGGAGGATTGAAGTCACGGTATATTTGACCTTTGATGAATCTAATGGCTCTCAAGTGGAGCAAGTTGATTTGAATGTTGTAGGTAAAGAGAAGCCATCTTGTGAAGCAATCAAGCAAATGGCCATAGGTGATGTTAGACCGGTTGAGGCACAAGAGGAAGATGAAAACCAAGCACAAGCCTCAACACCACTCGAAGGGCCAGAAGCTGCTGGTTCAGGAGCAGTGCAGACTTCGGAGGTTCCGAGAATTTCTTCGGAGGTTCCGGGAACTGACACTGGAACTCAACCTCCGAGAAATTCTCCGGAGGTTCCGGGGTCTGGAAGTTCAACACAACAAGACACCCTGAACCAGCAAACTGATCAGCAAGGAGATGTCCAAGGAAGCACATCTGATCCCCTAGCTGATGAAGATGATGAAGACCAACCTCTACACCAACCTCTTGGACCATCACATCCTCGTGTACATCAAGTCATTCAACGGGATCATCCCGTTGACAATATTCTTGGGAGCATAAGGAGAGGGGTAACAACGCGTTCTCGTCTTAAGAATTTTTGTGCATTTTACTCGTTTGTTTCCTCTCTTGAACCAACCAAGGTAGAGCAAGCTCTCGAGGATCCGGATTGGGTGATGGCTATGCAAGAGGAGTTGAACAACTTTGAAAGGAACCAAGTGTGGGAGTTGGTGGAAAGACCAAAGACAAACATCATTGGCACCAAATGGGTCTTTCGAAACAAGCAAGATGAGTTTGGAGTTGTGACTAGGAACAAAGCAAGATTGGTTGCTCAAGGATTCACCCAAGTTGAAGGGCTAGACTTTGGAGAAACATATGCACCGGTAGCAAGACTTGAAGCAATTCGGTTTTTACTAGCTTTCGCCGCCCATCATGACTTCAAGCTCTATCAAATGGATGTTAAAAGTGCATTTCTTAATGGACCACTCTCCGAAGAAGTATATGTTAAGCAACCACCGGGTTTTGAAGATCCCAAGCGTCCTAATCATGTCTACAAACTCCATAAGGCGCTCTATGGGCTAAAGCAAGCACCAAGAGCATGGTATGAATGCCTTAAGGATTTCTTGCTTAAGCAAGGCTTTGAGATAGGCAAAGCCGATGCTACTCTCTTTACTAGAAAAGTTAATGGTCATATTTTTGTGTGCCAAATATATGTCGATGACATAATATTTGGTAGTACTAATGAAACTTTTTGTGAAGAGTTTAGTAGGGTGATGACAAAGAGGTTTGAGATGTCCATGATGGGTGAGCTCAAGTTCTTTCTTGGATTTCAAATCAAACAAGCTAAAGAAGGAACGTTCATATGTCAAACCAAGTATACAAGGGATATGTTAAAGAAGTTTGACATGGACAAGGCAAAGCCCATCAAGACTCCAATGCCTACCAATGGACACATGGACCTCAATGAAGAAGGGAAATCCGTGGATCAAAAGGTATATCGCTCCATGATTGGCTCTCTTCTTTACTTATGTGCATCTAGGCCGGATATTATGCTTAGTGTGTGCATGTGTGCTAGATTTCAAGCTAACCCGAAAGAGTGCCATCTCATGGCCGTAAAGAGAATCTTGAGATATCTAGTGCATACCCCTAACCTTGGCTTGTGGTATCCTAAGGGCTCCACTTTCGATTTACTTGGCTATTCGGATTCCGATTATGCCGGTTGTAAAGTAGATAGAAAGAGCACATCGGGGACTTGCCAATTCCTTGGTAGGTCTCTAGTGTCTTGGAGTTCTAAAAAGCAAAACTCGGTAGCCCTTTCCACCGCCGAGGCCGAGTATGTTGCGGCCGCGCATGTTGTGCTCAACTACTTTGGATGAAGCAAACCTTAAAAGATTACGGATGTCACTTTTCCCATATCCCACTTTTGTGTGACAATGAAAGTGCCATAAAGCTTGCAAACAATCCCGTAAGCCATTCTCGCACAAAACATATAGACATCCGTCATCACTTCTTGAGAGACCACGAAGCCAAAGGAGATATCGTTTTAAGTCATGTGAGCACCGACAAGCAACTAGCCGATATCTTCACTAAACCTCTCGATGAGTCAAGGTTTTGTAGTTTAAGGAATGAACTAAATGTTCTTGATTCTCGTTGCGTGGTTTGATCTCTAGCATGCCATATTTGTTTGCTTCAAATCTGTTAGCTTTCTCTGAAAAATTTGTTTAAAAAAAAAATAAATATGTATGAAAACTCTATCTTAAAAGTTCTTCAAAATCTATTTGCTTATCCCTAACTTGTCTTAAGTGGCTATAGTTGTGTGTGTGATTGCTTGTTTTCTAGCCACTTGAGTCAAGGGTACCATGACCTAAGTATCTCAGTTGATAGAAAGTTCAAAATCTCAAAAGGAGTAGAAGCTAGCTGTCTCTGGAATTTAAGTTTTCGGAAGCTCCGAGAAAATCCTTGGAGGCTCCGGGCCTCAGAAGTTCTGAGAAAATCTTCGGAAGCTCCAATCTTTATAGACTTAGCTCTCAGTCTCAACCGAAGGGGAGTCAAAAGGGAATAAAGCATCTTCGCGGAATATTCTTTACCCAGGGTAAAACCAATCTTTCCCTTTTCACCGCGGTCAACCCACTCAGATCGGGTTTCACCGCTTCCTCCTCTCTCTCTCCCGACGCGAAACCGCACCATACTCTCCACCGCCTCGCCGCCGCCGCTTCCCTCGCCGCCGGTGACCTCACCCTTGTGGGCCACCCACACGAAGCTGAGCCGCCTTCCTTGTTCGTGAGTCGCTGCTGAAGAGTGCCAAGGGAGGGATTGCTCAGATCCCGTACGTGAAGAAGAAGAAGGCTCCAATCCGCATCCTCTTCTGTCTCTTCCTTGGCGTGCACAAGAGTTGAAGATCTGCTTCGTGCCTCTCCTTGATCCCAATCAAGGTACACGATGGGGACCCTAACCCTAACCCTAATTTCCTAGATCCGCATCTTGTTAGGGTTCTATATCTTGAATACGGTAGAATGTTGCCTATCTATTCCGTTCCTAAATGCCCGTGTTGCAAGTAAAAGCTAGGTTTAGTTGAAAGTTGAATCAAAAGTGAGAATGCGGTAGAAGGTTGACGAGAGGCTCGGAGGTTCTGAGAAAATTCTCGGAGGTTCCGAACCCTGTAACCCACTGTAGGCTGACCTTGATTCAAAGTTCCACTGAACTTCACTTGACCTGTAACATTCCTTTTCACCTGTCCTAGCTATTTTGAGTCATGATTGCTTTATTGATCAATGTTCAGTTGAAAGTTGAATCAAGAGAACTGTCCTCCGTCGGTACACCGACTTCGGAGGTTCCGAGAATTTTTCCGGAGGCTCCAACCTCCGGAGGGTCCGAAACTTTCTCGGAGGTTCCGATGTCCGTACCGACAAGTGACAGATCGTGATTCAAAATTCAACCGAAAAGTAATCAATTGAACATCATGCTTACCTTGTTCCTCTCGTCCTTATCGGCCCTAATCCCACTCTTATCTGCTCTGTTCACTTGTCTCACTTCAGATGTCTGGCACTCCTGTGGACAAGACCTACACTAAGAGGCAGAGGCCTCCTTTTGAGACACCTGCTGGTGAGAGGGCCTTCAAGCTAGCAGCAAGAGCAGCAGCAGGTGACAGTGGTAGCAGAGGAAAGGCCACACCTAGAAGGGGCAGAGGTGGCAGTTTGTCTGGAGGCAGAGGCTCAGGGTCTGCTGCACATGTGGATGATAATGGAGGGATTGAAGGCAAAACCATTCCAATTGAGCTAGAAGATGACATGCCCCTAGGAGAGATAGACTCAACTTATCTCAAGTACCACAAGGGGCTACTCAAAAGGCATCCTCCAACCAAATATGACAACTCAGTATATATTGAGCACACCAACTATGATGGAGCTGGTTTCTTGGTCAAGAAAGCAAGAGAAGAAAATCCTTATGTAAACCCCAAGATGGCGGCCATTGATTACGGGTTTTGGTCTGTCTTTCACTTTAAGTTCTATGAGACTGTCCTCAACACCAAGATGAAGCTAATCAAGATGAAGTGGATAGACTTCACTCATTTGGAGGCAAAGCAGAGGAACTCCGTCAAGGAGGAGGTCTTGGATTTGGTTGATAAGTATAGGATGAGGGACATCATGAGTTTCAAGTATGATTGGAATATAGAGGTTCTAGCTCGGTTTCATGCCACATTCTTTCATGAAGACAACAAGGAAACTATCCATTGGATGACGGAAGGAGTACACTACAAGATAGATTTTCTCACCTTTGCTAGGTTGTTTGGGTTCAACAAGGAGGACGGAGAAGCCGATATTATCCACTTTGAGGCCCACATGAACCCCAACAAAATTGCTTGTACAGCCTATGAGTATGAGGAGTCGGGCCGATGGCTCTACCACTGCTTCCGAAATCGGATTCTATGTCCTTAACAATATGTTCGGGGAAACCATTTACCCAAAGGGGGCAGTGACTCAACTAGTCTTAGGAGGTTTGCACCAAACTTGTTGGCTAGGGCTGCCGCCCGGAGCTAGGCCCTTCTCTCGTGAGCGCATTTATTTGGTACAACCTGGTAGAGGTGACAGAGAGTGGAAAGTGTAACTTGCCCTATGCTCCTTATCCGATGTACATGATAGAGATGGTTTCGTGGGGTCGGCTACAAGAAAGATGTTGAGCATGCTTCCTATCAAGTCAAACGGTGGCGGCATCGAAAGAAGCAAAGACATTGTGGAGGAGCACATCCTTAAGAAGGCCGGACCAAGCCGGCCGGATCCGGTCCAGCAGTAGGTGAAGGAGGATCCAGCAAGGCTCCCATGCCTGCTGGTCTTCACAAGCTCAGAGGGATGGTTAGAGACACCTGGAGGTACTGCAGATGGACTTCCCATCAGCTTTTTGAGCTCAGGGAGGACATGAACAGATTGCTAAAACACCAGGGGCTGTCCTTTGATGCCATGCACCATCCTCCTCCCCTCTTCCCCGATTTTCCGCAGTACACTACCGGTGAGGATGAGGGTGAGCGGGGAGCCTGCTACTCCCATGGCCGAGGATACTCCTGCCGCCCACTTTGTCGCGGATGAAGAAGATGAAGAACCACTTGGTGCAAAAATGGCCAGGCTAAGGAAAGAGGGGCTGCAGCAAGAAGGCTATGGGGTCCTCATCCGGTACAAGACTCGGGAGGAAGGCTGCCGGCCGGGAGGCCCGTCGAAGGCCCATTGATCCGTCATCCGGGTTCGATCTTGGCTCGACAAAGCTCGTCCCCGAGGCGAAGAGGAGGACTCTGACTTCAGTGATGAGGAGTGACTTCTCTAGGTTCTATTCCCACTTCCTCTCTTCTTTTCTCTCCTTTTTGTTAAACTGTTGACAAAGGGGGAGAGATGAAGATTGAGAAGCATCTGAAGACCTGAAGCTCCTTGTTGGCTTGCTAACCTCAGAAACATTCTTTTGTTCTTTTGGTGAGATGAGAGTGCTAACTTCTCTCATAAACTCCTGTGGAAATTTGATGAACTGCTGTAAAACATTTAGCTTGCCTCTCGTTGGCAAGCGGTGATCCGTCATGGTAGGGGATTTGCAAAACTTTAAAACTCGTGTGTTGGATGTAATAGGGCTAGATGTGTTGAATGCTTGTTATCTTTATCTAGTTTGCTATTTTCCGGTCTTATCCGTTATTTTGCCTGTGTGCTATTGTTATCCGTTGGAGTATCCGTTGCGACCTCGCAGGTTCCGAGAATTTTTCCGTGAGGCTCCAACCCTTGGAGGTTCCGAAACTTTCTCGGAGGTTCCGAACTCGCTAACGTATAACTCTCTCGAGTGTTTTCACATGGCATATGCATCACGTATTATCTCGCTACACCTTTTTTGCACCCCTCGATGGCTTGAGTACAACTTTCTTGACACTTTTACTCACAATGTATGCAATTTAATTCTCGGTCATGACATTTTTTCCTATTCAAAAGGCACATGCATACATTGAGGGGGAGACTTGTACTCAAATCATCAAAAGCTCAATCTTTCAAATTAAATTGTAAACTTTAATTGGGTTGTCAACATTTACCAAAAAGGGGGAGATTGTAAGTGCAATCAAGCCCTATGAGGGTTTTGGTGATGTTGACCACACAATTAAAGAACTAATGAGCATTTGAGTTTGTTGTGCGGCATAAAGTTATTATCACGGGTGCAAAAGATTGATTGGAGACCCCTCAACTTGTTACAAAGAAGATTGCCTATGCTACTTGAAGGAGTTTATTTATTTTATCTTTTGAATTTGAGTATAGGACAATCCGTACTATCAAGAGGGATACTAATGGTGAGTTAGGGTGGTTTTCAAGTGCTCATGATCCATCTTTCCTAAACCCTAATCCTAACCCCAAGGGAAGTAACCTGCAGCTGTTCTGCTTCTGCTGTTTGCTGTTCGGAGGTTCCGAAGTTTTTCTCGGAGGTTCCGACCGTACGGGCTACAGTCTGCAGAGTTTTCAAAAGTCGGAGGTTCCGAGATTTTTCTCGGAGGTTCCGAACTCTGGAATATGACCGTTACTGTTCTGGATCTGGGGGTATTTATACCCCACAGTCCCCCAACGGTTATTTTCTTCCTTCTCTGGCTCAGAACTCGGTTGCTACTGTTTTCTCTCACCTAGCATTCACTCTTAACCTACTCTCTTCCAAATCCTTGTCTAGCATTGATTGAGAGTGGATTCTTGAAGTGAGTTAGTGAGCCAATCCCTTCTCCCTTGAAACTTGAGCACTTGGAAGAACCCTAGCAAGCTTGGTGGATCTATTACTCTTGGAGCTTTGCTCCTAGACGGATAGAGGTCCTTGGAAGCTCTCCAAACCGATTTGTGGAAGCTCCAAGGTGTTTGTATTACCCCTTGTGATTCTAGTGAAAAGCCTCCACCTATTACCCAAAGTGATAGGTGTGAGAGAGGAGTTGACCTTTGTGGTCCGAGCCTTTGGTGGCCTCCTCAACAACGTGGACGTAAGCAAGCCTTTGTGGCGAGCTGAACCACGGGATAAATCTGTGTCTCATGCGTGTTCTTATTTACTTACTTGTTCATGCTTGTGCTTAACTAGATCTATTAGGGTTTGCTTCCGATCTACTTTGTGGTACCTTGCTAGCTTGTTCTTTGCTTAGAAATACTCTTGCTAGGTCCTAAGTACCTCTTAGAATTTACTAGATCTGGTTTCCATCAAGTTTCTTGCAGCTCTTGTTATTTGTGCTCCCGTTCTAACGAGCGCGGAAGTTCCGAGTTTATTCTCGGAGGCCGCCTCGTTCGGAGGTTCCGAGAATAATCTCGGAGGTTCCGAAGTCCGACACTCGTTTTCGCAGAAAAAGTTTAAATTCTGTGTGCAGGCCTATTCACCTCCCCTCTAGGCCACTTTGCTCGATCCTTTCAATTGGTATCGCAGCAAGGTTATCCTCGTAAGCACTTAACCGGCGAGCATATTGTTTACGACGACAAGACGAAGAGGAGGAAAGTTTGAAGACATAACAAGCGAGGCCGAAAGTGATGCCTCCTCGAAGTAGGTGATACATCACCAAGAGAAGTTCGAAAGCCTGCAGCGCCGTTACGAAGGCTCCAAGGAAGTCAAGCAAGAAAAGCAAGAAAGAGAACAAGAAGAAAGAAGAAGAAGAAGAAAGGAAGAAAGAAGACAAGCAAGAAAAGAAGAAGAGGAGAAAGAAAGAAGAAAAGAGAAGAAGAAAAAGAACACCTTCACCATCTCCATCACCATCCTCATCATCCTCATCATCGTCCTCATCTAGTGAGAATGGAGTTCTTTGCTAAGTATTGCGGTACGAGGTTGTGGCTTGACTCGTGTTGGTGCGGGTGAAGAACAAGCGCGAAGGTCATTGCCCGGTGAGGCCTCAGTGTGGAGAAGACAAGTAGGCTTCATTCGAGGCCGGTGGCCAGTGGGGTCCGAGTGCGAGACGCATGGTGGCAGAACGACAAGATGAAGTTGGTGGACGGTTTCTTGGTTGAGCCACAAAACCAGGTCGTAGGGACTTCATGGGAGCCAAGTCATGAGTGGTGATTGGCGGAGGCTACATCAAGTTCGCGGGGTTGCGGTGGTTCACGAGAAAATCACCGGAGTTATAATGGCCCCCGACCACAAAGCCGAGGTCGAAGGCCGGCGTGGCGCAATGCAGCCGAGCCGGCTTTATTTGGTTTGGGCAGTCTGGCCGGTTTGGGGTCGCGGGCGCGGAAGCTTCGGGCGGGAGGACACACGTCGGGATCGCAAGGCTTGCGTCGAGGCCTACGCCGAGTGCGGTCGTAGGGCATCGAATCCCGATGGAGAAGACATCAAGAATTCCAAATCCGCCCTTGAGGGGCTTGTATCCCTAGTTAGTAGAAGAGGGTATTTTAGACTTTCGGTTGCCTCCATATAACCCGAGAGGTGAGAGGATGGCGGTGGCTCTTGGAACCCTAGCTCATTTGTTTTCCCATTTTCCTTCCTATTTTCCTTAGGTTTCCATAGGATTAGCAAGAGAGCTTCATGGTGAGATCTTGTTGAGAGGGATGGATGATCGGGCGGCTTACTAGACCTTGTATGAACCTTTGTTTCATGTATAGATGATTCGGCGTCGTTTCGTTGAGGTTTGGATGTGTTTTTCCGGTTGTTCTTGGTGGTGATTTTTCGAACCCCTCTCTTAGTGATTTCTTTGGGTTGTTTTCGGGACCTTTCTCTTGGAGAGTTTGATGAGGGAAATTTGCTTGAGAACCCCTTCGTGGTTCTTTGAAGTTGTGATTCCCCTCAAATTCGAAAAGCGATGTAAAAATTAGCTCGATTTAGTTTTCTTGAGTTCTTGGGTTGGAAGTGCTCTTAGGTAGTTTCTTTGATTCACTCCTTTTTTGGACGAGTTTTGGTGGGATTAAACTTGGCTATGGACTCCTCATGAGGTGTTCTAATATCCCCAAAGTCTTGTTCAAGTCCGTGGAGCGATTGGAGATCGAGGTTTGGTTTTGGAGGAGTTGACCATGGTATGCCTGTTGTCCGGGCTAAAACCGGCACGACCGGTTTCCCTAACAGTCGACCGGTTTCGCCACAATGGTCGAGGAAGGTTTTTGAGCAAGGAAGGCTTTGCTCTCCATGGCTTCATTTGTTCGGATGAAAAGAGCTTTTGAGGTGTTTGGGGTCTTTGGGGAGTTTAAGGACGAGTCGGTACGGCCGGTTTGCATCGCCGGTCGACCGGTTTCTGCATGCGTGAGGCTAAAGTCCAACGGAGGCAGTCCCGGCCAGGTTTCGGAAGCCGAGCACGACGGTTGGAAACTGCCCGGCGGGCGCGCGTGTGATGTGTGTGGACCCGTTTGCGTGTGTGTTGAGGCTGTTGGTTGGGTCTTGCCCCTAGGTTCCCGATTAGCACTCAGGTGGCTACGTGAACTTAGCAGAGAAGCTTGCGGAGGTGCACGAGTGAATTTGGGTTTATAGGCCAAGATTCTTGAATAGAATTTTTATCGGCTCATTCCGCTCCCCCTCTACGTTCGCCATTTCGGTCCTTCAAGTATCGGAAGTAGGTTCGGGTCTTTGTTGACTCTAACCGGAGTCTAAGATCCAAGGATGGCGTACCGGGAACGAGTTCGGGTCCTCCACACTTCGATCGGAAGAACTACCGAGATGTGGAGTAAGCGGATGGGTGCGTTCCTCGCGGAAGGGTCGGATCCTTTGGGATGTCCGCCGGTGGACACGAACTCATCCCGGTAGATGGACTCGCTCCCGGGAGATCGAGGGACGAGTTCGACGCCAATAATAAGGGCGGTCGACTACTTGTTTCGTGCTTTGTGTCATTTTGAGGTTCGATCGGGTACTGCAGAGCACTTGGCTTCAACAGGATTTGGGCGGTGTTGAAGGAGGCTCATGTTGGAAGCTGAGAGTTCGAGCACGGATGTATGCGACCTACGGAGGAAATGCAGAGGAACTTTCACTCATCTCCTAGGTGAGTCCATTGATGCCTTGTTTCGAGAGGTTCACGGTTGTCGGTACCATGGGGCCAATGTGGACGTGCTCCCGTACGATGACCATGATAGAGCGGTCAAGCTCTTACACTCTTTGGATCGTACGATTTGGGGCGGAAAGTTGAGGACCATTGTGGAGTCGGAGAAGTATGACACTCCGACGGTGAACGAGCTGTTCTCGAAGCTCAAGTCGGGCGGGGTGGATAGGGGCATGACTACCAAGCTCGAGGGACTAGCGGTTACGTCTTGTTTACCCTCGTTGGTGGTTCCAAAAGGAAAGGCTAACTCTAACCCATCCACCCAGGGTGTCTCTTTCTCCTCCTTGATGCCTATGGCCCGAGGTAGCGGTTCGACGAGCCCAGAGACGAGCTGGCGCTCTGACGAGGCGGTTTGAGAGGCGCACGAGAACCGCGTGAACATGAGGGAGAACACGAGGACTTGCTTCCGGTGCGGCAAGCCAGGACACTTCGTCGGCGGCGCCGGAGAAGGTCGAGAACAAGAACTGACTTCTAAGCACAAGTCGAGGACGGATGGCAAAGTACCGGTCGAGCGCGACCACAAGAGCAAGCACAAGAATAAGTACAAGGACGACGTGTCCCGAGGGAAGAAGGAGAGCGAGGCAAGACGAACGATGGTTGGAGCGGCGACGTCGGCTCCGGAGTTCGCGTGCTCCTCGAGCTCGAGCAGCGGTGAAGACGAAGGTGATCGTCGCAGAACAGAAGTCGTCCAAGAACTTGAAATGAGGTGAGTTGCTTCGCGAGAGATGACACGCACCATGGCGGCGAGCTCGGCGGCAAGGCACACGAAGTGACTCGGACTTTGAGTCGACGACGAGTGCGTGATGTTGCCCTTCTTGCGCCGAGAGAATGAGAGCTTGGCTCTTTGCTTGATAACCGTGATGACATGCTTAGAGAGGCCAAGAAAATGAGAAAAGAGCTTGGGAGCTTCACTCGAGGATGCTAGGACTAGAGTGGGCGACCTAGAACAGTGCTTGATAGCAAGCTTGAGATTGATTCGCAAGGCTAGCCCTATTGTTTCGGATGAGAATGATTGTCTTGATTGCTCCATATTTGTGTACAATCTTGCTTTGTTTAAGGAGAAGCATGCCTCCAAAGTGTGAGGAACTAGATGTGCTTAGGGTTGAAGTGGTGACTTTAAGTCTAGACACCTTTGCTAGGTGCTTGCACTTCTTGCTGTTTTGCATGCTAAAATTGATGAGGATACATGCTTGCACCTAGTTCTCTTCGAGGCTAAATTGAAGGAACCCATGCCTACATCTTGCTCTACTTGTGAAATGCATGCATTGAAAAATTTGGAACTTGCACATTATGTTGATCGTTTAACGAGATGAGAATGATGATTTAAGAAAGTTGATGGGTTGGTTGTCAGGTCATGAGCCTCGGTTGAGGATGATAGAGGCGTTTGAAAATGAGGATGGTGAGGACTTGGAGCAAACAAAGTTAGTGAGGGGAAGTGGAAAATATCCCAGGCAAAAACCCACCACAAAAATGATTTCCCTCCAAAACCCAACCATCTTAGGAGCCATTGGACTGCAACCCAGCCATATTTCCTACACCTAAATGATCTCCAAAAGCCTATCCAAGTTTGTGAGCACTACGGGAAAGTGTTCTTTGGGAAAGTGAGTGAGAAGGCTAGTGGGGAGAAATCGGTGGAGGAGTTGAGTGGAGAGAAACCATGTAGGCGGCCCCAATCCAAGCCCAAAACTAAGCTTTTTGAGGTTCCATTGTGACTATTGTGGAAGAGATGGCCATAGATGAGTTTTGCTTCAAGAGGAAGCGAGAGGAGCGAATGGCGAAGGAATGGGCTAACGAGACAAAGTATCACCCCTCCCGGTGGTGTATACCAAGTCTCGTCATGCGGAGATGCCAGGGAACCGGCGAGTGTGAATGATTAGGCTTGGAGTGAGCGAAAGAGTGCGGGGAGGTGCGCTGGCTGGAGGGGAGTGAAAGCCGGTCGGGCCGGTTTTGGAACGGTCGGGCCGGTTCGGTCTAACGAATAGCAGGTTCGGTTTTGTGTGTAACACGTCACAGTGCGAGGGTTGTTTGGAGGTCGTGGTTCGGTGGTTGGGGCTGGAGAGTTTGCGGTGAGGTCGGGTTGCCCAGGCGTTCTCCCCCTCGGACAGGCTACGGGGATGGGAGGAGTCGTAGCTTTGAGAAGGAGAGAGGAGGGGACGGTCCACGGGTTCTCTTTCGTGGTTTTGGTCCTCCTCCGGGCGAGAGGGGTGGTTCCCTCGGGGTGGTTACCGTGGTGGTCGTGGAGAGTAGCTTTGGTAGGAGAGATGCTTTGGTTGATCCTGCTTACCGACTGGGACGTGGCTCGGCCTTGGTTTTACTCTTTTGGTACTAACCCCGATCTTGTAGATGGGTCGACTCACGTGCTCGTTGTTGAATTCCGGTGGGAGACTTGAAGAACATTTGGTTGATTGACTACGGTTGCTCGGGCATATGACCGAGACGCGGTGGTTCTCAAGTCTCGTCCGTGGTGATGAGGGAGTACATCACCTTTGGGGACAATGGGCGTGGGCGTGTGCTTTCGGGAAGGTGAGATCAAAGTGAGTGACAAGATCATTACGGCGGCTTAGCTCTTGTTCAATCGGCGGGGTACAATTTGCTGCATTGTCCCGAGTTGTTGGATGAGGGTTTTTGAGGTGTTGTTTGACCGATTGGTTCTCAGGATTGTGGACTCTCGAGGGGACCTTGTACGTATGGTCGTTCACGATGAGTCGGAGTGTTTCGTCTTTGATTTTTTCTGCTCGGTCTTCGGGTGTGGAGCGTTGTTTCTTGGGTTGGTTCTTCGAGTGAGTTGTCAGAGTGGCATGGGAAGTTGGGTCACTTGAGCTTTGACCTTTTGTCTCGCGGGTAAACTCAATTTGGTCGAGGATTGCCACGGTTGAGGGCTTGAGAAAGGGGGGGGGGGGGGTTTGTGCGCCTTGTAGGCATGCCAAGATGGTAGCCTCTTCTACAGCCTCTCATCGATGTGATGGCGGCGTCCATGCGAGGCATACATATGGACTTGTTGTGACTCGTGTGCGATGCAACGGGTGGGAAGTGGTATGTCCTTGTTGTGGTGGACGACTATTCTCGGGGTATGCGTGGGTGTTCTTTCTAGAGGATAAGGGGGAGACGTTTGGTTTTTGTTCGAGATCTAGTCTTGAGGTTGAGGAACGAGAGGCACGGAGATGCCATACGAGCTATCCTCGGTGATAATGGCTCGAAATTCATAAACTCTCGTTTTGAAACCTTTTGCCATGACTTGGGTCTTGAGCACCCGGTTCCCGGAATCCGTATACGCCTCCCCGAATGGTGTTGTGGAAAGGAAGAACGGGACCTTGTGCGAGATGGCTCGGACGATGCTTGATGAGCATAGGACTCGAGGAGGTATTGAGGGCGAGCGGTGAATACCGCATGCTATGTGTCGAACGGATATACCTCGGGAGTGCACAAGAAGAAGACATGCTATGAGTTGATGCATAGTGCTTTGCAAGGTGAGTGCTTCCCTTATTTGGTTGCAAGTGTTTCATTCGAAGAAAGGCGGGGAAGTTGGATAAGTTTGAGGCTAGGTACGTCGATGGTATTTTTTTGGTTATGCATCTCACTCTAGAGCATATCGTGTGCTCAATCTTGAAACTAACCAAATCGTGGAGACTTGCGAGGTAACCTTCGATGAGACGAGCCACGTAGTCGGCTTGTCTTTGAGTGTGCAGGTGATGATGAGCTTGGCGAGGAGATCTTTCAGGAGGAGGAGCATGAACATGGAGAGGATGAAGATGGCGGTGTGGTGCCCCCGAAAGTGAACATGTACCCACTACTTCGACTACGATGATGGATGGACCCTTTGCTACACCTAGAGCGACAAATCAAGAACAAGGAGAAGGCGATGTTGAGGGGGAGGTAGCATCAAGGCGAGAAACTCCCGGCGAGTACAAGTGGATCACCCATCTTCGAGGATCATCGGCGACATGGATGAACGCACTACACGGTCGAGGGTTCGGAACAACTCATTTCGCTCATGCGCATTTGCTTCTTTCGAGCCCAAAAGACATTGGACACGCCTGTCAGTGCAATTGGGTTAACTCGATGCATGAGGTTAGGCTTTGAGAGGAATCGGGTGTGGGGGTTAGTTTGACCCTCCCCCCGGGGTGTAGACGATTGGTACAAAGTGGGTGTGGAAAAACAAGGAGAAAGGTGAGGTTGTAGACAAGTCGAGACTTGTTGCTCAAGGGATTGATCGGAAGGAGGGGATCGACTACAGAGGAGACCTTTGCTCCGTGCTTGGATTTGGAGGCGATTAGGATCTTCTAGCCTTTTGTGGCTAAAGGGTTCAAGTTGCACCAAATGGATGTGAAGAAGTACTTGCACTTCTGAATGGTGTGTTGGAGGGAGAAGTGTATGTGAGCGGCCTCGGGGTTTGAGGGGGGGGGGGGTGAGAAGTACCCCCCAGGGTGTACAGGATTGAGGAAGGCATTGTATGGGTTAGACGGCGCTAGAGCTTGGTATGGCGAGGTTGAGGGAGTTCTTGTTTGAGAGAGGTTTTTGAGATGGGAAGGTCGATCGGACCTTGTTTTTTGCGAGAGCGGGGCAAAGATATCCGATTGTGCGGTATACGTGGATGATATTGTCTTTGGTGGCTCGTCTAACTCTGTTGTTGCAAGGTTTGCGGATGATATGAGCGGGGAGTTTGAGATGAGTATGATGGGCAAGTTGCGAGTTCTTCCTCGGGCTACAAATCAAGCAATCAAAGGAAGGAACATTTGTGCACCGAGGCTAAGTACACCAAGGACATTGTGCGGAGTTCGAAGATGGAGGACTCGAGGCTATGACGACGCCGATGAGTGACTACGGCTCTTGATGCGGACGAGGAAGGTGAACATGTGGACCGGAAAGAATCTTAGGAGCATGATCGGGTCACTCCTCTATGACGTGACGAGGCCGGACATACGGTTCTCGGTGTGTACGTAGCGCTCGTTTTCAAGCGTCTCACGAGACTTCGCATTGGCAAGCGGTGAAGAGAATTTTCGGGCACTTGCGTCCCACCTCCCGACTCGGCCTTTGGTACTCCGCGTCCTCTTCTTTGGCGCTTCATGGTTTTCGGACGCGGATTTTTTTTTGCCGGGTGTCGGTTGGATAGGAAGTCCATACCGGGACTTGTCGGTTTGGGTTCCTCTTTGGTTGTCTTGGTGGCCTTCCCATGGCAGTCGAGTGTTGCTCAATCCACGGCGAGGCCGGTATGTTGCCCGCGCTTTAGTTGTTGCTCTACGGCTTTTTGGATCACCTACACCATGAGTGACTTTGGTAGAGAGTATGCCCATGTCCCACTTCAATGTGATAGCACCGGTGCCATAAAGCGTTGCAAAGAACCCGGTGCTCCATTCCAAAACCAAGCACATAGAAGTGAGGTATCATTTTACGAGAGACAACGTACAGAAAAAGGAAGATAGCTTTGATCCATGTACCCACACACATATTCAACTAGCCGATATTTTCACCAAACCCCTAGATCAAGCAACATATCGTTTGTAGGAGAACTTGGTGTGTGTTTGATTTCTTGAGTTGGGTGTGTGGGAGCTCTCTTTGTAGCATATGTATAGCTTTCTTTGTGCATTTCTTTGCATTTGGCATAGCATATGTAACATGATGTATAGGCATCCTTGTATATTAGATTGCATGCATTTTGTATCATATGCATTGGTTAGGAGAAAAACTTCTCTCATATACATTGTTCACCATGGAATGAGATATATGTCTTTATTGGGCTTGTTTAGTATGCTATGGATTAGTTTGACTTAGCTCTTGATGATCTTGATGAATAACCCATGGTTGATGGCTATGTTTGAAAAATTGTCACATGTATGCTCTCTCATGTGTAAATGCCTTTATATGATCTTGACATCTTTTAGTGGCTTGGTTATGCTCAATTTGTGGTGGATATAATAGTTTATTGATCATATGGGGCCAAGAGCTCATTTGCCATCATGAATGTTTAGCCTTTCTTGCCTTATCTTGTGAAAGGGCATAAGTTCCTTTTGTGTAAAGACATTTCATGTACCATTTACAAATGCGAAAATGAAATGAAAAATGTGAAATACATGCTCCCATGTCATATGTCTTTGAATTTAATTTGCTTTGGGTGCTAAACCGTTGCACGTGCCTACCAATAGAAGTCTCATCACATAAGTAGGCACATGGCTCGGTTAACGACATGACATGAGGTGCTTGTGGGTGTTTGTGATGGTCTTATGATTAGAATGGTTGTCCTAGCATTAAGTTTGTGTGGCTTTGCCATTTTGACATGTTTTGCTCATGTTTAGGTTTTTTGCTTATGAGAAATGCTTTTCGCAAAATTACTCAAATCCTTGTTAGCCTTGTCCAATGGTTGTGAAACTTGGTGATCATGTAGTTGAGGTCCATACAAACCTGTAGAGTATCTTCTTGCTCATTTGGTTGTCATCGCATCTTGTGATGAATTTTGTAACGAGAAGCTCTAGATTGCATTTGTGCCTTGATTCATGCATTGGCAACAAGGAGGAGAAAGGAAGGTGGAGAAAAGTTGTTTAGCACCTGGAACCTGTCAGTGTCGGGGAGCTTGTGCAATTCTTTTGCATTTTTGGCTTTTGGGGGGTGTGGTACGCGTCGGCCCCAGCCAGGTTTAAGCCAGTCGGCCGGTTTGGTGGAACCGGCCCCCGGCCGGTTATGGGAACTGTCGACTGATTATGGGAACTGTCGGCCGGTTTGTGCACGAGTTGGCACTTGTTCGGGGGGGGGCTTGCATATGTGCGGGGGAGCTCTTGTGTGCTTTGGTGGTTTGTGCTCTCTACTTGAGCATGGTTTTTGTCTTGGATGTGTCGAGCCGTTGCCCTTGCCCCACAAGGGTCGAGACTTGTCTTCTTCAAGTGATCTCGTTCTTTGCCTTTCGAGCTTTCGATCGCTTGTTGGAGTTTCCTTTTGTTTCTTTTCTGTTTTCCTTTTCTCTTTATTTACCAAATGTGTGTGTTGTGTTGCTCATCAAGGGAAATTCAGACCATGTGTGGTTCGAGGACCGGTGGATAATTCGCTTCCTTGTGTGATGAGTGATTGACAGCGTTGTGTGGGCCCGATTCTTTGCTAAGTATTGCGAGTGCGAGGTTGTGGCTTGACTCGTGTTGGTGTAGGTGAAGAGCAAGCGCGAAAGATGGGTGCCGGTGAGGCCGCCGGTGTGGAGAAGACAAAGTACGCTTCGTTCGAGGGACCGGTGGCCGGTGGGGTCGAGTGCGGGCCGCATGGTGGCAAGAATAGCAAGATGAAGTCGGTGGACGGTTTCTTGGTTGAGCCACAAACCAGGTCGGCTAGGGACTTCATGGGAGCCAAGTCATGAATGGTGATTAGCGGAGGCTACATCAAAGTTCGCGGGGTTTGTGGTGGTTCACCGGAAAATCAACGAGATTTACTCGGGCGGCCACAAAGCGAGAGGCGAGAAGGCCGGGCATGGGCGTCGGCGAACGGCTGACCGGTTTGGAGAAGCGATGCGACCGGTTTGGGGTCGCAGAGCGCCCGAAGCTTCGGGCGGAGGACACGCGTCGGGATCGCAGGCTTGCGTCGAGGCTACGCGAAGTGCGGTCGGCGGGCATCAGGTCATAGATGGAGAAGACATCAAGAATTCCAAATCCTCCAAAGCCAGGGGCTTGTATCCTAGTTAGTAGAGAAAGGAGTATTTTAGACTTTTGGTTGCCTCCATATAACCCAAGAGGTGAAGGATGGCAACCAACTCTTGAGCTGGCTGATTTATTTTCCCCATTTTCCTTCCTATTTTCCTTAGGCTTTCCATAGGACTAGCAAGAGAGCTTCATGGTGAGATCTTGTTGAGAGGATGGATGGTGGTGACTTGCTAGACCTTGAACCTTTGTTTCATGTATAGATGATTAGGCGCGTTCGTCAAGGTTTGGATGTGTTTTTCCCGGTTGTTCTTGGTGATATTTTGGAGCCCTCTCTTGGTGATTTTCTTCTCTTGGGGTTTGATGGGGCCTTGAGACACTTCGTGGTTCTTTGAGGCTGTGATTCCCCTCCCAAATTCGTGAATAAAGGTGCTCGATTTTGGGGTTTCTTGTGGTTCTTAGGTTGAGTGCTCTTGGCGGGATTACTTTGATTCCTCCCTTTTGGACGAGTTTTGGTGGGATTAAACTTGGCTATGGACTCCTCATGAGGAGTGTTCTAATATCCCCAAAGTCTTGTTCCAGAATCGTGGAGCGTTCGGGAGATCGAGGTTTGGTTTTGGAGGAGTTGACACCCGAACATTGTTCTTCCGTATCCCGGAGCCCCTCGCCAGAGCTGGCTTGGTTTCCCTACTTAGGTACGACGGATGCCGTTCGTTTAAATACATGTTGTCCGAGAAGGTTACGAGCAAGGAAGTCTTCTTCCTCCTTAGTACGCTGTGGGTTGGCATGCAGGGTGTTTGGGGTCTTTGGGGAGTTTCGGGACGGAATCGGTACGTAGGTTTGCATCGCCGGTCGGCCAGGACTCACACTGCGTGAGGCTAAGTCAACGAGCGGTACGACGGGTTTCGAAACCGACGCGGTTGGGGGGGGGGGGGGGGGGCCGTGTCGTGTGTGGATTCCATTGCGTGTGTGTTGAGGTTTGTTGGTTAGGTCTTGCTCCCTAGGTTTCGGTAGCACTCCGGTGGCTACGTGACAGCAGAAGAAGCTTGCGGAAGTGCCTGCCCAGTGAATTTGGGTTTATAGGCCGAATTCTTGAATGATAAATTTTTATCGGCTCCCATTCACTCCCCTCTGCGGTTCGCCGTTTCGGTCCTCGTGAACGAGGGAGCCGGAGGAGACGTGCACTACGTCGCCCTAAAGCAAGACCGGGCCAAAGTCCGAAGTGTGTCTAACTACTTGTGCCAGCAAAGGCAAGCCCCGGTTTATTCATTAACCCTGTTGTTTCTTTAAACTTCGAATTTACTTCTTGTTATCTTATGTGCATCTACGTTCGGGAGTTGATTGAAACCCTAGTTGCATGATCCTTAAGTACCAATGATCTTTTACTAGCATGTTAGGTCGATAGTTGCTATGCTATAAGGATACGGTACAAGTCTAGTGATGTTCGTCACTCGCGAGAATAGGATCTTCTTTATGGAATCACCATATTGATTAAATGGATTGCTCATGTGATAAGAGCATGGGATTTGGGCTCCGGTCCAATTGCTTCGTTGGTTAAGTGTTTGAAAGTACTAAACACTTGTCGGAAATGGGCACGGTAAGCCTAGTACCTAAATGAGGCGGTACGGGGGTTTTACTATCACTACTCTTAGGGTTGCGGCCCCGGTTTGCTCCCCGAGTACATGCGTGAGGCTGGGTGACCTTAGTGGCGTAGCCCGGATAAGCCTTGTACTTAAGACCGTGAGCTATTATCCCCATACCGAAGAATGACGGGAACCGCCCGGTTGGTGAACTCTTAGTGATGGCACCTCCCGTGTGTTTAGGTCCACCTTGCAAGGATTTGAATCAATCGATTGTCGGCCTCTCACCGTTATCTAAGACTACTTACCCGACCGGCCATGATATCCCTTTATGATGGAACCGTGTGAAGATTATTACATTGATTAATTGTTTGTACAACTTTGGTTGCAATAGTTGCTTACCTAGTAATGATTACTTCTACTAGAATTTGAGCTAAAATATGGAAAGTAAGGATTCACTACTTAGTAGCTTTTTGGCAAATAAACCCACTAGCCAAAAGCCTTGCATGATTAGAGGTAAAGTCTTTCTTTCGGACGGGTAAGTCTTGCTGAGTATTAGTATACTCGGCCTTGCTTTATAAACGTTGTTCCAGGTGATGCATCCGATGTGTGGCTGGAGAACTTCCACCCACCGGGAGCCGGAATGGGTGGATGACGAGGAGTGATTGCATCATGGACGTGCCTCCTATGATGTGATCGTACCGTTTAGTTATCTTCCGCCGTTTTCAATAAACTCGAACAATTTACTTTCATGTCAAAGAATTATGTTTGTAAGATGACCCCTACGGGGATGTGATGGATAATTTGTAAGGCACTGGACTCTCCTTCGTGGGAGTTTTAATGCATTCGTTCGATCCTCTCTCGTGTTTCCAAGTGATTTACCGGGTGTAAACCCGCAACACTCAACGGGATGCTTCTTTATTATCGCTTAATGACCAAATGGAGTGGTTTAGGCGATAGTACGGAATTATCTCGGGTGGGGTTGTCACAATGGGTATCGTAGCGATTGAATGCACCGGAGTGATTAGCTTAAGACTAATCACATGTTTTACAATAAAACTTGCCAAGATTGATTGGATTTCGAAAATCCGTTGGATCGTTAAGGGATGATCTAGATCGAGAGGCCCTAGAGGGAATTTTGGGTTCTTTAAGGTGGCATAAGAATCTATGGTTTATTTTGCTAACTTCCAGCACTTTACTTTATGTCAGACTTACTTTATTGCACAACCAAACTAGATGAGCCATGTGTTTCATACGTGCGCTGTTCCGCATCACGGGAATTACGAGGGTTGATGGAGTGATCCCTTCCATGGATCCCATCTTCGCGTCTAGATAGGAGTTGTGGTGTCGCCACGTGTTTCATATGTGTGCATTCCGCATGTCGATCATGCGAGGCAAGGACACACTCCATTCAAACGGAGGGTTTCCGAGGTTGGACGCTGTCCATGCAGCGGCTTGACGCATGGATACCGTTTCTATAAGTGAACGTTAATGTATGTGGACGCTTTCGTGACGTGCTGGCACGAAAGGTTCGTTTTCCGCAGGTACACTAACCCCCGCTCGTAAGTCGTTAAGTGCGAATCGAGTAGCTCCGACTAGTTATTATAAGGAGAGCCGATTATAAGCTTGCCACCGCACTAACTACGTCTTTTGGATCCATTTGTGTGAGGACGATTAAGACGTGTGCATGCATGATTAAAATCTTGATGAACCTAAAACTTGCCTCAATTGCTTGAATAAATTGTCTAGGGTGAATTTCTTGACCTTAGATAAGGTTTTCCTCTCTTTTGAATTTAGGAAAATTCGGCGCATTCTCGTCTCGGTCATTTCTCAATTTTGTAGCCAAATCTGTAAGGAATCCGGCTAGACATCCTTTAGGACAGTTGTTTCTTATCAAGTTGAGCATCAATCGTGAATTTTCCAGCATTTTAGGAATTTTCTGCAGAGATTTATGCTCAGTTTAGTGAGCCTCGTTCGTTGTTTTTCGAGGCAAAGATCACTCCGCAAATGTAATTTTTCGAGCATATTCCAATCCAATCTAGATCTACCTTTGAATACCAAAAGTGTGCATCATTATGCCACCGAGTTGCTTCGGTGAAAATTTGGGAAAATTTGGGACTCGGTGTTTGAGTGGGAATTTTTTTGTTCCTCACCGCCGAATATGACCCCCCCGTACCAAAATTCTCCACACGTGATGACCTTAGCCTTTGATTCCAAGTTGGATATCAAATTGCTCCAAACCTTGGCTTTGGATTGAAATTTTGAGTCATGAATCCTCGTAGTCTTGAGCGAGAGCGCATGAAATTCATAGTCCTAAAATCTTGCGTTGCCCGAGTTGAACTTTTGTTCCAATTGAGTTTTCGTCGTACATGTTCTCGCTTGTGAAAACAAGCTTATGAATGTGTATTTAATGAAAGCTCAATTCTTTCGATGGTGGAACCGACATACGCCTCCCGGATGGTTTTGGTGTGTCGAGTAGTGGTAGCGATCTACCACTACCACCCGGGACGATGGTAGAGGCATTCATGGTCGCTCAAAAGGGAATATTGTGCCAAATCCTTCGGATGCAGCAGCGGCTCGTCCCGATTCTCGCGCAAAGAAGAACCTCCCCTTGGTGCCAATCCGGATGAACCAAATTTGGTCGCTCATACCATGAACTCCACCAAAAAAGATCCAGCCGAAACCTAAACCCTCTGAGTCTTGCTCACCCCGAGTACCTACTCGGGGTGATATAGACACCATTGCCGGTGCAATCGAGAGGTTGGAAGAGCAAAATTTAGCGTTAGGTCCTATTGTGGACAATATCCTCCATGATCGTTGTCAAGGGTTATCTCAAACTAGTTTAACCGACGGCCTCTCCCGGGCGTTATTTACGTTCGTGGTTGAGCAGGCCCGCTTATACAAGTTGTTGGTGGATCATTTGAAGGAGAGCCAACTCAACCCCTCTCGATTCTCTACTACCACCCTCGAAGCTACCAATGGACCTTACCAAGGAAGAAGGGAAGAGCCGCACCGCAAGCGAGCATTTCCCGAAATGGATTTGAGTGAGTGGGAAATTACCTGCAAGGAATTTTGTCCTCGCAGGGGCAAACAAAGTGACAACAGCGACAAGAAGTCACGTCAACGAGCTTCTAAGCCTAAAGGACTTCCACCCCGCATTTGTTACAAATGTAGACAACCCGGCATTACGCCAATACATGCCCGAACCCTAGGTTGAACAAGCCCCGTTCACAAAGGCAAGGCTCCAAAGCAAGTAAGAGTCATCAGAACAAGAAGTCAAATATGCAAGGAAAGCAGGATCAACGTAATTTCATGGGTAGTGTTTCTAGTTGAGAACATCTATCTCTTTGATTTGCCGTCAATTGTTGGTTGTGAACCTTTCCCCGTGGATTATTGATGGTATTATTGTGCCCTTGATGCCCTAAGCCATCCTTGCTAGCGATATCCTTATCTCAATCGTGTTTGACCTAGCAATCTTGAACGTCTTCATCTTGATCTTGCTCACAACTTTATGAACACATAAAACATGAATAGAAAGAATTAATTATGTTGGTATGCCTTGAGCATCATCATGTCATGCATGGGTTGCACCCATAATTTAACGAGTTCATGGGCATGGAAATGCATTGCATAGCATGCGCATTGGGAACCATGGATGGACTAACATGCATACGCGTTGAAGCTTTCAACCTTCCTCCTCTATCCTCCTTATGGTCGTTGAGATTGTTGTTCCATGACCACAAAAGCCGCGATGGAACCTAGTGCATCATGTGTCTTTGCAGGCCATGTGATTACCACTAGGGGCGCGCTAGGTATCTTGGTTTGGAGCATGCAACTCACCGCAAATCCATACTCTTCACTCTACGTTATCTCTCTTGTGTCCGCCCTAATCGCATGAGTAAACAAGTCATGCTAACAAGCATCACGAGCATCATATCCCATGAACATGTGCATTTCTCACTAGGCATCATGGCAAGTGCATCATATGTTCATACGCACAAGCATCATGTGCTCATCTGCATGTGCCTCACACTCTACGCACCACAACATGAGCATTAAAATGTGTACCACTCCATTGTTGCACAAAATATCCCCTCTTCATCGGCATTCCATCATATGCCTCATTGGTGCATAGCTCATTCAGTTTAAAATTGTTCATGTGAGCAAATATCTCCTGAAATTGTGGTATTTACCCATCTCTTTAAGTCATTCTCAATGCTATCCGTAAACAACTTCGTGCAATTGCTCCTTATGATCTTACCATCCTTTGTGATTGTTATGGACAACTAACCTTGGACTCCTAAGGGTGGAACTTTTGATCCATCCTTACACCTTTGTTGCCTTTTAAAAATAAATTCAAAAATCTTAGTAAACATATTGTTTACTAGCCTTCCCTTTCTTCATAGAAATCTCTTTTGGTAATCCCCCTTGTCAATTTGGTTTCTTTCCGCCGACCCTCCCGTTGGCTCCGTGGTTGGAGCTTCCATCGTCGCCGCCGCCACCGTCGTGTCACGATCGCCGCCGTCGGGGAGCGCGGTGGGGGACGACCTCACGATTGCCGTTGCCACCCCGTGAGGGTCCGTCGGCGTTCGCATAAGTACGGTTGGGCCGAGCCGGCGGCTCGGCCTCGAGTACGGTTGCGGCCGAGGTCGAAGATCGCGACTTGTAGCTTCGTTGTCGCGGTTCCCGGTGGGAGGAGGCCGGTTGACCCCGTTGTCGACTCGCATGAAGTAGGCGTCTTCGGCCGAGCTTGGCGATAACTTCTCCGTCGCGTATACCCCGAGCCCGGCGTGCGATCGTTGTGATCGACATGAGGCATTGCTCGGGGGTAGTGTGTACTCGCACTCGACCGCCTTGAGAGCTTCCGCAAGGTTGCGGATTGGGACGTTGTCTCCGAGACGCCGGCGCCGCTCGTTGCGCTTCTGTTACGCTCACGTCGAGCGCCCCCGTTGGCGGCGGTCTCGTCCGCGAGAGCACCGGCGGACATCTCGTCCGCAGAGATGTCCTTAAGGTACTTGTCTTGAGCCGCCCCCCGAAGGTCCGAAGGTCTCGCCGACGACCATGAAGACTTGGCGATCGGGGTTGCCAAGGCCGGACTCGCAGCTCGCCACTTCGGTTGGAGTGTACGAGTCGGCTCGGGCAAGCGGTGTTCCCTCCCGGAACGGGAGCGAGTCGAGGTAGGCGACGTAGCGTGAGTCTCCACTTATCGGGTCGGCGGGCTTGCGTCCGGCCGCAGACGAATCTTCCGGCGAGTGTGAACGTTATAACCGGCCCCGAAGCCGGCCCGATAAGGGATGCTCGTAGTGTTGTCCTCGGACTCGGGATCCTCTCGGGTCCGACCCGAAGTCGAACTCGTATGCGGAATCCGAGTAGAAACCGGGAGAGGGGGTTGGAGTCTCGAAGCGTGGCCGGGCGGTGTCGGAGTCCGAGTTGTACTCAGGTACGGGCTCCTTGCCGGCCCGGCGCGAAGAGGGAGCCCCTGTGCGGGCCCTGCAGGGGTTGCGGGGGCCACGCGTGGAGCGCTCGCAGGGTGGAGGAACCACATGTGATGGCTGAGTAGCCCGCTCGCATGTGATAGCCCACGGAGACGTCAAGTTTGAGTTGGAAGCAGACCCGAGCTCTAAGTCAGCATGGTGGTTGAAGAGCGAAATTTGGCCGAACTTGCCGGCGAGTTCGCCCGTGACAACTTCGGGAAGCGTCATGAAGCCGGCCTCCGGTTGGGCGGCATGGTGAGGCGGCGCCGGAAAGATCCCCGCGCCGTCGGCCGGTGCGGACCCAAGCGCCGAAAACGAAGGTGTCGCCGCGGTTGAAGGCGACGGTTGGCTTGGAGTAGACGGGAGCCGTCGAGTTCGCCATGTGATCTCGAGCGAGATCCCCTACCGGCGCGCCAACCGTCGGTGTTTTAGACCGGCAACCTACTAAGGGGAGTACCCGAATTAGATGAATGTGGCCTCGCCGAGATCGGTAACTCGAAGGAAGAGACACGTGGCACACAATTTAGACAGAGTTCGGCCGCGAGGTGCGTAATACCCTACGTCCCGTATGCCGCGTAGCTCGGATTGATTGGGTACAATTACAAGATGGTGCAATTGTACGCCGTGAGATGAGATGATTGAGAGAGGGGTCCCCGCCTCGCCTTATATAGTCCGGGAGGCGGTGGTTACAAGTCGAATAGGGAGTGAGTACTAGTCGAGTACGTCTAGAAGTCTTCTATACGGTGCGGGACATGTACGGCCTTCCTAACCGAGTAATTCTCCTTCGTAGTCCTTGTGCTTCACGCCATCGGTACCGTGCGGCGCAAGTCGGGTAGTCCCGTGGGCCCACCGAGTAGTCGGCCCCGGTACCCACCGAGGTAGTGGGCCGGGGAGGTCCATACGACACAAGCCTTTTCATAGAATCATCCCTTCACTATGGGATCTCGGTGGAATCATCCCTTCACTCCGGGATCTAGGCCATCACTTGTTGTTGTCTCGTACCTTTCAGGTGGGAATCCCTTTTATGATGGGATTAGGCTACAACTTGTTGTTGTCTCGAGCCTTTCGGTGGGAATCCCTTTTACGGTGGGATTTAGGCTACAACTTGTTGTTGTTTCGAGCCTTTCGGTGGGGATCCCTTTTACGATGGGATTTAGGACTTAACAGAGCCTTTGGCTATCAAGGAGCCTCTTTCTCGAAACATTTCTTTCTCTTCTTTTCTCGGCTATCACGGAGCCCTTTCGCAAATTTTTCTTTCACATGGTGGAACTTAGGATAAAACGGAGCCTTTTTCATGAATTTTTCTTTCTCTCAATGGAAATTAGGCTATAACGGAGCCTTTTTCACAAACTTTTCTTTCTCTCAATGGAACTCAGGCTATAACAGAGCATTTTTC
Organism: Cenchrus americanus; assembly: GCA_947561735.1. Taxonomy (NCBI): domain Eukaryota; kingdom Viridiplantae; phylum Streptophyta; class Magnoliopsida; order Poales; family Poaceae; genus Cenchrus; species Cenchrus americanus. The sequence goes on along the minus strand of OX387240.1, from coordinate 6,874,273 downwards.
ACAAACTTTTCTTTCTCTCAATGGAACTCAGGCTATAACGGAGCATTTTTCACGGACTTTTCTTTCTCTCAATGGAACTCAGGCTATAACGAGCCTTTTTCACAAACTTTTTCTTTCTCACGATGAAACCGTTGACGGTGAAAATCCGTCAACCTAGCCATGAGTTTACCTTCGGTGTTGGCATGACTTTTGTATCTTATCCATTGGTACTAACCCCCGTGGTATAACAAGTTCACTTGTGCATGTCGGTTTTGGAGTTAAGTGTTTACGCGGGGTTTTAACCTTGAAAGCAAGACTTCCGGGATAAGTCCATTAAGCACCTCATGACAAGACCTTGAAGCCCGTACAAGTCAAGCAATGAAGTGAACATGACTCCAAGAGCCCAAGGACCAAGCCCGAGAAGATGAAAACTCCGAGGACCTAGCCGAAAAGTGCCGAATCTTGCAAGACAAGGAGCTTCGTCCAATTCGGAGATAAACCGACGACAAGGGCCCACATGCAAAAGGGGAGAGGATTTAGAAGACTCGGGAAGCAATACCGGACGAAGGAGGACACGGACCGGGCCGGGATGGGCCCGAGCCGGTCGGCCCGACCTCGTTCCGAGGCCCGCCGGCCCCCCTTTGACCTAGTTGCATCTCGGACTATTTATAGCCCCCCGATCGAGAGCCACGCATCAACCAATTCGTCATGCGCCGCCGAGGAGCCGAGAAGCTTGAGGGACACCATCTCGGAGATGAGGGTCGTGCTAGTTGTCTAGGGTCTCCCTAGGCCGACGTGGGAACCTTGCATGGAAGACCACGTCGGAGCTCGGAGCAAGGATCAAGATCGAGGTAGGATCCCGGTGGTGATCTTGTTCATGTAATCATTCATGGTGAAGTCTTTAAGTGAATTCGATTTCTAGAGATCAAGTGCCTTCTCGATGATTTTGTTTTCTTCTTGGTTTTGCTTATTCCCCAATCTATTCTATAGCTAGATTGCATAGGGTGCTCTTGTAGCCGTGGTGGCTAGAGGTGCATACGGACCGGCCAAGTGATTTCAACTTGTTCTTATCGAACTCGCCCTAGACTACCCGCATGAGTAGGGATACGTTGTGATAGAACGGGGGTTCCGAAAGGCGAGCGTTTTCGGAGTTGGATGGGAGACCACGATTTAAAGATGCTTTTAATGAGATTCGCTTTTCTATCTTCATCTACCTCGTTTGGAGCTACAACATAAGCATGATCTAGACTCTCTAGATCGGTTATCTTTTGCTTTCTCTTGCTACCTCTTTAGTAGATTAGATTAGATTAGTTTTCTTGATGATATCTTAGATTAGATGCAACTTAGTTCTTCATAAGATAGATTTCTTTGCTTTACTAGATTGAATCCTTGCATTGCACATTGTTCCACGGATTCAATACCTTGGGTTCACCACTCGAGGGAAGAAGGGTCCCTTGACTACGACGGGAGACTTGTCCACTTGCAAGTCTAAACGAACTTTGATACAACTATTAACCGTCAACGTAAACTCGGGCTATAACGGAGCCTTTTCATGGAATCATTCTTTCTCTTAATGGAACTCGGGCTATCACGGAGCCTTCTCATGGAATCATTCTTTCACTTTGGAATTTCGGCTATCACAGAGCCTTCTCATGGAATCATTCTTTCACTTTGGGATTTCGGCTATCACAGAGCCTTTTCATCTCATTTATCACATTTGGATGTCATAAACTCGGATTCTCATAAACATAAAAGCACATGAAAGAGTATTGCTTTGAATTTTTAAGATCACATAAGTAGAACTTGTATAAATATGCACAGAACCTAGATTTGCCCATTCACAAACATGAATAGGCATATGAATCAAGATATGAAGGATAAGATGATCACTTGAAACATATACCGACAACTTGAAAGTGGTTAAATTTTCGTGCAAGAGTTAGCTTGGATCAAGGTTTTCTATAATAGTAAAAGTAATAACAATGTTACTATGCAATGGAAAGACACCCGTTGTTAGAGGGGAGGGGATGGAAGCAGTTACCTTGTATTTGATGAAAGTCGGAGGTGAAGATAGAGCAAGATAGAGCTATTCTTTTTTGAGAACCAAGAGAGTGAGAGACCAATGATTGATGAATGCCAAAAGTGGTGATTTCAATAGATGATGATATCCAGAATGTCCAAATGATATATTATGTTTTGAAGATCATGACACTATGAAAATCAACATGTCGGCACTAAATTTTGACTTAGGTGATAAAAACCAATGTACCCTCAAAGGAAAACGCAAAGGTCTAGCATGTACGGGTTAGTCTTGAGTAAGTGAAAAGATATAGTGTTGAAATCCTGCAAGAGAAGAGATTTTGATATATAAAAAATGTAACAACTTGTATTTTTGGGAAGATGTCTCAATCAAAGGTCATATGTCTCATTCAACCGTGGTATAGTAACAACAAAATAAGCGAGATAAGTCGACAAAAGCTTGTTCATGCTCAAGCTTTTGTGGACTTACTTCGAGCGTCATGCTCTAGTCAATATCGCAACTTTCGGTTGCTTCGACTAATGATTTGGACTTAAGTCTCACAAAGTATAAAACATTGCATTGAAAATGAGTCATAGTTTGAATATAGTAATGACATCTTTGGTAAATTTCATTACTTGGATATATGAGTAGTGCAAGAGTAATCACATGATTAACAGAGTTAGCCTCGTATAGGTAAAGCAATACTTACATTGTCTAAATGTTGCAAGTTAGAGGAACTCCCGAAGGGCAAGAAAGAGTTTTCATGATTAGCCCCTCTAGGACTCTTGGAATAGTACACAAGTAACCACCTAAATTGCAACAAGTATCTTAATTCATGTTAGTTATGCTCACATCTACTATACTAGGGCGAGGCAAAAACAGAGCTTCTACCAGCCGGCGGCCAAAAGTGGTTGTTTATGGCACCTACTTCGATACGAGTTTTCAAATCAAGTGAACAAAACGAGCGGGGAAGAAATAAATAATAGAAAAAGGCCTACTCCCTCGGTCCCAAGAAGAATGACGTTTAAGGATTCAAAATTTGTCCAAAAAGAATGATAGTTTACTTAATTTGGCATGTGTGCATGTGCATGTGGGCATGTACAATCAATTAACACCTAATATGACAAATAAATAGGGACAATCAAGGTCATTTGACCTCCTTAATAATCTGTCCTAAAATTCCTATAATGACATTCTTTTTGGGACGAGAGGAGTACACATTTTGATAGGTCGGACAAACATCCACCAAACAAATAGACCCACGGCTAGCTACAACATCATGACAATTCGAAAGCGACTAGCTTCGGGGACGCGCCCGCAGCGGCGCGGTGTTGGGATCTCCGATCCCGGCACCAAGAGAGAAAGTGTGAAGCAAAAGAACCTCTCCCCCTCCTCCCGGCCTTTTTCTCTTTGTACGGGGAGGAGATGGGTTTTTTATCATTTCCTCCGATGAAGTCTTGAATTACAAATAGGTTCTCAATTTTTACAATGACACCCTCGGTGATAGAGGCGGAGTGCCCGATCTTTCGGTGAGTGGAGATAGCTTCGATCCGGTGGGAGACGACCCTCACGATCCGACTACGACGAGCGAGACTCGAAGCGCCAATGCAATCGCCGAACCAACTCCCGATGGTTACCGACCTTGCCGGCGCAAGATCGGCCTCGATCACGAAGATCAATTCCCGTGCGCAATCGAAGAACGAACAAAAATCCGAGGCGAGCAATCTTAATATCACTCAAAAGTGGAGTTCGAATCACGAGAGGACAACACGTATTTGTGCGTGTTCTGGTGTAGCTAAAGCTAGATGTAAAACAAAACTCAAACCCTAATGTGGCGGCGGCTACTGAATATATGAGCTAGGAGGACGCCCTCCTAGGGTTGTGGGCGACCAGGGGGTCGGCCACAACATGGGCTTAAGGCCCGACACGATACACGGCCCGTTGGGCCAAAATAAGGTGACGCAAGCACCTTAGACAGAAAAACAGTCCGACTCAAAACGACGATTGCGGTCGCCTCGGTGAAGATATGACAGTGATCCCGGACCCATCTGAAAGTAGACTTGATAAGCTTTCCATCAAGTACTTGATCGCCCAAAACGGAGTCCGGATGAAGCCGTGGTGACCTTCACAAGTTGATATTCGTGCGCAGTCCGAATCCAGCCACATATCCTTCATTCTTTAGCACCATGACGTAGTTCAACTCTCTTGCACGAGCCCGAGTGATTGGCCCCGAAGGTGGTGCCTGGAGTGAAGGTGCTGCTGGGTGTAGATGTACCGGTGATGTCCTCATCATCCTCCCCTTCTTGAACCGAAGTCGTCCTCGACGGCAACTCCTCATCCTCGCCCGCATATGGTTTCAAATCATGGTTGCTCAAACGTGACTTAGCTTTCGACAAGTAGTGCAACGTGCAATAACGCGCTCAACATCTTTGCGCATCCGAGGCCAAAAGAAGTGGGCAGCCAGCACCTCATGCGTCTTGTAAACGCCAAAATGCCCCATGAGACCGCCTCCATGTGCTTCCCGCAAAGCAACAACAACGAGACGAACCGAACTAGCCGGAACACACAACTTGTTAGCGCGAAACAGAACCCATCCCGCAGGTGAAATTTGCCCCAAGGTTTCCCATTAACACAATGAGCGAAAACATCTTTAAAATCAGCGTCGTCCACATATAAATCTTTCACGGCTTGCAAGCCAAAAATTTTAAAATCTAACCGTGACAAAGATAGTATAACGACGAGACAAAGCATCGGCGATAACATTATCCTTCTCATTCTTGTGTTTTATGATGTAAGGAAAGGACTCAATAAATTCGACCCATTTAGCATGACGACGGTTCGTAATGAGGTTTGGAAGCCGGGCACCGGGAATGAGGTCGATCCGGTGCTCAATGCCACGAAGCGGTGGGAGACCCGGTGGCAAGTCTTTGGGAAAGACATCCGCATACCTCCCGCAAAAGGTTAGCAACCGCAGCGGAATATCCACAGATGGTGCATCATCAAGGGAAGCAAGCACACTAGAGCATACAAGTGCATAGCATGACAAAGGAGCATCTCGAATATCATCAAAATCAGCACGTGTAGCAAGTAAAACAAAGAGTATTCAACTTAATTTCAGATTTATCGAAGTGGAGGGTGATGGGTCCCGTTGTTTAGCCATTTTAACAGCTCTAGCAAGATCATCTTTAACAATTTGTTCGAGGAGTCATAGGATGTATAATTATTTTTTGACCCTTAAACATGAGAGAATAATGATTCGAACGACCATGATGCAAGCTATCGCATCATATTGCTAAGGTCTACCAAGTAACAAAGAACATGCTTCCATAGGAACAACATCACAATCAACATAATCGCAGTAAGTACCTATAGAAAAAGGAACAAGCACCGAGCGTGATACTCTAATTTTGTCACCATCATTAAGCCATTGAATGTGATATGGGTTTGCATGCTTACGAGTGGGTAATGACAACTTCTCGACCAAAGATATTACTCGCCAAATTGTTGTACCGCCGCCGTCGATGATGATGCGAATCGACCGCTCCCCGCACAACACCCTTCGTATGGAACAGAGTGCGTCGCCGATTCTTCTCGGCCGGGGCGACCCGTGTACTAAGAACACGCCGCACAACAAGACTCTCGTACCTATCGGCGTCCCCCCGGATTGACATGGATGTCCATCTTAGCCGCATTGTCAATGGCAAGCAAAGTATGTTCAAGTTCTTTCGAATCACTAGTCGAAGAGTACTCACCATTGTCACGAATGAGTAATGTGCGTTTGTTCGGACGGTCCCGAGCCACGTGGCCACGTCCGTCGCAACGAAAACACGTGATATCCCGTGTACGACCCGTGGTGGATGCCGCGCCCGTGGATGGAGTGGTGCCTCGTGGCCGGGGTGGCTCCGCTCGCGTAGCCGGCTTCTCACGTGGTGTAGGTGTGGATGGCGCGGAGAAGAGCGAGTGTGCCGAAGCGGACGACGAATTTCTACCCGCAAAAGTGTTAGAATATGTCCTCGAGCGGCGTCCCCGCACTTCACGCTTAGCTTTGCAAGCAAACTCAAATAATTGGGTCATGTCAACATATTCTTTATAATCAAGGATGTCCGAATTTCGCGGTTCAAACCACCACGAAAGAGTGCCATTGCGGCGTCGGGTTCCTCCAATATACCACAACGAATCATACCTTTTTGCAACTCCCGGTAATAGTCCTCAACGCATCGAGAATTGTCGAAATCGCCGCATTTTGTTAAGCAAATCACGAGCATAATATGAAGGCACAAAGCGATGTCGCATAGCAATTTTTAATTGCTCCCAAGTGGTCGGAACAAATGAAGTAGGATTTTTATTCTTATACTCACGCCACCGCATTAAAGCAAAATCAGTAAACTCACTAATGGCGGCCTTAACTTGAGAGGTAGCAACAATATCATGAAATGAAAATTTTTGTTCAACTTCTAACTCCCAATCAAGATATGCAAGCAGGATCGTATTTGCCATTAAAGGGTGGAATTTTAAATTTGATTTTAGAGAAGGAGTCGTTACCGGCGGGGCGACGTGGTACACGGCGGGCTTTGCCGCGGCGGTCGCATCCTCCCCGCTCATCGTCACCCACACATCCTTGGGCCACCAAATCGTTACCACCGTGTTCAATGCATCGAGTCGTGACACGATGGCGTCGAGCGTCGTCTTGGTGGTCGTCTCGCGCGAGGTCGAGCCGGTCGAACCGCTCGTTGGCCGTAGTAACCGTGGAGTCCATTCGTTCGTGCATGGTCCGGATGTCGGTGACAAGGCCTTCAATCTCGGCACGCATGTCCCGCAACTCTTTCTTGTCGGTGTCGCCCGACATGGTTAGCACAAACACAAAAACAAAACGACAACAAAAGCGAGCGTGGAACGGCTCACAAGGCGCTCAAACTAGTGCGGTTATCAAATTCTTATCCGTTCTAACCAAAGACACAGGGGCGACTCGCAACCAACCGGTGGAACTCACGAAAGATTGGAGGAGCGATTGCCTGCGTAAACAAAATCGCGTGTCGTAGAAATATGTGAAGTTCGGGGAAGGTCGCACTCAAGTTGAAGGATTAGCACAATCAAACAATAATGCAAAGCCGAATAATAGTGCTAAACACGATCAAACGGTGCTGGTAACAAGTGAAACCGAAAAGGAAGTGAAAAAGATGGAGGGGCGCACCTCTTTTCTTTTTTTATTATATTTTTTTCGATTTTTTTTAATTTTTTTTCAAGGTGCCCCAAAAACTGATAATATGAACACAGAGGATCTCAAATAGCAACTCACCACATGCACTTTTTCCGAAAGTACAGGGGTATTCCGGTAATTAAAAGATACTCCCTCTCTCTCAAAAGTAAGGCCAAGCTCGAATATGTTGTGCCGTGGCGTGGTAGTTTTACCGTGGAGAATAGCAAGAGAGGTACGGTATGCCGTGGCAAAAACAGAACCGACTCCACGGAAAACTCCTTCAACAAGGACGAATCGGTGGCGAATTGTGACGGCGCAAAACTCTTGCACCGAGACGAAGCGGATTGTGCGGCGGTCTCTCTTTTCTTTCGGATTCTCTCTCTTTTTTTTTCCTTTTTTTTGGATTGCTTTCTTTTTTTTCTTTTTTTTTTTCTCTTTTTTTACCTACCGCACCACGGGACGGGGAAGGGAAAACGAGAGGCGGCGGCGTGACGGTGGGCGTGACGGCTAGGGTTAGATGAAACAAAGATGAAACACAAGTAACCGGCAACAATTGAACGAGTAAGCACACAAATTCAACAAAGACACTTATTGAAAGAATGTGCAAGGCTAAAAGGTGGTTGCCGGGACAAGGATCTAACCCGAAATAATTTTTGTTTTGGTTTTTGTGGACCGTAGGAAAGGAAAAACACTCGATAAAACTCACCGATCAACTCCGGAAATCCGATACCACCCGATAGAGGCGGAGTGCCCGATCTTTCGGTGAGTGGAGATAGCTTCGATCCGGTGGGAGACGACCCTCACGATCCGACTACGAGCGAGCGAGACTCGAAGCGGCAATGCAATCGCCGAACCAACTCCCGATGGTTACCGACCTTGCCGGCGCAAGATCGCCCCGATCACGAAGATCAATTCCTATGCGCAATCGAAGAACGAACAAGAATCCTAGGCGAGCAATCTTAATATCACTCAAAGTGGAGTTCGAATCACAAAGGGCGGCACGTATTTGTGCGTGTTCGGTGTAGCTAAAGCTAGATGTAAAACAAAACTCAAACCCTAATGTGGCGGCGGCTACCGAATATATGAGCTAGGAGGACGCCCTCCTAGGGTTGTGGGCGACCAGGGGTCGGCCACAACATGGGCTTAAAGCCCGACACGATACACGGCCCGTTGGGCCAAAATAAGGTGACGCAAAGACCTTAGACAGAAAAACAGTCCGACTCAAAACGACGATTGCGGCCGCCTCGGCAAAGATATGACAGTGATTCCGGACCCATCTGAAAGTAGACTTGATAAGCTTTCCATCAAGTACTTGATCGCCCAAAACGGAGTCCGGATGAAGTCGTGGTGACCTTCACAAGTTGACATTCGTGCGCAGTCCGAATCCAGCCACATATCCTTCATTCTTTAGCACCATGACGTAGTTCAACTCTCTTGCACGAGCCCGAGTGATTGACCGTGAAGGTGGTGTCCGGAGTGAAGGTGCTGCTGGTGTAGATGTACCGGTGATGTCCTCATCACTCGACCTCTCTTTTGGCCTCTTTTACACGTAAGGGGTCCTAGCCTTAGACCAACAGGTGTTACAACTTACAACGAGATGACAAGATCTACAAGATGTACAACTTTCCGGTTCTGATTTTTTTTTTTGCATTTGAGGTTGTTAAAATATTAAAAAAATAATAGCACATTTAGCTCGGAGAGTATTTTGGACTTTTCCATCCATAGTTTGACATAAATCTGGCACGAGGGCAAAAAGTTTGGACGCTCCAACTTTTTTAATAACACACGAATCACAACAAACTTTTCACAGCACGAGGTAAAAACACATCCATTCGGTTCTCAAATCCCTAGCCAATTATTCTAAAAAAAAAATCCGTAGCCAATTCATCTAGATCGGTGACACACACGAAGCCGCCGCCACCGCCAATGTATTATCCATACCGCAAGATCCCGGACCACCGCCGTCGCTTTATCCACTCCGTGGGCGATGGCTTCACTGTTCGTTTGGCCGGTGGCCGGTGGCCGGTGCCGGTTTGTTCCGAGAGGAGAGTATCGCCGGCTGGTTCTTGGTGGCCGGTTTGTTGTGAGAGAAAAGTCCGCCTGGCCGGTGGCCGATAAGCCAAGCGAACAGCCGATAGCCGGCGGAGCGTACGGGCCGCGTTGCCCCCTTCATCGGGGGCTTCCGCGGCTCGCCCGGGCGGCGGCCGGCCGGCCGCCGAGCCCGCACGTCCTCGGGAACGCTCCTCGCCACGCCGGGCCGGATGGTCGCCCGGTCGGCCGTGTATTTCTCCGTGGACACGGCCATGCCGCTCGCGCGACGGAGGGAGGACATTTGGAATCCCATCGCCGGCGGTGCCGTCGCCTTGGCCTCACTCAATATGCACCGAGGCGCCCGCGCCGGCCGCGCCGTGCGCGCGCGCGCGCGCGGCGGTCATCACGGTGCCCTTGGGCATTATTTGGTATGCCTTGGAGTGGCACCCGCTTCAAGACATGTCTTGGAAGCGCCTCGTTCGCTTGGCTTATCGCCCACCGGCCCAAACATTACTTTTCTCTCGGACCAAACCAGCCACCAAAGAACCACCAAGAAGATTTTTCTCTCGTAACAAACCAAAGACTACCATCGCCCACCACCAACCGAACCAGTGCCGGATACCCGGACTATTTCGAGGGCGGCAAGGGTGTCTTTTGCAGACGAAAACCCATCGAGCAGAAGCGAAAGAAAAGGTGTGTGTTTTGTATTTCGCACATTCATTGTGGCTTAACTGGATTGCATTATTATTACGTCCATAGGAAGGATATGACCATATGGGTAGATTTGAGCTATTTCGTGTAGTGGTGGTGGTGGATCCATTCTACAGTAGCGACTCACAGACCCTTACCATTCGCCATTTAGTGTAATGTGTAAGGACAATAAGAGCATCATTGCATCAATAAAGAGCATCACCGCATAGTGTGTGGTCGGTGTGGGGGATGGGGGTTCTAAGAGCAATACTAAAAATTGTAGTTTTGATAATAGAGGAGCTCCAACACATATTACTGATCCCGTCCTCGTTTGCGACCAGACGGCCATGGACAAGGCAATGTTTAATTTGGGCTAAGTGCACCAAATTTGTGGTATGGGCTGAAATTTTGGTCCATTATAGTGTTGGTAATGAGGGATTAGTCTGCTGTGTGAGATGGCCAAAAAATACACTACCAACAATAGGAGATCACTTTATATGTACTTTATGTTGATTGTTTTGGTAAATTTGGTGGAGATGCTCTTATGCACTTCATTATTGCGAAGTGCAGCACGTTTTGTTGATTGGGAAGTGGAGGGCGACACCCTGGCCTTTTTGCAGGACCGGTGCATGTGGCGTGAGGTAAGGGAATGTCGATTGAGAGGAGAGGACCGGTGCATGAGGTGAGGGAGGGGATTTTGAATTTTTGATGGACATGAGAGGATTGGGTAATGGGTCCAACAACAACAACATTGCCTTTTTTTTTGTCTGTTGTGCAACAACTGATTTGAACAACCGATAAGCTAAAGCGTTAACCCCAATACTGGCGCTTTGTCCCAAGCAAGTTGGGGTATGTTCCAGATGAAACCTAAAAGAAACATAGAAATGGCACAAGCCAAAAGGTAGAGTTATAGGTAAAAAAAACAAAGATCATGGTTCAGGCATGTGGATTGCTAGTCACCAAGCGCTTCGATTCATAACTAATTCCTTGGAGATATTCCACTCTTTAAGGGCCCGTTTAGCACAGCTCGCCTTCACCCGTAGAGCTCGTTTTTTAGAAAACAACTCCATGAGCAACTTCACGAGTGGGGGGAGAGAGCCACGTTTTGGCAGCCTTCACCATGTGCTTAACTCGTGAGAGTGAGTTGTCAGAGAAGCCGACCGCAGAGTTGGTCGAGAGAGTTGGCCGTTGGCTATTGAAGTTGTGAAGTTCGCTCGTTGCTCGCTCACGGTTCGTTACCAAACGGCCCCGAGTTCTCCCTTAACTGACTCGTCCCAAGTGAGTTTAGGTCAACCTCTACCTCTCTCTGCATTATCGACCCGTTTTAGAACCTCCACTACACACCATGTTGACCAACAACCATGGGCACACAGTCACAGAGTGGAATGCATCTTTGATAGCCACATGTTGACTAACACTTGCAGCACCACACCTCAAGTTTTGGGATGACCAAGGATCGATTAGCATTCAGCAGGCATTAGGTCAGCTGTAGCTGTGCGGCCAAGAAGCCTCGGCGTGCCCACGCTGCTGGCGCTGCGCACCGTACACGCGGCAGCGCCCTGCCTGCTTCCTCTCGTGTACTCAGATGCTCTTCGACAAAGGTTACCTCCCTGTAAAACGCAAGTCCTCTGACCCTCCCTGTCCCTACACTTCAAGAGCGTGCCGTACCAGCACATGTTCGTTGCTCCTGATCAACGTGAGCTCTTAGAAGTTGCAAAAACACATCGCGAGATACTCCTAGGGCAAAACATCGTCTCAGGAAACTGGCTCAACGTAAACGCTTCAAGTTCACGACTATTTAGACATGAAACAACATAGAATTATGGATGATTTGTCGAGATATCTATAGCTTTCAATATCGTTGCCTGGCCTTTCCTTCTGCACCTGCTGCAGGGCCTCAGTTTCGGTTGCCAGGATCTCCATCCTTGTTTCCACCGCATCAACGAGGGTGGCGTATAACACCAACTGATTTTCAAGTAACTAACTAGTGATACTCTCCAGTGCCAGGATTGACAAGATGATGTGCATTTCCAAGAACTACCCACAACTTGACACCAATTGTGGGATCAAAACACAACTAAATGATGGTAGTAAAGTTAGAGATCAATAATAACATTTCAAGAACCTGAAAAAATGGCATAGCACCCGTACCAGACTTATGCAGTGATGCAGATGCCCAACTAGCAACACATATCAGGTACCCATCTCATTTCACACACACACACACACACTAAGTGTGTTTGCTGACATAGTGACATACCACATCTGCCTGACGAACCCAAAATTTCGACACAACAGAGATATCACCACCCAAACACCTCGTTTAACATTCTCGCTATCCTGACTGGTGTCACTAGGCATTTGACAACTTGATTAGCCCGCACTTTTCGATTCAGTATAGCACAAGCCCAACCAAGAAACAACACAACTAATCATAGTGTAGGTTATCGCCATTTAGCATGTTCCGCAATGAGCATCTTATAGCAGCATCAATTCTCAGCAAATGTAAGATAACTTTACTAGCAGCAGTAGCAACTAACAAACAAGGACTAAAGAGAGTTAAATTCAGTCCTTGTAGTCCTTCCTGTAATCCTGTTGAGGTTAAATTCAGTCCTGCTAATGGGTACCTCTCAATTTTAGGTCACTGGAGCCTCACTTCTGATGATGGAGGGAAAAGGAAAATATCTGCTATCACGCCTGAAGCAAGAGGGAAGGTCGGCAGAGGTGGTCAGTGATTTTGTGGGCCTGTATGTAAGAGCATTTGATATTACAGACGATGGTAGCTAACATCATTATAAAAAAAATGCAGAAAAAAGGCCCACAAGCCCACAAGATCACTAGAGTAAACGCTATCAGATTTTGTTGGCCGCAGTGTTTACTCTAGTACCCCCTCCGTCCTAAATTGCAGATTTATATACGGGTTGTTTTAGTTTCTCTAAATTTATGTTTGCATCCATCCTAGATCGTTGTGACTTTGCTTTTGTTCGTACCCATCCACCCCGAATTGCAGGCCATACATTTGAAAACAGAGGAAGTAGTTGAAAAAATCATCAAGAAAGAGAGCAAAGTATCTTATTTTGAAATTATCTACTGCAAGATATTCCAAGCTTCCCGTTTTTCACTGGTGTGATGATTCATTAAGCAGTAAAAGATGAGAGGGTCTTTTTGCCTACCACAACAAGTAGTAATGATGGGTGAAAGATACACTAGAGTTGCGGTCATGAAATGTTGTACTACTAACTGCATCGTATGAACATTTGACATTGTCAAATTAATAATGTTATCCGTGAAAAAAGATACTCTGGTTATTATTGAACAGAGCATCACTGAAACCCATTATTGCTTCTGTTGAAGTGAAATCCATTATTGTTATCGTCAACGATTGGGATTTTGTTTTGGACTAAATTTTAGTGAAATTTGGACTAAAAAGTGTATGTTTCATCTGAAATTGAACTAAAAAGTGTATCTTTTGGTGGAGCGAGCGAAATTTCGAGCAAATAGTCATTTCCATCAGTACCCAAATTTCATGAAAATTCGACCAAGATTTTGAACACTGATTACCATGCGATCGATTTTTTCGTGTTTATACATACGGCCAGACCGATATCTATCTATCTATCTATCTATCTATCTCGGTTGCCGAAATGCCGAGATTTTTACTGCCTTTTGGTAACATAACACAAAAACCTTAGAGCAACTCCAAGAGCCTCTCTAAATATCACTAGCTAAAATACTGATTTGGCTAGTATGTAAAATGAAATAGCTAGTAAAAAGTTGATGAAATCCAACAGACTAGCTAAAATCAACTATTCATATGCTCCACCGCTAGTGGGTCCCGCCCGCCATACTCATGTGCAAGGGGATAGCTAGCGGACCGGCTAGCCAAAGATGGCTAGCGAAGCCCCGGTTTTGCTAGTGGAAGATAGCTAGCCAAAGTTTAGCTAGCCTGTTGGATTGAGTTTTTAGACAAATTTTCTATTTTTTAACTAGTCAAGCCAAGATAGCTAGTCTCTTGGAGTTGCTCTTAGAGCAACTCCAAGAGACTAGCTATCTTGGCTTAACTAGCTAAAAAATGAAAAATTTATTCAAAAACTCAATCCAACAGACTAGCTAAACTTTCCCTCTCTACTCTGCGCTAGCTAAACCGGGGGCTTCGCTAGCCATCTTTGGCTAGCCAGTTCCGCTAGCTATCCCCTCGTACATGAGTATGACAGGCGGGACCCACTAGTGGTGGAGCATATGGAGAGTTGATTTTAGCTAGTCTCTTGGATTTCATCAACTTTTTGCTAGCTATTTCATTTTACATACTAGCCAAATCAGAATTTTAGCTAGCGATTTTTAGAGAGACTCTTGGAGTTGCTCTTACCCGACATTTCTGAGCCGCAGTTACAAGCGCCACGTTACGATCCTGACCGTGGAAGATACGGATCGTACGGCCTCCAGTCATCTCTTGCAGATTTGCAGGTGCTAGTTACTGCAGCAGCACCCGAACCGCACAAAACTACACAGCGGTCGAGACGGAAGAGCCCAACGCCCCAAGCCCCCAACCCCGCAAGCCTCCTCTCTCTCGCCCCCTTCCTCCTCCCCGTTCCCCAACCCAGATCGAACCGAAGAAGGAGGAGGCAGCAGCAGCAACAACCGCCGCACGCCACTGCCGCGCTAGAAGCTACCGGAAGCGCCGCCCCGCGAGAGGGAGGCCTGAGCACGGGGGAGATCCGGCGGCAGGGCAGGTCGGTCGGAGATGGGAGTCCCGGCGTTCTACCGGTGGCTGGCGGACCGCTACCCGCTGACGGTGTCGGACGCGGAGGAGGAGGAGCCCGTCGAGCTCGAGCCCGGCGCCTTCGTCCCCGTCGACCTCCGCCGCCCCAACCCCAACGGCATCGAGTTCGACAACCTCTACCTCGACATGAATGGCATCATTCACCCCTGCTTCCACCCCGAAGGCCGGGTACGCATCCGATTCCGGCTACCCCGAACCCCAGCTGGTGTTTGCTCAGCCCTCGATCTCACGTCTATACTGCCTTCTCCGATTTCTCCCTGCAGCCGGCGCCCACCACCTACGACGAGGTGTTCAAGTCGATTTTTGATTACATCGACCACCTCTTCGGCCTCGTCCGCCCCAGGAAGCTCCTCTACATGGCCATTGGTGAGTCGCTGCTGCTGTGATGTGCTACTTGTAATGTACCCAGCTTGCGCTCTGAGTAACAAGCTCGGTCAATTTCGCCGCTTAGATGGCGTTGCTCCAAGGGCGAAAATGAATCAGCAGAGGTCCAGGCGATTCCGGGCTGCAAAGGACGCAGCTGACGCGGTAAGCTGTAGCTGTTGTGGTCATTTGGCTCATGCAGCTGATGGCAGCTGTTTTCTCATATTGTGTTCACTTTGGTCAGGCAGCCGAGGAGGAGAGGCTGAGGAAGGAATTTGAGGCAGAGGGTAGGACTCTAGCCCAGAAGGAGAAGTCAGAGGCAATCGACTCCAATGTCATTACTCCCGGGACCCAGTTCATGTTTGTGCTATCTTCGGCGCTTCAGTACTACATACAACTGAGATTGAATCATACACTTGGGTGGCAGTCTGTCAAGGTGTGTATTACACCGGCTTGGACTTGTAAAATTAGCCTCAATCCTAGTTAGGCTGTAGCACTAACTGATATATGCATCATGTGTATTTTCAAGGTGATATTGTCTGATTCCAATGTCCCTGGGGAGGGAGAGCACAAAATTATGTCATACATCCGCCTGCAGCGCAATCTTCCTGGCTTTGATCCCAATACACGCCATTGCTTATATGGCCTGGTAAGTCTACTTCAAATTTTAAACTAGCATTGTCTGTTTAAACTGAATATGCGTAACACATTAGCCACTATATTCTCCAGGATGCTGATTTGATTATGCTTGCTCTGGCGACTCATGAGATCCACTTCTCAATTTTAAGAGAGGTAAAACTTCTGATAGTGCTTTACTGGGAAGTATATTTATACACTTCTAGTATGAACAATTTCTGGATGTTTGATTTTGTCATTTTTATGGTAAGTTAGGAGTATTTCCGTAACTACATAATTCAACTGACTTTACAGGTGATCTCCATGCCAGGGCAACAAGAAAAATGTTTCCTGTGCGGTCAAGTTGGGCATTTGGCTGCTGAATGCAGAGGCCCTAGCCAGGTTGATAGTGCTGTGGAGCTACCTCCTATTCATAAAAAGAAATACCAGGTACTCTGAACTATATCACTGTTTGATCTAGTATATTCTTTTTTTCGAGTTCACTACAGATTTATTTCAGTGCATAAGATATGTTATCTTTCATCCCTGTTGGTGCACTATGTAACTATTGTCCTTTTAACAGTTTCTTAACATATGGGTGTTGCGTGAATACCTGGCAAAGGATTTGGAAATTGTAGATGCTCCATTCAAGATCAACTTTGAACGGCTTATCGATGATTTTGTGTTTATGTGTTTCTTTGTTGGCAATGACTTTCTGCCTCACATGCCGACTTTGGAAATTCGTGAGGTTTGTTGATCTAAAAAACATCCATTATATTTATGTAAGCTCTATTTTACTCATTAGATGATTGTTGCATGACAGTGATTAATTGCCAGCTGTATTCTGCAGGGCGCCATTAATCTTCTGATGAGTATCTACAGGGCGGAGTTCGTATCAATGGGTGGTTACCTGACCGATGGAGGCGAGGTAAAGTTTCAATGTTTCATACATGCAAGTTCTTGTATTATTTGGAACCATACGATTGCAATGTTTTTTTTGTGGTAGCAAATACTTGCAGAATGTGGGAACATTGTCCCTCGACAACTTTGTAGTGGACTGTTGGTTTTCTTTAACTTTGATATACATGTTGTTTCGTTGTGACTATTTACGGAAGCCAATAGAGAAAGGAATTATCTCTTCATTGTTATGTTGCCATCTTATGTAATTATGTTTTTTTGTCAGAATGTCAGTACTCCTTAAGCTTAATGATAACACATTTTGCAAGTCTGGTATTATGGAATAATATTGGTTTGAAAGCCAAGCTGGTAGGATCCACTACATTACAGAAATTATAGTAAAATTACTTAAGTTGACTGTAGACTAATTTGACCTTTATACTCCCTCCGGTTTGGTAAATGAAGTCGTTTAGGACAGCGACACGGTCTCCAAAGTACAACTTTGACTTCTTTTTATAAAAATATTTGTTAAAAACTAACATATGTATACTTTTATGAAAGTATTTTGCAAGACAAATCCATTCATGTAGTTTTCACATTTCCAAATTCAATGACTTAAAAGTTATTCATGATTTATATTCCCAATGTTTGACTCAAATCAGGTCCAAAACGACTTCATTTACCAAACCAGAGGGAGTACCATAATTTGTGCCAGATGAGTTATGGGAGCCATGTGTGTGTCCAGTGGTGTATTCTGGACAAACCCAATATCTTAACTTTAGACTATAAAAGCTCTAAAAGCAACTGTTTTTACAATGTAGGATGGCAAACCCAATATTTTAACTAAAGTAGCAAGTGGCTTTGCTGTGTTTGGCAGGTGTGTTTTGTTGCAACTCAGTAACAATTAAAGAGTCATACACCATCGCTGGTTTCTTTTTCCTTTTGCATGGCCATTTTACGAATTAATGACTTGTTGGTTTTAGTTAGAGACACATATGTGTTTATTTGTACTATGTTGTTCTTGCTGCAACAGTGGCATATTCTAGACACTATGCTGCTCAATAGGATACGTGTATAAGTTCATTATGCCACAGCAGTTGACAATTTAAGACATTTCGGAGTTCTTTAGTTTCCCCCCACTGTCCTGCTGTAGTGTAATTGCCAGATCAATTGTCCGCAAAGAGTTAATACTGTTCTATGAAATCATTCTTCTTTGTTTGGTCTCATCATCCAGACATTCACCAATTAGTTGATGCTCTGCTGAATAAACATATTATCCTTTTCCCTTTTAAATGGGGAAATGCCTGAAATATTGACATTTTCATCATTCCGAAAAAAGGTTCTATTGGACCGTGTGGAACATTTCATTCAATCTGTTGCTGTCAATGAAGAACAAATTTTCCAGAAACGTTCACGCATTCAACAGGTACTTTCTAGCTGATCTTCATCCATGCCCTTCTTGATATATGTAATTCTACATGTTCTTGATATATGTTTTTTATGCATAAAATTCTAAAGATATTGACCTCTTTAAACACTATACCATGTGGTGAAAATATAATCACCTTGAAGATTGTGAAAATATATGTTCTTTTTTTAATTAGTGAACTTCTCAACAAGGAATGCAGTTCAATTTCTTCATGAGCATATGTTTCCAATAATTTGAAGATTTCATGATTCTTGCAAATCTTATGTGTTAATACTTCAATTACAAAAGCTTTTGTAAATATTTGCTTTGACATTGCTACCTGAGAAGACAAATTGAGTTTACTTCTTTATGATTTCTAAATTTCAGGCGCGTGAGAATAATGAAGAGAGAAACAAAATACAGAGAGAAAGTACTGAGGAGAATCAATATGTGGACATGGTCTGTTTTTCCATGAAATTGCTGAATATATTTGTTCAGTAATGTCTCTGATGATTGTAAGTATGAAAATTGTTTGATGTCCCTCATTCTCTTTCTACCTTCAGGTCAAGTTAGGAGAGCCAGGATACAGGGAGCGGTACTATGCTGAAAAGTTTAAAGAAGAGGCAGAATCAAAACCCATTGATCAAGTTCGGAGAGATGTTGTGAGTCTTCTTTCCAGGCACTGTTGAATCGTGTGCAACAACTCCTAACTAAATGACTAAATGTTGTCATCGAACTAAGCTGAGACACTTCATTTTAAATACATATTATAAGTTTGGGTAGATAACAAATACTCCGTACCCATGTTCTGAATGTTGTGACTTCATTTTGGATTTGGCAACATATATATATTATAAGGTTTGCTTGACAACAAATACTCAGTAACCATGTTCTGAATGTTGTTCTTAATAACACAAATAGCCACGACTTAGACTAACTGGACTAATATTTGATGCTTCAGCGTTGGAATAGTCAAAAAATGTAATACACCACGGAGATGCCTTTATTGACCTTACGACAATAGTCTATGCGATTTCCTAGCACTTTACAGACTCAAACAATCAACCCTTTTTTTTTGAGCTGTTGGTTGCACGATCAATTGCCGAATACACAAATAAGGTTGATTTAGCTGTGATTAACTTGATCTACATGTTTTATTGTGGTTTTGCGAGGTAGTCTCAACCTACTATAATAAATTATTTATGTCTGAAAGTGATTTTGAAACTTTTTTATCTTTTATTTCTGCCTATTTTATTTCTCACTTACAGTCAATGACATGTGGGGTCAATTGTATATATCTAACTTTGCAATCTTTCAATGGTACAGATCCAATTATTCCTAGTAAAAACCCAGCCTTCAGATTTAATCTTAAATAAAAGAAGCTGTAGCTATACGTGGGAATGGATCAACATCCATAATCCAAAGAAGAAAAATCGAGTAAGATCCTAAATTATAAAGCTCACATCCAATCCAATTCACTCACTCAAAATCCAATATCCAACAATATAATCCAACCACCACCAGGTTGACTACTTAGATAAATCTATATGTAGGACAGTCCAAAGCCGGACCCTAGAATTAAAAACTCGCGTTCACACTAGAAAATTTAAGCGGATTTGACCGAAATTTGGTGAGATGCCTTAACATGACAGTCCGCTACTCAGTGCAAATCGGTGAAGCCAAATCTATATGTGGGACCCACGTCCAGAGCCGGACCCTAGAATTAAAAGCTCGCATTCACACTATGAAATTTTAGCGGATTTGACCGAAATTTGGTGAGATGCCTTAAAATAACAGTCCGCTACTCGGTGCAAATCGGTGAAGCCAAATCTATATGTGGGACCCACGTCCAGAGCCGGACCCTAGAATTAAAAGCTCGCGTTCACACTATAAAATTTTAGCGTATTTGACCAAAATTTGGTGAGATGCCTTAATACAACAGTCCGCTACTCGGTGCAAATCGGTGAAGCCAAATCTATATGTGGGACCCACATCTAGAGCCAGACCCTAGAATTAAAATCTCGCGTTCACACTATAAAATTTTAGCGGATTTGACCAAAATTTGGTGAGATGCCTTAATATGACAGTCCGCTACTTCATGCAAATCGGTGAAGCCAAATCTATATGTGGGACCCACGTCTAGAGCCGAACATTAGAATTAAAAGCTAATGCTTGAACATCCAATACTGATTGGACATCCAATTTAATTTAGCATGTGGACATCCACATCCAAAGTAATCCAGTCCAACGAAGTCCAAAAAGAAAAAATCCAATTGAATTTGGATTTTCCAAAATCCATTACCACGTCTAGTTGTAGCGTGTGAATTTAGGAATCCGTACATGCTTTACTTTTTTATTTAAAAAATACTACAATCCTTTTCTTTTGTTCATGTGGCTTCTGGTTTTTCTTTTAAACTCTAGGCTGCCCCAACTTGTTTGGTATAAAGGCTTTTATTGCTGTTTTCGTTTGCTTATTAAATATATATGTTGTATTAAGTACTTGGTTATGGTGTGGTAAGAGTGTAAGATGAGCAGGTTTCTTTGGTAGGACTATTGTTTGATATACTCATATTGGTCTCTGCTATTCGGTCAGCATTCGCTCTTAACACTGGTGTCATAGTGTTGTCTTCAATTGTCTAATTCATATTTCAGGTCCAGAAATATGTGGAAGGTCTTTGCTGGGTTATGCGATACTACTATCAAGGTGTTTGTTCATGGCAGTGGTAGGTAAATATTGACCATCTACTGTGAGATTATGTTAGCACTGTTTGTTTGGTAGATAAAATCTCACTTCTAGATCGTCAAAGTATTATTCTTCATTATTTCTGACCAAGTTATGACCTCTTTAAGTAGCTCCCCTTAAAGTTTCTTTAACTACACGGACATGCACAAGAAACTTGTACTTCCACTATTCTCAATTATCTGATTAGTTGTGGTGACTAGAGGACCAAAATTTGGTAGCACTAGAATCAAATCATTGCCACTGATACGAGATTATGACGTCATATGCTGTAATGCACAGATCAGTTGGTTATTGACTTTTTGTTCCGAGACTAATCATTAATTATTCGAGGACGCGTAACTATTTCGAGAACCTGTGCTATTTGTCTGTTGTGCTAGTGCAACACACTATGCTGCAGTTGTAGAATATTGAATGGGTGGTACAGAGAGCTGGCAATCTATAGTGAATTAGTGATTAGTATAGTGATCTTTTTCCTGATGGTTGTGTCCTGATGTATGTGGTATTGTTGGATACTAGGAGATAAGGAGTGTTTTAAATCAACATGTGTGCCTACTTGCCTACAATCAGATTGACACACTCTTCTTGGTAGCACTTTTCTTGGGTTCAGTATGACATGCTAATTCCAGCCTTGTCATCCACATCAGGTTCTATCCATATCATTATGCTCCTTTTGCATCTGACCTACAAGACTTGGCTGAATTGGAGATTACATTTTTCTTGGGTCAGCCTTTCAAGCCATTTGATCAGCTTATGGGAACACTACCAGCTGCCAGGTTTTTTATCCCCTATGCATGTGAATATGTTCCATGTTTGGATGGAAAGAGTGTAAAATATAATGAGTTCTGGTATGTTTGCTATATACTTCTGTAGCTCCAATGCACTGCCAAAGTACTATGGGGATTTAATGACTGATCCAAATTCACCTCTGAAGTCTTTCTATCCCAAAGGTATAATGCTCCTATTATGTAACACAAAATAAAAGTATTCAGGAACTGCCAAATACACAGGATGGTATTGTGTATTTATAAAGTCATACTAATCCATGATGCCTAACACTGATAATGCACGTGCAGATTTTGATATAGACATGAATGGAAAACGTTTTGCATGGCAGGTAATGCATATAGATAAACCATTCTTTTTCATACTACTAATTTGTCATGGAGATATATTTATGTTGAATTCTCTTATCCAGGGTGTTGCAAAGTTACCTTTTATTGACGAAACACGTCTGCTTGCTGAAACAAGAAAACTGGAAGATACATTGACAGTATGTATATGTTACATTCTCTGCAGCATTCTGGATTTCTATTTTTTATTTCAATTGTTCAAAATCTGTATGTTTTTGCTATCTTTGCAGGAAGAAGAGAGATTCAGGAACACGACGATGTTTGACATAATATATGTTCGGGAAAGTCATCCATTGACTGCTCAGATTGCGTTCCTGTATCAGATGTACAACCATCTACCAAGAACAGATCCTTACGTTATTCCCATTGATCCTGCTGCTAGGTCTGTAGAAACACTAGATGCTGATATTTTGTTTTTGTCGGCATTTATTTACCTTCTTGTGATATGTGAACACTATTTGCAGTGGCGGAATGAATGGGTTCCTTTGTTTATCTGAAAGGAACTGGTATAGTATCACTGTAGCATCTCCAGTTAAGGGGTTCAACAGCATCGCCCAAAACAGAGTTTTGTAAGCATCTTTTCTAAAAGCATATTAGAAACTAAAAGCTATCCTTCAAATATTCTAGTGGTATATTTATTTTTTCAATATTTTTCAGGAATGCTACATATCTTAATCCTCAGTATCACAAACACATTCCGGAGCCCCCAGTGGGGGTCATCGTACCTGGGAAGGTATTTGCTAACCCACACCCTATGTGATTTTAAAATTCTTGGTCACACAAAAAGTGTAAGCATACATTTTTTCTTTAAGAAAAAAGAATGAAAACCTACACATGTACAGTTCAGTGTTGTTTATACAGAAATGTTATCCTCTTTTCGTTGGGAAAGATTTATTGCTAACTCATAAGCAGAAAGATCAGGTGATGTGTTATTTAATAGTAGTTTTCGTAAACATTTCGTGGTTTGCAAGACACAAATGACTGTTTGTTAAAGTTACCTTGTAAATACCATAAACTGTTAACTCAGAAATTTTTAATGAGTACATATTGATCTGGTGAACTGAAGTTTTTTCAGCTTTTATATAAGTTGACGAATTTTGAAAAGGTTGACAGCAAGCAAAGCATTGCGCAGAATAACTTGTAAATATGGAACACATAATCATAATATCTTCTTCTGTGAATGATACTAACTTGATAGAAGTATGCTACTTGATACTAACACATAATATTTTCATGTTGGTTTGCTAAGCAGTTATAAGATACTCCAACAAATGTACATCTTTTTACAAATTTTGATGTTGGTTTGCTAAGCAGTTAAGATGAATTAAATAGTCCAACAAGTGTACCATTTTGTAGATATTGAAGCCTAGTGATTTCAAACCCTTTCCTGTGTTGTGGCATGAAGATAATAGTCGTCGGCAAGGAAGACAAAGGTATGCTTGATATTTCTTATGCTTTTAGCAGAATACTTCCACTTGCACTGTAGAGTTTTCATAAATTCTGGGTGTCTCTTATAAATGAAATACAGTATAAGTTGTAAATAATACACATTTGATTCATTCTGCCTAGCCCTTTCTCTGTTATGGCATGTTAGCTCTTTTCATGATATGTTTCCAATTACAGGCCTCAGGTTTCTGGAGCTCTGTCAGGTTCTCTCTTAGGACAAGCTGCACACCGTCTGGTTAAAAACTCCCTTCAGATCAAATCTGGTAGTGCTGCCGGGCTACTTGATATGCCATATAGAGGTGCAACCTATGGCCCTGGAAACAGACCTAGGCCTGCTGGACCATTGGGATATGAGAGGGGTTTTGTGGACAACCCGCACCATGCACACATGTCCAGAAGTGTCCCGAACTCTCATCCTCATTTCTTTGGTGATGCTCAAGCTAACAGACAGCCTACGCGGATACTGGAACGTCCAAACTCACGAAGCCATGAGGCTGGTATCCGTGCATCAATGTCAAAACTGGCAATCCATGAAGGGCCAAGGCCTCATCAGAATAACAGGATGCAGAATTCCGGACACTGGCCCAACCAACCACATCCTAATCACTATGCTGGACCCCCACCCCAGCGGCCTATGCAGAACAACAGTTTTACACCCCAGCGGCCTATGCAGAACAACAGTTTTACACCTCAACGGCCTTTCCAAACTGGAGGATTCCCGCAGCAGCGACCCATAAATGGGGTTCCACCACCATTGCCTCCCAGTAACTGGATTGGCAAGCAACCAACTGGAGGCCCCACGGGTGTACCTGCAAAGCATGATCCAAGGACAACTCTGGATAAACAGCTCAAGCAGGACAACCTGAGATCTCCACAGGATAAGAGACAACAGGCCACAAAGGTATACCGTGTCAAAACCCAAGCTACTAATGGTAACGGTTTGTCAGAGTCAGGTAAACAGGAACCCGCAGCATAACTTGGGCTGCTGAGCTGCTGGAGATCTATGCTGTGTCGCAGGCACCCTGCTGCCAGGAGATAAACAAGCTCTTGGTGCATACGGGCATAGTGTTTCCTTGTATCCCTGTCATTTATATCGATTGTTGAATTGTTTTGTTGTATTACCTGGAAACGAGTTGGTTACATTTTGGACAAGGGATTTAGAAGTAGCCTTGCAAGTTGTAGGACAGGATATGGGGCTATGGGCATCCACTGCTGTAGTAGAGCTGTTAGCTGGATAGCCGAAACTTTTTGTGCTGACTGCTGAATAATCTCCCTTTGCTCCGCGAAGGATGAATCACCTGCCCTGCTGTATCTTTCGAAAGAGCTGGGGGCAGGTATTCTTGGCCTTTCTGCCGAGCGAAGGTAAATAAACCTCGACTTCATACCATATCATAAGGTATATTTGGCGACTTTTTGGATCTTAAGACAAGATGGCTGTCTGCATATCCGTAGCCAATTTTGTAGTGGACATGCCGAGCACAACTTGCTAATCGGGTAGCAGTTGAAACACCTGTAAAATCTACTACCTCTGTTCAAATTATATATGACGCTGGATAGCTATGAAATGGGCTAATTGACGTCATATATAAACAAGCGGAGGGAGTAGTTGTGTAGTAAAATCTATTGTTGTTTTCAAAAAGTCAAAAATAATTTAGAATTTGGGACGGCAGGAGTGTAGCACGGGTCACACTCCGGAACTGCTCGCGAAGCTGCCAAACGCACGTGCCACTCCCCACCTGCCTGACGGGCCGTGCCTTCGTGTTCGGGCCGCCACAGTAGTGGGCTTTACAGAAAAGGCCACCTCCAGAGCCTCCCTGTAACCCCCCCGTAGCCTCCGCGTCCTCTGTCCCCATAAACCCTAGCCGCCAGGTTCGGTGCTGAACTGCTTGATTCCTTCTCGCCTCCGCTGTCCGCTCCCCTCCTCCGCCACCCTCTGGTAACTTTGCTACCCGATCCGCAACCCCTGCGCGTGGGTTCAAGATGTATCTCCAGTACTACATCAACGAGAAGGGGGACAAGGTTTACACCACCAAGGTTCGTATGACCTTGCGCTCGATCTTCGATGGATAGCTGATGGTTTTTGAGGTGTCAGCCCGTGCTGATGGTGCGTGTACCTTGTTTTCTCCTTCGCAGAAGGAATCGCCTCTCGGGGTGCCGACGCAGTCTGCTCACCCGGGTACGCCCCTTTTGTGTCTGCTGTTATCCTACCTGTCAAGGTGTAATAATATGGTTTTCTTGTGTTGTCAAGAAAGATGTAGTATAACTTACGGTTGTCTAATTTATTAGCCTAGTCAGGCGTGTTTCTTGTTGGAGCTCCGTCCGGTTATTTAGTAGTTTTTTGTGATAAGATATGCACTGTAGATCCTTTTGGGTTATCATGTTAGGGAACATATCTAGTGGAAACCGACCTCTTCACGCAAACTATGGAAACTTCAATCTGAATCACACGATGTTGATCCAACGGAGATCTCATGGGAGGTGGAAGGGGTGATTTGCGAAATCACATTTGCAAATCACGCCTCCCACCTCCCATGAATTTTGTAAATCACCCCTTCCACCTCCCATGAGATCTCCGTTGGACCAACATCGTGTGACTCATATTGAAGTTTTCATAGTTTGCATGGAGAGGTTGGTTTCCACCTGATATGTTGCCGCAGAGATAATGACCATTTTAGTTTTCTTGGGTGAACAATTATATCCTACATGTCTAGGACAAAAACAGATGTTACATGCAGTTCGGATCTTAGTTCCTTTTCATGGTTGCGTTTCTGGTCCTGATTTCTGAGCATAGTTGCATCATGAATTGCTGATATCTTTTACTCTTGGTGCAGCTCGCTTCTCACCGGATGACAAGTACTCTCGCCAGCGCTACCTGTTGAAGAAGAGATTTGGACTGCTGCCAACCCAGAAGCCAGCACCTAAGTACTGAAGTTTCAACTGTTCAACCATGGACGTTCGGGAGAAAATCATATGTTTTGCTGGTTGTTGGTTGGAGTTGCAATGTAGATTAGCTACTTGAGAAGAAACCAAACACTGTTAGGTGCTAAGTGCACATTTAGACCCAATATGTAATGCTAATATGCTATGCTTTTGACATATTGTGGTTCCTAATATTATGTGCCCAGTGTGTCTATCACTTCATTTTGGCCTTTGAACCATTTCCAGTTTTGCCTGTTCATGTCTTCCTGCCAGATGAAAACCAGTTTTTGCCCGGTTGATGCCGGAAAAGGTTTAATCTTGGCATAACTCCGGCTATGACAATTTGGGACTCATGGTGCAATTACCAAGTTTATAGGAACTTGATTGTGCATATTCTGAGTTTGAGGACTGGGGTTTACTGGGGTCATTGTGGGCCCATTGCTGATAGAGAGGTTGTCTCTCGTGCAGAGTTTATTAGTTACTTAAATCTTGATGGCCGCTGATGAAAATCTTACGCTAATGGCATCTGCAGTTGCAATTGGCACCATCATTGCTTCCTTACTTGAATTATCATGGTTTACTGCATTCCTCGTGTGTTGTGTCTTTGACTTTGCCTGGATGTAAGGTTGTTGATGGTTCAGACTTGCAGCCTGTTGCGTTTCTTGGATGGGTGGTGGTTGATCGATCTTATGAACTTGGAGCCAAATGGAATGCCTATTTGGCATACATGCATGTTCCCAGTTCTTGCTGATTTCCTGCAGCACTAATTGATTGTGATTTGTGAAATTATGAATGTGTCTTCCCTTGGCTAATCTGAACTTGTCCTTGCTTGGTTAAACCTGAACTTACAGTACAGTAGCTTAACGGAGGTGCAGACATGGTGAAACTAACTTGCACCCTCTGCAGTTTACATCATAGATTACAATAGATAAACCTGTACAGCCTCCGCATTCTTTTTGCACACGAAAACGAATCCAGATGCAGGGAGGGCCTTACCTCCTCTTCGTACAATTTGACAACAAGAGAAGCCGCGAACAATCTTGGTTTAATAAAACTTCTTTATATACAGTGATGAGCTCTAGACAAAAAGCATCTGACATCAATATCTGCTGAAAGAGTCTTGCGAAAATCCATCCTAAGAGGACGTCAATCATTTTTTTGTCTGTGCACTATCTGTAGGGGTTTCATCTGGCAGGAGACCCAGAAGAGGAAGAGGTAGCAGGGAAGTGAGATTGCAGACGGCGATCAGCACAGCCAGATTTTCAAAATTGTCTCCGGTGACTCCCAAGAACTGAGTTAGACCTGCGCCCACCAGACCACCAGCAACACCACCCGCATTTGAAATGGACATCAAAGTAGCAAACAAAGTTGCTTCCACCCCTGGAGGGCACAATTTCGCAGCCAACACCAAGACGGGCATGAAGGAAGCCTACAGCGTAAGTTTATATATTAATTGAATGTAATTCTAGGTAGGAAAAGGAATGTTAGAAGCATGGTTCAAATCCAGACGCATTGGTGTTTATGAAATCCAAAAGGTCTTTTATGTTGAAATGGTATGGTAAAGAAAAATCATGACGAACGGATACCACACATTCAAATCTGGATATTTGACTTTTGCACGAAATGAGTCACTTTGGTAGCATATCCATATTTAACCTACACTTTTGTCCTTGCCAGTCCTGAAGCGGGTAGCAGGTATATAAAAAGACACTTGGTTGATGTTGATTTTCATGAGCAGGATTGCAGGAGCAGAAACAGTGGTAGCAACCTTACATAATTCTTCTGAAGATCCCAGTATACGGAAAAAATAAAATGCTGATTGAGAAAAATTACAATTTTAAAATTTTGCTACATGTAGTACATGACTTCAGATACTCCAATGGTTATTCCTCTTACCATCTAGTTGTTGAAAGAGTGTTGCATACCTGACCAAGGACCGTGATAATCAAGGAGTCCCCAATGGAGAACCACTCATCGCTTATGCCAAGCTTCCGGTTGAGGCCAGTGACAAGAAGAACCTGAAAAATACACAAGTAAACTAGATTTGACAACAAATATTATAGCAACAACACTAGAAGTCTAGAACGAGTAAGCACAGAAGAGGACCTGAGTCATTCCCAGAGCAGAACCTAAAATTGTTGTCACGAGAAAGATTTTCCTCAATGGAACTTCCTTCAAAAACGAATTGTACAATCCAACACCCAATAAGGATGCAATAGATGTAACAAGCGTGACACGTCCTAGAAATTCTGGAGAAAATCCAAGCTTGTTTGTGCTGAAAAAAATGCGTCAGAAAGTGGCACATGAAGATTCAGCCATTTCAATAAGATTTCAATCACAATGTACGTATCAGAGCAATGCCAATTTATGGCGAAGTTCTGACTTTATGTATCTAGGGTATTTAAGCATCTAAGTAGATGCAACATGATTCACACATAAATTTGGGCTTACAGAGATATTACTACAGCATGCAACAAATCTAGTTATCTCAGATATTGCTGTGAAGGAACTCGTGATATATGCAGCCCATACCACATGGGATTTCAATTGATTGACATCTTAGATTAAGGAACTTTTGAATGCAAGGAGATCATTTCGATTCAAATTGCAGCTATCCAAGAACAACACAAGCTAGATGCAGCATTCAGCAAGACTTTGAACTTTCTTCTGGTACTTCCAGAACTATCCTAATTATTTTCAAGACACCAAAACTGTGATCATACATTATTAATTTCAGAAATAAATCTAACAGAATAATCCAGAGCAATTAAGCAGACAAAATGAGTCTGCAGAACATACATAAAGAAAAACATAGCAGAGTCTGATTGTGGTGTTGCTTGCCAAAGGAAGATGAACAAGGTGGGTAGGAATATGCTAGGTTGCTTTACTGAGTCCCAAATCTGCATGATACGCTGCTTAGAGCTCTCAATTAACTCTGAACCTGAAACTGAAAGTGAGACAGAACGTTCGCCCAAAGGTAAGCGTTCTTCATTTACAATAACTGCAACAGTAGACGTCATCAGAGGCAAAAGTGCCGTAACACCAAAGACAAATCTGCATTGAAGGTAGCACCTGATCAGTGAACTGTAACCACACCAAGAGGCTTCACCAGCTGTTATCAGGTTTGTTATCTACACAACAAACCTTACGCCATAAGTGTCCACAAAAGAACCACTGAAGTATGCACTCAAAACTCCACCAAGGGCTGAGGATCCCCAACATAGTGACTGGAGAGATCCAGATGTACTCTGTGATTCACCTCGAGCTCTCTCGACCACCATAGAATCAACCACCTGAAAAATTTTCAGTTGTGTTATCAAAACAAATCAGAAGTTATAACATTTCTGTTCCAGAATGTGTTGAACACATATATGAGTTCAGAGGTGCAGATGTATATCTTATGATGTTTTAGAAAAAAAAAAGTAGATATTAATTCTTTCACATGAGGCCTATACAGAGTTGGGTTGTTTTAACAAGAGATAATGGGCGTGAATAATGCATCTATGATGAGTATATCTTGAGTTTCTTTAGGTTTAAAAACTATTTGAAAACAAAATTAGAGTGAGCACTATGGATTACATAAATGGAATGAACCAAGCATAAAGAAAATGTTAAAGAGATACACTCCAAAGTTGAACTGAAATATTGTAAACATATATTTTCTGACTCACAACATCGGCGACGGCAACTGCAAGAGATCCAAGAATAATAGAGAGTGTTGCACTGTATTTATCATCTACAACAGTTGCCATCAAACTCCAGGAAAGTGCTCCAAGGAGGCCTGATAGAAATAGGTATGACCTTCTTCGATATCCAAAGAGAGGGAAGGAATCACTGTATAGGAAAAAAAACAGTACAGTATTGCAAATAAGTGCATATATATAAACAGAAACTTAGAAAGGAATGCAGGAAGCAGATTTAGTATTTTGGTGAAACCTGATAAAGCCATAGAGAGGCTTGACCAACCATGGCAAGGCTGAGAAACCAGATATAACTGCAGTCTAGAAAACAGAAATCATGTTAATATCTGTCTCCAGACATATATACTAAAAAGTTAGAATGTTCACACAAAAGAGTTCGTAGAGAATGAACTTGATGTTCTCATACTGCTTATGCTCCAGTGAAAGCTGAAATGGACTAGTATCTGAATGAAGTAAATAAGAATTGTCACCATCATACCTCTGCTGGATCAAGATGAAGATCATCTTTTAAGTAGAAACTGACAGCAAGCCTCGAAAGACCTAAAACTCCTTGCACAAAATAAACGATAGCAACAGCCACATTATCAGGAGACAAATCAACCCCGAATGCTCTGAAATAGCTTGACTTGGATCTGCTCTTTGAAAACCCATCTGTACTATATTGCCTCTTTTGCCACCCCTCATGGTCTGCATCACTTGTGTCCCCTCCTTTGGTTGCTTGATGTCTCAGCACTGCATTCCCTAAAATAGATAACGTGAATGTTGTAAATGATTTCCTCAAAAAAAAAATGTTGTAAATGAAAGCACAGCATATAATAAGCATCCAAACATCACATATAGCTTCCTTAAGTAGGAAGAAAACTAGCCCAGTGTTAGGTGCCACTAATTTGTGATTACCATTATGCTAGGAATTATGCTATCCACTAGGAACATGTCAACTATTCTGAAGAGAAGGTTTATGAAAACTTAACTGAAAAAAGGTTTGTGCTAACAATTATTAACCAGGCAACGTGCAGCAATCATCATCATCATCATAGTGGTGTCAATTTCGTACTCAGACACAGAAATATCTCCTAAATGTTTTCTGGATGACCCTATCCACTTTAAGGCACTCCCACGACGGCTTTGCGAAACTATTTTATCTAAATTCTAGAAGTTAGCTACGGAAAATTCAGTCATGGGCTCATGGAACTCCAATAGTACTTGCTTTTGCATAAAATCCTAGGTTTCTCTCTATCTCCGATCGCACTGCGAAACCTCAACTCCAAAATTTCGTTAGTGAGTAGAACCGGAGCCAGTGAATGACACGCACGAATTGCTCTACGTGGCTCACCCGTTTGACGGCCCGAGGAGGATGCGCTGCTGCCGTCAAGACCGAGGGGCCGGGGGGCGGTATCCTCGTCGCCGTACGAGTCGCGGCGGCCGGAGCTGCCACTGAACGCCGTCTCCGGCGGGCGACCGCAGCGGCAGCCGTGTTCCAGCGGGCGGCGG
This sequence comes from Cenchrus americanus, assembly GCA_947561735.1. Classification (NCBI taxonomy): domain Eukaryota; kingdom Viridiplantae; phylum Streptophyta; class Magnoliopsida; order Poales; family Poaceae; genus Cenchrus; species Cenchrus americanus. The sequence continues at coordinate 6,842,863 of OX387240.1, read as the reverse complement.
CGGCGGAGGCCGTGGACGGCGGAGATTAGGTACGAGGCAGCGGTGACGGTGGGGCTCGGGAGCGGAAGGGGCGGCGGTGAGAGCAGTAAGCTGAAGGTCATCTCCGGCGTGGTTGCGACTTGCGAGCTTCGTTTTGCTGCTTCTCTCCTCCCTCTTCCTCTCTCTCTCCTCCTCCCGTTTCCTCGGGCTTCCTCGCCGGTCGCCGCGCCAACAACGTCTCTCTCTCTCTCTCCTCTCTGTCGCCCGAAAAAGGCCCGGTATACGTTGGGCCTGACTCCATTGAGGCCTGGAAAGGCCCAGATTCTCACAGTGAATGTAATTCTAGGCCCAAGATAGATCAGGCCAGCTAGCTATCCTACCTACTAGTCTGGACTTGAGCATCCAAATCACACCTGGGACAGCTTGGTGCCAGATCAGAATGTTTGGAACTTACCAAGCAGTGTGTCACTGACGTCCCTTGATCCACATGTCAACGTTTTACAATCTATACCTTTTCATTATACCTTAATGAGACCTCAGGTACTAAGCTAATTTTCTCTTAGTATAAAGCTTTACAAAAGGTGGCATTTCTTGCCTGCAGCTAGACAACCAATGTACCACTATGAAAAACCAGCTGCACAGACCCAAACACAATCCTGCTAGACTGAGACCAACATATGGCTAGGCTACGCAGCATCTTGGCATGTACTGACGAGACTGGTTTACACATGACTGGTTCCTCCTTTTTTTTTTGCCCCGGAAAACTACACATGGCTGGTTCTGGTCGGGCATCTTCGATGGAGCTCATGGAGGAAGCAACAAACCACCCTGGACCTCCACTGGAAAGAACACATCATGGCTGATGCCAACCACCCTTTTTTTCTCACAGAATTAACAGGATTCTCCTTGACTCATTGGATAACGCAAACACATGTTGAGATGCCGTCTCCGTCGTCAAGCAAGTCTCCACGTTCGCTGTATGAAACCAAGAGAGCATGATGTGAGATTAACAAACCAACAAGGCTCCAGCAGGAAAGGTTCCAAAGTCAAGCAAAAAAACAACATCCAAATGATTTCCCCATGAGCAGATGGGTCTCTAGAAGATGGAAACGTTGGTAGAGAATTATGTCCATATAATATTCTCACCACCGAAAAGAACAAAAAAAGTGCTCTTCTGTTGTTTGATCGCCGGGCTTGAGATAGAACTATTAACTATGAACAGGACATTCCAGTACACTTCTATAAGGTGAAGTCAAATAACATGGTGATCAGTGAATATGGATTTTCTTATTGGGAAGCAGGGATGATCTATAATTTCAGTGTTTGATTGGAATGTCTTTATCTGACTGGCTGTATTCAGAACACTTGCATTTATGTATGGACACACTTGGTCATAAGAATCCATGTAAAAAGACTGATATACCAACCTATGTACTATGGGCAACTGACCTGCAGGTTATTTCAATGCGCTCAAAAAGGAATACACAGGAACATATATGGCAATAACGAGGCTATAAAAATAAATACTGACTGCCTGCAGTATCAAATTGGATAAAATAGCAATATCATAGCTGAGAGCACAACAATGATAATTTCCATCCTTTTCATATAGCAGAGCTAAAATATTTTGTGATAAACACTCTAAAAATGAAATAAAGCCCCACAGTTATGATTTATGAGCAAAACTGGCATGATCATCCAAACAATAAACACAAACTTAATATCTGCTAAAAGTGTACAATAAGGCACAGATAAATGCAGTGTAGCACAAAAATATACCCTGGTTACTGGATTTGTAAGACCTAAACGTCGCCACATGCTGACATAAACATTATGACCAAGTTTTTCAAATTGTATAATACAAGATGATTTGCTCCATCATAAGATAGATTTATTGGAATAACAAAACAATGCCAGCGATTGGAGGTAAACAATTGGAGGTATCTGTGATCTATCTGGCATTAGAGCATGGTTTCACACTTTCACTCAAGTCAACACCACATAAACTGATTTTAGTAAGAACCATGCCTAGCAGAAAATTAGCTTGCCACGGTCCAAGCATGTAGAGCATTCGCCTGAACGATCTAAATGAAAGAGCAACCGAACATATACAGCGCGTATAGCAATTCATCCATCAATTAACTGGATATCGCACTAATCCAAGATTCCAAATTCATGGACAGTTGAAAGCCTGCGGCAAGCCAGAAAGTTCAGAGAGGAAGATTAGCATACCTGGGTTCATATTCCTTAACCTCTGTCAGATCCTTCCCGAGCAAATCCAGCCACTGCACATTGCCTTTGGCCGCACACTTCCCATCGCCGCAGTTGGCCTTCTTCAGGCAACTCTTCTTCGGCGCGGCCGCCGTTGCCACCGCCGCCTTCTCACCATCCTCCCGCTCCTCCTCGTCGCCGTCCTTTCCGTCTACCGGCACCTCTATCTTCTGAACCGGAGGCGCCTCCCCCTCCTCCTCGGCGACGGCGGCCGGCGCAGAGGCAGCGTCGGCGCTCGCATCTTTGGATTTGGGGAGGCAGGGGATGAAGCGGAAGGACCCGGCGCAGTGGCTCTCACAATGCGAGAGCCTCATCAAACAAAGTCGGGGATCGGAGCACGGGGAGCGGGTGCCGGATTAGAGCCCCTGGCTCCAAGAGCACACCACATCAATCGAATCCGTCGGGGGAGCAGATCGAGGCAGCCGCTGCGGAATGCAACCAAGAAAGAACCGAGCCTGCCGACAAGAGAAGGAGCGAATCTCTGTGCGGGAGCGCTGTGGGAGCAAGAAGAACTGCAGCAGGTTGAATCTTTGCACTGAGAGGTGTACTGGCTCGACAGAATGACAGGACAGGGAGCAGGGGAGGGGAGCGAGGGGAAGGTGAGGTGGGTTTCCAAAGGGACCAAAAAGGAAGCGTGTGAGAGGGAAACGGAGGAACCGCGGAGCGAGCGTCCGAGCGCAACAGATAAAAGTTGGCCGCTTTTTAGCCGCTGGCTTCCCTCACTGCTTGCGCTTGCGCCTTGCGCAGCAGTGGCGTTGCAACCCCCGCCCCCTTTCACCCGCATTACATTGCTGCAACTGAAATGATCGATCCTCTTTCTGTCTTTCAGTTGCACAAACTAGAGAGGAAATTATCAAAGAAAACGGCTAAAAAGCCCCAAAGGGATGCTTGCTTTAGACGAATATTCATATTCAAAAGCATGGTTTTATTAGTAGTTTTGCCGTCCATTAATCTCGATATATTGTCCAATTATCATGGACATATGATATGCTCGTGGAGTACAAAGTTATACCGTGCGTTTGTGCATGCTATTCCGCTCGTTGACTGTACCACGTCAATATCGGTTGTATATATAATAGTGCAATATTATTTCCATATGCATGGATCAAATGTATGGCGTGTCGCCATGGAGTTGCATGGTCGCATGAATTTCAGCCAATAGATTGATCTGGATTCAATCGTGTTCATCTATATCGACGTAGAAATCCGCCGTCATCATTTTTGTCTATAACTGCAGATAGAAACAACAATCACAGTGGCACGTGATTTCGGTTGCGTGGAAACAATATGCAAAAATGTATTCACATATGTCGACACACTATCCATCTCTATACATGTGGGTTTTTTTTTTCAGACAGGTACTCTCTATCATATGGTTTGGTCGTTATATGTAACCCTAACTCACACAGTGAATGGAAAAGTCATCACCTCTTAACACATAAATTTCATAACAAATTAAACAAACTTTGATATTTTTTTCTTTCCTCTTGAATACGCACACAACATATCATTTAGATATCACACAACATATCATTTAGATAGACAGGAATTTGATACGACAACTTCAGTTGCAACTCAAATGGAACAAACTTCAGTTACAACTTAAATGGAACATAAGCCCTGAACACAACCCCCTAAACTTTGATATTCAACATCAGTAAATGCTCGTATGACAAAAAATAAAACCATCTCAAAACAAAAATTAGAGTCGGTTCCGAAGACATATATGTACACTAGGCAGTCACCACGCAGACCAGCCACGACGAGCGGATAAAGCCCATCTCGTCAAAGCGCAGTCTCTTCACGTCTGCGTCGGCGGCGCCCGGCTGGCATTGATGATCCACGGGCAACAGCACTACAGCTTCCTCGGCGCTTCCCGCCCCGCGCGCTGTCCGATATCCTAGCTAGCGTCCCTACTAGTATACCTCTGATGTCAGGGTTGGCCATTGGCTCGTGTGTGCGTGCCTGCGTGAACGAACGAGCACGCCGCGCGCAGCAGGTCAAACGTGAACACCTCGCTCCGCTTGTCGGCTTCTTGGGAAAGCGTACGTACGCGTCACGGACACGTATGGTGTACGTAGATGTGTTTTTTTTTTCGTTGTTGCACGCGCAGCAGTTATGGGCCACTAACCAGCCTTTCTTGATCAGCCAATGGGCCCATCTGCAATTCCAAGGAAGCACCAAGCCCATGCCCCAAAACCTCTCTCTCTCTCTTCATCCGGATTACGATCCTCACTCACTCAACTCCACTTGGGCACTTGGCCATCGGCGGCGGGACGGCCATGTCGTCTGCGCCCCTGACACCCACGCCTCCTCCCCCTCTCCCTCCCGCCAAATCCAGGAGCCCGCCGCCGCACCACCCGCTCCTCTCCCACCTCCCGCACTGCACCAGCATCCGTTCCCTCGCCCAGCTCCACGCCGCCGCCGTCAAGGCCGGCCTCGCCGCGCACCCGGCCCTCGTCACCAGGCTCCTCACGCTCTGCACCGCCCCGGGCGCGGCCCCCGCGCACCTCGCCTACGCCCGCCAGGTGTTCGACCGGGTGCCACACCCGGCCGACGCCGTCTGGTACAACACCCTGCTCCGCGGCTACGCGCGCGGCGGCGGCGGCGGCTCCCCGGCAACCGCGGTGCGGGTGTTCGCGCGGATGCTGGAGGAGGGCGTCCCGCCGGACACGTACACGTTCGTGTCGCTGCTCAAGGCGTGCGCCGCGGCGCGCGCCGGGGAGGAAGGGCGCCAGGCGCACGCCGTGGCGGCCAAGGTCGGCGCCGCGGGCCACGAGTACGTCCGCCCCACGCTCATCAACATGTACGCCGAGTGCGGGGACGCGCGCGCCGCGCGCGCCATGTTTGACAGGATGCAAGGGGGCTGCGTGGTCTCGTACAACGCCATGATCGCCGCGGCCGTGAGGAGCAGCCGGCCCGGGGAGGCGCTGGTGCTGTTTCGGGAGATGCAGGCCAAGGGGCTCAAGCCGACGTCTGTCACGGCGATTAGCGCGCTCTCCGCGTGCGCGTTGCTTGGGGCGCTGGAACTGGGGAGGTGGATCCATGATTATGTCCGGAAGATTGGGCTTCACTCGCTCGTCAAAGTCAGCACTGCGTTGGTTGACATGTATGCAAAGTGCGGGAGCTTGGAGGATGCCGTTGCTGTGTTCCAGGGGATGGAATCAAGAGACAGGCAAGCTTGGTCAGTGATGATCGTGGCCTACGCTAACCACGGGTATGGCAGGGAGGCAATCTCGTTGTTTGAAGAGATGAAGAAGCAGGGGATAAAGCCTGATGATATTACATTCCTTGGTGTGCTCTATGCCTGTAGCCACTCTGGCTTGGTGAGTGAAGGGCTACGGTATTTCGACGACATGAAAGATAATGGTATCGTTCCAGGGATCAAGCACTATGGTTGTGTGACAGATTTGCTAGCTCGCTCAGGGCAGCTGGAGAGAGCTTACAAGTTCATCGATGAACTGCCAATAGAACCCACCCCCATCTTATGGAGGACGTTGCTTTCTGCTTGTGGAGGCCATGGAGACGCCGAACTTGGCAAGCGTGTCTTTGAAAGGATTCTTGAGCTGGACGATTCTCATGGTGGTGACTATGTAATCTTCTCGAATTTGTGCGCAAACACCGGAAAGTGGGAAGAGATGAATAGGGTACGGAAACTGATGAATGAGAAAGGTGTGGTCAAGGTGCCAGGCTGTAGCTCAATCGAGGTAGATAACACAGTTCACGAGTTCTTCGCAGGAGACGGAAGGCACCCCAAATCACAAGAAGCAAGGAAAATGGTTGATGAGGTGATTGACCAACTAAAACTGGTTGGCTATGTCCCTGATACTTCACAAGTGTTTCATGTTGAAATGGGTGAGGAGGAGAAGGCAACAAGCCTGAGGTACCATAGTGAGAAGCTCGCAATTGCTTTTGGGCTTATAAATACAGCTCCAGGAGCCACACTACGAGTTGTGAAGAATCTCCGCGTATGCCCAGATTGCCATTCAATGGCGAAGCTTGTATCAATGGTTTTCAATAGGCGAATTATACTCAGAGACCTGAACCGCTTCCACCACTTTGAAGATGGAGTCTGCTCTTGTGGTGACTACTGGTAGATTTTAGGAACATGTACAACAATATCTTCTTCATGTACTACAATGCTTTCCACTCAGGTGCGATGAATATGTGCATCTATGGAAAGCCTACTAATGACCAAGGGTTATTTTTTTATTGACGGTGACGACATGATAATCATTGACCCAAATCTATTAGTGAACACCTGACACTCAATCATGCCCTAAGCCCATCAACTTACTGATTTTCTGGGTTGAATGCATGTCATGATCAGTACTCACTGTGTTCTGCATACCACTAGGATTTGATTTATCCTTCCCTATTGGTACAATATCAATTTATTGCTTGTGGTTTAAATTCACATAAGATCTGAAAAAATATGTTACCATGTTGATTGAGTACTGAATATTTTTGATAAGAAAATATGCTTTACTGCCTTGTTACTATTCTAGGAACCAATATTGTATGTCTGATGTCCTCTTTATTTGGGGAAGTCTAAAAATAATCATAATTGTTGCTCTGAACTCGCATATTATGTACTACTGACACTGTACAGTGTACCATTTTGGTTCCATCATAACGGCATTATTTCACAAATAGAACAACAACCTTGCCTTTTCAGCTAAAACCACACAACTAGGCCTGAAGTAGGGAGCAACTGCAAAGATACAGCATGAATCTGGAAAGAAGAATAGCTCAAGCAGAAGCATCCAGCCATCCACCATGCGCACATATTGTAATTTGCTGAGATACGCTGAAATTGCAAGTAATCCATGTAAATTGGTTAGCAGACCTTTTTGCATCTTCTTTCCAATATAATGATGGATCAGGTTACCTGCTATAGTTACCAGACTTGATTATGTGATAAGCTGGCCCTAAGCTCTATGTCTGATTACTCAAACAGAGCTGTAAGAATGGTGTCATCAGCTTGTTTGTCATGTTTTAGGACAAATAGCCACATTACACTTGGTCTACTACTGGTTTATCCGTCCCCATTGCCACAACTTATATTCTTCTTCCACTGTGTACAAATCTGCCCAACTTTTCTGCAGTTATTATCTGTCGTCTGTCCCTCAATTGACCGACTGTTGACCAACAGGTCAGCCATTCCATGCAGCCTGAGCCTCTCCACTCAGTTTCACTATTAAGACCATACTCGTCAATCATACTTGCAAGTTGCAAATATCTTTTTTTTTTAGATAAGGGATTACATAATGTTCATGTTACCATCAGCATCATGTTTATATACCATAGCCATCTCTGTCATCCATCTCCAGTAAATCATCGACATGCTTTACACTACTGGATATACTTAGAAGTTAGTACACCATATGCTTTTTCGGTTATCTAATATTTTATTAGGTTTATCTGTGGGACAAGGACATGTAGAAGTTAAATGGATAAGATAAAAACAAATGTTCAGTGCATGAAGAAACCCCAGTATGCCTGGAGCCAGCCAAGAAGAGAGGTAGGGGAAGCTTCTTTCCCTTTGAGTTGATCAACCGAGTAAAAGAAAACGCTCTTTGCAGCTGGAATCCATGAGCAGCACTTTTTTAATTCCCCCTTCGACCAATCCTTATCAAATGCATTATTCCATCAGTGTTGATCATTTGGTGTACCTGAACTAGATTCTATTTAATTTACTATGCTCTGTTTTTCCTGTTCTTGTTTCCTTAGCCTCTATATCTGACTAGGTCATAATTATTTCAAACATAACTTTCGACAATGGCTGGTTGGATTGCCAAACTCGCACGTAATAGCGTACTAACTCTGATAAATCCCCCCAAAGTTTGCATTATATTAACTAGATATTTGTATCATCGTTTTCAACCTATAAAATACAGAACACTTTTGTTAATCCTTACTGTTTTTTCTTTATTTCCCCCCACTTTAGTAGTGGTCCTATTTCTGTCTAACACGGTCCCCATCTGAAGTATATCTCTGATCCAACTATTTACTGATGACACGGTTGATAAGAAATACGAATCTGCAGAAGTGGAACTGCTAAGAGCACACTATTTTCAAATGATTTAGCTATGACTTTAAGTACTAGACCATTAAAACCCCAGTACAAGAAACAATAAAGGAATACACTGACAAGTCTCCTTCACCAAACTTTCGGTTGAGTTCTGCAATGCAAATTATTTTTCTTTTTCAAGAACACGCATAGCATTCCGAAATGCAAATCTATGAATCATTATTACTCTTTTGTTGAAAAATAAAGATTACAGTATATACCATGTGTATGCACTCACCCTTTAATTTTCACACCCCAAAGGCAAGGCAGCAAGCAATTACATGTTACAAGTATTACCACAGATCAGTACGCCGGCGGCGGGTGAGCGTGCACGGGAGGGGGTGGCGGTGGTGGAGACGGTGGCGCGATGCATCCGTGTGCATCGCAGTGCGCCTTGGGCCGGTGCAGGAACGAGATGCACTCCTCGCCGGGTCGCTGGTCGGGGCGCCCGGCGATGCAGTTCTGCCTGTCGTCGATGCGCGGCACCTCGAGGCACCGGTGCGGCTCGCCGCAGAAGAAGTTGTACGAGTAGGTGAAGTTCTTGAGGTGGGGCAGCTCGCAGATGCTCTCGGGTATCTCGCCGGCGAGCTCGTTGTGCGCGACGTTGAGCTGCTCCAGCGCGCGCATGTTGCCGATGGTGTCCGGCAGCGTGCCGGCGATGTTGTTGAAGCTGAGGTCGAGCACGGTGAGCTTGTCCAGCTTGCCGATCTCAGGCGGGATGCAGGAGGAGATGCCGCTGTTGAGGAGGATCAGCTCGTTCAGCGTCCCGGCCATGTCGCCGATGCTGCTCGGCAGGCAGCCGCCCACCCGCGGCAGGTTCGCCAGCACGATGACCGACGCCGTCGAGTTGGTGAAGCTCTCCGGCAGGGTGAACTCGAAGTGGTTGTTGTTGATGAATAGCGCGTCGATCTTCTTCTCGAAGATCGCCGGCGGCACCTTGCCGCAGAAGTTGTTAAACCTTCACACATGCATATGCAAAACACATCAGGTGTACTGATGAAAAATCTTCGCAGGTTCAGGTGTATTTGCTCATAAGGCTATAAGAGCTTACCTGATGTCGACATACTGGACGTTGGGGAGGCAGAGGAGCTGCGACGGGAAGGGGCCGGAGAGCTGGTTGTTGCTGACGTCGATCTCGTGGAGGAGGTGGAGGGAGCGGATGGCATCGGGGAGGGAGCCGGAGAAGCGGTTGGAGTTGAGGTGGAAGACGGCGAGGTCGGACAGGAGGCCCAGCTCCTCCGGGAGCGTCCCGGCGAGGTCGCCGTGGTTGAGGTCCACGCCGGCCACCGTGCGCTGGCACGAGTCGTCGGGCGCCGCCGCGCAGTACACTCCGAAGTAGCTGCACACGTCGGGCCCGCACCAGTTCTTGGTCAGCTTCTTGGGGTCGTCGGTGATGGCGCGCTTCAGCGCCTGCAGCGCGACGTACGCCTTCTCCAGCCGGGAGTTGTTCGTGGCCGCCGCCGCAGGCGGGGACGGCGGAGGCATGCTCGGCGCCGGCTGGGCCGAGGCCAGCAGCGGCCAGGCGGCCGCGAGGACCAAGAACGCCGCCGCCGCCGTCGAGCTCATCCTCGTCATGGCCGACCGGCCCGCGCGTTCCTGCATGCAAACGGTAAGGACAATGGAATGTTTTGGTTTCTTGCTTGCTGTGCCTGCCTACTGCTGACAGTGCGTGTGCTGTTGCCGTGTGTTCAATTTGGTATATATAGGCGCTTCATTTGGGGGGCTCCTCTGACTTGTTTTTTCTTTAGGCTTTGTGTGCGTGCACCATTTGCTCATGGCTTCTATCTTTGTTTAATGTGCTATTGCGTATGTTTGGATCATTGGCGACGGTTGACAACTTTCGTTTGTGATGATTTTGTTCGTGTTAACAAAAGGGGTGGAGTGACTCCCTTTCTTCCTACCTATAATTGACTCGGGTGCTCGCGAATTCCTCACCCTTTCGCTTTCTTGCTGCTGTGTCGAAATTTTTGGCACTTTTCGTGGCGGTGGACGTGGTCAAAAAAAACCCCAGGACCAGTATTTGTTGCTAGTGACAGACATTGTTGTCCGGTGCAGCCGTGCCTGCTCACTTGGTTCAGGAATTGTACCAACATGGCAACATGGAGCGTAGAGCCATTCCCCATTTATTTATTGTTAGTGAATGGACAAATGAATGGACAAGTGAGTTATTATTCCAATTCTTGTCTTGAACAGTGGGGGGGTTGTTTTTGTGACTGCAAATCTCATCCTTTTGAATAAGATGACCTTGAAATCTCACCCACTCATAAGATGCTGCTGTTACTGCTAAGTGCCTTTTTCACTGATCTTGATTGATTACGTTCTTCTTCCTCTGGTTTTTCAAATCATGCACACTAAAAGACGGTTTGTAGTGCTCAATCAAATGATGGCATGAGAAAGCCAAGTATCGGTACCTTTGAAATCGTATCAGTACCAGTACTTTTCCTTACACTAAAGTAAAAGACAGATAATTGCCTTTGGGTCTAGTTATTCCCCGTGTTTGTTGCCGCTTGTGCTATTCCTTTAACTTTGTTTATAATCTTCTTTTAGCCTCTATGCTTATGCTTGCACGACCTAATCAACAGAAACAACCAAAATTATGCCGCCTGCACGAATTTTGGCGATCTCTGGCGGCTACAAGGATGCTTCCTTCCTGTTTGGAGTAATAGTAGTAGAGAGGGGGGCAGCTTTTTTTTTTCTGTATTAACTACTCAATGTCTCTGTCTCAGTGGTCATCAATTTCAGCTAGTGTTGTAGTCTACTTTTGTATGAGGATTTAGCCGATCAGCCATACCACTTTGCTACTAACAGCCTAATTTCTTCTTAAAAAATAAATTTAGCCTATTTCCTAGGCCTTTTTGCTCTACTCTTGAAAGATTCCTTTTAACTCTATCAGTGATGCACGACTCCTAAGTCCGATCTAATCTAAAGAAACAAATACTCGCATTTAGTTTTGAATGTAAATATGAGCAACTACTGTGGCTACCGTTTGATGAAAACAGGACATATAGTTGTTGTGCTCTTTTTAGCTGAAAAGTTGGTGTACTCAAAGCCAAGAAAATAGTGGACTAAGTAATCAGAATGATACCGCGTTGGATCACGTCAGGCTGTGTAACTTTCCTATTGGATAAACTGAAATCGGCAGGTTTATCAATTTGCCAGTTGCTTTCATGCCTGATATATAAAAAAAACTGAACAAAGATTTATTATATGTGTGTGGTATGTTTAAGAAAAAAAATGCGGAGGGCATATAGAAAAATATTGAGATATGAATACTACTTGTCTGTTGGTGCAGAAGTATGCTAATGATAGGCCTGCATCTCTGTTCCAGATCTCTTTTGAAATATATATATTGGTTTCAGATGGTGGTCAATTCATCGCATTGTATTTGCGGATGTAAGGTGGTGGGTCAACCATCCTCCATAAACTAACCCTATCTTAATCCACCCTCTTTCTCTTGACCAGTGGGATCTTCTCATCAAAATCCGATCACATGATTCGCACTTCCGCAAGGCCTGCAGCAGCTCGTCGAGACCTTCACATCACACCCCGGCACACAGAACCGTCTGCATCAGATTCTGACGTGACCTGCGGCTTGCTGCTGTTCATCGCTTCGCAGCAGCACAATCTTGGTGGCACGTCAGGCTCGTTGAATCGCCCATTGCATTGGCCGTTGGTGAGATATTGCTCTCGTTTTCGCCCGTGACGTGTTGATGTGCGATCCTTTCTCATTTGTTGCCCTGGATATGTAAAAAAATTCAGTTACTCTAATAAATTAATAATGTGGTTTTAGTGCATCTGCCATGCATGGTACAGCGCCCATTTAAGCAATCATCTGTTAAAACATCGATTTCTCCAGTTGTGCAGGCACTATTCGGAAAGCAACAATGCCGCTGCAGTCTCTAATGAACTGGTACCATGTCCTATAAACGTGTCCCAAGAAATAATAATCCCTCGAAATTCTGGTGTTTGTTTCGTTCGCGAGATGGCCCTTATATATATATATATTTTTTTCCTGGCGATTTCTTGGTCAAGTGTCTGCTAGTTGTTGCATTGCAGCTGATCGATGGAGATGGCTGTTCTAATTTTCCAAATACTAGTTATCATTCACGCCATGCATGCATGCTAAAGAGCTATTAACACGCTCACTTCTTCTAATTTGTTCCCAGTTTTTTTATTGCTTGTTGTGACTTCTTAGCCGCTCCCCCTGTATGTGTCGGCTGCCCCTGTGTGTCGGCTGCTTGTGTTGACCAAATACTTCATATGGCATTATGCTTTTGAATTATGCCAGGCGTCTATATATGCAACTATCATTTAAGATAGTTTCAAACTTCCAACCCAAATTTTGGGTGATGTTGCATGGTGCCCAACTATGATATATATGATCTGGTTTTGCATGCTTTGCTGAACATTTTATATGAGGTCGCCGATGGCATTTTCCGTGGACGGGTTAGGCTGAAATTTCCAGCTTGATAAACTTTAAATGCCACTAGCGTGATACAGTTAGTCACATCCATTCAACTTAATGCCACTAGCGTGATACAGTTAGTCACATCCATTCAACTTAATGCCACTAGCATGCATGTTCACATATGTTTTTTTTGTGCATGATCAGATGATCGTAAACAAATTATTCCTAGGTTCCAAAAAAACATTTTTTTCTGGTAGAATTGGTGACATTGACCTTTTCTTTTGCTTATAGAAAAGAAACATTCTCCTTTTCTTTGCGAATGATGGAAAACATTTCTGACAATCAGGAAGCGACCTTTTCGCTAGTAGCTGTTCTGTTCATCATGAAAAGTGTATAGTACGATACGCAGAAAACCGCATGTACATGGACAGCGAGACGACGACGTCTGCTCTGCTCTGCTCTTACGTCACAGCGAAGACTAACTCGTGCAACTTGCACTCCGCCGCAGATCAGATGTGATCTTCTTCACGATAAGCTACTCCTACAAGAGAGAGAGAGAGAGAGAGAGAGAGAGAGAGAGAGAGAGAGAGAGAGAGAGAGAGAGAGAGAGAGAGAGAGAGAGAGAGAGAGAGAGAGAGAGAGAGAGAGAAGCTTCCTTGTCTCGTTTGGTACGTACTCGGCGTCGCTAGCTAGGAACTAACGGTGAGGGCTACGCGGCGACCATTTCCATCCAATCTCTCGGAGAGGAGAGGAAAGGAGAGGAGGGATTTGCTTGACGTGTGCTCGCTCACCAACTGCAGGATAGAAAGATTTGGTTACGTTTGGTCACGCACGCGTATCGTGTCAACTGCGGCTTGCTACGCGTAGCACCTACACGGCACTTCTATTTTTTTCCTCTCTCATTTTAACATTTTTTAATAAAACTTTACCTGTTGCAACTGCAAATAGCTAGTACTTCTCATTACAAACTGTAAGTGATTCCATTTTTTAAAAAATCGAAATACCTCAAGTTTATTTAACCAAATGTATACGATAAAGTACTAACATTTATTTATGATAGCATGTAAGTACATATAAGACCGAGTCCAACAAGGTGAGCCAAATGCGGTTATGCCTCTCGAACGGCTACGTGCACGCTCGGGAGTTCTCCAACGGAACATGCAAAGCACGATGCAAACTGCTTATGGAGGAGAGAGATGATGCAATTTTGCATCCCTCTCTCCTCAAAGGCATCCGTAGCGAGGGGGAGAGGGCCTGTCATGCGCGGGAGAAGAATGAGGACACGGCGGCCGAGAGAAGGAGGAGGCGGGGCGGACGGCGGAGGAGAAGGTGGAGGCGGCGACCCGGGAGGAGGACGTTGCGCGCGCCGGCCTTGACCCCCGCCACCCGGCCGAGGGAGGGAAGGAGGTGGCGGCGGCGACCGGGCGACGGGCGCATCCGTCGTTGTCCATGGGCGACGGGTGCGGGAACGGAGCGGCGGGTCGGGTGCGGTGGCGGGCCGGCCTCGCCCCTCTTGCTCCGCCTCCCTTCTCCCCCCTCCCCGCGCCCTCTCGCCGGCGTGCGCGAGGAGATCCGACGACGGCGGGCCTCCCTTCTCCCCCTCCTCTGCCGACGGCGGCGGGCCGCCCTCTCATCCGGCGGGAGAAGGCGAGGTGCGGGCCGGAGCTCGACTCGTGGGCGGCACGCGGCGAAGCTTCGACTTCATTGCCGGTGAGAGCGAGAGGAAGATTGCAAATGCAAAGGCCAGTTTGCCTTCCAAATTTGCATATTATTGTTGGAGGCCGTCTAAGTACCGTTAAAATTCTAGTATTAAATACGTTTTTACAATATGTTTATTTGGTATCATAAATCTTTGTAATTTTTTTATCATTTTGACGAAACATAAACATAAATTGTTTGAGTATTAAAAATTGGACAGAACGATCTATAATTTATAACGGGTGAACTATTGTGCAAGATAAACCCGGTGGTCGGCCGGCCGGCAGTCTGTTAGATGTGATCAGAGCATGTACTGTGATGTTTTACCGCATCGGCTCGAAACGAATTGAAGTTTGTTGTTAAAAAGAACGAATCGAAATGAGACGGTCTGAACGACGACGACGATTGCTGCGTCCTCGTCAACGCGCACACAGCCTGTGCGAGTGAGAACAACCAGTGACAATTTGACATGGTCCCGAGTCCCGACCATATATAGTAACTACCCTGACCTGCCCTTTTTCCCTGGCAGTGCGTGTGGCATTTCACAAAGTAACAGTGCACGTACGGGTCCGGCATTAAACCGGAGAGCTCACGCACGTGGATTATAATTAAAGATGGGTTTGGTTCTGTAATTTTTTTAACCATGTGATTCGTCGCTCTTAGGTCGGTCTCAATGAGAGTCTCACGAAGAATTTCATAAGCAATTATCATGTCAAATCATCAATTTTGCTTATGTGACGAGATATTTGTGAGGAGAGAGAAGAGAGAGTTCTATCATATGTGACAGGAGCGTCATCACCATGAAACTACTGCAACACAGTTACCTAGTTCACAGTCTAGTTAACTGTGCAATAAAACTTTGCACTGGTCTCAGTGGAGAGGGTCATCGCATAGTTACCAAGACTGTAATATTGAGAATTGTGTCAGTTGAGATAATGGCGATGGCTCTCCTCTCTCTTCATAAATTTGATAATATGGCATGATATTTAATATTCATGACTCTCCTATGATACTTTCCACAGAGACCGGCCTAATACTCCTCCTTGTCCTATAAAGAATTGAACTCTCGCTTCCCGAGGAGTCAACAATTCCAAATTTGTTTAAAAAACTAACATTTACATCTTAAAATAGATTTAGTATAAGAATATATTATCTGATTAATTTATTAAAAGCATCTCCAATAGCTTACTATTGTTAACTTGACAGATCTTATGAATTGCTAAGTCCTAAAAGATTTGTCAAGCTAGAAAAAATGCATCTGCAGCAATTTGCAATTTGTAACCTACCAAATCTTTCTTTCTCTCGTATGCATTTGCATCAGAAACCATTCTCTATTCTTTATTTCCGTTTCACCCTCCCAACTAACTTCTCAAAGTGAGAAACGCTGATGGCAAGCCGGGTACGCGCATATATTTACGTGTTGGAGGCAGGTTTTTCTCAAGTGCCAAAAAATACAAGTCCTCTGCCAAACTATTGGAGGAGAGTTTTCAGCGTTTTTGCCAAAAATAAAAAATGTCGAAAGATGCTCTAATATTTTATGCTATAACATCGATGGTCCTTGATATTTAGGATGAGTAAACATTAATTTTTAATCAAGATATCTCTTATTCTCTAACCAACGTGGGCACAAAAAATATCTCATTTGCCTAGGCAATATTTTTGTTTGTCATTATGTCTTGCCAAAAGAACCCCAATTGCTAAAAAACAATCTTTTTAGGACTCCTTTAGGGATTTTAAAAGCAAAAAATCCATTCACCTAGGTATTGTGCAGTTTCGCACAGTGACCTAATAAATTTCAGTTGTCTTGTACGGATACGCCACCATTGTTATATATTTCATCAGCCGTGTACTGTTAGCCTTAGATATAGGTTGTAGATCTAGCTTGCGCACTAGGTGGTGTGAGTGTACATGTTAGGGTGTGTGTTGTGGTGGTGTGCCGTGCGTTGGTGTTGTGCGTGAGAGTTCAGATCGAAGGTTGAGGCAATAAATAAAAAAGAACCGCCGAGACACAGAGATCGCCGGAACGAGCTCGTCTAGCTTTACCACCAACTACGTCTTGGGACGTACCAGCTCCTGATGCCCTTCGTTTGTAATCGAGCGGCAGCAAGCAAATAGCCAATCAGCAGCAGGAAACAAGACGCATCGGCCCATCTAAAGTAAACGATGTGGCCCAAGTAAGGCTTTTTGAGAGAAGAGAACAGACGCGTTCCAGATCTCGGCGGCTCGCCGGCGTCGCCGCCCACGCGATGATGGCCGCCGGCCGACCTCCTTCGTCAAGGTGAGCAGGCCCTGAGACAGCGCCCTCTACTGACGTCGTTGGCTCCTCGTTCCTATCCTATTTCTAGGCCCCGTGCAGGATACGTGATTCAAGACGGCCGCCGGCCGGTTGCTGTTGGTTGCCGTCTCCCTCGGCGTAGCTGTGCTGGCACAGGTGAGCAGCCCTTGGGAAAGCAAGCGACAACAGAGAAAGAGTGGCCGCTATTGCCAATCCTATGACGCCATGGAACAAGGGACACCACACTGCTTTAGAGGAGGCAACAGCGGCAGGTTCAGAAGACAAGGTTCAGAGCAGCAGTAGATAGATAGTTGAGTGAAGTGAAAATGTAAAATGACTTGAATTGAGACTGTAGCTCTGTATTTGTTGTGATGATGGAATGTTTGTCAATTCGAGTGCACGAACCTTGTCATTTTGAAACTTCAGTGCTGTCATTCTGAATGAAAACGAGTTTCAGATTTTGTCCCCATTGTCATTTCAGCTAGAGTTTTTCTTGCTTCAATGATGCTTGCATAATGGCGAAAGAAAGCTGTAATCACTACACGTATATATCCACTCAGAAATTCAGATATCAAGAGTCCAAATTTAACTCATCAGATAGGAAGCCCAAAGAAGTCTCCAGTAATGCACTCTTACCGGTGTGAGTAATGGCACTACAAGAAGCTTCATTATGCTGATGTCTTTTTTTGTGACATTATAAGCCATGAACATCAGCCATAAACATACAGTGAGACAGGCCTTGAAATTCAAACTGCATAAGAAATTCTTTGTTCATGAAAACCATTGCCATAGAAAGCACTCCGTAGGGGAAGGCTGCAGCTGCAGAAACATAAATACAGGGACATGGTCAGAACTTCCAGTAAACTTGGATCTGGAATCTTGTATGAATCAGTTGCAGCATACAAAAAATCAAAAGAAAGATGTTGTTGAGAATGTCGACTCCAGCATTAGGTTCTGAATTAAAATATGTGTTGAACCATTATTATTTCCTAAATTACCTGTGGCCCATTTCAAACAACCCATTTCTTCTCAGTAAACGAAAGAATCTAAATTCCAAGGCCTTTATGAGCATAATAATTTTGAAAACTAACCATAGGTTGCATGTGAGCATTAGGCTGTAAGAACACCAATAAAGGGCAACTTTGCTTCAGGCTTGTGTTGAAAAAATAGATATACCAGTTATAATCAAAGTGTGATAGGGACAATAGTATTCAAAAATACAAGATTCTACTTAATTCACAGACTGTATGCATTTGCTCAACCACCTGACGTGCAAATGCAACAAAGTACTGTAACCAAACATTCTACTTCCAGCTCCACCTGATGCGGACTAGGAAGAAGAGAGTCGCACAGTATCATTACCATGAAGCAGCCCAGTTCGTCGTCATCTGCTACGACAGCAACGATGATCTCAGTACTTGGCAGCAGCATCTCGCGACAGCTGACAGCATCCTCGCTCCATCTCGCCGCAGAAGATGGAGACAGCCGAGGTTGTCGTGCAGTAGGTGCCGGGGAGACGCCGTTGGGGCAACTCGTCGAGTTGGCCGAAGCTGGCCGCGCCGTCGAATTCTAGGCACTGAAGATTGAAATTGAATATAAAAAAATGTACACGCTATGAAATCAAGTAGGAGAGGAAACAAAGACATTGCAACAATCTACAGCCAACTTTGTTCTATAACCTGCACAAATCAACTGCACTTACACGGCAAATCAACTTAAAAAATCCACTTAAATCATACGGGGGGAGAATGGAAGGAACATTGCAATGGGGATTGGGGGCAGAATAAGTTGCTGCCATGGAGATGCAACGCCTCAAATGCGATTTTTTGTCATGACGAGGGCTGCCGCAAGGGACGGGTAGGAACCTGTCGGCGGTCGCCGCCAAGCTCCAATGCCGCAAATGCGTCTACAATCCAAGCAAGCTGGTTGGTATCGTACAAACTGCCGACGAGGTCGCCAGGTGGGCGGGCTGTGGCCGGCGGCGGTGGCGGAACGGGGGACAGGACGGGGATGGGGGCGTGGGCGGCGACAGCGGCGGCGGGGAACTGCGGCTCGCCAGGTGGGCGGGCGGTGGGCGGCGACAGCGGCGGTGGGGAACTGCTGCTCGCCAGGTGGGCGGGCTGTGGGCGGCGGCGGTGGCGAAACGGGGGACGGGACGGGGACGGGGGCGTGGGCGGCGGCGGCGGCGGCGGGGAACTGTGGCTCGGGACACGGACTGAACTGCCGCAGGTTTTGTGGGACCCACGATGGGAGGACCGAACCGGTAGCAGGGATGTGGGCGAACTGGAGGGAAAACCAACAAAAAAAAAACCCAGAGGGAAAACCGGTAGCAGTTAAAAATATATTTTAATTTAATTTGATGACAATATATACCGCATCCATTCGATTGGACGAAAATTGAGGCACAAAAGGCGCATAAGGGATATCAATCCATTGGATAGGACGAAGAAAAAAAATGGCGCAAAATGGATATCGGACGAAGATTGAGATGCAAATAAAGTCGAACCGTGTGGTGATGAATCCGCCTGAATAAAACAATCGGTTGCGGGCGCTTGAATCTGATCTCATCGGGGGTTTAGGGTTTTGCATGCAGGAACAAACAAAACAATTTGTGCTGGTTGAATCCAAACAAATTGTACCGGTTCAACAAGCATGCAAAGGGGATCGAAAGACAACGATCAAGTGGAACGAAGTCGTTAGAATCGTCATCATCGACAAGGCATATTCATTTCATTGTTCGTTCGTGCGTACTGATCTGATCTCAAACTAAAACAAACACGCAAAGGGGATCGAAAAACAACGATCAAGTGGAACGAAGTCCCGTAGATTCATCATCAGCGACCAAATCAAACAACGATACGAGGAGGCATGTTCATCTCATTGTTCGTGCGTGCGGATCCGATCTCAAACTAAAACAGCGAAACGAGGCGCACGTGCGATGCGGATGCGTGCGAAGGAAAAAAAGGAGATACGAACCCCGAGCTTCCTCCGGCGAGTGGAGGAGGAGGGGACGGGGACGAGCGCGAGCGCGAGCGCGGGCACGAGCGATCTCTGCGGGCGGAGGCGGAGGCGGAGGCGGTCCTGCTCCTGCGTTCTGTTGCGATAACGCCGGAACGGAATTACCTTCAGGTGGAAGAAGGGTGGCTGCTTCTACAAGAAGATGAGATAGAGTTTGCCGGACTGGGCTATGGTCCACTATGGGCCTGGCGTCCAGCAAGCACATGACTCACTCGGGCAGTGCTTCCTTTTTTTTTCCTTGAGAAAAACGGGCATGCGCAAGAATACAAGGACGTATTACTTTTAAAAAAAATACAAGGACGTATTGGAGACAGGCATCCTGGGCGCGGGGTGAAATAGGCTCTCGTGGAGGAGCTGCACACTTTTTTGAACACAACAGCCTGTTCGTTCGTTTGGGCGGTGGCGGCATGTTAGTCTTGATTTGTTACGAGAGAAAATCTTGTTGGTACAGTTCTTTGTGGTGGTTTGTTACGAGAGAAAATCTTCTTGTTTGGTGGGCGATAAAGCCAAACGAACAGGGCAATCTTAGTTAATTGTCGATTTGTCAATTCCTACAGAACAAGGTTGCACGTGAATTAGCAGCTGCTATTCTAGCACCCTGACAATCAAAATCTACAGGCGTTTTACCTGCTGTGTTTGTATCTGAATTTTCAGTTCTATTTGAGTAATCAGTTAGCACCTCTATTCTCTACACACAATTCTCCATTTTCAGTGTTGTCACGCATTATCTTGATACACATTCAGTCAATGATTTCAGCGTTCTGCAATAGTCATTGTCAGTCAGTCAGGTCAATCGATTCCAGTCTTTGCACTGTTCTGCAAAATCTTGTTGCCCGAATGTGCAATATCACTCAAAACTTTTTTATACTTTCAGTTATGTGCGAAGCGCCATTTTTTCTCTCTCTTTCTGATCAATAAATGCAGTGGCGCTCGCAAGCCTGCCGAAACTGCGGCTCATAATCCCTGCTGCTATGGTGCTCACTCCTGCCTTCCTTGGCTACCACAACACGCATGTCTGTCCTCGCCTTAACCTGGTACCCCCGAACCTGCAGTCTCGTGCTGCTGCAAAGGTATGAACGTATGGTCGAGGTCAGATCAGTGCAGTGGAATATGGTTTTGTAGTTATCTCAGATCAAATGGTCGATTTTGAAATCTTCACCAACTGTTACACCATGCTTCTGGTCAGTCAATTTCGGGATTTGACCTGAATGCCATCTATGCTGATCAGCAGGCCGTGGACTCTGAAATGCTGGTTGGCACATTCAAAATGACTGAAGCCAAAGCAGCTGTCACAGCCATGAACAAGAATAGCGCTCCGGGGCCTGGCGAGTTTGGCTCGGCCTTCTACTGCGCCCTATGGAGCCACATTACCCCGAAGATTGCGAAGTTGCTGGCTGCCTTCTATAACAACTGCATTGACCTGGCTAGAATCAACCATGCTCACACCATTCTCCTGGCAAAGAAGCAAGGCAGCATTGGCCCTGATGCGTAAGGATCTATCTCCCTACAAAACCTGTCAGTTAAGCTCCTCACGAAGCTGGTAGAACTCGTCCAAAGCTGCTACAAGAGGAAAATCCCAACACTAGTGCTCAAGTTGCATCAGGAGAAACTTGGGTGTTCCTTTCTTCATGGAAATAATTATCCTCATGGCGTGGAGCATTTGGAAGGCGAGAAATGATTGGATTTTTAACAATATTGGTCCAAGTGTTGAAGACTGCGGGATAAGCTTCATTTCAGAATTCAAACTACTCCTTCATAGAGTCAAACAGAGTTCTATTCCCCAAATAGAAAATTGGCTTAATTCTCTAGGAACCTAGGCTTGTTTTCTCTTTGTTTTTTCTTCTCCTCCTTTTTTAACTAAACTTTTCCTCTTAATTTATTCTTCCAGTAGGGGCCTCGGCCCCTCCTGTTCACCTCAAAAAAAAAAGTTGGATTTTGCCAAAGATTTTGATTCAGTTGATTGGGTCAGCATGGTGAAAGTTCTCCAAGCCCGAGGCTTCCCAGAAAGATGGTGCAGCTGGGTTCAGTCGATCTTCAATGTCAGCTGTAGTTGACAATGGACTTCCTGGCGCCGGATCAATTGCAAACCGTGGTCCCGAAAAGGGGATCCCATCTCGCCATACCTATTCTTGACCGGTAGCTCCAGACCTCCCCTGCCCTATTTTACAGTTCGCCGATGACACACTCGTCCTGCTCCCATCTCGCCCTATTTTACAGTCCAGGCCACACATTGCAAGTCCAGCGCCTCCTACAGCTGCTGGATCAATTCGCTGAAGCAACTGGACTTAAACTACTCCAAGGGCACCATGGTCCCCAGGAGCACCTCAGCCCAGCTACTTAATGAGCTGCAAGAGATCCTTGATTGCAAGCTAGAGCAATTCCCGCAGACATACCTTGGCCTGCCTCTGTCAGATACAAAAACTCAACCTCAAAGCTTTTGCCCCCACTAATTGCCAGAACTGACCAGTATTGCAGGATGGCAAAGTCAATTTTCGAACGCAAGAGGTCGAGCAATGCTGGTGAACTCGGTGCTTGAAGGTGCCGCTGCGTATCTGAAGACCGCCAATCAAATGCCACAAGGGGTTCCTAGACGCCTTAAATGCCAGCCGGCGTGCGCGCCCTGTTCGTTTGGCTTATCAGCCACCAGCCAGCAGTACTTTTCTCTCAGAACAAATCAACCACCAACAACCAGCCAACAGTATTTTTCTCTTAGAACAAACCAGCACCAGCCATCAGCCACCAGCCAAACGAACAGGCATGGACTAGAGTCTGTCATACAAAGGAAACAGGGGGCTCGGCATCCGAGAACTGAACCGTCAGAGCCAATGCCTGCTACTGAAGCTCCTACACCGCCTCCACCACCCGGGTGACTCGGCCTGGGCTCATTGGGCATGGAATGATCTGAACGAATTATAGTGCAGTAGTGGAAATGTGGAATTGATACTTCAGACCTGATAGCAAAACAAATGCAGGAGCAGTTCCTCCCTCCAGGTGATTCAGAAAAGCTTCTCCAAAGTGACTAAGCAACCATGAAATGCCCCCCTTCTTTTAATAATCACACAAATATAAAAGAAACAAATACTGTATTTCCCTCTGGACGCACATTCTGGATGGAGTTGTTGCCTCCGACAGCCCTCTTTACCCGCAGCCTAATAATTTTAATTAAATTTCTATGGGCATGTACTATGGGGCTATGGGCAACAGCTCGATAATTTAACAGTAATACAAGATATGTTCATCAACCATGAAATGTTAAATTATCAAGCTTAAACTAAACTTACTGTTTATTCATTTCACATATCATGTATTCCTGTCCAGCTTCACCAAGATCTTGATGCAGGGTGCTGGAAATGTGTCTATATATATATACACACACACACACATACACACATATATATATACACACACATGGAAACACACTAAATAAATTAAATTATTAAACAATAAACATCGTATGCAGAGTTCAGCGTTCATCACATATAGTAGCTGCAAATTTAAATGCATGTATCTTTGAGGTAACATGGTGACCTTTCCTTTTTTTCCTTTCAATTTGCTGGGTAGCTAGTTTTGAATTTTAAATTATATATATAATGGTAGTGGTACAATAACACGAATTTTCTTTTTTCTTCCAAAAAAGAAAAAAATCAGACATGATAAAAGAGTAGTGGTAGAAATTTGGTAGCTAGTGATTGCATATTGTATCTTCGAGGTGGCATGCAGTATAAAAGGGGATGTGGGAACCAAATTCAGATGGGCCGGCCCCCTCGGGTGAAACCCTAGGGGGCGCGGCCGCCCCCCACCCCGCGCGCCGCCGGCGGCCCTCCACGTCCCCCACAGCTCCCCTCCCCGTCCCCCTCCCTCTCCTCCTTTCTCCCCTCTATGGCTGCAAAGGGTTCGGTTCGGAGTGAACCTCTTCCTGCTCCTCTGCCTCGTTTTAGATATTGGGAGGTTCAGGGTCGATCTGATCCCTTTTTAAGTCAACCCGCGGTGCCCCGCGGTTCACCGGTTTGCCACTGCGCCTTGCATGGAAATGAGAACCGTGTACAAAGAGCTATATGCTGAATTACATGCTGCTACTACTGCTGAACTAGTGATCCATATGTGCTGCTGCTGCGGACTGCTGAACGAAAGCACACTGCATTCGGTGATGTTAACTCTTGATCTAAAAGGGAAATTTCTCAACAATTCACAGGCAATAAGGCAAACTGCTGCTCTGCAGCTTGCTGCACATACATGTCATATACAACTGAATTGAACACTGAATTCAGGCAAATGCAAAAGGCACGTACAATAACGCAAACTGATGGAACACTGAATTCAGGCAATTGAATACTGAAAACTGATGGAGGACACACCGCGCAATTGAATACTGAAAACTGATGGAGGCCGCGCCGCGCCGCGTGGAGGACGAAGCCGCACTGTGCCGCGTGGAGGACGAAGCCGCACTGCGCCGATGGGTGGAAGAAGCAACGCCGTCGGGCCGCCGCGCCGTCGGGCCGCCGCGCCATGGCGGCGGCGGCGGCAACGATTTGGGGTGGGGGAGATAACCGCCCCTACGACGGCGGAGCGGGCTCGATCTGGTTGGCGACGGGGTAGCGGCGGCGGCGGTCAGCAGCCGCGAGGGGAGCGGAGGATCGACCCGAGGGGAACCGGGGGTCGACAGGGGTGAAAGGACCTTGATGTCGCCTAGAGGGGGGTGAATAGGCGTGACGACCAAATTAAACTTTTTCTCCCCAAACACTTGAGCTGACAGTGCTCCACCGGTCAGACCGGTGGTGATGACCGGTCAGACCGGTCAAGCACTGGTCTTCACAGGTGACACCGGTCAGACCGGTGCGCCTCACCGGTCAGACCGGTGTAGCACAGAGAACCTGCAAAAACAACTTCAAGCACCTCTTGGCTTCTAGCACGAACCAAACTCAGGGTGTGGCTTTTGTAGATGATCACAAGCAGAGTAATGAGCCCTGCACACACAAGTAACACACCCAAGTAGATCGAAGCGGAAGCAAATGAAATATGCTAGAAAAACAACTTAGAGAGTCGAACCACACGAAGAAGCAAGGATTTGTTTTCCGAAGTTCACCACCCACTGAGGAATTGCTACGTCTCCGTTGAGGAGCTTGTAAGGGACGATTCCCACAACAAGTCGGGTCTCTTTCAACCACTTTCCTCCTTTCCACTAAGGTGATCTTTTCCACGAAGAGGCAAGATCGCAGCCCTTACAAACTCCCCGCTGCTCACCACAACCTTGGGAGCTAGCCGGCGACACCTAGCCGTCTAGGAGGCAAACCTACAAGAGTAACAAATGCACCAAAGTTTGTAGACTCGAAACCAAAGTGCTCAAGCTATGGAACCTGCTCTTGTTAGCTCACAAAGTCACTCCTAGGCTCACTTCCTCAACCCAACACAAAGATGATGGCTTGAATCCACAAATCTCACAAAGAGATGGTTGGGGAGAGCCACTAAGGCTTAGAGCTAGTTAGAAATGGCTTGGGACCTCAGGCAAACACACTAGAACCGACCACCCTCACTTGAAGAGGGCTTGGGGTATTTATACCCCTCAAAGGAGAAAACTAGCCGTTAGTCCCGGGCAAAGACCGGTCGGCCCGGTGCCTCACACCGGTCAGACCGGTGTATGAAAAACTAGCCGTTGGGCTAGCGGCACCGGTCAGACCGGTGCCTCTGACCGGTCAGACCGGTCAGGCCCGAGTTGCCCCCAAAACCTCTTTTAAAGGAACTAGCACTTCACCACCAAGATGAAATGACCCAAGTTAGGTTAGGAGGGTTAGTTAGCACACTCAAAGGCTAGATCTCACTTAGGTCAACTAAAGAGCACTTTGACTTAGTCAACTTGCTAAGTTGCATCCCTCTTGATAGTACGGCATACCTATACTCAAGAAAAGAGTAAAAGAGCTTTGATGACCTCTTGAGCTTGAACAACTTCAATTCTTGCCATACTTGATCAATAACCACTTGAGGGCTTTCAACATAGCCTTTTACTTGAGCACGTCCATACTTGAGCTAGTGACTTAGGATCTTTCCATATAGCATAAGAATGCACACTTGGATCCATGGCCACTCCATGTTGCCAATCTTAACGAGTTGATGACTTGCAAAGCTTCTCTCGGTTAAGGTTTGAATATGATACTTGAAGACCCCACGGATGCTAGACCTTCACCCTAGCAAAACACTTATGGCGGCTTAGCTACGGCCCCAAAGATTGCTTAGTCCCTCACCCTAGACATCTCGGTTGATCTCTTCATCACTTATCCAATCCACTTTGAGTTCCACTTTGCTTCACACGCAAATAACCTTCATTTGAAAATCCCGCTTCAAATGCTTGATCTTGATTGACAACTGATATGCAAGCTTCTAATTTTTAGAACCATAAAAATGTATACTCATCATCTTGTTCTCTTTCAATAAACTCATGAAGTCTTGCACCATATACTTGTCTTTGTAGATGTGAGCCATAAAATACATCCATAATTAAAATACTTCAAAAGTAGCTCATGAATATATAATGAAAACTCGCTCACAATCTTAGACAAAAGCATTAGTACTTTAATCGCCTTGTCATTCAATTCACCAAAATCCACTTAGGGGCCTAGATGCACTTTCAATCTCCCCCTTTTTGGTGATTGATGACAACTCGATTAAAGCTTACAAATAAAACATTAAAGTGCGTTTAGATTCTTAGATATAGCTAGAGCTCCCCCTTAATTTGTGCTTTGAGTTAGATTTCAAAAATTGGCCTTAAATGCCATTAGCACAAATTTGGAAGAAAAGACGTGTGAGCTCCCCCTATATCTTAGAATCAGTGGAGTGCAACATGTGTGAGCGACAAAATAAAATCCGTGATGCGTATGACAAGATATGCACAAAGCAAAGAAAAGTGAGCGACTAGGCAAAGCACCGGTCGAGCCGGTGCCCACGACCGGTCGAGCCGGTCGAGTCCGGCCCGCCCGCTCAACTGGGCGGCACCGGTCAGACCGGTGCCCCTCACCGGTCGACCGGTCGAGTCCGATCAGCGCACAAAGCAACAGAAATGCGTGCTATTTGGTCCAAGGTGATCATGCCAGGGTTGCAAGCTGGTTTAGATCACCTTGCTCCATTTAGCCAACACAAACAAACACCATTCAAAGCATGCATCACAATCTAACAATAAGGTCGCTTAAATATTACAATAAGGTTTAAAACACACAGTGGCACTCATACAAAAGTTCTCAAGTCCACTAAGATGAAGTTCTAACTTATTACATGGCTTCTCTCAATAGCCAGCGAGCACCGGTCGGCCGGTGCGGGGCACCGGTCGAGCCGGGTGCAACACGAACGACGGCTACGACAAGCACAAACTCGTGGCTTTAATCTCGATTCTTCTCCCCCTTTGTCATCAAGCATCCAAGAAGGGCCTGGAGAAGAAGCAGTTGCTGATCACTGTCCTTGAGACCCGTCTCCGGGGTGAGAGCTCCCTCCTATTTGAGATTTGTCAAGTATCCAATGCAAGGGAGAGTTTAGATAAATAGATTCCGGGACGGTGATTTGAGATGGATGAGCTATGGGTGCGCTGTGTTTACCGTAGTAATACGGAGTGTAGCCAAAGATCTCGGCGGAGAAGCGAGCGCCCCAATCTTGCACTTGCTCGGGAGGTGGAGGAGGTGGGGGTGCTTGCTCTTCTTCCATGAAGTGAGACGATCCAGCCACATCCGGAGGAGGAGGTACAAAGGGTGGAGGCGGAGGAGGAACCGATGATGACGATCCTTGTCCTTGCTCAGACTCGAAGAACATGGGGCCATATTGGTTAAGCAAGTCCGAGTTGGCCCATCCTCTCACCCTTTCCTCAAAGGAAGGTATCTCAACCTGTGGAGATTCTGGAGATGGTGGAGAGCGAGGTGGTTGAAAACCTTGGGCATTGTGCATTAGCTTCATCGTATCCCTCATTTGCTTATTTGCCCGTCTTGACCTCTGTTGCTCAACTTGGATGTCATGCTGGCTCCTGCACATCCCAAAAATGAAGTTGAGAAACTTCTTCAAAGGGGAGGTGGATCTGCGTGGCCTGTCTGGCTGCCAGCCACCCCACCGGTCAGACCGGTGCTCAGCACCGGTCAGACCGGTGCCAGTCTGAGTCCCTGCCTGAGGCAGATCTGATCGAGCTACTCCCTCCTCAAAGATTTCTCCCACATGGCCTGGTGCGTGCTCAACTCTAGGTGATGGAAGCCGAGGATTCTTGCTTGGGTTGAGCTTCAGAGGCTTGTGTGTCACATTCTTCGGAAACTCCGTCTTTGCAACCTTTTCGATCATATACATGATGTAAGGGCTATAGCTGCAGATCTTCTTGGGGTCCTCAAATAGATGCTTAATCTCTTGCCAAATGAAGTCCCCAACACTGAACTCCGGAGCTCCCGGCCTCAAAGCCACCATCAAGTTTTTCTGGAACTTAGTGATTTCTGAGGGGTTTCCATCTCTAGGTGTGATAGACACCCTAAGGAGCCTATTTAGGACAGCGAAGTAGGTATAGAGGTTCTTCACCTTCCCAAAGTTGGCATGCTCACCGCGAGGGTACATCACGTGCAAAGCATCCTTCTCTAGCTCCCCCTTATCATGGAGCTTCCTCAACTCCCCATCTCCCGCCGTGATCCCAAAGCATCTCAAAAATCTGTGGAATGTAATGGAGTACTTTTGGCCGTTGGTCATCCAAGTCATAGCCCTGTCGGCCTCAATGTGACCAAAGTGCACTATGGCAAAGAACTGGGCGATGATCTCTTTGTTCCAATCTTGTCGGAACCCCATAAGTGTCTTGACCCTTTGCCTCTCACAATTGCTGATTACTTCATCAAAAATAGGGTCTCTTTTCCTTGCCATGTGCTCCCAATCCACATATTGTGCCTTGTGAGTGATCTTGGGCTTCTTTATAATCAACCGTAGCATAGTAATCTTGCTGAAATTTAGCCCAAAACCTCGGGTCGATGCGGTCTTCCCCTCCTCATAAGGGTTCTTGTCCCTCGGCTTCTTTAGGGCCTTGGTCATGCACTCGCCCCGTGGTACTTCACCGCCGATCGGGGGTAAATGTAAGTAGGTGACATGATCCTCAACCTACCACGATCATCGTCATCCTCTTCCATAGCATCTACATCCTCCTCCTCATCCTCCTCATCCTCGGCACCATCGGCCGTCCGACCCCGACCTCCCGGTGCCTCCTCAACTCAAAGCCGACCCGGATAAGTCTCATCTTCAACATTGTCATCGCTGCTCGTTCCGGTGTCACCTCCTAGATCGGGATCCTCAGCACTTGCTTGAGTTGAGCGGCGTCTCAATCTCTTGCCGCCGATGTTGACAGTCTTTGCCCCCTTCCCCAAAATCACCGGGGATAGCTCCTCGGCGAGTGAGGACTTCTTCTCTTCTTTTCTTTGCCCCTTCCTTTTCCCG
Source organism: Cenchrus americanus (assembly GCA_947561735.1). Lineage (NCBI taxonomy): Eukaryota > Viridiplantae > Streptophyta > Magnoliopsida > Poales > Poaceae > Cenchrus > Cenchrus americanus. The sequence continues at coordinate 6,813,715 of OX387240.1, read as the reverse complement.
CACCATAGCTGCTGTCCTGAGTCACACATAGGATGACAAGAGTGTATTAGACTCTAGGAAAAAGATTGAATTGAATTGGAATTGATTCTTGAAAGTTCAGAACAATTGGGTCTGTTCTGGGTCACACCGGTCAGACCGGTGAGGGGCACCGGTCAGACCGGTGCCACCCAGATCAGAGCCAATTGCTCCGACATTCAATCTGAGCAGCTGTTAATCTAAGATTTGGCCTAGATGAACAAAAGACATCCTAGAATAGATATGTGTTGAAAAACAAGAAAAAAACACAATTTGGGGTTGGACATGCGCCACCGGTCGGACGGTGGACGGCCACGGTCGGCCGGTGAAGGCCGTTCGACCCCAATTTGTGATTTCTCACAATGTGTCCAACAAAACGCTATGGATCTATAGGAATGTCTTCTAGGTGATCTCAGAAGATGTTCTACCAAAGGGAATTCAAAACTTTGCACCATGTGAGGAGATCGGGCAAAAGAAAGGTTTGAATACCTTTGGAGAGTTGAACTCGAGTTGAATCCGAGAAACTCGAAGGGGAAAGTGAAGAGGGGCCTTGGGAGATCCTTTTGCTTCCAATCTTGAGGCTTTTCCTTGGTTGAATCTTCAAATCTCCATGGGGGTTGATAGAGTTGAAAGAGAGGAGAAAGGGGGGAAGGGCTTCACGGTTTGGCGGGGAAGAGCTGGTGAAAGATAGAGGAGAGAGAAGGAAGGAAAGGTAAAAAGGGGATTCCTTTTACTGTGGCCCCACGGGCTGACGCCGGGCGTCACCGGTCAGACCGGTGACAACCGCTGGTCAAGCCAGAGAGGCCTTATCGGTTTTTCCGACCCACCCCCGGTAGAACCGAAGATCCTGATAAAATTCAACAGAGAGTCCTTATCGGTAGAACCGACACGCCCTCGGTAGTACCGACCCTTTTCCTACTTTTTGAGATTTTGCTCCTTGAAACTTCTTCAAATATGTTATAGGACAATTCTCATCCACTTAGGTTGCAAAAACACGATTATGTGACTTCAAGGTCACCACCGGTCAGACCGGTGGCTTGCACCGGTCAGACCGGTGCTCCCTTGAGAAACAGATTTGAGCCACACCAAAGAATTTCCATTTCAATCTTTAGAGATGTTTCGGATATGAGATAGAAAGATGATATTGAACCAAAAACCATCAATTCTTAGAAGAAGGAAGGATTAACGAGTTTAAGCGAGTATACTTGATCCTTCCGAGAGAGAGAGAGATATAAAGAACGGATTTTAGGGACTTGAGAAAATCCTCTTAATTGTGACTAGCCAACAATCAAACAAGTAGAACTATAGTCACAACTAAGTTGATTGGGTCACTAAGACCAAGAACCAAAAATTTTTCAAAGAAAGCACACTTCCTACACATGCTAGTTGTTTTTTCGAAAAATCTATCCTATATCACAACGTACATGCATGCACTTCAAATGAATGCCCTAACAAGCATATTTGGCTCATATCTTCATCCTCGAGACACAAAGACGAGTGGAAGTAAAGATATCAACCAAATATCTAGAGAGGAGCACGAGAGATTCACTTGAAACAATTACATGCTGAGGAAAGCACACTAGCATGATATTATGGCCTAGATGCATTACGGTATTTCAATGAGTTTTGTGAAAACATACCTTTGCCTTAAGACCATTTCATTTGTGCATAAATTAAATTTTGATCGGTGTTAGCTCTTACTTTGTTCTTTTCGAAGTTACGGTTATCGAGAGCTTCCTTTGAGATGCACAAACAAATGAGACTACAAGATCACTTAGAAGAAATTGTTAGTCCCACAAGTGACACAAGTGTTGTAATGAGCTCCCCTTTAAGTAGTGCTAGAGAATTTGAATTTCTCGACCAAGGCACTTTGTTCAATTTAGAACTTGTTGAGTCTCATTCCAAAACTTGGTCACAACACATGAATGATTTGATAATTGACATGTGTTTAGCTTCTCATAACCTTTGATGCCAAATCACCCTTCTTCTTGAGGGTTTGGACAACCCCGGGTCACCCGGGCACTCGTGCCGGGTCACCCTGCAGCATGCAGAGGCGTACGGGTCACCCGGCGGTCGTGCGGGTCACCCGCCCAAGTTGCACTTGCTTTGCGTTGGCACCGGTCAGACCGGTGCCTGTCACCGGTCAGACCGGTGACCACCACCTGACCCATTTTGGTGATTTTTCCTTCCCTTTTCCTTGAGTGAGTGAATGTATTACTAATTTCAGTCCTGCAACCAAGGATAAGGCATTGCTCTACTAGAGAGCCATTAAAAGCATCGAATGGCATGAGAGAGTAAATTTTCATAGAAAAAAAAATCAAAGTCACTACCTCATGCTTTTCTTATGCAAGAAGAGCATCACATGAGTGTTCGTCAAGAACCAAAGTGACTTAGACTCAATTGAGCGCATTAGTTACCGAGATGACATTGATTTCACGAAATATATGAGTTTGCTCTTCACATGGTCAATTGAATCCTTCAAGATTTCCAAGTCCTCCAAACCATGTGCTAAATGCATCTCTTTCAACCTGTAAGCTCAGTAAGCATTTCTTGGTACCCAACACTTGTTGGGTCCTATTGGGTTAGTTACAAGGTGCTTAGGAACCCAAATAGCTCTCGTGCTACAATGAGGTGAACTAATCTCCCTCATAGCACAAGTTCTATTCTTGTCGTTCCTAAGCTTATGGAAATCATAATGAACAAGGTTTGATCTAGGAATGTTACCATTTGGACAATCCTTGCCCAAGTGACCCTTTTGACGGCATTCATAGCAAATGCGACTTTTGTTCTTGTTAATCGCACCATTCCTTGCAATTTCTTTTCTACACTTGCTTCTGAGTCTTGTTCTTGGAGAAGGTGGCTTCCTTGCCTTGTTTGCTTGAAGTGGGGCTGCCCTGGCCAGCACCGGTCTGACCGGTCACGGTCAGAGCCACTGCCCGTTATTGCTTTTGGGCACGAGTCAGCAAGGTGTCCCTTCTCTCTGCACTTGTAGCACACCCTCCACTTGTTGGAGCTTCTAGGCTTCTTGGAGAGTGACTCTTGTGCCTTGTGCTTGATCGGGCGATATTGGGGTTTGATTTGCCCAATCTCGCTCCTTTCTTGAATCTTGTTATTGTGGGATGTTGTATGTTGTTGAGGGGTTGGGCTAGTTGCGGTTGATCCCTTCTCAAGCTTCTTCACCATGCTTTCACGGTTATCTTGAGAAGGTTGCACTTTGCTCTTCTCCTTCAACACATACAAGTCTTTTTGAAGCTTTTCAACCTCTTGCTTTAGTTTATCATTTTCTTCAGCAATGAGGTCATCACAAGATTCTACAAGTACATGCTCAATGCTAGATTGGCTTGCTTGAGACAAACAATCATTAGCGCAAGATAAATTAACTTGAAATTGTGAGCATGTGCGTGTGTGAGATAGAGGTTGTATGGATTTTACCGATGAAAGCACAACCTCATGGGCTATCTCTAGTGTTGCATAAGAATCAACAAGCTTCTCATACGAAAGTTCAAGTTCATTGTGATTAGCTTGTAGGACCATATGCTCGCTAGTGAGCTTCGCTAGTTTGGCTTCTAGATCATCATTGGCATCTTCTTCTAATTTAGCTCTACAAGCAAAGGATTTGATGTCATGATCATATTTGTTGGCCAATGTTTCATACTTACAAACCAAGGATGCAAATTCGGATTTGAGAAGCTCAAGTTCTCTTGACGAAGAGCTTGAAGCTTCAATCTTTTGGTCCTTAACCCTTTGGCTTGTCTCTTCTTCTTGCTTCTCTTCTCCTTCTTGGCCATCAAGCAAGTTGGTGTGCCCCTGCTGGCACCGGTCTGACCGGTGGGCGTCACCGGTCTGACCGGTCCCTGCAGAGGGACAGCGTCTTCGCTTCTTTGCTCTTCTTCTTGCTTGGGATTTGATGCTTGATGATCAGGGGATGTTGTAGAGGTAGGGCACATCTCCACTGACTCATCTCCATCATCGCTCTCGAGTTCATCCCATTTGGTGTTTACCAACTCAAGTAGTAATTTCCAAATGAGATGAGCATCTTCGGAAATCTTTTTACTTTTCAGGATAATATATTTTAGTTCTCTACATACACAGCTACACAAAAGGTTAGTAATAACGGCATTGAGTTGCTTCTTCTCCAAGCCCAATGGCGAGACACATGTCTCATCCTTTGGAAGGATACTCGCAACCATAATGCTCTCAGCGGTAGGGCCCAAAACCTTAAGTGCAATGAGAACATTAGAGCACCAAGAAGAATAGTTTGAGCCATCTAGAGCTAGAGGCTCAAACGGTACCTCACAAGTTGTCGACATCGAAGAACTCCAAGCGGTTAAGCTCGAATCGGAGCACCAAGCTCTGATACCAATTGAAAGGACCTTGATGTCGCCTAGGGGGGGGGGGGGGGTGAATAGGCGTGACAACCAAATTAAACTTTTTCTCCCCAAACACTTGAGCTGACGGTGCTCCACCGGTCGGACCGGTGGTGATGACCGGTCGACCGGTCAAGCACTTGGTCTTCACGAGTGACACCGGTCGAGCCGGTGCGCCTCACTCGGTTAGACCGGTGTAGCACGAAGAACCCGCAAAAACAACTTCAAGCACCTCTTGGCTTCTAGCACGAACCAAACTCGGGGTGTGGCTTTTGTAGATGATCACAAGCAGAGTAATGAGCCCTGCACACACAAGTAACACACCCAAGTAGATCGAAGCGGAAGCAAATGAAATATGCTAGAAAAACAACTTAGAGATTCGAACCACACGAAGAAGCAAGGATTTGTTTCCCGAAGTTCACCACCCACTGAGGAATGGCTACGTCTCCGTTGAGGAGCTTGTAAGGGACGATTCCCACAACAAGTCGGGTCTCTTTCAACCACTTTCCTCCTTTCCACTAAGGTGATCTTTTCCATGAAGAGGCAAGATCGCAGCCCTTACAAACTTCCCGCTGCTCACCACAACCTTGGGAGCTAGCCGGCGACACCTAGGCGTCTAGGAGGCAAACCTCCAAGAGTAACAAATGCACCAAAGTTTGTAGACTCGAAACCAAAGTGCTCAAGCTATGGAACCTGCTCTTGTTAGCTCACAAAGTCACTCCTAGGCTCACTTCCTCAACCCAACACAAAGATGATGGCTTGAATCCACAAATCTCACAAAGAGATGGTTGGGGAGAGCCAATAAGGCTTAGAGCTAGTTAGAAATGGCTTGGGACCTCAGCAAACACACTAGAACCAGCCACCCTCACTTGAAGAGGGCTTGGGGTATTTATACCCCTCAAAGGAGAAAACTAGCCGTTAGTCCCCGGGCAGCACCGGTCAGACCGGTGCCTCACACCAGTCAGACCGGTGTCTGAACAACTAGCCGTTGGGCTAGCGGCACCGGTCGGACCGGTGGGTGCCCTCGACCGGTCGGGACCGGTCAGGCCCGAGTTGCCCCCAAAACCTCTTTTAAAGGAACTAGCACTTCACCACCAAGATGAAATGACCCAAGTTAGGTTAGTAGGGTTAGTTAGCACACTCAAAGGCTAGATCTCACTTAGGTCAACTAAAGAGCACTTTGACTTGGTTAACTTGCTAAGTTGCATCCCTCTTGATAGTACGGCATGCCTATACTCAAGAAAAGAGTAAAAGAGCTTTGATGACCTCTTGAGCTTGAACAACTTCAATTCTTGCCATACTTGATCAATAACCACTTGAGGGCTTTCAACATAGCCTTTGACTTGAGCACGTCCATACTTGAGCTAGTGACTTAGGATCTTTCCATATAGCATAAGAATGCACACTTGGATCCATGGCCACTCCATGTTGCCAATCTTAACGAGTTGATGACTTGCAAAGCTTCTCTCGGTTAAGGTTTGAATATGATACTTGAAGACCCCACGGATGCTAGACCTTCACCCTAGCAAAACACTTATGGCGGCTTAGCTACGGCCCCAAAGATTGCTTAGTCCCTCACCCTAGACATCTCGGTTGATCTCTTCATCACTTATCCAATCCACTTTGAGTTCCACTTTGCTTCACACGCAAATAACCTTCATTTGAAAATCCCGCTTCAAATGCTTGATCTTGATTGACAACTGATATGCAAGCTTCCAATTTTTAGAACCATAAAAATGTATACTCATCATCTTGTTCTCTTTCAATAAACTCATGAAGTCTTGCACCATATACTTGTCTTTGTAGATGTGAGCCATAAAATACATCCATAATTAAAATACTTCAAAAGTAGCTCATGAATATATAATGAAAACCTGCTCACAATCTTAGACAAAAGCATTAGTCCTTTAATCACCTTGTCATTCAATTCACCAAAATCCACTTAGGGGCCTAGATGCACTTTCAAGGGGCGCGACCCTTTTGCACCTCTTTTGCACCAGTTCGATCTAATTCGATCCATTCGCGAATCCCAGGTGCGGGTCGGCTTCAGAAGCGGTTCGAACCGAACCCCTTGCAGGCATACTCCCCTCGGCGTCCCGTGGCCACAGCCAGCCCCGCTGGGTCGTCGCCGGCGCATGCGTCGCGGTTGTCGGGGCCGCGGCCGCGGGCGATGGCGCGCGGGCCGGCCCGCCCACGGCCGGATCCATGCCCGCCGGTGTGACCGGGATGGGGTGGTCGCGATATCCGGCGCCGCCTCGTCGATGCCGGCCGTGACGGCGCGCGGTTGGGGCCGCCGGGGAGCGCTCCGACGCCGGGCTCGCGGCCTCCGACTCCCTCGCGTCGCCACCGGCCCCTCGCCGACGTGGTTGGCCTCCTCGACGCCGGACCTGCGGGCTCACCGGCCGTTGGCCCCGGGAGCTCCGCCGCCCGGTCGAGGCCGGCCGTGGGTGGCCGGTGATGGCTCCCCCCGCCGGGCCCGGTGGCCGGTTTCGACGTCGGGTCCCGGGACCCCCCGGCCGTTGGCGACCGAAGCTCCGCCGCCCAGTCGTGGCCGCCGCTGGTGGCCGGAGATGGCTGCCCCCGCCGGGAGTGGTGGCCGGGGCTTCATCACCGTCGTCACCCTGCCCGTCCTTGGTGCTGGAGGACTTCTCGGTGGTCCTCGTTGAGGATGTCGCAGAGGACGACGACGACAATGACGATGATGACGACGAAGACGTGCGCCGCCCCGACCTCGACGCCTTCCTCGTCAATCCGTTCGCGCCTGCGGAGGATGTGACGGACGACGACGACGACTGCGACCGCCGGGGCGGGGGCGGGGATGGCCTCGGCCTCGACACCTTCCTCGTCAACCCGTCGGCCCCGCCCCGAGCCCATCTTCAACCTTTTTTTCCGGGGGGGGCGCCTTTCTACCCCGAAGGCAGCACGGCGGGTCGAGCCAAGCACCGGCGGTGGGCGGACGACGCCGCCGCCGCCGCCTCCGACCGTGAGCAACCCTCGTCATACTTGGAGGCCGTCCGCCGCCCACCGAGGCTCGTAGCCGCGCCTCGGCCGTCGGCGAGCTCGGTTCGGGTCGCGGCGGGGCGGCTACGGGCAACCGGCTCCCGAAGACGGAGGAAGCACGACTGTCCGCGACCACTGGCGGTCGGCGGCATCCCCTGTCCCGGCCGGTGGAGGGACGTGTTCCGGCCCGGCTACGCCTCGGCCGGCGCGGACGCGTCGGGCACCAGTGTAAGGTCTAGGATGGCTAGAGGGGGGTGAATAGCCTATAAAAATTTTCTACAAAACCACTAAGCAACTTTGATTAGTATAACAAATGGCGTAATGCGAGTTTTGCTTAGCCTACTAAGTGTTGCAAGCCTCCTATCCACAATTCTAGTGAAGTATAGTCTCTAATTCACACAAAGGCTATGTCACTACTTTCTACACTAGCGAGCAAGCTAGAGAGCTACCATGACACAAGCTAAACAAGCTACACTAGAAAAGTAATGCAAAGGAGATAGGAAATGTTATACCACCGGTGAAGAGAAGATTTCGATGTAGCCAATCACCAAGATGATATACAATCAATCAAGCACAATCAATCAACGGGAGACAAGGATGACACAATGATTTCTCCATCTGATGTTCACTTGTGCACCGACAAGCTACGTCACCAGTTGTATCGACCACCACCTAGATGGTTCCTCGGTGTGACCCTCAAGCCACTTGCCCCGCAAGGCAATCCCCCGCAAGGGAACCGCAAGACACCACTCTCAAGTGAGGTAACTCAATGATACGCGCAATCCGCTAGAGTTGCAATTCGACACTCCGTCGGGGAAGCACAAGAACGCCTCACAAATCAACCGGAGGTGGGCAAGAACAATCACCAACTCTTCCCAACGCCTCCAACAATCTCCAAGCCGGCTAGGAGCGATACTCTCCAAGAGTAACAAGAAATCCACCGGCCGAATGATCCACAAGTTCCACTAGATGTATCACCACATGCAATGCACTTTGGATTCACTCAATCTCACTTTGGATTAGCAATCAAGCAAGAGAGATGAGTGGGAGGGAGTTGCAACAGCTCAAGATGATGTTAGGGAAGTCAAAATGCCAAGAGAAATAGCCAAGAGCCGGGTACCAACTATTTATAAGCCTCTCAACAAAAACTAGCCGTTGCCCCCTCGCTGAACCGTTTTCGGGGTCGCCGGACGCGTTCGGCGCCCTGCGTCCGACGCGTTCAAACTCAAACGCCACGCCGTTCGGCCGCCCGACCGTTGGAGCGTCCGGCCGGCGTCCGGACGCCGCCCGCCGGACGTGTCCGCCGGTCCGGCCAGAAAACAACGCCTCTGGACAGCGTCCGACGCACCGTCGGACGCATCCGGCGTGCGTCCGGTGCACACAAGGCGCCGCCACATCACAACAACCATGCGTCGGACGCTCATGGCAAAAAACCACGTCCGACGCACCACAACGGACGCGTCCGGCACTGCCTCCTCAGCACCAGTCACGCCACAGCATCAGCACCACGCGCCGGACGCGCCACCCGGCCTCCGACACTCACGTCTCCAGCGTCCAGCGCCTAGAAAACAACGATTCCAAGCCCGCGCTGACGCCAACTTTCGCCAACAAGCTAACCAACAAGTATAGCACCATGTAACCATAAGTTAGCAAGTTTTCAACAATATTTTGCATCCGGCGCTATAGAAAATATTCACTTCATTTTCCCAAAAGCGCCGAATCCCCTACAAACTCCACCACTTTTGCAAATGTGCCAACACCACCAAGTGTACTTCTCCAAAGTGCTTGTGTGTTAGCATTTTCACAATCATTTTCAAAGGATTTTTTAAATAGCACACTAGATCCTAATGCATCAACATGAATGATCAACCTAGTGGCACTTAGGAACCGCAACCGAAGATTTCCCCTCTTAATAGTGCGGCTATCGATCCTAAACCACTCACACCCTCTATGGTGTCTTGAGTGCAAAACAAAATGGCCCTATTGCTTATACCTTTGCCTTGAGCCCATTTTGTTCCTCCGAACCACCAAGTCTTGAGCACTTGATCATCTCTTGGATCTCACCATCCATCCACCATGATCATCACAAGCTCCTCACTTGGCTAGGACCACCTTCTCTAAATCTCACACTTAGATCAAAGGTTAGTCCTAGGGTTTCATCAATTATCCAAAACCAAACTAGGGACTTTCAACCCGGCCAGCTACGCTGCGCCGGAACGAGTACCCGTCCACCAGCGGCTTGGGTCGGCGCGTCGTGCGACTGCTCCGGACGCCGATGGGTGGCAGCGCGTACTACCCCTAACATCATCGTCAACAAGCGCAACCACCACGCCGGGCAACCGCCCCGGATGCCGACGGGTGGCAGTGTGTGCTCCCACAGCGCCCTGCCCCCTCATGCAGGCGCCGCGGCCAGGGAGTCCTCGGCAGCGCCATGCGGCGAATGCCGGGGGCACACCGGCCCACGGCAGTTCCCGGCTTACGCCGATGGCCGTTGCTTCAAGTGCCTAGCGACGGGGCACCGCATTGCCACCTGCAACCTCCCATGGTGGTGCCTCCGTTGCTACGGCCTTGGCCACTTCGGGCGGGATTGCAAGAGGCCGTGGCGCGACAACGCCGCTAAGCGTGTCGCTCGGCCAAGCACCGTGAGCGGCGGGCACGTTCCCCTTGAGGCTGGCGGCTCGGGTGACACCGGCCACTCTCGGCGTGGCTGTGGACTGTGGTCACCACTCCCGTCGGCGCCGTTGTCGTAGGCGGAAGAAGAGGCAGGCGGTGGGCACAACCAAGCAAGTCGAGGACCCGGGTCACGGGTCACCCTCTGCTGATCCGGTGGCCACCTGGAGGGATGTTGCCTGGGCCTCAATTCCACGTTGGGAGGGCCGACCCCGGAGCCGGTGCCTCCTCCAGCGGTGCCACCTGCCGGAAAGGACCCGGCCATGGAGGAGCCCTCTTCTGCATTCGAACTGCCTAGCCCGCCCGCTGTGGGGGCACGCGGACAGGACGGCGTGCCGAGGGGGCCTGAGCGGGCTAAGCTGCTGCTCGTCTACGCCCGCCGACACAGAGCGGACCTCCCACCGGACGCGGTTGAGGTCCCGGCGACAGACGCAGCGGCGGCCGAGGAGCTCGACGCGCCGGTGGTTGACGCCACAGAGGAGGATACTCTGGGAGCGGAGGAAGCGGATGTAGGCACGGAGACGGAGGACGACGGTGCCTGCGCCGCCTTCTGCAAGAAAATGTTCCCGAAGGCTCCAGAGCCGCTGCTTCCAAGACCGTCCCCGCCTCCAAAACAGCAGGCCAGGAGGTTGAGTACCAGAGGAGCTAGAAGGACACTAGCTCCCACTCGCTCCAGCCAGCGTCTGGCCGCTCGTCCTTCCTCCCGCCGGTGGCACAGCGTGCCCAGCTCCGGCTCATGCGCGACCTGGAGTTCATCAGTGGCAAGTCGTCGGCGACGGATGCAGCACTCACCGAGTACATTGACAGTTTTGGGCAGGAACTTCCTGACAAAGCGATCAAGGCACTACGGACCGTTGCGAGGCTTGACGACATTGAGCTTTGCAAGGCGCTAGCTGCAATTGCAGCGGAATTAGGGGCAGACGCAGTGGAGGTCCCATGATAGTGCAGCAAATAGATGCACTTTAGTTGTTTTTAGAACGTGAGTAGTCAGTTTTTAGCTTTTTTTCCAAACCTAGTTTTGACAGTCTGTCAAACCTAGGAGGTTGTGTTTGCGCTGCTTGCCCATGTAACTCTCTATCTTCTTATTAATATAAGCCGGACTTGATCCGGGTCTTTCAAAAAAAATGGACCAACGGACCTGCTGCAGCTGAAGCTAGTGGGGAGGCACAGGTGCAGGTCTCATGGTGATTTGTACTACTATAGTTTTTTAGCTCTAGTCTCGATCCTATTAGTTAAATTTAGTTTAGTTATGAAGCCTCTTTAATTAGTAGATAGAAAGCGTCAGTATTCAAATTTCTATTTCTTGTCTTTTCAAAACAAAAAAAACATGGCAAATCTATAACACACATGCAAGTATTACTGCTACATCCATATTGAGCTGAATGCGTTGGCCAGTTGAACTCAAAAGCCGAATTAGCGGATTGGAAAGTATGGGCAATTTTCTTATATTTTCAACAAAATCCCATCAAAAGATGACATATAGTACCCTGCCATAATATGAAACCAGTGATACGTTTCATAACTTATTACATAATTGTTGGTATATGATTTTTCTTTACATAACTCAATGTAAGTCGCAATAAATAATGTATACATAGGGGTAGATAGTTAGCTAACTAGCTAGGTGGCACAATCCAGAAAGGTTTCCGGCAAAGAATCATATCTTCATGGTTGTGGACTTGGGTAATCTCTTGTCTGTTCTTTTCCAAGTCAAAAATGCACAAGTCACCATCATCGTCCATAAAATTCTTCATAAAGAATATCTGGTTCGCTTTCAATCCTAGAGCGCTTGCCGAGCAAGAAGCTGCCTTGTTTGCATCCTCCAAGAGAAACACAACGTCTCCAATGTCATGCACCCTGCACCAACAGTCTTGTGTCGAGGAGGACGAATCCATCCTATGCACCTCTATGGTGCCAATGTTGTTTGGATTAAAATCAACAAAGCCAATGGTGACAACAAAGAGTTGATCCTGGGACTCAACCAACCAATGTCTGCCCGAGGACAATCCTTCAGGGAGACCGACCATACGGGAGTTAAATTTTTGAAATTTGGGCCGGTCGCTGTGATTTGCCGTTGAAGTGCAGGACGAGAAATCTATGGCGCACATGTCTCCTTTAGATTTGCTAAAGTAGATTTTCCCTTGGAAGGAAGCCATATCGAAGATGATATTCTTGATAGGACGGCGACGGCGACGTGCCTTCTTTCCCTTTGGTGGTTTTGGTACAGATGGATAGTTACCGACGTCATATGTGCAATGTCCCCAACTTCTGTTATTGTTGTCGCCGGTGGCGGTGTGGCAGTACCAAAGCTCAGCAGCGACACGACTGAAGACCACGACGACACACCCTGGGTGAGCTGGGTCCTTGTGGGAGAGAAGACACTTGGAGTGGTTTGGGATTTGGTGCTCCTCCTTTACGATATCGGGCAAAGGAACCCTGTTGCCGGTGCAAGGGTTCCATAGACAAGCCAAAGACACTGTGTCGTGATCTTGGGTGAGGAATATCCAACCTTGTGGAGTGGTCCAGTAAAAGCTACTTTTGCCTGCGCTTACATTGCCACGCTCCAGATTCCTGTGCAGACTTTGCTTAGATATGCTGAACATTAGCATCTCGTCTTCTTTGTCCATCTTGTCTTCATTGTCCTCTTGTCCTTCAGGATGATGGTGGAAGACAAGCAAAGGCAAACAAGATGACATGGATGATCCAAATTTACCGGCGTCTGCGTGTTCCACCATGGTTCCTTCTTACGAAGATCTCCACCTGCAGGGATCAGAGCGGGCTTAATTAGGCTGCAGTAGAATAGAAGAAAGGCGGTTGTGAATCGTGATTTAGAAACATCTGATATGATAAACATAGGTATACATCAATTGATGGCTCTCACCAGATAGATCAACCGTTGGGTCGCTGGATCGGATAAGCGGAGTAGAAACCGGTCAATCCGGCGAGCAGGTATTCTAATTCTAATCTAATCTTGAGGCAGAGCAGATATTATACGTACACGACGAGATATGATGCAGCTAGGCTCTCTCGCTCGCTTGGTCGGATTGGAGTTGCATTGGTATTGGAATTAGAATTCGAATTCGAGAATTCGAACTTGCAACATGCCAAATGTAACATCACTCAAATTTGTTGAGGAATGTTAATTAATAAAATTGTGGTCTTAAAATTTTCGATGAATTATTTGGGTAATTATCAACTTATTTAAGGATGTCTTCCTTTCCTCTCCCTTAATTCCTAGATTTATTTTGAGCTAAATGAAATCCCTAGGAAATATAAAAAAATGTTAGTGTGAGGAACTTGGAGTTCTTTTGGTTTTATTTGGAATTTATTTGAGTGGGATTTCAAATTTGAAACTGCATTCAAATTTGAATCTAAATAAGAGAGGGGTTTGAAAGGAAATAGAAAAGGAAAAAGGAGAAATGCTTCTGGGCCGCGAGCCCAAACTCTCAAAGTCCGCCGAGCCTCCCTCTTCTCTTATTCCCAGCGCGCCGCGACACCCTCACCTCTTCCCTTTTCAGCCCACCGCGGCCCAGCTACCGCCGGCCCGCCTACCACCTACCACACCCGCACCGGGTCGCCGCCAGGTGGGGCCCGCATGACGTCGCCCCCGGCGTCAGCCTTCTTCCTCCCGTCACCCCTCTCTTTTGCTTTCTCTTTTCCCCTTTGCGACGTCGCCCGGCATCGCCGCCGCCCCGCCCGTCCGGCGCCCGTCCGCGCCCGCCGGAGCCATCCGCGCCGTCCACGTGTCCCGCGCCCCTCCATGCGCTATAAGAGGGCCGCCGCCGCGCCCCGGGGGTAGCCCCAACCCTAGCCGCGGCGGGGGAGTTCGCCCCGCTCCGCACCACCTCTCGCCCGCGGAGAAGAAGGAGGAGGAGGAAGGGAGAAGGAGACCGGAGGCCCACCGCCGCTCGCCGCCGACCGCGCGAAGCCGGAGGCCCACTCGAGGGGAGCCCGAGGACGCCGCGAAGCCAAGGACCGCGACGCCCTCGCTTCCTCTCGCTCCGCGCCGCCGTCCCCTTCCACGCCGGCGACCCTGCTTCCTCTGCTCCGCCCCGCTTCACCGCCGCCTGCACGTCGGCCCGTGGCCACCAAGGTGAGGCAAAGCCCCCTCACCCCTCTGTGGTTGACCCGGCCTTCGAGCCGCGGCTCCTTGCTCTCGCCCGTACCGCCCTTGCCACCGCGCCGCCGCCGCCGGTGATGCCGGCCATCGTGCCGGGGCCGGGAAGCCGTTTTGTGCGTGGTGCCACCGCCGCCGTCGCCGCAAGCGCGCACACGCGCCGCCGTTTCCTTTTCCGACACCGCACCATCCTCACGTCGCCGACGCGCGTCACGCCGCCGTCGTGCTCCCGAGCGCCGCGCCGCCGGCCCTCGCTCGACCCCGTTCCACACGCGCACGAGCGCCCGCCACCCTCACGAGCCCGGCGACACGACCGCCTCGACGCCCTAGCCACCGTGCGCACGCACGCGGAGCCACCCCTAGGCCGGAGCCGTGCTCGCACGCGCGCGCCGCCGCCGGCCAGAGCTCTGCCACGGAGGGCGGGAGCCGTTCCAGGCAACCTAGGGGGAAAGCCCCGGCTTAAGGCGTTTTCGCGCCCGTAGGACCCGTCACAACCAACTCTGGGCGCTGGGCGTTGATTAGCGCCGTCGCCGGCGATCCTCGCCGCGCCGTCGCCGCCGCTCCCCGTCTCGCCACGCCGCCCGCCCATCCTTGGCCAAGACCGCTCACGAGTAGGGGCAAGACCAAGCCCCCGCTACCCCTCGTCCTTGTTCCGGTCGTGCGTGGGCCCGCCGAGCGCGCCTCGCCGCCGACGAGCCGCTGCCGCGCCGCCGCCCGTCACGGGCATATCGTCAAACACCCTACGCACGCGAGGGGATAACCCCTAGGGCATAACGCACGTGTGCGCACACGCGCGGGCGTGACCGCAAGGGATCCGAGGGGATCCCGTGCGCCCGGCCAACCAGAGCCCGGTGTTGGGGGTACCCGAAAAATTCGGAATACTACCCTAACACAAGTGACAGTTTCCAATACGTTCAATAACACAGTTAGGGCGCAAATAGACTGTAATTCCCCTTGCAAGTAGCACAAGTCCCAAAAAAGCCTGAATCCGTTTACACGTGCCCTCGCGCCCCCTTTTATAGGGAGATGAAGGGACTTTTACATTCCGATATCACCCTCGGGCTCGGAGAATATTCCTAATGTGAACACACACAAGAATGTCTTTCCCCCCTACATATTTACAAGTCTGCCACTAGTTCACACTCTAAACCCGGACTTTTTGGGACTACAACTTTGACTTTGCTTCTCCCGTGATTCGTGAATGTCTTCGCCCGAAATTCCTGAATTAGGTCTTCAAAAGATTCCCGAAGTGGCTTTTGCTTCCCAGCAGGTTCGTGCGTGTCCCAGCGCCTGAGTCCCGAACAGAATCTTCATCGGATTCCCGAATCGGAAAATCTCCGAAATTCGGACCATCAACAGTTGAGATTCCGGGCTTCCGCGTGTTCATGACTCCGCCTCTTCTCCGAATCAAAGTTCCCGAACTCTGCACATCCCCGAATTCGAGACTTCGCGAGTCCCGGACTTCCGGATTCGCGAATTCCCTGCTCCTGAAAAACATACTTCGAGAATGCCGTTAGACTTCGACGTTTCGAGGGTGATGTGTTTTCCGAATTCCCCAACACTAGCCCCTCGGGGAAGCGGGTTGACTCCGACGATCCGATTCCACGAACCTTTCGGAAATTTAGTAAAAAACGTCACCCTCGGAACGTCGGGAGGGGACACGCGTCACCCTGGGAGCAAAAGGCGGTTGAATCGAGGCGCACTTCGCGAAACTGCCCCTCCCCGGCCCTATAAATAGCGGGCGGTCTTTCGTTAAAAAATTTTTTGCTCTCGTGCCTTTCACGATTTTCATATTTTACTTCCTTCGCGGAACTAGCTTTCTCTGCTAGAAAACTTGCGAACTCCAGGCCTTGTTCGCGCTTTTCTAAGGTATTCCTTTATGTTTGCTTTGTTGTTTCGTTAGTTCGTTAAACTTTGGTGTAGTAATGTTACGATTTTCGTAGCTTTTTTTTTCGACTATTAGTCTAAGCTGTCTGAATGCTCATATTTGCTAGGTGGCTCACATCAGAAATACAGCTAGACCCATGACTACTGAAGAGTTGATCGCCGCGGTCTCCCACTCGATCAAGCTGCCGAAAGTGCAGATCGTGCTGTACCGGCCGAAGATGTTGGGTCACCTAGCGGTTCCCGAAGTCGCGAAGACGGAGAGGTTGGGTCCGATGGCGGCGAAGACGTCGGGGATGTGGATGCTGGGGTAGACGATCTGGTCATGCTGAGGACTTCTGGCCCACTGCCGCCCTCGCTTGCCTTCGGAGAGTCGAAGGTGACGAGCAACGTTATTCGCGAGTACGAGAAGGCCGGATTCTTCTCTCCGGGGCGGGCGCGCCCCGCTCGATGAAGTAATTCCCACTCCCAAGGCGGAGAAATTGTGGTTTTTCGGGACTTCTTCATCCGTGGGTGCGGTTCCCTTGTGACCCGATCCTACCAAGGCAATTCTTGATGCATTCTCGGTGAAGATCCACCGGCTTACCCCAACGTCCTTCCTCGAAGTATCAAAGTTTATTTGGATTCGAAGACCTTCGGGTGCGGTCCTACCATCGACGCCTTCACCAGGTTTTACGAAGCGGTGATTATTCCGAAGTTGTGAAAGGCGAAGACGGGCGGTTCTATCACGGCCAAGCACGCATGCCGTACCTTCAATACCCGACGCCAAAACACCCGACAAGGGATTACCCGAATCCGGATTTCTCCCTCGCCGCAAGACCAACCTTTCCGACGATTGGAAGTCCTACCGGTTTTACCGAAGGTCAATGTGCCGAAGTCGCCATGCCCGATCGCGCCCCTCACCGCAGTGAATGTGGGGAAGTACAACCAGCGGGCCCTAGGAATTCGGAATTGTGAGAGTGCATTTCATCTGGCCAGCACGATACTCGGCGGTCGCGACATTATCGAAGAATTTGTCGCCGCGCGAATCTGGCCTATTTCGAACGGCTGGTCCCCTGCCGAAATCGTACACTACAACGTCAACTGGGCAGATCAGCAGGTTCCTTTCCCGAAGTTCGGGATTAAACTTCGCGAGGGCCAGAACGCCAAGGACTTCATGGACGAAGTTGAGAAAAGGGTCAACGTCATGGTAGGCGAATACACCATGAACGAGTACAAAGCATACAAGGCCCTGGTGAAGCACAAGAAGAAGATCAACCGCGTCTTTTCGGAGATCTCGCGGTGGCAAATTTTTCGGCTCTCGAGGCCCCGGTCCCAAACCGAAACTTCCCGCCGTCGCCGTGGCCACCGCTCGCCCGCCCCTATCAACGCTCCTCGAATCGGGTCGTCGAAGCGAAACTTGTCGCCCGCCACCGAGGGGACGTCTTCGGGGAGTGAAACCTTCGAGGACCGGATCGCTTGAGTCGTCGAAGCGTAAGCGAAGGACCTCCGAACCTCAAACCTCGAAGGCCGAACTCCGTGTCGCTTCAGGGCTTGCCCAGATGAGCCGCAAAAAATTGAAGAAAGCTGCGAAGAAGGTTTCTTCCTCCGGAGTTCGGCGGGTCCGGTCCGCCTTCGACGACGACATCCTCACGAAGGCAGATAGTCCCAAAGGTGTTTTCCTCTGGCCATTATTTAACTTTCGAGACATTTGTCCCGCCGGTTCCGAAAATGAGTTCGTCGACATCGATTCCTTTTCGATGTTGCTCCCGAAGTCCAACAAGAGGCATCCCCCGCCGCCGCCGAGAAGTCACCGTTGCCGCCGAAGTTGCCGCTCACACCGAGTCCCCCGCTGCTGCCGAAACTCCTGCTGCTGATATCACTGCCGCTGATCAAGTCTCCTCCGATTTTGCCTGTGATCTTGAGCGGACCATTCAAAGGGATGGCCATTCTTCCGAAAATATTCCATTGGTCGAAGTTCGGGAGGTCGTCCCCGAAGACCAAGCGCCTTCTCCTTCCTTGGCTGCCTTTAACAAAAGCTTTGGTACGTCTCATCGCGGCAAACTCGTTGCGTGTTGGTTTCGAGACAATTGGCGTCGGGGGCAAGACGTCCAAGTTTTTAACTCTATGGAAATCGTCCACAATTGTTGATGAAACAGAGAAGGTGCGTCGGAACAACCTGAAGAAGCCGCTCAAGGCTCCGAAAAAAGGCCTCTATCTATCTCCGAAACTACCCCTTCACCTCAGGGGAAGGCCTCTCCGGGTTCGACTAAACAAGTCACTATGCAGCACTTCAGCAAGCAAGGTTCGTTGATTCTCACTGCCCCCTTGTGCGATTCTTGATTGTAGAATCTTCACCTGAGATTTATTCTTGAATCTTTCAGAATTCAAGAATCTATTGCATTCCTATTCTCCTTCGAAACTTGCGCGCTTCCATGAAGACTACACTCTCAAGTACTCTATGCTTGGGAAGGTTGCCATAGAGCGACTTTCTAAGCAGGAGAAGATTAATGAAGAACTTTCTTTGAAGTCCAAGGAGCTGGAGCGCAACTTTGGTCTCGCAGAATCCACGAACTTAGAGCTGGAGAAGAAGGTATCTGAGTTGGCTGAGGCTTTGAAGAGGAGTCAGGACGAGAAGAAAGTCGTCGAAGCCGCGCTCGAGGATTCCAAGAAAGAACTAGAGAAAGTTCGGAAATCTCACGAAGATGACCTGAGTGTTATCGAGAAACTTCGGCAACAACAAGAGCGTGCTGCAAAGATTGCTGAAGATCTCCGCATCAACAATGCCAGCCTCGCTAAGTCACTAAGCTCAAAGGATCGGAAGATCGTGGATCTTGAGAAGGCGCTGGTAGAGCAAGGTGAATCTTCGAAGAAGAACATTTCGGAAATTTTGGGGAAGCTGAAACTGCTTTATGCTGAGTACCAGAAGTCCCTGAACGAGTACGGTGTTCGTCCCGCCCCTCTCCCAGATGACATTGATATCCCCGATTTCATGGATTGGCTTGAGGAGGAATTCAAGGCTCTTCCCGAAGTGATCTCTCGGTGCCGCAACTTCGCCGTGTCTTTCTCTCGTGGAGAGTATTCCGAAGGTCCTTCACGATTACGACCGTGTGGACTCGGCGAAGTTTCGCGCGAATCTCTCTCGGCTCCCGAGCGTCACCGGCGATACGATACTTCAAGAGAACCCCGACATTGTAGCTATAAAGTTGAAATTCGCGAAGGAATTCTCGGATGGTTGGCGGGGCGGATATGGCTAAGACTCGTTGCGCGGGCAAAGCTTGACGAGGTAATTTCTTTTTGCTTGATTTCGTGACTTATGTTCGTCGCGAGTGTTCCATCCTCTTAAGATTTCCTTACTCTTCTCTTCCTTTCACAGCTGAGAGAAAAAGAGGAGCGAGAACGCGTCGCCGCGTCTCCCGAAGTATCGACTTCGGGGAGAGTTCGGGAGGATCCGGCGAGGACGGCTCAGGCAGCAGCAGCAGCAGTGACGGTGGCAACGACCGTGGACAAGTCCCCGAACCGAAGAAGACTCACCGAAGGTGGGTGTTATGAATTAAACGACATGTTCGAACTTTTGTGTGGATTGGAGATCGGCCGTACATTCGTGTATATTCATCAAACTTTTTCCGAACCGTATGTTTTGTATATTTTAACCTCGCGCAGTCCCGCAAGTTGGGCTCGCGCAGACGTGCTACCACTACGAATTCATCGAGATAGAATGTTTGTTAGTGGTGAAGCATGGCGTCTATTCAAACAAGCACATCCTGAGCAAGATTTTTCCGATTTTTGGCTTGAGGCCTCGCTTAAATTTTCTATAGGTTGTTTTGATCTCACTTCGTTTTTCTTGCTTCGTAAAAAGAGCCGTTCGCATCCTCTACTTCGCGATCCACGAGAACTCCGAAGACGGAGCCCCTTAGCCCCTTAGCCGGTTCATCTGACTTCGCCTATGCTAGCGATGTGGCTGACAACAACGTTTGTAAACCAGGACATGTAATAGAACTTTCATTCTAAGTTTCGTATTGATTGTTGTAATTTTTGAGGAACTATTCGGGAGTTTTTATGCGAATAAGGCAATGAATATGTTTTTTCTTTGAAAAAACGTCACCCTCCCCCAGCTTGCCGTTTCGCATGAAAACTAGATTGCAGGTTCACGAACTTTACTATTCTCGAATTTCTAGCATATCTTTCTAAGAGTAGTCTTCCTTAGTTTTTGCGAACCTCGATTGCTACTGCGCAAGTCGACAAAATTTGTTCCGAATTTTGTGGACTTGACCGGACTGGCAGACTTGCCTCGGTTGATACAGCAACCCTCGGTTGCTTCAACCAAGGTTTTTATGCGATCGTTTGATGGAGCCCCTTGCCCTTTTCTTACAACGATGATACCTGAAAATTTTTTAACAATCTATACCAAGTGAGAATACACAGGCAAATCCTTAGACATTCATTTTCTCGAAATCATCATGCGAATTTTTCTGATGGGAATCCCCTCGTGGATGGGATTTTTCTAGGCCACAACTTGTTGTTGTCTCGGAGCCTTTTCGATGGGAATCGCTCGATGGATGGGATTTTTCTAGGCCACAACTTGTTGTTGTCTCAGGCCTTTTCGATGGGAATCCCTCGATGGATGGGATTTTTCTAGGCCACAACTTGTTGTTGTCTCAGGCCTTTTCAGTGGGAATCCCTCGATGGATGGGATTTCGGCTATCAGGAAGCCTTTCTCACGAACTTTTTTTTTACGATGGAATTTCGGCTATCAGGCAGCCCTTTCTCATGACATTTTTCTTTTTTCACGATGGAATTTTGGCTATCACGAAGCCTTTTTTCACGAACCACTTTTTTTTTCACGATGGAATTCTGGCTATCACAAAGCCTTTTTCACGAACCACTTCTTTTTTCACGATGGAATTCTGGCTATCACAAAGCCTTTTTCACGAACCACTTCTTTTTTCACGATGGAATTCTGGCTATCACGAAGCCTTTTTCACGAACCACTTCTTTTTTCACGATGGAATTCTCGAGACACAAAATACGAAACATGCAATTTGGGGGAAGACTCTTTTCATATATATATCGGAAAGAGTATTTACACGGGATCCGCCTCGTTAAAAACCTTGCCTCTTGATTTAGAGCCCCCTTTGCAAGGAAAAGAGTACGGTCCTTCTTATTCTAGAACTACGATTAAGACATAAATCTAATTTTTTTTTCCGAAGTCACTTACGGACACATGACTCGGGCTTTTATTTTCTTACGTTGTAAACTTACGAAAACCGAAAACTCGCTATCTACTACACTTATGTACAACTAAGATCTTCATGGATAATACCTCTTTAAGCCTGTCGGCATTCCACGAATACGGCAACTCTTCGCCGCCTTGCTCCATCGGGCGAAAAGCCCCCGGCATATTTGTTTCCTTAGCTATGTAAGGCCCTTCCCATGACTCATGAAGCTTTCCCGGGTTCTCCCAATTTTTCTTTCTTTTCAAGACAAGATCACCGGTCTTGATGTCCTTCCGACCACCTTTTTGTCTCTCCACGCTCTTGTCTCTCTCTCGGTATTTCTCAATGTTTTCTCGTCGCTTCGAGGATTGTCGGCTCTATCATGTCTTTCTCCACCTTCTTGTCAATTTCCTCTATCTCTTTTCCTTTCAAGACTCTCATGCTTTCATTCTTTATCTCCTCTCGGTGTCATAGCCTCAATCCCGAAGAGTAGGCGAAAAGGTGTGAAACCCGTTGCCCTTGAAACCGTGGTATTGTGAGACCGATCGACTTTGGAAGTTCGTCCACCCACTTTCCCTTTTTCGATCAAATAAGCATTTCTTGATTCCCGAAAAATCGGGCCATTGGCTCTTTCAACCGCTCCATTGGACCGTGGATGATAAACCGACGAAAATTTCGCCCGTGTGCCTAGGGTTCCGCAATACTCTTTGAAGGTGTAGCAGTCAAACCGTTTGCCGTTATCAACCGTCGGTTCTCTAGGAACTCCGAACCCGCGGACTATGTTACGCCAAAAGAATTTCGAACCGTTGCCGCCGTGATGTTCGCGAGTGGTTTTGCTTCTACCCACTTCGTGAAATAGTCGACCGCTACGCCCGCGAATCGGCAATTACCCCGAGCCGTTGGCAACGGGCCTACTAGGTCCATGCCCCATCTCTGCGCAGAGGCCGGGTTGGAGGAATTAAATGAACCGGCATTGAAGGCGGAGGTTCGCCGATTTCTGTCTTCCGGCATGCTTCACATTGCCGAACCAACGTCTTGGCGTCGATGTTTATGGTTGGCCAATAGAATCCTTGTTTTATCGCCTTGCCGCCAAAGCCCCGGTGCCTATGTGTGCCCCACAAAATCCACCGTGAATTTCTTTTAGGAGTTCACGACCTTTTCGGAGGTAATGCGGCGTAGCCAAGGTTCGGTTGACTCCCGATTTGTACAATTCTCCATTTACCACAAGTGTAGCCCCGAGCCCTTTGCCTCAACCTTTTCTCTTCCAGTTCATCTTGTGGTTCGTAATGTCCCCTTAGGTAGGCCATTATTTCTCGCTCTCCGTCCGGAATTTCCACCATGTTCACGATTTGAGTTCTTGAATCTTTGATGGAAGGTTCTCTCGATGATTTCAAAGAACACATCCGGTGGTAGCTCTTGATTTCTCGGGCCGCCGCCTTCGCGAGCTTATCCGCCTCATTGTTATCATCCCTTGGGATGTGTCGAACCGAATATCCTCTCGAAGTGTCTTTCCATTTCTCCGACTTTTTCAAGATACTTCATGAGAACTCGGATTCCCGGCCTCGCTTTCCTTCTCGATGTGTTCCCGGATTACTTTCGAATCCGTTCGATTATGAAGGTCTCGCTGCCCCAAGGCTTTCATTTTTCTCGGTGCCGCAGAGAGCTTCGTACTCCGTTGTATTGTTCGTGGAGTATTCATTGTTCGCGAATACGAGCCGTGCCGCATATCTTATGACCACGCCCGTCGGTGATGTTACAACACCGAAATTCCAACCCCCTTGTAACACCATGCTCCATCACACCGCACTACCCAAGGTTCGGACATATTTTCCTCCGCATTCCGAGTAGATGAGGTCCGGTCCACGACGAAATCTGCCAGACTTGCGATTTTATTGCACTTCTTCTTTCGAAATCCACCACATACTCGGAGAGTTCAAGACCCCACTTGATGATTCGGGTAGATGCCTCCTCGTTTGCGAACGGTGTCACTTAACGGTTGGTTGGTGATAACTCTTATTCTCGTGGCCCTCGAAGTAGTGCCTTAGCTTTCTTGTTGCCATGATGACCGCATACGCGATCTTCTCCGGTTCCGAATAGAAAACCTTGGAACCAGACAATGCCTCGGAGGCGAAATATACGGGGATTTGCCTCGGCTTTCCTTCTTCTTCCTTTTCCCGTACCAAGATCGCGCTTACCGCCGAACTTGATGCGGACACATACGGCGAAGCGGCGATTTTGGCTCGGGAGGACGGAGCTTGGTCATGCTTGGACAAGTAGTCCTTCGTTCACGAAAAGCCCGCTTTCGAGGTTCGGACTACCGGAATTTCTTGGCACTTCCGAGAACTTGGAAGAATGGCGGACTTCTTTCTGCGGCTCCGGGAATGAATCGTTAAGGGCGCCCACTCTCCCTGTCAACTTCTGAACATCTTTCACTGAGGCTGGCTCTTGCATTTCCATCAAAGCCTTTATCTTGTCAGGGTTTGCCTCAATGCCTTTCGTTGAAACTAGGCATCCGAGAACTTTCCCCTTGTGAATCCCGAACACACATTTTTCTGGGTTCAGTTTCAAGTTTGTTGTCCTCAAGTTCGCGAACGTTTCTGCCAAATCACTGATATGGTCTTTTCTCTGAATACTTTTGACGACTATGTCATCCACATATGCCAAGATATTTCTCCGAATCCGCCGGTGCAAAGCACTATTGTTATCATTCTTGAAAACGTGCACCCCGCATTCTTCAGCGCCTCTGGCATTCTTACGAAACAAAATGTTCCGAAAGGAGTGATGAAGCTTGTCTTCTCTTCGTCCTCTTTGCGAACTCTGATTTGATGATACCCAGAGAACATGTCCAGGAGCGAAAGCATCTCACTGTTGGCTGCATCATCCACGATTTTGTCTACCCTTTCCAAGGGAAAATCGTCCTTCTTGCACGCCTTGTTCAAATCGGTGAAGTCAATACACATTCTCCATTTGCCATTTTTCTTCTTGACTGGCACAAGTGTTGGCTAACCAAACCGGGTACTTGACTTCTCCGATCACTTGGGCATCTTGTAATCTCCGAACTTCTCGCTTCCACCGCCTTGACCTTTTCGTCGACATTTTCCGAAGTTTTTGCTTCTTGGGTGGTATCTTGTCATCCGTTTCGAGGACATGCTCGATTATGTCTCTCGTCAACGCCTTGCAAATCTTTGGCCGACCATGCAAAAACATCCTCGTTTCTATTCGAGAATCGTATGAGTTCATCATCCTCTTCGGCGCCGAGGTTCGCCCCTATTATGACCGCTCGTCGGGCATGTCGTCCGGGTACACTCTCTTTGTTTCATCTTCTCGCGGCTATATTATTTTTCTCTTTGTCCCGCTTCGGCTCTTCATAGATTTGCTTTCTCTCTTCACTGCTTTCACCGATACACATTCGTTTGACCCCGGCGTGTGGCCCTTTTCTATGTTTACGGCCTCTTGTTGATTGTCGAATACCGTGATAACCCCTTTGGGCGCGGGCATCTTCATGCAAAGGAACCGTTGCCTTATGACAAAGATCGAACTTGTTCATGAAACCCCCGCCGAAGATCGCAAGATATGGGTGATATATATCAACTACATCAAAGGTGAGGTTCTCGGTTCCGGCATTCTCAAGATCTCCGAAAGAAACTCGGGAGTGATATTTTTCCAACCGGCTTGATGGGCTTCCCACCGAACCCCCGCAATGGGTACTCCGGTGGGTCCAACATGTGCCGACTCGATTCATTTTCTCGAATGTTTTCGGGAATAAGATGTCCGCCGAACCGCCGTTGTCCACCAAGATTTTTCCTATGACCCATCCAAAGAATGTTGACTTCAATCACCATGGCATCATTGTGGATCGCGGATTTCACCGAAATCTTCTTCTCGTAAAGGTGATTGGCACCTTCGCCCACTCCGGCGGGTAGGCCGGACCATCATTGATGATGGTATTCACGGATCCGAAGTAGTTGCTTTGTCGCTTCTTTGTTTCAAACTCCATGGCGCATCCACCGTGATTGGCATGATAGTCCCGAACGATGGCAATGCTTTGGAGTTCCGAGGTCCCGAACTTGACCGAGGCCTTGATGAGCCTTCGGAGGCGGTGGCAAGATTTCCCGAATGGGTTGTGGCCGCTGGATTGACCGTATTGCTTGCGACCGAGGGAAGAATTGTCGTGAAGGTCGCCATGTTGATTGCGATTGTGGAAATTGCCGAACCGGTACGAGCTTGGCCGCGAATTCGCGAATCGCGGCGGCCGAAGTTCGGCCGAACCGGGTTGGCATCGAGGAT
The DNA here is from genome assembly GCA_947561735.1 of Cenchrus americanus. Classification (NCBI taxonomy): domain Eukaryota; kingdom Viridiplantae; phylum Streptophyta; class Magnoliopsida; order Poales; family Poaceae; genus Cenchrus; species Cenchrus americanus. Next base: position 6,788,180 of record OX387240.1, on the reverse strand, counting down.
GCGATGCTCATCAGTGCCTTCTCTTGTTGGATTCGTGCCATGTTCTTTTTTGTCTCAGGGCACCCTTCGGTGCTGTGGCCTCTTCCATGATACTGGCAATAGAAGTGGGGATCTCTTGGGTTGTGGTTCGGAAGGTTTGGGGTTCCTCTTCCTCTCCCCCTTCCTCTTTGACTGAATCCTCCCCTGGCACTTGGCCTGCTTTCTTGTTGTTGCTGAGGATTTCCCACACTGTTTACATTTCGCGGATGCTGGGGTGGTGCCCTCCGTGTCATATCTCTCGCCGCCCCGTCTTGCCTCGTTTCGTTCGGCTACTCTCTTGCGGTGGTCATCATCGGACGGATGTAATCCTCCAATTCCCGAAATAATTCTTCAACCGTCTCGAGCTTCTTTCTTGTGAGGTGGGAAGCCGTTGGCCCTGGGGTGAGACCCTTGATCAGTGCCTTGATCGTTGTCTTGTCATCAGCGTCGGGGATCTGAGACCTCTGTTGCATGAATCTTCTCACGAAATTTCGCAGTGGTTCCCTGTCCTTCTGCTTGCAGTTATACAAATCTGAGGCTTCGGCTGTTGTGTCATGGAACATCTGAAACGCTTGCATGAACTTTGTTTTGAGATCTACCCAGCTGTAGATCGAGTGTGGAGGCAGCAATGAGTACCAATTCGCATCGGTCCTTCGCAAGCTATGATGAAGGATTTGGCAAGTGCAACATCATCTCCTCCCCGCCGAATTCACAGCTGACTCGTATCTCATGAGAAACTGCCTGGAGTTTCCGTAACCGTTGTACTTGGGAAGAGAGACTGGCTTGAACTTCGGCGGCCAAGGTGCTGTTTGCAGCCCTATTGACAGTGGTGATTCAGAATCCACGAAGTGTGAGACTCCGTTTCCCGCGAAGAAGTTGTCCTTCGGGGATTCTCTTGCAGGTGCGGGGTTCTGCTGCGGTGTTTCTTGCCACAGGGAGCTGTTCTCTTGCTCTTTCATTTCGTCAATTTCTCTCTGAATTGCCTGTATTTGTTCTTTTGCTTTGTTCGATCGCTCTAGCTTTTCGAGAGATTTTTCTCTTCGCCCGCAACCGAGCCGCGAACTTTTCTTTATCCCTCCGTAGTTGCCGAATCTTTTGGTGGACCATGGCTAGTCGTCTTTCTATGGCATCATCATCGGCATCAATATTCTCGTGCTCTTGCCGTTCTCGTAGGTTGTTCTTGGATGTGAGTCGTTTTTTTCGCTCTCGCCTTCATGAGGGCTTCGAGCTTCTCTTTTCGCCGCCGGGTCCGTTACGTTCGAGGATTGGGGAACAAACGAAGTTTCATTTCCTTGGGTGGGAAGGCGATCATCCCGGTTCGCCCGTACCGGGGCATTCTTCTTGGATTTCTTTTGAGGTGGCATCGTGAGTTTCTTTTTCGGCTGAGACACGGTGGGCGCCAATGTTGGGGGTACCCGAAAAATTCGGAATACTACCCTAACACAAGTGACAGTTTCCAATACGTTCAATAACACAGTTAGGGCGCAAATAGACTGTAATTCCCCTTGCAAGTAGCACAAGTCCCAAAAAAGCTTGAATCCGTTTACACGTGCCCTCGCGCCCCCTTTTATAGGGATATGAAGGGACTTTTACATTCTGATATCACCCTCGGGCTCGGAGAATATTCCTAATGTGAACACACACAAGAATGTCTTTTCCCCCCCTACATATTTACAAGTCTGCCACTAGTTCACACTCTAAACCCGGACTTTTTGGGACTACAACTTTGACTTTGCTTCTCCCGTGATTCGTGAATGTCTTCGCCCGAGATTCCTGAATTAGGTCCTCAGAAGATTCCCGAAGTGGCTTTTGCTTCCCAGCAAGTTCGTGCGTATCCTAGTGCCTGAGTCCCGAACAGAGTCTTCATCGGATTCCCGAATCGGAAAATCTCCGAAATTCGGACCATCGACAGTTGAGATTCCGGGCTTCCGCGTGTTCATGACTCCGCCTCTTCACCGAATCAAAGTTCTCGAACTCGCACATCCCCGACTCGAGACTTCGCAGTCCCGGACTTCCCGGATTCGCGATTCCCTCGCTCCCGAAAAACATACTTCGAGAATGCCGTTAGACTTCGACGTTTCGAGGGTGATGTGTTTTCCGAATTCCCCAACACCGGCCACACGGGCGCCGCACGGCCGCGCGCGCGCAGGATCCACCCCCCGATCCGCCGCGCGCCGCGCCACGCGGGCGCCGCGTGGCAGGCCACGCAAGCGACCGCCGGCTTATAGCCGCTGGCGTGGCAGCCACATCAGCGGCTGTAGCCGCCCTACAGCTAGCTTAAAGCTAGGTTCGAGCCAGCTGGAGATACCCTATAGCTAGCTAAGAGTCTGCAATATTGTATATGCGTATTTTAATTTCAGAAATGTATTTTATCTTTAGAAATTCATAATAAATCCGTTTTAACTCCGAAAAATATGAAACTTCTTCTGAAAATCTTCTAAAAACCCAAACTCCGTGTTAGACTAGGGTTTGCCTCTTTTTGGATCTTATTTGCTCTTAATTGGATTTAAATTGCTTTAGGACCATTATTTATTTCCTTTTTCGCACTATTAGGAGCACAGAGCCGAGAGCCGAGCTGGGGAGTACGACTACGCCGACGACTTCGCCGCGGAGGACTACCCGACCCCAGGTTCACGCCTGACCGATTCTGAACTACCCATTAGGCATTGCTGAGTAGAATTGCTAGCGCTTTACTTTATATATGCATGTTGATGAACCTTGCACTGCTTCTTTATTTACCCTGTCCTTGATTGTCCTACTACTACTATATATGTTTATGCGGGCGTGTATGTGCGCCGAGCTTCGCGATGCATGTGTTGGGATGGGAATAGTGGTTCTTGGCATGTGTGGGGTAAAAACCGGCAGGAGAAGGCGTTTTGGGTACTTTGGCGGGGGTGAGCTCGAAACAACCGATCTGGGATCGGGGATAGGGGTGCACTCCTCGGTGCATCCCTCCCGTTACGGTTTTCGGAGCCTAGGTGTTGGGGTTTTACGTGCGCTTGGAGGACATGAGCTCGCCCGGTCCGAAACCGAGTGGATCAACTTGTTTATAGGACATCGTACACACCACCCCGCCGAGAGTGGGGATAGGGCCGAGTTGAGCTCGGCAAGTGCGGAACCATACCCGCCTAGGAAGGATAGAGGGTATCCGTGGGGGAGCGGTGGAGGTGAGACCACCCTCTCGGAGCGTCCCCGTGTGGCCACACGGGAGCATTTCACGCTCCGGTGTCGTCTTCACCGAGGAGAGGACCGCTTTGAGGGCCGGATGCGGTGGTGGGTACGTAACTACCGAGAGTTCGCCGTAGGATGGGCTCGGTCGGCCGTACACCCCGCCGGTACCATTCCGGGATGGGTACTGGGTGTACACGCTGCGCAGTTGTTCGATGTATAGCTATAGCCGCGTCATCGGTCATGGACACTGCCTAAAAGACGTACTTGATCCTCATGTTTTGGGATTTCTACCTTCCCCTATAGGTGAGAGTATGGTGAGCCGTGGTTACAGCCGGCTAGAGGAGAGAGGCTCCATCTACCTCGTCGATCTGGTTGTAATCATTGAGGTGCGAGGAGAGGAAGTTCTCGCATCGACCCTAGACAGGAGTAGGAGCTGGTGACGGGTCTTCTGGGTGACCAGTTGGATCCGGGTTGTGTTGAGAGACTTGGGTTTTGGGATATTGATGGAGATACCTTGTTTATACTATCGTCGTCGCTAGGAAACCACAAGCCGAATCCTTGTCTACTCTCTTTTCCCTTTAGATGTTAGGCCACTTAAAGCCGCATACGATTGGTGACGTGGACCTATCCCGCTCCTTGGGGATAGACTTTGGGTGTGCGGGGTACGAGTCCGACTTCGACCGCAACGCCGACGGATGGTACGACCGAGGGGTACGTCGCTTCGCTCGAGTTGCTCGTGGCGGGAAAAATAAAGATGGAGACCATTCGAGAAGATAGCTACCGTTGCGTAGAATTTTCACTCCGATTCAGCCCAAGAGGCTCAGTAATGATGTACTCCATTATGGACATGTAATAAATTAATGTACTATTAACTTTATGTGATGCGATGTATGACTTTGTGTATCTATCTGTGAGACGTTCTGTACGCGATAGCCACTGATCCAGTGACTATCGCGATGGTACAGGGATTCGGGTTTTCTATGAAAATCCGGGGTTACCTTATTGGGTCCAATCTATTTCTATTTCCAAAAATCCAAATCCAAATCTAGGAACGTGAATCTTGGTCCGGTCGTCCGTGATTCCAAGTCCGATTAGACGCGGCCGTGACCCCTGATTGCAAGTGTGGTGGAGCCGTTGGTTTGCAGCGGGCGGTTGGGATTTGCCTCGCACCGGGGCTTGTGCCTCCCCTCCCCCCCTCACGACGACGACCGGCGGCGCGGCGTGGGGGGCGCCGGCAGCAGCGTCCGATCCGAGCACGCCTGCACCCAGTTCCGCCGGAGCGCCAGGCGGTGCTCACCACTCAAGTCTCGTCTGTAAGGAAAGCCGGCCGTCTGCTCGTTTAATCTTGTCTCGTACCATCTTCAATTTGTCGTGTGCTCTCGAATCCGTCTCTTTCATCCGGGCATGGATTCACTGATACAAGTTCTTAGTTTATCTTCAAAACCGTTGGAGGTTCAGTCGAGCCACCCAGTGTTGTTACTTCAGTTTAGCTGGTCCTTTTACTTCTCCGAATTCCGGTCGTGCCCGTGCCCTATCCTGATTGCGTTTCCATTTCTCGTTTCCATCTTGATTACAGCGGGGGGATCGCGTGCTATTAGGAGGGTAAAGATGCCAAGCTTCAATGCGAACCAGCAAGCTGTGCATTTCCAGCTTCGCACGATGCTCTGACCGTGCGTCTGTTTCAATGGCTCTAAAGGCTGTGTCTCGCGTACGTCCTGCGAGATGGCGCCTGCTATCAGCCAAACTCATGTACTGTTCGTGCTCAGACACGCCTGCTTCTGCTGGCACGGGAAGTTCTTCTGAGTTTGATTTCGTGATCCGGTCGCTCAAGAGCAATCTGCAGCCAGAGAGGCTGATCCGGGTTATTGACTCGACTTCTAATTCGAGCCTGGCTCTGAGGATCTTCAGATGGGCTTCACATCAGAGGTACAACATTCACACGGTTGACACCTACAGCTGTATGATCTCCAAGCTTACTGCTGCTGAAAATCGTGATGATATGGACACCCTCCTCGGTGAGATGGTCAGATTTAGGGTCCCTGCATTGGAGCAAGCCCTGAATCGATTAGTTCAGTCCTTGAGCAGTAATAACCAATTTGATGAAGCTTTGGTGGTAATCCAACATGCTACCTCTGCCAACCTCAAGTTATCAGTCTCAGCTTGTAATGCCGTGCTGCGTGGTCTGGTCAAGCAAGGGAGTGGCCTGAGGCCTTTCATGCTTGCGTACATGGAGATTGTGAAGTCTGGAGTGCTTCCTGATGTGGAAACACTGAATTGGTTAATTCAGGCCTTGTGTGAATCTGGCCGTGTAGACCTGGCACTGATTCAGTTTGACAGGATGAGCAAGAAGAGATGTTCTCCTAACAGTCATACCTTTGAGATACTCATCATGGGGCTCTGTACCCACAACAGAGCAGATGAAGCAGTGGAACTCTTTTGTAAGATGCTGCAACTAGGATGCACCCCTGATAGTGGTTTTTATGCTCAAGTAATTCCCCTATTTTGCAAGTTCAGTAAAGTCAAGGAGGCGATTAAGTTGCATCAAATGATGGAAGACAATGACCTTCAGTTGGATAAGCATTTGTACAGTGCCCTCATTAGATGCTTATGTGCGAATCAACTATTGGATGATGCGATAATGATGCTTAACAAAATGATGGTATCAGGTCATGCTCCAATGGCAAGTGCCTATGCGGACATTGTGGATTGCTACTGTACATCAGCCAAGTTCTGCAAGGCTTTGAGCTTTCTGGAGGAAAATGACGTCACAGATTCAGAACCATATAATGTGCTGCTGAGATGGTTGTGCATGGATGGCAGATTGCAGGATTCAGTAAGATATCTCGAGAAATTGCACAGCAGAGGTTTGGTTGATTGTGAGTCATGGAGCATTGTTATAACTCACTTCTGCAATGAAGGAAACATTAGAAGAGCATCTGAGCTCATTGGTAGGATGGTTGTTTCTTCATTTACACCAGATGAGAGTACCTATTCTGCCATTATATCTTGTTATTGCCGATTAGGCTTGTACATAGATGCCTTAGGTATGTTCAGAAGGGTAAGTGTTAGCAACTTGTCCTTAAATTCGGAATCTTTCTCACAACTTGTTGAGGTTTTGTGTCACACAGAGAGGATCCAAGAAGCTATTGAGGTTTTTAAATATCACTCTAAAAGAGGTTGCAGTCTGACAAGCAACTCACTTGATATGCTTATTCAAGGAAGTTGTTTGTCAGGAAGGATTCGTGAAGCAGTCCAGCTGCGTTCATTAGCTGTTTGCACCGGCACTTCTTGTACTTTTTTCACTTATGATGCAATTATCCAAGCATTACTTCATTTGAAGAAGGAGAAGGATGTATTGGTTCTCTTTGCACAAATGGTGATGGAAGGTTGTCTATTGGATGGGTACGCATACACTAGTCTGTTGCGCTCTTTCCTCACCAAGGAAACAATTTTTGAAGCTGCTATCCTGTTCAACAGAATGGTGAATCAGGCTCTTGTTCCTGACCAAGAGACATTTGAATTGTTAGTCAATGATATGGCCTTGTTTTCTTTTCTTAATATGGTTGCACAAAGTTTACTGAAAGTGGTAGATACAAGTGGAATAGTGAGCCCCAGAATATATAACATTATTATTTACGGCCTTATTAAAGAAGGGTTCAAGAATGAGGCATGCAAGTTTCTAGATCAAATGCTAGAAAAGGGGTGGGTACCAGATTCAAGGACACATCAGGTCTTGGTTGGCAACATTGGAGGCGAGAAGGCTAAAGAAGTAGGTCAAGTCTACCAGACAGTGGATGATGACAATGTGAGCAACATATTGTTGGAGGGGCTAGATTGAGGGTCATAGACAGGCTTTTAGATTTTAGTTGTTGTTCAATGACAAAGAGAGGAATGTCATTAATGATTTGAACTCCATACTTGGTAAAATGTTTGAACTTTGAGGATACACTGTTTTGAGGTGAAAGTTCTCAAGAAATACTGTCTCATTACTCCCATAAAAATGTCATCTACTATACTAGTAAGAGTAGTAGAAAGACCTCCTGCAGAAAAGATAACGAGAGGTTTGTATGATCTATAATCTAGATGTCAGGAGGTGACTAAGCTTTTCTGCATAACATCATTTACTTTTCTGACATTGTCATGTCATTTTAATGACGAGCAATCTTTGCCATCCAGGAGTATGCCATTTCTCAAATTGTACCTAGGTGCTCTGCCTGAACTATGCACTACTATATTTGTATTGTATATCCATTCTTGATAGTTTATGTTATGCACTAAGCAGGAAGAGTCGCTTTCATATTTTTTAAGTTTCTAACTTTGTATATAGCACCTTAACATTGGTCCTCTGTTTTTTCATACTTTCATGACTTGATCTCCGTATGCTTTCATACTTTCTCACTTTAAACTTTCAATGCGAAAGCACACCAACACCCAACATTGCATGGACCACTGGGGCATCTGCTAACACACTGGGCCATTGGGGTGTTACAATAAGAGTGTCTGATGGCAAATTGTTCCTGGATGAATAGTGCAATAGTATGTCTTTTTATGGACTCACAATATGAGATTATGGGTGCAGGCAATAATATTTTCTTGGTAGCCTGTCAGGTACTGTATCAGTTGAGACAAGGCAGAAAGTAAAAAAGATCAAGAAGAAAAAATATAAGATCCGTATGGAGGAACAAGAAAATGAAGAACTCCATTGTTTACTTTTCTCAAAGGTTGAAACCTCTGCATTCTAACTGCAGCATCCAGGTTCACACTCTACTCTTTGATCCACTCTGCAATTGTGTGTCTGTTTGCATGCATTTGTGCGCTCATATTATTAATTGCTGATAGCCTGAAGCAAAGCTGTCATATTTCACCACCTGTTATGCAGATATAAAGACTAAGGTAGACCCAGTTTTTCCGAAAAGATGGCAGAACCACCAGTACTATCCTCCCCCCTGTTGGCTGCTGCAACTCCGGATGTATGACAAACCCTGGACGTAGGGATGCAAGCGGCACGGGCCACGCCGGGCTGACCTGCGCCGCTAGCTCCCACAAACCCGCAAGCCAGCCCACATAGCTGAAGCGGGCCAACGCAGGTAAACCCGCTCAACCCGCCTGCTCCCGCAAACCCACATCTTCTGCCACTCCACTCGAGTCTCAACCGAGCTGCCGCGACCCACATCGCGCTTCGCCGCCGCCCGCTGCCCCTCGCTTCCATGGGGAGCTCTAGCTCCGCCCCACCGGCGCTGCCTCCTGCCCCACCATTGTTGCTACTACCGATCCTCGTGTTCCGCAACTTGCATCGGGAAGGACTGCATCGTCGCCGGCCCGACGCCGGCGCCCATGCTCTGCGCCTGGCACGATAGAGGAGAATGCAACCACATGTTTGATTTCTTGTCAAGGAACCCTTATTGATTTGATTTGCTGATACTTGCAGCCATCGACTCATGAATAAGGAGTCTGTGTCATCTCTGAACTACTATTTATCCAATCCCTGCAACCACTGAACATTATTTCATTCCTGAACAAAAAGCAATTTTCAGTTGACTGCAGATAAATCTTAAATCTGGAGTCCTGGATTGTCCTGGTCGAGATTTGTTCTTCCCTGAATCAAGCCCGATGTGCAGAAGGGAGCACTGATCAAGCACTGAATTTCAGTTGACTGATGGTTATTCTGCTGTGTTCTTGCTGCATCTTCTGATCCTGATCTTCTTGCTGGTCCATCAAGGCTGGAACAGGAAGGAGGAACTTCATGTTCTTCAGATCCTCTAAACTCACGAGTTTCAATTTCTTGGAGGCGATCCAATAAGAGTTGCTCCAAGTCTCAGTTTGGTGATTGCTTATCAGTGATCACAAGGGCTATCTGATCAGTGGCCAAATTAATACAAGTATTACTGACTGGAAGTACAAAATCAGCTAGCTGTTATTTTCTTAACACTCTGATCTTAGCTGTTATACCAGAAGTACAAAATCAAACATATGCTTTGAAAAGGGAGTGATGTCTCCAGCTTTTTCAATTGAAAGTCTATTACTTCTTGAACTAACCAACGTCATATATTTGTGGAAGTATGGAGTACTTATTATTCTCTTATACTTAAGAACCTCACATAACTCAGAATGTGCTATTTTCTTTGCTTACAGTTTGTTCAGTTAATATCTGAAGCTTTGTAGTTAAACTTGTATCACATATGTAACAACCAAAGATATAGAACTCAGTTTCTTTGAAACAATAATTGTTATATGGACTATTTTAAGTTGAATGCCAAGCTTTGCATTTCTTTGTCATCTAGGTGTTGAGACTGATTTTGGATTTTATTTGAGACTGCAGCTGGTGTTTTATATGGCAAGAGGGACGAAGCTTCTACTGTTCTTGACTCTTGAGATGACTGATTGGAACTTGTAATGGATCGAAGAAGCTGCAGAAGAAATTGGTGAATCACGATTCACGTGTAGCTCATGGATTAGTACTAGGAAGTGTCCTTGTCATGTTCTTCATGATTTCCCACTGTTTCTCTGGTTTTTTGGAGATTTTATCAAGCATGTGAACTGAATGGATAGATACTAGTTTTTCATTGATATGGCATCTTCAGAACTGACAGTATGCAGAGCAAGCTTACTCGCTAAGCGGAAGCGGCGCCTTCCTCCACAGAATTAGAGAGCCATCAAATTTCAGCGATGTAATATTGTGCTCTTGCTCGTTTTCCATTCATTGCTGATGGTAAATTGGTGACAGAAAAAGGTGGAATCTGCTGTTTACATGTAAACCTTAGATTATGTGAAATCGGCCTGCCCTTGTGTTATGTACGTGGTGACTGTTGATAAGTTTTGTGCTATATGGGTCGCCAACGTTGAAACTCTTGCCCATTTCTGAACTAACATCAGCGTCGTTGCCAAATGGTCATTGGTGGCCTGAAAAGTGATTACAGCACAAGGGGGTTTTGGGAGGTAGTTCTATCCTTTTGCCTTTTGGTGTTGTGATTATACATTTGATTAAGGATCAGACACCAGGAATCAACTAGTTATTTTTTTGTTCTACTTATTACAAGCGAATCCGATCCACCGATTATTTTATCTCGGTATATCAGCCTTGTATACCCCTATTTGACCAGAGATATAAAAATCATGCATGTGTTTAGATTTGTCTCAACTAATATATACCGGGGTATCATTCTAGTTCTACCGAACTAAGCTACTCAAACCAACGATTAACTTCACAACTAATCACGTACTAGTATTTTGTTGCTACTTGCTACTTTACATTAATCTAGTAGCGAGCTTTGCCGCTAGCAGGGGAGATGCTTGATGCTTCGCTGGGACTGGTTGCTGGTGGCTGGTTTGTTGTGAGAGAAAAGTACTATTGGCTGGTGGCTGATAAGCCAAGCGAACAGGCTGTCAATTTGAATTCTTTCTTTCAATTCTTATAAAGCTTCAATTTGGACCGAGAGACTGACACATACGCGTGGGGTCAAGTCTATTCTTGCATCGGCTATGGCATGTTAGGGCATGTACAGCCCGTAGACAGGGAGTCGTCTGTAGAATCTCAAACTGTGCATACAGACAAGTGTACAGACAGGTCGTACATGTCGTACAACCCATAGACAGAGAGGTCGTCTCCAAGCTGTTTAATGCTTTGCATGTAGTTTAGGATCAACTACAGATGCATTTTTGTATACGATTGTGTGGCTACTTGATACAATATATTTGTATGTACTTTAAAATCAACTACAAATGCATTGTTGATATCATTGTGTGGCTATTTGATTAAATGATATTAAGCATGAATAAGAGAAGCAAATTAATATTTCGTATGTAGTTAAGATCAGCTATACAAGTATTTTGTAAACTATTGTGTGGCTTTTTTATAATGATAGAATACGTTTGACAATATGAGACATGGGATTCACATCTCATTTCCTTTCTCCTAATCTTTTTCTCACCTCCTCTACTTTCCCCTGCATCGGTATCTCACTCTCACCTTCCCCTTCACTCAACGCTGACAACATTATCTCAACCCCCTCCACTCAATGCACCCGCCCGTGTGCGAGGCAAGCACGCCGGCAGCGGCCATCGGCGCCTCGGCCGAGTTTCCGGGTGGCCGCGCCGCAAGTAGAGCGGCGGCTCCAGGAGCCCACATCGCTGCAGCGGCGCTCGCGGCGACCGGGGTGGAGAAGCTGCGAAGCTTGGGCGCCGGCGAGAGGCAGGGCAAAGCTGTCCCTGCTCCCTCACGGCAGGCGTAAATCGTGCCTGCAGATCGACTGCAACCAGCCAATTTCTTGGAGCCACGAGATTAGATTTTAATCCCATTCCTTTTCCACCCAAGGTTTTGATCGGTTCTTGCTGTTCTTGGTCGATTGGTGACAAATTTGGACAGAGGTGGCCGGAAATCGGAGCTGAGGCGGAAGACAACAGCGACGAAGCTTGGATTGCTTCTTCTTGGATTGCGGAGCTGGCGCGCAGGCGGGGCCCGCGGCAGCGGCGGACGAGGGAGCTGCCCGGCGAGGGGAGCTGTTTGGCGCGGGCTCATGCTGGAGCTCACGACGCGCAGCCCCATGGGGCTTCACCTCTCCGTGAAGCACATGGGCGACCCGCGGCGAAGATGAGGGAATTGTCCTCCCCGCTCCGCCCGCTCCTGATGCTAGGCGCGAAGAACATGCAGCCAGTGGAGGATTTCAGGTGCGGTGCGTGAGATCCAGGTCGCCACCGCTCGGAACCGACGGCCTCTACAGCCCGGCGCCTGCGCGTCTACTCCACATCGGGGAACGGGACGCGGGCGTCGCCTGGGCTAGCGACGCTGAGCCCGTCGGTAGGGAGACCCAGGGTGTTTTTTGCAAATACGTAGCTCTATAGACACGCTCTATAGACGGGCTGTACATGCCCTTAGGAGAGGTTCACCATCTTCCTTCTCTCCCTTGTTTCCTTCATCTTTTATTCTCCTCTCCTTAATTCATCTCTAAAACTCTAGGATATGTTTAAGGGGGCTCCATTATTTGTATCTAGGGATGTGTAGGAGTGAAAACAGTTACGGAAATTCCCGATCGACCGAGATTCATTTCCGAAAAATATGAGAAACGATGAAATGGAAATGGTAGGAGTCGGAAATGGTATGGAAATAGGAAAATATTGGTGGAAATGATAGTGGATTTGTTCCACCGAATACATGTATCGACCGTTTTTTCTTGGAAAATTCCGTCGGAATTCCGAATTGTCATTGGATAGCCCATAAGCCTAGGTAACACGAAGACCCAATAACACAACCCTACGTATATAACTTCAGTCTCCACTCGCAGTCCCCAACTCGGGGGACACGACCATCGCCAGCAGCCTAGCCGGTAGGTTGGCTGCTGTGACAGAAACTTGTTGGCTGCAAAATTTAGTAGCTGTGAGTCATACTCCCTCCGGTTTGGTAAACGAAGTTGTTTAGGACTGCGACACGTCTCCAAAACACAACTTTGACTTCTTTTTTATATAAAAATAGTTATATACTTTTATGAAAATGGTTTTCAAAACTAATCTATTGATATGATTTTCACATTTATAACTCGATGACTTAAAAGTTATTCATCATTTATATTCCCAATGTTTTACCCAAACCTTGTCCAGAAGGTGTTCTTTTATTAAACCGGAGGGAGTAGATGGTTATAGTATGGGCATATGGTGCAGTAATATTCATGTTGGAGTGCTGGTCACTCATTTGGTTGTGAACATGTTGCATGTATCCATTCATGGTTTCGATGTTTTCGATTTGAGGTACCGTTATTGATCGATATCGACATATTTTCGTCCCGATGGTTTCGTTTCCGATGTATCATTTTTTCGTTATCGGTATCGTTTTCGAGCGTATCGTTTCCGTATTGTTTCCAAGTAAAACAATATGATAGGAAATGATAATGCATATTTTTGATCGTTTCCGATCGATTTCCTCCCTAGGGATGTGTACAGTAGAACGGCTCAAGGCTCGATCGCCCGACTTACCTACCTACCATTGTGGATGGTCGGATGATCATCTCTTGTTTTTTCAGAGGGGTGTGCTAGCGCCCGGACGTCCGGAGGGGCACCCTCCTCCGGACGCCTGCGCAGGCGTTTGATCTTGCAGATCAACGGTTCGAATGCTAGCTAGGGACTCCCACATTAATTATTACTCTACCGACCGCCCTACTCACGAAAGCGACGTAACATCCAACCCCTGCACATGGGACCACTCAGGACATCTGGATAACGCTTCGCCCGCGCATCCATGCACTGCGCTTGCTCAGCGGCACGCCACCACTGAGTTGTTGCAGCGGTGTGGACCCCATTTGCAACAACAAATTTAACACTTACAACATTAAGATTAAGCACTTGCAACATTATCAACATTCAAGCATGTGGTTTAGGTGCGTAAAATGAAAATCCATTGCAAAAACATATGCAACATGAAGATAAGGTTGTTGCAACATCCAGATAAAATAGTTGCAACATCGAGAAACTTGCAACATGGTATGTTCCATGCAACATTCGTTGTGAAACATGTAAAAATAATAGTTGAAACATCAATTCTTAACCGTTGCAACATCGAACATCTGCAGGAAATCAAAGAGTGCAACATCACAAACTTTCATCTGCAACACCGAAAAAAGCATCTACAAATCTTGCAGCATCCAAAAATCTCCATCGAAACATCATGGGCTACCTATTGCAACATGGAAAAACATCTCCAAATCTTGCAACATCCAAAAATCTCCATTGAAACATCATGGGATACCTATTGCAACATGGAAAAAAGGGCATCGGTCGCGAAGCCACGACAGCCCGCCACCAGGGAAGCGCCACCGCCACAATAGGGCTCCGCCGGGCCGCAGCGTGCCACGAGCAAGCCCCCGCCGGTTTCGCTCATCCGCCCCCGGCTCGCGGTGTAGCTCACCGCCGGAGAGCCGTCGGGGAGCCGCCGAGGAGCTCGTGCGGACGAAGCTCCCCACGAAGCTTCGGCGGCCACGTGAAGCTCCCCCGACGGAGATCCAACGGCGGCCCGCGCGGAGCTCGCGTTGCTCCTCGGCGCGGAGGCCCCCCGCGCGCGCGTCCCCGGCCACACCCCCGGCCGTGGAGGGCACGACGATCGGGCCCCTGGTCTCGGGGAGCAGCGGGCCACGCTCGACCGTGCCGCCGCGCGAGCTTTCGCTTCCGTGCCACCGCCGTGCTCCCAGCATCAGCTGCCTCGCACCAGTTGCACAGAGGAGAGAGGGAAAGAGATGGGGATGGTGGGCGGATATTTTGGGGAACAGAAGAGATGAGCGGTTTCTCGAAGGGATAAGGCAAACCGGGAGCGGCAGCGCGACCCGCGCGGGCCGCATCGAAGTAGCGGTGGGGGAGGGCGTCTGATTTTTTTCCCCGTCGGACGCCCGATCTGGAGCGTTACCGTTTTTCATAGAGTTTGTAGGGAAGATGCTCTCTAAGGGCCTGTTTGGGAGTGCTCTGCTCCACCTTTTCCAGCTCTGCTCCATCAACTCCACCACAGAGCGGCTCCACCGTGGAGTTTCAGGAGCAAGTGGACTTATTTGGCAGGCAGTCCAGCTCCAACTCTCAAAACATGAGGTTTGCTTGGGAAAGGTCTGCTATGCCCCTGATCGATGTTTGTTGTATGAACAGTATGTATAATTGAATATTTTTAACAGATTCAAATACGGTTATATTGTAACTTCAGTTTATTGGAAAAAATAAAAAAAGAAATATTTCATCCGTCACGTAAATTTCAAGTGATTGATGGATAATTAACCAAGATGACGGATACAAATAATTGTCCATACATGACTAATGATAAATAAGATAACAAAGTTCATCATCCTAATGGAAATAGTTGTCCATAGATAACTAGATAATACAAACTAGTATATAATTCTAACTCCAAGCTAGAGAAAGGACAGTGGCCAAGTCATCACGGAATCTGTCCATACTAGGAGCATCTGGTGCATCAGTAGAGACATTTGATCTAGCCACATATTTTCGGTACCTTTCCGGAATCTCTGGAACATAATTTGGATCACGGTCACACCTAGCGAAGTCCAAGTCTTCACCGTCATGGTCACGAATGAAATTGTGAAGGACCATACAAGCCACGACAATCATTTTCTGCTTGAACATCGGATAGGATTTCATTTTATATAGAATCTCCCATTTCATTTTTAGCACTCCAAATGACCGCTCAATAACATTGCGGATGGATGAGTGAACCCGATTGAACCTTTCTTTAGGAGTATTTGGTTCCATTCCTCTATGCCACTCTGGCATATGATACCTCTCACCTTTATAAGGACAAAGGTATCCCAGACGATTAGGATATCCCGCATCGAAAACATAATATTTTCCTAGAATTATTAGAAAAAAAATCAGACCACATTTGTAAGCATTTGATCAAACAGTAAAGTGCTCATGGTAGTATTTTTAATACCTTTTGGAGGGTGTGGAAAAAATCTCTCATCCAGCTTAATTGCATTGTACAGGACACTAGTATCATGCATAGAGCCCGGCTGTCCCGTGGACACATAAGTGAACCTCATATCAAAGTCACAACATGCTAGAACATTTTGAGTAGGTATACCAGACTTTCCAATATATCTTACTTGATCGTCAGGTGGCAAAGAAACTCGTATATGAGTACCATCTAGGGCACCGATGCAATCTTTGAAATGTGGAAATGCTCTACGATCATCTCTTATCCTCCTATGAACAGTTCTGAAGTTGGGGTCCTTTGGTCTAATAAAATCTTTAGACATCTCCATGAAAGCATTCAGTACCTCATCAAATTTCCTATGAATAGTTTCACCTGAGTGCTTAAACCGGTTTTGTGTCTTTCTATTGGATTCATTACCAGACAACACAAACAAGAATATTGCCAACATCTCCAGAGTGCTCATATGTAGGGATGGTTTCAGACCATACCTTGCAACCAACAAGTCATGAAGGTCATAGAACATCTGTGTGCACATCCGAAGCTGCAAATGACACTCTCCTGGTGTGTTCAATGTCTCTAGCAACCATCCTGTACCACTAAGGATGGATGTCCTAGGTGGATTTTTGTTTAAATACAATTCAACATAAGCTGCAGCAAGTTTAGCACCACCCAATACAAGATTCCAGAAATCCACGCTCTCACTGTCAGAGTCACTGCTAGTTTCATCATCACTCTGCACAAAAGAAAAAAAAATGGCCATACAGGATGCCAACTAGAGACACAACAGCAACACAAGTAGTGGTTCAAATACATAATCAAATATTGGTTCAAATAGGAATACACAGATCCATGTTCACAAACAGTGGTTCAAATACATAGATAAATATTGTTTCAAATAGGAAAACATAGACCCAAATCACAAATAGTGGCTTACAGTCTGCCACATTATTTATGAAAATAGCATACAGGTTGCCAAAAAATTCTAGCCACTATTTCCATATTTATCATTGTGCCTCTTCCTAAGCCAGTTGAGCTTAATTTCTTTAGTAGGCAATGTCATAAACATTTCCCTCTGTTCCTTCTTCACAAACAGCTGGGTGGCAATGTCGTACTCATCCGAGTCATATGATGCACCACAATCCTTCACATGCTCCATAATTTCAGTGATGGAGATCCCTTCTTGCTTCTTTGCTGTAAAGGAACTTGTAGCATCAGATATCTTGGAAATTGCTTCAACCATTAGGAGTGCTGTGCTTGACTTTGCCTTTTTCCTATCAACAGCAGCAACACGAGGCCTTCTATTTGGAACTGCACTTGGAGTGACTTCTTGAACCTCCTCATCCACCTCCTCGTTGGCATCAAATGGGCCACCTTGTGCATTACACTCTCCATCAACATATGCACTATCTACATCAAAAGGTTGCTCTTGACTAGTAGGGATAATAGGATTGTCACTCAAAGGGTTCCAATGATCTGCTTCCTCATTTGTAATATTTCTAAACATTATCCTAAGGAAATCCTCATTTTGGAGAGGCTTTTTCTTAAACTTTCCACACCCTGGAATATCCTGAGCATTTAAAACACTAACATCAGTACATATATTAGTGCATTAGTGCAAAATTACTGACAAGTTGACAGCACTCACTTTTTTTTGCTTTCTTCCACCACTCAGCCTCCATCTCAATTGTTTTGAGTTCATTATTCCAACCAGTACCTGTTTGACTCCTCTTCAACTTTAGCCAAATGACCCAATCGGCCTTTAACTTATCCCACTTGTTCTTAATTTGGGTCTTTGATAATAAGATACCAGTCATTTGTAAAAACCTATTTGAGACCTCAGTGTAACCTACAGTGTTCAGATGAGTATTTGGGCGATTGCCCCTATCAACTTGTTCAGCCATCAACTCACAGGCTAATGTCAAATTAGCATCGTTCCAGTCCATTTGATCACCCTGACCATGATATTACAATAGTATGTTCAAGCATTCATGATAATCTATTGAATTTTGAAGTTTACAGCAAGCATTCATGATAATACAATCTATTCAAGGCATCAACCAACTCATTTGAAGTTTACAGCAAGGAGCAATACCTGGTCATCTTTCTTCTTCCCTGATGGTAGTCGTTTCTGTGAAGCAGATGCCTGGCCGTCCGTTGCCACCAAGTGTGGGGCGGCCGACCCTGTTCGGCTAGCAGGACCGGCTACCCGGCCACCACCTGTCCCTCCCTGGACGGAGGCCACCGGAGGAGGCCGCGACAGCCCCACCCTTGGTGCCGGCGAGCTTCCTCGAATCAGGGACGCCATGGCCTCAGCTTCAGGAAAACTTGTGGGATGGAGGACAGAGGAGATTTGGGGGTAAGAAAAGAGGGGATCGAGTACAGGATCATCTGATCTATCATCTCCGGCCATCTCCTCGTCGGATTTCTTGCTGTGGCGGCCGGATTCAGTTGGGGCGGCTAGGGTTCGGCGTGAGGGAGGGAGCGACAGGGAGAAGAGGGCGGCGAGTCGCGTGAGAAGGAGGGGGGGGCGATGGGAGGATGCCGAAGGGAAAGGTTTTTTTCTGTAACCAGTGACAATTGCGGGTAATTACCTCCCAACTCCGTGAGGAGATACAAAACGTTGGTTTCTGGAGTACCTCTTGAGGAGCTCTAGAAAAAACATGGAGTTGGGCCTAAACTCCACCTTTTTTTTGGAGTAGAGTTTGTGAAGTTGGACCTGTTTGGCAGAGAAGTTTAGGAGCAGAGCTACTAAAGTTGGAGCGGAGCGGCCCTAAGACTCTAACGATTTGGAAGAGAAAGGAAGGGGGGGAATCCGTTTTGCCCCTACGTGGAGACCATTCTCAATTTTGGAGCTCTTAGGCATTGTCCGGGGGGGACTAGTAGGAGGAATACGAGATCGATTGCTAATAACCGCCTTTCTTTGACGTACTCGGCCCGACCGCACCACCGCGTCACGGAAAGAAGAATCCCAGCCGGCCTCGCAAGTCACCTCACCCAGCCAGCCGGATTCGCCGCTCGTCCACCTTCCCCTCCCGCACGCGCGCACGCCAGGCACGTCTCGAACGAACCGCACGCACCGCCTGCCTCTCTCCCTCGGTCTCCCTCCCTTCCCCTCCCCGCCGCCCGCCCGCCCGCCCGCCCTTCCAGAAGCTTCGGGAAGCCAAGCCGAGCCAACCCATGGCCGCCGCCAACACCGCCGCCGCCGGCGTGGCCACCCCGGCCCCCGCGCCCGCCGCCCCGGCGACGCCCGTGCAGGTGCCGCGCGGGCAGGTGGATCTGGCCGACTTCATCGACTGGACCGGCGTCGAGTGCCTCAACCAGGACTCCTCCCACAGCATCACCAACGCGCTCAAGCAGGTAGCACGCTCCTCGCCCCGCCGAACCCTAGCTCGACTGGACCACCCCTCCCGCCGGTTCCAAAAGGATTTTCGATTCTGGTGTTCTTCCAGCGATTCCGGTGGGGTCGTTGGATGTCCGCCCCCCCGCTTGTTTGGGGGAGCTCTTCCTAGGGTTTCGTTTCGTTGGTGGCGTACTGTAGGAGCCGTGCCCGATCGCTTGTGGTTAGCTCGTGTGTAGTTCTCTGCTGCGGGTTCTAATGGCGATTGCGTTGCTGTGCTTGCAGGGTTACAGGGAGGATGAGGGGCTGTACCTCGCCAGCGATTCGGACGAGCAGCTGCTGATCTATATCCCCTTCATGCAGGTTGTCAAACTGCATTCCGCGCTCTTCAAAGGGCCCGAGGAAGACGGTGAGATTTGCTACTCCCTGTGTGCGTTGAGACTAGATTTGTGCCCAATTGACGGTTCAAGTTAAGTGGATGTATGTGTTACTTTCCTAAGTTAGATGCAATAGTGATAGCAACAGGACATGATTAACGTTAGGCCAGCAGGATCCTTGTGATTCTGTGAATTATCGTTTGCTCCTGATTTGGGTGCATTGCTATTTGTGGTCCTGGTGCTGCTGCTTAAAACTATGTTCACTGTTCATACTTGCAACGGAGGTGCTTGTGTGTTTAAAATTCTGATACTTCCATATCTATGTCAACTTGCACTGGTACTGCAACGTTTCCATGCGTGTTGTCACCATTTTATCGCCACCCTGTACTTTTCAAACAAATGTGCAAGTTGCAGTTGGCCTAATTGAAAACGTGTTCCCATTATGCCGACCAATTTAACTCTCAGCCTCTCCTTTTTTTGCATGTGTGATTTTTCCTTATAAAATCAGGTTGATTTGTTTCAACTGTTGTTTTCTATTGCAATAATGCATGGGATAATATTCAAACGATCTCTTTGTCGACGGAACTGCATGTTGATCTGTCACCACAATTTTCTCATCGTCCCTGTTTTCCAAATAATAATAATGTCTCTTTTGACATCACAGGCCCCAAAACAGTAAAACTCTTCTCCAACAAAGAGCATATGGGTTTCAGGTATGCAACCCCATGACTGGAACAGTTTGAGCTTTCCAAAATACATTATCTTTTCTATTTGGTCTAACTACAATTCTATGTGATAAACGGCAGCAATGTAAATGACTATCCGCCAAGTGACACTCTTGATCTATCCACCGATCACTTGGCAGAGGTATATTCTCTTCTGACAACACTCTACTTGTAAATATTCTAAGTGAAGGTCATCTGTTTTGTTTTTACATTGCGGCCAATATAATTTTGCTCCAGACTGATGAATATTGGCATTTTTTCACTGCAGAACAAACCCGCGACACTAAAATATGTCAAATTCCAAAATGTTCGCAGGTATGTCATATTCATGGTTCGCACACTATCACTTCCTTATTTCCGTGTCTTATCGCTTCTTTTAATGGTATATTGTTTTATCATTTCAGCCTGACTATATTTATTGAGGACAATCAAAGTGGAAGTGATGTCACAAAAATCCACAAGATTGCACTTTACGGAACAACGTAAGTTTTTCTTTTCACTTGTTTGCTTACAGAACATCAGCACTTGGTACACACTATTCTGTTTCCGTTTTGGTCGGTGCTACTTTTTTTTCCTTTGTTGGCAAGAAGGCTTGATAGTGTGTATAAGATAGAAAAAGAATGATAGTTGTCTAAAGTAAAAGTGGCTGAAGGAGATCCAGGCTGTAATGTCACTTACATATTTGGGGAAGGTGAAATTATATCTGGAATAAGAACATGAATTGGAAATTATATGAGCTAATTGGATTTGCAACAACTAGTGTCAGACCATATGCATAGACACATCAGGCTGATTGGTTGTTCAGTGATCACTGATCAGTAAGATACCTGTGTTATGGTGCAAGGGGGCAGCCTTTGGGTATTGATTGATGCAGCCATGTATTTTGCTGATTCTCCCATCATAGCCTTTTAACTTTGCGAAAATTAGTGCATCTTTAGTCATTGTGAACTAGGTTCTAACACCTTCCCGAGTGCATGTTGTTTTCAACTGTTTGGTTCTTTTGCAGTGTGGACACAACAAATATGAAGGACCTGAAGAAGATAGAAGAGCACTAAGACCATACGAAGTTTGAGCTCGAATTGAGCAATTTCTATTGATGCTGGCCAACTTTTCTGGCCTATTTCTATTGCTAATTCAGAGTGAGTCTGGTGGTGCCGAAGCTATTGCTGAACTCAAAGAGTGAGTCTTGTGGTATGACAGTCAGATGAAACGATATATTTCCCCTCCCAGAAATCCGAATTCATTCCACGAATGAAACAAAATTAATCCATGCATGCATTGTCCATTATATTCGTTGGAATTTGCAAGCATTGTTTCTTTCGTTCCTGAGAAGTTTTGGTTGGTGAATGCATTGTTTCTTCACGTTGCTGGAGTGTTGGTTATCTCGCCGCTGCCGTCCAAGGCTAGTTCTACACCACGCGCCTGATGCTACATCTCACTCGTTCCCATAGTCACCATCTCTAAGGATCCGAGTCAGCGCCGCCGCCGTCAAGGATCACGGCGGCCACGCGTAGACGCTGAACCTTCGTGATGAAAGAATGAAAGATAGCAAAAAAGAAAAGGATTTTTCAGTGTCATATGCATAAGATTCAGAGGATGTTCTGATGGTCAGCTTCGTCATTTTTCGTGGTTGACGCCGTTCCTTCTCGACCACCTGTGTTTTCTACTTCTCTGCTCTATCCACAAACGGGCCTTGGCAAGCAGGCTGGATAACACGTTTTGGCCCAAATGAGAGGAACTCTATTCATGCATGTAGGCAGCCGTCAGATGCCCGGTTGCCCCATCTCCGTCACCCGCCTCCGCCTCCGTCGCTTGCTTCCGTGCACCGTGCTTCTTCCGTTCGTCTCTCTCCCCTTCCTCCCTCTTTCTGTGCCCGTTGATAGCGCGGCGGCGGTGGTGCCGGGAGCCCTGCGCTGGGCCGGAGGAGGACGTGGGACTGCGGGTGGTGGAGCAGGGATGAGCGCGGCTGCGGCGGCGAGTGGAGGTAGAAGAGAGGCGAGCTGGGCCGCGGCGGCGGCGCGGTGGGGTCTGTTTCCCCTCCATTCTTCCCCTCCCTCACTCCCTCTTGCTGCTTTTAGCTAGGCGACCAGGATTGTTGTAGCGCCTTGACGCCTGGCGACACCCCCCTTTTGAAACCCTTCGTCGAGCGACGGGCGCGTCGCCGGCGACGAAGATCCGACCGGGGTATGCCTTCCTATTTCCCCTCCCTTCACATCCTGTTGCGCGAAATCGAACACCCAAACCTGGTATTTGTATTCGGACCTGATCATGATTTTACTAATTCGATCTTTTTGCAACAGTTATTGTTTGTACATGTGTACACCCATGTCCTATGCTGGGTCCGCCCCTGTTTGCATCATGCTCTGACCATGTGTCTGCTTCAATGGCTTTGAAGGCCGTGTCTCGCGTACGACCTGCGAGATGGTGCCTGCTATCAGCCAAACTCATGTACTGTTCGTGCTCAGATATGCCTGCTTCTGCTGGCACGGGAAGTTCTTTTGAGTTTGATTCCGCGATCCGGTCACTCAAGAGCAATCTGCAGCCAGAGAGGCTGATCCGGGTTATTGACTCGACTTCTAATTCGAGCCTGGCTCTGAGGATCTTCAGATGGGCTTCACATCAGAGGTACAACATTCACACGGTTGACACCTACAGCTGTATGATCTCCAAGCTTACTGCTGCTGAAAATCGTGATGATATGGACACCCTCCTCAGTGAGATGGTCAGATTTAGGGTCCCTGCATTGGAGCAAGCCCTGAATCGATTAGTTCAGTCCTTGAGCAGTAATAACCAATTTGATGAAGCTTTGGTGGTAATCCAACATGCTACCTCTGCCAACCTCAAGTTATCAGTCTCAGCTTGTAATGCCGTGCTGCGTGGTCTGGTCAAGCAAGGGAGTGGCCTGAGGCCTTTCATGCTTGTGTACATGGAGATTGTGAAGTCTGGAGTGCTTCCTGATGTGGAAACACTGAATTGGTTAATTCAGGCCTTGTGTGAATCTGGCCGTGTAGACCTGGCACTGATTCAGTTTGACAGGATGAGCAAGAAGAGATGTTCTCCTAACAGTCACACCTTTGAGATACTCATCATGGGCCTCTGTACCCACAACAGAGCAGATGAAGCAGTGGAACTCTTTTGTAAGATGCTGCAACTAGGATGCACCCCTGATAGTAGTTTTTATGCTCAAGTAATTCCCCTATTTTGCAAGTTCAGTAAAGTCAAGGAGGCGATTAAGTTGCATCAAATGATGGAAGACAATGGCCTTCAGTTGGATAAGCATTTGTACAGTGCCCTCATTAGATGCTTATGTGAGAATCAACTATTGGATGATGCGATAATGATGCTTAACAAAATGATGGTATCAGGTCATGCTCCAATGGCAAGTGCCTATGCAGACATTGTGGATTGCTACTGTACATCAGCCAAGTTCTGCAAGGCTTTGAGCTTTCTGGAGGAAAATGACGTCACAGATTCAGAACCATATAATGTGCTGCTGAGATGGTTGTGCATGGATGGCAGATTGCAGGATTCAGTAAGATATCTCGAGAAATTGCACAGCAGAGGTTTGGTTGATTGTGAGTCATGGAGCATTGTTATAACTCACTTCTGCAATGAAGGAAACATTAGAAGAGCATCTGAGCTCATTGGCAGGATGGTTGTTTCTTCATTTACACCAGATGAGAGTACCTATTCTGCCATTATATCTTGTTACTGTCGATTAGGCTTGTACATAGATGCCTTAGGTATGTTCAGAAGGGTAAGTGTTAGCAACTTGTCCTTGAATTCGGAATCTTTCTCACAACTTGTTGAGGTTTTGTGTCACACAGAGGGGATCCAAGAAGCTATTGAGGTTTTTAAATATCACTCTAAAAGAGGTTGCAGTCTGACAAGCAACTCACTTGATATGCTTATTCAAGGAAGTTGTTTGTCGGGAAGGATTCGTGAAGCAGTCCAGCTGCGTTCATTAGCTGTTTGCACTGGCACTTCTTGTACTTTTTTCACTTATGATGCAATTATCCAAGCATTACTTCATTTGAAGAAGGAGAAGGATGTATTGGTTCTCTTTGCACAAATGGTGATGGAAGGTTGTCTATTGGATGGGTACGCATACACTAGTCTGTTGCGCTCTTTCCTCACCAAGGAAACAATTTTTGAGGCTGCTATCTTGTTCAACAGAATGGTGAATCAGGCTCTTGTTCCCGACCAAGAGACATTTGAATTGTTAGTCAATGATATGGCCTTGTTTTCTTTTCTTAATATGGTTGCACAAAGTTTACTGAAAGTGGTAGATACAAGTGGAATAGTGAGCCCCAGAATATATAACATTATTATTTACGGCCATATTAAAGAAGGCTTCAAGAATGAGGCATGCAAGTTTCTAGATCAAATGCTAGAAAAGGGGTGGGTGCCTGATTCAAGGACACATCAGGTCTTGGTTGGCAACATTGGTGGCGAGAAGGATAAAGAAGTTGGTCAAGTCTACCAGACAGTGGATGATGACAATGTGAGCAACATATTGTTGGAGGGGCTAGATTGAGGGTCGTAGACAGGCTTTTAGATTTTAGTTGTTGTTCAATGACACAGAGAGGAATGTCATTAATGATTTGAACTCCATACTTGGTACAATGTTTGAACTTTGAGGATATGTTGTTTTGAGGTAAAAGGTCTCAAGAAATACTGTCTCATTACTCCCATAAAGTGCCATCTATTATACTAGTAAGAGTAGTAGAAAGACCTCCTGCAGAAAAGATAACGAGAGGTTTGTATGATCTAGAAAATCTAGATATGACTAGGTGACTAAGCTTTTCTGCATTACATCATTTACTTTTCTGACATTGTCGTGTCATTTTTATGACGAGCAATCTTTGCTATCCAGGAGTATATCATTTCTCAAATTCTACCTAGGTGCTCTGCCTGAACTATGCACTACTATATTTGTATATCCATTCTTGATTGTTTATGTTATGCATTAACAAAGCAAGCTGAGTCACTTTCATATTTTTAAGTTTCTAACTTTGTATATAGCACCTTAACATTGGTCCTCTGTTTTTTCATACTTTCATGACTTGATCCCTGTATGCTTTCATACTCTCTCACTCTAAACTTTCAATGCGGAAGCACACCAACACCCAACATTGCATGTACCACTGGGGCATCTGCTAACACACTGGGGTGTTACAACAAGAGTGTCTGGTGGCAACTTGCTTTTCTCAAAGGTTGAAACCTCTGTGTTCTAACTGCAGCCTCCAGGTTCGCACTCTTCTCTTTGATCCACTCTGCAATTGCGTGTCTGTTTGCATGCATTTGTGCACTCATATTATTAATAGCTGAAGCAAAGGGTCATATTTCACCACCTGTTATGCAGATATAAAGACTAAGGTATACCCAGTTTTTCCGGAAAGATGACAGAACCACCAGTACTATCCTTCCCCCCTGTTGGCTGCTGCAGCTCCGGATGTATGACAAACCCTGGACGTGAAGCCACCAATGCAGCATCCTTTGTAGAGCTCACAGTAAATTCCTCCACAGAATCAGAGAGCCATCAAATTTCAGCGATGTAATATTGTGCTCTTGCTCGTTTTCCATTCATTGCTAATGGTAAATTGGTGACAGAAAAAAAAGTGGAATCTCATGTCTACATGTAACCTTAGATTATGTGAAATCGGCCTGCCCTTGTGTTATGTACGTGGTGACTGTTGATAAGTTGTGTGCTATATGGGTCGCCAATGTTTTTGATAGTGCTGCGGAGTCGTAGTTTTCTGTGCGGTCAAGTTGGGCATTTGGCTGCTGAATGCAGAGGCTCTAGCCAGGTTGATAGTGCTGTGGAGCTACCTCCTATTCATAAAAAGAAATACCAAGTACTCCGAACTATATCACTATTTGATCTAGTATATTCTTTTTTTTCGAGTTCACTACACATTTATTTCAGTGTATAAGATATGTTATCTTTCATCCCTGTTGGTGCACTATGTAACTATTGCCCTCTTAACAGTTTCTTAACATATGGGTGCTGCGCGAATACCTGGTAAAGGATTTGGAAATTGTAGATGCTCCATTCAAGATCAACTTTGAACGGCTTATTGATGATTTTGTGTTTATGTGTTTCTTTGTTGGCAATGACTTTCTGCCTCACATGCCGACTCTCGAAATTCGTGAGGTTTGTTGATCTTAAATACATCCATTATATTCATGTAAGCTCTATTTTACTCATTAGATGATTTTTGCATGACTGTGATTAATTGCCAGCTGTATTCTGCAGGGCGCCATTACTCTTCTGATGAGTATCTACAGAACGGAGTTCGTATATGGGTGGTTACCTGACCAATGGAGGCGAGGTAAAGTTTCAATGTTTCATACATCAGCACTTGGTACACACTATTCTGTTTCCGTTTTGGTCGGTGCTACTTTTTTTTTTGCTTTGTTGGCAAGAAGGCTTGATAGTGTGTATAAGATAGGAAAAGGATGATAGTTGTCTAAAGTAAAAGTGACTGAAGGAGATCCAGGCTGTAATGTCACTTACATATTTGGGGAAGGCGAAATTGCATATCTGTAATAAGAACATGAATTGGAAATTATATGAGCTAATTGGATTTGCAATAATTAGTGTTGGACCATATGCATAGACACATCAGGCTGATTGGCTGTTCAGTGATCACTGGTCAGTAAGATACGTGTGTTATGGCGCAAGGGTGGCAGCCTTTGGGTATTGATTGATCCAGCCATGTGTTGGGGGGTATCCGAAAAACCGGATAAGATCCCCGAACACGTGAGAGAGTAGAACACTAAACACGTTCAGGGACTGTGACGATGCAATAGGAGACTAAGAATCTCCCACTAGTGGCACAAATTTCCAAAGTTATGAATCCCTTTACACGTGCCCTCGCACCCCCTTTTATAGGGAGACGAAGGGACTTTTACATTCCGAAAACACCCTTGCACTCAAAAAATATTCCTAATGTGAACACATACATGAATGTCTTTTTCATCTCATACATTTACAAGCCTGCCACTAGTTCACACCCTAAACCCGGACTTTTTGAGACGACAACTTTGACTTTACTTCCTACTTGTTCGTGAATCCCCTTGTTCATGACCTCCGAACCAGACTTCCGACGGATTCCCGAATCTCCCGTCTCCCGAAGTTCGTGACTTCGCAGGTTCGAGATTCCAGACCGTTGCGTGTTCGCGACTCCGAGGCTCTGCAGGTTCAAGATTCCAGATTATCGCGAGTTCGCGACTTCGAGACTTCGCAGGTTCGAGATTCCAGATCATCGCGAGTTCGCGACTTCAGGATTTCGCAGATTCCAGATTCCAAAAAACCGCAAATGCTTTGCCCCTGAAAAACATATCTCACGAACTTCGTTAAAATCGACGTTTCGAGGGTGACGGGTTTTCCTGAATTCCCCAACACTAGCCCCTCGGGGAAGCGGGTTGACTCCGACTATCCGATTCCACGAAAATCTCAGAATTTCAGTGAAAAACGTCACCCTCGGAACGTCGGAGGGGACACGCGTCACCCGAAAACCTTGCAACGGTCGACTCGAGACGCGTTCGCGGAACTACCCCCCTCGCCCCTATAAATAGAGGGTTGCCGCTGTTAAAATTTTTCACTGCTCCCCTGCTTTTAGCGATTCGTGACTCTTTCCTTCGCGAAACTTGTCTTACGCTCTAGCATTCGCGACTTCGAATTTTATTCGAACTTCTCTAAGGTATTGTTCTTTTCGTCCTTTAACTCTTATTTGTTCTTTCTATTGTATTAGGTTCCTTTACTCTGCGAATTTTATTCGCGAACGTTGTCCTTATTTCTTCTTTTCTGTAAAACCGTCGAATAGGTGGTTCGAGTCAAAAGTACCGCAAGACCCATGACGACCGAAGATCTTGCTGCAGTTGCTCTTCCAGCCGAACCGGTTGTACAGGATCCTGAGAATGCTCCACCTCCCGAAGAGGGGGGCTCACCCGCTGCTAGCGATTCCAGGAGCCACGAGGATGGTGAGGTCAGGACAGATGACGAAGACGTCGGGGATGTTGACGCCGACGTCAGAGATTTGGTCAGAACAAGGCTAGCGGGACCTTTGCCTCCTTCTCTTGTTTTCGGAGAGTCGAAGGTTACTACCAACATGATTAGAGAATATGAAGCAGCTGGCTTTTTCCCCTCAGGCACTGGGCGAGCTCTACTGGACGAACAAATCCCTGTTCCCGAAGACGGAGAGGTTGTCGTATTTCGGGACTTCTTCACTTGTGGCCTTAGGTTTCCTTGTGATCCAATTCTGCCCGCGATCTTGGATGCCTTTTCGGTGAAGATTCATCAGCTCTCACCGACGTCTTTCCTTGAGGTGTCAAAGTTTATTTGGATCATGAAGACCTTCGGACGTAACCTTAGTGTCGACGCTTTCGCCAGATTTTTGAGCTGGTCATTGTTCCCGATGTCATCAAAGTCGACGACGGGCAATATTACGAAGCTCAGCATGCATGCTGCACTTTCAACACCCGACGACAGAACACCCGAAAAGGGATTACGCGAATTCAGATCACTCCGTGCTGCAAGACCAACCTGACTGATGATTGGAACTCGTGCTGGTTCTATGTGAAGGTCGACATGTCTGAGGTTCCAAGCTACGAAGGGCCAGCTCGTCCTCTGTTCTGCTCTATCGAAGCCCTGTTTGCTGTGAATACTGCTGAATTCAACCATCGAGCAGTGGGGATCAGAAATTGCGAAAGCGCTTTTCACCTCGCCAGCACTATACTTGGAGGCCGTGACATTGTCGAAGAGTTCGTTGCTGCCGATATTTGGCCGATCTCTTATGGCTGGGGCCCCCAACGAGATCGTGTACTTCAATGTCAACTGGGCAACGCAAGAAGTCCCTTTCCCGAAGTTCGGCACTAAACTGAGGGAAGGCCAAAGTGCCGATGCTTTCATGGTTGAGGTCGAGAAAAAAGTAACTCTTATGATAGGCGAATACACCATGAACGAGTACAAGGCATACAAGACGCTGGTGAAGCACAAGAGAAGAATTAATCGCGTGCTTACTAAGGTCTGTGGGGACAAGTCTTTTAATTCTCGATGCCCGGGTCGCAAACTGGAGGTACCCACGGTCGCTGTCGCTAGTTGCTCGGCTGCTCCTATAAGTGCCCCAAGAAGAAGATCTTCGAAACGGGGCCCATCAATTATCGACGAGACTACCTCCTCTGGCGTCTAGCCTTCTAAGACAAGATCTCTAGAATCGTCGAAGCGCAAGCGCAGGACCTCCGAACAAATTTCGGACGCCGAACTCCAAGCAGCCTCCGGCCTCGCTCAGATGAGTCGCAAGAAATCCAAGAAAGCTGTGAGGAAGGTTGTTTCTTCAAGGGTTCGGCGGGTTCCATCTGCATTCGATGACAACCTCCGTGGAGGCGGCCAGCCAGAAAGGTTCTTGCTTTTGACCCTTGTTGAGATTTAACTTTCGAGAAAATTGCCCGTCGGATTCTGAGAATGAGTTCGTGGACATTGACTCTTTTTCAGATGCTGCCCCTGAAGTTCGGAAGGATGTGATCCCCGACGCTGCTGTTGAGCCCCCTGTTACTGCTACTGTTGCTGCCGTTTCTCAGTCCGTCCCCCGTCGTGATGATGCAACTCTCGAATTTACCAAGGATCTCGAACTCACCGTTCACCGGGGTGATGATCCTGTCCAGGATGCTCCCTTGCTCGAAATTCGTGAAGTGGTTCCCGAAGGCCAGGCTCCCTCTCCTTCCTTAGCTGCATTCAACAAGAGCTTTGGTACGTCTCACCGCGGCGAACTACTAAGTGTTGGTTTCGAGGCAGCTAGTATCGGGAGCGGCGCATCCAAGATTTTAACACTCTGGAAATCGCCTACACTTGTTGATGACACAGGAGAAGAAGGGTTGGAACAAACCGGAGGAGTCGCTCGGAAATCTGGAAAGGGGCCTCACTCCGCTCAGAGGAAGACTTATGCGTCGCTGGGTAAGCCTTCTTCGAGTTCGGGGAAGAAGGTCACCATGCAAAATCTAAGCAAACAAGGTTCGTTTCTTTTTTTATCAACTGTTTGCGGTTCTCAGCTTTTGATTTTTGCTTCGTGATTTCATTTGTTGAATTTTTCAGAATTCAAGGATCTCCTTCGTTCGTATCCTCCGTCCAAACTCGCGAAGTTTCAAGAGGATTATTCTCTTAAGTGTTCCATGCTCGGGAAAGTTGCCGCTGAACGGCTCATTGATCAAGAAAAATTGAACAGGCAACTCTCTCAGGAATCTAAGGAACTTAAGCGCAACTTCACCCTTGCTCAGGCCACGAATCTTGACTTGGAGAAAAAGGTGGCTGAACTGGCGGAAGCCCTGAAGCGCTGTCAGGACGAGAAGAAAATCGCTGATGATGCGCTTGAGCAATCTAAGAAAGATTTGGAGAAATTGCAAAAAACTCATGACGATGATCTGAGTTTATTGAGAACCTTCGTAAAACCTACGACAGATTTCAAAAGTCGCGGAAGACCTTCGAGCTAATAACGCTGACTTGGCCAGATCTCTCAGCAGCAAAGAGCAAAAAATTCAAGATCTTGAAAAAGCCTTGACTGAGCAGAGAGAGGCTTCTGGGAAGAAAATTTCTGACATTGTCGAGAGGTTGATGGTTTTGTTCGGAGAGTACGAAAGATCCTTGAATGAATTCGGCGTTCGCCCTGCGCCGCTTCCTGCCAATTTAGGACTTCCTGAGTTCATGGACTGGATTGATGCCGAATTTAAGGCGCTTCCCGAAGTTATCTCTGGCGCTAATGACTTCACAGCAGCCTTCTCCGTCGAAAGCATTCTAAAGCTTCTGCATGACTTCGATTGCGCAGATCTCGCGAAGTTTCGCGAAAAACTCTCGCAGTTTCCCGGCGCCCTGAGTACCTCAAGAATTCGGCCAAACGAGGATGTTCAAGTTATCAAGTCTAAATTCGCGAGGGAATTTTGGCTAGCCAGCGGGAAAGAAGCTGTCAAGAGCATTGCACGTGCTAAGCTTGCTCAGGTTAATTTTCGGACGATTCTGCTCGCTATTGCTTATTCGCGGGATTTTTGTCCCTTGATTTTTCTTACATTTGTTTCTTCATTTCTTTTAGTTGATCGAGGAAGAGAATCGCGGAGAAGGCGCTGCATCCCCTGAATCGTCTACTGAAGATGAAGATTCTAGCGACTCGGGAGAGGAGGGCTCAGGCGGCAGCAGCGACAATGGCAGTGATGGCGACCAAGCTTTGGGGCACGAAGGGAATTCTCCGAAGGTTGACATCACGGACTAGACGTTTTCCGAAATATTCGCCCCTCATGGCTGAATCTGTATATTTGTACATTCACTTAGTTGTAGTGCTTTGTCTGAACAAGCTGTTTTGTAAACTTTAACCTGCGCAGGTCCTGCAAGTTGGGCCTGCGCAGGACGTGATGCCACTACGGATTCATCGCGATAAAATATTTGTCAGTGGCGAAGCATGGCGCTTGTTCAAAAAGGCTCATCCCGAACAGGATTTTTCCGATTTTTGGCTCGAGGTTTCGCTTAGGTTTTCTATGGGATGTTTCGATCTTTCTTCCTTTTTCCTGCTTCGTAAGGAGGAGGGTTCCAGTGCCGCGAATTCATGTTCCGTGAAGATTTCGAAGACGGAGCCCCTTAGCCCAATTACCGGCGAGCTCGACTTTGCTTATGCTAGCGACGTTGCAGAAGACAATAGTTGCGAACCAGGACATGTTGTCGAACTTTCGTTCTAGAATTTGTACTTATCAATGTAATCGGTGCTGAACTGTTTCAAAATTCTTATGCAATTAAGGCAATAAAGACGTTTTCTTTGAAAAAACGTCACCCTCCCCCACCTTGCCGTTTTGCATGAAAATTTCTAGGCAAGTTAACGTAGTTCCACTGTTCCTCGAATACTTTGATCAAACGCGATTTTGGAGAAATCTTCGCAAATTCTTTAAAACTTCAAATGTTGTTAGACAAGTCGACAAAATTTGTTCTCGAATTTTGTGGACTTGACCCTCTTGGCATACTTGCCTTGGTTGATATTGCAACCCTCAGTTGCTTCAACCGTGATTTTCTACGAATTTCTACACGACCCCTTGCCCTTTTGCCAGAACGATTTTTTCGTGAAATTTTTTTGGCAGTTTTCATTAAGGAAAATGAATTTTGGAACAATGGCACACACATTCACTTAACCGCAATCGTCATTACTTATCATGATGGAAACTCAGGCTGCATCTCATCGTTGTCTCGAACCTTTTCGGTGGGAATCCTTTCGTGGATGGGATTTTGGGCCACAACTTATTGTTGTCTCGGGCCTTTTCGGTGGGAATCCCTTCGTGGATGAGATTTTAGGCCACAACTTATTGTTGTCTCGGGCCTTTTCGGTGGGAACCCCTTCGTGGATGGGATTTTAGGCCACAACTTATTGTTGTCTCCGGCCTTTTTTCACAACCCCTTCTTCTTTTCACAATGGAATTCTGGCTATCAAGAAGCCTTTTTCACGAACTTTTCTTTTTTCACGATGGAATTCTGGCTATCAGGAAGCCTTTTTCACAAACTTTTCTTTTTTCACGATGGAATTCTGGCTATCAGGAACCCTTTTTCACGAACTTTTTCTTTTTTCACGATGGAATTCTGGCTATCAGGAAGCCTTTTTCACGAACTTTTCTTTTTTCACGATGGAATTCTGGCTATTAGGAAGTCTTTTTCACGAACTTTTCTTCTTTCACGATGGAATTCTGGCTATCAGGAAGCCTTTTTCACGAACTTTTCTTCTTTCACGATGGAATTCTGGCTATCAGGAAGCCTTTTTCACAAACTTTTCTTTTTTCACGATGGAATTATGGAAATACGCAATTTGGGGAAGACTCTTTATATATATATATCACAAAGAGTATTTACATGGGATCCGCCTCGTTAAAAACCTTGCCGCTTGATTTAGAGCCACCTTTGCAAGGAAAAAGTACGATTCTCCTTATTCTAATGCAACTAAGAAAATAAAGGCTAATGTTTTTCCCGAAATCACTTATATACACGTGATTCAGATTTTTGCTTTTCAGAATGCAGATTTGCGAAAATAGAAAAAAATACTCTAGACTACTTCTAGCTACAACTGGAACTCTCAAGGGTAATACCTTTTCAGGCTGTCGGCATTTCATGAATATGGCAACTCTTCGCCAGTTTGCTCCATCAAACGAAAAGCCCCTGCCATGTGTGTTTCTTTTGCAATGTAAGGCCCCTCCCAAGATTCATGAAGTTTTCCCGGGGTCTCCCAGTTTTTCTTCCTTTTCAACACTAGATCGCCAGTTTTGACGTCCTTTCGGACCACTTTCTGGTCTCTCCAAGCTTTAGTCTCGTTTTGGTACTTCTCAATGTTCTCAGCAGCTTCTAGGATTGTTAGCTCGATCATATCCTTTTCCACTTTCTTATCAATTTCTTCAATCTCTTTTGCTTTCAGAACTCTCATGTTTTCATTTTTGATTTCCTTTGGTGTCATTGCCTCAGTGCCGAAAAGTAGGCGAAAGGGCGAGAAGCCCGTTGCTCTTGACACGGTAGTGTTGTGGGACCAGATTACTTTCGGCAATTCATCCACCCATTTACCATTCTTTTGGTCGAACAAGCACTTCTTGATTCCCGAAAAAATCAGGCCATTTGCCCTTTCAACTGCTCCGTTGGACTGTGGGTGGTACACTGACGAAAATTTCGCATGAGTACGCAAGGTCTTGCAATATTCTTTGAAAGTGTAACAGTCGAACTGTTTCCCATTGTCAACAGTCAATTCTCCAGGAACCGCAAACCTGCACACTATGTTCTGCCAAAAGAACTTCTGAATTGTTGGTGCTTTGATGTTCGCAAGTGGTTTTGCTTCCACCCACTTCGTGAAATAGTCGACTGCAACAGCTACGAATCGGCAATTCCCCTGAGCCGTTGGCAATGGCCCTACTAGATCCATTCCCCACCTTTGCGATGGCCAAGATGATGGAATTAAGTGAACTGGCATTGAGGGTAAATTCTGTTGTTTCACTGTTTTCTGGCATGCTTCACATTGCCGAACTAATGCCTTGGCATCTATGTTTATGGTGGGCCAATAGAATCCCTGCTTTATTGCCTTCTTGCTAAAGCCCTGGTGCCTATGTGCGCACCACAAAATCCGCTGTGAATTTCCTTAAGAAGCTCTAGGCCTTTTTCGGAGGTGATGCACCTTAGCTAAGGCTCAGTGACTCCTGATTTTTACAGTTCTCCGTTTACCGCTGTGTAGCCCTGTGCTCTTTGTTTCAACCTTTTCTCTTCCAACTCTTCTTGTGGTTCATAATGGCCTCTCAGATAAGCCATGATTTCTGCTCTCCAATCGGGAGTCTCCACTACATTCACGATTTTCGGCCTCGAATCCTTGATGGATGGTTCTCTGATGATTTCGAAGAACACATCGCGGGGTAGTTCTTGGTTTCTGGCTGCTGCTTTCGCCAGCTTATCTGCCTCATTGTTGTCATCTCTCGGGATATGCTGGACTGAGTAACCTTTGAAGTGCCTTTCCATTTCCCTGACTTTTTCTAGGTACTTCATGAGAACAGGATTTCTTGCTTCACTTTCTTTTTCGACATGTTCTTGAATGACTTTCGAATCCGTTCTGATTATGAAGGTCTGCTGCCCCAAGGTTTTCATTTTACTTAATGCCAGAAGTAAAGCTTCATACTCTGTTGTGTTATTCGTGGAATGTTCATCGTTCGCGAATATGAGCCGGGCTGCATATCTTATCACTACCCCCGCCGGGGATGTTACGACAGCCGAAATTCCAACCCCCTTTAGCACCAAGCCCCATCACACTGGACTATTCAAGTCTCAGGTATCTTTTCATCGAGGTTCTGTGTTGGTGAGGTCCAATCCACGACAAAATCTGCCAGAACTTGCGACTTTATTGCACTTCTCCTCTCGAAGTCCACTACATATTCTGAGAGTTCAGCGCCCCACTTGATTATGCGGGTAGATCCCTCTCTATTTGCGAACAAATCACTCAATGGCTGATTGGTGATGACCCTTATTCTGCGACTCTCGAAATAGTGCCTTAGCTTCCTTGCTGCCATGATAACTGCGTATGCAATCTTTTCCAGCTCGGAATAGAAGATTTTCGAGCCAGACAAAGCTTCGGAAGCGAAGTATACTGGAATTTGTTTGAGCTTTCCTTCTTCCTCCTTTTCTTGCACTAGCACAACACTTACTGCCGAATTTGATGCGGACACATATAGCAGAAGTGGCGATCTCAGTTCGGGAAGGCACAACTTGGTCATGTTGGACAAGTAATCTTTCAATTCTTGGAAAGCTCGCTTCTGGGTTTCAGACCACTGGAAGTTCTTAGCACTTCTGAGGACTTGGAAGAATGGTAAGCTTCTTTCTGCAGCTCTGGGAATGAATCTGTTAAGGGCAGCCACTCTCCCTGTTAATTTCTGCACATCCTTCACTAAAACTGGGTCTTGCATTTCCACTAACGCCATGATTTTGTCGAGATTCGCCTCTATGCCCTTTGTCGAGACTAGACATCCGAGTACTTTCCCCTTGTGAATGTCGAATACACACTTCTCCGGATTTAGCTTCAGATTTGCTGCTCTCATGTTCGCGAATGTTTCTGCCAGGTCACTGATGTGGTCTTTTCTCTGAACACTTTTGACGACTATATCGTCCACGTATGCCAAGATGTTCCTCCGGAGTTGGGGATGGAGGACTATTGCTATCATTGTTGAAAATGTACATCCTGCGTTCTTCAGCCCTTCTGGCATTCTCACGAAACAGAATGTTCCGAAGGGAGTGATGAAGCTCTTTTTTTCTTCGTTCTCTTTGCGAACCCTGATTTGATGATACCCAGAGAACATATCCAGGAGTGAGAGCATCTCGCTGTTGGCTGCATCATCTACGATTTTGTCTACCCTTTCCAGGGGAAAATCGTCTTTCTTGCATGCCTTATTCAAATCCGTGAAATCCAGACACATTCTCCACTTTCCATTTTTCTTCTTCACTGGTACAGTGTTGGCTAGCCAGACTGGATACTTTACTTCTCTGATTACTTGCGCGTCTTGCAGCCTTTGAACTTCGGCTTCCACTGCTTTCACTTTTTCCTCAGACATTTTCCGAAGTTTCTGTTTCTTGGGAGGTATTCTTTCGTCTGTTTCCAGGGCGTGTTCAATGATGTCCCTGTCGACACCTTGCAGGTCCTTGGCTGACCATGCGAAAACATCTTTGTTTTTGTTCAGGAATTGTACGAGCTCTTTGTCCTCTTCGGCACTGAGGTGAGCCCCTATTGTGACTGCTCTATCGGGCATGTCATCCAGATACACTTTCTTGGTTTCACCATCTGCGGCTATTTCAATCTTTTCTTTATCCCGCCTGGCCTCTTCGTAGGTTTCCTTCTTCTCATCAGCTGTTTTCAGCTGGTACACATTTGTCTGGCCAGGCGTATGACCTTTTTCTATGTTTCTGGCCTCTTGTTGATTGCCGAACACCGTGATAACCCCCTTGGTGCAGGCATCTTGATACATAAGAACTGTTGCCTTATGACTGTGTCGAATTTGTTCATGAAGCCTCTGCCGAAAATCGCGAGATACGGGTGATGGATGTCGACCACATCGAAGGTGAGATTCTCTGTTCTGGCATTGTCAAGATTTTCGAAAGAAACAGGAAGTGATATTTTTCCAACTGGCTTGATTGGGTTTTCTCCGAAACCTTGTAATGGGTATTCTGGCGGATCCAACATGTGCTGGCTCAGATTCATCTTTTCGAAAGTTTTCAGGAACAAGATGTCTTCCGAACTTCCATTGTCAACTAGGACTTTTCCGATGACCCACCCAGCTATGTTTACCTCGATGACCATGGCATCATTGTGAATTGTGGATTTCAGCTTGAAATCCTCTTCTGTGAAAGTGATTGGCACCTTCGCCCATTCCGGACGTGCAGCTGGACCGTCATTGATGATGGTGTTCACAGACCTGAAGTAGTTACTTCTTTGCTTCTTAGTCTCGAACTCCATGGCTGACCTTTCTGAGATTGGCATGATAGTCCCGAAAGACGGCAATGCTTTGGAGTTCTGAGGTCCTGAACTTGACTGAGGTCTTGACGAGCTGTCTGGTGACTGTGGCAAGATTTCCCGAATTGGCTGTGGTTGCTGGATTGATTGGATTGCCTGTGACTAGGGAAAAACTGCGGAGATGGTTGCCATGATGATTGTGGTTGTGAAAACTGCTGAATTGGGACCGAACTTGGTTGAGAGTTCATGAATTGCGGCTGCCAGAAGTTTAGGCGAAACTGACTTGGCATTGAGGATGCGATGCTCATTAACGCTTTTTCTTGCTGGATTCTTGCCATGTTTTTCTTGGTTTCTGGGCACCCTTCGGTGCTGTGTCCCCTCCCATGATACTGACAATAGAAGTATGGGTCTTTCGGGTTATGATTCGTGAGTCTCGGGGGTCCTCTTCCTCTTCCCCTTCCTCTGGGCGTGAACCCTCCTCTAGTGTTGGGTCTGTTGTTTTGGTCAGGCTGTGGATTTTCCACATTGTTGACATTTCGTGGATTCTGGGATTGTGCTCTCCAGGTCATTTCTCTGTTGCCCTGCCTGGCTTCGTTTCGTTCGGCTACTCTCTTGATGATCATCATCAGACAAGATGTATTCTTCCAGTTCATGAAAAATTTCCTCAACCGTCTTGGGTTTCTTTCTAGTCAGATGCGAATCTGTTGGTCCTGGAGTCAGACCCTTTGATTAGCGCATTGATCGTTGTTCTTTCATCAGCTTCTGGGATTTGGGATCTCTGTTGCATGAATCTTCTCACGAAGTTCCGCAATGGCTCTCTGTCTTTCTGCTTGCAGTTGTACAAATCTGATGCTTCAGTTGTTGTGTCATGGAACATCTGAAATGCTTGCATGAACTTTGTCTTGAGATCTACCCAGCTACAGACTGAGTGCGGCGGCAGCAAAGAGTACCAATTCAGTACTGGTCCTTCGCAAGCAATGATGAAGGATTTGGACAGTGCAACATCATCTCCTCCTGCTGAATTCACAGCCGATTCATACCTCATAAGGAACTGCCTGGAGTTTCCGAAGCCTTTATATTTCGGGAGAGAAACCGGCTTGAACTTCGGTGGCCACGGTGCAGTTTGCAGCCCTATGGACAGTGGCGATTCAGAATAACGAAGTGTGAGATTCCGTTTCCCGCGAAGAAGTTTTCTTTCGGGGGTCTTCTTGCTGGCCCAGAGTTCTGATGTGGCGATTCTTGCCACAGGGAACTGTTTTCTTGTTCTTTCATTTCATCTATTTCTCTCTGTATTGTTTCGATTTGTTCTCTTGCTTGGTTCAGTTGTTCTAACTTTTCAGAGATTTTTCTTTTCGCTTGCAACTAACTTGCTAATTTATCCTTATCTTTTTGCAGCTGTTGTATCTTCTGTTGAACTCTTTCGAGTTCCCTGTCTATGGTGTCATCATCATCATCAACGTTCTTATGCGTTTGCTGTTCGGCAGGTTGTTCTTGAGTGTGTGCTGTCTTCTCAGCTCTTGCCTTCATCAGAGCTTCGAGTTTTGCTCTCCGTTCTTGATCTGTGGGGTTGGAAGGTTCAGGGACGAAAGAGATTTCATTCCCCTGGGGAGGATGGTGGTCTTCTCGATTTGTCTCAACTGCAATGTTCTTCTTGGACTTCTTCTGTGGTGGCATCGTGAGCTGTTCTTGGCTGAAACACAGTGGGCGCCAATGTTCGGGGGTATCCGGAAAACCGGATAAGATCCCCGAACACGTGAGAGAGATAGAACAGTAAACACGTTCAGGGACTGTGACGATGCAATAGGAGACTAAGAATCTCCCACTAGTGGCACAAATTTCCAAAGTTATGAACCCTTTACACGTGCCCTCGCACCCCTCTTTTATAGGGAGACGAAGGGACCTTTACATTCCGAAAACACCTTTGCACTCAAAGAATATTCCTAATGTGAACACATACATGAATGTCGTTTTCATCCCATACATTTACAAGCCTGCCACTAGTTCACACCCTAAACCCGGACTTTTTGAGACGACAACTTTGTGTTTACTTCTTACTTGTTCGTGAATCCCCTTGTTCATGACCTCCGAACCAGACTTCCGACGGATTCCCGAATCTCCCGTCTCCCGAAGTTCGTGACTTCGCAGGTTCGAGATTCCAGACCGTTGCGTGTTCGCGACTCCGAGGCTCTGCAGGTTCAAGATTCCAGATTATCGCGAGTTCGCGACTCCGAGACTTCGCAGGTTCGAGATTCCAGATCATCGCGAGTTCGCGACTTCAGGATTTCGCAGATTCCAGATTCCAAAAAACTGCAAATGCTTTGCCCTTGAAAAACATATCTCACGAACTTTGTTAAACTCGACGTTTCGAGGTTGACGGGTTTTCTTGAATTCCCCAACACCATGTATTTTGCTGTTTCTCCGATGATGGCCTTTTAACTTTTCAAGTATGGTTGAGAAAGAGTGCATCTTTAGTCATTGTGAACTAGGTTCGAACACCTTCCCGAGTGCATGTTGTTTTCCTAAAGCTAAAACTGTTTGGTTCTTTTGCAGCGTGGACACAAGAAATATGAAGGACCTGAAGAAGATAGAAGAGCACTAAGACCATACAAAGCGAAGTTTGAGCGTCTTCCAGTGAGTGTATGCCATATTAGAAACAGTTGACTGTCGAATTGAGCAATTTCTATTGATGCTGGCCAACTTTTCTGGCATATTTCTATTGCTAATTCAGAGAGTGAGTCTGGTGGTGCCGATGTTGGAAATATGCCCTAGAGCCAACTGGATTTGATCCACTAGTGGACTCAGATGGATTTGATCCATTATGGTGTAAAAGTCCTAATGGGCCACAAATGTTGTAAAGCCCATTAGCATTGGAAGGGGTACACCATCTATTAGTCCCATATTGCTAATGGGCGATGGTGTGGGGGGTTTTCCTCCCAATAAATATGGACCACACCCCTCCTGAAAAGACACAACTTTCTTAAGTAGCAGCCGCGCTGCCAACGCTCCCTCCTCGTCGCACTCGCGGACCTAGCAGTCCGGCGTGCGTCGCTTCCTTCTTCGTACGTGTGGATACCTTGGAGGTGCTACATCTGGAGCACTTGGATCGGACGAGCCGCACGTGCAAGTCAAGAAGGACGTGAGCAACCGCACCGCTCTGCTACCCTCGACGCGTTCGTCTACATCGAGACGGTTCCGCTGCATCTGCGCGTCTAGTGGTAATCTCGTGATCTCTGACAGCAGCAGTTCCTGTTTTGCGGGGAAAATTATGTTTTGCGCTAGCGTAGCCACCCCGTCTCCCTTCAGTGGTATCAGAGCCAGGTTGCTAAGTTTTAGATTCGGGATGTGTGCATATAGAGATATGCAGATGTAGATCAAAGTTTTGATCGGCTTCGTGTTCTTGACGTGATGGTCGTGTAACGAATTACTCCTACCGGTCGGAATTCCGCCATCGGAGTTAAGTGATACACGTAAACCCAGTCACAACGAGAAGGAGATCAATTGGATTGGTCGAATCGAAGCTAGGTCAAGTGCCGGGCGCATGGGATGCGTGGCGGTGGCGATTGGATCTCTACGGCCGGGAAAAACCGGAAAATATCTTGTTCGGAAAAACGGTCATAACTTTTCGTGGTTAACTCGGATGAAGACGTTTTCTATACGAAAATTGATCTACATAAAATTTTACACATGTGATAAACCAGCTTTGCTGGTCTCGGCGAAATTAGTTTTGCCAAATTCGGCTTGCAAGATGGGTTTTCGAGCGTTTTAAGTTTGGACGTCGGAATTGCGATAATCTGTTTTGCAGGTTTTGTAATCGGTATGGCCTATATGTGTATGTGATGCATGTGTGTAATTTTTTCGTGACATGCGTGTCACGCGTACGGCAATACGGCTGGAGCCACATGTATTGTCAAAATTAATGTAATGGTCTGCGTACCAATTTGTGATGATATAATACGCGATTGTGTAACTTTCATTACTAGCACGCGTTATATAGTTCTTGGAGGACTCATCACATGGAGGATGGCACACACAGATCATGGAGATGGAGATCAACATGATGTACAGGTCAATGGAGATGGAGATCACCATGCGACAATAGGCCATACCGTGTTACAACTATGTGAATGTCGTTCTTACCGTTCTACTTTTACATGCGACAATGTTATTTTCTTGCGTGTGATGTTACGAGTAGAACGATCCCTTTGGAATTTTAAGTTAACATGCCCTCCCAACACTTGCCACCGTCCCACGTCTCGTACAATTAGTGGTGGGTCTATGAAATTAGGGTGCCACTAGTTTTCCTTGACTAGACGGGTTTGTATCGGATACTTACACGCATAAGTGTTGGTTTGCTTATCAAAGTCATCTTAACGGTTAAGGATTTTGGGGCATAAAGGTTGGGAGCCTAGACATAGAGATGTCACCCAACAACAGTAGTCATATGTGATATG
The DNA here is from genome assembly GCA_947561735.1 of Cenchrus americanus. Taxonomy (NCBI): domain Eukaryota; kingdom Viridiplantae; phylum Streptophyta; class Magnoliopsida; order Poales; family Poaceae; genus Cenchrus; species Cenchrus americanus. Next base: position 6,746,701 of record OX387240.1, on the reverse strand, counting down.
ATTAGCAAAGAAGTTGCTTACCGATCTACCTTGTTTACTAGCGGTGACGCAAAAGCTCACTAGTAGACTTGTTAGTTGTGGATTCTGAATCACTAAGTATCAATGTGGGGATATTGATTTTAGTGGGAGTAAATTCTTTTATTTTACTCTGTCATGGATATATTGTCTTAGTGTTTTGCATTTATTATTCTCGTTGTAGATTAAAGGCACCTAGCAACACCACATCGTTTACCTTGCATTCGGTCCTTGAGAAGGACAAGTTGACTGGAACAAACTTTACGAGTTGGATCCGTAATCTGAGAATTGTTCTCAGAGCTGAGAAAAGGGAAGGAGTTCTAGGCACCCCCTTACCAATAGATGATAACATTAAGAAAAGCACGGGCAGTAGTCATGTGATGGCGATCCAAAACAAGCCGATCTTTAAAAGGAAGGGCAATTCTTGGAAGAAGAAAGGTAAGGCCAAGGATAAGATCCCAATGCCAAACCAGGCGCCCAAGGCTAGTCCGGTGCCAAGGCTGAATGTTTTCATTGTAAGAAAATCGGTCACCTTTGGAAAAGAAATTGTAAGTTGTACTTAGCTTCTATGAAAAGCAAGGGAAGTAAGGGTACTTCCACTTTAGGTACACTTAATGTTTATGTTACGGATATTTTCCTCACCGATTCTTATACTAATTCTTGGGTATTTGATACGGATCGGTTGCTCATATTTGCAACTCGATGCAAGGAATGATAAGAAGTAGAAGTGTGGAACGAGGAGAAGTTGATTTCCGTGTAGGCAATAATGCAAGAGTTGCTTGCATTGAGCGTCGGAACGATGCAACTCCACCTCCCGTCGGGATTTATTATGGAGTTGAATAATTGTTATTTTGTTCCTAGTTTGAGTCGAAACATTTTATCCCCTTCATGTTTGATGAAGGATGGTTATTCATTTGCGAGTGAAAACAATGGTTGTGTGATCTCTAAGGATAATATGTTTGTGGCTTGTGCATCCATTGTGAATGGCTTATTTGTTTTAAATCTTGATGATTCACCTATCTGTAACATAAGTGCTAAAAGGTCTCGACCTAATGATTTAAGTCCTACCTACATATGGCATTGTCGTTTGGGTCACATCAGTGAAAAGCGCATGAAGAAGCTCCATAACGATGGACTTTTAACTTCGTTTGATTTTGAATCCTACGAGACATGTGAAGCTTGTTTGCTAGGCAAGATGACCAAGATGCCTTTCTCGGTTTTCCCGAGAGAGCCTCGAACTTACCGGAACTCATACATACGGATGTGTGCGGACCAATGAGTACGACGGCTAGAGGTGGATACCAATACTTCATAACGTTCACCGATGATTTAAGTAGATATGGTTATGTCTATTTAATGAAGCACAAGTCCGAAACTTTTGAAAAGTTCAAAGAATTTCGAGTGAAGTAGAAAATCAACGTGGCAAGAAAATCAAGACCTTGCGTTCGATCGTGGAGGTGAGTATTTGAGCCATGAGTTTAGCGATCATCTAAAGAGTTGCGGAATTGTTCCACAACTTACGCCACCCGGAACACCTCAAAGAAACGGTGTATCCGAGCGACGTAATCGAACCTTGTTGGACATGGTCCGATCAATGATGAGCCGATCGGACCTACCATCGTCATTTTGGGGTTATGCTCTAGAAACCGCAACTTTCACTTTAAATAGGGTACCTTCTAAGTCCGTAGTTAAGACACCATATGAGATGTGGACCGGTAAGACTCCCGCTTTGTCTTTTACGAAAATTTGGGGTTGTGAGGTTTATGTGAAGAAACTTCAATCGGATAAATTAACACCTAAATCGGACAAGTGCATATTCGTGGGATATCCAAAGGAAACCTTGGGATATTATTTCTACAACCGGTCAGAAGGCAAAGTGTTTGTCGCTCGGAACGGTGTTTTCTTAGAGAAAGAGTTTCTTAAAAGAGAAAAATGTAGACAGAAGGTGTATCTTGAAGAAGTTCAAGATGAGCCGGTTGGGCAAGATTTCACAATTGATGCCAATGTAGCTGAACGAGTTGAGATGCCCGTGGCAAGAGAAGCACCACCACAACCACGAAGGTCTGAAAGGGCACGTCGCGCAACTAATAAGCTCAATCTCATGATCGCGGGAGAGCGCGACATATTGTTGTTAGACAATGATAAACCTATGACATATGCGGAAGCAATGATGGACCCAGATTCCGATAAATGGCAAAGTGCCATGAGATCCGAAATAGATTCCATGGATAACAATCAAGTTTGGAACTTGGTTGACCTCGCCAGGATGGTGTTAAACCCATAGAGTGCAAATGGATCTATAAGAAGAAGAGGGACATGGATGGAAATGTTCACATCCATAAAGCTCGACTTGTTGCAAAAGGTTTTCGACAAGTTCAAGGAGTTGACTACGACGAGACATTCTCACCCGTAGCGATGCTTAAATCTATTCGGATCATTCTAGCTATAGCTGCATATTTCGATTATGAGATATGGCGGATGGATGTCAAAACGACTTTCCTAAATGGAAATCGACCGAGGATGTGTATATGACACAACTCGAGGGATTTGTTGATCCAACCAATGTCGGGAAGGTGTGCAAACTTCAAAAATCCATTTATGGATTGAAGCAAGCATCTCGGAGTTGGAACCTTCGCTTTGATGAGGTGGTAAAAGGGTTTGGCTTCATTCAGAGTGAAGAAGAGCCTTGTGTTTACAAGAAGGCAAGTGGGAGCTCTGTAGTATTTCTAATCTTATATGTGGATGACATATTACTGATTGTAAATGACATTCCTATGCTTGAGGCCGCTAAGACCTCATTAAAAAATAGTTTTTCAATGAAGGACTTAGGTGAGGCGGCATACATTTTGGGCATCAAAATCTATAGAGATAGATCAAAAAGGCTTATAGGATTAAGCCAAGACACTTACATTGATAAAGTGTTGAAAAGGTTCAACATGGAAGAGGCAAAGAAAGGGTTCTTGCCTATGTCACATGGCATACATCTTAGCAAGACTCGGTGTCCTTCGACAAGCGATGAGCGGGAACACATGAGTAGAATACCGTATGCTTCGGCCATCGGATCTATTATGTATGCAATGATATGTACACGTCCGGATATTTCGTATGCACACGGTATTACAAGCGAGATACCAATCGATCCGGGTGAGGGTCACTGGACGGCGGTTAAAAATGTTTTTAAGTACTTAAGAAGGACTAAAGGCATGTTCCTAGTCTATGGAGGTGAGGAGGAGCTCGTTGTAACGGGTTACACCGATGCTAGTTTCCAAACTGACCAAGACGATTCAAAGTCGCAATCAGGATACGTACTTACGATAAATAGTGGAGCCGTGAGTCGGAAGAGTTCTAAGCGAGGAGACGAAGGGCGATTCTACAACGAAGCCGAGTACATCGCGGCTTCGGAAGCCGCAAAGGAGGGTGTTTGGATAAGGAAGTTCCTTTACGAACTTGGTGTGTTTCCGAGTGTCTCTAGCCCATTGGATCTTTATTGTGACAACAATGGGGCTATTGCGCAAGCAAAGGAGCCAAGGAATCACCAAAAGAATAAACATGTCTTGCGGAAATTTCATCGATACGAGAGATCGTTAGACGAGGTGATATCAAGATATGCAAAGTACACACGGATTTGAATGTTGCGGATCCTTTGACAAAACCCCTTCCACGACCTAAGCATGAGGCGCACATGAGAGCTATGGGTATTAGATATATTCTATAGATTAGCTCAAGTGCAAGTGGAAGGATGTTAGAAATATGTCCTATAAGGAATCATAGAGATGATTATATTTCATTATATCCATGTCACTTGGTTCTTTTATTGAATATCCATGAAAGGCGACTTGTATTTGATTGGCAATTATGTGAATTGTTTGTGAAACTCTTTTACTTGTATGGATATTCAAAAGTTGTCCCTAGTATGAGTTAATGACTAGCACATGAATTAGTTGATGACTATGTTTCACAAGTCATGAACATGGAGATGTATAACTAATAATGTGGGCACATGTATGACATGGGGCCGGACCGACCCAATTTGAGACCTTGTTCTCTGTTTACACAACGTATACGGTATGTCCTTAGACTTGAGATTGTCGCATGTACTCAAGATGTGAATTGACCTACTTAGGGGCCATCAACCGCTACTCAGAATCGGGTAGTCATAAAGATGACTTTCGGGTTTGTCGGGAAGCATCTTTGTGAGGCATGGTCAATCAAGATAGAATTTGCCCCTCTACTTGAGAGAGATATCTCGGGCCCCTCGAGTGATCGGATCAAGAAATGCATGGCCGTCTTTGGGTTAAGGGTTAACCCCCTTTTGATGATACGAATCACGGTGTCGAGAAAGAGAGGTCAGCTTGGAGCTAGACCAAATATCGCGAGGCAAAGGGAATAGCATGTATGAATTGTTGTGATGGTTTGTCTGATAAGATCTTTACGTATGCATAGGAGTTGACACGTCTTGCTAGAGGCCGCTATCAACTATTGATCGAGTAGTGTACTCGGGTCAAGTCTATGTGTACGTGAACCTATAGGGTCACACACTTAAGGGGTTGGAAGCCGGATGAGGATGAATATACTTGCATAGTTGACTCTAGTGCAAGTGGGAGACCGTTGGAAATATGCCCTAGAGCCAAGCTGGATTTGATCCACTTGTGGACTCAGATGGATTTGATCCATTATGGTGTAAAAGTCCTAATGGGCCACAAATGTTGTAAAGCCCATTAGCATTGGAAGGGGTACACCATCTATTAGTCCCATATTGCTAATGGGCGATGGTGTGGGGGGTTTTCCTCCCAATAAATATGGACCACACCCCTCCTGAAAAGACACAACTTTCTTAAGTAGCGCCGCGCCGCCAACGCTCCCTCCTCGTCGCACTCGCGGACCTAGCAGTCCGGCGTGCGTCGCTTCCTTCTTCGTACGTGTGGATACCTTGGAGGTGCTACATACGGAGCACTTGGATCGGACGAGCCGCACGTGCAAGTCAAGAAGGACGTGAGCAACTGCACTGCCTGCTACCCTCGACGCGTTCGTCTACATCGAGACGGTTCCGCTGCATCTGCGCGTCTAGTGGTAATCCCGTGATCTCTGACAGCAGCAGTTCCTGTTTTGCGGGGAAAATTATGTTTTGCGCTAGCGTAGCCACCCCGTCTCCCTTCAGCCGAAGCTATTGCTGAACTCTAAGAGTGAGTCTTGTGGTCCTGCTGTGTGTGGCTTCGGTATGCCAGATGAAACGATCTATTTGCCCTCCCAGAAATCCGAATTCATCTCACGAATGAACCAAAATTACTCGATGCATGCATTGTCCATTTGTTGGAATTTGCAAGCGTTGTTTCTTTCGTTCCTAGGAAGTTTTGGTTTGTCGCGAGTGTTTGTGTGAATGCATTGTTTCTTTTGTTGCTGGAGTGGTGGTGATCTTTTTCCGGTTGTTGTGAAGTAACGAATTGGATTATATTAATTGGTGATGCCCAATCAGTATCCTAATCTGCAAGGATCATGTGGCGTGATACAAGGATTTGATGGAATTTTGTGGCAAGTGCTCTGTAACAAAAAGATATATAATCAGACTAGTGTCGTGCCCGTGCATTGCTACAGTTATAAAGAATTCCAATGTAAATACATAAAGTATGAGAAACATGATTTTATTTGATACACAAGAATCAACTTTATCATATTTGTAGGTAACAGTCTAATATGATGTGAGATTGTTGAAGTGACGAACGATCTATAAACATCAGCAATGATGAAAGAGAAGTGGTTCTTTGTATGAGATTGTTGTGGGACACCCATGTATTAGAAAATAATATAGAGGTCTGACTCGCACAAACCATTTAAGGAAACAAGCAATTGATTTTATGACAAGCTCTTTGCCAGAAAACAAGCCCAGCATTGACCTAATTCTTTTGTTTGTTCTTTTATACAAATGGACTATCTTGGAAATCATTTTCTTTCACCTGCATGACAACAAAAGAATAATTTAAAGTCTATCAATGTCAACTCAGACTTGCATTGATTGTTTCAAATTAGTCTACTCAAACCAACTTCAAATACCAACAAATTTGTTTTTCAGTATGGTTCATTTGGCACTAATGGCACATAGTTGAATCATTATTAACATTTCTTTTTTCTACAAAGTTCAGTAACTAAACCATATGAGACATGCACTTGTTTCTATCCTCTTTTATAAGCATTTGGAGCTTTCAAATTTTTGCCCACAATATATAATATTAGCATGAGATGTGGGCCCATACGAAAAATATCCCAGCCTCCCACAGTTCCACCGTTCGAAGCCCACCCCGGCAGAAAAAAAATCGCAGACTCTCCTTCCCAGCAGCACGGTCTCTCGAGTCCCGTAGGGAAAAAATCCCCAATCTCCATCAGTCATTCCCTCTCCTTCCCTAGCCCCAGCAGGTCCCCCGCCGATCCTGCAGGGACCAAGGCTGGCAGGGCCGCGGCGAGGCCCAGCGGCGGAGCTCGCTGGTGCCCTCGCGAGGCCGCGACCGCGGAGCTCGCGCACGTCCTTGCGAGGCTACAACGACGGATCTCACCATAGCTGCTGATGCGGTTGGGGCAGGAGGCGCGGTGACCGCCATGGCTTGCGGCGTCCGGAAGGAGAAGAGGGCGCCATGTCCTGCAGTGGCAGGGCACGATTCATCGGCATCTGGTTCGAATCGGCAGCAGCATGGCTTGATTCGTCGATGACTACTGCGGCTGGGGTGGGAGGCGCGGCGTCCGCCATGGCCTGCGGCGTCGGGGTCGAGCCGTTGTGTTGACGTAAAATCAGCACCTCACGCCAAGCACACAGCAAGCGGAAAAAGCTAGCTTAAAACATGTGGTCGAATCCGAAGCGTGCCAGTCAATTTTCCCTGAAACTGACAAAGGATGAAAATAGTTAGATAAAACCTGGTACTTTCCGGGTGGTACCAGACAGTTCCGTATTTACGGCTACAAAGCCAATCAAAACGACATATAGCTACAAAAAGCTATCTGTCGGCAATCTAAACATCATTCGTGAACTTTAAAACATGTAAAAAGGGTATAGCCGAATGCATGACGTAAGCATGATGAAAGATCGGTCTTTATCTAAACAACATTGCAATACGTAACCATGACCGATTATCAAGGATGAATCACAATAAAATAAATAAAGGTGAAGCATGATTATAAATTTGCAGTAAACAAGCATGCATAGGCCAAAAGCACTAGTCTACCGCATGTCTAGGTACTTTCAAACCCGTCGAGCGTGACACCAAACAAGTTAATCCACCGCATGATATGTCTTGTTTGAAACAACACCACCAACCAAGAATAGATCAATCCACCGCATGATACAATCTAAACATGGAAGGCTAAAAGCATACAATATTTAAAACAAGCTTATGAACATGTTTCACTCGTGGCAGAATTGCCGAATACAGCTGTACAGCCGATTCGGGTTCCGTGGAGAAGGAACAAACTATGCTAAATTAACACGCTGGAACCCGCAACACGTGGCAATCTAGATTGATTCGAATTCGGCTATTGAAGAGCACGCGACCCATGCATCACATCGAGTTAAGGATTTGAATGTGCATCATATGGATCGCAAACAAGATAGAGCCGAATCTAGTCAATCTAAATTGGGCAATGAGAGTGTTACATGAATTAAACATAAGAGCAAAATTCAAAGCAACACATGGTAACTTAATGAATCTATTAGATCTTGCCAAATCTAGTAGAGCCGATAACTAGCTCCAAGCTAGATCTTAGCCTACCGCATGGCTCATAATCTAACCAGAAAGCCCTCTTGAACCAAGCATAAATCCACCGCATGATACTAAGCATGGTAACAAGACTACTTGCATCACGGTCTAAATCCACCTCATGATACTAGACATGATACAAGGTTGCCGGTACTTACGGAGGTCGACGGATCAATGGCTCCTCTCGAAGAACTCGACGACTCGACTAAAGGACTCGAAAGTTGGCACGGGCCGGTTTGTTGTCAAATTGTTCGATACCTATTACAAACACTAAGGGTTTATATTTATACACTTGTCCTAACACGACTCCTAGTCGACCACGATTACAACATTTATTGCCTAAATTAATGCCCCGGCGCCAATGTCCGTCTTGCACCCGTCATCAATTCGTCCCTTCTTTACATTCCGGCCACGTCATCACGTATTCCCGAATGCTTTCTCTTCCAAGCGCGAAACAGCCCTTCTGCCGAATGATGGCGTGCTCCCGACCGCAGGCATCTTTATCGAATGCTTTGAGAAAAACCTCTTGCCGAATGGTGCTCTCTTACCAAACTCGGCCCACAGGTCAGTCTCTTTCCTGTACCAATTTTTGGTGTTAACACGTTGCTCGCAGTGTTCTTCTCGACGCCGTCGGGTGGAGGATAAGGCTACAACCCTGCTGCCGGCTAGGCGGCTTCGTCTGCTACGCCTCGCCCGACGGGCCTCGGACACGGCGGAGGAGGTCGGTGTCGCCGTTGTAGCTGTTCAGCGGAGGTGGAGATGGAGTGCCTTCTCTGGGGGGCCACCAACGGCGCGCGCGGCGAGGAGGTCCTCCCGCGGGGACGCGTCGATGAGCTTCTCCTTCACCTCCGCCTGATGCTGCTCCGGTCTGCGTCGTCCTCCATGGAAGATCCATCACAGATCACAGGGAGAGAGGGAGCGCCAACAGAGGTGCCTGCCGACCGCGAGCACGTCGGCCCAGGCAGTCAGGCGCGGGACGTCACGAAGCAGGAGGAGAGCGATGATATGTGGCGCGCGACGCACTCGTCAGCGGTGGGACCCACACGCCTGTGGTTGTGCCGGCAGAACGCCGAGAGGGGCAGAACCACGGGATGGAGCGTTGCCCTTACGCGTTTTTAGGGGTAGAGATGCTTCACTGATTATATATCTCTACTCCTAAAAAGAATGAAGTGGAGACAAAAACTTGATCCTACATTTTTCTGCTCCCGTGAGTCTGCCTCCCCGCGTGCGTTCGCACTCCGTCCCCGCGCGTGCCCCCTACCCGAATCGGCCAATCCCCTCTTTTTTCCTCCACCCGTCGCCACGCCTAACCTAGGCACCTTGCAGTCGTCTCCTCCGTGCCGACGCCAGCGCCGCCACCACCTCCTCTGTGTTGTTGTTGGCTCGTCATCTCGCGGTCCTCTTTTCCTCCATCCGCTCCGGAACGTCGCCCCTCTTTTCCCGCCGTCGCGTCATCTCGCAGCCGCCATCGTGTCGTGCATCCCCCGTCGCCGCCTCCCTGGCCACCACAACATCACTGGCGCCCTCGCGCCCTCGCGTCCTCCACCGGAACACCGCCTCCCCAGCCTTGTTCTGAGATCCGCCGCCGCCTTGACTGCTCCCCGAGCCGCGCGGCTCCCCACGGCCGTGCCTCATCCGTCCCCACTCGCCGTCCTTGACACGGCACAACCTCTCCATTTGTGTTCTGAGATCTGCCGCCACATCAGTGACGACGATCTGCTCCTCCGGCCGTCAAACACCGTCAGTCACAACTCCGCCGGAGAACTCCGAACACCACTCAACAGCTTCCTCCACCACACCGACCAAAGGATCCGCCGCTCGAAACTGCACCCCCATCGTCGCCCTGGAGGATCCGCCGTTCACCGTCCACTGGAGCCCCCACACTCGCGTCCTGCTGGGCCTTCCCTCCACGCCAGCGTGCATCTTACCTCTTCCTGAAAACGGTAACCTCTTCTGATTCCATAGTAATTGCAGTCTCCAATCGAACCTATATTCAAGACCACGACAACACAATCAGGAGTTTGTGTAGCAGGTTCGTCCCTGTGACATGGTATTCTGCACTCATAGCTTCTCCAAATTTGCCCCCTGTATGTCCATCAACTTTAACTGGAACAATTCTTGCTGGGTCCCCTTGCATCAAAATTCATTGGATACCACAAAGTATTTTCTTAGACTTTGCTATGATCTCTCATGGTTAGTTTTGATGGAAATGCTAGAAGCATGCAGAGGGTTTCCTTGTTCAGACATTAGGCATTTTGATTTGCAGGCAGACCAACACCAACTGTTAGTCATGGAATAAATTTCATATAGAAAATGCATATTATTGTCAAAGCATGCATGATTACAACTTAGTACCTGGCCGCGCTGGTGAATTCACATGTCCCATAACACAATAATCTGCAGATTACTATTGGCTGGCTCCAATGCGTGTTTAGAGCAACATATTTTATCCCATTGTTTATATTCTGTTCAGATGTCTTAATTTCTCACTGGTGCTATGCAGATTTAGAAAGAAGTTGAGCACTTCCTGGACAACATGAACTTGTTGATACCTTAGTCGTGCTAGACTCTAGCATGGTCCATGCTAAGTTCCACCTTTTTATATTCATTTGATTGGTTAATTTCCATCATGCCTTCTCTATGATTTCGTGAGATCTATCCATTTCCCTCTTTCTAATGACTACACATATGTGTGCAGCATATGTATCTGTTTTCCTAAATTGTTTATATTAGAGATTGTGCATCACTGCTATAATAATCATAGCTTGTGCTTGGCCCATTTGTTACCGAACCACTTTATCCATGTAGTGTAATTTCTAATATAAGTTTGTATGCTTCTAGGATTTAATATATGGACATATATTTCAGATCAAAGGAAATATATGTCTCTAGGATTTTGTGCTCAAGTCCCTTGAACAATCCCGAGTGACCCATGAAAATGATATTGTGTCACATTTTCCACAAACTATTAGTACCTAGGTCAATGGACATATCACAACTTTGCTAGAGAGGTAGATAAAAAGGAATTGACAAAATGCATTTGGGTGCTGCAGCATGTATCTATCTGCCTCACATGGCCTCACAGTTTTAGACAATTATCAGCTTCACATGGCCTAAAAGTTTTAGTTATGGATTATGAAATTAAATACAACTTTTGCATTTAGTTAGATGTCCATGCACAAATTTATTTCTAATTAATTGGGATATCACTATAATTTTGTCTATTGCTCAGGAGGGCGGCTAGCAGCAGTTCTTTTAGGAAGTATGCTTAAAGATGAGACAACATTTTTTTGCGGGCCAAAGAGAGCTTTATTAATTTGACGAAACAGAAATACAATCAGCAGAGATTAGGTCTGTAACACATGCAGGTGCGCGACCTATCCATGCTGCCGCATTGGCTGAACGCCTACCTAACTGAGCAAGTTCGTGAGCAATATGGTTACACTCTCTTTTGGTATGAACCACACCCCAATCTTCTAACAGCCGGGTGTGTTCTTTAGCTTCTCCAATGAGAAAGCTTATCTCAGACCTGTCCTCACTGTTCGACAGAGCGTTGTGCACTCTTGCACAATCTGTTTCGAACACAATAGGCCCCTGTATCCATTGAGTAGCAAGCCGGACTCCTTCAAGACATGCATTGGCCTCCACTTCAATTGCACTGGTGCACTGGGGTACACACCGCCAAGCAGTAAAAATCACTTCTCCTTGATGATTCCTTGCGATTACACCCACACCTGCCTCTCCTGTGTGCTCCACGAAGGATCCGTCAAAATTGATCTTGGACCATCCCACCGGCGGGGGCTTCCATCTCTGCACATCTGCTGAGGCCCTGTTTTCGGACCTGCTACAGGGCTCCTTGCCCTTGCTGGAAATGACTGCTTCTTTCTTCTTTGCCTGCTCACAGGACTCCGAGTAATTTAGTAAAAAGAACACTGAGTCAGAGATAAGTGAAGAACCTGATTGATGTGTAATATTATTGTGGACCGTCCATGCCCGCCAGAAAATTAACTTGACATGATCTTGTTGCTCCGTCGGGCATCTGTCTAGTAACAACAGCAGCCAATCAGGCCCGGTAAACCTGAACCACTCCTCAGGGAGTGCCCAGTGTGCTCGCATAGCTTGTCTCAGGTGAAAGGCTTGTGGGCACTCCACTGTTGCATGAAAGCTCGTCTCCGCTGCCTGGCCACACAGCAGGCAAGTATCCTCTTGTTCAATTTTCTTGGTAAACTTGCGGCGCCGGGTAGGAAGGGCATTTCTTGCCAATTTCCAAATAAATACCTTAACTTTTGGCGGGAGATCACCCTTCCACACATTGCTCCACAGCTTTCGCTCTCCATCAGGTCTCGCATTCGAAGTTGTACAAACATTCAGATCACGTTGCATTAGTCCCAAATTATAAGCACTCCGGACAGTAAAAATACCCAACTTTTCATGTGGCCATGCAAGGAAATCCTCTGTTCTTCTGCTCGGTATCTTAATTTCCCGGATAGCTTCAGCATCAACAGAGTTAAAGGTCCTGGTTAGCTTGTCATTATCCCATCCCATGTCGTGTATATCCATCAATTCAGAGACCCATTTCAGTCTGCACCTGCCTTTACTGGAAGTGATTCTGTAAGAGAATGGTCTAGGGATCCATGGGTCGCGCCAAATTCTGATCTGTGAGCCACATCCCACTCTCCAAAGTATTCCTTGTTTCAGTAATTCCAGTACATGGATGATAGATTGCCAAGTATAGGATGAATTAGCACTAAAAACTGTATCAATCAGGCAGCCATGTGGGTAATATTTGGCTTTCAATAGTCTAGCACATAGGCTATCTGGGAATTGTATCAATCTCCATGCTTGTCAGGCAAGGAGGGCTTGATTGAAAATTCGGAGATCCTTGAATCCTAAACCTCCTCTGCCCTTTTTGTGGGTAAGTTGTTTCCAAGCAACCCAGGTCGTTTTATGTTTGCCATTGTCCACTCCCCACCAGAATTCTCGTATTATACGAGTCAACTCATCACAGATACCTAGTGGAATCTTGAAGACACTCATTGTATATGTTGGCACAGCTTGGGCCACAGCTTTGATTAGCACCTCTTTTGTTGCAGCCGACATATTTTTTTCGGTATAGTCCATTAATCTCTTACCCAACCTTTCCTTTAGTGACTGGAAGCGAGCCCCCTTCAATCTACCCGTAGGAGTAGGCAAACCCAAGTACTTGGGTTCAAACGAGCTTCTCTCAATATCAAGCACTTGTTTCACTTCATTTTGTAACTCTGGATTACCTTTCTAGTTGAACATAATGGAACATTTGCTTGGATTAATTAATTGGCCAGTGCAACGAGCATGAGTATCAATAATCTCCTTGACAACATGTGCCTGATCGGCATTTGTTTTAAAGAATAGCAATGTGTCATTTGCAAATAATAAGTGAGATACCCCGGGAGCACCCCTACAAATGCGCAGCTCTTGTAGGGCCTGCGACTCCACCTTACTGTTGATAATCTTCGAAAGTCCATCAGCTCCAAGAGGAAAAGATAGGGCGAAAGTGGATCACCTTGGCGAAGACCTCTGGACGGGGAAAAAGGGGGCGTCACCACCCCATTGAAGCGAACCTTGTAGCGCACTGACGTCACGCAGGACATGACCCATTGCACCCATGAACTTTGAAAGCCCAACTTCAACAAAACTTTGTTCAAAAATCCCAATCCACACGGTCATAAGCATTCGATAAATCCAGCTTGTACGCACAAAAATCCCCCCTTGCGTCTGAATTTCCTTTAATAGCATGTATGCATTCAAAGGCTATAAGAGCATTATCAGTAATCATTCTACCAGGGATAAAAGCACTCTGGTTCATGGAAATTATATTCTGCAGCAATGGTCGAAGCCGGTTCACAATGCACTTGGAAACCACCTTGTACACCACATTGCATAAACTAATTGGCGTAAAATCCTTCATAGATTCCGGGTGTTTTGTTTTAGGAATGAGCACTATACAGGTGTCATTAGCACCCTACGGCATAATCCTCGAGGCGAAAAAATCCTGAACTGCCTTTGTAACATCCTCTTTGAGTAGGAGCCAGTTTCTTTGAAAAAACCTTGCTGGCAATCCATTTGGCCCGGGCGCTTTCAATGGCCCAATTTGGAATAACGCATCTGCAATTTCTTCAAGGGTATATGGTTTACACAGTTCCACATTCAAATCATCAGTAATTTTATGTTCAAATAAATTCACAACATCATCCGGGTTGATAGAACTATCTTTCGTAAACATAGATTTAAAATAGCTTCCAGCCATACCTTGTATCTCGTCCTCATCCAAACACCAACTCCCATCCACTCTTCTGAGTCTATTGATTTTATTCTTTTTCCCCCTCCACATTGCTTTGCGATGGAAGTACTTAGTATTGCGGTCTCCTTCACGTAACCAAGAAATACGTGATCGCTGAAGCCACATCATTTCCTCACGATAAAGGACCTCATCAAGCTCCCTTTTGGCTTCTACAATTTTATCCCTGTTGTATATTGGGTCTTCCCATTCTAGTCGTTCCATCTCTTTTTTCAACTCCTCAATGCGCCTATTGATTTCCCAAAATTACCTGGTAGTGATTTGGGGGCGCTCTATTTCACTTGAGACCGTCGCCATCGACTTGAGGAAAGATGAGACAACATTGTATTTATTAAAGGCATTGGCACATCTTGTGGTGAGGACCAGGTAATTTGAAGTTCCTTTTGTCATTCATGTGTCTTTTGTGGAACCATTTCTTGTTACATTACATTATACATTACCTCTTTGTCAGATTCGGATGAAGCATTTCAATTCTAAAGGGTCATGACATTGGTGTAAGCTTAGGGTAAGAATATTTTGGATTATATATTTTCTTCGGAATTCATGACATTAGGAAGGGCATATTTGTCATTGTTGGTCAGATCCCGTTTATACTTCTGATTTTTCATTTCACTTCCTTTCTTTATATTGAGTTTCTGGAGCATAATCTTATTATCATAAAACTGCAGTGGCATAATTAGTGATGCAAGGGCCTAATTAGTATCATTACAAGATTCAGTTTTATGTAAGAGCAATTTGGTCTAATTAGTATCATTATTAGTCAAGTGTATATATCTCACTAACAATCCAATGAAATTTGCTTTGAAGAGTTGGATTTACTTATCCTAATATCTTTCTAGGAATAGATTTCTTAGAATTGGACAAGCTTCAATGACCTCTATGTCTTTGGACTTTTCAATCTCTGATGTATATCTTTTATACTCAGATATTTGGAATCTCAAGCTGCTGATACAATATGATAAATAACTGATTACAGTGCATGGGCTCAAGTGCTTAACTGTTCTGGTCTGGGCATTTTCTTCCTCGCATTTGGATTTTTAACAACTCTTCCTTTTGAGTTCTTGTTAATCAGGACTACCATGAGTGTGATAATGAAGGCTATCTGTGCGGAGGAGATGGACATCACTAACCAGCACCTCAATCCATGCAAATACACACACACACACATATATATATGATGTATATGTATCAATAATTCTCATATACAATGAACTACCATTTAATCAATTCTTCATCTACGTGCAGATTTGCATGCCGTGCTCCCACCACATCATAGACAACATGCCTCACTTGCTATGACAAGGAGGATTGCCAAGATGGCTGTCACATTATGAGAGGTCCGTCACAAACTTTCAGCAGTAATGCCGCCATGCCAACGTTTTCTTACCAATCAATTTGTGTTTAACTGTTATGGACTACAACATTTGGGATTATCCATTTACCATAGGAAACATGCGAGTATCAAACCATTCGACTTTTATTTCAATTCAATAAACTATAAACCTAACCCACTTGTGAAATATGTATTGTAATGACAAGTCCCAAGTTTATTTTCTTGGACAAAGGATGATAGCAGAGAAAACTGCATGGTTTATCTCGGTCAGTAGTTGAACTCTGTCGTCAGCTTACCAACAGTTTAGTCGCTTAGTTGAACTCTGTCGTCAGCTTACCAACAGTTTAGTCGCTTGTTTCTCTGTTTGCTTTTTCTTGCTAAAGTTCCTTTTCCTGGATTTTAATTCTTATTTATGTTGGTTGACAGTGAGTTCTACAATAGCATATCCCCAATTTAAGACACTTTAAGACAAGTAGTATGTCTTGCTACACTTTCTTTTCCGCACAATGTTTTATACTCTAATCTATAATCCTGATGACATTTTGTTATTGATATTCCAATTAAGATTTTATATTTTAGGTATTTGAGCATTATTGCATATTCAATTGGAAGTTGGCAACTGTATTCCAGTGAACAACATCATTGACTGGCAGATTCTGATGGCTACCAATGGAAGTTCCATTGTTCGTTGTTTTGCTGGAGAAGACAACCATTTTTATATACACTGATGTGTGCATGATTCGTCCATATAAAGATAATTTGTTTTGACTACCAACACATTATTATTTAGTATTACTCATTTTTCACACTATTAGTCTTGTTGAACCTCCGTATGTTCCGTTATAACCATTTTGTTGCCCGTAGCAACGCATGGGCATTATCCTAGTCCTAAAAAATGAAAAGGTCACGATTTGGGTCTAAGCTCACTAGGCCGTGGCCCAAGGGAGGGAGGGAGACGGCCCACCAAAGACCACTCGCGGGGCTGGCTTCTTCTTCCCAGCGCCGCTCCCTCCCGTCCCAACCCCGCGCCTCTGCTCCGTCCCAACTCCGCTCGCCCCCGCGCCGCCATCCTGCATCGTCTCCGGCGACTACCGTCGCCGTCGACCCTCCACCTCCCCCGCACGCTAAACGGGTGAGCCCTCTCCTTCCTCGGCTCCTTCTTCTTCTTCTCCCCTGCCTCCCCCGCCCCGCCTGAAGCTGACCCACGACATATTTCGGCCCAATCCATCTGCCCCTATACATCCGTCGGTGTTGCTCGCCCCGTCTTCTTCTCGTCACTCGCCTGCGCCGGCGCGCCACCCACTGTTTCGCCCACGCGCGCCCCCCTTCCGTCAGATCAATTCACGAGGGCTACGCCACGACTGCAACCGGACCACCGTTGCCTCCGTCCGCAGACGAGCACCGCGGACCCCGCTGCCATCCACCACCTGCGTGCTCTCGAGGACGCGGAGAGGGAGCTCCCGAACTCGTCGGCGACCCCGCGGTCCTCGAGCTCGCACGCGCGAGTGCCGTGGCCCTCCGCCCGCGGGAGGACCAGCTGTCCACTCGCGGCCTTCCTCTTCTGGTCCTGCCGCCTCCCCACGGTCTTTTAATCGGTAAGACCCGACCTTAAGCTCCCACGCGCGCTGATCGCAGTCCTCCACAGCTTGAACTGAATGATATCTGGTAGTATCCCTTAGGTGTTGACGAACTGGGATTTAATATTGTAACTGAGATTGATCCCATGATTGTAATTTCGAACTAGCCAATTTTTGAGCAAAGAAGGATTTAGAACCCACCCTCTGTTCCCCACAGGTGTATCGAAGATGCCGCAGGTTATGGTGGTGGCGCGGAACTTCATGGATATGGTGGCTGCGCTGCCTGCCTCCAAGCTTGACATGCTCTATGACTCTGCCTTCATTTGCGAGGCTGTACTCAGGTCCGATATCCACATTTTCTGCAGTGCATTATCCGTTCCCAGTGATTTCCTCATCTTGATTCAGTTAAAGCTTGCAGGTCACTCCCTCCACTAGCGAAGAAGTATGCACTGCAGATGTTGTACGTGTTGGCACCAGTGACCGCTGCAGCTATGGAAGAGTGGGTGCTTGATGAATATGCTTCCAAGCACAGGGTTGCCATTGATAAGCTGCTCCAACTCAGGGTCTTTGTCGAAGTGCGTGATAGGTTAGATCATCCATCTCTCTTAGAAAGTTATGGCTTGACGTATGAGCAGACCGTAACTCATCTGGGCTAGACCAGTTATTAGTGAATCAATTGGAACTCAAAAGTGATGATATGCTGATATATATCTTGTCTTTGTTCTAGTGTTTTGAGTCATTTATTGCCCTTTTTTGCATTCATGGGAGCTTGGATCTTAACAGATAGCAAGTTGTTTTAGATTTTTTCCAAAACTGTTTTGCCCCATGACAATCAATAATGCATGTTTTGTTCAAAGCAAGCAATAATTTGCACTTCAGCCACAAATTTGCATGCTTCCTATGGTAACCAAGCGGTATTCTCTGTACAGTATATTCAGTGGGCAACTGTGCATGTATGGCAACATGTGTAGTTGTAACAATGTATTAAGTCATGATATATCTTTCATTTAGTCAGCCAACATTTTACATGTTCCCTATGAAATAGTAGTAATAATGATAGGAAGTATGATCAGTATTTACATGTTCTTATGGTAATCTTGAGGCCTGAGCTCTTGATGGCTATGTTGTTATTCGTTAAATTATCATCATGAGATTGCCATGTCTTTGGATGCAAAAATTTACACATGTCGACCAATGACACTAATAGATTCACATGTTTCTTTACTCCGGCTTAAAATATTGTTATATAATTCTAACGGAAAGCGATTGTGTTATGAAATGCGTCGCACATACAGAATTCTTATGTACAGTGATGGCTTGGTATGATTGCTTATTTCTGGAAACGTTCATACTACTTTAGTCAAGGTAGAGAAACAAGGATTGGTAATGATTTGATTAATCATAGTAACTGGCTCTTAACTGTAGCTTCTCTGGAAATACTGCTAACTTTTTATTAAATCGCTTAGGTCTGCTAGCATGCTGGTGCATGGTTAATTAGGCCATTCCTAACTTTCATGTTGCTCTGTATATAGACGAAAGGAGGTGAGTTACAAGATGAATCAAAAGTTCCAGGGTAATATGCAGAAGTATTTGGTTGACGGGTACGATTTTCTCAACTACTCTTTTCTTTGTTTGAAATCACATGGTTGATCCTATATCAAACTTGGAGCTGCTATGGTGGTGTCAGCAATACAGCATTACTGCATGGTTTCTCCAGTGTATATATAAGATTTAAGAGTAGTGATTATTCTGCCTTATTCTATCAAGTACAAACTATTGCATTTCTACCGCTGTTTGTGTGAAAAGAAGATTGTTTTATAGTGGTCTGTACATGTTTATTTTTTTAAAAAAATTCTAGCATGATATACCTTGAGCTGGATTCCTTTTGTTTCATTAGCTCTATTTGTGGAGTATATTAACTAGTTATCATACTGTCTGTACATATTTTAACTTTTGTTGCAGTGGAAGTTTAGCAAGGGAACCAATACCGTTAAGTGTCACTGGTAGATTGCCTGCATCAGCAGACCTGGAAGCCTATGCTCTTGATCAATGGGAGGTTAGTATGACAAACCTTAAATCAGAATTTGTTTAACATGCCTGTTTCCTACTTTACTTTATATCATCTTTTCGTTTCCCTTATTCAATCTGATTCTAAGAAACACTCCGAAGGTTCCGGTGTTTATTCCCCTAGTGAAGGCTTATATATATATATTTTTTCTATGGGAAAATAGTGCTTCTTGCTGCAATTGATCAATTCATCTCAAGTCGAAAAAGGGACAAGTTTCAGCTCCTCCATGATGAAGACATTTCAGCGGGGCCTTCTGAGTTCAAGGTTCCATCTAAACCCTGTATTGATAGTTGGGGTTAATTTCTTATAAATGAGGACAGTGAAATGTTGTTTATTGAGCAATAAGTGATTGGAAAATTGCTGCAAGTCTTTATTTCTTATAGTGCAAATGGATAACATATCCAGTTGCATTCTCTACAATTATACATAGCTAATTAGCCATACACTAAACCAGCAATTGTAGCTAGTAAATTGAAGTTGATGTGGTCTGACAACAAATTGCTGTTGGTTTACTATTTTATTTCCTGGATGTAAAAGATAATTAACCAATGATCCTAGCAGAACTTGCTTTTGTTAAAATAGTTAAGATATCTGTAAGTCATGTTTGATGTTGTTGGGGGGTTACCCGAAAAATTTGGATGACAGCCCTAACACAAGAGAGAGTTCTAAGCACGTTCAAGTACAGAATGAGAGCGCAAAGAGACTGTGATTCTCTCTGCAAATAGCACAAGTTCCAAAGAGTCTGAATCCGTTTACACGTGCCCTTGCGCCCCCTTTTATAGGGAGACGAAGGGACTTTTACATACCGATAACACCCTTAGCCTCAGAGAATATTCCTAGTGTGAACGCATACAGGATTGTCTTTTTCATCTAACATATTTACAAATCTGCCACTAGTTCACACTCTAAACCAGGACTTTTTGGGACAACAACTTTGACTTTACTTCTCTCCTGGTTCGTGAATGTCTTCGCGTGAAACTCCCGAACTGGGTCTTCAGCAGTTTCCCGAGTTGGCCTTCGCTTCTCCGCTGGTTCGCGCATGTCCACGCGCCTGACTCCCGAACTTAGCCCTCGACAGATTCCCGAATCGGGCGTTCTCCGAAGTTCGGGCCATTGACAGTTCGAGATTCCGGGCTTCCGCATGTTCGTGACTCCACTTCTTCACCGAATCAAGATTCCCGAGTTTTGCACATTCGCGAATTCGAGGCTTCACAGGTTCCAGGCTTCCGAAAATCGTGAACTCCCTGCTCCTGAAAAACATGCTTCGAGAACTTTGTTAAACTCGACGTTTCGAGGGTGACGGGTTTTCCTGAATTCCCCAACAGATGTCAGTACTCATGTAAATCTCATATTTTTCATTTGCTGTTGAATGCTGTCCAGCTTTGCATAGGTTTGCTTCACTCCACTGATATAAGCAGTAATTTCCGTAGACGTGGTTATCTGATTTGGTATGTTGGCAGGGATGGTGAAGCTCCAAAGTTGACTGAGAATGGCTTCCAATTTCTTGTGAGTTCTCAGCTCTCAGCTATCTGATAGTTGTCATACTTCCACATTTGGTTCTTATTATTTCTATGTTACCAGCTTATGGAAACAAATGCACAACTTTGGTACATAATGAGAGAATACATTTCCTCTGCAGAGGTATTGGTGGCATATTCTTATATTTATTTTTGTTCACCTGTAATTTTTATGCTGAATTTGTTGTTGCATGTTATTAAATAGGAACGTGGAGTGGACCCTACAGAGCTGATATCATTTCTCTTGGAACTTAGTTTTCATAAATTGGGAGCGGTAAACTTTATCTCCGAAGATCATGTTTAAACTTTAAACATGTATAGATAGTACTCAACATTTTTGTCCCCTGATGTCCATGAAAAATTCTATGGCTGGAGCGCCTTTTCTTTTAGAGATACAGTACATGAATATGAAAAGGAAGTGTGAATGAAATATGAGTCATCTTGAAGAAGTTGTAACTGTTCCACTTTATCTAACATAGCAGGAAAATCAAGCTTATCTGCCTTAAGAATATTTTGAAATAAGATAGGCACTATAGTTTTGAGTCTAACAAAATGAAATTCCTGCTTCTTATGTCGAAGTCTCCTGTCTGGCACATTGGTCTAAAATTCATGGCCATACTTTCTGTCTGCCGTGTTCATGTTTCAGGCTTATAGTTTGAATACTCTGACTGATGTCCAAAGAATTGCCATCAGGGATCTTGCAGTATTGGGAGTAGTAAAACTGCAGCAGGTATGGATTTTATTTTTGTTTTTTCCCTGATCATCTTGTTGATAATGACGAGTGATGAATTTCAGGGTCGAAAGGATAGCTGGTTCATTCCTACCCAATTGGCTACAAATCTCTCAGCAAGCTTGTCAGATTCATCATCCAGAAAAGAGGTTGCATAATATAGCCTTCCCTACGTCAACTATTTATGTTTTTTTAAGTCCTATCTGTAACTTCCACCTACTTGTCCCCTAATCAACGATCATAATGAAAATATGTATTACATTTAATCTGAGAGATGATACTTGTGATGTCATTGCAGGGCTTTGTTGTTGTGGAGACAAACTTTAGAATGTATGCATACTCTACCTCCAAATTGCACTGTGAAATTCTGCGCCTTTTCTCAAGGTACATGAGATGCCCTATGAGTAACACAACCTAGCTTCTCAATCTACCACTTTTTGTTAAAGCTATGGCATCATAGCTCACTGCCTCCTGTTCAGGAATTACTTGCTTTTTTTATTGATGTGTTATATGATTTATGTTGCACGCAAAGGGTGCAACTGATCTGTCATAACTGTATGGGCCTTTGTACTCTTTCGCCTCTGTACTCTTTCTTAAAGCTTCTTTACCTGATGCCACTTGAGTACATGACAATTCAGTTGGTCTGACATTCCCAGTGGACTGATCAGTTGTTACAATTGTGAATTCCAGGCAGCTGCTTGTTTAGTTGTGCTGTGGACCTGACAAATTAGACTGCACAGGTTAAGTTTCTAGAGTCATGCAGTGCTATGTCTAGGTAAAAAATTATCTTAATAGAGTAAGGCATTTATAGACATCGGATGGAGGTGCTAAGCCCTTTTGAACTGTGTCGTAGGCAGCTTGTAGATGTAGCTGTTTGAATCACCGGCATCTGAATAAATATTGATGTCCGCTTTGCACTGTTGGCTGTAGTGTATTAGTTCATACGGGGCTTTGCTTCCTTGCACTATTGCCTTGCTCTATAGATGGAAAGTAGGAATTTATCTTTTGCATCCGACTCAGTTGATCGCAGGTTCCAGGATTTGAAACAGAAAACTTGGTTTTGAATGACTCCAGTTTGCAGGGTCCTCTTTTTATCTAAACGCTTGATTACAATGGCATGATTAGTTCTGCAGTATTATCATGTTTGCTATTATTATTCCAATATTTGCTCTTCTTTCCAGGGTGGAGTATCAACTTCCAAATCTCATCGTGTCTGCTATTACAAAAGAAAGTATTTATGGTGCTTTTGAGAATGGAATAACTGCTGAGCAGGTAATTCTAATTATACTACTTCGATTCTGTTTTACTTTTAGCAGTAACATGCACACAGTCAAGTATTCACATATATAATTAAAAATGTAATGGTCATAGGTGTGTTTGAGATTATTAACCAAAATGACAAATGACAGTGGGGTATTATTTTGCTGCAAAATCCATCGATTAGTACATGCACGATTATTTTAGTGCCATTTTTTAAAGTTCGCACCTGCTAACATACTCATACTTAATGCGGTTATTTTTTTGGGCACCATTTAAAATTTGGCTACATCCTTATCCTCCAGCTGAGCTTCTATTCTATTTCTTGGTTGGTAAAGCAGTTACGTTTAAGATCTAGCTTGCAACTTCTTTCAAGATCTATTGTCTTCTTTTTTCCAGATAATTTCATTTCTTAAGCAAAATGCTCACCCTCGTGTCATTGACAAGATACCTTCTGTTCCGGAGAATGTCACTGATCAGGTGAGAAATGATAATCCCCTCTCTTTTGAACAGCCATTAGTTAGTCTGCAGAAACAATACAGTGGATGAGTAATTCCATACTTACCTATGCAGATTAGGCTGTGGGAAACTGACCGTAACAGGGTTGAGATGATTCCATCCCATTTGTATGAAGATTTTCCTAGCAAGGTATACGCAAAATCAGACATTAACTTGCTTACTCTGCTCCTCAGTGTTCTTTTGTTGTAAACTGATAGTTTACTTAATTCTGCTTCTTATGCAGGAATGGTTTGAACAATGCTGTGATCACGCAAGAGATCATGGATACTTGCTGTGGGAGGACTCTAAGAGAATGAGGCTGATTGTACGAGGGGAGTTCCACCCTGAAATGAGGGAATTCCTCCGCAGGCAAAGATGAAAGTGACCCTGTTTTTAGACCATTTTGGATAGAACAAGCAATTATTGTGCATAAAGCTCCTCTATGCAAATGACCTACACAAGTCTACAAACATGGTAATGGTTCATGTTCTCGTATGCATGCCACAAGGCGTAGACCCAAGAGTTTTTAATTGAAGATGGAAAAGAAGATGCAATTGCACCTGCAGACGGCAACATACATTGTAGATTTGTTTAGATTAGTGAAAAGTTTTGTTTGTAGTAATATGATTAACGCGGCACAGACTCAGTTAGTGGGTGAAACCCAGGAGTGATCTCAGTTTCCTTGTTTGAAATCTCTGGTGATGATCCATGCATGCATTGTCCGTTCGGTGGTCTTGCTAAATTTGCAATCATTGTTTCTTTCGTTCCTGGGAAGTTTCCAAAGTTTTTGAAGTACATAGTATAACGCAGACACTTACACACGTACGCACACCCACCTCTATGAATACACGGACGCAAACCTTACCTCGCACACTAACCTTTATGAACACAAGTATGCAAATTCTACTTCTATGACCATCTCGAGGAAAGCCGACAGTTTTGGAGAGTCCTGAAGTCACCATCGACTGATCATATTGTCGGTGCAATTTGTCACGCACGGCTCGATCAGTTGCTGGCCTGATAGTGATAGATCTTTTTGCGGCTGCTGTGAAGTAATAGCGAATTGGATTAATATAAGTATTGGCTAACATTTCGTTGGTGTTGTCCAATCACCGCGGTGCTTGGTTGCTTACATACACATATATACCGTATACCTCACGATTGGGCGCCGGCAGATCGAGGTGGGTCATCCGTCGATGGCTTCAAGAATGCTGAGGATGGCCTGGAAGAGGTTGATGATGTCGAGGTAGAGCTCGATGGCGGCGATGACGTACTCGTCGTAGCTGAATCGCTTGATGAGGTTGTCGGTGTCGTAGATGATGAACCCCGAGAAGATGAGCGCGGCGACGCACCCGTACACCAGCGTCAGCGTCTTCCCCATCGGGAACAGGATCTTGACGAACGAGAAGACCATCAGGATGAGCAGCGCGCACACCAGGAACGGCCCCATGAACTCGAAGTCGTAGCCTCTCTTGGCCGCCCAGAAGGTGTAGGCGGTCAGCCCGGCCACCACCACCGTCGTCATGGTCGCCGCCTCCAGTATGATGACCCCCTTCGCGGAGAGGCAGCCCAGCCCGACGGCGAAGCTCAGGCAGCAGGTGAAGAGCGCCAGGAGCACCAGGTTGATCGGGTGACGCTTCCGCAGGATGATCATCGGGATCATCACTGCGTGCGTGCGTGCGAAATATATGTAAGTGATATGCACCGATATATATATATATATATATATATATATATATATATATATATATATATATATATATATATATATATATATATATATATATATATATATATATTAGGGTGATACTAAAATGCACCGGGTGCATTCTGTATAGCAAATGCACAGACCCTACGGTTGCAACTTCGCAGCTGAACCAATTGCAACTCGACGCGAACCAATTGCAACTTGACGGACCAATTGCAACTCAACGCGAACCAATTGCAACTAGGCGCGAACCAATTGCAACTAAACCCAGCCGAGCTGCAACTAGGCGCGAACCAATTGCAACAAAGAGACTAACCGATTGCAACTGTGACACTATACTAATTGCAACTTGACGGAACTAATTACAACGAATATGATTCTGTTGCAATTGGAAACGAACCAATTGCAACTAGACTCCTAATTGCAACCCGACGTGAATAAATTGCAACCAGAATGATTCTGTAACAGAATCTGGACAAGACCTAGTTGCAACAAGGGTGGGTGCATTCTCTATACGTAATGCACCTGTGTGCATATATATATATATATATATATATATATATATATATATATATATATATATATATATATATATATATATATATATATATATATATATATATATATATATATATATATATATATATATATACGTGCGACGCGACGAGAATTGATGAGGTCGCCGGACGACGTACCGATGATAGGGGAGATCGCGATGCAGATGAGGGCGACGAGCGCGGCCAGGGTGCGGGAGCGGAAGAAGGCGCCGATGGCGCCGACGAGGTTGACCGTGGCGGCGACGGCCACCGTGAGCATGAGCTGCAGCAAGACGATCACGTACACCTTGCGGATGAAGGCCCACCGGATCTGCGGGCTCTCCATCATGTACGGGTACATGCCGCCGGCGCCGGCGCCGCCGGGCGGGTAGCACGCCTCGGCGTCGTGGCTGCACTGCTTGTCGTGCTTGCCCATGTCTGCCTGCTAGCTTGCAGATCGATCGATCGCCTCCGACGATCCTCGTCGGTCTCCCGCGTGCCCGATCGAGAGATGGGAGGAGGGAGGGACGGCGAGCCGGTGGTCGGTTCTGGCGGCTCGTCGATTATTGATGGGAATGGGATGGGTTGCGCTGGGGAGGGGATGAAGTTTAGGCTAGGCGTACCGGAAGCTTTGGATGGTGGAGAAACATGGCGGGAACTGATGCAGGGGGGACTCCTATTCTTGGTGCGGCTTCATTTTTGTCCACCTCTATCTCTCAGTGCTCTTCCATCCATCCGAGTCTGTTTCAGCAGTTCAGCTGGTGGAGGCCTGGAGGGGGAAATTTTTAGCAGTAAGATGATCAGTTAGGCTGGATCTGCAATGCCAATATTTTGATATGTAAGCACAAACAAACTGAACACATGCGAAATCTTTCTCTTGCATTGGTTGGTTTATTAGTAGAAACTGAATTTCGTTTGCAAACTGAAGTATGTGCCGTGTGGATTGAATTTTAACTCAAGTCTCATGCCCTAGCCAATAAGATAAACGTGGTATAGGCTCGAATCATTCTCTTAATACTTTTTGTTCTTCTTCTGAAAATGATGAGTAACGTGAGCAGTTCAGTTGCATTGATCAATTGGAATAATGCAAGGTTTTGAGTTTAGAAGAGGAATTTTATTCTGCAGATGTACTGCATAATTGTTTCCTATTGATCATATTTTGTAAAGTTGACTAAATGTAGTGGAGCCAACTTGTAGTTGGACTTTATTTAGAGAACTTGCTTCCCGTAGGATAAATTGCAGTGTGTACAGGAAAAAAAAACAAATATGACATGTGTAGTAGTATGATTAGCTTCAGAAATAAGGTAGATTTTGAGCAAGTAGCAGGAATTTGTAAAGTACCATCTAGGTTTGATATCAATCTATTTCAATAAATGATTGTTCAAGTGTTGTCTGCTAAGTCCAGCAGAGGTCAGCACAGTTGAAGATTTCATCACCGGGGATGACAAAATACAAACATTTGGAAGGAAGATTGGTGAGAAGTTAAAGGCCAAGATCGATGGAGAATATAGCATGCATTCTCCCATTCAAGCACCAAAATGACCGTTGAATAAATAATTAGATCAATAAATAGTTAAATACACGTTTACTAAAAGCATGACAATGACGAGGAGATTTATTTTTTGGAATCATGCAAGTTTTTCACCTGGAAATGGACTCCAGATATAATTTGTTGTGCACAAGAAAACCTCTGAAATTTATTACACTTGTAAACTAGTTGTTTGGGTAAAATCATGGAGCCTCCTTTCTTCTTTTTTTTACAACAATGGAGCCTCCTTTGTTGTAAAAAAAACAATGGAGCCTCCTTTGCTGCAGCGGCACTCCGTACTATCCGCGACTCCAGCGCCCTCCTGTTAATCAATGGCGTTGAGTCTCCATCTCCCTCCCCCTTACACACCCAAATCGAACTCGTGGTGCTCCAACGTGTCGCTGCGGTCGTGTGTCTCGGTCTCCTCGTAGTCGTAGCCCCTTGTCATTGTCTCGCCTTTTTTACCCACGCGCCTCCAGTCCTCCACCGTCTCTCCTTGCCTCCGACAGCGCCGCGCCCACTGCCTTTCGACATTGTCCGTCCACGACCTCTCCCCCTACCCTTCGATGTCGCCTTCTCTTTTGCGATAGAGGTTGGAATACATCTACCTCTTCTGAGCAACCTCTTTTGGATTGTTGAGACCATCCTGACAATAGGATATCATCTGCTTTTGGTTTTTTATTCTCTCATTTGAGAAGCTTTTAGAATCGTTCAAGCTATGTTTAGTCTATTTTAGTTCTTAATGTCTACATTTCTCAAAAGATAGAGGACAACACCAAGCCCAAATTTCCGCAATACTTCTACGGGAATGCTCATTGAATGAGCAAGATGAAATTCGGGAAAAAATTGAGAGAAAAATTTGGAGGTCTTTTTCAAAGTCTATTAGGAGTAATAAACGTATACTAATTACATGGATGGACGAAAAATCGCGAGACGGATCCATTCAACCTAATTAATCCGTCATTAGAGTGTGTGCCGTAGCACGATGCTATCTAATTATGATATAATTAGGCTTATTAGATTAAGTTTATTAGATTCACCTCAAAAATTAAAATAAAAATTACGAAATGAATTTTGTCATTAATTCACATTTAACACTTTTAATTAATGACTGAAGATTGATGTGATAGGTAGTTGAAGAATTTTTTTAAAACTAAAACACACCCTGAAGCTGATTGGAATGGAACAGCTAGTTCGCTCACCTAGCGCGCGTTTGGTTTTCTTCCCTGTAGTGGCTGGCTCGGTTCTAGTGGGACAGGCTCTCACGAGCCAAGAGCAAGCAAACCAGGCTCCACAAAAACGAGATCGAGTTTCGTTTCCCGCGAGCCAGGCCGAACGCCGATTTCTACACACAAAGACACAAGTCGGACGAAAATGCAAGCAACCAATCACTCTTCAGTTGCACGCACTAAGCCTGGCTGACGCTGCTGCAGCCTACCAAACAATCATGGGGTGCACACGCCGAGCCTGGTTTGGCCGCATGCAGGCAAGCAAACGCGCCCCTGGCGTCATCTGCCAGGCCACCAAGTTATAGCATGTCGCTGAATCTAGCAAGCGACGTTTCTCTTCTCTCCTTCCTCTGTAGAGAGCTCTTCCTACGTGTTCCTCGTAGAGAGACTAACGACACCCGTTGCTGGTGCCTCTACGCGGTTTGTGTTTGCCCTAAAATCAATCGAGAAAGAACCGTACCCGATGTTGATTTTTCGTTCTTCCGCCGCCACCCCTTTCCCCTCCTTCCCCCTCGTCGTCCTCACCAAGAATCGCCGCTGCCACCCCCACCCAACCCTACCTGGCCTTCATCCTTTCCCCTCCTCCCCTTTTTCCTCCTCCACAAGAATTAATCCAGATAATCCAGATCCCCACCCACACCACGATAATCCAGATCGGTTGGTTAGATCCGTCCAAACAAAGCGAGGCGCAGAGCAGATTTTTAGATTCATAATTATTTGTATGCATGTAGCTCCGTGTATAGCAAAAACTATGCATAAAAAAATCAAGACAACTTACAATTTTGAACGGAGGGAGTAATTGACATCCACCAGGCCACTAAATCTCTACTCCTAAAAAGTATGAAATGGAAATCTCAAAAAAAAGTATGAAGTGGAGACAAAAATACGTTCCTACTTTCATCGTGAGTTAGCCTCTGCCTCCCCGCCCCCGCCCCGTGCGTCAGCCTCTGCCTCCCCCAATCCCGCGTCATCCGCTCGTCCTCCGCATCCCCTCATTCGCTGCGCCGCCATCGCTCCCATCGGATCGCCGCCATCCCGCCTGGCCTCCACGCCACCGCGGCCGTGTCTCCCATGTAATCTCGAGCCCTCTCCTTTCCCATCCCCTCCGCCGCCGCCTCCCCAATCCGCACCCTCTTCGCTTCCGCCTACGATTGCGCCGGCTTCGGCTGAGCTCGCCGCGGGACGACGACGTGGGCAGCTACTTTCTCCCTCCCTACCTCGTCGTCGATTCCTCAGCGGTGCCTGCTTGACGAGGAGTGTCCCGCATCGGGGACGACAGGCGCGGGATCCGGCGGCGAGGACAACTAACACTTGACAGCCAACGGTGGATCTGGCGGTAGAGACGACACCCAAACCCCGCGTCCCTACCGCCCCACCACATGCTCGTCTGCCTCCTCTCGGATGCGGCGACCTGACCTCGACGGAGCACTCGAGGCAGTGACCGGATGTACACCTGTCGCGAGCCGCCCGCCTCCCATCCCATTTTGCCCCTAAGTTCGCGCCGCTGGTCCTTGCCACCGCTCGGCCCACGCCGCTCCTCCCCTCCGAGCCGTTCCCCGCTGCCCCTCCCTTGCGGTGACATCCCAGCCCAAGGCTTAATAGGATTGATAAGGATACTCATACTAACAAGTTGCAACTTCTTTTCCGGAAGCCCATCACTAAAAACTCCAAGTTAAGCGTGCTGGGCTTGGAGCGATGGGTGACCGACCGGAAAGTCCTTCCCGGGTGCGCATGAGTGAGGACAAAGTGCGCAGGAAAGACATGTGTTGGTCTGTGGGGATATTCTTGGGGTCCTAGAGAGCTTCCAGGTGTAGGCGGGCCCGGCCTCGGGGAGGCGGGTCGTTACAATTGGTATCAGAGCCGACTCTCGCGGTTTCACGCGCGTGTGTGGTCGCAGTTGTGCAGGCATAGTGTGCATGGCTGGTGTGGGCCCTGAGTGGTCACATAGCATGGCACATGCGCTGGCACTGGACCCACAAACGTGGACAAGAGAGGACGTTCCTGGCTTGGGGTTGATCGACGAGGACGTCGATCTTCTAAGGGGGGGGTGCATGTGACATCCCAACCCAAGGCTTAGTAGGATTGATAAGGATACTCATACCAACAAGTTGCAACTTCTTTTCTGGAAGCTCATCACTAAAAACTCCAAAGTTAAGCGTGCTTGACTTGGAGCGATGGGTGACCGACCGGGAAGTCCTTCCTGGGTGCGCATGAGTGGGGACAAAGTGCGCAGGAAAGAAATGTGCTGGTCTGTGGGGATATTCTTGGGGTCCTAGAGAGCTGCCGGGTGTAGGCGGGCCCGGCCTCGGGGAGGCGGGTCGTTACACCTGCGCTAGCTACTGCTACTACCCAGAGCTTCCATTCTCGACGGGCGCCGCCCCGCTTGCCTTGACATCAACACTGCTCTGAGCGCACCCCTTCTGATGGCATCTCCTCTCCGCCTACGCCAGCTGCATACACTACAACCCAAAGGAGGAGATCAACCTCAAGGAGGCGGCACGGCTCTAGCCCCGCCCAGGGGTTCTGGAGAAGTGCTTCCCCTAGCGCCTGCTGGTGACCCCGACGAATGTTGTTCTTACTTCCCAAGCATTGATCCTCCTACAGTTGGGATTGAGAAATCTCAAGTGTCAAGCTTATACAGGTTATCTATGCAATCATTTACTAATTCAATGTCCAACTACCCATCTTGAACTGATAGAAATTCCATTAGCTTATGATTTTTTTGTTTGATAGTACATTGTAATCATCTGCTTGTTAACCATTCACTGCATAATAATACATTCTAAATGTATTATTATTAGAGTGATGAGTGTCCTTTGTTACTCTCACTGATTGTAAATGCTTTTCTTATTATTCATCACGACATAGTGGTTCTTGAAATACATCTTCCGTGAAAAAATATTTGTTCAGCTGGAGGGGAGGCAATCTCTTATGCACATCACCTGCATTTTAGTAATGTATGATGTCATTATTAGTCTACATTAAAACTTTAGCTTGTAATGTATGATGTCATTAAAACTTTAAAACTTCTGCTGAGGTTCAGGTGTAATTATGCCGGTACCCTCTTGTACCAGTTATTGCTTCTAATTACAAATATCAGGCCAAGAGAATGTCATTCTCTATGCTGCTGTCTATTTCATTGCTATTTAGCTTGTTCTCTGAAATGTTAGGACAAGACAATGCCATCTTTCTGGATGTGTATATTTAATTATTGTTTCTTTTGTAAGTGCCATTGTTCCAATCTTTTAAGCAACCGGCAAACTCATGGCAAGTGCCAGAACACTACACTAAAAGAAAATCAATTTTCTAGAAGATCTTGTGCGAGCTGAATTCATATAGCCCTAGGGCTATTTCAAGGATAATTAATATCTATCTCAGTATGCAATGCCGATTTGATATGAGTAGTTCAATTTGGCTTATCCTTTTACATTTACACAAAAACATTTTAAGCAATATTTTTTTCTTTTCATGCTAAAATAGAAGTCAATTTTTTGTTATCAGCTGCCATTATTTCAGTAGTTCCAGAAGACTTTTGTCCCAATAATTGGTACTTTATCTGGCTAACATTGCATCCAGTAACCTGGACCATGCTTCATTAACTGGGTTGGCCGATGCTACGGTTAGCAGTTTGATAAGTTCAATAGTGACAGAATTATTTGTTTTTATGCTTTACCATGTCGCCAACATTATTAATTTTCAATAGTTTACCATTGCTTCAACATGTATATTCAACAAGATTTGAGTAGGCAAATAATAAAGAATTAGAATAATCAAAGAATCACAAGTTGAAATATAATCCAAAGTTCAATCAAGTGCTCAAACATAGGTGACTCAAATTATAGGTATACTCTAAGAATACAAGAACATTAGCTGACTATAGCTGCTTCCTCTGACAATTTTATTGCATTGCTGGTTGTTTTCATTTGCACAAGAAGACTAAAATGATCCTTCTATAAATGTGATCACGGGTGGTAAATTATGATCTGCTAATATTTCCATGTATTGCTATATGATCTGCTCCAATGTGATCACGGGTGGTAAATGGCAATCAGCCTATTAGCAAGAAAATTGGTTCCGCAACATCCATAAAATTCTATAAATGCACCCCTGCACGGCTGCACTTAATCTGGGATCAGTAGGTCATGTCAACCTAATTAATTGAAAGACAATTATGATTTGTGGAAATAATTGCACACCAATTTTAATTTATCTTGACTTTATTTGTATTCTCTTGGACCATCGTAATAGAAAACTAATGTGACCTTTTGTTCTCCCGTCACATCTAATTACTGTTAAATTTTCTGTTAAATTTTTACGTCTATTTTGATGTCAGGGTTTCAAGTTAACCAAATGAGTGGATACAGTCCTGCTTAAAGTTTCCAAACTGTTTCAACAAACAGACCTTCATCTATTGTTCACTTCATAGGCATGCATCAAAGCCTCTATATTTAGTTGGCGCGGCTTGGAAGTAGTAAAGAGACATTCCTTTATGCATGACAATTTGTATGCATATATAATGTTGTGGGTTTGTTAAATCTCACCATCTATTATGTAATGTCGCTCTATATTCAGTTGGCGCAGCTTGGAAGCAGTAAAGAGACATTCCTTTATGCATGACAATTTGTATGCTTATATAACGTTGTGGGTTTGTTAAATCTCACCATCTATTATGTAATGTCAGCAATAGACTGCTAATAATGCATTTGGTCATTCTTACAAAAATAGTTTCCCTACAAATGAAAAGGTCCAGAAGGTAATAATTTACCCTTTCTAATGTATTTACTACACATATGTCATTTATTTTGATTCTTGGATATTCACTATATTGTTTTTTATGAAGTGCTATTTATTTATTTGAACATGATGTGAGCCCGTAGCAACGCACAGGCACGATCCTAGTGATAGATTATATTCTTACAATCCTGATGCATCGAACACGTACAATTGAGAAATTTGAAAATTTGACACCCAATTCGACGGCTTCTCTATACTTGACACTCAATTCATGACATCTTCAAAAATTGACACCACGAGCACGAATTTCTTCAAAATTAGGGACTCATCTCTATTTCTCTCTTCAACCCGTTGTGAAATGACCAGATTGCCATCATCTTCTTCCTCCTCCTTCAGTTCCCCTTGCCGGCGAGCCCCTGCGCTGCTCCGCCGCCTCTGGTCCCTCCCCGTCCTGATATCTATCGCCCCTCTTCCCGACCGACCGGAGCTCCTCGCGCAACTCCCGCCCCATGGATCCACCGACCACTCTCCTCTCCCTCCCCTGCTCACGTGCCCATCCATGGTGGGCTCAAGCTGCCGGCGGCGCGGGCACGACGAGCAGGCTTCCTGTCGCCCCCTCCGGCCCTCCCCGTCCCCACTTCTTCCCCCGCAAGGATGGTGCCGTGCCGGCAGCATCGCCGACCACCTCTCCTATTCGCGCCTCATCCGCGCCGTGGAGACGGTGGCTGCAGTCGTGGTCACACCGCCACATGTCAAGGCCGTGACACACGCGCAGCGGCCGCTCGCCAGATTGGGCTTGCGCTGCCCCTGCCTCCTGCTACGGCGATGCCCGATCGGGGCTGCTCCTTGCCCCTGCTGCCGTGGCCGCTCTTCCTCCTCCAGGTGTGGTCCTCCGCGGCCATGACCAGGATGCCAGCGGTGCGGCATGAGGCCGTCCGGCAGCCTGTCAGTGAGGAACTGAAGAGAGGAAGAATATGAGGGCAATATGGCCATTTCCCGGACATGAGGTATGTTTTGGAAAAACACACTCGTTGTTGGCCCGAAATAACTAAACTAAGCTTTGTAGGCCTCCAGAAACAACTTCACGCAGCCCACCGCCAAAGCCTAGAAGGAGTCAACCGATGGAAAGACAACAAGCAACTCTTGATAGCGATGATGAAAAATCTTCTATAGGAAAGGCGGACAAGAGCGACCACAACTACTAGGAGGGGGAAGGAGCTCACCCACATCCCCACCCCACAACCTGCACATCCAACAACACTCGAAGACGACGAAAGGTGGGCACCAAAGCAACAGAAGCTGATATGAAGTGCCAACGGCCTGAGGCACCAAGGAGAGAATGGGACCCATCCTCCCATCCCACCAGCGAAGCGGACGACTGGTGAAAGCATGGATCCACATGCTGCCGACACAGCACAAAAAAGCGACCAACTACGCCACCACCAAGCCCGACGACGACGACTGGAACGACCGCGTGAACAAGACGACCAAGCAGACCAAGATGAACAAGACGACCAAGTAATCTTTGGAGCAGGTGAAACTGGTAGCGGCTTGCAAGTGGCAAGGGACACCGCAACAGCTCATGTTTGTTGCCCAACAGCCATGCCAAATGGGAGCGCGAGTGGAGAGGCATGTGTAGGTGGGGACTGATCAATGCTGGGATAGACGGAGGAGGTTGGAAAGGGAGGAATCTTGGGCAAGGAACACCTCGTCAAACATTTGTTCCCCAATTCTCGAGCCAACCGGAGGCACGGATGATGAGGCATGTGGAGCGGGGGGCGGACACAAGTGTCGGTGTTTTAACCCGGCAAACCTACTAAGAGGGTACCCGAGGTAGTAGATTGTGTGGTGGAGGATCGCCAGACTTGGAACTCAAATGTTAAAACAAGGACACGAGACACAGATTTATATAGGTCCAGGCCTTCGAGATAGCGTAATACCCTACGTCCTGTTTGGGGGTGTGTATATGGCGTCCTACGCTTGGGTGTTGTGGTGTTGGTTGTTTGGCCTAGGAACCCAGCCCTCCTTTATATAGTCTAGGGGCAGGTTACTAGTTGGTTACAAGGTAGGAGTCCTAGTAGGATTACACAGTATGAGTCGTAGTAGGATTACAGGGGGATTCTAGTAGGAGATCGTCTTCTTCCTTCCTTGCAGGTGCCCAGGATGTATGCCCGACAAACCCCCGAGCACTTTATAGTCGAGAATAGCAAGTCCGAGTAGTGTTGAAGCCATCTTTGGGTAGTCCTCAGGTGTCCCCGAGTACTACCCATTGAAGTCTTTGATAGTAGTTGAACTGCTATGAGGCTGAAATGTGCTCCAACTCATCAGTCTTGTAGTCGAGATCCTTCCTGTTGAGTGGAAGTGCAATTGCAAAATCGCACTCCATATGGAGTGTAGCCCCCGAGCCTTAAGTTGATCAAAGAATCAGGCTGAGGGTCAATCTTGAATCTGCATCTTCTGTCTTGAAAAAAGTAGTTGATAGGTGTAGTTCAGTAGCCCTGAGCCTTGCTATTATTGAAGAATCAAGCTAAGGGTCTTCAATATTTGTAGAAATCATCATTTGAGTACTCTTATAGTGTTCAGCCTTCGAGCGTTGTGTGCCAAGTGAGCTGTATGAGCCATGTCGAGTAGTTGTTGGTGCGGAGCCCCTGAGCTTGAGAGCAAGCGAAGCCTGCTGGAGTTATCCTCGAGTAGTAATTTGAGTTTAGCCCCCAGCTAGAGAGCTAATGGAGCATACTGAAGTTGTTTCTGAGTAGTAATTTGGCGTTGAGTCGTCAAGCTTGATAGGTAGTGGAGACCAGGGTTAACTAAACCGGCAGACCACCGGTTCCCGTGAAGGGAAAAACTAGGCCGGTTTACCGTGCTTGCGAATTTATAGGCACGGTTTTGGGGT
Source organism: Cenchrus americanus (assembly GCA_947561735.1). NCBI lineage: Eukaryota > Viridiplantae > Streptophyta > Magnoliopsida > Poales > Poaceae > Cenchrus > Cenchrus americanus. The sequence goes on along the minus strand of OX387240.1, from coordinate 6,711,002 downwards.
GGGAACCGGACCGGTTCATGTACCGGGCCGGACCGGTTCCACCGGGAACCGGTCGAACCGGACCGGTTCCCACCGGTTTTGCGAACCCTGGGGGAGACTACACTAGTCATCTTCTTGACAAGTTTTTTTTAAATTTTATAAATCCTTTCTTGACAATTGGAGTGAGAATAAAAATCTACTCCCTCTGTCCCATAAAAAGTGCAATTATAGTTCTTTAAGACAGATTAGTGGTGGCACGAAAATACTCTAATACTCTCATTTTATAGCCACATGTAATAAGTTTTGGCATGCAAATTAGATCTGATTACTTAATTAGGTAGGTAATCATATCTATTTTTTAGGATTGCACTCTTTGTGAGATTTTTTTCAAATGTTGTGATTGCACTTATCACGGGTGTTGACGGTTGAAACATGTGTCGCGTTTCGATCCGCAAGTGTACAGATCATGTGTGGCCTTTTTCACTTGGGGTAACCCAAGATATCGGACCGTGGATCGGAAGCAAACCGCTAAGGTTGTCTACCTTATCTAACCAAACTAACCTAACATTAACATTAATCGTTGATTGCATATGAGATAAACCTAATAGATATATGAGTGAAGTGTATAGGTTGATCACATCCATAACAAAGGCAACATAAAAGGATCAAGCAAGGGTAACTAGGGCCTATCATCATCTAGTTGTAGTTCTAGATGCAAGGGTGCAACATGCATCTCATCCAAAGCTATCTTTAAACTACTACCCTCCGGTCAAACCCTTGAAGGACACTCACCGTACTTGGAATCGACATCCTGTCACGATGCCCCCCTTTCTTTATGGGTGAACCTAAGAGCACGTTCATGAAGAATGTGTTGAACTCATCGGTGGATCCAGCATGAACCCTTAGCACCCATGGCTACGAGATCACCCCCAAGCAATTTATATTGATAGTAGATTGAAATAAAGCAAACCCAACAAAGCACAAGACCATAGAAGCAGGAATCAAGTTGCTAAAGATCAGATGTCATGAAGTACTTTACTCACATTAGTAGATGTGTTTAGGTCATCGCCACCGAATACATACCATTGAAGACCCCAACTAGCTCTAGAACTCCGCCACGACACAACCATGCAGGGCATCTGTTGACGACTGTTAACTACCTACTTTATCCATCAATATACTCATGAATAAAGGAACATAAGGCATTTCTTACATGTATTTAGTTAAGAATAATGTAGTTCCACTTGTCCTTGGAGATTATTTGATTGTAGGAAAATAAGCAAGAAAAGAGTGATAAACTCACCTTCTATGGTCCATGCCACATCACCTCATCCTAGTGGGCTGCCAACAAGGATGCCGTGCATGCAAACCTGCCAACTAGGGAGCCATGCATGCATGCCATGCAAGCAATCCAAGTGAAGCAACCCCCAACGAATCAGAGTGTGACACGTGGACTTCACATGGATCCATGGGCCCACAAAGGCAAGCAAACCGCACCAAAATAGGGTGGACACCGGGAACCGACCTAAGGACCCACATGGCAGCCACCAGAAGAAAGCACGAGCTTGGGGGCCCACCAGGGGGTCAGCTGACCCCACAGGTCGGTCGAACCGACCTTGGCTCGGCCTCTCTTGTGCTTCCACGTGGTGGCTCTCCATTGGTCCTAAGCGCCATCCCCGGGGTGTTTGCCTCCATTCCTCATCGATGCACAGGCCTATAAATAGAAGGAGAGGGGGCTCACTTATGAGATATTCACAGTTACAACACCTTTCTCACTTTTAGTCTCAAGACTACGAGGTAGGCTAGAGTAGTTCTAATTCAAGTTCCAAGTCTGCTTGGGATCTAGGTATGAGTTGTCTTGTATCTTATTTCATTTTTATGACTTTGATCTAGTTCAGTTATTTATCTATTTCATATAAAGTTGTGTTAGTATGCATGAGTGATTTGTTCATGTGTTATTCACCTGTTCATCATTTAGAGGCTCCTGTTCTTGATGAACAAGGCCTTCCGATCCACTTGACGGGTGACTTTCACATGTTTCGGGTGTTTGTTCATAAGTTAGAGGCTCGTGTTCTTCGTGAACATGACCCTTTGTGTCGGGGACAGCCCTGAGGGTCCCCTAAAACAACTGGGGAAATCCCGCTTAAAACCTGCAAAAAACCAAAGCTGAACGCATCCTGCTTAAGCGCACACACGGGGCACGGCCCACGCTGCAATGGCCCCCGCGGCGCCAAGGCGGCCCACTCAAAGGTCCCCTCGAGCAGGCTCCGCCTCGCTCGAGGGTACACGCCTCCCTCGAACGGGCTCCGCCTCGCTCGAGGGCGCTCCGCGCGCGCGCACACTAGTTCCCGCACGCGGGTACGGGCATTTAATGCTCTGACAACGGCGGGGCGGCGCCATCATGCGCCTGGGACTCGCGCCCCGGCCCTGTTGCACCAACTCCCTAGGGGGAACCCATCCCCGCCACTGTGGGGGACTGTGCGACATGGCCGGTGTTAGCCCCGTGACGCCGCGCTGCCTACTCCCGTACAGCTAACGTGCCGAGCCCTCGAAGGGGGGCCGGCCACACCCTCGAAATGCTTTCACTTGACCTTGCAGGGCCGCCATCCCTGCCACTATTAATTGCAGGCGGCCTCCCCCGTGTGTACGACACCACGCCGGGCACAGTGGTAACAGCTCCGGTGCTGTAAGGCATGCGGGAATGGGACGCCGCCACGCCTGCCACTGTATCCCGTACGGATCGTCGTCAGCGACCTCCTCGAGCCCGCCTAGGGACATCACGGCCAACCACTGCGCCCCTACCCTCGAAGCTACCACTGTTCGGGTACAAGATACGCCATGATGGCCAGATCGCGGCAAGGACCGTCAAGGTGGCCGCCTACTCTACGGTGTTGCACACCATACTTCCCCATGTAGCTGAATAATGCGGCATGCTTGTAATTCGCCCTCTCCTTGGCCTATAAAAGGAAGGTGAATTCCCCCGCCGCAGGGGATAGAAGACAGAGCACAAGACAACAGGCAACATACGACACACCACACACACGCTCCCCAATTCTCCCACAACATCTTCAGCCACTTCACCAGGGACTTGGAGGGCACGCCTTCTCTCCCGCCTTGCTTGTAGCTGCCCCACTACAGGCACCCCAGTGCTGAGCAATATAGTGCCCCGAGCACACCACTGCTGGACGTACGGCCCCCGGCCGGAACCAGGATAAATCTCGTGTCTCTAGTTGCTTAGCATCGACCATTGAGGGATAGACCTTGGCGCTTATTACTGGTTAGTGTCGGGACCACATTCCGCACCGACACTTTGATCTAGTTGAATAGACATAGGAAACCACAAATCCGTTTGTGTACTTAACCTGGTTTGATCTAATTAGATGACATGATTGTGTTGCATGAAGTCTGTGCTTGAGCTACGGTACTCGGTGTAATTGGCTAGTTTATCTGGTGGCTTGACCTAGGTCACAATAGCCCGGGCCGGTCAAGTCTGGCTAACAACGTAAGCATGGTGCTTGGGTTGCGTAGCTACCTTACTTATGAGTTTATCCCATGGTTTGTCTTGTGGTAGGCCGCGGTAGTGACAGTCGTTGGTCCTCTGAAATCCCCCATGTCTGGATAAGTTGTAGGAGTCTAAAATATAACAACCGGAGTTGTGCAGAAGCAATGTAGGAGGTTATCTCCCCATGGTACCTAGGTGCTTAAGTCAATGTTCTTTAACGCTAGTGTATCTAACTCGTTCCTTCCAGCTTTATGTGTATAGTACATTAGAACCTAGAACTAACTCGTATGTCGCCTCCTATGCTGAGGACCCTTTAGAAAGAGAGTGAGTGTGTGTGTGATCACACTACCCCCATTATAATATCTTTACCACTTGCACTTGAGTGTGGTTTGTTTCCGTCTATGATCTATACTCATTGCAATAGAGTTGATCTTGTCATTCCACCAATGCCTTCCTTGGATTCGATACCCTTTGGAATACTTCTTTGGGGAAATGCTACAATGGTACTTCCGTGCGCTTCCGGATCTCTGTAACATTAAGATTTACCAACCAAAATTTCTGGCGCTATTACCAGGATGGGTTCCAAACCTGTTCTTAGGTAATTGCGTTAAGAAATGTCAACAAGCATTTCTGGCACCGTTGCTGAGGAAGGCTTAAGGATGACATATCAACACTTTGCATATGTTTATAATCATGATAGGAATAAAATAGTTCTTAATGCAGGCTAATTTGGATTGTCTTCTTTGTCTATTGATGATGAAGACAGGTAGTGCATGACTGGTTTTGACTTGCCATCGAATTTTACTGAAGATCCTGAGTCATTCGTAAGGAAGGCATGAAATCATTTCGGCTCTCCTTCTCGTGAACATTCAGAAATCGATCTAGCTTCCTTTGTGCCATCCACATCAACTTCCATGGCCAACCCTGTCGAGAAGACTCTTCGTGAGTATTCTGCTCCCTCTACTGACCAGGTGCCGACAGGTCTTGTGACCAACACTGGGAATGGAAACTTCGAGATCAAGATTGGATTAATTACGATGGTACAGGCTAGCTCATTCTGTGGCAAACCTAATGAAGGCGTGAGCACCCACCTGTAGCAATTCTTGGAACTATGCAGTACCTTCACTATATGAGGAGTGGAGGAAGATGTTATTCGTCTGCGACTGTTTCCCTTCTCCCTCTTGGGAAAGGCAAAGCAGTGGGTTTATGCTAACTATGCAGAGATTAACACTTGGGAAAAGTGCTCTGCAGCATTCCTCGCGAAATTCTTTCCGTTGGGCAAAACCAATGTCCTTCGGGGGTGAATTTCAAGTTTCCAGCAGGCAGCAAATGAGACTATCCCTGAAGCTTGGGAGAGACTACAGGAGTACATCCTGGCTTGTCCTCATCATGAGATGGACAACTATCCTTAGAGTTTCTATAATGGGCTAACTCTGACAGCCCGAGGCCATATTGGTGCTGCAGCTGGAGGGGCTTTCTTCTCTCTTACTATCACTGAAGCTACTACACTGATTGAGAAGATGGTTATCGATCAAGGGTGGAGTGATGATCGACTCCAGCCACGTCAAAGGGGTACACATACCGTCAAGGAAGTGGATATGTTGCACACCAAGATGGACCTAATGATGAAGACAATGAATGATCTAGCCAATGAGAAGGCTGCCATGGTCACCACTACTCAAGCTATGGATGCCCGCATGACTTGAGAAGTCTGTGGTAATATTGGGCATTCAGGGAATTACTGCCCTACTACTCAAGAGGATGTGATGTACATGAACGACAATAACAACGGTTATCGTCCACAAGGAGGTCAAACATGGAATCGATCACATCCTTATTATCAAGGAGGTAATCAAGGTAATTCTTTCAACCCAAACCAACCTTCCTTGAAAGATATAGTCTTTGGGCAAGCTAAGATTAATGAAGGCTTTAATAAGAAAACAGCTGCCTATGATAAGGCCTTTGAGAGCCTTAATGTTAAAATTGATAGCCTTTCATCTGCTCTTAAAGACCAGTTGAGCTTTAATGAGATGATAGAAACCCAGTTGGCTCAGCTGGTCGCTTCAGTTCCACCAGTTGAAAATGCGAAAGCGGTAGTCACGGGAGGGGGTAAGACCACTTGCGATCCGCCTTATCCTAACCATGTAGGAACAAAGAAAAGCACAAGAGGGGATGAAAAACTCAATGGAGAACCACTTGGCATGAGGGATCCCTCACAAGCAAGAGCACCTGAAGACAGGGAAGATAAACCTGAGTTTATTGAAACAAATTTATTGTCATTCCCTCGGCGAAACAGGAAGACAACAGTGTCAATTCACTCGTTTCGTGGACATGATTAAAAAGGTATATATCAATTTTCCACTCCTCGAGGCAATGTGTGTACCCACGTACGCACGTTACCTCAAGGATATCCTCACCAAGAAGTGAGCTCTACCCATATCAGAGGTGGTAAAGCTCACAAAAGAATGTAGCGTAGCTATACTCAATCGTCTTCCAGAAAAGAAGGACCCGGGGTGTCCCACGATCACATGCACAATTGGAACACAGAGATTCGACCATGCTCTCTGCGATTTTGGCGCCAGTGTTAGCGTCATGCCAAAGGTAGTTTTCGACCAACTAAATTATACGAAATTATCTCCAACTACCTTGCAGCTGCAGCTAGCTGATTCCTCAGTCCGGTATCTAGCGGGGATAGCCGGGGACATCCCGGTGAAGGTCCGAGACTGCTTCATTCCAGTGGACTTTGTAGTACTTGACATGGACATTGGCAATGAAGTACCACTCATTCTGGGACGTCCATTCCTGAGCACGACCGATGGACAAATTGATGTTGGTGTTGGAGTAATCCGTCTCCACATCAATGGCAAGGAAGAAAGGTTTGAATTCCGCCCACGTGAGGAACAATGCTCGATGGTTGAAGGCACACCAGGAACGGGCACTCCTGCCCAAAGAAGTGAAACTACGCAACCACAAGTGGACAACCTCATTGCCTTTATGAAGAATTTCTGGAGGCAAGAGCAAATGAGTGCATGACAGAAATCATATTGGAAATCCAAGTCCCAGTCCAAGGCACCACTCCCCGCACCTCATATACCACAAACGATCAAGAAAGTGTGGAAAAGAGTGGACAGGGAGCCGACTCTCTCATCTCCAAGAGCGGCCGACCCTACACAAAGGTAAGTAATGTGGGAGATAGTTTGGCTCTGGAAGACTTAAAACAAAAGGAGCCCTTCGCCGACTGGTAAGATCGGTAAGTAATCCTATCCAATAAAAGTTATGACCTCTAAAAAGAATCAAGATATCCTTGCTCCATTCTGTTCACGCTTTGTCGAAGTACGAGCTCATAGGTGGACTCCGTTCGGGCAACTCCCTTGAGTCTAAACTGTACTAAGACAGTTGTGATAGATAGAGGAGCAAAGGGCTTACCGCCCTTCATAGCAGTGAGCCTGAAGCTACTTGGGGGAGGACCCCCATTATGAGGTAACTTGTATCTTCTATTGTTTTTAGAACCCCATATGCTAAAAAACACATAAAAATCTGAAAAAGTTAAAAAGACCAAAAATATTTATTTGCTTTCTTAAAATTATTTTGTTTTCATATGCGTGGTAAGAGTGTTCTTATTCTCCATGGTTGAAATGATGAATAATTGCTCTGTTTATTCCTCTTGTATGCCTTGTTTACAACTTAGTATCCTATCCAAGTTTTGAGTTTGTTGGCTAGTATGATCGAACCTGAGCTTGAAATTTGTGGGTAGCAAAAAGCATGATCTTTGCCTAAGTTGTTGCGAGGTATGATATAGTATAATAGAGTTGCTATGAGCTAGTACTAAGTGATGTTTGATATCCGTAGTTTTCTTTTGAAAAATGATAAAATGATAAGTTCCTCAATGATAAGAAATTCCTATCCAAGGCCATATGTAGATTTTAGTTTATGTTAAACCTCCACATATGCTACCTGATTTCTTCATTGAGTTATGTCGAATTGTTGTGACTTTCGGCGAGTAACTTGTCATACTCCTATGATCAAGATCACGTACACACCACCACATGCAAAACTTCTACACTAGAAATTAGCAATCATCATTTCATCCATTTCTCATCCATTCCACAAAATAAAGCTCCACGCATGTCCCATGATTACTCTCCCTCCAAAAATATTCAGCAAGGACTATGGGCTATGCAAAAAAAAGAAGAAAAGGAGAATAAAGAGACATAGCCCAAGTCTCAAAAATTTCGAAAAGGAGGAGAGTAAAATCATGCAAATAGGAGTTCATTATCCATCCATCATATACACTTTTGCACATATTGATTAGGGTGTATGACTTGTTCTCCCAAGGATCCGGTTTTCGACTCGATAATACATGAGAAACAAGTATGCCACATGTTTTCCCTACCTACAGCTCCACATATCAGCTTATTAGGAGTAGGTAGTGAAAGAAGGCAAATCAAAGCCTTGGTGAGGAATCATACACATTGAGCAATCCGAGAGTATCATTTGAGGAACTTTGATTTCTTTTTGAAAAACCTGCAAAACCTCCGGATTGACAACTTATCAAGGTACAAGTGAGTGGTAATCTTTATACAACCATTATATCTTTCAACCGCCCAAGGCAGGTGAAGCTACATGCCCCATATCAATCAAGTGAAAGGTAAGATCAATGCCAACTTCTTCAACTCTTGATAGACTACCTAGCTGTATCTTCTTATACATTAGGAATACAACATCGTAGCAACTCCAGGTCAACCAACCTAAGTTCTTAATCTCTTGCTCGGGATGAGCAAGAGACTAGCTTGGGGGAGTTGTTGACGGTTGTTAAGTACCTACTTTAGTCGTCAATATACTCGTGAATAAAGGAGCATATGCATTTCTTACACGTATTTAGTTAAGAATAATGTAGTTCCACTTGTCCTTGGAGATTATTTGATTACAGGAAAATAAGCAAGGAAAGAGTGTTAAACTCACCTTCTATGGTCCATGCCACATCACCTCATCCTAGTGGGCTGCCAACAAGCATGCCATGCATGCAAACCTACCAACTAGGGAGCCATGCATTCATGCCATGCAAGCAATCCAAGTGAAGCAACCCCCAACGAATCAGAGTATGACACGTGGACTTCACATGGATCTATGGGGCCACAAAGGCAAACAAATCACGCCAAAACAGGGTGGACACCGGGAACCGACCTAAGGACCCACAGGGCAGCCACAAGGAGCAAGCACGAGACAGGAGGGCTCACCAGGGGGTCAGTCGACCCCACAGGTCAGTCGAACCGACCTTGGCTCGGCCTCTCCTGTGCTTCCACGTGGTGGCTCTCCATTGGTCCTAGGCGCCATCCCTGGGGTGTTTGCCTCCATTCCTCGCCGGTGCACGGGCCTATAAATAGAAGGAGAAGGGGCTCACTTATGAGACATCCACACTTGCAACATCTCTCTCACTTTTAGTCTCAAGGCTAGGAGGTAGGATAGAGTAGTTCTAATTCAGGTTCCAAGTCTGCTTGGGATCTAGGTATGAGTTGTCTTGTATCTTATTTCATTTGTATGACTTTGATCTACTTCAGCTATTTATCTATTTCATATTTTCATATAAAGTTGTGTTGGTATGCATGAGTGATTTGCTCATGTGTTCTTCACCTATTCATCATTTAGAGGCTCCTGTTCTTGATGAATTGTTGACACATCTTATCCTATATATTTATAAGTCAACTAAACATGAGAAAACAACATAAATGTTAATATCAACTTAGAATAGGGTGCCACTAACCGTTTTTCTGGAGATTTGGTAAATTATATAATTCCAGGAACCATTCGGGGAAAGTGCTAAAAGAATCAAATCTACAAGACTCCACAAGGCTCCGGAACTCAATGTGACTTGGCACCCAAGAAAGAAGCATCTAGAAGAAGCGACAAACCACCTGGCCGAAGTGGGCCCCGAGGGGGGCCCACCCCAGACCGGTCGACCTTATGGTGGGGTCGGTCGGCCGCCCCCGGGCGCCACCTCAACCCTACTTCCAGAAGGTTCTTCCACCGCCTATGAGGATCAATCTAAACGACTAGTTAGGTCGGTTTGATCAAACGGCACACGTCTACCCCTCAGGACTATATAAGCAGCCCCTGCCCCCAGGCAGAGGCATCTGAGTTTGATTCATACACCAGATCAAGTCATCAAGTCAGAGATACTATGCCCTAGAAACACCATATAACAGAGTAGCTAGCTAGTCTAGATCTAGGAGGAGGCAAGATGTCTACTTGGCTCCTGATCGTCTAGAGGCTGGTCGAGAAACTGGTCTAGCTTTGCTCTTGTAAGTTCTTATCTAGTTCCTTACATTTGTTATACAAACATATATTCTTATCAATGTTTATGTTCGACATTATATGCTTTGGTGTTTATTATGATTACATGTTTAACATAGTTGATTTACCTTTATATTCATGTATGGAGTCGTATAGCCCTCACCTAGATCATCTGTTAAGATGGGTGAACGGTAAAGACAGTGTAAGCGTGGTATTTATCTGTGATTGCACCCTATATGTCGGGTAGTGTGGTAGATCGTGGTGGTGACGGCACTATTGAGTCCTTTGAAGTCCACCCCCCATGTATAGGACTAGTGGAGCCTTATACTGGTCGGGTTGTTTCAAGTTTCGGCCTTGATCCTCCTGGATAGTCTCCCCATGCATTAGTATAATAGTTCTTCTTCCATGATTATTAAATTTTTGCACTAATCATAGTTTGCATTGACATATAGTTTAGAGTTACCGAGGAGTATCCTCTCTAACTAGACTTTGCTATGTTTCTCTTGCTATAATGACACTTTCTAGCTGCTCACGATGTTATGACTTGAACAATGCTATTATTATATTTATCTTATGTGACTTACGCCTATTTATAGTAATTGATATATTTTGGCCACTCTACATTACATAACTGAGAGATGAGCATGTATTTGCTATTATAAGTTAGAAAGACTTCTTTCCCTGAAAGGATCAAGATGTCGACTAGAGGGGAGTGAATAGTCGATCCTGAAAAATTACAACTTAAAACAAGCTTATCAGATCAAAGTCCGGAGTCTCCGGATATTTTTCCAGATACTCTGGAGAATCCGGGAAAATGTCCGGATTGTCTGGGCTTTGTGGTAGAGACTAATACGACAGCTCCAAACTAGCTCAAAGATAGATCTATGAAAATAGGTTAGTCACTTGAGTACTAGAAGCCTCTTCCACCTGCATGAAACAACTCAAACTTCCCCACAGAGTCAAGGCCAAGAAGCCTAGAGAAGGTCAAGTAATCAATGGAGTACTTGGCCCCTTGGGTTGTCCATGTGATGGTGTTCTCCCTTGCATCAAAAAAATAGGAGCAATGAAATTGAGCGAGAATTTCCTTGTTACAATTGTACCTAAAGCCCATGATGTCAAAGAGACCATTGAGCTCTTCATAGTACTTCCAATCAATGTACCTCATCTGCACAATGGGAACCTTGTTCTTGAGTCTCATGGAGGGGTTGTGAATGACTGTCTCATAGAGATCCCGATGGAAATCACACCAAAAACGAGCCTCAAGTCCCTCACTTTTGAGGTAACGATAGGCAAGCTCCTCTCATTGTTCCCTCACGGCCATTGCATTTCTGGAGTAGCTCCGCAAATCTGGGTACATGGTCGGGATCCCTTTAGTTGATTGGAACGGTAACTCTGCGGACATTGGGAGGAAGAGTGGCTATGAGTCTAGGAGGTGTGGATGGGCATATGTGGGTGAAGGGAGTGGGTCGGTCCTTTGGAAGTGGAGGATGTGGGACTGCACGACTTTTAAGGATATAGGGTGCGGTGTGCTTCTTCTTGGGATGGGCTTTAGATTTTGCGGGGCCCTTCCCATGGCGAGGAAAGAGATCGAGCAAAGAACGTACTAGATAACTTTGGGAAGAGGGAAATCGAGGGAAGAACTCAAGAAACTTCAATACAACATCGGGAAGGTCTTCTCCACCCTTCAATCAAGCTTGGCCCTCAAACCTCACAAGGTTTTGGAGATGGGAGCTCAAAATCGCCTAGGGGCGGTTTTGGGAAGGGGAGAGGCGGCGGCCAGCGGTGGAAAACGGGTAGGAGGTAGTAAAAGTGAGAAGGCTAGGGTTTTTACTGCAGGTGAAAGGATATATATAGGGTTAGTTTAAAATCCGGAGTCTCCAGGACCAAAGGTCCAGAGTCTCCGGACACCGCGGATTCTCCGAACAAAAGTCCAGAGTCTCCGCTCCCCCTGGCTGCTAGCCAAAAGATTTTCAAGGAATTGATTTGAGATAGATTTGGATGACCTTTTATGTAAAAATATGTGACTTGAGTAGCTACAACACTTGAGACTAGCCACAAACATACAATGAGAACAATAGCCCAAGTGTTGCACTATAAGATAAAGATCCAAACATTTTCATAAATAAATTCACAAGTTTTGATTTTCAAATCATTTTCACAAATCTATCCAATGTCAATCAAACATGTGCATGACCTCAAGCCAAGTTACGAGAATCCAATATATTTAGTTCACTCCTCAAAGCACAAAACCTTAGTTGCCCCCGTCGGGTCTGGCGGGGGCGGGGATGGTATACCGTTCCCCGTCCCCGATTCCCCGCAACCCCGCTTGCTGCATTTTGGCCCAGCAGCCCACAAAAACTAGGCCCATTCACATGGTTATATAAGCATCAGAAAATCTCCAAACCCTAGCTCACCCTCATTCTTTCCCAACCCGGCCGCCTGTCCGGCAGCCGCCTAGACCAGATCGCCACACCGCCCCCTCTGCCATCGCTCCCTCCGTCCCAAGCATGCTGCTACCCCAAGTCGTCTCTCCCCTTCCTCATCTCCTCATCACAGCCGCCACGGGCGGCTGCCAGCCTGCCATAGCTGCTGCTACTTCGCTGCCATAAGCCAAGTCCCTGGGAGTCAGAGCCCCTGTAGGTGATGGCGATTCCCTCTGGTGCCACAAAAAGAACTAGGCCTGACTACCGAAGCTCAGATTCAGAGGCATTAAGCTCTTTTGTTTTGTTCCATCTTTTAATTTTTCAATTCAATTCCATTGCGATTGGAAATTGTACCGGAGTCACTCTGCAATGTTAAATTCTTTTGTCCTCGTCCCACTATTTCTAGATGATGTAAATGTAGGGTTAGAATTTGAGAAAAGTTAGCATTATCTCCTCAGATTCGAAGGCATGTAAATGTGAGATTTGTGTGTATCGTATGAGACAGACTTCCTTTTAGTTACCGATGCGATTGCGGGGACGGGGATCTCCACGGGGATGGGTGAAAAGCTCCCCCCGCGAGATTTAGCGGGGACGGGGGTGGGGAAATTCTTTCCCCGCGGGGACGGGGATGGTAAGTCATTCCCCGACGGGGAATTCCCCATTGCCATCCCTAATCAAGAGGCTTTGTGAAGATATCAGCTAGTTGCTTATCGGTGCTCACATGACTTAAAGCGATATCTCCTTTGGCTTTGTGGTCTCTCAAGAAATGGTGTCTTATGTCTATATGCTTTATTCTTGAGTGGTTTATGGGGTTGTTAGCTAGCTTGATGGCACTCTCATTGTCACACAAGAGTGGCACCTTACTAAACTCAAAACCAAAGTCTCTCAAGGTGAACCTCATCCAAAGTAGTTGAGCACAACAAGAGCCAGCTGCAACATACCCGGCCTCAGCGGTGGATAATGCAATGGAATTTTGTTTCTTTGAACTCCATGACACCAAGGACCTACGAAGGAATTGACAAGTCCCAGATGTACTCTTTCTATCTACCTTGCAACCAGCATAATCCGAATCGGAGTAGCCAAGTAGATTGAAAGTGGAGCCTTTAGGATACCGTAAACCAAGGTTAGGAGTGTGTACCAAGTATCTAAAGATTCTCTTAACGGCCACAAGGTGACACTCCTTAAGATTAGCTTGAAATCTTGCACACATGCACACACTAAGCATAATGTCGGGCCTAAATGCACAAAGATAAAGCATCCACACACAGCCTCAAACTACCATCTTTCTTCTTGACAAAGAGAGCGGGGCAACCCCAAGGAGAAGAGCTCTGGCGAATATAACCCTTATCTAGCAGCTCCTGGAGTTGGTTTTTCAGTTCGGCTAATTCTTTGGGAGGCATACGATAAGGTCATTTAGAAATGGGTGCAATACCCGGTTGGAGTTCAATCACAAACTCAACATCCCTGTCTGGCGGCATACCAGGCAACTCATCAGGAAAGACATCCGGATACTCACACACTACTAGAATTTCATCAAGACGGGAGATAATGGTCACATAGGCACAAGAGTCGGTACCGTCCTTTAAAGGTAGGTGCAAGGTAGTGTGCCCGACCGTAGGTGAATTGATCTCTACATTTCTATCTGATATATCTAGAACCACCTTATGCTGGGTCATGCAATCCATACCTAAGATAACATCCATGCCTTCCAAATTTATGGTGATAAGATTTGATTGAATGCTCTTACTTCCCAATTTTAAAGGAACTCCAAAAGTTACTATATGAGAAGAAATATTTCCACCTGGCGTGATAATTTCATAAGTCGATTTGGTTGCATTCCTTTTAGACCCAATTTGCCTAATAGGTTCTCACTTATGAAACTGTGGGTAGCTCCAGAATCGAATAAAATCTTAACATGAGTATCGTTGATAGAGAATGTACCCGTGAGCACTGAAGCTCCCTCTGGAATGTCACTCATGGTGGTGAAGTTCAGCTTGCCTTGGCGTACTCGCACCATAAGCTTCTTAGCCAGGGTGGCAGGCTTGTTCCCTGCACCTTGATTCTGTGGGTTGGGCTTGATCTGCTTGGGTTTGGGGCAATTGCTGATGTAATGCCCGGGTTGACCACAGTTGAAGCAACGGCGATCCCCAATGCTGCGAGGAGGTGAATTAGGCTTAAGAGCCTGCTGCTGACCATTTCGGAACTAGAAGTTCCCTGAGGGTTTGCCCTGGGATGGCTTCATCGTCCAGCGTCCAGTTGAAGATTCCTGGGATGGGTTTGGAACATTCTTTTTCACAAAGCGAAACTTCTTGTTAGTTCCGCTTCCCGGAGCAAAACCAGACGGTCTCTTCTTGTCCCTGTGGGCCTTTTTCATGGCATCCTCTTGGGATATAGCCTTGTTCACAAGCTCATAGAAATTTTCTGGCTCAAGAAGGTCCAGTCGCTCATATAACTTGCCATCTAGCCCATCACGGAACCTCTCCATCTTCTTTGCATCAGTGTCTACATGATGTCCACCATATTGGCACAAGTTGTTAAACTTCTGGGCATAACGGTACACCGTATCAGACCCCTGCCTAAGGGCAAACAACTCCCTCATCTTTCTATCCATTAACCCCTTGGGGATGTGATGACTCTTGAAGGCTTGCTTGAAGTCATCCCAAGTTACAGCACGCCCTCGCTGCATTGACTTGAAATGATCCCACCACATTAAAGCTTCTCCTCACAGTTGCAGAGCTGCGAAGTTGGCTTTGTTCTCCTCGGAGCAAGGCATCACAAAGGAAGAGAACTTTGCCTCGATGACCTTGATCCAAGCCTCAGCTTCCAGGGGGTCTTCTGCCATGGAAAAGGTCGGTGGCTTCATCTCGATGAACTGAGCGTATGTGGTGACCTGATTAGGCCCCTCGTGGTTGGCACCATGTGGTGGCCCTCGGTTCATCTGCTGAGCGATCTGCTGCTGTGTCTGCAAGATCTGGCGCAGCACCTCGGTTTGCGTGGCCATGAAGGCCTCTAACGGTGTCATGGGCGACGGTGGCGGCAGGTCACTGCTACCGTTCGCTCCGAACCCGTTGGGAGAGCTACGCGTGGTTCCCACCATCTGAAATGCGAGCCTTGTTAAACACATAACCAAAATCTTACTCAGAAATGAGGACAAGTGCAATCATGCATAACCATAGCTCATTCGCATTCATATGATGATGACAGCAACAGTCGAAAGATATCATGTAACCAAAATAAAATTCATAGAATCATTCTTCAACATAGTTAGAAGATCCGATAACTCGAGTCCCTCGAGCTAGCCTTCAATTTGTGGCGAATTTTCCCATTTCGCGCGTACGGAGAAGGTAACGTGCGAATAATCACCAAGTTGCTTTAGTCACTGACCGACACTCACCGAAAATTTCGTAGTTCTCTCATTATCATGCAAAATGCTTAGTGTTGGCGAGCGCGGTTATGGTAACACTCGACACATTTGGTTAAACAACTCGCACAAGATCTCAATAGCTCGGTTGAACCACATCAAACTCAAGTCGAAACACAAAGTGCTTAAACATTCTTTATTACAACACGATGGATAGAGGGTCCAAGGACACTACAATACTCAAGTCTGCAAACATCATGATACAACTGGGTTACAATGTAATCGCACTGCATGGAAACATACTCCTAAGCTGACTATCACAATCACCCCGAAGGTGAAACCTAGGAGCACAACTCTTCTTGTTGTCGTTTACTGGCATCCTAGTTACCAACTGAAGCACCACTGCCCGCAGGTGAATCTGGTGGAGTCGGTAACGGCGGTCCAGCCTGGCTTGTCTGATCCAAACCAGACTGACCCTGCTGCTCCTCCTGGTGTGCCTGTACTGGAGGTAGCGGCTGTAAGGCCACTATAGCCTGTAGGGCTGCAACCTACACCTCGGCCTCCTCTACCTGCTGCTGCATATCAGCAATGTTCTGCAGCAGCGTCAACCTCTCAATCTCATACGCATCATCGGCATTCTCCTCCAGGGTGTGAACTTCCGCCTCCAGATCTACGATCCTCTGCAGGCAGTCGCCTCTCTCTAACTCTAATTGGAATCTCCTGGCACGTAGTCTGTCATTCTCCTGCTGCATCTGAGTAAGTGTAAAGTTCAGTTGCTGATAGCTGCTGCCAATCCCGCCTAGCTGCCTCCAGACGCCGTCCGATAATCGCTGCAGTATTGTAACGCAGCCCCTGAAGTGTGAAGACGACGTTAAGACAATGAGCCAATGTCAATTAAATTCATCCTATCCTGCTAACGCGAGATGATTCAATGGGCAGTATAAACGTGTTTGAAGCACAGAAAAATACGAACACATCAATGTTGGAGCATAAGATGGGGAGAAAAAGTGAGAGAAAGGAATAAACAATAGATCTAGTTACCAAAATCTTCTATCTTGCTGAGTGGAATAGCCTGATACTCGAACACAGACTCATTTGTTGGCTTGTAATCTTTTGGGTATGTCCTAAGAAACCCAATCTCCACTTCACCAGCAGTAACAGTCCTTGTAGGATCTATGACAAAAGCCAAGAATGGCGATGTAAAATGCTGATTAAGCATATGAGTTGCCATGTCAATGTTTGACAGGAAGCATCCATAAACAGGTTATGAGTTTACCAGCAAACTACAGTCTCCAACCTCCCAGCCTATTGTATATGAAAAACAAATGCAAGTCAGTTTTAGCTTTTTAGCTTAAAAAGGATGATAAAGTATGTGTTAATCCAATACAAAATGTCACTCCAGTGGTGTGGGCAAGAAGAGAATAAGATTCTTTTGTAGCCTAAACACAATATGAATCGCGAGATCTAGAAGGGCTGGCATACCTCACACACAACAAGACCATGAATGGTTTTTCTTTTAATTTCATCCACTGGTGAGAACTTCCTTTTGACAATGTCTACTATCAGCCAAATCAGCTTGTGAAGAGTCATCAAGATCACTATCTTCAAAAAGGTCATGACTTTACAGCATGTATCAAATCTGACATTTACCTTAAAATTGTATAGCTTCACCTGCAAAGGAAAGAGAATGATTTATCTCCGAGCATACACCGTGTAATGTAAAGATGATTTTTTATTTCAAAATTCTGAAGCAAATGCAAGAGACATCGGTTACACCACTGTGAATCCTTTACTTTTGTGATGTATAGGCACTATCACAATTAATGTCGTTTCCGATAAGATTAGAAATTCTCATGACTGCATGTATGTTTCCTGAGAGCATCTGTTTAGGAGTCATCAAATTGAATTTTCAAGTAGAAAGGATAAACGAACTGTTATGAAAAGAATATTTGGGCAAAAGCACGTTGGCGGGAGAAAGTAGAAAGGTCGGTAAGGGAAACAAATACCTATCATCCTTCAATCACTTTCTGAAACAAATTGCTATACGTGACATTGCAGAATTCAATGGAAAATGTCAGGTTAATGACTTCAACGTTTGCTCAAAAGGTACATGCATAGTTTATAGTCAACGTTTCAGGAAAAAATAGCCAGAACATTCATGCTCCCTGCAAATAAATTATCTTTCTTATGAATAATCTCTGCAACCAAATAGAGCATCGTTGTGAGGATGTTGATGGGTAATATAACATTTGCAAGACACAATAATTACACATTGCCCGACAAATTAGTATTTTTGCAGAAAGAATAGGAAATGTGACGCAATTGCACCGCCATCTCTATAGGGGGGAAATTGCAACAATTTTAGAATACAGGATGTAAATAAAATTGTATACCAACATACACATGTAACTCCCTGTCAACCCAAATCCTTTCATCCATATGCCAAGACAATAAAAATAGTTCAAATCTAATATTTCTATAAAACAGATATAATGGACCAAAGAGACGTAGAAGACTGAGTGATGGGCAAATCAAGTCGTATAATTATTGAAACCACATATGAAGAAAAGGCATTGTCAATTGGAGAATGGAGAGGGAGAACAGAGATTTTCTGACCTTGCTAGACCATAGTTCTTCAATTGTCCATAACTGTTGGAATACCCAGCAGTGCGATCAAATTTTCTACTCCTTGATGCCACTACATTATGACTCTCTCCACAACTACCACACAGGCACAATTAATTAATATCAACTCCCCCTCTATTTGATCCTTCAGTCAGAGTAGCATAGTACATAATCCAGTCTATTAATAGCACCAAGATAACTTATTACATAATTTTTTAGCACATTTTCTGTTCCCTTTACAAATAGGTGAAGTTCCAATAGGATCAAGTTGCAACATCACCAAAAGCAGAAGGAAAGGGATGAAACTCTTACTGAGTAGAGCTATCTGAATCTGAGGGAGAGCGAGCCTCACCCCGCCATGTTCGCTGCTTGTGCCTGGCTCTTACAGAGTACCGCCATTAGTGAAAACAAAATTATTCCATGACATGAACTCCGGGGATGGCATTCAAAATAAAATGATTTTTGGTTCTCAGTGCACTGCAACACAAACCGATGGAGAGCAGCTTCCTGAACTGTGTGGTGGCCTGCAGGTACACATTGGGTTCGTTGGAGAGCACCACCTGGAGTCCTGGACCAACGCTGGCAAGCAGTCGTGCTGCACACGCAGACAAGGAGAAAAAATAGATCTCTGTCAGATCATGACCACCCGGGCACCCAAACCCTAATGTATGAGCATGTGGATCAGATCGAGGAATATCGAGCGAGAGGATGCGACGAACCTTATGCTGGAGCGCAGAGGAGTGGCCCCTCGGCAGTTGAGGGCGGCAGTCCCGGACGGGGCGGTGATCCCGGACGGTGGCGACCCCGGACGACGACGGTGACCTTAGACGACGACGGCAGTCCTCAGCCACCACTACGTGGAGATGCATCTGCATCTAGGCAGCGACATCGAAGAGGGCGGGACGTTAGAGATTGGTGTCGTCGTCCTCAGCCACCACTACGTGGAGATGCATCTGCATCTTATTCCCGGCATGTGGGGTCGGTGGGCGGATTTGAAGACGGAGGCGACAGATGTAGGAGGTGCGACCGGAGAATGGGGCTCGAGGAGCCACCGTCCAACCCCGCCCATGGTGGTGACGCATTCGTGATGGCAACGACTTCCGCTTGAGACACGCAGTCGTCCTCTTGCGGCGGCGATGGGGAGACGCGGTGGAGGGCGGCAGAGGTACGGTGGAGAGGTGGAGGGTGAGGGTCGGAGGGGAGGCGGCGGCATAGAGCCAGTGAGAGGGCGGCGGCAAGGGAGCAGGAGAGAGCGGTAGGGAAGGGGAGGGTGGGGTCTAGGGTTCGGGCGGGGAGTCATGGGAGGGAGTGGACCAGACGGTGGAGGGAGAGGCGGAGAGATTTCACACGATCGGACGGCAGGAATTGATAGGGGGGGCGTGCGGACGGAGAGGAAAAAACGTCGACCAAATTTTTGTCTTGGAAGACCGAAAACCCTAGTTTCATTCTGTTCCCGGTCAACACCGGCACAGGCGCCCAGCCGCACACACCCTCGTTCATACCTCACCCACCATCCCTGGCAACGGCACCCGCCGCCTTCCTGCCGTCCTGCGTGGCTGCACCCACATCAGCGGCCAGCCACCCGTCCCCGGCTCCCCTTCGCCGTCCCCGTCGTCCTGCTCTCGCCTCCACTAGGGCATAGACGCCCGGCGGCGCCGCCGCGCTCACCATGTCGGACTCTGACGACTACGGTGAGTCCCCCACTCCACCCCAACCTAAATTCGGTACTCCAATCCCTACTCTCCCAGCCGATTTGTCCGGCTATTTGATCGGTTTGGAACATTGTGGGGGTTTAGTGGACTTGCCCGTCTCCGACGACGATGAGAATGAGGACGAGATGGAGGATATGACGGATGAGGACGAGGATGAGCTGCACGCAGAAGCGCTCAAGCGGCTATCGGGAAAGGTTTTGATTCCGTCCCCTCTGATATTTGCTCTGTGTTTTCCTGCGAAATTATACTCTGCATCTATCGTTACTAGTTGTTAAACAACAATTTTCAGCAATGTAAGTGAATCTACCGATCGTTACTGGTTGTGCCTACTAGCTTAGTTGTCTTTTCAATGTGTACTGGTTGTGTGGATATGTTGGTGCTAGACTTTTGCCTTTATACTGTTTGTTCTTTGGATGCTTTTAAAGGCTTCAAAAGCCGGTGTGGTTTTGGCCTAGTAACTGGCGATTGCTGGCTCTATTGTATGCTTGCATCCATGTTGAAATTGTGTGGTCAACCGTATGTATAGTTGTTTATTGATCCAGAAATAGGTTATTGGACTGCAATATGAAAATGCTGATACTTGTTATTGCAGAGAAGGGTAAAAACTAACTCCGCAGTAGAAACTAGTATTAATAGGATGTTCCTCCAGAGGTGCATATAACAAATTAACAACGGCTGATGTTTAGCTACTTTATGTTGGTACCATAAGTGAGTTAACAATAATGTATTTTCTATGTTTATTTTGCCCCCCACCCCACTAGCGATAGCTATGCTGCAACTTTCAGTAAGGAACTAAGGATTGCCTCATAATCAGTGTTTTGACCTACACTGCAGTTTCATTAGTTTTAAGCACATCCATTCTCCAATATGTACAACAACAACATAGCCTTCCAGTCCCAAGCAAGTTGGGGTAGGCTGAAGTTGAAACCCAACAAGAGCCACAAATTAGGATTCAGGCACATGAAAGCACTCCTGTCCAGGGGTAAATCTTTGGGTATATTCCATCCCTTCAAATCTCCTTTTATCGCCTCTTACCATGTCAATTTTGATCTTCCACTACACGCTGGTGCCTCAGGAGGCCTCCTTGAACATGTCCAAACCATCTTAGCTGGTGTTTGACAAACTTTTCTTAATTGGTGTTACCACCTATAACGTATATCCTCATTCTAGATCCCTTCTCGTGTGACCACAAATTCAACGCAACATATGCATTTCCGCAACATTTATTTGCTAGACATGTCGTCTTTTTTAGTCTAACATTCTGCACCATACAGCATTGCAGGTCTAATCGCCATTCTATAAAACTTGCCTTTTAGCTCATTCTCCAATAAGCAATCCTTTGAAATTACACTTCTACCCTTTCCGTTGGTTGTATGTGAGCTCTTTTTTTTCTTCTCTTCTTTGTTTCTTCTTAGTTCTTTGATTTTGCTTTGCCTCTTGGGGATTTCTAAATGACTGGTATTTCTTCTGCCTTTTCTAATACACACAGAGCTCTCCTTTGTGTTCCGAGAAAAAAAACTTGCCCTGCCCCATTCATTGAATGTGGATGATGGCACTGTGATAGCATTTGTCGTTCTTATTCTCTGGTATAGCTTTCCAATTTCTCAGTTGCTCAAGTTACTTTGGTTGAATATATGCGAAAATATTCATCGTGGTAGATAGTTTTTGGTAATTGGTGGTGGCTTTCTTGACATTGCCCAGTTTACCCTCAATCACGCAACTAGGTGCTCAATTTTGTGCTTTGAATTGATCATTTCTCCCCTTCATAGTTTCTTCTTTCTTTTATGTGTGCCACCATAGCTATCATTGTTGGTTTTTTATGAGACTTGTGTACTTCTTTGCTGTAGGATCCTGAGTTTTACAAATATTTAGAAGAGAATGATAAAGGGTTGTTGGAATTTGATAATGCTGATGATGATGAAATTAAGGTAAGCTGATCCCTTCTTGAAGTTTTCTATAATAGAAGCATGAGAATGGACTCATTGTTGAATATTACCTTAGGATGAGCAGGAAATTGGGATTTTTGATGATGAGGAACCTGTCTCTAAAGACGAACCAAAGCAAAGTGTGAAACCTATTACAATGGAAAGGGTTGATTCCTGGTGCGCTGGAGTAGAGAATGACAAGATAGGTTCTATCCGTTCTATTCTTCAAGCTTTTCGGCAAGCCTGCCATTATGGTGAAGACCAAGGGGATAATTCAGCTCCAAAGTTCAGTGTCATGTCCGGCAGTGTACTTGATAAAGTAATGCACTTTGTTTTGAGACACATGGATAGAGTCCTCCGTAAATTACTTGGTGCCCCAAGCTTTGGAGGGAAGAAAGAGACAATCACTGAACTGATGCTGAGTAAGACATGGAAGAGGCATGGCAATCTTATGAGGATCTATCTTGCCAATGCACTTCATATGATAACAGAGATGACTGATGAGAAAATGATAGCATTTACTATACACCGTGTCAGAGCATCTGCTGTTTTTCTGGCAGCTTTTCCATCGCTCCTGAGGAAGTATGTTAAGGTGCGTAGCTTGTGTTTCCGTTCTGCATATGCAGTTGCTTTTGGCATTGCCTCTGGTGTTCATATACATAGTTTGTCAATTACTTTTGCCTGCTTCAATTATAGGCTCTGCTTCATACCTGGGCTAGAGGACGAGGTGCAATGCCTCTTGTTTCTTTTATGTTCCTCCGAGATTTGTGCATTCAGTTAGGTTCAGATTGCCTTGACACATGCCTCAAGGGTATCTACAAGGCTTATTTGGTAAACTGCAAATTGTCCAAATCCATAAGTGGATCAAAACTTCAACACATACAATTCCTTGGGAACTGTGTCAGAGAATTGTATAGTCTGGATCCACAAAGTGCATATCAGCATGCCTTTGTTTTCATCCGTCAACTGGCAGTTATCTTAAAAGGAGCTCTTACTGAAAAGGGGCCAAAGGTATATGCTGTTGACAATTGAACTCATTGCTATGTCCTGGAACTTCATTGTTTACCTGTGACCTGACAGAGTTATGTGCCTCTTGTTTTGTTTTGAAAGTCGGTGAAGGACAAAAGGCAGAAAGAAAGTAGCAAATCGTCAAAGAAACAAATGGAGGTACCTTTTCTGATATTGTACATGTCATTCTAATACGTGTGTCATTCATAATATCTTGTGTGATTACCTTATTCTTACACCTTTTATTGAAATGATCTCACTTCTCCAAATGCTAGCTTCACCTTCCTCCCTGTGTTCATTAGAAATTGTTTGTTTTCACAGCAGTGTTATTCTATTGCTGGCTGCTGATGAGTTAACCTTGTTGTTATGCAGAAATCTTACCAAAAAGTTTATGACTGGCAATACATATTCTGCCTTGAGCTTTGGACCAGTGTTGTGTGTGGATGTAGTTCTGAGGAAGAATTCCGACCTCTGGCTTATCCATTGACCCAAATAATATACGGCGTGGCATGCCTTGTACCTAGTGCACGTTACTTCCCTGTACGCCTTAGATGTGTAAAGATGCTTAATTGCATTACTGAAGCCACGGGTACCTTCATTCCAGTGTCCTCCCTTCTGCTTGATATGCTTGAAATGAAAGAACTCAGAGGACGTCCAGATGGAGGCATAGGCAAAGCAGTGAATCTTTTAAGTGTTAAACAGGTGTGCTTTCTTGCAATATGATGTTTTATTATGAAACATACCTTTTGAAGAGGCTTGTAACAGTTCTCTTCTCATGCAGGTGGACAAGAAAACAGTAAAGACTCGGGCCTTTCAGGAAGCATGCATTTATTCTGTGGTCGATGAGCTAGCTAAACATTTGGCCCAATGGAGCTATGCCATCGCCTTCTTTGAGATGTCATTTATTCCACTTGTTCGGCTCCGAAGCTTTTGCAAAACCATTAAAGCTGACAGATTTAGGAAGGAGATGAAGGATCTCATCCATCAGGTTTGTCAAGCATGTGCATAAAACTTTGAGTTACGGTATTTGATCCATGCACACATAGCTTATCTTCTCTGATTTCAGATAGAGGCCAATGTTGATTTCATGAAGTCAAAACGTGCTGGGGTTGCATTTTCACCCAATGATCCAGCTGTGGAGTCATTTCTACAGGTATGAATCCTTCTACTGACTTGATGGCTTTGCTTTTTGCACATTGTTTATTTTTATTACTACCATTCTTGTGTCATTTCGTGAACTTGTAATGTTCATTCCCAACAGACTGAAAAAGAAGAGCGTAGCAGCCCTCTCTCAAAATATGTTGCTACTCTACACCAGAGAGCACAGGACAGGATGGATGCTCTGGACGAGACCAGGTTGGTTTCATCCGTGTTTATCTAAGTTCACATTTTAGCTCCTTCATATTACATATTATATGGTAGTACACAGTATATATTAGTAGTCTGTATGAACCACAAGATCATATGCATCAAGATCATTTTGTATGTACAGAACTGCATACTGATTTTACTAAGAACCCTTTCCCAACCAGTGTCATTGTGGGGGCAGAGTCATCAACCTTCTCAAGGAGGTTAACTGAAGCACAGAAAGAACAGGAAGAGCAGGACGGTGATGAAGGCACCATTGCTTTCAGTAAGAACTGGCTGAATGAAAAGAAGCCCAAGTATGTTCTGCTTTCCACCACGCTCTCTCCTTTTTCTATATCTTAGTGTGGAAAACACATTAAACCTTGCATTTGGTGTGCAGAACTGCAAAAGAGAAGAACAAGAAGAAGCGATCCCGGGAGCATGATGATGGTGCTACTGAGGAGGATCGGGTTGAGGATTTAGTCCTGAGCTCAGATGATGAGGATGGTAACGACCAGGAATCGGACAAGGATGAGGATGTCTCTGTTCCGGTGGAAGATGACAGTGATGAAGACTTCGTTGACCCTGACAGTGAGTATAAGAAACAAAAGAAGGCGAAGTTGAAGAGGAACAAGCGCCAACCCTTGTCAAACAAGGCTAAAACAAAAAAGAAGGTGCATCCCAAGAAAAAGGCCAAGCATTAGTTATGCTAGATAGGACCCGGCAAATTTGTTGCTTCCGCTTGAGGATAACATTTTGCCAGCGAAAAAAGGTTTTGTTTTATTTCCTTAGAAAAACTGAAGTCGTTTTGTTCCTGGAATATACTCGTAGTTAGTTTTTATGTCTGTTCGTTCGATTTTTCTTTCTAAAGAATCTGTGTTTTGAGTGAACTGCTGCCAAGTGCTTTCCACGGAAATTTACCCTGACTATTCGTGACAAACTAGCAATGCTGGTCAGGATGCCACTATGTGATAATTAAGTTGTCTCCTTGCTATTTCGATCCCGTAAAATTATTTGTGTGCAGCAAAGGAAAACTCCTGCGCCAGCAGTTGACACTGCACGCTAAGCCTACCTGATGATACTGTGTCTGTGTCGCTTCCGGACCGCCTCCGTCTCGTGCTTAGCATCTTAATTCACTTCCGACTCGCAACAGCTAGAAGCATAGTCTGCGCTTCCAGCAGCGTAAGGGTTGATCGTTACTGGTTGTGCGTACTAGCGTAGTTGTCTATTCAATGTGTTATACTTGTTGCGTGGATATTTTAGTGCTAGATTTTTGCCTTTGTGTTGTTTGTTCTTTGGATGCTTTTAAAGCTATACAAAAGCCGGTGTGGTTTGGGTCTAATAGCCAGCTATTGTATGCATCCACGTTGAAATTGCGTGGTCAACCGTATGGATAGTTGTTAATAGGCCAGAAACGGATTGTTGTACTACAATACGAAAAGGCTATATTTATAGTTGGTATTGCAGAAAAGGGTAAAAACTGACTTCGTGGTAGCAAACCAACATCCATAGGATGTTCCTTGATAGCAACTTTCAGTAAGCATTCAGAGAAATAAAGCCGCAATTCACATTTTCAGAAGCTAGTAAACAGTTTTGGTGGTTCCATACACAGAACGTTTTAACCTACCGTAGCAGCGACAAAGTCTGCTTATAAATTGGAGTACCCATGAGCATTCATTGGGTTTGTGATTATGCACAAATGTACGTTCTCAAGAGAAAGCTTGACGAGCTCAACTATCAGCTGCCCTCAGCACTTGCAGCAGGGACAGGAACAGGTTGATGATGTCGAGATAGAGTGAAACAGCAGCCCATATGTACTCATCATATGTGTAGCGCTTGATGATATTGTCCGTGTCATAGATGATGTAGCCACTGAAGATAAGCGCCCCCAGTCCGCCATATATCATCACAGAGATCTTGCCCAGTGGGAAAAAGATCTGTGCAGCAAAAGCTCCATTAGTATCATGCATAAATAAGTGTAAACAAACAGGTAATTAGATGATCCAAAAAAAACCCACAGAAAAAATGGCATAATAAAGATACAGTATTTGGGGGAAACAAGGTACAGACATCCAACCTGAATCAGTGAAAACACCATGAGCACCATGAGAGCAGCAAAGAGGAAGGGACCAAGGAACTCGAAATCATGGCCCCTCTTTGCAGCCCAGAAAGTGTAAGCAGTTAAGCTTATCACCACCACTGCTGTAAGAATTGCAGCCTCCAAAATGACTTTTCCTGAACGCATACCATACTGCAATTAATTCCTCCAGAGAACAAAATTTGACTTGATATAAACCTAAACATGCTGAAAATACAACATTGCAAAGCAAATTGCAATCACAAAAGGGAGCAATCCAGCCAGTAGCTGAATTAACTTCACACAAAAGAAACTGGTATCATTTAATAGTTCTACAATATGTCCCAAAGGGGCCCTTCAAAATACAGGGCATTATGCCTACATTTCTGCAATATGCCAAAGGCCGATTGCCCGATTCTAGACATATTTTGTTTTTAATGTCAAAAAGTTATGCCCATAAAAAACAACTATAAGTGTAGAAACAAACACAGGATACATATCTCTAAAAGAAAGACCTAACAAAACCCAGACTTCTTTTTTCCACTAAGGGCCGCACCCAAATTTTATTACTCCAGGCAGCAACGAAATTACAAAGTTTAATATCCCCAGTAGGATTAGAGTGTAAAGAAGAGTCATGCAGACACTGAAGGTGAACACAACATACAGGGTCCATTCCCTGGAGAGCTTACAGGTTTGAAACGTAGATGCTACAAAAAACCAACAGAAGCAAACAAAATAACAACTTCTACCAAAGCATGTGAGATCGAAAAAAGCACACGTGTAAAAGGGAGAAACACAGTGAAGGTTTTTCACTCATTGGTTTCTTCATCACAAAAGGAGAAAAGAATAAAGGTTTTCACTATTGGACAGCCTTTCAATAAAGCCTAAACAAGAACTAACAATGACAAAAAAACCCACAGATGGTGCTATTACCCAAAAAATGCCTCTGTGTTGGATGGGCACATCATATAGATGCTTAACACCTATAGTTTGTAACAGGCAAGGGCAGCTAGCATGATGTTCACAATTAGCACAGGCAGATCTAAAGTCTCAAAGCTTGCTAACGGAGCTGCAAGTACACTACACACAAACCTGTGATCTAAAATTCTAAATATGGATCTATGATTGGGAGAACTGCAGATGAATTCTGTTTTGCAGGTTGTGGTATATCACATTCTATTGGTCGAACTGTTCATAACTTGTATGGACTCCAGCATTCCAACTATATGCTTGTGGTGGTAAACACATAACAGATCTAGAATGTCAAGACTGGATTTCATTGCTAGCATTCAATCACTTGCTAAAATTTTCCGCTGATCAGCATACCAACCAGAAGAAGTCCATAATTCGGTTACAGGACCATGAAATAAGGGGAATCCTAACGCAATAAACTCCCATTTGCTACAGTCGCTGATTGCCTCAAAAATCAATTCGACATGGTCAATTAGACCAACTATATAAATTAATTCACACTGTCACACTTAACTAAGATTTTAGAGCAAGTAAACAACAATTCATTCTAGCTGTCATACTTAACGAGGATTTTACAGAAACTGAACAAGTTACCGCTGGTGAAGGCGCATGTCATGCCGACAGCAAAGCTGATGGCGACGGTGAAGAGGCCGAGCAGCAGGAGATTGACTGGATGCTTCTGGTGGTAGTAATGCAGAGGGCACAGCACTGCGCACAAACGAAGCGGACTCAAACACATAAGGTTGATATTTCCCCAAAAAAAAAAAGCGAGGGGGGAGAGAGAGAGAGCTGGGCTTACCGATGAAGGGTAGGATGAGGAGGAAGATGAAGAGCGCGATCCCGGCGTTGGAGGAGACGAAGAACAGGGAGATGGCGGGCACCTTGACGACGAAGGCGGAGACGACAGCCGTCATGACGAGCTGGACGGAGAGGATGACATAGATCTTGCGGACGAACGCCCACCGCAGGTCGGGGCTCTCCGTCATCCCCGGGTACAGCAGCTGCGACCCGCCGGCCTCGAGGTCCGGCTCCTTCTGGTACCCCCACATCGCCGCTGGCCTCTCGCTCGAGATCGCCTCGCTAGGGTTCCGCACGCCGACGGAGACGACGACGCGGTGGTGGCGACTGGTGGCAACTGGCAAAAGACAGAACGAAGACGGAAAGCAAACAACTTCTCCTTCCCGTTTTTGTTGGCTGGAAGACGTGGATGGGAAGAACGCCACCAAAACAAACGACCTTCTTCTTAGAGGGTAAGGAATTTTTACATGGGCCGAATTGAGCGCGGGTGATGGGTCCATTTATGGCCCATTACACCTGCTTGCGGCCTGTAATAAGAAAGTGGGCTTAAGCCGCCATCGCTTTCGGCCCACCCGAACCTGACGCGTGTCGCCGCTTCGTCGTCTTCCTCCTGAGCTCTCCCCTACCAAATCTCGGAACCCAGGTGCTGAAGTAAGTATTCCATCCCCATTTGGCCATTTGCGTTTCCACTTCCACCACCGCTTGCCCCGGATCCCTACTAGTCCAGTAGTCCACCTTCCGTGTCTATCTATCTCAAAAGCGGCAGCCGCTTCCCGCCACTTGGCCGTGCGCCCTCGTGATCCCGGTCCCGGGTGGGTCGAGCGAGCTCACCGTCTCGGTCTCAGGTGCCGCCGTGCGGCGCGCGGCCGTGCTGCTGGTTTCGCTCTCTAGGGGCGAGGAGGGAGGGAGGGAGCTTGGGGCTCTCTTTGCGCTTTCTTGCGGGGCTGTCCGGCTGTGGGTCAAAAGCGCAGCGCTTTCCGCTCCACTTCCCCACGCCGGAATCAAATCTCCCAACTCCCGTCGATGCCCCCCTGATTTGGTTCGTGGTTCCGGCGCGTGAACTTGCTTGGAGAGATCTCCCTTTTGGTTTGGCGTCAGGGGGATCTGGGTTGTCACGCGGCGTCTCTCTTCTTGGTGCGTTTCACATGTCCGAGTGCTTTGATTTCTGTCCACTGGGGGAGTGATTCTGCTGCTGTTAGGTGCGCGCGGGTCGGGATGGGGTGAACTGAAGTGTTCGTCAAAAGACCGGGGTTGTTACGCCTGTGTGCTTCCCTGCACCTTGTTCTTGTGCCCATACTTCTTGCTTTTGTCACGCCCGAACCGATCTTGTAGTATCTGAGGCTTGGCAGTTGGCAAGTAGCAGCCTGTGCTAACAGTAGATAAACCATTTCTGCTACCAGGGCACAAAGGTGTACAAATATTCGATACATAGCTCTGCTTCTTGCTTGAGGTTAGATTATCGGTTTGATCTGCTGATGGGTCTGCCATGAATCATGGGATGTTGAATTCTGTCAAGGTGGAGAGCCGACCATTGGAGGCCACTGCCAACGGCCAGCCTAGGCCAATGGATGGGCTCCATGATGGCGGCCCACCGCCGTTCCTTACCAAGACATACGACATGGTCGATGACCCAACCACGGATGCTGTTGTCTCTTGGAGCGCCAGCAATAATAGCTTCATAGTTTGGGATCCTCATATCTTCGGGACAGTGCTGCTGCCAAGGTACTTCAAGCACAACAACTTCTCCAGCTTCGTTCGGCAGCTTAACACTTATGTAAGTTATCAAGTCCATTGATGTTTGGTCGTATGTTCTATTATGCATTGGCCTGAGATCCTATTTCCTTATTGTTGGAGTGAATTACACTTAGGATTTGAGAATTGCCTGCATTCATCAATTGTGATTTTTTGAATGATAGAGTAAACCTGTAGCTTGCTTGCACAGAAAAAGCGTGTGCATAAGAAGAACTAATCTATAGCATGATAGTATGTGTGTGCTCGTTTTCTTTAAACGAATATTAGAATTGGGAAAATTTTGTTTAGAAGTATTGAAAGCAAGGTGGTCAGGATCCAGTTCAATATTGATTAAAAACTTATTATGCTTAGGAGTAGGATAGCACAAGCTAAGCTAAGAGTTGGTCAAAACCTAGGAACCAACAAATGTTTTCTAATAACCATATAATTGTTGGTGCAAAAAATGAAGAGAGTATTTTAGACTAAATCGATTATCACCATTGGAGTGAGACCGTACATACTGTGAATGCTTAATATCATCAGCAGTCCCGAACTTCTAATTTTTAAAGATTTTTTTGTGAATCGCTAATAGAAAATAATGCAGAATTGCCCTTCATGGGAAGTAGTTTATTTTGGGCTTGTTGCTCCTTAGTGCATGTTGGATATGCGTTTCTGTAAAAATTGGGCGACTTCGTTTCCTGAAGCAGTGGTCCCTGGTCTGGTTTGAATGTTGAAACTTCTATGGTCTGGAATTTGATTTTTTTTGTCTGATCTTGTAAAAATTGTAAAGCTGGCACCTGTTATCCCCATTTCCCAGCCAACTTCATTCTTACAATCAATGTTGAGATCATATATGAACTGCACAGACACCATAACGTCCGATGAAATTTGTCAACTTTGTTTTAAAAAATGATGCACTGTACAATTTTTACAGTCAACCAGGAAGGCCGCCCCCTACGATTTTGTAATGAGCTCTTATTCTCCCAGAATATCTTTTGTACTTTCCTGCTGTTGGCCTTGTGGTGGTATTTTGGTGAGCAACTGGTTTCTATTCTTTGCGTCAAAATAATATGAATGGTGTATGGTGAAGAAGAACATTGGCTGATAGATTTGAGAACTAAATCATGAAAACTGAAACTTGTGGTGAACTGTAATTGGTGAAATATAAATGGTTGATATTCTTCATAGAGTTCCACTTTGTCATTTTATCTGACCTGAAATTATTTGAGTGGTTAATTCTATTCAATGAAACATTTTTTCCGTTGCATCAAATGGTGATTGATACTATTGGTTTGGCAGGGTTTCAGAAAGGTGGATCCTGATAGATGGGAATTTGCTAATGAGGGGTTTCTGAGAGGTCAGAGGAACCTGCTCAAAAACATTAGGCGTCGAAAACCTTCACACTCATCTCCAAATCAGCAATCTCTTGGCTCTTATCTTGAGGTGGGGCATTTTGGATATGATGAAGAGATTGATCAGCTGAAGAGGGACAAGCAGCTGTTAATGGCTGAAGTAGTGAAACTGAGGCAGGAGCAGCAAAATACAAAGTCAGGTCTACAGGCCATGGAAGAGAAATTAAAAGATACCGAGCAGAAGCAACAGCAGATGATGGCATTCATGGCACGAGTGATGCAGAACCCTGAGTTCATGCATCAACTGGTCTCCCAGCATGAGATGAGGAAGGGGCTCGAGAATGCCATAACAAAGAAGAGGAGGCGCCGCATTGATCAGGGACCTGAAGCTGATAGCATGGGCAATGGTTCTAGCCTGGAGCAAGGGTCACATGCAGTGTTTGAACCACAGGAGCCAGTGGAATCACTTGCCAATGGTGTTCCATCTGATCTGGAAAGTTCATCTGTTGAGGCAAAGGGATTTGAGGTTCAACAAGGTGTTTCTTCCGGTGGTTCTGAACGTCTGAAAGGCAGACCAAGTGGAGAATTAAATGATGATTTCTGGGAGGACCTTTTGCATGAGGGGGGACTCGGTGCAGAGGCTGGCAATGCAGTTGTTCAGGATGATATGAACATGTAGTCTCAGAAAGTAGCCTACCTCAATGGAAACAACATAAACCCAGACATCAGCAGCTCTTGTTATATCACAATGGCTCTGAGTATCTTTACCATTATCATTATATCGCTGCTTACACCTGATCAGATCTCCTTCAACCTATGAATTGCTATATCCTTTACAGTTGTATACATTCAGTTCAGCATGTGGAGTGGACGGAGATATCATAATTTTTGTTTTCAGTGGCCGACCGTCGACCCTGTTGCCCAATACTGTCTGAGCAAAGATCATGGTCACGTTGCAGGGTTGCTATTAGTGTATCAGTTCTAACTAATGGCAGGACACAGCCGAGTGGACTGCCTTGTAGGGAAGACCTGATAGCTTGTATATGCTTTTTGATCCTTTTATCTCTGCTGGTTTACCTATTATGCAAGAAACTCCTCCATCTCGGAACTTGGCACTTCACTGTGTGTGTATATATATCATACCATCACTGTATCTGTGTGCAACTTGTATCATTTTCACCCTGAGGTGATTTGAGACGTTCTGCACCGGAACTTACACATGTAAATTCAGGTTTCAGGAACTCTGTGGACACAAGTTGTTTTCAACTCCTGAAATGTAGAATTGTAGAGTATTTATCTGCATAGATGGTTACTCATCTGAAACGTAGAGTGTTTATCTCCCGAGATGGTTAAATTTGGTGCTTTAGTTTTTTATTCTCACTTCTCATTGCCAACAAAGGAGTAGATATCGAAACTAGTTTCCCCTCGATCGATGCTGTTCTTGTGGAGAGTGGGCTCTGCTCTTGGTTTCATAGTTACATGGGCCCTTTTCCCGGAATGGGCCTCCACAACTTATATCGTTTTCCTTTTCCCGTTTGCTTTTTGAAAAGGAAATTCCCTGTTCGTCTGTCCTTATCCTCTCCGCGTCCGACGAATGCGCGGCGGCCGGTGACTGGCAACGACAGGTGTGCCGCGGGTCCCGCGGCGCCGTGTGGATCAGTCCCGATCCTTCTCCCGCCTTCCCCGCGCCGGCCACCGACGGCCACGTACCACCGCAATATAAGCTGCCATCCAGCGATCCGCTGCTCCTCGTCACCCCCGAAATCCTCCTCGCTCGCGGTTAGGCAAGCTCGCAGCGGAAGCGTACGAGGTGACGACAGAGAGAGAGAGAGAGAGCGACGCGCGGATCGCAGCTCGGTCGGCGGCGGCGGCGGCGGAAATGCTGGCGGTGTTCGATCAGGCGGTGGCGCCGAGCCCCGAGGGGCTGCGGCAGCCGGGCGCCGCGGGGGAAGTCAGCGCGGCGAAGCTGGCGGACCGGTTCATGGAAGCGCGTCCCGACGCGGTCACCGTCAACCTCGGCAGTTCCGGCGCCATGGCGTACTCCTCAAACGGCCAGAGCCCTCTCCTCCCCAGGTAATAAGCTTGGAAATGCGCTTCTGCTGATCAGTTTTGCCCATCATCTCTCCTGTGATATCCCTCCATGATTAGCAATCGCTTCTCAATTTTCCTGTATGCAATTCTCTGCTTCAACTTACTGTTGCAGTTAGTAATCCTTTTAACAGGAAACTCACGTTAGATAAAGTGATAGTACTATTCTTTATTTAACGAGAATACTGTTGCACGGCACAGATACTGTTGTTCTTTTTTTATTTCAGTGATATTATGCTGTATACATCGTGCCTTGAAGACTTTCCAATCGGGTTGCAGCTTCCCTAACCCAAAACCGTCTGCGTTGGCAGGTTGTTTGGTGCAGTGGATGACATATTCTGCTTATTCCAGGGCACAATTGAGAACGTTGCTGTCCTCAAGCAGCAATACGGGTTAAGTAAAGGTGCTAATGAGGTCAACATCGTAATTGAGGCTTACAGGACGTTGAGGGACAGGGGTCCTTATCCAGCAGATCAAGTCGTGAGAGACATAAATGGAAAATTTGCATTTGTTCTGTATGATTGCTCCACCAAGTCGGTCTTCATGGCTGCCGTAAGTTGATCAATTTTTTTGCTTTTGTCGTATTTACATCTTATGAGCAGACATTTTTAACAAGTAGTAGCTCTTTTCTTACCAAAAAAAAATATTAGTACATTTGTCAGTTCATTTGGATCCATTTCAATTACACATATACATTGTATTGCCCTGTTCGTTTGGCTTATCAGCCACCAGCCAACCGTACTTTTCTCTCAGAACAAACCAGCACCAGCCATCAGCCACCAGCCAAACGAACATGTTGTATGTTTTGCCCTGGAACAAATGCAACTTTCTTGAGCCGACTTGTGAATTGTAGTTTTCTACACAGGGTGATAATGCAGTATCAACACTATTAATTTGCTGCTAAATAGGATTGTAGTATCCACTCCTGATCACGCTATCAATGAGAGCATGACACATGTAGGTCTTTGAGGTGCTGAGATCTTTTAGTTAGGTAGGTATCAGCTTCAGCATGAACATCCACTTACTCTGTTTTCACAAAAGAAAAATTGTTCTTGATGCCTCTGTCTAGCATAACACTTGTCAGCATCCTACACCGAAAGGACGGATACAACTGCATTTGTTCATTTATTCATGGTCGTTTGTGATCATCAATCACTGGAATCAATGAAGCAATTGATTTGTTCTTATTGATGGCCATGGCCTTACAGGATGCCGATGGAAACATCCCGTTCTACTGGGGAGTAGACTCCGATGGCCGTCTTGTGGTGTCTGACGACGATGAAACGGTGAAGAAGGCCTGCGGAAAATCCTCTGCCCCGTTCCCTAAAGGTAAGTAAGAGAATAATCAGCAAATTAAAGCGGCCACCATAGTAACGATTCTGCCGTTCATCCCTGATCCCTTGACCCTTGGTGCTGATCGATCTACGTATGGCCGCGCCACAGGCTTCTTCTTCACCACGTCCGGTGGGCTGCGGAGCTACGAGCACCCGATGAACGAGGTGAAGCCGGTGCCGAGGGTGAACAGCAAGGGCGAGGTGTGCGGCACCACGTACACGGTGGATGCCAAGGCCAAGAAGGACGCCGGCAGCATCCCCCGGGTCGGCAGCGCTGCAGACTGGTCTTCGCAATACTGATTTGGTTAGTATTTGTCTGTCTGTTTTTTAGCAGCTCAGCTCAGGTAGCATCATCATATATACTCCCCCTGCCTGCAGGGTGTTTGTCGTAGTAGCCCGATGTTCATATGGAAGCCATCGTCAGCCTTGTCCTAGCGTTTTACCTGAATAAAACTGTTGGTTCTGTCCCGCTGTTTATAAACCAACACGAGGTTTCTCTACTGTATAAAGGACTATATGACTTTAGCAGTTTAGCTGGTTGATTTGCTGCAAGAACTTGAACGAAGATAACTAATCTATCAGTTGCCAGTAACGATCTGGTTCACTCCCTGAGATGCTGAACCCATCGGTTCCTCAAGAGTCACCCGGCCGCAGGCCGTTTCGTTGCAGATGTCACTCTGAACAATTGAGTTGCGACTCTGGATGCAGAAACATATGCATTGCTCTGGCAGTTGAGGAACATATGCTTGTGAGGAAATCTGTCGAGAGGACCGGGGCCCGGGGGTTGGGGGAGCAAGCAAGTGGTGGTGGTGGCAGGCAGACACGGGCGTAACTGTTGGGCACAGTGTGTTGGATGCATTTTGCAACCACCGTGTCAGGCATTCGCTGTGCGCGCACATTCCCCTTGATTAATTGTCACCAATAATTAGCGCTCATGGCATGGGCCGCCATGGACGACGCAATGGATGGAATGAAAAGCCCGGTTCAATGCCGTGTCGCTCGCGGGCGGTTGCGGCAGATTGGCTTGCTTGCATGCCGTTCCGTCCTCTTCACACGAACCCTGTCTCTGTGTGTGTGGTGTGTGGCCGCTCGTTCCTTTCACTGTTCACCGCTTTCTGCCCGGCCGGCAGGGAGATTGCGGATGGATGGCGTCGCCTGCTTATCGCGATCGCTCTCGGTCGTTGGTGGCGACACATGTCGCCGGATCCGAGATGGACGCTCCAGATCAGTCGGCGATGGATAGACGGCATTGTAAAAATAAACCGGTGGGTTTAAGAACGCCATACGATTTTCATGAAGAGAAGGGAGTTGAATCTTTTTTCGGAACTGCTAGCGCCCGGACGTCCGATCCGGGCGCTAGCATCGGACGGGTCTGCGGCCGCACGATTCAGATGAGAGAGCGTATCAACCGTCGATCTCGTTGCGATGCGTAGTGATGTTGCGAACAACTTTTGCGATGTTGCGAAGAGCTTTTCCCATGTTGCGAACCGTGGTGCTTGCAACATTCAAAGAGTACATGTTGCGAGCGTGTTGCGAACGTGTTGTGAGCATGTTGCGAACGTGGTTACGTGCAACATCCAACATCAGGAGTCTTTCTCCCCTCCCCTCATGTTGCGACTATATTACGAACATGTTGAGACGAGTGTTGCGTGCAACATCCAACATCAAGAGTTCTCTCTCCTCCTCAATACAAAACCCAACATTACACGTCTGCAACATCGAAACTCAACATCCGCGACATTTGCCAAATCACAGTGAAACATTAAGATGCATATGTCGTAACATGTTAGAGTAGCAGATGAAACACGAGAAACAAAATGTTGGAACATCATCAAAACAATAGTGAAACATCTCAAATCACTTCATGCAACATCGAATAGCACTAGATGAAAACATCTCAAATCACTTCATGCAACATCAGATAGCACTAAATGAAACATCTTGAAACGCTTCATGCAACATCGGAAACGCAACCCCAAGGCTCTGCAACATCTTCCATGCCTCCCTCATGTCGCAACGCTGAAACACCCCGATCTACTTTTGCAACATCCGCACGAAACACTTGCAACATCCTTATGAGACATCTGAAACACGTAGAACACACGCTTGCAACATGCACAAATCCTGTCGCACGCCATGAATGTCTCCTCGTCGCCGTGACTGCTTGCCCGCTTCCTCAAGCCATCTCCCTGCTGCTCAGCACCGAGGGAGCCGCGGGAGCCTCGAGCCGCCGCGAGCTCCGTGCATGGGCATCGCCGCCGCCGCACATAGAGAAGAAGGGGAGGAGGAGGCCATGGGCGGCGGCGACACATCCAGTCGTGGGGCGCGCGCCGTGGCGCATCTGGCCGTGGGGGGCGCGCACCACCGCCAGAGGAGAGCCCGCCGGCGCCCGTCGTTGCCGGTGGAGGAGGCTCTGTTTGCTGGAGAAGAATAAAAAAAGAGAGATAAATGATGGTGTTAACACCAAAATTTGGTAAGGAGTCTGACTTGTGGGTCCAGCTCGGTCAGGAGTCCGTCTCGTAGAAGGGAAGGATTTTTCAGATGTATTCGGCAAAGAAGTCTGCGGTCGGCTATCTCGCTCCCGTTCGGCAAAGGAACGAAGAGAGCCGATTTTGCGGGATTGGACGGTGACGTGGCTCAAGCAGGGAGGACGAATGGATGGATAGGCGATCAAGCTTAGAGATAAGTTAGGCAACGAATCCATTCGAGATTGTACTTGGCAGGGTATAAATATGAGCCCTGAATGTATGTAATGCACACAATCATTCTTCAATACAAACCGGCCTTACGCCAAACCCTAGAGTCCTTTTGTCGTGTCGTCGAGTTCTTCGAGAGGGTTCATCGATCCGTCGACCTCCGTGAGTACCGGCAACCTTGTATCATGTCTAGTATCATGCGGTGGATTTAGATCTGATGCAAGTAGTCTTGTTACCATGCTTTGTGTCATGCGGTAGATTCAAGCTTGGTCCAAGAGGGTTTCTTGTTAGGTCATGAGCCATGCGGTAGGCTAAGATCTAGCTTGAAGCTAGTTATCGGCTCTATTGGATTTTGGCAAGATCCAATAGATTCATTAAGTTACCCTGTGTTGCTTCGAGTTTTTACTTTATGTTTAGATTCATGTAACACCTTTTTGCCCAATTTAGATGGGTTTGGATCGGCTTCATCCCTATCGTGATCCTTGTACGAGTAGATTTCATGTTTTAACACGTGGATCTTGTGCTTTCGATAGCCGAAACCGAATCGATCTAGATTGTCACGTGTTGCGGGTTCAAGCTTGCCAATGTTGGTATAAATCTTGAAAGAACTGAGTATCATGCGGTAGATGCAGGTTTTGGGTTGCTTTGGAGCTAGTCATCCGGTGGATTAGATTTCGAATCAATCTGATAGATTTATTCGCTTGGTAATGTTTGTTCCTTCTTCATGGACCCCGAATCGGCTGTTCAGCCGCATTCGGTTATATTTCCTCACGAGTAGAACACGTGCGTAATTCATGCTTTAAATAATGTGTGCTTTTAGCTTTCCATATCTAGATTGTATCATGCGGTGGATAGATCTATTTGTGGAAAGTGGTACGATTTTCATACAAGTTGTATCATGCGGTGGATGGATTTGTTTTGATATCGTACCCGACGGATTTTTAAGTACCTAGACATGCGGTAGACTAGTGCTTTGGATCTATGCATGCTTATTTATTACATGTTTATGTTCGCGCTTTACTTTATTCATTTATTTAATGTCGGTTATCATGGGGATCGGTCATGGCCTCGTGCGCATACATCTTTACTCAAACAAAGACCGATTGTTATCATGCTTACGTCATCCATTCGGCAGTGCTATTTTTCCTTTATAAGTTCCCGAATGGCTTCCAGTTTGCTG
Organism: Cenchrus americanus; assembly: GCA_947561735.1. Classification (NCBI taxonomy): domain Eukaryota; kingdom Viridiplantae; phylum Streptophyta; class Magnoliopsida; order Poales; family Poaceae; genus Cenchrus; species Cenchrus americanus. The sequence goes on along the minus strand of OX387240.1, from coordinate 6,672,601 downwards.
GCAGATAGCTTCTTGTAGCTATGTGTCATCCCATTTGGCTTCTTAGCCGTAAATATGGAATTGTCTGGTACCACCCGGCAAGTTCCAAGCTTTGGTATCTAACTGTTTTATCTTTTGTTAATTTTCAGGAAAAATTGACTGGCACGTCTCGTGACTCTTTGCGCGTGTGAAGCCAGCTTTGTTCGGCTTGCTGTGTGTTTGGCGCCGGGTGCACGTTTTGCGTCAACACACTTTTTGGCACGCCCAGTGGGACAACAGCCGAATAGATCAAGATGCCCGAGATCGCGGACATCATGGACGTCAACATTGAAGATCTCTCTCCCGAGCAGCGGCAGCAACTCCAGGACGCCATGGACCAGTTTCAGCAAAAATGTCTGCTGTCCTTCAAGAAAAATAGATGTGGCGTCCCGTACTTGAAGAACGAGATGCCTAGGGTGTTGCTGCCAGGGGAGAGCGATGCCACGGCTCAGCAGGAGAAAGAGTAGTGCATGCGAGTATTCCAGGAATCTGCAGACTACATGTTGAGCAAGCACAACAAAGCTTTCCTCGGTGCGCTCCAGCAGATGATGGTGGCCGTCTTTGGCCCAGGCATGGAACAAGCATTCAGCAAGGCGCCCGTCCAGGGGGGCACCGTGGTGTGACAACCCGCCCAGGAAAGTACCGTACTATCGCCTAAGACCGATCCACTTTGGTCATTAAGCAATAATAAAGTACCATCCTGTCGTAAGTCGCCGGGTTAACGCCCGGTAAATCACTTGAGAGCACAAGGATCGAATATATGCATTAAAACTCACTCGAAGGCGAGTCCAGAGATACAACAACATTCAAATTCAAATTCGTCCCCCGAAGGGTTTAATTATTACAAACCATAGTTTTGATCATGACGAAATAGTTCAGAGTTTTGAAAAGTAGCGGAAATTTAACTAGCGGCAGCAAAGTCACCACGGGAGGCCATCCATGATGCTTCAGTAGTCGTCCTCCACCCACTTCAGCTCCCAGCCGGGCGGGATCTCACCGGGCCACACATCACTGAAGGCATTACCTGGATCAACACATCATAGCAAGGCTGAGTATACTAATACTCAGCAAGTCTTACCCGTTGATGATAACTACTTCACCAAAACTAGACCATGAAAGGCTTTTTGGCTACTGGGTTGCTTTTGCTAAAAAGTAACAAAGAGTAGATCCTTACTTTCAAGATTTTAGCACAAGTTCTAGTGGTTTAATCTTTACTACATTAGCCAACTAGTACAAACAAAGTTGTACAATTCAATTATTCAAACATCATCTTCAACAACTTCCATCATTAGGGATCATATGACTAGTGGAGTAAGTAGTCTCGGATAACGGTGAGAGGCCGACAATCGATTGATTTAAACCTTTCAAGGTAGACCCAAACACACGGTCGGCTGCCCCGCGAGGAAAACTCCCCGCACCGTCCCCATAAATCCTCGGGTCGGGATCGAATCTTACAGTCTTTGGTGCAAGGGCTATCCGCATACCCCGCGAGATACCCGGAGTCACCATACACCACCGGTGGCGAGCCGTGAGAGCGAATCCCAAGAGTAGTAACGGTAGGATCCCTAGCCGCCTCATTATGGTACTAGGTTTACCGGCCCCATAACCGGCATGTGCTTGGTACGTTCAAAAACTTAACCCACATAACCACTGGACCGGAGCCCAGATCCCATGCTCTTACCACGTGAGCAATCCATTTAAGGATATAGTATGATTCCTATCTAGGAACCTATTCTCGCGAGTGAGGTCATCACCCGACTTGTAACGGTCCTATAGCTTAGGAGCTATCGACCTATAATACTAGTAGGACAAAGGTACCTATGGATCATGCATCTAGGGTTTCATTCAACTCCTGAACGTAAATGCACAATCATTCATAGATAATTGAATAAAGAACTTTAAAACTAGGTTAGATGCACCGGAGCTTGCCTTCGTCAGCTAGGTTAGCTTGGGCACCCTCGGTGTCGAGTACGTCCACGTCTTGCGCAGAACCTTCCGCTCCGCCTTCCTCGGTTTCGGGACCAGGGAGTAATCTCCGTCCGGAAGATCTACACGGAATGCAATGCACTTTAGGTGATGTGATAGTTTGTTGTCTTATCCAACTCTGGGTTGGTCATATTCACCTTAACAAGCATCTATCTAAGGTTTCTATTTGAGGAAGTCATTGGTTGTACATGGGTTATTCTTTTATTCCACATTTGAATAAAGGTTTTTATTTAAGCTTATCATTTCATGAGAAAGCTTCATTTCCTTTTATCTTCACCAATAAAGGTGTAATTAATATTTTTATTCATGAATTAATTTCTTATCAGTAATGTTAATTAAATTTCTTTTATTTATATTAAGTAGTATTTCCAAAAAGGAAAAGATTTAATTAAGGATTCCCTTTTATTTAATTTCTCTTTAATATAAAAAGAACTTTTAAGCCATTTACTAAACAATTAAATTAGCAAAAATCAAATGAGTGTTTCTTAGGCCTAATAGCACCTATCCTGGTCCATTGGGCCCACATATAAGTGTTGGATGCTAGAAAATTAAATATTATGGAAATTAACAAAAGGCTAGTTAGGGATTCAACTTAAATGCATATAAACATAATTAAGCATCAAAATGGTCCAAACTTTCTTGTGCATGCTCTCTGGTCCTAAACAAGTCTAAAAAGCTAGCATGTTCACATGGAACCTCTACTGAACTTGGTTTATTAATTTACAAAGGAAAACATGCATTAAACAAGAATAATTATTTCTGTTAATCCTAAATTCATAATTAATTCACAAGGTGTGCATTTTGACATCGCAAGACAGTGTGCACAAGTTGGGCTCAAGAAAATGAATATAATTAACATGAAAAATCATCTATGCAGTTATGCCAGAGATAGAAAAACATTTTTATAAAAAGATTTACATGATAACTTTGTGCAATTTTTGGCACAGCATCTAGTCATATCCTAACTCACAACATATCCAAAGCTCAGCTACAGAGAAGCTATACATTTCAAGTTATGACAGATTCAAGCATAACACATTTGTAATTTTTCTGCCAAAACCATTTTGAATCTAGCCACAAGTGTACATCAGGTAGGTGGGGTTTAACATCCTGAACTCTACGAAATTGGTTTGAGAATTTTCTCAATTTTCTGTGAATTTCTATGAATTTTCTAAGACCTTGGACTGATCTGCAATAAAACTAAGTTACACTTCCTTGCAACTAGGTCCCTGAATTCACAACCATGCCCTCAGCGGCGGCGGGAGGGCTCGCCGGCGGCGTTGTGGGGCCGGGCCACGGCAACAAGCGGCACGAGGTTGCAATTGAGCTCACCACGGTTCGTTTGGCGGTGGCGGCGAGGCGGGACGTGCTCGGCGACGCGCGCACGGCGGTGGCCGGCGGCGGCGCTCACGGCGGCTCGGTGGGCTGCGGCGTGGAGGCCAAATTGACGCAAACAAGCGCACGCGTGAGCTTGCCGGGTGCTACGGAAGCCAACTACGGGCTTGGACGGCGGCGAGCGCGAGCTAGGGGGCGCTAGCCGGCGGCGGCGGCGGTGGCGACGGCAATGGCGCGGGCGGCTCGGTGTGGCGCGGCGGGGGAGAGGCGGAGAGGGCCTTTATACCCGGCTCGGCCCGCCCGCGGATGATGAGGGAATGACGGCGGAGATGCCGGCCGTGCTACGGCGGCTCGAGGCGCGCGCGTACGGCGGCGCCGCCGCCGACGGACCGCCGGTCCGTGGCGCGTGCGCGCGTACGGCGGCGCGTGCCTCGGGGCACCTCGGGACGGCGCGATCTAGGGGCGCGGGGCATCGGGACGGAGCGCCTTGGGGCGGGCGCGGCCTCGGGAGGCGCGGGCGCGGACGCCGAGGCGTGGCCGGCGGCGGGCGCGGCGGCGGCGCACGGGCGCGCACGACGTCGTGCGCGGCGCGCTCCGGCCGTGACAAGGTTCGCCGGTGCCGGTTCAAATGGATTTTTCTCAAAATTTTCAAACAGAACTGGACCAAGTGATGAATACTAAAGTTGTAGATCTAGGTACCAGCTACAACTTTTACAAAGGCTGTATAGGGTTTTGTTTCCTAGATTTGAATCTATTTGAATGCCAACTTTGAATGTCAGCATGATTCCGGCAACAGTAAAATCTGGCTTGCAAGGGGTTTTTCACAAATTTTCCCTCCAAATTTGCAATGCCACTCTACATGAAAGTTGTGTCCCTCAACAAGATCTACAACTTTCCTAAAGGTAGAATTTTAAGTGTTTAGGTGAAATTTGGGGAACGCGGCAAAAGTTCCGGCAGACACCTGTGGACACTGGATGGCAAGGGGGTTTGACCCACCCTTTGACCATGGGTTGGCCCCACAAGTGTTTTAACTATTCACTAGGGTCACTAGGGGTGTGTTAAGGAGTTTTCATGGGTGAGGGCCCAGGTTGACCTAGGGTTGACCATTTGACCGGCTAATCCTGTCATTAGCGTTAACGACGGTAATTAAAAACCTGGGGCGTCACAGCCTACCCCCCTTAAAAGGAATCTCGTCCCGAGATTCGACTTGACAACGAAACGATGGGAAAAAGACTCACTATTTCGGGATTGGAGGAAGCCCGGATACTTGGTGTTAAGATAATCCTCCGTCTCCCACGTGGCTTCTTCTTCCGTGTGATGGCTCCATTGGATCTTGTACATTCGCACGGTTTGCCTCCGGGTCTTTCGCTCTTTTTGATCTAGTACCTTTAAGGGATGCTCGACGAGCGAGAAATCCGGCTCGATCCAAGCATTAGCTTCTGTGATGATCTCGTTCTCTGGAACAGGTATTCCTTTCTTCAACTGAGTTACATGGAACACATTGTGAACCGCGGAGAACCGTTCTGGCAATTGGATACGGTAGGCCACGGGTCCACATACTTCTATTACTTCGTAGGGTCCAATGTAGCGCGGGGCTAACTTTCCTTTGACTCCGAACCTTTGCACACCCTTGGTGGGGGATACTTTCAAATACACATGATCTCCGACTTCAAAGTGTCGAGGTGCGGTTCCCTTATCATGGTAACTCTTTTGTCTCATCTGGGCCATCTTCAAATTTTCTCTCATCACTTGTACCTTTTCTTCGGCCTCTTTAACTAACTCTGGTCCAAAGAGTGTTCTTTCTCTGGCCTCTGACCAATTCAGTGGGGTGCGGCATCTGCGTCCGTATAAAGCATCGAACGGTGCCATTTTCAAGCTGGCCTGATAGCTGTTGTTGTAGGAGAACTCTGCCAAGGACAAGCACTTGTCCCAACTCTTGTCAAAGTGCAAGATGCTCGCCCTCAACATGTCCTCTAGGATCTGGTTTATCCTCTCCGTCTGACCATCGGTCTGTGGGTGATAACTGGAACTACGGAGTAGCTGAGTTCCCAAACACTCATGCAACTGCTCCCAAAAACGGGCTACAAACTGAGTCCCTCTATCAGAGATTATAGTCTTTGGGATTCCATGTAGATGAACTATGTGGTCCACGTACAACTCTGCATACTGTTGCACGGAGTAAGTGGTGTGCACGGCAATGAAGTGAGCAGTCTTGGTGAGTCTATCCACGATTACCCAAATAGAATCTTTCTTCCTAGGGGTCAGGGGTAAACCCACAATAAAATCTATACTAATGTCATCCCATTTCCACATAGGTATCGACAGGGGTTGGAGTACTCCTGCTGATTTCAAATGACTTGCTTTCATCCGGTGGCAAGTATCGCACTCGGCTACATACTTGGCTACATCCACCTTCATATTAGACCACCAAAAGTTCTGCTTTAGATCTTGGTACATCTTGGTACTACCGGGATGAATAGAGAACTTGGATTTGTGAGCTTCATCTAGAATGATCTTCTTGATTTCTGGGTCAACGGGGATCACTAGGCGTTTTCCAAACCAGACCACATCTTGGTGATCCTTCTGGAAACAAGTGTACTTCGGGTCTCCTTCCACTAGTTTCTGCCTGATGGTTTGGATATTCGCATCATTGCGCTGGGCAGTGACAATCCTGTCATAAAGGCTTGACTCTGCCGTCAAGGCATAAAGAATTCCCTGCGGTACCACTTCTAGGCTGAGCTTTCTCATTTCTTCACACAGGGGTTCACTGGCTGGCACTAACTCTAGGTGGTTGCAATGATCCTTGCGGCTAAGAGCATCCGCAACAACATTTGCTTTGCCAGGGTGATAGTGCACTTCTAAATCATGATCCTTGATCAACTCAAGCCATCTTCTCTGCCTCATATTCAATTTCGACCGGGTGAAGATATATTTGAGGCTCTTGTGATCCGTGAAGATATTGCAATGATTGCCCATTAGATAATGTCTCCATATCTTGAGGGCATGAACAACGGCAGCTAACTCAAGATCATGGGTAGGATAGTTGAGTTCATGGGGTCGAAGGGCTCGCGAAGCATAGGCAATGACTCGGCCGTCTTGCATAAGGACACAGCCAAGACCGGTGCCTGATGCGTCACAGAAGACTTCAAATGGCTTGGAGTTATCGGGCTGAGCTAGCACTGGGGCTGAAGTTAGATGTTGTCTGAGGGTGTGAAAAGCTTTCTTGAGTAATTCAGTCATGGGTTTTGCGATTCTAGAAAAGTCAGGAATGAATCGACGGTAATATCCCGCCAATCCTAGGAAACTGCGAATTTGATGCACGGATTTGGGTGGTTTCCAATCCATCACCTCTTGAACTTTGCTAGGATCTACAGAAATACCATCGTGGGAAATGGTGTGCCCCAAGAATTTGACACTTTTCAACCAGAATTCGCATTTGGAGAATTTAACATAAAGCTGATGATCTCGCAAACGCTGAAGGACAGCTCAGAGATGGTTGGCGTGTTCTTCCTCGCTCTTAGAATAGATGAGGATATCGTCGATGAAGACTACGACAAATTTGTCGAGCTCCGTCATGAATACGGAGTTCATGAGGTACATGAAGTAGGCAGGTGCATTAGTGAGTCCGAAGGACATGACCAAGAACTCGTAAAGACCATAACGAGTGGAAAACGCTGTTTTAGGAATGTCGCATGGTCGAATCTTGATTTCGTGGTAGCCAGAACGAAGGTCGATCTTAGAGAAGACTTTGGCACCAGCCAATTGTAACGCCCGCGTTTTTAGCTCTAAATAAATCACCTACTAAATCATGCGTAATTTCAAAAATCGATCCGCCGAGCTCAATTACCATTCAAACCCTAGCCACAACTCTCTCTCTCTCTCTCTCTCTCTCTCTCTCTCTCTCTCCCCGACGCGCGTGCCGCAATTCCCGCCGCACCGCACCCTCGGCCGCACCCCGCGCGCCTTCCCAACGTCGCGGTCGGCCACCGGCCGGAATCCCCGCGCACGCCGCGGTCCCGGTGGCCGGTCCGCCTCGCCATCACCGCCGTCTCGGAAAATGCGCCGACGCCCGAAAAACCGGGAAAAACCCCGCGAAACCCTTCCCAAATTTCCCTGACAATTTTCCGGATTTTTCCAAAATCCCTTCTCCTATTTTTCCTTCTCTCTTCTTAATTTTCCTCCCCTTCTTTTCCTTTTCTTTCCCTTTTCCTTTTCCTTTTCTTTTTTCCTCTTTTTCTTTTTTTCCCTTCTCTTCTTCTTTTCTTTTCCTCCTCCTCCCTTCTCCTTCCTCCCGCGCGGCCAGCACCCCGCGTCCCCCGACCACCGCGTGACACCGGCCCGCGACCCGCCGCGCCGCCGAGGGGCCGGCCGGGCCGGCGACACGCCGGCCCGCGCTCGGCCGGCGACACGCCACCACGCCGGTGACCTCCCCCCCCTTCCTCCTCTCCTCCCATCGGCCGCGCCGCGCCGTTGACCGGCCGGCGGCCGGGCGTGCCGTGCCCGCCGCACGGCCCGCGTGGCCGCACGCCGACCACACCGCCCACACAAGCACGCCACCGTTCCCCCTCTCTTCACTGCCCGAGCACAGACCGAAAAGACCCCTCCCTGGCGCCGGCGACGAGCCGAGCCGTCACCTCCGGCCAACCCACCGCGACGCCATTAACTCCCTGCCCGAGCCGTCCACTCCACCACCGGCCGACGCAGCCTGCCCCGCGCCTGCACGACGGGTCTCATCCACGGCCTAACCCCTGCACAAGTTGACCCGGCCGAGCCGTCGCCGCCTCGCGAAGCTCCTCGAGCTCGCCGGAGTGGAGCTCGCCAGAGAAATATCTCCACCCCAAACCGCCTCTCGCCTCCTATAAAAGGGGCCGAAGGCCTCCCCGGCTCGCCGCACCACACCACCGCAGCCTCACAGCGCCTCCTCCCCTCTTCCCCAAGCACCACCGCCGCACCGCCACCAGTAGCGCCGCCGCCGCCCTCTGCTCTCCCGCGGAGCCGCCTCCACCGTGCGCAATAGCCCGAGGTGAGCACGAGAATAGGTTCCCCTCGCCCTCCTCTCTCTTTTCCCCTCGTCCCCGGCCGTCGCCGCGGCCGAGCCGGCCGGCGGGCACCCCGGCCCGGCCGGCCGTGACCGCGCCCCCTCCTTCCCTCTGCGTTCTGGATCGAGGGGGGGAAGAAGATGGCATTTTTGCCAAAGACCCCCCCTGTTCCCCCTCTATTCCCTCAAACCGAGCCCATTATTCTCTCTCTTTCCAATTAAGCCCCTAGATCAATAACTAATTAAAGATTAAACACTGTTATACCCTAAAATAATTTATAAAGAGACTCTAACCTAGTTTATATTAGCATAATCACCCCTTTTACCATTAGTAGGAATTGCTAATAGGTCCTTAAGACCTATACCCCCTGTGACCCGACATTTTGCGGTAGACCCGGACCTCACACCGCTAAACCACCCCTCCCCCTAGGGTTTATAAATACCCCCTCTCCGCTTACCTTCCCCTCCCCGAGCTCGGCGGAAACGTGTGTGCTAATATTGCTTGCTCGCTTGTGTGTATGCCATAGCCGACGGAGTAGACGGAGTAAGGTACCCCGAGCCGGAGATCGAAGCCGACTACTGCGAGCAGGAGCCCGAGGTCCCGAACGCCGAGCCGACACTCCCCGAAGATTCGAAGACGGCAAGTTCAACCTTATCCTTTGATGCATGCTTCCGTCCTAGTTTTATAAATATACCCTATACCCGTTTTATAAATTGCATATTGTTTTACTGCAAAACATGGTAGGATAGCCACCCTTGATTGCTATGATTGAACCTTGTTTTGGCCTAAAAGAGTGCTTTAGAAATGTGTGAGTTCTTTCAAAATGTGTGAGTGCTTTAAAAATGGAAATGGGATAATTTTTGGAGAATGAATACAGAACTGGGTAGACGGGATGGACGTGTGTGTCGGGGAGTATGGGAGAGCTCGTACCGTGTGGTTGAGCGTGTTGGGAGTTGTCCATCTTGTCGGTTAAGGACCGGGTTGCGTGACATCTCACCTGACCCAAATCATCGTACAACCACTCGACCGTTGTATGTGGCAACGGCTTAGCATAAATCCCACTAGTTAATCTACTTGCCATCTGGTGTGCGGGTGAGCAGCGGGAGACCAAGGAGTAGGGGTACGCTCTGTGTGAGGTACGCCCTGGTTATGTGGTATAACCCCTTGGGTGCTTCCGTGGTGGCTCGTAGCATTAGCTAAGGTGGGTAATGGCTTTGATAGGATCCGTACCGGCACTGAGGTGTCCGTGTGACGGTACCCTACTTGTGGGTAAAGATGTACAACCTCTGCAGAGTGTCAAACCTATTCGAATAGCCGTGTCCACGGTATTGGACGAGTCACGGTGTGGTCACAAAAACTAGTGTTTGGGGATGGGATGATTTCTGGCGTGAGTTGTTTTCCAGTGAGGTGTGTGTGGCTGTGTGCCTGGACTACGACGGACGGGAAGTCCGGTAGATCCACAGTGGTTTTCCTAAAACAAGTGAGTTACTTGGGTTATGAAAATGATTTGCGAAAACCTTTTTGAAATGAACCACTGCATGTGTAAGTTTGCTGAATGAACCTTAACCTGATCCTTGTTATACCGTATGCATGATTCTGCTTATAAGCCCCTCCGTGGGTGGGGTTGGATTTGCTGAGTACGTATGTGCTCACCCTTGTTTTACTAACTATTTTACAGAGGAGGATACCGATTACATCCCCGAAGATGTTGAGTAGGTCGTGTGCCCTACACCCAACCGTGCCTGTGTACCCAGGGCCCTACCGAAAGCTTCCATGGTGTGGTACTCTGAGGAGGCTATGGAAGCCTTTGCCGTTGTAGTGTGGTCGTTAGCATTTGTGTTGTTCCTTGTAGCGTTGGCACTACCGTGCCCTTTGTGTCGCCGTGATGTAAAAGACTGATTTCCACCTGTTGTAATAAATGTGCTACCGACCTCCGGGACCGGTATTTGTATCACATTTGGTCACCTCTGATGAGGGGACGCTTCAGGTGGTATCAGAGCCGTAGGTTGGCCGTAGGACATGACCCCTAGGATACGAGACCTCCTCTGGCCCTCTCTAACCTTTCCTTTGCTAAGCTCACCTTTTTCCAAATCCTTACCTTGATTCTTGCCTGTTTTCCAGATGCCTAACCCCGAGTGGAACGGAGGAATTTGCCCCGTCCAGCCTGGCCTCCCTAACCTGTTGCTACTCAGCCTAGAACGCGTCGGAGTAAGGGATCCGCCGGAGTTCGTCTACCGGGAGTACGAACGCTTTGGCACCCTTCGGTGTAAGCTGCTGATCTTTGTGGGAAGGAGCACGCTTTACCCCGACATAGAGCCATGGTTCGTCTCTGCCACTGGTTTTTGCTTTGCCGACACCTACCCCAAGGCTGCTCGGAAGGCCCTGCGACAGCTACGAGTGGTTTATAGACAGCACCTCCGAAGGACTCCAATGGGATTCTTTCCACCCTCCGGAGGAAGAGGACGCTCGTGGATTGATCGCATGAGGGGTTTGGAACGAGAGGAAGAAGACTTAGAAGAGGCGGCTTTCCCACCTATCCATATACCTCGGAGGCCTAGACCACCTTTATCGGGAGCAAGCCCAAGAAGCGAAGCAACAGATCGACGGAGCGGAAAGAGAGAGAACGAGAGGATAGAACTAGAAAGGGTGAAGACAACCATAGCGAGAAGTTGAACTACACAACACAAAGCAAGAATACCTCGGGGAAAGAGAGCGCACGCCGTTGGCCCATAAAGCCCTATGGGACGAACTAAAGGAGCGTAGAAGCGAGAGATGAAGGAGCCGGGAGCAGAAGAAGATGAACCCGAAGAAACCCACCGGGACAAAGGGACCCGGGACCGAAGATGAGATATCGGAGCAAGATCTTCCACCGAAGAAGCGCCGTGTCCGGCTAGAGGCGAATCACCATGAGACTAGGGTGTTTAGGCTAGAAATCGAGTCCTAGCAGTAATAAGTGTACCCCGAAGGATGTACCCCAACCTTCCTACTAAATAAAGTTATCCATCTCTTGTACCCCACTACAACCCGTTCAACCCTATCTTTGTTTTCAGATGGCGGAAGATGGATGGACCCAAGGCGTGTGCCAGGAGGAGCCTGGTTTTGCTCGCCTGCTCATCCACTCCCTGGAGCGCCTCGGTATCACTGAGCGCCCTAGGTACTACAGCAGAGAGTACGAGCAACTCGGCACTCTTCGCTGTAGAGTGGTCCTCTCCGTCGCTAGAAGCAACCGCCACACCAACATCGAGCCGTGGCGCGTGACCGCCACAGGGTTTCGACACCGGGATACCTACCCTTTGGCCCTCAGAAAAGCCCTCCGCTACCTGTGCCGAATCTACGAGGAACACCTCGTCCCCACACCGATGAGATACTTCCCTCCCGCCATCAGAACCCTAGTTTGGCAAGCCCGCATGAGGAATCTGGAACGACGTCGCCACCAAGAAGACCTGCTGTACCACGTAGTCGCCTACCTTGTCTCCCTGGACAAGCTCTTTGATGACCAGGCCAGACACTTGAGGGAACAAATCGGCCGGCCGAGCAAGCCGAAGTCACGGTGCGGATGCACCAAGTCCGAGTGGCTCAAGCCGAAGCAAGGACCGCGGCCGCCATAGCGGTGAAGCCGTTGCCCGGAGAAAGCCTCGGGAGAATCCGGGACCAACGCATGCAAGAATGGACCAACGGCGAAACGCCCGTTCCGGCCATTGGAGAAGCTCAAGTCCTGCTGGGAACACCCCTTGTAGGATGGGGAGGAACCATCGAAGTCCCCCCAGCACCACCAGTAGCCACCGAACCCCCAACCGCTACCACTGAAGCCGCAGCACAGCCTCAGGAAAACGGAGACCCCAAAGGCGGAAACGATGACGAGTTGCTCATTCCGCTGGAAGAACACTCGACCCTAGAAGACAGCTCCCCTCGCGAGTAGTGTGCCCCAAGACCCAGGGAATGAAGCCGTACCGGTCCAAGTCGCGCCCTTAGTCCTTAGTCGTGTAGTGTGTCCGCGTAGTCGGGATGTATCCTCCTCGCTGGTTTGTAATAAAAACTTGTTTGTGCTTGCTTGTTTGCTATGTGCATGATGTGTGCTTACCGGCGGAACAAACCCTGCCTTTTCAAAAAGAAATCCGTTATAATCCACTTAAACATCACATAAAACTAGATCTCTTAGAAACCCGCTTCTTTACAGATGGTTTCCAGGCGCCCTGTCAGGACCCACCGGTCGGACGCTGAGGGATCGCAAGCCGATCGGAGGGAGCGCCTCCACGACCGGGGAGGTTAACCAAAATGAAGATGGAGGAGAGAACGTGGTCCCGCCACCACCACCCCCTCCTATTGACTTGGCTCAAGTCTTAGCCAACCAGACTGTCCTGATGGAGGCTATCTTCAATGCCATCAACCGCCCAAGACCCCGTGCCATGAGCATGAATGAGAAGCTGATCGAGTTCCTCAGGACTAAGCCGCCCACCTTTAGCGGGTCGGTGAATCCTTTGGACGCTGACGATTGGCTGAGAGCCATCCTGAGGGAACTGGAGCCCCTCCACTGCGAGGACCATGACAAGGTTCTCTTGGCAGCTCACCGGACTCACGGGACAGCCCTAGCCGGTGGGAAAATTACTGCGCCGCAGCCAAGGATCCCTCCGCCATCACATGGGATGAATTCGTGGAGGAGTTCCGCCGCTACCACATCCCGGAGGCTACACTGAAGCGGAAGGCAGACGAGTTCCGCGAACTCCGCCAAGGCAACATGTCTGTGGAGGAGTACACGTACCAGTTCATAGAGCTGGCACGCTATGCCCCCGAGGAGGTGGATAAAGACTCCAAAAAGCAAGAGATGTTCAAAAAGGGGCCGACTCCGAACCGAGGACACCGCCGACTCCTCGCATTTACCCGGACTTTAACACCCTTATGAACATGGCAATACTCACGGAGAGAGCAAAGGCCGAAGAGAAGAAGGAAAACAAGCGTAAGTTCATGGAACACAAGGCCAAGCAAAGAAGAGCGGTCCCGGAGGCCGAGAAACTTTGGACACCCCATGTCCGGGTTCCAAGCTCCCATGCAATACGAGAACCCAATCCCAAGCCACAAGCTCGCAAGCCCCCGGGGCCCGGTTCAAGCCCTCCTACAACCGAGTGCCATGAAGCCCCCACGGAACAACACCGCCGGATCACACCGCCAAGCAACAACAACGGCTCCCGAGTGTGTTTCAACCGCCGAGAAACCGGCACTTCATCGCCAACCGCCCCTATGCTAAAAAGCCAACCGCCACCACCTACTCCAACTCGGTGAACGGGCCAAGGCCACTTGCGTCGGAGCCAACCGCATGCCGGTGCGCGAAGAACAACAACTTCGGCAACAACACCAAAGAACCGGCAGATGAGGCGGCCCCGGCGGTCATATGGACGCGCTCGGGTGAATCACATCAATGCGCAGGAGGCACAGGAAGCACAAGGAGTAGTACTCGGTGAGTTCCTGGTCAGCTCAGTTTTGGCTACCATACTGTTCGATTCGGGAGCATCACACTCATTCATATCCTCAAGCTTTGTGGAAAAGCATAGCATACCCACAGTACTACTAAAAGCACCCCTAATAACTCGAACGCCGGGGGTGACATTAAGTGTCAACCGGGATGCCCCCGGTAAGGATTATTTTAAGTGGGGTAGAGTTCCTAGCAGATCTGGTAGTACTGAAATCCAAGGGGATAGATGTGATCCTTGGTATGGACTGGTTAAGCCAACACCATGGCCTCATAAGTTGCGCCGATAAAGTAGTACACCTGACCAACCCAGACGGGATACAAGTGACCCGCCACACCCGGGGACACAGGCCGGATATAATGGTTTTCAACATAGAAGCCAAGTCCATAGAAGATGTCCCAGTGGTACGAGAGTACCCAGATGTGTTCCCCGAAGAACTCCCTGGAATGCCACCCGACAGGGACATAGAGTTCGTGATCGACCTTATCCCTGGAACCTCTCCCATAGCCAAGAGACCCTATAGGATGGCAGCCCCTGAGTTGGCAGAATTAAAGAAGCAGCTAGCAGAGCTCCAGCGAAGTGGGTTCATTAGACCAAGTTCATCACCTTGGGGAGCCCCAGTGCTTTTCATGGAGAAGAAGGATAAGAGCATGAGGATGTGTGTGGACTATCGCTCGCTGAATGAGGTCACCATTAAAAACAAGTACCCTCTTCCCAGGATAGATGACCTGTTTGACCAGCTGAAGGGAGCCAAGTACTTCTCGAAGGTGGATCTAAGATCAGGATATCACCAACTCAAGATTAGGGAGAGTGACATCCCCAAGACTGGCCTTTGTCACTCGCTACGGGCAATATGAGTTCACGGTGATGCCCTTTGGACTAACCAATGCACCACCTACTTCATGAACCTAATGAATAAGGTGTTCATGGAGGAATTGGACAAGTTTGTCATGGTCTTCATTGACGACATACTTGTTTACTCCAAGAGCGTGGAGGAGCATGAACAACATCTTCGAGTAGTGCTGGGAAAATTGAGGGCACACAAGCTATACGCCAAGTTCAGCAAGTGTGAATTTTGGCTAGAGAAAATATCCTTCCTTGGGCACATATTGACGCGTGAAGGAGTAGTCGTAGACCCCGGAAAGTTGAGACAAGCCTCCAACCGGCGCAACCAACCAACGTGAGTGAGATCGGGGAGTTTCCCGGGTTTAGCGAGGTACTACCGGAGATTTATCGAGGGATTCTCCAAGATCGCCCGCCCATGACGGAGCTGCTCAAGAAAGAGAAGAAGTTTAACCGGACCGAGGCCTCGTGAAAGGAGTTCCAAGAGTTGAAGAAGAGGTTGACCACGGCCCCGGTGCTAACCCCCGCCGGACATTCAACGGGACTTTGTCGTGTCTTCGCGACGCCTCCCGACAAGGGTTGGGATGTGTTCTCATGCAAGATGGGAAGGTAGTGGCATATGCCTCCCGTCAGCTCAAACCCCATGAGCAGAACTATCCCACCCACGATCTGGAGTTTGCAGCCGTAGTGCATGCCCTGAAGATCTGGAGACACTATCTGATCGGGAACAAGTGTGAAATCTACACAGACCACAAGAGTCTAAAGTACATCTTCACCCAGCCCGACCTAAACCTAAGGCAGAGAAGGTGGCTAGAGCTAGTCAAGGACTATAATCTAGAGATTCACTACCACCCGGGAAAGGCCAATGTGGTAGCAGATGCCCTAAGCCGGAAAACCTACGAAAAGGCAGCACCCAAGAGTGCCCAGTTGCAAGAGGAGATGGCCCGACTCAACGTACACCTCGTCCCCCAAGGCTACGTCCGCCAGCTGAGTGTTCAGCCTACCCTCGAAGAGAAGATCCGGAAGGCCCAAGAAGCCGACGAGGATCTGATGAGGATCCGCAAGCATACCGGAGAAAACAAGGCCCCTGACTTCAGGGTAGATGACCAAGGCACCCTGTGGTACAAAAACAGGATATGCGTACCCGAAGGTGGAGATTTCCGACAGACCATCATGGATGAGGCACACAACTCAGCATACTCCATTCACCCGGGATCCACCAAGATGTACATGGACTTAAAACAGAAGTATTGGTGGAATGGGATGAAAGCAGACATTGCACGGTTCGTCGCCCACCGTGACACTTGTCGAGGATCAAAGCCGAACATCGAAGCCCGCGGGGATCGTTGCAACCTTTACCAATCCCAGTATGGAAGTGGGACGAGATAGGTATGGACTTCGTAGTAGGGTTGCCAAGGACTCAGAAGGGACATGACTCCATATGAGTGATCGTGGACCGACTCACTAAAGTCGCTCACTTTCTACCCGTACGGACCACTTATGGTGGAGAGAAGCTGGCAAAACTCTACATAGAAAATATAGTGAAGCTGCATGGAGTGCCTAGCAGAATAGTCTCAGATAGGGGGACCCAGTTCACCTCTAGGTTATGGAAAAGCCTGCACAAAGCCATGGGCACCAAGCTAGACTTCAGCTCAGCATACCACCCACAGACAGACGGACAGATCGAAAGGGTGAATCAAATTTTGGAAGATATGTTGAGAGCTTGCGTCCTCACTTACGGCAAAGATTGGGAGCAGAGCCTGCCATACGCAGAATTTTCCTACAACAACGGCTACCAAGCAAGTCTGGGTATGTCGCCATTCGAAGCACTATACGGGAGAAAATGCAGGACACCCCTGATGTGGTCAGAAGTAGGAGAGCGTGCCCTGGTTGGGCCCGCACTTATAAAGGAAGCCGAGGAGCGAGTAGCCGATATCCGAGAAAAGTTGAAAGCCGCTCAGTCCCGACAGAAGAGCTACGCAGACAAGAAAAGGCGTGAAGCGAGCTTCAACCCAGGAGACTTCGTCTACCTCAAGGTTTCACCCATCCGAGGGACTCGAAGATTTCAAGTACACGGGAAGTTGGCCCCTCGGTACATCGGCCCGTATAAAGTGCTCAAGAGAGTCGGAGCAGTAGCATATCGACTGGAGCTACCCGAGGAGATGGCAGATATACACCCAGTATTCCACATCTCTCAGCTACGCCGATGCTTGAAGGTTCTGGAAGAAAAGCGAGTACCAGTGGAGACCATCGATCTACAGCCAGGCCTTAGGTATCAGGAGGTACACGTCAAGATCTTAGACACTGTGGTCAAGCGGACAAGAACGTCAGAAGTACGGGTGTGCAGAGTCCAATGGAGTAGACACGGGGTGGAAGAAGCTACGTGGGAACGAGAGGATGCACTGAGGAAAGAATTCCCCCACCTATTCGAGACTTAGCCGAATCTCGAGGACGAGATTCATTTTAAGTGGGGTAGGTTTGTAACGCCCGCGTTTTTAGCTCTAAATAAATCACCTACTAAATCATGCGTAATTTCAAAAACCGATCCGCCGAGCTCAATTACCATTCAAACCCTAGCCACTGCTCTCTCTCTCTCTCTCTCTCTCTCTCTCTCTCTCTCCCTCCCCCCCCCCCCCCCGACGCGCGTGCCGCAATTCCCGCCGCACCGCACCTCGGCCGCACCCCCGCGCGCCTTCCCAACGTCGCGGTCGGCCACCGGCCGGGAATCCCGTGCACGCCGCGGTCCCGGTGGCCGGTCCGCCTCGCCATCACCGCCATCCCGGAAAATGCGCCGACGCCCGAAAAACCGGGAAAAACCCCGCGAAACCCTTCCCAAATTTCCCTGACAATTTTCCGGATTTTTCCAAAATCCCTTCTCCTATTTTTCCTTCTCTCTTCTTAATTTTCCTCCCCTTCTTTTCCTTTTCTTTTCCTTTTCCTTTTCCTTTTCTTTTTTCCTCTTTTTCTTTTTTTCCCTTCTCTTCTTCTTTTCTTTTCCTCCTCCTCCCTTCTCCTTCCTCCCGCGCGGCCGGCACCCCCGCGTCCCCCCGACCACCACCCGACACCGGCCCGCGACCGCCGCAGCCGCCGAGGGCCGGCCGGGCGGCGCACGCCGGCCCGTGCCCGGCCGGCGACACGCCACCACGCCGGTGACCCCCCCCCCTTCCTCCTCTCCTCCCATCGGCCGCGCCGCGCCGTTGACCGGCCGGCCGGCGGCGTGCCGTGCCGCCGCCGCACGGGCCCGCGTGGCCGCACGCCGACCACGCCGCCCACACAAGCACGCCACCGTTCCCCCCTCTCTTCACCGCCCGAGCACGGACCGAAAAGACCCCTCCCCGGCGCCGGCGACGAGCCGAGCCGTCACCTCCGCCAACCCACCGCGACGCCATTAACTCCCCGCCCGAGCCGTCCACTCCACCACCGCCGACGCGACCGCCCCGCGCCCCGCACGACGGGTCTCATCCACGGCCTAACCCCCGCACAAGTTGACCCGGCCGAGCCGTCGCCGCCTCGCGAAGCTCCTCGAGCTCGCCGGGAGTGGAGCTCGCCCAGAGAAATATCTCCACCCCAAACCGCCTCTCGCCGCCTATAAAAGGGGCCGAAGGCCTCCCCGCTCGCCGCACCACACCACCGCGGCCCCTCACGGCGCCTCCTCCCCTCTTCCCCAAGCACCACCGCCGCACCGCCACCCGCAGGCGCCGCCGCCGCCCTCTCGCTCTCCCGCGGAGCCGCCTCCACCGTGCGCAATAGCCCGAGGTGAGCACGAGAATAGGTTCCCCTCGCCCTCCTCTCTCTTTTCCCCTCGTCCCCGCCGTCGCCGCGGCCGGAGCCGCCGGCGGGCACCCCAGCCAGCCGGCCGTGACCGCGCCCCCTCCTTCCTCTCTGTTCTGGATCGAGGGGGGGAAGAAGATGGCATTTTTGCCAAAGACCCCCCCTGTTCCCCCTCTATTCCCTCAAACCGAGCCCATTATTCTCTCTCTTTCCAATTAAGCCCCTAGATCAATAACTAATTAAAGATTAAACACTGTTATACCCTAAAATAATTTATAAAGAGACTCTAACCTAGTTTATATTAGCATAATCACCCCTTTTACCATTAGTAGGAATTGCTAATAGGTCCTTAAGACCTATACCCCCTGTGACCCGACATTTTGCGGTAGACCGGACCTCACACCGCTAAACCACCCCTCCCCTAGGGTTTATAAATACCCCCTCTCCGCTTACCTTCCCCTCCCCGAGCTCGGCCGGAAACGTGTGTGCTAATATTGCTTGCTCGCTTGTGTGTATGCCATAGCCGACGGAGTAGACGGAGTAAGGTACCCCGAGCCGGAGATCGAAGCCGACTACTGCGAGCAGGAGCCCGAGGTCCCGAACGCCGAGCCGACACTCCCCGAAGATTCGAAGACGGCAAGTTCAACCTTATCCTTTGATGCATGCTTCCGTCCTAGTTTTATAAATATACCCTATACCCGTTTTATAAATTGCATATTGTTTTACTGCAAAACATGGTAGGATAGCCACCCTTGATTGCTATGATTGAACCTTGTTTTGGCCTAAAAGAGTGCTTTAGAAATGTGTGAGTTCTTTCAAAATGTGTGAGTGCTTTAAAAATGGAAATGGGATAATTTTTGGAGAATGAATACAGAACTGGGTAGACGGGATGGACGTGTGTGTCAGGAGTATGGGAGAGCTCGTACCTGTGTGGTTGAGCGTGTTGGGAGTTGTCCATCTTGTCGGTTAAGGACCGGGTTGCGTGACATCTCACCTGACCCAAATCATCGTACAACCACTCGACCGTTGTATGTGGCAAAGACTTAGCATAAATCCCACTAGTTAATCTACTTGCCATCTGGTGTGTGGGTGAGCAGCGGGAGACCAAGGAGTAGGGGTACGCTCTGTGTGAGGTACGCCCTGGTTATGTGGGATAACCCCTTGGGTGCTTCCGTGGTGGCTCGTAGCGTTAGCTAAGGTGGGTAATGGCTTTGATAGGATCCGTACCTAAGCACCGAGGTGTCCGTGTGACGGTACCCTACTTGTGGGTAAAGATGTACAACCTCGCGAGTGTCAAACCTATTCGAATAGCCGTGTCCACGGTATTGGACGAGTCACGGTGTGGTCACAAAAACTAGTGTTTGGGGATGGGATGATTTACGGCGTGAGTTGTTTTCCGGTGAGGTGTGTGTGGTCGTGTTCCTGGACTACGACGGACGGGAAGTCCGGTAGATCCACAGTGGTTTTCCTAAAACAAGTGAGTTACTTGGGTTATGAAAATGATTTGCGAAAACCTTTTTGAAATGAACCACTGCATGTGTAAGTTTGCTGAATGAACCTTAACCTGATCCTTGTTATACCGTATGCATGATTCTGCTTATAAGCCCCTCCGTGGGTGGGGTTGGATTTGCTGAGTACGTATGTGCTCACCCTTGTTTTACTAACTATTTTACAGAGGAGGATCCCGATTACATCCCCGAAGACGTTGAGTAGGTCGTGTGCCCTACACCCAACCGTGCCTGTGTACCCAGGGCCCTACCGAAAGCTTCCATGGTGTGGTACTCTGAGGAGGCTATGGAAGCCTTTGCCATTGTAGTGTGGTCGTTAGCATTTGTGTTGTTCCTTGTAGCGTTGGCACTACCGTGCCCTTTGTGTCGCCGTGACGTAAAAGACTGATTTCCACCTGTTGTAATAAATGTGCTACCAGCCTCCTGGGACTGGTATTTGTGTCACATTTGGTCACCTCTGATGAGGGGACGCTTCACCAATTGATCAAACAGAACATCAATTCGAGCAAGTGGGTATTTGTTTTTGATAGTGACTGCATTGAGCGGTCGGTAATCTACGCACATCCTCAAGCTACCATCTTTCTTTTTGACAAAGAGAGCAGGGCAACCCCAAGGAGAAGAGCTCGGACGAATGTAACCCTTATCTAACAACTCTTGGAGTTGGGTTTTTAGTTCGGCTAACTCTTTGGGTGGCATGCGATAAGGTCTTTTGGAAATGGGTGCGGTACCGGGTTGGAGTTCGATCACAAACTCGACCTCTCTGTCTGGTGGCATACCAGGCAACTCGTCAGGAAATACATCCGGGTACTCACACACTACTGGAATCTCATCAAGGGAAGAGATAATGGTCGCATAGGCACAAGAGTCGGTACCGTCCCGGAAAGGCAGGTACAAGGTAGTGTGCCCGACCATAGGAGAGTTGATCTCTACGACCCTATTTGATATATCTAAAACCACCTTATGTTGATTCATCCATTCCATACCCAAAATAACATCCATGCTTCCCAATTTGATGGTTATAAGATTAGATCGAATAACCTTACTTCCTAGTCTCAGAGGAACTTCGAAGGTCACCAATTGAGACATAATGTCTCCACCCGGCGTGGTAATTTTATACGCAGATTTGGTTTGTACTCTTCTTAGACCCAATTTGTCTAGTAAACTCTCATTAATGAAACTATGGGTGGCTCCCGAATCAAATAAGACCCTGACAGGAGTGTTATTGATAGAGAATGTACCCGTGAGTACTGGAGCTCCCGCGGGAATGTCACTCATGGTGGTGAAGTTCAGCTTGCCCTGGCGCACTTGCACTATCGGTTTCTTGGCCGGAGTGGCAGGCTTGTTTCCCGTACTCTGGTTCTGCGGGTTTGGCTTGATCTGCCTGGGCTTGGGACACTCATTAATGTAGTGCCCTGGCTGGCCACAGTTGTAGCAACGGCGATCACCAACATCACGAGGGGGTGCATTAGGCTTCGGAGCCTGGCTGTGGGGCACGGCGGAACTGGAAGTTCCCGGCAGGTTTGCCCTGGAATGGCTTCATCGTCCAGCGTCCAGTTGAAGATTGCTGGGACGGGCCTGGAGCTTCCTTCTTCACGAAACGAAACTTCTTGTTTGTTCCGCTGCCTGGGGTGAAACCGGACATCCTCTTGTTGTCCCCCTGGGCTTTCTTCATAGCATCCTCTTGCGAGATAGCTTTATTCACGAGCTCATGGAAGTTTGCGGGCTCGAGCAGGTTTAGGCGCTCATACAACTTGCCATCAAGCCCGTCGCGGAACCTCTCCATCTTCTTGGCATCAGTATCAACATGATGCCCACCGTACTGGCATAAGCTATTGAATTTCTGAGCATAGCGGTACACGGAGTCAGATCCTTGATGAAGGGCTAGCAGCTCCCTCATCTTCCGGTCCATCAGACCCTTGGGGATGTGATGACTCTTGAAGGCTTGCTTGAATTCTTCCCAAGTCACGGCGTGATTCCGCTGCATGGACTTGAAGTGGTCCCACCACATCAAAGCTTCCCCTCGCAGTTGTAGGGCTGCGAAGTTCGCTTTGTTCTCCTCAGAGCAAGGCAGCACAAAGGCATAGAATTTCGCCTCTACGGCCTTGACCCAAGCCTCAGCTTCCAAAGGGTCTTCTGCTTTCGAGAAAGTTGGCGGCTTCATGGCGATGAACTGGGCATACGTGGTGATCTGGTTAGGTCCCTCGCGGTTGGCCCCATGTGGCGGCCCTCGGTTCATCTGCTGGGCGATCTGCTGTTGTGTCTGTAGGATCTGGCGCAGCACCTCGGTTTGGGTGGCCATAAAAGCCTCCGTCGGGTTCATGGGCGGGGGTGGCGGCAAGTCACCACTACCACTCGCTCCAAAACCGTTGGGAGAGCTGCGCGTGGTTCCCACCATCTGAAAAGTGAGCGTCATTAGTGAGATAACCGAAAGCTTACTTCCAAATGATGACAAGCACGATCATGCATTATCACATCTCATTAGTAAGTAAATAATGAGGATAGCAACAGGCACAACATTCTATAGCCACCAAGATTCATAGAATCGTTTCTCTTAATATGGTTAGGACGGTGATTGCTCAATTGCGCGGATCCTAATCACTTCCGAACGATCGTCGTTATCCCGAACACCAAAGAAGATGGTATACGAACGAGCACTTATATGCTGGCAATGAGTGACGTTCGTAAAGATGCTTGTTTTACCTACGTTCTCAGGAGAAAAACAATGCAATCTTTGACGAGCGTGATCATTCGCAACGAATTATCCAAGGATCTGGTACTCAGCACAAGGAAAATTCAATTGAAAGACAACGAAACTCACTTAAAGCATACGAGCTTAAGCATTCTTATTACAACATGGCAGAACAAGGTTCAACGTCATTACAACTCGATTTTGAAACATCAAGACAACACATGATACACTAGTGGCTTGGCACGAAGACGTGCTGTTAAGCCAACTACTCCAACATCTCGAAGACAACTCGATATGATCGACATCCTTCTGCTTCCTGCTGTCGGCAACCTAGTTGCCCACTGAAGCACCACTGTACGAAGGCGAAGGCCGGGGGGAGTCGGTAGCGGTGGTCCCGCCCGGCTCGTCGATCCGGACCGGACACGGCCTCGTTGCTCCTCCGGTGTGCTGCACGCGGGGGCGTGGGCCGTAGGGCCACTATAGCCTGTAGGGCTGCCACCTGTACCTCGGCCTCCTGCACGTGCTCCTGCATCTCGGCAATGTTTCGCGGCGGGGTCGGCCCTCTCTATCTCGTGTGCGTTGGCATCCTTCTCTAGTCATTGTTCTCCGCCTCTAGGTCCACGATCCTCTGGAGGCGGTCACCTCTCTCAAGCTCCAACTGGAACCTCCTAGCGCGCGACTGTCGTTCTCCTGCCGCACACGGGTAAGCGTGAAGTTCGGAGCCGCCGGTGTCTTTGCCGAAAGTTGCTCCCAATCGCGCCTAGATGCCTCCAAGCGATGTGCAATTATTGCTTTGCGGTGTTAAAACGCGCCCCCGGAGTGTGAAAACCACGTTCGGACAACGGGCAAGTGTCCGAGTAACATCCAACGGCTCGCTAGGGTCGGTAACTCCCGTAGATGGTCCATACGGTCCAACCAAGGCCGGGTCGTGAGGACTCACGGCCGGGAAACGGTCCAAACGGGGAAAGAGCTACCACGGTAGGGTTGTGGTCACAAAAGTCTGCGGCACTGCGAGGGCGGCC
Source organism: Cenchrus americanus (assembly GCA_947561735.1). Classification (NCBI taxonomy): domain Eukaryota; kingdom Viridiplantae; phylum Streptophyta; class Magnoliopsida; order Poales; family Poaceae; genus Cenchrus; species Cenchrus americanus. The sequence continues at coordinate 6,648,925 of OX387240.1, read as the reverse complement.
GACTCCACGGACTCGTGCGTGATAAATCCCCGGTAAATAAAACTCGGGTCAAACCGGTCGGCGTGATGCGGGTGCGGCAGACACGGAATGATCACCCCGCGGCGGGGGAACACCAAAGCGCTCAAACTCCTTCACCTCGTACGTCGGCGGGGTAAGGTAGCCTGCGGCACTGAGTGCTTCCCACGCCAAGCGCGGAAAACCCTCCCAGTGCAACCCGTTGGTACGGATCGTACCGTCGGCGTCGAACTAGTGGAACACGGGGAAATCCATCTGTACACAAAGGTAACCCATGTCAGATCTCAAAAGAGAACGGCATGACAAATGGTGAAGTTCTGGCAGCTGTGAATAACATTCATAACTAAAAAAATCCAGAAGCCTCAAAAATTTTCCCGAGTTTTTAATTTAACCTTTTAACACTTTTATTTAAGCTTCTAAGGTTAAGCACTGATCAAGGAAACAAGATGAGGGGTCCTTAACTTGGATGTGCCTAGGGAAATGTGAACCAACCCAACGAACTAAGATTGAAACTTGCTATCACAAGGTAACTAGTTGAGGATCCATTGTTTTTAACCATTTGGTTTAATTAACCTATCACAAGGTAAACAAATTTTTCACGAAATTTTGGGCAGCATGACGGTAGGTATGAGAGGTATTTTAGTTTCTAAAAAGCACACACTAGCATAAACCTCTTTAAAGAACACATGGAAATTCGATTTTTGTGTCCATTTTAGTTATTTCGATTTTTAACATGCATGCAAGACGTCCTATCCGACCTCACATGGCAACAAGCCAAAAATCGAAGTTAGTGCCGGTGGCAAGGCTTTTAATCGTCTCTCCCTATAGTATCTAGTCGAGAGCTATACGGTACTCGCTTAACGACTAACGAAGCGTTGTTATGTACCTGCAGAAAATGAACCTTTCGTGCCAGCACATCACGAAAGCGTCCACATACATTACCGTTCACTATAGAAACGGTATCCATGCGTTAAGCCGCTGCATGGACAGCGTCCAACCTCGGACACCCTCCGTTCGAATGGAGTGTATCCTTGCCTCGCATGAGCGACATGCGGAATGCACACGTATGAAACACGTGGCGACACACAACTCATAAACAGACGCGAAGATGGGATCCATGGAAGGGATCACTCCATCAACCCTCGCAATTCCCGTGATGCGGAACAGCACACGTATAAAACACGTGGCTCCTAGTTTGGTTGTGCATGAAAGTAAGTCCGACATAAAGTAATGTGCTAGAAGTTAGCAAAATAAACCATAAGTTATTTAAGCCACCTGAAAAACCCAAAATTTCCTCTAGGGCCTCTCGGTCTAGTTTATCCTTAGCGGACCAACGTATTTTGGAAAATCAGAAAATCTTGGCATATTTTATTCAAAAATCAGTGATTAAGGTTTATTAATTAATCTCTGGTGCATATAAGCTCCGATGCCAAGCGTGACAACCCGCCCGGGGAAAGTACCGTACTATCGCCTAAGACCGATCCACTTTGGTCATTAAGCAATAATAAAGTACCATCCGTCGTAAGTCGCCGGGTTAACGCCCGTAAATCACTTGAGAGCACAAGGATCGAATATATGCATTAAAACTCACTCGAAGGCGAGTCCAGAGATACAACAACATTCAAATTCAAATTCGTCCCCCGAAGGGTTTAATTATTACAAACCATAGTTTTGATCATGACGAAATAGTTCAGAGTTTTGAAAAGCAGCGGAAATTTAACTAGCGGCAGCAAAGTCACCACGGGAGGCCATCCATGATGCTTCAGTAGTCGTCCTCCACCCACTCCAGCTCCCAGCCGGGCGGGATCTCACCGGGCCACACATCACTGAAGGCATTACCTGGATCAACACATCATAGCAAGGCTGAGTATACTAATACTCAGCAAGTCTTACCCGTCGGTGATAACTACTTCACCAAAACTAGACCATGAAAGGCTTTTTGGCTACTGGGTTGCTTTTGCTAAAAAGTAACAAAGAGTAGATCCTTACTTTCAAGATTTTAGCACAAGTTCTAGTGGTTTAATCTTTACTACATTAGCCAACTAGTACAAACAAAGTTGTACAATTCAATTATTCAAACATCATCTTCAACAACTTCCATCATTAGGGATCATATGACTAGTGGAGTAAGTAGTCTCGGATAACGGTGAGAGGCCGACAATCGATTGATTTAAACCTTTCAAGGTAGACCCAAACACACGGTCGGCTGCCCCGCGAGGAAAACTCCCCAGACCGTCCCCATAAATCCTCGGGTCGGGATCGAATCTTACAGTCTTTGGTGCAGGCTATCCGGCATACCCCGCGAGATACCCGGAGTCACCATACACCACCGTGGCGAGCCGTGAGAGCGAATCCCAAGAGTAGTAACGGTAGGATCCCTAGCCGCCTCATTATGGTACTAGGTTTACCGGCCCCATAACCGCATGTGCTTGGTACGTTCAAAAACTTAACCCACATAACCACTAGACCGGACCCCGGATCCCATGCTCTTACCACGTGAGCAATCCATTTAAGGATATAGTATGATTCCTATCTAGGAACCTATTCTCGCGAGTGAGGTCATCACCCGACTTGTAACGGTCCTATAGCTTAGGAGCTATCGACCTATAATACTAGTAGGACAAAGGTACCTATGGATCATGCATCTAGGGTTTCATTCAACTCCTGAACGTAAATGCACAATCATTCATAGATAATTGAATAAAGAACTTTAAAACTAGGTTAGATGCACCGGAGCTTGCCTTCGTCAGCTAGGTTAGCTTGGGCACCCTCGGTGTCGAGTACGTCCACGTACTGCAGAGAACCTTCCGCTCCGCCTTCCTCGGTTTCCGGGACCAGGGAGTAATCTCCGTCCGGAAGATCTACACGGAATGCAATGCACTTTAGGTGATGTGATAGTTTGTTGTCTTATCCAACTCTGGGTTGGTCATATTCACCTTAACAAGCATCTATCTAAGGTTTCTATTTGAGGAAGTCATTGGTTGTACATGGGTTATTCTTTTATTCCACATTTGAATAAAGGTTTTTATTTAAGCTTATCATTTCATGAGAAAGCTTCATTTCCTTTTATCTTCACCAATAAAGGTGTAATTAATATTTTTATTCATGAATTAATTTCTTATCAGTAATGTTAATTAAATTTCTTTTATTTATATTAAGTAGTATTTCCAAAAAGGAAAAGATTTAATTAAGGGTTCCCTTTTATTTAATTTCCCTTTAATATAAAATAGACTGTTAAGCCATTTACTAAACAATTAAATTAGCAAAAATCAAATGAGTGTTTCTTAGGCCTAATAGCACCTATCCTGGTCCATTGGGCCCACATATAAGTGTTGGATGCTAGAAAATTAAATATTATGGAAATTAACAAAAGGCTAGTTAGGGATTCAACTTAAATACATATAAAAATAATTTAGCATCAAAATGGTCCAAACTTTCTTGTGCATGCTCTCTGGTCCTAAACAATTCTAAAAAGCTAGCATGTTCACATGGAACCTCTACTGAACTTGGTTTATTAATTTACAAAAGAAAACATGCATTAAACAAGAATAATTATTTCTGTTAATCCTAAATTCATGATTAATTCACAAGGTGTGCCTTTTGACATCACAAGAAAGTGTGCACAAGTTAGGCTCAAGAACATGAATATAATTAACATGAAAAATCATCTATGCAGCTATGCCAGAGAGAGAAAAACATTTTTATAAAAAGATTTACATGGTAACTTTGTGCGATTTTTGGCACAACATCTATTCATGTCCTAACTCACAACATATCCAAAGCTCAGCTACAGAGAAGCTACACATTTCAAGTTATGACAGATTCAAGCATAACACATTTGTAATTTTTCTGCCAAAACTAATTTGAATCTAGCCACAAGTGTACATCAAGTAGGTGGGGTTTAACATCCTGAAACCTACAAAATTAGTTTGAGAATTTTCTGAATTTTCTGTGAATTTCTAGGAATTTTCTAAGACCTTGGACTGATCTACAATAAAACTAAGTTACACTTCCTTGCAACTAGGTCCCTGAATTCACAACCATGCCCTCGGCGGCGGCGGGAGGGCTCGCCGGCGGCGATGTGGGGCCGGGCCACGGCAACAAGCGGCACGAGGTTGCAATTGAGCTCACCACGGTTCGTTTGGCGGTGGCGGCGAGGCCGGGACGTGCTCGGGCCGGGACGCGCGCACGGCGGTGACCGGCGGCGGCGCACGGCGGTGACCGGCGGCGGCGCTCACGGCGGCTCGGTGGGCCGCGGCGTGGAGGCCAAATTGACGCAAACAAGCGCACACGTGAGCTTTCCGGGTGCTACGGAAGCCAACTACGGGCTTGGACGGCGGCGAGCGCGAGCAAGGGGCGCTAGCGCCGGCGGCGGCGGCGGTGGCGGCGGCAATGGCGCGGGCGGCTCGGTGTGGCGCGCGGGGAGGGGGAGGGGGAGGGGGGGCCTTTATCCCCGGCTCGGCTGCTCGCGGATGACGAGGGAATGACGGCGGAGATGCCGGCGGGTGCTACGGCGGCTCGAGGCGCGCGCGTGCGGCGACGGGGGGGGACGCCGCCGACGGACCGCCGGTCCGTGGCGCGTGCGCGCGTACGGCGCGCGCGTGCCTCGGGGCACCTCGGGACGGCGCGATCTAGGGGCGCGGGGCATCGGGACGGAGCGCCTTGGGGCGGGCGCGGCCTCGGGAGGCGCGGGCGCGGACGCCAAGGCGTGGCCGGCGGCGGGCGGCGCGGCGGCGCACGGGCGCGCACGGCGTCGCGCGCGGCGCACTGCGGCCGTGACGGTCTTTGCCGGTGCCCGGTTCAAATGGATTTTTCTCAAAATTTTCAAACAGAACTGGACCAAGTGATGAATACCAAAGTTGTAGATCTAGGTACCAGCTACAACTTTTACAAAGGCTGTATAGGGTTTTGTTTCCTAGATTTGAATCTATTTGAATGCCAACTTTGAATGTCAGCATGATTCTGGCAACAGTAAAATCTGGCTTGCAAGGGGTTTTTCACAAATTTCCCCTCCAAATTTGCAATGCCACTCTACATGAAAGTTGTGTCCCTCAACAAGATCTACAACTTTCCTAAAGGTAGAATTTTAAGTGTTTAGGTGAAATTTGGGGAACGCGGCAAAAGTTCCGGCAGACACCTGTGGACACTGGATGGCAAGGGGGTTTGACCCACCCTTGGACCATGAGTTGGCCCCACAAGTGTTTTAACTATTCACTAGGGTCACTAGGGGTGTGTTAAGGAGTTTTCATGGGTGAGGGCCCAGGTTGACCTAGGGTTGACCATTTGACCGGCTAATCCTGTCATTAGCGTTAACGACGGTAATTAAAAACCTGGGGCGTCACACGTGGAGCTGGGCGAGTCAAGCTCTCAGCCACCATTACGGAGCCAGCCACATCAGCCTCCTCCTCAGAGCTCTGGAAGTCAAGCGTTCCAGCCTCCTCCGCCGGGGTGCCGGGGGTCGGCCTTCGGCCCCCCACTACGAGGCCTCGGGAGGGCGACCAATCCCGGCCACCACCGCAGCAAAGCACGGGTCAACCCGTGCAACGGCCCGAATCCGTGCCGGCCTACGTACGGGGAATTAGCGTTCGGCTCGCCCGGAGCCCCACTTGCCTCCGGCCACGGGATTGCTCCGGCGAACAGGCGGGCTGCGGGAGAGGAACTTGTACGGCGGAGGCTACCATGAGGTGGGAAACTATGGGGCATTTGACGCCTTCCCACATCCGGGATACGCGTCGGAGCCGGGCGCGCAAGAGGACGACGCCCGGCACGGAAGATGGCCGAATTGATGCAAAATCGGTTCGGCCTCAAGCCAAAAACGCGGGGACACCGCCTACAAGCCGTCGTTCCCAGAATGGTACTACAACGTGCTCCTGCCGCCAAGGGTGAAGCCGCCGACGGAGTTCACGAAATTTTCAGGGCAGGACGACACGAGCACAGTGGAGCACATCGCTCGTTACCTCATGCAGCTCGGGGAATGCTTAGCTGAGGAAACATTCAGGTTCCGCTACTTCCCCGCGTCACTGACAGGTCCAGCATTCCAGTGGTTCTCGTCCCTACCCCCTGAGTCGGTTTGCAGATGGAAGGACCTGGATTGGAAATTTCATGCTCACTATTTCAGCGGCAGCTCGGAGAAGAAGCTGATCGACCTTTCCACCTTGAAGCAGAGGCACAGCGAGACGCCGCTGGAATTTCTCAGGAGATTCAGGGGGGTTAAAGGCATGTGCTTCTCGCTCAACTTGCCAGACGACCAGCTGGCTGATATGGCCGTCGCCGGGATGCTGTCGGCCGTGCGCGAGAAACTGTTCGGGATGGAGTTTGAAAACCTGGGCCAGTTATCACAGAAGCTATCACTGATGAGCAACCAGGCGTATGGCTTCAAGAAGGATGGCAAGTTTGGCAAGCAGCATGATGTTGCTGACATCTACAACCAGTTCTTAGACAAAGCTGATCTGGTCGAAGATTCTGATGACGAACTGGATGTGGCCGCAGCAGAGATCATGTGGGGAAAGGAACCTTTGACGATGAATCAGCGCTGGGTCAAACAGACCAAGGGCACCTACGATTTTGGTATCACAAAGGCTGACAAACTGTTTGAGCTCCTAGTAAAGGAAGGCCGAATCAAGCTGCCTGAAGGGCATTCCATGCTTCGGCCCGATGGAGTTAAAGGGAAACGTTACTGTGGCTTCCACGACAGGGATTCACACTCCATCAACGATTGCAGGGTCTTCAGGATGAGGATCCAAAAAGCCATCCAGGAGGGTCACCTCAAGTTTGACAACAAAATGAAGCTGGATGGTAACCCCTTCCCTCAGAACATGGTGAGCTTCTCTGTGAACATGGTGACGGCTGAGGAGAAGGGAAAGGTCAAAGTCTTGACCTCGGCCAGGGCTAGACAAGATGGAACAGTGGACCTGGAGCGCCAAGTGACTCTGGATCAGGTGCACGGTGAGGCCCCCCGCAATCTCAAGAGCCACATCGAAATCGGGAAGTCGTCCAGAGCCAAGCCCAGGGTTACCACGCACATCCTCCTCAACAAGTGGCAGCGCCAGATGGAGAAGGAGCGTTACCAGAAGCGCAAGTACGAGGAGGAGAAGCGCAGAGCCGAAGAAGAGGCACACAGAAGGGACCTGGAGCAGTATACGCGCGAGCAGGAGCGCGCGCACTGGGGATGTGCCTTCTTCAGGCACTGTTGGAACGAGGGTTTGAAGCTGCCCACGCCGAGGAACGCGCCGGAATGCGGTGACGGGTATGCGAGTACGAGCGAGAAAGCGCAATCGCCGATCCGTCCACGAGAGAATTGGGAGGATCCACCCTAAGGGGATCGGCGCCAAAAAATTGAAGTCATTGAACACCCCAGGAAGCGGCAAGCTGACCTTAGGTGGGCTGATCAAGAGGAGGACGAGGACGAGCACATCTGGCAGAAGGGGCAATGGTGCCCGCCCGGCCTGAGGAGAAGCCAGAAGAGACGGGTCCAGCGCTTGAGGAACCGCGAGCTGAGGCAGGCCGGGATCCAGACAAGGCAGGTGTGGCGCCCCAAGGATCAACCTGAAGGATCAAAGCGTTCGGCTCCAACATGCATGGTATACTTTCTGCCGAACGAGTTCATGGCTCCTGCTAACCAGGTTGTGCAGGAGGAAGCGTCCTTAGATGACGAACAGACCGAGGGGATGATGGCGTAGTTGGTGCTAGCCAAGCAGGCCCTCTTCGACAAACCGGCCAAAAATCGACACATGAGGCCGTTGTACTTAAGGGGATACGTCAATGGCAAGCCATTGACCAAGATGTTCGTAGACGGTGGAGCGGCAGTCAACGTAATGCCGTACACCACCTTCAGGAAACTTGGCATGGGCCGAGCGATCTGACACCTACAAGCATAATACTGAATGATTTCGCTGGAAATCCTTCAGACACCAAGGGATGCGCTCACGTGGATCTGATGATCGGGTCCAAGACGCTGCTCACGACCTTATTTGTGATCGAAGGTAAAGGAGCCTACAGCTTACTGCTCGGACGGGACTGGAGATTCAGAGCTGGTGATCAAGCAATTGAACGGCCAATACGAGTGCAAAAGTGAAGCGCTGAGGAGTTACTACGAAGAGTGCAGGGAAATCTTGAAGAGCTTCCCGTTGGTAATTCTACAGCACATTCCTAGGGAGCATAATGAAGAGGCAAACAGGCTGGCTCAAAGCGCCTCTGGTTACAAAGAGAGTCAAGATACGTTTGCTGCAGAAGTATGTGCACAAGGGATGGATCTCGCAGAAGGTGATTGGAGGAAAGAAATTATTGATTACTTGAAGGATCCATCCCGAAAGGTCTCTAGAAAGCTCAGGTACAAGGCCATAAAATTCGTTCTTCTGGATGATAATTTGTTCTATAAATCACTAGATGGGGTGTTATTACGATGTCTGGGTCCAGAAGAAGCCAAGAACATGATGAGGGAAGTGCATGATGGGATATGCGGAGCACACCAATCGGCCTACCGTATGAAATGGGTTATTAGACAAGCTGGGTGCTTTTGGCCGACGATATTAGAGGATTGCTTTGAGTATTACAAGGGATGTCAGGATTGCCAGAGGTTTGGAAATATTCAAAGGGTCCCCGCGTCAGCATTGAATCCCATCATCAAGCCATGGCCATTCAGGGGCTGGGGCATAGACTTGATTGGCCAAATCAATCCACCATCTAGCAAGGGGCATAAGTTCGTGCTTTTGGCTACGGATTATTTTACCAAATGGGTTGAGGCGATCCCACTGAAGAAGGTGACATCAGAGAACATGGTTGAATTTGTCAAGGAGCACATCATCTATCGGTTTGGAATCCCTCAGACAATCACCACTGATCAAGGGGCACAATTCGTGTCACTAGAGTTCAGAGAGATTGCCGAAAGCATGGGGATCAAGTTGTTTAACTCTTCTCCTTACTATGCCCAAGCTAATGGTCAAGCAGAGGCTTCTAACACGATCATGATCAAGCTGATACAAAAGAAGATCGACCAGAAGCCAAGAAGGTGGCATTCGGTACTCAGTGAGGCACTGTGGGCTTACCGAATGGCCCCCCATGGAGCTACAAAAACTTCTCCTTATGAATTGGTTTATGGGCACCACGCGGTTTTACCTTGGGAGATGCAATCAGATTCAAGGAGAGTGGTGTTACAGAAAGATTTGAGCTCCAAAGATTACAGTGGCTTAATGATGGATGAGCTAGAAGATTTACATATGATCCGTCTTAGAGCTTAGGAAAACATCGAGAAAAAAAGAAAAACAAGCATGCGGGTGGCCAAGTACTATAACAAGAAAGTAAAAGTCAGGCAATTCGCAGGAGACTTGGTTTGGAAAGCGCTATTGCCGATTGGAACTAAATACAGTGAATTTGGCAAATGGTCCCCTAATTGGGAAGGGCCTTTTCGTGTGGTCAGATGCGTCCCTGGTAATGCATACATATTAAAAACTTTGCTAGGAGAAGAATTTTCCGCCGCGATAAATGGAAGATATCTGAAGAAATATTATCCCAGCATTGAAATTGATCGGTGATCACCAGCAGCAAGATTGCGCACAGAGACAGCCGGCGCTCGAGAATGAGGCCGCCTTCAGAACAAAAATTCACAAACAGAAGAAATGGCCAGTGCCTAGATGCATTGCCCTTAGCACAAAAACTACATTACAACTGCTTCTTGCAGGTTCACATCCAACAACCCTGGTGATCAGGACCTCAAGGAGGTGGGAAGCTGTTGACGGTGTATTTTGGTGCACCTAGCATGTTCATTACACTTTGGTTTGGATTTGATTATGGAACTAACCCGCCACTAGGCACACTAATCATATAACAAGTTCATCTTTGTGCATGCATTTGGAAGTGTTGTGTTTATGTAGGAAATCATGGACATAAAGGACGGATTTGCAACAAGTTCAAAGGAGCATTCATGGAGTCTTGTTCGTGTTCATGAGCTTGCTGAAATCACTTCCAATGGTGGCAAGGACCGAAGTGCTACGAGGAACACCCCCGAGGATTGAAGCGTAAAAGATCAAACTTCATGCAAAGAGAGCCTCTATCTTGGACGCGAGGATAACAGCATCAAAATCATGCAAGTGGAGGGGGCGAAGTACATAAATGCACGAGGACCCACGGAGCAAAAGGGGCGACCGAACCGGGCCGAGTTGGGCTGGGCCGGCCGGCCCGGCCCGGCCGGCCCGGCCCACGGCACCGGTTCGGTCCCGTTTTCCTTGCCCTCGAAGGATCTTCAACCCTAAAACCCCCGAGGCGCCGCCAACACGGGAGGGGGAGTCATTCGCACCGAAGGCCATCCACAAGCTGAGAGAGAGAGAGGAGGAGGATCTCCGGCGGGAGATCAACCACCTCGAAGGAAGCACCCTCTCGTGGAGAAGAAGGAAGACACCGGCGGAAGGGAAACCATGATCAACGGTGCCATGATCAGCACCTTGATGGGGTAATCTTCTCATTCGTCCATGGGTTGTAATCGATCTTGAGATGTAATCGCACTTTGTCGGATTATCTATCTATCATCTTGTGTTGAATATACTTTAATGCTTAAGGTTTGCAACCATGTCGTAAAGAGAGTAAGGCCTTAATGCTTCCTTGGATCCATTCAATACGCCGTGTCCATCAAAGGTCTAGTCATGAATACCTTCGCGTAGTGACAGTACGAGAGGAGGGAAAGGGCGAAACTGTGGTCACAACCCCGATAGATTAGATTGGTTTTCATGTCTTTAAGCGATTGCATGCTCTAGTATCGTAGACCCGTGGGCGAGTGTCTTCTACCTTGATATCTTAATCATTCTCTCTAGTGTAGTTTAGTTGTTTTCTAGTATAATAGTAGTTAGGGTTTTAGTAGCTAGTGTGTCGTTGTTGATCGAACGCTTGTAATCCCCTTGCTCCGCGGATTGACAAGAACCTTGGGAATCCCGTGGTGAAAAAGGTGTGGGGTCCGTACGCTTGCGGATCGTAGAGGGATACGTCTTTTATCCGTCAACAAGCCCCTTTTTACGGCGCCGTTCTTGGGGAGCAAGTTAGTTTACATCGTTTGATTTGCATCTAACTTAGTTTTATATTTTAGTTTATCTTTTATTTGCTACATCTAACATATATTATCCAGAAAAAACACTTGTTTTGTTTTTGTTTTTTGTTTTTATCTTATTGTCTAGATGGAGTTCGTTAATCAACCCGTGGAAGAACCGGAGAAATCATTAAGGGATTAAGCTAGCCCTCGATGTGAAGACATAAAAGTACAAGAGTCGGATTCGAAGCTCGAAGCGACCAAGTATGTAATTAAATCCAAGATCATCAAGATGGTGGCGGAAAACCCATTTGAAGGGATGGTTACGGAGAACCCATATAGACATATAAGGGATTTCACAACAATATGCAACACGGTGCGTCAAGAAGGAGTTCTAGATGAACGGTTCAAATGGAATCTCTTTCCCTACTCACTTGCTTGGGCAAAGCAAAGACATGGTATTCGGTTGCGTCCTTTGAAGTTGAAGGCAATTGGAGCAAGTTGACAAAGAAGTTTTGCGAGAAGTTCTTTCCAATTAGCAAGGTTCAACATCTAAGGAGGCAAGTGATCACTTTCATGCAAGGAGAAGAGGAAGGGATAGACCAAGCCTGGGATAGGTTTAATGAATTAATCGAACAAGGACCAAAACTCGGCTTCACCGGTGACGTACTCTTGCATACATTTTTCTTTTCCCTAACCCCTAGTTGCATGCGACACGTCGAAATGTGTGCAGGTGGGGATCTCATGGAGAAAACACTCACGGAAGCCGCCCAACTTCTACAAAAAGTTAGTAAAGCGGCTGCCATGCGAAGAGATTGGGAAACAAGACTTGCGGAAGAGCCGGAATTCAATTCAAGGAAAAAGAAGCTTGCTGATTTTTCTAAAGAGGCAACCCCGGAAGTCACAAAAGAGGAGCCAATCATAGAAAAGCTTGAACAAGAACACATCAAGTCAAGAACTACACCAAGCGTCGACTTCGCCACATCAAATGAGACGAACAAGAGAAGCATGTCAAGCGCGAAACCACTAAGGGAGTTCGAACCAATGGATTGGGTTCCTATTGATTACGGAGAAGTATTCGACAAGAGAAGACCATTCCCTAATCAAAAGGGGATGGCAAGAGCATTGGAAGTGGATTTCCCACCGGAGAAGAAAGCTGAAAATTCATACGACCTCGAAACCACCGGTGAGATTTTTGAAAAGCTCTTTGGAGATGACGTGGTGGATCCGGAACATATTGCCGAGGTGAAGAGAATCATGGGGATCAAGCCCGAAGCATCACCATACGCTCGCCTCGCTGACATTTACTCGATAGGATCCGAAGAAGAAGAGAAGATGACGCCGCACTTGAGTTGCGAGATCAACGGAGTTCAATGCAAAGCTTTATGCGACATCGGAGCCCAAGTAAGTGTTCTATCTTCTAAAATTTATGATAAAGTTCAATACCACAACCTAGACTTAGCTCCAACATCAACGAAATTAATTATGGGAGATGGTAGAACTATCAAACCTCTAGGTATTGCTTGCAACATGAAAGTAAAAATCTCTAGAAACTATATGCCAACCGATTTCTTTGTTACTGATGCTTACCATAGTAATTCTGATCATATAATCTTAGGTAGGCCTTTTCTTAAGTTGGTTGATGCCGTGTTAGATGCCGGAGAAGGCAAAGTAACAATGAACCTTAATGGAACAAAGTACACATATAATTTTCTTCGTGCTTCTAAACACCTTACTCCTTTTCCTCCCGAAGATGAAGAAGTAGAAGAGATAGATAGTCTTTGTTTTGTTGAAACCCTTAGAGACCCGCTGCAAAGAGCGATGGAAAATCAAATTAGTAATCAACAAGATGAAGAACTAGAGGAAGCAACAAAAGGCTTAGAGCCGCATGATGGTAGTATGGAGGAAGAGAAATTCGAAGACATAGGAGAAATCAAACCCGGGGAGCCACAAGTGCCCGAGGTAGACCTTAAACCTTTGCCCAAGGGATTAAAATATGAATTTTTGGGCCCAGACAAAACTTATCCAGTCATTGTGAGCGACGAGTTGAGTCCCGAAGAAAATGAAGCGTTGCTGATTTTATTAAAAAAACATAGGAAGGTGATTGGATATTCAATTAATGATCTCAAAGGTATTAGCCCAGCCTTTTGCACTCATCGTATACCAATGGAAGACCAATGTAAGCCCGTAGTGGACCATCAAAGGTGGCTAACCCATTCCATGCGAGAGGTAGTAAAGAAAGAGGTTATCAAGTTACTTGATGCCGGAATCATCTACCCGGTTCCGCATAGCGAATGGGTGAGCCCGGTACATTGTGTACCGAAGAAAGGAGGTTTGACCGTGGTGAAGAATGAGAAAAATGAGTTGATACCGCAAAGAACCGTGACCGGGTGGCGGATGTGTATCGATTATCGTAAGCTTAACAAAGCGACGAAGAAAGATCACTTCCCCTTACCGTTCATAGACGAGATGCTCGAGAGGTTAGCAAACCACGCTTATTTTTGCTTTCTCGATGGATACTCGGGGGTTCATGCAAATTCCTATTCACCGGAAGATCAACATAAGACAACGTTTACGTGCCCTTACGGAACGTTTGCATATAGGAGGATGCCCTTCGGCCTATGCAACGCTCGGCCTCTTTTCAACGTTGCATGATGGCCGTGTTTTCGGAATTCATCGAAGAAATTGTTGAAGTGTTTATGGATGATTTTTCCGTTTACGGGGAAGACGTTCATGGATTGCTTAGCAAACTTAGAAAAGGTCCTTACAAGGTGTGCGGAGGTAGATTTGGTTTTAAATTGGGAAAAGTGCCACTTCATGGTTAAGCAAGGCATAGTGCTCGGACATGTTATATCCGAGAGAGGAATTGAAGTGGACAAGGCTAAGGTAGAGACGGTTGAGCAACTCCCACCTCCTACGGATGTCAAGTCCTTAAGGAGCTTTCTAGGCCATGCCGGATTCTATAGAAGATTTATAAAGGACTTCTCGAAGATCACTAAGCCTTTAACGCACCTTCTTCAAAAGGATGTGGCTTTCGACTTTGATGAGAAGTGTCTAGCGGCATTCGGACCTTGAAAAATGCGTTGGTGAGTGTGTTAACACCAAAATTTGGTAAGGAGTATGACATGTGGGACCGATTCGGAAAAGAGTCCGTCCGGTGGAAGGAAAGGTATCTTCGAGAGATTTTCGGCGGAAGGATCCGCGGTCGGCTATCCGCTCCGGTTCGGCAAAGGAACGAAGAGAGCTGATTTTGCGGGATTGGACGGTGACGTGGCTCGATCGGGAGAAGCGAATGGATGGACGGGTGATCAAGTTTAGTTAGGCAATGAATCCATTCGCAATTGTAATCGAGCGAGGGTATAAATATGATCCCTGGATGTATGTAAAACGGACGTTCATTCCTCAATACACACCGGCCTTACGCCACAACCCTAGAGTCCCTTGTCGTGTCGTCGAGTTCTTCGAGAGGACCAATCGATCCATCGACCTCCGTGAGTACCGGCAACCTTGTATCATGTCTAGTATCATGCGGTGGATTTAGATCTGATGCAAGTAGTCTTGTTACCATGCTTCGTGTCATGCGGTAGATTCAAGCTTGGTTCAAGAGGGTTTCTTGTTAGATCATGAGCCATGCGGTAGGCTAAGGTTTAGCTCGAAGCTAGTTATCGGCTCTATTGGATTTTGGCAAGATCCAGTAGATTCATTAAGTTACCCTGTGTTATCATGAGTTTTGCTTTATGTTTTAATTCATGTAATACACTTTGCCCAATCTAGATGGGTTTGGATCGGCTCTTTTTCTTTTAAGATCCGTGCACGAGCGGGTTTCGTATTTTGACGTGTGGATCTCGTGCTCTCCGATAGCCGAAACCGAATCGATCTAGGTTGTTACGTGTTGCGGGTTCAAGCTTGCTTTGTTAGTATAAATCTTGAAAGAGCCGGGTATCATGCGGTAGATGCGGGTTTTGGGCTGCTTTGGAGCTAGTCATCCGGTGGATTAGATTTCCAATTCGGCTCGATAGATTTATTCACGTGGTAATGTTTGTTCCTTCTCCATGGACCCCGAATCGGTTGTTCGGCCGCATTCGGTTATATCTTCACAAGTAGATCACGTGCGTTATTTATGTTTTAAAAGACGTATGCTTCTAGCTTTCCATATTTAGGTTGTATCATGCGGTGGATAGATCTATTTGTGGAAAGTGGTGCGTTCTTTCATGCAAGTTGTATCATGCGGTGGATAGATTTGCGATGTCGTGCCCGACGGATCTTAAAGTGATTAGACATGCGGTAGACTAACGCTTTGGATCTATGCATGCTTATTTTAATACATGATCATGTTCGTGCTCTACTTTATTTAATGTTAATCTTCATGAGGATCGGTTATGGCTTGGCACATGCATCCGTGTTCATTCAAAGATCGATCATTGTCATGCTTACGTCATCCATTCGGCAATGTTCTTTTTCCCCTTCTTGGTTACCCGAATGGTCGTGGTTCTTTGACAGGTAGCTTCGCATAGCTACATGTCGTCTTGCTTGGCTTCTTAGCCGTAAATATGGAACTCGCCGGTACCACCCGTAGGTTCCAAATTTTGGTATTTAACCGTTTCATCTTTTGTTAATTTTCGGGAAAAATTGACCGGCACGTCACTTTCTCTCTCCGCGCGTGCGAAGCTAAGCTTTTCGGCTTGCTGTGTGATTGGCGCTGAGTGCACATTTTGCGTCAACACACTTTTTGGCACGCCCGGGGGACCTACGGCCCGAATTGGTTCGAGATGCCCGAGATCACGGACCTCCCGGATGTCAACATTGAGGACCTTTCTCGGAGGCGCATCGGCGGCTCTTGGACGCCGTGAATCGGTTTCAACAAAAGTGTCTCATGTCATTCAAAAAGAATCGAAGCGGTGTACCATATCCGAAGAATGGCCCGCCTGCAGTGCCGTTGCCGGGAGAAACCGACGCTACGACCCAACAAGAAAAGGAAGAATGCGCGCGGATCTTCCAAGAGTCAATGGACGACGTGCTCACCAAGCACAATCAAGCTTTCCTTGGGTCGCTCCAACAGATGATGGTGGCCCTCTTTGGTCCGGGCGCGGGGCAGGCGTTCGGAAAGGCGTACGCCGGAAAGAGCACCGTGGAGCTGGGCGAATCAAGCTCTCAGCCGCCACCACGGGGCCCGGTGCAGCAGCCTCCTCCTCAGAGCTCCGGGAGCCAAACGTTCCGACCTCCTCCACGAGAGGCGGGGGGCGGCCCGGTTCGGCCGTCGTTGCAAGCTTCAGGAAGTCAACCAATCCCGCCGCCACCACAAAGCAAGACACGGGTCGCCCCGTGCAACAGCCCGAATCCGTACCGGCCCACGTACGGAGACCTAGCGTTCGGCTCATCCGGGGCCCCACTCGACCCCGGTCGAAGAATAGCTCCGTCCACCAAGCGGCTCCCGAGAGGAATTTATACGGCGGTGGCTATCATGAAGTGGGGAATTACGGAGCGTTCGATGCCTTTCCGCACCCGGGGTACGCGCCGGCTACGGGCGCTCGGGAGGAAGATGCCCTAGCACGCAAGATGGCCGAATTGATGCGAGAATCGGTTCGGCCTCAAGCCAAGGATGCGGGGCCCCACCTACGAGGCCGCCGTTCCCGGAATGGTACTATAACGTGCTCCCGCCACCAAGGGTGAAACCGCCGACGGAATTCACAAAGTTCTCTCGGGCGGGGACGAGACAAGCACGGTCGAGCATATCGCTCGTTATCTCATGCGGCTCGGGGAGTGTTCACCGAAGAGACGTTCGGGGTTCGCTACTTCCCCGCCTCGCCGACGGGTCCGGCTTTTCGGTGGTTCTCGTCCTTGCCGCCCGATCCGTGGCCGGGGTGGAAAGATTTGGAGCGCAAATTCCACGCTCATTACTTCGGCGGCGGCGCCGAGAAGAAGTTGATTGATCTCGCCACCCTAAAGCAAAGGCATAGTGAAACACCGCCGGAGTTCCTCGAAGGTTCGGAGAAGTCAAGGGCATGTGCTTCTCATTGAACTTGCCGGACGATCGCCTAGGCGATATGGCCGTCGCCGGGATGTTGCCGGCCGTGCGCGAAAAGTTATTTGGGATGGAGTTCGAGAACCCGGGCCACTGTCGCAAAAGTTATCCCCGATGAGCAATCGGGCATATGGCCTCAAGAAAGACCCCAAGTTTGGCAAGCAACACGACATCGCCGATATCTACAATCAATTCTTGGACAAAGCCGATTTGTTCGAGGATTCGACGACGAACCGGAGATAGGCGCGGCGGAAATCATGTGGGGTAAAGAGCCTCTCACAATGAATCGGCGTTGGGTCGACAGACCAAAGGAACTTACGACTTCGACATCACAAAGGCCGACAAGTTGTTCGAGCTCTTGGTAAAAGAAGGCCGAATCAAGCCGCCCGAGGGGCATTCTATGCTTCGGCTCGATGGAGTCAAAGCTAAGCGTTGCATCGCGGCTTCCATGACAGGGACTCGCACTCCATCAACGATTGCAGGGTCTTCAGGATGAGGATCCAGAAGGCTATCCAGGAAGGGCATCTCAAGTTCGACAACAAGATGAAGCTGGATGGCCACCCCTTCCCGCAGAACATGCTCGGCTTTTCTATCAATGCGATAACAGCCGAAGAGAAAGGGAAAGTCAAGGTCCTGACCTCGGCCAGGTCCAAGCAAGATGGATCAGTTGACCCGAAGCGCCAGGTGACCATAGAGCAAGTACAGGGCGACGCCCCCCGCGTTCTCAAAAGCCACATCGAGATTGGGGAATCGTCCAAGCCTAAACCCAAGGTGACGTCACGCATTCTCCTCAACAAATGGCGGCGCCGGAGATGGAGAAGGAACGCTACCGAGAGCGTCGTCACGAGGAGGAAGCGCGCGAGATGGAATCGGGAACGAGGCACGCGCGCGCGCGGGGAGCGCGCCCACCGGGGGTGCGCCTTTTTCGACACCGCCGGAATGAGGGCTCGAAACCGCCCACATTAAGGAGCGTCCCGAATGCGGCGACGGATATGCCGAATACGGGCGAGAAAGCGCAATCGCCGATCCGTCCATGAAAGACTTGGAAGGATCCACCCGAATGGGGATCGGCGGCAAAAAATTGAAATCATTGATCATCCCGGAAGCGCCGAGCCGATCTCGGGTGGGGCGACCACGAGGAGGATGAAGATGTCTACGTCCGGCGTAAGGGGCAATGGTGCCCACCGGGTCCGCGCAAGAGCCGAAGAGGCGGGTCCAACGCTTGAGGAACCGCGAGTTGAAACAAGCCGGGATCCGGACAAGACGGAAGTGGCGCCCCAAGGATCGGCGCGAAGGATCGAAGCGTTCGGCCCCTACATGCATGGTATACTTCCTACCGAACGAGTTCATGGCTCCTGCTAACCGGGTCATGCGGGAGAGGAAGTTTCCTTCGACGACGAGCACGCCGAGGAGATGATGGCACAACTAGTGCTCGCCAAACAGAGCCGTCTTCGACAAGCCGGCCAAGAACCGCCACATGAGACCACCGTACTTGAGGGGGTACGTCAATGGCAAGCCATTGACCAAGATGTTCGTCGACGGCGGCGCGGCGGTCAACGTGATGCCGTACACCACCTTCGGGAAGCTTGGCATGACCCCGAGCGATCGACACCAACAAGCATCATCCCGAACGACTTCGCCGGAACCCCTCGGACACCAAAGGATGCGCTCACGTGGACTTGATGATCGGGTCCAAAACGCCGCTCACCACCTTCTTCGTCATCGAAGGGAAGGGAGCCTACGCCCGTCGCTTGGGCGGGACCGGATACACGCCAACCGCCGCGTCCCATCCACCATGCATCAACGACCGATCCGGTGGGTGGACGATGAAATCGAGGTCGTCCGGGCGGATGACTCGTGAGCGTGGCTAACATGGAACCAGCCTTCTGGGAGTACCAAGGCATCGATTGCTTCTCAGGGAAGGACTGGGGAGAAGGTCCTGTTGAACCCGTCGGCGGTGACCAACGGCCACCGATTCAAGCGGTCGGCTCTTACGGTAATTTTTAATGGAGAACCCCGTGGATGGCACCGATGGCAAGGCGGGACGAGGATTCATGTCGGCCGATAAGCCGGAGGAAGTTGACATTGGAAGCGGTGATAAGCCAAGGCCGACGTTCATCGGTGCAAATTTGCGGCCGGACTTCGGGGGGGAAACTAATTGAGCTTCTCAAAGAATATAAAGATTGCTTCGCACGGGATTACTCGGAGATGCCGGATTGGATCGATCCATCGTCGAGCACCGGTTGCCAATCAAGCCTGGTTTCAAGCCATATAAGCAACCGCCCCGGAAAATCTACAAGGATGAAGTATTGGCCGATGTGAAGAAGGAAATCGAAAGATTACTTGACGCAAACTTCGTTCGGCCCTGCAGATATGCGGAGTGGATTTCTAACATCGTCCCTGTGTATAAGAAAAATGGAAAAATGAGAGTTTGCATAGACTTCAGGGACCTAAACAGAGCTACTCCCATGGATGGATACCCGATGCCTATTGCCGATTTGCTTGATTGACGCCGCCGCTGGGCACAAGGTGATTAGCTTCATGGATGGCAATGCAGGGTACAATCAGATCTTTATGGCAATAGAAGACATCTCGAAGACGGCCTTTAGATGTCCCGGCCATATAGGCTCGTTTGAATGGATCGTCATGACATTTGGTTTGAAAAATGCCGGTGCAACCTATCAGCGGGCCATGAATTACATCTTTCATGAGTTGATCGGCAAGACCGTGGAGATCTACATTGACGACGTGGTGATCAAGTCCTTAAGTCATGTCACCCATCTGGAAGATGTGAAGAAGACCTTGGAATGCACCCGGAAGCATGGCCTGAAGATGAATCCAAACAAGTGTGCATTTGGGGTGTCAGCTGGAGAATTCTTGGGATTTTTGGTCCACGAAGGGGGAATCGAAGTTGGCAAAAAGAGCATGAAGGCCATTGATGAAGTCGTTCCTCCAACCAACCTCAAGGAGTTACAATCACTGCTCGGCAAGATCAACTTTGTGAGAAGGTTCATCTCAAATTTATCACAGAAGGTGTTGCCGTTCTCTCCGTTGCTAAAACTAAAGAAGGATCAGAAGTTCACATGGGGCGACGAACAACGAAAGGCTTTCGAAGAAATCAAGCAGTACATGAAGGAGCCGCCGGTGCTGGTTCCTCCTCAGCTGAACAAGCCTTTCAAGTTGTACGTGGCGGCCGATACCCAAACTATTGGATCGGCCCTTATTCAAGAATTCGAAGGGAAGGAACGGGTAGTAGCTTATCTTAGCCGAAAACTACTTGATCCTGAAACCAGGTATTCGGCTATAGAAAGATTATGTCTTTGCGTATACTACTCGTGTACAAAGTTTCGGCACTACTTGTTGAATGCCGAATGCACTGTATACTCGAAGTTTGATGTGATAAAACATATGTTATCTATGCCAATTTTGAATGGTCGGGTTGGCAAATGGATTTTAGCTCTATCAGAATTCGAGTTGAAGTTCGAATCGGCAAAAGCCATCAAAGGTCAGGTCATTGCCGATTTTATAACTGAACACCGTGACCCTTCGATCGATCTCGCTTGAAATTACCCCATGGGCTCTATTCTTTGACGGGTCATCATGTGGCAAAGGTGGGGGAGTAGGGATCCTACTAATTTCTCCCGAGGTGAGATGTTCGAATTCGCCATTCCTATACAACCCACCGTCACAAATAACCAGCCGAGTACGAGGCAATCGCTTCGAGGGCTTCAATATTTGAGAGAAGCCGAGGCCGTTTCGGTTGAAATTTATGGAGATTCGAGTTGGTCATCAAGCAATTGAACGGCCAAGACGAGTGCGAGAAGCGAGGCGCGCGAGGAGTTACTACGAGGAATGCGAGAGAAATCTTGAAGAGCTTTCCACCGGTAACCTTACAAGACATTCCTAGAGAGCATAACGAAGAAGCAAACAGCTGGCTCAGAGCGCCTCTGGTTATAAAGAAAATCAAGAAGCATTTGCTGCAGAGGTGAACGCACTGGGGACGGATCTTACAGAAGATGATTGGAGGAAAGAGATCGTTGATTATTTGAGAGAGCCATCCCGAAAAGTCTCCAGGAAGCTCAGGTACAAGGCAATCAAGTTCGTTCTTCTGGATGACAATTTATTCTATAAGTCATTAGATGGAGTACTGCTACGATGCCTGGGTCCAGAAGAAGCCAAGAACATGATGAGCGAGGTGCACGATGGGATATGTGGAGCGCACCAATCGGCCTATCGCATGAAATGGGTTATTAGGCAGGCTGGATGCTTTTGGCCGACGATATTAGAGGACCGCTTTGAGTATTACAAGGGGTGTCAAGATTGCCGGAGGTTCGGGAATATTCAAAGAGTTCCCGCATCGGCGTTAAATCCCATCATCAAGCCATGGCCATTCGGGGGTTGGGGTATAGACTTGATTGGCCAAATTAATCCACCATCTAGCAAGGGGCATAAGTTCGTGCTTTTGGCTACGCATTACTTCACCAAATGGGTCGAGGCAATCCCACTCAAGAAGGTGACGTCGAAAACATGATTGAGTTCGTCGGGGAGCACATCATCTATCGATTTGGGATTCCTCGACAATTACCACCGACCAAGGGGCACAATTCGTGTCATTGGAATTCGGGAGATTTTGCCGAAAGCATGGGAATCAAATTATTTAACTCCTCACCATATTACGCCCAAGCTAATGGTCAAGCAGAGGCTTCTAACAAGATCATGATCAAGCTTATACGAGAAGAAGATCGACCGAAGCCGAGGAGATGGCATTCGGTGCTCAGTGAAGCACTGTGGGCTTACCGAATGGCCCCCCATGGAGCAACAAAGACTTCTCCTTACGAGTTGGTTTACGGGCATCACGCAATCTTGCCCCGGGAAATGCAATCGAGTCAAGGAGAGTAGTGCCGCAAAACGATTTGAGCTCCAAGGATTACGGCGGCCTAATGATGGATGAGTTAGAAGATTTGCATATGATCCGCCTCGGGGCCCCGGAGAACATCGAGAAAAACAAGCCGCGGGTCGCCAAGTGCTATAACAAGAAAGTAAAAGTAAAGCAATTCACGGAGGGCGATCTAGTTTGGAAAGCGCTACCGCCGATTGGAACTAAATACGGTGAATTCGGCAAATGGTCCCCTAACCGGGAGGGGCCTTTTCGTGTGGTCGGTGCGTTCCGGTAATGCATACATATTGAGAACTTTGCTAGGAGAGGAGTTTTCCGCCGCAATAAATGGAAGATATCTGAAGAAGTATTATCCTAGCATTGAAATCGATCGATGATTATACACATCGACACAGAAGCAGCCGGCGCTCGAGGATGAGGCCGCCTTTAGAACAAAAATCCATGAACAAAAGAAAATGGCCAGTGCCTGATGCATTGCCCTTAGCCCAATACTACACTACAACCGGTTTCTTGCAGGATTACACATAGCAGCCCCGAAGGTCAAGTCCCCTAAGGGAGGGAAGCGAGAAGGCGTGGAGAAAGAAGCGAAAGTATGATTCAATCTTTTCTTTACTTCTTCGGTCGTCGCTCCCTCTTCGCTTGTTCCGGGACCACCGTGACGGCGACTTGGAACGCACGAGGATGACCACGATTGGCGGCCTCTACCAAGCTATCCCGGGCCGCCTTCGAGGTTGTCGTACCCGTCGAAACATCTGGGGCAAAAGAATCAAGGTTAGGGGCAAGAGATCCAGATGCAAACATGAAGGGGGACAGAAGCGTTTACCCCCTACTAGCGCTTCCAGCGCCATACGACGCTCGCGTTCGGCTTGACAGCGGACGGACATGTCCCTGAGGTCACGCTCCATGTGCCGAGCACGGCGGCGCAGCTGATGGATGACCTTTTGCTCAGGCGTGGCATCCTCCGCCTCAGGAGAAGAATCGGAGGAGATGTACTCAGGAACATCTTCGGTTCCGATGATTTCTTCGAGAAGCAAATCAAGGCCGAAAGAGGCGAGAGGAAAACATGAAGCGCAAGATCAAGCGGAAGGACAAGGAGCGGATCAAGAAAGAACTCACTTCCGAATCGTACGCTTCCTTGACGGGCCGCTCCCCTGAGGTTGTTTACCCTTGTCCATGGTGTTGGGGTTTTTTCTTCTAGCAGCAGAAGAAGAGACGAGAAGTGATGGAGGAGTGTGCGAGTGGATTTGCAGAGCACCCCACGGGCTATTTTATTGACCAAGGGGGCGCATTGGGAGTGATGATCTGGCCAGTACACACTGTGGGAATACCAAGCGGCAGGGGTTTCCACCGAGTGCGAAGGGTTTCTTTTGAACAGTATTTGCGGATTGCCGAATTGGGATCCTTTGTGGATCTTGCGCCAAGGGGCAGTTGTTTGCGAGCGTTCGGCTACAGACAGTTCCCAGATGCATTCGAAGAAGACAAGTCCACAGATGCAAATGCGAGGGGAAATATCACGGAACAAATGCAGATTCCAAAAGTTCATCATATATTGCCGACATTTACACATCCCTAGTACAATCTAATCAAAGAGTCTGTTCAGCACAGACTGGGGATGGGTAATTTCGGCAATGGCGTCGCCGTGGCCGTCGAGGCGCTCCAGGATGAGCTCGATCTCGTCGATATCCTCCGGCGCGCCGCCCTGGAAGCCACGCGGCCCGGTGGAATAGTCGACGTCCGTATGCGTCGCCATCGCAGCCGGGGCCCAAGGTGGTGCCCGGACGAACACCATGGACGGCCACCTCGTCAATGCGGCGCTCCACCGCGGCCGGGCGCTCCGCCGGCGTGTCGCCGTGAGCGTTCACCTTCTCCGCCACTGCTCTACCGGCGCTTTTAGCCGGTTGAGCTCGGCATCACGGCCGCAAAAGACAAACAAGAAAGGATCGGCATCAAAGGCCGGACCGAATCAAGAATCGAACCGTACCATCAATGGCTTCCGGCGGCACCGTTTCCGCCGGTCCTCCCACTCTAGTTCGGCCACGCCCGCCTTTTTGGAGACGGCCTCCCGGCTCAAGACGAGACGCCTCTAGCTCCTCCTTGAAGCGAATAGCGTCGCTTCCCCGTACGGCACCGGGGGAGTGGCCATCGGACCTCGAAGAGTCATCGGGGAGGGGCCGATTGGCCGGCGCGCGGGCGAATTCCACTGAATCAAACTGAAAGGGGGAGATGATCGTCAAGGCAAAGGAAGATCAAAAGGAAGATCGACAAGGAGAAATTGACGATCATTACCGCCTGCGCGCATTAGCGCTGCTTCCCTCAGCCTCGTCGGAGGCGCGGCGGCGGTTGAGGCGGCGCACCATTGCGGCTTGGGGATGTGTACTGTTTGCAAGAAGGCCAGAGATTGGCAAAGATTCGAGAGCTAGAAGGCCCGGTGGAGAGCTAGGAGCACCTATGGCAACATTTATAGGCCCGGCGGGGGTAATTGTGGCTTCGAATCGTGGCTGTGGATCGTGGCGCACGTCCCAATAAAATCGGAAGGCGGAGAGATTTCCTTGACCAACCCACCGGTGGGTCGTTTGGAGTTCTAAGCTGAAACGCGTGTGGGTCGATGGTTTCGGCTAAAGGAATTCAAGGTGTCGTTCGGCAGTTAGCGTTTCACTACCGAATGGGTCGTTCGGCATCACATCTCAAAGTACGCCAAGGAAAGGAAACAAATTGCAAAGGAAATATTACAAGAACGACCGGTCCGGGTATACATCAATAAGAACATTCAAGCGTTAAGGAGTTTTGCAAGTGCGTGACGAACATTGGATATTATCAAGTGGGAGTTGTCCAAGATCTCCCGATAGTCCTTTCGGGCATCGGATAAGTCAATAAGCTCGCATCGCACCGCTTTACTCCCGGTGACACCGCCGCTCTCGCTCCGCTTCGGTCTTTGCTATTAATCCGGGGAGATCGGCTATTTTCTTACGGTCAATTTCCATCTCCGCCGACGAGCTTTTTTAATTCCGCCTCTAGAGCGGCCTTTCCGGCGACTTTCGCATCGTAAGAAGCTTGCGGGTCGGCCCAAGGTATCCGTATGGCTTTTTGCTTGGGATTGTATCTCGTTCATGGCACGTTCGACGCATCGGTTTTCTCCTTTTCAATGGCCGAACGGGAGCGCAATTTCCTCCAAGTGCGCCTCAAGGGAACATAAAAGGGCTCTAAGTCGTAGACGGACGACGAAAAGCTCGATGTCATCGGGGGAGTTTGCGGCTAATGGGCTCAAACATCTCTTCAAAATGGCGAAGATCGTTGAGCCGATCCCGGACGTCTTTTTCTAGCCGGGCCGCAATTTCTTTGAGCTTGAGCAATACCTCGTCCGGCAACGGTTGGCTCACTTCTTTCATCACATCGGCGGACCGATGGGCTCTCTGATGGCAAGCTCGATGATGACGGGGCATGATCCTGAAAACAAGACTGCCGAGATGAGAATGCTAGCATCAAGGTATCAAGATTAAGAGCGGAATCAAGTACCTCATGAATGGTATCTTGAGCGGGAGCAATCGCAGACGGAGGAGGCGTCCCGAGTAGAGCCGAAACGTCCAAGTCGGGAGATGCTGGTGCACCAATCAGCGACTCGTGAGTTTCCGGGGTCGGGGAAGAATTGGATCTTCCTCTCGTTGGGTTGGCCGTTCTTCGCTTGGGCGATGGGCGATGGCATCCGGGAGAACTTGGTGGCTCCGGTTGAGTTGGGGGATTCATCTCTCGGAGAGCGTATCGCTTCCGCGGAAGGTGATGAAGATGAAACCTCTTCGGGATGGGCAATTCAACCCCGGAAGGGCTCGCCTGTTGAACCACCGGGACATCTACAAGTGGTTCTCCAACGGTTTCTTCGCAAATGTTCAATTGAAGGGATAAGTGCCGGTGCTCATCCTTGAGAAAGAACAAAGCAAAAGCCATACCAATGGATGGGGCATCGGC
The DNA here is from genome assembly GCA_947561735.1 of Cenchrus americanus. Lineage (NCBI taxonomy): Eukaryota > Viridiplantae > Streptophyta > Magnoliopsida > Poales > Poaceae > Cenchrus > Cenchrus americanus. The sequence goes on along the minus strand of OX387240.1, from coordinate 6,623,020 downwards.
GAGTATTGGATCCGAAGAATGTTGGGCTCTCGTCCGAAATACACAATGATATGATCCATCAAGAACAAGAGTGACCCAGGAATCAAGAAGGTAAAGGAGTTTACCTCAACCAAGACTTTCTTGACGGTTCTCCTCCTTTTAGCGCTCGGAGGGGGAACCAGATACAATCCTTGCCTCCTGTCAGCAGCAAGGCTAGAAAGGCCGGGATCGGTGGTAGCATACCGTCCATCGGTTGGCGCGGGGTTGTAGATTTAAACCCCGATCTGCTGAAATTGGGCCTTCGGCATTATAAGTTATTACCCTGGCTCGAGGGGCAGGAACTGTGTTCTGTGGACAGAAGATGGAGGTCAGGACCATGAGTAAAAGTCTGATCAAGGGGCTCATTGTGTTACCTCCGAAGTCGGCGAGGAAATCGGGCACCAGTGCCGCACGGAACACATGAACGGAGTTCACCGAAGATGTGATCATGGAATTCTTGCCACCATGAGTTGAAGGTGGGGTGAGCTATGGTTGCGAGCACAAAAGGACATGTGTAGACGGTGGGACCGCACACATAGTTGAAAACTCTCCGTTGCACCGCATCGGTTCCTTGATTTCCTCCCCGGGCTTGAGGAATTCATGCGGAAACAATCTTGGGGGCAGGCTGGCCGCATCCAAGTTGCCTAGCCATTACGTTAGGCCGGTAGTACTCATAAGTAGCGGCATTCCGCCTCCCTCCATTGAACTCGGCGGTAATATACATGGGCGGATTATGATATTAAAGATTTCCGGGAATCTCCCATCTTGATGGCCGGGCTCAAAAGAGAACTCGACGGGGAAGGTCGAGTGTCATAACCTAGATAAGGGAGCCAAAGAGGATTGGAGAAGCCTTTGAAGAACAACTCGAAGAGTTGGGTAATGTCCCGTCGAACGATAACGATTGAAGTTGCTTCTCCATAGCTTTGGCATCCTCTCGGTGACTTGAAGCTCTCCTTCGGGGGGATTGGACCGGGGGAAGAACCCGGAGCTCAAGTCGACGCCTACGATCCGGTGCATGTGAAGTGCGGCCAAATGCGAACAAACCACCAAGGGCCATTGACGCACGTTATCCTCCGGCCGGTATACATTTGGGTAACCGTCCGATGAAGCATATGGTATACACCGCCCAAGAGGAATTTTCCCGAGAGGAAGGCGGTTGCCGGCGGCGATGGATCGCCATTGCGATATGATTCGGAGTGGGTTCATTGGCCTTGCCACGGAAGACAAACCCGCATAACCACATGTTCAAGAAGGCTCGTATTCCACTTCGCCAAGGGGATTATCTCTCATATGTTTCAAAATATAATTCTTGTAGCCATTCCCCGGCTTTACCCCTGTTTGGCGTGAGGAGTTCTTGAAATTCCAAGGCCGAACGGACCCGGTGATGTCAAGGCCGGTGATCATGTACACATCGGCCAAAGTTGGAGACATTGGGCCATGACCAAAAAGGAAGGCATTGACGCCATTGGACCAGAAGTGGCACGCGGCTATCAGAAGATCTTCATTCTTGGGCGTCTCAGCTACGGATAACTCCAAACATTGAGCAATGCGGAGAGTATCCGGATTGGTCAATCCGCTCTTATCCGCAAGAATCCTACGATACCAAGTCTTCCCGACCGCGATTGGGGGCAAAGGCCGGTTCTTGAACGCATCTTGCCACCGAGGAGGTGGAGATAAAGCCGCCTTAAAAGGGATTCTCCGAGATTCGGCGGCAATAAAATCTCGAGGGTCGGGATTCCCTTCGGGACCAAGATAATAAGATTGCGAATTGGCCTCAATAGGGATCGAAGGGCGTAGACGGTTCCCGGAAGAGAGCGGAAGAAGAAAATCTCGGGTAAAATTGAAAACCTAATGCCGAACAAAGGTTTGGAGGGGTGAATTTACCCGAGCGACTTGGTTCCGAGTTGCCATTGGAGATTCGAGCTCGGAACGGAGGAGATCTAGGGTTGGATGCGAACGAAGAATCCGGCGGATTGCGAAGAAGAGGTGTTGACAGGTTTGGCTCAAGGATTTGCGGTGGAGTCAATTGTGGAACAAAATTACTTTTATCCCACAATTGAAGGGGCATGTGTTAACACCAAAATTTGGTAAGGAGTATGACATGTGGGACCGATTCGGAAAAGAGTCCGTCCGGTGGAAGGAAAGGTATCTTCGAGAGATTTTCGGCGAAGGATCCGCGGTCGGCTATCCGCTCCCGGTTCGGCAAAGGAACAAGAGAGCTGATTTTGCGGGATTGGACGGTGACGTGGCTCGATCGGGGAGAAGCGAATGGATGGACAGGTGATCAAGTTTAGTTAGGCAATGAATCCATTCGCAATTGTAATCGCGAGGGTATAAATATGATCCCTGGATGTATGTAAAACGAGACGTTCATTCCTCAATACACACCGGCCTTACGCCACAACCCTAGAGTCCCTTGTCGTGTCGTCGAGTTCTTCGAGAGGACCAATCGATCCGTCGACCTCCGTGAGTACCGGCAACCTTGTATCATGTCTAGTATCATGCGGTGGATTTAGATCTCGATGCAAGTAGTCTTGTTACCATGCTTCGTGTCATGCGGTAGATTCAAGCTTGGTTCAAGAGGGTTTCTTGTTAGATCATGAGCCATGCGGTAGGCTAAGGTTTAGCTCGAAGCTAGTTATCGGCTCTATTGGATTTTGGCAAGATCCGGTAGATTCATTAAGTTACCCTGTGTTATCATGAGTTTTGCTTTATGTTTTAATTCATGTAATACACTTTGCCCAATCTAGATGGGTTTGGATCGGCTCTTTTTCTTTTAAGATCCGTGCACGAGCGGGTTTCGTATTTTGACGTGTGGATCTCGTGCTCTCCGATAGCCGAAACCGAATCGATCTAGGTTGTTACGTGTTGCGGGTTCAAGCTTGCTTTGTTAGTATAAATCTTGAAAGAGCCGGGTATCATGCGGTAGATGCAGGTTTTTGGGCTGCTTTGGAGCTAGTCATCCGGTGGATTAGATTTCCAATTCAGCCTGATAGATTTATTCACGTGGTAATGTTTGTTCCTTCTCCATGGACCCCGAATCGGTTGTTCAGCCGCATTCGGTTATATCTTCACAGGTAGATCACGTGCGTTATTTATGTTTTAAAAGACGTATGCTTCTAGCTTTCCATATTTAGGTTGTATCATGCGGTGGATAGATCTATTTGTGGAAAGTGGTGCGTTCTTTCATGCAAGTTGTATCATGCGGTGGATAGATTTGCTGATGTCGTGCCCGACGGATCTTAAAGTGATTAGACATGCGGTAGACTAACGCTTTGGATCTATGCATGCTTATTTTAATACATGATCATGTTCGTGCTCTACTTTATTTAATGTTAATCTTCATGAGGATCGGTTATGGCTTGGCACATGCATCCGTGTTCATTCAAAGATCGATCATTGTCATGCTTACGTCATCCATTCGGCAATGTTCTTTTTCCCCTTCTTGGTTACCCGAATGGTCGTGGTTCTTTGACAGGTAGCTTCGCATAGCTACATGTCGTCTTGCTTGGCTTCTTAGCCGTAAATATGGAACTCGCCTCGGTACCACCCGTAGGTTCCAAATTTTGGTATTTAACCGTTTCATCTTTTGTTAATTTTCGGGAAAAATTGATCGGCACGTCACTTTCTCTCTCGCGCGTGCGAAGCTAAGCTTTTCGGCTTGTTGTGTGATTGGCGCCGAGTGCACATTTTGCGTCAACGAGTGCTCCCATCATCCAACCTCCGGATTGGAGCCAACCTTTCGAGATCATGTGTGACGCAAGTGACTACGCCGTAGGCGCGGTCTTGGGTCAAAGAAAGGAAGGCCGAGTTCACGCCGTTTACTACGCTAGCAAAACTCTTAGTGGGGCACAATTAAATTACGCCACTACGGAAAAAGAGTTGCTAGCGGTGGTATTCGCTTTCGAAAAATTCAGATCTTACATCGTGAACTCGAAAGTCATTGTTTACACCGATCACGCAGCCATCAAGTATCTCTTGGCTAAGAAGGAAGCTAAACCACGTTTGATTCGTTGGATCCTTCTTCTCCAAGAGTTTGATGTTGAAATTCGTGATAAAAAGGGGGTGGAGAATGTTGTGGCCGATCATTTGTCTAGGATGAATCGTGGACAAGATGATAAAGAGCCCATAGAAGATAAGATGAGAGATGACCACCTCTATAGAGTGCTTGATAAAGACACTTGGATGATCGACATCATTCGAGCAATTCGAAAGATGCCCCTCGATCATCTAGATAAAAAGACTCAAAGGAAGATAATCTCCAAAAGTAAGAAATATTTTTGGGATGCACCATACCTCTTCAAACTTGGCAATGATGGAGTGATGAGAAGATGTGTGCCAAGAGAAGAGAGGGTTGAGATTCTAAGGAAGTGCCACTCGGCGGAGTACGGTGGACACTATAGCCATTTTCAAACCGAAGCAAAAGTATGGTCGAGCGGATTCTATTGGCCGGAGATGCATGAAGATACTAAAAGATATGTTGCGTCATGCCCCGAATGCCAAAGAACCGAAAACATCTCTCAAAGAAATTCTATGCCTTTGAAATACAACTTGCAAATCGACATATTCGATGTATGGGGCATAGACTTCATGGGGCCTTTTAAAAACTCATTTGGATTCGAGTATATACTTGTTATGGTTGATTATGTATCCAAGTGGGTAGAGGCTATACCATGTCGTAAAGCTTCCACGGAGGAGTCCATCACTATGATCAAGAACGTGATTTTTCCCCGTTTCGGTACACCGAGAATCTTAATAAGTGATGGAGGAACTCATTTCACCGGGAAGAACTTCAAAAAGTGCTTGTCCAAGTTGGGAATTGAGCATAGGGTCTCTACGGCCTATCACCCACAAACCAACGGACAAGCGGAGACGTCAAATAGGCAATTAAAAAGCATACTTAACAAGACCATAGAGAAGGGAGGCAAGGATTGGTCAAAGAAATTAGACGGAGCTTTATGGGCTTATCGAACGGCGTTTAAAACACCGATAGGTATGACCCCTTATCAATTCGTCTATGGAAAAGCTTGCCACCTTCCGGTTGAGTTGGAACATAAAGCCTATTGGGCGATTAAAGAGATGAACCTTGATCTCGATGCCGCGGTGGTGAAACAAAGAATTCAAATAAGCGAGCTAGAGGAGTTGAGGTTGAAAGCATATGAAAATGCAAGCATATACAAGGAGAGAATCAAAAGGTGGTATGATAAAAGATTGAAGAAAAAAGAATTTAAAGAAGGAGATAAGGTCCTCCTCTACAATTCGAGGTTTAAAACCTTCGGAAAGGGGAAATTGCAAAGCAAATGGGACGGACCTTATGTTGTGCATTCGGTGTTCTCCAACGGAGCGGTAACCATTATGGATATAAACGACGATCAATTTGTGGTGAACGGACAGCGGCTTAAGGTTTACTACGAACCCGATGTCGTGCCCCTTCACCATGTTGACGTCTTCACCATGGAGGAAGAGCCCGAACGTCCCGCCTAGGACGAAAAACAAGGCATCAACTTCTGTAAATAATTTTTCTTTTAGTTTTCTGGAGTTTTTCGCGAAGATTTACTGGGCCAACTTTTTTCCCATGGGCTAAGAAAGAAAAAAATAGGGCGGTGTGCAAAAACCGGACCGGCCCGCCCCCGCGGGGTGGGCCGGCCGGCCCGGCGGACCGGCCCGAGGGGCCCGACGCCCGATGACGCCGAATTTCGCCCGAATTGCTCCTTTTTGACTTCCTTGTTTGGTCGGAAAATTTTAAGGGAAGTGTAAAAAAGGAAAATAAGGTTCCCGGGGCTTTTCTCTCGGGACTATTTATTTGGCCGAATTGGGAGCCGGAGAATCAAACCTTTCAAGCAATGTGTTGCACCCTTGTAGCGACCATTGTGCCTCCAAGAAGCTTAGAGTTGAAGCAAGAAGCCAAGAAGCCATCGATGGAGGAAGCGATGCGATGCGAGCTCAAGCTACCCGTCAAGAGGACCGCACGCATCCGTTGCGGAGGACGTGTCCCGACCGGAGCTCTTGCATCTCGCAACCTCGTCGAAGGAGAGAAGGTCCCTACACCCGTCCGAAGGTCGGCACGCCTCCAAGGCATCAAGCGCAAAGATTACAAGGAGGTGTCGCCAGAGCCTAAGGATTATGGGGATAGCGACTACTACGACGATCGTAGCCCGAGCTCGTGGGCGGCTGCCGGTAGAGATGATGATGATTGGGATGAGCAGCCCAATGAAAGGACTCTCGAAGGCCCCAACGGCGACGGCAACGACGGTGGCGAAGGCAACGACAATGGAGGTGGCGACGACGGTGGTGACAAGGGTGGAGATTATGGCGACGATGACCCCTTCGGATTGCATCCGGTGTGTTGTCGAGTTTGCCGTCAATCCATCGCGGATCTCTACACGTCGGCCGACGAATGTCTCCAAGCCATGGAAGCGATGAAGCAGCGTATGGAGGACTTGGAGCGTGTAGTTGAAGATGACTACAAGTTCCTTAACCGCAACGTGCGCAAACTTTTCGGCATGGTTGGAAACATGAGAGGCAAGTGGTGCAAAACTTGCTTGAAGTACCACTAGATCTAGTTTTCCCCTTAGGATTTTTGTAAGATACGACGAGGACGTCGTATGTTTTAAGTGTGGGGGAGAGCTAGCTCGCTAGCCTTAGCTTTTGAACTTCAAGTTTAGGTTTGGTTTAATCTTCGTGTGAGAGTCTTAGTATTTTAATGAGTCTTTAGTTTTTGAGTCTGTTTTAAAATTTTTGCAAGTGTCTTAAATTAGTGTTGAGTCAAGAAAACCAAATAAAAAGAGTCTTTATATATCTTTGTTTTTTATGTATTGTTTATCTTTATTTATTTGTTTGTTTAATCTTCGATTCTTGATATATGAACACAAGTATGTGGTTTGAAAATCGTTTACCGTGGTGCTTAGTGGAATCGCTACTACTTAAAGTACCCATACCGCACTTCGATCTTGAGCTTCACATGTTAGTTGTGCTATGTTCGATGCTAAAAATTGGAGGATTTCAGTTCTGAAAATTATCTTAAAACCCTTGTAATAAAGGTTAGCAAAACCTCTTTTTCCAAGTTGAGAGTAAGAAAAAAATTCCTATCCAAAGCCAAGTTTATTTTTTTCGCTCCACCATAAGTGTGATTAGCACGATGAGTTAGGCTAGGACCCTTCTCTCTTGGTGAGTTTTAATTTCAAGCAATGATCATGTCCTTGTGCTTATCTTTAGTTGCTAGCCTTGTCATATATTCAGTACATGACTTTCACAACGAAAGTCATGATTATCACTGGATTCCATACCCAACCCTATACATCTCTTTTGTACATCGTATTCCTTGAACACAACCTATTTTCAAAGTTTCGTCTCGTCTCTAGCATGATTTATTTAAAATTTCAGATTGTATGCATGCGAGGAAAGAGAGAATTGAAAGCTTTGAAAAGTTGTCAAGAGAGAGAAAAATAAAGAGAAAAAGTATGTGTATGGAAAAGAAAGAAAGAAAGAAAGAAAAAAAAATCATATGTGAATGAAAGAAGAAAAAGAGAAAAAAGATGAGGTAGCAATGAAGATATGAGAGGGATGGATCAAGTGAAAGAAAAGAAAAAAAATAAAGTGTAAGGAAGGATGTCACGTTGATTGTGAGACGAAACTTTTACTCTATTTCCAACCATGTGCAATCCGACAACGAGGACATCATTGGTGTCTTGTAGTCACAATTTTCTTTTGCCCTTGCACATGTCCACCATTCTAAATCTTCTCATCCTTGATATCCCTACATATGGTTAATTCTCATGATCATTGGCTTTGAAAGGTAGACAACCATTAGAGGAAGTTCTTAGTTTGACAATACTTGTGTTGATTGCGCTAGCCCTACCTATAGCTCCTCTTTACATGATATATGAGAGATTAATGGGAGGTGAGAGTTTTATAAAATTTGGTTAGGATAGCCACTTCATATGAGTGACTTGAGAGAGCTTGGAGAAAGGTTTTTTGTCTAATACTTGTTGCAGGAATTTTTGTTTTGAAAACCATAAAAACCCTCCGATAGAAGCAAAGGAGTAAGCATGGCTGAAATTGAAGACTTCAAGTGAAGGGTTTGAGTTGTGGGGTAAATCTTGACGTGGTAAAAATTCTAAACGCCCATGTTTATGTTTGATTATCATTACTTTGTGTTTATGTATTAAAGATGAAGGGATTGACTAACTTGTGAAGAAGGATAAGTGGTACATGATTACAACACCTTGGACGAAATTCTTTTACGAGTACTTGCTCGAGGACGAGCAAGAGCTAAGTGTGGGGGAGATGTTGACGGTGTATTTTGGTGCACCTAGCATGTTCATTACACTTTGGTTTGGATTTGATTATGGAACTAACCCGCCACTAGGCACACTAATCATATAACAAGTTCATCTTTGTGCATGCATTTGGAAGTGTTGTGTTTATGTAGGAAATCATGGACATAAAGGACGGATTCGCAACAAGTTCATAGGAGCATTCATGGAGTCTTGTTCGTGTTCATGAGCTTGCTGAAATCACTTCCAATGGTGGCAAGGACCGAAGTGCTACGAGGAACACCCCCGAGGATTGAAGCGCAAAAGATCAAACTTCATGCAAAGAGAGCCTCTATCTTGGACGCGAGGATAACAGCATCAAAATCATGCAAGTGGAGGGGGCGAAGTACATAAATGCACGAGGACCCACGGAGCAAAAGGGGCGACCGAACCGGGCCGAATTGGGCCTGGGCGGCCGGCCCGGGCCGGCCGGCCCAGGCCGGCGGCCCGCCCCCACCTCCGGCACCGGTTCGGTCCCGTTTTCCTTGCCCTCGAAGGATCTTCAACCCTAAAACCCCCGAGGCGCCGCCAACACCGGGAGGGGGAGTCATTCGCACCAGAAGGCCATCCACAAGCTAGAGAGAGAGAGGAGGAGGATCTCCGGCGGGAGATCAACCACCTCGAAGGAAGCACCCTCTCGTGGAGAAGAAGGAAGACACCGGCGGAAGGGAAACCATGATCAACGGTGCCATGATCAGCACCTTGATGGGGTAATCTTCTCATTCGTCCATGGGTTGTAATCGATCTTGAGATGTAATCGCACTTTGCCGGATTATCTATCTATCATCTTGTGTTGAATATACTTTAATGCTTAAGGTTTGCAACCATGCCGTAAAGGGAGTAAGGCCTCAATGCTTCCTTGGATACATTCAATACGCCGTGTCCATCAAAGGTCTAGTCATGAATACCTTCGCGTAGTGACAGTACGAGAAGAGGGAAAGGGCGAAACCGTGGTCACAACCCCGATAGATTAGATTGGTTTTCATGTCTTTAAGCGATTGCATGCTCTAGTATCGTAGACCCGTGGGCGAGTGTCTTTACCTTGATATCTTAATCATTCTCTCTAGTGTAGTTTAGGTTTTTTCTAGTATAATAGTAGTTAGGGTTTTAGTAGCTAGTGTGTCGTTGTTGATCGAACGCTTGTAATCCCCTTGCTCCGCGGATTGACAAGAACCTTGGGAATCCCATGGTGAAAAAGGTGTGGGGTCCGTACGCTTGCGGATCGTAGAGGGATACGTCTTTTATCCGTCAACAGAAGCAGAAGGCGTGGAGGAAGAAGCGAAAGTATGATTCAATCTTTTCTTTGCTTCTTCTTCGACTGCTCCCTCTTCAGTTGTTCCAGGACCACCGTAACGGCGACTTGGAATTCGTGGGGGTGACCATGGTTGGCGGCTTCCACCAAGCTATCCCAGGCCGCTTTCAGGTTGTTGTACCTGTCAGAGACATCTAAGACAGAGGAATCAATGTTAGGGGCAAGAAATCCAAATGCGAGTACGAAGCCAAGAAGAAGTCAGAAGCATTTACCCCCTACTAGTGCCTCCAGAGCCATGCGGCGCTCGCGTTCGGCTTGGCAACGAGCGGTGATGTCCCGGAGGCCATGCTCCAGGTGCCGAACGCGACGGCGCAGTTGATGGCTGGTCCTCTGTTCAGGCGTGGCATCCTCCGCTTCGAGGGAAGAATCGGAGGAGATGTACTCAGGCACATCTTCGGTCCCGATGATCTCTTCGGGAAGCAAGTCAAGGCTGAAAAAGGAAAAGAAGAGGAGGTAAAGCCCCAGATCATGCGGGAGACAGGAAGTAAATCAAGGGAAAACTCACCTTCGAATCGTGCGTTTCTTTGGAGGGCTGCTCTCCTGGGGTTGCTTGCCCTTGTCCATGGCTTTGGGGTTTTCTCCTCTGGAGACGGGGGAGGAGATGAGAAATGATGGATGAGTGTGCGAGTGGATTTGCAGGGCATCTCAGCAGGCTATTTTATTGACCGAAGGGGTGCATTGGGAGTGATGACTGGCCAGTACACACTGTTGGAATGCCAAACGGCAGGGTTTTCTCCCGGATGCGAAGGGTTTTTGCTTGAACAGTGCTTACGGATTGCCGATCCAGAGATCTTCTGCGGATGTTGCGCCAAGGGGCATCTGTTCTGACGTATTCGGCTCTAGACAGCTCCCAGATACGTTTAAGGAGAAAAGATCCACAGGTGCAAATGTAAAAAAGATCATCACAGAGCAAGCACAAAATTCAAAAGTTCTTATTTATTGTCGATGATCAAACATCCCTAATACAATCTAGTCGAAAAGCCTGTTCAGTACAGATTGGGGATGAGTGATTTCGGCAATGGCGTCGTCGTGGCCATCGAGGCGTTCCAGGATGAGCTCAATCTCATCGATGTCCTCTGGCGCGCCGCCCCGGAAGCCACGCGGCCTGGTGGAGTAGTCGACGTCCGTATGCGTCGCCATGGCAGCTAGACCCAAGGTGGTGCCCAAACGGACGCCATGGGTGGCCACCTCGTCGACGCGGTGTTCCACCGCAGCAAGGCGCTCCGCCGGTGTGCCGCCGTGGGCGTTCACCTTGTCGGCCAGCTGCTCCACCAGCACTTTCAGCTATTCGAGCTCGGCATCGCGGGCTGCAAAGAGCAAGAAGAGGAGAGATTAGCATCAAGAGCCGGGTTGGATCAAAGATTTGATTTAGAACTATACCATCGATGGTTTCCAGCAGCTGTTTGCGCTGATCCTCCCACTTAGGGATGGCAACGGGGAATTCCCCATCGGGGAATGACTGCCCATCCCCGTCCCTGCGGGGAGAAAAAAATCCCCGCCCCCATCCCCGTCAATGCTGGCGGGGGACAATTTTATACCATCCCCGACCCCGTGCGGGGAATTCGTCCCCGCGGGGTCCCCGTCCCACGAAAGAGAAGTGTCGTCATCAACAACGTGCAATCAAAAAAATTTGTTGGAGGAACAAAAGTGAATCCATGGTATAACACAGACATAAAGCGAACAAGCACTCTTGTCGACGTAGTATTGCTAAGAAACATTGCTGGTTTAGTCTTGCCAAATTCAAAGAAAATACAGAGAAGAGGCAAGTAAAAAAAGACGAGAAGGCCACAAAGGGGAACTAGTCTATTGCGCTTAGCATCTTCCGTCCACAGTACACTCACTATCTCCTTTTGGCCCTACCTGCTCTTCTCTATTCGTGATGTGCTCAGTGCTCTCATGCTCTCAATTCTCGATCTAGAGACTCCTGTGTGCATGCGGCTGACGGGGCTAGGGATGAGAGCACATCACAACGAGGGATGCGGCTGGTGGCAGCAGGAGCAGCCTCTTGGCCTGTTGCGGCGGTAGGAGCTGGAGTAGATAGCCAGCGCTCGCGCACCCGGCGGCTGCGGGGAGTGCGGACGGAGAGGCACCGCAGGGAGATTGGGGAACAGGAGGCCGGTTGAGTGGATAAGATTAGGGTTTCGTTGGTTTATATACTGTGTTGGTTGCACTGGGCCTCGTTGGGCTGGTTTCAGTCCTCGGGCCGAGCTGAATTCGAGTGTTTCAATCAGGTAAGCGGGGAAACGGGGATGGGGAATGGTGAATCGTCCCCGTCCCCGCCAGCCCCGACGGGGATCAAAATTTTCCCATTTCCGTCCCCGCGGGGATGATATTCATCCCATCCCCGTCCCCTAATGGATGAATTCCCCACGGGGAATCGGGGATCGGGTCCCCGTTGCCATCCCTACTCCCACTCAAGCTCGGCTATGCCCGCCTTCTTGGAGACGTCCTCCAACTCGCGTCGGGCCGTCTCCAGCTCCTCCTTGAAGCGGATAGCGTCTTCTTCCCCGTAGGGCACGGGGGAGTGGCCGTCGGACTCCGACGAGTCGTCCGGAAGGGGCTGATTGGCCGGCGCGGGAGACGGATTCCACTGAATCAACCTGAAAAGGAGATGATCGTCAGAACAAGAAAAGACCAAAGGGGGATCAAATAAGAAGAATCGACGATCATTGCCTCCGGCGCGCGTTGGCGCTGCTCCCCTCTGCCTCATCAGAGGCACGGCGGCGGTTGAGGCGGCGCACCATGTTGATTGGGGATGTGCACTGTTTGGAGAAAAGAAGAACTGAGATTGGCAAAGATTCGAGAGCTACAAGGCCTGGTGGAGAGCTAGGGGCACCTACGGTTTCATTTATAGGCCTGGCAAGGCAGATCGTGGCCTCAATTCGTGGTTCTGGATCGTGGCGCATATCCCAAGAAAAATCGGAAGGTGGAAAGGTTTCCTTGATCAGTTCGCCAATGGGTCGTTTGGAGTTCTAGGCTGCGTCATGTTCGGTTAACTGGCTCGGCTAAAGGAGTCAAGGTGCCATTCGGGTGTTGGCATGTCTTTGCCAAATGGATCGTTTGGTATTACGTTAAAGGAGCGCAGCAGGAAAGGGAAATGAAATTGCAAGAACAGGTATTATAAAAGCGGTCAATTCGGTTATACATCAATTGAAGCCTTTAAACGCTCAAGTATTTTGCAATTACATTACGGGCATTGGATATTGTCTGGCGAATGCTATCCCACCGCTCCTGATAATCTTTCTGGGCGCTAGACAAGGTGGTAAGCTCTGCATCGCATTGTTCCATCTTAGCCATAGCCGATTTCGCCTCCTCTTGGGTTTTCTCTATCAATTCAGGGAGCTCAGCTATCTTCCTGTCGTCGGCCTCTATCTCAGCTGACAAGCTCCTCAGTTCTGCTTCCAGAGCAGCTTTCCTAGCAATTTTAAGATCACGAGAGGCTTGCAGATTGGCCAATGCATCTTTGTGGCTCTTGGTCTGAGATTGCGCCCCCGCTCATGGCTTGTTCAGCATTGGTTCACTTCTGTTCAATAGCCGAGCGTGAGCGCACCTTCCTCAAAGCCTTCCTTATGGGCGCATAATGATCCTCCAGGCCACAGATAGATGCGAGGGAAGCATTGATGTCATCAGGGAGCTCTTGGCTGATGGACTCGACCATTTCTTCAAACTGATCAAGATCTCTAAAAGGGTCTTGTGTATCCTTTTCCAGCCAGGCAAAGATCTCCCTGAGCTTTGCTAGTGCTTCCTCTGACAGAGTTTGATGCATTTCTTCTATCACCTCGGCAACTGGATTGATCCCTGCTGACAGACTTGATGCCTGATCCTAAGAAGACAGTATTGCCGAGTCAGAAGTGCTAAAGTAAAGGCAGCAGAGTTAAAACGCGAATGAGTACCTCATGAATGGTTTCTTGAGTGAGGGCGAGGACTCGTTCGGGGGGCAATCACAGGCGAAGGAGGTGTCCCAGGTAGTGCTGAAGCTTCTGAATGAAGAAGTGTTGCTGCAGTTGCTGGCAATTCAGGAGCTTCTGGCTGAGAGGAAGGTGAGTTCACCTCTGCTGGGATTGGTGTCTCTGCGTGACCAGCAGGTGATTGTGCCCTTGGAGGGCTTGATGATTCTGGCTGGACTGGGAGACCCAACCCTCCGGTACCAAGTCTTCCAGCCCGCGATTGGAGGCAAGGGCCAGTTCTTGAAAGCGTCTTGCCACCGGGGAGGTGGGGACAGAGCCGCTTTGAAGGGGATCCTTTGAGATTCAGCCGCAATGAAATCTCGAGGATCAGAGTTTCCCATAGGACCAAGGTAATAAGATCTTGAATTGGCCTCGGTGCGAATCAAAAGCTCAGTAGAAGGCTCCTGGAGGAAGGCGGAAACGAAATCTCAGGTAAAATTGAAAACCTAAATGCCGAGTGAAGCTTACAGGAGGAGGATTTACCTGAGCATCTTGGTTTTGAGCCGCCATTGAAGATTTGAACTTAGAGCAAGGAGATCTAGGGTTTGAATCTAGACGAAGATTTCGGCGGATTGAGAAGAAAGAAGAACAGGTGTTGACAGATTCGAGTTGAATATTCGTGGCTGGAGTCAATTGCGGAACAAAATTACTTTTATCCCGCAATTGAAGGGGCATGTGTTAACACCAAAATTTGGTAAGGAGTCTGACTTGTGGGTCCAGCTCGGTCAGGAGTCCGTCTCGTAGAAGGGAAGGATTTTTCAGATGTATTCGGCAAAGAAGTCTGCGGTCGGCTATCTGCTCCCGTTCGGCAAAGGAACAGTAGAGCTGATTTTGCGGGATTGTACGGTGGCGTGGCTCAAGCAGGGAGGACGAATGGATGGATAGGCGATCAAGCTTAGAGATAAGTTAGGCAACGAATCCATTCGAGATTGTACTTGGCAGGGTATAAATATGAGACCTGAATGTATGTAATGCACACAATCATTCTTCAATACAAACCGGCCTTACGCCAAACCCTAGAGTCCTTTTGTCGTGTCGTCGAGTTCTTCGAGAGGGTTCATCGATCCGTCGACCTCCGTGAGTACCGGCAACCTTGTATCATGTCTAGTATCATGCGGTGGATTTAGATCTGATGCAAGTAGTCTTGTTACCATGCTTTGTGTCATGTGGTAGATTCAAGCTTGGTTCAAGAGGGTTTCTTGTTAGGTCATGAGCCATGCGGTAGGCTAAGATCTAGCTTGAAGCTAGTTATCGGCTCTATTGGATTTTGGCAAGATCCAATAGATTCATGAAGTTACCCTGTGTTGCTTCGAGTTTTTACTTTATGTTTAGATTCATGTAACACCTTTTTGCCCAATTTAGATGGGTTTGGATCGGCTTCATCCCTATCGTGATCCTTGTACGAGTAGATTTCATGTTTTAACACGTGGATCTTGTGCTTTCGATAGCCGAAACCGAATCGATCTAGATTGTCACGTGTTGCGGGTTCAAGCTTGCCAATGTTGGTATAAATCTTGAAAGAACTGAGTATCATGCGGTAGATGCAGGTTTTTGGGTTGCTTTGGAGCTAGTCATCCGGTGGATTAGATTTCGAATCAATCTGATAGATTTATTCGCTTGGTAATGTTTGTTCCTTCTTCATGGACCCCGAATCGGCTGTTCAGCCGCATTCGGTTATATTTCCTCACGAGTAGAACACGTGCGTAATTCATGCTTTAAATAACGTGTGCTTTTAGCTTTCCATATCTAGATTGTATCATGCGGTGGATAGATCTATTTGTGGAAAGTGGTACGATTTTCATACAAGTTGTATCATGCGGTGGATAGATTTGTTTTGATATCGTACCCGACGGATTTTTAAGTACCTAGACATGCGGTAGACTAGTGCTTTGGATCTATGCATGCTTATTTATTACATGTTTATGTTCGCGCTTTACTTTATTCATTTATTTAATGTCGGTTATCATGGGGATCGGTCATGGCCTCGTGCGCATACATCTTTACTCAAACAAAGACCGATTGTTATCATGCTTACGCCATCCATTCGGCAGTGCTATTTTTCCTTTATAAGTTCCCGAATGGCTTCCAGTTTGCTGGCAGATAGCTTCTTGTAGCTATGTGTCATCCCATTTGGCTTCTTAGCCGTAAATATGGAACTGTCTGGTACCACCCGGCAAGTTCCAAGCTTTGGTATCTAACTGCTTTATCTTTTGTTAATTTTCAGGAAAAATTGACTGGCACGTCTCGTGACTCTTTGCGCATGTGAAGCCAGCTTTGTTCGGCTTGCTGTGTGTTTGGCGCCGGGTGCACGTTTTGCGTCAACAGATGGGCAGTTGACTCTTTAGTCCGTGGTGGAGAACGAAACGTCCGATTGTTTCTGCTCCCTCCGGACGTCCGAGTCCAAGCATTACCGATCTTTTTTTAGAATGACACACTACAACGAAGGACTGAGCACCGGCAGTTCTGGAGATTCCCGAAGTCACCAATGGCGCCTCGTTGTCGACGGGAACGTCGCTTACCACTTAACGCATAACGCCGGTAAATCCTGGAAAATCCAGGAAAAGGTGCGAGCACCAGGATTTGAACCCTGGTGGGTAGCGTCCCACTGGACCGTCCTACCATTGGACTACAAGCCCAATCGCGCGAAGGGAGTTGAATCTTAGTTTAGAAGACTTTCGAATCCTGATTTTACTGTTAAGGGAATTTTTTTAATCAGTTCAATAAATTCGTCCCAACAACAAATCAAATCCGGATATTATTAGAGTAACTCCAACAGCCTCTTTAAAAGTAATAACTTGCTTAGTTAAATTTTGCAAAAATCTCAGAATCATTCTTCCAACAGACTCGGTATTTTCGACATCGCTATCCCGGCTCGCGAAATCGCCCTCCTCGCTCGCCATAGAGATGACGAGCGGCCTTCGCTCGTCAAACTCCTGGCCCGGCACTCCCGCATCCTCTGGCGACCCCCTCTTGCTCGCGCGCCTGCAAGAAGGCAAGAAGACGTCACCACCGTGAGTAGGAATCAGGATGAGGCGACGCTGGAGGATGGAATCGGCGGCGTCGGCGGCGGATTGGCGACCGAGGCGACGATGGAGGCTGTGGCGCGGTGGAATCGGCGGCGCGAGAGGAGGTGATGTCGCGCGCGCTGGTGGTGCTGCCGCCATCAAGGGTCGTCCGCGCGGAGAAGAGCTCGGGGGACCCGGCGGCCGGGGCGGCGGAGCGCGGCCGCTCGTACGGGCGGGGGACGGCGGCCTCTTCGACTTGGTTGCGGTCGGCGTGGGGAGGTGCGGGGGTGAGTAATGTGGGAAGCAGAGGAGCGGAGGAGAAAGAAGAAGATAAGCATCTGACACGTGGGGGGCCACCAGATAGAGAATTCAACTTAAAGAAGTTGTTGGATTACTCAATAAAGTCGTGAAGTTTTCTATTTTTACAAAAGCTTAAAACTTCAAATTTAGCTAGCAGGTTGTAGGTAAGTAGGTCCGAGGACCTTGGGTGGATAAAATGCATCGTAGACTAATGTGGCGTTCCGTTGCGGTAGCTGTGGGAGTGAGAGACTGAGAGGAAGGGGGAAGACCGGAAGAGTCGCCAGCCGGCCGGCGACACGCACAGGCGGCGCGTGCGCGGCAGGGCAGCTTTAGGTAGCATGCACGCATGCATGGCAGCGCACGCGGGAAGCACGCATGCGATGCGAGGAGTGAGGGGTGGTGCATCGGCATGCATTGCAGCATGCAGGCGCGCGTACCCATGGCCACGATAGCAGAATACTCTAGAGCTAGCTGCTGTACCTGTGCTACACGAGTAAATTTTATATATACGCGCTGCTTTGATCTTTCAGGGTACGTTTGCCAACTTGCGCGATGTTCGTGTGGCTTATGGGCCACCGACCAATGATATTTTCTTCTCGACAAACAGTCATCAACGGCCAAAGTTGACGATCTTTCTCTCGAGAATAAATCAAGACTAACCATCACCACCGTGCCTAAACGAAGCGGCATTGAGGAGGGAGCAAACTGCAAACCTTCTTTTAATTTCTTCCATGATTCCAAACAAGGACGACCGTTTGCAAAAACAAAACAAAACAAACAAACGTAAAAAGGCGCAGAATGCAACAAGACGCTTGGAAGATTCGTTTGCATTCCTAGCAATCTTCACGGAAAATCAAAGTTGGCAACGACGAGGACGGCAAGAGAGTTGACTGATGATGTGAAGTCGATCGTAGTAAGTCAGATCGATAGTGAGACGTGCATGCAGACTGTAGAGATCTGAAGGAAGAAGCAATAGCCGTTTAACAAAGGGACAAACACTATACAACAAGATAGTACGGCCCCTGAACTAATTTCCATTTTTTTTTGAAAGAACTACAGGGTGTAAAAAGGGTCAGAGGGAAGGGCATGCCATGCAGGACCAGGGCTGGGTTGCAGCTTGCTGATCTCTGATCCATGCAATGCAATGCATCGCTGACACACGAGAGAGCGATCGATCGGAGCCAGGCGTTGTTAATGCGGCCGTAGCATACAGCTGTATACTATATGCTTACCTTTAATTCTTGTCTTGCTCGACCCGGCCGATCGGTCCTAGTCTAGTCCTACACATACTTACCACGCTGACGCCGCCATGCCGCACCGCCGGCGTCCTTTTTGCTAGGTCTTGCATGCCGGCAAGTGGTTTTTATTGGTGCTGAACTCACATGCTTGCTTGCATTGCATCGCATCTATACAGTATACGACTATATACACTCCAATAACCTCACAGAGGCCCTGCTTGTTTCTTTGATGTTAGTGTTATTGCTAGTGTTAGTCTTTTGCACCTCCAACTAACACCTAACAAACTTTGGATGTTTGGATGCTTGTATTCTTTTGCATGTAATGCTACTTTTGCAATCATTGGAGGATCTAGAGGTAGAGAGAAAAAGGAGTAAAAGAGGTGGGGTCCACCAGAACTAACACCAATTACCACCTCTTGGGGATGTTACTTAGAACTAACACCAAACTAACACATATGCTTGGATGTTAGTTTAGTGTTAGTTTGCTCCAAACTAACACTAACACCTTCAACCAAGCATGCCCACAACTACTTTTAAATTCGTAGATTTCATTTTACTCCATCCATGTTGAAAAGGATGTCATTTAGGAAATGATTTAGCATACCAAGGAGAGTAGATGCATAATGAGGCGAGCACTTAGCTCGGGTGGCCGGGAGTGCGGGTGTGCACTCTGCCGGCCAGGATTTGATCCCCAGGTTCGGCCCTGGTTTAATTTCTTTTTTTTAAAAAAATCTCCTCACCGGTTGGTGTGGATTCCTTCTTTCTAAGGGCGTCTCCAATCGTATGAGCCAAGACTATTTCTAAGTTGATGAATTTAAACGAGAAAAGAGTGCAACAACTAAGCTTTGAATATTGTGCGATGTGAGAACCGTGTATTGGGAATTGAGCGAGTTTATCTCTTCTCTCCTAGTTAGTCTCTTGTGTCTTTCGCAATGTTTCATGATTAAAAAATTAGTTTCACTAGCTCTAAGCTAGATTGTTGTAGACGCCCTAATGAAAAGAGTAGATGCTTGGTTTAGAGTAGATGCTTAGAAATTAGCTAGGGACGCAAGGAGTAGTTTCATATATGTAGGATTCCTACATCATCCACTTATATAGGAAACTAAACATCGGTTATAGGTTTATATAGAATCGATAGGCGATCAAACATCTTTTACAGGTTTATTATACAATCAATTGGGACGCGCGCGACGGCTTATACGAAATGAATGAAACTTTTCGATACCATGAGAGAGAGGGGTGGTATAGTTTTTAATACTATAGCATTAAGGAAATTCTCTCTAGATAAAAGCACATCAATATTTTTCATCCATTTTCAGCTAGGGACACTGCACATGTAGTGGGGACCATGTAGGGGTTGTAATGGAGTAACTCTCTCAGGTCTCCTGCACAATCCAATTATATCTATTTCTAACTCAAAATGATTTATCTCCTTCACAGTCCAATCAACAGTCATATCTATTTTTTTTAACTCAAATTGGTATGTTATCATGGTCTCTCTACTTTTAGCTCAAGATGATATTGTACATTCCCTAAATTTATATATAATATGAATGTTAATAAAAAGACCCATAATAATGTTTTATTCCATCACCAGCAGAAGGATTTCAAATGCACATCATGTGAATTACTGGTTCAGCGGGGCTCCTCATTTCACAATGCAAGGGACGAGCGGCTTTCAGCAAAAAGAAAAAGAAAACGACAATCGCTTGTTAACAGTCTGTGTACTACAATTTTCCTAATCAAGTCAAGTCCAAATAAAACCCACACAAAAGTAAGAGCATTTTTTGTAAAACAAAACGTTTAGTTTTCTGCTTCGTATTTAGTCACTTTGGGGGAAGTAATGAGAGGAAGAGTGGGGTTGCAGTGATGCTTGCGCTATGACTCATTTCAAATTTGTAGCATTTTTGCATCCGTGAAAGGTCTCAAATGTAGCGGCAGCAAGTCCGTGCGCTGGTACACCAGAAGTGTCTGTTTCCTGCCGAAAAATTGAAAGGCCTGACTACGACTTAATCAGTGCATGCATTCAGAGGCTTTTAGGTCACATCAGGCAGCAGCGATATTGTATATATTCGCATACTCCAGCCAGTACCTTAGCTCCAGCCAATCTCAGTACCATATAGCGACCACCGTTTGCATGACCTTGTTTAGTTCAGCGAATTACATTCGATATGATTGATGAATAATGACAATTTACTGACAACTTATCACATGGAACCGGTATGTTTGGAGTGACAAATTATAATTCGCCAAACTAAGAGGCATAAGTACAAGTCCCGTCGCATCGGAATGTTAGGATGGTAATTAAAACTATTAAATATCTATTAGTGATAAAAAAATTATAACTTTAAACATTTTCGTTAGTCCAACCGATTAACCTTCATTAATTCCGTCTAAAAACTACTAGTACTTGTACAATTAATTTTATAATAATTAAATTATGTTTAGTACTTTTAAATAGCTTTTCCTTCGTTTGATGTGATAGAAATTTTAATAGCTCCCTAACTTCCTAGAAACCAAACAAAAAAACTAGTACTTGCACAATTTATTTTGTAATTAAATTATGTTTCGTACTTTTAAATAGCTTTGTGTTCGTTTGATGATACCTCCCTAACTTCCTAGAACCAAACACCCACAACATGAATTAATATACTCCCTCCATATACTTACTCGTTTAGTTTGGACAATATTGCAACCAAATATTGATAATATAAATCATGAATAACTTTTAAGTCGTTTAGTTTGAAAATGTGATGAATGGAGTGTTTTTGCAAAATAATTTCATAAAAATAAATGTCAGTTTTTCATAAATATTTTTGTAAAAATAAGAAGTCAAAAGCTATATGTTTGAGATCATATTATTGTTGTCCTATACGACTTGTTTTATGGGTAGGAAATGGTGTAACTCCCTTAAATCCCTAGAAACAAAACACCCACTTAACAAGAACATCTCATTAGTCATCACCATTCAGATTTTGGCATCATTTGTGCAGGGTACAAAATCTGAACAGATCTGACGCTATGCAAATCTATGCCATATGCATATTTCAGCTACTTTTTGCTAGTTCCAGAAATCAGTAATACGTGCATTGTTGCAAAACTTGCAATATTATACAATATATTATTGTTCAATCCTAAAAAGAGGAGTTTTGAGAAATATAAATAAATTTAAAGACGATTTTAAAGATGAATTGAAGATAAAAAAACAAGCAAATATCTTCACCATGCGATCATGACAGCCATGTGCAGCATTGAGGACAGGCCAATTAATTAAGTTGTCACTTATATCGGCAAGGCAAGATTCACTCAAATAAATACACGAAAATATTGGTAGCTTTGAGTATTTCTGGAGGACTAAGCAAGCTAGAGTAATAAAGGACATAATTAATATTAACAGGACAAAAAAGGATTTATTAATAAACAGTACCAATATGTAGATTTGAGTATTTAATTTCTGCCCAAGGACTGCAAGCAATAAGCTAGAGAATAAAGGACATAGACACACGTAGTTAAGAACTTAGATTATCTTCACTCCAAAAAAGAAAGCTAATACAACATCTAGTTGATTAAGTTCGTTGGGTAAGAACAGAAAATTGTTTTTGCAGGATTTTTTTTAGAAGATATTTTTGCAGGATTTACAAGAACAAAACAAGAATTTTCATGGGGGCTCAACTGATCAAGATCATGTGCTGCTTTTGCAATCATGGAGCAGGTAGCATGGTTCAGGGTATGCAGCTAAATGCCAAATCTAGGAGCATCTGATTGCAAACAGTGGATCAGAAATCATGCGATGACTATACTGGACTGGACGTAAACGAAACAAGCAAATGATTGATCTTATCAGTGATCCATACTAAATGAAGCTGGATAGGACCACAAACACAGTCAGCTTTGGCATAAAGAAGCAGGGAAATGGATGCGAAGAACATTCTGCATTTCTCTGGATGTTGCCATCGCTATGCTTGAGAGAGATTCTACTAGTAGTTTCTTAGCTACCACGAGTTTGTTCTGCACTAAAATAGCACGGTGACATATAGACTTATGAAGCCAAGGAATGCACCAAAAGCAATCTAAACCTTTAAGCAATAATGAATCTATCAGTACTTCAGAACCTAATAGAGACGACGATAACAGCAATGAATCTTTTGAGCAGCGGACGATAACAGCAATGAATGATGAATCTTTTCAGCAGTGAATCTAGCTACAATGCAATCAGAACCGATACCAACGTCAAGTGGACCAAAATCGATCATATAGCATATATCAATGAACATGTAGATTGACTAAAAGAAAGGAAACTGCTCATCAATGAACAGAAGAAGTAATTAAACAATCAGAATCACGCCTCCCAGAAATGTAAGGAATCAGACACAGGAAATAGTTAGAAATTACTGGTACTACCTGCTTTGCGCAGCAAACAACAATCATCCTGATGATGTGCCCAACGATGGGAAGAAGTGAGGCTGCCGCAGCATGACCTAGCAAGGCATGACCACATGAGAGCTCGAACTTTTGTTCCCCTCCGTGATCACTCAGAGCTAGATCATGCTGGCAGCTTCACTCGTTCCCTTGGGCAATTCCAGGCTACAACATATATATATTGCATAAAATACCATGACTGGGTAGATGGAAGCCTCAAGCTTAGATCCAAATTAAAGCTCGGGAAATGGTGGAACGACCTCTAAGAAAACGAAGAAATCAAGGGGGCGATGGCCAGCGAATCCAAGAACTAAAATGATTCCTTAAGCCCAGCTACATATACCGACCTATATATCCATCGGAAAGTTGTTCCTTGATCTGATTAATTTGATCTGGGATCAAGAAATCTGAGGAGCAACAAGGTGTTGTAGCTATTCATCTAAAAACCCAAGGATTGTTTGCAGAAGAAAGGAGAATAGACAAGAACATGGCAAGTTTCAAAGCAAGTGAAAGAGAGAGAGCCGGGTATAGTAGATGGGTAAGGAAGAGAAACAGATGGAGATGGTGTACAACAAGAAGCAAGGCGACGTGCAGGATTTATAGAGGGGGGTTAGTTGTGGTGGGGGAGGTATAAGAACATTGCAGCTTACTACTATGCAACTCCAAGCCGCTCAGAATAGTGGTTGAGTGGGAGTAAAGTGGAGTGAGAAAGAGATTAGAGAGAGGGGGGGAGTGCAGAAGGTCCTAGGGGCCTAGTAGCTAGCTAGGAGCTAGGCGTAGGTCCTAGGGTTCTAGAGGCCTAGGGGACCTAGACAGCCACCGCTGCAGCGCTGGAGGCGTGAGTAGGGTTGTCAGGGCAGGGTAGAGGGTGTGCAGCGCGGTGCAGAGGCTGCAGGAGCCGGCAAGAGGGAAAAAAAAACAGAGAGAGACGGAAAAAAGATTTGGTGGCATCGCCATTGCGTCGGTTTGATATATGTGGATCAGGCCGGGGGTGAGGAATCAAGACAAATCCGGCCGTACCCCATCACGCGGGCTCGGCCGTTTTAATGGGCCCTTTACGACTCAGCTTTGCTTTTGTGATGCAGCTTTTCTCATAGTCATAGCACCACTGCTACGTACTCGTGTCATCAAGCTTTAAACACAACCTCAAATTTTGGCATCTTTATAAAGTAAAACCAAGGCTCGCTCGTGTGCAAATCACACGTGATAGATTGAGGCCACATATATAGTTCAGAGAAAATGGACTGGCATGCAAGTATAATGCAACAGAGACTTCACGTCACATGACTGGCCTGAAAGAAGCACATCAAACTTAATTTCACACAAACAATCTTCCAAAAAACAAAAAAAAGAAGACAACTTTCACACAAACACTCCACTCTCTGAACACAATCAGCCAAGCTTGAAAACATCGAATTTGCGAAACTTCGTGTTTTCAAAAATCAGATATCGAGCTCCAAAATCAGAAACGACTCAGTACGTACTACCAGCAAAGCGGAGCCCTTTTTTGCGACACAAATTCTAGTAAAATGATCATCCGAAAACGTAAAAGGGGGCTAGACTAATTGCTAGTAGTTTTTAAAGCAGTTCGATGATGACACTGACCGCGCTAGGAACGAAGGATCGCTACAAATTAAAGGACATATTGTGCACGAGCATCGTGCTTAAAAATCTTGAAGCAATGTTCCTTTTCATCACAACTAAATTTGCGTGCGTGATGAACTGATCATCAATACTGATTATCGCTAACAATGCTGATCGAAGGAATGGTCGTCGGAAGATTGACGTACGTACTGATGCCTTTGAAGTATAATCGGCCAGTAGTGGAAGTGATGTCATCAAACTAGAGCATACAGTAACGTCCACGACGAGCCATCCGTCACGAGCCGCAGCAGATTCTGAATTGACGGCTCGAGATAACTTCTACGCACTCTGCAGTCACATGCGCATCCAGGTTCGTGCACAGTGCCGGGACTGCTGGGATCTGAGCCAGGTCACTGTGTGTGCCGAGACCGCACCAATGCAAGAGACTGTCAACTTCGATCGCCTGTTGCAGATAAACATGATGCAAGTTTAGCAACTATTCACGTCATGCTGCCCAATGTCTCGAGTTACCAGAAAATTACCGATATTATTCATTTGTCATAAGAAAAACTGCTCTGCATGCATGTGTAGGTGCTATTACAAACATTTCCAACTTTTTTTATATAATAATAAAGAGTCCCCAGCATCATCAGAAATAGTGGTTGCGTGTAATTTTCATGTCAGAATAGTGGTTGCGCGGTAATAAAATGGAGAAAGAGACCGGAGAGCTCAAGCTGAGCGCCTAGCCTCGTCTAGGCCTAGGCCTTGTTTACTCGTGAAATTTGCTATAGCAATTGCAAATTGAAGATTATAGAACTAAACATCATCTAATTATATTACACGAATTGACCAAAAATCACGTGACGAATCTCGTAAGTCTAATTAATCTGCCAATAGAGATTGACTGTTGTAGCACAACATTTTGTTTTTTTAGAATAAGGGAAAATAACCCGGTCTCCCCAGCCATCTAGCTGAGTGCGACCACAATAACAATTCCATTTCAGTGATACAAACGCCACGAGCACATACAACTCCCGACGTATAACAAAAGACAAACTCATAGAATACCCTGCTAGCTAGAAGCAGGATATGCTAAGCCTGGATACGTCTAAAAACACTCCACCCACTGCTCTTGATAAACTCTGAAGCACAAGTCTCCAACCAAAGACATCCTTCCTTCAGAATGCTCTTTCCCTCTTCTCTAGATAAAATGGACCAGCTCCTGATCCAGAAGGTTCCTCTAAACATCACCTGCAAAATAGAGTTAGATTTTGATTTTTGAAATACAATATCATTTCTACTGAGCCATAACGCCCAACAAAAACCAGCCTCCCCAACAATCACTAAAGCTCTTTGCTTATGTGAAAAACTTCTAAGCCATGAGCCGAAGAGGTTAGCCATATTAGTAGGTTTTGTAATCCCAAAGGTGACACTTATTGCACTCCACATCAATCTAGCCATCGGACACTCAAAGAAGAGATGTTCAATAGTCTCCTGTTCACTACAAAAGCAACAACGAGTACATCCCTTCCACTTTCTCTTAGCTAAATTGTCTTTCGTCAAAATAACACCCTTCCACAAATACCAAAGAAATATCTTAATTTTTAGGGGTATCTTTGCTTTCCAAGTAACGAGGTTAAGGTGTGGTGCATTCCCGATCACTAGATCGTTATACATGGCCTTTACGGAGAAACTCTTGGACCTAGTCCAACCGAAAGTGTCCGTCCGCTCGTTCGGACGCACATCAAGAATACTCCCCACCGGTTGTAGCCATTTAGTCCAATTATCTCCCACCGAGCCCTTCTAAAAGAAACATTTAAGGGAGTTGTACTTAGTACTTGAGCCACCGATGCATTTTTCTTTCTAACAATATTGTACAAGGAAGGGTACTTTGTCATCAAAGGCTCCCTTCCAATCCACAAGTCTTCCCAAAATCTAGTTTGGGTTCCATCCTGAATTGTAAACCTACCCCTTTCCACAACTAGCCTTTTGACTTCCATTAAGCCCGACCAAAAGTGTGAGTCACCTTTCCTTTTCTCCACTTGCCAGAGAGTTTTGTTCTTCAAATATTTTCTTTTAAGAATCTGTTGCCATAGTCCCTCTTCATTTAATAACTTTATAATCCACTTGCTTAGCAAGCATTTGTTTTGAACATCCAAGTCTATAATACCTAATCCCCCTATACTTTTCGGTTTGTGAAGAATACTCCATTTAGCAAGTCTATTTCTTTTTATGCTCATCGCACTGCCAAAAGAATCTAGACCTGTAATAGTCTAGCTTCTCACGCACACCTTTAGGTATACGAAAGAAGGACATTATGAACATTGGCAACATTGGCAAGCTCGAGAGTAGTTGCTCTCGTGAGGAGGGCGACTTGTATTAACATTTTGTTTAATCATGGTCCAATTAAGTTCAATAGTTTCCACTCACAATTTCCCTTGGAAGTTATGAAATGATTTTTTCATTAATTCATGTTTAATACTTTTAAATAATCTTCGTAGATAAGAGCAACTCCAAGATACTAGCTAAAATGACTTGGCTAGCTAAATTTTGCAAAAAATCTCAAAAACACTCTTCCAACAAACTAGTTATCTGTTCAACTAGCTATCTTTGGCTACTGGCTAGTGACTAGCTATCCTGATTTTCATAAGTATGACATGCAGGATCCACATGTGGTGGAGCATACAGAGAGTTCAGTTTAGAGAGACTATTGGATGTCAATAACTTTTTGCTAGCTATTTCATTTTACATACTAGCTAAATCAGGATTTTAGCTGGTAATTTTCAAAAAGACTCCAGGAGTTGCTCTAACGGAAAAATAGTAAAAAGTTATGAAACTTACCGTAGAGTCCTGGAGGAGACAACAACGGCAGCAAAAGTGTTGTAGGCGCATGGGCGCCCCCAGGGAGGACTGGCTATAGTGCAGGTATCTGAGCCCAGTACGAATACTTGAGTAAACAAAGAGTTACAGAATCACGCTAGTATTGTTTTTGCATAGGACGTATATATGAGGATTCCAACTAAGTGCCTATTTGGAATGTAGGATTTCCAAACATAGAAATAGGAAAAACATAGGATTGTAATACGCATGCAATTGAAATCCTATATCAACCTAAAATATAGGAAAGATATACACATGTGTTTGGATGAGGTTGGACTTCATGCTTATTTTCCTCCAAAATTCCAATGAAAGAGCCCATTCCATAGAAATTTCAAAGGAATTGGTAGGGTTCAATCCTTTATTCCAAATGCTTTCATAGGAAAAATTCCTATAGGAATTGAAACCTTCCTATACTTTTCCTCCATTCCAAAGGTCTCAAAAATGTAATTTTCATGATGTGCTAGTTTTTCCCTGTTTCATCATTTGCTAACGAATTATCATTACAGTACCATCATTCACTCTCTGCACAGAAACACTCATTTAGAACTAGCAAATTATTCCAAACTTCATGATGCAAAACTGCAAATGGCCAATCATGCATACTGCAAATACTTGTACCAAAAGGTAGCCGAGCTTTCAACAGCTATACTTCTGTTCATCGGGCTGAGGATGTGACAATACTTGCCAAGCTAGCTGAGCTATGCATGTAGATAGGGTGAGCTAGCCTGGTAGGACAGCCACCAGATCCTCAAATACTGTCGACGACGCCTTTCTTCTCCAAGCGGCAGAGCTGCAGGCAGGAGAAAGGAGTCCAGCCGCTACTGCCTTTTGCATGATAGGCGTGCATGCATCAATGCATGCGTGTAGAGAGGGAGGGGGAGAGACTAGTCATTGCTCATTAGTCAAAGTCCTTGTTGACTGTACCTCGGCTTAGCAAAAGAGAGCAATGCCAAAAAGAAAAGCCACAAGTATGTGGCCGGCTAGTTTATTTATGCCTTCCCATGCTGCTTTGTAAATACTTTGTTTGGTGATCTGGCTCAACTTCTCACGCCTTTTCGAGATCTATAAAGATCTTTGTCTTTTCTATGGCATGGAGCCGAGGATGAATGCTAACCTTTGCAAATTGCAAAGCATTCAGGAGTTCAGGACAGATATATTCTTTCTGAGTATTCCAGCTGGTTTCTGAACCCGTTTCTCCAAATTTATGACTAGACATTAAATTTGCATTAAGGTTATGGAAGCTGATGTTTAAGTTGATGGTTCAGGAGTCGTGACTATAGATAGCTTACCTTTGCTCTCGCTGCCGGCCGGGCCTGCGTCTGCTGCATAGCCTCTGATCTCTTTTGTCTGTTTAGCGTTGAAGCATGTCGTCGTTCAACAACAGTGTAATTTGAGCATATGACACCTGTTTTCGGTGGAAATAGACGCAATGTGAGTGCATTATCATGCAGGAATAACTGCTTTTTTTTTACAACAAACTTTTCATTAACTTAACTGCAAGAAGCTGCTAGAATCCTTGTGTTAACAAGGGATACAGAGGTCAGTGCATCCAAAAGTGGGCACTGATGATCAAGGTGCTCATAAGAGCAGCTCGGAACATAATTTTGATGTTGAACATCAGGAGATGAAAAAGCTAAAGTAGCTAAAGTATGGGCTGGATTACACATAAACATCAGCAAGAAGCTAAATTACACATAAACAGGCATGTAATCGAGTCAAGCATATGAAACAAATGCGGTTTTTTTTTTGCCAATTCAGAAGGAAAATCTAATGGCAAAGCGGGTGCAAAAGGAATGCAGAGGTGAATGGCATCTTGTATCAAACTGTAACAATAGCCATATGCAAGAACACAGTTTCTGAGAAAAGATGGATTAACAATAGACAGGCGTGCTTCTAGATTAGACATATCAAATGCACTTTGGATCTGGCTTCAATACGCGCATGCCTGCCTTTGGTCCATGTTACCACTGTCCATGGCCAGTGAGTACTATACTGGAGCAACACAATTCACAAAAAATTATAGTATCAATATAAAATTCAAGCTAAAGCACCATGTATATGCAGAAGCAGTCGCTGTGCAGGCCTAGAGATGCTTAGCAGAGCTTAGGTGGTCCTCTTAGGCATGTATGCATGCGTACTTGTGCTCCCTGCCTCCCTCTCCTCTCACATCCGATGATCCAAAGCCGAGGCAGTGTACTCCCCACTCCCGAGCCCCAGAGCCAGATGAGCTGAGCTGGGTGCTGTCCTTGCTTTGAGAGAGGGCTGGAGGGGAGGGGTGGTATGGTATACTGGTAGTATATGTGAGAGCAGTGACAGTACAGCAGCTTGAGCTTGAGCAAGGCTGTCACTGTTTCCTCTGTACTTGGACAGGACCAAATTAAAGAATGCAGGCGAGTTTGGATCGGCGCAAAACGGCGGTACTGTTTGCAAGGGAGTGCATTGTTTTGACAAATGCAACGAGCTCGGATCCATCGTCTCTACTGTACTTGGAGTGTTTTTTTCTTTTTGCACAGGTCCAGGTACATCAGAAGGCTTTTGCACTGCACACATCTGGGAACAGTGATGGATACTTTCACTCTACCAGTTACCACAGTTTTGTTCTTACTTTCAGTCTTTCAGGCATACATTATTTGTTCAGACAAAAAATAAACATGAAGCAAGGCATACAAAACCGACAGATACAAACCAAAAAAACATGAAACGTACAGATAAATTCATGGAGATGGAATTAACACACTAGTCAACATTGTTGTGTCATGATAATCTGATTCGGCAAAAGTAATTAACTTGAAGGCCAAATTGCATTAATCTTTATGTTTAGCTTAAACTGCGCCAATTGATCAGGATATTTGGCAGTTAGACAGTATGTCATTTCTTCATTCCCACAAAATTAAAACCAAACGAAACGCAGGTACGTTAGCCAAAATAACGCTACCAGGCAGTCTGCATATATGCCGCACTGGCGTGCAGAGAAGCACGAATAATATCTCCAGCATGGGACAAAGTTTAGGATCCTCAAAAATCAAATCGCAGCTTTGGGTGGTCTACTAACTCCAGCACTGGACAGAGATTAACCGAACCAAATTTTTGGCAGCATGCATGCATACACACGGTGCCAGCAACATGGCGACATGAGTATGCGTGTGGAACGCCCTCCTGCATATGCAGCTAGCTAGGCGTCGTCGTCGTCTCGCGCGATTCCTTTCCGCTGCCAATGTTGTCCTTCGCGCGCGCGTGCTTTTGGTTGTTGCATTGGTGCTGCTGGTGGTGGTGGTCCTGCGCCTACCACGATCGCCTGCATCGGCCATCAAGGAGGCGCGGCAGCCCTGTGCGGCGCGCCGCGCGCGCAGCAGATACGCGATGGACGCGTCGTCGTCCCCCCTCCGACCTCCGTCCGTCCGTCCGTCGATGCATCTCGTGTACCACCGGCGGCCAAACGAGCCGCGGGTATGGTACGATCTGGCTATATCTTCCCCGTACCGCCGGCCGGACATTGCTGATGATCTACCCGCGGTAACTAGCTCGAACCATAGCTTAGATAGGACGCCGAGGTGAGGTCCACGGCGAACTCTCCCGCCCGTGATTGCGTGACCTAGGAACTTGGTTGGGGGCCGGGGCGCATCCGTGGCCGAGACTGAGGGTTGGGACGGAGGAATCAGTTCAGGAGGCACCGCAGCACCTGTAGTAGCGTGCGGCAGCTGAGATCGCCGCGGCCTCCACCTCCCCATGCCGATCGGCGGCGGCGGAAACACGGCACGCCGAAAATTTGGAATGGGTGCGGCCGACCGCCGCGGACCGGATCAACCCCCCCTCCGTGGCTCCGTCCCCGCCGCCACGGAAGGAACGAAGTCGGCAGCGCTTCAATCCTGCGCCGCCGAGCGTCCCTTCTCTCTCTCCTTCGCTCTTTTCCCCGAGGGATTGGGCTTCCGGCCGGGCCGTATGACCGCGGGCCTATCCTTAAAAGCGGCTAGAGGCCCACCTATAATCTGGACTCGGCGGCTTTGTTGAGTGAGAAAAAGAAATGACGGGCCGACATGATTTTAAGTGTTATAGAGGCCCATCATACAATTGGACGGCCGAAGAGAAATCAATCAACCGGGCGCCGGGCGGAGCATGGAGTGACTTTGGTTGGTCTAGAAAAACAAATCACGGCTACCGGTGGAGTGAAAATTCGCACCCCCCCCCCCCGGGCCAAAGTAGCCGGTGAAGCCTGGCCTGGGTGATGCCGTGGCGGTGGCGCGGAGCCGCCAGAGGCCAGACCCAGCAAGGATGGGATCACGTTTCGGGGTTCCCGGCGGCGACAAGGCAGGAACTGGATATAGGAGTGGCCAGCCCGCGTGGTGCGGCGGCCGGCGGGCGTGGAGCAGCCACGGTCGACGTCTGGCTCAGCTCGCGCCATTATCACCAATCACGCATCGACCTTCCTCGAATCGCTTTGTTTAGCTCCTCGTTCAATTTTTTTATTATATATATTAAAAAAGGTTCCTCGTTCAAACTGAAAACGAACATACTGTATACAGCCGTGAAACTACTAGTACGGTATGTACACTCCTACACGGTGCCGTTCAGTCCGTCCGACACAGCAACGGCCGGCTCCGCACAACCACACGTCGAAAGGGGAGAGCTACACCAAGGGAGGCAGCACCGTCGTGGCGCCGGGCGGCACGACCTCGGGCGGCGGCATGGGCGGGTCGACCTCCGGCGGCGGCCTCGGCGGCTCCACCTCCGGCGGCTGCGGCGGCGGAACGTCCGGGTTGGGCGGCACGGTCGGGACCTCCGGAACCGGCGGCGACGGCATCGCGGGGCCCGGCAGCTCCGGCCCGGGCCCCGGCGCGCCGGGCGTCGGCACGTCCACGCCCGGCGGCGCGTCGAACTCCGGCGGCGTGTCGATGCTCGGCAGCTCCGGCGGCGGGCGGCTCGTGCCCGGCACCTCGGCCGGCGGGCGGTCCGTTCCGGGCACCTCAGCCGGCGTCTGGTGGCCTGGGAACTCCGGCGGCGGGGGCGTGGCGGCGGCGAGGCAGCGCACGCCGCCGCGCCCGGCGGAGGGGGGCGACGGCCGGTGCGCGCCCGAACGCAAGGCGCGCGCCGCCGACGACGACGCGAAGGCGCGGCACGGAGGCAGCAGCGACGCCGCCACGAGGCTCGCCGACATCGTTGCCGCTCCGCTCTTCTTGGATCTTCTCGGGCGCGCGCGATCGAGGACGAGAGGCTAAACAAGGCAAAGGCGTGGAAGTGTGTGTTCTCAAGCATCCAACGCCTGCTGATTCGATGTGCTTATACGGCTGTCACCTTGACACGTTTGGGAAGGAGCTGGATCACGTGTCGCGCGTGCCGGAGGAGGCGGCCTCCCGCGACACGTGCGAACGTGCCTGTTGCCCAGGTGTTCACTCTTCTCGCCTTCTCGGTGAAAAACAGAGATACAATACACACAGCGATACAAAGCTAGCTATTACGTGGCCTTCCAGAGTTCGTTCTGCAAAGAACTACACACTGATGTAAGAGTAAACTGGTATTGGTAAGATTCTTTGACTGAATGGTAAAGACAAGTGACGCTGTCACTGGAACATGAGTAGAGAAGTTGTAAACATGGTTACTCCAAAGGAAAAACTTGTAAACATGTTTGCATTTACAAGCAAGATCGATACAATCATATTCAGTATACACAAGGCACGGCAAAGATGCAAAGACTTTTCTCTCTCTCTGACTCTGAGTCTCTGTACGTATCCGTATCTCGAGTTCTCGACACTGGTAAAAATAGCATCCTACTTGGACTAGACAAGACAGGTAAAGGTGAACCATGCAAGAACAGTAATGAGAACCAGAGCTCGACCGAACAGGACGAGCCCGGCGTGTATGACGACTGACGATGGAGACGGAGAAGAAGAATGGCTGAATGGCTGAATGGCTTTGGCTGTTGCCATCAACGATCACGACGACAAGAGTCGCCGGAGCTGGAGCAGGTGCTCCTCGTTGGAGATGTTGAGCGACAGGCGCAGGTTCGTGAGCAGCGCCTCCTGCTCCCACGTCAGGGGGCCCGACGCGTACAGCGCCCGCATCGTCGACCGGTACGCCGCCAGCTCCAGCCCGTGCACGTCCTCCTCCTCCGGAGCCCCCGGCGAGCACGGGCACGCGGACATGGCGTCGTCAGCGAGGCGCCCCGCGCCGGGGCGGCGCCGGCGGTTGCCACCGCCATTGTCCAGGTGGCACGGATCGTTCACGCTGCAGCTGGCCACCGAGCACTCGGCGTCCTCTATGGCCTGCGAGCAGCTGTGCAGGTAGCTGTCGGCAATAGAAGCCGCGGCGGCGGCGACCTTCCCGGGGTGTGCTCTTCTGCTCGGATGGTGAGAGGCGTCTGCATCCGCTTTCCTCTTCTTGGCACCGCTCGCCATTTGCTGCGCCGCTCCTGAGCGAGGCAAGGCGCAATCAGCAGCTTGGCGCTTGCCGCGTCCGGTGGTGGCCTGAAAGAGGAGACGGCAGCTTGTAAAATTGTCTGCTTGGAAAGAAGTACACTGAATGCACCAAGATGCTCTAATGCTTCAACCTCCAGTGATCATGTTTAAAACTTTTGGTACTGCAATCATGCTGTTAAAAGGTTACAAGATTGGTGGTAGACAAATTCTACATCCGTGAGTGAAGCGTCACATTTAGAGGGTGCAGCTCATGTCAGTTAAATGCTGCTGTAATATACAGCTCTCAAATATCTCAATTTAGGAGTAACAAAGCCAGAGTAACATTTCTAGTATGGCATCCCTTCCATTTCTGAAAACAGAGACAACAACTCAAAAGGAGAGCTTGCCATGACATAATTCTAGTACTGGACAAGCTGTGGTATATTACCCTAGAGATTTGCTAGCTTGATCCCATACATTTAGTACCCAAGAAGAATGGTGTGACCACCAACACCATGGCATTTATGTGGTCCCAAAAGAGAACAAAAGACCATAAAACATATAGACGACAAATAATTTCACTGGAAACAACTGGAGTGTGTGGAGCGTTTTCCTTCAACAACATCAATAAATCAATATAATGAGACTCCTGACGGTGGCTGATAGTCCAGCACTAATGAAAATAAGACGACAGCAAAATCACAAAATGTAGCTGCTATAAGCCACGCAAGATAAATCTAAGAACTAAGAGGACACCAAAAATAAAAAAAATGCAGATGTTGCAGTAAGCCAAGCAAGACAGATCAAAATTTTATAAAATATAGGTAGCACCAAATTTACAAGAATTATTAGCTATTAAACATGTAAGAGAAATGGACACAAAAGTTTAAAAATAAGCAACTTTGCATTCCAAGGAAGTAGTTGTTACCTTATCTGCTGCAGGAAAGGGCTTGCTCTGTGGAGCTTCAGCAGTATGTGGAATTCTCAAGCTAGATATGTGGAACTCTTTCAGTTGGATGCAATCAGCAAGCCTGATAACAAAGTAATTGTTCTTTAGCATCTTTAAAATCTTGCCAAGCTTCCATGTGTTGCGGTCCAAGACCTCAGTTACATCTCCAATAATCCATTTGCATCTTGTTGGAACAGCAGCTGGTTGGTTTGGCATTGCACCATAATCGTCTCGCACTTTTTTAGCATGGAATTTTCCTTCAGAAGTGAAGATCATGTTGTTCTTAAAATTCTCCACCGTGCTATTTTTCAGCTTCATGATTCTACCCAGGAGGCTGACCCAAGAGATATGAAAGAGGTCAGAATATGCAGTAGCGCCAGAGTAAGGGAAAAAAACAAATGTAGATCACAAAGGTGCCATGGTTATAAAACTATCAGCTTCTCAATACTGTATCCAAGCAGAGCAGAATTCCTGCAACTCATTGTGTTCAGACTCTACAATCAATCTTACATGAATACACCTCTGATCATAGATACATTTTGGTACCAACGGGGTCCTCGAAAACAATATTTTGAGCACAGCTCCCATGTGATGTATCATTGAAACCTACTGAAAGTATTTTCGACGCAACTACACAAATATCTTTTTCATATTCTGCTTTCAATATTGATATTAACCAGTCTTTTTTTATTAAAAAACAGCATATCATCAATGTTGAGCTGATTAAAGACTACTCCAATACCGTTGAAAGAGATGCAAATACAAATGAATAGATAGCACGATATTATGGAAACATCTGAATCATGAGAAAGAAACAGAATATAAAGAAGGCCTGGAGCAGATAGTAGAATCCTGCAATCTTCACATGTTAAGTTTAACAATGAGAGTGGCAAGATTTTTAATGTAGTGAAACATCTGGTGCTTATAGCTAAAAAAGCTTCAAGATCTAGTTGGGGACAATAAATCATTCCTGATGCAGCGATTCACGGAAGAACTGAACAAGTAAACCAAACCAAATGGGATCACCCCAACATCCTAGATGTAAGAATCACCTTCTGATTGGGACCAACAACTGGAATTTTGGTGTAGCAAATAAATCCCACAAGATACCAAAACTGAAGAGAAATTCAAACTCGAAAGGACCGTATGAGATCTAAACAAGGAAAAGCTACATCAGTTGCATCGATATACAGTAAAAAAGGACTCAACAGACAAGTCAACTCCAAATCTGAGAAAATCATCTAATGTTCAATTGCAAAGCTAATTGCAAGGATTCAGATGGAAATTTCAACGCAACAACTACCAAAATGGACGCCTTAAAAAAAAGTCAAAGAGAAATTCTACGTCATACGGACAAGATGGACCAATCAATTCATCTATGATCCAAAGAAATACTACTAATGGAACCATAAAGGGGATCCAAGTTGGACTACGGTATCACAAAGGATCGTCAGCGTGAGACCGATAAACAAAGTTTCCGAGAAAGGGGATTAGTTTTGGCGAACAAAGAACATGTAAGAGCTACCAACTAAACTTGCCTTCAGTCCTAAATAACCGGATTCCTCGATCGGGATTTCCAGCTATAAAACCAAACTAAAATGCGACAGTGAGAATCCATCAAACTATGAGCACTTGCAACCTGTCACAACTCGAACATTGGGCGTCAAAGATCGAACAGCATGGAAGAAACGCCAATCAAGACATCACTGCGAAGAAATCTGGTTAGGATTTCGAACTGGAAAGTAAGAGTAGAAGCTCGAATTGGTTTCAGGAACTTAGTCACCGGGAACGCGGGACGACGCGGCGATCCGCGTTCCCGGGAACGTCGCCCCGAATCGCGGAACGGGAACGAGACGGGACGTCTGCTGGATCGCCGGCGGAACTCGATCCCGTCGTCCGCCGGCGACGGCCGCGGAACTCGACGGCGCCGTCGCGGGAACTCGACCACGCCGCCGTGGGGACTCGACCACCTCGCGTCTGCATCGGGGAAGGCGAGAGAGCCGAAGCGCAAGAGGTCTGCCACCATTATTTCAACATCGGGAATTTGGAAGGGCCAAGCTGCGGCGCTTTATTTGGTGCGTCCCTTGATCTGCTCCCCTGTCCGTCGTCTCTCTTCTCTGCTACTTCATTCCTCTTCTCTGCTCCAGTACCTACAGTCCTGCACTGGCCATTCGTTCCTTCGTACGTTCCGGGAACGTCGTCCCCAACTAACTGGGATCACGATCCAAATGAATTTGGGACGTGCTAAAGCTGTGTACTCGTCGTTCCACTAGGTGTTGAGAATCGGCGTACCACGTTCCTCGTCCCCGTTCCTCGCCCCGTTCGACCCGGGAACGCGGTGACTAAGTTCAGGAACAGGAACTCCAGAAGATCCATTTTATGACCGCGCAATCTAGAAAAGAAAGCGGAATCGAACGAGCAAGGAACCAATCCAATCCATTCCAATCGAATAGTTGTGACTAGTCGTCAGTCCTCACCTGCAACAAAACCAGCCGATTCGCGTCGCCGAATCCAAGAACACGAGGGACGGGCAGCCCCGGAGTAGCAATCCCAATTAACCCCCAATTGGGTTGCGCTCCAACCCAATTGGGATTAAAGCCGCGAGGTGAAAGCCTGGCTAGGACAGCAGTTCAGGTCAGAGAGAAAAAAAAAGGGAAACAAAAGGAGCTGAAAAAAATTACCAGCACCGGACTCCCAAGAATAGCAAAGAGAAATTACATGCGGAGTAAAAATAAATTGAAGAGAAATTTGGAGACCAATCGGAGACCAAACCTTGGAGGAGGGACTGATGAATCAGGCAGTTACGAAGCGATCGAGCGGTCGCTTGAGTTGGAAGGGCCGGGGCCTTCGGGTGCAGGGGTTGTTCCTTACTTCAGTTCTTGGCCCATGCTTTCTTTTATTTTTAAATTTATTTTTTGAAATTGCTACCTTAAAATTAGTTTTTGACTCGATGGCATTGGTTACCTGATGGATTCATCCGGTGTCACCATCATGCAGATGGTTTTCAGTTTGACGAACCCAGATTCCAAATTTCGAATGCTAACTCTGAGTCGTCGGCGTTCATCTACACCGTCCAAATCTCAGGAAGTATACCAAACAAGAACAGTTGCTTGCAAAATGTGCAAACTAATTCGTAAATGCTATAACGTATCGATAATTCCTCGCGCCTGTCTACGTACTGAAAAGTTTATAGAATCCAAGTAAGATCTTATTTATTTTGGCAAATTGTCACTATTCTTTCGTCACGTCGAAACGTATTACTCCCTCCGGTGGTCTCCAAAGTGCAATTTGACTTTCTATTTTTACAAAAATAATTATTAAAAACTAACATATGTATACTTTTATTAAAGTATTTTACAAGACAAATCTACTCATGTAGTTTTCACATTTCCAAGCTCAACAATTTAAAAGTTATTCATGATTTATATTCCCAATGTTTTGACTCAAATCTTGTCCAAAACGTCTTCTTTTACCAAACCGGAGGGAGTACTTCATTTATACACGCAGTCCAATACGAAAAATTGCTAGCAACTTATCACTGTTCACCCATCCGAATTAAACCAATCCTAGAGCACCCTAAACGGTGGTATGAGCAAGCCATGTTTATGCAAATTGCAACTCTACATGCAAGAGGCGACAACAACTGGAAGCCCCGGCGCAGGCTACACAAGTGCTTTTGCATCAATGAAATGTTGACCGCAAGAACCATCCCATCCTATTTCTCACTTGCTGCGAGTTTACCGATAGAATTTTCCATTCTTCAAATTGAAAATAGAAAACGCTTGCTGCCAGTTTTCCGATAGATTTTTTCTTTTTTTTTTCAATTTTCAAAAAAAAATCGAAAACGGTAAAGTTAAGAGGACGGGGCGAGTTTTAAGGTACAAGAGAGGATAGGGTGGAATGCGGATTGACAACTTGCAGAGGTGAAAGTGGATGCGAGAGGGAGACATCCACATCTCAGCGGAGCACAAAAGCTCCCCACTTTCTCAGAAAGAATATGCAGAAAGTATAGCTGGAGAGCGACGCAAAGCAGCGAAATGCTCCTAAATTTCAAGTGGGGGATCATTGGCTTTGCTACTAACAACGCAAACAGCTGCTATCACAACCAGATGTTGGCTAGAGGCTGGAGGCACAAAGACTCAGAAACATATTTTAGCCACAGCCAGGACCAGGAATCAAATCAAGAATGCTTTGGCAGATTACTACATCTAACATCACAAGATCCATTCAAAGAACAAGGCAAACCGTTCTTCCTTTCACCCAGACTAGTCACAAAATTGTTCCATCCAAGAAAGCAAACCACAAAAAAAATTGTAACAAACAAACAAAGGCACAAATCATCTGTCGAAATTCGCATATACTTTGTTCTCATAATAGGTGTCTGGAAGTGAAGGTGCAGCAATAAACTACAAAAGCCATAACCAAAACGAGATACCATGTTTGATGATCCCAATAACAAGTGACACAAGATAATAGCAACCAAAATCATAATTTCCTGAGTGGTGATAAACTACGAAGGCTTGAACCAGAAGATCACTGTGTAACACCAAGCCACTTGGTGAAGTTCTCAAACTCTGTGTAGTCGCTGTCTGAGATCATGGTCTTGTACCACGCCTTTCCAGCAGCCTTAACCTTAGCAGCCTCCTCCTACAAGGAAATGTCAAACATAAAATCAGCACATAGGGATTGGGGACAGGATACAGAAAATGTAACACTTCAATACCCAGTCTAGTGGCTGGATACATAATTCAGTAAACACCATCAAGTATGGGGTTGGGTGGGGGGAGGAAGCTGGCACCAGAAAATATATTGCAAGCCTAGAAAATACATGTGCATCAAAAAGATAAACAACCATGTGTCATTCAGTTCACACCTTTAGAAAAATCTTAAGATTTAAGCTACCGTAAAACATACAAGAGGAAGTTACAGACACCTGGTAGCATAATAGAAACCCTAATGGGAGAAGGTATACAAAGAGACCATTAAATGGATGTCATAGTTAGATCACAACGCACTGTTTGTTCAACTCATACATCGTGTATTGCAGCTAGCATATTGTAACAAATCTCAGCTTTAAGCAGCTACATGTGGTGACAAACAGTGCATAAATAGAGGTATAGATATCCAAACTATAGGGCATACCTTCAGGACATAGGTTACACAAGAAATTATTGCATGCTAGTTAATATAATAATAAGTTTATGCTATACGGTAACTATCAAGACATAGAAGACACATACAACATTACATGGCACCAGGCTCAAGCAATGACCATACTAGATATAATTCATCATACGTAATGCTTAATTTACATATACTTGAAGATTGGATGGAAGTGTAAAATTGCTCCATTTGAACCAGATGAAAGTAACATCAACAACCCAACATTAAGCAGTGTGCTAAAGTGCCCTAGTTTGCATAGCTAGTTTGGAGTGCTCCAAACAATTGCAAATCATTCATTAAGGAAACTAGCAAATTTCAAACAAATCAGAAGATATGGGTAGTCTAGCAGCTGTGATGAACACAGAAAAGGCAGAATCAATACAGTTTGTACAGTTCCTAAAGGGTGCAGCAGCATGCATATTATAGCACTACCACTCTCAACAGAATCTGAATTACATCCTACCCTATTCTATTAGGAAGCACAGAGCTACAAATCAATAATCCAATTATATCCTACCCTATTCTATTAGGAAGCATAGGAAATGGTGAAACATCTAAGACAACAACAATGGTGAAGAAATGATAGTGACTAAAGCAATGCAAAATTAAATAACGAACGATAAATATAGCACAACACAAAAGAGAAGGGATTATCATACTGGGCTGAGCTTGGTCCTCTTGGAGTCAAGCTTCTCCTTCCTGGCCTTGACACGCGCTGCCTCAGCAAGAGCTGCCATCTTGCGCGCAGTCCCCAAGTATGGGTTCAGCTTGAGCACAGCAGCCATGTTCTTCAGCGGGTTCTTCCTAGGCTCCCTGCGCTTCACCACCTTGTTGATGGGCTTCACGACCGACTGAACCTCATCAGAGTTGATGAGCCTGGACAGGTCAGCATTGGCCATCTTAGGCCTAGGGAGCACGAAGCCCTTCTTCTTGACCGAAGGCGTCTCAAAGGTACCATAAACCTCATCCAGCTTCTTGAACGCACACTCGGTCCAGATCACGAACCGGCCAACGTGGCCACCAGGGGCGAGGTCGAGCAAGTTGAGGCGCTCGACGTTGGCAACATCAACGCCAGGGAGGTTGCGGAAAGCCTTGACGATCTTGGAGCCCTCGGTGCCGTAGACAATGAGGGGTCCCTTGCGGTTGATGTAGCGACGGTTGCGCATCTTCCCCTTGCCGGGGCGGATGCCAACGGAGTCCTTGGCCTTCTCAGCATCAGCGAAGGCACCGAGCTGCTTGAGGATCTTGATGGCCTGGGCGGTCTTCTCAATGGACTCGGCGGAGTCGGAGACCACAAGCGGGAGCTCGGGGACGGACTCCACGCGGTGACCGCGGGCGAGGACGAGGGATGGGACGGCGGTGGCGGCGAGGGCAGAGGCGACGGCGACGCGGCGGAGGTGGACGTTGACGCGACGGTGCCATTTGCGCCAGATCTTGGTAGGCGCGAACATGCGTCCGCCACGGCACATGTTGCCGAAGGCTCCCTGGCCGGCGCGGTGGGTACCGCCGCCGGGAACACGGGGGATACGGGACACCGCACGCCCCGTCCCCCAGGACTCCGCGGAGGTCTGGTGGCCGGCGCGGCGAGACACTGCGTAGGGCTGGCGGCTGTTGCAGGATAGGAGCTTGTGGACGAAGCGGACGATGTCGGGGCGGATCGGCGCGCGGAGCACGTCCGGCAGCGCGACTCCGGCAGAATCCGTGGCCATGTCGGCCTCTAGGGCCTTGACCGAGACCAGGGGACGCGCGGCGGCGGCCATTTGCGGCGGCGGCGAGGGGTAGCTGCGCGGCGGCTGCGGCGGCGGGGTGGAAAGGGTGGAGGCAGGGAGGCAGTGAGCGAGGTTATATTAGGGTTGGGGTGTGAGGGCTAGGGTTTGGGAGGTGAGATCTGGGCCGTTGATTTTGACTTGAGCGGCGATGTGTTCTGGAGGTGGTGGTGACTGGTGAGTAATTGAATTGGGCTTCCTGATGTACTGAGGTTATGAGTTGGGCTTTTCTAAATGAAATGGGCTGACAGTTGTTGGGCTTTCCCTATGGGCTGGGCTTGGTTTGTAGGTTTTTGATCATGAATTCCATGCTTAACCCTTTTTATTAAGCACAGTTGCATTGTTCGCTATACCAAAAAAAAAAAAGAGAAAGTTCACATTTACATGATATATCCTCACATACTAGATGTTTATTCTAGTGAAAAGAACCGGCCATTTCCATCAGCAATCGTTTATTTAAGTTTCACTGGTAAAAGTGTTGGCTTTTGAGCATCTTAGAGATTCTATTTGAATTTGTTTTCGTGGTGAAGGCCAAGCACATTATAATAAAGATATGCAGCGTAGGTGTCCTTTAAGTTCTTACCATATAGGAACTTAGCCAGTGTTTGGAAGGGGATGAAAAAAGTGCGCCCACGGAGAACCAAATGAAGTCCATTTGCAAAACTTTTTCACATATGAGTGTAACTTCGCGCGGCGAATCTAATGAGCATAGTTAATCCATGATTTGCTACAGTAATGCTACCGTAATCATCCTCTAATCATGCGGACAAATACCTCATTAGATTCGTCTCGCGATTTTAACCGGGGTTGTGAAAGTAGTTTTGAAAAATGACTTTGTTTAATAATCTTAATAGTGGTCAAAGAGAACGCTCCAACCAAACAAACGCCTCGTTCGCTTGGCTTATCGCCCACTACTAGCCAAGAAGATTTTCTCTCACATCAAACCAAACCACCAAAGAACCAGCCAAGAAAGATTTTCTCTCGAACAAACCAAGACACGGACATCGGCCATCACCAACCGAAACAGTATTAAAATGCGAAGTATGTTTTTTTTTTCAATCCATTGATCTGTAGGAGACAATAACTACTAGTTGTCCAAGACCAATTCCACATATTAAATGGAATAATGATAAAAGACTCTTTCCAAAAGAAACCTCATGTGTGCATGAGTGTATGACTTGCATGAGGAAGGTAAAAGAAAACACTGACCAATAATGCATATACTCTTTCTACACATAATATTACCTTATAAACATTAGTAATATATTTTGTGTAGCTCTTTTATATCATATCTTACAAATCTTGTGAATATTAGATATTGGTGGGCAGGCAAGAATCGTGATGAAACGTTGTAATTTTTTATATGACTTTTCATAATATGTGATATATTTGATGGAAGAAGAGGAGATCCCTGGGAACAAAGTGATCTAAAAAAATTTTACACCCACGAATTAAACAAAGCATAACACCAACATTTTTTTTTTACAGCAAGTATCCCCAGATCCGAATCCGACGAGGCGCCGTTGGCATCTGACACTGCATCCAACCGCCCAGCTCAGCATCTCCGTCAGCCGCGGCCCGCAGGGCCACAGTCCAGGGAGTGATTTACGCACATGCCATTAAAAAAGATGGTGGTTACGCTCATGCCATAAAAAGTTTGCTAGGCACATGTGTGCCATGCACTGAACTTTTATTTACCCACGTGCCATTCCATCCACTTTCTGTTAGGATTTAACGGTTAAACCATTCTGACATGCGGGACCCACAAATGGAAATGACATGTTTGCCCCTGAGCCATTGTAACTCCAACAGATCGATCGAATCGAGCAAGTCGCGACGCCAGGAAAAAAACGCCGGCCGCTCTCTCCAACCCTAGCGCGTCGGGCCGCCGGGATCCGCCCGGCCGCCGCCGTCATCTTGCGGCCACCGCCGCCGGGCGCGCCGGATCCGGGCGGGGGCGCGCGGCCGGGGGCCCGCGGCCGAGCCGGGGTACGCGCGACCGGGGGGGTCGCGGCCGGCCGGGCGCGCGGGCGAGCCGGGGGTGCGCGGGCCGGCCGAGCCGGGGCCGGGGGGCGCGGCGCCCGCGATCGGTGCGGCCGACGCCAGCCGGGGGGCGCGGCGCCGCGGCCGGCCATGGCGGCTCGCGTCGGGCTCCGCGCCGGCCATGGCGGCGGCGCGCGCGCGCTCCGCGGCCAGCCATGGCGCGGCGCGCGCGGGCTCGGCAGTGGGAGAAAGGAGGACAAGATTGGTGGGGCCCACAGAGGGAGAAAGGAGGAGGAAGATTGGTGGGGCCCACAGAGGGTAAAATGGTCATTTCACGTGTCGGGTTGACACCGTTACCTCTGAAGTTGGACGGAATGGCATACACGTCAACGAATTTTGAGTGCGTGACATACAAAGTATCGAAAACTTTTACGTGGCGTGTGCGTGCCGCAACTTTCTTAATGGCGATGTACGTAAATGACTCAGTCCAGGGAGCCGCCATAGCAGAGCCGTGTCCTCCTGAACTCGCGCAGCCGCGGGCGACATTTCCGAAGCCAGAGCCCAGAGCACCTCCGCCGCCGCCTCCCTGACCCCGCCTCGCCGCTGTCTCCGAGACTACTCTCACCGCCGCAGCGAGCTGCCATGGCCACCACCGCTCGCGCTCTCCACCTCCCCACACCTTCTAAACCCTCTAACCCCTCATCTCACCACCACCGCCGCCGCCTCCCCGTCCCCACCGACTTCCGCCCCCGCCCCCAACGCCGCGGCCCCGGCCGCCGCCTCGCGGCCTCGTCCTCCGACCTCACCTCCTTCCCCGACCCGGCCCCCACCCCGAACGGCGTCCACGTGCCGTTGGCGGCGGCCATCGTCGTGGACGCCGCCACGGAGGCGGAGCTGCGGGAGAACGGGTTCCGGAGCACGCGCCGCACCAAGCTGATCTGCACCGTGGGCCCTTCCACCTGCGGCGCCGCCGAGCTCGAGGCGCTCGCCGTCGGAGGCATGAACGTCGCGCGGGTCAACATGTGCCACGGCGACCGCGAGTGGCATCGCGGGGTCATCCGCGCCGTGCGGAGGCTCAACGACGAGAAGGGGTTCGCCGTCGCAGTCATGATGGACACCGAGGGCAGCGAGATCCACATGGGCGACCTCGGCGGTGCGCCCTCCGCAAAGGCTGAAGTGAGTATTGGCCTCTTTATTCCGTGCTTAAACGCTAGCGACCTGGTATCTGATTCATAGTTCATCTGATGAGATCTTCATAGGACGACGACGTGATGAAATTCAGGATTAGATTTAGTGTGTGAATTCAGGATGAGATTCAACCTTGACCTTCGTTTATGTAAGATGTGTGATGAAATTATGTTTCTTCTCTTCTTAAATATGTTGTTACAAAATAACAAGACTTTCTGGTAAAACTCTAGTTACCTATGATAAAAAAATAATAACGCTGAACTGCATCGCTTACGCTTGCTAGGGCCATATACTATTTAATTTAATGCATCGAAGATGAGAGTAATCTGAAGCGGGAGGATGGAAACTGGACAGCCATCGTCCATATTGTTATAGCATAAAAAATAGCCTGGCTCAACATTATGATGGAAACTAATCACTAA
Source organism: Cenchrus americanus (assembly GCA_947561735.1). Taxonomy (NCBI): domain Eukaryota; kingdom Viridiplantae; phylum Streptophyta; class Magnoliopsida; order Poales; family Poaceae; genus Cenchrus; species Cenchrus americanus. The sequence continues at coordinate 6,578,142 of OX387240.1, read as the reverse complement.
ATTCTTCTGAGAGAAGGAAAATGTGCCATAATAACCTAATAAAGATCTTTGAGTTCATTCGCTTCAATCTAAACTCTAATGTACTTAAGTTTTTGTGTCGAGCCGTTTTCATAATCACTCGTCAGAACTTACCCTTTTTACTGGATTTTGCAGGATGGAGAAATTTGGACATTCAGCGTTAGATCTTCTGACACATCACTGCCGGATCGAATCATTCATGTGAATTACGATGGCTTTGCTGAAGGTTATCCATAAGCTGTGATCATCTTTCTTGAGTCTACTTATTTATATATTTATTGAAAAAATACTCCCATCCATTAGTGTGATTGTAATATCTCCTGCTTCGGTGATTTTTTTGAAACCCTACCCAGATGCTAAAACTGGCGATGAACTATTTGTGGATGGTGGAATGGCCAGGTTTCAGGTGATTGAAAAGTTAGGGCCAGATGTGAAGTGTCGTTGTACTGATCCTGGTTTGTTGCTGCCACGGGCTAATCTTACTATATGGCGCAACGGCAGTGTAGTGCGAGAGAGGAATGCTATGCTTCCTACAATTTCATCAAAGGTAATTTATATAGTGAAACAGCTCTTGCTCTGACTTGAAGTATGCTGCTTATACCTGTGATCGACAATCAATATAAAAATTCAACACAGGTCGTCTTATAAATGGATGGCATTCCATATGACCCTTGTTGTGGTGCTGGTTAGTTTTTTTCTTGATGCTAAAATTATTTTAAAGAATGGAAAGGGTTGGCTGTGGCTCACTTCAGAAATCTAGATCATAATGTCTAAATGCCTGTAAAATTAAACGGAAAATCCTTCTCATAGTCTGCACTCAACTAATATATGTAGTGAAGGTTTGGGTGCTACTTGCAGATGAAAATTTTACTTATGATCTCAACTTTACAGGATTGGATCGACATAGATTTTGGAATTGCTGAAGGTGTAGATTTCATAGCTGTATCATTTGTCAAGTCTGCAGAAGTGATTAATCATCTGAAGAGCTACATTGCTGCACGGTGTCGTGGAAGGTAAGTTTAATTTTTGAAAGTTGTTACCTCAACACATGCAAAGTTTACATGTAGGATGTAGCTTGGTGTAATAGCACTATATTGACTATCTGTACATCCGAAACAGAAAGGAAGTGTCTCGCTAATTATAAAATTTTGCACAATCTCATATTGCTTCTGGACAATAAGTACCAGAGCATGTATTCAACAATTCTTGAGGTTTTACAGGAGTCTGCCACATGGTTCTCTTTTGTGCGATAATTTGCGAACTAGCAGCTTGGTTGTGCACACTTAACGGTGTACCAGGTCTATATGCCCTAGTTTAAATTTGAATCCATCACACTTATTAATGGCTTAGGCACCATTTTTGTGAAGTTTTTGTTTCATATATAAGTCATTGTTCAGTCATCTAAATTTGTGATTGTTTCATTGTTTGTGACAGTGATATTGGAGTCATTGCAAAGATTGAGAGCATTGATGCTTTGAAGAACTTGGAGGAGATTATCCGTGCATCAGATGGAATAATGGTAGCTAGAGGGGACTTGGGAGCACAAATTCCCCTGGAACAAGTCCCTTCGGTACAGCAGAAAATAGTTAGAATATGCAGACAACTCAACAAGCCAGTTATTGTTGCTTCTCAGCTTCTGGAATCAATGATCGAGTATCCTCTACCCACCAGGGCTGAGGTTGCTGATGTTTCTGAAGCAGTCCGCCAGCGTGCAGATGCTCTCATGCTTTCTGGTGAGTCCGCCATGGGAAAGTATCCAGAGAAGGCTCTCAGTGTCCTTAGGAGTGTTAGCCTGAGGATTGAAAAGTGGTGGAGAGAGGAGAAACGCCATGAGGCACTGGAGCTTCAAGATGTCTCATCTTCCTTCTCTGATAAGATATCAGAGGAAATATGCAATTCAGCAGCAAAAATTGGTAAGTCATGCAATCGCTTTATCAATACCCTATGTAATTCTGTTTGTGGAGCCATGTAGTAAAACTGATGCACATCTGCACTTTGATTCATCCTGCTCAGTGAATCTGACTTATATGCATTTGCGTTCAAAAGCTAGCAAATTAGCAAGTTAGTTTCTTTTTGTTCCAATTGAGAAACAATTAGCAAGTTAGTTGGTGGGTGAATTCTGAACTATTTCGGATGCTTTACATCCTGTTTTGTGCATAGTGATCACTAGATAAACATTTGAATCCAACTTTTGCCATTTCTTTCAGCCAACAACTTGGGAGTCGATGCTGTTTTCGTCTACACCAAGGATGGCTACATGGCCTCCCTGCTCTCACGATGCCGCCCCGACTGCCCGATCTTCGCATTCACGTCCTCAACATCGGTTAGGAGGCGGCTGAACCTCCAGTGGGGTCTCATCCCGTTTCGGCTCAGCGAATCTGACGACATGGAGAGCAATCTCAACCGCACCTTCTCCCTGCTCAAGGCCAGGGGCATGGTGCAGTCCGGTGACCTGGTGATCGCGCTCTCTGACATGCTGCAGTCCATCCAAGTGGTGAATGTGCCCTAGGAAGAGGACCCGGTATCCAACTGGTTCCTTGATCTGAGATGTTTCAATTCATGGACGGATTTCTTTTTCATATTTCTTTTTGGTAATTTGCGTATCCCATTACTTCTAAGTGATACTTCTAAGTTGCATTTTCGGTAACAATTTGCGCAAGATACACTTGACAGGAAGTAGTACGAGAATTTGGAAGAAAAGTACATCATCAGGGATGGGGCAGCCACTGCTGGGGGAAGCTGGCCCCGGCGCCATTCGACGGAGCCGTTTAGGGAGCTGGTAGATCATATAGGGCGTGTTTGGACTACTCTGCTCCCGTTTTTTTTAGCCTCCGCTCCACGAACTCCACCACGTGGAGCCAGCCCCACCGTGGAGTTCGTGGAGCGAGGTGCTACTCCATAAAAAATGTGGAGTTGGTGGAGTACCCTCGAGCGTACTCCAAGAAAAACGTGGAGTTGGCCTCCACCTCCACGTTTTTTGGAGCGGAGTTCGTGGGCTAGATGTGTTTAAGACCGTGGAGCTGGAATTTGTTTAAAAAACGGGAGCAGAGCAGCCCCAAACACCCTCATAGTCTGGTGCTCGATCGGTATGAACCTGACCAGCAAAAAAAAATAAAATAAACTTGATATCCTGATCGGATTTGGAAAAACAAAGGACCGGCAAAAAGATTGAAACTAATGACGGATTTGGAAAAACAGAGGACCAACAAAAAGATTGAAACTAATGGTTTGCAGATCTACGCCCGCCAAACATGTTCCGAAACGATGGCTAGATGGAGGGTTCCCAAACCACGCGTTACTAGCCGGCTTAGCCGCCGTACCACGCCGCCGCCACCCACATCGCCTTCCTGCATGGATGAACCCTAGATCTAGACTATATGCAAGTTCGGTATGGGCCTGCGTGGGCCGCAAAGCCCCTGCGCTGGGCCGACCAAGAGGGCTCTTGACTTGCCACTTGAAGGGCCCGCTTCGTTTTGTTTTTTTTTACAATTAATTTCCCGGTTAGGAAATCCTAATCCTCTTGCTGCTGTTTGGGAGGATTAAGGGTTAGAAATCCCAAGAAACACAAAATTTATCTATATACATATCTATAAAGTACAAAATGATTTTTCCCAAATTTGAATTTCGTCTGTCCCCTGCTTAACCGTTCGACACGAAAGAAGAGAAACCTGAAAAAAAAACATGTAATGGACCACATAGTAGGGGTTTCAATATTCAATATTTGAGGTTAAAAACGTTGAAATTGTAAAACCGAATTTTTAAAACTAGGAGCATCAAATGTCGAAGTAGGAAAAATCAAAAGATCGATGGTGTCGTTTTCAGTTGATGGCTTCATCGGTGGTGCTGTTACCTTGAACTTGATCTCTGAATGTTGATAGTTTCGCGGGTGACTCCTGGTTAGTCTACGGCTCTACGCCGTGTTCGTTTGGCTTTATCACCACCCAACAAGATTTTTCTCTCGAACAAACCAAATGCCAAAGAACTAGGTATTTTTCTCTCGGAACAAATCAAGATCGTACCAGTACCAAACGAATGCAGCCGCTAGTCTTATGCTTTAGTGGTTCGTGCTTCGTGTTTAGTTTTATTGGTGATGTGGCGTATTGTATCGTTGACGGCCGAATGATATGATCGATCGACTGATCTATCTAATGACGACGAGTATGATATGCCAGCGACTTGCTTGTCTAGTTGTCTTACTCTCCCTGATTCTCTAAAATGCTATGTTGATCGCCTTCTCCCAAGCCTGCCTGTTCAGCGAGATTATCATTGGATTAGAACCTCCGGAAAGGATGAGAGAGGATGAATTAAGCTTCTATAAAAATTAATTGCAAAAACAATCTAGTTATCGAGCCTAATTAATTAACCTTTTGTGCCTAATGTGAACCTAGACTAGCTAGTTAAAAAGAGTTTTGCAACCTACTTCCAAGTCTTTATCCTAACATGACAAATTCTAAGAAAGTAAATTGCATAAAATGAACTTGCATAAAGTAAAAAAAAAAGGGAAAGGCATAATGCCTATGTTTTCCTGGGGTATCGAGGAATCGTCACTCCGCCTAGTCCTTGTTGGAGCAACTACGCAAAGGTATCGCTCCCTCTTGATCCGCACAAGGATCAAGTGCTCTATGGCGGATATCCATTCTTCACTCCGGACCGGCGGATTCCAATACCGGATACACCTTTTTGGAGATCACCACTACTAAGCTATTTAGGTGACGCCAATCACCAAAAGTAACAAGCTAAACACTTCACTTTACCTACACTAGACAAGCAAAGGAATGGTGCATACTTGCTACTCACTAGCACTAAAAATGTCCCTAACCTTGTTGATCATGAACTTCTCGCTGCCTCTCTGGTCGCCGCAGCCCCGCGCATCGCGGCCGCCACCCCCGCCCACGGAGCCGCGCCCCTCCCTCCAGCTCACCGGAAAAGAAGGTCCCTGCCAGAGAAGACGCTTCAATATTTTGAATTCATTATTTCAACATTTTAGATTTATTATTTAAAAATTTTATTTGTATAGTTTCTACATTTTAAACGTCAATTGTTGAATTTGATAAAGTGAAATGTTTGCACTGTTAAAGTTAAATGTTGAAGTGTTTTACAAAAATATTAAAAATATTTAATCTCTCCTACATCGTTAATAGTGTCAGAAATATTTAGGGGCATTTGCGTTCTTGCCCCTACTTCGATGTGTAATTGTGAGTTTGCCCTTGATTTTTCAACTGTGAATTTGTCCTTGTTTGTTCACGAGTCATGCAATTTTGCCCCTAGTCAACGGTCAAACCAGGTGCAAATTCGTAATGAACAAGGGTAAAATCGCATACACTTGTGAATAAATGAGGGCAAATTTACACAGTTCGAAAAATAAGGGCAAAATCACCATTGCACTTCATAGTAAGGGCAAAAACACCAAGATTCCAAATATTTAATCTCTAGGTATTCCTACGTACTCTTCAAATATTGACTCTCCATGTTCAAAACATCTCATTATTCTAGTCCTGGACCTCACCCATCTGGGCGATTCGCAACTCACCCGTTGTGCGAGTCCTTTCCGCCTCCGGCCCTAGCTCCTCCTCGCCTCTAGCCTTCCCTGAAATAGGTTCATGGAGCGGGGGGTCAAGGATGGCAATGGGGCCCCGATCCCCGATGAGGATTTCTTCCATTAAGAGATATAATTAGGGTATATTTACTCCCCGTGGGGATGTTATTGGGGAAAATACGTCCCCGTCGAGGGAAGCGGGGACGTCCCGTTCTGCAGCTCCCCGTCAGGACCCCGAATATTCACATTCTATAGTCGAGTAAAGTTCAAAAGAGGCCCAATAAATAATTTACGGGCCCAAGCCAAAAATGCTCCTATATAACCACCAGAGTAAACGCTAGTTTCTCAATCATTCACTCCTTGCCCTGTCTCAGCCGCATGCGCCGCCACTCCCTCCAGCAGTCCACCTCTCCAGTTCATCCCTTTCCCTTGTCCACTGCCGGTGAGGACCGAGGAGAGAGTGAGATGGCGACTTCAGGGATTTTTTTAATTTTTCAACCCTTTTTAATCTAAAATGTTAAAACTAACTCCACCCCAACTAAAATTCCAAGAAGTAGCACTTTTGGTCGCGCCAAGCCTCGTGGCGCGACTAATACTTGAGTCACGCCACATGATGTGGCGCGACTAATGTCTACAGTGGTGTTGAAAAAAGTCGCATCTGACGTGGCGGAGGGAGTCACGCCACACTGTGTGGCGCGACTCGTACATGAGTCGGGCCACGCGCCGTGGCGTGACCGGTTCGGTCCACTGCTTGCACTGGGAGTTCTCAGTCCCATTTAGTCGTGTTTACTTATTCCTTTTAATTAGAAAATGAGCTCCTAAATTTGTGAAACTCGAGGTGTATGATCTATAGAGTGCATACGTTCCATTTTAGCTATGTGCACTACAAATCATAGTGTATAAAATGAGAAATCTTATTTTGAAATAGCCTAAGTGTTATCAAATCAACACATGAAAAATGCGAAGTCTGAAAATAGAATCAACTAGTCAACTTTGGGTATACTTTTTGAGAACTTTTACACTAATTTTTTAAATAATTTTGGGCTACAAGTGAATTTGGATGTTCATAGGATCATTTGGACAAGTGTTTGGTCAAATATAACAAAGAATTCATAATTTAAGGGAGGCTTAAATTTAGAAAGTTGTGCTGTTTTACACTAAGCCATTAAACAGCACAACTTTCTAACTTTAAGCCTCACTTAAATTATGAATTCTTTGTTATATTTGACGAAACACTTGTCCAAATGATCCTATGAACATCCAAATTCACTTGTAGCCCAAAAGTATTTAAGATATTAGTGTAAACTTTCTCAAAAAGTATGCCCAAAGTTGACTATTTTCAGACTTAGCATTTTTCATGTGTTGATTTGATAACACTTAGGCTATTTCAAAATTAGATTTCTCATTTTATACACCATGATTTGTAGTGCACATAGTTAAAATGAAACGTATACACTCTATAGATCATACATCTCGAGTTTCACAAATTTAGGAGCTCATTTTCTAATTAAAAGGAATAAGTAAACACGACTAAATGAGACTGGGAACTCCTAGTCCATGCAGTGCACCGAACCGGTCACGCCACGGTGCGTGGCGTGACTCACGTACTAGTTGCGCCACGCGGTGCGGCGTGACTTCCTCCGCCACGTCAGATGCGACTTTTTCCAACGCCACCGTGGACATTAATCGCGCCACATCATGTAGCGTGACTCAAGTATTAGTCGCGCCACGAGGCTTGCGCGACCAAAAGGGCTACTTCTTGGAATTTTAGTTGGGGTGGGTTTAGTTTTAAAATTTTAGATTAAAAGGGGTTAAAAAATAAAAAAAATCGACTTGAGGAACGGAAACACCTGTCTCTCACGCAGGCAGCCGCCAGAGACTGGAGCTGGCCTGGTCGCTCCTCTCGTCGGGGCGGAAGCGGGGGTTCACCTTACCGTTGGTAACCGGTCCGGTTACCGCGGTAACCGGTCTTACCGGTCCGGCTCGGTAAGGAAAAGCTCGGTTACCGCTCTCTAACCGAACCTATCAAACCGCTCTTTTCGGTTTACCGGTCGGTTTTACCGGTTTACCGGACCGGTTTTGGCGGTTTGGAAAACCGCTCCGGCATGTTTGTTTTAGCTCCATCTGATTTCCTAGGGACCTGAGCCTTGATGGCAACTATAGAAGGTAGATGAAAATGGATTGAGGGTTACAGGAAATTGTGTCTCGTATTTTATCATTGTTTTTGTTTGCTCACTGGGAAGGCTTGCAAATTGTATAAAATTGGATGTGTGATTTACCCGGCTTTTGTTCTTGTGTAATTGTTGATATGTTTCAAGGCTCATTGTACTTATGCAGACTGAAAAATCTGTGAACGAAGTGAAAAAAACGAGGCAATATCAGTTACGAGTTTCGGGGATTTTTCGGGGTTACGATCCCCGATGGGGGTGTCATCCCCGAACGGGGACGCGGATGGGGAAAATCTCACCCCCGTGTAATTAGCGGGGACGGGGAGCGGAAAGATTTGCTTCACTCGGGGGCAGAACGTTGTGCCAAAACCCGATGGGGATGGCCCCGTTGCCATCCCTAGTCTTGCATGTAGCGCATAACTGATTCTTCTTCCCATTTCAGGAAATAGGTTTCACGAAGAGTGGAGAGGAAAGTAAAATATACACGTGGTTAGTTCAAGCCTGAAACCAAACTTTTCTTTTTGAAATACATATGTGTACTAGATAAGGAAACACAAACAACACCAGATACGTACGGGAAGGATACAATTGTACCGCCCACTTTGCACAAAGACCCCTAAAGAAACAGGAAAACACAAACAATTCTTGAGCCTTGTGCTTGCCGTCGGAGTCACCAAAGATCGCTGTCATCCAACGCAGCCGTCGACGAGGACCCCGGCCATCACCCAGATTTGGAGAAGCTCTATCGCTCTGAGGCTTTGAAGTGAGCCGAAGTAGACACCCGTCCGGGAGGACGGGATGGGAGCATCGCTGGTCGCCCATCGGCCGGGGCAGTGCCCCCAAGCCCTCCGGATCTTTTTGAATCGTTGCTCGTCGTCGACGACTTCCGCCACCGAGGGGAAGCCCGAGCTTGATTCATCAAGCCGCCTAGAACAGCAAAGCCGCATCCACCTCACCTCATCGAGATGATGTGCCGCCGCACACGACTCTGTACGGGGGACTCCGTTGGAGCCCTCCTTCACAAGCTCGCCGTCGGTGCCGGGAGCAAAACGCCAACGAGGCGAGGACGAGCCGGGAAGGACTTATTCCATGTCGTCGCCGCCGACACCGCCTCGCCGACTAAAACGTTCCTATTTTAATAGGGACTAAATGTGATACAAATATCGGTCCCGGGAGGTTGATAACACATTTATTCAACAGATAGTTCAGTCACCGTACAACTCCCGTGGGAGTGGGCGTTTAAGCCACGCTAAAAGGATAAGTAGCCAAGCAACGATTACACTCCAGAACACAAATAAGATTATGTCTGGGTTGAGCAGCAAAAAGACTACGCGACAGGTCACACAGGCCCGGCCCTGGGGGCAGGGCGAGAGGGGCGGCCGCCGGGCCCCCAAAATCACAGGCCCCTTCCGCACACGTGGTCGGCAGGTGCAGCACCGTGTCGTTTCGTCGCCTACGTGTATGATCGTGTCACGTCTTTGCTGTCTTCTCCTCGATACATCATGTTTGCTTCGCGCTTAATTCTTCTGTGGATTCGGCGGGAAGTGGTTCCTCTGCAAAACTGCAGAGAGAGGCACCGGCCCCCACCTCGCATGGGAAAGCTCCGACTCCGAGTCCAGAATGCGCGACCGCCGAACGCCGCCGCCGTCTCCCCCAGTCATGCGGCCGCACCGGCGACCTCCGCCGCGGCCGCGCGCTCCATGCGCTGCTCCTGCTCTCCGGCGCAGCCGCCGCGTCCACCATCCTCACCAACCACCTCATCACCATGTATGTACTCCTACTGCGCCGACGCCGCTTCCGCCGTTCGCGTGTTCCGCGCCCTGCACCGCCCCAACCTCGTCTCCTGGACGAGACGACGCTCGTCTCCGGGCTCGCCCAGAACTCCATGCACCGCGACGCGCTCGCGGCCTTCACAGCCATGCGCCGAGCGGGCGCCGCGACACCGAGCTCTTCGTCGCGAGCAACCTCGCGGACATGTACTCCGAGTGCGGTCTTGTGTATGAGGCGTGCAGGGTGTTTGACCAAATGCCGCACAAGGATATGCTGTCGCCTGGACTGCCATGATCGACGGCTATGCCAAGAACGGGAGCCTCCAGGAAGCTGTTATGGCTTTCCAGGATACGAGACGCGAGGGGCTGGCTGGTGGGAGCTGACCAGCATATCTTCCGCAGTGCATTGAGTGCTGCATCAGTAGGCCTCAAGGATGGGCGGCTTGGTCGTAGCCTGCATTGTTGCATTATTAAGACAGGGTTTGAACTGGAGACAGGGTCATGTATGCTAAGTCTGGGGATTTGGAGAATGCCTCTCGTGTGGCGAAGATTGATCCTGGAGGCTGGAATGTTGTGTCCGGCACCTCACTTGTCGATGGATACATTGAAAATGATCGTGTCGAGGAGGCCCTTGAAACATATACTGAGCTGCGGAGGCGGGGTGTTAGGAGGCCCAATGAATTCACTTTCTCAAGCATGATTGAGGGCTGTGCCATGCAAGCTCTGCTCGAACAAGGTACTCAGCTGCATGCTCATGTGATCAAGACTAGCTGGATTGGCGATTTGTTTTGATTGTTGGTTATACCCTTGTGGATATGTATGGAAAATGTGGCCTCATAAGTTTGTCCATTCAGTTATTTAATGAGATTGGATACCGCACTGAGATTGCCTGGAATGCAGTGATAAATGTATATGCACACCATGGTCATGGTTGGGAACGAAGCAATCCAAGCTTTTGACAGGATGATCGCAAGTGGTATCAGGCCAAATCACATTACATTTGTCAGCCTGCTGACAGCATGCAGTCATGCTGGATTTGTGGACAAAGGACTAAAATACTTCTACTCCATGAAGGATGAATATGGTATTGAGCCTCAAAGGGAGCATTATTCATGTATCATTGATATGTATGGTCGAGCTGGGAGACTAGATGAAGCAAAAAAAATTCATAAGTGAGATGCCTGTCCGACCTAATGTGCATGGTTGGTGCTCCTTGCTTGGAGCTTGCGGGGTGCGTGGAAACAAGGAGCTGGGAGAGATTGCTGCGCAAAATCTTATGAAGCTTGAGCCAGATAACACCAGTATTCATGTATCTCTTTCTGGGATATACGCATCATTGGGCCAATGGGAGGATGTGAAGGCAGTCAGGAAGTTGATGACGGATAGGAGGATTAAGAAGCTGCCTGGTTTTAGCTGGGTCGATGCTAACAAGCAAACACATGTGTTTGGATCTGAAGATTGGTCACACCCACAGCAGGAGCAGATATATAAAAAGCTCGAGGAGCTCTCTGAAAGGATAAAGGAGGAAGGTTATGTTCCAGACACAATGTCCTTGCCACTTAACCTAGAAGATAGAGCAAAGGAGAGGCTTCTGCGCTATCACAGTGAGAGGATTGCAGTGGCTTTTGCTTTGATAAGCATGCCAGCTACGAAACCAATCATAGTGAAGAAGAATTTGCGGATCTGTGCAGACTGCCATTCTGCATTGAAGTTCATATCTAAGGTAGAAAGTAGGGATATTATCATTAGAGATAATTCCAGGTTCCACCATTTTGTTAAAGGGAGATTTCCTGTGGAGATTACTGGTGACTAACTTTTATCCATCACTACCATTGGCAATAGAAAAGATACAAATGGAATTCATACATTGCCGTCAGCTATTTTTTTCACAATTCTTAAACTTTACATGATGTCACAGTGCCACTGGTCCACATCATGTGAATGTACAATTACCAGATATAACATTTTTTATCCTGCAGATGAAATGCAACCAAAACACTATTTAGAAAAGGAAAATGTGTGTTGCCATTTCAATAAACAGTGATTTGCTTGACAGTGCCTATAGTTAATAAAAGATACACTGCTAAGTTAATTAAGAAGACTGTCATTTGAAGTGTTTCACTCTGCTAAGGTATGCAAATAATTTGAGGCACACAGAACATCAGATATCCAGAGTCTTGATTTTTATATTCCATGTCATTTATGTTTCACGCATGCTTTTCTTTTTCTTAAGCACGTCAAATAGGAAACCTTTGTGTCTAAAACATATCAATATTATCTTATCAGTATCAAGTGTGCATACTGCACGATTCCATAGGAATGGAACAGGGTAACAGTAGCTCTAGTGTTTCTAATATCAAATGAAGATTAAATGACCTTCCTTTGAGCATTCATTATAGTAGGTAACTGAAGGGAGAGGCACAGTTCTCTGTCTCTTACCCTAACAATTGATTTCACATGAAAACTTTCCCCTCAAACCAGTTCTTGTACTGTGTATCCTATTTGTTAGGTAGAAGAACAGGAGTAACAAGAAAATAATAAAAGGAATGTAACAGCTTAGATTACTTGTAACACTATGTTTCCTCTAAAAGAAATTTACTGAATCCACTGCAGTGTAATCATCATATTTGCAATTTTGAGACCTTGAATTCCTTTTAACTGTTGTGTAAAGATAATAGGGTCAGCCCCTTTAATTGTTTAACTCATGAACAGGTATATGTATCTTACCTCTTAATTATCAACTGAGATTTTTGCCAGAACATGGAAATCTGGTAGGGGAAGGTTAATTGCAGAGGGTTCTTTTACCCCCTGTTAAGTGATAAAGGCTTCCAACTGGTTGCTTAAAACTTCTTTTCATGCTCTGTTATACGGGGTGGAATGTTGGCCTACTAAAAGGCGACATGTGCAGCAACTGAGTGTAGCAGAGATGCGGATGTTGAGGTGGTCTTGCGGGTACACAAGAAGGGATAGAATCCGGAATGAAGATATTCGGGAGAAGGTCGGGGTGGCACCTATTGAGGAGAAATTGATCCAACATCGGCTGAGATGGTTTGGACACGTCCAGCGGAGGCCTCCCGAAGCGCCTGTGTGTAATGGGGTTTTAAAGCGGGTCGATAATGTAAAGAGAGGTAGAGGTAGACCTAGACTGACTTGGGATGAGGCGGTCAAAAGAGACCTTAAGGAGTGCAATATTTCCAAAGAAATAGTTTTTTGATAGGAGTGCTTGGAGACTGGCTATCAACGTGCCTGAACCTTGATCTTTGTTTCTTGGGTTTCATCTCTAGCCTACCCCAACTTGCTTGGGACTAAAGGCTTTGTTGTTGTTGTTGTTGAAATTACTGTCATGCCCTTGGATGGAAAAAGAAGACTGGGTTGGAATCTTTCTACGTTTTATACAATTTCATTAATACAGAAAAGTTGCTTCTTTATATAGACTTTTCCTGTAGCTTTTATCATCATCATCCTATTCCTTGCTAAGTTTACATTTCTAGGATTAATTTTCACAAAGCCATGTTTTGGTGTCCAGTTAGTGAAAGTTATACATAATTTGGCTTAATAGTAGAAATCACATGTATATTTTGCAAAGAAAAAAAAAGACTTGATCCTCATCTTTACTACATGTACCACTTTCCTAGCTGATACCTGGCTATATTTCTGTGCAAGGTTCCTTTCCTTGTAAGAAATGATTCCTACTCATGCCCATTAAAATAAGGTGAGACAGCCTAAGAATTCAGAAGTTGCTTTGTTTGATAGAATAAAGTAGTGTATTGTATACTAACTTAGCACTTTCTCCTGCAGAGTCATCATCTGGTCATCAGGATCATAAATATGAAATAGTGACATACTTTATGAACTTCAGCGGCAAGAGTGGTATCCAAATGCTACGTGAACTTTGTCAATGCTATTTAATCCTGAGATAAATTTAAATAAGCATCAGTGGGAGGTATGATATACCTAAAGTCTACTAAATCCCTGAAAATATTACTAGCCAATCACACATGTCATGTACCTAAAATATTATAAATAAACACAGAGGAAAATAAATAAATAAATAAATAAAATTAAAAAAGCAAAGAGGTGCTTGGGGGATAATACTATCACATGCACACAGAGGATATATTTGTTCGTGGTGGCAATATATTTAAGAATTTGACATAAGAAAGAAGTTTCTTTTTAAGAAAACAGAAGGGGCACACCCCTACTGGTTATAAATTAAAAGGGGGAAATTGTACAGGAAGAATAACCAAAGAACAAGAACAATAAATGACAGAGGAAATGGTAGTGAAGATTACAAAAGGGAATCTAGCAAATCACTAATATCTCATCTTACATAAGAATGATGCATAGCTAGCACCATGTGGAAGGCTGGAGGTATTATATTCTTATTAGAAAAAATTTGTTTGCACACATTTGCTTCGGATGAGACCTTTAGTTCACCATAACTCATATCCAGTTATACTTTACAAGTGCAAGTATCTGTGGAGAGCTGAGCCTCTCCACGATAACCTTTTGGTTACCGAAAAAGGGGGTATCACTAGGATCTGATTGATGAGTTCATTCAATATGATTTTTTTTAGACCAGTTCATTCAATATGAATTGATCAGTGTATTTGACAGTACTCAATCCTTCAAATGCGTTATTGGAAAACTTTGCTTTCCAGTAAATGTGATTGATCAAGTCTATGTGTTTGATGTACATGTACCATATCAACATGGTATGTAGTATGCTTCAGATTACAGAACTACATGTATCATCTCATCTTCTGAATTACATGCTGAAGATATTTAAATGACTTCTCATAGCTGACAAAACCCATGAACCAAAAATCAAAACCATCATAAGTAACTACATCAATATACTTCTCATCTGGATTGTATAAATTTCCCTGCACTGAAGCACTCTTTATCCTTTTTGTGGGGATCAAAACCTGCAGAAAGGTACAATGTTTATTAGCTTTTATTCGAGTATGTCCTATATATCTCTGGGTCTCATTTTCTATCTGTTAAACTACAGGCACTGCCATACTGAAGAGTTTTTTCTTCAATTACCTTGTAGGGCACCCTTGTCCTTCCTCCCTTGGAACATACTAAACTCAGAGGCCTATCACTATGGAAGGCAATTTTCTCAGTTGAGATGAAAAGTATTCCAGCTATTGGACCAGCGGTGGTTGAAAGATAGCATTGGAAAGCTTTCATTAGTTTCTCATCTTTCTCGACTGCAAAGTATTCTCTGAAGACTTTGTCAATACCACCAGCTTGGAGAACCTTTGCGCCGAAGCTTAGCTTCCCTTTGATAGTTTCTGAAATATTTGGTCCTAGAGTTAGAGTTACTGCAAAGAAAATATTGTATCAGTGATGGGAATTTTTATTTTATCAACATAACACACCTTTCATTCGTAGAAGAGGACAATGGTTGAATTCTTACAGTGTTCTTTGAACCCTTGCATGTAGTTGTCTGTTTTCTGGCTCAATTTGCTCATCCGATACATGAAGGAACTCTTCTTATCTGTATCATGCAAAGGATATCAAATCAGTATGGGCATGCAAAGTTATTGCAGAGGGAGAACTGGGGAAGCAGGTTGTGAGATTCTTACTCTTTTGGCGAATCAAGGCCGAACATGAAGGTTTTACTTGTGTTTCCTCATTGGCATATGCAAATGAAACCAACGGAATTCCGATGACATGCTCTTGGGTGAAACTCTCCATTGCTTGGAGAAACTGTCTACAATTCTGCTTGGGATGCTGGGATTTCCTCTTTGCCTGTGAGAAGTTGATCCCTGCTAGTGCTCAGAGTCTGAGCTGTATGTGTGCATTTATATGGTGAAGCTACCAAAAAGGCAACTTTATTCCAGGGGACAATGTGGTGTAACTGAATCAGCACTTCATGTGCATGGTCTGCTTTCTTGACTAAAGAAATGGCTATGAGCAGAACAGTTGGTGCTTTCAACCCAGCCAATGGGGAGGTACCAATACTTTTCTTTCCTGGTCTTTCTATTGCTTACAACAAGGTTGATGAGGCGGGTGATGACAAGCTTACAGTTAGTTTATAAAGTTCTGGTGAGAGTACATATAGGTGATGCTAACTTATATAATATAATGAACTCTAATTAATGTATGACATGTAGCGCATAACTGATTCTTCTTCCCATTTCAGGAAATAGGTTCATGGAGAGTGGAGAGGAAAGTAAAATATACACATGGTTGGTTCAAGCCTGAAACCAAACTAATGGTATACACTTTGGTTCCCATATGTCTCCCTTTCACGCATACTTGAGTCACATTCTTGTGAAGAATGTTTGAAACTTTGAACAATCTAGAAAAGTGTGCACATGGTACTATGGTAAGTTTACATGACAAGATCGGTACCACCTCTATCCTGTGAAGATGGGTATCATGAATCTGATGCTTAGTATGAAACAGAAGAGTAACAGAAATTAAAAAATGTTTTCTTCTGTGCACTCATTGTCACATATTTGTGTAGAATTGAAGAAACTTAGACAAACATTTTCCTACCAGATTCATGGTTCAAGAACATGGTGGCCCAGGTGATGGGCTCGGACTTGTGAATGATGTGGAATCGGAATAATCTGATGTGTAAACTAGTCACTTTATGCAAGTATGGACTTAAATATATCATACTCTTTCTTTGTTCCAGGTCTCCACTTCATTTGCCATGCCAGGTGATCTTTCTTGATAAAGCCATTGGTACTAGCTGTCTTGTGACATCCTTTGTTTAGTTCAAAATTGGTGATTGTTATAATTACGATAGCAATATTTATATCTGCACTTTGTCACTTATGATCTGACATGTGGCAAGTCCATTGTGCATAATATTGGCTAAGACCAAGTCAAGCTACCCAGCTATGTATCCTATTTGTCCGTGTATCAGATGAAATATGATGTGATGACTGATGAGCAATATGTATAGGTAAACAGTAACTGCTTGTTGACAAGTCATGTGACGTATAAGGAGTGTGGTCCACTCTGGTTGCCTGAGATCGGTCGGGTCCTGCGTGAGGACGGGGTACTATTTTTCCTCCCCTTGATCGATCAAAGCATTAAATTATGTAGTTTCATCTTGTAAATCTTTGTACATGAACTACCTTATTTGTTTGTTTATAAACCCCCCCCCCCCCCAAAAAAAAAAAAAACTAGAACCGACGGGGTGAAGGGCCTCGGGATTTTTCATTAAGAAGGGAGACCTTCTCCCGGTCTAGAAAAATCTCCGAACTCCGGCTACGCTGGTGAGGTTTTTTTAAAAAAAAAACAGCCCCATAAATCCGTCTTCATGAGAAATTAAACCTGGACTACTGGTGCGACCATACCTCTCAGTCCCCAACCAATTAGGCTAGAGGACATTAGGTGATATATAAAACCATATAAAACAAAAGTCGAAGCCATCAACAGTAACCACGTCAGTATATTTCTTATCAGGGTTGTACGAATTTTCTGTTACAGCAGTAGTCTTTACCCTCTTTGTGGGGATGAAGACCTGTAAGGTGTTTTTGAATCATCTGGTTACACTTCGTGTGCATGTCCAAATACCACTGGACCACATTTCTCTACGTTAAGGATATTTTGATTCAATCACCTTTAGGGAACCATTGTGTTTCCTCTTTGGGAGATACTACTAAATTCAAAGGTCAACCAGGATGGAAATATTTTTTTTTTAAGTTGAGATGACAATCATTCAGGCTATTGGACCAGCTGTGGTTGAAAGATAACATTGGGAAACCTTCAGTAGCTTCTCCGCTTCTCATTGTTTTCGACTGTGAAGTATTCCCGGAAGACTTATCAATACTGCGTTGGAGTCTTGGAGAACCTTTGCACCAATGCTTAATTTACAGGTTTCTGGAAATTTTGATCCCAGAGTTACTGAAAGGTGTCTTAGTTACTAGTCATCAGAAGTTTAATTGTAAACATTCCACTACTGTTGTTGAGGGAAAACATTACTTGACTGAACTCTCACAGTGGTTATTGAACTCCTGCACGTAGCAATCTGTTTCGTGGCTCAGTTTACCCATCTGGTGAATGAATGAGCTCTTCTTATCAGGATACAGATAAGAAGTAGGGAAATGTGGAAGCAGGTTGTTCGGGAAATAGGAAAATATGGAGAGAGGTTGTGAGATTCTAGTACTCTTCTGAAGCAAGTCAGAACAGGAAGCTTTAATCGTGTTTTCTCGTCAGTTTATGTAAAGAAACCTAAGGACTTACAACTGCATTCTCCTGGTCCAAACTTTCCATTGAAATCCCATCCTGCATGAGACAGGCCGGGGCACACTCTTTTTCTCTGAACATTAGATCCGAATGATGAATTTGTTTGATTCTGTTATTTGGTATTGTAAACTTTTGTACATAAACAGCCTTATATATTTATAAATAATATATTTAATATGGTCCTTCCTTGGCATTCTCATAAAAAAAATGTTTGAGAATGCTGTATCCTTCATAAACATCACTGGAAATAGTTGCTTTCAATTCAATGTGATTGATCAACTCTATCTGTCTAATGTACATATACATATGCCATGTCAGCATGGTTTGCGGTATGTTCAAGACTAAAGAACTACATGTATCATTTTAACTCGGAAATTACATGCTGAAGGTATCTGAATGACTTCTCGTAGCTTACAAAACCCATAAACCAAAAATCAAAGCCGTCAACCGTAACTAGATCAATGTACTTCTCATCGGGATTGTACAAATTTTCTCTCACTGAAGCACTCTTTATCCTTTTTGTGGGGATCAACACCTGCAGAAGGTACAAATTTCATTAGTTTTAGCAACATGTGTGCATGCAAATATCTTTTTGAACTAAATTTTTGTCTGATGATTTTCAGGTACTCTATTGTGATTAAAATTTGCTTCAGTTAATCAGTTACCTTGTAGGGCACCCTTGTCCTGCCTCCCTTGGAGCATGCTAAACTCAGAGGCCTATCACTATGGAAAGCAATCTTCGCAGTTGAGATGAAAATCATTCCAGCTATCGGACCAGCTGTGGCTGAAAGATAACATTGGAAGGCCTTCAACAATCTTTCATCTTTCTCGACTACAAAGTATTCCCTGAAGACTTTATCAATGCTGCCAGCTTGTAGAACCTTTGCACCGAAGCTCAATTTCCCTTTGATGGTTTCTGAAAGTTTTGGTCCCAGGTTTACTGCAGAGAAAAAAGATTCATCAGTGATCAGAACTTTTAACTATCTCGCATAACACATCTTTTTTTCTTCAAGAAAGGACAATGGTTGGATTCTTACAGTGTTCTTTGAACCCTTGCATGTAGCTATCTGTTTTCTGGCTCAATTTTGCTCATCCGATAAATGAACAAAGTCTTCTTATATATCTGTATCCATTAAAGGGATGGCAAATCAGTATTAATCTACAAAGTAAAGCTGTCGCAAAGGGAGAACTAAAGAAGCAGGTTGTGAGATTCTTACTCTTCTTATGAATCAAGGCAGAACATGAAGGCTTTCCTTGTGTTTCTTCTTGGGCATATGCAAACGACGCCAAAGGAATTCCGACGACGTGCTCCTGGGCAAAACTCTCCATTGTTTGGACTTTGGAGCTGCTCTATCTGCACTTGTGCTTGGATGCTGGGAGTTCTCTTTGCCTGCCTCCCGTGAGTAGTTAGTTGGTGCCTCTGCTAGTGCTGGGAGTCGGAGCCAGATGCGGGTCTTTTATAAGGTGCAGTGCAGCTACCTAAAAAGACAACTTTATTCGAGGGAACAATATGGTGTAACCGAATCAGCACATTATGCTGCATACTCACCATCGCCTCATCAGGAACAAAGGCAAGGCCTGCTTTAATTTCTTGACTAAAGGAATGGGCACGAGCATAACACTTGGAGCTTTCAACCCAGCTAATAAGGAGGTACCTGTTCTTTCCTTTCCTACATACTGCACTTCCTATATTGCTTTAATTTGTTCAAGTTGTTGATGAGGCAGTTGATGACATGCTTATGGTTATTGGCTAGCTTTATATTATGAGGTGCTGACGGGAGAGCATGTAGGCTTTCTTCTACTTATAATGCTGAACCCTAAATAGTTAATGGCACGATAGTGCACAAAAGATTCTTTTTAATTTTCCCATTCCGGGAAATGGGTTCCTGAAGGGTGGAGAAGAAAGTAAAACAAACACGTGGTTGGTTCAAACTACAAACCAAACTACAGGTATGCATCTGCTTCCGGTATATGTCTGATGTCTGCCTTTCACGCATATTTTGAGTCACGTTTTTGTGGAGAATGTTGTTAGGAATCTCAAAGCAATCTAGAAACATGTGCACAAGCGAAGTGTGCATGACAAGTTCAGTAGTGGCACATGTCTGGAGATGATGCTGGTTTAAATCTGGTGCTAAGTATATTGAATAGAAGAGTAACAGAAAACAAACACGTGGGCCTCTGCTGGCTGCTGTGTGTTATCGCCATTACGTGTTCGTGTATTTGGGTTCAGAAGGAAATGTTGAAATGCTTTGAGTTCTGCTAATACCGCTGATTGTACTTTTTCATCTCTGCAGATCCTTGTTTGTCCATGGTGTATGAGAATTGAGAAGTTGACTATCTGGCATTTTGTCTGCTTCATAACGGCAATAACAGCATGCCTGCCTCCGTAGCTCGTTGGTTTCTTTACTTGGATTTTTGGAGTTGTTTTCAGCAATTTACTATACCTTAATGCTAGACTGTTGATCAAAGCAAAATAAAAGCATTCAATTATGCTGAGCCTTTCAGCTTAAGATCTCCCTTTTACAGCACTGTTCGGTTGGCTGGTGGCTGATGGCCGGTCTTTGGTTTGTTCCGAGAGAAGATCTTACCGCTTCTTAGTTCTTTGGTGGCTGGTTTGTTGTGAGAGAAAAAGATCTTTTTTTGGTGGTACGATAAGCCAAGCGAACGGGGTGTTAGTTGAGGCTCCAAATCGCCTGTTTTCCTTTTTCTTTCTGTTGTACCTGTGGGCCATGCACAACCGTGTGTCTAGAATTATTCAGAGTCTTAAACAAACATAGAAAACTATTTTCCACTTACCTCAAAAAAAAAAACTATTTTCCATGCCAGATTCAATGGTTCAAGAACTTGGTGACCCACCAGGTGATGGGCTCGGACTTGTGATTGATATGGATGCGGGGTTGGACTAATCTGATGTGTAAAACCGTTCGCTTTCCGCTAATCCGGACTTGGTTTAATGATATCATAATCTTGCTTCACTCCGCTTTCCATGCCAGGTGTTGACATGACATACGTGGAACCTATGCAGAACCCCATCAGAAAGGTGATCTTGCTCAGAAAAAAGCCATTGGTTTGTTAGCTGTCCTTCGAGATCCCATGTCTATGTGAATATTGTTGATTGGTGAAGGTAGAGATATTGTATCTGCACTTTAATTTGCAACTCTTACTGTGACAAGTGACAGTAGCCCATGAGTCAAATAATTTGCGATGCGGTGACTGATGAGCAATATATGTTATGTGAATATATTAATTTGTGGACAACTTATGGCAGTATGCCAGTATATAGAAAACAAAACTGGGGTTCGGTGAGGCTGCCTGCAATTCTGCTTACCAAAAACATAAACGCCTTCATTCCCTTTGAACCGAACAAAGGGGTTGGAATTTTGTTAGGACCGCTGCAGGGTTTGGATGTGTTTTGAAGACGCGAATGATGATCAAATATAAACATGCGTCAGCATTTCCAGTACCAACCTGATAGCAGATCCAAGCAGGAAGCAACAGAACTGGTTAAATTAAACACCATAATATTTATATGAATAATCGAGCCGCCGTTAGGGGTGGAAATTAGTAACTAACCTTAGGGAAACCTCCCCCTAAGTATTTTTCACCAGTTTGAACCCCCGCCATGAGGCCAGTCTCAGTGGAAGGGGTCATGGACACAGGTACCAAGTTTGCCACATCAGCTTTTCAGCATGATGACTCTGTCACTCTCAATGCACAGGGTCATAGGCACATTTTCATAGGTAGAATCCAACATTTAACCTCTCACAAGGTTCTTGGTAACTGTGATGACCTTGGGTCATCACCATGACCCTCTCATCACCTCTCACCTCATTAATTTGATGCCATGTCATCAAACAAGCTTATGTGGCGGTGTATTTATTATCCATGACCCTTCCATTGAGACTAGCCTGGTACGCCTATAAGTATTTTTCTATATTAGCCACTAAAATTATTTTATTTATATCTTGACCCTTATGGCCTTTTCAATCTCATACTTTTCACATTTATAAGCTCCGTTTTTGCAATTCCTTACGTTGACGCGATTGTAGCACAGAGTGCTATCATTTAGTATGTCTTCGTAAACTTTCTTTATATCAATGTACTGGTAGTGTATTTATTTGATTAGTTACATACCCCGCGCATTGCTGCGAGAGTTTTTTAAACAAAATTTTAAGGTGAAATGTGAAAGTAGTGACACCAAAGATATTACATGGCAATATACGTTTGTAAACTCATTATACATGAAAGCATGTTATTTTGTTGAGAGTGAATCATTCTAAAATCGTCAGCAGGAATTTTGTGGTGTGATATACATGCTATAAGCCACAGAAAATCGATTCAAGACATAAATATGTGATTTGGTGGATGATGACATGGCGTATAGTGGATGGTGACATGGCACATAGTGGATGATGACGTGGAATGCTTGCATGTTGAGAGAAATCCAACCATGACTTCACATATATAAGTTTTATAGATTAATAATGCATTAAGTTCGTTGTTTGAGGATGTATATAAATGTGGCATAGAGATTATTAAAGCCTCTCATTGCCATCACTCTGAAACTTTATTTCCACCGTACCATTTCGTTACTATTTGTGATTGCCATTAATTGTCGTAGAAAAAGCGTTTCCCCCCTGATCCCTGGCATGAGGGCAGTCCCAATGCAGACTCCATTAATTATACTGCCATGTAAGCAAAATATTGATGTGGCAGGACATTTACTGAAGAAAGAGAGGAACAAACGAAGAAACCAAGTCTTCACGCAAATCAAGATTATTTATGAGAGAGAGACAAGTGGGCCATGTGATACTATGATAGAAAATTGCATTGTAGAAGATAATTTCTTGACACAAAGTCCTAGATTATTATAGAAACTATGATAGTTTCTAGCATTGAGACTGCCCTGACTACCGCAAGGCGAGCTCCGTAGAGGGCATGCAGATGCGGCTTACACACCACCACGTCGCCCATTGCTGATCACCCCCGAGCAATTTTAGAGTAAAAATTGCAACGGGGGATTCAACCATATAGATGGCATACAAGAAACATCTTTTTTGTTTTAGTGGAAAAGGGAGACTATTATAATATATCACACATCTTCAAAATCAAATTAAATTATTTTATCCGTAGCAATACACAGTATAACTGACATATCTACTAGTTATATATGTATATAGAACAAACTATATGAGTTAATGGGACAAAAGTTTGTACCATACCCACCCCCATCGTACCTCTGTCTTCTCTTTTTATTTTACAAAACAACGGTACATTGCATACACAATCACCCTTTATCAAACACACGCAAGTAAACATTCTCAAAAAAAAAAACACACGCAAGTAAACTTATCCCTACAAACACATTTTAAATACAATCTAAAAAAACACATTTCAAATACTTAGATCTGTAGATTTTTTAGATTACGTAGTCACATGGGTGCCTCATCGGCAATGGCTACCATTAAAATAATATCACCTCTTGAAATATAAGTATATTAAAAAAATACAAACACACTTTTTTTTATATCAAATACAAACACACTTGCAACGACTCAAACCTCGTACAAGGAAGGTTTTGTTACCAACCACCTGGCTTACAACCTACTTCATAGGTTCCAAATTGTAACTCGTTATTAAAATATTTTCGGCATCGCTAGCGCCCGGACGTCCGATCCGGCGCTAGCGTCGGACGCATCGTGAGCCGCATGATCTGGATAAAGATCTCTATCAGCCGTTCGATCGGGCGAGGCGCGCGTTCAATGTTGCGAAAAACTTTTAAGATGTTGCGGAAGTTATTATTCAATGTTGCGAACCTCGTCCGTGCAACATCCAACGAGAGAAGTTTCCATCGATGTTGCGAGTTTATGTCTGTCATGTTGCGAGCGGCAGGGGTCGCAACATTCAGTGTTTCGGGGGATTTGCCCACGGGCGCACGGCTGTCTTCCTCCCCCCCGGGCTCGCGGCTCACGCGGGGGGGTGAGGGCGGCGGCGCCAAGGTTCTCTCCTCACCGGGAGGGTCCATGGCGCATATACTCCAGGGAATCGAGTGCCCCCCATCGGGTGAAGCCTTCTCCGACAGCACTGAGCACAAGGTTGGACGGATTGTTGGAAGGCGATCTGCAGATCCGATGAAGATGCACATCAATACAAACCTAGGTTCGTCGAGCGGCTACCATGGGAGACCTGCGGCTACTGCGCCCAACACCGCGGGGGAAGTGCTCCCGGGATCGTCAGCTGGGCAGGTTGGAGATCCGCCCCCCGCATCCCCACATACACCTCCCCGCCCACCTTCATTGTTTGCTTTTTGCATCTTGCGATGTTGGTAGCGCGAGGAACCCCATGTTCCGCACTATGTTGGAATTTTGGCGACTTTTGCTACTTGTTTTGGATCCTATTGCCGCAACTTTTGATGTTGCAAAGTGTTTGCATCACCGAAACATTTTTGTATGCCGCTTGCAACACATGATTTACCCTGTTGCGACATAAAATTCTGTAGGTGCGTGATTGGAATCTGCTGCACTGGACTGCAGCAAGCTCGAGCGGCAACAGCGCGCCTGCACCCTACAACACGGTGTCAATGCCTCCGTCATCATCCGCAAAACAGGTTAGGTCCACCGCCGCCGTGCAAAAAAATGTTGTTACTTATTTTAGATCCCTTTGCTGCACCTTTTGATGTTTCGGAAACTTTTGATGTTGCGTAGCAATGTTGCTGGTTTTTTAATGATGGAAACATTTTGGTATGTCATTTGCAACATGTGATTAACCCTGCTGCAACATGAATTTCTGTAGGTGCGTGATTTGAATCGTCGCCCCCAAGCTCGAGCGGCAACAGTGTGGGCGTTACAAATGTTTCGGCTAACTCGACTGAGCATGTGCAAGTAATGGTTGGAGAAGATGAGGTCTATTTTGAGGATGAGGATGTTGTGTGCTCACAACCAGTGCAGCCGTGTATTGGTATGGAATTTGACACAGTAGAAGAAGCACAAAGAGTGTACAACGACTATGCTTTCAAAATGGGTTTTAGCATCAGGGTCGCTTCGAGCAGAATCAGCGGAAAAAGAGGTAGCAAAGAACTGATCAGAAAAGAATGGGAATGCTCCCATGCTAGGAAGCCAACTCAGGACACAGAGGATGAAACCAACTCGGGGGCTTCGACAAATGACACAACTAAATCAGAAGGTACAAAAAAGAGGGCAGCAAACGCTGTATTAACCACGTCAACAAGGAAGCGCAACACCATCAAAAAGTTTGATTGCAAAGCTCATATGGCGAGTTGGCAAAAGAGATGGGAAGTGGAGAGTAATTGTAATGCGGCTTCGAGCATAGCCACCCCCTTGTGAAGGGCGTTGGGGTGAGGAAACATTTGAGGTCCCACCGAGCATATCGTGGGCCGACTATGAGTTGCCGAAAACATTACACCACGAAACATCAAGCACCATGCGGATAATGGGAATTCTTGGTGATTTCCATGGTGGGATTGCCAACCTTACTTTCAAGCAGCAAGGATGTATCGAACATGAGGACGCGCTTGAGGGGAGTTCTGAGCTATAGAGACATGGATGCAACATTGGAGTATTTCCAGAAGCAGCAAGCTGAAAGTCCTTCCTTCTACTACGCTACAATGATTGATGCAGAAAATGCTTTGCGGGGCCTATTTTGGGTTGATGGCAGGACAAGGGAGCTGTACAAGAGTTTTGGTGATTGCATATTCCTGGACACAACATTTTGCACAAATAGATACAGCATGCCGTTTGCGCCTATTGTTGGGATAAACAACCACCTACAAAGCATATTGCTTGGGTGTGCGTTGCTGCCTGATGAAACAACTGAAACATTTGTTTGGATGTTGGAGAGGTCAAGGAAGCGATGGGTGGAAGAGAGCCAACAAACATAATGACAGACCAGGATAAAGCAATGAAAGCGGCGATAGCTATAGTCTTCCCAAAGGCAGTCCACAGATGTTGCAAGTGGCACGTACTGAGCAAAGCTACCGAGAAGTTTGCGTGGTTGATCAGTCACGAGAACGACTTTGCAAAAGAGTTCGATTACTGTGTGAACCGCACTGAAACACCAGAAGAGTATGAAGGTTGGTGGGCGATGTTGGGGGAAAAGTACAAGCTGCAAGACAATGAGTTCTTCCAAAGCATTTCGGCGACACGAAGCATGTGGGCCCCTCGCGTACTTCGAAGGGACTTCTTTCCTTTCACGGGCACAACAGAAGGTCCGAAAGCATGAATTCATTATTCAAAAAGGTCATCCACCCTCAAGACTCGGTCTTTGCTGCAGTTCGTGACACAATATGACTACATCATGGACACCGAGCCGAAAGAGAAAACAAAGAGCGATGCAAAGGGGCGATTTCAGACCCCCCGCTGTGGGGGAGGTACTCTTTCGAGAAGCAGGCAGCGCAATTCTACACTGGTGAAGTGTTTGGTAAATTTCAAGAGTTGCTGCGTGATTCAACAATATTCAAGATAGGAGGGGTTGCTGCTGATGACCAAGGTTGGTCCTTTCAAGTTGTGCACCCGACGTCCGTCGAGTCCGCACGGTGTCACTCGATAGACATGCAACAAAGTATACGTGCTCGTGCAACATGTTTGATCGTGATGGTCCGCTTTCCGCCCACACATATTGAAAGTGTTCACGAATAGGGATGTTGATGCAATTCCGTAAAGGTATCTACTTCAAAGGTGGTCGAAGGAAGCGACGACAAAGGTGCCGGAACGCCTCTCGGTGTCCCGAACCAACATTTGGTGTCCGGCAACAAACAAGTTGAGGTACAATGCATTGTGTAGGAAGATGACCTCCTTGGCGGCAGAAGCATGTTTGGGTATTGAGAAATACACCATTGTTTCGGCCGGTATAGATAAGTTGTTTGAGACGGTGAGGGCGGCAAAGGACTCATCGGCAATTCAACTTGGAGTTGACGATGGTGTTGCGGTCAATGTTGCAGCAAATCAAAAACCCATTTTGAAGGTGAAGAATCCACCAAGAACGAACAGCAAAGGGCGCCCAAAAGAGAAGGTGGACAGGTTCAAGTCTATAGTGATGCAAGCTAGGGAGAAAGCAATGAAAAAGAAGGGCAAGCCTAAGAGTGCAGTGAAGAAACCATGCTCCTATTGCTACGAAGTTGGTCATAGTGTACAGACCTGTGAGTACATGGCCAAAGCAGAGGCGCTTAGGGCGGAGCTGAGGGAAACGGAACTGAAGCTTTGAATTAAATTATTTTGTATCTTTATGTCCATTTGAGTTGATCTTGTGAAACAACATAATGTATATGCTGCAACATTTCATTTCATCAAACTTAAATTTTTTTTGTGTTTTTTGCAGAAGCAAAAGCAAATACGTGATTGATTGTCATGTAAAAAATCCCTTCATGTTGTGTCTGTTATTAGAAGATGTTTCAGAAGGTGTCAGCTAATGTTTGTTATTATAAGATGACAGGATAATTAAATCCCTTCATGTTGTGTCTGTTATTATAAGATGTTTCAGAAGGTGTCAGCTAATGTTTGTTATTATAAGATGACAGGATAATTAAATCCCTTCATGTTGTGTCTGTTATTATAAGATGTTTCAGAAGGTGTCAGCTAATGTTTGGGTGTTAAAAGGTGGAAATGGGATAATTAAAACACTTAATGTTGTGTTTGTTATTATAAGATGTTTCAGAAGGTGTTAGAACTTGTTTGGGGGTAGTAAAGGTGGAAAGTGGAAAATTAAATCGCTTCATGTTGTGTTTGTTATTAGAAGATGTTTCAGAAGGTGTCAGCTAATGTTTGGGGGAAATATGGGGAACTGGAAAATGCAACATCTTCGAAAAAGTAATGTGCAACAATCGAACATGCTTTGCAAGCAAACACCATAAAAAACATATGTTTTACATAGAGTAGACGAATAACTAGAATCTCTTAAAAAAAAGGTTCACAAGTCCGAAAAAAGGTCCCTAAAAAACTACCGGAACGAGAAAGTATTCTACTACACAAAGTTGTGAGCCGTTTCTACTTGTTCTTGCAATGCTTTTCCACAAACTCGCTCAACTTGACTTCGTTGCTTGAGGAAAGAAGAAGTACGGCTGCACTAACTTTCCTGTAATCGCCCATCATGTGCTGAAAAAAAGAAAAAAGGACATTACTTCATGTATAAAAAAATCATTCATTTTTTAAAATGAATGAAAAAAAAGAGATGATTAGTATGTTGCAGCTATTACCGGCTGCAATGACGTTTCCGTCTTCTTCCCGTTCCAACACTCGATATAAAGCATGGTGTACAGTCCACAATCATACCTATGGGAAAAAAAGGGAAAAAATATTGAGACATTGATTCTAAAATATTTATCCGAAACATTTATAATTTGCCTTTGAAACATGTGGAAGCAACCGATGCAACATGAACCGGGACCACATTGGTTGTCCGGAAAAATTGTTCGGGAACATTTAAAAATCAAGTTTGAAACATTATCATTCTTATCCCGAAACATTGTGGTTGTCCGGAATAAAAAAATGTTCCGCAACATTTCTAATTCAAGTTTGGAACATTTCTAATCCGAGTTCACAACATCTAACATAAAAAAAGGGTTTTGTTTATTTTTCGGTTGAACTTACAAATTATCTTGCCGAGGGTAGTCCTTGGGGTAATTCCAAACAAACCGAGACACATCTTTCTTCAAAACATTGGAGTTCAGGCAAGCTCTAGAGAAATTAGTGACCTAGTTATAAACAAAAACAAAAAAATGAATGTTAATTATTGAAATTGGTCGAACGGGAAAAGCAACTATGTAAAAAAAGGGATTAACAAAAGGATGAACAAAGGCAAGTTAAAGATGTTGGATTACGGACAGTGTTCTGCGCGCGCAAACAAAACATATTGTGTCTTGTGATGCATTTAACGGGTTGAACCAGAAATTTGTCAAGAAACATATTAATGCGTACAAGTACCCAATGACGTTCTTGGACAATGGGGAAGAAAAGCTACAAAAAAACATGAAGCTATAATCAAAATGTTTGCAAAAAACAAAAAACAAAAAAGGGGATTTGGTT
Organism: Cenchrus americanus; assembly: GCA_947561735.1. NCBI lineage: Eukaryota > Viridiplantae > Streptophyta > Magnoliopsida > Poales > Poaceae > Cenchrus > Cenchrus americanus. The sequence continues at coordinate 6,549,398 of OX387240.1, read as the reverse complement.
TAGCAACACGGTACCGGGTCCATCTTAGAAAAATCCCATGTCTTGTCCAAAGCATGGTTAGCATCCTGTTGCGGCCTATCATCAATGAATTTGTCGGGGGCGATGATTAGCTTATCCTTAATAGAGGGAAAAAGAAGCAACAAAAAGGTTAGAAAAAACTAAAAACTAAAGTAGAGAAAAAGTGGTGCTTGAAAAAAAAGATAGAGATAACAAGAAAGGATACTAACAAAGTGAGTACTACCGAGAAAGCATATTTCTTGACAACATTATTGTCCTTTACGCGAAGTTCAGCTTCTTCAATGTTGAACTGATTGGTCCAAATGGTCATGACCTCGTTGTTAATTAATCCCTTTGGCTTAAACGACTTGTAGAACTCCTCATAGCACACATGGAAACCGCCTATTTTAACAAAAACAGGGCTGTGTGGAACCAACATGAGTAGAATGAGTGTCAACAAAAAAAAAAACAGATTGTGAAACATCTACACAAGATCGCTGCAAAGATGTATTTAGCAAGTGTGAAACATTTTAAATCTAGGGTTGCAACATCTAAACAATACTTAATGCAACATGTGTTAAGAAAAAAATGGTGGCTATAAAAAAAATGACTCAAACAATTTAAATGTAGGCCTACAACATCTAAATAACCACTGCTAATGCATGTGCTGGAACATTTTATATCTGAGATTGCAACATCTAAGCACTACTACTGCAACATGAGTTTAAAAAAATGATGGTATGGCTGAAACATTTTAAAACTTAGACTACAACATCTACAAAGCATTGCTGTAACATGTATTTTTTAAAAAAATGTCAAACTGAGCAATAGTAGACAGGTCTGAAACATTTTAAAAGTAAGCCTGCAACATCTACTTTGTGTTGCTGCAACATGTAAAACTGGAAGTTGGGTGCTAGAATGAAGGCGAATTGAAAGAGTTAGCTTACGCTTCTAAGATCTCTTCTTTGGTCACCGGCTTCTTCAAAACTCTTTTTTTGCCGATGAACTTCTCATACACAGATTTAGTTTCTTCGTCCAACTTCAATTTCTTCAATTTCTTTCCTTGATTCAAATTGATGGCAGCACGCTTCCTCCTGTTTTTCTTGTCATTTGTGCTTGAGCCGGGCTTGTTTGCTTCCCTATCTTGGACAATTGTTACAGCTGAAAAGAAAAAAGAAAAACAAAATGAAAATACATAAAAATTGAAGAATCTGCAAAAAAAGGAGAGCAAGCAGATAATATAAGGAAAAATAAAACAGGAAGGAAGGAGGAAGGGGCACCTTTGCACGTGATTTCTGGTGGGGTAGAGCAATCATCATCAATCCCGTCGGAATTCAGCAGGTCAAATGAAGGGAGGTCATCATACAAGCTAGAATCATTACTTTTCTTCCGGCCAGAGAGCTAGCACCACCGGTAGATGTGTTGACATTGCCGGTGCCTCCTTCGGCTCCAAGCAGAAGCACTTTTGTCGGCGCCTCCTTCCGCCGCACAGTACCACTTTTGCTAGTGTCTCGTACGGGTGCACCAGTGGTGCTTTTACTCGTACCTCCTTCAGCTGCAACACTGGCACTTGTTTTACCAACATCACCATCGGTGGCTGATGGTCCTGCACCATCAACACTTGTCCTGGCCCTGCTAGCTAACTCAGCCATCTTGGCCAACATCTCCCCCTGACGCTGCCTAAGCCTTGCCGAAATCTGATCATTAAATGATTTCGATACGGCAGCAGCAATTTCGCGGACATCTTCATCCATAACCTTGGAAAAGTGTGCAGCAACATGCTGGTACTCAGCTGGTATCTGCGAAAAAAACAACAAATCAAGTTACACAAGTGTGTTAGCGAGTTTTTGGAAAACCACAAACAAAAAAAAAGGGTGTGGTGGCCGTAAAAAAAACTCGATATAACATGAGAGTTTTGCTATACCTCCCGTATATCAATTTGAGCAAAGTTGCTTCGACCATTCATCAAGAGAGCCGACGATGGGGACTTCTTCGGATGCCTCAAGCCCATGTGAGTGACCAAAGCAAATCCGGTGGCAAGGGGGGCGGGTGCGGGGGCGGGGGCAGCGGCGAGGGGAGGGGGCGGGGGCGGGGACGGGGGCATACGGAGTGAGGGAGAAGTCACGGAACCGAGAAAAAAAATAGTGAACAATATGAGTACCATAAAGTATTTAACAAGTATGAAACATTTTATATCTAAGGCCGCAACATCTAAACACTACTGCGTCGCACCATGTGTTCTATTGGTGCATATAACATGGTCGTAGAACTAAGCAAGATAACTACAAAAAATACTACCGCAACATCTACAAAAACTACGCAACATCTAGAAAATACTACCGCAACATTTACTATGGTCGTAAAAAAATACTATTGCAACATCTACAAAATACTACCGCAACATTTTTTATCCGAGGTTGCAACATCTAAACATACTACCGCAACATGTATTAAAAACATGATGAATATACGGCTGAAAACATTTTATATTTAGGACTACAACATCAAAAAAAAGTGAAGATGTAATGTTGCGCATACCGTAGCCTCCCAAAAGAATTCCCAAGTGACAACTTATTCTTGTCAACAGCCATCACAAAGTTGAAGTCCGCATTCCTGACATGGCAAATGCGGGGTAGACTGTAGTTGATTTGGTGGCCTCCGTCGATGGCAGATCAAGGTGGTCCATGTAGGCGATCTGTATGAAAAAAAACAGAAAAAACAAATGATGCAATCTGATGAGATATCATGGGAAAAAAGAGAAAAAAGGGGAAAAAGTAACCCATACCGCTAAAATGATGAAGCATGATCCAATCTGATGATCCTTCTCAAGACGTTCAGGGGAGAATTTCTGGTATTTCTTCACTTCATCCATCAGTTCACTCAAAATGTGTCCAGCCCAATCAAAGGTGCTGATCAGCTCAACATTCTCTAAGCTATTGAGGTACTTTAGGCTCACATCGTTACCCGTGCCAGGGTTATACACGCTCCCTAAAGCCAAAAGGGCGAACGACCTCATGAAAGTCTCCCTGTCCTTGCTCTCTGTGGCAATGGAAATGCACCTCCCAATTTTGGCTCTATCTCCATCCCTATACAACTCTTTCAATTTCATCACCTCATCTGAATCGCCAGAAATCCTCACAGCTCTGGCATTGTTTTCCAAACCAAGAATCTTGCAGATAAGATCACGGTTGAAGACAATGACTCTGTTCTTGTACCTGAATTCACTAAGAAGTGGGTCTACACGCTTCATCATCCACTTGACAAGTTTGATAGGGACAGAAAATTCATGCATCGACAAAAGGGCACCAAAACCAGCGTCGATCACCCATTCCTTTTGCTGATTTGAAAGCTGTGGTACAAGAGAGCAAATCCTGCGGGCAGAGAAACGGCACTTGAAATGCTCTTCATTTATGCCGATGTTTGTTGTCTCGAAAAAATAAAGAAAACGCGTGTGAGCTTGAAACAAAACTAATGAATGCTTGCAACATGGGGTGAGTGATGGATAAACATCACGCTTTCGCCAAGATGGTTTTTTTCCAACACTGAAAAACTGGGCAAAGCTTGAGAAACTAACAACAAAATAAAATGCAACATAACAAATGAATGAATGCAACATGGGTGTGTGTGAAAAAACATAAACATCACAAAAATGTTAGCTTGGGATGGGGGAGAGTGGCTCTATTTTCTACGAAAAACCGAAGCGTGTGCGGGGGCGGGGCTCGTTTTCTCTCACAAAAAAAAAGGAAAACTGTGTGAGCTTGAAACAAAAACAATGAATGCTTGCAACACGGTGTGAGTGAGGGATAAACATCACAGTTTGGTTTGGGGGTCGGCCAAGACAGCTTTTTTCCAACACCGAAACCGGGCAATGCTTGAGACATAACAACAAAAATAAATGCAAAATAACATATAAATGAATGCAAACATGATGTGTGTGTGAAAAAAACATGTGGAGTCCGTTTCCTTGGGTGTAACTACATGAACTCCCAGACCCGCCTTCTTGTATGGGTGTGTGAGTTGGTCCCGAAGGCCTACCATGCAACCATGGATCCGTCGTTTGAACAACTCCGGACCCCTCTAGTAGATGTTACGATGCATTAGTAAAAGGAATGAAAATCGGATCCATTTGTAAATATTTTGACAGAGCTACGTGAACATGTTGTAAATTGTAATCCCGGGTGGAGTACTAAGCGACAGGAGAGTACCGATCGTGCATGTCCGTTTATTAATTGCCACCGGCACCATGACATGAACCCAATCATGTTTCAATCACACAAAATCGGAGATGAAAAAAAAACCACCGGTACACAAAACCGCTTGAACCGAGTTCGGTTCCCTTCCCCGCAAGCACTTGCAACGTATGCGCATCACCCCGCATCAAAAAAAAGTTCACCCAAAAACAAGCGTCCATGTAACCATGTGGTGTGGGGAAAAACTCATGAAGCAACCCTATTAATTTCGCTAGTTTGTCCTAACCCTAACCATTATTGCGCACATAGAAAATGCCGCGAACCAGTTCAAGGGGAATGAGCAAAAAAGAGGAGTTCCTTCATCGGGTTGCCTCGTGCGCTTCGTCGCCCGGGGAGCGGTCGCGGGTATCGCTAGCCGCGCGCTCATCGTCCGCGGGGGCTCGCGCCGTCCGCGCCGCCGCCGGTCGAGCGCGAGCGGCGACCCCGCGTCCGCGAGAAGACGCCGCGCGCCCTCCCCATCCGTCGCCGCCCTCGTACGGCGCGGCCGCGGCTTCCGCTTCGCACCATCCGACGCCTCCGCGCCACCCGCATCGCCGCCGGACGAAGGGGAACCGGAGCGCGTGCGCGGGGGGGGAGTCGCCTTCCTCGCCGTCGCTAGGCTCCCAATCGGAGTCATCCGCCGCCGTCCCCCCCCGAACCGGCCGCGGCGAGCCCATCACCGCCGCCGCGGATCGCTCGCCGGGGGAGCAGCGCGCAGCGGGTAGTGTGGAGGGGAAAAGTGAAGAGTGGGAATCGTGGTGGGGCCTACGGGGATGAGAAAAGGGATGAAGCGGTTGTTGTCTTCACAATAGCCGTCAGATGCCTTCATGATGGACGGCAGGGAGGGCGTCCGATTTTTTTCTCCGTCCGGACGTCCGCTGCGAAGCATTACCGAAATATTTTTGTAGAGTCAAACTATTATCTCTACTTCCTATAAACGTGTAGTGGCAAGATGTTTTCGTGCGTCGTCTGTCCGCTGCAACCGTCGTCCCTCTGCCGCTTGAATCGCTGCAAAATCGGATGGACGACGCCTCACGTTTCCCACGAAACCACGATCCAATCCCGTCCGCCCTCCCTCTGTCGCCCCCTCCCCACCGTCGTCTCATCGGCACATCGCTGGATGGCGGTTGCACCAGCCGGGTGCTCCGTGGTGGAGACTGGAGACGTACGGATAGCCGCCGTCCGCGATGCCGATCGGCCGCAACGCCGAGGAGCGCCTGCGGGCCACGGCCGACGTCGTCCGCCCTCGTCGCTGCCGAAAACTCCACTGCGCGCCATCCCTGTCCCTGATACGTGCAGCCACCCCTCTGTCTGGGTCACTATTGATTGGATCTGGTTCTCTGATATTCCCCTACCTGCTCCCCTCCCTCCACAGTGCCGAGCCACCCTCCTTTAGATTCAGTGTGATGCCGAGCCAACGCCATCGGCCATCCTGCGCCGGCCCCACCATGTGCTGCTGCCCCAACAACCGCGCGCCGATGCTGGGAAGCAGGCGAAGGGGGGAGCTCCGTCCGTCGCCGCCACATCCGCCCACCGCCTCCATCTTCGAGGACGTCGTCGTGGCGCTCCTCCTCCTCCCGGCCGAGGCGGGAGCTCCCTCCGTCAGCCGGTCTCCGCGCGTAATCCGACGGCCACGGGCCGCGCCGCTGAGCAGGAGGAGCTGCGGGAGAGGGCGACGCCGCCGCGCCGCGGCCCGGCGGCTGAGCGGAGGCGGACCCGGCGGCCGAGCGGGGGCGGACCCCGGCCGACGGTGCGGGCGGACCTCGGCGGCGGTGCGGGCGGATCCCGCCCCGCCGCCACATCGTCCCCGCCGCCGCGAGCCGGTGAGCGCGCCCCTCTCTCGCTCGTCGAGCGCCCCGCCGCCGCGGGAGCTCCTCGCCCCGCCGCCGCGTCGAGGAGGAATAGAGAAGCGGCGAAACGCAGGGGGGCGTCGCGCCCCTCCTCCGGCGCCATCGCGGGCGGCGCCACCCGACCTCACCCGCCGAGCCGCCGGGAGCGAATGAAGACGACCCCTCCACCGCGGTGGCACCGAGATCCGCTGCGCCCTGCTCGACGGGAGAACGGCAGCCGCTCCCTCGCCCTGCCTCGCCCTCGCTGGAGCTCGAGCCCACCGCCACTCTGCCGCAGGGAGGGAGAAGGAAGGAGGTTGTCGCGTCCCTACTCCGTCGTGGTGAGCTGCAGCCGTGCTCCACCCGGCGCCGACGATGGAGGAGACCGGGAGCAGCATCGGTCGATCGGTGCACGCCGGAGAGAGGCAGCAGGGAGAGCGGAGAAACAGAGGAGACGGGGCCGGAGAAAACAGAGCTCGGGGAGGAGAAAAGAACAAGTGAGAGAGAGAGTGGGGAGGGTAGTTGGAGATGGGAGAATAAAATATGAGATATTAGGGATAAATGAGAGATATAAAGGATGACGAGTGCGGGAGGAAGTTGTATAAAGGAGGGAATCTTGCTGACTGTACAGGAATATACTGTTTTGAAGGAGGATATAAAGGATGACGAGTGTGGATGGTCTGAGGCTCTCCTCTGCTCTGCCAACTTCTTCTATGCCCTAGAGGGAGCCATGCCGGGACCATGTTGTGTCTTGAGGACCCGCTTCCCGGATTCAACCTCCGCTCCGGCAGGTTCTGTAGTGTGTTTGTCTGCTCGATTTCTTCCGTAACGTGCAGGAGGGTCACATACTATGTCCAGCGGTGTGTGGTCGATCGTGTGGAGTTGCTGCCTCGTGGAAAAGGATGGCAATGTCAAATGGGGCTGCCAGATGATCAACCACAAGTCAAACTCTATAAGTCGGATGGCAATACAATGATCGAAGTGGTAGTCTTAATATCCTGGTGAAAATATATGTAATGATAGTGTGCAGTGCTATATGATAGGCTGGAAGTGGAACACTGGAACCAAGTTTGCATTACATAAGGAATTGCAGGAGACTGTTTGCTAATCTTGTTTTTTTTCATGTTGTCTAGACTTTTGCTGTTTGGACTCTTATTATTAGCTCGTCAAGTTTTAATTTCCCTATTTGTACTGAAGCATTTGTAATCCAATGTTTTGACAACAACGTGTGAAGCGCAGAGATAGTTTTGCGGTGCAAGTTATGAGACATGCATAGGAAGCAAACCATATGAACTTTTATAGGATAGCATCTTTCTAATATTAGAGAATGTAGTTTTTAGTGTGTCTCTGAATTAAACTTGCAGAAATATCTGACTACTCCTTCATTTAGGATTCTTATGCATTAGCAGCTGACTAATGCTAATTTTTCATGTATAAGTAGAGTTCCTTTTATATATTTTATACATATATATCTTATTCACATGCCTTCTACGTATGTATCTTTGACCATGTGGATGCTAAGATGTTGATCCATTTAGTTGATCTAATTTAACCCACCATTCTCCAATGTGTAGCAATGCTAGACTCTCATTATTCTTAATATTCCAACTGAATTTGGTTTTATATAATATAGTTTCGTTGGGAACCTTGGTTTGTGTGGGAAGCGTATTAACTTGACTTCGGTCACCATCAAATGGTCCTCACACACCTTCAGGTCCTATGTTTGTTTTTTGTAATATCGTCATTTTTAATACTATGAACAAGATCATGTTATTTATTTATGCATCGATAACTTGATATTAGTTCCAAGTTTTGTAATTTAATGTGTTTTGACTCTTTTCCTGTAGGTTAACAGATAGCCCTACAAGATACTTATTTTAATATATTAGTAGTATGATAGCCGCTGGCGCTGCGGCCATCGAGAGACCATGGGCTGATGCTACAGGCTTGACTGAATAGAATCAGCTTTCAGTTTGATGGGCCGTCGGCTTGTGGCTTGTGTATAATAATTTTGTTTTTTTAATGTTCTATATTGTTCGTTATAGAATTTTTGCTCTCCGTAGCAACGCACGGACACTATACTAGTTTGACTAAAATTATAGATGAGATAACTGTTAACGGTGAAAATCCGTCAACCTAGCCATGAGTTTACCTTCGGTGTTGGCATGACTTTTGTATCTTATCCATTGGTACTAACCCTCGTGGTATAACAAGTTCACTTGTGCATGTCGGTTTTGGAGTTAAGTGTTTACGCAGGGTTTTAACGTTGAAAGCAAGACTTCCGGGATAAGTTCATTAAGCACCTCATGACAAGACCTTGAAGCCCGGTACAAGTCAAGCAAAGAAGTGAACATGACTCCAAGAGCCCAAGGACCAAGCCCGAGAAGATGACAAACTCCGAGGACCTAGCCAGAAAAGTGCTGAATCTTGCGAGATAAGGAGCTTCGTCCAATTCAGAGAGAAACCGACGACAAGGGCCCACATGCAAAAGGGGAGAGGATCTAGAAGACGCGGGAAGCAACACCGGCGAAGGAGGCCACGGACCGGGGCCGGATGGGCCCAGGCCGGCCGGCCCGGCTCTGTTCCGGCCCGCTTGGCCTCCCCTTTGACCTAATTGCATCTCAGGTTATTTATAGCCCCCTGACCGAGAGCCACGCATCAACTAATTCGTCATCCGCCGCCGAGGAGCAGAGAAGCTTGAGGGACACCATCTCGGAGATGAGGGTCGTGCTAGTTGTCTAGGTTTCCCTAGCCGACGTGGGAACCTTGCATGGAAGACCATGTCGGAGCTCCGGAGCAAGGATCAAAATCGAGGTAGGATCCCGGTGGTGATCTTGTTCATGTAATCATTCATGGTGAAGTTTTTATAGTGAATCCGATTTCTAGCGATCAAGTGCCTTCTCGATGATTTTGTTTTCTTCTTGGTTTTGCTTCTTCTACGATCTATACTTAAGATAGATTACATAGGGTGCTCTTGTAGCCGCGGTGGCTAGAGGTGCATACCGGACCGGCCAAGTGATTTCAACTTGTTCTTATCGAACTCGCCCTAGACTACCCGCATGAATAGGGATACGTTGTGACAGAACGGGGGTTCCGAAAGGCGGGCGTTTTCGGAGTCGGATGGGAGGCCACGATTTAAAGATGCTTTTAATGAGATTCGCTTTTCTATCTTCATCTATCTTGTTTGGAGCTACAACATAAGCATGATCTAGACTCTCTAGATCGGTTATCTTTTGCTTTCTCTTGTTACCTCTTTAGTAGATTAGATTAGATGTGTTTTCTTTATGAGTTAGTAGATTAGATGCAACTTGTCTTCATAAGATAGCTTACCTTGCTTTACTAGATTGAATCCTTGTGTTGCACATTGTTCCACGGATTCGATACCTTGGGTTCACCACTCGAGGGAAGAAGGGTCCCTTGACTACGACGGGAGACTTGTCCGCTTGCAAGTCTAAACGAACTTTGATACAACTATTAACCGTCAACAATAACAAAGTTTTTTTATGGAACCAAATAGATATACTTTTAAAATATATTTAATAAAGAAAACAATAGCACTTATTTGGTACCATAAGACTTTTGTTATATATGGTCAAACTTAAGATGATGTAAAACGGATAGAGTAATAATTAATTAACAATAAGGAATCCAAATAGGAGTATATAAGACATGAAATTTAGCTGGTGTAGCTGATGCTACTGCCAAACCCCCAAGACAATCATTGCTTTGCTCCTATGTCAAATACAGCTAGACATAGTACTGTGTAAGGGCATGGATAAATAATTAAGGAGAAAATTCCTTGTATACCCAAGAAAGTTAGACTCATCACTTCTATACCAAAAAAATTACAATATCCCTTCTATACCCTAATTTTAATTTTTCATCCGAGTAAATTGCACCCACCATACAACAACTTGGCAGGTGGGTGCATATTAGTCCAGTAACTTGTAAATTGCTCAAGTTAATGCAATAACTTGGCAGATTTATGCATATACAGTCTGAATGTTACAATGACGTTCTATTTGGTAATGCACAGAGGGATGAGGGTATACAACATGTATTTTGTGATTTTGGATTCTGTTCTTAATAACATGACAAAATTAATTCTAAATTTCATCATGTCCTTTTGATTTGATGCTCCAGATATTTTCTTACAATTTTCCACACTAGCATTTTTATATTTTTACTTCACCATAATGAAATTAATTTCTTTTTCAAAGATTAATAAAACATCAAATGCTTCGTGTAAATCTACTTATAACTTATTATTCATGTACATGATATAGATATAGCCTTAGAGAATTAACTAATGGTTTTTATTTACTTAAAATTATAATTCAAATTAAATGAAAAAATATTTATCTAAACTTAAAGCACATATAGGCGTAAATCAAGCTAATATTGTTTTATAATTATTGTGTGTCAAAATTAGAAGAAATCATTTTTAAATGGAGATAACAAAATATATCTTATTTTTACGTTAGTATATTTTTTAATTTCAAATAAAGGTTTTTGTTTTGGATAAATATATCGTCGCCATAATGTGAATATCAATGACCACGCAATGGTCCATTTTTTGTTTGATGCAATTATATCATGTATTTGCTATCTATCATAGCCAAATACACGCCAATGAAACATTTGGACTCTACATGCACTAATTTGCCAAGTTGTTGCGCCATGTTGAGTATTTTATAAGTTATTGGACCAATCCGCACCAACCTATCAAGTTTTACACTAAATTGAGCATTTTACAAGTTAGTGGACTTATTTGCACGCACCTTGACAAGTTGTTGTATGGTAGGTGCAATTAACTCTTTTTCATCCCCTCCATACCCAAAACCTTTAAGTTTGGGGTTAGTGGGGTTAAATGTGGGCGAAAAGACCATTTTACCCCTATTTGGTATTTCTTCAACATTTCATCAGTACAACTTCAACATTTAATCAGTATTGCTTTAACATTTAGGTTGTACTCCATCAACAAATTAAACAATACTAATGAAATGTTAAAGCAGAACAACCTAAATGTTGAAACAATACTTATTGAATGTTGAATCTGCACAACCTAAATGTTGAGACAATACTGATTAAATGTTGAAGCGGTACAACCTAAATGTTGAAACAATACTGATGTAATGTTGATCGGTAGAAATGTTGAAGCAATACCAAATAGGGGTAAAATGGTCTTTTCAGCCCATATTTAACCCTGCTAACCCCAAACTTAATGGTTTTGGGTATGGAGGGGATGAATATTTAAATTTGAGTATAGAAGGGATATTGTAATTTTTTTTGGTATACTCCCTGCGTACAAAAAAGAATGACGTTTTAGATTCAAAATCTGTCCAAAAAAGAATGACGTTTTACTTAATTTGGCATGTGTGCATGTGCATGTAGGCATGCTACAATCAATTAGCACCTAATATGGCAAATAAATAGGGGTAATCAAGGTTATTTGACCTCCTTAATAATCTGTCCTAAAATTCCTAAAAATGACATTATTTTTGGGACGGAGGGAGTAGAAGGGATGAGTCTAATTTTTTTGGTTATAGAAGGAATTTTCTCCATATTGAACTGGACTACCAAAGGCATAGTAGTGATTTTCACTAAGATATAGTTCATTTAAATGGTGCAGAGTTTGTCAGTGGGGACAACGCAACAAGCCCAGCAACCAAATGTCAGCCCAGCCCAACAAGGGAAATCTCAAGCCTAGCCGGCTCATTCAGTCATTCCTCATCCCGAACAGAAGCCGACGGCGGCTCCACAGCCTCCGCCTCCTCCCTCCCGCGGCGGCGCCGCCATCTCGCTTCTCGCTCCCTCCCGCGGTGCCGCCCTTTCGCTTCTCGCCCCCTCCCCTCCATCCATGGAGAAATTCCACGATGATATCCTCCGCAAGTTCGCCAACCACCTTCCGTGCGTGGCCGATCGCGACGACGCTACCGATGTGTGCAAGAAGTGGCGGGCGGCGCTCGCGGAGCCGCTGCTAGGCCCTCCGCTGCCGCGCCAGCTGCCGTGGCTGCTTCTTCCGTCCGACGACACAACGACGCGCGTCTGCTGCCTCTTCTGCGGCAACGATGGTTGCGCCCTCCGGCACAAGGTCAAGGGCACACAAGGGGCTCGCTATTTTGGATCGTACAAAGGCTCCTGGCTGTTCGTTGCCCGCGATCAGATCCGCGGCCATGGTATGATGAACATCCGTGCCCCTCCCGTGGATAGGAAGGTACATTACATCCCCTTTCCCGATTTTCTGGCTCCTAGTCGGTGTAACATGGTCATACTTGCCGCCACCCTCTCCTCCCCGCCGAATGAGAGGAAGGGCACCCTTCTGTCCCCGCCGAATGAGAAGAAATGTATTGGAGCTGGAATCATTATACAATGGCAGTTGATTCCTGGGCAGCGTCAGGCAGCCTTCTGGACCATGGGAGATTCACTTGCCATTTCAGTGGATCCAGACGTTTGTCAGCCCCCTCTTGAGGTGGTTGATCTGTTGTACCATGATGGGAAGTTTCATTTCCTCACAGAGGACGGTCACATTCGTGTGTACACCCCAGTCTTCAACCTTAGTGGAGACCTTGAGAACTTATCCACCTCAGTATGCTTATTTCAAGACATGGAGCAGCACGATTTGCCAGTGAAGGCACGATATCTGGTGCAGTCGCGAGGCACACTTCTGATGGTGGTGAGATATGGCAATTTCTTGGGAGTGACTGATTTCAAAATATTCAAGATGACAAGCGAACATGTTACCAGGGACGGTGTCAACAACGTTGTGCATACTTGGAGTGAGTTGAACTCTTTGGATGGACGTATGTTTTTTGTTGGACGTGGGTGTTCGCAGTCATATGAGGTCTGTACTTACGTAGAGAGGGGCCTTGATGAAGGAATTTACTTCACAGATGATGAGTGCTTCTACGACCCGGCAATGCTTCTCCGTGGTATGAATGACAGGAAATATCTTTGCGCCGCCAATGGAAAATGGTCACAGTGGCGAATCCACAAGGTTAAGAGATGTTTTCCAGCTCAAGAGCCATCAAAGAGCTCGCCTCCTGTTTGGCTTATTCCATGAAGTGGCGTGCTCAGCCTAGTGTTTGCTAGTCTATGGTTTCTTATGTTTTACCTCATGCACTCTACACTGAGCCACGTGACATCCTTTTCTCTGTACTGTGTTGGTGATGGAAATGGTCTTGTACTTGGAATTATCAGACCAGCTACAAGCGGTTCTTTTACTTATCTCTCTATCTCATCTTTGTGCACTAGCGTATTGGTATGGCCTTGCATTTACAGGTGCAGCGTTTGGCACCAGGGGGTATGTGGTATGTGATCACCCTGAATGGAGGAAGTTGGTGAGGTTTTTGAAAGATTTCTCTGAATTCTTTTGGCAAGTCTTGCATTCCAGGATGTACAGAGGAAGCCTGTAAGGCAACTGCTCTGACTTTACTTTGTTGACCATCAAATGGCTGTACTTTGTTTGTCTGACACCATTTAAATAGTTAATTAGCAGGAAATTTAGTTGAGGTTAACTAGGACTGAGAAACCACTCCTTGCAATTTAACTTAGATACCCTGTTCCAACCGTCGCATTGCTTTATGCTCCCAGTAGCGGTTCATTGAGCTTCTTGGTTTGAGCAAATCATAACCAAGGATTTCGTCATATGCTCCTAGATCTGATACTTTCATGTGGATTTCATCATATGCTCCTAGATCTGATACTTTCATGTCAGTTTGAAAGGTTGTCTTGCATCCATCATTCTAATATAGGGACATAAGCTGAACAAAGTAGAGTAGAGCCATTGGCCATCTTCACTTTGGTAGGTGTATTCGGCACTCGTTTGATTTCAGCTTTTGCCAAAAAGCTGCATTTACAAAACTGTGTGAGGTCACTGAATCCACCAAGGTGAACATGGATTTTATTCTGCACCAAAGCTCAGTCTGCAGGAATCTTCCAATTCCATTTGAGCCAATGTGTCTTCAGTTATGTCATCTTCATGTCCTGGTGATAGCTGATAGGCTTGAGGTTTTAGGTCTTTTAGCGCATTTCTCCAAGTGGGCAGTGTCGAACTTATCTCCACAATAAATGCATAAACCATTTGCTCTTTTGTACTGCATGACTTGCCTGCCTTTCCAAATTTCATTTCCCCATGTCTGAGATTTATCCTCCAATTTGGGTACCTGGAAGATGATGCATGCTTGTTGTTCCTGAATGTGGATCTGGTGGCAATCTCTTGCTGAATGGAAGCAAAAGGCAAGAGCATTATCCACTGTGTCAGGCACTAGAGAGTGTACTGTGTACCCCTGATTTCATCTTCGAGTCCTCCCACAAAATGAGCCATAAAGAATATTTTATCCAGCCCTGATTTATTGGGTTTTGTTGATTCGCTCTCCCTTCTTTATTTGTGGTCTGGAAACCTGAAGGTGCCCCTTCCTACAAACTGTGATCAGGTGCTTAAAAAAAATCACCAACCTAAGAGGAACTAGGAAGCATTGTACAAACAAGAAGAAATAGGCACCCAAATCTCCAAATGTGAGCTGGAGAGGTCTCAAACCTAGATGGTGGTGGTCTGCACACCATGCAAAATAATGTTTTTGTGACTGATGTGAAACTGATGATGGATTTGTTTTATTCTTCATTTCCCTTGAAAAATAAGGATTTTTTAGGGCTGGTGTATGAAACTTAGCTTTGTAGTATAGTCTATACTCTAGAGCTATATTTAATAGCTGTCCTGATTATTTTTTTTTAGTGATAACTTGGTTGGTAGAGCCTCTAGTTGAACCCACCAAAGCTTGGACCCAGGTGCTTGCAGGTCATTTGAATACCTTTTCCCCCCTTGGAAAATGGTTTGGCACCCCCTTGTTAAAGGGAAAACATCTAGGGGGGATGTCTTCTCCCTTTCGTTTAGTACCTTATTATATTAGTCTGTTATGAAGAACTACTGAGATTATTTACTAGGTAAAAAATGGCAAGCACAAGTTTGGTGATGAGAATCTGTTAAGAGTCCATATGTTTGGCATACGATCAGAATTGTCCTATCTTTGATAGCATGAGATTTGCTGTTAAGAGTGGATATGCATAAGATTTAAACTCTTTGTTTCAAGGAATTGATGCTGTTTTAAAAATTTGAACACAAACTAGCAATTTGTATCACTGAGTCGATACTATATATGTTTTAACAAAGGTGTCCTGCAATTGCAGCTCTGAAAACAGTTGCCAAACTTCTTGGGTCTTGGCTGTAGTATTGAAGATCTCAATCTGTCTTTGTTGAAGCGTCACATGAAAGTCAATAACCAAAACATTTGTACAGAAACTTCAACTTTCTCACCCTTGATTGCTGGTTTGGTGAGACTTCACCCTACGCAGTCATCCTTTGCGCTGCATCATCGACACCTTGCTTTGCTGCTGACACTCCACTTCCATCCAAGTCCGCCTCGCGGCCTCGCCGTACTTGTTGCGCCTGCCCTGGTTGGCTAGGCTGACGACCCCTCTGTGGGACTGTGGGAGAGCTCAACACCGACACCGCCACGACTAGCACCAAGGTCGTCACCATTTTACGCGACGGCGTGGTGTGGTGGGACACTGTAACGGCTATGTTTGGATGGTAAATGTTGGTGTTAGTGGTAGTGGTAGTTTTTAACACCTCCAAACTAACACATAAAAAACTAACACTTTGGATGTTTGGATGGAGGTATTAGTTTGCATTTAAAGTAACTTTTCCAATATTTGAAAAAGAAGAGGGAGAGAGAAAAGGAGGTGGGGTCCACCAAAGTAACACTTTAGTTCCAACTAACACCAAACTAACACATGTGTTTGGCTAAGTGTTAGTTTTGGTGTTAGTTTGCTACAAACTAACACTAACAACTCCATCCAAACATGGCCAACATCGTGGTGCTCGCCCTCAGCCCCGTGGTCTGGGTGGGCCGAGATGGTCTGCAAGGTGTCTGTCCACCAATAAACACATCAATCATTTATCGTACTCGTCTAAAATATTAATATTTTTTTATTTTCACGCTATATTTATTATTTGTCTTATTTAAAAATTATAAAAATATAAAAATAATTATGATATACTCAGAATATACATGATGATGAAATATTTATGAATAAGACGAATAATCAAATATTGATACGAAAATAAAATATACTTATATTTTGGGACGGAGGGAGGTATGTTCATCCTCGTAATTGGGTTTTACAGGTTTTGGCGGGTTTTTTCAACCTACCACGCAGGCGACCAAACCATCCTGAGACGGACGGACAGATTAATTAAATTTGGGGAACATGCGTTTGAAGAATTATCTATCTATTTGTCTAACCACCAAATCAACTCGAGGAAAACTTAGAATTTGGCTACACCGAATCATGACATGGATTAACCAAGCTTTCTTGGTACAAAATGGGAACGAACTTCATTCCTTCCGCATGCTTGCCTAGGCTGTAGATCGTCTCCAACTCCGCAGTCTTGGGGTTGTAGTAACCCAACGCCCTCCCTGTGCTGAGCAAGATCCTCCCATCCTCGGGACACACGGCCAGAGGCATCGTCGTCTCCGGTGAGAACTCTGGCGAGAACCTCTCAAGCTCTATATCGTACTTGACGGACCACATCATTCCTGCACTAGTGTCGTCTTCCATTGCCCATATCCTGATGATGCCCATGGTCCGGTGCGAGCATGTCACGCAAACCATCCCCTGCAGCTCATTTATGGACATGCGTTCTCCGATGTCGTCACGGCGGCCACATGGTGGCCCTTGCAAGACCTCGAATTTACGCTTGCTAACATCCAGCTCGATGATTTCTTCGAGTCCTGCTGGAGATCTTTGTCGTCGTCCAAGCTCGGTGTCGACCATCCAATAAAGTTTCCCGTTCACATGGGCGGGAGGCATGTTGGCTATCGGTCTTGGAGGAGGGTCTACCTCATCCCAGACCATGTCTTTGACGTACCTCATGTTGCACACCATCTCGTAGTCTCGTGTTGTCAGATTTCTCTCCTTGTATTCCAATCGCACCAAGACGTGCCTTGATGACCCTTGCTCGTACCCTAGGCCCAGACGACCAGCGAACATCGTAGCGTCGTCGTCGTCGACAGTGTCGACGAAGTCGCCTGCGGCGGTAAGTCTTAATTCCCAGTAGTCCCTAGTGTTGCCAGGTGGTGCAGCTGGTAGGGCCTTGAAATAATTCATGGCTGGATTGAACACAAAATCATGGTTGGCCAAGCTCCATACGTTGAGCCCATGGCAAGGCTTGGAACAGACAACTGTGCTACAGCGCGAGTCTATTAAGGGCGGCACGCCTTCTGCTGGTGACGTGTTGATGTATTTCGCCACTGGCTCGAAAGCGTGGGGCGGCGGCATACCACTGAAGAACACCATCTGCAGTCTTTTACTCAGGTTTGCGCGGTATAGATGTGCCGCCACGAAGCGTTCACTCTTGATGAGGGCACGCCAGCCCCTGCACACTCGACTCAGGCCCCGAACTGAACGTGTGGAAAGCCGCGAGAGCACCTCCGACCAAGCCCGCGTCGCCGGTGACGCGAAGGCTATTGCGTTCTCGCTCAAGGCGCCCACTGGGGCAAGGCTTTCCTCAAAGAATCCCATGGAGGGGGGTTGTTGACCGATGGCCGTATTAGTGACCTTGTCCAACGAGAATGCAAGCTTGGCCGTGCCAATGCTGCTGGGGTCAACGACGAATATGTTGCAAGGATCTGTGCCAAACACAATCTTCATCTGGTTGCTACTATCGTAGTACACATCAAGTGGCACGATCCATTGTGACTTTATTAGCATCATCAATCCATGCTGCTCAGCTTGAGGAGGCGCGTGGTCCCCGGAACCAACAATGGAGCAGAGTTTCTCCCACTTTGCCGTGCCGTAGTCTTTTAGCAGCCATAGGTCGACAAGGCGTTTAGACTGATGCAGATGGCTCGTCCATTCCTCTTCTTTACTCAGAATGCTGCAAACGCACAAGCTGCCTCCCAGCTCTGTTAGCTCGAAATCGCTGGACCAACGCTGCAGACCTGGAGGGGGATCCAACGTGCCAAAGGTCTCGTCTCTGACGTTGAGGACGATGATTCCACCAGAGTAACGGTCCAGGAAGTGAAGGTTGCCGTTGCAGAACACGCCACCCTGACGCCAATTCTCCAGAGGATGGCATGGGGGCGGTTCTGTGGCGGCGGGCCTCCAGTACGCGGACTCGTCGAGGGTGAAGACCTCGCAGACGGTGGCAGGTGTAGCTCCGTATCCGCCGTTCCCACAGGCGTCGTACATGCGCACTACCTTGTGGCGCCGGGTGGCCGGGCAGTAGCAGAGGCCGTAGGACACGAACTGCCAGCACCAGCGCGCCCTGGGAGGTATCTTGTCGGGTAGGGATGAGATCTCGCCGGTGGACGGATTCCATACATAGTGCGCGCGGTCCTGGTCGGTGCTTTTGAGGAGGACGAGGCCGCGGCAGGACTTGGAGACGGGAAAGATGGAGCCTTGCGGCAGGCGACGGGCGCTCATGATCGTTTCGGCGGCCGCCGGGACGACGGCGCCGGGACGCCAGGCGTAGAAGGGCTCCTGAACCCCAGGCGGCCTGATGAATAGCCGCCTCCGCTGCTGGTGGTGGTAGTAGTGGGTGTCCTGGAACGCGGGCGACGAGATCACGGCGCGGAAGGGCCGCGACACGCATCGGAACCGGCAGAGCGATCTGGCCGGCAGGCGGGAGAGGATGTCGTGGACGATTTCCTCCGGCAGTGGACAGCCGCCCTTGATCCTCTTGGAGGAGATATCCGCGGCGTCCATGGCGGCGTGCGCGTTGCTTGACGTGCCCCGGCCCCGGATCGGATCGGAGCGCGTATGGCGTCGTCCTACGTCTTCTTGCTAAACCGCGCGCGGGTTATCTTACTAATATAAGCAAAAGGAAGGAGTGAGTTAGTCGGGACGGAATCGGAACTCGGGCTTGGTCGTCGACTCCGAGCACGAGTCGATTCGCATCTCCCGCTGTCACGCACGCCAATTGTGGATGTGGCAGAAATAATATTTTTTTCATGGCGGAGCGGATTCTCACATTTAATAAAACATTTATAACCATATATAAATAATAAATACGTTCGCGCCCAGTGTCCATCGTACACTACGAGCATACTTCGTTCTACGCCTAACATTGGTACCGCGCGCTAAATATATATAGGGTATATATATTTAGTACTCTCCGAATAATATTCACTACCCTGGTCACATCCACCGCTAGTGATTCAGCGCGTACGGTTGGATTAGCGGCTGGCCTTCCTCCGTTCTCTTCTCGATTTTTTTCTTCCCCGAATAGATCGTGGCCCCACCTCCCACCCCACCTCCGACCGGCGCTCATTATAGTATTCCAAATGGGCGGCACGATTGACGCACGAGGCACGACCCTTAAAAAGACGACCCTAGCACGGCCCTAGGAACGATAAATAGGGCTTAGTGCCGGCCCGGCCCGATGGCCTTTTAGTGCTTGGGCCGCAACCTCGGCACGTCGGGCCGGCCCGAAGCACGGCACGATTTTTGCTAGCCCGATAGGCGGCCCGATGTCAATTTCCATCTGATGTATATATAGTGTTGAAACCCTAATTTCCCCATCTCCCACTAGCTCTCCCAATCCCGCCGCCGCCCCCCTCCATGTCCCGGGCGCACCCTCGCTCTCCTCCTCTCCTCTCGATCCGGGGCCGCCCCTTCCTAGTCCGCCGCCGCCGCCGCTCGAGTCGCGCCGCCGCCGGCCGTCCGCGGGGGGCGGAGCCCCGGCCGCGCGCGCGTGCGCCGCCCGCCCCGCCTCCGGGCGCGCGCCGCCCGGCCGTCCGCGGGGGGCGGAGCCCCCGCCGCGCCGCGTGCGCGCGCCCGCCCTCGCTCGAGCCGCGCCGCCGCCGGCCGTCCGCGGGGGGCGGAGCCCCCGCCGCGCCGGGGCGGCGTGCGCCGCCCGCCCCCGCCTCGAGCCGCGCGCGCCGCCGGCCGTCCGCGGGGGCGGAGCCCCGGCCGCGCGCGTGCGCCGCCCGCCCCCGCCCCGGTGCGCGCGCCGCCGGCCGTCCGCGCGGGCGGGAGCCCCCGCCGCGCCGGCGTGCGCCGCCCGCCCCCGCTCGAGCCGCGCGACGACGACATAGCGAGCCGGGGAACGGCCGGCCGAGCCCGATAGCCCGACACCGCCCCGATGGGCCGGCCGGCCGCCGTGGCCGGCCGGCCCGAAAAGAGGCCGTAGGGCCGTGCTCGGGCCGCCGGTTCGCACGAGGCCCAACACGGTCCGGCACGAAGTTTCCATCGGGCCTAATAGTGTCGGCCCGCATCGGGCCGGCCGGATCGTGCTCGGCCGTGCCGGGCCGGCGGCCCGCTTGGAATACTATAGCGCTCATACCCGTCCCGTCGGCCCGTTTCCCCGTTGGCCGGTGGTGCACATGGTAGGCTTGTTTGGCTCGGGAGAGAAAAATCTGGTGGGCCACGGGCTTGGTGGTTGGTTTGTTCCGGTAGAAAATTACTGTTGTTGGCCGGTGGCTGATAAGCATAGGGCGCCCATGCTCGCCGGCGCTTGTCCCTCGCGGAGCGCACTGGTGAATCGTCGCCGCCGGCATCTGCTCCCTCCATCCGCGTGTGATTTCCCTTTGCCGCCGTCGCTGCTCCTCGCCCCCGTGCTATCGTCGCCTTCCCCGGTGTCCTCCTCTGCCATCTACGGTCGATGCTTGATTCCCGCAGCGGATCCCATTTGGCTTCACCTCCTCCAGTTCGCCGTCGATCTCCGGATCCTCCAGCTCGAGTCAATCGGTCCCCACCCAACCAATTCGTCCGCACTACTCCGCACGCGGATCCGCGCGCGGGCGCGGACGGATCAGGTGGAGGCGCACAGATCAAGCGCACGGTGGCGCGCGTTGACAGAGCCCCACGCGGCGGCGGCACGGAGCTACCCCGCGGCGGCCACGACCTCCTCCACGGCATCGACCTCGAGCACTTCCCGCAGCGACGTCAGCACCGAGCTTCACCACAGCAGAGTCGGCCCAACCTTTTCCGCGTCGGCAACAGGTGGAGGCGCACATCGGCGCATGTGGACCGAGCTTCCCGGCGGCAGCGACGACTACGAGCTTCCTGCGGCCGCGACCTCTAGCTCCTTCTGTGCCGGAAACCCCCGCAGCAGCAGCGCTCCTGCGTCCTCGATTTTGCGAGCTTGCGGTTGCGTTCACATGAAGCCATTGGCCTGTCTCACGGTGGCCAGGTGCGGAGCACACACGACACGAGCACACGGCTCGACTGCAGGGCGGCACGGTGGCAACACAGGCCAGCGGCTCCGTGCAGAGCGGCGCGTACCAAGCAGGTAGCGGACGCAGTGGTCCCCTGCAGGCTCGAACTCCTCCCCTGCTGCCACTGCTGCTCAGAGGTGGCGCAGATCGATCTGGCAGCCAAGGAGGTGGACCAGGTTCGTCATATCCATTCCCTACCTGTGGTTCCGGTGGTGATGGGGCTGAGTGCCTGCCAAGTGTTCGAGGATTTGGTGCAGAGGGGTAGCAAGGCAGCATGGGATGAGCGAAGCACGTTCAAGGTCCCAATTATTTTTGCCTGTGCGATAGTTGAGAATAGATAATGATGTATAGATTTTTTTTGCACGTTTTAATGAAATTATTGTGCAAGTATATTCGACATTTATGTAGAGCGTCATAAAAAAGGAGGCATGTATATTCATTCGTGATTAATTCCTGATGGAGTCTTTTTTGTTTATTGTCTCCTTGCAGATTTATATACAGTATTGGTTTGAATGCTTCTAAACTCAGCTTGTCTGCAAGCTGGTCGCTGTGCTTTATCCACCCAATTAGATACAGGTAATTGGATCTTGAGGTTTCATTTTTGTTGGGGATTGGATCTTGCATTACAAGGTTTAAGCTCACCCATCCTCTGATTTTTAGGCCCAATAGCAGCGGGATAATGGCGGCAGTAGGCTAGCTGGGATACGGTGTAGCAGCGGTTTGTGGAGGTGCTCGGCAGATGGATTTAGGTGAGCTTATCCATTCCCATTCATGTGCATTCAGGATTGCTAAATACAGAGCACATTCTCTAATTGTGAATTAGAAATCTAATTAGAAGAAGCTGTGTGCTAGAGAAATCACACCAACACCAACACCAAGATGAAGCACTTCAAGTTTTGTTTTTCCATGATTTCCTTCTTTTACTCTGCAAGTGATTTTTCTATCTATTCATAATTGTCCTGGTTTGTGCTGCTTCTTTCATGTAGCCATGCTATTAATTAATTTAGGATTATCTCATAAGAATAGAACCATACCTTTCATTTCCTGAATTAGCTTTAGAAATGTTGGAAATTAGTATTTCTTTTTGACAAGGTTATATGCAGTTTGAGCTCCTTCATAATAATGAAGATTATTCCTGAACTTTGCACTGCTCTTTTATTATTTTGGCAACAACTCATGTGGACGTGAGATTAATTATCTATTAAAAAGCTGCATGTTTTCTGACTTCATATCCATTACGAATCTTACTGATTTCCTGAGCTATAAAGCATATTGTCAACTCTTGTTTCGCTAATGTTCCAAATCAATGCCATCACTATTGTTCCTTGAATGTTGAAAATACTCATTAGTGATTTACTTAATAGAACTCAATCATGTATTCAACATTTTACTTTTACAGAAGTAAACTTGCAAATAAACTGTTCCAAATTATGCCATCAAGCATAGTGCTCAAATGTTACGATTTAACTGTTACTTCACCGATTTAATGTGGTTTCTTCTGACTAGTTGATGTTTCAATCCTTGACATGTTGAGTTCGTGAATCATTTATTACTTGTTTCTTTTTTATTTATTCAATCATTGGGTATCTTGTTATTTGGCAAGAGTAATTTGCTGCAAAAATACATTTTCCCTCTTACCTACTTCATTTCCATTTATTATCTTTTCAGGTAATTTGGCTTTGGATGACGAAGTCCACTGGGATTGAAAGTTGTAGATAATTCTAGGTCATGATATGAATCGGATTTTGACAAATTTAGAAGTGCTTTTCCCATGTGCTGCAGATTTAGAGGTCAAGATACAAGAGTCCTAGAAATTAGTGAAATAAAATGATTCCAAGCAGAACAGGCAAACTGGAGTAGGATTCAGATACTTGTATTCTTTTTTATTCGTCATCATGAACGATTAATTTTCAAATGTCACAAACAGTTCCATTCAAATCTTGCATGTCTATTGTTATGCCAGCCGATTACCCACCCATTAATAAATCTAAAAAAGGATTTCCTTTTTGTTGTACACGAAGTTGTATTTGATCGAACCTGAATCGATTAGAGGTTTGGCTGTTTATTCAACGGCAAACACATGCACCATCCGCCCTGCTCTGGGTTTTTTTCCGGAAATACATAGCCAGTCACGCAGATAGCAGCTCGAACCAAACCACGGCACAGAGGCACGGGTGGTTGGCCCCGATGCAGCCCACGCCTGCGGAAAACGGGGTTTGACCGGTGGTTGCTGCGTCACGTGCGAAATAAACAGATCACCAGGGGCGGGCTCGGTCGCGCACGCCAGGGCGCCTGGGGGCGCGCGTGGAGGGGCTCGGGGACCAAATATATATATATATATATATATATATATATATATATAGTGTATTTATATACTATACCCCGGGTATGAAATAATATTCAATACCCGAGACTCTTCCCGCACTCCTTTTTCTCTCGCTCGGGCCACACCCCCGCACAACCGGTCCGGTTTTTTTACGATTTTTTCTTCCTCCGGTCCTCTCTCACATCCCGCATGGTGGATCTCGAAATTCATGTCCATTTTCCCCGAGCCACCCCGTTCCTCCGCCGCCGCCGCCGCACACGCCCCCATCCTTCTGCTAATCGCTGCTGCCTAGTGCCTCATCCGCCGCCGCCTGCGACCCCGTCGCCGCTGCCCACGTCGCCTCCTCCCTCGGAACCTCGCCCGCTCGTGACCTCGTCTCCTCATCACCGCCCCCAGACCTACAGTCACCTGACGAATAAGACTCCGCGAGTGGATCCAGCACGACGGCAGTCGCCTGGAGGTTGTTTCACATTGCCGCATCCGGCCTCCTCATTGCATCGCCTCTTCCCGCTCGACCGGAGCACCCGCACCTCTAGGTGGCGGCACGATGGCGATTGGTTGACCGGCGGGCGTCGTGGCGGCGCCACGACTGCGGTGGCGTCCGAACTCCCTAGATCCTAGGCAACCGCTTCACTCCTGGCGCACGACGATGCTCCATCAGCTGGTCCGATCTGGCGAGGGCAGGCAGGTCCGTGCTACGATCTCCTTTCCTTTATTCCTCTCCGTTGTAGCTCGATCTTACATTGACCAAGAATCCAAAGATTTTCCAATTAATCAGTTCCTTTGGTTTGCCCCTCCGTCCTCGATTTCCAGTAGCCAAAGGTCAACTTCCTATAATTAAATCCGCATACAATAGTGCAAACAGCTCATGGATCTCCTAACGTTTGTTTCCCGATGAATTCGCTGTGGGCACTCCTCACTCGTCGCAAATCTCGCCCCTATTCTACCGAAATTTCATTTGACATGATATGGCCTCAAGGCGGTACACATACCTCTCTAATATCTTTGCAAGACAACCTTGCCGAAATAAGACATTATTCCCGATTAATATGGTCAAGTAACTTTTGATATTTGAAATACATTGTACTATGTTTTATGTAAATCCCATGTTCTAGGTACATCCGGAAATGGCAACTCGAGCATGGGATTGCAAGCTTGACATACCCAAAACATATATTGTGCATGTTTCACTCCTTCTCATATTGTTTTTACCGATTATATTCGTTGATTTTTTCTTGACTATCATTTTCAATTGACAACTTAATATAAGAGATCAAGTACGGTACCCTCGCTTGAGTTCGGATCTTACTAGTGGAACAAAAATTGTTTATGTATTTTTATTACTCATTTCCATTAATGTTCGGTACCATATTGTTTTACAGGCTTTTGTTTTTGATTACCGCTTCTAATAAAATTCTCTTTTGATTGTAGGAATGCTAGTAGGATATAGTTAAATGTTAACCAATAAAAGATCCGGTCCGATATGGCTATTTGTTAATGGTGATGTTGTTTCTTTTCCGATTATGCTATACAAAGAGTGAAGCCGGAATATTCCCTCGGCATTTGACATTAATATGGTGCATGGTGCCGATGATAATTCACTTATCCGGTGGGTTCGGGGAGGTGATATCCATGCACCGGTTCACGTATTTTTAGGATAGACAATCATTTGATGCACTAATCAAAAAGTAGGCTAGTAGAGGCGAG
This sequence comes from Cenchrus americanus, assembly GCA_947561735.1. Classification (NCBI taxonomy): domain Eukaryota; kingdom Viridiplantae; phylum Streptophyta; class Magnoliopsida; order Poales; family Poaceae; genus Cenchrus; species Cenchrus americanus. Next base: position 6,524,089 of record OX387240.1, on the reverse strand, counting down.
ATTCGATCCCCGCAAAATGAAAATGACATCTAGATGGCACTCGCTCAAACTCCTTTTGATGTGCATTCATATAATTCGTGTGATGGGCGTACTTGCTCGGTTGGTGGCACTTCGCTCAAACTACTATTGACGTGTGTTCACATAATTCGAGTGATGGGCGTACCGCTCTCGTTGGTGTTCTCAATTTATTAGCGGTCTCAATCTTAGTCACGGCTAGGTGCCGATGCGGTTCGACTTTGTTCCCTGTTTCCCAAAATTATTGACATGAGGATTACAAAGTACTTTTTCTAAGTCTATGAGAAAGTACTAATTTCCATGTGTGTGCATATTGACCCTCTCTGTCAGAGCATGTTCGGCGAGCATGACCATGTTGATTGCTTAATTAGAAGGTCTTTCAACCACAATATGCATGACCATGAGGATAACTCAGTAGCCTACAAATGGTATATGTCATGATACAAGATTTTTTTACAATTAATTATTGATTTACTACCCTTTCAAAATCCTTGTAACGATCGGCTTGAATATAAGATACAACATTACGGCTAGAGACTCGCAATATTTTGGTTTCGGGTTCCGCGTAGATGGGCATGAACTACGGACAATCGATTTTGTTTGATGCATATAACTCCCTACACATCATTCGCATGCCATTTATATCTACCTCATATTTATTCAAAGTGAATGTCATGCTAGCAAATTCCGTTGTCAATCACTTACGGTAGTAGAATAGCTGCTAATATGCATGAGTAAACAAGCATGATCATGTATAGCTCGACCGGATGATAATTATTTCAGATTAATAACTGAGTGATATCTATCACTAATTTGAAATTATATTGTTTCTTTCAACGGTGATAGGAGTGTGATGTTTCCTTCGCCATTGAGAGAAACAATATCTGCTATCTTCTATCTGCGGATTAGAAAATATGTTCCATTTACGTACTGATTAGGATTACTCCAGATGTGAGCATTTTCATTGTTTTAGTATGTGATGCTACCTTGCACATCATACCCAAAAATCTGTTTGCCTTTTCTATTGGTGCGTAGCCAATCCTACTCGTTCTCCTCTCGGACAAGGTATGAATAAGTCATTGAAGGTACTCCCTACCAAGTCATCTTTTCCCTTCAAATCACCTTGCGAAGTTGTGTGTGGCATCATCGCTGCCTTGCAGTGCCCTGCCCACTTTTCTCAATTTCATTCGATCCCCTCTGCTCTTGCTTAATTTCCCATGTTAGTGGCGACGATTCGTGATAATGATTAGGTTAAATAATTAAATTGAGTAGGGGGCACAAAGCTGATGTTCTCACTGGTAGGGATCAAGGAAGCTGGTGGCGCGTCATCCTGTGCTAGACTAATTATAGAGACGTCATAATAAAGCACTTCAAGATTTTTCCTTCACATTAAATTTCCCTTTTCTTCCTTTTTTTGAGTCTACAAGTAGTTTTCTAGTTCCATCCACGTCTAATTTCCTGGTTTGTGCATATTGGGGTGGAGACCACGCCTCACATCAATGTCTTGTTGTTAAGTAAGTTATCCATCTTTTACATCCATTATACCAAAATTTTTATTCGACATGTCATGGCATGATGGTGCAAAACCTGTTGAACCATTTTTTCTTGGCATTAATTTTGTTTGTTGATTACCAAGTTTTGATTGTAAATTCCATGGTTCAGTGGAACTTATATTCATGTTCGAGGGATTCTGCAGGTAGATTGCCTTTCACATGTAGTTCTACATTTACCGAACTTGAAGCATGTGCGTGATCGATTATGATCCGAAACCTTGATGTGGTTGATTTTATTATTGTTTAGTTCAACCGAAACCGATTAGGATTTATTACTAGGGCCACAAGTAACTTAGAAAATAATAATGGCTCACCACATTTGAAGTTCGGGACCTAACGCTAGAGTAGACATTCTCAAGAGCATTTTTTCTTTTATTGTTTGTCCTAAGATTCTGTTGCGCTATACATGTAGTTCTATTTTTTTAGCTATTGCTTCGATGGATTAACTTGTGGAAATATTGATCCGAAGGCTCCAACTTGTTATATGTGCTCCTTTGACCGTTGATCTTGTTTGTATGCAATTTGGCCTTGGAGCTTGATATTTTTTCTCGGCTTCCGAGCAAGACCAATGCACTACTTCATAGTCTCTCATGGTTATTTGGATGCATTGATACTTGATTGGGACTGCTCCATTTATTTGCTCTCGGTTTACCTCATGCTCACGTCCGGGACATCGGGAGTTGCCGCGCCATTGAGCCGCATGTGAACCGAGAAAGATGTGGAGTAGCAAAGCACAACCGGAGGACATCGCCCATGACTAATTGCCGACCGACTTTTGATTGTTCTTTTTGTTTCAGATTTATATATAGGCTCATCCCGATATCCACTGCTCTTCGTCATCGGCGCCCGGCTCGCAAAGAGCTTCCCGAGCTTTGCTACTAGGTTCGGTTGCTTGTGGAGCACGGCCTCCTCTCCCGCAACTCCATTGTGTTCATGTCATGCTTGTGGGGTATGTAGAGTGCCCCTAAGCTCAAGTCATGTCCGTTGGCATATGCGTGTCACAATATTTTGCCGTATTTCTAACTTGTAAGATAATAATGTTTTATACATTGATGTGTCGTCTTTTTAATTACTACTAACAAAGAACGGATGATAGAACATTTGTCACAAAAAGTCATTTTTTCTCATATTCCAAAGTAGTGTATTGACCACTACTCAAATAAAATGTACGATACAAAATCATTGCGCTCAACTAGCACTAGATGACGTAGCACTGTTGATATAAAAACTAAAAATATACAGTAGTCGAATATCCTAAACACTGAAATTTTGGTTGACGCAGCAATACGTGAAGCAATACGTGAATGCTTATGCTGTACTGTATTTTGAGGAAAAGAAACAATTAAATGGACCTCAGGTGACAAACTACTTCCGACTAAAATTGTAAATTATCTGTTTTTAATAAGTCAATCAACGATATACGATAGCGGTGGATGTTAAAAAATGAAAACCGGACATTCATGTTCCATGCACCTGCAGAGTGCAAGCAACGATGCACCGGTGGACCCTGCAGCACTGTCCCCATGTGCGAATAAAATAACAAATGGTGCGCTCGGTGGAACTCGTACCACACACACGTCCGCACGCGCATGAAAAAAAAGAAAGCGCGAGGAGTATTTGGGGAACCGTCGAACCGCACCGCACGAGCGCCGAAAAACCGAAGCCGGACCGTGGGAGGAGGGCCGCGCGCGTGGTGGCGGGGGGTGTGTGCGCGCACTCGGGTATGGAATATTATTCCATACCCGGGGTATGGAATAGGGCGGGCCCTATATATATATATATATATATATATATATATATATATATATATATATATATATATATATATATATATATATATATATATAACACAAATCATGCAACGTCGTCTACCACCATACGAATGTGCAGCCGTTCGGTTGGCGGTCTTTGGTTTGTTACGAGAGAAAAATCTTGGCATTTGGTTGCTAGTGGTTGGTTTGTTGTGAGAGAAAAGATCGCCGCTGGCCGGTGGCCGATAAGTCAAGCGAACGGGACGGTGAACTTGAACAATAATATACTTGAGGAAAAAAAATGATAAACCGATGTCCAAGGTGAACTGTTCATTTGTGAATTACAACCTGTGCGCGCAGGGATGAAAACAGTCAGTTATCGTTTCCATTTTTACATTTCAACAGAAAAAAATAACAAAGATGGCAAAAGCTAGAGTCACGTGATATTGAAAACGAACAAATTGGTGTGCTGATTTTGATTTGAGCATTGAGATACAAGTTCATTCTCTCTACACAAAGTGCAATGGCAAACTCAGGAATATAAACTAACATATAAGTGCTGAATTATTGAACAATGCAAATCTTGCAGATAACTGCATTGTACATCCACCACTCCTACGAGTTACTAAACCATACATATCAACAGTTCAACACTAAAATTAAAAAGAAACCAAATTTGATCTGCAATCTCAAATTCTTCGCATTATCGTTGCACCGATGTCGTTGCACCGAGGAAAGCACACCGCAGAATCAATGGGCCACCACTGTTCGGTTTGGTTGGTGGGCGATGGCTAGTCTTGGTTTGTTACGAGAGAAAAAAATCTTCTTGGTAGTTCTTGGTGGCCGGTTTGTTGTGAGAGAAAAGATCTTCTTGTTTGGTGGTTGATAAGCCAAGCGAACAGGGCGCACAAGTCCACATTAAACTTACCAGGCTACCAGCAATGCCCAAACCAATTTGAAACCCCAAATTGTAATCCTTGCATGAAAATTTTACTTCCAATGCGTGTAGGCAATATAATCGATGCAGCTCTTGCCTTGCAGACTCTATCCTCAAAAGCTGCACCATTAAAAAAGTCATACCATTATCCGTGGAGCAAATGCAGATATGCAAATTAGCGGAAACATTTTTTTTCTTGAACACGGAAAGAACTGCGTACTTTGTATTAAAGAGAGAGAAGAACCACAAAACAACCTCCTTTATTCCACAAGGAGAAAGGAAGGTTGCTGTACACCTCAATAAACAATCACCTGGTGCAAAAATGGAGAAACTACCCCGACCCAGACTACTCAAACTGACCTATGGCCTGGATTAAGCCCAGCTACTGAAGCTTTTGGCTCCACCCAGGCACCAGAGCCTCAATTCCTCAGTGACAGAAATGTTTAGCACTCATGAGAGAGGCGGAAGCCACATCAAAGACATTTGTTTCTGCTCCCTATGTATCCATAAGGTCCACGCCCCCAAGATCACCACGCTGTGAAACCCCTTCCTTTGGGCTTTATCAATCCTTCGACTTACCTTTCTCCACCAATACGCAAAAGTGTGCTTATTGCATCTTGGTACTACTCTTTACAGACCGATAGAGGATAATATGTTGTGCCAAAACTGATGAGCAAACACACCAGAGATTTCGAAATATAACCCTATGTTCGCATGCCTCACTTCATATGACCCTCGGTTCGCAAGCCCTTCAAAATATAACCCCGAGGCACGCGAACTCTTCGATCGGGGGTTTTCTATCACTTTTCACAATTTTGGGATTTTGTTTTATGTTTTGCCTCTCCAAATCATGTGAAGAGACAATTTTGCCCCTGATTATCTCTCACTCCACCCTGACGTGTGGACCTACGTTTTGGGTTATCTTCAACCTCAGACTCCCCAGCTCCCCTGAAGCTCAGACCCAACCACGTCTTGAAGGTCCCCTGCACCAGCGCGGGCGCCTCTGCCCCGTGCGTCCAGTCTCCACCAGCGCGGCCCGCCTGCGCCTCGTGCGGCAAGCCTCCACCGGCGAGGACCGTCGGCGTTGGGCACCTCCGCCCGACCGCCCCTGCTCCGGTCTCCCCCATGGCTGGCGCGACTATTCCCGGCGGGAGGCGCGGCCGATTCCTAGGGCGGCACGAGCAGCCCTTGACAGGATCCTCGCCGCCACCCATAGGGCCACCGACGTCTCTCTGGCAGCGGCGCCCATGGGGCTCGACGGCGTCTCTACGTACAGCGTGAGCGAGCAGGAGGTGTAGGAAGGCGAGGCGAGGCGGGGTGCGCTGCCTGGGCGAGCTGGTGCTCCGTTAGCCTGATCTCAAGCTCCGTCGTGGGGCGCACGGCCGTCTGGGGTGGCATGTCCGGTGGGGTCGAGATGCGGCCGGCCGTAGCCATGGACGACGGGCCGATCTCTCGCTCGTGCCGCCGGCCGGGGAGGTGCGCGGCGGGCCGGGGGCACGGGGAGGTGCCGGCGGGAGCCAATGGATCCGCGCGCCTCCGTTTCGGGAGCCAGCCCGAGGTTGAAGACGACCCCGACTTTGGGTCCCACATGCCAATGGTGGAGGGAGGGAATGAATGGGATAAGGTAGGGGCAAAATTGTCCTTTCACTTGAGCTGGAGAAGAAATGCGTAAAACAAAATCCCGAAATTGTGAAAAGGGATAGAAAACCCCTGAATTGAAGAGTTCGCGTGCCTCGGGGTTATATTTCGAAAGGCTTACGAACCGAGGGTCATATGAAGTGAGGTATGCGAACACAGGGTTATATTTCGAAATCTCTCGCAAACACACAGGTGGTAAGAAAATGCTGTGCATTCTTTTTCTTGGTCACAGAACACACATTACTCAGGATGAGGGATCCCTTTCTGCACAAGTCTGTCTGATGTCCAGCACTTGTTTTGAATGACCAGCCAAAGAAACATCTGGGAGGAGCTCATGATTTCCACATACGCCACCAAGGCTCGAATGTGATAGATCCAATGAAAAATGGTTTGTAAGTGAATTACGAAGAGAGGGATCCACTTTCCTCGTGTTTCCGAGCACGGTGATCAGTAACATATTTCAGGGTCACATTCTCGAAGGTGTCCCATCTGCAAGTATGGCAACATGCCTTCTAAAGACAAAGGACCTTGAATGTCTGCTACCCATGACCTGTTATCCATTGTTAGAGCAACTGTTTGGGACTCTGGGTACTAATGTTCCTTTTGGACACAGGCCACAACCGCTGGAGTCTGATCAAGCAAGGAAGTGAGGAACTACCATTGAACTAGAGATCAGTCCAGGACCAACAAATTTGACTTCTGCAAGATACAAATTTGGAGGTTATGGAAATGTTATCCAGCAGAATAGTGTGCCTTATAAAGAAAATTGTTTCTTTAGAAGTCATATCAACAGGCCTTCTAGAGACAAAGCACCTTGAATGTATCCCACAAAAAAATGTTGCTTTAGAATGTCTATCACCATTCACCAATACACTGTTCTGCACAAAACAAGTAAGGTTGTGGAGATGCTAATCCTTTCAAGAAAGCAACAATTTTGTCAATTGACTATCCAGTAGAATTTTGAGGTTATTCAACTCGCCAATTGACATTGGAGCCTGCATTGGTTATCCAACACCGCATCACTAACATGTATAAAAACAAGTTACAAAATTTAAGAGGAAGATATCATGTGAAATCATAACACAATAAACAATAGAAGGGCTTGCAAATAATTTTTAAGATGTAAGGACATATGCCTCCTTAGAAGCTTCACTTGCTTTATACAGATGTCGTTGATAGCGTTGATATACAGATGTCGTTGATAGCTTGATATACAGTCATGCAGTCAGCACCTCATGCAGCAATGCAGCAACTATACCATGTTGTCCTTTTTTTATACCATTGCCATGACCACTTGACAACATCAGGGATCAAGCATAAGAGTATTGCTACATATATGATATACCGAATAATCAGAAATAGTAATCTTCACAAAGAAAGAAAAAAACATTTCATACATTTCCCAAAATAAAGCAAGTGAAGCTAAGTATTCATCTAACTGCCCTGACCCCTAAAAATTACCTCCTATAAGGTACTAAGTAAGATGAATTCACAAATGCACCAAGACATTGACTCAAAAGTGACACCCAAGCAAACTGTCCTAAAGTAGACTCGAATATTTTGAATTTATTGCAAGCCAATTACTTGTTGTAGTACATAGCAATGAGAACAGGAACACTGTATTTTGTACCTGAGAGCCAACAAACATGGAGAGCGTACATTTACTCTGTTGCTCAGTTATATACTTCTATGTACTAGAATCATGCATGTCACTAACTGGGCAAAAAAAACTAGTTTGTAACACTTATTACTTTATGCAGATCCTGGTGCATTATTTCCTATATATATTTCAGGAAACCACTAGGGAATATACTGATTAATGGGACGTCATTATCATGTAATCTAGTCTGTGGACAGGGATAGGTACTCTTCAGGAACATAGATAGCATGGATAATACAGCTGCTCGATAACAATCAGCCAAGTTCTTGATACAAAGGAAGATCTTTTTTTTTTTTTTTTTTGGGGGGGGGGGGGGGGGGGTCAAATTGGCATATATGTTGCTCACAAATTGTGGTGACAGTAATACTGAATGGCATTTTGTTCTCGAATTTACCAGACATCATATTCACCTCTCCAAGCTATACATTGGACCATAGTGATTCACAGGTATTTTCTCTGCAGGAAAATGGCTAGGGTTCCCATCAGCAGTTTCAGAACTGAATCAAGATATCTAACCTTTACAAACTAAGCTGACCCACCCAAAATCCAATCCAACACATCGTTCCCAATCCAGTCTAGTTGAATTGATTGCAAAGAAGAAATCGCCCGGTTTCTCCGCTACTGAGTGCAGCCCAACAAAATCACTGTCCTACCTAATCAGTTGTTCCAAAAAAAAACGAGCTTTTACTCTTTACACACAAAAGAGGGGGAAAATAGACAGTGCAAGAATGCGAAGCCAGAAAAGCACCAAAGAAATGATAATTCACCTTTGTTCGACGTTGCTGAGACAGCTAGAGGCCTCGTTGGTGTCCTCTAACGGTGAAGATGGAAATCATGGGAACAGTATCGCGGATTTCCTGGCGGTGGACAGCGGGGAGGCGCGACGCAGGGAAGCTCGAGCTCAAGACTCGGCAGTCGACAGACCAGAGCGGAGGAAGCGCGACTGCGCGAGGGGAACGAGATCCCCTGCAGTTGGCCCTGGTCACGGACGCGTGGGGGCGGGCCCACACGTCAGTGACCCAACTGCAGAGGGACCGTGTCCGCGCGAGGGGGCGGCCGGGTTCGTTTGGGCTTATCGGTCACCAAAAGAAGATTTTCTCTCACAACAAACGCGAAAGACTCGCCAATCAGAAGATGCTCTTCTGCCGAACGAACAAATCAGATCTGCCATCACCACCGGCCAAACGAACAGGCCGCGAGTTCGGCGGAAGAGCGGCCGATGGACTGATGGAGGCAGAGTCTGATTGCGGAGGAGGTGAACCGATTACTACGTTAGAGCATCTCTAAGAGTTTGCCAAAATTTACTTGGCAAATCCTGTGTTTTGCCAACTTCTAAAAAGCTATGCAAAGTAAAAAAAGAATTCATCTCCAACAGTTTGGCATAATTCACTTGCCAAATCCAGATCTAACTTACATCAGGAATCCTGAGAGAAACAAAATTATGTATGTGCCCTTCCACCTCTTGAAAAACTTACATCAGGAATCCTTCTCTATTCTTTATTTCTTTTTCACCCTCCCATCTAGAGGGAAACAACGATGACAACCACGATCCGCGTGCGCATATATGCGCGTGGGGAGGTGAGTTTTGCCAAGTTTTTATTTTTGCCAAGTTGGTTTGCCAAACTGTTAGAGACCAATTTTCTTGTTTTGCCAAAATTATATAGATGCCAAGTTGGTTTGCCAAACTGTTGGAGTTGCTCTTAGTATCATAGAGACAGGTGAAACACAAAACCTTAACATGAATTTTTTTATATGAACAATTTCAAAGAATCAATCAAATACAGTGTTTGCTCAAAGTCTCCGGAAGCTCGAATACAGGTGACACAGAGTGATGTCAATTTTTTTCAAATCAATCAATCAATCACAGTGCTAAGCCCCGGGCTACCAAAGGAAAGGCAGCTGCGCGCTGCGTATGGTACAAACGCGCCTAAGCGCGCCGTTGACGTGCATGTTGTACAAGTCAGTAAGCCTCCTTGACGGGCCCAGGCTCTCAAGGTCCTCCTCTAGATAGATAGGTAAATGTCCGGAAGACGAACACATCCTTCAATACGCTCCTGTCGAATTGCTCCTGCTCTACTTGCACGAGCAGCTCGCGGGTGCACACAGTGGCGGAGCTGATGATTTTTTACGTCTAAGGCCACTATCTACATGCTTTTAAATTTTGATCAGTCTTAATGCATAATGTTAAATACATTTACTTTGATGTTTAATTTATTTTAATTATAATTTAATTAAGAATAAACATTTAAAACATCTAATATATAACACTACTTCAGAAGATATATTTATTTCATTTAAAATATAATTATTTCATCAATCTTATATTATTAATCATATTCAGTTTGAATTAACTTATGTCTCTCTATTACTGGACACTATCAATCACTGATATAAATTTAGTTCCTAACATCCATCAATCCATTTATGCATGCACACTATTGTATATACTACGATATACTTCAAAGAACACACGGTTTCTAACCTATACACCTTTAACTCACAAGCATATACGTATTTTACGGTGAATACCAAAATTAGATGGTCTAGCGTGTGATTGAGAATTTTCTTCACTTAATCAAACTATGTTGAATGGATGTTTCGACTATTATTACACAATCCCAATTTATAGTGTCATACTATCATGGTTTCGAACTTAAAAGATTTCATATTATATGAAGATATAATGATAGAACAATCTACAATGTAGTCTTATTATAATTTTGAAATATCTAGACTTCTTTAAATTTTTAAATGAAAAATGTCCAAGTGAGTTTATTTTATAGTTGCAAGCTTTCCTAAACAAGATATGAATAATATATAGCTTCCATTGAAATTATATATTTGAAAATATGTAGCACTTGGATTTCCATATGTTAGTAAAATGAGACCTTTAAACTTTCTACTGTGTTTATGCAAAATTCATGACATTCAAAGTTTAAATGCTATTTTATTGAGACACTGTTGACGGTGAAAATCCGCCAACCTAGCCATGAGTTTACCTTCGGTGTTGGCATAAGTTTTATACCTTATCCATTGGTACTAACCCCCGTGGTATAACAAGTTCACGTGTGCATGTCGGTTTTGGAGTTTAGTGTTTATGCAGGGTTTTAGCGTTGAAAGCAAGACTTTCGGGATAAGTTCATCAAGCACCTTATGACAAGACCTTGAAGCCCCGTACAAGTCATGCAATGAAGCAAACTTTGTCGGTGCGGAATGTGGTCCCGACACTAACCAGTAATAAGCGCCGAGGTCTATCCCTCAATGGTCGATGCTAAGCAATAAAAGACACAGAGTTTATCCTGGTTCCGCGCGGGGGCCGTACGTCCAAGGAGGGTGGCGTGCTCAAGGCACTGTATTGCTCAGCACCGGGGTGCCTGTAGTGGGGCTGCTACAAGCAAGGTGGGAGAGGAAGCGTGGCCTCCAAGTCCCTGGTGTAGTGGCTGAAGATGTTGTGGGAGAATTGGAGAGCAAGTGCGTGGTGCGACTTGCCTCGTGTTGGGTTCTGTTGTTCGTGTGTTGTGTGTTGAGTCCGCTGTCTGTCTCCCCCTGTGGCAAGGGGGTTCGTCCTCCTTTTATAGACCAAGGAAGGAGCGAATTACATGCGCGCAGTGCTATTTAGCTACGTGTGGGAGTGTGATGTGCTACGCTGTAGAGTAGGCGACCGCCCTGGCGATCCTTGCAGCGATCCGGCCATCATGGCGTATCTTGTACCCGAACAGTGGCGTCCTCGAGGGTAGAAGGGCGGCGAACGGCGGTGATGTCTTCAGATAGGCTCGAGGGAGTCGCTGACGTCGGTCCGTACGGGGTACAGCGGCAGGTAAGGTGGCATCCCGTTCCCACGCGCTCCACAGTGCTGGAGTCGTTGCCACAGCGCCTGGCGTGCGCCCGTGCGGCGGGGGCGGCAGCCATACCGTTAACAGTGGCAGGGATGGCGTCCCACCGGCCTAGCGTCTCCACCTAACCCTGTAAAGTCACAAGAAAGCAAATCGAGGGTGCGGCCCGGCCCCCTTCGAGGGTTCGGCGCGTTAGCCGTATCGGAGCAGGTGCACGGCGTCACGGGATTTGCACCGGCCGCGCCGCACGCCCCCCCCCCCACAGTGATGGGGATGGGCTCCCTCTGGGGAGTTGGTGCGGCGGCACGGGCGCGTGCCCCGGCGCATGATGGCGGCCGTCCCGCCGATGTCGGGGCATTTAATGCCTACGCGCGGGGAGCGAGGGCGCGCGCGTGCGGGCGCCCTCGAGCGAGGCGGACCCCGTTCGGGGGCGGGCGGACCCTCGAGCGAGGCGGACCTCGCTCGAGGGAGGTGCACCCCCTCGATCGGGGCGAATCCGCCCGAGGGAGGCGCGCACCTTCGAGCGAGGCGATACCTTATTCGAGGGAGTCTTCGAGTGGGCCGCACGGTGGGCCGCCGGGGTCTTCGCGGCGTGGGCCATGTCTGCATGGTTAAGTAAGGTGTATTTGGCTTTGTTGCGGGTTTTAAGTGGGGATTTCCCGGTGTTTAAGGGGACCCCTAGGGCTGTCCCCGACGGCAGCCCCGAGCATCCGTGGGTTTGCCATTGAGGCTCCCGCGGATGCCGGAACCTGCGATAGGACGTTCTTCCTCCCCGGCCTTGCGAACGCTTTCCGTGGGGCCGCGTCGGCGGACCCGCGGGTCTAGCCCCCCGAAGCCTGCGGGGAGCATAGGCGCTCCCGTAGGGGTTGACCGCGAGACTTGGACGAGAGGGTGTGGTACATGTTTCAACGGCGTCGGCAATGTCTCGGCCCGGCTTCGGTGACGCACGCGGGCGCCGGGCACTATCCCCGGCGGGTGCAATCCAGGAGGTGTAGTCGTGCGTCAAGCCCCCCGAGCCCGGGCCCATCAAGGCGATCGGGTATAGCTTTACGACTTATCTTTCAACGCGCCCTCGCCGCCCCTCCGCGGGGCGGAGGGTGAGGTTTCCGTAACCCCCATCGGTCGGGTCGCGAATTGCGGATTCCTCGTCGAGCTGTTAGTGGGTGGTTCGAGTGGACGCCCATGCCCCGTTCGATAAGGGTAGGCTGCGCAGTCCAGAGACACGTCCATTGAAGCACTTGCGTGGGTTTGCTAGGTGGGGCTCGGTCCCGTTCGCTAGGGACCGAGGGCGCGGAAGCTCTCCCTCGGTGGGATCCCCCGCTAGGCGCCATCGGCGGCTCTCGAACACGACATGTGGGGCACCCTCGGGGCGGCGGGCTCGATGAACGGCTCGAATGCGCGTGCCCTCGTCATCCCCGACTGCGGTGATGCGGGGCGCCGTTCGAACCCGTCGAGGGTTAGGCTTCGAACCCCACGATCGGTAGGGCCATGCGGGGGTGGCGCACGGGCGGCCCCGTCTTTGCATCCGCGTTCCATCGAGGGGCACGGGCAAGCCGGCCCTCGTGGCGCCGATCGTAAGGTGGTGCGGGGCGGCGCCTAAGTGCTCCCGCCCGGCATCCGCGCTCCTTCGAGGGGCACGGGCGAGCCAGCCCTCGAGGCGCTGATCAGTAATACAGCGTGGCATGGGTGCTTTGCGGTGCCTGTTTTGTTTCAAACGGGCCCCGAGGCGACCTTCTCACGTCCGTACCCTTTCGAGGGTTGAAATTTTCCCGAGCCTGGAGCCCATGCCGCTCGAGGGTTCTCCTTACTTCGTAAGGAACTGGGCCATTAAATGCTCCACAGTAGAGGCTGCGGTTTTGCGTCGCGGGCGCGCTTTTTTAGGCGTTACAGCCGCGCGCGCGCGTAGTGGGCGGCGTGGGCAGGCGGATGTGACCGCCGCCACGGTCCCTCGCTATTCTTCGCCGTGATGATGGCCCATTCGCGGTGATGTGGCCGCCGTGGTCGTGGTGGGGCCCGCCCATCGGCGAGAAGAGAAGATTCCCCCGGTTAATGCGCGCGGGACGTCCGCCCCGGAGAGCACGCCCGCGGCTTATAAATCCGAGGGGGGAGTGAAAACGACGGTTTTTTACCTTAGCGCTCCGCCGTTCTTCCCCCTTGAGCTCTTGCCTTTGTTTTGCTCTCGCCACCGTGCGCCTTCGCCATTAGAGCTCTTCTCCTTCTTCTTGTCCTCCGTTCTTCGCATCCCTTGTCCTTCCTCATGGCGCCGCCTCCGCCCCTCACGATCCTCGACCCGTACGCCTGGGAGCGGTCGACGGTGACTAGGCTGTGACTAGGCTGGCTCTCAGCGAGCTGGTCTCCGCCGGCCAGCTGGCGGCGAACGAGGAGGGCCGACCGACGGAGTGGATCGTGCCGCCGGCGGGAGACTACACGCCCAACCCGCCGGAAGGCTACGTGGTGAGCTTCGTCCGCTTCCACGAGCGTGGCTTCGCCGCGCCTGCGAGCCGCTTCATGCGGGCGCTCTGCCACCGCTACGGCGTGGAGTTGCACAACTTCGCGCCGAACGCGATCTCGCAGGCGGCCACATTCGTGGGCGTCTGCGAGGGGTACCTGGGGATCCCAGTCAATTGGGAGCTCTGGCTACACCTCTTCCATGCGGAGCTCTTCACGCAGCCCACGACGGAGCAGAGGACCCGCCACGCGGTGCGCGCCGGCGGCATGTCGCTCGCCTGCGGGGGCGCGGTTCAAGGACGACTACATCCCCCGCACCATGACGACGAACAACGCCGGCTGGGAGCGGGGGTGGTTCTACCTGCGCAACGCCGAGCCCGGCCTTCCCCCCTACACCGGTCGGGTGTTCAAGGAGAAGCCGACTCCTGGGGCTACGGGGTGTCCACGCCCCAGCATCGGAGGCGCCTGGGCTCGCTCCTGGCCGCCTTGAGGAACCTGCGACGCAAGGGCTGACCGCAGCGGGCGTCCTCGCCTTCCTCCACCACCGTCGGATCGTGCCTCTGATGGAGAGGCCCCTCTGCATCTTCGAGATGACGGAGGTGGCGAACCCCGTCGCGTTGGCGAGGTCGCGGATGCTCCCCGACCCCCCTCGGGCGGGCGTACGCGCTCACTCGGGCGCGGAACGCCGTCGACACCGGATCTTCGCGCCAGGACCGGTCTCCGTGGGAGCTCGAGATGCTCCCCACCGGCCCGCTGGTGAGTATGGCTCTTGGCCCTATCTTTGTCCTCAGCGTTGCCCCTGGCCTCTGACGCGCTTTTGGCGTTCTCGCATGCAGCTGGTGACCTTCAGCGCCGCGAAGTCTGTTCCACCCACCCCTGACTCCCGCGCGCTTGGTCGGGCGGCGCAGCAGCAGGAGCAGGAGAGGGCGACGCGCAAGAGGGAGCGCGCGAGGCGGCACCGCGAGCGGCGGAACGAGGAGTACGGCCGGCGGCGCGAGGAGGGCGGGGCTTTCCTCCCCGGGGACCGAGGGAGTACTCGTCCTCGGAGGAGGACGAAGAGGAAGAGGCCGAGGGGCGGGGCCCCTCGATAGGTGGGAGCCTCGCGCCCCCGTCGCGGAGCCGGCTCCGGGCCGCAAGGGGTGGCGTCGCCCGGGGAGGGCGCGGCGACGCCCGCCGCCGGGGCAATCGACAACGGGAGCGGCGCGAGCCGCGGAGGTGCCGGCGCGCGGCGCGGAGGCGCGCGTGGCGAGCGCGCGCGTGCGCGCGCGCAAGCGCGCTCGCGCGCGGGGTGGGGCTCGCGCGCGCGCGTGGTGACGTCGGGGAGGTGCGGCGGCGGGCGCGCCGGCCGTGCCGGCCTCATCCGCCGTGGCCTTGAGGAAGAGGAAACGTGCCTTCTCCTCTTCGAGGTAAGGGACTTGCCTTTCGCGAGGTTTGATTTTTTTTGGCGGCTAGGCGTTTTGATTTTTTGCTTGTGCTCGTGCGGGGTGGTGCCAACCGTGCCTCCCCCTCGCGCCGGCCAAGGTGGCGAGGGCGGACACGTCCGTTCCCACCCGGCGGCGCTCGTCGAGGGCGCCGCGGGCGGGGCGAGCACCGGCGGCGGCGGGCGAGGGCTCGCAAGGCCGGGCGAGGCCTCGAGGCCTCGGCGGGCGGATCGGGCCGCCGTGGCGCGGCGGCGGCCGTCGAAGAGCGGCGGGCGCCGGTCGTGGCGGAGGCGCGCCCGCGGCGGCGGCGTGGTGGTGGTGCGCCGCGCGGTGGGTCGTCCCGGTGGGGGCGCGGTCGCGCGGCGCCGGCGCGGCGGGGGCGCGGGCGGGCGGCGGCGGGCCGAGGAGGGCGGCCCGGGCGCCGTGGCCGCGGGAGGTGCGGCCGGAGGTGGTGGCCGCGGCGCCACGTCGGCGCCCGCGGCCGCGGAGGCGCGAGCGCGGCGCAAGGGCGCGCCGGCCGGCGGCTCCCGGGCGGTGGTGGTGGAGGTCTCGGACGACGACTCCCCGCCGCCGGGGTGGGACCGGTGGGCGAGCTTCCCTACACCTCTCCCCCCCGAACCCCGGGGGAGGGGGCCCTCGTGAGGGCGGCGCGAGGGCCACATGGTGGCGGGGGGGCCGAGGATACGGCGCCGAGGCCTCGTCTTCCCGCGCCGGCCACTCCGCCCGGGTGGAGGGGATCGGCGGCGACCCGTCCGCGTTCGCCGACGCCCGGGCGGAGCGAGAGCTTTGGGGGGAGCTCCGCGGCCACGGCGCCACGCTTGACCGTGCGCCGAACGAGGCGGCCGAGGGTCCACGGCGGCCCGCGTTGCGCGTTTTCCGGGTGAGGCATCGTCGTCTCCGTTTCCCTTTTTTCCCGTTTCGCGCGCGCTTATTCTTGCGGCGTGGTGTTTACGGGTTTTGATTTGTGGGTGCCGGGAGCTCGAGCGTCGCGCCCGCGACAATTACGAGCGCCTTCGATCGGGTGAACGCCGAGCTCCACCGGCCTCCGGGAGCAATGCGGCGCCTTCGACGCGCTCGCCGACGCCCTTAGGACTCGGATCGCCGGTTGTCGTACGGGCCGTGGCCTTGCGCGATGAACTCCCGAGAGAGCACGAGGCGGGACCGGCGCGTCGCTCTAGCCTCGAGCGGGTCCGCACGGCCCTCATCGACCGTGACGAGGCGGCGTGGCGGCGCGCGCTCGGACTCGGAGAAGATGTGCACGCCGGCGACCAGGCGGGAGGCGGAGGTGGCCGGCGTCCGCGGCCGAGAACGGGGGGCTCCGCTCGTCCCTCGAGGGGGCGCGGGCGCGCAGCCGCCGGGCCGAGGAGCGGGCGCGCGCGCGCTTGAGCAAAGGGGTCAAGGAGGCCGACGACTTGAAGGCCGCCCTCAACGCCAAGGCCGCGACGCTCGCCGTAGGCGAGGGACTAGCTCTCGCGGGGAGCGCACCGCCCGTCAAGGAGCCGAGGGCGGCTCTAGCGAAACGGCCGCCCTCGTCGACGCCGGTCGGCCCCGGGAGCGGGAGCGCGGCGCTCGTGAGGTGGCGCGGATGTCTGCGGAGGACCGGAACACCGAGTTCTCCGGGGGTCGAGGGCGAGCCGATAGTGCTCGGCATTACGAACGCGAACCGAGAGGCGGCCCTCCAGGAGCAAGGCGAGACCGTCCGGGGCCTCGAGCGGACAGTCGAGGCCGAGCGTCGCACCCTCGAGGTGGAGAGGAAGCAAGTCGAAGGTGAGCTGCTGGTTGACTCCTGTGTTGTTGAGTTTTCCTTAGAGGGTTCGCATTCTTTTTCTGACTTCTTTCTCGTTTGGCAACTCCAGGCTTGCGCGCCGCGCTGGGGCACGCGGTTGAGCGGGCCGAGGCGCTGCAGACCTCCTACAACTCTTCCGAGCGAGGAGGCTGCGGGGAGTTGCGAGATGCGGCCCTCGAGACCTGCCGATCCGTGGAGGAGGGCGAGGCGCGGGCGGAAGCTCGGCCCGGCCGGCCGCTGCGTGCTCTTAGCGGCCACGTCACCGATCGCATGCGCCGGGCGCTGCATCTTGGCATCCAGAAGGCCCTCGGAGTGGTACGGTCCCACTACGAGGTTAACTTCGAGGCGCTGGTGGAAGGCTACGTCGTCCCCGAGGGTGTCGAGGACGAGGTGGCGATGGAGCGCGTGGACGCGCTCGCCGCCGAGCGCCGGCCCGGGTCGCTCGCTGAAGCCTTCGAGGAGTTCCTCTTCCCGGACGCTGCTGACGCCGCCGCTCCTTCCTCCTGAAGACAGCTGGGCGCTAGGCCCGTTTTTGTTTGTGTATCAGTATTCTGGCCACGCGGCCTTTGTAAATAAACAAATTGTTCTAGCCGTAAACATTTGCTAATGTGAAGTGATGTCTTATGTTTATTGCGCGTTTTTGTTTCTCCTTCTTCTTGAGTAGATTCTAGTTAGGGGAGTTCGATTTTCGCGGGTGGCCTGCTGGGTTGGAGGCGAGAGAGAAGGGCCGTATCCTCGCGGCGTAGGCTATCTCTGGCTCGCGCGCTCCTTCCGCTAGGCTGCCTGCGCCCTGTTCGAATCGTTGCTCGAGGCCGGAGTAGAGAACAAACATAGCGCGCGTGAGTTATTTCGTTTTTGCGCGAAAATGGGACCATTTTGGGGGGGATGCCCCCCGTAGTAGCCCCCGAGGGTAACTTGGGTTTCGGGGGAAAGCCGAGTTGCCCTTTGCATAAGACTTATGATATTTACATAGTTGTCACCAACTGGGGCGTTGGTCGTGTGATTTTTACAACAAAATACTTGGAAATCCTAGCTAGGGGTAGAAGCGACGTAGCTGTTGGATGTTCCAAGCGTTGGTGAGCTCTTCACCGTCCTCGTTGGCCAGCTTGTACGTGCCGGGCTTGAGCACCTTCACCACGACGTAGGGTCCCTCCCACGGAGGTGATAACTTGTGGCGTCCTCGGTTGTTCTGGCGCGGCCTTAGGACCGGATCCCCTTCACCGAAGTCCCGTAGGCGTATCTTGCGCGCTTGGTAGCGCCCGAGGGACCGCCGATACCTCGTGGAGTGCATCAAGGCCACGAGGCGTGCCTCATCCGGGCCCGGTCCCGGCGAGTCCTCGCGGGCTCGGCCGGTTGGCATCCTCGTCGTAGCCTCGAACCCGGGCGACCCGTATTCTAAGTCCGTGGGGAGGACGGCCTCCGCGCCATGGACTAGGAAAAACGGGGTGAACCCGTGGCTCGCTCGGGGGTGGTCCTTAGGCTCCACACGACCGCCGGGTAATTCTTGGAGCCATTTTCGGCCGCATTTGTTTAGGCGGTCGAAAATTCGGGCTTAAGGCCTTGTAAGATCATGCCGTTGGCACGCTCTACTTGGCCGTTGGTCTGTGGGTGTGCCACAGCTGCCCAATCCACACGAATGTGGAACTTGTCGCAGAACTCCAAGAATTTCCTGCGCGTGAACTGGGACCCGTTGTCGGTGATGATGGAGTTTGGCACTCCGAAGCGGTGAACGATGTCGGTGAAGAATGTTACCGCTTGCTCCGCCCTGAGATTCGTAATGGGGCGCACTTCCACCCACTTGGAGAACTTGTCGATCGCAACCAACAGGTGGGTGAAGCCCCCGGGCGCCTTCCGCAAGGGCCCGACGATGTCCAGCCCCCACACGGCGAACGGCCATGTTATGGGGATGGTACGCGGGGGGCATGGGCGGGTAGGTTGGACTTGTGGGCATAGAACTGGCACCCTTCGCAGGTGCGTACGATCTCACTGGCGTCCGCGACCGCGGTAGGCCAGTAAAAGCCTTGGTGGAAAGCGTTGCCAACTAGGGTGCGAGACGCGGCTTGATGGCCACAGATCCCAGCGTGGATGTCCCATAGGATCTCGCGCCCCTCGGGGATTGGCACGCACCGCTGTAAGATGCGGAGGCGCGCGCTTGTACAGCTCGCCGTCGACGAGGGCAAAGGACTTGGCCATCCTGGTGATGCGCCCGGCCGTGGCCGGTCCGATGGGAGCTCTCCTCGAGCCATCCAAGCGATGTATTTGTCGCGCCGGTCGGTCTTGGACAGAGCCGGCTCGATGTCCATCACGTCGGCCTCGTAAGAGCCATACCCCTCGAGGAGGGAGAGCACGTACGCCTCGTTCAAGGGGTCCTCATCCATGGGTTCCGCACCCACTGGATTTGAGGGAGCCCCCGAGGGTTCTGCGTGGTTCGAGGGGTGAGGCTCGAGGACGACCGAGGGCTGGGCGATGTCGCGGGCAAAAACGTTCGGGGGGACGGTGATCCGCCCGGACGCGATCTTGGCCAGCTCGTCTGCCTCCTCGTTGTACCGGCGGGGCACGTGGTTGAGCTCGATGCCGTAAAACTTATCTTCGAGGGCTTGCACGGCTTTGCAGTAGGCCTCCATCTTGTCGCCATGGCAGCTCGCGTTCTTCATGACTTGATCGATTACGAGCTGTGAGTCCCCCCGCACGTCGAGGCGCTTGATGCCTAACTCAATGGCGATTTTGTGGCCGCGAGAGGAGGGCCTCGTACTCGGCCATATTGTTAGATGCGGGGAAGTGGAGGCGCACCGCGTACCGCATGTGCTCTCCGAGGGGTGACACGAAGAGCGAGGCCCGCGCCCGCCCTCGTTTTCATCACCGAGCCATCGAAATACGAGTCCGGACTCTGCTTGGATCTGTGGCGGCGGCAACTTCGTATCCGTCCACTCATCAACGAAATCCGCCAGGATCTGGGACTTTATGGCCTTGCGCGGGGCGTAGGCGAGTGTCTCGCCCATTAGCTCCACGGACCACTTGGCGATCCTGCCCGCCGCGTCGGGATTACGGATGATCTCTCCTAGCGGGAAGGAGGAGACCACCGTAACGGGGTGGGCCTCGAAGTAATGGCGGAGCTTGCGCCGCGCGAGGACTACCGCATACGGCGGCTTCTCGGACCACGGGGGTAGCGCGTCTTGGTGTCGACGAGACTTCGTCGATGTAGTAGACCGGCCGCCGGACCGGCGGCAGGCGTGCCCTTCCTCCATGCGCTCCACCATGATCACGGCGCCGACCACCACGGGTGGTTGCGGCCACGTAGAGGCTGCAGGGGTTCGCCATCCGCGCGCGGCGTGAGGATCGGGGGCGTGCGTTAAGGACGCCTTCGGCTTGCCGAGCGCATCCGGGCCTCGGCAGTCCAGGAGAAGCGCTCGTGCTTCTTGAGGAGGCGATAGAGGGGCAGGCCCTTCTCACCGAGCCGCGAGATGAAGCAGCTCAAGGCGGCGAGGCACCCCAGCACCTTTTGCACCCCTTTGAGGTCCCGGATCGGGCCCATTCGCTCGAGGGCCGAGACCTTCTCAGGGTTGGCCTCGATTCCCCATTGGGAGACGATGTACCCCAGGAGCATGCCTCGCGGCACTCCAAAGACACATTTTTCGGGGTTTAATTTGACCCCATTGGCCCGTAGGCAGCCGAACGCGATGCCAAGGTCGCCGACCAGGTCGTCCGCCTTCATGGTTTTAACGACGATGTCATCCACATACGCCTCGACCGTCCGCCCGATGTGATCTCCGAAAACGTGTTGCATTCAGCGTTGATACATTGCACCTGCGTTTCGGAGGCCAAATGGCATCGTGACGTAGCAGAACATCCCAAACGGCGTGATGAACGAAGTCGCAAGCTGGTCGGACTCCTTCATCTTTATTTGATGATACCCGGAGTAGGCATCAAGGAAGCAAAGTAATTCACACCCGTACCGTTGAATCAACGATTTGATCAATACGTGGCAAAGGAAAAGGAACTTTAGGACATGCTTTATTAAGACTAGTATAGTCTATACACATCCGCCACTTCCCATTCTTTTTCTTTACAAGTACGGGGTTTGCTAGCCACGTTGGGTGGAACACCTCCTTGATGAACCCGGCCTCGAGAAGCTTCCGCAGCCTCCGCTCCGATTGCCCGTCGCCGCTCCTCGTCGAAGCGGCGGAGCCGTTGTTGCACGGCGCGGGCGTGAGGCGAGATGTCAAGGGAGTGCTCGGCGACCTCCCTCGGGATGCCTGGCATATCTGAGGGGCTCCACGCGAAGATGTCGGTGTTGGCGCGGAGGAAGTCGACGAGCATCACTTCCTATTTAGGATCGAGGGTGGAGCTGACCCTCAACGCCTTGCCCTCGGGGGCCGCGGGGGTCGAGGGGTATCTCCTTGGTCTGCTCCGCGGCCTCGAAGGTGCCGGTGTGCTTGGAGGCGGAGTCGAGGTCCTCGTTGACCATCTTCTCCAAAGTGGTCACCGGCGCTTAATCCGGCGCCGGGGCCCTCGCGTGCTCTACGCACTCGACGTCGCGAGTCGAATGCGTGCTCGATGGACGAGCCTACGGTGATGAAGCCGTTCGGTCCCGGCATCTTCATCTTCAAGTAGGTGTAGTTGGGGACCGCCATGAATTTGGCGTAGCGGGGCCGCCCAAGTATAGCGTGGTAGGCGCCCTTGTACCCCACCACCTCGAAGGTGAGCATTTCCTTGCGGAAATTCTTCGCGGTGCCAAACCAAACCGGCAGTCGATCCGCCCGGGGGCTGGACACGCTTGCGGGCGCGATGCCATGGAACGGCTTCGTGCCGGGCCGCACCGGTCCAACCCGATCCCCATCAAGCGCGGCGTATGCGCGTAGAGGATGTTGAGGCTGCCGCCTCCGTCCATCGGGACTTTTGAGAACCGTGCGTTCCCAATGATTGGGTCGACCACCGGCGGGCATCGGCCGGGTTGGGGATGCGGTTCGGATAGTCCTCCCGGCTAAAGGTGATGGCGTCCTCCGACCAATTGAGGAAGGAGGGGAGGCGCCTTCTCCGCGGCGAGGACCTCGTGCCGCTCCCGCTTGCGCCGGCGGGTCGACATGCCGACGGTGGGTCCCCCCGAAGATGAGGAACACGTTCTCCACGGTGGGGAAGCCGCCGGCGTCGCCATCTCCTCCGTCTTTCTTGGCCTCCGCCTCCTTCGCGCCGGCGCGGCCATAGAACTTCTTGAGCATGTCGCACTTGCTCAAGGGTGTGGTTCTCGGGGTCTTGTGGTAAGGACATGGCTTCTTCGGCATGTCATCAAACACCCCCGGGCCTCGAGGGGCCGGTCGAGGGCCCCGTCGAGCCGGGTCGACGCAAGGGCCTCGGCCTCACCGCCGTCGCGCCCCTCGCTCGCGCGCCGCGCGCGCGGCTTCTTTCCCTTCTTACCCCGCTTGTCCTTGCGGTGGGGCTCCCTGGACTTGCTGCCCTCCGCGGGCGCATCGTCCGAGCGCCTGCCCTTCTTGCCGTCAAAGATTGCCCCCATGGCCTCCTCTCCTGAGGCGAAGCTGGTGGCGATGTCGAACAGCTCGTTGGAGTCCGCGGGCGGGCTGCGTCCCAGCTCACGCACGAGGTCCTGGCACGTGGTGCCCTCGAGGAAGGCGTGGACAATTTCGGACTGCGCCACGCTGGGGAGCTCTGTGCAGCGCTTGGAGAAGCGTCGTATGAAGTCCCGTAGCGACTCGTCCGGCTTCTGAGTACAGGAGCGCAGATCCCAGGAATTTCCAGGGCGTACGTACGTGCCCTGGAAGTTGCCCACGAACGTGCGAACCAGATCGTCCCGTTGTGGATGCGGGTCGGCGGGCGGTGCTCGAGCCATGTCCGAGCCGAATCCCCGAGGTGCAGGGGCAAGTTGCGGATGATGACCTCGTCGCTGGTGGTCCCGCCCAGCTGGCACGCCAAGCGGTAGTCGTTGAGCCACACGCGGGGATCGGTCTCCCCGTTGTACTTGACGATGGTCGAGGGTTGGCGGAAGCGCTGGGGGAAGGCCGCCGCGCGGATCTCCCGGCTGAACACACGGGTCCCTGGGGGCTTCGGCGTCGGGGAGCGGTCTTCCTCGCTGTTGTAGCATCCACCCCGTCGAGGGTGGTAGCCTACCGCTGCTCGGGCGTCCGCCCTGCTCGTGCGGCGGGCGTTGATGACGTTCCGGGCGTCTCCGTCTAGCGCCCTGCGCGTGTCAAGGAGCCGCTCCTTGGCCACCGCGCGTCCCGAGTTGGCGGGGCGTCCCGCAGCTTCACCTGCGTGGACCGAGGGTTCGCCCCCCGTGCGGCCCCCGTCCCCTCGTGCGTCCCCCCTGCGGCGGATACGTGAGGGCCGAGCTTTCGGCCTCGCCGGACGGCCGCTTGCTCTATGAGAGCCCGCACCGCGTTGCGGGTGCCCCGCGCCTCGGGGGTCGAGGGTGCGGCATAGCCCGCGCGGCGGCGTCGCGGCGGCAACGAGCTTCGACTTGCCCGTGGAGGCACGTCGGGGGTTGTCGGCGTTGATGAGGTCGCGGGCCCGCACCGCCCGCCCTCCCGCACGCATTCGCCGCGAGCGGAGGCTTCTCCGGCCATCGAGGCGCGGAGCGGCCGCACCGTTCGGTATTCCTCCGCCGGCCTAGCCTCGAGCTCGCGGGCTTGAGCTAGCCGCGCGTCGGCGTCGGCCCCGGCGGAGAGTGCTTGGCCCCACGACTTGGCGCGGAGCGATCCCCGGCGGGGCGTGGCCGCCCGTCCCCCGGGCGCCCACACGGCGGTGGCGTTCGCCGGGTCGTTGGCAATGACGACACGGCACTCCCGCGCGGGGTCGTAGCTCCCGGTCTGGGAGTCATCGGAGCGACCGAACCGTAGTCCGTAGCGTCAAGGAAACACCCGAACATGACCGGGTCCGTGTACGCGGGAGAAGTCCCCACTCCGCATACCCGTGAAGGTTGGCGGGCGGCGGCGTGTCGAGGGAACCTAGGGACGATTCGTCACCCACCGAGGCGCCGGGATCCCCGGCGACGAAGACGTGACGGCCGGGCGGAACCCTCGCGCATCGTGGTGTTGACGTTGGCGTTGAAGGCCATCGTGGCACCACGCGATCCAATGGGGAAAGCGCGGTCGAGAGCCGTGCGCCGCCCCGGCGGGGTGGCGATTGTCGTGGCGGCGAGGCGCGTCGCGCCGAGAGGCGCGCGCGCTCGGCTTGCCGTCGCTCGGGACCGCGCTTGGCGTGAACGCCGGCCGAGCGGCGGCGGCGTCGTGGCGCCGACGGACCCGCAACATCCGTGCCGGCGGGCGTCCGCGCCGTGGCGGTGCGCGCGGCGGGGACCGGAGCGGACCCGGCCCCCGGCGCCGCGCGCGGAGCTCCTCGCGGTTGGTGAGGCGCATGAGGTAGCCGTTCCCCGTGGCTCGAAAGTTCGTGCCCCCCGAACCGGATTTCGAACCCGGCGGGGGAGGGGGTCCGAGCTGCCCATGCGGTAGTGCGTAGTGCGGTACTCGGTGCGGATCACCATGGAGGGAGTTGGTGGATTGACCTTAGGCGCTCGATTGCCCCACGGTGGGCGCCAAGCGTCGGTGCGGAATGTGGTCCCGACACTAACCGGTAATAAGCGCCGAGGTCTATCCCTCAATGGTCGATGCTAAGCAATAAAAGACACGAGTTTATCCCGGTTCGGCCGGGGGGGCCTTACGTCCGGCGGTGGCGTGCTCAAGGCACGCGTCTTGCTCGAGACCGGGGGTGCTCGTAGTGGGGCTGCTACAAGCAAGGCGGGGAGAGGAAGCGTGGCTTCCAAGTCCCTGGTGTAGTGGCTGAAGATGTTGTGGGAGAATTGGAGAGCAAGCGCGTGGTGCGACTTGCCTCGTGTTGGGTTCTGTTGTTCGTGTGTTGTGTGTTGAGTCTGCTATCCGTCTCCCCCTGCGGCAAGGGGGTTCGTCCTCCTTTTATAGACCAAGGAAGGAACGAATCACATGCGCGCCTCGCTATTTAGCTACGTGTGGGAGTGTGATGTGCTACGCCGTAGAGTAGGCGGCCGCCCCGGCGATCCTTGCGCCGATCCGGCCATCATGGCGTATCTTGTACCCGAACGGGGGCGTCCTCGAGGGTAGAAGGGCGGCGAACGGCGGTGATGTCTTCGGCATAGGCTCGAGGGAGTCGGCCGACGTCGGTCCGTACGGGGTACAGCGGCAGGTAAGGTGGCATCCCGTTCCCACGCGCTCCACAGTGCTGGAGTCGTTGCCACAGCGCCTGGCGTGCGCCCGTAGCGGCGGGGGCGACAGCCCATACCGTTAACAGTGGCAGGGATGGCGTCCCCACCGCCTAGCGTCTCCACCTAACCCTGCAAAGTCACAAGAAAGCAAATCGAGGGTGCGGCCCGGCCCCCCTTCGAGGGTTCGGCGCGTTAGCCGTATCGGAGCGGGGTGCACGGCGTCACGGGACCGGCACCGACCGCGCCGCACGGCCCCCCCCCCACGGTGATGGGGATGGGCTCCCCTCCCGGGGAGTTGGTGCGGCGGCACCGGGCGCGTGCCCCCGGCGCATGATGGCGCCGTCCCGCCGATGTCGGGGCATTTAATGCTTGCGCGTGGGAGCGGGCGCGCGCGCGTGCGGGCGCCCTTGAGCGAGGCGGACCCCGTTCGAGGGCGGGGGCGGACCCTCGAGCGAGGCGGACCTCGCTCGAGGGAGGCGCACCCCCCTCGATTGGGGGCGGAATCCGCCCGAGGGAGGCGCGCACCCTCGAGCGAGGCAATACCTTATTCGAGGGAGTCTTCGAGTGGGCCGCCTGGTGGGCCGCCGGGGCCTTCGCGGCGTGGGTCATGTCCTGCATGGTTAAGTAAGGTGTATTTGGCTTTGTTGAGGGTTTTAAGTGGGGATTTCCCAGCTGTTTTTAAGGGGACCCCTAGGGCTGTCCCCGACAAACTTAACTCCAAGAAGTCAGGGACTTGATCCGAGAAGACGACAAACTCCGAGGACCTAACCTGAAAAGTGCTGAATCTTGCAAGACAAGGAGTTATGCCCAATTCGGAGAGAAACTGACAACATGGGCCTATATGCAGAAGGGGGAAACATCCAGGAAGCAAGGGAACCGACGTAGAGCAAAGGAGGCCTCGGGCTGGGCCTGGATGGGCCCAGGCCGGTCGGCCCAGCCCTGTCCAGGGCCCGTTTGCCCCCTCCTTTGCCCTAGCCGCTAATCGTGCTATTTATAGCCCCCTGACTGAGAGCCACGCATCATCCAATTCGTCATCGGCCGCCGAGGAGCTGAGAAGAGAGGGACACCATCCCGGAGAGGAGAGGGTCGAGCTTGTTGACTAGGGTTTCCCTAGCCGACGTGGGAACCTTGCATGGAAGACCACGTCGGAGTTCCCGGAGCTAGAAGCAAGATCAAGGAAGGATCCCGGTGGTGATCTTGTGTATGTATCATTGTCATAGTTGAATTATCAAGTTGAATCTATTCTTAGCGATCAAGTGTTTCCTCGAAGATTTCGTTTTTCGATCGGTTTGCTTATTCTAGATCTATTCGCGCGATAGATCACATAGGGTGTTCTTGTAGCCGTGGTGGCTAGAGGTACACGCCGAATCTTCCGAAAGAATCTCGACTTGTCTTTTGACTTGCCCTAGACTCCCCGCATGAGTAGGGATACGTTGTGACAGAACGTGGGTTCCGAAAGGCGGATGTTTTCGGATTTGGACAGGAAACCATGGTTTAAATAGGCTTCTAATAAGATTCGATTTGCTACTTCTTCTCTTGATTGGAACTTGAACAAAAGGTTTAACCCGATCTCTCTAGATCGGTTTATCTACCAATCTTACTTTGTTATCTGCGGTCTTTAGTAGATTAGATAAGTTTCGTGTCTTTTACCTAAATGCATTAGGGTTTCTCTTTTATCGAAGATTGAAGTTGCTTGGCTTTACTAGATCAACTTTTGCGTCACACATTTGTTCCACGGATTTGATACCTTGGGTTCACCACTTGAGGGGAAAATGGTCCCTTGACTACGACGGGAGACTTGTCCGCTTGCAAGTCATAAACGAAATTTGATATAACTATTAACCGTCAACAAGCCCCTTTTTCTGGCGCCGTTGTCGGGGAACAAGTGATCAAGATTTGGTTTTTTATTGCCTTTTTGTAATTTTTAGTTTTCTTTTAGTTTTTCTTTTTGCATCTACTAAACTTTGATCATCCTCAAAATGCATCTAATCTAGTTTGTCTAACCCTAGTTTTCATAGATTTTTTTTTACTTTCTAGTTTTTGCATAATTTGTTTATTGCTAACCCTAACCGGAGATGGTTGGCTACCTCTCCAAGAAACCCAAACTTTTTTGTGGATGATCCAGGAAAACTTTACAGGCAAAGGAGACGTGCAACACAAGCTAAAGGGGTGGAAACCCTAGATTCAAAAGCCGAAGTTGAAGGACCGCCGGAATCTCCAAGGGAATCACCACCTCCAAGTCCAAAGGAAGATCAACCTAAACCGACATCGTTGATCTACCTATCATAAACCTTCAAGACGCCGGAAGGCTATTCAAGATCAAGGTCTCAACTATCCGCATGACGATTGCGGGAGCTTTGGAGCGTTTCAATGAATACATACGAGCCGGATTCCTTGAGTGGAAAATCGGTTTACTTAAGAGGAGGATGGAGAACATGGAGATAGAAAAAGAAGCTCAACACCTAAAGGCTGCCAAGGCAAGATCCACATGCGAGGATTGAAGTGTTCATCGTGATGAAGATGCTAGAGACGCAAGTGGGACAACTTGCCGGGCGCCCGATGGGTAACACGAGAAGAATATCCGAGACAACTCCAAGGTCCCAAGAGCGCGAAGGCTACTCAAACTCATTCGGGAGAGAAGGAGGATCACACTAAGGAGACCATGAAGATCACAACCGAAGGACCGGAGTTCGAGATGCCGAGCCACTACATGAAGGAAGTTGTTGCATCCGTCAAGACCAAAAGACAAAGCCGACTCGTGAAGACCAAAAAAATCGACTAAGCCGAAGAAGAAGCCCGTGCCCAAGATGGTGCGGAAGTGGGTACCCAAGATTGCAACGCCCGCAAATAGCATTGATCCGAGGTAATCAAGTGAAGAAGTCTAGCCATGGACTATAAACGAAGCGCTAGGCGGGAGGCAACCCGTTTCGTCGAGTCAAGAATAAGCTACCGGGAGGACAACCCGATTCCAGGTTTTTCGAGTCTTTTTAATAATTTAGTTTTGAGTTTTATTACGCAAAGACATTAGACTTAGAAGTGGTTGAACAATATTAGAGACATAATTCTTGATTGAATATTTTGCTTTATCATAAACCCTTTGCATGAACCCTCCTATGTGTTTGTTTGATTCTTTTCGAGAAACCACAACCAAATAATTTCAGAACCTAACTCAACCTTTCACCCTCATTATGGTGTTGTGGTTGACTTATTTTTCATGCTAAAAACACACGAGTAGATCCACGACTTATACCTAAGAGTTAATTAAATTTCAGCACGTGGTAGGACTTACGTGAACCTATAAATCAAAACTTTTGGTTGGTTTAAAAATCCATATTCTCGGTTTCTCTAGGATTATAATCTTTTCTAAGCCTCATCTAATTTTGTTTTATTCAAAATCTCTCTTATTTAGCCAAAATTAGAACCTAAACCTATGCCCCCATGATCAAGTCGGGAAAAGTTCGCTCTCAACCGATGAAGGCAAACTATACCGGTGAGACCGATATCAACGTAGTCGGAAAACATTTTCGACTTACATTTGTTTTTAATGGTTTAAAAACTTCTCTAAATTTATGCTTGAGCTCTTGCATGGCTCTGAAAAATATTTTTAAATTTCGAAATTAGAGGAGTGCTTAACCTTAAACACACTTAAAGGGGGGCAATCTAGCTTGAATTGATCATGCATGCACCATTGGATACCCTTTCATCTACTTTCACCAAGTCAACATGCAAAGGACAAGCGTGGTGGGCAGCAAGCATAAACTTTGCAGGAATTTCATGGTGGCATGTAAAGCAAGTGGAGCAAGGGAGCATGGACATGACTCAAATCATGAAGCATCAAGTGGAAGGACCAATAATGCAAGAAAAGGAGTGGACGAGAGCGTTTGGGCGGTGCAACTCGTGGAGCACGCGGGCAAGAAAGTTGCAGAGGAGAAATGATTGTGCTGGAAGAAAGTCGAGGTGGGGAGGAGCACTAGGCCACCCAGGCCGGTCGGCCCAGGCCGGCCGGCCTCCCCTACTTAAGGAGCGCCCCGACTCCCGTTTTCTGCAGCAAGCTTCCCTCTCCTTCCTCAGTTTGTGTGTTCAAGTTTGTGTGCCCAGAACCTCCGTAGACATAGCCAACCTTCCCAAGCTTGATAGCTCAAAAAAATCCACCACCTTAATCTACTCAAAGTCCACATCCCGAAGTAAGATTTTAAGTGCCTAGTTACCGGTTGCAACCCAGAGTTTTAGTGGAGAGAAGAGTGCAGCAACCATGTGGAAGAAAACCACAAGTCTTTTCTCCAAGAAGAAGGGTTCATCGTCATCCAAGCCGTCGTCAACGACGTCTTCGAGGAGGCACTCGGTTTCCGAGTCTCCTCGGAGCATGGAGGAGGATACGACACCACCAAGGAGGAACGGCGCTCTCCTCCTTGGTGGCATGAGGGCAACAAGGAGCACGTCCATGAGGTTTACCGAACCTCAAGGTCACACAGAGGAGCCGCCCGTTCCACCACGACGATCAACCCGTTCGACCGCGCCACCTCCATACACTCCGATATATTCCTCGTATGGCTTCATCATATTGTCGGAGAAGGAGGAGAAGAGGCTCTCTTGTCTTGAGAAGAGACTTGTGCCCAACGTCGAGTTCGACGACCAAGCACTCTACTACTTGGGTTTCGGCACCGACATATACTACATGTTGGGGCACCTTGGATGGGTGCAATTCTCCAACGGAGTGTCGGCGGACACCCACAAGGAGTTCGCCTTGGAAATCTTGATGACCATTGCACCTATCTTTGATGATGGGCTGCATAGTTTATCATTCCGTTTGGAGGGAGTCCAACAAGTGGTTCCCTACGAGCATGTTAGGGAGCTACTTGGATTCCATAAGGGAGCTCCAGAGAAAGTTGACGTGCCACCCGGCATGTTGGATGGATTTTGGAATTTGATCTCCGGAGAAGCCCACCAACAACGCAATTGCATCCGCAACCCCATTATCCGAGTATTCCACTCTTGGATGTGCAAGAGGGTATTGGGGAGGATGAGGGAGACGAAGGTGACCGACACAGAGTTGAATTGGCTCTACTCGGCTTTGATTGCCAAGCAGCTAATAGACCCCTCATACCTTATGATCAACCGTTGGAGTTGCGAGGCAACATCGGGAGCGGGACATATTGGTTCGGGTGCTACCTCTCTATGTTGGCCATCTCCCTACGGCCGGGGATCACAAGGAACCCCGAACATCTTTTGCGTGGGACCTCTCTCGGCATTGAGTATTTGCGACAAGGCAAATATATTAGTGGAGATGAGAGAGGAGGTTTTTGTTTGGCCACGGTGAACCTACCCCTTCCGGATGCGAGGCTTAGGCTCTTCATCCAAGGGAGGGAGGATTGGTTGGAAGAGGGACTCCTTGTCCCGTCAAGGAAAAATAAAAGAGGAAGAATCGTAGTGGAGGGATCCACCTCCGCTCAAGCGGGTAGAGCACAACCCAATGTTACGCCACCTTTCAGCGGGATTCCTCCTCCGCCAAGTTATTACGGAGGGCCACAAGAGCAAGCATGGGGGGGGGGGGGGGTGCACCGGTACCCCCACCAAATTATGTGGTGCCCAACGTAAACTTCGCGGAGCCCTACGCACAATATCCCCAACCGCAACAAGCGTGGCCATAATTGGAGGGTATGTTGCGAGAAACACCCAAAACGTCGCAGCCATCCAAGCCAACGCGGCTCAACTTGGTGAGGGCAATGCAAATATTGCCTATGAGCTTGGACGCCTTCACCTAGTGGAGCCGGATCAATTCATTGGAGGGGATGTCCAACCATACTACGAGCAAGGGTACTACTATCAAGATTATCAACACCAACCACCGGCGGAGGACTAGGAAGATTAAGGAACTTTAGTTTTCTTTTCTTTTCCCTTTCTCTGTAATTTTCAGCTTTTGTTTGCTTGTGTTTGCGTAATATTTTTCTGTTTTTATTTAAATTTCAGCAAGTGTGTTTGTTTTCAGTTTGTATTTCAACTTGATTTCATCATTAATAAAGACACCACCTTGTTTATATCATTGGATAAGTTACAAAAATTTGTGCCATGATGATATATGATTGTAATTGCCACTTTGTTTATCTTTGTAATTGATTTATGCATGTTAAAGCTAGTGCTCTCTTAAAATCACGAATCTGAATTTATTTAAATGCTAGCTTAATCTTTAGCGGAGGTTATGATTAAAATAAAGACCCATAGTGTTTTATGTGCTCTCAAGTTATGAATAGATTGAAGATGGTTTTTATGCTCAAAAATATTGCTAACCTTGTCATAAATATCACTTGTGTGTTGCTCAACCTATCCAAAGCCTAATATATATTTGAGTGCATAAACCTTAGTGAACAAGATTTATTTTTGAGTGAGTTATTGCAGGCCATGATTTCTCTGGCCCGAGACTAAGAAGCTGGTCATTCCATTTTTGCGTATCTATCTTTTTGCTAGCCTTTTATCCGTGCATTGTGTATCCCCGCATCGGAGATCTCACAAACCTCGCCGGATATCCACCCTTAAAACCAAATATCATCTTTTGTGTTTACCTCCTTGACCACAACCTATCGTTGAGAATGGATCATCAATTCAAGGAAGATCGCAAGACGGTGCCAACATTGAAGAATTCAAGTATCTCTCCAAGGAAAAATATTTCCGGTACCTAAATTATTTATCGCCTCTTTGCTCGAGGATGAGCAGCGTCTAAGCATGGGGGAGGAGGTAGGTACGATGCAATTTTTAGAGTTTAAAGGGGAGCAATTAAAAAAAGTTCAAAAGGGTGTAAATTAAAAAAAATCAAAACTCCAAGGTGAAAGTCTCGTGACCGAATGTATGACAAAAAGTAAGAGAAAGAAAAAATGAATGAATGAGAAAAAGAATGAAAGAAAGAAAGAAAGAAGAGAAGAAAGAAAAAAATATGAGTATGCGTAAAGTGAACTCCCCGGTTCTCTAAAGTGCATGAGGAAATTCAAAGCTTCAAGATTAAAAGATAGATTCTCATTTTCCAACCATGTGCAATCCGATAACGAGGACTTCCTTTGTGCCTCGGGATCACCCTTTGCCATATGCACATGTCCACTCATCTAATGTGTGTGTATTTTTCTCTCTCCCCTCCTTGATACAACATCATTTTCCAATGACCTTTTTGACGAGTCTCGGTAAGACCATGAGAAGCTTGTCTTGTTTTTGACGATATCTCATTTTTAAAATCTTTGTAGGACTAAACTTTCCCCAAAGCTTCATATAAAGCCTACCACACATATATGTTATGTGAGAGGGAAAGGAGTAGAATTATAGGCTTGAGAGACAAGCGATGAGAGTTCATGAGCAATATGCAAGATGATTTCAATTTGTGAACTTGGTTTAGTTTTTCTTCATCTCGTTCTTTATTTCAAAAATTCTGAGATCTATTTAAACTTTGGGAGTATGTTAATACTCGTGGGATAAGCTTAATAAGAATCTACCCTCCGTAGAGATGAAGGCTAGTACATGGAACTTTAACGAATTAAAATTTTGAGAGCATTATGTTTTCTCATGTATGATCAAGTGCAAGGTTTAAACATTGTTTGGCAACGATGATATCCATCGAAGGCTTACTCGAGGACGAGCAAGGTTTAAGCATGGGGGAGATGTTGACGGTGAAAATCCAACCTAGCCATGAGTTTACCTTCGGTGTTGGCATTAGTTTTATACCTTATCCATTGGTACTAACCCCCGTGGTATAACAAGTTCATGTGTGCATGTCGGTTTTGGAGTTTAGTGTTTATGCAGGGTTTTAGCGTTGAAAGCAAGACTTTCGGGATAAGTTCATCAAGCACCTTATGACAAGACCTTGAAGCCCCGTACAAGTCATGCAATGAAGCAAACTTAACTCCAAGAAGTTAGGGACTTGATCCGAGAAGACGACAAACTCCGAGGACCTAACCTGAAAAGTGCTGAATCTTGCAAGACAAGGAGTTATGCCCAATTCGGAGAGAAACTGACGACATGGGCCTACATGCAGAAGGGGGAAACATCTAGGAAGCAAGGGAACCGACGTAGAGCAAAGGAGGCCTCGGGCTGGGCCTGGATGGGCCCAGGCCGGTCGGCCCAGCCCTGTCCAGGGCCCTTTTGCCCCCTCTTTTGCCCTAGCCGCCAATCGTGCTATTTATAGCCCCCTGACTGAGATCCACACATCATCCAATTCGTCATCGGCCGCCGAGGAGCAGAGAAGAGAGGGACACCATCCCGGAGAGGAGAGGGTCGAGCTTGTTGACTAGGGTTTCCCTAGCCGACATGGGAACCTTGCATGGAAGACCACGTCGGAGTTCCCGGAGCTAGAAGCAAGATCAAGGAAGGATCTCGGTGGTGATCTTGTGTATGTATCATTGTCATAGTTGAATTATCAAGTTGAATCTATTCTTAGCGATCAAGTGTTTCCTCGAAGATTTCGTTTTTCGATCGGTTTGCTTATTCTAGATCTATTCGCGCGATAGATCACATAGGGTGTTCTTGTAGCCGCGGTGGCTAGAGGTACACGCCGGATCTTCCGAAAGAATCTCGACTTGTCTTTTGACTCGCCCTAGACTCCCCGCATGAGTAGGGATACGTTGTGACAGAACGGGGGTTCCGAAAGGCGGATGTTTTCGGATTTGGACGGGAAACCACGGTTTAAAGAGGCTTCTAATAAGATTCGATTTGCTACTTCTTCTCTTGCTTGGAACTTCAACAAAAGGCTTAACCCGATCTCTCTAGATCGGTTTATCTACCCAATCTTACTTTGTTATCTCCGGTCTTTAGTAGATTAGATTAGTTTCGTGTCTTTTACCTAGATGCATTAGGGTTTCTCTTTTACCGAAGATTGAAGTTACTTGGTTTTACTAGATCAACTTTTGCGTCACACATTTGTTCCACGGATTCGATACCTTGGGTTCACCACTCGAGGGAAGAAGGGTGCCTTGACTACGACGGGAGACTTGTCCGCTTGCAAGTCATAAACGAAATTTGATATAACTATTAACCGTCAACAGACACTCTCAATTTTTACCATTTAATAAGAACCCTAAGTGCGATATAGGGATAATACATAGCCTATTCTGGCAAACCTGCATATGGTGCGACAAAGTTTTTTCCGCGCGTGGGCCGACGAGGCCAAAAGGATAATATATGTAAATAATGTTTCGGTGGTGTTATTTTAAAAATATTTTTTTAAAAAAAGGATAAAATTAAAAAAGTGCTGAACACACCCATATAGTGGGGTCGGACAAGCTACTAACCGCCGGGCTGACCCATGCCGCATGCCCACATAGGCCTATATGCATGTTCTACTAAGTCAATGGTGTTGTCTTAGCATCATAACAAATTATGTATTTCCATTATTTTACATTTGCCATTGTTAAGCATAGGCGTATATACTTTCTCCGATGTAACTAGTGGGTGATTTCATAATATTGATGTATTGAAATCAATAATCAAGAAATATAAAATGAAGAACCGGTTCCAAATTTTATTATTCTGTATTGAGAGTGCAGTAGGAAAAACTATTACCAAGTTGTATTGAGCTTAAAATGCTTCCATAATGTCGATTTATAATTTCATATGAAGTTGGAGGTGATGTATTAACACTCATTACTTAACCATATTTCATTTATACATAGAAAAATTAGCGGTACTGTTAAACGAAAATAAGTAAAAAAAAGTTGGGGAAATACACTGCAGCAAAAGCTGCTGTGTTGCTGATCTTTTGTGTGCTTGTGCTCCCAACACTGCCCACTGCCCTTCGCAACTCACGTGCGTGAACAAACAAGGAGAGGACTTTTCTTCGTACCTTTGCTGCTGTGTTGTGCCAATTACTCCCTCTGTCCCGTAAAGAATGCAATCTAGAATTTGGAAAAAAAAATCCCACAAAGAGTGCAATCCTAGAAAATAGATCTAATTACTTGCCTAATTAAATAATCATATCTGATCTGCATGTAAAACTTATTGCATGTGGCTAAAAAATAGGGGCACTAGAGTCTTTTCGTGCCACCACTAATCTGTCCTAGAAAAACTAGAATTGCAGTTTTTATGGGAGGAAGGAAGTAAGTCTTAGGATCAGACAACTACATGGGTCTTGGATATAAGGAGGGTTTTGGGTCACACGCCTAAGGCCATGGCGCTGGTGGCCCAAGGCCAAATCCGCCCCAGGGTGCACACCCATAGCGGTTCGAGCATTCTCGGCCCTCGAAGCCGGCTTCAT
The DNA here is from genome assembly GCA_947561735.1 of Cenchrus americanus. Taxonomy (NCBI): domain Eukaryota; kingdom Viridiplantae; phylum Streptophyta; class Magnoliopsida; order Poales; family Poaceae; genus Cenchrus; species Cenchrus americanus. The sequence continues at coordinate 6,488,637 of OX387240.1, read as the reverse complement.
CACCAGCTATGGGTGCGGTGCAAACTGACACTCCGCGGTGCCTCATCACCAGCTCCCGCGGGAGACAGACAGTAGCTGCACAGGGTGAGCGAGCAGCATGAGGTTTGCCAGTCGGCTGGCTCACTGCACCGCACGCACGCCGGGTGGGAGGGTTGCCGATGGGCTGGGGTCAACAGGCGCTGGACGGCGGCCCTGATCAACCCTGCAAGAAAAGGCCATCTTGTGTCAGATCCGAATCCGTACTTTCTGCGAAGCGTTTGCCCAGTACTACATGTTTGATATTCCAAGATACTAATCATATACGGAGTACTATGCTGCTTCCCATAAAACATAAAACAAGCAGTAAAAGGTTTTCAGTGGTGTTGCAACCTCCTACCATTGTTCGTACCGCCCTGCATGGCGGTCATCTCGTGTGATAGCCGGGCCAGACCAGCCGCGTGGCACGCCCTGTACACGTATGTAATATTAGACTAGTCTCAATGGAAGTGTCATGGATAATAAATACACTGCCACATAAGCTTGTTTGATGACATGACATCAAATTAATAAGGGCTTGTTTGGGAATCAGTGGAACGAAGGGGAATGAAGGGCATTGGGGTGGAGGAATTTCCATTATAAGTCAAAATTTCTCAAAATCCCCTTCAATCCTCTTCCATCCACTTGAATCCTCCATTTCCCAAACAAGCCCTAAGGTGAGAGGTGATGAGAGGGCCATGGTGATGACCCAAGGTCATCACAGTTACCAAGAATCTTGTGAGAGGTTAAATGCTGGATTCTATCTATGAAACTGTGCCCATGACCCTGTGCATTGAGGCCAGTCTCAGTGGAAGGGGTCATGGACACATGTACCAAGTTTGTCACGTCATCTTTTCAGCATGATGGACCCTGTCACTCTCAATGCACAGGGTCATGAGCACAGTTTCATAGATAGAATCCAGCATTTAACCTCTCACAAGGTTCTTGGTAACTGTGATGACCTCGGGTCATCACCATGACCCTCTCATCACCTCTCACCTCATTAATTTGATGCCATGTCATCAAACAAGCTTATGTGGCAGTGTATTTGTTATCCATGACCCTTCCATTGAGACTAGCCTGACAGTGACAGGGTCATCATGCTGAAAAGCTGACGTGACAAATTTATACCTGTGTCCATGACCCCTTCCACTGAGACTGACTTTCCCGCCTGAGATGAACGACTGCAAAAGCCACCGGAGGGGCCAGCACCGCTTCATCGCCCACAATGGTGAAGTAGGCAGTACATGGCACGCACATCTCACCGGTGTCTCTCCACAAGCTGAAGGCGCGCTGGCCCCCTCGATGACCGGCCCGAAAAGTGCCTCTCTGAGCCCACGGGAGAACTCGTGGGAGTCGACCGCGCGCCGGGCCCTCCCAATGCACGGCGGTACAACGACCAAAGCCTCGCGCCGCGTGCTTCAGGATCTGCAGCAACACGAGTTCAGAGAAGGACAATGCTTGCTACACTAATGTAATTGAACATGGCAAGGGGAAAAGAGGACAATCGCATCTCATGTTGAAACGTTTATTGCATCGCCCCCACGGTTTATTCTCTATGAGACGAATGGGCATTTCTAGACTTAAACTCATCTTTTCATCCGAAGAAAAAAGGACTTAACCCTCATTACATCTCGCTAACAAGAAAGATACCAACTTTATTATACAAACTGGACTTTCATCTCTTATAGTTATGATTTTTTTCTTCTAGATATTAGAATGCATACAAAATTACGGGTTCAGTCCCATTCAAAAACAAAATTGCCGTTTCACAGAAATTTAAACACTGAGTGAGGTCTGTACGGCTGGTTTCTAATCCCAACTCACTCACAAATGCACATACTAAGTTTTTTTTGCTGCAAAAGTGCCAATCCAGCAACTAAAGGTAGGTTTCGACTCGTCGTCAATGCACATTACTTGCAATTTTGACAGGACGAGGAGCAGCGGGAAATCAGAGTACGAGGGCGGAACTGACCTTCATCCGCGGAGACGTCCTCGCACCCGGCTGCATTGGCTTGCAGCATCCTCCCGTGCCCCGTGCTCCCAATCTCGCCTGAAGGAAGGAACAAAATGCACCAAATTACATCCACCAATTAACAGTTACCAAGAATCAAGAAAAGCTTACTGAATTTACCTGAACCTCCGCTGAGGAAAGCAGAGATCATGGAGTCTGGGCCGCCATTAGATGCAGCAAAGGTAGAGGCGCCTACAATAACAGTAACCAACCGTATCAACTAAGAGCAGAGCATCAAGAACTCTGGATTCAGCAGGGAACCAAGAAATAAGAACTGTACCAGCCGCAAGGAACGAACCAAGATTCTTGAAGCATTCCAAAAGAACCAAGAAACCAAATCAGCGATTCTTGGACGTACCGAGAACATCATCTTGATTCATCCAAGAATCGTTGATTCTTGGATACAGTTTCAAACATCAAGAAATCCAACTCACTCGCAAATGCACATACTGAGTTTTTTTGTGCTGCAAAGTGCCAATCCAGCAACCAAAGGTAGGCTTCGACTCGTCGTCAATGCACATTACTTGCAATTTCGACAGGACGAGGAGCAGCGTGGAATCAGAGTACGAGGGCGGAACTGACATTCATCCGCGGAGACGTCCTCACACCCGGCTGCATTGACTTGCAGCATCCTCCCATGCCCCGTGCTCCCAATCTCGCTTGAAGGAAGGAACAAGAATGCACCAAATTACATCCACCAATTAGCAATTACCAAGAATCAAGAAAAGCTTACTAAATTTACCCGAACCTCCGCTGAGGAAAGCAGGGATCATGGAGTCTGGGCTGCCATTAGATGTAGCAAGGGCAGAGGCGCCTACAATGACAGTAAGCAACCGTATCAATGAAGAGCAGAGCGTCAGGAACTCTGGATTCAGCAGGGAACCAAGAAACCAGAACTGTACCAGCCGCAAGGAACGAACCAAGATTCTTGAAGCATTCCAAAACAACCAAGAAACCAAATCAGCGATTCTTGGACGTACCGAGAACATCAGCTCGATTCGTCCAAGAATCGTTGATTCTTGGATACAGTTTCAAAATCCAAGAAATCCAACTCACTCGCAAATGCACATACTGAGTTTTTTGTGCTGCAAAGTGCCAATCCAGCAACCAAAGTTAGGCTTCGACTCGTCGTCAATGCACATTACTTGCAATTTCGACAGGACGAGGAGCAGCGGGGAATCAGAGTACGAGGGCGGAACTGACCTTCATCCGCGGAGACGTCCTCGCACCCGGCTGCATTGGCTTGCTGCATCCTCCCGTGCCCCATGCTCCCAATCTCGCCTGAAGGAAGGAACAAGAATGCACCAAATTATATCCACCAATTAGCAATTACCAAGAATCAAGAAAACTTACTGAATTTACCTGAACCTCCGCTGAGGAAAGCAGGGTTCATGGAATCTGGGCCGCCGTTAGATGCAGCAAGGGCAGAGGCGTCTGCAATGACAGTAAGCAACTGTATCAATGAAGAGCAGAGCGTCAGGAACTCTGGATTCAGCAGGGAACCAAGAAACCAGAATTGTACCAGCCGCAAGGAATGAACCAAGATTCTTGAAGCAGTCCAAAAGAACCAAGAAACCAAATCATTGATTCTTGGACGTACCGAGAACATCATCTCGATTCGTCCAAGAATCGTTGATTCTTGGATACAGTTTCAGACATCAAGAAATCCAACTCACTCGCAAATGCACATACTGAGTTTTTTGTGCTGCAAAGTGCCAATCCAGCAACCAAAGGTAGGCTTCGACTCGTCATCAATGCACATTACTTGCAATTTCGATAGGACGAGGAGCAGCGTGGAATTAGAGTATGAGGGCGGAACTGACCTTCATCCGCGTAGACGTCCTCGCACCCGGCTGCATTGGCTTGCAGCATCCTCCCGTGCCCCGTGCTCCCAATCTCGCCTGAAGGAAGGAACAAGAATGCACCAAATTACATCCACCAATTAGCAATTACTAAGAATCAAGAAAAGCTTACTAAATTTACCCGAACGTCCGCTGAGGAAAGTAGGGTTCATGGAGTCTGGGCCGCCATTAGATGCAGCAAGGGCAGAGGCGCCTGCAATGACAGTAAGCAACTGTATCAATGAAGAGCAGAGCGTCAGGAACTCTGGATTCAGCAGGGAACCAAGAAACCAGAACTGTACCAGCCGCAAGGAACGAACCAAGATTCTTGAAGCATTCCAAAAGAACCAAGAAACCAAATCAGCGATTCTTGGACGTACCGAGAACATCACCTCGATTCGTCCTAGAATCGTTGATTCTTGGATACAGTTTCAAACATCAAGAAATCCAACTCACTCGCAAATGCACATACTGAGTTTTTTGTGCTGCAAAGTGCCAATCGAGCAACCAAAGGTAGGCTTCGACTCGTCGTCAATGCACATTACTTGCAATTTCAATAGGACGGGGAGCAGCGGGGAATCAAAGTATGAGGGCGGAACTGACCTTCATCCGCGGAGACGTCCTCGCACCCGGCTACATTGTCTTGCAGCATCCTCCCGTGCCCCGTGCTCCCAATCTCGCCTGAAGGAAGGAACAAGAATGCACCAAATTACATCCACCAAATAGCAATTACCAAGAATCAAGAAAAGCTTACTGAATTTACCTGAACCTTCGCTGAGGAAAGCAGGGTTCATGGAGTCTGGGCCGCCATTAGATGCAGCAAGGGCAGAGGCGCCTGCAATAACAGTAAGAAACCGTATCAAAGAAGAGCAGAGCGTTAGGAACTCTGGATTCAGCAGGGAACCAAGAAACCAAAACTGTACCAGCCGGAAGGAACGAACCAAGATTCTTGAAGCATTCCAAAAGAACCAAGAAACCAAATCAACGATTCCTAGACGTACCGAGAACATCATCTCGATTCATCCAAGAATTATTGATTCTTGGATACACTTTCAAACATCAAGAAATCCAACTCACTCGCAAATACACATACTCAGTTTTTTGTGAACCACCGCTGAGGACAGCAGGGTTCATGGAGTCTGGGCCGCCATTAGATGCAGCAAGGGCAGAGCCGTCTGCAATGACAGTAAGAAACCGTGTCAATGAAGAGCAGAGCGCCGGGAACTCTGGATTCAGCAGGGAACGAAGAAACCAGAACTGTACCAGCCGCAAGGAACGAACCAAGATTCTTGAAACAATTCAAAATAACCAAGAAACCAAATCAGTGATTCTTGGACGTACCGAGAACATCATCTCGATTCGTCCAAGAATCGTTGATTCTTGGATACAGTTTCAAACATCAAGAAATCCAACTCACTCGCAAATGCACATACTGAGTTTTTTGTGAACCTCCGCTGAGGAAAGCTGGGTTCTGGAGTCTGGGCCGCCATTAGATGCGGCAAGGGCATAGGCGCCGGCAATGACAGTAAGCAACTGTATCAATGAAGAGCAGAGCGTCAGGAATTCTGGATTCAGCAGGGAACCAAGAAACCAGAACTATACCAGCCGCATGGAACGAACCAAGATTACTGAAGCATTGCAAAGAACCAAGAAACCCAATCAGCGATTCTTGGACGTACCGAGAACATCATCTCGATTCGTCCAAGAATCGTTGATTCTTGGATACAGTTTCAAACATCAAGAAATTCAACTCACTCGCAAATGCACATATTGAGTTTTTTGTGCTGCAAAGTGCCAATCGAGCAACCAAAGGTCGGCTTCGACTCGTCGTCAATGCACATTACTTGCAATTTCGACAGGATGAGCAGCAGCGGGGAATCAAATTACGAGGGCGGAACTGACCTTCATCCGCGGAGACGTCCTCGCACCCGGCTGCATTGGCTTGCAACATCCTCTCGTACCTCGAGCTCCCAATCTCGTCTGAAGGAAGGTACAAGAATGCACCAAATTACATCCACCAATTAGCTATTACCAAGAATCAAGAAAAGCTTACTGAATTTACCTGAACCTCCGCTGAGGAAAGCAGGGTTCATGGAGTCTGGGCCGCCATTAGATGCAGCAAGGGCATAGGCGCCTGCAATGACAGTAAGCAACCGTATCAATGAAGAGCAGAGCGTCAGGAACTCTGGATTCAGCAGGGAACCAAGAAACCAGAACTGTACCAGCCGCAAGGAACGAACCAAGATTCTTGAAGCATTCCAAAAGAACCAAGAAACCAAATCAGCGATTCTTGGACGTACCGAGAACATCATCTCGATTCGTCCAAGAATCGTTGATTCTTGGATACAGTTTCAAACATCAAGAAATCGAACTCACTCGCAAATGCACATACTGAGTTTTTTGTGCTGCAAAGTGCCAATCCAACAACCGAAGGTAGGCTCCGACTGGTCGTTAATGCACATTACTTGCAATTTCGATAGGACGAGGAGCAGCGGGGAATCAGAGTACGACGGCGAAACTGACCTTCATCTGCGGAGACGTCCTCGCACCCGGCTGCATTGTCTTGCAGCATCCTGCCGTGCCCCGTGCTCCCAATCTTGCCTGAAGGAAGGAACAAGAATGCACCAAATTACATCCACCAATTAGCAATTACCAAGAATCAATAAAAGTTACTGAATTTACCTAAACCTCCGCTGAGGAAAGCAGGGTTCATGGAGTCTAGGCCGCCATTAGATGCAGCAAGGGCAGAGGCGCCTGCAATGACAGTAAGAAACCGTATCAATGAAGAGCAGAGCGTCAGGAACTCTGGATTCAGCAGGGAACCAAGAAACCAAAACTGTACCAGCCGCAAGGAACGAACCAAGATTCTTGAAGCATTCCAAAAGAACCAAGAAACCAAATCAGCGATTCTTGGACGTACCGAGAACATCATCTCGATTCGTCCAAGAATTATTGATTCTTAGATACACTTTCAAACATCAAGAAATCCAACTCACTCGCAAATGCACATACTGAGTTTTTTGTGAACCTCCGCTGAGGAAAGCAGGGTTCATGGAGTCTGAGCCGCCATTAGATGCAGCAATGGCAGAGCCGCTTGCAATGACAGTAAGAAAACGTATCAATGAAGAGCAGAGCGTCAGGAACTCTGGATTCAGCAGGGAACCAAGAAACCAGAACTGTACCAGCCGCAAGGAACGAACCAAGATTCTTGAAGCATTCCAAAAGAACCAAGAAACCAAATCAGTGATTCTTGGACGTACCGAGAACATCATCTCAATTCGTCCAAGAATCATTGATTCTTGGATACAGTTTCAAACATCAAGAAATCCAGCTCACTCGCAAATGCACATACTGAGTTTTTTGTGAGCCTCCGCTGAGGAAAGCAGGGTTTATGGAGTCTGGGGCGCCATTAGATGCAGCTAGGGCAGAGGCGCCTGCAATGACAGTAAGCAACTGTATCAATGAAGATCAGAGCGTCAGGAACTCTAGATTCAGCAGGGAACCAAGAAACCAGAATTGTACCAGCTGCTAGGAACGAACCAAGATTCTTGAAGCATTCCAAAAGAACCAAGAAACCAAATCAGCGATTCTTGGATGTACCGAGAACATCATCTCGATTCGTCCAAGAATCGTTGATTCTTGGATACAGTTTCAAACATCAAGAAATCCAACTCACTCGCAAATGCACATACTGAGTTTTTTGTGCTGCAAAGTGCCAATCCAGCAACCAAAGGTAGGCTTCGACTCGTCGTCAATGCACATTTCTTGCAATTTCAACAGGACGAGGAGCAGCGGGGAATCAGAGTACGAGGGCGGAACTGACCTTCATCTGAAGAGACGTCCTCGCACCCGGCTGCATTGGCTTGCAGCATCCCGTCGTGCCCCGTGCTCCCAATCTCGCCTGAAGGAAGGAACAAGAATGCACCAAATTACATCCACCAATTAGCAGTTACCAAGAATCAAGAAAAGCTTACTGAATTTACTTAAACCTCCGCTGAGGAAAGCAGGGTTCATGGAGTCTGGGCCGCCATTAGATGCAGCAAGGGCAGAGGTGTCTGCAATGACAGTAAGCAACCGTATCAATGAAGAGCAGAGCGTCAGGAACTCTGATTCAGCAGGGAACCAAGAAACCAGAACTGTACCAACCGCAAGGAATGAATCAAGATTCTTGAAGCATTCCAAAAGAACAAAGAAACCAAATCAGTGATTCTTGGACGTACCGAGAACATCATCTCGATTCGTCCAAGAATCGTTGATTCTTGGATAACGTTTCAAACATCAAGAAATCCAACTCACTCGCAAACGCACATACTGAGTTTTCTGTGAACCTCCGCTGAGGAAAGCAGGGTTCATGGAGTCTGGGCCGCCATTAGATGCAACAAGGGCAGAGGCGCCTGCAATGACAGTAAGCAACCGTAACAATGAAGAGCAGAGCGTCAGGAACTCTGGATTCAGCAGGGAACCAAGAAACCAGAACTGTACCAGCCGCTAGGAACGAACCAAGATTCTTGAAGCATTCCAAAGGAACCAAGAAACCAAATCAGCAATTCTAGGACGTACCGAGAACATCATCTCGATTCATCCAAGAATCGTTGATTCTTGGATACAGTTTCAAACATCAAGAAATCCAACTCACTCGCAAATGCACATACTGAGTTTTTCGTGCTGCAAAGTGCCAATCCAGCAACCAAAGGTAGACTTCGACTCGTCGTCAATGCACATTACTTGCAATTTCGATAGGATGAGGAGCAGCGGGAAATCAGAGTACGAGGGCGGAACTGACCTTCATCCGCGGAGACGTCCTCGCACCCGGCTGCATTGGCTTGCAGCATCCTCCCGTGCCCCGTGCTCCCAATCTCGCAAGAAGGAAGGAACAAGAATGCACAAAATTACATCCACCAATTAGCAGTTACCAAGAATCAAGAAAAGCTTACTGAATTTACTTGAACCTCCGCTGAGGAAAGCAGGGTTCATGGAGTCTGGGCCGCCATTAGATGCAGCAAGGGTAGAGGCGTCTGCAATGACAGTAAGCAACCGTATCAATGAAGAGCTGAGCATCAGGAACTCTGGATTCAGCAGGGAACCAAGAAACCAGAACTGTACCAACCGCAAGGAATGAATCAAGATTCTTGAAGCATTCCAAAAGAACAAAGAAACCAAATAAGTGATTCTTGGACGTACCGAGAACATCATCTCGATTCGTCCAAGAATCGTTGATTCTTGGATACAGTTTCAAACATCAAGAAATCCAACTCACTCGCAAATGCACATACTGAGTTTTCTGTGAACCTCCGCTGAGGAAAGCAGGGTTCATGGAGTCTGGGCCGCCATTAGATGCAACAAGGGCAGAGGCGCCTGCAATGACAGTAAGCAACCGTATCAATGAAGAGCAGAGCGTCAGGAACTCTGGATTCAGCAGGGAACCAAGAAACCAGAACTGTACCAGCCGCTAGGAATGAACCAAGATTCTTGAAGCATTCCAAAAGAACCAAGAAACCAAATCAGCGATACTTGGACGTACCGAGAACATCATCTCGATTCGTCCAAGAATCGTTGATTCTTGGATACAGTTTCAAACATCAAGAAATCCAACTCACTCGCAAATGCACATACTGAGTTTTTTGTGCTGCAAAGTGCCAATCCAGCAACCAAAGGTAGGCTTCGACTCGTCGTCAATGCACATTACTTGCAATTTCAACAGGACGAGGAGCAGCGGGGAATCAGAGTACGAGGGCGGAACTGGCCTTCATCTGCGGAGACGTCCTCGCACCCGGCTGCATTGGCTTGCAGCATCCTGTCGTGCCCCGTGCTCCCAATCTCGCCTGAAGGAAGGAACAAGAATGCACCAAATTACATCCACCAATTAGCAATTACCAAGAATCAAGAAAAGCTTACTAAATTTACCTGAACCTCCGCTGACGAAAGCAGGGTTCATGGAGTCTAGGCCGCCATTAGATGCAGCAAGGGCAGAGGCTTCTGCAATGACAGTAAGCAACCGTATCAATGAAGAGCAGAGCGTCAGGAACTCTGGATTCAGCAGGGAACCAAGAAACGAAAACTGTACCAGCCGCAAGAAACGAACCAAGATTCTTGAAGCATTCCAAAAGAATCAAGAAACCAAATCAACGATTCTTGGATGTACCGAGAACATCATCTCGATTCGTCCAAGAATTATTGATTCTTGGATACACTTTCAAACATCAACAAATCCAACTCACTCGCAAATGCACAGACTGAGTTTTCTGTGAACCTCCGCTGAGGAATGCAGGGTTCATGGAGTCTCAGCCTCCATTATATGCAACAAGGGCAGAGGCGCCTGTAATGAGAGTAAGCAACCGTATCAATGAAGAGCAGAGCGTCAGGAACTCTGGATTCAGTAGGGAACCAAGAAATCAGAACTGTACCAACCGCTAGGAACGAACCAAGATTCTTGAAGCATTCCAAAGGAACCAAGAAACCAAATCAGCGATTCTTGGACGTACCGAGAACATCATCTCGATTCGTCCAAGAATCGTTGATTCTTGGATACAGTTTCAAACATCAAGAAATCCAACTCACTCGCAAATGCACATACTGAGTTTTTCGTGCTGCAAAGTGCCAATCCAGCAACCAAAGGTAGACTTCGACTCGTCGTCAATGCACAATACTTGCAATTTCGATAGGATGAGGAGCAGCGGGGAATCAGAGTACGAGGGAGGAACTACCTTCATTCGCGGAGACGTCCTCGCACCCGGCTGCAATAGCTTGCAGCATCCTCCCGTGCCCCGTGATCCCAATCTCGCAAGAAGGAAGGAACAAGAATGCACCAAATTGCATCATCCAATTCGCAGTTACCAAGAATCAAGAAAAGGTTACTGAATTTACTTGAACCTCCGCTGAGGAAAGCAGGGTTCATGGAGTCTGGGCCGCCATTAGATGCAACAAGGGCAGAGGCGCCTACAATGACAGTAAGCAACCGTATCAATGAAGTGCTGAGCGTCAGGAACTCTGGATTCAGCAGGGAACCAAGAAACCAGAACTGTACCAGCCACAAGGAACGAATCAAGATTCTTGAAGCATTCCAAAAGAACAAAGAAACCAAATCAGCGATTCTCGGACGTACCGAGAACATCATTTCGATTCGTCCAAGAATCGTTGATTCTTAGATACAGTTTCAAACATCAAGAAATCCAACTCACTTGCAAATGCACATACTGAGTTTTCTGTGAACCTCTGCTGAGGAAAGCATGGTTCATGGAGTCTGGGCCGCCATTAGATGAACCAAGGGCAGAGGCGCCTGCAATGAGAGTAAGCAACCGTATCAATGAAGAGCAGAGCGTCAGGAACTCTAGATTCAGCAGGGAACCAAGAAACCAGAATTGTACTAGCTGCTAGGAACGAACCAAGATTCTTGAAGCATTCCAAAAGAACCAAGAAACCAAATCAGCGATTCTTGGACGTACCGAGAACATCATCTCGATTCGTCCAAGAATCGTTGATTCTTGGATACAGTTTCAGACATCAAGAAATCCAACTCACTCGCAAATGCACATACTGAGTTTTTTGTACTGCAAAGTGCCAATCCAGCAACCAAAGGTAGGATTCGACTCATCGTCAATGCACATTACTTGCCATTTCGACAGGACGAGGAGTAGCGGGGAATCAGAGTACGTGGGCGGAACTGACCTTCATCCGCGGAGACGTCCTCGCACCCGGCTGCATTGGCTTGCAGCATCCTCCCGTGCCCCGTGCTCCCAATCTCGCCAGAAGGAAGAAACAAGAATGCACCAAATTACATCCGCCACTTCGCAATTACCAAGAATCAAGAAAAGCTTACTGAATTTACTTGAACCTCCGCTGAGGAAAGCAGGGTTCATGGAGTCTGGGCCGCCATTAGATGCAGCAAGGGCAGAGGCGCCTGCAATGACAGTAAGAAACCGTATCAATGAAGAGCAGAGCGTCAGGAACTCTGGATTCAGCAGGGAACCAAGAAACCAAAGCTGTACCAGCCGCAAGGAACGAACCAAGATTCTTGAAGCACTCCAAAAGAACAAAGAAACCAAATCAGCGATTCTTGGATGTACCGAGAACATCATCTCGATTTGTCCAAGAATTATTGATACTTGGATACACTTTCAAACATCAAGAAATCCAACTCACTCGCAAAAGCACATACTGAGTTTTCTGTGAACCTCCGCTGAGGAAAGCAGGGTTCATGGAGTCTGGGCCGCCATTAGATGCAACAAGGGCAGAGGCGCCTGTAATGAGAGTAAGCAACCGTATCAATGAAGAGCAGAGCGTCAGGAACTCTGGATTCAGTAGGGAACCAAGAAACCATAACTGTACCAGCCGCTAGGAACAAACCAAGATTCTTGAAGCATTCCAAAAGAACCAAGAAACCAAATCAGCGATTCTTGGACGTACCGAGAACATCATCTCGATTCGTCCAAGAATCGTTGATTCTTGGATACAGTTTCAAACATCAACAAATCCAACTCAGTCGCAAATGCACATACTGAGTTTTTTGTGCTGCAAAGTGCCAATCCAGCAACTAAAGGTAGGCTTCGACTCGTCGTCAATGCACATTACTTGCAATTTGGACAGGACGAGGAGCAGCGGGGAATCAGAGTACGAGGGCGGAACTGACCTTCATCCGCGGAGACGTCCTTGCACCCAGCTGCATTGGCTTGCAGCAACCTCCCATGCCCCGTGCTCCCAATCTCGCCTGAAGGATGGAACAAGAATGCACCAAATTACATCCACCAATTAGCAATTACCAAGAATCAAGAAAAGCTTACTGAATTTACCTGAACCTCCACTGAGGAAAGCAGGGTTCATGGAGTCTGGGCCGCCATTAGATGCAGCAAGGGCAGAGGTGCCTGCAATGACAGTAAGCAACCGTATTAATGAAGAGCAGAGCGTCAGGAACTCTGGATTCAGCAGGGAACCAAGAAACCAGAACTGTATCAGCCGCAAGGAACGAACCAAGAATCTTGAAGCATTCCAAAAGAACCAAGAAACCAAATCAACGATTCTTGGACGTACCGAGAACATCATCTCGATTCGTCCAAGAATCGTTGATTCTTGGATACAGTTTGAAACATCAAGAAATCCAACTCACTCGCAAATGCACATACTGAGTTTTTCATGCTGCAAAGTGCCAATCCAGCAACCAAAGGTAGACTTCGACTCGTCGTCAATGCACATTACTTGCAATTTCGATAGGACGAGGAGCAGCGGGGAATCAGAGTACGAGGGCGGAACTGACCTTCATCCGCGGAGACGTCGTCGCACCCGGCTGCATTGGCTTGCAGCATCCTCCCGTGCCCCGTGCTCCCAATCTCGCTAGAAGGAAGGAACAAGAATGCACCAAATTACATCCACCAATTCGCAATTACCAATAATCAAGAAAATCTTACTGAATTTACTTGAACCTCCGCTGAGGAAAGCAGGGTTCATGGAGTCCGGGCGGCCATTAGATGCAGCAAGGGCAGAGGCGCCTACAATGACAGTAAGCAACCGTATCAATGAAGAGCAGAGCGTCAGGAACTCTGGATTCAGCGGGGAACCAAGAAACCAGAACTGTACCAGTCGCAAGGAACGAATCAAGATTCTTGAAGCATTCCAAAAGAACCAAGAAACCAAATCAGCTATTCTTGGACGTACCGAGAACATCATCTAGATCCGTCCAAGAATCGTTGATTCTTGGATACAGTTTCAAACATCAAGAAATCCAACTCACTTGCAAATGCACATACTGAGTTTTTTGTGCTGCAAAGTGCCAATCCAGCAGCCAAAGGTAGGCTTCGACTCATCGTCAATGCACATTAATTGCAATTTCGACACGACGAGGAGCAGCGGGGAATCAGAGAACGAGGGCGGAACTGACCTTCATCCGCAGAGACGTCCTCGCACCCGGCTGCATTGGCTTGCAGCATCCTCCCGTGCCCCGTGCTCCCAATCTCGCCAGAAGGAAGAAACAAGAATGCACCAAATTACATCCGCCACTTCGCAATTACCAAGAATCAAGAAAAGCTTACTGAATTTACTTGAACCTCCGCTGAGGAAAGCAGGGTTCATGGAGTCTGGGCCGCCATTAGATGCAGCAAGGGCAGAGGCGCCTGCAATGACAGTAAGAAACCGTATCAATGAAGAGCAGAGCGTCAGGAACTCCGGATTCAAGCGGGGAACCAAGAAACCAAAGGCCGTACCGGCCCGCAAGGAACGAACCAAGATTCTTGAAGCATTCCAAAAGAACAAAGAAACCAAATCAGCGATTCTTGGATGTACCGAGAACATCATCTCGATTTGTCCAAGAATTATTGATTCTTGGATACACTTTCAAACATCAAGAAATCCAACTCACTCGCAAAAGCTCATACTGAGTTTTCTGTGAACCTCCGCTGAGGAAAGCAGGGTTCATGGAGTCTGGGCCGTCATTAGATGCAACAAGGGCAGAGGCGCCTGTAATGAGAGTAAGCAACCGTATCAATGAAGAGCAGAGCGTCAGGAACTCTGGATTCAGTAGGGAACCAAGAAACCAGAACTGTACCAGCCGCTAGGAACGAACCAAGATTCTTGAAGCATTCCAAAAGAACCAAGAAACCAAATCAGCGATTCTTGGACGTACCGAGAACATAACATCAACAAATCCAACTCGGTCGCAAATGCACATACCGAGTTTTTTGTCCGCAAAGTGCCAATCCAAAGCAACCAAAGGTAGGATTCGACTCGTCGTCAATGCACATTACTTGCCATTTTGACAGGACGAGGAGTAGCGGGGAATCAGAGTACGTGGGCGGAACTGACCTTCATCCGCGGAGACGTCCTCGCACCCGGCTGCATTGGCTTGCAGCATCCTCCCGTGCCCCGTGCTCCCAATCTCGCCAGAAGGAAGAAACAAGAATGCACCAAATTACATCCGCCACTTCGCAATTACCAAGAATCAAGAAAAGCTTACTGAATTTACTTGAACCTCCGCTGAGGAAAGCAGGGTTCATGGAGTCTGGGCCACCATTAGATGCAGCAAGGGCAGAGGCGCCTGCAATGACAGTAAGAAACTGTATCAATGAAGAGCAGAGCGTCAGGAACTCTGGATTCAGCAGGGAACCAAGAAACCAAAGCTGTACCAGCCGCAAGGAACGAACCAAGATTCTTGAAGCATTCCAAAAGAACAAAGAAACCAAATCAACGATTCTTGGACGTACCGAGAACATCATCTCGATTCGTCTAAGAATCGTTGATTCTTGGATACAATTTCAAACATCAAGAAATCCAACTCACTCGCAAATGCTCATACTGAGTTTTCTGTGAACCTTCGCTGAGGAAAGCAGGGTTCATGGAGTCTAGGCCGCCATTAGATGCAGCAAGGGCAGAGGCAACTGCAATGAGAGTAAGCAACCTGTTGACGGATAAAAGACGTATCCCTCTACGATCCGCAAGCGTACGGACCCCACACCTTTTTCACCACGGGATTCCCAAGGTTCTTGTCAATCCGCGGAGCAAGGGGATTACAAGCGTTCGATTAACAACGACACACTAGCTACTAAAACCCTAACTACTATTATACTAGAAAACACTAAACTACACTAGAGAGAATGATAAACGATCAAGATAGAAGACACTCGCCCACGGGTCTACGATACTAGAGCATGCAATCGCTTAAAGACATGAAAACCAATCTAATCTATCGGGGATGTGACCACGGTTTCGCCCTTTCCCTCCTCTCGTATTGTCACTACGCGAAGGTATTCATGACTAGACCTTTGATGGACACGGCGTATTGAATGGATCCAAGGAAGCATTGGAGCTCGTACTCCCTCTACGGCACGATTGCAAGCCTTAAGCATTAAAGTATATTCAACACAAGATGATAGATAGATAAACCGACAAAGTGCGATTACATCTCACGATCGATTACAACCCATGGACGAATGAGAAGATTACCCCATCAAGGTGCTGATCATGGCACCGTTGATCATGGTTTCCCTTCCGCCGGTGTCTTCCTCCTTCTCCACGAGAGAGTACTTCCTTCGAGGTGGTTGATCTCCCGCCGGAGATCCTCCTCCTCTCTCTCTAGCTTGTGGATGGCCTTCTGGTGCGAATAACTCCTCCTCCTGGTGTTGGCGGCGCGTCGGGGGTTTTAGGGTTGAAGATCCTTCGAGGGCAAGGAAGACGGGACCGAACCGGTGCCCGAAGTGGGGCCGGGCCGGCCGGCCTGGGCCGGCCGGCCCTGTGCCCAGTCGGCCCGGTTCGGTCGCCCCTTTGCTCCGTGGGTCCTCGCGCACTTATCTACTTTGCCCCCTCCACTTGCATGATTTTGACGCTGTTATCCTCGCGATCAAGATGGAGGCTCTCTTTGCATGAAGTTTGATCTTTTACGCTTCAATCCCCGGGGGTGTTCCTCGTAGCACTTCGGTCCTTGCCACCATTGGAAGTGATTTCAGCAAGCTCATGAACACGAACAAGACTCCATGAATGCTCCTTTGAACTTGTTGCGAATCCGTCCTTTATGTACATGTTTTCCTACATAAACACAACACTTCCAAATGCATGCACAAAGATGAACTTGTTATATGATTAGTGTGCCTAGTGGCGGGTTAGTTCCATAATCAAATCCAAACCAAAGTGTAATGAACATGCTAGGTGCACCAAAATACACCGTCAACACAACCGTATCAATGAAGAGCAGAGCGTCAGGAACTCTGGATTCAGCAGGGAACCAAGAAACCAGAACTGTACCAGCCGCTAGGAACGAACCAAGATTCTTGAAGCATTCCAAAAGAACCAAGAAACCAAATCAGCGATTCTTGGACGTACCGAGAACATCATCTCGTTTCGTCCAAGAATCGTTGATTCTTGGATACAATTTCAAACATCAAGAAATCCAACTCACTCGCAAATACACAACTGAGTTTTTTGTGCTGCAAAGTGCCAATCCAGCAACCAAAGGTAGGCTTCGACTCGTCGTCAATGTACATTACTTGCAATTTCGACAGGACGAGGAGCAGCGGGGAATCAGAGTACGAGGGCGAAACTGACCTTCATCCGCGGAGACGTCCTCGCACCCGGCTGCATTGGCTTGCAGCATCCTCCCGTGCCCCGTGCTCCCAATCTCGCCTGAAGGAAGGAACAAGAATGCACCAAATTACATCCACCAATTAGCAGTTACCAAGAATCAAGAGAAGCTTACTAAATTTACCTGAACCTCCGCTACGGAAAGCAGGGTCCGTGGAGTCTGGGCCTCCATTAGATGCAGCAAGGGCAGAGGCGCCTGCAATGACAGTAACCAACCGTATCAATGAAGAGCAGAGTGTCAGGAACTCTGGATTCAGCAGGGAACCTAGAAACCAGAACTGTACCAGCTGCAAGGAACGAAGCAAGATTCTTGAAGCATTCCGAAAGAACCAAGAAACCAAATCAACGATTCTTGGATATACCGAGAACATCATCTCGATTCGTCCAAGAATCGTTGATTCTTGGATACAGTTTCAAACATCAAGAAATCCAACTCACTCACAAATGCACATACTGAGTTTTTTGTGCTGCAAAGTGCCAATCCAGCAACCAAAGGTAGGCTTCGACTCGTCGTCAATGCACATTACTTGCAATTTCGACGGGACGATGAGCAGCAGGGAATCTGAGTACGAGGGCAAAACTGACCTTCATCCGCGGAGACGTCCTCGCACCCGGCTGCATTAGCTTGTAGCATCCTCCCATGCCCCTTGCTCCCAATCTCGCCTGAAGGAAGGAACAAGAATGCACCAAATTACATCCACCAATTAGCAATTACCAAGAATCAAGAAAAGCTTACTGAATTTACCTGAACCTCCGCTGAGGAAAGCAGGGTTCATGGAGTCTGGGCCGCCATTAGATGCAGCAAGGACAGAGGCGTCTGCAATGACAGTAAGAAACTGTATTAATGAAGAGCAGAGCGTCAGGAACTCTGGATTCAGTAGGGAACCAAGAAACCAGAACTGTACCAGCCGCAAGGAACGAACCAAGATTCTTGAAGCATTCCAAAAGAACTAAGAAACCAAATCAGCGATTCTTGGACGTACCGACAACATCATCTCGATTCGTCCAAGAATCGTTGATCCTTGGATACAGTTTCAAACATCAAGAAATCCAACTCACTCGCAAATGCACATACTGAGTTTTTTGTGAACCTCCGTGTGACAGAACCGCCCAAAAAAAGTTCCGTATTATCGCCTAAGCCTGTCCATGTGGCCATTAAGCAATAATAAAGAACTATTCTGTCGTTTCCGCCGGGTAAAGCCCGGTAAATCACATACAACAGGATCGCTGATATGCGCTAGGCCCACACGAAGGCGGGACCAGAGTACAACATTACATTACATTAAAGGTTCGCAAGTTCAACATTATTACAAACTAGGTTTTTCGTATATAAAAGTAAAAGTGATTCAGAGTTTAAACAGCGGAAAGTAAACTAACGCGTGATACACATAGGAGGCCATCCATGCATATCACTCATCATCATCGTTCTCCCATTCAACCTCCCATCCCTCTGGAATGACACCAGGCCAGATAGGATTACCTGAAATCAACAAATTAAGCAAGGCTGAGTACTAATACTCAACAAGACTTACCCGACAAAAATTAAAGTGAGACTAGACATGCAAGGCTTTTTGGCTTGTGGGTTTGTTTTGCCAAAAGCGACTAAGAGTTGATCCTTACTCTCATGTTTTAGCTCAAGTTCTAGTATGTTAAGCAATCTATGTGAGCACCTGCACTAAACAAGCATGTTGTGCAAACAATATTAAACAGGTAACAATATTAATCCAAAATGTTCCATAAATAAACATGGGGTAGCCAGTGGTCAAGCCGACTCAGATAACGGCGAGTGACCGTCGATCGATCGATTTATATCCTTGCAAGGTAAACCCAAGATACACGGAAGAAGGTAGACCAAGTGCAGTGTCTACCCCAACCAGGCGGTTCCCAACATCCCACAGTTTAGGATCAGACGCTACAAACTCTGGTACACGGTTATCCGGAGGGTCTAACCCGACCAGTCCGGACTCACACACTATACCACGGGTAGCTATCCCGGAGACGCATCCCAAGCGGGTAGCTAGAAAGATCCCGGCCCGGTTCAGAAGGTACTAGGCTTACCGGTCTCATTCCCGACAAGCACTTGGTACGTTCAATAGCTTAAACCAGCACAATGCTACTCGGTCGAGACCGAACCCATTGCTCTTACCACATGAGCGAGTCATTTTAACCAACGTATGATTCCAACAAGAATATCCTATATCTCGTGAGCAATGAGTCATTACTCGACTTGTACCGTGTCCTTAAAGCATGGCACTAGCGTCCTAACATACTAGTAAAAGAGCATAGGAGTCCTAAGGATCATGCATCTAGGTTTCAAAGCAACTCCTGAAACTTAAATGCACAAGTAAACAATAAGTACCGAAATGAAAAAGGTATGAAATTTTAAAACAAAAGGTTAGATGAACCGGTGCTTGCCTTCCTCTAACTCAACACTAACGCTAGCCTTGGGCTCTTCCGGACTTTGGTCCAGGTCTTGCTTTACACTCAACTGGTTCAGTTCACCATCAACGGTCCCGTCTCCCTCCTGGGTGAGTGTGTACGTACCGCTCGGTAAATCTACACGTATACATGCATATGCATTAATTAAAGTTAATCTTGATGGTGATTGTGTACATATAACCAAATTAAGTTACTTAACTTCACCAAACAGTAAGGGGTGTGATTAAAATTCAAAAACAGAACCAAAACATGATTTCACAATTTTAACACTTTAATTTCCATTTCTTTCTTTAATTACTTAAAACAAGCCTTTCAACCATAAATCCAAATTAAATCAAAAACACTTCCAATGAGCCTAATCTTTTGCACACAGCAACATATGCTTAATTTAAGCTCTCAAACCAAAATTTGGCTTAAGATCATTTATAAATTAATTTATACGAAAAAGACAAATTTCAGCCTAGCAAATCAACATTAATTCATATAAAAAGATTTAATAAACTTTTTGATATCAACTTTCTCCTACAGGTCATGTATGCCAAGAATGAGTTTTTGACCAAAGCATGGTTGCAGATTCAAGTTATTTTTCAGATTTTGAATTTAAGCTCCTACACAAGATTAAATCCAAAACATCTATTAAACAATTCCCTAAAATCACATCCACTCCACCAGAGGTACTACTCAACAAGACAAAGCCCTAGGGTGCACATGGGGCTACAGAAAAGTTCAATAAAGGGTCTATAAAAAGCATCAAACTTATTCTAGTATAAATCTTAAATAAATCATGACTGAAAATATACACATCCAAATCATGCAAATATTTGTCACAGATCTACAAATGCCATGAAGAGCAACATATCCAAAATTCAAGTTCATAGCATGTGCATTTTTCAAACTACACTAAAAACACTTCAAACTGAGTTTGAATTTTTAATTCAAAAATGCACAGAAAAACCCTATACATGCTTTTAGAAAAAGATAGGTTTCTTCACCAGGAACCCAACAAAATTGGATTAGCATTTTTCTGTTTTTTCTACGATTTTTAATGGATTTTACAAGTTACTGCGTTTTGGATCTAGATTGTACTTACGAACAGGTCCCTAGTTCTTGCATCTAAGACCCTGAAAAGAACTTGACCTCTGCAATGTAGTCCTTGGCGCAACCAGCAGCGGAGATGGCCGGATTCCGGCGAGGGGAAGGCCGGGCTTGGCCGGGAAAGGGCGGGGAAGTGGTGTAGGCTCACCTAGGATCCCATTTGAGGCAGTCCGGAGGTTGGAGGATGCTCCGGCGATGGAGAACGGCGGCGCGGTGGATCTGAGGCCGCCTCAGCCTCTTCTCCACCGTGCGTGCTCGCAATGGAGGCGAGCTGGTGGCTGGGGAGGGTGAAGTGGAGCAGTGGGGCGGCTCAGGTGAGGTCCTGGGACGGTGGTGGCAAGCGGAGGGTGGAGCTCCTCTGCAACCGGCAATGGCATCCGCCGAACAGAGGTGACGAACCATGCGACTCGCTTCGTTTCGCTGCAAATGAGGAAGGGAAAACGAGGAGATGGCGAGCATTTGGCGCCTACAGGGACGGCCAGCTGGCCTCGACCGCGCGCGAGCCGCGGTTGGCACCGACACCGTGCGGCGCGTGGCGTCCGGCCGACGGGTCTCGCGCCTAGACGCGGTGCACGGCCTGTGGGTCGTGCGGAGTCCCCCAAGGACGCACGGCCTACCACGGAGAGTCCAAGGTCCGTACGCCAGAGCTAGGGGTGTCTGACGCGTGGCAGCATGAAGCGCGGCGCGCGCGTGATGCGACCTGGTAGCTGCGACGACGTCGCGCGTCTCCAGTTTTATTTCGTTTGAGCCTCTTTGAAATTGCAAAACTCCAAAAATTGTCAACAAACTTGAAAATCTCCAAAAAGCAAAGTTGTAGAGGAGCTATAGACCTACAATTTTCCCAAAGGGAGACATATGTTTTGATCAACGGTTTGGGATCAAATTTTACCAAGGTCTTTTGTGCAAATTCATGACAAAACATGTCAAACATGTTTAGGATCTAATTAACCCTAATTCACACAACTAATTGAGGTATTTATCTTTAATAAACACCTGGGGTGTTACACTCCGCTGAGGAAAGCAGGGTTCATGGAGTCTGAGCCGCCATTAGATGAGCAAGGGCATAGGCGCCTGCAATGACAGTAAGCAACCGTATCAATGAAGAGAAGAGCGTCAGGAACTCTGGATTCAGCAGGGAACCAAGAAACCAGAACTGTACCAGCCGCAAGGAACGAACCAAGATTCTTGAAGCATTCCAAAAGAACCAAGAAACCAAATCAACGATTATTAGATGTACCAAGAACATCATCTCGATTCATCCAAGAATCATTGATTCTTGGATACAGTTTCAAACATCAAGAATCCAACTCACTCGCAAATGCACATACTGAGTTTTTTGTGCTGCAAAGTGCCAATCATGTAACCAAAGGTAGGCTTCGACTCGTCGTCAATGCACATTACATGCAATTTCGACAAGACGAGGAGCAGCGGGGCATCAGAGTACGAGGGCGGAACTGACCTTCATCCGCGGAGACGTCCTCGCACCCAGCTGCATTGGCTTGCAGCATCCTCCCGTGCCCCGTGCTCCCAATCTCGCCTGAAGGAAGGAACAAGAATGCACCAAATTACATCCACCAATTAGCAATTACCAAGAATCAAGAAAAGCTTACTGAATTTACTTGAACCTCCACTGAGGAAAGCAGGGTTCATGGAGTCTAGGCCGCCATTAGATGCAGCAAGGGCAGATGCGCCTGCAATGAAAGTAAGCAACCATATCAATGAAGAGCAGAGCGTCAGGAACTCTGGATTCAGAAGGGAACCAAGAAACTAGAACTGTACCAGCCGCAAGGAACAAACCAAGATTCTTGAAGCATTCCAAAAGAACCAAGAAACCAAATCAGCGATTCTTGGACGTACCGAGAACATCATCTCGATTCGTCCAAGAATCGTTGATTCTTAGATACAGTTTCAAACATCAAGAAATCCAACTCACTCGCAAATGCACATACTGATTTTTTTGTGCTGCAAAGTGCCAATCCAGCAACTCGACTCGTCGTCAATGCACATTACTTGCAATTTCGACAGGACGAGGAGCAGCGGGAAATCAGAGTACAAGGGCGGAACTGAACTTCATCCGCGGAGACGTCCTCGCACCCGGCTGCATTGGCTTGCAGCATCCTCTCGTGCCCCGTGCTCCCAATCTCGCCTGAAGGAAGGAACAAGAATGCACCAAATTACATCCACCAATTAGCAATTACCAAGAATCAAGAAAAGCTTACTAAATTTACCTGAACCTCTGCTGAGGAAAGCAGGGTTCATGGAGTCTGGGCCGCCATTAGATGCAGCAAGGGCAGAGGCGTCTGCAATGACAGTAAGCAACCGTATCAATGAAGAGCAGAGTGTCAGAAACTCTAGATTCAGCAGGGAACCAAGAAACCAGAACTATACCAGCCGCAAGGAACGAACCAAGATTCTTGAAGCATTCCAAAAGAACCAAGAAACCAAATCAACGATTCTTGGACGTACCGAGAACATCATCTCGATTCATCCAAGAATCGTTGATTCTTGGATACAGTTTCAAACATCAAAAAATCCAACTCACTCGCAAATGCACATACTGAGTTTTTTGTGTTGCAAACTGCCAATCCAGCAACCAAAGGTAAGCTTCGACTCGTCGTCAATGCACATTACTTGCAATTTCGACAGGACGAGGAGCACCGGGGAATCAGAGTACGAGGGCGGAACTGACCTTCATCAGCGGAGACGTGCTCGCACCCGGCTGAATTGGCTTGCAGTATCCTCCCGTGCCCCATGCTCCCAATCTCGCATGAAGGAAGGAAGAAGAATGCACCAAATTACATCCACCAATTAGCAATTACCAAGAATCAAGAAAAGCTTACTAAATTTACCTGAACCTGAGCAAAGCGGGGTTCATGGAGTCTGGGCCGCCATTAGATGCAGCAAGGGCAGAGGCGCCTGCAATGACAGTAAGCAACCGTATCAATGAAGAGCAGAGCGTCAGGAACTCTAGATTCAGCAGGGAACCAAGAAACCAGAACTGTACCAGCCGCAAGGAACGAACCAAGATTCTTGAAGCATTCCAAAAGAACCAAGAAACCGAATCAGCGATTCTTGGATGTACCGAGAACATCATCTTGGTTCGTCCAAGAATCGTTGATTCTTGGATACAGTTTCAAACATCAAGAAATCCAACTCACTCGCAAATGCACATACTGAGTTTTTTGTGCTGCAAAGTGCCAATCCAGCATCCAAAGGTAGGCTTCGACTCGTCATCAGTGCACATTAATTGCAATTTCGACAGGACGAGGAGCAGCGAGGAATCTGAGTACAAGGGCGGAACTGACCTTCATCCGCGGAGATGTGCTCGCACCCGGCTGCATTGGCTTGCAGCATCCTCCCGTGCCCCGTGCTCCCTGAAGGAAGGAACAAGAATGCATCAAATTACATCCACCAATTAGCAATTACCAAGAATCAAGAAAAGCTTACTGAATTTACCTGAACCTCCGCTGAGGAAAGCAGGGTCCATGGAGTCTGGGCCGCCATTAGATGCAGCAAGGGCAGAGGCGCCTGCAATGACAGTAAGCAACCGTACCAATGAAGAGCAGAGCGTCAGGAACTCTGGATTCAGCAGGGAACCAAGAAACCAGAACTGTACCAGCTGCATGGAACGAACCAAGATTCTTGAAGCATTCCAAAAGAACCAAGAAACCAAATCAGTGATTCTTGGACGTACCGAGAACATCATCTCGATTCGTCCAAGAATCGTTGATTCTTGGATACAGTTTCAAACATCAAGAGTTCCAAAATTCTTAATACCACTCAGGGCAGCAAGAAGTCAAAGAACCGATCGAAGAATGTCTGGTACTCCACCTTCGCCTCCGAAGACGGCGTCCGAGACAGAAGGGAGGTCAGCCGTCTTCTTCTTCATCGCCCCTGCACCGTGAGGCGGTGCCCCATCGCACTTCCGCTTCCTATCCTTTCATTCCATGTCGTCCGGCCGGGGATCGCCTTTCAACTGCTTTCGTTTTGAGCCGAAGGGGACGAGGCGAGACCAGAAGGAATTGGATGGGAGGCCGGGAGGGGAAGAGCAGAGGAAGACGATGCTAGCTTATATAATGGTTAATCGCCGGCAGAGGCTCTCTCTCCGCTCTCTCTCGGCTTGCCGCTGCGGCGATGCGTTTGATTTCTGAGTCTACGTGGGCCGGAAACCCAGAGGCCTTGGGGGCAGATGGCCCAACAAACTCCGTGAAGTTGTAGTAGTAGTACCCCCTCCGTCTCCCAGTCAGTATAGTTGCAGACAGTTAGTCTCGAATGTCACGCTACCTTTATCTATTGTGCACCTGGAAAATTTGGAGCACTGGTATGGGGCCATCTGTAAAGTGTGAGCTTGATTAGTAGAATAATTAGGGTAGCTAGTATTCCTCGCCCCTAAATGAGGCTTTTCTCTATGTTTATACTTCATATAAAGCATAATGTGAAGTGTTGCCTCTCCTCACCCACAAATACTCTTTTTTGTGTTCCTCCCTGTATGTATGTTGCATTGGTGATTTAACGAATTAAGGTGTCTATATGTTATTCAGATCTGAAAAAAAAGGCTTGCATGGGTGGAAACATACATCAACCTAATTGTATATATAATCATTATTTCTATTGAAGTTCCTAATTTAGAACTAATTTTTTTGGGTTGATGATTGCAGGATCATGTGAGAACTAGTACTTATAGAAATGCTATTATGCATCATCAAGATCTGATTTCAGGCAAGGTAAAAGTAGTCTAGGAATTTTAATTTATATTCTTTTTGTGTCAAATGATATTCTTCTCAATACTGTATGTCATATAGGTATATTCCCTGCTCATTAACTGTTGTGTATCTGTCAAAATGATCATTTTCAGGTTGTTTTGGATGTGGGCTGTGGCACTGGTGTTCTTTCAATATTTTGTGCTAATGCTGGTGCCGTTCGGGTAACTTGTTATTAGTTATAAAATATACACTTGTGTATTGATAATGATATTTGAAATGAGGACAACTGATCGTTTTTCTTTGTATGCCTTGCTTACTCTGTAGATGTTTGTTGCATCCCTTATATCTGTTGTTTTTGCACCTGCACCATCCATCTATGTTAAACTTCATTCCCAAAGAACCGCTACCTTGGTGAACTAGTAGTTTTTCCTGATAGAGGTGAATTTGTACTTAGCAGGCAGATATTGACTTTTTTTCCTCGAACACTGAGTAGAGGTCAGTACCATTTTACTTAATAAATGTACAAAGGGTACGACAAAGAAGTTTACTACACCTGCCTCCGTCCACTCCACATCCACACCCACACCTACACACACCTGCTACTAGAGTGTAGCACAGACACAGAGACGCCACAAAATAGAAACAGGTGGCTAGAATACTCCAAGGCAGGCAGATATTGATCATTTGTATGATAATGAATTGGATCCAGTTATTTGATTCTTTACTGTCTATATGAAACCATATGTATAACCAAGAATTCAAGACTATAGGTTCTTGATGTTACATTATATTAGCACTCTCTCTATCACATCCACCCACCGACAGATCTGCTGTTGTTGCTTTTCTGCTTTGATAATGCGACCATACATCCATTTGAGATGGCGGTGGAATGGGAATCGATTCCATGACCCACCACTCTTCTTGGAATCCTAGCGTAGTAACGGCCCCAACATACTATTCCTGATAGATAGTTTTCTGAGCTCACTGCTATTGTTCCAGGAAACAGAACATCATCCGTTTACTTAGTGTCCTGTCAAGTCATGTCACTTTGTTGTATGTCAATTAAGCATGTCGAACTTTGACATAATATTTCACTCTTGAAGTGACCTACAAGAATAACAATTGGATATTTCGCTTGACAAATTGTGCATTTTCTCATTTCAGTAAGATTCAAAGTTGTTTGAATGTATTGATCATTTGATTTGTAAAAGAGCATCTCTAGTACTAGATAAGTACCAAATACTAGCAGCACCCTTCTTTACTCTTTTTATTTGTTGAAGCTTTCTATTTGTTGCAGAGAAATGTGACCCTTTTTAAGAGCACAATGTAGTATAGTTTCTAGTGTAATATGGTTGTTTCTGCATGTGTGGTGTAAATTCTTCTTAAATTATTTATATGTGGTGATTTATTTCTTATATATATGAAATATTTTCTAGTTTTTCAATGCATGTATTCATCTCCTTGAATGAGTTTATTATGTTATCAGGTCTATGCTGTCGATGCAAGTGATATTGCAATACAGAATTACAGATAGATCTTTCTCAACCCCTCTTTTTCCTTTCAGTTCAGATCGTCAATCTACTGTCATATTTTGCTGAGATACAGTAATTTTTTGCTGCACAGGTATTCTAATTTATGTTGTCAAATTGGAGATAAACCTTGTACTGAAAAGGTTCATCCTCCCAGGCCTCCCTTGTGCCTACTTAATAACTCATAACTAAAAATGTCAGTGCTTAGAGTATCTTCTTTTTAGCTTTTCTTGGTGTACCAGTAGGAAGGCTGCCAGAAGGGGCGCTCCACCCTTCTGATATTGTTAGTGAAGTATGCATGGAGAACTGGGCAATAGCTCGGTTGGTAGAGACTCCAGTTAACTGCTCAACCGGGTTTGAACCCAGGTGCTTGCAGTTCTTGGTGTTTAGGCAGCCAGAGGGGCATGTTTGTCCTTATCCTTAATTTAAAATGCCTTTTCCAGTTTTTTTGTTACACCATATGTAGTTTTACTTCTTTGGATTTTGTTATTAGCTTCTGTAAGTTCTGTCATTGATTCTGAATATTCAATTAAACTAATTTTTTAGGCTATGGAGATTGTGAGAGAGAATGAGCTATCTGATAAAGTTGTAGTTTTGCACGCCCGAATTGAGGTTTGTGTTTCTATCTAGACTTTGCCATTTGGCCGCCGTTTGCGTACTGAAAGCTTTATTTACATTCATTTAGGTTTTGATTTTCTCATGCTTCTGAGATCAACACCATATATTCTATATTGTTTCCATTTTTCTTTCATTATCCTTAAATTCAATTATTTTGACATGTATAATGCCGTATGATTGTTTTAATATTCAATTACAGGATGTAATTATTGAAGAAAAAGTTGATGTAATCATATCTGAATGGATGGGGTACATGCTACTATATGAGGTACCTTTCAGTATCTGTATAGTTTGGACAGTTGGGCTAATTCAATGCTCACTTTATGCTGCTATTGTGGAGTTTTAATTTTTAAATCTATTCTTGTTAATGCAGAGTATGCTGGGGAGTGTAATTTTTGCTAGGGATAAATGGCTTAAGCCAGGAGGTCTCATTCTTCCATCACATGCATCGGTATGAATTTGAGATGTGTAGTATCTAACAATTTGGTAGTTGAAGTTGGTCTGAACAGTTTTTAGCTGACTTATCAGGCATATTTTTGTTGCAGCTTTACATGGTACCTGTAACAAATTCTCAGAGATACCATGATAGCATTTACTTCTGGCGGGATGTATATGGTATAAAAAGTAAGTTGTATTGTCCAATTCTCTCCCAATATGTATTTGTTTTCTGTTTAGCAAGCGCAGATTCCAACAAAATGAGGACTTACCCTTTCCTTTTTAACTTGGATTCAGTGTCCTCTATGATGCCTCTTGCAAAACAATGTGCATTCATGGAGCCGTCTGTTGAGACAATTAGTGGAGAGAATGTGTTGACTTGGCCAACAGTGGTAGGTCCCAATTATTCTGGCAGATGTGTGTATACTTATCTGCTTGCCTTACATTTTACTTGTAGACCATTCTCAACCCTTGGCATATAATAATTAATTATCCTTCTTTTATTATGCTCCATTTGTAAAGTTATCTTTTTGCCTGAAGTACAATTTGCTTGGGTTCTTGGAGCAGGTGGCTTTGGTGGATTGTTATACCATACAAGCTCAGGAGCTTGAAACCATTACTGCTGCATTTAAATTTACATCAATGTTGCAAGGTAACTTGTGCTAGTTTCTTCTTCTTTTTTTTAATCTGGTGAAAGAACAAAAGAGTCCATGGTTTGAGATTTGCACAACTATGTTTCTTGACTAATAATTTGGCGGTTTGGCTAGTAAAGTACCATATAGTGATATGACATGTCATAAACCGATAATCATGCATCATGCCTATTTTGGAAATCGGAGTTTGTTTCGCTCCTACTAGAGTTACTACTTATATGAATCACTGTGATTTGTTGATTAAAACCAGTCCAATTGGCTAATTATAAGTGTTATTGGTGAAGCACAATTTGGTTCTGATCATGAGCAAGGTTTTTTTTCTTCAATACTGTTTCCATAAGGTGATGTTTAGCACTTGCAGCTTTAGGTAGCCAGCCGGTCCTATGAGCCTAACATTACTGCTTGGCTGATCTAATGCTTGGGATAGAATGGAACAAAGAAGGGCAATAGGGAGAAACTACTATTAAATCTATAAACTTGCCTTCCATTGAAATGACAATAAATCAACCTAGGCTTTACAGCCTACCATGGACATAAATTTGATCTGGCTTATCTTGTACTTTTGTGATTGCTTGGCCATTGTCCTGGCTGGTTTTACCCATGGTTGCAGGAATACAATATTCACATTCTTTTTCTCGAACACGCAGGAGAGTTGCGCATCTATATATTAAGAAGATAAGATGGGTTAAAGAAACCCCACAACCAGGTTGTTTTTTATGGGAAAAACCTGGAGAAACAACCCCAAAACCTACACATTACATTACTCTTAGCAAGAAAAAGCTCGACCTCCTGACCTAACAAACAGAGAGACTATCCTGCTGGCAACTGGGCGAGGATATGAGCCAACCCTCTAGCCCCGGCCAGTTCCCACATATAGTTTGGTATATGTGATTTTTGTTCTGATATATGTACAGTAAGATTCATTGTTACCTCCTAATGGGAACAGATGCACTTTTGCTACCATGTAATGATCTAAAGATTATTTACCTAGAGTTTTATTGTTTGGTTGGTCTTTCCAGATATCATCTCTTGCTAGCTTTTTTCAGTATGGCTCGCAGTTACATTGCCTTTAATATCTGCTTATCAAATGGTCATCTGAAGCTATGCTGATTTTGTGTACTCAATATCTGTCAAGCTTGTGTTTCTGCTATGTGTAGGAAAATTTGTGCTCTGGGTTTGTTAACTGCCTTATATGTTTGTCCCAGCTCCTTTGCATGGTTTTGCATTTTGGTTCGATGTTGACTTCAATGGGCCAGTTCGCCAGAAATCCAAGAAGCAAGCAAGCCAATCGTTGGACTGGAATAAGCAAAATGCCAGCCCAAGCAGTAAAAAAAAAAGCAAGATGTCTCTATTGTTCTTTCCACTGCACCAGAGGATGCCCCTAGTCACTGGCAGCAGGTAATTGTTTTCCAGAGTAACAGCATTTTTGCTTCACTATATGTATGTTTTTGTTTGATATTTCCACAGGTCGCAATGTTAACAACCACCATATTTACTGGGTTTTATTTTGGCAGACTCTTCTGTACTTATTTGAACCTATAGAACTAAACAGAGACCAGAACATTGAAGGTTCTGTCACCATATCTCAGAGCCAGCAACATGCTCGCTTCCTTAACATCTGTCTGAAATACTTGTGAGTCTTCTTGCTCTGGTACTACCGTGCTACTCAGTTTTCTCATGTCGTAATCTGTTACTTGCAAGGTTGATAGTGCTAAAAGGAGAATTCACTGTATTGCCCTCCAAACCCTAGAAGGGTGGGTAATATACATGGAGAACATGGGCCTAGATGGGCCGAGTATATATGGGCTATAGCTACACACCAACATCCCCCCGCAGTCTGAACTACCGGCGCAGCGGAGTTCCAGACTCGACAAGAAAGAATTACACACAAAGACTACACACCCCCCGCAGCCACAACTAGCCACTGGCTACGTTGAGGCTGGATCGAAACTCCGAGAACGTCGAGGAGGGGAGACCCTTGGTGAAGATGTCCGCAAATTGGGAGGTGGTCGGGACATGGAGGACCCGGACCTGGCCGATGGCGACACGGTCACGGACAAAGTGCAAGTCGATCTCCACATGCTTCGTCTGCTGATGTTGAACCGGGTTGGTGGAGAGGTAGACGGCGCTGACGTTGTCGCAGTAGACAAGCGTGCTCTTGGTGAGCGGGCTGTGAAGCTCCGCCAAGAGCTGCCGCAGCCAGGACGCCTCAGCCACTCCGTTGGCCACAGCTCGGTACTCCGCCTCGGCACTGGAGCGAGAGACCACCGGTTGCCTCTTGGACGACCAGGAGACGAGGTTGCCGCCGAGGAAGACGGCGTAGCCGGAGGTGGACCGACAAGTGTCAGGGTAGCCGGCCCAGTCAGCGTCGGTGTAGATGACGAGCTCGGTGAAGGACCAGGCTGTAGTCCATCGCGCCCCGAACATACCGCACCAGACGCTTCAGAGCAGCGAGATGTGACTCTCGAGGATCATGCATATGAAGGCAGATCTGCTGGATGGCATAGGTGATGTCCGGCCTGGTGAAGGAGAGGTAATGGAGAGCTCCTGCCAGACTCCAGTACGCAGTCGGGTCCGCAACAGGAGCGCTCTCCTCCGAAGAGAGCTTGCCCTGGGTGTCCACTGGAGTGGCGGAGGGCTGACAGTTAGCTATCCCTGCCCGCTCCAAGATGTCGAGAGCATACTGCCGCTGGTGAAGGAAGAAGCCATAAGGACGAGGCTCCACAGTGACTCCCAGGAAGTGGTGGAGCACGCCCAGGTCCTTCGTGGCAAACTCCTGCTGTAGAGACCGGATGATACTCTGGAGCAGGGGCTGACTGGAAGCCGTGAGGATGATGTCGTCGACGTTCACGAGCAAATAGGCGGCCTCAGTGCCCCGGCGGTAGACGAACAGAGACGTGTCCGACTTGCACTCGGTGAAGCCCAGTGAGACCAGAAACGTGGCGAACCGAGAGTACCACGCCCGGGGAGCCTACTTCAAGCCATAGAGGGACTTGTTCTGGCTGACTGCAGTACACTGTCTTGGTCAGAGTGCCGTGAAGAAACGCATTCTTCACGTCCAGCTAGTGCACGGGCCAGGAGCGCTCGAGAGCCAATGAGAGAGCCGTGCGCACGGTGGCCGGCTTCACCACTGGACTGAAAGTCTCATCGTAGTCCACCCCAGGCCGCTGGGTGAAACCCCGAAGAACCCAACGAGCCTTGTAGCGCTCCAGAGAACCGTCAGCCCTGCGCTTATGCGTCCAGATCCACTTGCCGGTGACGACGTTGCCACCAGACGGACGTGGCACGAGGTCCCACGTCGGGTTGGTAAGGAGGGCCTCGTACTCCTCCTCCATCGCGCGACGCCAGTGAGGATCCGCCAAGGCCTCACGGACAGAGGAGGGTACCAGAGACACCCCCGGCTCTCCCTCGGTAGCGGAGAGGGCCGCAGGTCACGAGACGCCCGCCGCCCGTCGTGTCACCATGGGATGGGTATGACCAGGATCCCGATGGACAACAGGCGGGTGGTAGACCTCCAGGTCGAGCCGAGAGAGAGCTCGAGGACGGACGGCTGGCTCTGGGCGGAGGTGGTGGGGGCGACACAGCCGGCTCAGGTACCGGCACCGAACGGCGCCGGAAGACCTGGATGGGCTGGGCGTAGCGCGAGGGGAAGCCCGGTGGCTCGGTGCCGCGCGTAGCGCGGGGCGGGGGCGTCCGTGGCCGCGTGTGGCGCGGTATAGGGCGTCGGGGCCGCGCGTGGCGCGGGGAGTGGACTCCGGGGCCGCGCGTGGCGCGGCGGAGGGCGTCGGGGCCGCACGTGGTGTGGGAGAGGGCGCCGGGGCCTCGCGTGGCACAGGAGAGGACTCCGGGGCCGCGCGTGGCGCAGCTGGGATCACCGGGGAGCCTGCTGGGAAGGGGAAAAAAGAAACATGTGGCTGAACCACCGGGTCAGACGGAAACAACGTCTCCAACTCAGGATCCGGAGAGGGTGTAAAGGAGGTGGAGTAGGGGAAGTTAGACTCGTCGAAGACAACGTGTCGGGAGATAAGAACTCGGCGAGAGGTGAGGTCAAAACAACGGTACCCCTTGTGGCCAGGAGAGTACCCGAGGAACACACACCGAGTCGACCGAGGTGCCAACTTGTGAGGAGCGGTGGCAGAGAGGTTCGGGTAGCACGCACACCCGAAGACACGAAGGTGGTCGTAACGATGTGGTGTGCCGAAGCGAGCGTGGTGTGGCGTGGGAGCTAGACAAGCAGTGGAGGGAAGGTGGTTGAGCAAGTAGGTGGCAGTGTGGAGGCCCTCGGCCCAGAAACGGGCTGGGAGGGAGGCCTGGAGAAGGAGGGTGCGCATGACATTGTCTGAGGGGAGCTATACGGACAAGACATACGCAGCTGAACACCCTCGGAGAGAAAGAAAGCACGGGAGGCAGTGTTATCAAACTCCCCCCATTGTCACACTGGACGGCCTTAATGGTAAGGCCGAACTGAGTGGAAACCAGACAAAGAAGTGACGAAGAGTGGAAAACGTCTCAGACTTAGCACGTAAAGGGAAAGTCCAAGAGTAATGTGAGAAATCATCAATGATCACCAGATAATACTTGTAGCCCGACATGCTGGGTACAGGGGATGTCCACACATCACAGTGAATGAGATCAAATACATGTCTCGCATGCGAAGAAGAAGAAGAAAACGAAAGTCTAACATGACGACCCAGCTGGCACGCATGACAAAGGTGCTCATCAGCTGCCCTAGTACAAGATAGATCTACACTACGACTAAGCCGAGCCAAAACGTCGCGACCGAGATGACCGAGTCGACGGTGCCAAGTGGTGGAAGAAGCTGTGGTCGCGAAGGCAGCAGACGGAGATGGAGGCGATGAGGAAGCAGCGGAAGCGGGAAGACGGATGGTGTAAAGGGCTCCCGAGCTGTCACATCGGAGAAGTGGACGCCGGGAAGCCGAGTCCTTCACAGTAAGACCAGAAGAGTCAAATTCGACAGAACAAGAGTTATCAGTAGTGAATTGGCGAATAGAAAGAAGGTTAGGAACCATCTGCGGGGCAACAAGAACACTGGGAAGACGAAAAGAACCAGAAGCAGACCCCACAGAGGCGACAGGGAGACAAGAGTCTTTTCCGACCATGATAGAGGAAGGACAGGAGGGAGGAGGTGGGTGGACAGAGGAAAGTATACCAACATCCGGCGTGGTGTGGTACGAGGCACCCGAGTCGGCGATCCACTCCGTGTTGACTGGCGGTATCAGCCCCATGGTGCCGAAGGACGAGCCGAGCGATGCCCGGTCCCGGCCCGTAGGGCCACGAAGAAACCTGGCTGGGCTGAGCGGGCGGAGTCCAGCCTGCGGGCCATGCCGGCGGAGCTGGTGGAGTCCACGGAGCAGGACCGGCGACCATGGCCGAGGGCTGGCGCTGAGGACGAGGGCCACCTCCTGGAGCCTGACAGGGCCACATCGAGATGTGCCCTGACCATGGGTTGTTGAAAGACGGCCAGGGGGCACCTCCAGGAGCCGAAGGGCGAGCGAGAGGCGGGGTGGGGGCCTGAGGGCCCCTCTGCGTCCCCCCAGAGCCACCACCGCGCCCGCTCCGGCGACGACGCCCGCCACGACCACCCCCACCCCCACCCCCGCTTGGCCTGGGGGGAGGAGTGGCAAGAAGCGACGAGGCAGGAGGAGCAGAAGAAGCCGGTGATGCAGCCACGAGAGCCGTGGAGGAGGACGAGCCGGGGGAGAGACCCCGGGTGATCTCATCCAGGGTGAGCGCGTCCATCACCCGCTTGAAGGAAGGAAGTGGCTCAGTCTGGAGGATGGAGGTCTTCAGAACGTGGTGGGTGTCGCTGAGGCCGTTGAGGACCGCGAGGACGATGCTCCGGACACTCATGGGGCACCCGAGGTCGGCGAGGGCGTCGGACATGCCCTTCATCTTGCGGCAATAGTCACCCACAAAGAGGTCCCCTGTCGTGTGGCATGGAACGGCGCGAGGATCTGCGTGGCACGGGCATCGGCGTTGCCACGGAACTGGTTCTCGAGCGCCTGCCAGACCTAGCGCACGTGGCGCGCGGTACCGTTGGGAGAACGGACGGCGTCCTGGAGCTCAGGAGAGATGGTCCCCATGAGCCAGGTCATGACGACGGAGTCGAGGCGTAGCCAGGCCGCATCCGGGACAAGAGGCACGGCGAGAAGGACGTGGTCGTCGAGGGCGTAGCGACGGAGGGCGTACAGGACCTGGTCCCGCCAGCGCGCGTAGGACGGCGATGTGGGGTGGAGGACGACGGAGACCAGGGGCCCGAATGTTCTGGACGCCGACGACCTGGAGGTGGAGGTGGGCGACCAGCAGGTCGGTCGCGCTGTGTTGAGTGCCCGAACCAGCGAGTGGCGCCTGGTGGGAGGAAGAGGTCGTGGTGTCGACGAGGTTGACGACGGGCTGCTGGCCAGTGGAGACGGCGAAGTAGCGCTCAGCCTCGGCAACCTGACGAGACAGGGCGTCCGCGGCCGTTCGTTCGCGCTCCCAAGCGGCGGCCGCGACACGGACACACTCCTGGGATGCCGCAACATGGGCCTTGGCCGCGAGTAGGGCAGCAGCGAAGGTGGCATCGTCGGAGGCGGCCCTTGTCGTAGAGAGGAGCAGAGGCAAGAGGCGGTGGTGGGCCCCACGTTTGCAGGGGATGCGGCCGTGGGCCCACGGGCGGCTGCTGGTGGAGCAGAGGGCCCACGGGCGGCCAGACCCCGTCAGTTGCCGCGCCCAGAGCGCCCAGGGGCAGAGGGGCGACCTGCAGGCCGCTGGGTGCAGCAGCGGCGGTCACCTGGGCCGCCAGGTCGCCGGCGGTGGCGCCCGGAGGAGCCCGCAGGGCTGCGGCGGCGGCGCCCGCGTCCTGGGAGGCCTGCAGGGTCGCAGTGGCGGCGGCCTCACCACCCGCGGCGGCCAGGACCGGATCTAGGCCGGCGGCGGCGGCCTGGAGCGGATCCACGGCGGTGGCGGCGGCCTGGGCCGGTGGGGGCGCGGAGACAGCCGCCCAGGCGCGGGAGGAGGGCGCCGGCGGCTGCCAGAGACGTGGCCGCACCAGAGGAGGAGGTAGAGAGGGGAGGGAAGGAAGCCAGGGAGAGGGGGAGGAGGCGTCGTCGGCCGGCCGGCGGCCATGGTGGCGGCGGCGGCGCTGACAGTGGGTGGGAGGGAGAGGAGAAGAGAAACCCTAGCTCTATACCATGCTAGAAGGAGAATTCACTGTATTGCCATCCAAACCCTAGAAGGGTGGGTAATATACATGGAGAACATGGGCCTAGATGGGCCTGAGTATATATGGGATATAGCTACACACCAACAAATAGAACTCTGAATTCCGCACGTGTTTTTGCAGTACTGGTGACCAATGGTACGTCAAAGAATCTGTGATGCGATAACTCGTGGGGAACTTAAAACAAAGTAATGTTCTTACAAAATAGGTTCCAATCTATTGTCGGGCTTCATGAGCCTCGCTGCTGGCCATTGCAATTTTGGAGCACTCTGGCTTGCGGTGGGGCATCGCGATCTCACAACCTGTTCGTTGGGCTGGTGGCTGATGGCTGGTGTTGGTTTGTTCCGAGAGAAAATCTTCTTGTTGGTTTGTTACGAGAAAAAATCTTTCCGCTAGGCGGTGGTCGATAAGCCAAACGAACAGGGCGTCAGATTGATCAGATGGAGTGCCAGTTGGTGTTAGGATTTTATAGGAAACCTCAATGATTGATATGGAGATCCCTGTCTCCAAACTCCAGTGGTTCTTTATTATTATTATTTTTACCAAATTGAGTAACGGAACATAGGAACTACATGCTGACCCCGATTAGTACAGGTCCCTCCTGTTGTTTTTGGCATTTTTAGTTCTTGTAACAATCTATTTGCTGGCACTTCGATGTTTCTAAGAAGAGTAAAATTCAGTGGCGGTGCCTAAACTTGTACGGTTGTGTTATCTAGGTCTCAAACTTAGGATTTTTGAAATTTGGGTCCCTCAACTTGGAGGGTTGTGTCATCTAGGTCCCAAACTCAAAATGACTTGTATTTGATCGTTAAACTTGCACGATAATGTCATCTAGGTCCCAAATTTCAGCATTTATATAGAATAAAAGGTTCAATTTTCACCCTATTATTTTTAAGAAAGTAATAAAAATAGTACCTTGAATATATAATAACTAAATAACTTCAAATAGAACACCCGAGTGACATTTTTATAAGAAATTTG
Source organism: Cenchrus americanus (assembly GCA_947561735.1). Taxonomy (NCBI): domain Eukaryota; kingdom Viridiplantae; phylum Streptophyta; class Magnoliopsida; order Poales; family Poaceae; genus Cenchrus; species Cenchrus americanus. The sequence goes on along the minus strand of OX387240.1, from coordinate 6,452,036 downwards.
GTACCTATTCCGTATTTTTATTATTAAAAAATAGTTATGACTTTTAGATTAACACATAGTTTTCTTTAAAGTTTCATAAATTAGGTGTAAATCAAACCTTTTCCAATAAAAAAATTTGAGTTTGGGACCTAAAAAGAAGCAAAAGTCTTCCCGAAGAGCAGCAGGTCGTGGGGCTGGGGCAATGGAGGGAGCGGTTCCGCGAGCTAGCTACGCAGGGTGGGATAGCAGGGGAGGAGTGAGTGGAGAAGCAGCCGAGCTGCAGGAAGGCGCGATCTCCGACTGACAGTGACACCGCCTGCCTGCCTGTCCTGGCGTGTTGACTTGGAGTCGGAGCAGCGCTGATCTGCAGTCTGCTGGAGCCGTGGTCTCGCACTGTGCAGTCTGTGGTTGCTAGTGCTAGAGGTGGTCGTTGCCTCTTTACAGCATTTTGCTCTTGCATTTGTAACACTTGCCCTGGGTGATGCTTCGCTGTCGCTGGCGGCACTTGTAACTCTGATGAGACCAGTCTTAATGGAAGTTTTTTATGAACACGTTTACCTAGAGTGACACATCATCTAAAAATGTTTGAAACTAGGATGAAACACCCTATCTCAATGCATAGTTTCATCCATTGTTGTTTCCTAGGTGACATGCAAGCATAATGCCTGCAGAATCAGCTGTGTATATATGGTTTCATCACCATGAAACTCATTTCACCTCTCTCCTCATTAATACACGGTCACATCATCAAAAATGCCTATATATCACTCTATTTATTGCCTATGAAACCCCCAGACGGGCTTAAGAGCCAAACTGTTGAACACAAAACTGTGTAATATAGACTTTGATATGAGAGGTGCGTATAAAAAGGGCCGAAAATAGCCGTTGGGCTCGGCTTGGCGTCTGTTCGCTTTTTCCTCCGCCGCTTTGAAGCTCGTCTGGTTTCCCACTTCGCCTCTTTCACATCCCCCTTCTTCAGTCTCCACTCTCCACGACCACGACGGCACACTCCCACCGCCGCCGCCGGCCGACTCCCGCGGCGAAATCCTGTGTCGGAAGCACCAGCCTCCTCCGGATCCGAGACCACCGAGGGCGCCGCGAGGTCTTGCAGTAGATAAGGTTCTGAGATCTGCTCATCTCTTTGCTCGTGGCATGAAAATTCTGCGATGCTTTTGTTTCGCCTCTCACTCTGGTGCGCTGTTGGTTCTCTCCCCCCACGCCTTCCAGCGTGGTGTTAGTTTCGCCTCTGGCGCTGGTTCGATTGGCGTGGTGATTTGTCTGGTCAGCAGTTGTTCCATGTCGTAGTGGAACGCCTAGGGTTTGGTGGAATTTGTGAGCAATTTTCACTCAGTTTTCTGGGCTGCTATGCCAAATGATTCCGCACGTTTTTTTATTTAGTTTTACGGATTGAGAGGCCTTAATTCCATATTTGTCTTTTAGCACATTTCAGAGTAGTAGATTGTAGATATCTCTGCTCAGTATATTTTTTCCTAGGCTTACAGTGCAATATTTAGTAAAGATGGCTGCATTCTTCAATATTCTTGTCACTAAATTCTGTGGGTTCAAATCCCTGGATTTGTCTTCCACATATTGGTATATATTTCCAGGAGTATAAAATTTGTGATTTCTCTCTTTTTTTAGTAAATAGTTTTTATTGGAAGTATTGTGATTAGGCTGTTGAGAAATAACTTAAGTGGTGTTACTAGGGGATAGAGTTATGGGAGTGACCCTACTAGTTGATGTTTGCTACTCGTGGATACTGTTGTGTATCATACTACTGTCTGCAGTTCACCCATGTCCTTCTATGCATTCTGCATTGGTGTTCGATTTAGTTTGGAGCATATAACTTATGATCCCATTATTGTAGTGTTGGGAGCTGAAAATGAGCAAGGGGAATACTACTCAGCTCAACCTTGAGAAAGGATTGCCTCAAATGTCTAATGATAATGATTTGAATAGCCCTGCAACAATACACAAGATGGGAGAGGACATGGAGGATTCTGGAAGCAAAATTGAATCACCAACTCCAGAGAAGCTTGAATCTAGAAGCAAAGGGGTAGTTGTGAGTTCACTAGCAAGGAATTTGCTTGCAGAGAGGTACAGAGATAGATTTGCAAAACAGCTGGCGGAAGATGAGGATGACACAGATGATGAAGAATATAATGACAGTAGTTCACCTGGTGTCAGCCGATCTCTGAGTTCAGAAAGCATTGAACTCCTTGAGAAGTGAGCTATTTTAATATTATTCTCAATATATCATGCATCTCATATCTCAAGCATCTGATTTTCCACCTTGTACACAATGGCAGACACAAGGATTTGCTGAACCTTTTCAATAGAATGGAGAGTTCTATAAGGTTGCTACGCTTACGGAAGAAGGTGACTACATTTAAGAATATTGCCACCCAAGTGGAAGTACTCACAAAGAGGTAGTAATGACAACCAAACTATCTGTGGATTGTTATCATTTTTTATTTGTTTGTTTGTTGCATTTGGATGATAGTTCTTCTGCATTACAGGACGTTCTCATACAGTCATTTGGCCCAGATGAAACATTTATTTCCAGAAGCCATCCAGATAAAGAGGATACTTTTACATGATGAGAAGAGCCTATGCATGCATGCTGATATGGAAATCACACTTGTAATGGATGTTGTGGAAAGCACAAGTCCTGATCAGTCTCCATCAATGGCAATTTGTGAGGCCTTCTACTCAAAGCTTTTGAGTTTTTTGGATGCTCATGATAAGGTACTAAATTTAAGTAGGCCTTGCTGAGGTAGCTGTTAATTAATAGAGTTTGACTGTACTATATTTCCCTTAATTTTTTCGGAGCACCTCAAACTGATTTGTGTCTTTTCATCCCATGTGAACCTATATGAGCCTTTTTAAAGGTGACATACACACACTTTTGATTACGCTAGTCTTCAAACCATGATAATCACTGATGATTCTAGTTGCAATTGTTGTATATACAGGGTACAGACATTCCTGAGGCAATCCTGCCAGAACCCTTTCATTCAAGGTCAAGGGAGAAGTTATATCTTGAGGCGCCTAATGGACATGCAGCTGAGCCACTTTTGCAGAGTAGCACTGAGGATGGATTGTCACATGCTTCCCACTTCCCACAATCTTTTCAAAAACTCATGTCACAGAAAATCATTGCTGATGGAACTGAAAAGACTCGGTTGCTATCTTGTCCTGCAGAACTGAGCTCTGTGAGTGCTCATGATATAGATGAGATAAACAGAAGCCCTCGAAAGCAAGATACACGTGCTCCAGTTCCTGTGAGCTCTGAAATTTCTGCTACCCCGAGCCGCCACTTGACCTCTTGTCAAGAGAGTACGCCAAAACAAGGGGCCTCAGAGTCACCATTTTTGGCTGGAACACCAGCAATGCAGACACCAAAAAGACCGGTGCCTACTCCACTTGGGAAACTTGAGGCCACATGTGGACACATTTCTGAACCACGTTCGGCCAGTTCAGCACGCAGATCACTGAATACGTCGCTGAAATTTGAAGGAAAAAGCCTGTCTTATCATGATGGAATGGAACATGAGGCTACAGCTAAAAATGGCACACTCTTAGAAGATTTATCTAGTTCCAATAAGTCATTAGAGGTATTGATCTGATTTCTGTCCATCACATATAATTATTTTTTCTATTGATTAATACATTACTCATTCTGGAGACCACAGATGCTATAGTGAATAGCTTTTTAGTTAGACAAAAAAAAAATGATTCTGCGTGGACTCTGATTTCTAGAAAAAAAACTAATGTGCAATGGAACAACTGTGGGCATCTCTTTCTGCATATAACTGTGTGTTTTTTTAATCGTAGGATTGGTAAACAGTGTTACTCTGGGTCATGTCAAATAAATTATTGACTACCTTCATCCAATATCCATGAAATAGCTATACACTACTGTTCAATTGGACAGCAAATGCTTGTGTGTGGAAACTGGTTTCTAGAAAAAAAAGAACTAATGTGCAATGGAACAACGGTGGGCAGCTCTTCCGGCATTTAACTGTAGTTTTGTAATCATAGGATTGGTAAACAGCGTTACAATGGGTTGTGTCAAAGAAACTTCTTGGCTACCTTCATCTAGTAAAATATTGAGGAAATAGGTATACACGACTCTTCGATTATACATACAATGTTGGCAGTGAAGTAGCCATCACATTACTAATATCCAGCAGTAGCTTACCAATAACCTTGGAATTTTATACCAGCGATAGGTTAGCCAAACAGAATAGTGTGCCGTGGTGTATGACTAATAGATGTTTTGTTTCCTGCTCGTTTTATTTCTTCTGCTGAACAGTTGGAAGACCTGAAGAATTTTACCTATCCAATAAAAGACTTGAAGAATTCTAACCAAATTCATTTGTTTGATGTGACTTTTTTCCTTGCAGGAAAAGGATCCTTTCTCCTTTACTGATAAAGACAAAACCAATCAAGTAGACCCAGTGGAAACTCAGGAAAAGATAGCTTCACTTCGTACCACATTTGACATAGTCTGTGATATTTCTTGTTCTACCAAGAATTCACTAATCACGAAGAAAGAACTTTTCCACAACATACTTTCCAACAACTTGGAGATAGAAGAGACCGGTAATGATTATCATTGTAACAATTCCAGATTATAGTTGGGTTCTCGAGCAATGCTGACTGACTGTCATCTTTTTTACTCAACAAAATAGGGGAGATAGAAGAGCAGCTGCATATTTTAGAGGATCTGGCTCCTGATTGGATATCAAAGAAGGTGATAAATGGAGGAGAAATACTTTACAGGCAAGTTGCATGAGCGTCCCTGTTTTGTTTGCATGTCCCTTTGCTGTATCATTTGGTATCGCTAGCAATCATTCTCTTTTCTTTGTGAGATCTTCAAGGTAATACTAAAAGATGTTTTTCTTTTCCTTGGCACTGGCAGCATTGAATATATTACAGATCAGAATTCAGTTCGGGCAAAGCTTGTAGAAGCCGTATGAGATAGCTGTGACTGATCCAAAGCTGAAGAATCTACCTGATACTACTATGTATGTACCACTAAAGGAACCCATCAAGCAGCCATATTAGCAAACTTGCCATCTTGGAATCCGCTGGATTGCTCGTCGGATTCAACTTCAAATATCTAGTAGCAACAGAAGCAGATGGGGGTTCCTCAGTGCATTGTGTGTTCTTGTTGACCTGCTCAATGCTAAAATTGTTATGAACTTGAATTCACACCTGAGTGTAATTCCGCACTCAGATTTCATGCGTGTGAGCTCTCTCTTGTGGTAATCTCAAGAACCCAACATATAGAAAGAACCTGTGTGGAACTCATCCCAGTTTGCTGCTTTGTCAGGGTTCTTACTGGCAATGCACATGCTTAATACATCACGGTTCACACCATCCTGTGATATTATGCTCTGTAATGCTGGTGCCAAGCTCATTGGTGCTCACCAGAGAGTTCTTGTGCTCAAGCAGCTTGGGGTGCTCTAATGCACCTCAACAGTTGCGTCCCTCGGATGCACGATCACAATGGTGTTTTTGCCGGCTTGTCACGATTAGTGTTCACCACTTTTTTTTTTGAAGAAAACACACAAACATACGATTAGTGTTCACCACTTTTTTTTTTTTGAAGAAAACACACAAACATACTCTGCAAGCACTATTTATTCCATATGCAGTAACAAAATGGCATACCGTATGTCACTATACTAGTGCAGGGCAATGGGCCCACCACTGTATTCTCTACATATATACATAGCATGTGCCAAGTGCCAGCAGATAGATCGGCATATCCATCTCGCACTCTCATTCCTCGGACCAGGTAATGTCCACCATTCCTACGCTCTGGTCCAGCCCCAGGGCGTCCCACACCGCCGGCGAGGCGTCGACAATGAGAGTTGTTATCTCAGGGCGGCTCGAAGTTGTGCTCATCATCGCAGCCGTGCACGGAGTCGCACTCCGTCCACCACCTTGGCGTACACGGAGTTGCCGTTGGCGGGGATCTTGATGCGGTGCCCGCAGCGCGCCATGTTGCTGAACCATCCCGTGGAGAGCGCTACGACCTTCTCCTCGTCGCTGTGGTAAGCGTTGTCGCACTCCGATGGGCCGGCCGCCGCCGTCTTTGCCCTTCTCGAAGCTGTTGAGCGTCAGCACGGCCTTGGTGCACGCCGTCTTCCCAACTTCTAGCTTCCATTGAATGACAATACAGACTGACAATACATGTCACCAAGTAATCTGAAGTTTGTCAACAAGTACATAAATAATTTGTCACCAAGTACATAAATATTTTATATGGATACAGATCCATTGACTGACAATACATATCACCACAAGAGAAAGAAGAACAAATAATTTAAAGGCTATGGCATCTAGGTGGAACCAAATCTGTTCCAGTTGTGCTCAGTGAGATCCGAAGGCAGATATAACAGCACTGCAAAAACGGTGAAGAGCCTCACGAGCAGTAGACTCGCCAATCTGCACATACTCATCAATGGCGTCTGCCGGCATACCATACGCAAGTATGCGAATTGCAGCTACCACCTTCTGTAGGGCGCTCAATCCTAACAACCCAGTGCAATCCTCATGCTGCTGGAAGTATGTGTCCACCGACTTAACTCCATCAAGAATGCGAAGGAAGACATGACGCCTCATCCGGAACCTACAAGTTTGAAAAATGTAAGCAATATGCACATATTGACAGAAAACACAATAATATGACAATAACATATTCTATACCTTCTACGGAACTATTCTGGGGTGTACACAGGGTTGTCAGCAAAGTAGTGCCGTATGATTCTCGCCTCTCCATCAGCATGGTCTCTAGGCACAACTCGTCTCGTATGCTTTGAGCGGTGGAAGGAACTCTCCACATCCATGGCTGCCGCCATAATGGCCATCTCTTCATCATCGTCAAAACGCAACTCATAGTTTCCGGTCCTCTGCAATCAAGTACCGAAGAAAGGTGGAATCATCTTCTCCCATTAAACGGTGCAGCCTCTCCATCAAAGCACCTAAAACAGAGAAAAAATATTACAAAGTACTGTGCAGGCCGTATATTATTTTTTATCTAAAGGCTGCAAAGCAATGAGAGCTTTGAATAAGGTAATATCTTACAGACTTGTGTGCTTAGACATTTCATATATTCATATTTGAAAATTTATAAAAGAGAATTCTCAAAGGATAATTTGACTTGTAATAATGTAAGAAGAATGGATGCAGATATTTCAGTTATCGTAGGCAAAAGAGAAGACAAATAAGCCACTGAACACAAATTCTAGAGTTCGGGTATGTTGACTTCACAAATCCGTTAGAAGGAACATTTCCTCCTAAAGCAGACAATGGGGTACCTGCAGGAAAAAGCAGAACCATGGGAGGAGTCTCCCACTGTGCTTTGTTCTAACTAACTGGACAAATTTTCATTTGAAAATTAAAAGGTATGCCAAATAACCACCAAAGTTACAATAATCAGTTCAGAAATAAATGTGGCTTGCAGTGGCAAAGAAGCAGATGGCATGAACAATTGGGTTCTAGTTTTAATAAGCTCGATGGTCACCATTTCAGGGATATGCCCTAACAAGCTCAACTAAAGAATAGATGCAAATCAAATTGAAAAAGATCTTATTCTAAATAACTAGCTTAAGACATAACAAATGCAACTAAAAGGGTAATACTGACCGGCTCAGGTCTGTTTATTGGCGGTTGATGCCTTTCTTGTTTTTAAAAGAATCACAACAATGCCAAAAGATGGATAGTACCAAATAGAATTATTTCAATTATAAACTCAATATACGATAGTTCAAATGCATATGCTTATTTTCAGTGACGGATCTAGGATTCAGATGTAGGGGGGCTGAACACCTTCTTCTACTTCTAAACACTAGAAAAACTTCATTTATAGCAAAAAAAATTTTAGAGGAGAGTGAAAGAGGGCTCCATTGTTGTGCAAGCAAGGGTATGAACACCTTCTTCTACCCCTAAACACTCATTTTTAGCAGAAAATTTCAAAGAAGGCTGAAGAAGAGTTCCTTTATTACGCAGGCAGTAGGGGGGCTGAAGCCCCCTCCGCCCCCCTCGCTGCCTCCGTCCCTACTTATTTTAGGATATGGTATAATGTTTTTTGGGTAGATGTTACTTATATTGATAATATATGGCTATTCGGAGTTCAAAGAAGCAAGCCTGATACTAGAAGAATTGCCAGCAGTCACAGAACCATTTGCCTTAAAAGTTGGCCCAAGTTTCTTCAATTTTACTGGAATGTGGCTTGCAGTGGCAAAGAAGCAGATGGCATGAAAAATTGGGAGAGAAAGGAAGCAGGTTGGAATATGACTAAATCACAACGTATCTGAACCTCTCTTTCTACACAAAAATCTTGAGAACCACTAAACCAGTGTATCTCGTTTGGTCATGGAATTACTAAACTCTGGTGTTCATTCTTGACTGAAAACACACAAGATGCAAAAATAAAAAGAAAAACAGAGGCTTCTTCTTCCATGTGACCTATGGCGGACATGCCTCCTGGCAGCCGGCCTCCGCGGGCTTGCTGAGATGAGGAAGGCGGAGAGGGGGTCGAAGGGATGGCGTGGAGGTGCTCACCAGCAGTGGAGAGGGCGAATTCCGACCGGAATCGGCGACGGCGGTGGGGAGCGCGGCGTGAGGCAGAGGAGTGCGGGCGCAAGGCATAGTGCGCGGTGCGAGGAAGAGGAGTGCGCGGCGCGAGGTCTTGCCGAGGACGCTTGCAGCTCCGGCGGGCAACGCGGCGACGACGCGGGGAGGCGGACGCGGGCGGCGAGTGGCTTGGATAGGGCCCGACGGCGGATCGGGATAAAATTTACAGGGCACCGTTGCAGCGAATTTCTGTTTAGGGGGGCTTTAAAGGAGCACTGTAAAATTGATTTGGAGGGTGGTATTTGGAGGCCACCGTTGCAGTCAGCGTTAAGACTGTCTGCACTCGTGAACCTCCAAATCCAACCTCTAAAGGGAATATTCCTGTCCAGTCATCACACTTTTTCAGTTCAGTACCAATTTTCTCGCACTCGTCAACCTTTATATCTCAAACTCTATACCAACTGCTAGTGGCGGGACCCACACGTCATACTCTTTCTTTTTTCTCTTTCTCTTTCTCCCCACTACCCCCACACTCCTGCGCTCCCCTCCTACCTCGCACCGTCCCCCCCGCATCCCCTCGCTTCGGTCGCTCCGCCGCCCGCATCCCCTCGCGGGCGCGGCTCCGGCGGGCCGGCTCGCGAGCGCGACTCCGAAAGCGGATATCGCGAGCGCGCCTCCCCGCGGTCGCCCCCCGCGCACCGGATCGAGCGGCCCGGGTGCCCCCCCGCACCGGCTCGGCGCCGGCGGAGGAGCGGGGCTGCGGGTCGAGAAGGCAGCTACGGGAGGCCGGCCGGCCGGCAGAGATCTTGATTCGCGGCGAGGAGTTGTTGCTCCCGCGCTCCCAGGTCTGTGTGCCAGTCGGAGCGGTGTCGGGCGGCGGGGGCATGGACCGGCTGATTTGGGCGGACTCGGGCGACGTTGACGCATTTCTGGAGGCGGTCAACGACCTCATCGGCGCCGTGCAGGAGGTCGACGCCGCGGGGACCAACCGCGCCCTGCTCGGCCGCGCGGATGTCCTTCTCAACCTCTGCATGGCGCGGCTCGAGGACGAGTTCCAGGCGGCGGGTTCGGGTTCGACGGCAGCGACGATGAGGACGACTTCGGCACCGGAGACGACTACAGCGACGAGCCCATCCCAATCGCCATGGTCGCTCCCTCCTTCCTCCTTCCTCCTCCTCCCCATGGCCGAGCCGCGGAGCAGTGGGAGGTTGGGGATGGCACGCTCGAGCCCCGCGCCACGTCGGCGTAGCAGTCGCCCCCGACGAACTCTGGATGTGGCATTCCTGTGCCTGAACTCCAAGCTTCCATTTCTTGTCCAGTGCGCCGCTGCGGGGAGGAAAGCAGGAAAAGCGACCTAGAGGTCGCTCTCGTTCCAGGCCCCAGTGCGGACAGTCTAAGCCGAGAGGCCAGGCCCACCACCTACCCCAGGGCCCACACTCGCACGATGCCACCACCCATGCGAACCTTATCCGTCTCCCTTCCCCGGCTTCAGCTTCGTCTTCCATGTGACCGAAAGCGAGCGCCGCCGGATTTGAAGCCCACACCTTCTCCCTTCCTCTTCCTCCTCAACCCCTCCACCGCCAGCCTCCACCACCACCCCACGGCCGGAGGCGACCTCGCCGCCGACCGCCGCTCACCAACTGCCCCTCCCCCTCCACCCCTCCCTTCCTAATCTCTCTGTTGCTTTCCCCCGCCTTCTCCCCGTCTCTCCTGGCTTCGGCGGCGCCTCCGTCACCGGATCCGCCGCCCAGGACCTCGCCGCCACCGGATGCGCCGCATGTGACCCCGCCACGGCCGGTCCATCGCCCCCGCCACCAACCCCCGGCCCAACCGGCCTCCTCCACCACCCGGCGGGCGGCGCTCGCTGTTCCGCCCACAACCCACGACCACCGTCGGTGCGGCAGCCGCCCCCGGACCTCCCTCTAGGTCCGGTGACCATGGAGGATCCCCTAAACCCCGAACCCTAAGGCCACCTCTACCGCCACTCGCGGCCGACATCGGCGCCCCGCCCACCAACCGCTGGAGACGAAGGAGATCGCCAGAGTTGGATTTGTTACTTTTCTTTTGGATTTGTAACTTCTCTTTTTTTTCCTTTTCTGGTTTCTTCATCCTCCTCTTTACCTCGTTTATGCTAAATTTGGAGGGCTCTCTCGATAAGGCTAAATCGAGAGGCCTCTCCATGTAGCATTTACGTTTTTTATTAGGACTGGAGGTGATTGATGAGATGGCCTCGCGGCCCCATCGTCGACGGCCCACGGGCCCTCCCGCCACCTCACTCGAGTGCGAATTTTTTTATATATTTAATTTATCACGATTTTGCAAAAATATATGGTCCGGCACAAATTTAGCAAAAATATACATCTGGCGTCGTGGCCCACGTCGTTAGGGACATAGTGTTGTCGACCACGGCGCTAGGTGCCACCAGAAGTGGGCCCCTAGTGTGGCCCAGATGTAGCGCCCTACGCCGCGGCGTTAGGGGCCTAGCGCCGCGGGCCACGGCGTCAGGCCTTAGCGCCATGGCCCACGGCAGCAGCAGGGCCCCTAACGTCGTGGGCCGCGGCGCTAGGGTTCCCACGTCTATATAAGACCGAAATTCAGCCGAAAATGTCATAATAATTCGAAAAAAAGAAAAGAGAGGAGGAAGAGGAGAAGGGGGTGAGGGAGGAGGTGGTGAAGGTGCGAAGCTCTGCCGGTTTTTCATCTCGTTGGAGGTAATACTCTCAAACTTAATAGTTTTAGTGTATATGTGCTTAGTAGATATACAGTTCTAGTGTAGATCTGCGCAGTTAATACATAGTTTAGTGTAGATCTGCTTAATGAATACATAGTACTAGTATAGATCTGCTTAGTAAAATTACGTTTTTAGTGTAGATCTGTTTAGTAAAATTATAGTTTAAGTGTAGATCTAGTTAGAAAAATTATAGTTGTAGTGTAGATCTGAGTAGATATATTTTGTAGTTGCAGATCCAATTGTTAATAGCGTTTTATTTTTTCATGCTGTCAGACATGTCAGATGATCTCAGTATCAAGTTGTACTTCGGTAATGGGCAGATTAGATATGGTGAACATGGAGTTGACTTGTTAGAATTTAATTCTGTTGACCATGTGCTTAAAAAAGCAGCCTCAAGAAGTTTTAGGCCCATTGTCTAGTTTTTTTAAGGGCATTTCATGTAGATGCAGAGCAACATGACTTGTCCATTATGGCTCTAATCAATAGAAGTGAGTCATTATGTTGGGAGCTTATGCCAGTTCAAGACACTAAACATTGGAGGAGTTATATTAAAACAGCATGTGATATTGGTTTGCTTGTCCAAGTTGTTCATAAGGCTGGGTCTAGCAGTCAAGTGCCTGTAAGTGATGCTCACCAGGGTGAGGCTGAAGTACAAGCAGGAGATGGTCCTGCAAATGAGCCACAAGAAGAAGGAGAAGGACATGGTGAGGAAGAAGAAGGACATGGTCACACACACTTTGAGGGTTCAATTGATGAGGGGGGAGTTAATGAAGAACTACTCAGGCGGTTTGAAATGGAGGCCAGTGGGGATGAACATGGATTGGAAGAGGACTCCTCAGATGATGAGGATGATCCGCTAGTTCCAAGGGATTGGGACAGTTACAATTTCTCACAGCTATTTGTCAACGCTGGTGAGAATGTGGCCTGGAAGTATAGAGAAAATCCAGTTTCTGTTGGTGCCATGTATAAGAGTGCAGTAGAGGTGAAGGATGCAGTGAAGAGGTGGTCCACCCCTACTCTGCAGAGAGAGTTCAGGGTAGTGAAGAGTTCTCCACATATATATGATGTACACTGTCTGAAGTCCAACTGTCCTTTTCGTGTGTATGCTTCCAAGGGCAAGTGGAAAAAATACTGGGAGATCAAATCTGTTGTGGATCACACTTGTGTACTTGAGCAGCTGGATGCAAGCCATCGTAATTTGTCATCTGGTTTTGTGGCTAGCCAAATGTTTGCTAAGATTGTGGAAAATCCTGCTTTTGAGCCTAAGTCCATTATCTTGGCAATTGAGGAGAAATTTAAGTATCACATAAGTTATGGTAAGGCATACATGGCAAAGAAGAAGGTAATGGAGATGAGGTGGGGAACTTATGAAGCATCATATGACAATCTGCCTCAATTGTTGAACACAATTGCGGCGCTAAATCCTGGTAGTTATTATAATTTCAAGGCTTATGATCATGTGTCAAGGCCAGGGAAGCAAGTCTTGCAGCGGACATTCTTAGCATTGGGTCCTGCTATTGCTGCATTCAAACACTGTCGACCAGTTATTTGCATAGATGGCACATTCCTAACAGGAAAATACAAGGGCACAATCCTTACAGTTGTGGCTGCAGATGGCAACAATCAGTTGTTGCCTTTGGAAATTGCTTTTGCAGAGGGAGAAAATGGTGACAATTGGTATTGGTTTCTGGAGAGATTGAAGCACATGGTGGTGGGAGATGTGTCAGACGTGTGTGTGATAGACCATAGACACAAAGGTATTTTGCAGACCATTAGTGACATCAAAGAAGGTAGTCAAGAGCGTTACAGAGCAGCACAATGGCCAGATGTGCATAGCAGGTGGTGCATGAGGCATATGGGAGCAAACTTTCATAGCCAGTTCAAGAACAAAGAACTTACACAATTGTACAAGCGCCTATGTGGAACCAATCAGGAGAAAAAAATTCTTCGACCTGTGGCAAAAATTAGATGATCTGACGAAGAAAGCATCAGAAGAGATAGCTAAGAAGCCTGTAAGTACTGAACCCGGGGAAGAGCCAGTTTCTCCGGAGGACGTTGGGTTAGATGGTCCAAATGTCAGAAGGAGAAGGGGACGTGCTATGAAGACCTTCAGCCAGTGGATTTAGAATGAGCCTAAGGAGAAATGGCCCTTTCTGTTTGATAAGGGAGGTGTGAGGCATGGGATAATGACAACAAATTTTGCTGAGGTCTACAACGCTGTTTTGTGTGGTGCCAGAGCTCAACCTCTTGTTGGTACCATTGAGTTCTTCTTGTACCGCACAATGAAGTACTTTCTTGACTGTGCTAATGCAGCACATGCAACAATGTAGGACCCTCAGAAGGTGTATTCAACATGGATGACTGAGTACTTGAACAAAAAATAGAAGGCTGCTCTCTGTCACAGAGCTCACCAAGAACCTCTACGTCGTGAGCCTGGCGATGAGTGCGGTGGAAGTATCAGATAAGTTGTCAGTCCAAATCACAAAAGGCCAATGGCAAAATAACAATACAGAAAACTGTTATTGGGAATCATACATGCTCATGCTCTTGCCAGAAGCCACAGCTCCTGCACTACCCCTGCTCACATGTGATCGCTGCATGCCTTGCATCAAAGAATCAGCATTGGGGCCGCTACATGCCTAAATACTTTCTGAAGCAAACCGTTCTAGACACTTGGAACCACACTATTGAGGGTTACCTGCATCTTGGAACTTTTACTCAAGACCCTAAAGACAGTGCGTTGTACATACCAAATCCAGATCCAGCCATGTGTCAAGGTGTCTGTCGACACAAGAAGAAGAGGATTAGGAACAACATGGATGAGGCTGAAGCTGGACCTCAGGGGCAGATATGATCCAAGTGCATGTTATCGTGTTGTAATCATTGAACTACCTTTTCATTTGCTTGCTGTTTTATTCTTGCCGTTGAATTTCTTATCATATCCGATTATGTTTTGTTCTATAATTTCAAATGAATCAGGTAATGAAATATCATATTTCTCATCTATTTTGTAGGCTTTCAATGGCTTCAACGGGTCCTGAGTTGGATTTGGAGTTCCTCACCAGTAGGAAGGACAAGGTTGAGGTGCCAAAGGGGTTCCACACTCCTATGTGCTACTGCGGTGACAACTGTAAGCTTGTCAAGTGCAACGTTCTCGGGTACCGCTACGGGATGAGGTTCTTCATCTGCGAGAACTACGAGCATGACCCCCTCCCACCATGTCGCAATGTTAGACCAAAAGTAAGAACTAACTGAATTACTAAATAAATATTATTTCATTGCTATTTTAATATGTGCTAACTTGTCTTTGAAAAAAGACTCCACCTCCTCTCTGTGATTTTATGCAGTGGCTAGATTGTGAGAAGTCCGAACAAGACAAGCGTTACTTCGACGAGATGGGTCGTTCAGCACGTGAGAGGTGGTTAAGTATGGTGTAAGCAGAAAACAAGAACAAAAACGTAAGGAGCAACAGGAGGAAATTCACATTCGGCGGGAGATCAAAGAACGTGAAGCAGCCGCGGCCCGTGAAGCAGATAGAGAGAGGAAGAGGGAGAGATCTCGCCGGGCTAAGCTGGGCCGGATGCTATGAGGAAGGGGAAATACCCCCGTTGTACCCAGTAGACGTAGAGTACTCGACGCAGAGTGCTACTGTATCCAAAAAAATTATCATTTCATTTCGTCATTCTCTAGAGTCGGGTTGTATTTTTAAGAACTTGATTTAAGATGCATTTCAGATGCGAACAGTAAAACTCGTACTAGAATGTGTTTTTTGTGAAATGCTCAAAATATTGAACACATAAGGTGTGTTTTCTGTGAGTCACTGCACCAAACAGTGTACCTAGTGCTAGGGTGTGTTTCCTCTGAGTCACTGGCCGTTTTCTTGCCCTGAATGGCCCACCATCCAGTCTGTGCCTACATATATGTGACCACTATTCACCATTCTCACTTCACAACACAGGAAGCAACAATGAGTTCCTGGACTAGGGCTGATGATGATGACTCCCTCGGTCCAGCACTGTGGAGCCAGCAAGATCCAGAGTTCAACACCAACTTTCCAGTCTTAGACAAGAGAGATTTCAAATCCATGCGTGATGTTAGAAAGTACGCACCACATCAAACGGTGAACTGGCCAAGGTGTGCACACGGTGAGTTCTGTGTGATGCAGGTTTATTAGGGATGGGACAACTCAGGTCGCCGCTTCTGGCATTGCTCACGAGCATGGGTAGGCAAAAGTCCATGACCTCTGTCTTTCATCATTTTATTTATGATTTACTAATGTAATCACGGTTTCTGCAGTATTCCGAACAACCAGATAACTGCGGTTTCGTGCAATGGGTGGATCTCCCAGCTATTCACCCGTATCAAGAGTACATCAACTACCTTGAGGATGTTGTCATCTTCAACTTGAGGCAAGAACTCGCGTCGGCATTGGCTTCTCCAGATCCGACATCTACCAACGGCGACGACGGACCTGTGACCGGACCAATGGTGATGAAGACGAACACCGGCTGTGAGGACGAGTACTGCTGTTGTCCGTGCCACGAAAAGAAGGACAACACTCCACCAACAACTCCACCATCTGATCCAACTCCACCCCCGACGGGGTACTACATTCCCTCCCAGCAGTCCGGCGGGTCTATGATGTCTGGGTTCTCTGGGTATTATTCGTACAATTAGGCTACAATTGTTGTAATCGTTTATCTAAATTCCCTAAGGCGCGTTAGGACTAGCAAGAGCGACACAAAGTTAGGGTAATTGTGTCGCATGTGCCATTGCAAATGTATGGTTGATCTAAATTCGTCGTTAAGTATTAATGGTTGGTCGTTCTATTCAATCCATCAACAATTCAAATTAAAAAAACCCTACCGCCGCAGCCCACGGCGGCAAGGAATACATACCGCCGTGGGCCGCGGTGTTACCTCAGCGGCACGCTGACGCTGGGCGCTAGGCGCCTAACGCCATGGGCCACGGCGACAGGGACTTAACGTCGTGGCCCTTGGGCGTTACGGCTAAGGGCCCACTCCTGGTGACACCTAGCGTCGTGGGCCACGACGCCAGATGTATATTTTTGCTAAGTTTGTGCCAGACCATAATTGCAAAATCATGATAAATTAAATATATATATATATATATATAAATCGTCGAGTGCGCACAGGCGGCGCGGCTCCAATCCAACCAGCACGACGAGCTGCCGGCCATGGCCCGGGTGCGCCCGCTGTTGCCCCCCGGCGGTGTGGCCCCACCACACGTATGCTTTGTGTTGTGCGACGGGTTTACACGACGGAGACGACGGTGCGTGTGGATCGAGACATGCGTGTATACTACCTGTATCACTGTAAGCACTGACGCCTGACGGTAGCGTACCGTGCCATACATGATACTACTACACTGGACGGCAACAGTAGCAGCATACTCCCGCGTGCACGGCAGCAACAGCCAACAGGGGACCCGAATAATCGTGCCGTTGCAGCAGTGACGGCGAACGACGGGGCAGGCAGGCAGGCAGGCGCGGACCGCACGGGCCCACCTCGCGTCACCACCGCCGAGGGTGAGACGTGAGAGAGGGGCCCCGCCCCGCCCCCGCCCCGCCGGCCGGTGCCGTCCGATGGATCCAAGGTGTGGTGCGTACGGTCGGAATCACGGGGGCAGCAGGCGGGCCCATGTCGACGCCACCCGCTGGGCCCCCGCGCGTGCGTGTACACCGTACGTAGTAGACCCGGCAGCAGCAGCAGGGTGGCGGAGTGGAGGAGGCCGGCAGGTCGCTGTCCGCGCAAGCGCACCCGTCCGCGGCCATGGCGGCGAGCAGCGGGGGGAGCCGGAGCCCGGAGAGAGACAACCTCGCCGCCGGCGCCGCGCCCTGCCGCTCGCAGCGCACCAAGCCACCACCCACTGCATGACTGCATGCGCAATGAGCCACGACGTCGCGCGCAGAGCAGGAGAGCAGGTGTGTGCGTTCAGGTTGAGGGCACCGGATCGGATCCGATCTGCATGCGTGTTGTGTGACCTGGTACTACACGGGCGGCGCTCGTCTGCGGTCCCTAGGCGCGGCGGAGCCTGCGGCGGCCCTCATGTCATGTCCCGGTCGCTCGCACCAGCAAGCGCTGTTCGTTCGGAACTATCGGTAGCCAGCGTGATATTTTCTGCCGAGCAAATCGTGCCCACCAAAGAATCATGCCAAGAAGATTTTCTATCGAACAAATCAGCACGTCGTACCACCACCACCAGCCCAAACGAGCAGTCTGCGATGTACTACACGTACGGTGTACGTGCGTTTTATTTTTATGCCGTCGTCGCACGGCGCACATCATGATCATGATCGTGGCTGCCTGACCCACACACACAAAGGACACAGTCACACAGCCCAGGGCGCCGCGCGAAGCGAGATCAGCAGCTGCTGTTGCCTCGAGAGCAGCAGGCGCGCGCGCGGGTGCTTACGTGTACGCTGCGCTCGCGGCTCGCCGCAGGTCCAGCACCTCGCACGCAGACACCGGCCGCCTTGCAGCAGGTGCAGGTGCCCACGTCGTCCGGGGCCCGCCCAAGGTCCAGGAGGAGACCACCACCTCGCAGCTGCCGAGGTACGGAGCCTACTGGCCAGCCCAGCAGGAGGTGTGAGCAATTTCTAATAGACTAGGACAATGACCGTGGGTTGCACAATGAATATTTATATTGTAATACATTCATCATTCAACGTCAACACCTAAATGTCTTTTGAATAACGGGAAGCAAAGCAACAAGCATTTACATACAACACAGTTTTGCCACGTCAGGTACGATACCATAGATTGCAAAAAAAATATTTTATATGCCATTCGTTTTGAAGCAGTACTGAATTCCTTTTTGCTTTAGGTCCTAACTAATCTTTCTCCTTGGTGCTCATATTAAATCCAAGAACATGGTTACCTACACTACACAAAAGGTGTACTCATATCAGATGAGTTGCTCCAAACAATGAATCGTAAATAAAAGAGACAGCTCCAAAACCAACATTGATCATGTATTGGGACAGTATTGCAACAGTGACTTAAGAGCACATTCTTCCTACGTACATAACAATTCCGAATGTACTATCATTGATTAAAATTCTCAAGTTTTTTGGGGTACTTTTTTTGGGGTACTACCCTAAAGGACTGATGCAGCAGCCCACCATGGTGTTGGTGACAAACACCTGATCCCACCACAACGATCCCATCCGAGTCGCTGGATTGGACGAAGCCATTGAAGAGGCTAAAGGACGGTCTCGCGGGTGTAGGCAACTACAGGTCGCTAAATCAATTTGACCACCGTCATATTACTATTTCAGGCATTTTTGCACATATCGCTGAAAACAAAGCAACACAATTAATCAAACAGGCAGTGAGCACAATGTTATCATAGAACAAATGAGGCTAACTATATAGTCTTTGTCGAAAGTCGAAGCCATATTAATGCAATGAACAAGAAATGAGAACTCTCAACTTCTCTTGATTTACAATGGCTGCACCAACTGGGTCCATCCAGGCATCCAACCCTGAATATAGTTTAGCCGCAGTACAACAATCAAGCCAATTACATTTGCAGTGACAATGAAGAGATGATTAAACAAGGACGCACAATAATGTGATATGAAGCAGATTGATACTAAGGCAAATAACTGACCATCCATGACAGCATGTACGACATAGAGGACAAGATGATAATAATATTAATAAATACTTCCGAATATCCAGAGTACACGAAATGTCTCACGAACTCATGATGTACAAGCTAGCTCAAAACTTGCATAAGCTCTCAAACCTGAATGATTGTGCTTGGTCCATGCTTACATTTTTATCATTAAAAACTTTTACTTACAAAATTGAATTCAGAAGCTTGCTATCACCGCAATCTTGTTATTGCTAGTTTGAAAGTAAACTACAATGCCATATTTCAGAAATCATAAAAGGCAAACCAAACATCATGACTAAATTGGTGTCCTTACAGCTATTACACTAAAGACCCCTGCAGGCTGCAACAGGCTTAGCGATATAAGCCAATAGGCCAATATTATTAACTTCACTTTTTTTAGTATGTATTAATAATTGTTGCCCCTACTATGAATATCCTCTCGAAATCAGAATAGTAGGAAGAACAAGCATGTTATTGTTCAGGTAATCTTCATTTGCAAGGCATGCACAGCAGCACAGGAGTAGCACATGTTGCACACATTAGTCGCAACCAATACTGACACCAAAACAGGGCATAATGATACCCCGGCATGACCCAATCAGAATAAAGAGTACACATGCACAACCACATTAATGAGAGCTCCTGTTATCATTAGTATGACACTATGATCCATTTAACATCCAATTTGTAGGATAGTGCTACTTGCACTGCATCATCTTTTATAGTATGGAATACTCAAGTTAGTGTATCTACACTAATCAGTATTACCAACTGAGTACCTTTCATGAGAAGAGAGGTAACAAGTGTTGTGCAGAGTACTAAAGAAACTGCAAAGTGCTCACCTAGTGGTGACTTCCTAAAAACTATTGTGAGGACTTCCTGTTGACGCAAAATCTGCACCTCACGCCAAGCACACAGCAAGCCGAAAAAGCTGGCTTCACACGCGAAGAGATCACAAGGCGTGCCAGTCAATTTTTTCTGAAAATTAACAAAAGACAAAGTAGTTAAATTCCAAACCTTGGAACTTACCGGGTGGTACCAGACAGTTCCATATTTACGGCTAGAAAGCCAAGTGAGATGACATATAGCTATAAAGAGCTATCTGCCAACAAACTAGAAACCATTCGGGGACTTCAATGCGCAAAAAGTAACATAGCCGAATGGATGATGTAAGCATGACGATACATCGGTCTTTATTTGGATAAAGATGCACGTGCGCAAGGCTATGACCGATCCTCGCGGTAAATAACATTAAACAATAAATGAAGTAAAGCATGATCATAAATATGTAATAAACAAGCATGCATAGGTCCAAAGCACTAGTCTACCGCATGTCTAGGCACTTTAAAACCCGTCAAGCATGATATCAAACAAATCTATCCACCGCATGATACAACTTGTTTGAAATCAAACCACCGTCCACAAATAGATCTATCCACCGCATGATACAATCTAAATATGGAAAGCTAAAAGCATACAATATTTAAAGCATAACTTATAAACACGTTTTACTCGTGAAAGCATAACCGAATACGGCTGAACAGCCGAATCGGGATCCATGAAGAAGGAACAAACATTACCAAAGCAAATAAATCTATCAGATTGAGTCAGAAATCTAATCCACCGGATGACTAGCTCCAAAACAACCCAAAAACCTGCATCTACCGCATGATACTCAGCTCTTTCAAGATTTATACAAGATCTGGTAAGCTTGAACCCGCAACACGTAACAACCTAGATCGATTCGGTTTCGGTTATTAAGGAACATGTGATCCACATGCTGTTAAAGCTATGGGTACGAACTTGAATCGCATAAGGATCATCCAAGGGGACAAAGCCGATCCAAACCAATCTAGATTGGGCAAAAGGTGTTACATGAATTTAAACATAAAGTAAAAACTCAAAGCAACACGGGGTAACCTAATGAATCTATTGAATCTTGCCAAAACTCAATAGAGCCGATAACTAGCTTCAAGCTAGATCTTAGCCTACCGCATGGCTCATGATCTAACAAGAAAACCTCTTGAACCAAGCTTGAATCTACCGCATGACACTAAGCATGGTAACAAGACTACTTGCATCAGATCTAAATCCACCACATGATACTAGACATGATACAAGGTTGCCGGTACTCACGGAGGTCGACGGATCGATGATTCCTCTCGAAGAACTCGACGGCACGACAAAGGACTCAAGGGTTTGGCGTAAAGCCGGGTTGTATTGAGAATGTTTCGAATATCTGTTACATACATTCAGGGTCGATATTTATACCCTGTCAAGCATGACCTCGAATGGATTTGATACCTAATTTGTCTCTAAGCGCGATTGCTTATCCATCCATTCACCCCTTACGCTCGGGCCACGTCATCACGCAATCCCACAAAATCAGCACAACAGTCTCCTTGCCGAACGGAAGTAACTTGCCGACCGCGGGCCCCCTTTGCCGAATCCATCTGAAGAAACCTTCCTTCCTCCGGGCGGATTTTTTCACCGAGTTGGACCCACCAATCAGACTCCTTACCTTACCAAATTTTGGTGTTAACACTTCCTAAGGATTACTTGCCAGCTTGTACATGATCGGCCACGACAACATCCCTGAAAACTATTGTGATGCAGAACAAAATAAGCTGATGAAACTGAATACATATCACGATGATAACAAGATGTTCAGACCTAGATATGACCCTCCCTTCTAGTTCTAGTCCCTCAAAAATAAAACTGACTAATCCTAATTGTGATCTGGCGAAGAACTGAAAGCTATGCTGAATTTCTCAAAATTGTCCATGAACCTATCTATCATCAGAAAGAACACAAATGGTGACTAATATGACAAGGACATAGGTTAACATAATAATGCTTCACTGTAAGCCTTTTTCATTCACACCTTGAAGCATTTTTTTGTGGCAACTGTCTTCATGCTTGAAATTTCAGTAGACTGGAGAGGAGCACTAAAACATGAGAGCTGTGAAGCAACAATATAACCATAGATAAAATAATGTGTGTAATCAAATAACTATGAGTGCTCCTGCTAAACATAGAAAGTGAAGTAGCCTTCATGGAAAAAACCTGGAAATCATTAAGCTCCACATCACTGAGAGCACCAATGCACCATCCTTGTCACTATAACATAAGATGAATATCTGCTTTAACGCTCTCACACAACAAAGCTTAAGAGTTCAGAGATGCCTCTTGGCATAGTAAAAGACCTCTAGCACATGCAGGAAAAAAATATATGTGATTCTATCATTGCATAAAGAATGCATGATGGGTGAAATAACCCGCTCAAGGATACCTTGTTGCTCGTCCTCAGGTCCAGTTTGCACCCCGTGATGATTACTGGAGTCTTCCAAAGCCTTAAGGTCTGATATTCATTCATACATCACATCGGAATGATACTCATCGATTTAATGACAAACGGGTGTTTCAACAAGATACAGAAAAATAGGTCGGGGGCAATGTCACACCCGATTTTACAAGGAAAACCGAATGCATCTCATATGTGCGCCGGGATCATTTACACACACATGATAGACAAAACAAGAGTAATACCATTGCCGTAATAAAACGTACAAGAGTTTAAACCAAGTATGATAACCATTATTACATCCATAGGGGTGGACTCGAAGGTCCGAACAAGACGATAACTAAACGATGACGAGCAACTCCATCGTTGACTTACACGAGCATGATGACTAGGGGATCCGCATGCCCTAGAACTCCTCGTAGTCGCTCCAATACCCGTCCTCACCTCCGACGTTCTCCTCTGAACAGCGGTAAGCAAGGGTGAGCACACTTATGGTTGGAGCTCAGCAAGTGGGGGAAACAATGCAAGGCCATCAAGGATAGGCTATGGTTCACAGCGGTAAGCATTTTATAAGTTGGTCAAGTTTTATTAGCAAGCACCTAATTACTAGATGTAAGTGTATACCAACCCACTTAACCTTAAGAGAAACCTCAAACCAAACCACCAACCCATGATTTGCATTAATCTTCAAGTTTATTAATCATGTGAGGGTCCAAGCCGCTCGTGACCTTGAGCACGGCCGATCGATCGCTTTAACACTGCAGAGGTTGTACACTTTACCCACGGCTCGTGTTCCCCATCTTGCCGGGTTAGCTAGACCCTTAAACACTTCCAAGGTGAGTGGCTAGGGGTCCACTACGAAGCCTTTACAAAGGAAAGAAGAGAATCCAACGCCCGCAACGAGTTATAGCGGCGGAGCGGACCATAACCCTCCCTAATGGTCGCACCTTAGCCAAGGCCGCTACCCCAAAAGAACCGGGCTATACCCCTTCAACTCCGGCCCCCTGTGCCCCTCTCGGAAAAGAGCTATCAGCTAACCCACTCTCCTAATTAATCGGCTAAGCCAGAGCCATGTGGACTGTGGTTGTACTGTTATCTTGGGTGGTTCTCCATGTTCCGATTATAAATCAAGTTATCTTGTTTTAAGCACAAACACATAATATAGGCAAAACTGAGATGTAAAACATGAACAAAGCATAACCAACTCATGTAGAGCAAACTAAGCATTTATCTACCCCAAACATTTGTTTAAACAGGGTTGATCAAGGTAAAGTGGTAAAGCATCTAGTCAAGTCCTTAGCTAGGGGTTTGCCCATCGGGTTTATGCATAACAACGAGAATCGTCAATATTGTTTAGCATGCGGTGTCATAGGCTCAAAAAGATTATGCGAGAGGGGGAAAGCCACTTGCCTTCCTCTACGTGCCGAGTGAAATCCTCCTCGAAGACGGACTCTTCCCGATCACCTCCGACGGGGAGCTCGGACGAAACAGGCGCGATATCTACGATTCAAACATGAATAACAAACAATAAATAAAACAGTACACCAAACAGTAACAAAACTGGTAAATTTATTGTTTAAAAGATTCTACTCGTCGAGACGATCATTTCGGTATATAGAACGCTAAAAACGGAGTTAAAATGAGAAAGATATGATTAAAACGAGTTTACGGGGGCCTATCCGCAAGAAAACTAAGTTTACGGGGCTTTTTATAAATAAAATCAGGGGCTAAAACATATTTATAAATTAAATCAGAGGGGTCTAGGTGCAAAAAGGAGTGAAAAGGGCCTTTAACAATATTATCCAGGGTAGACAGGGGCTAGATTGTAAAAATCAGGACCTAACCGTAAAGATTCTTAAAGGTGGAAGGACCGGCTTGTGAAATTGTAAAAACACAGGGGCTCTTAATCAAAATCGCCAAAGCGGCACCGTGGATCTCAGATCCAACGGCCACCGATGCGCGCGCGTCCCGTGGACCGCGCCATGCGCCCGGCGCACGGGTCCACGGTGGACCGGCCGCATAACCCGAAGGGGGTACGCGATCCGGGCCGTCCACGCATGATCCGATGGCCCCGGGCGTGTGCACGCGAGGGCGGCGGCGGCGTCGCCGGAGAGCGGCGGCGCGCGGCGGGAGCTCGCCGGCGCTAGCTCGGACGGCGCTCCCGGCCATCTCTTCGACCACGGGTTGGGGCAAAACGATGCGGGGACGCTTGCGCACGTGCTCGTGAGGTCTATAGGGGCGATCGGGCCTCACCGGTGGCCGGCACCATAAGGGGGCGGCGCGGTCACTCCGGGTGAGCTCGGGGAGTTGATGCCGTGTGCGATACAAGAAGGAATTGGGCGGGGGAAAACGCTTACCGCGCACGGGGGACGACCGCGAGCTAACGGGCGGAGAGGAGGCGGCAGCGAGAGGAGCTCGACGACGGCGGTGGCTCGGCGGCGCTCCGGCGTGGACGAGGCACGGCGCCCACGGGCTCCGAGGACGTGAACCTGCGGCCAATTGAGCTTGATGAGCCCCCGGTGAACCCCAAGAAAAGAGAAGGGAGGCGGCGGAGGTGGTCCTTCACCGACGGCGACGCTTGCACGGCGGCGGCGGGGACCCGGGGGCGGCGGCGGCGGGGGAATGGGGGCTCGGTGGCGTGCGTAGGTGTGCTGCGGGTGCAAAGGGAGGCGCGAGGAGCTCGTGCACGGGCTTAAGTAGGGGTGCGGGGAGGTAGGCGAAGCGGGGAGGGGACGGGGCGGCCGACGGCTTGCCATTGATGGCCGGCGGGCCGTCCGGGCATAAAGAAGGCAAGGGGAAAAGGGGAAACGGTCGGGGGGTTTGAGTGGGGATTAATTGCCTTAATTGGCGTGTTCACAGGGGGAGAGAAAGGAAGGGGGAGAAGGCGGGGGCGCGGCGGATTCCGCGCGCGCGCGCGGCGGCCGGCGAGCGGGGGGAAGAAGAAAAGGAAAGGGGGGGGAGAAGGAGGGCCGACGGGGTGGGCCCCCGCTGTCGGCGCGCGCGGGGTAAAAAGAAAAAGGGGAGGGGGGGAGAGGTGGGGCCGGCGCGGGGAGGTGGGTGGGGCCGCCCGGGGCCGAAAAGGAGCCGATGCGGTTTTTCTTTTTTTTCTTTTCTTTTTTTAAAACTTCATTTTCAAATCATTTTTCATCTCTAATTCAATTTAAACCTTTTCAAACTTTTCTCAAGAATTTTATAGACTTTTTAGAAACCACACAAGCAACCACAAACCATGCAAGCCAACTGATGATGCACATACACTTATTGTCTCTAAGTTTATTAAATTATCTTTAATATTTTTAGAGCTCAATCTAATTAGCAATTTAATCTCCTTAAATCCTTAAGACTAATTTTAAGTTGCTAAGAAATTTTAGTGATGGAATTTTATGGTGTCACAGGCAAGGAACAGTCAAGAATGGATCTAGCAAAGGAAAAGGGAGTATCATCTTTATCTTGAAACTCTATATTACCACGGGATCTACATCTGCAACACCGTAGATTGGCATTCAAAAATACAAAAATCGATATCAAATAATCATGTATGCAGGATGGAGATTGGATCGTTCTTATACCAAGAGGAAACGTGGCACCGCAGCTCCTCCGGAGAGGTGCAGCGGCAGCATCGATGCAGAGACACGATGGCAGCGGCACGACGTGCACCCGGTGGTGGCATGGACCCGAAGCGTGATGGCGTCAACGCGTAGACGCATATGTCGGCGATGACATAAATCTGGTGACTGAGTCGACTGGAAGATGCAACGTCGACCCGACAACGGTGGCGATTCAAAGATGTCGTAGAGGTGCGGCGACACGACAGCAACACAAAGCACCGACCGTAAGGAGGGAAAGGTATCTGTGACAACCCGCCCAGGAAAATAACGTACAATCGCCTAAAACCAGTCCACTTTGGTCATTAAGCAACTGTAAAGTATCATCCTGTCGTTGGTTGCCGGGTTAGCACCCGGTAAATCACTTGGAAATCATACAGAGGATTGACACATGCATTAAAACTCACGCGAAGGCGAGTCCAAAGTACAACATGAGTTGAAACATTTTAGTACAAACCATTGTTCCTGACATGGAGTAAAGGTTAGAGTTCGAAAACAGCGGAAATAAAATAAACTAGCGCAGCGGTAAACATCACAGGAGGCCATCCGTGATGTCATTACTTGTCGTCACCCTCCCGGTCAACAACACCTGCAACAACAGTTTTAAAGCAAGGCTGAGTATACTAATACTCAGCAAGACTTAACCGTCGGTGATAACTACATCACCCAACTCTAGACATGAAAGGCTTTTGGCCGGTGGGGTTTCTTTTGCTGAACAGCTACTAAGAGTAGATCCTTACTTTCAATATTTTAGCACAACTTCTAGTTGATTATCATTTCTAAATGTGTCATCTAATTCAATCAAGAATTGGACAATCAATTAATTCATACAACAATATTCACCAGTTCCATCATTATGGGATATCATGGCCAGTTGATTAAGCAGTCTCGGATAACGGTGAGAGGCCGACAATCGATTGATTTAAACCTTGCAAGGTAAACCTAAACACACGGTAGGCTGCCCCCGGAAGGACAACTTCCCAAAAAGTTCCCAAAAGTCCTCGGGTTGGGAACAAAGCCTACAGTCCTGGGTACAAGGTTAGCTGGCATACCCCGCGAAGTACCCAGTCTCACTCATGCACCCCCCTCCCCGGTAGCTAGCCGGTAAGGTGAATACTCAAGAGTAGTAGAGAAAAGTTCCCGCGCTGTCTCATTAAGGTACTAGGCTTACCGGTCCCATTCCCGGCAAGTGCATAGTACGTTCAAAAGCTTAGCCCACGAAAGCCACTGGACTGGAGCCCAAATCCCATGCTCTTACCACATGAGCAATCCATTTATAAAGATCTTATGATTCCAACATAAGAACCTATTCTCGCGAGTGATGAACATCACTCGACTTCTATCGGGTCCTATAGCATAGCGCTTATCGACCTAACATACTAGTGATAGAGCATAGATACCTAGGGATCATGCATCTATGGTTTCAATTCAACTCCTGAAACGTAAATGCATAATCGTAGCAAACATAATTGCATAATTTTAGAAGACGGGGTTAATGATCCGGGGCTTGCCTTGCTGGCAAGGTTGGCCTTGGGCCCTTCGGACTTGGGTCCAGGTCTTGAGCTACGTCCACGAACCGCAACTCTTCGTCGGCACCTCCGTCTCCTCCTTCCGCACGAGCGTACATCTGCGGCGGAAAGATCTACACGAAGATGCAAATGCAAGATTTATTCGACGATTTTTAATTTAATTAACCACAACAATAGATGTCACCCATGGGGTGCACTAGTTTGACACATTCACCTAGATAAGAATACATTCAGCATACTCTTCCAAAAAGGAACAATATGCGGTTCTTTATTAAATATTCTTTCTGATAGTGACTGTGTACATATATATGTAAGTAATTTCATTTAAATTCACAAAAAGTAGTGGATGAGTATATTTAGCCTTTTAACATGATTTACAACCACCCACTAGGTTATTAAAGATGGGTTGGTGATTTTTCCCATTTAAATGACTATTGAGCCTTTAATTGCTTCCATAACTTTTATTCATGAAATTAATCAATAAAATTCAGTGGAAGGGTGTGTTTAACACTAAACACCTATAACAAGTCACTGGACTAACATGCGTGCCTTGGATAGCTAGAAATTAATTATTTTTGAAAATGACAAAAGCTAGCTAGATGGACAAGGTAAATGCACACAAAAATAAATACTCAACAAAATGATCAAACTTTCTCACACATGTTATATGGTCCAAAACTAGCCTAGGGGTGCAGCATATACACCTAGAACTATTATGAAACTTGAGTTATGCAGTTTTTAAAGAAAAAACAAGCATAATTCCATAATAAATATTTCTGGTAATTATAAAATTGTGATTAATTCACCAGAGGTGTGTTTTGGAATAAAAAGACAATATACGAAATTTGGTTGCAAGAATCTATTTATGTTTAGCTACAAAAATCATTTATGCGGATCCTGCAGAAATGTAAAAACATTTTTATAAAAAGCTTTATATCATAAATTTCTGCAATTGTTGGTACAAGAGCTAGTCATGACCTAACACACAACATATCCAAAAATTAGCTACAGAAGATTTATAGATTTTGAGATATTGCAGATCTAGTTTTTTCACATTTCTATTTTTCATGCAAACACTATCAGGAACTAGCTCAGGCAAGAATCACAAAAGTTGTGGGATTTTTCACCACGAATCCAACAATATTGGGTTTGCATTTTTCTATTTTTTCTATCATTTTCTACGGAATTTACAAGAATCAGCTAAAGGGCTTTACTATTTGAGAATCACTTTAGCACCGGGGTCCCTGGGAAGTTTCAGATTCTTACAAGCATACCCTTGCTTTGCGGCTGAGCCCCTGGAAAGATTGGAAGGCCTGCAATTGGGTCCCTGGGGTGCCGGCCGGCGGCAATTCGGTGAAATTCCGGCGAGGGTTCGCCGGAGTCCGGCCGGGGAGGGTAGGGGAGTGGCCTAGGGTCTACTGGGTTTGATTTGGGGGCTCGGTTGGGGAGTGGGGTTGCCGGGAGGGGCGACACACCGGCGGCCGACGGTGGTGGCCGCCGTGGTCGCCGGTTCCGGTGAGCCTCCGGCCCGGGAAAGCAACGTGCGGCGGGGGATCGGTTCTGGAGGGCTTGAGGGAGGTGTAGGACACCGCAGCCGGGCAATGCGGCGGGGAAACTCGAGCTTGTCGCGGCGGCCCGCCGGCGGCCGGCAGACAAGCACGGCGGTGGCGCGGGGTGGACCCTGCGCGTCGCGGCAAGGAGCGGCGGCCGCTTTATAGGCGACGCGCGAGCCTCCAAGCGACCGGCGGGCGGACGGGGGTGCCTCGGGGACGGCGACGGCCAACGGACCGCGGTGCAAAGCGTGAAACCGTACGGCGGCGCGGAGCTCCACACGTTCTCGGCATGCGCACGGGCATGGGGGAAGGAGCGGCCTCGGAGGGCGGGTCCTCGGGCGTCGTGCACGCGCGGGCACCGAGGCGACGGTGCGCGGGCGCGGGGGCGGCGGCGGCACGGGGCGGTGCGGCGCGGCGTCGGCCGGCCCGCGGGCGCTTCGCGGTGCCCTACTTTGAACGTGTTAAACTCCAAAAAGTTGGATAAAAGTGCACAAAGTGATGAATAGGAAAGTTGTAGATCTCACTACCCTCTACAACTTTCACAAAGGCCGTCTAGTGTTTTTATCCACGGATTTTGCACAAAACACTGCCAAACTTTGAATGCCGCCTTGTTTCGGTGAACAGGAGGTACTGACGGTTGACCAAGGTTTTCACCAATTTCCACTCAAAATTTGAAATGCTAATCTACATGAAAGTTGTGTCCCTCAACAAGCTGGACAACTTTCATAAAGGTAGATTTTGAAGTGTTTAGGTGAAATTTGGAGAACGCGGCAAAAGTTCCGGACGACATTCACTGACGTCACTTCTTAAGCGGGGTTTGACCGTGTCTTTGACCAAGGGTTGACCACGGGTGTGTGTAGACTTGGTCAAGGGGTCTAATAGGGTTCATTGGCGAGGTTTTCGAGGTGATGACCTAGGTTGACTTAGGTTTGACCAGTGTCGGCCAATTTGACTCGGCTGATTCGGTCATTAGCGTTAATGACGTTATTTAAAAACCTGGGGCGTCACAGTATCTGCCCCAATCGTCGTCCCGCGGAGAACTCAGTTGGAGCGGCACCTGGGCGTCAAGCACGAGGCAGAGTCGGGTGGCGTCCTTGGCGGCGGCGGCGCGACCTGCACAAAGGGTTACAGATCAAGGGAGAGTGATGTGTAAGGACCAGAGGGCTCAAAGGTGTGCATGGGACATGCTGGAGGAGCCACGGCCGGGCAGGTGCCCAGCGGAGAGGAGCCGGAAGTGGTGCCGACGTGGAGGGGCAGTCAAGGAGGGGGTGTGGTGGAGTAGTCGTGGGTAGGAAAATACTTGGTTCGGCGGCGGGAGGCGATCGAGGCGGTGGCGATCCGGTGGGGTGGAGGCGTCGATTTGGTGGTAATTTGGAGCCGTTCCGGCGTGTGGTGGAGGCAGATCCCATGAGACGGCGACGGTGGAAGGAGCGACGAGGGAGACAGCAGAGGCGGTTTCCAGGGGTCGCGGCGGAGGCGAGGATGAGGGGGCGTGGTCGCGGAGGCGGAGGCGAGGCGGAAGGCGACGGACGCGCGGGTGATGGGGGTCGTGATCCGACGCAAAAATGGGATGGTGGACGCGCGTGCGGCCTCGAGCGGAAGGCGGACGCTCGGGGCGGACGCGCGCGCTGAGCGCAAAACAACGTACCAAGTTTTTTTCTCCACTTCATACTTTTTAGGAGTAGAGAAAGATATTGTGTTCAGGAAAAGTTCGAGAAATTCCGGTCAGAAATTTAGTATTTCAGAAAAAAATGACGGTCAGAAAGAGGTTGAGCTTGTATGCTCCCGATCCAGTTGTAACGTTTTGAAGGGCTGCTGCGGTTAATTCGCTGTGGAGCAGGTAGGAGATCGGCCCCGGAAATTCACTCTCTAGGCTGAGCAAATAGTACTCCCTCTCCCTAAATGTAAGTATTTGTTGACTTTTGCTGGTCGCGTTTGACCATTCCTCTTATTCAAAAAATTTATAGAAATATTATTTATTTTGTTATGATATGTTTTATCATCATCTATATTTTAAGTATATCATAATTATTTTTACATTTTCACAAATTTTTTAAATAAGAAGAATGGTCAAATGTGCAGCACTGAAACCGAAGAATGCTTATATTTAGTGATTTTGGGAGTACAAATTACTACAGCGATCTGCACGAGGGAGTAATAATTAATAATAAGAGGGTCGTGCAGTGCTTACGACTCCAGCGCTCGTGCGCACACACGCTCGTGCGTGTGCTTTTTTTTGCATGGAAAGAGACTTCCATTAACTCAACGAACCAGCAGCATCGCTGGCAACAGAGTCAGATACACAGGGCGGTGTGAAGTCCCAAGAGACATCACCACCGTGATTACAAAGGCTCCCCTCCGCTGCAAGAGTGTGAGCCACCGTATTACATGATCTAGGAACGAAATTACAGCGATAACTAGTAAAGCTGCCATGGATGAGAGACTTGAGTTGAAATATGTATCCCCCATCTCCGCAAATCTATAGGCCTCACTCTCCAAAGCTTGTTTTAGCATTAGGGAGTCCGTCTCCAAAATAACTTTGTCCATGCCTTTGTTTGCCGCAGCCATAACCCCCTGCATACATGCATGAATTTCTGCTTGGAAAGCATCACGTACTTGCGTCAAACCACCAGCCCCTGCAGCCATTACTTCTCCATGTTCATCCCTAATCACAAAGCCCCAACCCCCTTCACCTGTAGTGGCTGAAAAGGCCCCATCCGTGTTTATTTTCAGCCATTCCCCGGGAGGTCTGTGCCATTGTTTTTGTGAGTTATGTGGCCTACCTAGTGACTCCTTGTGAATCTCTAGGACCTCCTCGGTGTTGGTATGCACCACGTACGCGAGATCGGCAGCCGTTCTTCTGCGTTCCCCTTCACGCACTCCATTCCTCTCACTCCACCAGCGCCACAGCAGCAGTTTTTGTGCGTGTGCTTTTTTACCCGCTAGCTAATCCATCAGATTTTCTTTTTAGAACACCTCGCATGACGATGATGGTGATCCGAGGCGAAAACTAGCGGGCCATGCATGCAAACACCGGCCTGACCGGGCCCACCACAATCCATCCAGTCAGGAGGAGAGGCTTTACACCTAGCCCAAAAACCATGCTAGCGTCCTCCAATCCAACACAACAAGTCGACAACGTGAATTTGTGTACTGTATTTCTTCTAGAATTTTCTGTTCACTTTTGTCAACTGCAAAGCTGGTTCGCCAGGAGTACAAGTTTAGTTTTGGTTCAAACTCGCATGATTTTGAAGTGAAAGAGACGCACGGTGTCCGGATCACGGCAACCACGGTATATCCACGGGTTACTGTTCCAAAATTTCGTATGCCCAGGTCGCGCGCGTAGATGGCGAGATCGTTTTCTTTTCGCTTGCGTTCGTTACGTCGATCGATTGACCATTTGACCTAGCAGCTATATAGAAAATTAACAGGTCGAATTAGCCGCGTAAGAATACGCAACCGGCGTAGGATGCATCCTGGTTTAAGCGAGAGCGACCGGTGTAGTAGGATCTTGCTTGACTTCTATTTTTGCACGAACGCCTTTAGGTTTTTGAACGAAAGGTGCTTGGCTTGTTTTGCAGTTTCTATACATCTACTTTCTAGTAGAACGCTAGCCTCGTTTTCTCTTTCTTTTTTTTGGGGGGAGGGAAATTGCAACATTTTTTTTATACTCATGGGAAAATTACAACATTAATGCATGTCTGCAGATGAAGTAGAAGGAGAGAGAGAGAGAGAAAATAGCAATGATACTTAACGATCATGACGTATGAGTGTGGTTAATTACTACTTACTACTACTCTCTTAACCTTGTTCCTTACTTTCACACATCATATGCATGCACAAGTACAACAGCTTGTTGGTATCGATCATGAAATTTTCAGACCAGTTTCTTGCCTATCGTAGCCTTCTTTAAAAAGTGTGATTACCTTGTTAGAGAGAGGGAGCTAGGGAGGGATTATCTTTACTAGGCTTTGCGTGGTTAATCTCCTCCGGCCACTACCCTATCCTTTTCCGGGTCATCAGCTCCATCATCGGTTGGCCAGAATGATTGACGGGTAAACAATAAAATTCATCACGACAGTGAAAACTCGTCAGTGTACGTCACTCAACCCGAAACCTGCTACTACATTATTATAGCTAAAGCAGGATGTCTCCGTCGCTTAATTAAGCTTACGGCATCGGGGTTATCTTAACTAGTACTAGTAGTAATGTAATGTACTAATGTGCAAGGCACACGTACGTCATCTCGACAAGTTGCCCGCACCAGAATATTGCGCATTAATTTATCCGGTTCGTTCTACCGAGGAAAACAACGCTGCCTTTTGTCCCGTAGCGCGCAGCGAAATGGTACAATAATCAAACGAGCGAGTTTTTAAACCAAGACAGAGTACTTGCACGAGTACCTTTCCGTGTGGCATGTGCGGACACAAGCTGTTTTTTTTTTTTGACAATTTCGGACACAAGCTGTTAAGGCTGCTCGCACCGGGTGCGGTAAGCCGAACGGTACGCCACGTCCGGCACGCGTTTTAGCGTTTTCACGCCCGCACCGGCATGCGCTACGGGGGACGGGACGTCCCGTTCGGAGCCGGGTGCGCCATATCCGGCCGCTTCACGGGGCGTGCGCTACACCCGCGGCGGCCCCACCTTGCGACCGGCCTTTGCTGCTCGGCGCCATCACAGAGAGGAGAGGAGAGAAGGAGAAAGCCGCCGTGGAGCTCAGCGCCCGCCGGGAGATCCGCCGCCGCCGTGGACCCGCCGTCCTCGGGACCCCGCCGCCGCAAATCGAGGCCGAGGACACCACAGGTCGATGCGACGGGGCCGCCGGGGATCCCCGCTCGCGGTGCGCCGGCCGGCCGGCACGGCACCGGAGATGGGGGTGCCCTCCTCCGCCTCCATGGTTGCGGATCCCGCCTCCGCCGCCGCCGCGGAGATCCCCCGCTCGTATCCGCCGGCCGGCGGCAGGCACCGGAGATCCCGCCTCCGCCACCGTGCTCGCGGAAGTCGTCGCGGGAGTCGTTGCTCCCGCCGCCATCGGGGGGCTCGGCGGAGAGGGGCTCCTCCGCATCGAGGCACGGGAGGGAGGCTTGCCGCCGGGGGAGGGAGGCGCGCGCGGGCGGCCGACGCGATGGGCCGGCTCCGGTGGGCGGCGGCGCTCTCGGAGACGGGGGCGGAGGAACGAGAGGAGACGTAGGGGAGGAGATAGAATGGAGAGGGGAGTGGAGAGGGAGGGAGAAAACGAGTATGACATGTGGGGCTGCGGGTGTTGGTTGGTATGGAGTAGGAGATTTAGGGGATGACGGGTGCGGGAAAATTGATCGTCTTTGGAGAATCTCGCCGGCTGGACGGAATATTCGCTTTTAGGGGATGACTTTGGAGTATGACTAGTGCGACCAGCCTAAGCGCATACTACATCAGAGTGGAGGAGCAGCACCCTTCCGTTACAAATTAGTACTTGTCACTGTTTATTTTTTTTATCACAACATTTAACCATTCTTTCTGTTCAAAAAATTATGTATGTATATATCATCAATTGGTTTGCGTGCGACTTACTTCATGATCAGACGTATTCTAAGTATAATTTTATGTTTTGCATATTTGTGCTAATTTTTTTGAATAAGACGAATGGATTATCGTGATAAAAAAAATCAACAGCGACAAGTGCCCTAATGAATATAAATTATGCTCCATTTTAAATTGCAGGTCATTTAATTGGATAATATGATTATTATTAGATATATCTTTGAATCAGAACAAAATCAAAATGATCTACAATTTACGTATGTATGTATGTATACATAATGATAATTTGATTATTATTAGATATATCTGTGATTTTCTTTTTTTGCTGAAACTTGTGCTCCTAATTGTTTGCGAACCATGTCCGATCCCTCTTTAGGCCGGTCAACCTCGCGGTTTAATTTTCGAGAATGGAATTAGTCAATAAAAAACGAGCATGGAGGCCGGCTAATAACCCAGCCATCGTCCCCAACAGTAGAATAATAAATAGCTTTGCTCTACCTCCAATGGGCAACGAAGGCCAAATTGTCCTCGGGGCAACCCTATACCTGCCGCCGCCGATGCAAGCCAAATTACCCTCGGATTACACCTCTGTAATACAGAAGCTTCCACCCCCAAGTACTAGCTAATACCCCTCGAAGGGGCCATCTCAGTTTCCAAAGACAGAGGCCTCGGCGCGGCGCCCCAATTAGCCAGCAATCAGGGGGGCAGCAGCTTTCTGTTTGGAAGGACGCGTCGTCGTGCAGCGACAGAATTCACAAGTGATCAAACGGTGGCAGCGACCCGGCCGGGCGGGTGTAGTACGTACGGAGGAAGGATGGCGATCAGCGGCAAACAGTACGGGCAGGCAGCAACCACCGTTAGGTGATGTGGATCATCATCATCATCATCCCGGTCTCAGGCAGGTCAGGCCCCGTGCGATGCGAACACCACTACTCGTACGCAGCTGCCGCCATTAAGCGCGCGATCGAGAGGAAGAAGAGAGCACACAGCACAGCAGCTGCGAGATCAATGCAATGCGTTGCGTTGCGTCGTGGTGATTTGATCCGGCCGCGCCCGCCCCTGAGGCCCTGACGGCATTGTAAAATTGGCTAGAACGTGATACCCTGGAGGGTACACGGCTCCATGTTTATATAGGCACGGTATAGCCCCCGGCAAGGCTTGTACAAGAGGTTAGCTTGTTTACAAAGAAATACAACAACTAACTCTAGATAATCCTATCTAGATCACAACAACCTCAACAGATTTACATCTTAACACCCCCGGTCAATCTCAACGTCCTCCAACGTTGAGATTGTTCCTGAATTTTACAAGTGGTCTTTCCGCCAGCGCTTTGGTGAATCCATCAGCTATTTGATCACCAGAATGAATGAACCGAATGTCCAATTGCTTCCTGGCCACTTGTTCTCGTACGAAGTGAAAATCAATCTCAATATGCTTCGTTCGGGCATGGAATACGGGGTTTGCCGTTAAGTATGTGGCACCAATATTGTCACACCATAGTCTCCCGGCCGTTGGGTGCACAATACCTAATTCATCCAATATCTTGTGCACCCACATGACTTCAGTGCTTGCATTTGCTAGTGCTTTATATTCGACCTCGTACTCGACCTTGACACCGTGGCTTGCTTCCGTGCACTCCAGGAGACGAGATTGGGTCCGAAATATCCGCAAATCCCCGTCTGCCGCGCCGATCATCGGGGCATCCGGCCCAATCGGCGTCGAAAAGGCACTTACAAGAGTAGAAGGGGACTTCTTAAATATGAGCCCCAAGCCAAGAGTGCCCTTAATATACCGGAGGATGCGCTTCACCGTTGCCCAATGCACCGTTGTGGGGCAGTGTAGGAACTGGCATACTTTATTGACTGCAAAGGATATATCAGGTCGAGTGAGGGTGAGATACTGAAGAGCACCAACAATACTTCTGTAGTGGGTTGCATCGGCTGGTCCCAATCTATCACCATCGTGAAGAGACAACTTCTCTGACGCAGGCAATGGTGTACTCACAGGCTTGCAGCTACCCATATTCACCCGCTGGAGTACATCAGTGGCATAGCGTTCTTGTGTCAACACAAGCCGACCAGGGCGGCGCTTGACCTCGATGCCAAGGAAGTAGTGAAGGTCACCCAGATCTTTGAGGGCAAAGTCCCGCTCCAGATCACGCAGCAGGGCTGTAGTGGCAGCTTGGGAGGAGCTGGCAACAATGATGTCGTCCACATAGACCAGAACAAAGATTGTGCAGCGGCCTTTGCTATAAAAGAACGAGGACGTATCACCTTTGGACGGAGAGAAGCCCAGACTCTGGAGCTTGTGACTCAGCCGAGAGTACCATGCACGAGGTGCTTGTTTAAGACCATAGAGAGCTTTGTCCAATTTACAAACATGCCCGGGGTGATCCTTGCTGACAAAACCAGGAGGCTGACGCATATAGACCTCCTCATCAAGAACACCATGGAGGAAAGCATTTTGCACATCAAGCTGACGAAGGGACCAGCCGCGAGACACAGCAATGGAGAGAATAAGGCGAATAGTGGCAGCTTTAACAACCGGGCTGAATGTATCCTCATAATCGATGCCATATATACCGCTGGTTGTATCCCTTGGCGACCAGACGAGCCTTGTATTTATTAAGTGTGCCATCAGCATTGCGTTTGATCTTAAACACCCATTTGCAGTCAACAATATTTTTCCCATACGGAGGAGGGACCAAGTGCCACGTTTTGTTTTTAAGGAGAGCTTCAAATTCATTATTCATGGCCGCTTTCCAATTGGGATCACGCAATGCATCAGGCAATCGTAGAGGGTTCGGACGTGGAAGCCGAGGTTGCCGTACTCGATGGTCCCATCTCGTATAGACCTTGGGAGTGCGAATGCCATGTTGAAGACGAGTGCCTTGGGCCGCGATGGTGCTTTGGTGGAGCGGCCGGTGCGACGGGCGCGAGAGAATCCGGGCGGCGCGATCGGTGGATCGGCCGGCACGAAGATCCGGCGGCGCCGAGGCGGAGGCGGATCCGCCCGACGCGAGAAGACGACAGGGGGCGGCCCGTCCGCGGGCCGCGCGCACGCGCCCATGGGCGGGCGACGCGTGGGCGACGAGGGCGCGACGGCCGCGCGCGCGGTTGGGGACGCACCACGCGGCGAGTGCGGAGCGGCCGACGCGCGAGCGTTGGCGCGGGGACAGGATCCGGCGCCGCATCCGGCGTATGCGGCGCGGGAGGGGGCGGGGGAATCGGCTTCGGGGCCCGCGCCGTTTCCAATTTGGGAAAGAGCCCCGGGGAGCATAAAATGACGCCTGTTTTCACCCGTAATTGAATCCCGTGCTCCAAACCGTCCGGAGAAGACTCGCACATCATCCGAGACCTCAAGAACATCGTTAGCGGATGAGGAGGAAACGAAGGGTCAAAAATATTGTCAGCCCTGATCGAATTTGTCAAGGTGTCCGGTAGCAAGGAAATTTCAGCGCGCAGGCGAGCTCCAGCGTTTGGATGAAGGGTAGAGAAGGGAAACACATTCTCATCGAAGACCACATCACGAGATATGTAAACACGCCCAGATTTTACTTCAAGACACTTAAAGCCTTTGTGAAGATTGCTGTAGCCAAGGAAAACACATTGAGTGGAGCGGAAGGCAAGTTTGCGTGCGTTGTAGGGGCGTAGGTTAGGCCAACAGGCGCACCCAAAAGTCCGAAGATGAGAGTAATCGGGTGTGGTGTGGAAGAGGCGCTCAAGGGGTGCTTCTTGATGGATGACGCGAGCGGGAAGGCGATTAATCGGGGTAAACGGCGGTGAGAAAGGCTTCGTCCCAGAATTTGAGGGGCATTCCCGCATGGGCTAAAAGTGAGAGCCCGACCTCAACGATGTGCCGATGTTTGCGTTCAGCAGAGCCGTTTTGCTGATGCGCATGGGGACAGGAAACAAGGTGGGTGATGCCAATACGCTGAAAAAAGGAGTTAAGCTTTTGATACTCACCGCCCCAGTCAGTTTGCATAGCAACGATTTTTCTATTAAAAAGGCGTTCTACCAGGTTTTGAAAATCATGAAAGCGCTGAAAGACCTCAGACTTGTGTCGAAGCAGATATATCCAAGTAAATTTGCTGTAATCATCAATGAAACTAACATAATAATTGTTTCTCCCAACCGAAGTTGGTGCAGGACCCCATACATCAGAAAATATGAGATCTAAAGGATTATTTGACACACTAGAGGACTTGGGATAGGGCAGCTGGTGGCTCTTCCCTTGCTGGCACGCGTCACACACGGCCTCTTTATTTTGCTCCGGGACGAATGGGAGTTTATTTTTGCAAAGGACCTGATGAACGACTGAAGACGAGGGGTGACCTAGACGACTGTGCCACCGAGCAGCAGAAGGCGTGGTGGCACGGAAAGCTTCTTTGAGCGGACTGGGCTTCAAAGGATAGAGACCACCTTTACATCTGCCGCGAAGGAGTACCTTTTTCGTTGCCTGATCCTTAACAAGAAAGAAATCGGGGTGAAATTCCAAAAAAGCATTGTTATCAGATGTGAACCGATGAACAGAGATTAGATTTTTGTTGGCTTCGGGTGCATAAAGGACATTCTTAAGGATGAAATTACGATCAGGGGAATGAACAATACTTTGACCAGTCTGTTTAATCTCCATACCTGCACCCGATGCCGTGTGGATCTGATCATTGCCGGAGTACTCATCTCTCATGGTGAGTTTCTCCAGTTCACCGGTGATGTTGTCTGTTGCGCCGGAGTCAACGTACCGGTTGGTGTCCACTCCATAGGACATGACGGCGGATGAGGCACTCTTGTTTTACGGTGCGCGGTGAAGGATGTATCAAAGCGCTTGTAGCACTTCAGAACCGTGTGGCCCTCCTTGCAACACAGTTGACAGGTGGGACGTTCACCATTGCCACCGTGACGCCCAGCGTTGCGGCCACGGCCAAAGCCGCCGCGGCCGCGTCCTCCTCCTCCGCGTCCACCGCGGGGGTTGTTGCCACCGCGCCCTCCACGGGACGCAAGGTTAGCGGATGAGCCCGAGCCTTGACGCGCATCCATGCGGCGCTCGAAGCTTGTCATTTGCGTGTAGAGTTCCCCCGCCGAGATGGGCTCCACGCGCGCGCGCGATTGCCGACACCGGCGGGTCAAAGTCGACGTCGAGACCCGCTAGTATATAGGAGACGAGCTCCTCATCTTCAAGCCTCTTTCTGCGAGATGCCATCTCATCCGCAAGAGTCTTCATCTTCTTGCCGTAGTACTCGGCGACGGATGAATTGCCCTTTTGGGCGGTGGCGAGGGCGAGACGCGTGGAGATCGCGCGCGCGCGCGACCGTGCGATGGCGACCCGGGCATCTCGCGCCGTATCAACGGGGATAATCCGCACAAGAATATCCCGCGAAAGAGACGACAACGGGTAATTGAGTACACCGTTGATCGCGCACCTCCCACCTCTCGTACTCGGATTGGGAACGAGATCCGCCCGTGTAGCACTCTTGGGGATCTCCTTCTCCGGGGCCTTGATGGAGCCGTCAACGTGGCCGGCCACCTGCGCTCCTCGCAGGGCGGACAGAACTTGGGCACGCCATAGCGGATGATTGTTTTTGGCCAGCTTCTCCGTGACGGGATAGCCAACAGCAGGAAACAGCGTGGAGGATGAGGGAAGAGCCATGGCTGAGGTGGAAGATGAAACCGGCTCTGATTACCATGTAAAATTGGCTAGAACGTGATACCCTGGAGGGTACACGGCTCCATGATTATATAGGCACGGTATAGCCCCCGGCAAGGCTTGTACAAGAGGTTAGCTTGTTTACAAAGAAATACAACAACTAACTCTAGATAATCCTATCTAGATCACAACAACCTCAACAGATTTACATCTTAACAGGCATGGGCCCGCCGCGCAGTCATTCAAATGGCATTCATGGGCGCTCATCTCCTCCCTCCATGAGCCGTCCATTCACGCCCCGCCAAGTACGTACTTCCATTTCACGACCCAGAGCAATCATATGAGAGCAACAGAGCAAATCGCATGCATGAACATTGGCGGCTCGAGCTTACCAGCTGTTGCGGTTACTCCTTTTAATTAGCAGTTTTTTTTGGCTGATTTGTATAGTTTGATTTATTCTGACAGAAAAAATATTACGTGTTCAGAAAAAAAAAATTACGTAAGAAAAAAAAGCCGAACAGTTGTGCATTTGAATGCGTGGGTTGCCGATTGCATTATTTGCCTTCTTCTCTGCCGATTGCATCTTCTGGAAGGGACGTCGATCGCTGCCGCTGTTTCCGCGCCCGGCTCTCATTTTCAGCCGCGAGAGCCAAACAGTGGACGGGGTGATTACCCGGGGCCTAGGCCTAGCCGCCTAGGCCTAGGGTTTTCGTCGTGGTTGGACGCCAACACCACGGTACACAGTAGTACACAGCAACACACGGACAAGTAGCTCCACGTCTCTTTGCTTGAAAAAAACCACATTTCTATCTCTAATTTACGCACCTTTTGATGTGAGTTTACCAAACAATGTTGATCATTGGAGGAGTGCAGTACCTAATGCCACCAGGGACAGAGCCAACATTGGACGGGGTGGGCCTTGCTCTCTTCTCCTCCTCTCTCCTTTCCACGGAGCCACGTTGGACGGAGTACCTTGGTTTAAGTGAAAACTTAGATATTTGAGGAGGTACCTTGGTTATGATTGGAGGGTATGTTTAAGTGAAAAATAGATCTTTTCTGATGGAAAAATTTAGCGTTTTGGTTAAAATTTACGGTTTTCGATGAATGAAGTTCGATACCGATGTTACAAATACTTGAGAATTACTGTTTGGGTCGTTTGATTTGCAATGCAACATTTATTTGTGATCAAGGATGAAGGTGAGAAAATAGCACTTGGAGAATATTCTTTCTCATTTTAGAGATGCAATAATCTCTTTCAATAAGTATAAGCGCGCCCCTAGAGTGGGATGAGTTGGGCGCCCGCAGCATACGGTTCGATCGTGGCGCCGTTTAAATGCATTTTGTGAGTATATCGATTACAATTATTTTTTATAATTTTTTAAGTACAATATCCGGTGAGTAATATCGATCTTTTCAAAAACCTGAGAAACTATCTTATGAGTCCTATGATCTCCAATGCAATATTCATTTGAGATCCTAAGGAGCATATAAGAAAATAATCCTTTATTTATGCTTGTTCTCTTATTAAGAAATCTCAACAATATCTTCCAATTATTGCAGGCGCTCGACGCGCCCTGGGCAGGGTGAACTGGATTCGCACATCCCATGGGTCGGGTTCGAGAGAAGGCGTCGTTTAAATGCATTTAGTGAGTATATTGATTGCGAAATTTATATCTTTCTAGAAGAATTTTTTTATACTCATGTATTGTTTATGCCTGTTTTTCCCACAAATAACTAGTACACGTATGCAAACTTGTTTTTTTATACCACAATGGCCATCCAACGGATACCGACACAATTAATTTATTTTTTGTTTTTTACTAAAATTATATTTTCCTCGATGTTTACATGTTAATATCTCATAAACTTATTACAGGACAATGCTTGATGGAATTTGGGAACACATTATTTTTTGCTAGATTTTGAGAAGAATCCCAAATGTGTTGAAATAAAAATAATCCCAACGTTCCTATTTATCCATTTAACTTTTGTCTAGTACAATATCAACATGCAACCAAAAGGGCACCTTCTGTTTCATATGTACTGTACACTGATAGAACATAGTATTTTTTATATTTACGAGAATTTATTCTAGAAATTTCGTGAAAAGTTGGATGGAAATCTCATCTCCTATGCAATGTGGCGTAGTAAATTAATACTAGAAAAAAGAGCAACTTTTACCTCATATATTCTCCCTGTTTCAGCGTGGCCCCTGGCTCATGGAATTTCAGGATCGCGCTGAATGAGTGGGTTAAAAATTCGAAGCAGCTTGCATAATAAAAAAAAGTCTACGAAGAAAACTATTCCGTCGGGCCCACCGTCTTGCATTAAAAAAATAACCCTATCCAGAAAATAAAATCTACCAGAACGGGCCGAGCCGGTAGTCGGTACGCTACCGAGTCCACTCCCCACTCTCCTGCCGTTCCCCACGTCCGACACACCATCCACCGCTATCTCGATGATATACCAATCCTGCCCCCGTCTTCCCGCAACGAGGGCCGAGAAACAACCCCTCGTCCCCCGGGGCGATTTCGTCCTTTCTCTTTCCCCTGCACGGACGGCAGACGCCGTGATCCCAACGTGCCGGACGCGTGCCGCCGTCCCTGCGACCCACGGCGCGACAGGCTCCGCCACGTACCGCTGCGTGCCCGGACCCACCGCACGGCGACGTCATGGTGGGGCCCCCCCGAGCCCTGCCCTCCTTTAAAATCACCCCAGTGTCCTCCCGTTTGAACCCCCTCCGTCCGGCCCTCCTCCTCTCTCGCTTTGGTGGTTCCCCCCCCGGTGTCGCGTGTAAACTGTGAAAAAAGGGTAGAGGTGGGGGGCAAAAAGGAGAGGGAGGGGAGCGTCCCCTTTTCTTCGCCGGAAATGGCCGTCGGCTCCGGCGAGCCGCCGGTGTACGGGCAGTAGTACGCTGAGGTTGGAGCGGTGGTTGTTTAAGGCCGGTGGTGTGTTGGTGCGGTTGGTTCCGGGTTGGTTGCTTGGGAGAGATGATGTGGTTGTAGTGGCCGCGCTTCATGCGATCGATGCCGTTCCAGTTGAAGAGCGGTCACCACCACCACCACTACGGTGCCGTCATGGAAGGGAGGCCGCCGCCGCCGCTGCCGCTGCCCCCGCCGCAGCAGCAGCCTGCGACGGCGACGCCAAGGGTGTCGATGTTCCGGAGGCTGCTGGTGAGGGTGTCTGCCTCGGAGAAGTTCGCCGCGGACGGCAAGGAGAGGGACAAGGACGAGAAGCCGCAGCCGCCACCGCCCGCCGCCGGCGAGGCGGACGCGGCGGGGTCCGTCGGGCTGGACCGCATGGTGCTCAGCTTCATGGAGGAGGCCGCGGCCGTCGAGCGGCCGACGCGGGGGCGCTGCAACTGCTTCAACGGCAGCAACCGCGAGGAGAGCGACGACGAGGAGTTCGACTTCCTCCCCTCCGAGCACATCTCCTCTGCGGCCACCGCCGGCGCAGGCGACGCCTTGGAGGCTCTCAAGGTGCGAAATTTCTAGCACGGCCGATGCGAACCCCCTCGAATTAGGGGGGGGGGGGGGGGGGGGGGCTGCGAATTTTTTTCCCTTCCGAGCCGAACCCACATGGATCGAAATGATGAAGGTGGCTTTTGTCTTCTTTGCGTGCGATTCTTGGCAGGGCCTGGTGCAGAGCGCGAGCGTCGCGGAACGGAATCTTCTCGCCGACGCGTCTAGGATCGCGGACAAGTGCGGCAAGAGCTGCAAGGGCAAGGCGGAGTGCCGCCGCGCCGTGGCCGACGGCCTCAGGTCCCTCGGCTACGACGCCGCCGTGTGCAAATCGCGTTGGGAGAAGACCCCCTCGTACCCCGCAGGTATTTGACGCGGTCCGGGTTGAGTTAGAGGGATCCCTCGAATAGAAGGTTGCCGTCCGGCCGGCGCTGACCTCGGCGGCGGAAATCTATCTGCGCAGGGGAGCACGAGTTCATCGACGCCGTCGCTATGGTGGGGAAGGAGGAGGTGAGGCTGATCGTGGAGGTGGACTTCCGGTCGCAGTTCGAGCTGGCGCGGTCGACCAAGGCGTACCGGGCGGCGCTCCAGACGCTGCCGCCGCTATTCGTGGGGACCCCCGACCGGCTCGGGCAGATCGTGGCGGTCGTGGCGGAGGCGGCGCGGCAGAGCCTCAAGAAGAAGGGCCTGCACTTCCCGCCGTGGCGCAAGCCGGAGTACATGCGCGCCAAGTGGCTGTCCCCGCACGTCCGCTGCGGCGGCGACAAGGCCGCCGCCCCGGGCCAGGCCTTGTCTGCGGCGACGCCGGTAAAGGCGGCGAGCTTTTCCGGCGAGTTCGAGCTGGTGTTCGACAGGAAGCCGAATAAGGACGCCGCCGCGGCGGCGGCTGGCGTCGGCGTGGGAGACAAGATCACGGTGGTGGTGTCGCCGTGGCGCCCGACGGAGGAGGCGAGCAAGAAGCAGGAGGCACCCAAGGCGAAGGTCGTCACGGGGCTCGCCGCCGTCCTCTGAGCGTGGCGTGGTCAAACAGAGAAGGAATAACTAGTTACCGGTAGCTAGCTAGTAGCCGCTCAACTACTGCTACTCAATTTTTTTTCTCTCCTCTTCTTTTTTTTCGTTTGTTTTTCGCCGCGCCTCTCGATCCGTTTGGGGATCTAGTTTTTGGTGTTTTGGTGTTTTCCGGGGTTTTTTTCGGAAAAGAGAAAAAACACTTGCGTCTATTTTGCCGCCGTCTGTCTTTACTAGAATCTCCTCCGTTTTTTTTTTGACCCACCCTTGTAATTTTTGGTCTTGGCATCTTGCCGAGTAGTAGTATATGTAGCAGCAGTAGTTTCAGTTGCAAGGAAAGTGGTTACT
The DNA here is from genome assembly GCA_947561735.1 of Cenchrus americanus. Classification (NCBI taxonomy): domain Eukaryota; kingdom Viridiplantae; phylum Streptophyta; class Magnoliopsida; order Poales; family Poaceae; genus Cenchrus; species Cenchrus americanus. The sequence goes on along the minus strand of OX387240.1, from coordinate 6,407,116 downwards.
GGTCAGTTGAGGTTGCTTGCTTGTGGCACATGCCTCATGATCATCAGCTTGCCTACTTGTAGGGGCAATCACGCCTCTCCTATTACTAGTGCTACCTGTTATTGGTATGGAGGAGTTGGACAATGAGTACTACCTCATGTGTATTGCCAATTTTCCAGAAGAGAATCAGATATGCACAATTGAGTATTGCTATTTTCCTGAATGTTCAATCGCTCTGTTCTTAGGATCTCGCTCAGCAGCAGCAGCAGCAGCAGCACATTATGAACGAACGAACACCTGAGCATAATCACCGGCCGTGATCAGCCATCAGGTTGCCGGATCCGGATGGAAGAACACTCCTGATCGACCGGGCAAAGAGGCGTCAAGGTCGAAGATGCTCCAGTTGCGCGAGAACAGAGGAAAAGCTTAAAATAATGGCGGGGGCCGGAATGCGGAGAACTGCACTCGATCGGCGGCTTCGCATCGCGTGGCACTGGCAGGCAAGGGTGTGACTCCGCTCGTGCAGTCTCGAGAGGCGTGCCGGTGCTGCTGCTGCTGCCGGGGCAGAGGCCACCCACCCCAACCCTGCTGCTGCATCGGCGCCAGCACTGAACTGCGAGTGCCCTGCCCATGGGAACGCCGTGACTCTGCTGCTGCTGATGTCGCCTTTACCTCACCCGCACTTCACCTCCTCTTTCACCGCAGTACAAAAAAAATCGTACTCTTTTTTTATAGTAATCTACTACTAGTATGTGTTCTTTTAAAAAAAATTATAGTACGCACGTATAGGAGGGAGTTTCTCCCTCCACCTCCACTAGTTGGACGGCGAAAGTACGGCGGTTGAAACACGAGGGGAAAGACCCCGACTTTTTTTTTGCAACCTCTCTCCAAAAACCCTTCTGGTGGACGCAACGAAAGCAAGGGGGAAAAAAGTAGAGTAGTAGTACGAGTTTGGCCGTTGCCACTACCACCACCAGCTCGCGCCCAGGATACTCGTGACACGCTGTTTGGAGGGCGGTTAAAGCAAAGGAAAAGGCACACACACCCGGTGGAAAAAACCGAAACCGAAACCGAAGCCCGGGGGGCACGGGCGAGGCGAAGGCGGAGGAGCCGCGTCGCGCTCGGCGTCCCAAGCCCCCCCGCGCGCCATCTCGGGAGGGAGGGTGGCAGACTGGCAGGCAACGTGATCTCACGCCTTTTCAGCCCCCGCCCGCCCCGTCTGCCGAGCACCCGGAGCCGATCCCGTCTCGTCTCGCGTCACGCAGGGGAGGCAGGCAGCTGAGCCGAGCAGCGGGCCGGGCGTCCGCGAAGCGCCAGGACGTGTGACGCGCCCTCGGGTCGGGCCTCGACGTCGGCGGCGTGGTGGCGTCTGACCACCTGGCGGCCGCGCTCCGCCGAGTGGAGGCCGCTGCCGGTCGTTCGGTCATCGTGTCAACTGTCTAATACCAGGCCTCGGCCTGCCGGTAACTTTCGCGGGTTTACCGTCTCGTTACCGCTCGCGGACGGAAAGTGGGTGACCGGCGGCGCCACGAGGCGGGCGGGGTTAACGTTACGTACGTACGATTCCCTCGGCGACGGGACGGGGGGTCGGTCCCCCGTTAACCGTCGGACGGGGCCACCTGTCTCGTAACCGCGGCGGGGTCCCGTGATGCGGGGCCCACGAGCACGGTAGATGTGGCCTGCCAGCAGCGAGTGGTGTGGTGCCGTGGTGGTGAGGATGTGGGAGCGTGACAAGGGCCGGGGGAGAGCATTGCTGCCTGCAGGTGGTAACAGATGCCGCTGCCGGGAACAGTTTGCAAGTCTTGCTTTCAGGAAAGCTACGCGCCACCGGCTGCAGCTCCGGCTCCTCCGCTGCCCGCTGCTCCCTCCCTCTCGCTCTCTGTCTCCGTGAATCATCATTGCACTCTATTCTCACACACACACACGCAGTGAGGCACGGTGGAGTGCGACGTGGTGAGCAGCAGAACCCATACCAAACTTCAGAGGCAAGGAACAGGCTGAAAGAGGATGCAGGAAAAAAAGAGGGAGAAATCCACCACCACAGTGCGTGAAAAGGAGAGGAGAACGACCCTGCCTGCCCTGCCTTGTTGCCCCCGGGCGCGAGCGCGAGCGCGAGCGCCAGGGACCCGGAGAAAGGAAAGGTTCCCGGGTCGAAGAGAGAGAGAAACCAAGGGAGGAGCGAACAAAAGGGGCGAGGTCTTTCCCATCCATCTCATGAGAGTTGAGAGGAGGAGGAGGGGCTTGCAAATTGCAATTGCCTGATCGGGGAGGGCGGCAGAGCTATTTGCTTCTTCTTTCTTGTTTCCCCTTCCCCAAAAAGATGTGAAATGATGCTTTGTGGCATGTGATGAATCTTTGCTTGCGGGGGGGACGGCGGTTGTGCGATGGCCGATGAACAAGGTGCAGAGAGTGGCCAAAGCTAGCTGGTTTCTTTAACGGTTTATTTGTTTTTTATATACTACTTAAAACATTAATGGATGTACACTATCATTCGTAAAAGCGTCTGTATTGACTTGATTGATAACGTGACTTTCATCCACATCAAGACGTTCTCCCAGCCTTTCTGATATCTATTCTGGAAACACTGCTTGGAATAGACAGTGAAATGATATATGGCTTGAAAGTAAGGTGTAGTACTACATTGATCTTTCCCCGCCTACCTAGCGATGGTTGTCCATCCAGAGAGGTTTAGCTGTCTAATCAAAATCCTTTTCGCAACTTATTACAGTAAGAAGAACAAAAAATGTAGATGCCAACAATGCGGAGGATTACTTACCACTTATTTTTTTCTGTCTGCAATATTGGCACTAGCTAGATGGATACTTTGAAAGAGAAAGTCAGAGAGAACAGAGAACGGGGGAAAAATCATCTGTATATACACATTTTCATGAAGCTGACTCGTTATAATCTGTTCCCCCTTTCACTACAGCTGTGGTTGACAAGCCACAGGAGGCCGATAATATCCACACAGAACTATCAACCCCCCAACAAGTTGGCATCGGCATATTTTGTGGAATAAATTGAGCTGATTATATTGCCGCTAATTAATTTTCTCCACACCCAAAGACTACATCTTTAAGTCCAGAATAAAAGGTAAAGGAGAAAATGACTTGGCCGGGCAAAGAAAAGGAGAGAGGGGAAAAAAACTCGAGTGTGAAAAAGCAAAAGGACCAGCAGTTGTTGCCTCGTCTTTCCCTCTCTCTCCAGTCTTCAGTCTTCTTCACGGGAAAAGCTTGAGCTTGTGAGATATCAGATATGAGAAGATAAAGGAAAAGAAGGCAACAGCCCGGGTACGGTGACTATGGAAACTTTGCAGAGGAACAGAACTACGGGAACCGAACACGCAAATGATGATGGTGCAAAAAAAAACCGTAGCAAGAAAAGAAAGGAAAGGAAACGGAAAACCAAAGGCATTTGCAAGCTTTCCTTTTCACGAGGACGAGGGGTATAGGCGTATAGCGGCTTTGGTTTCTTCTCCGGCATCTACTATCTCCTTTTCCATCTAGAGGAAAAAGAAACTGGGAAGCCGATGAGCAGCGAAACTGCTTTCTTTTTTGAGAGACTAGCAGCAAAACTGCTGGCCTCTTGGAGTTGGAGCTGGAAATATGGTCACATTCAATCGAAGATACTCTGTCGAGTGGTTTTGCTTTGCTACTCCTTCGGGTCAAATTCACATGTTTGAATTTGGATAAGTTTATACGTGTTTCACATTTCTCGAGAGGAAAAGAAATACAAAATCCATCTTGCTCAGTTGCTCTCCGAGCCCCCCCCCCCCCCCCCCCCCCGGGCCCCTGGCGCAGCAAGCAAGCATCTGGAGTCGTTGTCAGCCCGTGTGGTGTGTGGTTGGCCGCCGCAGAACGATACGGGAGAGCGAGTATACATTGCCAAACGCCAATGCGTACTACTACGTACATTCATTGGGATACTACGCGCGGCCTACTCACGCCGGCCTATCGAGTCGTTTTCGGCGAAAAGCAGGTTTGGCGCGACGGGAGGAGACGGGGCACGGCACTGTCACGCAAAAGAAGGGAAAACGAAACGAACGTGTGTGTCGTCGTGTAGGTTTGTATCGTTGTAAATGATAATGCCGTGTATGTGCTCGTAGCAGTAGCCAGGCGCGTGGGGCCCGCTCCTCGGTACCGCGTGACGTGGCGGCGTCGTATGTATGCAGACATGTAGGGTACTCACGTGTGCATGTGATTCATCGATCATTCTTCCATGCCTACAGGCTACAGGTAGTATTCCTTTGTTTCAAAAAAAAAAAAAAGCTCGGTGCTCGTGTAGGTGCGTGTATGGTTTAACTGACGGACGGTTGATGGACCATTTGTTTTAAAATCTGGGCCGCAGTTAATAGTGGAGGTGGACTGGGCCTCCACACAAACAGCCTTGATGATGGAGTGGGCACAGCGGGCTAGTTGCTTGGTTCCGGCGGCGGATCCGCTTTGCCTGCCCCGCGAAACATCATGTTTTGATGATTCTTTTTAATTTAACGAGGAACATGTATACGCCGTGTTGACATTGACTTATCGTAGCGTGTAGTAAAGATCTTTCTCGTACCAAACAAACAATGCGTAAGCCGTACCAAAAAGATTTTTATCGCGAAACAACCAAGGCAATGGTACCATCACCACCACCAAACGAACAGGCTGATAGATCTCATCTCAACACATTACACCGACCGGTTGGAAACAGGATCCGAAAGAAAAAAAATTACAAAGAATTCCAAATGCCCTCTTCATGTTTTTGAAGCCTCCAGCGAACCGTTCGTCGCTGTTATCGAAACTACTTCCCAATTGTCGCCGGGCTCCAGAACCGAACTCCACAAAGTGGAGGCCGCAAAGGAAGGCTTACTGCTAGGCGAATCAGCCGAGTACGCTGCTTACCAGACGCATCGGCCAACCCTTGAATAGTCCTAGTGTGTATTTTAGGCGAACTAGTTGGACTCGACAAAGACTCTACGAAAACAGTAAATCTGTTGAAGAGACGGCCCCCGGCTCCCCCACCACCGGCGGCTAGGGAATGGGGGCCGCAAACGGCGGCGGCGTCTCCCTCGAGCGGACGGGGCGTCGAGGGGTTCAAGGATGATACATCATGTTTTGATGATTGACCATGACGCAAGCAATCTCGGACCATGCGACTTGGACAGTGTTGCAGGTGCCACATACGGACTCCGTCCGTGATCGTGATCAACCTGGTCAGTGGCCAAGCGAGAAGCGAGTGGGGACATGTTGTTTCAGTTTCACCTTTGCGGTTTCCTGCAGAGGCTTCTGCTGTTGGACCTTCCACAGGAATAGGAGACACCACAAGCAGTTCGTCTACAAAGATAGAGCACCTGTAGTAATCTGATTAGAATCAGCGCTCGGATAAACGACCAATTTAGTTTTCTGGTACGGGCTCGTACCTCTCGGATTGTTTTCGAATTTTAACGCATCCTCGTCTGATAATAACAAGTGCATCAAACTGAAAGACAATGTCCACCTTGATTATCCATCCCTCCGCAGCGAAAAAAGAAGTTGAAAGCAATCGCTCGCTACGAGCACATTTCTTTTCTTCATACGAAGGAATGGTATTCACTCCAGCGCCTTTTAACTACGATTTGAACATGAAGATAAAGAAAAAGGATTGATATTTTTCTTGGTACAGGATCACCCTAGCGCACGCACAAAGTTGTAGCAGTGACGGGATAACCAAACTCAAGTGAACATTTTTGTTGTTTAACTTCAAAAAAAAAACATTTTTGTTGGTGTACGCAACAGCGGGCCGACGAGGTCGGCTTTACGGCCCACATAAAATGGCCCACATTTTTGTTGGTGTACCGAACGTGTTTCACGATTACGAAGTGGAGCACATCATTCTTCAAAAAATGAAATGAAATACACCAGTAATACATCCGCCTCCGTAGGCCGGTGATCGAGCATCAGACGGCGCGCGGGCGACCGACGACGACGCGCGAGCGCGAAGCAGGTAGTACCAGATCTCCTGTTTCCACCAGTGTACAGTCACCGCTCTCCCATCCCCAGGGAGAGGAGAGCTCGACGTCCCAAAATCGTCGTCGTGCCTCCCATGCCCCCACCCCACAAAGGCCCAGGCCCCCCCGTGCGGGGAATCACACAAACAACTTCCGTGCACCAAAATCCACCGTTCGTTCCCACTGACATGCGGGCCCGGAAGCCTTATAATCGAAGAGATTAACGACATTAATCGACGGCATAAAACGCTAAGCAATCGCCCGCTTAAATACGGAAGCGGGGGATTCTCTCTCTCCGCTAGGCTCGCATAGTCGCATCACCCTCCTCCGTGCACCCTCCCCAAAAATTTTCCTCTCCCCTTCCGACCTCGTCGTCGTCCCGGCTCCAATTCTTCTCTTCCCCATTCATTACCTCGCGCCGAAGCAACCACGAATCCGCCCTCCCGCCCGCCAAAACCCTAGCCCCAGATCCCGCGTCGCCCGCCGCTACCCCCTTGCTGGATCCCTGCTCGTCGCCGCTCGGTGCTCAATCGACGGCGCCAGCGGCCCGCACCGCCCATTGCCGCTAGGCGCTAGCCGCTGCATTGGGGAGCTCGAGGTGTCGCCTTGGCTCGCGGGTTGGAGATCTGGACCGAGGAGGAGGAGGAGGAGGTGATTGGTCGCGGGGGACGTAGGTGATGGGGCGGGGGCGGTGGGCCCCCGGGATCCGCGCGGTGGCGCTGGTTCTGCTCGCGGTCGCGGCAGCCGCGGGAGTCGCCGCGGGGGATCCCGATCCCGACGAGTTCGAGCGCGCGTAAGTGTGTTTTTTTTTTCAGTTCTGCTCCGCGTTTCTGCTCTCTGTCGGTGCTACCACCACCACGCCCCTCCTTGCCTGTGTTGGGGCATCGATCCGGGTTTCGCATTGGATTGCGCAAGTGTCGCGTTGCGCATGCCACGCGATGGTGAGGTGTTGTAGCGTAAGGAACTGAGCACTATGCTTGCCATACATCCCATGCAGCTTTTGAACATTGCCGGTTTACCTTTTCACCTCCCAAACCCAATGCCCGCCGTCTTGTTTGTTGTGCCATGAGTTTCTCATGTCGCACCGGAGGGAATTTAAAGAACGAGTTAGGTGAGATGTCGGAATAATATGGGTTGGTACTTCGTGCTGTGTAAAAATGAAGGCCAAGAGGAATGCTGTTGTTTTGCCATTTTGTTAGTGAAACTTAACGTGATAGACGCAATTGTTTCAGCTTGCAAGCAGTGCTGAAATGTGGACTACTATGACTGGACTATGGCAGATTGGACGTAGTATCCTTGTTTTCGAAATGACACTGTCTGAATACTTTTTGGGCATTTTTTACATAAACAGGTAATTGGAATAGCTTCAAACATTGCTAGGTGCCTAACCCATTTGTCATATATGGATGATGAGTATACATTGTCCACATGATATGCTTGTTCTGTGGCTTTTAGTAAAAATTGCTGCTTGATTCTTTTTCTTCCTTCCTTCCTTTTTTTTTACTTTTTTGCAAACTTTGCGTGGAGTTTGTCTAAGCCTATGGTTCCTGCTGATATATCAAAAACTGGTTAATGTTCTGGCTTTCTTCAAGATTTTTAAACGTCAATAACTAGTACATTTCTCTATTGATCGAGTGAATATGGCCATGTGGCCATTAATTAAGCATATAAGGCCTCACTGAAACTGTTGTATGTGGTTTTGAGTCATTGAGCCAGAAAACACTTTTCTGCAATCTTATCACCTTATGGAACCTTGCTGCCAAAAAAGGAGAAAAACACTTACTAGCTATCTTTTACTATTCTCTTGAACTTTTGATTGGGAATATCGAACATTGATGTAATTATTCATGCTTCTCAAGGAAGCATTTAATGGAGAACCTGAAATTATTGACTACATGTAATTCCAGGTTTCCAATAGTGGAGCCAGACCATGGCCACACTAAACTTCGTCTCTCAGAACAAGGTCTAGAAGCAATTCGCAGGATTGAAAATCCAATTGCCATTGTTGGTGTAAGTTTGAACTTGTAAGCTGTTTGTCATTTTACTTGATCGAATAAGACTGATGACGACCTTAATGATATCTCACCGTAATGTTCTCACCTAAACGATCATCTGTTTGTGAACCCAGGTCATTGGTCCTTATCGATCTGGAAAATCTTTTCTCCTCAACCAGCTTCTTTCCTTATCATGTGATAAAGGTAGCTAGGCGCTGCTTCTGATATTATAAACTTGGATTCACTAAAATACACACTAGGACTATTTGAGGATGTGACAAACTTTACTATGCAGGTTTTGGGGTTGGCCATATGCGAGATACTAAGACCAAAGGTGATATGATTTCCCGATTTGCCTGAACTTGTACCTTTGTCACCGCCTTTCCTGTTTGCTTATTAAAGCTTATGAGTCATTCATTGTATGTTTTCCTATTATTGCAGGTATATGGATTTGGGGTACTCCTGTTGAGATGGATGTTGACGGTTCCAAAGTTTCTGTCCTTTATCTAGACACCGAAGGATTTGAAAGTGTTGGGAAATCAAATGTGTATGATGATAGGTTTGTGCCTAGAACCGACCTCTCTGGTGTACTTTTCCCATGAAGGAAAATTCACTACAGTAACATTTTTCTTTCTTGTTGTAGGATATTTGCTTTGGCAACTGTCTTAAGTTCAGTGCTTATCTACAACCTTCCTGAGACGGTCCTCCCTCCCTCCCTCTCCAACCTGCTGGTGTGTGTTGGTTGGTTGGTTAATTTTATTGTCATTGCATTGCAGGTGCGTGAAGCTGATATATCCAGGCTTTCATTTGCTGTTGAAATTGCTGAAGAATTCTATGGAAGGTTTGTCATATTCTTTTCACTTTCTTTTTTCATTTCAATCTGCAGCACTAACTTTTCTCATCATCTTTTTGGAATCTGTGCTGCATGGTGTTGAACAGAGTGAAGGTAACACTCTATTTTCATGAATATGAGCCTGCAACATAGGAATACAGACAGTTTTTTTATGCAATGTCCTTGTTTCTTCAGGGGCAAGATGTCGCTTTTGAGCCAGCAAAGCTTCTTTGGCTTATCCAGAGAGATTTCCTCCGTAAGTTACTTCTAGAATGTTTACTCCTCTAGTAAGATTATTTTTTATCGGTCTATTTTGTTGGGGAATGCAAACTGCAAAGCTTGACCAGACCGGCATCTTCGATAAGAAATTGCCGTCCACAATGCATGTAATCGGTCACATGAGAATATCATTAAAATGGTTCTGTTTTGGGTGTCAGTGTGTGTTATCGTCATCGTGCTACAGAAAGTAACAGACATAGTACCATGACTTATTTGTGATATCTGTAATTCTTGCTGTTTTTGTTTTATTACCTTTTATTAACATGTTTCTATTCTGCACCATAACTGTATTGTTCTATTAACTGTATTGATTTTGGTCATATTGTCAGCATGATATCTTGGTTCCAAATAATAGGTTTTACTGTGCCCTTATCTTTTTATTTATGTTTCTTGTATTTTGCCAGTCATTCTTTTATTTTGACTAATCCATACAATCCATATTTACCTGTGCTAAATACGTGAATTGTATCTAAGAGTAGATTCTTTGACATTGTGAACAGAAGGAAAATCTGTACAACAAATGGTTAATGAAGCCCTCCAACGGGTGCCTAATGATAATGGTAAGCCCACACAACCATACTGACTGTTGTTGTTTTAGCTATAGCCTATAAGCATCTAGCGATCTCTCATATAGTTGAATTGATGTGTTTTTTTTAATAATTTCTGCAGGGGACAAATACATCGATGAGGTATATAGTTTGTTTATGAAATCTACACTTGTAGGCCAAAAGATGTTAGATCCTATCTCTGCTACAGTATTTGTTTTCTATGTTTGCTTGTAGGTCAATCAAATAAGAGATTCTCTGGCAATTATGGGTGACAACAGCACTGCTTTTAGTTTGCCACAGGTGCATTTCTGATGACTTCGTTGCAGCATCTGATTTTGAATCATTTAAATCATCTTGACTGCTCTGCCATACATTTGTTTTAAGGTTTTTGTTTCTATGTCTTTGGTGATGATAAACGTTAGTACTTTTGGTTTGTACTTTGTATGAGACTATTAATCCTAACAACACTGTTTTTGTTTATACAGCCTCATCTGCAAAGAACAAAATTATGTGACATGGATGATAAAGAGCTCGAACCATTATATGTAAAAAGGCGGGAACAATTAAAGCAGCTTGTTTCAGCCATCGTAAAACCAAAAATCGTGCAGGGGAAAACTCTGAATGGGAAGGACTTTGTGTCTTTCCTGCAGCAGGTAAGATACTTTGGATGATGTCATTGCTGACATGTATCTGATCCATTAGAACTGTCCTTGACTTCTCCTCTTGTGTTCCAGATTCTTGAGGCTTTGAATAAAGGTGAAATTCCATCAACAGGATCCCTTGTCGAAATTTTTAATAAAGCCATCCTTGATCGCTGTCTGAAGGTGTATAGGGAGAAAATGGATGGCTTAGGCCTACCAGTATCTGTAGACAAACTACAGCAAGTTCATGAGATGGCAAATGCTGAAGCTAAAATTATCTTTGATAAGCAACACTTTGGTAAACATCATGCTGCTCAGTCAGTCCTCAAGCTTGAAGATGAGATTAAAAAGGTTTGATTAATATTACTTTACTATTTTTTGGATATGTTTTGGGTTCATTTCACATTGAAAAAGGGATACACGGTGAAATGTGACAGCAGTATTGTAATGGTCATGTGATTAATTCTTGTCTCTGTTTGTTGTTCTTGACCCTGTTATGATATTATAATTCCACTAGTACAGTTTGATTTTTTATGGCATGCTATGAATAATGTTTTGCTTTGATATTTCCTTGCTGTGGTACACCTTTCTTTTCATGGGAGATTAGAGAACACCATACATGCCTTGAAATTAACTTTCACTTTCTGCCACCTTTAGAAGATAATATTGTTTTACATACTTACAGGTATGTACTTTGTAGGTGTACAGAAACTTCCTTCTAGCTAATGAGTATCAATCGTCAAAGTTGTGTGAAGCTCGCTTTTCTGAGTGTGAAGATAAGATGGATCACCTTCAAGTCTTGAAACTTCCTTCGATGGCAAAATTCAATGCAGGCTTTACTCACTGCAATCAAAGTTTTGTAAAGGAATGCATTGGACCTGCAAAAGATAGCTATGAACGTAGAATGTCAAAGGTATGCTTCCTACTTTTGAAGTTTACATGTTAGTAATCGAGGATTTGAGTGTTGTAGCATTTGCCACACGTTTTTGTTTTATGCGTATATTTAACAGCCAAGCTGACCATTTTTTCCTACTTATTTGTATTGGATGCCATCTGACAATTCATTACATCTGTCTGCCCATGAAATTTGGTTACTTTCAAGTTGCATATTGGCAGCACATTTTGTCCTGTAGAATGACGAAAATAAACATAACCCACAATAAGAAAGATGCACATTTTCTCTAGTTTCATATTGGCAGCACATTTTTTCTTGTATTCATAAGTTAATATGTTATACCTTGAGAGTGGATGAAGTGTGCCTGTTTGAAGTTATTCTATGCATTGCTATGTTCTATGGTTATGCGTTTTACTGGTTGAGTCTATTGGGTGCTTCTACACTATAAAACTTATTATGGTTTGACTGGACTGAACTCCGATTTTGGTATGGCATTCAGATGCTTGTCAAGTCTCGTGCTCTTTTCATCAAAGAGTACAATAACAAGCTTTTCAATTGGTTGGTGACCTTCTCCTTGGTCATGGTGGTCATTGGGCGCTTTGTCATCAAGTTCTTCCTGCTTGAAATCGTTGCCTGGGTGATGTTTATCTTCCTGGAGACCTACACGAGAATGTTCTGGTCAGCAGAGTCGCTGTACTACAATCCAGCTTGGCACATCATTGTTTCTTCTTGGGAAACAATTGTGTACAGCCCAATTCTTGATCTGGACAGGTTATCTCTTTACTCCCTTCAGTTGAGAGTATTTTGCCATATTATGTACTACACTGCTTGTCACTAACATGCAATTCCTTGCACAGGTGGGCCATCCCCATCGTCATAATGCTGTCATTTGGGATTCTTTACTGGAGATGCTTTGGTGGTAGAAGGAAACGCGGCAGGGGTTCGCTCCTGCCACTATACAAGAACTCGTACAAGAACTCAAGTCGACCAAGATCAGACTAGTGACATCCATCGATTATGTTTTCCTTTTTCAAGAATGGTACAAAATATCAATTATAGAAGAGAGAAACAGCCCATTGTGGATCGTCTGTCCGTGCTGTTGGTCTGACCGTGCCCTGCTACTGCATCTCCGATTCTTTTTGGTCTGACGAAGAGGCAGTGAAACTGCTAGCTTTGGGGCACTTCCGCAGGCCTCTGTTGTAATATTCGTGCCAGGATATTGAATCCATGTTTTGTAGCTAGGCTGTTCTTACAAGATACGATCTCAATTCATTGATTATTGTTTGTATACACTGCAACTTTACAAGAAACTAGTTAACAAATTATATACCAAGTTGTAAGAGCATGTGCCATGATAGTCAGTGTTGATCTCTGGGATTTGGAAATTCGTAACACTATCTGTACAGTTGCTTTTCTTGTTAGCATGATGTATAGGGCGGCCCCATGTGCCTTGGGATAGCCTGGGCGCCGGCCTCTTTGGCCTGTATAGCCTTTTGGCACGGTTGCCACCGTGCCCGTGCCGGCCGGCACGGGCCCGAAGGCCCGTGTCGTGCATGGGCCGCCGGCCGGCCCACGCCGCCGGCCTGGCCCACGACACAACACGGGCACGCACGGCCTAAGGGGAGTGGCACGGCGGTGGCATGGCCCAACCCCCAACGGCTATTTTGGCCCGGCGCCGCCGGCCGCCGGCCCTCGCCGGTCGCGGCCCGCGCCGTATAAAAGTGAAGAGTATCTTGGCCCCCTAAGTGGGTTTTGGTGATTTAATGACACACACCTAAGTGGCTAATGAATTTACCTAGTCCATGAGCGGTGTTAAAATTATGTATGGCATCAAGCACGGCTCGTTGACTACACAAAAAGAAAGTGGTGCTCTAAAGGATTCCTAAGAAGACTTATTTATTTTAATTTTGAATTTGAGTCCTAGGAATGCCGTACTATCAAGAGGGACAAAAATTATGTCTTCCAAGAGTCGAACAAGTGCTCTAGTTGCTAAAACAAAACCTATGAGAGACACCTTTGCACCAACATATACACGAGGATCTTTTCTTGGGTGCGGCCTTGGAAGGCGGAGTATCGGGGTTTACCCGGAGACTCGGACTTCCCGGAGTTTCCGGGTTTACCCGGATACTCCGGAACATAAAGCCTCAACGGCTATATTCGGGTGAGGGGGTATAAAAGCCCCCCTCCACCCCTTCATTTACTCCCGCCCCCTACCATTTTCGTGCCGACTTGAACATACCTCATTTACTCCTCTCCTCTTCTCCCTTTGGCTAAAGGTTGGTGAGATTTGTTGTGGGATTTAAGAGGATTTGAGAGCAAGGGCTTGGAGAGTGCTAGTGAGCGATTTCCCATCTCTAGAGCACCTCGTTCTTCGCTTGGTTGGCAAAATTCGTGTTTGTTACTCTTGGAGCCTTGAGCTCCTAGCCGGCTAGGCGTTGCCTTGGAGCATCCAAAGATTGTGGCTGCCCAAGGAAGTTTGTATCACCCCGACATTGAGTAAGTAACTCTAGCTTGATCTTTGTGGTCGCTAGAGGGAGGAAAGTGACCTAGGTGTAAAGGTCCACCCTTCGTGGGTACCTCAATGGAGACGTAGACCTCAAGGTGTGAGGTTGAACTCGGTGACAAATCCTTGTGTCTCTTGTGCTTGTTCATCTTGTTGCATGCTTGTTTCTATCTTGAGCACATATCTAGGGTTCGGTGCCGATCTACTTTGTGTTGAGGTTCTGCAAGATTTGAGTGGATAAACGGGTTTGTCTCGTCTCGGTGCATAACCTATTTTGACGGATTTACTTTTGAGCAAGTTTAATTTTTACGTCGATTTAATCTCTCCCTAACGAGCGGAATATCCAGGACATTTTCCGGATTCTCCGGATTTCCCGGAGTATCCGGAAAAATATCCGGAGTCTCCGGACCTGTATCTGATAGCTGTGAAAAAGTTTGTGATTTTCAGGTTCGACTATTCACCCCCCCTCTAGTCGACATCTTGATACTTTCAATTGGTATCAGAGCCAAGTGCTCCATATTTGAAGCTTAACCGCTTAGAGTTGAGAAGATGTCAAATCCAAATGATCAAGCCCTACCTCCCGCCGAAGGAGATCCCGTCAACAATGCTGTTGGCATGCCTCCCCTTCCTCGAGGAGGCAACACCCATGGCGCAAGCACTAGTCATCAAGCGCATGGACGAGGTGATGAGTCCTCCGATAGCGAGGACGAGGAGTTCGATGATGCAAGGTCCACCCGCTCCGCTCGACGACCATCAAGGGACTATACTCGAACCTCTTTCGATTACTCTCGCTTATCCTTAACCATCCATCGAAGGATCTAGTCACATACAAGGGGGGTTGAATATGTGACTTGTTTTCAAGCTCTAAAGGAAAAACGGAAACCTTAACCTATCAACTAGTGTTGCCCATACTAAAAAGGTTCTTCTCCACTTCTAGAGCACACTAACACAAGTTTCCTTAGCAAATAACACACTAGGAGGCAATATGACAACCTAGGAAAGATATGAAGCACACAAGCGAAACAAGCTAGAACAAAGACAAAGAAGCTAGAGAGCGGATTTGAAATGCGAAAGTAAGTGCTAGAAGTAAATAAGATGGACAAGAGGCGATCGGATTTTTTCCCGTGGTATCGAGAAGTTGACGCTTCCCCCTAGTCCACGTTGGAGCACTCACTTAGAGTATCGCTCCCCCTTGAGTCACTAAGGCACAAGTGCTCACTAAGAGTACCCGTTCTCCATCTCCGGAACGGTGGGTCTCGAACCGTGTACACCAAGCTTGTCTTGAGGCTCCCACAATCTCCAAGAGCTCACCAAGAACCCCCAAGTCACCTAGACCGTCTAGGAGCCGTCAAACTCCAAGAGTAACAAGCCCGCAAACCTTCACTTGACCCGAGCACTCGGCTAAGCCATGGATGCATCTTGAAACTCTTGCTCACTAAGAAAGAACACCTCAATGAAGAGGAAGAGAAATCCCAATAAGCAAGAACACACTCTCCTTCTCCTAGGTTGCAGTAGATCTTCAGAGTGGCAAAGGCAGCTCTAGAGAGGCGGGGGGGCTTATATATAGGCCTAGCAAAGGTGGCTAGCCGTTGGAAAAGACCCCTGAAAAAGTTGTACCGTCGGATGAACCGATGGTGCCCCCCTGCTAAGCGTCGGATCATCCGGTCACTCACAGCGCCCAATATAACTGTTGAACCTTGAAACCCAGACAATACACCGACGCTATACACCGACGCTACGTCGGATCATCCGTGCTCGAAGGCACCCCACTCGGGCGGTACTCGTATGATTTGAAACAAACCGTCGGATGAACGGCCGTGAACACCATCCAAGCGTCGGATCATCGGTCTTTGGCGAAGTCTTGGCGCGTCTCTCGTTGAATTTAAATGCAACCGTCGGATGAACCGATGGTCAAGGCGTCGGATCGTCCGATGCTTGAGCCCAGACCCTTGACCATAATTGTAGCCAAACCCTAAGGCGTCGGATGAACCGATGCTCGTACCGTCGGTTCATCCAACGGTCCGTTTTGAACCGGTTGGCACGGAGAACTCATCCGACGCGTGTTAAATGTTGGGCGACGGATCATCCGATGCTATGAAGTTGTTTCCAACTCTTCCAATTCAACGCCTTTGAGTTTTTCGTCGATTCTTTTGCTTCAACCTTGCTTCCATGAACTCTCTGAGCTAGATAGGATCCAAGGAACATGAGTGTGCATAAAATATGACTTTTGAGTGCATGGTCAAGCTACTAGTGTACGAACCCCTCTTAATAGTACGGTCGAAACTACAAACTAGTAATCCAAGTGTCCTTCATCTCCTTTGCGACACTTGGAACTAACAAAGTCCTTAGCCTTGCAGTCTTCGACCAAATTGAGCCCATAAATTCAAATTGAGGGGTCTCATTCCATTCAATACTCGTGACAATAACCCAAATATAAATCCGCTTCAAAACAAAGATTAGTCACAAGCATATGGTTGTCATTTATCACCGAAACACACCCTTACCAAAGGTGCGAAAGGGCCTAGATCGCTACACCATCGGGTTCTAGCCACATTGGGAAGATACCCCAATTTGATGGAACCGTCTATTCCAAGTGGAAGAACTCAATGGAGGAGTATTTGATGGCGGTGAATCCCGCACTTTGGAATATTGTGAACGGGGGTATTACCTTTCCAAGTGGTGATGCGACGCTAACTCAAGATTAAGCAAATGAGATACAAAGAAACTATCTAGCCATACGCATCATCAAGAGTTCACTGATGTGACACCCTAAAATTCCATCACTAAAATTACTTAGCAACTTAAATTAGTCTTAAGGATTTAAGGAGATTAAATTGCTATTTAAATTGAGCTCTAAAAATATTAAAGATAATTTAATAAACTTAGAGACAACAAGTGTATGTGCATCATCAGTTGGCTTGCATGGTTTTTGGTTGCTTGTGTGGTTTCTAAAAAGTCTATAAAATTCTTGAGAAAAGTTTGAAAAAGTTTGAATTGAATTTGAGATGAAAAATGATTTGAAAATGAAGTTTGAAAAAGGAAACGAAAAAAAAGAAAACAGCCCGGCTCCCTTTTCGGCCCAAGCAGCCCAACCCGCCTCCCGCGCCGGCCCACCTCTCCCCTCCCTTTTTTATTTTTCCACCGAGACGCCGACGGCCCGGGGCCCACGTCGGCCTCCCCTCTCCCCCTTTCCTTTTCTCCTTCCCCCGCTCGCCGCGCGCCGCGCCGCGGCCCCGCGCGGAATCCGCCGCGCCCCCGCCTTCTCCCCTTCCTTTCTCTCCCCTGTGAGCACGCCAATTAAGGCAATTAATCCCCCACTCAAATCCCCGGCCGTTTCCCCTTTTCCCCTTGCCTTCTTTACGCCCGGACGGCCCGCCGGCCATCAATGGCAAGCCGCCGGCCGCCCCGTCCCCTTCCCGCTTCGCCTACCTCCCTGCGCCCCTACTTAAGCCCGTGCACGAGCTCCTGCGCCTCCCTTTGCACCCGCAGCACACCTACGCACGCAACCGAGCCCCAATTCCCCAGCGCCGCCGCCTCGGGTCCCCGCCGCCGCCGTGCAAGCGTCGCCGTCGGTGAAGGACCACCTCCGCCGCCTCCCTTCTCTTCTCTTGGGGTTCACCAGGGGCTCATCAAGCTCAATTGGCTGCAGGTTCACGTCCTCGGAGCCCGTGGGCGCCGCGCCTCGTCCACGCCGGAGCGCCACCCGAGTCGCCGCCCGAGTCGCCGCCGTCGTTGAGCCCCTCTCGCCGCCGCCTCCTCTCCGCCCGTTAGCTCGCGGTCGTCCCTCGTGCGCGGTAAGCGTTTTCCCTCGCCCAATTCCTCCTTGTACCGCGCACGGCATCAACTCCCCGGTGCTCGCCGGGGTAGCCGCGCCGCCCCCTTACGGTGCGGCCGCCGGTGAGGCCCGATCGCTCCCGTAGACCCCACGAGCACGTGTGCAAGCGTCCCCGCGTCATTTTGCCCCAACCCGTGGTCGAAGTGATGGCCGGGAGTGCCGTCCAGAGCTAGCGCTGGCGAGCTCCCGCCGCCCGCCGCCCTCGCGTGCACACGTCCAGGACCATCAGATCATGCGTGGACGGCCCAGATCGCGTACCCCTTCGGGTTATGCGGCCGGTCCACCGTGGACCCGTGCGCGGGCGCACGGCGCGGTCCACGGGACGCGCGCGCATCGGTGGGCTGTTGGATCTGAGATCCACGGTGCCGCTTTGGCGATTTTGATTAAGAGCCCCTGTGTTTTTACAATTTCACAAGCCGGTCCTTCCACCTTTAAGAATCTTTACGGTTAGGTCCTGATTTTTACAATCTAGCCCCTGTCTACCCTGGATAATATTGTTAAAAGCCCTTTTCACTCCTTTTTACACCTAGACCCCTCTGATTTAATTTATAAATATGTTTTAGCCCCTGATTTTATTTATAAACAACCCCGTAAACTTAGTTTTCTTGCGGATAGGCCCCGTAAACTTGTTTTAATCATATCTTTCTCATTTTAACTCCATTTTAAGCGTTCTATATACCGAAATGATCGTCTCGACGAGTAGAATCTTTTAAACAGTAAATTTATTAGTTTTGTTACTGTTTGGTGTACTGTTTTATTTATTGTTTGTTGTTCATGTTTGATTCGTAGATATCGTGCCTATTTCGTCTGAGCTCCCTGTCGGAGGTGATCGGGGAAGAGCCTGTCTTTGAGGAGGATTTCACTCGGCACGTAGAGGAAGGCAAGTGGCTTTCCCCCTCTGCATAATCTTTTTGAACCTATGACACTGCATGCTAAACAATATTTACTATTCCTGTTGTTATGCATAAATCTGATGGGCAAACACCTAGCTAAGGACTTGACTAGATGCTTTATCACTTTACCTTGATCAACCTTGTTTAAACACATGATTGGGGTAGATAAATGCTTAGTTGCTTTACATGAGTTTGGTTATGCTTTGTTATGTTATACATCTCAGTTTTGCTTATATAATGTGTTTGTGCTTAAAACAAGATAACTTGATTTATAATCGGAACATGGAGAACCACCCAAGATAACAGTACAACCACAGTCCACATGGCTGCGGCTTAGCCGATTAATTAGGAGAGTGGGTTAGCGATAGCTCTTTTTCGAGAGGGGCACGGGGGGCCGGAGTTGAAGGGGTATAGCCCGGTCCTTTTGGGGTAGCGACCTTGGCTAAGGTGCGACCATTAGGGAGGGTTATGGTCCGCTCTGCTGCTCTTGCAGAATCTTGTTGCGAGCGTTGGTTTATCTTCTTTCCTTTGTAAAGGCTTCGTAGTGGACCCCTAGCCACTCACCTTGGAAGTGTTTAAGGGTCTAGCTAGCCCGGGCAAGATGGGGAACACGAGTCTGTGGGTAAAGTGTACAACCTCCGCGAGTGTAAAGGCGATCGATCAGCCGTGCTCACGGTTACGAGCGGCTTGGACCCTCACATGATTAATAAACTTGAAGATTAATGCAAATCATGGGTTGGTGGTTTGGTTTGAGGTTTCTTTTAAGGTTAAGTGGGTTGGTATACACTTACACCTAGTAATTAGGAGCTTGCTAATAAAACTTGACCAACTTATAAAATGCTTACCGCTGTGAACCATAGCCTATTCCTTGATAGCCTTGCATTGTTTCCCCCACTTGCTGAGCTCCAACCATAAGTGTGCTCACCCTTGCTTACCGCGTTGTTCGGAGGAGAACGTCGGAGGTGAGGACGAGTACTGGAGTGACTACGAGGAGTTCTAGGGCATGCGGATCCCCCAGTCATCATGCCTGTGGAAGACAACGATGGAGTTGCTCGTCGTCGTTTAGTTATCGTCGTGTTCGGACCTTCGAGTCCACCCCTATGGATGTAATAATGGTTATCATACTGGTTTAAACTCTTGTACGTTTTATTACAGCAATGGTATTACTCTCGTTTTGTCTATCATGTGTGTGTAAATGATCCTGGCGCACATATGAGATGCATTCGGTTTTCCTTGTAAAATCGGGTGTGACAACTCACGTCCAAAGAATATGACGAGGTAGATGGGTTGAAGTCCGCAAAGGAAGTGTGGGACACCTTGTTCATCAACCATGAAGGGACAAAGCAAGTAAGAGAAGGAAGGATTCGAGCCTTGGAAAGTGAGCTCAATTGGTTTGTCATCAAAGATGATGAATCACCTCAAGACCTGTACAACCGATTGAACAAGATCATCAACAAAATCAAATCACTTGGAAGTACAAGATGGGGAAGAAGAGAAGTGGTTGATAAGATCCTCTCCGCTTACATGGAAAGGGATGTTCAACTCCCTACTCTCATAAGGGAAAAGATAGGGTTCAACAAGTTTACTCCGGCGGATGTGATTGGAAGAATGGAAGAACACCTTATCACCGTCAAGGAGTCCAAGCTCTCACAAGAAATGTCAAAGATGCATGAACAACTTGAGAAGAACAAGGGAGTAGCCCTCAAGGCATCTAGCAAGGAGAAGAGGTCAAGCTCATCAACCTCAAGGACCGTGGTCGAGGAAGAAGGTGATGAAGATAGTGACATGGACATGACTCCCGAGCAAATGGCTCTATTTGTGAGGAAATTCAACAAAATGTTCAAGAAGAGTGGTTTCTTCAACAAGAACAATGACAAGGACGAGATCAAGACGAAGAGAGCTTCCAAGAGACCTTGCTTTGGTTGTGGCAAGGAGGGTCATTTCATTGCGGAGTGCCCTAATATAAAAGTAAGAAGAAGAGACACCAACAAGTTTGACAAGAACAAGAGAAGGGAAGTTGGTGAAGCTCATTTGGGTGAAGAATGGGATTCAAATGATGATAGCTCCGACTTCGACATTGAAGCCGGCCTTTCTACCATATCCATTAGAGAACCAATCAACAAGTCATCACTATTTGAAGATCTCACCGATGACGAAGATGACTTCACCCACACTTGCCTCATGGCTAGGGGCTCCAAGGTAGACACTCCCACCCCGCCCCTAGATGATGATAGTGAAAATGATTTTGATCTTGAAAAAATGATCACTAGCTTTGGTAAAAAGGCAACAAAGAAAATCATGTTTTTAATGAAAGAAATTGAGAATAGAGATGGAACTCTAGAGGTGCAAGAAGAACTCTTTAGACTTGAGCGGGAGAAAACCATTGCCCTTGAGAATGCCCTTGTAATTGAAAAGAAGGGTTTCAAGGTGCAAGAGGACTCGCTCAAGGAAAAGGAGATGGAAATTCTTAGCCTCAAGAAATCCATAGCTAACGATGAGTTGTTGGTGGATGAATTAACTAGGGAATCTTTCCTAGCTAAGGATGCTTGCAAGAAACTTGAGGATGAAAATCATGAACTTCAAAAGAGCTTTGATAGCTTAAAGACTAGTCACATAGCATTAGAAGTTCAACTTGAAAATCTCAAGAAAAATGCTACAACTTCATCTAATGATGCTTTCTCTAAAACATCAACAAGCAATGGTTGTTCTAGATATTATAAGATTGACATAAATGCTTGTGCTACTAATGTTGCCGAGATGAATGCCATGAAAAAGGAAATTGCTAGGTTGTCAAACTCTCTTATAATTGAAAATAAGAAAGAACCCAAGAGAGGTGAGTTTGAAAACCACACCAAAGGTTTTGGGTCAAGCTACATGAAGAAGTTTGGCTTTGTGGATGGGAAGGGGCTTGGTAAGCAAGAACAAGGTACAAAAGACCCCATCCCATTCATTAAGAACCACCACACCAAAGGTATGGGAACAAGAAATGTGGTGCACGGCATGAAGCAAATGGGTGTCCAGAACTATGACAACCAAGTTAGATACAACACTCCTATCAAGTTCAAGAGCACCCAAAGTTCAACTCAAGCACCACCTTCAAAGCCAAACAAGTCAAGCAAAAAGCCCAAACCACATGCTTCCCAAGATAGTTTTTATGCCGATTATGTGTTGACTTGGAACCACAAGGGTAAGGTGGTTGCCAAGTTTGTGGGACCCCACACAAAAGGGACAATGATTAAAAGGAGTGTGTGGGTGCCCAAGATTCTTGTGACTAACACTCTAGGACCCAAATCCACTTGGGTACCTACAACACAAGCATAATTTGTTTTGTAGGCATACTCCTCCGGTGGAACAAAATGGGTGGTTGATAGTGGTTGCACAAATCATATGACCTAGGGAGAAGAAAATGTTTACATCTTGTGACATGATTGAAAATCCTACGGAAAAGATTGCCTTTGGAGGCAATGGTGGAGGAACGGTTGTCGGTCTTGGTAAAATTGCTATCTCAATCAATCATTCAATTTCCAATGTTTACTTGGATGAATCTTTGGACTACAACTTGTTGTCCGTTTCACAACTTTGTGAGATGGGCTACAATTGTTTGTTCACAAATGAGGGTGTGACCATCTTTAGAAGGGGCGATGACTCCGTTGCCTTTAAGGGTGAACTCAAGGGAAGGCTTTACTTGGTGGATTTTTCATCGGATAAAGCCCAACTTGATACATGTTTATTGGCAAAGTCTAGCTTGAGTTGGCTTTGGCATCCTCGACTAGCTCACGTTGGGATGAATAATCTCAATAAGCTTCTAAAGGGGGAACACATCCTAGGACTAACAAACGTTCATTTTGAGAAAAATAGAATTTGTAGTGCTTGTCAAGCCGGAAAGCAAGTTGGTGCTCCTCATCCCGCCAATAATGTAGTATCTACCACAAGGCCTTTGGAACTACTTCACATGGATATCTTTGGTCCGGTAGCCTATGTTAGCATTGGGGGAACAAGTATGGATTTGTCATTGTTGATGATTACTCTTGGTACACTTGGGTATTCTTTATGAAAGACAAGAGCAAAGTTCATGGAATATTCAAGAAATTTGCAACAAGAGCCCAAAATGAGTTTGATATAAAGATCAAAAGAGTAAGAAGCGACAATGGCACCGAGTTCAAGAACACCAACATTGAAGAGTATCTTGATGAAGAAGGCATTGGTCATGAGCTCTCCGTCCCATACACTCCACAACAAAATGGGATAGTAGAGAGGAAGAATAGAACTCTCATAGAAGCCGCAAGAACCATGCTTGATGAGTACAAGACTTCGGATAGCTTTTGGGCGGAAGCAATCAACACGGCTTGTCATGCTATAAACCGTTTGTATCTTCACAAGCTTCGCCACAAGACCGCCTATGAGCTCCTAATCGGTAAAAAGCCTAATGTCTCTTACTTTAGAGTTTTTTGTTGTAAGTGTTTCATTCTCAACAAGAAGCCCAAAAGCTCTAAGTTTGCATCTAAAGTTGATGAAGGTATCTTTCTTGGTTATGCCTCAAACGCTCATGGCTATCGTGTCCTCAACAAAACCACCGGTTGTGTTGAAGTCACGTGTGACTTGACGTTTGATGAATCTAATGGCTCTCAAGAGGAGCAAGTTGATGAATTGTGTGTAGGCAAGGAAGTACCTGTCGAAAAGGCTATAAGGAGAATGGCTATTGGAGAAATCAAGCCTCGAGAAGAAGATGATGAGGATCGCATAATTGAAGATGCGAGCAGACCACCTCCCGTTGCGTACCCGAGAATCCGGACAAAAACCGGAGATTCCGGATTTTCCGGAAATTCCGGAGATCGATCCGAGACTCCGTACCGCTTCGCCGAAGCATCAAACGACATCAAGAAGCCGAGGATTTGATCCAACAAGAAGAATCGACCCACATCCAAGAGTTCGACAAAGTGTTCAACGAGATCATCCCGTTGACAACATACTTGGAAGCATTCGTAGTGGGGTAACAACTCGTTCAAGATTAGCAAATTTTTGTGAACATTACTCGTTTGTTTCCATGTTGGAACCTCTTAGGGTTGAAGATGCTCTTGGAGATGCTGATTGGGTGATGGCCATGCAAGAAGAGCTCAACAACTTCATTAGGAATGAAGTCTGGTCCTTGGTGGAACGCCCTAAACAAAATGTGATAGGAACCAAGTAGGTGTTTCACAACAAACAAGACGAAGATGGCGTGGTGACCAAGAACAAAGCTAGGTTGGTTGCAAATGGGTACACTCAAGTAGAAGGCTTAGACTTTGGAGAAACTTATGCACCGGTGGCAAGACTTGAAGCAATTCGTATACTCTTAGCCTTTGCCACCCATCATAACTTCAAGTTACATCAAATGGATGTCAAGAGTGCTTTCTTGAATGGACCAATCTCCGAAGAAGTCTATGTTGAGCAACCACCGGGCTTTGAAGATCCTCAACTTCCAAACCACGTCTACAAGCTCCATAAGGCGCTCTATGGGCTCAAGCAAGCCCCTAGAGCATGGTATGAATGCCTTAGGGAATTTCTCTTAAAGAAAGGTTTTGAAATAGGCAAAGCCGATCCTACTCTCTTCACTCGTAAACAAGGCAATGATTTGTTTGTATGTCAAATTTATGTTGATGATATCATATTTGGCTCTACTAATCAAATTTGGGTTGAGGAGTTTAGTAGGTTCATGACTAAAAGATTCGAGATGTCTATGATGGGCGAGTTGAAGTTCTTTCTCGGTTTTCAAATCAAGCAACTCAAGGATGGCACATTCATAAGTCAAACCAAGTACACCAATGACATGCTCAAGAAGTTTGACATGAACAACGCTAAGCCCATCAAAACACCTATGCCATCAAATGGACATCTTGATCTAAATGAGGAAGGCAAAAGCATCGACCAAAAGGTATATCGCTCTATGATTGGTTCTTTGCTTTACCTTTGTGCATCTAGGCCCGACATTATGCTTAGTGTGTGCATGTGTGCAAGGTTTCAAGCTAATCCTAAGGAGTGCCATCTAATGGCCGTTAAGAGAATTTTTAGATACTTGGTTCATACTCCTAACCTTGGTTTGTGGTATCCTAAGGGCTCCACTTTTGATCTACTTGGCTACTCCGATTCGGACTATGCCGGTTGCAAAGTAGATAGAAAGAGTACATGCGGGACTTGCCAATTCCTTGGAAGGTCCTTGGTGTCTTGGAGTTCCAAGAAACAAAACTCCGTTGCCCTTTCCACCGCCGAGGCCGAGTATGTTGCCGGCGCTTGTTGTGCTCAACTACTTTGGACGAGGCTCACTTTGAGAGACTTTGGTTGCAAGTTTAGCAAGGTGCCACTCTTGTGTAACAATGAGAGTGCCATCAAGCTAGCTAACAACCCCGTAAACCACTCAAGAACAAAGCACATAGACATAAGACACCATTTCTTGAGAGACCATGAAGCCAAAGGAGATATCGCTTTAAGTCATGTGAGCACCGATAAGCAACTAGCCGATATCTTCACAAAGCCTCTTGATGAACTAAAGTTTTGTGCTTTGAGGAGTGAGCTAAATATCCGGATTCTCGTAACTTGGCTTGAGATCATGCACATATTTGAGTGACCTAGTATAGAACTTTTGAAAGCAAAAGATTTGTGAAAAGCTTGTATTGAATTTGTTTTGGAAATTTGGATCTTTAGAGTACAACATTTGGACTATTGTTCCCTTTGCTTGTTTGTGGCTAGTCCAAAGTGTTGATACTTGCTCGGGCTCACATATATCACATAAGCAATCTTCCAAATCTATACAAAATCAAATTCCGTGAAAATCGCTTGTTGTGGCGTAAGCCGCGGCTTTCGCACACGAACAATGAGAGAAGACAAAGGCTCAAGAACCAAAACCAAAACTCGAGACAAAGGACAACCAAAAGCTTTAACTCAACGAGTTGATTTCTCAAAAGTCGATCCCCTTTACATGCGCGGTCCGTCTCCTTTTATAGGGAGGCGGGCGGACTTTTTACATTCCGAGAACACCCTCGTGTAAAACGAATCAAAACAGAATGTGCTAGGCTATCTTCGGGTAATCTCCAATTAGGTCTCCACGTAATCGGCGCTCCATGACGTCACGCCGCAAATCGCGGCGTCTTTCCAGCTTCCATCACGTGCGCCGTCGGAGAGAAAGCCCTCGAGCCTTTCGGAGATCCCCCCTTTCGCCTAGTATTCTTCGCCACCGAAACAAAAACAACACTCAAGCTTGAATTCATTAAGTGTTAGGGGCGACGAAACCCCCGCTCGAATCCCGGGTCGGGCCCTCCGTGTGAATAACTTTCGCCCTAGGGGTTTCGTCGTGGAATGGACCGACAAGTGCGACTACTCCGCCCCGTGCCGAGTTGGATTTGTCTTGATGGCTTCGGTGGCGACGAAGGATGTTTGCCAAAACGTAATGCTTAGAAGGTGGAAGTGCAATCTGCTTCGCCTGCGAGGTTTTGCCGCCGGCATCCTTCGCATAGTCGTTCTCCATTCTTTGGGTATGCGAAGGCTCGATTCCGAATCCCCCCAACGAAGCCCCTCGATGGCGAAGCGCTTGCCTTGAATGCAAACCGAGCCGGCGAAACCCCGGGATCGAGAATCGAGGCAAAAGAAAACGTCTTCCCGGCGGCGGTGCCCCCGCGAGTCTCGCTTGAAATACCTAAAGCGCCCTTGAACGGGTGTTTTTTACCGTTGAGTTTGAAATTTTCGACCGTTGGGTTTTTACCGCCTATAAATAGACGGGGACGCTGCCGCCGGTGCGGCCCCGCCCGTTTTCTCCATCCTCATTTCTCCTCGTGGCTTTTGCTTGTTGTTTTCGCCTGCGCTTTCGGCGAGTCGCTTCCGCGGAAGCCCCGGTCCTATTTTCGAGGTTAATTTTGTTTCCGCTTTTCGCACTCGTTTTCGTTCTTCACTTTCCAATACCGGACACTTGAGTCCATGTTACCGAAGAGACTTAGTTGTTTGCGTCAAGCATTCTTGCGAAACCATGGAGGACGAAGGATCATCGTCAAACCGTGGGGAAACAGATTGCGCCGGCGGTTGCGGAAGCTACCGCGAGCTCCTCTACCTCGACGTCTAGCTCGGAGTCTGGTAAGATTTCTGGCTTGGATTGGTCTGCCAGCTCTCGTGAGAGCGGCACTACCTCATCTTCTTCTAGTAGCGATGCAAATAGTGGTTCGGATGGGGGTTATGTCGAAATAATGCCTAGCGACACAGATGTTGAAAAACGAGTGCTTGAGGACGTGGAGGAGGGCGAAATAGGAGTGGAGGCTGATGCAGTTATGGAGGAGTCTGAAGGGAACCCGTCTGGGGCGAAGGCTCGCACTTGCTATATTGGTCGGTCCTTGATGACTCGGTCGATTTAGATACCTTGCGGTTGGAGGGATGTTTCGAGCCCGGGGTGTGTAGATTGCACGGGAATGAGACCACGCCCAAACCCCGAAAAACGAAAGTGTGGTGTTCGGGACTTTTTCACCGAGGGCCTTCGGTTGCTGTATCCAAGAAGTTTGCGGATATTTTGGCGGCCTATGGAGTTCAAATTCATCGGTTGACGCCCAATTCTATCCCTCAAGTGCCGAAGTTTTTGTGGGCATGCCGAACCTTTGCTTTGGAGATAACGATGTCGAGACCTTCGTTCGACATTTCGAGATTCATTGGGCTAGAAAGCTAGTGAAGGTTGATGATGAAGACAGGGAAGCTCAATACGGCTGCTGCACTTTTCAAACCCGTCGCTTAGCCAAAAATCAGGCTCCGGTGGAGTTGGCTCCAGCGTACAAGAACAAGTGGGCTAATCGATGGACTTCGTACTGGTTTTATGTTCCCATCGAAGTGATTGGTCGAAACTCGAAGCAGGAGGAAGTGACGACTTACGATTTGGCTAGCCGCATGGTCGACCTTGAGGTTGAGCTGTCACCAGAATTGACGAAAGCCAGCCGGTCCTCGGCAAGTACGACGGCTTTCTATCAGGCTACGCGTGTGATCACCACGCGCGATGCCCTGGAGGAATTTGTGGCTGCTGACGTTTGGCCGTGCCAGCCCCGATGGGGGTCATGGGCATTCAAGGTGCAATGGTTGCCGGGCTCGACAATGATGTACGAAGCCCCATTTTCAATGTCAAGCGACCGTAAAATATGACGGACGAAGAGATTGTTGCTGAAGTGGAGAGAAAGGTCGTACAGATGATAGGGAATTTTACCCATAAGGAATGGGAGTGTGCCCAGAGGATTTTGAAACATCAGGGCCGTGTTAACCGAGTTTTTGACGAGATGGGAGTGACATATTCCCCTCGTCCGGTGCCTCCGACGGCCGGCAAGAAGATGCAGCCTCCAGGCAACGTCGGGTCTGAAGTTGCCGATACCGGGCGAAAGGCTAAGTTAAGCAAGACCAGTTTGGCTGTTGAGAGTGTTGCGAAGAACAGTAAAGCCCAAGATGTCTTGGCCAAGCGGAAAGCGGACGCTGCGAAAGCGACCCCGCCACCGCTTGTCGAAAAATCCACAAAGTTATCGAAAGTTAACGAAACTTTGGCTCGACGAAAGGTTGAAGCGGCAAAAGTGGCCGCGGCCGAAAGGGAGAAAAAGAAAACGCAAGACCCCACCGTCCCTGTGGAGGCAGATAAGGGACCGTCCCTGAAGAAGAGGCCGCTGGACACTGCTGAAAAGGTGAAGCAGCTTGCGGTGAAAGAGAAAGAGACCGAAGATGCTGAGGCCTCCGCTAAGAGAGCGCGAGTTGATCCAGTTGCTGAGACTGACGAAGATGTTGATATTATGCCTGCACCTCAGATTCAACCGTGCACTAAGTATCCTCCGAAGGGATCGGCAAAGAAATTGGTTGAGGGGCCTCCGCCGTTGAGTCAAACTGATGCAGAGGAGTTGGAAGCGCGGGAGGCTAGAGGTAGGCGTGTGGCTGAATTGATTCAGAAAGATATTGCCATGGCTGAGGCAGCTCCGAGAGGGCGTATGGCCGGTCTTGTGGATGTTGTGGATGAATCGGAATCGCTTTGTTATATTGATGACGACACCACTCGATCAGAACGAGGACCAGATGTGCCGTTGTCGCGGCCCCAATGCGAAGGCCGCGACGACTCTTAACGAGGGCTCGGTGCGAAAGCCCGAATGTGATTGATCCGGATGCTCCGAGGTTGGAGCTTCGACGGCGCCGACGTCTCGCTCGTCTCCTCCGGTGTCACAAGATGTTGGCCCGGCGTTGACGAAACCTATTGAGGCTGCCGCGTCGGGAAGATTAACGGCGTCCGAAAGTCTTCAGCGCGAGGATGCTGGTACAATGCGAACTTCCGAGCTTTTTTCTTTCGTGTTTTTCCTTTTCATTACGCATTTTTGTTTGTTTACGCGTTTTGCTTTGATTATTTTTGGCAGCGAACACTTTAGTCAACTTGAGCGTTAAAGACCGGGAGGAAGAAGTGTTCCAGATTGAGGCGGATCCCTCCGCATTAGGGCCGGGCCTCGCGTCAATGCTAGGGGAGCCAGGTACGATGTTTTGCTTGCCGCTTTGCTTTTTGATTTTTGATTTTGCACCTTCGTCGTGCTAACGATGCGGAGGGTGTGCCCTAGATGACATTGTTACTAATCATCTCGCATTTTGAGCGTACCCCGGAGGGCCTCAGCGCTGATGATCTAATGAAAATTGTACGCGCTTATCTTTCAAGGGGTATCCTCGCCTGCCAAAAGGGCTTCGAAAGGGCTACGTCGGAAGCAAAAACCTCAGTTGATAGGCAAAAGGCATTGGAAGATGAGAATCGACGCCTGAGGGAAGAGAATGAAAAGTTGAGACGCGACGCTGATGGTTGGGCGAATCAGCGCGTCAAACATCAAGAGGCCCTCGACGCCTTAAAAAGGGAGCTCGAGTTGAGCGTTAAATGCTATGAAGAATGTCGTCAAGAGTTAAAAGATATGGTGACGCAAAACGACGCGCGAACGTCCCTGTTGGAGGCCAACGCCAATCTCATTACGTAGCCGAAAAAGGTGAAGGGCGAGCTCGAAGATACTTTGGAGAAAAATGAAGCTTACCGCCACCAATGGGGGGCGTATTTAGCGACCGAGTATCGTCGAGCTTTGGAAAGTTTTGGTGCCGAGGCCCAGGACCTCAAAATTACTGATAACATCTCAAGTTTTGTGGAGTGGCTACATAGCGAATTGAAGCTTCTTCCCGATACCATGAGCAAGATTGGGGACTATGGCGCCGCTACCTGCTCTGAGATGTTGCTGAGCCTTCTCGAGCAACAGGGTTGTGAACACTTCAAAACTTTTGGGAGCCGAGGCTTCGTGTTTCCTTCACCCGACGACGCTCCAGCCCCAAGCAAGACGGTTGATCTGATAAACAAGATCATCCTTCGAAACTTTTGGGCCAAAAGTGGGCGAGCGCATGCGCGGAAGAAGGCGGTGGACCGTTTGGCGAAGGTAAGTCGTTTTGGCTTATTTCAGCTTCGGTCACCTTTACTAATCGACGGCTTATGATGGTTGTTAATGCTTTTCTTCCTTCTCATAGCTCCATTTTGGGCAGGCGAAACAAGCTTTGGAGCTTCGAGAGCATCGCACAACGCACGGTCCTGAGGCTACTTTGGGGCCTTACGGACCCGCAAGGGATTGGCCGCCGAAGCCCGCAGATGATGCTCCTGAACAGGCGATTCCGGAGCCCCAGTTCGCGAGGCGCCTCAAGGCGAAAACAGCCAGGTGGACCCCGTCACCGGAGAAGCGTTGGCTCCCCTTCGGCTCTGAATTAATGGATCAACGTTGTGAACAAAAATTTGAGAATGGCGTGTTAGCCCGTTGAACACTCGAAAGATGAAATGTAAACTTGAATGCCACCGCAATGTGCTATAGATGTCGATCGTAATTTTTGTTGTGTTGGAGCCGTTGATCGCTCGAGCTTAAGTTATCGGCGCTTTCGAGTTACGGGTTTCGAAAGAAAACGTCTTCCCCCCTTCGGAAGCGAGAGATAACTTAAGATCGACTACTTCGCTTGGGATTGTTAGGTCGTCAATGTTTAAAGCGTCTCGGTCCACTTAAACGTTTCACGATGCTGGGTGTTGAATTTTCTCATTTGTTGCTTACGGTTTTTTCTTTTTGGTTAAAACAAATAGGACTAGCCTTCGACGCGACGCTTAGGCGTGGAACGTGTCGAAGGACTAGGAGCCGCTTTAGGTTTGTCAAATTTTACGGCTTTTGAGCTGTTTTTTGACGACGCATCTGTTCGCGTTTTTTTTAGAGATGGTCGATATTGAAACGTGCCTTATCACTTGCGACGCGGTTTCCGCGCGTTGTGTTAAGGACTATGACGCTTCCGTTACGAAATTGTTTCGATTCGAGATTGAATCGCTTTTGAACGTCCTTCCTGGACGGGCTGACGAGAGGGCAGCTCTTTAAAAAATTGATTCTTGTGAATCGTTACGACTGCACCACTTGTGGGTGGGCTACTAATGAGTAGCACTTTGATGCTCTCACTTTCGGAGAGGGCTATTTTGAAATAGCACTTCAATTCATCCTCTTTTGGGATGGGCTATATTGAAATAGCACTTTAAGCCATGCGAAAGAGACACAACAAAGTTTTAGGGAGGAAGTATTCCATTCATTTTGGAAGTAAATTTTACATCAAGGCTGCCTCGTTAAAAACCTCACGCTCCAGAGTGGAGTCCTCCCTATGTGAGGAAAAGAGTACCCGCCTTGTTATTGAATCGTAAAATGCGAAAGTAAATGCTGGAAAAAGCAAATCTAAGATAAATCCTCCGCACTTATAGTACCGTGCGAAAGGCTCCTACTGAAAGTAAACTACGGAAAAAACTTACACAAGTTGTCCACATTCCATGAATAAGGCAACTCCACACCTGCTTCGTCTTTGAGACGAAAAGCCCCATCTCGAACCGAGCTTGAAACCACATAAGGTCCTTCCCAAGCAAGCCGAAATTTTCCTACGGCGTCGGCGTTCTTCTTTCTTTTCAAGACGAAGTCTCCCACTTTGATGTTCTTGAGGGATACTTTCTTGTTTCTCCACTTTACGGTTTCCTCTTGATACTTCAATAGGTTTTGGACTCGCATCAAGTCTATCGATTTCCACCGAGTCCTTGTCGGCTTCTTCGCTCTCGCGAGAGCCGCCGCCGGCCAAAACTCTAGCACTTTGATTGGATAGCTCTTCGGGGCACATTGCTTCGGCCCCGTACAACAATCCGAATGGTGTGAATTTGGTTGTTCTTGACTCGTAGTGTTGTGCGACCGGACAACTCGCGAGAGCTCATCCGCCCATTTTCCTTTCTTTCGCTCAAAGAGGCATTTTTTGATGGCGGAGAAAATTTGCCCATTGGCCCTTTCCACGAGCGCCATTGGATTGAGGGTGGTACACGGATGCGAAGCATAGCTTTGTCCCGATTGAACGACAGTATTCCTCGAAATCTTGACAATCGAACTCGCTTTCCATTGTCGACGGTGAGCTCTTTGGGTACCCCAAATCTGCAAATGACTTGCTGCCAAAAGAATTTCCTGATAGTGGCTGAGGTGATGGTGGCGAGAGGCCTTGCCTCGATCCATTTTGTGAAGTATTCAACTGCTACCACTGCGAACTTGAAATTGCCCTGGGCAGTGGGGAGTGGCCCGACGATGTCCATTCCCCATCGCTGCAACGGCCAGGTTGGTGTAATAAGCTGTGATGGTGCTCCGGGCCTTCGCTGGTGTTTTGCGGCGAACTGGCATGCCTTGCAAGTTTTCACGATGTGCTCTGCATCTTTTATGGCCATTGGCCAATAAAAACCTTGCCTGAAGGCTTTTCCTGCCAATGCTCTCGCTGCGATGTGTGAGCCGCACATCCCTCCATGGATTTCTTTCATGAGCTCGATGCCTTGGTCTTGGGAAATGCATTTGAGCAGTGGTGCACATACGCCTAGCTTGAACAGGACATCGTCCTTAAGGACGTAACCCTTGGCTCGCGCTCGCATTCTTTTGAGGTCATGGGTTTCGACGGGTTCATAGTGTCCGCGAAGGAAAGCAATTATGGGGGCTCTCCCGGTCCGGGCTTGCGATCGCATTGATAGTGCTGAGTGGTTGCTTGTCTGGCTTTGTGGATGGAGCAACTAGAATTTCAAAAAACACATCTGAGGGCATCGCCTCCCCCCTTGCGGCCTTCTTGGCGAGCTCATCGGCTTCGCCGTTGTGTTTCCTGGGCGGGGTGCTCGATGGTGAATCCCCGAAAATGCCTTTCCATTTTGCGTACTTCCACTAGGTATTTGATCGGTCCCGGCTCCTTGGCCTCACTTTCTTTTTCCACGTGGTCTTTTATGACCTTGGCGTCGCACTTGACTAAGAAGTTGCTGGCCCCTAGAGCTTTCACTTTGCGAAGGCCTAGCAGCAAGGCTTCGTACTCAGTGGTGTTGTTAGTGCATCTGTCGGATGGATCCTTGTACTCAAGCCGGGCGGCGTATCTTAGCTTGATGCCTGCCGGGGAGGTGATGATAGCTGCAATGCCGGCGCCCTTGCGCCCCCAGGCTCCGTCACATCTGATTTCCCAGATTGGTACTAGCTCTTCGTCAGTATTGACATTGCTAGGCGAAGTCCAATCTACGATGAAGTCTGCTAGGACTTGGGATTTGATTGCTGATCTTTTTCCAAAATCTATTGTGTATTCCGACAGTTCGGTTGCCCACTTGGCAATTCTGGACGAGGCCTCCTTGTTAATGAACAGATCGTTCAGAGGTTGATCTGTAAGCACTGTGACTTTGTGAGCCTCGAAGTAATGCCTGAGCTTTCTTGTGGTCATGATCACGGCGTAAGCGATTTTCTCTAGCTCTGAATAGTGCAGTTTTGATCCTGCTAAGGCTTCGGAGACAAAATAGACTGGGGACTGAAGTTTGCCTTTTTCAGTCTCGACCTCTCGGACCAGAGCGGCGCTGACTGCGGCCCTTGAGGCGGCTACGTAGAGGAGTAGCGGCTCCGAGGGCGAAGGTGGTGACAAGATTGCCATCTTCTCTATGTAATCCTTGAGCTCGGCGAAGGCCTTGCTTTGCTCGGGGCCCCACTCGACTGCGCCCTTGCCTTTCAGTGCCTTGAAGAATGGAAGGCTTCGCTCTGCGGACCTTGAGATGAATCTGTTCAAGGCTGCTACTCGGCCGTTCAATTTTTGGATGTCTTTCTTTGTTCTGGGTTCCTCCATTTCCCTGATTGCTTTGATCTTGTCGGGATTGGCTTCGATTCTCTTAGCGGAGATGAGGCACCCTAGGATTTTTCCTTTTGTAACCCCAAACACACATTTGTCTGGGTTTAGTTTCAAGCCGGCCCTCCTCATGTTGGCGAAGGTTTCGGCCGTGTCATTTATGTGGGCCGGCCCCGTCGAGCTTTTGACGATGAGGTCGTCGACGTAGGCCTCGAATATTCTTGCCGATCCGTGGCTTGAATCTCGTTCCGGTCATTACGGTGAATGTTGAGCCGGCATTTTTCGGCCCTTCGGCATGCGGACGAAACAAAAGGTTCCGAAAGGTGTGATGAAACCGGTTTTCTCCTCATCCTCTTTCGCCATCCAACATTGATGGTAACCGGAGAAACAATCCAACGAGAGACATGATCGCGGCGTTGGCCGCGAATCTACCACTTGATCCATTCGAGGCAATGGATAGTTATCTTTGGGCGTTGCCTTGTTCGGATCGGTGAAATCGATGCACATGCGCCATTTGCCGTTCTTTTTCTTGACGGCATCGTGTTTGCCGCCCATTTGGGGTACATGACTTCGCGGATGACGGTGGCGTCAAGTAGCCTTTGAACCTCTGACTTGACGGCTACCACCTTGTCGTCGGACATCTTTCGTAATTTCGTTTACGTGGCTTGACCGATGGGTCGATGTTCAATTTGTGTTCGATGAAACTCCGGTCGACGCCAGTGAGATCTTTGGCGGACCATGCAAAAACATCTTTGTTTTTCCGGAGGAAAAGAACTAGACTTGCTTCCTCATCAGCTGAAAGATCCGAGCCGATGACGACGGCCTGATCAAGGATCATCGCGTCCAGCGGGACTCGCTTGGTCTCGCAGTCTGGCTGGATGTTGATTTTTTCTTTGTCTACCTTCGGCTGCTTTTCTACGTCGTTGCATTCGACTGCCTCGTCGAGGGCGTGCACGTTTCGCTGCCCTGGGGTGCGGCCTCTTTCTAGGTTGCGGCCATCGTTTTGATGACCCCATATTGTGATGACCCCTAGCGTCGCCGGGATTTTGATGCATAGGAACGCTTGGTGGATGACAGCTTCAAACTTGTTGAGAAACCCTCTGCCTAGGATACCGTTGTATGGGTAATACATCTCCACAACGTCGAAGGATAAGTACTCGGTTCTGGCATTTTGTACTGTGCCGAAAGATACAGGGAGGACCACTTTGCCCACTGCGTGGATGACACGCCCCCCGAAGCCATACAGAGGTGTGTCTGGTGGTTGCAGCAAGTCTCTATTGAGCCCCATCTTGTCGAAGGCATCGGCAAAGATGATGTCCGCTGATGAACCGTTGTCCACCAAAAGTTTTCCGAGAGTCCAGCTCGCTATATTGGCTTCTATCACAAGAGCATCATTGTGAGGGAAGCCTTGCAGCCTTACGTCTTCCTCCGAGAAGGTGATTGGGATGTGGGACCATCTTGTTTTTTCCACTCTTCCTTCCACGCAGATGTTTCGCACCTCGCGAAAGTAGTGTTTTCGTTCCTTCTTGGTTTCAAACTCCAGGGCGGAGCCCCCCGAAATAGGCATTATGGTGCCGACGGATGGCGAGAGGGTCGTTTTGGCCCTCAAGTTTGGCCGGGAGCGGTGGAGCCGAAGGACCTTTGTATGGAGGGGGAGGGGGTGGAATAGGATGTTGCTCGATGGGCCGCGCTCGATGTTCCGAGCTTGGAAGGTTTGTGATTGCCAAGGCGGAGGTTGTGGGTAATTGGGTAGTGGTGGTCGGTATTGAGGTGGTTGGAAAGGGTTTGCGAAAGTGTTTCTCCCAAAACTAGGATTTTGCCAAGCCGGGGCGGAATGGTTTACGGCACTCGCTCTTTCTTTCTCCTTCCTCTCTTCTTCGAGGATAGCTTCGAACCTTTTCTTATCTGGGCAATAGTTTGAGCTGTGGTCATCGTTTTCCTTGTGGAAAATGCGGTACCATTTTCTTTTCTCGTTATGGCCTCGGCCTCTACCTCGGCCCTCGCCCTCGCCTCCACCTCTTCCGCCCCTACGGCCTCCCCCCTGGTTGGGATGAGGAGGATTGGGTGGGCTTGGAACCAGACTCTGTGAATCAGCCTGTGGGCAGGGATTCTCTTGGGTGTTTTCGCCTTCCAGGCCGAAAACGCTTCGAGGGTTATTATGAGAGGTGTTTCTGGGATTGGACCACTCCCTTTCGTTGGGTTGGTTGGCTTTCGCAGACTTTTTCTGCTGGGATTGTTCTTCCATGCACATTCTGAAGTCATTGTCTGAACGACAATACTTCTCGAATTCTTCGTAGAGGCGCTGGATAGTTTTGGGCCTTTCGCGCATGAGATGTGAGCGGAATTGACCGCTCTTAAACCCACAATGGCGGCGTTGATGGCGACGGCGTCCAACACGTTTGGTGCCTGGGCTCTTAAGTGGACGAATCTTCTGAAGTAGTTTTGGAGGGGTTCCTTGTCCTTCTGCTTGCAAGAGAAAAGATCACTCTCTGTAAGTTCTGGACGCTGGAAACCTTGGAAATTTGAGAGAATTCGCTGCTTCAGATCATCCCATCCGTGAATCACGCCTGGGCTCAGGAGAGAATACCACCGGTGCCGCCGCGTCATCAGCGGCGATGATGAAAGATTTCACTAGCACAGAGTCGTCACCACCGGCTGAGAGGATGGCGGCTTCGTAGCTCATTAGGAATTGTCTTGGGTCAGACTGGCCCGAGAATCTAGGCAATGGAACTGGCCTGTAAGTTTGCAGCCATGGGGTGATTTGGATCTCTTGAGACAAGGGGGATTTGGGGTCCCACGGTCTCGTGCGAATGGTGTGAATGTCCTGGTGCGAAGGACCAGACTCAAAATGGCTCGCGAAAGGGTTGCGGCTGAATGTAGTGTGCGGAGGGGGCTGGGTGAAAAACTCATTGCGCTCGCTGAAGTTAGGCTGATTAGGAACTGTATATTCAGGTGAAGGTTGGGTGAAACTTAAGGATTGTTTTGCTTTTAAAGCGCGCAGTTCTTCCTTTAGGGTAGCTATTTCTGCTTTCTGTTTTTGAATCTCAGCTTCGTGTTGAATTGCCAAGAGCCGTTTCTTGGTCCTGGCCAATTCCTCAGCCTCCTTGCGCAGCTTTGGCCGCCTCCGCTTCCTGCGTTGGGTCGGGATCCGGGAGCGCCTCTCCCTGGGTGAGCATAGCAGAGAGATTGAGCTCCTCGTCCAAGGATGACGACGCTCCCTTTGTGGAATTGACGGTGGTTCTCTTCTTCCTTGTGGACATTCTGGGTTTGATACTCGAGCCAAACACAAACGGTGGGCGCCAATTGTTGTGGCGTAAGCCGCAGCTTTCGCACACGAACAATGAGAGAAGACAAAGGCTCAAGAACCAAAACCAAAACTCGAGACAAAGGATAACCAAAAGCTTTAACTCAACAGTTGGTTTCTCAAAAGTCGATCCCCTTTACATGCGCGGTCCGTCTCCTTTTATAGGGAGGCGGGAGGACTTTTTTACATTCCGAGAACACCCTCGTGTAAAACGAATCAAAACGGAATGTGCTAGGCTATCTTCGGGTAATCTCCAATTAGGTCTCCATGTAATCGGCGCTCCATGACGTCACGCCGCAAATCGCGGCGTCTTTCCGGCTTCCATCACGTGCGCCCGTCGGAGAGAAAGCCCCTCGAGCCTTTCGGAGATCCCCCCTTTCGCCTAGTATTCTTCGCCACCTGAAACAAAAACAACACTCAAGCTTGAATTCATTAAGTGTTAGGGGCGACGAAACCCCCTGCTCGAATCCCGGTGTCGGGGCCCTCGTGTGAATAACTTTCGCCCTAGGGGTTTCGTCGTGGAATGGACTGACAAGTGCGACTACTCCGCCCTGTGCTGAGTTGGATTTGTGCCGATGGCTTCGGTGGTGACGAAGGATGTTTGCCAAAACGTAATGCTTAGAAGGTGGAAGTGCAATCCGTTGCCTCCGAGGTTTTGCCGCCGGCATCCTTCGCATAGCCGTTCTCCATTCTTTGGGTATGCGAAGGCTCGATTCCGAATCCCCCCAACACCGCTCACCGGATTCGGGGGAGCGGAATCTCGGGGGTTGGGGCGGAAACTCCGGTTTCTCGGATATTCCGGACACGGCCGGAGACTCGGGTTATTAGGGTATAAATACCTTGACCGCGGTGAAAAAGCCTTCTTTCACCACTACTCGGTTTTAACCGCGCCCCCTCTCTCCCGTCGCCTCCTTCTCACTTCCTTAGGCGATTTCCTCTTCCAACCGGCCAAATCGAGTGAAAGTGAGGGAGTGAAGGCTCCAAGGCTTGGAGATCAAGGATCTACTCAAGTTTCAAAGGATTCAAGCCTTCTTCCCTCTCTCCCCAAGGTATATTCAAAGGAGTTTTTCCGATCTACTTCCCTAGCATAGTCCTTGTAGTATTCTCTTAGGGAATAGGTAGGAAATACTCCATAAACTCTAGATCCGTGTTTCCTCTCGGTTTGGATGGATAAATCTTGCCGCATTGTGATTTAGGGTTTCGACCGCGAAACCCGGAAACTTCGGGGTTGAAGAACCGGACTCTCGGAATCTCCGAGTCTCCGGACTTTTCCCGAGTATCCAGGGGTTCACACCGCAACCCTAAGTCATAAGTGTAGTGTGTCTCCTCTTTTGATAATCTCTCACTTCCATATCCTTTTACCTATCTAGATGGTGAGAGTGAAGGTCCGTCGTGACAATGAGGAACCCTCCACCCAAAGGAGGACCAAGGCTAGGCACGACCCCCGCCGCTGCGTGGGCCGTGCAAGAAGCCTTAGGGCATGAAGGATCTCGGCGTAGCTCTAGGCCAAGGCGAGGAGACCCTCCTCCCTCCTATGCCGAAGGGAGTGAAGAAGAGATAGAGGAGGAGGAGGAGGAAAGGACCGAAAGTGATGATGATGATGAAGTAGAAGATGAGACTTATGAGCGAGCCTTGTCGGGGACAGCCCTAGGGGTCCCCTTAAACAGCTGGGAAATCCCCACTTAAAACCCGCAATAAAGCCAAAACCAAATACACCTTACTTAACCATGCAGCACATGGCCCACGCCGCGAAGGCCCCAGCGGCCCATCAGGCGGCCCACTCGAAGACTCCCTTGAATAGGTATCGCCTCGCTCGAGGGTACGCGCCTCCCTCGGGCGGGCTCCGCCCGATCGAGGGGGTGCGCCTCCCTCAAGCGAGGTCCGCCTCGCTCGAGGGTCCGCCCCGCCCTCGAACGGGGTCCGCCTCGCTCGAGGGCGCCCCCGCACGCGCGCGCCCGCCCCCGCGCGGGCATTAAATGCCCCGACATCGGCGGGATGGCGCCATCATGCGCCGGGGGCTCGCGCCCGGTGCCGCCGCACCAACTCCCCGAGAGGAAGCCCATCCCCATCACCGTGGGGGGGGGGGGGACCGTGCGGCGCGGCCGGTGCCGTCCCGTGACGCCGTGCACCCGCTCCAAGACGGCTAACGCACCGAGCCCCTCAAAGGGGGGCCGGCCGCACCCTCGATTTACTTTCTTGTGACCTTACGGGGGGTTAGGTGGAGGCGCTAGGCCGGTGGGACGCCATCCCCGCCACCGGCACGTATGGCCGCCGCCCCCTCGCGTACGGGCGCACGCCGGGCGCCGTAGCGACGACTCCAAAGACCGTGGAGCGTGTTGGAACGGGACGCCGTTTTACCTACTCCCCGTACCCCCGTACGGACCGACGTCGCCGACTCCCTCGAGCCTATCCGAAGACATCCTAGCCGTCCGCCGCTCTTCTACCCTCGAGGACGCCATTGTACGGGTACAAGATATGCCATGATGACCGGATCGCCGCAAGAATCGCCGGGCGGCCGCCTACTCTACAACGTAGCACATCACGCTCCCTCACGTAGCTAAATAGCGCAGCGCGCATGTGATTCGCTCCTTCCTTGATCTATAAAAGGAGGGCGAAGCCCCTTGCCGCAGGGGGACGGGCAACACACAACACACGAACAACAGAGCCTAACACGAGACTAGTCGCACCACGCACTTGCTCTCCAACTCTCCCACAACATCTTCGCCCACTACACCGGGGACTTGGAAGCCCCGCTTCCTCTTCCGCCTTGCTTGTAGAAGCCCCACTAGAGGCACCCCGGTGCCGAGCAATATAGTGCCTTGAGCACACCACCGCGGGACGTACGGCCCCTCGGCGGGAACCGGGATAAACTCTGTGTCTTTTATTGTTTAGCATCGACCATTGAGGGATAGACCTCGGCGCTTATTACCGGTTAGTGTCGGGACCACATTCCGCACCGACAGGTTGGCGCCCACCGTGGGGCAATCCGAGCGCCTAAGGTCAATCCATCAACTCCCTCCATGGTGATCCGCACCGAGTACCGTGGTACACGCCATCGCATGGGCGGCTCGGACCCCCCTCCCCGCCGGGTTCGAAATCCGGTTTGGGGGGCCCGAACTTTCGTGCCACGGGGGAACGCCTACCTCATGCGCCTCACCAACCGTGAGGAGCTCCGCGCGCGGCGCCGGGCCGGGTCCGCTCCGGTCCCCGCCGCGCGCACCGTCACGGCGCGACGCCCGCCCCGGCACGGATGCCGCGGGACCGTCAACACCACGACGCCGCCACCGCTCCCGCCAACGTTCACGCCAAGCACGGTCCGAGCGACGACGGCGCACGGTCTCGGACCGCGCTTCCCCATTGAGCCGCGTGGTGCCACGACGGCCTACAACACCAACATAAACACCACAATGCGCGAGGGTTCCGCCCGGCCGTCACGTCTTCATCGCCAGGGGTCCCGACGCCTCGCCGGCGATGAATCGTCCCCGGGTTCCCTCGACACGTTGCCGCCCACCAACCTTCATGGGTATGCGGAGTGGGACTTCTCCGGCGTGCCGGACCCGGCCGTGTTCGGGGCGTTTCCTTAACGCGACGGACTACCGGTTCGGCTGCTCCGATGACTCCGACGCGGGAGTTACGATCCCGCGCGGGAGTGCTTTGCGTTGTCGTCGCCAACGACCCGGCAAGAACGCCACCGCGCCGTGGGCGCCGGAGACGGGGAGGTCACACCTACCCCGGGGATCGCTCCCGCGCAAGCCGCGGGACCAAGCACTCCCCGCCGGGGCCGACGCCGACGCGCGCGGTTAGCCCAAGCCCGTGAGCTCGAGGCTAAGTTGGCGAGAGGAGTACCGAACGGTGCGGCCGCTCCGCGCCTTGATGGCCGGAGAAGCCTCCGCTCGCGGCGAACGCGTGCGGGAGCCGGGCGGGCGGGGCTCGCGACCGCATCAACGCCGACAACCCCCGACGTGCCACCGCGAGCAAGTCGGAAGCTCGTTGCCGCCGCAACGCCGCCGCGGGCTATGCCGCACCCTCGACCACCGAGGCGCGGAACCCGCAGCCGAGAGGTGCGAGGCTCTCATTGAGCAAGCGGCCGTCCGGCGGAGGCCGAAAGCTCGGCCTCACGTATCCGCCGGCGGGGGGATGCGCGAGGAGACGGGACCGCTAAGGGGGGCGAACCCTCGGTTCACGCCCGGAGAAGCCGCGGGGCGTCCCGCCAACCCGGGGACGCGCGGCGGCCAAGGAGCGGCTCCTTGACACGCGCGGGGGGCGCCGGACGGTGACGCCCGCAACATCATCAACGCCCGCCGCAGAGCGGGGCGGACGCCCGAGCGGCGGTGGGCTACCACCCTCGACGGGGCGGACGCTACGACAACGACGAGGACCGCTCCCCGACGCCGGAGCCCCCGGGGGACCCGTGTGTTCGGCCGAGAGATCCGCGCGGCGGCCTTCCCCCCGCCGCTTCCACCAACCCTCGACCATCGTCAAGTACAATGGGGAGACAGATCCCCGCGTGTGGCTCAACGACTACCGCTTGGCGTGCCAGCTGGGCGGGGCCACCACCGACGAGGTCATCATCCGCAACTTGCCCCCGCACCTCGGCGATTCGGCTCGGACGTGGCTCGAGCACCGCCCGCTAGCCGATTCACAACCGGGACGATGCGGTCCGCACGTTCGTGGGCAACTTCCGGGGCACGTACGTGCGCCCCGGAGATTCCCGGGACCTGCGCTCCCGTACTCGAAACCGGGCGCGTCGCCGGCGGACTTCATACGACGCTTCTCCAAGCGCCGCACGGAGCTCCCGAGCGTGGCGCAAGCCCGAAATTGTGCACGCCTTCCTCGAGGGTACCACATGCGGGACCTCGTGCGCGAGCCGGGACGCGGCCGCCCGCGGACTCCAACGAGCCGGTTCGACATCGCCACCGGCTTCGCCTCGGGAGAGGAGGCCGTGGGGGCGATCTTTGACGGCAAGAAAGGCGGGCGCTCGGACGATGCGCCCGCGGAGGGCGCAAGTCCGGGGAGCCCCACCGCAAGGACAAGCGGGGCAAGAAGGGAAAAAAGGCCGCGCCGCGAGGCGCGCGAGCGAGGGGCGCGACGGCGATGAGGCCGAGGCACTTGCCGTCGACCCGGCTCGGCGGGGCCCTCGACCGGCCCCTCGAGGCCCGGGGGTGTTTGATGACATGCTCGAAGAAGCCATGTCCTTACCACAAGACCCCGCAAACCACACCCTTGAGCAGGTGCGACATGCTCAAGAAGTTCTATGGCCGCGCCGCGCCGCGAAGGAGGCGGAGGCCAAGAAAGACGGAGGGGACGGCGACGCCGGCGGCTTCCCCGCCGTGGAGAACGTGTTCCTCATCTTCGGGGGGACCCACCGTCTACATGTCGACCCGCCGGCCGCAAGCGGAGCGGCACGAGGTCCTCGCCGCGAGAGAAGGCGCCTCCCTCCTTCCTCAATTGGTCGGAGGACGCCATCACCTTCGGCGGGAGGACCATCCAAACCGCATCCCCAACCGGGCCGGACCCGCCGGGTGGTCGACCCAATCATTGGGAACGCGCGGTTCTCAAAAGTCTTGAGGGACGGAGGCGGCGGCCTCAACATCCTCTACGCGCATACGCCGCGCTTGATGGGGATCGGGTTGGACCGAGCCGCGGCCCGGCACGAAGCCGTTCCATGGCATCGCGCCGGCAAGGAGTCCGGCCCCTCGGGTAGAGATCGACCGCCGGTTTGGTTTGGCACCGCGAAGAATTTCCGCAAGGAAATGCTCACCTTCGAGGTGGTGGGGTTCAAGGGCGCCTACCACGCTATACTTGGGCGGCCCCGCTACGCCAAATTCATGGCGGTCCCCAAGCGCACCTACTTGAAGATGAAGATGCCAGGACCGAACGGCGTCATCACCGTAGGCTCGTCCATCGAGCACGCATTCGACTGCGACGTCGAGTGCGTAGAACACGCAGAAGCACTGGCGCTGGATGAAGCGCTGGTAACCACTTTGGAGAAGATGGTCAACAAGGACCTCGACTCCGCCTCAAAGCACACCGGCACCTTCGAGGACGCGGAGCAGACCAAGGAAGTACCCCTCGACCCCGCGGCCCCCGAGGGCAAGGCGTTGAGGGTTAGCTCCACCCTCGATCCTAAATAGGAAGTGGTGCTCGTCGACTTCCTCCGCGTCAATGCCGACATCTTTGCGTGGAGCCCCTCAGATATGCCAGGCATCCCGAGGGAGGTCGCCGAGCAACCCCTTGACATCCCGCCTCACGCCCGCGTCGTGCAACAACGGCTCCGCCGCTTCGACGAGGAACGACGACGGGCTATCGGAGCGGAGCCGC
The DNA here is from genome assembly GCA_947561735.1 of Cenchrus americanus. NCBI lineage: Eukaryota > Viridiplantae > Streptophyta > Magnoliopsida > Poales > Poaceae > Cenchrus > Cenchrus americanus. The sequence continues at coordinate 6,363,968 of OX387240.1, read as the reverse complement.
GGAAGCTTCTCGAGGCCGGGTTCATCAAGGAGGTGTTCCACCCAACGTGGCTAGCAAACCCCGTACTTGTAAAGAAAAAAGAATGGGAAGTGGCGGATGTGTATAGACTATACCGTCTTAATAAAGCATGTCCTAAAGTTCCTTTTCCTTTGCCACGTATTGATCAAATCGTTGATTCAACGACCGGGTGTGAATTACTTTGCTTCCTTGATGCCTACTCCGGTATCATCAAATAAAGATGAAGGAGTCCGACCAGCTCGCGACTTCGTTCATCACGCCGTTTGGGATGTTCGCTACGTCACGATGCCGTTTGGCCTCCGAAACGCAGGTGCGACGTATCAATGCCGCATGCAACACGTTTTCGGAGATCACATCGGGCGGACGATCGAAGCGTATGTGGACGACATCGTCGTAAAAACCAGGAAGGCGGACGACCCGGTTGGCGACCTTGGCATCGCGTTCGACCGCCTACGGGCCAATGGGGTCAAACTAAACCACGAAAAGTGTGTCTTTGGAGTGCCGCGAGGCATGCTCCCGGGGAATCGAGGCCAACCCCCGAGAAGGTCGCGGCCCTCGAACGAATGGGCCCGATCCGGGGACCTCAAAGGAGTGCAAAAGGTGTTGGGGTGCCTTGCCGCCTTGAGCCGCTTCATCTCGCGGCTCGGCGAGAAGGGCCTCGCCCTCTATCGCCTCCTCAAGAAGCACGAGCGCTTCTCCCGGACCGCCGAGGCCCGGGACGCGCTCGATAAGCTAAAGGCGTCCTTAGCGCATGCCCCGATCCTCACACCGCGCGCAGATGGCGAACCCCCGCCCGGCTCTACGTGGCCGCAACCACCCGGGTGGTCGGGGCCGTAATCGTGGTGGAGCGCACGGAGGAAGGGCACGCCCTGCCGGTCCAGCGGCCGGTCTACTACATCGGCCGAGGTCCTGTCTGACACCAAGACGCGCTACCCTCGGTGTCCGAAGCCGTTGTACGCGATAGTCCTTGCGCGGCGCAAGCTCCGCCATTACTTCGAGGCCCACCCCGTCACGGTGGTCTCCTCCTTCCCGTTAGGGGAGATCATCCGTAATCCCGACGCGGCGGGCAGGATCGCCAAGTGGTTCGTGGAGCCGATGGGCGAGACGCTCGCCTACGCCCCACGCAAGGCCATCAAATCCCGCATCCTCGGCGGATTTCGTCGGCCGAGTGGACGGATACGCGGACCGCCGCCGCCTCGGATCCAAGCAGAGTGCTGGACTCCGTATTTCGACGGCTCGGTAATGAAAACGGGGGCGGGCGCGGGCCTCGCTCTTCGTGTCACCCCTCGGAGAGCACATACGGTACGCGGTGTGCCTCCACTTCCCCGTGTCTAACAATATGGATGAATACGAGGCCCTCCTCTCGTGGCCTCAAAATCGCCATTGAGTTAGGCGTCAAGCGCCTCGACGTGCGGGGGGGACTCACGGCTCATAATCGATCAAGTCATGAAGAACGCGAGCCGCCATGACGACAAGATGGACGCCTACCGCAAGGCCGTGCGAGCCCTCGAAGACAAGTTTTATGGCATCGAGCTCAACCACGTGCCCCGCCGATACAACGAGGAGGCGGACGAGCTGGCCAAAATCGCGTCCGGGCGGATCACCGTCCCCCCGAACGTTTTTGCCCGCGATGTTGCCCAGCCCTCGGTCGTCCTCGAGCCTCACCCCTCGAGCCACGCAGAACCCTCGGGGGCTCCCTCGAATCCAGCGGGTGCAGAACCCATGGACGAGGACCCCTTGAACAAGGCGTACGTGCTCTCCCTCCTCGAGGGGTATGGCTCCTATGAGACCGACGTGATGGACATCGAGCCAGCTCCTGTCAAGGCTGACTGGCGCGACAAATACATCGCTTGGATGGCTCGAGGAGAGCTCCCCTCGGACCGGGCCACAGCCAGGCGCATCGCCAGGATGGCCCAGTCCTTCGCCCTCGTCGACGGCGAGCTGTACAAGCGCGCGCGCCTCCGGCATCTTACAGCGATGCGTGCCCATCCCCGAAGGGCGCGAGCTCCTACGGGACATCCACGCTGGAATCTGTGGCCATCACGCCGCGCCTCGCACCCTCGTCGCAACGCGTTCCGCCGGGGATTTTGCGGCCCACCGCGGTCGCGGACGCCGGTGAGATCGTACGCACCGCGAAGGGTGCCGGTGCTACGCCCGCAAGTCCAACCTTCCCGCTCATGCCCTGCAGACCATCCCCATAACATGGCCGTTCGCCGTGTGGGGGTTGGACATCGTCGGGCCCCTGCGGAAGGCGCCCGGGGGCTTCACCCACTTGTTGGTCGCGATCGACAAGTTCTCCAAGTGGGTGGAGGTACGCCCCATTACGAACCTCAGGGCGGAGCAAGCGGTAACATTCTTCACCGACATCGTCCATCTCTTCGGAGTGCCAAACTCCATCATCACCGACAACGGGTCTCAGTTCACGGGCAGGAAATTCTTGGAGTTCTGCGACAAGTTCCACATCCGTGTGGATTGGGCAGCTGTGGCACACCCACAGACCAACGGCCAAGTAGAGCGTGCCAACGACATGATCTTACAAGGCCTTAAGCCTAGAATTTTCGACCAGCTAAACAAATCTGGGCGAAAATGGCTCCAAGAGCTACCAGCAGTCGTGTGGAGTCTAAGGACCACCCCCGAGCGAGCCACCGGGTTTACCCCGTTTTTCCTAGTCCATGGCGCGAGAGGCCGTCCTCCCCACGGACTTAGAATACGGGTCGCCCGGGGTTCGAGGCTACGACGAGGATGCCAACCGGCGAGCTCGCGAGGACTCGCCCGGACCGGCTGGATGAGGCACGCCTCGTGGCCTTGATGCACTCGCGAGGTATCGCAATCCCTCGGGCGCTACCAAGCACGCAAGATACGCGGACGAGACTTCGGCCGAAGGGGATCCGGTCCTAAGGCCGCGGCAAGACAACCGGGGACGCCACAAGCTATCGCCTCCATGGGAGGGGCCCTACGTCGTGGTGAAGGTGCTCAAGCCCGGCACATACAAGTTGGCCAACGAAGACGGTGAAGAGCTCACGAACGCTTGGAACATCCAACACCTACGTCGCTTCTACCCCTAGCTAGGATTTCCAAGCATTTTTTGTTGTAAAAAACCATATGACCAACGCCCCGAGTTGGTGACGATCATGTAAACACCATAAGTCTAATAAAAAGGGCAACTCGGCTTGCCCCCGAAACCCAAGTTACCCTCGGGGGCTACTACGGGGGCCATCCCCCCCCCCCCCCAAAATGGTCTCATTTTTGCGCAAAAATGAAACAACTCACGCGCGCTAAGTTTGTTTTATACTTCGGCCTCGAGCAGCGGTTCGAACGGGCGTGGGCAGCCTAGCGGAAGGAGCGCGCGAGCCGAGATAGCCTACGCCTCCGCGAGGATACGGCCCCTTCTCTCTCGCTTCCAACCCGGCAAGCCACCCACGAAAATCGAACTCCCCTAACTAGAATCTACTCGGGAAGAAGGATAAACAAAAAAGCGTAGTAAACAAAAGACTTCATTTCACATCAACATATGTTCATGACAAAAACAACTTGTTTATTTACAAAGGCCGCACGGCCGAATGCCGATACACAAACAAAAACGGGCCAAGCGCCCACCGTCTTCGGGGGAGGGAGGAGCGGCGGCGTCGGCGTCCGGGAAGAGGAACTCCTCGAAGGCTTCGGCCGAGCGACCCGGCGGCGTCGGCGGCCGGCGCGTCCACGCGCTCCATCGCCACCTCGTCCTAGACACCCTCGGGGACGACGTAGCCTTCCGCGCGCCTCGAAGTTGACCTCGTAGTGGGACCGTACCACTCCGAGGGCATTCTCGGACACCAAGGTGCGGCGCCCGGCGCATCCGTTCGGTGACATGGCCGCCGAGGGCGCGCGGCGGCGGCCGGCCGAGCTCCCGCCCGCGCCTCGCCCTCCTCCACGGATCGGCGAGGTCTCGAGGGCCGCATCGCGCAACTCCCGCAGGCTCTGCTCGGAGGAGTTGTAGGAGGTCCGCGGCGCCTTGGCCTCGCTCAACCGCATGCCCAAGCGCGGTGCGCAAGCCTCGAAGTTGCCGGACGAGAAAGAAGTCGAAAAAGAGTGCGAACCATCTAAGGAAAACCCAACAACACAGGAGTCAAACAACGGCTCACCTTCGACTTGCTTCCTCTCCACCTCGAGGGCGCGGCGCTCGGCCTCGACCGTCCGCTCGAGGCCCCTGATGGTCTCGCCTTGCTCCTGGAGGGCCAGCTCCTGGCCCGCACTTGTGATGCTGAGCACCATCAGCTCGCCCTCGACCTCGGAGAACTTGGCGTTCCGGTCCTCCAGCGACATCTGCGTCGCTTCGCGAGCAGCGCGCTCCCGCTCCGGTCCGACCGAGCATCGACGAGGGCGGCCCTCGCTCTTGCCGGAGCCGTCCCTCGGCTCCTTGGCGGGCGGTGCGCTCCGCGAGAGCCGCTCCTCGCCGATGGCGAGCGCCGCGACCTTGGCGTCGAGGGCGGCCTTCAAGTCGTCGGCCTCCTTGACCCTTTGCTCAAGCGCGCACGCCCGCTCCTCGCCCGGCGCCGCCGCGCCTGCGCCCCCTCGAGGGACGAGCGGAGCCCCCGGTTCTCGCTGCGGACGCTGGCCACCTCCGCCTCCCAGTTGGTCGCCAGCGTGCGCATCTTCTCCCAGTCCGAGCGCGCCGCCGCGCGCCTCATCACGGTCGATGAGGGCTGTGCAGACCCGCTCGAGGCTAGAGCGACGCGCCGGTCCTGCCTCGTGCTCTCGGGGCGTTCATCGCACAAGGCCACGGCCGTACGACAACCACCCGTCCGAGTCCCGAGGGCATCGCCGAGCGCGTCGAAGGCGCCGCATCGCTCCCGAGCCGGTGGAGCTCGGCGTTCACCCGATTGAAGGCGTCATACTTGTCGCGGGCGCGGCGCTCGAGCTCCTGGCACCCACAAATCAAAACCCGTAAACACCATGCCGCAAAGAAAGGCGCGCAGAAACAAGGAAAAGGGGGAGCAAGTAACAAGCACCCCACCCGGAAGACACGCCACGCGGTGCCGCCGTGGACCCTCGGCGCCTCATTCAACGCACCGTCAAGCGTGGCACCGTGGCCGCGGAGCTCTCCCCGAGCTCCTGCTCCTCCCGGGCGTCGGCGAACACGGGCGGGTTGCCGCCGGCCCCCTCCACCCGGGGCGGAGTGACCGGCGCGGGAGGACGAGGCCTCGGCGCGCGTGCCCTCGGCCCCCCGCCACCATGTGGCCCTCGTGCCGCCTCACGAGGGCCCCCCCCGGGACCTTGGAGAGAGCGTGGAGCTTGCCCACCGATCCCACCCGGGCGGCGGGGAGTCATCGTCCGGGACCTCCACCATCGCCGCCCGGGAACCGCCGGCGGGCGCCGACCCCCGCGCCGCCTCCACTTGCGCCTCCGCGGCCGCGGCGCCCCGATGCGGCGCCGCGGCCACCGCCTCCGACCGTGCCTCCGCCACCACGGGCGCCCGCCGCCCTCCTCAACCACCGCCGCCCGCTCGCTTCCGCCGCGGCCGGCGCCGCGAAACGCGCCTCCGCCGCGCGGCCCACCGCGGGCCGCGTCTCCGCCACGACCGGCGCCCCGCCGCTCTTCGACGACCGCCGGCCGCGCCGCGGCGGGCTGATCCGCCGGCCGAGGCCTCGAGGCCTCGGCCGGCTTTGTGAGCTCTCGCCCGCCGCCGCCGTGCTCGCCCCCGCCCGCGGCGACCTCGACGAGCGCCGGCCGGGTGGGAACGGACGTGTCCGCCCCTCGCACCTTAGCCGGCGCGAGGGGGAGGCACGGTTGGCACCACCCCGCACAACCATAAGCAAAAAAATCGAACGCCCGGGCGCCAAAAAACCGGACCCCGCGAAGAACGAGCCCCTTACCTCGAAGAGGAAAAGGCGCGCTTCCTTTTCCTCGAGGCCTCGGCGGATGAGGCCGGCGCGGCCGCGCGCGCGCGCCGCCGCGCCTCCCCGACGTCGCCGCCGCGCGCGCGGTCCCGCCCCGCGCACGGGCGCGCTTGCCGCGCGCGCGCCTCCGCGGCGCGCGCCGACACCCCCCGCGCGCGCGCCGCCCTCGTTGTCGATTGCACGGCGGCGGGCGCCGCCGCGCCCGCCCCGGCGACGCCGCCCTTGCCCCCGGGAGCCGGCTCCGCGACGGGGCGCAGGGCTCCCACCTCTCGGAGGGGCCCCCGCCCTCGGCCTCTTCCTCTTCGTCCTCCTCCGAGGACGAGTACTCCTCGGTCCCCGGGGAGGAAAGCCCCGCCTCCTCGCGCCGCCGGCACTCCGCGCTCCGTCGCTCGCGGCGCTCGCGGTGCTGCCTCGCGCGCTCCCTCTTGCGCGCCGCCCGCTCCCCGCTCCCGTTCGTCGCGCCGCCCGACCAAGCGCGCGGGAGTCAGGGGTGGGCGGGACGGACTTCGCAGCGCTGAATTGCACCAACTGCATGCAAGAACGCCAAAAGCGCGTCAGGGGCCAGAAGCGACGCCAAGAACAAAAATAGGGCCAGGAATCACACTCACCAGCGGGCCGGTGGGGAGCATCTCGAGGTCCCACGGGGATCGGTCCGGGCGCTGCAGCATCCGGGTGTCGACGGCGTTCCGCGCCCGGGTGAGCGCATACACCCGCTCGAGGGGGGTTGGGAGCATCCGCGACCTCGCCGCCGCGACGGGGGTTCGCCTCCTCTGTCATCTCGTAGATGCAGAGCGGCCTCTCCATCAGGGGCACAACCCGCCGGTGGTGGAGGAAGGCGAGGACGCCCGCCGCGGTCAGCCCGAGCGTCACCAGCTCCTTCAGGGCGGCCAGGACCGAGTCCAGCCACCTCCGGTGCTGGGCTGTGGACACCCCGTGACCCCAGAAGTTGGGCTTCTCCCGGAGCACCAGGCCAGTGTAGGCGGGGAGGCCGGGCTCGGCGTTGCGCAGGTAGAACCATCCCCGCTCCCAGCCGGCGTTGTTCGTCGTCATGGTGCAGGGGATGTAGTCGTCCTTGAACTGCCCCCGCAGGGCGAGCGACATCCCGCCAGCGCGCACCGCGCGGCGGGTCCTCTGCTCCGTCGTGGGCTGCGTGAAGAGCTCCGCGCGGAAGAGGTGTATCCAGAGCTCCCAGTTGACTGGGATCCCTAGATACCCCTCGCAGACGCCCACGAATGTGGCCGCCTGCGAGATCACGTTCGGCGTGAAGTTATGCAACTCCACGCCGTAGCGGTGGCACAACGCCCGCATGAAGCGGCTCGCCGGCGCGGCGAAGCCGCGCTCATGGAAGCGGATAAAGCTCACCACGTAGCCCTCCGGCAGGTTGGGCGCATGGTCCCCCGCCGGCGGCACAATCCACTCCGCCGGCCGGCCCTCCTCGTTCGCCGCGAAATGGCCGGCGGAGACCAATTCGTTAAGGGCCAGCCGGTTGACCGTCGACCTCTCCCAGGTGTATGGGTCGAGGATCGTGAGGGGCGGGAGCGGCGCCATGAGAAGAGGACAAAGGAATGCGAGAGCGGAGGACAAGAGGAAGGAGAAGAGCTCTAATGACGAAGCCGCACGGTGGCGAGAGCAAAGCGAAGGCGAGAGCACAAGGGGGAAGAACGGCGAAGCGCTAAGGTAAAAAACCGCCGTTTTCCCTCCCCTCAGATTTATAATCCGCGGACGTGCTCTCCGGGGTGGACGTCCCGCGCGCATTAACTGCAGGGAATCTTTTCTTCTCGCTGACGGGCGGGCCCCACCACGACCGCGGTGGCCGCATCACCGCGAACGGGCCATCATCACGGCGAAGAATAGCGAGGGGACCGTGGCGGGCGATCACATCCTCCCGCCCACACCGCCCACTACGCGCGCGCGCGGCCGTAACGCCTAAAAAGCGCGCCCGCGACGCAAAGCCGCGGCCTCTACTGTGGAGCATTTAATGGCCCGGTTCCTTACAAAGTAAGGAGAACCCTCGAGCGGCACGGGCTCCGGGCTCGGGAAAACTTCAACCCTCGAAAGGGTACAGGCGTGAGAAGGTCGCCTCGGGGCCCGTTTGAAACAAAACAGGCACCGCAAAGCACCCATGCCACGTTGTATTACTGATCAGCGCCTCGAGGGCTGGCTCGCCCAGGCCCCTCGAAGGAGCGCAGATGCCAGGCCGGGAGAGCTTAGGCGCCGCCCCGCACCGCCCACTGATCAGCGCCTCGAGGGCTGGCTTGCCCAGGCCCCTCGATGGAGCGCAGATGCAAAGACGGGGCCGCCCAGGCGCCACCCCGCACGGCCCTACTGATCAGGGGTTCGAAGCCTGACCCTCGACGGGTTCGAACAGGCGCCCCGCATCACCGCAGTCGGGGACGACGAGGGCACGCGCATTCGAGCCGTTCCTCGAGCCTGCCAGCTCGAGGGTGCCCCACATGTCGTGTTCGAGAGCCGCCGAGGGCGGCCTAGTCGGGGGGATCCTACCGAGGGAGAGCTTCCGCGCCCTCGGTCCCTAGCGAACGGGACCGAGCCCCACCTAGCAAACCCACGCAAGCGCTTCGATGGACGTGTCTCCGGACCGCGCGGCCTACCCTTATCGAACGGGGCATGGGCGTCCACTCGAACCACCCACTAACGCCTCGACGAGGAATCCGCAATTCGCGACCCGACCGATTGGGGTTGTGGAAACCTCACCATCCGTCCCGCGGAGGGGCGGCGAGGGCGCGTTAAAAAACAAGTCGTAAAGCTCTACCCGATCGCTTTGGATGGGCCCAAGATCGGGGGGCTTAACGCATGGCTACACCTCCCGGATTGCACCCGCCGGGGATAACGCCCGGCAGCCGCGTGCGTCACCGAAGCCGGCCGAGACATTGCCGATGCCGGTTGAAACATGTACCACGCCTCCTATCCAAGTCTCGCGGTCAACCCCTACGGGGAGCGCCCATGCTCCCGCGGGGCTTCGGGGGGCTAGACCCGCGGGTCCGCCGACGCGGCCCCACGAAAGCGTTCGCAAAGCCAAGAGGGAAGAATGTCCTATCGGTAGGTTCCAAGACATGCGGGAGCCTCAATGGCAAACCCACGGATGCTCGGGGGCTGCGTCGGGGACGCCCCTAGGGGGTCCCCTTAAACGGTACCGGGAAATCCCCACTTAAAACCCGCAATAAAGCCAAAACCAAATACACCTTACTTAACCATGCGAGACATGGCCCACGCCGCGAAGGCCCCGGCGGCCCATCGGCCCACCCCACTCGAAGACTCCCTCGAATAGGTATCGCCTCGCTCGAGGGTACGCGCCTCCCTCGGGCGGGCTCCGCCCGATCGAGGGGGGTGCGCCTCCCTCAAGCGAGGTCCGCCTCGCTCGAGGGCGCCCGCACGCGCGCGCCGCCCCCGCGCGCGGGCATTAAATGCCCCGACATCGGCGGGACGGCGCCATCATGCGCCGGGGCTCGCGCCCGGTGCCGCCGCACCAACTCCCCAAAAGGAAGCCCATCCCCATCACCGTGTGGGGGGGGGGGGACCGTGCGGCGCGGCCGGTGCCGTCCCGTGACGCCGTGCACCTCGCTCTAGTACGGCTAACGCACCGAGCCCTCAAAGGGGGGGCCGGCCGCACCCTCGATTTACTTTCTTGTGACCTTACGGGGGTTAGGGTGGAGGCGCTAGGGCCGCGGGGACGCCATCCCCGCCACCGTTAGCACGCATGGCCGCCGCCCCCGCACGTACGGGCGCACGCCGGGTGCGCCGTAGCGACGACTCCAAAGACCGTGGAGCGTGTTGGAACGGGACGCCGTTTTACCTACTCCCCGTACCCCGTACGGACCGACGTCGCCGACTCCCTCGAGCCTATCCGAAGACATCCCGGCCCGTCCGCCGCTCTTCTACCCTCGAGGACGCCACTATACGGGTATAAGATACGCCATGATGTCCGGATCGCCGCAAGAATCGCCGGTCGGCCGCCTACTCTACAACGTAGCACATCACGCTCCCTCACGTAGCTAAATAGCGCGCGCGCGCATGTGATTCGCTCCTTCCTTGATCTATAAAAGGAGGGCGAACCCCCTTGCCGCGGGGGGGACGGGCAACACACAACACACGAACAACAAGAGCCTAACACGAGACAAGTCGCACCACGCACTTGCTCTCCAACTCTCCCACAACATCTTCGACCACTACACTAGGGACTTGGAAGCCCCGCTTCCTCTCCCGCCTTGCTTGTAGCAGCCCCCACTACGAGCATGCCGGTGCCGAGCAATATAGTGCCTTGAGCACACCACCGGCGGGATGTACGGCCCCTCGGCGGGAACCAGGATAAACTCGTGTCTTTTATTGTTTAGCATCGACCATTGAGGTATAGACCTTGGCACTTATTACCGGTTAGTGTCGGGACCACATTCCGCACCGACAAGTCTCCCCGAGCCCCCTTGTCGCCATTGAAAGGGGCCGGCTAAAGAAAAACCCCGCTACGGGCCCCATACCAAAAAGAGCCATCAAGCCCCATATGTCCATCAAAGCCGTCCGGCTACTCGAGTTCCTCCTAAACACAAGCAAGGGGTAGCCTCTCACATCCGCCCCAAAACTCCTCCTAGACTCATTCCTACCCTCCCACAAAATGTTCGAGTCATTGACACTCCCATCAAGCTAAGGGACCCCGGTTCCGTTCTTGGATTTGTCGAACATATGATTAGGGACTATTCAAGTAACTCTCTAGCGGTGAGGGAGCAAAGAGAGGAGAATGTGTACTTGTATCTCAAGGGGGAAGGGCTTGAGGCAAGGTTTTGGTGTGACTTTCATAGGGATTTTTATCAATCCGTGATGCGAAATCCCAAGCTAGCTTCCAAGAACATGGCTCCAATTGTGCCAACGAGGTACATCGATTGGAAATATTATGAAGAGCTAAACAACACCGTGTTCAACTCCGTCATTGACAAATGCAAGGAAGTGGGCCTCTATGATATCATGGGATTTAGGTACAATTGGAACAAAGAAATTCTTGCTCAATTCCATTGCTCATACTTCTTCAATCCCCATGAAAACACCATCACTTGGACGACTCAAGGACAAAAATGCACTATTGATTACATGACCTTCTCTAGGCTCTTGGGACTTGGCTCTAAGGATGAGAGGCGCTCTCTCGTGCACAATGAGGACAAGTACAAGCCCAAAGACCTCCCCTTCATGTTTCCTAGCCGAGATTTGGCTATTAAGGGCAAGGCGGACCAACTCAATCCTTATTACTACTATCTCAACCAATTCTTTCGTGCCACTATTGATCCTAAGATAGGAGATGCTATAGCCTTGAGATACTATGCTCCAAATCTTCTCAATAGGATGGCACCGGATGAAGAAGGATTTGTATATTCGACTTCATTTGGAATGAGTTGAGGAGGGCCAAGAACAATCCGATGAAGCACCTTCCATATGCCCCCTATCTCATGTACATGATTGAGAGAGTCACAAATGTCCGCTATCCCAAGGATGTTGTCCATGAGCCGCTCCGCCACCCTCCGTGATCATGCCAAGAGGCCTCCCAAAGGTCTCAAGTATGTTGGCTCGTCTAGTGCGGCTCCTCGCCATGATGATTTGCCCGCTGCACGCTCTTCTCCTCCACCTCCCCGTCGGCACCGTGGCTCCATGATAAAGAGGGTGCTTAAGAGCATTTTCAACATGTGCAAGACAATAGCCACGGAGACAAATGAGAACCGCCGGGACATCATCGAGATCAAGTCTCACCTTGGCCTTCCCACCGATCCCTACCGCGAGCTTCCCGAGTTTGATGACCCTTTTGCGGAGTGGGACGCTCAAGGTGCCCAAGAGGAAGAAGAGGAGGAGGGTAATGAAGAAGAAGAAGAGGAGGAAGACGACGACTCCGAGTGACTCAGCTGCTCCACACTTCCTTTTTGGCGCTTGATGCCAAAGGGGGAGTGAAGTTATCTATTTATGTGTGCTTATGGAACAATGAACTTTATTGTATTTGTATTTGAATTTGGAACTTGGATTGTAATAACTCTAAATTTCGTTCGTGTGAGACTATGTGAGCTTGAGAAATTTGGTTGTGTGCTTGTGATGATTTACTCTTCTTCTTATCTTCTAAGGACAGTTTATGCTAGATTGAAAACCTGTGTGAAATCTGTTCTTTTTTCTGTTGTACTGAAGCCCAGAGAGTCCGGACTTTTTCCTGGAGTTTCTGGATTTTCCGGACTCTCCGGATCTGGCTCGGAGACTCCGGACCTCTCAGCACCAGATTTCTCTAACTTATTTGTGGAGTGCATAATATGTCATAAGCATCTCACTTTTATCTGTTGCACGTCACAAGCACCCCACTGTTGTAATACTCTCTTGTTTCTCTTGTTGTGCAAAATTTTGGCCCTAATAAGACCATTGATATTCAAGATCAAAATGCACATATTAAGGGGGGTATTACAAAAGCTTTTAATAATCATTGTTTATCTCTTGTATGACTTAAGTGTGTTGTCATCAATCACCAAAAAAGGGGAGATTGAAGAGTATCTTGGCCCCCTAAGTGGGCTTTGGTGATTTAATGACACACACCTAAGTGGCTAATGAATTTACCTAGTCCATGAGCAGGTGTTAAAATTATGTATGGCATCAAGCATAGCTCGTTGACTACACAAAAAGAAAGTGGTGCTCTAAAGGATTCCTAAGAAGACTTATTTATTTTAATTTTGAATTTGAGTCCTAGGAATGTTGTACTATCAAGAGGGACGGGAATTATGTCTTCCAAGAGTCGAACAGGTGCTCTAATTGCTAAAATAAAACCTATGAGAGACACCTTTGCACCAACACATACACGGGGTTCTTTTCTTGGGTGCTGGCCTTGGAAGGCCGGAGTATCCGGGTTCTCCCCGGAGACTCCGGACTCCCCGGAGTTTCCGGGTTTACCCCGGATACTCCGGGTCATAAAGTCTCAACGGCTATATTCTGAGTGAGGGGTATAAAAGCCCCCTCCACCCCTTCATTTACTCCCTTCCCCTGCCATTTTCATGCTGACTTGAACAGACCTCATTTACTCCCTCCCTCTTCTCCCTTTGGCTAAAAGTTGGTGAGATTTGTTGTGGGATTTAAGAGGATTTGAGAGCAAGGGCTTGGAGAGTGCTAGTGAGCTGATTTCCCATCTCTAGATCACCTCGTTCTTCGCTTGGTTGGCAAAATTCATGTTTGTTACTCTTGGAGCCTTGAGCTCCTAGCCGGCTAGGCGTTGCCTTGGAGCATCCAAATATTGTGGCTGCCCAAGGAAGTTTGTATCACCCCGACATTGAGTAAGTAACTCTAGCTTGATCTTTGTGGTCGCTAGAGGGAGGAAAGTGACCTATGTGTAAAGGTCCGGCCTTCGTGGGTACCTCAACGGAGACGTAGACCTCAAGGTGTGAGGTTGAACTCCGGTAACAAATCCTTGTGTCTCTTGTGCTTGTTCATCTTGTTGCATGCTTGTTTCTATCTTGAGAACATATCTAGGGTTCGGTGCCGATCTACTTTGTGTTGAGGTTCCGCAAGATTTGAGTGGATAAACGGAGCTTGTCTCGTCTCGGTGCATAACCTATTTTCACACATTTACTTTTGAGCAAGTTTAATTTCGCCGATTTAATCTCTCCCTAGCGAGCCGGGATATCCGGACATTTTCCCGGATTCTCCGGATTTCCGTGTATCCGGAAAAATATCCGAGTCTCCGGACCGCATCCGACTAATTGCGAAAAAGTTTGTGATTTTCGGTTCGACTATTCACCCCCTCTAGTCGACATCTTGATCCTTTCAAAAAGCCACTGCGCGCCCCCCCCCCCACCCCAATCCCTAACCCTAATCATGCCCCCCACCGCGCGGCCCGCAACTCTCGGTTCTCGTTTCTCACTCTCACCTCTCTGCTCTTTTTCCCTTTCTAGGGTTTCTCACAAGGGTGAGTTTTACCTAGAAAGGTTTTTAATGAGGCAGCATTGCACACAGCTCCTTTTGATAATAGTCAGTATCACAAAATTTGGATTTCTGTTGTTTGCTTTGTACTTGGTAAGTTTGTATGTAATTTTGACATTTTGTTGAAGTGTTCATGTTGGCGTGCCATGGGCCGGCACGGCACGGTGAAAATGACTGTGGCCCATGGGCGGCACGGCACGAGTAAACGGCCCATGTGCCGTGTCATGGGCCGCACCCCTGGCCCATAGCACGGTCAGACACGGCACGGCCAGCACGGTGGCACGCCGCGCACGTCACGGTGTCGTGTGTTGGGCCGGCACGGCACGGTGGCCATCTATATTGGCTCGTGCGCCGCCCCTTAGGGGCTCTCTAGATAGATGTGGATTGGCCAAGGATTACCGTTGGATGGTCATCCCCTAGGTCATTCTTGCCTATATATATATGTACACGACGAGCTTAGGCTCTCAATAATCAATCTGTTATTTGCCCAGCTATATTTCTTTCATGGTATCAAGAGTTAGGATTCTGATCCCTCTCTCGCTTCCGCAACCCTAGCGCGCCCTGTGGCTGCGCCCTCGCGCGCGCCTCTCCAGGCCGCGCCGCGTGCCTCCACGGCTGCGCCACCCCTCCGCGCGTGCCTCTCCGGCCTGTGGCCGCGCGCCCCCACGACGAGCGCATTCTCCGCGCGGGCCCTCGTCGGCCGCGTCGCGCGCCCTTCCGGGCCGCGCCTCTCTCCCGCGCCGTGCGCCCATGGCCGGGACCCCGACGCCCTTGCAGCTCGCTGCCGATGCCGCCGCCGCCGAGGGCAAGCAACTTCCAGCAGAGGAGATCCAGTCCCGACGCGAGGCGGCCCTTGCCGACGCCAAGCGGGCTGAAGACGACGCCGCCGCCGCTGGCGGCCGAGCGCGCCGCCGCCGCCGACCGTGTCCGTGAGGCCCTAAAGCGCGCCGCCAAGGCACGCGCCGAGGCAGCCCTCGGCGACCCGGACGCCCTCAACGACGGCGACCCAGACGCCGATGCCGCGTCCCACGGCTCTGGTCGGGCGGTCCCTGACCACGACCTCCACCAGGCCATGCTGCTCCACGAGGCCGCAGCCGTCGTCAACCTGCACCACCATGCCGCCGGCGTCCAGAACATCCGCAACCTGGTGCACGTCATCCTCGACCTCACCGACGACAACTACAAGCGCTGGCGCGACCAGCTCCTACTCGTCGGGAAGTACTCCCTGGAGGACCATATCCTCCGGGACACCGCGGCGCCCACCTTCCCGGATTGGCGCCGCATGGATTGCGTCGTCAAGTCGTGGATCTTCGGCACCATCTCCACTGACCTGCAGGAGGCCGTCATGTCCCGTGACGCCACTGCCCGCACCGTCTAGCTCGCGCTCGAGGACCAGTTCCTCGGCAACTAGGAGACTCGCACCCTCCACCTCGACGCCAAGTTTCGTCACTTCAGCCAGGGCGACTTGTCCATCACGGAGTACTGCCGCTGCTTCAAGAACATGGCGGACGCGCTGGCCGATCTTGGTGAGCCCGTCAGCGACTGCACGCTGTTGCTCAACGTCATCCGTGGTCTCGCCGACCGTTTCGACGGCGTCGGGCGTCATCTTCTCCTCGCCCGGGATTTCCCCACGTTCCTCGAAGCCCGCTCCGCCCTAATTTTGGAGGAGATCACTATGAATGAGCGCCCCTCCTCGACCTCCACCGCCCTGCTTGCATCCGGTGGCAAGCCTTCCGGCGGTGGGAACCAGCCTTCTGACCGCCCACCCGCCAAGCAGCAGGCTGGTAGCGCCGGCGCCACTAACAGGGTTCCAACTCCAGGACGCCCACGCAGCGGTCCTCCTCCGATCGCCGCAGCAAGCGCAACGGGAAAGGCGGCCGGCGGAAGAAGGCGGCCCAAGACCCCCCACCGGTGGCTCTTCCCCTGGCGCGCCGTCGTCCACCGCTAGCCCAGGCGGGGCTGGCGGCCTATGGCCCTCACTACAACACCCCTGGTCCGGCGCCATTCATATGTGGCCGGGCCAGCGGGGCCCGTCTCTGACGCCACAACAGCAACAGGCGGTCGCCGCTCACCAGCAGGCCCTCTTGGTTCATCAGGCGCAGCAGCAGGCTGCATATGCTAACCCTGCTGCTCTTGCTCAACATCAGGCGCTACTGGCTCATCAGCAGGCGATGCAGGCCAACATGATCCTGGCACCAGGCGCCCAGTACACACCGGTGCCCGGTTGGGACCAGCGGAGCCTCACCTCCGTTTTCAGTACGGTGTCTCTGAATCAACCTCAGAACTCCGATTGGTTCTTCGACTCAGGTGCGACCTCTCATATGACCTTCGATGCCGGTACCCTTTCTTCCACATCCGCTCCTTGTTTTTCAGCTCCTTCATCCATTGTTGTCGGTAATGGTTCCTATCTACCTGTCACCGCCACTGGCGCTACTGTCTTGACCCCGTCTTTACGTCTTAATAATGTTCTTGTTTCACCACAACTTATTAAGAATCTCATCTCCGTTCACCAATTTACCGTTGACAACAATTGTTCTGTCGAGTTTTCCCCCTCTGGTTGCTTTGTGAAGGATCTGCTGACACGGACCGCGGTCGCAAGGTGTAATAGTTCTGAGCCTTTGTGCCCCCTATGACTTCCTGCTGTCGCCCACTCCCTAGTCGCCAGCTCCACGTCCTCGCTATGGCATCGTCGTCTGGGTCATCCCGGTCATGAAGCTTTCTCCAAGATGTCATCCGCACTTGATTTGTGTAATAAAGACAATAGTCCCTCCGTGTGTCATGCGTGTCAGTTAGGACGCCACACTCATCTTCCTTTTCATGCTTCAGGATCTCGTGCTCTTAGTGCTTTTGATCTCATTCATTGTGATTTATGGACCTCACCAGTCATCATTGTCTCCGGTTATAAGTACTACTTAGTAATTCTTGATGATTACTCCCATTATTTATGGACGTTTCCCCTTAAGTTGAAATCTGACACCTTTCCGACTATGTCTATTTTTTTGCCTATGCACGTACTCAGTTCGGCACCCCCATCAAGGCTATTCAATGCGACAATGCCCGTGAGTTTGACAACTCCAGCTCACGCACCTTCTTCCTCACCCATGGCGCCCAGCTTCACATGTCTTGCCCCTACACCTCCACCCAGAATGGTAAAGCCGAGCGCATCATTCGTTCCACCAACAATATGATCCGCTCTCTTCCTTTCCAGGCTCATGTTCCGGCAGCATACTGGGCCGAGGCTCTGCACACGGCGACACGTCTCCTTAACATGCTCCCGACCAAGACCCTCAAATTCTCTACACTGCACTTTGCCCTTTTTGGCATTGCGCCTGTGTACGACCATCTCCGAGTCTTTGGTTGCGCATGCTATCCAAACCTGTCCGACACAGCCCCGCATAAACTCGCCCCTCGGTCGTCCTTATGTGTTTTTCTTGGATACTCCACTCATCACAAAGGGTACCAATGCCTTGATCTGACTAGCAATCTGATTATCATCTCTCGTCATGTCACATTCGACGAGTCTGAATTTCCCTTTGCCCAGACATCCACTCCCCGGGCTGTCACGGACCCTGATTTTTTGGATACCGACACTAGCAGTGAGCTGCCACCCATTGGCGCCCCGCTGCCTTTCCCTGCAGGAACTGTCCCTAGTGCTCACCCAATGCCGTCGCCTGTCGCACATGGTGCGCCCTTGGTGTCCTCGCCGCTCACCGCGCCACGCGCGGCCCCGGTCATCTCGTCGTCACCCGCACCACGCGCGGCACCGCCGGCCTCGCCGCCCTTCGCGCCACGCGCGACCCCGACGGCCTCCCCGTCCCCCACGCCACGCGCGGCCCCACCGGCCTCAACGTCCTCAGCGCCACGCGCAGCACCGACCCATTCGCCGCCCGGGTTTCCTACACGCCCGGCCAATGCCTTTGGGTGTGTGTTCAGTCGTCGGGTCCCGCCCGTTACAACCTCTTTGGCTCTCTTACCGTCCTCCACTCCGACACCCTCCGTCCAGCTCCCCTGAGGCGCTGTACCGATCGCCCCGGTGGTCAATCAGCACAGCATGACCACCCGTGCCAAGCAAGGTCTTCGGTTCTCGGCAGCATATGTTGCTGCCCCGCTGTCGCCGATCCTGAAGAGCTACCGTGCCGCCCTTGCCGATCCCAATTGGAGAGCTACCATGGAGGAGTACGGTGCCCTGATCGCCAACCACACCTGGGACCTTGTTGCTCATCTGCCAGGGACCAATGTTATTTCGGGTAAGTGGATTTTCAAGCACAAGTTCAACACCGACGGCACCCTGGAGGGCTACAAAGCCCGCTGGGTCGTTCGTGGCTTCACTCAGCGACCCAGCATCCATTTTGATGAGACCTTCAGCCCTGTGGTGAAGCCTGCCACCGTGCGCACCGTGCTCTCCCTTGCCTTGTCCCGCCATTGGCCTGTTCATCACCTTGATGTGAAGAACGCCTTCCTTCATGGGATTCTGACTGAGACTATCTACTGCTCACAGCCCGCCGGATTTGAGAACTCTGCTCACCCCGGTTTCGTCTGTCGTCTCAACAAATCCCTGTATGGCTTGAAGCAGGCCCCTCGTGCATGGTACAGCCGGTTTGCCAGGTTCCTCTTGACTCTTGGTTTTGTGGAGTCCAAGCCCGACACCAGTCTGTTCGTACTTCGTCGTGGATTTGACACAACCTATCTGCTTCTCTACGTGGATGATATTGTCCTCACCGCCTCCTCTGTGAGCCTCCGGCAGCACATCATTGGGTCTTTGCAGCAGGAGTTTTCCATGAAGGATCTCGGACAGCTTCATCACTTCCTAGGGATGCACGTTCAGCGCCAGTCAGATGGATTCCTCCTTTCACAGCGACAGTACATGATCGACATCCTGGATCGGGCTGGCATGGCTGCTTGCAAGCCGTTCTCCACTCCCATTGATGTCAACCCGAAGTTGTCTGCCACTGATGGTGCACTGCTTTCAGCCGCTGATGCCACAAATTTCCGTCGCCTGGCAGGTGCCTTACAGTACCTCACCTTCACTCGACCGGATATTGCTTATGCTGTTTAGCAGGTCTGCCTTTACATGCATGCTCCACGAGCCTCTCACTTGGCTGCTCTAAAGCGCATTCTTCGCTACATACGGGGTACTTTGCATCTGGGCCCTTTACCTGCGCCCATCCAGTGTCGAGGATCTGGTGGTCTACTCAGATGCTGATTGGGCTGGCTGCCCTGACACCCGCAGATCCACGTCTGGATACGCTGTGTTCCTCGGTGCCAACCTCATCTCCTGGTCCTCCAAGCGCCAGGCGACAGTCTCCCGCTCCAGCGCTGAGGCTGAGTATCGTGCTATCGCCAATGCAGTGGCTGAGGTGTCCTGGCTTTGTCAGCTTCTTCAGGAGCTTCACGCGCCTCTCCGCCGGGCTACAGTGGTTTTCTGTGACAATGTCAGCGCCGTCTACATGTCCAGCAATCCAGTTCAGCACCAACGCACGAAGCATATTGAGATCGATCTTCACTTTGTGCGCGATCAGGTTGCACTCGGTCACATTAAGGTCCTCCATAATCAATCTATTGTTTTCCTAATTACATTGCTTTCATTTCTGATCATTTCCGTTAAGCACCGTGCTGAAATATTAACCTTTGGCGATTGGCGCCAGCTACATGCTTCATTCTCTTAGATCGTTGGCCTTGAGTCATGCAAGAAAAGAATCAGAATAAGCTTTTGACCAACATAACTTGTGAAGTTAAGCTGACCGAGCATGGTGCCAACTAACCTGTAGCAGCGGCAGACAGGTACTAAAAATACACTAAAGAACGCAAGGTAAGTCAATGACCAATTGACCATGTATGTCCACAACGAACAAATCCGCATCGCAAGATTAGCAATGTCCACTACAATGTATGTAGAAATTGTCAATTTATCATTCTTCCCCTCAGGGCCTTCGAACAGATCATGCGTCTAGCAGGTTGACCCGGATGAAGCTGGCCCTCCGCACATCCTCTTCTGGAGGTGCTCCAGACTCGCCACCCGCTGCAGTGAGTCTGTTCTGCCCATCTTACCAGCAGCCAGGGTTGCATTGACGAAATCATCATCCTCTTGAGCTGAGGAAGCTATCTCTGGCATATAACCAGTGTTACCCCCCATTTCGCTTGGACTGGCAAAATAACTGTTGGGGTCATCTTGGATGGGGACAGCAGCATCGGAGGTGGAGTCACATGGGGAGCCGTTGAATGGCATGCTGAGAGATGACATATCAGACACGGGAGGGAATAACGTGTTCACGCCTGTCACCCGCTTCACTGAGTCCTCTGCCATCTTCACCTGCAAACATGTCACGACAACATTCAATCAGAATTTACCCTGAACATCAAATTGTGTTTGAAAGGTATGTACGGGATCGACAAGAATGGATTGTCTCAATGTGATTCATCTAGTGATTTCTAGCAATTGAAACAGCCAAGAGTCCAATACAACAGATGCAGGGTTCAACAGCATAAACAAAACACTGCACCTTTGCTCTTAAGGTTTCAACGTCTGCCTTTAGCACCCTATTGTCAACAGCAGCCTCATTGAATTTCTGATTAACATCCGCAAGGCGCCTTAACAGCGAAGAGTTTTCAACTCTTAACTGTGCTACCTGTAATGGGGAAGTCACAATTAAACTTATTAGAAAAAAAGGCCAAGATATTTTAGCTTTCTCAACAAGTAAAAGAACAGCATAAATGCATAACGAATCATACCTGTCCCTCAAGTTCAGTCAAGTGAGCTGCCTTTCTGCTTCTCGAACGCCTGGCTGATTCTCGGTTGGATTGCTTCCTGAAAATAGTCAAGAATCAATGCATGATATCGTCAGAGAAAAAAGATCTCACAAGATGCAATCCAGCATATCTGTAAGTTAAAAATGAATCGTCGGACATCATTGACAGAGGCGGATGTCAACTCTATAGTTCATCATAACTTTAAACCTGTATCGCTCTATGACACTAAGCCAGCACAATTTGACAGACAGGCCAAGAAAGACCACTCTACTCAGAGAATTGGTTAACCAAATAATGCAAGAGCATATAATAAAGGTAACATACAGATTATAATTGCTGCAGAATACATGCATGTAATGTCCACCATAAAGGCATAAGGTAAGCTAATGATGCACATAGTTTTCACAAATAAGCAGAAAAGATCACCTTCTCTGCAGTCTTTGTGTAACAGGGTTTGCATTTCCATTAGTCTCAGCTTCTCCTTCCATGTCTTCATCATCTGATTGCTCTCGTGAGGAAGAGCTAGTGGCTTGCTTAACAAGGATATCAGCATTTTGTACCACCTGTGGACCTGATGGCCCTCCTGGAGCATCAGCTAGCTTGCTTTGAACTGGAATCACATTACCTGATACATGTCCATGATCCAAATCCAGAACATAGTACAGCCATTCAGCCACGTTTCATATAATAAGTAAAAAAACCAAGCATGTACAATTTGGCATGTTTTGCCAAACAAAATAGCACAATGTCTGAAAACCATGATTTCGGCTACTTGTCCAATTCTGAAGCAAACTGCCTACCCTAAAATAGCACTGGATGACCACGCCCTAAGGATACAGCCATACAGGCTTTACCGATTGTATAGCAGCGAGTCAAAATAGAATAAAGTTCACCAATGTTGACTAGGGCACCATGAGAATAAAAGCATGTTACAAGAAAGAATGTTAACCCTTTTATACTTTCAAAAGTAAATAAAAAAATGGCGCTTACAAGGATAAAGTGAAACTGGAGGTCAATAAACTTATGTGTGTAGAGAACAGAGACCGAAACTAATAGAGCCAAGTTACATAATTAGTTTGAAGAAGAAAGAAGATGTTGCAAGAGGATGAGTACCTCCAATTGGATTAACAGGGGCTGCACGAGAAACATCAACATTTGGCAAGGATGAGACAGCCGCAGGACGTTCTGGAGGCGTCACACCAGATGCCTAGGGATAAAAATGGTATGAGAATATTGCAAATAAATGCACATCATTGTTCGTAGTAGGGCAATGTGTGGCAATCCACCTCCTTCCAAACACTTAGGTAATCATAAGGCAAGCCAATGCGACATGTTACCAAGCCTGGGGAATAATAAAACAGTAGCATGGAGATGGAAAAGAAAGGGGAAAACAAAAACAAAACGGGGAAAAGGGTGAAGGGGAATGAAAAAGCTTGGCCCAGCCCACCAGCCAGTCCATGTGACCCTTTCCCTCCCCTAGAAACCCTCCTGGACTCAGATCGGTGTGCGACACGTCCACAACCGCTATCACTCCCAGACTCGTATGTGTGATCGCTCCCTCCACTTCTCTCTCTCGCAGAGTCCCATCACTGGTTTGCATCCCCCAACTCTATTTCTGTTGTGCTGCTAGACTCCCGCAACTCCCCTCACTCCCCTGCCCCTCAGATCAAGTGGCACTGCTGCACTCTTGGCTAGCTTCCGTAACTGCACCATCACTTTCTGTCTGCTGTACCCACTTCCAGCACCAGATTTGGCGCCACAGATCTCTCTCTCTCTTTTTCTCTCGTCTTAGCAAGGTGATGGAGATGCACAGGGTCCGTGAGTGCTTTGCCACCTAGGCGAAACCTTAAAAACCATGATGCAAATGTAATAAAGACTGCTGGAGAAATGCATGGTGCAAAGTCATACATTTGTTCTGTAGCGCCTAGTGCTAAGCACGGTAACAACAATAACTTTACACATGTTGCGGAAAGATAATTCAACTCAAAAAGTTCAAATCAACATATTGGGTCGCTGTAATATCTGATAACAATTCCAAAAAATATAAATGAAATAAGCTAATTCACTTACCAAGGAAACGACAAGAACCTATAAGAGACAAATCAAGCTGGCACTGCTCACGAACTCAACCAATGCACAACCACCTATGAACCGCAACACGACAGCATAGTCGCATTTAACACCTATCCGCACATGAAATTACAGGAACCATCAACTTGCAACAAAATATAGGATCTGTGATTCTGTGCAAACAACCTAATGCCACAAGAGCGTGGGGTTCTCAAATGAATATAACATTTCCCCAATCCTTAGAAAAAAACACATGATCACTTACAATACTCGCATGGTAAAACCATCATCTCATTGCAACTGAAATGTTTCGAAATGTGTAGATATGCACGAGCTGTTTCGCATCCTCTACAAATCACTAAGAAAACTAAGCAAAGCATCACAGCACTGAGCATATGGCCACAGACTGATCAATCGCGTAAGAACGCAAACAAGCTAGAAGCTACTACGCGCCCTAACCATTGGAATGAAACAACATTGCAGGGGAGCTTCAGCTGAAGACAAGTGCTCATACCCTCCACATGGCGACAGCCGCGAGGTCCTTCTCCAGCTTCTGCTTCAGCATCGCGTTGTACTCCACCGGGTCAACAGCCGAGCTCGAGGCCGCCGCGACGCCTAGAGGCTTGCTCTCCGCCGCCTCAATTCCAACCCCAACTCCACCGCAGCCGCTCCCCACGCTAGCGACGGGGCCCGGGCTGTCGAGCACGGCCTCCTCCAGGAACTTCTGGAAGTACCACTCGGACGAGCACCGGTTCATCGCGCCCATATCGTCGCCCACTCCCCCAGCTCCTCCTCCTCCTCCTCGGACACCGCCTCCTGGAGCAGCGACAGCGCCGGCTGCCGCCGCTTGAGGCTGCGGCGGGGCCCAGTAGGGGTTGGGGATCTCCTCCACGGAGAAGACGCGCTCCATGCGGATCGAGCCGGATCGCGGCGCGGCGGTGCGGAAATTCGGGCGGACTCTTGAGGGTTCGGAGGATTCGAGGATTTGATCTGGAAATTTTGGAGAATTTCTCCGGCTGGGTTTGGTGGGAGAGGAGAGAGCAACGAGAAATGGAAGGGAAGAGGGGAGGAGAGGATGGGTTGGACGGTGGCTGTAAATGAGTCAGCACACAGACGGCTTCACACCACCTCTCTCTCTCTCTCTACGCGCACGCCACTTTTACCTGCAGAACGTGGATTTTGTTTCAGCTTTTTTTTTCTTGGGACATGGCT
Organism: Cenchrus americanus; assembly: GCA_947561735.1. NCBI lineage: Eukaryota > Viridiplantae > Streptophyta > Magnoliopsida > Poales > Poaceae > Cenchrus > Cenchrus americanus. Next base: position 6,340,107 of record OX387240.1, on the reverse strand, counting down.
TTTTTTCCCCTTCCTTGACGCATATGACGTTTATATGTATATTTACAATTATTTTATGTTTATCTTCATGTGAAAAATGGAAAATCACAATTTATTCTATGGAGCTTAAGCATAAATCTACATGGCATACGGTGTTGTACTTTCACACGGGAAAGGAAAACTATAAATTGAATAATCTTTTCGCCTTCATCATTTTAATATTTTTTTTAGCTTCTAAAATCAGGATTCATGCCTTTTTAGAACTCCAGCTAATCCAAGATAATCAGGCTTAAAAAATCTTACTTACCTCCTCTTCTCTCTTTTCTCATGCATAAGACTGCCTCCAACAGTCAGCAGCAGATGCATACGGTGACCTAAACCCAAAATGAGTTCCACACAGTGATTTGCGTATTAAATCCGGCCTCTAACGGAGCACACAAATGAGCAACTCATTTTGCATGACGGACGGACGAGAAGGCAAAAAAACGTCCTCTTCGCCAAGCAGGAGGAGGGGGGCTGGAGCCCCCTACCGTCAGAAATGTTGTGATTTTGAGCAAAAGAACAAAGGAAGGGGGAGCTGGAGGTGGAAGAAGCACTGGAGAGCCCTCGGGGCTCGATCTTGGCTTCGCCACTGTCGCCAGGCATTGCACTTTGCCGCGCCTATCGCCCCCCCCCCCCTCCCCCCATCCTGGGAGGGAGGGAGGCAAACCTGGGTGCGTGACGTGGGAGACGAACAAAGTTTGCTTAACCCTGACCCCGGAATGGGTCTCGTGTTTACCTACTAGCCGAAGGGTGCGTTTGGTAGCGATTCTCACAGCTCCACTTCATTTGACATGCATCTGCACATGTACTGTAGCATAACTATTCACTGGATCAATTTCTCTCTCTCATCTTTCCTCCCTCTCGCAGAGCGACGTGAAGCGGGCGAAGCTGCAAAATACTAGCTTCCCCCGCCGCTTCCCTCTGACACGCGTAGTGTTGCAACAGTGAAGAAGCTGAAATCGGTGAATCGCTTCCAAACGCACCCTAAGTAATGTATCCACCACGTAGTCTACACAACTTTTACACTATCAATAAAATTAATTCCAGCTCAACATATAGTACATTGCGACGGTGACATGGCGTCGATATACGCGAATCAGGGTCAATTATGAGGTGACGTGGACATGCTCGATTACAACGTGATCCAAGCTTATCCCCTTTTTCTGCAGCTAGCACTACTGACATGACCAAAGTGCATACCCAGATTCTTCGATGGACCCCCTTTCCCGTTTCCGAATGGAGGGGTATTGCCTGATCGAGATCGCCGTCTCATCCAAAAAGCCGAGGCCATTGAATTCTTTTCCACGGGTATTTGCACGCTGCCGGCCGGGTCCTCCATTCTCCTTATTGGCTAGAGTTTCGACATCAAATCAGCACAGAAAATTAAATGCGTGTTGATGCATTCTATTATTATTATTATTATTCGAATTACACAATACATCAGAGACACTCACAACGCACGCACACTCATCCCTGTGAATACACACGCAAACCCTACTCCTAGGAGCATCTTCGAAGACTGTGCCGACAAATCCTCAAGATTGACGAAGTCACCACAGACGTCTCGCTGTCGACAGGAACATGAAGTGTTACATGTATGTTTTTTCGATCAAGAAATGTTTTGTTAATCACAACAATATTCGGGCTATAGTCGCACTAAGAAAATCGAGTTTTTCTCTACTAGATTATTCCGGGTTTCTTTTTTTTGAAGAAAGGTGCTCAATATTTTCATGTTCTTGCGTGTAAAAATGCTTCTCGAGTGCCTGCCTCTCCAAACATGTGCCACTTTCGAAGCCGTATGTTTTTTATACCAATCCAAGGGAATTCGTACTCAATTTCTCTTTACATGAGGTTTTTTTTTCTTATTTACAAAAAAGAGGTCCAAGAAAGCCGCCGGAGTCAAAACTCACATGATGATCCTAGCTGTTCATCACCGTTTGTCTCCCTTTCCGGGCGATGTTCCGGGATCCACTTGGAAGGGTGCACCTTCTTTGCTTGGCTCACGCAATTGACTTCTCATGGTCATGGGGACCCCCTGCAATGGTCAAGAGAGCAATTGGACAGACAGACAGTCCAATATCAACACTGCTTCTTCGCATCCAGATACAGTACGCTTCATGCCAGCATGGCAAGCTACAGTACATGCTGAGTTGGGTTCATACGGCCACTGAGTTTGGAACTCAACATCTCACGTCTGGGATTGAATTCGACCATAAATAGAGAGAGACTGGAAAAGGTACCAACATGAATAGAGGCCGGAAACGACTCTCCGTTATCCAGAAAAGAAACCCAACATCGGGTCCATTCTCCGCCCCAGCCAGGGGATAATTTTTTATTTTTAACCTTTTTTTAAAATTATTTTTATAAATAACCCCTCGGAAACTTTATTTGCACCGGATGACCCTTTTGGCCGCGCCCGCGGCGCGCGCGCGGCCGGCCCGGCCGCCGCCGCGCCACATGCGGCGCGCGCGCGGGGGCGCCACGCCGGCCGCCCGCGCGCGCGCGCGGGCGTGGGCCGGTCCCCGCCGCGCCACATGCGGCGGCCGCGGCGGGGCCGCCGCGCCACCGCGCCCGCGCGGCGGGGGCCGCCGCGCCATCCCGCGTGGCGCGGCGGCGCCCCGCCCAGAGGGCCCGCGCGGCCCCCCTTCCTCCTCCTCCCTCCCTTCTTCCTCCTCCGGCCCGAGCGTGCCGCCGAGCACCTTGCCGCCGCCGGCCGCCGCCCCCCCCCATTCCGCCGGATTTGGGGTGGAAAAGTGGGGGGATTTGTTCCCCGCGTTGTTGTGAAGGTATTGACCTACTTCTCTCCCTCTTTTACCGTTGCATTGTGTAGATCGGAGTACATTTTTGTGACCTAGGGTTAGTTATAGAAATTTGAAATTTACACCAAATGCAATTAGTTTTAATGGAAATGATGATTAGTTCATACGCGGTAGTTTCTCTCGCCCGTGTTATTGACGTGTAGAACTTGTTGCATGAATCGATTTAATGATATTATTGACGTCAAATGTTTATGGTAGTTGATAATGGGTGTAGCTATTATATGGATGACTAACAATTTTGTTGAATACCTAACAATTTTATTAGGGTTAATCTCGCACGTGTATATATATAACAAATCGAGATGGATATAATTTTTGTTGAACACAATTATAATTTTTCATGTATATTTTTAATAAATATCTATTTTAGTACTATATTGTTATTGAACAAGTTATAAATTTTGTAGATGGACTCGTTTAGTTCGCATGTTTCATGGTGGCGTAGTTAAAGAAAATGGAGAGTTTGAGAATATGATAGAGTTGGTAGAAACATTTGATGGTCCGCCAAGCTTTAAGGATGTAGTTGATTGTGCAATGGTCAACTATGGAGTTGGAATGCATGAGTTGTCATTTAGAGGTCGTTTTGATTGTGGGAAGGCTAGAGCTCATTATGTGTTGATGAGCTTGTCAAGTGAAGAAAATTGGAATCGGTATAAGAAGGTAGTTGGTCAAGCTAATGTGTCATGTCTGGAGGTTGTGGTAGATATAACTCGTGGGCCTAGTGGTAATGTTTACATGAATGAGGAAGTGCCGTTTGAGGCTCTACAGGGTACACAAGAGTCTACAATTTTGGAGGAGGACTTTGGTTGTAGGGAACCTAGTCGGGATGTTGGGATGGTGAATGATGATTTTCCCAATGATTGTTTTGAGCGGGAGGAAGAAACCATGGACGATGATGATATATCCGATGTACTTCGAAGAAGGTGATTCCGATGATGAGTCCGATGAGGAGCATGCGGAAGAGCAAAATGATGCCAATGCACATGCGGCCGAAGCACTCCTTGGTTTAAGTGAGGTTAACTTGGATGGTGTTCAAGATGATTATGTTGCGGGACCCTCGGTGAACCATACAACCTTTGAAAGGGAAGTGCACATAAGTAGGCCGCTAGTGAACACTATAAATGGTGAAAGTGAAGAACACGTGCCTAGGTTCCCGGACAACACTAGAATTGGTGATAGTACCGAACACTACACCCAAGCTCGCACTAATTTGGAATCCCTTCTGTTCGCAATGACAGAGACTTGAGTAGGATCGATAGAGCCATTTGTGATTCTACTAGGTTGTTCACGAAGGAATAATTTTTACCGTGGAGCCCGAGATACATGAGAAAATGATGTTTGACTCCCCGGATGAACTTAAGTTTTTCTTGTCGACTATGCAAGTGAAGCATTATAGGCCTTTCACCGTGGTCCATTCGGACAGGAATCTTAGGTATGAAGTAATGTGCAAACAAGGGTGCATGTGGCGTGTATGGGCACGACCGCAGAGAGGGACGAGGGAAATGGAAGATTACAAAGGTTGTGGGACCTCACACATGCTCGGCCGAGTCGTGAAGGGAGTTCACGCACAATTGACTCGCAAGTTACATTGGAAGGTGTATCTTAGGCGTTGTTCGTGAGAATAGTGAGGTGACGGCCAGCAATTTGATAGAGCAGATATTGATGTTTGCCGGATATCGTGTGAAGTATTCTAAGGCATGGCGGGCTAAACAACATGCAATTGCCTTGCTATGGGGCGATTGGAAAGAGTCATATGCAAAAATCCCAAGGGTCTTGAGAGCCATGAACCACTTCAATCCCGGGTTAAATGGTTCCCTTACGTGACCGGATCTCATGTTCTCGACGGTGGTGTTTTGAAGCCCGTCCTTCTACGTGTTTTTTGGTGCTTTCCACAATGTAAAGTGGCTTTCCAACACCGTCGTCCGGTGATACTTGTTGACGGAACCTTCTTGACCGCAAGTACAGAGAGGTACACTCATGATGGCGACTTGCCGTAGATCCCGAACAACAACTTGTGCCTTTAGGTTATGCCTTGGCGGAGAGTGAGAATGACGACAGTTGGTCATGGTTCATGAGGCTCCTTCGCATTAACGTACTTGGTCCAACGCGACGTGTATGTATGATCTCGGATCGGCACCATGGTCTCATCAAATGTGCGAGCGACCACCGGATGGGTATCCACCACTTGTTCATCGGTGGTGCATGAGGCACTTTGCCGCCAATTTGTGGCGTCGTCAAAAGAACAAGGAGGTAATAGGACAGCTTGAAGTTGCCGGCATCGGTACATACGAGAGGACCAATTTAAGGAACTGCACAAGGACTTAGTTAAGAACTTGAATGAGGAAGCTAAAGATTGGTTGGAGTATGAAATGGAGGATAAGGACAAATGGGCTCAAGCATATGATGCCGGGGTATGCGTTGGGGTATCATGACAACAAACTATTCTGAAAGTTACAACAACATATTTACAGGAATAAGAAGTAGACCCGTCGCGGGGATCATTGAATACTCATTTGAAAAATGCAATGAATACTTTGTGAAGAGATGGCGGATTGCACGTGATTTGTTGGATAGTGGGGGTAGAATTGGATCCTTTGCAGATGAGATAATGTATAAAGTCGGTTTAAGATCCGTGAACCAACATGCAGAAGCATATGGTCCGGACGAATGATTTATTCTATTCGAGGTTCCTCTACTACTAATGTTGGAGGGGAGAGTCATGGCGGTCGACACTATAGGGTGGACCTCCGGCCGCACTTGCACCCTCGTAACGGTCCTCAATTGTTGCATCTTCCTTGTTCTCACTTGATGACAAACTTGCACCGCTAGAGGTCTAGACTATGAAAATGCCATGTACTTGTCTCCTTTGTTCTATAGAGAACACACCATTAAGATTTGGGAATCCAGCTTTGAGCCGTACCTTGATCCGTCACAATGGCTCGAATATGATGGCCCGAGTATGTGCCACCGCCGTCTTTGAAGAAATTGAAAAAGGGTAGGAGGCAAAAGAAGCGTTTGAAAGGGGACATGGACGCGTGTCAAGGAAGGTTTGCCGCCGCTTATGATATGGGTGATTTTGAAGCCGATGCGACAAGATGACGTATCTTTGCTCAAAATGTCACAAAGAAATTAAAAACTCGCACGTGTCGGAAAAGAAAATCGAAGGGCAAGAAAAAAGCAACGGGGACAAATAGAAGGATGGGTGGTTCCAACTCGAGGGTAGGTGTCATGGTAGTACGTTAGTAGGTGAAAAATTATGAAATTTTGTATGCAAGTTAAATAATTTTATATTTCTATATACTTACCTTCAATTTTTAATTATTGTTACTAACTACAAGTAAATTTTTTCAGATGGCGCACCCGTGTACCCGCTCCTTGAGGCCGCATATGATGGCACCATCGTGCACACCTTCTCCGGCCGACCTTCACGAGGTATTTACAAAAGCCTGAACTTAAGATCCAAATTTATTAGCTATTGTACCTCCTAGTTGTGTTTAATATGTGAGCTAAGCATATTTCTTGCATTTTGAGGACTAGACATTGCTAATGTTGTAATTATTGAATTTTATTGTTTTTCAGGACTTGAACCCGTTGAGGGTGCGAGAGCACTTTCCACTTCCTTGGGACGAGAGATACGCCCCGTACTTGGCTAGAGCGGGGTTCTTGGACATTGCTTTGGTCGTGGTTCGTGGGTTGCTCGTGATGGACGGCCGTTGTTGTCGGCCTTGGTGGATCGATGGCGTCCGGAGACCCACTCTTTCCACCTACCGTGCGGAGAGATGACAGTGACCCTGCAGGATACCGCCATGATCCTTGGTCTTCCACTTGAGGGGCTGGGCAAGTGAGTGGGATCATTCAGAGTGCCGGTTGGCGAGACATGGTTGAGTTGCACATTGGGGTGAGACCACCGATGCTGATGAGGGGGATGCGTCGAAGAAGACCTCCGGAGTGAACACAGCTTTGGTTGAGGCAAAGACTTCACCGTTTGCCCCCGGGGAGCTCCTCAGCCGTTGTAGAGAGGCACGCACGTGTGTGGCTTTGGCACTTTGTTGCCACGTTCCCGCTACCGCATGCCGCGGTAACACCGTTTCTTGGATGGTTCGCCACTTTTGGGTCGGGATTGGGACAACATCCGTGGCTACGCTTGGGGTTCGGCGGTTTTGGCATGGTCGTATAGGCGCCTATGTGATGCTTGTAGGCGGAGTGGACGCGACGCCAACCTTGGTGGATGCGCTTACCTCCCGCATTTGGGTTTGGGAGCGTCTTCCGAGGGGCCGACCACACCGTGGGCCGCTTGAGGTACATACAAATCTTTTGTTATTTATTCATGCGTACTTATATTCATGAATTATTAATCTTTCAAATTTTGGTTATATTTTGCAGTGCTTGGAATCGGCGGGATTCTCGACCCACTTTTGCGTTTGTGTGGAAGACAAATGACACGGCGGTACGTGGTCCTCCGGAAGGAGGTACAAGTTCTACACAAACGAGTTGGACTGTCTTACTCGTACATGTACAAGCCCATGTCCACTAGTTCGTGTTCAATTAGTAAATTTTGTGTCATCACATTTTCTCTAAACATGTTGTATGTTTGTAGGTTGAGTGGCTACCGTACGACCGCGACTTTCCTCAAAGACGTCCAGCTTCTCACCCATGTGTTACGGAGACAAAGCTTCGTGGAGGTCGACGCGTGCCACTCATCATCTACTATGTTGTCGAGTGGCATTTGCCAAACAGGTGCTACGCCGCTTGGGAGGCTTCAGCCTTCGCCTCCAGAGCACACGTCCACCGTTCCAGCCTTGCACAAGTAAGAAACCAACTCGATGCATTTTTCATTATTCTCATATGGCATAAGTTGGTTTGTAAATAATGTGACAAGCAATTTTGTTATTTCAGGGTGAACAGGCAAAAAAGATACAAGGAGAATGATTGGACGGTGAAGCATGCTAGGTACTTGGACATTTGGAACAATCGGCAGAGGATGGATCATCAAGATGGCCCTGCTTGGCGTCCTGGACCACATAGAGAGTACATGAGGTGGTACCATACCTCTACAAGAACTAAGATCAAGCCGCCTTTCACGGATGAGCACATTGAAGATGCCCCCTCGTACTCCGACGACGACATAGCGGATGAGTACGACACCCTGACACGTGTGGGCACACAGCCAGAGCGAGCACCTTTGCACGATTACTTGGTAAATTTATCCCAATCCAATGTTGTTTGATCACTTCGGTTTCTAATAATTTGTATCTATAATAAGATTTTTTTTGTAGGGACAACAACTTGCAAGGCTTGCAAATGAGGCGGGAGTGGCTATGGAACATGCAAGTGCTTCCGAAGGTGGAGCCCTACGCAACTTTGCAGAGGTAGTATTACTTTTCAAAAACTAAATGCTTAAGTTTATTCCTATTTTTGGAATATGTCTTCATTTTGTACCAATTGCATGTTGCAGAGGGTCCGGAGGAGCTGCAGGCGTATGGCAATGAAGTTGAACTGCATAGCGGCTCCAGATGTTGTCCACGGCGGCAATGTTCAGGCCACTTCTTCAGGATCCCGCCGCACTCCACGGCTCACCACGGGGCTAGAAGCTCGACGAGGACCCCATCTCGAAGCACCGCTCGCACCGCGTCGGCATCGCCAGGTCGTGTTGTTGCTAGTGGCGGCCGTGGTCGTGGTAAGGAAATCGCCACCCCCGAGCCCGGATGAGGACGATGGAGACTCCTCCTCCTCCTCACCCGGCACTGGTAGTGAGCGTGGAGACCCCACGTACGTCTCGCAGATTCCGATGGACGTCCGTTTGATGCCCCACCCGCAACTCAAACACAAGGAGAGTCAACGAGTCGTAATGAATCCAAAAATTTCCATCCAAGTCGCATTTGAAATTACCTTGCTCTTCTATAGTGTTTTGTCCATTTTTTGCAGCCTCGCCCACCTCCGGCGAAGAAAGCCCGCGGCCGTCGTCCACGTGGGCCCGCCGGAGTTGGGAGTGCCAACGTCTTGGACACAGAACCGGGGGAGGGAACGCCGAGCTAAACAAATTTTCAGCCCGAGGACCAAATCCGCCGCCGTCGTTGATCCTATGGACCATATGTGATGTTTGTGTGTGCCGGACTATGTCTGGAGGCATGTCTATGCCTTAGGATGTTGAACTAGATGTTTGTGCGTGCCGGACTTTGTCTGGAGCATGTGTTGGCCTTAGGATGTTGAACTTATGGACTTTGTGTGATGTTTGTGTGTCGGACTATGTTTGAATGTAAGCACTTTGTCTGAAATTATGTTTGGTGCATGGGAAGTGTCCATATTGGCTTCTGGATGAGTGGATGAGTTCTGTCGATTTCCCCGCGGTGCGTCGAGTTGAGAGGGCAACGAAACCGTGAAGAAACTTCGTTTCGGGCCGGCAACAAAGGCTTGCCGCGCCATGCCCGTCGGCGCGCGGCATGGGCCCGCCGCGCCATCCCCAAGGGCGCGGCGGCCCCGGCAACTTGGCCGCCGCCGATGGCCACCTCTACCCGGGGCCGCCGCGCCACAATGCATGGCGCGGCGGCGCATGCCGCCGCGCGCGTCGGGCATGGCGCGGCAAGACGCGTTGCCGCGCTTAAATTTTACAACATCCAAGGATGCACCCCTCGGCCAAGGTTCAAGTGCGGCCGGGGCGCGGCAACACGTGCCTGCCCGCGCCACGCGCGGCGGCGCGGCAAAGGCCCCGCCGCACCATGCGGTTTGGCGCGCGCAGCCGGCCACCGTGCATTTACGCGTGCCGTGCTCGCCGCGCCACACCGCATGGCGCGGCGGGACCGCTTCGCTGCCGCGCCGCCGCGCGTGGCGCGGCCGCCCACGTGTTGCCGCGCCCCCCGCCGCACTTCAACCTTGGCCGAGGGGTGCATACCGGCTTTCGTAGGATTTAAGCGCGCAACGCGCTTTCTTGCCGCGCCATGGGGCATGGCGCGGCAACGGCATGGTGAAGCTTGATTAGTTGGCTTTGCAAGAACTAGGGAGGAATACAAGTTACTTACTTTAGGCTAAACATATGAATTTATAAGATCAACTTTTCCCATTGGACATAAACAAAAGCAACCAATAATATATATATGCAAAGCAACCAATAATCAACTTCCATAATATTTTCTCTATATTGTGGTGAAGTAACTTCATCGATAACCACTAAACGATTAAGTAGCGATGTATGCAAAGCTAGACAACGAACATTTCATAATACACTCGTTCTGCATATCTTTAGGATAAAAGAAAAAAACAGCGAATATAAAAGTTTCCCTTAAAAAAAGATCGAGAAATGGGGTCCACCACACCCACCTTCTCTTCTCTATATAAAGGGGGGTAGCCTCCACTCATCACTCACCTCCGATCCTCACAGTCAACCTCCACTCGTACATCATCTCCATTCCTCCGGCCGTTTGAGAGTGTTGGTTGTCCGAGATGGGCTCGGGGTGGGGGTTTATGGATGTGAGGAGGGCCATGGAAGCCATGGAGGGGGCATACCCAAATGATCCCAATAGATCCATATTCCGCTTGAACAAGAGGCCGAAAGGCGAGATCCCCCCGCAGTGCCATTGTGGCATGAATGCGGGATGCAAGGTCTCACGTGAAGATGAAACGTTTGGCAGAGGTTTTGGTGTTGTCAAAACATCGATCAAGCTAAAAAGGAGCTTGCGGCATTGGCAGTAAGTGATACTGTTAAGTACCATTGTACCTACTTCGTGGTGTTCATTTCTGACTTTGTATCTACGTGGCATATATTGAAGGGAAGCAGTAGATCTGTTGCTCCAAAGGTGACGAGGGCGTGCCACTTCGAGCAGTGGATCGACGACTTCATTAGTGGTCCAGATGCCGCGTTTCTGGCGAGGGGGAAGAAAATCGATGGAGACCCCAGGATCGAAGCTCTTGTGAAGAAGGAACTTGAGGACTTCAAGAAGTGGAGCGATGACTTCATCAGTGGTGCATGATTGTTGTTATGTGTAACACGTGCCATTGCTTGTGTGATTTAAATTTCCTAAGACGTGCTAGGATTAGTATTGGCACATGTGCCATGCATGTCATTGGAAACTCGTGTGATTTAAATTACCTAAGGCGTGCTAGGATTAGTATTGGCACATGTGCCATGCATGCCACCGCAAACTTGTGTGACTTAAATTCCCTAAGGCATGGTAGGATTAGTTGTGGCACATGTGCCATGCATGCCACCGCAAACTTGTTATGTAAGAGAAATGTCTAATGAAATAGCAATGGCCACGTTGTTGACAAAACAATTTGTAGTTCTTTAGACTTTTCGCTTTTGCGCTTGAAATGATGCCTCACCGAAAAGGCTAGAGATTCCGAGGAACCTAGAGTTTCGGGGTGCATAGATTTTTTCGTGGTGTTGTCGAATCAAATGTTGTACTTGGACAACATGGCTCACCGAAAAGGCTAGGGATTCCAAGGACCCTAGAGTTTCGGGGTGCATAGATTTTTTCGTGGTGTTGTCGAATCAAATGTTGTACCGGACAACATGGCTCACCGAAAAGGCTAGGGAACCCTAGGCTACTCGTTTCATGACCGCAAAGGCTTTTTCGCAGTGTTGTCAATTCAAATTTTAAAGCACACGTACATCGACCGGTGTTCTAGGTTCGGGCACATAATTGCTTGGAGTGTTGAACACACAAGGATTCTTTTGTTTAGGATGGCTTCTAACAAAGAGGCCGTGATTCGGACTCGGACCAACTTCTTCGCACACATACATGACATATCGTGTCCATCACCATGGGGTTCCGAATTGAAAGCCGCAAATGACATAAGGTAGTTTACACAACAATTACAACACTAATAATCTACTTGTACGAGAACCGTCCGATAACATGGAGCCAAAACCACTCGATTCCCGGGAAGGCATGTAGTAGTTCCCATACGGGGGTGGAGGTGGCGGGGATGGACTTGACGGTGGACTGTTCTTCATGTGACATCTGCAGTGCATAGCGCGTCGTCGCTAGATGGTGGATCCGGAGGAGTAAGTGCCTCCGCGAGCTCATGCTTCAGCCTTCTCGATGCGTCCTTCTAGGTACGTGATGTACTCTTCATATGGATGAATAGCTGGCGGATCGACCCATTGCGAGAAACCACAGCTTGTTAGGGTCATACGAGTACCGCAAGCAACAATAGTATGTTAGTTACCTAAATAAACTGATGGAAATACTCGTGGTAGTGTTCCTTACCCAGGCACGTGGACAAGTGCCAAAAGCGACGACCGGAGTAGTAAAGTCCAACTCCCTCATAAACTTGCATTACACACAACTCATTGTGCATGCATCTTGGCCACTTTATCGATTTCTTCGAATCGTACGGTCTAACATCCCGCAAAGATCGGAAATAACTCTTCTCTCTTGGTGGGAAGTACTCCTTACATTCGGGATCCCGTTCGTCCACAAGTCGGGACCGAGAGAATTATCCTCACCCGAGAAGTCATCCATTGCCGGTTATTGCGAACAAATTACCCGAAGGGTGACATATATAGGGAAAGAAAAGAAGTGGTGGGCCATTCAATCCGTGGGAGAAAACACACCCTACCCCCTACCCTACTACATGTGATGTGAGTACAAGGAAAAACACCCTACACCCCGCCACGGCTATATAAAGAGGGACGGCGACCGCAATACTACCACCGCCACACCTTGCGGCTCCTCCCTCTCCTCACGGGCTCATCTTCTATCTTAGGTACGGTTCCTCTCTTTGTTAATTTAATGTAATCGTTTAACTACTTCAAAATAATGTTCAATTTTTAACAATAACTAGAGATGTCTACGGCCGCCGCCGTGAGGGGGTCGTGGATGGTAATGGTGGTGGTGATCCGAAGGGCAAAAACACAAATACAACACCCCGCTCCGAAGAAAATGACCACTTTTAAAAGAGCCATGCTTCGTTATATGCAAGGAGAAACTGCAGATGCCATTGCAAGAGGAGAGGACCCCCCTTGGGATGGTCTTTTTGCTCCGGTGGTCTTTACGGTCCCGAAGCAAACCCGTCTCGCTCCTAATCCACCAACTAAAAAAGGTACCAAGAAGGATAAACCTTCGTCATCACATCACAAGGATGCCTAAATATTGGAACTTTGTATGAGGTCGTTGTCTTCGACCATGCGGTGTTGTAATATTTGAGCTACTATTTCGTTTACACCATGGTAGTGTTATATTGTTCCAAGAAAACTACATCCTTAATGTGTTGTAATAATGGAACTATTATTCCTAATTTTTTTATTCTTCTAATCTCCTCGCTCCATTAATAAATCTGCATGCAACACAACCAAACACATTTTTTCATTGAAAAAATTGTTCAATACAACACATACAACCGATTCTTAAGGACCATTCATCATCAACTACATCACATAACAAAGTGTTCACTTAACACAAAACTACCAAACACACTAGTTCATTGAAAAAAATATTACAATGCAACACATGCAACCGACACTTGACCACCATTCATCATCCTCCCACAATCCTCTTACCTTTTCTCGTCGGCCTCTCGCCTTTCTAGCCGCTTCATCCCTCGACCTATCCCCGGACCTATCCATCAATGCCTTCCACTCCTCTTCCTTTTTCCTCTTCTTCTCACTCTTCTCCTTTGCGGTCAACGGACGTATCCCCCGTTCTAAGAACTTCTCCCCGTTACAACGCCAATATGCCACAACTTTCTCGTAGTTGGCGTAACCAACTACAAATTCTAGCTCCACTCCGCTTTCACGAACCATCTCATCACAAATTGGACCACTTAGATCCTCCTCTTCCGTAAGGGCACACCATATTTTGCTCTTATCTTGTTTCTAATAGATTCGCTTTTAAACCTCCTCCCGTGTTCGAAGTTCGTCCCAACTCTAACATTAACTCACGACGACCAAGAAATTGCTCCCAATCACAAGTCCGCCCCTCCCGCAAAATATAAGACCGTATCATACAAAGTTAAATCAAAATGAGGACAACCACAACGGTAGTGCTACCTAAATCAAAGAAGTTCACATCGTGCTCACCCAAAAGTCTCCATATGCATTGCCACAAAACATTCCAAAACCGAGCTCAGATGGCACAACACCTTCCGTGGCTACTATGCCACACTTGCACCGTGAAGGTGGATAGCTAAGGCAAGGCCAAGCCTTCGTCCCGACTCGAACTCTTTCACTTCGCATTCGCTTGGCCACTCCGATCTTGGTCCATATATGTATTCATTGAAGTCACACCTAGGCCACCCACTCGAAATGCGAACAACCATTAATAGCAATGAGTCATGGACATTTATAAAACTTAAATGAGAACAAGGATATGCTTTTTACTTACAACAGTCTTTAGGGAGCAACGAAAGAATGGTGTAAACTTATTTGGGGCCTCAATGTTTGGTCGTTGAAGATACGCACGCACTCCACAATCACACACTGGAGGGTTGTTAACTCGCTCAATGGCGGCCAACTGCTTCTCCTCATAAGTCATCGGTGGAGGATTAGGTGGAGGAGGAACCCATCGTTGAAACTCATGATATGGCTTCAACACATGACTCGCATACGGAATAGACGTATCCTAGGATCAAACTTGTCGGGCCCGTCTATCCACCGCAAAAAATAACAAGGAGCCGCCGGGGGTGGTGCTTCCCTAATCCAACAACAAGAGAATGCTCTACCCGCAACTCCCGGCACACCTAGACTCGTTTCACATAAGCCGCACACCACATAAACAATTGGGTACAGGGAGAGCTCGAGGCACAGGACCGTTTTCATCCCACTCTTCGGAAAACTTCCTTTACCCCTAACAATGGCACAAGAACGTGGGTTTTGGTGGCTCATGTCTACTAATCCTGCAACCAATGATATCAAAATGAACAATCACTTTAAACATATTTGCAACATTGTATTAAGCATGTAGTAAAGCAAACCTACACTAAAGCATTGGTAAAGAAACGTATTTTCAACATATCAATAGATGACACATTGTCTAATGAAACTTTGCCAAAGCATAACTTTCAACAAATCCAACATCTAACACATCACAATTTCAAATTATTGTCAAACCCTAGCTCACCTATACATGCAAAATACGGCAAAAATAAGTGCTAAACCGAGATTAAATAAGGGCAATACCTTCCAAGGATACAGGATCGATTTCTCACGCTATCCCCGCCACAAATCGCCGGTTAGAAGGGGGGGCGGCGGCCGGCGGCGGAGCTCGCGCGGGGGACGGCGCGGGGCCGGAGAGAAAGGGGAGAGGAGGAGGAAGAAGGGGGCCGGGCGGGCCCTCTTGACCCGGCCCCGCGCGCGCCGGCGCGGTGGCGCGGCGCCGCCGCCGCGCCCGCCGCATGTGGCGCGGCGGAGGACCGGCCCACGCCCGGCGCGCGCGCGCGCGGCCGGCCGGGCCGTGGCGCCCGCGCGCGCGCCGCATGTGGCGCGGCGAGAGAGGCCGATTGCCGCGCCACGCGCGCGCGCGCGGCCAAAAGGGTCACCCGGTGCAAATAAAGTTTCCGAGGGGTTATTTATAAAATTAATTTTAAAAAAAAAGGTTAATATTAAAAAATCATCCCCAGCCAGGCAGAAGGTAGCATGAGAGGTAATGTCACTTTCAGCGCATCCCATTATGCTCCCTCATCCATGGACACCAACTGCTGGGTTCAAATCAAATCACAAGCCAGCCATATAAATCAGCATGGCCTTATCCTCTCCTATTCCTGTCCCCTCACGAGTCAGGGCAGCCTCATTCCAAGCAACATTCCATCTTCCAGACAAAAAAGGGATCAGCACATGAAATGATTTTACAATCCTTTCCCTTGGAAGTCAAAACCATGATAAAACATCACAATCTTACACAATAGACAATTAACGAACTGCCGCCTTTATTCGTTTTTTGGCATTCTAGGCAGCGTTAGAGCTCTCAGCACAACAGAAGCACCAAACAACACTAGCTGAACTAGGATCTGATCAGCTTCCTCATGATGGGCGTGGTCATATCAATGGCATAGCGGCCTTTATATTCCTGGTGTACTCCTCTAGCCTTTTCAGCCCTTCTTCAGGAGTAGCTGCTTCACATAACTGTCTAACAATTGCACTGCCAATGATCACACCATCTGCTCCCCAGCCTGCGATCTGTTTTTTTTTTGAAAGAAGATACCAAAACGCTGTAACACAGGCAAGAGTAGACCTCATGCTTAGTGAGAAAGTTTGGCGAAAGAAGTCTAATTCACCTGTTTCACATGCTCCAGAGTCGATACACCAAAACCAACTGCTACAGGTTTGTCTGTAACCTGTGAAGTCAGGAGGATGAACACAAATTTCCACAAAGATGTTACTGTACTGAACTAACTCATGGTCTACTGATGATTAAACAGATTATAGTTTCCCAACCTTCTTGATCTCCCTAAGAAGATGTTCCACACGTAAGTTTACGTTTGAGCGTGCACCTGTAACTCCAACAGCACTCACCTGCATAACATTCAGGTTAATAATGCCACTAGTCAATAAATCAAATTCAAGTGCAGGCGTCGAATATGATGGTGAAATGGAATCACCACGCGTATGTTCTAGTTGCCACAATTCCCACACAACCTAAAAACGTGCTAGTTTCCTTTATATCTTTTCTATACAAATGTCTGGTGAAATGAATTTCATCATCAATCTAATAACGTGATATCATAATTCACAGTTATTCCCTATGTTCTATGTCCTACTTCAGGATGTAAACTGTTACCTATGGTAGATGTAAAACATAGCTGCAATATATAAAGATTTAATAGGAAGATAGATGGGATCTTCTAGTCACTCACAAGATAAAGAAATCCTTCTGAAGCTTTTGCAATTTCTATCATCCTCTCTGTCGGCGTGGTTGGTGTTGTAAGCAGCACCTGTGGGCAACCAAGCAAACTATAAATGATAAATACCTGGTATTTAAGCTATCTCTTCTGTTGATTCGTCTACTGTCTACATCAATACTACAATGCAAAGATTTCTTCGGTCACAACAGCCTGAGTAATCCAAATATGCATTAAAATGGCCTTATCCTAGACTATCCTGGATTTCTGAAAGTGGACTGGACAAATCCGCCTTGGCATGTGTTCTAAGGCTAGCTAGGCTGATCCAAAGGCCTAGAATATCTTTTGCAACTGTGTATTTTTAAAGGCTTGGACTGGACCTAGCCCAAGCCCAAGCTGAAGATAGGCAGGTTTTATCTCGAGCGAGAATTTAGTTCGGAACCAGAAAACAACACAACTGTGAAAATACAACAAATTTTGTGTAAGTGGTATATGAAAAGATGAGAGTGAGGATGAACCAGCTCTATGTCGTGCATAATGGCCTCACTCCTCAGCAACACTGCCTCCTCCAAAGGAAGATCAGGTACTACAAGTCCTACAACATATAATCAACAGATCTGAATCTGACTGACAGAACCAACAAAATGTCTAAATCAAGTGTAAATCATGTTTACAATATACAGAAGATGGAAACATAAGAAACATCTTACAACAACAATGTATAAAACAACAATTGTCTGCATGACTCACTATGTAAGGAATTACCATTTACACCAACTTGTCTGATAGTAGCCATGAAGTTTTGCACCCCACGCTTCAGAATTGGGTTGTAGTATGTGAAGAGAACTACAGGGCAAGACAGCTCAGGTATAACCTCTTTCAGCATCTCTAAGACAGAATCGAGTGTAGTGCCTTTCTTAAGTGCCCGTGTTGCAGATGCCTATGAATGATGTGAAGTTAATACAGCTGAAAAAAGCTATATGAAACCAAATATGATATGTTGCAGCTGGTGGGAACAAAATGGCCATCACATGCCTACCTGAATAACCGGCCCATCAGCCAGTGGATCCGAGTACGGTACACCAACCTCAATCACATCCGAACCGCATGAATCGAGTATCTTCAATGCTTTTGATGTGGTTTCCAAGTCAGGATCACCAGCAGTGATGAACGGGATGAATGCAGTCTGAAAATTTCCAGGGTTAGACAGACCTCTTATGCAAAATTTCTACTCCAAAAACGCTAATGGTACACTAAGACACGGCACAAGGCAAGATCACAGCAACTGAAGATTGGCCATTTGGCCTCCAATTAGCATCTTATCATCTTGGTATACCAACTTCCTAGTGCAAATAATTTGCATAAAAGAGCATATTACACAAAACGATACACTGGTTTTGCACATACATATAAAGGTAGTTTACTGATGCACATCCTGCCAATCTTGGGCGATTCAGGACAAGATTTTTCACTGTAGACAGGTACAGAGTGCGCCTACAATGTTTTTTTATTTTTGGGGGGGGGGGGGGGCGGCCTAAACTTTGCTACATTCTGCCATGCAAGATTTTTGAAGGAACAGTATATCCTACTGTATCTGAACACAGACACAAATTAGCATATCTCCGAACCAAATTGCCAAAAACACAATTCTATACAAAAGCAGGCGGAGCTGCCATATGGCATAGGGGTCTTCTGACCCCAACGAAATTTTGTAATTACATGGAAATATACTGTTCACGAGTTACATGACCCCATTAAGCAATGAAGCAGACCTCGATGATCAATTTATCTGGCTTCACCCAGCTAAGCATAGTATTTCTGCTACAAACAGGTGGACACTTGCAAAGAAACTATGGGGGAAGTGTTAGTTTTGTGTGGGGATGAACGCACAGGACCAACATTCGCCTCGACCACCACTGCGCCACAATTTCTACCCTGCTGCAACTTAATCAGAAAGAACGAGCAAGAGATGCAGAGGTTGGACGAATCGGACACCAGAGGTCGCGGCGAAGTAAATGGCGAGGACAAAAGGCTCAAAATCACGCACCTTGCCCTGCACCCTGAGCCTGGAGAATGTCTCCGCGACGCTGCGCTTGCCGGCGCCATGGTTGGCCATAGGCACCGCGACGGTTGCCCTGGCCGAGGACCCCCGCCGTGCGCTAGTCCCGCTGGGGCAACGGAGCGGCCGGCGACGCGGCAGCGGCAGCGGCGGCGGCGGCGGCGGGGGCGGGGGCGTCAGTGAATCCTTGGTTGCAATTTTGTAGAGGTCATGCGTGACGTGATGCCCAGTTGGCCACCAAAGTTGCCGTCTGCCGTGGCCTGCAGCTCCAATTCCGCACTCGGCTTGGGCTAGCTGCAGCATTTGTGGTAGCATCATTTCCATCCAGGGTTTTTTTTACCGACCGCCGGATTTTTACCGCTCGGGAGCGGTAAGGGTAGCTACCGCGGTTACCGCGGTATACCGCTAAATACCGCTCGAATTCAAATTTCAAACCAAAACCGCTAAAAACCGCTAGTTCAAACGGTATCCAGGGGTATACCGCGGTATAAACTATTTATACCGCGGTATAAACTATTTATACCGCGGTATAAACTGTTTATACCGCGCGGTAACGAGTTTATACCGGTGCAAAGAAAAAGACCATCCGGCTTCGAATAAATGAAAATTTTGGCATGGTGTTGGCACAAATTAGTGTTAAATAGCACCCCCAATCAATGATTTATAGTTATACATAGAAATACTACACCGAACACAATAATACTAGCCGTGTATAAGTGAGTTGGTAGTTCAAATATAAATAGTTCATACAAATAATTCATACAAATAGTTCATACAACACAAGTTCAATGGTAGAAAGGAAAGATCCCCCCTGGGTCGCGGAGTGGTACTCGGCGATGGACATGACATTCAAGCCTCTCGCATCCTAAATTCCATTTCTACCTAAAGCAACAATTCTATTTCTACCTCTACCTCACATCCTAAATCCTACCAAAAATCCTAAAGCAAAGTAAACATAAATCCTAACACAAATCCTAGATCCTAACACAATTCCTAAAGCCTAAATCTACTCAAAAGGAAAAAAATATTACCTAATCGCGGTATACCGCGCGTCGCCCGCGGTATACCGCGCTCCCGCGCGGCTAACCGCGCGCCCGCGCGCGCGCGGGGGGTAGATCCGCCGCGCGCGCGCGCCACCGCCGCTACCGCGCGGTAAACCGCGGCCGGGGCGCGGTGGGAACCGCCCGGCGGCGCGCGGTAGGGGCGAAGCGGCGGCGGACGGCGCTTGGAAGCTTGCGGACGGGGAAGAAGCAAGGCTCTGGATGCTCGGGGGAACGCGGTTTGGCACGAGCTAGGTCATCTAGTTCATTTGGGCTTCATGGGCCTTAACGGGCCGGCCCATGTTTTTTCTTTTTCTTTTTTTTTCAACTTCTAAAGCTCCAAATAATTACCAAATGCACTCAAATTTGAAAATTTTCAACACCATAAGACTCTACAAATCATGAACTATTTTTTGGTGATTTTTATTGATTTTTTTCATTTTTTTAATTCAAATTCAAATTTGAATTTTGGGACCGATTCTTTACGACCGTTACCGTACTCCCAATGATAGCGAATGGTAACCGCGTATACCGCGCGGTTACCAACGGTAAAAAAAAACCCTGTTTCCATCATCCCGAATTTTTTATATTTTTTAGGGTTCCAATTTTTTTATGATTTTGCAGAATATGTGTCGGAACAAATTTTGCAAAAATATGCCGCCGTTTCTGGTATTTCTAGACGAAATCTAATATTTCTGAAACTAATTCTAAAAAGAATTTCTAATCTAAACTAAATCTAGTCTAGTATTTCTATGCGCAGTTCCGACGGAGCTTCGCTGCTCTTCTCCTGACCCATCAACCTCACTCGAATGCAAGGCCAATGCGGTGGAGCTTCTATTCGCTCGCTTTCCTTCCTCTCAAAGGCTCTTGCTCTCTCGGCCCCCTCTCGTCCGCCTTCGGCGTCCTCGCCAGAGTGCGCCGGGAGAGGGGCCCCAGTTCCAGTCTCTTGTAGATAGTAGTATTAGTAGTAGCTTCTAGTAGATCATGTGCCTCCATGGTTGTCGCCCTACCCTATGTGGTATATCTTCCCTGATGGTTGTTGTTGTCGTCGTCGTCTCCGGTGTTGTCTTCCTCGACATCTCTGTCACTGCCGTCGTCGCATCCCAAGTGAGTACGAAAAAAAACAACCTCCCCTCGAGCAGCTATACGCCCTCACCCACAGCTTCTTGAGTTCCCACGGCTTTGGTCTCGATCCGGTTGTGACGGAGGTCGATTTGGAGGTTGTGCTATCAGATTGGTTGGCTGTGCTTTCAGATTGATCGATCCCCTTGTTGGGTCAATCTAAGGTCTACTGATGCCTTTTGCCTCCTTCCATCTCGGATTGACTTCCTGACCTCCACCCATCCGCCCTTTTCCACTCACCTGCCCAATTCCTCCCCACCACAACATCCTCTACTCTCGGGGCTTCTCTTTGCAGATAGGAGATCCCTCTCATGGTGTTAGTGCGGCGTCACTGCCTTCCCCGGGGATCCAGGCTTGAGTCTCATCTACAACCTCTGGCGACGATTTACAACACATCATGTCGTTGGTGTGCGTCTTCTCCGATGGTTCGCCTGGCCTGTGTTTCGCCGTCGCTTTGCGAGGCCCTTCCACGTGGGTGTACGCGTCCTAGACGCCCCTGCAACCCTCCGCCTCCGCCAGTAGTTTCGTCGTCTCCGACGCAGCAACGTCGTCTCCTTCCTCAGCTTCTGTACTTCAATGTAATTTATCCTGTTCGGAGGTCCTGCCTGTGAGATGGATTGAAATATGTGTGTGTGTGGGGGGGGGGGGGGGGGGGGGGGGGGGGGGGGGGGGGGGGGGGGGGGGGGCCGACACGCTATGTGGTCGCTGCAGGAGCCGAGGCACACTACGGGAAAACGGTAGATTGCCGTGCGCCAAAATGTTTGCCGTGCGTTTTTCATCGGGCGCACGGCAAACCACGACTTTTTTGCCGTGCGTTTTTTTCCGGACGACGCACGTCAAACAAAAACACACGGTATCCGTATACTTTGCCGTGCGTTTTTCCGGCGGCGCACGACAATCACAAATCTTTGCCGTGCGTTTTCCTGGGACGCACGGCAATTAAAGGTTACTAACGGTTGACCGTTCCGACCGAGCTGACCGGCCGGGAGCTGACGGCCGTCAAGCTTTGCCGTGCGCCTTCGAAAACGCACGGCAAAGACAACAAGTTTGCCGTGCGTTTTCTTGTGGCGCACGGCAAAGTTACGCGCATTGCCGTGCGTTTTTTGTTGGCGCACGGCAATGTATTTTAAAAAATTGAGTTTTCACACCTTATTTCAATTTTTCCTCCACAAGTATATTATTTTGCACTCTACATTTCAATTATGTAATCATATATTTATTTTTGCTAATTTTAACGAATTGTTTTGATGGATAGGATTTTTTTTGTGTTAACCAAATTTGAACTGCAAGTGCATAAAATAATAAAGTCTAGTTTCTCGAAAAATGTTATTTGTTTAATTGATACCTTTTTAGGACCTTATGCATGAAAGTACTTGAAATTTAAAACAATTTGTTCGCGGGGAATGATAAAATATGTGTATGTAAAATGTTTTTTTATTGTATTAATTGCAAATGAAGTTTGAAAGTGATGAGATTTGTCGAGAGCTCGTGATCTACCGTGGGAAGGGTGTGAAAAATAGTATAAAGATGTTTGGAACGATCCGTCACGTATAGTGTTTAGAAACCGAAGCATCTAACTTGAAGTTTCATAATGTTTATAGTCATCTCACTTGGTACGTAGTCTTAATAAATTTTGAACTTGGTTTTTGACTTGAAAGCTTTTCTCTAGTGAACATACAACTTACATTGACTCATGTTAGTTCATGGTATTTTTTCGCATCCATTTATTAATTTTCATATATTAACTATAACTAAATAATTTAAATAGACATGTATTGAATTTGAGTAATAAATTCAAAAAAATCCTAATTGTAAAAAAGATATTCATATTTTTAACTACAATGAAAAGCTTCATCAAATTGTGAATTTTCCATTCACACAAATTTAAATTTTCCATTCTTGGCAAAACAAAAATTTAGGAATTTACTTCCCTTTGCCGTGCGTCGTAGTAAACAACGCACGGCAAAGGCGCCTATTGCCGTGCGCGCGCACACCAAAACGCACGGCAAAGGTCGGCTATTGCCGTGCGTTTAGGTCGCGAGCGCACGGCAAATGGAATGGCCCCACTTAGGGCCCGCCGCCTCCTTCTCTCCCGCATCGAGCCGCATCTCTCCCACATCGACCCCTCGCTCCCGAACACCAACGGCCGCCGCGCCCCTCTCGGATCCGCCGCACCCCCGTCCGCCGCGCCCCCTCGTCACCGCGCCTTGGCCGCCGCCGCGCCCGCCCCCTCGCTCCGGCGCCGGCCGGCCCGCCCCCCCCTCCTCCGGGGCCGCTCGCCCGCCCGTCCGCCGGCCGCGCCCGAGCCCTCCTCGCCCCGCCCGCTCGCCGTCGACCCGCCCGCCCCCGCTCGCCACCGCCCGCCACGCCCGCCCCCGCTCCCGGCACTCCGCAAGCCACCGGTTGCCCCTCGCTCCGCCCCCCTCCCTCCGTGTCCCGCGCCCCCTCCTCCGGTCCCGCGCCCCCTCCTCCGGGTCCCGCGCCCGCCGGCTTCTCGCCTCCGGACGCCGCGCCCGCCCCCACCCGCCCCCGGGCGCCCCGGCCCCCGGCCCCGCCGCGCACACCCCCGACAGGTGTTTCCTCTATTTTTTTCCATCTGTTGCATTGCAACCTAACACATTAATCCTAATTATACAGGAAGGGAAGTAGAGGCAGGAGGAGGGGGGAAGGGAAGAAGGGCAGGGGAGAATAAGGAGGAGGAGATGGAGATGGAGAAAGGGTAGGAGAGGGCCGGTGAACAAGGAGGAGGAGAGGGAGGAGGCCGAGGGTGAACAGGAGGAGAGGTGTGCTCCGGCCGTGCTCAAGCACCTCACTCCATTCGATCGGTAATCAATGTCTCGACCTTTCTCGAATGTTGAGATTAAATTAGTATGATGAGTTGATGACCTGCACTTTCGTAGTAGTGATGCATAAGTATGTTAGAATTAGATCAAATGAGTTAAATTTAGTGATGCATAGGTATGTTAGATTAAATTGGGGTACTTTGTTATGCTCAATGACAAAGTCAAAAAATGGCAAAATATCGGAGGCAAATCACTACTTCTTGTGTCCGGCCATCGAGCCGTGGGAAGAAATTGTTTTTGTGGCCCGACCTTCGTGTCGTGGATTTTCTTGCAGGTTTTGGAAACCTCACCGTACAGGGGAGGTGCTGCCGAAATTTTAAATTAACGCTAAGTTTTGATGGGTTTTTGCAGGAAAGCTCCCATTGCCGCAACCACCATCGAAGGAGTAGGAGGAGGCCACGTTGCTGTTGCCTAGGAGGCCTCTTCGGGCTCCGTCTTGCCGCCCGTCCCCGTCTCGTGTCGAGTTACTAGGTGAGCATGTGCCAATGCCCTTGTTTCCATATCATGTACCTAGATGGCTAGATCACGTAACCTAGTTAGGCGTCTCCCGTTCGAAAGAGATACGCTTGGAAATATGCATATGCTTGCATATCTATGATCGTATCTCGTTTCGAATTGTCCACGTTTTTTGGACGACTCGAGGATGTGTAGATGGGTTTAGTTTCCATGGTCCGCTCCGATCCGGGACGCAGTTTCGGCTTCACCTTCTCGTTGTTCTCCCGTACACAATCTCCTTTCCGGACGTGTACTTGGAGAACAATGGGGAGGTGCCGCCGAAATTCGTCTCGGCTAGGAGTAGAGCATGGGAACTAAACCCATCTACACATCCTCGGGTGGGTTTAGGACCTATCTTTACCTACAATAGCATGATAGATATCGTGTAGAAGCATTCATGCCATGTTAACAAATCTTCTAAGAGTTTTGTTTCTTACACCACCTTGTCATGTCTTTATATCACTGGTAAAAGAATGGATAACCGTGAGTGGATGTACATGGGCCGGAGGAATAAGCGTGACTTCTCCAAGTGAATTCGGGCGCAACGTCGATGATTCCCGTAAAAAGGCTTTTGACAAAGGACAATATAAAGCGCCGTGTCCATGTAGTAAGTGTGAAAATAAGTCAGACCAAACTCAGCTCACCATGGGTAAACACATTATCACATATGCGAAGGCTTATTACGATATGTTGTCTTCTCGCACGTAAACCACTTCACAAACATACTACCGTGTCTCAACCGGATGCCATAGGACGCTTAATGGCCCTAAAGTGTAAATTGGGAATCGGTCGAGATGGCTTTAATGAAATGATGACGCGTTTTTGGCTCCATACTTCCGACGGATCACATTCGCCACATAACATGTACGAGGCGCGTAAAAATCCTTCGTTCACTTAAGATGCCATACGAGATGATAGATGCTTGTACAAATGGTTGCGTCTTGTTTCGGAAAGAACATGCGGATGCAAAGTACCGCCCCAAATGTAAATCCTCTAGGTACCGGAGGTAAACTCGGTGATGGTCATAAGAAGCAATCGGACATCCCGGTGAAAATCTTACGGTACCTCCCATTCATACGGAGAATCCAACGACCGTACGCGACCGAGGAATCCGCAAAACGATGACATGGCACAAAGACGGCGTACGATATCGTCCCGATAACATGGTACATCCAGCCGATGCCGATGCTTGGAAATATTTTGACGACCAACATAAGGACAAGTGCCCGTCCTTCCGACTCCGCCGCAGCTCTCCTGAGACTCCTGTGGTGAGTTACTTGACATCTGCTCTTTCATTTCAATAATTACAGACTTAGAGAACGTAGAGACTTAGACTAACTTAGAAACCTAGAGAAAGTAGAGACTAGAACTTAGATTATAACATAGAAAACATGATTGTGGTCTCACATGCAATTTACTTTTTTATTGAAAGAATCAATCGGGGGCTTCGAATAATGTACAAGGGTCCCCGGGCATGTCACCGCCGATGCCCCCACAGCAGCTCTTCCCTCCTACTCAGTGAGTCGCGTTTATGTGATTTGAGTTCCTGGACTTTGTGGAGCTTTGCCGATGAACTTGAATAATGCTTGTTGTTGAACTTGTGGATTTGTTGATAAACTTGTGGACTTTCCGATGAACTTGGATCTACTAGTGGACTTGTCGATGAGTAACATGTGAATTTATCTATATGTGATGTCTTATTGTGATATATATGATGTATGTGATGGTTATTGTGACATATATGATGCCTGTGATGAATATTATGATATATATGATGCCTGTGATGAATATTATGATATATATGACATTACTGTGATTTTTGGGTATTTTTAAACGTGAAAACCAAAAAAAAATTGCAATGGTCACTTTGCCGTGCGTCTTTCGGAAGACGCACGGCAAAGTGACCAAACCCAACAGCCAAAACAAGGTGCGTTTGCCGTGCGTTTATGGAGGCGCACGGCAAACGTGCCATTCATTGCCGTGCGTTTTACGGAAGCGCACGGCAAACGGGCTGTTTGCCGTGCGTTTTATGGGCCGGCGCACGGCAAACGGGGGTTGTTTGCCGTGCGTTTTTAGGGGCGGCGCACGGCAAACAGCCCCCCGTTTGCCGTGCGTTTTGCTCCCGCGCACGGCAAAGCTTGTTCCACGCCGTTTAGAACCGGTGCCGTTAGTTGCTTTTGTTTGCCGTGCGTCGTGGAAAAACGCACGGCAAACGTTGTCTACCGTGCGTTGCCGAGCGCGCGCGCACGGCAAAGGGGCTTCGCCGTGCAAAATGCTACCGTGTGCCCTTTGCCGTGCGCCCCGACGAAAACGCACGGCAAAGGGTTTGCCGTGCGTTTTTGGCCTTTGCCGTGCGCTCGGGGCGCACGGCAAAGCCCCCGTTTCCCGTAGTGGCACCGATCTCCATGAGGGTTTTTGGGTCACCGATTAATTACGTGAAATGCCATCTTAATTCATTTTATCAATTTTTTGGGTCGACCTAATAACCTATTATAATGCCAACTTGCATCCCTAATTTCGTCAGATGGTTAACTTTGGGTGGCCCAGCGCCGACAACCAATTCCTTCCACTGCCCGCTCTTCCTGCCACTGTGTGAAACATCAAACAACGACAACCTTATCTAGTCCTCGTGCGATACGACGTGAGTGCGTGACACGACGACAGAGGTACATTTCCGAAAAAAATGTTTTGGTAATTTATTTTTGCAAAACCGTAAGAAAATATATAAAATTTCATCATCCCCAAATTTGCCAATAGCACAGCTGCACAGGAGGATGAAAGATGCACACGACATATGCTAAACCTATGCGGCTATGCTAATTATGAGTAGGGTTTTTAATACCGTTTCCGGCCATGTAACCGGGGTCTGGTAACGGTTAATCGGACCGGTTACCAGTGGAAACCGATCAAAATTCAATTTTTCAAACGAAGACGCTAGTGCAAATGGTTGTGACCAGTTAATCGGTCGGTAAGACCGGTTAGCCGACCAGTAATAGCGATTAGCCGGTCGGTTGCGAATACTACTCTGTTGTCCGGTCACCCGCTTGCATCTAGGCGCTTGCATCAATGGAAAACCAGGGGGAGAGGTTAGGCCGTGGCAGCCGCCACGAAATGGCAAAGAAAGCGGACCTGCATGCTGATGAAAAGGAACCGTCCGTCCCCTGCCGCACCAAAGGGCCAGCGCGGCAGCGCCCCAGCCAGGTGGCCATCGGCCCATCGCCCATCGCTCTCGTGGTCGAAGCTTTGCATATGCGCGTGAAACATATGCATGGTCACATCAGTTTATGCACCCACCCGATCGAAGCAGTGCTGCGCTGCTGCCTGCCATCCGCCGCAGGTCCCTCGATCTCTGAATCGAGGGAGAAAATGCATCCATGCATGCGCCATGCATGTCTTCAGTTCAGCTATGAAGGGCCCGGGGCCTGCTGTGGTTCTTGTGTGTTCCACAAGATGAAGAGCACAAAGGAGAGGTCGAGCTTAATATATAGACAAAGACGGCCGGCTGTGTATGTGGAAAAAGACGGGCATAACAGTCCAAGTATGGACGCTGTCCTTTTCCTGAAACCTACCGCCCGTGACGCCAACAACCTCAAGCGCATCCTAGCCAACTTCGGTGATGTCACAGGCCTGCAAACCAATCTGCGAAAAACGAGTGTAATGCCAATCAGCTGTGATAATATCGACCTTGACGCCGTCCTGGCCAACCTCCCGCTCACCCAGGCTTCATTCCCTTTAAAGTACCTAGGTCTACCACTCACCCCAAGAAGGTTAAAGAGAATCGACTTCCAACCTCTTCTTGATAAGGTAGCTGGAAAGCTTTCCACCTGGAACGGCCGTAATCTCACGCAAGCAGGCCGCGTCTGTCTCGTCAAATCAGTGCTCTCGTCCCAGCCTGTTTATCTCCTAACCGTGCTTAAGCCGACGAAAGAGACCCTTCTGGACATCGACAAGCTCCGTAGACGCTTCCTTTGGACAGGCACCGACACCATTTCAGGAGGCAAATGTAAAGTCAACTGGACGAGGACCACACTGCCGAAAGACCTCGGTGGCCTCGGGGTCCTCCACCTCGAGAAATTCGCGAGAGCCCTGCGTCTTCGCTGGCTTTGGCAGGAGTGGACCTCCCCGAATAAGACCTGGGTCGGAACAGAGGTACCATGCGCCGAAGCTGATAGAATCCTCTTCGCAAATTGCACGCGCATCACCTTGGGCGATGGATCCAAAGCCAGCTTCTGGGGGTCCAACTGGCTCCACGAACAAAGACCGAAGGACGTCGCACCTCTCGTTGTTCGCAAAATCGAGGAAGAAAACGCGCTCCGTTGCCTCCGCTCTACACGATAACACTTGGATCGGGGACCTCAACCACCGCTCGGGCTTCACCGCGGAGCACCTCACGCAATTCGTCACCCTTTGGAGCCTCATTGAAACAACGACCCTTCACCCCGACCGGGAAGACATGATTGTCCGGACCGGACGACCCACGGTCTTTACACCGCGTCCTCCGCCTATAAAGCTCAATTCACCGACCGCCCTTCTACCCCCGATCTAGCCTCTATCCGGAAGGTTTGGGCCCCACCTAAGTGCAAGTTCTTTGCTTGGCTCATCTTGCAAAACCGTGTGTGGACGTGCGACGGTCGGCGCGCGAGAGGTTGGGACCACTCCCCGGTTTGCCCCCTCTGCAGACGTTCCGTGGAAACCGCACTTCACCTTCTCGGCGGTACCGCTACACGCGCCGACTCTGGACTGAGGTTGCCCACTGGTTAGGTTGGCCAGAACTTCTGCCGGCAACTTGGCCCCCCTCCTCGTCCCCACTTGGCTGGTGGACTGTCACCCCTCCGCGACGCAACATTCCACAGAAAGCTTTCCGTTCCGTTGCGTCGCTCATCGGTGGGAGCTTCGGAAAGAGAGGAACTCCCGGATCTTCAATCGGACTGAGTCTCCGATAGCCAATCTAGTTTTTAAGGTCAAGGAAGAGTTCTCTCTGTGGATCTCCGCAGGCGCTAAGGGCCTGGCGGCTCTGAGTGTTCATTTGTAAATACTGTATAGGCTTTTCTTTCTTGCTTTCCGGCTAGCCGGCTGTTTTCACCTTCTTTATCAATGAAATTGGCACTTCCTGTGCCATTCGTTCAAAAAAAAACAGTCCAAGTATGAGCTAGTCAATTATCCATCTTTTCCAAGCAAATTATTAGAATGTTTTTGTTTTTTTGAGACAAATAGGTACGTACTCCGTAATTCTAATTCATGCGGCTCAATATGGACCGGGGTGGACCTAAGTAGGAGTGAGTCCTCGCTCAATTTTTTTTGCATGAGTAGTTAACAATTTTTCACCATGTTAATATTTATCAATTCTCACTTTCTCAGATACTCTTTAAGGTGTCCCCTCACTCAAAAATTCTTCTAGGTTCACCAGGCAATTGGTCGGCGGCATATTAATTTAATGTTGGCTCACATTATTAGTCATTGTTATTTGTAAAATTTTTTTTGACCGGAGTCAGTGGGGAAAGCCCTCACCTATTTTTTCCTTGATCCGTTTAATTCACTCTTACAGGAAGTCGAAATCATCAGGTCGGTTGCATGCTACTCAGGTACTCTAACCACTAGGCTAGATGCTCTTTCACCATTGTCATCTGTAATTTAGTTTATATGAATTATACTCCATCCTTTTAAATATATAACATCTCAAATAGGCTAATTAGCTTAAAAATAAAAATAATCAACTTGTTCTAAATGTCATATAGGCAGCATGGATAAACCTGAGAATCTTCTCTCTCCTTTTTGAAACAATGAATAATCATGTAGACATTCGTATTAGCGTGTGGTTGCTACAGTTAAATTGAAGCAATCTTGCTGCATCAGATCATTGTGTTGGAACGGTCTCTAATATATGATTTTTTGGTGGGCTCCTTTGAAAGGCGTCTAAACATGCTAAAGTTGGTTAATTATTCGGTGAACCGTGTTAAAATTCATGCTATTTTGTCAAAAGAGGAGTACCTATTTTGTTAAAAGAGGAGTACAGGTGCCCTGTTGCAAAACTAGTTTGGCGCGGAGCGACCGCGCCGCCCGTGCCCCGTGCGCGCCCATGTGGGCTTTTTTTCTTTTTCTTTTTTTTTTCTAGTTTCTTGTAACACCCGAAAATTCCATCACAATAAAATATTGTTAGCAACATGGTTTAGTTTTATTTTCTAAGGATTTAATAAATTTGAATAAATAAATTTGCCTTTAATTAAATTAAACATCATTTAATAATTAGAATCAAACAAGTGATTGTGCATCATATTGAAATGCATGAGTTTTTGTTTGTGGTGTGATTTTAAAAGTCTTAAAAATATTTGTGAAAAGTCCTTAAATTAATTGTGAAAAAGTTTGTGGAAATTGGTGTGAAAGTTTGAATTAAAAATGATGAAAGTTTGAATTTAAAAAAAATGCTTGAAAACTTGTTTAAAAGGTTTTCTAAAAAGTCTTAAAATAGTTGGTGAATTTGTGTTAAAATTTGATTTGAAAAAATTTGAATTTGAATTTGGTTTGAAAAGGATTTGAAAAGAAAAGGCAAAAAAAAAGAAAAAAAAACAAAACCTAACCTAACACCCAGCCCAGCTCTCGCGGCCCATCTTCTTTCGGCCCACGCGGCCCACTTCGCACCCGCCTCCCCTCCTCTCTCCCTCTCACCGACGGACGGGGCCCACCCGTCGGCCCCGTCCCCTTCCCCTCCGGCCCGCCGCCCCCCTTCCTCCCCCCGCGCGCGCCGCCGGCCGCCCGCACCCCGCCGCCTCCCTCGCCTTCCCGCGCCGCTTCTCCTCCCCTCCACCGAGCCGCGCGTCAATGCGCGGTGCCCCACCCACACGCACCGCCTCGTCCCTTTCCCTCCCTCCACCACCGCACCGCACGCCATTAATGGCGCCGGCGCCACCGAGCTCCGCCACCGCCTCAACCGCGCCTCCTCCCCTTCCCCCCTCCCGGGCTATAAAGGGGCGGGGGCGCCACCCCCTCTTCATCCCGCGCCCCTCCCCTTCCTCTCCTCCCGCACCGCACCGCCGCCGCCACGGAGCACCGCCGCCACCGCCGCCCCTCGCCGCCGATCTCCTCCTCCGCCGCGGTTCCCTTCTCTCCGGCCCCCGGGGGTAAGCTTCCCCGCCTCCTCCTCTTCGTCCCGGTGCTTTCCCCCGTGCGAATTGGTGCCGGGAGGCCAACATTGGCTCCTCTCCGCGAGCCCCGCCGCGCGCGCGCGCCGGCGCGCGCGCGCCGCCAGCCGCGCGCGCGCGCGCGCGCGCCCGTACGGCGCCGCCCGTCGCCCACAAGCCGCCACGGCCGTCCGATGAAGATCGGCCGCCCGGATTAAAAGCAATTCATAACCCTTCACCCGGTCCACGGTGGGACCGGTGGACCGAGTCCACCGGGCGCGGTCCACCGCCGACGTCATCGCCGACGTCATGCTTGCGCCGGCCCACCAACCGCAAGCCGCCACGCGTCACCAGCACAGCTCACCCGCCGGCCGCCCGGGCACTTTTGCAAAAAGGACCCTGCGGTTTTTAATATTACAAAAATACCCTTCCACCTATATAAAGCTTTTCAAACGGTCCTTGTTTTTATGGTTTGAACCCCGAGCTCCATAGTTTTCATGTTCAGCGACCCATCCTTAACCTCTTACATATTAGACCTTCTAGTTTCACACATATTTATGTTTAGGTCCCCGAAATCTTGCGAAAAACCCCCTAAACTTCCGGTTCTTTTTTACAATTTAGTCCCCGAACCTTGTTTCGGCCATAACTTTTTCATCCTAGCTCCGTTTTACGCGTTCTTGGTATCCACGCGATCGTCTCTCCGAGTCCGTCATTTCTAAAAGCTTGTTTTAGTCTTTTGGTAATGTTTGATGTATTGTTTTATTTATTGTATGTTTTCTTGCATGATCGTAGCCAACGCGCCGTTCGAGGAAGTTCAAGAGCAGAGCTTTTCAGATAAGGAAAGTAGCTTATCGTTGGAGAAAGGCAAGTGACCCTAACCACCCTTCTACCTATGCTTTAATCAAGATCACTATAAGTTAATCGGAACATGGAGAACCACCCAGGAAAACAGTGCAACCACAGTCCATATGGCTCTGGCTTAGCCAATTAATTAGGTGTGCGATTGATCTGATGGCCCTTTTCCGAAAGGAGCGAGAGGGGGATCCGGGTTGCGGGGGGTATAGCCCGGTCCTTTTGGGGTAGCAGCCTTTGCTAAGGTGCGACCACTAGGGAGGGTTATGGTCCGCCCCGATCCGTAACTATGCGGGTCGTTAGTCTTTTGTATACCTTTGTAAAGGCTTCGTAGCGTCCCTATGCAATCACACCTCGGAAGTGTGGTATTGTGCACGATCGGCACATGCGTGGTTGGGTTCAAAGTTCTTTGGAACTTTTACGCGAACTCGTGGGAAAAGTGTGCAACCTCTCGCAGAGTGTAAAACCGATCGATCGGCCGTGCTCACGGTCAAGAGCGGCCCGGACCCTCACATGATTAATTGAACTTAAAGATGGATTAATATTGCTTTCCTGTTATTTCGTGGCCTTGCCGAGTACCAACCATAAGTGTACTCATCCTTGCTTACGCCGTTCGCAGAAGAATCCCGGAGTGGAGTACTTCACCGACTACGAGGAGTTCGAGGATGCGATCAACCGATCGAAGCTTGTGGAAGATGAAGATGGAGTCGCGTCTTCATAGTTATCGTTGTTCGTGTAAAGACCTTTGTGTCTACCATCGTGAGTGTAATAAAAGTTAATAAACCTTTTCTGTACGTTTTGAGCAATGTCTTGTGATATTACACTCATGAGTCTATCATATGTGTGAAATTGTGATCCTGGCACACATATGAGATGCATTCGGTTTTCTACGGAAAATCGGGTGTGACAGAGTGGTATCAGAGCATTGCGATCGTAGGACGCGGCCTCAGATAGAAATGGTCGAGATTAAGGACTCTCTTTCTAGAAAACCTTTCCAGCATTCAAAATATCTTATTTACGCTTAAAAAAATATTTTATTCTTTATCCTTTATCAAAATCAAATCTTTTGTTTTTCTTCTACACTGAGACTGATTCTTGTTCTTCCACCTTGAACTACCACACGTGTTTTATAGGATAGATTCTTAGGTTGCCTACCCTTCTATCAGTTTCGTTTCGATAGAGCCGTTCTTGTGAGGACGTGCGATGTTAATGCTTGTTGATTGTAAACATGCATGATTTGGATCTTTGACTTGATTGGAATGTTTTTGTGGAGTGATGGCCACAAATACATCAATAAAATAATTAAAGTTAAAATTTGAATCTTAGCCCCTTTTCTCTGATTCACCTTTATCAATTCAACTTCCTATCGGAAAACTTCTCTCTCTAACAATCAAATGGTAAACGCCAGGTCAGGAGCTGGACAGAATATTCCGTTCGTCGTCAATTAACTGAATCAAGTTCCCTCCACCACAGAAATTAGCAATGGATCCCGCGATGCAGCAGTTCTTTACGGAACAGATGCAGTTAATTCAGAACCTCACCGCCACTGTCCAGAATCTACAGGCACAGCAGAACCAGCCACCACCTCAAGGACCCCCACCACCTCCACCACCAGTGAACAAGCATAGAGAATTCATGAGCCACAACCCGCCCACTTACTCTCATTCGGTGGACCCCCTCGATGCCGATGATTGGTGAAGACCATCAACAAGATGCCGAATATCACCCAATGCAATGATCGTGAGAAGGTTTTGTATGCCTCGGGACGTTTGGAAGGTGCGGCCTACGATTGGTGGGATGCTTACACCGTCGCACATCTT
This sequence comes from Cenchrus americanus, assembly GCA_947561735.1. NCBI lineage: Eukaryota > Viridiplantae > Streptophyta > Magnoliopsida > Poales > Poaceae > Cenchrus > Cenchrus americanus. The sequence goes on along the minus strand of OX387240.1, from coordinate 6,306,148 downwards.
TGCTGCCGACACCATTACTTGGCAAGAGTTCCGGGAGAGTTTTCGTACACATCACATCCCGAATTGGTGTGAAGAAGGCCGAAGAAGAAGGAATTTCTAGCTCTAAAGCAAGGCAACATGACGGTTAGTGAGTATCCGGATCGGTTTACTCATTTGTCCCGCTATGCACCGGATGAAGTCAACACGGATGCAAAGAGACAAGAACGCTTTCTCGATGGTTTGATAGGGCCACTTAACTATCGGTTGCGAGCCACACATTTCTTAACTTTCGGATGTTACTCAATAAGGCTATAGGCTTGGAGAATAAACGCGGGGAACTTCGTGAACGAAGCGCAAGTTTCAACCTCAAGGTCAACCCGGCGGTAACACCCGCCCTCGTCACAACCCATCGCAAGACTCTCGGTTTCGTTCTAGCACACCGGGCAGAAATCATGGACGAGTCGGCGGTATCGTTCGTTTGATGAACCCGAAGAATCCAACCCAATGACACCCCGTGGCTCCAAATCCTCATCGGAATCGCTCGGGTGCATCGAAGGAACACTACTCCGGTTCACCCCGGTGGATGCTTCAACTGCGGAGAATTGGGACACTATGCTAGTATTTGCCCTCGGCGCAATATGCGGACACCCCGGAGAGATAACGAGAGGTCAACGGAACAATATGCATGGTAGGGTGAACCATGTGACGGTCGAAGAAGCTCAAGGAGACAAAGATGTTGTGCTTGGTACGTTTCTTATCAACTCGTACCCGCAACGCTTTATTTGATTCGGGGCATCGCATTCATTTATTACTGAACGATTCGTGACAAAGCATGATGTACCCAAGAGTTCCATGAAGACACATTTGCTAATTAGTTCTCCAAACGGTGAAATGAAATCCACCTATGTATGCCCACAGGTCAATCTTAAGATCGGAGAGATAGATTTTGAAGCAGATTTAGTGATTCTAACATCCAGTGGAATAGATGTGATCCTTGGTATGGATTGGTTAAGCAAGCATGATGGAATCATTTTGTGTGCCAAGAAGTCGGTGCTCTTAACTACCCCGCAAGGAGAGAGGATTGAGTTTGCCGCTACAAGCCCGAAGAAGAAGGAGAAGTGAACAAGCTCGTGATAGTAAACCGTCATCTTTCAAGACATCTTGTATCTCCTCTTGTTTCCCGATCCCTCCGAATCTCGGGACGAGATTCTTTTTTAAGGGGGTAGGATTTGTAACACCCGAAAATTCCATCACAATAAAAGTGCCCGGGCGGCCGGCGGGTGAGCCGTGCCTTGGTGACGCGTGGCGGCTTGCGGTTGGTGGGCCGGCGCAAGCATGACGTCGGCGATGACGTCGGCGGTGGACCGCGCCCGGTGGACTGGTCCACCGGTCCACCGTGGACCGGGTGAAGGGTTATGAATTCATCTTTATTGGAAAAATTATGCACACAACTCGGCGTTTACGGGAAAATTTATGCACACAACTTGTTGTTAGAGAAAAAAATATACACATAAGTTATTCTTTAATTAGTTGTGCATACAAGTTGTACGCATAAGTTTTACGCGAATCAAACTTATGCTTAAAAATTATCTGACAAAATATAAGTCGAAGTTATACACCAAAGTTGTGTGTATAAGTTATGATATTCCAAAAATAAAAACTCATGAGAAGAAAAAACTTTCCACGAAAGTTGGGAAGAGGGAGGAACCGGTCGCTAGGAAGGCTCCTAGCGACCGGTCGCTAACTAGCGGTGCCCATGCCCCGTGTGCTAACTATATATGTGTAGCTAACATTTCATTTTAACGGTCTAACGGCATCATGCAACGATAGATGATTCATTCTGACTAGAAGTAGCAGTACACTTTACACATCTCTCTGCCAAACTAAAACAAAAGGCAGCTTCATCTATGATCATAAAGTTCTTATATCTTGTCTCTAATTCCATCTAAAAAATAATCAAATTTCCATAAAATATCATGCCTCTAATGTTCATATCATGGTAGTGCATTCTTCATGCTCCTAGCATATTTCTCCAGCCTCTTGAGCCCTTCTTTGGGAGAAGCTGCTTCACCTAGCTGCCTCACCATTGCACTACCTATAATCACTCCATCTGCACCCCACTCTGCAATCTGTGTCCATGCATGTACAAGGATGGATGGGAAAACACGAGTCAGTTTTTGCAGCAAAAGAAATTAAGAGTTCAGGCATCGTTCAATAAGAAAAGAACACCCTTTTCTTTATACCTGCTTTACATGCTCGGGTGTCGATATGCCAAACCCAACAGCCACAGGTTTGTCAGTGACCTGTTTAACCTCCTGGATGAGAGACTCAACACGTGTGTTCACGTTCGCGCGGGCACCTGTAACTCCATTGACGCTCACCTGCGCGACACGATCATTTGTGAGGAGGAAGCCTAAATACTTGCAACAAAAAAAGGTTAATTAGGGTTTAATCCTGTCATGTACCAGGTAAACAAATCCATCTGAACCTTCCGTGATCTCCCTCATCCTGTCTTCCGGTGTAGCTGGAGTTGTGAGCAGCACCTGCATGAGGAATCGACGATGCAGCCATTGTTCATGTCAAATATAGCCTTTTTAAAACGACCAGCAGTGTTCAGAAAGAAAATGGCCGGATGGACCTGTACACCTACCAGCTCGAGGTTGTTCTTGATGGCTTCGCTCCTGAGAGCGCTCGTGGCCACGTGAGGGAGATCAGGCACTAGAAGCCCCCGTGCGCCGGCTTCTTTGACGGCGGCGGCGAAGTCCGCCATCCCTCGCTCCATGACGGGTTTGAAGTAGGAGAAGAGCACCACCGGGCAGGACAGCTCCGGCGTCACCTCTTTGAGCATCGCCAGCACGCCGTCCAGGGTGACCCCGCCGGCCATCGCCCGCGCCGTCGAGGCCTGGATGACGGGCCCATCGGCGTAGGGGTCGGAGCAGGGCACGCCGAGCTCGATGACGTCGGCGCCGCAGGCGTCCAGGAGCCGCAGCGCCGCCGCCGTCGTCGCCAGGTCGGGGTCGCCGGCGGTGATGTACGGGATGAACGCCGTCTGCTCGATCAATCGTCGCGCACCAGAGCACCGGTCAGAATCGTATCCGTACACGAGAACCAACCCTACGTACGTACAAGAGAAGAGACAGACGTCGCACACAAAAGTAGACACGCACCTTGCCCTTGGCCATGAGCCTCGACATGGTCCGCGACACCGGCAGGCATCGCTTGCCGGCGTGCTTGGCCGGGGCCGCCGGGGCGGCCGGAGCCACCGAGGCCACCGCCCTGATGGCCGCCACGGCCTTCCTCCTTCCCGGCATCGCCAGCACACCCGCCGGCCGCCTCGTGATGAGCGGCGACGGCTGAACCGCCGGGGAAGAAGACGGCTGGGAGGTCGACGCAACGTTGAGCGCGAAAGCCATGTCGCTAGCAGCTATAGCTGCGGGCTCGATCGATCGATCGATTCGTTGGAGCCTTGGAGCTAGGCTTAAAGCTTACCCGCTAGCTGGATGGATCGTGTGCGAGGACGAGGAGCAAGTCTCGCTGTGGTCGAGAGCTCTGTGCGGAACTGATGAGCTTACTCGAACTCTGTAAATACTTAGGCTTCAGTGCAATGCTCCTGATGATGTGTCGGGGTTTATATAGCCATGGCTAGCCGCGGGAGGAGATCGAGGGAAGCTAGCTGAGGCTGAGGTCAGGGACGCGGCAAGAATAAATCTTCCGGCATGGCATGGATGTTGATTGGGAACGCGCGCGCGCGTCGGTTGAGATGTAGTGATGCATCGATCGATCGGTTTCACGTGGACAAAAACGTGCCTGATATTTAATTCTGTGCTCCCTCTATTCTGATTTACATGAGGCTGAGTAGCTCAAATTTAAGCTAAGCAACGACAAATAAAAAAGAGGCTCACTAGAATCGGTTGCGAAGCCAGCCCCACATCTTGGGGGGCTGCTTCTTCCTTCTTCCTCCTCCAACCCCCCTTTTCCTCCTCTTCTTCTACCTCCAACCTAGGGGGGCTTAGGAGGGGCTCCATGGTGGTGGCAGCGGTAGGGGGGGCTTTAGCCCCGGCCGCCCCACCGCTGCCTTCGCCATTGACTACAATGGCATGTGTGTTTGTTGAGCGCCAATTGAGTATGAGTATACTTAATAAGAATCATGTTTGACTGTCTGACACTATAAATAATCAGGATCGTCAAACTTCTAACTTATTCTGCCAACAAATTCTCTCGACAGGAGGATTATTCTATTTTTTCTAGATCTCAGATAATCGATTCTCAGATAAAAGCTCAAACAAACATGTGCTTGTATAGGATATCAGCATATCCAACTTAGATCTTTCCAGGTGCCCTGTCAATCTTTGATTTGCATAATAAACTAATCTAACCCTTTTTCAGCCACAAAACTAACTCACCAACAAGTAGCATTTAAACTTATCATCAGGCCCACGACAAGAGATCGACATTTATGAGTTAAGAATTCTCAGCCGTGTTTTCTTTTATTTGTTCCACACGTCAAAATAATGCTTAACTACCGCGCCACTAGCCGCGTTCCAGATTTATAAAATTTGAGTTTGACGCACCAACGCAAACCATATGGCTGCAGCCTGAAGTTGTAGCTGCAGCTGCGCAAGCGCACACTACGGGAAACGAAACACCCAGTTTGCCGTGAACCAAGGGCTCAAGGCGAAGGAATAAATACCCTTGACAAACGGTTTGCCGAGGGCCACTCTCGGCAAAGAGCTCACAGTAAATTTCAGCTGGCAAAGTGCCGCTTTGCAGGCCCATCGATTGGGCGGCGCAATGTGAGCGACAGTGCCGGGCTGCCCATTTTCAGGGGCCGCCAAAACACGGTCATGCATGTAGCCAGTCCACTAATTACTCTATGCATGCATGCAGTCATGCACCGCGCCGCCCCATTAATAATTTCCAACTACACAACACAAAGTCAGTGCAAAGCAAATCTAGCTCGTGCATGCAGCCGTGCATGTACAATTTAGGTGCACCTCCGATCCCCATAGGTGTAATTATCTGTACCGGTAACATTGACACATTTAATATACTAAAACAAAATAAAAAACTGACATACACCCCAAATAAATAGGAGCGAGGGAGTAATCTTCTACTAAGTTTATAGCTTTCGTGCTAGCTATTAAATATGTTATCAAATTGCACTCATTAGTAAACTGACTCACATCTCGACACCTAAAAGCGTCTCCAATAATAGTATTCCGTATGAGCTAACACTAGCTCTAATAATTTATAAATTTGAAGGAGAGAGAGTATACAACAACTACTTTTGAATGTTTATATTAATTATATTATTATCTATACATATATTTTTGTTATTTGTATTTTGGGGACACCATTTTATATTTGCTCCAGGGCCTTGTAGACTTAGGTACGGGCATGTCACTTTGCCATGAGTCGAAGCTCAAGCTCACGACAAAAGTCTGTCGTGCGTACTATTAAGCCCTCCGCAAAGTGTTTTAGAAGCCACCAGACCTCGGCAGTGACCGCTGCCACCATGTCGTCGTCTCGGGAAAGTAAGAGGAGGAGGAGGAGAAGGAAGCCACTGCCATCACCACCAGCAACAACTCAAGAGGACGAGGAAGCCCCATCACCTCACCGGCCGCCGCTAGTGCCCCACCGGCCACCGCACGCCGGCACTAGACCGCCACGTGTCGGCCGCCAGACGACATGACCACCTCCACTACCACCCCTACAGCACGCCGTCGCTAGCACCACCGTGACGAGACTCCTCTGCTACCACCGTCATGGGGCATCTGGATCGGGCTGGAGCAGGGGGACGGAGGAGCAACCAACATCGATCTCGTGCATCCGCTGGAATGGAGCAGTCAACCGCAAGGGGGACATGGAGGTCGCCATTACGCAGAGGAAGGAATAGGCCGCGACAGCTGCCACCACCGCGCCTCACCCCACCGCTGCTCCTCACCACGACGACTGTAGGGGGGAGGAGGGGGACATTGAGGCTGTGGCGGCGGAGGACGGGGCGGCGACATGGAGAGAGAGAGAGAGGGGGGGGGAGAGAGAGAGGGAGGGGGGGGGGGGAGAGAGAGAGAGAGAGAGAGAGAGAGAGAGAGAGAGGTGGAGGGAGGCGGGGTGGGTAGGAAGGGGGGATTATATAGGCTTTGTGAGGGGAGGGGCCAACATGTTTATTGGGTCCACTAGCCCAATTAGGCTTTGCCGTGAGCCCATGTTTCGGCCCACCGACAAAGGGATTTGTTTAAAACAATTACATCAAATGTATTTGATCAGTTAAATATAATAAATACAAAATACCACATTTTAATATGGAGTAGCACATGTTATTTGCGAAGAGTAGAGAAATTTTGAATTCAAGTTCTAATTTGAATGTCACTTTGCTTACAATCTAACATCTTCCTTCTTAACATTATAAAATTTCTTCGGAGATTTTTCGGTTTGTAAGCAATGCACGTGACAAAATGTGCGAAGCACATTCAGTTTTTTACCGCAACATTTCTGTATGATATCACGAGATATTGACAAATTTCATGATTTTCAGACTTCATTTGCATTTTTTTAGAATTTTAAAATCATTCAGATGCGCATCTTTGATCACGTTTCCTAGACAAGATGTTGAAAATTTATTTTCGTTTTATGGCTAAGGTCTAGCTAAATAATATGAATATCATTTTCCACTTATTTTTCTTCTATTATCTGAATCACTTGCCGTTCAAATTTGACTTGACTCAAAAAATTGCTTGAAATGCAATTAATTAGTGAAATATAGAAAACAAATAAAAAATGTAGCAAATTTTAACATGAAGTACACATGTTGTATGGAGAGGGTAGAAAAAAGTTTAGAATGTAGAAGATAAATATGACTACGGGTTGCTTCACAAGTATCCCTTCTATATTCGTCGGAAAAAGAAAACACATTTAGATTGGAAATTTGAAAATACTTCCTTACTAAAAGTTGTAGATGTTTTCAATATGTACTATTGCGATATAATATTTTTTATTCATATGAAGATATATGAAAAAGCTTTGAAAATATTTTGATGTGAGAAGATGATTTTTTACCGTTGGCCAAACCAAAAAGCACACGACAAAAATAAAATGTTTGCCGTTGGCTAAAAAACACACGGCAAAGTCTAATTTTACCGTGAGCGGATCTCCAATCTCACGGCATATACCTAATTCGCTGTGCGACCGCCTTTTGCCGTGAGTTCTCGTTGTACCGCGCTCGACAAAATGGTTTTCCGTGAGCACGAGAGAAAACCCACACAAAAAGCAGGGTTCACTGCAAACTACGATTTTCACATCCTGAAAATCTGCCTGCTACCGAGATGTCTCCGGAGTCCGGACCAAAACAAAAACCATGGCTCATCGTCTGATGTTTAGCTGATCGTGTCAATACAATGCAACAAACATATTTCCTTTCAGCTATTATGAAACGAAAAGTGAAAAGAAGAAACTTTGATCGTGTTTATAGCAGGGAAGAACGAAACATCTGAAAAATACTTGTTTATTTTCAGCTACAAAACTGGCTCGCCTGCAAGTAGAGGTAGCAGTAAACTTATCATCAGGACAAACATGAGGAGATCGGCACCTATTAAGAGTTTAATTAAAACTCCCGGCCGTGTTTTCTTTTCTTTTCTTTGGTTCACACGTCCAAATAATGCTGGATACATTGCTTTGCTACTACGTACCACCAACAAGGCTTATTCAATTGGCGCCGGTTTACAAAATTCAACAGGAAAATAGTTTTAATTTGACGCGTGTTGTTTTTAACGAGTTTCGTGTTTTCTGACGTTGACACTTGATTTGTTTTTTAATTTCTCCACCAACAAGGCTAGTGCCTAGTGGTGCCCGGCCGTCGTTTTCCAAGCAAGTGGAGGTGCACGGACAGCGTCACTGTTCCTAGTTGGATCGACGACTATTCATACATGCATGGATGATTTATTGTCACCTGTGCAACGCTAGAGAGATGGAAGATGGATGCATTAATTATTTGCTTCACAAACGTTGTGTCATATACTGTAAGTATATCCAGTGACGGATCTGGGATTACTTTTAGGAGGGGCTCTTCTCCTTTTCTTCTCCATCTAACTCCTTCTTTCTTCATTTTTCTTCCTCAAATTTGTAGGAGGGGCTTAGGAGGGGTTTTATTGGATTTCCAGCGGCATGGCGGGCTCGAGCCACGCCGTCCCTGCGTATATAGTTTTTTTTTTCAGAAAATGAAGTAGAGCAATTAGTATATCACTGATAAAGGCCACCCATCGATTTCCCCCACTGTTATTAACAGATCATATAAAGACCGCGGCACCTAAAAAGATGGATGCACACCAGAAAAGAAAATCCGGAGGAAGAAAGCATAAAACATGTGCGACACGTGCTTTATGACGTTGACATACAAATGGCGCTATCAGTTCGTGCGGACGACATGAATTATTCAGGTTGAGGATCACAACGTACAAATTAAAGCATATATATAACTACTAATTCCCGGACCATGGAATAGTCTTGCAACGTTTTCCATTCCAACCAAAACAAAGGTATCATGCATCTCGATCTAGATGCATCCACCTGCTGCGCCCCACGTACACAAATGTAAATCAAAGGAAAGAATCTTATTACTTGTCGTACATATGCATGCTAACATGCTAATATAATGATCTAGTGACCGTCGATCAACACTAAGATACAAAGCATCGATGGTTCATACTACTGTAAATCTTTCTCTATGGATACCAAAGAAGAGTCAACTTTCATCCAAAGCTTCACTAAGCTTCACTGTTCAATGATGAGCCGATTTATTGCCAGTGTATCTATGGTAGTGCATTCTTCATGCTCCGGGCATATTTCTCAAGCTGCTTCAACCCTTCTTTGGGAGATGCAGCTTCACCCAATTGCCTCACCATTGCGCTGCCGATGATCACCCCATCTGCACCCCACTCTGCAATCTGGCCATGAACAATAATGCGAGTAGAAATATTCAGTCCGGTTGAGCAAAAATATGCATGAATAAGCTTGTCAGTTTGACCTAATCAGGCAATTGAAAGTTTTAATTAAGTTGGTAACAGTTTTTTACCTGCTTTACATGCTCGGGTTTCGAGATGCCAAAACCCACAGCCACAGGTTTGTCAGTAACCTGCAAGCACATATTAGTTATGTGCTTAGTGATTGAAGGTACTATGGATATTGATAGTGTGGAACCGTGCCGCTGTCGGCAAATAATGATAGTACAATAAGAAATGTCATTGTATTTCTTCTTCTTCTTCTTTGCATAATGTGTACCTGTTTAACCTCCTTAATAAGGGACTCGACACGTGGGTTCACGTTTGTGCGGGGACCCGTAACTCCAGAGACGCTCACCTATGATGATTAATAAGGATGACGAGTAAACGTTATCATCTAGTTCAACAATAGCTAACTAAGCTTTCAAAGACAATCTGAACTTTTAAGCATTTTATTTATGCACCGGTACTAGTACCTACCAGATAAACAAATCCTTCTGATACTTCTGTGATTTCCTTCATCCTATCTTCTGGTGTAGTTGGCGTTGTAAGTAGCACCTGCATCCAACCATTGTTCATGTCAGACAAAAGCTTTCTATATATAATGCCAAATGGGAAAAAAAATGCTTCTCCTTCGGTTTCTAAATGGTGAATGGACCTACCAGCTCGAGGTTGTTCTCCATAGCTTCACTCTTGAGAGCACACGTGGCCCCATACGGCATATCAGGTACTATGAGGCCGCGGACACCGGCTTGTTTGGCGGCAGCAGCGAAGTCGGAGAGTCCCCTGTGCATGATGGGATTGAAGTAGGAGTAGAGCACCACGGGGCTGGACAGCTTCGGCGTCACCTCCTCCAGCATCTCCAGCACGCCGTCCGGCGTCGTGCCGCTCGCTAGCGCCCGCTCCATGGAAGCCTGGATGATGGGCCCGTCGGCGTAGGTGTCGGAGAAGGGCACGCCGAGCTCGATGACGTCGGCGCCGCATGCATCCAGGAGCCTCAGCGCCTCCGCCGTCGTCCCCAGGTCGGGGTCGCCGGCGGTGATATACGGGATGAACGCCGTCTGTCATCACACACACGGACACACGGTAAACCAGAGCTCATTTACAATAATCCGCACACGCAATTCAAAGCCCAACTACATGTATTGAGATAAGACAGGAGTGCACACCTTGCCCTGAGCCTTGAGCCTGGCCATGGTCTGAGACACTGGCAGGCATCGCCCGCCGACTCCGGTGATCTTGAACGACGGCGCGGTGGCAGGCTGCTTGGCCAGCGCCGGGGCCGCCCTCACAGTCGCCATCACAGAGCTCCTCCGCCTCGGCATCGTCACCATCGCTGATGTCACACGCCGCGGGAGCAGTGGCGATTGAACCGCTGGGGACGAAGCAGACGACGCGATGGTTGATGCAGCCTGGAGCGCCAAAGCCATGTCGGGCCTGTAGTTTGCTGTTCGTACTACCGCGATCCTCGATCGAGGCTCTGTTGTGCTTTGCTAGCTGTGTGGTTTTGAGGTGAGCTCTTTGCTCGAACTGTGGGGTGTGCTTAAGTTTGGATGGATGAGTCGATGAGGATAACTCGGCTCTGCCCGGCCAATTTATATAGCCACACGGCAGCAGGAGCCAGGAGGTCACATTTCAAAGTAGCCAGAGACGACATGGCAAGAAGTTGCAAGGATGTCACCGAGGTTGCGTCGATTTGTTTCGAATACAAAAAACGTGTGTGGTTTATTTATTTCCGGGTCACATGGTCTTGTTGGCTTTGTGGGATGGTCGGCGTGCTTAATTTAATTAATTTCATGCATGCATGCATGGCAGCATGGGACACGACGCGACTGCAGGATCACTAACTGAAGCTAGCTGTTTGTTGTCCTAGAGTATACAATGCAAGTTAATCTCGTGCATGAGACACGACTGCACACGATGACGAGTGGATCACTGGTGAGTGATCACGCCTGCACTTGATTATGTTAAAATTCTACCATATACATAGGAAAGAATCAAGAAAAACTCGAGAGATAATAGTTAGTCTCTGTGGTCAACGCATGTAAAATATGCTTGCAATTTAGTATTGGTTAAATTGTTAGTGTCGGCTGGGGATCGCCATTTGAAAGATAAAAAAACGTGTACAATTCAGTATCTCCGAGAGTCTCTTTAATTTAGTTAGGCCTCGTCTGGAACGGAGGAAAGCCATAGGTCAGCGTTGCTTAATTTCCTGTTGCTTTCGTGCAGCGCTCGCGCACTAAACGAACTGACCAGCATTAACTCATCACCGCAACGCTGCAGTAATTAAGCAACAGGAGAGAAAATCATGGCCTGCCAAGCGCCATCAACCTACCGGCTGAACCATCAACTCCCTTCTACGCAAAAGATAAAAATAGCATGATGTGTATTTGTTAATTAGTCCATTGCTAAATGTGAGTGATATTTTTTTACTCTTATGTTGCCATGATTTGTCTATTACTGGTTCCTGCGTTCCAAACACACATTGGTATCCATTTCATGTGTTTTTCATTCATCTGTTTTCCTCCTTCACCTTTGTTCCTGTGATTCCTATGGTTCCTATATTTTTTACTAGTAAGATGCACGTGCGACACGCACGTGTTTACACTGCTGGGCGGAGATATTAAAGTCAGGAAACAAGCGAACTTGAGACGTAGGCATGTGCCACACACATTTTAAACAAATAGTATAAAAGTAAGGTTGTTAAAAAATATATGATTGTTATTAGATTTCAACTTTAATAGAGTTCACAAATACCGCTACAGGGCACATTTTATTTGTAAGGAATCGGATGCCCGTTAGCCTAAGACGGGGAGGGGGTGAATTAGGCAACTTAAAAACTTAACCTATGACTTCACTATTTTTTCTCAAAGTAAACTAGAACATACTATCTAGATGTGCAACTAAGGTTGTTCTAGTGTGAAACTCCCATCCCAAAAGAAGGTTTGCAACCTATAGCCAATCCTAGCATGATACTACTCTAGGAAAGTAGAGGCAAACAAAGATTGCAATAGAGTAAATGCGGAAACGTAAAGGAGATGAGAGGAAGCAAACTCTTGACACGCGATTTATCCCGTGGTATCGGTAGGCACTAAGCCACCCCTAGTCCATGTTGTTGAAGCACTCACACAAGAGTATTGCTTCCCGGTCACCAAGTCTCTCCCAAGAGCACCAACTTGACTTGCCACAAAGGCTAGCCACTTAGGCACTTGTCAAGCTCCCTTGGTCACCTTGATGCCGCCTCCACTAAGGAGCTTCTCCACCAAGGAAGGGGGTATCCACGTCCCCCGCACAAAGTGTCCTCGGCGCTCCACACCAAGCCGGAGGGTCGATGACGATTGCCGGTGAGCCACTTAGGCCCCAAGGCTTCCGGCGAACCATGTACAACAGGATTCACTCAAGAATCACCTCACAAGGTTGGCACAACCTTGCACTCACTCAGCTCTAAGCTAAGCCTAGCACTAAGCACATACACAAAGCATGTGCAAGTCTAAGGATGAGCAATTAAGCACTTCGATGGATTGGATATGATCTTGAATGTGTCTTGAACTCTTCTGCACTTCCACACAATCCAGCTACCTCAAATGGGTGAGTGGAGGGGGTATAAATAGCCCAAGGCATCAAACTAGACGTTGGCTAAAGGCTGCTAAAAAGGTACCGTCGGATGATCCAACGCTATGCTTTTCCGGGCGTCGGTTAATCCGGTGCCCCTCCCACGTCACGTAGCCGTTGAGGTTCTGCGACACAAGCCGCTCCGACGCTATGCTCCGACGCTACGTCGGATCATCCGTGTCTTTGAAGGCCTCGCGTCCAAGTCGATCTGTTAGCTTCCAACGGACGGGCGTCGGATAGACCGACGCTATGCCTTGACCAAGGCGTCGGATCATCCGGTCTTTGAAGGCTTCGTCTTGGCGCGTCTCTGTATGAATTCAAACTGAGCGTCGGATAGACCGACGGGGTCCCCACTCAGACCGTCGGATCATCCGGTGCTACTGTCTTCCTTGCTCTTCCTCTGCAACTCGTCCGACGCTACTAAATAATGGACCGTCGGTTCATCCGACGGTACCTAGGGTTTGACCCTGTGCACCAACTCGTCCGACGATTGCACCGATGCTTGTATTTGAGGGACCGTCGGTTCATCCGATGGTGTCTTCTCTTTTCCTTTTCTTGCTCGGTTTTGACCCTTTGTTTTGGCATTTTTGCATGTGGTTTTCTTGCATCCTTGGGACCTAGAAATGTCTACAAAGACATGCTCAAACAATATGGTTAGTCCCAATGATCATGTTGTCATGAATCACCAAAATCAAACTCCGAACAAATGGCATATGAGGCCATGTTCGCTACAATCTCCCCCTTTTTGGTGATTTATGACAACACAACCAAAGCAAGCATAAATTTGCTAGAATTGACAGAATTAGAACCACTTACACTTGCTTGGATGCTTACCATCATCCAAACTCCCCCTAGATCAAACTCCCCCCTTTTTTGATCTTCATGTTCACATTCTCCCCCTTTGGTCTCATACCTTGAAAGCACTTGTAAGCCTCCTTGAACCCACTTGTAAGCTTAAGCCACAAGCTTGCTTTGGTCCCACATTCTCCCCCTTTGGAATAAAATCTCCAAAAAGTCCCAAAGCAAAAGGATCGAAGAAAACTAGCAAGACCTAGCAATCATAGCTCAAAGGAGAGATGTTAAATGCAAGGAGAAAGCCGCATGAACCATGATCCATATGTATGATATCGATGAAGATACCACATGTGAGAATAACTAAGGTGGATCACAAGCTCATGAGACTAGCATGATACAAACTAAGCTCCCCCTAAGTGTGTGCATAAAAAGAATACCACTTGCAAGACAAGGGTAGTGAGAAACAAGTGCACAACTACAAACTTGTAAAACAAGGAAGCTTAGAGCATATCATGCAAAGAGGTAGCTTAAAGGACAAGAGATAAAACAAATGGGTTCTTGTTACATTACCACTTGTAGATATCACTTGTAGTCTTTTGATTATTGCATACCTCCGGGGGATTGATCCTCTCTACCTTGTTGGCACCACATTGAGATGAGCCACTTGGAAATGATATCACTAGGTGACACCACTTGAAAGAAGCTTGTATAGAAGACACTTGGGGTACCACAAGGATTAGGAATGTATGAGTACATTGCTTTGTAACGCCCGCGTTTTTAGCTCTAAATAAATCACCTACTAAATCATGCGTAATTTCAAAAAACGGTCCGCCGAGCTCGGTTACCATTTAAACCCTAGCCGCCGTTTTCTCTCTCTCTCTCTCTCTCTCTCTCCCCGACGCACGTGCCGCGATTCCCCGCCGCACCGCACCCCCGGCCGCACCCCCCGCGCGCCTTCCCAACGCCGCGGTCGGCCACCGGCCGGGGAATCCCCGCGCACGCCGCGGTCCCGCCGGCCGGTCCGCCTTGTCATCACCGCCGGCCCGAAAATCACGCCGACACCCGAAAAACCGGGAAAACCCCCCGCGAAACCCTCCCCAAATTTTCCCTGACAATCTTCCGGATCTTTCCAAAAATCCCCTCCTCTATTTTCCCTCCTCTTTTCTAATTTTCCTCCCCATTTTCTTTTTTTCCTCCTTTCCTCTCCTTTCTTCCTTTTCTTTTCCCTTTTTCCTTTTTCTTTTTCCTTCTTTCCTTTCTTCCCCCCCTTCTTCTCCCCTGCTCCCCTCCCTGGCCGCGCGCGCCCGCGCGCCGCCGGCTCCGCGCGTCTCCCCGGCCGGCCGACACGGGTTGACCCCGGCCCGCACCCGCCGCGCGGCGCGGAGGGCGGCCGGCCGACGGCACGCGGGCCGCGCCCACCGGTGACCCCCCCTTCTCCTCCTCTTCCCCCGCCTCCCCCGCGCGGCGGGCGGCACCCGACCGGCGCCACCGCCACCACCGGCCGGGGCCCGCGCGCCGGCACATCCACATCCCCGCACGCCACCGGACCGGCGAAGCACCCACCTCCGCACGCCACCTTGGCCCCGCCGCCCCGCGCCCGCCGGAGACCGGCCGGCCGCCGGGCCGCCATTAATGCCCCCCGCACGAGCCGTCAACTCCCTCACCGGCCACCGAAGCTTGCCCCGCGCCTGCACGACGGGTCTAATCCCCGGCCAAATCCCTGCAAGGTTGACCCGCCGAGCCCTCGCGAAGCCGCCCGAGCTCGCCGGAGTTGTCGTCACCAAGGAAAAAATCTTCACCGCCGAACCGACTTGCTCGGCCTATAAAAGGGCGGCACCCCTCCTCGCCGCTCCCCACCCCGGCCCGCGAGGCTTCCGGAGCATCCAATTGCGCCGCCCCGCCACCATTCGCGCCGCCGCCCTCAACCTTCCCCGCCGGCCGCCCCTTGCCGCGGAGGAACCCCCTCGAGCAACCCCTGACCGAGGTGAGCATGGGAGTGGCAAGCCCTCGCCTCCCTCTTTCTTTTCCCCCTATCTCCGGCCGCCACCAACCCCGGGAGCTCGCCGCCCCGCCGCCGGACCGAGGCCGGCGCGGCCGCGCCCCCCCCTTCGTCGATTCGAAGGGGGGAAAGGGGGAAGGGGATGGCATTTTGCCAAGGACCCCCCCCCGTTTCCCCTTATTACTTCAAAACCGAGCCCTCCTTTCTTATTTCTCTTTATTTTTCCAATTAAGCCCCTAGGTTAATAGTTAATCAAAGGATAAACACCTGTTATACCCTAGAATAAATTACAAAATGACTCTAACTTAGTTTATATTAGCATAAACACCCTTCGTACCATTTGTAGGGATTGCTAATAGGTCCCTAACTCCTATACCACCCCCGTGACCCAACATTCACGATTAAACCCGGACCTCACCCCGCTATTTCCCCCGTGGTACACCACCGAACCACCACCCCCTAGGGCTTATATATACCCCTTCTCCGCTCACCTTTCCCCTCCCCGAGCTCGGCGGGAAACGTGTATGCTAATATTGCTTGCTTGCTTGTATAGCCGACGGAGTAGACGGAGGAAGGTACCCCGAGCCGAGATCGAAGCCAACTACGCGAGCGAGAGCCCGAGGTCCCGAACGCCGAGCCGGCACTCCCCGAAGACTTCGAAGACGGCAAGTTCAACCTCCCCCTTTGATGCATGCTTCTGTCCTAGTTTTATAAATATGCCCTTTACCCGTTTTATAAATTGCATATTGTTTTACTGCAAAACATGGTAGGATAGCCACCCTTGATTGCTATGATTGAACCTTGTTTTGGCCTAAATGAGTGCTTTAAAAATGTGTGAGTGCTTTCAAAAGGTGTGAGTGCTTTAAAATGGAAATGGGGTATTTTTGGAAAATGAGTACTGAACTGGGTAGACGGGATGGACGTGTGTGTCAGGAGTATGGGTGAGCTCCTACCTGTGTGGTTGAGCGTGTTGGGAGTTGTCCATCTTGTCGGTTAAGGACCGGGTTGCGTGACATCTCACATGACCCAAAACATCGTACAACCACTCGACCGTTGTATGTGGCAACGGCTTAGCATAAACCCCACTAGTTAATCTACTTGCCATCTGGTGTGCGGGTGAGCGACGGGAGACCAAGGAGTAGGGGTACGCTCTGTGTGAGGTACGCCCTGGTTATGTGGGATAACCCCTTGGGTGCTTTCGTGGTGGCTCGTAGTGTTAGCTAAGGTGGGTAATGGCTATGATAGGATCCGTACCGCGCCGAGGTGTCCGTGTGACGGTACCCTACTTGTGGGTAAAGATGTACAACCTCTCGCAGTGTCAAACCTATTCGAATAGCCGTGTCCACGGTATTGGATGAGTCACGGTGTGGTCACAAAAACTAGTGTTTGGGATGGGATGTTTTACGGCGTGAGTTGTTTTCCGGGTGAAGTGTGTGGCCGTGTGCACGGGCTACGACGGACGGGAAGTCCGTAGTTCCACAATGGTTTCCCTAAAGCTTGTTGAGTTACTTGGGTTATGGAAATGATTTGCGAAAACCTTTTTGAAATGAACCCCCGCATGTGTAAGTTTGCAAAATGAACCTTAACTCGATCCTTGTTATATCTTATGCATGATTCAGCTTATAAGCCCCTCCGTGGGTGGGGTTGGATTTCTTGAGTACGTATGTGCTCACCCTTGTTTTACTAACTATTTTACGAGAGGAAGATCCCGATTACATCCCGAGAAGACGTTGAGTAGGTCATTGCCCTACACCCAACCGTGCTCGTGTACCGGGGCCCTACCTAAAGCTTCCATGGTGTGGTACTGCGAGGAGGCTATGGAAGCCTTTGCTATCGTAGTGTGGTCGCTAGCGTTTGTGTTGTTCATTGTAGCGTTGGCACTACCGTGCCCTTTTCGTAACCGTAATGTAAAAGACGGATTCCACCCGTTGTAATAAATGTGCTACCGACCTCCGGGGCCGGTATTTGTGTCACATTTGGTCACCTCGGATGAGGGGACGCTTCGGTGGTATCGAGCCGCGAGTTGGCCGTAGGACATGACCCCTAGGATATGAGACCTCCTCCGGCCCTCTCTAACCTTTCCTTTGCTAAACTCACCTTTTTCCAAAATCCTTACCTTGATTCTTGCTCGTTTCCGGATGCCTAACCCCGAGTGGAACGGAGGGATTTGCCCCGTCCAGCCTGGCCTCCCTAACCTGTTGCTACTCAGCCTAGAGCGCGTCGGAGTAAGGGATCCGCCAGAGTTCGTCTATCGGGAGTACGAACGCTTCGGCACCCTTCGGTGTAAGCTGCTGATCTTTGTGGGAAGGAGCACGCTTTACCCCGACATAGAGCCATGGTTCGTCAACGCCACTGGTTTTCGCTTTGCCGACACCTACCCCAAGGCTGCTCGGAAGGCCCTGCGTCAGCTACGAGTGGTTTATAGACATCACCTCCGAAGGACTCCAATGGGATTCTTTCCACCCTCCGGAGGAAGAGGACGCTCGTGGATTGATCGCATGAGAGGTTTAGAACGAGAGGAAGAAGACTTAGAAGAGGCAGTCTCCCACCTATCCACATACCTCAGAGGCCTAGACCACCTTTATCAGGAGCAAGCCCGGCGGGCGAAGCGAGCGGATCGACGGGCGGAAAGAGCGAACGAGAGGATAGAACTAGAAAGGGTAAAGACAACCATAGCAGAAGTTGAACTACACAACACCAAGCAAGAATACCTCAGGGAAAGAGAGCGCACGCTGTTGGCCCATAAAGCCCTATGGGATGAACGAAGGAGCGTAGAAGCAGAGATGAAGGAGCCGGAGCGAGAAGAGAATAAACCCGAAGAAACCCACCGGGACAAAGGAACCCGGACCGAAGACGAGATACCGGAGCAAGATCTTCCATCGAAGAAGCGTCGTATCCGGTTAGAGGAAGAATCACCATGAGGATAAGACTAGGGTGTGTTAGGCTAGAAGTTGAGTCCTAGTAATAATAAGTGTACCCCCGAAGGCGGAAACGATGACGAGTTGCTCATCCCACCGGAAGAACACTCGACCCCGGAAGACGACTCCCCCTCGCGAGTAGTGTGCCCCAAGACCCGGGGAATGAAGGCATGTACCGGTCCAAGTTGCGCCCTTAGCCTTTAGTTGTGTAGTGTGTCCGCATAGTCGGGATGTATCCTCCTCACTCGGTTTGTAATAAAAACTTGTTTGTTTGCTATGTGCTTGTTGTGTGCTTACCGGCGGAATAAATCCTGCCTTTTCAAAAAGAAATCCGTTATAATCCACTTAAACATCACATAAACTAGATCTCTTAGAAACCCGCTTCTTTACAGATGGTTTCCAGGCGCCCTGTCAGGACCCACCGGTCGGATGCGTCGAGGGATCGCAAGAATCGGAGGGAGCGTCTCCCCGAACAGGAGGTTAACCAAAATGAAGATGGAGGAGAAAACGTGGTCCTGCCACCACCACCCCCTCCTATTGACTTGGCCCAAGTCTTAGCCAACCAGACTGTCCTGATGGAGGCTATCTTCAATGCCATCAACCGCCCAAGACCCCGTGCCATGAGCATGAATGAGAAGCTGATCGAGTTCCTCAGGACTAAGCCGCCCACCTTCAGCGGGTCGGTGAATCCTTTGGACGCTGACGATTGGCTGAGAGCCATCCCGAGGGGAATTGGAGCCCCTCCACCTTGCGAGGACCATGACAAGGTTCTCTTGGCAGCTCACCAACTCACCGACAGCCCCCTAGCTCGGTGGGAAAATTACCGCGCCGCCGCCAAGGATCCCTCCGCCATCACATGGGATGAATTCGTGGAGGAGTTCCGCCGCTACCACATCCCGAGAGGCCACACCGAAGCGGAAGGCGGACGAGTTCCGCGAACTCCGCCAAGGCAACATGTACCGTGGAGGAGTACACGTACCGGTTCATAGAGCCGGCACGCTATGCCCCCGAGGAGGTGGATAAAGACTCCAAAAAGCAAGAGATGTTCAAGAAGGGGCTGACTCCGGAACTGAGGACACTGCCGACTCCTCGCATTTACCCGGACTTTAATACCCTCATGAACATGGCAATCCTCACGGAAAGAGCGAAGGCCGAAGAAAAGAAGGAGAACAAGCGCAAATTCATGGAACACAAGGCCAAGCGAGAAGAGCGGTCCCGGAGGCCGAGAAACTTTGGGCACCCCATGTCCGGTTCCAAGCTCCGATGCAATACGGAACCCAAACCCAAGCCACAAGCTCACAAGCCCCCGCAGCCCGAGTTCCGGCCCTCCTACAACCGAAATACCATGAAGCCCCCACGGAACAACACCGACGGATCACTACCAACAACAACAACAACGACTCCCGAGTGTGTTTCAACTGCCGGAAACCGGCACTTCATCGCCAACCGCCCCTATGCTAAAAAGCCGACCACCACCACCTACTCCAACTCGGTAAACGGACCAAGGCCACTTGCGTCGGGAGCCAACCGCATGCCGGTGCGCAAGCAACAATAACTTCGGCAACAACACCAACAACTAGCGGATGAGGCGGCCCCGGCGGTCGTATGGACGCGCTCGGGTGAATCACATCAATGCGCGGAGGCACAAGAAGCACAAGGAGTGGTACTCGGTGAGTTCCTCGGTCGGCTCGCTTTGGCTACCATACTTGTTTGATTCGGGAGCATCACACTCATTCATATCCCCAAGCTTTGTGGAAAAGCATAGCATACCCACGGTACTACTAAAAGCACCCCTAATAACTTGAACGCCGGAGGTGACATTAATCGTCAACCGGGATGCCCCCGGTAAGGATTATTTTAAGTGGGGGTAGAGTTCCTAGCAGACACGGTAGTACCGAAATCCAAGGGGATAGATGTGATCCTTGGTATGGACCGGTTAAGCCAACACCATGGCCTCATAAGCCGCGCCGATAAAGTAGTGCACCCGACCAACCCGGACGGGATACAAGTGACCTGCCACACCCGGGGACACAGGCGGATATAATGGTTTTCAACATAGAAGCCAAGTCCATAGAAGATGTTCCGGTAGTACGAGAATACCCAGATGTGTTCCCCGAAGAACTCCCTGGGATGCCACCCGACAGGGACATAGAGTTCGTAATCGACCTTATCCCTGGAACCTCTCCCATAGCCAAGAAACCCTATAGGATGGCAGCCCCTGAGTTGGCGGAATTGAAGAAGCAGCTAGCGAGCTCCCGGCGAAGTGGGTTCATCAGACCAAGTTCATCACCTTGGGGAGCCCCAGTGCTTTTCGTGGAGAAGAAGGATAAGAGCATGAGGATGTGTGTGGACTATCGCTCGCCGAACGAGGTCACTATTAAGAACAAGTACCCTCTTCCCGAATAGATGACTCGTTTGACCAACCGAAGGGAGCCAAGTATTTCTCGAAGGTGGATCTAAGATCGGGGTACCACCAACTCAAGATCGTGGAGAGTGACATCCCCAAGATCGCCTTTGTCACTCGCTACGGGCAATACGAGTTCACGGTGATGTCCTTTGGACTAACCAATGCACCGAAAGATACTTCATGAACCTCATGAATAAGGTGTTCATGGAAGAGCCGGACAAGTTTGTCGTGGTCTTCATCGACGACATACTTGTGTACTCCAAGAGCGTGGAGGAGCATGAACAACATCTTCGAGTAGTCTTTGGGAAAATTGAGAGCACACAAGCTATACGCCAAGTTCGGCAAGTGTGAATTTTGGCTAGAGAAAATATCTTTCCTTGGGCACATACTTACTGCGCGAAGGAGTAGGCGCAGACCCCGGAAAGTTGAGACGATCTCCAACCGGCGCAACCAACCAACGTGAGTGAGATCAGGAGTTTCCTAGGTTTAGCAGGGTACTACCGGAGATTTATCGAGGGATTCTCCAAGATCGCCCGGCCCATGACAGAGCTGCTCAAGAAAGAGAAGAAGTTTAACTGGACCGAGGCCTGTGAAAGAAGTTTCCAAGAGTTGAAGAAGAGGTTGACCACAGCCCCAGTGCTAACCCTGCCAGACATTCAACGAGACTTTGTCGTGTATTGCGACGCCTCCCGACAAGGGTTGGGATGTGTTCTCATGCAAGATGGGAAGGTAGTGGCATATGCCTCCCGTCAGCTCAAACCCCATGAGCAGAACTATCCCACCCACGATCTGGAGTTTGCAGCCGTAGTGCATGCCCTAAAGATCTGGAGACACTATCTGATCGGGAACAAGTGTGAAATCTACACAGACCACAAGAGTCTAAAGTATATCTTTACCCAGCCCGACCTAAACCTAAGGCAGAGAAGATGGCTAGAGCTAGTAAAGGACTATAACCTAGAGATTCACTCCCACCCGGAAAGGCCAATGTAGTAGCCGATGCCCTAAGCCGGAAGACCTATGAGAAGGCGGCACCCAAGAGTGCCCAGTTGCAAGAGGAGATGGCCCGACTCAACGTGCACATCGTACGCCGGTCGAGTGTTCAGCCTACCCTAGAAGAGAAGATCCGGAAGGCCCAAGAAGCCGACGAGGATCCGATGAGGATCCGCAAGCACACCGAGAGAACAAGGCCCCCGACTTCGGGGTAGATGACCAAGGCACCCCGTGGTACAAGAACGAGGATATGCGTGCCCGAAGGTGGAGATTTTCGACGGACCATCATGGATGAGGCACACAACTCGGCCGTACTCCATACACCGGGATCCACCAAGATGTACATGGACTTAAAACGAAGTGCCGGTGGAATGGGATGAAGGCGGACATTGCCGGTTCGTCGCCCACCGCGACACTTGTCGAGGATCAAAGCCGAACATCGAAGCACACGCAGGATCGTTGCAACCTTTACCAATCCCGGTGTGGAAGTGGGATGAGATAGGTATGGACTTCATAGTAGGGTTGCCAAGGACTCGGAAGGGACATGACTCCATATGGGTGATAGTGGACCGACTCACTAAGGTCGCTCACTTTCTACCCGTACGGACCACCTATGGAGGAGAAAAGTTGGCAAAACTCTACATAGAAAATATAGTGAAGCCGCATGGAGTGCCTAGCGAGAATAGTCTCGGACGAGGGGACCCGTTCACCTCTAGGTTCTAGAAAAGCTCGCACAAAGCCATGGGCACCAAGCTAGACTTCGGCTCGCCGTACCACCCACGGACCGACGGACGGACCGAAAGAGTGAATCGCATTTTGGAAGATATGTTGAGAGCTCGCGTCCTCACCTACGGCAAAGATTGGGAGCAGAGCCTCGCCGTATGCAGAATTTTCCTACAACAACGGCTACCAAGCAAGTCCGGGAATGTCGCCATTCGAAGCACTATACGGGAGAAAATGCGGACACCCCCGATGTGGTCGAAGTAGGAGAGCGTGCCCCGGTTGGGCCCGTGCTTATAAAGGAAGCCGAGGAGCGAGTAGCCGATATCCGAGAAAAGTTGAAAGCCGCTCGGTCCCGACGGAAGAGCTACGCGGACAAGAAAAGGCGTGAAGCGAGCTTCAACCCGGAGAGACTTCGTCTACCTCGGGGTTTCACCCATCCGGGGGACTCGAAGGTTTCAAGTACACGGGAAGTTGGCCCCTCGGTACATCGGCCCGTATAAAGTGATCAAGAAAGTCGGAGCAGTAGCATATCGACTGGAGCTACCCGAAGAAATGGCAGATATACACCCAGTATTCCACATCTCTCGGCCCTACGCCGATGTTTGAAGGTCCCGGAAGAAAAGCGAATACCAGTGGAGACCATCGATCTACAACCAGACCTTAGGTACCAGGAGGTGCCCGTCAAGATCTTAGACACTGTGGTCAAGCGGACAAGGACGACCGAAGTACGGGTGTGCAGAGTCCAATGGAGTAGACACGGGGTGGAAGAAGCTACGTGGGAACGAGAAGATGCACTGAGAAAAGAATTTCCCCACCTATTCGAGACTTAGCCGAATCTCGAGGACGAGATTCATTTTAAGTGGGGTAGGTTTGTAACACCCGCGTTTTCAGCTCTAAATAAATCACCTACTAAATCATGCGTAATTTCAAAAACGGTCCGCCGAGCTCGCTTACCATTTAAACCCTAGCCGCCGTTTTCTCTCTCTCTCTCTCTCTCTTTCTCTCCCCCGACGCACGTGCCGCGATTCCCGCCGGCACCGCACCCCGGCCGCACCCCCCGCGCGCCTTCCCAACGCCGCGGTCGGCCACCGGCCGGGAATCCCGCGCACGCCACGGTCCCGCCGGCCGGTCCGCCTCGTCATCACCGCCGGCCCGAAAATCACGCCGACACCCGAAAAACCGGAAAACCCCCCCGCGAAACCCTCCCCAAATTTTCCCTGACAATCTTCCGGATTTTTCCAAAAATCCCCTCCTCTATTTTCCCTCCTCTTTTCTAATTTTCCTCCCCATTTTCCTTTTTCCTCCTTTCCTCTCCTTTCTTCCTTTTCTTTCCCCTTTTTCCTTTTTCTTTTTTTCCTTCTTTCCTTTCTTCCCTCCTTCTTCTCCCCCCGCTCCCCTCCCCCGGCCGCGCGCCCCGCCCGCGGCCGCCCCCCCCCCGTCTCCCCGGCCGGCCGACACCGGGTCGACCCCCGGCCCGCACCCCGCCGCGGCGCGAGAGGGCCGGCCGGCCGACGGCGCACGCCGGCCGCGCCCACCGGTGACCCCCCCTTCTCCTCCTCTTCCCCTCGCCTCCCCGCGCGGCCGGCGGCACCCGACCGCGCCCCCGCCACCATTGGCGGGGCCGCGCGCGCCGCACATCCACATCCCCGCACGCCACCGACCGGCGAGAAGCACCCACCTCCGCACGCCACCTTGGCCCCGCCGCCCCGCGCCCGCCGGAGACCGGCCGGCCGCCGGGCCGCAATTAATGCCCCCCGCACGAGCCGTCAACTCCCTCACCGGCCACCGAAGCTTGCCCCGCGCCCGCACGACGGGTCTAATCCCCGCCAAATCCCTCGCAAGGTTGACCCGGCCGAGCCCTCGCGAAGCCGCCCGAGCTCGCCGGAGTTGTCGTCACCAAGGAAAAAATCTTCACCGCCGAACCGACTTGCTCGGCCTATAAAAAGGGCGCGCACCCCTCCTCGCCGCTCCCCACCCCGCCCGCGAGCTTCCGTGAGCATCCAATTGCGCCACCCCGCCACCATTCGCGCCGCCGCCCTCAACCTTCCCCGCCGCCGCCCCCGCCGCGGAGGAACCCCTCGAGCAACCCCCGACCGAGGTGAGCATGGGAGTGGCAAGCCCTCGCCTCCCTCTTTCTTTTCCCCCTATCTCCGGCCGCCACCAACCCCGGGAGCTCGCCGCCCCGCCGCCGGACCGAGGCCGGCGCGGCCGCGCCCCCCCTGTTCTGTCTGATTCGAAGGGGGGAAAGGGGGAAGGGGATGGCATTTTGCCAAGGACCCCCCCTGTTTCCCCTTATTACTTCAAAACCGAGCCCTCCTTTCTTATTTCTCTTTATTTTTCCAATTAAGTCCCTAGGTTAATAGTTAATCAAAGGATAAACACTGTTATACCCTAGAATAAATTACAAAATGACTCTAACTTAGTTTATATTAGCATAAACACCCTTCGTACCATTTGTAGGGATTGCTAATAGGTCCCTAACTCCTATACCACCCCCGTGACCCAACATTCACGATTAAACCCGGACCTCACCCCCGCTATTTCCCCGTGGTACACCACCGAACCACCACCCCCTAGGGCTTATATATACCCCTTCTCCGCTCACCTTTCCCCTCCCCGAGCTCGGCCGGAAACGTGTATGCTAATATTGCTTGCTTGCTTGTATAGCCGACGGAGTAGACGGAGGAAGGTACCGAGCCGAGAGATCGAAGCCAACTACCGCGAGCGGGGAGCCCGAGGTCCCGAACGCCGAGCCGCACTCCCCGAAGACTTCGAAGACGCGCAAGTTCAACCTCCCCCTTTGATGCATGCTTCGTCCTAGTTTTATAAATACACCCTATACCCGTTTTATAAATTGCATATTGTTTTACTGCAAAACATGGTAGGATAGCCACCCTTGATTGCTATGATTGAACCCTGTTTTGGCCTAAATGAGTGCTTTAAAAATATGTGAGTGCTTTCAAAAGGTGTGAGTGCTTTAAAATGGAAGTGGGGTATTTTTGGAAAATGAGTACTGAATTGGGTAGACGGGATGGACGTGTGTGTCGAAGTATGGGTGAGCTCGTACCGTGTGGTTGAGCGTGTTGGGAGTTGTCCATTTTGTCGGTTAAGGACCGGGTTGCGTGACATCTCACCTGACCCAAAACATCGTACAACCACTCGACCGTTGTATGTGGCAACGGCTTAGCATAAACCCCACTAGTTAATCTACTTGCCATCTGGTGTGCGGGTGAGCAGCGGGAGACCAAGGAGTAGGGGTACGCTCGTGTGAGGTACGCCCCGGTTATGTGGGATAACCCCTTGGGTGCTTTCGTGGTGGCTCGTAGTGTTAGCTAAGGTGGGTAATGGCTATGATAGGATCCGTACCGCGCCGAGGTGTCCGTGTGACGGTACCCTACTTGTGGGTAAAGATGTACAACCTCTGCAGAGTGTCAAACCTATTCGAATAGCCGTGTCCACGGTATTGGACGAGTCACGGTGTGGTCACAAAAACTAGTGTTTGGGATGGGATGTTTTCTGGCGTGAGTTGTTTTCCGGGTGAAGTGTGTGGCTGTGTGCCTGGGCTACGACGGACGGGAAGTCCGGTAGTTCCACAGTGGTTTCCCTAAAACTGTTGAGTTACTTGGGTTATGAAAATGATTTGCGAAAACCTTTTTGAAATGAACCCCTGCATGTGAAAGTTTGCAAAATGAACCTTAACCTGATCCTTGTTATAACTTATGCATGATTCTGCTTATAAGCCCCTCCGTGGGTGGGGTTGGATTTGCCGAGTACGTATGTGCTCACCCTTGTTTTACTAACTATTTTACGAGAGGAAGATCCCGATTACATCCCGTAAGACGTTGAGTAGGTCATTGCCCTACACCCAACCGTGCTCGTGTACCGGGGCCCTACCTAAAGCTTCCATGGTGTGGTACTCGAGGAGGCTATGGAAGCCTTTGCTATCGTAGTGTGGTCGCTAGCGTTTGTGTTGTTCATTGTAGCGTTGGCACTACCGTGCCCTTTCGTAACCGTAA
The DNA here is from genome assembly GCA_947561735.1 of Cenchrus americanus. Taxonomy (NCBI): domain Eukaryota; kingdom Viridiplantae; phylum Streptophyta; class Magnoliopsida; order Poales; family Poaceae; genus Cenchrus; species Cenchrus americanus. The sequence goes on along the minus strand of OX387240.1, from coordinate 6,279,716 downwards.
TGTAAAAGACCGATTCCACCCGTTGTAATAAATGTGCTACCACCTCCCGGGGTCGGTATTTGTGTCACATTTGGTCACCTCGGATGAGGGGACGCTTCAATTGCCTTTGAACTTATATAGAGACATAAGCTCGCAAGGACATGACTCAATAGCATGAAGCTCATATTGCTATATTCACTCTTTTAGAGATGTTAGATCACATTGAGAGTGAAATAGCATTCTCTTAGAATGAAACACCACACCGAATGCGTCGCTAAGGGACTACATAAGAAAAGCTTGAAACAATGTTAGTCCCATAACCAAACCATAGGATGAGCTCCCCCTAAATATGTGCATTTAGTGTTTGAATGACCTACCAAATGTATGCACATTGTTTATGATAACAAAAGGGAAGCTTACCCTATAGCTTGCTCATGATGCAAAGAGATATATATGAAAACATGCACCATGAAAGAACAAGTGTAGCTTTCCTACACACTAATCAAACCATGTAGATTGCTCATGGGTTAGCACATGACACAAGCAACCTACCATATGTAAACATTGCAACAAATGCAACCTAAACAAGGCAATGGAGCTACAATGATACAAGAGATGAGTTCTAGTTTCCATTACCTCAATCGGGGAAGTTGGGCAACACATTTCCAATTCGCAAGCTTGGCTTATAGGCTTGAATCTTCTCATCTTGATTGTGCCAAGCCTCCCAAGTCCCCGCTCTTAAGGCCTTCAAGTGGCCTTTGGAACCCAAACCATTTGAGGCCCCTTCATGTTGGTGATGACTTCCTTGGGCACCCAAATAGATTGGTTCCAACCCCCGCTCTTCCTTCATCTTCCCAACCTTGTGTGCAACCACCTTGCCATTTGTCTTCTTCTTGATGACGTAGGTGTTGCTCTTGGTCTTGTTCTTGCGGTTGGGCTTGGTGTAGATGAGGGAGCTCTTGATGGTGGGCTTCAATTTCTTCTTTGCGCCCTTTTCCATCTTTTGACAAATTGAGGGCATTTGTAGAACTTGTGCCCTTCTCCATGACACTTGTAGCAAGTCACGGTTGTACCTTTCTTAAGCTTCTTCACCATGGGATCACGGTTATCTTGAGAAGGTTGGACTTGGTTCTTCATGTCTTGAGAGATGTCCACTTGTTCTTCATCATTCTTGCCCTTGCCCATCAAGTTTGGCAACCTCTCTCGGAGCCATTTCACTTCTTGCTTTAGCTCATCATTTTCCTTGCCAATGAGATAATCATATGATTCTACAACAACATTCTCATGGCAAGATGGTGAGCAAGATTCATCAATTAAATCAATGCAAGAAGTTGAAGCATCTACCTTGGAGATAGGAATTGCACAAGGGATAGATGTTTCATCAAGCTCAAAGGAATTACTTGTTTTAGTCTCATTGCTCTCAAGGTTAGATTTTAGGTCATCACACTCCTTGCTAAGCAATTTGAATTTGCACAACAAATGTTCATAATTTGTAGCAAGGGTGTCACTAAGATCATTGAGAGCATTGAGTTCTTTAATTTCATTAGCTTGTTGTTCAAGCATTCCTTTTTGCTCATGGATTAGCTCAACAAGATCATTGAGAGAGGTGGTGTCGGATTCGTCATCACTTACATTGCTTTCCATACCTTTGGCCATAAGGCACATGTGTGATGATGAAGGACCTTGCATGAAGCAGGTGGTAAAGTTCTTTCTTGATTCATCGCTTGAGCTAGAAGAACTTGATCCACTACTTGTCCACTCGCGGACGGCGAAAGTTGCTTCTTGCCTTGGTCTTCTCTCCTTGACCACCTTCTTTTTGGGCTTGTGCTCAATCTTGGTGAACTTGATGTGTTGATGATGACGCCCTTCTCTCAAGTGGATGTTGTAGCCGTACATGTTGACTTTCTTCACATACTTGAACATCTTCTTCACGTACTCGGCCACCATAGATTCAACCTCTTCATCACTTGAGGAATCTTCATTGTCACCATCATCACCATCATTTTCGCTTGAGCTTCCATAAGTAGCCATCCTACTCAACATTTTCTCTTGTCGGCTTGAGAGAGCATGGCTTGTTGTTGGAGAGGACGGTTCTTGAGGTTTTTCTTGGAGCGCCTTCTTTGACTTGGGCATGAGTTGAGGCTCCCCGTGCCATGATCTTGCTCAAGATATGCGATGGCTTCAAATCTTCGAGCTTCTTCTCGTAGATGATTGCTTTCACCAAGTCATAGTCGGGCTTTCGGAGACTTTGAAGGATCTTGTGGTTGATGTTCAAGTCCGTGATGTCCTTCACACCTAAGGCATTAATCTCATTGACAAGCACATTTAGGCGTGAGTACATAGATTCGGCATTTTCATTAGCAAGTTGCTTAAAGCTATTGAATTCCTCAAGGAGACAACCGTAGCGTTCATTGGCAACTTCTTTTGAACCCTCATTTTGCTCCTTGATGGTTTTCCATAGCTCATGAGCATTTTCACAAGTAAAAACTCTATTGAAAACACCTACATCTAGTGAGGACAAAATGATACTCTTAGCAATCACATCAAATTGCTTTTCCTTTCTAGTACCATTTTTCATGCCCTCATCGGCGACTCTCCAAACATCGAGGTCCCTTGCTTGGAGATAGGCTCCATGAGGATCTTCCACCGAGGATAGCCCGTGCCATCGAAATGTGGAGCCAAACCTAAGGTATCCACCCATTTCATTCCTCTATAGAGCAACTCACTAGGCGGTGAAGCCTAACCGTTCCAATGAGCCGGTTTTCACAATTTACCAATCGAATTGGTGTATCCTTGTGACGGAAGTGAGTCCCGGCTCTGATACCACTTGTAAGGAATCGGATGCCCATTAGCCTAAGAGGGGGAGGGGGTGAATTAGGCAACTTAAAAACTTAACCTATGGCTTCACTACTTTTTCTCAAAGTAAACTAGAACATACTATCTAGATGTGCAACTAAGGTTGTTCTAGTGTGAAACTCCCATCCCAAAAGAAGGTTTGCAACCTATAGCCAATCCTAGCATGATACTACTCTAGGAAAGTAGAGGCAAACAAAGATTGCAATAGAGTAAATGCGGAAACGTAAAGGAGATGAGAGGAAGCAAACTCTTGACACGCGATTTATCCCGTGGTATCGGTAGGCACCAAGCCACCCCTAGTCCACGTTGTTGAAGCACTCACACAAGAGTATTGCTTCCGGTCACCAAGTCTCTCCCAAGAGCACCAACTTGACTTGCCACAAAGGCTAGCCACTTAGGTACTTGTCAAGCTCCCTTGGTCACCTTGATGCCGCCTCCACTTAGGAGCTTCTCCACCAAGGAAGGGGGTCTCCACGTCCCCCGCACAAAGTGTCCTCGCCGCTCCACACCAAGCCGAGGGTCGATGACGATTGCCGGTGAGCCACTTAGGCCCCAAGGCTTCCGGCGAACCTTGTACAACAGGATTCACTCAAGAATCACCTCACAAGGTTGGCACAACCTTGCACTCACTCAGCTCTAAGCTAAGCCTAGCACTAAGCACATACACAAAGCATGTGCAAGTCTAAGGATGAGCAATTAAGCACTTGGATGGATTGGATATGATCTTGAATGTGTCTTGAACTCTTCTGCACTTCCACACAATCCAGCTACCTCAAATGGGTGAGTGGAGGGGGTATAAATAGCCCAAGGCATCAAACTAGCCGTTGGCTAAAAGCGCTAAAAAAGGTACCGTCGGATGATCCAACGCTATGCTTTTCCGGGGCGTCGGTTCATCCGGTGCCCCTCCCACGTCACGTAGCCGTTGAGGTTCTCTCGACACAACCGCTCCGACGCTATGCTCCGACGCTACGTCGGATCATCCGGTGCTTCGAAGGCCTCGCGTCCAAGTCGGTGCATCGTTAGCTTCCAACAGACCGTCGGATAGACCGACGCTATGCCTTGACCAAGGCGTCGGATCATCCGGTGCTGAAGGCTTCGTCTTGGCGCGTCTCTGTATGAATTCAAACTGAGCGTCGGATAGACCGACGGGGTCCCCACTCAGACCGTCGGATCATCCGGTGCTACTGTCTTCCTTGCTCTTCCTCTGCAACTCGTCCGACGCTACTAAATAATGGACCGTCGGTTCATCCGACGGTACCTAGGGTTTGACCCTGTGCACCAACTCGTCCGACGATTGCACCGACGCTTGTATTTGAGGGACCATCGGTTCATCCGACGGTGTCTTCTCTTTTCCTTTTCTTGCTCGGTTTTGACCCTTTGTTTTGGCATTTTTTCATGTGGTTTTCTTGCATCCTTGGGACCTAGAAATGTCTACAAAGACATGCTCAAACAATATGGTTAGTCCCAATGATCATGTTGTCATGAATCACCAAAATCAAACTTCGAACAAATGGCATATGAGGCCATGTTCGCTACATTATTCGAGCTTTAACAATCTGTAACAACTAATTGACCGATTCATATAAGGACTTGTCAAAAACTTCAACATTTCATCTTGGTCGCGAAAGACGTGACTCGTGATATATGTAATCAAATGTGTACTTTAGAGAAGAATACAAAGACATTCATTTTGGATTGTGTATATGTTGTATTGAATAATGTATACTGCTCTTTCTCCCCTTAAGTCTTCATCATCATATTTTTGTCCTCTGCTTTCTCGTCCTCCGGCTCCCATTCACTGTCAACCTTTTCTTGGTTAGAGCTATCGTCATCCTCTTCTTCCTGATGTGATTCGTCCTCTTCCATATTATTGTACTGAGATGCTTATTTTTTTGCCTCCAGTGTCATCCTGCTTTGCAACCACCAGCTCGGTGGCGTCCCTGGCAGCCAACACGGACAGCGCCCGATTCTGCAGCTCTCCAGCACGCCTGCACGGAGGATCCGAGGGAGGCGACGTCGTGCGAGAAAGACGATGTACAACGCTTCCTCCTGCGTCTTGTCCGCCTCGGAGAACGGGAGAGGCCCGAAGCGATGGGGGAGCCCATCTCTAGGCTTCGCAGGGGTGTTTCTGCAAAAGCTCAATCACATATACGGCTGCATAATCTCGAATTGCGCATACAAACATGAGATTAGACCCTTCCTTTTCCAGCCCAAGGTTTTGATCGGTCCTTTTTGTTCTTGGTCGGCCTGCGACAGATTTGGACTGAGGTGGCCGAAAATCACCAGCTCGTTTCTCTACTCTCTGATATCCTCCTCTCCACCGAAGCAAACCTTCTACCACCAACGCAGCAGGTATCAACAACGGTGTAGCAGCATTCGAGGTCCATCCCTTCCATCGGAGTCACCGTCGCACGACTATAGGGGCCGTTCGCACGACGTTCGCTGCCGACCGCTTCCTCCCAACAGCCCATGTTGCCGCATCTGGCACCCGCCACCGGCTACCTCCTCCACGCGGCTGGCTCCTCCTGCGCTTGCGAACGCAGCAACTCCCCTGCGCCTGAGCCACTGTCTGGATCCGCGACCGGCCGCTGCCTGGCTTCCCCTCTCCAGAATCCTCCGTCAGCTGCCCTCGCTTCCCCTCTTCGGTATCCCACACGACGTGTGCCAGGCGTAGCGAGGCCTGCGGTCGGGGCTCATGGAGGCCGAGGCTCGACACGGCGGGGTCGACGGGCGACGGCGGCCGGCGACGGTCGGATGCGGGGTGGCCGTGGGCGGCACATGAGCATTTGGAGAGTGGCCCCAGCGGGTATACGCATGCAGGTAGGGTGAGAGTAGTGAGAAAAGAATTAGCTTTTTGGCCGAAACGCTCCCCAAATTGCGATTTTTATGGTCGTTCCACCTTTTCGATCATCACGCAACCTGACGGGTGGGTCCGGCATGAGGGGTAAGGTGGGCCCGAATTGGGTGAGAAAAGTTTTCTATTATCTTCGCTCCTTATGGTATAGATTCCTTCGTTCCAAACAGGACCTAAGGTAAAATAAAATGGCTAGTAAAAAGTAATGAAATCCAACAGCTTCTCCAAATAGCCTTTCTAAAATAGAACAGAGGTGTGGGACCGTGCGAGAGGGTCACGAGCGTTGCCCAGTAGTGCCGCCGGTGCCACTGTGGCAGCTCATCGGAGCTTCACCGGAATCGAGCTGCAGTTCACTGTTTTCAAATTCGAGGGTATGATTAGAGAGGAAGGAGGGCGGATTCGATTTTGGGGCTTCCCGACAGGGGCTGCTGCAGAAGGAGGGGGCCATAGGCGATCATGGGTGGCGGCCAATGAGCTCGTGGGGAGCTATCCTCGGGCAAGGAAAGCGAGGAGCGAGGCTCGAGAGAGGTAGGGGATGGTGTGGGAGTGCTCACCGTCGAAGCAATTGAATCAAGATGAACTGATGGAGGAGATCGACGACGACGTTCGTGGCTCTGCTAGTGTTGGCCGGTCCAACGAGGGAGATACTCACCTCACGCCAGGCAGAGGCTACAGTGTCGGTCGTCACCCCACGCCATGCCGGGGCCGCGGTGGAATCGGGGCTTGGCCGTCCTTCTGTGGGTGCGATCGGGACACTCGGCGGCGAGGGAGTCGAGCCCTCCACCATTTGCGTCACACCTTTGCTGCAGTGAGGAGGAGGCGATTGAGAGCAGGATGGCCTAGCCAAATATGGCTAGCGAGGAGCGATAGATTGCAAGCGGGATACCGAGCGGATCGAGATACCGAGTCTGTTGGATTGTGATTTTCTGCCAAATTTTCTTTTTTTACAGATGAAAAATGAGATAGCTAGGCTGTTGAAGTTACTCTTAGTTGGCATTTAAAAAAGGAGAAGTCCATTTTGACCATTCAACTCTCGTCAAATTTTGATTTTGGCCATTTAACTTTAAAATCGGTTATCTTTGGCCATCCAACTATCAAAACCGTTCAAATTTGATCATCAGGTTGCTTTGATGAGTTGTTTTAATTTTTTTATTTACAATTTAATCATTAAATCTTCAAATGATTATTACTTTTTGCCAATTCCTCTAGTTTAGATGATTCTTGTGATCACACGTTCATAACGGCGAGCTTTATATTTTTAAATGATTTTATAGTATTTAGCACTATTTGTTATATTATTCTTGTGTTATTAAGTAAAAACAATAATACAAGAAAAGTAACGCATATAATTACAAAATAGTATGAACACCATTTTAAAATATATATTTCATAGCGACGAAGCATGTCCATAAAAACCACTGAAATCGAAGATACACGGAAAAATATAATTATCATTTTTAGATCAAAGGACTATTTTAATTTATAGTTTAGTCCTTGCTCTTAAATAATTATTATGTTATTCTTGTATCTTCGATTTAAGTGATTCATGTGCTCATACATTTGTAACAATGGGCATTATTTTTTTAAAATAGTATTCATATCATTTTGTAAATGATTATTTTACTTTTCTTATATTCTTATTTTTACACAAAAATATAATAATAATAAAACAAATAGAGATAAAATAGTATAAATAACATTTTAAAAGATAAATATCACGTTATGAATGTGTGACCGCAAGAATTGCCTAAATCGGAAGTACAGACAAAAATTAATAACAATTTTAAGATCGAAGGACTAAATTGTAAATAAAAAATTGAAAATCACTCACCAAAACAACCTGACAGCCAAATTTGAACGGTATTGACAGTTGGATGGCCAAAATACCCGGTGTTGTGGCGATAGCCGAAGCTACCGTGCACAAACAATGAGAGAAAACAAAAGCTCAAGAACCAAAACCAGAACACAAAGCAAAGGACAGCCAAAAGCTCTCTTCTCAACAGTAGATTTCTCAAAAACCGATCCCTTTTACAAGCGTCGTTCGTCTCCTTTTATAGGGAGGCGGACAGACTTTTTACATTCCGAGAACACCCTTGTGTAAAACGGATCAAAACAGAATGTGCTAGGCTATTTCTGGTAAATTTCCAATTAGGTCTCCACGTAATCGGCGCTTCATGATGTCACGCCGCAAATCGCGGTGCCGTTCTTGTTGTCATCACGTGCGCCTGTCGGGAGAAAACCCTCGATCTTTTGGAGATTCCCCTTTCGTCTGGCACCTTTCGTCACCTGAAACATGGAATCACATTCAAACCTGGAATCGTTAGACGTTAGAGACGACGAAACCCTCCAAGCGAATCCCAGGCCGAGACTGCCTGGGTGAGCAAGATTCGCCTCTGGGATTTCGTCGCGGAAGAAAACAATCAGCCTGGCCGAAACCCTAATGCCCTGGGTTATTCTGGGCTCATTTGGCGGCTGCGCTGGCGACGAAAGGTATTGGTCAAAAGACAGATTCTGAAAGAGAAAAATGGATTCAAGGGCTCCTGGGGTTTCGCTACTGGGCCTTTCGCATAGAAACTTGGGCAACTAAAGACACTCCTTTATTTTTGGTATACGAAAGGTTTGATTCCGAAACCCCCAAAACCCAGTTTTGAAGTTCGATGGTCAAAACCAAACTTTGACAATAGTTGAATGGTCAAAAAATGGACTTGTTCCTATAAAAATATTAGTTGATTCCTAGCGTGTTGATGTTGGACTAGGTGAATTGCCCACGCTTTGTTGTGGGAATTGCAAAGATAACATTGAGAACTTTAAAGAAATGAAATTCATAAATAAATGTATAGATACCAAATAAAAGAAACGGATATTCGCATAAAGGAAAAGGGATTGAGAAATCTTCAACTACAAACAAATTTGTCAATCACCACCTAAGTTCATCAAGATGGCCAAATATTCAATTATAAACAAATTTTGACAATCACCACCTAAGTTCATCAAGATGTCTCACATTGATTTCATGCATATCTTTGGTGCAAACTATTTGAAATGCAAATATAGAGTAGTTAAGACACTTGAAACCGAGCGGTTCTATCATAGATACATATATATTGAAGAAAGCATAGTGGATATTGGCTAGCATAGAGCGCTCTCCAAATCACGACATAACTCTCTAGAAAGAAATATATTGATGCATACAACTTTGCAGTGTAAGAATGCAAACAACTTGTGATGGCCCAATGTTGCCTTTGTGTCCGTTGGAGAAGATGAGAGAAACTGAGGCCCTACAATAATTCTCAAAAGATCCTGTAGAGGTGGCAGCTTGATACCTACCCAAGAGTAGCAGGTGTAAGTCGAATCCTCCATTGCAACATCAACAACAAGAAAATGATAGGGTGAGGCACTACAAAACTACGAACAATCAAATTGTACATATATTGGGAATGTTGCAGAAGGATTGGAAGGGCAATGATGCCACTAATTAAAAAGACTCTTAGCTTCTGAGTAATGGCTGCCATTTTTGCAAAAATTAATGGGGCCAAGGTGGTTGTTGCATGGGACCATTTCTTTGGATGCTTGTAACAAAGACTTGAGTAGAAAATTAATTGTTGGCATTTTTACCGTGCTGCATTTTGCAACAATCGATGGGGCTAAGGTGGGTGTTGCATGTGCTTCAGTTGCTAGCCTACTGAGTTGCCCAGATTAAAGAAGAAGAGTTGCTGAGGTGCTTCAGTTGCATGCATGTTCAGCCTGAGTAATGACCGATGACTTTAGCAGATGATGTGGCACACTGAGAGTTGAGAGAAATCCAACATGACTTGTATTGGGTTCCACCTATATAGTTGTATACGATTCGAGAGAATTTTTCGATAAACTATGAACCAATATGTGCTTGTATGATTACTTGTACAAACAATATTATACATTAAAATATGTTCATTATTTGAGAAAGAACATATCTTAAACGGTTGATCATCTATTTATTTAGTCACAAAAATTGGCTAAAAACATTAATAGGTACTCCGTCTGCCCTCAAAAGAATGACGTTTTAGGATTGTTCTAAGTCAAACTTTCTTAACTTTGACCAAATTTATAGAGAAAAGTATCAATGACATCAAATATATTTATTAAAAAAATAGATCTCATGATGAATCTAACGGTATTTATTTTATACGATAAATTTATGTAACTTTTTCTATAATCTTGGTCAAAGTTAAAAAAGTTTAACTTAAGACAATTCTAAAATGACATTCTTTTCGGGATAGAGGGAGTAGACTTAGTGGATGATGACTTCAATAGCTTGCATGTTAAGAGATATACAATTAGTGATTGGTAGTGGGGTGCTTCTATATAGGTTATGCAAATATGTAGTATCGAAACAGGCGAGGGGTGAATGGAAACCTTAAAAAATTCTCTGCTGAGAACAAGACATATGTCCAAATTCTGCCAATGAATCTCTCATCTAGAGTTGACAAGCTTTCATAGCTGTTTGAGTATTTATTGGACCTAGGAATAATACCAGAAAACTTCAAAGGGAAAGCGGAAGCAAACACAACTACTTGGGAAGAAGAATCAACACATAGAAAGAAAAATTGAAACCCAATTTGGAATGTCCCCGTGGTTGAAGATGCCCACCCGGCTTGTGATGGGGACTTGGACACCATTGACACAACAACACCTATACCACCATCAACTCTCGGTCCTGTTACTTGCACCCATGCTCATCTACTTAACCAACAAGTAAGTTCATTCTTAAACTCTAGTCCATTATAATTAGACACGGAGACATGTGTGCTCTTGTGTTGTTGGGGAACAATGGTGAGGACCACCAGGAAAGATTTGAGGATGAGCTATGAGGTGGAGAAAGCTAGTGAGGGGGCTCCCAAGTCACATGGGAGTCACATGAATATCAATTTCGAGTCCACCTCGAAGTCCAGGAGTAGCTGACACCAAAAGCGACTCCCATGACCCATACGAAGTCCAATTTCAACATTCTATATATAGTTGGAAAGCTAATGTTAAGGAGCTTCCAATAGCACTGGTTCCATACATTCTAAGTCAACGAGAATCGTCGAAACAAAAGATGTCCAAAAACTTTTAAGGTGTTGCATGTCACCATCTTTTGGACCCATGGATCGTGTATCGTTTTCGAGTCCACTTAGGGACGTGTCCACGGATTTGCACACCTCTTGTTGCTTTATAAACAATAGCCACCACCCAAGTAAGGGTTAAATTTTGCTTAGATTCAATCTGTCATTGATAGTCATTTTTCTTGTTCATCAATTTGTGAATCCCCAACTTTGTGAACTTAATCCAAGGTTTACCGCAAGATTTGTGTTCTTACTTGCCTTTGCTTGTGTTCTTGATTTGCATCCAGAGGATAGCCTTCATAAAGAGGTCAACTGGGATGTGCATGCTTCGATTGCGGGATTCAGATCTTACTGATCAGAATCCGGATCGATTGTATCGTTTTTCCACTATACCAAGAGTTCCTCTCACATGACAGAATATCGGGCATCCCAGTTGCCATCAAGTGATAATCAGAGACTCACGTATTACCATTAGGATTACCCTAGTTTAGTTTGGGTCACCTTCCTCCCACACTCCACGAAAAAGCCAACAACAGTTGTAGTAATAGTTTCCTATCCTACAACCTTTTGCTTAGCCTTTGCACAATTTGAGTTCGGAGTCCGCAGTTCTAAGTTAGAATTCTAGCTACTCCCTCTATCCCAAAAAGAATGTCATTTTAGAAATTTTAGGCCAAATTATTAAGGAGGTGAAATGATCTCGATTGCCCCTATTTATTTGCTATATTAGCTGTTAATTGATTGTTGCATGCCTACATGCCAAATTAAGTAAAACGTCATTCTTTTTTGGACAAAATTTGAATCCTAAAACACCATTTTTTTGGGGACGGAGGGAGTAGGTTGAGTCTGGTTGCAGATTTAGATTGTTTCTATTTCCCTTTTGTGTCATCGATCCATCCGCTGCCATTTCTATCCACAATTCCCTGCCGGAATTCCAACGCTAAAGTCTAGAGATGTATGCATTTGCTAGCTTCACGTGTTTCAAGCGTTCTAGTCATAGATTTATTTTTTCAGAGAACGAAATAGAGCAATATATAAAATATATAATGGATGGAGCCCCTGCAGTTTTGAGCAACAGTTGACTTGCCCATGAGTGATGGTTTCTCCAGATTACAACAGATGCCGCTTGTCGCCAGAGCGTGCAACATGTGCCTGCTGTTTTAGACTTTCAGTAGTTAACTCTGAATTATAACGAAGCCGACGACTGAAGAGCAAAAAAATAAATAATTGCATGGAGCTGTGAAGTGGCGGCGATGGACATTGCTGAAATCTGAAGCTTCCTGCTTGTACTAGGATATAGCTCTGTCCAAGTTTGATCTCTGAATGTTTGGGCCTGTTGGTCGTTCCTTGTACAAAACTCTTATTGCTTTCTACAAAAGCAGAGGCAAATATCTTTCAAAAAAATTGCATGGAGCTACACTGCATGATTTTATTTTTCTAGGATGGTTTGTGATTCCCAATTTCCCAGCCGGCATATATTTGAAGTCCACCTTGAAAAAGATAAGTAAAAGTGTAAAACTGAGGACTGATAAAAGCCACCCACCGACATTTTTTCCTCTTATTAACAGATAAATAGTCTGTTCATTTGGTTGGTGGCTAGTGGCTGGTGCTGATTTATGCTGAGAGAAAAGTACTGCTGGTCGGTTGCTGATGGCTGATTTGTTCTGAGAGAAAAATACTGCTGGCAGGTGCTGATAAGACCTCGGTACCTAAAAAGATGGAAACACACTATAGAAAAGCAAATCATAGGGAAGAGAGCATAAAACATGTGTGGTGTGTACTTTATGACGTCGACATAAGTTGGCACTATCAGTTCATGTAGATGTAACACCCTAAAATTCCATCACCAAATTAATATAAGTAACAAGATGTTTAGATTTTATTTTCTAAGGATTAAATAAGTTATCAAATAAATTTTGGCCTTTAAAATATTTAAATATCATTTTAATAATTTAGAAGCAACAAGTGCTTGTGCATCATGTTTTGTTTGCATGGTATTTTTTTTGTGTGAGGGAGTGAAGTTTTAAAAGTCTTTAAAATAATTTGAAAACTTGCAAAAGGTTTGAAGTGTTTAATCTTTGAAAAGAGTTTATAGTTCAAAAGTTTGAAAAATGAATTTGAAAAGGTTAAAAAAACCCCAACCCTCTCTTCCCTCTCCCCTTCCCTTTCTTCTCAGCCCGTGCGGCCTAGCAACCCCACACGGCCTGCTCCACCTTTCTCCCCTCCTTTTTCCCACTCGCGCCCACTTGCGGCCCAGCAATTCGCCTGCACCCCAGCTTCAGCCGCGCGGCCCACAAGTGTCCAGCGGCCCAACTGCCCCTCCTCTCTCTCTCCCACTCGCTGCCGACCGGGCCCGCTTGTCAGCTTCGCCCCTACCTCCAACACCTCCCCTCCTCTGTTTTGAACAGCCAGCGCCGCTGCCGGCCGCTCCCCACTTTCCCCGCTTCTCCCTGCCAACTTGCGCGCCATCAAGGGGCACTCGAAGTACCGGCTTCACTCCCCCTCTTAACTTCCATCCGTTTCCTCTCTAATCAAAGCCCCCCCTTGAGTGCCCTTAAGGCCGCCGACACCTCCCCTGCCATTAATGGCCAATTGGCCCGGCTATTGCTCCCACCCCTCCTCCCTAGCCTTCAAAGGTCGCGGTAGAGTCCTTGCCGCACCCTTTTCCCTCTCCCGAGCCCCCTCATCCATCTCCATCTTCGTGTGCGTGCCGCCGCCCTAAGGATCCTGCAGCCGCGCCATTCCCGGCCGCGCAAGCTCCTTGTCGTCGGTGGTTTGCCCCTGTCCCTCTCTCCCTTCTTCTCCTTCACGTGTGAGCTCACTCGAGCCATCCTCTATTCCAGGGCGCCCTTCCTCGTCGCCGAGCCGAGCCACCGCCGGGACATCTCGCCGCCGCCGCCTCGATCTCCCTCGACGCCGCCTCTCCGTCACCCTCTTTGGCTCCCACGGCTTCGTAGCAAGGTGGGGATCCCTTCCGTGCGCTGGTTTTCTTTTTCCCCGTGCGCACGGGCTCGCCGGCCATGTGGCCGTCGCCGCCGTCCGCCGCTGGCTGTGGTGCCATTCACTCGTAGCCAAAGCCGCCGCCTAGAGCATGTGGTTGAGTTCCCCGTGTTCCTAGCTCCGTGTAGAGCTTTTCCGTGATTGAAAACATGGCCGGATGCTCGAGTTCGTGCTCCTCCGACGGGCTTCCGGCGAAGTCGCCATCGGGCGCCGCCACGAACCGGCTGTGCGCCGCCACCCACGCTGCGGGCCACTTGTAAACCACCAGGACCACCAGATCCAAGATCAACGGCCTTGATTAAATGAAGGAGTACCCCTTCGGCCCGCGCACCGTGGACCCGTAGACCACGCCCACGGCGCGGTCCACAGCCACATCACGGCTGCGCCAACCGCTCGATCAGGCGCGAACGGCCTGGATCAGCCCCAAACCCAGGTCAACTAAGCCCGTCGTGACCTTTTTCCAAGAAAGCCCTTCAAGTTTTTAATATCACAGGCATACCCTTCCACCTATAAGAATCTCTCTAGTTAGGTCCTGTTTTTTTCGTTTAAGCCCTTGAGCTTTTTAGTTCTTTCCATCAGAGGTCCATCCTTGATCTTTTACACTATAAACCTTCGGTTTATATGTGTAATTATGTTTCAGCCCCTGGTTTCTTGCAGATAAGCCCCTGGAAGCCCAGTTTCTTCGCAGAAAAGCCCCTGAACCTTGTTTTAGCCATACCTTTTTCGTCCTAACTCCGTTTTAAGCGTTCTTGGTGTCCACGAGACCGTCTTTTCAAGCCCGTCAGTTTTGGAACCTTGTTTTGGCCGTTTCTTGTGCGTTTTAGCTCCGTTTCCACCGTTTCAAGTTGCGTTAGGCTCATATCAACTAAAACTACGTGATAGGACCAATGTGGTACATGTTCTTTGTTTTATAATTTATTTAAATATTAAATATGATTAAATCCTATTATGCATGCTTTTCTAATTAAAATCTAGCTAGAGTTCAACACGTGTTTTCATAAGAAAGTTAATATGCTTAATACTAGTTAAATATTTCTTATAATTAAAAGCTAATTAGATGTGTACCTTGGTTTTTATAATCAAACTTAACTTGAGTAATGTTTATGCAATTTGCTTCCTAAATAAAAGCAACATAGGCTTTATCTCGAGTTTTCTAAATTAATTTTTAATTTGATTAATATGAATATAAATGTGTTTTTAAGTTATAATTTGATTAGAATAACTCAAAATATAAAAATAAGCGCCTAGATGCTTTTACATGCTTCTTTTAAATTAAATGTTTAATTCGCATAAATCATACTTAAATATTTATAAATAAAATTGGATTAGGCTTATACCGTCTTGTAAATATAAAATAACTTGCTTAATTGTAAATAGGGTATTTCTTTGAAATAACCTATACACATGACTTTATTTAATTAAAACATACCAAGCACATAGCTAGCTCTTGTTTGTGATCATCCAAATCTTCCGATAGTTCCTAGTGCTTTTGTGTTCGCGTTCCTAGAGCCAACTCTTGTTCTCTCTTTAAGCTTTTCATGCTTGGTGTGTTGTTTTGTTTATTGTATGTTTTCTTGTGTGCTCGTAGACATCGTGCCGGTTTCAAGTGAGCAGCCAGTTGGAGTGGATCAAGAGCAATTGTTGAAGAAGAAGAACCCCAGTGTTTAAGGAAGGCAAGTGGATTTCTCCCCCTGCATATTCTATTTTTGTCCCACACAACTTGCATGATAACTAAGTTTACATTTAAATGTTGCTATGCATAAATTTGATGGGAAAATTACCTTTTTAAGGACATGACTAGAATTTTATCCCTTTACCTTGGACAGCCCTTTTAAATAAATGTTTTGGGTAGAAATGCTTAGTTGCTATAACTTGGGATGGTTCAAATGAATCTTTTACAATATGATGAATGTTGATCATGATAACTTGGGTGATATATATGTGTGTGATTATGGTTAATAACAAGATCATATGGTTTAATCGGAACATGGAGAACCACCGAGGAAAACAGTGCAACCACAGTCCATATGGCTCTGGCTTAGCCAATTAATTAGGTGTGTGATTGTACTGGTGACCTTATCCGAAAGGAGCACAGGGGGGCGGAGTTGAAGGGGTATAGCCCGGTTCTTTTGGGGTAGCAGCCTTTGCTAAGGTGCTGACTACTAGGGAGGGTTATGGTCCGCTCTGCTGCTGTAACTGTCGCGCGTTGTTGGTCTTCTGCATATCTTTGTAAAGGCTTCGTAGTGGACCCCTAGCCACTCACCTCGAAAGTGTTTAAGGGTCTGATCAACCTGGGCGACATGGGGAACATGAACTGTGGGTAAAGTGTACAACCTCTGCAGAGTGAAAACTGATCGATCAGCCGTGCTCACGGTCAAGAGCGGCCTGGACCCTCACATGATTAATAAACTTGAAGATGGAACTAAATTGTGGTTTCCTGTGGTTTCTGAGAGGAGATGCTTTCCTAAATGCTTAAGTGGATTGGTATAAACTTACATCTAGTAATCAGGTGTTTGCTAATAAAATTTGACCAACATTAAAAATGCTAAACGCTGCAAAACCTTAGCCTATTCTTGATAAGCCTTGCATCTTCCCCCACTTGCTGAGCTCCAACCATAAGAGTGCTCACCCTTGCTTATCCGCTGTTCAGATAAGAACACTGGAGAAGAGTACTTCAGCGACTACGAGGAGTTTTGAGGCTTGCGTGCCCCCAGTCATGTGCCTGCGGAAGATGAAGATGGAGTTGCGTCTTCATAGTTATCGTTTGAACGTTGTAAAGACCTTCGAGTCTAACGTCTGAGTGTAATAAAAACATAATGTAATGGTTTAACTCTTGTACATTTTTATTGCTGTTTATTGATATTTCACTCATGACGTCTATCATATGTGTGTACACCTGATCCTGGCGCACATATGAGATGCATTTGGTTTTCTTTGGAAAATCAGGTGTGACAGTAGACGACATGAATTATTCAGGTTGAAGACCAGGACATACAAAGCATATATAACCACTAATTCCCGGACCATGGCATAGTCTTGCAACGTTTTCCATTCCAGAACAAAGGTATTATGCATCTCTTGATCTAGATGCATGCACCATTCTAAACCCCACATATATATACAAATGTAAATCAAAGGAAATTTGTTGGCTTCATCCTGAATTAGAATCTTATTACTTGTCGTACATGTATGCTAACAACCTAATATAACAATATAGTGACCGTCTAACGACACTAAGATACAAAGCAACGATTGTTTATACATCTTTCTTCATTGGAGACCAAAGAAGAGCCACCTCTCATCCAAAGCTTCACTATGCCAACGGCGAGCTGATTTATTGGCCGTGTATCTATGGTAGTGCGTTCTTCATGGTCCAGGCATATTCCTCTAATCTCTTCAGCCCTTCTTTGGGAGATGCAGCTTCACCCAATTGCCTCACCATTGCGCTGCCAATGATCACCCCATCTGCACCCCACTCTGCAATCTGGCCATGGACAAAGCGAGGAGAAATATTTAGTCAGGTTGAGAAAAGAAATGCATGAATAAGCTTGTCAGACTGACCTAATTAAGCAATTAAAAGTTTTGATTAAGTTGGTAACAATTTTTTACCTGCTTTACATGCTCAGGTTTCGAGATGCCAAAGCCCACTGCCACAGGTTTGTCAGTGACCTGCAAGCATACATAGTTATGTGCTCATCAGTGATTGATAGTACTTCCGATCTTGATCACAGTGGAAACATACCCTTGACGGCTAATAAAGCTAAAATGAAAAAAATACCATTTTATTTCTCTTTTTTGTATAATGTGTAATACCTGTTTAACCTCCTTGATGAGGGACTCGACGCGTGTGTTCACGTTTGCGCGGGGACCGGTAACTCCAGAGACGCTCACCTATGATTATAAATAAGCATGATGAGTCAATGTTATTGGCAAAATCAGCAAAAGCTAAGCTTTCAAAGACAATCTGAACTTTTAAGCATTTTATTTATGCACTGGGACGTACTAGTACTTACCAGATAAACAAATCCTTCTGATGCTTCTGTGATCTCCTTCATCCTATCTTCTGGTGTAGTTGGCGTTGTAAGCAGCACCTGCATCCAATAGACAAAAGCTTTCTATGATGCCAAATAGGGAAAAAATGCTTCTCCTTCGGTTTCTAAATGGTGAATGGACCTACCAGCTCGAGGTTGTTCTCCATAGCTTCACTCTTGAGAGCACACGTGGCCCCATACGGCATATCAGGTACTATGAGGCCGCGGACACCGGCTTGTTTGGCGGCAGCAGCGAAGTCGGAGAGTCCCCTGTGCATGATGGGGTTGAAGTAGGAGTAGAGCACCACCGGGCAGGACAGCTCCGGCGTCACCTCCTCCAGCATCTCCAGCACGCCGTTCGGCGTCGTACCGCTCGCTAGCGCCCGCTCCATGGAAGCCTGGATGATGGGCCCGTCGGCGTAGGTGTCAGAGAAGGGCACGCCGAGTTCGATGACGTCGGCGCCACATGCATCCAGGAGCCTCAGCGCCTCCGCCGTCGTCGCCAGGTCGGGGTCGCCAGCGGTGATGTACGGGATGAACGCCGTCTGCATGCAATAATCACACAAACACGGTGAACCGGAGCTCATTAAGAATCCACACACGCCATTCAAGGCTACATCTACATATACTAAGATAAGAAAGAAGTACACACCTTGCCCTGAGCCTTGAGCCTGGCCATGGTCTGAGACACCGACAGGCATCGCCCGCTGGCACCGGTGATCTTGAACGACGTCGTGGTGGCAGGCTGCTTAGGCGGGGCCGGGGCGGCTGGAACCACCGCGGCGGCCGCCCTCACAGTCGCCATCACAGAGCTCCTCCGCTCCGGCATCGTCACCATCGCCATCGCACGGCGCGAGAGTGGCGGTGATTGAACCGCCGAGAGCGAAGCAGACGACGGGATGGTCAATGCAGCGCGGATCGCGAAAGCCATGTAACTACCGCGATGGATCGTTCAGTTCGAGCTGTCCGCTCGTGTTTGTCAACCAAAAGCAACTAGCTATGCTTAACACTGGCTAGCGGTGGTGGTTTTGAGCTTCCTTGCTCGAACTGTGGGGTGTGCTTGGGTTTGGATGGTTGAGTTGCTGAGGATACCTCTGCCCGGTGCCCGGCCAGTTTATATAGCCACACCGGCCGACGGCAGCAGGGTCAGCCTGGCAAGGTAGCTAGCTAGAGACGACGACATGGCAACAAGTTGCCGGCTCTCGAGGATGATGTTACTGTGCTTTGGTCGATTTGTTTTCGAATGCATATATAAAACGTGTGTGGTTTAATTATTTTCTGGTCTTCACATGCGTTTTGTTGCTTTGTTTGGATGGTGGTGGGTGCTTAATTTAATTAATTTCATGCATGGGACACGACTGCAGTACGTGAATCAGTAACTGAAGCTGTTTTTCGTGTCCTTTAATTGTATACTAGTTAATCTCGTGCATATGGGACACGACAGCACATGATGATGATTATTGATGAGTGGATCACGCTTGCACTTTTTAATTACTATGTTAAAATTGTGCCACATATGGTAAATTCTTATGTCAGCCTGATCGCCATTTGATAGATTAAAAAAATATTAAATTACCAGTAAGCATTCTTTAAAATATATGTGCAGGCCGGGTCGAAACGATAAATGGGAGCCTCTAACTTTTTTCGACGAGAACAAGGCATATGCCCAAATTCGACCAACAAATCTCTTTTCTAGAATTATCATGCCCACATAGTCATTTGAAATGCTAGTGGGTCTAGGAACAATATCAAGAAACTTTAGAGGTAAAGCGCAAGCAGACATAACAAGTCGGGAAAAAGAATCAACACACCACAGAACAAAACAGGAACCGAACTTCGCCACGGTCGAAGACGACTACCCGGCTTGTGATGAGGATATTGACAACATTGACACAACATCTACTATGATCCTATTACTCCCGCCCGTGCTCATTTACTTTTTTTTTAATCTTAGACAATTACATCAAAGTGAGACAATCAAACCAAGATCATTCCGACCTCTGCATAGCTAGGATGCACACAACTTGTAAAAAAAATGACATGGAAACATACAACATATCACGACGAACTACACCACACAGCTTAATCTTCCAAATCGAGCACTAACCTAGCAACACCTGAACTACGAAAAGGCCGTAACATCCAATTTTAGCCAACTTCAATCAGCCGTTAACTCTCACCGTCTCACCATAACCTTAATCTTTTATGCGTTTATTTCCTGCTGGTCAGATGCGTTTTGTTGGCTTCGTGGGCTGGTCGGCGACCGCAGTGGATCACTGACTGATGCTGTTTGGTGTCCTAGAGTATGTTAATCTCAAGCATGGGACACGACTGCACATGATGATGAGTGAATCACTCCTGCACTTTTGATTATATATAAGTAATACAACGGTGTTCCTTGCACCGTGGGTATTTCTTCGCCGAGAACCATGGATGTCTGACTCTCGGCGAATTTTGACGGACAGGAACGACCGTTACAGGTGTCGGGGCGGTGCTGTCAACTGAGCCCTTCGCCGAGAGCGGAAGCCAGAACGCTCTCGGCGAAAGTGCTCTGCACCGTGAGCCAGGCCTTCACCGAGAGCGGGTCCTAGTGCTCTCGGCGAAGAGCGTCTGCACCGAGAGCTGGACCTTTGGCTCTCAGCGAACCATCGGGATTACGGTGAAGACTATGTTTCCGGTAGTGATGGCAAGAAGTCGCCAGCTCTGGAGGATGTCACTGTGCTCGATCGCGTCGATCTGTTTTGAATATAATGCCAGAAAAAACGTGTGTGGTTTATTTTTTTCCTGGTCACATGGGTATTATTGTTGGCTTTGTAACCTGGTCGGTGCTTAAATTAATTAATTTCTTGCATGCATGGGACACGACTGCAGTGGATCACTAACTGAAGGTATCTGTTTGGTGTCCTAGTATACAATGCAAGTTAATCTCGTGTATATATGGGACAGGACTGCACACGATGATATGAGTGGGGATCATGCCTGCACTTGATTATGTTAAAATTATGTCATATTTAGGAAAGAACCTGCTTAAAGAACTCAAGAGATACTAGCCAGATCATGATTTGAAGATTCCCAGCTGGGATTCTTAAGAAATATATGTGCAGCACGACCAAAACATATCATAGTGGGGTGGGTGTGGAGGGGGGGGGGTGTAAATTGTGAAATTTACATATCCATTTGAGATGTTCTTAAGAAAACTTGAAAGGCAAAGGTGGAAGCAAACACAATAAGTTGGAATGAAGTCAAGGGGCTCATAGTTGGAGTGGTAAAGACTATTGGCTGAGGGGTTCCCACTCATGGTTCAAATCCTAGGTGTGACACCGCCCGCACGACTTGTGATGAGGACGTCAACACCATTGACACAACATCATCTACACCACTGCAACTCTTGGTCCGAAATCATTTTTTCATTTCTCCAAAAGTACAAGTTTGCTTTTAGTTCTCTCGGAAAGTTTGTCGGTCACTTTTTTGCCCCAAACACATAGTGACGTAAGCAAAATGGAGATTCCTTTGTTCCAAACACGTAGTGACGTAAGTAAAATGGAGGAACGTGATTCATGCAAAGGTCATTTTGGAAAACCTCAGTTCGAGAGCTACTACACTACTACCACCAACAAAGCTTAATTAATTGCCGGTTTACAAATTAAGCAGGAAATTAAAATAATTTTATTTTGACGCGCGTGTTTTTAACGAGTTTCTTTGGTGCTTTGTTTTTTATATATGTACCCCACCAACTAGGAGACAACGTTAGTGGCTAGCTATAGCATCTGGTCAAGTACGGTGCCATTACAACCGCAAGACAGCAGAAGGCCGCCGGCGGCCGTGCCAGGTTGGTGTGTGTGTGTGGCGTGCGAGTGTGCGACATGTGCACAGGGACTAAGGGACAGTGTTACTGCCTCGTGCCTCCCTGTTGTTTGGATCGATCCATATATGTTGTCAGTTTGTCACCTGTGCAACGCTAGAGCGTTCGAGGCACGGATTTTTTTTCTGAGAATAAAATAGAGAAATATATAAATATATAATGGACGAAGCCCCTGCAGTTTTGAGTAACGTAGAGTTGACATGCATGCATGCCGTTGCCCATCATCAGTTCACGTTTCTCCAGAGACTACAGCAGATGCTTGTCGCAGCATGCAACGTGTGCCTAGTACTGTTTCAAACTTTCAGTGTTCCTTTCCAGTATAGTTAACTCTGAATTGTATTGATCGATGTCGGCGCCGGCTGAAGAGAAATAAATCACAAGGAGCTACACTGCATGATTTTATTTTCTAGGATAGTTTGTGATTTAAACACGACTTAGTCTTCGCAGTCCGACATATATTGAAGTCCACCTTGAAAAACGACTTAGTCTTCTTGCCTTATTTCGGCTTCTTCTGTGGTATTTTTTCTCATAATAAATTTGTGTATCAATCAACACATAATATTGCCGTCTCACAATAAATCTGTCTGCCAAATCAGTAGAAGGTCGGCCGAATTGAATAGAGTCTCGCGGCACCTAAAAAGATGAAGGCACATACACATAACCGCTAATTCCCGCACCATGGAATAGTCTTGCAACGTTTTGCATTCCAAAACAAGGGTATCATGCACCTGCTGCACCCCCACATATACGAATGTAAATCAAAAGAAATTTTCGAACTACATCCTGAACCTTATTACATATCATACATGCATGCTAACAACCTAATATAACGGTCTAGTGACCGTCGATCGACACTAAGATACAAAGCATCGATGGTTCGTACTACTAGTGTACATCTTTCTTTGTCGAGGACCAAAAATCCCCCAACTTTCATCCTGTTCCAACAATGAGCTGATTTATCAGCAGTGTATCTATGGTAGCGCATTCTTCATGCTCCGAGCATATTTCTCAAGCTTCGCTAACCCTTCTTTGGGAGACGTTGCTTCACCCAATTGCCTCACCATTGCGCTGCCAATGATCACCCCATCTGCACCCCACTCTGCAATCTGGCCATGAACAATAATGCGAGTAGAAATATTCAGTCCGGTTGAGCAAAGACATGCATGAGAATAAGCTTGTCAGTTTGACCTAATAAAGCAATTGAAAGTTTTAATTAAGTTGGTAACAATTTTTACCTGCTTTACATGCTCGGGTTTCGAGATGCCAAAGCCCACAGCCACGGGTTTGTCAAGTAACCCGCAAGCACATATATAGTTATGTGCTTAGTGATTGAAGGTACTATGGATATTGATAGGCCGCTGTCAGCAAATAATGATAGTACAATAAGAAATGTCATTGTATTTCTTCTTCTTCTTCTTTGCATAATGTGTACCTGTTTAACCTCCTTAATAAGGGACTCGACACGTGGGTTCACGTTTGTGCGGGGACCCGTAACTCCAGAGACGCTCACCTATGATGATTAATAAGGATGACGAGTAAACGTTATCATCTAGTTCAACAATAGCTAACTAAGTTTTCAAAGACAATCTGAATTTTTAAGCATTTTATATATGCAGCAATACTAGTACTTACCAGATAAACAAATCCTTCTGATGCTTCTGTGATCTCCTTCATCCTATCTTCCGGTGTAGTTGGTGTTGTGAGCAGCACCTGCATCCAACCATTGTTCATGTCACACAAAAGCTTTCTATGTCACAAAATGCTTCTCCTTCGGTTTCTAAATGGTGATCAATGGACCTACCAGCTCGAGGTTGTTCTCCATAGCTTCACTCTTGAGAGCACTCGTGGCCCCATACGGCATATCAGGTACTATGAGACCGCGAACACCGGCTTCTTTGGCGGCGGCAGCGAAGTCGGAGAGCCCCCTGTGCACGATGGGGTTGAAGTAGGAGTAGAGCACCACTGGACAGGACAGTTCCGGCGTCACCTCCTCCAGCATTGCCAGCACGCCGTCCGGCGTCGTGCCGCTCGCCAGCGCCCGCACCATGGAAGCTTGGATGATGGGCCCGTCGGCGTAGGTGTCGGAGAAGGGCACGCCGAGCTCGATGACGTCGGCACCGCATGCATCCAAGAGCCGCAGCGCCTCCGCCGTCGTCGCCAGGTCGGGGTCGCCGGCGGTGATGTACGGAATGAAAGCCGTCTGTCATCGCACACACAAACGGTAAACTAGAGCTGATTAAGAATTTGCGCACGCGATCCAAAGCTACATCTACTGAAATAAGACAGGCGTACACACCTTGCCCTGTGCCTTGAGCCTAGCCATGGTCTGAGACACCGACAAGCATCGCCCGCCGGCACCGGCGATCTGGAACGACGGTGTAGTGTCAGGCTGCTTGGGCGGCGCTGGGGTGGCCGGAACCACCGCGGGGGCCGCCCTTACAGTCGCCACCACAGACCTCCTCCTCCCCGGCATTGTCACCATCGTTGTCGCACGGCGCGGGAGCGGCGGCGATTGAACCGCCGGGGACGAAGCAGACGATGGGATGGTCGATGCAGCCTGGAGCGCGAAAGCCATGTCGCTTGAAGGTCTGTAGCTAATTTCCTGTACTACCACGAGTCCGCGATCGGTAGGGGCTGAGCCTCGATCCAAGCTGTTTATGGATCGTTCGGTTCGAGATGTCGCTCGTGTTTGCTTGTCCGTGTTTGCTAGCTGTGTGGTTTTGAGATGAGCTGATCCTTGCTCGAACTGTGAGGTTTGCGCGCTTGGGTTTGGATGGATGTGTCGATGAGGAATTGAGGATACCTTCTGCTCGGCCAGTTATATAGCCACACCGGCAGCAGGTCATCTTGCAAGGTAGCCAGCAACGGCATGGCAAGATGTTGTAAGCTCTGGAGGATGTCACTCCGCTTGCGTCGATTTGTTTTGAATGCCAGAAAACGTGTGTGGTTTATTTTTTCCTGGTCACATGGGTATTGTTGGCTTTGTAACCTGGTCGGTGCTTAAATTAATTAATTTCATGCATGCATGCATGGGACACGACTGCAGCCGATCATTAAGAGGAACTCCAGTGGGGGCAACAGATCTCTACTTTAAAATTTAAAGATTCGATGCAAAAACTTAATTCCATCTAGAGCTTCTAAATGGGTTTGCATTTTTCAGATCCCTCCAAATTTCCCATCCAAACCTCCATTTTTTAAGGGCTTCTGGTTCCCCCTCCAAAACGTTCCAGTGTTCCCCCACCCGTCCTCTCTGTCAGCCGTGGGCGCATGCGCGGGGGAGCTCGACCATGCCGCCGCTGCCTAGAGCGTGCGTGGGGGAGCTCAACCCCGGCCATCGCCGCCACCGGGGATCGCCATCGTTGACTCGGAGCACCAAGAAGCTAGAGTTGGGCTGCCTGCTCACTCGCCTCTGGGTTGACGGGGAGGACGCCGCCAAGGCATGCCTCCGGGTTGACGGTGAGGACATCACCGAGGCTCGGGCTTCTCACCGCCAACGAGGACAACAGGTCGGCACGAGGAGTCCCTACTCCGCTGCTCCAGGGACATGATCCCTTGAAAGCTCTTCTGCTTCTCCATCCCCCGGAAGTTCTTGAGCCTCTCCAACGTGCCCAACCGGATGAGGATTGCCGCTCCATGGCCGAATACAGGGCCATATCAGCCCCATGTTCCAGCTCGTCGGCATCCTCCACGCGCGCGGGTTTGTCGTCACCGTCTTCCACGCCCGCCGCTTCAACACCCTCAACACGTCCCTCCTCCCGGCCTATGACTCTGTGCCCGTACCTAGCGGTGTCGTGCCGGCCGACAGCCCAGACACGGTGCAAGCCACCCTCAACCACATTCTCGTCGTAAACCACGCATGTGAGGCACTGTTCCGGGACCGCCTCGTCGTGCTGCTATAGCGAGCCAGCAGAGGACAACGAGGTTGCGTACCTCATCGCCAACGCGCACCTGCTGACGCTGCTGGTCGTGGCGCGAGGGCTCGGCTTGCCATTGTCGGAGCACCAGAGGGGCAATGGAAGTAAAGCTCGACTACGACCACTGCAGGGCGTAGGGATGAAAGCGGATCGGATCGGACCGGATAATGCCTTCTCCACATCCACATCCATAATTTTTTGTCGGATATGGAGCGACGCGGATATTACACGGATGCGATTACGGATGCGGATTTATTCGGATGTCGGATATGGTGCGGAGTCGGATCGGAGTCGAAGCGGACTCCGTTGCATTGCCAGAATCCATGTTCCATATTTGAAGTGACCCCTGTGCTTCTCTCATGATTCATATAGTCGGATAATACATGCTTATATTCAATTTTAAATGGTGATCAATATTTTTTCAGCAAAACCGTAAAATAGCAACATGATATGAAAAAATATTCTTTATGGTTCGCCATTATGAAAGTAATCTTCATAGTCCAGAATGGCACTTCACACTCTAACCTCGAATAAAATTATCATGGGTTCTCAACTTATACTTAAGAGTATACCAAGCACGTCAAACAAAATAACTAAATAAGGATATTTAAAGCTCTTTTTATTCTGCCCCCTTGTATATTTCCTTCACTTCGATAGTTTCATCATCTTCTGCATGTGCATTGTGCACAAGCTATATAAACTAAAATTTTGTGGGCTAAAATTGGTATAGGTAAGAGTCTAAAAGGTCATAATATATGGGCTCTATGGTTGTCATAGTAGTCAGATATCCTGTTATAAACTTCGGATTATCCGCATTCAATTATCGGATAATCCATATCCGTCGGATGTCGCTAACACCAAATCCGCATCCGCATCCGCACACAATCGGATTCGGATTATCCACATCCGCGTGGATATCAAAAAATCTTCTCCAAATTCGCATAATTCGGATTCGGATCGGATCGAATGCGGAAATTATCCACACCACTTTCATCCCTAGCAGGGTGCGTGCACCGAGGATGGAGAGCTGACCTAGGCCGCCGCCGCCTCATCTTACACGCCGGCGGTTGCGGGAGCGACAACAAGGCGGTCGGAGGAGCCGCAACATCGTCGTGCGGCACGGCTCACCCGACAAGACTTCGGTGTCGTCATGTGGTGCGGCAGCTCTGCTCGATCGCCGCCGCGCCGGATAGGGTGGCCCGCCGCCCGCCGCGGGGAGAAGCAAGGTTGTCGCGCCCATGCTTCGCCCACCGTCGCGTTGGCGAGGGAGGGGGAAGGGGCGTGGCCGTGGGCAGTGCGGTTGATTCGCCGAAGGAAGGCACACCGGAGCCTGCCGAGGTGGGGGGCATGCGGAGGAGGCCGAGAGGCGGCGACCTGATAGGAACGCGGTGGTTGTGGAGGCCGCGGCGGCGGAGAGGGCCATTGGTGGCCGGAGGGGTGCGGAGACGAGAGATCGGATGAGAAATCATGGATCGAGTGATGAGCGGTCCAGCTGTCTCTGACAGTCGGGGTCCACAAGCAAATAGGGGCCTTAAGTGATTTTATGCTGGGCTTCATTGTTAATTTTAGGCCTCTATTTCTTATATTTCAGCGTGCAAATGAGTTTTAGAGGCTTCAATTTGCAGACTCCCACTGAAGTTGCTCTAACTGAAGGTAGCTGTTTGGTGTCCTACTATATAATGCAAGTTAATCTCGTGTATGGGACACGACTGCACACGATGATATGAGATCACTCCTGCACTTGATTATGTTAAAATTATGTCATATTTAGGAAAGAACCTTGAAGAACTCAAGAGAACGATACTAGTTAACCTCTTTGGTCAAGACAAAATTTGCTTGCAATTTAGTAATAATATTAAATTGTTAGTCTTAGCCAGATAGTGATTTGAAGATTCCCGGCTGGGATTCTTAACAAATATATGTGTACGATTATGTCTGCACTTGATTATGTTAAAATTATGTCATATTTAGGAAAGAACTCAAGAGATACTAGTTAATCTCTTTGGTCAAAACATGTAAAATATGCTTGCAATTTAGTAATACTATTAAATTGTTAGTGTTAGCCAAATCATGATTTGAAGATTTCCAGCTGGGATTTTTAACAAATATATGTGTATGACCAAAACATACCATGGTGGTGTGGATGTGGGTGTGGGGGGGGGGGGGGGTGTTAGAATTGTCAAATTTACATAACTATAACAAACTTCCATGTGGTCGAAGACGTCCGCCCGACTTGTGATGAGAACATCGACACCATTGACACAACATCATCTACACCACCAACAACTCTTGGTCTGAGCTCATTTTTCACTTCTCCAAAAGTACATGTTTGCTCTTAGTTCTTTTGGAAAGTTTGTCGCTCACTTCTTTGTTCCAAACACATAGTAACGTAAGCAAAATGAGGTTCCTTTGTTCGGAACACATGGTGACGTAAGTAAATGGAGGAACGTGAAGTGCTTTTTGGAAAACCTCCATTCGAGAGCTACTACCCTACTACCACCAACAAAGCTTAATTAATTGCCGGTTTACAAATTCAACAGTAATATAAAATAATTTATTTTGACGCGCGTGTTTTTAACGAGCTTCTTTGGCGCTTTGTTTTTTATGTACCCCACAAACTAGGAGACAAGGTTACTGGCTAGCTAGAGCATCTGGTCAAATACGGTGCAGAAGGCCATGCCAGGTTGGTGTGCGACATGCATGTGCAACGCTAGAGGGTTCAAGTCACGGATTTCCTTTTTTCAGAATAAAATAAAGAAATATATAAATAACCCTGTAGTTTCAAGTAGCGTACAGTTGACGTTTCTCCAGACTACAACAGATGCTTCTCGCCGGAGCTTGCAACATGTGCCTAATGTTTCAAACTTTCAGTGTTCCTTTCCAGTATAGATAACTCTGAATTGAATCACCCAAAAGTCAAATTCAAACTGAAATATCAACACAAACAACACCTTAGAAAGGTTTATTTTCTCACAAACAACATGCATGATCACAAATGTTTCAAAGAACACTTCACCAACACAAATTAAAGTACACTACAATAGGGGCCTCACTCACAAGTCAACTACAACTTGCCTCACTCGGTTCTTAGACAGTCCGCCAGTGAGATAACTACCGAGCACTACACCTATTATCAAGATCACAAAAGTGAGGATGATGCCCCGCATGCATAATCCTTTATTTTTCTTGGGCTTCTTCCGATAGCCAATCTTTCTCCATGATTTCAGTAAGTTGTCCTCTATGTTCTGCAAGTTTGTGCCTTGTTTCATTATTCGATATCTTCAAATCACTAAACCCCAACTTCAAATCAGAAACGACACACTTTAGCTGATTCATTTGATCCATAATTTCATACACGGGTTGCACCTGCGCCGACGGATACACTACATTAGACAGTTGTGGTGCCGCTTGTGGTGGTGCAGCAACACTGGTGAACATCTGCTAGTTTGCCAGCACCAAATTTGGGTAATTTGTTCTCAAATGCTGGAGGTATTGACCTTCCCACCAATCTTCCTGACATGAATTAGGGTCGTCCTACAAGAATAATCAACAAATGCAACTATGTTATTAGGGCAGTAACAAATGCAATATAGTTGATAATTATCCATATATGACAAGATTGATTTCGAATTAACATCATCTACAAGAACAATCAACAAATCCTAAGGTGGCTGCTATCAATAAATTGGATAATTATCTAGACATAAACCGAATTAACACAATCACTAAAATTATATCAACCGAATCACTAATAGTATATCAACTGAATCACTAATAATCAACAAATCCTAAGGCGACTACTAATCAACTGAATTAGGGCAGGAGATGAAAATCAAACTAGGTGGTTGTTCGGGCACTTGCAGATGATGTTATTTGCCTTGGTCTTGAACCAAACCACCCAAATCTGGCAGTACTTGCATTCCACCAGGGGCGAAGCACGAATTGGCTAAGGTTCTGCACAGAGCTGCTCACCATGCGGCGCTGATGGTGCTCGACGTCCGTCGAGGAACTGGAGGTAGAAGATTGGGTCGACAGCTTGCCTTCGAGCTGCTCCTCCACCGCAAGCAGCAATGGCGGCAGCGGTACACGAGTGTTGGCGCGGGCTCAGGGGGCGACTTGCGACGGCGGTGCGCAGGCGAAGCTCACGAGTGGCGGTGGCGGGACACGGGCGAAGCTCAGAAGCGGTGATGGCGGGGCACGGGCGGTTGCGGTGCGCGCGGGGGGCTCGCAGCGGCGGCTAGGGTTGGGAGCAAAGAAAGAGTGTGTGAGTGAGTGTTGACCGTTCCGACCAGTTTTATTCCGACCAGTGTGCTGGCGGGGTGGCTTAAGAGCCCGCCAGCAGAGAGATTAGTGCTGGCGGCGTGGTGGGTGGCTTAAGTCGACCGCCAGTACAAATGTACATAGTGCTGGCGGTCAACATAAGGCACCGCCAGCACAGAGATTACTACTGGTGGTTGTTTTATACCACCCGCCAGCACTGTGGATTCTGTAAATTTAGAGCAACACCTTCTTCCCAGCAACCTTCCAATGGCGCTTTGCCCGAGGGGAGCTCGGGAAAAGCTCCAAAAACACCAAACTAGGGGGGAGGTTTTGCTCTTGATTTTCTTGGAGAAGGTGGCTATATAAGGTGAGTTTGTGCTATTTTAACCTTAGTTTTCTCCTTTTATTCATGATTTGTATGTAGATAGATATCTAGATATAGACCTAGGGTTAGATAGGCGAGAGAGGGGAGTGAAGAGAGATATTGATTTAGAGATTTATTTTTTAAATAGCTTTAGATTTAAATTATTAGTTTGTCAATGCAAAATATTTAAATGTTCATAAAATAATTATTGCAATTATAAAAGCAAGTTTACATATTAAATTATTAGTTTGTCATTAAAATTATTAGCTTCATAAATTAAAATTATAGAATTTAGTTTTCTTTTCACTTTTTACATATTAATTGAAGCAAGTTACAATTGAGTTTGAAATTGTAGAATTCAGTTTTGATTATTTAAGATGTAACATAGAGCATGGATGTATGGCATACGGAGACATTCGTCTACATTCTTGACAGAGTTAACATTTGGTCCATGTAAGTCAACATCCCTATACGACATCCAAATCTATTCAATTCTATATGTATTGTTATTACCATCCTAAGTAAACTTTTTTTTGCAGGATGCAAGCGTTGGATGAAAGGAAAACAAATGGGAGGTGGAAGGTAGCATATATGGACCCGCAACAAGTAAGCAAGCCACAACACACGTTCATAATGATAGATAATCTAAGAAAGCAAATAAAGGAAGAAGCAAAGACACCACAAGAGAAAGAAGAATTAACAAAGGGTTATGAGAAAACTAAACTTCATGAGGTGGTTGTATACATTTCAAGGGTAATGAGGAAAAACCAACATAAGGATTCTACCAAGTGTGCTTACAATTTTGAGTAAGATCCTTTAAATAACTATTTCATCATTTGCCCTCGTTTTTTAGTCTATTTATATTAATTATCTTAATTTTATGCAGTGATCATTTCATTTGCTTTCAAATGTGTCCGAAGTTGGGAACTATGGGGCCTTTGACTCATTACACTATTCAGAGGCTTCTTACAAGAAAGTCATTGAGATTATAAGAAAGTAAGACAACTCAGTGCAATATATAATCACTACTGCGTGTATCGGCTATAGTTCAAATTTTATTACTAACTTATGTGTTTGTATCCTTAAAGTGCGTATAGGCTATACATAGTCAATGGCGGGCAGCACAAGAAGAAAAAATTAGTGATATGACATGCAAATGGGTAAGAACACTTCTGTTAATAAGTTCTAATCATTTTTATCAGAGTTGTACACTTATGTTAATAAGTACCGATCATTTTTATTTGTCTGCAGTGTTACAAACAACCTCCTGGCAGTGTGCTATGTGGATATCATGTGTGTGAGGTTTTGAGAAATAATGGGAGGTACCGGACGAATCCTGAAGACGTAAGCCTCTTGTTTGTACACAACTATGTATGTGCTAATTATGGTCCTGATGGCTACCATTGAGGGATCATGAGGGCAACTTGGTGACAATCAAATCACCAACATTTGTGCGGACGTGGCGAGATTCGTCCTACGTGAAATTTATCACGAGGATGGAGAATTCTTCGATAAAGAAGGAGTCTTGACATTAGACGATGCGGAAAGGTTACGTAGATGGGTGTCTTAGGGTTATCTATTATGCACGATGTTTTTTTAATGTGACTTATGTATACATTTTTATTTTAGTTTGGATTATGTGTTTGTGAGACATATTTGGATTTTGCGATTAAATACAAATTACAATAAATTAAAGTGAATTTGGCATACAAATGCCAATATGAAAAATATGAAAAAATACGGGCGAATATAGCGGACAAATACAAATAATAGACGAAAATGACAAATTATATACAAATAATAAACAATCATGGGAAATTATATAGGAAATGAGAAAAATGCTTTCTGTGGCGGGCGGCCTAAGAAACCGCCAGCACTGATGGCATTTGTGCTGGCGGGCAGCTTAAATAACCGCTAGCACTAATGACATTTGTCTACGGGCGTTTAAGTGACCCGCCAACACAAATTGCTTTGTGCTGGCGGGCGGGCCACCCGCCACCACAAATGGCCATTTTTATTGGCTCAAAGTTGCTGATGGGTGCCGCGCCCGCCAGCAAAGGCCGATTTTAGCCGCCAAGACAAATCGTTTCTGACCTAGTGGCACTTTTTTCCATTTCTCCAAAAGTACATGTTTGCTCTTAGTTCTTTAGAAAGTTTGTCGCTCACTTCTTTGTTCCAAACGCATAGTGACGTAAGCAAAATGGTGATTCCTTTGTTCCAAACACGTGACGTAAGCAAATTGGAGAAACACGATTCCTGACCAAACAAGGCTTAATTTAGTACCGGTTTAAAATTCAGCAGGAAAAAAAATTTAGTTTGAGGCGCGCGTGTTTTTAATGAGTTTATTTGGTGCTTTGTTTTTTATGTACCCCCCACCAACTATACAACTGTGGCAGCAGAAGGCCAGCGGCCGTGCGTGCCAGGTTGCCCGTCGTTCTCCAAGCAGGCGGAGGCATGACATGTGCACACTAGTTACTGTCGTGCATATGATGATGAGAGGATCACTAGTACGTGAGGGGATTATGCGCGCACTTGATTAGCTTAAAATAATGCCACATATATATAGGAAGGAAGGAATCTAGAAGAACTCGAGAGATGCTAGTTAATCTCTTAATTTGGTCAACACATGTAAAATATGCTTGCAATTAAAATATGCTTTGCAATTTAGTAATAGCTAATAAATTGGTAATGTCAGCCAGATCACGATTTGAAAGAACAATATGATGAGGAAGAACAATGTGACTCAATATAATAATGAGCACCTCCTTGTGACTCAGTGCAATAATACAGAGAGCACCTTGTTATAAAAGTTTATAATTTATCGACTGTGATGATTGATGAGTCTGGTGGCGGAAGTTGGCAACAGCACAGAAGGATGAATAGTGCTCTTCTAGGTACATGCACATTTTGTGCTCACGCACGTTATTATTCACCTTCAAACGTAACAACGCACCTGTTGATCGATCCTATCTTACTATTACTGATCGGAGGCTTCTTTTGAAGCCTTCAGTGAAGCCACCTAGGATCCTACGTAGGTACTCTAGAAAAAAAGAGAAACCTTGGAAATTCTCGCAAAAAAACAAAACATCTAGCCATTAGTCAGTTCATTCCAACCATTGCAGCCTGTTCGGTTGGCCGGTGGCCGATAATTGGTGCCGATTTGTTCCGAGAGAAGAGCACCGCCGGCTGGTTGCTAGTGGCCGGTTTGTTGTGAGAGAAAAGTATCGCTGGGCCGGTGGCGATAAGCCAAGCGAACAGTCATTGGATCTATTACAATTTCTAAAAAATTACCCACCTCCGCCATTAAAAAAATTAACCACAAAAAAGCAAAACATCTAGCCATTAATCAGTTGATTCCATTCATCATAGTCATTGGATCTATTACAATTTCTAAAAAAATTACCCACCTCTGCCATTAAAAAATTAACCCCTTTGAAATTACCCACGCATAACATGTAAAATTAATTTGAGGCTTTCCACCTATGTTCTCACGATCCATGATGATGAGATGATCCATCAACCATAACCTTCCTGACCAATAGCCCTAGCCGCCGCCATTGCCTAGAATCTAGATTGCGTCCATGAAAATCTGATGAGCCTATTGGCTCCGACCAGAGCTAGGTTCTTTTCCAATGCGCCAAAAGAACCGGGCAGTGCAGGGTGTCGTAATTCAGGCTGCCGGTGAGTCAGTGCAAAAGCCTTTGAGCGTGCAACAGATACCAGTGTTCGAGATGAGGGCACTGTTGCTGGAAGGGAGCTCCATGCGACAGCGGTGTCGCATGGCGGCATGGGAGTGTATGATTAGATGATCGTCATCGCATACACTAGGTCTTTAACGAGCCATAGGCATGGTACGGAGTAATATGTACATGAAGATGACCGATAATATCAGTACATAATATTTTTTTAATCTCTAGTGCTCCTCTAGCCTTGACTCGCAGATGAATGCATGCATGGTTGTCCATATAAAATTATTGTGGCTTCCGTTCAGTGTGAATTCACAATTTATTAGGTGTAGAACGCTGCTAAGGTGCAGCTACCGCGAGATGAGAAACCGGAGTGTATAAGTGGCAAGGCAACAGATTGGAAGCCTCGCTTGATTTTGCAAGGAGTACGATGAGCAAAAAGATTCACCAACACCACATAAATCATGGTGCTTATCTGTATGTAGCTCTCTGACTATTATACCCTCTCTATTTACGTTTTGTAATTTGAATTGGTATGGAAGTAACCTTTCTACTTATCATATTTACAAGTGTCTTTCATGATTAATTGGTTCTTAACCATAT
Source organism: Cenchrus americanus (assembly GCA_947561735.1). Lineage (NCBI taxonomy): Eukaryota > Viridiplantae > Streptophyta > Magnoliopsida > Poales > Poaceae > Cenchrus > Cenchrus americanus. The sequence continues at coordinate 6,245,226 of OX387240.1, read as the reverse complement.
ATAAGCCTGATTACACAATAATTAAGAAGTAACTATTTGTTGCTTTCGGTAAAAAAAAAAGATGAACTAACCATTAATAAGGAGGTCTTAAGAAGCTTCATGTATGCATTCATCTAGAGGCATATATATGCCGGTATGCGCATGGCTGCAAATGCCAAAAATATTTCCTTTTTTAAAAAAAGGGATAGCACAGGTGTGAGTTCTGATGTTGTAACTAATAGTAGACTAGATTATTTATGGATTAGAGTTTAGTGTTCGTACTATCTGACCATCTCAGCATTAATGATCATGCTCCTTAGTTCAGCAGAGAAATTAAAGTTTCAGATAAACTTAAAAAATGTCTAAAACTAAATTAAGGGAGCACATTTTTGTCAATACTAAGTAAATTTTCAGAGAATACCCAACACATACGGATGTGAAATCCGAATGGGGGAAAATTAAAGCAGGCACCACGTCTAAGCAAAACGTTCAGGTGATAAGATATGGTAAAGATTTGGATGTTTCACTATATCAATGTGTAATTTGCTAAAATAAATTAGGCATCTTTGGCGTAGTAAAAATGTGACAGAAATATTATTGTAATAACAGGGTAACCTTAAATTTTAAATTATGAAGTGTAAACTTTGAATTGAAAATGGGGGCTTATCATTGTTATGAAATATTGATTAGTGATCAATTAGCATACCTATGTAATTAGGGGAGTCATTAGTAATGTAATTAGGAAGTCACAACCACCTTGTCGAAGGGTCATCTCGAAGGGTGCGGCACTCCCGAAGGGGTGCCTTCACACCCTTTCCCTGTGTATATATTCAGGGGTCCACCCCTCATCAATCAATCAATTCATTTGCTCTCATTCCATTATATTCCATTCACTTTTCTCTAAACACGTTATCATGCACCCGCTCTGCCTCTAAGCACAAGCAGAAACAGAGGCCAGAGGGCCTCACCGTCATCGTCGAGTAAGCCATGTACTCTACGACCTTATGTTTCATCGTCATTCCTTCTGGCTTCCTCGTTCTTCTCATCGATGGCCGCAGTAGTCGTTGTTGCTTCTGCACCAGAGGCGCACATAATGGCCGCCACACTATGGGACACCATGGTTGATGTAGTTGACACTACCGTGATGGCTGTGGAAGTGGTGTTTCCCTCACCGTCCAAGTCTTTACCGACACACTCCACACCATGCTCCAGTACAAAATCAGGACTTCTTCATCGCCAACAGTCTGCCAAATAGAAGATGTGAAGATCAGTGTCAACAAAAACATTCTTTTGCTTTCCAATCAAAGATTCCATTAATGAAGTAAAACAAACAACTGCAAGCATCAAAGAATTCTTCTTTAATTGAGATGCATTACCTTGTTGGCATCATATCTTGGTGACCAAAACCAAGAGGCCTCAACAGCAAGCAAGCTGTTGGGGAATTCAGGAAAATACATCACCCTCGAAACGTCGAAGTCTAACGGCATTCTCAAAGTATGTTTTTCAGGGGCAGGAAATTCGCGAATACAGGAAGTCTGGGACCTGCGAAGTCTCGAGTTCGCGGATGTGCAGAGTTCGGGAAACTTGGTTCGGCGAAGAGACGGAGTCATGAACATGCGGAAGCCCGGAATCTCAACTGTTGGCGGCCCGAATTTCGGAGATTTTCCGATTCGGGAATCCAGTGAAGACTCTGTTCGGGACTCAGGCGCCAGGATATGCACGAACCTGCTGGGAAATGAAAGCCAATTCGAGAATCTGTTGAAGACATAAATTCAGGAACTTCGGGTGAAGACATTCACGAATCACGGGAGAAGCAAAGTCAAAGTTGTAGTCCCAAAAAGTCCGGGTTTAGAGTGTGAACTAGTGGCAGACTTGTAAATATGTAAGGGGGGAAAAGACGTTCTTATGTGTGTTCACATTAGGAATATTCTCCGAGCCCAAGGGTGATATCGGAATGTAAAAGTCCCTTCGTCTCCCTATAAAAGGGGGCGCGAGGGCACGTGTAAACGGATTCAGACTTTTTTGGGACTTGTGCTACTAGCAGAGAGCATCACTGTCTCTTTGCGCCCTAATTGTGTACTTGAACGTGTTGAGAACTCCACTCGTGTTTGGGTAGTTATCCGAATTTTTCGGGTATCCCCCCAACATTGGCGCCCACCGTGTCTCAGCCGAAAAAGAAACTCACGATGCCACCTCAAAAGAAATCCAAGAAGAATGCCCCAGTACAGGTGAACCAGGATGATCACCTTCCCACCCAAGGAAATGAAACTTCGTTTGTTCCTGAATCCTCGAACGTAACAGACCAAAGAGCGAAAAGAGAAGCTCGAAGCCCTCATGAAGGCCGGAGCGAAAAAACAACTCACATCCAAGAACAACCCACCGAACAAAGAAGAGCACGAGAATGTTGATGCCGATGATGATGCCATAGACGACGCCTAGCCATGGTCCACCAAAAGATTCAAGAACTACGGAGGGATAAAGAAAAGTTCGCGGCTCGGTTGCGAGGCAAAGAGAAAAATCTCCGAAAAACTAGAGCAAATCGAACAAAGCAAAAGAACAAATACGGCAATCCGGAGAGAAATCGACGAAATGAAAGAGCAAGAAAACAACTCCCCGTGGCAAGAAACACCGCAACGAAACACCACACCTGCAAGAGAATCCCCGAAGGACAACTTCTTCGCGGGAAACGGAGTCTCACACTTCGTGGATTCTGAATCACCACTGTCAATAGGGCTGCAAACAACACCTTGGCCGCCGAAGTTCAAGCCAGTCTCTCTTCCAAAGTACAACGGTTACGGAAACTCCAGGCAATTTCTCATGAGATACGAGTCAGCTGTGAATTCGGCAGGAGGAGATGATGTTGCACTTGCCAAATCCTTTATCATAGCTTGCGAAGGACCCGCATCGAATTGGTACTCACCGTCTGCTGCCTCCACACTCGATCTACAAATACGGGTAGATCTCAAAACAAAGTTCATGCAAGCGTTTCGGATGTTCCATGACACAACGAACCGAAGCTTCGTATTTGTATAACGCAAGCGAAGGACGAGAGAACCACTAAGAAATTTCGTGAGAAGATTCATGCAACGAGAGGTCTCGGATCCCCGATGCTGATGACAAGACAACGATCAAGGCACTGATCAAGGGTCTCACCCCAGGGCCAACGGCTTCCCACCTCACAAGAAAGAAGCCTGAGACAGGTTGAAGAATTATTTCGGGAATTGGAGGATTACATCCTGTCTGATGATGACCACCGCAAGAGAGTAGCCGAACGAAACGAGGCAAGACAGGGCGGCAGAGATATGACCTGGAGGGCACCACCCCAGCATCCGCGAAATGTGAACAATGTTGGAAATCCTCAGCAACAGCAAGAAAGCAGGCCAAGTGCCAGGGGAGGATTCAGTCAAAGAGGAAGGGGGAGAGGAAGAGGAACCTCAAACCTTCCGAACCACAACCCAAGAGATCCCCACTTCTATTGCCGCATCATGGAAGAGGCCACAAGACCGAAGGGTGCCCTGAGACAAAAAAGAACATGGCACGAATCCAACAAGAGAAGGCGTTGATGAGCATCGCATCCTCGATGCCAACCCGCTTCGGCCGAACTTCCGGCCGCCGCGGTTTGCGAGTCCGCGGCCAAGCTCGTACCGTTCAGCAATTTCCACAATCGCAATCAACATGGCAGCCTTCACAACAATTCTTCCCTCGCTCACAAGCAATACAATCAATCCAGCAGCCCACAACCCATTCGGGAAATCTTGCCACCGCCACCGAAAGCTCTTCAAGGCCTCGATCAAGTTCGGGACCTCGAATTCCAAAGCATTGCCATCATTCGGGACTATCATGCCAATCACAGGCGGATCTGCCATGGAGTTTGAAACAAAGAAGCAGCGAAGCAACTACTTCAGATCTGTGAATACCATCATCAATGATGGTCCAGCTGCCCGCCCGGAGTGGGCGAAGGTGCCAATCACCTTTACAGAAGAAGATTTCAGGCTGAAATCCGCGATCCACAATGATGCTATGGTGATTGAAGTCAACATTGCTGGATGGGTTATAGGAAAAATCTTGGTGGACAACGGAAGTTCGGCGGACATCTTATTCCTGAAAACGTTCGAGAAAATGAATCTGAGCCAGCATATGTTGGACCCACCAGAATACCCATTGCAGGGGTTCGGCGGCAAGCCCATCAAGCCGGTTGGAAAAATATCGCTCCCGCTTCTTTCGGAGATCTTGAGAACGCCGGAACGAGAACCTCACCTTCGATGTGGTTGATATATATCACCCGTATCTTGCAATCTTCGGCAGGGGTTTCATGAACAAGTTCGATGCTGTCATAAGGCAACAGTTCCTCTGCATGAAGATGCCTGCACCCAAAGGGGTTATCACAGTATTCGGCAATCAACAAGAGGCCCGAAACATAGAAAAGGGCCACACGCCTGGTCAAACGAATGTGTATCAGCTGAAAGCTGCTGAAGAGAGAAAGGGAACCTATGAAGAGCCAAAGCGGGACAAAGAGAAAACAAACATAGCCGCAGAAGATGAAACAAAGAGAGTGTATCTGGACGACATGCCCGACAGAGCAGTCATAATAGGGGCGAACCTTAGCGCCGAAGAGGATGATGAACTCATGCGATTTCTGAACAGAAACAAGGATGTTTTTGCATGGTCGCCCAAAGATTTGCAAGGCGTGGACAGAGACATAATCGAGCATGTCCTCGAAACGGATGACAAGATACCACCAAAGAAGCAAAAACTTCGGAAAATGTCCGACGAAAAAGTCAAGGCGAGTGGAAGCGAAGTTCGAAGATTGCAGGATGCCCAAGTAATCAGAGAAGTCAAGTACCCAGTTTGGTTAGCCAACACTGTGCCAGTCAAGAAGAAAAATGGCAAATGGAGGATGTGTATTGACTTCACCGATTTGAACAAGGCGTGCAAGAAGGACGATTTTCCCTTGGAAAGGGTAGACAAAATCGTGGATGATGCAGCCAACAGTGAGATGCTTTCGCTCCTGGACATGTTCTCTGGATATCATCAAATCCGAGTTCGCAAAGAGGACGAAGAGAAGACAAGCTTCATCACTCCTTTCGGAACATTTTGTTTCGTAAGAATGCCAGAGGGGCTGAAGAATGCGGGGTGCACGTTTTCAAGAATGATAGCAATAGTGCTGCACCAGCAGATTCGGAGAAATATCTTGGCATATGTGGATGACATAGTCGTCAAAAGTGTTCAGAGAAAAGACCATATCAGTGATTTGGCAGAAACGTTCGCGAACTTGAGGACAACGAACTTGAAACTGAACCCAGAAAAATGTGTATTCGGGATTCACAAGGGGAAAGTTCTCGGATGCCTAGTTTCAACGAAGGGCATTGAGGCAAACCCTGACAAGATCAAGGCTTTGATGGAAATGCAAGAGCCGGCCTCGGGAAAGATGTTCAGAAGTTGACAGGGAGAGTGGCTGCCCTTAACAGATTCATTCCCAGAGCCGCAGAAAGAAGTCTGCCATTCTTCCAAGTTCTCAGAAGTGCCAAGAAATTCCAGTGGGCCGAACCTCAGAAACAAGCTTTTCGCGAATTGAAAGACTACCTGTCCAGCATGACCAAGCTCTGTCCTCCCGAGCCAAAATCGCCGCTTCTGCTGTATGTGTCTGCATCAAATTCGGCAGTAAGCGCAAGGTCTTGGTACGAGAGAAGGAAGAAGAAGGAAAGCTGAGGCAAATCCCTGTATATTTCGCCTCCGAGGCATTGTCTCGGTTCCAAGGTTTTCTATTCCGAACCGGAAAAAATCGCGTATGCGGTCATCATGGCAAAGAAGAAAGCTAAGGCACTACTTCGAGGGCCACGGAATAAGAGTTATCACCAACCAACCGTTAAGTGACTCCGTTCGCAAACAGGGAGGCATCTACTCGAATCATTAAGTGGGGTGCCGAACTCTCCGAGTATGTAGTGGATTTTGAAAGAAGGAGTGCAATAAAATCACAAGTACCGGGCGGACTTCGTCGTGGACCGGACCTCACCTACTCGAATATGGAGGAAAACATGCCCGAACCTTGGGTAGTGCGGTGTGATGGAGCATGGTGTTACAAGGGGGTTGGAATTTCTACGTTGTAACATCACCGACAAGCGTGGTTATAAGATATGTAGCACGGCTCGTATTCGCGAACAATGAATACTCCACGAACAATACAACGGAGTACGAAGCTCTCTTGCGGCACCGAGAAAAATGAAAGCCTTGGGGCAACGGACCTTCATAATCGAACGGATTCGAAAGTAATCCAAGAACACATCGAGAAGGAAAGCGAGGCCAGGAATCCGGCTTCTCATGAAGTATCTTGAAAAAGTCGAGAGAAATGGAAAGACACTTCGCAGGATATTCGGTTCAAAGATATCCCAAGGGATGATAACAATGAAGCGAGATAAGCTCGCGAAGGCAAGCGGCCCGTAAATCAAGAGCTACCACCGGATGTGTTCTTTGAAATCATCGAGAGCCATCCATCAAAGATTCACGAACTCAAATCGTGAACATGGTGGAAATTCCAGACGGAGAGCAGAAATAATGGCCTACTTGAGGGGACATTACGAACCACAAGATGAACTCGGAAGAGAAAAGATTGAGGCAAAGGGCTCGGGGGCTACACCGTGGTAAATGGAGAATTGTACAAATCGGAGTCACCGAACCTTGGCTACGCCGCATCACCTCCGAAAAAGGTCGTGAACTCTTGAAAGAAATTCACAAAGTGGATTTTGTGGGGCACACATAGGCACCGTGGGCTTTGGTCGGCAAGGCAATAAAACAAAGATTCTATTGGCCAACCATCAACATCGACGCCAAGATGTTGGTTCGGCAATGTGAAGCATGTCGAAGACGCGCAAATCAGCGAGATCCGCCTTCAATGCCGCTTCATTTGATTCCTCCAACTCTGGCCTTTGCAAAGATGGGGCATGGACCTAGTAGGACCATTGCCAACAGCTCAGGGTAATTGCCGATTTGCGGCTGTAGCGGTCGACTATTTCACGAAGTGGGTAGAAGCAAAACCACTCGCGAACATCACGGCAGCAACAGTTCAGAAATTCTTTTGGCAGAACATAGTCTGCAGGTTCGGAGTTCCTAGAGAACTGACGGTTGATAATGGCAAACAGTTTGACTGCTACACCTTCAAAGAGTATTGCAGAACCCTGGGCACACAAGTGAAATTTTCATCGCTTATCATCCACAAATCAATGGAGCAGTTGAAAGAGCCAATGGCCTGATTTTTTCGGGAATCAAGAAATGCTTATTTGATCAGAAAAAGGGAAAATGGGTGGATGAACTTCCAAAGGTGATCTGGTCCCACAACACCACAGTTTCAAGGGCAACAGGTTTCACACCTTTTCGCCTACTCTTCGGGACTGAGGCTATGACACCAGAGGAGATCAAGAATGAAAGCATGAGAGTCTTGAAAGGAAAAGAGATAGAGGAAATTGACAAGAAGGTGGAGAAAGACATGATAGAGCTGACAATCCTCGAAGCAGCAGAAAACATTGAGAAATACCAGAGAGAGACAAGAGCGTGGAGAGACAAAAAGGTGGTCCGGAAGGACATCAAAACCGGTGATCTTGTCTTGAAAAGAAAGAAAAATTGGGAAAACCCAGGAAAGCTTCATGAGTCATGGGAAGGGCCTTACATAGCTAAGGAAACAAATATGCCGGGGGCTTTTCGCCCGATGGAGCAAACTGGCGAAGAGTTGCCGTATTCGTGGAATGCCGACAGCTTAAAGAGGTATTATCCATGAAGATCTTAGTTGTACATAAGTGTAGTGGATAGCGGTTTTTCAATTTTCGTAAGTTTACATCGTAAGAAAATAAAAACCCGAGTCACGTGTCTATAAGTGACTTCGAAAAAAAATTAGTTTTATGTCTTAATCGTAGTTCTAGAATAAGAAGGACCGTACTCTTTTCCTTGCAAAGGGGGCTCTAAATCAAGAGGCAAGGTTTTTAACGAGGCGGATCCCGTGTAAATACTCTTTCCGATATATATATATGAAAAGAGTTTTCCCCCAAGTTGCATGTTTCGTATTTTGTGTCTCGAGAATTCCATCGTGAAAAAAGAAAAAAGTTCGTGAAAAAGGCTTCGTGATAGCCAGAATTCCATCGTGAAAAAAGAAAAAAGTTCGTGAGAAAGGCTTCGTGATAGCCAGAATTCCATCGTGAAAAAAGAAAAAAGTTCGTGAGAAAGGCTTCGTGATAGCCAGAATTCCATCGTGAAAAAAGAAAAAAGTTCGTGAAAAAGGCTTCGTGATAGCCAGAATTCCATCGTGAAAAAAGAAAAAAGTTCGTGAGAAAGGCTTCCTGATAGCCGAAATCCCATCCATCGAGGGATTCCCACTGAAAAGGCCTGAGACAACAACAAGTTGTGGCCTAGAAAAATCCCATCCATCGAGGGATTCCCATCGAAAAGGCCTGAGACAACAACAAGTTGTGGCCTAGAAAAATCCCATCCACGAGGGGATTCCCATCAGGAAATTCGCATGACGATTTCGAAAAAGTGAATATCTAAGGATTTGCTTGTGTTTTCTCACTTGGTATAGATTGTTTAAATTTTTTTCGGTATCATCGTTGTAAAAAAAAAAGGGGCAAGGGGCTCAATCAGGTGATCGCAGAAAAACCTTGGTTGAAGCAACCGAGGGTTGCTGTATCAACCGAGGCAAGTCCGCCAGTTCGGTCAAGTCCACAAAATTCGGAACAAATTTTGTCGACTTGCGCATTAGCAATCGAGATTCGCAAAACTAAGGAAGACTACTCTCGGAAAAAGGCGCTACAAATTCGAGAATAGTAAGGTTCGCGAATCCGCAATCTAGTTTTCATGCGAAACGGCAAGCGGGGGGAGGGTGACGTTTTTTCAAAGAAAAAACATATTCATTGCCTTATTCGCATAAAAACTCCCGAATAAGTTCCTCAAGAATTACAACAATCAACACGAAACTTAGAATGACAAGCTCTACTACATGTCCGGGTTTACAAACGTTGTTGTCAGCTACATCGCTAGCATAGGCGAACTCGGATGAACCGGCTAAGGGGCTAAGGGGCTCCGTCTTCGGAGCTCTCGTGGATCGCGAAGTAGAGGATGCAGAACGGCTCTTTTTATGAAGCAAGAAAAACGAAGTGAGATCAAAACAACCTATAGAAAATTTAAGCGAGGCCTCAAGCCAAAAGTCGGAAAAATCTTGCTCAGGATGTGCTTGTTTGAATAGACGCCATGCTTCACCACTAACAAACATTCTATCTCGATGAATTCGTAGTGGTAGCACGTCCTGCGCGCGAGCCCGGCTTGCGGGACTGCGCGCAGTTAAAATATACAAAACATCTGTTCAGAAATGTTTGACGAATCTACACAAACGTACAGCCGACCCCCAATCCACACAGAAGTTCAAACATGTCACATAACATCGTTTAATTCATAACATCCACCTTCGGCGAGTCTTCTTCTGGTTCGGGGACTTGTCCACGATCGTTGCCACCGTCGCTGCTGCTGCTGCTGCTGCTGCTGCCTGAGCCGTCCTCACCGGATTCTCCCGAACTCTCCCCGGAGGACGATTTTTCGGGAGACGCGGCGGCACGTTCTCGCTCCTCCTTTTCTCTTAGCTGCGAAGCAAAGAGAAGAGTAAAGAAATCTTAAGAAACTGGAATACATACGAAGAACATAAGTCACGAAATAGACCAAAGAATTACCTCGTCAAGCTTTGCTCGCGCAACGAGCCTTAGCCATATCCGCCCCGCCAACCATCCGGAATTCCTTCGCGAACTTTAGCTTTATAGCAATAACGTCGTGGTTGTCTTGAAGTATAGTTTCGCCGGTAACGCCCGGGAACCGAGAAAGGTTCGCGCGAAACTTCGCCAAGTCAACGCAGCCCGTAGTCGTGAAGGACCTTCGAATGCTTTCCACGAAAAGGATACGGCAAAATTGCCGGCACCGCAGATGACTTCGGGGAGAGCCTTGAATTCTTCCTCGAGCCGGTCCATAAAATCAGAGATATCAATATCATCTGGAAGAGGAGCTGGACGAACACCATACTCATTCAAGGACTTCTGGTACTCAGCATAAAGCAACTTTAATCTTCCCAGAATTTCCGAAATTTGTTTCTTCGAAGATTCACCTTCTGCCATCAGCGCTTTCTCAAGATCTACGATTTTCTGATCCTTCGAGCTCAGTGACTTAGCAAGGCTGGCATTGTTGACGCGGAGATCTTCAGCAATCTTTGAAGCACGCTCTTGTTGTTGCCGAAGTTTCTCGATCACACTCAGATCATCTTCGTGAGATTTCCGAACTTTCTCCGCTCTTTCTTGGAATCCTCGAGCGCGGCTTCGGCGATCTTCTTCTCATCCCGACTCCTTTTCAAAGCCTCGGCCCGGCTCATGTACCTTCCTTTCCAGACTCTAGGTTCGTGGATTCCGCGAGACCAAAGCTGCGCTCCAACTCCTTGGACTTCCGAGAAAGTTCTTCATTAATCTTTTCCTGCGCAGAAAGCCGTTCTATGGCAACTTTCCCGAGCATAGAATATTTGAGAGTATAGTCTTCATGGAAGCGCGCAAGTTTTGAGGGAGAATAGGAATGCAACAGATTCTTGAACTCTGAAAAATTCAAGAATAAATCTTAGATGAAGATTCTACAATCACGAATCGCGCAAAGGGGCACTGAGAATCAATGAACCTCGCTTACTGAAGTGCTGCATAGTGACTTGCTTAGTCGAACCTGAGGAGGCCTTCCCTGAGGTGAAGGGGTAGTGTCGGAGATAGACGAGAGGCCTTTTTTCGGAGCCTTGAGCGGCTTCTTCAAAGTTGTTCCGAAGCACCCTCTCTTGTTTCATCAACAATCGTGGACGATTTCCATAGAGTTAAAAACTTGGACGTCTTGCCCCCGACGCCAATTGTCTCGAAACCAACACGCAACAGTTTGCCGCGATAAGACGTACCAAAATTTTTGTTAAAGGCGGCCAAAGAAGGAGAAGGCGCTTGGTCTTCGGGGACGACCTCCCGGACTTCGACCAAGGGAATGTTTTCGGAAGAATGGCCGTCCCTTTGAATGGTTCGTTCGAGATCACGGGCAAAATCGAGGAGACTTGATCGGCGGCGGTAATATCGACGAGCAGGAGGTTCGGCAGCAGCGGGAGACTCAGCACGAACGGCAATATCAGCAACAACAGCTGACTTCTCGAAGCAACGGCGGGGGGATGCCTCTCGTCGAACTTCAGGGGCAATATCTGAAAAGGAATCGATGTCGACGAACTCATTTTCGGAGCCAGCAGGACAAATGTCTCGAAAATTAAATAATGGCCAGAGGAAAACACCTTTGGGGCTATCTGGCTTCGCGGGAATGTCGTCGTCAAAGGCGGACGGGACCCGCCGAACTCCGGAGGAAGAAACCTTCTTCACAGCTTTTTTCAATTTCTTGCGGCTCATCTGGGCAAGCCCCGAAGCAGCCTGGAGTTCAGCTTCTGAAGTTTGAGGTTCGGAGGTCCGCCGTTTACGCTTCGACGACTCGAGTGACCTGGTCCTCGAAGGCTTCACTCCTGAAGATGTTCCCTCGGTGGCAGGTGATAAGTTTCGCTTCGACGATCTGATTCGAGGAGCGTTGATTGGGGCGGCTGAGCAGCTGGCCACAGCGACGGCAGGAAGCTTCAGTTTAGGACCAGGGCTTCGAGAGCTGAAAAATTTGTCACCGCGATCTCCAAAAAGACGCGGTTGATCTTCTTCTTGTGCTTCACCGGGGCCTTGTATGCTTTGTATTCGTTCATGGTATATTCGCCTACCATGACGTTGACCCTTTTCTCTACCTCGTCCATGAAGCCCTTGGCGTCCTGGCCCTCACGAAGTTTAATCCCGAACTTCGGGAAAGGAACCTGCCGATCTGCCCAGTTGACATTGTAGTGCACGATTTCGGCAGGGGACCAGCCGTTTGAAATAGGCCAGATTCGCGCGGCGACGAATTCTTCGATGATGTCGCGGCCGCCGAGTATCGTGCTGGCCAGGTGGAATGCACTCTCGCAATTCCGAATTCCTAGGGCCCGCTGGTTATACTTCCCCACATTCACTGCGGTGAGGGGCGCGATCGGGCATGGCAACTTCGGCACATTGACCTTCAGGTAAAACCAGTAGGACTTCCAATCATCGGAGAGGTTGGTCTTGCAGCAGGGAGAAATCTGAATTCGGGTAATCCCTTGTCGGGTGTTCTGGCGTCGAGTATTGAAGGTACAGCACGCGTGCTGGCTATGATAGAATTGCCCGTCTTCGCCTTTCACAACTTCTGGAATAATCACCAGTTCGTAGAACCTGGTGAAGGCATCGATGGTAGGACTGCACCCGAAAGTCTTCAGAATCCAAATAAACTTTGATACTTCGAGAAAAGACGTCGGGGTAAGCTGGTGGATCTTCACTGAGAATGCATCAAGAATCGCCGGTAGCACTGGATCACAAGGGAATCGCGGCCCACAGATGAAGAAGTCCCGAAAAACCACAATTTCCCCAGGCTTGGGAGTGGGAATTGTTTCATCGAGTGGGGCGCGCCCGGCCCCAGGTGAGAAGAATCCAGCCTTCTCGTACTCACGAATAATGTCGCTCGTCACTTTCGATTCTCCGAAGGCAAGCGAGGGCGGCAGGGGGCCAGAGGTCCTCAGCATAACGAGATCCTCCACCCCAGCATCCACATCCCCGACGTCTTCGCCGCCATCGGACCCAACCTCTCCGTCTTCGCGACTTCGGGAGCCGCTAGGTGATCCAAGCATCTTCGGCCGGTGCGGCAGACGATCCGCACTTTCGGCGGAGTTGATCGAGTGGGAGACCGGCGGCCGATCAACTCTTCAGTAGTCATAGGTCTAGCTGTATTTCTGATGCGAGCCACCTAGCAAACATAAGCAGTCAGACAATTTAGACTAACAGTCGAAAAAGAGCTACGAAAATCGTAACATTACTACACCAAAGTTAAACGAACTAACGCAACAACATAGCAAACATAAAGGAATACCTTAGAAAAACGCGAGCAAGGCCTGGAGTTCGCAAGTCTTCTAGCACAGAAAGCTAATTCCACGAAGGAAGAAAAATGTGAAAGTCGCGAAAGGCGCGAGAGCAGTAAAAAATTTTTTAACAGCGCCGGCCCGCTATTTATAGGGCCGGGGAGGGGTAGTTTCGCGAAGTGCGCCTCGATTCAACCGCCTTTTGCTCCCTGGGCGACGCGTGTCCCCTCTGACGTTCCGAGGGTGACGTTTTTTACTAAATTTCCGAAAAGTTCGTGGAATCGGATCGTCGGAGTCAACCCGCTTCCCCGAGGGGCTAGTGTTGGGGAATTCAGGAAAATACATCACCCTCGAAACGTCGAAGTCTAACGGCATTCTCAAAGTATGTTTTTCAGGGGCAGGAAATTCGCGAATACAGGAAGTCTGGGACCTGCGAAGTCTCGAGTTCGCGGATGTGCAGAGTTCGGGAAACTTGGTTCGGCGAAGAGACGGAGTCATGAACATGCGGAAGCCCGGAATCTCAACTGTTGGCGGCCCGAATTTCGGAGATTTTCCGATTCGGGAATCCAGTGAAGACTCTGTTCGGGACTCAGGCGCCAGGATATGCACGAACCTGCTGGGACATGAAAGCCAATTCGAGAATCTGTTGAAGACATAAATTCAGGAACTTCGGGTGAAGACATTCACGAATCACGGGAGAAGCAAAGTCAAAGTTGTAGTCCCAAAAAGTCCGGGTTTAGAGTGTGAACTAGTGGCAGACTTGTAAATATGTAAGGGGGGAAAAGACGTTCTTATGTGTGTTCACATTAGGAATATTCTCCGAGCCCAAGGGTGATATCGGAATGTAAAAGTCCCTTCGTCTCCCTATAAAAGGGGCGCGAGGGCACGTGTAAACGGATTCGGACTTTTTTGGGACTTGTGCTACTAGCAGAGAGCATCACCGTCTCTTTGCACCCTAATTGTGTACTTGAACGTGTTGAGAACTCCACTCGTGTTTGGGTAGTTATCCGAATTTTTCGGGTATCCCCCAACACAAGCCATGGCTGTTGTGGTCATCCATTCTTCACCAACGACGGCGCCTTTGCGCTGGTTTCTTCCTCGACAAATTCGGCGGCTCCTGCCAGACCGAGCCCCCCTTGGCCATATCGCAGCCGTGGACCACCGCTCTGGCATCCGGCGCGGCACATGGAGCCTCGCCTCGCTGCGACATCCCTCATCCAACAACATGAAGCTCATCACCCCCGACGGCGTGGTGGAGCTCCAGATGCCCCACGACATGTACATCCTGGACCACATCGAGGAGGAAGGGGTCGACCTGCCCTGCTTGTGCCGCGTCGGCTCCTACTCCAGAGACCATACTGCGGTGACCGGTGAGCCCAATCTGATGGGCGTGCGGCGATGAGCAGCTATCGGCAGGGGACCGAGCGAGATGCAGCAGGGTGGAGCGAACGCTACCAGGTTCGAACCTAGGGTGCACTGGGATCGATGGAGTCAGTGACCCTGTTGCCCCTCTCTCGTTTGGGGTCGAACCGGTTCGATCCGCTCCCTAGTTTCAGGATCGAAGTGAACTCGAAAATGGTTCGATCCGCTCCCTTTGCAGGTCTACAGCTTGGTGTCAGAGCGTGCAACATGCGCCTAGTACTGTTTCAGACTTTCAGTGTTTTTTTCTTGTATAGTTTAACTCTGAAATTATATTGAAGCCACCGGCTGAATGGGAATCACATGCTGCATAGGAACCACGACACCCACAAAGATGCAGACACACAGAAAAAGAAAAAAGCAAAATAACCACAATGATCCTTAAACTTTGTACGTGTTGAGAGTCAACTTCGTCCCTCTACTTTCAGATTGGCCAATTTAGTTGTTTAACTTTCATTTTTGGATCAAACTCATGTCCAATTTAGTTTTTAACTTTCAATTTTGGATCAAACTCGTCCTTTGTGTTGATATGTGAATCCATATTGTTATGAAACTAATACAAAGTTACATTTTACCCTTGGCTCTTTTCTGTCTTCAATTTTCACCTTTATAATCACAAGAACTTATGAGTATGAATATATGCATGGAGCATGAATAATGCATCATGAGTATATGTGCATATGTTGATTAGAACAAACCTACACACATTGAGTTGTATGTCCACCAAAAGAATATCTTGCTTGTGTACATATATTTTGCCTATCAAATTTGTTTGGCCACATGAATGATGTTTAATAGTACGAGTAAATACACTTACTAGAAACTATATTTTATATTATTTTACAAATATATTGTCATGTGGGTGTATTAGGGGAGTGTGAGCACATCATGTTTGACATAATCACCTAGATGAGCTAAGGGTAAAATGGACTTTTAGTCTTATGTTAAGATAGAGCATCACATCAACACAAGGACAAGTTTAACGCAAAAATGAAAGTTGAGAAACTAAATTCTCCATTTCAAAAGTTAAGGGACAAAATTGAATTTTTTTTTGCGCATAGTTCATAGACTAAAGTGGTTATTTTATCGAAAGAAATCCTACGGAACAGAGCATAACATGTACGGTGTGTGCTTTATGACATTGACATTAAGTTGGTACTAGTCTTGCAACATTTTCCATTCCAAAACAAAGGTATCATGCATCTCGATCTGGATGCATGCACCTGCTGCACCCCACATAACGAAAGTAACTCAAACGAAATTTTTCATTTTCATCCTGAATATTAATGCTTGTTGTACATGCATGGTAACAACCTAATATAATTGTTTGTACTAGTAGTGTACATCTTTCTCTGTCGAGGACCAAAGAAGGGACAACTTTCATCCAAAGCTTCATTGTTCACTGTTCCAACGATGAGCTGATTTTTTTAATAGTGTATCTATGGTAGTGCGTTCTTCATGCTCCGGGCATATTTCTCAAGCTTCTCTAACCCTTCTTTGGGGGATGCTGCTTCACCCAATTGTCTCACCATTGCGCTACCAATGATCACCCCATCTGCACCCCATTCCGCAATCTGTGCCCATGGACAATGAGAGGAGAAATATTTAGTCAGATATGCATGAATAAACTTTTCAGATTGGCCTCAAGCAAAGAGTTTTAGGGGGTGTTAATATTATTGAATTATAAAACTAATTGCATAAGCTTTATGCTTTTTCGCGAGACAAAACTATTAAGCTTCGGCATAACTAACTCATTATTAGCACATGTTTAATGCATGTTCATGAGCTAATCATGTACTAATTAATTATGCTTCGTATATTCATCTCGCGAACAAGCCTAGACGTTTCATACTTCTAATAAGCATCTAAACATCCGATGGGACGACGCTTATAATAAGCCCCATTCGAACCAAACACAGGGTTTTGTTTTTTTACCTTCTTTACATGCTCGGGTTTTGAGATGCCAAAGCCCACACACTACCGGAAAAGGAGCCTTTGCCGAGAGCTCCGTCCTTTGCCGAGAGCTAAATAGAAAACTCTCGGCAAAGAAGTCTTTGCCGAGAGCCGCTTAAAAAACTCTCGGCAAAGAAAAAAAAAACTCTCGTCAAAGAAAAAAAAACTCTCGGCAAAGAAAAAGCACCGGCAAAGAATTTCTTTGTCGAGAGCCAAACCGCCGGCTCTCGGCAAAGAAATTCGAAAAAATCACTTTCTTGACTCAAAATTTTTTCTATGCTGACCATACACATATGCAAAACTTATGCTCAAATTTGACACAATTTTAACTTTGTTTGCTATATTTAACAATTTTACATCATTCTAAGCAATTTTTTCGTACACGTCGGATATGAACTGCAAGTGCAAGAAATACTAGAGTAAAGTTGGTGAAAAAATGATATTCATGTTCATGAGACATCTCTAAGACCATGTGCATGAAATGAAACTAAAATTCAAACATCTTGTTGTCTAGTCGTAATGAAGATTGTGTCATAGAAATGTTTTAAAATTGTATAAAATTGAAATAAAGTTTGAAAATCATGAATTTTGTCGAGCGGCAATGATATCATATGTCGAGGTTGTGGTAAAAAGTTGACACGTTTTGAGCACTTTGACACGTACGTTGTTTATAAAACAGAACATCTCACGAGAAGTTTCGGAGAATTTGAACTTATATCACTAGGTTTGATGCATTAGAAAAATTTGAATTTGAGTTTGACCACAACAACCTTTTTATAAGCAATACACAACATATCTAGCGCCTTATTAAGTGTTGAAAAAATGTTACACATTTTTGCTATTTTTAAATTAAATTTTATGAAAAAACATCTCTGTCGAGTGTCAGGCTCTCGGCAAAGAGGGACCTGTGCCGAGAGCAGGTCCACGTGGCTCTCGGCAAAGAATTACTGGGCAGTGGCGAAGCGGCCCAGCACCTCAACCCGCACGGGCCGAATTCGGCCCACTATCTCGCCAGCCGTTGCTGGCCGTCGATCGGCAGATCAACGACTCACAGCGCCCTCCTCTCCCCAAACCCTAGTATATATGCGCCCTTCCCTTTCCTGTCCTCCACCACCCCCAACCGACGCCGCCGCCTCCCTCTGCCCACCTCGCCTCCCTCCTCCCCCTCCGCCGGCACGGGCCACGCCGCCGGCACGGCCCGCGCCACCGTCACGGGCCACTCCGCCGGCACGGCCGCGTCGCCCCCCTCCTCCCCCCTCCGCTCGCTCTTCACCTCGTGGCGAGGAGCAACGGCGGGGGCGAGGAGCGGTGGCGGCGGATCCGGCCCGCCGGCGCGGCCTCCCTCCCGCGCGTGATTTCCGGCGGCCTCCCGGTGCGGATCCGGTGGGTGGTGCGGCGGCCTCCTCCCGGCGCGGATCCGGTGGTGGTGCGGCGGCCTCCCTCCCGGCGTGGATCCGGTGGTGCGGCGGCCTACTCCCGGTGCGGATTCGGTGGTGGTGCGGCGGCCTCCCCTCCCGGTGCGCCCTCTCTCTCTCGACCTCTTTCTCTCTCGTGTGTGTGGCGGCGGCGGGTGGTGGTGGTGGCGGCGGGTGGTGGCGGCGGCGGGTGGTGGCCGGTGGTGGCGGTGCGGGTGGCGGTGGTGGTGGCGGTGGCGGCGGCGGGTGGTGGCGGCGGCGGGTGGTGCCGGTGGTTGCGGGTGGTGGCGCGCGGGTGGCGGTGGTGGCGGCGGGGGTGGTGGAGGCGGTGGTGGTGGCGGCGGTGGTGGTGGCGGGGGCCGGGGTGGCCGGCCGGTGGGCCCGCCGCCCGGCGGGTTTTCTTTTTTTTAGTTTGTGAAATTCTCTCTCGCCGAGAGCCATCCGTGCTCTCGGCACATGTGCGCCGAGAGGATCCGGCGTGGCTCTCGGCAAAGGAGCCTTTGCCGGCCGGGCGCCGCCGAGTGGCCTCTCGCCGAGAACCTCCTCTCGGCGAGGCTCGCCGAGAGGAAAACAACCTCTCGCCGAGAGGATTGGGGCTCTCGGCGGAGGCATCGAATCCGGTAGTGACAGCCACAGGTTTGTCAGTAACCTGCAAGCATATATGTAGTTATGTGCTTAGTGATTGATGGTACACCCCATATTGATAGTGGAATCACGTCCTAATAATGATAAAATAATAAATAGCATTGCATTTCTTTTCTTTTTTTGCATAATGTGTACCTCTTTAACCTCTTTAATAAGGGACTCGACACGTGTGTTCACGTTTGCACGGGGACCCGTAACTCCAGAGACGCTCACCTATACAATGATAAGAATGATGAGTAAATGTTATCAGCAAGTTAAGTAAGGCCGTCTCGGTGGAAGGGGTCATGGACACAGTACCAAGTTTGCCACGTCAGCTTTTCAGCATGATGACCCCGTCACTCTCAATGCACGGGTCATGGGCACATTTTTTTAGATAGAATCCAGCATTTAACCTCTCACAAGGTTCTTGGTAACTGTGATGACCTTGGGTCATCACCATGACCCTCTCACCACCTCTCACCTCATTAATTTGATGTCATGTCATCAAACAAGCTTATGTGGCAGTGTATTTATTATCCATGACCCTTCCATTGAGACTAGCCTAATAGCTAATTAAGTGCAGCGGTACTAGTACTTACCAGATAAACAAATCCTTCTGATGCCTCTGTGATCTCCTTCATCCTATCTTCTGGTGTAGTTGGCGTTGTGAGCAGCACCTGCATCCAACCATCGTTCATGTCATACAAAGCTTTCTATGATACAAAATAGGGAATGTTTTTCCTTTAGTTTCTAAAAGGTCAATGAACCTACCAGCTCGAGGTTATTCTCCATAGCTTCACCCTTGAGAGCACACGTGGCCCCATATGGGAGATCAGGTACTATGAGACCGCGAACTCCAGCTTCTCTGGCGGCGGCGGCAAAGTCGGCGAGCCCCCTGTGCACGATGGGGTTGAAGTAGGAGTAGAGCACCACCGGGCAGGACAGCTCCGGCGTCACCTCCTTCAACATCGCCAGCACGTCGTCCGACGTCGTGCCACTAGCCAGAGCCCGCACCATGGAAGCCTGGATGATGGACCCATCGGCGTAGGTGTCGGTGAAGGGCACGCCGAGCTCGATGACGTCGGCGCCGCATGCGTCCAGGAGCCGCAGCGCCTCCGCCGTCGTCGCCAGGTCGGGGTCGCCGGCGGTGATGTACGGGATGAACGCCGTCTGCCATGCGCCATCACACACACGGAGGTCATTATAACCCACACACGCGATCCAAAGCTGCATCAGCTACATCATCTACTGAGATAAGATATGAGTACACACCTTGCCCTGTGCCTTGAGCCGGGCCATGGTCTGAGACACCGAGAGGCATCGCCCGCCAGCACCGGCGATCTTGAACGACGACGGCGCGGTGGCAGCAGGCTGCTTGGCCGGCGCCGGGATGGCCGGAACCATGGCGGGGACCGCCCTTACCGTCGTCATCACAGACCTACTCCGCGCCGGCATCGTCACCATGGCTGTCGCACGGCGCGGGAGCGGCGGCGATTGAACCGCCGGGGACGCAGCAGACGATGGGATGATCGAGGCAGCCTGGACCGCGAAAGCCATGTCGCTAGTAGCCTGTAGCTTCCTGTAGGGGCTAGAGGCTCGATCCAGGCGCTGTTGATGGATCGTTGGGTTCGAGCTGTCCGCTCGTGTTTGTCAAGCAAGTAACTGTGCTTTGCTAGCTGTGTGGTGTTGAGATGAGCTCCTTTGCTCGAACTCTGAGGTATGCGTGTGCTTTGGGTTTTTGGATGGACGAGTCGATGAGGATGCCTCTGCCCGGCCAGTTTATATAGCCAGCAGGAGGTCACCTTGCAAGGTAGCCAGGATGTCACTGTGCTTGAGTCGATTTGCTGTTTCGAATGAAAAAAATTAGTGTGGGGTTTATTTATTTCCTGGTCACATGGGTTTTGCTGGTCAGTGCTTAATTAATTTAATTCATGCATGGGACACGACTGCGTGCAGCGGATCACTAATGAAACTGTTTGTTGTCCTAGCTAGTATACTAGTTATTCTCGGGCATGGACACGAATGCGCACACGATGATATATGAGTGGATCACAAGTGAGGGGATCATGCCTGCACTTGTTATGTTAAAATTGTGCCATACATAGGAAAGAATTAACCGAGAAGAACTCGAGAGATACTAGTTTATCTCTTTGATCAACACATGCAAAATATGCTTGCAATTTATAGTAAGTTAAATTGTTACTGTTAGCCAGATCGTGATTTGAAAGATACAACTTTTTTTGAAATTCCCAACTAGCATTCTTTAAAAATATGTGTAGAACTGAAATATGTAGAAATATATAGGAGATTAAGGGGTGAATGGGAGCCTTTCAAAATTCTTCGATGAGAACAAGGTATATGTCCAAATTTGGCTAATGATTTTTTTCTAGAATTACCAAGCCAACATATATATATAAGCATTCGAGATGGCATTGGACGTATGAAAATATGTAGAGACAAAGCGGAAGCAAACATAACAACTGAGCAATGAAGAAGAATCAATACACTGCAATAATGCCGCATAGCAAAACCGGAACTCAATCTGAAACTTCTTGGTTGTCCAAACAGCCAATAGTCACGTAAAAAAACAACTTCAATAAATGACCTCCAAACAAGCAAGAAAGTATAAACATGCAACCTGAAATTGCAAGTATGAACGAAGTGAAGATAAAGTAGAGGTTCAAGGTCTCCATTCAAACGGACTAATCGTCACATGTGAGGAGAACAAGTACAGGGGTCCTGGATCGCTGTAATGTACTTGTCACCACAGTTCGAATGACTCAGTTTCTCGATGAAAAATTAGAAATAAACAAAACCCAAATTTCTAAGACAATGACTACTGAGTTTATATGAAAACTGGTGAGCTAGGGTTGGGAGCAACCAGGAGAAGGGCTCCACAATTTGGACTTAAGGCCATACATGATACAAAAGGCCAACTTGGCTCAAAACTGGTGATGTAACACCTTCTCAGATTCTGGACGTCCGTTTGTTGCAAAACTGGTGGAATTTGGATGAGGGTCCGGTACCATTGGAATTGAAAGCTATATACAACTATTTTTTCATCAAATGGACTCCGTACAAGATATGGGTGTTGTTTTTAATGTGAGTTCCTCCCGTGCTCTAAGGTGGACTCAAACTTGAGTTGTTTTGGATCTCCTTTTTCATACCATGCGTCAACCATGGTCATACACATGAATATCAGATCATGTGTCCTCATTAGTTATTTTGTTCTAAAAATAATAGTGTCTCAAAGATTTTACGCACTGTTTCATTCATCAAAGATTTTATGCACTGTTTCATTCACGTTGATGCATATATGGTCCCAGCTTACTCATCATCATTTTTGTGTGTGTGTGTGTGTGAATTCAGGCTCTTACAGGTTCTTGCAAAGGTATATACAAAAGAAGTATAACATGAATCTGGTATATATGGAAGATATCAACTTATATTATGACTAGGAGTAACTACAAAATATTTGAAGTACCTGCCTCTCCTTGAACCTAATTTTAGCCTTCACACAATCACATTACCACCACCCTGCTAGTTTGTGATATTAGAGAATACACAATTCGTCCACCGTACCATAGTTCGTTCATATATAGTATACCAGTATATTGATGGAGTACATAACTGAATTTATATAAAAGTAAAACATCGATTGTAATTTGTAAATAAACGTGACCCTCGCTCTGTCCCGGAAAAAAAATGCAATTCTGACCCCGAACTTCTGGGAGATCGGGACGGAGGACTAACGCGCCACGTGCGGACTGCGATCTGCTCCCAACTGATCCGGTGCAGTGCACACTACTGGTGGCGTGGGCGCAGCTGGTTAACTCTCCGCAAGCATGCACCTTTGTTGAAGCTGAATAAGATGACCACCACCGTACCGTTTCTTACATTTGTATACGGTTATTAAAATTCCACCCTGCATATATATATATATATATATATATATATATATATATATATATATATATATATATATATATATATATATATATATATATATATATATATAGGAAATTAACGATCGAAGAGAGCTCGAGAGATACTAGTTTTCTTTCTCTTAGGTCAACACAACATGTAATTAAAATGCTTACAATTTAGTCTCAGCCGGATCTCAGACTGCTTTCATAATTTCCCAATAAAAAGATCGTGAGGACCGTACCGGGTACTTCAAAATACACTCCCAGTTGCCAACTAAAAATTGTGAAATTCGTACCATAATTCTCAAGGATGGAGGTGGTGCAGCAATAATGTGACAATGTCGTCACGTTTAAATTCTATTAAAAGTCTAGCTTCTAGAAGAAAAGGCTAGCATGCATGATGCATGGATGAGAAGTCAGTAAAATAGTATTATTACTAGTACTTTTTTATGCCAGCTGGTGACACAGTGTTGTTTAATTAGGCGCACCCGCTTTACACTTTATACTATATCACTACTACTCCTACTATTTTGAAAATACATTTTGTGCATGTGTGTTTTGAGGTAGCCGGATCTCAAACTGCTTTCATAATTTCCTAATAGAAGAATCGTCAAAGATACACGTTTCCCCCCTGAAAAAAAAAAAGATTAAAGGTACACTTGCATCAGTTGGCATACCGTAATGGAGGTGGTGTGGCAACGTGGCGATGTCGGCTTGTGTAAATTTATAAAAAGTCTGCTAGTACCTAGAAACAGCTAGTAGCATGCATGTGAGAATTCAGCAAAATATTACTTAATATTATTTATGCCGATGCGTTTTGGCATGTTTAGCTAAAAAACTATCAAATCAAATCTAAATAAACGTGAACTAATAACAATCATTTCATAATCCTCAGCTTTATTCTCGAGATGAACTAACGAGCTCAATTATACCAAGATTAGACAAGGTCGTGCTACAGTAAACTGTCTCCAATAACATGTTACTCCCTCCGGTTCCATATTAGAAATCGTTTAGGATAGCGGCACGGTCACCAAATCACAACTTTGACTTCTCTTTTCTATAAAAATCTTTATTCAAAAGTTATATATGTATATTCTTATGAAAGTAATTTTCAAGAGAAATCTACTTATATGATTTTCGCGTTTTCAAACTCAACAGCTTAAAAGTTATTCATGATTTATATTCCCAATGTTTGACTCAAACCTTGTCCAAAATGACTTCTGACAGGGAAACCGGAGGGAGTAATTAAGTTTAATGGATTCCTCTCGCGATTTTTCGTCCATTCATATAATTAATTTTGTAATTATTCTATGTTCAATATTGCTAGTAGACTTTGTTTCAGCTGTTCAAAAACATTTTGCCAAAACTTCTTTTATATATTATTCCGCACAAATGAGCCTGATCTTGAAACTCATGCCTGCAACCTGCAATTATATGCATCACTTGCTGAATGTTGACCTGCTCACTCAACACAACCCATCGTCTAGCTCATGGCTGGAGCTGCAATATAGGCAAAGAAGAATCATATATATCCATGGAATAAAGGCATCCATAAGCAACCAACGGAGCATTCTTTACAAAGCTCAAGACGACGGGAGGATTGGAAGACAAAGGAGAAAGGAGGTAGGAAGAAACAATTAACACAGACACGTACTGCTCTGTCTCTCCGATTGCAATTAGACAAAAAGATGATGGAGGGGATCCTGATAAGAAAAAAAAAAGCAAATCAAGCACGAGCGAATAGCGATGCACATGCATGCATTGATGCACCTGAGCTGAGCATCAGAGCATCGTCTCGGTCGGCCACCTCTCGTTCTGCACAAAGCTACTAGCACACAACAAGGATAATATACTATAATAGTGTCCCAGCAGAGGTTTTACGCAGTCACTACGGGAAAACCGAAGATTGCCGTGCGTTAAAATGTTTGCCGTGCGCTTTTCATCGGGCGCACGGCAAACACCATCTTTGCCATGCGTTTTCCGGAGGACGCACGGCAAAAAATAACGCACGGTTTACATATACTTTGCCGTGCGTTTTTAGAATGACGCACGGCAACTACAAACCTTTGCCGTGCGTTTTCCTAGAGACGCACGGCAATACTTCCGCGCTAACGTTTGGCCGTCCTGACCAAGCTGACCAGCTGACGGAGTTGATGGGCGTCAACCTTTGCCGTGCGCCTTGGAAAAGCGCACGGCAAAGACAACAAGTTTGCCGTGCGTTTTTGTATGGCGCACGGCAAAGTTATACCATTGCCGTGCGTTTTTGTAAGGCGCACGGCAATGAATTTTTAAAAAATGAGTTTTCGCACCTTCTTTCAATTTTTCCTCCACAAGTACATTATTTTGCACTCTATATTTCAATTATGCAATCATATCTTTCTTTTTGCTAATTTAACGAATTGTTTTGATTGATATGATTTTTTTCATATAAATCAAATTTGAACTGCAAGTGCATAAAATAATAAAGTATAGTTTGTGCGAAAATGTTATTTGTGTAATTGATACCTTTTTAGGACCTTACGCGTGAAAGTACTTGAAATTTTAAACAATTTGTTCGCGAGGAATGAAAAAATATGTATATTTGAAATGTTTTTTAAATTTTATTAAATGCAAATGAAGTTTGAAAGTTATGAGACTTCTTGAGAGCTCATGATATAGTATAGGAAGGTTGTGAAAAATAGTACAGAGAGGTTTTAAACAATCCATCACGTATATTGTTCAGAAACCGAAGCATTCAACTCGAAGTTTCATAGTGTTAGAGTCATCTCACTTAGTTTGTAGTCTTAGTAAAATTTGAACTTGGTTTTTGATTTGAAAAATTTCTCTAATGAACATACAACATACATTGTCTCTTGTTGTCATGGATGGTGTTTAGAAACCGAAGTATGTCGATAGAAGTTTCAGAGTGTTTCATAGAGTTATGAAAGATATGATTGGATTTATAGATGAAATGACATTCAAATTGAGTTTTGACTTCTAATCTTGTTTTTATAAACATTAGACAACATAACTTAATTTGTTTTATTTTTTAAAATTTTTAAATTTATTTGATATTTTTTGTGAATTTTATAAAATTGGTTTGCCGTGCGCCGGACTAAAAGCGCACGGCAAAGAATACTCTTTGCCGTGCGCTAATAATACAACGCACGGCAAAGTCCGAAGCCCCACTCGCCTGCCCGGCCACAAAGGCCCTTATTGGGCCGCCCGGCCCACAACACCCCCGCCCCCCCCCCCCCCCAAAGAACCCTACCCCACCGTGCCCCCCCCCCCGACGCCGCCGCCTCCTCCCTCTCGTCCGCAACGCCTCCCGTACCCCGTCTCCCTCCTCTCCCTCCGCGGCCACCGGCGCCCGCCCCCCTCCCCCCCGCTGCCGTCGCCGTCCTCCCTCCCCTCCGACGCCGGCCACGCTCCTCCGACGGCGGCGCGTCGGCCTCCACTCCACGTGCGCGACCTCCACGGCGCGACGACGACCCGGCATGGCCACGGCGCGAGGAGGCCGGATCCGGCGGCGGGCTCCCCCGCGTCCGCGCGAGGAGGCCGGATCCGGTCGCCCCTCCCCCGCGGCCGACGCGGCGACGTGGTGGAGGCGACGCCCGGTCGAGGCCCGGCGTCGGCCCGGATGCGGTGGAGGACCGGCGGCTTCCCCCGCATCGCGTGCTACCTCTCCGCCGTCCTCGAGTACCTCACCGCCGAGGTACGCCTTGTCCTCCTCTCTCCCCAATTTCTGGTCCTTAGCATTAGATTCCTGAGTTGCATTAGATACGGATGTAATGGTGAGCAAACCAAACAGAGCAGCTCCATTGCTCCGCCTCCAAAAGGGAACTTATTTTCTGAAGCTATTATATATTACTACATATATATAGAGAGGCTGGGATGTGTTTTGATTTACATACAGAAGAATTTGAATCTTGTATACAACATGTGCAGCTCTATGTTATGGAGCTGTGAAAGAAAAAAGTGCAATAATAATTAAACAGTGACTTTCTTTTATCGTACTAGTTATATACTTATATGATAGCTAGATTAAAACTTCGCTCGAAATTAAAATCTGGAATTTCATTTGAACTTACGAAAGACACACTAGACTTCCACATTAATGCAAGAAAATGCATATATAATTGGACTTATGTGTTATGATTATGATTAATAACTTTATAGACTCCAATTTTTCTTAAACTATTTTGAAAGATGTGTCTGGATTAGAATTCTTTCACTAAAAGTAAAAATTGGAGGTTTCTATATTTTTTCTACTTGCTTGATGGCCCGCTAGACTCACATGCAGAGGTAGGTAGTTTCTGAAACCGCAACCCAGCGGCGAAACCGGGGGTCGCTGCGGTGAGGTGTCCGTGTCCCTTGCCGCGCCAGCAGTCTAGTCTCCTCAGTAGTCTGTTCAAAAAGAATGTTTTATCTGTATTCGTAGTGGTTAGAGTGCGCGCGCAAATTTGTATTGTGTGTTTTAATAAAGAATTTATAACTAGCAAACAAAACAATGCATTTCTGAAAGAAAAGGAAGTTTAGCCATCTAATATTATTTAACTAGCATGTGTATAAATGAAAATAATAAAAGGTGCATATGTAAGTTATATATCATGATGGAAGACAAGAGAATATAAACACAAACAGGAAAATTGAGTCATCTTGTGATGGGGTCATCCCCAACACAACTACTTCTTGCAATGTTCTCACGAGATGTCCACCTAGCTAACCAGTACTAACTACCTAGGACGTGTAAGTATCATGACGTTCTTCTCATTTGAATTCTTTCACTATTCTTCAAAGAGCTAGCTAGTTGCTGTGAGAGATAAAGATAACTAGTATATTGTGACTGTAGGGAGCAATAATAGAGACCCTCCTTTAATTCATAATGGTGTATTTCTTCTGTACTAGTTATTGAACAGTAGATACAGATGCAAAGTCCTACAAAAATAATAAATCCAAGTACAATCACACTAAAACTCCATCTAGTACATTCTGTAACACTACAGAAAACTACCAACATTAAGGATGGAATTGCAATAAAGTTTCCACGAAATATCTGAGTAGTTTCATATAAATAACATCGACAAATACAATATATCCAAGACACAAATACAGTGTATTATTGATGGTTTGAAAAGGTACTCTGTGTTTTTCTTAAGCTGTTAACACATTACACATGTAAAATCCATCTAACCTATAATAACCATGGGAAGTTTTCATTAGCTTTCTTGATAGATTAGTATGGTGAAAAAGAATAGTTTTTTTATGGAACAAACTAATAAGCAAGGGGCTTATGGACAACAACTCTCTTTTATATTAGCTGCTAGCAGTTAGAGTAGTGATATATTGCTCAACATCTACATATAAGCATCAGGACTTATTTTTTAGTATGTTTAATTTTAAGTTCAATCTTCATGGAGCTCAGCTTGTTTTTTGCAATGTTTTAGCTGTACTTTTAAATAACAAAATATGTTAGATCTGTTTCCCTTGACTTTATTTTCCCTTGACTACAACTTAACTGGTATTTTATAGAAACACTATTTGAATTAAGCATAGAACTGTTTCTGTCCCTTGGATTTTTTGACCAGTTAATAACTTCATGAAAACATTATTAAATGGGATAATGTTCTAAAATCTTTGTGTATCTGCATTTTGATAGTGTCACAGTAGCAGTGAAGGCCCAACAAGCACTTCATGGAAGATGGTACGCCGGGAAAATGATTACAACAACATTTGTGGTAACATGATGCCATACAGTTCTTAGATATCTTGTGTTGCTAATGGATTAACTTTTGTATTTTGTAATCCTCACTGATAAACTTAGAGAAAGTATATGTGATGTTTGTGGTGATTATTGGGATATATGATGCTTTGTGATGGTTATTGTGATAAATATGATGCTTGTGATGAATATTATGATAGCCTGTGATGAATATTATGAAATGCATATTATGCCTGTGATTTTTTGGTATTTTTAAATGTGAAAAAAAAACTGCAATGGCCACTTTGCCGTGCGTTTTCCGGAAGACGCACGGCAAAGTGACCAAAACCAACAAAGCAAAACAAGGTTGCCTTTGCCGTGCGTTTTTGGCCTTGGCGCACGGCAAAGAGCCTTCTTTGCCGTGCGTTTTTTCCCGATGCACGGCAAAGGGGCGGCTCACGCCGTCTCATCCCGGCGCCGTCAGTTGCTTTTTTTTGCCGTGCGCGCGTGGAAAACGCACGGCAAAGATTATTTGCCGTGCGTTGTCAGACGCGACGCACGGCAAAGGGTCTTTACCGTGCAAAATACTACCGTGCGCCCTTTGCCGTGCGCCCCGATGAAAAACGCACGGCAAAGAGTTTGCCGTGCGTTTTTGGGCCTTTGCCGTGCGCCCGTGGCGCACGGCAAAGCCGTTGTTTCCCGTAGTGAGTACTAGCTGTTTGGTTCATGTTCATGCATGCACAGTATGGTCCTAGTTCACTCATTGACTCGTCATCAAGATTCTTATCGGACTAATCTACCGGCCGGCCGTACAGAGGCTCACTGTCGTGCTCCCCTGGCGTGTGGTGTATTCCTCTCCTCCAGCCTTCTCATCATGCATTCATGTGGCTTAAGGCTCTTCATGCAATGCTCTGCTCGTGCAACATGTGTGCATGCACACATATCTTCCGAGGTTGGCCGCGCACTGCTTTTCTTGACCTGAAACTGACGACGGCTCGGGCAAAGACTTCACCCATCGTCGTCAACGGTAGTATACGGTCCCGACTAGAGTTGTGCTATATACTTTGTGAAGATGTTAAGGCATACGTAACGTATATAGCTCTAGCTCTTGCTCCCTCCTCGGTGGATTCTGATTTCTGAGAACCGCGTGACGAGTCCGATTTGGCCGATCAACTTGACTTTTCCATGACCTTGCCTCTCCCACTATCGTGACGCTACAACGGGCGCGCGGGGGGCCATGCCGTCTCCGGCACCAGACTTGCCCATCAGTTGTCGTGCGGCCACTGGTGTGTGGACTGCGAGCGAAGCCGTGAGCAACTGGGCATGATGTTGGGGGCCGCAGGGTACGATAGGTTCCTGCAACCAATTCATAACCATACAGCCACTGCACACACGCAAATTTGAAGCATCCTGTGGAATAATCCTTCAGATTTATTTCAGTGCTGACTTTTTCATTTTCACAGTTCGCCACATCCACATATATAATATAGGATCGTCGTGGTCCTAATAAAGACGCAAACTTATATGCTACACAAACCACGCACTTGCACGCAAATACGAACAAACACTAGGCCACAAACGATTTGTCCTGGCACTAGCAAATTAGCGTGCTGGCGGGTGCAACTATGAACCGCTAGCAAAGTGGGGCGCAGGGGCACCGGGACAGCAACCGCCAGCATAGAAGCATCACTACATCGGGCGGGCGACATAATCCACCCGCCAAAGACAAATGGTACTATTTATGCCGGCGGACGAGTTATGTCGACCGCCGCATAGAAGGTTTAGTAGGGGCGGCCTACATAAGCCAACCGCCAGCACAAATGGTCCCATTTCTGCCGGGCGGGTGGATTATGTCGACCGCCAAAGATGGATCTTTACTATTGGCGGTTTTCATATGCACCCGCCAACACAATGAAGCTGAAAATAGCTTGAAATTGATACAAGTTACCAATATTTCAACATGCATGGACAGCAACAACAAGTAAAATTCAAACTGAAATATCAACACAAACAACACCTTAGAAAGATTTATTTCATACAAACAACATGCATTGCATGATGACAAATGTTTCAAAGCACACTTAAAACCAACACAAATTAAAGTACAATACATTAGGGGCCTCACTCACAAATCAACACAACTTGCCTCACTCAAATTTCTTTGACAGTCCGGCTGTGATATAGCTACCAAGCACTAAACCTATTTTCAAGACCACATCAGCGATGATGGTGCCCTGCATGCAGAATCCTTGATTTTTGTTGCGCTTCTTCCGATAGCCAATTTCCGCCATAATGTCAATAAATTGCCCTCTATGGTCTGCAAGTTCAAGCCTCGTTTCATTACTCGCTATCTTCAAATCACTCATCCCCACCTTCGGATCGAAATGACACACTTCATCCGATTCCATTGTTCCGTAAATTCCGAATTTGCTAGTGGTGGCTCCCGCACCTGCCCCGCGGATACACAACACTAGACGGTTGTGCCGCTCCCGGTGCCGGCGTTGCACCAACTAAACTGCCGAAGGACCGATAGTTTGGCGGCAACAAATGATGGTGAAAATTTTTCAAATGGTTGATGTATTGATTTTCAAAATAAACTTCCCGACATGAATTAGGGTCCCCCTAAAAGAATAAACAACAAATGTGGCTTACATCAATAAATTGGATAATTCTATAGACATAAAATTATATCAACCAAAGAATTAATAATCAACAATTGTGGATAATTCTATATCTACTGAATCAATAATAATCAACAAATCTGCTAATATTATATCAACCAAATCATTAATAATCAACAAATCCTACTAATATTATATCAACTAATAATCAACTAATAATCACTACTATTATATCAACCGAATCAGTACTAATAAAATGAATTAGGGCATGAGATGAAAAACAAACCAAGTGGTTGTTCGGGCACTTGTAGATGATGCTATTTGTCTTGGTCTTGTACCAAATTAACCGGAGCCGACACGACGGGCAGATCAGGAGGGGGAGAGGCACGAACTGGCTAAGGTTCGGCGCGACCGAGCTGCTCGCCATGCGACGGCGGTGAACCTGCTCGACGTCTGGTCGAGGAACCGGAGGTTGAAGAGTGGGTCGACGCTTGCCGACGGCGGCGGGCCGAGGCGCGGCGGCACGCGGCGAAGCTCACGCACGAGCGGCGGTGGCAGGGGGCAGGTCGGTTGCCGCTGCTTGCGGCGGCGGCGGCTGCGGCGGCGGCTAGGGTTGCTAGCGAGTGTGTGAGTGAGTGAGTGAGTAGTTGAGTCAAACCGCGTTAGGACCGAAGATATTCAGACAAGTGTGTTGGCGGTTGTCTTAACGACCCCCCGCCGCCAGAGGCATCGCGTCGGCGGGTGGCTTAATAGCCCGCCAGGAGAGGTATCAGCGCTGGCGGTCAGCTTATGCCACCCGCCAGCATAAATGGACACAGTGCTGGCGGTCAACATTAGGCACTGCCAGCGCAGAGATTACTGCTAGCGGTTTCCTTATGCCAACCGCCAGCGCAGAGAATCACCCGAGGGGGCGTCAGGCCCTCGAGCGAGGCGGAGATGCGCCCGAGGGGGCGTCAGACCCTCGAGCGAAGCGAGTGTGTGAGTGAGTGAGTGAGTGGTTGAGTCAAACCACATTCCGACCGGAGATATTCCGACAAGTGTGCTGGCGGTTGGCTTAAGAGCCCGCCAGGAGAGATATTAGTGCTGGCGGTTGGCTTAAGAGGACCGCCAGCATAAATGTACACAGTGCTGGGCAAATACGTATAGCATAGAGATTACCGCCGGGCGCTTCCTTATGCCAACCGCCAAAGACCGTGTCGTCTATAAGTATAGACCAACCCCTTCTTCCCAAAGAACCTTCCAATGGCGTTGTGCCCGAGAGGAGCTCGGGAAAAGCTCCAAAAACACCAAATCTAGGGGGGAAGGTTTTGCTCTTGGTTTTCTTGGAGGAGGTGGCTATATAAGGTGAGTTTGTGCTATTTTAACCTTAGTTTTCTCCTTTTATTAATGATTTCTATGTAGTTAGGGATCTAGATCTAGACCTAGGGTTAGCTAGGAGAGAGAGGGGAGTGAAGAGAGATATTGATTTAGATATTTATTTTTTAAATAGCTTTATATTTAAATTATATTTAATTATTATTGCAATTATAGAAGCAAGTATACATATTAAATTATTAGTTTGTAATTAAAATTATTATCTTCAATAATTAAATTTATAGAATTTAGTTTTGTTCCGTTTTTTACATATTAATTAAATGAAGCATAGAGCATACTGAGTTTATAATTAATATAATTACTTTTATAGGTGTTATTTAAGATGGAACATAGAGCGTGGATGTATGGCATACGGAGAAATTCATCTACATTCTTGACAGAGTTAACAAACTTTCTTGAGGTTGCGCAAAAGCATGCCCAAATTTCTAGGACCAAGCAAATACATTGTCCATGTTGTGATTGTTGTAACAAAATTGTTTGGGAAGATATTAATGCCATCAAGATGCATTTGATAAAGCGTGGTTTTGTGAAAGGATACAAAACTTGGTCCCACCATGGTGAAGTAGAAAGTACTTTCAACAATGCAGACATCGGCATCAGGTATGATGAAGTGGGTGATGAAGATGCAGATGAAAATGATAATGTCATGATGGATGATGCTTTTGGCTGTGAAGATCAAAATGATGATCAAACGGATGCACCACGTGTGGACGAGGAATGTGATGTTGATATGGAAGAAATGTTGCGCCACATTGAACTGGAGGTGTTGCTAGGGAGTGCTAAAGGGTTAGAAAATTTTGAGACGCTAAAGAAGGCAAAAAAGGACCGTATGTATGAGGGTTGTGGGAAGGAGTGGACCGTGTTGCGTTTCATGCTCCATCTTCTGATTGTGAAGGCAAAATTTGGATGGTCGGACAATAGTTTTAACGAACTCCTTACTTTGTTGGCCAATCTACTCCCGAAGCCTAACTTGGTCCCAAGAAACACATATGAAGCAAAGAAGATTATCAACCCATTGAAGATGCGAGTGCAACGAATACACACATGTAGGAACCATTGCATATTGTACCGCGGTGACTATGCAGAACTAGAGAAGTGTCCAAATTGCGATGCTAATCGTTACAAAAGTAATGCCGATTTTGCTGTGGAACGGGTCATTGCATCTAAAGGCACGAAGAGGAAGGTTGGTGGAAAGAAAAGTGTAATTTCTCAAGTTGAGGAGGAGTATAGTATTGGTACGACATCGCTACTCAACGTAAAGTCCCCGCATTGGTGATGTGGTACTTGCCGGTGGAGGATCATCTAAAGCGATTGTTCTCGAACCCAAAGACCGCTGAACTAATGACTTGGCACACGATCGCCCGCAGAAGTCCGATGGGAAGCTTCGACATCCTTCTGATGCTCGGCAGTGGAGGACCTTTGATTCCAAGCACAAAGAGTTTAGAGAAGAAAAAAGAAATATAAGGTTCGCGTTAAGTATAGATGGTATGAATCCATTTGGTGAAAGAAGCGAAAGACGCACAAGACATGGCCGGTGTTGATGACCATATACGGCCTCCCCCCGGCTATGTCACAAGAGAAAGTTCCTTTTGCTTACCATTCTAATCCAAGGACCGAAGCAACTCGGCATTGATATAGATGTCTTCCCGGAGCCATTGATGGAAGAAATGGAGAAGTTTTGGAAACATGGGGTTGAGATGTGGGATGAGTACGAAGGGAGACATTCACACTTAAGGCAATTATCTTTGTTACCATTAATGATTACCCCGCCCTATTTTCTTTGTCCGGTCGAAAAAGGAAAAACAGGTTGTGTAGTTTGTTTGAATGGTACAATATCCGTGTGCTCGAAAGGATCTCGAAGACGAACGGTGTATATGGGGCACATACGCCGGCTACTAAGGACTCATAAGTACCGTAAGATGGCGGACTATTTCGATGGAAAGATTGAGAAGTACTCTTTTGCCCCACAACCGGCCACCGTAGAACCGTATTTGAAATGTGTCGAAGGTCAAGTTTAAACTTGGTAAGAAATCAAAAGGTGATAATTCAAAAGGGGGAAGGAAGGAGGCCGAAACTACGAAAAACATTGATGTGCCTTTCAAGAAGATGTCTATATTTTTTAAGTACTTGCCATACCGGGAAGATTTGACGAGTGCGCCATGCCATCGATGGGATGCATCTTCAAAATAATGTGTTTGAAAGCACAATGGGATTCTTAGGCTTAAGTGCTTAACAGAAACGTAAAGGACGGACCGAAGTCGCGTAAGGATCTTGTTGACCTAAAAATTAGGCAAGAACTTCACCCACAACCACGTCCTAATGGTAAGCGGTACCTTCCACCTCGCTAGCTTCAACTTAACACAACATGAGAGGTTGGCTATCTGCAAATGCTTGCGCGGGCTGAAAGTGCCAACCGGATTCTCATCCAACATCCGATCATTGGTCTCGTTGAAGGACATGACGCTTACTGGTTGTAACTCTCATGACTGTCATGTGATGATTACTGTTTTTCTCGCGATTGCGATCCAAGCTGTCAAACCAATATTCCTTAAGATGGTCATCACAAGGATGTGCTACTTTTCCAACGTCATTTCGCAGAAAATGGTAGATTGTGTAGAGTTGGCAAGGCTTCAGCTGTTTATGTCAGAAACTCAAGCCCAGCTCGAGATGTGCTTCCCTCCGTCATTTTTTGATATCATGGAACATCTAATGATCCACATGGTCGAGCAAATTATCGAACTATGACCTATGTACTTTCATCGGATGTGGACGTACGAACGGTTCATGTCGATTCTCAATGGATACATGAGAAACAAGGCATTTCCAGAGGGAAGCATGATCGAGAGCTACCATACGTAAGAGAGTGTTGATTGTTGCATAGACTACATAAAAGATAAGAGAGCGATCGGTTTACGGAATCTCGATACGAAGGCGGATTGACAGGGAAAGGGACCATTGGAAGGAAAAGATTCATTGACGAGGACAACCAACAACTGGAGAAAGCACATGCTAGTGTTCTGCAACAACTTGCAATAGTGGAGCCATTTATCATGCAACACAAAAATGAGATTCGTGAGGAAAATGATAGTCGGACCGAGGATTGGGTCATCAAAGAGCAAAAGCGTCGTTTCCCATCATGGTTAAAGGAACATGAGCATCTATTTCAAGGAAATTCCATAGATGACACAACATTGACTAGGTTGGCGGCTGGTCCATCAAGCAATGTTACCTCATGGCAAGCATACGAAATTAATGGGTACACCTACTATACGAAGGCGAAAGACAACAAGAGTGTTGCATATCAAAATAGTGGTGTTCGCATAGATGCGATTGATAAATCCGGAAACAACATCACTTACTACGGGTTCATAGAGGAAATATGGGAACTTGACTATGGAGAGAATATCGGAGTTCCCCGTGTTTCGGTGCCAATGGGTCAAACACCCGAATGGCGTCACGGATGACAATTATGGATTGACACTTGTAGACCTTGCCAATGTAGGTTACAAAGATGATCCATTGGTACTCGCCGAGCGTGTTGCACAAGTTTTCTACATAGCCGATCCTATGAATGTTAAGAAGCACATTGCCATCTCCGAAAACAAAGAATTCTAGGTGTAGAAGGTGTAATTGATGTTGAGGATTACAATCGCTTGATGTCACACCCAATTTTCCGTAGAAAACCGAATGCATCTCATATGTGTGCCGGGATCACAATTTCACACATATGATAGACTCATGAGTGTAATATCACAAAACATTGCTTCAAAACGTACGAAAAGGGTTATTAACTTTTATTACACTCACGATGGTAGACACGAAGGTCTTTACACGAACAACGATAACTATGAAGACGCGACTCCATCTTCATCTTCCACGGGCTTCGATCGGTTGATCGCATCCTCGTAACTCCTCGTAGTTGGTGAAGTACTCCACTCCGGGATTCTTCTCTCGAACAACATAAGCAAGGATGAGTACACTTATGGTTGGTACTCGGCAAGGCCACAGAATAACCGAAAGCAATATTAATCCTTCTTTAAGTTCAATTAATCATGTGAGGGTCCAGCCGCTCTTGACCGTGAGCACGGCCGATCGATCGCCTTTACACTCGCGAGGTTGCACACTTTTCCCACGGTTCGCGTAAAAGTCCCGAAGAACTTTGAACCCAACCACGCATGTGCTTGATCGGGCACAATACCACACTTCCGAGGTGTGATTGCATAGGGACGCTACGAAGCCTTTACAAAGATATGCAAAAGCATCAACAACCCACGACGATTCTGACTCGGGGCGGACCATAAACCTCCCTAGTGGTCGGCACCTTAGCAAAGGCCGCTACCCCAAAAGAACCGAGCTATACCCCCGCAACCCGGAGCCCCCCGTGTTCCTTTCGGATAGGGTCGTCAATACAATCGCACACCTAATTAATTGGCTAAGCCAGAGCCATATGGACTGTGGTTGCACTGTTTTCCTGGGTGGTTCTCCATGTTCCAATTAATTTATAGTGTTCTTGATTAAAGCATAGGTAGAAGGGTGGTTAGGGTCACTTGCCTTTCTCCAACGATAAGCTACTCTCCTTATCTGCAAAGCTCTGCACTTGAACTTCCTCGAACGGCGCGTTGGCTACGATCATGCAAGAAAACATACAATAAATAAAACAATACATCAAACATTACCAAAAGACTAAAACAAGCTTTTAGAAATGACGGGCTCGGAGAGACGATCGCGTGGACACCAAGAACGCGTAAAACGGAGCTAGGATGGAAAAAATATGGTCGAAACAAGGTTCGGGGGCTAAATTGTAAAAGAACCGGAAGTTTAGGGGGTTTTCTCGCAAGATTTCGGGGGCTAAAACATAAATATGTGTGAAACTAGGAGGTCTAATATGTAAAAGATTAAGGATGGACTAAAGAACATAGAAACTAAGGACTGCAGGGGCCTAAGCATAAAAGAAAGGACCTGATTGAAAGGCTTTTATATAGGTGGAAGGGTATATTTGTAATTTTCAGAAATAGGGGGGCTTATTTGCAAAGTTGCCTGGGCGGCCGGCGGATGAGCCGTGGCGGCGACACGTGGCGGGTCGCTATTGGCCGGGCCGACGCAAGCGGTGACGTCGGCGTGACGTGGCCGATGACGTCGGCGGTGGACCGCGCGGTGGACCGGGCCCACCGTCCCACCGTGGACCGATCCAAGGGTTATGAGGCCTTTTTAATCCGGGGCCGTTCATTGCGGATGGACGGCCGGCGCGGTGCACGGTGGCGGCGTGCGGCGGCGGGCCGCCGGCGGCGGCGCGCGCCAGCGGCGGCGGCGGCGGCGGCGGCGGCTCGCGGAGGGAAGCCAAAAATGGCCTCCCGGGCACTAAAAGCCGGGGGAAGACCACCAAATTGAAGAGGAGGCCACAAGGATTTCACCCGAGGGCTCGGAAGGGAGGGGAACGGCGCCGGTGAAGCGGATCGAGGCGGCGCGGTGGAGCTCCGGCGGTGAGCTCCGGCGGCGGCGCCGTAGAGGAGTGGAGGAGCTCCGGGAGGCGGTGTGGTTTGGAGAGGGATGTTGACGGATAAAAGACGTATCCCTCTACGATCCGCAAGCGTACGGACCCCACACCTTTTTCACCACGGGATTCCCAAGGTTCTTGTCAATCCGCGGAGCAAGGGGATTACTAGCGCTTAACCAAGTACTAATCTAGTTGAATGGAAAACCTTTGAAAGAGAATATTAAACTAAAAGTAAAGACAATCTAACCTAAGTTAATCTAAGTTAAGTTGATCAAACAAATGTAGGGTTAAACTATATGGTAAAGGGGTGAACACAAGAGAGTGAGCAAGAAAGATAAGCGTTCCCTCCCTAGGATCTAGGATAACATGGTATGCATCTACTACACGAAAGCGGTAAACCAATCTACGGGGGTTGTGACCACGGTTTCGCCCTTTCCCTCCTCTCGTACGCCACTACGCGAAGGTATTCGTGACTAGACCTATGATGGACACGGTATGTTGATGGAATCTATGGGAGTAGCGGATATCATACGCCCGAAAAACACGGTGGCCTACCTTAATCATCAAAGCATCATCAACATGAAAACAATAGATTGGAACCACAAATCAAGTAGCAATTACATAGCATGTATCCATCTAATCCTAGGGATGAACGGAGACATTACCCCATCATCTTACACGGATTGAAGCACATAGGGGTGATGGAGACTCCGAGAACGTCGTCGATGAAGATGGCGGCGATGGAGCTTGGGAACACCCCTAGGCCGGTGGCTTGGAGTCCTCCTCTTGCTTCCTTTCCTCCGCCGGCGTTGATCCTTGCGACGAGCTCATCTAACTCTCTCCCTCATCTTGCGGCGGCGGTATTCGGTGATTGGCGTCGGTAGGATGATTTGTTCGATGTGTCGGTCGACGGCGGCGGAGGGAATAAATAGACGAACACCTAGGGCAAAAGGGGGACCGAACCGACCTCGGAGTGGGGCGGGCCGGTCGGACCGGGCCGGCCGGCCCAGCCCACTTCGGCCCGGTTCGGGCCGATTTTCTCCCCGGTTGCTTCTCGCGTGATCCCTTATTCGTGTGCACTTGCATGTGGGCCTTTGACGTCGTTTCCTTCACGGTTTAGGCTTGAATCCTTGCTATGCAAGCTTCGCCGTTTTCCGGTTGAGTCCCCGAAGACTTGCATGTTGACGCTTCGGTCCTCGGGTCATTTGGAGTCATGTTCATCGCGTGTCTTGACTCTTATCGGGCTTCATGATCTTCTTCCAAAGTGCTTGGTGAACTTATCCCGAAAGTCTCCTCTTTAGCGTAGATTTCCGCGTAAACAACAAACTCCAAAATCGACATGCAAGTGTGAACTTGTTATATCATTAGTATGCCTAGTGGCGGGTTAGTTGCAAATCATAATCGAAACCAATGTATAACAAGTACTCTAGGTTGACGGAAATTCACCGTCAACATCTCCCCCATGCTTAAACCTTGCTCGTCCTCGAGTAAGTGGTCCTCGCTTAAAAGGGAAATCGGCGTTGCCTTCCAATGTTATCCCCCGCACTTAGTCATTCATGACGAGACAAATTGCTCTCTCTTAAGAATTTATTTTTAAAGTTCAAGTTGTGACCGGCTTCTTTTTCATTATGGAAGATAGACTAACAATAAAGAACAAGCCACATTTAATAAACATGATGCTCTCAAACTTAAGTAAACTTCAAACCATTACCTTGTCACATGGAAGATTTTCAAAAAGATGCATATCCAACATAAGTGAAAATCTCTTGCAAAAGCTCATGGAACACTCATCTCATCAAGTCACTCAAGCCTATACTAGATTATTTTCAACCTACTCTACTCATATGTGATAGTGGAAGGCTTATGTGGAGCTTGGAAGGTTAAAAACAATCCTAGCAAAACATACATCCGAAATATTGTCAAATTAAGAGAGAGATCTATTGGAATTACCGAGACTCGTCAAAAAGGCCATGGAAAATAAATGTTGGAAAGAGAGAGGGATGAAACACACACATTTAGATAAGTGGACATGTGCAAGTGGCAAATGGATGATCCCGAGGCACGAATGAAGTCCTCGTTATCGGATTGCACATGGTTGGAAGATTTTAGTATGGATGTGTCATCAAGTCACTTGAGAACTTATGAAGCAAAAAGAACCGAGGAGCATCTTTATTTTTTCTTTATTTTATTTCCTTCTCATTTTTCTCTCTTTCTTTTTTTTTCACTTTATTCTTCCTATTTTTCTTACTTTTCTTTTCTTCTTATCATATTTTTTTTTCATTTTTTCAGTTTTTTTCTCTTTTTTTTTCTTTTTTCTTTTGCTCCTCAAAACTTTTTGCAACATAATACTTACATAGCATTTGTGTCGAGAATGACCCCTCCCCCATGCTTGAACGATGCTCGTCCTCGAGCATAAAAGAGAGGGGAAATAACGCTAAAGTAAGTATAAATTCCATAATATTGTGGAATATTTGAATCTTCATCGAGAATTTTACTCCATACTCAAATTGGGTTGTGGACAAGGAGGTGATCACAAAAAGATGTTTTTGGTTTAGGGTGGATGCCCAGCGAAGTTTGCGAAATTTTCGATGTGAAAACCCACAATGCATGGACAAAAAGGCTAGCATGAAAAAGTTACACAAAGGAATGACCAGCCTTCTTAGTCTCGAACCATAGAAATCAATCCTAATCCAACTCATCAAAACATATGTTTGCAATCTACGGGTTTTGTTATCATAAAACATATATGTATATGGCTTTGGTAGGTAGAACTTTGCAAGAGCATCAAAAATATGTAGATAGCATAAAAGTTAAGTTTTCATAAAAACAACAAGATATCCGGCTATCCATATACTTAAATCAAAGAGCAAAGATATGTATGTGGGTCTAGAGCATAGTCATTTCACCTCCACAAATAAAAGAGCCGGTATTTAAATTAATTTCAGATCATATTATAGGGAGCAATTATCCACGACATGTATAACTTCATGTAGGTAAAACAAAGCGGCAACTTTCATCATCTTTCCGTAAGCATAGGCAATGTAGAACATCGAGGTGGACACATGGTCATGCTTATCTATTGAAAGTAAAAAGAAACCTAGGTTGTCCTCCTAGTAGCCATGTTATTGTTTGAAGAGAAAAACAAAATGTTGCACCTAGTTGAGGTTGAAGGCATACTTACAAGCATTTGTGTTTGGAAAAGAGAAGGTCCATGGAGATGTTACCATCCTTTGTAATTCTTCGTTGCCTTTTTCCGACATCTCCATGTATCGATGTGGCTTTTGCTTTTGTCTTGATTTATTAATGCTCCTAAACTTTTGAATTTGATCTTGTATGCTTAATGGAGTCATTGGTCACCCTTCTCTTCAATGTTGTCATCACCATCTCCTCTTTCTTGTTCTCATCATCTCCTTGCTGTCTCTTTTTCATGGATTTCCCCCTCTGTCCAGAACAGAAAATATATCGAAATATAGCTCTATTGAAAAGTTTACGAAATTACCTTTCCAACGTGTGGTCATTCATCAAAAACGGAGTTCAAACAAGGGAGCTATGTCCGTTTTACTTCAGCGCTGTGTGCTGTCCAAAACTGATTTCAGGACGTGTTGCACTCGGTGATTCGGGCATAACCGCTTGTAGGAACCTCCGATTGTCTTGATTCTTGATTTGTTGGAATCGTAACTTCATGGGGCTTCTAAATATCCAAAAATATCCAGTGTTTTCCCTTCGAGACCATGCAGAATTTTGACGAGATTGGTGGCTTCTTGCGCATTGATCCGGAGATGACGATCTTTATCATTCTATCTTCTAGATTGTCATGTTGCACTTCCGTGTTGAAGATTCAGGGTCTCCCCCATGCTTAGCATTTTGCTAGTCATGGAAGAAGAATACAAAGAACTTCTTAGCCATCCTTCAATTTCCTTGTAGTGAGAGTCTTTATCTTGCACCGTAAGACGTTTTAAACGCACATTCTACCCCCAAGGTGACGGTTGGGAGTAGATAGAATTGCCAACAATCCAACAATGTCTCCTAAGATTCTTAACTTGCGGCATAATTAGTTTAATGAGGAATAAAAACCTAATGAGTGTACGTGGTGCAAGGTGTGTATGCACATGATAGGAAAGCATATAAACAAAGACAATGTCTTCACCTAGTTCTAAACACCATGTTTACAACTAGGTTGCCGAATTTCTCCATAGCCATAAAGGTTTATTTATCAAGGGTTAAAACACCATGTCTATCCCTAAATCAATAACTCTTATAGCACAAGAAAAATTAAGCGCATTGCGGAGCTTATAAACTAACCAATGCAACATGAAAACATATGAAAAGCTAGCAAGGTTTATCGAACTTAACGATGATGGTCCGCAATCATGTTTAAACACCATGTTTACACAAGATCACAAAAGGAAAATACCCATATGGCCATATGAAGCATTAACATGGAAACTGAAGCATTCATCATTAAGTATATAAAACAACCAAGCCAACTATGTGCAAAACATGTATACACAAAGAAACATCACGAGGATAACAAAATG
Organism: Cenchrus americanus; assembly: GCA_947561735.1. Lineage (NCBI taxonomy): Eukaryota > Viridiplantae > Streptophyta > Magnoliopsida > Poales > Poaceae > Cenchrus > Cenchrus americanus. The sequence goes on along the minus strand of OX387240.1, from coordinate 6,203,221 downwards.
CAATGCATGCAAATAAATAAGATCATGAACATGATGGTGGTTCTAAAAAAAGGAAAACTGAACTTAGATTAATAACCACAAGTTGATCATCATAAGATAGTGCCATTCTTTTATTTTCTCTAAGAAAGTAGTAAAAATATAAAGAAACGGGTTGCCTCCCGAAAAGCGCTTCATTTAAAGTCATAGAGCTCGACTTTCTCACATACCTTCTTTTCGTTGCATAGCCATGGCCCTTCATGCAAGAAGAAAAGGTACCAATGCAGCTTTAATTTACTTCCCATGTTGTGCTTGATCACTTATAGAAGACTTGCCCAAAGCATCCTTTTGTTTCATCGTTATCTCCTTCTTTATCATCCTTCGGTGCTGCCTTCACTCTATGAATTTTTTTAATGTCCAGAACAGAAAGTATACTCAAGCTCTACTCCATTGCACAGTGCACAAAATTTCCTTTCCAACGAGTCTTCATTTGCTCAAATCGGACTCCGGACAAGAGAGTTACGTCGGTTTTACTTCGGCGATGAAATCTGTCCTGAAATTTCAGAACGCGCAACGCTCAATGTTTTCTCCATAACTCCTTGCACGGGTCTTCAAACTTGTTGGTTCTTGATGCGTTGGAATGGTAACTTGATGGAGCTTCTGGATATCTCATTTTCTTCATTTGTACACCTCTGAACAAGCTTTCAAATTGATGAAGACAGCAGCATCCATCGCGGGATTTGGATAGGTTGAGGATTTATCTTGCAACTCTTTCGGGCATGACTTCTTTTTTTTTTTCATTATTCAAGCCTTGTCTACATGGTTAGTGAAAATCGGGCCTTTCCGACATATGATTCTTTAAGGTCATTAGCTTGACCAAGCGCAAAGCATGATCGAGATTTACAAAACTTATTGTAAACATACGCGTCCATAATTAACACCACATGTGAATTGTAGCAACAAGTCAAGGTGTAAATAAAAGAAGCATATGTTTCATGCATAGCACTTAGCTCATCATTAGGCGAAGGTTCTTTAGGTGTGAGATTAATTGGATCAAAAATAAATGTTTCCTCTTTTTCATTCTCAAGAAAATCTAGCCTATCAACATGATCACTATTGGAACAAGGCATAGACATTAAACTATCATTCATACTATTGGTTGAGCATGAGTATTTGAATTTATCATCATCAATACCAATAATATCTTGAGATTTCAGCACGTACCTTGGCCTTAGAGATTTTTCAACAAGAGTGATATTTGGTTCATCAAGCGGTGTTGAAGGCGAATCGCTCTCAACAAGTGTAGTTGCCTCTTCATCACCATCTTGCAATTTCTTCAACTCATCATGTGGAACATGTAATCCTTCAACTATGTATGCATTCATATCTTCTTTGAAGTCTTCTTTATCAACCAGATCTTCATCTTCAAAGACTTGTATGATGCTTTCTTTATCTTCCATGTACCACATGTCGTCAAGATCGCTCATTGTTGATTCACTCTTTCCTTCATCCTTGAGTACTTCCATGTCTTGATTTGCTAGTGTGTAGGCTTCAATAGCACACAAGCTATCATCTAGCTTGAGTCCTATCTCCTCCCATTTATCCTTTGAGTCACTAGGCTCATCACGGTTGTACTCTTCTCTTCCTTCATCATAAATCTTTGAGTTGTCAAACCGGTCGATCCATCCTTCATCTCCTTCTTCTCTTTCTTCTTCAAACATCTTTTGGATCGACTCTCCACTCATCTCTTGATCAAATATATCTTCAATTAGTTTGGCAACGTGTCGGTGTTCCTCCTTCCTTCGGTAGTTGATTAGTGGGGCGAAATCAACTTGAACCCAACCGGATTGCTTGAACTCCGCCAATGGTCTAGCATTCCACATACTTCGGCCTACATTCATGTTAATTTCAACATTTTTAACATCCGAAATGACTTCTCTTACCTTGGGAAGTGGATCTTCACTTTTTTGTATGGTCGGTTCATCTTCCTTGACCTTCGGTTCATCTTTTTCAGAAATTTCAGCAAGCACCTTGGGCTTGCTTTTGTCATTTTGCTCCTCTTGACAACATCTTTGCCAATCTCGTATTGTTCTTTGTCCATTGCTTATCCTTTGTAAGATTTGTGCGGCTTCACTAATTGTTTTATCCATTATATTACCACCTGCACACATGCTTACAAAACGAGACGAGTTAGGGGTTAGTGAAAAATAAAAGGTATGCAACATCAAGTCACCGGAAAATCCCAAGTTCGGGCCTTGCTCAAGTAGTTCATTAAATCGGTCCCATGCTTCATCAATTCCTTCATCCTCTCCTTGCTTGAAATTGAGCACTTGCCTCCTTAAGTCTTGGACCTTGCTTATGGGAAAGAACTTCAAAAGAAACTTCTTCACTAGCTCATCCCAATTTCCTTTTGCTTCAACGGACGCAAGTGTGTACCATCTTCGCGCTTCATCTTCGAGAGAGAATGGAAAAAGATTCCACTTGAACCAAGCGGCGGAACTCCTTTTTGTTGGACCGTGTTGCATAACATCGTGAATTCCTTAATGTGTCTATATGGGTTGTCATCCTCCAATCCTCTAAATGGTTTTGTCGCCACTAAATTGATGATTCCAGGCTTCACTTCATAGTGGGTTGTAGCAAACGTCAAATCTGATTTTTGCATCTCAATGTCTTCCATTGACGGCATTGCTAGCTCCCTTAGCGACATCTCTTCGTCTTCCAATGGTGAGGTGAACAAATCCATCTAGGCACAAGAAAAGTAGAAAGAAAAACAAAAAGATTTTTTTTTCTTTTTTTTAGAAAACAAGGGTTAGGTGTTAGTAATCAACAAAATTAATACTAGATTAAACGTAGCAAATCGGCTTGCTCCCCGGCAACGGCGCCGGAAAAAAGGGGCTTGTTGACGGATAAAAGACGTATCCCTCTACGATCCGCAAGCGTACGGACCCCACACCTTTCTCACCACGGGATTCCCAAGGTTCTTGTCAATCCGCGGAGCAAGGGGATTACTAGCGCTTAACCAAGTACTAATCTAGTTGAATGGAAAACCTTTGAAAGAGAATATTAATCTAAAAGTAAAGACAATCTAACCTAAGTTAATCTAAGTTAAGTTGATCAAACAAATATAGGGTTAAACTATATGGTAAAGGTGTGAACACAAGAGAGTGAGCAAGAAAGATAAGCGTTCCCTCCCTAGGATCTAGGATAACATGGTATGCATCTACTACACGAAAGCGGTAAACCAATCTACCGGGGTTGTGACCACGGTTTCGCCCTTTCCCTCCTCTCGTACTGTCACTACGCGAAGGTATTCGTGACTAGACCTATGATGGACACGGTATGTTGATGGAATCTATGGGAGTAGCGGATATCATACGCCCGAAAAACACGGTGGCCTACCTTAATCATCAAAGCATCATCAACATGAAAACAATAGATTGGAACCACAAATCAAGTAGCAATTACATAGCATGTATCAATCTAATCCTAGGGATGAACGGAGACATTACCCCATCATCTTACACGGATTGAAGCACATAGGGGTGATGGAGACTCCAGAGAACGTCGTCGATGAAGATGGCGGTGATGGAGCTTTAGAACACCCCTAGGCCGGTGGCTTGGAGTCCTCCTCTTGCTTCCTTTCCTCCGCCGGCGTTGATCCTTGCGACGAGCTCATCTAACTCTCTCCCTCATCTTGCGGCGGCGGTATTCCGGTGATTGGCGTCGGTAGGATGATTTGTTCGATGTGTCGGTCGACGGCGGCGGAGGGAATAAATAGACGAACACCTAGGGCAAAAGGGGGACCGAACCGACCTCGGAGTGGGGCGGGGTCGGCCGGGCCGGGGCCGGCCGGCCCGAGCCCACTTCGGCCGGTTCGGGCCCGGTTTTCTCCCCGGTTGCTTCTCGCGTGATCCCTTATTCGTGTGCACTTGCATGTGGGCCTTTGACGTCGTTTCCTTCACGGTTTAGGCTTGAATCCTTGCTATGCAAGCTTCGCCGTTTTCCGGTTGAGTCCCCGAAGACTTGCATGTTGACGCTTCGGTCCTCGGGTCATTTGGAGTCATGTTCATCGCGTGTCTTGACTCTTATCGGGCTTCATGATCTTCTTCCAAAGTGCTTGGTGAACTTATCCCGAAAGTCTCCTCTTTAGCGTAGATTTCTGCGTAAACAACAAACTCCAAAATCGACATGCAAGTGTGAACTTGTTATATCATTAGTATGCCTAGTGGCGGGTTAGTTGCAAATCATAATCGAAACCAATGTATAACAAGTACTCTAGGTTGACGGAAATTCACCGTCAACAAGGGAGCTCGGTGCTTCCTATATAGGGCCGAGAGAGGAGCCGAGGGGGCGCGGTTGAGGCGGTGTGCGACGGGCACATCGGCGGCCGCCATTGATGGCGAGCGGTTCGGTGGGCATCCGTTACAGGGAGAGGAAGGGGCGGGGACGGCTTGGGTGGCGCCGGTTGGGTGCTTAGCACACTGGAGGGAAGGGGAGGAGGCGCGGGGAGGCGAGAGGCGGCGGGGAACAGTGCGGCCGGCGCGACACAGGGAGAGAGGGGAGCTGGCTGGAGGTTAGGGGTGACCCTGACGGGTGGGCCCCGCCCGTCAGTGAGATGGTGAGAGAGAGAGAGGGGTAGGTGGGCCGGCGGGCGCTGGCGGGCTTATGTGGGCTGATAGTTGTTGGGCCGGCGGAGGGGCTGGGTAGATAGTGTTTGTTTCTTTTTTTCTTTTCTTTTTCTTTTTTTTTTCAAATCCTTTTCAAATATTTTCAAACCTTTCTTTTATATCTTTTCAAACTCAAATTTTAACACAAATTTATTCAAATATTTTAAGACTTTTAGAAAACCTTTTAAACAACTTTTCAAACATTAAATTCAAACTTTCAACCCCCTTTTTTTTAAGTCAAACTTTTACACCAATTTCACAATTATTTTTAAGGACTTTTTCACAAATATTTTAAGACTTTTTAAACCACACCACAACCAAAACTCATGCATTTCAACATGATGCACAAACACTTGATTGTTTCTAATTATTAAATGATGTTTAATTTAATTAAAGGCAAATTTATTTATTCAAATTTATTAAATCCTTAGAAAATAAAACTAAACCATGTTGCTAACAATATTTTATTGTGATGGAATTTTCGGGTGTTACATTTGAGGAACTAGTCTTGTTCACAGATCATGAGAAGAGAATAAAAAAATGAAGCCACCATTCCTAAATCGGAGAAGCCATGGTTACGTACAGACTGTGATGGGAGAATTGTTAAAGGATAAATTTGACCGTATTAGTCGGGCTTGATGTATCACTTGTACGACTTTATATAATTAGTGTTGTTGTAAGACTTTCAATCAATTTAGGAGAGTTTTGGAATTAAGTTTTGATGAAATGAGACTCTCCTCCTGTACATAAATTCAAATTATGGAAATGAGACTCTCCTCCTGTACATAAGTTTCAATGAAATTTGAATAATTTAAGCCCCTCGTTTCAAATTTTGCAAATTATGGAAAAACACTATCTTTGGCGGTTATCATAAGTCAACCGCCAAAGATAGTGGTTTGCCAAAATTTGAAAAATTGAAATCCTGGCTTGAAAATGTTCAAAACTCTTTGAAACTTCCAAAACTTATCATAAAATATTTGAATTTATTTATAGGAGGTGTTTTGTTATAAGAATAGGTTTGAATTTGAAAAGGTTAGTTCAAATGAGACCCTAGGGTCAAACAACCCATAACTCATTAGGTGTATGAACCTATTTGAACTAACCTTTTCTAACTAGGACTTATTTTACAAAAAATACACCCCCTATACTTAAATTGAAATATTTTATGATACATTGGGAAGTTTCAATGAAATTTGAATAATTTAAGCCCCTGTTTCAAATTTTGCAAATTATGGAAAAACACTATCTTTGGCGGTTATCATAAGTCAACCGCCGGCATAGTGGTTTGCCAAAATTTGAAAAATTGAAATCTCGACTTGAAAATGTTCAAAACTCTTAGAAACTTCCAAAACTTATCATAAAATATTTGAATTTATTTATAGGAGGTGTTTTGTTATAAGAATAGGTTTGAATTCGAAAAGGTTAGTTCAAATGAGACCCTAGGGTCAAACAACCCATAACCCATTAGGTGTATGAACCTATTTGAACTAACATTTTCTAACTAGGACTTATTTTACAAAAAACACACCCCCTATACTTAAATTGAAATATTTTATGATACACTGGGAAGTTTCAATGAAATTTGAAAAATTTAAGCCCATGTTTCAAATTTTGCAAATTATGGAAAAACACTATGCTCGCGGTTATCATAAGTCAACCGCCAGCATAGTGGCTTGCCAAAATTTGAAAATTTGAAATACTAGCTTGATAATGTTCAAAACTCTTTAAAACTTCCAAAACTTATCATAAAATATTTTAATTTATTTATAGGAGGTGTTTTGTTATAAGAATAGGTTTGAATTTGAAAAGGTTAGTTCAAATGAGACCTTAGGGTCAAACAACCCTTAACTCATTAGGTGTATGAACCTATTTGAACTAACCTTTTCTAACTATGACTTATTTTACAAAAAACACACCCACTATACTTAAATTGAAATATTTTATGATACATTGGGAAGTTTCAATGAAATTTGAATAATTTAAGCCCCTGTTTCAAATTTTGCAAATTATGGAAAAACACTATGCTTGGCGGTTATCATAAGTCAACCGCCAGATAGTGGTTTGCCAAAATTTGAAAAATTGAAATCTCGACTTGAAAATGTTCAAAACTCTTAGAAACTTCCAAAACTTATCATAAAATATTTGAATTTATTTATAGGAGGTGTTTTGTTATAAGAATAGGTTTGAATTCGAAAAGGTTAGTTCAAATGAGACCCTAGGGTCAAACAACCCATAACCCATTAGGTGTATGAACCTATTTGAACTAACATTTTCTAACTAGGACTTATTTTACAAAAAACACACCCCTTATACTTAAATTGAAATATTTTATGATACACTGGGAAGTTTCAATGAAATTTGAAAAATTTAAGCCCATGTTTCAAATTTTGCAAATTATGGAAAAACACTATGCTCGCGGTTATCATAAGTCAACCGCCAAAGATAGTGGTTTGCCAAAATTTGAAAATTTGAAATACTAGCTTGAAAATGTTCAAAACTCTTTGAAACTTCCAAAACTTATCATAAAATATTTGAATTTATTTATAGGAGGTGTTTTGTTATAAGAATAGGTTTGAATTTGAAAAGGTTAGTTCAAATGAGACCTTAGGGTCAAACAACCCTTAACTCATTAGGTGTATGAACCTATTTGAACTAACCTTTTCTAACTATGACTTATTTTACAAAAAACACACCCCCTATACTTAAATTGAAATATTTTATGATATATTGGGAAGTTTCAATGAAATTTGAATAATTTAAGCCCTGTTTCAAATCTTGCAAATTATGGAAAAACACTATCTTTGGCGGTTATCATAAGTCAACCGCCAAAGATAGTGGTTTGCCAAAATTTGAAAATTTGAAACCCTAGCTTGAAAATATTCAAAACTCTTTGAAACTTCCAAAACTTATCATAAAATATTTGAATTTATTTATAGGAGGTGTTTTTTTATAAGAATAGGTTTGAATTTGAAAAGGTTAGTTCAAATTAGACCCTAGGGTCAAAGAACCCATAACTCATTAGGTGTATGAACCTATTTAAACTAACCTTTTCTAACTAGGACTTATTTTACAAAAAACACACCCCCTATACTTAAATTGAAATATTTTATGATACATTGGGAAGTTTCAATGAAATTTCAATAATTTAAGCCACTGTTTCAAATTTTGCAAATTATGGAAAAACACTATCTTTGGCGGTTATCATAAGTCAACCGCCAAAGATAGTGGTTTGCCAAAATTTGAAAAATTGAAATCCCGACTTGAAAATGTTCAAAACTCTTAGAAACTTCCAAAACTTATCATAAAATATTTGAATTTATTTATAGGAGGTGTTTTGTTATAAGAATAGGTTTGAATTCGAAAAGGTTAGTTCAAATGAGACCCTAGGGTCAAACAACCCATAACCCATTAGGTGTATGAACCTATTTGAACTAACATTTTCTAACTAGGACTTATTTTACAAAAAACACACACCCTATACTTAAATTGAAATATTTTATGATACACTGGGAAGTTTCAATGAAATTTGAAAAATTTAAGCCATGTTTCAAATTTTGCAAATTATGGAAAAACACTATGCTCGCGGTTATCATAAGTCAACCGCCAAAGATAGTGGTTTGCCAAAATTTGAAAAATTGAAATCCTGGCTTGAAAATGTTCAAAACTCTTAGAAAATTCCAAAACTTATCATAAAATATTTGAATTTATTTATAGGAGGTGTTTTGTTATAAGAATAGGTTTGAATTCGAAAAGGTTAGTTCAAATGAGACCCTAGGGTCAAACAACCCATAACTCATTAGGTGTATGAACCTATTTGAATTAACATTTTCTAACTAGGACTTATTTTACAAAAAACACGCCCCCTATACTTAAATTGAAATATTTTATGATACACTGGGAAGTTTCAATGAAATTTGAATAATTTAAGCCCATGTTTCAAATTTTGCAAATTATGGAAAAACACTATCTTTGGCGGTTATCATAAGTCAACCGCCGCATAGTGGTTTGCCAAAATTTGAAAATTTGAAACCCTAGCTTGAAAATGTTCAAAACTCTTTGAAACTTCCAAAACTTATCATAAAATATTTGAATTTATTTATAGGAGGTGTTTTGTTATAAGAATAGGTTTGAATTTGAAAAGGTTAGTTCAAATGAGACCCTAGGGTCAAAGAACCCATAACTCATTAGGTGTATGAACCTATTTAAACTAACCTTTTCTAACTAGGACTAATTTTACAAAAAACACACCCCCTATACTTAAATTGAAATATTTTATGATACATTGGAAAGTTTCAATGAAATTTCAATAATTTAAGCCTCTGTTTCAAATTTTGCAAATTATGGAAAAATACTATGCTGGCGGTTATCATAAGTCAACCGCCAGCATAGTGGTTTACCAAAATTTGAAAATTTGAAATCTTGGCTTGAAAATGTTCAAAACTCTTTGAAACTTACAAAACTTATCATAAAATATTTGAATTTATTTATAGGAGGTGTTTTGTTATAAGAATAGGTTTGAATTTGAAAAGGTTAGTTCAAATGAGACCCTAGGGTCAAACAACCCATAACTCATTAGGTGTATGAACCTATTTGAACTAACATTTTCTAACTAGGACTTATTTTACAAAAAACACACACCCTATACTTAAATTGAAATATTTTATGATACACTGGAAAGTTTCAATGAAATTTGAATAATTTAAGCCCATGTTTCAAATTTTGCAAATTATGGAAAAACACTATCTTCGGCGGTTATCATAAGTCAACCGCCAAAGATAGTGGTTTGCCAAAATTTGAAAATTTGAAATCCTGGCTTGAAAATGTTCAAAACTCTTTGAAACTTCCAAAACTTATCATAAAATATTTGAATTTATTTATAGTAGGTGTTTTGTTATAAGAATAGGTTTGAATTTGAAAAGGTTAGTTCAAATGAGACCCTAGGGTCAAACAACCCATAACTCATTAGGTGTATGAACCTATTTGAACTAACCTTTTCTAACTAGGACTTATTTTACAAAAAACACACCCCCTATACTTAAATTGAAATATTTTATGATACATTGGGAAGTTTCAATGAAATTTGAATAATTTAAGCCCCTGTTTCAAATTTTGCAAATTATGGAAAAACACTATCTTTGGCGGTTATCATAAGTCAACCGCCAAGATAGTGGTTTGCCAAAATTTGAAAAATTGAAATCCTGGCTTGAAAATGTTCAAAACTCTTAGAAAATTCCAAAACTTATCATAAAATATTTTAATTTATTTATAGGAGGTGTTTTGTTATAAGAATAGGTTTGAATTCGAAAAGGTTAGTTCAAATGAGACCCTAGGGTCAAACAACCCATAACTCATTAGGTGTATGAACCTATTTGAATTAACATTTTCTAACTAGGACTTATTTTACAAAAAACACACCCCCTATACTTAAATTGAAATATTTTATGATACACTGGGAGGTTTCAATGAAATTTGAATAATTTAAGCCCATGTTTCAAATTTTGCAAATTATGGAAAAACACTATACTCGCGGTTATCATAAGTCAACCGCCAGCATAGTGGTTTGCCAAAATTTGAAAATTTGAAATCCTGGCTTGAAAATGTTCAAAACTCTTTGAAACTTTCAAAACTTATCATAAAATATTTGAATTTATTTATAGGAGGTGTTTTGTTATAAGAATAGGTTTGAATTTGAAAAGGTTAGTTCAAATGAGACCTTAGGGTCAAACAACCCTTAACTCATTAGGTGTATGAACCTATTTGAACTAACCTTTTCTAACTATGACTTATTTTACAAAAAACACACCTCCTATACTTAAACTGAAATATTTTATGATACATTGGGAAGTTTCAATGAAATTTGAATAATTTAAGCCCCTGTTTCAAATTTTTCAAATTATGGAAAAACACTATGCTGGCGGTTATCATAAGTCAACCGCCAGCATAGTGGTTTGCCAAAATTTGAAAATTTGAAATCCTGGCTTGAAAATGTTCAAAACTCTTTGAAACTTCCAAAACTTATCATAAAATATTTGAATTTATTTATAGGAGGTGTTTTGTTATAAGAATAGGTTTGAATTTGAAAAGGTTAGTTCAAATGAGACCCTAGGGTCAAACAACCCATAACTCATTAGGTGTATGAACCTATTTGAACTAACCTTTTCTAACTCGGACTTATTTTACAAAAAACACACCCCCTATACTTAAATTGAAATATTTTATGATACATTGGGAAGTTTCAATGAAATTTCAATAATTTAAGCCCCTGTTTCAAATTTTGCAAATTATGGAAAAACACTATGCTGGCGGTTATCATAAGTCAACCGCGAGCATAGTGGTTTGGCAAAATTTGAAAAATTGAAATCCTGGCTTGAAAATGTTCAAAACTCTTTGAAACTTCCAAAACTTATCATAAAATATTTGAATTTATTTATAGGAGGTGTTTTGTTATAAGAATAGGTTTGAATTCGAAAAGGTTAGTTCAAATGAGACCCTAGGGTCAAACAACCCGTAACTCATTAGGTGTATGAACCTATTTGAATTAACATTTTCTAACTAGGACTTATTTTACAAAAAACACACCCCCTATACTTAAATTGAAATATTTTATGATACACTTGGGAAGTTTCAATGAAATTTGAATAATTTAAGCCCATGTTTCAAATTTTGCAAATTATGGAAAAACACTATGCTTGGCGGTTATCATAAGTCAACCGCCAAAGATAGTGGTTTGCCAAAATTTGAAAATTTTAAATCCTGGCTTGAAAATGTTCAAAACTCTTTGAAACTTCCAAAACTTATCATAAAATATTTGAATTTATTTATAGGAGGTGTTTTGTAATAAGAATAGGTTTGAATTTGAAAAGGTTAGTTCAAATGAGACCTTAGGGTCAAACAACCCTTAACTCATTAAGTGTATGAACCTATTTGAACTAACCTTTTCTAACTAGGACTTATTTTACAAAAAAAACACCCCCATACTTAAATTGAAATATTTTATGATACATTGGGAAGTTTCAATGAAATTTGAATAATTTAAGCCCTGTTTCAAATTTTGCAAATTATGGAAAAACACTATGCTGGCGGTTATCATAAGTCAACTGCCAGCATAGTGGTTTGCCAAAATTTGAAAATTTGAAATCCTAGCTTGAAAATGTTCAAAACTCTTTGAAACTTACAAAACTTATTATAAAATATTTGAATTTATTTATAGGAGGTGTTTTGTTATAAGAATAGGTTTGAATTTGAAAAGGTTAGTTCAAATGAGATCCTAGGGTCAAACAACCCATAACTCATTAGGTGTATGAACCTATTTAAACTAACCTTTTCTAACTAGGACTTATTTTACAAAAACACACCCCCTATACTTAAATTGAAATATTTTATGATACATTGGGAAGTTTCAATGAAATTTCAATAATTTAAGCCACTTGTTTCAAATTTTGCAAATTATGGAAAAACACTATCTTGGCGGTTATCATAAGTCAACCGCCAAAGATAGTGGTTTGCCAAAATTTGAAAAATTGAAATCCTGGCTTGAAAATGTTCAAAACTCTTTGAAACTTCCAAAACTTATCATAAAATATTTGAATTTATTTATAGGAGGTGTTTTGTTATAAGAATAGGTTTGAATTTGAAAAGGTTAGTTCAAATGAGACCCGAGGGTCAAACAACCCATAACTCATTAGGTGTATGAATCTATTTGAACTAACCTTTTCTAACTAGGACTTATTTTACAAAAAACACACCCCCTATACTTAAATTGAAATATTTTATGATACATTGGGAAGTTTCAATGAAATTTCAATAATTTAAGCCCTCGTTTCAAATTTTGCAAATTATGGAAAAACACTATGTCGGCGGTAATCATAAGTCAACCGCGAGCATAGTGGTTTGCCAAAATTTGAAAAATTGAAATACTGGCTTGAAAATGTTCAAAACTCTTTGAAACTTTCAAAACTTATCATAAAATATTTTAATTTATTTATAGGAGGTGTTTTGTTATAAGAATAGGTTTGAATTTGAAAAGGTTAGTTCAAATGAGACCCTAGGGTCAAACAACCCATAACTCATTAGGTGTATGAACCTATTTGAACTAACCTTTTCTAACTAGGACTTATTTTACAAAAAACACACCCCCTATACTTAAATTGAAATATTTTATGATACATAGGGAAGTTTCAATGAAATTTGAATAATTTAAGCCCCTGTTTCAAATTTTACAAATTATGGAAAAACACTATGCTTTGGCGGTTATCATAAGTCAACCGCCAAAGATAGTGGTTTGCCAAAATTTGAAAATTTGAACTCCTGGCTTGAAAATGTTCAAAACTCTTTGAAACTTCCAAAACTTAACATAAAATATTTGAATTTATTTATAGGAGGTGTTTTGTTATAAGAATAGGTTTGAATTTGAAAAGGTTAGTTCAAATGAGACCCTAGGGTCAAACAACCCATAACTCATTAGGTGTATGAACCTATTTGAACTAACCTTTTCTAACTCGGACTTATTTTACAAAAACACACCCCCTATACTTAAATTGAAATATTTTATGATACATTGGGAAGTTTCAATGAAATTTCAATAATTTAAGCCCCTGTTTCAAATTTTGCAAATTATGGAAAAACACTATGTCGGCGGTTATCATAAGTCAACCGCGAGCATAGTGGTTTGCCAAAATTTGAAAAATTGAAATCCTGGCTTGAAAATGTTCAAAACTCTTAGAAAATTCCAAAACTTATCATAAAATATTTGAATTTATTTATAGGAGGTGTTTTGTTATAAGAATAGGTTTGAATTCGAAAAGGTTAGTTCAAATGAGACCCTAGGGTCAAACAACCCATAACTCATTAGGTGTATGAACCTATTTGAACTAACCTTTTCTAACTAGGACTTATTTTACAAAAAACACACCCCCTATACTTAAATTGAAATATTTTATGATACACTGGGAAGTTTCAATGAAATTTGAATAATTTAAGCCCATGTTTCAAATTTTGCAAATTATGGAAAAACACTATGCTGGCAGTTATCATAAGTCAACCGCCAGCATAGTGGTTTGCCAAAATTTGAAAATTTGAAATCCTGGCTTGAAAATGTTCAAAACTCTTTGAAACTTCCAAAACTTATCATAAAATATTTGAATTTATTTATAGGAGGTGTTTTGTTATAAGAATAGGTTTGAATTTGAAAAGGTTAGTTCAAATGAGACCTTAGGGTCAAACAACCCTTAACTCATTAAGTGTATGAACCTATTTGAACTAACCTTTTCTAACTATGACTTATTTTACAAAAAACACACCCCTATACTTAAATTGAAATATTTTATGATACATTGGGAAGTTTCAATGAAATTTGAATAATTTAAGCCCTGTTTCAAATTTTGCAAATTATGGAAAAACACTATGCTTTGGCGGTTATCATAAGTCAACCGCCAAAGATAGTGGTTTGCCAAAATTTGAAAATTTGAAATCCTAGCTTGAAAATGTTCAAAACTCTTTGAAACTTACAAAACTTATTATAAAATATTTGAATTTATTTATAGGAGGTGTTTTGTTATAAGAATAGGTTTGAATTTGAAAAGGTTAGTTCAAATGAGATCCTAGGGTCAAACAACCCATAACTCATTAGGTGTATGAACCTATTTAAACTAACCTTTTCTAACTAGGACTTATTTTACAAAAAACACACCCCCTATACTTAAATTGAAATATTTTATGATACATTGGGAAGTTTCAATGAAATTTCAATAATTTAAGCCTCTGTTTCAAATTTTGCAAATTATGGAAAAACACTATGCTTGGCGGTTATCATAAGTCAACCGCCAAAGATAGTGGTTTGCCAAAATTTGAAAAATTGAAATCTGGCTTGAAAATGTTCAAAACTCTTTGAAACTTCCAAAACATATCATAAAATATTTGAATTTATTTATAGGAGGTGTTTTGTTATAAGAATAGGTTTGAATTTGAAAAGGTTAGTTCAAATGAGACCCGAGGGTCAAACAACCCATAACTCATTAGGTGTATGAATCTATTTGAACTAACCTTTTCTAACTAGGACTTATTTTACAAAAAACACACCCCCTATACTTAAATTGAAATATTTTATGATACATTGGGAAGTTTCAATGAAATTTCAATAATTTAAGCCCTCGTTTCAAATTTTGCAAATTATGGAAAAACACTATGTCGGCGGTAATCATAAGTCAACCGCGAGCATAGTGGTTTGCCAAAATTTGAAAAATTGAAATACTGGCTTGAAAATGTTCAAAACTCTTTGAAACTTTCAAAACTTATCATAAAATATTTTAATTTATTTATAGGAGGTGTTTTGTTATAAGAATAGGTTTGAATTTGAAAAGGTTAGTTCAAATGAGACCCTAGGGTCAAACAACCCATAACTCATTAGGTGTATGAACCTATTTGAACTAACCTTTTCTAACTAGGACTTATTTTACAAAAAACACACCCCCTATACTTAAATTGAAATATTTTATGATACATTGGGAAGTTTCAATGAAATTTGAATAATTTAAGCCCTGTTTCAAATTTTGCAAATTATGGAAAAACACTATGATGACGGTTATCATAAGTCAACCGCCAAAGATAGTGGTTTGCCAAAATTTGAAAATTTGAAATCCTGGCTTGAAAATGTTCAAAACTCTTTGAAACTTCCAAAACTTATCATAAAATATTTGAATTTATTTATATGAGGTGTTTTGTTATAAGAATAGGTTTGAATTTGAAAAGGTTAGTTAAAATGAGACCCTAGGGTCAAACAACCCATAACTCATTAGGTGTATGAACCTATTTGAACTAACCTTTTCTAACTAGGACTTATTTTACAAAAACACACCCCTATACTTAAATTGAAATATTTTATGATACATTGGGAAGTTTCAATGAAATTTGAATAATTTAAGCCCCTGTTTCAAATTTTACAAATTATGGAAAAACACTACGCCGGCGGTTATCATAAGTCAACCGCCGGATAGTGGTTTGCCAAAATTTGAAAATTTGAAATCCTGGCTTGAAAATGTTCAAAACTTTTTGAAACTTCCAAAACTTATCATAAAATATTTGAATTTATTTATAGGAGGTGTTTTGTTATAAGAATAGGTTTGAATTTGAAAAGGTTAGTTCAAATGAGACCCTAGGGTCAAACAACCCATAACTCATTAGGTGTATGAACCTATTTGAACTAACCTTTTCTAACTAGAACTTATTTTACAAAAAATACACCCCCTATACTTAAATTGAAATATTTTATGATACATTGGGAAGTTTCAATGAAATTTCAATAATTTAAGCCCCTGTTTCAAATTTTGCAAATTATGGAAAAACACTATCTTGGCGGTTATCATAAGACAACCGCCAAAGATAGTGGTTTGCCAAAATTTGAAAAATTGAAATCCTGGCTTGAAAATGTTCAAAACTCTTTGAAACTTCCAAAACTTATCATAAAATATTTGAATTTATTTATAGGAGGTGTTTTGTTATAAGAATAGGTTTGAATTTGAAAATGTTAGTTCAAATAAGACCCTAGGGTGAAACAACCCATAACTCATTAGGTGTATGAACTTATTTGAAGTAACCTTTTCTAACTAGGACTTATTTTACAAAAAAACACCCCCTATACTTAAATTGAAATATTTTATGATACACTGGGAAGTTTCAATGAAATTTGAATAATTGAAGCCCATGTTTCAAATTTTGCAAATAATGAAAAAACACTATGCTGGCAGTTATCATAAGTCAACCGCCAGCATAGTGGTTTGCCAAAATTTGAAAATTTGAAATCCTGGCTTGAAAATGTTCAAAACTCTTTGAAACTTCCAAAACTTATCATAAAATATTTGAATTTATTTATAGGAGGTGTTTTGTTATAAGAATAGGTTTGAATTTGAAAAGGTTGGTTCAAATGAGACCTTAGGGTCAAACAACCCTTAACTCATTAGGTGTATGAACCTATTTGAACTAACCTTTTCTAACTATGACTTATTTTACAAAAAACACACCCCTATACTTAAATTGAAATATTTTATGATACATTGGGAAGTTTCAATGAAATTTGAATAATTTAAGCCCGTTTCAAATTTTGCAAATTATGGAAAAACACTATGCTTTGGCGGTTATCATAAGTCAACCGCCAAATAGTGGTTTGCCAAAATTTGAAAATTTGAAATCCTAGCTTGAAAATGTTCAAAACTCTTTGAAACTTACAAAACTTATTATAAAATATTTGAATTTATTTATAGGAGGTGTTTTGTTATAAGAATAGGTTTGAATTTGAAAAGGTTAGTTCAAATGAGACCCTAGGGTCAAACAACCCATAACTCATTAGGTGTATGAACCTATTTGAACTAACCTTTTCTAACTAGGACTTATTTTACAAAAACACACCCCCTATACTTAAATTGAAATATTTTATGATACATTGGGAAGTTTCAATGAAATTTGAATAATTTAAGCCCCTGTTTCAAATTTTGCAAATTATGGAAAAACACTATGCTGGCGGTTATCATAAGTCAACCGCCAGCATAGTGGTTTGCCAAAATTTGAAAAATTGAAATCCTGGCTTGAAAATGTTCAAAACTCTTTGAAACTTCCAAAACTTATCATAAAATATTTGAATTTATTTATAGGAGGTGTTTTGTTATAAGAATAGGTTTGAATTTGAAAAGGTTAGTTCAAATGAGACCCTAGGGTCAAACAACCCATAACTCATTAGGTGTATGAATCTATTTGAACTAACCTTTTCTAACTAGTAGTTATTTTACAAAAAACACACCCCCTATACTTAAATTGAAATATTTTATGATACATTGGGAAGTTTCAATGAAATTTGAATAATTTAAGCCCCTGTTTCAAATTTTGCAAATTATGGAAAAACACTATGTCGGCGGTAATCATAAGTCAACCGCGAGCATAGTGGTTTGCCAAAATTTGAAAAATTGAAATACTGGCTTGAAAATGTTCAAAACTCTTTGAAACTTTCAAAACTTATCATAAAATATTTTAATTTATTTATAGGAGGTGTTTTGTTATAAGAATAGGTTTGAATTTGAAAAGGTTAGTTCAAATGAGACCCTAGGGTCAAACAACCCATAACTCATTAGGTGTATGAACCTATTTGAACTAACCTTTTCTAACTAGGACTTATTTTACAAAAAACACACCCCCTATACTTAAATTGAAATATTTTATGATACATTGGGAAGTTTCAATGAAATTTGAATAATTTAAGCCCCTGTTTCAAATTTTGCAAATTATGGAAAAACACTATGCTGACGGTTATCATAAGTCAACCGCCAGCATAGTGGTTTGCCAAAATTTGAAAATTTGAAATCCTGGCTTGAAAATGTTCAAAACTCTTTGAAACTTCCAAAACTTATCATAAAATATTTGAATTTATTTATATGAGGTGTTTTGTCAGAAAAAAAAGGTTTGCATTTGAAAAGGATAGTTCAAATGAGACCCTAGGGTCAAACAACCCATAACTCATTAGGTGTATGAACCTATTTGAACTAACCTTTTCTAACTAGGACTTATTTTACAAAAACACACCCCTATACTTAAATTGAAATATTTTATGATACATTGGGAAGTTTCAATGAAATTTGAATAATTTAAGCCCCTGTTTCAAATTTTACAAATTATGGAAAAACACTACGGCGGCGGTTATCATAAGTCAACCGCCAAAGATAGTGGTTTGCCAAAATTTGAAAATTTGAAATCCTGGCTTGAAAATGTTCAAAACTTTTTGAAACTTCCAAAACTTATCATAAAATATTTGAATTTATTTATAGGAGGTGTTTTGTTATAAGAATAGGTTTGAATTTGAAAAGGTTAGTTCAAATGAGACCCTAGGGTCAAACAACCCATAACTCATTAGGTGTATGAACCTATTTGAACTAACCTTTTCTAACTAGAACTTATTTTACAAAAAATACACCCCCTATACTTAAATTGAAATATTTTATGATACATTGGGAAGTTTCAATGAAATTTCAATAATTTAAGCCCCTGTTTCAAATTTTGCAAATTATGGAAAAACACTATGCCGGCGGTTATCATAAGACAACCGCCAAAGATAGTGGTTTGCCAAAATTTGAAAAATTGAAATCCTGGCTTGAAAATGTTCAAAACTCTTAGAAAATTCCAAAACTTATCATAAAATATTTGAATTTATTTATAGGAGGTGTTTTGTTATAAGAATAGGTTTGAATTCGAAAAGGTTAGTTCAAATGAGACCCTAGGGTCAAACAACCCATAACTCATTAGGTGTATGAACCTATTTGAATTAACATTTTCTAACTAGGACTTATTTTACAAAAAACACACCCCCTATACTTAAATTGAAATATTTTATGATACACTTGGGAAGTTTCAATGAAATTTGAATAATTTAAGCCCATGTTTCAAATTTTGCAAATTATGGAAAAACACTATCTTTGGCGGTTATCATAAGTCAACCGCCAAAGATAGTGGTTTGCCAAAATTTGAAAATTTTAAATCCTGGCTTGAAAATGTTCAAAACTCTTTGAAACTTCCAAAACTTATCATAAAATATTTGAATTTATTTATAGGAGGTGTTTTGTTATAAGAATAGGTTTGAATTTGAAAAGGTTAGTTCAAATGAGACCTTAGGGTCAAACAACCCTTAACTCATTAGGTGTATGAACCTATTTGAACTAACCTTTTCTAACTATGACTTATTTTACAAAAAACACACCCCTATACTTAAATTGAAATATTTTATGATACATTGGGAAGTTTCAATGAAATTTGAATAATTTAAGCCCCTGTTTCAAATTTTGCAAATTATGGAAAAACACTATCTTGGCGGTTATCATAAGTCAACCGCCAAAGATAGTGGTTTGCCAAAATTTGAAAATTTGAAATCCTAGCTTGAAAATGTTCAAAACTCTTTGAAACTTCCAAAACTTATCATAAAATATTTGAATTTATTTATAGGAGGTGTTTTGTTATAAGAATAGGTTTGAATTTGAAAAGGTTAGTCCAAATGAGACCCTAGGGTCAAACAACCCATAACTCATTAGGTGTATGAACCTATTTAAACTAACCTTTTCTAACTAGGACTTACTTTACAAAAAACACACCCCCTATACTAGAATTGAAATATTTTATGATACATTGGGAAGTTTCAATGAAATTTGAATAATTAAAGCCCCTGTTTCAAATTTTGCAAATTATGGAAAAACACTATGCTGGCGGTTATCATAAGTCAACCGCCAAAGATAGTGGTTTGCCAAAATTTGAAAATTTGAAATCCTGGCTTGAAAATGTTCAAAACTCTTTGAAACTTCCAAAACTTATCATAAAATATTTGAATTTATTTATATGAGGTGTTTTGTTATAAGAATAGGTTTGAATTTGAAAAGGTTAGTTCAAATGAGACCCTAGGGTCAAACAACCCATAACTCATTAGGTGTATGAACCTATTTGAACTAACCTTTTCTAACTAGGACTTATTTTACAAAAACACACCCCCTATACTTAAATTGAAATATTTTATGATACATTGGGAAGTTTCAATGAAATTTGAATAATTTAAGCCCCCTGTTTCAAATTTTACAAATTATGGAAAAACACTATCTTTGGCGGTTATCATAAGTCAACCGCCAAAGATAGTGGTTTGCCAAAATTTGAAAATTTGAAATCCTGGCTTGAAAATGTTCAAAACTTTTTGAAACTTCCAAAACTTATCATAAAATATTTGAATTTATTTATAGGAGGTGTTTTGTTATAAGAATAGGTTTGAATTTGAAAAGGTTAGTTCAAATGAGACCCTAGGGTCAAACAACCCATAACTCATTAGGTGTATGAACCTATTTGAACTAACCTTTTCTAACTAGAACTTATTTTACAAAAAATACACCCCCTATACTTAAATTGAAATATTTTATGATACATTGGGAAGTTTCAATGAAATTTCAATAATTTAAGCCCCTGTTTCAAATTTTGCAAATTATGGAAAAACACTATGCTTGGCGGTTATCATAAGACAACCGCCAAAGCATAGTGGTTTGCCAAAATTTGAAAAATTGAAATCCTGGCTTGAAAATGTTCAAAACTCTTAGAAAATTCCAAAACTTATCATAAAATATTTGAATTTATTTATAGGAGGTGTTTTGTTATAAGAATAGGTTTGAATTCGAAAAGGTTAGTTCAAATGAGACCCTAGGGTCAAACAACCCATAACTCATTAGGTGTATGAACCTATTTGAATTAACATTTTCTAACTAGGACTTATTTTACAAAAAACACACCCCCTATACTTAAATTGAAATATTTTATGATACACTAGGAAGTTTCAATGAAATTTGAATAATTTAAGCCCATGTTTCAAATTTTGCAAATTATGGAAAAACACTATGCTTGGCGGTTATCATAAGTCAACCGCCAAAGATAGTGGTTTGCCAAAATTTGAAAATTTTAAATCCTGGCTTGAAAATGTTCAAAACTCTTTGAAACTTCCAAAACTTATCATAAAATATTTGAATTTATTTATAGGAGGTGTTTTGTTATAAGAATAGGTTTGAATTTGAAAAGGTTAGTTCAAATGAGACCTTAGGGTCAAACAACCCTTAACTCATTAGGTGTATGAACCTATTTGAACTAACCTTTTCTAACTATGACTTATTTTACAAAAAACACACCCCTATACTTAAATTGAAATATTTTATGATACATTGGGAAGTTTCAATGAAATTTGAATAATTTAAGCCCCGTTTCAAATTTTGCAAATTATGGAAAAACACTATCTTTGGCGGTTATCATAAGTCAACCGCCAAAGATAGTGGTTTGCCAAAATTTGAAAATTTGAAATCCTAGCTTGAAAATGTTCAAAACTCTTTGAAACTTACAAAACTTATCATAAAATATTTGAATTTATTTATAGAAGGTGTTTTGTTATAAGAATAGGTTTGAATTTGAAAAGGTTAGTTCAAATGAGACCCTAGGGTCAAACAACCCATAACTCATTAGGTGTATGAACCTATTTAAACTAATCTTTTCTAACTAGGACTTATTTTACAAAAAACACACCCCCTATACTTAAATTGAAATATTTTATGATACATTGGGAAGTTTCAATGAAATTTCAATAATTTAAGCCCTCGTTTCAAATTTTGCAAATTATGGAAAAACACTATCTTGGCGGTTATCATAAGTCAACCGCCAAAGATAGTGGTTTGCCAAAATTTGAAAAATTGAAATCCTGGCTTGAAAATGTTCAAAACTCTTTGAAACTTCCAAAACTTATCATAAAATATTTGAATTTATTTATAGGAGGTGTTTTGTTATAATAATAGGTTTGAATTTGAAAAGGTTAGTTCAAATGAGACCCTAGGGTCAAACAACCCATAACTCATTAGGTGTATGAACCTATTTGAACTAACCTTTTCTAACTAGGACTTATTTTACAAAAAACACACCCCCTATACTTAAATTGAAATATTTTATGATACATTGGGAAGTTTCAATGAAATTTGAATAATTTAAGCCCCTGTTTCAAATTTTGCAAATTATGGAAAAACACTATGCTGGCGGTTATCATAAGTCAACCGCGAGCATAGTGGTTTGGCAAAATTTGAAAAATTGAAATCCTGGCTTGAAAATGTTCAAAACTCTTTGAAACTTCCAAAACTTATCATAAAATATTTGAATTTATTTATAGGAGGTGTTTTGTTATAAGAATAGGTTTGAATTTGAAAAGGTTAGTTCAAATGAGACCCTAGGGTCAAACAACCCATAACTCATTAGGTGTATGAACCTATTTGAACTAACCTTTTCTAACTAGGACTTATTTTACAAAAAACACACCCCCTATACTTAAATTGAAATATTTTATGATACATTGGGAAGTTTCAATGAAATTTGAATAAGTTAAGCCCCTGTTTCAAATTTTGCAAATTATGGAAAAACACTATGCTTGACGGTTATCATAAGTCAACCGCCAAAGATAGTGGTTTGCCAAAATTTGAAAATTTGAAATCCCGGCTTGAAAATGTTCAAAACTCTTTGAAACTTTCAAAACTTATCATAAAATATTTGAATTTATTTATATTAGGTGTTTTGTTATAAGAATAGGTTTGAATTTGAAAAGGTTAGTTAAAATGAGACCCTAGGGTCAAACAACCCATAACTCATTAGGTGTATGAACCTATTTGAACTAACCTTTTCTAACTAGGACTTATTTTACAAAAAACACACCCCCTATACTTAAATTGAAATATTTTATGATACATTGGGAAGTTTCAATGAAATTTGAATAATTTAAGCCCCTGTTTCAAATTTTGCAAATTATGGAAAAACACTATGCTGGCGGTTATCATAAGTCAACCGCCAACATAGTGGTTTGCCAAAATTTGAAAATTTGAAATCCTGGCTTGAAAATATTCAAAACTCTTAGAAACTTCCAAAACTTATCATAAAATATTTGAATTTATTTATAGGAGGTGTTTTGTTATAAGAATAGGTTTGAATTTGAAAAGGTTAGTTCAAATGAGACCCTAGGGTCAAACAACCCATAACTCATTAGGTGTATGAACCTATTTGAACTAACCTTTTCTAACTAGGACTTATTTTACAAAAAACACACCCCCTATACTTAAATTGAAATATTTTATGTTACATTAGGAAGTTTCAATGAAATTTGAATAATTTAAGCCCCTGTTTCAAATTTTGCAAATTATGGAAAAACACTATGGTGGCGGTTATCATAAGTCAGCCGCGAGCATAGTGGTTTGCCAAAATTTGAAAATTTGAAATCCTGGCTTGAAAATGTTCAAAACTCTTTGAAACTTCCAAAACTTATCATAAAATATTTTAATTTATTTATAGGAGGTGTTTTGTCATTTGCATTAGAAAAGCTTTGCATTTGAAATGTTAAGTTTGAAATCTTTCATACCACAGCGCTGGCGGGCGCTTATGATAACCGCCAGCGGGAATTCTCACCACTGGCGGTTGCTTATATGACCCGCCTGTGGTAAGGTTCACCACTGGCGATTGGTTTATGTGACCCGCCAGCGGTGAGTCCATCTATATATACACGAGACACGGTCTCGAAAATTTTCTAAGTCTGGCGCGAATACGAAACGACGCCGTCGTCGCCAACTTTTCCGCGGAGCGCCGCCATCGTCCCCGACCGCCGCCGCCCCTCCGACCACCCCGCCGTCATCCGGAGTGCCCGGCCCACTTCCACGAGCGCCCCGCCATCATCCGCGAGGGCCCCGCCGGTCTTCCGCGGTCGCCCCACCGCCCCTTCTCCCGGTGGACCGCCGCCGCGCCGCCTTCGTCCGCGGTCGCCCCGCCGCCCCGCCGACCGAGCGCCACCGCCCCTCTTCCCTACCGGGATGGCGTCCTCCTCCCCGCCGGGCGCCGGCCGCTTCCCCAACCGCCGGCCGGGACCCGCCGGCGGCGGCTCGCTCCGCCGTCGCCGACAAGCACCGCCGCAGCCTCCGCCGACGCCGCGCCCCCGCTCGCCACCGACAACTCATCTCCTCACCGCTCGGGACGCATGGAGGCCGGGGATAGGGCCGGCGGCGCCGCCCCTGCTTGGTTGGTGTTTTTTCAAAATGCAATTACATGAGTTTAATTTGTGGATAAATAGATTGTGGATAATTGCAATTACATTGAATGTGGATGAATAAATTTAAAAATGTTACAAATGGACTATGGATTTTATTTTATTAATTTTTTTGTATAAATAAAGGGATGATGCATTTTGTATAAATAAATTTATTATAAGTAAGCACTATGGATTGTGTCTAATTTTTAAATAGATTTATTATATAAAATGGACTATGGATTTAATTTTATTAGTTTTGGTGTAAAAATAATGAAATATGGAATATGGATTGTTGATAAATAGATTTTTTTATAAAAATGGATTGTTGTATAAATATGGACTATGGATTATTGTATAAATATGGACTATGGATTATCTATGATCAAATGTTAACAGTGAACAATCCGGTGAGGAGGAATCTAGTGATAGTGATATAATTGGAGACTATGAAACTCCCTCTGAGTACGAACCAAGCGAACCACGACCTCGTAGGCGTCCCGAAGACGATGATGTTGATTACGAACCAAGTGATAATGAGGTCTGCAGCACATTCACTCAACTTAATGTTTGTTTATTCACTTAAGATATACTTTAAATAGTGTTTTATGTGTAGAACAATGACCGATCCCCGCGACGACGTCGTAGAGCATCTAACATTCGTGCCCAAGAGGCGAAGTCATTTCGGAACCGTAACCTTCGGGTACTACTAGTTCTAGTAACACCGAAAAGGAAACGTGGTTATAGAAGAAGAAACCGGATCCCCGAAAGAGGACAACTTGTGATAGAACGGTTGGGTGACAAAGGTGAGCCCGTCGAACCTAAGGGGATAGTCGCTAGGTTTCAAAACATCGTCGGTGCAATTGTCGAGACCAATTGGCGTCTTGGATCACAACTACTAATTGGAAGACAGTCCCTAAGGCTACGAAGGATGTATTATGGGCCAAAGTGAAAAAAAAAATTTGTTTATCCGGAAGGTACGGAAAATGCGGTAGAACTTTTGCTTGAGGGCCTTTGTGGAAGAGCTCTTAGGAATTGGAGGTCTACACTTAATACTGAATTTGTCCAGAAAGGAAAGGATGCTAGGGATGTGTATGGTAACATTCCGCTAGCAGTCTGGGAACAATTCGTAGATCAGAAGAAGACGACAGAAGCAGTAGCTCTGAGCGTCCAACAAAAGGAGAAGGCTATGAAAGCTGCTGAGAACCCCCATCGCTTGGGTTCCGGAGGATATGCTGCCAAAATGGCAAAATGGAGGAAGGAGGAAGAAGAAAGGCGGGTAGCTGGTTTACCAACTATTTTTGAAGGCATGGATGAGCGTAGCAGGAATTGGATCCTTGCTCGAGTTCCGGCTATAGCACCTGACGGTAATGTTTCATTCCAGAAGCCCTCAACAGAACAAATTTATCAGAAGCTGGAAGAACTTGCGGAATTGCAAAATAAAGGTCTTTTCGTGCCCGACAGGGAGAAAGATATGCTATCCGCCGCGATCGGAACGCCTGAGTACCCTGGCCGTGTTCGAGGGATTTCTTCTACCTTGCCCTGGGGTAAAGCATTTTGTGAACACCGGTCAAGCTATAAAAAGCGAGACCGTTATAAGAAGAAGCTTGAAGACAAGATGAGAGAAATTGCCAAGCAAGAATTGATAGGCTTCTTCATACAACAACAACAACAACAAGCTTCTATTGGGCCAAGTGTAGAGAATCTAGTATCTGGTGGTTCTGGACAGGTTCCTCCAAATTTGATGCTTGACCAGATCGGAGCCATCCCGACTCCAAGTAGTGTTGGTTCTATTGCTATCGCCAAGCATCCTGTGGATGACATTGTAGAGGATACACCATGCAAATTGGTTATTCCATATGGAAGAAAACTAGATAAGTTTCGAGAAGTTGGGACGACCATGGCACTAACGGGTCGTGTGTTTCCGAATCCACCACCGCCGAGTACGCATGGGTTCAAGTTGTTTCGGTTTCGATGAGTCGTGCGAGATTGATATCCCTACCGAGGATGGGATCGCGCTTCTCGGTGATGCGAGGAACCAATTCATATTGTGGCATCGTCGAGATATCAAAATTAATACATCACCAAGTCCCCGCTTGCAACCTAGCCAAGAACGAGTACCCCCCGGGATCCGGATGCTTCGCAATGGTCGAGCACACGATGGGTGGGGAACATGGAGGCGGTAGCAATGACAACAACATGATGGTTGTGGAGCGAGGAGTTGACGATAATGACAACAACATGCCACAAACTCCTCCGGCATCGGGGGCGGGGGAAGGAGCATCATCATCTTCGAAATCCGATCCAAGACCACAAACTCCTCCGACATTAGGGGCGAAAGGGGACATCATCTCCGAAATCCGATCAAAGACCACAAACTCCTCCGACATCGGGGGCGGGGGCGGGGGCACCACCATCCGCTCCGCCATGTCCAAGACCACCATCTCCTCCTCCAGCAACCAAGATGCCAACAACAATACACCGGATGATAAACTCATATGAACCAAAGACGAAATCATCTGATGTTGACTTGTTCTTGAAAGTACTGAAGAATAAACCTAAACGGGCTCCAACATCAGGTAAAGAATCACCTAATGTTCAAGTACTCAAGAAGGAACCAGATGAAAAGTCTTTATCCCGCACCTCCTTACAAAAACAAAAGGAGGAGCACATAAGTATGTTTTCGTCGGATGAGGTGCCCGACAAGTATGAGCATGGCAAACCATTCTTGTTTAGGTGGCAACTGAACGAAGGGCCGTCAGAATTAATGAGGCTGCATACTTGTATCATGAACGCCATGAAGCAAGGCATTAACACTATCACCGCCAATCTCCCGAAATGGGTGTTCAGTAGCTCTTATGACCGGAAGGTTGCAATCGATTTCCCCCGATTTGCATGCGATGTTCCGTCGTGAAAAACTCGACATCAATCTCGTCACCATTTGGTCCATGTAAGTCAACATCCCCGTAACGCCCGCGTTTTTAGCTCTAAATAAATCACTTACTAAATCATGCGTAATTTCAAAAACCGATTCGCCGAGCTCAATTACCATTCAAATCCTAGCCACCGCCCTCTCCCTCTCTCTCTCTCTCTCTCTCTCTCTCTCTCTCTCTCTCTCTCTCTCTCTCTCTCTCCCCGACGCGCGTGCCGCGATTCCCGCCGGCACCGCACCTCGGCCGCACCCCCGCGCGCCTTCCCAACGCCGCGGTCGGCCACCGGCCGGGAATCCCGCGCACGCCGCGGTCCCGCCGGCCGGTCCGCCTCGCCATCACCGCCGGCCCGAAAATCACGCCGACACCCGGAAATCGGAAAGCCCCGCAAAACCCTCCCCTAACTTCCCTAACAATTTTCCAAATTTTCTAGATTTTTCCCCAATTTCCTTTCCTCTCTTTCTCCTATTTCTCTTTCCAATTTCTTCCTTTCCTTTCTTTTCCTTTTTCCCTTTCTTTCTTTTCTTCTTTTCTTTCCTTTCTTCCTTCTCTCTTTCTTCTTCCCTCGCTCCTCCTCCCCGGCCGCGCGCCCCCGCCCCCTCCCCGCGGCCGGGACACGCGCGTCGCGACGCCCGGTGCCCCCGCGCCCGGCGCGCGTTGACGGCCCGCGCCCGCTCGGCCCGCGCGCCCGTGCCCGACCACGCCGGCTCCCCCTCCCCTCCCAGGCACGCCACCGCCACCGCCCGCACCGCGCCGCACGCCCGGCCCGCCCCGCGCCGCCGGCCGGAGCCCAGACCGAGCCGACACGCGACGACCCGACACACCGCCCACCAGCCACGCCACCCCCGACCCCGCGACGCGACTACACACCGCCATTACTCCGCCCGCCCAACCACCGCACCGCCGCCCCGCCACCGGCCACCCCGCGCTCGGCCCCCGCCGGGACGCCACCACCGCAGGACGCCGGCCGCTCCGCC
The DNA here is from genome assembly GCA_947561735.1 of Cenchrus americanus. NCBI lineage: Eukaryota > Viridiplantae > Streptophyta > Magnoliopsida > Poales > Poaceae > Cenchrus > Cenchrus americanus. The sequence goes on along the minus strand of OX387240.1, from coordinate 6,175,083 downwards.
CCTAGACGCGCCGCACAGAGTTGACCCGCCGAGCCGTCCCGTCGTTCGGTCGCCGCGAAGCCCGGCCGGACAATCGAGAAGCCGCGCGAGCTCGCCGGGGCCCTCCCGCCGGAAATATCTCCCCTCCCCAAATCGCCTCTCACCGCCTATAAAAAGGGGGCCGAAGGCCTCCCCGGCTCGCCGCACCACACCATCGCAGCCGCACGAGCCTCCTCCCCTCTTCCTCAAGCACCGCCGCGCCGCCACCCCGCAGCACCGCCGCCGCCCTCTCGCTCTCCCGCGGAGCCGCCTCCACCGTGCGCAATAGCCCGAGGTGAGCACGAGAATAGGTTCCCCTCGCCCTCCTCTCTCTTTTCCCCTCGTCCCCGGCCGTCGCCGCGCCGGAGCCGCCGGCGGGCACCCCAGCCGGCCGGCCGTGACAGCGCCCCCCCTCCTTCCTCTCTGTTCTGAATCGAGGGGGGGAAGAAGATGGCATTTTTGCCAAAAGACCCCCCCTGCTCCCCTTTATTCCCTCAAACCGAGCCTCATTATTCTCTCTCTCTTTACTCTTTCCAATTAAGCCCCTAGGTCAATAACTAATTAGAGAATAAACACTGCTATACCCTAAAATAATTTATAAAGTGACTCTAACCTAGTTTATATTAGCATAATCACCCCTTTTACCATTAGTAGGAATTGCTAATAGGTCCTTAAAACCTATACCCCCTGTGACCCGACATTTTACGGTAGACCCGGACCTCACACCACTAAACCACCCCTCCCCTAGGGTTTATAAATACCCCCTCTCCGCTTACCTTCCCCTCCCCGAGCTCGGCCGGAAACGTGTGTGCTAATATTGCTTGCTCGCTTGTGTGTATGCCATAGCCGACGGAGTAGACGGAGTAAGGTACCCCGAGCCGGAGATCGAAGCCGACTACGCGAGCAGGAGCCCGAGGTCCCGAACGCCGAGCCGCACTCCCCGAAGACTTCGAAGACGGCAAGTTCAACCTCCCCCTTTGATGCATGCTTCTCCCTAGTTTTATAAATATACCCTATACCCGTTTTATAAATTGCATATTGTTTTACCGCAAAACATGGTAGGATAGCCACCCTTGATTGCTATGATTGAACCTTGTTTTGGCCTAAATGTTTGCTTTAAAAATGTGTGAGTGCTTTCAAAGTGCGTGAGTGCTTTAAAAATGGAAATGGGATATGTTTGGAAAATGAGTAAAGAACTGGGTAGACGGGATGGTCGTGTGTGTCAGGAGTATGGATGAGCTCGTACCTGTGTGGTTGAGCGTGTTGGGAGTTGTCCATCTTGTCGTTAAGGACCGAGTTGCGTGACATCTCACCTGACCCAAATCATCGTACAACCACTCGACCGTTGTATGTGGCAACGGCTTAGCATAAACCCCACTAGTTAATCTACTTGTCATCTGGGTGCGGGTGAGCAGCGGGAGACCAAGGAGTCGGGGTACGCTCGTGTGAGGTACGCCCCGGTTATGTGGGATAACCCCTTGGGTGCTTCCGTGGTGGCTCGTAGTGTTAGCTAAGGTGGGTAATGGCTTTGATAGGATCCGTACCGGCACCGAGGTGTCCGTGTGACGCGTACCCTACTTGTGGGTAAAGATGTACAACCTCTCGCGGAGTGTCAAACCTATTCGAATAGCCGTGTCCACGCGTATTGGACGAGTCACGGTGTGGTCACAAAAACTAGTGTTTGGGATGGGATGTTTTCCGGCGTGAGTTGTTTTCCGGTGGTATGTGTGTGGGCGTGTGCCCGGGCTACGACGGACGGGAAGTTCGGTAGTTCCACGGTGGTTTCCCTAAAGCTCGTTGAGTTACTTGGGTTATGAAAATGATTTGCGAAAACCTTTTTGAAATGAACCCCTGCATGTGTAAGTTTGCAAAATGAACCTTAACCTGATCCTTGTTATACTTTATGCATGATTCTGCTTATAAGCCCCTCCGTGGGTGGGGTTGGATTTGCTGAGTACGTATGTGCTCACCCTTGTTTTACTAACTATTTTACAGAGGAGGATCCCGATTACATTCCGTAAGACGTTGAGTAGGTTGTGCCCTACACCCAACCGTGCCTCGTGTACCCGTGGCCCTACCGAAAGCTTCCATGGTGTGGTACTCGAGGAGGCTATGGAAGCCTTTGCTATTGTAGTGTGGTCACTAGCGTTTGTGTTGTTCCTTGTAGCGTTGGCACTACCGTGCCCTTTGTGTCGCCGTGATGTAAAAGACGATTCCACTCGTTGTAATAAATGTGTTACCAGACCTCCCGGGATCGGTATTTGTGTCACATTTAGTCACCTCCGATGAGGGGACGCTTCAATCCCTATACGACATCCAAATCTATTCCATATGTGTTGTTATTACCATCCTAAATAAACTTTTTTGCAGGATGCAAGCGTCTGATGAAAAGAAAACAAATGGGAGGTGGAAGGTAGCATTTATTGACCCGCAACAAGTAACCAAATCACAACACACGTTCATAATGAGGGATGAACTAAGAAAGAAAATAGAGGAAGAAGCAAAGACACAAGAAGAGAAAGAAAAATTAATAAAGAATTACGAGAAAGCTAAACTTCACGAGGTGTCTGTATACATTTCAACGGTCATGAGGAAAAACCAACATAAGGATTCTATCAAGTTTGCTTACAATTTTGAGTAAGATCCTTTAAATAACTATTTCATCATTTGCCTTCATTTTTTAGTCTATTTATATTAATTTTTTTAATTTTATGCGGTGATCATTTCATTTGCTTTCACATGTGTCCGAAGTTGGGAACTCGTGGGGGTCTTCGACTCATTACACTATTCATCGTCTTCTTACAAGACAATCATTGATATTATAAAAAAGTAAGACAACTAAGTGCAATATATAATCACTAATGCATGTGTGTATCAACTATATTTCAAATTGTATTACTAACTTATATTTTTATATCCTTAAAGTGCGTATAGGCTATACATACTCAATGGCGGGGGTCACAAGAAGAAAAAATTGGTGATACGCAATGCCAAATGGGTAAGAACACTTCTGTTAATAAGTATCAATCATTTTTATCAGAGTTGGTACACTTCTGTTAATTAGCACCGATCATTGTTTATTTGGTTGCAGTGCTACAAACAACCTCCTGGCAGTGTACTATGTGGATATTATGTGTGTGAGGTTTTGAGAAATAATGGGAGGTACCGGACGAATCCTGAAGACGTAAGCCTCTAGTTTGTACACAACTATGTATGTGCTAATTATGGTCCTGATGGTAATGCGTAACAATCTTCATTTATTGTGTTTACGTGCAGATGCCTACCATTGACAAATCATGGGGGCAACTTGGTGACAATCAAATCACCAACATTTGTGCGGACATGGCGAGATTCATCCTACGTGAGATTTGCCACGAGAATGGAGAATTCTTCGATAAAGAAGGAGTTTTGACATTAGATGATGCAGAAAGGTTACGTAGATGGGTGTCGTAGGGTTATCTGTTATGCACAATGTTTTGTAATGTGACTCATGTATACATTTTTTATTTTAGTTTGGATTGTGTGTTTGTGAGACATATATTTGGATTTGGCGGTTAAATACAAATTAAATTACTGTAAATTAAAGTGAATTTAGCATACAAATGCCAATGTGAAAAAAATAATAGACGAAAATGACAAATTATATACAAATAATAAACAATTATGGGGAATTATATAGGAAATGGGAAAAATGCTTTCTGTGGCGGGCGGTCTAAGCAACGCCAGCAAAGATGAATTTTGTGCCGGCGGGCGTCCTAACAAACCGCCGGCAGTGATGGCATTTGTCTTTGGCGCTTAAGTAACCGCCGCCGCGATGACATTTGTGCCGGCGGTAGTTTAAGTGACCCGCCGCCGCCGATGACATTTGTCTTGGCGGTCGTTTAAGTGACCCGCCAAAGCACAAATGGCTCTGTCTTGTGCCGGGGTCGGCCACCCACCAAAGACAAAGGGCCATTTCTACTGGCTCAAAGTTGCTGGCGGGTGCCTCGCCCGCCAGCAAAAACCGGTTTTAGCCGCCAGGACAAATCGTTTCTGGACTAGTGAAATTCATTACGTCATCCGATCAATTTATTTGCTGCTGGTCGTATATATGCTACTGCATATGTATCTACATTTAATAGCACTACTATGGCAAGGCATTCTTCATGCTCCTAGCATATTCTTCCAGCCGTTTGAGCCCTTCTTTGGGAGATGCTGCTTCGCCTAACTGTCTCACCATTGCGCTGCCGATGATCACTCCATCCGCACCCCACTCTGCAATCTGTCCGGTAGAAAAATTAAAAGGCGAGTCAAATCATTAGTCATCACTTGGTAAGTAAATCAGATATGCAAGGGTAACTTTTCTTTACCTGTTTTACATGCTCAGGTTTCGATATGCCGAATCCAACGGCAACAGGCTTGTCAGTGACCTGAAAGCAGCAATCAAGTTCAGTGATTTATTGGCAGTGTTGGCTATTTTTCTGAAGGCAGGTATTATATATATTTCCTTTCTCTAATAGTGTACTATAGTGTATTTACCTGCTTAACCTCTCGAATGAGAGATTCCACACGTGTGCTCACGTTTGCACGGGTACCTGTAACGCCATTGACGCTCACCTGTGACGGTTAAGTAGAACAATTAAAGAAAAGCCATCAGCAAATTCATCATGCACAAGAGAAACTTTCAGCAAACAATTATTATGAATTCATTTGGGCACTTACAAGGTAAATGAAACCTTCTGAAGCTTTTGTGATCTCCTTCATCCTCTCTTCCGGTGTAGCTGGTGTTGTGAGCAGCACCTGCAAGTAGCGATATATTGTTCTTCTTGTCAAACAAAAGCTTTCTTGGTCTCAGCACCGCGATGGATCGGATAAATACTGTATGAATAATGGACCTACCAGTTCGAGGTTGTTCTTCATGGCTTCACTCCTGAGAGCACACGTGGCCGTGTACGGGAGGTCGGGGACTATAAGCCCGTGTGCGCCGGCTTCTTTGGCGGCGGCGGCGAAGTCGGCCAGCCCCCACCGGTTGATGGGGTTGAAGTAGGAGAAGAGCACCACCGGGCACGACAGCTCCGGCGTCACCTCCTTGAGCATCGCCAGCACGCCGTCCGTCGTCGTACCGCTCCTCAGCGCTCGAGCCATCGAATCCTGGATGACAGGCCCGTCGGTGTAGGGGTCGGAGAAGGGCATGCCAAGCTCGATGACGTCGGCACCACAGGCATCGAGTAACCGCAGCGCCTCCGCCGTCGTCGCCAGGTCGGGGTCGCCGGCGGTGATGTACGGGATGAACGCCGTCTGCCACCATCACACACACAGTAAATAACCAGCTGAGCTAGCACATTAAGAATCCGAGCGGCACCTACAGAGATAAGACAGGCCGAAGTACTACACACCTTGCCCTGTGCCTTGATCCTGGCCATGGTCTGAGACACCGGCAGGCATCGCCCACCGGCACCGGCGAGCTTCAAAGACGGCGTGGTGGCAGCCTGCTTGGCTGGTGCTGGGGCCGGAACCGGAACCACCGCCGCGACCGCCTTTACAGTCGCCATCACAGAGCTCCTCCGCCCCGGCAACGTCGTGGCCATCGCTGCCGCGCGCCGGGGTAGCGGCGGCGACGATGGAACCGTCGGGGACGAAGCAGACGACGTGGCGGTCGATGCAGCCTGGAGCGCGAAAGCCATGTCGCTACTTGTTGCTTGATGGGTCGTTGCTGGGTCCTGGGTCCGAGCTGTACGGTCGTGTGTTTGTTGTCCGGGAGCTGTGTGGTGTTGAGATGAGCTCCTTTCTCGAACTCTGAGGTGTGTTGTGTGCTTTGGGTTTGGATATGGATGAGTCGATGAGGATGATGCCTCTGCCCGGCCAGTTTATATAGCCACACCGGCAGCAGGAGGTCGATCACCTTGCAAGGGTGGTAGCCAGCGGCGAAATGGGAAGAAGTTTCCGGCTCTGGAGGACGTCACTGTGCTTTGCGTCGATTTGCTGCTGTTTCAAATGAAAAAAACGTGTGTTGTTTATTTCCTGGTCCCATGCGTTTTTGTGGTTTTGTGCGTGTGGGCTGGTGCTTTAATTTCATGGGGCCGGGGTCGCTACTCGCTAGTAAAGCTACTAGTGTCCTAGTCCTAGTCCTTGAATCCTTGATGTGAGTGGATCGCTGGATCCTCGATCGCAAAGAAACCCTTTTCGTGTTCTTCTAGGAGAAGAGAAAGCTGGGATGCGATCATGCCAATTGGTACATGCGGCCCCTAGATAAAGTGCAGGGGCGTGTTCTTTACAAAAATTTGTTACTTTGTCTCTTTTTTTTAGTAACGGAGTGGATATATGTAGCCTCGCGTTTCATCCCAAAAGTTAGCGGTTGGCCATAAATCGTCGTGGCATCATGGCATTTGGATTAGCAAGTCCCGTGACATCAAAAATTCTCATGCTAATTAATTAATTGGGAGTATTAAGGATATATAAATTATAAAATCTATTTCAGAACCCTCGATAAATCCGTGGGACGAATCTATTTAACACAATTAGGTCACGATTAGACAATGTGGTGCTACAATAAACATCTTCTGATGATGATTTAATTAGATTTAATAGATTTTTCTCTCGATGTTTAGTCTATCTTTGTAATTAGTTTTATAATTAGATCATGTTTAGTTCTCCAAACTAGCAACGGTAAACTCTGACATTTTTGACAAGTTTCTTCGACCACTAAGCAAAACCCATATATATAGCTAATAACGTGCGCCCAACATTTGTTTTAAATATACTTATGATCTAATAAAAAAATAACCTTTGCGGGCGAAATAAAACCGCTGCGGGCGAGATAAAAAAAACTAACTCACATACCCCACTTAGGGTACGTGCGTAAATTATCCATGTCTAAGTTATTGAAAACAATCCAAAGTGACCTCTAAATTAAATTTATTTAGAGTTTTAGTATTTATCTGTCGTCATATTTGGAGATATATATATATATATATATGTGTGTCAATTTTTATGTGGCAAACAATATTCTTCGATCTTTAAAAAATCGTGATTTTAAGGAAGAAAATGTGGCAGTTTCTCTCGGTGTTATATATGCTATATACTATGCTTCAATGTATTATCCTCACATGTTACATTGCATTTCATGTTTTAGTCATACACAACATGGGAGAATAACGAGTAACATCTGGTCATCTGCAGCATCAGAGAACAACTGAACAACATATGCAACATTATAAAATTTAACAGATTCTACCTTAAAAAGATATCGACAGATATAAATAGACATTTCCTTTTATTTAATTAGATTTTATGAATGACTATGATGTGTACCCAATATTATATATATATATATATATATATATATATATATATATATATATATATATATATATATATATATATATATATATATATATATATATATATATATATATATATATATATATATATATATAAACACACACACACTAGCAACTATGCCCGTGCGTTGCAACGGGAGAAAATATGCTTGTTTTGCAGTCATACACCCCCGACCGCCCCTTTAGCTCTCGGATCTTGTCTCCCCCGTCATGTCCCCGCCATCCTAATATCGTCTACCCTTGCACGTATCTTCCAAACCTCATAGGCGCCCGCCACAATCTTGATGTCACATCACTTCCTCGACCGGATCGTTGTTACCATCACGCAAGTGCCATCCCCGACCTCGCCCATTGTCATTTGCATCTCCCGGCCTTTGTCGTCATCCGCCCGGCTACGTGCCTTTTCCTCGCCTCCCCAACCTCACCATTATGCGTGCCACCCCGACCTCACTTGTCGTCGTCCGCATCGATCGTGTTGCCACCCTACCACTACCAATGTCCGCACCGACCGCGCATCGACATGCGCCTCCCTGACCTCTTAATCACACACGCACCATCTAACCCGCCTGCACTAAATTCTTAAAACTCATGAAATTTTTCTAACACTAAATTTTGGATAGCTACACATTTTCTAGAAAACAAAAAAAATGGCTCAATATTTCTTTCAATCAAATACAATATCATTAAATTTGTACCATTTTTTATTTTATTGAAGCAGGAGAGTTTGCTAGAGGAAAATACATATGCAACCATATTTTATTATACAAAGCTAACACATTTCATGTATAATTTGACTTAGAAAAGATCTGTTATTGTATAAACATAGCACGCATGTTGATATAATTGGAGGTTTCGGTATCGCTTACAACCGCCTGCACCGATGCTAGTCAACATCCGATAAATTTTTTTCGTGTGTAATTTTTCTACTCTAGTACGTATTTGAATTCCTCATAAATATCATATTCTTTTCATGCAACAAAATGGTTCTTCAATTTTGAAAGTAAATAGATTCTATTTGTTAGAAAAATATTGTGTGGATTGATACATGTATGTTCTTAGTAAATTAAGAATATATTGTTTTTAATTATTGCGATGTATGATCTGGTGGCGAAGGGTCTATGAGGTTTCCCAAAGCTCAAGGCATTGGAACATTGTGAGCGGTCTCCCTCTACTTCATGATCATGAAGAAGCTTTAGGCCGCTTCGCCGAACCCATGAATGGTAGTCTCTTAGCAACTGCTCCCCCAGCATGGGAACAAGCCTATCCAACAGGCCATGCATCAACCGGCAATGAAAATTCAATGCAAATATCAAATCAAAGAACTACCCGTGACGACCGAAAATTGATCTCCTTCCGGTAACATTAGCTCGCATAATATGAGATGTGTAAAACATCCGGACATGGTCTTTCGAGAGATAGTTTTTACTTTTTAATAAGATACGATTCGGTGAGAACTGGTGTTCGCTTTGAGAGTTTGTTCTTTGCGAACTTTCAAGAATCGAAGAATGTAGCAAACGTCTACATACAGAGTTGCTTGGCTTCTCCACCGATGACAATGGAAGCTAGCCGAATGGCTTAGTGTAGACCTCACAATCATAAATTCATAATCAACATAGATGAGCTTTTACCATTCTCTCGAAGTTGATAAAAGAACATATTTGTTATATGCTACACCAAAGTAGTTTTTCCACAACTGGGAGGTGCACCTCTCTTTATCGTGCGGTGGTGGCTGCCTCGAGATTCGTACCGCAACACATGTGAGTGGGACGGTCAACCAACAATCAATACATTAGTGTGCCAGCACGAATCTCGATGCATGATTGAACGGTTGGAGATACGAAAAGGTGCACCTTCCGGTTGTGGGAAGAATTTTTCGTATGCTACACAATTTAGTGATGAAGTTCGAGTGCAATAAGCTCACCTCCAAAGACCTCCAAATTGAAATCGTCAAAGCGGGGCTCCTTGTCAATCACTCCAAATTATACAATTACTCATAAATGCTGCTAGAATTTAGTAGATTCTTCGGAAACAACACATCATACATTTCGATTTTGCAGGATTGCTAACCAATGGAATTGTTTCACGGATGCATGAGATGTTTGCAAATCACAAAGGAATCTATGAAGAGCCGATGGGCAAGTAGGGTCCGAACTTTCCCCGAGATGAGTTTTTTCGCAGCTCAAATGATTCCGAACCCTCAAACTGCAAACACATGAGGAAGGGAAGAGCGTGAGTCGAGAGGGTTTCACACGTCGAGACCAAATCAATGGACGGTGATTGCGCGTGTGTACCCCGCAGGACAACATCTCGATGGTGCATTTGGTGCTCATTGAGGCAACGCGGAGGTCGAGCACCGGCATAACCTCGAAGCCAAGGAACTCGATGCAACGGATCCGGACTCGCTCTCACCACCTCACCGACGGTCGTGCCCGGTGTCCTTGCACCCTTCTCCGGCGAGAGCACATGGAGTTGGTCGGTGAGGAACGACTCTTTAGTGTGGATGAGTAGAGAGGCGTGCTTGGAGAGCGGGCGGCGGCGGTAGGCGCGGGAGCGAACAGGGAGAAACGGGCGGATGGGAGGCACGCTGCGGCGGGGAAGCGAGAGATAGAGAAAATTGTGGGCGAAGCGGTCCTTGCTTTAATATTAGGTAGAGATATAGACCCAAAAGTAATTTAAAGTACATATTCCGCCCGGATTGAGAAGAGCTCGAGAGATACTAGTTTATTTCTCTTTGGTCAACTCATGTAATGAAATATTAATAATTTAGTCTCTCGGACTGCTTACCCACTGTCGCAAGGATACACTTTTCCTCCCGAAAATACACTTCCAGTTGCCAATTATATTTTTTTAAAAAAAAAAATCCTCAGTCGGCATATGGCGTACTCCAGTTGCCAAGGATGGAGCTGGTTTATTTAGTAATGTGTGAGTATCAGTTATTTAAACTAGTTCATCAACCCATACATTGACATGGGCTAGTACTTTTAGACAACATATAATAAATATTATAAATTATTATTTAGATTAGGAAGAACAATTTATAATAATCATTTATTATATAGTGTATAGTAAGCATTGGCTATTATGATTTGGTAGTGAGACTAATACATTATAAGCATTGGCTAAAGATCCTATAACGATATATTCTTTTTTATAATTTAAATACTAGAGATAGATTAAGAGCAAGAGATTAGTTACGTCACACAAGAACAACATAGCGGATTATTTAGATGATTTTATATTTTATTTGAAGTAAAGATATCTATTGTGTATGATGTGATCGGTGGATTGTTTATATTTATTTTTTTATAGAGGAAAATGTGGGTAATTTATACATAAATATAGGACGTTATTTTAATTCCTCATAATAGCATATGTGGGTAATTTTAGAGTATCCACTTAGGATAACTTAGGTGACTTCACGTGGAGGCTTTTATGAGTTTTATCTCTTTTTTAAGCGTCTACCTAGGATTTCTATATGGCTTCACTCAGAGGCTTCAAAAGAAGCATCTAATTAGTAATACTAAGATTTTATTAAAAGTAGCATTGTGAAATGTCAGCAAAAAAAAAAATATGTTATTCGATGCCAGGTGACATGACACCTCCATGTACCTGTTTTATCACTACTATTTTTTTCTGGAGCATCGTAAACAAATAAGATTCTTCCGCGTGTGTGTGTTTCAGCGTGATCTCGTGTTTCTCAGTTTTATATACGGATAAAATTTTCTCTGCTAGCAGATCGAACGCACTCAAGTCACGAGGACCGGCCGTGACATGTTTTACGACCTCAGCCGAGCTAGCTGGCTCTCTTTCTTTGACTTTAGTTTGAACCGATTTTTTTTTTTGCTCGAATACGCAAAATAAAACTGCGCATCTTTGTAGTAAGTAGAATAAAAATAAAATTTCAACCGAAGCTGAGTGGAAACTACCGCGTGAGGCCGCACGTGAAACGGCTAGCACGCACGTGAGAACTGAGCAAAATATTACTACTACATTTTTTTTATGCCAGGTGACATGCATGTGTTTCATTGTTTACGCACCCGTTTTACACTACGGCAGGCGGGTTCTTCCCCGGGTGCCAACCGCACTCGGGGAAGGACCCGCTGCACTCGAGGAAGGCTTCCCCGAGTGCAACTCCCGGGAAGAGGGTCCGGGAAGAGGCTCACGGGGAAGCCGCCTTCCCCGAGTGCCAAAAACCGCACACTCGGGGAAGGCTTCACCGAGAGGCGAAGAAGCACTCGGGGAAGGCTTCACCGAGAGGCGAAGAAGCACTCGGGGAAGATTTGTGGATTTTTAAAAAAAATGGAAAAGGCCGCCGCTCCGCCCGCCGCCGCCGCGCCCGCGCCCGCTCCCGCCGCCGCGCGCCGGAGGGAGGCGGGGCGCCGCCGCGCCGGAGGGAGGCGGGGCGCCGCCGCTCCCGCCGCCGAGCCCCCCGCCGCTCCGCCACCGAGCCCGCCGCCGCGCACGCCGCCGCTCCGGCCGCGTCCCGCCGCTCGCCACCGCGCCCCCGCCGCTCCGCCGCCGCTCCGGCTCCGCCCGCCGCCGCGCCCGCCGCCGCTCCGCCCGCCGCTCCGCCCGCCGCCCGCCCGCCGCGCCCGCCGCCGCGCCGGGGGCGGAGCCGCGCGGCGGTGGCGGCGGATCCGAGGGGCGCGGGCGTGGGGGGGTGGGGGCTTGCGGGTGGGGGCCGGGTGGGGGGTTATTATAGGGTAGGGTTTCAAGTTGGGCCGGCTGGGCCTCTAATTTGTTTTGGGCCGGTTAGCCTTCCCCGAGTGCCTATGTGCCTGGCACTCGGGGAAGGGTCTCTTCCCCGAGTGCTAGGGTGAGGCACTCGGGAAGATTTTTTTTTGTTTTTTTGCCTCATTTTTTTGTGAAGCCATCCCACATTATTTTAAACTCCTTGCCCAAATTTGGGGTTATTTTGATTTTTTTTGTATATTTCATTAGTTTTTTTCATTTTGTTGAATTTTTTAGCATACTTCAAATTTGAATCTGCAGTGCATGAAATAATGAAATTTCTTAATTCAAAAAATGATATTCATTATATTTGGTGTATGTTGAGGCCATATCTAGGAAGCCACATGAAATTTTGAACATCTTTTTTCCGTAACATGACGAACAACTAGCAGGAAAAGTGTTAGTAAATTATATAAAATCCAAACGAAGTCCGAAAATCATGAAACTTGTCTGGGTGTCATGTTATGGCGTGTAGAGGTTGTATGCAAGAATTGAGAAGATTTCGAGCAAGTTGGGACGTCAGATGCCTCAAACCCAGACATCTCCACACATGATCAAGTGATATCATGTGTGGAGATGTCTGGGTTTGAGGCATCCGACGTCCCAACTTGCTCGAAATCTTCTCAATTCTTGCATACAGCCTCTACATGCCATAACATGACACCTGACAAGTTTCATGATTTTTGGACATCGTTTGGATTTTATATAATTTACAAACATTTTTCCCGCTAGTTGTTCGTCATGTTACGGAAAAAAAAAGATGTTCAAAATTTCATGTGGCTTCCTAGATATGGCCTCAACATACACCAAATATAATGAATATCATTTTTTAAATTAAGAAATTTCATTACTTCATGCACCCGCAGCTCAAATTTGAAGTATGCTAAAAAATTCAACAAAATGAAAAAAACTAATGAAATATACCAAAAAAATCAAAATAACCCCAAATTTGGGCAAGGAGTTTAAAATAATGTGGGATGACTTCAAAAAAATGAGGCAAAAAAAACAAAAAACAAAAAAATTCTTCCCCGAGTGCCTCACCCTAGCACTCGGGGAAGAGACCGATGAGGCACTCGGGGAAGATGCCCGCTTCCCCGAGTGCTAGGGTGAGGCACTCGGGGAAGAGGTTGGCTTCCCCGAGTGCTAAAAATGCACTCGGGGAAGGGGGTCTTCCCCGAGTGCCTCTCCTCCCCGAGTGCCGTGGACTATCGGCACTCGGGGAATACCCTCTTCCCCAAGTGCATTTCTTCCCCGAGTGCCCGATATTTGGCACTCGGGGGAAGCCCGAGGCACTCGGGGAGTTTCCATTCTCCCGTAGTGTTATATACTACTACCGCTTTTTTATTTTATTATTTTTTGTGCGTGTGTATCGTGTTTTCGAAATTTTTACGGATAAATTTTCGCGGTCGGAGATTGCGCCATATATATTCGGTCGCGTGAGGATCGGACCCCGCCGACATGTTTTTTTTTTTTTGAACGAACCGCACAAGATAGTGCGTGTTTCATTGATATAGCAGAGAAAAAAAAACAAGACTATGATCCTGGAGATCATAGGCAGGAAAAGAAAAAAGAAGAAAAACTAAACTCGCCCGGTTGGATTGGGACGTCAACACGGGTTACCTCACAACTATACGCACTGGCCGGTTGGATTGGGACCTCAACACGGCCAGGAACTCTACACACAACGACAACGAAGAGACCAAGCATAACCGCCGCTCCACCCTCGGACCGCACACAAGCGGTAATGAAGACCACCGAGCTAAAAACTCGCCGCAGCTTAAAGGAGCAAAGGGGCAAGCACCACCACACCGAAGAGGCCACCGCCGTGCAGGACCCAACGCCGCAGTGCTGTTGCACCCAAACAGACCACCGGACGGCATGACGAACACCGAGTCTGAAGCAACACTCGCGTGCGCGGGGACCACCAACCCGCCACTCAGCACGCCTCACTCACATGCGCGGGGACCTCCAAACCCGCCGCATGGCTCCACGCTCCGGACTCGTCTCCAAGATTGCCGTCGACATGTTTCTGACCTCAGCTAGCTCGCGTGGATGTGAAAACACTAGCGTCTGCAGATCAAAACACAACATGAATTTCTATGTATGGTTGAAATTGTGTTTATCTGGACACTCAAATTTCTGTATGCGGTTTCCATTGCAGCAGAAGGCGACGGTCCAGAGGTACGTACGCGTACGTCGTCGTAGACTCGTAGGCGCCGGCCGGCCGGTCCACTGACCGTCGCCGGCAAATACATGTACATGGAGATGGAGGTGGCCGCCGGTCGGTTGCATTTGCATGCACGCGCGTGCCCCCACCCATGTGCTCACTGTTCCATTCCTACGGCGGGTCCGTCAGTTTCGCGCAGGCATGGGTGCCCAAAGATGCATGCATGCATGCTCGTGCAACACATGTGCTTGTGCATGCACACTGCACATCGCCGTCCCGCACTGTGTTTTTCCTGACCTGAAACTGGCGTCTGGGGCAAAGACTTCACCCATCGTCTCGTCAACGGACTTGTACGGCCACCCGTGCTGCTTTGTGGTGCTAGTAGCTACACCCTCCGTCCCAAAATATTCGCACTTTCTTTGAAACTTTTACAGATCACATTTGACTGCGTCTTATTTAAAATATTTGCGAAAATACAAAAATAATAATGATATACTTAAAATATATACGATGATAAAACATGTCATAAAGAATGTCATACAAGAAGATAAATAACATTTTCACAAATTTCTATGGTGAAAAAGTGAACCACAAAAGTCAACAAGTCTCACAAATATTTTGGGGCGTGGGAGTATGCTCTTGCTCGGCTGCTTCCTCTCTATATATTCTGGAAAGCCGTGCCCACAATATGATTTTCATTTTCAGGCTCTTACAGGTTTTTGGAAAGGTATATAAAAAGAAGCATATGTACTAGTAGTATGGATCTGGTGTGTATGAAGATACTACCAACTTCTATCATCTACTACGAGTAACTGAGAAAAAATTGAAGTATCTGGCTCTACTTGTACCTAATTAAATTTTCGCCTTCACATCAATACCCGCTAATTGTGGTATTTGAGAAGTACATTTCATCCAGCGTATATACACCGATACCGATGTACTATATGTATTAGTACACCAATGACCAATCGCTGCTGAGACGAGAGGAGGTGTTGTGTGTCAGCACTCAGCAGAGTACGCGCGCGCGTGCAACATATGCGAGAGTTTCCGCGCGCGCTCTGACTTTTCCATGACCTCCGATCCCCCTCTCCCCCTGCATGCAGACCTAGCTATCACCTCTCCCTCTCGCGATGCGACAACGGGGCGGGGCCACGCCGGCCGTCTCCGGCGACAGACTTGCCCATCAGTTGCCGTACCTGCGGCAACGAGTGGATGGGATTGCCATCTGCTCCCAACTGATGCGCTGCACTCAACTGGTGGTGGGTGCAGGCCGTGGACATGGTTTTTTTTTTTTGCCTTTATGAAATTATTAAAGCCGTGGCATGTCCTCCCTGTTCGATTAATTGGGCCTTGGACCATTTAAATACCTCAATTAATCTTAAGAATTAAAAGATCCACAAAATAAATGTTAGGGATTCAATCCTCGTATTGAAAGCCAATTAGAATCTTAACTAACTTAAAGGGTGGACCAATGGTGGACCACTTGTCAAGTTGGTAAAAGGAGAAGGGCGTGCTCGCTCACCTCGCCGAGCCGGGCCGGGCCGGGCCGTGGGCGTGGGCGTGGGCGTGGGCGTGTTGTGTCGTGTCGTGTCGAGACGAGACGAGACCGTGACCGTGAGGCGTATGCACTTGTTTTTGTCATTCATGTCGGTCATTCATGTCGCCCATAATCCTTCGTATTAAAACGACCGTTACCGGTAACTGATGACGTTGAATACAGCAGTTACTGGTAACTGTCGTTTAATGAGAATTATGGTGGTCATCCCGCTTAGGAGACCTCTCTCTTCTCCCTCCGTGTTGCTTTGCTTTCGCCATTCCCAACGCAAGCTTTGCGCGCACACCGTTTGCGTGAGCGCTTGCCTCCGAACCTCGTCCACCCGGCGATCCCCGCTCGGGATAGGCGGGCGATAAGGTTTTTGGGGAGCGTACCCGTATGCGCTCGCTCGCTCTTCCGTACGTCTACGTCCCCGTCCGCGAGAACGACTACTTCCCGCACGACTACGTCCTCCGCGAGAACGACTACTTCCGAGTACGACTACATCGGCGTGAACGACTACTTCCCAAAGGCCGTGCGTGGGACTTCACCGCAACGACTCGCCACTGCATCATCTCTGTACGACTACACCGAACAAGGTCCCTCCACGAGTAGCATGTCTATTCCAGGGGATAACGGTGCACCGGTTGACTCCGTCAACCGTCCTGCCTTTGGGTACACACTAAACCTCTTATGTGTAATTCTGTTTGAGTTTTATTTGAGATTTAACTTGAACACATGCACATACTTTGTTCTCACGGGATCACTTATATTCGTCATGAATTTGTTAATGATTTCTGGAATTAAAATGTACCGAAAATTGCCTAATTGTCTAACAATCCAAAAACCTTATATTGTTGATAGGCTTTCGGTAACTAGTTTCGCTGCAACGCTCAAACCAAATGTTTTCGATGGTTCAAATTACAAGCGTTGGAAGCAAAGGGTTACATATTGGTTGACCTCATGAGGAGTCCATAGCCAAGTTTAATCCCACCAAAACTCGTCCAAAAAGGAGGAAGCAAGGAAATCCCGCCAAGAGCACTTCCAACCCAAGAACTCAATAAACCCCAAAATCGAGCACCTTTACCCACGGATTTGGGAGGGGAATCACAACCCAAAGAACCACGAAGGGTTCCCACAAATTTCCCCCATCACATCCCCAAGAGAAAAGTCCCGAAAACAACCCAAAGAAATCACCGAGAGAGGGCTCCGAAAATCACCACCAAGAACAACCGGGAAAACACATCCAAACCTTGAGGAACCACGCCGAATCATCTATACATGAAACAAAGGTTCATACAAGGTCTAGCAAGCCGCCCGATCATCCATCCCTCTCAACAAGATCTCTCCATGAAGCTCTCTTGCTAGTCCTATGGAAAACCTAAGGAAAATAGGAAGGAAAATGGGAAAACAAATGAGCTAGGGTTCCAAGAGTTGGCTGCCATCCTCTCACCTCTTGGGTTATATGGAGGCAACCGAATGTCTAAAATGCCCTTTCCTAATAACTAGGGATACAAGCCCCTCAAGGGCGGATTTGGAAGTCTTCATGTCTTCACCATCGGACGGATGCCCGGCGACCGCACCTCGCGTAGCCTCGACGCAAGCCATGCGATCCCGACGCGTGTCCTCCGCTTCGAAGTCTCCGGACCGCGTCGTCGCACACCGGTCGGACCGTGCTCACCACCGGTCGGGCCGGTACCCACCGGTCGGACCCACCGGTCGGACCCGGTCCCGGCACCGTTGCGGCAAGACCGTCTTCGGTTCTTCGGTCTTGTCTTTGTGGATCAACCAAGGAACCCAGTGGTTTTCTTCGGTGAACCACCGGAAACCCCGCGAACTCGGTGTAGCCTCCGCCAATCTCCACTCATGACTTGGCTCCCACGTAGTCCCGGCTCGACCTTGGTTTTGAGGCTCAACCAAGAAACCGTCCACGACTTCATCTTGCTTGTTCATGCCACCATGCGGCCCTCACTTGACCCCGCCGGCCACCGGTCCCTCGAATGAAGCCTACTTGTCTTCTCCACACCCGGAGGCGACACCGGCGACGACCTTTCGCGCTTGTTCTTCACCCGCACCAACACCGGTCAAGCCGCAACCCGCACCTCGCAATACTTAGCCAAGAATCGGTCCACACAACGTTGTCAATCACTCATCACACAAGGAAGTGACCATCCACCGTACTCGAACCACACATGGTCCTCGTAAATACACGATCTCGGTGGGGGCCCAACCACTAGAAATCGGCCAAATCCGGCAAAGAACGAACTCTTCGATGATGTCGCGGCCCCCAAGTATAGTGCGGCGAGATGAAAATCACTCTCGTAGTTCCTAATCCCTACCTGCTCGATGATTGAATTCGGCGGTATTTGTAGCGATCGGGGGTGCGATGGGGCAAGACAAGGGGTTAGCCGGACCCACATAGCCGGGGACTTCGGACATGTTGACCTTCAAGTAAAACCAGTATGAATTCCAGTCGTCGGTGAGATTGGTCTTGCAGCAAGGAGCGATCTGAATTCGTGTAATCCCTTTTCGGGTGTTTTGACGTCGGGTGTTGAAGGTACAACATGTGTGCTGAGCTTCATAGTATTGCCCGTCATCGACCTTGATAACATTGGGAGCTATGACCGGATCGAAGAATCGGCGAAGGCGTCGACACCGAGATTTCGGCCAAAGGTTTTCATGATCCAAATAAACTTCGACACCTCGAGAAAAGATGTCGGCGAAAGCCGGTGGATCTTCACCGAAAAGGCGTCCAAGATCACGGGCAAGATCGGATCACAAGGGAATCTAAGTCCACGAAGTCCCGAAACACAACAATCTCTCCATCCTCCGGGGTAGGAATTTGTTCGTCAAACGGGGCTCGCCCGGGCCCGAAGGGAAGAACCCGCCGCTTCGTATTCCCGAATCATGTTGGCCGTGACTTTGGACTCCCCGAAGACAAGAGAGGGTGGCGGCGGTCCTGCAGCCCTTGCCTTAACCGGATCGCCAATGCCGGCGTCCACATCCCCGATATCTTCTTCGTCGTCCATTCGGACCTCTCCATCCTCGTGACTCCCGGAGCCACCGAGAGAACCTACATCTTCGACCGGAGGAGCGTTTTCCGGACCTTCAACAATCGGCTCAACCGGGAGACCAGCCGCGGTAAGTTCTTCAGTCGTCATGGGTCTAGCGGTGCTTTTGACTCGAGCCACCTAATCAACAATGCAACAAGTACGAAGAAAATATAACAACCTTCGTGAATAAAACTTGTGAAACAAATAACCTAATGCGGTAAAAAGAACAAGTAAGAATAATAAGAGTGAAAAGGAAGGATACCTTAGAAAGACCCGAAGAAAGCTGAAAGATCACGAACTCTTAAGCACAAGACAAGATTCCGCGAACAGAAACAGTTACGAATCGCAACAAAATCAGGAGAGCCGTAAAAAATTTTTAACAACGGAAGCCTCCTATTTATAGGGACGGGGCGGTAGTTCCGCGAAACCTGCCTCGATCTGACCGTTGTAGGGTTTCTGGGCGACGCGTGTCCCCTCCGACGTTCCGAGGGTGACGTTTTTTTACAAAATTTCCGAAATATTCGTGGAATCGGATCGTCGGAGTCAACCCGCTTCCCCGAGGGGCTAATGTTGGGGAATTCAGGAAAATCCGTCACCCTCGAAACGTTGAGTTTGACAAAGTTCTTGAGATATGTTTTTTAGGAACAGGGAATTCACGATTTTCGGGAATCAGGGACTTACAAAGCTTCAGATTCGCGAACATGCGAATTTCAGGAGTCTCGGTTCGGAGAAGACGCGGAGTCACGAACACGCAAGAGCCCAGAACCTCGAGCTGGTGGAGGCGCGAACCTTGAAGGGTGGCTGATTCGGGAATCTGTCGGGAATCCAGTTCGAAAGTCATGCACGGAGATATTCACGAACCGGTGAAGAAGCAAAGTCAAAGTTGCCGTCCCAAAAAGTCCGGGTTTTGAGTGTGAACTGGTGGCATGCTTGTAAATATGTTAGACGAAAAAGAGATTCTTGTATGTGTTCACATCAGGAATATTCCTTGAGCTTGAGGGCATTTTAGGAATGTAAAAGTCCCTTCATCTCCCTATAAAAGGGGGCGCGAGGGCACGTGTAAACGGATTTAGATTTTTGGGAACTTGTGCAATCTGCTGGGAGAATCACTGTCTCTCAGCGCTCTAACTTTGTGTTTGAACGTGACAAGAACTCTCTCTCGTATTAGGGGAATCATCCGAATTTTTTGGGTAACCCCCAACAAAATCCTACGGAACAGAGCATAACATGTGCGGTGTGTGCTTTATGACATCGACATTAAGTTGGTACTAGTCTTGCAACATTTTCCATTCCAAAACAAAGGTATCATGCATCTCGATCTGGATGCATGCACCTGCTGCACCCCACATAACGAAAGTAACTCAAACGAAATTTTTCATTTTCATCCTGAATATTAATGCTTGTTGTACATGCATGGTAACAACCTAATATAATTGTTTGTACTAGTAGTGTACATCTTTCTCTGTCGAGGACCAAAGAAGGGACAACTTTCATCCAAAGCTTCATTGTTCACTGTTCCAACGATGAGCTGATTTTTTTGATAGTGTATCTATGGTAGTGCGTTCTTCATTCTCCGGGCATATTTCTCAAGCTTCTCTAACCCTTCTTTGGGGGATGCTGCTTCACCCAATTGTCTCACCATTGCGCTGCCAATGATCACCCCATCTGCACCCCATTCCGCAATCTGTGCCCATGGACAATGAGAGGAGAAATATTTAGTCAGATATGCATGAATAAACTTTTCAGATTGGCCTCAAGCAAAGAGTTTTAGGGGGTGTTAATATTATTGAATTATAAAACTAATTGCATAAGCTTTATGCTTTTTCGCGAGACAAAACTATTAAGCTTCGGCATAACTAACTCATTATTAGCACATGTTTAATGCATGTGCATGAGCTAATCATGGACTAATTAATTATGCTTCATATATTCATCTCGCGAACAAGCCTAGACGTTTCATACTTCTAATAAGCATCTAAACATCTGATGGGACGACGCTTATAATAAGCCCCATTCGAACCAAACACAGGGTTTTGTTTTTTTACCTTCTTTACATGCTCGGGTTTCGAGATGCCAAAGCCCACAGCCACAGGTTTGTCAGTAACCTGCAAGCATATATGTAGTTATGTGCTTAGTGATTGAAGGTACTATGGATATTGATAGTGTGGAACCGTGCCGCTGTCGGCAAATAATGATAGTACAATAAGAAATGTCATTGTATTTCTTCTTCTTCTTCTTTGCATAATGTGTACCTGTTTAACCTCCTTAATAAGGGACTCGACACGTGGGTTCACGTTTGTGCGGGGACCCGTAACTCCAGAGACGCTCACCTATGATGATTAATAAGGATGACGAGTAAACGTTATCATCTAGTTCAACAATAGCTAACTAAGTGCAGCGGTACTAGTACTTACCAGATAAACAAATCCTTCTGATGCCTCTGTGATCTCCTTCATCCTATCTTCTGGTGTAGTTGGCGTTGTGAGCAGCACCTGCATCCAACCATCGTTCATGTCATACAAAGCTTTCTATGATACAAAATAGGGAATGTTTTTCCTTTAGTTTCTAAAAGGTCAATGAACCTACCAGCTCGAGGTTATTCTCCATAGCTTCACCCTTGAGAGCACACGTGGCCCCATATGGGAGATCAGGTACTATGAGACCGCGAACTCCAGCTTCTCTGGTGGCGGCGGCAAAGTCGGCGAGCCCCCTGTGCACGATAGGGTTGAAGTAGGAGTAGAGCACCACCGGGCAGGACAGCTCCGGCGTCACCTCCTTCAACATCGCCAGCACGTCGTCCGACGTCGTGCCACTAGCCAGAGCCCGCACCATGGAAGCCTGGATGATGGACCCATCGGCGTAGGTGTCGGTGAAGGGCACGCCGAGCTCGATGACGTCGGCGCCGCATGCGTCCAGGAGCCGCAGCGCCTCCGCCGTCGTCGCCAGGTCGGGGTCGCCGGCGGTGATGTACGGGATGAACGCCGTCTGCCATGCGCCATCACACACACGGAGGTCATTATAACCCACACACGCGATCCAAAGCTGCATCAGCTACATCATCTACTGAGATAAGATATGAGTACACACCTTGCCCTGTGCCTTGAGCCGGGCCATGGTCTGAGACACCGAGAGGCATCGCCCGCCAGCACCGGCGATCTTGAACGACGACGGCGCGGTGGCAGCAGGCTGCTTGGCCGGCGCCGGGATGGCCGGAACCATGGCGGGGACCGCCCTTACCGTCGTCATCACAGACCTACTCCGCGCCGGCATCGTCACCATGGCTGTCGCACGGCGCGGGAGCGGCGGCGATTGAACCGCCGGGGACGCAGCAGACGATGGGATGATCGAGGCAGCCTGGACCGCGAAAGCCATGTCGCTAGTAGCCTGTAGCTTCCTGTACGTACTACCGCGATCGGTAGGGGCTGAGGCTCGATCCTGGCTGTTGATGGATCGTTGGGTTCGAGCTGTCCGGCCGCTCGTGTTTGTCAAGCAAGTAACTGACTAACTGTGCTTTGCTAGCTGTGTGGTGTTGAGATGAGCTCCTTGCTCGAACTCTGAGGTGTGCGTGTGCTTTGGGTTTTTTGGATGGACGAGTCGATGAGGATGCCTCTGCCCGGCCGGCCAGTTTATATAGCCAGCAGGAGGTCACCTTGCAAGGTATTAGCCAGTAATGACATGGCAAGAAGTTGCCGGCTCTGCAGGATGTCACTGTGCTTGAGTCGATTTGCTGTTTCGAATGAAAAAAATTAGTGTGGGGTTTATTTATTTCCTGGTCACATGGGTTTTGCTGGTCAGTGCTTAATTAATTTAATTCATGCATGGGACACGACTGCGTGCAGCGGATCACTAATGAAACTGTTTGTTGTCCTAGCTAGTATACTAGTTATTCTCGGGCATGGATCACTAGTGAGGGGATCATGCCTGCACTTGTTATGTTAAAATTGTGCCATACATAGGAAAGAATTAACCGACAAGAACTCGAGAGATACTAGCTAGTTTAATTTATCTCTTTGATCAACACATGTAAAATATGCTTGCGATTTAGTAAGTTAAATTGTTACTGTTAGCCAGATCGTGATTTGAAAGATACAACTTTTTTTGAAATTCCCAACTAGCATTCTTTAAAAATATGTGTAGAACTGAAATATGTAGAAATATATAGGAGATTAAGGGGTGAATGGGAGCCTTTCAAAATTCTTCGATGAGAACAAGGTATATGTCCAAATTTGGCTAATGATTTTTTTCTAGAATTACCAAGCCAACATATATATATAAGCATTCGAGATGGCATTGGACGTATGAAAAATATATAGAGACAAAGCGGAAGCAAACATAACAAGTGAGGAATGAAGAAGAATCAATACACCGCAATAATGCCGCATAGCGAAACCGGAACTCAATCCAAAACTTCTTTGTTGTCCAAACAACCAATAGTCACGTAAAAAAAGAACTTCATTAAATGACCTCCAAACAAGCAAGAAAGTATAAACATGCAACCTGAAATTGCAAGTATGAATGAAGCGAAGCAAGATAAAGTAGAGGTTCAAGGTCTCCATTCAAACGGACTAATCGTCACATGTGAAGAGAACAAGTACAGGGGTCCTGGATCGCTGTAATGTACTTGTCACCACAGTTCGAATGACTCAGTTTCTCGATGAAAAATTAGAAATAAACAAAACCCAAATTTCTAAGACAATGACTACTGAGTTTATATGAAAACTGGTGAGCTAGGGTTGGGAGCAACCAGGAGAAGGGCTCCACAATTTGGACTTAAGGCCATACATGATACAAAAGGCCAACTTGGCTCAAAACTGGTGATGTAACACCTTCTCGGATTCCGGACGTCCATTTGTTGCAAAACTGGTGGAATTTGGATGAGGGTCCGGTACCGTTGGAATTGAAAGCTATATACAAACTTGAGTTGTTTTGGATCTCCTTTTTCATACCATGCGTCAACCATGGTCATACACATGAATATCGATCATGTGTCCTCATTAGTTATTTTGTTCTAAAAATTCTTAGAATGACATGCTGTTTAAGGGAGTGAGTATATATATAATAATAGTGTCTCAAAGATTTTACGCACTGTTTCATTCATCAAAGATTTTATGCACTCTTTCATTCACGTTGATGCATGGTCCCAGCTTACTCATCATCATTTTTGTGTGTGTGTGTGTGTGAATTCAGGCTCTTACAGGTTCTTGCAAAGGTATATACAAAAGAAGTATAACATGAATCTGGTATATATGGAAGATATCAACTTATATTATGACTAGGAGTAACTACAAAATATTTGAAGTACCTGCCTCTCCTTGAACCTAATTTTAGCCTTCACACAATGGGCCTGTTCGGTTGGTCGGTGGCCGATGGCCGGTGCTTGGTTTGTTCGATAGAAGAGTACTGCTTTGGTTCCGGTTCCGGTTCTTGGTGGCTGGTTTGTTCGAGAGAAAAAATCGTTGCTTGGTGGCCGATAAGCCAAGCGAATAGGGCGAATCACATTACCACCCCGCTAGTTTGTGATATTAGAGAATACACAATTCGTCCACCATATAGTTCGTTCATATATAGTATACCAAGTATTGATGGAGTACATAACTGAATTTATAAAAGTAAAACATCGATTGTAATTTGTAAATAAACGTGACCCTCGCTCTGTCCCGGAAAAAAAATGCAATTCTGACCCCGAACTTCTGGGAGATCGGGACGGAGGACTAACGCGCCACGTGCGGACTGCGATCTGCTCCCAACTGATCCGGTGCAGTGCACACTACTGGTGGCGTGGGCGCAGCTGGTTAACTCTCCGCAAGCATGCACCTTTGTTGAAGCTGAATAAGATGACCACCACCGTACCGTTTCTTACATTTGTATACGGTTATTAAAATTCCACCCTGCATATATATATATATATATAGGAAATTAACGATCGAAGAGAGCTCGAGAGATACTAGTTTTCTTTCTCTTAGGTCAACACAACATGTAATTAAAATGCTTACAATTTAGTCTCAGCCGGATCTCAGACTGCTTTCATAATTTCCCAATAAAAAGATCGTGAGGACCGTACCGGGTACTTCAAAATACACTCCCAGTTGCCAACTAAAAATTGTGAAATTCGTACCATAATTCTCAAGGATGGAGCTGAGGTGGTGCAGCAATAATGTGACAATGTCGTCACGTTTAAATTTTATTAAAAGTCTAGCTTCTAGAAGAAAAGGCTAGCATGCATGATGCATGTGTGAGAAGTCAGTAAAATAGTATTATTACTAGTACTTTTTTATGCCAGCTGGTGACACAGTGTTGTTTAATTAGGCGCACCCGCTTTACACTTTATACTATATCACTACTACTCCTACTATTTTGAAAATACATTTTGTGCATGTGTGTTTTGAGGTAGCCGGATCTCAAACTGCTTTCATAATTTCCTAATAGAAGAATCGTCAAAGATACACGTTTTCCCCCTGAAAAAAAAAGATGAAAGGTACACTTGCATCAGTTGGCATACCGTAATGGAGGTGGTGTAGCAACGTGGCGATGTCGGCTTGTGTAAATTTATAAAAAGTCTGCTAGTACCTAGAAACAGCTAGTAGCATGCATGTGAGAATTCAGCAAAATATTACTTAATATTATTTATGCCGATGCGTTTTGGCATGTTTAGCTAAAAAACTATCAAATCAAATCTAAATAAACGTGAACTAATAACAATCATTTCATAATCCTCAGCTCTATTCTCGAGATGAACTAACGAGCTCAATTATACCAAGATTAGACAAGGTCGTGCTACAGTAAACTGTCTCCAATAACATGTTACTCCCTCCGGTTCCATATTAGAAATCGTTTAGGATAGCGGCACGGTCACCAAATCACAACTTTGACTTCTCTTTTCTATAAAAATCTTTATTCAAAAGTTATATATGTATATTCTTATGAAAGTAATTTTCAAGAGAAATCTACTTATATGATTTTCACGTTTTCAAACTCAACAACTTAAAAGTTATTCATGATTTATATTCCCAATGTTTGACTCAAACCTTGTCCAAAATGACTTCGACAGGGGAACCGGATGGAGTAATTAGGTTTAATGGATTCCTCTTGCGATTTTTTGTCCATTCATATAATTAATTTTGTAATTATTCTATGTTCAATATTGCTAGTAGACTTTGTTTCAGCTGTTCAAAAACACTTTGCCAAAACTTCTTTTATATATTATTCCGCACAAATGAGCCTGATCTTGAAACTCATGCCTGCAACCTGCAATTATATGCATCACTTGCTGAATGTTGACCTGCTCACTCAACACAACCCATCGTCTAGCTCATGGCTGGAGCTGCAATATAGGCAAAGAAGAATCATATATATCCATGGAATAAAGGCATCCATAAGCAACCAACGGAGCATTCTTTACAAAGCTCAAGACGACGGGAGGATTGGAAGACAAAGGAGAAAGGAGGTAGGAAGAAACAATTAACAGACACGTACTGCTCTGTCTCTCTGATTGCAATTAGACAAAAAAGATGATGGAGGGGATCCTGATAAGAAAAAAAAAGCAAATCAAGCACGAGCGAATAGCGATGCACATGCATGCATTGATGCACCTGAGCTGAGCATCAGAGCATCGTCTCGGTCGGCCACCTCTCGTTCTGCACTATAATAGTGTCCCAGCAGAGGTTTTACGCAGTACTAGCAGCTGTTTGGTTCATGTTCATGCATGCACAGTATGGTCCTAGTTCACTCATTGACTCGTCATCAAGATTCTTATCGGACTAATCTACCGGCCGGCCGTACAGAGGCTCACTGCTGTCGTGCTCCCTGCCTCCTCCAGCCTTCCCATCATGCACTCATGTGGGCTGTGGCTCTGCATGCATGCTCTGCTCGTGCAACATGTGTGCATGCACATATCTTCCGAGGTTGGCCGCGCACTGCTTTTCTTGACCTGAAACTGACGACGTCTCGGGCAAAGACTTCACCCATCGTCGTCAACGGTAGTATACGGTCCCGACTAGAGTTGTGCTACTTTGTGAAGATGTTAAGGCATACGTGACGTATATAGCTCTTGCTCCCTCCTCGGTGGATTCTGATTTCTGAGAACCGCGTGACGAGTCCGTTTTGGCCGATCAACTTGACTTTTGCATGACCTTGCCTCTCCCACTATCGTGACGCTACAACGGGCGCGCGGGGGGCCATGCCGTCTCCGGCACCAGACTTGCCCATCAGTTGTCGTGCGGCCACTGGTGTGTGGACTGCGAGCGAAGCCGTGAGCAACTGGGCATGATGTTGGGGGCCGCAGGGTACGATAGGTTCCTGCAACCAATTCATAACCATACAGCCACTGCACACACGCAAATTTGAAGCATCCTGTGGAATAATCCTTCAGATTTATTTCAGTGCTGACTTTTTCATTTTCACAGTTCGCCACATCCACATATATAATATAGGATCGTCGTGGTCCTAATAAAGACGCAAACTTATATGCTACACAAACCACGCACTTGCACGCAAATACGAACAAATTCAACTATTGTATTAATCTGCCTCTACCGCGACCAAAACAAAAGGTAGTACGTGCAGTGCTTCCTTTCAATTTACTGATCATTGAGCTTTCATTACGTCATCCGATCAATTTATTTGCTGCTGGTCGTATATATGCTACTGCATATGTATCTACATTTAATAGCACTACTATGGCAAGGCATTCTTCATGCTCCTAGCATATTCTTCCAGCCGTTTGAGCCCTTCTTTGGGAGATGCTGCTTCGCCTAACTGTCTCACCATTGCGCTGCCGATGATCACTCCATCCGCACCCCACTCTGCAATCTGTCCGGTAGAAAAATTAAAAGGCGAGTCAAATCATTAGTCATCACTTGGTAAGTAAATCAGATATGCAAGGGTAACTTTTCTTTACCTGTTTTACATGCTCAGGTTTCGATATGCCGAATCCAACGGCAACAGGCTTGTCAGTGACCTGAAAAAGCAGCAATCAAGTTCAGCGATTTATTGGCAGTGTTGCCTATTTTTCTGAAGGCAGGTATTATATATATTTCCTTTCTCTAATAGTGTACTATAGTGTATTTACCTGCTTAACCTCTCGAATGAGAGATTCCACACGTGTGCTCACGTTTGCACGGGTACCTGTAACGCCATTGACGCTCACCTGTGACGGTTAAGTAGAACAATTAAAGAAAAGCCATCAGCAAATTCATCATGCACAAGAGAAACTTTCAGCAAACAATTATTATGAATTCATTTGGGCACTTACAAGGTAAATGAAACCTTCTGAAGCTTTTGTGATCTCCTTCGTCCTCTCTTCCGGTGTAGCTGGTGTTGTGAGCAGCACCTGCAAGTAGCGATATATTGCTCTTCATGTCAAACAAAAGCTTTCTTGGTCTCAGCACCGCGATGGGTAAATACTGTATGAATAATGGACCTACCAGCTCGAGGTTGTTCTTCATGGCTTCACTCCTGAGAGCACACGTGGCCGTGTACGGGAGGTCGGGGACTATAAGCCCGTGTGCGCCGGCTTCTTTGGCGGCGGCGGCGAAGTCGGCCAGCCCCCACCGGTTGATGGGGTTGAAGTAGGAGAAGAGCACCACCGGGCACGACAGCTCCGGCGTCACCTCCTTGAGCATCGCCAGCACGCCGTCCGTCGTCGTACCGCTCCTCAGCGCTCGAGCCATCGAATCCTGGATGACAGGCCCGTCGGTGTAGGGGTCGGAGAAGGGCATGCCAAGCTCGATGACGTCGGCACCACAGGCATCGAGTAACCGCAGCGCCTCCGCCGTCGTCGCCAGGTCGGGGTCGCCGGCGGTGATGTACGGGATGAACGCCGTCTGCCACCATCACACACACAGTAAATAACCAGCTGAGCTAGCACATTAAGAATCCGAGCGGCACCTACAGAGATAAGACAGGCCGAAGTACTACACACCTTGCCCTGTGCCTTGATCCTGGCCATGGTCTGAGACACCGGCAGGCATCGCCCACCGGCACCGGCGAGCTTCAAAGACGGCGTGGTGGCAGCCTGCTTGGCCGGCGCTGGTGGGGCCGGAACCACCGCGGCGACCGCCTTTACAGTCGCCATCACAGAGCTCCTCCGCCCCGGCAACGTCGTGGCCATCGCTGCCGCGCGCCGGGGTAGCGGCGGCGACGATGGAACCGTCGGGGACGAAGCAGACGACGTGGCGGTCGATGCAGCCTGGAGTGCGAAAGCCATGTCGCTACTTGTTGCTTGATGGGTCGTTGTTGGGTCCGAGCTGTCTGGTCGTGTGTTTGTGAAGCAAAGTCGCTGTGGCTTTGCTAGCTACTAGGAGTAACAAGCTACTAGGAGGCGGGAGCTGTGTGGTGTTGAGATGAGCTCCTTTCTCGAACTCTGAGGTGTGTTGTGTGCTTTGGGTTTGGATATGGATGAGTCGATGAGGATGATGCCTCTGCCCGGCCAGTTTATATAGCCGCACCGGCAGCAGGAGGTCGATCACCTTGCAAGGGTGGTAGCCAGCGGCGAAATGGGAAGAAGTTTCCGGCTCTGGAGGACGTCACTGTGCTTTGCGTCGATTTGCTGCTGTTTCGAATGAAAAAAACGTGTGTTGTTTATTTCCTGGTCCCATGCGTTTTTGTGGTTTTGTGCGTGTGGGCTGGTGCTTTAATTTCATGGGGCCGGGGTCGCTACTCGCTAGTAAAGCTACTAGTGTCCTAGTCCTAGTCCTTGAATCCTTGATGTGAGTGGATCGCTGGATCCTCGATCGCAAAGAAACCCTTTTCGTGTTCTTCTAGGAGAAGAGAAAGCTGGGATGCGATCATGCCAATTGGTACATGCGGCCCCTAGATAAAGTGCAAGTGCGTGGTCTTTATAAAAATTTGTTACTATGTCTCTCTTTTTTTTGGTAACGGAGTGGATATATGTAGCCTCGCGTTTCATCCCAAAAGTTAGCGGTTGGCCATAAATCGTCGTGGCATCATGGCATTTGGATTAGCAAGTCCCGTGACATCAAAAATTCTCATGCTAATTAATTAATTGGGAGTATTAAGGATATGTAAATTATAAAATCTATTTCATAACCCTCGATAAATCCGTGAGACGAATCCATGTAACACAATTACACTACAGCAGCCGCTCTGCTTCCCCGAGTGCCTAAAGCACTCGGGGAAGAGCAAAAAGCACTCGGGGAAGCCTTCCCCGAGTGCAACACTCGGGAAGAGCTTCCGGGGATGCTTCTCACGGAAAGAGCTCTTCCCCGAGTGCCAAAAATCGTGCACTCGGGGAAGACTTCCCCGAGTGCCACGGTAGCACTCGGGGAAGATTTAACGCCGTCGACGGGGTTTTTTTTTTTTTACTCTTCCCCGAGTGCAACACTCGGGGAAGAATTTTCTTTTTTTTTTTTGTAACCTCTTCCCCGAGTGCAACACTCGGGGAAGAAATTTTTTTTTTTTTTGAAAATTCTTCCCCGAGTGCCAGGCGCATGGCACTCGGGGAAGGGTGCTGTTTTTTTTTTTTTTTGGTCTTCCCCGAGTGCCAGGCGCAGGGCACTCGGGGAAGGGTGCTGGGTTTTTTTTATTTTTGGTCTTCCCCGAGTGCCAGGCGCAGGGCACTCGGGGAAGGGTGCTGGTTTTTTTTTATTTTTCCTCTTCCCCGAGTGCCCGCGTGCCCGGGCACTCGGGGAAGCCTCCTTCCCTTTTTTTTTGTTTTTTTTGTTTTTTTCTTTTGCTTTACGTTGTGACAAATAAAACATATATATATATAAATCACAATTCAACTTCAATATCTCACAAACCACATTTATAAATGAAAAACGACACATCCAAAAGTGTGGCCAAACATATCCGGAATACATAAAAATGAGTGCACAAAAGTACAAACCACGTATCGAAAAGTACACATACAAACCACATATCCAAAAGTACACATACAAACCACATATCCAAAAGTACACATTATTCCAAGTTCACAAGTTCAATACATATAAACGAGTCCGCGGGTGGCTCACGGCAACTGGGATCCCGGCCCGACGTGCGACCCCGGCGAAGCTCCGGCTGGGGATGCCCCGACGTGCATCCCCGGCGACCCTCCGACATGGTTCGACGACGCCCCCGAGAGCCGCTGAATAAAAAAAAATTGCACGTTAGTAACAAGATAAAAATCCAAGTTGTAAAGAAAAGTTGAAAATTTCGGCGAAGCACCTCCCCTACATGGGGAGGTTTCCAAAACTCGCAAAAAGGTCGACACGAAGGCCGACAACCACATTTCCGGCACGAAGGCCGACAAATCAACAACTCGGGCACGAAGGCCGACAAATCAACACATCGAGCACGAAGGCCGACACTAGGTTTGACACTAAGCATTAGCACAAAAAGTAAAACAATTGTGCTTATACTCACCGGGGTGCCGGGGGTGGACTCTCGACGAGGTGGTGGAGGTGGTCGTGGTGGTGCAAGCGGTTGTCTTGGGATTTGCAAACCTTGTTGTCGCCCAAGTTGTTGCACGAACGCGAGCAAACCTTGCATCGTCTCCCGCCGGGCCTCCCGCTCGGCCCGCTCGGCCTCCCGCTCGGCCTCCCCGCCGGGCCCGCTCGGCCTCCCGCTCGGTAAGCAAGGCCTCCCCGTCGGCTCGCCGAAGACGCCGCATCTCGGCCCGCAATATTTGACAACAATGTTCCAAGAATGCGAGCTAATGAACGTAAAAGTCAAAGTCAAAGAACGACTAATGAAAGTGAGAATACTTACCCGGAGTGACATTATCGCCGTCGGCCGCCGGGCTTATGGGCACACTAGAGCTCGTGCTCGCCGCTCGTAGGCGGTCGAGAGGAGGAGTAGAGGCCGTGTCGAGGATGCCGTCGCCAATGTAGAACCGTCCATGCTTCTTGCCTTGCCCAATCCTCATCACTAGCTCGGGATCAAGGTGTTCCTCGGACCTCGGGTCGTAGTCCGGCCCGTGGACTAACCTTAATGCCTCCGTGTACGAACTAAGGCGGGTGTGGACGCCGGAGTTTGTGTACGCCTCGGGCCCGCATCGGGGTTGTACTCGATGTTGGACTTGGCCGGCCCATGTGGGCGAGAGCATACGCCTCGAGTTGGGTAATTGGCCGGCCACCGTGCGCCGCCTCCTACAAAAAAGCCAACATGTGGTTAGGAATCAATTAGAATTGAACGCGGCTATATTAGACAAGTGGTGTCGACTTACATATGTCTTTTTGTATTTGCCGAGGCCGGCGCCGCCCGGTGGTGAGGTGCACACGGCATCGGCATACGGTGGTCTTTTTTTCTCTTGGTGCATCTTCCGCCGTCCGCGTCCAACCATTTATCCACAATAGCGACCCAAAGAATCGCAAAAGGTTGCGCACCGGCTCGGAATCACCTACAAGCCATCGAAGATCAAATTGGCATAGGTAATAATCGAAAAGAGATCAATAGGAGATGTTTTGTATTTACCGGAGGTACTCGCTCCCTTGTCGAATCTCTGTGTCACTTCTTGCCTCGCTTTACGTTGATTCTTCTATTACGAGTAGGTGGCGTTGTAGTCAATGTGCGCTGCAGCGGGCCTCATAATACAAGTCCGAGACACGTCTTTTACGGGAAGCGTAAGCCACCCGATACGCCCTTTCCTCCCCGTCCCGGCGGCATCCGAAGAAGTCCCGCATAAAGACACGAGGTATCCATTATTTTATTTGAACAATGAAAGCAATGAAATGAGGGCCGTAGAGCGAGAAAGGCTTACCCATAACTCGAAATCACCCGATCCGCTAAGTTTCGTACGGTTCGGCGCGGGGAAGAGAGCGTCTATTTGAGCATGAACCCGAGCAATAGTCATCTTCCATGGTTTTCCATCTCTTGGAGGCATCATGTGTAGCTTTGGTCCGTCACATAGTGTTGCCGGGTCTACTCGGCCTTAGGGTTGTCCTTTGTCTTTTCAGGAATGTCCATGAGTGTTGCCCAAAGTGCTTCGGCGACATTCTTCTCAGTGTGCATTACATCTATGCTATGTGGAAGGAGAAGGTCATCAAAGTATGGAAGCCTCTCTAATCCCGGCTTATGAGACCACATATGATTCTCACCATAGCCCACAAAGTGATTTTTCTTTGGCTTATCTTTCTTTGGATTAAGTTTCCTTCTTTTACCCTTCTTTGGATTATCTTTCTGTGTCGGTAGCACAAGAGCATCTATTTGAGCATGAACCTGAGCAATAGTCATCTTCTGAGGTGCAGGGCCGGTCACTGTGACACCTTTTCTGAAGTTCTTGGTGTCTCGTCTGAATGCATGGTCAAGAGGGAGGAACTGTCGATGCTTGTCGAACGACGAGAACTTGCCACCCTTCTTCAACCACATGAACTCTACACCTGCCTTGCATACCGGGCATGGAAACTTCCCGTGGACACACCAGCCGGCGAATATCCCATATGCCGGGAAGTCATGCATGGAGTACTGGTACCAAACAAACATTCTGAAGTTCTTCTTTGTAGCTCGGTCGTAAGTCAATACGCCTTCATTCCAAGCCTTGATCAATTCATCATAGACAGGTTGCATGTACACACCCATTTTGTTTCCCAGGTGTCCAGGAATTATCAACGTCAACAATATGTTTTGCCGTTGAAGTAGGACCCCGGGAGGGAGATTTAGGGGGATAGCGAACACGGGCCAACAAGTGTATGGGGCCGACATCGATCCATAAGGATTGAATCCATCCGTTGCCGCCGCAACACGTACATTACGAGCCTCTAAATGTTTTAGACGATGTTTGTCATTAAACGTTTTCCATGCTTGACCATCTGCCTGGATGTACCATCTTGTCATGATTGTATCGAACCCCTTCCTTGTGCCATGTCATTTGTTTCGCGTACTCCTCGGACATGAATAGTCGTTGGAGCCTCGGTACGATCGGAAGATGTCTTAGGACTTTCATGGGGATGTTCTCATTCTCGCTCCTTCGTTCCATCACCCTTGTCTACCTCCACATACCTAGAGGATTTGCACTTGGGACAATACTTTGCATCCTTGTGTTCTTCCCTAAATAGGACGCACCCCTTCGGACAACAATGTATCCGATCATACGGCATCTTCGGTGCCCGAAGGAGTCTCGTTGACTCGTACAAGTTGCTCGGAAGATGATGACCCTCCGAAAGCGGTCCCCCAATAATTGCCATCATAGCATCGAAGCGGTGCTCGAGTCATGTTGTACGGGACTTCAACCCCGCAAGCGCCCAATGGCATCTAGTTGAGTAACCGTTGTCTTCTCATGTAGGAGCTTCGTGCGGACTCCATCATGGCCAAGAACGCCTTAGCACTCGGCTCGGCTCCTCCTCCTTATCATCCCGCTCGTCCTCCGTAGGCCTTTCAGCAAACGTCGCATCCTCATAGTCACCTAACCATCCTGCTACCCCACCATCACCATCAAATGCCTCCAAGCGATGTCTCACGGCCTCCTCTCTGGGACGATAGGCTTCACCATGGCACACCCACCGGGTATAATTTGACATAAATCCATACTTGCAAAGATCCTTCAACATGACTTCCCTTTTTTTCTTCTTCTTATTTTTACATTGGCTACATGGACAAAACGTGACCCCCGCTCCCTTGGCTTCCTTAAACGCATGGTCCAAGAATTTCTCGGTCTTATCCATCCATTCACGAGTTACTTGAGCCTGACTTGGGCGTCCCGTGTACATCCAGTCACGGTTATCCATTCTCTAGCATATACACATAATGTAGTAACATAACCATCAATCGCATCTACATGGCGTGCCTATTTTCTAATAGGTAAGGATAGGTCCTAATCCCACCCGCGGATGCGTAGATGAGGTTAGTTTCCATGCTCTACTCTGATCCGAGACGAAATTTCGGCAGCACCTCCCCGCTGCTCTCCCGATACACGTCCTGGAAGGGAGAGTGTGTATCCGGAGAACAACGAGGAGGTGGTGCCGAAACTCCATCTCGGATCCGAGCGAGCATGGAAACTAACACATCTACGTATCCGTGGGCCGTCCAAAAAACGTGGACAATCCGAAACGGATACGATCATAAAGATATACAAAGATTCGCATATCTCCAACTGTATCTGTTTCGGACGGGAGACGCCTAACTGGGCTACACCGATCGACATACGACAACGGTAAGGAAAGAGCTCAATTATACCTAGGGTGGCGGTGGAGACAAGCCGAGGTGCTCCGAGTTCCCTCCGACAGGTCCTGCTCTGCAAAACAAAAAAACAGCACTATAAGTACAAAATTTCGGCAGAACCTCCCCTGCACGGGGAGGTTTCCAAAACCTGCAAGAAAGATGTTGGCTCGATGGCCGACTACACATATAAGGCACGAAGTACAAAATTTATTTTTTTTTGTTTTTTTTCACCAATTTTTTTGTGAGCCCTTCCCACATTATTTAAAACTCTTACACCAAATTTGGCTTACTTTTGAATTTATTTGTTATATTTCGTTAGTTTTTCTTTTTCTTGAATTTTTTGGAAAAGCTCAAATTTAAACTACATTTACATGAAATCATATAATTTAGCGATTCAAAAAATAATATTGATAATATTTGGTGTATATTGAGGCCTTATCCACCAACTCACATGAAATATCGGGCATCTTGTTGTCGTGACATGACTAACAGCATACGGAAAAAGTGTTTCTAATTTAAAAAAAATCCGGACGAAGTCCGAAAATCACGAAACTTGTCGGGGAGTTGTGTTATCACATGTATAGGTTGTGTGCAAGACTAGAGAGGATTTTGAGCAAGTCTGCGACGTTTGATGCCTACAACTCACACATCTCCCGATGTGTTATCACATGGATCATGTGTGGAGATGTCTGGGTTTCAGGCATCACACATCGCAACTTGCTCGAAATCTTCTCAACTGTTGCACACAACCTCTACATGTGATAACACGGTGTCCCGACAAGTTACGTGTTTTTCGGACTTCGTCCGGATTTTCTGTAATTCATAAACACTTTTCCCGTATGTTGTTAGTCATGTCACGGCAACAAGATGCTCGATATTTCATGTGAGTGGTTGGATAAGGCCTCAATATACACCAAATATCATGAATATCATTTTTCGAATCGCCAAATTATATGATTTCATGTACTGCTAGCTCAAATTTGAACTTTTCCTAAAAATTCAAGAAAAAGAAAAAACTAACGAAATATAACAAAAAACTTCAAATGTAAGCCAAAGTTGGGCAAGGAGTCTTAAATAAAGTTTGAAGGCCTCACAAAAAAATTGGGGCAAAAAAAACAAAAAAAAATAAATATTTCCCCGAGTGCCAGAAACTAGGCACTCGGGGAAGAGGCCTTCCCCGAGTGCCAGGGACAAGGCACTCGGGGAAGAGGTAGCCTTCCCCGAGTGCCAGTGACTAGGCACTCGGGGAAGAGCTTTTCCAATTTTTTTTAAACGGTTCCGTCAACTTGCGCCGTCAAATGCAACTTTTTTTTTCCGTGTGCTTGTCTTCCCCGAGTGCTTTTCTTCCCCGAGTGCAACACTCGGGGAAGATTGTCTTCCCCGAGTGCCCGATTTTTGGCACTCGGGGAAGCACGTGGCACTCGGGGAATTTTGCTTCTCCCGTAGTGTTAGGTCACGATTAGACAATGTGGTGCTACAATAAACATCTTCTGATGATGATTTAATTAGATTTAATAGATTTTTCTCTCGATGTTTAGTCTATCTTTGTAATTAGTTTTATAATTAGATCATGTTTAGTTCTCCAAACTAGCAACGGTAAACTCTGACATTTTTGACAAGTTTCTTCGACCACTAAGCAAAACCCATATATATAGCTAATAACGTGCGCCCAACATTTGTTTTAAATATACTTATGATCTAATAAAAAAATAACCTTTGCGGGCGAAATAAAACCGCTGCGGGCGAGATAAAAAAAACTAACTCACATACCCCACTTAGGGTACGTGCGTAAATTATCCATGTCTAAGTTATTGAAAACAATCCAAAGTGACCTCTAAATTAAATTTATTTAGAGTTTTAGTATTTATCTGTCGTCATATTTGGAGATATATATATATGTGTGTCAATTTTTATGTGGCAAACAATATTCTTCGATCTTTAAAAAAATCGTGATTTTAAGGAAGAAAATGTGGCAGTTTCTCTCGGTGTTATATATGCTATATACTATGCTTCAATGTATTATCCTCACATGTTACATTGCATTTCATGTTTTAGTCATACACAACATGGGAGAATAACGAGTAACATCTGGTCATCTGCAGCATCAGAGAACAACTGAACAACATATGCAACATTATAAAATTTAACAGATTCTACCTTAAAAAGATATCGACAGATATAAATAGACATTTCCTTTTATTTAATTAGATTTTATGAATGACTATGATGTGTACCCAATATTAAATATATATATATGTGTGTGTGTGTGTGTGTGTGTGCATCTTTGTTTGTGCTTTATTGCAGAAAATTAGCTAACCCAAAAGTAATTTAAAGTACATATTCCGCCCGGATTGAGAAGAGCTAGAGAGATACTAGTTTATTTCTCTTTGGTCAACTCATGTTATGAAATATTAATAATTTAGTCTCCCGAAAATACACTTCCAGTTGCCAATTATATTTTTTTTAAAAATCCTCAGTCGGCATATGGCGTACTCCAGTTGCCAAGGATGGAGCTGGTTTATTTAGTAATGTGTGAGTATCAGTTATTTAAACTAGTTCATCAACCCATACATTCACATGGGCTAGTACTTTTAGACAACATATAATAAATATTATAAATTATTATTTAGATTAGGAAGAACAATTTATAATATTCATTTATTATATAGTGTATAGTAAGCATTGGCTATTATGATTTGGTAGTGAGACTAATACATTATAAGCATTGGCTAAAGATCCTATAACGATATATTCTTTTTTATTATTTAAATACTAGAGATAGATTAAGAGCAAGAGCCAAGAGATTAGTTACGTCACACAAGAACAACATAGCGGAATATTTAGATGGTTTTATATTTTATTTGAAGTAAAAATATTTATTATGTATGATGTGATCGGTGGATTGTTTATATTTATTTTTTTATAGAGCAAAATGTG
Organism: Cenchrus americanus; assembly: GCA_947561735.1. Lineage (NCBI taxonomy): Eukaryota > Viridiplantae > Streptophyta > Magnoliopsida > Poales > Poaceae > Cenchrus > Cenchrus americanus. The sequence continues at coordinate 6,137,229 of OX387240.1, read as the reverse complement.
GGTAATTTATACATAAATATAGGACGTTATTTTAATTCCTCATAATAGCATATGTGGGTAACTTTAGAGTGTCCACTTAGGATACCTTAGGAGACTTCATGTGGAGGCTTTTATGAGTTTTATCTCTTTTTTAAGCGTCCACCTAGGATTCCTATATGGCTTCACTCAGAGGCTTCAAAAGAAGCATCTAATTAGTAATACTAAGATTTTATTAAAAGTAACATTGTGAAATGTCAGAAAAAAATGTGTTATTCGATGCCAGGTGACATGACACCTCCATCTACCTGTTTTATCACTACTATTTTTTTTTTGAACTGACTACTATTTTTTTCTAGAGCATCGTAAACAAATAAGATTCTTCCGCGCGTGTGTGTTTCAGCGTGATCTCGTGTTTCTCAGTATTATATACGGATAAAATTTTCTCTGCGAGCAGATCGAACGCACTCAAGTCACGAGGACCGGCCGTGACATGTTTTACGACCTCAGCCGAGCTAGCTGGCTCTCTTTCTTTGACTTCAGTTTGAACCGAATTTTTTTTTGCTCGAATACGCAAAAAAAAAAACAATTTCAACCGAAGCTGAGTGGAAGCACTACCGCGTGAGGCCGTCAGATGCTAGCTCTTGCTCTCGCCTCTTCATGACACGGCCCATCTTCTCGTCGGCGCAGGGCTCATCCTTAGCGGCGCGGCATGTGAAAACACTAGCGTCTGCAGATCAAAACACAACATGAATTTTTATGTATGGTTGAAATTGTGTTTATCTGGACACTCAAATTTCTGTATGCGGTTTGCATTGCAGCAGAAGGCGACGGTCCAGAGGTGCGTACGCGTACGTCCTCGTAGGCGCCGGCCGGCCGGTCCACTGACTGCAGTTTGCATGTTTTTGGCCACATTTTACATACAAATTTCTTCACAAAAGAATTTCAAAGTAGGGTAACTGATATTGTTTTCAGGCCCAAGACCTCGGCGCCATGATCTGTGGCGCCGAGGCATGTAAGCTCGGCGTCATGATCCACGGCGCCGAGCTCAGGGTCCATTTTTTGAAATCTTTCCAAAAAAGGTCTACTTGTGAAAATCTTTCGCAAAAAGGGGTAAAAAAGTTAAAAAGTCGGTTACCTACGGCGGGTCCGTCAGTTTCGCGCAGGCATGGGTGCCCAAAGATGCATGCATGCATGCTCGTGCAACACATGTGCTTGTGCATGCACACTGCACATCGCCGTCCCGCACTGTGTTTTTCCTGACCTGAAACTGGCGTCTGGGGCAAAGACTTCACCCATCGTCTCGTCAACGGACTTGTACGGCCACCCGTGCTGCTTTGTGGTGCTAGTAGCTATGCTCTTGCTCGGTTGCTTCCTCTCTATATTATATTCTGGAAAACCGTGCCCACAATATGATATTCACTTTCAGGCTCTTACAGGTTTTTGGAAAGGTATATAAAAAGAAGTATATGTGCTAGTAGAATGGATCTGGTGTGTATGAAGATACTACCAACTTCTTTCATCTACTACGAGTAACTGAGAACAAAATTAGCTCGTTAAACATCTAATGCCCGCAAAAATACTAAATGCACTAATATTTGAAAAAAAAACTTTACACCATTAAATTATACGCAATGTTTTTAGATTTTTTTTATAATATTTACCAATTTTTTAATTCAAATTTGAAAACACATTAAATTCTTCACTGCATCGATTTTTTCCCCAGAGACCGGTAACCAGTCAAACTGGTCCGGTTTACCGATCTTACCGTCTGATAAACCGCCAGAAACCAGTTGAATGGGGGGGTTTTATTTTGGAAATTTGAATTTAAACGGTTTTTTCCGGTAACCGCTCAACCCGCTTACCGGAGGTCGGCAGTTTTGTCCTAACATTCGGTAAAAAACCGCCTTCTCGTTGGGCTTATCACCATATCCACCGTAATAAGAAGATCTTTTATCTCGAACAAATCATAAATCAATCGCCCAAGATATTTTTGTTTCTCGGAACAAACCAAGACTACCATCACCACCCCAAAACGAACAGTCTGCATGTTGTTCTCCAACCATCAGGGATCGAGTCAGTAGAGTACGTGTGTCGCGTGCGCCATATGCGAGAGTTTCCGCGCGCGCTCTGACCTTTCCATGACCTCCGATCTCCCTCTGCATGCAGAGACCTATCACCTTTCCCTCTCGTGATGCGATGCGACAACGGGGCGGGGCCACGCCGCCTCCGACGACAGACTTGCCCATCAGTTGCAGTACCTGCGGCAACGAGTGGATTGGATCGCGATCTGCTCCCAACTGATGCGGTGCACTCAACTGGTGGTGGGTGTGCAGGCCGTGGACTTGTTCTTTGTTTTTTTTGCCTTTATGAAATTATTAAAGCCGTGGCATGTAGAGTGGCATCATGGGAATAATCCTTCAGATTTCAGCATGCCATTTTATTTGTACACTTCGCTACATATAGGATCATGGTCTGAAAGACACAAACCGTTATATGCTAAACCTATACGGCTATGCCTACAGAGAAATACGCACATGCATACCAAAACAAAAGGCAGCTTCAGTATGTGCTTCCTTTTTCAGTTTACTGATGATCACTAGTAAGCTTTTATTACTACGTCGTCGTCCCACCAATTTATTTGCTGATCGTTTATATGATACTGGCCTACTACTGCTGCATGTATCTAGCACTAGGGCAGTGCATTCTTCATGCTCCTGACATATTCTTCCAGCCGTTTCAGCCCTTCTTTGGGGGATGCTGCCTCGCCTAACTGTCTCACCATTGCACTGCCAATGATCACTCCATCTGCACCCCACTCTGCAATCTGTCCATCAGAAAAAAAAGGCGAGCCAAATCATTAGTGATCACTTAATAAGTAAATCAGTTATGCAATGGCAACTTTAATTTCTTTACCTGTTTTACATGCTCAGGTTTCGATATGCCGAATCCAACAGCAACAGGCTTGTGAGTGACCTGAAAGCAGCAGCAATCAAGTTCAGTTATAGTGGCAGTGCTGATGGCTAGTATCTTTATATAAGGCAGGCATTATATTTCCTTTCTCAAAGAATGTATAGTGTATTTACCTGCTTAACTTCTTGAATGAGAGACTCCACACGTGTGCTCACGTTTGCACGGGGACCTGTAACGCCGTTGACGCTCACCTGTGACGTTTAATTAAGCAGGATCATTAAGAAACTTCTGAAGCTGATGTGTTGGAACCTTAATGGAAACCTTAATTTGAAGATTTCAGGAAACAATAACTATGGTTTTATTCGGGCACTTACAAGGTAAATGAAACCTTCTGAAGCTTTTGTGATCTCCTTCATCCTCTCTTCCGGTGTAGCTGGTGTTGTGAGCAGCACCTGCAAGCAGCCAAGGAGCCATTGTACGCGTTCAGATCAGACAAAAGCTTACTTGGTCGACTCAGCACCGCGCCATGGATGGATGACGAATGGACCTACCAGCTCAAGGTTGTTCTTCATGGCTTCACCCCTGACGGCACACGTGTCCGCATAAGGGAGATCAGGGACTATAAGGCCGTGTGCGCCGGCTTCTTTGACGGCGGCGGCGAAGTCGGCCAGCCCCCGCCGGACGATGGGGTTGAAGTAGGAGTAGATCACCACCGGGCAGGACAGCTGCGGTGTCACCTCCTTCAGCATCGCCAGCACGCCGTCCGGCGTCGTGCCGCTCGCCAGCGCCCGCGCCATGGAAGCCTGGATGACAGGCCCGTCAGCGTAGGTGTCGGAGAAGGGAATGCCGAGCTCGATGACGTCGGCACCGCAGGCGTCCAGGAGGCGCAGCGCCTCTGCCGTCGTCGCCAGGTCGGGGTCGCCGGCGGTGATGTACGGGATGAACGCCGTCTGCCATCACACACAGTGACACAGGGTAAACCAGAGCTCATTAATTAAGAATCCGCCCAGGCGATTCAAGGCTACATCTAATTAATGGGGTAAGACAAGAGTAGACACCTTGCCATGTGCCTTGATCCTGGCCATGGTCTGAGACACCGGCAGGCATCGCCCATCGGCACCGGCGAGCTTGAATGACGGCGTAGTGGCAGCCTGCTTGGCCGGCGCTGGTGGGGCCGGAACCACCGCGGCGACCGCCCTTACAGTCGCCATCACAGAGCTCCTCCGCCCCGGGAACGACATTGCCATCGCTGCGGCGCGCCGGGGGAGCGGCGACGATGGAACCGCCGGGGACGAAGCAGACGACGTAGTGGTGGTCGATGCAGCATGGAGCGCGAAAGCCATGTCGCTACTTGTTGCTTGATGGGTCGTTGTTGGGTCCGAGCTGTTCGGTCGTGTGTTTGTGAAGCAAGCTAGTCGCTGTAGCTTTGCTAGATGCTAGCTTGGAGGCAGGAGCTGTGTCGATGAGGATGCATGCATGCCTCCGCTCGGCCAGTTTATATAGCCGCGCGCCAGCGACGACATGGAGGTCACCTCTGCAAGGTAGCCAGAGACGACATGGCAAGAAGTTGCCAGCAGCTTGCGTCGACTTGCTGTTTCGAATGCAAAAAACGTGTGTGGTTTATTTCCTGGTCCCATGCGCGCGTTTTTGTGGTTTTGTGCGTGGGCTGGTGCCCTTGATGAGTGGATCACAGGTGAAGCTATTTTTGGTGTCTTGAGCCCTGACACTGATAAGTATAATTACTTGTATCCTCCATGGCAAAGAAACTCTCTACGTGTTCTACTGTTCTTCTAGAAGAAAAGAAAAGGCTGGGATGCGATCAAGCGAACTGATACATGCGGCCCCGGCCCTAGGATAATCACTCTGAGCATGACTTAGCTTCCCACATACCCCACTCGTGTGTAAATTACCCATGCCCATCGTTTTTTTTGGGTAACCCATGCCCATCGTTATTGAAAACAACCTAAAGTAAGCTCTAAATTTACCTGTGGACAGATTTTCGAGAAATCTGTCATTTTTGTGTGGAAAACATTATTCTTCGATGTCTCAAAATTGTGGCAATTTTAAGGTAGAAAATGTGTGGGAGATTCTCTTAGTTTTACATATGCTATTTACTATGTTCAATGTGTTATCCTCGCATGTTGCATACTATGTTTTAGACATATACAACATGAAAGAATAACATCCGGTCATCCGCAGCATTAAAGAACAACATACGCAACATTATAAAAAATCAACAGATGCTATCTCTAAAAATATATAGACAAATAAATATAAACTTCCATTTGATTGATAAATTTGATGAATCGGTTTGATTAAGATGTGTACACAATATATATACATCTTTGTGTGTGCTTTATTCCAGCAAATTAGCTATGTATATCACCCAAAAAATAATTTCAAGTGCAAATTCCGCCCTATATATGAAAGGATCAAGAAGAGCTCGAGAGATACTAGTTTATTTCTTGTTAGTCAACTCATGTGAAATGCTAACAATTTAGTAATAGCTAATCAACTCATGTAATAGCTAGTAAATTGTTAGCGTCAGCCAGATCTCAAACTCCTTTCCTAATGTCGCAATAGAAAAGTACTACACTTTTTCTCCCGAAAAGACGAAAGGTCGATACACTTCCAGATGTGAAAATTATTCAACATCGTCCGTTCAAAAATGTTACGGTGTGGTATGCAATATAAGTTTATTTTTAGTAAGGATAAACAAGTAATTTGAGAAAATTAATTATTTTGAAACATCTTCTGATTTTTTTCTTCGCTGTACTCTCCTCCCTGACGGAAACAATCGGTGTGTGCATTTTTTTTAATCATTGCTAACTACTAACATTGTGTAGGCCGCCGGCTCTAATTAATTAAAGCGGAATCCAATCTGTTTTGCAGATGGGGATCAGCAGCATAGGCATCCACCGCCTCCTCGTCCAGTGCGTGATGAACTGATGATCGAGTTGCACGGGCTAAGCAGGTGTCGGCATAGTATTGTAAAAATCAGCAAAAAAAAAACCAAAACAAACAAAAATATTCGATATGATGCTAGGTGACATGTGCGCATGTGTACGTGATAGGTACAGTGTACACTCCGTCAGTACTACTTCTCCTGCGCGCGTGTGTGTTTTCAACGTGCTCTCGTATTTCCCAGTTTATTTATATACGGATAAAATTTTCTCGGCGAGGAGATCGCACTAAGTCACGTGACATGTTTTATGACCTTAGCTGAGTGGACGGAAAAAAAAGAGATCTTCTTGCTCTCGCCTCTTCAGGACACAGCTGCCTATCTTCTCAGCTCGTCGGTGCAGGGCTCATCCTCGGCGGCCGCGGCGACGAGCTTTTGCGGCAAAGCTCGCGCTCGTCAGACTTATTAACACGACGACCAAAGCTATAGGGTGTCGGATGATCCTCCTGCTTGCTGCATGCCACTCCAACTCCGATCCATACACGGCAGCTAGCAGAAGGTGATCGACACGTGTGCTGCCTGCAGTTGGTCTCGCGGAGGCCGGACGGTCCACGGTCCATGCTCACTACTGTTCCGTCAGTTTCGTGCCATGCGTACGTGGCGGTCAGTACCGATCAGTGACTCAGCTCCATTCCAAACGCATGCACATGTCACAACTGCAGGCGGTTGATTAAATTTGATTCCTCCCTGGTAGAGCCAGGAGCAGCTGCTGGGGTGAAGGAGGGCGTGTATCCCGTTTTTTTTCAAACACCACATACTATATATTAAGCAACCATTTTACAAGTCGACCCCTGAAAGGAGGTCAGATTTAAAAAAGGTCCTTGGACCAAAGCTACAACTATGCCTGTTGTTTTTATCCACTGTCCATATTCAAATCCACACCCACCTCAAATGGGGAGGGTATGGGTAGAAAATAATTATCCATTGAAGAAATGGGGAGGATAGGGTGTGGGGAGGGTGCAAATAATCGATTGGGTATGTGTAGAATCTAGTACAAAACTAGTTATCCGTTGGGTATGGGTGGGAATGAGGACGGTAAGAAGTGTATAATAATTATTTGGATTTGGGTATGAACAAGAGTGGATTTGTCCATACCCTCCCCAGTGGCAGGCTTAGCTACAACGAAACCACCAAGTCACAGACGAGGATGCATTCGCCGGCGATGTGCTGATATGTCGCCGGAGGCGAGGACAACTGGGTGGAGGGACCGCGTCGTGCGTCGATTGAAGAAGGGGCGACTGAGCTGCCAAGGAGTCCCACACCAGACGACCGACGAATTTGTAGACTTCTCGTCGGCGGCGGCAAAAGAAGAAGCTCGAAGTCGAATCCCCGATGAAGGCAAAGACATCGGGCCGGTTCCCGGTGGACAAGTGCTTGAATGGTCTTGGATCTACAGTAACCTCGGTTGCTTGTACGACCAGACGGCAGAAAGAAGAGAAGGTGGTGCACCGGCGGAGTCGAGGTATCCAGAAACTGGACGATGCGTTCGACGACGATTAAATCGTCGGAACAACCATCGAAGCCAACAGGAAGCCCAGATCTGAGAGGGGATAGGACAAATCGATGCGTTCAACAAATAACATTGGAACAACCAACGATTGGCCCCCTGCGGAGCAGCTCCAAAGAGGCAAGAGCAGAGCATGAGGCAGAGGTACTCTGGTGCGTTCAACAACAACGTTTGTCGGAATAATCGCCGAGGAACAACCTCTTGAGCTCCACCAACCGGATCACAGGATACCAAAGAAGTCGACCAGAGATGGCGATAGCGGAACGATAGAGGCGAAACGGCCAGATCTTGAAGGTGAGGGATAAGATCCGCCAGAGAAAGAGAGAGAAAGGATTTATTTAGGCATACCTTGTCCAGAACTTCGTCTACGACGGGCGGAGCGGCAGCAACCGCGGCGACGAGGAGAAGCACAGACAAGGGAGCTCTCATCTTGAGCTCCTACCGCCGTACAACGCGGAAAAGGAACCGGGTACATGTGCGATACTACTGAGAGCTCCGAGGGTTGGATATTTCAGCCTGTTCGTTTGGCTGGTGGCTGATGGCTGGTGCTGATTTGTTCTGAGAGAAAAGTACTGCTGGCTGATTGCTGGTGGCTGGTGGCTGATTTGTTCTGAGAGAAAAGTACTCCTGACTGGTGGCTGATAAGCCAAACGAACAGGGCCCGACCAAAGCTGTGTATCCTGTTTACAACATTTGGACATGGGACTGTCGTCCAGTGGTGGCACTTTTTTCCTTGTTTTTTACACTTTCTAGTTGCAGGCAATATGTATATAGCCTGTAGAAAGTTTTTACACTTTCCGGTTGGCATTCGTTTAAAATATACATTATGCATCTTTTGCGTGTGCTTTATTCCAGCAAAGATTCTCACAGTGAACAGATGAATGACACGTTTGCAGTTGCCAATTAAAAAATTGTGAAATTACTAGATTGGCATACCATAATTCTTTTGCCAATGTCGGCTTGTTATTAAAAGCCTAGCCGTATCTAGAAACGGCTAGCATGCAAGTGAGATGTCACTTGCAAAATATTACTACTACGTATATTTTTTATGTCAGGTGACATGTGTTACATCAGGCTTGATTGGTTGAAGGTCAAAGCTGCCAAACCAAAGTTTTGGGCATTTTAAAATTTGACCACCAATTCAAAATCTTGACCAATTTTAACAATCTAAATGAATGAGTGGCTAAAAAGGTGCACCTTGTGCACCTTAGTTCATTTGAATTGTCAAAATTAGTCAAGATTTTTGAATTGATGATCAAAATTTAAAATGACCAAAACTTTGGATTGACAGTTTTGACCCATCGTTTAGACGCACCCGCTTTGTATATTATCCTGCACAAATGGGCCGGGTCTTCAAACACTCATGCCTGCATCCTCTCTCTCAAAAAAAAAGAAACTTGAATGATGCTGACCTACCCACTGCTCCCTGCTGCATCTGCAACACTACTCATCGTGTAGTAGCTCATGGCTGGTGAGAGCAGGGTTAACTAGAATCGGCCGATTCTCCTAAAGGAAAAAAAACAGGATCGGTTCACCGTTCTTGCGAATTTGTAGGCACAGGTTGGAAGTGGAGACCTGACCGGTTCATGTACCGGGCCGGCCCGGTTCCATCGGGAACAGGCTGAACCGGTCAGGTCCCCACCGGTTTTTGCTAACCATGAGCAACCAATGGAGCTTTTTCGTACGCAGGTGCAGGCGCATTCGCAGGCGCGCAGCACGCCATGGTGGACCGACCAGTCACCGCTGCTGACTGACGACGGTGAGAGTAATTTTTAACAGCGACTTCAACTAGTGCGAGGAAATAAATAGTACGTTTCGATTTCGGTTTATGCGAAAGCTCAAAGTCGATGGACAAAGGAGGTAGGAAGAAGAACAACCGACAGTGCTCTGTCCTCTCTGATTGCAATCTGACAAAAAGATGATGGAGCTAGGGAATCCTGAGGAGGCAAAAAAAAAAAAGAAAGCAAATCAAACACGAGCGAATAGCGATGCACATGCATATGCATGCACCTGAGCTGAGCATCGTCTTCTCGGTCGTCGACTTTTCAGCACAAACAAGCTAGCGCATGCTACAATTCGTGGCAACAAGGATAATGCTCCAGTGCCACAAAGGTTTTATGCATGCAGTACGGTTTGTTCATGTATGGTCCCGCCAGTTCACTCAACATCAAGATTCTTTTTTAAAAAATACTCGCCCTATTCGTTTGGGCTTTTATCACCACCAGACAATGAAGATTTTTTCTCCCGAACAAAATCCCATCAAGAATCGGCCAAACAAACAAATCGGCCATCAAGAACCAACCAACATAATTTTCTCCGAGAACAAACCAAGACTCATATCACCACCACCAACCGAACAGGCTGCAAGATTCTTAATTGTCGGACTAATCTACACGCCGGCCGTACAGAGGGCCCGAGGCGAGCACACATCATTATCATGCTCGATCCCTGGCCTATTCCTCGGCTCCAGAGCCCTCCCATTGTGTGGCCCTTGGTCAAGTCTCGGAGAAGCAGGGGTCCAAGGATGCATGCGTATGCATGCTCGTGCAACACGTCGTCGTCGTCGTCGTCGTCCCCATTGTTCCGCGGATCGGCCGTGCACTGTTTTTTCCTGACCTGAAACTGGCGCCTGGGGCAAAGACTTGGATCACCCATCGACCATCGTACGTGTCTCGTCAACGGTCTAGTACGGCCACCCACCCCACCCGTGCTGCTTTGCGAAGATCTTAAGGTGCCTCTTGCTCGGTTGCTTCAGCCGGCCGTCTGATGACTGATGAGAGCGTCCAGCCAGCCGGAGGTACAATATATAGATCACTTTCATTTCAGGCTCTTACAGGTTTTTAAAAAAGGTCTATAAAAAGAAGTATACATATAGCATGAATCTGACATAAGTATATAAAAAGATACCGAATTCTGTTATCTACGATTAACGTTAACTAAGGAAAATTTGAAGTATCTGGCTCTACTTGTACCTAATTTTTTTTGGTTCGAAAATATTTTTTCCCACCTTCACATCAACACCTGCTAGTTGTGTGATACTATTTCAGAAAAATACATTTTACCCACTGTATATGTACCGGTACTCATATATGTATTAGTACACCAATCGACATTAAAAAGTATGTTTAATAATTATGTTATGCACCATACTACTTCCTCTGTCCCTGATAGAGTGTCACCGGGAAAACTTCTTTTTTTTTTTCTCTAGCGACACTCCACCAGGGAGAGGGAGTAGGAGAGTGGCCATGAAGGGAAAGGTTGTTCCTCAACATTGAGAATATATATATCAATGCATGCATCCATGTTGCGCGACGAAGGCCCTTCGTCAAAGAATTGCTTGACCGCTCACCTGCAGACTATCGACGCTCTTTAGGGACACCCCTTCAGCACCCTTCTTCTGGAGGTTTCAGCGATAAATTGGAACTAACCCGCCACTGCGCACTTGACCTAACACTGAGTTTGTATTGCATGTGCTATTGGAAGTATATCGTTATGCTGGAAGTCAAGCATTACATGAATAATGCTATGTGAGAGGATCAAGGAACACCGTTTAAGTGCAAACACAAGGTGAACATGCTTCCAAATGTGGCCAGGACCAAGGTGCAATATCAAGATATTCCCGAGGACCGACATAAAAGACAAAAGTTAATGCAACGAGACCCCTTATCTTGATCGCGGAGAAATCGATGCTAAAAGCCCACATGCATTCGGACCTAAACCTCTAGAAGTACCGAGAAGTCACCACACGAAAGATGGGATCGAGCGCGGGCCAAACATGGCTTGTGCCAGTCGGCCTAGGCCGTATGGGCCAGCCGACCTAGCCCAAGTTTTGGCCCATTCGGCCTCCCCTTTCTTGGGCGCGAAACTTGGACGAAACACCGCCGCCACATGTCAGAGGCGTCTATAAAAGCCCTCGAGGTCAAACACATCATTCATTCGATTTTCAGAGATTCAACCAAAGGAGAGAGCTACATAGAGGAGAGAGAAGCAATGCTGAAAGCTCTAGCAAAGTCCTTACGGCGCCGCCACAACACCAAGATCGAGGAGGAGATTGGATCTACAATGCTCAGTTAAGCGTAGCGATCCACTTGTTCCACGGATTGATAACTTTAAGGAATACTCTAAGAGAAAAGTTACGACCAATCCGTACGCTTACGGTTGGTAAATTGGCATGTTAAGTACCGCCAACACAGACTCCGACAAAAACGGAGGTGCGCCGAAGAACCTAGACTCCTTGTGTTTAGTAAAAAGGCTCACGAGCTTTAGTGCTTATTAGCAGGTTCTAATTATGTTGTTGTCTGGTTAATAAGCACAGATAAGTATAGTGCTCATAATAAATTCTATGGAACCAAACTAATAAACACTATTATATCTGATGTCTTGGGCAAAGATGGCATGCTATTTGTATATTTTGTCGTGCTGTCAGAATCACCATATATCTTTCTTCGCTCATAGTCATAGGATTTGTGTCCTTCGACTCCAATTTAACTGTAACTGGGGTCTAAACGATGAGGTTATTCTACTCAGCGATAGCATAGTACGAAAGAGAAGTACGCTCGAGCTTAACTGACGGAGACTGGCGTTGAATTCAAGACGAGGAAAGAAATGGAGGTCGGAAGACACCGAGAGCAGCACACATCATGCGTGCGCGGTAGTGGCTGCAAACAATTCATATACCACAACCACACATATGGAAAACTGCAGCATCATGGAATAATCCTTCAGATTTCAGTACGTGCTGGCATTTTATTTTTACTACAGAAATACACACAAACAAACGAATTCAACTATTTTTATGACTGCCCAAGTGCCCAACAACCAAATACCTACAAAAGGCTGCTTCAGTACGTGCTTCCCTTGAGTTTACTGATCACTAAGCTTTTATTGTCAGATCAATTTATTTGTTGGTTGTATGCTACTGTATGTACGTATCTACATTTGATAGCACTATGGCAGTGCATTTTTCATGCTCCTGGCATATTCTTCCAGCCGTTTGAGCCCTTCTTTGGGGGATGCTGCTTCGCCTAACTGTCTCACCATTGCACTGCCAATGATCACTCCATCTGCTCCCCATTCTGCAATCTGTCCAGCGGGAAAAGGCGAGTCAATTTTGGATACGAAATTATTAGTCACCGCTTAATGTTTAAGTAAATCAGATGTGATGGTAACTTATCTTCACCTGCTTTACATGCTCAGGTTTTGATATGCCAAATCCAACAGCAACAGGCTTGTCAGTGACCTGAAATTAGCAGCAAGAGAAAGTTCAGCGATGATATCTCGGCAGTGCTGGACGACCTGCTAACCTGCTTGAGAAAGAATATATGTGGTACCTGCTTAACCCCTTGAATGAGATATTCCACACGTGTGCTCACGTTTGCACGGGGACCTGTAACGCCGTTGACGCTCACCTGTGACGTTTAAGTAGAACAATTAAAGAAAAACTGTCAGCACATCATGCACAAGAGAAACTTTCAGCAAACAATTATTATAAATTCATTCGGGCACTTACAAGGTAAATGAAACCTTCTGAAGCTTTTGTGATCTTCTTCATCCTCTCTTCCGGTGTAGTTGGTGTTGTGAGCAGCACCTGCAAGCAGCCATTGTTCAGGGTCAGACAACTGCTTTACTGGTCTTAACACCGCGCGACGATGGATGGTACCTACCAGCTCCAGTTTGTTCTTCATGGCTTCACTCCTGACGGCACACGTGGCCGCATAAGGGAGGTCAGGGACTATAAGTCCGTGTGCGCCGGCTTCTTTGGCAGCGGCGGCGAAGTCGGCCAGCCCCCACCGGACGATGGGGTTGAAGTAGGAGAATAGCACCACCGGGCACGACAGCTCCGGCGTCACCTCCTTGAGCATCGCAAGCACGCCGTCGGTCGTCGTGCCGCTCGCGAGCGCCCGCGCCATGGAAGCCTGGATGACGGGCCCGTCAGCGTAGGTGTCGGAGAAGGGAAGGCCGAGCTCGATGACGTCGGCGCCGCAGGCGTCCAGGAGGCGCAGCGCCTCCGCCGTCGTCGCCAGGTCAGGATCGCCGGCGGTGACATAAGGGATGAACGCCGTCTGTCATCATGCATGCACAGCACACCAAATTAAAGCTCATCAATAAGAATCCGTACACGCAAGCCAAAGCTGCAATCTACTGTACATGCATGCATGCGACGATAGAATGTGCACGCACCTTGCCCTGCGCCTTGAGCCTGGACATCGTCTGCGACACCGGCAGGCATAGCTTATTATTGCCCGCTCCCGCTGGTCTGGCCGGCGCCGGGAAATGCGGAGCCGGTGCCGCCGCGGCGACCGCCCTAGTGACGACCGCCGCTGCAGCCTTCCCCTGCCCCGCCGGCATCTTCACCGCCGCCCGCCTCGAAAGCGACGGCTGATCCGCCGGCGAGAAGGTGTGCTGCTGGGAGGTCGATGCAACCTTGGTCGAAAAAATCATGTCGCGGTCGGGACTGTGGCTTGATCGAGCAATCCGTCGACAAAGCTTATGCGCTCGTGTGCGGGGGGTTTCTCTCGAACGCTGGAAAGCTCGGTGCTTATGCTTGTGCCCCCAAGGCCCCAGGCTTATATAGCCACGGCCTCACAGAGTCACAGCGGCAGGGAATTGCCGGCGTGCAAGTAATGGGTGCGCGTCGACTGAGATGCATGCATATGCATCGGTTCTCGCGTGCAAAAAACGTGTGCGGTTTACTGGTCTCTTGTCGCATGTTTCCCTTGTGCTGGAGCTTTCATTGTGCAGCTTCCACTGTTGAATGATTGATCGCAAGTTCGCAACGGACACCGAATGCATGCTTGCGCACGTTTTTTTATTGACGAAAAAGGTTAGGGATAAAATGGAGAAAGTATATATAGGTGTAGCAGTAATTTTAAAATTACGGTATCTTTCGGAGTAGAGATGTGGCTAAATATATATACGTAGAGCTGACAAAAGAAAACTCACCAAGCTAGCTCCTCTTTGAAATTATTTTGCTGTGTGCAAAAAAAAAAGTACACGGCGAACTATCGGGTACACGGCGAAATTCGATTTTCTGATAGTGTGGCTGCACTTGTACATTTTTTTTAAAAAAAAAGAAAGAAAGAAATTTGCTCCGATTACGCTATTTTTTTTATAGATAGATGATGATCTAGAATGAGGTTGATTTTACTCTACTGCAAAATCATCCACTACAAAGGCTAAAATTAAACATATGAAAAAATGGAAGAATTTAGGACAAAAGGCTAAAACAATGGATGCAAGGTTGCTCGTTAGCCACCCTTACTTACATCGTCTGTCCCATTTTATTGAAATTAGAACTCCGAGAAAAATAAATAAAATGGTGTTATCCTATTGAAATTAGAACTCCGAGAAAAATAAATAAAATGGTGTTATCCTCCTAGTAAACAATGCAAGATGTCATTTTTTTCCCATTTCAGAAAATATGAGGGGCATGCTATTGATCTAGCAGTAAATTGAATCAAAGACATTTCCACGACCATTTGATGCCCCATTCACAACTAGGGGAAAGAGAGTAGAGGAAGAAGAAAAGAAGGAAGGAAACAAAGGACATGAGGAAGATAAGCTCCTCCTAGCTCGACGCGCTAGGCCGCAATAATGATTGCGAGGCAATATATAGCTTATTCACTTTATTTGACACTTCCAAAAGGATGAGTTCATTTAATTTATCTCTCTTTCGTATTGGGCAGACGTGTGCAAAAATCTTGCAAAATATATGAGGACGTAATCTGTACTAAGCGGATCATCATTGACTAAGTACTTACCCAACGAGGTGAAAAGTCAAGTCCGAAATTAACTATTAAACCCCCGTAGACCATCAACGTATAGCTTGCACATAAATACAGCTGAGTCGCCGGAATGAAATTTTTACAAGTTCAAAAGGATTATGGATATATGGCTATCTGTAGACTTGACATTCTGAGATGGACCATTCCAAACCAGCTGAGCAAAGATGGGATCAGGTCGTCGTCAACAGCAAGAAGAGCAAATGCAAATGCGCCAACGACGACGATGAAATGCCGGCCGCGCAAGCTGAAAACATATATAGTGTGCTTTTATTCATTTTACAGAGGAACCATACGTCTTCAGCATCCATTCGATGCAGAGATTCAGAATTGAAGACGTGTTAATGTATAGGAAGAACCGGTTGTTATAATGTTTTGCTGATGCTATGGCTCGTTATATCATTTGTGTTTGCTTAGCCGCCACCAGGATTTATTTGACGCGCTGCCTGTTCAACTCCATGTCCTTCACGGCTTGAACTTTGAAGGTTTCATGTGAATATATATGTTTGAGGATTATTCAGCCAAACGAAGGTGACAAATACTACTGGTTTACTTTTTAAATTTGCCAAGTAAAAGTTAGCATTTCTGGTTGGCTTTCCCTTTGATGAGTACAATTATTCATGTTCCTGACTGCAACTTAAAATTTCAGCTGGACCATGTACATGCGCTCGCGTTGGTGAGACGAGCGCTTATTAGCTCGGTTGGTCGGGGGTGCGCTTAGCTCGGGTGGTGATTCACGGCTTTTAAATGAATCACCAAGGCATAAAGCATGAATACTGATTGATTCATAAAAGAAGAAAGCAGCCAAGGTCACATATATAGGGTTCTTCCTGTACGTACTATGTTGCGATAACATAAAAGCTGATCTTAACACCTTGGGACATAACTACTATATGGGCCGATCGAGTCCAACATAAACGAACTTAACAAATCATAGATAGTAATTAGGTTACTGTATATGCCAGTAAGAGCAACTCCAGTGGGGCATCCATATGGGCCTCTGCTCCAAATTTTAGAGATTTGGTGAACAAACACAACTCCAGCATGACCTCCAAATAGCCCTCTATTTTTGAGGCCCCTCCAAATTCCCCCTCACACCCTCCATTTCTGGAGTCCCTCTATTTCCCCCTTCAAACATGGGCCCCACCATTCTTTTCTTTCTTCCCCCTCCTCCTCCCCTCCCTGTCTCCCTCCCGCAAGGCAGCGGCGGCGACGACGTCGTCCACGCGCGCCCGAGCCGCCCGCCCGCGCGCATCCGCCCGCATCGGCGCGTCGTCCTCGTCGCGTGGGTCCGGTACGAGCGCCACGAGAACGAGTTCGACCCAGCGTCGCGCTCTTCGCCACGGCGTCCTCTGGCGTGGACCCGATCTGTCCGTGCTACCACCTGCTGACTCCTCCCACCACCCTTCCGCCCCACCGCCTAATGCGCAATGCGCCCGAGATGGTGGCGGCGGCGGCGCGAACAGCCCCCGAGCCGGAACTTCGGCCGCCGCATCGGCGCGATCGGTAGCCTCCGTGAGCGGCGGTGCGTGTGGGTCGGCACCTTCGACACCGCCGACGCGGCGGCGTGCGCCTACGACGCCGTCGCACTCCACTTCTGCGGGCCCAGAGCCAAGACCAACTTCCCCGTTGCGTTCGCGCACCCCACGCCGCCGCCCAAGATGCTGCCGGTTAGCCCTAGCAGCAGCACCGTCCAGTGCTCCTCCCGGGACTCACCGGCTGCGTCCTCCTCCCAAGACTCACCGGCCGTGTCCCTCGCTGCGGCGGCACTGCTAGCGTCATCGTCTGACGAGGGCCCGGATTAGTGCCCCCTTCAATGACAATATTATCTCTCTAAGACGACAAAACCATTACCCTCAAAGTGGAGATTCCTGTCAGCTGGCAAGCAGCTTCAGGATGGCCGTACCCTTGCTATCCGCAACATCCAAAAGGAGAGCCCTCTTCGCCTGGTGCTGCGTCTCAGGGAAGGCATGCAGATCTTTGTCAAGACCCTTACTGGCAAGACGCCTAGTCCTTGGCCGGATGACTGCATCTCCGACTAGTTTCCCACTAGAGGAACCCGCCTCCGTCTCGGCCACGACAAGTCTCCGCCTCGCACGACAAGTCCGGCTCCGACTAGTGCGTGGGGCCCAGACGCACAACTCGGGCGTCACCACCGACACGCACGAAGGGGTGAATCTCCATGTCACGCGGAAACAACAGCTGGTGGCCATGCAGGCAACCTGCCCCGGCAAGAGCCTTAATGCAGGTATGACTAGCCGCGCAACCATCACACGCAAGACTCAACCCGAGTCACTCAAGCACCCTCTCCAACATGCGCGAGCCTAGGCTTAGGCTCGGGCGTGGCAAGCTAGGAAAGCACTAGGGTAGACTAAGACAAGCTCAAGCTACTCGAGGAGAAGGCCAAGCGTCCCGAAGGGAACAGTCCAACCCGGCGACAAGGCATCGCAACTTGGCTTCAATGCATCCCGACGGACGGCGACGTGCGACGGGACATGCCAGTTGCCAAGCACTGTAACTCTTTTTACTTCCCCTTCTGCCCCTCCCCTTGTGACTATAAAAGGGAGAGGAGGGCAACGGTCACAAGGGTTAGACTTTCATAAGACCGAACACCACCTCCCGGGAACTGGGAACGAACTCCCTCTCCCGACCATCTTGTAACCCCTACTACGAGCACACCTGGCTCAGGAACACAACAACTACACACTGGACGTAGGGTATTACTCCTCGGAGGCCCGAACCAGTATAAATTCCGTTGTCTCCTGCGCTAACAATCCGAGCCCGACGCACGATCGATAGAAATTTACTGCTGGCGATAGAGAACCCCGACATCGTCTTTCTGGATCCGAGGCACGCGTTGTCGTGGCCGTGCCGGCACCGGTGCCCTACCGGCCCGTCGGCGCCGACAAGGCAACCTGCCATGAAGAAGAGCAGAGCAACACCGGGTCGTCATCATCCATGGTCTGAGGAAGAGAAGAGCTCAAGCTTCCGTCGGCATCTCGAACTCGAGCTCGGAGTATGGGTCCATGGTGGCGTGGGGCTCGAGGAAGCGGTTGTGGATCGGGAGCCGGAGGAAAAGGGCAGGCGGCTGCGTCTGCAGGCGAGCGCGGCGGCAGGGTGGAGAAGAGCAGGGTGCATGACAGTGGGGCCCACAGAGAAATAGAGGTCCTGATGAATTTCTCCACTGGAGTTCATTATTGATTTTGGGCCTCCATTTTTTTAGAGTTGGACCTGCAAATGTTTTTTAGAGGTCTCAATTTGAAGGGTACCACTACAGTTGCTCTAATGCGACTTGGATCCGAAACAACTCTTGATGCAGGGCATCGATAATTAGCGCGCGCTGGGACGCCCCCCAGCAATCGAATTCTGACCAGCCTGCACGCTGTCTCGCCCATGCGTCTCTTTATGGATGTGGTTGCGCGCTCGGCAACGTTAATTTTTTCAGCACGCTGCCCTCCCGCGCAACCCAATGGTCCCCCATTTTCTTTTGGGTGAGGCTGCAGCGGGCAGCAAAATATTTGTATGTGTTTGAACATTTGTTGTTCTACTAGTTAAGTGCCCGTGCGTTGCTACGGGACACATAGTACTATAATGACATATGTATAAGCACAAGAAACATTTAAATATGAAACATCAACTTCATTTATATCATAATTTAAGAACATATACTGCCGCCGTGATGATAGAAACATAATATTACATAAATCTCAAATAAAGATAAATAGTTACAACACCATAATGTAAGAACATATATAATCATTTAATGTTTCCGATGCACGAGAAACAAGATTACAAAGGACACAAACGTAAGGATGTAATAGTTGTGCAAAACATAAGATAATACCTTGTCATCAAGTGAGGACCTCTCTGTAAACAATATTTTTAGTATAAGTTGGATTAACTATTTTCTTTTTTCTCTTATCTTTCTTATCACTGGGTGGGATAGCAAGGATCTTAATGTTTGATCTAGCGGTGGCCCTAGATAGCGCAACATATAGGCGGCCATGGGAGAACACCGGTTCGAGCAAATACACACCAACATTGGGGATAGTCGCCCTTGAGCCTTGTTTATTGTCATGGCAAACCGAGTCTAATAGGGAACCTGCTTCCTCTTGAACTTGAACGGGAACATATCGTCATCCGATGGGCATAACGGAATCCGTGTAGGAAGATTCGTTTTCCGCATGGTCTCCAACCATAATTTCGGCATCGATGATATTTCTTTGGAACCTTCTAACCACCGGCTTGGTTCCATTACAAAGTCCAATCGCGGGGTCGATATTCCTTAGCAATATGACCGGGCACCCAACCTTGAGCTTTAATACATGTGGCGGGAGACTCGCTAGGGTTTAAAGTGTTGAGGAACTCGGATGGGTAGTAGTTGTGTGGATCATCCACCGCATCGTCAAAGCCGTGGTACACCACCTCATCCCCTTGGAAACGGCTTACCATCTTCATGTTAATCTTATCAACCGAGTCATTCTTTGGCGATAATATCGCTCGTGAGGTGATATAGCTCTTGTTTGACATATTGTCATTGAGGGCAGGGAATATGGAATCAATTAGCATATCAAGATCACTGTCTTCCCCGGTCTGCGGTATGCATATTTCTTTAGGAAGGAGGATTTGACCATCAGCATTAGCCTCCTCAGTGCCTCCCCCGATACGTAGTAAGTATGCCGCAAACCATGGGTCGGCCTTTGCCCTCATGTTGCGCACCAATCTTAGATGTCGCATTGAACTCCAAAGGTGCGACATCCGTAGAGAGGCACCGACTACTTGTGCCCTTGATCCTTTCCGAACAACCGGGAGAACCAGCCTGAAGTCTCCACCAAACACAATAGTCTTTCCCCCAAACGGCACATCCCAACGGTCCATGAGATCACGAAGGCCGTAGTCTAGCGCCTCGACACCTTGCCTCCTCATCATCGTCACCTCATCCCAAATAATAAGGGATGCAATATGAAGCGACTCACCGGTACCACTCGTTTTGTGAAGGAACAACGGTCCCCATCTTCGAGGCCGAGAGGAACCCCAAAGCGTGAATGGGCGGCTTCGCCACCAGGCATTATTGAGGCCGCAACTCCGTAAGTTGCCTTGTTGCCACCGCAATTTTATTCCGACCACGTATAGTAGCGAGCAGGGCTCTATATAGATAAGTCTTTCCGGTGCCGCCGGTCCATCCACAAAGAACACACCACCACACTTACTATCAACAACAGACATAATCTCATTGTAGGCAACGTGTTGCTCCTCGTTAAGGGTTTTTGATAGTTCCAAGTCTTCAATGCTCGCCTCAATGTTAGCCTCTTCAAAAATCTCTCTAGGAATATTGCCAGACAGATCATATGTATCATCGATTTTAGGAAGTGGAAACTTTGTTATTTCCTTCCCCATGGATTCTAACTTCTTCCGAATTTCTATGAGGACCATCCGGTCCACTTTGAAGCTAGACCGGTTGTTGCGCCTATAGTCCTCTCCCATTGCATCCTTGTGCTTTTCCCGGAGATCAAACACATTACTTGGCTCACAAAATACCAAGATACTTGCAAAGAGCGTTCGTAGTTCAAATGGCATCATCCAATGAGTACCTTCGATAAGACAATCATGCAATGTTTTGTCCGCTTCAATAAGGCCCCTTTTTTCTTGAGCCTTCGCGAAAAGTCGGTAGGAGTGTGCCGAAACCGTCCTTAGATCGGTGAATGAGGTTGCACCGGCCACATTGTGTAGAAGAACACGGAGGTAATAACGCTCCCCTTCGACTTGGATTGGCACCTACAACTCTTCCGACCTGTCTTAAAGCCTTTTGTGCCCTCCGAATCCATATTTTGCCCCGTGAGTCCCACCTATAGTACTCGGGAAAGTCCGGATACAATATACCACGGGCATGTTCGGATGTCCTCGTTCTTTTCAAAGTAGGCTTTAAGCATCGACATTTCAACACCCGGACGATTAAGCACATGTCGAATACCCTCGCACCGCAAAATGACACCATGTGCATGCCGGAAGATGGAGCCGCAAGGCCAACACCGAAGGGGACCTATCACTTAAATCAAACCCATATATCCTCCACAAGGCTTCGGAGGAGTTATCCATCTAGCATCCCTATATAGTTTGATCTCATCAATGTTTCCTTCATTACCCTCCTTGGCGGCCTCTCTCACAACGAACGGATGCACGGTCATGACCCTTGTGAATGTACTTAAATAAATATTTGACGGACTTGATGCTCCCACATGCCTCAACATTTATGTGGCAATTGAACGGACGGAGGAGGTACGGGTTGTAAGGCACAACCCATCCGTTGTCAAGGTCATGGCCACGAACCTTCTCTTTTCTACCATCGTCACGCCGTCCGTAAACCGGTATGAATCCTTGCCCCGTAATGTGGCATCACGGAAAGGTCGTGGGTAATGGTTCTTGCATTCTTTACGGCCCTTTGTGCATGGGCGATTGCGATTAAGTGATCCACAAGGCCCATGCATCATATGCTTTGTAACCATTTTATACGATTCCGGATATTTCTTCTTGTTTGGGAGCTCGGTGAGATTAGAAGATCATCCTCGCTCCGGGCACTTGAGTTTATAGTTTCTTTCCATGATTAGCAAAAAATGTGCGTGTGGTAGTCCCCTCTTCGGAACTCAACAACATACACATGTGCGCGAACCTTTCCGAGAATGTCATTTTTTAGCAACTTGTCCTTAAGCTCTTCCAATTTTGCCCTAAAGACCCGATCAATAAGGTCCGGACGGTCCTGTGCTGTTTGTCCAGGGTACAGCTCACGCGTGATCTCTTCCCACTTTGGATTACATGTCATGGTTAGGAAGATGTCTGGTTTCCCAAACCTTCGCACCAGTGCCATGGCATCCAAGTACTTACGCCTCATGTCCCTCGGGCCTCCAATAAACGACGAAGGCATCACCGTACGCTTTCCAACCATTTCAGTTCTCCCCTCACCAGCATGCAGTGCTATCAACCAATCCTTGGTAGAGGTCGGCCACCCCGATCTCTTTTTGATGATTACGTATGTAATCCAACCGAGAACTCTCAATTTTGATGTATGTGTCCACAGCAAATTGTTGGAAAAGGCGCTGGCCATAAATAATGGGATTGAAGATTCCCGCTAGTATCGAAACTTATAACGAGTAGTAGTCACGCACGTAAACACATAAGTTTCCCGGAGATTCTGCAAAAGTAACATGTTATTAGAGTTATTTCTATGACAACGTGGTTCCGTATACATGATAGTATAAGGAGAAATAAACCCGTTTCTTCTTCCTCGGTATTACTACGAGCCTTACGCGGGGCACGAGCCGTGTTGACATCCTCCATAGTAACACCTCTCTTTGGGATATCCATATGCCATCCAAGCTCACCCTTAGGGAAGAATAATGGATATGAAAGAGCATCGTAGCACCCATGGTATGATCGGATGCCATGCCTGCTCCTATCTTTTCCATGGAGAACAACACTATTTTGAAATTGGCCCCGAAGTTCACTACCCTCGATCCAAACGGCGGCCACCTCCTTAGCGATCGGCTCATTGTATGTCCTTTGGTCCAATCGTTGATCAAGATTAAGTTCGAGACAATAGTCATCAAGTTGTCCGGCCCGCCCCATACTTCTCAAATGTTGTGAGTACGGGTTGTGACGAAGGATGGCCACCAATCTGTCTATAACTTCTTTATCTTTTTGGTACTTCTCTTCACGGCACCTTCGGTAACGATACTCAAGGCTCGGATCATCATCATAGAAGTAAAGCTCAAGATGCCTAGGCTCCAAGCCCTCCTCTCTCCCAAATGACCTTATGTTGTGATACATCATGCCATGTGCACGGAAGGTATATATGCGGTGTTCCTCATGTTAGCGGTAGCACCATCTAGACGACAATAGAGGGAAGTGAAAGAGAAGTGACCATTGAAAAACCTAATATTGCTACGAAAGTGCCTAGCATCTTCATCGAGCTCGTATAAAGCCTTATGAGTTGGTCGGTATCCTTTGGTTCATTCGGCTCGATCTTCCCGTTGCGGCAACGGAACCCGTGTGGTTCTTTCGGAAACCTCTTCGCATGACAAGTGGTGGCAATTAGGGACATGTTTTAAAACATGTGTCTCCGTAGGCATGTTACCGTACACCTTTTCATACGGGTCGGGTTCTTCGGGGATAGAAGTCGTGTCGTCCTCGGGAGTATCACTTTGGACATCATCATCATCGATTCCTCTAATGAAATGACATGATCAAACAAAAAAGGTTAGATAACGTAGTGGATATTTAGGAAGGTATTTGGTTCGGTACAAATACCTTGCCCCGCAAATAGGTATCCCTCGTCTTCTTCCTCACCATCTTCAAATATGTCACCCTCGTCATCGTACGTGATCACCACATTGCCATGTGACATTATAGTTTGGGTAACAATAAAGAAAAGAAAACACAAGAAAAGAATGTTAAAAGTTGTGAGCATCACCGATCTCATCGAATAATGGTTGTTCGAGGCGCGGATGATGCATTTTGATTGCTTGGTCCTGCGTTTTCTACATTTTGATTACTTGGTCCAATGTTTTCTCGTCAACCATATAATGGAAAAGTAAGATAAAGGAGTGGATGTTCGAGAAAGTTATTCGGTATTTTTTACAAATACCTTGGCCGCAAACATGTATGCCTCGTCCTCTTCCTCATCATCATCAAATATGTTGCACTCATCATCTTTTGTGATCGTCACCGTGCCATCGGATATTATAGGCTTGGGTAAAAATAAAGGAAAGAAAATGTCGTAAAGAAATTTTAATAATGGTTTTTTTCCTTGGTCTAGCGTCTTTTGTTAATCACATAATGGACATGCATGGTTGAGATAGGAATAAAGTTGTTTCATGAGAAGAAATGAGAAAAGTGAGGCCATGTTATTTACCGTTGTTTGTCACGGTTGATTGTGGTAAGGGTGTATTTTCATCCGCATGTTCTCCACTCGTATGATCGGGAAATATATCACCGCAATCATCCTTATCATGATCATGATCATTAGTCTCATTTGTAGCTTGCGGGTAACGAATAGGTGTTGCTTTGCCGATTCGGGGATATCCCACTCACTGGGGCTTGTTGTGGGCCCATGAGGACCAGATGAGTTTGCAGTGGGCAACTCCGTCGTTGGATTAAAGAGTGGATTCTCCATTGCAATGGACTCACTATTTAAGGTATGTTTATGTGCCTCGCTAGAGCGGCTTGTAGTCGCTTTCATCGCCTTTTTTCGGGATGGAGCTTGATTGTAAAGCCTTTGTTGCTTGCGTCTTTGTTCCCGTTGGTCAGGTGTCATGTTTTCATATGCCATCCTCTTCCTTGCACGAGCAGAGATAACATGGTTCCGTCTGTCACGTGAATTCTGGTGCACTGTGACTGTAGTTTACCATTGTCGACAACACACGATTGTATCGGCTGACATGCCACGTTCTTGTTTTCACCGGTGGTCCCATTGGTGTTTCTTCCAATGGTTGATTCAAACTCCTGACTACGACGCTTTCGTCGTGATTCTCGCAATCCTGGAGTTAGGTGCGCTGTATGGATAGTGTTAGATAGAAATGTCTCCGGGGTTTCATCTTGTTGTGGAGGTTTCGGTAGAGCTGCCTCGACGTAAATGGGTCTGCCACCGAAATCGGGGATCACCATTTCTTCCGATACCCTCGAGGAAGGCTTATCGTGAGAAGGGTGTAAAAGCTCTGGCTTCCATTGAGGGTTTGTCATGGCGATGGAGTCAGGATGCAAGTTGTTTTCACGGTGTTCTTTCATCCTCTTTCGATAGTTGTTGTCGGACTTTCTTGCACTCTCCTTCTTCTCTTGTGGTGTCTTAAATAATCTCTTTACAGCTCTAGCATCACGCCTCTTCTTTTGTAGTGCCTCCTTTGACACAGGAGACATTGCCGCATAACGTGCCCTATCCCTCCTACGCCTACGCTCACCCGGAGAGAGAGCTTGGTCATCCACAGTGATGGGTTCATCATCTCGACCTAAAATCCAGATCACCAATTGGTGCTAAATTTTGGAATATGACAGACATCACACCAAACAAAATGCCCCGTTGAACATGGTTATGCTTTGACATAAATTTTAAGTGAGTTCCCATATTTTCATATTATGAGATCTTGCAGGCGCAAATTCATGTAATGCATACGGACACTTCTATTTCTTTTAATCAGTTGAAGTTGTGACAAACAAAAAAATCACTATATTTGGGAAAGATGATATTAGTAAGTAAAAATCACCAGAAAAAAGGTCACAATATTAACAACACATTTACCGCCATCAATAGTTGGATCAACACAACTGTCATCTATGTCATTGTCGTTGGTCTCTGCATTGCTCAATACCCCACCACCAGCTACATGTAACAAACACATGGTGAAGATCACATCAAACATAAAGTCAACATAAATAAATGCATGATTTTTTGACTAACCAGGCAGGTCATTGTCTTGAGTCAAATGTCCCCTGTGGAGCCATTCATTCTCTTCATCTTCATCCATTGCTGCACTAACACCTAGTTAAATTAAATGTCACGTACCCATCAAAACATGCAATTATGAAAATAGTATATTGATACACAGTAACATAGTTTGCGTTCAACAGGATAGTATGTTCACCTTTGGATGGAGAATGGCTATGATTCCCTTGATTTGTGCCTATATTAAATAGTCCTGAACATTAGTCACCATCCGAGCCTAATTACTATACATCACCTCAAATAAATAGTACCTCCATGACATATTGTGTTTTCATGGGTCGACTCTTTCTTCTCCAAGCGCCTCTCTCGTCTCTTCCTGTTCAGCTCGTCCTTGTGTTCCTTTGGCATTGATGCATACCTCTGCCTCCTCCGCTCATTACGATCCAAGACACCTGGCAAAACAACCAAAACACGTACAGATTACGCGAACAAAATTTACTGCTGGGTTGTGTAAAAGTGCTCTATCGAACCTTCATTTATATTGTTTGTGATGTCTCCAAGAGGGGTTGAAATTTCTCCTGTTCCCGAGGGATCCATCTCAATTACTTTATATCTATCTTACATAAGAAAAAATAGATTTTCGTAAATCCTAATGTTAACAGCAGGTCTGGTTTCAGCAAGTAGCAGTTAATAGGATAAAAAAATGAAGGTTTTCGTTACTGGTACTCCGAACCATTCACTTTTGCTACTGACCAAAACGTCCCCTAAGTAATTCTAATAGATTGAAGCAGTTCACGTTATCAAGTGAGAGATACATTACTTCTTGGAATTACAACCATGCAGTCCTAAAGTAACAAAGATGAATACAATCCAGTGTGCAATCCCACGGCCTAGTGAAATCCATCTACAATTAAAGCACAACAATCGCTAGCTAGCCACACTAAATCTAGTCAGGCCAGAGCATAGAACCAATATCCCTGACATCAGCCAAAGAAATTTTCTGTACGAACCAAAACAGTATCGCAAAGTTTCAGACCTGGAATATTGTAGTTTTCTGCATAAGATCAAAGTCAAATTAATTTTGGTGGTCTGGGTTAGCCAGAGACAGGAGCCTTGTTCTATTGTTCGCCACGAAATGTGACTTCTGTGCTCTGTAATTTGGCATTTGTCTGATGGGTACACTTGTACCAGTTACTGTAAACGGTATCATGCTGAAATGCTGTATGTTCTGATTCCTCACACCTATTAAATGAAAGTTGGGTAAATCGATTCAGAATGTCTAGATGTCATACTTGTTATTCTATCCATCGAGAACTTAGGTCCTTGGTGCTCTTATGGGATGAATGGTTCGGTTATTGAATTAAGATTATGACACCACTAAAATAACTTATGTGTTGTACTGTTAGAAGAAGCAGGTGGTAGCATAGAATGAACAGTGAATGTTGGGAGGATCAGTTCAGGATGTCCAGATGTCATACTTGTTATTTCTTTCCATTGAGAACATAGGTCTTAGGTGCTTGCATGGAATGGATGGTTCAGCTACAGAAATAAAATTATAACAGCACTAAAGTAATTTTGTTGTAGGATGCAATCACCTATGTATCATGTTTCCTTGACAATGATCAGAGGAGTTTGTTGCACATGCTTCCAATGTGAATTGTGCCAAATTTGGGAGGCGGACATCAAGGATCCTCATCACTGGTGGGGAGGATCTGAAGGTCAATCTTTGGGCTGTAGGGAAACCCAGTGCCCTCCTGGTAATTTCCTATAGTATATTCTTCTGGTTTGTGTGTAATGTCATTCTTGCTTTTTTGGCTGCCAACTATGTACTTCAAGTGATTGACATTGTACATTGCAGAGCCTATCAGGCCTTGCAAGTCCAGTTGAGTCAGTGAGCTTTGACTCTTCTGAACTTACCATAGGTGCTGGTGCTGCAAGTGGGACAATAAAAATATGGGATGTTGAGGAGGCGAAAGGTATGAATGGTGTTGATGCTTGGTGCATTTGCATTGAAAACATAAACTGCAATTGTGTTATGCGCAGTTGTCCGAACTTTCACTGGGCACAGATCAAATTGTGCATCACTTGATTTCCATCCTTTTGGAGAATTTTTGGCATCTGGGTCTTCAGACACAAACATGAAAATATGGGATATACGAAAAAAGAGATGCATTCACACATACAAGGGCCATACCCGAAGAATTGATGTGCTTAAATTTACTCCTGATGGTCGATGGATTGTTTCTGGAGGGGCTGATAACTCAGTGAAGGTAAAATTGTGAGCATGTACATTAAATATAAATACATAATGCAAAAGTTTTCCAAAATCCTAGCACCATAATAATTAGCCTCTCCATTCTATCTATTAGGCATACTGATTTCTACTTAAATTTCAAAGTTCACAATTCTCTTCATAGCGATTTCACTTTTTATAGGAGAGTGTCTGCTACTTTGGGCTATTAATTAGATGTACTAAATATAAATTAACTATAAAACTAATGGATATTAAATATAAATTAATTATAGAACTAATGTTGAAGGTTAATCTGGTCAAACTTTTGAAATGGGACTGCTTACTGTCAAAACTTTTGAGAAATTCTTGTAGGATTGTATTTTCAAACATCCAAATACAAATGCACGTGTCGATCCTTCTTTTGGCGAGAACTGAGAGTAGTCGCAGGCTCACACGAGTGGAATTGAACTCCAAATGCTCTGCTCGTGCTCATTTTGATCCATTGCAGGGAGGCAAATGCAGCCGATTGAATAATTGAAGTGGCATTCCACAAATTATTCCTCTAAATCATAATTTGTTGTTGGTTTCACATGGAGTAATTGATCGAAATTATTCCTCGCAAGAAAGAATTGATTGAAATTGTCAGGCAAACAAACAGCTGCGGCAGCTTACAAACGAGCCCGCTCCGGCGCCGCGCCGCCGTAGTCCTTCACCATGCTCCACAGCGCCGGCCAGGTGGCCCTCCGCATCTCGGCCACGGCCTCCCCGTCCCAGCCCCTCGCCGCAAGGTCCTCAACCACGGCGACGGCGGGTGTTGCGGGCACAAGGGAGAATGGGGTCCTCGGGTCGATGGGGGTTGGGCGGCGGCGGCGGCGGCTGGGGTTGGCGGCCGCGGGGCACGACGTGGCGGGCACGGGGAGGAGGCGGTGCTCGGACGCGCGTCGGGGGGCACGGGGAGGAGGCGGCGTGGTGGGGTCGGAGATTGGGTGGCGGGGGTCGGAGATTGGGTGGCGGCAACCCTAAGGTAAAAATGGAAATGCTTAGGAGGGGGCGCGAGGGAGGGAGCGGAAGGGGATCGCGGTCGCGGTCGTCCGGGGCGGAAAAAAGACGGACCAGTTTTTTATCGTCACTTCATTCTTTTTAGCTGTAGGATAAAGAATCAAAGACAGCTCCCCATGTTTATTTTTTACTTTCACGGTAAAAGAGAAATGTGTCGAAAACTTATATGCACTCATATTTTGCATGTTGAAAATTTATTTTTGAAAATATTATACTTTATTTTTATAAATTTGATGTATAATTGTTTTCTATGAACAATTTAATGTGTATAATTTTTTCACTTCGATAATTTATGTGCATAACATTTTCTCCAACGACAATTTATATGCGTAACTTTTTCTCTAACCATAATTTATGTCCATAACTTTTTTTACTAGAAACAATTTATGCACATAACTTTTTTCTGATGACGAGTTACATGCGTAACTTTTTTCCCTAACGCCAAGTTATATGCGTATTTTGCTTTGTTTGTTGAAAATCATTTTTATGTTGTATGAACTAGTTCTGTTGTACCGATACTCATACTCGTACTTGATACATTGTATTTTTTCCGCTAAAAGTTTACTGGTATATGTAATTTTAATTGAAAAATGTGAAATGTGTCAAAAATCTAAAAAACCGCCGCTTCAAACGCAGGTCGGAGCTTGCTGGTCAATCGAAAGGACCCACCGTTCCAAACGGCGGCTCAGGTATACACCCTCCGTCTCAAAATATTTGCACCTTTTGACTTTTATGTATCACATTCGACCATTCGTTTTATTCAAAATATTTACGAAAATACAAAAATAATTATGATACACTTAAAATATATATGATGATAAAACATGTCATCGCAAAATAAATAACATTTTCACAATTTTTCGAATAAGACGAATTAAAAAGTGAAACCGAAAATCAACAAGACATATATTTTTGGGACGGAGGGAGTAGTTTTGAATTGTTTTATCAAAAATTCGGATTTTGCTAAAAAAACTCATTAGGCCCATATAAGATACTCCCAGCCCACTGGCTGCGACTTCGCCACACACATGTGGGCTCAGGCCCACCTGGCTATGACAGACACGCACGACCGCTGGCTATGACATAGTTTTGAAATTTTTTATCCAACTTTTATTTTTGAAAACGTGAAAAATATATAAAAAAATCGGCTTTTGCTAAAAAACTCATTAGGCCCATATAAGATACTTCCAGCCCACTCGCTGACACACTTCGCCACACACATGCGGGCTCAGGCCCACCTGGCTATGACAGACCGCGGGGAAAGACAGTGTGAATAAAAGGCGAGGGAGCGACCCACCACCACTCCTCTATCCCCCACTTCACTTGCCGACGAGCAAACGGCCTCCGTTCCGGGCCGTCGGCGGCAGCCGGAGAGCGACGCCGAGCAACCAACCAATTAAACCGTCGCCACCGGGCGCAGTGGGCCCCCCTTCGTCGGGGGGCATGGCCGGGCAGCCGCCGCAGGGCGCGGAGGACGACTTCCTCGACCAGTTCTTCTCCATGGCCGGCGGCTCCTACTCCGCCGCGGCCGCAGGGGGCGGACGCGCCGCGGGGGACCAGCCCTTCTCCCTTGCGCTCAGCCTAGACGCAGCGGCTGCCGAGGCTTCCGGGAGCGGGAAGCACGGCGAAGGCAGCAAGGTGGTGAGGGCTCCCCTCCCTCCCTCCCTCCCTCCCTCCCTCCCTCCCTCCCTCCCTCCTCGTCTCCGCTTTCCCCCCTTTCTGGCTTTAGCCTTTTGCACCAACCAAAAGAGCGCGCGCGTGTGCGCTGTGTGCTAAGCTCCTCGCTCGCCTCTGCAGGATCGGGAGGCCGTGCAGCTCCCCGGGCTCTTCCCGCCGGTGTTCGGCGGTGGCGTGCAGCCGCCCCACCTCCGCCCCAGCCCGCCCACCCAGGTACTATGCACGCTGCAGCACAAGTGTGAAAATCAAGCGCGTTTTCGTGACTAATTTTCTGCCTAACCATGCCATTTCCCCCGTGTGTTTTCTGGTTGGATTTTTAGGTGTTCCACGCGCAGCAGACGAAGCAAGGTGGGCCGGCTGTCGGGCCACAGCCGCCGGCGCCGAGACCGAAGGTGCGGGCGCGGCGTGGGCAGGCGACTGACCCCCACAGCATCGCAGAGAGGGTAATGAAACGATCCTGCAGTTGTTGTGATCACGTGGCGGGTCTTCGATTTCAGAATTTTGTTTGTTATTGTGATCTGAACTCAATAACCTGAGTACCTGAACACTTCATAGGGGATCAAGGGTTACATTTGGGTATAGTGTTTCTCATGGTTTAGAATTGGGTTGCTGGGTGCTAGCCTCTTAGGCAGTGTTTGCTCGACATGCACAGGCAATCATTTGTCACATGTGCTGCTTTGCACTTTGTGATTGAGTAATCAGCTCCGAATTGTCCCATGTCCGTTCCGAATGCTCTGCATTTTCTTTCGGTACAAGCAATCAGTAATCAAGGTTTAAAAATGGCTGTTCTGTTGGCCAGATAATGGGTGGGCGGTTTGGCAGGGGCATGTGGTCGCCCCCCCCTGATTTTTCACAATTGCTATGCTACACCTACAACTACAACTGCATGTTGCTGAAGTTCAAAGCAAGCATGTTATGATGCAGTTTGTGTGTCATATTCTTTTTCTTCAAGGTCCTGTTAGTCATTCACAAAAAAAGGGTTAACATTGCTTCTAGTAGCAGGAGAATTATGCCTGCTGCTTGTGCTGATACTTATGGACACCCACCTAGTTTAAGATCTGCGTTTTTTTCACGTTTCATTTGTTTTCATTTTACAGTACTCTTATCTGCTTATTCAGCACTATTTTGAACCATGTTTGTTCTACTGCAGCTAAGAAGAGAGAGAATAGCTGAAAGGATGAGGGCCCTACAGGAATTGGTGCCCAATACAAACAAGGTAATAATTTTATCATACTTGTAGGTGTTATTATAAAGGTGTGACCCTATGGTGCTATGGTTCACATGCCTTCCATTCACAGAATTCAGCAAGTGGTCTGCGATCATGATGTACTGAAAATATTGTACTATTTTGTGCTTATTGTCGTATTGACAATTAAGTCCTGCACTTTGAAGAATTTATTGTTATATCTCATTTGATTATGCTAAACGAGCTTAGTATGCCTTTGCTTGAGATAAGCAGTCATGTATCCACAGGATTATGTGAATGTTTGGGACGATGCTTGATTTTGATTTTCCAGATCCAGGGTTTCTTTCACCTTGTAATATGGAAAGATGGCACAGAGAAAATTCTGATATTATTTTAAACTATGCAGACAGATAGGGCAGCTATGCTAGATGAGATCCTCGATTATGTGAAGTTTCTGAGGCTTCAAGTCAAGGTGCAGCACATTATGCTAGTATAGTTGAAGCGATAACGACCAATTGTGTTACTTGTTTGATGGGATATTGATTCTGTAATGTTAGGTACTAAGCATGAGCAGGCTGGGCGGAGCTGGTGCTGTTGCGCAACTGGTTGCTGATATCCCTCTTTCAGTTAAGGTATGCCTGTGATTTGTGACTAATGCAGGATTATGGAGTATTTCCTTCGGATAACTCCACTTTACTTCCATGTGCATAGATTAATATGGAATTTATCAGCACAAATTGCTGTTTTTTTTGGTTCTGTTGTATCAAAATTAAGGCGTCATCATATCGCCACAACTACGATAAAAGTGTTGCACCTTTTTGTGATTTTGTAAATCTTAATTATAACTTTTAACCATTAATTGTAGCTACTTGCTTGTCTATTTTTTTCATTTTGCGAATTGCTGATTGTTCATCTGATCGGGAGTACATAGGCTTGTACGGCAGCTTGGTCTTCAAACTCAAGATTTATGATCTTGATTTTTATGCCGACACTTGATAATTATTAGAATCGCAACTAAAAAACAAGTTTGGTTCAAATATTTTAGGTACCTTGAACCTTTTTATCAGGATACAATATGCAATTTGTTTTTTTCTTTCTCTTACATGAATAATTCCGGTTCCAATTTCTAAATATTTCTCTTGTTGAAGTTTCTCTTGCTCTTTTCTAGGCAATGGTGTTGAAAGTGCAGTCCATTCGTCATCTTGTTTCAATTGTGACTTTTTATTCATTTTTTGATATATTTTTTATGTTACTAAGAACTATTTCAATTTGTTCTTTCAGTCATAACCACTATAGGCCCTACAGTTCAAACCATGAATCATTTCATCTTTACTGTACAGCAGCTAGATGAAACATGTCAGCCATACTTTCTTGATATGCCATCACTATCTCTTTGTTGTCTAGTCTTTTTATCAGTTTGATTCAACATAGGCTGATAGGCATATGCCCTGCTTCAGAGCCCAATTTCTGGTGCCTCACATATCCTCAGATTGCTATAATATGATGAGATTCCTTTCTTGAATGATCATGTCCTGAATTGAAAATTAAATTAGAGTGTCGTTTTCCATCTCTATATTTTCCGTATCTGTTGGTTGTTGAATTGGATCTTGCTTTGATTTCGTTAGGGGGAAGCAAGTGATAGTGGGAGCAAACAGCAGATTTGGGAAAAGTGGTCAACGGATGGCACAGAGAAACAGGTCGCAAAGCTGATGGAAGAAGACATCGGGGCAGCGATGCAATTTCTCCAGTCCAAAGCACTCTGCATGATGCCAATCTCGCTCGCCATGGCAATCTATGACACAACACATTCCCAGGATGGCCAACCAGTGAAGCCAGAACCCAATACTCCTTCTTAGCACAGTAGAGCAACCTTAGCATGCATCCTTACTAGCAGGCTTCAGCCTATCAAAGTGTAAGATAAACTGGTGGTTTCAATTCACTAACCAGGAGGCAGGAAAAGACCTAAAAGATCCTCTCCACTTGAGGTTGTACCAATGGTATATGATATCACCTTCCCTTTCCAATCTT
Source organism: Cenchrus americanus (assembly GCA_947561735.1). Taxonomy (NCBI): domain Eukaryota; kingdom Viridiplantae; phylum Streptophyta; class Magnoliopsida; order Poales; family Poaceae; genus Cenchrus; species Cenchrus americanus. The sequence goes on along the minus strand of OX387240.1, from coordinate 6,103,478 downwards.
CTTTTTTTTTAAAAGTTGCTTTAATTGCAAGGATATGGTAAGCAATAATCTGCTCATGCTCCTACATCTTTCAATGCCCCCTATGAGTGTGAGTGATGGAGAGAGCTACTAAAGAGTCTGGCATGCTCTCATAATGTTTCTTTCCGGGTCTGTAGTGCACTAGCCATACACTTTGTGGTGGGGACTGCTTTTTCGGTAGTGGGTGTATGGACTAATCAAAAGGGGTTGATCTATGAGTGTGTCTGCGGCATGCACAAATGGTTGACAAAATTTGAATACAAGATGAAATGGAAGATGATGTTGATGGCGATGTCCGTTCTTCTCCATTTTTCCAAAGTGGAGAGCTGAGGCTTTGGTCAATGGAGGCTGAGCATGCGTTTCGGCGTGCTAGTGGGTCTGCTATCTTACACACGATACTTTATTTCTATTGATCCACACTCTTGATAAGAACATTCATATAAAGTTGGGATGAGATTAATCCTCAAAAAGTATCGGCGTCCTCTGTGATGAGTTATCTTCTGCACCATTATTATTGTTTTGCATACTGATTTGTGGACAGCAGTTGTTTTTGCACTGTTCACTGCCAGTAAACAGCGTGTTCACTTAGTTTGTGGACTACTTGTGAGAATCTAAGATCTGGGAAATTTGAGTGATTGCGTGACTTGATGGTTCGTTAAAGATACTGACTTGTGTGTTTGCTTGTTGTCAATAGCTCATGAGCTTTATTAATGACTACATGCCCCTCGGATTTATTTTTTCCACAAAGCACTTTATCCTTAGATTGATCTTTTCTTTAGAAAAGTTAGGTTGTTTGGTGGGATTGCCTCCGCTATCTGGGAGCGTTTTTGCTACAGGAAGGGGCTGCCCGACTTTTATTTTTACTTGTTTGGAAATTGAAATGTTGGGTTTCAAGAAAGAGTGTTGCCCTCGTGTATGCTTGAGGTGTTGTATTTTTGCTGCCATTTGTTTGATCTGTGTTGTTGAAACAATTTCTAGTTGGCGCTCTTCTTCTCCCAAATGGTGTGTCATAATACTACAAATTAGGGATGTAAGTGGGTAACCAATGGTGTTTTTTTGTCAGCTTATTAATTACGATAGCATGCCACTCTAGTTCAATTTTTTCCCAAGACTAATTACGTGAAATGTCATCCTAATGCATTTTATCAATTTTTTCCGTCAACCCAATGACCCATATATTTGGAAACTTGCGGCTAGAAAACCTGGAGTTATATCCGTTCTGTTATGCTAGAATCCCGTAGTTGCATCTGTAGTGTGTATCATAGGAATAGCTTCTTCCCACCTAGAGTTTGCAAGATTTATCATCTCCAAGAGTTTACCAAAATTTACTTGGCAAATCCTGTGTTTTGCCAACTTCTAAAAAGCTATGCAAAGCAAAAAAAAAATTCATCTCCAACAGTTTGGCATAATTCACTTGCCAAATCCAAATCTAACTTACATCAGGAATCCTGAGAAAAACAAAATTATATATGTGCCCTTTCACCTCTTGAAAAACTTACATCAGGAACCCTTCTCTATTCTTTATTTCTTTTTCACCCTCCCACCTAGAGGGAAACAACGATGGCAACCACGATCCGCGCGCATATATGCTCGTGGGGAGGTGAGTTTTGCCAGGTTTCTATTTTTGCCAAGTTGGTTTGCCAAACTGTTGGAGGTCAATTTTCCTTGTTTTGCCAAAATTATACGGATGCCAAGTTAGTTGCCAAACTGTTGGAGTTGCTCTAACGCTGTCTGATTGTGCCGCGCGCGCCTCTGTCTCCTCGCGTATCATTCGGCACATGGCAGGAAAGGATGTTTCCATGTTGGGCTCTGGAACCGCTGAACCCGTTGCCGATAGGAAACTGAAGCTCATCGTGCCAGATGGTTTCTTTGCCTGCTTCTATGATGCCGTCGTCGAGATGGAGAATTCTAAGGTATATCAGTAGCAAAATTAGGACTTTTGAGAAAAATTCGCAAAAAAAAAGACTTTTGAGGAAAAGAAAAAACAGTGCAAAATTAGGAGTGCCTCAGCTCCGAAATGCGTGTGTGAAGCCCACATTCTGTCCATGGGCCCAGTTCGGCCCAACAGCATCGCCGCGCGGCCGAAGAATCCGACCGAGTTCCTCGAGCGAGAGTGCATTTCGCCCTGGCGTCGAACCTCCCTCCTCGCCGTGCACAACATCGGCGTCTGTCCAATCCGCCGGTCAGCCGCCCACCCCGCCGTCTCCGCGCAGGCCCCGCGCCTATCTCCTCCCGCCTCCCGCCCAGGCGCCTCGTGCTGCTCCGAGCGAAGGGGCCGCGATCTCTAGGACGGTCCCGGGTGGGGGGGCCACTTGCTGCTGCCAGGGAAAGGGCAGGCGCTCCCTCCGGCATCACCTCAGGTGAGTTGCTTCCTGCTCGACGTAGTGGTTTTCTTACAATTTCCCCCCACGCATTTGGCTCTCCGGCTACATATCTGAATTTTAGGGTCTGGTATGCAATTGATTGTGTCCCACCTAGCTGCATTCGATCTGGCTCAATTCTATTTTGTTTAGTACTGAAACTTGGCTGTTGATGCGATCGGAAAGCATATACTTTGGTCTAGTGTCCGTAATTTGTCGTTTGGCATAGCGCTCTGGTTGTGTTGTGATGCAATATTCCAGTGGCTGCAGAGCGTGGGGATTCACCTAATCGCTCGGCATTTAAGTGCAGGTGGGTGCTCGTACTGCCATGAGTGTTGTTCACAGATAAGTTGCTGGCTTGGGAGCACACTAGGACAATTTATCTTGGAGATGGCTGATGGCGATTCATCTGACTTCACCTTCTGCAAGGTATGTCTGGTCTGCTGCTTTGACGTTGGTAATGCTTTGTATCACTCCTTAACATTGGTGTTCCTGATCCCAAGTTATTCATCCTTAATTAACCCTGTTCTGTCCACTACTTTTGTGTTATATCTGCCCTCTAGGTTAGTTCTGCAGAAAATGGTGGACAATTAGGACCTCCTAAAGTCATTCCTGTGGCAAGCACTGAAAAGAAGAATGACACGAAAACTAATGATTCTGATAAAGATAGAAGGACTGATAGTAGCATCATCATCATCAATACTTTGACACAAGAGCATAACATGAACGATGCAGTTACACAAACAAGTAGTGGAGCAGAATCAAATGTACCATCTCATGGAGAACCTTCATCGAAGAAACCTGTATTGCGAGCAAAGATTCCTTTCGAGAAGGGCTACAGCCAAATGGATTGGCTAAAGCTGACACGTACGCATCCCGATCTAGCAGGTCAGCTGTACAGACTGTAGTTGGTACTCTCTCTTTGATACTTAATCATCTTTGGTAGTTTGGCACATCTTGTTAATACTGTTATGGCTTGACACTGCTGCGTAATTAACGCCTTCCCGAGGACTGTTGTGGGGTCTGGGATGACAGGTTAAGGGGTTATAATCATACTTTTAATATTTTTAGCTAACTTACATGCCTAAACTCATGTCTTTTTACACAATTCGAGTAGTGCTATATTTTTTCTGACAAGCGGTTTTGTCCAAGGAAGCTGGGAGGTCCTACATTTTGTGCTAGCTTGTTTGGTCCTTAGAGGTTCCATCACCATCAGTATAGAAGATAGCATCGCCGGGTTTAAAGATTTGATGTTTACTACCCTGATGCCATTGGTTTAAAAGGGTCTGAGGCTGTCATTGTGCTCAAGGCACAGTGATATGTCTCCTAGTGATAAAGGTGTTTGATGAAAAAGCCAGATGATTTTTTTTATTTTGTAATTTTACTGGCAGTCACATTAGTCTTGAGACTTACGTGTATTATCTTCCGGTGATTTTCTGAGACAAGTTGGTTGTTGATTGTGTTCCCTGCATAAGCAATAAATGTTTACTCCAGGGTAAAATGATAAACACGATAAATGTTAAGCAGCTAGACAAAGCTCACTCCATAATGTAAAAGCTTTTAAAGGTTAGCTCATGATTTTGAATCATGTAGATAGCTGAGTTTCTGAGGTTGATCAGAAATATATGCTCCATAGTAGTTGATTTCATGTTTTTTTTATTTTCCTTCCCTGCTTACCATTGTTTTCCCCTCAATCGATTGTAGTGATCATTGATGAAACAATGCACCTTTCCTTTCTTTATAGGGCTTAAGGGGCACTCGAACAGAAGGTTAATTTCTTTAGAAGAAGTTAAACAGCATAAAATGGGAGACTGTATTTGGACAGTTCTTAAAGGTCGTGTTTACAACATTGCTCCATACATGAAATTTCATCCTGGAGGTAATCATTTTAAGCACATACATGGTTATTCTATTACAATTTCAGAACCACCGGACTCCCTCTACATACTTTTCTGTTGGACCTTCGAAGTGATGTGCATGATGTATGTTTTCTTATCCTTCACCATATTTTGATCATGTTTGCAGGAGTTGGTATGCTTATGCAAGCCGCTGGGAAGGACTGCACTGCTCTGTTCAGTATCCTTCTATAATTACTTGTCGTACTGCCACTGAAAATATGTTGCTACTTGCTGCTTCTTGTTGACTCACTCTGGAACAGGTTTTCTTTTCATGCAAGTTGGTTCACCCTTGTGGCATACTCATACAAATCCTGTCAATGCTTTCTGATTGTTTAGTGTCTAATTGTGATTGCTGATTGTGGATGCGCACATCATTCTTGATGGATCCTTGACTTTGCTATAGATAAATACCATGCTTGGGTAAATGCAGAGTTCCTGTTGGAGAAGTGCCTTGTCGGATTCCTTGATCACAACGAGTAGATCTGTACAGCTCAGGCCAGAATGGCATTCTCGTGTGATTTATGTACTCTTTGGACTACTGGTGCTTATGTGCATTGGTCAGTGAATATATGATTATTAATTTTGTTAAAGGAAGATGCAGGAATAAATTAAGTGACGTGTGCAATTTAAGTATCATTGGTCCTGGAGATGATAGAAAATCTAGCCGTATACTATGACCATAATATGCGATGTAAACTACAAACCTGACGGAATATATGCAGGCACAGCAAGACCATTTGCCAAAATGATGACCAAATTTAGGTTATGGCTGAATGTGTATGTTCATAAAACACACGATTTACATACGCCTGAGTTTTTTTTAAAAAAATCTTTTTGAGCATTTGTACAAATGCTATTGCAGTGATGAACTATATAAAAAAACACTTGGAGGAATTTCATCCTTACTCTGCTTTTATGTAGCATCACAATTTCTCCTGTTTATGTGTTAAAGGTGCACAAAAAATTATCAAGTTCAACTTTTGTTAAAAAAAACGGGGACATGTTTTTTTTTCTGGTAATAATAATAATTATTTCTGATTGATTTATAACCCCATTTAGCTTTAATTGTTTAAAGTCTATTTTTTTAAGGATGTAACCATGGAAGGGTAATTTAAACAATATTTCTCCAGGAAGGAACTGATTCAGAATCTGCCATCCTGTGGTGCTTCAACGTGCTTCATACAAATTTGTGGATTAAAATGAATGAGCTTCCATCGTGCTCATGAACATTAAAGTATCTAAATCCATGTCATGAAGTTTAGCCATGTAAAAATAAATATTTGGATTGCTTAAGCTACAATTTCTATAACTACAATACTAGTAGTCACGTTACAATCCACTCCATTTACTACTTGGGGTGGCCCAACATTTCTGAGGTGGGATTCGCCATTTACTACTCTGCAGGAGACTGGAAGGTAGAACAAACAGCATGGCTCCACACGCCTTTCTTGCTTGACTGACCAGGTGAATGAATGATCACGATCATGGTGACGGACGGACGGACGGACGGACGGACTCCAGTCGCATGATCCGAGATTGCTAGCTGATTGCATCATCATTCCATTCAAACATTGATGTTCGCTGGGCAAAGCGGATCCATAATCATCCGCCGCAGCAGCTAACTTAATTTATTCCTGCATCTTCCTACATGTCCACCTCCACTACTAACTGCGGCCCAGATTAAAGAAAAAAATGGCCCGTCAACCGTCCGTCACAGCGAGCCATTTCAATCCAAACAAACCATCCATGTACCTGTCTGTAGGCATGGAAGAATGATCGATCAATCACATGCACACGTGACCATCCATGTACGAATTGGCATTTGGCAATGTACTCACTCTGGCCCGTATCGTTCTGCGGCGGCCAACCTGACAACAACTCCAGATGCTCGGAGAGCAACTGAGCAAGATGGGATTTGTATTTTTTGTTGAGGAACTAGGAACATGTCCGTGCGTTGCTACGGGCTATAAAAAATTCCGACACAAAAAACAATTCACTTACAATACATAGTATAAAAAACAACAATTTCAGTTTTTTTCTAATGTGTATAACAGGGAAAAAGTCATGATTGCGATAGATGACAATCAACTGATAGACAATCTTATATTATAGAGGGACAAACACAAGAAACTCCCGTCACTTATTTTTTAAACTTGCCAGTCCTTAAACATATCTTCTGCTGCACCTCTGATTAACTATTTACCATCTTGGTGAATGTCTTTCTTTTAGATATTTCCAGCGACAATGTAAACCCCACATCACAATTTGCCTTTCAGCTTGAATGATACTATTTACCATCTTGGTGAATGCATTTCTTTTGGATATTTCAAGCCATATTGTAAACCCCACATCACAATTTGCCTTTCGGCTTGAATGATTCTTCCACAATAGAAGTCTGAACATGAAAAACCAAATGCAATCCCTAACCCCACATCACAATTTACCTTTCAGCCATAATGTTAATACCACTCGGAACGCATTGCAAACGAGTAAGAAAGCATATGTCACCAGTAAAGAAACTCGGTAGTTACCGAATGCTAGATGATATTGGATATTGTATAACAAAACAATCTTGAGATAAGCATGTATCGTCGTACTACTCAGTCATATGTTTCACTGTTCCAACATTTTGGGAGCAGTAACCTTATATACAAGTAAATTAGCAATGGAATTATGTAGCACCACAACTAATAAATGAAATATGAAAATAGAATGGCATCATGTTTGACAAAAATATGATGTCCATCTTCTTATGAAACAAAGAAATTAATAGCATATGTTATTCATTTGTGAGAGATGAGATTTTCTAATATGACGAATTAAATTTTCTAGCCATGGAAAGAAACTAAAGGAGAAGCATTAACTTCTGTGAAATCAAATCACCTTACCCGACTGCACAGCTGCTCCTGCGTGCATCGGAATGCTTCTGTAGTGCATAGAACATTTGTTTGCTTTATTCTTCTACTTGCATAAAAGTGCTAATACTATTAGTCAGTTTACGCAAATATTAACCCCAAACTAAATTAAAGTCTATCCAAATCATGAACATTGCTCAGTTTATAGTGCTTGATTCTGATTGTCCAATGTGAGGAATAATTATTGCTCTAGAGATAATTAATTGAATGAAAAGAAAATAAACTCTCGTCAAAGTAAGGTTGTTCTTAACATTGGGGGCTGACCTAAAAGTCAGATAATTTCATAATATTTGGGTACGTTATCTGAATTTGCTTTTCGCGTTAATTTTACTTTCAGTATAGTCTTATCAATCCTTGTATAATAAATACTACATAGTTAATCCTCACTAAAACAAGGAATATAAGCACAAAGGTGAACTAATCAAACTTGTTAGATTTTACATTTTACATAAACAAATTGAAGAAATTAAAGAGGCTCTGGGCGGTGAACCAACCAGGGAGCACGAGGACTTCGCGATCGTCACCATCAGCCTGCCTCCTCAGGAAGCAGCGCAGCTTCGTCCTGCACTGAATATGGTATGCGACTTCCTTGAGCACTCAGAGCGAGTTCAGATTCTCGAATCGCATCTGTCCCCCTCGGCCTTAGATTGATCAAGCTGGGAACTGTTCCCCAACGAGATCAATTAGTTCGTGATTCACCGTTCCATATGGGCCAGCATAACATTGTTTCTGTGGTCAAGCATGATGAAGGAATCAATTCCAGGAGCTGCAATTACATTCGTGTGTGTTGGGTGATGTTTCTTGCTTTCCCGTTGGATTTTCAGAAAGATATTTATATCAGAGCTGTTGTTGCTCCATATGGCCGCCTGCTTGAATGGTACAGGGATGCAAACAAATCAAGAATCCTGGTCTTCTTCTGCTCGGCCCTGATAGAGTACCCTAGAGTTTGATCGTTTCTAGAGGCACCATGCTTGGAGGAACCAGAAGGTCCTGGGCTGTCCCAGTTTACATTTTGAATGATAACTTTCTGTAACACCCTAAATTTTACTTTTGAGTTTAATTAAAATTTTGTTTAGCAACCATTGCTCTCGTTTAAGGAATATAAGGTGTTTGTACTTTTCTAGGCATTTAATCATTTTTCTTAATTAAATAATGAAATATAGGAGTTTACTGTTGCATACATGCTGGTGCATTGTTTTTGAGTGCTTGAATTCAAATTTGTATTTGAATTCGTTTGGTTGGTTGTTTTTCAAAAAAAATAAAAACCCTTTCCTTTTCTCTTTACTCTCCCTACCCATTTCTGGCCCGTTGTTTGTTTGAGCCCAGAGCACCGTAGTCCGTTGGCGCTCCCTCTACTCCCGGCCCAGCGCACCGCTAGCTCCGCCTCTCCGCCGCCGCTTCTTGGCCCAGCCGGCTTCCGGCCCGGCGAGGCCCGGCCGCGCGCACCCCCGCCGCCGCGGGCCGACGGGCGGGCCCCGCCCGACATCGCCCACCTCGCACCGCCGGCCGAGCCGGACTTGGGTCCGACTCGGCGTCCGTGCGCGCGCCGTCGCTCCCCGCGGGCCCGCTTGCCGGGGCGCGTTCCGCGAGGCTATTTAAGGGCGCTACCCTACCCCGCGCGCGCCTTCGCCCGCACCCTAGCTCCCCGGCCGCGCCGCGCCGCCGCCCCAACCCCTAGCCGCGCGCGCGCCGTTGCTCCGCTCCGCCGCCGCCTCCCCGGCGTCGTGGACGCCCCCCGGGAGCTACGCGTGGAGGTGAGAAGCACCCCCGGTGCATTTTGTGCGCGTTCCCGTGTTTCAAAGCACCCTCCCGGGCTCGCCGGTCTTGCGCCGCTCGCCGTCGGCCGCCGTGCACCGTCGTCGTCGCTCCGGAAGCCCGCCATTGGGTTCGCGGGAGCACGTCGTCGTCTCGGTGCCTTTCCCGTGGCGATTGGAGCACCCTAGCCCCAAGTCCGCGCGCGCGCCGCCGCACGTCGTCCCGCACCGCCGCTCGCCGCCGGCCGGTCGTCGCCGCCACGCGTGCTCGGCACCCGGGGCCGCCGGATCCCAATCGGACGGCCCCCGGATGCGTCGCGGGCCGGTCAACCGGAGCATACCGGTCAACCCGCCGCCACCGGCGCCCGCAGGCGATCCCGGCCGTTGGATCGCGATCCAACGGATCGGATCCGTCCCCCCACCCCACCTTGACCGCGTGTTTTTGCAAGAAAACCCCCGCGTTTCCTTAGATTTACAACCCGGTCCTTCCACCGTATAGATTTTTCGCGGATAGGTCCTGTTTTTTCAGTTTAGCCCTAAACTTGTTTTAGCCGTATCGTAGTCGTTTTAACTCCGTTTTTAGCGTTCTTTATGTCCACGCGATCGTCTCGACGAGTAGATTAGTTTTTTGTTGCTTTTGTTTCTGTTTGAGATGATTGGTGTACTGTTTCTTATTTATTTCCATTGTATGCTCGTATGTGGATGTGTGGAGCGTAGAGTACAAGCAGTTCGAGGACTTCGCTGCCGTTGAAGATTTCCAAGACCCTGAGCAGTTTCCGAAGCTGGTAGAAGGCAAGTCCTTGCCGCATTCCCGGTTACCCTATTACAACATGCATTTTAATTACACTGTATTTACTTTTGCTTTGCATTAAATTGAAGGGTCCTATTATTAAGGTTCGACTAGCTTTGTTTATCCTATGCCTTGAGCAACCTGGGTTTACTTTATGTTGGGTAGAACATGCTAGAGCTTTACCTTGGTTTCAGGTGGTTTAATGAACACTTATCAATCTGGATTTATTTATGTTGTTATTCATGTAATGCAAGAACACCTTATGCCAGTTAATCGGAACATGGAGCGACCACCCAGGAAAACAGTACAACCACAAGACATATGGCTCTGTCTTGGCTTAATAATTAGAGAACTAGGTGTTAGGTATGCTTTACCTGATAAGGGTTGGGGCCTGACGGTAGATGGCGTATAGACCTGCTCTGGCGGGGAGTTGGGCTTTGCTAAGACACGGTACTCGCCAGGGAGCTTTATACGCTGCACTGATCAGGTAACCTAGCGGGCAGCCTGCATCTAGGGATCTTTGTAACAGCCTCGTAGCGTCCCTATGCAGCCACACCTCGATAGTGTGGTATTGTGCCTACTTTTGCACAACATGGTTGGGTCTAAAACTCTTTCGGGTTTTTACACGACTTGTGGGTAAAGATGTACAACCTCTGTAGAGCTTTTCTCTTGTTGAGTACGACATGTGCTCATGATTGTTGTTTCTTTATTGCATCTACATTACTTGGCCGTCGCTCGGATGGACGCTTTGAGGATTTCCCTGGAGAGTTCGATGGGTTCTAGGCGTTCGTTCTCCGCTCGGCTTCTGTGGAGGACTTCTCCGTGTGTTTCTTTTTCCGCTGTTAGCTACTCGAACAGTTGTTAGTTGAGACATTCAGTCATGTAATAACTGTTTAATACTCTTTTTACGATTTACACTGTGTTTTGGTATTCACTGAGTCGATGCATGTGTGTAACTTGATCCTGGCGCACATGTATTCTTGCATTCAGATTTGCCCTTGAATCCGGATGTACACTTTCCTGACGCTTTTCCTGTTGATGAGGACCAGTCCCAATTGACGGTGAGCCACACCCAGAGCACCCCCCGATCGTCCTCGGCCCCCATCAGAATGACCCCAACTAGGAAGAAGAGCAGAATGGGGCAACTAACAATCTCGGTGTCTTTGGGGGAAACCCCCACCCCACTGCCATTCATCACTTGAACCATGGGCCTGGAGCTAATGGTGCCCAAGGTGGGGATCCCAACCAGGAATTGGATGGTCAGGTTGAAGATGTGGATGTTGACTTGCTTTATAACCATCAGCTTCCACCATAAAGCCTTGCATGTTGTTATAGAGCTTTTCCCTTGTTGAGTACGACATGTGCTCATGCTTGTTGTTTCTTTATTGCATCTACACTACCTGACTGCTGCTCAGATGGACGCTTTGAGGATTTCCCTGGAGAGTTCGATGGGTTCTAGGCGTTCGTTCTCCAGTCAGCTTCCTGTGGAGGACTTCTCCGTGTGTTTCTTTTTCCGCTGTTAGCTACTCGAACAGTTGTTAGTTGAGACATTCAGTCATGTAATAACTGTTTAATACTCTTTTTACGATTTACACTGTGTTTTGGTATTCACTGAGTCGATGCATGTGTGTAACTTGATCCTGGCGCACATGTATTCTTGCATTCAGATTTGCCCTTGAATCCGGATGTACACTTTCCTGACGCTTTTCCTGTTGATGAGGACCAGTCCCAATTGACGGTGAGCCACACCCAGAGCACCCCCCGATCGTCCTCGGCCCCCATCAGAATGACCCCAACTAGGAAGAAGAGCAGAATGGGGCAACTAACAATCTCGGTGTCTTTGGGGGAAACCCCCACCCCACTGCCATTCATCACTTGAACCATGGGCCTGGAGCTAATGGTGCCCAAGGTGGGGATCCCAACCAGGAATTGGATGGTCAGGTTGAAGATGTGGATGAAGATGATGAGTATCCTTGGCCTGAATGGAACTCGACAATTCCAGATGTTCTTGAATCACAGCCCCCAGCTCCAATTCAGAACCTACCGCAGCACTTCATCGATCTCGACCTCTCCAGTTCCTCGATGAGATTCTTGCGTGCCTCGGGCCCGGACATCTCTCTGGATGCAGTGCTACAGAGTTCTTCCTCGAATGATAGTTCTTCTTCAAGTGATGCTACCTCGTTGCTGGATGAGAATCAGGCCCGGTTTCTGGCAGCTCAAAGCTTGTGCGCGAAAGTCTCGATCTTCCACAGGATGGGGCTGCCAAAGCTGAGTTCAACCCTTGCAGCTAGCCGTCCCCCGCCAACTCTTGCACTGAAGCCCATCCTCATTGACCCAGAAGTCAATACACCCACTGGGCTTGAATTGGTTCCATGGAAGCCCTGTGTCCCAGCAGCTCTCCTGCAATACTGGCCTGTTGTGGTTGAGGATCTGCAGAGAAGGGCGTCTGCTGCTCGTGAATCGCCAGCTATACTAGCTGCCTCCATCCCCACCGATCCATCTGATATCAGTTCAGGCCCGTCCTCAGCAGTTGTGGACTCCCTCTCTGAAGAGTGCGCCAGCCTATCGACAGCTCCCAGTACTAACAGGCCAGGCCCATCAACTGCAACAGCTTTGGGTCTGATAACGCCATCAGTTTAGAAGAAGAGAGGAGCTACAAGATCATCACTACCAACCGGAGTATCAAACCCAGCTATTCCCATCACAACCACAAGTGTTTGGCGTAGTGCTCGTTTGAATAAGCAGGATGGTTTCTGCGTCGTTCGCCTTGACCGAGAGCCAGCAAAGAAGCGTAAGATCAGCATCATTCAGATCGATGAGAACACGAGCAAGACTGAACCTGTCTCTTTGGAACTCCTGACTTCCTAGGGTATCGGTTGTGGTTTATCTCCTAGTGAGTTGACCACCGACAGGCTGTTGCAGACGCCTGCTACTTCCAATCCCTCGGTTGATGATGAAGACATGACTGAAGTTTGATTCTCCTGGCGATGGCCTCGGTTCTTTTGTGGGCACAACCTTGCTTTTGTCTATTTTGTGCTTAAGTTCAGTCTTTGTCATACGGTGCCCTCCTCAGCTCTGCCCGGTTGTGCCGGCAGCTCTTCGCCCCCCTTCTAGTTTTCCTTATGGATAATCGTGTTTGGAATATTTTGTGTTGGAACATTAGGGGGCTTAATGCTTCGGGCAAGTGGGAGGTTGTGCGCAACAAACTGGAAGAAAGTTCTTGTTCGATTGTGTGCCTTCAGGAAACTAAACGCGATCATTTTGATATGGCTTTCATCAGGAATTTTGCCCCGAGGTGTTTCGACTGTTTTGATTTCGTTCCTGCTGATGGAGCCTCTGGGGGGCTGCTCACTTTGTGGTCTAGTTCTTGTTTTCGTGGATCAGTTACCGAGAAAAAAAATTTTGCTTGACGGTTATTTTTTCCTCACTACACAATGGTGACATTTGGACTCTTTCCAACATTTATGGTCCCTGTGTAGAAACAGATATATCTTCTTTTGTTGATTGGTTTAGAAGTTGTGATGTTAACGATTCCATCAATTGGCTCTTTTTGGGAGATTTCAACTTCTATCGTTCGGTAGCCAACAGGAACAGACCAGGAGGAAACATTGCTGACACGCTAATATTTAATGATGGAATTGGACATTTTGGTTTGATTGAACTCCCCATCAAAGGAAGAGCTTTCACTTGGAGTAATATGCAATCAGACCCCCTTCTTGAGCAATTAGATTGGTTTTTCACATCGCTAAACGACACTCTTGATTTTCCAATGACAGAGGTTTTTCCAATGGCTCAAATCACTTCAAATCATGTTCCTTGCAGAGTCTCAGTAAACACTAGAATCCCAAAGTCAAAAGTCTTCAGATTTGAAAACTTTTGGGCTCAACATGCTGGCTTCCTTGACACTGTCCAAGACAGTTGGATTGCACCAACCCACAGTTTCAACTCGACAAGAGTAATCTCGACCAAGTTCAAGAGATTAAGACACTGTCTTAAACATTAGAGCAAAAATCTGTCCAACCTCAGCCTGTTAATCAGCAATTGCAACACTGTCATTCTTTTTCTAGATGGCCTTGAGAATGCTAGATTCTCTTCAATCTAGAGGCTAACCTTAGGTTATTGGTGAAGCAGCAACTAAAGACTCTCCTGCATTACAAAAATCTTTACTGGAGGAAAAGGTTCACAAATAACAAGGTATAATTTGGCGATGAGTGCACAAAATTTTTCCATGCAATGGCCACCATCTCTCACAGGCAGAACACTATCTCTCAGATTCTGAATGAAGATGGCATCTGGGTTCAGGACCACTCGGGGAAAGAGGATCTTCTTTGGTCTGCCTTCAAAAACAGACTGGGTTTTTCTACCCAGGTCACCATGCTCTTCAATCTAGATACCTTAGTCACTCCTAGAGATAATCTGGAACCTCTTGGGGCTCCAATTTACAAGGAAGAGATTGACTCTGTGGTGAAAAGACTTCCTTCAGACAAGGCACCAGGTCCAGATGGATTCAATGGTCTATTCATAAAAAAGTGTTGGAATATCATAAAGAGTGACTTCTATCAGCTCTGTCAGGATTTCTTCGAGGGAAACACAAGCCTGGAGGGCATCAACAATTCCTTTATTGTACTGATCCCAAAAAAGATTAACCCAGAAATAGTGAATGATTATAGACCCATCTATCTCATGAATCTTGCCCCTAAGCTAGTGACCAAGATTCTGGCTGACAGGTTGCAAATTGAGATAATTAGGTTGGTTCACAAAAACCAATATGGTTTCATCAGATCAAGAACCATCCAAGACTGTCTGGCTTGGTGTTTTGAATATCTCCATCAATGTCATCAATCCATAAGAGAAATCATTATTTTAAAGCTAGATTTCAAAAAGGCTTTTGATCTAGTTGAGCATCAGGCAATCATTCAGGTCATGACCAGTCTAGGGCTTCCAGCTAACTCGATCCATTGGGTCACCAAAATTCTGAGTTCAGCCTCAACAGCAGTCCTTCTCAATGGGGTCCCTGCGAAATTCTTCAACTGCAAGAGGGGTGTTAGGCAGGGTGACCCCTTGTCTCCTCTTCTTTTTGTGCTGGCTGCTGAGCTTTTACAAGTCATAATTAATCAGGCAGCCTCCCAGAACCTCATTGAGGCTCCAATTGCTCAGCCAATGGATGACTTTCCCATAGTGCAATATGCAGATGATACTCTACTGTTTATGAAAGCAGATGCTCAACACCTATTTTTCCTTAAATCACTTTTAAACTGCTTTGCTCAATCCACTGGCTTAAGGGTTAATTATCAGAAATCCCAAATGCTTCCAATAAATGTTTCAGATGAAAAAATTCAGAGACTTGCACTCACCTTTGGCTGCTCAGTTGGCTCCTTCCCATTCACCTACATGGGCTTGCCCATGGGTACCACCAAACCTAGATTTGAAGATCTCACCCCAATGATGGACAAAGTGGAAAGGAAGCTTTCAGGATGTACCACCTGGCTCTCATACTGTGGGAGGCTGCAAATGATGAATGCAGCAATCACACCAATTACAACTTATGCAATGTGCACAATCAGACTTCCCAGAGGAGTAATAGATAATATAGACAGAATGGAGGGGAAATTCTGAAAAGAAAAAAGGAGGAAACTTAGTAGCTTGGGAAACATTTCGAAGTAAAGATGGCAACGGATCGGATTCGGATCGGATGGAGTGTCGGGCACCCAAAACCGAAACCCGAACCGAAAATCCGAATCCGATCCGAACACCATTTCGGGTGAAAATTCATCCCCAAAACCAAACCCGCGGATATCCGAAACCCAACGGATAATCCGAAATCCGCAAAAAAATCACAAAACAACATCATAACGAACGACCGGACGGGCGTGTGGGCGTCGGGGAGGCGGGGACGGGCGTGCGCCGTGCGTGGCGCCGGCCGCCGGGGGGGGGGCCGGGGAGGCGGGGATGGGCGTGCGGGCGCCGGGGAGGGCCGGGAGGCGGGGACGGGCGTGCGGGCGCCGGGGCTCGGCCGCTCGGTGTGCACGGCCTCCGCGAGCGCCGCGGCCGAGCGCCCGTGTGCCTCGCCCTCGCTCGTGCCGAGTGCGGCGTGCGGCGGCGGCGGGGGGTGGGGGTCGGGCCGAGGGTGGGTGAGGGAGGGCGGGAAAGGGATAAGGATGTGAGGGTTTCAGCCTTATATAGTTAGGGTTGTTATGTGGGATTCTATTGGGCTCAATCTTTCGGGGCTCCAATGGAGGTCCGCGGGTGAAAAATAAAATCCGCCCCAAAACCGCAACATTTCGGATATCCGAATCCGCAAAACCGTGGGCGAAAAATTGGATCCGAAACCAAAACCCGAAAACCGAAATCCGCGGATATCCGCTCCGAATCCGATTCACTTTGCCATCTTTATTCGAAGCCAAAAGAGAAAGGAGGCCTGGGTGTTATCAATTTGAGATTGTAGAATGATGACTTGCTGCTCAAGCATCTACACAAATTTTATAGCAGAGAATCACTGCCCTGGGTTGATTTGGTTTGGTTCAAATATTATCAAAACAAAGTTCCACATGCAACAAGGGAATTGGGTTCCTTTTGGTGGAAGGATATCCTGAGATTAAATGGGATTTAGTGTGACATTGGTGATGGGGTCTCTACCTGCTTTTGGGAAGATAGATGGTCTGAGTCTTTACTTGCTACTTCCTTCGCTAGACTTGCCTCCTTTGCTCTAAACAGTGCTGCTTCCGTTAAAGAAGTCTTAGATGCTGAGGATCTTGATGCAGTATTCTTTCTTCCTCTCTCACAAGAAGCTTTCCAGGAACAGGAACAGCTACAAGAGACCTTGCCACATACTCCCTCCATACTGGTATTAGAAGTTGTTCTAGGCTTGGGAAGGAATTGCACAAAGGAAAATGTTTCGAACTCCCGAGGTGAAAACGAACGGAAGTACCCCTGCGTTTCAGTCATCTCGTCTGCGGCATTTAATCGGGCACTGCTTCGTTTTCTATTCCGCATCGTTGTCCTTTTTTCCGTTGGCCACTCCGTGCTTCCTAATTACTCTAGTATAGAAGCGTTTGTTGCCTTGCCACTTCAACATCCAGGTCACTAGCAGCATCTGTTGCCTTGCCTTGCCTCTTCAGCGTCCGTTTCCTTGCCAAACGCCACCAGCAGCTCGCTGTCCATTGCGCCCACGTAGCCGTAGCAATTGGCCGTGCTCGCGACAGACTCGGAGATGAAGCTAGCGCCGGAGTCGCCAAAGGAGGTCGTGCTGGAGTCGTCGGAGGAGATCTCGCCGGAGTCAAAGGAGCTCGCGCCTGAGTCGCCGCACTCCTCTCTCCTTGTTGGTGCCATGGAGATCCCATCGTACTCCTTGCCAGACTTCGTGCCAGACTCCTTGGCGCCGGAGTCGATGGAGCTCGTTGCACCGGAGTCTAAGGAGCTCGCGGCGGACTCAGAGGAGTTGCTCGCGCCGGACTCCTTGCCGCCGGGCTCGGAGCCGACGGTGCCCCACTCAAACTCAGTGACGATGGTGCCATACTCAATGCCGCTGGGGGCTTTCCTATATCCTCGATGCCATCTTGTTCATGAAGATCGTGGGTAATGGAACCGTGAGCACTCGAGGTTGTATCCTTGCGCGCGTTGCAGCCTCATGCACCTGGATTACTAGATGTGTTCTCCACTTGCCTCGACGAGTTCGACTGCGCTGCTGCGCTGGCCGTGAAGCACGAGATGGAGGAAGCTGATGAGCAGGCGGAGTGGAGGAAGATCAACAGCAAGTAGAAAAAACAGCAACATGAAAACAGTAAGATTACATTGCCCATCGAGTTCTTGTTTATCATCTAGTACTACTCAAGGCCTAATTGTTTCATGCATCTAGACTATCGATGGCTTCAGCTAGCAACGATGGCTCACAAGAAATCTGCAAAGGAAGTCGTTGCTCTCTCTCTAATCTTTCCTTTTGCATGTGAGGAATTTTGTAATTGTTGCCTCCTTGAATCTTCATGGCTTCCCTCAAACCAGTTTGGAGGGTTACAAATATTTTGTTTGCTTTGTGTGGACTGTACTCCATAAATGCCTACATGTGTTGAAAAAAATTAGTGAGTGTAAACCCCAAATCAAGAATGTTAAAATGAAGACAATTGATGAATTTACCTCTTGTACCACTGGAATTAGATCTTCAACTATTTTTGCATTTTTCTTGTACTGAATGGCTTGAATAGCTCGAAAAAATCCCAAATCAAGAATGTTAAAATCCGGATCATTCTTGATATGTGGTTGGCAAATTAGGCGAATGTCAATCCATTTTGCTTTGCAGCCTCACAAAAAATCGGATCATCCAATTTTAAATGCGTAGGTGCATTATCTTGTTGAATGTAGATTGGTTTGGCCACATCCTCTCTTGGCCATTTGGCTCAAATTGCCGGCAACACTTTGTTGAGCATGAACTCCCTAATCACATCTCTTGTGATCGACAAAATAGGCTTTACCATCAATCTCCATGAACACGATCGGTTCTCTCATTCCCTCTTTGAGCCGGTACATAATCAACTAGTGGAAAACAACCAATCTTGCCATCAAAAGCTCACTCTCCATCCCTAAACCTTGTCCGAGCACAAACAACCAAGAACATGATCTTAGGGATGAAATTCTTACTCTTTCAAGTGCGATGAGGATCATCTTCTTCGGGTAGCAAGTAATAATTCTCTGATTTTTGAGTGAGGAAAAACCATTTTTCATCGATGAACACTATGTCAAACAAATCCTTAAATCTTGGGTCATTAAGGATATCTTTGTCAATCATATCAACACACCACTTTAGTCTAGCATTTTTGTTAGCATGAGTAAGGTATGGTTTGATGCTACTAGAGTGCCGCCTAAGAAATCCTTTTTCAGATACCTTTGAATTTTCCATTTGCTAATGCTAAGTTTGCTACACACATCTTCTATAGTCATTCTATCCTTGAGAGGAATGTTACGTAATTGTTCCAAATCAACAGGGGTTGCCTTTCGACCACACCTACCCTTCTTGAGACTATCAACCACAACAGGAATAAAATTTGCAAGTTGTGTTTTACCTCTCTTCCACAAACGTTGAACTGTCACAATGTGTAATCCAAAATGATCAGCAACAATCCTTGTATATTTCTTGCCTAATTTCCCATTCTTGCTTCTAGCTAACAAAGCTTGATAAAGTTGTTTTCGAAGTTCATCTGACATTTCTTTTCTTCTAGTGTTTACTCCAACATGAGCTTCTACAGCATGTTCCACTTCAAAATAAAAAAATGGATTTCTGTATCAGCACAATTTTTAGTACTTGGTAAGTAAAAATGAGTAGTTCAACTTACCAGTGATGTTTTCAACAAAATCGAAATCAATTGTGCCAAATTCGTCTAGCGGTAGGTTCAGATCAAACACGCCGAGGTTGTCTTCTTCATCCTCCAGTACAGGAGCATCGGCGGCGGCGGTGGCAGCGTCGTCCTCCGGTACAGCGGCGACGTCGTCGGCGGTGGTGGCGTCTTCCATTACAGCGGCGTCGTCATCGGCCTCTGGTACAGCAGCGTCGGCGGAAACGTAGGCCTTCGGTACATCATACTCCAGTACATGTGCAGCGACGTCGTTCTCTAGTAAGAGAATGGATGTGAGAAATGAAACAAAATCAAATGGATGCAAAAGAAAATTAGTAAGAGAATGGGTTAGCATGCACGGTATGCCACAATATGCATGGTAGGTTAGCATGTTCTAGTACGGGAAGATATGCTTATGGGAAGAGAAAGTATGAAATAGTAGATACGGCATGCAGGTTTACCTACTGGCAGGTTCTGTACGATATTGAAATCAACCGCTCCATATTCATCTAATGGCAAATTCAAATCAATTCTTGTCCAAAAAGGAAACAAGAAACTAAGAAAAGAGGAACCTGAAGGAAACAACAAAACAAACTCAAACAAGGAATCAAAATACCATTGTCGTCATCTTCTAAACGAACGTTTAGATCCAAGCCGTTGACAGCCATTACATGTGGTGCATGGAAAGCTAAGAGAAGAGATGGAAAGTGAAAGAGATGGAGCATGGTAATGGAAAGAAGAGGCAGGGGGGAACAACTCCGTTTTAATAGCCAAGGTGAAAATGAAACGTCGGAGCAAATGCGCGCTAAAAAATTACGGACATGGCGCCATCCTAAGAATCGTCTGCCAGTCCAAAACGAGCGAAATAATGCGCTAAAACATAGTACAACACGCCAAAACGTGCCCAGTGCCGCGCCATGCAGGGCCCAAACAGTGCCATGCAAAAATCCTCAGGAAACAAAAAAAACAGGAAATTATGGGACTCGAACCTGAGAGCTCCCGACAGTTGCTTTGCTACACGAGCCAACCGGACTATTGCTATTTCTTGATTGAGATGTACCCGTAACGCTATTTAATAAGGTTAGAAAGGGAAAAATGACTCCTATTTAATGACTTCTTGGTATGCACAATCCTGTCCTAAACAACTTCTAATACCAGTATGGAGGGAGTATTGAGCTTGATGGTAATTCCAAGGATCTGTGGAAGCCTGTTTGGGGTAATGATTATTCAGTCAAGAAATTCTATAATCTGGTCTATTATCTTATTCAAGCCCATCCAATATGCAGTTTGGAAATCAAGGTGCACTCCAAGAGTAAAATTCTTCATTTGGCTTATTCTGGTGGATAGGCTGAACACAAAAATAATGCTGTCCGGGAGACACATTGGAGAAAGAACTAATGATCACTGTGTTTTATGCAATCTGAGTGAGAATGAGACCCTGGAGCACCTCTTCTTTCTTTGTCCCTTTGCAGCTCAGTGCTGGAATCGTCTTGGTTTCAACTGGAACATCAACCTCAGCATTGAAGATAGACTTGTTCAGGCATGCCATGACAGTGGGCTGCCTTTCTTCCGAGAAGCTTCTATTTAAGCAGCCTGGGAACTCTAGAAAATCATAAATGATCTAATCTTCAACAGACAGCCACCAAGCCAGCAGAGGTGGTTTCAAAATTTCAAAAACCAGTATTCCTCTCAGTCAATTAGATTTAGCTCTGACTTGCGGTCAGCTTTCTGCTTTTGGCTAGATGCTTTTAGTTAATTACTCTGTAAGAACCCCTGTACTTAACGATGCAGTTTTCATGGGTTGACCCAATGACCCGTTACCCAAAAAAATTAGTGGGAAAACCCAATGGGTCGACCCATAGAACATTAGTGTCAAGTGGTGCATGATATTTTGGGTCACCCGGGTAACCCAATCGGGGAGGAGACCGAGCTCGCCGCCGCCCCTCCTCTCCGTCTCCGTCCCGCTTGCCGAACTCGTGGGAGGAGGAAGGTGGGCGGGGTCGGGGACTCGTGGGAGCGCGGCGGTGGCGGCTCCTCGCCACCCTAACTTGTGCCGAAATTAGGTAGCCTAGCGAAAAATCGATCCCATCTTCCCCTTCAATGGATCCCGACCTCGCGGCTCGATGTGGCGGCGCGGCCATGTCCGCCGCCGAACTTGCGCCGCCCGAGGGCGCGGGTTCCGCACCGCTTGGCTCCGTGCCATCCGCACTCGTCCCTCCGTCGGCGTCACGGCCCGCGGCGTCCACACAAGTCTCCGCATCTTTAATGGCACCACTTCTTCCAATCCAACCACACCCCTCCTCCAGCCGTCGTCGGAGCCATCTATCCAAGTTGTCGTCGAACGTCGCCGCATCCAGGTGCTTCTTTCTTTTTTTTCTCTTTCTCCGTCGATGTGAATCGCCGATGCGTGTGCTCCGGTGAATGCCATCGCAGTTCGGGGGTGCTTACTTGCTTGCTTGAGTGTGTGGGTGTATTGGTGAACCATTATTATCTTGAGCACACATGCTGCATCGAAACAATTCATTTTGCATATATTGCTCACTGTCATACATGTTGTACTTGGATGATATGTGATTAACGAGTGCCAACTACTACTACTACAAGTAAATGCTAAGTAGCATTTGCATCATTATAGTTATGACAAGTACTATATATTTGCCTCTATCCCCGCCATCCGTGATAGACGGTAGACAATTTGGATACTATTATGACAGTACTATATATTGTGTCACCATTTTCTTTATCTTGTTCCGAGCATTTGCTAGGTACAATTTTTTTATGGGGCGAGGGCAGGTTGTAAGCTATAGTAAAAACCCGAACTATCTAATCTCTATCTATCTAATGGAGTTTACTTGTAGGTTACACCCACAACGAGAGATATCTCCCCGGGGCTAATCCTTCGAAATTGAAGAATGGTTTTCCGATGGTTCTCCGTCGACTAGAACTTCAGCGTCGAGGTCGTAATGCCACCAAGTCTCACAAGTTATCCAAGAGCCAAGCGAACAAGAGTTTCAACAACAAGCTCAGCAAGAATTGACCGAGCAAAGCGAGCAAGGTGCATGGTGGGCTCTCCAACAGTAAGGATAATCAATCAGATACAAGTATCTACACCTACAATGTCTGGAGCTCAACACCGACATGGTAAGATGGCAATTACATATATCCCGCAATTTATTCCGTGCAAGATGTCAAATTGTAGTAGTACCGATTTATGTTTTAATTATGCGAGGCTCTCGAACTAATAAACGGGCATCTAGGCAAGCGAGGTCCGTTTATTGGAAGGAGTTCAATCCTATCACCGAAAATGGTGAGATTGTGCAAGCCTAATGTAAGCATTGCCATGAATTTCTTAGTGGTAAGCAAAGCATAGGAACCGAGTCACTTGAGAAAGCATTTCGAACGGTGCAAGCTAAAGCTTAAAGTCACGAAGTAGTAGAAAAATTTCGTGTCGGTGCTTCATTTGCCGATATTGATCGTTTGGAAAACCGGGTTTATGATTCGGACCTAGCATGTAAAGCATTAGTTCGCATGATTGTGTTGCATGAGCTTCCTTTTTCTATAGTTGAGTATGATGGATTTAGAGAATTTGTTTCTGTTTGAACCCCTTATTCAAAATGGTATCAAGGACCACTATTAAGTTAGATTGCATGAGGACATTTGAAGATGCAAAATTGGAATTAAGGGAGGTTTTCAAAAATTCCAATTCAAAAGTGTCACTAGCTATCCGATATGTGGACTTCCAATCAAAATTTGGGGTATTTATGTGTAACTTGTCATTGGATCACAAGTGACCGGAAAATGAATAAACGGATTATCAAATTCTTGATGATGGAATCACCACATAATGCACAAGCCATGTTTAATGCTGTATTAAAGGGCATTCAAGAATGGAATATCGAGGACAAGCTTTTTAGTATAACTTTGGACAACGCCCAAGTCAACAATTCGATGATGGACTTGTTGAGAGCTAACTTGCCGATGAAGAAAATGCTACCATGTGAAGGGAACCTTTTTCATGTTCGTTGTGGTGCCCATGTTACAAACCCGGTAGTTCAATATGGGTTAAGAAAAATCGGTAGCATAGTGAGAAATATAAGAGAAAGTGTTAAATATATCAAAAGTTCACAAGCTCGCAAAGAGAAATTTGAGGAAGTTCTTTGTGCAAATGGGAATATCAACCACAAAACACCCCACTCTTGATGTCTCTACAAGATCGAACTCAACCTACCTCATGCTTGAATCAACATATCCATTTAGGACTGTTTTTGATGAATTGCATAATCAAGACGAGTAGTTTCAACACAAAGACCGACATTGGAAGAATGGGAAAGGTCAAAAGTTGTTCGTAAATTCTTGGAGACATTTTATGATGCCACTGTTATGTTTGTCCGGTCCTCTTATCCTACGGCAAATTTATATTTTCATCAACTTTGGAAGATCAAATTAGCAATGGATAAGGAGGTACTTAATCCGGATCAAGACATTGCGGCTATGGTAAAGGAGATGCGAGAAGAAGTTCGTACGGTATTTGAACATTTCATATTTATCATTCTCCGTTGTTTGTCATTCTTGATCCGAGGTTCAAATATTCTTTTGTGGAATTTCGGTTGAAAATTTTTTTGGGGCACATGCGGTACCAAAGTTGGATAGAGTCATGAGCACAATTAGGAAGCTTTTCAGTGAATATTCTCAAGCAAGTTCTGCTAATTCAAGTTCAACACTTGAAACAGATTGTGCTCAAGTCAATACTCAGAAAGATGATGCGTTTGATGATTGGGACCAATACCAGGCAAACTCGGCTAAGGACTCGATCTTCTAGCGAGCTCGATGCATATCTAGTGGAACATACTATTCCAAGAACCAATGAGCTTGATATCTTGGGCCGGTGGAAATCAAATTCTACACTATACCCGAGTTCTTGCTCGCATGGCTTGTGATGTGCTATCAACACCGGCATCAAATGTACCGTCCGAATCGGCATTTAGTACCGGCGAGAGGGTTGTGAGTGATTTCCGTAGCAGATTGAGCACTGATACAGTCGAAGCATTGATTTGCCTTCAGGATTGGATGCGAGCAGCAGCCCCTTCACCAGAGAAGCTAGCACTAGAAGTGGTAGCACAACCGGTTAGTAACAGCGAAATGTTGATTAGAATGATCTTTTTCCTTTTTTGTTTCTTCTGTTACTGATACTTGCATTTTCAGGTTTATAAAATTTCAATAAATACCCTCCTAGGGAGTGATGATATAGTGGATAATGTAGAAGATTACTTGGACCTTCTTTTAGTGGCATAACAATCATCTTTACTTGTCAAGGTAAGATCTGTACCATGCAAATGTTTTCATGAATTAAGCTTTGTTTGGTACAGTCATAACTTATAATTCCATGAATGCATGCAAATGTGAATGTAGAATTATCCGTCAAGTTTGATAACTTAGGTTTTCTTTTTCTCGACTCCGTAACTCGCATGGTTATATTGATTGTCATTTTAGGTTCCACAATACATTCAAGTTTGATAGCTTACGTTTAATTTTCCTTTCACATTTGGTTTGGTAACTTGTTCTATTACGGATAAATGCTGCACCGGGTCTGTTGTACCTCTGCTTCGTCTTTCCTTGAAGCGAGTTTCGGTTAGATCGGATAGATCGATCGTCTTGGTTATGTAGTTTCGGTGCGGTGTGCTGCGTACGGCATTATGAGTGTTCTCGTAACTTCTAATTGCTTCATGTCGTTCTACATATTGTATAGTCCTCACTCTTGATCAATCCATGATACGATTGAGTCCGAAGAAGCATGGGTGTTGGTGATGGAAAAAAAGATTTAGGATTTGCTTTTTGACTTGAAGTTCCGGTTCAAGGCAAGCGATCGAGACTTCTAGTTCTAGTTCATGGCAAGCGGTCTATACTTTTGACATGTAATCTTTCGATGTCATGTAATCTTGCCACCGTAATCTTGAAACTTTGGGATTTTTTTTGAAAGAACAACTTTGAGATAAAATTGTTTCTTCATTCATGAAGTAGTTGCTACCGTGTCGGCAAGTGCACGGGTAGCACACAAACAAGCCACGGCATCATGGATGGTTAAGTATTTGTTTATTCAAGCATAGCTCGATCTACTAGTGTACTACCGCCGGCATAATAATGGAAATCCATGTTTTGGGTACTAAGCTGGTTTAACCGGTTTTCTTATCCTATTGGGTTAGTGGAACCCAAAACCCCAAACAAAATGGGATGGGTATATTGGGTCGGCCACTGGTTGACCCATTGGGTACCCACTTTCATGCATACCTGTCTTCGCCTTGTTGCCTTTATTTATAAAATGTTTTTGGTGTTGTGGGGATCTCCCCCACAGTTTGTGCTAAAAAAAGTTTTATATGAGCTATTGAAGTCAAGAGTGTGCATATGGTGGTAAGGAGTAATTGTATAATGACTCACCCATCTCCTGCCATGGATATCATACACAGGCCATACACAGTAGCTTAGCGAACCCGCTCAATACCATGTAACAGAACCCTGATAAAGTAGTGCACACCATCCCGTTCAACAGTCAAATCAGATGCATTTCAAGTCAAATGCAAACATGTTGCAAACCAAATATATGTATAAAAAATTCTGAATGATCATGGAACAATCCTACAACTGCAGGAGCTGCAATGCGACATGATCATGATATCCTTTGAGCCCAAGCCTGCAACACAAATTACCTACAGCCTTGTCACTTCTCTAATCAATGCACTGTAATTTGATTATTTGGTCAAGACCATCAGGAACTGCACTGGCCCTCACTCAACATTAGTGGCTTGGAGGTAGAAACTCTGACTTGACCAGTGATGAGTGTCAAAGCTCATTATAATGGAAAAGAGCACCATCCAGACATAGCTCCATTCAGACAGGTCCATTCAGAATGATAATACTACCACCAATGCTTTACCCTGAAACAACAAACAAAAACACTTTATGTATTAATCCATTATTTAAACAAAACATTAGTAAACACCTTGACCGAGTCATATGAGTAGTAATGAAAATCAAAGAATTCTATCACAATAAGCAAACGTTCAAATTGTACCAATCACCAAGCACAAAAAATTCTGAATTAACTCAAAAAAACTATGAAGTTACTCGTTCTACATTGATAATCTCATTAATATTTTTGATTAATTAGATTCCACAAACCAAAAAGCAGGAAAATGTAACTTAAGGTCAAGTAAATCTTGAATTTTGTTGTCTGTAGAAGCTTCCTTATCACCCAAACAATCACAATATTCACTTTAGAAGAGAATAATCAATTAGTATTTTATTTGCCTTGATCCAATATAGATGTTAGCTGGCCCTAGAGACTTTCCTATTTATAATAGAGAGCATTTGCGCTTTCAGGTTGCTACACATATATTCTAATCCATGACTCCTCTAAATTGTAGTACTTTGCTTCAAGGTGCAATGCAAACCTCATGATGGAAAAGACCTGCTCCTACTCCTTTCCTAACACAGAAATACAAAAGGTACATGACGAATTGGTCACTTGCCCCCCACACATTCAGAACCAATCCTACTCATTTCCTAAAGCAGGAATGCAAGAGGTACCAGAAAAATTGGTGACTTGACCCACACATTCATTAAGAACTAAACCTACTCATTTTTCTAAAACATAAATGCATTTGATCCATCCTAATAATAGGATAATATATATTAGCTCATAAAATGAAGCTAGTGAAATTCATGTCAAGGATGCTACAAAAATTTCAATTGAGGTCACTTTCTTCAGGTGGTCACACAAAGCACGTTCAACACAGAAATCTACATGTAACCCAAGACAGTCTTGGCACACTATAAATTCAGGACATAAAAATTACAGTACAATAAAGAAAGAAACACAAGACAATAAATATAAAATTACTTGTTTGCTGTTAGGACTCCAACTAACGACGGATATGCTCACCGTGTACTGCCTTCAGTGGAAAGCTCAACAATCTTTTCTCTAGGCTTGCCATCATACATCAAAACCCTTCTTATTAGAACTTACTTCCATCAGGATAATATCGGATACAATTAACAACGTTTGAGTGATTCCTAAAATTCAAAGTAAATAGAGAAATGTGAAATATATCAAATGTTCATTAACTTTGGTCAGGTGTCAATATATTTTCTTTTGATTAGCTTAGGTGACAAAACAGGTGTCATAGTTCTTTGGGATGACTAATTCAGTGCAACCAAATTAGCTATGTATCTAAAAAAATAATGCAGAATGAAGAAAATTCTCAAAAGTACAAAATGAATAGATAAGTCAGTAAAAGCAAAAGAAGTTTATTTTCTTTGAATATGTTGGCATCCTCACCTTAGGAGTTGCGGATCTTGACAATGGTTATAGCACAACTCTGAAGTCTGAGCATATTTAATTATTTTAAATCATAGCTCCTGCTACAGCGATAAGAACAACCTCTGCTCACAATAGCTTACTGGAATGCATGGTCATTAAAAAATAAAAATGATGCCTGTTGAATTATTATTATGGATACATATCACCAAAAAATTGAAGCTACAGGAAACTCAAAGACCTTTACCGATCGAACTGAGATTTGGGGTAGGAAGAGGAGGGAGGTTGAGGTACCTTGCTGGGTGTCGTCGTTCTGCAGATGAGGGGCGACTCCGTTCCTGCTGATAAGGGGCTCCGCATGAGGTCGCTTGATCCGTTGAGCTGCTTGCCTTGTGAGCGCTCCGCTCTTACCGATCTGCTGCAGCTGAGGAGGACCGGAGGAGACGTAGGTTGAGCGAACAGGGGCGGCGGCGACACCTTGAGGAAAAAATGGGGCAGGATACCCTTGCCTATATTAATTTTACTTTTAAAGGATTTTTAAGTATTTATTGCCTGAAAACATGAAAAATTTGTAATATTGTCAAGTTGGCTGTGTGGAAGCTTTCTGAATTTTGAAGTTTACTGTGCCTAAAAAACCTTTTTCAGTAACCCTTTTAGTTTAACTGGGACAATAATAAAATCTTGATGTTAGATAGAGTTAAAATAAATCTCTGTAACAGAACACCTCCCAACAAAAGGTTTTTGAACAAAACTGAACCTTCTTAAGGGTGGACTGGCCCTTGGCAACCAGGAATGTTGATTGGAGTAGCATATAATTTTTTTAGGGTCCGACAGTGTGCATTGCTGCAAACTGTTTTTTCATGAGAGAACTTTATTAATATTAGACAATTGCATCAAGATGTATGTGCGTTTAAGATCTTGCTAGGTATGCAGAAGCAACATCCTATCCGGATCTAAAATCTTTAGCACTTGAATCATCTATAGGAAACTGAGTTCCTCTCTTGGTTTCAAATTGGTTGCTTGAAATTTCCAGCAGCACTTAGCCTAGCTAGTCAAGGGAAATTGGTTTAGTGCTCAGCTAATATTATTGCAATGCTTTGTCGATTGTAAAGGTTGTTTCTTAGTGGCAATTATATTATTTAGTCCTGATGATGCTTGCTGTTCTCATGCCACAAATATGGATCCATGTCTTTGTGCCTTTCAATGTTGATGCTTTGTAGAATAAGGTACATGAACAGTCTCAAGTCCTAACCCAGACAGTGCAAACTGCATTTAGGTACTTTTCTATTTTCATTACATAACAGAGAAGGGCATTTTGGACATGCTTTCAATCAATATATGAGCATATTTGTGTTCCATTTGTTTATGCTGCATTACCGACAAAGCCAGCACATCCCTGGGTATGTGCACTCATGATAGCACCATGTGTGTGTGTGCTGAACTAGTACAGGTTATTGTTTGTCATAGGGTCCTTAGTACTGGGTACCATGTTTTCTTTTATGTTTGTGTGAAGATAGGAACTGACCATTTCAACAAAAGTTTGTTTGCTCGAGTTATTCAGGTCTAGTACCTACAGCATAATGACACTTTTCATATAAGGCTCAGATGTGCCACTAGAAGCTTCTAGTATTTGAATTCCAACATTATAGCAGAGCTTTAGTTGTACTGAATTATTTTTTTGTGATCCATGTCTTGTGAGTTGAGCTATCAGCATCCATGTGATGTAGTGCTGACACACGGATGTTTATAGTCCTCTGTACTAGTTTCAGTTATTGAGATGAGCACAAGTAGTGTCTCGAGGTTTCAGCTAGCACTAGTAGTGTTGTTTTAACGATCTTTGTGGCTAATGGCACTACAGGGGCAAAGGTGTCGGTGTTGCCTTGCCTTTGTCCCCTCCTAATCTTTCTTCCAAGCAACAACTAACAATGCGAAAAGTGTATGCTACCTAGCTTCAGAGTTCAGTCTAGTAGTTACTGGAGTAGTTGCTTACTTTTGAAGAGGGGGATTCAGTAACCTATATATATTCTTAGAAAACAAAAGCTACAACTATTAATAAGATGGGAATGAATGCAATGAGTAGCTTCAAATACAAGTTATGATATGATATGCCTGGGGCTGCTATTAGACATTTTATATCTGAGTGACCATCTATGAGGGCATCAAAGCCATCAAAGTTGACCTCATAAGTTGATAGTAGTAATTGAGTGTTAGGAGGTGGTGGACTAGTGATAACTGTTCTGTTAATCTAGTAGGAGTAGGAGCAAAATTGAAATTGAATCCTGGTCAAGTCTGTAGTTTTCTCTGGACAATTGTGGTTGTGTGCCTTTTGAACTCGTTTACTCATGGATCTGTAATATTAACAGTCCCTGTTCTGGTCCAACAATGACTTTCCTTCTGTTACTAACTTTATTGAATTGGCCTTCTCCCTTCTGTTCACGTGTCCCTTTCAACTAGCTGTATTACCACTTACTATAAGTATTGCGCTTTCTCTGTGATACTAACAAGTATCTCTAGGGAATTCCAAATGAGCAGTTAATGTTGTTTCATGTGCTGTATTTAATAAATGAAATGGTGTTCAAATGAAATGACCAGTTAATGCCGCATTGTATTTAACATTTTTAGGTCTGAAATTTTGTAATGGTAGAGTAAAACTGTGTAAAGGTACAGATTCTAAATTGTGTGATATCTGATTCTAATCTTTTTTTCAATATATAGTCTCTACTCAATCTTTTTCATGTCTTCTATATTGAGTTGTTGTCATTCACTTTGCGGAACAATGAACAATCATTCATTTTGCTAAATTGTGTTCCTGTCGTTCATTGCAGGAATGAAGCGCCACCATCTTCATCGCCTTGGAGTGTAACAAGTTCTTGCATCCCATCCAGGCAAAAAAGTGAATTCATTGTCATTGTAATCTATTGCTCGGGAACTTAAATTATTATGAGTTGAATATGCAATGTAGCACCTTCAGATTTCATAGTTGAAACTTTATTTTGTATGTGACGGATGGGTCTGAATTGGTGTTTTAGATCTTGCACACCTAGCATTTGTACTTGATGGGTCTGAATTTGATGCATCTGTGCGTTTGCATCTAGCCATCCAGGTGCTTGCCCCTGTTTTCTTTCCTATGCAACCGAATGTCAACTTTTGAATGTTTGGTTTTGATCCTAGAGAGGTGTCGGGGACAACCACAAGGGCCCCCGAATAACCGGGGAAAAGCCCATTTTCGCGAAATAATAAAAACGCAAAACAAACACATCAACGACGGACTACAACCACGGCCCGACTAACGCCAACGGCCCAGCAAGCAGCCGGCCCCAGCGCCCCCTCAGGTGAAACTCCGCCTCGCTTGAGGGCGGGACGCCCCCTCGGGCGAAACTCCGCCTCGCTTGAGGGCCGGACGCCCCCTCGGGAGAAACTCTGCCTCGCTCGAGGGCCGGACGCCCCCTCGTGCGGGACTCCGCCTCGCTCAAGGCTCGCGTGGGTCCCCCACCTCCGGCTCGTGACGTCGCGCCCCGCTCTCCCGACCGAGCATTAAATGCTCGGCACGTCGCGGCGCCGGGTCAAGAGCGAATCCTCACCACACCGGCCCTCGACACCGCCCCGGAATCCCGCCCCGCGCCGTTCCGCCAACCTCCGCCCCGTGCGGCCATCTCTCGCCACCGTACGACGCCGTGCGGTGAGGCCGGTGTCAACTCCGTGACACTGTGCCACCCGCCCCCGTACGGTCGGCGTGCCGCGCCCTCGAAAGAGGACGGCGAAACCCTCGAAAAGGGTACGAACACCCGCCCCACACCCACACGGGGCGACACCATGACATCAAACCGGCGGAGCGCGTCTCCCCCGTCACCTCTCGGCCCCGTTTGGCCATCCCCGCCGCCGTGCAACCATCCCGGCCCCTGTGTGGCCATCCCCGCGCGCGCGGGAACCCGGGGCGACAAGACGTTGCCACGCCCGTGGATGTGCACCTCACGGTCTTCCGTCGGCCGCACCCTCGAGTCGGCGTACGGACGGCGCCGACCGAGCGGGAAGTTCCCACATAGCCACCCTCGAAGCCGCTCCCCGGGCGAGAACAGGCACACCATGACGCCCGACGGGAGCAAGAGTCGCCAGGACAGCCATCAACTCCGTGGCATTGTACGCCATACCGCCACACGTAATTAGAACAACGTGACATGATTGTAAACCGCTTCCCCCCGGCTATAAAAGGAGGGGGCGGTCCCTAGCCGCAGGTGACGAATAGCCGCACACTTCCGCCCACGTTCACGATATTGTCACTTTGCCTCAATCAAACCTCGGGGACTTGGAGGCTCCTCCTCCTCTCTCGCCTTGCTTGTAGCGCCCCTCTCGCAAGCACCATGGTGCAACGCAATACGGTGCCTCGAGCACACCCCTGCCGGACGTACGGCCTCGGCGGAACCGGGATAAAACCTCGTGTCACCTAGTTGCTTAGCACCGACCATCGAGAGATAGATCTCGGCGCTCGTACTAGTTAGTGTCGGGACTACTTTCCACACCGATAGTTGGCGCGCCGGGGTAGGGGGACGCGCCGAAGATCGGCTTTCCACCGGCCATCTCGATGGTGATCCGCACCGAGTACGGGTCCCGGAGGTACTCCATGGGCGGCTCGGACCCCTTCCCGGTTGGATTCGAAATGCGGTTCGGGAGCCCGAATTTTCGGGCCACGGGGAATGACTACCTCATGCGTATCACCAAATGCGACGAGCTCCACCCGTGGCGGTCGACCGGGCCGGGACCGGTTCCCGCCACACCGCGGCCGACGCTCCGGCACCCACACCGGCGGATGCTCGTGGGCCCGTCGGCACCTAGATTCCGGCGGTGTTCGGCCAACGCTCGCGCCAGGCGCGAATGGAACGACGTCGGGCCGCGCGCGCTGCTACACAACGTGACACACCCGCCAGCGGGATGACAGCCGCACCCGCAGGGAAGCGCGAGACTCCCGAGCCGCGGTTCCCCCACGGGATGCGCAATGCCGCAGCACCTAAGGGTTATGAAGCAGGAGATAGCGATGAAGCAAAAGGATGTCTTGGGCAAATCTTTTATAAGTGATCAAGCACAACATGGGAAGTAAATTAAAGCTGCATTGGTACCTTTTCTTCTTGCATGAAGGGCCATGGCTATGCGACAAAAAGGTATGTGAGAAAGTCGAGCTCTATGACTTTAAATAAAACGCTTTTCGGGAGGCAACCCATTTCTTTTTGTTTTTATTCCTTTCCTAGAGAGAATAAAGAATGAAACCATCTTATAATGATCAACTCGTGGTTATTAATCTAAGTTTAGTTTTCCTTTTTAGAACCACCATCATGTTCATGCTCATATTTATTTATTTGTATGCATTGCATTTTGTTATCGACGTGATGTTTCTTTGCGTATACATGTTTTGCACATAGTTGCCTTGGTTGTTTTATATACTTAATGATGTATGCTTCAGTTTCCATGTTAATGATTCATAGGTCCCTATGAGTATTTTTCCTTTCGTGATCTTGTGTAAACGTGGTGTTTAAACATGATTGCGGGCCATCATCATTAAGTTCGATAAACCTTGCTGGCTTTTCATATGTTTTCGTATTGCATTGGTTAGTTTATAAGCTTTGCAATGCGCTTAATTTTTCTTGTGCTATAAGAGTTATTGATCTACGGACAAACATGGTGTTTTAACCCTAGATTTATCAACCTTTATGGCTATGGAGAAATTGAGCAACCTAGTTATAAACATGGTGTTTAGAACTAGGTGAAAACATTGTCTTTGTTTATATGTTTTCCTATCATGTGCATACACACCTTGCACCACGTACACTCATTAGATTTTTATTTCTCATTAGACTAATTATGCCACAAGTTGAGAGTCCTAGGAAACATAGGATTGTTGGCAATTCTATCTACTCCCAACCGTCACCTTGGGGGTAGAATGTGCGCTTAAAACGTCTTGCAGGCAAGATAGAGACTCTCACTACGAGGAAATTGAAGGATGGTTAAGATAAAGATGTTTTGTATTCTTCTTCCATGCCTAGCAAAATGCTAAGCATGGGGGAGACCCTGAATCTTCAACACAGAAGTGCAACATGACGCTCTAGAAGATAGAATGATCAAGATCATTAACGTCTCCGGGTCAATGCGCAATAAGCCACCGATCTCATCAAAATTCTGCGTGGTCTTGAAGGGAAAACACTGAATATTTTAGATATTTAGAAGCACTATGAAGTTATGATTCCAACAAATCAAGAATCAAGACAATCAGAGGTTCCTACAAGAGGTTATGCCCGAATCACCGAGTGCAACACGTCCTGAAATCAGTTTTGGACAGCACGCAGCGCTGAAGTAAAACGGACATAGCTCCCTTGTTTGAACTCCGTTTTTGATGAATGACCACACGTTGGAAAGGTAATTTCATAAAATTTTAAATAGAGCTATATTTCAATATATGTTCTATTCTGAACAGATGGGAAATCCATGAAAAAAGAGACAGTAAGGAGATGATGAGAACAAGAAAGAGGAGATGGTGATGACAACATTGAAGAGAAGAGCGGCCAATGACTACATTAAGCATACGAGATCAAATCCAGAAGTTTAGGAGCATTGATAAATCAAGACAAAAGCAAAAGCCACATCGAAACATGGAGATGTTGGAAGAAGGCAACGAAGAACTACAAAGGATGGCAACATCTCCATGGACCTTCTCTTCTCCGAACATAAATGCTTGTAAGTATGCCTTCAACCTTATTAGCTGCAACATTTTGTTTTTCTCTTCCAACAATAACATGGATACTAGGAGGACAACCTAGGTTTCTTTTTATTTTCAATAGATAGACATGACCATGTGTTCACCTCGATGTTTTATATTGCCTATGCTTACGGAAAGATGATGAAAGTTGCCGCTTTGTTTTACCTACATGAAGTTATACATGTCTTGGCTAATTGCTCTCTATAATATGATCTGAAATTAATTTAAATACCGACTCTTTTATTTGTGGATGTGAAATGACTATGCTCTAGACCCACATACATATCTTTGCTCTTTGATTTAAGTTTATGGATAGTCGGATAACTTGTAGTTTTTATGAAAACTTAACTTTTATGCTATCTACATACTTGTGATGCTCTTGCAAAGTTCTACCTACCAAAGCCATATACATATATGTTATATGATAACAAAACTTGTAGATTGCAAACATATGTTTTGATGAGTTGGATTAGGATTGATTTCTATGGTTCGAGACTAAGAAGTTGGTCATTCCTTTGTGTAACTTTTCATGCTAGCCTTTTTGTCCATGCATTGTGGGTTTTCACATCGAAAATTTCACAAACTCCGCTGGGCATCCACCATAAACAAAAACATCTTTTTGTGATCACCTCCTTGTTCACAACCCAATTTGAGTATGGAGTAAAATTCTTGATGGAGATTCAAATATTCCGCAAGATTATGGAATTTATACTTACTTTAGCAGTCATTTCCACTCCTGCTACTGCTATTAAGATTACTACAGAAGTAGAAATTAAATGATGAAGCAAAGAAATATTTCAGAGTTCTCTTCCCATTCATGTGTGTCTCATCCATTACAATGACCCTCCTATTTATAGGAGTAGGAGCGATAGGTCATTTTCCGCCGAGCCCTGGTAGGTACAACATTTACAAAAAGTCCCTTGAGCTTACACAAAGGCCCATTAATCCTTATCTGGGCTGAGACAATCCCCCAACTGTAGCCCCTCAGCTACTTTGGTTTGGCCGACACAACAAAGTGAAGTAGTTGAGTACATACGGAGTGGCACATACCTTATTGTAACTTCAGCCCTGAGGAACACCCTCAAGACATTCCACCCATATGCCTCACTAAAAACTCCATTCCAAAAACCTAGTGGGGAAAACATAATGGAGAAAAAAGCACGTACGCCTAGCAGATTTACACACGCATGAAGTTACTAGTCCGCCTAACCAATGATTGCATTCGGTCTTTGTCTTCATGGTGAAGGAATGCCTTCGGTGATGGCATCGTCTTCACCATTGTCGCTAAGATGGTCTGCATCCTCAAAACTTCTTCACTTTCCACTTCGATTTTGCCTTTGAAGCCTTTGTCTACTTCTCTTTTCATTGTTGCTTTTCCTTCGGAGCATCGTCGATGATGATGTGCCCTCTCTTCCTCTTCGGCCACAAGCACCAAGCAAGACTTCACCTTCGGGGTGACACCGTTCATCCTGATACCACCATAGCCCCTCTTGTCCGGTGTTTGTGATGAAACCCCTTCGTGCCACAAGTAGGTGTTGACAAAAGTGGCGTCGGTGAAGTAGATGAAGACGAAGTCGAAGTCGACGAAGTAGACAATGAATCCCCTCGCAATGAAGGCGCATTGATGATGAAGTAGGCGACGAAGATGAACTTGAACTCGATGCCGATGGAGTCAATGAAGAAGACGAAGTCGGGGTCGACACAGACGAAGTCGATGTCGACAAAGTGGGCGATAACATCCCCTAGGACGAACACATGTCGACGATGGAGTTGGTGATGAGGTCGATGACGCGGTAGTCAACAATCGCCGACAGGGTATTTGGAGAAGCCCCTCGTGCCAAACATCTATTGGCGACGAAGTAGTCGACGATGAAGTGGTCGATGACGAAGGCGTAGTCGATGACAACAAAGTAGTTGATGAAGTGTCTGGAGCCGAACTCTGTCAGTGACAAAGTAGACAACGTATATGAGGTCCTTGCTTTTCGGTTCAACAAATCATTAAGACAAGTCATTCTTAATCAAGAAACTCAAAGAACCTGTATTCTATAAACGATGTGAAGCCTCTCACTCCCGTGGATGTTCCTGAGCCCCTCAGGTTGCTGCTTCGGATGTGAATCCTTCTGGTGACCCCTCCATCATTGTTGATTCTTTGAAAGTACCGTAGAGCCTTCCTCCGTAGTTACCCTTCGGTCCAAAAGGAGGACACCGAAGTTCACGCTCCCTGATAGCTACCGAGCCTCTTATAGAGCTTGTAAAGATGTTTTGTCAAGCCTCATATAGGGCTTTAGTTTAAGGTTTGCCTCACGCAAACTAATCCGAAGCCACTCTCGGGCCTTTGAGGTCTCAAATCCGAAGCCACTCTCGGGCCTTCGGGGTATCTCGTCAGTTTGCCTCTTGCCAACCACTACGACTGATCTCTGGCCATTACACGTTTGCCTCTTGCAAACCACTCCGGGCGTCTCTAGCCTTTACACGTTTGCCTCTTTCAAACCACTTCGACCAATATCTAGCCTGTACACGTTTGCCTCTTGCATAGAGATTGTGGAATGAATATGTCATTAATCACATTTAATCTCTACCTCCTTCCTAATATTAAAGCGAGGAATACTTCTGCCACTTTTTTCGTCTGTCAAAATTCAGGGTGAAACCAGACTTCAACCGTTTGAACCATCAAGTTTATGTAAAAGTCGTGCCTGAACCCCGGCCTAGAAAACTGTCTTTGTTCCTGAACCGAAGTCGGGTTGAGGGAAAATCAAGCGGCAGCGATGGTAGCTGGTGACCTGGTGGGAATTTGGTGGGAACGCACATGGTAAGATTGACTCCAACAAGGAGTTGCAAAATAGGAGAGGCATTCCTCTGTTTTCCTTCTAAACAGTAGATGCATCATCCATGTGAAAATCATCATCTCCAACAGGACGGAGGAAAAAGCAGATGCAGTGCACAGGGAGGGAGGGGAGACAGAGCTGAAGGTGGTTCTCGACGCCAGATTCGCAGGAGACGACGTGAGGAGGTCGAGCCCGGCGGCCAGGCCGCTGCACAGGGGGAGGAGGGAGCAGGGGCGTCGTGTGTCCTCCGTCGATTCGAGCTCCAGAACTCACCATCGAGTGAGCGGACGACCAGAGGTGCTTGTGAAGGAGAAAGGGAGCCGCCCCGCCGGAGGTGAGCACGGGGCCGCAGTCGTGCCCGCACCCGCTGTCGCCCCCGAGCTCGCCTGCCCCGCGGCCAGCGCTCGTCGGCCCGCGCACGCGCCGCTCGCTTGCCGTTGCGGCTGCCCCCGAGCTCGCCCGCCGCCGCGCCTAGCGCGCGTCGGCCCACGCCTGTGCCGCTCGCCCACCGCCGCACCTGCGCCCACTCGCCTGTGGTCGCGCAGCTCGCCCGCGTCCGCTTGCCCGCGCCGCACTGCTCGCCCACCGTGCCCACCTTCCTCCTCGTCAAATGCATAGCGGGAGAGAGGTGATTCATTTTTACCTCTCCTCTCTCCTCACAAGGCAAAATGCCTGCTACTTTGCTTAGTATGTTGGAGATGAATTTGGCCATGCAAAGTGTTGCGGGTGAGGCATATATGGCCCGAGAAACAAGCAGACGATGAGCTCTTTAATTCCGTTCTTTTGTTTTCCTTTTAATTTATTAACCAAACAATATATGTGTTACAACTTTATGAAACTGGTTATGTACGTACGTATTTGAACGGTTACACAACTGCAAATGATTGCATGATAAAATTTTGTATAGATTTTTTATTTAATTATTTTATATAGCTCTAAAAAGTAATACAAGTATGCCATTTTTAATTTTATAAAATAGCAACACAATATGCACATTCCTAATTAATATCAGAATCGATTATATGGTTCTAGGTCTCTGGTCTTCATTTGTGAAAGTATCTCTTAATCTGGCACACAATAAAAAACAACATAAATGATTAATCACATTTAACCTATGTCTAGTCTCCCTAGGGTCTAGCGCATTTTGAAACATACTGAAAAAATTATTCCACAAAAGTGAAATCAAAGATGGGAAATCTTGCACACAATAATAAAATAAAAAAAATGTTTAATTATATTTGACCTATGTTTAGTCTCTCTAAAGCCAAATTTTTTTTTGAAAAGCGCGAAAAAAATTTCCATCCCCGCTCCATTTGCTAATTGGGTGGGCCCAACATTTCTGAGGTGGGCAACTGGCAACACTTTCGCAGCACCACCCGCCCGGCCCAATCCAAGCACCACCTTCGCGCAGCGCACGCCACGCGAGCGAAACCCTGACCTCCTCCGCTGTCTCCGCCTAGGGTTCCGGCGATGGCGCACGGCGGCTACCCGCGCCGCGGCGCCGCCGTCCGCCGGCCTAAGTCCTCGGCCTCCGCCGCCGCCGACCGAAAGCGGAAGCGGGCCGCCGCCACCAAGACCGCCTCCCTCAAGAACCAGATCCGCTCCACCGAGCGCTTCCTCCGCAAGGTACTTGCCGTTGACGAGCCCCGGGGTCTCCTCGCTCGAGGTCGGGACCCTCTCGCTGCTCTTTGTTCAGCCCCATGGTGCGGTTTAGCTGTTTGCGTGCGGACTGCGGAGCGATGGGTGTTTGGCTGGGAGCCTCTCGGTTTTCTAGCTAATTGATTGAAACATTTCGCCAGTCGTAGGTTCGACTTTAACTAAACATGGTAGTTTGGATGTGATGTTGAATTGCTCGGTTACTAGTTGTGTTCCATTGTTTGCTAGGGAGGTATATTGATGGTTCAACTGATGAGGCCTCTGTTTTTTCGCATTTGGCTCAGTAGACTAGTTCATGGTGTGTTCAGGCAGTTTATAAATGTGGCATTTAGTATTGAATACTGATTCAAAGAACTAACATATGAAATGTTAAGTATGCTGCTCAATCTGATTGATCGGAAAAGGTTATGAAAGGATTTGTTCCTGTCAGAGAAGTGAGAAAGCGTAATTGAACTTGATTTGGAAGAGTGTAGTCATGACTATGTTCATGCCTCTTTCTATGCATCTACTAGACTACTACATATAGTTTGTTGTAGGAAAACAAAATTTTCACTTCTATTGGAACCATGTAGGAATAAACTGACAATTCACCTTTCTCAATGGAGGTACAAGCTTAGTCTTGCTTGCACTGTTCTAAATCAATTCCACTTTCTTTGAGCTATATTTAAGGAGGTAGCTTGTCCATTTCTGTTTTCATGAATAAACTCCCAATTTCGGCAGTGAACCATAGCCCCCTTTTGTTTACCTATGGTGATATGTTATGCTGTATGTTTAATTTTCAGGACCTTCCAGATGATGTTAGGATTGCTCAAGAGAAGAAACTTGAAGAACTGAAGAGGCAGCAAGAGCTTCAGAATCAACTGGCTGTGCAACGGACAGTACAGTTGAGAGATAGGAAGATAAAATTCTTTGGTATGTTATTACTCATCTGGTTTGTTCCTATCCATCTCTGGTGCCTTTCTTTTCTGTCTGTCTGTACTTACACTCTTCTTGATGTTGGTGTCCAAACTACAAAGAGAGGCGAAAGATTGAGAGGATGATACGTCGCCTTGAGAAGCAGCATCGTTCAAATGGTGATGATGTCAGCAATAAGCTGTCAAAATTGCGAGAAGATCTTGAATATGTTAGGGTAAGCTTCTTACAGTACAGCCTGATGATACAATTATCATTACAACTTTCTTCTGCTTGCTGAATCATTCTCCCATTATATATCTGAACCTGCTTGAGTTTTGAGCTAAAGCTTATATATCTTTACTCGTGTGTAGTTTTTCCCAAAGAATGAGAAATATGTCTCACTATTTGCTGGAGGGAATAACGTGGATGTGGATAAGTGGCGTAAACAGATCAAAGAGAATCTCATGGCTGCTGCAGCGAACGGAAAAGATTTAGAAGGTGCATGTTTGTGTTACTATTTCTCTTGATGACCTTTGAAATCTGTACTGCCCATTTGACTGGATATCTAGTACGTAAATTACTGAACTCTATTCTTGATCATTCAACAGAGACAGCAAGTGACGATGATACCTTGGATGTGAGTGATGATGATTTCTTTGTGTCTGGAAGTTCAAGTGATGAAGAGGCTGATGATGAGTGGACTGATAAAAGTGCTAAGTATGATTCACAAACAACAGCTTCTGTACTAACGTGTTCTTATTTCGTTTTCACTTGGTGTGCTAATATTACTAGTACTAACCTTCTGCAGGGAACAAGCTTCCAGTGCTTCAGGTAGGGCAGCATCTGGCATGTCAAGCGATGAGAAGAACCAGGTACTTTTAGAAGGGGCTGTTTTAGTTTTCTTCTGAGTTTTATCAAATTCGCAGTTTGTGTTTCCTTGTATGTAACCGCACCTCCTTTTTTTGCAGCGTCGGAGAGATGCTCGAGTTCTTATGCCACCACCTCGCTCGTTAGCACCAAATAGAGCCAGATCTGCAGATAAACGTGTGATATCAAGCTCAAGCAATACTTCTAACAGCACAAGCGGTGAATCATTTAAGAATAGAAGAGTGCCAAATCATCCTGGAGATCATAACAGCAATCTGAGTTCAAATTCTGATGCTCAAAAACCACGTCGCAAGAGGAGGCATAAGAAGAAAAAGAAGCTGGTATAACCATCTTCTAAAACCTTGCATCCATCCTGTTTTTTGGAGAGCTCATTTGTCACCATCACCAGAATATCTACTTGACTACTTCTGCATAAATTATAAATCATGGGTCTTGTGGTCCCTTGGATGATGCTGGGAAATCAGCACTTTGCTATCATCATATTATATGCCCAAACAATCAAAGTCCATCTGCTGTGTGGGCACTCTTAAGGCTTGGGAACTGTAATGAGTATTCAGCATTGCACAATTCACAAGTGGAGATCCACACAAACAGTAATTTTAATAAAAAAATTGATACCTTGGACACTTTTTTTCAATATCACAGGAAGGGAAATCTTGTCACATGATGTTTGTATGGCTAAGTTAGTTATGCTTACCTATCTGTAGACAAGTTAGTCATCGTATCTGCCTACTTGGTTTTGCCTTGTCCTGTTTGTCTGCCATAGAAGAACAGTTAGGGTGATTAGATGTCTATATTATACTTGATGACACTTATGTTATTAATCCATATATGCAGTCTCACCTTGCTACTTCTGTACCTGAACAGGCATGAATATTCGAAAGTGTGTGTATCGTGGGGGGTGGAAACTTGAGATTCCCAGCAACATTTGACTTTCAGCCCGGTCAATTTGTTGGAAAGGGGGGAAAAACACAGTATGTGTGGTGTGCGTGAATGCCTGGGCAAGTTGATGATTTTGTATGCTCGCTCCTGATGTAAAACAACTCTGCATCCATTTGTTTGCGGATATCACTTACAGTGCCTAGATCTTGCCAATGCATGTTCGGTTTACTCGCGAAATTTCATTTTTCATTCATGATCAACCATTAACTCATGGTGCTGGCCTGGAATGGTGGAACAGGGACAGCTCCATGGATTCAGGACACCCTGTGTCTTGTCTGAAAGGGGATGCTTTCATCCTCGCTAAGTTGCTAGGCTGTGAATTGGTTGCCTGCTGGCTGCTCCCAGCACTCTGAGATCTCATGACCTGTATGCATGATACGTATGTTGCATTGTCCCCCAGCTGTCTGATTCGCATCTACTGTGTGGTTGTGGGTCTGCTGCGCGGCTTGTCCGTTGCTGAAGCGTTTTCACCGCCAGTTGCAATTACTGTTGCGTCATAACTGGTGCTCTGATTTTTCCCTTTAACGTGTGATGTTTACAGTGCCAGTAACGTTTCGTTGTCGCCTGCCCTCCACCACTGCCTCTGAATTTTCTCGTGTAGCCAGCCATGCATTGGGTCGCATGGTCGGCCCCTGGAGGCCCCGGCTGCGCTGCAGTGACATTCAGGCTGCCTGCGGGTCTCCTGGTGCCGTCGTCATCGCTCACCGCTCTCGCTCGTCAGGGATTCCCCGGCGGCCTGCGTCTTGTGCTGTGCTCTATGCTACGTGTCGTCACTCTCAAGTGTTCATGAATCTGTTTGCTGCGAGGAACTTTTACTGTTTGGACGCTTGTGTCGTTATCCGTAACAGAACAAAAGGACCAAGTAGAGGCGTTCGGGGAATGCGTGCTTGTTCCTTTTCGGAGATTTGAATGCTTTGTTTGCCAATTTCTGGCACGAATCTTTGATATCATCATCAGCATGAGAGAATAGAGATGGTTGCTGCAATGCAATGCACGGTTGTGTTGATCTTGTGCCTGGCCATCTACGGCAGTCTTCAACGGCAATCAGGCATGATGGTACCAAATTAGTTGTAAACGATGGCCGGCCATTGACGGCTATCGGTTACCAGAAAGGACTTTGTCGAGTTTACTCAGATCTGAATGCCTCTCGTTGCCATGGTTTCGTTCCGACTTCGAATGCCTCTTGTTGCAAGGAACAAAAGAATGCCCCTGCAAATGGCAAGACATGAAGAGACAATGAAAAAGAAGCAGCTTTATTACCAGAAGACAGAACAGTTGGCACACAGAAGTTTTTGGTGATTTATGTTTGTCATCTCGGGAGTCAGGAGACACCAAAAAGGAAAAGAACTTTGATACGAGTTTATTTGAACTCAAATTTCCCTCTGTTTCTTCCATTCACATGTTTCTCCAAACTTGTTGTTCGTCATCACTACTCATACAAAAGGGAAATTCAAAAATGACAAATGAAAAGCTTCAGCCTATGTACATGTACACAAATAATCCTAGCTCATCGTCCCTCCGCCGCCCTATACTGCTACTCGGCTGGATGTCTGATCCGCAGAGACGATATCAGATCAGCACTGCCCATCCGTTATCTGATGGCACACGGTATGTATAGTACGGCCTGCATACTCCACCTCAATCCGTGAACCATCACGTTCTTGTGTCCGTGTGGTAGGTACGTGTCTGGGGGCTCTCTGGGCTTATTAGCTGGCCGCCGCCGTAGAACATGAGATGATGCACGTACGTATGGTATGGGGCAGAGGCCACCACCCTCGCCATGGACCCTCAATGCTTTAATTTTCGTCATATCAAGTAATTCCATGTCTGTTGATCGATGGAGCACCACGCGCATATCCACCGCCGGATGATCAATCGAGAGATCTCTCGTGAGTCTTGACCAGCATGCATGTATGTCCGTCTGATGCTCTGATCCACGCGCGCGTCCACAGATTCTTCCATGCTCGTGAATCGCGATGCACGGTCGTCGTCCGGAACTCCGATCATCTTGCTTCGGAGCTCCTCATGATCCTCAGCTTCTTGCAGGAACAGACGAACATACTGCAAAACCCAGAGAAATTGGTGGGTCAGATCGATCAGCTGATTCTTCCTCCGAAGCACGGAGCTAATTGATAAGCTAACGTATATATGCAGAGATCTTGGTGTAGTAGCTAGTACTTACTCCCATGGCACGTCGCCGGCGAGCATGAGGTCGCCGTCCTTGTCCTCGTAGGCGACGGCGAACTGGCCGCAACCGGCGCCGTCGGGGGAGGAGGAGAAGCAGCCGAAGAGCGCGTCCAGCGCGTCCCTCAGCTCCCTGTACCCGCCGTACGTCCGCAG
Organism: Cenchrus americanus; assembly: GCA_947561735.1. Lineage (NCBI taxonomy): Eukaryota > Viridiplantae > Streptophyta > Magnoliopsida > Poales > Poaceae > Cenchrus > Cenchrus americanus. Next base: position 6,059,822 of record OX387240.1, on the reverse strand, counting down.
GTCGACCTTCCGGAGGTAGGGCGCGCCGTCCATGCTCACCTTCACGTACAGGCCTCCCTGTCCCTGCTCGCCGCCGCCCTTCGCCGCCGTCCTCCTCGCGGACGCCGCGGAGGCAGCAGCAGCCTCCGCCGCCGCGTGGAACGCGTTCTTCCGGTACGTCCTCACCGGCGGCCACCCCACCACCTGCACCCTGAGTTCAGAAAAAAACACAAATCGTCAGCTCAGCTTGCCTTCGTTCGTCGATGGACCTGTAGTGAGAAGGAAGAATCGAGGACCGGAGCACTTACTTGGAGGCCGGTGCGGCGTCGTCGTCATTGCCACCGCCGGTCCCGGAGGCCTCGCTCTTGACCACCGACGACGACCGTTTCGCCGCCGTCGTCGGCTGCACGATGGTGACGACATCGCCGCCGGGCGGGCCGAGCCGCAGCTCCGCGTCGATCATCTCCATGGTCTAGCGATGAGAACTCGCGGAGAAGATGGAGAGGAGGAAGAAGAAGAGGCTTGTGACTTGTGAGAGGATGCTTGGCTTGCACTGCTCGTCGTCGTCGTTCGGTTGCGTGCCTTGGAGGCTCGCATATATAGAGGCGGTTGGTTAGCAGCTTACCAGTTGCGTGCTCTAGTCTACAGCAAGCTAGCAAGCTAGCTCGTGCCAGCCAGCACACGTCTCCAGGGTATGGCAGGTGGGACCGAGGGGACACCGAGGGCGGGCCGACAGGTGGGGTCCGGGAGGCTGGTCCAGGTCCGAGGGTAGAAAAATATTGTCGGGGACAGTAATTAGGCCCCCTAATTAAGGGGATAATCGCCCGTAATCAAATGCAAAACGCCTATCAACCACCGGCCAGGCGCCGGTCCACGGCCTGCTCCGGCCTAGCCGCGCAACTCATCAGGAAGGCCCGGCCCGCTCGAAAGGCGCTGACCCCTCGAGCCGATATCCGCCTCGCTCAAGGGTTCGCGCCCCTCGAGCGGATCTGTGCCTCGCTCGAGGGCGCTGACCCCTAGAGCCGATCTCCACCTCGCTCGCACCTGCCCTGTCCGACCGCAACATTTAATGCCCGTCCCCGCCGCGGTCAAAGGGAGATCTTCTCTCGTGCCGAATCCCTGACATGTCAGGGGTCTGACACCGCCGGAGCGGCCACCCCCGTCGTTGTAGGCGCACGCACAACACTGTGCGGACGGGCGGGGGTCATTCCCCCGCACTGTTCCACCTGCCCCCGTCATCCTGTACAGCCAACCCCTCGAAAGGGCATGGGTGCACCCTCGAAGGAGGTACAGCGCGGCAGGCACAACCCACCTAACGCGGCGCCGACTGCACTTCGCATGTCTTCTCTGTCAACCCCGGCGCCGCTCGGCCACTCCGGGCACGCGTGCGGACCCCACCGGACGCGTGCCGCCATCTCCGCCGCCGTGGACGGCACGAACGTCACTGTGCGGACATGCTGATGGCGTGCCGGCCATCCCGCGCCGCCAACTTCAGTCCTTCCGCGGCATGGAGACCCTCGATTTAGTAAGACCGCCCCTCGAAGTCAAGGCGGGAGGAATCCCGACGACGACCACTCCGCCCGCGGAAGCCGGAGGACGCCGCCTACCGGCGACATGATCGTGACATGCAGGACGAGACAAGACGGCGCCACGCCCCGTCGTACACGAGCGCCACTTCGCCGGCCACTACGCCGGCTTTGTAACCCCTCCCTCTTGGCCTATAAAAGGGGGAGGCGGAGCCCCTTGCACGGGGCCGATCTCCATACTTTCAGTTCACATCCCACCGATATTGGCACTTTGCCTCAATCACGTAGACAGAGACTTGGAGGATTTCCCTTTCTCTCCCGCCTTGCTTGTAGCCCCCCTCTGCAAGCACGCCCGGTGCTAGCTAATACAAGTGCGAAAGCACATCTGCTGGACTTACGGGCACGAGGTCGGAACCTGGATAAACCCCGTGTCTCTTTAGCTACCACCGACCATCGAGGGACAGATCACAGCTGATTACTAGTTGGTGCCGGTGCTAATTCGGACACCGACAGTTGGCGCGCCAGGTAGGGGGCCAGCACTGTGATCATCTGATCTCGTTCCCGCGATGGTGATTGTCACCGAGCAGACATCGGAGAGGCTCGCCTGGGGCCAATCCAACTCGTTCCCGACCGGATTCGAGATCTGGTTCGGGAGCATCCACTACCAGGCGACCGACAACGGCTACCACATGCGTATCCTCAACATGGATTCGCTAAGGGCCGCGCCGCCTGGGACGTCGGCAGCACCAATGCCGGCGGTGTTCCCGCCAACACCACCCCGACGCCGCAAGCGCTCGGGCAAGTGCTCTCGATGGGCGCGCACGGCACAGCGCCAAGCGGCGAACGCCGCCCCCCTCACAGGGGGCCGAGACCAGCGAGCCCCTCCAGGACGGAGCGAGGCAGGACGACACCTCCGCGCACGCCACGGTGCCCCCAAGGGGAGGACCTGGCGTCTTCCCCACGGGATGCGCAACGGCGCGGCAACATTCTCCTCGTTGGTCAGCACCAACCTGTCCGAGTACGACGACTTCCCGGACCGCAACTGGTGGCACATCCGGGAGCTCATCGCCACGTCACCGACTCATACCGCGACACCGACGGCGAGGAGTACGACTACTACCGCGACGCACTGGACTGGGACTACTCGGGGTTGCGAGACCCCAACGCCGTCGCGCGGTTCCAAGCCGCGGCGACCTACTACCTCACCTGCTCCGATGACTCCAGTGAGGGGGAGTACGACCCCACTCGTGAGTGCTTCATCGTCGTCCTCCCGGAGGGCAAGGATGAGGGAGGCGGAGCGGGCGACAACGAGGTCCGCAACACCGTGGCGGTGACCCCACCAATGGGGGCTCCGCCACCCGACGCGGCGCGCGCCACACAACTGGCTCAGCTTCGCGAGCTCGAGGTAAAGCTGAACCAGGAGCGTGAGCAGCTACTTCGACTGAAGGCTACGCTCAAGAGGGAGAGGGCCGGACCCTCGACCCAGGGCGCGCACGTCGCGGGCCGCGTGGCCCGCGAGCGCATCAATGCCGACGCCGACGTGGATGAAGAGCCCGTCATGATGAGGGCCAGTCATAAGCTAGTGATGGCTGCGACCATGATCCAGGCCATGCCGGAGCCGTCGACACCCGAAGGGCGGAACCTGCGCCGCGAGGCGCAGAACCTCATGGAACAGGTCGCGATGCAGCAGGTTGAGAGCTCCGCGTCGCGTATGCGACACCCATCCGCCGTGAAGACCGGTGGCGACGAGCACGGCCCGCAGGCATCGGTCCACACTCCGCATCGGGTGCCCACTGTCAACGAGAGGAACCAGAGGTCCCCATGAAGGACCGGATCAGGGACACGCGTGGTGCGCCGGATGACGGCGATGCACGCAACATTTTGAACAAGAAGAAGCATGACGCCGCCCGGCACACGGTTACGACACACGGCATGACGGGCGATACGACGGCCGGAGGACAAGAGCCCGACGCCGGAGCCGCCGGGCACGCGTGTGTTCAGTCGAGCCATCCGCACGGCTCCCATCCCCCCACGCTTCCGCCAGCTGACAACCGCACCGTCCAAATTTTACTCCAGAAATTGCCCAAATAAAATTTCTATGATTTTCAAACTCAGAAATGATTTTAAGAAATTTTATTTTGAAAACGGAAAAGGGCTAGATAAATCTAGCATGCAAATGCAAGGTTTTGGAATATCAAATATGCAATTTTGGAAATAAAAATTTTAGAAAGGGAAATATGAGATAAATACCAGTTTGACCTTTTTGGTAGAAAGGACCCATCATTTTTAGTCCGGCGAGCAGGACTCTTCTTAGCGATCAATTCCATTCAGCACCCCACTCCGGAGAAGTAGATGTTGATGCCATTTCAATCTTCCGCCATTCTTTCCAAATTTTCTTTACCCTTCTTGACGGAGATTTCTTTTTCAGGGTTGAAGGCTCCGTCCTTCCCCAAGCTGCTCAACACTATCCTACTCCAAATAGCATTGCTCTTCCTTGTTCTGAAACTTGAACTTAGGTTCCTCTCCCCAATGCGGAAACGGATGATACCAGATCCCACATTGATTCTGGCCCGGACATCACTGAGGAATGGTCGCCCAAGGATGAGCGGCATTCCTCCCTCATCATCCATATCCAGAACCATGAAATCTGCGAAGACGTAAGAGCCTTTGACCTTGACCAATAAGCTCTCAGCAATCCCCTCTGGATATTGGATCCTTGAATCGGCGAGTTGGATAGTCCGTGTTCTTGGAGAGAGAGTCGGATATCCTAGTTGCTCGAACATGGCCTTGGACATGAGATTAATACTTGCACCAAGGTCGCAAAGAGCATGCCTGATCTTCTTGTGATAGATTGTGCACGTGATAGTTGGATAGCCTGGATCTTTCTTATGCACCACTATTGATTCCTCCCATGGATCAAGAATTTGTTGCATGGGCTTTCTTGCATAGTCAGAAGCATGTGTCTTCCTAGGTGGCTTACCCCACTTGGTTGACACTACACTAACATTTTCACAAGAGGATACGGGTTGCCCCGGGATCCTCCCATTATCATTAATGTGTTTTAGGGATGACCATGAATTTCCCCCTTTTCAGGTTGCATGTGCATGTGCTGTTGCCGCATTCAAGCTACGGCGTCCTGACCGGATGTCGGCCTGTTTAGTTGCCTTAAAAAAATAGGGTGGTTTTGAAGGTCCAGTAGGAAGGATTAAATATAGACTAGTTACAAAACTAATTAAATGGACGGACGGAAAATTGCGAGACGAATCCATTAAACCTAATTAATTCGTCATTAGATATTGATTATTGTAGCACAATATTGTTTAATCATGACATAATTAGCCTTGTTGGATTCGTCTAAAAATTAAGATAGAGATTATGGAATGAGTTTTGTCATTAATTCACATTTAATACTTCTAATTAGTGTCTGAAGATTAATGTTATGGGTAGTTGAGAAATTTGGGAGGGAACTAAACAAACCGTGCAATCTTGCATTTGACTCCAAAGTTTGCAAGACAAACGTCTCATCGAAATCAGCAATGAGGAGTCCTGGAGATGTGCAGGGCTCTTTCATTGCTGAAGCCATCATTGAGCATGTTGCCTCGGCACTCTCATCTCCAGACTACCACCGCAGAGCAGAAATGGTTGAGCACTTTAACAGAAGCAACAAATGGAAGAAACATGGCATTTCTTGTGTGCCAATCACATATGATGTGCGACTTCGGCCGACTCCTGGAAAGGGCCATGGCGCTGTCCCTGAGCTCCGTCATGCGGTGAATACACTAATTTACTACAATTAAACAAATGTAAATAAAACATACGACGAGCACAAATTAAACTAACAGTGGATACACTAATTTTCAGAAAGAACATATATTCAACTCCACATCCAACCAATGTCACAGTAAGGTGGCAAGGATAACAGACGTAAGGTGGCAAGCATAATAGACAAAACACAGTACATGAATAATAATATTTAGACGCCAAAGGAGAATTAATATAATACTTCAATCAACATCAGCACAGTACACAAAACATCCACCAGGGTGGCATAGATCAATCGCCGTGGCAAAGTCATGGTTATTGCTCGATGTTGGTTCCACTTGAAACAAAGGAAACTGACTCAGATGATCTGCTAGCAGCTAAACAGGGTGAACCGCAAACAAGCAAACATGGCAAAATGAATCATTCAATATTCATTTATGAGATAATTCCACTGTAGGTCCACTAACTATTCCCGAGTTCTCATCTAGGTCCGTTAACTTTAAAAACGGTCATTTAGGTCCACGATCTATTAAAGCGTAGTAGTGGAGGTCCATGCTCGTCCACGATGCACTTTTCGCCAACGTGTCGCTGCTAGCGTGGACAAAAGGTCATGTGACCCGCACGTGCAAAGGGTGGGAGAGCAACAAATTACAATAAGACCTTTCTTCATACTCGGATGTCACATTCCCATCCTTAAGCTCGAGTTGCTGCAAGGACAACACGAAGAGGCGGAACAGGTTCGTGCGCGGGGGAGGGAATCGGAGGCCGGTGGATGCGATTGAGGATGAGCCCGGGCTCTTGACTCGTTGATCCACCTCTGCCGACTCCATCGCATCGCGGTGATTTCGAGAGGAGGACAATGGCTGGTCGATTGCGGGCGGAAGGCGAACCTCCGCGTGTGTATGGTCGGTGCTCCATTCCCAAATCCGTTTCAACATTGGTGCCTGGTTTGATTTACATTGTTGTTTGCGGCATATGATTGTTAGGAAAGTTCCATTTTTTGCGCTAGAGTTAGGGTTCAATTTTTGCACTAGGGTTCGTGTTATATGCGAGTTCAATTGAAATTGGGGTTTTCTTGTTGTGGTAGGTGTTGATTCTATAAATTTTACAATAGAGGTACATCATGGTGGGTTCTTCTATGGCCTGTGTCAAAATCGTGCTTATCCGAATGAGAAGGTGGACTATTTTGATGACTCGTAAAGTTGAGTTATGGACTTTCATGGGAATTGAAGAGATAACAATGATGCTAGATTATGGGTTGGTAGGTAAACATTTGAAAGTGTACGAGGCTCTTACCGGGGAAGGATTTGTCCGATGGTCTACGCATTATTAACTCGATGAGGATACTATTATCATGGTGAAATTGACAAATCAAGTCAAGACCTTTGTCTTGTACTACGATCATAACTATCATGTTGGCAACACTAATGCGGAAGACATTGTTATCAATCCAAGAAAGGTTGATTACATACCCATGGAACTAGGTGAGACACTTCATGGGTTCTATAACAATCTACAGAGCAATAGTGGTACTAGACTTAATACAGAGATACAGTCAGATGAAGATAGTGAGGACCCAGACTTTTATGACTCAGACTATGAGGTAGAAGAAGATGATGATGACCTATTCTGTGACAATGTAGATGAAGTTTATGAGAAAAAGGGATTTGCAAACAATAATTTAGAAGAAATCACTAATGAAATAGAATTATTTTTCACACCCCCACAATTCATCCCTCACTAATGAAATCAGTTCAACTTACCCGTAAAGTGCATCAATCATCCAAATTGAACATCTTTCGATTAGGAGCTGCTCCAAGATAGATTGACAATGAGCTATGGAACTCGAAAAAAAGAGGAACGCCGGAAAAATTATTTGAGAAAAATTGTTCAAAATGCAAATAATAATACTAATGGAGCATTGGAGCTACAAACGGGGATGAGAGCTCACTTTGTTAAGGCCTGGCGATGTTTCATGACACACTTCGAACATTGTGTTCGGTGGCATCCAAACTTGTCGAAGCATAAATTTCAACATCATCAAAATCATCTATTTCATTGTCACGCTCTTTTTCTCGCCCCTTTCCCTTGTCTTTCTTTCTTTTCTCGTTGTTGCTCCTCTTCCAAATGGTTGTCCAAATGCTCCATCAAGTTCCGTTTGCAATCAATGGCCGCAATAGTTGAATCACGTCGAGCCATGAGGTAGTAACGGCGAGTAATTTCGAATATCGACGCCCTCACATACTCCTCAACATCGCCCAATTCTCCAATGAATTCTATGCCATGCCGGTATACCCCGCAAACAATGAAATCACACTTCTTACAAATTTTTCCCTCCAAAAAACACGCGTGGGTGCTTGTCGTCAGATCGCCTTCAAATGGACATTTTCAATTAAGTGGAACATTCCGCACGGCTTGCTTGTGTGAGTGATGAAATCTCTTCGGCTATCGAGGGTTTAAGAGCAAACCGGTTTTCTAGATAATCAAAAAAACAGTCATGTTGAACATCACTTATGCTCGCAAGTAGCAATTCATCCCTCGAATGTTGAAGAACAAAGGAATGACATCATTAACCGAATAATGGATGCTCATCATCGCCCAAACACTCTTAAGGTTACTCGCCTACCAAGGTACATAGGATCCCGAGAGCCTTTAGCTAATAGCCGTGTCTTGTCTAACTTGGTTGGTTGCTTCATTATGATGCATCTTTCATCATCAAAAAGCATGAAGTCATCCGAGTTCAAGATCGGAAGCGAACCACCGTCGCTACGATCCGAATATGCGTAATACTTCACTAAGCGCGGCATGGAAAATAACCCTCCCCCTCTTCGTTTCCACCATAACGCTTAGCCTTAGTGGCAGACGCAAGATTTTAAAATTGGGTGTACATTGATAATCGAACAATTGCAGTAGTCTTATACTCGAGTTTAAACAATTTAATTCTTTCTTTTACTTCTTTTGCTTTTCGTTAATGAAATTATATTTTCTAACAGTGGAGCACAATAATATAATTAAGCACACCTTTTGTTTCACTAATTAAAAATCACGAAATTAAACAAAAAACATCAATGACTTTGAAGGTAACTAAAAAATGATAAAAAATGCTAGTTTTTAAATCATGATGTGGGTAAAAGTGGCATGTGAGTATGTGAGCATGGCAAACAAAGGGCTCTATATTTATAACGTTAAGAAGCTGCAAATATCCATGGTTCCATACTCTTTCATGGTTTTATACTCTTCTAAAAGAAAAACTCAGTAATATTCCTAGAATTTGAATCCTAACCCTCTAATCAGTAGCCCGACAAAGACAAATGCATAGTACATGACCACATAAGATGTTTCAGCCATGAGCCATTCAGGATTTTGCAATAAATCATCAAGACATCAAGGATTTGAATTTGACAAAATGCAAACAGATTAGGGAGACACTCAGCCTTAGCCATATAGTACCTGCAAATTGTTGTCCTATGCTAGTGCACTGCTGCATTCTAGGATCATTTGTGTTGTTGTTGCGACTTCAGGCGGGACATAGGTCTATTCATTATAAACAACTTGAGGGCCAGCGCTGGGAGCTCCCAAAATATGGGGGCCTGCTAGGGACACCCCACTTGCACTGGTTCATATGCGGACCTGAATTGCCACATGCCACCTAAAAAAGTGCATGAAACAAGACGGTAGAGTATGAATACTCCTTAATCCATAATCCTACACATCTCAACTCTTAAGTAGCTATATGAAAAATTGAAATTGGTTTGATGAGTAGGCTTTTGAAAATAAGAGATTATGTGTTCATCAGCAATACATAAAAAATCCTAAATGTAGCGACAAGTAGGGGTGGTAATGTGCCATAGCCCTAATGTATTCTTTACTATTCAACTAAGGTCTACTACTTTTTAGCTCAAAATTGTATATATATATGACCCAACCCTTATAGGGTCCGTTCCTTAAATTTGTTAGGCTAAATTGGGGGGGCATTGCCACCCCTAGAGACAAGCCATTTGAGTATTTATCTCACATGCTATCCCTTAGCTTGTTAAAAAACTCATAGCAAACAATATCATTAAACACTTGAGAGGACAAAACACTAGAGTTAGAGATGGGTGTCACGTTCTCTCACAGTCTGACGCTACTATGGGTATGTGTCCTATGTGGTAGGGGCGTTTAGTTTATGCTCTATCCACCAAACCAACATGTCGGCATGCCTTTTGTCAAAGGATTCCGCCACCCACATGTCTCCCTCGTGTGAGCGCCGAAATAAATTAGCATAGGCAACATTCCATCGGCATGCCAAATATTGGCTCTCATCCAAACAAACTCACCATATCTGGTGAATAACCAATTATTTGGTCAAGTAAGCATCAGTTGTGAAACAAATGATTCATATGCACGTTTGCATTCCTGAAGCCAACAACAAGTAATCATCTAATCTAGCTTAACGCAGAGGGTAAGTTGCTATAAGGAAGAGCTTAAAACACTTTGGAGCAAGCTATTTCTTTTGTTTTGAGCTGAAATATACCCAATTTGACCTAAATATGAGAGTATACACACACTATATGCAGTTTTTTATTTCAAAATTATTGGGTGTACATGTGCACACCCATGTCCATTAGCTGGGTCCGCCCATGGTTAGCCTATCAAGAACTACAATTGACCGAATCACTGGACGACTTCGATCGCTTGAACAAACTTCTCAACCCCGCAAGTCACATAATAATAAAATTAATTGCCTTTAGATTACAACTATTCAACTTCAACCATTTGATTTTGAAAACTCGCCCATCTAAGTGACACTTGCACGAAACAAAATGACATTCATACACACATGGGAATAGGTATCTTAAACTCGGTGACTTAGAATAGGAATTAATCACACACGCTATACATTAAGTGGAAGCATTCGGTGAAACACTTCTAGATTTAGTAGAAATGGTCCATACATCAATAGTGGTGGTTAGCACTCGGGAGTTATTATGGTAGAAAAAATCACGAACCTTGTCGGTTTGTTTTCGAAATTGATGAAAACATGTGTAGGGTCCATGGCACATGACCGCACTTCCTCTTTTGCATTAGTATCGATCGGCTCCTCCCAAGTATGAAATTGTATACATGCATGTTCAACCACCGTTATTCTTCGCAAGCAACACAAGTCCGTTAGAACATAGGTTTATTGCAAATATGTGATTGTTTCCAATGTTATGAGTAATAGACCACACGAACCTATCATTGTTTCCAATTTTTAGTACAAGATCCGGGTACTCCGAGTCTTGGTCACCGATCAAAGCTAACACCAAATCATCAAAGTTGACGAAAGTGTGTATAAACCTCCGTAGTACATCCCCATAACTTGGGCCTTATATAAAGCGCCCCGCTCTCCTTGACAGCTGAACCTTAAATAGAAGACATGTGTGCTTGAATAAATCTAACAATATAACATAAAAAAGTTAAGAGCATAGAAAAACGAGAAAAAAAAATCGCTTACGTTCTTATGAACTCAATGAATTAAACGTGCAAGCTCCAATTCCGATTTCGGTTCCCTTGTGGTAGATGTTGCGGTTGGGGCCGGGAGGTGTTGAAGATGATGTAGTTGGAAGCCTTGAGGCCGGGGGGTTGATACATTGCCTCTACTTGACTCCCCGAAGGCCCCATGGCACCTCTAGAACCGGCGACATGAAACATCTCTCGCTAGTATCTCATCGGCGGTGATGCGGGGGAGTCGGTGGCTTCTTGGGAGATGGTGGCGCCTTCGGAGTGGGATCGGACACGGCGGCAACCCAACTCCGTTGTCCAACGCCCATGCCAAACGGAGGCACGGGTGGATGTGGAGCGGTGGATTGCTCGACGCCGGCCGTGGGGGCGGACGCGAGGGGGAGGGTTGGAAGAGGACGAAGCGGGTGGAGGAGCGGGGGAGACGCCGGCCGAGGGGGCGGACGCGGGGGAGGGTTGGAAGAGGACGAAGCGGGTGGAGGAGCGGGGGAGACGCCGGCCGAAGGGGCGGACGCCGGGGAGGGCTCGGAAGCGCCCGGCTTTCCTTCTCGGCTTGCTCTCTCTCCGCCTTCCGCGCCTTGTTTCGCCTCTTGCTACCCCGCGTCATCACGGCGGCGGTGGGGTGGGGGGCGCCCGTGCGGCGGTGGATGCTCTCTAGGGTTGCGGCGGCGACGGCGGCGGCGGGAGAGCGTGATAGGGAGGCGGCACTAGGAACACGGCGCAACGACGGGGATTGCAAGGTGGAGAGGGGGCTCGGCGGCCGCGGCGACGCCCCTAACTTTTCGGCGTCGCCGGCGGCGATCGGTGGAGGACGTAAAGGTTTTGGTTCGGTTGAGTCACCGGCGTCCGGGCCCCACGGCGGAGGTTTTTGGTTCCGTTGCGTCCGGGCCCCCACGGCGGAGGTTTAGGAGTTGAATTGAAGCCCATGGGCGGTGAGGGAGTACATGGGCTTCAAGCAAAGCGGCGCAGGTATACTATGGCCGCTTCGTGTAGTGCCAACTCGGCCGGTACCGAACGGTGCAAAGAGGATACCGGTTGATTTGGGAACGAGGGAAGAGGTGATGGACGAGAGCAGAAGCTCGGCTTGTCGCTCCCGGTGGAAGAAAGGAGATTGAGGTTGCGGTTCGGTGGAGAAAATAATTGCGAGGCTATTACTCGCATCTCGCGTGGAACGAAGAAGAGCCGAGGCAAAGAAAGAAAGCATTGGGGATGCGGTGGCCGGGTGTGGATTGGTTGCTCGAGAAAGATGAGAGCTTCGGTGAAAAAGAAAATACGAGAGGGAAGGATCGAAGTGCGGAGAAACGACTTGCTGCGCTCGATGAACGAGAGAACGGGTGGAGAGAGAAGGGTGGTGGCGGCTTGCTGGTGCACCCTCCAGGATTGGTGGCTGTTGAGCTGCTTTAGTGGAAGAAGAAAAGGAATCGCTGGCTTGTTACTTGGGATATGGAGAAAAGAGAGAAGGACTGCTGGTGCTTTGCTTGGATTTCAGCTCCTACTACTGGTTCTTGCAGGAATCGCAGAAGATAGGAAGGCAGCCAGCTGCTAGTCCTTGTGACGCAAGATCAGAGCAGCAAGTATGTTGTTTGCTTGCCAACCGGAGAGGGAGCAAAGCGGTGGCTGCCACACTTCGGATCTTGCGACGGGGGAAAAACAAAGGGAGGAGAGTAGAGGCAAGGAGAGGCTGGTGGTGGTGGAACAGAGCAGGTCCGCATCGAAGTTGGGGTGGCCAATTCCGAGCAACGGCGCGGCGGTAACGGCTTGGTGCGGCTCGAGCTCCGCGGCGTTGCGGCTGGGGTACCCGTGGCGGCGCGGCAGTCCGCCAGCGAGGGAATGCATGCGCGTGTATGTGCACGGGCACACGGCCGCGAACGGATGCACCCGTGGGTGGGAGTCGACGGGAAGTCGGCGCCACCCGTACCCGGAGCCGCCACCGGAGGGCCGTTGGCCATGGTTGCGCCGCCAACGAGAAGCCCCACCTGTCGTGAACCAGTCCAACAGTGTGCAGCCATGGGACACATGCCCTTGTGACATTTGATCGAGCGCTCTGCACGCAAAACCGAGGAACCTTTGCTATGCCCACAACCCACTCGATGATTTGCCGAAACACCTAGCCAAGCTTGCTATGGCATCACCTTTTTCCTCTACGAAGCTGACCTTCGATGTTGCAACCGAGACGTGATCCAGGTTGCACTTTGCTCTGCTTGCCACCGCAGCGCGTGCGTCGACGACCCTCTGAGAAACTGGCCTTCGCGCCAGGTTTCGAACTGCAGGTGCCGCAGCCTACAACGACGCGCGCCGCCGCTTGCTACTGGATCATGAATCGCGCTCGCACGTTGCATCGTCAATCTCTGTTCTCCATGACAAGGCCGAACCTCGGCCAAGGACATGAAGTCCTTACCTTTGCTTGTGCTCCCAGCCGGTGTGATCACACCCACCACTCATCACCGTTTACCATCTAGCAAACCTTCGAGGCATGCCCTTCCTGTCCGTCGGCCTTTTTCCGGCCATGCTTGGCTTGTGCTCTTTTCGTCTCAGGCCAGGGAGCTACGCCAAAGCAAGAAGCACGAATGACGGATGCCACTCGTGATTGGTTACGTGTCGTGGACGTATAGCTCTAGCGGTCTTCCTAGAAGCTCAGATCCACCACGAGGGCACACTGGGGCTACAAACCTGTGGCGTTTGTTCTCGGCCACAACCTATGCAAGTAGTAGCTGCTTGTAAACCTATAAGTCGTGTCAGTGCTAATCTGGCCTTAGCTCCTTATCATTCTTGCTTGTGCGTTGCTTGCTAGCAGCAACACTTGACCTGTTGTCTGCCGAGCCCTAATCTTAGTACCGAGTGCTGGTTCTCAATCTTTCAAGTCCCGGCCACACTTTTCGCCACGACCGTGCCACGTCTTCGTCGTGGACAATGCGTGCACTATCTAAACCCATCAGCCATATCCTGGTTAAGTCCATCCTCGCCACATCACTGCCATGTTCCAGCCCGAGCCGAGTTTCTCACCCACACAGCTTCTCTTCTAGCTGATCAATCATACACAGTCTCTAGTCTGACCAAAGGGGCCCACGAACTTACCGTTGGGTCCCACTAACATGTGAGGCCGCTAACTGCTCAACCTGATCTCATCCGGCACACGGGACCCACAGGGTGACTTGTGGGGTTCCGGTTGACCTTTGATCTTTCCCTTTTGACTTGGTCAACAAAGATCGTTGACTAGTCAGCAAACCTTGCAGACCGACCCAAAACCTAGCTCATGGTTTCCTGACCCACTGACTTGTGTTTTCCGTGCTTTATCGCAATTAACTAAATTCATAAAATATTTCTTTATTTGAAAATCAATAATAAATTGATACTACCTTAGAAAAATATGAAATCGCTTTCTTTATTCTTCAAAAATCATAAAGCACCCGTTAGACTAGCGTTTGGAGTTTAATTGGTTCTTTATTGCTTTTCTTTGGAGTTATTTGCATCTAGACAACGTGTTTATTTATATTTGCGAATCTAGGAATTCCGGAGCCGAGGAGTCAAGCCGGAAGATCGAGTACAACTACGGAAACTCGACGACTACTTGCACACGAGGTGTTCACGCCCGACCGATTCGAAATACCTATTAGGCATTGCTAAGTAGAATTGCTAGCGCTTTACTTTATATGCATGATGATGAACCTTGCACTGCCTTCTTTAATAATCCTGTCCTTGATTGTCCTACCACTTTATATGTTTATATAAGCGTGTATATGCGCTGAGCTTCGCGATGCATGTGTTGGGTTGGGAATAGTGGTTCTTGGCGTGAGTGGGGTAAAACCGGCAGGAGAAGGCGTTTTGGGTACTTTGGCGGGGGTGAGCTCGAAACAACCGATCTGGGATCGGGGATAGGGATGCACTCCTCAGTGTATCCCTACTTTGACGGTTTTCGGAGCCTAGGTGTTGGGGTTTTACTTGCGGATGGAGGACATGAGCTTGCCCCGTCTGAAAGCGAGTGGATCAACTTGTCGATAGGACTTTCGTACACACCACCCCGCCGAGAGTGGGGTTAGGGCCGAGTTGAGCTCGGTAAGTGCGGAACCATACCCGCTTAGGATGGATAGCGGGGTATCGGTGGGGGAGCGGTGGAGGTGAGACCACCCTCTCAGAGCGACTCCCGTGTGGCCACACGGGGGCATTTCACGGTTCGGTGCGACTCCTTCGAGGGGGGATTCGTTTTGAGGGCCGGATGCAGGATGGGACCGTAACTACCGAGAGTTTGCACGGTAGGATGGGTTCAGTCGACTAGCTACCGGCTGGATTCCATCCCGGGTTGGGTACAGGTGTACACGCTCTGCAGAGTTGTTCAATCTATACGTATAGCCGCGTCCTCTGTCATGGACAACCTTGAAGACATGTTTGTTCCTCATGTTTTGGGATTTCTACCTCCCCCTGTAGTTGAGAGTGTGGTGAGCCGTGGTTGCAGTCGGTTAGAGGAGAGTGGCTCCCTCTACCTCGTCGATCCGATTGCAATCATTGAGGTGCGAGGAGAGGAAGTTCTCGCATCGACCCTAGATGGAGATAGGATGTGGAGACGGGGCCCTGGGGTACCAGGTCGTTCCGAGCCGTGTTGAGAGTCTGGTTTGGGACTGATATGGAGATGTCTTCTAATTATGCTTTGCTGCTGATGCATAGGAAACCTGAGCTTCTACCTTGTCACTTTTCTTACCCCTTAGAGATAGGCCACTTAAAGCCGCATACAATCGGTGATGTGAACCTATCCCGTTCCTTAGGGATAGTTTTGTGAGTGTGCGGGATTGGACTTGGCTTGAGAGTCCGAGTTCGGGGGAATCCATGAAGGAAGGGTTGCGATGCTTCGCTCAAGGATGCCCGTGGTGAAGACCGAAGATGAAGACTTGAAGCCCTAGCTACCGCCGCGCGGATTTCTACTTGTCGCTTAGCCCAAGGGGCTTGTACTAAATTCGTCTACCGAGTTGCTTCGGATGTAAATATTATGTGTTGTACTCGATTTCGTTGTATGGAAATGATATCATTCTCGTAATGAGTTCCGTACGTGATGGCTTACCGATCCGGGGACTATCACAATGGTACGGGGAGTCGGGTTTTCCTCACCGAAAACCCGGTTTGTTAACACGTTCGCCATGCTGAGCACTACCCTCCTCAGTCCCTCCTCTCCTGTGCACGATGAAACGGTGGACCAAGCCACCACCTTGCTCTTGTCTCTGAAACCGGCCTTCGTGCCGAGTTCGATGCCTGCAGGATTTGAGCCAGTGGCCTGGCCGTCACCAAGTTGCAGCCACCTAACCATGGCCAAGAGCACGCCTACCACCTGCTCGACAAAATGCCGGGAGAACAAGGCCGAGCTACTGTCTATCTTCCACCTCTACACGACTGCCACTCACCTCACTCACAGCGTGTTCGTCGAATCGCCAAAGCAGCGGCAGCAAACTGTAGGTGAGCCATCGGTCCCCGCCTTGCTTTGTTCCTATCCGTCGGCCTTGTGCGAAAGGGGTGTGACGCGTTGTGGCCGTTTGCTTTGCGCCGGAGCCGCTGCGTGGAGGGGACCGCCGTGAAGCCACGGACCGCACCGCCAAGGAGCCGGGACCAGCCAAAGACCTCGACGTCGTCCCCGTTCGCTTCCTACTCCGCTCCGCCTCCCCCTTCGTCGAGCCCGTCACCACCGTCCCGCTATCACGTTCGTAAACGCAAGGTGAGCCCTCGACCCCCTTCACCTTGCTGTGGAACCCGGCCTTCGAGCCGAGGGGAAAAATCGGGCCTTGCCCATGATGTTGTGCTTTTAATCTGGTTGAACCGCACCGCTGCCACCGCGCGACCGCCGACGCTTGTGTGCCGACCATCGAGTCGAGCCTTACGCCTGCAGGTGCCGCTGCCGACGATCCACGCGCGCTCCCCGCTTGACCTTTATGTCATTATCGCCGTCAAGTGCGCCGAGCTTCTTGTGTCGCCGTCGTGGTCAAACCGCCGGCTTGCACACGCGGGCACACACGTGTAGGGAAGCGGAAGATTTTGCCTTTGGCTCGCCATACCTAACCGAATTGTCGTTCCTCCCGTGTCTTGCTGTCGTGCACTCGCCGAGCTGTGGCGCCGTTGTGCGCTTACTCGCACCGTCGCCTAGCTCGCCGCCGAGGTCAAGCCGTTGGCTTGCGCACGCGCACACGCTCGGAGACAAGGCCTTGCCTTTAGGGGTTCTTAGCCGCACCTGTGCACATCCAGGTGTGCTTATGCGCCGGTGCGAGCACGCCGGCAACCTGAGCGCAGCACCACCGCTCTAGTGTTTCACCGTCGTGTGAGCTGCGCCCAGAAACCGACCAAGGCTCCACCTTTAATCGTGCTATCCTCTCGTCGAGAGCGCGCAAGGTCGAGTTGTCGCCTTTTCCGTCTCGCCCGGAGCTCGACGTCGAGGGTTTCCCTTCGGCATACACATGCGGGAGCCAACCAAACCACCGCCGGGGCAAGCCGTTCCCGACCGTGCTCCTCCGTTCGCAAGATGGTGCCCCCCGCCGCGCCGAGCCGCCACCGTTTGGTCGTTGCTCGACACGGGTGCCTCTGTTTGCGCCCGTGTGCCCGAGCACATGCACGCGCATACACTCCCTCGCTAACGAGCCGCCACGCGGCCACGGGTACCCCGCCCGCAACGCCGCGGAGCTCGAGCCGCACCAAGTCGTTACCGCCGCGCCGTTGCTCGGAATTGGCCACCCCAACTTCGATGCGGACTCGCTCCGTTCCACCACCACCACCCTCTCCTTGCCTCTACTCTCCTCCCTTTGTTTTTCCCCCCGTTGCAAGATCCGAAGTGTGGCAGCCACCGCTTTGCTCCCTCTCTCCGGTTGGCAAGCAAACAACATACTTGCCGCCCGATCTTGCGTCACAAGGACTAGCAACCGGGCCGCCTTCCTATCTTCTCGCGATTCCCCGCAAGAACCGGTAGTAGGAGCCGAAATCCAAGCAAAGCACCGGCAAGCCGCCACCACCCTTCTCTCTCCGCTCGTTCTCTCGTTCATCGAGGTAGCAAGTTGTTTCTCTCGCACTTCGATCCTTCCCTCTCGTATTTTCTTTTTCACCGAAGCTCTCATCTTACTCGAGCAACCAATCCACACCAGCGAGCCTGCCGCAGCCCCAATGCTTTCTTTCTTTGCCTCGGCTCTTCTTCGTTCCACGCGAGATGCGCAGTAATAGCCTCGCAATTATTTTCTCCACCGAACCGCAACCTCAATCTCCTTTCTTCCACCGGGAGCGACAAGCCGAGCTTCTCGCTCTCGTCCATCACCTCTTCCCCGTTCCCAAATCAATCGGTGTCCTCTTTTGCACCATTCGGTGTCGCCGACCACTAAGTGCTCCCGTATGCACCCGTGGGTGGGAGTTGACGAAATTCGCCGCCACCCGTACCCGTGAGCCGCCACCGGAGGGCCGTTGGCCATGCTTGCGCCGCCAACGAGAAGCCCCACCGGTCGTGAACCGCTCCAACGGTGTGCGGCCATGGGACACATGCCCTTGTGGCATTTGATCGAGCGCTCCGCGAGTTGTTCGATCTATACGTATAGCCGCGTCCTCGGTCATGGACAAACCTTGAAGACATGTTCGTTCCTCATGTTTTGGGATTTCTACCCCCCCCCCGTAGTTGAGAGTGTGGTGAGCCGTGGTTGCGGTCGGTTAGAGGAGAGTGGCTCCCTCTACCTCGTCGATCCGATTGCAATCATTGAGGTGCAAGGAGAGGAAGTTCTCGCATCGACCCTAGATGGAGATAGGATGTTGAGACGGGCCCCGGGGGTACCGTGTCGTTCCGAGCCGTGTTTGAGAGAATGGTTTGTTACGGAAACTAGTTTGGCGGGCGGTCGCTCCAAGCGACCGCGCCGCTCGTCCCCCGCGCCGGCTTTCCTTTTTTTGTTTTCTTTTTAAATTTCTTCTTTCAACAATTTTTCTTATATATAAGTTATGTGTACAACTCATCTTTATGGAAAAAGTTATGCACACAAATCGAAGTTTTACAGAAAAATTATGCACACAAGTTGTTGTTAGTGAAAAAATATACACACAAGTTATTCTTCAAGTAGTTATGCACACAAGTTGTACGCATAAATTTTGCTCGAATCAAACTTTATGCTTAAAAGTTATCTGACAAAATTTATAAGTCAAAGTTATGCACCAAAGTTGTGTGCATAAGTTATGATATTCCAGAAATAGAAATTCACGGGAAGAAAAAACTTTCCAGTAAAAGGAAAGTTGGGAAGGGGGAGGAAGCGGTCGCCGGGAAGGCTCCCGCCGACCGGTCGCTAACTAGCGGTGCCCACCGCCGGTGCCGGAGTTCTCCTTCACCGCGCACAAATAACTTTATGGGATCGTTTAAATAGCAAGAAAGGAGACAACTTCGACGATTGCTAGTTTGTATACACTTCGACGAATAGTCGGGGTACATTTCCGTGGAAAGCACTTGGCGACAATTCACTCAAAACACGGATCCTCCTCTAGGAAGAACAATCGAACCAACGGAAATGGTTAGACAAAACAACTTCAGTTTTTCTAAGGAAATAAAACAAAACTTCCTTTTCGCTTGCAAAATGTTATCCTCAACCGCAAGCATATCACACCAACAAATTTGACAGTCCTATATAGCATAACTAATGCTTGGCCTTTTTTCTTGGGATGCACCTTCTTTTTCATTTTAGAGGATGTCTTGTTCGACAACGGCCGGCGCTTGTTCCTCTTCTTCAACTTCGCCTTCTTTTGTTTCTTATACTCACCGTCGGGGTCAACGAAGTCTTCATCACCGTCAACTTCCACCGAATAGAGACATCCTCATCCGATTCCCGGTTGTTACAATCCTCATCATCCGAGCTCGGGACAAAATCCTTAACCCGATCCTCCTCGGTAGCAACATCATCATGCTCCCGGTTCGCTTCGTGTTCTTGTTCTTCTCTTTTGCGCTTCCGCACACCAAATGCAAGGTTTAATGTGTTTTCCATGCCAAGATATGGAAAAGGGAAAGTGCATGGTGGAAAGCGGGAACATACTTGGGCTTCTTTTCGGTCGGCCGCTCTTACCGAAAGCAATGGTGCCTTCATCGCCGTCCTTCTCTTCCCGTTGCTTCGTGCTAAAGTTAACCTCCGTGAAAAGGTTGATGACTCCGCCCCCACAACGACACTTTGGTTGGGAAAGAGTTGTTAGTGAAATCGATATGCGCTTCGTAATGATCTTGATGCATATGATCTTGTGGTTCATACAGACTACTAAAATGTACCATGTACTACCGGATATTATGAAAGAGCTAGAATGTGAACTTAGCTAAACACGGATGAAACCAACTCCGGTCTCGTCCGCAGCATCCAACTTTGTCCTATGCTCTCTCCGGTGTAGAGTAGCAACATACTTGGGGAGAGGGTCGTTACGCTCTTCCTTTTCAACTTTGTTGGGAAATGAACATTACAAGTTCACGAAATGACACGAGAATGGTAGTAAAAAGTAAACAATGTGGAAAAAGCAAAGGCATCAAGTCGGTAGAAGGATTCGGACACGTAGAAATGACTCCACAAATTTGGATCATTGGGTGAAAATGCAACCCCAACACGTTTTGACTTCATGAAATCAACATTGGCCTCTATCCGAAATCAAAGATGATAAGCTATGTGCACATGGATCAAATACCATAATTCAAAGTTCTATGCACATTCTTGGCAAACCCGATGTATAAGATCCTTCATCTCCTTCACAAATCTGTCAACTTTAATGGTTTTGCAAAAACTTCGGAGCCGAACAAGTGGAATAAAGGACATCTCAAAGAATGCGATGGTGTAGCTCCATTGGGCCAAATGTTTAGCTAGCTCATCGACCACGGAATAAATGCATGCTTCCCGAAAGGCCCGTGTCTTTCTTGTTTTCTTGTCCACCCGCATGAGAAGATAACCGTTACAAGCCTCTTCAAAAGGCATGTTTCATAATAAAACACTATATTGCAAGAAAGCACACCCGTTTAACACTTAACGATTCACCGCTTTGCCTACGCCTCCATCCGGACGTCCTCTCGAGTTCTTTCACTTCAAGCATATCAAGCGAAGGGAGGACACGGGAATGAAGGTACCGTGGCTTCAAGCAATGCAATTAAGCATATTTACACATCTAATGCGTACGGGGAAGTAACGTGCACTAGGTACAAGGCACGCCACGCCATAAATTATTTGGGTCAATGGATAAGCCGGAGGTCGAATTCTTCCTCGGAACTACAGCCACGCACAACACCGGTCCAAAGCTCAAGGCGAGAATATGTATTGCCAATCATAAACTTTTTGGCAAGATTTCGCATAAGAACAAGGTTAACTCGTCGGCGGCCAGCAATAGAATGACAAGTGACAACAAACAACTTC
Source organism: Cenchrus americanus (assembly GCA_947561735.1). Classification (NCBI taxonomy): domain Eukaryota; kingdom Viridiplantae; phylum Streptophyta; class Magnoliopsida; order Poales; family Poaceae; genus Cenchrus; species Cenchrus americanus. The sequence goes on along the minus strand of OX387240.1, from coordinate 6,038,710 downwards.
TAATCAACACGGGGAGGGGGGTAAAACTAGCATTTGGAGAAGTGAGATCATCTCAATAAAAGGTGTAAGAATAAGGGAATTGCACAAGATATTATGAATGAAACACATATTAGAATGACTTGTACAATATCGAAGAGGCACCTCCATTTGTTTTTTTTTTGTCGATTTGCTACTTCTTTCCGCCTTTTGTCCTTCACCGACTATCAAAACAAAACAAGAGGCACACAACTCTCTGTCGGGTCATAGGTAAACAATGAAGTTCCATTGCATAGCATTGAGTTCAAGTGTTCAACAACTAATACCTTTAGCCCTTTTTCGGTAAGAGCTCCTTTTAAGATAACCGCCGCTTGACGGATGAAAACAAAAGCATGTTGATATGCACTTTGTGGATCCGGACTATACAACTCTTTGACACGGTTTCCAAGGAAGTGTATGTGTTGAAGTTTTGATCCACCGATGGATTTGGACAATTTGCGGTTTACCAAATAAGACTTGTAGATACCCTTGAGGCATGTGTCAAGGCAATTTGAACCTAACCGAATGCACAAGTCCGGAGGAACATAAAAGAAACAAGAGACATTGCACCTCGTCCTCTAGCCCGTGGTATGAAGCGAGCCTATAATTGAAGCAGGCAAAAGGAAGTAATTGACAAACTTTGTATATGACACCGCAGCAATGCCGAAAGCAACCGCATATGCGAACGTAAACACAAGCTATGCACCTTAAGATACTTCCTCGAAGCGATGGAAAAGTCTGCCGTAGAAAAATTCTCTACTCCAAATAGCACCGGGAATCAACCCTTTCCATTGTAATAGGTTTCACACTTTGCTTTGGTTCTTCTTTAGAGACAGTTCCTCATCATCAAAAATTCCAGTTTTTCTCGCTCATCCTAAGGTAATATTCAACAATGAGTCCATTCTCATGCTTCTATTATATAAAACTAAGAAGGGATCAACTTACATTGATTTCATCATCATCATCATCAAATTCTAACAACCCTTTATCGTTCGTTCCAAATATTTGTAGAACTCGGGATCCTACAACAAAGAAGTGCACAAGTCTCATAAATAACCAACAATGATAGCTATGGTGGTGGTGGCATGCATAAAAGAAAGAAAAAAACGATGAAGGGGAGAAATTATCGATTCAAAGAACAAAACTGAGCACCTAGTGTCACCGAGGTTAAATTGTGCAACCACGTTCATGTAGTTCGGATTTAAGCGAGACAATATCAAGAAGGCCACCACTCACCAATACTAGCCAAAAACTATCTACCACGATGAATATTTTTCGCATAATCAATCAAAGTAACTTGAGCAACCGAAAAGCTGGAAAGTTATACCGGAGAATAAGAGCAACAAAATGCTATCACGGTGCCATCATCCACATTCTATGAATGGGGCGGGGCAATTTTTTTCTTGGAACACAAAGGAGATATCTCGTATCATTGTATTAGAAAAAGCGAAAGAAACACCGATCATGTAGAAATCCCCAAGAGGCGAGCAAAATAGAAGAACTAAGAAGAAACAAAGAAGAGAAGACAAAAAAGCTCACATACAACCAACGAGAGAGGGTGGAAGTGTAATTTCAAAGGATTACTTATCGGAGAATATGCCAATTAGACCTGCAATGTTGTATGGTGCGGAATGTTGGCCTACAAAAAGACGAGATGTCTAGCAAATAAGTGTTGCGGAAATGCATATGTTGTGTTGGATTTGTGGTCATACGAGAACGAATCTAGTCCGGGATGAGGATAAACGTCACGGTGGTAGCAACAAGTAAAGAATAGCTTATCCAACACAAGCTAAGATGGTTTGGACATGTTCAAAGGCCTCCGGAGGCACCGGTGTGTAGTGGAAGACCAAAACTCGACATGGTAAGAGGCAATGAAAGTCGAAGGGATGGAATATACCAAAGATTTACCCCCGGACAGGAGTGCTTAAAAAGCAGCTATCCATGTGCCCGAACCCTAATTTGAGGCTCTAGTTGGGTTTCAACTTTAGCCTACCCTAACTTGCTTGGGACCGAAAGGCTATGTTGTTGTTGTACTTAGGCACCATTTAGTTCGGTGAAATTTTGGGGAAAGTGGTAAAAATTTTGCATTGGGAAGCGTCTTCTGTGAGAGGTGGCACGGCCCGCGATGCAAAAATTTTTGGGACTTTTGGGGAACTAAACAGGGCCTTATTGTGAGAATGGATGTGCTTAAATCTAATGAAACTGCAGTAACAACAGTGATTAGGAGAGGCAGTCCTTACTGAAAGTTGCTGCATAGCTATCGCTGGTGGGGTGGGGGCAAAACAAACATAGAAAATACATTATTGTTAACTCACTTATGGTACCAACATAAAGTAGGTAAACATCAGCCGTCGTCTGTTATATGCACCTGTGGAGAAACATCCTATTAATACTAGTTTCCTAACACGGATGGGGGGCTACGCTGTCTGTCTGCTTGTGGGACGTACGCGTAGAGCGAGAGCTAGCGATGGAACCGCCGCGCCCTGTGCGGAATAGTAGCAGACAAACGGAGCCACAGGCTGGAGACGTAAAAATCGTTTGCAACCTTTTTCCTTTTATTATTATTACTGTCTTTGTAATTACATACCCAACGAATGAATGAATGGTAAAAAAATCTGAAATGCGTTATATATAGTACTAACCTACTCCATCAATGCAACGAGACGGCGGCGACGTTCGACGAAGAATAAAGCTAGCATGTTTCGGGAATCAATGATATATAAAAACGAATTTTGTATGTATGTAGTTCCATTTGGTGAGATTTGTGAAGTTGGAACAAATTAAAATCGTTAGATCCCAAACAGCGGCATTTGAAAATATTCGAGCTTTGCTCCTATATGCATATGGCTGCATAATCGATCGCTAGGCCGGCCGGCAGCATGTTCGCTAGCTGATTGATGTGTTGGGAAGCAGAAAATAAATCAGTTCAGAACGAAGCAGCAGGGGTACGGTGTGATGAGCAATGATATATAAACCATAATCCTCTGGGAGCATCAAGGGGCAATGCAAACAAATGCTCCTCCTCCTCCTCCTCCTCCTCCTCGTATATCCATGGCGGCCACCAGCTGATGTGTACGTGTCATATTCCTATGGGGCGATGGAGATGCCGACGGGCGACGGCCGGGGGATGATATGCCCTGCTTGCAGCATGCTTGTTGGCATCGATCGGCTCGCATGCATGCGTACGTGGCCCAACCAACGGCGGACATGCAACAACCAACCGAGCAATAAGCAACTAACGGCACGCAAAGAGAGGCCGGAACGAAATCACGCGCGGGCGCGGGCGCACGGCACATGCTATTGGCCGATCGATCGAGCGATCGATGAGCATGCATACCAAACTCCAAACCCATCCAATGGAACACCACACCGGACCAGACATGCTTTCGCGGTGCCTGTCCCCCGGCCGGCCTCTTGACAAGGAGCTAGCCAACACGCGTCGCGGCTCTGTCGTCGTCGTCGTCGTCGCCATTAGGTGACGCACTACAGCTAGCGCTGGTAAAACGTACGATCCAACTCGCTGTCACACGCGCGTCGTCGTCTGCGGCGGCGGCGACGACGTTGATTGTTCGACCGGTCACCACCGGTGGCCGGTGGGTCTTCACAGCATGCATGTGCAGTAGCGCTAGACCTTTGAAGGTGCATGTTTAGAAGGTGCATGTTTGTGTTACTATTTCTCTTGATGACCTTTGAAATCTGTACTGCCCATTTGACGAATATCTAGTACGTAAATTACTGAACTCTATTTTTGATCATTCAACAGAGACAGCACGGCAACGGCATCAGCGGATGCCAAGGGAAATCTGACCTTTGAAGGTGCATGTTTGTGTTACTATTTCTCTTGATGACCTTTGAAATCTGTACTGCCCATTTGACGGATATCTAGTACGTAAATTACTGAACTCTATTCTTGATCATTCAACGAGAGACAACGACGGCAACGGCATCAGCGGATGCCAAGGGAAATCTGACCTTTGAAGGTGCATGTTTAGAAGGTGCATGTTTGTGTTACTATTTCTCTTGATGACCTTTGAAATCAGACTGCCCATTTGACGGATATCTAGTACGTAAATTACTCGAACTCTATTCTTGATCATTCAACAGAGACAGCAAGTGACGATGATACCTTGGATGTGAGTGATGATGATTTCTTTGTGTCCGGAAGTTCAAGTGATGAAGAGGTCGATGATGAGTGGACCGATAAAAGTGCTAAGTATGATTCGCAAACAACGACTTCGTACTAACGTGTTCTTATTTCGTTTTCACTTGGTGTGCTTTAATATTACTACTACTAACATTCTGCAGGGAACAAGCTTCCGAGTGCTTCGGTAGGGCAGCATTTGGCATGTCAAGCGATGAGAAGAACCGGGTACTTTTAGAAGGGGCCGTTTTAGTTTTCTTCGAGTTCTATCAAATTCGCGGTTTGTGTTCCCTTGTATGTAACCCCACCTCCTTTTTTTTGCAGCGTCGGAGAGATGCTCGCGTTCTTATGCCACCACCTCGCTCGTTAGCACCAAATAGAGCCGGATCCGCAGAGATAAACGTGTGATATCAAGCTCAAGCAATACTTCTAACAAGACAAGCGGTGAATCATTTAAGAATAGAAGAGTGCCAAATCATCCCGGAGATCAATCCGAGTTCAAATTCGACGCTCATAAACCGCGTCGCAAAATTATAACCAAGGCTCTCATGCTAAGGTTTGAGGATTGCATGAGCAGGATTATATGTGCAAGTCAGAATGCGTTCATAAAAGGCAGGAATATTATGGATGGAGTGTTGAGCCTGCATGAAATCCTCCATGAGACCAAGAGAAAAAACAAGGATGGGGTAATCCTAAAACTAGATTTTGAGAAAGCTTATGACACAATCACCGGAGTTTCTGTTTGATTCTATGAAGCAAAGAGGTTTCGTGATACTCGGTGTGATCGGATATAACAAGTAGTTTGTAGTGGGACCTTGAGTGTGAAGATCAATGATACCATGGGCGGCTACTTTAAAAGTAAAAAAGGTGTGAGACAAGGAGACCCCCTGTCTCCCCTTTTGTTCAACTTGGCTGCAGACTGTCTGGCAAAAATGGTACATCTAGCACAGGAAAACAACTTGATAAAAGGGCTCATCCCAGATATAATCCCTAAAGGGGTGGCTATACTCCAATATGTTGATGATACAATTTTATGTATGGATGACGATGTAGAAACAATGACAAACATGAAAATCCTTTTATACATTTATGAAAAGATGTCAGGCCTGAAGATTAACTTTGGGAAGAGTGAAATAATTCTGGTGTCTTTAGATGAGCAAAAAACCTTGCTGTTCTCTGAGTTGATAAATTGTGCTACTGGGTACTGGCCTATAAAATACCTTGGTGTTCTAGTGTCTGGCTCTAGATTACATGTTAAAGACTGGATGTCTCTGAATGACAAGATACTTAAAAGGTTGGATGGGTGGCAAAGTACTTCTCTGTCTTATGGAGGCAAGTCGATTCTCCGTCGAATGCTTGCCTTAGTTGTATACCAACATATGCCATGTCCATGTACTTACTTCCAAAGACTGTGGTGAAGAAAATTGATATAATTAGGAAAAGGTTCTTCTGGCAGGGTGGGGCCAACAAGAGAAAATATCATTTAGTTAAGTGGGCGGTGATTACAAAACCAAAGAAAAAAGGAGGATTAGGGGTGAAGGATCTGAGGAAAATGAACATTAGTCTTCTGTGTAAATGGTGGTGGAAGCTGGAGAATGAGGAAGGACTCGGCGGGGAGATAGTCGGAAGAAATATAAAGTGAGAGGTGGGATTGTTAATATGAGAAATAAACCAAGTAATTCCCCCGCGTGGAATGACTTGATTAAAATTAAAGATGTATATTTGGTGGCGAGAATTATGAAAATTGGGGATGGCGGAGATATTGATTTCTGGAGAGACCCTTGGTATGGAAGGGTTAACTTGATAGAAAAGTTTAGGGATTTGTATGATATAAGCAATGAGCAGTGTGTGTCTGTGGCTGATATGGCTCGGAGGGCATGGAGGTTGACATTCAGGAGGTGGCTTGATGTTAATGCTCAAAATCAACTTAGATTGCTCAGAGACATTTTGATGTCCTGTGCCTTGGGGCAGCAGAAAGACAGGCCCATCTGGGTCTGGGAGAAACACAAACATTTTTCGGTCAAATCTATGTATGCTCATCTGTGTGAGGGGGAGTTGGGGGTCTAATAGGAGAATCTGGAAAGCTAAAATCCCCCTAAAAATTAAAGTTTTCATGTGGTTAATGAATCAAAATGCTATCTTAACAAAAGATAACATGCTGAAGAGAAATTGGCAGGGAGACCAACATTGTAAATTTTGTAGTGAAGAGGAAAATATAAGTCACCTCTTTTTTTATTGCACTCGGCCAAATATGTGTGGAGCTTGACGGCTGGGTAATCGGGGTTGAGTGTAGGCCAGGTAACATAGGTCAGTTTTGGTTCTGGTGTGAGAAATACATGCCAAAGAACTCAAAGTTTTATATGGTTGGCCTTGCTGCAATTTGTTGGGCAATTTGGCAAGCGCGCAACAATGTTTGTTTTGAAAGGAAAAATATTAGGTCTCCTACCGAGATTATATGCTCTACTTCATCTTTTCTTAAATATTGGGCAGGTCTTCAAAAAGGAGAGGAAAAGGAGATGCTTTGGAAGCCGGAGGCCCGAAGCACTCAAGAATGCGTGTGCGCCGCACCACCACCCGCGAGAGCAAGAGCGGGGAGAGTCCGGATACGGGACGGTGCTCCTTCGATGAACTCCGTTTACTTGACCAGGAGTGAATTTTGTCGTTCGGGGAAGGCATGGTGTAGCAAGTTTAGGAGTTAGTCCTGTCGCTTTTTGTGCCCTGTATGGGTTTGTCAGTCCTGTTTAGTGGCTGTCGTGTTAAAACTCTCTCGTGTAAATCTATGTTAGTTCGTGGATGGTTTGTTTTGGGGAGGGGTCAGCCCTTTGAGCTGGAGCTCTCTACCGCTTGTGTTCGTGGTTGGTTTGTCTGTCTGGTAAGTTTGGCTGTCGAGTCTTTTGTGGTGAATCTGAAACTTTGTAATTTCGTTACGATGGTAATGAAATTCGGGCATCGCCCATGGTGGAAAAAATAAACCGCGTCGCAAGAGAAGGCATAAGAAGAAAAAGAAGCTGGCATAACCTCACATCCACACTGTAGATCTTTTTATTTATCTTTTAATGAGGTCATATTTTACGTAGCAGAAGATAATGTGTTTCTAAAGCCTTGCATCCTTCCTGTTTTTTGAAACCTCACTATGAGGTTTGAGCTCATTTGTCACCGTTACCATAATATCTACTTGACTACTTCTGCGTAAATTATAAATCATAGTTCGTGTGGTCCCTAGGAGTAATATTCATGCATTACACAATTCACAAGTGGAGATCCACACAAATAGTAACTGTAATAAAATATTGATACCTTGAACACTTTTTTTTTTCAATATCATAGGAGGGGAAATCTTGCCACATGATGTTTGTGTGGCTAAGTTAGTTATGCTTACCTATCTCTAGACAAGTTGGTCATCGTATCTGCCTAGTTGGTTTTGCCTTGTCCTGTTTGTCTGCCATAGAAGAACAGTTGGGGTGATTAGATGTCTATTGTATACTTATGATATTTGTGTTATTAATCGATATCTGCAGTCTCACCATGCTACTTCTGCACCTGAACAGGCGTGAATATTCCAAAGCGCGAGGATCATGGGGGGTGGAAACTTGCACTGTTCGTTTGGCTTTATCACCACTCAGGCCACCAGTACTCTTTCTCTCACAACAAATCAATGCACCAAAGAATCAACCAAGAAGATCTTTCTCTCGAACAAACCAAAGACTACCATCACCACCAGCCAAGCGAACAGGCCGTTGAGATTCCCAGCGACATTTGACTTTCAGCCCGGTCACAATTTGTTGGAAAGGGAAAAAACACAGTATATGTGTGGTGTGCCTGGGCAAGTTGATGATCTTGTATGCTCGCTCCTGATGTAAAACTGACTCCGCACCCATTTGTTCACTTACAGTGCCTAGATCGTGCCATTCTGCGAATACGTGTTGGGTTTTCTCGCGAAATTTCGTTTCTCGTTCATGATCTCCCATTAACTCATGGTGCTGGAATGGCGGAATAGGGACAGCTCCATGGATTCAGGACACCCGGCCCTGTGTGTCTAGGCCTGAAAGGGGATGCTCTCATCCTTTGCTAGTTGCTAGGCTGTGAATTGGTTGCCTGCTGGCTGCGCCCAGCACTCTTGAGAGTTGAGATCTCATGACCTGTATGCATGATACGTATGTTGCATTGTCCCCCAGCTGTCTGATCCGCATCTACTACTGTGTGGTGTGCAGTGGGTCATCTGCTGCGCGCCTGTCCGTTGCTGGAGCGTTTTCACCGCCAGTTGCAAGTTATAGCACTGTTGCGTCATAGCACTCTGATTTCCCCCTTTACCGTGTGACTGATGTTACAGTGCCAGTAACGTTTCGTTGTCGCCTGCACTGCCTCTGAATTTCTCGTGCAGGGCAGCCATGCATCGCATCGCACGGTCGGCCCCTGGAGGTCCCGGTCCCGGCTGCGCTGTGCGGGTCTCCTATATCCTGGTGTGCCGTCGTCACCGCTCACCGCTCTCTCGTCAGGGATTCCCCTGCGTCTTGTGCTGTGCTCTACGCTACGTGTCGTCACTCTCAAGTGTGCCAATGTACGTGATGTATATCTGTTTGTTGCATGGAGCTTTTACTGTTTGGACGCTTGTGTCGTTATTCGTAACAGAACAAAAGACCAAATAGAGGGGGTCGGGGGATGCGTGCATGTTCCTTTTTGGAGATTTGAATGCTTTGTTCGCCGATTTCTGGCACGAATCTTAATTTGATGTCATCAGCACGAGAGAATAATAGAGATGGTTGCTGCAATGCACGGTTTGTGTCTATCTTGTTGTGCCTGGCCATCTACGGCAGTCTTCAACGGCAGTCAGGCATGCTGTGAAAATTAGTTGCAAACGATGGCCGGCCATTGATGGCTATCGATCGGTTCCCAGAAAGGACTTGTCGAGTTTGCTCAGATCTGATGCCTCTTGTTGCCATGGTTTTTCGTTACGACTTCTTCTCTCGTGAACTTTATTTAATTTTGTATATACACTGAGGAACAAACAATGCCCCTGCAAATGGGAAGACATGAAGAGAGACTGAAAAAGAAGCAGCTTTGTTATCAGACAGAACAGTTGGCACAGAAGTTTTTGGTGATTTCTGTTTGTCATCTTCAGGAGACACCAAAAAGGAAAAGAACTTTGATCTACCAGTTTATTTGAAGTCAAATTCCCCTCTATTTCTTCCATTCACATATTTCTCCAAACTTGTCCACTCATACAAAAGGGAAATTCGAAAAATTACAAGTGAAAAGCTTCAGCCTATGTACATATACAAATTAATCCTAGTTCATCGTCCCTATACTGCTACTTGGCTGGATGTCTCCTGATTTGAGACGATCTCAGCATGCACTGCCCATCCGTCCGTCCGCCCATCTGATGGTATGTACGGCCTGCATACTCCACCTCCAGCCCCCTCCATCACGTACGTTCTTGTGTTCGTGTAGTGTGATGGTGTGTCTGGGCTATTAGCTGGCCGCCGCCGTAGAACATGATGCATGTATAGTATGGGGCAGGTCGGTCACCACCCTCCCCATGCAGGGCATCCTCCGACGACCCCCAACGCCTTTCGTCATCAATTCCATGTCTCTGTAGATCGATGGAGCACCACATGCGCATATCCACCGCCGGATACGATGATCCATCGAGGATATAGGTCTGTATCTCTGGTCCACGCGCCCGACAAATTCTTGCATGCTCGCGATGGTCGTCGGAGCTCCGATCATCTTGCTTCGGAGCTCCTCATGATCCTCAGCTTCTTGCAAGAACAGATGAACATGCTGCAAAAATCCAGAGAAATTGGTGGCAAACGCGTCAGATCATCAGCTGATTATATTCTTCGTAGGAAGCATGCATGGAGTTAAGGTATATGCAGAGATCTTGCATTGGTGTGGTACTTACTCCCATGGCACGTCGCCGGCGAGCATGAGGTCACCGTCCTTGTCCTCGTAAGCAACGGCGAACTGGTAGCCGGCGCCGTCGGGCGAGGATGAGGATGAGAAGCAGCTGAAGAGCGCGTCGAGCGCATCCCTCAGCTCCCTGTACCCGCCGTACGTCCGCAGGTCCACCTTCCGGAGGTAGGGCGCGCCGTCCATGCTCACCTTCACGTACAGGCCAGCCCCCTGCTCGCCGCCCTTCGTCCTCCTCGCCGACGCCGCAGCAGCCTCCGCCGCCGCGTGGAACGCGTTCTTCCGGTACGCCCTCACCGGCGGCCACCCCACCACCTGCACCCTGAGTTGAGAGAGAAATTAAACACAAATCGTCAGCTCGATCAACTTGCATTGCCGGCCTTCATTCGTCGGTGGACCGTACCTGTGAGAAGGAAGAATCGAGGAGGAGGCACTTACTTGGAGGCCGGTGCGGCGTCGTCGTCGTGGCCACCACCACCGGTCCCGGAGGCCTCGCTCTTGACCGCCGACGACGACCGTTTCGCCGCCGGCGGCGGCTTCCTCGCCGTCGTCGGCTGCACGACCGTCACATCGCCGCCGCCGGGCGGGCCGAGACGGAGCTCCGCGTCGATCATCTCCATGGCCGCCGGCCGGAAACGCCAACAAGCTAGCTAGAGAATGGATGGAGAGGAAGAAGAAGAGCCTGCTTGTGAGTTGTGACTCGTGAGGATGCTTGGCTTGCACTGCTCGTCGTCGTTCGCGGTTGCGTGCCTTGGAGACTCGCATCGCATATATAGAGAAGGCGGTTGCTGGTTAGCAGCTAGCAGTTGCGTGCTCTAGTCTTCAGCAAGCTACTACTAGCAAAGCTCGTGCCAGGACACGTCGCCAGGGTATGGCAGGTGGGGCCAGGGGGACACGGAGGGTGGGCCGCGGGGCCGGGTCCCGGCCGACAGGTGGGGCCTGGGAGGCGGGTCCAGGTCGGGGGTAGAGAGATTCCCGCCCGCCCCGTTGCCGCGGGCCGGCAGCGCATGTGGGTGCGGCGAGGGCCCCGGCGGTCGGGTGGGCCAGGGCGCTGCCACCAAAGGGAAGCAGGCGCGGGGGGCTCACACGTGTCGCGGCTCGGACAGTCTGGTCGGTCTCGCTAGGATGGATGGGCCGTGGGCGCCCAGGTCGATCATCGGCCACGTCGGCGCCGGCGCGTCCTCCGCCGCGGTATACGTAAACGACGACGGATGGGGGCTACTCCTGTCTGGTGGTGGTACGCGTAGTAGCGATGAGACTGTACACTTGCAGCCAGTACGGAGTAGATTCCTGCCGCCCTGCCAGGCTGCTGGAGACGACGTAAAAATCGTGCGTGTGTACCCTTTTTCCTTTTACGGTCTTTGTGATTAACCAACCTTGTTGGTAATTAAATTCTCAAAATCCTCAGATCCCAAAATCCTCAGATTTGTTGCAGCAAAATCCTCAGACCCCAAACAGCGGCATATTTGAAATATTTGATTCTGTCGTTCGAGCTTTGCTCCGTCCTGCATGTAATCGCTAGGCCGGCAGCATGTTCGCTAGCTGATTGATGTGTTGGGAAGCACAAAATCTCAATTCGGAAGCAGGGGGTGATGAGCAATGATAAACCATGCACGTACATACACGCGCGCGGCAAACGGCCAGAGCGCCACGCGATCCTCGCTCGGAGCAAGGCAATGCAAACAAGTGCGGCCCAACGTACGAGCGACGGATCCATCGGCCGATTCGAGATGCCGATCGACGGGGGGATATGCCCTGCCTGCCGCCTGCATGCTTTGCTTGGCATCGGCTTGCATGGCCCAACGGCGGACATGCTGCAACAACCGAGCAAGCAACCGCACGCAAAGAGGAAATCATGCAGCGCACGCGCGGGCGCGGGCGGGCGCACGGCACATGCAGCGGCCCGCGGGCAGCTATTCATCGATGAGCATATATGCATACCAAACCCATCGTCCAAGCCAAGCTAGCACACACCGGACCAGACATGCTTTCGCGCTGCCCGGTTGGTGCCTGTCCCCCTCTTGACAAGGAGCCAAGACACGCGCGCGCACGCGTCTCGTGCCCCCCCCCTGCCGGCGCGGCGCGCCTGTCGTCGTCCTCGATCATCGCCGCCGCCGCCTTGTCGTTGCCATTAGGTAACGCACGCGCAGCTAGCGCCGGGGAACGATCCAACTCGCTGTCACACGCTTGCGCCGCACGTCGTCTCTGCAGAGAGCGGCGCGGCAGGCGGCGACGTTGATTGTGCGACCGGTGCGTGGCCGGTGGTGGGTCGCGGCATGTGCAGCAGCTAGACGGCAACAGTGGCATCAGCGGATGCTTGCGATCTGTCCATCACGCGCGCGGTCGATCTCGAGGCCGTTGTGCAGTGGAGGGGTTCCGATCGATCCCGTTCCTACCGGCACACGGCAGGCATGCATTGCGGAGGGGGTTATTGTTGCCGAGCGAGCTGCCCTGCCGGCCGCCGGGATCGATCGGTCTCGATCGGATGGGTAATAATGCAAGATGCAATGCAATAGTTGGGTGCAACTTGCTCGGAGAGAGAGAGAGAGAGAGAGGGGAGGGGGGGGGGGGGGTTCGTTGAGCGAGCGCGTCGAGTCGTCGTCGTCGTCGTCTCGAGAGTGCCATCGCGACTTCGCTATGGTGATGATGCGCGGGCGAGTTATTAGCTGTTACTGATGAATAGTGCCCAAGATTCTGAAATTAAGAAGCTTCGACGATCAGAGCTCTCCAAAAAAACAATACTATAAGAAGCTTCGTCCACCGACGTAGTATTAATTTGGAGAATAGTTTTGGCTTCAAAATGCACAGCGTCCAGCGAGGAGGGCGCACGGCACGACGACACATCCGGGCCCGGCGCGCGGGGCTCCGATCCGGCCGGGCAGGCAGGCAGGCAGCAAGCGCACTTGCGCGTGATGGCCAACAAGCCCCCACCACCACCGTCACCCGCCGGCTAGCTGCGCTGCATGCACGCGGCCGCGCGGGGATCGGAGGAGGATGGGGAGCCCCCGGCTCACGGCTCACCGAGTGCAAGCTGGCCCGTGCGTGTGCCCGGCCCGCCCGTGTACGTCCGTGCGCTTGCCTGCCTACACGTACGCAGCGCACCGCACCTGCCCCTCTTTACTCGCCTGCCGGGTGCTTGCCCCCAATCAGGCAAACCATCCCAACCCGGCGGCCATCACGTACGTACCGGCCGGGGTCCGGGACGCCACGGGACGAGACGACGGGGGCGCGCGGCACGCGTGGCCCGCGCGTCGGCCACCACCACCGCGACTGCTGCTGCGTACGTGCCGCGCCGGCGGCTGGCGCTGGGATCCCGATCCCATCCGATCGATCTCCCCCCCACCGCGGCGTGGGCGCGTTCGCGTGCCGTGCCCCCCCTTCCGAGTTCCGAGCGTACGAAGCATGGGCCCTTGCTGAGCTACGTGGTGCTACTGCAGCTTCCTCGCGTCCGCTGCTGGTTCCGCGAAATCGATGGGCGCGTTCGTTCCTCAGGCCGTGCGCCCCTGGCTGCCCTCGTATCGGATAGCTTTGCCCAGGCAAGCAAATGCCCGTGCGTGGGTGGCTCCTGGTCCTGGGCGCTTCGCCAGCGCGAACCAGAACGATTGATGATTTGCCGTGCACCTGACGGGCCTGGGCTGGCATGCAGATGGGCTAGGCGCCATGGTGCCTTGCACCTCTGTCCCATCATCGGCAGCGTGCCCGTCATATATACTTCAGGGGAGGCTAGCAGCTAGCTGAATCCCTCCCTGCTGCTTCTCGATTCCTGAAACTTGCAACGGTGATCCCCTGCTGGTCTCGTACTACGTCTTCAGCCAATGCCAGTGCTGGCTACTTCTCAGATCACAATCGCAGGACAGGATATCATGCATAAAGCTGCAAATAAAGACACACCTGAGCACCAACAAAACAAAATTACAATTAAGCACGTTATGTTACAGACAACAAATTCAGCTGCAATGCATGCACAACACAAACATCGAATCAAGTGCCTCCAAGTACCCATTGAAGCTTTTATTTACTCATGATAGCAAAGGGATATCCCCTCCAGGAAGGGCATGCATATCATATCCAAAAGGCCGTACAGTTCTTGTTTCAAAAGAAAAGGGCAAAGGGTCGTGCAGTTTCTATAACAGCTCGTGTGTGTAGTTACATAGGTCGTGCATGCAGTTATTATTATCTATATAAATACCATATGTGTATATTCAATCACTTAGCAGCTGGCTCTTCTCCGCCTCACCATACTTCTGCTGTGTGGCTGCCACCATCTCCACCAGATCCATCTCCTCCTTCACACGCACAGCTTCGGATCCAGCAGGCTCAAAGACGCACCCGAGGGCGTCGTCGTCCCACATCATCATCTCCATGTCTGAGATCTCAGGATCAGCCTTGATCGTGTGGTCGAGGTGGTTGAAGATGTAGTTCATGTCGATGTCGTCGTCCACCGCATAGGTTGCTTGCTGGAACGCGTCCTCCTTTGCGTCGAACAGGCTGTCGCACATGCCGACTACTGAGAAGTCATCATAGCCGCAGATAGGCGCTACGAGTTCTTCACAAGACTGGGTCTCGCTGCAATTGTACTCATACACACTGAGCATCACTTGAGGGTCCAGTATGTCGGATGGGCTGCGTTCTAGCATCTTGTCGATCGTTGCCGACGACGACTTTGCTCCGGGACTTGCAGGTGAAGGCAGTGGCAACAATGTAGGCTGAGGAAGTGGTGCGGCAGGGTTCTTGCTTGGGCTGATTCCGAGGCCTTTGATGTAGTTTTGGAGAAGGGTGCTTGACCTGGGGCCCTTGGAGCTGCTACGGCTACGCCTTCGCGCAAACTGCCTCCTCTTTGTTGCATTCCAGTGATTCTTTATGGAGTTCTCTGTTCTACCAGGTAGGCGCTTGGCTATCTCTGCCCATTTGTTGCCCACTTCCTTGTGCACTTGTATCAGGACCATGTCTTCCTCATCACTCCAGATGTCTTTCTGCGGTTTGCGGTTCCATAAAAAGGAGGTCAATAATCCATGCATCACGAATGCTATTATTCAGATACTTATCAAGCATGACATACTGAACTTTTTGCTATATCAAAAGGTACTTCTAAACAACTGGATGGCCATTTTTGGGCTTTAGTTTATATGCTTTCTCACTTTTTTCCTTGCATTATATTAATTTCCCCATTGTAACTTTCGAATTTCTATATATTTGGCTTCCCTGTGTGAATCTAAAAGTACTTTTCCTTCTACCTTTACTACTTTGCCAATATGAATACATATAACCGTTGCTCCCAAATTAAAGAAAAGAGTAACTGCATTTGTAGGTGAATTATAATGCAAGACACAGTTAACTGCCTATTTGAGTGTGTAGGACCAAAATGAAGTAGCATGTGACTGCATATAGTACCCGCTGTTTCCTACAAAAAGAAAAACAATTCACAATTGTGTCCCTATCTCTCTCTAGTATTTATCTCTCTACCCTCAGGCAGTCAATAATCTAATGCGCAACCAAAAAGTTATGACTAAGTTTGACTAGTAACTCCTAGCATTTAGTGTGCCCATAATGCATTTCATGTTTGACCTATGCAAATATTACTGAATGTGTAAAAACTCATATAAGCAGGCCAAATAATTTTACAAAAATCATGCGCCAAACTACAAGGAATACTAGTATGACCGTTAAGAACGCTCGACTTTTACTTAACCACATATTGAGAAGCAACATTGAACTGAGGCGTGTTGCTCAAAATGAAAAACATTAACCTGAAGAGAGGTGTACCTTGATATTGGGCCTCAAATGGTTGTGCCATCTTTCTCTGCATTGCTTTCCAACTCTTCCTGGTAGCATTTGTGCTATGTAAGACCACTTCCTCAGTCCAAACTGTTCCACTAATTTTACTAGCTTCCTATCAAAATTTCCAAGAATTAGCAGACTGATATATGAGAAAGAACAATCTTACATTTAGGAGGACAAAAAAAACAAGCATCTGTAGATTACCTATCCTCCTCTGGTGTCCATTGCCCTTTCACAACATTGACTTTCTTCAACGAATAACTTGATGTCTTCTTCCTTGGCACAAACCTGTCACTCATCTCATAAGTCTTATATGATCCGAGGCCACTTTCTATGAGATGGGAAACCTCAGTTTTGGGAGTCAGCATAGGCAGTTGAGATCCAACTCTATGATCAGTCGATGAAGCATAACCAAAGATGGGCTTCTTGATATCTCTTTCTGCAAAGTACTGGCGGTGTCCAATGTCGTTGAAGGTTGCAGTGGGTACCATAGAACCAACAGATGCATAGTCCCCACTGATAGCTTCAAATGGATGATCAACAGGATGGAGCTCGTAGTGTCCATTCTGCTGCATGTAGGAATCAAACGGCAAGTAATTACAAATCCCTGTGTGGGGCTGAAAGCAACTGAAATCCATGGGGATTTCAGAAGCTATGTAAGTTGGGAAGAAAAGAGAGATTGAGCCGCAGTTTTCCTAACTATCTACCTGCATCTCACATAGAGAAATTGTTCAGAGTGTCGTGCTATATATATAGAGTCCTAGACTAGACAAGACTTGTTCCCTTCAACACAACAACTTAATGAAACTTAATATTTTGTTACTTATTGCTAGTTAATGACCTTATTTACTATCACTAATGGTAAACGACTTCTTGTATTCCATGGAAGGGGTAATAAAGTGGCATTAAATCTCAAACTTGGCATACACACATCTTTCCGCTGCAGATATTACATCGAGCGAATGCAATTCAGACACAACATAAGGTACAACCCAAATAATTTCCATGCAGCTTTGATCTTGTTTTACAATCTGTAACTTGTATGTTTGGATGTTACATTCCTTAGATAAACAAATAGTCCGAAATAAATTGAACAATGAATCCGATACCTATCACGTTTTGAGCTAAATAGCACACAACAATGGAGGGTCAATTGAATCAGAAAATGTATGTTTGTAGAAGCTGCAGTACTCCTGGATTTTATATGCGCGCAGACACTTGTTTCAGAGTTTCAATAAACCCGTGAAGACATGCTTCTATCAAGATATAAATAGCATAAATCCGAGAGCAGCAAAGTTCAGTCATGGCTTGGCTTAAGGATTATGGATCTGCACTACATAACTTTGTAGCTTCATGCTGAACTAAAAGTGCATTTCAATATTTGAGTAAACAAAAGGATTTGTGTGCCACGTAATTGATATATTGCAAGTACAATGCTAAATTGATAAATGAGTTTGGCGTCCAAGTATTGATTTCGCTGGTTTACAGAGAAGTACTGCATCTATACTCACCGATGGACCTGTTCTGTAATTTTGTGCTCCCACCGATGGGGGAGGTGCCGACGACACAGATCGAGCAGCTGTGTTGTGGGCGCCAGCAACGACGCCACGCCGACCTCGCGGTTGCGTTGAACTTGCGCAGCAGCGGCATGGCTACTGCTTGCTCGATGCAGGCGAAGGCAGTTGTCGTGGAGGTAGTGTCAGACCCTCCTTCCTCATCCGTGCAACCCCGCGCTTCCTTCTGCTTCTACCTCAGATTAGTGCGGCGACGGGAGCCTCCGGAGACGGTGGTGGAGGGCGGCGCGGGGGCTTCAGAGCTCGCCGCCGGTAGGGTTCGGGTTCGGGTTCGGGGTTGGGGGCTTTGGGTTGCTGGGGTTGGGTTTCCAATGATCTCCGGATGTAGAGGGAGGGCCGGAGGCGACGGCATACCGGTGGAGGTGGCGGGTTGGCAGGCGGCAGAGGCGAGCCGCGCCGCCGGCCGGGCAGGGGAGGATATCCGATGGGCGGTGGAGGCGGGGGCGTGACGTCGAGGTCCCGTAGGAGAAGGAGGGATTAGCGGGCGGGGGCTAGCGGCTGCCGCCGCCGCCGGAGACGGAGGTGGAGGGCGGTGCGGGGGCGAGCGGCGCGACCTACGGAATGCAGCGGCGGCGCGCGATTGGGGACGGCGAGGGGTCGGGGACGACGCTGGGAAGAAGAAAGGGGTGAAGAAAGAAACCCCGGACTGGGCCTTGGGGACGGCCAGCCGCAGACATAATCCCGAGGCACCTGAATTCTTCTGCTCCCTAACCAAAATATAGGATCTGAGGGTTCAAATTTATGTCAAAATATAAGATTTTGAAATGATACGATAAAATTGAATAAGGTTGGTGAGTATGTGAAAAAGTTGGTTGGTAGTGTAAAATGAGGGGTGAAGTTATTTGATGTTCTTTTTTGAGTTTGAACTCTCCAAAACCTTATATTTCGGGACGGTGGGGGTACCAGATTTTCAATACTTTCTAAGAATTTCGGGATTTCCTATCTCATTTTCCATCTCCAACCGGACTGTTTTGCCATTTCTCTTATCTTCTCCACCACCACTGACATGTGGGTCCCACGTCCCGGGTCTTCCTTAACCGGTCTTGTCTTTGGTGGGGACGGGGCGGGCGCCTGCTGGTAATGCGCATTGCGAGTGGTGGGCGCGGGCGGCGGGTGGTGGAGGTAGGTGACGTCACTCGGCACGGCACCGTGCGGCGGCGCATGCGAGCCGCCGCTGCTGTGGTAGGCGCACACCTGCTGATGTTTGCACCTTCCCGCCGCCGAATCTGTTGCCCACCACACCCCGCGACGACAACGTGTTGGAGTTGGGAGAGACCGATGACGGCTGCTGTTGAAGCTGGCTGGAACCCGCCGTGGTGGTGCTCCGTCGCCTGGTGCTGGTGCTGGTGCTGGAATGCGGCGGGCGGGAGCATATGTTGCAGGGCGAGGTGCATGTCAAGCCCCATCATCTGCTATGTCTGGGTGCATCGCATTGGGTTGGAGGAGGTCCGACCGATCGGTGCCGGGCCGGAGAGAGTTAGATAAGAGAGGTTGAAAAAGACCCAGGATGTGGGACACACATGTCAATGGTGGAGGAGGAGAGAACGACAGGGTCAAAACGGTACGTTCAATTGAGCGGAGATGAAAATGAGAAAGAAAATTCTGAAATTCTAAACAATATCGGAAATCTCCCGAACCGAAGAGTTAGCGTGCCTGGAGTTATATTTCGAAAGACTTGCGAACTTAGAGTCATTTCAGGTGAGACTCGCCAACATTGGGTTAAAATTTGAAATTTCTCCCACTCCCTGCCTACCAGTACCTACCTACCATAGAGTCTTTTGCCCACGACGTCGTCGCTTTCTCGACGTCGTGGCCACCGCCACCGTCCTGCTGCCATTGCGGCCGGCAGCCGCTACCGCAAGCGTGGCCCTCATGCCCCCATGCATGATCGTTTGGTTGGTGGCTGATGGCCGGTGCTGGTTTGTTCTGAGAGAAAAGTACTGTTGGCTAGTTGCTGACGGCTGGTTTGTTCTGAGAGAAAAGTACTGCTGGCTGGTGCCTGATAAGCCAAACGAACAGGGCGATAAACAACTGGAGACCCGACTTGACCCACGACCAAACAGCTGACATCGTGAGTTGGCCCGATCCGACGGCTCGCGGGCTAACGGGCGATGTGGACCCATTAACCGCCTTGTGATATTCAACATGATTCACTAAGTGAAGATGAGGGTGGGGCGGCGGCGACCGACGATGAGAAGAGGCGAAGAGGAGACGAGAGACCAAACTGTTTCGGATCTAATGAAGGTCCAGCAACGACTTGTGTCACGCATTGGGCCCCACGAAGGCCCAGGTTAGTTAGGGACCCAAAACCCTGCACAAGCATTGTGTCTGGCCAGTCGGTCATTGCTCAATTGCTGAAACCCACAACAACCCATAAAAAATATTGGAGCCTACTCTTTCGTTCTACATTATAGGCCATTTTGACTTTATTAGTTCATAGATGATGCTACATTTAGATATACACTATGTCTAGAGCGTAATAATATTAGAAAACTCAAAATGACTTATAATTTGAAATGGATGGAGTAGTTATTAAAGCCCGAGCCTAAACCACTAAACGAAACAAAGTTTGGAAGAAGTAAAAAAAATTCACCAAAGGATAAACCACATGCTAAAACCCTGCAATCCGGTTATACACAAGTGTGCTAGATATACAATTAATATGTTTTAGCATATATAAACTTTGATGGAGTTCCCCACATAGAGAATTAGAGATCCTTTTTCATTAATAAAAAGGAGTTTATGTGAAGAGAGATACAGTCCCTCCGTCCAAAGAAAAAAATGCATGTCACTGTGATTCCAAAATTGTAAAAAAACGTGTTGTTATACTCAATTTGACATGTGTCTATGTGCATGTGGGCACCCAGGAGTCAATTAGCACCAAATATGGCTAATAAATAGGAACAATCGATGTCATTTTACCTTTGTCACGCCTTAATCTTTCCTAAAATTCCTAGAATGACATTTTTTTTATGGACAAAAGGATACATCTCCCACATAACTCAAATAAGACTTTGAGATTTGAATAGCTCATAATATTTTTAACATTATATGCATTTCAAATTCGAACACAACCTTATGTTCAATATAATATTAGAAAATATGAAGTTACATTACCAATTGTTGTTCAAAAACATTTTTTATTATCTACTAAAGTGCAACAAATAAGCCACATAAAATTGATCAAAGAAATAGTAATTAATATACGAACAAAGCCATTAAAAGAAAGATTGAAAAGAATAATCAAGTTTGAAGTTTTTATGAGGGTTAAATGCCAGTTACAAAATTTAATTCGAGATTGAAAAGAAAAACAATGATTCACACATTTGTTCTTATTATAGGGCCAGCTAAATGGAACAAAATAATCTTATTACGTAACACATCAACAATACTCACAGTGTTAAGGTGCTCGACTATATTTTGGAGGGTTGCCGAGAGGAAGAGACGAGGAAGGGGGATAGGCCAAAATAAAGGAAAGTCGAAAAGACTGCCCATGCCATAATTTTGGCACATTTGATGATCAAACACGGTCAAACTCAAGCCAACTCAATTATGAGAATCTTGACCGCACATGGGAAAGGAGGGTCGCCGAAGATTGCCCATGCCATAGTTTTGGCACATTTAACGATCACACACAGTCAAACTCAAGCCAACAAAATTATGAGAATCTTGACCGCATAGAGGAAAGTAGGAGGGTCAGTGAGGGGGAGAAGGGAGGGAGGGGGGTTGGTCACAAAACAAAGGAAAGACTGAAAGCTGCCCGTGCTAGAATTTTGGCACATTTGACGAGCACACACGGTCAAACTCAAGCCAACTCTTCCAAATATGCATTGCTAAAGAGCTAATGACCATGTTGGTGTAGCCAAGTGAGCTTAATCACCGCAAGCCGCATTTTCAAAAGTATGATTGTCAAACTACGCAGGGGTTGACAAACTAATCACCACAAGTATGCTGGAGTTGCTCTAACATGAAACGCAAACACCCACCACTTACATATTAAAATTTAACCTACCAAGAAAAATAAGCAGAAGCGTTAGAAGCTGGGACAATGGATTTACAGACATATACCCTTCAGCGGATCACATCGGAGGTGAACTGGAAATTATATAAAAATGGAGCCACATGTTGCAAGCCGGCTAGTGTCACAACAATACAACATCCAGGCCAGCAATTAAAACTTGCATACCAACAACAGTACCAACTGAAACCCATGAGTGTGCATAACTGGAGCAATCTGCCGCAGTTAATATTTTCATGTCTGCATGATGAGTACCATATGAAAACATCAGCAGTAAAATAGAGATCTTCATACCAATTTATCAGGAAGCTGGTGATACCAAATTTATAGATATATTTTCATGTCTACATGATAAGTACCATATGAAAACATCAGCAGTAAAATAGAGATCTTCATACCAATTTATCAGGAAGCTGGTGATACTAAATATATAGATCATTTTCATACTATTCCTGAACACTAGTTCAATAAATAAAAAATACATCCTCCTACAGTTGTAAGTCGTCGTTTTAGACCCCCTTATATTATCCCCTTATTCAAAACAAGAGCCATCACATACAAAAAAGCAGTGGGCAGGCATGTGCCTGTACAAACTATATCAACCACCAGCAACGCTGGCCAGAACTATAATTTCATTTCTATGTTAAAGCGCAGGCGTCCTAATTGGCTCTTAAAATGACAAGATATCACTCTCCTATGACTAATTAGCAACAAAATCACACTGAGCACTGAGCATCACTGTATCAAGAACTAAGCAACCTTAAATTGAGTTCAAATTGGAGTTTGTTTTTACAAATGGATAGAGCTTTGATGGATGTCCCATCTCTCCTGCAATAAAGAATTTTTTATTGTTTTCAGGAAGAATTCTGGAGGTGTCCTACATGTGAAGTTCATTGAATAGATAAAGAATGCAATTATAGCAAGATTTTAGCTTACAACTTCTTGCTGAAGGCTACAATAGTTGAGTGGTTATAGTATGCCATTTAAAAGGAATTTGTTGGATTCAATTTCATCTTTCTTTAGTTCAGGCAACTGTTTGCATTGTGAAAATCATTGAAACCAATATAACCCTACTAAATGGTAAGAACCGGGAACAGATTAAAAAATATAGCAAGGGCTTGAGGCTGATTTAGTTGACTACATAACCCATGTAGTTTCCTGGATCTTGGTAAAGATCATCCTCACATAATGCTGCATGATTTTAAACAATGCTAACAATAGAACACGGACAGGATAAATCAGAAGAATTTGAGTTCTTAGAGTTGTAATGAACTGCAATTGAGTGTCGTGTAAATCACTGAACCCATAAAACGGAAACACATAAATGCTTCACGAAAAGGAGCAACCAACCTCAGCAAGGACATGAACCTAGGACAGCAGCAAAGTCGTTCCAGGTGGGACAAGAGCCATTCCTTAACAACTAATTAACTAAATATCCAGCCTTTGTAACATTGGCTTCCAATTTGCGTGCATCAATTTGTGCATAGTTTTCAGATTCATGTAAATTTAGTATTAACACTACATTAAAAGGCTACCAGTAGGCAAAGAGCAATACATGAGCTGTCATGAAAATGGAACATGAAACAAACAGCTATTATTTACTGGCAGACTACCTATTAGTGGAAATAAAGTTTACGAGTCTACAGGTGATTGAAATTTCGCCTCATTTCAGGAACAAGTAATAGAGCTGCCTATGCATATCATTGAAGGAAATATAGATATAAAAACCTAATCACAGCTTTGAACTGAATAACAAAGTGTAAGATTTGCAACGAGAAAAACTACTGTAGAAGAAATTTTAAACAACAAAAATGAGAATCATATAGACACTTGTGGAGCTTGATTGGAAATTTAAAGGGGATCAACACTTTATAGAGTTTGGATTACATGAGAAAGAGGATGACAATTTCATGCTTATAGCTCCGAATTTAGCACAAGTCATGGGCAGCCATGGCCCATCCTGGCCCTCATTGCCTCTGCATATGAAATACTAAACAGTTCCCAACACCAACTGAGCTAACAGTTATTTATGTTTACACTAAAACATTTGCATTTCCAATTCTGGTATCATTCAACAAAAGCATACGGAGTGAAGTTAAAGAGAACAACCTTATCATCACCGACAGTGTTGTCCCAGCAAGAGCTCAGCTCCTGGTTCCAGGACATGTCCAAACCACCGGACACTCTCCTCTGCATCCAACCCGGACACTCGTGGCAGCACTGTCCATAAACCATCAGCCACATCAAACATTAATAGCCTCCCATCGACAGCATTGTACAAGCAAACAATCCCCAATCGGTCCGCAGCGTGAAAATGCCAGAAACTTCCATGCCTACCAGCCACCAACTCATCGAACACCACC
This sequence comes from Cenchrus americanus, assembly GCA_947561735.1. Taxonomy (NCBI): domain Eukaryota; kingdom Viridiplantae; phylum Streptophyta; class Magnoliopsida; order Poales; family Poaceae; genus Cenchrus; species Cenchrus americanus. The sequence goes on along the minus strand of OX387240.1, from coordinate 6,014,911 downwards.
GGTGGCATCACATTCACCTCCCTCCATAACATCGCCTCCTCGTCCTCTAGCCACCACACCACCACGCGTTCCACCTCCCCCAACCTCTCTACCCCACCAACCATGAACAGCCTCCCATCGTACACAAACAGGTGCGCTGTAGTGAGACCTTGTGGCATCACAACCGGCAGCACCTCCCACATCCCTGTCGTGAGATCGAACACCAAGAGAGCGTCGGGGCCGCGGCCGAGGACGAAGAGCCGACTGCAGTTGGTGGCGACTGCAGCATTGCCCAGGAGCAAGACAGGCACCGGGAGATCGCCTCTAGGCGCCCACCGCCGGGAGGGATCATCGGTGTTTAGGGTGTACGAGCGCACGACAGCGCCTGTGGTGACGGCGACGAGGATGCAGGAGGGGGAGGGGGGCAGCTGGACGACGACGGAGAGGAGGTAGGAGGCGTCGGGGATCGGCGGGAGGGAGTGGAGCGTGGCGTAGGTGATGAGGCGGGAGGGGCACGCGGAGGAGACGAGCGGATAGGAAGGGGGGCAGAGCGCAGCGAGCGGGGGCGTGCGGAGGACGCGGCGGGAAAGCGGGTGGACGGCGAGCCGCGGGGTCAGGAGGAAGAAGGCGTCGAGGCGGTGCGGGGAGAGGAGGGCGTGGAAGGCCGGCGATCGGAGGAGGCGGCGGAGCGCGCGGGAGGCCGCGGCGACGGGGAGCAGCTCGGTGACGGGGATGAGGGAGAGGATGTGCTCATGGAGGTGCGACGGGAGGGAGTCCCACGGGCAGTCGACGGCGGCGGTGGTGGTGGTGGAAGAGGCCATGGCTACGGATCGAAATGGGGGTTGGGGAATCGCGGATTCAGATTGGGTCCTGCGGGCCTGCGGCTGCGGTAGAGAGGGAAATGGGGAATTGGGGAGGAAGAGAATGTTAAGAAATCCGTGAACCAAATAGACCCAACTCTTGTATTCATCTACTTGCTTATTGCTAAAATTAGAAAGAGACCTCAAATTCCACCTATATCATGTGTTTATACGATTTTTCATCGTTGTGGCCACAACCAAACATGTGAGAGTACTCAACATGTGACGCCGACATCAGGTGGACCCAGGGTTTAAAAAATCGTTACCGGTCTGGTTTTTTTTTTGGAAAAAACTAGACTGGTTAATTGGTGAATGACCGATAATTGCAATTTTTAGGTACGGTTGGGGGGTAAACCGGTCGATTTTGCTACCGGGCCGGACCTCAAAGAGGAGGAGGTGAGGATTGCCGGAGGACAGGCAGTGGTGGCACTGCAGACGATGACAAAGGTGAGGTGACGTGGTAACACCACCGACCGGCCAGGGTGGACAACGGTTGAGTCGATGACTGGCGACGGGGGGTGCGGTAGAGGAGGTGAGATTATGAAGGGTGGGATTGAGGAGGCGGCAGCAGTCGGTGGACAGACGCCAGCCGAGGAGGGGGTGGAGGAGGCGATAGGGTGGGCAGCAAGGTGAAGGAAGAAAAAGAAGAGGAAGAGGGACGGGGAATAGAAGAAAGACATCCGGTTGTAAATTATCCACGTCCTTTTTCTTGTAACAAAAATTTGATAAACCTCTTGATGTCGGTTAATTAAAAAACAATAAGTCACTCCTTAGTCCGTTACAAAACTAATAGCTGACGCTCATTAACATCTTCCCTCATTTAGCATTTGCATATCGCGATATGTTTATAAAGTTTAAGTTAACACCAACATCACCATTAACTCACCATATTTGGATCATCACAAGCGACAACTCACACTCCTTTTTCTTGTAACAAAATTTTGATAAACCTCTTGATGTCGGTTAATTAAAAAACAATAAGTCACTCCTTAGTCCGCTACAAAACTAATACCTCACGCTCATTAACCCCATCCCTCATTTGGCATTTGCATACCGGCGATATGTCTATAAAGTTTAAGTTACACCAACATCACCATTAACTCACCATATTTGGATCATCACAAGCGACAACCGTGCCATCAATTTCTCATAATCCCATCCCTTCAAGCCACCACGCAACTTAAACTACACCTACATTACTAGCTTGCAAGTTAACTCTCTATATTTGCATCCTCACAAGTGACAACTCATCTCATCGATTTCTCATAATCTCATCTTCAAGCCACCTAGTGGCTAGCTCTATAAGATGAACAGTTTGATGATCTACACAACACCAAACTGCGCCGACGCCAGATACAGTACATTGGTAAGGCCGATCGAGCAATCAACCGGCGGCGGCCGGCGACGTGCATAGCTAGGTACGCAGAAGCTAGCAATGGCGCCTCCACGGCGTCCGAGCATCGGGCGGCAGAAGATAGAGATCCGTCGCATCGAGAGTGACGAGGCGCGGCAGGTGTGCTTCTCCAAGCGCCGCGCGGGGCTCTTCAAGAAGGCCAGCGAGCTCTCCACCCTCTGCGGCGCCGACGTCGCCGCCGTCGTCTTCTCCCCCGCCGGCAAGGCCTTCTCCTTCGGCCACCCCTCCGTCGACTCCATCCTCGACCGCTTCACCGGCACCCCGCCCGCGGCGGGGGCCGGCGGCGGCCTCGGCCTCTCCTCCGCGGGCGACCGCGCGGTGTCGGAGCTGAACCGCCAGTACGGCGAGCTGCGCGCGAAGCTGGACGCCGAGAAGGCGCGGCAGGAGCGCGCCGACGAGACCATCCGCAGGGAGCGCGCCGCGAGGAGCCAGGCGCTGGCGTGGATCGAGGCGGACCTGAGCGCCATGAGCCACGACGACCTCGTCGCGTACTGGGGCGCGCTGATAGGCGTCCAGGCCGCGGTGGCGGCGACCGCCGACCAGCTGCTGCGCGAGGCGCTGCTCGTCGGGCGCAGGGGGCGGCAGCCCGCCGCCCAGCTCGACGTCGTCGGCGCGTTCGGCGTTGGCATCATGCAGCCGCCGCCGGGGTTCGGCGGAGTCGACCTGCAGCAGGAGGGGTTCGGAGGACAGGCTACCCACGAATGTTCTCCTTACCATCCTGGCCCTCTACCCCGATTCTGAATCGGTCGAATGCATCTACTAGTACTTGGATTACTCGTGTGTTTCTTAGCTTCGGATATCCATCGTTCGCGACGCTTTTGATTGTATGGTTCTTGTGGATGCTCCTAAAGTCGTGATCTGTGTAATTGTTCTTAGTTTCTTACCTTACCGCGTATAGACATTCGCGCTCTCTGCGACACTTCGGTTTATCTCAGGACGCTGTTCGTCGACCTTCCTCTCGCGTGAAGGGACGACATGATCAAAGAAGCCTCCTGCCGGCTGCCGCGCACGTCGAAGACGCACATGTCGTCCACCAGGCACCAGCCGATCGCCGCGCCGTGCGTGGGGGCGGGCGTTCGCGCTCTGCGCGCAGGCAAACACAGCACGACAGACGCCTGGCTGAGTGCTTTGGCCCAAATTAAAGGGCTCCTTTTTGTTTCCTTTTGGGCTCTCCCCGCTGTATGATCAGGTTTGTTTTGAGTGTCCCATTCCGCTGCTGACCGTTTCTTATCATAGCTGTATATAATGGGTTGTAACGGCGGCGGCGCCATCGCGTCACCTCCATGTCCATCGCATCTCGCCCTCCATGTCTAGCATCTCCGGCTCCCATTTCCATCGGAACGACACCACCTCCTGGGCCTTCACCAGTCGGGGGACCAGCATCTCGGCGTAACCTTAAGCTGCCCCGAGCGTCCGCTCCTCTTCGTGGAGTGCAACAGCGTCGAGTTCACCGTCCAGCCCCCACGCATCGTCCGCGCGGTTGAAGACACCATCCTCTTCAGCGGGTGCCGTGTAACGACCCTGCGTTGAACGGCGGCACGCCGAACTAGCTGGAGAACAGCAACGCGCGGATCCGGCAGGATAGTGCGGCTGCCGGCAACGGCGACAGCGCACGGGAGAGGAGCAACAGGAGATAGGGGAAGTAGTTTTTAGGGTTCTAATCATCGATTTCCCTTTCTCGGGTTCACTCACACATACATAGTGTTGTAAGGCCCACCGGCCTAATGCTGCTTACATGGCTTAGGCCCGTACGCGGCACGCAGGCCGGCCCACTCAGCTCCGGCCTAGAGATGTAGAGGTCTTGACATTACCCCCCCCCCCACCCCCCACCCCACCCTAAACAGCAGCTCGCCCTCGAGTGCTCATCGCGAAGACCCACCAGATGATGAAGGATTAGCACCTGCATGAGTTTACGGCAAGTTGTGCAGAGTCTCCATGTTCACCCAAGATGTCCAATCCGCTGGAAGGGATGACCATTGCACCAAGGCGAAGGGATGCGCCAATTGGCCCACCCGGCAGAGCTTAGTGTGAAGTACCTGCACAGGAGATAACTCAGTTTCTGTTAGTAGCAGCGATAGGTGCTCATCCGGTGTGACAGTTGAATCAGGAGGGATCGCTTTCTTCAACTGGGACACATGAACCACTTGATGTATCTTGCTCGAAGGTGGGAGTTGCAGTTTGTATGCGACGGCACCAATCCGTTGCAAGATCAAATATGGTCCAAAATACTTGTAGCTGAGCTTGGCACATGTTCTTTGGGCAACAGAATGTTGGACATGGGGCTGCAACTTCAAGTAGACCCAATCTCCCACAACAAATTCTCTCTCTGTACCTTTGTTTGTCAGCTTGAAATTTCATACGCTGCTGAGCTCTGGCCAAATGTTGCTGTATCAAGTGTGTCATATCATTGCGGTCCTGCAGCCACTGTTGAAGGTCTGGGACAGAGCAAGTGTCTGTGGTAGTGATGCCAAAATGTCTTGGTTTGTTGCCATAGAGAACCTCAAATGGTGTGGTGCCATGCGCGGAGTGATAGGTGGTGTTGTACCAGTACTCGGCTAATGGAAGCCACTGAAACCATTTTGTGGGATAGTCATGTATCATGCATCGTAGGTATGTTTCAAGGCATTGGTTCATGCGTTCTGTTTGGCCATCAGTTTGTGGGTGGTAGGAGGAGCTCATGTTGAGAGTGGTGTGGGTGAGTCTGAAGAGCTCTTGCCAAACAGCACTAGTGAAGACTCTATCTCTATCAGAGACAATGATCTGAGGTAGGCCATGGAGTTTGTATATGTTGTTGAGATAAACTTGAGCTACAGTCAATGTTGTGTAGGGATGGGATAGTGGTATGAAGTGGGCATATTTAGAGAACTTATCGATGACTACCAATATTGTGTCGAAAGTTTTAGACTTAGGGAGGCCCTCAATGAAATCGAGACTCACTGTGTGCCCGGATTGTTCGGGGATGGGTAGTGGTTGTAGGAGCCCTGGAAGTCTATTATGCTCAGACTTGGCTTTAGCACATACCTAGTACTTGGAGCTGAATTGGGTGATGTCATGCTTCATGTTGGGCCATGAAAAGAGAGCTCTTATCTTGTGATATGTCACGGTGACACCACTGTGGCCTCCCAAGCTACTGGTATGCAGAGCTAGCATGACTGCTTCATGAGCTTCAGTATGGTTGCCCAACCAGATCCTACCTTTGTGCCGGATAACGCCGTTGACCAAGGTGTACCCTTTGTCATTTGACCCTGTCAAACTGAGCTCCTGTAGGAGTTGTTGAGCTGTGATGTCGTGCTGATAAGACTCAATGACAGTTTCCAGCCACTTGGGGGTGCATGCAGAGATAGCATGAAGTTGACCTTCCTGTTGTCTAGACAATGCATCAGCAACCTTGTTTTCTAGGCCCTTCTTATACAACACCTTGTAGTGCAACCCCAATAATTTAACAAAGGCCTTCCGTTGCATGCCTTGATGTAACTTTTGCTCCCCCAAATGCACTAGACTTCTATGATCCGCTGCTATATATATGGTGAATGCTTTGTGCTGCAGATAGGGTCTCCATTTTGTTACAGCCAATATCACAGCCAAGCACTCCTTTTCATAGGCGGAGAGGGCCTGTGCTTGTGATCCCAATGCCTTGCTGATGTAAGCAATGGGGTGGCCTTGCTGCATTAAAACAACGATTTTTTTATTTTTAACCCTTTTTAATCTATAATTTTAAAACTAACCTCACCCAACTAAAATTCCAAGAAGTAACCCTTTTAGTCGCGTCAAGCCACGTGGCGCGACTAATACTTGAGTCACGCCACATGATGTGACGTGACTAATGTCCACGGTGGCGTTGGAAAAAGTCGCATACGACGAGGCGGAGGGAGTCACGCCACCTTGCGTGGCGCGGCCCGGTACGTGAGTCACGCCTCGCACCGTGGCGTGACTGGATTGATACACTGCCTAAACTGGTAGTTCCTAGTCTCATTTAGCCGTATTCACTTATTCGTTTTAATTAGCAAATGACCTTCTGAATTTGTGAAACTTGAGATGTATGATCTATAGAGTGCATACGTTCCAGTTTAACTATTTTCACTCCAAACCATGATGTATAAAATGAGAAATCTAATTTTGAAATAGCCTAAGTGTTATTTGATTTACACATCAAAATTGCTAAGTCTGAAAACATAGCCAACTAGTCAACTTTGGACATATTTTTTGAGAAATTTTACACTAAGATCTTAAATACTTTTGGGCTACAAGTGAATTTGGATGTTAATAGGAAAGTTTGGACAAGTTTTTGGTAAAATATAACAAAGAATTCATAATTTAAGGGAGGCTTAAAGTTGGAAAAATGCGCTGTTTTACACTAAGACACTAAACAACACAACTTTCCAACTTTAAGCCTCCCTTAATTTGTGAATTCTTTGTTATATTTGACCAAAAACTTATCCAAACTTTCCTATTAACATCCAAATTCACTTGTAGCCCAAAAGTATTTAGGATCTTAGTGTAAAATTTCTCAAAAAGTATGTCCAAAGTTGACTAGTTCACTCTATTTTCAGACAACATTTTTCATGTGTTGATTTAATAACACTTAGGCTATTTCAAAATTAGATTTCTCATTTTATACACCATGGTTTGTAGTGCACATAGTTAAAATGGAACGTATGCATCTTCTATAGATCATATACCTCAAGTTTCACAAATTTAGGAGCTCATTTGGTAATTAAAAGGAATAAGTGAACACGACTAAATGAGATCGAGAACTCCGGTTTAGGCAAAGCGGTGTATCGATCCGGTCACACCACGCACCATGGCATGACTCACGTACGAGTCGCTCCACACAGTGTGGCATGACTCCCTCCGCCACGTCAGATGCGACTTTTTCCAACGCCCCCGTGGACATTAGTCGCGCCACTTCATGTGGCGTGACTCAAGTATTAGTCGTGCCACGAGGCTTGTCGCGACCAAAAGGATACTTCTTGGAATTTTAGTTGGGGTGGGGTTAGTTTTAAAATTTTAGATTAAAAAGGGTTTAAAAACCTATTCTGTACCGAAGCATCTGTTTCCACTACAAATTCTTTGTTGAAGTACGGCGGTGCAAGCATCGGAGCGAGATACAAGAGCCGGCTTGAGAGCTTCAAAGTTGTGCTCGGTTGAAGGGGGTCCACATGAATGGTGTGTTTTTCTTGAGAAGCTCGTAAGGGGTCTACTTATCACTCCATAATTTTTGATGAACTTTCTATTGTAGCCGGATAAGACTAGGAAACCCCGCAACTCCTTGGCGGTTTTTGGGACGGGCCATTCCTGGACGGCCTTGATTTTGATTTGGATCCGTTGCTACACCTTGTTCACCGATAATATGCCCTAGGTATTCCAATTGTTCTTTGTGCAAAGGAGCACTAGGACCGCTTGAGGAAGAGGTTCTGCTTGTGGAGGATGGTAAAGACTTCATTGAGGTGATGTAGATGGTCCTCGTAGGCTGCTGCCGTAGATGAGGATGTCATCAACGAACACCAAGACACATTTACATAGCGAGGGGCTGAAAGATCGTGTTCATGACTTGCTGGAAGGTTGCTTTGGCACATTAGTAAGGCCGACGGGCATTACTGCGAACTCCCGAGTGACCATGATGAGTCTTGAATGCCGATTTCGTCCATCCTCTCGGTTTCAAGCGAATGCGGTGATAACCGGACCTCATGTCCAATTTAGTGAACCGGAGGCTCCCTTCAACTCATCAAGTAACTCTTCAACAATCGAATTGGGTATTTGTTTTTGACTTGTCAATGCATTGAGTTGCACGTAATCGATGCAAAAGCGCCAAGTGCCGTCCTTTTTCTTAACTAACGAACCGGAGAGGCAAAGGGGTTGGTGCTCGGTTTGATCAATCCACCGAGTAGCATCTCTTTTATTTGTCGTTCAATCTCGTCTTTACGTGTGTTGGTGTATGTCGTATGGACCTCCCCGGGCCCACTACCTCGGTGGGTACCGGGACCGACTACTCGGTGGGCCCCAGGGACTACCGGCTTGCGCTACACGGCACCCGAAGGCGTGGAGCACAAGGACTACACGGGAGTAGTACTCGGTTAGGGAGCCGTACATGTTCCGCACCGTATGGAGGACTCCTAGACGTACTCGACTAGTACTCTCTCCCTACTCCGACTTGTAACCACCGCCTCCCGGACTATATAAGGCGAGGCGGGGACCGATCTCTAGGATCATCTCATCGAACATCAACTCACTTGCGTACTATTACACATCCCGTAATCATACCCAATCAATCCCGAGCTACGCGGCATACGGGACGTAGGGTATTACGCACCTCGCGGCCCGAACTTTGTCTAAATTGTGTGTCATGTGTCTCTTCCTTCGAGTTACCGATCTCGGCGAGTCACATTCATCTACTTCGGGTACTCCCCTTAGTAGGTTGCCGGTCTAAAACACCGACAGCTGGCGCGCCAGGTAGGGGCTCTCGCCCGAGATCACATGGCGAACTCGACGGCCCCCGTCTGCTTCAAGCGAACCGTCGCCTTCAACCGCGGCGACACCTTCGTGTTCGGCGCCTGGGTCTGCACCGCTGACGGCGCGGGTTCCTTCCAGCGCCGCCTCACCGTGCCGCCCAACCCGAAGACTGGCCTCGTGACGCTTCCAGAAGTCGTCACAGGCGAACTCGCCGGCAAATTCGGCGAAATTTCGCTCTTCAACCACCACGCTGACTTCGAGCTCGAGTCCGCTTCCAACTCGGACTCGACGTCGCCATGGGCCATCGCATGCGAGCCGGGCCGCTCGGCCATCGCAGGCGGTCCCCTCACCCCGCAAGCGCTCCGCGCGTGGCCCCCGCATCCTCAGCCGGGCCCGCACGGGGGCTCCCCGTCCCGCGCCGGCCGGCAAGGAGCCCGTACCCGAGTACAGCTCGGACTCCGACGCCACCCCCGATCGCGCTCCGGACTCCAACCCCCTCTCCGAGTTCTACTCGAACCCGGACTACGAGTTCGACTTCGGGTCGGACCCTGAGGAGCCCGAGTCCGAGGACAACTCCACTGAGCTTCCCCTGTCAGGGCCAGCCTCTGGGCTGGTTATAACATCCACACCGGCCGGGAGATACATCTACGGCCAGACCGCAAGCCCGCTGACCTGATAAGGGGAGACTCATGCTACGTCGCCTACATAGACTCGCTACCGTTCCGGAGGGAACACCCCTAGCTCGGGCTAACTCCAAGCACACCAGCCGAGGTGGCACCCTGCGAGTCCGGCCTTGGCACCTCCGATCGCCAAGTCTTCATGGTGGCCGGCGACACCCCGGGGCCTTCGAGGCACGGCTCGGGATAAGTACACGGAAGACATCTCCTCCGACGAGCTCTCTCGCGATGCTCCACCGAACGAGACTCCGGCGGACGGAGACGCTCGACGTGAACGTAATCGGAAGCGCAACGAACGTCGTCGGCGCCTCCGCGACAACTTCCCCCGTCCGCAACCTTGCGGAAGCTCTCGAGGCGGTCGAGAGCGAGTACACACTACCCCCGAGCGATGCCTCATGTCGATCACGGCGATCGCACGCCGGGCTCGGGGGCATACGCGGCGGGAGAGGTCATCGCCAAGCTCGGCCGAAGAAGCCTACTTCATGCGGGTCGACAACGAGTCAACCGGCCTCCTCCGGCCCGGACCCGCGACAACGAAGCTACTAGATGCGGCGCCAACAACGGTCCTAACCGTACTCGAGCTGACCTCCCAGCCGAGCCAAACCGTCGTCGCTCCAACGCCGGCGGACCTTCACAGCGCGACCACAGCAACCGAGAAGTCGTCCCTCACCGCGCTCCGGCCGGCGGGGGCGGCAACGATCCCGACGGCGGCGGCGGCCGACGGCGGCGGCTCCAATCACGGGGCCAACGGGGAGGGCGGAGGCTGCGGCGGCCGGCCGCGGCGGCCGAGGCCACGCGAACGACCACGCCTCGGCGCCTCGCGGGGCGGCTACGACGCTCGCCAAAAGATTGAAGAGCTATAGCGGAAGAAGTCGACCACCGCGGTGAGGGCGACGACTTCCCCGCCTTCTCACCTCGACTTCGCAACTTGCTCCTCCCCGACAAATTCAAGCCTTTGGGGATCACCAAGTATGATGCAAAGCGGATCCCATCCGGTGGCTCGGGTGCCACGCCCTCTCCATCGAGAACGGCGGCGGCAACGGCGACACCAAGTGCCTCTACTTCCCCTTCTTCCTGGACCAAGCACCACTCACTTGGCTCGAGTCGGCCGGATAAGCACTCGATCGACAAGTGGGACCAGCGAAGGAGCGGTTCACAAGCAACTTCGCGGGCGCTATGGGCCGATCGGGTACTCACATGGACACGGCCATGATCAAGCGAGAACAAGGCGAGACCCTCGCAAGTACATGCGCCGCTTTTTCGACAAACGCGCTACCGTCGTCGACGTCACCGACAAGGAGGTCATCGACCTCTTCCAAGACGGCCTCTATCACCGCCGCACCTTCGAAGACTTCGGTCGCCGCCGCCCCGAGTCCATCCCCCACCTCAAGGACATGATCATGTCTCGGGCGGATGAAGAAGACAAGGCCAATGCCAAGTACGACGCCATCCGTGGCAAGACCAAGCGAGAACCGGGCGGCGGCGGCGCGGCAACGCGAACCAAGGCGGTCGCGGCAACAACAACAACAACTACTACTACTCGGGTCCCAACCGCAAGCGCAAGCCGGACAACACCTTGTCGCGGCTATCCGGCGCCTGCGAAAGGGAACTCGAAGAAGAACTCCGGCGGTTTCAAAGACCTGCGAAGGAGAAGTGCCCGTGGCATCCAAACGGCAACCACACTACCGAACGGTGCTACCAACTCGGGCACGCACTCAAGGAGACGCCGCAGCCACCGCACCCCCATGATCAAAAGGGCAAGAAGAAGGACGGCGACAACAACGACTTCCGGGGAGCGACAAGACCGTCAACGTCCTCTTCGGCGGATTGCCCGGCGGCGGGAGCGAAGGCTACCCGTCGTGAAGTGATGTCCATTGAGCCGGCGGTCCCGACTCCTCTCGGGTGGTCGGAGGTACCCATCACCTTCTCCCGCGCGGATCAATGGACCGGCTTCTCCGAACCGGGATGGTTCCCCCTCGTCCCGAAGCCGGTGGTGGCGGGCTCCAAACTCAACAAGGTGCTCATCGACGGTGGAAGCGGGCTCAACGTCCTTTTCACCAAGACCTTGAAGAAAATGAAGCTCGACATCACTCACATGCTCACCATGAGCAACATGCCCTTCTACTGCATCGTCCCCGGCAACGCGGCTATTCCCCCGGGCTCGGTGGTCTGCCCGATCACCATTGGGGCATCTCGGGACAACTATCGTACCGAGTACATCAAGTTCGAGGTCGCGGACTTCGAGACTTCCTACCACGCCATCCTCGGCGGACCGGCCATCGCCAAGTTCATGGCGGTGCCCCACTACACCTACTTGGTACTCAAGATGCCAAGCCCGGCCGGTGTACTCTCCCTCCATGGGGACTTGAAGATCTCCCACGGCCGCGACACGGAAGCCGTGGAGATCGCCTCCACAAATCAAGTACCCAACGCGGTGATGGAGGTCTACGCAACGTCGAAGAAGCTTGCCACAAGTGAACTCGACATCCCGGAGAAGTCGACGAGCGCCAACAAGCCTCGGCCACCGGAGGAGGTACTCGTCAAGACGATCGACCTCGGAACAAGCGATCCCAGCAAGACCACCACCATCGGGGCGGGCCTCGGCCCCAAATAGGATGACGCGCTCATCGGCTTCCTTCGGGCTAACCGCGACATCTTCGCGTGGAAGCCGACGGACATGCCGGGAGTGCCCGGGAGCCGATTGAGCACCGCCTCAACGTCGATCCTAAGGCCACCCCCAAGCGACAACACCTCCCGACGCTTTGCCGACGACGGACGGGCGCCATAAAGAAAGAACTTGCCAAACTACTCGCGGTCGGCTTCATCGAGAGAAGTCTTCCATCTCGAGTGGCTCGCCAACCCCCGTCCTCGTCCGCAAGAAGAACTCGAACGAGTGGAGGATGTGCGTCGACTACACCGACCTCAACAAGCACCGCCCCAAGGACCCCTTCGGGTTGCCGCGGATTGATCAAGTCATCGACTCCACGGCGGGGCGCGACCTGCTCGCTTCCTCGACGCTACTCCGGTACCACCGGATCGCGATCAAGGAAGAAGACCGAGAGAAGACCGCGTTCATCACCCCGTTTGGCGCGTCTTGCTACACGACCATGTCCTTCGGGTTGAAGAACGCCGACGCTACCTACCAACGAGCTATCCGGGCACAGCTTCAAGAGGCGGCTCAACAAGAACGTCGAGGCCTACGTGGATGACGTGGTCGTCAAGACCCGAAACTCCGGTACCCTCATCGACGACCTTGAAGAGACCTTCGCATCCTTTGCGCGAGTACCGCCGGAAGCTCAACCCGAACAAGTGCGTCTTCGGCGTACCTTCGAGCAAACTACTCGGCTTCATCATCGGCCCGGCGCGGCATCGAAGCCAACCCCGAGAAGATCTCCGCCATCACCGGCATGCAAGCTCCCACGAGCATCAAAGATGTCCGTGAAGGCGACGGGGTGCATGGCGGCGGCGAACGATTCATCTCGAGGCTAGGAGAACGGGGACTCCCCTTCTTCAAACTACTCAAGCATCAAGAGAAGTTCGTGTGGACTCCGGAGGCGGATCAAGCCCTTGCCCGGCTCAAGGACTTCCTATCGAAGCCACCGATCCTCACGGCTCCTCACAAGGGCGAGCGACTACTACTCTACCTAGGCTGCGACTACTCATGTGGTCGATCGCCATCGTTGTCGAGCGGCATGAAAACGTCCACGCCTACCCGGTCCGGCGCCCGGTCTACTTCGTCAGCGAGGTTCTATCAGAGTCCAAGGCCCGCTATCAGCCTGTGCAGAAGCTCCTGTACGCAGTACTCATCACCTCGCGGAAGCTACGACACTACTTCCCGGCGGTACTCGATCTCTGTTGTCACCGACTACCCGCTCGGCGACATCCTGCGGAACCAAGATGCTCCTGGAAGAATCTCCAAGTGGGCGGTCGAGCTCGGCGCCCTCACTATCGACTTCCAAGCCACGCACGGCCATCAAGTCGCGAGGCACTAGTCGACTTCATGGCCGAGTGGCGGGAGAACCGGCCTACCCACTCCCACCGTGCGACCGAGCATTGGGTGATGTACTTTGACGGCTCACTCAACCTCGAGGGCGCAGGTGCAGGGGTACTCCTGATCTCTCCAACGGGCGAACAACTCAAGTACGTCCTGCAGATCTTCTGGAAGGTCTCAAACAACGAAGCCGAGTATGAAGCTCTCCTACACGGGCTCCGCCTCGCGGCTTCATTGGGCATCAAGCGGCTACTAGTCTACGGCGACTCCGCAGTGGTCATCAACCAAGTCAACAAGTCCTGGGACCGCAACAAGGAGAACATGGACGCCTACTGCCTAGAAGTCCGCAAGCTCGAGAACAAGTTCTATGGTCTCGAGTTCCATCACATCGTTCGCGACAACAACGTTGCGGCGGACGTCCTCTCGAAGCTTGGATCCACCCGCGCTCAAGTACCGGCGGGCGTCTTCGTTCACGAGCTTCACGCGCCATCCATCCCGGAGCCGGCGCTACCGACCACTTGTCCCCGGCCCATCAACCAGTGGGCGGGGAGGTCATGATGATCGACGTGGTCCGGAGGCAACCCTTCATCGACTACCTCGGCGAGCGAAGGAAGGTCCCCTCCGACAAGAACTCGGGCCGACCGAGCGGCTCGTCCGCCGCGCCAAGTCCTACGTCCTCGTCGGAGACAAGCTTTACAAGCGGGGCGCATCTTCGGAGTACTCATGAAGTGCGTCCCTCGTGAAGAAGGCAAGGACATCTTGGAGGAGATCCACAAGGGCGTCGCGGCAACCACGCGTCCTCACGCACGGCGAGTCGGCAAAGCCTTCCGGCGAGCTTTACTCTGCGGCCCACGGCTGCGGGCGATGCCGAAGAACTCGTCGGGAGGTGCCAAGGATGTCAATACTTCGCCAAGCGACAACACGTCCCGGCCTACAAGCTAATCACCATACCGTCAACTCGGCCCTTCGCTTGCCGGGGGCTCGACATGATTGGGCCACCGCCAACCGCGCCGGGGAGGATTCAATAGGGTATTGGTGGCTATCGACAAGTTCACCAAGTGGATCGAGGTCAAGCCGGTCACATGCCCCAAGGCCGACGGAGTACTCGACTTCTGGATGAACTCGTACACCGCTACGGACTACCCCACCGCATCATCACGGATACCGGGCTCCAATTTCAACAACCACTAGTTCGGGAGTACCGCGAGAACGAGCGGGATCGATGTCCGATACGTCTCAGTTGCCCATCCACGGGCCAACGGACAAGTCGAGCGCGCCAATGGGATGGTGCTCGACGCTCTCAAGAAGCGGCTACACGACGCTGCTAACTCCAAGGGGGGCAAGTGGATCAAGGAACTACCCAACGCACTCTGGGGGCTACGGACTCAACCATCCAAGCCAACGGGGCAATCCCCCTACTTCCTGGTCTACGGCTCCGAAGCAATCCTCCCTGCCGACGTCATATGGAACTCGCCAGCAGTGGAGCACTACGACGAAGGCGTCTCAGAAGACAGCAGACGAGTTGACATCGATAGCCTCGAAGAAGCTCGGCGCGCCGCCCCTCGTCCGGTCGGCAAGGTACCTAGAGGGTATCCGACGCTACCATGATCGCAACGTCAAGGAACGCTCCTTCCACGTTGGAGATCTCGTCCTCCGCCATATCCCGAACACGGAAGGACTACACAAGCTCGGCTCCCCACGGGAAGGCCCCTTCACCATCGCAAAGGTGGCCGGCCGGGCTCCTACCGCCTCCAAACACTTGAAGGCGAAGACATCAACAACTCATGGAACGTCGACCGGCTCGTCGATTCTATGCCTAGTCTACACGACTACTCCGGGGTTCAAGTCTACTCGACTACACCAACACCCCACCGCCGTAAGCGGCCTCCGGTCCCGGCTCCGGTCTCCGGACTTCTCCTCTCCGAGCTCCGGCCTACACGGCTACCTACGGACCACGGGCCGCGACGAGCGTCAAGGACTCTAGCAGGCGGTCTACGAGAGACCACACTCCAAGATCTAGCACCGCACGGCTACCTACGGATCTACGATCCGGCCTACACGGCTACCTACGGATCTTTTGCTTGTAAGCGGTCTTCGGGTCCAAGCGACTACTTTGTAACTACGGCCCCGGCCATCTAGGTGTACTTCTTCGGTAATAAAGTTCGATCGTTCATCAACTTCTTTCTCTGTCTACTCCCTACAACGGGACCACTATCGCCGAGTACGACTACTCGCATCCACTCCACGATGGGGCTCCGCACTCGAGATCGCGGCTACGAGTACTCATTGCCGGAAATTTTCTTTCATTGATACTTAAGCAATTCATTACAATTGTTTTTTGTACAACCCCGGCTACTAGCTATCTATTACGGGGCTACGGAGGTTAAGCTTCTCGGCTACTTGCTCCGCGATAGGAGCCATCTCGCTCCGGCGGCTGCGCATCTTGCTCATCGGTGCGGTTGGCGGCTACTCCGCCGCGACTACTTCCACTGGGCCTTCGGGAAGTACGACTTCATGAAGGCCAAGACCCGCCTTGGGATCGACCTCGCCATGTGCTTCACATAGGCCGCCGGCCGGCTTGGAGCTTCCTTGAGGCGATCCACCGGTGGAGCAATCTTGGGGCCGCCGGGTGCGGCACGAGGAGCCTTGCGATCGGCGGTGCGGCTTCCTCAAGCTCCTTCGGTTGGGCCCGCGGCGCCCTCGCGGTCTTCATTCAACATCGCAAGGATTTGTAGCGATTGACGAGATCGCGGTCGGATGCAATCCGGAGCTCCATGTACTTCTCGCACTCGAAGGCAAGTTCTTTGTAGTCGAGCTCGAGTACTGGCGGGCTTCTTGCTCCCCGGTAGAAGAGGTTTTTCATGCTCGTCTCTCGAAGACTTCGGTGCTCCACACGGCCCTCAAGCAACGCAAGACGGCAACACAACGGCGGGTCGGAGACTTCTCGACCTCCAACAAGTACCCGGCAAGTTCGGCGGTGTACCTTTGTTCTTGTTGCGGAGGCCCTTATTCTTCCGCACCAAGTCGTCGCCCTTCGCCCGCAACTCTTAGACATCGTTGTGGTACTTGGCGAAGGCGGCGTCGAGTTTCGGCCGCATGGCGGCCGCGTGCTTCCGCGACTTCACGAGTTGCTCTTCCGGCGCCTCGGCCGGAGCACCGCGTCACCGTAGCCTTGCAGCATATTGGACTTGTCGCGGGACCTCTCCACAACGTCCCGCACGGACAACTCAAGTCACACGAGTACTCAACAACAGAGGATTGACTACTCAGAAGCTACGACTACTTACCTTCATCCACTGCTCGGCCTAGCGGATCGCCTCCCGGGTGCTTCGCCACCGCCGCCGGCTCGACAAGATCATCCGCGAGCGCCCTCTATCCCGCCGCGACTACTCGCGGTGGCCTCCGTCATCGGGCGCGGGCGGATGGGCTCGCGTCTGGATCACCGGGGATCGGATAGCCACCTCCCGGAGCGACCTGCGGCGACGTGGTGACCCCCTCTCCCCCGGCCGTCACGGCGGCCTCCTCGACGACTTCTTCCATAGGCACGGAGGCTCCTCCCGCGGCCTCGGGGCCTCCGGTGTCGACTCTGCATGGGCACCCCCGCGGGGATGTCATTACCTTCGGCCCTCGGCGCACTCGTCAAGGAGAAGACAAGTGCGTCGGCGACTACGACTACTCCTCGAGGAGCTCCATAGCTTCGAAGACTACAAACCTTCGACTACGCCGGCCTCCCGGCGGCGGTGTTTCGGCGGCCGGCGGCTCGGGCACCGCACGGGAAGCGAGAACGGACTCCTCGGCGGGCGGCGCGACTTCTTCCGCCACCGCCGAAGAGGGCTCATCCCCCTCCCGGGGATAAATCCGTGGATTTCTGTGAGAAGCACACACAATTGGTCGTCGGTAAACATCGACTACTACATCAAGTACTACTCGCGAAGATGCGGTACTTACAAGCTCGACCAGGACTATTGTCACGGTCGGGGCGCCAAGGATGCTGGTGATATCGACCGGTCCACCCTTGGTGGGCGCCTCCTCCCGCGCCCCTGCGGCTACCGCCTCCTCCTGCAACGCGGCGGCCGGCACGGTGTTCTCTTGCGCTCCCGAAGCCACCACCTCTTCAACGGCGGCGGCTACGAGGGCTCCGTGCTCCCCCCTGGAGCGAGGGGGCCGGCGCTCCGAGCCGCGCCAAGAGCTCCTCGACGGTGGGGGGCCGGACTACGACTTCCGGCCGGCTCCCCCACTTGTTCCCACACGCCTTTGTCACCCTCTTCAACGGGCTCCGTTGGCGGCACCTCCCGCATACAAGGAAGACTACTCATCGGCAAGGGTACTCGAGTGATGGGTATTCGACTACTCTAGTCAAGACATCTTACCTCCGAGGCGTGGTCTCCGAGACCTTAAGCTTCTTCGCCACCCGCTTCCCCGGCGGGGGTTGCGCGGCTTCCGTGGCGGCGCGGCCGAGCTAGCCTCCGGGCTGGTCGGGGGGTCTTGCACCGAGAGGCACATGAGGTAAGCACCGGCGGCTAAACCTCGACCGCAACCGAAAACGGTCACCGCAACGTCTCGTCGTCGTCGTCATCGTCATCGGAGGTGTCCTCCACGACGACGGTGTCATCGCCCTCGCACCGACTTCTCGCCGCTCTTTCTCCTTGGCCTTCCCTTCCTTTGGGATCTCGATCCCACTCGGGGCGGCTGCGGCTCGAAGATGAACTTCTTCAAGTCATCTCGCAAGACACGAAGACGTCGGCAAGTCTACACCAAGTAATGACTACTCGACTAAGGGAGTACGACTACTCACCTCCTTTGGCGGGCGCGCGGCGGAGTACTCTGGACGGGGCACGCCGTGTACGGCGGCATACCTTTGAAGATCCGCGACGGCCTCTCGACGATGTCGGCTGTCGTCCCGGCTCGCCTCCGGCATCCGCGACGTGTCGTCGTCGCCGGTGTACTCGAAGCCCAAGGTGTCTCGAGCCATCAATGGCCGCACCCTCCGCTTCATGAAACGAAGGCCACGTGCTCGGCCCTCGGTCCCGCTTCCCCGAGCACCTTGATGCGTGCCGGCGGCTCGGGAAGCCGGATCCCCTCTCTGCATGGTGGGCTATGTGTTCCACCACTCGCGGTGCACGGGCCGCCTTCCGCTCGGCTTCGGCGAGGCCGGGGTGGTGGTTCATGATGTAGAACCACCTTGTCTTCCGGTCGGTATTGGAATCAACAAGCTTGTACGCCGAGTCGCTGCTGCGGCATCTTCCCTCAACCGGATGCCGGCTCCTCCGACTACCCTTGGGTTGGTGGCACTTGGGCGCGGCTTGACCGGAAGAACTTCGGAAGAGGATCAAGTGCGGCTTGATCCGAAGAAAGACCTCGCGAAGTGCACGAAGACCGCGAGTGTGGAAGATGCCATTGGGGTTCGGATTCAAGTACTCGACTCCATAGTACCCGAGGAGAGCCTTGAAGAAATCGGCGGCGGGAGCGCAAGCCCGCGCTCCACGAACCGCGCGAACATTGGAATCTCATCTTCGGCCTTCTCCATTGGATATGGATCTCCGGCGGTGGCCCTCCACATGTCGACCTCTTTCTCCCGGATGAACCCGGCTGTTCAAGAGGGCCAACAGATCCTCCGTCTTCACCTTGGACTTCTTCCACTCGCGGCTTGGATCGGCCCGCGGTGGAGACATGGGCGGCTCTACTCCGGTGGCGGCCGCGGCGGCCTCTTCGCGGCCCCTCTTCTTCCCGGCGGCTTTCGACGACTTGGACGGTGACGGCTTCATTCTCCAAGAACGAGAGCGCCTTCACGCGCATCCGCTCGGGGGCTACCCTAAAAGCTTTGGGTGGCGGCGCACTTGGATCTACTACGGCGGCAGCGTGCGCTGGGAGTAGATCTACCTCAGATGGAAACGAAATGGCTACAACTCGAATGGGTGAAAAACCCTAAGGGTTTTGGCTTCTATTTATAAGCCTAACTGGCTCCGCAACGGCCGGATGGCTAAGTTCACGCGCAGTTGACTCAGCGGCTCAACGTGACCCTTCGTATTCTACCGGTCGACGCGCCTCACCTCGGGGGCTCGGCTACTTCTACTCGACTACCGGGAAGCGGCTAGTCTCAAGAGCATCTCGGGACACATTCTTCAAGATGACCCTTCAATTCGAGAGGAAGTACTCGACTCAAGGCTCGGGGGCTCCGTGCCACGTGTCCTTCGGTTTTTTCTCTCCGGATTTTTCGGGATTTTCTTGCCAAGACTTCAGATGGACCCTCAGCCAGAGTCTACAACTCAACCTAAGGCTCGGGGGCTACTCCATATGGAGTGCGATTTTGCAATCGCACCTCCATATCGACTCCGCTTCAAGACAAGACGGGCGGTTTTTGAAGACCTTCGAAGGCGAGTGCTCGAGGACGCTTGGGACTACTCGAGAAGACTTCAAGATTGCTCAAATATCGGTGGAGTACATTCCCGGCCTCGGGATGCTTCGACTACTCTTTTTTTTTTGAAAGAAACACACTCGGGGACGCTTGGGGACTACTCGTTAAGGCCGTCAAGACTACTTGAAGCTATCCTTCTCGACTACAAAGTACTCGGGGGCTTGTCGTATGGACCTCCCTGGGCCCACTACCTCGGTGGGTACCAGGACCGACTACTCGGTGGGCCCCTGGGACTACCCGGCTTGCGCTACACGGCACCTGAAGGTGTGGAGCACAAGGACTACACAGGAGTAGTACTCGGTTAGGGAGCTGTACATGTTCCGCACTGTATGGAGGACTCCTAGACGTACTCGACTAGTACTCTCTCCCTACTCCGACTTGTAACCCTGCCTCCCGGACTATATAAGGCGAGGCAGGGACCGATCTCTAGGATCATCTCATCGAACATCAACTCACGGCGTACTATTACACATCCCGTAATCATACCCAATCAATCCCGAGCTACGCGGCATACGGGACGTAGGGTATTACGCACCTCGCGTCCCGAACCTCGTCTAAATTGTGTGCCACGTGTCTCTTCCTTCGAGTTACCGATCTCGACGAGTCACATTCATCTACTTCGGGTACTCCCCTTAGTAGGTTGCCGGTCTAAAACACCGACGGTGTATACCGGTATGGCTTGACATTCACCTGGATGGGCACACGGTACAAGGGGAATATGATGATCAAGCTCTCTCGCTTGGGGGAAGTTCGGTTGGTGTTTTGAACAATTCCGAGTTTCGAGTGATCATGTCTTGTATGTGAGGTGGAATGGGTCGTTCCTCTTCGGTGTGATGGCGCACGGTTGGACGAGTTGTGCCACTCCTCCCTTCCGCAGAGGCCCTTGAGGTTCTTGCTTTTGATCTTGGTGCATTGTGCGGTGCGGTCCTTGACTCCTTGCAATATCACCGGGTCCCGTGATGTGTAAACCGCATTCGTTTCCTTTGCCGGTGCACCCACATGGGACCGCAACCTTCTAGCCACTCCATGCCCAAAATAATATCATAGTAAGGAATCTCAAGCACTGCGGGCCGACACGGTAAAGGTGTTACCCCGTGCCCACCATGTCGGATCGGATACTTGTGTATCGCTGGTTAGCTTGGCACCACTAGCCACCGTGACTTGCATTGATGGTACCGTTTGTGTAGGAAGGTTCAATTGTTGCACTTCGTCTTGGAGCTAATGAAGGTGGAGGAGCTTCCCGACTCAACCAGGATGAGCACACTCGATTACCAATGGTCCCTTGGATGCGCATTGTTTTCTTCCCTTGAATTCTTGTGTACGCGGCTTCGGACACGCCGTAGCTCTTCCTCACTTGTTAGTAACCTCTTCGGACGTTTGGTCCGATACCTCCACTTGCATAACGTCCAAGAGTTCCTCCATGATGTGCAAAGAGACCCGAGTTGGGCATTGATGGCCTCTACTCCACTTCTCTCCACACTTCATGCATAATCCTCGCTTTTCTTCTTTGTGTCATGAATTCTTGTATTCGGCATTTGTCTTGCCCTTTTGCTTGCCATCCACGGTAGGTGATGTGCCAAGCACTCCAGGGACTTGGTGTGGTAGATGAAGAAGGCTTGTCATTGTACTTATTATACCCCCTATTGTGCCCGGTAAACATTTTCTTGTGTGAATCTTCTAGTGCTTCACTGCATGAGAGCAAGAGATGCGGCGGCATCAACGGTTCTAGGGCAATGCAATTGAATGACAGATTTGATATCCGGTTTAAGCCCATCAATGAATCTATTGACAAACAACACATCATCATACTTGTCATTGTGCGGCGGAGAACTTGATGCCTAATGTGCTCAAATTTTTCTAGATAATCCTCAACGATGCCTACTTGTTTGAGATTGAGTAAATCTTGCATGACATGATGGTAAATATCTTTCCCAAATTTAGTGTCTACTCGCTATGCACAGCTCTACCCAACTATTAATTGTGTGATCGGCTTCATATGATTGCAACCAAAACTCGCATTCCCCGTAAAATTGATGGTGGCAAAGGGCACCCGAGAGATGAAAAGGTGTGTTGTATAAGGAAAAGTACTTCTCACACTTCTCCCTCCGGACTTTGGGATGTTCACCATTGAATTTAGGGAAATCTAACTTAGGTAACACGTGCTCCTTGGAGTAAGACTCATCCCTACTACCCGGTGTCATGTACATCCCCCCGGAATCATTCGGAGGGTTGAAGAAATTACCCTTGACCGGGGTGTGACCGGGTGTCGGAAACCCGGAATCGGCACTCGGGGTATTGGTCGCTTGCCGTGGCCGTTGGCCCGTCCCTCTTCCTCGCGCGGCGGGGCCGGTGGCGGAGCGGCGGATGTGGCCGCTTCCAATGCCTTGATGCGCGCTGTGAGATCTTCCATTTGCTTGTTCAGCCCGGCGGAGAACTTGTCGGCACCATCACTCCATGCGTTCGGCGTGTTCACCGATGTGGTGATCGTTAGTCGGCCGATCCGAAGCGCCTTGACCTCGCAGATGAGGAGGTCGAGCTTCTCTTCCACGTTCGCCATCCGATAGGTGAGGGTAGGCGCTCAAGGCTTGCGTGGGCGGAGGCGAGCTTGGCAAGCGCCCGGGAAAGTGGTGAAGGAGATGGTTGAAGAAGAGGAGGTGGAGGAGGTGGAGGTGAACTCGGTGAACTAGATCCGGGTGGTGGAGGGGGCTTGTTCGCGGTGGCGCCGGGTCTTCGTTGCCGATGCGGTGAGTGGGGGTCGGGTTGCGTGGTGGTGGTGGTGGCGACGACGACGGTAGGTAGCGGCGGCGGTGGTGGGCGGCGGTGGCGGATCGAACACCGTAGGGACCGCTCGGTGCCGGCTCGATACGAGTTGTAACGACCTGCGTTGAACGGCGGCACGCCGAACTAGCCGGAGAACAAGAACACGCGGATCCGGCGGGATAGTGCGGGCTGCCGCAACGGCGGCGGCGCACGAGTGAGGAGCAACAGGAGATAGGGGAAGTAGTTTTTAGGGTTCTAATCATCGATGCCCCTTTCTCGGGTTCACTCACACATACATACTGTTGTAAGGCCCACCGACCTAATGCGCTTACATGGCTCGAGCCCATACGCGGCACGCGGCCGGCCCACTCGGCCCTCCGGCCCCGAATTGTAGAGGTCTTGACATGCCGCCCCCGCATCCCGACTTCCTCGAAGATATCGCAGGCGTCCTTCGCTGCGGGGACGACGAATTCATCGTCGCCGCGTTGATCACTAGTATAGGCAAATCTCCAGCAGGCAAGTACTACGACCTCCACCGCTTCGATTCCAGGACCTCGGCGTGGAGCCGAGATGTGGTGCCGTTGGTGGCGCCGCGGCGCGTTCCCCTTCGAGGTCCCCATCAATGCCATTCGGCTTAATTACCATTACAATTCCACCGTAATCACCATCGGAGACGAGATGGGCTGGCTGGGTCGATCTCTGGCGTGGCATCCTGATCTGTGACATTCTCTCCACGAGAAGCCTAAGGTCCGCGGTGTGCCCCTGCCGGTGCCGATGGAGCTGCTGACATGCAACTATGGTCGTGGGGCTGACATAGGAGGCTGTGGAAAATACCTCCGCGGGATCACCGTCATCAATCAAAGCCTCGAGTTTGTTCATTTGGAAACCACCGCCTCGACGACCTGCAAGTCTCTGCCTGCTGCCGATGGAAGCAGCAGCTACGAAGGACCTGACCCTCCGATGCTTGACTGGGTGATCACGACGTGGAGCAACTCCAGTATGGGTACCTCGTGGGAGGACTGGACCAAGGACCGCCGTGCCGCAGCATCCCACACCATGATGCACAGCAAGCCCAAGACAAAGATGCTCAACTCTGGGTTGCTGTCACCTGAAGGAGCAGATCAAGTGCGGGGCTTGCACAACCTCTGTGTGTCCCACCCAGCTCCTGGCATCGATGGTGATGTTGTTTACTTGCTGGCCAGACTCAGATTCGAGGACCCCAAGGCATTCGTTATCGCCCTTGACGCCAGGAAGAACGAACTGCTAGGCTCAGCTGAGTTCGCCACTGAAAAGAATCTTGGTGATGGGATCATGTATTTCCCAACTAACATGTTTCTCAAAGTATATCGCACCAGAGGCTAGGATTTATCCTATTACCAAAGTTACTGCTCTGATTAAGTATTGCAGCTGCAATTAAATCCTGCTACATGATGTGGGACGTCTACAAAGACGCGCTCTAAATTAAAGATAACACCTGATCACTGAACCATGGCCAGTGTTAGTCAACTCCATATTTCAGTTAGCTTGCATTGAGTTGATATGCCCATAGTTTCTATTTGAGTTTTTTTGTTTCACCTGCTTAGCTGTTAATAATTATTATCTTCTGTAATTAGCCACTTTGATTTCTATTGCAATTATAGATTTGGGGTAAAAGGGGTAGAAACATAACCAGGATCATCTCATCGGCCACACAGTTAGTGGGTGGATTGGGTGTTAATGGATTTAAAACCCGTCTGTGGCACATTGCCTAACGAGTGAAATCCTTAGCCGTACCCATAGCCATAGCTGTACCCATCCAGGTGAGGTTTGAGTTGGATGAGCATCCCCTGTTAGTTAGAACAAATAGAGCAATTTGTATTTCAAACACCCATGGGTGAATCCACAGTAACTGCACTTGCAGGCTGACTTTTTATGTCAGCATCTCTGAATGGAATTTTACACCTGCAAGTGTGGGTTGTGTTGCCATCTTGACTTGTTAGGTCCGTTTGTTGGTCCGTGATTACAGAATGGGGGCATTTAGAGTTTTTGTAATCTGTTATAAGAAATGAATAGGTGACCAGAGTTTTACTAGCAGATGCAATGGGTGTCGTGTGGACCTCCCCGGGCCCACTACCACGGTGGGTACCGGGACCGACTACTCGGTAGGCCCCCGAGACTACCCGCTTGCGCCGCACAAAGACCGACGGCGTGAAGCACAAGGACTGGCGGAGGAGAAGTACTCGGTTAGGAAGCTGTACATGTCCCGCACTGTATGGAAGACTCCTAGACGTACTCGACTAGTACTCTCTCCCTATTCCGACTTGTAACCCTGCCTTCCGGACTATATAAGGTGAGGCAGGGACCCCTCTCTCATCATCTCATCTCACAACGTACAATTGCATCATCTTGTAATTGTACCCAATCAATCCAGAGCTACACAAAGATACAAGACGTAGGGTATTACACACCTCGCGGCCCGAACTCTGTCTAAATTGTGTGCCACGTGTCTCTTCCTTCGAGTTACCGATCTCGGCGAGGCCACATTCATCTACTTCGGGTACTCCCCTTAGTAGGTTGCCGCTCTAAAACACCGACACCGGTGCGCCGGGTAGGGGCTCTCGCCCGAGATCACATGGCAAACTCGACGGCTCCCGTCTACTTCAAGCCAATCGTCGCCTTCAACCGCGGCGACACCTTCGTTTTCGGCGCTTGGGTCCGCACCGCCGACGGCGTGGGATCCTTCCGCCGCCGCCTCACCATGCCGCCCAACCCGGAGACCGGCTTCGTGACGCTCCCCGAAGTTGTCACGGGTGAACTCGCCGACAAGTTCGGCGAAATTTCGCTCTTCAACCATCATGCTAACTTCGAGCTCGGGTCCGCTTCCAACTCGAACTCGACGTCTCCGTGGGCTATCGCATGCGAGCCGGCTACTCGGCCATCGCATGTGGCCCCACCACTCCACGCGTGGCCCTCCGCGAGAACTCGAACGAGTGGAGGATGTGTGTCGACTATACCGATCTCAACAAGCACGCCCCAAGGACCCCTTCGGGTTGCCGCGGATTGATCAAGTCATCGACTCCACGGCGGGGCTGCGACTTGCTCTACTTCCTCGACTGCTACTCCGGGTACCACAAGATCGCGATCAAGGAAGAAGACCGGAGAAGACCGCGTTCATCACCCCGTTTGGCGCGTCATCGCTACACGACCATGTCCTTCGGGTTGAAGAACGCCGGCGCCACCTATCAACGAGCTATCCAGGCCTGCTTCAAGAGGCAACTCAACAAGAACGTCGAAGCCTACGTGGATGACGTGGTCGTCAAGACCCGTAAACTCCGGTACCCTCATCGACGATCTTGAAAGAGACTTTCACATCCCCGCGTGAGTACCGCCGGAAGCTCAACCCGAACAAGTGTGTCTTTGGCGTACCTTCGAGGGCAAACTACTCGGCTTCATCATCGGCCAACGCGGCATCGAAGCCAACCCCGAGAAGATCTCCGCCATCACCGGCATGAAAGCTCTCACGTGCATCAAAGATGTCCGGAAGCCGACCGGGTGCATTGTGGCCTTGAACGATTCATCTCGAAGCTTGGAGAACGGGGGCTCCCCTTCTTCAAACTACTCAAGCACCACGAGAAGTTCGTGTAGACCCTAGAGGCGGACCAAGCCTTTGCCCGGCTCAAGGACTTCCTATCGAAGCCACCGGTCCTCACGGCTCCTCGCAAAGGCGAGCGGCCACTTGCTCTACCTCGCCGCGACTACTCATGTGGTCGATCATCGCCATCGTTCTCGAGCGGCGGGGAAGACGACCACGCCTATCCGGTCCGGCACCCGGTCTACTTTGTCGGCGAGGTCTGTCGAGTCCAAGGCACGCTATCGGCCCGTGCATAAGCTTCGTACGCGGTACTCATCACCTCGCGGAAGCTACGACACTACTTCCGAGTACTCGATCTCCGTCGTCACCGACTACCCGCTCGGCGACATCTGCGCGGAACCAAGATGCTACCGGAAGAATCTCCAAGTGGGCGATCGAACTCGGCGCCCTCACCATCGACTTCAAGCCACGCACGGCCATCAAGTCGCAAGCTCTAGTCGACTTCATGGCGAGTGGCGAGAGAATCGCTACCTACTCCAACCATGCGACCGAGCATTGGGTGATGTACTTCGACGGCTCACTCAACCTCGAGGGCGCGAGCGCGAGGGGTACTCCCGATCTCTCCAACGGGCGAACAACTCAAGTACGTCCCGCGATCTTCCGGAAGGTCTCAAACAACGAAGCCGAGTACGAAGCTCTCCTACATGGGCTCCGCCTCGCGGCTTCACCGGGCATCAAGCGGCCGCTAGTCTATGGCGACTCCGCAGGGGTCATCAACCAAGTCAACAAGTCCTGGGACCGCAACAAGGAGAACATGGACGCCTATCGCCTAGAAGTCCGCAAGCTCGAGAATAAGTTCTACGGTCTCGAGTTCCACCACGTCGTCCGCGACAACAATGTTGCAGCGGACGTCTCGTCGAAGCTTGCTTCTACTCGCGCTCAAGTACCAGCGGGTGTCTTCGTCCACGAGCTTCACGCGCCATCCATCCCGGAGCCGACGCCACCGACCACCGTCCCCGGCGCATCCGCCGGTGGCCGGAGGTCATGATGATCGACATGGACCGGAGGCAACCCTTCATCGACTACCTCGGCGAAGCGAGCGAAGGTTCCCTCGGACAAAAACTTGGCCGAGCAACTCATCCGCCGCGCCAAGTCCTACGTCCTCGTCGGAGACAAGCTCTACAAGCGGGGCGCATCTTCCGGGGAGTACTCATGAAGTGCGTCCCCGTGCAAGAAGGCAAGGACATCTTGGAGGAGATCTACAAGGGCGTGCGGCAACCACGCGTCTTCTCGTACGCCGGTCGGCAAGGCCTTCCGCGAGCCTTCTACCGGCCCACGGCCACGGGCGACGCCGAAGAACTCGTCGAAGGTGCCAAGGATGTCAATGGGGAAGGTAAAGCATATGCATCAAGTATTACACTATTTATGTTGTCTCACTGGACGCTGTTGCAGGTGATGAAGATGATGGCTGGGACTGGGATGAGTCAATCCTGTACGAAGGAACTGAAAATGTTGAGTTTCCTGATTTAACAGTTGGTTTCAGCTTCAATCTTGGAGAGGAATGAGGGTAGTTTGTGGCCTGAGTACATATGGTCTACAAGTCTTGAACTTGGGCGGATTTTCCTGGCTTCGCGATTAAAGATGCACATCAGCTTCATCTTGAGCCGGGTTTTTTTGAGAAGGGAGATGCATTGATCTTAGCATATTACATCGGTACTTTTACAAACAGGATCCCAAAGAAAAGAAAAATTACAAGGAAGTATAAAACTCCCCGTTCATCCTCCTCGAAGCCTTCGAGAGATCCGTTCGTCACCGCCGCCGAATCCGCTTCCCAATCGTCGCTAGACACCAGAGTCAATCTCCACAAGGTGGAGGCCGCATAGGAGGGCTTACTTCTAGGCGAATCGGCCGAGTACACTGCCTCCCAGGCACATCGGCCAACTTCGGTACCCACGACACATCCTTCGATTCCACCGCCGACAACCCGAGCAAAGCTCAGATTTTCACCAAAGATCATCTTCCTCGAGATTAACAGGATCAACAACATCATCACCTGAAGAAGACGACGATGCGCCGACCCTCGACTCCTGGACAGGTCTCCCCAGTCTCTCTGTTGACGTCGGAGTAGATCGCCATCAGAGAACGGAAGAAGCTGGGAGAAATTATTCCTCTGCAACGTCGCCGCTTCCGCATCGCCAACGTCACCAGGAAAATCAAGCCGCAAAGGAATCACGCTCCTCCGGCAAAACCTAACTCCACCGTCGAACATCGGCGGTGAGTAAACCCTAGACCTAAAAGGACTCGATTATGACTAGATTTACTGAAAAGAGGGACCCCCGTCCCTTTGCCGCCGGGCTGGAGGCCGTAGACGGAAGGAACGGGGGCCAAGACGGCGGCTGCGGTGGCGGCGGTAGGGAAGTCCCCCGAGTCGCCTAGGGCGACGCGGGGGGTCGAGGGGGCTCAACATTTTTTAAAATTGAGAGAGTAGCTTGAGCCGGTTTGATCATGTCCTTTGTGGCCTCAATACATATGGTCTACAAGTCTTGTCCTTGGGCCCCTGTTTGTTTACCCCTCAAGGTTTATGTACTATTGCTATTAAGTGCTGTTTGGCTATCTAAACTATCGGCTGATATTTGGATTTAACAGATGAATCATTATCTGCAGTGTGTGCTACAGTTTAGGTTCTCACTTCTTGGTGAAGGGATGCTTTGTTTTTCAATTACTAGGATCATGCCCGTACGTTGCTACGGGCAAAAAAAACCTATCCCGAGCATAGTGGTAAATAAAGGCACAACGGTTTACAATCGTGTTTCTAAAATGATGTTTGAACGCTATGCATAATTCAAGAACCACAATGATATTTTCAGCAGATTTACGGTTCGTGAATTGTCTCAACTATTTAGCCCACACCCGAATCAAAACCACCACATGAACCTAAGAACGAAGCCGCAAGCCGACGTTGATGCCGAATGCCACCGCCGCATCCCCGTCGAACCGAATTAAGGTATTAAAAGTGGCTACTCTAGTGCACCCGCATCTCAAGAAACAAATCAATAAGCTATACTTGCTTGGTAACAAGATGTCACCAAGTTTTTTATTGCGAATGATTCATATGGCTGGTTCTAAAAATGCATAAAAAGTCGTAGATGCTCCATTTTAAAGGGTACCAATAGCCTTCTATGCGCACCGAAAATGTTGAGTTTCCCGATTTAAAAGTTGGTTTCACCGGCTTCAAGATTGGAGAGGCATCGGGGTCGGCACTGGAGGATCATGTCGTTTGTGGCCCGAGTAGCTCTCTTCTCGCATTGGGAGGGAAGTCCTTGCATTCTCGCGTCCCCTTTAGTTCGTGACGTTAAACTTTTGGGTCCTCTTTCAAGGTCTATGAGGAGTATTAAATGTAGACTAGTTACAAAAATAATTACACGAATGGATCGAAAAAATGCGATATGAATCCATCAAGTCTAATTAATCCGTCGTTAGAGATTGGCTACTGCATAATTAGGCTCGTTTGATTCGTCTCGAAAAATAAACTAGGGGCCGTGGAATGAGGTTTGTCATTGATCTACATTTAATATTCCTAATTAGTGTTCGGAGATTGATGTGATAGGTACGGATAGTTAGTGAAATTTTTGGGAAGAAAAAAAAACGGGACGGGGTGAGGTAGTTTGATATAGATATCAAATTATCAATGGACTTGATTCCGGGCAAATGCGGCATGCGATGAGCCCGTCGACCTCATCGCCACCGTAAATCTTAATATAGGCGATCCATCCACAGGCGGAAGATCCATTGCATGCAGAAGCTTTGGCCATCCAACTGGCTTCCATGATTGCAAAACAATTGCAATTCAGCCAAGTCCACTACTTCACAGACAATCTCATCCTAACAAATAACATCAAGGCTCAAGACCCAGTTCTGCAGGCTGCCGATTGGAGAATCTGTCATCCCTTAGCAGATGTCATGGACAACAATTCTAATATCCAGTACACATGCCTCAAGATCCCAAGAACAATAAACAAAACAGCTCACGCATTGGCTAAGGAAGCCTACAAATCTACATGCAGTCTGCCTTGTGTTTACAATTATCTCAATGTCAATCACCAACACTACTGCCCAGTGCTCTCTGCACTTGACGTTGTATCTTGAGATGCTTTCCTTCTCATATCTGTAAACTGATTATGATTGCAATATATTTTGTGTATATAAAAAAATGAGCGCGCACTAATGGGTACCGAGATCCTGACATGGATGCTAGTTATAGAACAGAGCGGAAACAGGGGAATGGGGGAGTCAGTGCCACGATCAGAAGCGGAAGTAATACGGAGAATACCCTCGACCCGCGTCGCTCTTCTCCTGGAGGGCAACCCGCAACGCCGCCTAGAGCCCCCGCCGCCGTCACCACCTCCATCGGCAACGGCGGCCCCCGTTCCTCCCTCCCATCTCTCCCCTCCCCCCTCCCCCCTTTCTCACCACACCACAACACCGACGGTCGTTTGAGGTCGCCGCCGGCCGGTCCCTCCCCGTCCTCGCTTGTACCGCCAACATCCCTACCCTAATCTAGATTTAGATCCAGGGCGGTGGCGGCCATGCGCATTTGCGGGCCATGCGGTGCTCCCCCGCTGCTGCCTCCGTCGGCAACAGCGACCCCCTCCCGTCGGTGGCCTGCTCTCCATCACTGGGCTCCTCCGTGGTTGCGGCCTCTCCGCCGGAGCCATGGCCACCTCCTTCCGCCTAGTCGTCCTCCGTCACCCCGCCTAGTCGTCCTCTTCCCTCCTTCGGATCTGGGACCGTGTGCCGCCACCACCACCTTCCCTTTCGGGTGTGGTTGTGGGTCCACCGCGTGTCGGTCTGGACGGTGGGACCGCTTGGCTCTAGAGCCTGGGTTGGGTGGGCCCGATGGCGCCAACCGCTTGGCTCCGCGTCGTTGTCGCCAGGGTCCACCACCAACCCTAGCTCTGGATCGGGAGCCGCCGCTTGCTGCCAAAGTTGTCGCCGCCACCTCCCTCTCCTGTCGGGCGCCTGCCTCTGGCCGGCCTCGATGGTCTCCGGTTGTCAGCGCCCCTCCTCCTCGATGCTTCGACGGTCGTAGCTTCCTCGTCTAGAGATGGCAACGGGTAATATCCACGCGGATACGCCTACAAAAATCCGCGCCCGCATGCTACAACCCGTGCACGTGCCCGCACCCGCTATCCGCAACGGGCACGTAGCCACGCCCGCGCCCGCAATCCGCGGATATCCGCGGGCATACCCGTCTTCGCCTCTTGGAGAGCCGCCATGTCCTGTAACGCCCGCGTTTTTAGCTCTAAATAAATCACCTAATAAATCATGCGTATTTTCAAAACTGACCCGCCGAGCTCAATTACCATTCAAACCCTAGCCACCGTTTTCCCCCCCTCTCTATCCCCCGACGCGCGTGCCGCGAATCCCGCCGGCACCGCACCTCGGCCAGCACCCATGCGCGCCTTCCCAACGCCGCGGTCGCCCACCGACCGAGAATCCCGCGCACGCCGCGGTCCCGACGCCCGTCCCGTCTCGCCATCACCGCCGTCCCGAAAACGCGCCAACGCCCGGAAATCGGAAAATCCCGCAAAACCCTTCCCCCTAATTTCCCTAACAATTTTCCCTAATTTTCTAAACTTTTTCCCAATTTCCTTCCCATTTTTTTTTCTTTTCTTTCCTTTCCTCTCTTTTCTTTCTTTCCCTTCCCCTTTTTCCCTTTTTCTTTTTCTTTTTTTCCATCTCTTTTCCCCTCCTCCTCCTTCTTCCTCCCGCGGCCGGGACACGCGCGCCGCGACGCCCGTGCCCCCGCGCCCGGCGCCGTTGGACGCCCCGCACGCGCCCGGCCCGCGCGCCCGTGCCCGACCACGCCGGCTCCCCCTCCCCTCCGGCACGCCACCGCCCTCGCCCTCGCCGGCGCCGCACGCCGCCCGCCCCCGCGCCGCCGGCCGGAGCCCGGGACCGAGCCGACACGCGACGACCCGACGCACGCCCCTCGCCACCACCAACGCACGCCACCCCCGGCCCCGCGACGCGACCACACACCGCCATTACTCCGCCCCGCCCCAACCACCACACCGCCGCCCCGCCGCCGGCCACCCCCGCGCCCGCCCCCGCCGGCCCGCCACCATCACCACCACCGCAAGCCGTCGCCCCCGCTCCGCCCCTAGACGCGCCGTCCCCGCAACAAGTTGACCCGCCGCCGCTCGAGCCGTCTCGTCGCCGGTCGCCGCGGCCCCGCCGGACATCGAGAAGCCGCACGAGCTCGCCGGCGGCCTCCCGCCGGAAATATCTCCCCCCCCGAACCGCCTTAGGCCGCCTATAAAAGGCCAGCACCACCCCCTCGCGGCACCACACCGCAATCGAGCATCCGCGCCTCTCGGAATACCACGCGCGCCGCCGCCCTTTTACACCGCCGCACCCGGTCCGCCGCCGCCCGCCGATCCGCTTCCTCGCGCCGCCCTAGCCCAAGGTGAGGGTGGGAATCGGCCTCCCTCGTCGCCCTCTTCGTCCTCCCCCACCGCCCGGCCGGCCGCGGTGGCCCCGCCGCCGGCACCGCCGCCGGCCGGCCGCCCCCGCAGCCGCTTCCTCCCCCCCCTTCTCTCGTTCCGGACCGAGGAAGGGGAAGGAAAGGGTGGTTTTGCCAAAAACCCCCTGACCTTCCTCCTTTTTCCCCACCGAGCCCCCCCCTTTTCCTATTCTCTCTCTTGTTCTTTGCAAATAGGCCCCTAGGAGCATGATTAATTGAAAAATAAATACTACCGCAGCCTAAACAATGTATAACTAGGCCCTAATCAAGTTTATATAATCTTAACCACACCCTTTCCCCATTAATAGAAATTACCAATAGGCCCTTAGCCCTTGTAACCCCTCTTTAACCCAACACCTTATGCACAATTTTATTTCCGATTAAATCCAAATTTCACCACACCTTTCCCAGAGTACCCCCGCCGAACCAATCCTCTCCCTAGGACTTATATATACCCCCTCTCCGCTCACTTTCCCCTCCCCGAGCTCGGCCGGAAACAGTGTGTGCTAATATTGCTTGCTTGCTTGTGTGTGCGCCATAGCCGACGGAGTAGACGGAGGAAGGTACCACGAGCCGAGATCGAAGCCGACTACTGCGAGCAGGAGCCCGAAGCCCCGAACGTCGAGCCAGCACTCCCCGAAGACTACGAAGACGGCAAGTTCAACCTCCCCCTTTGATGCATGCTTCTGTCCTAGTTTTAAAAATATATCCTATACCCGTTTTATAAATTGCATATTGTTTTACTGCAAAACATGGTAGGATAGCCACCCTTGATTGCTATGATTGAACCTTGTTTTGGCCTAAACGAGTGCTTTAAAAATGTGTGTGTGCTTTCAAAATGTGTGAGTGCTTTAAAAACAAAAAGGGGATATGTTTGGAAAATGAGTAAAGAACTGGGTAGACGGGATGGACGTGTGTGTCAGGAGTATGGGTGAGCTCGTACCTGTGTGGTTGAGCGTGTTGGGAGTTGTCCATCTTGTCGGTTAAGGACCGGGTTGCGTGACATCTCACCTGACCCAAATCATCGTACAACCACTCGACCGTTGTATGTGGCAACGGCTTAGCATAAATCCCACTAGTTAATCTACTTGCCATCTGGTGTGCGGGTGAGCAGCGGGAGACCAAGGAGTAGGGGTACGCTCTGTGTGAGGTACGCCCTGGTTATATGGGATAACCCCTTGGTTGCTTCCGTGATGGCTCGTAGGGTTAGCTAAGGTGGGTAATGGCTTTGATAGGATCCGCGCCGACACTAAGGTGTTCGTGTGACGCGTACCCTACTTGTGGGTAAAGATGTACAACCTCTCGCAGTGTCAAACCTATTCGAATAGCCGTGTCCACGGTATTGGACGAGTCACGGTGTGGTCACAAAAACTAGTGTTTGGGATGGGATGCTTTTTGGCGTGAGTTGTTTTCTGGGTGAGGTGTGTGGCTGTGTGCCTGGACTACGACGGACGGGAAGTCCGGTAGATCCGCAGTGGTTTTCCTAAAACGGTTGAGTCACTTTGGTTATAAAAATGTTTTGCGAAAATCTTTTTGAAATGAACCCCCGCATGAGTAAGTTTGTAAAATGAACCATAACCGGATCCTTGTTATACCTTATGCATGATTCTCGCTTATAAGCCCCTCCGTGGGTGGGGTTGGATTTGCTTCGAGTACGTATGTGCTCACTCTTGTTTTACTAACTATTTTACGAGAGGAGGATCCCGATTACATTCCCGAAGATGTTGAGTAGGTCGTGCCCTACACCCAACCGTGCTCGTGTACACAACGCCCTACCGAAAGCTTCCATGGTGTGGTACTGCGAGGAGGCTATGGAAGCCTTTGCTATTGTAGTGTGGTCATTAGCGTTTGTGTTGTTCCTTGTTGCGTTGGCACTACCGTGCCCTTTGTGTCGCCGTGATGTAAAAGACCGATTCCACCCGTTGTAATAAATGTGTTACCGACCTCCCGGGACCGGTATTTGTGTCACATTTAGTCACCTCCGATGAGGGGACGCTTCGGTGGTATCGCAGTCGTAGGTTGGCCGTAGGACATGACCCCTAGGATACGAGACCTCCTCCGGCCTTCTCTAACCTTTCCTTTGCTAAGCTCACCTTTTCCCGAATCCTTACCTTGATTCTTGCCTCGTTTCCGGATGGTTAACCCCGAATGGAACGGAGGAATCCGCCCCGTCCACCTCGGCCTCCCTAACTTTGTTGCTACTCGGCCCTAGAGCGCGTCGGAGTGAGGGATCCGCCAGAGTTCGTCTACCGGGAGTACGAACGCTACGGCACCCCTCGGTGTAAGCTGCTGATCTTTGTGGGAAGAAGCACACTTTACCCTGATATAGAACCATGGTTCGTCTCCGCCACTGGTTTTCGCTTTGCCGACACCTACCCCAAGGCTGCTCGGAAGGCCCTGCGGCAGCTACGAGTGGTTTATAGACAGCACCTCCGAAGGACTCCAATGGGATTCTTTCCACCCTCCGGAGGAAGAGGACGCTCGTGGATTGATCGCATGAGAGGTCTAGAACGAGAGGAAGAAGACTTAGAAGAGGCGGCTTTCCCACCTATCCATATACCTCGGAGGCCTAGACCACCTTTATCGGAGCAAGCCCGGCAAGCCGAAGCAAACGGATCGACGGAGCGGAAAGAGCGAACGAGAGGATAGAACTAGAAAGGGTGAAGACGACCATAGCAGAAGTTGAACTACACAACACAAAGCAAGAATACCTCAGGGAAAGAGAACGCACGCTGTTGGCCCATAAAGCCCTATGGGATGAACTAAAGGAGCGAAGAAGCAGAGATGAAGGAGCCAGAGCAGAAGAAGATGAACCCGAAGAAACCCACTGGGACAAAGGGACCCAGACTGAAGATGAGATACTGGAGCAAGATCTTCCACCGAAGAAGCGCCGTATCCGGCTAGAGGCGAATCACCATGAGACTAGGGTGTTTAGGCTAGAAATCGAGTCCTAGCAATAATAAGTGTACCCCCGAAGGATGTACCCCAACCTTCCTACTAAATAAAGTTATCCATCTCTTGTACCCCACCGTAACCCTGTTCAACTCTATCTTTGTTTTCGGATGGCGGAAGATGGATGGACCCAAGGCGTGTGCCGGGAGGAGCCTGGTTTTGCTCGCCTCGCTCATCAACTCCCCGGAGCGCCTCGGTATCACCGAGCACCCTATGTACTACGGCGAGAGTACGAGCAACTCGGTACTCTTCGGCCGTAGAGTGGTCCTCTCCGTCGCTAGAAGCAACCGCCACACCAACATCGAGCCGTGGCGCGTGACCGCCACAGGGTTCCGACACCGAGACACCTATCCTTTGGCCCTCAGAAAAGCCCTCCGCTACCTGTGCCGGATCTACGAGGAACACCTCGTCCCCACACCAATGAGATACTTCCCTCCCGCCATCGGAACCCCGGTTGGCAAGCCCGCATGAGAAACCCGGAACGACGCCGCCACCAAGAAGACCCGCCGTACCACGTAGTCGCCTACCTTGTCTCCCCGGACAAGCTCTTTGATGACCGGGCCGGGCACTTGAGGGAACGGATCGGCCGGGCCGAGCAAGCCGAAGTCACGAGTGAGGATGCACCAAGTCCGAGTGGCTCAAGCCGAAGCAAGGACCGCGGCAGCCATAAGCGGTGAAGCCGTTGCCCGGGAAAGCCTCGGGAGAATCCGGGACCAACGCATGCAAGAATGGACCCACGACGGAACGCCCGTTCCGGCCATTGGAGAAGCTCAAGTCTCGCTGGGAACACCCCTTGTAGGATGGGGAGGAACCATCGAAGTCCCCCCAGCACCACCAGCGGCCACCGAACCCCCAACAGCCACCACTGAAGCCGCAGCACAGCCTCAGGAAAACGGAGACCCCGAAGGCGGAAACGATGACGAGTTGCTCATTCCGCTGGAAGAACACTCGACCCCAGAAGACAGCTCCCCTCGCGAGTAGTGTGCCCCAAGACCCAGGGAATGAAGCCGTACTGGTCCAAGTCGCGCCCTTAGTCTTTAGTCGTGTAGTGTGTCCGCGTAGTCGGGATGTATCCTCCTCACTGGTTTGTAATAAAAACTGTTTGTGCTTGCTTGATTGCTATGTGCTTGTTGTGTGCTTACCGGCGAGAATAGACCCCGCCTTTTCAAAAGAAATCCGATATAATCCACTTAAACATCACATAAAACTAGATCTCTTAGAAACCCGCTTCTTTACGGATGGTTTCCGGGCGCCTGTCGGGACCCACCGATCGGACGGCGAGGGATCGCAAGCCGATCGGAGGGAGCGCCTCCACGATCGGGGAGGTTAACCAAAATGAAGATGGAGGAGAGAACGTGGTCCTACCACCGCCACCCTCTCCTCGTTGACTTGGCACAAGTCTTAGCCAACCAGATCGTCCCGATGGAGGCTATCTTCAATGCCATCAACCACCCAAGACCCCGTGCTATGAGTATGAATGAGAAGCCGATCGAGTTCCTCGGGACTAAGCCGCCCACCTTTAGCGGGTCGGTGAATCCTTTGGACGCCGACGATTGGCCGAGAGCCATCTCGAGGGAACCGGAGCCCCTCCACCGCGAGGACCATGACAAGGTTCTCTCCGGCGGCTCACCCGGCTCACCGGACCGCCCTAGCCCGGTGGGAGAATTACCGCGCCGCGCCCAAGGATCCCTCCGCCATCACATGGGACGAATTCGTGGAGGAGTTCCGCCGCTACCACATTCCGGAGGCCACACTGAAGTGGAAGGCAGACGAGTTCCGCGAACTCCGCCAAGGCAACATGTCTGTGGAGGAATACACGTACCAGTTCATAGAGCTGGCACGCTATGCCCCCGAGGAGGTGGATAAAGACTCCAAAAAGCAAGAGATGTTCAAGAAGGGGCTGACTCCGGAACTGAGGACACTGCTGACTCCTCAGATTTACCCGGACTTTAACACCCTTATGAACATGGCAATCCTCACGGAGAGAGCAAGGGCCGAGGAAAAGAAGGAAAACAAGCGCAAGTTCATGGAACACAAGGCCAAGCAGCAAGAGCGGTCCCAGAGGCCGAGAAACTTTGGACACCCCATGTCCAGGTTCCAAGCTCCTATGCGATACGTAACCCAATCCCAAGCCACGAGCTCACAAGCCCCCAGAGCCCAGTTCAAGCCCTCCTACAACCAGAGTGCCATGAAGCCCCCACAGAACAACACCAGCCAGATCACTACCAACAACAACAACAGCTCCCGAGTGTGTTTCAACTGCCGAGAAACCGGGCACTTCATCGCCAACTGCCCCTATGCTAAAAAGCCAGCCACCACCACCTACTCCAACTCGGTGAACGGGCCAAGGCCACTTGCGTCAGGAGCCAACCGCATGCCAGTGCGCAGCAACAATAACTTCGGCAACAACACCAGCAACCAGCAGATGAGGCAGCCCCAGCAGTCGTATGGACGCGCCCGGGTGAATCACATCAATGCGCAGGAGGCACAGGAAGCACAAGGCGTAGTACTCGGTGAGTTCCTGGTCAGCTCAGTTTTGGCTACCATACTATTCGATTCGGGAGCATCACACTCGTTCATATCCTCAAGCTTTGTGGAAAAGCATAACATACCCACAGTACTACTCAAAGCACCCCTAATAACTCGAACGCCGGAGGTGACATTAAGTGTCAACCGGGATGCCCCCGGTAAGGATTATTTTAAGTGGGGTAGAGTTCCTAGCGACTGGTAGTACCGAAATCCAAGGGGATAGATGTGATCCTTGGTATGGACCGGTTAAGACAACACCATGGCCTCATAAGTTGCGCCGATAAAGTAGTTCACCTGACCAACCCAGACGGGATACAAGTGACCTTCCACACCCGAGGACACAGGCCGGATATGATGGTTTTCAACATAGAAGCCAAGTCCATAGAAGATGTCCCAGTAGTACGAGAATACCCAGATGTGTTCCCCGAAGAACTCCCTGGGATGCCACCAGACAGGGATATAGAGTTCGTAATCGACCTCATCCCTGGAACCTCTCCCATAGCCAAGAGACCCTATAGGATGGCAGCCCCGAATTGGCGGAATTGAAGAAGCGGTTAGCGAACTCCGGCGAAGTGGGTTCATCGGACCAAGTTCATCACCATGGGGAGCCCCGGTGCTTTTCGTGGAGAAGAAGGATAAGAGCATGAGGATGTGCGTGGACTATCGCTCGCCGAACGAGGTCACTATTAAAAACAAGTACCCTCTTCCCGAATAGATGACCCTGTTTGACCAACCGAAGGGAGCCAAGTATTTCTCGAAGGTGGATCTAAGATCGGGGTACCACCAAACTCAAGATTAGGGAAAGTGACATCCCCAAGACCGCCTTTGTCACTCGCTACGGGCAATATGAGTTCACGGTGATGTCCTTTGGACTAACCAATGCACCGACCTACTTCATGAACCTCATGAATAAGGTGTTCATGGAAGAACCGGACAAGTTTGTCGTGGTCTTCATTGACGACATACTTGTTTACTCCAAGAGCGTGGAGGAGCATGAACAACATCTTCGAGTAGTGCCGGGAAAATTGAGGGCACACAAGCTATACGCCAAGTTCGACAAGTGTGAATTTTGGCTAGAGAAAATATCCTTCCTTGGGCACATTCCGACCGCGTAGGAGTAGCCGTAGACCCCGGAAAGTTGAGACAGCCTCCAACCGGCGGCAACCAACCAATGTGAGTGAGATCGGGAGTTTCCTAGGTTTAGCCGGTACTACGGAGATTTATCGAGGGATTCTCCAAGATCGCCCGACCCATGACCGAGCTGCTCAAGAAAGAGAAGAAGTTTAACCGGACCGAGGCCTCGCGAGAGAAGTTTCCAAGAGTTGAAGAAGAGGTTGACCACGGCCCCCCGTCGACCCCCGCCGACATTCAACGGGACTTTGTCGTGTATTGCGACGCCTTCCGACAAGGGTTGGGATGTGTTCTCATGCAAGATGGGAAGGTAGTGGCATATGCCTCCCCGTCGGCTCAAACCCCATGAGCGAGAATTATCCCACCCATGATCCGGAGTTTGCGGCCGTAGTGCATGCCCCGAAGATCCGAAGACACTATCCGATCGGGAACAAGTGTGAAATCTACACGGACCACAAGAGTCTAAAGTACATCTTCACCCAAACCGACCTAAACCTAAGGCGAGAGAAGATGGCTAGAGCTAGTCAAGGACTATAATCTAGAGATTCACTACCACCCGGGGAAGGCCAATGTAGTAGCAGATGCCCTAAGCCGAAAAACCTATGAGAAGGCAGCACCCAAGAGTGCCCAGTTGCAAGAGGAGATGGCACGGCTCAACGTACACATCGTCCCCCAAGGCTACGTCCGCCAGGCCGAGTGTTCAGCCTACCCTAGAGGAAAAGATCTGGAAGGCCCAGGAGACCGATGAAAATCTGATGAAGATCCGCAAGCATACCGGAGAGAACAAGGCCCCCGACTTCAGGGTAGATGACCAAGGCACCCTGTGGTACAAGAAAAGGATATGCGTGCCCGAAGGTGGAGACTTTCGACGGACCCATCATGGATGAGGCACACAACTCGAGCATACTCCATTCACCCGGATCCACCAAGATGTACATGGACTTAAAGCGAAATACGGTGGAATGGGATGAAAGCGGACATTGCACGGTTCGTCGCCCACCGTGACACTTGTCGAGGATCAAAGCCGAACATCGAAGCCGACGGATCGTTGCAACCTTTACCAATCCCGCTATGGAAGTGGGACGAGATAGGTATGGACTTCATAGTAGGGTTGCCAAGGACTCAGAAGGGACATGACTCCATATGGGTGATCGTGGACCGACTCACTAAAGTCGCTCACTTTCTACCCGTACGGACCACTTATGGTGGAGAGAAGTTGGCGAAACTCTACATAGAAAATATAGTGAAGCCGCATGGAGTGCCTAGCGAGAATAGTCTCGGACGGAGGGACCCGGTTCACCTCTAGGTTCCGGAAAAGCTCGCACAAAGCCATGGGCAACAAGCTAGACTTCGACTCGAGCATACCACCCACGGACGGACGGACGGACCGAAAGGGTGAATCAAATTTTGGAGGATATGTTGAGAGCATGCGTCCTCACCTACGACAAAGATTGGGAGTAGAGCCCCGCCATATGCAGAATTTTCCTACAACAACGGCTACCAAGCAAGCTCCGGGAATATCGCCATTCGAGGCACCGTACGGGAGAAAATGTAGAACACCCCCGATGTGGTCGGAAGTAGGAGA
Organism: Cenchrus americanus; assembly: GCA_947561735.1. Lineage (NCBI taxonomy): Eukaryota > Viridiplantae > Streptophyta > Magnoliopsida > Poales > Poaceae > Cenchrus > Cenchrus americanus. The sequence goes on along the minus strand of OX387240.1, from coordinate 5,974,071 downwards.
GCGTGCCCCGGTTGGGCCCGCACTTATAAAGGAAGCCGAGGAGCGAGTAGGCCGATATCCGAGAAAAGTTGAAAGCCGCCCGGTCCCGACGAACGCTACGCGGTACAAGAAGAGGCGTGAAGCGAGCTTCAATCCAGAGACTTCGTCTACCTCAAGGTTTCACCCATCCGGGGGACTCGGAGATTTCAAGTACACGGGAAGTTGGCCCCTCGGTACATCGGACCGTATAAAGTGCTCAAGAGAGTCGGAGCGATAGCATACCGGTTGGAGCTACCCGAAGAAATGTCGATATACACCCGTGTTCCACATCTCCCGGCCTACGCCGATGATTGAAGGTGCTAGAAGAGAAGCAAGTACCGGTGGAGACCATCGATCTACGAGCCGGACCTTAGGTACCGGGAGGTGCCCGTCAAGATCTTAGACACCGTGGTCAAGCGGACAAGAACGACCGAAGTACGGGTGTGCAGAGTCCAATGGAGCAGACACGGGGTGGAAGAAGCTACGTGGGAGCGAGAGGATGCACTGAGGAAGGAGTTCCCCCACCTATTCGAAACTTAGCCGAATCTCGAGGACGAGATTCATTTTAATTGGGGTAGGTTTGTAACGCCCGCGTTTTTAGCTCTAAATAAATCACCTAATAAATCATGCGTATTTTCAAAACCGACCCGCCGAGCTCAATTACCATTCAAACCCTAGCCACTTTTTCCCCCCTCTCTCTCCCCCGACGCGCGTGCCGCGAATCCCGCCGCACCGCACCTCGGCCGAAGCACCCATGCGCGCCCTTCCCAACGCCGCGGTCGCCCACCGGCCGGGAATCCCGCGCACGCCGCGGTCCCGACGCTCGGTCCGTCTCGCCATCACCGCCGTCCCGGAAAACGCGCCGACGCCGGAAATCGGAAAATCCCGCAAAACCCTTCCCCTAATTTCCCTAACAATTTCCCTAATTTTCTAAACTTTTTCCCAATTTCCTTCCCATTTTTTTTCTTTTCTTTCCTTTCCTCTCTTTTCTTTCTTTCCCTTCCCTTTTTCCCTTTTTCTTTTTCTTTTTCTTTTTTTTCCTTCTCTTTTCCCCTCCTCCTCCTTCTTCCTCCCACGGCCGGGGACACGCGCGCGCGCGACGCCCGTGCCCCCGCGCCCGGCGCCGTTGACGCCCGCCGCGCGCGCCGGCCCGCGCGCCCGTGCCCGACCACGCCGGCTCCCCCTCCACTCCCGGCACGCCACCGCCACCCCGCCCTCACCGCGCGCCGCACGCCCGGCCCGGCCCCGCGCCGCCGGCCGGAGCCGGGACCGAGCCGACACGCGACGACCCGACGCACCGCCCCTCGCCACCACCAAAGACGCCACCCCCGCCCCGCGACGCGACCACACACCGCCATTACTCCGCCCGCCCCAACCACCACACCGGCCCCCGCCGCCGGCCACCCCCCGCGCCCCGGCCCCGCCGCCCGCCACCATCACCACCACCGCAAGCCGCCGGCCCCGCTCCGCCCCTAGACGCGCTCGTCCCCGCAACAAGTTGACCCGCCGCCGCTCGAGCCGTCTCGTCGCCGGTCGCCGCGAAGCCCGGCCGGACATCGAGAAGCCGCGCGAGCCGCGCCGGCGGCCTCCCGCCGAAATATCTCCCCCCCCGAACCGCCTTAGGCCGCCTATAAAAGGCCGGCACCACCCCCTCGCGGCACCACACCGCAATCGAGCATCCGCGGCCTCTCGGAACACCACGGCGTCGCCGCCCTTTTACACCGCGGCACCCGGTCCGCCGCCGCCCGCCGATCCGCTTCCTAATAAATACTACCGAGCCTAAACAATGTATAACTAGGCCCTAATCAAGTTTATATAATCTTAACCACACCCTTTCCCCATTAATAGAAATTACCAATAGGCCCTTAGCCCTTGTAACCCCTCTTTAACCCAACACCTTATGCACAATTTTATTTCCGATTAAATCCAAATTTCACCACACCTTTCCCAGTAGTCCCCCCGCCGAACCAACCCTCTCCCTAGGACTTATATATACCCCCTCTCCGCTCACTTTCCCCTCCCCGAGCTCGGCCGGAAACAGGTGTGCTAATATTGCTTGCTTGCTTGTGTGTGCGCCATAGCCGACGGAGTAGACGGAGGAAGGTACCACGAGCCGAGATCGAAGCCGACTACCGCGGCCCGGGAGCCCGAAGCCCCGAACGCCGAGCCGACACTCCCCGAAGACTACGAAGACGGCAAGTTCAACCTCCCCCTTTGATGCATGCTTCTCGTCGTAGTTTTAAAAATATATCCTATACTCGTTTTATAAATTGCATATTGTTTTACCGCAAAACATGGTAGGATAGCCACCCTTGATTGCTATGATTGAACCTTATTTTGGCCTAAACGAGTGCTTTAAAAATGTGTGTGTGCTTTCAAAATGTGTGAGTGCTTTAAAAACAAAAAGGGGATATGTTTGGAAAATGAGTAAAGAACCGGGTAGACGGGATGGACGTGTGTGTCGGGGGTATGGGTGAGCTCGTACCGTGTGGTTGAGCGTGTTGGGAGTTGTCCATCTTGTCGGTTAAGGACCGGGTTGCGTGACATCTCACCTGACCCAAATCATCGTACAACCACTCGACCGTTGTATGTGGCAACGGCTTAGCATAAATCCCACTAGTTAATCTACTTGCCATCCGGTGTGCGGGTGAGCGACGGGAGACCAAGGAGTAGGGGTACGCTCTGTGTGAGGTACGCCCTGGTTATATGGGATAACCCCTTGGTTGCTTCCGTGATGGCTCGTAGGGTTAGCTAAGGTGGGTAATGGCTTTGATAGGATCCGCGCCGACACTAAGGTGTTCGTGTGACGGTACCCTACTTGTGGGTAAAGATGTACAACCTCTGCAGAGTGTCAAACCTATTCGAATAGCCGTGTCCACGGTATTGGACGAGTCACGGTGTGGTCACAAAAACTAGTGTTTGGGATGGGATGCTTTTTGGCGTGAGTTGTTTTCTGGGTGAGGTGTGTGGCTGTGTGCCTGGACTACGACGGACGGGAAGTCCGTAGATACGCAATGGTTTTTCTAAAACAGTTGAGTCACTTTGGTTATAAAAATGTTTTGCGAAAACCTTTTTGAAATGAACCCCCGCATGAGTAAGTTTGTAAAATGAACCATAACCGGATCCTTGTTATACCTTATGCATGATTAACGCTTTATAAGCCCCTCCGTGGGTGGGGTTGAATTTTCCGAGTACGTATGTGCTCACTCTTGTTTTACTAACTATTTTACGAGAGGAGGATCCCGATTACATTCCCGAAGACGTTGAGTAGGTCGTGCCCTACACCCAAACGTGCTCGTGTACCCGTGGCCCTACCGAAAGCTTCCATGGTGTGGTACTCGAGGAGGCTATGGAAGCCTTTGCTATTGTAGTGTGGTCGTTAGCGTTTGTGTTGTTCCTTGTTGCGTTGGCACTACCGTGCCCTTTGTGTCGCCGTGATGTAAAAGACGATTCCACCCGTTGTAATAAATGTGTTACCGACCTCCCCGGGGACGGTATTTGTGTCACATTTAGTCACCTCCGATGAGGGGACGCTTCATGTGTCGAGGTCGAAGGTGATGGCGTCGGCCGCCGGGAGTGAAGAAGAGCTTGGACCACGCGGCCGGCCTTCTTCCCCGCCCCTCCTTCCCCCCGCCATCGGCCGCGGGCAAGCGGTGGCCGGCATTACGGGGAGGGCGGCCGGCCGGCGGCGCAAACAAGCAAAAGGATAGGGATTAGGGAGGGCGGTTGTGCGAGGCTAGCGAAGGGAGAGGGAGGGCGGCGGGCCGACGATGCGGAGTTCGAGGAAGGACCGAAGAGGAGAGGAGGGACGACGCCGAGCGGCGGCGGCGCGACGTCTCGATCCGGAATTTTAGATCAAGTCAACGCCTCGATGCCTTGACGGGTCACGGTACTAGGGGGCTCACGGAGGGGGGATTGGAGGCGGCCGAGTGAGGGGAGGGACCGGAATGAGTAGAAACCCTATTGGGTCCACATGTCGCAGTTTTAACGGGTTTTGCGGATTTGCGGGTGCGGATAGCATATTTCCAAATCCGTTAACGCATATCCATTGGGTTTAGGATTGCGCCCGCACCCGCGCCCGCGGGCACGGACCCGCATCCGCATCCGCGCCCATCGGGTTTGGTATCCGCGGGTAAACGGATATTTCGTGCTCGTTGCCATCTCTATCCTCGTCGCCGACCACAGCAGCCTCGACGGGTTCGTCTCAGCGGCGGCCACTCGACGATGGCCTCTCCCCGCAACGGCACCCCCTCCTACTTCCGGGGATGACCTCGGCACCTGCTCTTCCTCGCGTGCAGGCGCCGCTTCTACGCCGGCGGTCCTCCTCCCTTAGCGTCGGCGGGCCGCGTCGTGCACCGGATCTTGGCCCCCGCTCGCTCGACCACCCTCTCTCCCCCTATGGTGTTGGAGCAGGCGGGGACTTGGCCCTGGCTGCCGCCAGCCCGTGGCCTCTCGACTCCACCTTTCGTCGCCGTCGCCGCTGGTGCTTCTCGGTGGGACGCCTCTTCCCGTTGTCGGCTTCCTGTCTACTGCGCCCGCCGGCCTGCTGTGCTTCATGTTGTGTTCGCCTTGGTTCGCCTGCATCCTTCCCATCGGTCTGCTCACAATGCAAGCTTTGAGGGTCGACAACGAAGAGTTGGTCTTGGGGCTTGGTGAAAGCCTTGCACGACTTTGGTCGGTGTCGACAACGGCTGCACCTGTCGGTGTAGTTACCTTGCTGGAGGCGTTGTCTCTACGGCCCCAAGTCCATTTGGTCTGCCGGGTGAAAACCTGGTCAACCCTTCTTGGGTAGACGGACGACGGCGACGTTCACGTCATCCCCTCCTTGGTGGTGGCGTCCCGCTTGACATCTTCGTTCGCCCTTCGTTGGGTTTGGTCTGCCAGCTTGCCGGTGATGAGCGGGTGTCTATGGTGCTCCTTCTTGCAGACAAGGCGTCGGTTTTAGTCTCTCTCGGTGTTGTGGTGGTGGATGTAGTAGTTCTTTTCTTTCAGGTTGTTTTGGTTGTTTCTGCTCTATTGTTCCTTGCTCTCAACGCCTTGAGTTCATCCCAACTGCGTTTCGTTGTAACAGTTTCTCCTCTCTTAATGAAAAACGTGCTTTGCACGTCTTAAAAAAAGATCAGAAGCGGAACAGGGGTGGGGGCGTTGAGTGAGGTAGCGGTGTTACCCTTCTACGACCAGCACAACATGCATCCTCGAGGCTGCAAACACCACATTACTCCGCGTCTCCACCGGCAAACTAATTCGTACCCATGAGAGTTCCTATTTACCTATCGGAAGATGGATAAGGGTATTAACTTCCAACCCATTAAAACACATCTAAATGCATGTATTGTTTTCCCACCAGCCTACTTCATAATATTATACTAAAAAAGTTTCAACATTTTTAAAAATGTTACAACATTTTTTATTCAACATTCCAGTCATTTTTGTCAATATTTTGCGAAATGTTGCAACATTTTTTAGAAATGTTGGAAAAACATTTTTCTCTATCATTTTTAGGCTTCTTCCAACATTTTTCAGAAATGTTACAACATTTTTAAAAAATGTTGGTTTCGTCAACTATTTTTGTCAACATTTTGCAACATGTTGCATCATTTTTTAGAAATGTTGGAACAACATTTTTCTTCATCTTCAACCTCCTGCAGGTGGCGCACGGGCGTGCAGGGGCGGCGGCGCGGTGCGCGGCCGGCGTACGCGGCCAGCGGGTGCGGCGGCTCACGGCCGGCCGGCAGGGCCGCACGGGAGTGTGAAAATGTTGACTTCCTCCCCTTCCCCTTCAACATTTTGGTGGCCGAGCTTGGGGTAGTAGAGGATCGAAATCCGGCGCATCGAGAGCGACGAGGTGCGGCAGGTGTGCTTCTCCAAGTGTCGCGCGGGGATCTTCAAGAAGGCTAGCGAGCTCTCCATCCTCTGCGGTGCCGACGTCGTCGCCGGTGTCTTCTCCCCCGCGGGCAAGGGCTTCTCCTTCGGCCATCCCTCGGTCGAGTCCATCCTCAACTGCTTCACCGACACCTCATCCGGGTCGAGGCTGGCGGTGGCCTCGGCCTCTCCTCTGAGGGTGACGATGACCACGCGGTGTCGAAGCTGAACCGCCAGTACGGCGAGTTGCGCGCGAAGCTAGACGTCGAGAAGGCGCGGCAGGAGCGCACCGATGAGACCATCCGCAGGGAGTGCACCGCGAGGAGCCAGGCGATGGCATGGATCGAGGCGGACCTAGGCACCATGAGCCACGACGACCTCGTCGCGTACTGGGCGCGCTGGTTGGCGTGCAGGCCACGGTGGCGGTGACCGCCGACCAGCTGTTGCGCGACGCGTTGCTCGTCGGGCGCGGGGCGGCAGCAGCCTGCCGCCCACGCCGAGCTCGACGTCGTCGACGCATTCGGCATTGGCATCATGCAGCCGCCATCGGGGTTCGCCGGAGTCGACCCGCAGCAGGGGTTCGAAGGGCAGGCAAGCTATCATCCTTGGCCCCTCCTACGGAAGTGATCGAAATGCATCTAGTAATTGCACTGCTCGTGTTTCTTTTAGAGCCTGCTTGGTTGCAGGACCATAGATTGCCACGCCATGCGCGGTGTCACCACAAGTTGTGGCGGGGAAAATGGCTAACACAGAGTGTGGTGAGATTCCTTCTATTTTGCGTACGCAAATCGTTGTGTGTGCGGTGCTCATTTACTCAGGAGCCAAACACTAGTCTGATTTTCTGTGGCACGCCTCACTTCTGTGTGGCAAGTTGTGGTCGGGAGTCAAACAGGCTGGTTGTTGTGGATGCTCGTGAAGTCGTGATGTGTGTAATTGGTTTTAGGGTACTCCCAACCCAGACTCTATGGTAGAGTCCATAGTCATTAATTACACTGTAACACAGATAATTTGATGAGGCAACCAACAATTTAATGATGAAAACTAAGAAGCCAAGTCTAAGTTAGACACCAAGTCTACGCACAAAACGAGGCCTGTGCGGATCCCATGTGGCTACCCGTATGCCCGACGTGTCCGCTTATTTACTAAAATGTGAGCAAAAGATACGAAAGTAATATTAGATAGATTCCATGATACAAAATCTGCATTGTAGAATATAGTTTTTTATGATAGCGTCTTCGACATATAGACTCTATGAGTAGTGTGTCATGGTATGGGCCACCATCGGGGATGCCATTCGCCTATGGGCCAATGGGCCGGCTGGGAGAGCAGTTGTGCAGGACATGACGCAGGGACGGAGAACAGAGGCATCGGACAGAACAGAGACTTGAGGCGTTGGCCTTCTTCCTCCTTCGTCTCCTCCGTGAACCCATTCCTGTGCTGGCTCATCCCTCTCCTGTACCTCTGATTCTTCTCGAAACTATCCCCAATAGTTTGCGCTATCTGAGTAATTTAGCTACCTAGAGACATAACATAGAGTTGGTCGGAAGTGTCCTTGCCTTGATGCGTACAGTAGAGTAGCACATGCGCGCTGTGCGACACTTTGTCAATTTTGTCTCGGGACGGTGTTCGTCGACCTTCCTCTCGCACGAACGTCGACATGACAGACGCACATGGTGGAGATCGCTGACGCAGATTACAAGTATTCGCTTGACCCTCCCTTCCGTAAAACCAGACGCCCTGGGTTGTTGGCCTATTCCGTAAAACCTGACGTCGCCACCGCTCGTTCGCATGGCTTATCATCGGTAGCCCACCAACAAGCCAGATCTTTTCTCTCACAACAAACCAGCCACCAAGAACCGAGCATTTTTCTCTCGTAACAAAACAAAGACCAAATACATGACCAACCGAACAGGCTCCTTCTTTCGATGCCCGACCGCCGATTTTTGACTTCCTTGACTTCCTTGCCCTCGCGCTGCAGCAAAAAAACATGCATCCGCTAGGCCTCGAACACGGGTTGTTTGTTGGAAGAAATGCACCCGCACCTCTACAGGGAAAACTACCCCTAATTAAGCATACTTTGGTTACTGTAATCCTGTCTTAGAGCAACTCCAAGAGCCTCTTAAAAAATCACCAGCTAAAATCCCGATTTAGCTAGTATGTAAAATGAAATAGCTAGAAAAAGTTGTTGACGACGATAACAACCTCTCTAAACCGAACTCTCTATACGCTCCACCACCGTGGGTCCCGCCCGCCATACTCATGAAAATCGGGATAGTCGGTCACTAACCACTAGCCAAAGGTAGCTAGCGGGGCAACGAATTTAGCTAGTTAGGATAGCTAGTTGGGTAGATAGGTAGTCTGTTGGAAGAGTGTTTTTGAGATTTTTCCCAAAATTTAGCTAGTCAAGTCATTTTTAGCTAGTCTCTTGGAGTTGCTCTTAAACGTGTATTTCGTAATGGAGGGAGTACGCAAAGTTGGGTCAACAACAGGCTCGTTTTTGTTCCCTTTTGTGCTTTTGGGCCTCCCGACGCAGACCCACGTCGTTTTATGGGCTGTTACATGTTTAATTTTAGTGGCCCATTAGGAAACTAGAACATTCGGCGCGCTATGCGCGCCCTACGATTTGAACAATCGAATGAATAGAATACAAGTAAACAAAAGGCAAAGATAACAAAGTAGATGCATGATATAGGATTGAGCATGATGCATCGGTTAGAGGTCTAAATAATTTCTTTACAAACATGAATTTGCTACTCATCCAATTAAATGCGAACACATCTCTTCAAATTTATTATGTGGATGCTCGATTGTTTCCCTTTCCTCCGTTTTGGTTTCCTTTACTTTTCCTATGTATAGCTTATAGGAGCCGATCATATGGTTAAAAGAATCGCACACTCAACAAACAAGTGTAAAGGATAAGCTACCATCATTTCGGATAATCCAACATAGTTCAAATAATCCAATGCATTAGAATATGGCACATAAACATCGGTTCTTTCAAATCGGGGTGCTATTTTTGCAAAAAAAAAGATCATATGAGGCGAGAAATAGTAGGATAACTAAAACTTGTCAAAGTTACATCCGAACTCAAAATTAGCTTACAACATTCATTGTAAAGAAATGGAGTCGAAACATTTGGAGCTTGACTTCATATATATTCACACAATCTTCAAAAATCAATGCCTCTCTGTTAGCGAGATGAAAGGATTTCTCTTTTGGAAAACCAATTATTCTTTACAAAGATATCACATAGGTGGTTGTGGCCGAACCGTGAATGCGCAATGTAATGGAAGAATCAATATTCATATGTAAAAAAGAAGATAGAAGCAGTTGAATATTTAACGGACTAATCCGTAGTTGGCGAGGCAGATTGATCCCCTAGTGTCGGGATTATGGAAAATAACTTTCTATACAATATAGTAACAATTGATTAGCGAGTTTCGGCACTCAAGATACAATTGCCCAACTTCCATTTAACTCCTATCGGGATTTAAATTAAATGAAAACCACATGCTAGTGTCGAAAAATAAATTAGGGGAAGACCAAACTACAAAAGACAACACAACAAATGAAGTACATACATCTCCAACATATCCCCGGGGTCGACGGACGTTTGTGTACACTAAAATTATGCTTGCTTATGCAGGTCGTTTCACGGAACCACAAATTTGCATGCAACAATGCAAACAAAATAGTGAGAAATGAGAGGCCATAACCTTTTTCCCCGAAGAAATACTGTATCAGTAACAGCTTTGCGAGAATGTGGCATTTCCTCGTCAACTGCGACGGGATTCACGACATGTTTCCCGTGGGAATCGTCAACTGCGATAGGATCCACGACATGTTTACGTGGGAATAAGTGGTGACCATCTAGGCCGGAAATCTGCACAAGAGATGACCATGAAGATCGATGAGGTAGAGGTATGATATCGGATCAACTCAAACACCATCCGAAGAAGAACGCACTTTAAAAAAATACCGGCCTTTGAAAAGACAATAACCAAATAATGCTAGTCTGCCGGGAGGGCTCTGAACATAATTCTTGAAACTGCGACCAACTACTATATTTTATTCACATTTTCAATTTACTAATAACCAGATTACAAGATTAGTGTTTTAAAAGTAGTCCTCCAACATGAGTATGAGTCTAATCCAACGGGAGGCATCCAAATCTACAAGTATTCCACAAGAAAAGAATACATCATTTAGGGATAAAAGATATATAGACAATCTGGAACGAATTAGCAAAACCACACCCAATTACCTTTGTTATTTTAGATAATCTAGACATGCCTAAACTCCTCATCCTACTATACACACCAAAGGCGGCACTAAAGTTAAGCTAAACCATCATGTGTCATATCGGTCTTTGAACTGCCGACTATTTTACATTCCAACAAAGACGAGGTTGTGACTCGGTGATACCAATAAGCACTAACTTGCAAGGAAAAGGGCGCCGTACACAGGCTACCGTAATGTTACATGTGCAATACTATGTGAAATTCAAATAGCGCGTAAAATGGGAATGAAACCGCACACCGGTAGTCGTCGCCAAGCGAAGGCGGCCTTGATGGCCTCGGCGGACGCTCGGTGCCCGCCGCCCATGTCGCTCATCGGGAATCGACAACTTCTTCGGCGCCTCGGCCCGCGCGCGGCCTCCTCCACCTCGCCTCCTTCTCGCGGTGTAGATGGGCTCCGCCGGCCGCCACGTAGACGATACGACGAGGTTCGGCTCTAGACCGTTGTCACCTCGGCACACCGGATCCGCAAGAGAAAGTTAAGATGTGAATCAAGAGAGAGAGAGAGAGAGTCGCCACCACGCCTCACCTCGTTGTTGAGGATGCGCCGCCGCCACCAACCTTCACGGATCCGAGCGCGCGTGAGAGAGGAGGGAGTCGAAGCGGGAAGGACGGCGGGTAGCCGAAGACACGGTCATCCCCGCGCCTCCTCCACCTCGCCTCCTTCTCGCGGTGTAGATGGGCTCCGCCGGTACCGCCCTGTAGACGATACGACGAGGTTCAGCTCTGGACCGCTGTCACCTCGGCCTGCACCAGATCTGCAAGAGAAAGTTAAGATGTGAATCAAGAGAGAGAGAGAGAGAGTCGCCACCACGCCTCACCTCGTTGTTGAGGATGCGCCGCCGCCACCAACCTTCACAGATCTGAGCGCGTGTGAGAGAGGAGGGAGTCGAAGCGGGAAGGACGGCGGGTAGCCGAAGACACGGTCATCCCCGCGCCTCCTCGATCCTTCTCCTACCCGCCACCGACGTCCATGGCCCAAGCCCGTGCCGGATGCGGGGAGGAAGGGAGGCCGCGAGGGAGGAGAGGGAGAGGGCGGCCGAGGCCCATATCCCACGGGTCCAAGCCGACGGTTGCGCAATCACCAACGGGAGAAATGAAGGCAAGGCTGCCTGCGGCGGAGAGCGAGGGAGGGAGAGGGCGGCGGCGGCGGCCGGGGGGGAGTAGGAGAGCAAGCGAGAGGGGGCGGCGTGTGGCTCGAGTCGACGGGCCGAGAGCGGGAAGGGCGGCGGCGGGGAGAGGGGGAGGGGAAGGGGCGGGAGTGAGTTAGGGTTCGCGGTGCGGGGTGGGGTGGGGGGTATTAGGCGGGGGCGTATGGTGGTGGGAGGGTGTTTTCGCGGGGGCGTACGTAAAATGACACTTTCCGCTTCTTCGCGTATAAATAAAGTTTAGTTTGAGGGCCCGCGCGCAAAATATATGAACGCGGCTAGCCGTAGGGTTCGAACATGGCGGACCGATACGTGATTTACAAAAAATAGGAGGGCTTTTCCGCAAAACGACCAAACTTGCCGTTGCGCGACACGTACGCCGTGAATCGCTCCCGTGCGAGCAAAGGGTGGCGAGGTTTTAAGAATTCGATTCGATTTTCGATTGCGTCTCGTTCGCCGATCATTTTTTCCTATTGTTTCTTTCCGTTGTTCCGCTTTAATGTAGCGGGAAAACGGAAAATAGATTCGTTAGAGCAACTCAAACAAGTTTGGCAAATCAACTTGGCATCCATCTAATTTTGGCAAAACGAGAAAAATTGCCCTCCAACGGTTTGGCAAACCAACTTGGCAAAAACGAGAAATTTGGCAAAACTCACCTCCCCACGCGCATATATGCGCGCGCGTATCGTGTTGCCATCGGCGTTTCCCTCTAGGTGGGAGGGTGAAAAAAGAAATAAAGAATAGAGAAGGATTCGTGATGTAAGTTTCAAGAGGTGGAAGGGCATAAAATTTTTTTTGTTTCTTTCAAGATTCCCGATGTAAGCTTTAGATCTTTGTTTAGCGAGTGAATTATGCCAAATTGTTGGAGATGAACTTTTTTTTTTACTTGGCATACCTTTTTAGAGGTTGGCGAAATACAAGATTTCCCAAGTAAAATTTAAGAAACTCTTGGAGATGCTCTTAGTCGGTTACTTGTAATGGAATTTGACTACTACACTATTGATAGCATTTGTATGCATTTATTTTAAAATTTAATTGACTCTATTTTGTAGTAAGTGGCAGAGGATGTGTCTGTCGACGACGAGAAGTTAGTAGTGACTTTCATAAAATTTTTCGACTCAGTCTTTCGACATAAAAATAGAATTATGTGCGTGTGTTGGTTGGATTAATGTGCGTAATGGACGTCTGCGTCTGTACTCGGTCCTCTAATCCACACGCGAGTTGGAAAATTAGTTTTTGTGACTATCCTCTACTGTACTTTAATGTTTCGCGAGTGGCCACAAGCAAAAAAAGAAATAAAGATGGTTCCAGCACTTTTAAATATGGAGTAAAAAAAAAAGACTCTGAATTTCCATCGCACGCTGCCACGGACTAGTAGCAGTAACCGCTACGCGTTGTGTCACTCTCCCTGTCTCGCATCGTCGTCCTCCCGTCCCCACCCAAGCCCCCAAAGTGCACGGCGCGCTGTCGCTTTCGCGGCCGAGGAAATCCGAGCGCGACGCGGGGGAGAGCCGGGAGGGGGAGAAAGCCCGCAGAGACGTGGCCTACGCCGCCTCGTGCTCGGCCTCTCGGGCCGGCGGCATGGAGACCGCCGTGCTCGCCTTCGAGGCGACGACAGCCGCGGCGGCGCCTGGAGCGGTAGCGGGAGGGGGAGGGGGAGGGGGCGTGGTGAGGCTGAAGCGGTCGGCTCTCGCGGCGTGCCTCACGTGCCCGCTCTGCGGCCGCCTCCTCCGCGACGCCGCCACCATCACCGAGTGCCTCCACACCTGTGAGTACTCACTCACTCTTGCCCGCTCCGCCAACCTTTTCAGCAACCGCCGTGCGTGTGGGCCTGCTACTCTGCTTGGCTTCCGTTAGCTGAAAGCCCTCTTTTGCGGGGGTTGCGCGCGTCAGCGTCGATCGTCCCGCGCGTGAGATTTGAAAATTCTGCAGTGATTTGTGCTTCGGTGGGGGTGATGCGCGAAAGGTGGTGGCTTGGGGGCGTTCCAAGCGTTGAAATTTGCATGTGCCGTTTTTATGTGGGTGTAAATGTGTGCCCTTTTTTATTTGTGATAATTGCAAGTTACTGTACGCTCTAATGTTCCGGTAGTGGAAGGCTGGGTTAACTTTTTCACGCTATTTTTATTACGGATTTGAGGTGATATGAATGATCAATTGCACTTGCACGGACGGTAGCGGATTCTTTTTCCACAAAGGGCCTTGCCAGAATTTCATTACCAGAGTAACGAAATTACAGAGTTTTACCAGTTTACTGACACAATACAAAGTTCACTGAAAACTGAAAGATCTACTTATTACAGCAATGGAGATACCGAGGATCTCCCAACAAACCACTGGTTCTAAACATCCACAAACCAAAAGAGACACCACAGTTAGAGTGAAACGGTAGCGGATTCTACCTGTGTGTGCCATGATCCATAATTCTGCTTTTACCTGGAGGGATGCGCTAATGTTCAATTAAATGTTTCTTATTCACGGACAACGAATTCCTGAAGTTTGGATCTGCCTAAGTGCCTATGTATGCCATATGAAATTGGTAAATGTTTAGCTCATAGGGAAACGAGGAACAACTAGAGGTAATGGTCAGTGTTCGTCTTTGTAAAGTTGGCCTTCCTTTTATACTATGTGTCTGTGTGTGTGGGGGTGGCCGTGTGGGTGGGTGGGGGGGATTCTGCAGTGCATCACCAATCCACCATCTTGAGAGGAAATATGTTATGTTCCTTAGTGAGGGAACTGAAGTCTGTGATAACGCGGTATAGCATGTTCAGGTGGAGATGGAGATTTGCTAACCAATTTGTAGTCTTTGCCTTTTCTCTCATGAAGTCATGCAACCTTTTCAAATGTGCCAGCTGCGTGACCTATGCTTAGACCCGCTGCTAGTACAATAGTAAGGCTTGCCCGTGGAAAATAATATCAGTTCACTAGTGTTTGTATATCTATATTAGATTTGCAACTTCCAAAAAATTTATCCATAAATCATAATTGTGCCTCTGCCATTATCTTATAGATACTTTTAATCAGTTTGCAGGAAGTGCATATCAGAAGAGTTCATAAAAAAGGAAGTCTGCTGGTGCCCTATTTGTAGCATTGATTTGGGCTGTGCTCCATTGGAGAAACTCAGGTTTTGTTTCTATTTTCTTGAAATATTCTCATGTTCTATACTATTGCCATTTTCTCGATCTTTTCGATAAACTGAACACATTATTCATTTTCATTTTCTATCACTGTAAATTACCTCTTTTGAGTTATGGCATCAGTATTGATGCATGTAAACTAGTGTCAGTGTGAAACACTGTGGCACACATATTCACAGAAAACGGGAGAATATTTTTTCCAACACCTCCCCTCTCCGCTATTCAGAAGTGAGGTAGCACCTAGCGATCTACTGTAGCATATGCCACCCCTGGCTTTGCAGTTTCTTGCATGCAGCACCATGCCATGTTGGGTCATCTTGCTTTGATGGTGCCATCATTTTGCAGTTATAGTGGCCGCATGATTTCATCATTTAAATTGCTATCATTACATTTAGCCTCCTTCTGTACAACATTGGCTACTAAATAACCCTAACATGCTATGTGTGTATTCGTGTCTTACTTGGTATCTTAGTTCTATAGTTCCTCTGAGCACAATAATGTGCACTGCTTAATTTTTTAATAGTTTCTGAAGTTCCTAGATAGGCCTGTTAATTTTATTTTTGAAGAAACATATAATATATAACACAGGATAGTTTTACTTTTCTTATGTTAGCTTTTATTGGAAGGTATACTTGATTGATTTTATAGTGTCTCACTCATGTCAACTAAATTTATGTACAGAATGGATCATAGCCTACAATATGTAAGGTCAAAGATATTTCCTAGAAGACATAAGGTTGAGGTCCCAGAAGTCACATCACCAGTTACATCACCTATCAAGAGGAAAGAACGATCTTTATCTTCATTGACAATTCATGCTCCTCAAGTGTCTATGCAAAAATGCTTGACAAAGAGGAGAACAAAAGCTTCATGCTTACATAACCTCTCTTTGGTATGTAGCTTTTTTTTATCAGATATCCTTACGATTTTTTTGTACCAAGAAATTATAATGGTTTTTAGTTTGCTATAAATCCCATAGTTGAAAAACCACTAGTGCGCCCATATGTGTATTTGTTGGTGGTCACATAATTCGCCATTGTCCAATTTTCCCTTTGTTCTGTTTGTGGATACATGTAGTGGACTGGCATGTGACTTATATGCTGCACATATCATTTGATCCAACTCTTTTGAACTGATCGTGGTGAGCCTAAGAGTTCATGTATGTGCTATCGAACTCTTCCCTTTTATCTCAAACATTGATAATTTCCCATGCATACCAAGATCATGTTCCATGCTGATATGGTTGCATGAAACCTGAATGTGACTGCATATCTGGTAGCAAAGTATTTCCACATCTCAGCCTCTTTTGGTTACAGCATTAAGAAAAATATATGTGTTGTCTTATGTTTTTAAATTCATTGATATGCAGCACTCAAAGTTACGGGGCAGTAACACCACAAAGAAAGTTGGGGGATGGAAACCTTTAGGTTCTCACTTTAAAGCTGCTAAAAATAAAAGGTCTCTTGGATCTAAATCAGAAGATGTGAAGACAACTGAAATTAAATCTGATGATCCAGTTGATGAAACTCCTACCATTCAAGCAAAGACTAAGAGGCAGTATAGAAGACGCGGAAATCTGGAGAAGAGAACTGGGACCAAGAAACTGTTGCTTTTAAAGGGAAAACAGAAAAAGATCAAGCCAAAGCTGCCTAACAAGAAGAAGAGGAAGTTGCAAGCATTATGGTTATACCTTGTTGCTGCTTTTGACCAGTAAGAAACTATACTTGTGTTTTCATTTATTGATTTTTAAAAGTAACATCAGAAATCATGCTGCTGGGTTTACGATCATTTCAGGAAAGGTCAGCCTCCTCTACCGCAGGTACCATCAAAATTTTTAAGGATCAAGTGAGTCACCCCTCAAGCTTTATTTCGCAAAACACTGTATGTTTTCTGCACTAACTCGAGATGCTCTTATTACTCTGTCCTAGGGATGTAGATTTGCCTGCTTCCTTCATACAGAAGTACCTGATGCAGAAACTTAATCTTTCAAGTGAAGCTGAGGTTTGTCTTTATTTCTCTTAGTGATGTTCAATTAACTACGCCTTGTTGGGTCCAGTTGTTTTTCTTAAAAAAGCAATTCATATCGTTTGATGATGATGTACGAATGATCCTGGAAAAGCTCAACCTATAGTTTACAAATATTGCTTGCTTGAAGCTGGTTTCTGACATTTTTGCTTGCACTGAGAAACATCTACGAAAGCTAAAACATAAAAATTAATACTGCCCAGTGTCCAATGCCATCTGTCCAGTTGTGTTCTGTTCTTTATTCAATATGACAAAAACTCTGATTTCTACCAAACTGATAACAAGGTACCAAAGCTGCGCGTGGCGAATAGCTTTCATTAAGTACAATAGCTCCAAGTCACATAGCTGAATGCATTTGGGCATGTTTTAATATACTTCATTACCGTTGGGCATGGGTGATGATATAGTTGGGACCCTGAGTCCTTGACAGCTGCATTTTGTTCCACATTCACCTGGTACCAACAGAGTTATCTGTTCGCGCAGGTGGAGATACTGTGTGGTGGCAAGCCTGTGAGCCCAGGAATGACACTGCAGGATCTAGCAGATTGCTGGCTCGACAAAGGACAAAAAGGCCGAGTACGGTCATATGTTGGCACACCTGCTGCTGGATTCATTGCGAAGGTATTCTATGGCAGGTCAGGGGCATCCATGCCTGAAACCGAAAATAACCAAGGTTGATCGAGAGCTTAGTCTTTGTTTCTGAAGCAGCGACACATTATTTCATTCATAGGAGCCCCTGATTGATCCGAGCAATTTAACACGCACATAGATGTTATCCTCTGGTTCAAGGCATTGGCCTATGATCCTATCTAGTTTCATGCATTCTTTACCTTTGTTTTCTCTGACGAAGTGAGTATGTAAATATGTACTAACTAGGCTGTGTGACTATATAACTGTATAAGATGCTGAGTCGTTGAGCTGTAAGCGAGGGGCTTGGAGCTCGTAAGCCTGTAGTCCTCTCCTCTATGCGAGTGTATGTGATGTATAGTACTTGTGTATTGTTCCGTTACATTGTAATACTATAGTAGCACTTGAATTTGTCACCGACTGAGGACTTGACCACACTGGGTGTTGATCTGAGCATGATTGGTATGGTTGGTTGCTTGAATTTCGACAAAGGCGGCCTTGTTTAGTTAGGCGCCATCGTCTGCGGCAGGTTCACATTGGTCTTACGACGAGGTTCACATTTGCATCAATTAGATTACAGAAGCAACCACTAAAATAGAACATTCTTTTGCATGCAACTGGAGCATCCGTTGAACAGAACACGTTATGCAGTTTTACGCGGTCATAAAAACAAATGTTACTGGTTTGGTGCCATGCAGAATTTGATGCGTCAATGTGGCCACCGGCTGATTTGGACCTATGAAATTGGGGAGATGTTATTTGGGACAAGTTTGACTGGAAAATGTGGTTACCAACTTACCATCATGTTTTGCATGAAACTCATTTTCCTTCCATTTTTTCTCTCCATCATGTACTCCCAATCTCATTTTCAAATATGCCCTTCATGCCTTAAGTGAAATTAGTTTTTTCCAACCTTATGTTCCATAATTCATTCAAATTGGCAAAAAGATATAAGAAAGTCCGGTCTCTGTTCTCCCATTTCCAGACCCAGTTCCCGAAATGGAGCGCAAAAAATTGGGGCTTCTTCCCTCGCACGGGCGCCAAAACGGTCCCCCACTCAAAACTCAAACAGCCCGCGTCGCCTCGCATCCTTCCTCTCCGCCTCGCCTCCATTATTAACTCCCCCCACTCCCCTCTCCTTTCCTCTCCCACTCCCTCTCGCCTCGCCTCTCCACGCTGCGCCCGCCGCGCGCCGCCTCCGCAGAGCCGCGCCCCCGACGCGCGCCGCCCCTCTCGTCGTCAGGCGAGGCTGCCCCCCGTTGTCGCCTCCGCCGGTGAGCGCGTCGGCGTCGCGAGTTCGCTCGCCACCTTCGCTTTCCGTACGGCTTCGGAGCAAGCGGGTTTTGGTCGGCGGCGGGGGTTTTTTTTTTTTTTGGTTCGTACGTGGTTTTTAAGCGGGCGTCGCGTTTCGCTGATCGTGCCGTGGGTTGTCGCCGGGAGTAGGTTCTCCTTGACAAGGCCGCTCTGCGGCGCCCAGCAGCTCACTCGGCTTGGGTAGCGAGCGAGCTCCCGTTTCTGGTCTCCATTGGGGTTTTACTTTCCCCAATTCCCCTCCGCGCGCTTCTGCATTTCGAGGAGATTCTCGGGGATTTGGCCGCTTCGCGGCGCCTAGCAGCTCACTCGGTTAGTCGGTTTGCGTAGCGAGCTCTTGGTTATGGTCTCCATTGGGGTTTTACTTTCCCCAATTCCCCTCCGCGCGCTTCCGCATTTTGACGCGGTGCGCTTTCCCCCCCACCTCGTCGGATCTCTTCCGATTGATGAGCGGGGAAGGAACTGGGGCTTCGTTCAGCTAGCTGCTGCTGCTGTTGCAGAGTCGCGTGCGTAGGTTGCCTGGTTGTGTGTGTGTCTAACACTCTAATGGTTTGGTTGCACCGTAGCTCTTCTCGTTTTGATAATCCTGTTCGTTTGTGCTCCATTTAGGCCTATGTATTTAAGGATCTGGTGTGGGATAATATTTCCTTTTCTTCTAGCCTCCCTTTTGGTGGTCTATTTAGTTGTTTTGTTGCGCAGGAATCGTGAATTTCGGTGATGCAACGGTGATCTCCACTGGGGACAACGTTGATCGTGCTGGTAATACTGTCCTAACCGTTTCTGTGCTGGTACATCTCATTTCTCAAGTAATTATGGCTGCACTTGAGTTGAACATTATCTGTGCTTTTCAGTAAGTAGTTACTTAATTTTGTGGAGGAACTATGAAGTAATTTCTGAGTAGCTATGAACTATTGTGAGGTCAGTGGAGTGTTACCTTTGCATGTTCCTGTTGGTCTGGTGGAGTTGCTAATCATACTCAGTTTAGCAATTGCGCCTCCCGTCTAGCATAATTTGCAAGAACTATGCAACTATTGCTGCTGCTTCATTGTTCATTAGCTGTATTATCTGATCCAGTCATGTTGAACAAGATGATATGTAGCTACACTCCTGCTGTACGTTGTGAACTGATCCTCACAGATTAACTCTTTTTATAGTACCATATTCAACGAATGAAGAGGGTGCACAATTCAGTGTAATCTAGTTGGTTTGCGCTCATAATGTGTTTTCGTATCCTAACATTTTAGCATGATTGAATTGAAAGATGTGCTTACCATTTATTCATATTTTCATTTCAGCATAGGGATATTCCCTTAATAATACATGGCACTTTAGGGAGCTGTGTTATGTTCAGAACAATCTTGATGGTAACAGATGTTTTAGTAGTCAAAGTCGAGGGACCTATCAAGTTTAAATCATCATACGTTTTCAAAAGGAGCATGCAACATGCATTTGCTTTGGTCTCATATTAATTGACATGCTTTAAATGTGTGTAATAAGGTAGTAGTTCCAGTAGGGTCCTCAACAAAAAAATATTCACTGATGCAGCACTGTTGTTTTTCTTGTGAAATTTTTGTTTCCTATTATATTTATTTCCTGAATTAATTGCTAAAATACTTGTAGCTTGCAATCTGATGTTTGACATTTTTGTTTTGACATATTTGCTCGATTCAACAATTTACAGAAGTGTTATGGCAAAGCATCCGCATCCTGCTGCTGCTACAGCTACAGGTCTTGTTCCAAATGCCTTTTAACTGCAATATATTACTTTTTTTTTATCAATTAATTCTGTCGTGCACCATATGAGGATATGAACTGAGGCAAAATAATTTTCTATTGATGCATTAAAGTTTGGTAAGATTGAATGGCTCATTTATGCCAGCTAGGTTACCTCAACTGATATGAATTAAATAAGCATCAAATTTAGTTTGTTCTTTTAAACAAAGGGAAAGCCCAATATGCCTCATTACAAAATTTCCATAAATTTGTCATTGTATTTGGGTCATCATGAAACCACTACCACACGAATAAAATTGCTAGCACCTGTGTTGAGCTCTTCCTTCCTTTGTCCTTTGTGCCACCTCGTCCCTTCTCACCATTGCCTCCCTCACTATCATCCATGCTGGCCCCTTCCTCTATCACAATCTTCCATATCTTGAGCTCATGTCAATCCTGAGGAGGCAGAGTGTCGCTGTTTTAATCAAGGTATTTCTTTTGCATCTAATGTGCAATTTTGTGATCACATCACCGTAGGTGTATAACGTTTCACTGCAATGCAAATATGACCTAGGACTCCTTTTCAGTTTTCACAGTAATATATGGTGCCTTTGGTTTGGTAGTCTAATCTTAAAGAACATGTTTTGGGTGCTGTTAGATGTTAGAATGAGCACTGCAAAGTTGAAGCACTAATAGGAACCTGTTGAAGCATAAAATTGAACTGTACATACACTGTTTAAACTGTATACACTGGGATTATAGAGTTCATAAGGCCTCATGGGTAACACATAACGGTTTATTGGATGATTACATTTAAAGTTTAGATTTTAAAACCATCCTTATATCAAGACATGCTAGTATGCTAGGAGCCAGGGTATCCTAGTATTAAGAACAATCTTGTGGTACTTATCTATCCATTTGAAATTACATTGTTCTTATTGTACTGTCTTATTGTACTGTTAGTTATAGTGCAAATTTGATGTTGTGATTTGCGAAAGAAGTTTAACTTAGTGTCGCCCAACAGTTAGTCCCTGGCTCATTGAACTCATAAGGAATCTTAATATGAATGGTTAAAAAGGCTAATTAAAGAACTAAGCAAACATCCAATGTGAGGCTGCATACTCATTCATGTTCATTAGTCAGGCATGCCTAGATTCGATTATATGTACTTGCAAATAGATTCGATTATATGTACTTGCAAATAGATTCAGCATGGTGCATCATTCGCTGCGTGAATAGAATTGTTGCTTTCTGCAAACACATGTTTAGACACCATTATTGCTACATACGAATATGTTTGTCAGACACTTTTTCGTGTTTATATGAATGCATGTGTTTCCGATCATCCCTACATTTGCATTCAGTTATTTTAGTGTGCCTGTTGCCTCTTCTTTTCAGGAACAAGGAAGCGCAAAGCAAAACTTCGGTCTAGGGAAGATGATATCACTGAGAACGAAGAAACGGTGACTGAATATGAGGTTAAAACAGAGAGCAATGGCACCGTTGATGAGCCTGCTGTGCTGCGCAAGAGACCAAAGAGGGCAGCTGCCTGTTCTAATTTCAAAGAGAAGGAATCGAACTTATCTGAAAAAGATATATTTATCAGAGTCAAGGAAAGTAGAGTGGAAAAAGAGGAAATAGATGCTGTTATGTTGACAAAAACAGAACCTGAAGACCGCCGACCTTCCAGAAAACTCATTGATTTCACCTTGCATGATGCAGATGGTTCTCTGCAACCCTTTGAAATGTCCGAAGTTGATGGCATTTTCATTACAGCTCTTGTCATGCCCTTGGATGATGGTCTGGAAAAGGATAGAGAAAAGGGTATCCACTGTTCAGGATTTGGGCGAGTTAAGGACTGGACAATTTCTGGCTACAATGAAGGTACTGCTGTGATTTGGGTTTCAACAGAAATAGCTGATTACAAATGTGTGAAGCCAGCAAGCAGTTACAGATCCTATTTTGACCACTTTAGTGAGAAGGCTCGAGTCTGTGTTGAAGTTTACAGGAAGTTAGCTAAATCAGTTGGTGGAAATCCTCAGATAGGCCTGGAAGAGTTACTTGCTAGTGTTGTCCGTTCCATTAATTCAAACAGAAAATCTGGTGGGACTCTGAGTAAGGACTTTGTGATCTCCATTGGTGATTTCATATACAGCCAACTTGTTGGATTGGATAATACATCAGCTAGCAATGATGAGATATTTGCCACACTTCCTGTTCTTGTTGCCCTAACAGATGAAAGTAAGTCTAGAGTAGAATTCAACACGTTCTCTGCTATGCCTTCAAGTGGAACTCTGAGGATAAATGACGAGCAGTGTAAGGGAGTAGGTGAGGATGATGAGAAATTAGCAAGACTGTTGCAGGAAGAGGAGGAGTGGAAGATGATGAAGCAGAGAGGAAAACGTGGAACCTCACAGAAAAATGTCTACATAAAAATTAGTGAAACTGAGATTGCGAATGACTATCCATTGCCAGCTTACTACAAATCATATAGTCAAGAAATGGACGAGTACATATTTGATAGTGAAATTGGCATGCTTTCTGATGATATGCCCGTGAGAATCCTTAACAATTGGGCTCTATATAACTCAGATTCCAGACTCATCCCTTTGGAGCTCATTCCTATGAAATCAGGTGCTGAAAATGATACAGTGATCTTCGGATCAGGATTTATGAGAGAAGATGATGGTAGTTGCTGTTCAACTGCTGAGTCAGTGCAGTTATCTTCTTCCTCAAGTAAATCGTGCCAAGAAGATCTTGGAATCTCAATTTATCTGAGCCCAATAAAGGAGTGGGTAATTGAATTTGGTGGTTCAATGGTCTGCATAACCATTCGAACTGACGTGGCTTGGTAAATACCCTGAAGCTCCATTATTAATTATAGTAACTGTCTCAAGTTAGATGCTAGCTCTTTGTTTTAAAAAGGCTTCACATTCATTACAGCTCTGTCCTTGAATTTGACACGTTATTTGAAGCACCGCATCTTGCAGTGTCTTTTTGTTTAGCCTTCCTGCAATTAACATGTGGTCATTGATATCATTTTTTAGGTACAAATTACGCCAGCCAACAAAGCAATATGCTCCCTGGTGTGAGCCTGTGCTGAAAACAGCAAGGCTGGCTGTCAGCATCATCACCCTTTTAAAAGAACAAAGTCGTGCTTCAAAGCTTTCTTTCACTGAAGTGATTAAAAAAGTAGCAGAATTCAACAGTGGACACCCTGCATTTGTATCATCGAACACAACTCTCGTTGAAAGATATGTTGTGGTACATGGACAAATTATACTTCAGCAGTTTGCAGACTTTCCAGATGAGTCTATCCGTAGGAGTGCCTTTGTCACAGGCCTTGTACTGAAGATGGAAGAAAGAAGACACACAAAGTTGGTAATGAAGAAAAATTCTCAGTCAATGAGAGGAGAGAATCTAAACCCAAGTGCAAAATTGGGCCCAATATTAAAAAGGAAGCTTATGCGTGCAACAACTACGAGATTCATCAGCAAGATATGGGGTGATTATTATGCTGCACACTTCCCAGAGGACACTAACGAAGATGGAAATGAACAAAAGGAAATTGACGAGGAACAAGAAGAAAATGAAGATGATGATGCTGAAGAGGTTAATGTTGAAACTGAGCAGCCTTTGAGGAGTCCACCATCAGCACGGTCGAGAAAGTCACCTTCAAAGACTTGCAAGGAAGTTGACTGGAAAGGGCAAACAGCTGGGAAAACAGTGTCTGGGGAAGTTCTATATAAATGTGCTACAGTTCGAGGTCTTACTATTGGTGTTGGCCAATCAGTCACATTGGAAGATGATTCAGGAGAAGCCATCATATGCTTTACTGAGTATATGTGTGAAAAACATGATGGTACAAAAATGGTTCATGGAAGAATTCTTAAAAAAGGTTTTCAGACTGTTCTTGGCAACGCGGCCAATGAAAGGGAGGTTTTCTTGACTAATGATTGTCTAGAATTCGAAGTAGGTGACATTAAAGAATTGGTGACTGTTAGTGTCCAACCGATGCCATGGGGCCACAAATACAGGAAAGAGAATTCAGAAGTTAATAGGATTGAGAGAGCAAAGGCAGAAGAGAGGAAGAGGAAGGGTCTACCCGTGGAATATTTTTGCAAAAGCTTGTACTGGCCAGAGAAAGGTGGTTTCTTCTCTGTCCCCCACGATAAACTTGGCATTGGGACTGGTTCATGTAGCTCCTGTGATCAGAGAAAACAAGTTGGTGATGAATTCAAGATACTTTCGGAGACCAGTTTTGTCTTCAAGAATATCAGATACAATATTAATGACTATCTGTATATTAGGCCAGAATTTTTCTCCCAAGGGCATGGCAGTGAGACTTACAAGGCTGGAAGAAATGTGGGCCTAAAGCCTTATGTTGTATGCCATGTATTGAGTATCCATGCTCCTAGTGGATCTAACAAAGCACATATAGAATCAACAAAAGTCAATGTAAGAAGGTTTTATAGGCCTGATGACATATCATCAACAAAAGCCTATACATCAGATATCAGAGAGGTTTGCTTCTTTAAAATCATGTAGATGAACATGTACTTGTGACTAAAAACTTACACTTCCTTTGTGTTGTCTCTTGATCTTTAATATTTGAGTTATGTCATTTGGTCCAGGTATACTACAGTGAAGATATCATGACTGTGCCAGTGGCAATGATAGAGGGGAAATGTGAAGTTAGGATGAAGGATGACCTTCCAAATTCAGATCTACCAGTGGTGTCTGAGCACATATTTTACTGTGAACATTTGTTTGATCCTGTTACTGGGGCCCTGAAACAGGTGAGCCATTCTGAATTTCACTTTTATTGTTTCCCAGTGGCTTAAGATTTTTTCCTGATAAATTTCTTTAGATGGTTAATTGAACTTATCTTGTTTGATCTTGAACCAGCTTCCACCCAGTGCTAAAATCATGTCACTGAGAAGGAGGGCACCTTCTGCTTCAAAGAAGAATAAAGGAAAGGAAATTTGTGATGATACACTGGGTGGTTCAGACAAAAAGAAGGATATACCATCAGAAAACACTCTTGCAACCCTTGATATCTTTGCTGGCTGTGGAGGTTTATCTGAAGGATTGCAGCAATCTGGTGTGCATTTTTCATGCAGATTTTGATGTTAGTTGATGGGGACACCTTGAGTAACTGTTTTTGCTTTCTGATCATAAAATTCTGTAGGAGCATCACAAACAAAATGGGCAATTGAATATGAAGAGCCTGCTGGGGAAGCATTTGGTGAAAATCATCCAGAAGCAGCAGTATTTGTGGAGAACTGCAATGTGATTTTGAAGTATGCAAAATTCTTTCTTATGAATATAATTATTGATGCATATTGTATCTTTCACTCATTTCTGAGTATTTTCATGCAGGGCAATAATGGACAAGTGTGGTGATGCTGATGATTGCATCTCTACTTCCGAGGCTGCCGAACGGGCATCAAAACTTTCTGATGAGAAGGCCAAGAATCTGCCTGTGCCTGGTGAAGTAGACTTCATCAATGGTGGGCCTCCATGTCAGGTTTGTTGTTTTTCCTATGACTAGGAAACATTTTTTGCTTGTTCAGTCTTCTAAACCATCACATGGCCTTTTTTTCGGCACATCCTTTTTGCAGGGTTTTTCTGGGATGAACAGATTCAATCAAAGTCCCTGGAGCAAGGTTCAGTGTGAAATGATCCTAGCATTCCTCTCTTTTGCTGAATATTTCCGCCCTAGATTCTTTCTCTTAGAAAATGTCAGGAACTTCATTTCGTTCAACAAAGGCCAGACCTTCAGACTAACATTGGCATCACTCCTTGAGATGGGATACCAGGTGCTTGCTTTTTTCCTCTGTTAGTAGTTCTTGCATTCTAGCAATCAACACTCAGTATTGTAGCCTTTTCCTTCACATGTTCAGGTCCGATTTGGAATTCTAGAGGCAGGTGCTTATGGTGTCGCCCAGTCCAGGAAAAGGGCATTCATCTGGGCAGCTGCACCGGGAGAGATCCTTCCGGAGTGGCCTGAACCAATGCATGTCTTTGCTAGCCCTGAGCTGAAGATAAACCTACCTGATGGCAAATACTACGCGGCCGTCAAGAGCACTGCTGCAGGGGCACCTTTCCGGTCGATAACAGTTAGAGATACAGTTGGGGATCTCCCACCGGTGGAAAATGGCGCCAGCAAGCCAACAATACAGGTAGGCATCAGTGTCATTGCAACTTCACTCTCGGGTCTCTTTCTTCAGTCCCTGATCTGGCAGTGTTAGCTTTATGCTTGGATTTACTCTTTCTTTGGCGCAGTACGGGAGCGAGCCAGTGTCATGGTTTCAGAAAAAGATCAGGGGCAGCACGCTGTCATTGAATGACCACATCTCCAAGGAGATGAACGAGCTGAATCTCATGAGGTGCAAGCGCATTCCAAAGAGACCTGGCTGTGACTGGCATGAACTGCCTGATGAGAAGGTAACTACATTCTGCTATTTTGTCCCCTAGTGGTTGTACTACCTTTGCTCTAGGTAACCCATGCCTGCATTGCCAATGGTTAAGAAAATTATCATAAATGCGGAAATGCAGGTGAAGCTGTCAACAGGGCAAGTGGTGGACCTGATACCCTGGTGCCTGCCCAACACAGCCAAAAGGCACAATCAGTGGAAGGGGCTGTATGGAAGGCTGGACTGGGAGGGCAACTTCCCCACCTCCGTGACCGATCCCCAGCCTATGGGTAAGGTCGGCATGTGCTTCCACCCTGATCAGGACAGGATCATCACGGTTCGTGAGTGTGCCAGATCTCAGGTAACTTGCCCTTGCATTTGGTGCCGCAACTAATCCTACTTCATCAGTAACCTAAATTATTAATGCACAATAGCTTTTGCCTTCTCTATACTGTCTGAATCATCTGACAAAAACCACAGTTCAGACTTCAGGGCGCTTTTTGATGAACTTAACCACTTAAGAACATTTCTGCTCAAATTCCTTTTCTGAATCTCCTGATCACATTCGCCTGTGTACACAGGGCTTCCCTGACACCTACCGCTTTGCGGGCAACATCCAGTGCAAGCACAGGCAGATCGGGAACGCCGTGCCACCACCCCTTGCCTACGTGCTCGGGAGGAAGCTCAAGGAAGCCATCGACGCCAAGCAGTGAGTTGCTTGCCTGCGTGGCCCGTCATTTTGGGTTGGTACTGCTGCATGTGATGGGCATTGGACTTCCAGCATTTTGTGAGCAGATAGACTCTTTTAACTCACGGGATGGTGACACGGAGGCCTTTTTTTTTGATGGTAACACCAACAGGATCATAGCATTGGTGGTATAGTATTTTGTCAAGGGAGGTATAATCTTTTGGGGACGTTAACTAGTGTCCTTGTGGCGAAATCTGTTGTAGTCGGTCATTTAAGTAACATAATAGCAATATAGCTGTATGGTTGAACAAAAAAGTTATGGTAGCACGACGGCATGATTCAAGTGTAAATCTAATTTTCTAGACAATGAAAATCCCTTGCCAGCAGGACTAGTTGTTGCCTTTCTCAAAATGCAAAGGATAATTAGCTCATATCCGCAATTAACAATGAAGACCCCTTGCCACGTGATCATAGTTCATAGATACGCTATTCATGTGAAAAACATTTGGAGGTTAGAAGCTTTATCCCCAACTTTGTTGAACTGGAGTTCACAGTTTACCACTTTACCTGCATCAGCAGGCATGTCTTTCTACAGAACATCTTTAAATCATACCAAATCCCAATCACCTCAGAATTGCACCCAAATTACACAATGCTATTGTGAAATCGAAGGGAACAAGAAAATGGCTATACACAGCATGCGAACTAGAAATCAAGTTAAAACACGCTGAAAAATAGTAAACACCTTGCAAAATCCCACGGATGGATCAGAAGTTCTCCTGCCTCAAGGTTCAAGAACAGAATCAAAAAATTTCAACAGCCGAATTGCCCGAGGCCTCTATCATCTCGGGAGCGTGTAGCCGTATCCGTTGTCCGTGAACGAGGTGCCAGCGACATCGAACGCGTCCCTCTCGTCGAGGTAGTAGTTCACCCTGAACGCGGCGTGCGCGCCGATGACGGCGGCGGCGACGACGAGCGAGACGAGGAGGTTGAGGCCGGCGCGGGTGAGGGCGACGGCGAGCACGGTGGCGGCCGAGAGCACGGCCAGCACGACGCGGTCGTCGACCTCGCGGCGGAGGCAGACGAGCGGCTCCCCCTCGCCGCGGCCGAAGTAGAGGCCCAGCCAGGCGACGAAGAGCGCGAGGAACACGAGCATGGACACCGGGCGGTAGACGAGGCCGAGGAAGACGAGCACGAGCGCCGCCAGCGCGTAGTTGGCGCGGAAGTAGGCGAGGTTCCGGCGCGCCCGCGCCCGGGCCTCCCCGCAGCTGTCGGGGCGCGAGAACGCCGTCGGGTCCAGCACCTCCCGCCACGCGCGCGGCCTCCCCGCCGCGGCGCCCGCGTACGCCCGCGCGCGGGAGAAGAAGGCGACCCCGGCCTCCGCCGCAGTCGCCGGCGGCGACGACGACGAGGGCGCCGCCGCGGCCGCGACGACGTCCTCCGGCGGAAGCGGGGGAGAGGTGGGTACGGCGCCGTAGCGCGACCACGTCGCGGTGGAGGAGGCCATGGCGGGGCGAGAGCGAGCCCTGGCCGGCGGTGGTGGCGCTGGATCGGGCCTCGGTCGGTGGGGATTGGTGCGGTGGCTCGCGTAGCTAGCCTGTACGGGGCTGGCTAGCCGCTTGGCTTCTTCGATCGCGGCGGGCGTTGTGATGCGGATCTGAATGGAGGAGAGAGAGAAGGGGAAAAGGTTTGGGGGGATTGATTTTTAAGTGCCCAATTGGCTTATTTAATGCCATTTTCAGCGATATAAAAGCGACTTTTTGCAGCGTCGGCAGCTTAAAAACCGCAGAATAAACAGATTATTAAGCGAAAAAAATTGTTTTGCACGTACTAACATGAGTGCCACAACCTTTCTCCCCCAACTGCGAACGATCATGCCTAATTGCACACCACATCGTGGCTTCACGAGATGAACGAGAAAGAAGACCACATCGTGTAAAATCAAATTTGGCAATATTTGGGGCTGTGTCTTAGAGCAACTCCAAAAGAGTGTGAAAAATTTCACCCCAAAAACAAGATATTGGACCAATGCTAAAAAAATTTGTGTCCCAAAAACAAATCTCCCACAAGCAGTAATGCTAATAACTACTCCCTAAAATTTGAAAACATGCCACGTCATCATTAATTGGGCCCAATTTTGCGGCCCACATTTGTAACACTCCGATCCAAATCACGAGAAAAAGAAAAAGTAGAACTCATACCATTTTCGGCTTCGTCGTCGTTGCCTCCATGTTCGAATGCGACGAGAGGAATCCTCGCCGTCGACCATCCGCAAATATGTGTTCTTCGGCGTCCATTGCGGCATATGGTTGCCGCCGGTCCATTGCGCATCTCGCCGGTTGCCGCCGGCCCGTGATGCATCTCGCTCGCTTCCCCTCCCGGCCATTGGGGGAGCCGGATGCCGCCGGCAGCCCTCGAGGAGCCTTGGCGCCGCCGGCCGGCCCTGCGGAGGCCGGGCGCCGCCGGCGGCTCCCGAGGAGGCGAGGACGCCGTCGGCGAGCCCCCGAGGAGGCCGGGCGCCGTCGGGTCCCCCGAAGGTGAAGGCGCCGCCGGCCATCCGAGGGAACCGCCCGCCGAGACCCCGAGGAAGGAGGCCACCGCCGGAAACCGCGGAGGCCGGCCGCCGACGGCGACCACGCGCCGCCGATTCCTACCGCCGCACCCTTCGCTACGACATGCCGGACCGGAGCGGATCGCCGTGAATCCCGCATATGCGCCGCCGCCGCCGCCGCCGGCCCTCCGTCGCCGCCGTCGCTCCCGCCAACCTTGTTCGCGCGCGCGGGGAAGTCTCCCCGCCACGCCGTCTCGCGCGCGGGGGGATTCGAGTCCGGGCGATTTTGGGGAGGATGGGGGCGCCCGAAGATTTGCGGGAGGAGGCGGCTTCTTTTCGCGTCGCGAAAATATACGACCGCGCCTTCGCATCCCGTTGGAACGGTGGTTTTCGTTTTTTTTCCCTAAACCGGGTTTTGGGAGGAAGATTAGCACTCTTTTGGAGTTGCTCTTATGAACATGATGATATTCCTCACACAAAATCGTGGCTACCGGCAATCTCAGCCGAACAGCTGGTATATAAAAGAAATTACCCCACCGTATTTATTTATAGGATATTTGGTTGAAGGAACCATGGAGTAATCATGTGCTTGTTAACTGAAAACATCAATGTAAAAACAGCCGTACCCTTGTTTTAAATTTTTCACCGGCTTCAACATTTCAACTGCCTTCGACTCCATTCTCTCTCAGTGTTGCTGAAGCGACGTGTGTTTGTTGATCCCGGCCGGACACGAGGAAAAGGCCGACTTTTTTAATTTTTAGCCCTTTTTGCGAAAGATTTTCACAAGTAGACCCTTTTTGGAAAGATTTCAAAAATGGACCGAGCTCGGCGCCGTGGATCATGGCGCCGAGCTTGATGCCTCGGCGCCACGGATCATGGCGCCGAGGTCTTGGGCTCGAAAACAATATCGATTACCCTACTTTGAAATTCTTTTGTGAAGAAATTTGTATGTTTTCATGGTCAACAACATACACAAATGTTTATTAAACATCATACTACATTTGGGATCCAAATTCTTTCAATGTATATATGAAAACTTTTTCAGAATAGAATTTCAAAGTTGCATGCCCGTTAATGTTTTAAAGGTTCTCAAGACTTAGAATTTTTCAGCGCATGAGTAAATGCCGACAAAGCAATACTTTCAATTTTGGAATGTCATTTTAAATATGTAAACTCGCTTAGTTTTTATCCACAAATGTTGTAAGATGTTAAACAAAATTCATAGATTCCATTTTGCATGTTATTGGCCACATTATACATACAAATTTCTTCACAAAAGAATTTCAAAGTAGGGTAATTGATATTATTTTTAGGCCCAAGACCTCGGCGCCATGATCCGTGGCGCCGAGGCATAACCTCGGCGCCATGATCCACGGCGCCGAGCTCGAGGTCCATTTTTTGAAATCTTTCCAAAAAGGATCTACTTGTGAAAATCTTTCGCAAAAAGGGCTAAAAACCAAAAAAGACGGAGGAAAAGGCACCCGAACGTGCCCACGTCGAGGTGTCGAATCCGTCTTCCCGGACCGTCGGATTGCATTTGGCTTGGGCGGCACGAACCGTGGCGGAGCTGCGGCGGAAGCAAGGAACGAAGAGGATCGGGGTTGCAATGGTTGCGAGGACAAAAGGCGCGAGTAACCCCGGGACCGTTTCGGGCACGCGACGTCGCGCGCGGTCGGCAGGCACCTCGCCGGCGGCGGCGGTCACGCACTCACGCATGGCAAGGGGTCCGGGGCCCGGGGGCAATGGCGCTATAACGGTGTTGTCGGTTTCTAAACATTTTGGCCCTTGGCTTCATGAGTTTCTTTCTCTAGAGAGCAAAGCGCCAAGTTTTGATCGGTGTGACTGTGTTATGTTGGGTTTTATGACTCTGTAGGAATAATATTGTGTTCCAGAGATGAAAATTTGTATCAATTTTGCAGGTGATGTCTAGAGGAGGTTTTTTTGGTTGACAAGTTGGTCCATCCCATCCAGAGAAGAGGAAAGAAATATTTTGAAGAAAGAGTGCTGGTGGTTAGAAGCGATGTCTTTGGAGGTTTTTAACAAGAATGGTTGGAACGTTCGGAAGCGTCTCAAATATCAACTCGTGTTGGAGTTGAGTTTCGTTTTAAAGTTGTGGAACTTGTTTGTTTTTGTGGGTCTCGTGTACCTGGAGTTTCCATCATGGTGTAGGGCTCAGGTCCTGGCGGGGTGAGACTGTCTCCAACAGCTTGTGCAAAAGATGCTGCATCCCCAAAATGCAGAAAGAGGAGGTAGTGTAGGAGGTCCAGCAGCTGCTGCACCTCCTGCTGCAAAATGCAGCAGGTCCTCCCCGTCGCGCAATGCTGGGGGTGCTGCAAAGCAACCGCCCCGCTGCCCCCACACTCTTCCGCCTCCCTCATCTCCTCCGCATCGCCCTCCCTCCGCCGCTCCTCCGCCTCGCCCTTCCCTGGCCGCGCCCGCACCGGCGCCCTCCCTTTGCTGCTCCTCCGCCTCACCCTTCCATGGCCGCGCCCGCCCGCACCGCCGTCTCCACCACCCGGTCACGTCGGTGTAGATCCGCGCGGGAGGAGGCCGCCACACCGCCGCGGGAAGAGGCCGCCGCGCGCCGCCGCCGACGGCGCTCGACCTCCGCGCCCCATCACCGGATCTCCCGGCGCCGCCTCCTAGCTTGCAACCTCGTCTCGCCCCCGCTCGTGGCCTCCAGCAGCACGGGATCCCCGTCGGCCGGCGGCGATTGGGGCGGCGGCGACACTCGATTCACTCGATCCGGTCGAGCTGCAGCTGCGGCCCCGTCCCCTACGCTGGAGGGGAGCTGCGGCTGCCGATGCGAGGAGTTCTCCCCCGACGAGGAGGAGTTAGAGGTCGAGGCGAGGGACTCAAAGATGAGCTCCGCGTCGATCGATTCCGGCTGCGACGACGACATGCTCGCCGCCGCGAGCTACCTCCTCTCGCGGCCGAAAATCCCTCACGCCGCGTCCGTCTTCTTCCCCGCTGTCGGCCGCCGCCTCTCCTCCTCCTCCTCGGATGTTCCGCGCGGGGGAGCCAACGGTCCTGGTGGATGCAGCAGCTGATGCGCAATACCTGTTGGTGGCGCTCCTCCCCTCCTCTGCGTGTATCCTCTCTCTCCTTTCTTCAAGCGGGGTTGCAGATCGGGAAACCGCTGGAGACGGTCTGAGGCCTAATGGCGGTTGTTATTGCTACTGGTTGTGAGCATTTATGCTGAGGTCGAAACGTTTTGTATTCCTTAATTAAAAAATATAGCTCCTTGGCCCCTGGCCAGCGACTACTCTTCTCCCAACGAATCGACCAAGACGATTCTTGGGGTGATAACTCACACATCCTGTTCGTCTAGCTTATCAACCAGTATCAGTCAGTAATTTTTTTCTATCAGAACAAACCAACCACCAACCAATAATACTTTTGTCTCAGAACAAATCAACATCATCAACTAGCCAAATACAGAGCCAAAATTGGTAACTCAAAGTTTGTGACGCTGGATTATTAGTACAATGTGCAAGGCAGTTTTGATGAGTAGAAACTAATTAAAATGGGCATGACTGACCACAATGGGTGCGCGTGCCATATGGCTACATGTATGTCGTGTGTGTGTGTTATATTTCTTTTTTTTTAAAAAAATAACGGTCATTGTCATTGTTGAACGCCAGCTGCTGGTTGAATTCAACCTTTTTTTTCCGTTATGTCGTGAGCGTTATTGATCTGTAGTTTATTTTTTTTTAAAAAAAATACTCCCTCTGTTCTCTTATACTTGACGTCCCAGCGTCAAGTAAAAATGGATGAAGTTAGTATAATTACTCCTGTGATTGCTAACCCTCTCGAGTAGGAACAATCTCCTACATACTTCAAATTGAATTCATAGCTCTCCCTCTTGGTCTTAGTAGGATGGAGGGCTCTTCGTTCTTCTTCGACCAAATGGCACTTGCTCTAAGGGGGAATCCATGGCTTATCATCGTGCCCTGCAAACGTAGGTCTGTTGGTTCCAGACACGGGGAAGTAGACTTGCCCACGTCGGGTCGTCGTATCAACCTATCCGCCGATGGGCTTTGGCCTAATCCCTAAACCCTAAAGGCAAAACAACTGAAGTTTTGATCGCGCGGGGCTGCGGTGGATACGACGCAATCGCAAGATGGGCAGCCGCCCAAGCAGCACGGAAAAAGATCGCAGGGTTGCGACTAGTGGTGGTCATTTCGGCTAGGACACGCGAAAAGTGCGTGCCTCGTCCTCCATCGCCGACGGGGGGGGGGGGGTTGACCAAACGATTCTTGGGGATGGAGGCGACAATTGATTGGTACTAGTCCAAAGTTGGTAACGCTCTCGATTGGTCCGAATCAGTTAGACTAGACTAGTGAAAGCAAAAATGGCCATAGCCGACTCATTTACAATCCTGGAACAGACCATAAACTTCCTCCGATTTTGGTAAAAGAAGTCATTTAGGACAGCGTCACGGTCTCAAAAACACAACTTTTAACTTCTTTTTTCTAAAAAAATTATTGAAAAGTTATATATGTATACTTTTATGAAAATGACTTTCAAAACAAAAGGGAATTATTAACTAGTCATCAGTGCTTAATTAGTTGAAAACATTAAGCCATGATGAAAGATTTGGACCACTGATTGTGACTTTTTTTGCAAATAATAATATACCAATCCAACTTAATTATATGTAGTTGGGCAGTTACAATTTTTTACGTAGAAATTAGCATTGTCAATTAACATCATGTTACCATTAAAAGCACTCTGATTTTCCTATTGTTGGAACAGGAACATGTTAGTAGTGTTCTGAAATGAATTAGATCGCCAGTAGTTATAGGATTATAGCCGATGCATTTCTGTACCAATAAACTATCATCGAGTCTGAAACTATCAAATTTGCTATTACCAATCTCTGAAACTAACATGTCACCTGAATGCATCTCTTTGTTCAAATTTGTACTGTTAGTTGCTAAATTTATTCCCCCTTTCCAATATCATGTATGAACTGTCAATGCTAATTGCAAATCTATGATGTATGAACTATCAATACGGATAAACAATTATAGATGAAGATGCATTTTTTATGTTTACCATGGAACTGTTTTGTAGCTATCATGGACACTTTTTTTTATGTATGGAACTGTCATGATGCTTGAATATCCCGTGTTTTTCTGAATGTAAAACACAGAGCGATCAGGAGTGTGAAGAGAGCCATAGGAAAGAACAAAGAAGCAAAGAAGAAGCTGACTGAACCGGACTCCTTTGTTTCCATTGGTAGTTTCTGTAATGATATTAGTTTTCTGAACCTATATTGCCAAGTTTCAGCATTTGGTAGTTTCTGTTACATGAATGTGAGTCCAGGACTTGATGTTATCTGAATGTGATCCAAGACTTGCTGTTAGCTTTACTTAACACGTGTTGTGCTGTGAACTTGTGCAGCATCTGCCTCTGTATTTTAACAGATACTAGTGATGCTGGCGAGAATTTTTGAACTAACTAGGGGAATCTCACCCGCGCGTTGCTGTGGGAATTAAGAAAATGCAATGATTTTAAGAAAAATTTACCACGATCTCGTCGATAAGGACATGAACATATTATGTAAGTTGAAATACCCGGGTAATGAGTATCACTATTTATTTAAACCAAAGTGGCAAGCTATTTTAACTGAAGTTTCTTATCCGAGTATAAACAAATATTCATAACGATCACACGGTGTATCTTGAAAAAAAACATGTAATTATTTATTAGAGTGAGTCCTTGGTAGCATAGATAATTCTATCTTGTCCGTTCTCCATGTTTTATGTTTAGAATAATTTCCAAGGTTTGCCTGTATGAATAGTGAGTATATTATATATAGATGTCAGATATTATACTTGGTTGGATATTTGGAGTTTTATTGAGTATAATATTTTATGAAGTACCTCTCAATGGGTCTTCTGTTGTTTTGCTAGAGGATCAGCTGGAGCCTCTTTGTTGAATTACAACCTTCGTTTAGCTTGTGAGTCGCTGCAAAACATATGTAATGCGAAGATGTTAGAATTGTCTTTTCCGTTCTCCAGGTTTGCTGATAGAAATATTGAGATCTTTCAAAGCCCTTTCAGATATTTTCAGGGCTCAGAGTGATCGGCACACTCAAGATACAGCAGGCACAAATGTATTGCCTTCACTACCAGTGTATTGCCCTGTAGAAGGCACAAATGTGTCTATATGAGGCTTATAATTTGTAGAAGATTGCAACGACTCAGCATTGGCTGGTCGCCCAATCTGATTCTCAGTCTGTTGATTGGAACCATAGGAACTACACAGCTGGCTGTTACATCCCGAAACACCAGGCTGCATGGTGTTACCCAATGAACCCGGTTGCCACTAGCTCTGCTGGCCATAGCTACGTGCATAAGAATCCTGGGTGTGGGGGGTGTGGGGAGCTAGACTATGGGCTGCCCCTGCGAACCCATCCGAGGCTGCTGGAGTAGTTGCAGCTTGCGCAACACTTTGTTGGTATGACTCGATCGAGTGATTGCCACTGCTGAAGTGTTGGTGTCAAAGTACCACCCGGGTATTCTGCATAGAACAGAATGTTCGGTGGGTATTCTACGGGAGCTGCACCGCAGGTCGTGGCATTGGCACTGCTCTCCTCCGCAATGGTCTCAAGCGCTGAGTGCAAACTGTTTTGCAGATACGAAGCATTAAACATCACACAAATCCAGAAGTATTAACTCATTGGTAAGTGAATTTCAGTTACCACGCTCAAAGTAGCCGATCAGAGGCCTGAGAACTCCTTAAGGAGGGTTAGTGGGGAGCTACTATATAGTAAGAGTTACTACAGATAGATGAGATCTTTGGTGGGAATGCAAACTGAACTGAATGTGTGCTCCTCTATTATTGGCATCATATCAGTGAAAGCTTCGCAGGGTTATTACATGTAGAAAGTTGCATTGGGCGTGCTCCGTTACTACCGTCTATCTGAATGTGAATATGTATTGTATGTAAATGTGAATGTGAACAGCATGGGGATATGAATGTGGCCGCCCTTTTTAAGCATAAAATTAATGGCCCCTGTGCGGCATACACAAATGGATCATGTTTTTGTTTTTTTATCAAAGCTTCTTTATAAATCATACAACGTGATATATAACAGTAAGCATTGCAGTAAGAAGCCAGGATACCTTGAGGCGCTCCATTCTCCTGCTCGGCCACCTATAAAGAAGGTGGCCATGCATAAGCTTGGACGCACTCGCTCCACACCCAGTGCTTGCTTCAGGTGTTTAGCTACTGACCACTCAATCGCCGACTGTCGGCGTCGGGACCCGGTCCGGTGCCGGACCTGCCTTGGCAACGGCCACCGGAGCATCCACTAGGCGATGGCGGCCGCGTTCTCACGCGCGCTCTGGTCGCGCCGCCCTCCGGCTCCGGCCGAGGAGGGATCTGCGTCACGTCCTCAACGAACGCCGACACGGACACCCGACGCTGCCGCCCCTTGGCGACGATCACCCGTCGTCGACGGGCTTGCGCCACTTGCAGCTCGCCTCCGTTCTCGCTCCCCCGCCCCCCGCCACCGCCTGGGGCGCGGACTCTCCCCAACAGTACACTACTATCACCCCTCACCCTCTGCTTGGCGTGCTGCTGCGGCTACCCCACCCGCAGCCGCAGATGCTCCACCACCCTTCAGGCACGGTGTCACCGAGGTCCATATGCCATCCGTGGACTTGGGCCCCAGCCGTCGGCTCGCCTACGCCTTCGTGGAGCCTCCCTGCTCCGACCCAGGGCGTCTCATCAGGATGGCCCTTGCGCAGCGTGGCGGCGATCCTCCCTGCCGACTGGCCGCATCCTCCCACGGGGCTATGATGGTTGTGTTCAAGCACACCTACTTCCGCGAGACATCCATCCGTCGCAGTCCCATCGACTTTGGGGGTTTCCGTTTGACCCTCGTCCGCCACGAGGAGGCGGAGTTCCGGGTCATCTGCCCGTACCGGCGCCTGGTGGAGGTCGCTGCCACCAACTACCCGCCCGAGCACTGGAGCGAGGCGGGCATCCGCAGGTCCTTCGAGGTCTTTGGTCAGGTGTGCTGCGTCGACAAACACTGCCTTCGCAGGGTGACGGACGTCCACGGCGACGACGGCATCGCGGACTTCTCGGCGGTCCGGGTGCTGGTGCTCCTGGATGAGGACGCGGTGATCACGTCGCTGCTCCTCGTCCGCAACCCCAGGGGTGAGGTTTCGGGCTTCGCCAAGCTCCGCCTTGTCGACTGGTGGGAGCACCCTGCCGACGCACCGCCCCCGAACGACCACGACTTCCCCGGCGACCTCCGCGACGACGACAGCGACAGCGACGGCGACGGCGACAGCTCTCGCACCAGCCGCTACTCCCCGGGCTGGTCCGACCCTGGGTGCCGGGCATGTACATGTCCCGCGTTCTGGGCGACCTTTGCTGCTGGTGTCTTTTTCGCTCTCTCCCGTGCTGTGTCCCTTGTAGGTGTGCGTGTGCCCCGCGTGGTGACCCGTACTCCGGTCCGCCCACGTACTCCTCCCCCTGCTCCTCCTCCTTCCCTTGCCAGTGAGGTGGAGGAGGTGGCGGCGCGCTCCAGCTGCGGCCGTGGACATTCCCCAATGCCTTCGCTCAACGACCTGCTCGCGGAGGAGGAGCACAAGGTGCGGCGCCGCCGTCGCCTTGCGGCCAAGGAGGACCCGCTCTACACCGACGCCACTTCCAACAAGGACGACACGCGCGTCAAGGCCGCTCAGCTCGACCTGTCCAAGGCGTCTGAGCGCATGAACAAGGAGGCGTTGGATGAGTCGGGCGTCCTCGAGCGTCCTCCACCTGCCCGGCTGCGCTGCCTGCGGCGTGTCTGCGGTCTGGCCCACCTCTCCGAGGTGGAAGATGGTGTCTGATGCTATTTGATGTTGGCTTGCTCGTCCTGCGCGCGCGCTGTTTGGGGCAGCCAGGAGCTGGGCGGGATGTCTCTCCTCTGTCGTTGTTTAGGTGTGTGCATGTTGGTCGGCTTGTTCAAGCTGCTGCATTGCGTTGCGTTGCGTTGCGTTGCGTAGGGTGGTGTTCCGCGCAAATGCCTTTCCCCGTCTGTGTGTTTTTGGGGGTCCGTACTTGTGTCTGTAGCCAGGGGATCGGAGATCGATGCATAGGTCTCTTTGTGGTCGTTCCGGTTCTGCGGTGGCCGGCATATATGCTACGTACACCTGCACCTTGTACTTGTGCCGTGATTGTTATGAAGTTCAGTTCTGTTACCTTGTCATGTACAGCTACAGGTTCGATCCTGAACAGCAGTAGCCATGCATCGGTGTCGTACTGTCGTGTCATGCAATGCAACGTATATTTGTATGTTTGTTGGTCCCGCCCGGACACGAGGAAACAGCCAGCCAGCCACCGTACCGACCAGACGCGCCCACGTTGAACCAACTCGTCTTTAATTTGGATCAAACAGCTAGCGTGGAAAGGTCGGGGCGATCGCGCGCGACGGGGAAGCAAGGAAGCGAGAAAAGGTTACGCGAGCACACCGTCCAAATTCAACGAGCCCAAGGGAAGATACCTCGCCGGCGACGGCGATGTAGCAGCTCTCCGGCGGGCGGACGGTGGATGCGATGGCGGTCACGCGAGACTCGCGCGCCGCGTGCTACATATATACTTCCTCCGGACCGGACCACTGGCCAAATGCCCAAATGAATAAAACCCTTGATGGATTTTCCTTTTCGAAGATACTCAAAGCCGGTGACGCTTGATTAGTGAGCAAGTAGTTGACCGTGTGTTCATCAAATGGTAATTTTTTTTGGCTGACCGGCCACGGCCAGTTCAGACGTCCGAGATTGAAGAAAATGAGTGGCATAGCTTCGGATCTTCTTCCTTCACCTCTCTCAAACTCACAAGGAATAAGTCCATTATTCCACTACCCTCATCTATAGGCGCTGTCTCGATAACCCTCAACCACAAAACGCCTGCGCTTGCCATGGCCGCACCGTCACCGTGGCCGCCATCGTGCTCCTACTCCTCAACCACCACGCCCCTACCCCTCCGCTGCCCCATCACAACAGCAAACCGCACTGCTGCCCTAACTGCACCGGCTTGACGACCAGGAGACGGACATCATCGGGGAGAGAGATGGCCGCACTGGTGCTCTCCATGGCGCGGTCGGTGGTGGATCGATCTATGTGTGGCGGAGAAGCATCGGGCGGTCGCGCTACGCGCCTCCTCCTTCCCGCACGGAGGCTAGTCGGCCCCTCCTCGAGCTCACTTCACTCTCCAGAGCTCCTCCAGCTCTCGCGCGCCGCCCGCAACCGTGACGGAGCTTTCCTGCTGCCGGGGACCTCGCCCACGCCGCCGGCCTCCCCATCCTTGTCAGCGGATCTCGGCCCTGAGCAGCGGAGGATAGATCTTGACGCGGTGAAATCGACGACGCCACCCCCGCACCCTCTCATGCTTTGTCGCTGTGTGGTAGTGCCCTCCTCCGCGACGAGATTCGTCCCTCATCCAACGCGCACCCCTCCCTCGATGGCGGAGAGGTAGGACCGCGACACAGGACAACTGGTGGTGGTGGCGCCGTCGAGGAGCACCTCCGACGGTCGACCCTTCCTCTCCTCTCCGCCTCCACACTCTCCGCCTCACGGTGTGCCCCGATGACTGTGTGAAGCTCGGGCTTGGGCGGCTCACCCCACCCGTGCTCGCACGCACGGTCTAGGATCAGCAACGGCCGTCCGGAGAGCAGCACGACTGCCGGCCCAGTTCTCTTCTTCCTACTATAGTAGCAGCCGACCGGCGGCGCGAGGAAGGGGTTGCGACGGCTTCCAACTCCGCGCGTGCAGTTGCTCCGTAGTCCAGGCGCAAGATCTGCAAGTGGGTGATGATGCTGACAAGTGGGGAGGCACGATCGCCGACATTAGGGAGGAAGGAGCTATGGCGTCTGCAGAGGAGGTCGGGCGCAGAGGAAGGGTGCGACGGCGGCGGTGGGGAGGGGAGGACGAGTGCGGGCGCCGTGAAGAAGAAGGAGTTGGCCGCAGTGACTTGTGGGCCCCACTGAAGTGGTGATAGCAAGGATAGCTCACTTGGCGCCGCATAGGTGAAAACAACCTCAAAACCCAGTCCACGGCGAAAACCACCTTAAAAATCGTCAAGGGGTGTAAATCAGACGGATTTGATAGTTTGTAGGTGTCGAATAGACGAATACCTGATTTTGTGCGTGAGGGTTGAAATCCAGACAGTTCACACACGATGATGATCTGATGGGCCGGACGGAGCTAAAAGCCTAAAACTCCAAAGATATGGGCTCGGCTCGGTTGATGCGGCCCTCTCAAGCTTTTGCTAGCCCCATGACAACGTTGCACTTCACTGGACAAAAACAATAATTGAAACTTCCAAGATGGAGAAAGAAAATAACTGACGAGCCACAAGTCAACACAAAGACACCTCCTTTTCTTTTCCTCTCTTCCACCGATCAAGACGCTATGAGCCCATTTAAAAAACTTACTTCAATGTGACTGGTCAACTTATGGTGTAAATGCTCTCAGAGACGGTAGGTATACTTCAGAGTCTTCAGATGGACAAGATTAGTGAAAACTGAGTAGAGATGTGATGGGTGAATAGCGAATTTTAGAATGAAGGTGTTTGATGGGTGAATAGACGGTGACAAGTGTGTACAAATAGTGTTGAAAAAATAGTGTTTTCTGTTAGAGAAGATGTGGTGGATGTGATGAGGTGAACAATGAAGGGTGAGAGAAGATGTCCGGATGTAAATTACATGCTCTGAATTGTCCTCAGTTCTGTCGTTTGGGATTTGGGTTGGGTTGACCCCTTTTACATTTCCACTAGGCCCAAATTGGGGCCCTCAAAATTTTCTCAAGCATACTACACTAGTATTCCATTAAACTTTTGATTGCATTTTGATAAGAATTAGCTGATAGTCTAATCAAACGATATGATACGATATGAAATGCAATCAAAAGTTTACAGGACGTTAGGTTTGATTAGACTATCAGCTAATTCTTATCAAATTCGTGTGCTACGATGACAAGCTGGAGTACTTGAACAGCTAGCTTTAATTTGTGGGACCTGTACATGAACAAAAAAAAGCAATTGAAATTTACAGTAACCTCACAATGTCGAATTGTTGATCCGTTCAGACACTGAGCTGGACAGATACATAAATTCAACATCAGTTGAGTCTTCACTGGGTAAGTTGATATATTCAAATCGTTTTGTTTATCATCTTGTCAGCTTTAATTTACACCCATAATTGACCAGCTTAATAAACAAAAAAGAAAAAGGCAGGGAGATGGACTGATAACTCAGACTGGACGTTTCGACACCTAAAAAAATTGTTTGAAATGATCACAATGCATCTGGGCCGTCCATCGTGCCGACGGCCCTGATCATTTGATCATCACCCTCGTTGACTTTCCTAAATTCTATTCCGATCGTGCTCCACCTCTCACTCCCAATTGGAATATCATATGCTCGCGAGAATTGCTTCCTGGACAAGTGAAGGACCCAATGAGACTGCCTCACATATGCTCTTCCTGCATAAGTTCACACAAAGATCTTGCAAGGACCCTTTCCAACGCCACCATTGCTTATCCTCTGCAACCAATTCATGTGGAAATCATCTTTGGTCCATGGTCAAAATCTGATCTCTGATCGACTCTGCTCACATTGATACTCCATTGCTGTACCACATCGAGATTAGCAGCGTGCTCCTGTCACTTGGATTCTTGGTAGGTGCAGGTTCCTTGATTGCCATGGAGGTGGTGGAGGAGACCAACCGGGCCGCCGTGGAGAGCTGCAAGAAGCTCGTCGCTTTCCTGTCGCTGTCCGGCGGCGATCCTTTCAGGCCTATGCCCGTCGCCGCGGAGACCGACGAGGCGGTCGCCCGGTTCGGCAAGGTGGTCGCTGTACTGAGCGACAGGCTCGGCCATGCCAGAGCAAGGGTTGGCAAGAGGAGCCCGGCGCCACCCGTCGACGCAAGCTGCCTCTTGGATCACCCGTCGCTGGCACCGCGCCACGCTCTCAACGGTGGCCACCACGTCATTAGTACTCCGGCGGCGGCGGCGCCGGCGCCGACAACTATGGCGACGATGCGAAGCGTTGCGCCGGTGATGAGAAGCCCAGGAACGGAGGTGGTGCCGGCGGTCCTGGTGTCGCCTTGTGCCAGCGTCGCACCGGCACCGGCGGCGGCCAAGAAGTTTGACCGGAACATGTTCCTGGAGACGCCGCTCCTGGAGCTGAACTCCTGCGGGGTGCTTCCGTCCACGACCATGGCGGCGGTGCCAAAGAGCACTTCAGCAGTTGCCATTGTCCCCTCGCCCAATCCTGGCACCACCATCGCCACTCACATTCAGTTCCAGCCGCAGCAGGCGAAGAAGCAGAAGAGCTTCCAGTTCGACCAGACGCCGAGCGCGAGCGGCGAGCAGTTCCACATCGAGGTGCCACTGCCGCTGCCCCGGGCCGTCGGCAGCGCCGCCTCCGCCAAGGAGGTGATCAGCTTCAGCTTCGACAACAACTCTGTGTGCACCTCGTCGGCGGCGACATCCTTCTTCAACTCCATCAGCAGCCAGCTGATAAGCATGTCCGACGCCGCAACGACCTCCGCCGCCACGGCGAAGAAAGCGTGCGCCAAGAGAGGGGAGGACGGCAGCGTCAAGTGCCATTGCCCAAAGAAAAAGTAGGCTCCATTTCCAATCCATGGTTTGGGGTTTTTTTCCTGGTCATGATGTCTTGATCGTGATTCTTGTTGCTGATGAATCGAATCTGTGCAGGAAGCCGAGGGAGAAGAGGGTGGTGAGGGTGCCGGCGATCAGCGACAAGAACGCCGATATACCGGCGGACAACTACTCATGGAGGAAGTATGGGCAGAAACCGATCAAAGGCTCTCCTCACCCAAGGTATTGGGCATTTCTCTTTCACACCATTGTTTTGTTGGTACTCGATAAGTTTCTCTTTGTGCCAATTAAGCTCCATGCCATCTTGCTTGTGCTACACTTCTACTCTTTGATCATTGCCAGACCGATTGTGCTTGTGCATCGTGCTTGGCTTCCTCCAAACTCATCTTGGCATACAATTTGATCAGAAGTCTGACAGACTCTGTTCTGTTCTCAACTAATTTCAGAAGAGGATAAAGCCAAAGAGATTTAGCACATACTACTCCTGTATATTTAGTATGCAATTCTGAAAGAGATTAGTGATGAACATTTCATGGCCTCAATTGTGCGTGCAGGGGGTACTACCGGTGCAGCAGCAAGAAGGACTGCCCTGCGAGGAAGCACGTGGAGCGGTGCCGCAGCGACGCCGGCATGCTGATCGTCACCTACGAGAACGACCACAACCACGCGCAGCCGCTGGACCCCTCGGTGCTCACCGCGAGCGCGGCCGAAGCCTGAGACTCTGAGCTGAGAGGATCACGATGAGCCACCAACTGCAACTGAAAGTAGCATAAATTTTTTCGTTCCAAGGTGTACAGTGACGGGGAATCTGATTTGGGTTCTCACTGCTTCTGCTTGTTGTGTGTTGTTCAGATGATCGAATTCGTTCCGATATATGGGGCCTCTAGTTTGTGCATTCCAAAGAATTAACTAGGAGATTATATTGCATTGGTTTACGCTTCTGTCTCTGCCTTGGAGTTGTTACCTAGCCTAGTAAAGTACTATAGCTGTGTGTGATCTTCCATGAAGAGTTCACGTGTGATCAG
Source organism: Cenchrus americanus (assembly GCA_947561735.1). Taxonomy (NCBI): domain Eukaryota; kingdom Viridiplantae; phylum Streptophyta; class Magnoliopsida; order Poales; family Poaceae; genus Cenchrus; species Cenchrus americanus. The sequence goes on along the minus strand of OX387240.1, from coordinate 5,929,624 downwards.
GTAGAGCTAACTTGTTTCGTCACTACCTAATAACTGATCTTTCTGGCTATCTACTGTGGATGTGAGGCACGAGTGTGGCTCAATAACATAAGGACACATCATCAGCTGCTGCATCATCACAGATTCACAGATATGATTCTCCTATAGCCACCACCAGCGTGCGGTTAAGCGCATTCCATGGAACCCTAACTGGCACTGCCATCACACAGCTGCACGCTCCACCATAGTCCAGTTTAATTACTACTAATCCTCATCCATCATGCTGTTCGTCGTTGCAGAGCGAGCGATGCGGTTAAGCAACTGTCAAGCTACCTGCTAATCTGGCTGGATCGGCCGCTAGTAGCTGGTGGTGGCGTGAAGAGATATCCACATGCGCGATCGGCAGGATCGTTAGGGCATTAAATGCGCGCCCCCACGATGAGCGCCGATGACTAGTGGCGCTAAGCATGTGCGCGCCCCCCGTGCCGTGGATCCTACTGACACTCTCTAACCCAGATTATGTTCAGGAGAGACAGAGCTGGCACGCAATTATTTCGACATTGCTTGATGGTGAGATTGTTGATACGGTGGTCACTTGCAGGTATTCTTGTGGATCATACCTTTCTACCAAATCTTGTCATCTGGCTCTTGATCCATGTGTGATGAAATTGAAATATGATGAATCTGGGCTATAAGCAGGCTACATCTGATCTGCACAGTCTGTTTTCAGGTTTCAGTTGCAACTTGTTCTTCAGCTACAGCAGCAGCAGGAGACAGATTCCTAAGGAATTTGCAGTAAGATACAGTGTTGTTAGCTGTATGTACCTTATTATTTTGTTATAGGGCAACAAGAAGATGGTATCAGTTCTTACTCACAATTTGGTTGCCCCAGTTATCCAGTTAGTGGTAGTAGCAAGCAAGCACTGTTGCTTTGTTTTATCTGTAATTCATACTAGCTTGCAGCAATGTTTCCTGTCTGACTAACGACGCCAGCTGCAAGGCCAAAAAGCAGGATTAGAATGACAGGAGATGCATTGAGTGCAAAAATTAGTCTTGTCTTTGATTGAAAGCAAAAGGCAGCGGTCCACGCGGCTAGCAAGCTAGGGGTATAAAACAAGTTTTTTTCACTATACACCGGGACCCGGTAGAGGTTGACAAACGAGTATGAATTTGACTGCTGATTTGTCCTTTTTATGGTAATATTAAATTACAAAAACGAAAGGAACGGAGAGGAGCCGCGCGGCTGTAGTACGGTCTCATTAGTCAGCACTATCAGCCGCCCGGTTATAGTCGGTGTCCTTGCTATCCCTCCTGCAGTCCCGCTGGTACAGCCAGGCAGCCAGCCAGCCAACCTCCGCCACGGGCCGCGCCACCAGCTGCAAGGTTGAGGTCCTCCGCCGACCGCGAGGCCGAGGTCCTCCGCGGGCCGCGCGCGCCGGCCGGGCGACAAGAGCTCCACCGTTGGCCGCGCCGCCGGCCACGAAGTCGAGGCCCTCCGCGGGTCGCACGCGCCGGCCGGGCGACCGGAGCTCCGCCGCTGGCCGGGTCGCCGGCCACGAAGAGGAGGTCCTTCGCGACGCGCGCTGGTGGGGCGACCGGAGCTTGGCCGCTGGCCGCGCCTTCGGCGAGCGGAGCTCCGCCGCTGGCTACGCCGCCTGGTCCTCCATGAAGCTCGTACCGCCGGCCGCGAACTCGAGTTCCTTCGTGAGGGAGCCGCTCGTCGGGGCCTCGGGGGAGAGATTTCCGTGGAGGAGATTTCGTTGGAATAGATTGCTTCCAGCTCGTGGGTCCCACCACGTGTGTGTGGAGTATGACATGTGGGCTCCATTGGCAGTGTAGAATATGGAGAGTCCCATTTTAAAGAAGCTGTTGGTTTACCTCTAAGTTTATAGAGTTTTTTAATTTTTAGCTAGCCTTTAAACCTCTAAATTTAGATAAAATTATTGCTAACCTCTTGGAGATGCTCTTAGTGCAGCTGTGTGGCGGTGCTGGTTGAGCCTTTAGTGTCCAATCATAGAGATTCGTGTGCTTTTTAATTGGCTGATTCTGCTTTATGCTCATTTATTTTCTGTAGTTCACTTTATTGTTCCCTTTACCTAATTTTTGCCCCCCACAATTGTGTTACAGTGACCATTGGGGCAACTCCATCAAGTGACCTGTGCTAATTATGCGATCTTTATGGGCTGACTCAGTTGCGAACGCCGAGGAATCGGCGCCCGCGACTGGTGCTGCTAACGGATCTGTTGCTAATCACGACAATCCCCGCCCCACGCGCAGCTCCTACGTCTCGCCTCACCTCCGTGGCCATCCTGCCAGTGGTGGCTTTGACGCCCAAGCAGGCTCCGTAGCGCCAGGGCCAGGAGGCCCATTTCCCTCGGCTGCTGCACAGCCTCCTGCTCAGGCTGCTGCTGGCGGTGGCCCTCGCTGGGATGGCATTGTTAATGGTGGTGGCCGTGGCGGCGGCGGCGGCGGTGGTGCCTGGAACTCCCGTCTCGGGGGTTGGGACCGCAAAGACCGCGAGCCGGATCCTTTTGCCAAGGCTGAGGTAGAAGAAGTTGACTTTGAGGGTGATAACACTGGCATCAACTTTGATGCCTATGAAGATATCCCTGTCGAGACCAGTGGCCACGATGTACCTGCACCTGTCAACACATTTGCAGAGATTGATTTGGGTGATGCACTGAATTTGAATATCCGGAGGTGCAAGTATGTGAAACCAACGCCAGTTCAGCGTTATGCCATCCCAATCTCCATTGCTGGGCGGGATCTCATGGCCTGCGCTCAGACTGGGTCTGGAAAGACCGCTGCCTTCTGTTTCCCAATCATCAGTGGCATATTGAAGTCAAGGCCACCCCAGAGGCTGACCCGTAGTTCAAGGACTGCGTGTCCTCTGACTCGATCTTATCCCCCACTCGTGAGCTTTCAGTCCAAGTATGTCAAACGATAATTTATTTAGTCAAGACTTTTATTGGTAGATCACCTTTTAAATTTTTGTTGGTTTTCTTGTTACAATTGATGCCTTAGATCCATGAAGAAGCAAGGAAGTTTGCATATCGGACCGGTGTCGCAGTTGTGGTTGCGTATTGAGGTGCACCAATAACAAATCGGTACCTCTTCTCTTTGTTCGGGATGTGTCTGTATTGTGATCCCCGGTATTTATTTTTTGCATCTCATATATATATGTTTGGTTGTACAAGTTTCCTTCCAGTTTAAATTCTCAATGCATTTATGTTCTTTCAGCTTAGATTCTTGATAATATCTCGTTGTCATGAACTTGAATGATTACATTTGTCCTCTCGTAACAATAAAATGGAATTTACATGGCCCTTGTATGCCAAATATTGTAGTTGTTTGCAAGGTATGAAAAAGGCCCCGTATCTCCATACTCGTTGCTTGAGCCGCGTTGCCGTGCTAGACTGCTCGTGTAGGAAAAAGAGTTATGGAGTCCTTCTGAATTTAGTTTGGCATCATCGTCGGTGACAATATGTTAGAGGTTCACTGCCTATGGATGCTATTTGTAAAATTCAGTACATATACTTTATTTTCAGAAAGAGTAGTATAATAGTACTTAATAAGGAGTATTCTTCCAAAAACATAGTAACTGGTCATGATCAACTAGCATTTGGAAAAGAACATGTCATATCCTACCGTATAGGAACACAAGCATGATTGGATGGATGATGTTTGCCAGTTCCCCGTAACACCCGCGTTCTTAGCTCCTAATAAATCACCTAATAAATCACGCGTGTTTTCAAAACCTGTCCAAACCGAGCTCATTTGCCTCTTTCAAAACCCCGGTCACCGTCTCCCTCTCTCACCCTCGGCGCGCGTGCCGCGAATCCCACCGACACCGCCCGCATTCAAGCCGCACCCACGCGTGCCACCCCGGTGCCGCGGTCGGCCACCGTGCCGGAATCCCGCGCACGCCGCGGTCCCGCCGGCCGGTCCGCCTCGCCATCACCGCCGTCCCGAACTAACGCCGTATCCGAGAAACCCGGAAAAATCCGCAAAACCCCTTCTCCAAATTTTTCTAGAAATTCTCCTAATTTTCTAAAATCCCTTTTCTATTTCTCTTCCCCGATTTTCCGTTTTTTTCTATTTTCCTTTTTCTTTTCTTCTTCCTATTTCTTCTTTTTCCTTCTTTTCTTTTCTCTTCTCGTTTTCTTTTCTCCTTTTCTTTCTTCCTTTCCTTTCTTTCTTTCCCTTCCTTCTCCCTCCTTCGGCCCGGCCCGCGACCGGCGCCCAACGCCCCCTCGCGCCGCTCCCTCTCCGGCCGCGCCCGGCTACCCGTGCCGCAACGCACCCTCCAAAGACACGTCTCCGCGGCCCGCGCGACCGGCCGACCGGGTCGCCGGCGCCGCACGCCGCCCGCCCCCGCGCCGCCGGGCAGAGCCCGTGCCGAGCCAAACCGTCCCCGACAAGCGACGACCGCCCGCCGAGCCATCACATCCACCGAACAAAGACCGCCGCGACCGCCGCCGCCACCACCGCGTCACCGACCGACCAATCACATCCTATAGCACCACGGTTGACCTCGCCGGCCGCCACGCCCACCTTGCCGAATCTCCACCAAGGTCGCCGAGAAGATTTTTTCCCCCGAACCGACCATCGTGGCCTATAAAAGGCCGCGCCACCCCCCTCGACCGCCACACCTCGCCAAGCAAGTCGCTCCGCACCCACCGCGCCGCCCAACCTCCACCGCCGCGCCCACCGCCGCCGCATCTCTCAACCACCGCGCCGCCGCGAGGGGCCATCCACGGTCCACCGCAGCTCGAGGTGAGCGCGGGGGCGGGATCCCCTCGACCTTCTCCCTTTTTTCCCCTCTCCTCGGGCCGCCGCCAAGGTCCGAAGGACCGCCGGCGAGCCCCATGCCGGTCGGCCGGCCGGCCCTCCCCCGTTCGGATCGGGGGAGGAAGAAAAAGGCGTTTTGCCCAAAAGCCCCTATCCTTTTTCCTTTTCCCCGCCCGAAACCCCCCTCTCTTTCTCCTCTCTCTCTCTCTCTCCTTCTTTCAAATTAGACCCCAACTCTTAACCTTTTCCACCCAAGTAACCTTGCCCCTTTACAATTAAACCCCTAGGCTATTATAATTAAACCCCGCTAGGTTTAAGTATTACAATTAGGTCCTTTTCTTTTAAAACTAAATTACCGACCGGCCCTAATTAACTCTAAACATCTCTTTAACCCGACACTTCATGCGCGGTTTTAATCCGTAATCGCGCCCAACATTCCTCACACTCGTGCCGGTATACCGCCACCCATCCGTCACCCAAAAACCCCCGCATAATATTTAATTCACCTATTTTATTTAATTACCTTACGCGAGCTCGGCCGGAGAAATTGTGTATGCTTATATTGATTGCTTGCTTACCCGTGTGTGCGCTATAGCCGACGGAGTAGACGAAGGAAGGCTACCGCGAGCAGAACCCGAGATCCCGAGCGCCGAGCCGCACTCCCCGAGGACTTCGAAGACGGCAAGTTCAATCTCATCCTTTGATGCATGCTTCCGTCCTAGTTTTATAAATACAACCCTATACCCGTTTTATAAATTGCATATTGTTTTACCGCAAAAACATGGTAGGATAGCCACCCTTGGTTGCTATGAATGAACCTTGTTTTGGCCTCAATGAGTGCTTTAAAAATGTGTGAGTGCTTTCAAAATGTGTGAGTGCTTTAAAAATGGAAATGGGATATGTTTGGAAAATGAGTAAAGAACTGGGTAGACGGGATGGACGTGTGTGTCGGGAGTATGGGTGACCTCGTACTCGTGTGGTTGAGCATGTTGGGAGTTGTCCATCTTGTCGGTTAAGGACCGGTTGCGTGACATCTCACCCGACCCAAATCATCGTACAACCACTCGACCGTTGTATGTGGCAACGGCTTAGCATACACTCCACTAGTTAATCTACTTGCCATCTGGTGTACGGGTGAGCGGCGGGAGACCAAGGAGTAGGGGTACGCTCTGTGTGAGGTACACCCTGGTTATGTGGGATAACCCCTTGGGTGCTTCCGTGGTGGCTCGTAGCGTTAGCTAAGGTGGGTAATGGCTTTGATAGGATCCGTACCGCACCGAGGTGTCCGTGTGACGGTACCCCCGCTTGTGGGTAAAGATGTACAACCTCTCAGAGTGTCAACCCTATTCGAATAGCCGTGTCCACGGTATTGGACGAGTCACGGTGTGGTCGAAAAACTAGTGTTTTGGTTGGGAAGTTTTCGGTGTGAGTTGTTTTCCGGTGAAATGTGTGGTCGTGTGTGCCGGGCTACGACGGACGGGGAGTCCGTAGTTCCATAGTGGTTTTCCTAAAAACGATTGAGTCACTTGGGTTATGAAAATGTTTGTGAAAACCTTTTGAAATGAACCCCCGCATGAGTGAGTTTGCAAAATGAACCTTAACATGATCCTTGTTATACTCTATGCATGATTCTCGCTTATAAGCCCCTCCGTGGGTGGGGTTGGATTTGCTGAGTACGTATGTGCTCACCCTTGTTTAGGGTTTAGGGTTTAGGGTTTAGGGTTTAGGGTTTTGGGGTTAGGGTTTTAGAGCCGTAGGTTGGCCGTAGGACGCGACCCCTAGGATACGAGACCTCCTCCGGCCCTCTCTAACCTTTCCTTTGCCGAGCTCATCTTTACCCGAATCCTTACCTTAATCCTTGCCCGATTCCGGATGGCTAACCCCAAATGGAACGGAGGAGTCCGCCCCCGTCTAGCCCGGCCTCCCTAACCCGTCGCTACTCGGCCTTAGAGCGCGTCGGAGTAAGGGATCCGCCGGAGTTCGTCTATCGGGAGTACGAACGCTACGACACCATTCGGTGTAAGCCGCCGATCTTCGTGGGAAGAAGCACGCTCTACCCCGACATAGAACCTTGGTTCGTCTCCCCAGACCGGGTTTCGCTTCGCCGACACCTACCGAAAGGTCGCTCGGAAGGCCCCGCGACATCTACGAGTGGTTTATAGGCAAGCACCTCGAAGGACTCCAATGGGATTTTTCCCACCTTCCGAGGAAGAGGACGCTCGTGGATTGATCGCATGAGAGGACTAGAACGAGAGGAAGAAGACCTAGAAGAGGCAGCTTTCCCACCTATCCATCTACCTCAATTGCCTAGACCACCTCTACCAGGAGCAAGCCCAAAGAATCGAAGCAACAGATTGACGGAGCGGAAAGAGCGGAGCAAAGGATAGAGGTGGAAAGGATTAAGACAACCATGGTGGAAGTTGAGCTACACAACATGGAGCAAGACTACCTTAGGGAAAGAGAACGTTCGGAGACGTTCCACAAAAAGCTATGGGATGAGCTCCACAGGGAACGTAGAAGGAGAAGGGAAGAGGCCGACTTGGATGAGGAAGAACCCGAAGAAACTCACCGGGACAAAGGAACCCGGCACCGAGGACGAGATACGGAGCAAGACCTCCCACCGAAGAAGCGTCGCATCCAGCTGGAGGAAGAATCACCATGAGGAATAGACTAGGGTATTTATGCTAGAACTGTGTTCTAGTAATAATAAGTGTACCCCGAAGAGTGTACCCCAACATTGCTACTAAATAAAGTTATCCATCTCTTGTACCCCACCACAACCTGTTCAACTCTACCTTTGTTTCGGATGGCGGAAGATGGATGGCCCCAAGGCGTGTGCCGGAGGAGCCTGGTTTTGCTCGCCTTCTTATCAACTCCCCGGAGCGCCTCGGTATCACCGAGCGCCCTAGGTACTACAACAGAGAGTACGAGCAACTCGACACTCTTCGCCGTAGGGTGCTCCTCTCCGTCGCTAGAAGCAACCGCCATACCAACATCGAGTCGTGGCGCGTGACCACCACGAGATTTCGACACCGAGACACCTATTCTTTGGCCCTCGAAAAGCCCTCCGCTACCCGTGCCGGGATCTATGAGGAACACCTCGTCCCCTCACCGATGAGGTATTTTCCTCCCGCCATCGAACCCTAGTTTGGCAAGCCCGCATGAGAAACCCGGAACGACACCGCCACCAAGAAGACTCGTTGTACCACGTAGTCGCCTACCTTGTCTCCCCGGATAAGCTCTTCGATGACCAAGCCAAGCACTTGAGAGAGCAAATCGCCACGGTAAGGATGCACCAAGTCCGAGTGGCTCAAGCGAGAAGCAAGGACCGCAGCCGCCATAAGCAGTGAAGCCGTTGCCCAGGAAAGCCTCAGGCGAATCCAGGACCAACGCATGCAAGAATGGACCAACGGCGGAACACCCATTCCAGCCATTGGAGAAGCTCAAGTCCTGCCGGGAACACCCCTTGTAGGATGGGGAGGAACTATCGAAGTCCCGCCAAAGACCACCAAGGCTCACCGAATCCCCAACGACGACCGCCGAAGCCGCGGCACGGCCCCGGAAAATGGAAACCCCGAGGGAGAGAATGATGACGAGTCCGCTCATTCCGTCGGAGGAACACTCGACCCCGAAGATGGCTCTCCTCGCGAGTAGCATGCACCGGTGACCCCGACCCGGGGAATGAAGCCGCACTGGTCCAAGTCGCACTCTTAGTTCTTAGTCGTGTAGTGTGTCCGCGTAGTCGGGATGTATCCTCCTCACTGGTTTGTAATAAAAAACTTGTATGTGCTTGTTTGTTTGCTATGTGCTTGTTGTGTGCTTGCCGGGGAGTAGACCCCGCCTTTTCAAAAAGAAATCCGATATAATCCAGTTAAACATCACATAAAAGCCGGATCTCTTAGAAAACTCGCTCCTTTACGAGATGGTTTCCGTGCGCCTGTCGGGACCCACCAAGGCCCCGCCGATCGGACGCCGAAGGATCGCAAGCCGATCGGAGGGAGCGTCTTCACGACCGGGAAGTTAACCAAGATGAAGATGGAGGAGAGAATGTGGCGCCGCCGCCACCCCCTACTATTGACTTGGCACAAGTTTTGGCCAACCAAACCGTCCCGATGGGGGCCATTTTCAACGCCGTCAACCGCCCAAGACCCCGAGTTTTGGGCATGAACGAAAGGCCGATAGAGTTCCTCGGGACGAAGCCGCCCACTTTTGGCGGGTCGGTGAATCCTTTGGATGCCGATGACCGGCCGAGAGCCATTCCGAGGGAGCTAGAGCCCTTCAACCGTGAGGACCGTGACAAGGTTCTCCCGGCGTGCTCACCGGCTCACGGGACGACCCCTAGCTCGGTGGGAGAATTACTCCGCGACGCCCAAGGATCCCTCCGCCATCACTTGGGATGAATTTGTGGAAGAGTTCCGCCGCTACCACATCCCGGAAGCCACACTGAAGCGGAAGGCGGATGAGTTCCGTGAACTCCGCCAAGGCAACATGTCCGTGGAGGAGTACACATACCGGTACATAGAGCCGGCTCGCTATGCCCCCGAGGAAGTGGACAAAGATTCCAAGAAGCGGGAAATGCTCAAGAAGGGGGTGACTCCGAACCGAGGACCCCGCCGACCCCTCGGATCTACCCGGACTTCAACACCCTCATGAACATGGCAATACTCACGTAAAGAGCGAGGGCCGAAGAGAAGAAGGAAAACAAGCGCAAGTTTATGGAGCACAAGGCCAAGCGAAGCAAGAGCGGTCCCGGAGGCCGAGAAACTTTGGACACCCCATGTCCGGGTTCCAAGCTCCCATGCGATACGAACCCAATCCCAAGCCACGGGCTCGCAAGGCCCCCGTAACCCGAGTTCAAGCCCTACAACAACCAGAGTGCCATGAAACCCCCACGGAACAACACCGCCGGATCACCGTCAACAACAACAACGACTCCCGAGTGTGTTTCAACTACCGAGAAACCGGACACTTCATCGCCAATTGCCCGTATGCCAAAAAGCCAACCACCACCACTTACTCCAACTCGGTGAACGGGCCAAGGCCACTTGTGTCCGGAGCCAACCGCATGCCGGTGCGCATGTTGACGGATAAAACTCGTATCCACCTACGATCCGCAAGCGTACGGACCTACACCTTTTTCACCACGGGATTCCCAAGGTTCTTGTCAATCCGCGGAGCAAGGGGATTACTAGCGCTTAACAAAGTACTAATCTAGTTGACTAAGGTAACCTTTAAAGAGAGTATTAATCTAAAAGTAAAGACAATCTAACCTAAGTTAATCTAAGTTAAGTTGATCAAACAAATCTAGGGTTAAACTAGATGGTAAAGGGGTGAACACAAGAGAGTGAGTAAGAAAGATAAGCGTTCCCTCCCTAGGATCTAGGATAACATGGTATGCATCTACTACACGAAAGCGGTAAACCAATCTACCGGGGGTTGTGACCACGGTTTCGCCCTTTCCCTCCTCTCGTATCGTCACTACGCGAAGGTATTCGTGACTAGACCTATGATGGACACGGTATGTTGATGGAATCTATGGGAGTAGAGGATATCATACGCCTGAAAAACATGATAGCTAACCTTAATCATCAAAGCATCATCAACATGAAAACAATAGATTGAAACCACAAATCGAGTAGCGATCACATGGCATGTATCCATATAATCCTAGGGATGAACGGAGACATTACCCCATCATCTTACACGGATTGAAGCACATAGGGGTGATGGAGACTCCGGAGAACGTCGTCGATGAAGATAGCGGCGATGGAGCTTGGGAACACCCCTAGGCCAGCGGCTTGGAGTCCTCCTCTTGCTTCCTTCTCTCCGCCGGCGTTGATCCTTGCGACGAGCTCATCTAACTCTCTCCCTCATCTTGCGGCGGCGGTTTTCTGGTGATTAGCGTCGGTAGGATGATTTGTTCGATGGGTAACCATATTGGGGCGCCTAGGGGGTTGTATTTATGTCCTTGAGGTGCCTTTGAGCGTGCTCCACCTTGCCTTGCACGAAATCCTCCTTGGGAGAGAAGCAAACTTGGTTTCCATAAAATCAGCCGGATTTTCCTGGTTCGCAGCCCTTCCTTGCCGGCGCCATATCTCCCACGCCCGGACTCCAAATAATGCAAATTCGGTGTCCAGGTTGTGTGCTACGAAATTATCTTCAACTTTGGTATTCATTTCTTTCCTTAGAAAGGAAGATAAGATCTTCAAATCTGCCTTGGAAGATAATCTGTTCTGATTTCGGACTGACTGCACAACAGGGATTTTGGGGCCATATCTCCTAGCTCCCTTAAATCGAAGGTATCGTCGAGGCCCACAACTTTGGTAGTCAAACGTTTGCCATTAAAGGCCGTTTAAGTCTCCGAATCTGCACCGAAAGATCATGTTGTCCTGGGCTACGAGAATATCTCTCGGGCTGAGTTGATCTCGTTGGTAAACATCCAAGTCCCCGGAGTTTTGCGTGTTGACGCTTCGGTCCTTGGGTTGTTTTGAGTCTTGTTCACTTCGTGTCTTGACTTTTGACGGGCTTCGTGATCTTCTCTTGAAGTGCTTGATGAACTTATCCCGAAAGTCTCCTCTTTAACGTTAATTTCTGCGTAAACAACAAACTCCAAAATCGACATGCAAGTGTGAACTTGTTACATCATTAGTATGCCTAGTGGCGGGTTAGTTGCAAACCATAATCGAAACCAATGTATAACAAGTACTCTAGGTTGACGGAAATTCACCGTCAACATCTCCCCCATGCTTAAACCTTGCTCGTTTTCGAGTAAGTAATCCTTGCTTAAAAGGGAAATCGGTGTTGCCTTCCAATGTTGTCCCTACACTTAGTCATTCATGAAGAGGCAAATATCTCTCCCTTAAGAATTTATTTTTAAAGTTCAAGTTGTGACCGGCTTCTTTTTCATTATGGAAGATAGACTAACAATAAAGAACAAGCCACATTTAATAAACACGATGCTCTCAAACTTAAGTGAACTTCAAACCATTACCTTGTCACATGGAAGATTTTCAAAAAGATGCATATCCAACATAAGTGAAAATCTCTTGCAAAAGCTCATGGAAACACTCATCTCATCAAGTCACTCAAGCCTATACTAGATTATTTTCAACCTACTCTACTCATATGTGATAGTGGAAGGCTTATGTGGAGCTTGGAAGGTTAAAAACAATCCTAGCAAAACATACATCCGAAATATTGTCAAATTAAGAGAGAGGTCTATTGGAATTACCGAGACTCGTCAAAAAGGCCATGGAAAATAAATGTTGGAAAGAGAGAGGGACGAAACACACACATTTAGATAAGTGGACATGTGCAAGTGGCAAATGGATGATCCCGAGGCACGAGTGAATTCCTCGTTATCGGATTGCACATGGTTGGAAGATTTGAGTATGGATTTGTCATCAAGGCACTTGAAAACTTATGAAGCAAAAAGAACCGAGGAGCATCTTTATTTTTTTCTTTATTCTGTTTCCTTCTCATTTTTCTCTCTTTCTTTTTTTTTCACTTTATTCTTCCTATTTTACTTACTTTTCTTTTCTTCTTATCATATTTTTTCATTTTTCATTTTCATTCTTTTTTTTTTTTGCTCCTCAAAACTTTTTGCAACATAATACTTACATAGCATTGTGTTAGAGAATGACTCCTCCCCCATGCTTGAACGATGCTCGTCCTCGAGCATAAAAGAGAGGGGAAATGATCTGCTAAAGTAAGTATAAATTCCATAATCTTGCGGAATATTTGAATCTCCATCGAGAATTTTACTCCATACTCAAATTGGGTTGTGGACAAGGAGGTGATCCCAAAAAGACGTTTTTGGTTTAGGGTAGATGCCCAGCGAAGCTTGTGGAATTTTCGATGTGAAAACCCACAATGCATGGACGAAAGGCTAGCATGAAAAAGTTACACAAAGGAATGTCCAACTTCTTAGTCTCGAACCATAGAAATCAATCCTAATCCAACTCATCAAAACATATGTTTGCAATCTACGGGTTTTGTTATCATAAAACATATATGTATATGGCGTTGGTAGGTAGAACTTTGCAAGAGCATCACAAATATGTAGATAGCATAAAAGTTAAATTTTCATAAAAACAACAAGTTATCCGGCTATCCATAAACTTAAATCAAAGAGCAAAGATATGTATGTGGGTCTAGAGCAAAGTCATTTCACCTCCACAAATAAAAGAGCCGGTATTTAAATTAATTTCAGATCATATTATGGAGAGCAATTAGCCAAGACATGTATAACTTCATGTAGGTAAAACAAAGCGGCAACTTTCATCATCTTTCCGTAAGCATAGGCAATATAGAACATCGAGGTGAACACATGGTCATGCTTATCTATTGAAAGTAAAAAGAAACCTAGGTTGTCCTCCTAGTAGTCATGTTATTGTTTGAAGAGAAAAACAAAAGGTTGCACCTAGTTGATGTTGAAGGCATACTTACAAGCATTTGTGTTTGGAAAAGAGAAGGTCCATGGAGATGTTACCATCCTTTGTAATTCTTCGTTGCCTTCTTCCGACATCTCCATGTATCGATGTGGCTTTTGCTTTTGTCTTGATTTATTAATGCTCCTAAACTTCTGAATTTGATCTTGTATGCTTAATGGAGTCATTGGTCACCCTTCTCTTCAATGTTGTCATCACCATCTCCTTTTTCTTGTTCTCATCATCTCCTTGCTGTCTCTTTTTCATGGATTTCCCCCTCTGTCCAGAACAGAACATATATCAAAATATAGCTCTATTGAAAATTTTATGAAATTACCTTTCCAACGTGTGGTCATTCATCAAAAACGGAGTTCAAACAAGGGAGCTACGTCCGTTTTACTTCAGCACTGTGTGCTGTCCAAAACTGATTTCAGGACGTGTTGCACTCGGTGATTCGGGCATAACCGCTTGTAGGAACCTCCGATTGTCTTGATTCTTGATTTGTTGGAATCGTAACTTCATGGGGCTTCTAAATATCCAAAAATATCCAGTGTTTTCCCTTCGAGACCATGCAGAATTTTGATGAGATCGATAGCTTCTCGCGCATTGATCCGGTGATGTTAACGATCTTGATCATTCTATCTTCTAGAACGTCATGTTGCACTTCCGTGTTGAAGATTCAGGGTCTCCCCCATGCTTAGCATTTTGCTAGTCATGGAAGAAGAAGACAAAACGCTTCTTAGCCATCCTTCAATTTCCTTGTAGTGAGAGTCTTTATCTTGCCTGTAAGACGTTTTAAACGCACATTCTACCCCCAAGGTGACGGTTGGGAGTAGATAGAATTGCCAACAATCCAACAATGTCTCCTAAGATTCTTAACTTGTGGCATAATTAGTTTAATGAGGAATAAAAAACCTAATGAGTGTACGTGGTGCAAGGTGTGTATGCACATGATAGGAAAGCATATAAACAAAGACAATGTTTTCACCTAGTTTTAAACACCATGTTTACAACTAGGTTGCCGAATTTCTCCATAGCCATAAAGGTTTATTTATCAAGGGTTAAAACACCATGTCTATCCCTAAATCAATAACCCTTATAGCACAAGAAAAATTAAGCGCATTGCAAAGCTTATAAACTGACCAAAGTAACATGAAAACATAAGAAAAGCTAGCTAGGTTTATCGAACTTAACGATGATAGTCCGCAATCATGTTTAAACACCACGCTTACACAAGATCACAAAAGGAAAATACTCATAAGGCCTTATGAAGTATTAACATGGAAAATGAAGCATACATCATTAAGTATATAAAACAACCAAGCCAACTATGTGCAAAACATGTATACACAAAGAAACATCACGAGGACAACAAAATGCAATGCATGCAAATAAATAAGATCATGAACATGATGGTGGTTCTAAAAAGGAAAACTGAACTTAGATTAATAACCACAAGTTGATCATCATAAGATAGTGCCATTCTTTTATTTTCTCTAAGAAAGTAGTAAAAATATAAAGAAACGGGTTGCCTCCCGAAAAGCGCTTCATTTAAAGTCATAGAGCTCGACTTTCTCACATACCTTCTTTTCGTTGCATAGCCATGGCCCTTCATGCAAGAAGAAAAGGTACCAATGCAGCTTTAATTTACTTCCCATGTTGTGCTTGATCACTTATAGAAGACTTGCCCAAAGCATCCTTTTGTTTCATCATTATCTCCTTCTTTATCATCCTTCGGTGCTGCCTTCACTCTATGAATTTTTTTTAATGTCCAGAATAGATAGTATACACAAGCTCTAATCCATTGCACAGTGCACAAAATTTCCTTTCCAACGAGTCTTCATTTGCCCAAATCGGACTCCGGACAAGAGAGTTACGTCTGTTTTACTTCGGCGATGAAATCTGTCCTGAAATTTCAGAACGCGCAATGCTCAATGTTTCCTCCATAACTCCTTGCACGGGTCTTCAAACTTGTTGGTTCTTGATGCGTTGGAATGGTAAATTGATGAAGCTTCTGAATATCTCATTTTCTTCATTTGTACACCTCTGAACAAGCCCTCAAATTGATGAAGACAGCAGCATCCATCGCGGGATTCGGAGAGGTTGATGATTTATCTTGCAACTCTTTTAGGCATGACTTCTTTTTTTTCATTATTCAAACCTGTCTACATGGTTAGTGAAAATCGGGCCTTTCCCGACATATGATTCTTTAAGGTCATTAGCTTGACCAAGCGCAAAGCATGATCGAGATTTACAAAACTTATTGTAAACATACGCGTCCATAATTAACACCACATGTGAATTGTAGCAACAAGTCAAGGTGTAAATAAAAGAAGCATATGTTTCATGCATAGCACTTAGCTCATCATTAGGCAAAGGTTGTTTAGGTGTGAGATTAATTGGATCAAACTTAAATGTTTTCTCTTTTTCATTCTCAAGAAAATCTAGCCTATCAAAATGATCACTATTGGAACAAGGCATAGACATTAAACTATCATTCATACTATTGGTTGAGCATGAGTGTTTAAATTTATCAACACCAATACAATAATATCTTGAGATTTCAGCACGTACCTTGGCCTTAGAGATTTTTCAACAAGAGTGATATTTGGTTCATCAAGCGGTGTTGAAGGCGAATCGATCTCAACAAGTGTAGTTGCCTCTTCATCACCATCTTGCAATTTCTTCAACTCATCATGTGGAACATGTAATCCTTCAACTATGTACGCATTCATATCTTATTTGAAGTCTTCCTTATCAACCAGATCTTCATCTTCAAAGACTTGTATGTTGCGTTCTTTATCTTCCATGTACCACATGTCGTCAAGATCGCTCATTGTTGATTCACTCTTTCCTTCATCCTTGAGTCCTTCCATGTCTTGATTTGCTAGTGTGTAGGCTTCAATAGCACACAAGCTATCATCTAGCTTGAGTCCTATCTCCTCCCATTTATCCTTTGAGTCACTAGGCTCATCACGGTTGTACTCTTCTCTTCCTTCATCATAAATCTTTGAGTTGTCAAACCGGTCGATCCATCCTTCATCTCCTTCTTCTCTTTCTTCTTCAAACATCTTTTGGATCGACTCTCCACTCATCTCTTGATCAAATATATCTTCAATTAGTTTGGCAACGTGTCGGCGTTCCTCCTTCCTTCGGTAGTTAATTAGTGGGGCGAAATCAACTTGAACCCAACCGGATTGCTTGAACTCCGCCAATGGTCTAGCATTCCACATACTTCGGCCTACATTCATGTTAATTTCAACATTTTTAACATCCGAAATGACTTCTCTTACCTTGGGAAGTGGATCTTCACTTTCTTGTATGGTCGGTTCATCTTCCTTGACCTTCGGTTCATCTTTTTCGTAAATTTCAGCAAGCACCTTGGGCTTGCTTCGTCGTTTTGCTCCTCTCGACAACATCTTTGCCAATCTCGTATTGTTCTTTGTCCATTGCTTATCCTTTGTAAGATTTGTGTGGCTTCACTAATTGTTTTATCCAATATATCACCGCCCGCACACATGCTTACAAAACGAGACGAGTTAGGGGTTAGTGAAAAATAAAAGGTATGCAACATCAAGTCACCGGAAAATCCCAAGTTCGGGCCTCACTCAAGTAGTTCATTAAAACGGTCCCATGCTTCATCAATTCCTTCATCCTCTCCTTGCTTGAAAGTGAGCACTTGCCTCCTTAAGTCTTGGACCTTGCTTATGGGAAAGAACTTCAAAAGAAATTTCTTCACTAGCTCATCCCAATTTCCTTTTGCTTCAACGGACGCAAGTGTGTACCATCTTCGCGCTTCATCTTCGAGAGAGAATGGAAAAAGATTCCACTTGAACCAAGCGGCCGGAACTCCTTTTTTGTTGCACCGTGTTGCATAACATCGTGAATTCCTTAATGTGTCTATATGGGTTGTCATCCTCCAATCCTCTAAATGGTTTTGTCGCCACTAACTTGATGATTCCAGGCTTCACTTCGTAGTGGGTTGTAGCAAGCATCAAATCTGATTTTTGCATCTCAATGTCTTTCATTGACGGCATTGCTAAGCTCCCTTAGCGACATCTCTTCATCTTCCAATGGTGAGGTGAACAAATCCATCTAGGCACAAGAAAAGTAGAAAGAAAAACAAAAAATAAAGTTTTTTTTCTAGAAAATAAGGGTTAGGTGTTAGTAATCAACAAAATTAATACTAGATTAAACGTAGCAAACTGGCTTGCTCCCCAGCAACGGCGCTAGAAAAAGGGGCTTGTTGACGGATAAAACTCGCATCCACCTACGATCCGCAAGCGTACGGACCTACACCTTTTTCACCACGGGATTCCCAAGGTTCTTGTCAATCCGCGGAGCAAGGGGATTACTAGCGCTTAACAAAGTACTAATCTAGTTGACTAAGGTAACCTTTAAAGAGAGTATTAATCTAAAAGTAAAGACAATCTAACCTAAGTTAATCTAAGTTAAGTTGATCAAACAAATCTAGGGTTAAACTAGATGGTAAAGGGGTGAACACAAGAGAGTGAGTAAGAAAGATAAGCGTTCCCTCCCTAGGATCTAGGATAACATGGTATGCATCTACTACACGAAAGCGGTAAACCAATCTACGGGGTTGTGACCACGGTTTCGCCCTTTCCCTCCTCTCGCATCTGTCACTACGCGAAGGTATTCGTGACTAGACCTATGATGGACACGGTATGTTGATGGAATCTATGGGAGTAGAGGATATCATACGCCCGAAAAACATGGTAGCTAACCTTAATCATCAAAGCATCATCAACATGAAAACAATAGATTGAAACCACAAATCGAGTAGCGATCACATGGCATGTATCCATATAATCCTAGGGATGAACGGAGACATTACCCCATCATCTTACACGGATTGAAGCACATAGGGGTGATGGAGACTCCGGAGAACGTCGTCGATGAAGATAGCGGCGATGGAGCTTGGGAACACCCCTAGGCCAGCGGCTTGGAGTCCTCCTCTTGCTTCCTTCTCTCCGCCGGCGTTGATCCTTGCGACGAGCTCATCTAACTCTCTCCCTCATCTTGCGGCGGCGGTTTTCTGGTGATTGGCGTCGGTAGGATGATTTGTTCGATGGGTAACCATATTGGGGCGCCTAGGGGGTTGTATTTATGTCCTTGAGGTGCCTTTGGGCGTGCTCCACTTTGCCTTGCACGAAATCCTCCTTGGGAGAGAAGCAACCTTGGTTTCCATAAAATCAGCCAGATTTTCCTGATTCGCAGTCCTTCCTTGCCAACGCCATATCTCCCACGTTCGGACTCCAAATAATGCCAATTCGGTGTCCAGGTTGTGTGCCACGAAATTATCTTCAACTTTGGTATTCATTTCTTTCCTTAAAAACGAATATAAGATCTCCAAATCGGCCTTGGAAGATAATCTGTTCTGATTTCGGACTGACTGCAAGCGGCGAGGGATTTCGGGGGCCATATCTCCTAGCTCCCTTATCCAAATTGGGCCTTCCACATGTCCAAATCGAAGTTATCGTCAAGCCCACAACTTTGGTAGTCAAACTTTTGCCATTAAAGGCCGTTTAAGTCTCCGAATCTGCACCGAAAGATCATGATGTCCCGGATCGCGAGAATATCTCTCGGGCCGAGTTGATCTCGTTGGTAAACATCCAAGTCCCCGGAGTTTTGCGTGTTGATGCTTCGGTCCTTGGGTTGTTTGGAGTCTTGTTCACTTCGCGTCTTGACTTGTGACGGGCTTCATGATCTTCTCTTGAAGTGCTTGATGAACTTATCCCGAAAGTCTCCTCTTTAACGTTAATTTCTGCGTAAACAACAAACTCCAAAATCGACATGCAAGTGTGAACTTGTTACATCATTAGTATGCCTAGTGGCGGGTTAGTTGCAAACCATAATCGAAACCAATGTATAACAAGTACTCTAGGTTGACGGAAATTCACCGTCAACGGCGCGCAGAACAATAACTTCGGCAACAACAACAAGCAACTGCGGATGAGGCGGCCCCGGTGGTCGTATGGACGAGCCCGAGTCAACCACATCAATGCGCGAGGCGCGAGAAGCACAAGGCGTAGTGCTCGGTGAGTTCCCGGTCGGCTCGCGTCTTGGCTACCATATTATTCGATTCGGGAGCATCGCACTCATTCATATCCTCAAGCTTTGTGGAAAAGCATAGCATACCCACAGTACTACTAAAAGCACCCCTATTAACTCGAACGCCCGGAGGTGACATTAAGTGTCAACTGGGATGCCCCCGGGTAAGGATTATTTTAAGTGGGGTAGAGTTCCTAGCAGATCTAGTAGTACTGAAGTCCAAGGGGATAGATGTGATCCTTGGGATGGACTGGTTAAGCCAACACCATGGCCTTATAAGTTGCGCCGATAAAGTAGTGCACCTAACCAACCCAGACGGGATACAAGTGACCTGCCACACCCGAGGACACAGGCCGGACATAATGGTTTTCAACATAGAAGCCAAGTCCATAGAAGATGTCCCGGTAGTACGAGAATACCCGGATGTGTTCCCCGAAGAACTCCCCGGAATGCCACCGAGATAGGGATATAGAGTTCGTCATTGACCTTATTCCCGGAACCTCTCCCATAGCCAAGAGACCCTATAGGATGGCAGCCCCTGAGTTGGCAGAATTGAAGAAGCAGCTAGGAGAACTCCAGCGAAGTGGGTTCATCAGACCAAGCTCATCACCATGGGGAGCCCTAGTGCTTTTCGTGGAAAAGAAGGATAAGAGCATGAGGATGTGCGTGGACTATCGCTCGCTGAACGAGGTCACTATCAAAAACAAGTACCCTCTCCCCCGGAATAGATGACCTATTTGACCACCGAAGGGAGCCAAGTATTTCTCAAAGGTGGATCTAAGGTCAGGGTACCACCAACTCAAGATTAGGGAAAGTGACATCCCCAAGACTGCCTTTGTTACTCGCTACGGGCAGTATGAGTTCACGGTGATGTCCTTTGGACTAACCAATGCACCAACATACTTTATGAACCTCATGAATAAGGTGTTTATGGAAGAGCTGGACAAGTTTGTCGTAGTCTTCATTGACGACATACTTGTTTACTCCAAGCGTGTGGAGGAACATGAGCAACATCTTCGAGTAGTGCTGGGAAAATTGAGGGCACACAAGCTGTACGCCAAGTTCAGTAAGTGTGAATTTTGGCCGGAGAAAATATCTTTCCTTGGGCATATTCGACCGCGGAAGGAGTAGGCGTAGACCCCGGGAAAGTTGAAACAATCTCCAACCGGCAACAACCGACCAACGTGAGCGACATCGGGAGCTTCCTTGGTTTAGCGGGGTACTACGGAGGTTTATCGAAGGATTCTCCAAGATTGCCCGGCCCATGACAGAGTTGCTCAAGAAGGAGAAGAAATTCAACTGGACCGAGTCCCGCGAGAAAAGTTTCCAAGAGTTGAAGAGAAGATTGACCACAGCCCCGTGCGACCCCGGCGGACATTCAACGGGACTTTGTCGTGTATTGCGACGCTTCCCGAAAAGGGTTGGGATGTGTTCTCATGCAAGATGGGAAGGTAGTGGCATATGCTTCCCGTCAACTCAAACCCCATGAGCGAAATTATCCCACCCATGATCCGGAGTTTGCGGCCGTAGTGCATGACCCGAAGATCCGGAGACACTACCGATTGGGAAAAAGTGTGAAATCTACACGGACCACAAGAGTCTAAAATACATCTTCACCCGGCCCGGACCCGAACCTAAGGCAAAGAAGGTGGCTAGAGTTAGTTAAAGACTATAACCTAGAGATTCACTACCACCCGGGGAAGGACAATGTAGTGGCGGACGCCCCGAGTCGGAAATCCTACGAGAAGGCGGCACCCAAGAGTGCCCGATTGCAAGAGGAAATGGCGCGGCTCAATGTGCACATTGTCCCCCAAGGCTACGTCCGCCGCTGAGTGTTCGGCCTACCTTAGAGGAGAAGATCCGGAAGGCCCAAGAAACCGATGAGAATCCGATGAAGATCCGCAAGCATACCGAGAGCACAAGGCCCCCGACTTCGCAGTGGATGAGCAAGGCACCCCGTGGTACAAAAATAGGATATGCGTGCCCGAAGGCGGAGATTTCCGACAGACCATCATGGATGAGGCACACAACTCGGCATACTCTATTCACCCGGGATCCACCAAGATGTACATGGACTTAAAACGAAGTATTGGTGGAATGGGATGAAAGCAGATATTGCCCGATTCGTCGCCCACCGTGACACTTGTCGAGGATCAAATCCGAACACCGAAGCCCACGGATCTGTTGCGGCCTTTACCAATCCCGGTATGGAAATGGGACGAGATGTGCATGGATTTCGTAGTAGGGTTGCCAAGGACTCAGAAGGGACATGACTCCATATGGGTGATAGTGGACCGACTCACTAAAGTCGCTCACTTTCTACCCGTATGGACCACTTATGGTGGAGAGAAGTTGGCAAAACTCTACATAGAGAATATAGTAAAGCCGCATGGAGTGCCTAGCGAGAATAGTCTCGGATAGAGGGACCCGAGCTTCACCTCTAGGTTCCGGGAAAAGCTTGCATAAAGCCATGGGTACCAAGCTGGATTTCAGCTCAGCATACCACCTGCAGACAGACGGACAGACCGAAAGGGCGAATCAAATTTTGGAAGACATGTTGAGAGCATGTATCCTCACCTATGGCAAAGATTGGGAGCAGAGTCTGCCATATGCAGAATTTTCCTACAACAACGGCTACCAAGCAAGTCTGGGAATGTCACCATTCGAAGCACTATACGGGAGGAAATGTAGGACACCTCTGATGTGGTCAGAAGTGGGAGAGCGTGCCCTGGTTGGGCCCGCACTTATAAAGGAAGCCGAAGAGCGAGTAGCCGATATTCGAGAAAAGTTGAAGGCCGCCCAATCCCGACAGAAGAGCTACGCAGACAAGAAGAGGCGTGAAGCAAGCTTCAATCCGGGAGATTTCGTTTATCTCAAGGTTTCACCTATCCGAGGGACTCGGAGATTTCAAGTGCACGGAAAATTGGCCCCTCGGTACATCGGACCGTATAAAGTACTAAAGAGGGTCGGAGCAGTAGCATACTAGTTGGAGCTACCTGAAGAAATGTCAGATATACACCCAGTGTTTCATATCTCCCGCCTACGCGTATATTTGAAGGTTCTTGAAGAAAAGCGAGTACCGTAGAAACCATCGATCTACGGCCGGACCTTAGGTATCGGAAGTTCCCATCAAGATTTTGGACACAGTGGTCAAGAGAACGAGAACATCGAAGTACGGGTGTGCGAGTCCAATGGAGCGGACACGAGTGGAAGAAGCCACGTGGGAACGAGAGGACGCGTTGAAGAAGGAGTTTCCTCACCGTTCGAAACCTAGCTGAATCTCCGGGGCGAGATTCATTTTAAGTGGGGTAGGTTTGTAACGCCCGCGTTCTTAGCTCCTAATAAATCACCTAATAAATCACGCGTGTTTTCAAAACTGTCCAGCTGAGCTCATTTGCCCCTTTCAAAACCCCCGGTCACCGTCTCCCTCTCTCACCCTCGGCGCGCGTGCCGCGAATCCCGCCGGCACCGCCCGCATTCAAGCCGGCACCCACGCGTGCCACCCCGGCGCCGCGGTCGGCCACCGTGCCGGGAATCCCCGCGCACGCCGCGGTCCCGCCGGCCGGTCCGCCTCGCCATCACCGCCGTCCCGGAATTAACGCCGGTATCCGAGAAACCCGGAAAAATCCGCAAAACCCCTTCTCCAAATTTTTCTAGAAATTCTCCTAATTTTCTAAAATCCCTTTTCTATTTCTCTTCCCCGATTTTCCTTTTTTTCTATTTTCCTTTTTCTTTTCTTCTTCCTATTTCTTCTTTTTCCTTCTTTTCTTTTCTCTTCTCGTTTTCTTTTCTCCTTTTCTTTCTTCCTTTCCTTTCTTTCTTTCCCTTCCTTCTCCCTCCTTCGGCCCGGCCGCGCGACCGGCGCCCAACGCCCCCTCGCGCCGCTCCCCTCCCTAGCCGCGCCCGGCTACCGGCCGGCAACGCACCCTCCAAGCCACACGTCTCCGCGGGCCCGCGACCGGCCGACCGGGTCGCCGGCGCCGCACGCCGGCCCGGCCCCGCGCCGTCGGCGGGAGCCCGGCCGAGCCAAACCGTCCCCGACAAGCGACGACCGCCCGCCGAGCCATCGCATCCACCGAACGAGACCGCCGCGACCGCCGCCCCGCCACCACCGCGTCACCGACCGACCAATCACATCCTATAGCACCACGGTTGACCTCGCCGGCCGCCACGCCCACCTTGCCGGAATCTCCACCAAGGTCGCCGAGAAGATTTTTTTCCCCGAACCGACCATCGGGGCCTATAAAAGGCCGGCGCCACCCCCCCTCGACCGCCACACCTCGCCAAGCAAGCGCTCCGCACCCACCGCGCCGCCCAACCTCCACCGCCGCGGTCCACCGCCGCCGCATCTCTCAACCACCGCGCCGCCGCGAGGGCCATCCACGGTCCACCGCAGCTCGAGGTGAGCGCGGGGGCGGGATCCCCTCGACCTTCTCCCTTTTTCCCCTCTCCTCGGGCCGCCGCCAAGGCCGGAAGGACCGCCGGCGAGCCCCATGCCGGCCGGCCGGTCGGCCCTCCCCTGTTATGGATCGGGGAGGAAGAAAGGGGCGTTTTTCCCAAAAGCCCCTGTCCGTTTTCCTTTTCCTACCCGAAACCCCCTCTCTTTTCCTCTCTCTCTCCTTCTTTCAAATTAGACCCAACTCTTAACCTTTTCCACCCAAGTAACCCTGCCCCTTTACAATTAAACCCCTAGGCTATTATAATTAAACCCCGCTAGGTTTAAGTATTACAATTAGGTCCTTTTCTTTTAAAACTAAATTACCGACCGGCCCTAATTAACTCTAAACATCTCTTTAACCCGACACTTCATGCGCGGTTTTAATCCGAAATCGCGCCCAACATTCCTCACACTCGTGCGGGTATACCGCCACCCATCCGTCACCCAAAAACCCCCGCATAATATTTAATTCCCCTATTTTATTTAATTACCTTACGCGAGCTCGGCGGAGAAATTGTGTATGCTTATATTGATTGCTTGCTTGCTCGTGTGTGCGCTACGGCCCGACGGAGTAGACGAAGGAAGGCTACCGCGAGCAGAACCCGAGATCCCGAACGCCGAGCCGCACTCCCCGAGGACTTCGAAGACGGCAAGTTCAATCTCATCCTTTGATGCATGCTTCTCGTCCTAGTTTTATAAATACAACCCTATACCCGTTTTATAAATTGCATATTGTTTTACCGCAAAAACATGGTAGGATAGCCACCCTTGGTTGCTATGATTGAACCTTGTTTTGGCCTCAATGAGTGCTTTAAAAATGTGTGAGTGCTTTCAAAATGTGTGAGTGCTTTAAAAATGGAAATGGGATATGTTTGGAAAATGAGTAAAGAACTGGGTAGACGGGATGGACGTGTGTGTCGAAGTATGGGTGACCTCGTACCCGTGTGGTTGAGCATGTTGGGAGTTGTCCATCTTGTCGGTTAAGGACCGGGTTGCGTGACATCTCACCTGACCCAAATCATCGTACAACCACTCGACCGTTGTATGTGGCAACGGCTTAGCATAAACCCCACTAGTTAATCTACTTGCCATCTGGTGTGCGGGTGAGCGGCGGGAGACCAAGGAGTAGGGGTACGCTCTGTGTGAGGTACACCCTGGTTATGTGGGATAACCCCTTGGGTGCTTCCGTGGTGGCTCGTAGCGTTAGCTAAGGTGGGTAATGGCTTTGATAGGATCCGTACCGGCACTGAGGTGTCCGTGTGACGGTACCCTACTTGTGGGTAAAGATGTACAACCTCTGCAGAGTGTCAAACCTATTCGAATAGTCGTGTCCACGGTATTGGACGAGTCACGGTGTGGTCACAAAAACTAGTGTTTTGGTTGGGAAGTTTTCGGTGTGAGTTGTTTTCCGGGCGAAATGTGTGGGCGTGTGTGCCGGGCTACGACGGACGGGGAGTCCGTAGTTCCACGATGGTTTTCCTAAAAACGATTGAGTCACTTGGGTTATGAAAATGTTTGTGAAAACCTTTTGAAATGAACCCCCGCATGAGTGAGTTTGCAAAATGAACCTTAACATGATCCTTGTTATACTTTATGCATGATTCGCTTCATAAGCCCCTCCGTGGGTGGGGTTGGATTTCTTGAGTACGTATGTGCTCACCCTTGTTTTACTAACTATTTTTCGAGAGGAGGATCCCGATTACATCCCCGAAGACATCGAGTAGGTCGTTGCCCTACACCCAACCGTGCTCGTGTACCCGGGGCCTCCACGAAAGCTTCCATGGTGTGGTACTGCGAGGAGGCTTTGGAAGCCTTTGCTATCGTAGTGTGGTCTTTAGCGTTTGTGTTGTTCCTTGTAGCGTTGGCACTTCCGTGCCCTCTCGTGTCGCCGTGATGTAAAAGACCGATCCACCCGTTGTAATAAATGTGTTACCGACCTCCCGGGGACCGGTATTTGTGTCACATTTAGTCACCTCTCGATGAGGGGACGCTTCATTCCCATTGCTAATCTTCTTGTTTGTTGTAATACGGATGTTCAATGATCAAGCCACTAGCGGAGAATTGCACTTCGATGTAGGCATCTAGCCAAATCAGTCACTACTTATTTTTTGTCACCGCAACATAGGATTCACCAAATCACGTGTATTTAAATACCTCGAATAAAAGTTCGGTAAGGAGGCAAAGAAACGGAAGGATTTCTACGGCAAACTTATAGAGCTGAAGGGTTAGTTATTTGTTTTTTTATCTCTATGTATACATTGTTTCGCAAGATACAGCATGGATGAGTTTACTAATTAGTTTTAGTAGCATCAAGTATATATCTCCATATGATATTCTTATCTGATGCCTTTTCTTAGGAACGATTTGATTGCTTAAAAAACCACTTCCTTTTTATCCTAATGAACCAGTCCTAATTCTTGTGATGGTATTTCTACATTTTCTGTCATATGAACATCTCATGCATATTAGGCAACTTTTCATGTGTAAACTGCATGATCACCTCTTTGCTGGCATTCATTTATCGGTTTTGCAATTATTCAGATTAATATTTAATTAGTCATCTTTAATTTGGTTCTCAGAATTTAGTAGTAAATCTGCTAAAAGAATGCTTGATTATGTCGTTTAGAGAGTACCCCATGAAGATCGCTCCATGTCTGAAGGATTTTGGTGCAATTTATCGTATCATGGACTCTTTTAGCGAGTTCAGGTAATATTTCTCGACCAATTTTGTCATGAGTGTGTATATCAATATGTTTCTTTCTAAAGTTTTGCTTCATTTCTGTTATGATTTGCAGTGCCAATTTCCATGGTGTCAATCAAGCGGCAGATTTCTTTGCTATGGCTGCAAGGCATAGCTAAGTTTATTTTCTTTTATGTTGACTACTTCGACTTTTGTATCGATCTCTGGACCGGCTGAGCAAGAGGTGTACCACAGCAACAACCATTGGTTGATTTTTAAAACCATTGGGGAATGAGCAACAGCCATTTCCGATTCTGTTATTAATTCCTTAGTATAGAAAATTTTCTCACACAATAGAGTGACATAAAATTGGTCACATTACAAATGTTTTCTAGCCCGTAGCAACGCACGAGCACGATCCTAGTATAGAAAAGAAAATGAAGTGTCAAAATCGATCGTGCTAGGCAGCAGGTGCACTGTTTGTCAAACTGCCCATTGACATAAAAGGAACATGCATAATTTTGCTGCCTGCCATTGATGACATAACAGGCGTCAAAAGGTGTCGAAATCACACAGCTGTGCTTGCCATGCACGAAGACGGCGACCATCATCGTCATCATCGATCATCACCTACTCTTCCAATCATCTCCAGCATCTGATGAAAAAAGTCTTCAATTCGTCAGCCTTAATTTTCCCCAAACATATATATACTGTCGGGCAGCTTTCTGGGTGGTCAGCCCTCTTATATTTTGAGCCAAACTCTGCTTCGGCGAGTTTAATTTCTACATACCACAAGTCATGTCATGGATGCAACGACTCTTAGGACCAAGCATGCATCATGCACAGTCAGTCGATGCAGGCATTCCTGCACTGCAGTTGGTATTTTGTTTGGGGTTGTTGAATCTCAGAGCAGGTATGTAGCTGTTGACGGAGAAAGGTTCGGCGGCCGCCCCATCAATTTTTAGGTTTGAGCTCCGATCCATATATGCAAAAAAAGAATCTGTCTCCTCATTTCTGCATAATTCGATTTGATTAGTAGATCTATCTAGCTTACCTTACTCCCTCAACTTAATTTGTTTATCATCTTTTAGGTGGGATAGGCAATGCTCTGCAACTGCAGATGATCGATCAACGATTAAACAACCGGCCACCTGTTACAATGACTCGTGTTGCACAGCTGATGGCTACTCTTTGAACCAATCGATCAAACGAAATCTCTGCAGGTCAGCTGACATTCCGTCTGTTTAGCTAGTTAGCATGCCACACGCTCTATGTGTACTCTGTTTTCTCTCACGATCTCATCCATCTCTTTGTCTCACAGTTTTAGTACAAAATGTGGCATGCGCAAACAAAAAATTAGACAGCCGTCAAACTAAACTACTTCCGTTAGACCAAAATAACTGTAACACTGAAACTTTTCACTGCGCTCGAAGCATGATTATTGAACCATCAAATTTCATATTGCGATGTACTTACCTGTAAAGCTACTTTTTAAAGTAAAAAAAACAACAACATATATACCTTTTAATGAATATACCCAAATCATTTCCACACGATTGATGTTTACAAGGCTTGATTACTGTTAAAATCAGGTGCCATCTGGAATGATTTACTAATCCTAGCTAATACTTGTGTTCCAAGTGACCAAGCCCCCAAGAGAGTGGCTTGGACGTGTGAAGAGTGAAGCATACCTAATGACTTTATCATATTCCTTAACCAAAAAAAAGTTGAAACAAAAAAAAAGTACATAAACATAGGCAAAGCAGATGGTTCTGGTCCAGGCATATTATATTGCCAGTAACGAGAAAAGTCACCGGTTGAACTTTTTCTGATGTTGTAAATTTTTTTGCATATATATTATGATGTTGTAAAAAAAGTACATAAACATAGGCAAAAATATCATGAGAGACAGAGAAACAAAGCATGAGACATCATAAATTTTTTTCCCCTCAATGACAAATACCACCTTGTAAATTTAAAGGGTGGACTCTGTAACTGACTAGTCACCATGGCCCATATGCAATGCTGCAACGTCTATGGTGTGAAGATCAGAATGCTTCCATCAAGCAGCCAGCAAAGATGGTATTTTTGTCCCCATCAAGCTTGACCATTTGGCGACTGCAAAAACGCTAATCCATTCCATGACAGAAACTAAAACGAGTATAAACCTCTGCATGATGTTTCATGACAGAGGGCTTATCACCATTTTACCAAAAAAAAAGAGAGAGGATAAATTAGTTACATCATATGGAATGGTGGTGGGCAACATGCTTAGCACATTAGCAGTTTGGCGTGGATCCTACAGGTCCATGTATATGTTCCCATTCACCAGAACCATCACAACTACTCATGCTGTCCTAGACTACACTATATATTCTACGGTTGCAATTTGATGGCCATTTTACAAAGTCGCAAGCGGCTGGCCGGCAGTCAATCAGGCTCTGCTTCCAGCTCTAGCAACAGTGGTGCATGCACCCAGCACCCAATCAGATGAGCGTCATTTTATATCTGTTTAGTAGTACCTTCATGACGAGAAATGGAAAACACACATATCACCTGTTTAGAACCGTCAACTTTTATATTGTGACGTACCTGTAAAACAGTTAAAATTACTAGCAACAATATACTTTTTTGTTAAAAAAAATCATCTCTCCATTTGCATGATGTTAACGAAGCTTGATTAGACTGATGATGACAGTTAAAAGTAGACACCATTTATTTTATTAGGAGCCTTGATCATGCTTTGAGTTCCCTTGAAATAGAAGCAATACAGAGATGACAAGTCAAAGAATGATGCCCAGAGTGAAAAGGAGTCACTGTACCAGTCCAAATTCAATTGAGCATGAATGACTCAGGGATCAGAGGGGGTCATTCCATTGCCATGTCCATGTCCTCTGTGTGTGAACAGCGCAACCGTACCTAATAATTACTTTATCATGTTTTTTCTTTACCAAACAATGAGAGACAAATATTACAATGGTATACTCTGGTGCAGGCATCATGCATGCATCGTAGAAACTTCATAGCTAGCTAGGGTTGAACTGTTATCAAAATGTGGATCTGTATGCTTGTCGTATTCCCAACTTTGAAGCAAAACATACTTCATAGAGTAGAGACTGTTGACTCCTGGCCATGCATATATGTATGCAGAATGGTGTGCCAAACAAATGGAGATAATAACTAACCATCCATGAAGACTTTAGGGGAAAGCAGAGCAAGCATGTATGGGACATAACATATTTTATCCTAGTATCAGCTAGTAGTTTGTAAGGCAGAAAGGAGACTTTATAGTTAAATAGTACTAGGTCAGTGCCACACAAAATTGACCGTTGTTTCCTCGCCCAAGACGTGGCACCACCGACGCCTTCCGCGGCTTGCACACGTCCCTTGCCTCCGCCTACGAACCCACTCATGCAAGCACACATACCTCCCTACCGTTGCCGTACGTGGCGCCCGATCGAGAATCCCAATCCTTTCGGCGCCCGGCCGGCGTCAGCCTTCACCAGTAGCAAGCTTCATCCATCCGCCCAACAATCTTCCTAAGAATCCCACAAAGAGCCAGCCAAAAAAACAGGACTTGTTAAGATCGACGAACCACCACCAGCCGACGCGGCATGGAGTACGGCTACGGCCAGCAGGGGCAGCATGGCCATGGCACCACCGGCCGCGTCGACCAGTACGACAATCCGGTCGTCGGCGTCGGGCAAAACACCATAGAGAACTGGTTTGCGTGATCGACCATTAACCGTTGTCCCTCGCATGCCGTTTCGTGCACATGCCAAGCACGTGAGACCCTCTTTGCTGTGCGTTTTTTTTTTTTGCAGTGCGCCTTATTTGAATACGCACAGTGAAGGTAACGTTTGCCATGCGCCAAAAATAAAACACACGACAAAGATTTTGACGCACAAGATTTTGACGTATGACAAAGGTAGTTTTTCCCGTAGTGACACTGGAGGCCAAAAAGATAAACGTCTTCGAGACGGTGGACACTTGTGCCAAAGTCCACAACGTTGCATAATAAAATAATATGGAAGAGGATGAACCACATCAAGAAGAAGATAATGACGGTAGCTCCAAACAAGAAAAGGCTCATAGTGAATGGCAGCCAGAGGATGAGAAAGAAGAAGACAAAAATATGATGACAGAAACTTAGGGGAGAAAGAGTTGTAGATTACATATGCACCGTCCAAAATGAATGTCTTCGTACTCTTCCCTAAAGTACGCATTTGATTACATATATCACATGTTAAATTGTGTCATGTATGTATGTAGCAGTATCTGTGAACTCTGTTAAAGTTGAAATCTAATAACAATCTTATACTTTTAACAACTTTACTTTTATTCTATATTTATTTTTTAAAAATGTGTGTTGCACGTGCCTACAGCTCAACTTCACTTGTTTCCTGACGTTAATGTCTTCGTCGGGCAGTGTAAACACGCGCGTGTCGCACGTGCATCTTACTAGTAGGAAGCAAAAGTTGGTAGGTAACCGTGTCGGCCTGCAGTTTGGTAGCTAATTCGTCGGATATCCTAGTCCCAAGCAGAGGCAGAGGTCCAATGCAAGTCTTCCCGTTCACATTCATTCACTAGTGCTCTGCAGCTGCACGGTGCCCTGCTTTTGCACTCACTCATCGAGTCCGTCCACAGCTAAAAGTCTGAAACGCGTGATTCCTTCCTGTGCGGCCTCATTTGTTGGTCGATTGCTTTCCTCTTTTATTTTTTCAACTCAAAGTCCAACAGGGATGATATGATGATGCATGTGTAGTGATGTATAGTACTCTATCTATATATACAAACCGATTGCAGCTCCAGGGTGCATGTTTGTGCTATAAATACCTACCGATCGATGCCGTCAAGGCTATATCTATCTATCTATCTATCTCAAGCCAGCTGCAGGCAAGAAGGAAAAGGAAGCACGCACTAGCTCTGCTCTCCCTGCATCTTTGTAGCATATATAGCTCACCGTCACACTCAGACCACCACCACCATGGCTGCAAGATGCGGCAGCGGTAGCATCGCTCTCGCCGTCCTGTTGCTCCTGGCGGCGCTGGCCGGAAGCTCGTCGGCGCAGCTGTCAACGGGCTTCTACTCCAGCTCCTGCCCCGGCTTGTACAAAGCCGTCAGGTCCGTGGTGCAGTCTGCCATTGCCAAGGAGAAGCGCATGGGCGCCTCCGTCGTCCGCCTCTTCTTCCACGACTGCTTCGTCCAAGTGCGTTTAACCTACTTGCTTCTACTTAGTACTATGACGATCATCAATAATCACTCGCTCAAAATTACTAGCTATAGCTCATCAACTTGATATATCACCAGCAATATAATACATACAACTGCGTGTACGTTGCTGTCATCATATCAATCCGGGTTGCGGACGCGTCGCTGCTGCTGGACGACACGCGCGTCCAGCTTCCAGGGCGAGAAGATGGCGACGCCCAACAACGGCT
Source organism: Cenchrus americanus (assembly GCA_947561735.1). Classification (NCBI taxonomy): domain Eukaryota; kingdom Viridiplantae; phylum Streptophyta; class Magnoliopsida; order Poales; family Poaceae; genus Cenchrus; species Cenchrus americanus. Next base: position 5,897,794 of record OX387240.1, on the reverse strand, counting down.
CAGTTAGAGGCTTCGAGGTCATCGACGCCATCAAGTCCGCCGTACGTCGAGAAGACCTGCCCCGGCGTCGTCTCCTGCGCCGACATCCTCGCCGTCGCAGCAAGGGACAGCGTTGTCAGCGTGAGTTCATGTTCCTTCTGCTTGGACACGTGTGTAAAAGAACGAAAACAAAATGAAACCGATCGATGAAGCTGCAACGATTGATTGATGCGTGGATCGATATTGCGCAGCTCGGCGGGCCCAACTGGGACGTCAAGGTTGGGAGGAGGGACTCGAGACGACGGCGAGCTTCAGCGGCGCCAACAACAACATCCCGCCGCCCACGTCGGGCCTCGCCAACCTCACACCCCTCTTCGCCGCGCAGGGACTCTCCCAAAAGGACATATGGTCGCGCTCTCTGGTACGACGACCACAAGCATGCAGCCTACAACAACTTATTCCAACTTCATAAAAACAATCACTACTATTATCTTCTCGATCAAACTAAACTCCTGGTACTGATTGCTTTGCTAGCTAGCTAGCTACTTAAACATTGCATGTTCCACCATGCATAGATAGATAGATAGATAGCATCTTTTTGCAAATCAACTTTTACAATTAGAAGATGCAACAACACTCTACATCACACGCTTTGCTTCTCGAGAAAGGTAGCTTTAATTTATTTAGAAATTTTAGATAGATAGATAAATACAGCTGGTACACACTATCGCCGGCCAACGGAATCGATAGCTCAGTTTTGACTTTAACGGCCGTGATCTTGTGTCTTCACATATATAGGAGTACTTCTCAACAAGTACTGTATACTAGCAATTAAGCCGTGTGCGTGTGACGGCAGGATCATCGATCATTTACCCTGTTATTGGTGAATCGACCGGATGAAGCAGCTCCTAATTAAGTGTCGGTTGCTAACATATAACGCGTACGTCTAAAATAAACGAGAGTTGGTATATATAGATATGGATGGAATGACATAAAGTCTTTAAAGGTGACAATGATGCCACACATGCTGTCGGTGTGGGTTTCATGCATATGCATCTGGATGCTAATTAGTTGAAACATCAGTAATCAACCATGAATATGCTAATTCTATGGTAGTGTACTAAAAGCAAGCATAAACTTGTTCATCGAATGGGCATCTCCCAGCTAGATTGCAATTAAGTACCACACATCGTTCCTTTTGTGTCGCTTCATAACAAGAATCGAATACTCTTTTTTTCTCTCTTATATATACCTGCAGTATCAAGAGCCACCTGTTTTAAAAAATTTTTATGTTAAAGTATTATTGTATTAACTACTAAGTAGAGTGATCCATCTTCTTAGGAAAATGAATAAACGGATTTATCGGTCATTCACATCTTCCATTTTTTTTAAAAAATATTATAGATTAATATCATGACAACTATTTCCTTACCCTTGATTGACCTCTTAATTTTGCCAGGTGCTCACACTATAGGTCTAGCACGTTGCACCAACTTCAGGGCCCACATATACAATGAAACAAACATTGATGGTGCTTTTGCAAGGACAAGGCAATCAGGCTGCCCTAGCACCTCAAGTACAGGTGACAACAACTTGGCACCTCTGGACCTTCAAACCCCGACCGCCTTTGAGAACGACTACTACAAGAACCTTGTTAGCAAGAAGGGACTTCTGCACTCGGATCAGGAGCTCTTCAATGGTGGAGCCAGTGACGCACTGGTCCAATCGTATGTTAGTAGCCAAAGCGCATTTTTCGCAGATTTTGTGACAGTCATGATCAAGATGGGCGACATTACACCTTTGACAAACCCGTCACCCTCGAAACGTTGAGTTTGACAAAGTTCTCGAAGCATGTTTTCAGGAGCAGGGAATTCGCGATTCTCGGAAGCCTGGAACCTGCGAAGCCTCGAATTCGCGAATGTGCAGAATTCGGGAATCTTGATTCGGTGAAGAAGTGGAGTCACGAACATGCGGAAGCCTGGAATCTCAAACTGTCGATGGCCCGAACTTTGGAGAACAGCCGATTCGGGAATCTGTTGAAGACCCTGTTCGGGAGTCAGGCGCGTGGACATGCGCGAACCAGCTGAGAAGCGAGGGCCCATTCGGGAAACTGTTGAAGACCTAGTTCGGGAGTTTCATGCAAAGACATTCACGAACCAGGAGAGAAGCAAAGTCAAAGTTGTAGTCCCAAAAAGTCCGGGTTTAGAGTGTGAACTAGTGGCAGATTTGTAAATATGTTAGATGAAAAAGACAATCATGTATGCGTTCACACTAGGAATATTCTCTGAGGCTAAGGGTGTTATCGGTATGTAAAAGTCCCTTCGTCTCCCTATAAAAGGGGGCGCAAGGGCACGTGGGTAGCTGAACAGAACGAGGCAAGACAGGGCAACAGAGATATGACTTGGCGGGCACCACCCCAGCATCCGCGAAACGTAAACAATGTTGGAAACTCTCAGCCACAACAAGACAGCAGGCCAAGCACCAGGGGAGGATTCAATCCCAGAGGAAGAGGGAGAGGCAGAGGACCCTCAGGACTCACGAACCACAACCCAAAAGACCCTCACTTCTATTGCCAGTATCATGGGAGAGGCCACAGCACCGAAGGGTGCCCAGAAACAAAGAAGAACATGGCAAGAATTTAGAAAGAGAAAGCACTAATGAGCATTGCATCCTTCATGCCAAGCCAGTTTCGTCCGAATTTCTGGCAGCCGCAATTCGCGAATCCACAATCCAGTTCCGTCTCAGTTCAGCAATTTCCACAGCCACAATCAGCATGGCAGCCATCGCAGCAATTCTTCCCTCAGTCGCAAGCGATACAGCCACAACCCATTCGGGAAATCTTGCCACCGCCCCCAGAAAGTTCGTCAAGGCCTCAGTCAAGTTCGGGACCTCAGAACTCCAAGGCATTGCCATCGTTCGGGACTATCATGCCAATCACGGGTGGATCCACTATGGAGTTCGAAACCAAGAAGCGAGAAGCAATTACTTCGGATCCGTGAACACCATCATCAATGATGGCCCAGCCGCGCGCCGGAATGGGCAAAGGTGCCAATCACCTTTACAGAAGAAGATTTCAGGCTAAAATCTGCGATTCATAATGACGCCATGGTTATCGAGGTCAATATTGTTGGGTGGGTCATAGGAAAAGTCCTAGTTGACAACGGGAGTTCGGCGGATATCCTGTTCCTGAAAACATTCGAGAAAATGAACCTGAGTCAGCATATGTTGGACCCACCAGAGTACCCATTGCAGGGATTCGGAGGAAAGCCCATCAAGCCGGTGGGAAAAATATCACTCCCAGTTTCTTTCGGAGATCTCGAGAATGCCAGAACGGAGAGCCTCACCTTCGATGTAGTTGACATATATCACCCGTACCTCGCGATCTGCGGCAGAGGTTTCATGAATAAGTTTGATGCTGTCATAAGACAACAATTCCTATGCATGAAGACGTCTGCGCCCAAAGGGGTTATCACGGTGTTCGGCAATCAGCAGGAGGCCAGAAACATAGAAAAAGGCCACACGCCCGGCCAAACGAATGTGTACCGGTGAAAGCACCGATGAGATGAAGGAAACCTATGAAGAGCCTAAGCGGGACAAAGAGAAAAATGAGATAGCCGCGGAAGATGAAACAAAGAAAGTGTATTTGGATGACATGCCCGACAGAGCAGTCATAATAGGGGCGAACCTCAGCGCCGAAGAGGACAGTGAACTCAAACGATTCCTGAACAGAAACAAGGATGTCTTCGCATGGTCAGCTAAGGACTTGCAAGGTGTTGACAGAGATATAATCGAACATGCCCTGGAAACAGATGACAAAATACCACCCAAGAAGCAAAAACTTCGGAAAATGTCTGACGAAAAAGTCAAAGCGATGGAAGCGAAGTTCGAGAGGTTGCGGGATGCCCAAGTAATCGGAGAGGTCAAGTACCCGGTCCGGTTAGCCAACACTGTGCCAGTTACGAAGAAAAATGGCAAATGGAGAATGTGTGTGGATTTCACCGATCTGAACAAGGCGTGCAAGAAGGACGATTTTCCCTTGAAAAGGGTAGACAAAATCGTGGATGATGCAGCCAACAGTGAGATGCTTTCGCTCCTGGATATGTTCTCTGGGTATCATCAGATCAGGGTTCGCAAAGAGGACGAAGAGAAGACAAGTTTCATCACTCCTTTCGGAACATTTTGTTTCGTGAGAATGCCAGAGGGGCTGAAGAATGCAGGATGCACGTTTTCGAGAATGATAGCAATAGTACTGCACCAGCAAATTCGGAGAAACATTCTTGGATGCCTAGTTTCAACGAAAGGCATAGAGGCAAACCCTGACAAAATAAAGGCTCTGATGGAAATGCAAGAGCCAATCTCAGTGAAAGATGTTCAGAAGTTGACAGGGAGAGTGGCTGCCCTCAACGCATTTATTCCCGCAGCCGCGAAAGAAGTTTACCGTTCTTCCAAGTCCTCGAAGTGCCAAGAAATTCCGGTGGTCCGAACCTCGGAAAGCGGTGCCTTTCGCGAACCGAAGGATTACTTGTCCACCATGACCAAACTCTGTCCTCCCGAACCAAAATCGCCGCTTCTGCTGTATGTGTCCGCATCAAATTCGGCAGTAAGCGCAGTGTTGGTACAGGAAAAGGAAGAAGAAGGAAAGCTCAGGCAAATTCCCGTACTTCGCCTCTGAAGCATTGTCTGGTTCCAAGGTTTTCTATTCCGAGCTGGAAAAGATCGCGTATGCGGTCATCATGGCAGCGAGAAAGCTAAGACATTACTTCGAGGGTCACAGAATAAGAGTCATCACCAACCAGCCGCTGAATGATTCGTTCGCAAATAGGGAGGCATCTACCCGAATCATCAAGTGGGGTGCCGAACTTTCCGAGTATGTGATAGACTTCGAGAGAAGAAGTGCAATAAAATCGCAAGTTCTGGCAGATTTTGTCGTCGACTGGACTTCACCCACCCAGAACCCCGACGAAAATATACCCGAACCTTGGATAGTGCAGTGTGACGGAGCATGGTGTTACAGGGGGGTTGGAATTTCGGCTGTTGTAACGTCTCCGACGGGCGTGGTCATAAGATACGCAGCGCGGCTCGTATTCGCGAACAATGAACATTCCACGAACAATACAACAGAATACGAAGCTCTACTGTTGGCACTAAGAAAAATGAAAGCCTTAGGGCAGCAGACCTTCATAATCCGAACGGATTCGAAAGTGATCCAGGAACATATTGAGAAGGAAAGTGAGGCCGGGAACCCGATTCTCATGAAATATCTCGAGAAAGTCGAGAGAAATGGAAAAACACTTCGAGAGGGTATTCGGTCCAAAGATATCCCAAGGGATGACAACAATGAGGCGGACAAATTGGCGAAGGCGGCGGCCGTAAATCAAGAGCTACCACCGGATGTGTTTTTCGAAATCATCGAGAGAGCCCTCCATCAAAGATTCGAGGGCCCAAATCGTGAATGTAGTGGAAATTCCGGATCGGGAGAGCGTAAATCATGGCTTATCTCAGAGGGCATTACGAACCACAAGACGAAGTGGAGGAAAAGAGATTAAAGCAAAGGGCTCGAGGCTATGCAGTAGTAAATGGAGAATTGTACAAATCAGGAGTCACTGAGCCTTGGCTGCGCTGCATCACCTCCGAAAAAGGTCGGGAACTTCTGAAAGAAATTCACAACGGATTTTGTGGAGCACACATAGGCACCAGGGCTTTGGCTCGTAAAGCGATAAAGCAGGGATTCTATTGGCCCACCATAAACATTGATGCCAAGATGTTGGTTCGGCAATGTGAAGCATGCCAGAAGACGGGAAATCAACAGAATCTGCCTTCAATGCCAGTTCACCTAATTCCTCCAACTTGGCCTCTGCAGAGATGGGGAATGGACCTAGTAGGCCCGTTGCCAGCAGCTCAAGGCAACTGCCGATTTGCGGTTGTAGCAGTCGATTATTTCACGAAGTGGGTAGAGGCAAAACCACTCGCGAATATCACAGCAGCAACAGTTCAGAAATTCTTTTGGCAGGATATAATCTGCAGGTTCGGAGTTCCTAGAGAACTGACAGTTGACAATGGCAAACAGTTTGACTGCTACACCTTCAAAGAATACTTGCAACCTTAGGCACACAAGCGAGGTTTTCATCGTATATCATCCACGGTCCAATGGTGCAGTCGAAAGAGCCAATGGCTTGATTTTTTCAGGAATCAAGAAATGTTTGTTCGATCAAAAAAAGGGAAAGTGGGTGGATGAACTTCCGAAGGTGATCTGGTCTCACAACACCACAGTTTCAAGGGCAACAGGTTTCACGCCTTTTCGCCTACTTTTCGGGACTGAGGCTATGACACCGGAGGAGATTAAGAATGAAAGCATGAGAGTCCTGAAAGGAAAAGAGATAGAGGAAATTGATAAGAAGGTGGAAAAAGACATGATCGAGCTGACAATCCTTGAAGCGGCGGAAAACATTGAAAAATACCAGAGAGAGACAAGGACATGGAGGGACAAAAAGGTGGTCCGAAAGGACATTAAAACTGGTGATCTTGTCTTGAAAAGAAATAAAAATTGGGAGAACCCGGGAAAACTTCATGAGTCTTGGGAAGGGCCTTACATAGCCAGGGAAACAGATATGCCGGGGGCTTTTCGCCTGATGGAGCAGACTGGCGAGGAGTTGCCGTATTCGTGGAATGCCGACAGCCTAAAAAGGTATTATCCATGAAAATCCTAGTTGTAGATATATGTAACATGTAGTTGATTTTCGATTTTCGTAAGTTTGTACTTTAGAAAACTAAAAATCCGAATCACGTGTCTATAAGTGATTTCGGGACAAAAAATAGTTTTACTTCTTCTAGTCGCATTAGAATAAGAAGGACCGTACTCTTTTCCTTGCAAAGGGGGCTCTAAATCAAGAGGCAAGGTTTTTAACGAGGCGGATCCTATGTAAATACTCTTTATGATATATATATGAAAAGAGTCTTCCCCTAAATTGCGTATCTCAAAAATTCCATCGTGAAAAAAAGAAAGAGTTCGTGAAAAAGGCTTCGTGATAGCCAGAGTTCCAACGTGAAAAAAGAAAGAGTTCGTGAAAAAGGCTTCGTGATAGCCAGAGTTCCAACGTGAAAAAAGAAATAGTTCATGAAAAAGGCTCCGTGATAGCCAGAATTCCATCGTGAAAAAAAGAAAAAGTTCGTGAAAAAAGGCTTCCTGATAGCCAAAATTCCATCAAGGAAAAAAGAGGCCTGAGACAACAACAAGTTGTGGCCCAGAAAATCCCATCCATCAAGGGATTCCCACCAAAGAGGCCTGAGACAACAACAAGTTGTGGCCCAGTAAATCCCATCCACGAAGGGATTCCCATCAAAAATTTGTATGAAGATTTCGAGAAAATGAATGCCTATGTGATTTTTACTTAGTAAGGATTGTTGAAAGTTATTTAAACATCATCATTGTAAAAAAGGGCAAGGGGCTCGTTCGGGAATCGCAGAAAGCCTTGGTTGAAGCAACTGAGGGTTGCTGTATCAACCGAGGCAAGTCTGCCAGTCGGGTCAAGTCCACAAAATTCGAAAACAAATTTTGTCGACTTGCGCAATAGCAGTTGAAGTTTACAAAAAACTAAGGAAGACTTCTCCTAAAGATATGCTCGAAATTCGTGAATAGTAAGATTCATGAACCTGCTTTTAAGTTTTCATGCGAAACGGCAAGGTGGGGTAGGGTGACGTTTTTTCAAGGAAAAACGTATTCACTGCCTTGTTCGCATAAAAACTTCCGAATAGTTCCTCGATAATTACAACAGTCAGTGCAAAATTCAAAACGAAAGCTTTACAACATGTCCCGGTTTACAAACATTGTTTTCAGCCATATCACTGGCATAGGCGAAGTCAGATGCATCGGCTAAGGGGCTAAGGGGCTCCATCTTGGGAACCTTCGCGGACAGCGGAGTAGACGACGCGGAATGAATCTTCTTACGAAATAAGAAAAACGAGGAGAGATCAAAACAACCTATAGAAAACTTAAGCGAGGCCTCAAGCCAAAAATCAGAAAAATCTTGTTCGAGATGTGCTCGCTTGAACAGACGCCACGCTTCACCACTAACGAACATACTATCCCGATGAATTCGCAGCGGTAGCACGTCCTGCGCAGGCCCAACTTGCAGGACCTGCGCAGGTTTAAATATACAAAACATTTGTTCAGGAAAGTTTGATGAATCTACATGAATGTACAACCAATCTCGAATTCACCCAAAAGTTCGGACATATCGTTCAGTTTGTAACATCCACCTTCGGCGAATCCTCCTCTCGTTCGGGGACCTGTTCGCCGTCGTTGCCATCATCGCTGCTGCTGCTGCTGCTGCCACCTGAGCCGTCTTCGCCGGACTCGTTCGAACCCTCGCCGGAGGTCGATCCTTCGGGAGACGCGGCGGTGCCCTCTCGGTTCTCCTCTTCGTTCAGCTGAGAAAGGAAGACAAAAGTGAAGAAGGTTTAAGAAACTGAAACATCTGCGGCAAACGCAAGTCACGAAATCGGACAGAAGAAACTACCTCAGCAAGCTTTGCTTGCGCAATGGTCTTAACAACATCCTTCCCGCTAGTCAGCCAAAACTCCCTCGCGAACTTGATCTTGATGGCTTGAATGTCGGAGTTGGCTCGAAGTATCGCGGTACTAGTAGCGGTGGGGAATTGAGAGAGATTCGCGCGAAACTTCTCCAGGTCGACACAGTCATAGTCGTGAAGAATCTTCAAAATACTCTCCACAGAGAAAGCAACAGCGAAGTTGCTGGCGTCGGAGATCACCTCAGTAAGGGCCTTGAACTCGGCCTCCTGCCAATCCATGAAATCGGGAATATCAATGTTATCCGGAAGAGGGGCTGGACGAACACCGAACTCATTCAAGGACTTCTAGTACTCCTTATAGAGCAGTTTCAGCTTTTCCAGAATCTCCGAAGTGTTTTTCTTCGAGGCTTCACCTTGTTCTGCCAACACCTTCTCAAGATCCACGATTTTGCGGTCCTTTGCGCTCAGGGACTTGGCGAGGCTGGCGTTGTTAATACGAAGATCTTCGGCGGTTTTTGTAGCTCGCTCTTGCTTCTCCCGAAGCTTTTCAATCACACTCAGGTCGTCTTCATGAGATTTTCGAACCTTTTCAAGCTCTTTCTTGGACTGTTCGAGCGTTGCCTCCGCGACCTTCTTTTCATCGTGACTTGTCTTCAACGCCTCCGCCAATTCAGCAACCTTTTTCTCGAGTTCCATGTTCGTGGATTGCGCGAGGGTGAAGTTACGCTCCAGTTCCTTGGACTTCTGGGAAAGGTCGTTCGTTAATCTTCTCCCCGTTCGGCCGAGCCGCTCTATGGCAACCTTCCCGAGCATAGAGTGCTTGAGGGCATAATCCTCTTGAAAGCGTGCAAGCTTTGAAGGAGAGTAAGAGTGCAGAAGATTCTTGAATTCTGAAAAGTTCAGGAGTAAGTCTCAAATCAAGATTCAATAATCGTGAAAGACATGAAAAGTTCGTGAGAAGGAACGAACCTTGCTTACTAAAATGCTGCATGGTGACTTGTTTAGTCGAACCAGAAGAAGTTTTCCCGCGAGGCGAAGGAGTGGTTTCGGAAACAGAGTGAGGCCCCCTCTCGGAGTCCTGAGCAGCTTCTTCGGGTCGTTCTGAGGCCTCCTCTCCTGTTTCATCAACAATTGCGGACGATTTCCACAGAGTTAAAAACTTGGACGTCTTGCTCCCAATGCCAGTTGTCTCGAAACCAACACGCAATAGCTTGCCGCGATGAGACGTACCAAAGCTTTTGTTAAAAGCGGCTAAGGAAGGAGAGGGAGCTCGGTCTTCGGGGGACAATCTCCCGAACTTCAACCAAAGGGACATGTTCGGTAGGATTGTCTCCCCTTTGAATAGTGAGCTCAAGATCCCGGGCGACTCGGAGGAGGCTTGGTCGGCGAGCAGGGACTTCGAAGAACAGAGCTTCGGCGGCGGCGGGGGACTCGGTGGGGACAGCGGCGTCGGCGGCAGAACAATGGACTTCTCAGCAGCGGCAGGAGCGGTCTCCTTTTGAACTTCGGGGGCAGCATCTGAAAAGGAATCAACATCCACGAATTCATTCTCGGAGCCATATGGGCAGCTGTCTCAAAAGTTAAACAGTGGCCAGAGGAAAACACCTTTAAGGCTATCTGTGTCCGCGAAGGTGTCGTCGTCGAAGGCGGATGGGACTCGCCGAACGCCGGTGGAAGAAACCTTCTTCACAGCCTTCTTTGGTTTCTTGCGGCTCATCTGGGCAAGCCACGAAGCAGCCTGGAGTTCAGCATCCGAAGTCCGAAGTTCGGAAGTCTTGCGCTTCCGCTTCGACGATTCCAGCGATCTAGTCCTCGAAGGCTTGACTCCCGAAGAGGCCCCCTCACTGGCAGGCGACGAGCCTCGCTTCGACGACCTTATTCGGGGAGCGTTGATGGGGGCGGCTGAGCAGCTGGCCACGGCGACGGCGGGAAGTTTCAACTTGGGACCAGGGCCTCGAGAGCTGAAAAATTTATCACCACAAACTTCCGAAAAGATGCGGTTGATCTTCTTCCTGTGCCTCACCAGGGCCTTATACGCCTTGTACTCGTTCATCGTATATTCACCCACCATGACGTTCACCCTTTTTTCCACTTCGTCCATGAAGTCCTTGGCGCTCTGGCCTTCGCGAAGCTTGATCCCGAACTTCGGGAAAGGCACCTTCTGGTCTGCCCAGTTGACATTGTAGTACACGAGCTCAGTAGGGGACCAACCGTTCGAGATAGGCCAGACCCGGGCGGCGACGAATTCTTCGATGATGTCACGGCCGCCAAGTATGGTGCTGGCCAGGTGAAATGCATTCTCACAGCTTCTGATTCCCAAGGCCCGCTGGTTGAACCTCCCTACATTCACCGCGGCAAGAGGCGCGATCGGGCATGACAGCTTCGGCATATCGACCTTCAATCATCGGTAAGGTTGGACTTGCAGCAAGGAGCGATATGGATTCGGGTGATTCCTTGTCGGGTGTTCTGACGTCGTGTGTTGAAGGTGCAGCACGCGTGCTGACTGTGGTAGAACTGCCCATCTTCACCTTTGACAACTTCGGGGATGATCACCAGTTCGTAGAATCTGGTGAAAGCGTCGACGCTAGGACTGCAGCCGAAGGTCTTCAAAATCCAAATAAACTTCGACACTTTAAGGAAGGATGTCGGAGAAAACTGGTGGATCTTCACCGAAAATGCATCGAGAATAGCCGGCAGGACGGGGTCACAAGGGAACCTCAGCCCGCAGATGAAGAAATCCCGAAATACCACAATCTCTCCGTCCTTAGGAGTTGGAATCAGCTCATCAAGTGGGGCACGCCCAGCGCCAGGGGACAAGAATCCGGCCTTCTCGTACTCACGAATCGTGTTGCTTGTCACCTTCGACTCTCCAAAGGCGAGTGAGGGTGGCAGCGGGCCGGAGGTCCTTACCCTGATCAGATCGTCAACACCGGCATCCACATCTCCGATGTCTTCGCCGCCGTCAGACCGAACCTCCCCATCTTCGCGACTACGGGAGCCACTGGGCGAACCAGAATCTTCGGCCGGTGTAGCATGCTCCGCGCTTTCGGCAACTGGGTCGAGCGGGAGGCCGGCAGCGACGAGCTCTTCGTTAGTCATGGGTCTAGCCGTGCTTTTAACGCGATCCACCTAACCAACAATTACGAACATACAGACAATTAAGAGTAACGTTCGAGAATAAAACTCACGAAATCTCGACATCACTACACCGAAGTTTAACAAATAACAAATTGACAAAAGAAAGATAAAGGAATACCTTAGAGAAGCGTGAACAAGACCTGGAGCTCGCAAGCTTTCTAGCAGAAGATCAGGTTCTGCGAAGAAAGAGAGATGCACGAATCGTGAAAAGCTGGAGAGCCGTAAAATTTTTTTAACAACAGCAGCCCGCTATTTATAGGGCCGGGGAGGGGTAGTTCCGCGAAGCACACCTCGATTTAACCGTCCTTGGCTCCCCGGGCGACGCGTGTCCCCTCCGACGTTCCGAGGGTGACGTTTTTTACTAAATTTTCGAAGAATTCGTGGAATCGGATCGTCGGAGTCAACCCGCTTCCCCGAGGGGCTAGTGTTGGGGAATTCAGGAAAACCCGTCACCCTCGAAACGTTGAGTTTGACAAAGTTCTCGAAGAATGTTTTTCAGGAGCAGGGAATTCGCGATTCTCGGAAGCCTGGAACCTGCGAAGCCTCGAATTCGCGAATGTGCAGAGTTCGGGAATCTTGATTCGGTGAAGAAGTGGAGTCACGAACATGCGGAAGCCCGGAATCTCAAACTGTCGATGGCCCGAACTTCGGAGAACGGCCGATTCGGGAATCTGTTGAAGACCCTGTTCGGGAGTCAGGCGCGTGGACATGCGCGAACCAGCTGAGAAGCGAGGGCCCATTCGGGAAACTGTTGAAGACCTAGTTCGGGAGTTTCATGCGAAGACATTCACGAACCAGGAGAGAAGCAAAGTCAAAGTTGTAGTCCCAAAAAGTCCGGGTTTAGAGTGTGAACTAGTGGCAGATTTGTAAATATGTTAGATGAAAAAGACAATCCTGTATGCGTTCACACTAGGAATATTCTCTGAGGCTAAGGGTGTTATCGGTATGTAAAAGTCCCTTCGTATCCCTATAAAAGGGGGCGCAAGGGCACGTGTAAAAGGATTCAGACTTTTTGGAACTTGTGCTGCTTGCAGAGGGAATCAAAGTCTCTTTGCACTCCAACTTTGAAGTTGCACGTACTTAGAACTCTCTCTTGTGTTTGGGCAGTCATCCGAACTTTTCGGGTAACCCCCCAACAGCAATCAGGCTGCCCTAGCACCTCAAGTACAGGTGACAACAACTTGGCACCTCTGGACCTTCAAACCCCGACCTCCTTTGAGAACGACAACTACAAGAACCTTGTTAGCAAGAAGGGACTTCTGCACTCGGATCAGGAGCTCTTCAATGGTGGAGCCAGTGACGCACTGGTCCAATCGTATGTTAGTAGCCAAAGCGCATTTTTCGCAGATTTTGTGACAGGCATGATCAAGATGGGCGACATTACACCTTTGACGGGCTCCAACGGGGAGATAAGGAAGAATTGCAGAAGGATCAATTAATGAAGTGCAGTATCTTTGAGGCCTTTTCTTCAGTCACACTCAACAACTTTTGTTTCAACAACTGTGAAATCATTGTATTGTGCCGATGTGTTCACTTGTTGGTTCATCTAAATATAATGAATGTATCACTTGTTGTCTACATAATCTTTTTTTGTGTGTCTAATATATTTGTATGAGAAAATAGATTTTTTTTAAAATGGTTGGGAACAATGGGAGTAGATGGAAGGCTCCACCAACACTGGACCCATCCAACTTAATTTACCCAAGTCAACTCAGAGCGCCTAGTATTTGTTGTCTACCTAAATTTGCTTTAAGAGCAACTGAATGTTTAAGCAATTCAGCTACGTACTAGACGGTTGGTACTAGAACTAGTTAGCTATATTGGTGCTAGTTGGATGTGTGCAGACACAACATTAATCCCCGGTCCATGCATTATGTAAAATATTGTTGCCTGGTTAGGAAGGATAACCAAAGCAAACCAAACTTGCAACCTACAAAAGTATAAACTAGTATAGGTTAGCCATGGCACCGAATTATGAAAACTGAGAAATGGAATGGTTGTCCTTTGTAGATCACAATCATCTGTAAATGATACACGCTAGCCTGGTTCAGAAGTAGTATAGTGTGTTCAACATCATCATCAACTGAACAGATTTTACATTTGAATATGCGTGCATAATTAAGTGTATTGGAAAAACAATTGGTTGAACATTTAATTAACTCACTATCAAACATTGTGGTGTCATTAGGGGACGGTCCAATAGGACGCTACCCACCAGGGTTCAAATCCTGATGCTCGCACCTTTTCCTGGATTTATTCCTGGATTTTCCAGTGTTATACGTTAAGTGGTAAGCGACGTTCCCGTCGACGACGAGGCGCCAGTGGTGACTTCGAGAATCTCCAGATCTGCCAGTGCTCAGTCCTTCAGAGGTGCTCATAGGGGTAGGTTTGCTTACGTGTATTCATAGGAGTGAGCGTGCGTGCGTGTTGTGAGCGTCTGCGTTGTACTGTGTCAATCTCAAAAAAACTATGCACGTAGACATCAGAGATCTCCAATCTTGCCACTTTTGCCCGTGACAAGAATGATTGGAACCCTTGCCACTTTTGCTTACTCACCAATTTTAGTTTTTTATTGGTGTTAATCCCTCACAAACAAATTAAATTAATCCAACAGGAACCAAGTAATTTTGTTTAAAAACAATATCCGAGTACATTTAGGTCACAGAAGTTGAGCTACATGCACCATACTGCAGTGTCGGTACAAGATGTATATATACAACAAGTTCTACTTGGGATCGGATGGGTGCTAAATATACCATACTAGATACTTTTTTTGTGAACTTACCATACTAGATAGTTGAGAGCTAGTTTTTCACCTCATGGGCTATGTTTGGAAGGAGGGTGATAATATTAGGGCTCTTTTAAGGTGGATCATATCACCAAGTGGTGGTATGCAGTATAAAACTATTTTTGGTAAGGGTAAATAGGTAGTTTTGCAATTTTTATAATAAATTTGGCAACCTTGGGCTAATAAAAAATTCATTTATGTCATAAGGAAATTATTAAAAAATCATTTTTGAAATTTGAATTGAAATTTTTGTTTTTGAATTTTGAAAAAATGGCTATAGGAAATGGAAAAAATGAAAAAAAACGATTTTGAAATTTGGATTGAATTTTGAAAAAATTGAAATATGTCACAAAAAATTGAAATGAAAAATTGAAAATTTTCAAATTTGAATTTTTTTTTCATTTTTTAAATTTGAAATGAAAATTTCTGTTTAAATATCACCAATTGAAAATGAAAAATAATTGAAATGAAGAAATCATATATCTAATTTCGTTTATGCCACCGAGATAAAACTTCCAATAATACCCCTATACCACCCATACCACCTATGCATACCACCCTATACCACATGTGCAAGTTGTGGTGGCATACAATTAATCTTAACCGTTGGATGCTTCCATACTGGTCCTTTTCCAACAGTAGTACAGAGTGGTATGATCCACCGTAAAAGAGCCCTAATATTATCACTTTACTGTTCACAACTTTGATCACTAAGAGCATCTCCAAGAGTATCCTAAACCCTTTCCTAATCCTGGATTTTTAGTAAGATTAGAAAAATCCCTCTGCAACAACTCCTAATGCATCGTCCTAATCTTTTAGGTGCACCCTAGATTTCCAGAGCCATTTGAAAAGAGGTGAAGCAGGGTAGGATCCTTGAAGAGTGGAATAGGCTCTTTTGCTAGAAAAGGTGGCAGACCCCAGATATAAGACCATGTGTCTTCAATGGTAACATCCAAATGCAACTCATCAATAGCCAATTTCAACTCCGTTAACTGATTACAAGCTATTTGAGATAGAGGCAAGAAAAAGGACATGCTTTCATCCCATTCAATGAACTGTTTTACTGAGCACCTTTTGTTTCTGGCAAAAGAGAACAGCTGAGGATATTTCCACTTAAGAACACCTAAATCCCAAAGGTCACCCCAAAAGACCATCGAAGAACCAAAATTAGCCGAGTAGGACGCAATCTGAAATAGTGACATCACATCGTCTCTCCACCAGAAGGAGCCAACACCCTTCCTTTCTTGTGGTGGAGTGCCATTGGAATAGAAGTGTTGCCAGGTTAGGTGCACCCAGGGCAGATACAACTTATTGTAAAACTTGTGTAAGTATTTCAGGAGCAAGGCCTCATTGGGTGTTCTCAAGTCTATAATTCCCAAACCAGAACCACCATCCTCTTTGCTACAGAAAGCATGCTTCCAAGCAACCAAATACCCACCTTTTTTAGTCATGTCTCCACCATGCCAAAGGACATGCTTCATGCACTTGTCAATTTGATCAATGATCTCAATGGGCAGCTTGAGGGAACAAAGATAGAAGGTTGGCAAAGCTGAATGCACAGAATTGACAAGAATAAGCCTTCCCCCAAAAGAGAGAAACCTAGAAATACCCATAAAATTTTTTCCATTATTGTCAAAATTGGGGCTAGGTCCTGAACTGAAGGCCGAGTTGTGCCCAAAGGTAACCCCAAATAAATGAAAGTCATTTTTTCCCAACTGACAGCCAAGTGACTCTGTTAAAGAAACCTAATTGCTCTCTTCCACATTAATAGGAACCAGAAAGGACTTGTCAAAGTTATAACCTTTAAACCTGTGGAGAGAGCAAAAACCTCGACTTGAGATGCTGGAATTGCACAAGATCAGCATGAAGCACCACTAGAGTGTCATCAACATACTGGATGTCAGGAAAATAATGTTATTAGTTTCTTCTCCTAGTTCTGATCCTTCGAATCTATATAGTCTAAAGTACTACACTACATGTAAGGTTTATTTGCCAAAGCTAATTTCAGGGTTATGTAACTCTTCGTTTTCAATTTTATCTCCTATCCATGAATGTGTGCTCCTGCCTGTGACGCCCCAGGTTTTTAATTACCGTCGTTAACGCTGATGACATGATTAGCCGGACAAATAGTCAACCCTAGGTCAACCTGGGCCCTCACCCAAGGAAACTCCCTAACACACCCCTAGTGACCCTAGTGAATAGTTAAAACACTTGTGGGGCCAACCCATGGTCAAAGGGTGGGTCAAACCCCCTTGCCACCTAGTGTCCACAGGTGTCTGCCGGAATTTTTGCCGCGTTCTCCAAAATTCACCTAAACACTTAAAATTCTACCTTTGGGAAAGTTGTAGGTCTTGTTGAGGGACACAACTTTCATGTAGAGTGGCATTGCCAATTTGGAAGGGAAATTTGTGAAAAAGCCCTTGCAAGCCAGAGTTTACTGTTGGCAAGAACAGACTGACATTCAAAGTTGGCACTCCCACAGATTCAAATCTAGAGAGTAAAACCCCATACGGCCTTTGGGAAAGTTGTAGCTGGTACTTAGATCTACAACTTTGGTATTCATTGTTTGGTCAAGTTGTATTCAAAATTTTGGAGAAACGGTGGTCCAAACATTGCACCAGCATCACTGCCAGGCCAGTGCGCGCCACGCCGTGACGTCGTGCGCAACCCGTGCGCCGTGCGCCGCCGCCGCCGCCGCCCGTGCTCCGGCGTCCGCGCCCGCACGCCTTCCAACGCCCGCCGCCCGAGGACGACCACGCGCCCCTAGGAGCGCCCGTGCCGAGGCGACCCGCGCCCCGCGACGCGCCGGGGTCGGCCCGTCGCGCCACGCGCCGACGCGCCGCGCGCGCGCGTGCGGTGGCCGGGACGCCCCCCCATGGACCGGCGGTCCGTTCCCTCCCCCTCACCCGCGTGCGCCGTACTACGGCCATGAGTCACGCCGCCGTCATCGCCAGCCGCCCCGGGGACTATTTAAGCGTCGTCCCTCTCCTCCCCCGCGCGCCACCCGTGCGCCCCCGCCGCCATTGCCGCCGCCGCCGCCGCCGGAGCTCGCGCCTCGCCCTTCCCACCGGTCAACCGCACCACGAGCTTCCCTAGATCCTAATACAACTCCCGTGGGTCACGTGTTGTCCAAGCCCGTGCCCTTCACGCCGGAACCCGAGCCGCCACGGCCCGTGCTCGCCGGCCGCCGTCGAGTGCCGCCGTGCGGGCTCTCTCCGCTCCAACCGCGCCTACCCGGCCCCCTAGGTGAGCATGTGGTCCTCCACGGCCGCTTGCCCGGCCGGGATCGCCGCCGGCTCGCCGGAATCGGCCTTGCCCGCGCCGCCGGCCGGCCAGGGACCCAATTGCAGGGATCCATTTCTTGTTAGGGTGCTTGGAGTAAAAAGGCAGGACTAGTGTGTGAAGAGCTTATCTAACTTTTCTTACAGATCAGTCCAAGGTCTTAGGAAATTCCTAGAAATTCACAGAAAAATCAGAAAATTCCCAAACTAATTTTGTAGGTTTCAGGATGTTAAACCCCACCCTTGTGTGGTACACTTGTGGCTAGATTCAAAATAGTTTTGGCAGGAAAATTACAAATGTGTTATACTTGGATCTGTTATAACTTAAAATGTATAGCTTCTCTGTAGCCAAGTTTTGGATATGTTGTGAGTTAGGATATGACTAGATGCTGTGCCAAAAATTGCACAAAGTTATCATGCAAATCTTTTTATAAAAATGTTTTTCTATCTCTGACAAAACTGCAGAAATGATTTGTCATGTTAAATATATTCATGTTCTTGAGCCCAACTTGTGCACACTGTCTTGTGATGTCAAAAGGCACATCTGGTGAATTAATCATGAATTTAGGATTTACAGAAATAATTATTCTTGTTTTATGCATGTTTTCCTTTGTAAATTAATAAACCAAGTTCAGTAGAGGTTCCATGTGAACATGCTGGCTTTTTAGGCTTGTTTAGGATCAGAGAGCATGCACAAGAAAGTTTGGATCATTTTGAGGCTTATTTATTTTTTTATATGCATTTAAGTTTAATCATTAGCTAGCCTTTGTTATTTTCAATAATATTTAATTTCCTAGCATCCATCACTTACATGTGGGTCCAATGGACCAGGATAGGTGCTAGTAGGTCTAAGAAACACTCATTTAATTTTTGGTAATTTAATTGTTTAATAAAAGGCCTAAATGCCCTTTTTATATTAAAGGGAAATTAAATAAAAGAAAATCCTTAATTAAATCTTTTTCCTGTTTGAAAGCATTATTTAATATAAATAAAATAAATTAACTATCAGCTCTGATAAGGAGTTAATTCACAAATAAAATATTATTTACACCATGTTGGTAAAAATAAAATGAAATAAAGCTTTCACATGGAATGATAAGCTTAAATAAAAACCTTTCTTCAAATGTGGAATAAAAGAGTAACCCATGTACAACAAATGACTTCCTCAAATGGAAACCTTGGATAGATGCTTGTTAAGGTGAATATGACCAACTAGAGTTGGATAGGACAACAGACTATCACATCACCTAAAGTGCATTGCATTCCGTGTAGATCTTCCGGACGGAGATTACTCCCTGGTCCCGGAAACCGAGGAAGGCGGAGCAGAAGGTTCTCTGCTGTACGTGGACGGACTCGACACTGAGGGTGCCCAAGCTAACCTAGTCGACGAAGGCAAGCTCCGGTGCATCTAACCCCGTTTTAAAGTTCTTTATTCAATTATCTATGAATGATTGTGCATTTACGTTCAGGAGTTGAATGAAACCCTAGATGCATGATCCATAGGTACCTTTGGTCCCTACTAGTATGATAGGTCGATAGCTGCTAAGCTATAGGACCATTACAAGTCGAGTGATGACCTCACTCGCGAGAATAGGTTCCTAGATAGGAATCATACTATCTCCTTAAATGGATTGCTCACGTGGTAAGAGCATGGGATCTGGGCTCCGGTCCAGTGGTTATGTGGGTTAAGTTTTTGAACGTACCAAGCATATGCCGGGTATGGGACCGGTAAGCCTAGTACCATAATGAGGCGGCGAGGGATCTTACTATTACTACTCTTGGGATTCGCTCTCACGGCTAGCTACCGGTGGTGTATGGTGACTCCGGGTATCTCGCGGGGTATGCCGGATAGCCTGCACCAAAGACTGTAAGATTCGATCCCAACCCTGAGTATTTATGGGGACGGCCTGGGGAGTTGTCCTCGCGGGGGCAGCCGACCGTGTGTTTGGGTCTACCTTGCAAGGTTTAAAATCAATCGATTGTCGGCCTCTCACCGTTACCCGAGACTACTTACTCCACTAGTCATGTGATCCCTAATGATGGAAGTTGATGAACTCTATGCTTGATTAATTGTATTGTACAACTTTGTTTGTACTAGTGGCTAATGTAGTAAAGATTAAACTACTAGAACTTGTGCTAAAATCTTGAAAGTAAGGACCTACTCTCCGTTACTTTTTAGCAAAGGCAACCCAGTAGCCAAAAAGCCTTTCATGGTCTAGATTTGGTGAAGTAGCTATCACCGACGGGTAAGTCTTGCTGAGTATTAGTATACTCAGCCTTGCTATAATGTGTTGATCCAGGTAATGCCTTCAGTGATGTGTGGCCCGGTGAGATCCCGCCCGGCTGGGAGCTGGAGTGGGTGGAGGACGACTACTGAAGCATCATGGATGGCCTCCCGTGGTGACTTCGCTGCCGCTAGTTAAATTCCGCTGTCTTTTCAAAACTCTGAACTATTCTGTCATGACAAAAACTATGGCTTGTAATAATTAAACCCTTCGGGGTACGAATTTGGATTTGAATGTTGATGTATCTCTGGACTCGCCTTCGAGTGAGTTTTAATGCATATATCGATCCTTGTGCTATTCAAGTGATTTACCGGGCGTTAACCCGGCGACTTACGACAGGATGGTATCTTATTATTGCTTAATGACCAAAGTGGATCGGTCTTAGGCGATAGTACGGTATTTTCCTGAGCGGGTTGTCACACTGCCATTTCTCATCAAAGAGACAATTCCCTGTTAGGCTTGTGTTTTTTCATACTATACATTGTTGTTTGATGGAGACTCACCCACTGCCTTTAATGTGCTTAGAAATGTCTAATAAGTTAACTTGCTTCATTGTAAACTAGTTTTCCTCAAAAAAAATATTGTAAACTAGTCAATCAATCCGCGAGGTTAGTAGCTTTCAAAGGCATTTATGTTAAAAATTCAAGGAAAAATTAGAGTCCACACAACTAATAATCAAAATTATTTACCTCGTACAATTATTCTGTAAAACTTTTGATACATATTTTTTTATTTTGTGTGGCGCCTCCATATGTGTTCAGTATACATTTAATTGAGTCCTTAGTTTGAGATATGTATTTAACATGAAAATCGATATTCTTGTCACTTTGTCCATACATATATACAGGGTGTATATGTATATCCAAAACAAAAATTATGAAATAGTGGAGAAGGTATCAAATTAGTGACCGTTAGAGTTTTATATAAGGCGTCGTCATGAACCTGCAGATGTATTGGTCTTTCCTTGTCCTAACTTTGCTTTAGACACCAAATTTCAATAGATGAGCCAGTGACTTTTCAGCTTTTCAATTCCGCACTGACAAAATTAAATTTGAAGCATATCTGTATATACCATGAGATGAAATCTGAGGAAATTAGCATGCAGCCTCACACTTGTCTAATTTAGTTTGGTACTCATCGAACACACATTCAAAAAAATTCCCTACGCCCTTAAATAATTACTAGCATCGTTCCCATGCAAAGCAACGACCATTTTGATACCAAAAGGCAAACAGAAACTGAAGTGCCACCAATTCAGGTTCAGGAACAAATAGCTTTGGAATTTTCACTGCCAGCCTTGAAGACATAATTTGACCACCTAAAACTATTCCTTGAGGTCATGGTCCTCAGTCCTCACCACACAGCTTTGACAAGGCTTTTTAAAAAAATCTTGAGACAATATGCCTTTGTAAATTGTAGACAGTTGGGGCGGTGTAACTTGACCTATATGTAATTAATCTTGAAGGTGTGCCGTTTAAAATGTTAGTGCAATGCATACAACAAGTTTGACCTACATGGTGGCTAGCTGATCACTTCACTTGTGGATATTATATGTAGCTCTGTGCTTCCGGGTCTTCAGATCGAGAATGCAAGAAGCCCAAGTGTTTCCATTCATCACCAAAATAAAGTAAGGAAATCAAGCAATCAAGCAGGGGTTCAACCCTCAGCCATCCCAGCAGCCAGGGATGATTGTATGCAGATTCAGTAGGCGCCTTTTCATACCCATGTTTTGGTGATCTAGAAATTGGAAATACATACATTATTGTTAGGTCTAAATTCATTCCATCATCCTTAGCTGAAATTTCTGAATGCCAGTAGGCATACCCAAAGTGCTGCTATAGGGGTCTAATCCTGTTAAATGTCACAGATTCAATAGTGCAATCCAAATTATTTTTATAAAAAATTCCAAATGATTTTGCATGTGGATAACATCATCAATTTTTTCTATGTTGCATACACAGCTAGCTCTCCCCAATTGCAGCGCATAGATGTGATATACAGTAGCTACCGCATATTCAAACAAATTGCCTCCAATCTTGTTATGAGCAATGTTGCAATAATTAGCGGGCTATAGCAGCATTATTGTAGCGAACATGGCCTCATATGCCATTAGTTCGAATTTGATTTTGGTGATTCATGACAACATGATCATTGGGACTAACCATATTGTTTAGCATGTCTTTGTAGACATTTCTAGGTCCCAAGGATGCAAGAATACCACATGCCAAAGTGAGAAAATCAAGGGTCAAAACCGGGCAAGAAAAGGAAAAGAAAAGACACCGCCGGATGAACCGACGGTCACTTAATAGCAAGCGTCGGTGCAATCGTCAGACGAGTTGGTTCAAAGGGTGAAACCCTAGGCACTGTCGGATGAACCGACAGTCCACTTTTTAGTAGCGTCGGACGAGTTGCAGAGGAGGAGGAGCGAAGACAGTAGCACCGGATGATCCGACGGTCCGGAGCGTGGACACCGTCGGTCTATCCGACGCTCAGTTTGAATCAAGACAGAGACGCGCCAAGACGAAGTCTTCAGCACCGGATGATCCGACGCCTTGGACAAGAGGAAGTGTTGGTCTATCCGACGGTTGTGTGGAAGCTAACAGAGACGACTTGGTCGCGGGGTCTTCAACACCGGATGATCCGACGCACAGTCGGTATATAGCGTCGGAGCAGTTGTGTCAGCAGAGTTACAACGGCTAAGCGACATGGAGGGCACCGGATGAACCGACGCCCTGGAAAAGCATAGCATCGGTTCATCCGACGCTACCTTTTTCAGCAGCTTTTAGCCAACGGCTAGTTTGATGCCTTGGGCTATTTATACCCCCTCCACTCACCTATTTGAGTATGTTGGATTGTGTGGAAGTGCAGAGGAATTCAAGACACATTGAATATCATATCCAATCCATCCAAGTGCTTAATTGCTCATCCTTAGACTTGCATATGCTTTGTGTATGTGCTTAGTGCTAGGCTTAGCTTAAAGCTGAGTGAGTGCAAGGTTGTGCCAACCTTGTGAGGTGATTCTTGAGTGAATCAAGGTGTACAAGGTTCGCCGGAAGCCTTGGGGCCTAAGTGGCTCACCGACAATCGTCATCGACCCTCCGACTTGGTGTGGAGCGGCGAGGACACTTTGTGCGGGGGACGTGGAGACCCCCTTCCTTGGTGGAGAAGCTCCTTAGTGGAGGCGGCATCAAGGTGACCAAGGGAGCTTGGCAAGTGCCTAAGTGGCTAGCCTTTGTGGCGAGTCAAGTGGTGCTCTTGGGAGAGACTTGGTGACCGGGAAGCAATACTCTTGTGTGAGTGCTTCAACAACATGGACTAGGGGTGGCTTAGTGCCTACTGATACCATGGGATAAATCGTGTGTCAAGAGTTTGCTTCCTCTCATCCCCTTTACGTTTCCGCATTTACTCTATTGCAATCTTTGCTTGCCTCTACTTTCCTAGAGTAGTATTATGCTAGGATTGACTATAGGTTGCAAACCTTGTTTTGGGATGTGAGTTTCACACTAGAGCAACCCTAGTTGCACATCTAGATAGTATGTTCTAGTTTATCTTTGTGTAAAAATAGTGAAGCCATATGTTAAGGTTTTAGATTGGCTAATTCACCCCCTCCACCTCTTAGGCTAACGAGCATCTGATTCCTTACAATTATAGCTGTAATTTAACATGTTTTCCAACCTTCCGCTACAACTGTGTTGTACTGATCGAATAGCAGGCTATTTTTTAGATATTGGACAATTAAATCCGGCCTCTACAGCCGAGGATGTACACAGCCAATTATTACAGAGTTCAAAAGAACCGTCCACAAAAGGGTAAAAAATGCAACAATGGGCAACAAGCCCCCGACTAAGATAAACGAAAAAAATGTGCCACCCTCTATTAGCAATCTATAGAGCAACTACTTCTAATTTCCTGCTCATGGTGATGAGGGTATCCTTAGCCTGCTCCTTATGCTGCAACTGGGCCCAGAAGCGTAGCCAGTAAGCTCCCCTGAAAATAACCTGCAAAATCGAATTAAACTTCGTCTTTTTGAAAACTATATCATTCCGGCATTTCCAAATAGCCTAGCAAATGGCAGCGACACCAACCCAAATCAGGGGCTTATAGTCTTTATGTTGATTATTAAGCCACTTACCAAACATATGACTAATAGATCTAGGCTGGGTCAAATTAGTAGCATAGAAAATAATCCTCCAAATTATTTTTGCGGAAGGCCAATCTAGAAACAGGTGTTGAATGGTCTCATTAAAATTACAGCAGACACATTGTTGGCTCCCTTTCCCATTTTTCTTTGCAAGGTTATCTTTTGTCAAAACGGCCCCCTTCTGAAGAAACCAAAGAAAAATCTTGATCTTTAGAGGTATTTTCCACTTCTAGATCTTCCTATGCTGAAAAGGTGGATGAGTATCTATGACATGTAGATACAGTGACCGAACAGTGAAAAACCACTTTTTGTCAGCCTCCACTTGAAATAGTTTTATCATCCACCAGAACAACATTAGAGATCCGAGTTACGAGATGAATCCAATGGCTCAGGTTGATACCCACCAAAGACCACCTGAAAGAAATATTGAGGGGCCTAGAGGACAAAACCTTAGAAACCGTGACATGCTTATCCCGCTCTATATGTATAAGGATGGGTAGGTATCCTTGAGCGGCTTATCCCCTATCCACGCATCATCCCAAAATCTCGTATTGGGAATAGTAGACTATAGCGACAATATAGCGGCTCAAAACAATTCTCGCCTCAAAATGTTATAACCCGCAACATTTCTATGGAGAAGCCTAGCACAAGAAGTGTCCGGGAATCATTGTCCGGACTGCGGCGGAAAGTACTGAACCACACGCTGCCTAAAAAATGAAGCGGCCTAACACCAGCAAATGTACCAGAAGGAAGCACGCGTGGTGCAACACGCGCAGCCGGAAAATTTGAATTTTGCATGCAGATTGGTGTACGGAGTTATGATGTGCGCAGCAGCACAGGCTTGCGCAGAGAGAAAGTGACAGCGGCCTCCCATGTACTAACGCCGTGGATGGTCCGTCTTGCCAGGAGTTAGTGCATAGATGCGCTTAGATGGGGATCGGACGACTACATTTGGATGGGGTAGCAGCCACCTACGGGTGGGTAGCTAGCGCCGGTTGTAGCCGGTTATTTGAGGTACCTAGCTAGTATCGTATACGGTACGTATGTAGAGGGAAATCTATCTTGTACGGTGGCGGAGAGGAGTCCGGCCGTACGTCGCGCTAGCTAGCTCCAGGAATTTTTGCTGCAAGTCAAGTCACCGTGAATTCATCAATTAATAACAGTAGTTAATTGGATCGTAGTGTAGATTGTCTCTAGCTCTAGTATACGTGCATTGCATGCTTCTGATGTACTATATATCTCTAGACCTATTCCGCTAGCTGGGATTCCTTTCTTACTAGCTTGTTACACGTACGTCGTACGGAGTTTTTATTTATCTTCTCTTAATTAAATTAGAAGTGGAGATAGAGATGAATGAATAAATTGTAATTAAGAAAAAGGAATGCAGGTTGCGCCCGATGGATGGACGACTCGTAGCGTCGCTGGTCAGCAGGCGGCCGGCCGGCGGCCCTATAGCTTATACACCATGCTAGCTGTGTATAAATAGCGGCGGTGGGGAGGTACGTAGCCATATTAATTGCCTCCAAGTCCACACGCCCTCGATCATCGATCGATCGCCCCCGGCCGTCTGGTTTCGTCGAACCACCATCTCTGCTTAGAGTACGTACTAGCTAGGTTAGCAACCATGAAGTCCAACAAGATTATGCTCTCGTGCTTGCTCCTCGCCGTCGTCCTCGTCATCAACGGTAATGATCTCGATCTATCAGCTCGATCGATTTTTAGTCCATATTATTACATTATTCGAGCGATTCATTACTCATCGCTAGCTGATCTATCCCATCGACATATATATGATGCATGCGTGGACGACGATCGATCGAAGTAGAACATGGTCCTCATGTGGAGTGCCGGCCAGATCCAGAGGCGGCGCCCCAACGCCGGCGCCGGACTAAGGATGACTACATGATGTTTGTGTTTGGGGATTCGTTCGTGGACGCCGGCAACAGCCCGACGACGACGGACAAGACGGCAGGGAGATCGTCGCGCCAGTGGTTCTACCCGTACGGCAGCTCCGACTCGGCTCACGGCAACCGCGCCACCGGCCGCCTCTCCAACGGCCTGATGCAATCTGATTTCCTCGGTACGTGCGTGTCTGCTGTGCGCCTAGCAGCTGCTAGATGCCTACATACATACTTACATACATACATACACGCAGCGAGGATGCTGGGTCAAGACGAGTCTCCACCGGCGTACAGGCTTCGCGAGGCCGACGAGGTTGACCCATCTGGCGTCAATTTCGCAATGGCCGGCTCCGGCGTGGGGCCCTCGGCTCAAGGGGTGGCGCCGTCGCTTGGCAAGCAGATCGATCAACTCCAAAGGCTCGTCAGGCATGGAATCGTCGACAAAGAGGACCTGCAGGACTCGGTGGCGCTGATCGCCTTCTCCGGCGGCGTTGATTACGGAGTCCTGTCCATCGCCGCCCCCTCGGACGACGTGAGTAGCTAGATACTACTACTAGCTTACTATTAGCAGGATCGGACGGTGTCAAGAGGCTACAGGACCTGGGAGTGTCCAAGGTGTTGGTCAACTCGATGCCCCCGCTCGGCTGTCAACCGTATCGCACCTGGATGACAAACTACGCCCGGTGCGACGGCCAATCGAACAGGATGACCAGCATGCACAACGACGCCCTCAGAAAGAAGCTGGGTGATTTGGAAGACGTCCTCGTGCTCGACCTCGAATCCACCTACAGCCACCTCATCCAATCCGGTATGCACGCACGCACGCATGCATGCGTGTATATATAGTACTTAATTTACTAACACATGCACACATAGTAGTATATTAAATCATTCATCATATCATATCGTGATTAATTGCAGAGTTCAACGGCAAGTACATGGCCTGCTGTGATGCTACCCAAAAACCAGAAGGCTACTGCGGACAGGAGGACGGTAATAGCAGAGCGCAGTACAGCGTGTGCCCTAACCCGGAGGACTTCTTCTTCTGGGACTCCATGCACCCAACCCAAGCCGCCTGGGAGGCCGTCATGGACCGTTTCCGGCGACCCATCATGGATTTCTTGGACATCTAGCGCTAGATATCTATATTTTTTTGTATTCTTAGCTTAGGTAGTAGCTACCTTAATTATATATTAGTTACAGTACGTAGTCATGATTATTAGTACTTCATCATCAGATGAAAAGTTTTTTTTTGTGCTGTGTGAGTCATGCATGGATAAATTAAACGTTGGATTCTTTATGTCGTTCAGAAAAGGCTAATAAGCAACTTTTTTTTATTCATGAAAGAAAAAGAGCGGGCTAGCTTTGACCGTTGCCTACGTGCATCGATCGGCTCTAAATTGTAAGTACATCTTTCATTTTTCAAATTCATATATGAACTTATTAGCTAGAAAAGTCAAAACAACCTACAATTAATATAATTTACAATGAAATAAGTATATGATTTTGAGCTTGGGTTATGAAAAAAAAGGTAAAGCTACCTGTGTGATTTGGAGTAACTCCTCACACGAATTTTTTCTTCCCCAATCTCACCTTCTTCTCCAACTCCGGCGAGCTACTCCGGCGAGTTTAGGGTTCGGGTTAGGGTTCGGGGTTTCCGGGGGTGGGCTCCTGTCCCCGCCGGACCTAGAGGGAGGGTCGGCAGCGGCAAGCCGGCCCGACGGAGGCCGGCGGTGGGCGGGGCGGCGAGGCGGGCGGCGAGGGCGCCGTCGGCCGGGCGGAGGAGGCCGGCGGTTGGGGCCGGGGTTGGGCGGGGGAGCACGGCGGCGGCGCCGGCGGTGGGAGGAGGCGACGGTGGTGGTTGGAGGCGGGGGCGGCCGGCGCCGGCGGACTAGGGTCCGCCGGAGCTCCGCGCCGGCGCGGGGTGGCGGCGGGGGCCGGGCGGCGGTGAGGTGGAGGGGGCGGCGGCGCAAGGAAGAAGACGGGGGGCGGGGGTGGCGCCGACGTGTGGGAGAGGATAGGGAGGAGAGAGAAAGAGAGATGGATGGGTAAGGGATAAATTTGGGGAGGGTAGGAGGAAAAATAATAGATCCAGAGTGTAAAAAAATGCAAAAATTCGTGTGAGGAGAGGCTCAGAATTGCGTAGGTGAGCTATAGACAACAAAAAAACATGAGGGTCTCCAAGGGACATCCCACCCAGCATATTGACCGGAAAAAACTGCATATGGTGGGTACGGTTATTAATTAAGAGGCCGGGCACGTACGTGCAGTGTTTGTTGTGTTTGACATGTCAGTTTGTTTAAATAATTAGTATCATGTTATTTGCTGTGCAGATATATAGACAGCCTTTTTCTTGAGATTATGCTTCCATTAATTTGTACGAGAAAGCTACGCCATGAAATACTCAAAAGAAAAAGGGCATGAACGTAAAGATATACAACTACTCACTAGTTTTTTTAGATAAAGCAGCAGCATTGTTCGGGCCTCTACACCTAGCTAGCTAGCCACAGTTACAACCTCAAGTACTTATTTAGACCACACAAAGGGTAGAGGGCACTGGTGCATGGCTGTTAGGGGAGAGACGGCATCAGCTACGTTCCGAACGAACGTACAAACAGGGTAGAGGGAACTAAACCTCAATCCTATTACTAAACTTCCATGACTGTTTTCCAACCTCATGCTTCGCGACTTCAATGCATCTCCCTCTTCCAATTTAAACAACATCGACCTAGCACTACAGGAAACTTGAAAGACGCCGAGTGCCATGGAAGACGCCGAGTGTTTTTCGAGCACTCGGTGACTAGCCTTCTTCGCCGAGTGTACACGAAAAACACTCGGTGACTAGAATTCTTTGCCGAGTGCTACCCGTCGTACACTCGGCAACAAAAAACACTCGGCAAGGACTCGGTCAATATCCGACACTCGGCATATACATGCTAGATGTTGAGTGCCTAATCAGAAATGAAGCGGGCGAAGGGATCCGAGAGAGTTTTGGAAAGATAGCACTGTTGTTGGGGGGATCTGGCCGGGTTGGGGACTCCACACTCGCTCAGCTGGGTTGGGAATGAATCGGGTGAGGGTAGGGTCGTCGGGCCCATTCGGAACATATATGATAGTTTATTAATTAAATGGATAATTAGTTAGTGGGTTGCTTTAATAATCGTGCTAAACTTTCAAAGAGGTGTACCAGATCAGATCTCGTGGGTTTATATCGTACAAATATTGTATATCCAGAAATGGAAGGTCTTGATCAGGGAGGAGAGGAGCAACCATGGATTGAGGCGGTGATACAAAAGTTGAGATCTCAACTTTGTCAAACTCCGAGTGAGCTCTGGGAGTGGGTGAAAATCTTTGTGTACTGACAAGCTTGCTGTATGATGCGAAGCTTATTTTACCCTGATGGCCATTGTAATAATCTGCTATACTCGAACTTTAGTCTGTTTTTCTGTTGGTCTGTTCTTTAGATGGAGTTTAGAGTGTGTGGCCGTGTAGGCTCTGTTGCCCATGCAATTTGACTGGTTATGTACCGTATATTGTAAAGCCGGTACCCCAGTATACATTATGCTTTTAACAAAGCTGGGCTGAAAGGCCTTTTTTCTATAAAAAAAAGCTCTCTTCATTTTCACCTACTTCGTGTTTCATGCCAATTTAATTCCAACAGTAATTGATTTTTGTGGATGATGAGTATAAGAAGTAATGAATATATCGTTTGTTTATGGTTAATTATTTTTGTAATGTGGGCTGCAACCAACAACCTTTTTTGGATGCATGAGGTAATGAGGGATTCGATTGCAGTTGCTGCAATCATGTGCATTGGGGTTTCCTTGCTGCAATCGGAGCGCTCCGATCGCCGGACGTCTGCCATCCAATTGTTACTGGGCCCAGGTAAATTGGACGGCCACTCCGATCGCAAGGCAAGAGTGGCCGTGCGCTTCTGTATTTACTGGGCCGGCCCACCCTTGTTGGCTGGTGCTGCTGCTGTAAAAAGAAAGACACACCGCATGTATTTGCATACACCGATCGAAGACCATAGTGTCTACAATTAATTAAGCGGATGTGTCCTTGTTTGTTTGAGCCGTTCAACTTATATTAATATCGCACTATCATGTATATAAATTGTATAATTTTCCGTGCTACCTACCTATTTGTGGTATTCTTTCTCATGTATTACGTATGATTTGTATCCACGTTATTTAGTTGAATGTTTAAAGTATGCATGGTCGCGTTTCCCGAATGTAATAATCGATTCCCGACCGTTATCGATATGTTTCCGACCCATTTGTTTCGTTAATTTCCGACATGCCGTATATCCGATTTCGTCTTCCGTCCCCGAATACAAATACGAAAACAAAAGTGGTTACGAGTTTTCCCCAACCGCTTTCATCCCTACATGACGCCTCCTCTTCCCCAATCGCGGACGCCGCGAAGGTCGTCGGGGATCAACGGGGACCCTACAAAGCAGGGTTCACAAAACCGGCTCTACCCAGAAAACCGGTGAAACCGGACGGAAAACCGGCACTTTTTTTCCTAGGGTCGGTTGGGCCGGTCGAAACCTCGGAAAACTGGTGTTTGTTTTGCTACCGAGTCGGAGCGGTTTTTTCGGTATTGTGAACCCTGCCTACAAGGAGTTCAGAGTTTCAGATACACAGACCATCAGCGATTCAGATACCCAGAATTGTGGTTAATGGGTGAGATATTTTGAGGTAGCTCCGGGTCGTACTAACCTTTTAAGAAAACAGTGCACATATTAAGGGATCGAACCTATGCTAAACATCCAATCCAACACTTTTGATATCTGTAACATTTGTGCTACTGTTAGCATAAGAGTGTTTATTTGTTAAATCCCAAATTGCCATTTTAGTTTTGTGTCATTATCGAGCTGTGGATGTGTCCATAGTCCATACAGTCTAGTATCTTATAATAAGTTAATTGCTCTAGTCCTTAACTGTATGTTTCTTTTCATCTTTAGATCCTGATACTTGCATCCCATCATATTCAGGATTGCTGCGGAAGGAGACCTACCTGATGTGCAACTTTCTGCCCTTGAGAATATGCATTACAGTCACGTGGTCAGATTTGAGAATATCCCCTTGAGAAGCAAAGTAAGTTAATAAGAACAGATACCACACTTTGTGTGGAAGATGTTATTTTATCATGTTACTAAAAAATAGAATCAACATAATTTGCTCAAAAACTATTGCTCAAGGGGAGCTGGTGAAGCCAGAATTTTTGGCTTCACAAGCTATGGCCCCTCTGACACCATTGTAGCGCAACTGTGGTGGAGCCGGTCAAAGCTCCACCAAACAGTGCGCCAAGAGAAGTGCTTGGCCGGTCAAGAGGTGCTTGGCCGGTCAAGAGCCCATTGGCCGGTCAAGAGCCCATGGGCCGATCAAGACGTCCTGGGCCCGTCAAGATCGCCTTGGCCGGTCAAGAGTTCATTGGCCGGTGAAGAGGTGCTTGGCCGGTCAAGAGCTCCTTGGCCGGTCAAGACGCCTTGCCGGTGAAGACGTCCTTGGCCGGTCCAGAGGTCCTTGGCCGGTCAAGAGCCCCTTGGCCGGTCCAGAGGTCCTTGGCCGGTCAAGACGTCCTGGGCCGGTCAAGACGTCCCTGGGCCGGTCGAGACGTTCTTGGCCGGTGAAGAGCCCCTTGGCCGGTCCAGAGGTCCTTGGCCGGTCAAGACGTCCTGGGCTGGTCCAGACGTCATTGGCCGGTCAAGAGGGGCTTGTCCGGTCAAGAGGTGCTTGGCCGATCGAGACGCGCTTGGCCGGTCCAGAGGTGCTTGGCCGGTCAAGATCGCCTTGGCCGGTCGAGAGCCCATTGGCCAGTCGAGAGCCCATTAGCCGGTGCAGAGGTCCTTGGCCGGTCAAGACGTCTTTGGCCGGTCAAGATGCCCTGGGCCGGTCAAGATGCCCTGGGCCGGTCAAGAGGTCATTGGGAGGTGCTTGGCCGGTCAAGTTCTCCTTGGCCGGTCAAACCTGGGCCGGTGGCTTCCGTTCTCGCCAATGACACGCGGGTCCCACGCCGCGGACCCACATGGCAGTTTGTGGTCGTGTCAGTTGGACCGGCGGCACAGTGACGCCGACCGGCTGTAAAGTTCCCTTCCGGCGGCATTCCTGCGGCATCCCTTCCGGTGAGGCATCCCTTCCTGCGGCATCCCTTCCGGCTGCATCCCTTCCGGTAAAGCCAGATGGCGGAAGGCATGGAGAACCCAGGTAATTGTTTTCCTCCCTTCCGGTGAGGCGGCGCCGCGGCGGCGTTCGTCGCCCCGCACACTTGCTATGCCGCGCCACGCCGTACTTGTAGAAAGCTACATGGCATTTAGCTTGGCATTAGCATTAGACAAGTTTGTTAATGTTCCTTGATTCTTTTAATTTTCTCCAGTCTTGCTTGACTAACCTTGAGGGATTGTCTCACTTATCCTAGATTCAACTCACATCCTCATGAATCGAAATATGATTTAAATGGTTGTGTAGTATCACCGTTTTGGCGATCTTTGCCATTGCGGATTTATTTGTGCGTTTCAAGAGTTTACAAGGCCTTAACCCTAATACCTCCAGCTTAAGAAACATTGTTTCTTTTTTATTATTAATCTTGACATAAGACCTTGTAGCATTTTTATTCAATACACATGGATTTTTTAAAAAAAAGCAGATAGTTTACGCAGAGACGCTTAAAAGATAATATGAAGTTAAGAATTCCCCCCTTAGGCTCATATATGGAGTGGAGATTTATATTTTGCCTGCTTATGAACCAATTCCAAAGGCCGTGGAGGAAAAATAAATCCAAATGAATACTAAAAGGGACTAAAATATTTAGCAAAGATTGCAATAAATCACCCGATTGTAAATCCAACATTTGAACTAACATATAAGATATGTTTACACCACTCCGCCGCAAAAGGATACTCCCATTCGGCTCTCTTACCCTCCGCCTTGTGCGATAGCCTATGAAAGAAATCCTGCATATAAAAGCAACTACGAGAGGTTAAAGGCTATTTGAGTCACCCACCGATGGCCAATTTATAGAGTAAACATTCGGGTTGAAAAGAAACATCTTGGGTAATTTACGGCAAAGTAAATTAGATTCTCCAACGACATGAACCACTTGCCCCGCAAGTTCAGCATACATATCATATTGGTCGAAGTGGTGTCAACATAATGCATGATAATTTATCATGAAACATCATCACTACAAACCTAAAATCTGTTGATGGGTCGAAATTTTGCCAGCCCATCTCCTTCCACGGATCTGATTTTAGAGGAGGAAGTTGTCGGTCGGGATAAGCCAATCTCCAAAGATCTTTCGAAGCTTCTCGAACCGTAAAAACGATATTACTATTTTTACAAGAAATACTTAGACTTTATACACATATACATATTATGTTGGCCTTAAATCTTGATTTCTTAAGCCAGATACAAGGCCAACGAGGTCAAATAAGTGTGTTAGGGGCCTAGGATTTGGACTTTTGTTTGATCGCATTCCTTCAATATCTTTATTTCTTCAATTATCAGTCTGAAATTTTGTTGATTGTTAGATGGGAATACCCAACTTTCATTGAAACCAAGGTTTTCTAACATGTTGATTGCTCCTGGTGATAGTTTGTCACTCAACTTATGCAGATCCTCTCCAAAGAACCGCATCAGAGATCCTCCACCCTATCAAACAAACAACACTTGCGTCAATTTAAAATTAAACGTTGGTTAAAAGGTAGAAAAGGTTGTTGCAGAGATGAATACATCTGGAAGTTTCTCATCTCTGTCCAATCTGACAATGACGTCCTCATGTCCTGTAAAAATGTAATATCATGATTTGAACATTAGCTGTTTCCAACATTTGAAAGTTGGGTATTCCCATCTAACAATCAACAAAATTTCAGACTGATAATTGAAGAAATAAAGATATTGAAGGAATGCGATCAAACAAAAGTCCAAATCTTAGGCCCCTAACACACTTATTTGACCTCGTTGGCCTTGTATCTGGCTTAAGAAATCAAGATTTAAGGCCAACATAATATGTATATGTGTATAAAGTCTAAGTATTTCTTGTAAAAATAGTAATATCGTTTTCTGGTTCAGGAAGCTTCGAAAGATCTTTGGAGATTGGCTTATCCTGACCGACAACTTCCTCCTCTAAAATCAGATCTGTGGAAGGAGATGGGCTGGCAAAATTCTGACCCATCAACAGATTTTAGGTTTGTAGTGATGATGTTTCATGATAAATTATCATGCATTATGTTGACACCACTTCGACCAATATGATATGTATGCTGAACTTGCAGGGCAAGTGGTTCATGTCGTTGGAGAATCTAATTTACTTTGCCAGAAATTACCCAATATGTTTCTTTTCAACCTGAATGTTTACTTATAAATTGGCCATCAGTGGGTGACTCGGCAGTCTTTAACCTCTGTAGTTGCTTTTATATGCAGGATTTCTTTCATAGGCTACTGCACAAGGCGGAGGGTAAGAGAGCTGAATGGGAGTATCCTTTTGCAGCAGGTGGTGTAAACATATCTTATATGTTAGTTCAAATGTTGGATTTACAATCAGGTGATTTATTGCAATCTTTGCTAAATATTTTAGTCCCTTTTAGTATTCATTTGGATTTATTTTTCCTCCACGGCCTTTGGAATTGGTTCATAAGCAGGCAAAATATAAATCTCCACTCCATATATGAGCCTAAGGGGGGAATTCTTAACTTCATATTATCTTTTAAGCGTCTCTGCGTAAACTATCTGCTTTTTTTAAAAAAATCCATGTGTATTGAATAAAAATGCTACAAGGTCTTATGTCAAGATTAATAATAAAAAAGAAACAATGTTTCTTAAGCTGGAGGTATTAGGGTTAAGGCCTTGTAAACTCTTGAAACGCACAAATAAATCTGCAATGGCAGCACTGCCAAAACGGTGATACTACACAACCATTTAAATCATATTTCAGATTCATGAGGATGTGAGTTGAATCTAGGATAAGTGAGACAATCCCTCAAGGTTAGTCAAGCAGCCTGGAGAAAATTAAAAGAATCAAGGAACATTAACAAACTTGTCTAATGCTAATGCCAAGCTAAATGCCATGTAGCTTTCTACAAGTACAGCGTGGCGCCGGCAGTGTGCGGGGCGACGAACGCCGCCGCGGCGCCGCCTCACCGGAAGGGAGGAAAACAATTACCTGGGTTCTCCATGCCTTCCGCCATCTGGCTTTACCGGAAGGGATGCCGCCGGAAGGGATGCCGCAGGAAGGGATGCCTCACCGGAAGGGATGCCGCAGGAATGCCGCCGGAAGGGAACTTTACAGCCGGTCGGCGTCACTGTGCCGCCGGTCCAACTGACACGACCACCAACTGCCATGTGGGTCCGCGGCGTGGGACCCTCGTGTCATTGGCGAGAACGGAAGCCACCGGCCCAGGTTTGACCGGCCAAGGAGAACTTGACCGGCCAAGCACCTCCCAATGACCTCTTGACCGGCCCAGGGCGTCTTGACCGGCCAAAGACGTCTTGACCGGCCAAGGACCTCTGCACCGGCTAATGGGCTCTCGACTGGCCAATGGGCTCTCGACCGGCCAAGGCGATCTTCACCGGCCAAGCACCTCTGGACCGGCCAAGCGCGTCTCGATCGGCCAAGGCGATCTTGATCGGCCAAGCACCTCTTGACCGGCCAAGGAGCTCTTGACCGGCCAAGGATCTCTTGACCGGACAAGCCCCTCTTGACCGGCCAATGACGTCTGGACCAGCCCAGGACGTCTTGACCGGCCAAGGACCTCTGGACCGGCCAAGGGGCTCTTGACCGGCCAAGAATGTCTCGACCGGCCCAGGGACGTCTCGACCGGCCCAGGGACGTCTTGACCGGCCCAGGACGTCTTGACCGGCCAAGGAGTCAAGGACCTCTAGACCGGCCAAGGGGCTCTTGACCGACCAAGGACGTCTTCACCGGCCAAGGCGTCTTGACCGGCCAAGGACCTCTTGACCGGCCAAGCACCTCTTCACCGGCCAAGGAGCTCTTGACCGGCCAAGGCGATCTTGACGGGCCCAGGACGTCTTGACCGGCCAAGCACCTCTTGACCGGCCAAGCACTTCTCTTGGCGCACTGTTTGGTGGAGCTTTGACTGGCTCCACCACAGTTGCGCTACTATGGTGTCAGAGGGGCCATAGCTTGTGAAGCCAAAAATTCTGGCTTCACCAGCTCCCCTTCCCACCCAGTGAATACCATAGTGAAGCCAAAAAATAGACAACCTGAAGCAACTACTGAATCAACATGAAGCAAGGCATACTGTTAGCGACTATTGCTCAAAAACTCATAGTGAAGGTGGTTGCGCATCTCATAATATGCTTGATCCTGAGAATGACAATGAACAGGTTGGAAATAAATATCCCGAGGAACCTGATGATGATGTTACTCTTGCTTCACTCGTTCATAGGAGTAGGAGCTCATCCAAGATAAAGGCACCCAGGATGCATAGTTTTCTTCTAAGAACATTGATGAATTATGTGATGTGGCTGAAGACACTAGGACGTTCTTTAAGTAGATCATGTACTAATCACTCAACGTGTACGTGTGATCTTATCAGACGATGAATCCGAAGAAAGTCCTGAAATTGTTCGACAACAAAGGACACCAACTAGTCCGGGAAATAGTATGTCTGTCTCAGGTACGGGGTTTATTTGTTATATACTCGTGTTATCCCTTGCTATCTTTGGACAGGCTGACCGTACACTTTGTTTCCTAAGTGGAGCACCATAAGCTCCAGTAGAAACCCCAAGTATACTGCATACCCTTCCTATGCTAACATTGTTCTCCCGTAGCTTCTTTATGAAATATCTGGTTGTTGGGTCGAGAGGACCATGAGAAGGCCATTGCTTCTCTACATACCCTGTGGAAAAATCGTGGTTGTTCAATCACTTTGCTGATGTACCATCCATGGTCTGACGTGCGAAGTAGCCTTATCATTGCTTTGCAATTTGCCCGTTGAGAGGACGAGTTGACAGATCGGTCCGACAGTGTTTATGATTCAGGTTAATTCGTTGGGGTTTGAATGGAGGTTTCATTTTTTGGTGGGGAGCCACATGGCATAATGAATGCAAGCTGCAGCATCAGACTTGTAGTCAGAAAGGGTGACGTGCGAAGTAGCCTTATCATTGCTTTGCAATTTGCCCGTTGAGAGGACGAGTTGACAGATCGGTCCGACAGTGTTTATGATTCAGGTTAATTCGTTGGGGTTTGAATGGAGGTTTCATTTTTTGGTGGGGAGCCACATGGCATAATGAATGCAAGCTGCAGCATCAGACTTGTAGTCAGAAAGGTATGACAGTGTGATTTACTGATTTGCATACCTCGCAGGAGCACACAAGGTCTTGTCTGGTTACGTATCCCTTTATGTTTGTACTGTTACGGTCGTATCTGATGTCGAATCCAATCTCCCATGAGTATAGGTTGTAGTACTCTCTTGCTTCCTCACAGCTGTTGAAAGTCATTCCTTTGTATGGGAAGAAAATTGGTTGACCCGGTCGATGTGCAGTGCTTCTCGAAGCCTTGCACATTCCTCGTGCGGTGCTATTCTGGCATTGGGTCCCTCCCTTGCTTGTTTCCTGCATTGCATAGACCCAAAGGGTGGTGAATATGTTTTATATAATCATATTGATACACTGGAAAATGTGAAAAACAAATGTATAATGACTGCATTGTCTAAGCAGCGATCACGTAGTACTTATATCAGAATTGTGGAATAGATAGCATGTATTTTGCTTGCAGCTAATTCGTGCAAAGGAACTACATGCCAAGTGTGCGCAGTTATACCAGAAGAACTGAGTGTATGTTGACAATGGATGGTTCGGATATTCAGGACTGGACTAGTAGCAAAGAACAATCATGACAGGAGATTCAGTATGTTTATTTAAAGTTCTACATTCCAGCTGTTTCTGAATGGCACCTTTTCTGTACACTTCATATCATCAGGTGTAGATTTATTTTCCAAAAAATCAAGACAAGTATATGGGCAGTTGATATTAAATGTTTGCTCTTTGAGGACAAAGAGATACAATCACAGGCTGTAGCGGCACACTGGTAGCGGTGTTTTTGGTGGGCTGTATGAGAGTGAAGGTTGTCTGATTGTTAGGTTCAGGTCTCAGCGGTGTGGGGAGCAGGAAGGCGCGGCAGACATCCCCAGGCGCGGAAGGTTGGACTCCTTCAGAAGCTTGTGATGGCGCCACGCAGATTTACCTCGTATGCTTCGGTATCGTCGTGGTAATTGAAGCTGGATTTGGTGGAGATGCATTATTTTGGGAGGACGCGAGATGGGGAATGGTCTTCGATGCCGGATTTACATGGGTGTGTGCAGATTTACTATGGCCAGGTGTCATAGAGAAGAGCTGCAGGATAGAATTTGATTATTACGCATGGTTATTAAAAATGTTATTATGAACTAAAATCTTGCATGTGCCAAGTACAAATCATGCTCATGCCACGATATAAACTATACTGTTGTAGGTATTTAAAATATTACTCGTGGGTATGGAGAATTCCCTCTGAAACTAATTACAATAATGCAAGCAACAAATCTATTCAAGATTTGAAACAATAAAACGATAGCTAACCTGCCCAACAAATTCTGGAAGTTGATCAGCAGGCATAACATCCTGGGTTTTGTCCATCAAGCCAGACAAGTCTCCCATGCCTGATAAGTAAAATGAAGTTAGGTAAACTAGAAAGAAGAATCGCAAAATTGCAGTGTATATTGAATATGTTTGCTGACCTAACACGCGACTAACAAATGGTTTCACATCGAAAACCTCTCAAGGTCTGGAATATGCTCTCCAGTTCCAAATAAATATGACCAGGCTTTTTGTAGCTGCAACACGGAAAAAAAAGACAAAGATGTAAAAAAAAACAGATCATCCGAATCTCACCTATTTACTCAAGAATGAAGTGCAAGTTCATCAAATAGTAACCTATAATTAAGGGAAATTGCCAAAAGAGCTTTATAATTTCAACTCAATCTAAATGGTACCGCTTGAGAGCAATATGGCATGAAATAGCACAAGGTGGACTATGCAAGAAAATAAAGATTAATACTCACGTGCTAAGTGCACCGCTGCCTTTTGCATGACCATCCATTTTTGTAACAGTGACAGCACCAACAGAAGCACTCTGTTTAAATGCTTGTGCCTGATCAAATGCAGCCTGACCAATACTACCATCCATCACAAATATCACTAGATTTGGTTTCTGCACACACACAAAAAGGAGTTCAGTTCTCATTAGCAGTGCAAATGCTACATCGAATGTACTGCAGATTATGGAAGTGGGAATACCGTAGCTTCTGAAAGTTGGCGCATTTCTTCAAAGAGAGCAGCTTCCTGCTTGTGGCGTCCACTTGTATCAACAATAATGAGATCACACTTTTCTTTCCTGAATCTATCTACACCCTCAACAGCAATTTTCACAGGATCTGATTCAATGTATCTTCTGTGGAACTGTATCTTGGCTTTCGATGCAATTCTGTTTCAACTGATCAAAAGCACCAGCTCGGAATGTATCAGCGCAAACAAGCGCAGGGCTAAACCCCTTCCGCTCATAATAATCTGCATACTTTGTACAGGAAGTGGTTTTCCCAGAACATACTGTTATGAAAAATTGATCATTTTTTTTTAAAAAAAAATCTATACATCTTAAGAAAGAGTGTGAAAAGAATGGTAAACAAAAACCATATATTGGGCTATCTCGGAGACAGGAAAAGAAAAAAAGAAATATCATGCCACGGCAACTACAAACCAGTATACAAACACAATGATTTCTTATTAAATGTGTCTAGTACCTAAAACCAAGCAATCGATTAGTCAGGCGAGTGATAGTAACCCTGCGAGCCGACGAACATGACGATGCTGGGCTGCCCTTTGCTGGATGGATGCGAATTGGGAGTTGCTGGATTGTGCAGGATTGCAGTGGGTAGCGGTGTTTGTGGTGGGTTGTATGAGAATGAAGGTCATCTGATTGTTAGGTTCAGGTCTCAGCGGTGTGGGGAGCAGGAAGGCGCGGAAGATTGGACTCCTTGAGAAGCTTGTGATGGCGCCACGCAGATTTGCCCCGTATGCTTCGGTATCGTCGTGGTAATTGAAGCTGGATTTAGTGGAGATGCATTATTTTGGGAGGACACGAGATGGGGAATGGTCTTGGATGCCGGATTTACCTGGGTGTGTGCGGATTGGGCGTGACTGACCTGGATTGGGTTTGCCCGGATTGCACCGCCGATGCAGGCGCGCAAGCTGCTGGAGATTTTGATGCGGCGTCGCCGACCAGTTGCGCCGCGGCAAGCAACAGGTCAATCGTCGCTGTTTGCAGGGATTGACTTGGTTTGTCAAGGCGGCTATGGATGTCGATGGATACAGAGCGCGAGTGTGCGCGGAGGCGTCGAGGCCGGCTGCGTTGGGGCGGCGGCGACGAGGATGGGACGCGGAGGAGAGGTCACGATTTGGGGATGAGTGGACGGCAAGAGGTGAAGAGGAAACACTGAGTGACAGGGCGGCGCCGTCGAGACGGTGCGGCTGGGATGCAGGGCGGCCTTGATTGCGACAAGATGGGACGCGGAAGCGGGCTGCACGGTGGGGAGGGAGGTGGCTGGCTTCGGTGCGGCGGCGACGACGAGGCAGGAAGGGAAGGGATCTTGTGGATTCCTTGTGAAGATGGATGGCGCCATGGAATTGAATCCGTTTGCCGGCGGTGTGAACGCGAACACTATGGTTTGCAGTCTTGTAACGTTTAATAACCCAACTAATAAGCGATCTTGCTGGAAGCGTCTGGTGGCGATACGTGGAGTCATCTGCGCCGCTCGACCAACACTCCTAACCTCCTTTGGAACAAAGGATTTCCAAAATAAAGGAATAGGAAAAATGTAGGAATAGAGTGTCATGCCATTTTGAATCCTATGGAATGAAAATCCTATGGAATGAAAAAATATAGTAAAGTTGCTAG
The DNA here is from genome assembly GCA_947561735.1 of Cenchrus americanus. Classification (NCBI taxonomy): domain Eukaryota; kingdom Viridiplantae; phylum Streptophyta; class Magnoliopsida; order Poales; family Poaceae; genus Cenchrus; species Cenchrus americanus. The sequence continues at coordinate 5,856,795 of OX387240.1, read as the reverse complement.
ATTGGTTATTTGGTTGAACCATAGGAATGGGAAGAGAGATAGACACAAAGGATATTTTCCAAGAGGTTGGACCTCTTGTTAGAAATCCTCCAAAATCTCTATGGAACGATTCTATAGGAATTTCATAGGAATTGTAAGGGTTCAATCCTTTGTTCCAAAGGACTCCATAGGAAAATTTCCTATAGGATTCAAATCCAACAAAAATCCTCTATTTTCCCTTTATTCCAAAGGAGGCCTAAACCTTCCTATTTATTGCATTTTGATGATGTGGAATTTTAGTTATCGAAGAGAGAGAGGGGATGAAAACACAAGACTTCGTTTCTTACTTAGACGCCGAGTCTTCGTTTGCAATGAGGACGCTTCCCGATCCCGTGCGGTCAAGAAGCTCGCGTACGCCCCCGACAAAGGCAAGGACACGCCGTGTGGAGCTCCGGCGAGCACCCTGTCGAAGCTTGTTGCGCCCGCCGCGTCCGCCCCGCGCCCGCCGCATCCAGGGCCGTCCAATAGTTTCATAGGCCCTTGGGCAAATAAGTAAGAAGGGTCTAGCAATTGCAACGGCTCCAGCTCTAGCGTCAGTTTTTTGCGGATGAGAAAATGGTGCCGAACCAACAAGTATAAAGATGACCTTTTTTTTATAGCTGAGGCGTTAATGTTTTCTTCTCTAAAACATGACTCATGCCAGACAAGCCTGAAATATGACGAATAAAGTTCATATTACTACGAAAGAGTTAACATGCGGCATATTTTGAAAGCAAAAGAGAATAGCTAAATACTAAAATAGGAGGCGACAACAAGCTTAATCCTCGAAACGGGACAACATGCATGTATATGAGCAAAATAGTTAGTCTCTTGGAGTTGCTTCACGTTTGGACCTTTCTTCTATCCGCTCCATATCCCAGCATGCACACAGATCTCCTTGTGCTAATTCACGGAAGAAATAATTAACCAAGGGAGAACATTAGGAATGAATATACAGTAAGAATAGAATATGGTAATTTAGCAACGGATCCTATCATGGATGTCTAACCACAAATGTCATCAAAGAAATTCGTAATCAGAAAAGGAGAGTTGAGGCCATGATTCACCAGATAAGAAAAGATTAGACTGAAAATTGTGAAAGCAGAGGGGTCTCTTCTCTACCCACCGGCGTCAAGACATGAAGGCGTTGGACGTTGAAGAAGACGTAATGCTTATAACGATTTACTTTACGTTTTCTGCGTGAGTCTGTACTGGTTCCGAGTCCACTCTGCTGAAATGCTGAACACTGCTCGCCGGAGTTGATCTCGCCGGTGACTACGGAACTGCTCTACTGCATCAACTTGGGGTGTCTGGCCAGGATTGCGGGCGAGAGGAACGGGATCGAAATGGTGGCGGTGGAGTTCGGGAGGGATGAGGACTTGGGCGCCTGGAGTCGGCCTCGGCCAGGCGCGACGGCGCTCCATCTCCGGCTCGGCTACGCCCGCCGTCCTCCACCCTCCGCTCCAAGCCCGCCGCCACGCGCTACCCGTCCCCTGCAACAAGCCCGCCGCCGTCGCTCCCAAACCCGCGACCGGCCAGAGATGCCAACCTCAGTCGTCTCCCTCGACTTGGGCAGCGCCAGCCTGCAACCGAAGGTGGCGCCCCTAATCACTTAATCAGTATCTCTTGCAGGAGCCAACTGTCCAGTCTCCACGACTATCGACAGAGACGCAGCCAGGAGGGAGCTGCATTGTGCAGGAGCATCGCCGATGCCAATCATGCGGGCGACCTTTGTTCTAGGTGCTTTGATGAGTATGGGATCTAGGTGGTGGCTCGTAAATATTGTTGGCACTCATGTTAATCTGCAACACGATGGTGTTGGTTAGAATTCCAGTCACGATTTGATTTACCATTGCTTTTCCCCTTTTTATTTTTTTTAAAAAGAGCTTAGATGCATGTTAAGAAGCCAGCTGATGAGGGTGTGCGCACTAAATGGATACAGGTAATCCCCACGATGCAGATAAAGCTATTTCTATGTATTATCTTACATACTCTGCCATCTACTCGCCATAAAATATTTTAGCTTGCTACCAATGGATTTTGAGCGACAATAGTATCACAAATGCATAGGCAAGGTTTGTAGGAGGAGTTCCATTGAAGGTGAAATAAGGTGACTTGAAATTAGTTTGTGTCATCCCACGTGATTCAATTGCATCTAGTTAAACTTTTGTGTTCCAAATGCTTAGTTAGTATTTTTTTTATGTTTGTCTGATCTGAGCTCATGTGTTGAGTGTTATAAACGATGGCGAATAAACGACGACAAGTAAAGGAATCAAACCGCAGGAGACACAAGATTTAACGTGGAAAACCCTTGCGGGAAAAACCACGGGCGCCAGCCAGCAAGAACTTCACTATATCGGGAGTCAGGTTACAACGCCAACGGCGGCGGCTTACAAGAGAATAAATCAATCTCTAATGGAAAACCCTAACGGGTATTTATGACCCGTACGTACCGCGGGGGGGCCGCCCCCCCCCCCCCCCCCCCGCACCCCCCGGCCGCGACCTCGGGAAAAGGGTGTGGCCGATGGGCCACTCGCTCTCCGCTTCGCTCCGTCGGAAGTCGGCCTTTCTCTTGGGAGACGAAATTTGGATCATAACTCAACAAACTCCACCTTGAGACAAATTCCTTCTTGCAAGATAAACAAAACGAACCTTCATCCCGAACACATCAAAGAAACAAAATACTTCGGCGCCAAATAGCCTCTTGGGCTACACGGTTAAGCCAACTAAGCTTGAGCAAAGCTCAAACTTAGCAACGAGAACGGGCTTTGTCAACATATCGGCAGGATTATCAAGAGTGTGTATCTTGCATACCTTTAACTTACCCTTTTCAACCTCATCACGCACATAATGATACTTGATTTCAATGTGCTTTGTTCTCTCATGGAACATCCGGTCTTTGGTAAGATATATAGCACTCGACTATCCGAAAACAAAGTTAATGCAAGAATCAACACCACAAAGCTCAGCAAACAATCCTTTCAACCAACACAACTCTCTGCATGCTTCAAAGAATAGCCATGTACTCGGCCTCGGTAGTAGACAAAGCAACAACAAGCCGCAAAACGACCTTCCGGCTCACAAAGACAATCGCCAATAGTAAACACATAACACCGTGAGTGACCTTCGCTTGTCCAAATCACCGCATAATCCGAATCCACATAGCCAATAAGTCCCTTATCCGTCCCGCCAAACTTCAAGCAATGATCCGTCGTGCCTCGAAGATACCCGAAAATCCACCGAACCGCCCTCCGTGTTCTTTACCGGATTAGACATGTATCTCGCTAACCAAACTCATAGCATAAGACAAATCCGGCGAGAGCAAACCATAGCATACATCAAAGAACCAACAAGACTAGAATACGGAACCTTTGACATATACTCAACATCCTCAACCGTACTAGCACACTCGCTCGGTGACAATTTAAAATGCGGTGCAATAGGAGTACTAACGAAAGCTTTGCATCATGCATATTGAAACGCTCGAAGAACCTTCTCAATATAACCATGCCGACTAAGAAATAATAAACCAGCTTTTCTATCTCTAGTGATTTCCATACCTAGAATCTTCTTAGCAAGACCAAGATCCTTCATGTCAAACTCACTACTCAACAATTTCTTCAATGTAGTGATCTCTTTCCCGCTCTTGGCAAAGAATCGCATATCATCAACATATAACGACAAGTATATAGGTGATCCATTAACATACTTGATGTAAACACAACTATCATATTTTGATCTCTTAAAGCCATGTGACAACATAAATGAATCAAACCTTTTATACCACTGACGGGAGACTGTTTCAAACCATACAAGGATTTCTTCAACTTGCAAACATAATTCTCCTTGCCAGGCACTATGAACCCCTCAGGCTGGTCCATGTAAATCTCCTCCTCAAGCTCTCCATGTAAAAATGCAGTCTTCACATCTAACTCGCTCAAGCTCAAGATTATGTGCAACGAACAATACTCAAGAATGTACGAATTGAGCTATGCTTTACAACCGGAGAAAACACATCATTATAATCAACACCGGAATCGACCGTAACCTTTAGCCACTAACCTTCCCTTAAACTTTGGAGGTTCGCTAGGAGATAAACCCTCCTTTCTCTTGAAGATCCATTTGCGGCGAACGAATGGCTTCTTTCCCTTAGGCAAAGGAACAACCTCCCATGTGCGGTTCTTCTCAAGAGACCGCATCTCATCCCGCATAGCTGCAATCCACTTCTCACGATCACCACAAGAGATAGCTTCGAATATGTGGTCGGCTCATAATCGCTATCAACTTTGTTCAAAGACAACTCAAAGCATAATAAATCATATTACACTCCTCAATAAGACGACGTGGCCGTCCACAAACCCTTTTAGACTTGCGAGTAGCAATAGGCAAATCTTCATCAAGGTGCAAAACGAGGGGGTAAGTGCCGAACATCATCATGAGCCTCATCATCAACGGCTCCATTTTCCTGGTCATCTACGAGCGGCTCCACCTCGCTCGTCCGTATCATCATGCACATGTTGCTGCACCCGCACACCTTTTTCGTCATCCACATGCTCCACCTCGCATGCTCATATGCTTTTGCAGCCCTTTATCAAAATTATTTGGAACATGATCCGAGAACAAACCGTCATTAAACATCACGGATTCATTGAAAACAACACTCCCCGCTCATGAAAGTCCTTTTAGTTTCGGGATTCCACAACTTATATCCTTTAACTCCCGAACCATAACCAAGAAAAAGACATTTAATAGCTCTAGGCTCCAATTTTCCATTATCAACATGAGCATAAGCGAGTGCGGCCAAAAACTTTCAACCGTGAATAATCGGCGGGTGTGCCGGACCATACCTCAATAGGTGTTTTCTTATTAAGTGGAATAGACGGCGACTGTTTATCAAGTAGCATGCGGTGTTAGTGCTTCAGCCCAAAAATGCTTGCTCATCCGCGCGTTGGACAACATGCAACGGGCCTTCGAGATGATGGTCCCGTTCATGCGCTCGGCCACACCGTTTCTTTGCGGAGTATACGGTATGGTGTGGTGCCCGACAATGCCTTCCCGCTCGCAATAATGGTTAAACGCAGCGAACAAAATTCTCCACCATTATCGGTACGAAGCACCTTCACCTTCCTATCGGTTTGCCTTTCTATCATCACTTTCCAATCTTTAAAAGCGACAAAAGTATCATCTTTATTTTTCGAAAGTAAGGCCATACTTTTCTAGAGTAGTCATCAATAATAGTAAGCATGTAACGAGCACCACCATAAGAAGGCTTACGAGAGGGACCCCATAAGTCAGCATGTACATAATCAAGAGTACCTTTGGTGGTATGAACAGCGGTATTGAATTTTACCCTTTTGTGCTTCCCGAAAATACAATGCTCACATAACTTCTTGCCACTCAAAGTACAGCCATCCAAAGAGGTTTCTCTTCACCAATTCCGCCATACCAAGTTCACTCATATGTCCAAGACGCATATGCCAAAGGTTAGTCTCACTAGGTTCGGCATTAGTAACGACGGCGGCGGATATGGAACCTTGTAGAGTACTTCCTCTAAGGACATATAACTTTGCGAGAATTCATATCACCTACAAAGAAGACAAGAGAACCTTTTGATACCTTTAAAACTCCACCTGAACCGGAGTATTTGAACCCTTCTGCATCAAGTGTGCTGAGTGAGATGAGATTTCTAGTCATCCTCGGTATGTGCCTCACATTCCGCAGCGTACGTGTCATGCCATCATGCGCCTTGATCTGAACGGAGCCTATACCCACAATCTCACATGGGTTATCATCTCCCATACGCACTACATCTCCATTCTGCACAAGTTTATAAGAACTGAACCAATCTCTGTTAGTGCAGATATGAAATGAACATGCGGAATCAAGTATCCATTCATCATGACCAGAAACACAACCGGCAAGGACAACCAGACATTCTCCTGAATCAGAAGTATTCCCGGCCACCGAAACAACAGAGGCCTTACCATCCGAATTATTTTTCCCGTTCTCCTTATTCTTAAGCTTCCAACATTCCTCAATAAAATGAGTCTTTTTCTTGCAATACTTACGAAACTTCTTGGGCGGTCTAGACTTAGAACGACCTCTCGCTTTTTGGCTCTTGAAACGATCATTGCTTTCATTAGAGGATCTCTCGCTCGGTTCTCGCCTCTAACTTGCAAAGCATCGCCCTTGGAGGACGACCCATCGAGTGCACCATGCCTTTCATCTTCTCCCTGGATTGGAGTGCCTCATAAACATCCGAGACGGTTAGTTCATCACGGCTCAAAAGTATGGTGTCACGGAAAGATGCAAACGAACGGGCAGAGAGCATAACGAGAAGAGGCCTAAATCCTCATCCTCATACTTCACCTCCATCGACACTAGGTCGGCAACGATCTCCTTGAAAGCGGATATGTGGCTCAAAGACCGAACCACCCTCCTCCATCTTGAGTGTGAACAACTTCATCTTCATATGCATCTTACTTGGTTAGATCCTTGGACATACGAGATCGATTCCGGTTTCAACCGCAGTGCCGCGAGCGGTCTCTTCCTGCGACATTCTTGCAAAATATCATTGGACGGTGAAGTTGAATTAAAGACGAGCCTTACGATCCTTGCGACTCTCCTCATCGGTCCAATCTTTGGACGACTTGCCACCGAACTTATCCGGCGCCACATCAAGATCATGAGTGTTCGCCGGAATAGCTCGCATCTTGACTTGCCACGAGCGAGAACCTCGTCTTGTAATCCAACAACGGTAGATCAAACTTCATCGTCGACGACATCGAAGAAAACAAATCGAAACCGGCTACGATACCACTTGTTATAAACGATGGCGAATAAACGACGACAAGTGAAGGAATCAAACCGCGGAGACACAAGATTTAACGTGGAAAACCCTTGCGGGAAAAACCACGGGCGCCGGCCGACAAGAACTTCACTATATCGGGAGTCAGGTTACAACGCCAACGGCGGCGGCTTACAAGAGAATAAATCAATCTCTAATGGAAAACCCTAACGGGTATTTATGACCCGTACCCGTCTGCCGCGGGCCGCCCCCCCCCCCCCCCCCCCCGCACCCCCCAGCCGCGACCTGGGAAAAGGGTGTGGCCCGATGGGCCACTTCGACGGAGCGAAGACAGAATTTGGATCATAACTCAGTTATGATCCAAATTCTGTCTCCCAAGAGAAAGGCCGACTTCTGACGGAGCGAAGCGGAGGCCCGTCGCCGGTAGGCTTGGGCCCAAGTCCTGGTAAAAAACACTGGAGGGCAGTTCAGTGGATTTTCAGGTATCTTCGAGGCACAGCAGATCATTGCTTGAAGTTTGGCAGGACAGATAAGGGACTTATTGGCTATGTGGATTCAGATTATGCCGGTGATTTGGACAAGCGAAGGTCACTCACAGGTTATGTGTTTACTATTGCGCGGTTGTCTTTGTGAGCCGGAAGGTCGTCTTGCGGCTTGTTGTTGCTTTGTCTACTACCGAGGCCGAGTACATGGCTATTGCTTGAAGCATGCGGAGAGTTGTGTTGGCTGAAAGGATTGTTTGCTGAGCTTCGTGGTGTTGATTCTTGCATTAACCTGTTTTCAGATAGTCAGAGTGCTATATATCTTACCAAAGACCAGATGTTCCATGAGAGGACAAAGCACATTGAAATCAAATATCATTATGTGCGTGATGAGGTTGAAAGGGGTAAGTTAAAGGTATGCAAGATACACACTCTTGATAATCCTGCTGATATGTTGACAAAGCCAGTTCCTGTTGCTAAGTTTGAGCTTTGCTCAAGCTTAGTTGGCTTAACTGTGTAGCCCAAGAGGCTATTTGGCGCCAGAAGTATTTTGTTTCTTTGATGTGTTCAGGATGAAAGTTCTTTTTTTTATGCTGCAAGAAGGAATTTGTCTCAAGGTGGAGTTTGTTGAGTTATGATCCAAATTTTGTCTCCCAAGAGAAAGGCCGACTTCTGCCTCCGCTTCGCTCCGGCCCCTTTTCCCAGGTCGCGGCTGGGGGGTGCGGGGGGCGGCAGCCCCCCTGCGGTACGGTACGGGTCATAAATACCCGTTAGGGTTTTCCATTAGAGATTGATTCATTCTCTTGTAAGCCGCCGCCGTTGGCGTTGTAACCTGACTCCCGATATAGTGAAGTTCCTCGGGCTGGCGCCCGTGGTTTTTCCCGCAAGGGTTTTCCACGTTAAATCTCGTGTCTCCTGCGGTTTGATTCCTTTACTTGTCGTCGTTTATTCACCATCGTTTATAACATCATGAGCCGAGTGTGTGAACTATTAAGCATGGATAAGTTGATTGATAAGTTGCCTGTTTCATATTCATCTTTTTTATGCTTTGCCTGAGCTACAAAATGTAGTCCAGCTATTAGTGTCGGAACAGTATGTGTTAGCGTTCCCAAAGCAAAATGTATTCACAAATATAGGAAGTTATGCTGAGATCACACAAACCTTAGTTCCTCAAAATCTGAAACATGTGTTTTTAAAGTTCTTTTCTATATTTCTGTTTATGCACTGCAGTATAATGCTGTAACATGAGACATGTTCATGTGAAACAGATTAGGTAACAAGGCTGTTTGCTAAATATTTTGAACGTGATTTTTATAGTTTCCTGCCTCCCTAATCCATCAGGAGCATGTGATCACTTGCTGGAATTTCATAGATGTTCAGCAAGAACTAAGATGCTGTGAGTCACTGTCTGACCAAAAGATACTGAAGTTTTTCCTGTTCTGCAGAGCAGTAGGGCAAGCTGCATTTGGGTGACATCGATTTCACCTTTTTGGTGCATGGGCATTTAGGATCTGGTAACCAACCAAATTCATGATAGTGTACCTCGTACACTCTGTCAGATATATATTTTTTCATACACGATGCTGATGCTCTAGCTAATAATGTAATGATCATGTGATTAAGATATTGTCAGTCAGTCAAGCATGTTAGAGCTTTCTTTCATTTCTAAGCAATAAATTGTCCAGTAAGTTAGCTATATTTCCAGATGAGCTGTACATATACCTATGTTGAGAAAAGTTATTAAAGCACCTTTTTATTGTTGTTGTTGCTGCGAACAATGCTACAATGATGTAGGGACATCGAGCAAGCCACCGCAAGCGCCGCAAGTGTCAGGTCAGGCCTAATTTGTTCCATCTACAGTACGGCTAAGATATTCTATTTAACAGACAGACAATGACTTTTATTCAGTCAGTCATATGAATCTTCCTTTACTCTTAATGCTGATGATATTGATTACATGAGTTCCTTGAGTGATTGAGAAGGGCAGAGGAAGATTGAATAGCTTACTGAGTTTGGAAGAGTTTCCTTGACGCGGTTAAGAATATTCTAATTTTCTCATCTGGACATTTAAAATGCAGGCATTTGTTAAGGCGCTGGAGCAATCTACAAGAAAATCCAAGATGATGTTTTTCGATGTGTCTAATGAGGTAGCCTTTTCAATTTCAAGTCATTACTTCTGCTATGCTTAGGGAAAACACTGTCAGTCCCTTCGATAGTACTTAAGCATCATTTATGAACGTCAGTACATTCTTAACCAACTATTGAGGCTCAGAAACTTCCCTGAGATAAAGCTAATACCCATGTACCTTCCTGTTCCATTTTACTATGTATGGACTGCGCTATGATGTGCATGTCTCTGCTTCCCACCTTGTTGAAAGCTCATCCCTTTTTCATATACATATACTGAAAGTTTGACCAGCCAAATACGGAAACTGGAATCTTATTTCTATAATGGATCGCAGAGCACTGCTTTTTTTTTGAAATGGTAAAATTGGGAAAATTTTATGGAATTTTGTGGAGGTGTTTTTTTATCTTGATATTGAAAGAGCTAGGGAGAGAGAATGTCACTTGTAACTACTAGCATTTTATTTGGCCACTTGGGAACCTTGTCTTGCTCTCTGAAACACTTCTGCTTTGTTTTCATTACCACATTTGGGATATAAGAGCAGGAATCAGGGGGCCGATACACCTTAAGCTACCTCTCTGAAGTCGAAGACGTCGTCGTCGGGGTCGGGCACCTTCCGGATAAGGAAGTCGCAGTGGAAGAGCCTAATCTTGTGGAACTCGTCCTCGTCGACGGGGTAGTCTACGACGGTGTCGGAGGCGGTGTCCTGCGTGGAGACGAAGCTCTGAGCGGCGACCATGGCGATGTCCCACTCCTCCTCCCCCCCTCCTCCGTGCAGCGGAGAAGACAGCGGCGGCTTGACGGGGGCGAGGAGGCGGTCGTAGTCGACGTCGTAGTCCTGCTCGTTGTCGACGTCGAAGTCGTCGTCGTCCTCGCCGACGCCGTACGCGTCGTCGGCGTCGAAGTCTCCGAAGTCGTCGTCCATGTCGTCGTCGCCGTAGGCCGCGGGGACGACGTGGCGCCGGCGAGGGAGGGGGGTGGCCGGGTTGCCGGGGAGGGACAGGAGGAGCCGGGGCCAGGGAATGCTGGGCTTGCGGCGGCGGTGGCGCAGCGGAACTGGACAGGGGGGGGGGGGGGGGGCGCCGGACGAGGAGGAGACGACGGGAGGAGGAGGGGCGGTGGCGGTCGCCATCCCTTGGCGTTGTCGGGCGGGCAGTAGGAGTAGGATAGTGCTCTGCTTGGACTCCGCTCCGTCAGACGCCGTGCGCACGAATCCTAAAGCACCACCAGAAGAGTGAGTGTTCCTACTCCACTGTCTTTCATATGGCGGCGGCGGCGGCGGCGGCCGGCGAAGCCTCCACCTCGGAGCCTGTGCTTCCGGGTGGAGCCCAAGCGCCCTCCTCGTACAAGTAGGAAACTCATGATCAGGTACTACACGCGCACGCGAGCGGGATTGGATTTGGATTCGGACAGATTTTCCGCTTCCAAATCAAATCCAACTCTTGTTGGATTCCCACGCAAATCGAGCTCATACATAACCTAACCTGGGGGTGGAAAAGATAGGCACAGGTCTTGTGGATCTCAACCAAAGCCCCACACATCCGATCCATGGGGCGGCAGCCAGACCGCCGGCGTCGGCGATCTCGAGCCACGAGTAAGAGTAAGCCCCATCTCCCTCCTTGCCTCATCTCCTTGTAGTTTCCATGTTGCAGCACAGCAGGTGATTTATTTGCTGAATTGTGTGCCTGCCTCGATCAAATGTCTGAATCATTCATAACCATGTATGATGTACTAGATGGCTTGATTATTTTGCTGCACAATGTCACCCGGTTTATTTTGCTGAATTGTGCCTCGGTCAGATGTCTGAATCATTCACAACCATATATGATGTAGATGGCCGGGCTACAAGAGAGGGCTCACCCTGCCAGCGAGATGACGATTCTCACGGTGGTCAGATACAGATACCAACCCTTCCAGAGGTACGCCATGACACATCTGGCTAGTGTTTTTGCTCATGACTGTAATGATGTTGCAAACAACAAGCCCCTAGCACCTGCCACATGGGTTTTCTTTTCCCTCCACATCTGGAGTAACACCAGTTGCCATTCATTCAGGACATCTGGTGTCGTATACACTCGCTGATGCCGATGCAAGCTGCTGCCCGAGCTGCTTGTGTGTCTCGTGCTTTCCTACGCTCCTGGAGATGCCATCCCGACCTCACTTTCAGTTATGCAACACTAGGGTTGGGTAAAAAGGCACATGAAAATGCTGCTGCTGCCGCCAGAGATTTCTCTTGCAAGGTTGACCAGATTCTGAAAAGGCGCTCAGGCACTGGATTGAAGAAACTCAAGATTCACATGTCCGAGTTTTGCAACGCGAATAATGACTCCTATAATCTTGACACTTGGCTTCAGATTGCTGTCGCGCCAGGAATCGAAGAGCTTGGACTTTCATTGCCAACTAAATTGCCAACAATGGAGGCACAATACAACTTCCCATACCCACTTTTGTCTAATGGGAGTGGAGACACGGTTCGTTATCTCCACCTTTACGGTTGCTCGTTCCATCCCACAGCTGAACTTAGTTGGTTAACAAGCCTGACCCAACTGTATCTTCATGCTGTCGAAATTACGGGAGACGAGTTGGGGTGCCTTCTCTGCAATTCTTTTGCTTTGGAGCGTTTACAAATCAGGTATTGTAATGGCATTATTTGCTTGAAGGTCCCTTCCATGCTGCAGCGGCTCAGATACCTAGATGTTTTTGGTTGTGGCGGGCTGCAAATGATAGACAGCAAAGCTCTAAATTTATCCAGCTTTTGCTATGGAGGAAATCCCAGAGTTCAACTGTCACTTGGAGAAACATTGCAAATGAAGAAGCTATACATAGCCTTCCGTGGCGCAGTCCATTACGCTCGCGTTGAACTTCCATCCAGCATGCCAAACCTTAAAACTGCTACTATATGTTCAAGCAGCGAGGTATACTTGGATGCTTTCAGCAATATGCATGGTGTGATACTAAAGCAGTAAAACCATGGAGTATAAATAAATAATGAATCTGTTATCTCTATGCAGATGATCAATACACCAATGTTGCATAGCAAATATCTCCACCTCAAGAAGCTAAGTATTAATCTCAACGCTACGACCTTTAATCCGGCCTACGATTATTTGTCTCTGGTTTCCTTTTTTGACGCTTGTCCTTCCTTGGAGACTTTGGTCTTGAATGTAAGTTGCTGCATTTGTCTCGTATTGTTACTATATATGTCTCCAGTGAGGTATATAGCTGGAACCATGACACTATAATTCTTTTATCCCTTTTTTCATATTATTATAGGCATCACAGGGGAAAATGGAGCATATCTCCATATTCGCCGATCCCTTGGACCTGAGGAAGATGCCAGGACAGCAGCACCACAAGATGAAGAGAGTGGAGATCCTAGGATTCACATCTGCCAAGAGTCTTGTTGAGCTAACATGCCATATTGTTGAGAGCGTAACGTCACTTCAACGCCTTACACTTGAGGCCCATCAGAGTTCTTTTAGGTGTTCTGTGCCTGCTCACAAACGTAGAAAGTGCTCCGAACTGCCCATTGATATTCTAACGGAAGCTCAACGAGCAGTCTTGGCTATCAGGACATACATTGAGCCTAAAGTTCCCTCCGCGGTGAAGCTACGTGTTGTTGAGCCCTGCCGTCGATGCCATGTTGTTAAACTTTAGATGGCAAGCTCAGCATAATTCATCATTATTCAAATATATCATGTAGTCTTTGGATGGGTCGTCAGTTTCTTGGAGCTATGAGAAGTGTCCATTGTGGAGCACTGGCGCTTGAGCGCTTGTGGTACCTTTGTAATCTTTGGATTGGGATAAATTATATTTTCATAATCCTGGCATCAGTTTTTTTTTATACTTCTTCTTGTGTAGTGTGATTGGATGATAATTCAGGAGCCGATGCATATTCTCCAATAATTAGCCGATGCACATAAATGACATGACACCACAAGAAGAGTCATCAGGGACTGTGAATTGTGCAGATTTAATGCTGGTAAACCGGAAGGTAAATCAATTTAGAACAGATACACACACACACACCAAGTGTGCAGTGGCTTAAATCCACAATAATTGAAACAAGTTAAGGTGGCTGCTGCTCAGATGAACAGCAATGATCGATCACAAAATTTATCAGTAGCAGCAGAACATTAGTAGCTAGCTGCTGCTGCTCAGATGAACAGCAATGATCGATCACAAAATTTATCAGTAGCAGGAGAACATTATTAGCTAGCTGCTGCTCAGGTGAACAGCAATGATCAATCACGAAATTTATCAGTAGCAGCAGAACATTATTAGCTAGCCAGAGAAGGAATTGAGAAGCTGGTGAGTGGTGGAAGGATCATAGCTCGTACCATGCATAGATTCAAGACGGAAAGCAAAATTAAAAGAGAAACTGGTGATGTCTGATCAATAGATTCACCACTGAGATTTATTCATTGCCTCCCTTACACCCAGACTCTATCTGCATTCGCTATCTACTAGTAGCATGAAAGCCAAAACTAACTAGCCTCTCTGACTGGATCGGGTGTTCCTAGTACCCACAACGAACCGCAAGCAATCAGTTGAGATGGAGACGCACATCAGAAATAGTAGCACGCGTACGGCAACTCACAGCATTCGTTCGCCGCTGATCCGAGCCTCCTACTACTGGAGCACGACGGCGTAGTCCTCGTACAGCCGCCGCGCCTGATCCTGCATCGACTCGAGACGCTCGGCAACCCACGCGGTGCGCTGCGCCCCGGTCCTCGTCTCGCCACGCTTGTCCTGGAAGGAGTGAGACACCGTCTTCTTAATCCTGTTCGCTAGCTTGAGGGAGAGATCGCGGAGCTGCCCGGCCGTCAGCACGAGAGCCACGCGGCGGATGTCCTTGGCGTTGGCGAGCAGGCGGCGTAGGATGTAGGGGTCGCCGGGCGCGCGGGTGAGCTGCGGCACGATGGAGTAGAGCACCTTCTCGAGCAGGCAGGCGAGAACGGCGACATCGCGCAGCGACTCCTCGCCATCAACGATCCATCCTCCGTTGCCGGTCCCCTCCTCCTCCTCCTCGTGCTCCTCCTCGTCGTGCTCCTCCTCCTCGTCCTCCTCCTCAGCATCGTCGTGGCTGTTCTCGTCGGAGGAGTCGTCGTCGCTGTGCTCGTCGCCGCTGCCGTCGTAGTCGTCGTCGTCGCCGCTCTCCTCCGCCGCCGCCTCCTTGACCAAGTCATCCACGCCCTTGAGCGGATGGAGCTTCTTCGTCAGCAGCGCGAGCATCGGCAACGCGTCGCGCACAGTCTCCACTCCTAGGAAGACGACGCGGTGGGGCGCGTCGGTGCCCTCGAGGTTCTGAGCGTCAGCGAGGACGCGCACCTCCACGACGGGGAGCGCCATCGATCCGCTCGTGCCTGGGCGCGCGCGGTGGAGGGAAGCAGGGGGGCGGCGAGGAGCTGAGGGTAATGGGGGCGGTGGTGGTTTGGTGGGTTTGTGTGGTGGTTTGGGGGCAAAGCGAACGGAACGGAATGCTGCTGCTCCGCCGCGGCCGCCCGCACCAATTTATAACCGCCGCCGCGGCAGAGCGGAGCAGGAACAGGGCAGGCAACAGGCGGCATCGTGGAGGGAGGGAGGGAAAGGGGCCGGGAGGGAGAGAGATCTCTGCTGACGTCACCACTCGGCTTCGACCTTCGATCGGTGGTGGTGGTGGATTGGAGAGCAAGGAACCGCCTCCGATCCGCCGCCGGGAAGGAAGGACGGACGAGGCAGGCAGGGATGATGGATGGATGGGAGGGAGATCGAACAAGCACAGCAAGCAAGCAAGCACTTGCTCGATTCTTGCTAGTGTGGGCCGCCGGGCCAAGACATCCTCAATTCTTTCCTTCATGGGCCGCTTTAATCGTTTTGTGTTACAGCAAAAGGGAGTTTTTTTTTCTCCTTTGATTTTCGAAAGATAAACAGACGAACCAAAAATTTTTTTGAGAAATATACATCTACCGCCGCCGTACCCCTACCACCGTGCCATGTGGTGGTGGTAAGGCCATTTTTATTTTTTTTAAAAAAAATCAATTTTAAAACACTTTTAACCTTTTTTAAAAAAAACAACAAACTGACAAGTGTAAGCATAATCACAAGATCATATCATAATCAACGAGTAGATGCAAATAGTTTATACAAAAATCATGGTAAAAGTACTACTACATCTAAATGCGTCGGTGCCTCTTCGGCCTAGCAGCTCTAGCGCTAGCCCAGGTGTGGTCCCGGGCGTACGTCAAGGGGTCATGTGCCCTGACCACCCCGCGGTCCGAGCTGGTCGGGAGACGGTGCCGCCATGGCCGCCTGCGACGAGCCTGCAGCATCCGGTGTCCCTCCGCCCGCCAACGACGACCCCGCAGTAGTCGGTGTCGCTCCGCCCGCCAACACTATAACCGGGCGCAAAGAGAATGATCATATCCTTATAGCTGTGGGAACTCCAAAAATATCTCAACCTCCTCAAACTGTTTATACTTGATCCACCAAACTTTTTGACTCGTAATACCCGGATGATTTAGCATACAAATTTCTCATGATTTAACATAATACGAAATAAAAACATCCACCATGACCTTTTTTTGGGAGAATAAGGATGCAACATAACTTGTAGAGTAGAAGGGATTGCGAGGTGGAAAGACTGAACAGGAGGAGGTATTTGGGCTGGGGAAGAGCTACAAGAAGGATCCAAAGTGCAGGATAGTTGGATAGGCTATACGGTATAGCCTAGGGGCAAGTAGCTTATTCCACGCTGCTGAAACTTGTTGTTGTTGAGCTGCTCTTTTCAGCAGTAACCAAAACAATTGTGAAGCATAAACTCTGCAGGACTGCAGATGCACGCAGTAACATTTTCTGCTAAACAAGACCTGCTACAGCATCATTACTGGGGATCAATTCCATTGATATAAATTCTTTGTAAGCAAGCACAGAATAATACGCGCATATCCCCATTGCAGAAACAGAAGTCGACTTGCCATATAGCAACAAATGGACAGCAAAAATAACACGATGTCATGCAGCCAAATAGCTTCTAGGCAAACACCAATCCAAACGTACAGCACTCAATAAGGCCGCATTCCAGCACAGCCCCCAGTAAGATCATCAGCCAATGACCAAATGAACAGCACAGCAACAGGGTATGGGTATAGTGCACAGATGGATTGATAAGCAAGATACAGCGAATAAAAAAGGATGGAAATGGTGGTCGAAATGATACTTCAAAATAACATAAACAGTTAATAAGATTTCAGAACAAGAATGCTCAGTACATAGTAGGTATAAGGAGCAACTTGACAGCTCAAACTACATAGGGAACCAAACTCTGGAAGAGAACAAAACCCCATATCCAAGCCTCACTTGAGGGGAATGAACCTTGAGGAGTGAGTGGCACCAATACCGGGCCTACCGTGCTTGACTGGCTTGTACGAGATGGAGAACTCTGCAAGGTAGTGGCCAATCATCTCAGGCTTGATCTCAACCTGGTTGAAGGTCTTGCCATTGTAGACACCAATGATGCTGCCAATCATCTCAGGCACAATGATCATGTTGCGGAGGTGGGTCCTCACTGGCTCCGGCTTCTCACCGGCAGGAGCATCCTTTTTCTGTTTACATAAATTTCATGAACGAACAAATGATCAGTATACTAGATGTTACAATATATATTTAGATCTAGAGTATACAGAAAGTAAAAGAGAAGCATAAAAGGCTGGTTGTCTGGAAGAGTGAAAATGTGAAATCAGTCTGAAACTGAAAACATTGACAAAAATACTAAAATGATTTACTGAAATAGACAACTCAAAGAACCAACCAATATCAATAGCAAATTGATCCTTGGCAGACCTGATAGCAAGCTCGAATCAGCTGATTATACTGGCAGATGCCATGTTAGTTTTGCCATTTTGATGCCAACTCCTTATTACTCATCCAACAAAAAATGACTATTATTTTATTAACATAACAGAAACTCCAATTCTCCAAAATGCATAACATACTGTATACCAGAGTATTTTGAACTAAAAAAACAGAACATGTGAGGACACATTTACAAATTTACATTTGGACAACAAGGTTGAAGAAGCAATAAAAAACAGTAGTGATTCAAATGCAATTAAATCTAATCATGTGAGACATAAACTGACCAAACAAGAAAATGAAGTGCTTTGACAGACTCAAGACAAAGAAACCTACAAAATCTGTAAATAGCAACACAACAATAACCCACAAACTTGTTACAAAAACAAACTATGATCATACAAGCAAATTTCCATTTTCCAGTGAAAGCACATCACTTATACTGTCATCTGTCCCCAATAAAACTATCAGCCAGGCCACAATTAAGTTTAAAAAGAAAAATAAATAATCAAGAACCAGAAGCATGTAATTTGTTCAAGAAAGACAAAGGTGGGGGAGGAAATTAATAAACATGTCAAATGTGATAGACACCACTAAGTTCTGATGGCGGGCTTTCAAAAATAATCTGACGGCAGAGATGGACATGTTAGAATGAAAAATTCAGTGGAACACCAAGTGATAACAATTATTGGAGGGATCATCCCAATACCCACCAATAACACATTAATCGGGCACATGTATGAATGTAGCCTACTTGAAATACCAAAACCAAGCAAAATTGCATATAAGTATTGAATTTCAACATTGCACAGCTCTACACTAAATAAACCAACAACAGAAGGCAATCTAATAATATAATGAATAGAGACCACTATGCTTTCACTATACAACCATTAACAATTGTAACTACTAAGGCAGAAATAATAGCACCTAGCAGCAGTAACACACACCACAGTTAGCAATCCAACGCAATGCCAACTACAAGCACAAAAACAGAGCTACGCAAGCCTAGCAACACAATTCAGAGTTAAACTCAGAGCAAAAAAGTAAATCAGACACCCACCGCTTTGCGCAGCTTCTTGATGAGCGCCATGGGCTTCCTCTTCAGACCCCTCTGGAACCTGCACCGATCGAAACACATCAGATCAAACAAAACCGCAAAAACCGCAGGAGACACCACTGCGAGAAGGAAGTTACCTCCGGCGCGCGCGCGCGGGGAAAAGCTGGACGAGGTCGTCGGTGGACATGTCGAGGAGGGCGTCGAGGTCCACGCCGCGGTAGCTGTACTTGCGGAACGTCCTCTTCTTCGGCTGCCCCGCGGCCGCCACCTCCGTATCCACCTCCACATCCGCCTGCCACAGAGCTGGGCACGGTCAAGGAAGATGAAGAAGGATTGGGTAGGAGGATCTCGGAGGAGATTCTGCTCACCATGGTCGAAGGGGGGGGGAGCGGGAGCTCGAGACGAGGCGCCGGAGATGGGGAGCGGAGGCGCTGCTTCGAGGAGGAGCAAGCGGCGGCGGCGGGTAGGGTTTGGGGAGAGCGTTCGTGAGGGGGTTATATAGTCGGTAGGAATGCCACGTGGCGCGCGCGTGGTAATTTGGGCGGTACAGTTGCTGGGCTTGAAACTTGGGCCTAAATGAGCTAGTTTGCGCTATGGGCCCTAAATGAGCTAAACCACCAGCCCGTATAGCGCTGGACATTTCGAACAACCGGTCTCATAAGCGGCGACGCGACGCGGTCCTCCCGCACTGGTTCTTCTCCCTTCGTCGTCCCCGCCAAATCCCTCTCCCCTAGGCTAGCTGAGGGCGTCGATCAGCTGCTCGAGATCCGCGCCCTGTTCGCTTGGCTTATCAGCCACCAGCCAGCAGTATTTTTCTCTCAGAACAAACCAACCTTCGTTCCTCCGTGACTAAACCCTAGCACGGTTTGTTTCGTATAGCGAGATCTCTCACTGCTGAACCCGCACACCCCGGCCCCGTGGTCCGCTTTATCAATCCCAGTTGCCATCAGTTGACTTGTAATCCCAATTGATGGATCTAATTCACGTATTAAAAATAGTAAAAGTACAGCTCTGAGTTTTGCGGGCCAGATTTCTAGAGTTTTTTTTTAATGTTGGTTTCGAGAGGAAATCGACTCTGTTAATCATCTGAAAAAATTGTGATTTGGTCATGATCATCTGAAAGATTTGTGATTTGGTCATGAGATGATAAACATCTGAATCAACTTGCAATTGCGTTAGTACTAGTACATATTTTACTCGGGAAGCTTGCTATTGCGTTAGTATCCTTTATGCTGCTTACCGCCCAAGTATCGCTTGCTGGATTTATGGGTTTCACTGTGAATAGCAGAACACTGAATTTCTGCATTGGGAAAATGTAAATGGAAATCAAATTGGATAAAGTTACATTTGTTCAACCTATTAAATGTTAATGTTTGCTCTATTATTGGACAAAATCAACATTTATTATGTATACACAGGACGGTGACGATCAACGATAGTATAAGGATCACCAACTTGTGTTTGCGAATTAGTGATGAACACTAGCTAGAGGTTTGGCCGAACCAATATTAGTAATAATAATGATATAAAAGTATTATAGCGAATAGTCAAGAAAATAAGCTAAAATTCGAAGCTCTGTACGTACGTGCTCGATTTGTCTGAAAGGCAAAGGCTGACCCACAAGTTCAGCCAAGTGATAAAAAAAACTACGATATGTGATATATGATGTTTGATAGCTTGGGATGTCGTTGTGTATGTAACTATATTTAATTTAATTATATTTATATCCCTATGTACATATAATGCTTTAGAGCTGCTACGTGGACATATGATGATATGATTAGGTCCATCACTTCAAATTGGATAGATACATGTTTGCTTTATACTTGGGCAATCAATCGATGGATCGAGTGTCACTTTTATCCCCATTGGTTTTCAGTATTTATGCACCCATGTTGCTGGCTTATTTATTAATTCTAGTTGTTTTGCTACTGTGAAAGCTAATAAGCAGTTTTCCTCAACAAAAAAAAAGCTAATAAGCGAGAGTAGAAAACGTGTGTGCCCATCGACAGTCGGTGTGTTACTACTATACATTTATTTCAATTCCTCACTGTGCTTTTCAGATTTCTTTGTTTTTTAGACTTCCTTCTCATTCATTTGTTCATGTATGTAGGCTTGATATATAGATTAAGTGCTACTGCTGTGTATTGCTTTCGCGAAAGAGACGATAATAAGAGGAGCTAATTAGCATTGAGTGGTGGTAGTGGCAGTGCAATTCTCTCTGCATGCTAGCCAGCTATTGCTAGTACTTTGCAGAGAGGATTTTACCTGGGAATCATTCATTCTAGCTAATCGAAATTTATATAAAAAATATATGTTTCATTATTTTTCCGCTAGGAATCGTTCCAGGGCATATTTACTTGGAAATCGAACGATGCCTGACATTTTTGGATCACCTAGCAAGAACTAAAATTTTACTTACGGACTAAAGTTTGGTTAGACTAAAGTACATAAATGTAGGTGACTAAAGTTTAGTTGGGAGTATCCAAGTTTATTAAAAACTAAAAAATATCAATAGAACACAAAAACTATAATATGTGCAATTGTGCATTGGAAGGCGCAAGTGCTACATTCATAAAACTAGAAGCATACTCCACATGTTAATTAGTGTGGAAATTGCAGATGAACCTGAATGAAGTTAGACTAAATTACTTATATGAAGGAATATGCTATTATAAATTATAAAGTAATTGATTGTATTCTGATGCATACTATTCTGATACACCATTGTCAGGAGACGATGACAGCACTGAAGCGACTGCTTCTAAGATGCCACATGCTACGCTGAAGTATGAGACTAGTGAAGACTGTTAGGATCGCTCACTCACAGGCACAAGTGTTAATCTTCTCTTTGGTAGGAATCACTCCCTCTCTCTTTGTCAAGTGCTAATCACTAACACTCAAGATTATCTGGTGGGCAATTACACAAGCACAACAGACGCACACAGAAGGCATCCGCTTCGCACGGCAACATCCGAACTTTGCCAATGACGACCTGGAACCATGCTAGCTATGCACGTATCTCACACACATCTTCTGCTGGCATGTGTCCTACACAACTCTACGTACTACATGCAAAATGGAATTTAAACATGCTGATACATATGAGAATCAAGATTATTCCTAACAAAGACGACGGCCTCAGTGAAGATGAGGAATGGGCTTTGAATGATGATGACTCTACCGAGGAAGATAAAGTAATACCTTGTGAGAATGACACTTCTTTCACCAGTGGCCTTGTGAGACCCATGAGGAGAATGTACACTGGGCCTGACCAGGCAGCACTAAAGGAGCTGCTCAAGGTGTCCGACGTCAACCATCCTGCGTGCACCTCATCCTCGTCCTCGCCGTCAATGAGGGGCGCCCTGGCATCGGGGGACATGCAAGAGTGTAGGAGGCCAGCATCCCCTTGCAGAACAACGGCGACGGGTGTGGCGGCCTGTCCGGAGTTGCGAACGTGGTGTTGGATGGCGACACCCTCCCCAACGGCTGCGCTCGTGCATGGGAGCCGACGGCGCCCCTCCTCGACGGAGGCGCCCGTGCCGGCGGCCGCACCCGTGGGAGCCGGCGACCACAGGGACGACGAGCCGGCGATGGCGACGGTAAGTAGCAGCTTTGCTCTGTTCGGAAGTTGGAAGATGAGCTAACGTTGGTCCCACACGTCAATGGTGGAGGGAGGGGATAAGGATAGTGCCAAAATCGTCCGTTCAGATGGTTTGGAGAAGAAAAACAAAAGCAAAATTTCAAAATTCAAGAAAAAGAGTGGAAAACCCACAGGTCTAAGTTATATTTTGAAAGGTTTGCGAATTGAGGGTTATATGGAGTGAGGCGTGTGGAGATAGGATCAAATTTCGAAATATCTCCCGCTGGATAACATTTGAAACTATAAGTGCACTTAGCCCATTAAAGACAGCCCTACAAAACTACGAGTCCATTAGAAATATCCTGCTAGTCCAACATTTTCAATATATTCACAACATTTTTCATTCAACATTTTTCAGAATGTTGACTAATTTTTCGCCCAACATCCTCAACCGTTTTCAACATTTTAAGAAACGTCAAACCAAATATTTATTCGCATGAATCAACATTTTTCAACATTTTCAAGAAATATTGGACCAACATTTTTTCAAAAGTATAGGCAGTGCCTTCTTTTTTGGCAACGGCGGTCGGCGAGAGCGGCGCGCAGCAGTTGGTTGGCCGCCCAGCCATGGTGGCGGCGGCACTGGCCTCGAGCCACTCGCATAGCCAAGGTCGCGGCCGCGCACAACGGCACGTGGGTCGCCATGGCCGCGGCGAGCGCGCAACGGTGGCGGAGTCGAGGCTAGCCACGCCCGGCTCCCGGCCCGGCCCGGCCAAGGCAACGCGACCTCCGTAGGGGGGCGGTGACACACAAGGACGGTGGGGGCTGGTCGCGGCGGCGCGAGCGCGCGAGGCAAGTGGGAGGAGGGGAGGGCAGTGGCAACGCACCCGAGGTGGCGGCGGTGGGTAGAGGAAGGGAAAGGAGTAAGAAAGGTGAGGTTTGGTTAGTATAGACCTTAGTGGAGTGTTATTGGGTTATAACTATCTTCTGGAAGATATATATGATTACCGCCATGTAGCGCTGGACATCACCTTTTGGAACTAGTTTCCCTTCACAATTATACGTGCACAGTTAATGCCCAATTACTACCCGTGCTCTCTTTACTGAAAATTTCTCCTTTTCTCTACTGCCTTCTTCCCCGTCTCTCTCGCACGAGCTTCCTCCTCGTCAACTGCCCTTCCCCAAAATTTCTGCTTGTTAACGATCGATTTACGTCAACCAAAAGCACTTGTTACACTTTGGTTTGAGCTTTGAATTGTAACTAACCCGCCACTAGGCATATTAATGATGTAACAAGTTCACCCTTGCATGTGGTTTTTGGAGTTTATTGTTTACGCAGGAAATCAACGTTGAAGAGGAGACTTTTGAGATAAGTTCATCAAGCACTTTATGAGAAGATCATGAAGCCCGTCACAAGTCAAGACTCAAGACATGAAGTGATCACAACTCCAAATGACCGAAGCAGTTGCCAACGAGATCAACTCAGCCCGAGAGGTATTCTCGCAGCCTAGAACACCATGATCTTTCAGTGCAGATTCAGAGACTTAAGAGGACTCTAATGGCAAATGTTTGACTACCAAAGTTGTGGGC
This sequence comes from Cenchrus americanus, assembly GCA_947561735.1. Taxonomy (NCBI): domain Eukaryota; kingdom Viridiplantae; phylum Streptophyta; class Magnoliopsida; order Poales; family Poaceae; genus Cenchrus; species Cenchrus americanus. Next base: position 5,833,296 of record OX387240.1, on the reverse strand, counting down.
CTCGACGATAGCTTCGATTTGGACATATGGAAGGCCCAATCGGGTCAAGAAGCTAGGAGATATGGCCCTCGAAATGCCAGCTGCGCAGACAAGTCCGAAATCAGACAGATTATCTTTCGAGGCTGTTTTGGGATCCTATCTTCGTTTCTAAGGAAAGCATCGAATACCAAAGATTAAGATAATTTCGTGGCACACAACCTGGACACCTAATTTGCATTATTTGGAGTCCGGACATGGGAGATATGGTGCCAGCAAGGAAGGTTTGCGAATCAGGAAAATCTGGACGAGGCAGATTTTATGGAAACCAAGTTTGCTTCTCTCGCAAGGAGGATCTCGTGCAAGGCAAGGTGGAGCACGCCTCAAAGGCACCCAAGGGTACAAATACAATCCCCTGGGTGCCCCAAGATGGTTACCCATTGAAATCCATTCATCGGAGAGCCGCCAGAGATCACCACAAGGAGGAGGAGGCCGAGGCCTTGTCGCGGCGCCGCCGGAGTTGGAGGACGACGAGGATTGATCTTCATTGGATGCATCTACTTGTCGTATGAACCTCCCCGGGCCCACTACCTCGGTGGGTACCGGGACCGACTACTCGGTGGGCCCCTCGGGACTACCCGACTTGCGTTGCACGGCACCCGATGGCGTGAAGCACAAGGACTACGAGAGGAGAAGTACTCGGATAGGAAGGCCGTACATGTCCCGCACCGTATAGAGGACTCCTAGACGTACTCGACTTGTATTATCTCCCCGAACCGACTTGTAATCCTCGCCTCCGGACTATATAAGGCGAGGCGGGGACCCCTCCTCTCGGATATACGCATCCGATTGCACCATCTTGTAATCACACCCAAACAATCCCGAGCTACGCAAAGCATACGGGACGTCGGGTATTACGCACCTCGCGGCCCGAACCCGTCTAAATTGTGTGCCACGTGTCTCTTCCTTCGAGTTACCGATCTCGGCGAGGCCACATTCATCTACTTCGGGTACTCCCCTTAGTAGGTTGCCAATCTAAAACACCGACACCGGCGCGCCGCGGGTAGGGGATCTCGCCCGAGATCATATGGCGAACTCGACGGCTTCCGTCTACATCAAACCAACCGTCGCCTTAAATCGCGGCGACACCTTCGTCTTCGGCGCCCCGGGTCCGCACCGCCGACGGCGCCGGGATCTTTCCAACGCCGCCTCACCATGTCGCCCAACCCGGAGACCGGCCACGTGAAACTTCCCGAAGTAGTCACGGGCGAACTCGCCGGCAAGTTCGGCGAAATTTCGCTTTTCGACCAACACGCCGACTTCGAGCCTGGATCCGCCTCCAACTCCAACTCGACGTCCCCGTGGGCCACCATATGCGAGCCGGCTACTCAGCCATCACATGTGGATCCCACCCCTCGCGAGCGCCTCACGCGTGGCCCCCGCAACGTCAGCAGGGCCCGCACAGAGGCTCCCCCTACACACCGGGCTGGCAAGGAGCCTGTACCCGAGTACAACTCGGACTCCGACCCCGCCCCCGGCCACGCCTCGGACTCCAACCCCCTCTTCGGCTTCTACTCGGACTCCGCGTACGAGTTCGACTTCGGGTCGGACCCTAAGGATCCCGAGTCCGAGGACAACTCTACTGAGCAACCCTTATCAGGACCGGCTTCTGGGCTGGTTATAACATCCACACCCGCTGGGAGATTCGTCTACTGGCCAGACCGCAAGCCCGCCGACCTGATAGACGGGAACTCACGCTACGTCGCCTACCTCGACTCGCTTCCCTTTCAGGAGGGAACACCGCTCGCTCGAGCCGAGGAGTATACTCCAACTGAGGTGGCGAGCTCTGACTCCAGTCTTGGCAACCCTGATCGCCAAGTCTTCATGGCTGCCGGCGACACGCCAGGACCTTCAGGGACGGCAGAGGACCGGCACATTGAAGACATCTCCGCAGACGAGCTGTCTGCTGAAGCACCCGCGGATGAGACCGACGCCAATAGGGACGCTCGACGTGAGCGTAACAGAAAGCGGAACGAACGGCGCCGGCGTCTCCGAGACAACCTCCCCATCCGCAACCTCGCAGAAGCCCTCGAACATTTCGAGAGCAGGGTACACACCACCCCGGAGCAATGCCTTATGTTGATCACGGCGATCGCACGCCAAGCTCGGGGGATATGTGCGGAGAAGTCATCGCCAAGCTTGCAAAAGACGCTTACTTCATGCGAGTCGACAACAAGGTCACCCAGTGCCCCCGCCAGAACCGCGACAACGAAGCTACAAGTCGTAGCGCGGACTTCGGTCGTAACCGTACTCGAGCCGAGCCGCCGGCTCGGCCCAACCGTACTCGTGCAAACGCCGACAAACCCTCACAAGGCGGCAACGGCGCGCGCGGCTGCGGCCGGCGATCGCGAGATCATCCCCCACCGCGACCCCGGTGGCGGAGGCAACAACGGCGGAAGCTCCAACCATGGGGCCAACGGGAGGGCCGGTGGCGGAGGCAATCGCGGCGGCCGAGGCCACGCGAACGCCCACGCCTCCGGGCCTCACGGGGCGGCTACGACGCCCTCCGAAGATCGAGGAGCTACGGCGCAAGAAGGCTTCTACGTCAGGCGACAACGACGACTTCCCCCACCTTCTCTCGCGCGACTTCGTAACCTCCTCCTCCTAGAGAAATTCAAGCCTCTGGGAATCACCAAGTACGACACGAAGTAGGATCCCATCCAATGGCTCGGATGCTACGCCCTCTCCATCGAGAACGCCGGTGGCAACAACAACACCAAGTGCCTCTACTTCCCGTTCGCCCGGACCAAGCCCCCGCTCACATGGCTCGAGTCGCCGGACAAGCACTCGATCGACAAGTGGGACCGACCGAAGGAGCGGTTCACTAGCAACTTCGCGGGCGCTATGGGCCGATCGGGTACTCGCATGGACCCGACTATGGTAAAACAGAACAAGGCGAGACCCTTCGCAAGTACATGCGGTGCTTCTTCGACAAGCGTGCCATCGTAGTCGACGTCACCGACAAGGAGGTCATCGACCTCTTCCAAGACGGTCTCTACCACCGTCGCACCTTCGAAGACTTCGGTCGACGCCGCCCCAGGTCCATCACTCATCTTAAGGATATGATCACCTCCTGGGCGGATGAAGAAGATAAAGCCAACACCAAGTACGATGCCATCCGTGGCAAGAGCAAACAGAACACGGGCGGTGGCAGCAGCAACAACGGGAACCAAGGCGGTCGCAATAACAATAACTACTCGGGTCCCAACCGCAAGCGCAAGCCAGACAACACTGTCGCAGCTATCCAGCGCCCTGCGAAGGAGAACTCGAAGAAGACCCCCGGCGGCTTCAAAGACCCGTCGAAAGAGAAGTGCCCGTGGCATCCGGACGACAATCACACCACCGAGCAAGGTGCTACCAACTCGGCGAGCACTCAAGGGTACCCCGCAGCCACCGCACCCTCATGACAAGAAAGGCAAGAAGAAGAACGACGAAGGCAATGGCGACTTCTAGGAACCCGACAAGATGGTCAACGTCCTATTCGGCGGACTACCCGGCGGACGGGAACAAAAGGCTACCCGTCAAGAAGTCATGAGCATTGAACCGGCGGTTCCGACCCCTCTTAGGTGGTCGGAGGTACCCATTATCTTCTCCCGCGCGGATCAATGGACAAGTAACAAGGTCCTCATCGACGGTGGAAGCGGGCTCAACGTCCTTTTCGCCAAGACCTTGAAGAAGATGAAGCTCGACATCACCCACATGCTCACCAAGAGCACCTCGCCCTTCTACGGCATCGTCCCCGGCAACGCGGCTATCCCACTGGGCTCAGTGGTCCTGCCAGTTACCTTCGGGGAATCTCGGGACAACTATCGTACCGAGTACATCAAGTTCGAAGTCGCGGACTTCGAGACCTCCTACCATGCCATCCTCGGCAGACCGGCTATCGCCAAGTTCATGGCGGTACCCCACTACACCTACTTGGTACTCAAGATGCCAAGTCCAGCAGGTGTACTCTCACTGCAAGGGGACTTGAAGATCTCGCACGACTGCGACACGGAAGCTGTGGAGATCGCCTCCACAAATCAAGTACCCAATGCAATGATGGAGATCTACGCTGCGTCGAAGAAGCTTGCCCCAAGTGAACTCGACATCCCTGAGAAGTCGGACAAAGCTAACAAGCCTCCGCCAGCTGAGGAGGTTCTGGTCAAAACAATCGACCTCGGGACAGGCGACACAGGAAGACCACCACCATCGGGGCGGGTCTCAACCCCAAATAGGAAGACGCGCTCATCAACTTCCTCCGGCTAACCGCGAGCATCTTCGCGTGGAAGCCAGCGGACATGCCAGGGGTGCCCAGGGAGTTGATTGAGCATTCCCCGAACGTCGATCCTAAAGCTACCCCGAAGCGACAACACCTCCGCCGTTTCGCCGATGACAGACGGGACGCCATCAAGATGGAACTCGCCAAACTACTCACGGCCGGCTTCATCGAGAAGTCTTTCATCCCGAGTGGCTCGCCAACCTCGTCCTCGTCCGCAAGAAGAACTTGAACGAGTGGAGGATGTGCGTCGACTACACCGACCTCAACAAGCACCGCCCCAAGGACCCCTTCGGGTTGCCGCGGATTGACCAAGTCATCGACTCCACGGGGGGCCGCGACCTGCTCTCGCTTCCTCAACCGCTACTCCGGTACCACCGGATCGCGATCAAGGAAGAAGACCGGAGAAGACCGTGTTCATCACCCCGTTTGGCGCGTCATCGCTACACGACCATGTCTTTCGGGTTGAAGAACGCCGCGCTACATACCAACGAGCTATCCGGGCTCGCTTCAAGAGGCAACTCAACAAGAACGTCGAAGCCTATGTGGATGACGTGGTCGTCAAGACTAGAAACTCCAGCACGCTCATCGACGATCTTGAAGAGACTTTCGCATCCCTGCGCGAGTACCGCTGGAAGCTCAACCCGAACAAGTGCGTCTTCGGTGTACCTTCGGGCAAACTACTCGGCTTCATCATCAGCCATCGCGGCATCGAAGCCAACCCCGAGAAGATCTCCGCCATCACCAGCATGAAAGCTCCCACGTGCATCAAAGACGTCCAGAAGCTGACCGGGTGCATGGCGGCCTTGAACAGATTTATCTCGAAGCTTGGAGAACGGGGGCTCCCCTTCTTCAAACTACTCAAGCACCAAGAGAAGTTCGTGTGGACCACAGAGGCGGACCAAGCCCTTGCCCAGCTCAAGGACTTCCTATCGAAGCCACCAGTCCTCACGGCTCCTCGCAAAGGCGAGCAACTCTTTGCTCTACCTCGCTACGACTACTCATGTGGTCGCATCGCCATCGTCGTCGAGCGGCGGGAAGACGGCCACACCTACTCAATCTAGCGCCCGGTCTACTTCGTCAGCGAGGTCCTATCGAGTCCAAGGCACGCTACCAGCCCGACACGAAGCTCCCGTACGTAGTGCTAATCACCTCGCGGAAGCTACGACAATACTTCCGGGAGTACTCGATCTCCGTCGTCACCAACTACCCCCGCTCGGCGACATTCTCGCGGAACCAAGATGCTACCGGAAGAATCTCCAAGTGGGCGGTCGATCTCGGTGCCCTCAACATCGACTTCAAGCCACGCACGGCCATCAAGTCGCAGGCACTAGTCGACTTCATGGCGGAGTGGCGGGAGAATCAACTACCTACTCCAACCGAGCGACCGCAGCACTAGGTGATGTACTTCGACGACTCACTCAACCTCGAGGGCGCGGTGCGGGGGTACTCTTGATCTCTCCAACGGGCGAACAACTCAAGTACGTCCTGCGATCTTCCGGAAGGTCTCAAACAACGATGCCGAGTACGAAGCTCGCTACACGGGCTCCGCCTCGCGGCTTCACCGGGCATCAAGCGGCTACTAGTCTACGGCGACTCCGCGGTGGTCATCAACCAAGTCAACAAGTCCCGGGACCACAACAAGGAGAACATGGACGCCATCGCCTAGAAGTCCGCAAGCTCGAGACTCGAGTTCCACCACGTCGTCCGCGACAACAATGTTGCGGCGGATGTCTCGTCGAAGCTTGGTTCTACTCGCGCTCAAGTACCCGGCGGGTGTCTTCGTCCATGAGCTTCACGCGCCATCCATCCGGAGCCGCGCCACCGACCACTATCCCGGCCGCACCCCCCCCTCGACCGGCTAGGAGGTCATGATGATCGACGTGGACTGGAGGCAGCCCTTCATCGACTACCTCAGCAAGCAGAAGGTTCCCTCGGACAAGAATTTGGCAGAGCAGCTCATCCGCCATGCCAAGTCCTATGTCCTCGTCGGAGACAAGCTCTACAGGCGGGGCGCATCTTCAGGAGTACTCATGAAGTGCGTTCCCAGACAAGAAGGCAAAGACATCTTGGAGGAGATCCACAAAGGCGTCTGCGGCAACCACGCGTCCTCTCGCACGCTGGTCAGCAAGGCCTTCCGACGAGCCTTCTACTGGCCCACAGCTCTGGGCGACGCTGAAGAACTTGTCAGAAGGTGCCAAGGGTGCCAATACTTCGCCAAGCAGCAACATGTCCCAGCCTACAAGCTAGTCACCATACCGCCAACCTGGCCTTTCGCTTCTTCGGGGGCTCGACATGATTGGGCCACTCCCAACTACGCCAGGTGGATTCAACAGAGTACTTGGTGGCCATCGACAAGTTCACCAAGTGGATCGAGGTCAAGCCGGTCACATGCCCCAAGGCCGACGAGTACTCGACTTCTGGATGAACTCGTGCATCGCTACGAACTACCCCACCGCATCATCACGGACACGGGCTCCAACTTCAACAACCACCGGTTTCCGGGAGTACCGCGAGAACGAGCGGGATCGACGTCCGATATGTCTCAGTCGCCCATCCTCGGGCCAATGGACAAGTCGAGCGCGCCAATGGGATGGTGCTCGACGCTCTCAAAAAGCGGCCACACGACGCCGCAAACACCAAAGGAGGCAAGTGGATCAAGGAACTACCCAATGCTCTGCGGGGGGCTACGTACTCGGCCCTCCAAGCCAACGGGCGATCTCCATACTTCCCGGTCTACAACACCGAAGCAATCCTCCCCGCCGATGTCATGTGGGACTCACCGGCGGTGGGGGCACTATGACGAAGGCATCTTTGAAGACGACGAGACGAGTTGACATCGATGGACTCGAAGAAGCTCCCTCGCGCCGCCCTCGTCCGGTCGGCAAGGTACCTAGAGGGTATCCGACGCTACCACGACCGCAATGTTAAGGAACACTCTTTCAACGTTGGTGATCTTGTCCTCCGTCGCATCCCGAGAACACGGAAGGACTACACAAGCTCGGCTCGCCACGGGAAGGTCCCTTCACGGTTGCAAAGGTGACCGGGGCCGGCTCCTACCGCCTCCCGACGCTTGAAGGCGACGACGTCAACAACTCGTGGAACATCGACCGGCTACGTTGATTCTACGCCTAGTCTATATGACTACTCCGGGGGCTTCGGTCTACACGACTACTCAAAGACCCCTCCGCCGTAAGCGGCCTCCGGTCCCGAGCTTTTGTCTCCGGACTACTCCACTCCAAGATCCGGTCCATGCGGCTACTAACGGATCTTGGGTTGCGACGAGCGACAAAGGACTCTAGCGGCGGTCTGCGAGAGACCACGTACTTCTAGATCCGGCCTATATGGCTACTAACGGATCTACCGCCGCAAGCGGCTCTACGCCCTAGCACTACTTAGCCGTAAGCGGCCTCCGGTCCCGGCGACTACTCGTAACAACGGCCACGGCCATCCCGGTGTACTTCTTCGGTAATAAAGTTTGATTATCTATCAACTACTTTCTTGTCTCCTTCCCTCGGCGGGACTACGCCGAGTACGACTACTCGCGACGACTCCACGATGGGACTCGCACTTTCGGATCGCGATAATGAGTACTCATTCATGGAAGTTTCCTTCATTAATACTTAAACAAGTTCTTTACAACTATTTATGTACAACTACGCTACAAGCTAACATTACGGGACTACCGGAGATTGAGTTTCTCGGCGACTTGTTCGAAGAATGGGCGCCATCTCGCTCCGGCGGCTCCGCGTCTTGCTCGTCGGTGCGGTTGGCGGCTAGTCCACGGCGACTACGTCCACGGGAGCTTTTGGGAAGTATGACTTCATGAAGGCCGGCACACCGGTTCGGGATCGACTTCGCCAAGTGCTTGACGTAGGTCGCCAAGCGCCGCCGGGGGCTTCCCTCGGTCGATCCACCAAAGGAGCAATCTTCGGACCGCCGGGGTGAGGCACCGGTAGCCTCGCGATGCGGAGCGCGGCTTCCTCAAGTTCCTTGAGTTGAGCCCGCGACCTCTTGCGATCCTCATTCGGCTTACGCAAGGATTTGTAGCGATTGACGAGGTCACGATTTGATGTAATACGGAGCTCCATGTGCTTGTCGCACTCGTAAGCAAGCTCCTTATAATCGTACTCCGCTACTCGGCGGGCCTCCTCGCTCTCGGTAGAAGAGGTTCTTTGTCACACCGTTTTCCGAAGAAAACCGAATGCATCTCATACGTGTGCCATAACCACAATTTCACACATATGATAGACAAATGAGTGTAATATCATAGTACAATGCTCAAAACGTACATAGAGAGGTTTATTAAATTTATTACACTCATCGATAGACACGAAGGTCTAAACACGAACATCGATAGCTAGACGATGGAACACCGTCTCCAACTTCACAAGCTCCCGATCGGGGGCAACGCGAGCCTCGGAATCCATCGAACTCGTCGAAGAACTCTGCTCCGCATCCTCCTCGAACACATATGGCAAGGGTGAGTACACTTATGGTTGGTACTCGGCCCCGTGGGGGAAAAATGCAAAAGCTATCAAGGGTAGGCTAGGGTTTCAGCGGTAAGCATTTTAAGTTGGTCAAATTTTATTAGCGAGCACCTATTTACTAAGTGTAAGTATATACCACCCCAAAACTTAACTTTTCAAGACTATTCCTCCAAATCATAAGTAAACCACAATTGGAAAAACCATTTCTAGTTAACTATCATGTGAGGGTCCAAGCCGCTCTTGACCGTGAGCACGGCTGATCGATCAGTTTTCACTCTGCAGAGGTTGTACACTTTACCCACAGTTCGTGTTCCCCATCTCCGCCGGGTTTGCAAAGCCCTTAAACACTTCCGAGGTGAGTGGCAAGGGGTTCACTACGAAGCCTTTACAAAGGCGTGCAAAACACCAATATCCCACGACGATTCTGACTCGGGGCGGACCATAACCCTCCCTAGTGGTCGGCACCTTAGCAAAGGCTACTACCCCAAAAGGACCGGGCTATACCCCCGCAACCCGAGCCCCCTGTGTTCCTTCCGACAAGGGCTATTAGATATTTTACACTCCTAATTATTTGGCTAAGCCGAGCCATGTGGACCGTGGTTGCACTTGTTTTCTCGGGTGGTTCTCCATGTTTTAAGTTACATGTTCTTGAAACTCCATATACACAAATTCCATTTAAATTCAACATTTTAAAAGATAACTTCCATTCCCAAAGTATAGCATCTAAGCATTTAACTACCCAAACATTTATTTAAAACAAGGTAGGCAAGGTATAAGGATTAAAATCTAGTCATTTCCTTAATAGGCATTTCCCATCAAAATTTATGCATAACAATTAAAATTTAAAGTGTGATAACATGCAAGTTATTAGGACCAAAAAGAGTATGCAGGGGGGAAATCCACTTGCCTTCTTCTCCTAAAAATTGGGGCTCAGTTTCTTCAAAAGATTGCTCCTGCTCAAACTCGAACGGCACGTCCTCTACGATCACACAAGAAAAACAAACAATAAATAAAACAGTACATCAAACATTGCTAAAAGTCTAATACAAGCTTCTAAAACTAATGTGCTTGTTGAGACGATCGCGTGGACACAAAAATCACCTAAATCGGAGCTAAGACGGAAAAGTTATGATTAAAACAAATTTCAGGGACTGTTTTGTAAAAGTAAATAATCCTTAGGGGGGGTTTCTATAAAAATTCAGGGGCTAAAACATAATTATAAATATAAACTAGAGGTCCTAGGTGCAAAAAGGGCTTTTTGGACTGCAGGTGAACATTTTTGAAAGGTTAAGGGCTAAACTATAAAAAACCGGGGCCGACTTGCTAAGCTTTTATACGGTGGGAGGACCGGCTTGTAAATAGCGAAAAGGTCGGGGCCTCTTTAGCAAAATTGCCGGCGAACCCTAGTTTGACCGGTACCCTTTCTCGTTTGACCGGCGGATTGGACGATGCGAGCCGTTGGCTCGGGGACGGGCGGTGGGGGTCGGCTAAGCGAAAGGGGCGGCGCACAGGTCCGGTTGCGGCGGCGCGCGGCTAAGGGCGGCGGCGCTCGCCGGCCGGCTCGCCGGCGGCGGCCCAAAAACTGCTACGGTGCACTAAACAGCAAGGAAAATGCACCAAAATGAAGAGGAGGAGAAGAGGAAACCACCGAGCGACTCGAAGAGGAAGAAGAGGCGGCGGCGGAGCGGATCGGCGGCGGGCGCGGAGCTCGGTTCGGGTTCCCGGGGGCGGCGGTGTAGAGGGGGAGAGAAGCTCGATTGAGCGGTGCGGGGTGGAGAGGAGCTCGGGGGCGGCGTTTTATAGGTGGTGGCGAAAGCGGAGGGGTCGCGGGCGAGGCGGTGGACGGCGGGCATGGCGGCGGCCGCCATTGATGGCGGCGGCTCGGTGGGCGGCCGTTTCCGGGGAGAGGAAGGGGCGGGGTCGGTTTGGGTGGCGTGGTGGAGTGCCGCCGCGCACTTGGAGGGAGGGGAAGCGGCGCGGGGAGGCGAGGGGCGCCGGGCGGGGGCGGCGGCGGGCGGGGGGGGGGGATGGGGGCGGCCGGCGGCGGGTTGAAGAAGACCCGACGGGGGCCCCACCCGTCGGTGGTGCGAGGGAGGAGAGCGGGCGGAGGGGTAAGGTGGGCGGGGCCGGGCCGCGCGCGAAATAAAGGATAGGTGGGTTGGGGAGGTGGGGGGCGCGCGGGTGAGAAAGAAAAGGTGGGTTGGGTCGTTAGGGTGGAATGGGTTGGGGTGTCTTTTGTTTTTTTTTTTTTTTCTTTCTCGTTTTTTTTTCTATTCCTTTTCTCTCATTTCTTTTCAAACTTTTACTCAAAGTCTTTTCAAAATTTTTTAAACCAACTTTTAAACCACACAATCAATCAAAAGCCCATGCATTCAACATGATGCACAATCACTTAGTGAATTCTAAATTAATTAATTATTATTGCATATATTTAAAGGCAAATTTAATTATTCAAATTCATAAATCCTTAGAAAATAAAATTCTAGTTGTTGCTAGCATTTTTTTAAGTGATGGAATTTTGGGTGTTACAAATCCTACCCCCTTAAAGAGAATCTCGTCCTCGAGATTCAGGAAGATTGGGAAACAAATGAGAGGAAATTCTCGCCATAAGCTCATCTTCTCTTTCCCAAGTAGCTTCTTCCTCTGAGTGGTGACTCCATTGGACTTTGCACATTTTAATGACTTTGCTTCGGGTAATTCTTTGTGATGTGTCTAGAATTTTGATAGGGTGTTCCTTATAGGTTAGATCATCCTTCACATCAAGATCTTCCAAAGGTAGGTGGTCTACTTTAGTTTCACTTGAACACTTCTTGGTGAGATACATGAAACACATCATGTACATCCGACAATCGAGCCGGGAGTTCTAATTGATAGGCAACTTCTCCCTTTCTTTCTAAGATCTTGAAAGGTCCAATGAATCGTGGTGACAACTTCCCTCTAATCTTGAATCTTCGTAGACCTCTAATGGGTGATACTCGAGATACACATAATCTCCTACTTCAAACACAACTTCTCTCCTTTTGGGATCGGCGTAACTCTTTTGTCGTGATCGAGCGGTCTTGAGATTTTCCCGAATTATCTCAACTTGTCTTTCGGCTTCTTTTATAATGTCCGGTCCAAAAAGTTGACTCTCCCCTGTTTGATCCCGGTACAATGGTGTTCGCACTTTCTCCCGTATAAGGCTTCAAAAGGGGCCATCTTAAGGCCGGTTTGGTAGGTCGTTATTGTAGGCAAACTACGCATATGGCAAACTTTTATCCCAGCTACCTCCATGCTTTAAGGCACATGCCCTAAGCATATCCTCAAGGATTTGATTTGTCCTTTCGGTTTGACCATCTGTTTGTGGATGATACGCAGAACTGAAGTTAAGCTTTGTATCCATTGATTCATGTAGCTTTCCCCAGAAACGTGATGTAAACTGTGTCCCACGGTCAGATACTATCCTCTTTGGAACTCCATGTAGGCATACAATTCTGGACATATACAGTTCTGCAAGTTTGGCTCCGGTGTAGGTAGTTTTGACAGGTATAAAGTGAGCAACCTTGGTTAACCTATCCACAATGACCCATATGGAGTCATATCCGTCACGGTACGTGGCAATCCCACAATAAAATCCATGCCTATTTCCTCCCATTTCCACTCGGGTACTTTCGGTGGTTGAAGCAAACACCGCCGGTCTACGATATTCTGCTTTTACCTTTGGCATATGTCACATAGAGCTACATAAGCAGCAACATCCTTTTTCATTCCATACCACCAGTATTTCTGCTTCAAATCTTGGTACATCTTGGTGCTTCCGGGATGGATCGAATAGGCAGAGTCATGTGCCTCCTTAAGTATAGTCTCTCGAAGATGATCAATTTCGGGCACACAGATTCTATTCCTGAACCAAATAGTTCCTTGGTCATCTCTTCTGAAATCTGGAACCTTGCCAGCATCAATCAATCGTCCATACTCCTTAATCTTCTCATCTGTCCTTTGACCCTTCCTGATTTCTTGTTCAAGTGTAGATTCTACTTCCAACGTCATAGCTTCACTCTGGGTGACGATTCCCAGATTAAGACGTGCCATCTCCCAACACAACTCTTGAGGCATCACATGAGCTATCAATGCGTTTGCCTGACTTTTCCGACTCAAGGCATCTGCCACTACGTTTGCCTTGCCGGGATGATACTGGATGTCCAGATCATAGTCTTTGATTAATTCCAACCATCTACGCTGTCTGAGATTTAGATCCTTCTGGGTGAAGATGTACTTCAAGCTCTTATGGTCAGTGAAGATGCGACACCTATTTCCGATCATATATTGCCTCCAAATTTTTAGAGCGTGCACAATGGCGCCCAACTCCAAATCGTGAGTGGGGTAATTTTGCTCATGTTTTCTCAATTGCCTAGAAGCATAAGCAATCACTTTTCCCTCTTGCATCGGTACACGACCAAGTCCCCGAAGTGAAGCGTCACAATACACATCAAAGCTCTTGTGAATATCCGGCATTATTAACACGGGAGAGCCGTGGTTAATCTCTTCTTTAGTTCCTCAAAACTATCCTCGCACTTGGCATCCCACTTAAATTCCTTTCCCTTCTCTAACAATGAGGTGAGAGGTTTTACAATCTTCGAGAATCCTTCGATGAATCGACGGTAATAACCTGCCAATCCAAGGAAGCTTCTGATCTCAGCCACATTCTTAGGCGGATTCCGATCCAATACGGCCTTCACCTTACTCGGGTCTACCGCTATTCCACCCTCTCGTGATAATATGCCCAAGGAAGGAAACTTCCTTTAGCCAAAAATCACATTTGCTGAATTTGGCATATAACCGATGTTCTCGTAGTTTACGCAAAGCACGAGTCTCGGTGTCCCTCATGCTCTTCTTCATTTGGGGAGAACACCAGAATGTCATCGATGAAAACTACCACAAACCTATCAAGGTACTCCATGAATACTTTATTCATCGGATACATGAAGTATCTTTGGTGCATTTGTCAATCCAAAGGGCATAACCGTGAACTCGTATAAGCCATATCTAGATGTGAAAGCAGTTTTGGGAATGTCCTCTAGTCGGATTTTCGATTGATGGTACCGGATCTTAGATCGATCTTGGAGAATATTTTAGCACCTTTCATCTGATCGAACAAATCTCCAATCCTGGGTAAAGGGTACTTATTCTTGATGGTAACATCATTAAGGGGACGATAATCTATGCACATTCTTCTAGTTCCATCTTTCTTATCAACAAAGAGAATGGGAGACCCCCAAGGTGACGAACTAGGTCGGATGTAACCTTTACTAAGCAACTCATCTATTTGTTTCTTTAATTCGGCCAAATCCTTAACATTCATCCCATATGGTCTTTTATAAATAGGAGCGATACCGGGTAAAAGTTCAATGCTTTGAATTCAATGTCGCGGTCGGGCGGCATACACGGTAACTCATCCGGAAATACATCGGGATACTCGTTCACAACTTTGATCTCCTCTATGGATTTGCCCTTTGCTTGAATTCACTGTTCCTTGTTCTTCGGATGAGTTATCCACTCTGAACTCAATTCTGTCTCCTTGTGGGCTAGTCAAAACCACTGATCTCTTGCGACACTGAATCACCCCGTCATGCTTGCGCAGCCAATCCATTCCAAGTATGACATCTATTCCCCAAGATTTTAAAACTACTAGGTCGGCTAGAAATTCTATCTCATTAAGTTTAAGGTTCACCCGTGGACATATGTGTCTGGCTTTCATTTCTCCGCCTGGGGAGCTAACTAGTAATGGTGTCTTCATAAGACTCATGGGCAAGCTATATTTTTCCACAAATTGATGGGTAACAAATGAATGTGATGCTCCAGAATCGAATAAAACGGATGCGAGTTCGAATTGACAAGGAACGTACCAAGCACGACTTCGGGAGCTTCCCGAGCTCGCTCAACCGTCACGTGGTTTACTTTCCCACGCACAAAGTTTTGTTGAGCCCCGTTGCCCCGAGGAGTAGAATTCCCCGGTGCGAATCCGAGAGGATGGTTGCCCGGGCTTCGACCATTGCCCTTCGTGGAGTTTGCATTCCACGCTTGGGACGATTATTGGCATAATGCCCTAACTCTCCGCACTTGAAGCATCCATTAGGTTGAGCCGGTGCGGTGTTTCTCACCGGAGCACCCGGGGTATTGTTTGGGCGACTCTCTGTTGCCGAATTGGGGTACGTGGTGTCTGCTGATGAAAGCGCTGGGGCTGCTGAGCTGAGCGCTGGAATGACTGGGTTCTGTCGAAAATTCCCACTATATCCTCCCGAGCGGAACTGAGGATTCTGTGGTGCACTATAGCGAGGACGTGTGTTGCTTGCTAGATTGCCCTTGGTTCTGGAACTTGCGTTTCTGGTCTCCAAGTTCTCTGCGCTTGCTTTCAAGACCGATAGCTTTGTCTAATAGGGTCCGGGAAGTTGGGGAAAGTGTGGCTCGGAGCCGATAGTTCAGTGGCCCTATAAGACCATCCAGAAATCGTTCCTGCCTCTTCGGGTCAGTGTCCACTTCATCTGGAGCATACCGAGACAGTTGGGTGAACTTGTCCCGATACTCGCTGACGGACATGCTGCCTTGCTTCAGAGCGAGAAACTCCTTCTGCTTCAGCTTTATTATTCCAGACGGAATGTGGTGAGTACGGAAAGCGTCCTGGAATTCCTGCCAGGTGATAGTGTCTGCAGCGGCATGTGCTACAGTGTAGGCATCCCACCAATCGGCTGCAGCACCCTCTAAGCGTCCCGAGGCATACAGGACTTTCTCTCTATCATTGCACTGAGTGATGTTTAGTTTCTTATTGATAGTCTTGAGCCAATCATCTGCATCAAGAGGATCCACCGAGTGGGAGTAGGTGGGTGGATGGTGGCTCATAAACTCTCTCGTGTCCGTTGACCGGTGGAGGTGGTGGAGGTCCTTGTGGTGGCGGGTTGTTCTGCTGTGCCTGCAAGTTACGGGACCGTTGCGGTAAGATTCGAATCAACCGCATTTGAGCCGTAAAGAACTGCCGCATAGTTGGATCCATTGCTAATCCCCGAGGTGGAGGTGAGGCGGGATTCTGCCGATTAGCGATGTGGGCACGTATCACGGGCGGTATGTCTCGTCCACCTCCGGACTTCGGTGTTTACCATCCGATTGTTAGAGAAAGTCATTTCGGATAAGAGCGAGTATCGATAAACATGAGTAAGAGAAAGGGGGCTAAGATTAAATTTAAACTTAATTATTTTATTAATGCTCATGCGGCCATCACACCACAAGGCATTCCGGTCAAACAAAAACCCAAATCAAACATGTTTGCAACCAACAATCATTATTACATCGATTACGTCCTCGCGAGGGACGGGTCTAACGATCTCATCTCACGGGGCATCCTAGCCTAGAAGACTCGTGGTGGCGGACGAAGAGCCGTAACGAAGCCTCTTGCGGGGTGGGGACTCCGCGGGGAAAGGGGTCTCGTCGGGCTCGACGGGTGGCTCCCTACCATCACGCTCGGCCTCCCGGTCGAGCAATCCTCGGCGTAGGCGTCCTTCGGCTCACCGTGGGTCCGCTCCCGGCTCGGCCATAGCACCCTCCCGGGTCGGTGTTGAGTGCTTTGCCGTGACACGGGCAAGAGTGTGAAGGCGTGGGTCCTCGGAGCGGTCGGCGGTACCACCGTCCGCTCGGTGCCACCGGTACGACGAGGGATGTGGCGGTAGTCGGCGAGGCTCAACTCCCGGTCATGCCCGAAACGAAGAGAGAACAAGGCCCTCCCGGCGGCGTTGCCGACCGATGCCCGGTAGGTAGAGTGAGGTGTAGTAGAATCATGAGTCGTGCGCGAGATATACCCTCTGCGGCATGGTTGCGCACCCCGATGTGGACTGCGGTCGGGTAGTAGGTGCCCGGTGGAGGTTCGTTCCGGTTTGTGAGTGACGTACATGGGGTACACGGTGTTCCCCGGCTCCGGTAAAGTGTTCCTCGGCGGCCAAGGGAAGTAGCCAAGTGCCACCTCGACGAGTGCATGATGCGGTACGGGTCTCCCTCACGAGGTCCCTCGTAGTATGCATCGTCCCTCTCCTCGTTGTCGTCCTCCGTAGCCTCACTTGTCCTCGGTGTCATCGCCGAGTTGTGTGGATCTCCTTCCGCGGCAACCGGTGCGGGATCCTCGGGGGCGACGGGAGGAGCCGCCGGTGAGGCGGGGGCGGTGGTGGCGGGGAAGGCGAGAGGTCGCGGAGATCCTAGCTCTCCATCCGAGTACACCTCCCGGGATGGCTCCATCCTCGGCTTCTACGAAGAAGTAGGGGTCCTCCGGTTCCTCCCGAGGCCGGACGAGGGAGGGGGCAACGTGCTCCGAATGGCTGAGTCCTGGCCATCTATGAAAGAAAACTGAAATCAGAGCAGAATAAAACAATAAAGGGGACAAGGTTTTAACAAAAGCTAATAAGATAGATTTTTAGGTGTATTTAGGGGATTTTTTTTTTGAATGAGAGAGCTGAAATGTCTTTCTAGATAATGTCCTTATTTCGACCATTTCTATCTAAGGCTCGCGTCCTACGATCGCATTGCTCGATACCACTCTGTCACACCCGTTTTCCGAAGAGAACCGAATGCATCTCATACGTGTGCCATAACCACAATTTCACACATATGATAGACAAATGAGTGTAATATCATAGTACAATGCTCAAAACGTACATAGAGAGGTTTATTAAATTTATTACACTCATCGATAGACACGAAGGTCTAAACACGAACATCGATAGCTAGACGATGGAACACCGTCTCCAACTTCACAAGCTCCCCGATCGGGGGCAACGCGAGCCTCAGAATCCATCGAACTCGTCGAAGAACTCTGCTCCGGCATCCTCCTCTGAACACATATGGCAAGGGTGAGTACACTTATGGTTGGTACTCAGCCCGTGGGGGGAAAATGCAAAAGCTGTCAAGGGTAGGCTAGGGTTTCAGCGGTAAGCATTTTAAGTTGGTCAAATTTTATTAGCGAGCACTTATTTACTAAGTGTAAGTATATACCACCCCAAAACTTAGCTTTTCAAGACTATTCCTCCAAATCATAAGTAAACCACAATTGGAAAAAAATCCATTTCTAGTAAACTATCATGTGAGGGTCCAAGCCGCTCTTGACCGTGAGCACGGTCGATCGATCGGTTTTCACTCTGCGAGAGGTTGTACACTTTACCCACGGTTCGTGTTCCCCATCTCGCCGGGTTTGCAAAGCCCTTAAACACTTCCGAGGTGAGTGGCAAGGGGTTCACTACGAAGCCTTTACAAAGGCGTGCAAAACACTAATATCCCACGACGATTCTGACTCGGGGCGGACCATAACCCTCCCTAGTGGTCGGCACCTTAGCAAAGGCTACTACCCCAAAAGGACCGGGCTATACCCCCGCAACCCGGAGCCCCCCGTGTTCCTTCCGACAAGGGCTATTAGATATTTTACACTCCTAATTATTTGGCTAAGCCGAGCCATGTGGACTGTGGTTGCCTTGTTTTCTCGGGTGGTTCTCCATGTTTTAAGTTACATGTTCTTGAAACTCCATAGACACAAATTCCATTTAAATTCAACATTTTGAAAGATAACTTCCATTCCCAAAGTATAGCATCTAAGCATTTAACTACCCAAACATTTATTTAAAACAAGGTAGGCAAGGTATAAGGATTAAAATCTAGTCATTTCCTTAATAGGCATTTCCCGTCAAAATTTATGCATAACAATTAAAATTTAAAGTGTGATAACATGCAAGTTATTAGGACCAAAAAGAGTATGCAGGGGGGGAAATCCACTTGCCTTCTTCTCCTAAAAATTGGGGCTCAGTTTCTTCAAAAGATTGCTCCTGCTCAAACTCGAACGGCACGTCCTCTACGATCACACAAGAAAAACAAACAATAAATAAAACAGTACATCAAACATTGCTAAAAGTCTAATACAAGCTTCTAAAACTAATGTGCTTGTTGAGACGATCGCGTGGACACAAAAATCACCTAAATCGGAGCTAAGACGGAAAAGTTATGATTAAAACAAATTTCAGGGACTGTTTTGTAAAAGTAAATAATCCTTAGGGGGTTTTCTATAAAAATTCAGGGGCTAAAACATAATTATAAATATAATCTAGAGGTCCTAGGTGCAAAAAGGGCTTTTTGGATTGCAGTGAGCATTTTTGAAAGGTTAAGGGCTAAACTATAAAAAACCAGGGGCTGACTTGCTAAGCTTTTATACAGTGGGAGGACCGGCTTGTAAATAGCGAAAAGGTCAGGGCCTCTTTAGCAAAATTGCCGGCGAACCCTAGTTTGACCGGTACCCTTTCTGTTTGACCGGGCGGATTGGACTGATCTGAGCCGTTGGCTCAGATCGGGCGGTGGGGGTCGACTGCGAGCGAAAGGGGGCGGCGCCTGGTCTGGTTGCGGCGGCGCGCGGCTAAGGGCGGCGGCGCTCGCCGGCCGGCTCGCCGGCGGCGGCCCAAAAACTGCTACGGTGCACTAAACAGCAAGGGAAATGCACCAAAATGAAGAGGAGGAGAAGAGGAAACCACTGAGCGACTCGAAGAGGAAGAAGAGGCGGCGGCGGAGCGGATCGGCGGCGGGCGCGGAGCTCCGGTTCGGGTTCCCTGGGGGCGGCGGTGTAGAGGGGGAGAGAAGCTCGATTGAGCGGTGCGGGGTGGAGAGGAGCTCGGGGGCGGCGTTTTATAGGTGGTGGGGAAAGCGGAGGGGTCGCGGGCGAGGCGGTGGACGGCGGGCATGGCGGCGGCCGCCATTGATGGCGAGCGGCTCGGTGGGCGGCCGTTTCGGGGAGAGGAAGGGGCGGGGTCGGTTTGGGCGGCGTGGTGGAGTGCCGCCGCGCACTTGGAGGGAGGGGAAGCGGCGCGGGGGAGGCGAGGGGGCGCGGGCGGGCGGCGGCCGGCGGGCGGGGGGATGGGGGCGGCGGCGGCGGGTTGAAGAAGACCCGACGGGGGGCCCCACCCCGTCGGTGGTGCGAGGGAGGAGAGCGGGCCGGAGGGGTAAGGTGGGCCGGCTGGGCCGCGCAGAAAAATAAAGGATAGGTGGGTTGGGGAGGTGGGCTGCGCGGGTGAGAAAGAAAAGGTGGGTTGGGCTGTTAGGGTGGAATGGGTTAGGGTGTCTTTTGTTTTTTTTTCTTTTCTTTTCTTTTTTTTTAAATTCCTTTTTCCCTCATTTCTTTTCAAACTTTTACTCAAAGACTTTTCAAAATTTTTAAACCAACTTTTAAACCACACAATCAATCAAAAGCCCATGCATTCAACATGATGCACAATCACTTAGTGAATTCTAAATTAATTAATTATTATTGCATATATTTAAAGGCAAATTTAATTATTCAAATTCATTAATCCTTAGAAAATAAAATTCTAGTTGTTGCTAGCATTTTTTTAAGTGATGGAATTTTGGGTGTTACATTCTTCGGATCGGTCTCCGAAGTCTTCACCGATCGACCTTGGTCTCAAGATCCGCAATCAACAAAGGCATACCGGGTCGGACTACCTCAAGCTACCATCAACAAGTACCCGATAAGGCGGTCGGGTACCTTTATTCTTGTTGCGGAGAGACTTGTTCTTCCGCACCGGATCGTCGCTCTTCGCCCGCATGTCCCGGATATCGTTATGATACTTGGCGAAGGCGGTGTCCAGCTTCGACTGCATCGCGGCAGCGTGCTTCCGGGACTTCACGAGTTCCTCTTCCAAGGCCTCCGCCCGGGGTACTGTGTCGCCGAACCCTTGAAGCATGTCGGACTTCTGCCGGGACCTCTCTGCGACGTTCTGCAACAGACAACAGATATCAACTGGGTACTCAACACCAAAGGATTGACTACTCAAAGGTGTCGATTACTCACCTTCATTCACTGCTCAGCTCGGCGCATTGCCTCCGGTGACGAGCCACCGTCGGCCCCGGGTCGACTAGATCATCCACCAACAGCTCGGTCCCGCTACGACTACTCGTTGCGGCCTCGGTCATTGGTGCCGAGCGGATTGGCTCGGCGTCCCGAATCTCGGCGAGCGGACGACCACTTCTAGAGCGGGTTCGCGGCGCGCGCCGTCGCCTTCTCCCCCAGTCGCCGCGGCGGCTTCTCCGACGGCCTTCTCCACCGGCTCGGGGGCTCCTCCGGCGGCTCCTTGGGTCTCCCGGTGCCACGTCTTCAACGGGCACCGCCGCCGGGATATCACTCCCCCTCGGCTTCGGCACACCGTCGACAAAAGGACAACCGCATCGGTCATGCACGGCGGCTACGACTACTCTCGGGGCTACTTGCACCCGAGAGAGTACTCACCTTCAACGACGCCGACCTCGAGCAACGTAGCCTCGGCGGTCGGCGCCTCGGGCTCGCCCGAGGGGCGGGAGCGGACCCCTCGGCGGGCGGCGTGACTTTCTCTTCCGCAACCGCTATGGCGGGTTCATCCTCCTCCCAGGACAAGCCCGTCGATTTCCTGCAAGAGTACACAAGTTGGTTGTCACCCCAGTACGACTACCACACCCAATGTACTACTCGGGAAGAATCAACACTTACAAGCTTGATCAGACCACCGTTACGGTTGGGGCGCCGAGGATACTGGCAATGTCGACCAGTCCCGCCTCGGCAGGCGCCTCTTCTTGCGCCTCAGTAGCCGCTGCCTCTTCAACGGCAGCAGCGGCCGGTTCTGCGCCCCCCTCGGCCAGCGGGGGGGCGGCGCTCCCGACCGCGCCAAAAGCTCCTCCACGGTGGGGGTTGGGCTACGACTATCCCCAACTGGTTCACCCACTGTGCCCCAATCGCCTTCGATGCCCTGCTCAACGGGGTCGAAAGGCGGCATCTCCTACAATCAAGGCGTCGTCAACACATAAGATCGAGACATGAGTACTCGACTACCCTAGTGAAGATGTCTTACCTCCTGGGATGTGGTCTCAGTGACCTTCAACTTCTTGGCCACGCGCTTGCGGGCCACGTTGCACGGCTTCCTTGGCGGCACGGGCAGACTAGCCTCCAGGCTAGTCGGCAGATCCTGAACGAGAGGGATGTGCGGCAATCCAGGGCGGCTGAATCTTGACCGCAGCTGAAAGCGCTCCTGGAGCGTCTCCTCATCGTCGTCCTCCTCGGACGAGTCTTCGACGACTACTGTGCGTCTCCTTCGCCAACTTCGCACCGCTCCTTGGTCTTGGCCCTCCCTTCCTCTGGGACCTCGACGAGCCGAGGAGGCGAGGCCGGCTCGGAGACGAACTTCGCCAAGTCATCCCGCAAGAATCACGGCTCATAGGCACGACTACTCTTCGGCAATGAGTACTCGACAATGGGGATGGCTACCGACCTTGTTTGGTGGGCGCGCGACGGAGTACGGGCACGGCGTATACGCCGGCATATCCTTGAAGATTCGCTCGGCTTGTCGACGATGTCGTCGTCGTCCACCTCATCTCCGGCATCCGCGACGTGTCGTCGTCGGCCGCCGGTGTACTCGTACCCTAGTGTGTCGCGAGCCATCAACGGCCGCACCCCGCGCTTCATGAAGGCGAAGGCCACATGTTCGGCCCTCGGCCGGCTTCCCCTCGGCGCCTTGATCTTCGCCGGCCGGCTCGGGCAGCCGCGATCTTCTTGCATCGTCGGCTCGAGTTCCACCACGGCCGGTGTTTGGGCTACTTCCTGCTTGACTTCGGCAGCTCGGGGTGGTGGTTGGTCACATAGAACCACTTCGCTTTCCAATCCTGGTTGGAATCTATCAACTTGTAGGAGAGGTACTGCTCGGCGGCATCCTCCCTCATCTGGATCCCCGCTCCTCCGACTACTCGGGGATTGCTGGCGCTGGGCTGAGGCTTCACCCGGAAGAACTTCTAGAACAAGATCCAATGGGGCTTGATCCCCAAGAAGGCTTCGCGGAAATGTACAAAGACGGTGGTGTGGAAGATACCGTTGGGGTTGAGGATGAGGTACTCGATGCCGTAGTACCCCAGCAGCCCTTTGAAGAAGTCGGCGGCGGGGAGTGAAAGTCCGCGCTCCGCGAACCGGTGAACATCGGAATCTCGTCGGATTCTTCTCCATGGGGTACGCATCCCCTCGCGGCGGCTCTCCACATATCCACCTCCTTCTCCCGCAAGAACCCACCGTTGAGAAGGGCCGGCGGATCTTCGGTCTTGGCCTTGGACTTCTTCCACTCGCGGTTCGGATGCGGTCGCGGCGGAGACACGGCGGCGATGTCCCCGCGGCGGATCCGACGGCCTTTTCACGGGCCCTCTTCTTCCCATCGGCGGCCTTCGCGATCTTCGACGGTGAAGGTTTCATTCTCTAGGTGCATGGTGTCTTCACGCGCATTCGCTCGGGGGCTACGGCAATGGCTTCCTACGGCGGCGCGATTGGATCTACAACTTTCTCAATAGCGGCAGGCACGCACCGGCGATGATCCCCGGCTAGATGCTGCTAGGAATGGCTGCGAATGCGTTGGGTGAAAAACCCTAAGGGTTTTGGCTTCTATTTATAAGTCAACGCGGCGGCCCCTCCAACGGCGGATGGATAAGTACGCGCTCGGTGACTCGGCGGCGCGCGCTGCCTCTTCAACTTCTACTAGTCGACGCGCCTCATCTCGGGGGCTCGGCTACTTCTACTCGACTTCCTGGGTAGCGACAATACTCCAGAGCAACTCAGGACACATTTTACAAGATGACCCTTCACTTCGAGAGGAAGTACTCGACTCAAGGCTCGGGGGCTCCGTGCCACGTGTCCTTCAATTTTTTCTCCAGATTTTCGGGATATTCTTGCTAAAACTTCAGATGGACCCTCAGCCAGAGTCTACAACTCAACCTAAGGCTCGGGAGCTACTCCATATGGAGTGCGATTTTGAAATCGCACTTCCATATCAGTCTCGGCTTCAAGACAACACGGGCATCGTTGAAGACCTTCAAGGGCAGCACTCGAGGACGCTTGGGACTACTCGAGAAGACTTCAGAATTGCTCAAACATCAGCTGGAGTACATTCCAGCCTCGGGATGCTTCAACTACTCTTGAGGACTTTTGACTTGTAGTACTCGGGGACGCTTGAGGACTACTCGTTAAGGCCGTCAAGACTACTTGAAGCTATCATTCTCGACTACAAAGTACTCAGGGGCTTGTCGTATGGACCTCCCTGGGCCCACTACCTCGGTGGGTGCCAGGACTGACTACTTGGTGGGCCCCTGGTACTACCCGACTTGCGCTGCACGGCACCTGATGGCGTGAAGCACAAGGACCACAGAGGAGAAGTACTCGGATAGGAAGTTGTACATGTCTCGCACTGTATGGAGGACTCCTAGACGTACTCGACTTAAATTCTCTCCTTGAACCGACTTGTAACCCCGCCTCCCGGACTATATAAGGCGAGGCGGGGACCCCTCCTCTCGGATATACACATCCGATTGCACCATCTTGTAATCACACCCAATCAATCCAGAGCTACGCAGCATACAGGACGTAGGGTATTACGCACCTCGCGGCCCGAACCTGTCTAAATTGTGTGCCACGTGTCTCTTCCTTCGAGTTACCGATATCGGCAAGGCCACATTCATCTACTTCGGGTACTCCCCTTAGTAGGTTGCCAGTCTAAAACACCGACATCTACCACATTCAACGGTACCATGCTTAGCATCTTGATGGAGTAGATTCATCGTCTACCACATTCAACGGTACCATGCTTAGCATCTTGACGGAGTAGATTCATCGTGTGTCCGTGGAGTTTTAATGGATCTTGATATGTAGTCACCCCCTCTTATTTAGATCATAATCTATTGTTCCTTTGTTGATGATGCTTAATGCTAAAGCTTTGGCCACCATGCTTTTCAGGTCACTCCCGTGGATCGCGTCTACATACCGTGATCATCAATAGGTTTAGCACAGATTACCTTCGTGTAGTGACAGTACGGGGGGAGGGAAAATGCTAAACCGTGGTCACATGTTTAGATAGATTAGATCGATTTTATCATGTTTAGGTGGTTGCATCTTCAAGTACCCTAGACTCCATGGGCAAATGTTCTCCATAACTTGTGTATCTCACATCTCTCATTTGACCTAGACTAGATTGATTTTGACATGTCTTAGTTCATAGATTAGATTGTCCTTAGTTCATAGATTAATTTTTCATCCAAAGGTTTGCATCAACTAGATTAGTGCTAGGTCAAATGCTAGTGACCCCCTTGCTCCGCAGATTGACAAGAACCTAAGGAATCACCCCGTGGTGAAAAGGCTAGTGGTCCATACTGTAACCATCTAGGCCCTTTCACACCTTTGGTAAGGGTGTGTTTCAGAGATAAATGACAACCATATATTTGTGACTAACCTTTGTTTTGTAGCGGACTATATCTTGGGTTATTAGCATAAGTAATCAATGAAAAGAGACCTCCCAATTTGAAATTATGGACGATCTACGAACAAATGCTACAAGGCTAAGGACTTTGTTAGTTCCAAGTGTCACAAGGAGATGAAGGACACTTGGATTGCTAGTTTGTAGTGTTTGACCGTAATATTAAGAGGGGTTCATGCACTAGTAGCTTGACCATGCACCAAAAGCCATGAATTTATGCACACTCAAGTTCCTTGGATGCTAAACAGGTCAAAGTACTCTTGGAAACAAAGTAGAAGCAAAAGAATCGACTGAAAACTCAAAGGTGCTTGAATTGGATGAGTTAAAAACAAAATTACACTATCGAATGATCCGACACCCTCAATTCTAGTTGCGTCAGATGAGTTCTACGACTGTCAAATTCAAATGTGATCGTATGATGAAACCGATGGTACATGCATCGATTCATCCGATGCCTTAGGATTTAGTAACAGTAAGGATTGAAGTTCTGACACTTCAGCACCGGATGATCTGACGACCAGGACAACGATTCATCCAACGCCTTCATTCAAATTAGACAGAGACGCGCCAAGGATTTTGCTTTAGCACTAGATGAAATGACGCTTCAAGGATACATCAGCTCATACGATGCCTGTGTACAAGTTAGACAGAGACGCACCGAGTGGATGGACTTCAGCACCGGATAGAACGACAGTGCACCAGAACATAGTGTCGGTGCATTGACTGGGTCACTTGTGTTTAACGGCTATATAGCGGCTTGTGAGTGACCAGATGATCTGACGCCTGCGCAGGGGGAACCGTCGGTTCATCCGACGGTACTACTTTTTAGGGAAACTTTTCGAACGACTAGCCACCCTTGCTAGGTCTATATATATATATGACCCCCTACGTCTCTTGAGCTGCCTTTGCCACTGAAGATCTACATTAGCCAAGGAGAGAAAGAGATAGTGTTCTTGCTCATTTGGGATTCTTTTCCTCTTGTTTGAGGAGCTCTTTCTTAGTGATCAAGGGTTTCATGGTGCATATCATGGCTTAGCTGAGTGCTCAGATCAAATGAAGGTGTGTGAGCTTATTACTCTTGGAGATTGACGGCTCCTAGACGGTCTTGGTGCTTTGGGGTTCTTGGTGAGCTCTTGGAGATTGTGGGAGCCTCAAGAAAGCTTGGTGTACACGTTTCGAGACCCTAATCTTTATCTTTAAGCTTCGATTGGTTCACTCAAACGTCATTCTTGAGATTTGTTGATTATCGGTATTGTGAAATTGCTGCTATAGTTCTACATCTGACTCATGTGTCTTTGCAAGGCCAAGAGCAAATTCACCACTATGATGATTGTACAAGAAAATAAAACTATGTCAGCTACCAAAGATGATGTCAACCATCTCAAATGGTTGGTGAAATTCAAGGACCATTTCAGCCACAGGATGCTAAAAAAAACAGGAGCTGAAATGTTCCATAAAGAAAAACGAAGGGGTCTAGAACAATTTTCTAAAGGTTAGGCTCAGCTCGTGCATTCAGAATGCACATTTATAACATCTTTTCTATGATATAACTACCTTGTGCGCATCATCAATTTTCCTCTATTCTATATTTTTTAGACTATTTGATGTTTGGGACCAATGC
Organism: Cenchrus americanus; assembly: GCA_947561735.1. Taxonomy (NCBI): domain Eukaryota; kingdom Viridiplantae; phylum Streptophyta; class Magnoliopsida; order Poales; family Poaceae; genus Cenchrus; species Cenchrus americanus. Next base: position 5,806,593 of record OX387240.1, on the reverse strand, counting down.
AAATAAAGGTGGAACTGTATATTGTGAACAGGCACCTGCTGCACATTAATTCACCAGAGGGCCACTGAAGGAATCCAGGGAAGTAGTTGAGATCACCGAGACTGATGGTGAGTTCAATTGCTAGGGTCCATTGACTGTTGTTTTTGTGGTGCTTCTATGGTGTTTGATGTAATGCACCTGATAAGCTGTCTTGTGTCTGTTGTACAATGCAGGGAGGTTCTTATGCATGATCCGTGAACACCTAACCCTAGATGGACCAACAAAGTGATGTGCATGGCCTTTTGCAAAGAAGTTCACTCAGGAATTCCCAATGTGGCAGGTCATTATACCTATCATTCTGATGGTGGTATGAATTGCTAAAAAATTGGACTAGGACTCGTTCGTTGTGGGGTTGTGGTTTGGACTTTGGAGTAGCTTTGCTTCGGGAGCTTGAGGGAGCCTATTGCTTTGCTGGAATTCAGGATTGCGAATGGTAGAAGCAAGTGAATGTAACGACTAGCGAGTCACTGTTTGGAGCTCGTGTGAAGTTCAAAGTTTAATTATTGGTTGCTCTTAGGGGATAAATGTAGTTAACCTAGATGTGTGATGTTCATTTGATCCTTACCCTGCCTTTGTTCTTCATGGTACACACCACCTTTGCCACCAAATTTTGTGACTCATCTAACTTTTGCTCTTCTTGTGCTGCAGTGTGCTATCTGAATTTGGTTCTAGCTAGCTAGTAAGCCTGTTCTTTCACACCCATGTTTTCATTTAGTGTTGCCTTTTCTTTTTGATGTTTTATGAGCTTTTATGATATCAAAGGGCCCCAACTATCCAAGAAGATCTAGCCTCTTGCGTCGTACAAGGATTACACATTTGCTGCATATGTAAGTGATATTGCGGTTTTCAAAAGGACTGATCCGGTAGGGAAATTGTTGTGCTACCTTCGTCCACAGTTAGTTATATCAAGTTTGTACAAACAAATACTTATCTATTGGAAAGCTTGTTCATTTTTTGTGTTCAGAAAGTAATCAAGAAGGCTAATATCATGTGAAATTAGAATTTTGGATGGTGGTTGTGATGTGTTCACTTTACAAACTTACAAAGGAGATCCATGCAACATGGATCACCATATATGTCCATCAAACTGCAATGTAGACAAGCCTTTCTTATTTATGATCTTACAATCACTTTTAATCAGGTTGTTACTTGGAGTAAACATGAAGAGAAGGTCAGCAACATGTTGTACATGTTCGGACAATATGTTCTGAGTGAATATGCTAAAGGTAATATATTAATTTGAGCCTTCAAATGAGCAGAACCAAACATTGAGCCAGTTGTAAGCATATCATTGGGGAACAAGTTTACTCCAACCTGTATCATGCATCCTTATACCTATCTAAATAATGTGATTAATTAAAGCTATATCTGAAAATTTTGCTTGGAAATAGTTTGCAGTCTAAACTTCATGTGCATTCTGTTTGTTTTCTATTAACAAATCTGTTTCTATATCAGGTAATTGTTGGTAGTGAAGAAGGCCCCTTGCAGTTGTGGGATATCAGCACAAAGAAAAAATTGCTAAGTGTTGGGAGTCAGCAATTCGTTGTTGTGTTTCCTCACCTACTTTAGATGTAGTTGTTGTTGGATGTTTTGATGGGACAGTTCATGTTCATAAAATGTGATATGCTGAAGAATTAATGTCTTTCAACCATCAGGTTCGTGGTGCTGTGACTGCATTGTCATTTCGAGCAGGTAATTTGATAAAGATATTGCTAAGTGCAAACTTTCTTACTATATGTAGTCAGCCATACTTTTAGAAGGATGGGGAAAAATCTTCTGTGGTTCATTGTTCTGTGCTTGTTAGTTCAAGCCCTGTACTTGTTTTCCTTAATATAAGTGACTATTATCGTATTGAATGCTTGTTGACACAGGCACCACCCACTTCCTTAATACCTGAGATCCAGCTCAGTAACTATACTTTCTATTATTGACTACTAAGCTTGAACAAGCTTGTAAGAGTACAATTTCTGCTAAAATCTCCCTATAAATCACTTGCATTTTCTGATAAATAACCTAGGTGCTTTGCACATGTTTAGTTCATGTATTAGCATGTCACTAAGATTAGGCAAGTGTCCCGTGCCAAATATTTTTTGTGGCGAAGAAACTAAGCTGGAACCCCATCATCCAAGTGTTTCACTCATGGATGTGCAAAAGGATTTTGGGGAGAATGAGAGAGACAAAGATAACCAACACAGAGTTGAATTGGCTTTACTCGGCTTTAATTGCCAGGCAGCCAATCGACCCCACTCACCGTTGAACGTGTATTTTGGTACACCAAGCATGTTCATTACACTTTGGTTTGGATTTGATTATGGAACTAACCCGCCACTAGGCACACTAATCATATAACTAGTTCATCTATGTGCATGCATTTGAAAGTGTTGTGTTTATGTGGGAAAAGATGGACATAAAGAACGGATTCACAACAAGTTCAAAGGAGCATTTACGGAGTCTTGTTCGTGTTCATGAGCTTGATGAAATCACTTCCAATGGTGGCAAGTACCGAAGTTCTACGAAGGAACACCCCCGTGGATTGAAGCGTAAAAGACCGAACTTCATGTGAAGAGAACCTCCATCTTGGATGCGAGTATGACATCATCAAAATCATGCAAGTGGAGGGGGCAAAGAGCATAATTACATGAGGACCCACGGGAGTGAAGGGGCGACCGAACCGGGCCGAGGTGGGCCCGAGGGCCGGTCGGCCCAGGCCGGCCGGCCCGGCCCACTTTGGTGGCCGGTTCGGCCTCCGTTTCCTTGCACTCGAAAGATTTTCAACCCTAAAACCCCGAAGGTGCCGCCAATCGAAAGGAGGAGAGTCATTCGCACCATAGGCCATCCACAAGCTAGAGAGAGAGGAGGAGGATCTCCGGAGGGAGATCAACCACCTCGAAGGAAGCACCCTCTCATGGAGAAGAAGGAAGACACCGTCGAAGGGAAACCATGATCAACGGTGCTATGTCCAGCACCTTGATGGGGTAATCTTCTTGTTCGTCCATGGGTTGTAATCGATCTTGAGATGTAATCATACTTTGTCGGATTATCTACCTATCATCTTGTGTTAAATATACTTTAATGCTTAAGGTTAGCTACCATGCCGTAAAGGGAGTATAGGCCTCAATGCTTCCTTGGATCCATTCAATATGCCGTGTCCATCATAGGTCTAGTCATGAATACCTTCGTGTAGTGACAGTACGAGAGGAGGGAAAGGGCGAAACCGTGGTCACAACCCCGATAGATTAGATTGGTTTTCATGTCTTTAAGTGATTGCATGCTCTAGTATTGTATACCCGTGGGCGAGTGTCTTTTATCTTGATATCTTAATCGTTCTCTCTAGTGTAGCTTAGTTGTTTTCTAGTATAATAATAGTTAGGGTTTGAGTAGCTAGTGCGTAGAAGTAGATTGAACGCTTGTAATCCCCTTGCTCCACGGATTGACAAGAACCTTGGGAATCCCGTGGTGAAAAATGTGTGGCGTCCGTACGCTTGCGGATCGTAGAGGGATACGTCTTTTATCGGTCAACACTCACCTATGATCAACCGATGGTGTTGTGAAGCAACATCGGGTTCGAGAGATATTAGCTCGGGGTGTTACCTCTCCATGTTGGCTATCTCTTTGAGACCGGTGATTCCAAGAAACTCAGAGCATCTCCTAGGCGGGACTTCCCTTGGATTTGATTATATGAAGCAAGGCAAATATATAAGTGGAGATGAGAGAGAAGGTTTCAAAGTGGCCAAAGTAAACTTACCCCTTCCGGATGGAAGATTAAGACTTTTTCTTGAGGGGAAAGAAGATTGATTACCCCTTTATATGAAGCAAGGAAAATATATAAGTGGAGATGAGAGAGATTAGAGGAAGGACTTCTTGTGCCGGCGAAGAAACAAATAAGAGAGGAAGGATTATAGGAGAAGGTTCTCCGCGGCACAAGAAGAAGGTGCACAACAAAATTATGTGCCACCATTTGGAGGAATTCCCGCGCCGCCGAGTACTACGGTGGTGTACTAATGCAAGCATGGGGGAGTGGTGCAACCATACCCCCACCAAATTTTGCGGTACCCAACGTAGCCTTTGCGGAGCCATATGTGCATCTTCCTCAACCACAACAATGTGTGGCCATCATTGGAGGATATGCTGCGAGAAACATGCAAAATATCGCAGCCATCCAAACCAATGCAAACCAAATGGGTGAAGGAAATGCAAACATCGCTTATGAGCTTGGACACCTTCACTTAGCACTGCCGGGACAATTCATAGGAGGAGCGGTGCAATCCTATTATGAGCAAGGGTACAACAACCAAGACTATCAATATCAACCACCGGCGGAAGATTAGGGAGAGGAGGAGCTTTAGTTATCTTTCCATTACCCCCTTTTCTTTAATTTTCAGCTTGTATGCGCCTATGTATGCGTAGTGTTTTCAGTTTTTATTTTAAATTTTCAGCATGTTTTTATTTTCATCATGAACAAGGTCACCACCTTGTTTTTATCTTTGGTAAAGTCATGAAATTTATGCCATGATGATATATGATTATAATTGCCGCTTTGTTTATCTTTGTATTTGTTTTATGCATGATTAAGCTAATGCTCTCTTAAAATACAAATCTGAAATTATCTAAATGCCAGCTTAATCTTTAGTGGAGGTTATGATAAAAATAAAGACCCATAGTGTTTTATGTGCTCTCAAGTTTTATATGGATTAAAGAGGATTTATTTTTCTTAAAAGTAATGCTAATCTTGTCATAAATAACACTTGCATGTTGCTCTACCTATCCAGAGCCATATATATTTGAGTGCAAAAACCTTAGTGTACAAGATTTATTTTTGGGTGAGTTATTTCAGGCCTTGATTTCTCTGGTCCGAGACTAAGAAGCTGGTCATTCCGTTTTTGTGTATCTATCTTATTGCTAGCCTTTTATCCGTGCATTGTGCATCCCCACATCGGAGATCTCACAAACCTCGCCGGATATCCACTCTTAAAACCAAAAATCATCTTTTATATTTACCTCCTTGACCAAGCTTATCATTGAGTATGGATCACCAATTCAAGGAAGATCGCAAGATGGTGCCAAGATTGAAGATTTCAAGTATCTCTCCAAAGGGAAAATATTTCTAGTACCTACCTTATCTCTATCACCTCTTTGCCCGAGGACGAGCAAACGGCTAAGCATGGGGGAGGAGGTAGGTACAATGCAATTTTAGAGTTCAAAGGGGAGCAAATAAAAAAATTTGATGAGAAAGAAAAAGAAAAATGATAAAGAGAAGGAAAGAAGAAAAAAGAACAAAAAGAAAAATATGTATGAGAAAAAGAAAAAAATGTGTGAATATGATTAAAATAAAGTAAGCTCCTCAGTTCTCTAAAGTGCATTAGGAATTTCAAGGTTTCAAGATTAAAAGATCGAAACTCATCTTTCTAACCATGTGCAATCCGATAACGAGGACTTCCTTTGTGCCTCGGGATCACTCTTTGCCTTTTGCACATGTCCACCTATCTCAAGTGTGTGTATTTTTCTCTCCCCCTCCTTGATATAACATCATTTTCCAGTGACCTTTTTGACGAGTCTCGGTAAGACCATGAGAAGCTTGTCTTGTTTTGACAACATCTCATTTATAATATCTTGGTAGGACTAAACTTTCCCAAAGAGCTCTATATAAAGCCTACCACATATATGAATGTTATGAGAGGGGAAGGAGTAGAATAAATAGGCTTGAGAGACAAGATGAGAGTTCATGAGCAAGATGCAAGGTGGTTTAAATTTGTGAACTTGGTTTAACTATTTTTCATCTCGCTCTTTATTTCAAAATTTCTGAGATCTATTTGAATTTTGGGAGCATGTTAATACTTGTGGGATAAGCTTAATTAATAATCTACCCTCCGTAGGGATGAAGGCTAGTACATTATGGAACTTTAAAGAACTAAACTTTTGAGAGCATTATGTTTTCTCGTGTATGATCAAGTGCAAGGTTTAAACAATGAAGGGCAATGATGATATCCATCAAAGGCTTACTCGAGGACGAGCGAGGTTTAAGCATGGGGGAGATGTTGACGGTGAAATTCCATCAACCTAGCCATGAGTTTTACCTTCAGTGTTGGCATGACTTTTGTATCTTATCCATTGGTACTAACCCCCTTGGTATAACAAGTTCATTCATGCTTGTCGGTTTTGGAGTTTAGTGTTTATGCAGGGTTTTAGCGTTGAAAGCAAGACTTTCAGGATAAGTTCATCAAGCACCTCATGACAAGACTTTGAAGCCCGGTGCAAGTCATGCAATGAAGCTAACATGACTCCAAGAAGCCCAGGGGCCAAGCCCGAGAAGATGACAAACTCCGAGGACCTAGCCGAAAAGTGTCGAATCTTTTGAGACAAGGAGCTTCGTCCAATTCGGAGAGAAACTAACGACAAGGGCCCACATGCGAAGGGGGAAGGATCTAAAAGACTCGGGAACCAACGCCGAGTGAAGGAGGCCGTGGACCGGGCCGAAATGGGCCCGGGCCGGCCGGCCCGGCCCGTTTCGAGGCCCGCCGCCCCCTCTTGACCTAGGTGCCTCTCGGGCTATTTATGGCCCCCTGACCGAGAGCCACACATCAATCAATTCGTCATCCGTCGCCGAGGAGCAGAGAAGCTTGAGGGACACCATCTCGGAGATGAGGGTCGTGCTAGTTGTCTAGGGTCTCCCTAGCCGACGTGGGAACCTTGCATTGAAGACCACGTCGGAGCTCCGGAGCAAGGATCAAGATCGAGGTAGGATCCCAGTGGTGATCTTGTTCATGTAATCATTCATGGTGAAGTCTTTAAGTGAAGCTGATTTCTTGCGATCAAGTGCCTTCTCGATGATTTTGTTCTCCCTTGGTTTTACTTCTTCCCCAATCTATACTTAAGATAGATTGCATAGGGTGCTCTTGTAGCCGCGGTGGCTAGAGGTGCATACCGGACCGACCAAGTGATTTCAACCTGTTCTTATCGAACTCGCCCTAGACTACCTGCATGAATAGGGGTGTGTTGTGACGAACGGTGGCTCGAAAGGCAGGCGTTTTCGGAATCGAACCGGAGGCCACGGTTTAAAGATGCTTTTAATGAGATTCACTTTTCTATCTTCATCTATCTTGTTTGGAGCTACAACATAAGCATGATCTAGACTCTCTAGATCGGTTATCTCTTGTTTCCTCTTGCTACCTCTTTAGTAGATTAGATTAGATGTGTTTACTTGATGATCTCTTAGATTAGATGCAACTTAGTTCTTCATAAGATAGCTTTCCTTGCTTTACTAGATTGAATCCTTGCGTTGCACATTGTTCCACAGATTCGATACCTTGGGTTCACCACTCGAGGGAAGAAGGGCCGCTTGACTACGACGGGGGATTTGTCCGCTTGCAAATCCATATGAAGTTTGATACGAATATACACCGTCAACAATAGTCCGTTTTTATAAAATAAATCTATTTATCCACAATCCATAGTCCATATTTATACAACAAAACTAATTAAATTAAATTCATAGACCATTTTTATATAATAAAAATATTTTAAAATTATACACAATCCATAGACCATTTTTATATAATAAAAATATTTTAAAATTATACACAATCCATAGTCCATACTTATAATAAATTTATTTATACACAATGCATAGTCCATTTTTATAAATTAAATCTATTTATCCACAATACATAGTCCATATTGAAAAATTATACATAATCCCATAGTCTATTTTTTCTAAATTACATGTAATTTCAGGAACAAAAGAAGCAAAGACAGGCTAAAGTTGGAAGTTTTTAAAATTTTATCATATCAAATTGTCATACAGGAGTAGTTTGAGCTTTAACTTGAATATATTTTAGTGAAACCAAGAACTTGAGACATGGTGTTTGACTTAATTGTTATATCTTTCAATTGCTTAAGACCTAAGTACAGATAAAAGCCCCATGTTCTCAAGCAGATATAAGCAGGTTTTAAAAGTCTGACTTTTTCATCATACCTTAGAAAAGAATTTATTGTGGTAACACTGAGTCTTGCTAAGAGACTAGCAAGAGGTAGGTTTGGGGGAGTTGTTGATGCTCACTAACTCTTATTTTTATGCATCAACAATACATGAAAAAGGACCAAAAATATAAATCAACAGTAGTATAGGGCCTTAGACTAATGAATTCCACGAGTTTTGGTGAATTATATATTTTCAGGGACTATTCAGGAAAATGAGAAAAGAATGAATTCTAGAAGGCTCCAGAGGACTTCCGAACTCAACTGAAGTGGGCTCCAAGAAAATACGCATCTAGAAGGGACAAGAGGCCCACACACGAAGGCGGAGCCCCACCTAAGCCCAGCCCAGGCCGACCGGCCCAATAGGGAGGCCGATCGGCCCCACCTGGCCCCGATCAGGCCCTGCTTCGGGAAGGTTCTTCCACCGCCTCTTAGAGTTAATCTAAACCACTTTTTTAGGTCGGTTTGATCCTACGACGACGGATTATCCCTCAGGACTATATAAGCAACCCAGACCCCCCAGGGGAGGGTATGCATCTCTCAGAAGATCATCATCATGAGGCCAAGACAGGAGAAGAAGAGGATACATCAGAGATAGGATAACTACTTCATAGTTCAATATTTAATATCTAGATCAAGAACCTAGTTCTAGATAGAGAGTCAGATTCGAGTAGAGTTGAGCTTTGCTCTAGTTCAGATCTGTAAGTTATCCAGATTCAGTTCTTATACTGTTTCTCAATGACTTTATGCTATTTCAATGTTATGTGTGCAATTGCTAAGTTCTTACTTTATTCTAGTAGCATATTTAATATATTCATGATCAACGATAAGTCTACGCACTTATTCGTAGAGCTCCTAGTATTTTATGCACATATGTTAGGTAGTAGAAAGTATGTAAGCATGGTGCTTAGATATAATTTACTTGCGGATTCACCTTATACTCCGGGTCGTGTGGTAGATCATGGGCGTGGCAGGCCTATTGAGTCCTTTGTAGTCCACCCCCTGAGTATAATACTAGTTGAACAATGGTTCTTGGGGGGATCAAGTTTCGTCCTTGATTCTCTTGGGTAATCTTCGGGGTGTTCACATTTATCCATGACTATACTATATGTGATGATATGTTGCATTAGAATAGATGAACAAACTTAGTCTTTGTATGCTATATAGAATTGTGCCTCTTAAGTAAATCTAATTCTAATCTAGACTAGGAATAGTATGTCTATGCTCCACATGTGCCTCTACCTGTCTGATTTATCATTACTTTATCATTTGGCTTACCCCTGTTAAAGTATGTGTCATTCCATCAAAGTCCATAAAGTAATCTACTGCCATTCCTATGTCTTTTGTTTCATCCATCCATCTTCCCTGTGGATACGACATTTTTAAAACCCATCACCCCGGGTGAAATGCTCACCGGTATTCGTGCGCTTGCGGATTATCTACCATAATATTTCTGTAGGCTCTTATACCAACCAACATTTCTTGCGCCATTGCTTAGAATGGTTTCTAGATCTATTCTTTGGAAGTTGCATTAAGAAATGTCAACACTCACCTAGAGGATGAGCGGCACGAAACCTCGATCTGGAGAGGGGGAGAAACATGAGGAGGAACCACGTGTACGTCCCCCGTTCCGATCAGGGTGAAGCGGCGGGGGGCGAGGAGACGATTCGGCGGCGGCCGAATGGGCTACCGGGCCGAAGCTGGGTACCTGGAACAGGTGCGCGAGCTACCGGATGTGAACGACGGTTAGGGGTCGGGGTGGGGTGCGGCTGGTGGCAGCAGGGAGGAGTCGTAGGAAAGCGGGACTGGAGGAGGAGAGGGTGGGGGTCGGTGGTGACAGACTAGATCGCCGACGACTGGCAGCGTGAAGGGAGGGGCGGTGCAGGAAAATAAACAACCGGCAGGAAACATGGGGGGGGATGAGGGAAAAAACCGGAGGAAAAAAATCGGAGAAACAGGCGAGTGCGAGGGGCAACCGGGTTGCGGGTGGCGTGTTGGGTGTTGGAGGAAGGCTCGGGTATGGAATAGCTATTCCATACCCAGGGTATAGAATATAAATATACTATATATATTTCCTATATATATATTAAAAATATAGCATGTTGGTGCACTGTGCAATTGATTAAGATGGGAAATCAAGAAGTTTTAGAAGAACTCTATTACAATCTTCTAATATCTAATCTAATATTTTAAAAAAGTGCCAATATCCACATCAGAAAGTAACTCATTCAATTTTTTATTTTTCAGTTAATATTAATAATCGACAAACCACATTTTTTACTACTAACCACAGTAATGCATCTCCTCTAATATCCGCAGCAACGTGTGGGGTTGTCCCCTAGTCTACACTAAAAGGGTGGGTACATTGGTGTCATATGATAAACCGTCTCATGTATTGACATGTAATTTTAGGTTGACTCAACAGACAACGTGAGTTATATGGTAAGTCATTTGGTAGAGCTATATAATTCCTTAATTTGTGCATATAAAAAATTGTATTATGAGTTGCATGCCAATAACAACTCATACAATGGTTGTGAAGTTGTCTCATGAGATGGTTGTTTCGCGAAGCAACGACCTCTTTATCTCTCCTCGCGCGCCCTCCTCCACATCATTAAAAATCTTACGTGTCACAGCATGAGACGACATATGAGACTGCTGATGTGTACCAATGTACTTGCTCTAAGAGTTGAGAGAATTGATGTCATTTGTTACCGAGATTAGACCCATCCCCTCCTCATAGTGTGACCCGCTTGTCATGTAACCCTAAACCCTAAACCAACTGTCAAACCTCGTATATATGGAAAGAAAAGAAAGAAAAGAAAGGATGACGCCTCTCACCTAAAACTTTTTTCAGTCTCCACGACGGTGCTGAATGTCCCAATGACATCTTTCTAGTGTTTTTTTATATAGTTCCAACCATAGAATTCATGTCGAAATTGGAAAATAAAAAAGGGCAGAACAAATTTGTTTCGAACTTGGAGTTCATCTCAAACATATCTTGTGTTAGGATATGGAGACTTGGCTGGATTCGACTTTGATTCAAATCAAATTCAGATTCAGACTCTGATTCAAACTTGGTCAGACAAAATCATTGTGACTTAGATGCGGTATAAAGGCAGTTTTTTTTAAAAGGGCACTTTAGTGGTCGGTTCAAACTGAGGCAAGAGGAGGAGCGCGAGCAGGACGGAAACGACGGGGGAGCGAAACATCGTTATGGCCCATTTGGAAGTCCAGAATCTCACTCGGATCCCCCTTTTACCCCGGGCCGAACCCTCGCATCTTTTTTTGGCCCTGGGCCAATTGGTCCCGTCATTTGGAAGCCCACTATCTTTTCCCCGTGACGAGTCTTCCCCACCTCCCTACTCGTGACGGCGCCGCCCCATCTGTTCCTCGCGACTCGGCGGTCGGCGCCTCCGCCACACACGGCTCCTCCCCCTCCACTCCGTCAACTAGCCCGCCGCGCTTCACCACGTCGCCTCCCCGTCGCTTCACCAGTGCACCGCCGCACGTCTCTACTCCAACGCAACTAGGACTCGAGGGAGCGAGGTCGCTGCCCATCTCGGTTCTAGGCGCCGCAACCAGCAACCGCCCCTCAAGTCTCTGTCCCGGTGCTGCCATCCACCTACGCGTCGTCGTCCCTGCCTAGGAGCACCGCCTCCGACTCGATCTACACATTCGTGAGTTTTCCCCTCCCCCCGATCCACCTGTTAGGCACCTGCGATTCTTGGAGCTCTACAGGCTGTAGGAGCTGCTAATACTAATCTAGGCGCCTGTTCGAGCTCTAATTGCTTTTTTATCCTTTGATTATGTCCAGCTATCTGAAATCAACCTTTACAAGCTCTGGTAGTTCCGCATCCTCTTTTCAAGCATTGTAATGCTCTGTTTTGCTATCTGTTCGCACCCAAAATTGCGAAGGCGCGATCAGCCGACGCCACCGGCCGGGACCGGTGTACCTCAACGGCCGACCGTGGGGCGTCTTGTAGCCGATCTGGCAACGGCCACACCGGTCTGACCGGTGGGCCTGACCGGTCTGACCGGTGGACCCCGAGTTCGGGTAGAATTGAGGAGTTCTTGCGAATTTCGAGCTGTAAAAGGATTCCTTGCGGGGCAAGACCTCCCCACCCTATAAATATAAAGGGCCATGGCCGTTTGAGGTGGCATCACCCAATCGATCATTACTTTTTACAACTTTTATCTCTCAAACCCTAGCTTTTCCAACCTTGTGCTTTCCTTGCTTGTCTTGACGACGATCGTGGACGTTCGAGTGGCCTTGCCGACCTCGCAGCAACCCTAGGCGCGCCACCTCCGACGGGATCCCTCCCGACGCGGCGATCTTAGGTTTTCACCGTGCCTCTGCTTACACCGGTCAGACTGGTGACCCTGACCGGTCAGACCGGTACGGGTAGGAGCTCGGCGAGTTCAGTGTTTCGATGTTTCGCGTGATCTAGCGCTCGTGTGTGTTGACCAGAAAAGCGTCAACACTATCAAAACGTTCTGTTGGGAGTATGGTTATCTATCTGCAAGCCTGCAGCCTATTGTTTGTGCACTGCAATGAATGGTTTTTGTTTGAGTAGGAAAGACATTTTAGATCGAATGTCTCTAGCCAATGAGTGCACACAACAACCAGATGGATTGGTCCCCTTCACCAAGCATTGTTCCTCTTTTTTCTACCACCTCCTTTGGAAAAATCAGGCCACACAGAACTGACATTAGTTGTTCTTGCTCTTTTATTTGTTTATTTACTGGATGATGTCTTATGCATGCTAACATTAGCTAAGCTCCTATTGGCCGTGGAAACCAACAAGAGGCCTGTTGTTTGGCCATACTCGCCCATTAGGTGCAGTAGTGTCAGGCGTCTACTACCTCATGGTTGCATTGATGCACCCTTTTGATACTGAATGAATGTTGAATTTGGATGGTTATTGCAGGGTTCTATTTAGAGCCATTATCCATGGGTAATAGCCGTAGTACCATACCATTGTGAATACTTTGCTAATGCATGTCTGGTTTTAATATAGTACTTTATTATCATCATTTTTGGAATTGATGGGTCTAGTTTTAAAATAGTGGACCGTTCATTTGCCTGTTTCCAATGGCTATTAATCTGGCTCCTTCAATTCATCAGGAACATTCATGTGAATGCACACGGTGAATCTGTTGTTGAGGCGACGCAGTAGAGCCAGAGGGTGTTGATGTACCCGCAGTCTCCCAAGGTCTCATCTATCGTGAGCACCAAGTACAGGACTGCATACCACTTCCAGCCTCCCAAAAATTGGATCAACAGTATTAGGGCACGTACAATGGCCGTCTACGAGCCGTCTGCGAGCCGGTGTTTTAGCAAAAGCGTCCTCCTTGCAGCCAGGCGACAGGGACGTCGTAGTCTCGCGAGAGGACGACTGCGTTTCGTGCTCCGAGGTAGCAACAGACGCTGCAACACCGTTGTATGACCTGTCTCGAGGATAGATCGCAAGCTTCGATCCCGTGTGGACATAAGTGATTTGAGCGCGCAGAGGATTCCATCGCCACCTCCTCTCTCTGCATCCTTGCTTTCCCCTTCATCCATATCCATCCCTGGTGTGCTCTGTGCGGGGTTGAAGAGGCGACCGGCGATGAGCTCGCCGGTGGCCCCGTCAATGCAGAGCATGAGAACGGCGCTGCCCTTGGCCTGACACCTGCGGTGATTTGGTGCTTCTCAATTATTTTCGGGGGGATTCAGAATGGAGCGGAAAGGCGTAATGTTCAACAGTAAGTGGAAGAGCTCGATGCCTGCGTCACGCCGGTAGTGGCAGCAGCTCTGGCTCTATTGTTTCCTCCATGGACAGATGCGGCCGATTGCTCGAAGCCTGGATCTGGCCCTAGCTACCCGACGACCACCGACCCATCACCATTCACCTCTACTCTCCCCGTTCATCTTGTAAGGTATACGACATTTTACTTGCTCCTCTGAAATCTGAATCACTGAAGCACTTCTTACTTTTTGTTCACTTCAACATCACCGATTTCACTTTTGACATTATGGTCTTTAGTTCTGAAGCGTAGGGCTGTATTCTCAAGATTTAGATTATGATGAAATATTAAGCAAAGTTGAAACCATGGTCTATTGTTCTGTCTATCTGTTGTTGCTTTCGATCAAGAATGTGATTCAGTCAATTGTTTGACAAGCATTATATAGTTATAATATCAGTTATTTTACAAGCCCATGTGAAGATAATATAGCAACCTAATATCGCTTTTTTTTGAGGCATCAACGGTGGGCGGAGATCGCCCACCCGAACTTCAATTGAAAGGGCACCAGCCCAGGTTTTACAGTTTGCAGGCGCAGGCGGCAGAGAGGACAGCAGAAGGGGGGAGGCGAGGAGCTCCTGTGGCCTATGTTACATGATCACAGTCGGAGCACCAACTCTTAAAGACAAAATAGTTGAGGCGTCGCGGGGCACAGACGGTCCAGAGCCGGGCATGGGATGCCACCGTCGTCGTCAAAGCCGGCAGAGTCTGCGCCACGGAGTCGAACACCATCCTGTTGCGGCTCTTCCACACAATCTAGAGGAGGAGGAGGGCGGTGGTGTTGCGGAGCGGCCCGGGGGGGAGCGGGATCGATGTCATCATGGTGTGAAGCGGGTCGGAGGCGTCGCCGCGGGGCAGATGCGCGCCTAGAGTGCTGCCACCTGGGTGTGACAACCCGCCCAGGAAAATATCGTACTATTGCCTAAACCAATCCACTTTGGTCATTAAGCAATAATAAAGTTTTATCCTGTCGTTAGTTGCCGGGTTAACGCCCGGTAAATCACTTGGATATCAACAAAGGATTGACAATATGCATTAAAACTCACGCGAAGGCGAGTCCAGAGTACACTATACCAATTAGAACAAAACTACCCCGAAGGGGGTTCCAGTATTACAAATCATTGTTCATGACATGAAGTAAATGTTCAGAGTTTGAAAACAACGGAAATAAATAAACTAGCGGCTCAATAAACATCACAGGAGGCCATCCGTGATGCCATCACTGGTCGTCATCCACCCATTCCAGCTCCCAGCCGAGTGGAATCTCACAAGGTCAAACAACACCTGCAACACCAGTTTATAAAGCAAAGCTGAGTGTACTAATACTCAGCAAGACTTAACCATCAGGTGATAACTACATCACCAAACTCTAGACATGAGAGGCTTTTGGCTGGTGGAGTTTCTTTTGCTGAAAAGCAACAAAGAGTACGTCCTTACTTTCAATATTTTAGTTCAAATTCTAGTTGATTACATTTCAAAGTGTGCCAACTAATTCAATCAAGAATTGCACAAACAATTATTTCGAGCAGTAAACTTCACCAAGCTCCATCATTAAGGGATATCATGGCCAGTTGATTAAGCAGTCTCGGATAACGGTGAGAGGCCGACAATCGATTGGTTTATAACCTTGCAAAGTGGACCTAAATGAAGGACCGATACAGTGAACCAGAGAGGTGGGGAGTGAATGGGAGCCGATAAAAATTCTTCTCAAAGGAGATAGAGACTCCAACAAGACGAACACGGCTTCCAACACACGTCCCCGACTCATTACCCAAGTTGGTCAAGCCCACGTAACCACTGGAGTGCTACTGGACTTAGGAACCAACAAACAACCTTCTGAGCCAAACTCACCAACACACACAGCGGAAACTTGCACGGCTTGCTGCCCGTGCCGCACTAGTCGACCGATGGCTCGCGCCGGCCGACCGGTGGGACGAGCTCGGTCGGGTCGGTGGCTACGACGCCGCACAACAAGTGTTTCAGAGAGCATCAACGACTTCTCTAGGCCTTGGAACAAAAACACCCCGAAAACACAACCTGTACGGGAGGAAAACCCTAAACAAAGCCTAGCAAAACAACTCCAAACAGACCAAGAACAGACCAGCAACACCACGGCCCAAAGACACACGAGTCCAGCAGTTCACCTGACGCAAATCCCACAAGTGATTCGCACCGGTCAGACCGGTCGAGAGCACCGGTCAGACTGGTGTAACCTGGGCAGCTCCGGATGAACAACACCCACGGGTCAACTCCCCCAAATCCAAACCTTGATCTCCCGAATCGCTCCACGGACATGAGCAATACTTTGGGGATAGTAGGAACACCTCATGAGGAGTCCATAACCAAGTTTTTGTCCACTAAAACTTGCCAAATCAAGTGGAATCGAAGAAATCCCGCCAAGAACTCCTCTAACCCTACAACACCGAAAACCCCAAAATCGAGCCCCTTAACTCACGGATTTGGGAGGGGAATCAAAAGCAAAAGAATCATGAAGGGTTCACACACCCCATCAAATCCCCAAGAGCAAGGTCCCGAAAACACACCGAGAAAACCACCAAGAGAGGGCTCCAAAAATCACCACCAAGAACAACCGGGAACAACACAACAAAGCCTTAAGGAACCACGCCGAATCATCTATACATACCAAGGAGGTTCATACAAGGTCTAGCTTGCCGCCCGATCATCCAAACCTCTCACAAAATCTCACCATGAAGCTCTCAAGCTAGTCCTATGGAAATCCTAACAAAATAGGAAGGGAAAATAGGAAAGCAAATGAACTAGGGTTCCAAGAGATGGCTGCCATGCTCTCACCACTTGGGTTATATGGAGGCAAGCCTAAAGTCTAAAATGCCCTTACTTAATAACTAGGGATACAAGCCCCTCAAGGGCAGTTTTGGAAGTCTTCAGATTTTCTCCATCGGACGGATGCCCGGCGACTGCACCCTGCTTAGCCTCCACGCAAGCCATGTGATCCTGATGTGTGCCCTCCGCTTCGAAGTCTCCGGACTGCATCGTCGCACACCGGTCAGACTGTCTACTTAATTAAGAGTGTCATTAGAACTAAGCAAGGTAATTAAACACCTGAGGTGTTACACCGGGGCATTCGAATAAAAGGTGGGAGAGGTCCTCCTCCGTGCGGGGCAGAAGGGGCAGTTCTTGTCGGCGCACGTGCCATAGCGGTAGAGGAAGCTCCGCGTCCGGGTGTTGCTGTGGTGGAGAATCCAGAAGAAGACGCGCACCTTGACGGGGGAAAAATTGTGCCAGTTCACATCCGCAAGGGGGACCGAGCAGCTGGTGGATTTCTGCATCTTGTAAACAGCGCTGGAGCGGAAGCCTCGCTCAGCGCCCCAGAGTAGGTGGCGGGCGACGGGAGCGGCGCCCAGGCGGAGGCCCGCCAGCTTGGCGTTCAGGGCCACCGCCTCCTCCGTGGCGACGGAGCTGAGGCGACTTTGCAGAGGGAGCATCAGAACGTCGGAGCGGAACGCGGCGGCCACCGTGATGTGGGGGTCTGTGCAGTGGGAGAACAGCGCGGGGAGGGCGGCGGCGAGGGCCCCCGTGGCGGACCACGCGTCGAGCCAAAACGATGTCGCCGCCCCATCACCGAGATTGACATCGGTGACGCCCGGTAGGTGGCGAGGAGGTCCTGGAACAGGGTTCAGGAGGCCGTCGGTGGCGCGCGACGTTTGGGCGTGTACTAGTAACACACCCAATCCACCCATGGGTTGCGGTTGTCGGTGACGAGCTTGTCGACCGTCTTGAGGAGGAGGCAGGTATTTTGGGTTTCGATGTCGATGATGCCAACCCCGTCCTGCTCCTTGAGTCTGCACGCGGTCGTCCAGGCAACTTGGCAGTCACCGCCGGAGCACCGGGCCGCCCCTCTCCAGAACATGCCCCGCCGGGGTTTGTCGATCCGGTCGACGGTAGACTTGGGCAGGCAGATCGCAGCCATGGCGTAAGTCGGTTTCAGCGACATGACCGCGTTGGTGAGGATCAGGCGCCCGCCACGGTTGAGCGTGTGGACACGCCACCCCGAGATGCACCGCTCCACCGAGATGGCGAGGGCGTCGAGGACGCGCGTCGGGAGTTTGGCATCGGAGAGAGGGAGCCCCAGGTAGGTTCGGGGGAAGCCCTCCACCGTGCATCCAAGGATGCCAGCCAGCGAAGCCGCGAGGGGACCGTCGACATTGATGGGGACGAAGGTGCTTTTGGAGAAGTTGATGGCCAGGCCGGTGGCGCCTGCGAACGCGTCCAGGACGTCCTTGAGCCGCTGCACCTGTGCTGTGTCGGCGCGGAGTAGGACCAGAGTGTCGTCGGCGTATTGGATTACCGGGCACTGGAGGTCGGTGACGAGGGGGTGCGGAGCACCGTGGGAGCAGCTCCATCGGTGATCATCCGGAGGAGCAAGTCGGCGACGATGATGAAGAGGTAGGGGCTCAGCGGGTCGCCTTGTCGGAGGCCGCGGCGACACTTGATCCAAGGGTCGGGGATGCCATTCGGGAGGACGGTCGTGCGCCCTGTGGAGAGGAGGCACGCCATCCACTCCCTCCATTTGCCCCCGAAGCCGTGCGTCGCTAGGATGGCGTCGAGGGCCTCCCAGCTCACCGAGTCGAAGGCTTTGCGGAAGTCGAGCTTGAGGGTGATCGTCGGCGCCCCTTGTTTCCGGCAGCACTAGAGGAGCTCAGAGGCAAAAAGGAAATTGTCAGTGATCGAGCGCCCCTTTATGAAGCTCGTCTGCAAGTCAGAAATGAGGCTGGTTACGACTCCTTGAAGGCAGTGGGTGAGGATCTTGGCCGCCAGCTTCGGCGCGTAGTTTTGGAGGCTGACAGGGCGGAAGCCGGCCGCCGTCGTGACGTCCGCCTTTTTTGGGGAGGAGGACGACGTGCGCCTGGTTGATACACGCCACCATGCATCCAGTGCTGCATCACTGTGGCCAAAGGTCCGGCCTTTGGTGTTGATGTAAGTCGTAGGCTGAAATTTCATTCCGAGTATCACTGATCTGTTCATCTATCTAAACGTTTATGTAAGTTTTAGTTACTTATAGATATAAGTATATAATATATTCGAAAGGGATCTTCTTGCTTTCGTAATTATATATGCAAATAAAAAGGGTTGAGTATGAATCTGTGATACCTTTGGTTAAGGAAAAAGCCTTTCAATATTACTCCGAGTCGAATAAGAAACAGTGTCCGAATAGAAGATTATTATTATGACTATATATATAATGCTAGTTATCGCTATTAATGTTTTTTTCCCTTTGACTGCACGGACGATATGGCGCCCGTAAAGACAAGGAAGAGGAAGGCGAGCACACGAGAAGAAGCACCTGTTCCCGAGCTACCAGAAGAGATAGTTGTGCAGATACTGGTGCGTCTGCCTGTCAAGTCCCTCCTTCATTGCAGAGCCATCATCAAGGACCCCTTCTTCGTGGGTGCTCACCTACGGTGGTCAGCCATGAGATGGGAGCAGGAGCCCTCCTTCCTCATCACCCCGGTAACCCTTGACCGTGCCATCCCAGCTGAGGTGGTGGACAACGGCTGGCCGACCATAAGGGGAAGGAGGGCGGTTGGCCGACCACATTCGCCAACCAAATCCGCTGCTGTAGCTACCAATGGCAGTGGCAGCGAAGTGGCTCTGACTCGGACTCCTCCAACAACGGCCATGCCCAGAAGCAGCAGACCGCAAGGTTCGTGCATGCCAAAGACTACTTGGGCGCCAAATCCAACCGGGTGGGCTTCTTTGCCCACTGTGACGGTCTGGTGCTCGCTCCCACCGAAAACGAGCTCTACCTCTCCAACCCTGCCACTGGGGAAACAATCGTTCTGCCAAAAAGCCACCGCAACAACCTGCGGCACGCCCCAAGAACCTGCCATTGTGTTGGTCTTGGCTTGGATCCACGCACTGGCAAGTACAAGGTCTTTCAGGGCTTCTACGAAACTGTCAACAATCCCAGGGGTTTGCGTGATAGAATTAAAATGGGGATGGAAGTGTTCACTGTGGCCTGGACGGTGACGATGTCAGATCCACTGTACCCCCTCCAGAGATGGCAGACTGGTGTAACAGTGAAAGGGTTCATTTTCTGGTTGCTTGATACGGCTCAGTGGTATGTGCAAGTTCCAGTTGGTATCGCCTGCCTTGGCTTAGAGGACGAAGATTTTGGTGTCATCAGGCTGCCGTGGTCGCTGCACCCTAAATGTGACGACTTCACAATGGATGCACTGCAAGGCCGGGGGGAGCTCTGCCTCACGGCCCGCACCAGCGATGTGTCTGTGACCATATGGACGATGCCAGTGGACGATGATGTCATCATCCACCATGGCCGGTGGGAACCGCGGTCCTCCATCCCTTTCAGGCTCCCACATCTCTGCCGCCTGATGGCTCTTGTTCCCGGTGGCAGCCGAATGCTGTTGCGGAGTGATTTTGTTCTCTACGAATATGATCTGGCAACCTCTAAGCTGAGCACCGTGTGCGAGATGGATCGTATGAGGTTCCAGGGCCGTCGAACAGGGAAATGGAAGAATCTCTGGAGCTTCAACTTTGTGCCCTATACGGAAAGTCTCCTTCGGATCACTGCTGCCTAATAATTAGCAGTTTTTTTTAGCTAGCTACTTATTCGTATCTATGATTAAATTTGATGCCATGAGAACAATTCTGTTTGGATTGTAGTGCTTGTATGTTTCTCTTCACTATTTATTTTGTGACGCCTCTTTTATCGTATGACACTATTTCTCGTGGGGCTGGTCACGCAATTGATTAACGAGTAGTACCTTAGTTCGTCTTCCCTCCAGAGGGCTGGGCGGTAGTTCTTCTCTTTCTTTGTTAGGGAGCCCTCTGTGAGTTTGCTGGTAGCTCGTTTCTTTTCAGCGCTGCTCAGCGCTTGTAATCCATTGTATGAACGTCGGTCGCTCTCTCTTCTTCTTAATGCAATACACGCGTGTTGCGCGTTCTCCAAAAAAAGAGAATAATGCAAGCCTCCACCGCCCCCGGTCAAGCAGCCGCAGATGCTACGGATCCAGTACTGTACATCACTAGCACCCTCACATCTGGCACTGGCTCAGTGAATTCGTCCTACGGGATTCGACTCCGAGCGACATCTGCTACCACCGGCGACAGATTTCTACACAATATATGGTCGCCTGGCGTGCTCTTCACCACCGGCTCCGTAGACCCACTTTCAACCAACGCACTACGCGGTCTCCATCCGGGTCTATGCACCTTTGGTGCCCCTGCAACCCCGTGACGAACTTGTCATCGTCAACGCCATGGAAGTGTCTGTGTCTATCCGGTCTCAGGACCTGCTTGTAATTCAGTCTTCTTTCGAAGACTGATTTGTAATATGGCTGCTTAATCTATAAAGTTTGTATTGTAAAAAAAACTTAGGTATTTCAGCCGTAAAAACAGGGGAAGCATCATCAAGAATAGGTTTTTTCGGGGGCATCAAGAATAGGTGAGGGTTGTGCTGTGCAAAGAGTTGCATATCATCGAATTCCGTCAAGTACACGGGCCTGGCTGGTGGGCGCGGAATTTTTTATTTTTTCCTTTGATTTTTGAAAAATAAATGGTAGAACCAAAAATTTCGAGAAATATACACCTGACGTCAAACCCCACGGCACTGTAGGGCACGGCGTTAGGGGTGACGCCAACGGTCGGCTGCCCTGCCAGGTGGGGCCAGATTCTTGCCGTCATGGGGCAAAGCGGCAGGAATCCTAGCGTCGTGCCCCATGGCGGCAGGGTCCAAGCGTCGTGCCCCACGGCGGCAGCGTCACCCTATATAAGGGGGCGACCGCTGCCGCTGCTGACCCTCCCTCCCTCACTCCCTCCTCTAAATCTACGGTCTTCAGAGCACTTTTGACTGAGGTATGTTTCTAAATTTAGTTTAGTTTAGTTAGTGTAGTTATTATAGTTAGTTAGTTTAGTTAACTTAGTTTAATTTAGTTTAGAAATTTAGTTTAGTTTAACTAGGTTAGTTCAGTTAACTTAGGTTAGTTCAGTTAAGTTAAATTGATATAAAATTCTTAGAAAAATAGTTTATATCACATAATTTGTTTTATTTCATTTAAAATTTCTAAAAATTGTTATAATCGATATAATTATATTAAATTGATATAAAATTTGTAAAAAAAATTTTAAATTGACATAATTCGTTTAAATTGGTTTTAAACTTCTAGAAAATGGTTATAATTCACATAATTAGAGTAAATTGATGTAAAATTTGTAGAAAATGGTTTAAATTCACATAATCCGTTTAAATTGGTTTAAACTTCCAGGATTGATTATACTTCACATAATCAGAGTAAATTGATGTAAATTCGTACAAAATGGTTTAAATTCACATTATTCGTTTAAATTAGTTTTAAACTTCCAGAAAATGGTTATAATTCACATAATTAGAGTAAATTGATGTAAAATTCATAGAAAATGGTTTAAATTCACATAATTCGTTTAAATTGGTTTTAAATTTGCAGAAAATTGTTATAATTCACATAATTAGAGTAAATTGATGTAAAATTCGTAGAAAATGGTTTAAATTCACATTTTTCGATTTAATTGGTTTTAAACTTCCAGAAAATGGTTATAATTCACATAATTAGATTAAATTGATGTAAAATTTGTAGAAAATGGTTTAAATTCACATTATTCGTTTCAATTCATTGAAAATGGTTTAAATTCACATTATTCGTTTCAATTCATAAAATTGGAATAATTGATTCAATTATGTTATTTTTTTGCAGTTATGGTTGCACCGCTGCAGTACGTACGGCCGGAGTTGTTCGACGAGGCAGTGGACCGGCACCACTGCTCGTACGTGTCGGCTGTTCTCGGACTTTTGCCCGGCAACATACATTGTCGGACGACCCGCACATTGATGCCAATACACGATGGGTGGATTCTGAAGTACGTAATTCATATTTATTATTTATTTCTCTTTCTTTACAATAGTAAATACGTTAAGTAAATTAATATTTTTTCAGGCTACGTGTTGCAGGACTTCTCCTTGTTGCACGGTTGGTCGAGGGGGACAGGCTACAAGCTGAGGTTCCCCGGGCGGAGCGGTTGACGCGGTTCAGCTATGACGCCCCACTGATCACCGCGTTCATGGACCGGTGGCGACCAGAGACACACACGTTCCACTTCCCCGTCGGCGAGATGACTAGGGATGGCAATGGGGCGGGTACGGGTTGGGTAGAGCATACCCATGCCCGCCCCGACATGGGTAGCGGGTAAATTTTCTTACCCATCCCCGTACCCGTGGGTAAAAATCCCCACCCGGCCCTGTACCCGTCGGGTATCGGGCGGGTAACAGGTTACCCATGGGTACAATATTATAAACACATTATACATACTCGTGGGCTAAGAGTCACCAATTCTTGATTTTTTCCCACCCAGCCCACCCTAAGATTCAGCCCAAGAGTCACCAATCCTTGATTTTTCTTTAAAAGGTCTGGTTTACCCCCTCAACTAGCACCGCCGGTTGTTGGGTTGGGCCGAAAATGAACGTTTGGTTGAAAATAAAAAATACATTTCAATTTTTTGGGTACCCACCGGGTTACCCATGGGTGGATTAAAATCCCCGCCCCATACCCGACATGAGGAGCGGGTAAAAATTCCTACCCGCCCCGTACCCACGGGTGAAAAATGAGGTCCATGCCCGGCCCTATCGGGGAGGGTACCGGGTACCCGGCCCTGAATTGCCATCCCTAGAGATGACGCTTAGTCTGGAGGACGCCACGATGTTGGGAGGACTGTTGTGTGCTGGTGCGACGATGGGGCCGATTGACATCCCTGGGACGTGGCACGCTGACTTCCTTACTCAATTCGCGAACGTTCCTCGGAACAATCGCGCGCCAGTGCTTTATGTGTCCTTCGCCAGCACCCACGGGCCCACCTAGACTTGAATCCAGCAGTTCAGCGTACGTGATTCTAACTCTTATTTTCAACATTTGTATGCATTTTGAACGAATGTGATGATGGACCTTTGTGTGTGTGCAGGCTGACTACATGGCGGACGATGCTGACGACCCGACGTCAGACAGGTTTTTGGAGGTCTAACTGCTCTGGTTGTTCGGGCGGGTGCTATTCTTCGAGGCAGTGGGAGACTCGGTGTCGCGGTACCTGCTCCCCTGGGCTCAGAGGATCGCCGACGCACCCCTCGAGCAAATGCCCCAGATCAGCTGGGGCAGCGTTGTTTTGGCAGCTACCTACAAGGGGCTGTGTTCGGCAGTTGTTGACGGTGAAATTCCGTCAACCTAGCCATGAGTTTACCTTCGGTGTTGGCATAACTTTTGTGTCTTATCTATCGGTACTAACCCCCGTGGTATAACAAGTTCACTTGTGCATGTCGGTTTTGGAGTTTAGTGTTTATGCAGGGTTTTAGCGTTGAAAGCAAGACTTCCGGGATAAGTTCATTAAGCACCTCATGACAAGACCTTGAAGCCCGGTAGAAGTCAAGCAATGAAGTGAACACGACTACAAGAAGCCCAAGGACCCAACCCGAGAAGATGGAAAACTCTGAGGACCTAGCCAGAAAAGTGTTGAATCTTGCGAGACAAGAAGCTTCGTCCGACTCGGAGAGAAACTGACGACAAGGGCCCACATGCAGAAGGGGGGAGGATCTAGAAGACTCGGGAAGCAACACCGGGCGAAGGAGGCAACAAACTGGGACAAAATGGACCCAGGCTGGTCGGCCCAGCCCGTTTCGAGGCCCAGTCGCCCCCCCCCCCTTTGACCTAGGTGCCTCTCGGGCTATTTATAGCCCCCTGACCGAGAGCCACGCATCAACCAATTCGTCATCCGCCGCCGAGGAGCAGAGAAGCTTGAGCGACACCATCTCGGAGATGAGGGTCATGCTAGTTGTCTAGGGTCTCCCTAGCCGACGTGGGAACCTTGCATAGAAGACCACGTCGGAGCTACGGAGCAAGGATCAAGATCGAGGTAGGATCCTTGTGGTGATCTTGTTCATGTAATCATTCATGGTGAAGTCTTTAAGTGAATCCGATTTCTAGCGATCAAGTGTCTTCTCGATGATTTTGTTTTATTCTTGGTTTTGCTTCTTCCCCAATCTATATTTAAGATAGATTGCATAGGGTGCTCTTGTAGCCGCGGTGGCTAGAGGTGCATACCAGACCGACCAAGTGATTTCAACTTGTTCTTATCGAATTCACCCTAGACTACCCGCATGAATAGGAGTACGTTGTGACAGAATGGGGGCTCTGAAAGGCGGGCGTTTTCGGAATCGGACCGGAGGCCACGGTTTAAAGATGCTTTTAATGAGATTCGCTTTTCTATCTTCATCTATCTTGTTTGGAGCTACAACATAAGCATGATCTAGACTCTCTAGATCGGTTATCTCTTGCTTTCTCTTGCTACCTCTTTAGTAGATTAGATTAGATGTGTTTTCTTGATGATATCTTAGATTAGATGCAACTTGGTTCTTTAAAAGATAGCTTTCCTTGCTTTAATAGATTGAATTCTTGTGTTGCACATTGTTCCACGGATTCGATACCTTGGGTTCACCACTCGAGGGAAGAAGGGTCACTTGACTACGACGGGGGATTTGTCCGCTTGCAAATCCATATGAATTTTGATACGATAATCTACCATCAAGAAGCCCTTTTTCTGGCGCCGTTGCCGGGGAGCAAGCATTCAAGATCCAATCTAGTATCGCTTATGTTTCAGTTTTTCTTTTGATTTTCTTTTGCATCTCTTAAATTTGATCATCCTCAAAAAGAAAAAAACAATCTAATCTAGTTTTTTATTAACCCTAATTTTTCTTTTTAGATTTTTGTTTTTGCTAACCCTAACCGGAGATGGTTGGCTACCTCTCCAAGAAACCCAAACTTTCTTTTGTGGATGATTCAGGAAAACTTTACAGGCAAAGGAGACGTGCAACACAAGCTAAAGGGTTGGAAACCCTAGATTCAAAAGCCAAAGTCGAAGGACCGTCGAAATTTCCAAGGGAATCACCACCTCCAAGTCCAAAGGAAGATCAACCTCAACCGCCACCCATGGGAGAACAATCGCAACCGGAGTGCAAGATCGAGCTATGCACCCCGGATGTCGTTGATCTACCTATCATAAACCTTCAAGACGCCGGAAGGCCGTTCAAGATTAAGGTCTCAACTATCTGCGTGACGATTGCGGGAGCTTTGGAACGTTTCAGTGAATACATACGAGCCAGATTCCTTGAGTGGCATATCGGTTTACTTAAGAGGAGGATGGAGAAGATGGAGATAGAGAAAGAAGCTCAACACCTAAAGGCTGCCGAAGCAAGATCCACATGCAAGGAGTGTGAGGAGTACGACCATGTCCAAGGTAAACCCCGAGCTAATGCAAGTTCGTCCATTCAAGATTTGGTTCCTCTTTGTGCACAATTCAAGAACTTCATGGACGAGCAAGCTAAGATCAACAAGGACGTCGTCGCTAAGTTCGAGGTTATGGAGAAAATATTGGAGAATTTAGATGACAAGGTGACGGAGGTCGGAAGCTCTATACGTGAATTGTTCATCGTGATGAAAATGCTAGAGACGCAAGTGGGACAACTTGTCGGGCGCCCGATGGGTAGCAAAGGACGATTGTCGGTACAATCCCAAGGTCCCGAGAAGGTGAAGGGTACTCAAACTCATTCGGGAGCGATGGAGGATCACACTAAGGAGACCACGAAGATCACGACTGAAGGACCGGAGTTTGAGATGCCGAGTCACTCCATGAAGGAAGTTGTTGCATCCGTCAAGACCAAAGGACAAAGTCAGCCTGTGAAGACCAAAAATATGACTAAGCTGAGGAATAAGCCCGTGCCCAAGATGGTGCGGAAGTGGGTACCCAAGATTGCAATGCCCGCAAAGAGCGTTGATCTGAAGTAATCAAGTGAAGAAGTCTAGCCATGGACTATAAACGAAGCGCTAGGCGGGAGGCAACCCGTTTCGTCGAGTAAAGAATAAGCTACCGGGAGGACAACCCGATTCCAGGTTTTTCGAGTCTTTTCAAGTAATTTAGTTTTGAAATTTACTACGCAAGACATTAGACTTAAAATGGTTGAACAATATTAGAGACATAATTCTTGGTTGAATATTTTTTTCGATCATAAACCCTTTACATGAACCATCCTACATGTTTGTTTGCTTCTTTTGAGAAACCACAACCAAATAAATTCAGAACCTAACTCAACCATTCATCCCCTTTATGATGCTGGGGTTGACTTGTTTTACATGCTAAAAACACATGAGTAGAGTCACGCCTTGTACCTAGATGTTATTTAAATTTCAGCATGTGGTAGGACTCGTGTGAACCTAGAAACTTGATTTTTGGTTGGTTTAAATATCCATATTCTTGGTTTCTCTAGGATTAGAATTTTTCTAAGCCTCGCTTAATTTTATTTCATTCAAAATCTCTCTTATATAAACCTATGCCCCCATGATCAAGCCGGGAAAAGTTTGCTCTCAACTAATGAAGGCAAACAATACCGGTGAGACCAACGTAAAAGTAGTCGGAAAATATTTTCGACTTACGTTTGTTGTTAATGCTTTAAAAACTCCTCTAAATTTATATTTAAACTCATTAATATCTCTGATTTTATTTTTTTATTTTCTAAATTAGAGGAGTGCTTAGCATTAAAACATGATTAGAGGGAGGCAATCTAGTTAACCTAACCATACATGCACCATGATACATCATGGGATGCCCCTCCAACATATTTTATCAAACCACATGCAAAGGACAAGCATGGGGGGCAGTCAAGGCTTTGTTTTGCAGGAATATCATGGAGGCATGTGAGGCAAGGGAGCATGGAGGTGACTCAAAGCGAAAACATCAAGTGGAAGGAGCAAAAATGCAAGCAAAGGAGCGGACAAGAACGTTAGGAAGGTGCACGCGGTCACGAAGCAACAAAGCAAGCATGAGTGCACTAGAGAAGAACCGAGCCAAGAGGAGGAGAGAGGTAAGTCTCCCATCCAGCTCTTTGTTCGTGTGCTCTAATTTGTAGTCCGGAACCACCTTAGACTTAGCCATCCACCCCGCTTGTTTCGTGCAACAAATCACATCCTTAATCCACTCAAAGTCAAGACTAAAATAATATTTGTGTACCTTGTTACAGGTTGAAAACCCCAGATATTTATTTGTGTGAGAGAGAGTGTTGTAACCATAGAAGAAAACTACAAGTCTTTGCACCAAGAAGAAGGGATCATCGTCGTCTAAGCCATCATCGACAACCTCTTCGAAGAGGCACTCGGTTTTCGAGTCTCCTCGGAGTATGGAGGAGGACATGGCACCACCGAGGAGGAACGACACTCTTCTCCTCAATGGCATGGGCCACACGAAGCTCATCTATGAGGTTCACCGTACGGAGGAGCCGCCCGTCCGACCTCACCGCTCGACGCGATCATCCGCTCCACCTCCACACACTCCGTGGTATTCCAATGGGTTTATCATCATGACGGGGGAGGAGGAGGAGAACCTCGCTCGCCTTGAGTAGAGGCTTGTAGCGAACGTCGACTTCGACGACCAAGCTCTCCACGTATTGGGTTTTCATATGGAACACCGAGGTTGGGTGCAATTCTCCAACGAAGTGTCGGTAAACACCCACAAGGGATTCGCCTTGGAAATTCTCATGACCATGGCGCATATCCTTGATGAAGGACAGAAGGAGTGTCGAGTTTCTCATTCCATTTGGAGGGAGTTGAACAAGTGGTTCCCTATGATATTAGGGAATTGCTTGGTTTTCAAAAGGGAACCCGGAACAAGTGGATGTGCATGGAGGCACATTGGAAGTTTTTTGGAGTATGATCATGGGGGGAGACCATCAACGAAGAAATAGTATCTGGAGCCCCATCATCCAAGTGTTTCACGCATGGATGTGCAAAAGGATTTTGGGGAGAATGAGAGAGACAAAGATAACCAACACGGAGTTGAATTGGCTTTACTCGGCTTCGCCAAGCAGCCAATCGACCCCACTCACCTCATGATCAACCGGTGGTGTTGTGAAGCAACATCGGGTTCGGGAGATATTGGTTCGGGGTGTTACCTCTCCATGTTGGCTATCTCTTTGAAACCGGGTATTACAAAGAACCCGAAGCATCTCCTACCCGGGACCTCCTTAGGATTTGAATATATGAAGCAAGGCAAGAACATAAGTGGAGATGAGAGAAGAGGCTTCAAAGTGGCCAAAGTAAACTTACCCCTTCCGGACGGAAGATTAAGACTTTTTCTTGAAGGGAAAGAAAATTGGTTAGAGGAAGGACTTCTTCTGCCGGTGAAGAAAAATAAAAGAGGCATGATTATAGGAGAAGGTTCTTCCACGGCCCAAGAGGGAGGTGCACAACAAAATTATGTGCCACAATTTGGAGGAACCCCGGCGTCGCCGAGTTACTACGGTGATGTACCAATGCAAGCATGGGGGAGTGGTGCAGCCATGCCCCACCAATTTTGTGGTGCCCAATGTAGCTTTTGCGGAGCCATATGCACATCTTCCTCAACCACAACAAAGTGGCCATAATTGGAGGATACGCTACGAGTAACATACAAAATATTGCAGCCATCCTAACCAATGCAAACCAAATGGGTGAAGGAAATGCAAACATCGCTTATGTGCTTGGACACCTTCACCTAGCACCGTCGAACAATTCATAGGAGGAGTAGTGCAATCCTATTATGAGCAAGGGTGCATAACCAAGACTATCAATATCAACCACCGACGGAAGATTAGAGAGAGGAGCTTTAGTTAATCTTTCCTTTTCTCTTTTCTTTAATTTTCAGCTTGTGTGCACTTATGTATGCGTAGTGTTTTCAGTTTTTATTTAAATTTTCAGCATGTGTCTTAGTTTTTATTTTCATCATGAATAAAGTCACCACCTAGTTTTTACCTTTGGTAAAGTTAAAAAGTTTGTGTCATGATGATATATGATTATATTTGTCACTTTGTTTATCTTTGTAATTGTTTTATGCATGTTAAAGCTATTGCTCTCTTAAAATACAAATCTGAAATTATCTAAATGCTAACTTAATCTTTAGCGGAGGTTATGATAAAAATAAAGACCCATAGTGTTTTAAGTGCTCTCAAGTTTTAGATGGATTAAAAATGATTTATTTTTGTTCTTAAAAGTAATGCTAACCTTGTCATAAATACACTTGCGTGTTGCTCTACCTATCCAGAGCCATATATATATTTGAGTGCAAAAACTTAGTATACAAGGTTTATTTTTGGGTGAGTTATTTCAGGCCTTGATTTCTCTGGCCCAAGACTAAGAAGCTAGTCATTCCGTTTTTGCGTATCTATCTTATTGCTAGCCTCTTATCCGTGCATTGTGTATCCCCACATCGGAGATCTTACAAACCTCGCCGGATTTCCACTCTTAAAACCAAATATCATCTTTTGTGTTTACCTCCTTGACCACAACCTATCATTGAGTATGGATCATCAATTCAAGGAAGATCGCAAGATGGTGCCAATATTGAAGATTTCAAGTATCTCTCCAAAGAAAACTATTTCCGGTACCTACCTTATCTTTATCAGCTCTTTGCCCGAGGACGAGCAAACGTCTAAGCATGCGAGAGGAGGTAGGTACAATGCAATTTTAGAGTTCAAGGGGAGCAAATAAAAAAATTAATGAGAAAGAAAAAGAAAAAATGAGAAAAATAAAGAAAGAACAAAAATATGAGTATGAGAAAAAGAGAAGAAAAGAAAATATATATGAGTATGTATGATATAAAAATAAAGTGAACTCCCCGGTTCTCTGAAGTGCATTAGGAATTTCAAGGTTTCAAGATTAAAAGATCCATACTCATTTTGCAACCATGTGCAATCCGATAACAAGAACTTCCTTTGTGCCTCGGGATCACTCTTTGCCATTTGCACATGTCCACCTATCTCAAGTGTGTGTATTTTTCTCTTCCCCTCCTTGATTTAACATTATGACCTTTTTGACGAGTCTCGGTAAGAACATGAGAAACTTGTCTTGTTTTGACAACATCTCATTTATAAAATCTTGGTAGGACTAAACTTTCCCAAAAAGCTCCATATAAAGCCTACCACATATACGAATGCTATGAGGGAAAGGAGTAGAATAAATAGGCTTGAGGGACAAGTGAGATGAGAAATCATGAGCAATATGCAAGATGATTAAAATTTGTGAACTTGGTTTAGCTCTTTTTCATCTTGTTCTTTATTTCAAAATTTCTGAGATCCATTTGAATTTTTGGGAGCATGTTAATACTTGTGGGATAAACTTAATTAAATATCTACCCTCCGTAGGGATAAAGGCTAGTACATTATGGAACTTTAACGAACTAAACTTTTGAGAGCATTATGTTTTCTCATGTATGATCAAGTGCAAGGTTTAAACAATGAAGGGCAACGATGATATCCATCGAAGGCTTACTCGACGACGAGCAAGGTTTAAGCATGGGGGAGCTGTTGACGGTGAAATTCCGTCAACCTAGCCATGAGTTTACCTTCGGTGTTGGCATAACTTCTGTGTCTTATCCATTGGTACTAAACCTCATGGTATAACAAGTTCACTTGTGCATGTCGGTTTTGGAGTTTAGTGTTTATTCAGGGTTTTAGCGTTGAAAGCAAGACTTCCGGGATAAGTTCATTAAGCACCTCATGACAAGACCTTGAAGCCCGGTAGAAGTCAAGCAATGAAGTGAACACGACTCCAAGAAGACCAAGGACCCAACCCGAGAAGATGGAAAACTCCGAGTATCTAGCAAAAAAAGTGCTGAATCTTGCGAGACAAGGAGCTTCGTCCAACTCGGAGAGATAACCGACCAAGTGATTTCAACTTGTTCTTATCGAACTCGCCCTAGACTACCCGCATGAATAGGAGTATGTTGTGACAGAATGGGGGCTCTGAAAGGCGGGCGTTTTCAGAATCGGACCGGAGGCCACGGTGTAAAGATGCTTTTAATGAGATTCGCTTTTCTATCTTCATCTATCTTGTTTGGTGCTACAACATAAGCATGATCTAGATTCTCTAGATCGGTTATCTCTTGCTACCTCTTTAGTAGATTAGATTAGATGTGTTTTCTTGATGATATCTTAGATTAGATGCAACTTGGTTCTTTAAAAGATAGCTTTCCTTGCTTCACTAGATTGAATCCTTGTGTTACACATTGTTCCACGGATTCGATACTTTGGGTTCACCAGTCGAGGGAAGAAGGGTCCCTTGACTACGACGGGGGATTTGTCCGCTTGCAAATCCATCTGAACTTTGATACGATAATCTACCGTCAACAGCATACCGTCAACAGCAGTGTCGAGGCCAGCGAGTAAGGAGAGGATCCTCCTAGGGTGCCTTCTCCTGCTGCAGATGTGGATCCACGAGCGGTTTGACATCGGTCGGCACATTACTTTCCACTAGAAGTTAACAACATAATACACACAGGCATATCCATAATTTCAAAACAACAATGCATCAACCAAAAAGAAAAAACAATTCACAGCAGCTACAAGTTCTGTGGGTATTGGGAGCTTTCAATCAGAAAGGCTAATATAGGTGCATGGATTGAAATGGACCGATGCGTCATGTAAATAACCAAAATGACCAATTAGATTCTGTCAAGGTGGCGTAGAGCCAGGGCAGGAACGCCCCAGCAGCACTGTCCTAAAAATATGATACCCTGTCTATATATACAAGGCGGAGTGATGGTAATCTATCAGGCAGTGTGATCACAATGCACTCACTGCTCTCAAGCCCTCCCTCCCCACTGCTGTAGCTTAGCCTCCTCTGCCACACAGGCCACGCCACACCCATCTGAGTCATTTACGCACATGTCATTAAAAAAGTTACCAGTTACGTACACGCCATAAAAAAGTTTCGCAGCACCTACATGCCATGCACCCGAAATTCATTGACACACATGCCATTTTGGATGGATTCTGTTAGGACTTAACGGTTCCACCCATCTGACATGTGGGACCCGCGTTTGGAAAAGACTATTATACCCCTGTCCCTTAGAATCAGAAGCACGCTACTGGAAGAAAAACAGCACCGCTACTCCGAATCGAGACAGCACATCGCGGAAAAAAAAACTACGAACCCTAGCCCGGCGACCGCCGCCGGCCGGCTCCGCGCCGCGCCGGTGCCTGCGCCCCGCGCCTGCCGCCGGCCGGGGCTCCGCCTGCGCGCCCGCGCCCGCGGCCGGCGGGCGGCGGCGGCCCTGCGCGGCCGCGCCGAGCGAGGGGCGGCGGCCCTCGCGCCGCGCCGGCGGCCGGCGGCTGCGCGCCGCGCCGGCGGGGCGGCGCCGGCGGCGGGCGAGGCGAGGAGCGAGGGTGCGGGCGCGGCAACTCCTTCTTGCGGGTAAAATTCTTCAAATTTCCCTTGTTTATCCCTTCTTTGCTCGCATATATGTGATGTATGCATATGTGCGGAGCATGCCTTTTTGTTCATGCACGCCAGGATGGACGCCGCTTGGGTAGTGAACCCCCGACATTTCGAGTGGGAAATTGGTATTGGTCAATCGGTTCAACCAAGCATAGGGGAATGCGGTCTTACTAAATCTGCGAGATAGTGATTTTCTTGCTAACCCAAACCCATCGAATGAGCATGCGGGTATTGATGATGAATGCTTGTATATTGACATTGGTCCTGAACATCGAGCACCTCCCATTCCCACTAGTCAAACTGAACCAGACACATTGGTAGATGATGTAGAGGGTGATGAAGTAGAGGAGGTTGAGGAGGATGAATCTTTGTCTGATGATGAAATAGAGGAAGATGACATTGTAATAGATAGAGAGCCTGCACAGAAACCTGATGCACACTATGACAAGAATGATCCTCCTATGGCAGTAGGCACTATGTATTCAGATCAGAATGCTTTTAAGTTGGCTTTAGCTACACATGCTACCAAGTATGAGTTCCAATATAACATTGAAAAGTGTGATAAATCTCGGTACATGGTGTATTGCAGTGGCAAGGATGTGGGTTGTAGGTGGAGAATTCACACTGCTACTTTGAGTGATGGAGTTACAGTGAAGGTAGATTTTGTAACACTTTTTATGTAATGATTTTTTAACACTCTTTATGCAATGATTTTTTAACACTCTTTATGCAATGATTTTTTAACATTGTTTATGCAGATCACAAGAAACCCATACAAGCATGAGAATTGTGAGAGCAAAAGAAGAAAAGGCAGTTGTGTAGGAGTGACACAATATTGGGTGTGTGAACAAGTGCTTGATTGGTTGAAGGAAAATGGAACAGTGGGGGCCAAAGAGCTGAAAAGAAGGTTGAAGGAGAGACACAAAATTGATGTGACCTACAGAAAAGTATATCTAGGTAAGCAACTTGCTATGGACAAAATTTATGGACCTTGGGGTGAAAGTTTTGACAACCTATACAACTTTAAGGCTCAAATAGAGGATAGTAGTCCTGGATCCTTTGTTGTAATTGATCATCATACCATCAACAACAAAAAAAGGTTTAATAGGCTGTTTACCTAGATATACTTTTCTGTAGGTCACATCAATTTTGTGTCTCTCCTTCAACCTTCTTTTCAGCTCTTTGGCCCCCACTGTTCCATTTTCCTTCAACCAATCAAGCACTTGTTCACACACCCAATATTGTGTCACTCCTACACAACTGCATTTCCTTCTTTTGCTCTCACAATTCTCATGCTTGTATGGGTTTCTTGTGATCTGCATAAACAGTGTTAAAAAATCATTGCATAAAGAGTGTTAAAAAATCATTGCATAAAGAGTGTTAAAAAATCATTACATAAAAAGTGCTACAAAATCTACTTTCACTGTAACTCCATCACTCAAAGTAGCAGTGTGAATTCTCCACCTACAACCCACATCCTTGCCACTGCAATACACCCTGTACCGAGATTTATCACACTTTTCAATGTTATATTGGAACTCATACTTGGTAGCATGTGTAGCTAAAGCCAACTTAAAAGCATTCCGATCCGAATACATAGTGCCTACCGCCATAGGAGGATCATTCTTGTCATAGTGTGCATCGGTGTTCGTGCGTGCTCTCTATCTATTACAATGTCATCTTCCTCTATTTCATCATCAGACAAAGATTCATCCTCCTCAACCTCCTCTACTTCATCACCCTCTACATCATCTACCAATGTGTCTGGTTCGGCCTTGACTAGTGGGAATGGGAGGTGCTCGATGTTCAGGACCAATGTCAATATACAAGCATTCATCATCAATACCCGCATGCTCATTCGATGGGTTTGGGTTAGCAAGAAAATCACTATCCGCAGATTTAGTAAGACCGCATTCCCCTATGCTTGGTTGAACTGATTGACCAATACCAATTTCCCACTCTGAAATGTCAGGGGGTTCACTACCCAAGCGGGCGTCCATCCTACAGATGAACAACAGGGCATGCTCAGCACATATGCATACATCACATATATGCGAGCAAAGAAGGGATAAACAAGGGAAATTTGAAGAATTTTACCTGCAAGAAGGAGTTGCCGCGCCTGCACCCTCGCTCCCCCCGCCCCCGCCGCCGCCGGCGCCCGCCGCCGGCGCGGCGCACAGCCGCCGCCCGCCGGCGCGAGCGCGAGGGCCGCCGCCCTCGCTCGGCGCGGCCGCGCGGGCCGCCGCCCGCCGGCCGCGGGCGCGGGCGCGCGGGCGGAGCCCGGCCGGCGGCAGGCGGCGCGGCAGGGCGCGGGCGCGGAGCTCCGGCCGGCGGCGGCCGCCGGCGGCGGCCGCCGGCTAGGGTTCGTAGTTTTTTTTTCCGCGATGTGCCGTCTCGATTCGGAGTAGCGGTGTCGTTTTTCTTCCGCAGCGTGCTTCGATTCTAAGGGACAGGGGTATAATAGTCTTTTCCAAACGCGGGTCCCACATGTCAGATGGGTGGAACCGTTAATTCCTAACAGAATCCATCCAAAATGGCATGTGTGTCAATGAATTTCGGGTGCATGGCATGTAGGTGCTGCGAAACTTTTTTATGTCGTGTACGTAACTGGTAACTTTTTTAATGGCATGTGCGTAAATGACTCTACACAAGTAGTGAAGTACACAGCCATACAACAGAGAGACAGTTGGGAATCATGCTCAATAAGCGTAAACAAAGAAAGATAAACAATCGCAGATAAGCAATCGCGGGTCGGCCGAAGGAGATGGGAGGGGATGCAGAAAGGGTTGTTAGTTACCTTTAGCCGCCGGGGGAGAGTCCGCAGAGGCGGCCGGTGACGAAGTGCTAGTGTTCTCTTCCATGATGCTGCTGGGCGGTGGCCGGTGGGGCAAGAGCGAGAGCGGAGGACGGCGACGGGGAGGCGAGAGGAGAGTAGGAGCGGAGGACGGCGACGGCGAGGCGGAAGGAGGGTTGCCGTGGAGGCCGACGATGGCGACGGGCGATGCCGCCGCGGGCGGCGAAGATGGGGTTCAAGGCTCCAACTCCCAGCTCTGTCCTCCAACACCAGGACGCTCGCAGTGGGCCGAGGCCCAGCACTTGGGAGGATGGAGGGCATCGGAGGTCGTCATCGTTGGATCGAGTCTGGACGGCCATGATGACCTGACTGCCCAGTACAGTCAGAGGGGTGACTTGCAGAGGATCTGATTCCCAATTTCCAAGTAGTTATTATCTCTGACGATTCATTGCTACATCAATTTAACGTCATTTCCTTGACCCAATTATACCAAGATTCTCTTATAGCACTTTGCTTCATGCCTTCATCCATCGCTTCGCTGCCTCGCCGTAGTCCACGGGCCGGCCATCTCTATCAGGGGTTAAATGTCCCCACAACCTTACGAAGTCAATTTACATTTCCGACGGTCAGAGTACACCGGATAAATTGTAGCACCTCTCATCTGATGATATTACTGATACACAACATAATTTAACTAGAACCGATAACTCATTTCTTAGTTTTCCAGGTTAGCACCCTCTGTCGTCCCTGCAGGATAAAAAAAAATAAGTAATTTACAAACTGCTGATTTGTTCACACTCCACAATATATAGCCTTGCCACTCGTCAATGGAGTGAGAGCAAACAAGGGAGAGGCAGAGAGCAACTGTAAATCTTTGTGCGACTGTTACAAATAACCGAGCGTACCTTCCATAATCAAACCAATTTCTTTTGCAATCTCCAACTTCTTCCTGGCATAATCCACATAGTTCTTCGATTTTGGACACTGATATAAGCAAATTCAGTGACAACATCAACTAGGGAAACATAGCCAAATAGCCAGGAACATTTGGTTGCTAGGGAAAAGAACTAACCATATTTTTTACAGCCTCTGCAATCAACCGAAGAGCTTGATCATCTGGAACCTACACAAACACGTTACATCAATGTAAAATACAAACTTAAATTGGGCATGGGTATCATGAAACCGTGCTTACCAAATCACCAATGGAGGCCACATAGTCATCATACTGAAAAACAACACAACAAAAAAGAATTATGCAATGAATTGGATACATGGAAAGAACAGCCATAGTTAAAAAATGAAAGTAAAAAACCTGAAGGGAAACTTACTTTTTTTTTCATTGACCATCTCCGTAGAGGGTCTTTTTCAAGCTCTAGTTGAATATCATAACTGCGCAAGGGAAACATTTTTTCCTGATACAATTCAGACAAGGCTTCTCTGAAGTCCATCTGAAACAAGTTTGGATAAATAAATACAAGTCACCAAGCAAAAGTCCATCTGAGTTCTGCATACTAAGATACTAACCTTTTGCTTCGCAACACGCTTCCAAATCTCAAAATATACACCATCTAATCCCATGTAGTTCGAAAAATCAAACATAACACTCCACATATGTTCCTGATGATTAAAAAATTGTCAAAAGACCACAATACCATCACTAGGCTCACCAACTAAGTTACAAATGAAAAGAGGTAGCATTACCGCGAAAGCGGACGAAACTAAAATCGCGGGAACATTAGGAAAGCCTGCTGCAATCTTCAGTGCTTGAAGACGAGCCACATCTTTAACTTTTTCCCACTAAACAAACAAACAGTTTCCAACGTCACTATAACATCAATATATGTTGCATGACAGTTTGCTGAGCACATAATGCTATTTTTTTTTTGGGGGGGGGGGGGGGGGGGGATGCTTACAGGAATTGGCGGAACAGAACAGTCGACCAGATTTTCAATCCACTGTCATGTGACAAAAAAAGCTATTAGACCAAGAAAATATACATGCATCAAGTACTTCATACTTTGTTCGAAAAAAGTATACCTTAGTCTCCTTTTCCATTGCTTCGCAATACTGGACATACGCTAGATCTTTTTCATAGGTATGAAGAGTTGATTGGTAACAATCCCAATCTCGATACTCACCCTGCACAAAGAATACAACATTACTAAAAGCACAAATGATATCAACATAAGAGAAAACAGCTAGAAAATGAAGAAACATGGGCAGTCACTATCAAAGAATGCAAATATGTATTTCAAACAAATGTCTGATCTGGTATGAACTATCGCAAGCTAGAGTTTGCATCTGGTATGAACTATCACAAGCTAGAGTTTGCAGATCCCATGACAAGGGACAAGGCAAATCCTACTATATGTTACACTTGATGCCTGCTATGATACATCCACCAAAATAAGAGAAACTATAATGGGGAAGGCACTTGTTGACTAAATCAATTAGTGTCAACTTGAAGATATGGATTTCCAACTATAAAGCCTGACTTTGCAGCTCAAATATCAAAGCAATGCATTCATAAACAAATCCTACAGAATAGCATATCTCAGTCTAAATAAACAAGCCTAACAGTGCTGTCTACATATCAAAAGATAAAAATGTAGTTACTGAAACTAGACAGCATTATCGCTAGCGACTGAGTTCCCTGACCAGAAGACAACTTCGTTTACATAATGTTAGGAACAAATACACCGTTTTCCAGTATAGTGACATCAAGTGGAAAAGTAGAGGTACAACCATTAGTTGTATATACCATGACCATACCCATAAAAAGGTGCAACATGCCAAATACCATAATAGGCAATACACTACTGTCTTAGAATACTTTTCCGGCAATAGCAAAGAGCTGCCAGGTTTGTTTTTATTGTTGGCACATGCATATTTATTTGAGACAACTAGATTTTTTTAGTATAACTCGAGGGCTTTATTAACTCATATCATGGTTAGAATCCCTGGCTATCAACTCTCTTAAGCCATTATGAGACCCTAGATTTCAACCCTGATCCTCACAACAAACTCCTAGAGCACAAAACATACTCACATATTTCACTGGTCCATTCTTACTTCCAGCACAAATCGAAGGAATGGATCTTCTAGAGCATGGACAAAACACACACACACACACTGACAAGTACTGTGAGCATCTGGTATAGTTCTAGTAGTTGATGAAAAATACTGACAAGTAGTGAAAACAGCAAACAGTTACAGATTGGTTATCTAGATTTGTAGATGAGGCAAGACTTCAAGCTCACAGAATCAAGGAAGGCAAAAAACAGGCACATTGAGATCTTTCTGAAATCTTTTAGCCAATCTACAGCCTTAGTTTTAGCCATAGTTCTTAACCTTCCTTGAGGTCTTTCTGAAGTCTTTTTTCCTTTTAGGGCATTATATCTTACCACAGCCCCCGCTGTATAGTTTTTCTTAAAAAAAAAGTCGTGAACACTGACAGAATAAAATGCATGCTGTGGAGCACTGTTCAGAGGATTTAATACACTGAAGAAAATATATGTAACCAGTAAGTTTCATTTTATCTTAATCCTAAAATATGTGCAGACATCATTTCAAAACTATGACTAAGTACTTGATTCTGTCAAAAAAGTAATGATAAGATTCTCACTTGAAAATACTGACAGCAAATTAAAAAAAATACTTGGATGTCAATATTTTTTTGCACTTCTGGAAAATAATGATTCATCATATGTAATGTAGACATTACTGATGTAAAAACAAAAGATATAAAAACATGGATTGAA
This sequence comes from Cenchrus americanus, assembly GCA_947561735.1. NCBI lineage: Eukaryota > Viridiplantae > Streptophyta > Magnoliopsida > Poales > Poaceae > Cenchrus > Cenchrus americanus. The sequence continues at coordinate 5,766,922 of OX387240.1, read as the reverse complement.
CAAACATTAGGGAACGGCAGAAAATTAGTTTTGCTTCTGGTTCATGGAAGCTTGATTGTAAATATCTTGCACTGATACCCATAAACTAGGGCCCAATTGTGAAAACAGGTAAAACACAAATTGAACATTCCTTAAACCATCAGCATCCATAATTGAAAATCAAATATTACCAAACTGGATATATAGTGCAAATATCAAAATTGAATTCAGAATATACATGGGTTCAGCCATTCACATAATAATAATATACTGTAGAAGCTTGTAACAGATAACAAACCTGAGTTTTACACATTTTTTGAACATATAACTAACATAAAAAATAAGAGTAGAAAGTCAAATGTTGTCACTTACATTATCATGAAGCACTAGCCGCTGGTAATCCTCAAAGCCAGAATACTTGCAGAGTTCAGGATCGAAGTACCATTCAAGAGAATCCTCATAGTGCATAAAGTAACCTTCATTATAAAGAACGTCTGGAGGAAAGTGCTGTGCCAGATTTGCTTCATGAAGTTGATCCAACTTACTATCCACTGATAGCTACAACAGAAAATCACCAGAAAGTAATTAACCACAAGCAGATAGAAGATGCAACAAATTGGAATACACATGACCAGCCAACATTAGTTCTTATATGTAACATAAATACCTCATAACCTCTAATGCGGTACAAAGCTAGCCGCTGGTACAGCTCAGTGAGCTGCTGAAGCTCATATGTAGACCCATAATAAGGTTTCTTAGGGTGGTCATAGTTTAACTGTCCTAACCAATAACGAATCTCCGTTGAGAGTTTATGACTGTCCATGTCAAGGAGCGCTTGAACATTCATTCTTGCTCTTTCTTGTTCTTGTTTGTGGTCTTCAATGGTGGCATGGACGCCAACCTTGTCAGGATGTTGTTCATATTCAACCAGAGAAGAAAGGCTTTTGTCAGAATGTCCATCTTCATCTTCATTCTGTGCAATCTTGCCACAATCCCCAGAAAATCGTGGTCTTGGTTTCTCATCCACCCGAGAGGCTGTTTCCTCCCCATCATACGGGGCATCCTCCTGTGCATCTTCTGACCGGCTGCTGTCATGGCTAGCACGTAGACCAGATTGGTCGGAAGAGGCCGCGGCTTCTCGGGATCGATAGGGAGAGGTGGGTTCTCCTGGCCGAGAAGGGGAAGCGGGACCAGAGGATTTGCGGCTCCGAGACCGCCGCCGCTTCTTCATCTTCGCGACGTAGGGCGGTCGAAATCAAAGAGGTAAAAGAATCGAAACCCTAGCCGAAGACCAACTCACTCGTGGAGGTTAGGGTTTCGGGCCTCCCTGCAGTCGGGGACTCGGGGAATCTGCGGGGACGGGTGCTTCGGAGGCGGCGAATAGGTAGAAGGGATCGCGTCGCCGGCGTCTCCTATTTCAGGCGGTGGTGTTGTGAGGAGGGAGCGGACGCGATACGGAGACGAAGATGAGTGGACGCCGGAATCGGAAGGCGGCGATACGCGTAAAAGGGCCTGAAGGATGCGGAGGCCCAACGACTCCTCTTCCTTCTTCTTTCTTCCCTTAATAAATACTACATACTTATCTTGTCGGTTGGCCCAGATAAAGCCCGGACCGTAAAACAAACAACGATTATTATGCGTTTAGTTTTTAAATTTAATTTAATTTGCACTTCTTCTAAAAAATAATTTAATTTGCACAGCCCAGCCCACGTGGAGCTTTCTGACATGTCGCATGTTAGCCGTCTGCCTACTAAGAGCAAGTATTATAAGGGGCGAAGAACCGGCGAAATCCTACGTGGAAGAGAGAGAAACTAGGAGAGAGAGGAAAACGGGCCGTTCGCGAGTCGCCGGCTTCAGCGGGCGGATACACTCTGCGGCAACATCGTTCGCTGCGCTTGGGAATTATTCAAGTGGGGCTCACCACCACCGCGCGCTCCTTGCAGCCAGCGAGCCGGCGAAACCATTATCCTTGCTCTAACCAGACATCCTGCTGAAGACAAAAGTAAGAATCCAAAACCATGCATGAGGAGGGATTTGACCCATGACCTCTAGCTTTCCAAGAAGCACTTCCTCCAATTTAATTACGGTTCATTTGGGACCAGAAAATATATTTTCGTATTATCTGAGTGATCATAGCTATATTCCTTTTGGTACCACGATGGTAAGCATGATAAAAAGATATTCTTAGTTTGCATAGAACATACTACATCATGTTTCTATACAAGTATTTTCCATTTTTATAGCTAGCTATTTAATTTCAAAAATTGTAAAAAATGAATATGACATTTATGAGAAGTCTAATACATTTTAGAGTACAACACCGCTACATATCTTCTTTTTTCTCTCTAGCTTCTCTTGCTTAAACACAAAGATAAAAATTTAATGAGTACTTGATCGAAAGAAATAATTAAGTCAAAATTATTTTGGTTTTCTAGCAAATGTGTAGACAACCAATAAGTGCAATACAAATTTAGTAGTGCAAGAAATAAAGATTTCATGAGATCAAAAAAAGGCAATTGAATTTTACCGTTGCAACCCAAAATGGTTTTGCTAACTAAATATTAAAGTGCTATAATTTCTTCAAACTGTAGTCATTGTTCTCCAAAAGAAAAAACCCTCACCTTTTCATAATCAACGCATGTCATTTGACAGGTGGGATCTCAAGCAACATTTTTACATTAACGCTTGGTGTGGCATTGCCATTGGTACATAGAGTGATATTGGTCCATTTATTCTAGGAAGGCATGTGGGGTAGTGGGGATGACGATGCGACTGGGAGAGGTGAGTTTCGAGGTGGATGATGGCGGGCGAGGTCCAGGCGATGCGGGTATGACGGTGAGGTTGGGACAGACGATGGTGGGGCTGCGAGGCACAAATGACGAAGGGTGAGGTCGGTGTGTGGTGCATGTGCGACGGGAATGACTATGTGGTCGCAGAAGATGAGGTCTGGTAGACAATGACGAAGCTCGAGAGGCAAGGATAATGGCAGGTCGAGGTTGCGTGGGAGTGTAGGGCGGGATGGCGGGGATGACAACACGACCGGGGCAGACGATGGCCAGTTTGGATTTTGTTGGTACGAATCATGGCAAATGAGATCAGGGTGTGACTAGAAAAGGAGAGGTCAGGCTGACAATGGCAAGGATCAACGGGAGGCACGGACAATAACAAATGAAGTTAGGGTGGCGCGGACGAGACAGGATGACAACGAGGTTAGGGGGTTGCAGGTCCGCTTGGGGGCGACCGTGTGGATGGTGGCGGGCGAGGTTACAGTGGCGCGAGAGCGACACTGAGGCTAGGGAGTGGGAAGCAGGCATGAAGATGATGACACAACCAAGGCAAATGACAACGAAGCTAGGGAGATGCGGATGTTAGGATCCAAGGTTGGGGTGGTATGTGCGTGATGGGAACATAAGTGCGGTTGGCGAAAGCGATGTCAGGCAGACGACGACGAAGCCGTGGCTGGTGAAGGTAAGTTTTGGGAGACATGGACAACGACGAGCGATATTGGGGTAGTGCGAGCATAGCGGGGACGACAGCAAGGTCACGGAGCTGCAAGTGGCAGTAGTGTGACAGTGCAGCGACGTGAACAACGGCGAGGTGAGCAAATATTTTCTCCCGTTGCAACACACGGGCATAGTTCCTAGTATATACATAACCTTTGACGTGTGTCTCTGTCTCTACACACACAATGTGTCGATGGATAGAAAACTAGAAAAGTCATCAATAATAATAATTTGTGATGGAAGGAGTAAGTGTGAGAAGAAGAACCATACTAAAATTGTGCCACTCACACGCATGCTTCCCTTTCCATCCTCCAGGTGAATCAAGTATTGTTGCCTCTTCTTAATTAATGAAAAAAATGCTATGCCACGGTTGCAAAAAAAAAAAAGTTCTGCTGCCCAATGAAACACATATCAAGCCGTTGATTTAGTTACATTTTCACTTAATTTTGTAGTTTTACTACGACCATCCCAAAAGCTTTGGTACGACACCGGAAATGATTTGCACCAACCTTTTTTTTTGAAACGATTTGCACCAACCTTTCGTTTGCAGCTTGTCCGAGAATAGCTCACGAAAAACTCAAAAACATCAAATATGATAGAAGGAGGAGGTTTTTGTTCTTTGATTTTTTTTAAGGAGGTAGCTTGAGTTTAGGCCATCCCAAGCTTGTTTTTCAAGCTTTACCAATCATTTATTGCTTGATAGTGGTTTTCTTACAGGTTGGGGTTGCCATGATATTCGTCCCTATTCATAGACACATGATGAGCTCGATTTCTACCAAAATCTTATTTGGATGAGTAGTTTCACATGATGATTCTGCCATTAATTAATTAGCTAGGAGCTATAACATTTTCTGCGCCATTAGGAGCCTCAAATACTACAATAGATTTTGGAGAGGGGAGAGAGGAATTATGTGCTTCATAATTTTTAAGAGCCTTTTTACAATACTTGTGAAGTAGCCGGAAGTACTAGGAAGTGTTTTGATTTTTCCACCACTTGATTAATTAATAAAATTAAACTAAATAAGAAAAGGGTGTTATGGTAAATCACCTTCCCTCTCCCTGATGACGTTCGGCGCCCCTCGCTGCCTCCCTGGCCTAGTCGGCGCCCCTCGCCACCTCTCCCTAGCCTCTTTCACACGCCACCGAGGCACCGACGCTCCCATCTCTCAGACACCGCCGACCCTCGTCGTCCCTCGCGGCTCCCTCACCGTCAACGTCGTTCAGGTGTCGTCGCGACAGGGAAGTGGGAGGACGAGACCTTCGAGTGCATACGTCGTTAGGAGGCCAGCGGGCAGGACACGCGCTTCCACCACCCCCGCCGCCGTCGGCCACGGTTCGCCGGTGGCCGCGCCGTAGTAGTCGTCGCCATGCCATGGCCTCCCCACGTCTCGCCTTCCTGCCTCGCCGTGCCGCTGCCCATCCCCGTCGTACCACACCCATGTCGCGGGCGCACACGCGCGGACAAGCCGGGGCTACCTGTCGGTCGCGCGAGCACACGGCCGTCTTCGTGCCACTGCTCGCTCGTCCTCGCAGTGCTCGCGCCACTGCTCTTATTTATACAAGCCTTTGGTCAGTGGTCACAGCAAGCGGCTGGGGCCGGTCTGCTCCGACGCCGTTTGCCGCGCCCCGGCCGGTGCGCGCGGCGTGCCCCGCGCAAACCAACCCTCGATCGAGGATCGTCCGCGCGCGTGTTGTGGCGAACGCACGGCGAGATCCTTTGGTTTCGTCGCTCCCGCTCGTATCCGTCGGCTAGCTCTACTTGGCACGATCGGAGCCCACAACGAGGAGTATGTCAGGCAAAGGCAACAGAGGCGGCCGCCACGCGTTCAGTAGTTTGCTAACACTGCTGGGTGCTGGCTGTGGCCGCGCCGCCGCACGGCACACATCAGATCGAGAGGTCATGTTGTTCCTCAATGCAAATTATTAAGCGACTTGGAAATTACTCACGGCAAAACGATGCGGTCTAGAATGAATTCTGGGCAACCGCAGGTTCAGTTCGGTGATGCACTGAGGATACCTGTGCATGCTAAGCTATGTCGATCAGCAGGCAGATCGCACCCACTCCCTGCAATCCTGCTACAACGGGGACGAGCAGCATGCAAGTGATAGATAGCAGGTTCAGCGTTTAATCGCTGCATGCCATGGTGTGATGTCGATCGAGTGATCGAGTCATTCTCAACTCCGTAGACGAGGACACGAGGTAGGCTACGCACACGAGATATGATCAGACCTACAACGAACTATACGCAGCATGACGCCATGACCATCACATTCTTCTTGAGATCGACAGAACCCCACACCGATTCCGTGTAGACGACGGACACGTTGTTCTTACCATGTCTCGATCCCAAGCAGGGCCCCGGACCGGAGCCATCGTGCTCATCTTTCAATTCGCCAAAAACTGAACTGGATGCCGAAACTACCAAAAGCACCAAAAACAAAAGCAAGCCAAGCAGTGGCGATGCGTGCTTGGATCCTCTCGTGCTGTGGCTGCCGAGTAGGATACGGTTAGAACAACAGCTTGCGCACCCGTCTCATCACACACACACACATATGTATGTATGTATGTATGTATGTATGTATGTATGTATATACTGTTTTGCTATAGTGCACCTGGGTGCATTCTGTATAGAGAATGCACACACCCTTGTTGCAACTAGGTTTTGTCTAGTTGCAACTGGAGCTCATTCTGGTTGCAATTTGTTCACGTCGGGTTGCAATTAGGAGTCTAGTTGCAATTGGTTCGTGTCCAATTGCAACGGAGTCAGATTTGTTATAATTAGTTCCGTCGAGTTGCAATTAGTGTAGTGTCACAGTTGCAATCGGTTACTCTCTTTGTCCCCCCCGGCTTGAGAAAGAGCACATGCATGAGATGGTGGAAAGGAGGGCAGGCGCACCAGGCGAGAGGCGCTGCTACGCCGGTTCACCCATGACGATGTGGAGCCGCGACGCCACCGTCGCGCCCAGGCTGACCAGGAGCATCACGCGCCTCGACGCGCCGGCTTCGAGGTGAAAGAGGAGCACGACGCCGCCGTCGGCCGCCGGCACCGCAGGTTACCACGACCATCCCTTCCGCCTCGCGTCGCCTCGACTCCCCTTCCCCTCCTCCGCCAGCACCAGCCTCCGTGGCCCCTACCCGCGCCAGATCTGGGGAGTGGGATACGGCGGGGAGGAGAGGAAGCCAAATGGCATGGGGGCCCAGATCCCACATTAGGGCCCGCGCTGACAGTGGCGCAACCATCGTCAGGTTGGGGCTGCGGCGGCGGAGAGCCGAAGAGCAGGAGAGAGAGGGCGGTGGCGGAGAGGCGACGTCGAGGAAGAGGAGTGAGGTTAGGGTTCGCGAGGTGCTCGGGGAAGGTGGGGTTGGTGTTGACCTGTTGGGGTGGTGGGAGGGTGTGTTCGCAAAATGCTTTTGGGGATTTTTGCAAAAACGACCTTACATTGTTTTTCTCTTCTTCTTGTCAAAATAAGAATGGCCTGTATGGAACGGTCACTGTAGGGTTCGGTTATGTTGGGCTGTATTGTGATTATTGTAAAACAAAGGGCATTTTTGTAAACCGACCAACACGTGCGGGGAGCACTCGTGGGCTGTCGTTGGGGCGACGTGGCGAGCAGCCGAAGGGCCACCGATGCCTGAATTGTTGTGGAGCCGAGAAAGGGGTCGAGCTTTTCATATCTCCGATTCGCCTCACCATCCTCCCAAATTCGCTCCCCTTACCGTCAGGGTTAACGGAACCGGCCGGAACCGGTCCGGATACCGCGGGAACCGGTGGAACCGGACCGGCCCGGTACCGGTTCCGGTCGGTTCAATCCCGGTCAAGTTCAAAATTTTGAGTTTGAATTCAAAAAATAAAAAAATCTCCAAAATCCCTAAAAACACTACTCCTTGTGACAAATGTAAAGGTGTAAATTTTTTTCAAATATTCATCTGTTTAGTATATTTTGCATAATTGGAAGTTAAATCAAAATAGAAAAAGAAAAAAGTATCGGCCCATTACAGGCCCGCTGCGGGCCAAAAGGGGGGAGAGCAAAATATCCAAGCCAGTTGCCTTGACCCCCTCCTCCAGTGCCATTCCCGTGGCCGCCTCCCCCATCCGCTCGCAGTCCGCCCGCGTCGCCGCCGTCCGGCCGCGCCGCCGCCGAGCCGCCCCCCCCGCCGGCGGTAAGCCGCCCGGGCGTAGGATCTACCGGCCGCCGGGGTCTCCCCGCTCGGGCCGGCTCGGTAAACCGCCCCGGTGCGGCGGTTGGCGGGCGGTTCGGCCGGTGGCCGGAGCCAGCCGCTTGAGCCACAGGTAGCTCCTAAATTTCTTGATTTAGGTTCCATTTCATGTAGATGTAAATGATTTCAGTTAGGATTTAGGTACCCTATATTGTTTGTATGTATATATGGTTTAGGTAGATTTGGTTTAGGTGAATATATCATTTAGGAAAATATTATTTAGATGTTTTAGGTATGTTTGATTTAGATGTACACATTGTTTAGGTAGATTGCAATCATTGCATATGTATAGCTATATATATGAGTATATGAATTATGTAAGATTTTGTATGATTTAGATGTATGTATGACTTAGGTGTATTGTGCTCCTTTAGGGAAGTTTGATTTTTGGTCGCTGTCTATGTATGCAGGTAGACAATGTCGGGCAGAGATAAATATGTTGTATGGGAACATGGTGAAAAACTTTATCCGGGCTGGCGATGCAAGTATTGTAATACGACGAAAGGAGGAGGTGGTGCAACTAGATTGAAACAGCATTTGGCTAACCGCGGGTCGGAGGTGGTACATTGCAGACATGTACCACCAGATGTTCGGGAGTACTTTCAGCGTGACCTGGACCGTGCTAAGAATGCAACTAATGCCCGGGCTCGAGAGAGGTTGCTAAGGGAGGAGGCTGCAGGTCGGGATACATTGCACCTTCATACATTTTTTCATTGCACCTTCATACATTTTTTTCATTACATGCACATGTTTCTGACTCAGAGTACTAATTATGAATTTGTGATATATGGTTGAATGCAGGGGAGACTGATTTCACACATGCTACTCAGGACCGCGACCATGGAGCACCGCAATCGCAGAGGAGAACAGTTGGACCGACGGATTATGACACTCCACAGTACTCTTCTTCCTCCTACAGTGATACCTCCCTGTCCTTTCACTAACACATACCTGACCTGAGCATGCAGCTAGAGACGAGATGGGTGTGTGAATGGGAAGAACCCCATTTTTACACTATGTTAGTTCAAGAATGGCAGACAACAGCGTCATGGACGGGCTACAAGGATAACCTGCTTCGAGAGCGAGGTATCAATGTGATGTCCACTGCAGAATACCAGATGGCGACCCAAAATGGGGGTCTTCCCTTTCCAAGTTCAATATTGAACTTTTATTGATGTGTAATTATGTATGAGACTATGTCATTGTCTATTTGGGTATGAGACTATGTAATGTATTTGGGTCTGGTGTGACCGTGTGAGACTAGGTCATTGTGATTATGTATGAGACATTTAGAGTTTGAGACTATGTCATTGTGTATTTGGTGAGACTATGTAATTGTGTATGGGACTATGTCATTGTTGCTTTGGTTTGGTCTTTTACATAAATATGTGCATAACTCATGTCAAAATTCCCATTTATTTCACTCCGGAGAACCATTTTTCTTGCATCGGTTTTTTTCTTTGTTGGCTCGGTTTACCACTGTACCGGCCCGGTATACCGGTCAAACCGGCCGGTATACCGGTCGGACCCGTTTGTACTGCGTGATTTGAATTCGAATTCGAATTCGTCCTGTTCCCGACCGGTTCCCGACCGAACCGGACCGGTAAACCGGTACCGGACCTCGCCGGTTCGGCCCGGTCGGTCGGGATAAAAAACCTGCTTACCGTGGCGCTGCCTCCGCGCGAGTCACGGAAAATATTCCGCTCCTTGCTAGGTTTTTTAGAATGACACGGTACAACACAGATGCTCACAACACGCTCATACACTCACCCCTATGAGTACACATACGCAAACCCTACCACTATGAGCACCTTCGAAAGACTGAACACCGGCAAATCTGGAGATTCCTGAAGTCACCAATGGCGCCTCGTCGTCGACGGGAACGTCGCTTACCACTTAATGCATACGCCGGTAAATCCTGGAAAATCCAGTAAAAAGTACGAGCACCAGGATTTAAACCCTGGTGGGTAGCGTCCCACTGGACCGTCCTACCGTTGCTAGCCCACGGCCTCCCGGTGATGTCTTCAATCGAAGATATATGGGATTGCAGAAGAACATCGATCCGTGCAAATTTTTCTAGCTAGTTTCTACGGCGAGATCCGTGCAAAATTCCAAGAACGGAGTAGTGGGTGCTTTTGTCGACCCGGCCTACCCACCCTGCCGAGTTCGAAAATTCGCAGCCTGGCCGTTACCAGCATTCAAGCAAGAGGAAGAAGCTACGATCCAGTCCAGAAGCTAGAAGAAGGCCCGAGTGGTCCACTCAGGGCGCGTTTTGGGCCCATCCCGTGTACTCTATAGATGGCCAAACGGGCTCAGCCCAACGGGCCGGCACGAACACGGCCCGATAAAACACAGCCCGAGAACGAAACGGCCCGGCCTGCCCCGTGCTCGGGCCAGGCACGGCCCGACCCCCGTGCCCGTGTTGGGCCGACTCCCAACACGCCGGCCCGACACGGGCACGGCCGTTTCAACGGCGGCACGACCCCCCGGCACGATAGCCGTTGGATCCCGGCCACCCCTCCCCGTGACCGTTGGATCCCGGCCTCCCTCCCTTCCTATATAACGGCCCAGCGCACCGCCCGACCGAGCCCCCAACCCTAACCCTAGTTCATTTGCACGCCCCCTCGTCTCTCTCCTCTCTCGCGGCGGCTGCTCTGTGCTCTCTGCCTCTCTCCACTCCACTTTCCTCATCCTCCTCCACCGCCGGCGCCGCTGTGGATTGGCATCTTGAATCACTCATTCTCGCTTCCCGCCGGCGATGTAGCCTCATCCTCTCCACCTTTCCCTCATCCTCCTCGTCTCCGCCACGTCGACGTGCTCGCCATCGCCAGGATCCAGATCTAGGAACCTTGGGGCTCCGCGACCGATCCCATGCGTTGAGGTACCAGGGTGCCGGATCTGGGCGTCGATGTTGTCGCCGATGTCGCCGGCATCTCTGGTGCTCCGGTGAAAGAGGTAAGTCATAACCCTAACCCTCTTCCTTCTTCTTGATCTTGAACCCTAACCCCTAGATCTTGAACTAACTCGAGCTTCTGTTTTGTGCAGCCGTTGAGGGACCGGAGGCCGGCGGCAGCGACAGCGAGATGTCGGACGACGAGGTGGAGGAGATCGGTCATTCTATGACCGCGAATGATGAGCTCCGCCTCTTGGGGATGCGCGGAGATGACGAGGAGGATCTTCTTGGGGATGCTGAGGCTCTCCTTGGCCGCTCTGCAGCAGAGGAGATCTTGGGCGCCGCCGGCGAGGCTACTACTTCCGCCGGTGAGGCCGCTCCTTCCACCGGCACGACCGCTGATGGAGACGCCATCAAGCCTTCTTCTAACCGCCCCGCTACCTCTGCTTGCTGGGACGATTTCGAGAAGCTCATCAAAACGGTGAACGGTCGCAAGGTCAGGTATGGTGCTCGTTGTATTCATTGCGGTAAGGAGTACTCTGCATACTCCAAATGTGGCACTGGAACTCTCCTCCGTCACCAGGAAGCGTGCCCCAAAAAGCGTGAGAAATCTCGCTTATCCCAGTCTCACATTACTTTCAATAAGGATGGTACTGCTCGTAATTGGGAGTACTCTGCTGAGGTAGCTCGTGTTCAGCTTGTTCGTTTGCTTGCTAGGCTAGATCTTCCTCTAATTCTTGGTGAAACTGAGGCCCGGGAGGAATACATTAAAACTGCTCATAATCCTAGATATAAAACTGTTTCTAGGCAAACTACAACTAGAGATCTGCTTAAGTACTTCACTGATAAGCGTGATAACCTGATAGAGTCTTTCAAGAGCAATGCAATTACCTCTGTTGCTGTTACTTCTGATATTTGGTCTGGAAATGCTAAAGAAGACTACTTGAGTGTTGTTGGTCATTACATTAATGCTGATTGGCAACTTGAAAAGAGGGTGCTTGGGTTAAGGCTTATTGATGTGTCACATAATGCTGAGAACATTGTTGAACGTGTTGTTAATGTGCTTAATGATTATGGAATGCTGCATAAGGTTTTTTCTGTTACTTTGGATAATGCTTCTGCTAATAACAAAGCCATGGATGCTCTGAAACCTGTACTTAAGCAGTATTTGGGTGCTGATCTATTTTTGCATCAACGTTGTGCTTGTCATATCATAAACCTGATAGTTAAGGAATCTCTTGTTGGTATTAAACCTATGATTGATGCTTTTAGAACTGCAGTATCATTTTTGAACTCATCCAATCAAAGAATTGCTGCATATAAAAGTTATTGCATGGCATCTAACATTAGACCTAGGAAATTTGGATTGGACATGGATGTTAGGTGGAACTCTACATATCTGATGCTTAAGCATCTGCTACCCCACAAGGAAACTTTTCATACTTTTATTGAATCTAATTATCCTAGACCAAGAGGTGCTCCCTTTTTGTTGACTCATGATCATTGGGCTATGGCAACTAAAATTCTTGCATTCCTTGAACTGTTTTATGATTCAACTGTTGCTTTGTCTGGTGTGTACTATCCTACTGCTAATCTTATGATTCATCATATTGTTAGGATTGCTATACACCTGCACAAGTATCAAAATGATGAGCATATTAGAGTTGTTGTCCAACCTATGATTGATAAGTATAATAAATACTGGAGAACAATACCTGAACTTTATTGCATTGCATTTATCTTGGATCCAAGAGCTAAAATTAAAGGTTTTAACAAAGTGATTAGGAAGTTACAAATGATTACTGATGCTGATTATTCTAATAAGTTGCTGGAAACTAGAACTCTTCTTTTCAAGTTGTATCATAAATATGATGATCTGTATGGCTCTGTTAGGGAGAAAAGGGCTGTTCCTCCAAGCCTATCAGGTAAGAAAAGAACAGCTTGGGATGAAATATATGATGAAGATGATGATGTCCTTCCTCCTAATCTTGATTTGTCTAGGAGTATACCTGCTACTGCCTTGCTACATGCAGCTTCTAACAGTAGCAATGGTTCTGAACTGACTGCCTACCTGGACTGTGACACAGTCAGTCAATTAGATGATGACTTCAACATCTTGAACTGGTGGCATCAGCATAAACTAACTTATCCAGTTCTTTCTACCCTTGCTAAAGATGTTTTTAGTGTGCCTGTTTCAACCATTTCTTCAGAAGCTACTTTCAGCACCACTGGCAGGATCATTGAAGAACGACGGCGGAGGCTCAACCCTGAGACTGTGGAGGCTCTCACATGCATCAAAGACTGGGAAGCTGCAGAGTCAAGGCTACAACACATGGTGGAGGACAAGGAGCTGGTGGAGTCCTTTGAACAACTATGGATTGATTAGTCATTTATGTAATGGATCTGTAATCTTAATTAGACTTTTAGAGACTTGGATGGTGATGGACTTTGGATGTAATGTAATGAACTCATGAACAATTTATTTTATGGAGTCAAATTTGTACTCTTTTTCCCTCTCTAGGGTTTCTCACAAGGGTGAGTTTTACCTAAAGAGGGTTTTAATGAGGCAGCCATTGCACAGCTCCAATCTTTTGTTATCTCTGTCTATTTTGTGTTTTCTTTCTATGTTTTGATTTTGAATGGTTGAACACTTAGTAAATCTTGTGTGTTTTGAACACTTAGTGAATTTCTAGGCTGTGTAAAATCTGGGGCTGGGCACCGGCATCGTGCCTGGGCTGGCACGAGCACTGCTGGGCTGCCGTGCCGGGTAACACGACACGGCACGCTCCAGCTTGCTTCGTGCCGTGCCTGGGCTGTGATGCTGGCACGCCAGCACGACTAGGCACGGCACGGCAGGCACGCGTGCCTGATATTGTCGTGCCTAGCCCGTGTCGTGCCGCGTCGTGTTCGTGCCCGTGTTAGCACGACACGCACGTTTGGCCATCTATAGTGTACTCTTGTGATTACTCTGTACCTATGCTTGTGAGCGAGTGGGAGATCAGGCATCGATGAACTTGTAATCAAACAAACACTCACGTTCTTCCGCCTCCTCCATTGTTCTCCGAATTTCCGTGCCTTTGTATCCTCTCTGTTGCTAACATACAACAATCAGCATGTGATGCGGGAAGCTTAATATTGCTCGGCGAGGCGAAAGTGGGCTCCCCTCAAACTGACCAAGCTCAAAACACCCAATAATCCCTGGTGAAACCGGAACGGGGTGATGCTAGCTGTCCGAGCGGATTATCCTCTGTCTCGTAGCAATTCGATTCTGAGGTGCAGCGTAATATCATAGCCAATATGTTTGGATACGCGCGCATATATATAGCTGGGAGATGACGATGTAGACCAACCTACTAGTATATAAGTATATTAGCTAGAGTGGCATGGATGTGGAACGGCAAAGCAATCCCTTTATCACATGGTGATCGAGCACTAGCCCCCAGCTAGCTTCCAAGGACATCACTAGGGCCGAGCAGCCCGAGCTTAATCCCCATCGATCGGTATGTTCATCAGCTGTGATCTTATATCGTCTACAGCTCTAGAAACCCCACAAAATGTTGGTTTGGGCCTCCTGCTTCACCACCATTACGCTATTGAAGCAACCAATTCCTCCTCCTTTCGGTTAAGTAAGGAGCATCGCAGTTGTCTACACAAGTTGTTCGTCAGAGGATCAGGAAGAAGCAAAGCAAACTAGTACGTCAGAGGATGGGAAGTGGGAAAAGAGAGGAAATCAAAGAGGCAAACCAAGAAACTTTTGTAACACTCGATCTCTACAGGTAACAGATCGATGACACTAGCTGGCAGGTTGATGTCCTTTTTACTGATGAGACCGGGAAGCTGCGGCAGAGAGGACCGATCGAGAGATCTCAGATCTGCTGCCGTACGCCGAAAACCCGACGGCACTGCTCGATCTCCTTCCTTCCATTTCCATATGTTTTTGTTGGTTGTGGATCATGCATGGCCGCTTACTGCTTCACCGCGGGAGTCTCGCCATCGCCACACTGCACCACGTGACCACGTCCTTGTCCCCGCCGAATTAACGAGACGCGTGAGTGGCTTCGGCAGAGAGTTTCGACGCAAGTACGTACTAGCCATAGGAAAAACCACGAGATCGCATCAACAATCCGTATACCCGAAAACATCAGCGGCAAGGTTGAATTTTGTGATCATCGGGTGACTGGATGGCTCTCGGACGTGTTTTGGTGCTGCGCTGCCACTGGCACGCTCCATCGGCGAGAAGAACTGAAGAAGCTCCATCTTTTTTTCCGACCTGCTGCTCCAACAATCTCAGTAATATAGCTAGTTGCTTGCCCCGGCGGCGCGGCGAGACACGAAATAAGAAAACCAACACCATCAGATTCCGGCGAAAAATGTACTACAGGATAGCAGTTGCTTGAGCGGAATTTCTGTGTGTTCGTTCGCTGTGCTGTGCATACTAGACTGCACGCATGCAGTAGGAGCCGGAAATTAAGGGCCGGGAGTGATGCTCGAGCCAGTGGCGATCGAAGATGTCATGGAACAAAGTTCCCAAAAAAAAATGTCAACCAGGTGAAGCTCAAGTGCTGTCTGCGCCAGCAGCCAACAATTCCGGCCGAGAGTTCTCATCCTATCCTGCCTGCCCAGAGCTATAGCTGATGAACCCGTCCAAATTAAAAGCTGCTTCCTTGGCATTTCATCACGTAAAGTTGGTCATAAACTAGTGAAGTGATCGCGAGGATATGTCGATCGATCGATCTCGGTCCCTAATAAACTGATCCATGGGATATTAGGCGTGGAGCACAGGGGTGATGGTAGGGAATATCGGATGATACACCAGCTGTGCAGCTAGCTAAGCTAGCTAGCCCTATTAGCAGCTGCCAATCGATTCGAGACCACTGGATCCATGATCCATCAACGGCGGCAATATCTTTCCTCGAACAGGATGCTTTTTCGCGTCCGCGCCTGCGCACTGCACGCATATCACCAGTTCATCGTCGTTGCGTCCGGCGCGGGCCGATTCGACCTAGCTACTACGAGTCTACGACCCTGTCACGTATGCACCACGGCCGGCCGTAACACGAAAAGGCTCGCGGTGATGTCGCAGCCAGGTGCAAAGTTGTGGCCACACAAGCCCTGAAAGCTCCTGGCCGGGAATAGTAGCAACCACCGGCCGGTCTCGCACGGCACCGCGCGTCTCCGATCCGATCCCCCATGCATCTTCTTCTACTCCCCCGCGCCACGTCCTTGTCACGTACTCAAGGCAACAGGCAACACACTCTAACAACTCTTTCAGCGCGTAGTCGTTCTTACGTTTACGCGGTGGATTGGCCATCCAAATCGAAGGCGAGTCCCCGAATCACATGGCACGTACGTACGGCGAACCAGCGTTCCCAGCTAGCTAGCGAGCACCCTGCTTCGTTCTTCTTTTTCACTTTGTCCCCGGCATGCACCATCCAACCATATCAGCGGGCGGGTGACGCATGGAGATGTGGATGATGGCTCGGTGATCCATCCAAATGTTTTTTTGGGAGAACTCCAAATTCTACTAGTTCCTTGATTGTTACCGAAATCTAGTGGTTTTGGGACAAGTTTAAATTGTTTCGTCTTCAACAACAATCCGTGATGGAACGGTCAACCACGTGTAGCTCGAGTGCTGCTCAGCGCCAGCACAACACCGGCCCAATTCCCGTCCTGCGCAGCAGCTAGTATAGCTAGCCCAAAATAAACAGATGAGAACCAGACAAAGATCAGTAGCATTTCACCACGGTGATTACTACATGCGACTTGAGATAAACTTCCATGGAGTGCCACGCACATGGTGCACACGGACCAGCCGTATATATTGATGAAGGTGACGATACATCGATCCCTAGCCGTCGATGCAATGATCCCCTGATAGATCCACCCCTGTGTTCATCTGCCAGTCTTGCTCGTCACGATCGCAGTTTTTGCAGCTTTGTTTCTGTCATGTCCTGAGCTGCATGCGTTCCCGTGTACCCCGTCCGTCCGGTCCGTTCCAAGGCTGCCCAGGTTCATGGTGAACCTATCGAGACCACACACCCAGCAGCTCCAAGCTTTCCGTTTGGTGAAACAGGATAAGCCTCAGATCAGGTTCAAAACTTTTAAACTTTTAAACGTTGTGGATCATGGCCGCGTACTACTGATGCGGAGGCCGGGATGTGCCAAGCTAATTAATCGCTGGTTGAGTGCTTGTGTCGCGCAAGTTCTCTAGTTTCCCGTGTCGTGTTCCATCGTCTCTGATGCGTGTGAATTGTGATGGAACGAGAACATGTAGCTATACATCTAGTACCCCCTGCACAAATAGAAGCCGAGCAGACAGATAGCGGCTAGCGCCACTCCTTTCCCCCTTCCAAAAAAACGTGTCACCGGAAATGCTCCATCGCTAGCCGTTTGGCTAGCTTCTGCCTGTCACGTCTGCGCTGCGCACGCACCGTACCATAACATAACACACGAGAGGCCGCAACGCTCGATCATATCGGTACAGAGTTTCGTTCCACCGGGAAACTGCGCCCAAGGTTTCCCACTGCCGCTGAGTTCGACAAGTCGCAGGTTACTACTGCTGTGTGTGCTCCAACAATCTCAGGCTTCTCAGCCAGAGCGTTGGGGGAGGAGACGAGGAGGAGGAGTACTACTCCTAGTTTGCTTGCCTGGTGAGTGTGGAGTGTGGTGACACACACACACACACACACACACAAGGCGCTCCAGGTTCATGGTGAATCGAGACCAACACACACTTACTCAGCGTACGTACGTGCACCCGGTTCCATTCTCAGTTGGGTAAAACTGGTCAGGATCCCATCTCAACTTCTCTGCATACTAGCCATGTGAGAGTAGCTAGCCGAGTAGATAATTTTCGAGGTTGAGGCTGCATCGCAACGCCAATTTGGCTCGTGGATCACGGAACAAATTAAAAAAAAAATCGACAGGGTGGTGCTGTTTCGCGTCCGCCTGCGCACGTATCACCCACCAGTTAATTAGTTCATCGTTGCGTCCGGGCCGTCACGTCGTACTCCGTATATGCACAGAGGCACGACACGAAAAGGCCCAGATCGGTGGTGCCGCGGGGCAGTGCAAAGTTGTGGCCAGAGAGCACCTGGATATGGAATAGCAGCAAAACCACCGGCCAGCCTCGAACGCACGCACGCACGCACCGTCGATCTCCTCTCCTCCTCCCCACCACGTCCTTGTCATCGCTCATCTCGGTCTCGGAGTAGTGGTGGACGCAAGGCACAACACGTACGTTCAAGAACCCCAGCACAGGAGGTCTGCGGCCAGCTGATCGATCTGCAATCTCGTATCGTATATATGGGTTCCTTTCTAGTTTCTGCGGTCTTCAATCTCCATGGAGCTCGAAATCAAGGGCTGCTTCGATTCGAAGAACCCAGCCAACCGTGAGAGGAGGACACGCGGTTTCTGTTTCTGTTTCACCCTGCACACGATCAGCGCTAGCGGCGGGTGATGGAAGGAGATGGGGATCGGATGATTGCTCTGTAATTCCATCCAAATGTTTCGTGACAACTAACTCCAAATTCTACTAGTAGTTCCTCGATTGACAACTCCAAATTCGTGCTAAGATATATGCATCTTTATACATCGATCGATCGAGTGCCTAGAGTGAGTGACATGATGGAACGTATAGCTCGAGTGCTATCTGCGCCAGCAACACCGGCCCAATTCCCGTCCTGCGCAGCAGCTACCAAAACCGAGCGATGAACCAGGCAAAAGCTTTTCACCACGGTGATTACTACTGCTACTGATCAGTGAAGTTACCATGCGACTTGAGATAATAAAACTCAATGGGCACAAGAAACACTTGCATCGTCACAAACCAAAAAGCTTTCCGTGGCGTGCTGCCGCACGCACGGACGACCAGCATGCGAAGCTAGGTGACGATACACCTGTACAGCCCTAGCCGCCGATGCAATGATCAATCCATCCCCGTGTTCATCTGCCACGGTCAAGTCTTGCTAGCTCGTCGATCTGGCTCGCGATTTGCAGTTTTTGCCGTGTCCTGAGAGCTGCGTGAGAGGCGAATTC
Source organism: Cenchrus americanus (assembly GCA_947561735.1). Taxonomy (NCBI): domain Eukaryota; kingdom Viridiplantae; phylum Streptophyta; class Magnoliopsida; order Poales; family Poaceae; genus Cenchrus; species Cenchrus americanus. Next base: position 5,748,291 of record OX387240.1, on the reverse strand, counting down.
TCGTGTCCCGTCCGTTCCAAGGCTGCCCAGGTTCATGGTGAACCGAGGCCACACGTACACCCAGCTCCAAGCTTCTCGTTTAATTGGTGAAACACGATTAGCCTCAGATTCGAAACAGCGATAATCCTTGACCAGTTGGGGCGTAGGATTGTACGCTTTCGAGAGCACAGAATTAGTATAAAGTTTTTTTGGTGTATTGGGATGTCGATTTGACCACCATCCCGTTCCACTCATACGCCGCACGAGTACTACTAGCTACACGCCCTGCTTGCCTGCTTTGACCTCTTCCCGGACAGATTCTTTCGTCACGTAGGTGACAACAACTCGCAAAGATTCAACCCAGTTCGTAGTTCCAGATCGAAATCGACGCAAATCGTGGTGCGATCTTGAGCAGAAGATGAATTTGAGTGGTGGAATTGGCCTCACGAGCAGACCGGGGTGACTTGTGTCACCAGGTACGCTTTCCCCACCGGGCGGCAAACCAGCTTCGCTCGTTCTCGATCGAACCGGCGCGAATCCGAGCGCGGCAACGCAAATGCAGCTGCGGGGGCGTCTTGCCCACGGACAGGCGCGCCGGAGGGTGCCGGCGCTCCGGCGAGACGGCCGGCGGCGGCGCCGGTGGGAGGCAGAAACGGCGCCGGAACTCGCACACGGCCGGCGAGGGTGCCCCGAGGTGTGTCAGTTGCGTCGCGTTCCGGCCGGCCGTAGACCACCGAAACGACGTCGGTTCCGCGAGATCCCGAGCTCGCCGGCTTCCTCTGCTAGCCTGCTACGCGGCCGTGCCGGCAGATCGGATTGTTCGCCGGCGCACCCCGTGTCGCCGGCCGGAAATCCCGTCCAAACTCACACAGAGCCGCCGTCCGGACCAGTTCGGATTCCCGAGCCAATATCTACCAGGACACCCAACCAAATCCAGCGATGTTACACTCGTTTGAAAGCTATGTTACGTGACTACGATTCTGCGGAATTTCATAGGTGCTGGTTGATCACGCGACGAGATATTCCGTCGCAAATCGGGAGGAGAAGCACACTCTGAGTCCAGTTGGCGAGCCCGGCGGCCGGCTGCGGGGCAGCAATCCGCGGCACCGCGGGAGGCGCGGTGGCGACCGTTGGATGTGACAGGATCTGACGGCGCAGGTTCAACGTGGGGCGCTGAGGGGGGCGATCCGAGGCGAGGCCCTCTGGACCAATCAGCGCGCGGCGTTGGGGCTCTCCTCGTCGTCTCGTCGCCTCCACTATTTAAGCACCGCTTCCTCCGCCCGGACCTCCTCACCCACCATCACCGAGCTCTCCTTCTCCTCCTCTTCCTCGGCACGCACGCGCGCGAGCTAGCGAGCCCTCCTTCCTCGTCGAGGTGCATTGATGGCGACCGAAGTCGTTGACGCTCCGGTGCCGCTGGCGGAGGCGGCCCCCGAAGCCGCCGCCGCCGCCGCCGAGGCCCCGGCGACCCCCGCCGGCGACGCGAAGCCGGTCAAGGCCAAGAAGGCCGCCGCCCCGCGGAAGCGCACCACCTCGACCCACCCGCCGTACGCCGAGGTAATTGAGCTTTCCCGCCCCCAAGGCCCCCTCCTCCGTCGAACGCGTTTCCCCGTCGTTTCTCTGGTGGTTTTCGCTGCTGGATTTCGTGGCCGTCTGGATCTGACGGATTCATCCCGTGTGGTTGTTGGGTGTGACAGATGATCTCGGAGGCGATCACGTCGCTCAAGGAGAGGACGGGGTCGAGCCAGTACGCGATCGCCAAGTTCGTGGAGGACAAGCACAAGGAGAAGCTGCCGCCCAACTTCCGCAAGCTGCTGCTCGTGCAGCTGAAGAAGCTCGTCGCCGCCGGCAAGCTCACCAAGGTCAAGAACTCGTACAAGCTGTCGTCGGTGCGCGCCCCGGCCGCCGCCAAGCCCAAGGCCAAGCCCAAGGCGAAGGCTGCCGGCACCAAGCCCAAGGCGAAGCCCAAGGCCGGCGCCAAGAAGCCCAAGACCGCCGCGAAGCCCAAGGCCAAGGCGAAGCCCGCGGCCAAGGCGAAGCCGGCCGCCAAGCCCAAGGCAGCCGCTGCGAAGCCCAAGGCAGCCGCGAAGCCGAAGCCGGCCGCCAAGCCGAAGGCCAAGGCCGCCGCGAAGCCGAAGGCTGCTGCCAAGCCGAAGGCCGCGGCTAAGACGAAGGCTGCGCCGTCCCGGACGACCCGCCCCGCCAAGGCTGCCAAGACGTCGGCCAAGGACACCCCGGGGAAGAAGGCTGCTCCGGCGGCCAAGAAGGCGGTGGCGGCGAAGAAGGCCCCTGCCAAGAAGGCCGCTCCGGCGAAGAAGGCGGCGGCCCCGGCGAGGAAGGTGCCGGCCCGGAAGGCGAAGAAGTAGATCGTCGGGCGGGCGTCGGGGAATCTAGGGTTTCGTTCTCGTTTGGTCCTAGCAGCTGTTTTCTCTTCCTTTTGTGTTCCTTTTTTAGTCGAGAGGCGTGGTGCGAGTCAGGGGTACTAGCTTGTAAATTTGATATGGAAGCGGGGGTACACTGGAAAATCGGTACCCGTGGTGAAAAGTCGGAGGGGAGAGGGGAGGGGAGACGGCGAGTTTGTTAGGGTGTCTGTCTGTATTTTCTGTAGCTGGAGATGATGGTCCGCATTGTGTTTGTGAAAGTTTACCATTATGTGGTGATAGTATTTGTCGATTAATTAATTTACCTTTATGATAATACCTTGGCTAATTTAGTGTACTGGTGTGGTGGATGCTGTTTTGGCTCGGAGGCCTGATGTGATCTGAATTCCAGATCTGGAATAGGATGGTTTGGTGTGCATTTTGTGACCCCAAACTTGTACAGCATCCAATTTTGCATGTTGCTTTCGCCCCACGTCTCGTAGCACGTACCTATACGTGGCTTTATGAGCTGTAATGATGGCCTTTTATTGTAATCGCTGAATTTTCATAACCGTTTCGGATAAGATTGGCAATAATAATGGGCTTTATTCCTGCTGCCTGGGCAAGATTACGCCGCAATTCTGTGTGTTATTGGGCTGAATCAGTGCCTCTAGCTAGTTGTTCGTGCAATCGTGTGCGGCCCGTTGGCCTGGTGTATGTTGTGGCAGTGCAGTGCAGTAGGTCTCGGACACGTGGTGGTAACGGCTTTCGAATGGGACCGGAAACCCGGGCAGGGTACTACTAGTAGCTGATAGATAGAGCTGCACACACAGAAGCAGATGTACTCCTCTTTTGCTGTGCAACTTTCATCTTTTGACCCATGGCGCGCACACCCACCTTTCCCTTTTTATCGTCTTGCATCTCTTTCGTCTTCCTTGGAAATCTCCTTCGGTTTTGCTGCGGCGCTCTGTCCTTTCTTGAGCCGAGTTACCCACTGCCCAGCGTGGTCTTAGACGACTGCGGTTTGCTTTCAAGGCGAGAGAACGAAGCTACGTATCGTTCGCCACCGTTCAGAGAGAGATTGACATGCGCGCACATCGATCAACAGGGCGCGTGGAAATATAATCGTGGGGGCAGACCAGTGTTCACGCCGGACGACGAACAAACGATCGACCCAATGCAACACGCCGTGAGCGCGGCCGGTGCCGTGCCACCGGCATGGTACAAAGGACGCGCCGCGCCGAGCCAACGTCAGCGCGGTGGAATCGAAACTTATTAGGGTTTTCCACTGGCTGGAGCGCGGGCCTAATAGCCAGGCTGAAAACATACCAGGATCACCCGAGAGCCCCATCCATCAGCCCACGACGAGAAGTTTTCGCTCTTTCCGGCCCGCGATGGTAATTCGGACATGATTAATCTGCCTGGCGCGCAAGGTTAGCGACCGACGACAAGCCGTTGCTGCTGCGGAGAGCTTTGGCAGCTTGCCTTGCCATGCACACGCTCCTTGCGGAATACCGCAAAACCCGGCAGCTAGTCAGTGCAAGCTACGAATGATTTTTTTTTTTGGGTATACATAAGTGAACTCCGAGCAAATTGAATTGATAAAAAAGTGTGCGCGATCATACTAATTTCCCTGCATAAAATCCTTTCTTAACTGCGTCCCTGTAACCTTTCCTTCTCAGGAATAATAACCTTTACGGAAACGCTTAAAACTCCCACGTAAATTCGGCGAAAAGGTTAACTCCCTACGTCAGCTCAAGCTTCACCATCAAGTTTCTTTCTACAATATATATTTTTTGCCTGACACGAACCGTTTGCTTTAAAGAATCTAAAGTTAGCAATAGGTTGTAGCATAAGGAAGCGCCAATGCAAAAAAACACACATAAGCTTTGCTTTTGTGTAAAGAGTTGCCTTTTTGTAATAATCCAAGTAGATAAGCCGTCATCAAAGGTTAATTGCCACTCCTCACCTGTATATTGGTAGTAGTAGTAGTATCATGCGATACTATAAAGCATCACGGGTTCCCTTGCGGTCGACTCGACCCGTAGAGGAAAACACATGCACAACCTGAAAAATCAAGATGCATGGTAACCGTCCTCAATTATTTGTTCTGTTCTGATGAAATCTCTTCAAAAAATTTTTTCGAACAATAGATCTCTTCAAATTAAACCGGGGATAGGCCCCGCACAACACAAATTCCATGGAATCATGGAAACATCTCGAATCCTCGAGGGGCACTCCAGCAAATGGGAGCTCGTTGCAAACAAACGGCGGAGCTTCTCACCTCATCAGCGAAAAAAATGGGTCCTGTTCGTTTGGCTAATCAACCACCACAACAAGATTTTCTCTCACAACAAACGGGTCGCGTAGAATCAGCCAACAAGATTTTTTCTACCGAACAATCTGCTGCACTACCATCGCCACGGTGGCCAAACGAACAGGAGCATGGTACTACGTGTAGAGCATCTACCAAACACGTCGTGACGTGGGCCAAATGCTCAAATTGCATTATTGATTAAATACTCGGAGCACGTCCGGAACCGATTAATTAGGGGGACGCTGTGCGGTGAGGCTTACGGTTGACCCGCTTAACTGTCAGGTACAAGCATCCGATGTTAGCAGCAGCTGCAGCGAACGGGGAGGACGGACCGACCGACCGGCCGGCCGGCCGGTCGCCGTCGTCGGGCCATCGTCTTCCCCAGCTCGACGGCCTCGGATCTTCTGCGGCCAATGCTGGTTAAAGTTGCTTTGTTTGAGCTACAGCTTGATGCCGCCCGCAGTGGCTGCCATGGCTGCGACCTCTGCCAGACTGATTAATTTACCCGCAGCTTGAGCTTTTAACAAGATGCAATCACCTGCCTGGCTGCCTGTACTGTGAAAACGTAGTTTATGGCCCTGCCGTTGGATTTTTTTACGGTTTACTGTTAGTTGGGGCGTCGACGTTTTCAAGGAGCACTAACCAGTGGGTTCACCGTCACTTACACGCGGGCCCAACCCGCCACCACGGCTCCCTCGCTCCTTTGGTCCTCCCGCTGAACTACTCAATGAAGCACCGACTCCTCGTGCACGGGGGAGCCACACCCACACAGCACAGGCACACAGTACACACACACACAGCGAGTCCCCGAGAGAGAGAGAGAGAGAGAAACGCTCCACACGCCGCGGCCGAGCGGCGACTAGGGAGGCGACGGCCGACGGCGCCGCCACCCTCTGTGACTGGAGGGGTCCCGGCGGGGAGGAGGCGGACAAGGAGAGGGCCTCGGGGTCCGGAGCGGGGGGGGGGGGGGGGGGGGCGAGCCACGCTGCGAGTAGAGCGGCGGGCGGGGCTCGGGCTCGCGCTGCCCTGTCACTCGATGGCTGCCAGCGGCGAGGGCGGCGGGGATCCGGCGGCGGCGCGCCGGCGGTGGGATCTCACCAACAAGGGGCCCGAGAGCGCGTAATGCCACTCCCCTCCAGCTGCATTCATTCTGTTCGTTTCCCTCTGTCTCGGGGGATTTGGTGTGGGTGTGTGTGTGTCACTCTTGCGGCAATGCTGGCGCTGGAGCTCATCGTTTAGCTGGTTGGTAGATCTGGTTGAGGTCTCCGCGATTCACGCGGTTTTTGGTGTTTTTTTGGGTGGCCTTTCTTTTACTTTGTCTATAGGCTGGTGAGCTAGGGTTTGGTTGTTCTAGGACATTGCTTGACCTCGCAGATGTGTAGCTTGCGGGGAAAGAGAAGGGTGGTTGTTTTGTTTGGCATGTGTCTGGATGATTCGCTAAAGTCGCTGGTTTCGTAGTTTTTATTGCATTGTAGTATCCCTTGTTGCTGCTGCTTGTACTTTGTACCATGTTTAGTACAAGATTATTACTGACAGTAGCTTCCCCCAAGCAATGCACTCTTCAGGAGTACCCAGTGGGTGCTTCTTCATCATTTGCTTTTGTCAATGTGAGCAACTGGTGGGGAATTATCAAATAGGAAATGATTGATTTGAGCTTTTCCTCCTTGAAGAGGCAGAATTTGAACATTTTGTTCCCCACCTTGTCGAACATGCTGAAACCATCATATGGTGCTTTGAAATTTCTTATCGATGTGTTTCTAAACCTGCAGGAACAACATCGAATATTTCATGTTGCATTTCTTAGAGATCTCGTTTGAGGTCCTAAGGTTTCAGGCAATTGATATATTTTATATGTGGTTTGCTGTTAGGATTTGTCTTATTTGTTTCCTTTATTGCATATCCAATGATCTTCCAACGCTCATACCGTGTTGACTTCTTCTGATGTTGGCCAATTCCTGTACGCCCATTGCAAATTTCTTTGACTTTCTGGATGCAATTCATTTTTGTTATTACCTGCATTAGGCACATAAGTAAATAAGTGTGTAGTGAATTTCACTAGAAAAGTAGGCACCAAATTAATCAACATTTACTTTTCCTGGGGCTATGCGGTTCAAATGTGTTCAATTTGGACGGCTAGTTTTGTTACCAGGTATACCTATGTAGTTGCATACCTCAAAGACCACCAAACATGTTGACTGCCATCATGTTTATAGCTGAGTATATGTGTGTAGGTAATCTTCTGCCAGAATGCTCTGAAAGAAAGAGCCAACGAGGTCCTTCAGTTACATGATAATATTGATTTTTGTATTTCTAATGTTGGTAACATGTTATTTGTGGTGAAATAGTTTATTCATGTTCTATTTGTCCATGATGGTGGCGTGAGCCATCTCCATCATTCGTACTATGTACTGTATAATTACTCTTCCCATCTATTCAAATTCACATGTGATTCCAGCTGCTGATCTATATGTCTATTTATTCTATTTATTTTTTCTGCAGTCCAATTGTAAAAGAGGCTGTGGAAATTTCTACAGATGAAGAATCAGATGGTGTTGTTATATGCCATCCAAATGGCGACAGTAACACTGATGGATGCGACGAAGCCACTAGTGGCAATCATGATGATGATAGCCCGGAAGATCAAGTGACTAGTTCTGTCAAGAAACCGGATGCGGAAGGTGACACACAGGAAGACAAGTGTGTAAATCAAGAATCACTGAGGTTGATTGATCAAGAACAGCCTGCTCCCCCCAAATCTCCGGCGAAGTCTGCAAGTTCTGGATCGGAGAGGCCTAAACGTGTTGTTCCCCAACCATTCTCCCTTTCTACTCAAAGAAGGTCTTCTGGAGGAAATGGTGGTGTGACTAGTCCATCCATCAATAAGGAAAAATCCGGTGATAAAAGTAGCATATCTGTAGCAAGCATGACAAAGAAGGTATGGTCATGACCATCTGCATTTTTCTTATTGCAATGCTACATTGTTTGCCTCTTGTCTTAAGCTGTTATTACCTGGGAAGTTTTTGTTATGACCTATTATCTATTGTGCAATTGTTAGATGCTGTAATTCTTCTAGCTAACATCATATGTATTCTATCTTATGCATGAAAGCTATCTGACCAGACACATGTCTTTTGATCTCCAAGTTGAAATTTTCTATCACATGGAGTATCTTAAATTTGTTGTTCAAAACTGAATCCATTTAATGTATGTAAATTAATTGGGACACATTTCCTTTGTTCTCTTTGTCTGAAAATATTCTTCAGTGAACTTTTACGAAAAGGAATCTACACTAACAGAACTACTCTGTCTATTTATTCAGAGCACACCAGTGGCACCTAGGAAGACTTTGCAGCCTGAGCAGACAGTTCACCCTCAGGAAGAGGACTCGTGTTCTGTGACTTCCTCGTATCCTTTTTTGTCTACTTAGATTTGTTGAGCATCTTTTCCTTTTTCTTGTAATGTTCCTTAGCTATGGACCTAATATTTTGAGATTATGAAAACAAGCTTCTAACTTTTCGCACCTGGTTACATAAGGATGGAATGATAATATATTTAACTCTTCATGTTCGAAGATAACCAGAAAATCACATACTGGGTTTTCTTGATTAAGTAATGAATTCTTTGATGTTTGCCATTGAGTATGTACTTAAATGAACATTTACACATCGAATCTTCTGTGAAATTGAAAGCATGGCCCTGTGTCTTCTAAATTGGCATTTTTTTGTTATGCACATGACAAGCATTGTGAAAAATGATGCATGCATTCACAGTCAATAGTTTAAATTTGGAAATAAATGAATTTGGAATCACCCTGAGTTGCATCTGGTCCTTTTCCTGAGCTGCATAAAGAACTACAACATCCACAAGAGCTGGCAGAACTAAGACAACTGTCCCTGTTCCCCCTTCATTTGTGTGTGCTAACCGTGCTGACAAGAGGAGGGAGGTTTGTATATAATTGCTTGCATTATTTCCAGATGGTTTGTTAATTTATACCAATTATTGGTAGTCACAATGTTGTTAAATATCCAGTTCTACACAAAACTAGAAGAGAAACACAAGGCTTTGGAAGCAGAGAAAGATGAGGCTGAGGCAAGGAAAAAGGTAAGAACTTACTTCTTAAATCTGATAATACGTCTCTTGGGAGTTTGAAACAACCAATAGTAGGTAAGGTAGCTTGCGCTTTGTATTGTTAGTTCTAATGATCTATATGGTACTTTTGAAAAAAAGCTATAAAAAGCCCTATTCGAGTAGGGTTATTTCTGAGTACATTCAAAGGGAGCTTTATGTTACATTTTCGCTATAACAAATTGCAAAGTTCATGGAAGATTGTCACTGGCCGTACATATGTGTTCCTTCTGTTTCACTTACAGGCTATTCTCATTTCTTCCTTTTCCTTGTTCTTTTTTCAGTTTTCCTCTGTAGGCGATAGAGATTTTTGAGGTGTCAAAAAAGCCTTTTGCACATATAAGTAGTGGGAAGTGGAAACATGGGATATATTAAATTTCACATGTATAATTAATAGTTAAATCACATCTAAACAGTTAGTTTCCTTTTACTGTTGTAAAGATTTTCTGTCTTTTCAATCCGTCATATCGATATTTTTGTTAAAAAAGTACATCTAAGTTGTATACAAGCAAGATCAGCACATAATAATATAACAAATTTAAGATGGTTGTTGTTATTATCTAATTAGTGATGTGCATTTAAATATGGTTGGTTGCATGCCATCTACTATCACAATTCACAAGCATCTACTCAATGTTATGGAGGCTTTTACATGTATGCCATTAAAAAAGATGGTGTCGACCTATGTGCCACTAGAAAGATCGCTCACACCTGTGTGCCATCGACCTAAACTTCTTTGCCCTCAACGCCATTCCGTCTGGTCTCCATCCAATTTTCACCGTTAAGTCACCTGACATGTGGGCCCGGCCACCTCTCGTCGCATGAATGCCCCTGCTTCCGACGCTGCCGCCTTGGTGGGAGCCACGCGGGCAGGTCATGCCCCTAGGCAGCGGGGGCGCAGCAGGCACAAGAGGTCGAGAGGAACCCCTAGCTGCGGCATCCCTCGGTACAAGCGTCCCCGCACGGCCGCACGCGCACCGCCAGCTGCCGGGAACGAGCTCGCGCGCGCTCGCGGAGGTCGTGGTTGAGCTCCCTTGCGCGCACACCGTCCGTCAGCCGGCATCGAGGTCGTCCACCCCCACACCCGTTGCGAGTGAGGATCACACGTATGCTGCTGGAAATCACTCTCGAAATTCCCGTCCATCACGGAAGAACACCTAATACTCACCAGCAAAATTACTCACCCATAGTGAGTTTGATCTCAATTATTCATTGTGGAAGCTTCTTAGGTCTATTGTAAACAGATTTTACTATCCAATTTTACAAATTAATGGTTGGAAAGATGGGATTTCAATTCCCCTGTCCGCCCGTGTTCATGAAAGTAGTCGTTGGTTTATGGCTGCCGGCGGCGATGCTCTTCGGCCTGCCATCGATGCGGCAGGTAGGGCGGCGCTGGATCGGCTATTGGCCTACTGCTCGACCAGCTCGTCAACGGCGACGGTCTTTTGCACGGCGCCGTAGCCCTGGGTGGCTGCGGGATGTTGGAGCTGCGCCCGTCCAACGAGATTAGCGTATTGCGGCCGAGCAGCGACTCCACCAGCCTTGCCGCGTCGACGCGGGCCTCTAGCACGGACGTGCCCCGCAGCGCGCGCGCCAAGGACGCGACTGCGAGCACGAGCGCGGGCGAGCTCGCGCCTGCCGCTGCAAGCAAGCGCGTGGGCGAGCTCTGCCCCATCGCGGACGCAAGCGAGCTCCTGCCCTTGCCGACATTCGCGCCCAGGATCTCCTCGCCGAGACGCCGACGTTCGCGCCGTTGCCGCGTCGCCCACTCCTGCTCACTGTCCACTCTGTGGTGAACTCCGCGTGGGGACCGGCGGTCGACTGACATGTAACAGAGGAGAGGATGGAGGTAGGGACATTTTGGACTTCTTAACTGGTCGGACCCACATCTCAGGTGACTTAACGGCAAAAATTGGATGGAGACCGGACGGAATGGCGTAGAGGGCAAAGAAGTTTAGGTTGATGGCACACAAGTGCGAGCGATCTTTTTAGTGGCACACGGGTCGGTACCATCTTTTTTAATGGCATACAAGTAAAAGCCTCAATGTTATGCTGAGTTAGATATTGTTGCATGCATGTTTTTCCTTTAGTAAGTGCATGTGCTAGATTTTTTTAATATATGACCTAGTCTTGCCGATATGAAAAGTACTACCGTCGCCTATTGTCTATTCTTAACTAATCTCGTTATGTTCTTTTTTTCTGGGTAGGAAGAGCAAGAATCTGCTTTAAAACAATTAAGGAAGTCATTGGTCATTAGAGCAAAGCCCATGCCAAGCTTCTATCAAGAAGGCCCACCACCAAAAGCTGAACTTAAGAAGGTAATTCCAGTATGATGTATACTCATATTTCTCATCCTCAATTAGCTGCAAGTCTGTCCGCTACCATTTTATTGGATGTCACATATTCTGTAGGGTATAGTATCATTCCCAGAAAGAAATGTGCATGTACTCCTAAATGCGACGGACTTTTGTGCCCTTTTAATTGCCTCTAACACCAAGCTAATTGTCAATAATAACATGAATATAATTAACTTGAGCAAGTAGTATTTCAGAATGATTTTTGTGCGAAAAATCGAAATGCATGATTGCAGCTTGTAGCATGAAGTATATTGTGTGAAATATTAGTACACTTAGCTACTTTTTCCCATTATATTGATGGTTCTGGTGGTGAATTTGAGTCTTGCCTTCTGTTCTGTCAAGGTGCCTCCTACTCGTGCCAAATCACCAAAGTTTACAAGTTCAAGGAGAAAGAGTTGCAGTGATACAGCTCAGACACCAGAGGGGAAAAACACTAGTGCGTCATCTGTCCGGTCACATCGTCACAGCATCGGAAGTTCTAAAGATGCTAACAGAGTACAGTGCTCGCCGAAGAATGGTGTGGCGACTAAAACCAGAGCTGTCAAGCCTGAGCTGAAGGCCCTTTGAAGAACCTGGAGCAGCCAAGCTCTGCGGTTGTCGCTGTACAAACCTAATTACCTAACTGTTAGCCATTTTCATTTTTCCATGGCATTTTGCTCCTATTTTTTACACCAGACATCTCCACCAAAAGAAGGCTGTAGGGCCAAGGCTGGTGCACTCGCTGCTGGACCTTATCCATTTTCTTTGATTCGCCCTGTACTTGTAAGGACTCTGTTGCTGGTACCATGTGATGCTCGATGTTGTAAATTACTTGAGGGTCTTTGTAAGGAAGTCTGCCAGTGGGTGTCTTGCTCCTTTGAAACCCATGAACTAATCTGTGAGCTGAAAGTAGCTGTTGGAATGGCACTGCTCTGACGAACGGGCTTGGAGTCTATGAAGGTCGAGTGGGACGCTACCCTATCTTTGTAGAATATCACACAGACATCATAATCGTCCGCCATTTGGCCCACAGAAACTAGGTAAACCACAGTACCTGGCACGTAAATTAACAACATGGTCAAGCCGTCCACCAGTACCAACCACAATCGGCGTACCCAACGCCCAGAACTGGAATAGATGAAGACCCAGTTACCCCGAAGATATTCGGCGGTAGGACTGCTGATGCCTAGAGAAGGGTCATATCGATGAAAAACATCTTGATTCCAGACCATGTGGTACGGGGCTCCCGAATCAAGGATAAAATGCCTTGGCCGCTGGTCATTGGGTTTGCTCGCCCCACTGCATTACAGATAATTCGTTCATAGGTAACATGGATATTGCATGCAGCTATGCATGGATGTAAGTGAAGTCGGTAAGTGAATGTAATTGTTGCCCTTTTTAATTATCTATTTCAGGTCATCTCTAATGAACAGTAAACAGCATACTCCGTAACATGGACAATGTGTTCAAACATACATAATTACAGTAAAGCAGGCAGTTAACTGATAGTTGGTAATTGCTGCACCCCCCTATTATTTAATCCATGTAATTTTTAATGAGCATCGAACAGTATAGGGTCATACCTGCAGGGACCTGTTATCACCATCTCATCTATCTCCTCCTCCTCCTCCTCCTCAGCTCCTGCTGTTTGTTTTCCCTTTCCTTTTTCATCTCCACCACTGTCATCTTCTTCACCACTGCCACCTCCTCCACCACACCAACACCGCCGCCTCCACCGCCCCCGCCAACATTGGAAATATGCTAAAGCATTGGTCACAAGGGTGACTGAATTGAACTTACTCAATGTTAGGTCCCTGTGAATTGGACTCATTCAGTGGCACATCCTCCGATGTTGGTAAGCCCAAAGCTGGCACAGAGATCTTACTAGCATCTTCGTCATCGTTTGCATCATATAAGGGCATGTACAACGGTTAGACAGCAGCTGTCTATTTGAGTCCATATAAGCAAAATGAGATGACATGGCCATCATTAAATGAGGAAAGAGGGTGTTGCTTGTCTACTATGTCATCTACTACTCTCGCCCGTGCTCCCATGCAAAACAACATCAACTAGAGAGGGTATTAAATAGCAAATAGACAACTAAACGGACAGAAGCTGTCTAAACTTTTGTAGAGCTGTCTATCTAGCTGTCTCGTGTATGTCAAATAGACAGCAATTGTCTAAACTGTTGTACATGCCCTAAATCATCAGATGACTCCTCTTCCTCAATCCTACAAGCCGCAGTAGGGACAGTCCAGTGGCTCTTGGCACTGATAAGCTCTTCCAATGTTAATAAATGTTTCCCTTTCAGATCCAAACAATATAACTTGAAACGACACTCTCAGTTATTTTTATCATTAAAATCAACACCAACCTGAAAAGGGTGTCATAGGATGATGAGCAGAACAATTTGTACAACTAAACCAAGGATCAAATTATAGCGTTTATGTCTCAAAAAAGTAGTACTACTTGTTGCAGGCAGATTTTCTGCCGGAAGTAAAAGAACACCTAGAATTTTACTAGCCAATGCAGTCGTGTAATTTATCTGGATCGGTGTCCATTCTGTTAAGGCACGGGCATATATATGTTTAATTATCCAATGTTTATCTTGTTGGATAACAATAAGGAATGACGACGAGCCGCCACCGTCCGTCCGTGTTCGATGACGACGAGCCGCCACCGCCGCTGCTTCTCGACCAAGTCCAGGAGGACGACGGAGTAGACGTAGTCGTGCAGCTCAAGACGCACTGCGAGCACCCGGCTGTGGCGAGGGACACGGCCCGAGACAGCTTCGCCGTGCTGGTGCACGCCAAGGCACCCGCCGCGACCCCAGAGCTTGTAGCGCCGCCGCTAGATATCGTGACGGTACTCGACGTCAGTGGGAGCATGGCCGGCTACAAGCTGGCGCTGCTGAAGCAGGCCATGAGCTTCGTCATCGACCGCCTTGGACCTCGCGACCGGCTCAGCATCGTGGCCTTCGCGTGCGAGGCTCGCCGTATCCTCGGGTTGACACGGATGTCGGACGGTGGGAAGGCCACGGCCAAAGCAGCAGTCGAATCCCTTGTCACCCAAGCCGGCACGGACATCGGAGGAGGTCTCCGTGTGGCTGCCGAGGTGCTCGACGGCCGCCGGCACAGGAACGTCGGCACCTGCACTGCAGCGTCATCCTTCTCTCGGATGGCAAGGACAACCATAATTACCACCACCCCATGTGCCTCAGCGCGCTCAGCAGATACGGCGGCCTCGCGCCATGGTCCTTGAGATGCACCGCCGCCTGCCCGTACGTACCGCCGGTTCATATGTTGGTGCTCGGCACGGACCACGACGCGGAGGCCATGCACGCCATCGCGAGCGTGACGCGCGGAACCTTCTCAGCTGTCATCGACAAGGAGGAGGCGGTGGTGCAGGACTTGTTGGCGCGGTGCATCGGTGGGCTCCGCTCTGTCGCAGCGCAGGACGCCCGTGTCGTGGTGGAGTGCCTGCACCCCGGCGTGAAGGTCAGGGATGTATGTCAAGGCCGCGGACGGCCACTATTATTACCCTAGACTCATCGACAGCGGCGGCCGCGCCGCGTCGGTGGGCGCCGGCGAGCTGCACGCGGACGAGGAGAGGCGTTTCCTGCTCTTCCTGGGCTTGCCCGCCGCCGCCAAAGACGACGGCGGCCGGGCGGCGTGACCCGCCTCATCAAGGTGAGCTGCACTTTACAAGGACGCGGCAACCGGGCGGTCGGTGGACGTTCGGTGCAAGTACCACACACCTGGTTGGGCCTGTTTTCAGCCCACGATAACGGCACTGACTGTGTCAGTTTGCAGCCCACAGTTTCGAACGCTAGGACCGTGCGTGCATAGAGATGAAAATGTTTTCACCGAAAAGCAATCTTACATGGATGGGTGGTACTAAATGAAGTCTAGCTAGTAAAATCTTTTCACATATGAGCGTAACTTTACGCGAAGAGTCTCAATAAGCCTGATTAATCAATGATTTGCTGCGGTAATGTTATGGTCAAAGATCTTATTAGATTCGTCTCATAAATTAAGTCAGGGTTGTTGAGGTGGTTTCTAACTAACGGTGAAAGTGGTTAAATTTATTTGCATCTCCCACATCCAAACATACATAGCCAGACCTACATCCCGCCCTGCTCACTTACGATAGACACAAGTAGGGTAGGGGTGGACGCCGCCACGCCGGATGCCGAGCCAGCTCACCATAGACACATGTAGGGATGAAAGAATTGTATGTATAGATGTAGTGTAACATCTGAAAATACACAGCAATGGGGGGGATTCTTGGTTTCATACGGTCCGTTCAGAGGGTATTAGACCGTGGCGGCGGCTGCACAGCCAGCTCCGTCGTTCGGTTCGCCACGCCGGCAATACAGATACGCAGAGCAGCATCAGCAGTAGTCGGTTCCGAGGCTCCTCCAAATCACGGCCGTGTGTATTATGTGCATGTATTGCAAATTCCCAAATAAACAAGTGTTTATTTTGAAGGTTAGAAGGTGGGTGTCTTGCTCCTTTGAAGCCCTTGAACTAATCTGTGAGCTGAATAGCTGTTGGAATGGCACCGTTTTGATTGATGTATCCCCTGGTTTGGAAAGCCCTGTGGGTGTTTGTGGTGCCTGCAGGCTGCAGGTCCTGATGAAGTTCCGTGCCTCCAATACTCATGGTGGTTCGTGGCACCGAATGATGGGCCAGCTTCACATTGAAATTCAGGCAGAGTATGAGTTCCAGACTGCCTGCAGAAAGTTGAAAAAACAGGCTGGAAGGATCCTGCGACTCCTCATCTTCGAAGCCTGGATATTCTCGAAGCCTAATGACATGGGCCCACGTTTCAGCGGCAGAGTCAAAGGCAACTTTGTGACAGAGCGAGAAAATAAAAATGAAAATTGAGAAACTCGCCTACACTGTTTATTTTGAAGAATGGAAAAGGGGGAGAAAAGATCAACATTCGCTTGCCTCTTCTTTCCCTTCTTTTATTTATTCTCCGTCCATCACAGCCTGTTATGACGAATTCCGGGTGGTACCCATCTTTAATTCCTCAGTTTGATATCTTCTTAAATGTCCTTTAATTAATTTATTGATGCGAGTAAAATCCTTGTTTTTTCGGTTTTGTTTATTGGTTTCCATGGTAGTTGGCAAGTTGTGCTCCGGAGACACACGGAGCGGGGGAGATCTGAGCTAGCTGTTCCTTTCCTCATTCCTGCCTCCCGTCGTAGGAAGCCAAGAACACCCACGATCACCTCAGAAATGTGATGAAGGTACGTCAGATGGGCCGTTTCACCTTCAGTTTCTTGAATTGTTGATGCGATTGGGAGTTCTTAAGCGTATTCGGTTTGCTTGATCTCGATTGTGTTCTGTACTGGGAAAGTAGGATTGCGAACTGGTCCTCCTTTGAGTTCCTGCTGTTGGTTTGTGTCTGATCCAGCACAAGCTGAATTTCTTGCGTTCTTGCGCAGTTTTGTATGCAGATGGTCATGAGTTGCCGCTGATTTCATCCAAAGCTGGCTGTCGATTGTATTCTTGGATTTTACTTTTGGAGATCTCTTTGCATGTATGGAATCGCAAATTCCGTCCTAAAACATTCCACCTTAATTCTCTCCTTCAAATACAAATTTGGAATGGTATGTTCGATTTGAATCTAACTACGTGACTTCCACTAGTGCTGCGGTTGCCACTTGGCTAAAGTTTCAGAGTCTAGTCTATCGTTTTGCCTCTAACCTTTAAATATCTTTTGCAGTACTCCAAAATTTCATTGTTCCAGGAAGGATACAAAACTATTTATCCAGTGACACAGCCCAAGTCGATGGCTTCAAGATCAAGTTCTGCTAAACCTTGGAGATACCATCATCTTTCTGCTCTACTATCTTCAGCAGTCCTAGAATGGATTTTGATGCTCTTGTTGCTGCTTGAGGGGCTACTCTCCTATCTGGTGACGGCATTTGCGCGTCTTTGCAAGCTGCAACCGCCATGCCCGATGTGCACAAGGTTGGATCATGTCTTGGGCAAGGCGCAGAAGGGCTTTTACTGCGACCTTATGTGCAGTTCTCACAAGGCAGAAGCATCATCATGGGCATTTTGCCACATCCACCAAAAGCTTGTTGACGTCCACACTATGTGTGAGGCATGCCTTCTTTCATTTGCTACTGACAAGAAGTCGAACCTGGAGACATACCAATCCTTGGTAGGAAAAATCGGTGTCGGCATTGATAATGCAGGTCGCAGTGACAACTTCACTTCGGGGAATGATACATCTGAAGCACAAGTCATGAAGGAAACTCTATGCTCGTGCTGCTCGAGGCCATTGGAAGTGAAGTCTCGTCCTTTTGTCGTTCTTCAGAGCAAAGCTAGTGGCATTGGCATCGAGGGTATTTGCAGAGTTGTATCAAGAGATCATCAGAATATCGATGAGATCAATTATGTCTCTTACAGTGAGTTGAAGACTTCTGACACTGAATCTGAGACATGGCAGCCTGTTTGTAATGTTGGAAATTTGCTAAAGGATGACCATGATAATTTGAAGGAAGGTTTTGCAATGAGGCATCCACTGACAAAGATTCCAGATGACATGCCTCCATATGACAGCTCACGGGGGGAGATTCCTGGGCAGTCTGAGATCATAGTAGTGGAGAATAATAGTGGTTCTGACAGTAAGCCTTTTGAAAATCCAGAAGAATTGGGCAACATCCTAGATGATGGAAAGGCAAACCTCCAGTCAATTGGGCAGCAAATTACTGAAGATTCTGACACAAGAGGTCTAAGTTATCCAGTTTATCATTAAACATGTCGAAGTATCTCTCCTCCTTTATGATTCTTCCCTTTTTCATATGCTGACAATGCTCTTTTTCATTAGATAAATCAGAAGATGATGTTTGGCACAACGCTCTTAGTTCTACGGAGGAGTTATCAGTAGCTGCTAAATCAGATACCATAGCAGATGAAAAGAAAGCTGAATTTACTGATACAACAAGAAGGAAGGATTCTATTAAAGTTCATGAAGATTTGAAGTCATTGCTGTCACAGATTTCTACTGCTTCACAGGCGCCTGACTGTGATAGTCCCACTGTCCAGAACCAACATGAACAGGCCATACTTCAGAATATCACTAGAGCACTCTCCCTTGATAGGAATTATTCAGGTATCTCTGAGAGCGCGGTGAATGAAGCCAAAGGACAGTGCACGATTGATCAACTGAAGCAGCAAATTGAATTGGACCGCAAGTCCATAAGCCGTCTTTGGAAGGAGCTGGAGGAAGAAAGAAACGCTTCAGCTGTCGCAGCAAATCAAACAATGGCCATGATCACTAGACTGCAGGAAGAGAAGGCATCAATGCAGATGGAAGCCTTTCAGTACCAGAGGATGATGGAAGAGCAAATCGAGTACGACCGAGAGGACCATCAGAAGATGGTTCAAACAGTTCAAGATCTCCAGGCTGAGATCGAAGGCTACAAAATGAAACTTAAAGATCAGTTGCTTGTCGACGAAATACGTGACCACATGTGCCTTTCATGTCCCAAAGAACATGGTTCTATCATCATCTCCAGAACTAAATCGTTCTCGGGTTTTGAGGACGAGAGGATGTATATCTCGAAACGCTTGAGGAAACTGAGACAGAAGCTTCATGAATTCTCAAACAATAGCAAGCATGTTCCATTCCCCAAACTCTTTGATGACAAAGAAGGTTTGTTTGATGACAGTGACAGGGAGGATGCTTATGAAGATGCTGATGAAGATGGCAAAACAGATGATTCGGTATCCACCGTTCATCTAGGAAGAAATGACAACATATTCATGGAATCGAAATATGGCAAAGGACATGATCCAAACGGGCAGTACCATGCAATGGTCAGTCAGAATGACCTGGCTTCTTTCGAAGACGAGATCTCTGAAGTCAGTGGGAGGTTGATGGCGCTGGAAGCGGACCGGAGCTTCCTGGAGCACAGCGTGAACTCGCTGAGAAATGGCAAGGCAGGCGAGGAGCTGATCCGGGACATTGCTAGCAGCCTCAGGGAGCTCCGGAAGATGTGGATCCCTTGGAAGTAGTACGATTAGCTGAGATGGTGTCAGACTGCTGTAATAGAGGTAACACAATGGCTCGATCAGATGAAGCTCCCATTGACTAAACTGAACCCTTCTTATTTCTACTGATCAGTTAATTGTCCTCAGTCTGAGCTCACTGATTTGTTGTCAATTTTGCAGGGTGTACACAATAATGAGATGATTGTGGTGGAGCATGTGCGTGCGGTTGCTGTCATCTGGTTTTGGGTATGCAAGTGTGCCGAGCATTTCGCGTGGAGTCATGTGCATTGCATGACAGAGTTTTGTTTGTGCTTTTGAGAGCTTTGTTTTTTTGATTCTTTTTTTCTTCAAGATAAGAAAAAGGAATCATACCGTTTGTTTTTACACTAAACGTGTCTGATGTAAAAAGTCTGATGCAAGAATGCTACCACTTCACAAGTTCCGCAGGCTCTTTTAGGACACATTCAGAATGCAAGTCAAGAATTTTGTACTGTACTGTAGGAAACAATCTCCAAACATCTTTCCTTGTCCGGGCTCCCTTCATCGCTGCCAAATTTCCTCATGGGTTACACGGAAATAAAAGATGACTGTACATGGTTTATGCCGCCTGGTAGCAGTCACGGTGTTATTGCTTGTCTGATTCAGTTAGAATCACTGACACAGTGAGAGTATAGCCGTATAGGGGTTGATCG
Organism: Cenchrus americanus; assembly: GCA_947561735.1. Classification (NCBI taxonomy): domain Eukaryota; kingdom Viridiplantae; phylum Streptophyta; class Magnoliopsida; order Poales; family Poaceae; genus Cenchrus; species Cenchrus americanus. Next base: position 5,728,467 of record OX387240.1, on the reverse strand, counting down.
TGATCGACAGGCTGCAGCCACTGAGTTCTGACGTGAACGGTTTGCTGATCAGCTGAGTGTTGACCCATAGTGCGGTCTAGTGGTTCCCTTTCTTGATTACTTTTACCGGAGAGGTGAACAATTCATAAACAAGCTCAATTAAGTTGGGTGCCGCAGGCTCACCTGACTCATATTTTCAGTGTGCTTGAATATGTCCAAAAGAAGCTATAGTTGAATAAGTGATTGAAACTATTTCGAGCATCACATGCAAATCACTAAGAACACATCTCGGCCATCGGGTAGCAGATGTATTTGGTTAGCTTGAGGTAATTTAGAGCACTATCTATATCCATGCAAAATTAGAGGAGTAACTTATGAGATAAAAAGGAAGTTAGATACCATTATTTATGACATAAAAAGAGACAAAACACAAGTCCAACAACCCACTTGTATTGTAGCTTTTAAAATCTAGCTACTGCGATTGAATTAATTTAATAAAAATTCTCCCACTATAGAACAAATAATTCAAGAACTTTTAGAGCTTCTGTGTGTCTTTCAAATGCCAATCTTATAGATGTGCGCCCACCTAGTAGGAATTTCAGTTGCCATATCACACAATGAGAAGCCAAAATATTTCAACTCACCAACTCCATTGTCGTCCAGTCCGGTTAGGATACCTGGCTTTCACCCAGGCGACCCGGGTTCAAATCCCGGCAATGGAACTTTTTTGCTCAAAAAAATATTTCAACCTAAGAGAGGGGGGCAAATATCATTAATTTAACTCTTATTAGCATCAGTCTGCTCAATCTGTATTATTACTTAATATGCTGACCCAGCTCAGCAGAACTATAGTCCAGCCATGAACCATGCACATCAAACCTTCTGCCCACAAGATATATAAAACCATCAAGGTTCTCCAATCCTAAGCAAATGTATGTAATATGGATTGAAGGAAGAAATACCAGCTCATCAGGCAAGCCACGCATAAGAGATTGACATCACATCCCTCCACCAGTTTGGTTTTCAACTACAGGTTCGACACAACATAACATGATACAAATGAAGCACCATCTATCAACTTAACAGATAAGCGCGTGAAGGCTACAATAAATTGAAGTGGACCTTTTTGTAAAAAAAAATTGTATCCTCCTTTAATAAGCGCATAAAGGCTACATATCCATGCCAGAATCGAAACAAAGGTCAGAAGTTTGCAAAGGTTTGGTCTACTACTTAATTTGGAACATGAACACAACTAGTAAGAGCAACGACCTGCTGTAAGCAAGGACGTACGTGCTCTGGGTTCCACAAATGCATCACAACCAAAAAGTGGTGCGGTTGAGACAATTCCTAACGGAACGAATTAAGGAGTCTTAAACATCCATGCCAGAACCAGTACAAAGCGGCCAGAAGCAAGCTTAATAAATTCGCTACTTTGGAACATGAACCACCTAAATGGTAAAAAGGATCGACCTGGCAACAGCAGGTCTGGATCAATCCAGCAAAAGGTGTGTTACTGCAATGCCTTCAGTCTCGCTCCCCTAACTCTTCTTTAATTGACCCATTCCTGCAAAACAAAATTAAACAATCTAGGATTTAGACAGATGATGGTTGTGCAAGCTATGCATGCTATATATGTTATGCATCCAAGACATGATGCGAAGCAGTTTACAGACTCAGCGAGCAGGAGTTGTGTGGCAGTAGAACAACCTTACTCGGCCGACCGCAAAAGCCCTGCTAGTGTTCGTCGACCTTGGTCTCGCTTGAACCATGCTTCCTTTGGAGGAAATTGGAAGGGCAGACGACATGTTCACTGAAAGGGTGGTCATGAACAACTCCATGCCACAGTAGCTCGATCCCTCTCGCCGTACGTGCAGCTTGAAGATGCAAACGGAATTCACCGACGGCGCACAGTTGCCCTGATATGATGACGGAAGTTAGGCAAACGAGAGCCACCTGCGGCAACCCTGCCTCCTCATTGAAGCTGTCCAATCCCCAGAGCACACTGACAAACCACTTCCACTTCCTGCCACTTAATTACCCACAGGCACATTCAGTCTCCATATCTTCACCAAGTCATCTGCTGCAGAATTCATGGCGTAGTGGATGCAGACGAAGAACCAGATGGAGTGTCCCTGACGCGCGGGGGCCATGGTCCGGGTCAGCGCCATCGCAAACGGGTCCAATGTCTGCCCCTGGTACTCGCTCGCGCGGCAACCCGATGAAGCCGAACTCCATGGCGGGGTTTTGCAGGTCGCAGTATGCAAGACCTTGCGAGAGATCGGCCCAGAAACCCTTACTTGCCGCCTTGGGAAGAGAAGGCCCGGCCGGCTGGAAAGAAGAATGGCCCCTGGGTCCCAATTATATATCCAGTGTCTTGATCTGCCACGGACCGACCAGTGCCGTCGTCGGACGCCCTTGTCTCCGGACGTAGTGCACACACGCAGAGAACGTACGTGTCCCGGCAGCGAATCGCCACGAGCCATGATGAGGTCGCAATCACTGCCGCGGCGCTTCGGGATGGCCTTCGTCGAGAGTATGTGTTCATCCCGTTGGTACTTGATCATGGAGAGTGACGCGTCGACGTGGTCGTAGACGACGAGGTACGCGTAGTAGGTAAGCTGGCCAAACAAGGAGCTAGCGGTGGAATTCCAGAAAGATGACGGTGATCGAGGTCGTCCACCCACCACCACCCTCTGGCTCGTCGGTCAGTGCACCCATATCCACTAGGAAGCTCAGCAAGAAGATGGGAGGAGGAGGACGCCGGGCGGCCGCATCCATGGTTGGCGGCGGCGGAGAGCGGAGGCCGGGAGGGGATCGGCTCCAGTTTGAGATCAGAAGGAGGAACTCGGGGACGGTGGTGCGCACAACTGTACTCTTGTTGTTGGGCCAGTAACGGGCTCCGTTCTCCCTTCTCTTGGGCCGAAGGGTGGGTAATTTCAGTTCGGCCGGCCGGCTCCACCACCATTGATCTGAATTTCCACAAAGTAACTCTTTTGGTCACTCAAGTCATTTGATGTGAGAAATACTTCAGTCACGCTATATAATCTGACATGACTAAGTTGCTACGCTTATAACATGCTGAATTGCACATTTTTATTTAGTTGCGCCACATGCATCGGCGTGACTCACGCCCGTGAGCATGCTGCCACAACTGTCCGAGGCGCGAGGCAGTGGTCTGATCAGAAAAAGCTTGCAAAAGCCTCCCTCATTGAATCACGTTCCAATTCGCACATGTTTTATTAACAGCTATTTGCAAAATGACCCCAACTATTTTATTAAATCCATGTTTTGATGGTCACTGTCCACTGCCTCTCATTGTGCTGAGAATAGAGAACATAGCAATAGCATTCTCACACAACAAAGCATCAACTTGTAATAACTCAGCCACTCAGATTCACCGACTAGATAGCACGGTTGGAAAGCATAAGCTAGGAATACATCAGCTGGTCTCATATTTTCAGCGTGCTTGAATAGGTCCAGAGGAACCTATAGTGGAACAAGAGATTGAAATTATTTCAAACATCACAATCGCCTGTTCGCTTGGCTTATCACCACCAACAAATAAAGATTTTCTCTCGTAACAAACCAAAAAAGAACAACCAAATAACAAGATTTTTCTCTCGGAACAAACCAAAGATCGGCCATCGCCATCCGAGCACATCTCGGCCATCTGGCAGCAAAAAAAATTTGGTTAGCTTGAGGTAATTTAGAGCACAAGTTATGCCATTTACACTACTATAGAAAACGTTTGTAGGAGCGGGCGGATTCGCATTTTCAGGTGGGCGCGAGACCCGTTCCTAGCTGTCACTTTTGGAAATAGAGATTTTTAGGAGCGGGGTAAAACGTCCGCACCTGGAAATGCATTTGCATATACGGGCCATGGCGTCACCCGCACCTGAAAACACCATTTCCAGGTGCGGGTGATCGGGTGGCCCGCACATACTAATCGATTAAAAACAGAAAACGTGAATGGGTTAAAATGCCCGAAATAAATAGAAAAAAATCTTTTGATGGGAGGGGGAAGGGACCCCCACCAGTCGGCCTAACCACTCACCCACCCGTCCCCATCGGATTTTTCATGTAAAGTCGCATCGCTACGTGGTTGGCGAGGTTCGAACCTGCGACCACCACCTCGCACGAAGCCTCCTTTACCACTACACCACACACTCATATGCATCCAAATCCAGTTTCCATTATACTCATATTATACCACATTGAGTGTAAATCAGTTTTTAGGCTCTAAACGGATTCAAATTTAAAACCTGTCAACTACAAAGTTTCATAACTTTCTGTGATTACAACTTTCGTGTTGAGAGTTTTTCCATTTGAGGTCGTTTACGAAATTTGAATTTCAAATTTGAGAGATTAAAATTTGAATTTCATTGGCAATACGATTTTAAATAAAAAGGTTGTAAACTACAAAGTTTCATAACTTCTCAAGATCTACAACTTCCATGTTGAGAGTTTCTCCATATGAGGTCATTTGAAGAATTCAAATTTTCAAATTAAAAAAATTCAGACTATTTTACCTTGACAAAAGTAATTCAAATACAAAATGGTTCAACTACAAAGTTCTATGACTTTTGAAGATGAACTACTTTTACTTTGGTCATCTGGTCACCCGGTATAGTGGTGGTAACATTCTTCACAAATCTTATACATCTCTCATATAGCTTCGTGAAACTATACAAGAGATATAGGTTTTTTCAAACAATCTCATAATACTTAAATGGACATTTTGAAATATTAAACAATCTAAAATGAAAAACTTGTCAAATACAAACTTTTAGGTCTCGTCGAGCTATACAATTTTGATATAAAGTTTGTCTTCATTCGAGATCATATGAAGAAGTTATGCATTTTTTGGCACAAGACCATTTCCAGAAGCGGGTGATGTCATCACCCGCACCTAGAAATGATTTTTTAGGTGCGGCTGATGGGTCACCCGCTCCAAAAATAATTTATAGATGCGGGTAGCTCCTACAGTACCACGTTTTTCTTAGATCAAGCGGCAAAACCGCTCGTTCTTGGGAAAAAATCGATGACTCTTACAAACACTACTAGGAATTGACCCTTAGAGCACCAAAGTTTTTTGCAACACCACGTATTTGGTTGCAATACTTGGTTTTATAGCAACCAACGTATCAATGGGTTGCGATATCTGGATGTTATGGCAACCAAAAATGTGGGTTACATCTGTTGAAATAGTCGTTGCAACAGGTTGGTGTTAATGCCACGGTGAAAATGGTGGTTGCCTTTGTGGGTAGCTATTGCCACAACTAATTGTGCATTGCGATAGTATCGATTTAATGTTGCGATAGATATGTGTTTGTTGCCACGAATATTTAATTGGTTGCAATAATGCATGCCTACGGCCACGATGAAATTACGTTGTCTAGATTGTAACCTTTGTTGCGATAGATGATGTGCCTGTTGCATCCAAAAAACCATTCGTTGCGTTTGGTGTGTGTTTGTTGCCACGAATATTTAGTTGGTTGCGAATAGGCATGCCTGTGGCCACGATGAAATAATGTTGTCTAAAATTTAACCTTTGTTGCAATAACTCATGTGCCTATTGCACCCAGCAAATAGTTCGTAGCATTTGATGTGCGTTTGTTGCCACGAACATTTAGTTGGTTGCGATTATGCCTGCTTGTGGCCACGATGAAATAACATTGTCTAAAACTTAACCTGTGTTGCGATAGCTCATGTGCTTGTTGCATCAAGAAAACAAATCATTGCATCAATTATGTTTTATTATCACCAATGAATTATGTGAACTTGCATGTAACGTGTGAAAAGAAATATAGATCATCACGATCAATAATTAAAAAATTTATGAAAAAATAGAGTGATGTATGAAAAAAGAGAAAACAAAAAAAATTGAAGAGGTCAAGCCTTATATACAAATTTGTGTTTTTTCTTTGCATTCATCACTTTTGTACTTGGTTTTGTCACCGGCCAACCGCAACTTTGTGGTCGGCCGAGCCCCGCCCCCCGGCAAGCCAACCTCCCGGCCACGCGATGCGGTCGCGCCACGCCCCCGGCCGACCACAAGCTCCCACTCCACGTAGCGGTTGCGTGAAGCGTCCCCTCATCGAGGTGACTAAATGTGACACAAATACCGGTCCCGGGAGGTCGGTCACACATTTATTACAATAGGTGGAATCGGTCTTTTACATCATGGCGACACGAGAGGGCACGGTAGTGCCAACGCTACAAGGAACAACACAAACGCTAACGACCACACTACGATAGCAAAGGCTTCCATAGCCTCCTCGCAGTACCACACCATGGAAGCTTTCGGTAAGGGCCCTGGGTACACAGGCACGGTTGGGTGTAGGGCACGACCTACTCAACGTCTTCGGGAATGTAATCGGGATCCTCCTCTGTAAAATAGTTAGTAAAACAAGGGTGAGCACATGCGTACTCAGCAAATCCAACCCCACCCACGGAGGGGCTTATAAGCAGAATCATGCATAAAGTATAACAAGGATCAGGTTATGGTTCATTTTGCAATCTTACTCATGCAGGGGTTCATTTCAAAAAGGGTTTTCGCAAATCATTTTCGAAACCCAAGTAACTCAACAGTTTTAGGGAAACCTCTCGTGGAACTACCGGACTTCCCGTCCGTCGTAGCCCAGGCACACAGCCACACACACTTCACCGGAAAACAACTCACGCCGGATGTCGGGGACGGCCCTAGGGGTCCCCTTAAACAACGGGGAAATCCTCACTTAAATCCCGCAACTACACCAAAACACGCTAAGCCTAACCATGCAGGACACGGCCCACGCCGCGGGACTCCGACGGCCCACCGGACGGCCCTCTTAGAAGTCCCCTCGAGTAGGCTCCGCCCTCGCTCGAGGGCGCACTCCCCCTCGGGCGGGCTCCGCCCCGTTCGAGGAGCAACGCTTCCCTCGAGCGGGCCCGCCCCCGCTCGAGGGCTCACTCCCCCCTCAAGCGGGTCTCGTCTCGCTCGAGGGTCCGTCCCGCCCTCGGGCCGGGGCCCGCCACGCTCACGGGCACCCCGCACGCGTGCTCCGGCCCCCCGTACACGGGCATTTAACGCCCCGACACGGGCGGGGCGAGCCATCATGCGCCGGGGCTCGCGCCCGGTGCCGCCGCACCAACTCCCCGGGGAGGAGCCCATTCCCACCACCGTGGGGAGGGACCGTGCGGTACGGCCGGTGTCGGTCCCGTGACACCGCGCGCCTACTTCGAGACGGCTAACGCGCCCGACCCTCGAAGGGGGGCCGGGCGCACCCCTCGATTTCACTTTCTTGTGACCCTACGGGGGTTAGGTGGAGGCGCTAGGCCGGTGGACCGCCATCCCGACCACTGTAACGGCGCGGCCGCCGTACCCACGCGTGCAGGCGCACGCCCGGCACTGCAGCAACCACTCCACTACCGTGAAGCGCATTGGGAAGGAACGCCGTTCTGCCTGCTCCCCGTACCCCGTACCGCCCATCATCAACGCCTCCCTCGAAGCCTATCGGGGGACGCCACCACCATCTGCCGCCTTCCTACCCTTGGAGAGCCACCGTTCGGGTACGAAGTAGGCCATGATGGCCGGATCGGCCGCGGAGATCGTCCGGACGGCCGCCCACTCTACGGCGTAGCACGACGCGCACCCCCACGTAGCCGGATAGCGCGGCGTGCATGTAACTCGCCGCCCCCTTGGCCTATAAAAGGGGAGGCGAGCCCCGCCCGCGGGGGACGAAGAGAGAAGAAACACACCGGACCACGTACTCATTCTCATTCTCCCACAACATCTTCGCCACTCCTCCGGGGACTTGGAAGCCACGCTTCCTCTCCCGCCTTGCTTGTATTTGCCCCACTACAAGCACCCCCGGTGCTAAGTAATATAGTGCCCCGAGCACGCCTCTCGTCGGACGTACGGCCCCCTCGGCGGGAACCGGGATAAAACCTCTCGTGTCACTTGTTGCTTAGCATCGACCATTGAGGGATAGACCTAGGCGCTATCTACCGGTTAGTGTCGGGACCATATTCCGCACCGACACCGTAAAACATCCCATCCCAAACACTAGTTTTTGTGACCACACCGTGACTCGTCCAATACCGTGGACACGGCTATTCGAATAGGTTTGACACTGCGCAGGTTGTACATCTTTACCCACAAGTAGGGTACCGTCACACGTACACCTTAGTGCCGGTGCGGATCCTAACAAAGCCATTACCCACCTTAGCTAACGCTACGAGCCACCACGGAAGCGCCCAAGGGGTTATCCCACATAACCGGGGCGTACCTCACACGAGAGCGTACCCCTACTCCTTGGTCTCCCGCCGCTCACTCGCACACCGGATGGCAAGTAGATTAACTAGTGGGGTTTATGCTAAGCCGTTGCCACATACAACGGTCAAGTGGTTGTACAATGATGCGGGTCGGGTGAGATGTCACGCAACCCGGTCCTTAACCGACAAGATGGACAACTCCCAACATGCTCAACCACACGTACGAGCTCACCCATACTCCCGACACACACGTCCATCCCGTCTACCCGCTTCTTTACTCATTTTTCCAAACATACCCCCCCTTTTGTTTCTAAAGCACTCGCACATTTTGAAAGCACTCACACATTTTTAAAGCACTCATTTAGGCCGTAACAAGGTTCACTCATAGCAATCAAGGGTGGCTATCCTACCATGTTTTGCGGTAAAACAATATGCAATTTATAAAGCGAGTATAGGGTGTATTTATAAAACTAGGACGAAACATGCATCAAAGGATGAGGGTGAACTTGCCGTCTTCGAAGTCTTCGGGGAGTGCCGGCTCGGCGTTCGGGACTTCGGGCTCCCCGCTCGCGTAGTCGGCCTCGATCTCCGGCTCGGGGTACCTTCCTCCGTCTACTCCGTCGGCTATAGCGCACACATAGGCAAGCAAGCAATATTAGCACACATATTTCCGCCGAGCTTGAGGAGGGGAAAATGAGCAGAGAGGGGGTATATATATAAGTCCTAGGGAGGGGGTTGGTTCGGCGGGGGTACTACTGGGAGGGGTGTGGTAATATTTGGATTTAATTGGGAATAAAATTGTGCATAGGGTGTTGGGTTAAAGAGGGGTTACAAGGGCTAAGGGCCTATTGGTAATTTCTATTAATGGGGAAGGTTGGGCGCGATTGGGATTAAACCCGCGCATGAAATGTCGAGTTAGAGAGGTGTTTATAATTAACTAGGGTTGGTTAGTAATTTAGTTTGAATTAAAAGGACCTAAACATACTATTTAGGTAGAAAACTAGCCTAGGGGTCTATCTAAAAATAACAGGGGGTGTTTTGGTAAAGAAACTTAAGGTTTAGGGGGGTATCTTGGAAAAGAAAAGAAGGGAATAGAAGGAGGGGCTCGGTGGGGAGAAATAGGAGGGAGGCCGGGGGTTTTTTGGCAAAAACGCCATCTCCTTCCCTCCCCCCTCACGGTTCGGAACGCAGGAGAGGAGGGGGGGGGGCGGCGGCCGGCTCCGGATGGAGGGGGCACCGGCGGCCCTAGCCGCGGCGGCGGCGGCAGCGGGGAGTAGAGCAATACGGAGAGGGGGACCAGGGGGATCTCATCCCCGTGCTCACCTTGAGCCGGGACGGTGCGAGAAACCGGATCGGCGGCGGCGAAACGCAGGGAGGCGGTGGCGCTAGGGGCGGCGGCGCGGTGGTGCTTGGGGAGGGACTTGTGTGAGCTCGTGGTGCGGTGTGGAGCGAGCGAGGACGGGGCGGGGCTATTTATAGCCGAGCAAGGTCGGGTCGGGGGGAGATTTTTGTGCACACCGCGCTCCCGGCGAGGTCGGCTCCGGCGAGCTCGAGCAGCTTCGCGAGGCGGCGACCGGTGGCGGGTCAACTCGTGCCGGCGAGGGGGCGCGGTGCTGCGGACAAGACCCGTCGTGCGGCGGCGAGCCGGCCTTGGGGCGGCGGAGGTGACCGGTCGGCGCGAGTGTGGTGGTGCCGGCGGCGGGGACTTGTGTGAGCTCGTGGTGCGGTGTGGAGCGGCGAGGACGGGGCGGGGGCTATTTATAGCCGAGCAAGGTCGGTTCGGGGGAGATTTTTGTGCACACCGGCGCTCCGGCGAGGTCGGCTCCGGCGAGCTTGAGCGCCTTCGCGAGGTGGTCACCGGTGGCGGTCAACTCGTGTCGGCGAGGGGGGGCGCGGTGCCGTGGACAAGACCCGTCGTGCGGGCGGCGAGCCGGCCTTGGGGAGGCGGAGGTGACCGGTCGGCGCGAGTGTGGTGGTGCCGACGGCGAGGGACGCGTCACGTCGTCCCCGCGCGCGGCGCGGCGCGGTGGCTTGCCGAGGAGGGGGCTCTTGCCGGCTTGGAGGCGTGCCGAGGAGGGGGTGGCGTGCGGGTGCGCGGGCCCCGAGTCAACGGCGCCGGGGGCGCCGGTCGGGGGGGCGGGGTCCCGGCCGCGCGGGCGGGAGAAGGAGGAAGGAAGGGAGAGAGAAGAAGGAAAGGGAAAGGGAAAAGGAAAAGAGGAAAAAGGAAAAAGGAAAGGAGAAAAGGAAAAAAAGAAGAAATAAAGGGAAATGAAAAATAGAAAAAGGGAGAAAAGAAATTGGGAAAAATTTAGAAAACTAGGGAAAATTGTTAGGGAAATTAGGGGAAGGGTTTTGCGGAATTTTTCCGATTTCCCGGCGTCGGCGTGTTTTCCGGGACGGCGGTGATGGCGAGGCGGACCGGCCGGGGGACCGCGGCGTGCGCGGGATTCCCGGCACGGTGGCCGACTCGCGGCGTTGGGAAGGCACGTGTGGGTGCCGGCCCGGGTGCGGGCGGTGCCGGCGGGATTCGCGGGACGTGCGCGGGGTGAGAGGAAGGGACGGTGACTAGGGTTTGAAGGGGGTAATTGAGCTCGGTCCGGTCGGTTTTGAAAATACGCACGATTTATTAGGTGATTTATTTGGAGCTAAAAACGCGGGCGTTACAAACCTACCCCACTTAAAATGAATCTCGTCCTCGAGATTCGGCTAGGTTTCGAATAGGTGGGGAAACTCCTTCTTCGGTGCGTCTTCTCGTTCCCACGTAGCTTCTTCCACCCCGTGTCCGCTCCATTGGACTCTCGCACACCCGTACTTCGACGTCCTTGTCCGCTTGACCACGTGTCTAAGATCTTGACGGGCACCTCCCGGTACCTTAGGTCCGGGCCGTAAATCGATGGTCTCCACCGGTACTCGCTTCTCTTCAAGAACATTCAAACATCGGCGTAGCCGGGAGATATGGAAAACTCGGGTGTATATCCGACATTTCTTCGGGTAGCTCCAACCGGTATGCTACTTGCTCCAACTCTCTTTAGCACTTTATACGGTCCGATGTACCGAGGGGCCAACTTCCCGTGTACTTGAAATTTCCGAGTTCCCCGGATGGGTGAAACCTTGAGGTAGACGAAATCTCCCGGATTGAATCTTGCTTCACGCCTTTTTTTGTCCGCGTAGCTCTTCCGTCGGGACCGGGCGGCTCTCAACTTCTCCCGATATCGGCTTCTCGCTCCTCGGCTTCCTTTATAAGTGCGGGCCCAACCGGGGCACGCTCTCCTACTTCCGACCACATCGGGGGTGTCCTACATTTTCTCCCGTATAGTGCTTCGAATGGTGACATTCCCAGACTTGCTTGGTAGCCGTTGTTGTAGGAAAATTCTGCATATGGCAGACTCTTCTCCCAATCTTTGCCATAGGTGAGGACGCATGCTCTCAACATATCTTCTAAAATTTGATTCACCCTTTCGGTCTGTCCGTCTGTCTGCGGGTGGTATGCTGAGCTGAAATCCAGCTTGGTACCCATGGCTTTATGCAAGCTCTTCCAAAATCTAGAGGTGAACTGGGTCCCTCTATCTGAGACTATTCTGCTAGGCACTCCATGCAGCTTTACTATATTCTCTATGTAGAGTTTTGCCAACTTCTCTCCGCCATAAGTGGTCCGTACGGGTAGAAAGTGAGTGACTTTAGTGAGTCGGTCCATGATCACCCATATGGAGTCATGTCCCTTCGAGTCCTTGGCAACCCTACTACAAAGTCCATACCTATCTCGTCCCACTTCCATACCGGGATTGGTAAAGGTTGCAACAGCCCCCGCGGGCTTCGATGTTCGGCTTTGATCCTCCGACGGGTGTCACGGTGGGTGACGAATCGGGCAATATCTGCTTTCATCCCATTCCACCAATACTTCTGTTTTAAGTCCATGTACATCTTGGTGGATCCCGGGTGAATAGAGTATGCCGAGTTGTGTGCCTCATCCATGATGGTCTGTCGAAAATCTCCACCTTCAGGCACACATATCCTGTTTTTGTACCACGGGGTGCCTTGGTCATCTTCTCTGAAGTCAGGGGCCTTGTTTTCTCCGGTATGCTTGCGGATCTTCATCGATTCTCGTCGGTTTCTTGGGCCTTCCGGATCTTTTCCTCTAGGGTAGGCTGAACACTCGAGTGGCGGACGTAGCCTTGGGGGACAATGTGTACGTTGAGCCGTGCCATCTCCTCTTGCAACTGGGCACTCTTGGGGGCTGCCTTCTCGTAGGTTTTCCGGCTTAGGGCATCTGCTACTACATTGGCCTTCCCCGGGTGGTAGTGGATTTCTAGGTTATAGTCCTTGACTAGTTCTAGCCACCTTCTTTGCCTTAGGTTCAGGTCGGGCTGGGTGAAGATGTACTTTAGACTCTTGTGGTCTGTGTAGATTTCACACTTGTTCCCGATCAGGTAGTGTCTCCAGATCTTCGGGGCATGCACCACGGCCGCAAACTCCGGATCATGGGTGGGATAATTTCGCTCATGGGGTTTGAGCCGACGGGAGGCATATGCCACTACCTTCCCATCTTGCATGAGAACACATCCCAACCCTTGTCGGGAGGCGTCGCAATACACGACAAAGTCCCGTTGAATGCTCGCGGGGGTCGACACCGGGGCCGTGGTCAACCTCTTCTTCAATTCTTGGAAACTTCTCTCGCGGGCCTCGGTCCAATTGAACTTCTTGTCCTTCTTGAGCAGCTCTATCATGGGCGGGCGATCTTGGAGAATCCCTCGATAAATCTCCGTAGTACCCCTCGCTAAACCTAGGAAACTCCCCGATCTCGCTCACGTTGGTCGGCCGCCCGCCGCTTGGAGACTGTCTCCACTTTCCGGGGTCTACGGCTACTCCTTCTGCGGTCGAGAATATGCCCAAGGAAGGATATTTTCTCTAGCCAAAATTCACACTTGCTAAACTTGACGTATAGCTTGTGTGCCCTCAATTTCCCCAAGCACTACTCGAAGATGTTGTTCATGCTCCTCCACGCTCTTGGAGTAAACAAGTATGTCGTCAATGAAGACTACGACAAACTTGTCCAACTCTTCCATGAACACATTATTCATGAGGTTCATTAAGTATGCTTTGGTGCATTGGTTAGTCCAAAGGACATCACCGTGAACTCATACCGCCCGTAGCGAGTGACAAAGGCGGTCTTGGGGATGTCACTTTCCCTAATCTTGAGCCGGTGGTACCCCGATCTTAGATCCACCTTCGAGAAATACTTGGCTCCCTTCAGTTGGTCAAACAGGTCATCTATTCTGGGAAGAGGGTACTTGTTTTTAATAGTGACCTCGTTCGGCCGAGCGATAGTCCACGCACATCCTCATGCTCTTATCCTTCTTCTCCACAAAAAGCACTGGGGCTCCCCATGGTGATGAGCTTGGTCTGATGAACCCACTTCGCCGGAGTTCGCTAATCGCTTCTTCAATTCCCCCGCCAACTCCGGGCTGCCATCCTATAGGGTCTCTTGGCTATGGGAGAGGTTCCGGGGATGAGGTCGATTACGAACTCTATATCCCCGTCTGGTGGCATTCCAGGGAGTTCTTCGGGGAACACATCTGGGTATTCTCGTACTACTGGGACATCTTCTATGGACTTGGCTTCTATGTTGAAAACCATTATATCCGGCCTGTGTCCTCGGGTGTGGCAGGTTACTTGTATCCCGTCTGGGTTGGTCAGGTGCACTACTTTATCGGCGCAACTTATGAGGCCATGGTGTTGGCTTAACCAGTCCATCCCAAGGATCACATCTATCCCTTTGGATTTCAGTACTACCAGATCTGCTAGGAACTCTACCCCACTTAAAATAATCCTTACCCGGGGGCATCCCAGTTGACACTTAATGTCACCTCCGGGTGTTCGAGTTAATAGGGGTGCTTTTAGTAGTACTGTGGGTATGCTATGCTTTTCCACAAAGCTTGAGGATATGAATGAGTGCGATGCTCCCGAATCGAATAGTATGGTAGCCAAGACTGAGCTGACCAGGAACTCACCGAGTACTACGCCTTGTGCTTCCTGTGCCTCCTGCGCATTGATGTGATTGACCCGGCGCGTCCATACGACCGCCGGGGCCGCCTCATCCGCCGGTTGCTTGTTGTTGTTGCCGAAGTTATTGTTGCCGCGCACCGGCAGGCGGTTGGCTCCCGACACAAGCGGCCTTGGCCCGTTCACCGAGTTGGAGTAGGTGGTGGTGGTTGGCCTTTTGGCATACGGGCGGTTGGCGATGAAGTGCCCGGTTTCTCGGTAGTTGAAACACACTCGGGAGCCGTTATTGTTGTTGGCGGTGATCCGTCGGTGTTGTTCTCGTGGGGGTTTCATGGCACTTTTTTTGTTGTAGGGCTTGAACCGGGTTCGGGGGCTTGCGAGCTCGTGGCTTGGGATTGGGTTCGCATCGCATGGGAGCTTGGAACCCGGACATGGGGTGTCCAAAGTTTCTCGGCCTCTCGGGCCGCTCTTGCTGCTTGGCCTTGTGCTCCATAAACTTGCGCTTGTTTTCCTTCTTTTCTTCAGCCCTTGCTCTCTCCGTGAGTATTGCCATGTTCATGAGGGTGTTAAAGTCCGGGTAGATCTGAGGAGTCAGCAGTGTCCTCAGTTCCGGAGTCAGCCCCTTCTTGAACATTTCTTGCTTTTTGGAATCTTTATCCACTTCCTCGGGGGCATAGCGTGCCAGCTCTATGAACTGGTACGTGTATTCCTCCACAGACATGTTGCCTTGGCGGAGTTCGCGGAACTCGTCCGTCTTCCGCTTCGGTGTGGCCTCCGGATGTGGTAGCGACGGAACTCTTCCACGAATTCATCCCATGTGATGGCGGAGGGATCCTTGGCCGCCGCACGAGAATTTTCCCACCGGGCTAGGGTCGTCCCGGTGAGTCGGTGAGCTACCGAGAGAACCTTGTCGCGGTCCTCACGGTTGAAGGGCTCTAGCTCTCTCGGAATGGCTCTCGGCCAATCGTCAGCATCCAAAGGATTCACCGACCCGCCAAAGGTGGGCGGCTTAGTCCTGAGGAACTCAATCAGCTTCTCGTTCATGCCCGTAACCCGTGGTCTTGGGCGGTTGACGGCGTTGAAAATGGCCTCCATCGAGACAGTCTGGTTGGCCAAGACTTGTGCCAAGTCAACGGGAGGGGGTGGCGGTGGCAGGACCACGTTCTCTCCTCTATCTTCATTTTGGTTAACTTCCTGGTCGTGGAGACGCTCCCTCCGATCGGCTTGCGATCCTTCGACGTCCGATCGGTGGGTCTTGACAGGCGCCCTGGAAACCATCCGTAAAGAAACGGGTTTTCTAAGAGGTCTAGTTTTATGTGATGTTTAAGTGGATTGTATCGGATTTCTTTTTGAAAAGGCGGGGGTCTACTCCCCGCCGGTAAGCACACAGCAAGCACATAGCAAACAAGCAAGCACAAGTAAGTTTTTATTACAAACCAGCGAGGAGGATACATCTCGACTACGCGGACACATTACACGACTAAGGACTAAGGGCGCGACTTGGACCAGTACGGCTTCATTCCCTGGGTCAGGGTCACTGGGGCCTCCTACTCGCGAGGAGAGCCATCTTCTGGGGTCGAGTGTTCTTCCAGCGGAATGAGCAACTCGTCATCGTTCCCGCCTTCGGGGTTTCCGTTTTCCTGAGGCTGTGCTGCGGCTTCAGCGGTCGCTGTTGGGGGTTCGGTGACTGCTGGCGGTGCTGGGGGGACTTCGATAGTTCCTCCCCATCCTACAAGGGGTGTTCCCAACAGGACTTGAGCTTCTCAATGGCCGGAACAGGCGTTCCGCCGTTGGTCCATTCTTGCATGCGTTGGTCCCGGATTCTCCCGAGGCTTTCCCCGGGCAACGGCTTCACCTGCTTATGGCGGCCGCGGTCCTTGCTTCGGCCTTGAGCCACTCGGACTTGGTGCATCCTCACCGCGACTTCGGCTTGCTCGGCCCCGACCGATTTGTTCCCGCAAGTGTCCGGCCTGGTCATCAAAGAGCTTATCCAGGGAGACAAGGTAGGCGACTACGTGGTACAGCAGGTCTTCTTGGTGGCGGCGTCGTTCCAGGTTTCTCATGCGGGCCTGCCAAACTGGGGTTCTGATGGCGGGAGGGAAGTACCTCATTGGTGTGGGGACGAGGTGTTCTTCGTAGATCCGGCACGGTAGCGAAGGGCTTTTCGAGGGCCAAATGATAGGTGTCTCGGTGTCGAAACCCCCGTGGCGGTCACGCGCCACGGCTCGATGTTGGTGTGGCGGTTGCTTCTAGCGACGGAGAGGACCACTCTACGGCGAAGAGTGCCGAGTTGCTCGTACTCTCTCGCCGTAGTACCTAGGGCGCTTAGTGATACCGAGGCGCTCCGGGGAGTTGATGAGAAGGCGAGCAAAACCAGGCTCCTCCCCGGCACACGTCTTGGGTCCATCCATCTTCCGCCATCCGAAAACAAAGGTAGAGTTGAACGAAGTTGTGGTGGGGTACAAGAGATGGATAACTTTATTTAGTAGCAAGGTTGGGGTACATTCTTCGGGGTACACTTATTATTACTAGGACTCGGCTTCTAGCCTAAACACCCTAGTCTTATCCTCATGGTGATTCTTCCTCTAGCCGGATACGGCGCTTCTTCGCGTGGAAGATCTTGCTCCCGCATCTCATCTTCGCCTCCGGGTCCCTTTGTCCCAATGGGTTTCTTCGGGTTCATCTTCTTCTCGCTCTGGCTCCTTCATCTCTGCTTCTACGCTCCTTTAGTTCATCCCATAGGGCTTTATGGGCCAACAGAGTGCGCTCTCTTTCCCTAAGATACTCTTGCTTCGTGTTGTGTAGTTCAACTTCTGCTATGGTTGTCTTTACCCTCTCCAGTTCTATCCTCTGCTCTGCTCTTTCCGCTCTGTCAATCTGCTGCTTCAGTTGCTGGGCTTGCTCCTGATAAAGGTGGTCTAGGCCTCTGAGGTAGATGGATAGGTGGGAAACTGCCTCTTCTAAGTCTTCTTCCTCTCGTTCTAGTCCTCTCATGCGATCAATCCACGAGCGTCCTCTTCCTCCGGAGGGTGGAAAGAATCCCATTGGAGTCCTTCGGAGGTGCTGTCTATAAACCACTCGTAGCTGTCGCAGGGCCTTCCGAGCAGCCTTGGGGTAGGTGTCGGCGAAGCGAAAACCAGTGGCGGAGACGAACCATGGTTCTATGTCGGGGTAAAGCGTGCTTCTTCCCACAAAGATCAGCAGCTTACACCGAGGGGTGCCGTAGCGTTCGTACTCCCGGTAGACGAACTCGGCGGATCCCTTACTCCGACGCGCTCTAGGGCCGAGTAGCAACAGGTTAGGGAGGCCGGGGCCGGGACGGGCAGCATTCCTCCGTTCCATTCGGGGTTAGCCATCCGGAAACATGCAAGAATCAAGGTAAGGATTCGGGAAAAGGTGAGCTTAGCAAAGGAAAGGTTAGAGAAGGCCGAGGAGGTCTCGTATCCTAGGGGTCATGTCCTACGGCCAACCTACGGCTCGATACCACCCGAAGCGTCCCCTCATCGGAGGTGACTAAATGTGACACAAATACCGGTCCCGGGAGGTCTGGTCACACATTTATTACAACGAGTGGAATCGCTCTTTTACATCACGGCGACACGAGAGGGCACGGTAGTGCCAACGCTACAAGGAACAACACAAACGCTAACGACCACACTACGATAGCAAAGGCTTCCATAGCCTCCTCGCAGTACCACACCATGGAAGCTTTCGGTAAGGGCCCCGGGTACACGAGCACGGTTGGGTGTAGGGCACGACCTACTCAACGTCTTAGGGAATGTAATTGGGATCCTCCTCTGTAAAATAGTTAGTAAAACAAGGGTGAGCACATACGTACTCAGCAAATCCAACCCCACCCACGGAGGGGCTTATAAGCAGAATCATGCATAAAGTATAACAAGGATCGAGTTATGGTTCATTTTGCAATCTTACTCATGCGGGGGTTCATTTCAAAAAGGTTTTTCGCAAATCATTTTCATAACCAAAGTGACTCGATTGTTTTAGGGAAACCTCTCGTGGAACTACGGACTTCCCGTCCGTCGTAGCCCGTGCACACGGCCACACACACTTCACCGGAAAACAACTCACGCCGAAAAACATCCCATCCCAAACACTAGTTTTTGTGACCACACCGTGACTCGTCCAATACCGTGGACACGGCTATTCGAATAGGTTTGACACTCGCGAGAGGTTGTACGTATTTACCCACAAGTAGGGTACCGTCACACGGACACCTTAGTGCGGTGCGGATCCTAACAAAGCCATTACCCACCTTAGCTAACGCTACGAGCCACCACGGAAGCGCCCAAGGGGTTATCCCACATAACCAGGGCGTACCTCACACGGAGCGTACCCCTACTCCTTGGTCTCCCGCCGCTCACTCGCACACCGGATGGCAAGTAGATTAACTAGTGGGGTTTATGCTAAGCCGTTGCCACATACAACGGTCGAGTGGTTGTACGATGATCCGGGTCGGGTGAGATGTCACGCAACCCGGTCCTTAACCGACAAGATGGACAACTCCCAACACGCTCAACCACACAGTACGAGCTCACCCATACTCCCGACACACACGTCCATCCCGTCTACCCGCTCTTTACTCATTTTTCCAAACATATCCCCCCTTTTGTTTCTAAAGCACTCACACATTTTGAAAGCACTCACACATTTTTAAAGCACTCATTTAGGCCAGAACAAGGTTCACTCATAGCAATCAAGGGTGGCTATCCTACCATGTTTTGCGGTAAAACAATATGCAATTTATAAAGCGAGTATAGGGTGTATTTATAAAACTAGGACGAAAACATGCATCAAAGGATGAGGGTGAACTTGCCGTCTTCGAAGTCTTCGGGAGTGCCGGCTCGGCGTTCGGGACTTCGGGCTCCCGCTCGCGCTAGTCGGCCTCGATCTTCGGCTCGGGGTACCTTCCTCCGTCTACTCCGTCGGCTATAGCGCACACATAGGCAAGCAAGCAATATTAGCACACATATTTCCCGCCGAGCTCGAGGAGGGGAAAATGAGCGGAGAGGGGGTATATATATAAGTCCTAGGGAGGGGGTTGGTTCGGCGGGGGTTCTACTTGGGAGGGGTGTGGTAATATTTGGATTTAATTGGGGATAAAATTGTGCATAGGGTGTTGGGTTAAAGAGGGGTTACAAGAGCTAAGGGCCTATTGGTAATTTCTATTAATGGGGAAGGTTGGGCGCGATTGGGATTAAACCCGCGCATGAAATGTCGGGTTAGAGAGGTGTTTATAATTAACTAGGGTTGGTTAGTAATTTAGTTTGAATTAAAAAGGACCTAAACATACTATTTAGGTAGGGTGGGGGTTTAATTAAACTAGCCTAGGGGTCTATCTAAAAATAACAGGGGTGTTTTGGTAAAAAACTTAAGGTTTAGGGGGGTATCTTGGAAAAGAAAGGGAAGGGAATAGAAGGAGGGGCTCGGTGGGGAGAAATAGGAGGGAAGCCAGGGGGTTTTTGGCAAAAATGCCATCTCCTTCCTCCCCTCATGGTTCAGAACAGAGGAGAGGAGGGGGGGACGGCGGCCGGCGCCGGATGGAGGGGGGGCGCCGGCGGCCCTAGCCGCGGTGGCGGCCGAGCAGTAGAGCAATACGGAGAGGGGGACGAGGGGATCTCATCCCCGTGCTCACCTTGAGCTGGGACGGCGCGGGGAACCGGATCGACGGCGGCGGACAGAAGGAGGTGGTGGTGCTAGGGGCGGCGGCGCGGTGGAGCTTGGGGAGGGACTTGTGTGAGCTCGTGGTGCGGTGTGGAGCGGCGAGGACGGGGCAGGGCTATTTATAGCCGGAGTAAGGTCGGTTCGGGGAAGATTTTTGTGCACACCGGTGCTCCGGCGAGGTCGGCTCCGGCGAGCTCGAGGAGCTTCGCGAGGCGGCGACCGGTGGCAGGTCAACTCGTGTCACACCCGGATTTAAGGACAAACCCGAATGCAAGAATACATGTGCGCCGGGATCAAGTTACACACATGCATCGACGCGGTGAATACCAAAACACGGTGTAAAGCGTAAAGAGAGTATTAAACGGCTTATTACATGACCGAATGTCTCAACTAAACAATCGTTCGAGTAGCTAACGGCGGAAAAGAAACACACGCGAGAAGTCCTCCACAGGCGGTGACCGGAGTACGAACGCCTAGAACCCATCAAACTCATCATAGTAGTCTTCAAAACGCCCATCTGAGCAGCGGCGGGTAGTGTAGATGCAATAAATGAACAACAAGCATGAGCACATGTCGTACTCAACAAGGGAAAAGTTCTATAACAACATGCAAGGCTTTATGGTGGAAGCTGATGGTTCATAAGCAAGTCAGCATTTTAGTTGGTCAAGTTTTATTAAGCAACTGTTACTAGCAAGTGTAAGTATATACCAAACCAAGATAATATAATGCAACAGATCCATAAAAATGTAATGCACAAGTTTAAAAGTTCCATCTTCCATAGAATTAATCATGTGAGGGTCCAGGCCGTTCTTGACCGTGAGCACGACTAACTAGTTAGTTTTACACTCTGCAGAGGTTGTACATCTTTACCCACAAGTCGCGTAAAAACTCAAAAGAGTTTTAGACCCAACCATGCGATGCTAGCTAGGCACCATACCACACTACCGAGGTGTGATTGCATAGGGACGCTACGAGGCCGTTACAAAGATCCCTAGATGTAGGTCGCCCGCTAGGTTACTTGACAGCCGCAATGCATAAACCTCTCTCGACCGCGAAGCTACCATAGAGCGAGATCGGTCCGAGGGCCGAGTTATACACCAACTACCGGCAACCCCCAACCCTTATCGGGTAAAGCATACCTAACATCTAGTTCACTAATTAATAAGCCAAGACAGAGCCATATGTCTTGTGGTAGTACTTGTTTTCCCGGGTGGTTCTCCATGTTCCGATTAACAAAGTAAAGTGTTCTTGCATTACATGAATGATAGCATAAATAAAGCCATATTAACAAGTGTTCATTAAACCATCCAAAACCACGTAAAGCGCTAGCATGAGCTACCCAACATAAAGTAAACCCGAGTTGATCAAGGCATGGGACAACAAAGCTAGTCGAACCTTAGCAATAGGACCCATCAAATTAATGCATAGCAATAATAAACAACGGTGTAATTAAAATGCATGTTGTAATAGGAATTTAACGGGAATGCAGCAAGGACTTGCCTTCTACCAGCACGGAAACCGCTCGGGGTCTTGATACTCTTCAACAAAGGCGAAGTCCCCGAACTGCTCGTACGCTACGCTCCACACATCACATACAAGCAAACAATGGAAATAAATAAGAAACAGTACACCAATCATCTCAAACAGTAACAAAAGCAACAGAAAACTATTCTACTCGTCGAGACGATCGCGTGGACATAAAGAACACTAAAAACGGAGCTAAAATGACCAAGTTATGGATAAAACAAGTTTTAGGACTAAATTGTAAAGAATTTTGAGCTTTCGGGTTAAAACAGAAGAAAACAGGGCTTAAACGTAAGGGTTTTCCAAGGTGGAAGGGTCTTTTTGCGAAACCGGAAAAACTCGGGGATTTTTAAGCAAAACGGCGCGGTTAAAGCGATGGGGTGGATCTCGATCCGCCGGATCCGGATCGGACGGCCAAGGATCAAGGCGGGCGGATAGGGTAGTTGACCGATATGCTAGATTTTGACCGGGCGGCTAGGGACGAGCGGGGGCCGTCGGATGGCCATCGAGCGGCCGGGGAGTTGTGCAAGCGGCCGCGGCGGCGAGCGGCGGCGGCGAGGCGAGGCGCGGCGGCGCACGACGGCGGCGGCGCGCGCGGCGCGGTTAAGGGGCTAGGATGCCCCAAACGGCGCGGGGTTTGCACCCGGACGACCGCGAGCACTTGGCGAAACCACGAGCGACCCTCCCGGCGGCGGCGGCGACGGACGACGGCGCAAGGCGAGCCGCGGCGGCGGTCAATCTCCCGGCGAAGGCGAGCCGGTGGCGCGGAGCACGGAGGTACAAAAACCGCACCGGCGGGTTTCTTACCGCACGGCGGATCCAAGGAGCAACGCAGGGGTGGCGAACGGCGGCGGCACGGGCTCGGAGCGGCGGCGCGGACCGAGGTGGCGGCGGCGCTTGGCGAGCTAGGGTTTTGGGGCGGCGGACGCGGGGGCTTGGGATAGGCGGTGCGGGGGGGCCGCGGCGCCTTAAATAGGGGATGCGGCGGCCCCCGGCGGCGTGGGCCCGGCTCGGGGGGGGGGGGGGGGGGGGGCGGGCCGAGGCGAAGACGGCGGCGGCACGGCGCGTGCTAAGTCCGGGTCGGACTCGGCCGCGAGGTGGGAGATGACACGCGGGTCCCGCGTGTCGGCCCCCGCCCGCGCCGGCGGCCGCGGTGGGCCGAGAAGCACCGTCCGGGTTGGGCCGCGCCGAGGGTGACAAGCGGACGCGGAGGGGGAGTTGGAGGGCCTCGGGCGAACTTCGCGCGGCGGGCCGCGGCAAATAGGGCCGGGAGGCCGGTTTCTCTTTTCTTTTTTCTAGTTTTCAAAACCTAACAAAACAAGCAATCAAGCTTTTGAATTCAAACCAAGGTTTGAATCCAACACCCAAAAATAATGCGCCAAGCATGAATGCAACAAGAAACTCCTATATTTCTTTAATTAATTAATAAAAATGATTAGATGCCTATAAGCGCACAACATCCTTATATTCCTTAAGCGAATCGAAATGTTGCTAAGCAAATTTTAATCAAAATCAAGAAGTGGAATTTAGGGTGTTACAAATCCCACCCCCCTTAAGATGAATCTCGTCCTCGAGATTCGGATGGATCAAAGAGATGTGGATATTCTGCTTTCAACTCCTCTTCCCTTTCCCAAGTTGCCTCATCCTCTGCATGATTACTCCACTGCACTTTGCACATCATGAAGGTCCAGTTTCTTGTAACCCGTGTCAATCATCCCGTAATCTTGATAGGCCTTTCAATAATGGTGAGATCCTCCTTCACATCCAACCCATCCATAGGCAACGGTTCCTTATCATGAGGCTTGAGACCCCTCTTTAACTGAGATATATGGAACACATCATGCACATCTGCAAGCTGCGCTGGCAAATCAAGTCTGTATGCTACCTCTCCCACTCGTTGCAAGATGTGGAAAGGTCCAATGTAGCGAGGGGACAACTTTCCCTTCACCTTAAACCTCGCGTAAACCCCCGATAGGTGACACCTTCGGATACACATAGTCGCCCTCTTGGAAAGATACATCTCTTCTCTTCCCGTCCGCATAACTTTTCTCGTCCGGACCGAGCAACTCTCAAATTCTCTCCGATGATCCGAACCCGCCTCTCTCGCCTCCTTGATGATGTCCGTCCGGAACAACCGACTCTCACCGTCCGACTCCGGTACAACGGTGTTCCGCACTTCCTCCCATACGGTGCCTCGAAGGGTGCCATCTTCGGACCGGCTTGATAGCCGTTATTGTAAGAAAACTCAAGCATACGGTAAACTCTTGTCCCGGCTCTCACCATGCTTAAGGGCGCAAGCTCTTAACATGTCCTCCGAATACGATTTGTCCTTTCCGTTTGTCCGTCCGTCCGTGGATGATAGGGCGAGCTGAAGTTCAACTTCGTATCCATAGACTCATGCGGTTTCTCCCGTAAACGTGACGTGAGCCGAGTTCCTCTCGTCGAAACTATCTTCTTAGGAACACCGTGCAAGCATACGATCCCGGTCATGTACAACTCGGCCTAGCTTTGCCCCCGTATAAGTAGTACGCACCGGTATGAAGTGAGCAACCTTCGTCAAACGATCCACGATAACCCATATTGAATCATATCCATCACGAGTACGGGGCAACCAAACTATGAAATCCATGCCTATCTCTTCCCACTTCCACTCGGCACCTTCAATGGCCGAAGCAATCCCCGCCGGTCTCGATGTTCGGCCTTGACCTTGTGGCACGTGTCACACAACGCAATGTGAGCGGCCACATCCCTTTTCATCCCATACCACCAATACCTCTCGCTTCGCATCCCGATACATCTTTGTACCGCCCGGGTGGATGGAATAAGCCGAATCATGGGCCTCTCTCAAGATCGTCTTCCGAAGATCTCCCACATCGAGCACACGGATCCGATTCTTGAACCATATCGTACCCCGATCATCCTCGGTGAAATCCGGGCCTTGCCCCTCTCCATGGTGTCCCCGATCTTCTTGATCTCCTCATCCTCCACCGTCCTTCACGAATCTGCTGCTCCGCAGTAGATTCTACCTCCAAAGTGACCCCCTCGGTGTGAGCAGCTATCCCCGCATTGAGTCCCTCGAACTCCCTCATCGCCTCGTCGAGCACTGGAACGCCAAAACCGCATTGGTCCGTCCCTTCCGACTCAAAGCATCCGCCACCGGATTAGCCTTCCCGGATGATACCGTATGTCCGGATCGTAATCCTTGATCGCTCCAACCATCGCCGTTGTCTCGGATTAAGATCCTTCGAGTAAAGATGTACTTTAAGCTCTTGTGGTCCGTGTAGATCCGGCACTTGGTCCCCATGATATAATGTCTCCAAATCTTTAACGCATGAACCACGGTACCGCCGCTCCGGATCATGTGTAGGATAGTTCGGTCATGCTTCCTCAACCGCCTTGATGCATAAGCTATGACGTGTCCCTCCCGCATAAGAACACAACCCAAACCTTGTCTCGATGCATCACAAGAGATATCAAAGCCCTCCCCGCAAGTCCGGCATCACAAGCACCGGAGCGGTTGTCAACCTCTCGCTTCAACTCCTCAAAACTCTGCCGCCGGGCATCGGTCCACTTACACTCTCTATCCTTCTCCCGCAGGGTGGTGAGAGGCTTCACAATCTTAGAGAACCCCTTGATGAACCGTCGATAGTACCCCGCAAGTCCAAGGAAACTTCGATCTCATTAACCGTCCTCGGCGGTTCCCACTTCAACACGTCTTCTACCTTAGCCGGATCGACCGTGATACCTCCATCCGTGATTATATGCCCCGAAAAGAGACTTCCTTCGACCGTAAATCACATTTGCCGAACTTGGCATACAACTCGTCGCTCTCTCTCAACTTCTCGCAAAACAATCCTCAAATGCTCCTCATGATCCTCCTCGGTCTTAGAGTAAACCAGAATATCATCAATAAACACCACAACAAACTTATCCAAGTACTCCATAAACACCTTGTTCATCGATACATGAAGTAGGCGGGTGCATTTGTCAACCCAAAGGACATAACAGATATACTCATACAATCCATACCCGGTGGTGAATGCAGTTTTAGGAATATCCGACCATCCGATCTTCATCCGATGATAACCGTAACGCAAATCAATCTTGGAGAACACCTTAGCACCTCTCATCCGATCAAACAGTCTTCAATGCGAGGCAATGGATACTTATTCTTGACGGTGACCTCATTAAACAATCGATAATCCACACACATCCTCCGAGTAGCATCCTTCTTCTCAACAAAGATAACCGGTGCCCCCAAGGTGATGAACTAGGACGGATAAACCCCTTTTCCGGTAATTCTTTAATCTGTTTCTTAAGTTCTATCAATTGTGTACTAGACATTCTATATGGACGTTTAGAAATAGGAGCAAGACCGTGTAATAGATCAATAACAAATTCAACATCTCGGTCGGGTGGCATACCCGGCAACTCCTCTAGAAACACGTCCGGTACTCATTGACCACCCCGATATCCTCCAAAGCTTTGCCATCCGAACCGCCGCACGTAACTCCCCGAACCCGAAGGTGGATCAACCACAAGCTCAATCTTTTCTCCATTGGGACCGGTGAGAAGAACTGTCCTCTTAGCACACCGAATCGTTGCGTCATGACCAATCAACCAATTCATACCCGAGAATAACATCAAGATCTTTTGACTCCAAAACTATCGACCGTGTCTTTGGAAAGTCTACTCCCATGATTTTAAGATTAACATTAGGACACAAGTATTTGGCTCTCATTTCCCCCCGGTGAGGTAACTAGCATGGTTTGTTTCATATGTTGCATGGGTACACTATGTTTAGCCACAAATTGAGCGAGATATGAAAGAATGAGAAGCTCCGAATCAAATAGGACCGATGCGGGAATGGAGTTGACAAGGAACATACCAAGCACCACATGCGGGTTCTCCTCGGGCGACCTCAACACTCACGTGAGCGACCTTACCACGTGAATAGCTCGCGGTCCCTTGTTGCTCGCGGCGTCGATTCCCATTCCTCATCCGCCGCATCCGCCGATTCCGAGCGGGGGTGTTGGGGGCGGGTCTCTTGGGGCGATTGTTGGCGTAGTGACCAACCTCCACGCAATGGTAGCGAGCCGTTGTTCGCGGGAGTACGGGGCGCACCGGGCCTCGCCCGGCGTGCCAATCGGAGTCATCGGACGATGCGCGGGTAAGCGAGGGCGTGGAGTCCGGGGCCCCGGGGCGCGAAACCGCCGAGGAGTGCGCCGGAACCGCCGGAACTGCCGTGGCCGGTACTAATACCGCCGTTGCCGGCCATAACCTCCTAACGGGCCTCCCGGACGGAACGGGGCTCCCGGCGGTGAGGTAAAACGAGGGACGAGTGTGGCTCCCGGACGCCCCGGGAGTAGCAGCCTTCCTCTTCGGCCTCCCCCGCCTCCCCGCGCATGGATTCCAATACAATAGCCTTGTCTAGCAGGCAGCCGCCGGAAAGACCGGAAGGTATGCGACGTCGGTGGTAACGAAGCGGTCCGGCCAAACCCTCCAAGAAGCGCTCCCGCTTCTTAGGATCATCGCCTACCTCCTCCGGTGCATAGCGAGACAACTCAATGAACCCGTCCCGATACTCTACCACCGATATTCCCCCCCCGCTTAAGAGAGAGGAACTCCTTCTTCTTCGACCTCATCACTCCGGCGGGAATATGGTGGTTCCCGAAGCTCTCTCGTGAACTCCCGCCAGGTGATGGTGTCGGGTGCGGCATGGGCGGTAGTGTAAGCATCCCACCATGCTCCCCGCATCCCTCGTAGTCGTCCCGCAAAACAGGACCTTCTCCCCGTCATCACACCGAGCCGTGGTGAGCATCTTGCTCACGGTCTTCGCCCAATCATCGGCATCAAGTGGATGCGCGCATGGGTGAAAACCGGCGGACGGTGGCTCATGAACTCCCGGTGCTCGTTCATGGGCGCCGGCCGCCGTGGCGGTGGCCGAGGCGGGTTATTAGCTTGGGCCTGCAGGTTGGCCAAAGTGTTTGTCGTGTCTCGCAAGAGGCCGCATCCGGTTCCGAAAGAACCGCTGCATAGGATCCATTGGTGGCGGTGGTGGTGGTGGTGCACCGCCCGAACTGTTGCCTCGACCATGACGAACCACCGGAGGCTGATCAACCCCCGATCCGGACCTGGTGTTTACCATCCGAGCGTTAGAAACACCGATTTTGATGATGACAACAATTGAAAAAGCTGAAAAGATAAACAATGCTGAATTCCAGATTATGACAGATTCTGATAGCTGTAAAGAAACCAAGATATCTCTCGGTACCAGTAACCAAAAACCACGAATTTTTCTGGAGATATGGTGTATGAAATTACTGAACTAACCCAACTGATTTTGCCTCAATCGGAGGTCTACAACTCCAGATATAAAATAATGAAGTCAGGTATGTCAGCAGGAATTGACAGATTTCTGTTGGCATAATGTTTGGTCCATAACTCCCAGAATATAAATTGGATATAGCTGAATTTTTGACATAAAATCAGGTATAAAATTTGCGAACTAACCCCACTGGTTTTACTTAATTCGGAGTTCTGTAGCTCGAGATAAAATTAAAACACTACTGCTGTGTCAGGAAGTAACGCGAACAGATTCAGCACTACAATAATCCTTAAGATAGATAAAATATGATAGATAAAGAATTACGAATTTGTAAGATAAAATATAGGTGGAACAGAACTTAAACCCACTAATCAAACTCTATAACTAAATCAATGTCATTGTGGCATTAATCCACAACACATTGCAATCAAACAAAGATCCAACTCACAGATGTTTCACAAACCAAGCATTCAAACACACACTATCTAACTCATCGATCCAACGTGTCGTTCTAACGTTTACGGACTCGATAACGTAAAGATAAAGACTCCTAACACCTAACACTTATGGCTAAATGATCCTAGTGCGGGATCCAAGTGACCCATAGCTTGTCCTTGCGGGTCTTGGTGACATGGCGAGCCCGGTCCTCTCCATCTTCCCCGCACCTCATCTTCATCTTGTCCCGCGATCACCGCCTTGAGCCTCTTGATCTCCCTACGATCTTCATCTTGCTGGTCGCGGAGGTCTTGAAGCTCCATGAGGGTGTCATCCAAGTTGGTATTGAGAGCTGCTACGTGTCCCACTTGCATGGCATAGCGTGCTCCCAAAGTTTCATTGGCCATTGGAATCTCACGCCCACGGCTCCGGAGCGACGACGGGGTAGATCACCCCACACGGAGTTGGTGAGGTGATGAGCCTCCTCATAGCACCACGCGAATAGAGCCCTCCTAGCTGCATCATCTCTCCCGGCGGCGAAGGTAGCTGCGGTAGCTAGAGCCCGGTGGACAACAACCTCATACGAGTCCTCCATCCAACGGGTTATCCTCCAAGATGCGCACGGACACATCCCACTAGGTTGGGTAGCGAGGGTGAGTCCTCTTCGGTCCAACGTAGTCGATCGTCACGAGCGGTCCGAAGACGCCGGAAGAGCCTCCTCAACTTGGACGGAAAGCGTGCATGCCCTCCATCATGGTGACAAATGACCACCTTCCACTTCTCCGGCGCCGGGTGATCCTCGGCATCTCCATCCTCTCGGGTCGAGTCCTCGGGGTCCGAGGAGTCATCCGGATCACCTCCTTGCTCGGCTCTTCGGTGGCTCCTCCTCGGGCTCTTGCTCTTCATCCGGCTCCTCCGGCTCATCATCCGACAGACTCAATGACGGCGGGCGGTGAAGCTTGCCCCCGAAGCGAGTGCACTTCACCTCCCTCTCCCGAAGCTTCCCGGTGCTCCTCACTTGTCGGTGGAGTAGCGAGAGAAGTCCCGGTCCTCCAGGTACCTTGGAAAGCGGTAGGCACCTGAACGTGTGGTCTTCGGTCGGCGAACCATCTAAGATAGATGAGACAAGTGCAGATTACTAAAAGAGACAAGACCAAGCTTAGATAACAAAAGCAAACAAGGATAAGATTAAACCAAGATTAGATGTAATAAAATAGAATAAAGCAAGCTAACTATGTGTGGCTTCTAATATTATAAAATCCTTAGTTTTCGACCGGTTCTAACTAGGCTAACGTCCTACGGTCAACACGGCTCGGTACCACTTTGTCACACCGGATTTAAGGACAAACCCGAATGCAAGAATACATGTGCGCCGGGATCAAGTTACACACATGCATCGACGCGGTGAATACCAAAACACGGTGTAAAGCGTAAAGAGAGTATTAAACAGTTATTACATGACCGAATGTCTCAACTAAACAATCGTTCGAGTAGCTAACGGCGGAAAAGAAACACACGCAGAAGTCCTCCACGGTACCGACCGGGAGTACGAACGCCTAGAACCCATCAAACTCATCATAGTAGTCTTCAAAACGCCCATCCGAGCAGACGGCGGGTAGTGTAGATGCAATAAATGAACAACAAGCATGAGCACATGTCGTACTCAACAAGGGAAAAGTTCTATAACAACATGCAAGGCTTTATGGTGGAAGCTGATGGTTCATAAGCAAGTCGACATTTTAGTTGGTCAAGTTTTATTAAGCAACCGTTACTAGCAAGTGTAAGTATATACCAAACCCGGATAATAAAATGCAACAGATCCATAAAAATGTAATGCACAAGTTTAAAAGTTCCATCTTCCATAGAATTAATCATGTGAGGGTCCAGGCCGCTCTTGACCGTGAGCACGGCTAACTAGTTAGTTTTACACTCTGCAGAGGTTGTACATCTTTACCCACAAGTCGTGTAAAAACCCAAAAGAGTTTTAGACCCAACCATGCGATGCTAGCTAGGCATCATACCACACTACCGAGGTGTGATTGCATAGGGACGCTACGAGGCCGTTACAAAGATCCCTAGATGTAGGTCGCCCGCTAGGTTACTTGACGGCGCAATGCATAAACCTCTCTCGGTACCGCGAAGCTACCATAGAGCAGATCAGTCTGAGGGCCGAGTTATACACCAACTACCGGCAACCCCCAACCCTTATCAGGTAAAGCATACCTAACATCTAGTTCACTAATTAATAAGCCAAGACAGAGCCATATGTCTTGTGGTAGTACTGTTTTCCTGGGTGGTTCTCCATGTTCCGATTAACAAAGTAAAGTGTTCTTGCATTACATGAATGATAGCATAAATAAAGCCATATTAACAAGTGTTCATTAAACCATCCAAAACCACGTAAAGCGCTAGCATGAGCTACCCAACATAAAGTAAACCCGGTTGATCAAGGCATGGGACAACAAAGCTAGTCGAACCTTAGCAATAGGACCCATCAAATTAATGCATAGCAATAATAAACAACGGTGTAATTAAAATGCATGTTGTAATAGGAATTTAACGGGAATGCAGCAAGGACTTGCCTTCTACCAAGCACCGGAAACGCTCGGGGTCTTGATACTCTTCAACGACGGCGAAGTCCCCGAATTGCTCGTACGCTACGCTCCACACATCACATACAAGCAAACAATGGAAATAAATAAGAAACAGTACACCAATCATCTCAAACAGTAGTAAAAGCAACAGAAAACTATTCTACTCGTCGAGACGATCGTGTGGACATAAAGAACGCTAAAAACGGAGCTAAAACGACCAAGTTATGATTAAAACAAGTTTTAGGACTAAATCGTAAAGAATTTTGAGCTTTCGGGTTAAAACAGAAGAAAACAGGGCTTAAACGTAAGGGTTTTCTAAAGTGGAAGGGTCTTTTTGCGAAACCGGGAAAACTCAGGGGTTTTTAAGCAAAACAGCGCGGTTAAAGCGATGGGCTGGATCTGATCCGCTGGATCCAGATCGGACGGCCAAGGATCAAGGCGGGCGGATAGGGTAGTTGACCGGTATGCTAGATCTTGACCGGCTGGCTAGGGACGAGCGAGGGCCGTCGGATGGCCATCGGGCGGCCGCGGTGTTGCGCAAGCGGCCGCGACGGCGAGCGGCCGGCGGCGAGGCGCGGCGCGGCGGCGCACGGCGGCGGCGGCGGCGCGCGCGCGGTTGGGGGCTAGGATGCCCCAAACGGCGCGGGGTTTGCACCGGGACGACCGCGAGCACTTGGCGAAACCACGGGCGACCCTCCCGGGCGGCGGCGGCGACGGACGACGGCGCAAGGCGAGCCGCGGCGGCGGTCAATCTCCGGCGAAGGCGGCCGGCGGCGCGGAGCACGGAGGTACAATCACCCGCACGGCGGGTTTCTTCTCCGCACGGCGGGTTTCTTACCGCGGGGGCGGCGAACGGCGGCGGCACGGGCTCGGAGCGGCGGCGCGGACCGAGGTGGCGGCGGCGCTTGGCGAGCTAGGGTTTTGGGGCGGCGGACGCGGGGGCTTGGGATAGGCGGTGCGGGGGGCCGGCGGTGCCTTAAATAGGGGATGCGGCGGCCCCCGGCGGCGTGGGCCCGTCTCGGGGGGCGGGCCCGAGGCGAAGACGGCGGCGGCGCGGCGCGTGCGCGAGTCCGGGTCGGACTCGGCCGCGAGGTGGGAGATGACACGCGGGTCCCGCGTGTCGGCCCTCGCCGCGGCGGCGGGCTGCGGTGGGCCGAGAAGCACCTTCTTCGGGTTGGGCCGCGCCGAGGGTGACAAGCGGACGCGGAGGGGGAGTTGGAGGGCCTCGGGCGAACTTCGCGCGGCCGGGCGCGGCAAACGAGGGCCGGGAGGCCGGTTTCTCTTTTCTTTTTTCTAGTTTTCAAAACCTAACAAAACAAGCAATCAAGCTTTTGAATTCAAACCAAGGTTTGAATCCAACACCAAAAAATAATGCGCCGAAAGATGAATGCAACGATAAACTCCTATATTTCTTTAATTAATTAATAAAAATGATTAAATGCCTAGAAGCGCACAACATCCTTATATTCCTTAAGCGAAATCGAAATGTTGCTAAGCAAATTTTAATCAAAATCAAGAAGTGGAATTTAGGGTGTTACAACTCGTGCGGCGAGGGGGGTGCGGTCTTGTGGACAAGACCCGTCGTGCGGGCGGCGGGCGGCCTTGGGGCGGCGGAGGTGACCGGTCGGCGCGGTGTGGTGGTGCCGGCGGCGGGGACTTGTGTGAGCTCGTGGTGCGGTGTGGAGCGGCGAGGACGGGGCGGGGGCTATTTATAGCGGGAGCAAGGTCGGTTCGAGGGAGATTTTTGTGTACACCGGCGCTCCGGCGAGGTCGGCTCCGGCGAGCTCGAGCGGCTTCGCGAGGCGGCGGCCGGTGGCGGGTCAACTCGTGCGGCGAGGGGGGGCGGTGCGTGGACAAGACCCGTCGTGCGGGCGCGGCGGGCGGCCTTGGGGCGGCGGAGGTGACCGGTCGGCACGGTGTGGTGGTGCCGGCGGCGGGGACGCGTCGCGTCGTCCGCGCGCGCGGCGCGGCCGCGGTGGCGTGTTGAGGAGGGGGCTCTTGCCGGCTTCGAGGCGTGCGAGGAGGGGGCGGCGTGCGGCGCGCGGGCCACGAGTCAACGGCGCCGGGGCGCCGGTCGGGGGGGCGGGGTCCCGGCCGAGCGGGCGGGGAGAAGGAGGAAGGGAGGGAGAGAGAAGAAGGAAAGGGAAAGGGAAAAAGAAAAGAGGAAAAAGGAAAGGAGAAAAGGAAAAAAGAAGAAAGAAAAGGAAAGAAGAAAAGGAAAAGAAAAATAGAATAAGGGAGAAAAGAAATTGGGAAAAATTTAGAAAACTAGGGAAAATTGTTAGGGAAATTAGGGGAAGGGTTTTGCGGAATTTTTCCGATTTCCGGCGTCGGCGCGTTTTCCGGACGGCGGTGATGGCGAGGCGGACCGGCCGGCGGGACCGCGGCGTGCGCGGGGATTCCCGGCACGGTGGCCGACCGCGGCGTTGGGAAGGCACGCGTGGGTGCGGCCCGGTGCGCGCGGGGATTCGCGGCACGCGTGCGGGGTGAGAGGAAGAGACGGTGACTAGGGTTTGAAGGGGGTAATTGAGCTCGGTACGGTCGGTTTTGAAAATACGCACAATTTATTAGGTGATTTATTTGGAGCTAAAAACGCGGACGTTACATTGCGCCACGGCCCCGACCGACCGTGCCTCCCATGCCACACGGCGGCGACCGACGTGCCTCCCACACCACACAACGGCGCCACGGGCCCGACCGACCGTGCCATGGTCATTGCCGTTTGCGGCCAGCCACAACCACAACCACACAACAACGACCTTCAAAATTAGTTAATGGAAAAAATCAAAAAATAATATGGCCCAACATGAATTTGAACTTTGCACCCCTTGGAAGGAGTCATAGCATTTTTAAATTTACTTATAATTGTCCATTTGTTATTTTAATTTTTATAGTATTCTTGTGAGCCTAAAATATGTCTCCACACCAATTTTTAATTTTTTTGAGAAAATATAGATATTATTCTATTAACTATGATAATTTTTTTTAAAAATAGATGCAAAGATAGGATTCGAATTCGAACCCAAGTGTTGGGTTTGAGACTCCCAAGTCTTACCATTGCACTACAACTCTAGTTGTGAAGAACTTTGATGTTTTACTATTTATACTACCAGGCAAAGATGACAACTACAACCAAAATTGACTTGACTTGGCCTGCAGCATCTTGGCATCACTTTTGGAAATGGTTTTGGCTTTATCAATGACTAAGAGTTTGTGCCTTTCTCAGTCCACACTGCACAGCCTCATAACTATATTACAATTACTACGAATCATCTTGAATGCAATTAGCAAAGACTGAATTGCAATTAACAGTGACATAATTCTAAGAAAGAATTACATGAACAGATCAGATGCACGAAATGCTCCTGGATGGCATGCTCTTCTTTGGCCTGAAGGTTCGCTGTCTCCTGCAAGCAAGCGTGATCAATTGATAGAGGCAACACTTAGCCACCGTCAAATTCACACGCTGGGTACGACGTCGACGTTAAAACGATTAACCATCATCAATTTCCAGCAGCTTCAGTCTCGATCTCTATATATACCCCTTGTGCTGCCTGTGCGTTGTTCAATGTTCAAGTACACCAAGGGCCAGCACTCGGTGGTGGAAGCAAGGGCGGAGGGCTTCGTGGCGTGCAGCGAGGCCAACAGCCTCGGCGTCTGGGTCTCCAGCGTCGACAGGGTCACCCTCAACGCGTCGAAGCAGCGGTGGTTCTTCAGCGGGGTGGCGCGGACTGTGTCCTAGGCATGAAGTTCAACACCACCGTCCTTCCAGGTGTTGAGCTCGCGCTCCCCTCCTTGTCGCCGCCCGCTCCTAACGGGGGTGTCGCCGCTACGGCGGTGGTAGCGGCCGCACTCCTGCTCTAGGCATCGTATTCGCATTCATTCACTCGGAACATATGTGCCCCTGGTTTTGTAATTTGAAGGCTTCCATCGGATTTTCTGAGGAAAATGGATGTTTCAAGTGGGGTTTTAGTGGAGTATAACATGTTTGGTGTATTATTCATGATCTTCAAAATCTGATCAAATTTTGCCTTGTTTAGTACTCCCTCCGTCCTTAAATATATGAAATATATTTAATCTATACGAATATATAAAATACGGTGACGTTGTTCACCCCATTAATCGCCCACCACTACCAAATGCAAGATTTTTCTCTCGTAACAAACTAACCACCAAAGAACTACCAACAATATTGTTCTCTCATAACAAACGAGCAATGTACCATCACCAAATGCCAACCGAACAGTTGTTGGTCTTTGCTCATCCGTTCAGAACACACAAGTTGCCTGGGTCCATGTTTACAAGATTATACTATTCATCGATCACATTGGCTATTTTTACGTTAATAGGATTACTAAATATAGATTAATAATAAAATTATTTAAATTCGGGTGAAATTTGCGAGGCTATATAACATAGCATATCTATATCTTTACCAATCTATTAAATATGGTGGTGTCGTCCCAACCCCCCTCCCTTAATCCGTTGCACATGTCGTTGCACATGTGGGCTTTAATTAATTAGTGTCTAATGCAAATAAGAAATGGTTATAGCTTAGAGCATGTAAAATCTGTAGTAGCATGCTACAAGCATGCCACGTAGGAGTGAGGAACGAGGTGAGAGAAGCGCATGTCGCCGGATCTAGCGAGAGCCGCTATACAAAATTCCACACGCTAGCGGGCCCCATCATGTGCATCGCGTCATTGTCTCTCTTCGCCCTCCGGTTTCTCGTGCTACCCGTGCGGCCGGAGGTCCGGCGCGGAGTGAGCCCGAGACGACGACGGGAGTTGGTGGGGGTGAGGTTCCACCGGCCACGCTCGGCTTCCTCCCTCCCTCCCCCGCTACGCGGCGGCGGCGGCAGGCGCGGTTTCGCGCGAGGCGAGTAGGATGAAGGTCGGAGGGCGACGCCGTCCTTGTCGGCTGCCGCCGATGAGCGCATGTGCGGTGAGGCCGTCAAGTGCAAGATTCGGTCGCAAGATGCGCGAGCTCGATGACGCGGAAGGGGTGGAGCGAGGGGTCGCCGTCGTGGGGCCGTGGGTGGTCCGCGGCCTCCATCGGTGGATCTCGGACTCGGTGCCATGGGGAAGGATCCGGGGCCGCCATCGTGGGTGAGATGGGTGTGGAGGATGAGCCATATTACCGTCGTTGGGGAGCGAGCGCGAGGCGGTGGGTGCGGGGGTATTCAAATGTGAAAGTGAAAACAATATTGGGGTTAATCCGTCCGAGTTCGACCGCTTTCAAAACATCTTACTGTTCATACATTTGCTACCATTGATCTTATTGTTAATTATTATGAATTTCGAAAATTGACCTCCCGCCCTCCAAGTCCTCCAAGACCACCGCGACCGCGAGAAGCGCCGCACGCTCGGCTTCCTCCTCCTCCGCGGCGAGGAGGTCGTCTCTATGACCGTCGAGGGCTCGCCGCCACCCGACGAGTCGCGCACCAAGGCCGCCGCCGCCGGGGGAGCCCTCGCCGGCTCGGGTGTCGGCCGACCGGCGGACGCGGGGTGCCCACCGTCCCGCCGCTCCAAGCCGCTCTAGGCCTCGCCGGCCCTTTGTAAAACTTTCTCGAGTCCCAAGATGACATAAATAAAGTTGTAAAATTTACATATTTTTAGGTAATAAATGATATAGAATAAAAAGTTATGAATAGACCTTCGTAAAACTTTCTCGGGGGTTTTAAAATTTAAAAATTCAAAATTTGACTTATCCAAAAATCATCAAATGAAATTTTGACCCAAA
This sequence comes from Cenchrus americanus, assembly GCA_947561735.1. NCBI lineage: Eukaryota > Viridiplantae > Streptophyta > Magnoliopsida > Poales > Poaceae > Cenchrus > Cenchrus americanus. The sequence continues at coordinate 5,691,927 of OX387240.1, read as the reverse complement.
TAACAAATGTAGATCTTGATGAGTTTAACAAAATTGGTATTCATGATGTTTCCATTTGAAACAATTTAGAGTACCGAATATTAGCGTGAAAGGTGTCATTGTTTTAAATTTCAAAGTTTGACTTGGTCAAACCTTATCAAACTTTGACCTCAGATGAAAAACTTTTGATTAGAAAGGTGTTAGAACTCATCAAGATTTACAATCTTTATATAAGTCATTTTTCCTTTTGAGAAAGTGTTCGTAAAAGCTAGTCACGAAAACATGGATGTGACATAGAGTTTATGAAACTATGTGAGAGTCTTTATAATGATGCAATACAATGAAAAAAAAGAAAAATGTTAAATAGACCAAAAATTGAACCAGTTCTCTTTCGGCCCAAATAGCCTAACAATTGTTGACCGTCCATTATCGATCTAGCAGCTCAGATTGCACCGTCTTGTTAAAAGGGTGTACCCAAACCCTAGCCTCCCTCCTGCGCTGCCGCCGAACCCCCAACCTTCGCATCCACCTTCGCATTTTCCTGCCCCTCGCACGCCGCCGCCGCGGCGCTGCCTCTTCCACCTCTTTTCCCCTCCTAAGCCCCCCTCCCAGACCCTATCCCAACCTGCCTCGCATGCGGCGGTGGCCGCGGCAGCCCCCACACTCATGTCCATGGCCCCACTACACCGGCCGACCACCATCAGGAAGGCACGCGGCATGGGGTCAGGTGCGTGGAGATGGCGATACGGCACGTGAGGTTGCTCGCCATGGGGTGCCCGTGGATCCCGTCCCCGTTGCCGGCAGCGGTGCTGCACACCAGTCAGGCCAAGAACGCAAAGGTGAGCAGGTACAACAATCCGTGGAGAAGAAAGGCGGCCATGTGGGTGAGTGCATGGTCTTGGCGGAGGTGCGAGTTAGTAACCATGTCCGTGAGGGTAAAATTTATAAAATTCCATAAAGACATAGCGGTTATTTTTTCATTGTAGTTATTTTTCATTGAATTTTCTTGCAAATTGACCTTTTACCTACAGCAGTGAGGAGCCTCAGTAAGCTAAAGCCACTGATTTCTAATTTCTATGCGCCCCATCTTAGTTTTTTATGCAACTTTTTTGTAGTGAAAATTAATTTAGTCCACTACTCTGGATATGTGGATTGCTTGTTGATGCAATTGGATTCATTGATTGACCCTATGATTTTCTATTCTGTTGGTTCTTGGCAGATAATGTCAGAAGGACATGCCAATGTTATTATGACATATTCAGTTAACAAGTACGCAGATCATGTTTATGAATTTTTAGCACTCCTAATTCTGTTACCCTATTATTCTATTTTGAACATTAACAACAATAAGAGGTACTGTGATACAGCATAACAAAAATTGGACTGTTGTTGAAGACTAAAAAGAAAATACACTGATTCAACTCTTTCTACATATGTGCATAATCTAAACTTGCTTACATTGACATTATGATGTTCTCAAAATGAAGAATTAGCCAGGGACTAATATCATTGTTTTCTTGCTCAGGTGATCATTCAACGATGTCCAGTTATCTGATTGGATGTGTCATTACCATTTTATTTTTTTACTCTTTAAAACATCAAAAATTGTTACACATAATTAGTTTTTATACATATGGAGAGAGTTTTTTATAAAATAACACCAGATGGAACTTGAAAATCTGGAATAAGCATGTGCCAGATGCTAGGTTCTGGAGGGCTTTCCCATTCTGCAATCTTCCTGATTTAGGTTTTTTTCTGCTTGTTTGGTTGCTTGCATGTGCCAGATGCCACTGAACAAGGTGTTGCTCTTCTGTTTTTGACAAGGCAATAGTAGCAGCAACTGATGCATTTCATTGTCGAGCCACGTTGTAGAAGAGATCAACACCATGAGTATCTCCAATGCAGCCTGGTGCTGGGATATGAAGGCTTCTTAAAGGGTGTTCAATGAAATACATGTGCTATATGGCTAGACCACTAAGGTGAGATCAGTTTCTTACTTAAAGAGTGGTCGATCAAAAAACTAAACTGTAGCACTACTAGGAAGGTCACCAAATGAAAGCGAGTTATCTTCAGACCTAGGGTTACTGCATTATTGCTCAGTGTATACTTGCATGAATGCTTGTAGCTGTGTAAGATCCAGCCATGTTGCTTGTTATAAAACATTGTTGATGGGGCTCGTTGGGTATTGGATGTTTGGAACTGCGGCATATCCAGGGTTCTTGTATTCTAACATTTGGCCCAATTTTGAATAAATCGATCAAAGAAATTGCTAAAGGGAATTGTATGTATTTGTAGATAGCATCAAGGTTGAAATTAGTGCCAGCTAGCTTAAGATGGATGACAACCTGTGGTTGTAGGGGTTAGAGGACCACTGCTGCCAACCGAGAATATGATGAGTAAGTGGAATAAAAAAATGAATTACTGCATTTGCAATCAAGTATGTAGCTGAAGCATCTTATATTGATATAACAAGTATTGCATCTTACTTTTATAGGTTATCTTTATAGAAACCCAGGCTGCCCAGTTGTGTTGTGGGAGCATGACAGCTTGGTCGATTCATGTTGTCGACGTCTTCTTCGTCTTCCTGCCTGCACCCTCCTGCAGTCCATCCTTCCCTCACTGGTAGTCAGGTATCGGTGCGTCTTCCTCTCCCCCTCTCCTCTGCTCCCATCTATTTTACTGATGTATGCTGAGATCTTGGATTTGTCTGCCGCATGTGCTTGTATTAGCTTGAATAGTGGGATTGGAATCGAAACAAAATTGTTCAGTTATTGCCATCATCCTAGATAGATGCAGATTATGTTTTTAGTCTTGCTTCGAAGAATGTGTTATTCTTTTTCCTGTCTGGTTCCACGCAGGCACACAGCTACAATGAAAGTGCATAATTAGTGATGGCTTTTGTATTTTGTAGTGCTTTTCTTCAGGTTGATGCCAGCTACATTGTGCCAACTGAACTACAAATTATGGCTGTTAGGCTATAATTTAGATTTAGATTCATATATATGTACCTAATGGAGCTGCTAGGTTAGCACTCATTACTCATTTTTTTAGTTCCTTATGCTTAGGCTTCTACCATGTGGTTTTCTTATTGAAAAAAACATGTATGGCATTACTTCATCATGATTTATTTTTAATATACATGCAACCTGGAAGTAGATACATTCTCTCTTATATGTTGCTTACTACAAGGTGCATTAATCCTCCCATTACTAAATTGAAAATTAGGGTAGTTAGAGGTCATTTTCTTGCTTCAAGCTGCAGAAGAATCATCTAGGCCAGTGCTAGGGCATTAGCACAGTATGACATGAGTTCATTGTAGTGGATTGTTCTGTTAGTATTTTTGTTGAGAATAAATGCTGTGAGATTTATTGATTGCCTTTCTCACACTGCACAAATAAGATTGGTTTTGAACTTTAGCAAAGATTGCAATAGCTATAACTTTTCTAGTGTGCTTGAGGTTGAATTCTCCAACAGTAAGATTAGTTGTCTTGGGGCATAAATACCTTCATGATATGCTAATGTTCCCTACCTTTTAGCATCAGATGTTTGTGCTCTAACATTCACTAATGTTATGTGTGTTCTTTTCAGGTGGAGTGAGCTACCAGATGGCCAAATAGCACCAGCAAGAGATGCTTTTTAGACATCTAGTATGCATTTTTTTTCTTACCAGTTTACACATCTAGTATGACACCATTACTTTGTGCTATGCTATCTATTAGTCAGCCCATGTACCAATTAGTTAGCATTCATTTCCTTAATTGTTTGGCTCGTTAATTAGTTAGCATTCATTTCCTTAATTGTTTTATCTCAATTGCTCATGTTCTATGATATCTAATTACTCCATGAATTTAATCATGTATGTTTTTATGAATCACAGAGAAACTCGTACAGACAAAATAATTAGATAAAGCTTCTATGGCCAATGTTGATGGCCGGCATCAACAAGAATGACAAGTTATAAAGATGCTGCTTATTTATGATGGTGTAGCTGATGGGCGATGGAGCAACCAGCGAACTCATTTTTAGATCTATTTATTATATGCTAAACAATGTTGTGAACTTAGTTAAATATGATGTCTTTATTTTCTTAGTTGTGGTCATGTTCTTTTTAAGTAGAACTCTACTCATTGCGTGTTACTTTGGTTTTGAGACAAAATTTAAATTAATGAATATATCAGTTATTACATGTGATGTACATGCTATGAAAATAATCTAAAAACTACTATTCAAATCCCCCGGTTGCGATAGAATCATAGGCAACCATTGATTTTGATTGCAATATGTATTATCGCAACGAACTTTATGCGTTGCATGTGACCTCTATTACCACCGACACAAATTCGTTGCAACATAGGTATATTACCTTGAAGACTAGTTTGTTGCATTACCATATCATCTATTGCCACCATATCCGGTATCTTGCAAAAGCATTGTAATGCAATGAATCACAATTCGTGGTAATACGACCATATTCCCACGTAGTTTTGGAGTGGCAATACTTTTCTATTGCAGCACACTTGTTCGTGGCAATCATGAAATATTGCATCCTAGTGTTTGGTCGCAATAAACCTTAGGCAATCAATGTAATCGTTGCAATATTTAATCTTGCAACCAAAAATTGGTTGCATTTCCTTTTTTGTTCATTGCCATATTTGTTATTACAACCAAGTATTGGTTGCATTAGGCTTTTTTTGTGTTGCAATATTTTTTCTAGCAACGAACTATTGGTTGCAGTAGGGTTTTTTGGTCGTTGCATTAGCAAAATCTGTTGCAACGCAATTTATTATGGTTGTCTCAGGCTATTACACCGTTCCAATTGCAACCATCTGTCGACCACCAGCCTTCGATGCAACTGATTCCAGATGCAACCAAAACAATCATATTGCAACCATATATAGGCGTTGGCCAAGGCCTGATTCCTAGTAGTGAAATGTTTTCAGTAGTAGTCTTATGTTCTTAAAAAAGGGAGTTAGATACCATTTATGAGATAAAAACAGACAAAGCACAAGCCAACAACCCATTTGTACTGTGGCTTTTAAAAATCTAGCTACTACGATTGGATTTAATTTCTGAAAATGCTCCCAGTATCCCACCATAGTGTCATTTAGAGCTTACAGATGTATCGTATCCTCACCTAGGAATTTCAATTGCCATGACACAAATAACCAGGCCAAATATTCCAGCAATGAGGAGAACGACCCAGCACAGGAGAGCTAGTCCAGTCATGAACATAATGCTTTCTGCCCCACGAGATAAAGCCATCAAGGTTCTCCAATCCTAAGCAAATATAATAAGGGATTGACATCCCTCCACCAAAAATGTAGAATGATAATATAAGCAGGCACATAAATGCATATTTCACAAATGCATCACCGTTAACAGATAAATTGAAGTGGACCTGATGAAAAGTCTTAAACATCCAAGCCAGAACCGAAACAAAGGTCAGAAGCAAAGGTTTGGTCTACTTTGGAACATGAACCCAACTAGCAACCAGCACGTAACAAAAGGTCGGTATCCAGCAGACGGTGCTGCTACAGTTGTTGGCTATGCTCCTTTCTCCCCGACTCTTAGTTGATATACTGCTGCAAACCAAAACAATCGAGGTATCAGATAGATAATAGTGCCAGTTTACAAATTCAACAAGCCTGAATGACACATAGATCAAATGAAACAGCCAGTGTTGTTTGTGAAAGAGATGCTAGCCCTGCTGCAGGAGTAGGACCCCCTGTTTCTTTGTGCTGACCATCATGCTTCGTCCCTCGGAAGAAATTGGCAGGTAATATAACTGGGCTAATGAAAGGATAGTTGTGAACAAGACCATGCCATTCCAAGAGCTTGTTGTTGAACACATCAATGCTGCAAATGTGACACACCAAGTCACGAGATTGCTGCGGCTGGGTCACCACCAAGTGGAGGGCACCATCATCTGTGAGGATGATTGGGAACTCCGGTGCCACCTAAGGCTGCCAATGGTTTGAGAACTGCTCCAAAACCAAACCAAACCATAATAAAATAAAAATAATTTGAAGCCACACCATCCAACCCATTTCTCTTATGTATCCAAACCAAACTAACTAAGTGGTGTAAAACACCACAAACCAAACCAAACTTATATCTCGAACCAGTTCTATATCACATAAAATCCATTTTTCATATGCATCATATGTGTGGATCTAGATGTACCAAATTGTACAAAATAGCGGACTGTCATTCTAAAACATTTCCAACAAATTTCAGACAAATTCGTTGAAATTTTAAGGTGTGAACGCGAGCTTTTAGTTTCAGGGTCCGGCTCTCGACGTGGGGCCCACATGTAAATCTAGGTATGATAATTTGCACAAAGTACCGGACTGCCATTTTAAGATATCCCCAACAAATTTCAATCAAATTCGTTGAAATTTTATGGTGTGAACGCGAGCTTTTAGTTTTAGGGTCCGCTCTCGACGTGGGGCCCACATGTACATCTAGGTATGATAATTTGCACAAAGTAGCGGACTATCACTCTAAGACATCTCCAACAAATTTTAGTCAAAATCGTTGAAATTTTGAAGTGTGAACGCGAGCTTTGAGTTTTAGGGTTCGGCTCTCGACGTGGGGCCCACATGTGGATCTAGGTATGATAATTTGCACAAAGCAATGGATCGTCATTCTAAGACATTTCCAACAAATTTCGGACAATTTCGTTGAAATTTGAAGGTGTGAACGCGAGCTTTTAGTTTCGGGTCCGCTCTCGACGTGGGGGCCACGTGTGGATCTAGGTATGATAATTTGCGAAAAGTAGCGAACTTGTCACTCGAAGACATCTCGAACAAACTCTAGTCAAATTTGCTGAAATTTTAAGATGTGAACGCGAGTTTTTAGTTCTAGAATTCAACTTTTAATCTAGTGATACATACAACCAATCCAAACCATTTCAAACCAATCCAAACTATTTAGATTGCTAAACTGAACCAAACCAAACTATTATGTATGTCACCACATTATTCACCAAACCAACCAACACCAATTAGAAAAACCAAACTATTGAAACCGGTTTAAAACCAAACCATTGGCGACCTTAGTGCCACCTCCGGCAACCCTGCCTCCTTGAATCCGTGGAGGCCCCAGATCTCCAGGGTAGAAATCTGCCCCCCTTTCTTCCACTGCCCCTCCGCAAACTCTCTTGTGTCTCAAAGGGCGGGTGCCCCCCCGCTTGCGACAGACGGGATGATGCATGTATGTGCTTTGAGATTGCCGCTAATCAGTGTATGGTATGTGAGCGTGAGCTTAGTTTATAGCGTGGATATCACTTGACTGTTGTCCTTACTGGGAATTGTTGACATTTCATTTCGTGTCCCTGTTGATAGGGCCGAGGTGTGGGTTAGGCCCTTCGGGCCGCCCGGACTCATCATTCTGTCGGTGGATTTCAGTCGGTTCTCTGGCGTTGGTATGCTCTAAAATTGCGCAAGATGAGCTGAAAGATGATATTGGGAAAACTTAAGTTGTTGGAAGACACAGGCGTGTGGTCGACTTCAACGATGTTACATATCACTTCCTACAAGTCCTGCATACCACTATTCAGATAGAACCTAGAATGGTTGACCATGTTGAACTACCTCAGCGAGCAACGGAAGCCGCCGATGAGATCGAGAAAGAATGGATCATATGCTTACTTGCAAATGCGTCTGTGACGTAATTTTATCGTTTGTCAGTATTATCTACTATACGGATTGTTAACCTTTCTTTTAGGATCTTGTGTCTGTTTATATTGGGCTATTGTTTAATAACCCAGGCAGTCCGAAAATGGTGCGTCGTTTGATCAACTGATATCTGAACCAGGAATTGTTACAGAGAGGCTTAGGTAATTACTACATCCTAGAACATGTGTTTTATGTCCTATATAATACCGTTAGCAAGAGGTATTTAGGGTAATGGTTAGAGGCCCATCGGGCCCTTGGGTGTCTTGGCGCACGGCCGCGCCGCCCCTCTCTGGATAGGATAGACGGCGGGGATTCCCCGATGGTTCTGTTTCTATAAGCCATCTAGGGTTCCCCGCCTATATATGTACACCCCTGTTCTCCTATTAATCCAATCCATTATTCCCTTGCATTGTATAGGAAGTTAGGGTTCCATCCCGACTCGATTCCGCTCCCATCCCACGCCGCCCTTAGGCCGCACCCGCGCCGCCCCTAGGTCGCGCCCGGTCGAGCACCATGCTCGACTCCCCTACTCCCTCCAACGCCGGTGGTTAGCCCCGGGCGTTCGGTTCTAACCGAACCGATCGGTTCGGTTCTTCGGTTATCTTGAAAATTCGGTTCCCGGAAAGTTGGAACCGAAGAGAGAACCGATCGGTTCGGTTCCGGTTCGGTTCGGTTTCGGTTCTAACCGAAGAAACCGAACGAGAGAATGGAGGAGAGAGGAGCGCGGCGCGGTGCACGAGCAAAGCGGCGGGAAGTGCGAGGCACCGCCGCCGCCCGGCCGTCAAGATCCGAGGAGGATGGAGGAGAGAGGGAGCATTGGCGCCCGCAAGGGATGGTCGGCGGCGGCGGACGCCGGGGTCGAGGCCTCGCGGATGCGGCCGCCGGCCGCGCTAGGTGCTAGAGCCGCCGGTCACGGTCCGTGCCGCGTGCTTTGGAGCCGCCGGTCGTCGGCCCGCACCGTCGTGCCCCATGCTGCAGACGCCGGTCGCCGGGTCGCGCCCCGTGCTTTGCGGTGCCGGCCGCTAGGCCGCACCCCGTCTTTGTAGGCGCCGGTCGCGCCGGCCGTAGGTGCCGGGGACGGGGCGCGCGCGCCGGCCGCCGGCCGTAGGTGCCGGGCCGGGGCCGGGGACGGGGGCGGCGCCGCCGCGCAAGACGCGGTGAACGAGGGGGAAGAGGGCGACACGATGGGGATGGGGCGGCGCGGGATGCGATAGGGATAGGGGTGGGGGTGACCGCGTGGTGAGTCGGTGATTGGAATGGGGGATTTAGGGTTTCGTTGTTGGGCTTTTGGACCGTTGGGCCATATTGGGCCGAATGTAGACATTGCTCGGTTACGTTCGGTTAACCGAGAATTAACCGGGAATTTCGGTTCTCGGCGAACGGGAACCGAATAAGAACCGAATTTTTCGGTTCCGGTTCTTTCCGGTTCCGGTTCCCGGTTCTTTCGGTTCGGTTCCCGGTTCTCGGTTTTTTGTGCCCCGGGGCTACCGGTGGTGACAACTCCAAGCGGCCGTCGTGCCGATGGACGCCGAGCGCGACGAACGCGCCAAGGTCCTCCGAGCCAAGCGCGAAACCGCCCTCGCCGAAGCGAGGCCGCCGAGCGGGGAGGCCGCCCTCGCCGCACGGGGAGCGCGACGATGCCGCCGCACATGTCCACGCCGCCCATGCCACGGCGGGCCGCCGCGTGCGCCGCCGCCGCCGAAGGAGATTCCGACGCCAATCGGGACGATCCCGACGCCCACCCGACGCCAAGGTGGAGGACGACGCCGCCCATCATCGCGACACCTGTTGAATCACCGCACCTCACCATGCTTCAACACGAGGCCGCCGCCCGGTTCATCCGCACGCCCGGGCGACCAACGTGCGAGCATCGGGAATCTCATCCATGTCGTCCTCGACCTCGCCGCCGGCAATTACAATCGCCGGCGCGATCGGATCCTCCTCGTCATCGGCAAGTACTCGCCGGAGTCTCACGTCCTTGTCGATCTCCCCGTGCCCGCCTTCTCCGATTGGGTGCGCATGGACCGTGTCGTCAAGTCCCGGATCGCCGGAACGATCTCCACCGACCTCGCCGAGACCGCCATCGACCGAAACGCCATCGCCCGCACCGTCCGGCGAGGATCGATTCCACGGGAATCGGGAAGCCCGCGTCCTCCGGCCCCGACGTCAAGTTCCGCAACTTCGTCCAAGGCGACCTGTCGGTGACGAACTACTCCCGGGAGCTCAAGGGCATGGCGACGAACTCTCCGCGATCTCGGGGAAGATGTCACCGATCGCACGCTGACCCTCAATCTCATCCGAGGGCTCAACAAGCACTTCTGCGACGTCGGTCGTCTGCTCCGCCGCGACATCCCCTTTCCCCAGTTCAGACGCCGTCAACGAACTGCTTCTGGAGGAGATGACCTCGGCACTGCTCTCATCCACGCCTCTCGGCCGTCGGGCGGCCGGTCGCGCCGGCGCCTCGCGATCGCCCGGCACCCCAAGTCTCCACGCAACGGGGGCTCTCGGTCCGAGGGCGGCGGCTGCGGTGGCTCCTCTCGTCCCCGCAAGGACGACCGCCGCAAAGACGATCGTCGCCGTAAGTCGCGCCCTCCCGGGAACTCATCCTCCGCCGCCAATGGCGGACGGACCAGCGAGCAAGGGCTCCTCGGCGCCCGGCCACGGGCGGTGCCGGCGACGCCTTCTAGCCCTCCTTCCTATAGCCGTGGGCCGAGGCCATCAAGATGTGGCCCGGCCCCCGCTCTTCCACGCCATTGCCTGCGGCACCGGCTCGGCGGCAACATGCGTAGGCGCGAGGCCCTACTTGCACGAGCGGGGCCCAAACCTACGCCATCCACCGGCGCGGCGCGCGGCCTTGGCGCAACACTAGGCGGCCCGGGCCGCCCTAGGGACAAGCGGCGCGCCGCCCGGATGCCCGGCTACGGGTCGGCCGTCTCTCCGACCGGGTGGGATCGGCGGTCCCTCGCATCCGCGTTCGGCCACGCTTCCACGAACCGGCCTCCCTCCCGGAGTGGTACTTCGACTCGGTGCCACCTCTCACATGACCTCTCGATCCTTCATCGGTTTCACACTCCTTTTTCACGCGGTATCCCTCGTCCATTGTGGCCGGTAACGGGTCCTTACCTCGTCACTTCCACTAGCACAAAGCATCACTTCCGGGTCCCTTTTCTCTTAATAATGTCCTAGTCTCACCTAGCCTTATTAAGAACCCGATTTTTGTGCGTCGCGTTCACCACCGATAACAACCGTTCGTTGAGTTTGATCCCGCCGGTTGTTCCGTGAAGGATCCGGAGTCTCGGAGGGTTCTCGTCCGATGTGAGAGCGCCGGTCCACTCTACCCGTTGCGCGTCCCCACCACCACTGCTCTTGTCGCTGGCTCCTCACCACTGTGGCATCGCCGCCTCGGTCACCCCGGACGTGAAGTTCTGTCTCAGTTGGTGTTGGTCATACCTTCATGTAATAAAGAACTTGGTTCTTCCTTGTGTCATGCCTGTCAGCTTGGTCGTCACATTCGGTCGCCCATCCCAACGTCCACCCTCGCGTGCAACTAGTAATTTTGATCTCATACATTGTGACCTCTAGACATCACCGGTCGTTAGCATCTCGGGATTTAAATACTACTTGCTCATTCTTGATGATTGCTCGCATTACTTGTGGATGTTTCCACTACGCCCGAAGTCCGACACACTCCCCACATTGGCTAACTTTTTTACATATGTGACCACTCGCATGGTGCCACCATAAAAGTCGTTCGGTGCGACAACGACCGGGAGTTTGATAATGCCGGCTCGCGCATGTTCTTCCTCACGTGCGGCACTCACCTCCGCATGTCATGTCCCTACACCTCCGCCCGGAATGGCAAGGCCGAGCGCGTGATTCGTTCCACAAATAACATCATTCGCTCGTTCTTGTTTCGAGCCAGCACGTCGCCTTCATATTGGGTAGCCCTCAACACGGTGACGGTCCTATTTAACATCCCGCCCACCAAAACCTTAGGGTTCGTCACACCACGGTTCGCCCTCCACGGTGTTCTTCCATCATACGATCATCTTTGTGTCTTTGGTTGTGCCTCGTTATCCGAACCTTGCCGCCACCGCCCCAAATAAACTTGCGCCACACTCCACTCTTTGCGTCTTCCTTGGCTACTCTCCTCATCATAAGGGATATCGCCGCCTTGACCTCTCCACCAACAGGCTCATCGTCTCCCATCATGTGTCCTTTGACGAGACCCGGTTTCCACTCGCCGACCCTTCCCGCACAATTCGTGCGGATGATTTTGAGTTTCGGATTCTATTTCTACCGATGTGCCGGTCCCCATTGGCCCGACACGATCCTCTTTGTCTCGCAGTCCACTCGGCACCACCACCGCGCGGCCCATGTGTGGCTCATGACGCCTCCGTGTCCGGGGGTGCCTCGGTCCCTCCCGGCCCCGACCGGCCGCCTCCCGCTTCCCCGCCTCTCCCCACCGGGGCCGGCCGGGCACCACCAACCACCGGGCGGCGGCCCCCATCGCTCCTTCGTCGACAACACACTGCGCCGCCCACCACGTAGCCGCGTCTCCATCGCCGGCATCGTCGCCCAAACCGGCGGCCCGGACTATGCCGACCGCTACACCACCGAGGTCCGCCGCCTCGGTGTCGCAGGCGGCTCCGTCGCTCGCCCCCGCCACGGGCGGCCCCCACCTTACCGCGGCTCACCGCCGCCCGCCGTCGAATGCCCGTTGCTCCTCTCGCCGCACTTCTACACTCATCGACAACATCCTCCCCCGTCGGTCCCCCCGCCCTTACCCAAGGGCGGCGTGCTCGTTTCTCCGGTGATCAACCAACACGGCATGACCACCGTGGGCCAAGGCGGGGTATCGTCTACCGTGCTCTACCACGCCTCACCATTGTCACCCGTTCGAAGACCTTCCGCATCGCCCTCGCCGATCCGAATTGGCGCGCCGCTATGGAGGAGGAGTATGGCGCCCGCGCGCCAACATGACATGGGATCTCATTCCACGTCCTCCGCGGGACAATATCGTCACCGCAAGTGGATTTTCAAGCACAATTTTTAGGCTAACGGTCCTTGAGCGATACAAGGCGTGCCGGGTTCTCCGTGGTTTTACACGGCGCCCGTGTGTTGACTTCGATGAGACCTTCGGCCCGGTTGTCAAACCGCCCACCGTGCGCACCGTGCTTGTCCTTGGCACCTGTCTCGCTCGTGGCCGATTCAATCACCGGATGTGAAGAACACCTTCCTTCATGCACTCTCTCCGAGACGCGTATACCGCGCCCGGCCTTCGAGATTCGATGACACAAATCACCCGGATTTTGTCCGTCGCCCGAACAAGTCACTCTATGGACTCAAGCGGGCGCCTCGAGCGTGGTATAGTCGGTTCGCCGCATACCGCTTCTCTCGGGATTTGTGGAGGCCAAGTCCGACACCTCACCGTTCGTCTTCCGGTGCGGATCCGATATGATCTACTTGCTGCTCTACGTCGACGACATCGTTCTCACGGCGTCGTCCGCCGGGCATTCTCCGCCGCACCATTGTCGCTCTTCGGTCCGAGTTCACCATGAAGGATTTGGGGGAACTCCACCACTTTCTCGGGGATGCACGTTCGGCGTCACGGGTCCGGTTTGTTTCTCTCTCGGCGCTAGTACATGCTAGAGATTCTCGGGACCGCGCCGGGATGGTCGAGTGCAAGCCGTCCTCCACACCGGTGCATTAGTTCGAAGCGGCAGCGAGACGGTCCTCCGGTTCGGGACCCCTCGGATTACGGGAGCCTTGCCGGTGCCCTCCGGTGGGCGACATTCATGCACCCCGACATCTCCTACGCCATTCGGCAGGTGTGCCTCTACATGCACGATCCCCCGGGAGCCCCACCTTGCCGCTCGAAGCGCATCCTATGCTATGTCCGCGTGACACCGGATCCGGGTCTTCTCTTGCGGCCATCCGATAGCGGTGACTTGATTGTCTACTCCGATGCCGACCGGGCCGGGCGCCCGCACACCGGGCGTTCCACCTCTCGGCTACGCCGTATTCCTTGGAGGCAATCCGGTGTCTTGGTCCTCCAAGCGGCGAACACGGTGTCCCGCTCCGGCGCCGAAGCCGAGTATCACGTCGTGGCCAATGGCGTTGCCGAGGCCACATGGCTCCAACAAATGCTCCTCGAGCTTCATGCTCCTCCTCGTCGCGTGACGTTGGTCTATTGCGACAACGTCAACGCCGTCTACATGTCCTCCAACCCCGTCCAAGCACTCGTTAACACCAAAATTTGGTAAGGAATCCGACTTGTGGGTCCGGCTCGATGAGGAGTCCGTCCGGTGGAAGGAAGGATCTTTTCGCAGATATTCGGCAAAGAGATCCGCGGCCGGCTATCCGCCCGTTCAAGAAAGGAACAAGAGAGCCGATTTTGCGGGATTGGATGGTGACGTGGCTCAAGCAAAGCAAGGGCGAATGGATAGATAGGCGATCAAGCTTAGAGATAAGTTAGGCAGCGAATCCATTCGAGATTGTACTTCGCAGGGGTATAAATATGAGCCCCGAATGTATGTAAAAAGGGACACAATCATTCTTCAATACAAACCGGCCTTACGCCAAACCCTAGAGTCCTTTTGTCGTGTCGTCGAGTTCTTCGAGAGGATTCATCGATCCGTCGACCTCCATGAGTACCGCAACCTTGTATCATGTCTAGTATCATGCGGTGGATTTAGATCGGATGCAAGTAGTCTTGTTACCATGCTTCGTGTCATGCGGTAGATTCAAGCTTGGTTCAAGAGGGTTTCTTGTTAGGTCATGAGCCATGCGGTAGGCTAAGATCTAGCTCAAAGCTAGTTATCGGCTCTATTGGATTTTGGCAAGATCCAATAGATTCATTAAGTTACCCCGTGTTATTTTGAGTTTTTACTTTATGTTTAGATTCATGCTTGTAACATCCCTAGTTTTGACTTGCATTCAAATGTCGGATTTCAAAAACAAACTTGGATTGAATTGGAGTGCTCGTAAATCGAATAAGGTTGTCTTCTTCTTCTCTCCCTTAATTCCTAGATTTATTTTGAGCTAAATGAAAATTCCTAGGAGATATAAGAATGTTAGTGTGAGAAACTTGGAGTTCTATTGGTTTTATTTGGAATTTATTTGAGTGGGAATTAAAATTTGAATCTGCATTCAAATTTGAATCTAATTTAAAAAGGGGTTTGGAAGAAAATGGAAAAGGGAAAGGGGGATTGCACGTGGGCCGCAAGCCCAAGCTTTCGAAGTCTGTTGGGCCACCTCCGTCTCTTCTTCCCGCACGCCGCGGCACCCCCCATTTCTTCCCCGTTCCGGCCCCGCCGCGGCCCGGTTAACCCGTGCCCGTCTCCCACCTACCACCACCGCCCGGACACCGACGGGTGGGACCCGCATGACGTCGCCCCCGGCGTCGGCCGTCTTCCTCCCGTCACCCTTCCTTTTGCTTTTCCTCTTTTGCACTTTGCGACGTCGCCCGAGCTCGCGCCGCCCCCGCTCGCCGCCGCACCGTCCACGCCCACCGGAGTGATCCGCGCCGTCCACGCGTCCCGCATCCCGCCATGCACTATAAGATGGCCGCCGCCGCACCACGGCGTAGCCGCAACCCTAGCCGCCGCGGGGAAGAACACCCGCTCCACACCGCCTGCCCCGCCGGGAGGAGAAGGAGGAGGAGGAGGAGGAGAGGAGGAGCCCCGAGCTCGCCGGCCGGCTCGCCGTCGACCGCGCGGAGCCGGAGGCCCACTCGAGGAAGCCCGAGGACGCCGCGAAGCCAAGGACCGCGACGCCCTCGCTTCCTCTCGCCTCGCGCCGCCACCTCTACCGCCGCCGCCTCCGTCCTCATCTCTCGCGCCACCAATCTTCACCGCCGTCCGCACGTCGACCCGTGGCCACCAAGGTGAGGCAAACCCCCCTCGCCCTCTCGTGGTTGACCCGGCCTTCGAGCCGCGGCCCCCTTGCGCACGCCGTGCCGACCTCGCCGCCGCGCCGCCGCCGCCGGTGATGCCGGCCATCGTGCCAGGCCGGGAAGCGTATCTCCGCAGTGCCACCGCCGCCGTCGCCGCAAGCGCGCGCTCTCGCCGTCGTCCCTTTTCTTTCTCGTACCGCACCGTCCTCGCGCGGCCCGACGCGCGTCGCGCCGCCGTCGAGCTCCGCAGCGCCGCGTCGCCGGCCCGCTCGGTCCCGTTCGCCCGCGCACGCACGCGAACCACCCACACGAGCCCGCACTACAACCGCCTCGACGCGTCGTCCACCGCGTGCGCGCACGCAAGGCCCCCCCCCCCGGCCGGAGCCGTGCCCGCGCCGTGCGCCGCCGCCGGCCCGAGCTCGCCGCGAAGAGCAAGTGCCGTTCCGGCAACTCGGGGGGGGGGAAAGGCCCCGCCTTTAAGCAAATACGCACCCGTAGGACCCGTCTCGACCACAAGCCGTGCACCGGACTTTGATGGGAGCCGTCGCCGGCGACCCTCGCCGCGCCGCCACCCACACCGTCGCCGCCGCTCCTAGCCCCCGCCGCGCCGGTACCCATCCGTGGCCAAGGCGACGCACGGGTATGGGATAGACCAATTCCCGCTACACCTCACCCTCGCGGCGGTCACAAGTGGGCCCGGCCGGCGCACCTCGCCGCCGGCAAGCCGCCGCCGCGCCGCCGCCGTCGGGGGCATTTCGTCGAGCATCTCGCACGCGGGGGGGAGAAACGTCCTAGAGCCGTGCGCACGAGCGCCCACATGCGCGAGTGGCCGTAGAAAGGATCCCCGGATCCGATGCGGCCCGCCACACAGACGCGGGCCACGCGAAGGGCCACACCACGGCCGGCCCGCACGGCGGCCGCCGGATCGGCCGCGGGCGGCCGGTGGGGAGCCAAGCCCCCACCGCGGGCCACGGGGGGACCCCGGCCGCAGCTGGGATCCGGGGATCCCGTGCGGCCGGCCGGTTGGGGATAGTTTTCTTTTGATTAAAAATTCCAGGAAAATCCTTTTCTCTTCCAAAAATCCTAGAAAATCCATTTTATCTCCGAAAATTACGAGACCTTTTCCAGAAAATTTCTAAAATCCTAAACTACGGGTTGGGGTAGTGTTTGTTCCCCTTTTGGATCTTAATTGCTCTTATTTGGATTTAAGTTGCAATAGGACCGCTGTTTATTTTCTTTTCCGCGCTACTAGGAGCAGGAGGAGCCGAGAGCCGAGTCGGGAGTACGACTACGCCGACGACTTCGCCGCGGAGGACTACCCGACCCCGGGTTCACGCCCGACCGATTCTCGAATTACCCATTAGGCATTGCGAGTAGTATTGCTAGCGCTTTACTTTATGTATGCATGTTGATGAACCTTGCACTGCCTCTTTATTTACCCTGTCCTTGATTGTCCTACTACTACTATATGTTTATGTGGGCGTGTATGTGCGCCGAGCTTCGCGATGCATGTGTTGGGATGGGAGTAGTGGTTCTTGGCGTGTGTGGGGTTAAAAACCGGCAGGAGAAGGCGTTTTGGGAACTTTGGCGGGGGTGAGCTCGCAACAACCGATCTGGGATCGGGGATAGGGGTGCACTCCTCAGTGCATCTCTCCTGTTACGGTTTTCGGAGCCTAGGTGTTGGGGTTTTCGTGCGTTTGGAGGACATGAGCTCGCCCCGTCCGAAATCGAGTGGATCAACTTGTTTATAGGACATCGTACACACCACCCCGCCGAGAGTGGGGATAGGGCCGTGTTGAGCTCGGCAAGTGCGGAACCATACCGCTTAGGATGGATAGCGGGGTATCGGTGGGGGAGCGGTGGAGGTGAGACCACCCTCTCGGAGCGACTCCCGTGTGGCCACACGGGAGCATTTCACGCTCCGGTGTAGTCCCTTCGAGGGGGGGACAACTTTGAGGGCCGGATGCGGGATGGGTTCGTAACTACCGAGAGTTCGCCGGTAGGATGGGCTCGGTCGGCCGTACACCGGCGGTACCATTCCGGGATGGGTACGGGTGTACACGCTCTCGCGAGTTGTTCGATCTATAGCTATAGCCGCGTCCTCGGTTATGGACACTGCCTAGAAGACATGTTCGTTCCTCATGTTTTGGGATTTCTACCTCCCCCTTATAGATGAGAGTGTGTGGTGAGCCGTGGTTATAGCCGGCTAGAGGAGAGAGGCTCCATCTACCTCGTTGATCCGGTTGTAATCATTGAGGTGCGAGGAGAGGAAGTTCTCGCATCGCCCCTAGACAGGAGTAGGAGTTGGGACGGGTCTTCTGGGTGACCAGTTGGATCCGGATGTGTTGAGAGACTTGGGTTTTGGGATATTGATGGAGATACCTTGTTTATACCTCGCTCGTCGTCGCTTAGGAAAACACAGCCGATTCCTTGTCTACTCTCTCGTTCCCTTTAGATATTAGGCCACTTAAAGCCGCATACGGTTGGTGACGTGGACCTATCCCGCTCCTTGGGGATAGACTTTGGGTGTGCAGGGATACGAGTCCGACTTCGACCGCAACGCCGACGGATGGTACGACCGAGGGGTACGTCGCTTCGCTCGAGTTGCCCGTGGCGGGAAGAATAAAGATGGAGACCCTTCGAGAAGATAGCTACCGTTGCGTAGAATTTTCACTCCGATTCGGCCAAGAGGCTTGTAATGTTGTACTCCATTATGGACATGTAATAAATTAATGTACTATTACCTTTATGTGATGCGATGTATGACTTTGTGTATCATTCCGTGAGACGTTCGTACGCGATAGCCACCGATCCAGGGACTATCGCGATGGTACGAGGATTCGGGTTTTCTATGAAAATCCGGGGTTTTACAGGTGGTATCAGAGCCATGCTTGACCGTAGCACGTATCCCTAGGAAAGGTCGATAGAGATAGGACTCTATACGCTCTATCTTTATAGTTATACCCTTGAGCTATATTATAAAACTCGTTCCCTCTTTGAAAATTTCCTACTCACCTGCGCTGACAGAAAATTTCTTGCGTTTCACAGGAGATGGAGCACCAGGTCGCGGAGATCACCCCCGAGACGTGCGGGGCGATCTGCCACTGGATGGAGAGGGCCCTTCTCAGGCTTGGAGTCCCTCCGACCTACGTCACGTACCGCGCCGAGTACGTCCCCGCCGTGATCGGGCGGATGGTGCTCGCACGGCCGCCGTGCTCCCTCACCCGAGCCTCCCCGGGTTTAAGGGAGAGGTCCGCGCGCCGCCGCACTCACCGTCGCGACCGCGCTCGACGTCGCCCCCGCCGCCGTGCCCCGGGGCGCCTTCTCGCACGCACCGCGCCTCCTTCGAGACCGGGACTCTTCGGGCCGCTACCCCCGGACTACCGGCGCCTCGCACCGCTCGTGGACGGAGTTCCTTCGTACGAGGGGATCCAGGGACGACGTCGACGCCGCTCCCCTTCCGCGAGACCGACGAGACCCCGGTGGAGACCGCCGGCTACTTGGTCGACCTCGACAAGTACGCGCGCCGACCGGAGGACGAGTCACGTACCCTCTACGGCCGGGTCGGGGACGCCACCATCGACGCGCTCCCGGTACCGCCCACGCCGCGCCGAGCCGGAGAGGGAGAACACCGCTCTACGCCACCGTGTTCGCCGGCTCGAGTTGAGCCTCGACCGCACGACCGCCGTCCCGCTGCGTCCGAGAGGGAGAGGGTGGACACCGGGGAGGAGATGCCGCACGCCAAGGAGGACCTACGCAGCCGACCGCGAGTCGAACAGCCGAAGGACAAGCTCGAGCGCAAGGACGACCTCGCTCACGGTGCGCGCTCACCGCTCGGGTGTGAGCGGCTCAAGGTGGAGAAGCCGGAGAAGAACCGAGCGGACAACGTCGCCAACATCGCGTGGCTCACACGCACGGCCGTCTACCCGAGAGACAAGGCCGAGAGACCGAGGAGGACTTGGGAGGACGCCGACTCACTTCGCGTGGACGAGCTCTTCGAGCTCAACGGAGAGCTACCCCCCGAGTCTCGGCCGTGAGATTCGCACCGAGACCTTCGAGCCGCACCCGCTCACGCCTCAAGCTCCACCCGTGCCCGATGGCCCGTCCGCCGACTCCCCGTCGAGACCGAGGAGGTTCGAGAGGCTCACGCCTTGGTGTCCCGGATCTTCCCGCCGGACTACCCCACCGAGGACCGCTACCCCGTCACGTACCAGCAGGCACGCACGGAGTAGAGAGCTGAGCAGGAGGCATGACCTAGAGTAGTGTTCTATGCTAGTAGTTTCCATGAGATGTTCCATGCAGCCGCGAGCATGTTCCGTGCATGAAGAGAGTCATGCCACACCATGTAGACACTACCCTTTTGAGATTGTACCGATGTATTAGATCGTTGACTTGTTGCCTTGTTACCCCAAGGTCCGAGTCGGCCTCGGGGGAGCAAGTGTAATAATCATGTTTGTTGTGTGCTTGGGTCTTAATGATGTTATTTGTGTCTTAATGCATCTTCTGCTTGAGTGTAGGTTATATTTAGAACTATTTTCTTGAATGCTTAAGACTCATGTGTGAGTTGGTGAGTGACGTGCATAAACGCCTTTCTTTTCCCTCATGTTTTCAGAAGGATGTCGATCCGCCGCTCCAACCGGCTGATAGCTCGCCTCGAGGAGGCGGTGCCGAGGAAGAAGCCCGGGCTGGGGCGTGGACGCGGCCGTGGCCGTGGCCGTCCACCCCTCGCGTGGAGGAGCCTTGGGGGCTAGGGGCCGAGGTGACGGGGCACCGCCACCGCCGCCCGAGAACCCCGAGGCGAGAGGTTGGGCAAGGAGCGGCCGCGCAAGGCCGGCCCGAGCGGAGCGGCCCACCACCACCCCCACCTAACTTGGTGGAAGTGATGGCACTCCGGACTCGGGCCGATGCGAGAGGATGGCGGAGGCCATGGAGCACCGTGGCAACGGTGGGAACCGCGTCGCTCCGCGGACGAGGACCTCACGCGGAAGATCGAGAGGTTCATCCGCCCGAAGGCCCCCACCTTCGCCTACTCGGATGACCCACTCGAGGCCGACGACCGGGCCGAGGGTGATCGAGACCAAGCTCGACCTCACCGTTTGCTCCGACGAGGAGTGTGTCGCTATCGCCGCTCACCGGTGGAGGGTCCCGCCAAGGCATGGTGGGACAACTACACCGCCACCCACCCGAACCCGGCATTCATCACCCGGGCCGGAGTTCTCGCGAGGCGTTCCGCGAGCGCACCTTCCCGACGAGCCGCCGGTCCGTAAGGCGCAAGAGTTCCGCACCATGACTCGGGGTGCGATGAGGGTCGAGGAGTACGAGCGTCACTTCATGAAGATGATGCGGTACGCCCCCGACGACACCAACACCGACCGAAGAAGCAGCTTCCGGTTCCCCGCGAGGCCTCCACCACGGCCTTCGCCGTGCGCCGAAGGCAAGTGAGCACAAGTCCCCGCGCCATCTCGTCAACCGCGCCATCGCGGTCGAGGACGAGAGGAGGGGCCACGAGGAACGCATGAGGGGCAAGAAGAGAATGGGAGATCGGGATCGGCCTGACCGATCCTTCCATAAGCCGAGAAGCGGACAGAGCAACATGCTGAGGGGGAGCTACCGCCCGGGGGCACAACCAGGCCGGGCGTGGCTTCGGAGGTAGTGGACGTAGCCCGTTCCCCGGAGGGAGGAACCCCGGCTACCCCCGGCCAGACCGGGAGGCTACACCCGTGCTCCACCGAGCACCGCGCGACCCGCCGTAGGAGGCTTCACCGTCACCTGCTTCGCGTGTGGCAAGCCAGGCCACAAGTCCTACGACCGCCCCGACAAGAAGACTGGCCGCCACTCCCGCGAGAGCACTCGCTCCCGGGGAGCCGACCTCCTCGGCCGCACCGCCCCGCCGCCGGCCGTGGGAGGCTGAACCACCTCACTGAGGAGGA
Source organism: Cenchrus americanus (assembly GCA_947561735.1). Classification (NCBI taxonomy): domain Eukaryota; kingdom Viridiplantae; phylum Streptophyta; class Magnoliopsida; order Poales; family Poaceae; genus Cenchrus; species Cenchrus americanus. The sequence goes on along the minus strand of OX387240.1, from coordinate 5,670,442 downwards.
GGCTGCCGATGCCCCCGACGTCGTGATCGGTAAGTTTTTGGTTTGTGGTACTTCTGCTCTGGTTCTCTTTGACACCGGTGCAACCGGGTCTTATATCACCTCTCGGTTCGTGAGTAAACTTTCCCTCCCTACAACCACCCGAACGATGCCCATCATCACGAGCTCTCCGCTCGGGGATATCCGATGCACCCTGCTGTGCAAAGGAGTGGAAGTGGTCATCCAAGGTCACACATTCTATGGGGATCTCACCGTGCTGCCTTCCCATGGTATCGACGTGATACTGGGAATGGATTGGATCACTACCCACAAGGGTGTCATCTCCACTTCACCAAGGCTGGTGACACTACTGCACCCTGACGGGACAAGGGTGACCTTCGAGCCAATGAAGTCTCGAGACATACCGGCCGTATACGACCTTCACACGAAGGCCATATCGACGTGCCGTAGTATGTGAGTATGAGGATGTGTTTCCGCAGGAGTTGCCCGGTTACCTCCCCGATCGTGATGTGGAGTTCGTGATTAACCCGGTGCCGGGAACGGCGCCAATAGCCCGCAGTCCGTACCGTATGGCGCAGGTTGAGCCGAAACCGCCGAAGGCGAACCGGACTCGCTACTCGAGAAAGGATTCATTCGGCCGAGTGCCTCACCCTGGGGTTCACCGGCACTATTCGTACCAAAGAAGGATGGGACGCAACGTCTGTGCGTCGACTACCGCGCCTTGAACGCGGTGACCATCAAGAACAAGTATCCGCTGCCCAGGATTGACGATTTGATGGACCAGCTGAGGCAAGCCAAGTACTTCAGCAAGATCGATCTCCGGTCGGGTTATCACCAGATGAAGATCCGCCCGGAGGACATCCACAAGACAGCATTCGTGACTAGATATGGGCAGTATGAGTACACAGTCGTGTCGTTTGGCCTCACCAATGCCCCAGCATACTTCATGAACATGATGAACAAGGTCTTCATGGATGAGTTAGACAAGTGTGTCGTCGTCTTCATTGACGATATACTGGTCTACTCCCGCACGACGAGAGGAGCACGAGGAGCACTTGAGGATCGTGGCCGGGGAAGCTCGGGCGGCATCGGTTGTACGCCAAGTTCGGCAAGTGTGAGTTCGGATGGAGGAAGTCGCGTTTCGGGTCATGTGTTGTCGGCCAAAGGAGTTGCCGTAGATCCGAGCAAGATTGAGGCAAGATCGAAGTGGCGATCACCGAAGTCCGTGACGGAGATCCGCGAGCTTTCTCGGTTTGGCCGGTACTACCGCCGGTTTATCGAGAACTTCTCCAAGATCGCCAAGCCCATGACGGAGCCGTTGAAGAGCAACACGCCGTATGTGTGGTCGGACAAGTGTGAGGCCGCTTTCCAAGAGCTCAAAACCCGTCTCACCACTACCCCGGTCCCCGACCCCCGCCCGACGCGAGCAAGGATTTCGTGGTGTTCTGTGACGCGTCAAGGCAAGGACTTGGCTGCGTGTTGATGCAAGGAGGCAAGGTAGTGGCATACGCTTCACGACAGTTAAGGAAGCATGAGGAGAACTATCCGACGCACGACCTCGAGTTAGCCGCTGTCATTCATGCGTTGAAGATATGGAGGCACTATCTGATGGGGAACAAATGCGACATCTACACGGATCACAAGAGCCTGAAGTATATCTTCACCCAGTCGGAGTTGAACCTGAGGCAAAGGAGATGGCTAGAGCTGATCAAGGACTACGACCTGAGCATTCACTACCACCCTGGTAAGGCAAACGTCGTGGCCGACGCTCTGAGCCGCAAGCACTACTGCAACAACCTGATGGTGCGAGAGGAACAACCCGGCCTTGCATGAGGAGCCGGAAAAGCCGAGCTTAGAGATTGTGGAGGAGGGGCGGTTGAACCGCCATGCGGGTAAAATACACACTTGAGGACCAAATCCGCCAAGCTCGAAGGAGTGCCCCGAGATCCAAGAGGTGAAGCGCCCGATGGAGAATGGCAAAGCGGCCGACTATCGCCTCGACGAGCGAGGGGTACACCGTGGCTGAAGGACCGCATCTGCGTGCCTCGAGACAAGGAGATTCGGGACTCGATCCTTAAAGAGGCCCACGATTCTCGGTACTCGATCCACCCTGGTTGTACCAAGATGTACAAAGACCTGAAGGTACGGTTTTGGTGGGAAAAGATGAGAGAAGACATTGCTGAGTACGTCGCTCGATGCGACACGTGTCGGCCGAGTGAAGGCCGAGCACCGTAGGCCTGCCGGCCGCTACAACCGCTCAAGATACCCACGTGGAAGTGGGATGATATCGCATGGACTTCATTGTGGGGTTGCCACGCACACGTAAAGGAAACGACTCCATTTGGGTGATAGTTGATCGATTAACCAAGGTCGCACATTTCTTGCCGGTGAAGACGGACTACGGCGTGAGCCGACTTGCGGAACCGTATGTGGACAACATCCCGAAGCTTCACGGAGCTCCGAGGAGCATTGTATCGACAGAGGGCCCCGCTTCACCGCTCGGTTCCGGGAAGAGCTTACACGCTTCTATGGGCACCCGGCCGAACTACAGCACAGCGTTCCACCCACAGACAGACGGTCAGACAGAGAGGGTGAATCAGGTACTAGAAGACTTGCTGAGGGCTTGTGTGTTGACCTATGGGTCGGACTGGGAAAAGAGCCTGTCATATGCCGAGTTCTCATACAACAACGGCTACCAGGCCAGCTTGAAGATGGCTCCGTTCGAGGCCCTGTATGGCAGAAAGTGTCGGACACCGTTGATGTGGTCCGAGGTGGGGGAGCGAACCTTTTTCGGTCCCGCCACTATTGTTGAGGCCGAGGAAAATGTCGCCAAGGTACGAGAGAATCTTAAGATAGCTCAGAGCAGACAGAAGAGCTATGCCGACGCCAAACGGAAGGACGTCTCGTTTGAAGTGGGGGATCACGTCTACTTGAAGGTGTCACCCCTCCGAGGTACGAAGAGGTTCCACATACGGGAAAAGCTCGTCCCCTAGGTACGTTGGCCCCTACCCCGTTGTGAGCAAGGTCGGGAGGGTAGCTTACAAACTCGAGCTACCTCCGGAGCTTGCGGGAGTTCACCCGGTGTTCCATGTTTCCCAACTTCGGAAGTGTGTGGTCGTCGAGAAGAGAGTGCCTGCTCAGGCGCTCGACGTCCAGAAACCCCGGAGTACTTGGAGTACCCGGTTCGGATCTCCGGACCGGGCGGAGAAGTCGACCGGGAACACCACCACGCGCTTCGCAAGGTGCTCGGAGTAATCACTCCGAGCACGAAGCCACGTGGGAGAAGGAGTCAGCAATGAGGGAGAAATACCCTCATCTCTTCGAAGTGGAGGTAACTTCTTAATCTCGGGGACGAGATTCTTGTGAGGGGGGGAGTTCTGTAACATCCCTAGTTTTGACTTGCATTCAAATGTCGGATTTCAAAAACAAACTTGGATTGAATTGGAGTGCTCGTAAATCGAATAAGGTTGTCTTCTTCTTCTCTCCCTTAATTCCTAGATTTATTTTGAGCTAAATGAAAATTCCTAGGAGATATAAGAATGTTAGTGTGAGAAACTTGGAGTTCTATTGGTTTTATTTGGAATTTATTTGAGTGGGAATTCAAATTTGAATCGCATTCAAATTTGAATCTAATTTAAAAAGGGGTTTGGAAGAAAATGGAAAAAGGGAAGGGGGATTGCTCGTGGGCCGCAAGCCCAAGCTCTCGAAGTCTGATGGGCCACCTCCGTCTCTTCTTCCCGCACGCCGCGGCACCCCCCATTTCTTCCCGTTCCAGCCCGCCGCGGCCCATTTAACGCAGGCCCGTCTCCCACCTACCACCACCGCCCCGGGACACCGACAGGTGGGACCCAGATGACGTCGCCCCCGGCGTCAGCCGTCTTCCTCCCGTCACCCTTCCTTTTGCTTTTCCCCTTTTGCACTTTGCGACGTCGCCCGAGCTCAGCGCCGCCCCGCTCGCCGCCGCCCGTCCACGCCCACCGGAGTGATCCGCGCCGTCCACGCGTCCCGCATCCCGCCATGCACTATAAGATGGCCGCCGCCGCACCACGGCGTAGCCGCAACCCCTAGCCGCCGCGGGGAAGAACACCCGCTCCACACCGCCTCGCCCGCCGGAGGAGAAGGAGGAGGAGGAGGAGAGGAGGAGCCCCGGAGCTCGCCGCCGGCTCGCCGTCGACCGCGCGGAGCCGGAGGCCCACTCGAGGAAGCCCGAGGACGCCGCGAAGCCAAGAACCGCGACGCCCCTGCTTCCTCTGCCTCGCGCCGCCACCTCTACCAGCGCCGCCTCCGTCCTCATCTCTGCGCCACCAATCTTCACCGCCGTCTGCACGTCGGCCCGTGGCCACCAAGGTGAGGCAAACCCCCTCGCCCTCTGTGGTTGACCCGGCCTTCGAGCCGCGGCCCCCTTGCGCACGCCGTGCCGACCTCGCCGCCGCGCCGCCGCCGCCGGTGATGCCGGCCATCGTGCTAGGCCGGGAAGCGTATCTCTCGCAGTGCCACCGCCGCCGCCGCCGCAAGCGCGCGCTCTCGCCGCCGTCCCTTTTCTTTCGTACCGCACCGTCCTCGCGCGCCCGACGCGCGTCGCGCCGCCGTCGAGCTCCGGAGCGCCGCGTCGCCGGCCCGCTCGGTCCCGTTCGCCCGCGCACGCACGCGAACCACCCACACGAGCCCGGCACTACAACCGCCTCGACGCATCGTCCACCGCGCGCGCGCACGCAAGGCCCCCCCCGAGCCGGAGCCGGTGCCCGCGCCGTGCGCCGCCGCCGGCCCGAGCTTTGCCGCGGAGAGCAAGTGCCGTTCCGGGCAACTCGGGGGGGGAAAGGCCCCGCCTTTAAGCAAATACGCACCCGTAGGACCCGTCTCGACCACAAGCCGTGCACCGGACTTTGATGGGAGCCGTCGCCGGCGACCCTCGCCGCGCCGCCACCCACACCGTCGCCGCCGCTCCTAGCCCCGCCGCACCGTTACCCATCCGTGGCCAAGGCGACGCACGGGTATGGGATAGACCAATTCCCGCTACACCTCACCCTCGCGGCGGTCACAAGTGGGCCCGCCGGCGCGCACCTCGCCGCCGGCAGCCGCCGCCGCGCCGCCGCCGTCGGGGGCATTTCGTCGAGCATCTCGCACGCGGGGGGGAGAAACGTCCTAGAGCCGTGCGCACGAGCGCCCACATGCGCGAGTGGCCGTAGAAAGGATCCCCAGGGATCCGATGCGGCCCGCCACACGGGACGCGGGCCACGCGAAGGGCCACACCACGGCCGGCCCGCACCGGCGGCCGCCGGATCGGGCCGCGGCCGGCCGGGGGGGAGCCAAGCCCCACCGCGGGCCACGGGGGGGACCCCGGCCGCGGCGGGATCCGGGGATCCCGTGCGGCCGGCCGGTTGGGGATAGTTTTCTTTTGATTAAAAATTCCGGAAAATCCTTTTCTCTTCCAAAAATCCTAGAAAATCCATTTTATCTCCGAAAATTGCGAGACCTTTTCCGTAAAAATTTCTAAAATCCTAAACTACGGGTTGGGGTAGTGTTTGTTCCCCTTTTTGGATCTTAATTGCTCTTATTTGGATTTAAGTTGCAATAGGACCGCCGTTTATTTTCTTTTCCGCGCTACTAGGAGCGGGGAGGAGCCGGAGAGCCGAGTCGGGGGTACGACTACGCCGACGACTTCGCCGCGGAGGACTACCCGACCCCGGGTTCACGCCCGACCGATTCTCGAATTACCCATTAGGCATTGCTGAGTAGTATTGCTAGCGCTTTACTTTATGTATGCATGTTGATGAACCTTGCACTGCCTCTTTATTTACCCTGTCCTTGATTGTCCTACTACTACTATATGTTTATGTGGGCGTGTATGTGCGCCGAGCTTCGCGATGCATGTGTTGGGATGGGAGTAGTGGTTCTTGGCGTGTGTGGGGTTAAAAACCGGCAGGAGAAGGCGTTTTGGGAACTTTGGCGGGGGTGAGCTCGCAACAACCGATCTGGGATCGGGGATAGGGGTGCACTCCTCAGTGCATCTCTCCTGTTACGGTTTTCGGAGCCTAGGTGTTGGGGTTTTCGTGCGTTTGGAGGACATGAGCTCGCCCCGGTCTGAAATCGAGTGGATCAACTTGTTTATAGGACATCGTACACACCACCCCGCCGAGAGTGGGGATAGGGCCGTGTTGAGCTCGGCAAGTGCGGAACCATACCTGCTTAGGATGGATAGCGGGGTATCAGTGGGGGAGCGGTGGAGGTGAGACCACCCTCTCAGAGCGACTCCCGTGTGGCCACACGGGAGCATTTCACGGTTCCGGTGTAGTCCCTTCGAGGGGGGGACAACTTTGAGGGCCGGATGCGGGATGGGTTCGTAACTACCGAGAGTTCGCCGGTAGGATGGGCTCGGTCGGCCGTACACCGGCCGGGTACCATTCCGGATGGGTACGGTGTACACGCTCTGCAGAGTTGTTCGATCTATAGCTATAGCCGCGTCCTCGGTTATGGACACTGCCTAGAAGACATGTTCGTTCCTCATGTTTTGGGATTTCTACCTCCCCCTTATAGATGAGAGTGTGTGGTGAGCCGTGGTTATAGCCGGCTAGAGGAGAGAGGCTCCATCTACCTCGTTGATCCGGTTGTAATCATTGAGGTGCGAGGAGAGGAAGTTCTCGCATCGCCCCTAGACAGGAGTAGGAGTTGGGACGGGTCTTCTGGGTGACCAGTTGGATCCGGGATGTGTTGAGAGACTTGGGTTTTGGGATATTGAGGGAGATACCTTGTTTATACCCTGCTGCTGCTGCTTAGGAAAACACAAACCGATTCCTTGTCTACTCTCTCGTTCCCTTTAGATATTAGGCCACTTAAAGCCGCATACGGTTGGTGACGTGGACCTATCCCGCTCCTTGGGGATAGACTTTGGGTGTGCGGGATACGAGTCCGACTTCGACCGCAACGCCAACGGATGGTACGACCGAGGGGTACGTCGCTTCGCTCGAGTTGCTCGTGGCGGGAAGAATAAAGATGGAGACCCTTCGAGAAGATAGCTACCGTTGCGTAGAATTTTCACTCGATTCAGCCAAGAGGCTTGTAATGTTGTACTCCATTATGGACATGTAATAAATTAATGTACTATTACCTTTATGTGATGCGATGTATGACTTTGTGTATCATTCTCGTGAGACGTTACGTACGCGATAGCCACCGATCCAGGGACTATCGCGATGGTACGAGGATTCGGGTTTTCTATGAAAATCCGGGGTTTTACACATGTAGCACACTTTTGCCCAATCTAGATAGATTTGGATCGACTTTATCCCTCTTGTGATCCTTGTACGAGTCGAATTCGTGTTTTGACATATGGATCTTGTGCTTTCCGATAGCCGAAACAGGATCGATCTAGGTTGTTACGTGTTGCGGGTTCAAGCTTTCCAATGTTGGTATAAATCTTGAAAGAACTGAGTATCATGCGGTAGATGCAGGTTTTTGGGTTGCTTTGGAGCTAGTCATCCGGTGGATTAAATTTCAAATGAATCGATAGATTTATCTACTTGGTAATGTTTGTTTCTTCTTCATGGACCCCGAATCGGTTTGTTCAGCCATATTCGGTTATGTTTCTTCACGAGTAGAACACGTGCATGATTCATGCTTTAAATAATGTATGCTTTTAGATTTCCATATTTAGATTGTATCATGCGGTGGATAGATCTATTTGTGGAAAGTGGTACGGTTTTCATGCAAGTTGTATCATGCGGTGGATAGATTTGCTTGGCATCGCACCCGACGGGTTTTAAAGTACCTAGACATGCGGTAGACTAGTGCTTTGGATCTATGCATATTTGTTTATTGCATACTTATGCCTGTGCTTTACCTTATTTATTTATTTAATGTCAATTATCATGGGGATCGGTCATGGCTTCGTGCATGTGCATCTTTGTTCAAACAAAGACCGATCGCTGTCATGCTTACGTCACCCATTCGGCAATGTTATTTTTCCTGTTATAAGTTCCCGAATGGTTTTTTAGCTCATTGGCAAATAGCTTCTTATAGCTATGTGTCATCCCATCTGGCTTCCTAGCCGTAAATATGGAACTGTCTGGTACCACCCGGCAAGTTCCAAGCTTGGGTATCTAACTGCTTTGTCTTTTGTTAATTTTCGGGAAAAATTGACCGGCACATCTCGTGACTCTCTCGCGTGTGTAAAGCCGGCTTGTTCGGCTTGCCGTGTGTTGGGCGCTAGGTGCACGTTTCGCGTCAACGGCACCAACGCACCAAGCACATCGAGATTGATCTCCACTTCGTGCGGGAACGCGTTGCCATCGGCCATGTCCGCGTATCGCATGTTCCGACATCCGCCCGCACGCCGACATCTTCACAAAAGGGTTGCCATCCTCCCTCGTTCCGGGAGTTTAGGTACAATCCGAATATTTGAGGTGTCAATGTTCCGACCGTGGGGGGCGTGTTAGCAAGAGGTATTTAGGGTAATGGTTAGAGGCCCATCGGGCCTTGGGTGTGCTTGGCGCACAGCCGCGCCGCCCCTCTCGGATAGGATAGACGGCGGGGATTCCCCGATGGTTCTATTTCTATAAGCCATCTAGGGTTCCCCGCCTATATATGTACACCCCCGTACTCCTATCAATCCAATCCATTATTCCCTTGCATTGTATATTGCTTACAAGTAGTATATAGCACTATCCTAGATCTATGCTTTTAGGACATGGATTTGCTTGTATGGCAATCATATCAAGTCACTATGTCTGTATGTGTTCCCCCCACAACACGCATGGTGTTGCTTGAGGCCTTGTTGTCAGACGGACTGATCTACAATACGGTTGACTATGCTCATTACAAGTTAGCAGAGAATTGAAGGAACCACAGAAGAAGTGCATCTACTGTTGATCAAGCTTAAATGTTGTTTTACCTAGAAACCATGTGTTAAGTCTGATGGTACTGATCTGAAGTTGCCTTCGATTGAAATGACTTCGCAGAGCACCATGGCAGCCACACACACAGCACTTGCTTATCTGCGAAATTATCAAATTAGAAGTTATTTTAGCTGTGGTTGTCACAGTTATCTTTTTATATCCTTAAGAGTGAGATATTCCGCTTTGGGGAAACGAGGGATAAATCCGAAGATTTTGTTCGTCTCGTTTGGGTGTAAAGAGGGTGAATTTCCTTTCGTGTACTTGGGAATTCCCATGAGTCCTAAGCGACTCTCTAACAAGGATTGGAGATTGGTTGAAGAGAGATTTCAGAAAAAATTGAGTAGTTGGAAAGGAAAGATGCTGTCATCGGGAGGTAGATTAGTTCTTATCAATTCTGTCCTATCTAGCCTGCCCATGTATATGATGTCCTTCTTCAGGATACCTAAAGGTGTCTTGGAAAAATTGGATTATTATAGGTCTAGGTTCTTCTGGCAATGTGATGACCATAAGAAAAAATACAGGTTAGCCAAGTGGAGTATTATTCACAAGCCAAGGAGTGTGGGGGAATGGGCATTATTGACTTGGATATACAAAATAAATGTCTTCTAAGTAAGTGGATTTTCAAATTGCTCAATGAAGATGGTTTATGGCAGCAAGTGCTTAAAAAGAAATACCTTAATGGTAAGACCTTATCGCAAGTAGAGAGAAAGAAAGGAGATTCACATTTTTGGTCAGGGTTAATGGAAGTTAAAAATTTGGTGCTTGAGAGAGGTAGGTTTCAAGTTCATGATGGATCCCAGACTAGGTTCTGGGAGGACCTTTGGATTGGTAAAGAACCTTTCAAGGTTAAGTTTCCTTCTCTTTATAACCTGGTTAGGAAGAAGAATATGTCAGTTGTACAAGTAATCAGTACCACTCCATTTAATGTTTCCTTTAGAAGGACATTGGATGGGGTTAATCGGGATAAATGGAATTGCTTAGTGAGCAGTGTTATTTCGATGAACCTTAGTGAACACATGGATTCCTTCCGTTGGACGGCTAGTAGGAATTTCTCGGTTAAGAATATGTATAATGACTTAGTGCCTGAGGTCCGGAACTCCGGTTAACTCGTTGGACTTGGAAAGCAAAGATTCCCCCGAAGATTAAGATCTTCCTCTCGGTATCTTAAAAATGGAGTGGTGTTAACAAAGGATAATTTAGTGAAAAGACATTGGAAGGGGTGCACTAGGTGTTGCTTTTGTGCGGGGCGAGGAGTCCATCCAACATTTGTTTTTTGATTGTCCCGTGGCTAGACTAATGTGGAGAATTGTATGTTTCACTTTTGGGATTAAGAAACCAATTGACGTGGGGCATCTTTTTAGTCCTTGGCTTAGAAGTTTTTCGAAAAAGCAAAGGAACCTCGAGTTGGGATGGCGGCTTTTTGCTGGGCCTTATGGATCGGTAGGAATGACCCGGTGTTTCATAAGTCACAATTTAAATCTATTTTGCGGGTGATGTTTAGAGGAACCTACTGGATAGGTGTCTTGGGCCATCTTGTCTAAGGAGGATGGCATGGTCATTTTGAAGAAAGGTTGCCGGTTGTTGGAGACTATGGCGTTGGAGATCTTCCATAAGTCCGGTTGGAATACTCGAAGGCGTATCGGCATTTAGTTTCGGGTGTTTATGATTTCTTGTTTGCCATGTCTCCCGTACCTTGTTGAGGATGTATCTCGTGTTGGTTTGTTGCTTTGCGCCATAGGGCGGTTGGATGGGTGTATACCTTTCTCGGTGCGGCTTTGTTCTTGCCGTGACGTTGTATGTTGGCCGCGACAATTCCCGGAATTGTCGAGGCCGGAACATTGTTCCATTATCTAAAAAAAATTGTATCGCTTTGGATAAATTTGTGAGGGACTAATGTTCCAGGCAATTCGGGTTTGTTTGCATAAAAAGCGTTGTCCAATACGCTATACGCACCTCTTCTTCCACCTTTTCCACTTTGTATCCATTGTATGTCATGCAGAAGTATGAACACATGAGTCCACTCAGGCACTCTCTGCAAACATTCATTTCAACTTTACATTAATAACGAAGTATAAAATGAAGTGTTTTCATACTGGTGATATGAATTCGCCTGTCATGCCATTAGCAGAAAGCATCTCACCTTGTGCTCCTCTAGTGGTCCATGAACTTGATTCTAACCATTTCAAAATCTTGTCGTCATCCCTTAAGTATTTTCTTCGATATAGTTGCCATGCATCTTTTAAGGCATCTGAGCGCAGAATAGTGGATCTTGTCAGGTTCCGTTGCTGTAGATGCGTTGTACAATGGGTCAAAAACTGTGATTTCATTTATATTCATTTCCCATGTATACAAAATCCATCGATTCTGTACCTTTGCTGGGAAATATAGTTGTTGTTTTCAATAGAGTGCTGATGGTTAGAGTGCAATACTAGTATAGTTGCTCAGTACATGGCCAATTGCTCATAAGTTGTTTGGTAGCTCACCATGCTGCACTGTTGGATGTGGTTGTTGAGGTGGGACCCAACCAGTTCGTCCTTGGGGTAAGGGTCTTCTATATTAAAATCACCTTCCATGATAGATTGCTGCGCCTTTCCAATTCAGAGGTTAGTTTTTTTTGGGGGGGGGGCGTAATTTAACCAGAAATTTTTATATATATTTTTCACAGTTTTGTTTGTAGTTTTTGTAGCTGGAATGAGATATTTACCAGAAATTCAGCTTCGAAGTAGTGGCGGTTGCATGTGCCTTTTGAAGTAAATGTACATCTTTGGTTCTTTTGGTTCAGCCTCCTCATCAGATTGTTAAATAAGTCAATGCTGAACTCCTCCTCTCCGATCATATGTGATACTGACTCTCCCATCTTCACTTCTATGTACTTTGGATTGTAGTGTAGAATGATTGGATTGCAATAAGGAGTTAGTGTTACACTCAACTTTTGTACTCTTTGTATACTTAATTTTACAGACAGTATTACATTGATCATCGTTTTTTGTTGCGGGTCATACCTATTGGGGTCGTGCGCTGTCCTTAGAGCTCTCATCTTTTCTTTGAAATGCTCTTCCAATATACTTCTGCCCTCTACTTCTGCGTGGCCATGGCATTGCTGTGTCATTGTCATGTTGTGGTACGACTTTGCAACATTTTGCTCGTCGACATGATGTTGTTGTAAGCTAGAACCGAGGTATATAATGCATGGCCAATCTTGCAAACCTGACACTGCATCAACCAAAGTTGAACTTGATGACTGCATTTTGTTGTACTGAAGCGACGACCCTGAGTTGCAATGCATCTCCAAGCGTCGTAACTCTCCGGTTATAATGCTACTGATCTGATTTCCTGCCATCACACATTAAATTTAGTGACTATGCTTTACCTGTTATTCAATATATTATTCATTAATATATAGTGTTATTTGGTGGCGGTTGCGATTTTGGGTGGTCAGGTTTCGTTTTGTTGATTTGTACCTGCTATCTGCTGGGTTTTCTCTCCGTTGGACCCTCGCAACGCCATGCCCCTTCTTGCAATTGGCCTTGCCAGGGACATTAGCTTTGTCAAATACTCTAGAGCAGCTTCTCTTGCCTTTGTGCTTAACAGCATGTTAAAGCGATTGAACGCTGCTCAGATATCACTGTCCACCTGTAAGATACGAATGTGACTGGGTTGGTTTTCTGGCTGGATTATATATTCTAAATCAAAATATGTATCTAGCATGTTGGAATGCATGTTCTCCTTGTAACTTACATCTGCATTGATGTGTAGCATGCGCAGGAGAGCTCTATTAGCTGTGGATAGAAGATTTTTTAGGGATTCCTCCTGTTCTCCTATTTGCTTCATGGATGCCCTTGCCCAGTGGTAGCATAGGCTTGTTGGTGATCTCAGCTGCATTTTTTTTTGCAAAATTGCATGACTACAATTTATAGTTTATTCAGCACGTCTAATGCTACTTAATATGTACTGTCATAGTGTTACGTATCACTTACAGAGCTTTGGAGATACTGCCTTTGTGTTAAGTCTAATGGATCTTTCTTTGAGTCTGCTAGTATCATTGACCTCGCCCTTCCACCGCTGAAGAATTGAATCCTCGGTACTGTGCTGTGGTCGAGGTTCCAAAGCCCTAGGTCTGCGCTGTCCAGGTATAGTACCTGCAATTGTTCCAGTTGTTATTGTATACATGTTTTTTTTTACACTAGTATCGGGTACTATTTGTTTTTTTCGTGGTGAGACGACAACCTGAATGAATAGCGCACATCCTGTTATGCTAGCTATGCTGCGGTTGCATTTGAGCTCCGATTTTAGCTTCACCACCCCATCCAGTAGTTTCTCTATGACATATTCCGACCAATTGTACGATGATATCATTGATGGGTTGTCAAGTGCAGACCAGTCGTCATAATATATATAACGAATGCAACCTTGAACGAATTCTTCTGTGCTTCTGTCATCCCCCCATTGTACTCTTTGGTTATTACTTTGATTGCCGGTTTAATGTTTCTATCTTCGGCTTCGAGGTATTCAGTCAGGATTTTTTTGACAATGCCCTTGTCCGCGTGCAGGATCCTTCCTCGACCCTTTTTCCTTCAGTTGGGATTCCAAAAATTTTTCCTACATCTGACTTGTCGAATGGAATCGTCTCGCCATTGCCCATGACTAGTCTTATGGAAAAAGTGTCTATCCTGCACATTAGTGTCAGAGCTAATTTCCTGTCGAAATGATTTGCTATTGGGAAATGGAGCAATCCTTCGAAACCAATCTCCCTAACTAACTGTCTTTTTGTCTCGTCTAGTGCAGATACTACTTCATTGACCATTCTGAAATAACATCTTGATGCAACATTCGATATTTCCACAGTCTGCTCTTGTCTAGCCTGCAACAACAGTTGTCAAGAGTGTGTTCTAGATTCAGTTTCCGACCTTGAGAAATTTGCCATCAGGGAAGGGGGAGTAAAAATAGCTCTGTTTTTGCTGGCAATCCCAACCCCGGACCGTAAATGGTGGAATCGTCGATGAACAAAGAGGTATTAAGGTGCGCAAGTGCAAAAATCTATAGAGTTTAGTAGGGCAGTGGGTGGGGGAGGGGTGGGGGGCGCTGGTGGAGTGAGGTTCGTGCGGCCGCCGTGTTCAGTTGTGGCGGGAGCTGGGATGAACCCTAGTTGCCGTACTCCCTCTGTCCCAAGATGAATGCACTTGAACTGAAAATTAGTGCGGAGAGGAAGTTACAGTTTTGCCCCTGTCCAGCAGCAACGTAGCATGTGAATTCAGGGTAGGGAAGACACCGGAGTGTTCTAGCCTTGGCCAAAGCTGCCGTATTGCAGGTTCGATCTGTCAGGCGTGGGGTCCCACCGATCCTTCCAGTGTCTTAATGACTCACTGCTAGGTAGGGTCCAACTTATTATTCGTACGCATGCACGTACACCCTCGGTCCCAAAATATTTGCACCCTTTGACTTTTACAAATCACATTTGACTATTCGTCTTATTCAAAATATTTGCGAAAATACAAAAATAATTATAATAAAATATATATGATGATAAAACATGTCATAGCAAAATAAATAACATTTGCACAATTTTTCGAATAAGACGAATGGTCAAAAGTGAAGCGCAAAAGTCAACAAGTGCAAATATTTTGGGACGGAAGGAGTAATTTATTTTACAAATAGAATCCACGAATCTGCTGGACGGGTAGGTATGTGTCAGATATGATGGCTATTGTGTGCACTTATTCTGAGACTTTTTTTTGAAACTCTATAAGAACAGTTAAAAACAGGGCGGAGGGAGTCCACGCTTTTTATCTTTTTTTATTCAACTTTGCTGTACAATTTTTTCCGAGTCATCCTACAACCTACCTACCCTGGAGGGTGGCTGGAGGCAACTCGATGAAGCCGAAATCCACCACGGCAGCGGCAGAGGTGGTGGCGTGCTGCATGCAGGTCGCCGCAGTACACGATGCATGTGCGAGATCGGCCCTCTGCCTTGGAAGGTTGGAAGGAGGGGCATGATTGGGAGCTCGCAAGCGCCGCCGCCGGCGTCGTCGTAGACGAGGAAGTAGGAGAGGTCGCAGCCGGCCGAACTCGCGGCGGAAGTGGAGCACTTACGGCGACGATGAGGTAGGTCCTCGACCATCATGATGAGGTCCTCGTCGCTCATGCGGATGGCCAGGGAGGAGGTGACGAGCCTGAGCCATGGCTGACGCGCGCCGGCGCAGGTGGTGGTGGAAAGGGTTTTTGTTCGAGGAGAGGAGTCAGATCGATGCAAATGCAAGGATACAAACAAAAATGCATATGGCCAGCCAGTGGACGGTCCTCTTTTAGGACGAACGCGGAAACATTTTAACGCCCAGTAATCCAGGCAAATTCAGTCAATGCTCAAAATTGTGTAACACATTTAACTTAATCTAAAAGCCGTTCACCAAGAAAAGAAAACTGTTGCCGAGAAACTATTGTCCGAATTTCTCAGGGGGGGTCTTCGACCCATCAAAAGGCAGTATTTAAGGAGAGGACCATCTACATTTGTACGAGTTCATGCACATAGCAAACAAATCAAACGATAAAACCACAATTTACCAAAATCCATGAGGGCGAATTTCCCATCTTTTCACCCCCAGAACCTTCTCAGGAGACCCTTCTTTTCTTTCTTCATTCGGTTCTCAAGGCTCGGAAATTCTATCGCGTTGTATGCCATGTCGAGCACGATTGGATTGCATGGCACTGCTTGGAAGGGAGGTGGGAATTGTGCGATGTGACATGGACCTTTGGTGTTGGGCTCACCAATCGCTGATTCATAGCTCTCTAGCATATCAAGAAGATACTTGCTCTCCTGCAAAATACCAGTATATCATTAGTACTTGTAACTGAAAAATGTCCTATAAAAGCTTGCCTTGCTATGCAAACTGCTCAACTTAACCAGTTTCCTGATAACAATGAAGATAGGCTGGCTGAACAATGGTAACTGCCAGCCAGACATATCAGGCTACTCATAATATCAGATTGACGCTCAAAGTTTGCACAATAGCAAGTCGAAAACAGGCCCTTGTCACCCGTATTTAAAAGCCAAAATGGCACCAATTTTTGTGCATCTAGTTACCCGTCAAAATTTGCTAAGCTAAACATAAGATCACCAGCTCCCCCGCATTTAAAAGTCAAAATGGTGTTTGAGCATCCGGTTACTTGTCCAAATTTGCTATTGTAAACATCAGAAATTTCATAAGGGTATCCTACCCATGCTGCGAAGCTAGATGGACAAAGTTTGAGATGATAACATACCTTTGTTTTAGCATCACCAAGCGACATAGTTGAGACTCCTTTGGAAAGTTTTAAAGGAACACTCTCATCCTCCATAATACCTGTTGCATGTTCTATACAGCTATTGGATCTACAATTGTCAGACAAAGACTTCAGATCTTGGATTAAAGCCTGTGAAAATGAGCATGTGTTAGAATTGAGCACCTTTGCTACAATTAAAAAATAAAAGCCAATATTTGGAGTAAGCCAACAAAGTCAATAAACTTGTGATTAATTTTGCTTGTACTTAGAGAAGACCGAAAACTATATTATTAGATTAACTGACTGACAAATAAAACTCCTGTATCTATGGTCAAGTTCTCACATTAATAGTCCTCCAGACCCAAAGAAGTATACAAATAAAAAGTTCATCTATACGAAAATAGTTTGCAAGATGTCAGTTCACTTTCAAACCTTGTCAGTACTATTTGCAAGCTGCTGCAGCACGGATTCTGTGAGAGTACGGGCATGGCAGAATAATGCATATGCTTCTGCCCTTTTGCCAGCTGAACTATATGACTTTGCCAAAAAGAAACACCTGCACAATTATTCAAAGTGAAACTTGTAAGGATAATCCAATGGGCATTAGATGTAATTTTGTAGCATTACTGAAACCTTGCTAAAAGGCAGAAACTATGCAAATGATTTGCATTAAGCTCTTCGATAACCTGATTATATATACATAATTGGTTGGTAGCATGCAAAAAGGCATACAAATTGCATTGACTTGTGAATAGGTAAGGCAAAAATCAGAAAGTAAAAAAAACGAGGGTAAAAGCACAATTGCACTTCAAAGTAGGGACAAGATCACCCAAAAACCTATAAACTAACATATATGTGGGTTAAAAACTGGGAATCCTAAAATAGGTCACGAACATTTTTTTTTGTCAACGGCAAGTCTTGGACCTAGTTCCTAAGTGTGTGTGTGTGTAGGTGTGAGTTTGTAAAAATTCCCATCCCTTTTTTTCTTTATACAATAGCATGCAGTTATCTGCATGTTCGAGAAAAAAGTTCAAGAACGGATTTATTGCTAAAGGGGATACAAGGGATAAGAAGCAAGCTGGTCGCTAAAGAGTTTGCTAAAGTGCAACAAACCTCTCAGCTCTGAAAGCCAAGCCTTTCATCTCATACTCATGGATAAAGGAGTTCTCTTCTTCATTTTTGTTTCTGCCAGAGCTAACTAAATCTATCAAATCCGTTGTATTCTGCAAAAGGCAGTTTCACACCAGCTTTTGCACATAAGTCCAGTAAAAATGTGATAGAGCGTCTAAAAAAAGGACACTATAGAAAACAAACATACCTGAATAAGCAGATCATATAGCCGAACAAGTTCCTCTGGCTTTGTTATTCTCTCATTTTTCTCATCTCGATGCTTTGTATATTTACTTTTAGCAATGCTAACAAGTAACTGGTTACGTTCTATAGTCCTCAATCCTAAAACAGCACTAACAGCCTTGTCAAGACCATTCAAGTCATCTCTTATATTCTCGGCATTGCCAGCGGAAGCCTGCGTTTGGAATTTGAGTCAAAAACAGGAATCGTTGTATATCATATATAGTATTAACTAGACTGTGCAAAGTATGACCAATAAAACAAAAGTTTTCATACCAGGTCATTGCGGATGCAGCTCCGAGCATCATGGTATGCAGAAAATATTTTATCAAAAATGCCAAGCTTTTTTTCAGAAGCAATTGATTCTGAAGCTGAACCGTTCAAGTCTTTCTCAAGCTGCTGAGCTGATCATATCACATGATTAAAGAGAGATCCAAAAATATTAGAACTAACATATGCATCATGAAAAATTGCTTGGCATAAGAATTCTAATCAGCCATCCATTATAGTTCAAGTTATCTACAATATCAGTTTAAAATAGCATATTATTTGATGATTCTGAACAATAGGTCACTGAATTAACTCATTAAGAATAAATTAGTAACTATATACCTTTCAGAATGGAGACACGAGTCTTTGCATTTGTAATAGGAAATCTGCGACCAAGCCAGTTAAACTCAGTCATTGAAGCTGCCTGCTGTGACCTTGTCTCAGACAATACAGCCTGCAAGTTTTTCAAAATACAACTATTAGAAAATAGGAAGACAAAAAAACGTGTACTACCAAAAAGAAACTTCACAAGTTGGAGTCAAATTTTCACCGCAAGAAGAAATCTGGAGTCAAATTTGTGAAATTATCTTCAGACAGTTCCAAGTTTAAGAAAATAAATTATCTTCAGAAATCTGGAGTCAAAATACAGCCTGAATGCAGTAGTGCAGTACCATCTATAGCATATTTTCTTTTCTTCTGCAACTGTACTTTCGTGTGAGAAGGGCAGTACTACTTTCAGGAGGGAATAATAAAAAGGAGATATCCCAGTAACACTACAGCACTATCTTCTGTGCAATTGCATTCTTTTTTTTTAATGCAAGCAAAAACAATTAGCAGAAGCCCAACATCACTATCTTCTGTGTATAGCATAGAATTTCAGATGGCACCATGATTTGCTTTCCAGACAGACAAATCACCAAACATTCAACTAAACATCAACATGACAGGTGCATGATGCCTTGATCACAACAGCAAGTAATATTTGGCAGTTTAGACCCTGGTGCTACTGTACTAGTTCAATGATGCAACATTCACTAGTGCGCTTGCACATGTAACACCGGTAAATGGCACTGCAAGGATCTACTAAACAAGTCATTGCATCTTGCAAAATGGTATTTAAGCATGACTTATACAGAAATATCCAGCTGTTTGTGATGCAATGCAGCACAACAAAAATTAATCGAGGCCTGGACAAGACTGATTACAACTAAGAATCTGATTCTTATTTATATGATTATTAAAGTACGGGCTTCTAAATCTGGCCTGCTGGCTGCTGAATGGATGCAATCAAAATTTGCTTCAATACTGCTACAATAAAAGAATGCAGCAACTTGCTATGTGACCCCGTAGTTTACTGCGTACAACCACTAAAATAATGAGGGGAAAACATTCTCCAGAAATCTAGCTCCAGATAAAACTTCTAATTAGTAGTTTTTTATGGTACATTGCAATAATGTGCTAGTGCATGACTAGTGACTTATAGTTCTTAAAAAGAAGTCAAGGTACGCCAGACAAGCTAGTAGAAAACAAAATACCTCCATCTTTGCTTTGAGAAGATCATTAGCAGTATCCAGGAGTTCATGTGCTTGTAAAGATGATCCACCAAGTTTGTGTGAACAGAAATCAATCATAGGCTCCACTTCTTCAATGCGCTGACGGCATAAAAGCTGATTTTCTATGCTGCCATACTTCCCAAGCTCTTCATATACAGCCCTACGAAGAATTGATATTAAGGTACTCAAATCATAATAAAAGAATAAAAGAGTGATACCCTAAATACTCATAATTCAATAAGGAAGAAATAGTGCCAAACTCCAATGGTCCTAATTCTGATAAAACATGCACAATTTCACAAACCTTGTATTCTTGAAATTTATCATCGCTGCCTCTATGTTCTGGTCTTGCTCAAAAAACAAAGCACCTTTCATATATGATGCATAAGCCTGTAAAAACATATTTCGAGCGAAGATATTTCAGTTTGAAATTATAACCATTTACAACATTAGTACAAAATCTTATCAAAAGTCTAGAACTGAAGAAAAGTGAAACAAAATATAGCAAGAATCACACCTCAGCTTCCAGAGATGTTCTCGAATCTCCTTTCAAAGAGCATAATTGCGAAAAGAGTGATGCCCATTTAACTGCTTTCCTGAATCGACCTAACATGTAGATACGTTGTTGTGCATTTGTACCAGCAGTTTTCTTTTCCATGGCATGACTCCATGCTCTTTCAGCCATATAAAATACTATGTGGAGATACCTGTGCTCAAATGTTTAAATGCTTTAGAAATTAAATTCCAGATTGACACAAATTGCGGTGGTCATTTCTCCAATTGTCTGATATAAAAGGTTGCAAAAATAAAATTATGACTGTGATTTCTGTTAAACTGCCCAAACAAGCCACTTAAAACATTACTACCACATTCATATGCTACAACAGTGTGCATGCCTGCATGACAACAAATATGCTTGAGGGAAGAGCTTCATACTATTACTCCAATCAAATAACTTAAAACCTCTCTAAGCAATTTAACTATCAAACAAATGTACAAGAGAGCAATGGATGTTTATCCATTACACTGGAAGATACCAGATCAATTAATGGTTTCACATGACCACAAAACCAACAGCAATTTTATCAGCTCAATTGCTCAAGCATCATGATAGTCCTAATGTTAATTAAAGATTTAGAAATATGAATGAAACTTCATGTGGTGCTATTAGCCAATATCAACAAAGAATCATCTAAGGCACATGCTAGACTTCCAGAAATATGACATATCATGAACATCTTTCCATATTTCATTCTGAAAAAGTAAGAAACAAACAGCATGCCATATAGCAGATTATCAGCAGAAGGCACCACACCTGACATCCGTGACTGTTGACTCGGTTATATTCCTCCTAGTGTATTTACCACGGCCGTGCAGGAACTTGAGAGACTTGTACAGCCTTCTGAGTCGTGCAGAACAGTACCTCCTACAGATAATGCAAAACATTTAGGCGAAGAGGCACATACACTGATCGGGATGACATACTAACTAATAAATAAAAGGGCATATTTAGGGCAATCTAAACAGACAAAGAGTCGACTAGCTGAAAATTCTAGACTGCAATTTCATAGAAACACAGTCAAATTGAGAAAGCATGGTAAAGGAGATATGTAAACTAAATCATTGTTTTCAACAGTATCACGGGTTCGGATTCAAATCAAATAGACAACAAACGAGGGCTTTCGTCGACAATTTGGTTTACAAGGAAGAGAATCCTTCCCAAATTTCATCTGAGAAGATATGCGATGCCCTGACCAATCTACAGGCATGGAATCGAGTGGAATCAAAGCCACGCATCTGGGAGGGGGGGGGGGGGGGGGGGGGAGCAGGATCGGATGGACACGCGTGTGGCATCACGCACCTGTACCGCGTGTAGTCGCTCTGGCGGAGGCCGTGCTGCATCTGCGCCTCCCTCATGAGCTCCAGCACTGCGAGAGGGAAGAGCGGTCAGGA
Source organism: Cenchrus americanus (assembly GCA_947561735.1). Lineage (NCBI taxonomy): Eukaryota > Viridiplantae > Streptophyta > Magnoliopsida > Poales > Poaceae > Cenchrus > Cenchrus americanus. The sequence goes on along the minus strand of OX387240.1, from coordinate 5,649,171 downwards.
AACCGATCGAGGGCCGCCGGATCGCGGGAGGAGGTGGAGGTGGTGGTAAATCTCACCGTTAATGGAGAACCTGACGACCGGTTTCTCCTCGGCGACAGCGGAGGATTCGACCTCCATGTCCGCCGGCTGCTGCGACATAGCTGCTGCGGTGGGTGCGTGCCCAGTGTCGCCGAGCTGCGGGGGATGCGGTTGCGAGTTGCGACGAAGTACGAGAAGGGAGACGGACGGAGGCGGAGACGAGGTGCAGGTAAGTAGGTAACTGCCGATCGATCCTGGGCCGATCCCGTTGGCCCACACAAAAGAAACAAATGCGAGCCCGTTGGCCCAAAACGAGTACAGGTCGGTTTCGCGTCGTGCCCGTGTCCTCACCGATCGTCGATCGATGATTCTAAAAAAACACCGATCGATCTGGCCCTATTCCCCTCCCTTTGCTGAATCCCCCAGACCCCCACCACCAGCGCGCCAGCCATGGCCGCGGCTCGGCCTTCCTCTCCTCCTATCTACGTGCTGGACGACAGCGTCGATCTGGTGCCACTTACCGGCGAGCCAGCAGGGCAAGGGTGGAGTAGGATCGAGTGCGCAAGCAAGAAGGCAGGCTTACGGATGCGGCGAGTCCGTCGAGGCGGCGGTGCAAGGCCTCACGCTCTACGTGCGCCTCGGCGACGGCCCGCTCGTCACCTCCTCCCTTGCCATCCGCGTGACCGACGAGGCTCTCCGGAAGAAGGCTCGCAAGCGCCGCCTCCGCCCACGTTCAGCTACATGGCCACTAATCCCTTCCAGCCCGCCCTGAATCGCACCGTTGGCGGCGGCGCTTGCGAGCCTGCTCCTCCTGGGTTGTGAGGCGACATCTGAGCATGCGCCCGTTCTCTGCGCGTTCTCTCCGACGGCGACATGGGCGAACTCAGCGTGTCCGTGGCAGATGAAGCGGATGCGCTTTCCGCCTGGGGAGATCGAGGAACCACCATTCAGGTTGACCATGGCCTTCTCTTTCCAAGGCAAGGTTTTCTGGGCCGATCTCTCGCAAGGCCTCGTGTGCTGCGACCTGCAGCGCACCACCAGCGACTGCAACTCTACTGTGGATCTTGGCTTCATCAGGTTGCCGGGTGGGTGGGTGCGAGCTCGACTTGGCTGGGAGCCTGGAGCTGAGGGACGAACCGCCGAATCTGACCCGGATCGTGGGCTGCAGTCGGGACTCCATCTGGTTCATCTGCGTCGACCGCTCATCAGATGATTACGAAGATGACTCGGTGACCATGTGGACTCTGCAATCGCCTCATCATCAGGGGCGTTGGAAGGAAGAGTGGAAGTTCTCTGCCACAGAGCTCTGGGGTTCGACGGGTTCAAGGAGGCGGGGTTGCCGGAGGCGCCGCCGGAGTTCCCTGGGATCGCCGCTGATGGTCACCTCTGCCTCGTGCTGACTGACCAGCGCAGCCCCTACGAAGGTGATGATGTTGTGGTGGGTCACATCTGCGGCATCGACGTGCCTATCCTTTCACTGAGCCAGTTATCTTCCCTTCCAGCTTCTTCCAAAGGACGGTCTCATGCCATGGACAGCTTCTTCCGGAGCTTGAGGAGGGAGCACAGCGTGAACTCGCTGAGAAACGGAAGGCAGGGGAGGAGCTGACTCGACCGCGACATCGCTTGCAGCTACAGGGAGCTCCGGAAGATGGGGATAGCTTGGAAGGAGCACGATTGGCTGAAGAGTGAAGATGCAAGTGCGCCGAGCATATATTTCGTGTGAAGTCATGTGCATTGCATAGCTAGCGTTTATAGTGATTTTTCTGAGCTTTTCCTTCTCCCCCGAGTATATTGGTTCGACCTTTTTGAAAATTTCGAAACTGTATTATCATGACAACCACCACCGAGTGATTTATTTGGGTATAACACCCTGTTCTGATCAGGAGACAAATCAGGTGCTGCCAAGGACTCCATCACCCGAAAGTCTATGTAGATAACCGAGACACGAATGGACCAAATTATTAAAAAAAGAGCTTAACAATTTTTTCTATGGTAAGTCAGATAGCAAAATTACTGTAATTGTGAGTAACCCCTCGAATCCAAATACATGTTTCAGACTTTAAAATTAAAACTTTATTTCACTAACATGTACTTCAGCAATTTATGGTTCAAATAAATTATTAGTCATACAACAAGAGAAACATGCATACGTATTACGCTTGCTTATATCTATTATCTTTATACTTGAGTGTTAAAAGAAGCCAACACGTTCGCCGAGAGGGTCTAGAAATCCCACGTTAATCCAAAAAAGAGAAGAATATACACCGTTGAATTTTATGAAGATCTGAAGGTCTAGATTAATCAAAGAATACATAAATTCGGAATTAAAATAAGGAAATCTAAAGAGTCCATATTCAATACAAATACAATTAATAAATACATAAATTCGGAATTAAAAATAAGAAAAATAGTGGTTGATTAAAAAAGAGAGGAGTTTGGAGCATTGAATTTTATGAAGATCTAACGATTCATATTATTATGAGTCCATATTCAATACAAATACAATTAATAAATACATAAATTTAGAATTAAAAATAAGTGTTAAGAGAAGCCACCACGTTCACCGAGAGGGTCTAGAAATTTCCACGTTAATCCAAAAAACAGAAGAATATACACCATTGGATTTTATGAAGATCTGAAGGTCTAGATTAATCAAAGAATACACAAATTTGGAATTACAATAAGAAAATCCAAAGAGTCCATATTCAATACAAATACAATTACTAAATTCATAAATTCGGAATTAAAAATAAGAAAAATAGTAGTTACTTAAAAAAGAGAACCATTTAGATTGTTGGATTTTATGAAGATCTAATGATTCATATTATTATGAAAAAAGAAATTCTCACGTTAATCTAAAAGAGAGAAGAGTTTGGACCGTTTGATTTTATGAAGATCTAATGATTCATATTATTCTAAAAAATTGAAATATTTTTTATCTATAATTTCCTTTCCTTGTGGCACTCCGTGCTTGCGGCCTGTTCGTTTGGCTGGTGGCTGATGGCTGGTGCTGGTTTGTTTTGAGAGAAAAGTCTTTATTTATTGGTGGTTCTTTGTAGCCGATTTGTTGTGAGAGAAAAATCTTCTTGTTGGCGTGGGCGATAAGCCAAGCGAACAGGGCGTTGATCGAATACATATGCAATATTTTTTATTGCCTAACATTAGGTGCCGGACTTGAATACGGATTTGAATCCACATGGATTTTTTTTTAAGTTCCTAACAAACTTTGGTAAGCTTTTTGAGACTCCCCCTTAATGGATTGTTCCTTTTCTTATGGCACTCCGTACTTGAATACATATACAATATTTTTATTGCCTAACATTAGGTGCCGAACTTGAATAAGAACTTGAATACGCATGGATTTTTTTTAATTTACTAACAAACCTTGGTAAGCTTTTTGAGACTTCCCCTTAATGGATTGTGGAGTATGTCACGTAAACTAAAAGAGGGATACGAATTAATAAGACTCTACAAATTACATGAAATCAAGTTTTTTAATCACATGGTATAGACAGTGATGCTCACATACAACACACACACTCGCCCCTCCCTCTATGAGCTCTTTCGAATGAGTGAGCCGACAAATCCTCGAGATAGATGAAGGCACCACTGGTCTGACGGTCTAGATCAATCAAAGAATCCATATCTAATATAACTAATAAGTATATATACAAATTCAAGATTTTAAAAAACAAGAAAAATAGAAGTAGATTTCTATACGGATTGAGAAGAGAAATATCTAAATAAAATAGTCCATACTAAATACAAATAATAAATAACTAAATTTGTTGTAAAAATAAGGAAAGTTAATATTGTGTTTATAAATAATATGCTTGACCACCACAAATCGACTGCAAGTATTTGATATGTCATTAATTCCTTCTCCACCTTTAATATGTTGTGATTTTACGAGTCTATATTAGAACATTCCTTTAATAAACATCTCATTTACAATATGATTAGTTAATATTTAAATTTGAATACAATAATAATATATTTTGATAGAAAAAGATAAATAGTCAAATCCAATTAGCAGTTGTTTGCAATCAGATCAACAACACCCAACACACGAAAGGATCAAAGCTAGCAAATGGCATTGCCGCTAGGTACGAAAAGCTCGCCGAAAGGTGTTGGATCCTCACGCTGGGAGGTGGAGTACCGAGACTCTACACAATGCAACACCAGAGACTCAGAAGTCGTGGAATCAGGATGACAGAGTTCACCCGACAAAAGTAAGGGAAAACGAGAGAGAGACGGAGAGAGAGGGGGAGAGAGGGGGGTCCTATGTCATCGCTACATGAGTCTGTCCCTATATCAAGATGAACCTTTAAGATTGCCTATCCTAGCAACTGCCATCGCCACCTGGTATGATGAATTGGCCCAGAGGAGTTAGATCCATGCGCTTAGAGGTGGAGCACTTGAGATTCTACACAAGGTTAGCGTCTGAGTCAGACTCAAAAGCCACGAAATCAGAGAGGCATAGTTCGCCTGACAAAAGTACGGGGGAAACTAAGAAGGAGGTGTTGTTAGGGTGGAGAGGAAGATGAGTGGGGTCGGATGGACTTATTCAACTATTGCATAATCCCATACCTAGATTAAGAGGAACTTTTAAAGTTGCCTACGCCAACAACTGCCATCATAGCTATGTACAACGAGCTCGCCGGAAGGAGTTAAATCCATGTGCTAAGAGTTGAAGCATTGAAACTCTACACAAGCCCAGAGGAGTTAGATCCATGCGCTTGGAGGTGGAGCACTTGAGATTCTACACAAGGTTAGTGTCTGAGTCAGACTCAAAAGCCGTGAAATCAGAGAGGCATAGTTCGCCTTACAAAAGTAGGAGGGAAACTAAGAAGGAGGTGTTGCCAAGGTGGAGAGGAAGATGAGGGGGATCGGATGGATCTATGCAACTATTGCATGAGCCAGTACCTAGATTAAGAGAAACTTTCAAAGTTGCCTACGCCAGCAACTGCCATCATAGCTATGTACAACGAGCTCGCCGGAAGGAGTTAAAACCATGCGCTAAGAGTTGAAGCATTGAAACTCTACACAAGAACAATTTTTGAGTCAGACTCGAAAGCCGCAGAATTAGAGAAGTAGAGTTTGCACGACAAAAGTAAGGGAGAAAGAGGCATTGTCGGGGTGGAGAGAGAGTGTGTGTGTGCGCGCGCGCAAAGAGAGAGGAGGGATGAAGGGACCCATGCCACCGCTACACTAGCATATCCCTAGATCGAGAGGAACCTTCAAGATCGTCTACGCCAACAACTGGCATCATTGCCAGGTATGACAAACTAGCTAAGAGGAGTTAGATCCACACATTGGGAGGTGGAGTATTGAGACTCTACACAAGGTCAATGCCTAAGTCGGACTCAGAATCCGCAGGATCAGAAAGGCATAGTCCAGTCAACAAAAATAAAAAAGAAATAGGCAGAGAGAGATTCGTGGAGGGACCAAGAGACGCCAGAGAGGGTGATTTACGATTTCAATCTAATATACAAAGCTGCAGAGCTTGCAATGTATGTGAGGGTGCAGTAAAGCATTGATTGTGTCATTCGCTATTGGATTTCCATCCACCAATATAAGACCACACCCAAACAACAAAATTCGGGTGTACTAATACTAATTTCAAAATCGAGACACCAATATCTACATGAAGATTGAGTGTTAATGATTTCAAATAGATGAATAACAAGTCATATATAAGGATAATTTTATCAAATCTAGCCGCGCTATTAGCACGGGTCAACTTGCTAGTTATGTATACTAATGTGTTCCTGCTGATAGGAACCTGTTGTGCCCCTTCTGCATCCTGGCTGCCTGGTTTCTCTAGCAGATAGCTTTGATGTGATCCAAGAACCTGCTCTGTTCCTGGTGTATCCAAGGAAGACGAAGCAAGGGCAGTAATCTTTCGCACAATCAAGTGCACTGGTGCTTCGTTTTGGGTGCGTTTCCGCACAAAATCTGATCCGGTGTGCTTTCATCCAGCTCTACAGTGTCTCTCGGGGATGCCAAGAGGGAGTTGCGAAAATTGTAGTGGCTGCGTCAAAAAGGCCCCTCCGGCCTCCCTTCACCGCCGCCCGATTTACTCACGGTCGCGCACACGCACACCAGCAGGCCCCATGCATCCGCCAGCCAGAGCCTAGAGCTAGCACACGCGCACCGTGCGGCCTGCTGCGTGGCGCGCGTGTTCCGGCGCCGACGACAGCTGCCGTAATCCTCCGGCGCCACCGTACCGCCGCCCCATTTCCGCCAATCAGGATGCGGGCGGAGTGCGCGTGGGTGCGGCGGTCCACGTGCGTGTTGGGTGTCCCAGCGCCGACGACGGTGGCCTGGAGCCACCAGCCGAAAGGCGAAGGGGGGCCGGCTCGCGTCGCGTGCGTGTTAGGCCCGTCCCATGATGATCCGTGCGTGCGCCTCTCGCTCCCTCCCTGCGCCAAGGCGATCGATCGAGCTAGCAGCTCTGAGCTGCAGCCACGTCCCCGAGCTGTGATGTGAGCTCCGGTGGCCACAGGTTCGCGCTGCTCTGCAGCAAGTGCTCCCTGCCTTCCAAAGTGCTTCCAGCTTCTCGTCCCAACACAGTACAACGTCAAGCATGCGCACAACGATGAGAGAGAGAGAGAGGGAGAGAGAGAGGGAAGATTTATCAGGTTGACACGTCGCAAAAAGGTCAAAAAAGGAATTAGAATGCATATTAGCCTCCTTGATGCTTCCTACGAGTAGACTGGAAAAAACTGATCGAATTGCCGGGTGCATGCAGACTGCAAGTCTGAATCTGCGGAATAATGCGCGCACCAATTCCAGCTAGAGCCGAAGCTAGTTTTTCCTCGCATGGAAGACGATCGAGCTGATCACCAGCATTCCAAAGGTCAAATGGCAATGCCAAACGTCTCTCCATCTAGCCATGCCCCGTGGGGCGCAGCGCAGGTGTATTATTTAAGCGCATGCAACCACGCTGCAAAATCAACAAACAGCTTCAGATTATTGCTTGAACGCCCTCGCAACGGCAGTGTGTGCTTAAGCATACCAAGCTACTGCTTCCGATCGATCGGTAACTGCAGTAGTAGCTGGGAGATCCATGTCGTCGTCCGTGATGAGGTCGTCGGCGCTTGCAGCGGCGGTTCTTGCCCTTGCCATCCTCGTCGCCTCCGGTGGTATTGTTGGCACGGCGGCGCGGCCGGTGGTGGGGAGGCAGGGCGGCGGCTTCGTCGCGGTGGAGCTCACGGGCACCGACTCTTCAGCGCAGCCGTCCAACTGCACCTACGGGAACAACGTCGGCGGCGTGTGCCCTCCGACTCCGACTCTAACTCCTCCCAGTGCTGGGCACTAGCACATACATGATGAAGCCATGAACATGACATCTCCCTCCCCACAACGTGGAATCCTCCAGTCGCCTTTGTGTAGTTATTAGTCTGAAAATAGCTCAAATTTGGAGCCTGTATGTATGCTTCAGTCAGACTCGGCCGCTCGGGTCCAAGGAGAGGTGTGAAAAAGGAGTGAGTGCTAGATAAGGGTTTATGCTCATTGTCCTCCTGTATTTGTTATTCGAAACTTTATGATCAAATTGGAACATATAATTTAAACCTTAATTTTTTCATGGATTTTTTTTTAAAAAATCAATCTCGTAAATTGGCTCTAACGAGAAATCGAACCCGAGTGTCTGGGTTGTGATTGTACCTCAGCCTCCTCTAACTAACAAGGCTAGATGACCTTTGGTCATACAAAAGCACATAGTGCAATACTATCTCGTTTAATTCGCTCCCACGAGGAGTCGAATGTAGAGTTGTTGGGTGCTACTCAGGCGCTCTAACCACTAAACTAGATGCCCTTTCACTATATTAATTTAATTTAGATTTAAAAATTAACTACACCATGCTTCTTTATTATATTAATGCCCAGAGAAAAGTTTTATTTGGTACTAGAAGCTGAAAATTAGGATGTCAGTCAATCAAGAAAAAAAATATTAGCCGGCTATATATCACGCTTAGGGATTAGAATTTGGAGAGCACTGAATTTTGCAAAATTTCAGCTTCTCGTTGAAGAGATCAAAATTTCGAGCAAACAATAATTTTGGTCACCACCGAAAATACCAAAAGTTTGATCACTGCCGCTAGTTGTGAGACCCTGGTATTTCAGAGTCTGTTGGAAGCGGTTCGGAGGCCCATTTTGTTCTTTTACTGATGCAAAAGAAGATAAAAAGGTTGTTGGAATTGCTCTAAGATAGACAGGAGTTGAAACTTTCAGCTCACTAAGACTCATCACAATCATACCTTCTTCTTCCTCATCCTCTTCTACCCCAACCCTCCCGCTATATATATGATAGACTATATATATGATAGCCCTCACCTAAATGTTGTAACACCCAAAAATGTGGAATGATATTTTCAAGAAATGTTGGATCGACATCTCTTTAGAATAAGTTGATGTTTTAGGATAAATATAAGTTATAACCTACTATATTAATTTAATTTATATTAAAAAATTAGCTACTCACTACCTCTTTATTACATTAATGCCCAAACAATTTTTTATTTAATACTAGAAACTAAACATGAGGAGATTAGCGAGCTATATCACACCTAGGGTTTAGAATTATGAAATTACTGAATTTCATAAAATTTCAGCTTTGCGTTGAAGAGAACAAAATTTTGGACAATCAATAATTTCGGTCACTATGAAATGAAACCTTTTGGCAACATATAGAAGTCTAAACAAAGTTAAAGGCATTATGAATACAAAACCATAGCAATGTATAGAATTTGTCTGCTCTGAAGTAAAAAAAAATGTCTGATTGAATGAATTTTGGAGAATATTTTTTATCACTGTGATATGCCACTGGCTTTCTGCACTTTCCTCTCTGGTGTCAGTTTACAGAACTTATCCATCGGAGCTGAATAAAATATCTCGTCACGAGTTCTTTCTACAACATATTTCTGGTAGAAATCAAGAATGTCCCTGAAGAGTTTAAGAGATGTTAATACTTAGAGCATGATAACACTACGCTAACACTAACAAAGATCACCTCTTTTTTACTTGTCGATATCAGCATGCTTGTTGCTGTCATGAGTGGACTTCTCACCCCTTTTGGGCTTCTTCTGCAACGCACCCTTGCCATCCTTCTCCTTCACTTTCCTCTTCTTAGGCTGAAAGGCAGTATGGAATGTTTAACATGTATGTACTGATCCAAAAAGTACATATGGTAAGACTTATACTTACCTCTTTCTTGAAATTCTCAGCATATTTAATCTCGCTAGCTTGAACTTCTGCAATCTTGTTACGGCCAAACATCGTGTTTTTCCAATCCTTCAGCTAAAAAGGGGCACGGAAGGGAATTTATTGTTAGACGTTTATGATGCATATGCATATAATTTGTTTAAGAACATACCTTGACTCCTGCCTTAAAAGCAGCAACAATATCAAGGAACACTCCCTCATCATAGTATTTCATCCTTGGGATCTTCATGTGATCCATTATATGAGGACAGTCTACGTTCTCCATGCAAAAAAGCTGCCAGCTACTGTTAGTCATACAACATTGCTGTTCTAAGAAAAGAAAAGAAAGGTTTTCAAAGATACTTACAGAAAAGGTCAACGGGCTGAAAACCCTCCGAGTGTAATCGAAGGTTTCTAGACATCTCTGCATATGAGCAATTAATGCCTTACACCAGTCAGTTGTAACAAGCTTCTTTATATCACACACATGTCCCAGATTTTCAGCACTAAGATAATGTGAAGCGCTTGTGAAGATTCCAAACTCAAAAACAGCGGCTATAAAAAACCGAACTTGCAGCATGTGGTCATTTTCTGCCTTAGCATTTTCACAAGCTTTTAAAACATCTTGTGGCGACCATTTTGTATCCTTCGTAGTAGCAGTTTTAAGAGAAGATTTAAGATTATTCTTCACTTCAGCTGGAGTTGGACTCTGAAGAAGATCTTCAGGTACAGTTTGATCACCCATTGGAAGGCCAGTTAAAAATTTCACTGCATGTCTTGTCATCACAAGAAGACGGTTTTCAAGAATGAACACAATAGCCTCTTCATCGCCGCACTTAGCGGGCTTGCATAAAGAAGCTGCTCATACGGGAAAATTTCTTTCACGAAAATTGTGCATTTTGATTTCAAGCAATGCACCAAAGCCAAGTTTATTTAGCACTTCGACTGCAGTGTCTAATAGCGTTCCTCTTAACTTTGGATAAAAAGATAGACGATATCGCACTTGGTCGCCTCCATTCTATCAAATTAAGAACACTCGCGTCAATGCAGATTAGCAGGTAGAAAAAAAATGGCATGATAAGGTTGCAGAGATGAATACCTTTTGAGAGGGCATTTTGTCGGGCAACCAAGTGACAGAGACCACATCATTACCATCTACACACTCCTTGGTCACTAGATGAAAGGATTCCAGCACATTATTTCCTGTGAAATCGTAATATTCTATAAGAAATAATATAACAAAAGCTATAAAGTTCCATGCTTAAGTTATTGGCAAAGAAGATGAATAACAAGCAAAGGAAGGATAGGGAGAAAGAAGAGGATAGAGTTGTAGTCGATTTGAGCCATTCTGAAGGAGAGGAACACAGTGATGCAGATGACAGCAACTCAGTTATTGTGTTGAGGAAAGCGACAAGCAAAGGTGCTTCTTCAGGTCCGATGGATAAGTTCTGTAAACTGACACCAGAGAGGAAAGTGCAGAAAGCCAGTGGCATATCACAGTGATAAAAAATATTTTCCAAAATTCATTCAATCAGACATTTTTTTTACTTCAGAGCAGACAAATTCTATACATTGCTATGGTTTTGTATTCATAATGCCTTTAACTTTGTTTAGACTTCTATATGTTGCCAAAATGTTTCATTTCATAGTGCCTCTAACTTCCTCACCAGGCTGACCATGAGTTAATACCTGCAGGCAAGAAGGTGATAAAATCACAAAAGATATGATGGAAATTGACAATAATAGGTAAAATCAACTTGATGATGTTTTTAAAAAGTTAAGCTATCAAAATCCGCCATGCTAATAAAAATGAATACCAGCAGTTCCGCTTTCACTTTTCAGTAAAGAATATATAGTTGATTCCTGAATCCTGACTGTTGAAATTACCAGCAACTTTAACGTCTTCTTCTCATGATCAGTCATCAACCAGTAAAGTGCAATTTGTGGACATTTAGATCAATTTGTGCACCGGCTTATATGTCATCACAGATTCACAGACATGCAAGCGACCGAGCATTTGCAAAGTGTATGAAGAGCTTAAGGGAAGGCAGTCAACTAGACTGGAGACTGGACTTTGCTATCTGATCGGCTGATTGTACAAGTACAGACATCGTTTTTCCCAACTTAAAAGATCCAATAAGAGCAATACGGGTGGCACAACCGTGAAGCTAATCGTAAGTGACACAACTGACTTTGTCACTAGTATCACGATGATGTTTGGGGATAAAGCCATGGCTTTCCTCCTCCTGTACTCAGGCACATCTATCAAGCTGATCTGCAAAATAAGTAAATAAATGTATTACACATGTAAAACCATAATATCAATCCAGCATATTTATTGTATCGAACAAAAGGGAATAATCATAGTGAAAGTAAGGGGCCATTTTCTTTTCTATTCCGGTTTTCTTTTAAAGCAAGCCAGTCCTAAGCGGTTTAAATTATTTACACAGCATAATCAATACATGAAGGAATGTGCATCATTGCTTTAACTAGCTGTCTGAAATGAAATCAAGCACACCTAAGATCACAGTTAGTCTGCCACCCATTTAAACATTTATAGTACAACAACAAACTGTCATACTAGGCTGCAGTGCTGCACTTGCATTGCATATACTTCAAAAGTGTTGAAACAGTATAGCTGCATCTCAAAACGCTCGGGTAACCGTGATTCTTACTGCCCACTTTACACCTTTGACATCTGTGCTTAAAGTAATGTGGCAAAATCAACATGATGGTGATTAGTGAAATGCTTACTACGTCAAAAGGGGTGAAATGAACTAGGGACTGAATGAGTTTGGGAGTAGGAATTCACATTTCTTCTTGCATCAGGGGGCAAAATAGTCAATAAGTAAAAACTCACCCCGCCCTGTCCCCCTCTAGCAAGGAGCACTTCATCACCAGGATGAGCCAAATCAGCAAGAACAGTCCCCTTCTTGCGCTTCACCACAGTTCCTGCGAATTCGATGCCAAGGCATCCCTAAGGAAGGCTACACGCTCAATCATCCTATTGATTATCTGGGAAATCTGGAAGGAAAGAAACGCCAGAGTTTTTAATCGCCACGAATCGCCGCCTCCAACAATTTTCGCCACGATCAAAAGCGAGGTTTCGGCCTGGATCGCAGCAGGTGCAAAAGGGCTTGCCACCCTCCTTGCGAGAGTGTAAATTCGAGTGTAAATGTGAGTGGCTCAATGTTTTTTCTTCTTTCCTTCTTGTTTTCGCCGGACCCCGACTTTCTCCTCTATATCAATGAAATAGGCACACTCCGTGCCTGTTCGTTCGAAAAAAGAAAAGCAAAAAAAAAGAATCCAGAAAAACAGGAAGGGTTTCAACTCCTTATGCATCTTGGGGGCCTGGATCCTTTGGAATCACAAGAATGCTTGTGTGTTTGATGGGGCATCTCCAAACACACAGGTGGCGGTGCAAGCTTTTAAGGAGGAAGCAATTATGGCAAATCTCAGGTGCTAAGGATCCAGACCCCAAAACCTTGGGATGAATAGAGCTCTGGATCAGTAGATGGTCGCTTCGGTCTAGCCTGTATGTGTTCTTTTGTAATGCATTAGACTAGAACCATACATTCCCTAATAGAGTCCAAGGTGGGGCAATGTTGGTGGCACAGGCAGGGAGCTGGAGGGTGTTTTAGATGGCCTTAACAAAAGGTAGGATGGGACCAAGACCTTTTCCTACTTGATCGAATCCATTGCCCCTCCACTCATATTTATGGGGAGGAGCTTCCTTGACTTACAAGCAACTCAATACATCAACTCATTGTCTGCTACATGCATCTCACCATTGTACTGTCAGTCTTCATTGCTTTGTTTGATGCCACCGTAATACTGTTTTGTTGTCTGCCGAGAAAATTCTGCAAATGTCATCCCTTCTCTTAGCCTTGATGACAGAGGGGGAATTTTTTCCATAATTTCTTGCATACATACATCTTCATCGCAAGAGCCTGTTGATCTATTACTGGTGATTGAAGTCTCATTGTTATGACTGGATTGCTCTTCATCAGTGTCTAAAGAGCAACAAGAATAACTTAAAGTTTTGTCCCATGAGGGCTGTAGGAAGACTACAAAAGTCTCACGGCTGATGTCTGCAGAACTCAAAGGTCTACTCACCGAATGAAGTGCAGATTTCAGTTTCCCTCTGGACAAGATGTCTGCTGCCTCTCCAACCTGAACAATGAAGCTATCAGGAGAGCATCTAACAGAGAATATCTTCCTCCCATTGCATAACTGCAAGTGTGTGTGCCCATTAGGATGGTGATATTCCTGGTTGACCAAACATTTTTCTCCCTCAGAACCGCTCAGGAATAATGGTGCTGTTAAAACAGTAAGGATGCCAAAGTCATAGTGCCATTCCTGCCATAGGTTCAACAGGGAAATTTCATCAGCCTGACCCTGAACTGAGGTATCCCTAGGATCATTATTATCTACTATTGCCATTTTGGGAGCCCCCTCTTCTGACTTGATGCAGCACGGGCACAGTGATCCGGATCTCTGAGAACCCAGCTGATAAGGTTTTACTGCCACTTTCTTCAATGAGCAAGATTTCTTCTTTTTACTGTTCTCCTTCTCCCTGATAATAATGTTATCCAACTCAGAGTGGTAGTGAATGAGCCTTGCCTTTGCAGTACCAAAGTCAGTGATGCTCTGCTCTAACCGGCCTCCACCGATAACAATGTCGCAAGCTCGTGCAATCAAAATCCCAAGCTCTATCATGTACAAGCCCAGTTCCTTAACGAGCTCGCCGAGATTCTCCATATCATCATCACCACCATTAGCTTCTTCGGACCCATCAAAGTTATGTATCTCCTCCAAACAAACAAAACCATTGCTGATGCTTTCAGTGTTGTTCACCAGCTCCAGCTCTACCAAGGTGAGTTCACCTGAATGCCTTAGAAGCTTGGTGAATGAGGACACAGACCGGTCGAGCTTCTTCAAAGGCACGTCACTGCCCAAACCATGCTTCTGAAACAATCCACGGAAAGCACAGTTTTCAGTTTGTAGATAGATAGAGAGAGAAGAAGGCTCCGCCCAAGAGGGAGGGGTACCTTGAGGAGCTGGGAGCGGGTAGGATGGTCCATGAGGGCGAGGCGGCGGGACAACGGGAGGAGCCGCCGTCGGATGGCACCCACGCGCGGCACCTCTTTGATGGCCAGCAAACCGGATCCACCTCGGCCGAGCTCAGTCGCGACAGTGTCCAGGATGCGGCGAAGGCGGCGGTCATCAACTGGCGTTTGGGGAGATTGGAGGAGGACTAGGTCGGAGAATGGGAGCTCCGCGATGTCTAGCACTGTCGCCGCCGCCGTCGCCGCCATGGGCAGGAGCTTTCGATGGATTCTGGAGAAGAAGAAGAATCCTCATTTCTATCTATTATCATGGGCTTTATAACCACCGTCGGCCCATGATGCGTTCTCTCAGGACAGACAGGCCGACGGGGGCTAATAAGCATGTGAACTATGTAGAATAACAAGCTCCAAAACAGCCCACTTAATAGATTCAAGGTCAAAAACAGCCCACTTAATAGATTCAAGTCCCCAAATACCACGCACTTTGACTTTTTTATTTTTTTTATTAATAATTTTTTGAACTGCTGTAAATATTTTTCCATCACTATTTTTCTGGAAATGTTGCGAACATTTTTTCGTCAACATTTTTTAGTGTTGTCAACATTTTTTCGTCGACATTTTTTCGGAAGTGTTGCCAACATTTTTCGGAAGTTTGCCAACATTTTTTCTCATCAATATTTTTCAACATTTTTCTTCAACGTTTCTATGCATTTTTCTTCAACATTTTACAAAATGTTGCAATGTTTTTATCAACATTTTTCAAAAATATTCCAACGTTTTTTTAGAAATATTGGTTTCGTTAACTATTTTTTGGCAACATTTTGCAAAATGTTGCGACATTTTTTAGAAATGTTAGACAACATTTTTCTCTATTTTTAGGCTTCTTCTAACATTTCATAAATGTTACAACATTTTTAAGAAAATGTCGATTTCTCGGCGACGATCGATCACCCAGCCGTGGAGGTGCCGGTGCCCCCCACCAAAGATAGAAGTTCAAGGTCCTCCATCGACCGCAGAGGTGGCGCAGTCCTCCTCGGCCCGAGCTTCCCTCACGGTCGAGGAGATGATGGATTTGGAGACGTGCTGGTACATCGACCTCCCCTATGTTGGTGTAATCGATCTCGAAGCGCCCCAGATCTCTGAGAAAGAATACGACGCGGCGGTGGGGCGAAGATCCAATGAGCCGACGATCATGGAGGCGATCGCATCGGTCTCGAAGGCGCTGCAGGAGTACGAGCGCGGCCGGCGGCTTTGCCCCAGCCGCTGCAGAAGACACGGAGGATGCGGCCCTCGCAGCGCCTGCGGCTCGCGTGGAACCGTCAGAAGATTTGGTCGCGCCGCTGCATGTCGATGAAGGTCGGGTGGCGTCGCCTCCCGGGTTAGTGGAAGTCGCTGAAACTCCAGCCCTCGTCGCGGAGCCTGTCTCGGGGGCGGCCGTTGCTGGGGAAGAGGAGGCGTCACCGCCCGGTCCAATCACTGTTGAAGTCGAGGATGTCGAGACTCGCGCGCTTGATGAGCCGGCTGCCGTTGCGCAAGGGTTGGCAGTCCCCGAGTCGATGGCCAGGGCCATCACCCCGGAGATCCAGGTGGCCGAGGAGACGGGGGCGTCCCTTTCCCAAGGCGCGGCGGGCGGCCATGCCCGGATGCTTGAGCTCGCGTGTTCTTCGTGGGCGACTACCGTCGAGCTTGACGCTGACTCTTAGGACGACGAGGAGGCCGCGGCGCGCCACACCTTGGAGCGCGGGATGACCTGGGGGCACCTGGCCTTCGACGAGCTCATCCTCCCGGCGACCTTGGTGAGTTTTCTTGTCAAAGGTTCTCTTTTGATGTTGCGACCTTCTCGAGCTTCATCAGTTGTTCCTGTTCTGTCGATTGTAAACGCTCGAGTCTTAGGGTCGGAAGCACGCTCGCGAGGTGCGCCAACTCCGCGCGGAGCGGACTCAGCTAGAGATGTAGCTTGTTGTAGCTCGGGTCGCAGCAGCCGGTGTCGTGGCGAGCGAGACGTCCGCGCGGGCGTCCCTTGAGGCCGCCCGTCAATCCGCGGAAGACCGAGCCATCTCCTCCGAGACCGCCGCCGTGGCCACTGCGACCGAGAGGGACTCGCTTGCGTCGAGGCTCTCGCTTGCTGAGGCTGTGATTGAGAAACTTTGAGTGGCCGCAGTGTCCGCGGAGGAGGTGGCTGAGAGAGCCAAGACCGCCGCGGCCACAGCGGAGTCCGCCGCCCGAGAAGCCTCCTAGACGGCTGTTTGCGAGAAGGCGGCCCTCGAGGCAAAGGTGTCCGAGCTGGAGAGTGACTTGAGGACGGCTATGACGGATTTGGCGACGATGAGCCGTCAGCTTTCCCAAACCATGAACCAGCTTCAGGTGGTGACCGAAGAAGCGTCGCGCTTCAGAGCTCCAACGCCAAATTGTCGCAGGATCTCGAGGGTAAGTAGGACGGTTCCTCGGTTCTCGCCCATCTCAGTACTTGCTTCTTGTCGAGACTTGACTTGAAGACCTTGGTTGCAGGATCGCGCGTGATCCGCACGGGGTTGGTGGTGCAACTGGCGACAGTCAAGCAAGAATGAAACGTTGTCGTCCTCAAAGTTATCGAGAAGGACGGTGTCCTCAAGCGCTTGTCGGAGCAGCTCCAGAAACTCCAGACTGAGCTGGAGTAGGTTCGTGTATCCCGGGAACAGGAGCGGCCGCCCTGAACCAGGCTTGCGAGGCCCGGTGCAAGTCGGAAGCCATTGCCGAGAAGGCGATTGGGGGACGTCGCCAAACTCGGGAGGTCGTTGAGCTCGGCGATGGTCGCGCTCGGCATGTCACTTGGGCCGCGAACGCCCGAGGCGTTGATCGAAGGGGTTGGCCGCCTTCCCGGCGTGGTGCGAGAGCTTGAGTTGTCGACGGCTCGCCGCGCGGTTCACCGGGTTCTCACCATGATCGAGTCGCACTACCAAGGGCTGGAGCGCACGGCGCTGAGCGGCGGCTGGGCCCCTGGCATCTCCGATGACCAATGCGACGAACTGGAGACAGACTACGCCGCCTTCGTCCGCGAGATGGCCGACGTCGCACTAACGGATCTGGAACTGCTGCCACAAGACGAGTCAGAGGCACCAGGGGTTTCCGGACCCCCAAGTTAAACATGCTGCAAATTATCATGCTGTAATAATTTGAAACAAGTTGCAAGGCTATCATGTAGCTAGATCTTTATTTTGAGTTATCTCTCGTTCGCTTCCGAGCGTCCGAGGACGTATGCCGCAACACGCAGCCGAACTTAAGGGTCAGAAATAGTCAGGACGTGCTCCGGAGCCGCGGGGGCGTGAGAGTCGTAAGGCCTGGCCCCTTCGATCCACTAAGTGCAACCGCTCGTTTGCAGCCCCCGGGAACTCGAATGTTCGAGAGATAGCTTAGCCAGGGTTTTGCTTGTGAATACATTGTCTCGAACCGGAGTCCTGGCGGTTACTCGAAGGCTCTTGAAAGGAGGTCAGATGAAAACCGGAGACAAGAGAAGTACCCGCAAGTCTTCGTGTCGTAGCCGCGGAGGCGTTAGCACTAGGAGCTTTGAACGAACAGCGACTCGTTATCCCATGCAAGCCGTCATCTTTACCTTTCGCGAGTTCGAGTTTCCATTAAAAACTTTTCGCTTGTGCAATCAGTCTCGAAAAAGTTGTCAGAATTTTTGAAAAAACTTCGAAAAAACGAGGAGGCACGAGGGCATCGTGCCCTTGGTAGGCCCCGAGCAGGGAGCGTGTTTGCCTTGGTGCAAAGACGCTTGCTGCTCAAATTGAGAGTTGCCGTAATGAAAAGAACACAATCGGGTATAAGTTTGGAACTCAGAGATATGTGAACATAGACAAACGACATTTATTTATTGACACATAAGCACGGAACATTTACTCAAGGGTAAAACAGTCGTAGATGTTCGATGTTCCATGCGTTGGTGACGACCCGCCCGTTCTCGTAGCAGATCTCGTACGTTCCTGGTCGGAGCACAACTCATCCCCAAGTCCAGGGGTCTTCCTCATCACCGGGCCCCATCGCGTACACGCCATCGACCACGTCGCCAACGCCGAGCGCGGAGCGCTCACGTGCGGGATCATAGTCTTCGATGTTGGAGGCGTCGGAGTAGCCAAACCGTAGTCCGCGGCGTCGAGGAAACACCGGAACATCACCAGATCCGGCACGCCTGAGAAATCCCATTCCGCGTACCCATGCGAAGTCGCGGGCGGTAGCTCGCTGTCGGAGCCATGGTACGACTCATTGTCCGTAGCGATAAGCCTTCTGGCCGCCAGGAGGTGGTAGCCTGGAAGATCGTCGTACGCCGCAATGTCGGTGCCTGCGGACGAGGTGTAGGCGGTCGCGGCGTTACAGATCCTGTGGGAAAATCGTTCCGCCGGCGTCGTTGCGCCGAGGGGTTTGTCGCGTCGTGTCGCGGCGCGCGCGGCTCGTCGCCTTTCGCCCGTGCTCGGCGTGAACGCCGACCGGATCTACAGCGGCGAGGTGCAGAAGGGCCCGCAACACCCGACGACACAGGTGTCGGGTCGCCTCCGGCGGGTGTAGCAGGGATTGGTCCCGGCCCAGTCGACGCCGCGGGTGGAGCTCGGCGTGGTTGTTGATGCGCATCAGGTAGTCGTTCCCCGTGGCTTGGAAGTTCAGACTCCCAAACCGGATCTCGAATCCGGCCGGGAGGGGTCCGAGCTGCCCATGGAGTATGTCTGACCGCGGTACTCGGTGCGGATCACCATCGTTGTGACTGTTGGGAAACAGATCTTGAGCGCGCGGCCCCCTACCTGGCGCGTTAACTGTCGGGGTTCAACTCATGGAAAATATAATTCATGGCTCTTTGATAAGTTGCAGCGGCATTTTTCAACCCAAATGTCATGACAATCCACTCAAAAAGGCCTATATGTCCAGGACATCTGAAGGTTGTCTTTGATATATCATCTATTGCCATAAAAATTTGATTGTACCCTGCATTGCCATCCATGAAGCTAATAACTTTATGTCCAGCAGCGGCATCAACCAACAAGTCAGCAACAAGCATTGGATACACATCCATAGGTGTAGCTCTGTTTAGATCTCTAAAGTCTATGCAAACCCTCATCTTCCCATTTTTCTTATAAACAGGGACAATGTTAGAAATCCACTCCGCATATCTGCATGGCCGAATGAAATTTGCTTCTGTCAATCTTTCAACTTCTTTTTTCACGTCGGACAATACTTCATCCTTGTAGATCTTTCGGGGAGGTTGCTTGTAAGGCTTAAAACCAGTCTTGATTGGCAACCGATGCTCGATGATGGAACGATCCAAACCAGGCATCTCCGAATAATCCCAAGCGAATCAATCTTTGTATTCTTTCAGTAGCTTGATCAACTCCTTTCTGAAACTTGAATCCAAGTTAGCACTGATAAATGTCGGCCTTGGCTTATCACCTTCTCCAATATCAATTTCTTCCAGTTTGTCAGCCGACATGAATCCACGTCCTAACTTTCCATCAGTTCCATCAATTGGATTATCCATTAAAAATTGTTATAAGAGCCGACTGCTTGAATCGGTCGTTGATCACTGCTGACTGGTTCAACAGGACCTTCACCCCAGTCCTTGCCTGAGAAGCAATCTATACCTTGATACTCCCAGAAGGCTGGTTCCACGTTAGCCACACTTACTGAATCATCTGCTTGGACCACTTCTATATCATCATCCACCCATTGAACAAGCTGTTGATGCATGGTAGATGGGATGCGGCAATTTGCATGGATCCAGTCCCGTCCAAGCAGCAAGCTATATGCCCCTTTGCCCTCAATGACAAAGAAGGTCGTGAGCAAGGTCTTAGACCCGATCATCAGATCCACATGTACACAGCCCTTGGTGTCTGAAGGATTCCCAGTGAAATCATTCAGACCTATACTTGTTGGCGTCAAATCCCCAGGACCCATGCCAAGCTTCCTAAACGTAGTATACAACATCACATTGACCGCAGCTCCACCATCAACGAACATCTTGGTCAATGGCTTCCCATTGACATATCCCCTCAAGTACAGCGGTCTCATGTTCCGATTCTTGGCTGGCTTGTCAAAGGTTGCTTGCTTGGCCAACACTAGCTGTGCCATAAGCCCAAGTTGCTCAGCCTCATCGATGCCTGGCGACGCCTCTTCCTACACAACCTGATTACCTGGAGCCATGAATTCATTCGGCAAGAAGCATACCATGCACGCTGGAGCCGAACGATCAAATCCATCAGGCTTATCTTTGGGACGCCACACCTGTTTCCTCTTGATCCCTGCCTGCTTCAACTCCTGATTTCTCAAGCGCTGAACTCTTCTCTTTTGGCTTCTCCTCAAGCCAGGTGGGCACCACCGTCCTTTCTGCCAGACATATTCACGCTCTTCTTCTTCATGATCAACCCACCTATAATCAGCATACCTTTTTCTTGGGTGATCATCAACTTCATTTATTTTTATGCGCCGACCGTCACTAGGGTGTATCCTTCCAATTCTTTCATGGATGGATCGGTGATTGACAGTATCCTGCCTATACTCAGTATATTTGTCACTGCATTCAGGACAATTGTTCAACGTGGGGAGCTTCAAACCTTCATTCCAGCAGTGCCTGAAGAACGCACATCCCCAATGCGCACGCTCTTGCTCTCGTGCATGCTCTTCTCGTTCTTTTCTGTGCACTTCTTCCTCATATATTCGCTTCTCCTCCTCGTATTTTTGTTTCTGGTAGCGTTCTTTCTCTTGCTGACGCTGCCACTTGTTAAGAAGAATAAGCGAAGTCACCCTGGGTTTGGATTTGGAGAATTCCCCTACTTCAATTTGACTTTTCAGGATGCGATGCACTTCCTTATGGACTTGTTCCACTGTTACTTGTTGAGCAGGGTCAACTGGTCCATCCTGCTTTGCCCATGCTGAAGTCAAAACTTTCGCTTTTCCTTTTTCCTCAACAGTCACCATTTTGACTGAAAACCCAATCATGTTTTGAGGAAAAGGATTGCCATCCAACTTCATCTTATTATCAAATTTTAGATGACCTTCTTGGATAGCCTTTTGAATTCTCATCCTGAAAACCCTGCACTCATTGATGGAGTGAGAATTCCTGTCATGAAACCCGCAGTATCTCTTTTTTCTTTGACTCCATCAGGCCGAAGCATAGAATGCCCCTCTGGCAACTTGATTCGGCCTTCCTTTACAAGGAACTCAAAGAGCTTATCAGCCTTGGTCACATCAAAATCATAGGTGCCCTTGGCTTACTTGACCCATCTCTGGTTCACCGTTAACGGCTCTTTGCCCCACACCATTTCAGCTGCAACTATTTCCTCTTCGTCATCAAATTCTTCTCCTTGATCAGCTCTTTCAAGGAATTGGTTGTAGATGTAAGCTATATCACTGTGTTTGGCAAACCTAGAGTCTTTCTTGAAGCCATAAGCTTGGTTGCTCATCAATGACAACTTGTGAGACAATTGGCCAAGATTGTCGAACTCCATGCCGAACAGCTTTTCCCGAACAGCTGGTAACATCCCCGCTACAGCCATATCAGCCAGTTGATCATCTGGTAGATTCAAAGAGAAGCACATTCTTTTAGTCTCTCTGAACCTCCTGAGGAACTCCATGGGTGTCTCATTATGCCTCTATCTCAGGGTGGTTAGATCAATTAGCTTTTTCTCATTACTGCCAATGAAGTAATGAGCATGAAACTTTTGTTCCGAATCCTTCCAGGAACGGATTGATTGAGCAGGCATAGAAGTGAACCATGTAAAGGCCGGGCCCGTCAGTGATAGGGAAAATATCTGATCCTGAATGCTTCATCAGCTGAAGCTTCCCCAAGCTGCATCAAATATCGGGCTATATGCTCCATAGTGCTAGTATCATCCTGCTCAGAAAACTTCGTGAAATCTGCAAGAGCTTTCACCCTGTGCGGCAAAGCCACCCTGTTATACCATTCTGGGAAGGGAGGTGTATACACATGCCCTTGATTCTTGGGTTTCAGGCCGAATTGATTTTGCAACACATCGGCCATTTTCTGCACCATAAGATCAACGTTAGCGTCTTGATCCCCTGGCCTTCCAGTAGGCCCAGTAGACATTCCTGTGGCCGTACCATATCCAGGATTCAGGAAAGCATCAATGGCACCGTAATCCATGAATTCCAAATATCCACCCTGTTGACGGATAAAACTCGTATCCACCTACGATCCGCAAGCGTACGGACCTACACCTTTTTCACCACGGGATTCCCAAGGTTCTTGTCAATCCGTGGAGCAAGGGGATTGCTAGCACTTACCCAAGTACTAATCTAGTTGACTAGGGAAAACCTTTGAAAGAGTATTAATCTAAAGGTAAAACAATCTAACCTAAGTTAATCTAAGTTAAGTTGATCAAACAAATCTAGGGTTAAACTAGATGGTAAAGGGTGAACACAAGAGAGTGATTAAGAAAGATAAGCGTTCCCTCCCTAGGATCTAGGATAACATGGTATGCATCTACTACACGAGAGTGGTAAACCAATCTACCAGGGGTTGTGACCACGGTTTCGCCCTTTCCCTCCTCTCGTACTGTCACTATGCGAAGGTAATCGTGACTAGACCTATGATGGACACGGTATGTTGATGGAATCTATGGGAGTAGCGGATATCATACGCCCGAAAAACACGGTAGCTAAGGCCAGTCTCAATGAGGGTTTCATGAGTGTTTCATGCACATTAAATACAGTGCCACATCAGCAAAATTTCACTTTTTGCATGAAACCCTTAGGAGAGAGAAGGAAAGAGTTTCACCATGGTGAAACCTTTGGGCACCGTTTCACATGCGTTGGAAACTGTGTGAAACCCCCATTGAGACACAAATAGAGTTTCACCATGCAACTATGCAATTAAACCATACAATGAGAGAGAGGTTGTGGGACCCTTGAGTCTATGAAACTGTGCAATGAAACTATGAATTGAGGGAGACATCTATTTCATACCAAAGTTTCACATCTTGGAAACCGGGACGGTGAAACTCTCCATTGAGACTGGCCTAACCTTAATCATCAAAGCATCATCAACATGAAAGTAATAGATTGAAACCACGAATCAAGTAGCGTTTACATAGCATGCATCCATCTAACCCTAGGGATGAACGGAGACATTACCCCATCATCTTACACGGATTGAAGCATATAGGGGTGATGGAGACTCCGGAGAACGCCGTCCATGAAGATGGTGGCGATGGAGCTTGGGGACACCCCTAGGCCAGCGGCTTGGAGTCCTCCTCTTGCTTCGTTCTCTCCGCCGGCATTGATCCTTGCGACGAGCTCATCTAACTCTCTCCCTCATCTTGCGGTGACGGTGTTCTAGTCAATGGCGTCGGTAGGATGATTTGTTCGATGGGTAACCATCTTGGGGTGCCTAGGGGGTTTTATTTATGTCCTTTGGGTGCCTTGGGGCATGCTCCACCTTGCCTTGCACGAGATCCTCCTTAGGAGAGAAGCAAACTTGGTTTCCATAAAATCAGCCAGATTTTCCTGATTCGCAGTCCTTCCTTGGCAGCGCCATATCTCCCACGTCCGGACTCCAAATAATGCAAATTCGGTACCCAGGTTGTGTGCCACGAAATTATCTTCAACTTTGGTAATCATTTCTTTCCTTAAAAACGAAGATAAGATCTCCAAATCGGCCTTGGAAGATAATCTGTTCTGATTTCGGACTGACTGCGCAGCAGGGATTTCGGGGGCTATATCTCCTAGCTCCCTTATCCGAATTGGGCCTTCCACATGTCCAAATCGAAGGTATCGTCGAGGCGCACAACTTTGGTAGTTAAACTTTTGCCATTAAAGACCGTTTAAGTCTCCGAATCTGTACCGAAAGATCATGCTTTCCTGGGCTGCGAGAATATCTCTCGGGCTGAGTTGATCTCGTTGGTAAACATCCAAGTCCCCAGAGTTTTGCGTGTTGATGCTTCGGTCCTTGGGTTGTTTGGAGTCTTGTTCACTTCGTGTCTTGACTTGTGACGGGATTCATGATCTTCTCTTGAAGTGCTTGATGAACTTATCCCGAAAGTCTCCTCTTTAACGTTAATTTCCTGCATAAACAACAAACTCCAAAATCGACATGCAAGTGTGAACTTGTTACATCATTAGTATGCCTTGTGGCGGGTTAGTTGCAAATCATAATCGAAACCAATGTATAACAAGTACTCTAGATTGACGGAAATTCACCGTCAACATCTCCCACATGCTTAAACCTTGCTCATCCTCGAGTAAGTGATCCTCGCATAAAAGGGAAATCAGCGTTGCCTTCCAATGTTATCCCTGCACTTAGTCATTCATGACGAGACAAATTGCTCTCTCTTGAGAATTTAATTTTAAAGTTCAAGTTGTGACCGACTTCTTTTTCATTATGGAAGATAGACTAACAATAAAGAACAAGCCACATTTAACACGATGCTCTTCAAACTTAAGTGAACTTCAAACCATTACCTTGTCACATGGAAGATTTTCAAAAAGATGTATATCCAACATAAGTGAAAATCTCTTACAAAAGCTCATGCAAACACTCATCTCATCAAGTCACTCAAGCCTATACCAGATTATTTTCAACCTACTCTACTCATATGGGATAGTGGAAGGCTTATGTGGAGCTTGGAAGGTTAAAAACAATCCTAGCAAAACATACATCCGAAATATTGTCAAATTAAGAGAGAGGTCTATTGGAATTACCGAGACTCGTCAAAAAGGCCATGGAAAATAAATGTTGGAAAGAGAGATGAAACACACACATTTAGATAAGTGGCATGTGCAAGTGGCAAATGGATGATCCCGAGGCATGAGTGAAGTCCTCGTTATCGGATTGCACATGGTTGAAAGATTTGAGTATGGATTTGTCATCAAGGCACTTGAGAACTTATGAAGCAAAAAGATCCGAGGAGCATCTTTATTATTTTTTTACTTTTATTTTATTTCCTTCTCATTTTCTCTCTTTCTTTTTTTCACTTTATTCTTCCTATTTTTCTTACTTTTCTTTTCTTCTCATCATAATTATTTTTTTTCTTTTTTCATTTTTTCCTTTTGCTCCTCAAAACTTTTTGCAACATAATACTTACATAGCATTTGTGTCAGAGAATGACTCCTTCCCCATGCTTGAACGATGCTCGTCCTCGTGCATAAAAGAGAGGGGAAATGACTACTAAAGTAAGTATAAATTTCATAATCTTGCGGAATATTTGAATCTCTAGAATTTTACTCCATACTCAAATTGGGTTGTGGACAAGGAGGTGATCACAAAAAGATGTTTTTGGTTTAGGGTGGATGCCCAGCGAAGTTTGTGAAATTTTCGATGTGAAAACCCACAATGCATGGACAAAAAGGCTAGCATGAAAAAGTTACACAATGGAATGACCAGCTTCTTAGCCTCGAACCATAGAAATCAATCCTAATCCAACTCATCAAAACATATGTTTGCAATCTACGGGTTTTGTTATCATAAAACATATATGTATATGGCTTTGGTAGGTAGAACTTTGCAAGAGCATCACAAATATGTAGATAGCATAAAAGTTAAGTTTTCATAAAAACAACAAGTTATCTGGCTATCCATAAACTTAAATCAAAGAGCAAAGATATGTATGTGGGTCTAGAGCATAGTCATTTCACCTCCACAAATAAAAGAGCCGGTATTTAAATTAATTTCAGATCACATTATAATGAGCAATTAGCCAAGACATGTATAACTTCATGTAGGTAAAACAAAGCTGGCTATTGACAGCAGCACTTGATTCTCCTATCTCCACACTAGGCCCTTGGGGTGATACTCGACCACACACCTTTTCCATACCTGGGCCAAAGATACTAACCATCATTTGTCGGAACATATTCAAGACAGCAATATTGTGTTTGGCCATAGTTTGCTGAACTGCATTCATAACCTCCTGTTTCTCTTCAGCAGATGTGGTGTCAGGTTCTCCTGGTAGTAGAACTCTTGGCATGTCATACTTAAGATATGGCGTACCACTTCTGTTTTTAGAGAATGACATGAGGCACTTCTACTGAAATTGATCAACAGCATCCTTTAATTGCAATTGCTGCTCTGGAGATACCTCCTCTATGGTGACATCCATGACATCATGAATATCAGGCATCTTGATCAGCTAGATGGTCCCACCGGGCGTGCCAAAAAGTGTGTTGATGTAAAATTAGCACCTCACGCCAAGCACACAGCAAGCCGAACAAAGCTGGCTTAACACACGTGCCAAATCCGAAGTGTGTCAGTCAATTTTCCCTGAAACTGACAAAGGATGAAAACAGTTAGATAAAACCTAGAACTTGTTGGGTGGTACCAGTCAGTTCCGTATTTACGGCTGCAAAGCCAATCAAAACGACATATAGCTACAACAAGCTATCTGTCAGCAATTTGAATATCATTCGGGAGCTCTAAAACATGTAAACAGGATATAGCCGAATGCATGACGTAAGCATAATGAAAAATTGGTCTTTGTCTAAACAATA
The DNA here is from genome assembly GCA_947561735.1 of Cenchrus americanus. Classification (NCBI taxonomy): domain Eukaryota; kingdom Viridiplantae; phylum Streptophyta; class Magnoliopsida; order Poales; family Poaceae; genus Cenchrus; species Cenchrus americanus. Next base: position 5,622,412 of record OX387240.1, on the reverse strand, counting down.
TTGCAGCACATGATCATGACCGATTTTCAAGGATAGATTGCAATAAAATAAATAAAGGTGAAGCATGATTATAAGTTTTGCATTAAACATGCATGCATAGGTCAAAAGCACTAGTCTACCGCATGTCTAGGTACTTTCAAACCCGTCGAGCGTGACACCAAACAAGTTAATCCACCGCATGATACGACTTGTTTGAAACCATGCCACCAACCACGAGTAGATCAATCCACCGCATGATACAATCTAAACATGGAAGGCTAAAAGCATACATTATTCAAAACAAACATATGAACACGTTTCACTCGTGACAGAATTGCCGAATTGCCGAGTATAGCTGTACAGCCGATTCGGGTTCCGTGGAGAAGGAACAAACTATGCTAGATCAACACGCTTGAACCCGCAACACATGACAATCTAGATTGGTTTGAGTTCAGCTACTAAAGAGCACGTGATCCATGCACCACGTCGAGTTGAAGATTTGAACACGCACCGTATGGATCGTAAACAAGATAGAGCCGAATCTAATCAATCTAAATTGGGCAATGGGAGCATTACATGAATTAAACATAAAGCAAAATTCAAAGTAACACATGGTAACTTAATGAATCTATTAGATCTTGCCAAATCTAATAGAGCCGATAACTAGCTCCAAGCTAGATCTTAGCCTACCGCTTGGCTCATGATCTAACAAGAAACCCTCTTGAACCAAGCTTAAATCCACCACATGATACTAAGCATGGTAAAAATACTACTTGCATCACGATCTAAATCCACCGCATGATACTAGACATGATACAAGGTTGACGGTACTTACAGAGGTCGACGGATCGATGGCTCCTCTCGAAGAACTCGACGACTCGACTAAAGGACTCGAAGGTTGGCACAGGGCCGGTTTTGTTGTGAAATTGTTCGATCCCTATTACAAACACCAAGGGTTTATATTTATACCCTTGTCCCAATACGACTCCTGGTCGACTACGAGTACAACATTCATTGCCCAAATTAATGTCCCGGCGCCAATGTCCATCTCGCACCCGTCATCAATTTGTCCCTTCCTTATATCTGGGCCACGTCATCACGTATTCCCGAATGCTTCCTTTTTTCAAGTGCAAACAGCCCTTCTGCCGAATGATGGCGCACTTCCGACCGCAAGTATCTTTGCCGAATCTTTTGAGAAGAATTTCCTGTCGAATGGTGCTTCTTTACCAAACTCGGCCCACAAGTCAGTCCCTTTCCTGTACCAATTTTTGGTGTTAACAGTGCCAGTACTTCGCCAAGCAACAGCACGTTCCAGCCTACAAGCTGGTTACCATACCACCAACCTGGCCTTTCACCTGCTGGGGGCTCGACATGATTGGGCCTCTTCCAACTGTGCCAGGAGGATTCAATAGAGTTCTGGTGGCCATCGACAAGTTCACCAAGTGGATCGAAGTCAAGCCGGTCACCTGTCCCAAGGCCGACAGGGTACTCGACTTCTTGGATGAACTCGTGCACCGCTGTGGACTACCCCATCGCATCATCACAGACCTGGGCTCCAATTTCAGCAATCACCAGTTCTGGGAGTACTGTGAGAACAGCGGGATCGACGTTCGATACGTCTCAGTCGCCAATCCACGGGTCAACGGACAAGTAGAGCGTGCCAATGGGATGGTACTCGACGCTCTCAAGAAGCAACTGCACGATGCTGCTAACACAAAAGGAGGCAAGTGGATCAAGGAACTGCCCAATGCACTCTGGGGGCTGCGACTCAACCCACCAAGCCGATGGGATAATCACCCTATTTCCTGGTCTATGGCTCCGAAGCTATTCTACCTGCCGACGTTATGTGAGACTCACCGGCAGTAGAACAATATGACGAAGGCATATTCGAAGATAGCAGACGAGTTGACATCGATGGACTCGAAGAGGCTCGCTGCGCCTCCCTCGTCCAATCAGCAAGGTACCTCGAGGGTATCCGACGCTACCATGATCGCAACGTCAAGGAACGCTCCTTCAACATTGGCGATCTCGTCCTCCGTCGCATCCAGAACACGGAAGGACTACACAAGCTTAGTTCGCCATGGGAAGGTCCCTTCACAGTCGCAAGGGTGACCGGACCAGGCTCATATCGCCTCCAGACACTTGAAGGCGAAGACATCAGCAACTCGTGGAATGTTGACCAGCTCTGTCGATTCTACGCATCAGCACAGACTACTTACCTTCTACCACAGTGGCTTCCGGCAGTGTAGCCTCTACGTCCAGCGCCATGGTTTCGTCCTGAGGGAGGGGAGTGGACTCCTCGACAGCGAGCACCGGATTCTCTTCGCTCGCTGCCGTGCTGGGTTCATCTCCTTCCCAGGACAAATCGATCAATTTCCTGCACAGTACAAGATTGGCGGTCAACCAAGTAAGATTGACAAGTTATAAGTACTACTCGGGAAAGCTTCCACTTACAAGCTTGATCGGACGACAGTCACGGTCGGAGCGCCAAGTATGCTGGCGATGTCTACAAGTCCGGCTTCGGCGGGCGCTTCTTCTTCAACCTGAGCCGCTACTGGTTCTTCGACTCCAGTAGTCACGCTCGGTTCTGGCCTGCTCTCCACGGCCGGCGCCTGCGGCTCGACAACTCTAGCCGTTTGCCGTGTGAGCTGCGCCATAAGCTCTTCGACGGTGGGGGCTAGACCGCGGCTTCCTTCAGCCAGCTCGCCCACCGTGTCCCAGTCCTCTCCTTCCCCTTGATCAACAGGGTCGGATGAGGGAATCTCCTGCGACAACTCAGAACTTAACTGCCAACATACACAACTACTCCAAGACAAAGTACTCGACTACTCTACTCAAGGAGCTTACCTCTTGAGATGTAGTCTCGGTGACCTTCAACTTTTTGGTGATGCATTTGCGCGCCACATTGTGCGGCCTCCTCGACGGTGCAGGTAGACTAGCCTCTAGGCTAGTCGGTGGATCTTCGATGAGGGGCACATTGGGCAGTCCAGGACGGCTGAACCTGGACCGCAGCTGGAACCACTCCTGCAGCGTCTCCCCTGTGGCAACCCGCCCAGGAAAATACCGTACTATCGCCTAAGACCAATCCACTTTAGTCATTAAGCAATATTAAAGTATCAGCCTGTCGTTGGTTGCCGGGTTAACGCCCGGTAAATCACTTGGACATCGAACAGAGGATCGACACATGCATTAAAACTCACGCGAAGGCGAGTCCAGAGTACAACATGGATTAAACATTTGATTACAAACCATTGTTCATGGCATAAGATAAAGATTCAGAGTTCGAAAATACAGCGGAAATAATTTAAACTAGCGCAACGGTGAACATCACAGGAGGCCATCCGTGATGTCCTTACTTGTCGTCCCCCTTCTGATCAACAACACCTGCGATCAACAATTTTAAAGCAAGGCTGAGTATACTAATACTCAGCAAGACTTAACCGTCGGGTGATGACTACATCACCAACCTCTAGACATGATAGTCTTTTGGCCGGTGGAGTTTCTTTTGCTGGAAAGCCACTAAGAGTGGATCCTTACTTTCAATCTTTTAGCACAAGTTCTAGTTGATTACCATTTCTAAATGTGCCAACTAATTCAATCAAGAATTGGACAAGCAATTAATTCATCCAACCATATTTCTCGGATTCCATCATTATGGGATATCATGGCCAGTAGAATAAGCAGTCTCGGATAACGGTGAGAGGCCGACAATCGATTGATTTAAACCTTGCAAGGTAGACCCAAACACACGGTCGGCTGCCCCCGCGAGGACAACTCCCCAGGCCGTCCCCATAAATCTTCGGGTTGGGATCGAATCTTACAGTCCCTGGTGCAGGCTATCCGGCATACCCCGCGAGATACCCGGAGTCACCATACACCATCCTTTCCGATAGCTAGCCGGTAAGGAGATTTCTCAAGAGTAGTAATAGTAAGATCCCGTGCCGCCTCATTAAGGTACTAGGCTTACCGGTCCCATTCCCGGCATATGTTTAGTACGTTCAAAAGCTTAGCCCACATGCCCACTGGACCGGAGCCCAATCCCATGCTCTTACCACATGAGCGATCCATTTAAGGATATCTTATGATTTCTATCTAGGAACCTATTCTCGCGAGTGACGAACATCACTCGACTTCTATCGGTCCTATAGCATGGCAGCTATCGACCTAGCATACTAGTGATAGAGCATAGGTACCTAGGGATCATGCATCTAGGGTTTCAAATCAATTCCTGAAACGTAAATGCACAACACAAAGACACATAATTGCATAATTTTAAAAGACGGGGTTAATGATCCGGGGCTTGCCTTCGCTGGCAAGGTTGGCCTTGGGCCCTTCTGGACTTGGGTCCAGGTCTTGAGCTTCGTTCACGCACGGCAGCTCTTTGTCGGCACCTTCGTCTCCTCCTTCCAGTGCTAGCGTATGTCTACTGGCGGAAAGATCTACACGAAGATGCAAATGCAAGATTTATTCGACGGTTTTCACTTTAATCAATTGTAACCCATATTGACAATCAAGGGGTGTATTCGTTGGGCACATTCACCTAGATAAGAATACATTCAACATACTCTTCCATAAAGGAGTAATATGCAACTCTTTATTAATTATTCTTTTTGATCGTGATTGTGTACATATATATGTTAATAATTTAACACAAGTTCACCAAAGTAGTGGGTAGGTCCAATTAACCCTCAAAAATGATTTATAACCCCATCCAAGATTGGTACGGATAATTTGGTGGTTTTTCCCATTTAATTACTATTAAGTCCTCAATGATTTACATAACTTTTATTTATGGAATTAATCAACAAAATTCAGTGGAAGGGTGTATTGACCACTAAACACCTGTAGCAAGTGTCTAAATGGTGTTTCCTTTTTAGGAAGGTTATTGGTCGTACATGGGTTGCTCTTTTATTGCATAATCGGATAAAGTTTTCTTTATATCTGTTATTTCATGTGAAAGCTTTTAATCATTTTCTTTCCACAAGTAAGATATAAATAATACTTTTATTCTTGAATTAATTTCTTATCAGCATCTAGAATTAATTATCTTTTAATTGAATTAGATAATATTTTCCAAAAAGGAAAAAGAATTAACTAAGGCTTCTCTTTATTTAATCTCCCTTTAATGGAAAAAGGGCTTTTAAGCCTTTTATTAAACAATTAAATTACCAAAAATTACCTGAGTGTTTCTTAAGCCTACTAGCATCTATACTGGTCCATTGGACCCACATGTAAGTGTTGGAGGCTAGGAAATTAATTATTATGGAAAATAACAAGGGTTATTCTAGTGATTCAATTTAAATGCATATAAAAATAATTAAGAATAAAAATGACCTAAGGTTTCTTGTGGATTCTCTCTGGTCCTAAACAAGCTTAGAAAACCAACATGTTTGCATGGAATTTCTACTGAACTTGGTTTATTAATTTTCAAGAAAAACATGCATAAATCAAGAATAATTATTTCTGTTAATCCAAAATTCATAATTAATTCACAAGATGTGCATTTTGGTATTACAAGACAGTGTGCTCAAGTTGGGGTCAAACATATAAATATATTTAACATGAAAAATCATTTATGCAGTTGTTCCATAGATAGAAAAACATTTTTATAAAAAGATTTACATGATAACTTTGTGCAATCTTTGGCATAGGAGCTACCCATGACCTAACACACAACATATACAAAAATTAGCTACAGAGGTCCTATAGTTTTTGAGTTATTGCAGATCTAGGGTTTTCACATTTGTATTTTTCATGTAAAAACTAGAAGGAATCAGCTCAGGCCAGAATAACAAAAGTTGTAGTATAAATCACCATTGATCCAACAAAATTGGTTTCACAATTTTCTGAATTATCTGTGATTTTCTACGCAATTTACAAGAATCAGCAATTTGGATCTACTATTGGAGTTACCTTCTTGCAACTAGGCCCCTGAGAAATTTTTCCCCTTTGCAATTGGGCCCTTGGGGCGGCCGGCCGGCGCGGGCTCGCCAATTCCGGCGAGGCCGGCGACGCTTTTGACCGGGGAAGGGGCGGAGGTTGGTTAGGGGATCACCTAGGACCGGTTTAGGGCACTGGACGGGGTGGAGATGGCCGGCGATGGGGTGCTCGGCGGCGGCGGGGAGGAGCGGCCGCGGGACGGCCAACGACGGCGCGCGCTCGGCCGTGGCACGGGTATAGGCGGCTTGGGGAGCTTCGGGGATGCTAGGGAAGGTGAAGGGGTGGTCAACTCGGCGTGTGCTTGGCGGGAGACCGGAGCTCGCCGCGGCGGGCGGCCGCGCGTGCGCGGCGCGACGTCGCGTGAGAGCGCCCAACTCGTGCAGACCGGCCCTGTTTGAAATAAGATTTCTCCAAAAATTTGAATAAAAGTGCATAAAGCAATGAATAGGAAAGTTGTAGATCTAACTACCCTCTACAACTTTCAAAAAGGCCATATAGTGTTTTTCTCAACGGATTTTGCAGGAACGTCGTGCCAACTTTGAATGTCAGCCTGTTCAGGAAAACAGGAAAATCTGTCTTGCAAGGGTTTTTTCACAATTTTCCTCTCCAAATTTGAAATGCCAATCTACATGAAAGTTGTGTCCCTCAACAATATCTACAACTTTCATAAAGGTAGATTTTGAAGTGTTTAGGTGAATTTTGGGGAACGCGGCAAAAGTTCCGGACGACATTCGCTGCCGTCAACGGTCAAGCGGGGTTTGACCGTGTCTTTGACCAAGGGTTGACTACGGGTGTTTGTAGGCTTGGTCAAGGGATTCATTAGGGTTCATTAACGAGGTTTTCGGGTGATGACCCATGTTGACCTAGGTTTGACCGCGGTTTGACCGGTTTGACTCGGCCGATCCGGTCGTTAGCGTTAATGACGGTAATTAAAAAAAAACTGGGGCGTCACATCCCCGTCCTCTTCGTCGGAGGTGTCTTCAATGGTGACGGTGTCGTCACCCTCGCCGACTTCACGGTGCTCTTTTGCCTTGCCCTTGCCCTCCTCTGGAATATTTACAAGTCGAGGAGGAGAAGCTGGTTTGGAGTCAAACTTAGCAATGTCATCCTGCAGCAAACGGCTTGGGTGAACACGACTACTACAATACAATCAATACTTGAAGACAGAGTTCGACTACTAACCTCGTTTGGCGGACGAGCTACGGAGTACTCGGGGACTGGGCAGGGTGTGTATGGTGGCATATCTTTGAAGATCCTACCCAGTCTCTCGACAATGTATTCATCGTCGATTTCATTGCTGGGCATCCAGGACGTATCTTCATCCTCGGTGTACTGGTAGCCGAGGGTGTCGCGCGCCATCAATGGCTGCACCCTCCTCTTCATGAAGCTGAAGGCCACATGTTCGGCCCTCAGCCCGGCTTCTCTCAAAGCCTTGATATTCTGCAGCAGTTCGGGTAGTTGAATACCCTCCCGCATTATCGGCTCCATGTTCCACCAGGGTCGATGCTTCGGCTGTTGAATGCTCGGCTTCAGCAGCTCCGGGTGGTGGTTGGTGACGTAAAACCACTTTGCCTTTCAGTATTGGTTGGAGTCGATAAGCTTGTATGACAAGTACTGCTCGTCGGTGTCCTCATGCATCTGGATGCCGGCTCCACTGACTACTCTTGGGTCATTAGCACTCGTCTGCGGCTTCAAGCGGAAGAATTTCCGAAACAAGACCCAGTGGGGACTGAGCCCCATGAAGGCCTCACAAAAATGGATGAAGACAGAGATGTGAAAAATCCCGTTAGGGTTCAAGTTCAAGTACTCGATACCGTAGTACTTGAGGAGTGTAACATCCCTGATGTTTACTTGTGCTAATGACACTAATTACATGAATTAATCAAGGTTAATTACCTTCTAAGCATGTTTGACATGATTGGACACACTTTTGCACAAAAGACCCCGGTCAACATCTCAAACCACGGTCAAACCTTAGATCTACTTTAAAGGCTGAAATGGTTTTCTTGCGCGTTCTCCAAATTTCACTATAGAAGTTCAAAATCTGCCAATACGAAAGTTGTTCGTTATTTCCGGGAACACATTTTTCGTAATTGGCGGACATTCCAATTTTGAGCGCAAATTGGCCAAAAATCGAGTTTACTGCGCTATGAACAGTAAACCGAGCCGTGGAAAATCTGCAACTTCGGTTGGCGTTCCTGGGCAAACCATTGATCAAAACATATGTCGCCCTTTGGGAAAGTTGTAGATCTATAGCTCCTCTACAACTTTGCTTTTGGGAGATTTTTCACTTAGTTGACGATTTTTGGAGTTTTGCAATTTCGAAAAGGGCTAAACGGAATGAAATTGAGCTGGGCGACGTCGTCCTCGCGCTCCAGAGCGCGCGCGCGTTCCAGCTACGTCGGCCACGTGGCGGGGCCGCGTTGCTCCGGCGAACGGACCTCGAGTCCGTCGCGGTAGACCCCCGCGCCGTGGGCCCTCCGCCCCGTGGCTCCCGTGCGCCGCGCCCACGCAAACCGCGCACGCCGGCGCACGGCCACGCGCCGCACGCTCGCGCGCGCGCGTGCGCGCGTGCCGCGCATGCGGGGCGTCACCCGGCCGAGCCGCGCGCGGGAGGCCCCCGTGGCCGTGCCCGGGTCGGCCCGTCCTCGCCCCTCTCGCCCGGTCTCGCCTCGGTGCGAGTGCGCCGTGCGTTCCGAGCACGCAGGCGTCGCTCCGTTCCACCGCCCGCCGTCGCCGTTCGGAGCCGCACCCACACCCCAACCGAACCGGCTAGGCCGCTCTCGCTCTTTTTCCCCCACCACACGAACCCCGAGCCCTCCTCGTCACCACCGCACCGCTGCTCCTCCACCCGGGACGCGGCGGCGCCGCGCACGGACGGCGGCCGCGGCCGCACCGAGCGTGCCACGCCGCCGGCCGATCGTACCCCCCCTCCAAGCCATCTTGCGCCACAAATCGACCCTAAGTGAGTCCCCACACCTCCCTAGCCCTCTCCCCGGCGAGCTCCGGCACCCCCTGGCCGCCGGCGGCTTCCCCTGTGCCGGCAAGGGCCACATTGCAAGAGAGAAGCTCTTCTCAGGGAGATTTTTGTAAAATTCCAGGGACCCGTTCGTAAAGGTGAAAGTTAGGGATTCGGCAGTACCTTCGAAAAATCATTAAAAATCGTAGAAAAATCGTAGAAGAATCAGAAAAATGCAAAACCAATTTTGTTGGGTTCGTGGTGAAGAAATCTACCTTTTCTAGAAAGCATGTATAGGGTTTTTTCGCACAGTTTTTGAATTAAAAATTCAAACGCAGTTTGGAGTGTTTTTAGTGCAGTTTAAAATATACACATGCTATGAACTTGAATTTTGGATATGTTGTTCTTTATATCATGTCTAGATCTGTGGCAAAAGTTTGCATGATTTTGATGTATATATTTTTAGTTATGATTTATTTAAGCTTTATACTAGCATAAGTTTGATGCTTTTTATAGCCCCTTTAATGAACTTTTCATTGAGCACAAGTGCACCCTAGGGCTTTGACTTGATGATTAGTACCCCTGGTGTGATGGATGTGATTTTAGGGAATTGTTTAATAGATGTTTTAGATTTAATCTTGTGTAGGAGTTTAAATTCAAAATCTGAAAAATAAATTGAATTTGCAACCATGCCTTGGTCAGAACCTCCTTTTTGGCATGCTTGTCCTGCAAGAGAAAGTTGGGATCAAAAAGTTTATTAAATCTTTTTATATGAATTAATGTTGTTTTACTAGGTTGCGATTTGTCTTTTTCGTATAAATTAATTTATAAATGATCTTAGGCCAAATTTTGGTTTGAAAGCTTAAACTAAGCATATGTTGCTGTTTGCAAAAGATTAGGTTCATTGGAAGTGTTTTTGATTTAATTTGAATTTATGGTTGAAAGGCTTGTTGTGAATAAATAAAGAAAGAAATGGAAATTAATTGTGCTAAATGGTAAAATCATGTTTGTTTCTGTTTTTATTAAATTAAGCACACCCCTTGCTGTTTAGTGAGGTTAAGTAACTTAAATTACTTAGATGTGCACACAATCACCATCAAGATTAACTTTAATCTAATGCATGCGCATGTAAACGTGTAGATCTCCCCGACGGTACGTACACACTCGCCCGGAGGGAGACGGGACTGTTGATGGTGAGCCGAACCAGCTTGGTGTGCGGCAAGACCTGGACCAAAGTCCGGAAGAGCCAAAGGCTAGTTTAGGATCCGAGTCCGAGGAAGGCAAGCACCGGTTTCATCTAACCCATGTTTTAAATTAAACTCATGTCCTTTACCTTTTCGGTACTTTAATGCTTTACTTGTGCATTTAAGTTTCGGGAGTTGTTTTGAAACCTAGTTGCATGATCCTTAGGACTCCTATGCTCTTTTACCGGTATGTTAGGAACGCTAGTGCCATGCTCTAAGGTCACGGTAGAAGTCGAGTAATGACTCATTGTTCGCGAGATATAGGATGCTTATGTTGGAATCATAAGTTGGTTAAATTGACTCGCTCATGTGGTAAGAGCAATGGGTTCGGTCTCGACCGAGTAGCATGGTGCTGGTCCTAAGCTTTTGAACGTACCAAGTGCTTGTCGGGAATGGGACCGGTAAGCCTAGTACCTTCTGAACCGGGGCGGGATCTTTCTAGCTACCCGCTTGGGATGTGTCTCCGGGCTAGCTACCCGTGGTATAGTGTGTGAGTCCGACGGTCGGGTTAAACTCTCCGGATAACCGTGTACCGAGTTTGTAGCGTCCGATCCCAAACCGTGGGATGTTGGGAACCGCCCTGGTCGGGGTAGACCCCCGCATTTGCTTTTATTTGAATTCTTGGGGTCTACTTCCTCCGTGTATCTTGGGTTTACCTTGCAAGGATATAAATCGATCGATCGTCGGTCACTCGCCGTTATCCGAGTCGGCTTGACCACCGGCTACCCCATGTTTATTTATGGAACGAGTTCGGATTAATATTGTTACCTGTTTAATATTGTTTGAACAACATGCTTGTTTAGTGCGGTGCTTACATAGAATGGTTAACATACTAGAACTTGAGCTAAAATCCGAAAATAAGGATCAACTCTTAGTCGCTTTTGGCAAAACAAACCCACAAGCCAAAAAGCCTTGCATGTTTAGTCTTGCTTTATTTTTGTCGGGTAAGTCTTGCTTGAGTATTAGTACTCGGCCTTGCTTAATTTGTTGTTTTCGAGTAATACCATACCATCTCGCTCGGTTCCATTCCGGATGGTCGGGAGCTTGAATGGGAAAACGATGATGAGGAGTGATATGCATGGATGGCCTCCCGTGTGTATCATGCGCTAGTTTATATTCCGTCGTTTAAACTCGAACCATGTTTACTTTTATGTATGAAAAACCTGGTTTGTAATAATGTTGAACTTGTGAACTTTAATGTAATGTAATGTTGTACTCTGGTCCCGCCTTCGTGTGGGCTTAGCGCATATCGGCGATCTCGTTGTATGTGATTTACCGGGCTTTACCGGCGGAAGCGACGAATAGTTCTTTATTATTGCTTAATGGCCACGTGGACCGGCTTAGGCGATAATACGGAACTATTTTGGGCGGTTCCGTCACAGCTGGTACCAGAGCGATGATATGCACCAGAGTATTTAAAATACCTTAACAAACTTGTTTTTGGAATAAAATTTGCCAAGATTAATAAACTTGCTAAAGGAGTAGGACGTTAAGGTTTAATCTAGTCCGAGAGGCCCTAGAGGGAATTTTGGGTTCTTTCAGGTGGCTAGTATTATTATGGTGTATTTAGTCTGACTTCCAGCACATTTATTCCTGTCAAAACTTACTTTCATGCACAACCATACTAGTTCATCACGTTTTGCCATACGTGGTGGTACCACAAGGAAGTCCTGTGAGGGACTAGTGAGACCTATTCCAATGGGTGTCACGTCGCGTCTGAGTCTCGTCACGTTTTGCCATACGTGATGGTACCACGGGAAAGTCCGTGAGGGATGAGTGAGGCCTATTCCAATGGGCACTCACGTCGCGTCGAGTCTTAAATAGGACGCTGTCCATGCAGCGGCTTTACGCATGGATACCGTTTCTATAAGTGAACGGTAATGAATGTGGACGCTTTTGTGAGTGCTGGCACAAAAGGTCTTGAATATCTGTGATTTTCTGCAGGTACACTAACCACGGTTGTTAGGTACGGTAATTATGAAACGAATAGTTTCCGACTAGTTATTATAGGGAGAGACGTTTATATATGCCCTGCCACCGGCACTAACTTCGTTTTTAAGCTTAAAAAGCTTTGTGAGGAAGTTTAGGACGCTTTTTGCATCATGTAAAATCTATTGAACCAAAATGAACTTAAATCATGTGTCATTTGGTCTTTAGTTAAATTGTGTTTCTTAAGGACCAATCATGCTAGTTTGATGCTTTGATGTGCGATTAAGCAAAATTTAACTAGCTGCTGTCCAAATCTTCCTAAGGATTATCTAGAAAATTTCTAGCTAGGTGTTCTTTAGAGAAATTGTTCATCACCTAGTTAAGTTTGCTCCCTGAATTTCTCATGATTTTAGGAGGTTTAAAACTGAAGTTAGGATCAAAATGACTAGCATAGGTCTTGCTGAAATGCTGTCAAAATTCTGAGTTAGGCTGAAAACTCGAATCTTTACTTATAGTTCCAAACAGAATTTGACCTGAGAATCTACAGCAAAAATGTTCATTATCTAGCATAGATCATGCTGTAAAAATTTCATGGTAATTGGGTACTCATGTATTGAGTTATGGTCTTTTTAGTGAAGCTCTGCCCTGCTGAAATTCTGGGCAACAGCACTCTGAAAATGAACATTTTTCACCCTTTTCCAATCTGAATTAGTTCGACCTTTGAATACCAAAAATGTGAGTTATAACATTTTTGAGTTGCTCACAAAAATTTGGAATTTTTGGGGTACTGGTTTTGCAGTTATGAATTTTTGTTCAGAACTGCCAGTTTTGCCATATTGCATGTTAAACTCATATTTTTGGGTTCTAACATGTGTTTGTAATTATTTTACAGATGGCTGCCCCTAGGTTTGTTGCGGTGGGCGCCGATGGCACGTTTTCCACCACCGGCTTGCAGTGGGAGGGCTTCACACGCATTGCGTGGAGAGCCTTGAGTGCTTTGTCGGCTACACCACCCCCTCCCTTCTACGAGGGGGTGGAGTACGAGGAGTGGGGCGTACCGAGCTGCAGAGTTCGAGTGACTGTGCTCCCCCACCCGGGCCACCCCGAGTGGGCAGACTTGAGCATGGAGCTCCTTTGCTTCCGCGCGGTCGAGGCAGTGGAGTCGGCAGCCTTGATGGTGCTCCACGCTCTTTCCACCCACAGGCCGCAGGAGATGCTTCAGACACCGTTGGGGTTGGCTCTAGCCTTGGACCCCAACGATCCGTTGTGGCTAGCCAGGATGGCTAATATAGCCACACTTCTCGAGACTGTGCCACCCCTACGACACAAGTAGAGACTTTGGGCACGTGCTTGAGGGCTTTGTACGCTCTACAGGACCTTCGCCGGGTTATCACGGATGACTTGGCTAGTCGTCTCACCGGAGCTACTTGGTATATCTCCCCGGGTTGTCGGCCTTTACACCGAGCAGATGTTAAGTACACCCGGTCGTGCGGATTATTGCCGACCTTCGGGATCGGATACGGCGGTTCCGGGAGCGAGGCACACCGGTTTCGTTTGAGCGAGGTGACCACCGCAGCGCAGATTCCGGACTTGCGGGCCGGGCAGCGGCTCTGCAGGTTCGGCTGGTTGACAGGGATGCTGAGAGGCTTGTGCACCTTGAGCACATCCAGGACTTGCAGGAGCAGGTTGGGGATCTCGAGCTCGATGTACAGACTTTGGAGGGTGTTGTGCTTATGCTCCAGCAGTTGCACCACCCACTGGCTATTGTGGATGATGAGCAGATGGAGATGCAGCTGGACCCAGAGGAGGTTTAGGACGTTCCCGGACTCGATTAGAGGAGCTTGGTGCTCTATTCCTACATGTCGCGGGGGAACTCTCCATAGTTTGTACATAGGGCCTAGATCTTAGTCGTTGTAGTAGGAAAAACTTGACTTGTACTCTTGTTAGCCCTTTTGGTTGGATTTTGGTGCTAGGCTGACTTAGAGTATTCTTTTGTGTAGCTAGAAGCTACATAGTGACCCCCATGTAATGGTGATCCACCAAATTTTGTAATCTGTAATTATGGTGGGAAAAACACCTTCCCGGCAGCAATCTGCCTAAGAAATGAAATGGAGAAAGTTATGGTCATTTCTGGATTTTGCAATGACTATCAAAGTTGTTTGAAATTTTATAATGGTTATGCTCACCAAAATTCAGCATTTTTGCATGTGTAGTTTAAGAAATATCGAATTTTTAGTAAGCTACTGACTGCTGTCCAAACTGCTAGACAGAACCTTGAAAACTGAATTTTTCGACCCCTTTAAAGGATGAATCTGAACTGGAGTTGAATACCAAAATTGAAGCTTATAAAATTCTACACATGCTGACCAAATTTTACGAATTTTGGACTTCTGTACAGAGAGTTATGATTTATTTACTCAGAACTGTGATGCTGTCTGAATTCTGAAATTTTCTATAAGTCTGAATTTTCGTATGCATATTCTTCTTGTATTCTTTTAAGCAAGCTTTGAATATGTATCTAATGAAAGTTCAACTTTTCAGATGTCGGATAACACACAGAATAACTCTCGGGGTGCGGGAGGCAGTGGGGATGGTCCTCTTCCCCCACCTCCACCCATGACACACGCAGAGGCTTTCATCGCTGCGCAGACAGAAGTATTGCGCCAAATTTTGCAGACTCAGCAGCAAATTGCACAAAGGTTGCAGCGCCTTGTGCACAATCAAGGCCATGTTCGGGAGGGGCCTAATGCGGTCATGTCCTTTGAAAAATTCGGGGCAATGAGGCCACCCCTCTTCACCAAGGCGAGAGGAGCCCCTAGAGGCCGATGCTTTCATCGGGGCCCTAGAGGCCATGTTTTCCATCTTCACACCGCCCTCGCTCGGAAGAACTTAAGGCGAGGCTTCGGCGCTCAAAGAATCGAGGGGTGAAGCTTTAATCTGGTGGGAGCATTTCAAGTCCATGCAGCCACATGGTCACCAGATTACTTGGGCAGAATTCAAGAAAGCATTTAAAGAGCATCATATTCCCAAGGGTCTTGTTGATAGGAAGATGAGAGAGCTAATGAATCTCAAGCAAGGCTCTGACTCAGTCTATCAGTATGCTCAGAAATTTAATAGTCTCTGTCAGTATGGGGACTATCATGTTGATACTGATAAGAAAAAGATGGAGCGATTCCGTGAAGGGCTTGATGGAGAGCTCTATGAGAGGTTGAACTTAATCAAAACTGAAAGCTATCCTGAGCTAGTGAACTTGGCCATCTCTCAGGAGGACGCCATGAAGAGGGCTCAACAGGATAGAAAGAGGAAGTTCAATCAAGCTTCAGGCAGTGGCCAAGGCAAGAGATTTAAATTTGTGAAGAAGAATGTGCAGGGTGCCCCCCAGCCATCTTCAGCTGGACGCTGGGTGATGAGGCAATCTCAGTCTAAGCCGTCTGGCAGCTTTGGCTATCGCAACACTCGGCGGACCGTTCCTAGGCCTAGTGCACCCCACCTCGCCCGCATCAATGATGATCGCCGTTGCTATAACTGCGGACTGGGGCACTATGCTAACAAGTGCACACGCCCTCGACAGCAACATCAGCAAAGTCAGGGGCAAGGTTCTAAGGCTGGAAATCAAGGAAAGAAACAAACTGTGCAAGTGAAGCAAGGCCGTTTAAACTTCACCACAGTGGTTGATCTGCCAGAGGGAGCACCAGTCTTGACGGGTACATTTTCTATCCGTGGTCGTCCAGTTATTATATTATTTGATTCTGGTGCTACTCATAGCTTTATTAATGTGAAAACCGTGAGAAATTTGGACTTGAAGTGGTGTCATACTAAGCAGGCCTATATGATTGCCACACCGGGTGGAAAGGTTGCTTCAAATCAAGTAGCCTTAAGCGTACCACTTGAGATAGGTAGCAAAACTTTTCTAGCTAATCTGGTCACAATGTACCTAGAAGGGGTAGATGTTATCTTAGGCATGAATCGGATGACTCGGCACAAAGTTGTCCCGGATATTTCGAAAGGATGTTAGAGATCAACTCACCCTTGGTCGAAATTCAATCCTTTACCTTCCCCCAACGAGCCATAAAGGCTCATGTGTGTATGCGGCCGTAACTACTCAACTCGAGGATATTCCGGTAGTATGTGAGTACATGGATGTCTTTCCCGATGAATTGCCCGGCTTGCCACCGGACGAGATGTTGAGTTTGTCATTGAGCCGCAACCCGGCACGGCCTCCTATTTCTAAGCGATCCTATAGAATGCCACCCAAAGAACTTGCTTGAATTAAAGAAACAACTTCAAGAGTTACTTGATAAGGGCTATATCCGTCCCAGTTCTTCTCCTTGGGGCTGTCTCACCCTCTTTGTGAAAAAGAAAGATGGTAGCCTGAGGTTGTGTGTGGACTACCGACCTCTCAATGCGGTGACTATCAAAAATAAATACCCATTGCCCCGCATTGACGTGCTATTTGACCAGTTGGCTGGAGCTAAGGTCTTCTCAAAGATCGATCTTCGGTCTGGTTATCATCAAATTAAAATCCGGCCTAGTGATATTCCCAAGACGGCTTTCTCTACTCGCTATGGCCTATATGAATTCTTGGTTATGTCTTTCGGTCTTACAAATGCACCAGCCTACTTCATGTATCTTATGAATTCCGTGTTTATGACGGAGTTGGATAAATTCGTCGTGGTTTTCATCGACGACATCCTTATTTATTCCAAGAATGCGGAAGAACATGCGGAACATCTTCGCATTGTACTACAACGCTTGCGAGAACATAAACTCTATGCTAAATTCTCCAAGTGTGAGTTTTGGCCGGATAGTGTTAAATTTACGGGGCACACTATTTCCGGCGAAGGCATATCTGTCGATCCAAGCAAAGTGCAAGAGGTTATGGATTGGCAACCTCCTAAATCAGCTCATCAAATCCGCGACTTTCTAGGCTTGGTCGGTTATTATCGCCGTTTCATTCCGGATTTCTCTAGAATTGCTAAGCCTATGACCGAGTTGCTAAAGAAAGGAGTGAAATTTGTGTGGAGTGAGGCTTGTGATAAAGCTTTCCAAAAATTAAGGGAACATTTAACTTCAGCCCCGAGTGCTAGCGCGGCGGACAATTCAAAGCCATATGAAGTTTATTGTGATGCTTCAGGCACGGGTCTTGGCTGTGTCCTTATGCAAGAAAATCGGGTTATTGCCTATGCCTCACGAGCGCTTCGCCCTCATGAAAATAATTATCCCACACATGACTTAGAGCTAGCGGCGGTTGTTCATGCATTGAAAATATGGAGGCATTACCTTATGGGAACCCGCTGCAATATTTTTACTGACCACAAAAGCCTCAAATACATTTTCACTCAATCTGATTTAAATATGAGGCAAAGAAGATGGTTAGAGTTAATCAAAGATTATGATCTAGAGGTTCATTACCATCCTGGAAAGGCGAATGTAGTTGCAGATGCTCTAAGTCGCAAGGCTCACTGCAATTGCCTATCAATGGAACCTTACAGTGACACTCTGTGTGAGGATCTGATAAGGCTAAACTTGGAGATTGTTGAGCAAGGAAGCCTAAATGCTCTTTCTGCAGAGTCTAACCTATTTGATAGAATTGTTAAGGCTCAACTTCAGGATGAGGGTATTCTCTTAATTAAACAAAAATTGCTAGAAAAGGATCCTAAACATAATTGCTTCCGGAAGGATGAGAAAGATATAATCTGGTTTGGGCAACGCCTTGTTGTCCCGTATAATTGGGAGTTGAAAAAGGAAATCTTTGATGAGGGTCATCTCTCTAAATTCTCTATCCATCCGGGGAGTAGTAAAATGTATCAAGACTTAAAGGAAAATTTTTGGTGATCCAATATGAAGGTGGACATTGCCAAATATGTGTCCGAATGCGATACTTGTCAAAGAATTAAAGCAAGTCACTTGAAACCTTCCGGTACTCTTCAACCCCTACCCATACCTTCATGGAAGTGGGATGACATAAGTATGGACTTTGTGTCCGGATTGCCACTCACGTCTAGGAAACATGATTCCATCTGGGTTATCGTTGACGATTGACAAAAACGACTCACTTTATTCCGGTCCGCACTACATATGATGCCAAAGATTATGCAAGTCTTTATATTGAGCACATTGTTCGCTTGCATGGTGTTCCTAAAACCATCATTTCCGATAGGGGATCTCTCTTTGTGGCACGCTTTTGGGAACAACTACATAAATCACTTGGCACGAAAATCATACGCGATTCGGCTTATCGTCCTCGGACCGATGGTCAAACCGAAAGGGTGAACCGGATTCTAGAGGACATGTTGCGAGCATGCGTGATTCATTTTGATAAGAGTTGGGACAAGTGTCTCGCCCGGCTGAATTTTCTTACAATAACGGTTATCAAGCCGGCTTGAAAATGGCACCTTTTGAGGCTCTTTATGGACGGAGATGTCGTACTCCCTTGAACCGGTCACGGACGGGGAGAGGAAATTCTTTGGTCCAGCCCTAGTTGTGGATGCCGAAGAAAAAGTGAGGGTAATCAAGGAAAACTTGAGAATTGCGCAAGAAAGACAAAAGAGTCATTATGACAAGGGAAAGGCACCTAGAGAATATAAAGTTGGTGACTTTGTGTACTTAAAGGTTTCGCCAACCAAGGGTGTCCAAAGATTTAGTGTGAAAGGGAAGCTAGCTCCTCGCTACATTGGCCCTTATGAGATCATTCAAGTCTCGTGGGCCGGTGGCATACCGTATTCGGCTACCCGAACGATTCTCTCGCCGTGCACAATGTGTTTCATGTATCACAATTGAGGAAATGTGCACGTGAACCGGCTAGAGAAGTTATTGAAGAAGCTAATGCTTGGATTGAACCGGATCTCTCTGTTGTGGAACATCCTTTGAGAATTCTTGATGTAAAAGAAAGAAAAACTCGAAGGCAATCTATAAAGATGTATAAAATCCAATGGAGTCATCATACCGTAGAAGAAGCTACATGGGAAACTGAACATTACCTCAATGTGAATTATCCGGGTTTTCTTGAATCAAGACGAAGTAAGTTCTTCCCCTACTTCCATCTTTTAAATCCTAAATCTCGGGACGAGATTTCTTTTAATGGGGGTAGGCTGTAACATCCCTGATGTTTACTTGTGCTAATGACACTAATTACATGAATTAATCAAGGTTAATTACCTTCTAAGCATGTTTTACATGATTGGACACACTTTTGCACAAAAGACCCTGGTCAACATCTCAAACCACGGTCAAACCTTAGATCTACTTTAAAGGCTGAAATGGTTTTCTTGCGCGTTCTCCAAATTTCACTATAGAAGTTCAAAATCTGCCAATACGAAAGTTGTTCGTTATTTCCGGGAACACATTTTTCGTAATTGGCGGACATTCCAATTTTGAGCGCAAATTGGCCAAAAATCGAGTTTACTGCGCTATGAACAGTAAACTGAGCCGTGGAAAATCTGCAACTTCGGTTGGCGTTCCCGGGCAAACCATTGATCAAAACATATGTCGCCCTTCGGGAAAGTTGTAGATCTACAGCTCCTCTACAACTTTGCTTTTGGGAGATTTTTCACTTAGTTGACGATTTTTGGAGTTTTGCAATTTTGAAAAGGGCTAAACGGAATAAAATTGAGCCGGGCGACGTCGTCCTCCCGCTCCAGAGCGCGCGCGCGCTCCAGCTATGACGGCCACGTGGCGGGGCCGCGTTGCTCCGGCGTACGGACCTCGAGTCCGTCGCAGTAGACCCTGCGCCGTGGGCCCTCCGCCCCGTGGCTCCCGTGCGCCGCGCCCACGCAAACCGCGCACGCGGCGCACGGCCACGCGCCGCACGCTCGCGCGCGCGCGCGTGCGCGCGTGCCGCGCATGCGGGCGTCACCGCGGCCGAGCCGCGTGCGGGAGGCCCCGTGGCCGTGCCCGGGTCGGCCGTCCTCGCCCCTCTCGCCCGGTCTCGCCTCGGTGCGAGTGCGCCGTGCGTTCCGAGCACGCGGGGCGTCGCTCCGTTCCACCGCCCGCCGTCGCCGTTCGCAGCCGCACCCACACCCCAACCGAACCGGCTAGTCCCTGCTCGCTCTTTTTCCCCCACCACACGAACCCCGAGCCCTCCTCGTCACCACCGCACCGCTGCTCCTCCGCCGGGACGCGGCGGCGCGCGCACGGACGGCGGCCGCGGCCGCACCGAGCGTGCCACGCCGCCGCCGATCGTACCCCCCCCTCCAAGCCATCTTGCGCCACAAATCGACCCTAAGTGAGTCCCCACACCTCCCTAGCCCTCTCCCCGGCGAGCTCCGGCACCCCCTGGCCGCCGGCGGCTTCCCCTGTGCCGGCAAGGGCCACATTGCAAGAGAGAAGCTCTTCTCAGGGAGATTTTTGTAAAATTCCAGGGACCCGTTCGTAAAGGTGAAAGTTAGGGATTCGGCAGTACCTTCGAAAAATCATTAAAAATCGTAGAAAAATCAGAAAAATGCAAAACCAATTTTGTTGGGTTCGTGGTGAAGAAATCTACCTTTTCTAGAAAGCATGTATAGGGTTTTTCTGCACAGTTTTTGAATTAAAAATTCAAACGCAGTTTGGAGTGTTTTTAGTGCAGTTTAAAATATACACATGCTATGAACTTGAATTTTGGATATGTTGTTCTTTATATCATGTCTAGATCTGTGACAAAAGTTTGCATGGTTTTGATGTATATATTTGCAGTTATGATTTATTTAAGCTTTATGCTAGAATAAGTTTGATGCTTTTTATAGCACCTTTAATGAACTTTTCTTTGAGCACAAGTGCACCCTAGGGCTTTGACTTGGTGATTAGTACCCCTGGTGTGATGGATGTGATTTTAGGGAATTGTTTAATAGATGTTTTAGATTTAATCTTGTGTAGGAGCTTAAATTCAAAATCTGAAAAATAAATTGAATTTGCAACCATGCCTTGGTCAGAACCTCCTTTTTGGCATGCTTGACCTGCAGGAGAAAGTTGGGATCAAAAAGTTTATTAAATCTTTTTATATGAATTAATGTTGTTTTACTAGGTTGCGATTTGTCTTTTTCGTATAAATTAATTTATAAATGATCTTAGGCCAAATTTTGGTGTGAAAGCTTAAACTAAGCATATGTTGCTGTGTGCAAAAGATTAGGTTCATTGGAAGTGTTTTTGATTTAATTTGAATTTATGGTTGAAAGGCTTGTTGTGAATAAATAAAGAAAGAAATGGAAATTAATTGTGCTAAATGGTAAAATCATGTTTGTTTCTGTTTTTATTAAATTAAGCACACCCCTTGCTGTTTAGTGAGGTTAAGTAACTTAAATTACTTAGATGTGCACACAATCACCATCAAGATTAACTTTAATCTAATGCATGCGCATGTAAACGTGTAGATCTCCCCGACGGTACGTACACACTCGCCCAGGAGGGAGACGGGACTGTTGATGGTGAGCTGAACCAGCTTGGTGTGCAGCAAGACCTGGACCAAAGTCCAGAAGAGCCAAAGGCTAGTTTAGGATCTGAGTCTGAGGAAGGCAAGCACCGGTTTCATCTAACCCATGTTTTAAATTAAACTCATGTCTTTTACCTTTTCAGTACTTTAATGCTTTACTTGTGCATTTAAGTTTCAGGAGTTGTTTTGAAACCTAGTTGCATGATCCTTAGGACTCCTATGCTCTTTTACTAGTATGTTAGGAACGCTAGTGCCATGCTCTAAGGTCACGGTAGAAGTCGAGTAATGACTCATTGTTCGCGAGATATAGGATGCTTATGTTGGAATCATAAGTTGGTTAAATTGACTCGCTCATGTGGTAAGAGCAATGGGTTCGGTCTCGACCGAGTAGCATGGTGCTGGTCCTAAGCTTTTGAACGTACCAAGTGCTTGTCGGGAATGGGACCCAGGTAAGCCTAGTACCTTCCGAACCGGGGCGGGATCTTTCTAGCTACCCGCTTGGGATGTGTCTCCGGGCTAGCTACCCGTGGTATAGTGTGTGAGTCCGGACCGGTCGGGTTAGACTCTCCGGATAACCGTGTACCGCAGTTTGTAGCGTCGATCCCAAACTCGTGGGATGTTGGGAACCGCCCGGTCGGGGTAGACCACCGCATTTGCTTTTATTTGAATTCTTGGGGTCTACTTCCTCCGTGTATCTTGGGTTTACCTTGCAAGGATATAAATCGATCGATCGTCGGTCACTCGCCGTTATCTGAGTCGGCTTGACCACTGGCTACCCCATGTTTATTTATGGAACAGTTCGGATTAATATTGTTACCTGTTTAATATTGTTTGAACAACATGCTTGTTTAGTGCGGGTGCTTACATAGAATGGTTAACATACTAGAACTTGAGCTAAAATCTGAAAATAAGGATCAACTCTTAGTCGCTTTTGGCAAAACAAACCCACAAGCCAAAAAGCCTTGCATGTTTAGTCTTGCTTTATTTTTGTCGGGTAAGTCTTGCTGAGTATTAGTACTCAGCCTTGCTTAATTTGTTGTTTTCAGGTAATACCATCTGGCCTGGTTCCATTCCAGATGGCTGGGAGCTTGAATGGGAAAACGATGATGAGGAGTGATATGCATGGATGGCCTCCCGTGTGTATCATGCGCTAGTTTATATTCCGCTGTTTAAACTCTGAACCATGTTTACTTTTATGTATGAAAAACCTGGTTTGTAATAATGTTGAACTTGTGAACTTTAATGTAATGTAATGTTGTACTCTGGTCCCGCCTTCGTGTGGGCTTAGCGCATATCAGCGATCCTGTTGTATGTGATTTACGGGCTTTACCGGCGGAAGCGACGGGAATAGTTCTTTATTATTGCTTAATGGCCACGTGGACCGGCTTAGGCGATAATACAGAACTATTTTGGGCGGTTCTGTCACAAGGAGACCCTTGAAGAAGTCACTCGCCGGGAGGGCCAGCCCGTGCTCCACGAAACGGGCGAACACCAGGATCTCGTCAGGGTTCTGCTCCATCGGGTACGGGTCGCCCGCGGCGGCGCGCCACTTTTCCACCTCCTTCTCCCGGAGGAACCCGCTATTCACCAGCACCAGCAAATCTTCGGTCTTTGCCCTGGACTTCTTCCACTCTTTATTTGGATTCGGGCGCGGAGGAGATGTCGGCGGCGTTGACCCCTGGGCAGATCCTCCCGCCTCATCGCGGGATCTTTTCTTCCCGGCGCCAGTCTTCATGCTCTTAGACGGGGAAGGCTTCATCCTCCAAGTACACCGGGTCTTCACTCGCATTCGCTCGTGGGCTTCGCTAGTGGCGAGCAGTGGCGGCGCGCGTGGATCTACAGACTAAGGCGCGGCGGCAGTGGCACGAGTGGCTAACTCTTGGCTAGATCTGCTTCAAATGGCTGCGAATACGGGGATGGAAAACCCTAAGGGTTTCGGCCTCTATTGATAACCTAACCGGCGGCGCTGCAACGGCCAGATGGATAAGTATCGGCAGCTGACTCAGCGGCGGCCGCCTGACCCTTCATCTTCCAGTAGTCGACGCACTCCTTCTCGGGGGCTCAACTACGTCTACTCAACTTACTGGGTAGCGACAAGAGTCAAGAGTAGCTCAGGACAAATTCCACAATCAAGATGACCATTCAATTCGAGAGAAAGTACTCGACTCAAGGCTCGGGGGCTTTGTGCCACGTGTCCTTCGGTTTTTTCTCCGAATTTTGCGAGATAATCTTGGCAGAACTTCAGATTGACCCTCAGCTTGAATCTGCGATTCGACCTAAGGCTCGAGGGCTACATTCCATATGGAATGCGATTCTTCGAATCGCATTTTCCATATGGTTTCTTCTTCAAGACAACGTGAGTATTATTGAAGACCTTCAAGAGAAGAGCTCGAGGACGCTTGGGGACTACTCGAGAAGACTTCAAAGACTACTCAAGGATCAGCTGGAGTACCTTCCAGCCTCAGGATGCTTCAAGTATTCTTGAGGACTTTTGGCTTGTAGTACTCAGGGACGCTTGAGGACTACTCGTCAAGGCTTTCAAGACTACTCGAAACTATCCTACTCGACTACAAAGTACTCGGGGGCTTGTTGTATGGACCTCCCTGGGCCCACTACCTCGGTGGTAACAGGACCGTTTACTCGGTGGGCCCCTGAGACTACTCGGCTTGTGCCACACGACACCTGATGGCATGAGGCGCAAGGACTACGGTGGAGAAGTACTCAGATAGGAAGCTTTACATGTCCTGTACTATGTAGAGAACTCCTGACCGTACCCGACCAGTACTCTCTCCTCTGACCGACTTGTAACCCTGCCTCCCGAGCTATATAAGGCGAGGCAGGGACCCCTCTCTCTCATAAGCACCATCTTGTAAACACACCCAATCAATCCAGAGCTACGCAGCATACAGGACGTAGGGTATTACGCACCTCGCGGCCCGAACCTGTCTAAATTGTGTGTCACGTGTCTCTTCCTTCGAGTTACCGATCTCGGCGAGGCCACATTCATCTACCTCGGGTACTCCCCTTGGTAGGTTGCCGGTCTAAAACATCATCAAGGAACCCCTCGCACATTGCCTCGAAGGCAGCCATTTGTTGGATGCTGTTCGGGTTGAGGTGCTAGAGCTGCAGCCCGTACGCGAACATCACTCCTTGGATGAACCGACCAGCGGGGACGGAGAAGCCGCACTCGTGGAAGGCCACGAACGACACCGCGTACCCATTGGGCGGGCGTGGCACGGACTCGCCGGCGGGGACGACCCACTCATGGCCTCGGTGAGGGGAGGCAGCTGGCCCGCCTCAATGAGATGAAGGAGCTGCTTGCGGGAGACGTTGGAGCGTGTCCAGTTCGACATCTCGTCGGCGAAGTCTTGGACGGACTTCAGGCGCGAGCAGCAACGACGTTGTGGACGCGAAAGAGCTCGGAGCATGGAGGACGAGAGCGGGAGAAAGAAGAAGCAGAAGGGAGAGCCCCAAACCCGCGCTCGACGTGCGGCTTTAAAGGGTACAGGCCTGACCCCTCACCTTCGATGCTGGGCCCGCCGTGTCAGCAGGACTCCTGCCCACTCACGCGCGCGCCCCAGCGAAACGACCGCCAACTCGCGTAACGCCTTGGTCTTCGTGGAGTACGGACGCACGGAGTCCGCGCACAGTCATGATGGTGCTATCACGTCCGTCACGTCGGCCGAGATGCTCACGCCCATTACTGCGCCCACGTCACCATGACGACGGTAGCCGCTCCGACGAAATCTCTAAGGCTACAACGGCTACAATTACAAACAAAAGCTCGCGAGCAAGTCTCCAACTCACTCACGAGCTCGGGGGCTACATCCGGCGGATGTGCTCGGGCACCCCCTGAGAACTTGAAGAACACCTTCAACACCAAGACTCACCGGTTGAGCCTGAGCACGACTCCTCAACTCCCACTCAGGCTCAGGGGCTACTGACGAGGACCCGGATTAGGGCCCCCCTTTGATGGCAAGATTATCCCACTTAAAGACAACAAAACCACTCGGGCTCTTTTTTCCTTCCCTTTGTGCCCCTCCCCTTGTGACTATAAAAGGGAGAGGAGGGCAAACGTTATAAGGGTTAGACTTTCACACGATCGCACACTTGGCTCAGGAACACAGCAGCCACGCACTGGACGTAGGATATTACTCCTCGGAGGCCCGAACTAGTATAAACCTCGTTATCTCCCGAGCTAACCATCTGAGTCTGACGCACGATCGATAGAAATTTACTGCCGGGGCGGTAGCGAACCCCAACAGCCGCCGAACCACGCTGTGCCGCGCTTGCACGAGAATGGCAAGCGGCGGGTACGGTGACCGGGCGAGGGAGGGGAGGAGCCTGGGGAGGCCGGTTGCTTTGCTTTTCCCCTTCGGTGCCGGTCGTCGCCTGCAAAACGAGGATTCGCGCTTGGCGGGACGTGCCCTCCGCATCTGCATGCAGTGCAGGCGTCACCGGCCAGCTCTAATCCCTGCCAGCCCTGTGCAGCGGCCACCATCCATGACCATGTGGCCTTGCCGGTCACGCGACCTCACCGGTGTGTACCCCTTTCCAAATTTCCAAGCAGCCACAACGGCTAATTATTGCACTGTACGCACGTAGTAGCTCGTATGAGCTTCGTAGAATACAGGCAGTTCAAAACTACCGAAGGGTACGTATACACGGACACGTTGGGAGCGAGCACGCAACAACTCCTCCATATCTCGTCTCACTTTGCGAAACGGCGCAAAGCTGAAAGGCCACATGGATACCCGGATCAGATTTTGCATGACCGGCCGGGACCGGGAGGGGGCGGCGAGGGATGGCGTCGCGCAAACAGATCTTCTCGACCCTGCATCTAGCATTTGTGTGCGACGTGCACCCCAGCGCGGCTCGGCGTGCGGTCCGTACTCATGCAAGCCCGGCCGCCCGGGCGTGGAGTCGTGGAACCGCTGCTGCAGAGCAGGTGATGTCGGCCCGCACCCGGGGGGACGACGCGCGTACAATTCTCTAAAATATTTCTTTGCTCAACTTGCTCTCTAAACCATGCGAATTATTTTTTCCATGTATACAAGTGTCTTGGGTTAAAGTTTTGCAAGATTAATCATATGTAAATAAACCACGTGAGAAAATATATCACGAATTTTTGTCAATAGTTTGACATGATCGAATATTTAATAATAAATTTACCCAATGTAGTATACAAATTACAAAACTATATGAAAAATAATGATAACAAGTTATAATGTTATTTTTAAAGTAGATTTTGATATCCACTATCACCTTGTAATATATCTAATTGAAATTAAACTTGTGTATAAATAAAGTAATGAAAAGAATAAATATATTTATGGGAGTTTAACCAAATCACTAATATATATTTTAGGGGGTAAATTGAACCAAAAGTAGTTAAGGGGCTATCGATCTTGAGACTTTTGCTATGTTTGAGGGAAATAATTTGGATGTTTTCTCCATCGCACGCATCTATCAACCATGGCTACAATATTCTCTTGTCTTCAATGGAGGAGGGAAGAAATAACAAATATAGAGAACCATACAAAGATGTGGATCAGAAACCTCCTGATCAATTTCCGATTTACTTCGCGCTAGTGTGCAAAGGAACTTTTCACAAAAAGACCTTCATACTGGATACAAATAACAATATTTTCAGAAGAACATAATGGCGCAACCTAAAACTACTGAAGCTACCGTGTGCAACACCAATCTCTTTGTACACGCTTTCCCGAGCATTGCTCGTCTTGCATGCTCGGTACTAGTGGTGGTTGTTGCGTTAGAGATCACCACCGAGGCTCTTGTATCTTGAACGTCGTCACTATTTTTATTACTATTATTATTATTATTGTAGTATGAAGCCAAGATTTCTCTCCTCCTCTTGACATCTTGACTCCGCCGCCTCAACGCTTCCTTCAGGGGCATGCGCAGGAGGTGGCTGTGGACGTCAACGTCGTAAACATCCGCGCGCGGCGTCAGATAGAAGAGCCCCAATTCCAGGCGCCGAGACTTGTACAAGTCCATCGATCGTCTAACAGACGCTATCAAACGATTGATGCTGGCCCTCTCCTTCCTGTACACCGCCCACCGTAGCACCCCCTTAGACTTGAGGTCATCGAACTCGTCTCTCAGCTGTCTCATCACAATGCGCTGCACTATCTCTCGCGACAATGACGACAGTCTGATTAATTCGTTCTGAGGATATTTGCGTGTGCCGTACATGTCTTTGACGTATATCCCGGACGTTTTCCCTCTGAGCTTAAACACAAACTTCCGGAGTTGTCTCCTGTAAAAATAAATCAGAAACGAATCATCAAGACTTTTTTAAACTCTGCATCAATTTCGTTGCTTTATTATATATATATATATATAGAGAGAGAGAGAGAGAGCCTAAAATTCACACTAGCATTATTATGAGACTACCATTGACAATTGTGACAGCCAGAATATATGTGTATGAGGACAAAAAAAACAAAAGAATAGAGTGCATGCATCTATATATATTTATCATAGATGATTGAAAAAGAAAAGAAAAGAAAGTGGAAACCTGTATCTCAATTCGTCGAGCTCACGAGGTCCTATGATCTGAGCCATCGATCGATCGGTTTCAAAGGTCAACACTGATCGTGTCGTGGAGAATAGATAATAAGAGAAACGTACGTATATATATATAGCCCTATGATGAGCCCAGGGCATTGCAATACCGTACATATATTTATTCGGTTTGGGTTTGCCTGTTCCAACTCTAACTCTGTTTGTTTTCTTTGTTTAAAAAAAATCAAACTCTTTTTTTATATATTCTAAAAGAACTCAACTCTTTCCTTTTACTCTTGCACTGCACTGCGCGTGTGGACGATGGATATATATTTGATTCCGACTAGCTCCAACTCGAACCGATCGAGCAGCCAAATTAACTAGCGAGTGTTTGCCAGGTGGCGCAGCAGCACTGGAGCATCCTGCGCTGCATCCGCGCCGCCAGCTGGTACGCAGACGGCCGTCTTGTTCGACGGCGTAGTAGGAAGTACTCCGTATGTAATAAAATAAAAAGATAACGGAAGGAAAAAAACGCCGTTTCGATCGTTCTCATCCACACCCAGCAGATCGAGCCGTCGCGTGCCAGGCAGCCTATCTCGAGTTCTCTCTCGCTCGCTATAAAATCACCACCCCACCCAGACCATTTCCCCCCTCTTCGTGTAGCAGCAGCAGCACTCGCTCGATCGTCTCCGGCCGCCGCGCGCGCGCGAGCTTAGGTTTAGGTTTAGGTTTAGGCGCAGTAGCCCCCCTCTCTCCGAAAAGGTTCCCGCCTAGCTCCACATGGCCAAGGGCAAAGCCACGCCGTGCTCGCGCACCCACTCCGCCACCGCCCGCCCTCCTACCACACGCGAGCGCTCGTCGGCCGGGTGGGATGTTGCCCGCACCCTGGCCACGATGAACAAGCCGGTGAAGCTCTGCGTAAAGCTCCTGGAGGGGGGTGGTTCCCACACCATCCGGCTCACCATGCAAGGGCCTCCGGGGCGGCGAGCAGGTGCTGTCGGCCCCCGTGCAGCCGTTCGGGGCGCTCCACCTCGCCCACGACGACGACGGCGGCGGCGGCGCCGGTGATGCGGGCGGCCTCATCATCGACAACGAGTGAGGACACTGGTGAAGAGCGCGATGGCGCGCTGATCTGCGGCCATCGACTACTACTACTGCATGTTGTGCCTCGATCGACCTGCTCACCTGTTGTTACCGTGTGGTGTTAGATCTATTAGAGTAAAATTCATTAGCGGTCCCTAAACTTGCTCGGATGTGTCATCTGGGTCCTAAACTCAGGATTTTTGATATTTGGGTCCCTAAACTTGCACGATTGTATCATCTAGGTCCCAAACTCATGATCTATAGTATTTGCGTCCCTAAACTTGCGTGGTACTGTCATCTAGGTCCCAAACTCAAAGTTTTTTATTGGAAAAGGTTTGATTTACACCTAATTTATGAAAATTTAAAGAAAACTATGTTAATCTAAAAGTCATAACTATTTTTTTAATAATAAAAATACGAAACAGTACCAAATTTTTTATAAAAAATGTCACTTTGGATGTTCTATTTGAAGTTGTTTAGTTATTATATGTTCAAGTTACTATTTTTATTACTTTTTAAAAAATAATAGGGTGAAAATTGAACCTTTTATTCTATATAAATGCTGAAATTTGAGAACTAGATGACATTATCGTGCAAGTTTAAGGATCAAACATCAAACATTTTGAGTTTGGGACCTAGATGACACAACCCTCCAAATTGAGGGACCCAAATTTCAAAAATCTTAAGTTTGGGACCTAGATGACACAACCGTACAAGTTTAGGGACCGCCACTGAATTTTACTCGATCTATTAATTAGTCGCGCGCGTCTTACTTTTAGTCCTGCTTCTTCAGTACTACTACTACTACTACTTGTTTTCGCAAACTTCGATCTGTGAGTTCGTGCCAGGTTTATGATCAACGAGAGATGGCTATCTATCTATCTATCTATCTTAATTCCTAGTTCTATATGATTGATGTACACAGTAGTATCCTTCTTCGCGTGGTGCGTGATCTGTTTTTATGCAATTATATTTTCCCCCATTTCCCTTGCTTACGATTCTGATTGACGAAGCGGCGCTAGCTAGCCAGCCAAAAGGCGAGCACGCGGTGCGCCGCCGTAGCCAAAAGCCGAGCACGGTGCGCCGCCGCCGCGGCAGGCAGGCAGGCAGGCACGTACGCGACGCAGCGCCGGACGGGCGCGGGGGGGAGATACCTTGCTTTTGCTCTTGTAGGCCACAGCTCCGACCCCCCTGCAGCGCCGTCTGCCCGCACCCGGCCGGCCATGTGGGTCTGCCTGTTGCGGTGAGGCGGGGGAGAGGCCGATGAGCGAGAGGGGTTGGTGTGAGTGGGTGTTGCGGTGTTGCCGCACCGTACGACGTACGCGCACGCATGCGGCCGGGATCGATCGGAAGAACAAAAACCAACAAATATCTTCACCATGTTTGGATTGGATCTAACGCTGGGTAATAATCCGTTCAAATATGTTCGGATACAAGTTACACTGAGATAATAAATAAAGCTGACTAGAAAGTAGAGTGGCGTACTTTCAGGAAAAAAAAGTAGAGTGACGTAACCATAATATATGCTTGCTATTGCTTGATTGTTTTGAATCGAATTCGATCTCATTGTAACCGTGTTGCGAGCGTCTGTGTTGTACTGTGTAATTTTTCAAAAAAAAATAAAAATGACATTCACAACACGCACGCACGCACGCAAAACTACCCCTGTCATCAGCTGCGTCGAGAAATTAACGACATTGATCACCGGCGCAGCAGCGGTTTTTTTACCTAGCTAGGCTAGCTTGCACACGAGGACCGAGCCGCGCTGGCGGTGCACTGCACGTCTCGGGCGGCACAATGCTAGCTAATGCACCTGATGGTGATGGACGCCGTTTTGTTTGCGCTCCTCCGATCCACTCCACAGGCAGTGCAGATCAGAGCCGGCGCCCCGCCGTCCCATCTCCTTGCGTGCGTGCATCTATCGATCCTTTGCTTGCTCGTCTCCAATGCAAACCCTAGCTACTAGTAGCCTTTTGCCACCGTTTTCCGGTCGCGCGCCCACCGTACCACAAGAGCTAGCAAAAAGGTTCCCTCCCCAGCTCCCCTCCCGACCCCGAGCGCGAGCGCGGCAACTCCTACTCCCACCGCCCGCCCGCGAGAGGCACACGGGCAAGGCAACACGTACGGCGCGGCAACCGCGATCGGTCTCGCGGCGCTAGCAGCCAAATGCGAGCACGGTGCATGCGCCGCCGGCCGGCCGGCACGTACGCGCGCGACGACGCACGGACGCAGCACGCACACCGGGCGGGCGGGATTGGAAAAGATTGCTTGCTTTTGCTGCTCGGCTAAAAGAAGCGCGCTTGCAGGCCACAGCTAGTTCCGATGGACCACATGCATGCCTACGGTCGGGATCGGAAGAAGAGAAACCAAAACAAATACTGTACCTTTTTGCTAGCCCCGACCACCTGCCCTCGCCCGGCCTGCGCCTGGTGCCTGTTTGGAGACATGCATGATGGCTAATAATCGGTCGGTAAATTTTAAGTATGTATCGCAATTATCATTCTTATCCGTGTTTGTTTACCTCTGCCCCTCCATAAAGTTATATTAGGAGACATTTTTGGCCTTGTAGATGACATTTTTTTTACGTATTTTATTTTATTTTAAATAAACGTGCATGGTCTTACGTGGTACCCTCGGCTCATATTTGAACGCGGATTGTTACCCTTAGATTAGATCCAAAATTTGGTTGAAGACAACAGATAGTATTAATTTGTCGGTTTGTTCTTCCGATCCCCGTTTGCTTGCGTACGTGCAGCGTGCGCGCGCGTACCAGTGCGGCAACCCCACTCCGATCAAGACTCAAATCCCACTACCAGGAGCGAGAAAGAAAGAAAGAAATTTAAGCGCTTGGCAGCGATGACAAGGTCACTTACCACAAAAAAGAAAAATATTGTCAACGTGCCTCTCATGTGCGTCTGAAAATCAATTTTAGGATCATTATGCCTACTAACTAACACAGGTTATCTTAGATGTAACTCATAGATTTGTCTATTTACGAAATGTTTTTGTACATGGGAAGGGCCGTACCATAGTTAGTTTTAAGGAAAACTTTAGGGACCAATGCAAACTGATATTCATCCCTTGGGGCAAAAAAAAAAAGTAGCCAGAGGACTACAGCCGGTGCTGTGCACCGTGTCCATACACCCACAGCACCTCCCCATCCAGCTTGCTTAATTAACAAAGACCTGGAGCGAGGAGAGGACCCACAAAAGTTAATTAATTAAAGACCTACGTAGCTAGAGAACCATGGCAATGGCATGGCTCCTCTCCTCTGCTGCGTGCTGATCCATGACTTGACCATCAAGGCAGTTGCTAAGCATGATTAGACACTCTCGTACGGACGCAAACAGCGTGGTGCCTGGTGAGCTGGCGACCCCCGGCCCCCGTTCCCGAGCTCACGGGTCTAGGGTTTCCTCGCCTCCTCCGCCTATATAAAGGCCACTCCTTCCCCTCAACCACTCCACCACTCCGTCTCCTCTCCTCTCCCTCCCCCCGGCCCTTGCTGCTGCTTCCCCTCGTTCCTATCCACTGCCAAGAAAACCCACCACCACCGGAGGCGGAGCCTCTCCTTCTCCCTCCCATGGCCTACCGCGGCAGCGGCCGGGGAGGC
Organism: Cenchrus americanus; assembly: GCA_947561735.1. Lineage (NCBI taxonomy): Eukaryota > Viridiplantae > Streptophyta > Magnoliopsida > Poales > Poaceae > Cenchrus > Cenchrus americanus. The sequence goes on along the minus strand of OX387240.1, from coordinate 5,589,734 downwards.
CGCGGCGGCGGCGACGACCCCGGGGACCAGCGCCCGCAGTACGGAGGAGGCGGGGGCAGGGGCGGCGGCGGAGGCCGCGGCTCTTTCGTGTGGCCGCCACCGGCGTCCACGCCGCGCGCGATGGGGTACCTGCAGGCGCCGCCGACGGTCGCGTACCGGCCCGCGTACGGGCCGCCTGCGGTCGTGTACCGGGCGCCGGCGCCCGCGCCGGCGGCGCCTCTGGTCACCTTCTCGCCTGCGCCTGCTGCGGCGCCGGTGACCATCCGCGCGCCTCCTTCCTCGGCGTCGCCGGCTTCTGCTCCGGCTCCGCGACAGCTGGTGCAGGGCGTCCCGACGCGAGCGCCCCAGCCGGCCCCGGCCACCTCCGCGCCGTCTGCCGCGGCGCTGGCGAAGGAGGTCGAGAAGAAGCTCTTCGTGTCCGAGACCGCGCTGGCGCCGCCGGCCGCGGCTGCGTCGGCGGCCGCGCAGGGGGCGGACGCGGAGGACGGTACGGACGTCGACCTGGCGCCGGTCTCCAAGAAGGGGCTCGCGCACCCGGCTCGGCCGGGCCTCGGCACCGTCGGCAAGAAGGTGATGATCCGCGCCAACCACTTCCTCGTCGACGTCGCCGACAACAACCTCTTCCACTACGATGTGAGCTACCCGCCCTCCCTCCTCCCCATCTCCCCCTGGTCTACTTGTTCCTGCTAATATACATGCATGCCTCCTTAAATCTAGTGTTATCGTGTGAAAGTTGGATGCGTATATGAAGTCGATCACGCTGTGTGTGTTGGTCTGCTCTCCCGTTTGATCGTTTGCTTTTTTCGGTTTACCCAGATCGATCTCTGTTTTTCTTGAGCTGTTCTTGCGCTTTCGATTGTTCTTGGTTATGTGGGGAACGTTGCAGCAGGCAGTACACATGAACACCTTGCGCTTCCGATCTCGTCCGCTCATCATGGATGTTTGGTCGTTGGAGCGCACGTTCACGAGGAGCTTTCTCTTGTGCCACTGTGCAGCATAGCTCCCGGTCCTGCTGCGTTCCCTCTGCTTCAGTCTCTCTTTCTTTGGTCCTTGATGGGGCTTCTTGGTCGGCGATGAAAGGAGTGTTCTTGATCTGGCGACTCTCTATAGACCATGAGAGATTGCTGATCAAAGAACCCTTGCCGTTGAAGTGAAACGTCTGGTTCGGTCTTCAGTTGCATATATACTACACAGCAAGCTGTTCTCTCTGCGGTTCTTATCTTTCGACTGGTTCTTCATGTAGTTGGGGGGGCTGCAGATCTCAGATTCTCAGTTCCCCAGTTCGTGAAAAGCTTTTCCTGTGCGAAAGCTGGCAAGCCTGAACATGAAACCGGAAATATTTGGCGGAGATGCATCAAGATCGCATCCGGCCTGCCACACTTGACCCGGTTGCATCCATGTGGTGCGTGTTCTTTCGATGGCTCTGTGTTTGAGCACAAGCTTTTCTTTGCAAGGTTTTGATTTTCTTTTGTCCATCGTAGCTCTAGGCATCGTTCCCTTCTCGTGATACTTTTTCTTGGACGCGTACTATTCCACATAACCTTTTTCTATTGGGACTGTGAACTCTGTTGGGCAGCTCATGTTCTGCAACGCATAGATCCAAAACGATTGATGTTGCTCAGAGGCCCCAGCTAGCCGTGCTGTTTTGATCTTTATTCTTTTGTGATTTGAGCCGTGCAGTTTGATCTGTGGTTCTTTTCTGCTTTTCGTACGTGACGATTTGCTTGGAGGGAACGATGCAGACAGTACGTGAACGAGGAGCTTCCGATCTCATCCTGATCATGGATGCTGGTCGGAGCGCAGTGTCTTGTGGGACTTCATCTTCAGCCGATGTGCAACATAGTTCCCCTATATGTCCTGCGTTTACTCTTGCTCACGGCCTCACGGGTGTTGGGCTCACTGCGAGTGGTCTGCAGATCGAGCAGAGCTGGGTGCACGATCGAGTTCTTTTGTATGTTGGTCGGTTTGAGGGGACATGTGCAGCAGGGCCATGAACCGTAGCACTTCTGATCTCGTCCTGTTAATGTCATGGGCGTTTGGTCGGACTTTCCCCTGTGCCGTTTGTGCAGCGTGGTTCCATTCCTGCGTTTCCTCGTTTTGGTTGCGAGCTTTTGGGTCCCGGTTCTTTCGGAGCTTTCTCGTCGTGGTGCGTGACCAGCCGTATGCATGCATGCAAGGCTGTTCGTTTAGCAGTGCTCAGTGCTTTTCTTTTGGACGTTTCCTAGAGCAACTGGGGGGATGCAGATCAGGTCCCCTTTTCATGCTAGGTTCTCCAACAACTCTTTGCTTGTTTTGTTTCCTCCCTGTCCCTTGTGGTGTGACTTGTGAGTCAGGATCGTTGTGGTTTGACTAGAGCTTTGTACATGGAACTTGGATTCTTGCTTCTTAACTGAAAGATGGCGATGAAACTGGAACAAAATAGAATGCAGATGCCATCTCGTTGGCATCTCGCAATTTCCGCAGCCGGTTGAGCCCGTAGGGACGGACGTGATCTTTTGTTGCCTGTGCCATTGGAGCAGCAGCCTTTTTCTTTGACAATGGAGCATCAGCTTTTGATGCAACAGCAACTGCTTGGTACATATTTGGCAGCTTCGTTACTGCTTTCGTCGTCCTTTTGATTCTTTTGCTCTTCTTTATTGCGTTTTTTTTTCCAATTTGAAGGGTGCTTTATATCGATTCACTCAAACCGATGTGGTTTAGCCTTTTTAGATGTTTGATGACTTGACTATATCACGGCTAATGCAAGGATTTTTTTTAAAGAACGGTTGTTAGAGCAACTCCAAGAGTCTCTCTAAAATCACTAGCTAAAATAATGATTTGGCTAGTATGTAAAATGAAATAGCTAGCAATAAGTTGATGAAATCCAACAGACTAGTAGCTAAAATCAACTCTCCATATGCTCCACCGCTAGTGGGTCCTTCCTGTCATACTTTGGGAGAGAGAGGATAGCCAGTGAGACTTGCTAGCCAAAGATGGCTAGCGAAGCCCCCGGTTTAGCTAGCGGAGGATAGAAAGGGAAAGTTTAGCTAGTCTGTTGGATTGAGGTTTTAGACACATTTTCCATTTTTTAGCTAGTTAAACCAAAATAGCTAGTCTCTTGAAGTTGCTCTTAGGAAATATATCTGTTTCTTTTATTCGCTGGTTGTAAAACGAACCGTAAGATCACACACCAACGGCTAAGATTTCACGAAGTCAATCAGGCACTTCGTCCCCAACCATCCTCACTCACCCAATCCCCACCTCGTGCCCACCTCAGCCGCTTAACAAGATGAACTCGATGCACTCTGGCTGCGGCCAGCAGTCTTAGCTGCTGGATCCGCTCTTTGCCGTGGCCGTGTTGCCAACAAATCAATCACACTTAAATTTCCCAAGTACAAACACACAACCCCACTGGTTTACATTGGCTTTTTATTCGACTCAGATTTTTACGAGTTCCTTCATAAATTTGCGGTGAGTCACTTAAATTTTGTTTATAATTTCTGCTTCCTTTAGTGAATGTGATCTGTTTGTCTGCAAGTGACACCCTTTGTGGGGATTTTAGCTCGACTATCTGTACTCCTAACCCTAGGATAATGAAACTGCTGTGATGTCCTGTCAACTAGATACATGATGTGATTTTTGTTGTATCCTAGATAGTGCAATTCATTTACATTTTGTTTACTTGCATGAATGTGAACAGTTTGGTCCAAATTTGTTACCTGATTATCCATTATGTGAGTATTTAGCAATTTAGCTCCCTGCACCCTGACTATGCCTACTGCTATATAACTGCAGCGTAAAGAACTAGCTACTCTGTTTTTTTGTGTAATGTAATTTGTAAAACCATGGTTTAGTTTAACTCAAAGATTATGATTAACTTTGCGCTGCAATTACCTCTAGGTTGCCATTAATCCTGAGTCAAAGTCGAGACAAACGAATCGGGAAGTTCTTAGTGAACTAATCAAGTTGCATGGGAAGACAGCTCTGGGAGGCAAATTGCCTGCCTATGATGGAAGGAAGAGTCTGTATACTGCTGGTTCGCTTCCTTTTGAATCAGAGGAGTTTGTGGTTACACTGCTTGATCCGGAAAAGAAAGACAAAGAAAGGTCTTCCCAGTTCACATATCACATCTCTTTTTCAGTTCAATACCAATGTTGTTTTCTATCTGCTGCAACTTAATCATGTTCATTTTGTAGGGCGGAAAGAGAATACAAGATCACAATTCGAATTGCTGGGAGAACAGACTTGTACCATCTTCACCAGTTTTTGCGTGGAAGACAGAGGGACATGCCTCAAGAGACCATACAAGTACTTGATGTTGTCCTCAGGGAGTCGCCGTCTTGGAAGTATAATAGCTACACAGTTCTTTTCTTGAATTTCTAAGACTAACCTTCTATCCAGGGCACTAACAAATTCTTGATAATCATTGCAGTTATGTCACAGTGTCCAGATCCTTTTTCTCTACTACTTTTGGTCACAGAGGAGACATTGGTGAGGGGCTTGAGTGTTGGAGGGGTTACTACCAGAGCCTGCGCCCAACACAAATGGGGCTTTCACTGAATATAGGTAACACCACTTATGTTTTTGTTGACAATTGACCCCATGGCTTTTGTTTTATCTGTTTTGGTACTGTAATTTTAATGTGGTTTCCCATGTTCCTTTTTTCAGATATATCTGCAACATCCTTTTTTAAGCCCGTGACAGTGATCAAATTTGTGGAAGAGTTCCTGAACATACGTGACACCTCTCGTCCTTTGTCAGACAGAGATCGTGTGAAGGTAAAGATTTCAACACTGAGAATCTACAAAAACCTCCTGAACAGTATGTCATTCTATTAGCTGCTATTTGTTAACCAATCTTACTTGACTTCAATTGTATTCAGATAAAGAAAGCATTACGTGGAGTCCGTATTGAAACAAGTCACCAGCAGGACCAGATCAGAAGATACAAGATAACTGGGTTAACTCCCATCCCTATGAGCCAGCTGATGTAAGTATCCATCTTTAATGGCTGCCTTCCTTTCTCTTATACAACATTTATGTTTTAGAAAGTTTGTTATAAGATTTTGTGCATGTTTGTATATAGGTGTATGAGTACTAGGTATAATACATGGTTTAGGAGTAATATAATTTGGAGAAAATATTGCCTGAGGTTGAAATATATGATGCTCTGTTCCTTGCTGAAGATTAATTCTGAATTAGTTTATAGAACACTTACTAACTCCTTGTTAGTTTGTTGTATACCAATATCATAATTTGATTGTTCTGACCTATGTCAACATTGTTTTATCAACTTACATTCATTCTTTGTCATTTTAGATTTCCTGTTGATGACAAGGGAACAAGACAGACTGTTGTGCAGTACTTTTGGGACAAATATAACTACAGATTGAAGTATGGTTCTTGGCCCTGTCTTCAGGCTGGCAGCGATTCTCGTCCCGTATATTTGCCTATGGAGGTACTGTATCCATTGTCATTCTGTTTTAATTTAGTTATTTGCTTAATGTTTAGTGTTTCATCCAAAAAATGATTTCAGGTTTGCAAGATCGTAGAAGGGCAGAGATACTCTAAGAAGCTTAATGACAGACAAGTGACCAACATACTTAGAGCGACCTGTAAACGTCCCCAGGAGAGGGAGCAGAGCATCCGTGATGTACAATCCTGACCTTATTTTCTTCTCTAATTATTAGAACAATGGTGTTTTTCTCTGTTGGGTATCATGATTTTCTCTGATGATTTCTAATATGCCACAGATGGTTGTTCATAACAACTATGCTGAGGATAAGTTTGCTCAAGAATTTGGCATCAAAGTCTGCAGCGACCTTGTGTCTGTTCCAGCCCGTGTGCTGCCTCCACCCTTGGTAAATTTGCAAGATTCACTTTTTGTTTGCAAGAAGTTTAGTGTTGATGAATTACTTTGTTGTTTATTTTTTTTGAGGATTAATAAGTTTCTTTATTTTATTTCAGTTGAAATATAATGACTCTGGTAGGGAGAAAACTTGCGCCCCAAGTGTGGGACAGTGGAACATGATTAACAAGGTGAGGTTATGCTCTTAACTACATATGTTTCTATGAAGTTTGTTGAGTATTGCTTTAATTGAAACTGTCAAGCATCTTTGCACTCTGATTGTCAAGCCTTCAGGAATTAGAGGGTATCTGTCAGTGACCAGTCTTTAGATGTTGAAAGCTTTCTTACTATGTTTTGGTGCCCTTTTCCAGAAAATGATCAATGGTGGAACTATTGATAACTGGACTTGTTTGAACTTTTCTCGCATGCGTCCTGAGGAGGTACAGAGGTTCTGTATGGACCTGACTCATATGTGCAATGCCACAGGAATGGTAAGTTGTCCACTATCTATATGTGTTCTGAATTATGATGTGTAATGTTGTCATTCCAGGTAGTTTGCTATATATGACAATTGAGTTATTAACTTATTATCATCTCTGCAGAATGTCAATCCAAGGCCTTTTGTTGAAGTCAAGTCAGCTGCTCCTAACCATATTGAGAATGCTTTGAGAGATGTACACAGGAGGGCCACACAAATGGCTGCCCAACAGGGAACAGGAAGTCAGCTACAGCTTCTAATTGTAATTCTGCCTGACGTTAGTGGTTCCTATGGTATGCACAGTTATCTAGGTTGTACACACCTTTGTAATTTTTTGGAATTTAAGTAGTATACTTATGACATTTTTACTTTGGCAGGAAAAATCAAGAGAGTCTGTGAGACTGACATTGGGATTGTATCCCAATGTTGCCTGCCAAAGCATGCTAGCAGGCCAAACAAGCAATACCTGGAAAATGTTGCACTCAAAGTCAATGTGAAGGTGAGAATGTGAGATATATATTTTCTTTGAGCAAATTTTGTTGGTTCTTTCTTACAGGAATGCAATGGTTCATTTCCTTGAGCAGGTTGGAGGGCGCAACACAGTTCTTGAGCGAGCCTTTGTACGCAATGGCATACCCTTTGTGTCAGAAGTCCCAACAATCATCTTTGGCGCTGATGTCACACACCCCCCACCAGGAGAGGACTCTGCATCATCCATTGCTGCTGTTAGTTTCTTCTTATTACTGTCAATTTCTCATTTCTTAATCATTATTTAGGTGTACAATGTGATAATCGTGCTGTTACATGGTTGTACTTTTCATGTTTGTGCAGGTTGTGGCATCTATGGACTGGCCAGAAATCACCAAGTACAGAGGTCTTGTTTCTGCTCAACCACACCGGCAAGAGATAATAGAAGACCTGTTTACTGTCAGTAAAGATCCGCAGAAGGGGCACAATGTTAATGGTGGCATGATCAGGTTAGTTGTGGTTGATCTGAGTAGACTTACTGTCAGTTCTCACATGGTTTATGTTAGGAACTGACATGGTCCTTTTTTAGGGAGCTACTGATTGCTTTCCGCAGGAAGACAAACCGCAGGCCTGAGAGGATAATATTCTATAGGTATGTGGTTCAAATTCTTATTTTTGGTGCATGCTTGTATTCTGTTGTGTGAATTGTGTTGACTGATCACTCTTATACAGGGATGGTGTAAGTGAAGGTCAATTCAGCCATGTACTGCTTCATGAAATGGATGCCATCAGAAAGGTAATGATTTCCTTCATCAATATTTGTTTGCCAAATATGGTTTGCGTTGCTATATATCCATGTTGGTGGTTTTGTGACTATTGTTCTCTTTCTGTTTCAAGGCATGCGCCTCTTTGGAGGAGGGATACCTACCTCCAGTCACGTTTGTAGTTGTCCAGAAAAGGCATCACACGAGGCTTTTCCCTGAGGTTCACGGAAGGCGTGATATGACTGACAAAAGTGGAAACATCCTCCCTGGTTAGTGGTTTTTGTGTCACTGTTGTGGAGTGCATATAGCTAATTCTTCTGTTAGTATTTTCTGATATGGTATTGTTTTGTGCTATGTGCTGCAGGAACTGTGGTTGACCAAAAGATTTGTCATCCTACTGAGTTCGATTTCTACTTGTGTAGTCATGCTGGTATTCAGGTAATTATATATATCAGTACCTTGGTGCACATTCTTTACCCTCAACATCATTATTGAATATTGAGTGTCAAATTTTTTCTTTCAGGGAACAAGTCGGCCCACCCATTACCATGTCCTTTATGATGAGAATCATTTTACTGCTGATGCACTACAGTCACTGACAAACAATCTTTGCTACACGTAAGTTCAACTCCTCCCTCATGAGTGCTTTGCCTCTCTCCGACTCTTTGCTTTTACCTAACATCTATCTGAATTTGTGAAATGCAGCTATGCTCGTTGCACCCGTGCTGTGTCAGTGGGTAAGTTCTTTATTTGTATCTGTTGCTTTATATTGTAATTTGCTCTTTGAAGCTTGATTCACTGATATAAGTTCATTCTCTGTGAACATAACACTTGAGAAAATTTCAAGTTATTTGATATTCTAACTGTGAATTGTAGTAGTGTATGAAAGTCTTGGTAGCATTGTTGTTTGAAATTTTTTGATGTATAGCCTTGTAAATTGGCACAGTATTCTAAATGTCACTCAATGGTTATCTGAATCTTCACTGAAATAAGTAGCCAATGATATTGTTGCCAGCTCTAAAATAATCTTACTGTTGCCTGTAAGGCTGTACCAATAGTATGAACATCTACTTTCTGGAACCGTGCATATTCTTGATATTCTTGCCATGTAGATTGGTTCACTGTGTCACACATAGTATTCTTAATGTCTCTGCAATGTGTTATCTGGAATTTCACTGAAATAAGTAACCAAAAATACTGTTGCCAGCTCTAAAATAATTTTATCTGCTGGATTCATGATCATATTTTCTTTGTTGTAGTTAATCCTACTGTTGCCTGTAATGATGTACCAATAGTATGAATATCTACTTTCTTGAACCATTCATCATTTCTTGATATTCTTATGTGCTGTAGATGTTAAATATTTGGTTAACCAGACATCACTGATGGATGCTCTTTGCTTTCCAGTCCCGCCTGCCTACTATGCCCACCTTGCTGCATTTCGTGCTCGCTACTATGTGGAAGGAGAAAGCTCGGATGGTGGCTCGACTCCTGGCAGCAGCGGACAGGCAGTAGCTCGTGAGGGTCCTGTGGAGGTGCGCCAACTTCCGAAGATCAAGGATAACGTCAAGGACGTTATGTTCTACTGCTGAACTGCTCCAAGTTTGGTGTGCAGTTTCTTTTTGCTAAATGATAGGGTGCTGTCTTTTTTGGTTGGGATGCCAAGATGTTGGTGAGAAGTGGTTGATTGTGGTAGTTTTCTTATGATGGACTTGTCCTTATTTTGGTCCTGGTTACCATACTGTCATCTTGGTATTCGAAGTAGCTAGGGTCATAACTGAGCTTGTTGGCCTTCAAGGCCTGAAACTCTGGATGGAACCAATGCAAGTACTCTCTTAAGTTTTATATTCTTGGTGTCTCCTGTTTGCTAATCTACCTTGCTGCTTGGCCTGCTTAAAATGTTATTGTTCTGGAGAAAATGAGATTAAGTTTTCAGTTTAATTTGAACCATTTTTATTGCATCTGTCCTGATCTGTTTGATTCTGTACTTTGGATGGCCAAGTGCCCAAGTCCCTTTACAAGCTACAAACTTAATCTCATTTTCGTGGCAGCGTGGCTTGTGACTTGACTTCCATTGAGCTAACAGAATCAAATGGATCTTGACAATAGCAGTTGAAGCCCTTTTAAGTCTTTACTGGTTTCACAAGTTTCTGTCTTGTATCCCACTGTACAAAAGGATAGTGTGGAAATCCTTTGCTGCATTGTTGTGATTTTTGTAAGTTTGGATAAAGGATAAAATTTCATTGCTGGTATGGCCTGTGCTGGGTTTTGATCTGCTTGGCATGACCAGACAGGTGTGAAGTTCATTGCTGGTGTCGCCTCCTTGCTGGACTCAAGTGATGCTATCCCAGAAAGTCCGCGAATGCTTATCAGATGGTTAGGAAAGATGGATTTAGAAGCCAGCAAAAGCTTTGTCCATGTAGTGTTAGGTTAGCCTTATAATGTTCAAATTTTGCACAGAAAACATAAGGTTAGCTTAAGTTTTATAGTAGTTCCTTTGGGCAGATCCTGGTTCCACCCCTCAACTCTTCATCAGGTACAGCTGCTGAGTTCCTTACGCTATCACCAGACAGCTAACAGACAGTCTCGGCTATGTTCCAGCAGATGGACGGCAGGCTGCTCTAGCTACAGCGTGCAAGAGCACTAGAGCGGCGGCGGCCATAATTCGATGGAACCAGGACCTTTATGTTACCTGAAACACCACTTTAGTAGTACAAGATATAAAGAAAGCACAAGCCTCAGACTGTAAACAGTCTCATTTGTTTCATTCCAAAAGAAAATTCCATAGAATTAGAAGGGCATCTGGTGCATACCAGTAAAACACATGTACAGAGCTGTAATGGTTTACACAAAATTAGTACATGTCTCCATTCTACTAAGTAGAAACTAGCAAGCTTAAAACTTCTGGTAGAGAACTATCAGCTTGCTAGGTTGTAATATTGTACAACCTCCCAAAATGGGGAGAAATCAGTACTGTAAAAGTGTGTTCTCATTTGGCACAGGATCTACTTGACTGTGATGTCGATGTGAGCAGACAGCAGAACCGCCATGTAGCAGTCCAACGGATCCAGTTCTTTCCTACCTCCGAGGCACTACTTCAACGCCTGTAGCGGTAACGCTTGAAGTTGAAATAGAGATGGAGAATACCACGCTCAAATGTACACTTGAACCCCTTCTTGTGCGAGTATTCCCATTCCTTGTTCACAATACGGAAAGCCTGCAGAGGATAACAAAGTGAACAAGCTGCTCCATGATAAAGCCAAGGAAAATAAAACTAAACAAATCAAGGCACAAAGCTCACAATATCCTCGTATGGAGGGCCCGCATGAAATCTTATGAGGCAAGTGTCACCAGTGCTTCCATCTTTCTCTATACTGTATGTTGGTGCCTTTGATTTATCCACAAGATCAGGGTAAAATATATTGAACTTGTAACCTTGAACAATTTTAGGCGGTGGGTTGTCGTGGTCATAATGAGTTTGGTTGTATTTGTTCCATTCATATCCAGTATGCACCCGATTGAAGTACTTGGGCTTTCTTGGTCGATACTTGTCATGCCACCAGTACACCTGCGAAAAAATGAACAAGCATATGCCATCAGCAACCAGTTGAGTAAAATGTTAGCATGCGGTAGGTTGATGCACCAAAAGTTGCTAAATCATGCTCCTAGTGTGTAAAGCTCGTTACCACCCACAGCTATCAAACCTAAATATGCATTAGCCCAGTATTCAACTGTCTAAATATACTCAACTGCACATTAAATGAATTTGGAATTCAGCAGATAGACATTATGAGATTGTTTGAAAATGTTGATGTAGCTTGAGACATGTTCTATATAGTTCTGAATAAAACAAGATTATTTGAACGTAACCATGTCTTTCTAGAGCAGCACTAAAAAATTGTCACAGTTATGCCAGATCCCAGATGGATTCAGAGAACTCTCTCACTAATCCAGTACATAAACATAATAGTGGAATGTTGATACATAGCTAATGTCATGTTACAATGCCCCACAGACGCGATGGGATCCAAAGAATGCCCAGAAGGCAAATGATGCAAACCTGTGAATCAAGGTTCACTTCAGCACCCGCACCAAATACGGCATCCCCTTCCTCCATAGCTCCCATCGTTTTTATGGCCTTCATCTCCATTTCATCAGGTACTCTTGCCTTTGCTTTGATGGCTTCCTGAACTTTCCTTTGATGCTCCAAAACTACAACTTCACGTTTTCGGTCCTGGAGATAATTAAAAAAGCAGAGTCTGAGTTGCTAAACTCATTCCAAATGTCCAATCAATTCAAAAAATGAACCCTAGCACATGATGTTATTAAGAACAATATTTTCCAATTTTTTTTGCATAAGAACTCTAGGGAGCCCTCATATGGAGGTCAATGTTAAAGAATGTTACAATCAAATTATCAAAACTAAGTAATAACTGATATAAATGAATCAATGCTGCTCTCAGGGTAAGACATGCATGAAAACTTGCAGAAGCTTGGAAGGCCATCCACTTGTCATAAGATTAAAAAAAAAAGACTCACTAGACCTTTTTGTCCTAATATTGTTTCTAGGGCAACTTTATCCTATTAGTGGGGGTTAGCTTGTTCTGCTGCTTAATTTGGAGTCCAGTTACTAATCCATCTATGACAAATAAACTACTCAGCTAACTGCGCTCCAGCAAATAACTATTACAGTTCTTATCACATTTCTATTGATATTATATTATTATTAGATAGAAACACAGGACTCTACCAGTTCAGCCTTGTCCTCCTCAGGATCAATTGCATCTTCATCTTCATTGCCATGCATTAGCTGTGGAGAAAATGATCCATCTTCTTCCAAATGATTATCTGTGTGCTGAGGTATTGGCTCGGGCGAATATCGTTTATCATCTACAAATAGAACACATATCAGAAATCACTCAAATACTCGAAAATAGAGTTGGTTGAGTAATCAGAAATTAAGGCAAACCTTCATCATCATCATGCATCTCATCCTCCACTTTATCGTCAATTTCTTTCTCAGATTCCACTTCCAGTGCAGCAGTGCCAGGATGCTCCAAACGATGTAGATTCTTCCTTAGGATAGAAGCATGGATCTCCCTCAGGCAAGCCTGCAATCCAAACAAGCATTTTTCTAAGTATACGACGACATAGCCTTTTGTCCCAAGCAAGTTGGGTAGGCTAGAGATGAAACCGAAAAGAAACAAGGGTGGGAGAAACACATAAAGCACATGATAGCAGGTAGAGTTATGGGTACACAGAGAAGGCAAAAAAAAATTAAAGTATAAATTGCAAAATAAGTATTCAGAATTTCAATAGCGCAGCTCCAGATTGTAAGCCTTTAAATAAGGGCCAGTTCGGCACAACTCCACCTAAAACAGCTCCTCCTCCTGTAGTAGTACTGTATCGCGGAGGAGCCGGAGCAGGAGCCAGAAAAAGTGGCTCCTCCGACCCTCCCCTTTTCTAGTTCATTTGGCGCCTCGATTTGCGAAACAGCTCCTTGCTACAGTATAGAATAGTGCTTGTTTGCTGTAGCAAGGAGTCGGAGCCGTTTTTGGTGGAGATGTGCCAAACTTGCTACAGTATATTCGTGCAGAATAGTGCTGGTTTGCTGTAGCTAGTCGGAGCCGTTTTGGTGGAGCTGTGCCAAACTGGCCCTAAGTTTCAGATCATGCAAAGTAGGGCCTTTTCCATATTCCTGAGAGGTCTGATTAATATACAATGTCATTTGCAGACAATCAGACCCACTGATGTACCTTTGCTTTGTAAATATGAAGCCGTTTCAGAATAGCCTCCCAGTATTCAACAACTTTTGCAGTTCCAGAGCGCATTTGAGATTCAATTTGACTTTGCATATCTTCAAGCTCAGTGGAAGTTTTGCCATCCAGAAGGCTTCTTACATCTCCCTCAATACTTGCATGCAAACCTCTCTCTTCTGCAAGAACCTCAGGTGGTGGTTCCTCACCACGGACCCTAGCCCGATCTATGGCATCTCTTTTCCGAGCCTCACCTAGCTCCCAGTCGCATACCACCATGAGTGCCTGAAGAATTCAGATCAACGGGACATTAAGTATTAGCATTATTGCTAATCATATGAGCAGAGCAACACAAAATCAAATAACCTGAACATAAAAGTTTTTACTGTCATGTAGGGCCAAAAAAACAAACTTGACATAGCTTCTGTAAGGAACTAAGGAAAAAACATATGAGGAGCTACTCCCTCTGTCCCAAATTATAGGTCATTTTAGCTCTATCTTTCATAGCTTTTTCTATGTACCTAAATATACGCTATGTGTATATACATAATAAGAACTATGTATTTAGATTTTACAAAAGTCAAAACGACCTACAGTTTGGAACGGAGGGAATATAGATTATATCACATATTTTTCCCTGGACAGATAAGATCTATCATAGGAAAATAAAGGCTACTATCAGTTGCTAAGTTTATGCCACCACTCCCTATCAGGACTACACTGTTCCATAATAAGCATTTTAACATAAAAATACACATTTTATACATCTTACTCACAGTTATTCATGAAGGTCCTTAGAAATTCATCTTAATGCCTACACATTTACTCTGAAGTGAAAGAAAAAGACATGTACCTCCCAGTACTTCACATTTGTTTGGCTTTCCCTGTCCAGATCAAGATGCATCTTAATGTCATCACGTAGCTCTTCCATTTCCTTCACAGTTAATCCCTGATATTTTGCAAAAGACATATTTCAGGAAGTGCTAAGTTTAAAAAAAAAGCAAGCATCTCTTTTACTTGTATTGTACGATGATAGTGATGACATAGAATGGTTTTAAAAACCCAAGTAGAAAATTATACAGGAATGGTACTTTTTCTCTACCAAAATTGCAATGGGTTTAGGGTGAACAAATGACACTTACCTTGAACACCAGATAGGGCTCATTTAACTCAACATCAAATTCATCTGAGAAACTAAGATTCTTCAGGAGAACATCAATAGGCTTTGTACGCCCCTCCCGCAGCCTGATCTCAGACCTAACTTTGCTTTGATCAAAATGAAACTGCATTCCAAAATGAGAAATGATAGATAAATAACAAGTGCATATCGACTCCAACAGAATTGCATTTTTCAGGTTCTAAAATGGTAACCTCTTCTTCTTTCTTCTCCCAGTCTTGAAATTCAGCACGTGCTCTTTCTCTAGCTAGCAATTGCTTCAAAATGGCAAATACATGTATTTAATTCCAAATGTAAGAACTACTTTTGAATCTAAGGTATAAGACTATCTTAAAAAAGATATATATGATCATCAAATACAAACCATTTCCTCTTCATGCTGTGCCTTTTCGATTGCTCTTTCTTCTCTTCTTTTCTTAACCTTTTCTATTTCAGCCTATATTTGACATTGTGAATGGATTAGGCACTGAAATAAAATAAAATATATGAAGCTACAAACCCTATTAATTCAGTTTAAGTACATCTCCAAGTCAACTAGTTAAAGGGGTACAATGACTACAATTAAGCCTTACAGTTTTAACTAAGGAAAAAAACAGGAACAGGATAAAGAACCAGTAGAGAAATTCTTGGTTGTAGTACCATTCTTTCTTGCTGTCTCTTCTTCTCTGATTTGACAGAAATGTCCACCTTTTGTCCCTGAGATACATCACGCTCTATCTTCTTTCGCCACACAAAACTGTGAAAAGATAAGATAAAGGGCATCCTTTTTTGAATATCGTTTTGTCACATATGAAAGCAGCTGCTCAAGGAATCTTGTAGTGGTAATGTAAAAATAGGGTAGCAAATAATCTGGGTTAAGCCACTAACATTTTACTTTATGTCAATATCAATAAACATTAGTAAACTTATGATCCCAACGTAAACTTACTACCAGAAAAGTGTGAACATAAAGTGCAGTGATATGCTAAACTTTATGACAAAATATATGGTATCTGAAAACATAGATATCAGTATATCACATAACACAATAATGGACACAAGCAACAATGATTCAGTAAATTCGAATAAACAACATTACTAAAGCAAATATATCTTTAGAATTTGCATGACTGTTCTTAAATAACCATATAAGTCATGCGAACACACAGAATTCCCATGGTCATGTCAGAGAATTGCTTAAACATAAACTTGGTCAAACTAGCCATTTAAGAACAGCTATCAGGTCGGCAATAATTTTAATGTTATACTACAGCATAATATGTTCAACTGATTACGTATTATTAGTTTATTACCATAATACTCCCTCCGTCCTGAAATACAAGGCATTCAATGGTTCAAAATTTGTCCCCAAATATAAGGCATCATAGAAATTTTTGGTAAGTACCCAATCAACTCAATTAAAGACTTGCCAAATATTGCACTTGTTAACTAAAAAACTTACCTTTAATTATCATTGGCTAAGGGCATATGTGACATTTTCCCACCTCTTTAATCTGTCCTAAAAATCCTAGAATGCCTTATATTTCAGGACGGAGGGAGTAGCCTAAAGTCAGGAAGCCAAATTATTTTCGTTGAGCTATTTAGCTGCGTCCAGCAAGGTAAATCATTTTTTTCTGCCGGTAATGGAAGATACCATTACAAATCTATCATACATAAACAGGTAATGATGTACAAATAAAATCATGCTGATATCTGCCCAAGTAGAGCGTGCCACTAGTTGCCACAAGATGTTAGTTCTATTGCTAGAGTCTTATCCATATGAGCCATTAGAAGCGAGAGCAATAAGATGTTTGCTAGGTTGTTATATAGGTGGCTACCTGCCAATGGTTGAACTAGTTTTGACAACGCACCATTTTCTCATTCTAGCATAAAAGAAGTGTGAAAGATGCACAAGGAACCTCTGCTGCCCCATTCTCTCTGGGTTTCCCCTCCTCCAACAATTGTTAATGTTGAGCCCAAATATCTTCCCCAGGTAAGAAGAATTACTGAAGGGTTTCACAATTTTGCAGGAGGGGGAAATAATTCACATACTTCTCTGTCAGGTTGGGATCGCCAAAAGGGTTTGAATCATTGGAGTACCCTGAAACCGCATTCGCCTTCAGCTTCTTCGCCACCTTCTCAGCCTGCGCAACCGCCACCAGCCAACAATGAGTCAGCAAGTAAAGCTCCTAAAGCAACCCTAATTCCAGCCCAACCAACCAAACGGAGACACACCCCACCTCTACCCGCCCAGTCCCAATACCTTCTTCTGCGCCTTCTTCGCCATGTACTCCACGATCTGCTCCTCGGTGACGTCCCGGCGCCTCCGGCTGCCGCTCCTCCCCCGGCGTCCTCGGCCGCCGCCGGAGTCCGACCCGGAATCCTCGCTCCCGCTGCCGCTCGCGTCGCTGGAGGAGGATGGGGTGTCCCTCCGGCGGCGGCTCCTGCGGCTGTGGCGGCTCCGCCTACGGCGACGCGAGCCGCCGCTGGAGTCCGAGGCAGATTCCGAGTCGGACGGGGACGGGCTGCGCCGCCGCCGCCGCCGGCCCTCGCTGTCGCGGTCCCGCTTCGGCATGTCGGAGATGGGAGGGAAAGCCGTCACAGAGTCGTGGGCTGGCTGGGTAAATTGGAGTGTAGCGTGACTTAATTGAGGTCGGTTATTCTTGTTCGTTGGGTTGGGCCGCAAGGAGGCCATGTATGATAGGGTCCAAATGGAACTGCTCAATGAAATTACTTTTCTTCTTTTGGTACAAATATTTGAACCACGGCCTCCTCTCGGGAAAAAAAAAAAAAGAAAACCCCCAAGAAATAAAACGAAAAGGTGTGATTCAAAGAAAATGAAAAGAAAGGATAGGAAAGAGGTGTCCTTGGATGCATTACGCAAGGAATGATTGAACTGTGCCATCACCACTGAACATTCTTCTTCTTCTTTTTGAAATAAGACCACTGACTGAACATTCAGGCTGAGCTATCATGGTCCAGCGGTGGGTTAATTCAGGCTGAGCTGTCATGGTCCGTCGAGTCTATCTCGCATTGACTCCTGGCAACGCAAGCAAAAGCCCGTGGTGGAATGCCCCATGCCGTCCGTGGCGTGCTCCGCGACAGGGCTCCATGCCTCCAGAGACATTGCTGTCTCCATTGCTGATTGCTGAAGGATGAAGGCAGCTGGCTATGGACCTTGGAGAAAAGGCAAGCTCGCTCGGTCGCTCCGTGTCCCGTCATTCATTTCAGTCTCCGTGTGACGTCGCCCTGTTCGCTTGGCTTATCGGCCACCAAGATTTTCTCTCACAACAAACCAAACCACAAAGAATCGCGTAAGAAGATTTTCTCTGCCGACAAACCAAAGACCACCATCACCCACCAACCAACCAACCGAAAGCTGTTGGATCATAGGACCCGTGAGTCCGACGACTCCTCTGCTTCCAAAGCAGCCGTCTCATCTCTCAACTTCTTCTCGCGTCATCTCTAATCGCAAGTCCAAGCAAGGAGTGCTCGTGATACTGTCGGCAGGACACAGTACAGAGCCAATCACAACAGCCTGCAGTGTCGCCCGGGTTCGTCATGCAGCTTATCAAGAACATTTTAAGTTTTTCACCATGTTTCTTTTATCTCTCTCTCTCGAATTAGTTGAAGATCAAAAAAGTGGCAGTAACAAGTATACACCCGTACAGCAGCAAGAAGAAAGGACTTGTTCTACACTATCACTACTGCTCTTCTGCTAAAAAGATCACACACTATAAGCGTGCACCCAATCACCTGGCAGCGCTCGTTTGAGCTATATTTGAGCTCAACTGAGAACAGCGTGCACCCAAGTCAAAACCGAGCGTTTAGCTCGCTGCGTGTGGGGGGGTGGCTGCTAGCTTGGACTGAGTCAACGCAAGCGCCCGGCCGGCACGACACTGTAGTGGTCTACTTCGCACTTCGCAGTATACTAGCTCTTCCTCCCGTTGACCGCCGTTGGCTCCCCCTCCACCTCCTTGGGCCGCTTCAGATCCTCCTCCTCTGCGGCGGCGGCGTTGTCCCTGAACTTGGCGTAGATGTCTCCCTTGTAGAACTTCCTGGTCCGCCACACGAGCACGAGCGACACGAGCGCCCCGGCCACCGTGGCGGCGGTGATGATGAGGAACGCCTTGTGGAAGCACTGCACGCCGAAGCAGGTCTTGTCGCCGCCGGCGAGGGACCCGCCGTGCTGCTTGGCGGCCTCGGCGTCGTAGAGCGCGCCGGCGACGCGGACGTTGAGCACGTAGGCGCCGATGGGGCTCGCCACGGACCCGAAGTTATAGAGCGTGGAGTAGTACTTGAGCCCGAACACCTCGGAGATGATGGCGAACAGCAGCGGCCACTGCGCGCCGAAGCAGAAGCCGATCACCACCGACGCCGCGTACAGCGACTGCGGCACGCCGAAGGCGATGAGGAGGTGGCCGACGCACGAGAGCAGGAGCACCAGCGTCAGCATCAGCGGCCGCGGGAACCTGTACCGGGCCAGGAAGATCTCCGAGGCGAACCCGGAGGTGACGCGCCCGGCGTAGTTCCAGATGCTGATGAGGGAGACGAAGGTGTTGATGCTCTTGGCAGGGTAACCCAGGGACTGCCCGATCTGGCCCATGTTGTCGATCGCCGTCAGCGTGCCGCCCACGCCGCAGATGGTCGCCAGGAACAGCACCAGCATGTCCACGCTCACCAGCGCCTGCAGGATCGTGTAGTCCTCCCCCTGCGCCGGCGGGCTGAACATGTGCCGAAGGCACGAGCCCAGGCAGCCAGACTTCGGCGGCGGCGGCGGCTCCAATGTTTGTTCTGTGGAGCTCTGCAGCTGGCTCTTGTTGGTCGCCGGCTCATCAGCTGACACCATCTGCAGGTCAGCAGCTGGCTTCTCGACGGTCACGGTGGGGGGCTCGCGGAGGGACTCCTCGAGCTCCTTCTGAATCTTGTACTCCTGCTTGACGACGACGGCAAGGGGTAGGAGGAGGACGAGGAGCAGCGCGGCGGCGGACACCCCGTAGGCGGCGTGGGAGAAGTTGACCTGCTTCTGCACGACGATCATGACGAGGAGGTAGGTCGCGAGCGCGATGGAGATGTAGAGGAAGCAGAAGAAGGCGTCGTTGCTGGTCGCCGCCGACGCGCCCGCGCCGCGCCGGCTGGGGCGCGGGTACGGCATGATGCGGACGGTGTGGACGAAGAGGATGGAGATGGCGGCGGGGAGCCACGCGATGAGCAGCACGAGCGACTTGGCGTCGTCGCCGTAGATGGCGAGGTAGAGCTGCGTGAAGATGGCGCCGCTGAGGCCGACGAAGCCCTTGAGCAGGCCGAGCACGATGCCCCTGCTCTCCGGGAAGTTCTTGACGCAGGTGACGAGCGCGCCCGTGTTGGCGAAGGACTGCGAGTTGGCGCCCACGCAGATGTAGATGCACATGAGCCACACGGGGGGACGCGCCGTGCGCCCGTCGATGGCGAGGTAGATCATGAGGTACCCCACGAGGTTCATGGCGGCGCCCATGGCGAGCACCACCCACGGCGGCGTCACCTCGTTGATGAGGCCGGACAGGACGCCGACGTTGGCGCCCAGGTCCTTGAAGAAGGAGAGCGTGTTGAGCGTGCGCTGGTCGTACCCCAGCGACAACTTGAGCACCTTGGAGTAGATGCCGAAGATGTACGTCGCCCCCGACGCCGACAGGATGAGCAGGCACGCGAACACCATGAACCAACGGCCCAACACCACCTGCCGGACGAACCGCGCCGTCAGCACCTGCGGCCCGCCGCCGCCGCCGCCGCCGCCGCCGTCCCCGGACGCGAACGCCATCGCGCCACTCCTCGCCCTCTCTCGTCGGCCCTCTGCTTCGACGCTTGTCTGGTGGCGAGCCGAGCCGGTGACTGACACAGGTGCACAGAGCGCGGCGCGCCTGTGCAAGTGCAATATATAGAAGGGGATGGGCGGATGGTAGGAGAAGGGTGTGTGACTCAACTCTTGACACTGCAGAAGAAAGTGAGCGTCGCTAGCATGTCTTGCACTGCACAAGGATATGTTTTGCCTGGAGCTGGGGAGTTCTCAGGCCACCGATAATGGTCACAATTTTTGCCAATTTTTTTGAAGTGTTTAGCCTAAACTAGATGGGGATAAGATTTTTGGGGCCAAGTAAGAGTCCACACGCGCTAACGGTTCGTTTGGCTTATCAGCTACTGCGTGCGCAAGATCTTTCTCTCGTGAACAAACCAGAACACTTTAATGGTCAAAGAAGATCTTTTCTCTCGAGAACAAATCAAGACTACATACCAAAGAACCAGCAAACGAACAGGCTGTAAGTTTTTTCTAAAAAAACGAACGTGCTAAGTTTTTTAAAAAAAACAAAAGGGCGCAGCATCCTAGCTATCTTGGCTTAACTAGCTAAAAATGAACAAAATTGTCAAAAAAACTTAATTCAACAAACTAGCTAAACTTGCCCTTGCTATCCTGTGCTAGCTAAACCGGGGGCTTCGCTAGCCATGTTTGACTAGCAAGTCATCCCCTAGTGCATGAGTATGACATGCGAGACCCACTGGTGGTGGAGTATTTTAGCTAGTGATTTTTAAAGAGTCTTTTAGAGTTTCTCAAGCAACTTCCTCAGTTGTAATGTTGTTTTGTCACAGGCTAGAGGATTATTTGGCCGCCCATTCTTGCGGATCTTCGGCTGTGGACCCAGACTGCATTATTGCCAAGACATGCCATGGTCCTCAGGGAATAGACTGTCTGTTCGCCGTTTTGCCCTGTTCTTCAGGAAATAGAAATAGAACAGGAGCGAGAGCAACCTGTAGAAAAACCATGGCTGGCTGGCTCTGAGCGGCAGCCATGGCCCATGGCCATGATCCTTGGAGACTGTTTTGCTCAGGGTCTATCATGCAATTTTCATACATTAATCACCTGTGGCTGCATGATTAATCGGATCGACGACCTTGACTCGAGGGTTTACCAGGAGGATTTGCAAGGACTGATGAGAGCGATCTTTGTTGAATAAACAGTGTGTGTATGTGTGTGTAGGTGAAGCATACTGAATCTGGACTCTTGCAACTGGCTTTCTTCCTTATCCCAAGATGCTGGACGCCTGGACCGGCATCTCAGAGTCAGAGTGACCGACTTTTTTGTTTTTTTTTTGCCTTTTTTCGAAAGAATCTCACAAATGCGTCCCTCCTGGAAAGATTTCAAAAAATGGACCCCCAGCTCGGCGCCATGGACAGCGGCGCCGAGCTTAGACGTCTCGGCGTCACAGATCACGGCGCCGAGATGGTCCCATTCCTGGCCCGCGTGTGCGTACGTGGTGTCCGACGTGGCCAGGGGGTCGGCGCCGTGGATCGGGCGCGCGACCCCGCGCCCGATCCGTGGCGCCTACCCTCGGCGCCCTGATCCACGGCGCCGAGGGGCCTTCATAGCCCGTCCCCTTCCCAGCCGAACCTTCTTCGGTTTTTCTCTACCTCCTGTTCCTCCCCTCCTACGTCTCCACATTTCGATTCCTAAGATTTGACCATAAAAACTTCGATTTGATCTGTAGATTGTGACAAGGCAAGTATTTCCTCATTCCTTCTCAATTTTAACTCATTGATTTGTTGTTTATAAGTTGTATTAGGTCATATACATTCACTTTGTTAGTTAGGGTTTGAAGAAATATAAGTTTGCTATGAGTTGTATTATTTCTTTTGTTGGCAATGTGATTTGTTGAAATATGAGTTGTATGAAACTTATTGGCAATATTGTTGAAATATTTGAATCAACACATTAAAATTTGAAATATCATCTTGAAATTTGAAACATCACCTTGAAATTTGAAAAAGTATGTTCACTAAGATTATTAAGAGTGAAAAAATGTGTAGTTTATATTTGGAAAATGTAAAACTAAAGTGATTAACTAAAATGTAAAACTAAAATCAGAAACTAACTAAAATCAGAAACTTTTTTAGAATTAATTATCATCTTGTTTTGCAGCTGCAATGGCTACCTCGGTCCCGAGTTGGACTCAGAACTCCTCACCAAAACGAAGGTCAATGTAGAGGTGCCAAACGGGATCCACACTCCTATGTGCTTCTGCGGTGACAGTTGCAAGGTTGTTAGGTGCAAGGTTATGGGGTACGCGTACGGGATGAGGTTCTTCATGTGCGCAAACTATGCCCACGATCCGATCCAGCCATTCGACCGCAACCTTAGAGCAAAAGTAAAGACTTACGTTCATTTCTCAATTATTCATTGGTAATTTATGATTTAATATTTGCTGACGTGTCTTTGGATAAAGACCCCACCTCCTCTTTGTGATTTCATGCAGTGGCTAGATACTGAGCAGTCCGACTTCGACAAGAGCTACGTCGATGGAGAAGCCCGTGATGCAAGGGAGAGGTGGTTACGCATGGTTGAGTGTGAAAATAGAGAGGAGAAAAAGAAGGAGGAGCAGAAGGAAATGCGCCAGCGTCAGGAGATGAGAGAACGTGAAGCGGCCCAGGCTCGTGAAACCGATAGAGAGAGGAAGAGGGAGAGGGCTCGTCGGGCCAAGGCAGCTGGGCCGGATGCCATCAGGAAGGGGAAATACCCCCGTTGTACTCAGTAGACCTAGAGTATTATTAATTCTGGAGTCCGAGTGTATCAAATAATTCTAGATTGCATGTTATGTAACCTTTAGACTTTTAATCGAACTGTATTAGAGTGTGTTTTCTGCGTCTTTTGTGCTTCGTTAGATTGCTGCAATATAGATACTTGCCTGTGTTTCCTTTGAGTCACTGACGCGTTCCCCTCCCACAGATCGACTGGCCCACAACGCAAAGCAATACCCTAGTAGTAGAGTGTGTTTTCACCGCAACGTGCCTTAGTAGTAGGGTGTGTTTTCACCGAGTCACTACCGTGTTTCCCTTCCCACGGATCGAATGGCCCACCATTCTACTTCGACCTATATGAACCACCCTTCACTCATTTCCTTCTCACATCATTCAACAATGACTTCCAGGAGTGGGGATGAAAACGGTTTCGGTCCTGAGTTGTGGCAACAGCAATCTCCAGATTTCGTAGCCAATTTTCCACTAAAAGGAAAGAGTGACTTCACTTCCATGCGTGAAGTTAGAAGTTACGCACCCAAGCAATCGTGTTGTGGCCTAGGTGTTCACACGGTGAGTTATGCGTGATGCAAGTCTACGAGGGATGGAACAACTGCGGTCGCCGCTTCGGCACCGTCCATATGCGTGGGTAAGCAATGTAAACAAATTTGTTCATCACATTTCTTTGGTTCGCTAATGTTTTCTTACCTTTTGCGGTACTCCACCAAGCCGCAGAATTGCGGCTTCTCGCAATGGGTGGATCCACCAGCTATTGATCCCTATCAACAGTACATCGACTACTTGGAGGATGTCGTCATCTACAACTTGAAGCGGGAGCTGTCGGAGGCACTGGCTTCTCCAGATCCATCGTCTACCGCAGGAGATGATCGGTGTTGCAAATGTTCCACCTGCACTTGTGAATGCCACAACAAGATCAACTCACCAACTAAAGATTGGTTCCCTCCACCTTCACCTCCACCGCCACCCCCAGCTGGGTACTACTATATGCAGTCCCAACACTCCGGAGGCTCTATGTTGTCGGGGCAGTTCTCGTACAACTAGATTAATTAGGAATGTTGTAATCAAATTTCTAAATTCCCTAAGGCATGTTATGACTAGGTAAGGCACATGGTTAGGGTAGTAGAAGCGTCGTACATGCTATTGCAATATTGTCTGGTTGTTTAATGTAAGTCTCATGCGTTAAGTTGTGAAACTTGCAATTTCGTTTGTTGTATGAGAAAATTTTGGCAGCATCTCCCCTGTATTTTCATACATAGCATGACAGATAATTATGAATATAGTCATCCATACACAACCAAATTTAGCAACACACATTCCTCCATAATATAGTCCATACCACAATACATAATACAGTCCAGTCCATACCACAATCCATAATACAATTCAATCCATAGTACAATACATAAAACAATCCATAGTACAATCCATGATACATGCAATACAACGAGGAGTCCTCCTCTTAGTCTTACCCTTGCCCTTCCCTAGAGCATCGGTGCCTGGAGTGTATCTGTTTGGCGGGTGGATCAATCGACGTGGTGAAGCCTGAGTCGAAGGGGCATCATGTAGCTGAGATGGTCCAATCTCGTCCTGGCATGTCGTCGGCAACCTGCAACGGCGTGTCGTGTCCTCCGGAGCCTGTACCTGTCGATGGCTCGTGAACGTCATCCATCGTGACAGACCTACAACCGCAACGACCAGCTGCAAGCCCTAGACGCTTTGTTTGCATCACATGATATGGCTATAAGCAGTGTGCCTAGGTACTTGCCTTTAAGAAATGTGCCGTCGATCGAAAACACGGGACGACAATACTTAGATGCCTCGACACACTGAGGGAAGCACCAAAATGCACGAAAGAAAATTTGTCGTCCACCCTTAGTCTTGTTTGGATTTGCCATGTACTCATAATGCATGTCGGGATTAACCGTTTTGATTGCATTCAAAACTTCAGGCAACCTCTCATACGCGGTCTCCCAATCCCCATAAATCATTTTCCATGCCGCCTGCTTCGCCCTCCAAGCCTTACCATAGGTAATCTGATAACCATCATAAATCTCCTTAACTGTGCTTATAATTGTCGACACCTTCATATTGGGTTGTCCCTTCAAGATCTCCAACATGCGCTTGGCAATCAGTGTGGAGGTTAACTGGCGGTGCCTTCTTCTAAGCTCAAGTTCAACACATGTGTGTGGGCCAACAACCTTTGTGATCTTCCACTTACCGGTGAGCTTTTGTTTCCTTCCACAAACCTTCCAATTACAACCTTCCTTGTCGCACACAACTGTGTATCGCCGCTCCGCATACGAATGTAAGACCTTGTATGGCCTCTTTCGTATCACTGCATAATGCTGCAACCACCTCTTCAAAGAAGGAAGGTCATTCAAAACTAGGCCTTTCTCAATAACCATGCCGTGACTGGCCTCAGGAGCATCTAGAACGTCAGCATCCCGTCCTTCTGCAATTGCCATACCGGATAATTCAAGATTGCTAAATTCGTGTACCCTAATGTCAACACCAGGGAGAACACGCCTCATGAGCTCAACATCACTCTCTGTAAGCTCTCGAACCGGGCGGTCATCATCGAATCACCGGCCCTAGCAATGTCATAAGGCTCCTCCTCATTCATGTAATAAGGCTCATCATCATCCATGTCATGAGCCTCCTCTGCATTCATAGCTTGAGGTTCAACTTCGACACTATTCTAAGCGCGAAATCCATCATCAAGATGCTCACTTGGGGGAATGGGAGGTGCACGTGCTTTTTCAGCAACATTTCCTACAACACATGGCAAACCACAAAACACAAATACTCAATGACAGAAATGATTGATGAGAAAACCCTAAGATTCGAAGAAATTTGAGCTCCCAATACTTACTTGGATAGTTCTGTGTCAAAGGAATCTCTTCGGGCGGAGCAGCCCCACCATCATGTCCCGGTGCCTTAGAAATATTCACCTCTTTTGGTGCTGATTCAGCATCAACCAAACTTCGCACGCTCATTACCAACACGAGAGACAAGGTGCGTGGCGCTTGGTGTGAGCATTAAGCAATGGGCGCACTACCACATCCAAACATTGCAACCGGCTCTTCGGTCGATCTCACATAATTATCCCATTGATTCTCGGACCCAATTGGGATGATGCGCCTCGATTATTAGGTGGAGCACCTAAGTGAATTACACCCTCCACTACAATGTCAACATCACGTCTAGGACAATGTAACTCCTCACGAGCCCTTGAAATCACCTCATTCAAACTTGGTCTATCATCGAATAGCACGAGCACACATTGCATCTCAAGAAACTCAACATTTCCATAACGGTCTCTTTCCACACTACCTCCATGATATATGGTCACTAGGTTGTCCATCTATAATTGCAACCAAAAATTCACAAAAGTAAGTTGGAAGTAAATTTCTTTTGTCCGTGACTAATTACCCTAAGTCTATAAATACATATATCTCTAATTCTACAATTGTATCTCTCTATGTCTATATACACAACTTATATGCATAAGTAATTTTTCTATTTCCTAAGTCTATGAATTATGTAACTAAGATAAATACCTAAATACAAATGGAAATATTAAGATTTAAGAGTTTACCTTGCTATTGGAGGAGAGGGACGGTGGGGCCGCGCGCGCGGAGGCCGCCCGAGCCGGCCGTGCCGCATAGGCGCCCGCGCCGGCCGCGAGAGGAGCCCGCGCCGGCCGCGGGACGCGCCCCCCGCGCCAAGGAGCGGCGGGCCGGGGGCGGGGGCGGCTCGGGCGGCCGGCCGGGGGCGGAGCGGGCGGGCGGGGGGCGGCGGACGGCGCGGCGGCGGCCGGGTCGGGCGCGGCGGACGGCGGCGCGGCCGGGGGGGGGGGCGGCGGACGGGGCGGGCGGCGGCCGGCCGGGCGCGGCGGACGGCGCGGGCGGGGGGGGGGCGGCGGACGGGGCGGGCGGCGGGCGAGGCCGGGGCGGGGTGGCACGGCGCGGGCCGCGGCCGGCGACCGTGGCGGCGGCGGCGCGCCGGCGGCCGGGCACGCGACCGGGGAGGAGGATGGAGCCGATTCGAATGGGCGTCGCGGCGATGGGAGAAAGGATGGGCCCGTGTGGAAGGCACCTCGGCGCCACGGAACGGGCGCCTAGCCCGGCGCCACATCCGCCGCCACGTCGTGCCACGAGGGCAGCGCAGCCTCCCACCTAGGCGCCGTGATCCGTGGCGCCGAGACGACTAAGCTCGGCGCCGCTGTCCATGGCGCCGAGCTGAGGGTCCATTTTTTGAAATCTTTACAGGAGGGGCGCATTTGTAAGATTCTTTCGCAAAAAGGGCCAAAAAAAAAAAACAAAAAAGTCGGTCAGAGTGAACCATCTTGTGCGTTTCCTTTGGCAAGGTACGATGAAATTTACTATGTGCTGAAACTGAAAGTGATCATTTAGCTAAGAATTGATAGAATGTAAGGCTATTAAGAGGCTGCAGCTGTGCCCCATGGAAGTTGATTAAGAAACCATGAGATATGTACTGCACTGAACTACTGATGTATCGATCTTGTGGTTAATCGGTTAAACCAACCAAAGTGGCCATGTGTCTGTCTGCAGAGTGGCCAATAGCTCCTTCCTGTGTGAAAACATCGAGGTGATTATATTAGCCACGGACAAGAGCTTTTAAACTATAGTCATTAAGCAATAACAAAGTGGCCGTGTGTCCTCTTGTGCTTAGGAAACTGCCACGGCCATCTGCCCATCTCATTCCATGTTTCCCACTTCCGTAGAAGTTTATGCTGCAACTAGTGTGTTGTGTCATCTGCATTAGCAGCAGGCTGGCCGGTTACTAATTCTAAAAGTTGTCTGCACTGCACTGCACCCTTCACGCTAGCACACGCATGTGTGCGGCTCACCGGCCGGCTAATCTCAAGATCTCTATATCCTAGGTCAAGTATGTTAATCAGATAGTGAAATGATGTAGGGACCAACTGCTAATTAATGGTGTCACGAGATGCTAACCTTAACAAAGAGTAGTTAACACTCTTAGCAAGCTGGCTTATGCACAGTACTTTATACAGCACGTTAGTAGTTTCCGAGAGGGAGTCGTGGTACTAGGCTCGGAGCTAGTCCATGGCTCCATGCATGCACGCACGCGCAGACCAAGCGTGAAAGCAAGTGGTGGGCGATGGATGAGCGCTTCCCGCCTTATCCGGAGATAGCATGCATATGGCCAAAATTACATCCGGGTCGAGAGCTAGTGCTCTCGGGGTAAAGCTGGACTAGCACGAGGTTAACGTGCCATATGGGTAAACAAGTTTAGTGTGCTCCATCAGCAGGGCTGTAATGTATGTAATGATGCGTCGTTGGTGCATAGTCTTGTCTTTGTGCCTCAATGGATCAACGTGTATGTACCTTTAATTTTCTGAGGGTCTTATTAGCGAAATTATTACATATTTTTTTGAGGGGAAATTAGCGACATTATTATATAGCAGACTTCGTTCCGGCCTACTTTTTGTTTTTTGCTCCACCGCATGCCTCCACACGCGCAGGCCCACTGAAACTCTCCCAAAGGGTGGGGCCCACGCCTTCATTTACTTCCAAACCAACCTCTTGACAGTTGACGCGGTTGACCCCTTCGGTCTCCCCCGACGTGGACGCGCCGGGGAGGACGCGCCGACGCGTCCCTCTCCATGGTCAGGTACCTGCCGACTCTCTTCGGGCCCGTTGCCACGTTGAAGCCCGTCGTCCCCAAGCGCCGCCGCCACGGCAGCAACCCTGTCCTCACGCCTGACGGTGACCTCGCCGTCACCCTATACCTGGCTGGTCGGAGGGATTTCCCTCTGTCCCATCAGCCGATCTGTGCGTCTTTGACATGAGCCTCGAGAGGCTCCGATGACATGGGCTTGTTCACAAATACGCTTTCAATAATCATGTTATCTGCCCTTCCAATTTCCTCCGAAGGGCATAGTTGTTGGGGGTGAATTCAAGGTGGACTAATACAAGGAGTATTTTGGACTTTTTCTGTAGAGAGAAAAGTGAAAATATGACCTTTTTTGTTTGGCGTGAACAGCCAGTAACAGCTCAAAGAGATGTGATTTTTGTTTATGATATAATTCTTTAAGTTTTATTAATGTACTAGGAGAGTATCGATTTAAGTACTACATACTACTTGTGTTAAGATTTTGTCATAAACTAATTTAATAGAAAAATAAATTATTAATTAGTTGGTGGGCTCACCAAATGGTACTTCTCAGTACTAAATGTTAATATCACCGTTAAATTTCATGGATTTTGTATTCGTGTTTGTTAGAATTTGTGGTGGTCTGAATACCCACTAACCTGAAGACCTACACCTAGGACACCAACTCACTCTAGAGTCGGTCGGCACTTTTTAATTTCCAGTTACTTAGTGCAATGGGTCTTGCTTCCGGGTGGCAGTGCATATCAACAGATAAAGCTGACTTCCGGGTGGCAAAGCCTACCAATAGATGAAGTCCAAACCCTTGTGATCCCGGGTGACAGAGCCATCGATGGATCACAACTTATGCACTGAGTACTTAGAAACTATATGGCCCAACCGAAAGACTAATACTTACAAGAACATAACTTTATTACAACACAACAATGTTACACAAGAGTGTACAACACTCTCCCTTTAGTGGCTAGCCTAACACTCACCCTATGCTCCACTTATCTACCATGCTCATGGGGTTGGATGGCATGGCAAGGGAGGGGGTTCTATTTATAGGCCAAGGTGGGCATGAGGTTGAGACAAGTGTCCCCCTTTTTAGAGAGTTCCTAGATAAATATCTAGGTTCTACGCTATTCTCCAAGAGTCTCTCTAAAAATGAATAGCTAAAATTCTGGTTTAGCTATTATCTAAAATGAAATAGTTAGTAAAAATTTAACGAAATCCAACAGCTTCTCTAAATAATTTTTTTAACATCCTAAATGAATTTCAGCAAAGGTCCCACCACCTAGCTGTGTGCCTTCCCCTGGTTACCCTCGCACGCGCATGGCGCTCCACCCTCAGCCGCCGCACCGTGCCGCATCGATTCGCCGTCCTCCGGCCGTCGCTGCCCATGGGATTGACTCGTTACTACTGTGGGATCGACGTGCCGCTGCCATTGGTTGAAGCTAGCTTCTTAATTTTGTAAGTGCAGCCTCGAACTCCTTCTAGCGCCAGCAGAGGTGGACATCAGTGCCGCAGCGGACGGCGCGCCGCCGCTCACCTATTCCACAGCTCCCTCGCGACTGCACCATCTCCAGATCGAGCTCGACCTCCCTGACCTATCATTCGTCCAACTCCGGCCACCACTCGTCAGGGATTTACAATCCCGCGTCCGCCCGAGCTCCAATTCCACAGCGACCACCTCACCGTTGCTGGGTCGATTCGTCGCCGGTGGTAAGCCATCGTCCAATCCCTCGCGGCTACAGCTTCCCCACATCAAGCTCGACCTCCCCGACCCATCGTCCGTCTAACTCCGGCCACCGGTCGCCGGGGATTTGAAATCCCGCGTCCGCCCGAACTCAAGTCCGTCAGGACCACCTCACCGTCGTCGGCCCGATTCGTCACTAGTGGTAAGCCACGGCTCAATCCCTTGCGGTTACAACGCCCTCACGACCTCGCACGGCGGGCTATACACGGCGGCGCGGCCGGAAGGGCGTCGGATCAAGGATGCAGCGGCGATTCTTCTACGTGGCGGTGTGGGTGAGCACGGGACCGAGGGCGAGAGAGTGCGAGGGCAGGAGGCCGCGAGAGCCGGGAGCGCGCGTGGAGGTGGATGGCGAGGCTAAATTGCTAGCCAAAGATGACGAGCGTACCAGCATCGATGACGAGCGGGATATCCGCAAGATGAAGATGGCGAGGCTGTTGGAAACGGTTTTGACACCACTTTTCTTTTTTTTAGCGATGAAAAATGTTTTAGAATGGCTGTTGGAGTTGCTCTAAATTCTTCAACATCTAGTGCCTTTATGAAAAATATCATAGATCTTGAGTTGTGGGGAAGGTTCTAGAAGTTTGTATTGCTCCCTTTCAACAGTGTTAATTACAAACCCTTTAAAAAATTTACAATTCTTTACCTAAGTGTGCACAAGACAAAGAGCAAGGCAACCCGACGGAATTGCAAAAAATAATAAAAATCATTAACACCTGTGACGACGAGACGAGAGCTGGAGAGAGCAAGGCAATTCTCGTCTCCTTCTGTCGACAGAATTGGCTGCACGCTGTGCATAAAGCTAACACATGAATTCTGTCGACAGAATTGACTGTAACCTCGTTGCGTGCACCGCCACACGGATGTGATCGTCGTGCACGTCAACGCCACGAGAGATCTCGCCCACGGAGATCGATCGTGCATGTCAATGCCAGCCCAGAGAGGTCGATTCGATCGCATGCATCACTCATCGGCCAAACCCTCCAAAAAATATACTAAATCGTCAAAAGTGTTGGAAAGTGAAAAAAAGGGACGCCCACACGCGTGTGGATGCATGCAAAAGGATCGTTTTCGTGCTTGAGTGCAAGTCGTGTGCTTATATTTCTTTCAAGGGACGGAGTCATTGGTTTATCCCTTCCCATGACAATGCAATGCAGCAACTTGGTCGATCTACCATACAATCCATGCATGCGCCCGTGTCTCTCTGCCCTGATCTTTATCCACATGGGGGCCTTGTTGGGATGATGTTGCATTCAAAGAAAACTTTGCCCTGCCATGAAAATTCCACGATTGACACTAGCTAGCAGATGAACTGACATGCATACATTGCATGCGGTCCCGGAAAAAGAAAAACCTTTATTACCTCAAGTCGACCTCCAACAAACTCTCAAGTGAACGTGTCTTGATTCCTTTATCTGTTCCGCGCGTGTTTGTCCTCAGCTCATCGTCCAAGCAAGCACACACTTGGTCAATGCAAGTAGAAGTAGTTAGTGGTGCGCCACCGTCCACCACATAGCGAAACCCTCGAGCAAGTTAAGAGGCCATCAACTAGAAACTGACAATTGCCACCATGCATATTGCATAAAACTAGATAGATAGATAGAATCCGGCATATTCAAAAGTGGATGGATTTGCTTTCTTTGATTTGGGTCATGAATGAAATTGACAGAGATGTGCATGCATGTCCGTTTCACCAAAACGTGGAGGATCGGAGCCACACACGCGCGCGCGCACACTCGCTGTATCTTTCAATTCAGAGGCTGCCGCCCATCATTCCACTTCCACAATCTGCAAGCAGTAAGAGGGAGCAAGAACCAAACCTGTGCCAAACCTTTGGTTTTACTATTGGCAGCAGCACCATGGAGTTCCACATTCTCCAGCACGACGAGGGGATGAAAGGTAAAAAGGATAGTATTATATTCTCCCCACGTTTTGTGCGCTGAAAGCACCCAAACCCTTCCTCCACTTTAGAGAAGCAATTAATTGCCTTTGAGGTCATCATGGATTCATGGCCACCCATGATCTAGGATAACAGTGATGCCTAACTTCGATTTGCAAATCTAAAAGATCGTCTTTCTGACAGACAGAGTAGGAGGATCAGGGAGATCCTTTCAGGCGACACCTTTGTCTCCTCAAGGCTTGAAGCAGCAGTGTTATTGGTTTCTCTGAAACCTAAATGCAGTTGCAAAGGAGGCGAACCTGTATGTGTCTCTTATCCATGTAAATGTAACAAAACCACAAAAGGCCCAGATTGGGATCTCATGTCCAATTCAGAGGCCCTGATCGAGACCCAATCAACTGACGAGCTGAATAGTCAGTGAAAGCGTGCTCCACAGGACTTGTTGAGATTCCCCGTCCCCACGCCACGGGCTCTGTTTCAGAGCTCAGGAAAGGAATGGATTTCGAGACGGCTGATCTGTCTCACCGGTGACCAGAGACACAGTGCTATAAGTCAAAGCAAGTCTCTGTCTGAGAGTGTCATCCCTGTATGCCAACTGGAAACTCTGACTCGGTTACTGTTTACCTTCTAGAAAACGTTCGCACTTGACTTGGAACAGTATCAGATGATATTTTTTCTCTGAAAGATTACAGCATCAGAGTCTACCAGATGATGACCTGAAGGTGATGAGCCGATAGCGTCAGCACGTCACAAACCACATTCAGATCGAACAATACGCCCAGGCCCAGCAACACTGCAACAGACTTGAGACTGATCACAGCTTCTGCCGTCCCTTTTGATCATGGGATGGAAACCAGTGCAGAGAACATTTGCGATTCAGATCATCTCGTATGCCCAATCTAGTTGATATCCAGACGAAGCAGGAGCAGGCACCGGAGTTCCAGCTCGCGGCTGCCTACGACTACGGTGGCGGCGCCTCCTGTGCGCGCCCCAGCCTCCGCCTCCATGTCCTTGCTGCAGAAGTCAGATGAGTGGCGGTCTCATGTTAGGGCTTGAGGCGGGGTGATTAGAGATGGGCGAGACAGAGCTTCGCGGTTCAGGCGGCGTGGACGCCGGCGGCGGGCGGGCGAGAGGAGTCTGCCATCTAGTCAGGGGGGATTTTTTTGCAAACAAAATCGGGTCGCGATTAATAGTCGCGATCCAAAATAGGGTGGTTTTCGAAAAATATCGGATCGCGATTATTAACCGGCGATCCAATGTAGGGGTTTTTATGTAAATATTTTGATCGCGATTAATAACCGCGATCCAAAATGGGGTGGTTTTTGCAAATATTCGGATGCAGGGGTGTGTTTTTAAAATATTCCAGATCGGCAACCTGTCATCCGGTGATGCCGCCGCTGATCTCCGCTAGCCTCGCCGCCGTGCGTCCAGCGCTCCCTTCCGCTGAGGCCACCGCGCCCAAACGCAGAAACGCTGGTTCCAACCCCGCATAGAAGTGAGCGACGGAGCGAGCACCTAGTGCAGGTCGTGGCCATGGCGGCGAGCGCCTCCAGGCTCCATGAGAGTGTGAAAGATCCCAGTGCGCGATGCGGAGGCTGCTGGGATCGTAGCCGCCGGGCGCGGGGGCATGTTCCTCGCCGCCCATTGCTCCCGCCGCCGCCATTGCAGCGGAAGCCGACGGGTTCGCCGTACTGAAGGCGGTGGCGGCGGTGTGGTGCTGTGTCCGGAGCACCCGCCCGCCCGTCTACTCCGTCTACGCCGGCTGGTACCGTGCCCATCGGGGCCCGAAGCCGCACTGATTTCCATCGCAGTGAAAGATTACTGCACCAGTATCAGGTGATGAGCCGACAGCGTCAGCGTGTCACAAGTCAGATTCAGATCGAACGATACGCCCAGCAGCAACACCGCAACACTGCCAACAGGGCTTCAGACTGATCATACACGGTTAGCAACACGCCAACACCAGCAGACATGAACGCAACGCACGGGCTTCATTCACTTCTTGAGGAAGGTTGGCAACAATGTATGGCACAATGGTGACGCTGTAGTAGCATCAAGAATTCAGGATTGGGGAAGAAACAAATGGTGATGGGCGATTGTGAGGGAAACTCGTCAACGCAACCGGGTTATTATCGCTGTCGGCAGACATTCAGGTTCAGCATGGACCGATGATCAGAAATTTGAGGTGTGTGTACACTCCATGCCATTCACAAGTTGAGCCTTGCGTGCTTGAAGAACATGTAGAAGAGGACGGCTGATGACGCGAAGAGGGTTAACAGTACCATCCAGATTTGCCACACTGCAGCAGCCAGGAGAGTGAGAATGAGGCTGCATTCTGGCAAACCGTTGGATAGAGCAAGGGCTATTTACAGAGACACAGGTGTGTACCTTTCCATTCAGGAGGAACGTCAAGCTTTGTTATCTCTGCTCCCCATTGATGTGAGGTGGAGATTACAACCCTTCAACATCCAAAGAAAGTATTATTTATCATAGTGCATAGCATGATTTGCACTTGGCACCATGGGAGGCATGTTGGACATGTTGAGTATGGTGTAGATGCACGTGGAGGAAACATGTTGCTTGTTCCACTGTAAATCCTACAGGCTCCTAGCATATCAAACTATAACTATCTATCTTAGTCATACATACATAAATCCATAACCTAATGTTGTTTGTTGTGCACCTTTGCTGAAACTGTGAATCATATGTCAAATTACCAGTGATAAGCTTTTGTTCTGGATATAGCCAGTGACAAACAGAGTGCTTAGTAATGCTAACCTATTACTCTAGTGATTTCGGTTTGTCTGTCTTCCGGCAGCAAAGACGAAGGATTACCTTTCAGTAGGGCAAAATTCAATTGAAGAAATTGGAGAGGCAAGATGAACCTTCTTGCTCCAGTGAGCAACTTCCATCTTCTTTACTTCCACAACACAAAAGTCACCATCACAGTTTCCTCTAAATTAAAGGTGAAAAGTATATCAATATTAATGAGACCTCACAACCAAAGGAAAATCCAGCATTGGTGGTCAAATATTATCAGATACAAATACAAATTTAATTAACTGGAACAGCAAATGGTTCTGCTCATCCTGTTTCAATGCAACCGATTGGTTGAGAACATGTTAATAACAGCATAATCATTATACGTTGGCCAGCTAATATGTTCTTTAGTCCATTGGATAAACTTCAGGTTATCCTGACACTATTTATATATCTGCAAAAGGCTGCATTTTCGGATTTTTTTAGAAATATGCAACTAAACATGCAGGTCCCCATGGTTGTTTGTCATAATATACACTGCAAGAGGCTGCATTTACATGCTAACGAAAAGGCTGCATTTTCGGAATTTTTTTAGAAATATGCAACTGAACGTGCAGTAGGCAGCCATGGCTGTTATCATAATATACACTACAAAAGGCTGCATTTTCGAAACTTTTTAGAAATATACAACTAAACATGCAGGTAGCAATCGTTGTTTATCATAATAAATATACATAAATTTGAAATAAGAAAAAACGATTTCAGCTCAGTAAAGTCTACAAGAAGCAATCCAATGGGAAATGCAAAGAAATATGAATTGCCAATCTTGGAAAAATAATCATTTTGCAATACACAGTTACTAAAAGCAAAATGCTTGATGGAAATGTATCGCCAGAATCAATTCAACGGTCAGCATCTCCTTCACTTACAGTGCAAGATACTTCCCATCCAAGCTAACCGAGAGTGTGGAAACGGGCTTAGCTGAAAGTTTTTTGTATCCGATTCTCTTCCAGTTACTTATGTCCACAGCCATAGTCCAAACGTTATGCCCTATTTCAAAGACAGAAAAGTTTTGGCATAGCTGGCTACTACTCCGCAGTTCTTTAAATTTCATTTACAGGATTACCTTTTACAAGTGTGCAGAACAGGAAAGGTTTAGTTCCATCCCTAGAAAAACGGCAGCACTCAATCTTCTCATCCTGTAAACAAACATAAAGAAGAAGAAGATCAATCCAACAGTTAAGTTTTCAGCTATCATGATGTTGAAAAAAATACACATCAAGTTATCATAATGTACCGGAGATCTTGTCAAATTGATAAGTGGAGACCCGTCATCAACCTTCCATATTCTCGCAGAACCATCAATGGATGTCGAAACTAAAAATTCTGAATCTAAGCTACATGAGAAAGGTGGACGCACTATATGAGAAAATACGAGTTCAGGCATTTAGCTTGCAAAGTTATGAATGCAGCAACTCTCTCTCTTCTAAGCAAGGAACTCTTAAGACAAAGGTTACACTAAAACTACCAAGGTACCAGCTAGAAATCATGTTGTGCACATTGTGCCAGACGGAATCCAATATATTTTAGTCCAAGTACATAGCTACTAGGAAGAATGAGGCAATTGTCAATAATGCATCTCTCAATTCATGCAGGGAATATTGCCAATAAAAGCAGCTTCCCCATTTCTTCACCTGATGTCCATGTCGCGGAAGGATTTGTGAGCTTTAGGTTCGTCCAAAATCACATTGAGACTTGGCCAATGAAATATCCTGAGGTGCCCATCCTGTCAAAGACTCATGGTGAGATACAACTCATACCATATCATTAATAATACAGTAACAAAAAAGATCACCAATAGAAGTTTAAAACAACAAGACAGGATGAGCTCATACCTCACCACCAATAGCAAATTTAGCACCATCAGTGCTGAATGCTAAACATTTCTGAGGCCCGACATATTGGAGAGGTGAAGCGTCGTCTCTTGAAACAAGGTGAACACCGAAATCTCTGTAAACCAGCTTGAACACCCTGCAAGAGTGACAGAGCTTATAAACTAAACGTCTACAAGAAGTGAAAACCGGTGAAAACAATTCAGACGCAAATGTGTTGGTTTCTAGGAGAGGCTCACCTGCACCCTTTGGCGGTGGCGCAGACCAACTCCCGGCCGCCGGGGTGCACGGCGATCGCCCTCGGCGTGTTGGCTGTCTCCTCGCCCACGACGACCCTCGCCTGCGAAACCACAAGCAAGCGCGCATAAGCATGAGCCCATCGCGCGATCAGACTTGGCCCTCGAGAGGCGAGGAGTCACCAGGGGCTCGGAGGCGAGTGCGGAGGCCCTGGCGTCGAACTCGAGGAGCTCGAGCAGCGGCGGCGACGAGGCCGTGGCGCCACGGCCGAACACGACGAGGAGGCGGCTGACGCCGGGCGGCCCGTCATCGCCCCGCCGCCGTACCCACGCCGCGCATGTCACCTTCCCCACCGCACGACCCTCGCCGCCGCCGTTCCCCGCCATCGGGCAGCAGCGGTTGTGGCTTGGTGAGGTTCTGCCGCTCTGCCCTGCTCTGCTTTTTGGTGGCGCTTGGACCTTTTAGGGAGGAGACGAGCACGAGACGAGGGCGGCGGCCGGCCGCCGCGGCGCGGGGCGGAGGAGTCGGGGGGCGTGGCGGAGTGCGCCACGGAATCGTCGGCCGCATCCACTAGAGATATGCTCGCGCCGGCTGCGTGCTCTGGCTGGCGCAAGCCGGGTTCGCGCACCGTGCGAATCGGCCTGCCTGGCGTCACGCGTCAGCCTGGCTGTCTCGGGCACAGGCGTGCGCACGGCTTCCCCAGCACAACGGGCACGCCTTATGCGGATACGCGTGTGCATCGTCGCCACCGGAGCTCGCTGGAGACCGTGTGGGCCGGTGGGCGCCGGTGGAGTGGAGACGATAGAGCTACAGCAGGCGAGCAGCGCGCGCATGGCCGGAGCCCGCCGGCGCGCACGGTGGAGACGCTGAAGCTCTCCAGAGTCCACCGGTGTATGACCGGGCACGTACTCGCCAGTCGAACGCCGCCGCGACGTCCACCCCGCGGAAGCGGCGTCCGGCCGACGTGGCGAGACACCGTCCGTGCCTCCGTGGTGACGTCTGTGCATCTGCTGTGGTTAAATCAGCCGGAGTTGCTTGCTGATCAGGTGTATCAGGACAATTTGTATAGATGGCACGCTGGTGCGTGGAATAAACTGTTTCTATGAGCGATGGCTCCATCAAACTGCATCACCTTTACACATGATCGAAGACAGAAGAATCGACCACCTTTATATGCTCATGCGCAGCAATGCGGCATGTGCATCTGTTAAGATTGGAGATGATACAATGATGCGCCGACATAACTGTCACGCGTTCTCAACTCAAACTAACCTATTTACATATGCTGCATTGTCGACTTGCGTTTTTTACCCAAGGGGCATCAGTTCATCCCCTTTCTGCTACTGGACTAGTGGTATTGAGCTATTGATAAGCCTATGTCACACTGTTTTCCTGTGCTCACTGTTCTGGTAACTTGTGATCAAAGCATTTTCTCAGGGCCGCCCTTATCTCCTTCAGCATCTCATCGATCCCGATATGCCTCCTGTTGAACAAGGTGATGGGGTTAAACATAAAGCAGGACATGAGAATAAGACATCAAAATCAAAGGATATTGCTTCCAGGGTTTGGAAGGCTCCAATCCTAGAATCAAACAACAAACTTATGAGCTTCTCTTCAGGAATATGAACTGTTTAAAATTGAAAGCATTATAAAACATGCATCTAGTTTGGTAAGATAAAAGAGACATACAATACGCTAGCAGCAACAACAGCTTGAGGTCTTGGATAGTCTCCGAGTTCCTTTTCACCACCTTCAACTGTTGGCTGCGATGAGATCTGATGTTTGCTGGCGTGTCCATTTAGGTTATCTTTGCCGGCACTTATGTCCTGGCCTTCTTCACAACCAATTGAAGATATTTCTAAAGCCAGTGATGACAGCCTATCATGGGCCTACAACAAAGGGGTAAAAAGCATTGCTACAGTAGTTAGAACACGGACTGTGTCAATGGCTCAATATGAAGTCATTTTTTTCATGAGATTGCTTCAAGAAGATATTCACATCCGCGGAATCAGGAGGACAACAGTTTTTCTCAAATTATAAAGAGTTAAAAGTGAAGTGTACCTTAGGAAGATCAATCTTGTTCAGGACCACAACATAAGGTCGCTCCAGGTATTCGGGGTTATACATCCTTAATTCCTGCAAAATGATAATGACAGATCACTGTTCAACACTGCACCTTGACTTGTGAACAAACTATAGACAAATGATTCAATTTTCACTTCAAAAAAAAAACTTGATATACCCAATTAAAATTTTCAATCCTTTAAAAAAGCAAGTTTCATTCTAAGAACCTATATTTATATTAACTGTTTAAAAGCCTAGTATGTACATAGTCTGAACCGGTCTGTTTTTTTTATTCTAACAGCTACTAAAACCACATCAGTTACACTCACCGTATTCCATTACCCCCCCCCCCCCCCCCACCCCCCAAAAAAAACTTACCACATACAAACAAGAAATAAAATTCAGCTCCTGACAACATATACAAATATTTATCAGACTATGTCACTACCGATGCTAGTCTAACAGATTTAAAGTTATAACTACAGATTATCAGATAAATAGTGAACATTGTAATACTGAGACAGTGAGACGAGAACGCTAAACAGCACTGAAAGCAATTACAAATTACTTCTCTGACAATCTTATAATCATTGACAGGATCATCTGCAGCAGCATCGACAACATGGACGATTACTCTAGTTCTCCTTAAATGTCTTAAGAAATTGCGGCCAAGACCCTGAAATCACTCCAAAGATCAAGGGAAAGCTACATGAAACTGCCAAAAAAAACTGTAATCAGGAACCAACAGAAAACATATAAATACCTTTCCGAGATGAGCACCCTCAATTAGACCTGGCAAGTCTGCCAATGTTGCTTCGGAGGAAAACTGTAAGGCTCCTAAAGCAGGATCTCCACCAAGACGACCAAGATTTGGCATTAAAGTAGTAAACGGATAATCAGCAATGTCTGGTCTTGCAAGTGTAATAGCTGATAGAAGTGTTGACTTTCCAGCATTTGGAAGTCCCTGATGATGCAGTTAAGGGGACTTATAAGAACACGAAGACATGCTAAAGAAATAGATTTGAAACAAGCCTCACAATTTGGATAATCACATCTTAAAAATGAAATAGGCAGACTCTGGTATATGATATATAAATTTTTAACTAAATGGTGAAAACATTTCCTGTTTCTAAAAACTCAGGACACATGGATTAGTGAAACGTCATACCACAAGGCCAACATCAGCAACTACCCTTAAGATCAACTCCAAGCTTAATTCCTCACCAGGCTGACCATGAGTTAATACCTGCAGAAAAGAAGGTGATAAAATCACAAAAGATATGATGGAAACTGACAATAATAGGTAAAATCAACTTGGTGATGTATTTTAAAAGTTTAAGCTATCAAAATCCGCCATGCTAATAAAAATGAACGCAAGCAGTTCCGTTTTCAGTAAAGAATCTATAGTTGATTCCCGACTGTTGAAAAAATACCAGCAACTTTAACATCTTCTTCTCATGATCAGTCATCAACAAGCAAAGTGCAATTTGTGGACGTTTAGATCAATTTGTGCATCGCAAATATGAACATCACAGACATGCAAGCAACCAAACATTTGCAAAGTATATGCAGAGCTTAAGAGGAGGCAATCAACTAGACTGGAGATTGGACTTTGCAATCTGATGGGCTGATTGTACAAGTACAGACATCTTTTTTCCTAATCCTTCCCAAACTGAACAGATCCAATAAGAGATTAATATAAGTGGGCTAACCTTAAGTGACACAACTTACTTTGTCACTAGTATCACGCATGATGTTTGGGGATAAAGCCATGGCTTTCTTCCTCCTGTACTCAGGCACATCTATCAAGCTAATCTGCAAAATAAGTTAATAGATGTATTACACGTGTAAAACCATAATATCAATGTAGCATATTTATTGTATCAAATAAAGGGAATAATCATAGTGAAAGAAAGGGGGGCATTTCCTTGTTTTTTCGTTTTCTTTTAAAGCAAGCCAGTCCTAAGTGGTTTAAATTATTTACACAGCATAATCGATACATGAAGGAATAGGCATAATTGCTTTAAGTAGCTGTCCGAAATGAAATCAAGCACACCTAAGATCACAGTTAGTTTGCTATCCATTTAAACATATATAGTACAATAAATCAGGTCATGGATCTGCCATACACTCATACTAGGCTGCAGTGCTGCACTTGCATTGCATATACTTCAAAAGTGTTGAAACAGTATAGCTGCATCTCAAAATGTTGGGGTAACCATGATTCTTACCGCACACTTTACACCTTTGACATTTGTGCTTAAAGTAATGTGGAAACATTAACATGATGGTGACTGGTGAAATGAACTAGGGACTGAATGAGTTTGGGGGTGGGAATTAATTTCTTCTTGCATCAGGGGGTCAAAATAGTCACTAAGTAGAAACTCACCCCGCCCTGTCCACCTCTAGCAACGAGCACCTCATCACCCGGATGGGCCAAATCAGCAAGAACAGTCCCCTTCTTGCGCTTCACAACAGTTCCTGCAATTCGATGCCAAGGCATTGATTATGGACTTACCCTCACACACTAGAATTCCAAAAATGCTCTGAATTCACAGCACTGAATCCACAAACCTACAGGCACGGGTATCCTGAGCGTCTCCCCGGCGAACCCGCTGTGCATCCGCGAGCTCAGCGTGCCACCGGCGGCGCCCACGTTCCCGCCCCTCTTGGCGCAGTACCGCGCCTTCTCGTGGAACCGCAGCAGCGTCTCCTCGGCCTCGTCGGCGTACACCACGACGTCGCCGCCGTGCCCGCCCGTGGGCAGCGCCACCGACCCGTCGTAGTTCCGCTTGTACGACACCTTCTTGTTCTTCTTCTCGCCCCTGTTGAACCTTCCGCGGGGCTTGGCGGCGTCGGTCGAGGGGGCAGGCGGCATGGCGAGAACGGCGCCGTGCCCGCCGTCGCCCGCGCGCACCGTGACCACCGCGTGGTCGAAGTACTTGTGCGCCTCCTTCGCCGGCGGAGGAGGAGCGGCGGCGCGCGTGGTCGGAGCGGCCTCCTTGACCCGCGCCGCCCGGCACGTGACCGCGAACGGCGTGCGGTTCCTCGCGAGGCCGAGGACGGGGAGGGGCACGAGGCAAGAGCCATCCGAGATGGCGTGGTGGTGCTGGGTGGCAGCGCGGAGACGGTGGGAGGGGAGGCGGGGATGGAGGAGCAGCGCCATGGTGGTGTTGCCGGCTTGCCGCGGCGTGGCTGCTGCAGTGGCGCGGTGGCGCCTGCGCGGGGGTGGAGATAACTGATAAGTTGCGGCGCAGCGTCCGCCGTTGGAGTGCTACCAGGATCCAATCGCGGCCGTCGGTTGCGTACTCTTGAATTATATTTCGTCTTTCTTGTAGCAACCGCAGCAAACTGATTGCTGCTGAAAAATCTGCTCCTGACTCATCAAGACCGCTGAACTTGTGATGATATCACTAGTGAACTTACTCCATTAACCAGTGAAAAAGAACCAACACAGATCACCCAAGATCACGCAATTTGATTTATGATAAATTGGCAACTGAAAGTTCTGTCGAACACAATTATTTATTGTCAACTATAGACCATGCAGACATACAGTACGGACTTGAAGCTGGTATTCCTTTTCCTTCAACAGCACAAATTAATAGTGACAACGTCATAGATGAATATCATCAAGAAGCACACGTGCACGGGAAGGTGCTACTCCATTTAGAGTCTTTTACCCGAATGCCATTAAAAAAGTTGCTTGAAACATGTATGCCACTGAAAAGTTTGCTCGCACCTGTGTGTCATCCATCTAAATTTGTTTGCCCTCCAAGCCATTCCGTTGGCGTTCCATCTGGTTTGCACCGTTAAGTACCTCCGACATGTGGCCCCGGTAAGTAAAAATGTCGGGATGCCCCTACCTCCTCTCCTAGTCTCCTCTTCAGTCTTCTCCGCTCTTCGTTCCGTGCTTTGTGCTATATTCTTGCGCGCCCGCGGCATGGCGGCCAGGGTCTCTCTCGCACGCCTACGACAGCAACGGCCGGGCTTGAGCTCACCCGCGCGCGGCAACGCCGGAATCGTGAGGAATTGAAAGCGACAGCCATGTCCCTCGCCTGCGCGCGCCTGCGGCGGCGGTGGCCAGGTTCGAACTCGCCCGTGCCCGCCTGCGGCGCCTGGGTTTGAGCTCGCTGGCGCGTGCCCGCGGTAGCGGCGGTTGGGTCGAGCTCCCCCTGCGCGCACTCGCGGCGACCGGGTTCGAGCTGGCCTGTGCGCGTCCGCGGCGCCCGGAGTTGAGCTCCCCGACGCGCGCCCACGGCAGCGGCGGCTGTTTCGAGCTCCCACGCGCGTACCTGCGGCTGCGGCGGTCGGGTTTGCCCGTGCGCGCCCGCGACGCCCGGGTCCCGCGGCTGGGTCGAGCTCCCCGCGCGCGCATCCGCGGCGGCCGGCGAGCTCGCCCGTGCGTGGAGAAGCAGGAGCATCAGTAGGCGCGCCGCTCCCTCTGCTCCCCGCTGTAGTACTCGTGAGCCCGTGGGGGCTCGTGAACGCCGCCGCCCCAGTTTCGATTCCTTGGATGCTTAGTTTGGGACCCTAATTATTTCTCCTCAACCATGCCTACATGCTCCCTCGTGGATGCTTCCGCAATGCGGCGAGTCGACGGACGCCGCGCAAGACGCTAGGGTGACCACACACTCGGGTACTTCTGGGTGGCTCCCCCGCGCGCGCACCCGCGGGGCCCGGAGCTCGCCGGCGAGCGCTCGTGGCGGCGGCGGCTGCGTCGAGCTCCCCTGCGCGCGCATCCGCGACGGCCGGTGTCGAGATCGTCCGTGCGCGTCCGCGGCGGCGGCGGCTCGGTCAAGCTCCCCTACGCGCACACCCGTGATGGCGGGGGCCTGGGG
Source organism: Cenchrus americanus (assembly GCA_947561735.1). NCBI lineage: Eukaryota > Viridiplantae > Streptophyta > Magnoliopsida > Poales > Poaceae > Cenchrus > Cenchrus americanus. The sequence continues at coordinate 5,545,634 of OX387240.1, read as the reverse complement.
TCGTGCTCCTCCATTTCGGCGATGCCGAGGCTGAGCTCTGCTCCGCTTTTACCTGTGTGCGAGGTGGGAGAAGATGCAGGGGTAACATGGTCATTTCGCATGCCTATTTGACACCGTTGGGCAAAAAAAAAATCGAACGGAATTTCGTAGAGGGCAAATAAGTTTACGGATGGCACGCATGTGCGAACAAAACTTTTTAGTAGCACACAAGTTACAAGCAAATTTCTTAATGTCATATAGGTAAAAGACTAACATTTAAAAGTGCGCACTCTTCGACCCCAAACACAGATCTTATCTACTCTAATCACAACTCTATGAGGCCTTTGATGCAGTAGGTGCCCACAAGGAACCAGCCAGTCATCACAGCGGCAAAAACAGCAAGGCCAATCAGGAATGCCATGCCGCCAAGGAGGGTACCGACGGAGAGCACGACCGCGAACGGCAAGAAGGTCTTCACCACAGACGCCGTGCTCACCCAACGGCCTCGTAGGAACATCACAGCAGCGAGGGTGACCACATTCCATTTGTCGTGGCCGGAGTAAAACAGGCGGTTCAGATTGTTCGCAACAAAGGAGTGACAGTTGCAGGTGAATAGGTTGTAGTTCCTGTTCTGAAACTCCTGTGTGCCCTTCTTCAACGCACCATCCCAGGTGGCACCTCCTTCAGGTTCAAGAAGCTTATAGCACTGCAGATTACGAAAGATCAATGTTCAGTAAGCACTAGCATGATTCAAGCATTCAGCACTTCAAAAATGTTGCAGGCAGTGACGAGTCATTGTCAGAAGCACAAACTGTAGGGGGTATATACCTCATCACAGTTTACTTGAATGTAGCGTGCAACAGCTCCGAATGCAAAGTTGTCAACTGATATAAAATTTGGACCAGCGAAGTCCAGAATCACACCATCTTCTCTGCAGATACCGATGTGACCGATAAACGGCACCAACCATGTGATGAAGGGTATCGGAGTCCATACAATGCAACAAGGAAATCGGGCTCTTCTTGGGTCGATCTGACCAAGCTGGCTCCTCTGATCTTCCATCAGATCACTGTAAGTTCAAACTTTTGATCAACAGGTGGAGAGAATTTCGGCAAAAGAATGATGTTAGGGTAAAGTATTGACCACTCCTCAGAAACAAGTGAACATGCATGCGGCCAGTTATAACACAAAAAGAATGTACACAGATGCATGATGGAAATTCACTAGTAGACAACAGAGAGTACCGACGCAATCAAAGAACAGAGAAAATGTGAGGCGGTCTAGGAGCTTATGCAGGCAACGTCTAACTCCAACTCAGCAATTTCAGCATAATCGATGTATATCTAATCGATCGAAAGCTCAAACTGAAACAAATATCAAAAGGGGGCCGGCTCCGCCCAGACGGCGGTCGAGCATGTGAGGCGGAGAAGGACCTTGGACCTCACCGGTGGTCGTCGGCCAATCGTCGCCGGCGCTGAGGATGTTTACAGAGGGGGAGACCGGATCTGGAACCCGTCCTCCGCGGCAACGGCAGCTAATTCGCCGCCCGCAGCACCTCACGGTCCCTACCCCCTCGTCGTCCCCACCTCGGACCTCTCGCCGGCGGCTCTCGGTGTCCTGAAGCCGCGAGTGATGGGGGGATTGGAATGGAGAGGATTCAGGATTTCAGGTGGAACTGGAAGATTGAAAATTGGGCTGGGCCCTATTGTCTGTAATGGATGATGGGCCAATTTTGATGCCTCCTGGGCTGTCTGGCTCGGCTGCGCTGGATCACTGATGATGTTGTAACTGACTGGTGGGCCCTTGAAAGGTTTCCTTGGCGGCCACGCGCCCCCGGCTGGAGTCGAAACCGAGTCGCAGACGCCCCCGCCGTCGTCGGAGTCGGACTCGGCCGCCCGCCGCCCACCGACATCACCTCTCCTCCCTCCCCTCCCCTCCTGCGGCTACAAATACCCACGCATCCCTCTTCCCGAGGCAAGGCACTTCTTGCCAGTCTCGATCCTCCGCGACAAAAGAAACCAAGAACTCGCCCCGCACTCCAGCCATCAACAATCCGCCGCGCGACAAGAGAAACCAAGAACTCGCGCCGCGTTCCAGCCATCAATCCACCTAGAGGACGTTCGATCCCTCCGCGCTCGACTAGCTCCGTCCTTCGCCGCTCTCGTCGCGTCTCCCGCGCCGCGCGCCGTTCTTTGGAGGAGTTCTTTGCTCTCGGGCGGGGAGGAGATGGGGAGGAAGTCGGCGCCGATTGGCAGCCGGTACGGCCGCGTGTGCGAGGAGCTGCTGGGGGTGGGTGCCCGGGTCGCCGTGCGGTCCTACGGGCACTGCCCCCAGACGGGGCGCATGTACTACAGGCCTCCCTCGGCCCCAGCCACCGCCGACGGCAGCGGGAACGGGGAGGAGGCCGAGTCCGCAGGGGCCAGAGCGGCGGTGGCCGCCGCCGCCGCCGCTGCCGCGAGGAGGCAGCAGCAGCAGGCGGCAGCCAAGGTGGAGTTTCACGCCTCGGAGTTCATCTTGTACGGCGCCGGGAAGGAAGGACCGAGGCATTGCTCGAGATGAAGAGTGTGGGTTTTGTCGTCTGCGTGATATGATCCTAGCAGTTACTTGTCTTTGATTTTCTTTCTTTTGTTCTTTGATTCGGTGATACGAGAAGTTTTTCGCTCCCACGATTCTGTGGCGAGGGGTTGAGGTTGAAGTTCTTGATTTGGTACGGTTGAACTGAAACTAGTCAGAGAACGTAATCTTATCATCTCGAGAATTTTGATTCCAGTGCTGTTTTAAATGCAGAATATGTATGGCTTGTGCTTGTGTGAAATTGTTAGTGCCGTGCGATCACTGATAGTTGGGTCCTTTTGGTTTCTGGATGAATCTTCCACGGTGACGATCTGTGGTAAAAAGGTGTTGCCAATTCTGGGATGTTTTTATTATGTCTCAAGTTTCCGATAATGTTTAATTTAGGCGTAATAGACATTTACGTCTTGAACTATCGTCGTCGGAGGTTCAATTTGGTCTCTGGACTACCAAAACGTCTGTTTTCGTCCCGAAACTTACCGAGTAGTCTCATTTTCGTCTTTCATCTGACGTGGCGATCCATGTTGGCGTGCCACATCAGCGTGCCACATCAACGCCAGTCAATTAGCGCCCTGTTCGTTTGGCTTATCAGCCACCAGCCATCAGTACTTTTCTCTCACAACAAACTAGCCACCAGAAACCAGCCAGCAGTACTCTTCTCTCAGAACAAACCAGCACGAGCCATCAGCCACCAGCCAACCGAACAGGCTGGTAGGTTTCTATTTCTCAAGAACTGATTCTTTGCCCTTCTCCTGTTTTCACCCGCGCACCACACACTCCTTGGCCGCCCAGGCATTGTTCGAGTTCTTGGTGAGCCTGTGCAGCACCCGCGTCGCGGCTCCTTGGCCGCCACGGGTCGGGGCACGGAGACATGGACGGGTCGGGGCAGGGAGACAAGGACCCAACGTCGGAGGCCACGACGCGGACACACTTCTCGTGGTTGCACTCGCCGAGCACGGCCGAGTGTGGCGGCGGCCTCCCTCCGCATCTCGGCGCTGCCGACTCGGAGCCTAGCCAAGAGGTTCCGCATGTAGAACCACACGTCGTCCGAGTTGCGACGCGCTGGGGCGTGCCACGACCCGCGCGAGCACGCCTGACGCGTACACCTCTTCCAGTCGCGCGTCGAACGCGGCCTCCCGAGGACGTCGAGGTCGCTACACAGCCGCAGCTTGCCGTCACCGTAGTGCCGCCCCTGGCTGTGCGGCACCAGCCCCAGCGCCTCCCGAGCGGTCGCCGCGACATCATGGAGGAGGCACACGAACGCGTCGCACGCACCTGTTCTCTGGGCGCCGGCGATGGTGATGTCAACGAGGCCGGCGTGAAGACGGTTGAGCCGGTCCCTGATGAGCTGCCACTTGAGCAGGAACAGCGACCAAGGAACTGATGGCATCCAGCACCTCCGCGACCATCCCTTGCTCTTCCAACTCCCCGTTCTGGCTCAACTCCGCCGCTGGCACGACCGCTGTCGGTGTTTTAGACCGGCAACCTACTACGGGGAGTACCCGAAGTAGATGATTGTGACTCGCCGATATCGGTAACTCGAAGGAAGAGACACGTGGCACACAATTTAGACAGGTTCGGGCCGCGAGGTGCGTAATACCCTACGTCCTGTATGGTGCGTAGCTCTGGATTGATTGGGCACGATTACAAGATGGTGCAATAGTGCGCCGTGAGTTGTAGGGGATTGGATGAGGTGATCCTGAGATCGGTCCCTGCCTCGCCTTATATAGTCCGGGAGGCAGGGTTACAAGTCGGAGTAGGAAGAGAGTACTAGTCGAATACGTCTAGGAGTCCTCTATACAGTGCGGAACATGTACAGCTCCCTAACCGAGTACTACTCCTGTGTAGTCCTTGTGCTCCACGCCTTCAGGTGCCGTGCAGCGCAAGCCGGGTAGTCCCAGGGGCCCACCGAGTAGTCAGTCCTGGTACCTACCGAGGTAGTGGGCCCAGGGAGGTCCATACGACAAGCCCCCGAGTACTTTGTAGTCGAGAAGGATAGCTTCAAGTAGTCTTGACGGCCTTAACGAGTAGTCCTCAAGCGTCCCCGAGTGCTACAAGTCAAAAGTCCTCAAGATTAGTCGAAGCATCCCGAGGCTGGAATGTACTACAGCTGATGTTTAAGCAATCTTGAAGTCTTCTTGAGTAGTCCCAAGCGTCCTCGAAGACTGCCTTCGAAGGTCTTCAAAAACTGCCTGTCTTGTCTTGAAGCCGAAGCTGATATGGAGGTGCGATTTGCAAAATCACACTCCATATGGAGTAGCCCCCGAGCCTTAAGTTGAGCCGCGGGCTCTGGCTAGGGTCCATCTGAAGTCTTGGTAAGAAAATCCCGAAAAATCCGGAGAGAAAAAACCGAAGGACACGTGGCACGGAGCCCCCGAGCCTTGAGTCGAGTACTTCCTCTCGAATTGAAGGGTCTTCTTGAAGAATGTGTCCTGAGATGCTCTTGAGACTAGCCGCTTCCCAGGTAGTCGAGTAGAAGTAGCCGAGCCCCCGAGGTGAGGCGCGTCGACTAGTAGAATACGAAGGGTCGCACGCAGCCGCTGAGTCAGTCGCGCGTGGAATTATCCAGCCGCCCGTTGCGGAGCCGGTTTGGCTTATAAATAGAAGCCAAAACCCTTAGGGTTTTTCACCCATTCGAACTGCAGCCATTCCATTTGCATCTGAAGCGAATCCACTCCCAGCGCTTGCTGCCGCCGTAGTAGATCCAAGTGCGCTGCCACACAAATCTTTTAGGGTAGCCCCCGAGCGGATGCGAGTGAAGACGCCCTGCACTTGGAGGATGAAGTCGTCGCCGTCCAAGACGTCCAAGGCCGCCGGGAAGAAGAGGGGCCGCGAAGAGGCCGCCGCGGCTGCCACCGGAGCAGCGCCGCCCATGTCTCCACCGCGGGCTGATCCAAGCCGCGAATGGAAGAAGTCCAAAGTGGAGACGGAGGATCTGCTGACCCTCCTGAACAGTGGGTTCATCAGGGAGAAGGAAGTCGACATGTGGAGATCCGCTGCTGGAGATCCATATCCGATGGAGAAGGCCGAAGACGAGATCCCAATGTTCGCGCGGTTCGTGGAGCGCGGTCTCGCGCTCCCGGCCAGCGATTTCTTCAAGGGGCTGCTCGGGTACTACGGGTGTTAACACCAAAATTTGGTAAGGAGTCTGACTTGTGGGTCCGGTTCGATAAAGAGTCCGTCTGGCGGAAGGAAGGATCTTTTCAGAGATGTTCGGCAAAGAGATTTGCGGTCGGCTATCTGCTCCAGTTCGGCAAAGGAACAGTAGAGCTGATTTTGCGAGATTGAATGGTGACGTGGCTCAATCAGGGAGAACGAATGGATGGATAGGCGATCGAGCTTAGAGATAAGTTAGGTAACGAATCCATTCGAAGTTGTACTTGACAGGGTATAAATATGACCCCTGAACGTATGTAACAAAAAACAATCATTCTTCAATACACACCGGCCTTACGCCAAACCCTAGAGTCCTTTTGTCGTGTCGTTGAGTTCTTCGAGAGGGCCAATCGATCCGTCGACCTCCGTGAGTACCGGCAACCTTGTATCATGTCTAGTATCATGCGGTGGATTTAGATCTGATGCAAGTAGTCTTGTTACCATGCTTCGTGTCATGCGGTAGATTCAAGCTTGGTTCAAGACGGTTTCTTGTTAGGTCATGAGCCATGCGGTGGGCTAAGATCTAGCTTGAAGCTAGTTATCGGCTCTATTGGATTCTGGCAAGATCCAATAGATTCATTAAGTTACCCTGTGTTACTTCGAGTTTTTACTTTATGTTTAGATTCATGTAACACTTTTGCCCAATCTAGACGGGTTTGGATCGGCTCGCTCCTTTTGTGATCCCTGTATGGGTAGATTTCATGTTTTAACACGTGGATCTTGTGCCTTCCGATAGCCGAAATCGAATCGATCTAGGTTGTTACGTGTTGTGGGTTCAAGCTTGCCATTGTTGGTATAAATCTTGAAAGAACCGGGTATCATGCGGTAGATGCAGGTTTTTGGGTTGCTTTAGAGCTAGTCATCCGGTGGATTAGATTTCGAATCAACCTGATAGATTTATCTGCGTGGTAATGTTCGTTCCTTCCTCATGGACCCCGAATCGGTTGTTCAGCCGTATTCGGTTATGTTTCTCCACGAGTAAAACACGTGCGCAATTCATGCTTTAAATAATGCGTGCTTTTAGCTTTCCATGTTTAGATTGTATCATGCGGTGGATAGATCTATTTGTGGAAAATGGTACGATTTCATGCAAGTTGTATCATGCGGTGGATAGATTTGTTTTGGCATCGTACCTGACGGATCTCTAAGTACCTAGACATGCGGTAGACTAGTGCTTTGGATCTATGCATGCTTGTTTATTACATGCTTACGTTCGCGCTTTACTTCATTCATTTATTTAACATTGTTATTATGGGATCGGTCATATATCGTGTTTATGTATTGTTGACCAAACAAAGACCGATTGCCATCATGCTTACGTCATCCATTCGGCAGTATTGTTTTTCCTCTCATAAGTTCCCGAGTGTTTTCAATTCTTTGGCAAATAGCTTCTATATAGCTATGTGTCATCTCGTATGGCTTCTTAGCCGTAAATATGGAACTGTCTGGTACCACCCGACAAGTTCCAAGTTTTGGTATTTAACTGCTTTATCTTTTGTTAATTTTCAGGAAAAATTGACTGGCACGTCTTGTTACTCTTTGCGCGTGTGAAGCTAGCTTTGTTCGGCTTGCTGTGTGTTTGGCGCCGGGTGCACGTTTTGCGTCAACACACTTTTTGGCACGCCCAGTGGGACCAACAGCCGAATAGATCAAGATGCCCGAGATCGCGGACATCATGGACGTCAACCTGGAAGACCTATCTCCCGGAGCGGCGGCGGCAACTCCGGGACGCCATGGACCGGTTTCGGCGAAATGTCTGCTTTGTCTTTCAAGAAAAATAGGAGTGGCGTCCCATACTTGAAGAACGAGATGCCCGGGGTGTTGCGCCGGGGGGAGAGCGATGCTACGGTCCAACAGGGGAAAGAGGAGTGCATGCGGGTGTTCCAAGAATCCGCAGATTACATGTTGAGCAAGCACAACAAGGCTTTCCTCGGTGCGCTCCAGCAGATGATGGTGGCCGTCTTCGGCCCTGGCATGGAACAAGCGTTTAGCAAAGCGCCCGTCCAGGGGGGCAATGTGGAACTGAGCGAATCAAGCTCTCGGCCCGCCACTTCGGAGCCCGCCGGTGCGGCCTCCTCCCCGGAGCGGCCGGAAGTCAAGCTTTCCGGCCCTCCTCCACGGTGCCGCCGGGAAACGGTCGGTTCGGCCTCCCACCGCAGCCTCGGGACGCCCAATCCGGCCACCACCGCGGGCGGCACGGGTCAGCACCGTGCACGCGGCCGAATCCGTACCAGCCCACGTACGGAGACTTAGCATTCGGCTCGCCCGGCGCCCCGCTCACTTCCGGTCAGAGGATCGCTCCGGCGAGCAATTGGTTGCAGAGAAACCTGTACGGCGGAGGCTACCACGAGGTGGGAAACTACAGGGCATTTGACGCTTTCCCACATCCAGGATACGCGCCAGCTGCAGGCGCGCAAGAGGGCGACGCCCTGGCGCGGAAGATGGCCGAATTGATGCAAAATCAGTTCGGCCTCAAGCCAAAAAGGCAAGGACCCGCCTATAAGCCGCCGTTCCCAGAATGGTACTACAATGTGCTCTTGCCGCCAAGGGTGAAGCCGCCAACGGAGTTCACAAAGTTTTCAGGACAAGACGACACGAGCACGGTTGAGCACATCGCTCGTTACCTCATGCAGCTCGGGGAATGCTCAGCTGAGGAGGCATTCAGGGTCCGTTACTTCCCCGCGTCACTGACAGGTCCAGCGTTCCAGTGGTTCTCGTCCCTACCCCCCGAGTCAGTTAGCGAGATGGAAGGACCCGGAGCGGAAATTTCACGCTCACTATTTCGGCGGCGGCTCGGAGAAGAAGGTGATTGACCTTGCTACCATGAAGCAGAGGCATAGCGAGACGCCGCTGGAGTTTCTCAGGAGATTCAGGGAGGTCAAAGGCATGTGCTTCTCGCTTAACTTGCCAGATGACCAGTTGGCTGACATGGCCGTCGCCGGGATGCTACCGGCCGTACGCGAGAAGTTGTTCGGGATGGAGTTCGAGAACCTGGGCCAGCTATCACAGAAGCTATCACTGATGAGCAACCAGGCGTACGGCTTCAAGAAGGATGCCAAGTGTCGGTGTGTAATATGGTCCCGACACTAACCAGTAGATAGCGCCGAGGTCTATCCCTCAATGGTCGATGCTAAGCAACAAGTGACACAGGGTTTTTATCCTGGTTCCGGCCGAGGGGGCCGTACGTCCAGCAGGGGTGTGCTCACGGCACTTTATTGCTCGGCACCGGGGTGCTCGTAGTGGGGCTGCTACAAGCAAGGCGGGAGAGGAAGCGTGGCTTCCAAGTCCCTGGTGGAGTGGCTGAAGATGTTGTGGGAGAATAAGAGAGTGAGTGCACGGTGTGCTCTTGCCGAGATGAGTCTGTATGGGTGCATCCTCTCCCGTGTGTGTGTCCGTCCCCTGCGGCTGGGGGGTTCGTCCCCCTTTTATAGACCAAGGGGGAAGCGAATTACATGCATGCCGCGCTATCTAGCTATGTGGAGAAGCACGACGTGCTACGTTGTAGAGTGGGCGGCCGTCCGGGCGATCCTTGCAGCGATCTGGTCATCATGGCCTGACTTGTACCCGAACAGTGGCGGTTCGAGGGTAGGAGAGCAGCGGATGGCGGTGATGTCCTCTGATAGGCTCGAGGGAGGTGCGACGCGCGGGCTTGTACGGCGTACGGGAGTAGGCGAACGGCGTTCCTTCCCGACGCGCTTCACGGGGCCGGAGTCGTTGCCACGGGGCACCGGCGTGCGCACCGCGCGCGGGTACGGCGGCCACGCCGTTACGGTGGCGGGGATGGCGGTCCACCGGCCTAGCGCCTCCACCTAACCCCGTAGGGTCACAATAAAGTGAATCGAGGGTGCGCCGGCCCCTTTCGAGGGCTCGGCGTGTTAGCCGTCGTGGGCGTGCGCACGGTGTCACGGGGCGACACCGGCCGCGGCCGCACGGTCCCCTCCCCACGGTGGCGGGGATGGGCTCCTCCCCGGGGAGTTGGTGCGGCGGCACGGGGTGCGAGCCCCGGGCGTATGATGGCGCCGTCCGCGCGGCGTCGGGGCGTTCAATGCCCGTGTACGGGGTCGGCGCACGCGTGAGGGGCGCCCTCGAGCGTGGCGGACCCCGGCCGAGGGCGGGGCGTACCCTCGAGCGAGGCGGAGCCCGCTTCGAGGGAAGTGCTGCCCCTCGAGCGGGGCGAAGCCCGCCCGAAGGGAGCGCGCATACTCGAACGAGGCGGAGCCTGTTCGAGGGGATCTTTACGTGGGCCGCCTCGATGGGCCGTCGGAGTCCCTGTGGGCTGTGTCCTGCATGGTTAGGCACCTGCATGGTTAGGCTCAACGTATTTTGGTTTCGTTGCAGGTTTTAAGTGAGGTTTTCCCCATTGTTTAAGGGGACCCCTAGGGCTGTCCCCGACACCAAGTTCGGCAAGCAGCATGATGTTGCTGACATCTACAACCAGTTCTTAGACAAGGCTGACCTGACCGAAGGCTCCGATGACGAACTGGATGTAGCCGCGGCTGTCGTATGGACCTCCCTGGGCCCACTATCTCGGTGGGTACCAGGACCGACTACTCGGTGGGCCCCTGGGACTACCCGGCTTGCGCTACACGGCACCTGAAGGCGTGGAGCACAAGGACTACACAGGGGTAGTACTCGGTTAGGAAGCTGTGCATGTTCCGCACTGCGCAGAGGACTCCTAGACGTACTCGACTAGTACTCTCTTCCTACTCCGACTTGTAACCCTGCCTCCCGGACTATATAAGGCGAGGCAGGGACCGATCTCCCTCATCCAATCTCAGCTCATACAACTCACGGCGCACTATTGCACCATCCTGTAATCGTGCCCTATCAATCCAGAGCTACACAGCATACAGGACGTAGGGTATTACGCACCTCGCGGCCCGAACCTGTCTAAATTGTGTGCCACGTGTCTCTTCCTTCGAGTTACCGATCTCGGCGAGTCACATTCATCTACTTCGGGTACTCCCCGTAGTAGGTTGCCGGTCTAAAACACCGACACCGGCGCGCCGGTAGGGGGTCTCGCTCGAGATCACATGGCGAACTCGACGGCTTCCGTTCACATCAAGCCAACCGTCGCCTTCAACCGCGGCGACACCTTCGTCTTCGGCGCCCGGGTCCGCACCGGCGATGGCGCGGGCTCCTTCCGGGCGCCGCTTGATCATGCAACCCGACTCGAGGACGGACGCCTTGTGACGCTTCCCGAAGTTGTCACGGGCAAGCTCGCCGGCAAGTTCGGCGAAATTTCGCTTTCCAACCTCCACGCCGACTTCGAGCTCGAGTCCGTCTCCAACTCGAACCCGACGTCGCCATGGGCCATCGCATGCGAGCCGGCTCCTCGGCCATCGCGGCGGCCTCGTCACCACGCCGGCGCTCCGCGCGTGGCCCCCGCGTCCCCGGCCGGGCCCGCACGGAGGCTCCTACACCACGCGGGCCGGCAAGGAGCCCGTGCCCGAGTACAACTCGGACTCCGACGCCGTCCCCAACCACGTCTCGGACTCCGCCCCTCTCTCCGAGTTCTTCTCAAACCCGGATTACGAGTTCGACTTTGGGTCGGACACGAGGAGCCCGAGTCCGAAGATGACTCCTCTCGAGCTTCCCTTGTCGGGGGCCGGCCTACGGGGCCGGTTATAAGATCGACGCCGGCGGAAGATACGTCTGCGGCCGGACCGCAAACCCGCCGAATCGACAAAGGAGGACTCGCGCTACGTCGCCTACATCGACTCGCTACCGTTCCGGGAGGGAACACCACTAGCCCGGGCCGACTCAAACACACCAACCGAGGTGGCACCCTCCGAGCCAAGCTTGGGTACCCCCGATCGTCAAGTCTTCATGGTCGCCGGCGACACCCCGGAACCTCGAGGCACGGCCGCGGACAAGTACTTGGAGGACATCTCCGCGGACGAGTCGTCCGCGATGCCCCCGCGACGAGACCGACGCCAACGGGGACGCCGGCGCGAACGTAACAGAAGCGCAACGAACGACGCCGGCGGCTCGGAGACAACCTTCCCATCCGCAACCTTGCGGAAGCTCTCGCGCGGTTGAGAGCAGCAGTCCACACCACTCCCCGAGCAATGCCTCATGTCGATCACAACGATCGCACGCCGGAGCTCGGGGCATACGGCCGGAGAGGTCATCGCCAAGCTCGGCCGAAGAAGCCTACTTCATGCGGGTCGACAAGAGAGTCGGCCAACCTCTCCCGGCTAAGCCTCGCGACAACGAAGCTACTAGTCGCAGTGTTGACCCCGGTCCTAACCGTACTCGGGGCGACATCCCAGCTGACCCAAACCGTCGACGCTCCACCGCCGGCGGACCCTCACGGCAAGACAACGGCAACCGAGAAGTCGTCCCCCACCGTGCCCCGGCCGGTGGCGGCGGCAACGATCCCGACGACGGCGGCGGCGACGGCGGCGGCTCCAACCACGGGGCCAACAAGAAAGCCGGGAGGCGGCGGCGGCCGCGGCGGCCGCGGCCACGCGCATAGCCACGCCTCCGGCGCCTCTCGTGGCGGGTACGATGCTCGCCGAGAGAATCGAAGAGTTGCGGCGAGAAGAAGTCGACGACCGCCGCCGAAGGCGACGGCTTCCCCCGCCTTCTCACCCCGGCCGCAACCTCGCTCCTCCCCGACAAGTTCAAGCCTTTGGGGATCACCAAATACGACGCGAAGTAGGATCCCATCCAGTGGCTCCGATGCTACGCTCTCTCCATCGAGAACGCTGGCGGCAACAGCGACACCAAGTGCCTCTACTTCCCCTTCTGCCTGGACCAAGCCCCACTCACATGGCTCGAGTCGCTGGACAAGCACTCAATCGACAAGTGGGACCAGTTGAAGGTGCAGTTCACGAGCAACTTCGCGGGCGCCATGGGCCGTTCGGGTACTCGCATGGACCTTGCCATGATCAAGCAGGAACAAGGCGAGACCCTCCGCAAGTACATGCGCCGCTTTTTCGACAAGCGCGCTACCGTCGTGGACGTCACCGACAAGGAGGTCATCGACCTCTTCCAGGACGGGCTCTACCATCGCCGCACCTTCGAGGACTTCAGCCGACGCCGCCCCAAGTCCATTCCCCACCTCAAGGACATGATCACGTCCTGGGCGGACGAAGAGGACAAGGCCAACGCCAAGTACGACGCCATCCGCGGCAAGTCCAAGCAGAACCAAGGTGGCGGCATCAGCAGCAACCCAAACCAAGGCGGCCGCAACAACAACAACAACAACAACAACAACTACTCGGGTCCCAACCGCAAGCGCAAGCCAGACAACACTGTCGCGGCTATCCAGCGCCCCCAGAAAGGGAACTCGAAGAAGAATTCCGGCGGGTTCAAAGACCTGCTGAAGGAGAAGTGCCCGTGGCATCCAAACGACAACCACACTACTGAGCAGTGCTACCAGCTCAGGCATGCACTCAAAGATACACCGGAGCCACCGCACCCTCACGATCAGAAGAACAAGAAGAAGGACGGCGACGACAACGACTTCCAAGAACCCGAGAAGACCGTTGTCGGGGACCGCCCTAGGGGTCCCCTTAAACAACGGGGAATCCTCACTTAATCCCGGTATCAAAACACGCTAAGCCTAACCATGCAGGTAACTAACCGTGCAGGACACGGCCTACGTCGGGATCCTGACGGCCCACCAAGACGGCCCACGAAGAAGACCCCTCGAGCAGGCCCCGCCTCGCTCGAGGGCGCGCTCCCCTCGGGCGGGCTCCGCCCCGTTCGAGGGGCAGCCCTTTCCCTCGAGCGGTCCCGCCCCGCTCGAGGGATCGCCCCCCCCTCGAGCGGGTCTCGACTCGCTCGAGGGTTCGCTCCGCCCTCGGCGGGGGCCCGCCACGCTCACGGGCGCGCGCGCACGCGTGCGGCGGCCCCGTACTTGGGCATTTAACGCCCGACGCCGGCAGGACGGCGCCATCATGCGCCGGGGCTCACGCCCGGTGCGCCGCACCAACTCCCCGGGGAGGAGCCCATCCCCGCCCTCGTGGGATGGACCGTGCGGTACGGCGGTGTCGATCCCAAGACACCGTGCGCCCACTACGGTACGGCTAACGCGCCCGACCCTCGAAAAGGGGCGGGGCGCACCCTCGATTCCACTTTCCCGTGACCTGCGGGTTAGGTGAGGGGCGCTAGGCGGCGGGTGGCCATCCCGGTCAACGCGGTGCGCGGCCGCCGCACCCACGCGTGCGGACGCACGCCCGCACCGCAGCGCACGCCCGAGCACCTTGCGAGCAACCACTCCGCCGCCGCGGAACGCATTGGGAAGGAACGCCGTTCCGCCCGCGCCCGTTCCCCGTGCCGGCCATCACCGGCACCTCCCTCGAAGCCTATCAAAGGACACCACCGCCATCCGCCGCCTTCCTACCCTCGAACCGCCCTTGTTCGGGTACGGGGTAGGCCATCATGGCCGGATCGCGGCGAAGATCGTCGGACGGCCGCCCACTCTACACCGTAGCGCGACGTGCTCCCTCACGTAGCTAGGTAGCGCGGCGTGCATGTAACCCGTCGCCCCCTTGGCCTATAAAAGGGGGAGGCGAGCCCCCAGCCGCGGGGGGAACGAGTTCAGAGGAACACAAGACACCGTGCACTCATTCTCTTATTCTCCCACAACATCTTCAGCCACTCACCCAGGGACTTGGAAGCCACACTTTCTCTCCCGCCTCGCTTGTATTTGCCCCACTACAAGCACCCCCGGTGCTGAGCAATATAGTGCCACGAGCACAACCCTGCTGGACGTACGGCCCCCTCGGCCGGAACCAGGATAAAACCTTGTGTCATTTGTTGCTTGGCATCGACCATTGAGGGATAGACCTAGGTGCTATCTACTGGTTAGTGTCGGGACCATATTCCGCACCGACAGTTGGCGCCCACCGTGGGGCAAACGAGCGCCTAAGGTCATTTCACCAACTCCCTCCATGGTGATTCGCACCGAGTATCGTGCAACACGCTATTGCATGGGTAGCTCGGACCCCCTCCCAGCCGGGTTCGAAATCCGCTTTGGAGATTTGAACTTCCAGGCCACGGGGAACGGCTATCTCATGCGCCTCACTAACCGTGAGGAACTCCGCGCGCGGCGTCAGACGGTGCGCTCGGACCCCCGCCGCACGCGCGCGAATCCGGCGCGAGGCACCGCGCGGCACGGATGCCGCGGGGACCGTCGGCGCGCAACGCCACCGTCGCTGCGGGCTACGCTCACGCCGGGCGCGGTCGGCGGCGGCGGGCCGCGCGAGCCGCGCGCCGGCGCGGTGCGCCGCCACCACGATCGCCACCGCCCCCGGTGGGGCGGCGCGCGGTCTGCGGACCGCGCGTCCCCATTGGGTTGCGTGGCGCCACGGCGGCCCATAACGCCAACGTGAACACGACGATGCGCGGGGGTTCCGCCGGCGCCACGTCTTCGTCGCCGGGGACCCGGCACCTCGGCGGCGGATGAGTCGTCCCGGGCTCCGTCGACACGATGCCACCCGCCAACCGCCACGGTTACGCGGAGTGGGACTTCTCCGGCGTGCGGACCCGGTCCGCGTTCGGGCGCTTCCTCGACGCCACGGACTGCGGTTTGGGCGCTTCCGACGACTCAAGCACGGGAGCTACGACCCCGCGCGGGAGTGTTGCGCCGTCATCACCAACGACCGGCTAACGGCTAGCCGGTGCGGCGGGTGCGGGAGACGGGGAAGTCACGCACCGCCCGGGGATCGCCACGCGCCCGGCCGCGGGGGCGAGCGCTCTGTCGGGGCGACCGTCGACGCACGGTCGGCCCAAGCCCGCGAGCTCGAGGCCAAGGCGGCGGAGGAGTACCGAACGGTGCGGTTGCTCCGCGCCTCGATGGCGGGGGGAGGCCTCCGCGCGCGGCGAACGCGCGCGCGGGGAGGCGGGCCGACGGTCCGTGACCGCCTCAACCTCGTCCCCAACGTCGACAACGCGGATACTCCACCACGGGCGAGCCAAAAGCTCATCGCCGCCGCGGCCGTTGCTACGCGCCATGCCGGCACCCTCGACCCCCGAGGCTCGAGACATGCACCGCGAGGTGCGGACTCTCCTTGAGCAAGCGGCCGTCCGGCGGGCCGAGAGCTCGGCCTCACGCATCCGCCAACGGGGGGATGCACGGGGTGATGATCACCGCACCGAGGAGGCGAACCCTCGGTGCACGCGGGTCATCTTGCTGGCCGGGGACGCACGCCAGCCAAGGAACGGCTCCTTGACACGCGCGGGGCCCTTTGGATGGCGACGCCCGCAACGTCATCAACGCCGGCGCACCGGCAAGGCGGACGCGCGAGCGGCTAGGGGTTACCACCCTCGAAGGGGTGGACGCTACGACGGCGGTGAGGATCGCTCCCCGACACGGAGCCCCCGGGCACCCGTGTGTTCGGCGGGAGATCCGCACGGCGGCGTTCCCCCGAGCGCTTCCGTCAGCCCTCGACAATCGTCAAGTACAACGGGGAGACGGACCCCCGCGTCCGGCTCCGCGACTACCGCCTAGCTTGTCGGTGGGCGGGGCCACTAACGACGAAGTGATTATCCGCAACTTGCCCCCGCACCGGGCGACGCGGCCCGAACATGGCTAGAGCACTTGCCCGCCGGCCCGGATCCATAAGCGGGACGATCTAGTCCACACGTTCGTGGGCAACTTCCGGGGGCACGTACGTGCGCCACCGGGAATTCTGGGATGCGCGCTCCCGCACGCGAGCGGGCGAGTCGGCTGCGGGACTTCATACGGCGCTTTTCCAAGCGGCGCACGGAGCTACCCAACGTGGCACGGTCGAGATCGTGCACGCGTTCCTCGAGGGCACCACGTGCGGGACCTTGTGCGCGAGCCGGGAGCGCGGCCCGCCCACGGACTCGAACGAGGCTGTTCGACATTGCCACCGGCTTCGCCTCGGAGAGGAGGCCGTGGGGGCGATCTTCGATGGCAAGAAGGGCAAGCGCTCCGAGGACACGCCGCGGAGGGCGGCGGGTCCAAGGAGCCGCGCCGCAACGACAAGCGGGGCAAGAAGGGGAGAAAAGCCGCGCCGCGGGCGCGCGAGCGAGGGCGCAACGGCGGCAACGCCGAGGCCCTCGGCTGTCGACCGGCCGACGGGGCCCTCGGCCGGCCCCTCGAGGCCGGGGGTGTTTGACGACATGATGAAAAAGCCATGCCCCTACCACAAGACTCCCCGTGAACCACACTCTTGAGCAATGCGACATGCTCAAGAAGTTCTACGGCCGTGCCGCCGCGAAGGAGGCGAGAGGCCAAGAAAGATGGGGGCGATGGCGACGCGGGTGGTTTCCCTGTCTTGTCGAAAACGTGTTCCTCATCTTTGGGGGGACCTACTGTCGACATGTCAACCCGGCAGCGCAAGAAGGAGCGGCATGAAGTCCTCGCCGCAGAAAGGGCGCCTCCGGCCTTCCTCAACTGGTCGAAGGATGCCATCACCTTTAGCCGGGACGACCACCCAAACCGCATCCCGACCCGGGCCAGTACCCACTGGTGGTCGATCCCATCATTGGGAACGCTCGGTTTTCGAAGGTCCTTATGGACGGAGGCAGTAGCCTCAATATCCTCTTCGCGCATACATTGCGCCTGATGGGGATTGGGCTGGACCAGCTGCGGCCCAGCACGAAGCCGTTTCACGGCATCGCGCCCGCAAGCAGGTTCAACCCCTCGGGCGGTCCCGATGCGCCCGTCCGGTTTGGGACCCCCAAGAATTTCCACAAGGGAAACCCTCACCTTCGAGGTGGTGGGATTCAAAGGGGCCTACCATGCCATCCTTGGGCGACCATGCTATGCCAAGTTCATGGCGGTCCCCAACTACACGTACACGAAGATGAAGATGCCGGGTCCAAACGGCGTCATCACCGTCGGGTCGTCGATCGAGCACGCATTCGGCTTGCGACGTCGAGTGCGTGGAACATGCGGAGGCACTAGCGCCGGATGAAGCGGCGGTAAACATCTTTGGAGAAGATGGTCAACGACGACCTCAGCTCCGCCGCCAAGCACGTCGGCACCTTCGAGGCCGCCGAGCAAACCAAAGGGGTCCCCCTCGACCCGTCGGCCCCCGAGGGCAAGGCGTTGAGGGTCAGCTCGACCCTCGACCCTAAATAGGAAGCAGTGCTCGTCGACTTCCTCCGCGCCAACGCCGACATCTTCGCGTGGAGCCCCTCGGATATGCCTGGCATCCCGAGGGAGGTCGCCGAGCACTCCCTTGATATCCTGCCAAACGCCCGCGCTATACAGCAGCGGTTGCGCCGCTTCGACGAGGAGCGGCGACGGGCGATCGGAGCGGAGCTGCGGAAGCTCCTCGAGGCCGGGTTCATCAAGGAAGTGTTCCACCCTACGTGGCTAGCTAATCCTGTGCTTGTAAAAAAGAAAAATGGGAAGTGGAGGATGTGCATAGACTACACTAGTCTCAATAAAGCGTGTCCAAAAGTTCCCTTTCCTTTGCCACGTATAGATCAAATCATTGATTCAACAGCCGGGTGTGAACTGCTCTGTTTCCTTGATGCCTACTCGGGATATCACCAAATAAAAATGAAGGAGTCCGACCAGCTCGCGACTTCGTTCATCACACCGTTCGGGACGTTCTGTTACGTCACGATGCCTTTCGGCCTCAGAAACGCGGGCGCAACATATCAGCGTTGCATGCAGCACGTTTTTGGGGATCACTTCGGGCGGACGGTCGAAGCCTACGTGGACGACATCGTCGTCAAGACCAGGAAGGCGGACGACCTGGTTAACGACCTTCGCGTCGCGTTCAGCTGCCTGCGGGCCAACGGGGTCAAGCTAAACCCCGAAAAATGTGTCTTTGGAGTGCCGCGGGGCATGCTCCGGGATACATCGTCTCCCGGCGGGGAATCGAGGCCAACCCCGAAAGGTCGCGGCCCTCGAGCGAATGGGTCCAATTCGGGACCTCAAAGGGGTGCGAAGGTATTGGGGTGCCTCGCCGCCTTAAGCCGCTTCATCTCGAGGCTCGGTGAGAAGGGCCCCGCCCCTCTACCGCCTGCTCAAGAAGCACGAGCGCTTCTCCCGGACCACCGAGGCCCGGACGCGGCTCGGACAAGCCGAAGGCGTCTCGACGCACGCTCCAATCCTCACGCCGCCGCGAGACGGCGAGCCCCTGCAGCTCTACGTGGCCGCAACCACCCGGGTGGTCGGCGCGTGATCGTCGTAGAGCGCACGGAGGAAGGGCATGCCTTGCCCGTACAGAGGCCGCTACTACATCGGCGGCGTCTGTCGGACACGAAGACGCGCTACCCCCGGGTCCGGGGAGGGCGTTATACGCGGTAGTCCTCGCGCGGCGCAAGCTCCGCCACTACTTCGAGGCCCACCCGGTCACGGTAGTCTCCTCCTTCCCGCTAGGAGAGATCATCCGCAACCCCGACGCGGCGAGCGGGGGTTGCCAAGTGGTCCGTGGAGTTGATGGGCGAGACGCTCGCCTACGCTCCGCGCAAGGCCATCAAGTCGCAAATCCTAGCCGATTTCGTCGGCCGAGTGGACGGACACGCGGCACCGCCCCCCTCGCATCCAAGCGAGTCCCGGACTGCGTTCTTCGACGGCTCGGTGATGAAGACGGAGCGGGCGCGGGCCGCTCTTCGTGTCACCCCTCGGGGAACACATGCGCTACGCAGTGCGCCTCCACTTCCCCGCATCCAACAATATGGCGGAATACGAGGCCCTTCTCTCGCGGCCTCAAAATCGCCATTGAGTTAGGCGTCAAGCGCCTCGACGTACGAGGGGATTCGCGACTCGTGATCGATCAAGTCATGAAAAACGCGAGCGCCACGATGACAAGATGGAGGCCTGCGCAAAGCCGTGCGGGCCCTCGAAGACAAGTTCTACGGCATCGAGCTTAATCACGTACCCCGCCGGTACAACGAGGAAGCGGATGAACTTGCCAAGATCGCGTCCGGGCGGATCACCGTTCCCCCGAACGTTTTCGCACGCGACATCGCGCAGCCCTCGGTCACCTTCGAGCCTTACCCCTCGAGCGACGGCGGACCCTCGGGGGCTCCCTCGAATCCAGCGGGTGCGGAACCCATGGAAGAGGACCCCTCGAACGAGGCGTACGTACTCTCCCTTCTCGAGGGGTACGGCTCCCACGAGGGCGTCGCGATGGACATCGAGCGGCTCCGCCCGGGCGGACGGCGGGAGAAGTATGTCGCCTCGGATCGCTCGAGGGGAACTTCCCGCGGACGGGCCGTGGCCGGGCGCATCGCCGGGATGGCCAAGTCATTCACCCTCGTCGACGGCGAGTGCCGTACAAGCGCGCCGCATCGGGCATCCTCCCGGCGGTGTATACCCATTCCCGAGGGCGCGAGCTCCTACGGGACATCCACGCGGGGATCCGTGGCCACCACGCTTGCGCCGCGCACCCTCGTTGGCAACGCGTTCCGCCGGGGCTTCTGCGGCCTACCGCGGTCGCGGATGCCGGCGAAATAGTGCGCACTGCGAAGGGTGCCGGTTCTACGCCCCGCAAGTCCAATTTGCCCGCTCACGCTCTGCAAACGATCCCCGTAACATGGCCGTTCGCCGTGTGGGGGTTGGACATCGTCGGGCCCCTGCGGAAGGCGCCCGGGGGCTTCACCCACCTGCTCGTCGCGATTGACAAATTCTCCAAATGGGTGGAGGTGCGCCCCATCACGAATTTGAGGGCTGAGCAGGCGGTCACGTTCTTCACCGACATCGTCTACCGCTTCGGAGTGCCAAACTCCATCATCACGGACAATGGGTCCCAGTTCACGTGCTGGAAGTTTTTGGAGTTCTGCGACAAGTTCCACATCCGCGTGGATTGGGCAGTGTGGCACACCCACGGACCAACGGCCAAGTGGAGCGTGCCAACGGCATGATTCCGCAAGGCCTCAAGCCCCGAATTTTTGACCAGGCTCAACAAATGCGGCGAAAATGGCTCCAAGAACTACCGGCGGTCGTGTGGAGCCTAAGGACAACCCCAGCGAGCCACGGGTTCACCCCGTTTTTCCTAGTCCATGGTGCGGAGGCCGTCCTCCCCACGGACACGGAATATGGGTCGCCCGGGATTCGAGGGTACGACGAAGATGCTAACCGATGAGCCGCGAGGACTCACCTGGACCCGCCTAGGACGGAGTACGCCTCGTGGCGTTGATGCACTCCGCAAGGTATCAACGATCCCTACGACGTTACCAAGCACGCAAGATACGTCGGAGGGATTTCGACGAAGGGGATGCGGTCCCTAAGGCTCCGCCAAGACAACCGAGGGCGCCACAAGCTATCGCCCCCATGGGAGGGACCCTACGTCGTGGTGAAAGTGCTCAGCCGGGCACGTACAAGGCGGCCAACGAGGACGGCGAAGAACTCACCAACGCCCGGAACATCCAACGGCTACGTCGCTTCTACCCTTAGCTAGGATTTTCCAAGTGTTTTTTGTTGTTGTAAAATCACATGGCCAACGCCCCGATTGGTGTCAACTATGTAAACGCTCCAAACTTAATAAAAGGGCAACTCGGCTTTCCCTCGAAACCCAAGTTACCCTCGGGGGCTCTTTGCGGGGGGGCACCCCCCCCCCAAATGGTCCCATTTTTTCGCGCAAAAAACAAAACAACACGCGCTAAGTTTGTTTCCTACTTCAACCTCGAGCCACGATTCGAACAGGGCGCAGGCGGCACAGTGGAAGGAGCGCGCGAGCCAGAGATAGCCTACGCCGCGTGGCTATGGCCCTTCTCTCTCGCCTCTAACCCAGCGGGCCCCCTACGAAAATCGAACTTCCCTAACTAGAATCTACTCAGGAAGAAGGAGAAACAAAAAAGCGTAATTAACAAGCAGCATCATTTACAGCAACTGTTTATGTTCGCGAAATAACTTGTCTATTTACAAAAGGCCACGAGGCCGGATTCGATACGCGCAAACAAAAAATGGGCCTAGCGCCCAACGCTTTCGGGCGGGAGGAGCGACGGCATCGGCGGCGTCGGGAAGAGGAATTCTTCGAAGGCCTCGGCGAGTGACCCGCGGCGTCGGCGGCGAGCGCATCCGCTCGCTCTCCATGGCCACCCGTCCTCGACGCCCTCGGGCACGATGTAGCCCTCGCCGGCCGCCTTGAGGTTGACCTCGTAGTGGGATCGCACCACTCCGGGGCCTTCGTGACGCCTGGGTGCAACGCCCGCGCATCCGCTCCGTGACGTGGCCGCCTAGGGCGCGCGAGGGCGGGCCGGCCGGCCAGCTGCCGGCCGGGCCTCGCCTTCCTCGACGACGCGGCAGTCTCGAGGGCCGCGTCACGCGGCTCTCGTGCCTCCTCTGCTCGGAGGAGTTGTAGGAAGCTGCGAGGGCCTCGGCCCGCCCGGCCAGCCGTGCCCCAAGGCGGTGCGCAAGCACGGGGGTCAACAAGACGACAAGAAATCGAAAGGGAGAAACGAACCCTCTAAAAGCAAAAAAACCAACAAACGAGTCAAAAAGTGACTCACCCTCGACTTGCTTCCTTTCCAAATCGAGGTCGCGCGCGCGGACTCGAGCGCCAACTCGAGACGGCGGACGGTCTCGCCTTGCTCGCGGAGGGCCGCCTCTGGGCGGCGTGGCCGATGCTGAGCGCGAGCGCATCATCCTCAACCTTGGAGAATGCGGCGTTCCGCTCCTCCAGCGACTTCTCCGCCGCCTCGCGCGCGACGCGCTCCCGCTCCAGCCGCACGGGCATCGACGAGGGCGGCTCGCCCCTCGCTTGCAGCCGCTCCTCGGCCCCTTGGCGGGGCGGCGCTCTCTTGCAAGAGCCGCTCCTCGGCGACGACGAGGGCCGCGGCTTTGGCGTCGAGGGCGGCCTTCGAGTCATCGGCCTCCTTGGCGCGGCCGCCCGGCCCCGCGCGCCGGTCCTCGGCCACGGCGGGTGCGCACTGCGCCCCCTCGAGCGACGTGCGGAGCTCCGCAGCTTCGGCGCGAGCAATGGCCACCTCCGCCTCCCGGTTGGCGGCCGGCGTCCGCGCCTTCTCCCCGAGGTCCACGCGCGCATTCCACGAGCGCCTCGTCGCGATCGACGAGGGCCGCACGAATCCGCTCGAGGCTCGAGCGGCGCGCCGCACCCCCGCCCGAGCTCTCGGGAGCTCGTCGCACCACGCCATCGCCCGTACGCTAGCCAGCCGTCTGGCGTCCTAAGAGCGTCCGCAAGCGCGTCGAAAGCGCTGCATCGCTCCCGGAGCTGGCGGGCCTCGGCGTTCACCCGGTCGAAGGCGTCGTACTTGTCATGGGCACGACGCTCGAGCTCCTGGCAATTACAGAATTGAAGCCCGTAAGCGCCAAGACTGGAATGCAGTATACGAAAACGAAGGGGAAAAAGAGTGAGCGATCGTGGCCTACCTGGAAGACGAGCCAGGCCGGGCCGCCATGGACCTGCAGCGCCTCGTTCAGCGTGCGGTTGAGCGTGGCGCCGTGGCTCCGGAGCTCGCCCCGAGCTCTCGCTCCCCCCCGGCGTCGGCGAACGCAGGGGGATCCTCGACGGCCCCTCCACACGAGCGGGGGCGGCGGCGCGGGAGGACGAGGCCTCGGCACGGGTGTCCTCGGCCCCCCACCACCATGTGACCCTCGTGCCGCCTCACGAGGGCCCCCTCTGGGGCTCGGGGAAGTTCGTGGGCCGGCTGCCCACCCGATTCCACCCGGAGCGGCGGGGAGTCGTCCGAGAGCTCCACCACCTCCGCCCCCGCAAGTCGCCGGCGGGCGCGCGCCCGCTCGCGCCGCCTCCGCCGCACCTCCGCCCGCGCCCCCGCGGCCACGGGCGCCCGTCCGCGCCGCCGTGGCCGCCACCTCCGGCGGTACCGCCGCATCCACGGGCGCTCCCCGCCAAAGGTTGCGCCGGCTCCACCTCCTCCGCAGGGGCGGCCCACCGCGGCTCCACCACTACCGGGTCGCCGCCGCCGCGCCCGCGCCTCCGTGGCGACCGACGCCGGCCGCCCCCGCCGACCGCCGGCGCGGGCGCCGCGGCGGGCCGCCGATCCGGCCGGCCGGGCCTCGAGGCCCCGCCCGGGCCTTGCGAGCTAGTGCCCGCCGCCACGCTTGTCCCGGGGCGTGACCCCCTCGACGAGCGCCGCCGGTGGGGATCGATGCGTCCGTCCTCGGCACCTTGGCCGTGCAAGAGGAGGAACGGTTGGCACCGCCTGCGCGGTGCACGAACGGAGGATTAGAGCACCTAATCACCAACAAACCAAACCAAACGAAGGAGGACAAGCCTCCTTACCTCGTGGAGGAAAAGGCCCGTTTCCTTTTCCTCGAGGCCTTCGCGAAGAGGCCGGGCGCGGCGCCGCGCCCCGCCCGCGCGCGCCGCCTCCCCGACGGCCGCGCCGCACGCACGGGCACGCCCGCCCCGTGCGCGGCGCGCCCGATGCCGCACCCCCCGAAGAAGCCACCGCGCGCGCGGGGGCACGCTTGCCCGCGCGCGGGCACGCCCCCGCCGACGCGCCCCTCCGCCGTGACGCCACGCCGCGCGCGCGGACCCGCTCCCTCCGCGCGCGCGCACGCTCGACGCGCGCGCGCGCGCGTCCGCCGCGCGTACCCCCGCGGCACGCGCCCGGCACCTCCGCGCGCGCGCGCCGCCCCGAAGACGAGTGCACGCGCGGCCGCCCCGCACGAAGCCACCCCCGACGCCGGCGCGGTTCCGCGACGGGGGCGCGGGCTCGCCACCGTCCGAGGGGCCCTCCCCCTCGGACTCCTCCTCCTCGTCTCGCTCCGAGGACGAGGGCTCCTCGATATCCGGGAGGAGAGCCCCGCCTCCTCACGCCGCCGGTCACTCCGCGGACCGTTGGTCGCGCGCGCTTGGCGACGCCCGGCGTGCTCCCTCTTGCGCGCCGCCCGCTCCCCGCGCCTCCCCGCTCACGCGCCGCCCGGCCGAGCGCACGGAGTCGGGGGTAGGTGGAACGGACTTGGCGATGTTGAACTCCACCGCTGCGCACAAGAGCGACAATGGCGAATCGGAGACGAAAGCAAGACCAAGAACTAAAACGAAATCGGGAACACAACTCACCCGCGGGCCCGTAGGGAGCATCTCGATGTCCCACGGGGGTCCGACCCGCGTGGCGGCGTTCGAGTGTCGACGGCGCTCCGCGCCGGGTGAGCGCGTACGGCGCTCTCCGGCCACCGGCGGCGTCGGGGAGCATCCGCGACCTCGCCGGTCGAGGGTTGGCCGCCTCCGTCATCTCGAAGATGCGGAGCGGCCTCTCCATCAACGGCACGATCCGCCGGTGATGAAGGAAGGCGAGGACGCCCATCGCGTTCGGCCCGGTCCCTCGCCCCGCCGCGCAGGCGGCGAGGACGGACTCTGTCGCGCGCCGATGCCGGGGTGTAGACACCCCGTAGCCCCGTGGAGGCGGGCCTCTCCTTGAACACCCGCCGGTGTAGGGGGGGAAGGCCGGGCTCGGTGTTGCGCGGATAAAACCATCCCCGCTCCCGGCCCGGCGTTGTTCGTCGTCATGGTGCAGGGGATGTAGACGTTCTTGAATTGCCCCGCGCGGCAAGCGACACCCCGCCGGCGCGCACCGCGCGGCGGGTCCTTGGCTCCGTCGTAGGCTTCGCGTGAAGAGCTCCCCGCGGAAGAGGTGTACCCGCAGCTCCCAATTACGCGGATCCCTAGGTACCCCTCGCGACGCCCACGAATGTGGCCACCGCGAGATTGCGTTGGGGGCGAAGTTATGCAACTCCCACCCCGTAGTAGTGGCACATTGCCCGCATGAATGTGCTCGCCGGCGCGTTGAAGCCACGCTCGTGGTAGCGGAGGAAGCTCACCACGTAGCCCTCCGACGGGTTGGGCTCGCGGTCCGCCGGCCCGCGGCACGATCCATTCCGCCGGCGCCCATCTTCGTTGGCCGCCAACGGTGCGGCGGCGACCCGGCTCGCCCAAGGCGAGCCGGGTCACCGTGGACCTCTCCCGTGCGTACGGCTCCAAGATCCTAAGGGGAGGCCGAGGCGGCGCCATGGAGAGGACGAAGGCGAACGAGGGCGGAGGACAAGGAGCGAAGGAAAAGGCGCTAGCGAGCGAGCCCGCACGGCAAATAAAGCAAGGCGAAGGCGAAGGGGCGGGGACCGAAAACGGTGAGAAACCAAGGTAAAAAAAACCGCCGTCCCTTCCTCCCCGCGGTTTATGAGGCCGACGGGCGAGTTCTCCGGAGCGGACGCCCCGACTAGCATTAACCTGCGCAGGGAATCTTCCCATCGCGTCGACGAGCGGGTCCCACCACGACCGCAGCGGCGGCTAAAACACTTTCGGCGGCGGGTCATCATTACGGCAAAGACCGGCGCCCGACCGAGGCAAAACCGTCACGTCCGCTCGCCGCGCCGCCCACTACGCGCGCGCGCGCGGCGCGCGCGCTTAAAAGGCGCGCCCGCGCTGCAAAACCGCGGCCACGACCGCAAGGCAATTAAATGCCCGGGCCCCTCGCCAAGCAAGGAGAGCCCTCGAGCGAGGCGAACCCTCGGCTCGAAACAAAGGCGACCCTCGATGGGATATCCGCGTGAGAAGGTCGCCGGGACCCCGCTCGACGTAGAGCGAGCAACCGCGGGCACCCATGCCACGTAGGACCCTCGAGCGGCGTGACCCTCGACTCGAAACAAAGGCGACCCTCGATGGAATGTTAGCGTGAGAAGGTCGCCCGGGACCTGCTCGATGTAGAGCAGGCAACCGCGGGCACCCATGCCACGTGAAGCCCTCGAAGCGGCATGACCCTCCGGCTCGAGACAATGTCAACCCTTTAAAAAAAAGAAGGCACGCGCGTAAGAGGATTGCCCAGGTCACGCTTGAAATAGAGCGGCACCGAAAGCACTCATGCCGCGCCGTGCTGCCAACAAGCACCTCGAGGGTCGGCACGCCCAGACCCCTCGACGGCCGCAAACGTGAAAAGACGCGGGCCGTCCGGGCACGGCCCCGCACGGCCTTGCGATCGGAGGTTCGAGCCCGACCCTCGACGGGTTCGAACGGGCGCCCCACGAGATCACGAGTTAGGGACGTCGAGGGCACGCGCATACGAGCCGTTCCTCGAGCCCGTCGGCTCGAGGGTGCCCCACATGTCGTGTTCGAGAGCCAGCGAGGGCAGCTAGCCGGGGGGATCCCACCGAGGGAGAGCTTCCGCGCCCTCGGTCCCTAGCGAACGGGACCGAGCCCCACCTAGCAAACCCACGCAAGCGCTTCCATGGACGTGTCTCCGGACCGCGCAGCCTACCCTTATCGAACGGGGCATGGACGTCCACTCGAACCACCCGCTAGCGGCCCCGACGAGGAATCCGCGATTCGCGACCCGCACGATGGGAGTCGTGGAGACCTCACCCTCCGTCCCGCGGAGGGACGGCGAGGGCGCGTTAAAAAACAAGTCGTCAGGCTCGACCCGATCGCCTCGAACGGGCCAAGGCTCGGGGGCTTGACGCACGGCTACACCTCCTTGAAATTGCACCCGCCGGGGGAGGCGGTGGACGAGGGGGAGCGTGCACCCCGAAGCCGGGCCGAAACACCGCCGATGCCGGTTGGCATATGTGCCACGCCTTTCTGACCAAAGTTCTCACGGTTAACCCCTGCAGGAGAACCCACACTCTGCGGGCTTCGGGGGGCTAGACCCGCGGGTCCGGCCGACGCGGCCCCACGGAAAGCGTTCGCAAACAAGGAGGGAAGAATGTCCTATCAGTAGGTTCCAGCATCTGCGGGAGCCTCAATGGCAAACCCGCAGATGCTCGGGGGCTGCGTCGGGGACCGCCCTAGGGGTCCCCTTAAACAACGGGGAATCCTCACTTAATCCCGGTATCAAAACACGCTAAGCCTAACCATGCGGGTAACTAACCGTGCGGGGACACGGCCTACGTCGGGATCCCCGACGGCCCACCAAGACGGCCCACGAAGAAGACCCCTCGAGCAAGCCCCGCCTCGCTCGAGGGCGCGCTTCCCCCCTCGGGCGGGCTCCGCCCGTTCGAGGGGCGACCCTTTCCCTCGAGCGGTCCCGCCCCGCTCGAGGGATCGCCCCCCCTCGAGCGAGGTCTCGACTCGCTCGAGGGTTCGCTCCGCCCTCGGCGGGGGCCCGCCACGCTCACGGGCGCGCGCCGCACGCGTGCGCCGGCCCCGTACTTGGGCATTTAACGCCCTGACGCCGCGGGGACCGGCGCCATCATGCGCCGGGGCTCACGCCCGGTGCCGCCGCACCAACTCCCCAGGGAGGAGCCCATCCCCGCCAGCGTGGGATGGACTGTGCGGTACGGCCGGTGTCAGTCCCAAGACACCGAGCGCCCACTACAGTACGGCTAACGCGCCCGACCCTCGAAAAGGGGCGGGCGCACCCTCGATTCCACTTTCCCCGTGACCTGCCGGAGTTGGGTGAGGGGCGCTAGGCGGCGGGTGGCCATCCCGGTCCCCCCGTACCGGTGCGGCCGCCGTACCCACGCGTGCGGACGCACGCCGGCACCGCGGGCGCACGCCCGAGCACCGCAAGCAACCACTCCGCCGCCGTGGAACGCATTGGGGAAGGAACGCCGTTCGCCCGCGCCCGTTCCCCGTACCCGGCCATCATCGGCACCTCCCTCGAAGCCTATCAGAGGACACCACCGCCATCTGCCGCCTTCCTACCCTCGAACCGCCACTGTTCGGGTACGGGGTAGGCCATCATGGCCGGATCGCGGCGAAGATCGTCCGGACGGCCGCCCACTCTACACCGTAGCGCGACGTGCTCCCTCACGTAGCTAGGTAGCGCGGCGTGCATGTAACCCGTCGCCCCCTTGGCCTATAAAAGGGGGAGGCGAGCCCCCAGCCGCGGGGGGAACGAGTTCAGAGGAACACAACACACCGTGCACTCACTCTCTTATTCTCCCACAACATCTTCGACCACTCACCCGGGGACTTGGAAGCCACGCTTCCTCTCCCGCCTCGCTTGTATTTGCCCCACTACAAGCACCCCGTCGTGCCGAGCAATATAGTGCCACGAGCACAACCCTGCTGGACGTACGGCCCCCTCGGCCGGAACCAGGATAAAACCTTGTGTCATTTGTTGCTTGGCATCGACCATTGAGGGATAGACCTAGGCGCTATCTACTGGTTAGTGTCGGGACCATATTCCGCACCGACAACCGTCAACGTCCTCTTCGGCGGACTACCCAGCAGGCGGGAGCAGAAGGCTACTCGCCGTGAAGTGATGTCCATTGAACCAGCGGTCATGACCCCTCTCAGGTGGTCAGAGACACCCATCACCTTCTCCCGCGCGGACCAATGGACCAGCTTCTCCGAACCAGGACGTTTCCCTCTCATCCTGAAACCAACAGTGGCGGGCTCTAAGCTCAACAAGGTCCTCATCGACGGCGGAAGCGGGCTCAACGTCCTCTTCACCAAGACCCTGAAGAAGATGAACCTTGACGTCACCCCCATGCTCGACAAGAGCAAGATGCCTTTCTACGGCATCGTCCCGGAGCAACGCGGCTATCCCACTAGGCTCGGTGGTACTGCCAGTTACCTTCGGGGCGTCTCGCGACAACTACCGCACCGAGTACATCAAGTTCGAGGTCGCGGATATCGAGACTTCTTACCATGCCATCCTCGGCAGACCGGCCATCGCCAAGTTCATGGCGGTGCCCCACTACACATACTTGGTACTCAAAATGCCAAGTCCAGCTCGGCGTACTCTCCCTCCAAGGGGACTTGAAGATCTCTCACGACCGCGATACGAGAGGCCGTGGTGATCGCTTCAACAAACCAAGTACCCAACCCGATGATGGAAGTCTACGCCGCGTCGAAGAAGCTTGCCACAAGCGAACTCGACATTCCGGAGAAGTCCGACGCGCCAACAAGCCTCGCCCACCCGAGGAGGTACTCGTCGGGCGATCGACCTTGGAACGGGCGATCCCGAGCAAGACCACCACCATCGGAGCCGGCCTCGACCCTAAATAGGAAGACGCGCTCATCGGCTTCCTTCGGGCTAACCGCGACATCTTCGCGTGGAAGCCGACGGACATGCCGGGAGTGCCCGTGGAACCGATTGAGCACGCCTCAACGTCGATCCAAAGGCCACCCCCAAGCGACAACACCTCCGACGCTTTGCCGACGACGGACGAGACGCCATCAAGAAGGAGCTCGCCAAGCTCCCGGCGGCGGCTTCATTCGAGAAGTCTTCCACCCCGAGTGGCTCGCCAACCCCCGTCCTCGTCCGCAAGAAGAACTCGAACGAGTGGAGGATGTGCGTCGACTACACCGACCTCAACAAGCACGCCCCAAGGACCCCTTCGGGTTGCCGCGGATTGATCAACTCATCGACTCCACGGCGGGGCGTGACCTCGCTCTCGCTTCCTCGATCGCTACTCCGGGTACCACCGGATCGCAATCAAGGAGGAAGACCGGGAGAAGACCGCGTTCATCACCCCGTTTGGCGCGTCTTCGCTACACGACCATGTCTTTCGGGTTGAAGAACGCCGGCGCTACCTACCAACGGGCCATCCCGAGCTCGCTTCAAGTGGCAACTCAACAAGAACGTCGAGGCCTACGTGGATGACGTGGTTGTCAAAACCAGGGACTCCAGTACCCTCATCAACGACCTTGAAGAGACCTTCGCATCGCTACGCGAGTACCGCTGGAAGCTTAACCCGAACAAGTGCGTCTTCGGCGTCCCTTCGGGCAAACTACTCGGCTTCATCATCAACCAACGCGGCATCGAAGCCAACCCCGAGAAGATCTCCGCCATCACCAACATGAAAGCTCCCACGAGCATCAAGGACGTCCAGAAGCTGACGGGGTGCATGGCGGCATTGAACAGATTCATCTCGAGGCTAGGAGAACGGGGCCTCCCCTTCTTCAAACTACTCAAGCATCACGAGAGGTTCGTGTGGACCACAGAGGCGGATCAAGCCCTTGCCCAGCTCAAGGACTTCCTGTCGAAGCCTCCAATCCTCACGGCTCCTCACAAGGGTGAGCGACATCTTGCTCTACCTAGGCGCGACTACTCACGTGGGTCGCATCGCCATCGTTGTCGAGCGGCGGAAGACGGCCACGCCTATCCTGGTCCGGGCGCCCCGGTCTACTTCGTCGGGCCGAGGTTCTATCGGAGTCCAAGGCTCGCTATCGGCCCGTGCGAAGCTCTCCCGTACGCTCTACTCATCACCTCGCGGAAGCTACGACACTACTTCCGGGGAGTACTCGGTCTCCCGTCGTCACCGACTACCCGCTCGGCGACATCCTGAGGAACCAAGACGCCACCGGAAGGATCTCCAAATGGGGCCGTTGAGCTCGGCGCCCTCACCATCGACTTCAAGCCACGCACGGCCATCAAGTCGCAAGCTCTAGTCGACTTCATGGCAGAGTGGCGGGAGAACCAGCTACCTACTCCCACCGTGCGACCAGAGCATTGGGTGATGTACTTTGACGGCTCACTCAACCTCGAGGGCGCGAGCGCGAGGGTACTCTTGATCTCTCCAACGGGCGAACAACTCAAGTACGTCCTGCGATCTTCCGGAAGGTCTCAAACAACGAAGCCGAGTACGAAGCCCTCCTACACGGGCTCCGCCTCGCGGCTTCACTTGGCATCAAGCGGCTACTAGTCTACGGCGACTCCGCAGTGGTCATCAATCAAGTCAACAAGTCTTGGGACCGCAACAAGGAGAACATGGACGCCTACTGCCTAGAAGTCCGCAAGCTCGAGAACAAATTCTATGGTCTCGAGTTCCATCACATCGTTCGCGACAACAACGTTGCAGCGGACGTCCTCTCGAAGCTCGGATCCACCCGCGCCCAAGTACCGCGGGCGTCTTCGTCCATGAGCTTCACGCGCCATCCATCCCGGAGCCGGCGCCACCGACCACCGCCCCGGCCATCCACCCAGTCGGGCGGGGAGGTCATGATGATCGACGTGGACTGGAGGCAACCCTTCATCGACTACCTCGGCGAGCGAAGGTCCCCTCCGACAAGAACGCGGCCGAACAACTCGTCCGCCGCGCCGGTCTTACGTCCTCGTCGGCGACAAGCTTTACAAGCGAGGCGCGTCTTCCGGAGTACTCATGAAGTGCGTCCCTCGCGAAGAAGGCAAGGACATCTTGGAGGAGATCCACAAGGGCGTCGCGGCAACCACGCGTCCTCCCGCACGCCGGTCGGCAAGGCCTTCCCGCGAGCCTTCTACGGCCCACGGCCACGGGCGATGCCGAAGAACTCGTCGAAGGTGCCAAGGATGTCGGTTCTTCGCCAAGCGAGCAACACGTCCCCGCCTACAAGCTAGTCACCATACCGCCAACCCGGCCCTTTGCCTGCCGGGGGCTCGACATGATTGGGCCACCGCCAACCGCGCCGGAGGGTTTCAACGGGTGCGGTGGCTATCGACAAGTTCACCAAGTGGATCGAGGTCAAGCCGGTCACATGCCCCAAGGGCGACGAGTACTCGACTTCCGGATGAACTCGTACACCGCTACGGAGCTACCCCACCGCATCATCACGGACACGGGGTCCAACTTCAACAACCACCGCTTGCCGGGAGTACCGCGAGAACGGCGGGATCGACGTCAGATACGTCTCCGTCGCCCATCCACGGGCCAACGGACAAGTCGAGCGCGCCAATGGGATGGTACTCGACGCCCTCAAGAAGCGGCTACACGACGCTGCTAACTCAAAAGGGGGCAAGTGGATCAAGGAACTACCCAACGCACTCGGGGGCCGCGGACTCAACCATCCAAGCCAACGGGGCAATCCCCCCTACTTCTCGGTCTACGGCTGCGAAGCCATCCTCCCCGCCGACGTCATATGGAACTCGCCGGCGGTGGAGCACTACGACGAA
Source organism: Cenchrus americanus (assembly GCA_947561735.1). Lineage (NCBI taxonomy): Eukaryota > Viridiplantae > Streptophyta > Magnoliopsida > Poales > Poaceae > Cenchrus > Cenchrus americanus. Next base: position 5,513,249 of record OX387240.1, on the reverse strand, counting down.
GGCGTCTCGGAAGACGAGCGGACGAGTTGATATCGACGGCCTCGAAGAAGCTCGGCGTGCCGCCCTCGTCCAATCGGCAAGGTACCTGGAGGGTATCCGACGCTACCACGATCGCAACGTCAAGGAACGCTCCTTCAACGTTGGAGATCTCGTCCTCCGCCGTATCCAGAACACGGAAGAACTTCACAAGCTCAGCTCCCCCTGGGAAGGCCCCTTCACCGTGGCTAAGGTGACCGGGCCAGGCTCCTACCGCCTCCAAACACTTGAAGGCGAAGAAGTCAACAACTCGTGGAACGTCGACCAGCTCTGTCGATTCTACGCCTAGTCTACACGACTACTCCGGAGTTCATGTCTACACGACTTCATCAACTCCCCTTGCCGCAAGCGACCCTCCGGGTCCTGGCTCCAAGTCTCCGGACTACTCTCCTCCAGGTCCAGCCCGTGCGGCTACCTACGGACCCTGGGCTGCGACGAGCGTCAAGGACTCTAGCAGCGGTCTACCAAGAGACCACACTCCAAGATCCAGCCTGCGCGGCTACCTACGGATCTGCGATCCAGCCTACACGGCTATCTACGGATCACTCACTGTAAGCGGCTACCCGCTCCAGTACTACTCAGCTGTAAGCGGCCTTCGGTCCGGGCGACTACTTGTAACTACGGCCCCGGCCACCCGAGTGTACTTCTTCGGTAATAAAGTTTGATCGTTCATCAACTTCTTTCCCGTCTACTCCCCGCGACGGGACTACTAAGCCGAGTACTACTACTCGCACCTACTCCACGATGGGCGCTCCGCACTGCGAGATCGCGGTTACGAGTACTCATTGATGGATCATCACATTTCATTGATATATGAAAGAGTTCATTACAAGCTTGTTTCCTATACAATTACGGCTACTAGCTATCTATGCGGGGCTACGGAGGTTCAACTTATCGGCTACCGCTCCGCGATGGGAGCCATCTCGCTCCAAAAACTCTCGCGTCTTGCTCATCCGAGCAGTTGGCGGCTACCCCGCCGGCGACTACCTCCACCGGGGCCTTCGGGAAGTACGACTTCATGAAGGCCAGCACCTGCTTCGGGATTGACTTGGCCATATGCTTCACGTAGGCGGCCAGCCGGCTTGGCGCCTCACGAAGTCGATCCGCCAACGGAGCGATCTTGGGGCCGCCGGGTGCGGCACCGGAGCCTCGCGATCGGGAGGGCGACCTCTTCAAGGTCCTTCGGGCCGGGGCCGGAGCGCCTCGCGGTCTTCGTTCAACTTCACGCAAAGATTTGTAGCGATTGACGAGATCCCGTCGGATGCAATCCGCAACTCCATGTGCTTCTCGCACTCGAAGGCCAGCTCCTTGTAGTCGAGTTCAAGTACCTGGCGGGCTTCCTGCTCCCGGTAGAAGAGATTCTTCATGCTGACCTCCGAGGCCTTCAGCTGCTCTACTTGGCCTTCGAGTTCTGCAACACCGGAACACAACAGCGGGTCAGAGCTTGATGGTTTCCAACAAGTACCCGAGAAGTCAGGAGACATACCTTTATTCTTGTCGCAGAGGCCTTTGTTCTTCCGCACCAGCTCGTCGCCCTTCGCCTGCAAGTCCATCACATCGTTGTGGTACTTGGCGAAGGCGGCGTCAAGCTTCGACTGCATGGCGGCCGCATGCTTCCTCGACTTCACGAGCTGCTCCTCCAGGGCTTCAGCTCGCAGTACCGTGTCGCCGTATCCTTGCAGCAGATTCGACTTCTCGCGGGATCGCTCCGCGACGTCCTGCACAAGACAAGTTCAAGTCAAGCAGAGTACTCAACGCAAAGGGCTGACCACTAGGGAGGCAACGGCCACGTACCTTCATCCACTGTTCGGCTCGCCGCATCGCCTCCAGATGCTGCGCCAACACCGCCGGCTCGACAAGATCGTCGGCAAGCAACTCAATCCCGCCACGGCTACTCGACGTAGCCTCCGTCATCGGCGCCGAGCGGATAGGCTCCGCGTCTTGGATCTCGGGGGATCGGATTGCCACTTCCAGGGCAACCCCTGGCGACGTGGTAACCGCCTCCCCCTCGGCGGACTTCTCGACGGTTTCCCCCATGGGCTCGGGGGCTCCTACCGCAGCCTCTGGGGCTTCTGGTGTCAACTCCTCGCATGGGCACCCCCGGAGGATGTCGCCTCCTTCGGCGCCCGTCACCAAGGAACACGCGCATCGCATATCTACGACTACTCTTTTTGGGGCTATATAGCTTCGGGAAGAGTACTCACCTTCGACTACGACCGCCTGCGGCGGCGGCGCTTCGGCGGTCGGGGGCCTCGGTCGCGGCTTGGGCTTCGGGAGCGGGCTCCTCGACGGGCGGCGCGGCCTTTCTCTCGCCTCTCTGCCGCCGTGGGCTCCTCTCCGGTCCCGGCTCAAGTCCGTGGATTTTCCGCGAAGTATCCACGAGAGGGTTGTCGGATAAAATCGACTACTACAATGAGTACTACTCATGAAGGCGTGGTACTTACAAGTTCGACCGGACGATAGTCACGGCCGGAGCACCGAGGATGCTGGCGATGTCAACCAGTCCACCCTCGGCGGGCGTTTCTTCCTGCGCCTCTTCGACTACCGCCTCCTCCACGGTGGCGGCGGCCGGCGCAGACGTCTCTTGCGTCCCTGCGGCTTCCGTCTCTCCAACGGCGGCGGACGCGGGTACTGCTCTCTCTCTGGAGCGAGGGGGCGGCGCTCCAGCTGCGCCAAGATTTCTCCAACAGTGGGGGCTGGACTTCGGCTTCCAGCCGGTTCCCCCACTGTGGGCCACATGCCCTCATCGCCCTCCTCCACGGGCTCTGCTGGCGGCCTCTCCTGAAGACAAAGGAAGAGTACTCGTCAACAATGTACTCGAATGGCGGAAACTCGACCACTCTGCTCAAGATAACTTACCTCCGGAGGCGTGGTCTCTGAGACCTTCATCTTCTTTGCCACCCGCTTCTTGGCGGGGTTGCGCGGCTTCCTTGGCGGCGCGGCAAGGCTAGCCTCCAGGCTAGCCGGAGGATCTTGCACAAGTGGCACATGAGGCAAGCCTGGACGGCTAAACCTCGACCGCAGCTGGAAGCGGTCTTGCAGCGTCTCCTCGTCTTCTTCGTCATCGGAGGTATCCTCCACGATGACGGGATCGTCGTCGTCTCCGACTACTCGGCGCTCCTTCACCTTCTCCACCGCTGGGATCTCGATTCCGCTTGGTGGCGGCTGCGGCTGCGGCTCGGAGACAAACCGCTTCACATCATCCTGCGCAAAAGACACAAGGCGTCAGCAATTCTGCTACAAGTGCCTACTACTCGACGAGGGGGGTACGGCTACTTACCTCGTTGGGCGGGCGCGCGGCGGAGTACTCCTCGACAGGGCACGCCGTGTACTCCGGCATGTCCTTGAAGATCCTCGACAACCTCTCGATGATGTCGTTGTCCTCAAGTTCGCCCCCCGGCATCCGCGACGTGTCGTCGTCGCCGGTGTACTCGAAGCCCATCGTATCCCGCGCTGACAGCGGCTGGATCCGGCGCTTCATGAAACTGAAGGCCACGTGTTCGGCCCTCAGTCCTGCATCCCGCAGGGTCTTGATGCGTGCCAGCAACTCCGGGAGCTGGATCCCCTCCTGCATGGTGGGCTCCGTGTTCCACCACTCTTGGTGCTTGGGCTGCCGTCCGCTCGGCTTCGGCAGCTCGGGATGGTGGTTCGTGGTGTAGAACCATCTCGTCTTCCAGTCCGTGTTGGAGTCCACGAGCTTGTACGCCGTGCATGCTCCGCGGCATCCTCCCTCGGCCGGATCCCGGCCCCTCCGACTACTCGGGGTTGGAGGCGCCGGGGCTGCGGCTTCACGCGGAAAAACTTCCGGAAGAGAACCCAGTGCGGTTTGATTCCCAAGAAGGCTTCACAGAAGTGGACGAAGACAGAAGTGTGGAAGATTCCGTTGGGGTTCAAGTTGAGGTACTCGATACCATAGTACCTGGGAAGCCCTTTGAAGAAGTCGCTCGCTGGGAGCGCAAGACCGCGCTCCACGAACCGTGAGAACATCGGGATCTCGTCTTGTGCCTTCTCCATCGGATAGGGATCTCCTGCGGCGGATCTCCACATGTCGATCTCTTTCTCCCTGATGAACCCGCTGTTCAACAGGGTCAGCAAGTCTTCGGTCTTCACCTTCGATTTTTTCCACTCGCGGCTTGGGTCAGCGCGCGGTGGAGATGTGGGCGGCGGCGCTCCGGCGCCGCCGCGGCCGTGGCCCCTCGCATGGCTCCTCTTCTTCCCGCCGGCCTTCGACGTCTTCGACGGGGACGGCTTCATCCTCCAAGTGCAAGGAGTCTTCACTCGCATCCGCTCGGGGGCTACCCTACAGCTTTCGGGCGGCGATGCGCTCGGATCTACTACGGCGGCGGCGCTCGGCCGGGTGGATCTACTTCAAGATTCAAGTGGCGAATGACTGCGGCTCACTTGGGTGAAAAACCCTAAGGGTTTCGGCTTGTATTTATAAGCCAAAACGCCTCCGCAAAGGGCGGCTGGATAAGTCCACGCGCGGCTGACTCAGCGGCTGCGCGTGACTCTTCGCATTCTACTAGTCGACGCGCCTCACCTCGGGGGCTCGGCTAGTTCTACTCGACTACCTGGGACGCGGCTAGTCTCAAGAGCATCTCAGGACACATTCTCCAAGAAGACCCTTCAATTCGAGAGGAAGTACTCGACTCAAGGCTCGGGGGCTCCGTGCCACGTGTCCTTCGGTTTTTTCTCCGGATTTTTCGGGATTTTCTTGCCAAGACTTCGGATAGATCCTCAGCCAGAGCCCGCGGCTCGAGGCTCGGGGGCTACTCCACGTGGATTGCGGTTCTGCAAATCGCATCTTCTTGACGGCTCCGGCTTCAAGACAAGGCAGGCATTTTTTGAAGACCTTCGAAGGCAGATTTCAAGGACGCTTGGGACTACTCGAGAAGACTTCAAGATTGCTCAAACATCGAGTGGAGTACATTCCAGCCTCGGGATGCTTCGACTACTCTTGAGGACTTTTGACTTGTAGCACTCAGGGACGCTTGAGGACTACTTGTTAAGGCCGTCAAGACTACTTGAAGCTATCCTTCTCGACTACAAAGTACTCGGGGGCTTGTCGTATGGACCTCCCTGGGCCCACTATCTCGGTGGGTACCAGGACCGACTACTCGGTGGGCCCCTGGGACTACCCGGCTTGCGCTACACGGCACCTGAAGGCGTGGAGCACAAGGACTACACAGGGGTAGTACTCGGTTAGGAAGCTGTGCATGTTCCGCACTGCGCAGAGGACTCCTAGACGTACTCGACTAGTACTCTCTTCCTACTCCGACTTGTAACCCCGCCTCCCGACTATATAAGGCGAGGCGGGGACCGATCTCCCTCATCCAATCTCGGCTCATACAACTCACGGCGCACTATTGCACCATCCCGTAATCGTGCCCTATCAATCCGTAGCTACGCAAATACAGACGTAGGGTATTACGCACCTCGCGGCCCGAACCTGTCTAAATTGTGTGCCACGTGTCTCTTCCTTCGAGTTACCGATCTCGGCGAGTCACATTCATCTACTTCGGGTACTCCCCGTAGTAGGTTGCCGGTCTAAAACACCGACAGCGGCAGAGATCATGTGGGGTAAGGAGCCCTTGACAATGAATCAGCGCTGGGTCAAGCAGACCAAGGGCACTTATGATTTTGATATCACAAAGGCTGATAAATTGTTCGAGCTCTTAGTGAAGGAAGGCCGAATCAAGCTGCCCGAGGGGCATTCCATGCTTCGGCCCGATGGAGTTAAAGCAAAACGTTACTGTGGCTTCCACGACAGGGATTCGCACTCCATCAATGATTGCAGGGTCTTCAGGATGAGGATCCAGAAAGCCATCCAGGAGGGTCACCTCAAGTTTGACAACAAGATGAAGCTGGATGGCCACCCCTTCCCTCAGAACATGGTGGGCTTTTCTGTTAACGTGATAACAGCCGAGGAGAAGGGAAAAGTCAAGGTCTTGACCTCAGCCAGGTCTAGACAAGATGGAGCAGTGGACCCAGAGCGCCAAGTGACTCTGGAACAGGTGCAAGGTGGAGCCCCCCGCATTCTTAGGAGTCACATCGAAATTGGGGAGTCATCCAGAGCCAAGCCCAGGGTGACATCGCGCATCCTCCTCAACAAGTGGCAGCGCCAGACGGAGAAAGAGCGCTACCAGAAGCGGCGCTACGAGGAGGAGAGGCGCAGAGCCGAAGAAGAAGCACACAGAAGGGACCAAGAGCAGTACACGCGCGAGCAGAGCGCGCACACCGGGGATGTGCCTTCTTCGAGCATTGGCCGGGAATGAGGGTTTGAAGCTACCCACGTTGAAGAACCGTCCGAATGCAAGGACGGTATTTTGAGTACAGGCGGGAGACCTCGTCAATCGCCGATCCGTTCACGAGAGAATTGGAAGGATCCAACCTGATGGGGATCGGCGCCAAAAAATTGAAGTCATTGATCATCCTAGGAAGCGGCATGCTGACCTCAGGTGGGCTGATCAAGATGAGGATGAAGATGACTACGTCTAGCAGAAGGGGCAATGGTGCCCGCCCGGCCTGAGGAGAAGCCAGAAGAGACGGGTCCAGCGCTTGAGGAACCGCGAGTTGAGGCAGGCCGGAACCCAGACGCGTCAAGTATGGCGCCCCAAAGATCAACCTGAAGGATCGAAGCGTTCGGCTCCAACATGCATGGTATACTTTCTCGCCGAACGACTTCATGGCTCCCTCGCTAACCGGGTTGTGCGGAGGAAGCGGCCCTAGATGATGAGCAAGCCGAGGGGATGCTGGCACAATTGGTGGCCGGCCAAGCGAGGCAATCTTCGACAAGCCGGCCAAGAATCGACATATGAGGCCGCTGTACTTAAGAGGATACGTCAATGGCAAGCCATTGACAAAGATGTTCGTCGATGGTGGAGCGGCAGTCAACGTAATGCCGTACACCACCTTCAGGAAGCTTGGCATGGGCCCGAGCGATTTGACGCCTACGAGTATAATCCTCAACGACTTCGCTGGGAACCCTTCAGATACCAAGGGGTGTGCTCACGTGGATTTGATGATCGGATCCAAGACGATGCTCACTACCTTCTTTGTCATCGAAGGCAAGGGGGCCTACGGCTGTTGCTTGGGCGGGGCCCGGATCCATGCCAACCTGTTGCGTCCCGTCCACCATGCATCAACGACTTATCCAATGGGTGGACGATGAGATTGAGGTCGTCCAGGCAGATGACTCCGTGAGCGTGGCGAACATGGAACCAGCTTTCTGGGAGTACCAAGGTATTGATTGCTTCTCAGACAAAGACTGGGGGGAAGGTCCTGTTGAACCTGTCAGCAGTGATCAACAGCTGATTCAAGCTGTCGGCTCTTATAGCAATTTTTAATGGAGAACCCCGTAGACGGCACTGATGGAAAGCTAGGGCGGGGATTCATGTCGGCTGATAAATTGGAAGAGGTTGACATTGGAAACGGTGATAAGCCAAGGCCGACATTCATCAGGCTTGCAGTCGGACTTCAGGGGAGAATTAATTAAGCTTCTCAAGGAACACAAAGATTGCTTCGCCTGGGATTATTCGGAGATGCCTGGATTGGATCGTTCTATCGTCGAGCATCGGTTGTCAATCAAATCTGGTTTCAAACCATACAAGCAACCACCCCGGAAGATCTACAAGGATGAAGTATTGGCCGATGTGAAGAAGGAAATTGAAAGATTGCTTGATGCAAACTTCGTTCGGCCATGCAGATATGCGGAGTGGATTTCTAACATTGTCCCCCGTATACAAAAAGAATGGAAAAATGAGGGTCTGCATAGATTTCAGGGACCTTAACAGAGCTACTCCGATGGATAGTTACCCAATGCCTATTGCCGATTTGTTGATTGACGCCGCAGCTGGGCACAAAGTCATCAGTTTCATGGATGGTAATGCGGGTTACAACCAAATCTTCATGGCAATAGAGGACATATCAAAGACGGCCTTTAGGTGTCCTGGTCATATAGGCCTGTTTGAGTGGATAGTCATGACGTTTGGGTTAAAGAATGCCGGTGCAACATATCAACGGGCCATGAATTATATTTTTACGAGTTGATCGGCAAAGTTGTGGAAATCTACATTGATGACGTGGTAATCAAGTCCCTGAGTCATGACACGCATTTGGAAGATGTGAAGAGGACCTTGGGGTGTACTCGGAAGCATGGTTTGAAGATGAATCCAAACAAATGTGCTTTTGGGGTATCAGCTGGAGAATTCTTGGGGTTCTTGGTCCACGAAGGAGGAATTGAAGTTGGCAAAAAGAGCATGAAGGCCATTGATGAAGTTGTTCCTCCAACTAACCTCAAGGAGTTGCGATCCATTGCTTCTCGGCAAGATCAATTTCGTAAGAAGATTCATATCGAATTTGTCACAGAAGGTCTTGCCATTCTCTCCGCTGTTGAAGTTAAAGAAAGATCAGAAGTTTGTTTGGAGCGACGAACAACAAAAGGCTTTCGATGAGATCAAGCAGTACATGAAGGAGCCGCCAGTACTGGTCCCTCCTCAGCTGAACAAGCCTTTCAAGTTGTACGTGGCGGCCGATACCCAAACCATTGGATCGGCCCTTATTCAAGAATTTAAAGGAAAGGAGCGGGTAGTAGCTTATCTTAGCCGAAAACTACTTGATCCTGAAACCAGGTATTCGGCTGTGAAGAAACTGTGTCTTTGCGTGTACTACTCGTGTACAAAGTTTCGGCACTACCTGTTGAATGCCGAATGCACTGTGTATTCCAAGTTTGATGTAATAAAACATATGTTATCTATGCCAATTTTGAACGGCAGGATTGGCAAATGGATTTTAGCTTTATCAGAGTTCGAATTGAAGTTCGAATCGGCAAAAGCCATCAAAGGTCAGATCATTGCCGATTTTATAACTGAACATCGTGATCCGTCAATTGATCTGCTTGAGATTACCCCTTGGGCTTTATTTTTTGATGGGTCATCATGTGGCAAAGGTGGGGGAGTAGGGATCCTACCGATTTCTCCTAGAGGTAAGATGTTTGAATTTGCCATCCCTATTCGACCCCACCGTCACAAATAATCGGGGCCGAATACGAGGCATTACTTCGAGGGCTTCAATACTTGAGAGAAGCGAGGGCCGTTTCGGTTGAAGTTTATGGAGATTCAGAGCTGGTAATCAAGCAATTGAACGGCCAATATGAATGCAAAAGTGAAGCGCTGAGGAGTTACTACGAAGAATGCAGGGAAATCTTGAAGAGCTTCCCATTGGTGACTCTACAAAGACATTCCTAGAGAACATAACGAAGAAGCAAACAAAGCCGGCTCGGAGCGCCTCCGGTTACAAAGAGAGTCAAGAAGCGTTTGCTGCGCAGAGGTGTGTGCACTAGGGGCGGATCTTGCGTAGAAGATGATTGGAGGAAAGAGATCGTTGATTACTTGAAGGATCCATCCCGTAAAGTCTCTAGGAAGCTCGTGTACAAAGCCATAAAGTTCGTTCTTCCGGATGATAATTTATTCTATAAATCATTAGATGGGGTATTATTACGCCGCACGGGTCCGGGAAGAAGCCAAGAACATGATGAGCGAAGTGCACGATGGGATGTGCGGAGCACACCAATCGGCCTACCGTATGAAGTGGGTTATTAGACAAGCCGGATGCTTTTGGCCGACGATATTAGAGGACTGCTTTGAGTATTACAAGGGATGTCGGGATTGCCAAAGGTTTGGGAATATTCAAAGGGTCCCCGCATCGCATTGAATCCCATCATCAAGCCGTGGCCATTCGGGGGTTGGGGTATAGACTTGATTGGCCAAATTAATCCACCATCTAGCAAGGGGCATAAGTTCGTGCTTTTGGCTACGGATTATTTCACTAAATGGGTTGAGGCGATCCCACCGAAGAAGGTGACGTCGAAAAACATGATTGAATTCGTCAAGGAGCACATCATCTATCGATTTGGAATCCCTCAGACGATTACCACTGATCAAGGGGCACAATTCGTGTCACTGGAGTTCAGAGAGTTTGCCGAAAGCATGGGGATCAAATTGTTTAACTCTTCTCCTTATTATGCCCAAGCTAATGGTCAAGCGGAGGCTTCTAACAAGATCATGATCAAGCTAATACAAAAGAAGATCGATCAGAAGCCAAGAAGGTGGCATTCGGTTCTCAGTGAAGCACTGTGGGCTTACCGAATGGCCCCCCATGGAGCTACAAAGACCTCTCCTTACGAGTTGGTTTACGGGCACCACGCGATTTTGCCTTGGGAGATGCAATCAGATTCAAGAAGAGTGGTGCTGCAAAAGGACTTGAGCTCCAAGGATTACAGTGGCCTAATGATGGACGAGCTGGAGGATTTACATATGATCCGTCTCGGGGCCCCGGAAAACATCGAGAAAAACAAGCCGCGGGTTGCCAAGTACTACAACAAGAAGGTAAAAGTAAGGCAATTTGCGAAGGCGATCTAGTTTGGAAAGCGCTATTGCCGATTGGAACTAAATACGATGAATTCGGCAAATGGTCCCCTAACCGGGAAGGACCTTTCCGTGTGGTCGATGCGTCCCCGGTAATGCATACATATTGAAAACTTTGCTAGGAGAAGAATTTTCCGCTGCAATAAATGGAAGATATCTCGAAGAAATATTATCCTAGCATTGAGATCGATCGATGATTACACACATCCGACACGAGAGATAGCCGGCGCTCAAGAATGAGGCCGCCTTCAGAGCAAAAAATCCATAAACAGAAGAAATGGCCAGTGCCTGAATGCATTGCCCTTAGCACAGACATTACAACTGCTTCTTGCAGGTTTACATCTAGCAACCCTAGTGGTCAGATCCTCAAGGAGGAGGGAAGCAGAAGGCGTGGAGAAAGAAGCGAAAGTATGATTTAATCTTTTCTTTACTTCTTCGGCTGCTCCCTCTTCAGTTGTTCCAGGACCACCGTGACGGCAACTTGGAACGCGTGGGGGTGACCATGGTTGGCAGCCTCCACCAAGCTCTCCCAGGCCGTCTTTAGGTTGTTGTACCTATCGGAGACATCTGAAGCGGAGGAATCAAGGTTAGGGGCAAGACATCCAAATGCAGGCATAAGGTCAGGAAGAGGTCAGAAGCGTTTACCCCCTACTAGTGCTTCCAGGGCCATGCGGCGCTCACGTTCGGCTTGGCAACGGGCGGTGATGTCCCTGAGGCCGTGCTCCAAATGCCGAACGCGGCGGCGCGGTTGATGGTTGGCCCTCTCGTTCGGCGTGGCCTCCTCTCGCCTCGAGGGAGGAATCGGAGGAGATGTACTCCGCACATCTTCGGTCCCGATGATTTCTTCAGGGAGCAAATCAAGACTGGAAGAGGAAAAGAGGAGAACATGAAGCGCGAGATCATGTGGAGAACGAGGATTAGATCAAGGAAAAACTCACCTTCGAATCGTGCGCTTCTTTAATGAGCTACTCTCCTGGGGTTGCTTGCCTTTGTCCATGGCTTTGGGGTTTTCTCCGCTAAGGACAGGGGGAGAGATGAGAAATGATGGATGAGTGCGCGAGTGGATTTGCAGGGCATCCCGGCAGGCTATTTTATTGACCGAAGGGGTGCATTGGGAGTGATGACCGGCCAGTACGCACTGTTGGAATACCAAACGGCAGGGTTTTCTCCCAGGTGCGAAGGGTTTTTGCTTGAACAGTGTTTATGGATTGCCGAATCGGGATCTTCTGTGGATTTTGCGCCAAGGGGCAGTTGTTCTCGCGCGTTCGGCTCAAGATAGTTCCCGGATGCATTCAAAGAAAGCAAGATTCACGGATGCAAAATGTAAAGGGAGTCATCACAAAACAAGCACAGAATTCAAAAGTTCTTCATTTATTACCGATATTTACACATCCCTAATACAATCTAGTCGAAGAGCCTGTTCAACACAGATTGGGGATGAGTAATTTCGGCAATGGCGTCGCCATGGCCATCAAGGCGCTCCAGGATGAGCTCGATCTCCTCAATGTCCTCTCGGCGCGCCGCCCCCGAAGCCGCACGGCCGGTGGAGTAGTCGACGTCCGTGTGCGTCGCCATGGCGGCCGTGCCCAAGGTGGTGCCCGTGCGAACGCCATGGGTGGCCACCTCGTCGACACCGTGCTCCACCGCGGCAAGGCGCTCCGCCGGCGTATCACCGCGGGCGTTCACCTTCTCGGCCACCGCTCTACCGCCGCCTTTAGTCGGTTGAGCTCGGCACCGCGGCCGCAAAGAGCAAGAAGAAAAAGATTAGCATCAAAAGCCGGTTGGATCAAGAACCGCTTTCGCAGCCGTACCATCGATGGCTTCCGGTAGGCGTTTGCGCCGGTCCTCCCATTCCGGCTCGGCTATGCCCGCCTTCTTGGAGACATCCTCTAGCTCACGCCGGACGCCTCCGGCTCCTCCTTGAAGCGGAGGGCATCGACCTCCCCGTACGGCACGGGGGAGTGGCCGTCGGACTCCGAGGAGTCGTCCGGAAGGGGTTGATTGGCGGCGCAGAGACGGATTCCACTGAATCAATCTGAAAAAGGGGATGATCGTCAAAACAAGAAGAAGATCAAAAGTTGAATCAAAGAAGAGGAAATCGACGATCATTGCCTCCGGCGCGCGTCGGCGCTGCTCCCCTCCGCCTCATCGGAAGCGCGGCGGCGGTTGAGGCGGCGCACCATGGTGGTTTGGGATGTGCACTGTTTGGAAAGAGAAAGGGCTGAGATTGGCAAAGATTCGAGAACTAGAAGGCCTGGTGGAGAGCTAGGGGCACCTACGATTGCATTTATAGGCCTGGCAAGATGAATCGTGGCTTCAAGTCGTGGTTTTGGATCGTGGCGCATGTCCCAAGAAAATCGGAAGGTGGAAAGGTTTCCTTGGCCAGCCCACCGACGGGTCGCTTGGAGTTCTAGGCTGAGTCGCATTCAGTTGATTGGTTCGGCTAAGGAGAATCAAAGTGCCATTCGGGAGTTGGTGTTTCTTTGCCGAATGGGTCGCTCAGCATTATATTTGAAGGTACACAGAAGAAAAGAAACAAATTACAAGAAAATGCCACAAGAACGGCCAATTCGGTTATACATCAATAGGGGCATTCAAATGTTCAGATGTTTCGCAATCACACCACGGGCATTGGATGCTGCTTGACGGAAATTGTCCAACAGCTCCTGGCAATCTTTTTGAGCACCATACAAGTTGGTGAGTTCTCGCATCGCATTGCTCTATCTTGGTGATAGCCGATCTTGCTTCCTCCCGGGTCTTTTCTATCAATCCAGGAAGCTCGGCTATTTTCTTTTTATCGACCTCTATCTCGGTTCGACAAGCTTCTCACCTCCGCTTCTAGAGCAACTTTTTTGGCAATTTTCGGATCACAAGAAGCCCGGCAGATTAGACAATGTGTCTCCCCGTGGCTCTCTGTCCGGGATTGCGCCCCGTTCATGGCTTGTTCAAGATCGGATCTCTTCTTTTCGATAGCCGGGACGGGAGCGCAGCTTCCTCAAAGCATGTCTTATGGGCGCGTAAAGGACGTCCAGCCATACGTATGGATACCGTAGGAGCGCTGATATCCTTGGGAAGTTCTTGGCTGATGGATTCAAGCATCTCCTCGAAGTGATCAAGATCCTTGAACTGATCTTGTGCATCTCTTTCCAGCCAGGCAACAATTTCTCGAAGCTTTTCTAGCACCTCATCTGACAGAGGCTGGTGCATCTCTTCCATCGCCTCGGCAACTGGGTTGGTCCCCGACAGCAGGCTTGATGATGATGGAGCCTGATCCTAAGAAGCAGTATTGCCGAGTTAGAGGTGCTAAAAGTAAAAATAGCAGAGTTGAGTGTAAATGATTACCTCATGGCCGATTTCTTGAGCAGGGGTAATCACAGGTGAAGGAGGTGCTCCAGGTAGAGCTGAAGCTTCCAAGCTAGAAGGTGTTGATGCAGTTGCTGGTAGTTCATGGGCTTCTGGCTGATGAGAAGTCGGACCCACCTCTGTTGGGATTGGAGTCGCTGCGTGACCAACAGGTGATTGTGCCCTTGGAGGACTTGATGGCTCCGGCTGGATTGGAAGACTCATCTCTGGAGAATTCATTGCTTCTGCAGAGGGTGATGAAGATGAGATCTCTACTGGGACAGGTAATTCAACCCTGGGTGGACTTGCTTGTTGAGCCACTGGGACATCAACCAGTTGCTCTTCCACTGTTTCTTCTGCAAATGTCAAGTCACAAGGGTAAATGCCAGTGTTCATCATTAAAAGAGGACAATAAAGGTCATACCTGTGGATGGGGCATTGGCAGGTTCTGACACTGAAGGTTGCTGAGCTCTGGTCTGAGAATGCACAAAGAGATAATTTATCAGGAACAGAGTAATCTTGGGGTCAAGAAGGTAAAGGATTTTACCTCAACAAGGATTTTCTTGATAGTTCTCCTCCTCTTGGCATTTGGAGGAGCAACCAGAGATAAACCTTGCCTCCTGTCAGCAGCAAGGCTAGAGAGGCTGGGTCTGTTGTAGCAAACCTGGCCATTAACTGAGCCAAAGTTGTTGACTTGAATCCCAGTGCTGAGATTGGGCCTACAGGATTGTAGGTGATATTCCTGGCTCGAGGGGCAGACACTGTGTTCTGTGGAATCAAAAGAATGAGGTCAGAATCATGATTGAGAGGAGAAATGTCTGATCCAAAGGTTCATTATGTTACCTCTGAAGTTGGCAGGAAATCAGGCATCAACTCTGCACAGAACACGTGTACAGGCTCACTGAAGATGTGATCGTGGAATTCTTGCCACCGAGGAATTGAAGGTGGGATGAGTTAAGGTTATAGGCACAAAAGGCCGTGTATAGACAGTGGGACCGCACACATAATTGAAAACTCTGCCGCCGTGCATAAGTTCTTTGATTTCCTCCCTGGGCTTAAGGAATTCATGCAGGAATAGCTTTGGGGGCATCTGGCCACATCCAAGTTGCCAGGCCATTGTATTAGGCCGATAATATTCATAAGTGCTCTGATTCTGCCTTCCTCCATTGAATTCAGCCGGAAGTATACATGGGCGGATTATAATGTTGAAGATTTCAAGAAATCTCCCATCTTGGCGGCCGGGCTCGAAGGAGAATTCAACAAGGAAAGTCAAGGTGTCATTATCCAGATAGGGGAGCCAGAGAGGATTCGGGAAACCTTTGAAGAATAGTTCAAAAAGCTGGCTGATGTCTTGCTGAATAAGAACAGTTGAAGCCGCTTCTCCATAATTCGGCATCCCCTCGGTAGCATTGTTTTCTCCTTCAGGGTGATTGGATGAAGGGGAAAAGCCTCGGTGTTCAAATCAACACCAACAATTTGATGCGTGTGGAGCCGCAACCATCATACCGAACGAACCACCAAGGGCGTTGACACATGCTATCCTTTGGCTAGTGTACATCTGAGTAACAGTTTGGTGAAGCATATGGTATACACTGCCGAGGAAGAATTTCCCAAGGGGAAGGCGGTTGCCACTGGCCAAATGAGACGCCATTGCAATATGGTTCAAGGTAGGCTCGTTGGCTTTGCCACAGAAGACAAATCTGCACAGCCACATATTCAGGAATGCTCTGTATTCAACATCACCAAGGGGATTGTCTTTCATGTGCTTCAAGATGTAATTCTTATATCCGTTCCCTGGCTTTACCCCTGTTTGCTGAGAGGAATTCTTCAATTTCCAAGGCTGAATAGACCCAGTGATGTCAAGGCCGGTAATCATATACACATCGGCCAGGGTTGGAGACATTGGGCCATGGCCAAAAAGGAAAGCGTTGACGCCGTTTGACCAGAACCTACCAAGGGGGTACCCGAGGTGGTAGATTGTGCGGTGGGGATCGTGATCGGGAGACCGAGAACTCGAAGGTATGCGCAAGGACACGGGACACAAGATTTATACAGGTTCGGGCCGCCAAGGTGGCGAGCCCTACGTCCTGTTTGGGGAATCGGGCGATGGCGCCCGCGCTTGGTGTTGGGTTGTCCCCGAGGGGTTGGGGATGTGCGGCTAGGTACCCGGCCCTCCTTTATATAGTCCAGGGGGCGGGTTCCTAGTCGGTTACAAGGCAGGAGTCCTAGTAGGAGTACACAGAGCGAGTCCTAGTAGGAGTACAGGGGAATTCCACTAAGAGTCCGTCTTCTACTATTCTTCCTTCCTTGCACGAGTACCCGGGGAGTATGCCCGACAAGCCCCCGAGCACGTTGGAGTCGAGAGTAGTAGTTCGAGTAGTCTTGAAGCCTCTTCGAGTAGTTCTTGAGCGTCCTCGAGCACTGCTTGGAGAAGCCTTCAATAGTACTTGAACCGGCGGCGAGGCCGGGAAGGTGGTCCAAATTCATCCCCGTCTTGAAAAAATTCGAATGATGGGTGTAGCATAGCGGCCCCCGAGCCTTGAAATGATTAGGTAATCAATCCAAGGGTCTTCGATGTTCGCGAACCCATCATCCGAGTACTCTTGCGCCCGTGTAGCCCCCGAGATAAGAGAGCTGTATGAGCCACGTCGAGTAGTGATTGGTGAGGAGCCCCCGAGCTTGGAAGCGTGCGAAGCATGCTGAAGTTATCTTCAAGTAGCCCCCGAGCTGGAGAGATTCCAAGTAGCAGTTTGGCGTCGAGCCGTGGAGCTTGAGAAGTAGTCGTGCCGTTAGAGCGGACTTTAGATGCGACCGAAGTCGACTTTAAATGCCGGCAGAGCGGACTTTAGAATGCGACTTGAAAACCGAAGTCGACTTTGTGCCGCGCGGAGCGGACTTTGAGATGCGACTTGAAAACCAAAGTCGACTTTGTCCGGCCGCGGGCGGACTTTTGAGATGCGACTTGAAAACCGAAGTCGACTTTGTGCCGCGCGGAGCGGAGTCTTTGAGATGCGACTTGAAAACCGAAGTCGACTTTGGGATGCCGCGCGAGCGGATTTTGACGGATATGCGACTTTAGAAGTCGACTTTAGGATGCGCGCGGCAGCGGACTTGGATGCGACTTTAGGCAAGTCACTTAGAATGCCCCCGCCCCGCGGAGCGCACTAACCGATATGCGACCGCATGCGCAGTCGACTTTGTGCCACGCGGGGTGGACTTAAGATGCAAAAAACGAAAAGCACTTTCCGAAAGCCAAAGCGAATGAAAAACTCGATAGAAAACGAGTAGTTTTGCCCGGGCGGGCTTAAGATTGCGGACCGCGAGTCGCTTGTGCCACGAGTGGCTTACCGAGTGGCCATGGATTTCGCACCCAAGGTATAGTTGCCGTCGAGAGCGGCTTGTGCCACCGAGTGGGCTTGGATGCGACCGTTAGCGTCGACTTGTGCCACCGTGGGCTTGTACCTCGAGCCATGGATTTCCGGACTCCAAGGTAACATCCTACGCCGCCGCAGCGGGCTTGAAGGTGCGGCCGAGTCGACTTGCGTACACCGGGCCATGGATTTCAAGCCCAAGGTACGGGTTCCACCGTAGTGGACTTGAAGGTGCGACTTTAGAAGTTGACTTGCGTGCACGCGGCCCATGGATTTCGCACCCAAGGTTACGGAGGCGCGAGTACTTAGGGCACTTGGACCCATGGGGTGGCGGGAAGACCACGTGCGCCTAGGGGTTCCATCGTCGCCAGACTCCGAGGGCCGCTTACCGCTAGGTTCCATCGAAGCTAACACACGTAGTATGCCCGAATGCAAGCGCGAAGATGCGACCGGAGTCGACTTTAAGATGCCGCACGGAGCGGACTTTAGAATGCGACTTTAGAAGTCGACTTTTAGATTGCCGCGCGTAGCGACCTTACGAAACCCCCCCTAGGGATAGCCCCCGAGTTGATGAAGTAGACTCGTGGCGATGTTGTCGCGGTGCGCGAGACTTGTTGATGAAGCCGTGCGGCGCGCGGATGGAGCCAGTGCGTCGTCCCGTTTTCTTCCAACCGGCCGTCGCAGTTGATCACCCTAGTTGTTGGGGGCGTGAACATGCCGTTGCTTCTCGACTAAGTTTGGAAAACTAGTCGAGATGAATGGGCACGCGATGCGATGCGACCGGGGAAGAATGACGTCGGTGGCGGCGCGCGGCGTACCCGGCAGGAGCGCTGTTCCTCCCCCCACCCGAGGCGGCCCGCGACACCAGGGTCGCCCCCGGGCGTGGGCGGGCGAGAGCAAGACGCATGGCCGCAAGACGGGTCGCGGCGCCAGGAGTAGACGACGAGCCCGAGCCGCGGACGCGGGAGTAGGTGGCGACGCGGAGGAGCCGCTTCCCGGGGAGCGGCGGCGGCGCGCCGCCGCGCGGCCGCGGCGGCCCGCGCGGCCGGGCCCCCGCGCGGCGGCATGTGGCGGGCGGGGGCCGCGCGGCGGGGGCCGGCGGCCCGCGTGCAGGCGGTGGCCCCCCCCCCCCCCCCCCCCCCCCGCCGATAGAGCGACTGGCGCGCGCGCGACGGTCGCGTGGCGAGGCACGCGACGTGCCGAGGCACCGACGCGCCGCGGACAGACGCGCTTGGCGAGTCGACCAGAGTAGTCCGCACGACCCGGCGGCGCGACGAGCCGCGTGACGAGCCGCACAGCCGCGGGGGGCGAGGCGAGACGGGTCGGCGACGAGTGAGCGCGTGCGCGCGAAGCGAGGAGTACGTGGGGGAGGCGGGGGTAGTCGACGACGCGGCGCGACGAGCTCGCAAGACGAGCCGCACGCGAGGCGTGCCGAGGCACCCCGGACGCGCGGCGGAGGCGAAGTAGTCGACGACCGGCGGGCGAGGCCGAGTAGTCGGGACGACCAGCGGCGCGACGAGCCGCGTGACGCGCCCCCACGGTGCGGGGTCCGCGAAAGTGGTAAATCGGGGGAATGATTCCGCTTGACAAGAGCAAGGAGACTTGCTTCAATGGATCTCGCGAGTCGACGAGTAGATTGGGGAGAGATCTTGTTGACGAGGGTCCTTCGACTTCGCCCAGTAGGGTGATGATCACCCCTCCCGGCGCGCCGCGTGTCGGTGTTTTAGACCCGCAAACCTACCAAGGGGGTACCCGAGGTGGTAGATGTGCGGTGGGGATCGTGATCGGGACCGAGACCGAGAACTCGAAGGTATGCGCAAGGACACGGGACACAAGATTTATGCGTGGTTCGGGCCGCCAAGGTGGCGAGCCCTACGTCTGTTTGGGGGAATCAAGTATGGCGCCCTGCGCTTGGTGTTGGGTTGTCCCCGGAGGGATTGGGGATGGGTGCGGCTAGGTACCGGCCCCTCCTTTATATAGTCCAGGGCGGGGGCGGGTTCCTAGTCGGTTACACAAGGCGGGAGTCCTAGTAGGAGTACACGAAGCGAGTCCTAGTAGGAGTACGGGGGGGAATTCCACTAAGAGTCCGTCTTCTACTATTCTTCCTTCCTTGCACGAGTACCCGGGGAGTATGCCCGAGAATGCTGGTGGCCGTTGCTATCGAGAGGTCTTCGTTCTTGGGGGTCTCGCCCACGGATAACTCCAAGCACGGGCGATCGGCACACCGAGGGGGGGTATCCAGGTTGGGTCAATCCGCTCTTGTGAACTCCGGCGGAATACCCCCCCAAGTCTTCCGACCCGCGATTGGAGGTAAGGGCCGGTTCTTAAAAGCATCTTGCCACCGAGGAGGTGGAGATAGACAGTTGCTTGAAGGGGGATTCTCCGAGATTCAATGGCGATGAAATCTCGAGGGTCGCAGGTTCCCTACAGAACCAAGGTAATAGGATCTCGAATTGGCCTCGGTGCGAATCGGAAGTTCGCGGGGAAGGCTCCCCAGCAGAAAGCGGAAGAAGAAATCTCGGGGAAATTGAAAACCTAAATGCCGAACGAGATTTACGGGGAGAAATTTACCCAGCATCCCGGTTTTGAGCCGCCATTGGGGTTTTGAGCTCCGAACGAGGGGATCTAGGGTTTGGATCCGGATGAAGATTCGGCGGATTGCGAAGAACAGGTGTTGACAATTTGATTTGAAGTATTCGTGGTTTGGGAGTCAATTGTGGAACAAAATTACTTTTATCCCACAATGGAAGGGGCATGTGTTAACACCAAAATTTGGTAAGGAGTCTGACTTGTGGGTCCGGTTCGATAAAGAGTCCGTCTGGCGGAAGGAAGGATCTTTTCAGAGATGTTCGGCAAAGAGATCCCGCGTCGCCGCTATGCGCTTCAAGAAGCGGAACAAGAGAGCTGATTTTGCGGGATTGAATGGTGACGTGGCTCAATCAGGGAGAACGAATGGATGGATAGGCGATCGAGCTTAGAGATAAGTTATGTAACGAATCCATTCGAAGTTGTACTTGACAGGGTATAAATATGACCCCTGAACGTATGTAACAAAAAACAATCATTCTTCAATACACACCGGCCTTACGCCAAACCCTAGAGTCCTTTTGTCGTGTCGTCGAGTTCTTCGAGAGGGCCAATCGATCCGTCGACCTCCGTGAGTACCGGCAACCTTGTATCATGTCTAGTATCATGCGGTGGATTTAGATCTGATGCAAGTAGTCTTGTTACCATGCTTCGTGTCATGCGGTAGATTCAAGCTTGGTTCAAGAGGGTTTCTTGTTAGGTCATGAGCCATGCGGTGGGCTAAGATCTAGCTTGAAGCAAGTTATCGGCTCTATTGGATTCTGGCAAGATCCAATAGATTCATTAAGTTACCCTGTGTTACTTCGAGTTTTTACTTTATGTTTAGATTCATGTAACACTTTTGCCCAATCTATACGGGTTTGGATCGGCTCGCTCCTTTTGTGATCCCTGTACGGGTAGATTTCATGTTTTAACACGTGGATCTTGTGCCTTCCGATAGCCGAAACCGAATCGATCTAGGTTGTTACGTGTTGTGGGTTCAAGCTTGCCATTGTTGGTATAAATCTTGAAAGAACCGGGTATCATGCGGTAGATGCAGGGTTTTTGGGTTTCTTTAGAGCTAGTCATCCGGTAGATTAGATTTCGAATCAACCCGATAGATTTATCCGCGTGGTAATGTTCGTTCCTTCCTCATGGACCCGGTTCGAATCGGATTGCACCGGTATTCGGTTATGTTTCTCCATGAGTAAAACACGTGCGCAATTCATGCTTTAAATAATGCGTGCTTTTAGCTTTCCATGTTTAGATTGTATCATGCGGTGGATAGATCTATTTGTGGAAAATGGTACGATTTCATGCAAGTTGTATCATGCGGTGGATAGATTTGTTTTGGCATCGTACCTGACGGATCTCTAAGTACCTAGACATGCGGTAGACTAGTGCTTTGGATCTATGCATGCTTGTTTATGACATGCTTACGTTCGCGCTTTACTTCATTCATTTATTTAACATTGTTATTATGGAGGTCATCATATCGTGTTTATGTATTGTTGACCAAACAAAGACCGATTGCCATCATGCTTACGTCATCCATTCGGCTACTTGTTTTTCCTCTCATAAGTTCCCGAGTGTTTTCAATTCTTTGGCAAATAGCTTCTATATAGCTATGTGTCATCTCGTATGGCTTCTTAGCCGTAAATATGGAATCGTCTCCGGTACCACCCGACAAGTTCCAAGTTTTGGTATTTAATGCTTTATCTTTTGTTAATTTTCAGGAAAAATTGACTGGCACGTCTTGTTACTCTTTGCGCGTGTGAAGCCCGGCTTGGTTCGTGCTTTTTTGTGTGTTTGGCGCCGGGTGCACGTTTTGCGTCAACAACGGGATCGAGTACCTGAACCTGAACCCCAACGGCATCTTCCACACGGCGGTCTTCGTCCACTTCTGCGAAGCCTTCCTCGGGATCAAGCATTGGGTGCTTTTCGGAATCGATTCTTCCGTGTCAAGCCGCAACCAAGTGCCACCAATCCCAGGTGTGCCGGGGTAGTGGGGCCGGAGGAGCGGCATCCCCGAGGGAGGACGCGGGACCGGGAGCGACTCGCGGGGTACAAAACAAACTTGTCGACTCCAACACGGGATTGGAAGACCGTGTGGTTCTACATCACGAACCACCACCCCCGCCCGCCGAAGCCGAGCGGACGGCGGCCCGAGCCCCGTGAATGGTGGAACACGAAGCCCACCATGCAAGAAGGAATCCGCATCCCCGAGCTACTAGCACGCATCAAGGTGCTCGGGGAGGCGGGACAGAGGGGCCGAGCACGTGGCCTTCGGTTATGAAAAGCGCGGGAGGAGGATCCGGCCGTTGATGGCTCGGGAGACCCCGGGGTTCTTGCGAGTACGCGGGGGCGACGACGCGTCACTGATGCCGGGAGGCGAGCTGGACGACAACGACATCATCGAGAGGTTGTCGCGGATCTTCAAGGACATGCCACCGTACACGGCGTGCCCTGTTGAGGAGTACTCCGCCGCACGCCCGCCCAAGGAGGTGAGTAGTCGTACTCCCCTAGTCGAGTAGTGATTACTTGAAGTAGAGTTGCTGACGTCTTGTGTCTTGTGCAGGATGATGTGAAAAAGTTCATCTCTGAGCTGCAGCCACCTCCGAGTGGAATCGAGATCCCGAAGGAGGGCAAGGCGAAGGAGCGGCGTGAAGTCGGGGAAGGCCATGACACCGTCGTCGTGGAGGATACCTCCGACGACGACGACGAAGACGAGGAGATGCTGCAAGACCGCTTCCAGCTGCGGTCGAGGTTTAGCCGCCCGGGCTTGCCTCATGTTCCTCAACCCCCGAAACAACACCCCAGGCTCCCGATGCACCCCCCGCCGAGGCTAGCCGGCTGCCGCCCCCCGGAAGCCGCGCAACCCCGCCGCAGGAGGCGGGGGGGTGGGGAAGAAGGCCGAGGGTCTCGGCAGACCACGCCTCAGGAGGTAAGTTGTCTTGGTAAAGTATAGAAAACGATCGAGTACCGTTGTTCGACCCTACGTTTGGCGACGAGTAGGTCTTCCTTGTATGCGGAGGGGCGCCCCGCAGCCCGTCCCGCCGCGAGCTGGCGGGGACGAGGGCGTGTGGGACAGTGGGGGGGGGGCCACCGGAGGCCCGTAGTGGAGTCCGGCCCCCACCGTTGAAGAGATCGCTCGCGCAATCGGTGCCGCCACCGCCCCCGCTCCCCCGCAAGGGAGCGGACGGGACCCTGGCGTCGCCACCGTTGAAGAGGTGGTGGCCCCTCGCGGGAGAGACGCGAAGCCCGCCGCGCCGCCCAGCCTCGCCCTTGGGGGGGGCGGGGAGGCGGCCAGCGACAGGGGCGCATGAGGAGGAGGCGCCCGCCGAGGGTGGACTGGTCGATATCGCCGACATCCTCGGTCCCCCGGCCATGACCATTGTCCGGTCGAACTTGTAAGTACCATATCCTTGCGAGTAGTACTTGATGCAGTAGTCGTCGTTGCACGATGACACATCCCGTGTGTGCCTCTCTGCGGAGAAAATCCACGGAATCTGACCCGGGATGGGGATGAGCCCTCATCGGCGGTGGCGGAAGAAGTCGCGCCGCCCGCCGACCCGCAGGGCCCTCATCTCCCGCTCGCGCCTCCCACCAGCCCCGCCGCGGTGCCCCCCCCCTAGGTCGAAGGTGAGTACCCTTCTTGAAGCTACAGGGCTTCACGAGGAGTAGTTGTAGGCACTGATGCACTTGTCTCTCTTTGACAGGCGTTGAAGGTGGTGATATCCCTGCAGGGGTGCCAATGCAGAGGTTGACACTAGAGGCCGGGGGGCCGGGAAGGAAGGAGGGAGCCCCGAGCCCATGGAGGAGGTCGTCGAGAAGGCTGGGCCGGGGGAGAGGGGCGGTCACCACGTCGAGATTGCTGCGGGGGAGGTGGCTATCCGCGCCCCCCCGCGACACTCCCCCCCCGCCCAGCCCCCCCTCTGGAGCCCAGACAGGTCCCCGCGCCCCCGCTCGACGATGCCATCGCGACGAGCTCACCGTGCCACCCAGCGGCGGCCAAGCATCTGGAGGCGATACGTCAAGCCGAGCAGTGGATGAAGGTGAGTAGCCGTAGCCTTTGAGTAGTCAATCCTTTGTCGTTGAGTACTCTTGTGACTTGAGTTGTCTTGTGTAGGACGTTGCTGTCGTATGGACCTCCCTGGGCCCACTACCTCGGTGGGTACCAGGACCGACTACTCGGTGGGCCCCTGGGACTACCCGGCTTGCGCTACACGGCATCTGAAGGCGTGGAGCACAAGGACTACACAGGAGTAGTACTCGGTTAGGAAGCTGTGCATGTTCCGCACGCGCGAGAGGGACTCCTAGACGTGCTCGACTAGTACTCTCTTCCTACTCCGACTTGTAACCACCCCCTCCCGGACTATATAAGGCAAGGCAGGGACCGATCTCCCTCATCCAATCTCAGCTCATACAACCCACGGCACACTATTGCACCATCCCCGTAATCGTGCCCTATCAATCCAGAGCTACGCAGCATACAGGACGTAGGGTATTACGCACCTCGCGGCCCGAACCTGTCTAAATTGTGTGCCACGTGTCTCTTCCTTCGAGTTACCGATCTCGGCGAGTCACATTCATCTACTTCGGGTACTCCCCGTAGTAGGTTGCCGGTCTAAAACACCGACAGCTGGCGCGCCAGGTAGGGGGTCTCGCTCGAGATCACATGGCGAACTCGACGGCTTCCGTTCACATCAAGCCAACCGTCGCCTTCAACCGCGGCGACACCTTCGTCTTCGGCGCCGGGTCCGCACTGCCGATGGCGCGGGCTCCTTCCGCCGCCGCCCGATCATGCCGCCCGACTCGAGGACGGGGGTTTGTGACGCTTCCCGAAGTTGTCACGGGGCGAGCTCGCCGGCAAGTTCGGCGAAATTTCGCTCTTCAACCTCCACGGCGACTTCGAGCTCGAGTCCGTCTCCAACTCGAACCCGACGTCGCCATGGGCCATCGCATGCGAGCCGGCTCCCTCGGCCATCGCGGGCGGTCCCGTTCACCGAGCCGGCGCTCCGCGCGTGGCCCCCGCGTCCCCAGCCGGGCCCGCACGGAGGCTCCTACACCACGCCGGGCCGGCAAGGAGCCCGTACCCGAGTACAACTCGGACTCCGACGCCGTCCCCAACCGCGTCTCGGGCTCCAGCCCTCTCTCCGAGTTCTTCTCGAACCCGGATTACGAGTTCGACTTCGGGTCGGATCCTGAGGAGCCCGAGTCCGAAGATGACTCCTCCGAGCTTCCCTTGTCAGGGGCCGGCCTCGGGGCGGTTATAAGATCGACGCCGGCCGGAAGATACGTCTGCGGCCGGACCGCAAACCTGCCGGCCCGACAAAGGAGGACTCGCGCTACGTCGCCTACATCGACTCACTACCGTTCCGGAGGGAACACCCCCGGCCCGGGGCCGACTCGAGTACACCAAGCGAGGTGGCACCCTGCGAGTCCGGCCTTGGGTACCCCCGATCGCCAAGTCTTCATGGTCCGCCGGCGACAACACCCCCGGACCCTCGAGCACGGGCTGAAGACGGTACCCGGAGGACATCTCCGCGGACGAGTTGTCCGCAACGCACCTGCGGACGAGGCCGGTCGCCAACGGGGATGCCCGACGCGAGCGCAACAGGGAAGCGCGGCGAACGGCGCCGGCGGCTCGGAGACAACCTTCCCATCCGCAACCTTGCGGAGGCTCTCGAGGCGGTCGAGAGCGAGTACACACCACCCCCGAGCGCTTGCCTCATGTCGATCACGGCGATCGCGCGTCGAGCTCGGGGTATACGCGGCTTGGGAGAGGTCATCGCCAAGCTCGCTGAAGACGCCTACTTCATGCGGGTCGACAACAGAGTCAACCAACCTCTCCCAGCTAAGCCTCGCGACAACGAAGCTACTAGTCGCAGTGTTGATCCCGGCCCCAACCGTACTCGGGGCGACATCCCAGCTGACCCAAACCGCCGCCGCTCCAACGCTGGCGGACCTTCACGACAAGAACAAGGCAACCGAGAAGTCGTCCCCCACCGTGCTCCGGCCGGTGGCGGCGGTAACGACCCTGACGGCGGCGGCAGCTCCAACCAAGGGGCCAACAAGAAAGCTGGAGGCGGCGGCAGCCGCGGCGGCCGCGGCCACGCGCACGGCCACGCCTCGGCGCCTCTCAAGGCGGGTACGATGCTCGCCGGAGAATCGAGGAGTTGCGGCGAAGAAGTCGACGACCGCTGCGAAGGCGACGGCTTCCCCGCCTTCTCACCCCGGCTCGCAACCTTGCTCCTCCCCGACAAGTTCAAGCCTTTGGGGATCACCAAGTACGACGCGAAGCGAGATCCCATCCGGTGGCTCCGATGCTACGCTCTCTCCATCGAGAACGGCGGCGGCAACAGCGACACCAAGTGCCTCTACTTCCCCATTTGCCTGGACCAAGCCCCACTCACATGGCTCGAGTCGCTGGACAAGCACTCGATCGACAAGTGGGACCAGCTGAAGGAACAGTTCACGAGCAACTTCGCGGGCGCCATGGGCCGTTCGGGTACTCGCATGGACCTTGCCATGATCAAGCAGGAACAAGGCGAGACCCTCCGCAAGTACATGCACCGCTTTTTCGACAAGCGCGCTACCGTCGTGGACGTCACCGACAAGGAGGTCATCGACCTCTTCCAGGACGGGCTCTACCATCGCCGCACCTTCGAGGACTTCGGTCGTCGCCGCCCCGAGTCCATTCCCCACCTCAAGGACATGATCACGTCTGGGCGGATGAAGAGGACAAGGCCAACGCCAAGTACGACGCCATCCGCGGCAAGTCCAAGCGAGAACCGGGCGGCGGCGGCGCAAAGCAATCCAAACCAAGGCGGCCGCAACAACAACAACAACAACAACAATACTCGGGTCCCAACCGCAAGCGCAAGCCAGACAACACTGTCGCGGCTATCCAGCGCCCCCAGAAAGGGAACTCGAAGAAGAATTCCGGCGGGTTCAAAGACCTGCTGAAGGAGAAGTGCCCGTGGCATCCAAACGGCAACCACACTACTGAGCAGTGCTACCAGCTCAGGCATGCACTCAAGGATACGCCGGAGCCACCGCACCCTCACGATCAGAAGAACAAGAAGAAGGACGGCGACGACAACGACTTCCAAGAACCCGAGAAGACCGTCAACGTCCTCTTCGGCGGACTACCCTGTAGGCGGGAGCAGAAGGCTACCCGTCGTGAAGTGATGTCCATCGAGCCAGCGGTCATGACCCCTCTCAGGTGGTCAGAGACACCCATCACCTTCTCCCGCGCGGACCAATGGACCAGCTTCTCCGAACCAGGACGTTTCCCTCTCGTCCTGAAACCAACGGTGGCGGGCTCTAAGCTCAACAAGGTGCTCATCGACGGCGGAAGCGGGCTCAACGTCCTCTTCACCAAGACCTTGAAGAAGATGAACCTTGACGTCACCCCCATGCTCGACAAGAGCAGCATGCCTTTCTACGGCATCGTCCCAGGCAACGCGGCTATCCCACCGGGCTCGGTGGTACGCCGATTACCTTCGGGGCATCTCGGGATAACTACCGCACCGAGTACATCAAGTTCGAGGTCGCGGATTTCGAGACTTCCTACCATGCCATCCTCGGCGGACCGCCATCGCCAAGTTCATGGCGGTGCCCCACTACACATACTTGGTACTCAAAATGCCAAGTCCGGTGGCGCGTACTATCCCTCCAAGGGGACTTGAAGATCTCTCACGACTGCGATACGAGAGGCCGTGGTGATCGCTTCAACAAACCAAGTACCCAACCCGATGATGGAAGTCTACGGCGCGTCGAAGAAGCTTGCCACAAGCGAACTCGACATCCCGCAGAAGTCGACAACGCCAACAAGCCTCGGCCACCCGAGGAGGTACTCGTCAGGGCGATCGACCTTGGAACAGGCGATCCCAGCAAGACCACCACCATTGGGGCCGGCCTCGACCCCAAATAGGAAGATGCGCTCATCAGCTTCCTTCGGGCTAACCGCGACATCTTCGCGTGGAAGCCAGCGGACATGCCAGGAGTGCCCAGGGAGCTGATTGAGCACTGCCTCAACGTCGATCCAAAGGCCACCCCCAAACGACAACACCTCCGACGCTTCGCCGGCGACAGACGAGACGCCATCAAGAAGGAGCTCGCCAAGCTCCCCGGCGGCGGCTTCATCCGAGAAGTCTTCCACCACGAGTGGCTCGCCAACCCCGTCCTCGTCGCAAGAAGAACTCGAACGAGTGGAGGATGTGCGTCGACTACACCGACCTCAACAAGCACGCCCCAAGGACCCCTTCGGGTTGCGAGGATTGATCAAGTCATCGACTCCACGGCGGGCCGCGACCGCTCTGCTTCCTCGATCGCTACTCCGGTACCACCGGATCGCAATCAAGGAGGAAGACCAGGAGAAGACCGCGTTCATCACCCCGTTTGGCGCGTCTTGCTACACGACCATGTCTTTCGGGTTGAAGAACGCCGGCGCTACCTATCAACGGGCCATCCGGGCACCGCTTCAAGCGGCAACTCAACAAGAACGTCGAGGCCTACGTGGACGACGTGGTTGCCAAAACCGGGGACTCCGGTGCCCTCATCGACGACCTTGAAGAGACCTTCGCATCGCTACGCGAGTACCGCCGGAAGCTTAACCCGAACAAGTGCGTCTTCGGCGTCCCTTCGGGCAAACTACTCGGCTTCATCATCGCCCAACGCGGCATCGAAGCCAACCCCCGAGAAGATCTCCGCCATCACCGACATGAAAGCTCCCACGAGCATCAAGGACGTCCGAAGGCCGACGGGGTGCATGGCGGCACCGACCAGATTCATCTCGAGGCTAGGAGAACGGGGCCTCCCCTTCTTCAAACTACTCAAGCATCACGAGAGGTTCGTGTGGACCACAGAGGCGGATCAAGCCCTTGCCCAGCTCAAGGACTTCTCCCCGTCGAAGCCGCCAATCCTCACGGCTCCTCACAAGCGCGAGCGGCCCTCGCTCTACCTAGGCTGCGACTACTCACGTGGTCGATCTTGCCATCGTTGTCGAGCGGCGAGGAAGACGGCCACGCCTATCCGGTCCCGGCCGCCCGGTCTACTTCGTCAGCGAGGTTCTATCAGAGTCCAAGGCTCGCTATCAGCCCGTGCGAAGCTCTGTACGCTCTACTCGATCACCTCGCGGAAGCTACGACACTACTTCCAGGAGTACTCGGTCTCCATCGTCACCGACTACCCGCTCGGCGACATCCTGAGGAACCAAGACGCTACCGGAAGGATCTCCAAATGGGCTGTCGAGCTCGGCGCCCTCACCATCGACTTCAAGCCACGCACAGCCATTAAGTCGCAAGCTCTAGTCGACTTCATGGCGAGTGGCGGGAGAACCGCCTACCTACTCCCACCGTGCGACCGCAGCATTGGGTGATGTACTTTGACGGCTCACTCAACCTCGAGGGCGCGGGCGCGGGGGTACTCCCCGATCTCTCCAACGGGCGAACAACTCAAGTACGTCCCGCGGATCTTCTGGGAAGGTCTCAAACAACGAAGCCGAGTACGAAGCCCCTCCTACACGGGCTCCGCCTCGCGGCTTCCCATGGCATCAAGCGGCTACTAGTCTACGGCGACTCCGCGCGTGGTCATCAACCAAGTCAACAAGTCCCGGGACCGCAACAAGGAGAACATGGACGCCTTCGCCTAGAAGTCCGCAAGCTCGAGAACAAATTCTATGGTCTCGAGTTCCATCACATCGTCCGCGACAACAACGTTGCAGCGGACGTCCTCTCGAAGCTCGGATCCACCCGCGCCCAAGTACCCGCGGGCGTCTTCGTCCATGAGCTTCACGCGCCATCCATCCCGGAGCCGCGCCACCGACCACCGTGCCCAGCCCATCCACCAGCTGGGCAGGAGGTCATGATGATCGACGTGGACTGGAGGCAGCCCTTCATCGACTACCTCAGCGAGCAGAAGGTCCCCTCCGACAAGAACGCAGCCGAGCAACTCGTCCGCCGCGCCAAGTCTTACGTCCTCGTCGGCGGCAAACTCTACAAGCGAGGCGCATCTTCAGGAGTACTCATGAAGTGCGTCCCTCGCGAGGAGGGCAAGGACATCTTGGAGGAGATCCACAAGGGCGTCTGCGGCAACCACGCGTCCTCGCGCACGCTGGTCAGCAAGGCCTTCCGGCGAGCCTTCTACTGGCCCACAGCCCTGGGCGATGCCGAAGAACTCGTCAGAAGGTGCCAAGGATGTCAGTTCTTCGCCAAGCAGCAACACGTCCCCGCCTACAAGCTAGTCACCATACCGCCAACCTGGCCCTTTGCCTTCTGGGGGCTCGACATGATTGGGCCACCGCCAACCGCGCCGGAGGATTCAACGAGGTACCGGTGGCTATCGACAAGTTCACCAAGTGGATCGAGGTCAAGCCGGTCACATGCCCCAAGGGCGACGAGTACTCGACTTCCGGACGAACTCGTACACCGCTATGGGCTACCCCACCGCATCATCACGGACACCGGGTCCAACTTCAACAACCACCGATTCGGGGAGTACCGCGAGAACGGCGGAATCGACGTCGAGATACGTCTCGGTCGCCCATCCACGGGCCAACGGACAAGTCGAGCGCGCCAATGGGATGGTGCTCGACGCCCTCAAGAAGCGGCTACACGACGCCGCTAACTCAAAAGGGGGCAAGTGGATCAAGGAACTACCCAACGCACTGCGGGGGCCGCGGACTCAACCATCCAAGCCAACGGGGCAATCCCCCCTACTTCCTAGTCTACGGTTCTGAAGCCATCCTCCCTGCCGATGTCATATGGAACTCGCCGGCGGTGGAGCACTACGACGAAGGCGTCTCGGAAGACGACGCGACGAGTTGATATCGACGGCCTCGAAGAAGCTCGCCGTGCCTTGCCCTCGTCCAATCGGCAAGGTACACGGAGGGTATCCGACGCTACCACGATCGCAACGTCAAGGAACGCTCCTTCAACGTTGGAGATCTTGTCCTCCGCCGTATCCAGAACACGGAAGGACTTCACAAGCTCAGCTCCCCCTGGGAAGGCCCCTTCACCGTGGCCAAGGTGACCGGGCCAGGCTCCTACCGCCTACAAACACTTGAAGGCGAAGAAGTCAACAACTCGTGGAACGTCGACCAACTCTGTCGATTCTACGCCTAGTCTACTCGACTACTCCGGGGTTCAAGTCTACACGACTACATCAACACCCCTTGCCGCAAGCGACCCTCCGGGTCCTGGCTCCAAGTCTCCGGACTACTCTCCTCCGGAGTCCGGCCCCGTGCGGCTACCTATGGACCCCGGGGCTGCGACGAGCGTCAAGGACTCTAGCAGCGGTCTACCAAGAGACCACACTCCAAGATCCGGCCGTGCGGCTACCTACGGATGCGCGATCCAGCCTACACGGCTACCTACGGATCACTCGGCGCAAGCGGCTACCCGCTCCCGGCGCCACTCGGTTGTAAGCGGCCTCCGGTCCGGCGACTACTTGTAACTACGGCCCTGGCCACCCAGGTGTACTCCTTCAGTAATAAAGTTTGATCGTCCATCAACTTCTTTACTGTCTACTCCCTGCGACGGGACTACTAAGCCGAGTACTACTACTCGCACCTACTCCACGATGGGCGCTCCGCACTCTGAGATCGCGGTTACGAGTACTCATTGATGGAACATCACATTTCATTGATACATGAATAAGTTCATTACAACTGTTTCCTGTACAACTACGGCTACTAGCTATCTATGCAGGGCTACTGGAGATTCAACTTATCGGCTACCTGCTCCGCGATGGGAGCCATCTCGCTCCCCGACGGCTACGCGTCTTGCTCATCCGAGCGCTTGGCGGCTACTCCGCCGCCGACTACCTCCACCGGGGCCTTCGGGAAGTACGACTTCATGAAGGCCGGCCCTCGCTTCGGGATCGACTTGGCCATGTGCTTCACGTAGGCGGCCGGCCGGCTTGGCGCCTCACGAAGTCGATCCGCCAACGGAGCGATCTTGGGGCCGCCCCGGGTGCGGCACCGGGAGCCTCGCGATCGGGAGGGCGCCTCTTCAAGGTCCTTCGACCGGGCCCGGAGCGCCTCGCGCTCTTCGTTCAACTTCCGCAAAGATTTGTAGCGATTGACGAGATCCCGATCGATGCAATCCGCAGCTCCATGTGCTTCTCGCACTCGAAGGCCAACTCCTTGTAGTCGAGCTCAAGTACCTGGCGGGCTTCCTGCTCCCGGTAGAAGAGGTTCTTCATGCTGACCTCCGAGGCCTTCAGCTGCTCCACCTGGCCTTCGAGTTCTGCAGCACCGGAACACAACAACGGGTCAGAGCTTGATGACTTCCAACAAGTACCCGACAAGTCAAGAGACATACCTTTGTTCTTGTTGCGGAGGCCTTTGTTCTTTCGCACCAGCTCGTCGCCCTTCGCCTGCAAGTCCATCACGTCGTTGTGGTACTTGGCGAAGGCGGCGTCAAGCTTCGACTGCATGGCGGCCGCATGCTTCCTCGACTTCACGAGCTGCTCCTCCAGGGCTTCAGCTCGCAGTACCGTGTCGCCGTAACGGTGCAGCAGATTCGACTTCTCGCGGGATCGCTCCGCGACGTCCTGCACAAGAGAAGCTCAAGTCAAGCAGAGTACTCAATGCAAAGGATTGACTACTCGGGAGGCAACGGCTACGTACCTTCATCCACTGTTCGGCTCGCCGCATCGCCTCCAGGTGCTGCGCCAGCACCGCCGGCTCGACAAGATCGTCGGCAAGCAGCTCAATCCCGCCACGGCTACTCGGCGTAGCCTCCGTCATCGGCGTCGAGCGGATAGGCTCCGCGTCTTGGATCTCTGGGGATCAGATTGCCACCTCCAGGGCAACCCCTGGCGACGTGGTAGCCGCCTCTCCCTCGGCGGACTTCTCGACAACTCCCTTCACGGGCTCGGGGGCTCCTGCGGCAGCCTCCGGGGCTTCTGGTGTCAACTCCTGCATGGGCACCCCTGCAGGGATGTCACCTCCTTCAGCGCCTGTCAACAAGGAACACGCGCATCAGTGTCTACGACTACTCCTCTTGGGGCTCTATAGCTTCAGGAAGAGTACTCACCTTCGACTACGACCGCTTCCGGCAGCGGCGCTTCGGCAGCCGGGGGCTCGGTCGCGGCTTGGGCATCAGGAGCGGGCTCCTCGACGGACGGCGCGGCCTCTTCTGCCTCCGCTGTCGCAGGCTCCTCCCCGTCCCAGCTCAAGTCTGTGGATTTTCTGCAGAAGTATCCACAGGGTCGTCACACAAAATCGACTACTACAATGAGTACTACTCATAAAGGCGTGGTACTTACAAGTTCGACCGGACGATAGTCACGGCCGGAGCACCGAGGATGCTGGCGATGTCAACCAGTCCACCCTCGGCGGGCGTTTCTTCCTGCGCCTCTTCGACTACCGCCTCCTCCACGGTGGCGGCGGCCGGCGCAGACGTCTCCTGCGCCCCTGCGGCTTCCGTCTCTCCAACGGCGGCGGACGCGGGTACTCTGCTCTCTTCTGGAGCAGGGGGCTGGCGCTCCAGCTGCGCCAGGATTTCTTCGACAGTGGGGGCTGGACTTCGGCTTCCAGTCGGTTCCCCCACCGGGTCCCACATGCCTTCGTCGCCTTCTTCGACAGGCTCCGTTGGCGGTACCTCCTGCACACAACAGATGACTACTCGTCAGCAACGTACTCGATCACCGGGTACTCGACCGCGCCGCTTATGACAGACTACCTCCGGAGGCGTGGTCTCTGAGACCCTCATCTTCTTCGCCACCCGCTTCTTGGTGGGGTTGCGCGGCCTCCGCGGCGGCGCAGCAAGGCTAGCCTCCAGGCTAGCCGGAGGGTCTTGCACGAGCGGCACGTGAGGCAAGCCTGGACGGCTAAACCTCGACCGCAGCTGGAAGCGGTCCTGCAGCGTGTCTTCATCTTCATCATCATCATCGGAGGTATCCTCCACGATGACGGTGTCGTCGCCGTCTCCGACTACTCGGCGCTCCTTCACCTTCTCCACCGTTGGGATCTCGATTCCGCTCGGTGGTGATTGCGGCTCGGAGACGAACCGCTTCACATCGTCCTGCGCAAAAAAGACACAAGGCGTCAGCAACTACACTACGAGTACCTATGTGCATCGCTACGGACTACCCCATCGCATCATCACAGACCTGGGCTCCAACTTCAACAACCACCAGTTCTGGGAGTATTGCGAGAACGGTGGGATCGACATCCGATATGTCTCAGTTTCCCATCCTCGGGCCAATGGACAAGTCGAGCGCGCCAATGGGATGATGCTCAACGCTCTCAAAAAGCGGCTACACGACGCTGCCAACTCCAAAGGAGGTAAGTGGATCAAGGAACTACCAAATGCTCTCTAGGGCTACGTACTCAACCCTCCAAGCCAAAGAGACAATCTCCGTACTTCCTGGTCTACGGCTCCGAAGCAATCCTCCCTGCTGATGTCATGTGGGATTCACCAGCAGTGGAGCAATACGACGAAGGCGTATCCGAAGACAGCAGACGAGTTGACATCGACGGACTCGAAGAAGCTCGCTGTGCCGCCCTCGTCCAATCAGCAAGGTACCTAGAGGGTATCCGACGCTACCACGACCGCAACGTTAAGGAACGCTCCTTCAACGTTGGTGATTTTGTCCTCCGTCGTATCCAGAACACGGAAGGACTACACAAGCTCAGCTCGCCCTGGGAAGGTCCCTTCACAGTTGCAAAGGTGACCGGACCGGGATCCTACCGCCTCCAGACCCTTGAAGGCGAACACGTCAACAACTCGTGGAACATCGACCAACTCTGTCGATTCTACGCCTAGTCTACACGACTATAGTGGGGGCTCCAGTCTATACGACTACTCAAAGACCCCTTCGCCGTAAGCGGCCTCCGGGTCCAGGCTCTAGTCTCCGGACTACTCCACTCCAAGATCCAGTCCACGCGGCTACTAACGGATCTTAGGCTGCGACGAGTAACAAAGGACTCCAGCAGCGGTCTACTGAGAGACCATGTACTTCTAGATCCAGCCTACACGGCTACTAACGGATCTACTGCTGTAAGCGGCTGTACGCCCTAGCACTACTTAGCCGTAGGCGGCCTCTGGGTCCTGGCGACTACTCTGTAACAACGGTCCTGGCCATCCAGGTGTACTCTTTCAGTAATAAAGTTTGATTATCTATCAACTACTTTACTGACTTTTTCCCTCAACGGGACTACTGGCGAGTACGACTACTCGCGACGACTCCACGATGGGACTCTGCACTCACAGATCGCGATAACGAGTACTCATTCATGGAAGTTTTCTTCATTCATACTTAAACAAGTTCATTACAATTGTTTATGTACAACTACTGCTACGAGCTAACTTGACAGGACTACTGGAGATTCAACTTCTCGGCGACTTGTTCAGCAATGGGCGCCATTTGCTCCAGCAGCTCCGCGTACTTCTCTTCCGTGCAGTTGGCGTCTAGTCCGCCGGCGACTACCTCAACTGGGGCCTTTGGGAAGTACGACTTCATGAAGGCCAGAACCTGGTTAGGGATCGACTTCGCCAAGTGCTTGACGTAGGTCGCCAGGCGGCTGGGCGCTTCCCTCAGCCGGTCCACCAATGGAGTTATCTTTGGTCCTCCGGGATGAGGCACGAGTTGCCTCGCGATGGGAAGCGCGGCCTCCTCAAGTTCCTTCAGCTAGGCCCGCAGCTTCTCGCAGTCCTGGTTCAGCTTCTACAAAGATTTGTAGCAGTTGACGAGGTCATGATCTGATGCAATACGGAGCTCCATGTGCTTGTCGCACTCGTAAGCAAGCTCCTTATAATCGTACTCCAGTACCTTGCGGGCCTCTTGCTCCCGGTAGAAGAGGTTCTTCATGTCGGTCTCTGAAGCCTTCAGCTGATCGACGCAGGTCTCAAGCTCTGCAATCAACAAAGGCAAAGTGGGTCAGACTACCTCAAGCTACTATCAACAAGTACCCGACAAGGCAGTCGCGTACCTTTATTCTTGTTGCGGAGAGACTTGTTCTTCCACACCAGATTGTCGCTCTTCGCCTGCATATCTTGGATGTCATTGTGATACTGGGCGAAGGCGGTGTCCAGCTCCGACTACATCGCGGCGGCGTGCTTTCGAGCCTTCACAAGCTGTTCCTCCAAGGTTTCCACTCGGAGTACTGTGTCGCTGTACCCCTGAAGCATGTCGGACTTCTGCCGGGACCTCTCCGCGACGTCCTGCAACAGGCAACACATATCAAATGGGTACTCAACACTAATGGATTGACTACTCAAAGGTGTCGACTACTCACCTTCATCCATTGCTCGGCTTGGCGCACTGCCTCCAGGTGACGAGCCACTGTCGCTGGGTCGACTAGATCATCTGCCAACAGCTCGGTCCCGCCACGACTACTCGTCGCGGTTTCGGACATTGGCGCCGAGCGGATTGGCTCCGCGTCCTGGATCTCCGGCGAGCGAACGACTACCTCCAGAGTGGGTTCTGGCAGCACGTCGTCGTCGCGGCTTCTCCAACGGTCATCTCCACCGGCTCGGGGGCTCCTCCTGCAGCTCCCTGAGTCTCCGGTGTCACGTATTCAACGGGCACCGCCGACGGGATATCGCTTCCCTCAGCTTCAGCACTTGTCATCAAAGGTGTTGAGATCAGTCATACCTGGCGACTACGACTACTCTTCGGAGCTACTTCCACCTGAGCAGAGTACTCACCTTCAACGACGCTGGCCTCAGGCAACGTAGCCTCCGCGGCCGGCGCCTCGGACTCCGCCTGAGGGGCTGGAGCGGACTCCTCAGCGGGCGGCGCGGCTTCCTCTTCTACCACCGCTGTGGCAGGTTCATCCCCCTCCCAGGTCAAGTCCGTCGATTTCCTGCAAGAGTACACAAGCTGGTATTCAACCCAGTACGACTACCACATCCAATGTACTACTCGGGGAGGCTCAACACTTACAAGCTCGACCGGACCACCGTCACGGTTGGGGTGCCAAGGATACTGGCAATGTCGACCAGTCCCGCCTCAGGCGCCTCCTCCTGCGCCTCAGTAACAGGGGGCTGGCGCGTCATCTGCGCCAAGAGCTCCTCCACGGTGGGGGCTGGGCTACGACTACCCCCAGCTGGCTCTCCCACGGTGTCCCAATCGCCTTCGTTACCCTGCTCAACGGGGTGGAAGGCGGCATCTCCTGCAAGCAAGGGAATTTCGTTGTCAACACACAACATCGAGACACAAGTACTCGACTACCCTATTCAAGACGACTTACCTCCTTGGACGTGGTCTCCGTGACCTTCAACTTCTTGGCCACGTGCTTGCGCTCCACGTTGCGCGGCTTCCTCGGCGGCGCGGGCAAGCTAGCCTCCAGGCTAGTTGGCTGATCCTGAATGAGAGGAATGTGCGGCAATCCAGGGTGGCTGAATCTCGACCGCAGCTGGAAGCGCTCCTGCAGCGTCTCTTCATCGTCGTCCTCCTCGGGCGTGTCTTCGACGACAACTGTGTCGTCTCCTTCACCAGCCTCGCGTCGCTCCTTGGCCTTGGCCTTCCCTTCTTCCGGGACCTCGACAAGTTGAGGAGGCGACGCCGGCTCGGAGACGAACTTCGCCAAGTCATCCTGCAAGAAGCACAATACGTCAACACGACTACTCTTCCGTAATGAGTACTCGACAAGACTGAAGGCTACCGACCTCGTTTGGTGGGCACGCGGCGGAGTACTCGGGCACAGGGCACGGCGTGTACGCCGGCATGTCTTTGAAGATCCTGCCCAGCCTATCAACGATGTCGTCGTTGACGACTTCATCACCGGGCATCCGCGATGTGTCGCCGTCGCCAGTGTACTGGTACCCAAGGGTGTCGCGGGCCATCAGCGGCTGCACCCTACGCTTCATGAAGCTGAAGGCCACATGTTCGGCCCTCAGCCCGGCTTCTCTCAGAGCCTTCACCTTCGCCAGCAGCTCGGGTAGCTGGATACCCTCCTGCATCGTCTGCTCCGAGTTCCACCACGACTGGTGCTTGGGCTGCTTCCCGCTTGGCTTCGGCGGCTCCAGGTGGTGGTTGGTGACGTAAAACCACTTCGCCTTCCAATCCTGGTTGGAATCGATGAGCTTGTACGAGAGATACTGCTCCGCGGCGTCCTCCCTCATCTGGATCCCAGCTCCCCCCACTACTCGGGGATTGTTGGCGCTGGGCTGGGGCTTCACCCGGAAGAACTTCCGGAACAGGATCCAATGGGGCTTGATCCCCAAGAAAGCTTCGCAAAAATGTACGAAGACTGAGGTGTGGAAGATACCGTTAGGGTTGAGGTTGAGGTACTCGAGCCGTAGTACCCCAGCAGCCCCTTGAAGAAGTCGCTGGCCGGGAGAGACAGTCCGCGCTCCGCGAACCGGGTGAACGTCGGAATCTCATCTGGTTTCTTCTCCATGGGGTACGGATCCCCTGCAGTAGCTCTCCACATATCAACCTCCTTCTCCCGCAAGAATCCACTGTTGAGAAGGGCCAGCAGATCTTCGGTCTTGGCCTTGGATTTCTTCCACTCTCGATTTGGATCTGGCCGCGGCGGAGACACCGGCGGTGATGTCCCCGCAGCAGATCCGGCGGCCTCCTCACGAGCCCTCTTCTTTCCACCGACGGCTTTCGAGGTCTT
Organism: Cenchrus americanus; assembly: GCA_947561735.1. NCBI lineage: Eukaryota > Viridiplantae > Streptophyta > Magnoliopsida > Poales > Poaceae > Cenchrus > Cenchrus americanus. The sequence goes on along the minus strand of OX387240.1, from coordinate 5,474,928 downwards.
CGACGGTGAGGGCTTCATTCTCCAAGTGCAAGGTGTCTTCACGCGCATTCGCTCGGGGGCTACGGCGGTGGCTTCCTACGGCGGCGCGCTTGGATCTACAATCTTCTCAACGGTGGCAGTGCGCACTGGCGGTGATTTCTGGCTAGATTTGCTAGGAATGGTTGCGAATGCATGGGGTGAAAAACCCTAAGGGTTTTGGCTTATATTTATAAGTCAACAGCGGCCCCTCCAACGACCGGATGGATAAGTCTGCGCACGGCTGACTCAGCGGCGGTGCCTGACTCTTCAACTTCTACTAGTCGACGCGCCTCATCTCGGGGGCTCAGCTACTTCTACTCGACTTCCTGGGTAGCGACAAGGCTCAAGAGCAACTCAGAACACATTTTACAAGATGACCCATCAATTCGAGAGGAAGTACTCGACTCAAGGCTCGGGGGCTCCGTGCCACGTGTCCTTCGGTTTTTTCTTCGGATTTTTTGGGATATTCTTGCCAAAACTTCAGATGGACCCTCAGCCAGAGTCTACAACTCAACCTAAGGCTCGGGGGCTACTCCATATGGAGTGCGATTTTGCAATCGCACTTCCATATCAGTTTCGGCTTCAAGACAACTCGGGCATTGTTGAAGACCTTCAAGGGCAGCACTCGAGGACGCTTGGGACTACTCGAGAAGACTTCAGGATTGCTCAAACATCAGCTGGAGTGCATTCCAGCCTCAGGATGCTTCAACTATTCTTGAAGACCTTTGACTTGTAGTACTCGGGAACGCTTGAGAACTACTCGTTAAGGCCGTCAGGACTACTCGAAGCTATCCTTCTTGACTACAAAGTACTCGAGGGCTTGTCGTGTGGACCTCCCTGGGCCCACTACCTCGGTGGGTACCAGGATCGACTACTCGGTGGGCCCCTGGGACTACCCGACTTGCGCTGCACGGCACCTGCTGGCGTGAAGCACAAGGACTACAGAGGAGAAGTACTCGGATAGGAAGCTATACATGTCCTGCACTGTATAGAGGACTCCTAGATGTACTCGACTTGTACTCTCTCCCTGAACCGACTTGTAACCCTGCCTCCCGGACTATATAAGGCGAGGCAGGGACCCCTCTCTCTCACGGCTTAAGATTGCATCATCTTGTAATCGCACCCGATCCAATCCCGTAGCTACGCAAAGATATAGGACGTAGGGTATTACGCACCTCGCGGCCCGAACCTGTCTAAATTGTGTGCCACGTGTCTCTTCCTTCGAGTTACCGATCTCGGTGAGGCCACATTCATCTACTTCGGGTAATCCCCTTAGTAGGTTGCCGGTCTAAAACACCAACACGCCGAGCCGCGCTGGGGGTGCAGGACGCACACAAATGCTAGATGCGGGGTCCATAAGATCTCTTTGGGCAGCGCCATCCATCGCTGCCCCTCCCGATCACGGTCGGTCATGCAAAATCCGATCCGGGTATTCATGTGGCCTTTTAGCTTTGCGTTGTTTCGCAAAGCGAGACGATATACAGAGGAGTTGTTGCGTGCTCGCTCCCAACGTGTTTGTGTATACGTACCCTTTGGAAGTTTTGAACTGCCTGTATTCTACGAAGCTCATACGAGCTACTACGTGCGTACAGTGTAATAATTAGCCGTTGTGGCTGCTTGGAAATTTGGAAAGGGGGTATACGCCGGTGAGGTCGCGTGGCCAGCAAGGCCACATTATCATGGATGGTGGCCGCTGCATAGGGCTGGCAGGGATTAGAGCTGGCTGGTGACGCCTGCACTGCATGCAGATGCAGAGGGCACGTCCCGCCAAGCGCGAATCCTCTTTTTGCCGGCGACGATCGGCACCGGAGGAGAAAAGCAAAGCAACCGGCCTCCCCTGGCTCCTCTCCCTCGCCCGGTCACCGTACTCGCCGCTTGCCATTCCCGTGCAAGCGCGGCGCGACGTGGGAAGCCTTCTTCTCGAAGGCGTCATCGTCCTCTTCATGTCTTTCTACCTTTTTGTCCTCTTCTTCTCCCAATGCATTTCTCTCGTTTCCCCCTTGGTCATGCAAGAGGGGAGGGAGTTCTATGCTTATCTCTCGTTTTCCCCTTTGTTTCATGTTGAAAAAACTACTACAACATGCTTTTTTTCTTTGTGTATATAAAACAGTCGCTTATCTTAATGGTCTCAGGAATTCAAAAAATAGTAAATTTGAACATCGAACCATCGGTCTCCTCTTACATTGGTATATAAAAAGATAAAAAAATTAGCACACCTTTTATACTCTCTGGTAAAAGTCTACTAAAAGATACTCAGAGTAGTTGCGTGGTGAAAGATGCGAGGGGCTTTGGGGTATGAGGCTTTTTGTTTTTTCAGCAGGCAGATCTGGTTTCAGACTTTGGCACTTGTCTTTTGCAGAAAATCATTGCATTCTTTTATGCTCCTTGAGCACTTTGTCGTTTGAAAGGAGTAGCACACTGGTTTTGAGCTTTGCTTATAAAATGATCATGGTGTAAACTCATGCTCTTGTAGAATTATGGGTTCTGCAAAATCTGTTTAGCCAAAAAAAGATAAGAATCACTCAACATTTGAAAACGAGATCAAAACCCATATGGAGGCGCCTGTACTGCACATATGGAAGTGGATGTGCTGCACCGCAAGCTTGTAAAGTCATCTGCATGCACCAGGTCGCTACAGTAAAACGCAAACAGCGCTCGGAGCGACCAGCGCTATCTTCTCTCACTGCGGGCCCCACTCCTTCTACCTCTCCACCGGCCACTCTCTCACCCTTGGGCAGTTGGGCACCCGCCACCGGAGGAACGGAGAGACATTGTTGTAAACTTGGATGAAAGCTGTTGCCCTCTCTCGGGTCTGCCCTTCATGTTATATAGGGTAGGAAAAACCCCTACCGTGGTTTACAAGCCGCATCATAACAACCTTGAGGATATCTACATACAATGGATAGATTACAACCACAAGATACACTACAACTAATCCTCAAGGTTGTTAGCCGTGACACATTGTTACAAATTTGTTTAACATCCTCCCTCAATCACAACTTATCTAAGTTGAGATTGTGTCTAGAATTTTCTAAACCCCTAACCGGAAGAGGCTTGGTGAATCCATCTGCAACTTGATCCTTTGTAGATACAAACTGTATTCGTAGCAATCCTTGAGCTACTCTTTCTCTCACAAAATGGAAGTCCACCTCTATATGTTTGGTTCTCGCACGGAACACCGGGTTGGCTGACAAATATGTCACTCCCAAATTATCACACCAGAGTTTTGCATACCAAGGGGCTTTTACCCCAAGCTCTCTAAGCAGAGTTTGTACCCACATTACTTCTGCCGTGGCATTTGCAAGTGATTTATACTCTGCTTCAGTATCGAGACATTGTGGCTTGTTTTCTAGCACTCCAGGAGATGAGATTCGATCCTAAGAATACTGCAAAACCCCCTGTGGACCTCCTATCATCAGAATTTCCTGCCCAATCCGCATCTGAGAAGGCACTGACCAAAGTTGACAAGGATTTTTGTATCCGTAACCCAAGACTTGAAGTGCCCTTTAAATATCTTAATATTCTTTTCACAGCACCCCAATGAACGGTTGTTGGTGTATGCAAGAATTGACACACCTTGTTGATAGCAAACGAGATATCTGGTCGTGTTAGTGTCAAGTATTGTAATGCACCAACTATACTCCTGTATCGAGTTGCATCAGTAACCCCAAGTGGATCTCCTTCAAAAGCAGAGAGTTTATCTGCACTTGACATAGGAGTGTTAACTGGTTTGCTGCTGATCATGCCAACCCGACTCAAAAGGTCAGATGTGTATTTTTCTTGCGTCAACAAAGTACCAGATCCCATCTTCTTTACTTCAATACCAAGGAAATAATGCAAGTCACCAAGGTCTTTGATAGCAAACTCTTTGTTAAGATAAGCTAATAGTGCAGTCGTGGCAGCACTAGATGAACTGACAACATTAATATCATCAACATAAATAAGCAAGAAGATGGTAATTCCTCCCTTGTTGTAAAAGAATAAAGACACATCTGCTTTAGAAGGATGAAAACCGATCTGTTGAAGCTTAGTGCTAAGACGAGAATACCATGCACGAGAAGCTTGTTTTAAACCATAGAGTGCTTTATCCAATTTGCAAACATGATGAGGATAGTTCTTATCTTCATACCCTGGAGGTTGCCTCATGAACACCTCTTCTTCAAGATAGCCATGAAGGAATGCATTCCAGACATCTAGTTGCCGAAGGCTCCATCCAAAGGACACTGCAAGAGACAACACAAGACGAATAGTTGCAGCCTTAACGACTAGACTAAAGGGGATCTTCATAATCAATACCATAACGTTGTTTGTATCCCTTTGCAACAAGACGGCCTTTGTAACAGTCAATGGATCCATCAGACTTTGTTTTGATCTTAAAAACCCATTTACTATCAATGATGTTTCTCCCTTCCTCTGGTGGAACCAGGTGCCATGTCTTATTCTTCATCAGAGTCGAGTATTCAGTGTCCATTGCATTCTTCCAATTTGGATCCGCCATTGCCTCTTTAATAGACCGAGGTTCAGCAGCAATAGCAGATAAACCATACCTAATGGTGCCATCCGTAAAGACCTTGGGTTTATGGATCCCATCTTGCGCACGCGTGCGAGGCCGAGTGGAGTCCTGAGCCAGCGGTACAACGCCAGGAAGATCATAGGCCGGTGCCATACTGGTTTCATCAGAGGAATTTGGCGCAGGCGCAGGGGATCCGGGTGGAGCAGAAGATCCAGAGGGCGGGTGCGGGAGGGGCGCCGCCGACGTCGTGTCGGGCGCAGATTGGGCCGCAGGCGGTGCAGGTGCCCGCGCTGTCATCTGCAGCTGCGCTGGCGGCGATCCCGAAGGGGATTCGATTCCGGTGTCAGGCGGATCAGCTCTGGAGTCAGCACCGCTCGCAGGAAGATCAGCCTCGGGTGCAGCGTTTGTCTCCTCCTGCACAACAACATGCAAAATAGGCTCCAAATGCATATTTTCATCTGGATTTTGATCAGTTTGAGCAGGAGTATGGTTAGAACAATTAATCATGGAAGGATCATGCACTGTTATACCCCTAGGAGCTATAAAAAGATCAGGAAGAAGCCTAGCTCTGCACGAAGTCTAGCACCGGCATTTTCATGTAATTCTGAAAAAGGAAAAATTTCTTCATCAAAGATTACGTCTCGAGAGATATAAACTCGTCCTGTAGAGATGTCAAGGCACTTGTAGCCTTTATGCATATTACCGTAACCCAAGAAAGCACACCTTTTGGATCGAAATTCTAGCTTTCTAGAATTATAAGGGCGAAGATTCGGCCAGCAAGCACAGCCAAAGACACGGAGAGAAGTATAATTAGGTTGTTCATTGAATAAAACCGAGAGAGGTGTAGAATATTGAAGAAGCTTGGTTGGTGTGCGGTTTATAAGATATGTGGCAGCTAAGAATGCTTCATCCCAAAATTTCAAGGGCATGGATGCATGAGCTAGAAGAGCAAGGCCTACTTCAACAATGTGTCTGTGCTTGCGTTCGGCAGCGCCATTTTGTTGGTGTGCATGAGGGCAGGAGAACAAATGAGAGATCCCAATGGTTTTGAAAAAGGAATTAAGACGCTCATATTCTCCTCCCCAATCGGTTTGAACCGAGACAATTTTCCTGTTAAAACGTCTTTCAACTAGCTGTTGAAACTCAGAGAATTTTGCAAAGACTTCAGATTTGTTGCGTAGGAGATATATCCACACAGATTTGCTATGATCATCAATGAAGCTCACATAATATTTATTTCTCCCAACTGAGTCAGGAGCGGGTCCCCATACATCGGAAAATATCAAAATCTAAAGGAAATTTGGAAATACTAGAGGACTTGGGATAGGAAAGTTGATGACTTTTGGCGCGTTGGCATGCATCACACACCGTCGCAACAGTAGTTTCCCTAGCACAAGACATATTATTATCACTAACAACTCGATGAACAATAGGAAAAGATAGGTGACCCAATCTACTATGCCACCTAGCAACAGATGGATGCATGGCACTGAGAGCTTCCTTTCTTGACTCGGGAAGGGGGTATAATCCTCCTTTACACCTGCCTTCCAAGAGAGTCCTCTTCGTTTCCTGATCCTTAATCAAGAAAAAGTTTGGATGAAATTCAAGAAAGGCATTGTTATCAGCAGCTAATCGATGTACAGAAACAAGGTTCTTTCTAGCTTGAGGAGCATGAAGGATATTTCTTAGATGCAAATCACGACTAGGGGTAGGAACAATGGCATGACCTATATGATTAATGTTCATACCTGCTCCGTTTGCAGTACTGATCTGATCACCCCCATGGTACTTGTCGTGGATGGCGAGCTTCTCTAGATTGCTGGTGATGTGGTCGGTGGCCCCTGTGTCCGTGTACCAATTTGTATCAACACCATACGTATGCACGGCATTGACGTTCTTCTCTTCAGCAGCCAAATCTTCATCAAAACGGTACCAGCAGTTGATGGCGTTGTGACCTTCCTTGAGATAGATTTGACACTTGCCGTTGAAGCGCGGCCTGAATCCTCCATTGTTGCTTCCACGGCCACGACCACCATTGCCACGACCACGTCCTCCTGGCGATCCACAGCCGCCACCACCGCGATGCCCACCGAAGCCACCACGTCCTCGTGATGCAATGTTAGCAGACGACTGATTGGAATTGCCGCCTCGAGACAGATTGAGACGGCTCTCAAAGCTCATGATCTGAGCCGGGAGATCACCATAACCGATGGGTTCGACCCTTGTGAGGATGGCCAACACCAGCGGGTTGTACTCTTAATCAAGACCCATCAGAATATACCCAACGAGTTCATCATCACCGAGGCGTTTCCTGGCGCTTGCCATCTCATCTGCTAAAGCCTTCATCTTCCCAACATACTCACTGGCTGTCATGGATCCCTTCTTCAGGGTTGCCAACGAGATGCGAGTATTCATCGCCCTTGCGCGAGATTGCGAGGAGAAGATCTCCCCAACCGCTGCCCATAGATCGGACGCGGTGGTCGCCGTAGAGACTTGCAGCATGACATCTCGCGTCATATCGCTCAGCAGGTAGCTCAGAACCTGCTGATCAAACGCCATCCATCTGGCGTACTCCGGATTGGGTTCCTTCACCCCTTTGTCACATTGCTTGACGACGATCTCCTGCGGAGGTGAGGGTGCCGGGCGCTCAAGGTGCTCCTCCAGGCGAGCACCTCGGATGGCCGGCAGGACCTGAAGCTTCCATAGCTGCAGGTTGTTCTTGTTGAGCTTCTCTGAAACAGGAAGCCCTAGCGGCATCATGGCCGCCATGGTCGACGGGAAGGAGTTGGAGGTCGACATCTAGGTGAATTTAGTTGGATCTTGGCTCTGTTACCATGTAAACTTGGATGAAAGCAGTTGCCCTCTCTCAGGTCTGCCCTTCATGTTATATAGGGTAGGAAAAACCCCCTACCGTGGTTTACAAGCCACATCCTAACAACCTTGAGGATATCTACATACAATGGATAGATTACAACCACAAGATACACTACAACTAATCCTCAAGGTTGTTAGCCGTGACACATTGTTGCAAGTTTGTTTAACAATCGTGCGTCGGGGGGGGAAAGATCTGGCAGTTGGTTTACCGACAGCGATAGGGTTCCATCGACTCCAACATCTAGTCTTTTGCGATTTGAAAGAATTGCTGAAATGTGGGCCACACCCTCCTTTACAGGCTTGTTTACCAGCCCAGCGGTGCGACCAGCGTGAAATGACAGATGCAGGATCTCTGCTCTCTGGCATGTTTGGGTTTTCGAGCTTTTGCTGCCAACTGGGTGGGCCATGCCGACCAGAACTGGCGAGGAAAGGCGCCTGTGAGGGCTGAAGCCTTTGCTTTTGCGACACCAACATGCATGCACAGACGAGCAATGCAAACGCTGTCGTTTTGTCATGCAGCGCAACATGCAGCCTGTTCGTTCGGCTTATCAGCCACCAGCCAGCAGTACTTTTCTCTCAGAACAAACCAACCACCAGCAATCAGCTAGCAGTACTTTTCTCTCAGAACAAATCAGCACCAGCCACCAGCCACCATCCAAACGAACAGGCTGATGATGGATGCAATTACGCAAACGGCACAATTAATCTCCTGTATCTTGGCTTAGTTCACATGCATTCATGGAAAAGAAGCTACTATGTGTTTATCCTTTCATGCTCTGTAACTCTCGCTCTTAATATTTTTAACCTTGAGCGTGCTTGTAAGCTGGAAACCCCAACGCGTGTCGTCTAGTACATGTAACCAAAATTTATTGGCTTTCTATAAAAAAACAGGGTGAATCTTTCTAAAAAAATATATATCGAACAGAGCAGACCTCAGTCAACGATGACAACCTGCACCCCCTGCTTGATTCGTTTATATTGCAAAATTTAATTACATGTATGAATAGTGCTTTTGAATGCGAACTTATGAAAAGTTGCAGCATTGGGTCCATGCATACAGAGAAGAGGTGATTAAATGTGACAAATGAATAATTCGACAGATGAATATTGAATATTTGGCAATTAAGAGGCCCCGTTCGCATGGATGTGACGGTGCTCCTACGTTGGCAACTTTGGAAGGCACGGAATGACCTCATCTTTGACGAGAAATTTCGAAATTTGACACTCAATTCGCGGGATGTACTAACTCTTTGTCTGCAAGTTTTCTGCAATATAACCTCTGCATGTGATTTTTTTCGATTTGGGGGATTTTAACCCTTTTGTATTTTGAATTTTTCATGTTCCTTCTTCAAACCATGTGAATGGATAATTTTGCCCCTACCATCCGTTAGTAGGCCAAAAAAATTTATACTGGCACGTCAAAATTAGTGTGCTCCGGGCATACTTGGCACCCGGAACTGCATTTGTGCTAGTGCTAGTGCTAGCAGACACTTATGTCACCCGCTAGCACAAATGCTTTTTCAATTTTACATCAATGAGAAGAGTTAAGACTATTATTATTTAACTAGAGAACTTTATCCTACATTTCATATAACTTTTTTATGCATTACACTAAGCGTGTGCTGTTTTGTGGGAATTTTGATTTTTTTTTTGATGTGGTTTACTGTTTTCTAAGATTTAAATGATGGTAGAGAGTCATTTTGTGAGTCCACAACTTTGACATAAAGTTTCAATATAATTTACAAACAGTAGGCTATACATTGTTCACAAATGTATATACTTCACTAACAATGTTTCATATAACTCACATATAAGATAATTTATTTTTTACATGCATAAGGCTGCATATATATTCTCCTGTAAAAGATTGAATAACTTTTGAAATGAATTTACTTTCTAAAGAACGAAACGAAAACGGAAACAAAAAAGAAGGATCTGTGCACTGTGCTGTGGCGTGCACCTATATCACCCGCCAACGCAGTAGTAAATATCCCGCCAGCATTCATGGAGAAAATGTGGTACCAAAATGAAAATACCCGCCAGCATTTTCATAGTCCAGTTGAGTTTGAGCATTCAGATAGAGTTCAGGCACCGCCTCTAGCATCAGCCATCAGAGTTGGATTGCAAGTAGTTAGTCTGCAGAACTGGATACCCTTGTCCCCGGCCGGAGGAGAAAAGAGCCAAAAGGCAAGATGGACTCGCATCTCCACTGCTCCACTAATGATGCGAACTCGTGAAGGCACTGACGCCTAAGATAATGCTTTCGACTTTGATTCCACAGCCATCCTGCTGCAAGCATCATTCATAAACGATTACACAAAAATGAATGAAATTATGAATGGTTCACGGCGTCAGTTCGATCGTCACGTTTTGTGTGAGCTCCCGGCCGGACGGCGAAATCCGGAGGAGCGCACCGGCGGCCGGCGTCTAGACTCCGTAAGGAAAGGGAAAATCTAAACGCTACCCAGGTGTTTTAGGGAGCTCCGTCACCCGATTTTTGTGTCGCCTGATCCTGTCTTTGATTCTTCCTTGTGCGTGATCTCCCCGGTTTGTCCAGCTCTCTATTTTCACACTTTGTTGTTGGGTCCACTCCGTCCTTGGTTTCATGGTTTGTCCGAGTTCATCCTTGCTGGTTCTGCTGGGAGCGGCGCAGAGCTGCATGATGAGTTGTTGATGATGATGATCAATCAATCTCCCTATACATCCATATTTTTTTTCTCATGCTGACTATTCTTAGCTTCTCTAGAGTGCCATGGACGCTCCAACTGATAAGCTTGGACGGTCATACTCGATATCATCGACCACTGTTTCTGTCAACTCTTGAGAAATTCTTTAGGATTTACACTACATTATTCACTAACTTACAGTGATGGTTTACCTGTAAATTTAGTTTTTATGTTCTGTATATTATTTGGCTCTGTTTATATTTTGAGTACTATGTTTGATTCTGAGGGGTTTCCACTGTCCCAAAACTACTTATTCTTTGACTAACCATAGTAAAAAATATGTTTTGTTGTTTGATTTTCCTTTTCCGTGTTAAATTTTCCCTTTTCGGGTGTGTCTATACGTCACATGTGTGAAACAAGAGGACTCTTCACACGGATTTTTTTTCAGCCCGATCGCCGAAGTAATTTGTATTGTCGTTCCAGTGACATCTACGGTTTCCGTACCGATCCCAATTCAACCTTGTGTGCTTCTCGGATCGGCGAGTTGAGGTCGGTTTCGTGTCGTGCCCGACTCCTTTCCCGTCCCGTCCACAAGTTGCATCTGCATCTGATATGATCATATGATCTCCTCAATCCTCCTCCGCCACCAACAACACACCGATCTAGCCCTATTCGGCTATTCCCCTTTCCCTCAATCCTCCATCACCAGCGCGGCGCGGCGCGGCGCGTCAGCCATGCCTTCCGCTCCTATATCTGCGTGCTCAACGGCAACGTGGACATGTGGCCACTCACCGGCGAGCCAGGGCAAGGGTGGAGTAGGATCGAGTGCCCGAGCAAGAAGGCTTACGGATGCGGCAAGTCCATGGAGGCGGCGGTGCAAGACCTCACGCTCTACGTGCGCCTCGGCGACGACCCGCTCGTCACCTGTGGTTCTCCTCGGAGGAGCTTGATGAGGGAGGCTCTCGCCGCAAGGAGCTTCCCAAGATTTTTTCCCCGTGGGCCGCATCCTCAAGTTCGATCAGGACCTCATCGTCATCGGGCTTAGCTTCGTAGGCAAAGGATGCCCCGATGCCCTCTTCTACTTCCTCCTCTACACGACAGCATCGACGCGTCACTGTCCCTGATCAGCTACCTGCCGCATCCCTACAACGCCACCGCCGCGTTCCAGACCGTCCCCAATCGCACCGTCGGCGGCGGCGGTTGCGAGCTGCTCCTCACGGCTCGTGAGATGACATCTGATGATGATGATGATGATGAGCAGCCGCCCGTTCTCTGCGTGTTCTCTCCGGCGGCGGTGAACTCAGCGTGCCCGTGGCAGATCAAGCCAATGCGCTTTCCGCGTGGGAAGATCCGACAACTGTTCATGGCGACCAAGGCCTTCTCGTTCCGAGGCAAGGGTTTCTGGGCCGACCTCACGCAAGGCCTCATCTACTGCGACCTGCACACCACCAACTCTACTGTGGATTTCGGCTTCATCGAGCTGCCGGGTGGGTGCGAGCTCGGCTTGGCTGAGACCCTTAAGATGAGGGATGAACCGCCGAATCTGACCCGGATCGCGGGCTGCAGTGGGGACTCCTCCATCTGGTTCATCTGCTCCGACCACTCCACTGATTACAAAGATGACTCTCTGACGCTGTGTACTCTGCAATCGCCTCAAGGGTGTTGGAAGGAAGAGTGGAAGTTCTCTAGCACGGAGCTCTGGGGGTTCGACGGCTTCAAGGAGGCGGGGTTGCCAGAGGCGCCGCCGGACTTCCCTGTCCTCACGGCTCATGATCACCTCTGCCTCGTGCCGACCGACCAGCACCCTACGAAGATGGTCGTTTGGTGAGTCACATCTGCAGCATTGACGTGCCTAACAAGAGGGTCCTATGGCACGGGAAAGTTCGTAACTATCCTTTCAGCGACCCAGTTACCCTCCCTTTTGCAGCTTCTTCCAAAGCAAGCATGGCTCACGCGAGAGGAAGTTTGGTGATTACCGTACGTCCTGCAGCAGTGATTCAAGACCGCCCTGTTCGCTTGGCTTATCAACCACCACCAACAAGATTTTTTCTCTCCGAGAATAAATCAAGACTGCCAGTAGCCAATGTGTAAGCAAACGAATGCGCTTACAATAACACATCTTCTGCTGGAACCTAACCTTTTGTTGCTCTTATTAATTGGGTTCATGTACCAAAGTAGACTCAACTTTGCTTCTGAGCTTCATTTCGATTCTCTGATGGATGGTTGAAGACTCCTCAGCCCCGCTTCAGTTTATGACACCCCTTTTTTTTAATAAGGGAACATCGTTTCGGCCTCAACAATTCAAAGAACTGTCTACAGCCAACAAACAGCAACATCGCAGCACCTATGTTGCACCGTTCAAATCACACGACCAACACCGCAACACCTAGGCTGCTAGTTTTGACAAGAGAAAGTTCTCCCTAAACAAGATAACAGACATGGCATACAAGAAGTCAAAACACATGAAAACTAGATGTCGATACGCTTTAAAGCATTCCATCCAGACTTATGACACCCTTTATATGCTTATATATTGATTGTGCTTCATGTGAAACTTAAATTTATGTGCACTTGTATCGAGCGGATTCTTCAGGAGGACCTCCATCACCACCAAGGCTTTTGCCGGTGACGGTGGTCAAAGAGGGGCGATCGGGGATCGGGGGGAATTTATTTGAACTAGCTAGAAGGCGGCGCGAAATCTTACGAGTGGGGTGGGGGAAGCAGAACCCAGGCCCAGTAGCAATTCAAGGCCCATTGAAACCCGTTGAACAATGTTTGTTATGAGCAAATATGTAAGCTTGATTAAAAATTTTGTAGCACGCCTACAGTTTACTCTACTAATACCACTGTAACGGCTGCAGATAGCCAGAGACGAGAGCATATTATAGCTCCTAGAGTTAGCTCTACATATACAAGTAAAAGAAAAGGAGAGAATTTTACCCAACTGTAATTCCCATACAAGAGTGAACCACTGCAAGCATCAGAATTCAGGAACAACGTCGCGGAGACTTGTTAGATCATTTGGCATGGACTGACTTCTTGAGGGATCGAAGTACACTCCACATGACAGTTGATACAAAGAACAGAACTGCCCCAGTGATTATCGCATATTTCAGACCAAGATTCATGAGCAAGTTGACCAGCAGCCCTGCTACGATGACTCCCACAAAATTAGCTGAGAAGCCTGACCAGAACGGCATGCCTAAGACAGATGCAATGATCGCCCCTGTCCATGCCCCTGTTCCTGGAAACGGAACAGCAACAAACAACATCAATCCAAGCCATTGGAATTCTTCAACAGGCGCAGCCTTCCGCCTTGCCCGCTCGAAGAGAAGGTCCATAACTCGGGTTGCAGAGGCATTTCTCTGGGAGAGGAAAGTCGCAAGTTTTTTCAGGTAGAGGATGATAAATGGCACAGGCACCATGTTCCTGGAGAAAGGCACAACTTAATCAGAACTTGTATACCTATCGTGAACCTTTTTATGTTGAGAATCAATAGTATATTTTCTGTACTAATTCCAATAACGGGCAGTTAGTTTTCCTCTTGCATGTGTGTACTAAAAGGGCACAAATATTACCGCTGCATTAACAGTAGTCACAAAGCATGTACTAAGGACAGGTCAGTCAAATGCTGAATAAACAAAATAATAATTATCTTAACACGCTACTGGTCAGTGGTCACTATGTACTATGTTGTTTTCAGTCCCTTGCTTCTTCATCCTGTGTTTCCTTTGGAATTTTATACTCCTTTTTAGGTAGTGCAAATTTAAATCTGCAATCAAGTGTCATCATCTTCTGATTTCAGCAACTTATTCACGCAAAGAGAACTTACAGCCCAGAGCATATACTAGGTGTACATAAAGATAATAGGTAAGGATGAACTTTGGTCGACTAAAACATTCTGTTAGACCACTGAATAAAATGAGCCTGCATCTACTACTTATATTCTAAAGCTCCTGGGATTAGAGTGTTTCTAGAGCAAGTTCTACTGTATAGTAGGCCTACCATTTAACTATATAGATACCGGCCATTTTCAGAGAAGCTGTTTGATCATTGAGTCTTAGAGTGGCTTCTTAGCTGCTGTAGTTCGCTAATCTTTGTTTTGGGATACCTATAGATTAATGTGCTTATCTTTTTACTGTTTTAACGTGGCCTTATATGTGAAATATAGCACCTAGTATTGTATTTAATTTTAACTACTGTATGATACAGTAATTAAACTTTGCATGCTACTTTTGCAATTTTCTAATTCCAATCAATTGTGCAAAACCGATGAATTGTGAAGTAAGCAACCTATTATACGGTACTAGCAAGGTCAGTATAATGCAGTAAAGTAGTTGATCTCAGCAGGATATTTTTAATTCAGATGTGATCAATTCGATTTTGTATTTCATTTTATTTTTTCAGATTTTATTCGCTACTGTTTCAAACTAAGGAGCCTACACTTCCTATTACTACAATATTTATCACTATTTTTTTTTACATTTTTGTACGGGTGCGCCAACCAAACTATTATCTTCAATTAGTTCGCATGTGGTAGTTATCATTTTGCAGCATACTCTACACAATCCAAACATTCAAGAACCCGAGCAGGCAGGCAGGCAAATTTTACAATGTGAATTTTATTGCATTAAGTCCAGTGCTGAAATGTTCACCACTTCTGTTCTAGGCACATATCCAACCATTTTGATTGGCATTAATAACTAACGGATCGGCAGGCATATAATCCCTGGCTCCCTTCCCCTCTGTACTACTGCACATCGGCAATTCATCGAACACCTAGTGGCCGAGTACTAGCTAGCGCAGCGCAGGGCAGCATTCGGCAAAAGAGACAAGCAGCACCAGAGAGATCCAAGGGGGTAGTACAAAGTTACGAACCCGAGGACGGATAGGACGGTGAGGCGGACTGGATGGAGCCGCATCCAGTACCCGACCGGGATCGCCCCCCGCAGCTCGATCACCGGCAGCGTGGCGAGCGCGAACACGACGGCGTCGTCGGGCCACCCGAGCCTCCGCAGCGACTCCGCCACCCGCATCCCGAACCCGGACGCCCTGATCGAGTCCTCCGCCGCCGCCCGCGCCGCGCCGGCGCCGCAGCCGAGCACGGCGGCCGCAGCGCAGCAGCCGAGCGCGGCCAGCGCCACCCGCTTCGGGGCACGATCCCAATCGGGCGCCCCCCGCTCCGTGGCCTCCGCCCTCGCGCCGCCACATGATACCGCCGCCGCACAGGGCGTCCTCGCGACGGCGGATCCGGCACGAGGGTCGCCGGGAACGGATGTCCGGAGAGGAGAAGCGGGCGCCCGCTGGCGGCGCAGGGCGGCGGGAGACCGACTCGCCCGTGGCCGTGGATGCGCCGCGGGGAGAGGGGGAGGCCTCCAACTCCATCCCCACGATGTCAGCGGGGGCGAGGCCGCCATGGCCATCGGGATCGCCTCGTGGATTGGGTAGAGACCGGAGGTTTGGATTGGTTTTGGTTCCGGCGGCGGGTACGAGGCAGTGAGGCCGTTGGAGGAGGAGAGGCCGAGGCTGCTACTGCTAGCGCCATGCCGCCATGGGAGGGAGTGGACTGAAAACTAGCCGCCGCGGACAGCGGAAACCGGGGGCTCGCTCGGCCTTCGGGACGCTGGAAGGTGGGGTCACGTTGGGACCACGTGTCAATGAGGCTAAAGTCTTTTCTTTTTTTTTTCCTGAAAGGGGAAGAGAACAAGTCAAACTTTGCAGAATCGCAGGTGTCGTTGGAAGCTCTCGCTTGGAAAAATGGAAACAAGTCGCATAAAACGTGGAAAATTCACCCGCGAAGCTGAAAACGATCAACGAAACTTGTTTGAGACATGCCAAAAGAGCGTAAGCTGTGGTGTGTTCCAATTCGATCTGAACCCCATGCAGCGAACCCATACGATCCATTTTCGAGTGAATCGAACTGACGCAATTCACAACCAGTTTTGAGAAACTTCTATCAACCCAGAGGCACACGTTTATCACACACTTACATAAAATCTATCTGCGGCATTCAGAGAGGGAGGAAGACTGGAAGAGAACGACATGACATTTCTACTGACCAAGAGCGATCCCACAACTCGCAAGCTGCGTCTTATTGCCGGCCCCCAGAGCTTCAAGACAGTCTGTGAGCTGCGATATTCTTCTCGAGCTCGTCCTTGTTCGCCCCAACCACACGGGTCACCTCCTCCCCACGCTTGGCTAGTACGAACGTCGGCATCGCATCTACCTTCCATTCCCCTGCGACCTCCTGCAAAATAATTCAAAACCCTTTGTTCATTTTCTGGATCTCTCTAAACTGTCACTGCAGCCTTGATGAAACGTTGCAGCCAGATTCCCAGCCTAGCAGTCTCCCGACGCGAGTGATCAGAATCCTTCCCCAACCACCGACAGACACAACACAAGTGCCAATTCACGCTGGTTTCCTCACGTCGAATTGAGTGGAGTGAGCACACAGGCCAAGGAAGAAAGGAAAACAGGGCCGAAGTGCCGAACGTAGTATATATATACCTTGAGCTCGTCGACGTCGATCTTGACGAAGGCGACGTCGGTGAACTTGGAGGCCATCGCCTTGACGGCCGGCTGCATGAAGCGGCAGGGCCCGCACCACGACGCCGAGAAGTAGATCACCACCTGCCAGCGCAACCAAGACAAAGGTCAGTCAGGTGCAGAACGCAGGAAAGAGGAGCAGGGGAGGGGCGGCTGATGGCCGACCAGCTGGTCGGTCTCCTTGAGTCCCGCCATATGCGAGTTGTAGGAGGCTATCTTGCGGATGGAAACCACGAGCGAGGAGTCCGGGTCGTCGCCGGCGGCGGCGGACGGCTCAACCCCCCCAAACAGGCTCGAGACGAAACCGCCCATCTCGCGCTGCTTGCTGTGCTTGCCTGTCGGTTTGCAGCCTCTCGCTAGATGGTTTGTTGTTCTGCTACAGGCTAGGCTAGGCTACTGCTGCTGCTCGCCAAGGTGAAGAAGAAATAAGCGCAGCGCCGCGCGGCCAACGCCGGCGAGGCAAGACCGTCAATGGGGGCAATCAATCAGACCCCCTCCCTGCACTGTCCCCTTCCTTCACCCCGGCCCGAAACGGACATGATGGATATGGACTCGTGTGGTTCCTGTGCAGGGAGGGAATCCGTCGCCATCAGAATACGTGTGGGCCCCACAGCATGCGCCGATCACCAATCGGCAATAGCAGCCAGCGTCTTCGGTGCTGTTCACTGGCCCGGCCTTGTGAGGATGACACTGCGACGGCACAACGTCATCGCATCCTGGAGCTGGAGCACTGTTCAAATTCTGAAAAAACATGCAGTGATCACCAATCGGTGATAGCCCGCTGTTACAGACCAAAGACACAGGTTTCACCCAAACCCAAACCGCGACCACTTAGGGCCCGTTCGCTTCCATCAGATTCAATCCAACTGGAGGATTAAGTACATCAATCAAATTATGATAGAGGCCCGGATTCATTCTGGATTGAGAATTAATTTATCCCATCCTAAAACCGAAGCTAATGTTCTCATTTGGTCTGTGAATCCGTTCGGCTCATCTCCTTCCGGCTCAGTGTCCGGTACTTTTTTATCCGAACGAGAACCTAACCTTCACATCATCACACATTATATTTTTATCTTAGAACAAATCTCAAGGACACCAACCTAAAACGGATGTTGCACACCTTTCAGTCATTCCAGGCGGCCGCGATTTCCAAGTGGCAGCCGAGCTCTGCTGCTTGTTCGGTCAGAAGGGCTCATGGTGCCCGAGCAAGAGCTTTTCCAATCTGTCATGAAAAGGCCGATGAGAAACTACTGAGTTGGTGGGTGACTGACAAAGTCGTTTCTTTTGGTGATCACATTTGCTGGGTGGATTACTTGAGGGGCATTTTTGTTGTGTGCTGTTTTTAGCCCATCTCCAAAGGTTAAGTATGTTCCCTTGCCCATCGAGCCTTTCCGGGGTCGCTGCCATCCGGATCTGCATGGCAGAGGAAATCTGACTGCACATCGAAGTGTCTGTGTAACCAGCGGAGGCAGTGCCATCAAATTCGTTGACGTCACACCCAGTAACTCTTGGTTCTATGGCAGAGTGCCTGAACTTGAGGATTCAGAAGATGAAGATGAAGAAGTTTCAATACTGCCCAGCACCATCAACTCTTGGACACTCGTGGGAGAGTCTTGGGTGAAGGATGACATAATGACACCAGAGGAGATTTTTTGGCAT
Source organism: Cenchrus americanus (assembly GCA_947561735.1). NCBI lineage: Eukaryota > Viridiplantae > Streptophyta > Magnoliopsida > Poales > Poaceae > Cenchrus > Cenchrus americanus. The sequence goes on along the minus strand of OX387240.1, from coordinate 5,456,652 downwards.
CACCTCGCGCAAGCTTCTGCTGGAGTGCCCTCTCGTTGACCCGATAGACCCAGACACCATCTACTTCATGGCGGGACGGTTAGAGGATTCTCCATCAGACCTCATCACAATCAACATGAAGACAAGGACGTACTATCACGACATGCTTTGGATCGCACAACAACAAATCTTGCAGTCTCCGCCTTCATGAGCCGTTCCTACCCTGGATACCAGCAGGTAATGTTGTTGCATCTTTTCATATATATGCTCCTATCTTAATATGCTATACTATACTAGGAAATATGAGAAAACATGAAGTTCTGATGTCAGTCTGTTCGTTTGGTAAATGGTGGTGATGGTGAGTCTTGATTTGTTTCGAGAGAAAATCTTCTTTGGATTCTTTGGTGGTTTTGTTTGTTCGAGAGAAAATCTTGGTGGTACGATGGTGGTCAAGCCGAACGAACAGGCTGTTTTTAACTCAAAAATTGGAGTAGTGGTGAAACACACCAGCAGTTCTGAAATTTACTCTTCAATATTGGTTTACTGAGTGAACGCGTACTGTTCTGATGTCTCTGCGATCTTTTATCTGAATCTTCATTGATATGAATAACCAATAATAATGCTGTTGCTCAAAATGCATCCTTATTTATTTGGGTTTATTGGCTAGTGTTTACTGCTGTTTGCTTTGTAACTAGCACATTTCTTGCACCCAACATAGCTTTCTTCGTACTCTCCAACGTGTTAGGTGCTAAATAATTTGTTAACCAGTCATCACTAACGCTGGCTCAACCCTTTGTAGCAGCGTGTAGGCACTAGACTGGTAGGGACTTGTGTCCACTTCCAAAGATCAAGTAGCCTATGAAGTGATGATCTACTGCTGTGAGCTGCTCCCAGATTGCCATGCAAGCTTCCTTTTTGCTGGATCTCCTTTGTGATCAGGATGTTGAGATGGTTGTGAGTGGTGGTCGATGCTTCTGGTGTTGTCTTCTTAGTGATGTCCTGGATTTGAAGCTGGTTGCTTGTATTTTCTTCTTGGTATTTAAAGTATCTAAATTATCACAGAGGTCTTCAAGGCCTAGAACTGTTTGTTTGATGGGCCATCGTAAGCTCTTTTTCTTTGCTTTTTTTTTTGCTCCTTGTAGAGTATATATCAGCATTGATGTGTTGTGCAATCCATTTGGCACGCATTCTTTTATAGAAAAATGGCCTGCTGTTGTTACTGATGTTATCATATTAATCTTGCAACACACTTGGCTAGCAGTATGTCAGTATATATCATTTGGTTAGAAGGTTGATTTAGTCGTTAGCAATATATATCTCATTTGCTTGGATTTACAGCAGTTTAGCACTCGTGTGGAGTAATAGATGTATAAGAACACATAGAAATTCTACAATGGGTCTGTAGTGCGTACTGGAGCAACTGCAAAATGCATGGTTAGTCCTTAAATCAACCTAACATCAGCAGGTGGGTAGGTTTCGAGCCCGTTACCGGAACTCCCGCGCCGGGCGCTCTCATCGGAGCCGCCGCCGCCCACCTGCGGAGACACGATCTCCCCTCCCGTGCCGGGCACGGGTCGGTGGCAGAGCGCACGGGTCACGCCGCAGAGCGCCTCCACCTCGACACAAACAGGTGACGACCCTGGCCTCACCCCCTGACGCATCCCCGACGGCCGGAAAAGAGGGTGGAGGGAGAAGAGACCAACCGACCCCACCTGCAGCATCACAGTTTTGTTTCGACCCGCACGCCCAGACGCAAAGCCCGAATCAGCCCGCGCAGAGTTAGCCTAATGGGCTCGTCCGGCCCAACTAGGTTTTCTCTCCCAACAGGGTGATGTCGGTTGATCGGACGGTAGATCCGGACCCGCACGCGCATCAATCAACGGCTCTAAGGATCGGTGGAGTCGGACTCGGTTGGAGAGAGAGTCCGACTCCGAGCCGCGAAGGGACGGACCCGGTAAAGCTTAGGGTCCCCCCGGACCTCCCCCGGATCAACACAACCGCCGCCGCGACTTCGCAATCCAGATCTAGGGTTCGAGAGCGAGGGACAAGGGAGGGAGAGAAGAGTGACCATGGCGGAGACGATGGTGGAGGGCAAGGGCAAGCCCGCGTCGTCGACAAGCACAGAGCCGGCGGCGAGGGCGGAGGACAAGACCATGACCAAGCGCAAGCCAGCACCATACGTGGAGTCCAACGCGAAGCTGATCGCCGTCACGCGCGAGAAGGTGGAAGAAGATTTCATCCGGTACCTGCGTGCGAACCCCATGAGGAGGCCGGTTCCTCTCACCGAGGAACAACTCGAGATGTTCCCGTGGTTGCCAGAGGCTACCAGAGAGGCCGATGCCAGTCTCAACGAGACCGTCGACCTGTTTGAGTACATCTTGAAGGAGCACGACGAGAAGGGGTACGCCTTGGTGGGTGTGGAGCGCTTCGACGATGGCACCAAGAGTTTCTTTCGTCTCCCCGAGGGAGAAACCGCATAGGCCTGTTAGGGTTTCGCTGATGTTATGTGGCTAAGATGTTTATCCTGGTTTCTGCTGTGTCGTCTGACTGATTTATCTGTCTGATGTTGCTACATTATGGTGCTAAATGTGCATCTGTTTAAGTGGTTCCCACTAGTGTTGCTGATGCTGATTAGTAAATCGTTTTGCAATAGCTTTCATTTGTCTGTGATCTCCCTTGTGGCTTACTGTTTAGTAAATCGTTTTGCAATGTCAAAATTGAATATGGGCCATCAAAAGAACTATGTATACCATCAAAAGATGGACAGAGGCCTGGTGAGAACTTACTTGTAGGTTGTGCTGGGGGGCAAAGCCGTCGGATTAGCCGATTGTGGCCACGCAGGTCGAAATTGTGATGCGCTGGGGGGCAAGCCATCGGATTAGCACGCCCAGCCAGCCACGCAGTTCGAAATTGTGGTGGGGCGGGCATGAGGAATGACGAAGCATTCCAAATCAAGATTTCCTGAATGAATTGCTTTGACAGAGGTGTCGGGGACAGCCCTAGGGATCCCCTTGAACAACTGGGGAGTCCCCACTTAAAACCCGCAAACGAGCCAAAGCCAAACACGCCTCACTTAAGCACACAGGGCATGGCCCACGCCACGGTGGCCCTGACGGCCCACCGAAGCGGCCCACTCAAAGATCCCCTCGAGCAGGCTTCGCCTCGCTCGAGGGCACACGCCTCCCTCGGGCGGGCTCCGCCCCGTTCGAGGGAGAGCGCTTCCCTCGAGCGGGCTCCGCCTCGCTCGAGGGTCCGCGCCGCCCTCGAGGCGGGCTCCGCCTCGCTCGAGGGCGTTCCGCGCGCGCACGCCCGATCCCGTACGCGGGTACGGGCATTTAATGCTCTGACCATGGCAGAGCGGCGCCATCATGCGCCTGAGGCTCGCACCCCGGCCCCGTCGCACCAACTCCCTAGGAGGGAACCCATCCCCGCCACTGTGGGGGACTGTGCGGCGTGGCCGGTGCCAGTCCCGTGACGCCGCGCCGCCAACTCCAGTACGACTAACGCGTTAGGCCGGTGGGGAGCCATCCCTGCCACTGTTAACGGCGTGGCGGCCGCCCCCCGCGCGTACAACCCCACGCCGGCGCTCGTGGCGCGCGGCTCGGCACCGTGAAGCATGCGGGAACGGGACGCTGCCTTACCTGCCACTGTGTCCCGCACGGACTGACGTCAGCAACTTCCTCGAGCCCGCCTGAAGACATCACGGCCGTCCGCTGCGCTCCAGCCCTCGAAGCTATCCCTGTTCGGGTACAAGATACGCCATGATGGCCGGATCGCGGCAAGGACCGTCAAGGCAACCGCCTACTCTACAGCATGGCACACCACACCTCCCCACGTAGCTAAATAGCGCGGCATACATGTGATTCGCTCTCTCCTTGGCCTATAAAAGGAGGACGAACTCCCCCGCCGCAGGGGACAAGCGAGACAAGTCAGGACACAACACCAGGCAGAGCAACGCTTGACACCACACATTTGCTCTCCAATTCTCCCACAATATCTTCAACCACTTTACCAGGGACTTGGAAGCCACGCTTCCTCTCCCGCCTTGCTTGTAGCCGCCCCACTACAGGCACCCCCGGTGCTGAGCAATATAGTGCCTCGAGCACACCACTGCTGGACGTACGGCCCCCGGCCGGAACCAGGATAAAACTCGTGTCATTAGTTGCTTAGCATCGACCATTGAGGGAGAGACCTCGGCGCTTACTACTGGTTAGTGTCGGGACCATATTCCGCACCGACAGTTGGTGCCCACCGTGGGGCAATCGAGCGCCTAAGGTCAATCCACCGTCAACTCCCTCCATGGTGATCCGCACTGAGTACCGCGGCACGCGTTACTCCATGGGCAGCTCGGACCCCCTCCCGGCCGGTTTTGAAATCCGGTTCGGGGGCCTGAACTTTCAGGCCACGGGGAACGGCTAGCTGATGCGCCTCACCAACCGCGAGGAGCTCCGTGCGCGGCGCCGGGCGGGTCCACCGTGTGGTTCCCGCCGCGCGCGCCGCCACAACACGGACGCCCGCCGGCACGGATGCCGCGGGCTCGTCGACGCCGCGACGCCGCCGTCGCTCCGGCTAGCGTTCGCGCCGCGGCGCGGTCCGAGCGACGGCAAGGTGAACGCGCTGCCTCCCAACGCGGCGCGCCCGTCAGCACAGCAACCACCGCCCCGGTGGGGGAGCGCACGGTCTCTGGACCGCGCTTCTCCATTGGTCTGCGCGGTGCCACAACGGCCTACAACGCCAACGTCAACACCACAATGCGCAGGGTTCCCCCTGGCCGTCACATCTTCGTCGCCAGGGACCCCGACGCCTCCGCGGGTGACGAGTCGTCCCTGCGCTCCCTTGACGCGTTGCCGCCCGCCAACCTCCACGGGTACGCAGAATGGGACTTCTCCGGCGTGCCGGACCCAGTCATGTTCAGGCGTTTTCTTGACGCCACGGACTACTGGTTCGGCTGCTCGACGACTCCGGCACGGGAGCTACGACCCCGCGCGGGAATGCTTTGCGTCGTCATTGCCAACGACCCGGCAAACGCCACCGCGCGGGGGCGGCGGTGACGGGGAGGTCACGCCCACCCCAGGCATCGCACCGCGCCAGGCCGCAGGGCCAAGCACCCCTGCTGGGGCCGACGTTGACGCGCAGTTAGCCCAAGCTCGTGAGCTCGAGGCCAAGCTGGCGGAAGAGTATCGAACGGTGCGGTTGCTCCGCGCCTCAATGGCTGGGGAAGCCTCTGCGCGCGGCGAACGCACGCGGGAGCTGGGCAAACAGGCCCGCGACCGCATCGACGCCGACTTCAACGTCGACAACCCGGACACGCCCCCGCGAGCGAGTCAGAAGCTTATCGCCGCCGCAACGCTGTTGCGGGCCATGCCGGCCCCCTCGACCCCTGAGGCGCGGAACCTGCACCGCGAGGTGCAGGCCCTCATCGAGCAGGCGGTACAAAAGGTGCTGGGGTGCCTTGCCGCCTTGAGCCGCTTCATCTCGCGGCTCGGCGAGAAGGGCTTGTCCCTCTATCGCCTCCTCAAGAAGCACGAGCGCTTCTCCTGGATCGCCGAGGCCCAAGACGCGCTCGACAAGCTGAAGGCCTCCTTGACCCACGCCCCGATCCTCACGCCGTCGCAGGACGGCGAACCCCTGCAGCTCTACGTGGCCGCGACCACCTAGGTGGTCAGCGCCGTAATCGTGGTGGAGCGCACAGAGGAAGGGCACGCCCTGTCGGTCCAGCGGCCGGCCTATTACATCAGCGAAGTCTTGTCCGACACCAAGACGCGCTACCCTCAGGTCCAAAAGTTGTTGTATGCGGTGGTCCTCGCGGGGCGCAAGCTCCGCCACTACTTCGAGGCCCACCCCGTCACGGTGGTCTCCTCCTTCCCGCTGGGGGAAATCATCCGCAATCCGGACGCGGCGGGCAGGATCGCAAAGTGGTCAGTGGAGCTAATGGGCGAGACGCTCGCCTACGCCCCGCGCAAGGCCATCAAGTCCCAGATCCTGGCAGATTTCGTCGCTGAGTGGACAGATACGCAGCTACCACCGCCGCAGATCCAAGCAGAGTGCTGGACTCTGTATTTCGACGGTTCAGTGATGAAAATAGGGGCGGGCGCGGGCCTGCTCTTTGTGTCACCCCTCGGGGAGCATATGCGGTACGCGGTGCGCCTTCACTTCCCCGCGTCAAACAACATGGCTGAGTACGAGGCCCTCCTTTGTGGCCTCAAGATCGCCATCGAGATAGGCGTCAAGCGCCTCGACGTGCGGGGGGATTCACAGCTCGTAATTGACCAAGTCATGAAGAATGCGAACTGCCATGACGACAAGATGGAAGTGTACTGCAAGGCCGTGCGAGCCCTCGAAGACAAGTTCTACGGCATCGAGCTCAATCACGTGCCCCGCCGGTACAACGAGGAGGCGGACGAGCTGGCCAAGATCGCGTCCGGGCGGATCACCGTCCCCCCGAACGTTTTTGCCCGTGATATCGCCCAGCCCTCTGTCGTCTTCGAGCCTCAACCCTCGAGCCGCGCGGAATCCTCGGGGGCTCCCTCGGATCCAGCAGGCGCGGAGCCCATGGACGAGGACCCCTCGAACGAGGCGTACGTGCTCTCCCTCCTCGAGGGGTATGGCGTTTACGAGGCTGATGTGATGGATATCGAGCCAACCCTTGTCAAGAATGACTGGCGCGACAAGTATGTCGCCTGGATGGCTCGAGGGGAACTCCCCTCGGACCGAGCTGAGGCCAGGCGCATCGCCAGGATGGCCAAGTCCTTCGCCCTCGTCGACGGCGAGCTGTACAAGCGCGCCGCCTCCGGCATCCTGCAGCGGTGTATCCCCATCCCCGAGGGGCGCGAGCTCCTGCGGGACATCCACGCGGGGATCTGCGGCCATCATGCCGCGCCCTCGTTTGCAACGCATTCTGCCAAGGCTTCTACTGGCCTACTGCGGTTGCGGACGCCAGCGAGATCGTGCGCACTTGCGAAGGGTGCCAGTTCTACGCCCGCAAGTCCAACCTCCCTGCTCATGTCCTGCAGACCATCCCCATAACATGGCCGTTTGCCGTGTGGGGGCTGGACATCGTCGGGCCCCTGCGGAAGGCGCCCGGGGGCTTCACTCACCTGCTGGTTGCGATCGACAAGTTTTCCAAGTGGGTAGAAGTGCGCCCCATTACGAATCTCAGGGCAGAGCAAGCGGTGACGTTCTTCACCGATATCATCCATCGCTTTGGAGTGCCAAACTCCATCATCACCGACAACGGGTCCCAGTTCACGGGCAGGAAAGTCCTAGAGTTCTGCGACAAGTTCCACATCCGAGTGGATTGGGCGGCTGTGGCACACCCACAAACTAACGGCCAAGTAGAGCGTGCCAACGGCATGATCCTACAAGGCCTTAAGCCCAGAATTTTCGACCAGCTGAATAAGTCTGGTCGGAAATGGCTCAAGAAGTTACCAGCGGTCGTGTGGAGCCTAAGGACCACCCCAAGTAGAGCCACCGGGTTCACCCCATTTTTTCTAGTCCATGGCGCAGAGGCCGTCCTCCCCACGGACTTAGAGTACGGGTCACCCAGAGTTCGAGGCTACGACGAGGACGCAAACCAGCGAGCCCGCGAGGACTCACTGGACCAGCTGGACGAAGCACGCCTCGTGGCCTTGATGCACTCCGCAAGGTATCAACAGTCCCTCAGGCACTACCAGGCACGGAAAATACGCCGGAGGGACTTCAGCGAAGGGGATCTGGTCCTAAGGCTACGCCAAGACAACCGAGGACGCCACAAGCTATCACCTCCGTGGGAGGGACCCTACGTCGTGGCGAAAGTGCTCAAGCCAGGCACGTACAAGTTGGCCAACGAGGACGGCGAAGAACTCACCAACGCTTGGAACATCCAACAGCTACGTCGCTTCTATCCCTAGCCTAGGATTTCCAAGTATTTTGTTGTAAAATCGCGTAACCAGCACCCCAGTTGGTGGCAACCATGTAAAACATCATCAGTTTAATAAAAAGAGCAACTAGGCTTTCCCCTGAAACCCAAGTTACCCTCGGGGGCTACTACGGGGGCATCCCCCCCCAAATGGTCCCATTTTCGCGAAAAAATGAAACAACTCATGCGCGCTAAGTTTGTTTCCACTTCGTCCCCGAGCAAAGATTCGAACAGGGCGCAGGCAGCCTAGCAGAAGGAGCGCGCGAGCCAGAGATAGCCTACGCCTCCGTGAGGATACGGCCCTTCTCTCTTGCCTCCAACCCAGCAGGCCACCCGCGAAAACCGAACTCCCTTAACTAGAATCTACTCAGGAAGAAGGAGAAACAAAAAAGCGTGATAAAGCAAAAGACATTATTTCACTTCGACAAATGTTCATAGCAAAGTAACCTGTTTATTTACAAGGCCACACGGCCAGCATACTGATACATGAACAAAAAGGGCCTAGCGCCCGGCTGTCTTCAGGCTGGAGGAGCGGCGGCATCAGCGGCGTCTGGGAAGAGGAACTCCTCGAAGGCCTCGGCAAGCGTCCCGGCGGCGTCGGCGGCTAGCGCGTCCACACGCTCCATCGCCACCTCGTCCTCGACACCCTCGGGGACGACGTAGCCCTCCGCCAGCGCCTCGAAGTTGACCTCGTAGTGAGATCGCACCACCCCCGAGGGCCTTCCCGGACGCCGAGATGCGGCGCCCGGCGCACGTGCCGGTGACGTGGCCGCCGAGGGCGCGCGGGCGGGCGGCCGGCCGAGCTCCCCCGCCCGCGCCTCGCCCTCCTCCACGGCCGGCGGGTCTCGAGGGCCGCGGTGCGCAACTCCGGCGGCTCTCCGCTCGGAGGAGTTGTAGGAGGTCTGCAGCGCCTCGGCCCGCTCAGCTGCGTGCCCCAGCGCGGTGCGCAAGCCTGAAGTTGGCCGACAAGAAAGAAGTCAGAAAAGGGTGCGAACCCCCTAAGGGAAAACCAGCAAAACAGGAGTCAAACAACGACTTACCTTCGACTTGCTTCCTCTCCACCTCGAGGGCGCGACGCCCGGCCTCGACCGCCTGCTCAAGGCCCTTGATGGTCTCGCCTTGCTCCTGAAGGGCCAGCTCCTGGCTCGCGCTGTTGATACCGAGCACCATCAGCTCGACCTCGAGCTTGGAGAACTCGGTGTTCCGGTCCTCCCGGCGACATCGTGCCGCCTCGCGAGCGACGCGCTCCTCGCTCCCGGCGCCGACCGGGCGTCGGCAAGGGCGGCTCTGCTCTCGCCGGAGCCGCCCCTCGGTCCCCCGGCGGCGATGCGCTCCCGCAAGAGTTGGTCCTCGGCGACGGCGAGCGCCGCAACCTTGGCGTCGAGGGCGGCCTTCGGATCGTCGGCCTCCTTGGCCTCTCGCTCGGCGCGCGCGCCCGCTCCTCAACCCGGCACCGCCGAGCCTCGCGCCCCCCGGAGCGACGAGCGGAGCTCCCGGTTGTCGTTGCGGACGCCGGCCACCTCCGCCTCCCAGTTGGCCGCCAGGGTGCGCGTCTTCTCCAGGTCCGCCCGCGCCTGCCGCAGCGCCTCATCCCGATCGATGAGGGTTGTGCAGACCCGCTCGAGGGTGGAGGGGTGCGCCGGGTTCTGCCTTGCGCTCTCATGGAGCTGATCACGCAGGGCCATGGCCCGGTACGACAGCCAGCCGCTCGGGGTCCTCAGGGCGTCGGCGAGCGCGTCGAAGGCGTCTCACCGCTCCCGGAGCTGGCGGAGCTCGGCGCTCACCTGGTCAAAGGCGGCGTACTTGTCGCGGGCGCGGAGCTCAAGCTCCTGTCACCAACAAGTCAGAACCTGTAAGCATCATGACGCAAGGATTGCGCGCAGAGACGAGAAAAAGAAAGAAACAAGCAACGATGCCCCACCTGGAAGACGCGCCACGCGGGGCCGTCGTGGACCCTCAGCGCCTCATTCAACGCTCGGTCGAGCGTGGCGCCGTGGTTGCGGAGCTCTCCCCATAACTCCTGCTCCCCTGGGCGTCGGTGAACGTAGGCGGGTCACCCGCGACCCCCTCTACCTGGGCGGAGCGGCCGGCACGGGAAGACGAGGCCTCGGCACCATGCCCTCGGCCCCCCGCCACCATGTGGCCCTCACGCCGCCTCACGAGGGCCCCCTCGTTGGACTCTGGGGAAAGCGTGGGGAAACTCACCCACTGGTCCCACCCGGGCGGCGGGGAGTTGTCGTCAGGGATTTCCACCACCACCGCCCGGGAGCCACCGGCGGGTGCCGGCCCCTGCGTCACCTCCGTCGACGCCTCCGCCCGCGCCCCGTGGCCGCGGGCTCCCGCCGCGACGCCGCGGCCACCGCTTCCGGCCGCGCCCCCCGCGACCACGGGCGCCCGACCGCCCTCCTCGGCCGCCGCCGGTGCGCCTCCACCGCGACCGGCGCCGCGGGCGCGCCTCCGCCACGACCGGCGCCGTAGGCCGTGCCTCCACCACGGCCGCCGCGCGCCGCGCCTCCGCCGCGGCCGAGCCCGCCGCTCCTCGACGGCCGCCGGCCGCGCACGGAAGACCGAACCGCCGGCCGTGGCCTCGGGGCCTCACCCGCGCCTCGCGAACTCTTGCCCGCCGCGGTCGCCACACTCACCCCCGCCCGCGGCGCCCTCCCGACGAGCGCCGCCGGTGGGGAACGGACGCGTGCGCCCTCAACACCTTGGCCGGTGCGAGGGGAGGCACGATCGGCACCACCCTGCGTAAACACAAACAACTAGTCAGAATTCTCGGTCGTCAAAAACGCAACCCCGCAAAGGAGCAAGCCCCTTACCTCGAAGAGGAGAAGGCGCGCTTCCTCTTCCTCGAGGCCTCGGTGGATGACGCCGGCGCGTCCGACGCGGCCGCCGCCGCGCCTCCCGCCCTCTCCGCCGCGTGCGCGCGCGCGCGCTCGCGCGCGCGCCTGCGGCACGCGCCCGCGCCTCCGCGGCCCGCGCCGCTCCCCGTCGTCGATTGCCGGCGGTGGGTGCCTCCGCACCCGCCCCGTGCGATGTCGCTCTTGCCGCCGGAGCCGGCTCCCGGCGACGGGGGCGCGAGCTCCCACCTATCGGGGCGGCCTACCCCCCGGTCTCTTCCTCCTCACCCCCCTCGGAGGACGAGTACTCCTCGGTCCCCGAGAAGAGAGCCCCTCGCCGCTCGCGCGGCGGGGTACTCCTCGCTCCGCCGCTCGCGGCGCTCGCGGTGCCGCCTCGCGCGCTCCTTCTTGCGCGCCGCCCGCTCCCGCTCCCGTTGCTGCGACACCCGACCGAGCGCGCAAGAGTCAGGAGTGGGCGGAACGGACTTCGCGGCGCTCAGGCTCACCAACTGCAAGCAAAACACCGAGGCGCGTCAGCGACCTGAAGTATCAGCGAAGCCAAGGGTGAAACCAGGAATCCTACTCACCAGCTGACCGGTGGGGAGCATCTCGAGTTCCCACGGAGACCGGTCGCTGCGCAATAACCGGGTGTCGACGGCGCTCCGTGCCCATGTGAGCGCGTACTCCCGCTAGAGGGGGCTCGGAAGCATCCGGGACCTCGCTAGCGCGACGAGGTCTGCCATCTCCGTCATCTCGAAGACGCAGAGCGGCCTCTCCATCAGGGGCACGACCCGTCGGTGGTGGAGGAAGGCGAGGACGGTCGCCGCGGTCAGCCCGCGCGCCACCAGACTCCTCAGCGCGGCCAGGAGCGAGTCCAGCCGCCCTCCGATCTTTGGACCGTGGACACCCCGTAGCTCCAGGAGTCGGGCTTCTCCCGGAGCACCGTGCGGTGTAAGGGGGGGGAGGCCGAGCTCGGCGTTGCGGAGGTAGAACCACCCCCGCTCCCAGCCGGCGTTGTTAGTCGTCATGGTACAAGGGATGTAGTCGTCCTTGTACTGCGCCCGCAAAGCGAGCGACATGCCGCCAGCGCGCACCGCGCGGCGGGTCCTCTACTCCGTCGTCGGCTGCGTGAACAGCTCCGCGCGGAAAAGGTGTACCCAGAGATCCCAATTCACTGGGATCCCCAGATACCCTTCGCAGACGCCCACGAACGTAGCCGCCTGCGAAATCGCGTTCGGCGCGAAGTTGTGCAACTCCACGCCGTAGCGGTGGCAGAGCGCCCGCATGAAGCGGCTCGGCGGCGCCGCGAAGCCGCGTTCGTGGAAGTGGATGAAGCTCACCACGTAGCCGTCCCGGCGGGTTGGGCGCGCGGTCTCTTGCGGCGGCGGCACGATCCATTCCGCCGGCCGGCCCTCTTCGTTCGCCGCCGGTGGCCCGGCGGACACGAGGTCGCCGAGGGCCAGCCGCGTCACCGACGAGCGCTCCCACGCGTATGGATCAACGATCATGAGGGGCGGAAGGGGCGCCATGAGGAAAAGCAAGGGGGCCGAGAGCGGAGGATTGGAAGGAGAAGAAGAGCTCCAACGGCGAAAGAGCGCGGTGGTGCGAACTGGACAGGGGCAGGAGCAAGGGGCGAGGATGGCGAAACGCTAAGGTAAAAACCGCCGTTTCCCCTCTCCTCAGATTTATAAGACACAGGCGTGCTCTCCGGAGCGCGCGTCCCGCGCGCATTAACTGCAGGGGAATCTTTTTCTCGCTGACGGGCGGGTCCCACCACGACCGCGGCGGCCACGCCACCGCGGCGGGCCATCATCACGGCGTAGAACCGGAGGGCCGCGGCGAGCGGTCACGTCCGCCCGCCCACGCCGCCCACTACGCGCGCGAGCGGCCGCGACGCCTAAAAAGGCGCGCCCGTGACGCGAAACCGCAGCCTCGACTGTGGAGCATTGAAAGGCCGACCCCTTACCAAGTAAGGAGGACCCTCGAGCGGCACGAGCTCCTGGCTCGGGAAAGTTCAACCCTCTGATGGATGCAGGCGTCAGGCGGTCTCCTCGGGGCCCGTTTGAGGTAGAACAGGCACCGTAGGCGCCGACCCCGCACCATCTTACTGATCAGCACCTCGAGGGCTGGCTCGCCCAGGCCCCTCGAGGATTCGCAGATGCCAGGCCGGGAGCGCTTAGCCGCCACCCCGCACCATCTTACTGATCAGCGCCTCGAGGGCTGGCTCGCCCAGGCCCCTCGAGGACTCGCAGATGCCAGGCCGGGAGCGCTTAGCCGCCACCCCGCACCATCTTACTGATCAGCGCCTCGAGGGCTGGCTCGCCCGGGCCCCTCGAAGATTCGTAGATGCCAGGCCGGGAGCGCTTAGCCGCCACCCCGCACCGTTTTACTGATCAGCGCCTCGAGGGCTGGCTCGCTCAGGCCCCTCAAGGATTCGCAGATGCAAAGACGGGGCCGCCCAGGCGCCACCCCGCACAGCCCTACTGATCAGAGGTTCGAAGCCTGACCCTCGACGGGTTCGAACAGGCGCCCCAGATCACCAGAGTCAGGGACGACGAAGGCACGCGCATTCGAGCCGTTCCTCGAGCCCGCCGGCTCGAGGGTGCCCCACATGTCGTGTTCGAGAGCCAGCGAGGGCGCCTAGGCGGGGGATCCCACCGAGGGAGAGCTTCTGCGCCCTCGGTCCCTAGCGAACGGGACCGAGCCCCACCTAGCAAACCCACGCAAGCGCTTTAATGGACGTGTCTCTGGACCACGCAGCCTACCCTTATCGAACGGGGCATGGGCGTCCACTCGAACCACCCACTAACAGCTCAACAAGGAATTTGCAATCCGCGACCCGCTCGATGGGGGTTGCGGAAACCTCACCCTCCGTCCCGCGGAGGGACGGCGAGGGCGCGATAAAAAAACAAGGCGTAGAGCTCTACCCGATCGCCTCGAACGGGCCCAGGCTCGGGGGCTCGACGCACGGCAACACCTCCTGGATCGCACCCGCCGTGGATAGTGCCTGCAGCGCGTGCGTCACCGAAGCCGGCTGAAACATTGCCGACGCCGGTTGAAACATGTGCCACGCCCTCTGACCAAATCTCGCGGTAAACCCCTGCAGGAGCACTCACGCTCCTACAGGGCTTCGGGGGCTAGACCTGCGGGTCCGCTGACGCGGCCCCACGGAAAGCGTTCGCAGGACCAGGAGGGAAGGAAGTCCTATCAGTAGGCTCCAGCATCTGCGGGAGCCTTGACGGAGAACCCGCAGATGCTCGGGGGCTACTGTCGGGGACAGCCCTAGGGGTCCCCTTAAACAACTGGGGAATCCCCACTTAAAACCCGCAAACGAGCCAAAGCCAAACACGCCTCACTTAAGCACACAGGGCATGGCCCACGCCACGGTGGCCCTGACGGCCCACCGAAGCGGCCCACTCAAAGATCCCCTCGAGCAGGCTTCGCCTCGCTCGAGGGCACACGCCTCCCTCGGGCGGGCTCCGTCCCGTTCGAGGGAGAGCGCTTCCCTCGAGCGGGCTCCGCCTCGCTCGAGGGTCCGCGCCGCCCTGGAGCGGGCTCCGCCTCGCTCGAGGGCGTTCCGAGCGCGCACGCTCGATCCCGTACGCGGGTATGGGCATTTAATGCTCTGACCATGGCAGGGCGGCGCCATCATGCGCCTGGGGCTCGCACCCCGACCCTGTCGCACCGACTCCCTAGGAGGGAACCCATCTCCGCCACTGTGGGGGACTGTGCGGCGTGACCGGTGCCAGTCCCGTGACGCCGCGCCGCCAACCCCAGTACGGCTAACGCGCCGAGCCCTTGAAGGGGGGCCGGCCGCACCCTCGATTTGCTTTCCGTGACCTTGCGGGGGTTGGGTTGCGGCGTTAGGCCGGTGGGGAGCCATCCCCGCCATCGGTAACGGCGTGGCGGCCGCCCCCGCGCGTACAACCCCACGCCGGCGCCGCGCGCAGCCTCCGACACCGTGAAGCATGCGGGAACGGGACGCTGCCTTACCTGCCACTGTGCCCCGTACGGACTGACGTCAGCAACTTCCTCGAGCCCGCCTGAAGACATCACGGCCGTCCGCTGCGCTCCAGCCCTCGAAGCTATCCCTGTTCGGGTACAAGATACGCCATGATGGCCGGATCGCGGCAAGGACCGTCAAGGCAGCCGCCTACTCTACAGCATGGCACACCACACCTCCCCACGTAGCTAAATAGCGCGGCATACATGTGATTCGCTCTCTCCTTGGCCTATAAAAGGAGGACGAACTCCCCCGCCGCAGGGGACAAGCGAGACAAGTCAGGACACAACACCAGGCAGAGTAGCGCTTGACACCACGAATTTGCTCTCCAATTCTCTCACAATATCTTCAGCCACTTCACCACGGACTTGGAAGCCACGCTTCCTCTCCCGCCTTGCTTGTAGCCGCCCCACTACAGGCACCCCCGGTGCTGAGCAATATAGTGCCTCGAGCACACCACTGCTGGACGTACGGCCCCCGGCCGGAACCAGGATAAAACTCGTGTCATTAGTTGCTTAGCATTGACCATTGAGGGAGAGACCTCGGCGCTTACTACTGGTTAGTGTCGGGACCATATTCCGCACCGACAAGAGGTCTTCAAGACCTAGAACTGTTTGATGGACCATCGTAAGCTTTTTTTTTTTTGCTCCTTGTGGAGTATATATCAGCATTGATGTGTTGTGCAATCCATTTGGCATGCATTTTTTTTTGTTGTTACTGATGTTATCATATTAACACACTTGGCTAGCAGTATGTCAGTATATATCATTTGGTTAGAAAGTTGATTTAGTCGTTAGCAATATACATCTCATTTGCTTGGATTTACAGCAGTTTAGCACTCGTGTGGAGTAATAGATGTACAAGAACACATAGAAATTCTACAATGGGTTTGTAGTGCGTACTGGAGCAACTGCAAAATGCATGGTTAGTCCTTAAACATGGCTGGCTGTGTCACTTGAGTTATGGGAAGGCTAGGAAGCATGTTCGTTTGTTTGCCATCTGACAGTGACAGACATCCTCCAACACCTCATTAGACTTCAGGTAGATCTGGGGATCTGGGACGTGTCAAACACATGATATAAGAACCATTTACAAACCAGACACAGATCCGAAACAGATTGGGCAAAAGTAATCGTTGCATTTCTGCTCACAAATCACCACCACATCCACATTGATGTTATGAAACTACCAGCACATCATCATCACATCCAGCACTGTTCCAATTCTGAAACCCATGCAGCAAAGTAATACTATGACCCATTCACATCCAAGTTCTAGAAACTTTATTAACCCAGGCACATTCATCACCACTTCACATAAACTTTGCAGCATTCAGAGAGGAGAACGACATGGCATTCCAACCTGGGTGAACCACAGGAACCCTATAATAATTCATGTGAAACCAGAAACTGGTACTACAATGGGATTGCATGCACTGTTAAGTTAGTACAGCTAAGACGATCTGAACATGCCAATCTTCCTCTCAAGCTCGTCCTTCTTCGCCCCAACCACACGGCTCACCTCCTTCCCACCCTTGGCTAGGACGAATGTCGGCATTGCCTCTACCTTCCATGTCCTTGCGACGTCCTGAAAAATCCAAAAGTGTCATCAATTTAAAATGTTCAGTGCTGACTATGTAAACTACCATCGTACAAGTTACCTTTACCTACACTAATCAATCTTCGTTTTTCTGCACCTGGAGGTGGAGCTGTGCGCGTTTTAAAATAGGTTCTCGAAGCGTAATCACTAATCAGAACATACAAAAATGACCCCCAAATATTGTCCTCCACCAAATATACTTATGGCTGAATTTTTTATGTCATTGCAACTTGTGAATTCAGATGGATACAATTGAACCATCCAGCTATGCACCATGGGCCTCCATTCTAACCTATTTCTTTAGCACTATTAGCCTCAACACTTCCACATAGAAATAATCCGGCACTTTCAGGTGGGACATATAGAATTTATCTCAGCTGTGAACATGATGAAACAGTTATTGTTTGAGGCTGAAGCAGACCAAATTACTAGTTTTAGTGCTAATTGGGCCCCTGAAAATTGCATTGGATTCAGATGGCCTATATCTTCAGGCTCACAAGGTCAAATGCATATGCACAGTGTGTTCTAATAATTCTATAAGGAAGAGACCTGCTCATCCTCTCTTCCTGATTTGGTTCTACTGAAGTGAGCTCTAAAAGCCCCATCAATAAAACTATACTACTTGAGAGTACACTCTGAAGTTTGAACCTAATTCCAGGTTTCCAGTGAACAAGCAGACAGCATGAACCCTCGCATCAAACTGACTGGTATTAAAATGCAAGGATGCATCCAGATTCCCAGCCTAGCAGAACTGAGCTCGATTTTTCCCCACAGCAACTCTATATCAGAACAGCTGTGGATGATTGGGGGAAATCACAACGAATTCCTCAATCTTCCAGACACCGAACTGTTAATTAAGACTCTGCGAGTGCCACTTGATCATACCAAGACTAGATCAGAATATTGCCCCCAACCACGACACAAGGGCCAATTCAGTGACGTTTCCTCACGCCGCCGCCGAATTTCGCCCACCGAGGGAAGAAGAAGAAGAAGAACCGGGTCGTGAGGCGTACGTACCGCGAGCTCGTCGACGTCGATCTTGACGAAGGCGACGTCGGTGTACCTGGAGGCCATCTCCTTGAAGGCCGGCTCGATGAAGCGGCAGGGCCCGCACCAGGACGCGGAGAAGTCGATCACCATCTGCAGCGCCCGCCGAGAGGAAGCAAAGACGACAAGGCAACTTCAGATCCGGAGCACCCAAGACGCAAGACGGGGTGGGGGGGAAGCGAGGAGAACCCAAAGGGAAGGGAAGGGAAGGGGAGAGGAGCGGAGACCAGCTTGCCGCTGCTCTTGGCGGCCGCCCACTGCTCGTCGTAGGTGGCCTTGGAGTGGGCGGCGACGACGGCGGAGTTGGGGTCGTCGGCCATCGGGGGCGGCGTGAACAAGGTCGAGAAGAAGGAACCCATCTCTCCTCCCTCGCCTCGCCTGCACTGCTCTGCTCTGCTCTTGGTTGCTGGTGGTGGAGTAGTTGCTGCTGCTGGTGGTGGTTTGTTCCTTCTGCTACCGGCGAATGCTGCTCGCCCCTCGTGAGGGGAAGAAATTGATAAGCGGCCGCGGCGTCGCAAGGGAATCGTGGCTAGTTTAGTTTATGACCCCGGCCCCAATCGCGTTGCCGTGGGCGTGGGTCTCGGGGCTTTTTGGCCCTTTTGATTTGAGTTCGAGAGCTGACGGGGACCTGCCTGCCTCCCTGCTCTCTCCGTTTCACGCCGAAAGAAGAAGAGACAGACGGCGATTTGTTCCCGATCCCTGTCAATCCTGCTGCAATCGAGTTGCGGCGATTCCCTGTACCATCAGCATCAGATGCGTTGCCGTTTCCAAGCCACATTTGATTAGCCACGTCCCGTAACAAGCTTTTGTTAACAAGGGAAAAAGAAAGAAACGAGTCCTGCCGATCGACACATGTTCGCATCGCCAAACGCAGGTACACGGGAGCAGGGTACACTCACGCGGCATTTCGTCGCGCATCAGTTGCC
Organism: Cenchrus americanus; assembly: GCA_947561735.1. Classification (NCBI taxonomy): domain Eukaryota; kingdom Viridiplantae; phylum Streptophyta; class Magnoliopsida; order Poales; family Poaceae; genus Cenchrus; species Cenchrus americanus. The sequence goes on along the minus strand of OX387240.1, from coordinate 5,438,361 downwards.
GCCGCGAGGACGAACATTTGTCTGTGGACATCCCATTGGAACGGGGGGCATATACGCATATGCCGAAGCAGAATGCACAACTGTGTCAGCACACAAGGCAATCAAGGTTCCTTTTTTAGGTAAAAAAAAAAAAGATGCCACTACCGCGCGTCGCCTTTCCAGCATCCGCCGATGTGTGAAAACCCACCCGTCGGGAGCTGGCTGATTCAGAGTTCGTGCCTTCGAGATCATCACCAAATGAAAAGTAGTATTTGTGGGTAAAAATGCTGTTGTCCCCAATGGTTTCTTGCAGTGGTGCACCCTCCTGTTCTACACCAGAATCTTGACCCTTCGTTTTATTCCTTTCCACGCTCGCAATGGTTGGCTCTTGCCTACTCCCCACGATGAAGGAGTGTCAGTAACGCAGTACAAACTCGAGGGGAACGGTGCAGGACATGAAGGACTTGTGATCGTCAAAACAGCACAAAACACGATGACCTTGCAGCCATTTACAGACCCCTTGACCCAAGGTAGTAGGACGCAAGTGAGGCCTTACATGATCACATCAAGAAAAATTCCAAGTGAACAGTGCTGTACTCAACATCTTATTACTACTACTGGCGTTGTTAATGAGGCAATCGCTCAAACTTGCGTTCTGGCTTCAGGTCAAGGTCGATGTACTGCCTCACAGCATCCTGTTTTACATGAAAAATAAAGCTCACATCCTTTTTTCTGATGAAAAGAAAAATCAGAAGCTACATAAGTACTACAGCATGAGGATATATAATGAAATACGTTGGTAATAGACATGGCGAAATGACACAGCAGCACTATCTATTTCTCCCCTCGAAAATCAAGGACAGCAAACTAGCACAGCAGTTAATTTAACAAAAAAAGGGTTCATTGGTAGACCACCAAGTCACAAATCTATTCAAAAGTGAATATTTGAACAGGGCAGGTGCTCTGCCTTTCATTATAGGAGGATTGTAGGAAGCAAGTAGTATATGCTAGCACAAACCAAGGCCAGCCAGTCAGAACATTGAGCAAACAAGGACTGGCTGAAAAGATCAGCCAGAGAGGGGGGAATAGCATACGAATGTTTCAAGTAGAGGGGTGATACCTCAAATAATGAGTCAGAGCTTAAGTTCATGCACTTGCAGTTCCTTGCTATTAACAAAGATTGGAAAATTTCCAACACCCTTAATATATATGATAAGGCCCAGCTTCATCCAACTTGATAACAGCCTGATTGTCAGAATAATACATGAGTTAAATATAAAACAAGGAATTATCATCGTTTAGGGTGGTGTGCATACTAAAAGGGGACAGGAGATGTTGTGGTTAGTAGAATGCAATCACCTGAGTGCCACAACGTGAACAGAGAGACTTCCATGTTGCTTTTGAATATGGTTCAGAGTGCCATGACCAACAGAAGTATCGCAAAAGTTATCGCAAGAGACAGTATGAGCAACAAATGCCACACTTTCAAGTCCCAATTTCCAAAACAAACCTGTGGCCAATTTACGCAGATGGAAATACTTTTTTACACAAACAGAAGCGTTTAGGATGCAAAATTCCCAACTGACAACACATTATATATAACAAAAGAAACCTAGCTGAAATAATCATCAATGCCAGCTGATAAAGTTCACTGCTTCTCTAATTCAAACAAATCTCACAGCCTTCATGCTAAAATGTGTTTGAACGGCACCAGAGCAATAGCCTGACACCTATAGTACCAATGTTTACCAAAGTCATCTCTTCTCATGTTAGCATTTGAGATTGGCACTTCATTTAATTTATCTGTATACAGCGATATATATTGCATAAAAGATGGAAAATTTCAGATAATTGGCAGATAAGTTTTTTTAGGAAGTTGTTACCAGACTATCATAAAAATTCTATACTTCAGAAGTTTCATTCCATTCTTCGAGGAATAGGATGAGGGAGTGCTCTTCCTATGTGGCAATTTAGCCTAAATAACAGTGTTCTTCAGAGTTTCACACTGCAATGTTCAACAATTCCTGGGGTCTGGTAATCAGTAAGGATTCTGTACCCCTTTTGAAATGGTAGCATGAGAAATCAAAATGCTTGTGCTTGTCATCAAAACACATTATGTAAGCAGCACACCAAACAATCACACCACTGTCTGATTATTTGTATATATATTACCACCAAATTCCTATCAGCAATTTTAGTGATTATAGATGAGTGAGGTATGGGAAATATATAAGAAAAACCGCATGAAGCACCGAAAGAGGAAACACCAAAACTGTTACACAAAAAAGTGCAGTACCTGACTTTCATTATATGGCTGCTATAATATCATAGTTCCATGGATCATGCCTGAAGATATAATTGCCATAATTCATTTTGTTGCTTGCAATAACTTGTCCTTCATAAGTTCTGCAATAATACTATTTGAGGGCAGAACTAAATATAGCAAGAGCCTAAGGATGTCGAACAACAACAAATCCTGATAGATTATTTATATGTGCTAACTGAAGCACATGAGGCAAATCTCTGAGCCTCTCATGAATCATGAGTTAAAGCTAGTACAGTACCTGAGAAAATCCCTGAGCCACTAATTAGAGTCAATTTCAGTTGTAAAACATCACACACATTTCAAGTTTGGTTTGTTGGATTTTCAATTTCTGCTTGCAAGTTGAAACATACATATGTATCCTTTTAATTCAGTCAGTATGTGCACATCTGAATTCCTGACAGCTCAATATTTTGACAGTTTGTAGTGATAGCAGAAAACAATATTTCAGTGATGGCACAAATGAACCCCCCCCCCTCCCCCAAAAAAACGGAATTTCTTTTGGGTATAGCCATGGCACAGCCTTGGCCCTTGGGGACAAAACCCTAACACTGCTTCACAACCTTGCTGTGTGCGGCATCAAGCAGAACTGAGGACGAGCTGGGTTATGTTAGAAATTATTGTAGCGGAAGTGAGGAGGAGAAGAACTGCTGCTGAAAGGAAGCCTGAAGCCAGACCTACACCGGTAAAGCCTCCCTCAGCAACACCTGGGGAATTGAGTGCATCCACATGCCCCGACCCGATCCAACAGCTCGCGGCTGGGCGATGACAACCTTGGAGAGCTTTAGTACAGATCTATGTCAATCTTTTGCTGGACATAATAAATATCTTCTTACATTTATAAGTAAATACATGGATTCCTCGCATTGGTTGTATCTCTATCAGTTCCCATTGTGATACCTTCCACTGTGATACCTTTTTCCAGTTGCATTAGTTTCATGATAACCCCAAATTCCCAAGTGCATTGCCTTAAAATAGTCATTTGAGTGAGCAGTGTGCTAGACATTATGATACATGCAGCAACACATGGGATTTTCATTACTATATACGTAGTTGTGTCATCTTACAATTGTTCACAGCAACAAATTAGTCAAGAATAATGGAGCTCAAAGTATCACTAACATTTTAAAAGTATAGTCCAGAAAACTACAGCTCCATAAAAGGTGAACTGTAACATGCACCGATTACTTCTGGTAGGTAAACTAATTCTGGACCAAATTGGTTTTATGAATAGGTAATACCGAGTGATTAAACAATTCGGAGGTAGCTTGATTGTTACCTGTTAAATTGAGCAGCGTACTAAGCTATTAAATTGTTGGAGGCAGCTAATGAAACGATTGCTATAAGTTGAAGCAACATTCCAGTCAAACCCAGTGCCAATGACAATAAAAAACAGTGTACCCATTTGTCATTATTTATCAAGCAGTACAATTACATTTGGACCACAAGCTAGAGATATCACACCATTTCAATTAATTTTCCACGCAATGCACCCTAAACTAGTTCCCTGATCTGATTTTTCTATGAAGGAATGAAGATCAGCATTTAGCATCTAATCAAAATCACAGTCCTCGTCATCCATGAATTGCCAATGTGCTTTAGTACTGATGACTACCAATATGGGTACATTGTCGTAGCAGTTTGAAATGATTCAGCTGCTACATGGTTGGTACACCAGTACATGGTTAGAGTGACCTGACCTATGTGTCTTTCCTTGCTTTTGAAATAGCTTGGTTTCGTTCCCTGAACAGCTCCTTCCAGAGGTTCCAAATCCACATGTTGCTGACCGCAATGGCAGTGCCGACAACAACAATCCAAGAGATCCGCACCCACCACGGGATGACATCCACAGCCTGTCCGGACAGGTAGAAGACGGCCATCTTGAGGAGGAAGAGCGGACCCGCGACGCCCCTGACCAGCGTGTAGAGCACGTAGAAGGGCGGGGAGAGGGCGCCGTAGACACGAGCGGCAGCAGGGGACTGGTCCCGCCAGATCCCGGCAAGCGTCCAGACGTTCTGGAGCAGACTGGTGACCTCGGCAAGGACGAGGAGGACGAGCAGCGCATAGGCGCCGTGGCGGACGACGTAGCGGCAGGTGAGGAAGACGAAGAGCGTGGCGAGGTGGTGCGCGATGAAGAGGACGTCGCCGGGCAGAAAGGCGAGGTAGTGGAGCAGGTCCATGGTGAAGTACGCGACGCTGTAGTCGAGGACGTGCTCCTGGAGGCGCTCGTTGGGCGCGGCGAAGGAGCGGGACCCCGCGGGCAGCGCGAGGATAGCCCCAGCCGCGGCGAGCGCGGCGGGGGTCCCGTGGAAGAGCGAGATGAGGCAGCTGGCGCCGTCCAGCCGCTGCCGCAGCGCCCACCGCCGGAACACGACGAGCTGCCCGATGGAGTAGATTGCGGCGTACATCACGAGGAACGCCGGGTACAGCCACCGCTCCTCGGCAGCCAAAGACGCCAACAAATCCATGGCGACGCTGCGCCGGTAAGGTAGAAACCGGCGGATCGAGGGCGGCGCGGGGTGGAGGAGATTGGATGGAGTAGGGTTAGGCTTGGGGAGTTGCGGCTGGGTTTGGTTTGTTGCGGTTGGGAAGGGAGACGGCGATTGTTGGAAGAGCTGTGTGGATTTTTAACAAGGGAGATTGAGATATTTAAACGAGGAGGGTTTTTGTTTTTTGCGTTTCGTGTGATTTGAGGCTTTTCCTGATAGGACTAACGACAATTTTAAATTCCTTGAGGAAAAGGTTTGGATCTCCTGTAAAATACTCCCAAAGGTTTTTCTAGAATTGACAAAGGTGATTAAAACAATTGACCAATTCTTCCTTCTTTCTTTTATCGATTGCAATGGAGCCGTGCACGATTTCCCATAGGGGAAAGAATTGCATAGGAGAAGAGGCATAATAAAAAATCCTCTTTTCGACTCTATTTTCTCTTACAGGAGTGTTGTCTTTATTTATGCTACCTTGGAACAACCACCAGGAGGAGATCAAGTGGAGACGTAGGTTGTAACTAAGAGGATTAGAGAATTTAGTACAACCATACCGCCCTCAATCACTAAACAATTCATAATCCACGCATTTGATGTATGATGTAAATGACATGCAAAAAATAATATAATCTATAGCATGAATTACTTTTGTTTATTCATTATCGGTTATACACAAATTATTTTGGGTACCCATGCGTTCACAATTTCATAGTAATTAGTTTTGAGATAGATTGAGAATCAAACCCTAATATTCCGTGCAATACTAATGATGATGCACACAAGATCTAAATGACATGACAAATCTATATTTACAGAATTAATCTTCATATATTTCTCATTAGATTCGTCATGTAGTAAAATCATTTATTGCACGATGAACAATCCTTCAATTGCAATTTAACTTCTGCTAGCAAACATAGCTCCACTATAATAACTATCAATAGTTTTTATTCCAAATACCTTCATGCATAAACGTTTGGATTTATAATAGTGAGATCATCATGCATCCGATGAAGATGGTATTTTTGTATATGGCACTAGTAACATATTCTTCTCTGTTTGGAACTGATTTTTAATGATTTGTAGTCAATGGTAAACCAAACAATTTTTTCGAATAGAGTTCAAATTTGCACGGATACCTAGTAAAAAGTTTTAACTCTCTTAGTTTGGAGAATTTGAAAAATGTAACTTGTCATTTAAAAATTATTTAAAATAAAAAATTATCGTTTCTACCAAACTCCAAAAATAAGAGCATAGCAATAGCTCTTCGAGCAAAAAGAAACCTTGCAAATAAGAGGGGAAAAAAACTATCTCAAGTACTTGAATGAAGCAAAATACACAAATTTTATTTGACGAAACAAACCAAACTGGTTCAAATCCGGGAGCCAGACTGTCAGTCAGCCGTCGCCACACCCGCGCGTCGTCAACCCATCTGATCCCGATCGAACCATAAAAACAAACAGGAAAAGAAAAAATAAATAAAAATACGCGCGACGAACACAGAGGCAGCAGAACACAAACACCCGCACCGATCCAAGCCAACACAGCAGCCCCCTCGGGGACAGCCCACGCGAGATCCAACCCCCGAGCGAGTCCCGACGCCGCGGGCGAGGCCGACCAGATCCACCTCACTAGGCGGCGCTCATGGCGGCAGCATCGGCGGCGGCGAGGATGCTCCCCGACGGCGGCGCCGACGACGAGGAGCGGTGGCTCGCCGAGGGCATCGCCGGCGTCCAGCAGAACGCCTTCTACATGCACCGCACTCTCGTAAGCCGACCCCGCGGAACCAACCCTAACCCCCCTCCGCCTCCACCTCCCAACTGCTGCTTCCCTTCCTCGGTGTGTGTGCTCCAATTCTGCAATTTTGAGCGCAGGACTCGAACAACCTCAAGGACGCGCTCAAGTACTCGGCACAGATGCTCTCCGAGATTCGCACATCGCGGCTATCGCCGCACAAGTACTACGAGCTCTGTGAGTAATCGTGATCCCGGACTGCTGGGTGTTTAGAATTTTGAAAGTGTGATAAGGTTGGGGTCTGATGATATTCACTTGTCGGGCTGCAGACATGAGGGCGTTTGATGAGATGAGGAAGCTGGAGATGTTCTTCAGGGAGGAGACCCGGCGGGGCAACTGCTCCGTCGTTGATCTGTACGAGCTTGTTCAGCATGCTGGCAACGTCTTACCGAGACTGTGAGGCTCCTCAACTCTGCCCCCCATTTTGCGTATTCTCAGTTCTCATTGCCACGCGCTAAAGGCTAGTAAGGGAAATAAAGCACATGCCCCCGTTTTCAAAACGATGAGATAGTTTGCTTATCTTGAGAACACAACTTGTGAGTGGCTCTTTGCTGCGCTGAAAATACTACTTTGAGTAAGCTGCACATCTGCTGATGCGGAAGTAGAGCTTACGCTCATCTTCCCAGTATCCACCCTTGAACCCAGTACATCGTCATCATGTCAGTTTATCACTAGTTGTTGCATGTTCAAGTGAAAAAATGTGTCGCACAAGGGGTAGCGTTTTCGGATTTCTCCCAGAACTGCCTGTTAACCAAAAACTTCATCCCACAAGGCTCATAGTCAATGTTCCTGACTTCTCTAGAATGTTATCAACTCATCATCCAGATTAAAGAACTTCATCATACTGTGTGCTTACAATCAAGCTGATGCACTGCCTTTTCTGATGTCTTTCAGTTAAGGTCCACATAAATGATGATGTGATTGCAGTCAGGTTTTTACATTATAAACTAAAACAAGAACACAGAGCGTGGAAATTCTTTCACACTTGCTTGCGAGCCTTTACTAGTACTTTATCTGTGGATGTCACTTAGCAATTTCCCTGTATATGTAATCAAACTAAATCCACTACAAGCAGACCAGCTCTTTTAGCCTTACTGAGTAGATTACTTTTCTAGCCTCACTAAGCCCTTGTCTGTAGATGTCAGTACTGCAGTTCATTTGTTTTTAACACTCCTTTTCTAAAAGAAGGAAGTTGAGGCACTGTACAATGGTAGAATTGTACATAGATCATGACTGCAGCCATTGTTGGGGTTTACCTGTTCGCTGTTTACTGTATTGTATAAAAGTCATTATGTCTGAATATCATATCAACTGCTATTCTTGTTCTCTAGTATACTTTTGTTAGATGTTCTTCTTCTTCGAAACACTAGTATCAAGATTTTGAACATTTGTGAAACTTATGAAGAGATTTTTTTAGCACACTACCTATGATTCAAAAAAACATGCATCTGATTTGCTGGTGTTACATGCCAGTTATCTCCTGTGCACAGTGGGGTCTGTGTACATTAAGTCGAAAGAGGCTCCTGCTAAAGATGTTCTTAAAGACCTTGTTGAAATGTGTCGAGGCATTCAACATCCTCTTCGTGGCCTTTTTTTGAGAAGCTACCTTTCTCAGATAAGCCGAGACAAATTGCCGGATATCGGTTCCGAGTATGAAGGGTATTGCACCTTTACTTCATGTTGTGCTACTTCTTTACCTAGTTAATTTTGATACGAGTTTCAGTATTATATATGCTAATTCTAGCACACTATGCTGCCAGTACACAACTACACAAGCGTCTAACATTGTTTCTTCACTATGGAAGTTTATATCTTTATATCAGTAGATAGTGTTGACTGCCACAAAGAAAAAAAAAGGCCTTTTAGTCTTAAGGAGTTGTGGTAGGCTGTTTAACCATTTGGTTATGTAACTGTTGTATTGCACCATCCTGTAGCATTACTTTTCCAAACCCTGATTTTAGATATGCATCAGCACCAGTATCAATTAGTCTCCCCTTCATTCTGTACATTGATGCAATCTTGTACATGCTTTAGTGCTGCACTTCCTGTGCTTTTAGAGGATCATCATTGTGCAATGCGAACCCCTTCTCTGTGTTATCGGACAGCCCTAGGCCTGAGCCGGTGGGCCCACGAGCACTGCGATGTGTGAACAGTGCCTCAAAAGGATTAGTTGATTTGTTAGGATAGAGATAAGTTAGATGGATTCAGTTAGGATATTTACTTAAGGGTCAAGTCAGTCGCCTCTATAAAAGAGACCCCATTGTATCAATGAAAGGCGAGCAAGAAGAAACCTAAAAGTAGTCAGAGCCTCCTGAGGGAGGGTGATGAATAGGTTCTTCGGGCTATCCCTAGTTATTCCATATCACTCTATCATTACTATGTTAGAGTTTTATCAACCATATTAAATGCATCTGAGTATTCCAGTTCCTATCTCTCCAGTTGGCACTTGCAGTCGACCTATTTGAATATGGATAGTTACGAATGAGGAACACCTGTAGTTTAGTTCTATTCATTTAAGCTGGGAGTTCGGTGTGCATAATGTAACAAGTTATCATGATAGTATATTTCCTCTTCAAATGCAAATTTCTTCTATTATGCAATGATCTCTATATATCCCATAATGTTTTGGAGTTATAATTATGCAGGGATGCTGAAAGCATTAATGATGCAGTTGAATTTGTTCTTCAGAACTTCATAGAAATGAACAAACTCTGGGTCCGGATGCAGCATCAGGTATGTTGCATGCTTGTAATCTACAGCATAAGCTGCCTTCGCTTATTTAATCTTTGTCATGCATTTATCACACCATATAAATGACGCAAGTAACTAAACCACTCATTTGTTACCATCCTAGCTGAATCCAGAAAATGATTTGTATGGTCTGCAGGGGCCTGTCCGGGAAAAGGAAAAGCGAGGGAAGGAAAGAAATGAATTGCGTGATCTGGTAACTCAATGACATTTTTGCATATTCTACTTGAATCTATTTTCTGAGTCATGTACTCATGTGGCTTGCATTGATCTTTTAATCATCTTCTAGGTAGGCAAAAACCTTCATGTTCTAAGCCAGATTGAGGGTGTTGACCTTGATATGTACAAAGAAACTGTTCTTCCAAGGATATTAGAACAGGTTTGAAATCAGAAGTATTGATGCAAAATGACCATGTTGCTTCGCAATTTTATTGGAAACTGAAGTAATAATATATGGGCAGGTGGTTAATTGTAAGGATGACCTTGCACAGTTCTACCTGATGGACTGCATAATCCAAGTCTTTCCAGACGAATATCATTTACAGACATTGGAAACATTATTGAGTGCATTTCCCCAGCTACAGGTGTTTTTTTGCTTGATCCCCCACTGCATTTGCCAATGTGGATTTCCCATTGTAATTAACTGTGCTGATACCTTTAATTGATTCTGTCAATGGTTACCCAAGCACTTGACTGCTTCGCTTTGCCTGCCTTTTTGTTATCTATGGATCAAATTAGAAGATAGATTTTCTTCTTTTCCTTTCAGATGGTAAAAGAACTGCAATTTTTGTAATTTTTATGACTGACATATTATATATGATTCCAACATAAGGTCATCTATTAGTCACATGTGCACATGCATCCTGTACTGATGTTAGTTTCATATGTAATGTAAAACCAGTGCCTTGTCTGAGCAACAACTAAACTATTACTGTATTAGCATACTGTTGTACTATAATAGAATATTTGGTATATGATTTACAGTCCTCTGACATAGCTACCTTGTAGAATAAATATATTAAACCAAACTCGTACACTAAATATTCTGAAGTTTGATTTTAGGAGTTTACATGCAATTATTGTTTATTTCATCAAGAACTAAACTCATTTTTAAATTTATCTTGCAGCCAAGTGTTGATATCAAAACAGTGCTCTCCCAACTTATGGACAGACTGTCTAACTATGCTGCCATGAGTCCTGAAGTAAGCAAGTATATATCACTTGATCAAGGCAAATTGTACATTATTGACATAAATAAGTTATGCAGGTTTTGCCAGAGTTCTTGCAAGTTGAAGCTTTTACGAAGTTTAGTAATGCTATTGGAAAGGTAAAACTCTAGCTGCTGCATACTAGTGATCATGCATATGATGATCTAGTTAAAAGTTCACATTTAACATACATACTGGGCAATATAACTGCACCCTCGTTTATTTTTATTCACTGTTCAAATTGCAAAGTTGTTTGGCTTTGGCTATGGAAACCTAAATGGCTGAGTTATGTTTTTTTGGCAGGTGATAGAAGCCCAACCTGACATGCCGGTTGTTGGAGCAGTAACATTATATGTATCGCTTCTGACATTTACTCTCCGTGTACACCCTGATCGGCTTGATTATGTTGACCAAGTGCTGGTAATTTTCTTTAGACAATCATATGATTTATGTTTTCCTCTCACGGTCTGTTTGCTAACTCTGTGAAGCCGTTGCACTATAATTGATAGTACGCCCATGTTATTAATGATGTCGTGTCAATTGAACTTTGTGGTTCACATTATATCTATCATTGGACAGGGTGCATGTGTCAAGAAGCTTTCAGGCAAGGCAAAACTTGAAGATAGCAGGGCAACAAAGCAAATTGTTGCACTTCTTAGTGCTCCCCTGGAAAAATATAGCAATATTGTTACTGCATTAGAACTTTCAAACTATCCTCGGGTTATGGATTATCTGGATATTTCTACAACCAAAGTTATGGCTGTGGTAATAATTCAAAGCATAATGAAGAACACAACTTGCATATCGACTTCTGACAAGGTAATATTTCACGATATGATGTTGCCTTCATATTATTAAGCAACTAATCATGTGACCCTGTGTTGTTGTTTCTTGCAGATTGAAGCACTCTTCGATTTGATTAAGGGTCTTATAAAAGATATGGATGGGGCTCAAGATGACGAGGTGAGACCGTACATTTTGTTCGACTTGTTTGTTATCTTCTCTGCTAAGTGCTATCAAGTGTCAATCTTGTTCAGCTACATCAGCATGGAACATTTCAATTTCAATTTCTAATCAAGTTTTCTCAAACTGTAACTATGCTTTTTTAATTGTTTTAGCTTGACGAAGAGGACTTTAAGGAGGAACAAAATTCCGTAGCACGCCTTATTCACATGTTGCATAATGATGATCATGAGGAGATGCTGAAGGTATGTTTAACTACTGATTAAAGTATACAAATTAAACTAGCCTCATCACTGATTCCAATTTGTTGCCACATTCATTTACTACGCATCTGTGTTGCACAAACCTTTTTTATTTTGTATCAGCTTGCATAAACCGATTTTTTCTCTTATTTCTGCCACCGGAACATGTTCATTATCCGAAAATAAGGAAAAGTACTGTTTAATGTTAGTTCTAATCATGAATTCTGTTGCTAGGCAGCACTTATTTATTTCAGCATGCATGTCTTCAACCCTTTCGGTTTCAAAGTTCTTATTGCAATATGCTTCTTTGTCTTTCAGATCTTATGTACTGTTCAGAAGCATATACTTCTGGGAGGACCCAAGCGGCTAACTTTCACTGTGCCTTCATTAGTATTCTCCGCTCTTAAGGTTTGTTCTACCACTCTTTGAAAATGTTAAGATGCATGTTTTTTCATTTCATAATATTTTTATGGTCAGTGCTCATGCTCCCTCAAAAACCTGAAATGTATATGTTTGAATGATGTTTTTTAGTAAGCAACAAATATTTACTCAAGATAAGACTGGGTCCTTTTCCACTTGTGCTTTTAGATTGCCTTTTTCTTGAGAACATTCGTATACAGTATCTTCAATTCTTCATAAATTGAAGAAAAGCATTAATGGTACTGGTAAAACATCAACAAATCGTACTTTGTTGTACGTTGACCTATGCAACCGTTATCATTTGAAGCATCTAACACATGGATGACTTGTCTTATTTGCAGTTGGTCAGGCGATTACAAGGTCAAGATGGAGATGTAACTGGGGAGGATGTTCCTGCAACCCCAAAAAAAATATTCCAGATCTTGCATCAGGTTTTTTCATAGATTTATTTTGCATGCATATAACTTAGTTCCACTTTCAGTACAGATGCAACCACTATAAAGCACGCCCTCCCATCCCAAAGAAGAGTGTCATTCTAGCTGTATCCTAAGTTGCAACATAAGTTTGACCAAATTTGTGAAAAACACCATTATTTATGATAGACCAAATAAGTATCATTAGATTCATCATGATAGTTTGACTTAGGACAAAATCTAGAATTGCATTTTTTGGTGAGGGAGTATGTTTTATCAGTTATAATTATTTGCTTTTCACTAGATAATATGAAGATCCAAGGAACAGTGCATATTCTCTGCATTAGTTAACTTGAAGCTGTTGGCAAATTGTGGTTAATATAAGTAATAGCCTGGCACCCCTAATCTTAGATGCATAATTGCAAACAAATTCATCTAATCACCCCACATACTTGTATACTTATCCACTCTTATTTTTGTTGTCTTTACATGTCCAGACTATTGAAGCACTTTCATGTGTTCCTTCTCCAGAGTTAGCTCTGAGACTATATTTGCAGTGTGCAGAGGTATGTTTGTAACAATATATTATGTTCCATGAGAAACAATTTATTGTCAATTTTCATAGCTCTCCTTATTTTCTGATTATGATTATTAATTTAGGCCGCCAATGACTGTGATTTGGAGCCAGTTGCTTATGAGTTCTTTACTCAAGCATTCATCTTATACGAAGAAGAAATCGCGGTATGACCCCACCTTGTTCCATCTGTGTATGACTACTTACCTGAGTTCGATTCAATTCCTATCATAAATATCATTTGATATGCCTTTTGTAATGACATTTGATTATATGTTGTTCCATTCCCCCCTGTTATGTTTCTATGTCACAAGCAGGATTCAAAGGCTCAAATCACTGCAATTCACCTAATAATTGGAACCCTTCAGCGGATGAATATATTCGGGGTGGAAAACAGAGACACCCTCACTCATAAGACAACAGGGGTAATGACTATTGCTTCCCCTCTCAACTCCTGTAGTCTGTAGCATGAAATTAGTTTTCTTTGGACCAACTGCAAAACCTCTTCTGTAAATAACATGGGTACTGTTTTGTGCAGTACTCGGCAAAACTTCTCAAGAAACCTGATCAATGCCGAGCAGTCTATGCGTGTTCACATCTTTTCTGGACTGATGACCAAGATGGAATAATGGATGGTGAAAGGTAAGACAACTGATCTAGAGAGTTAGATCTTATCTGATATATTACGAGGTTACTGACTTCATAACTGAAACTTTGTTCCAGGGTTCTCCTTTGTTTAAAGCGTGCCTTGAGAATCGCAAATGCTGCTCAACAGATGGCTAGCGCGACAAGGGGAAGCAGTGGATCTGTTACTCTATTTATTGAAATTTTGAACAAGTAACTCGAGATTTAACTTTGATATGTTTTCTGTGCATGATTGACATCTGCTGGCTTAAGCCTTATACCCTCACCATTTTCAGGTACTTGTACTTCTTTGAGAAAGGAATTCCCCAGATCACAAACACTGTGATTCAAGATTTGATTGAATTGATTAGGACTGAGAAACAAAGTGACAACAGTGTAGCCGATCCATCTGCAGAGGCCTTCTTTTCTAGCACTTTGCGGTACATTGAATTTCAGAAGCAGAAAGGCGGAAGCATAGGTGAAAAATATGACCAAATAAAAACAAGTTAATGAGCCAGAATCATCACGGCACCATGGCAGGTTTCGATTTTGTTGAGAATTAAGTCTTCTTTTTTTGGCACGCTTCAGTGGAACAGAAACCACAAGTTTCAGCTGCCTTTGACCAAAAGGTGTTTATATGAGCTGCTATTTGCAATTAGTCTCACGGTCCGAGCTGGTCTGCTCGTCCATTGGCAACACTTCTGGGTTTAATCAGGTGGCAATAAGCTCGTGCTTTGGGGAGCACAGGAGTCTGTACAGGATAACTTGTGTTCGTGTACTCGTTTCACTTCCGACCCGTGTCATTGTTGTATATTTCCCCCCTCTTCTGCAAAGCGTATTGGTTTAGGTTTATGTAACATTCAGAGTACAAAACTCTTTTCTGACTGGACATTAATGATTGGTTCATAGTGGTCGGTGGTGAACTTAAGCTGGGTGATCCGTGCCTGTTCCTTGGCATATTGTCAGCTGTTGTTCCCTTCGTCTCAAACTACTATTCAAAACTATGTAAGTAGAAAAGATGTGCTTGAATATGGACTGGTAGCTCGCCTGTATCTTCTCAGCGACAAGCACGAATCACGAATGGATTGGTGGCTTGCCTACATCTTGTCAGCAACACTACTGGTGATCATCACGGGCACGGTGCCCAAGCTAGCAGACACTAGCTGCGCCCGTCGTGCTAATCCGAGCCCAAAAATAGCTCATGGGGTAGGATGGAGATGATTGATCACCACGAAACGGGAGTCAACGATTGCATTGCCGCGGTCTGCTGCATCTGTTACTAACAACGATAGTGTGTTTCAATGGTATGGATCAAAATGTCACTACTGTGTTGCTAACAACCGTTTCTCAGCAGACGTGAAAATAAGCTAACACGCTTTAGATACACCAGCGGAAAGAATAGGAACAGACTGCTACCATCAGGACACATCGAAAGAAACAATCTGTGGAAAATTGCCTTGAGCCAAGAGGGCAACGTTCTCGCACATTGCTCATTGAGCAGTGGTGAAGGTGGAGCGATTGGCTGGTAAATGGAAGAGCAAGAACAAAAAAAGATCTGATCTATATGAGGGCTTTGATGCCAGCTTGCTGCATCTCACGCAGCCGCCAAACTGGGTAATATGATTCTTCTTCTGGCACCTCGTCGCTGTCCAGAAGTTGCATAGCCCACGAATAAAAGACGGTCTGAATGGTATCCTGCAACATTTATACCAGAAAATACAAATGTCAACTACCATGTCACCAGTCAACTGAGAGAACCCAATTACCAGCACACTATCATTTCTGAACACTCTAACTAAACTATTTGACATGCAACAAACATTGGGCTTTTCACTCATATATATCATGGTCATCAATTGAATATATACCAACATGAACATCTTATGACCTGCTATGTAAAAAGTCACTCATATATATCATGGTCAGGTTCAAGTAACGAAAATTGTTTCCTGAGCAAGCAATAACTAATTATCCAAACTCAGGGGGGATGTTCGCGATGTTGCTTTTGTTTCATACTTAATTGCAGTAAAATTTGTAAATGGGCATAAATTCTTTCACCAAATTCTATCAAGCATGAGAGAGTCCATGACTCAGACAAATTAAGTCACCCAGATAACATTGGAGCTACCTTATAATCAGCCTACCACACATGACAAACATATAGAAAAGGATGCTTAGATATATCCTGTACAAATTGCCTACCTGTCCTCCATCGGTGACCCCTCCTTCTCTATCTCGGACACAGTATATCTGCTGAGTCTGGAACTGAAATATATATTGGAAACAAGTATACATTTTAGGACAAACTCAAGACAATAAAAAAAGTCAGCATACAGCCACTGTACTTACACGCAAGATAATCATGGGTGAAGATCCAAACATTTTTGTTTCCAATACATCAGCTTCTGAAATGTGCAGGATCTGAAAAGACAATGAAATATCATGATCTTTTTCTTTGTTCTTTTTTAACAAAGCCAGAAAGCTCTTATGTGGCTCTTCTCAAATTAGGAGTTAAAGAATAATATTCTACACAACATAGTTGAAAGCAGGATTTTTTTTCAATATTGGATACAATGAAGCTTTGGGAAAGGGCAATGCTCAAGACATGCGTAAAAAATGGCCTACCTTGTGATCGAAAAAGATGCCCTGCGATGCATACGCTTGTCTCTCTCCTTTGCAGCGCTCGATCACTTCCTTGGTGCAATATTTTTTTAAAGTCTCCACATCACCCTGAAAGCAGCATATGTAATTGTCATACAACCAAAGATTCTTAAAATGTATGTATGTTGGGTGCATGTGGCTTTTTCAGGTAAATTAGACGGAATCTCAAATTCTCAATTGATCCTTTAAATTTATCAAACAGATCCCTTTGAACTTCACATTATAAACTTATCTGAAACTCATTAGTTTCATAATAACTGCATCAAAATTTTTAATCTTTCACCAAATATATATAAAGACAGTCCTTTTTCAAAATGTCCATGACCATGACATTAACATCATAAGAAAGTGCTTTCAAATGTGAATCGGGTGGTACCAAATTTTCATGGTATAATATGTATCTTTACGCTAAGTGTGGTCAAATATTTAAAAGTTTGAACCTCAGTTGCATGCTGCCATACAAAAGATTTGGTGGGAGTAATACACAGCCAGCATATCATTAGGATAATCAGCAAATCACAATGAATGGAAGGGTTTATCCTTAGTAAGATAAATGTTACCTTTGAATATGCAGTGAGAACAGGCTTGATCGTGTCTTGAACATCAGCAACAAAGTCAGTTAGAGAAAAGGACCTGTGCACAAAACAGTGAAACATATCTCAGCTACCTCCTGAGTTTCTCAAAGTTATGTTACACACAGCTTACGGGTCTCGTTGCCGAATTTCCCTGAATGTCACCGCAGCTGAGGTTTCTTCAAGCAAAGATTCGTTTAAACTACAAGAAAAAACAAAGGAAAATCAACAGCATGTCAGACAACAATTTTATTGATTTGCATATGCAAGAAAGAGATCTGCATTTGTCTTATCCCCATTTGGCCATTTGTGTTATTAACGATACAAGTGGATTTGCAGCCATGAATGTATCTACAGTTGCCATGCTTGGTGCTTTTAAGAGACAATATATAATGTGCTTAGTGCACAATAAAAATATAGTTCAGATCAAATCCATCTAATCAACCAGATAGAACAAAGAAATGACAGAGTACATCGTACTCTTGAATTTTCTGAACTACTGGATTGTCACTTGTCTCCCATCTTTCTCGGACATCCTCAGCTACCTGCATGTGCATACGCAAACCATGTTTATCCCTACAAGAGAAAATTTTTGACCAGATACATCAAATACAACTGTACAACATTGCGATGGTACCTCTTGTCCCTTGGTTACAACAGGCTTGGTATATTCATCCACTCTCTTATAGACTGGATGACCTCGGATCTTGTAGAGAGAGAGAAGGATTTCAGAGAGGTGGTTTATATGAACAAAAGATAGGAACAGAGTTGAACAATATACTCTAAAGATACCTTATCCTTAAATGCTTCCCATTTTTCACCCAGCACCGACTTCTTTGTTGGCATAATAACTAAATCAGTTCTTGTACTCTTTTCTACTTTAGCAGAAGCATGTCTAGCTTGATGTTTTTTCTTTCTGCTAGATGTAGAACTTAACTCTTCCTTGATGATTTCATATCCCTGCTTAGCTAAAGTTGAGGCTCTTGTATCCTTCAACTTTGCAAATGCACCAGATACAACTGGTGAAGCAGATGAGATTGTTGACTTCAATTTAGTGAACAATGTATGGCTGCTTGTGGCATCTTCAGAAGTGCCATCTGAATGCGAGGATGACTCAGTTTTCTCATGTTTTGAAGCTCCAGGAAAACCATTCTTGCAACTTGTACTCTCTTCTTTTCCAAGTCCAAAACTTTCCTTTACCTGTTAACAATTCAGACAAGGCAAAGAATATGTGTTTAAAGAAAGTCATGATCCATACTGTATCAAAGTTTTATTGATCATCACTCACCTCTTCTTTAGCAGCAAACACTTTTTCCTTTATATTTGCAGTAACCTAAGAGTTAAAAAACGAATTGCCCCCATAAATTTATGAGCATAAAAAAACAAAGATATGAATAGGAGACATTTGTCAATATTAAACAATCATCCTTCACAAACACTGGCTGGCTTACCTTTTTAGATGTCTCCTCAGCTTCACTCCAAACATCGTCAACACTTTTGTATATTGTCTCAGTCGTTTTCTTAGTTCTGCATAAATCATATTGTGATGTCTTCAAGTAAGACACTTAAAAGTGCAGAGCTTCATTTATTCAAGTATATACGAATTAAACACTATATGTAGAAGATCCAAAATGAAAATAGTGCAATATTTTACCAATTTATACCTTACTTTGAGGTCTTCCTTTACCACACCAATTTTCTCACCGAACTCCTTCATAGATTTTTGGAGTTCAGGATTACTGCAATAATAATAATAATAAACAAAGGTAAAAGGTGCTGATATGCACAATTCTCTACAAAGGTGATCAAGTAGTATATAATTAAAGAAGAAACACCTAAGGTTATTTAACTATCATATGCCTGCTAGATTGAACTTTTTGTGGTCACCATGGCAGTGGAGAGTGGAGACCTTAGAAGTAACATACCTCTTGACCTCCCCCTTTAGTTGCTTCGAGAACTCGTTGAAAACACTCAAATGCCTGTTATTCAAATGTCTATATCCAGTAATTGCTTGCACATTTGCGCCTGTTGCCTACACCATGTAACAGCAATTGCATGGCAATTAGTAAAATGCAGATAGTGATGTAACATAAAGGAAAAAAATTATGAAAATAGGGTTCACGAATCAAACTCCATAGGCATCCCAGATTGGTCGGACCATATATTGGATAGAGAAAAAGGCCTGATCATCTATATGACTTCATTTTTTAAGTACAATGAACAAAGAAAAGTATACCTAACTATGAAATCTGCAAGCCAAGATTGCATTGTCATTTGTCTTGTTTGTGCAACCATAAACATAATCCATGGAACAAATTAGTTTCACACAAGTCTCCAAATCCTATTAAACACAAAGCATGCGTAGCACAAACTTAGCAAGCAAATGGCTCTTTTTTTTGTTGGAACTGCAGGAACGAACCAGGTTTCCCCGATGGATCCACACTAGTGGCTCCTCCTCAACAACAAAGAAAATGCTCATAAGCTATTTCAGACAATATACTATTTCTCGACAGAACAGAGCAAATGCCCATCTAATATTCCAAAAAAAAACATTATCTTCACTAATTTTTTGTATAGCTGTCCCCTCCTAAACCTCTTCTAGACACCAACGCCCACATGTACCTTGCTATTCGAAATCTATTACCAAAAGAGCTAAAAGAGACTAAACTCCACTCACAAATCGCAGCGCGGCTTCGGACGAGGGCCGCCGCAGAGCCCGGAGCAGCGCGGAAGTCGCCATCCCTAAAGCAGTCAGCGGGCCGCGGGGCGAAAGCCTGCCGTGAGGTTCCCGCGAACCTTCTGACGGTGGTCGGGGCGGCGAAGCGGCTCTCCGAACTGCGGCGCGCGCTCGGAGGGAGGAGGCGGCGGGAGGGTCGGTCGCCGGACGCCGGAGCTGGCGGCGCGCGTGCGGAGGGAGGACGGCGGCGGGAGGAATTATAGGTTTAAGGGAAGAAGACGGGCAGAGGAAGGACCGGGGTGTAATAATACTAAAAGTTTTGTACCTTGTGTGACTCGACTTTTGCAAATTGTGCGTGAGCGGCGAGGGCCTATTTGTAATAATTAAAACGTGCGTGTGCATATTTGTCACCAATGTGCAGATATTTTTCTTGGGGCGAAAGATGGTCGAATCCACCGTCGAGTCTCGATCGATTCGAACTCCCGTCTAGCGGTCAACGGGGTGAAAGCCAGGCAAATTCTTCACGGTTTTGCAAGCGTTTTACTCAAATTTATTTATGCGATTATGTCCGTGTTCATTCATTTCGTTGATGATTTGTCAGTTGGCCAGTTGGGCATGGCACAATCACACGAACTCGATTCCTAAGCGGCTACTAAGCACAATCAGACATTCAGACACCGTCACACCGACAGATTGGCGTGCAGCAGTGCATTCCTCATTCCCTCTGGTTTCGTAAGAAAATTGATCAATGAAGCTATACTTTGCACTATTACATCCACACATGGTTAAAGTAAGGAACTGACAAGTTCGTATTGAGGCGCTGCATTCTGCTTGAACTAGCGGCATTGATTAAAGACAATTATGCAGAGTAAAAGCGCATTCACTGTTTTTTTTTTGGAAAGCATTCTATAACTGGGTAAGGTTTTAGGATAAACCTTTTGGTAAATTGGCGCTGCATAAGTTGCCAGTATCTTCAAGTGTGCACCACAAGGAAAAAAAAACTTCTCCCTTTAGTCTCCAGACGTTAAGCATGTCTAACAAGCAGTGTTTGTTGATGTTAGCAGCTGCCAAAAGGAATCTGAAATGTTTTTATCAGAAAAGTTCTGATCATAGCAGCTAAACGTCAAGTACTACAATGTTGACAGATTACCAACCATGCTCCCTATCAATGTATGAACTAAAACTACAATGTATAAACTACATGTCGTGAAGTTGGAAGGTAAGCCCCTTTCCTGAATTTGATTCGATAGATGCAGGTAAACAGGTCAAAAAACGCCACTTTGACTCCACATTCATCCTTGTATGGTAACCTTGGACCAATCGTCTTTTCTGTAAGAAAGCAATTCTTGTGAAACTACAAGATGCTCCTGGACACAATCATGGTGAGGCATACTGCATAGTACTTGAACATAGTCTGACTTCCCTTGCAGTACTTCCACCAAAGTCTTCTCCTTTTGGCAACAATCACCAAAAAAAGGCAAATGCAAAAAAATGGGCTCCCACCAATAGAGCACAGATTTACATAACTTTATCCAAACTCAATGCCTAACTGCCCAACTTCTTGAATAGGATTGGGAGACAAACTGTTCTCATCTTTCATCTCAATGACAATGGTGTCAGAGTTGATGATCACTCTACATGGTCCAAGAAACCCTCCATTAACAAGTTCACAATTTTCATACAGACCTTCAGCTGGTGGCATATTCAACATGCAGGAATTAGGGAATACAAACTTTTTTCTGTCATGAAAGCACTTCTGGTTAACCATTAGCACAAGACGGTGTTTCCTCCCCAATAATTCAGAGACGTATTCCATGTCACCCATAGCCAAGGCATGTCGGACACGGCTGGAAGAAACTTGTCCTTTATCACTTGAATTTATAGCGTCTGCAACTCCATTATGAGATCTTTTTGCTGTATCCATGACAGAGTGTACAATGAATGCACTTAAACCGAATTCTTCGCATAGTTTCACTAACTCAGCTGCATCACCAGATGCTTTATAACCAAATCTATAATTTTCACCTGTCATTGTACAAGAAGAAATATATTATTGAAGGGGCGATGTAAAGCACAATACAGCACCTGCAGGAAATAAAATGCACGTACCTGCCACAACACCTTTTATTCTAAGATCCTTTGATAACCTTTCAACAAACTGCCGTGGAGACAGGGACCTGACTTTTGAAAACTCAACTTGGTATTCAAGAGGAACCACATTCCTACAGTAAGAAGCCCAAGATGAAAGAACTCGCTTGCGATCACACTGAGCAACTACAGGAGGCCTGTACAGAAGGAAATAGTCATGTAAAGCCGTCCCTTATTTGGGGTAAGTGATTGTCAATGAGAAGACTCTAAAGAGAAGCTAGGAAAGTTTACGTGCAGGCTCACCTATATGTCCAGCCAAGTACTTCGGCCATTCCCACAAAAGAAAGAAGAAAAGGAGTCCCTGCTTTAGAAGCATGCATTGCCAATTCCCGATGGCCAATGTGAAGGGCATCGAACTTTCCCAGGGCGACTATGCCACCTAAAATGTGTATGGAATATGAGAGAAGCTTATACATAACAGAAATGCATCAATAACAGAAGTATGTAATAAAATCTCATAGCTACAAGAACAAAAGAACATGTGGTCTAGATCTAAAGAAAAGAACATGTGATCTAGCCATATAACAACAGCGAGGGGCAAGAGAAACAATATAACTTCAACTGCAAGGAGCAACGAAGCAGACTAAATGAACACTGCAACTTCACCACAGAGACCTGAAACTTTGACCAAGTGGTTGCCTTCTCCCTCAGTTTTTTTAATCATATTTAATTTGTACCATATGCACCCTGTCCTATGCCATCCCATAGTATAAATATGCTACCATTTCTAGACTTGCCTTCTCAATATGGACCAAGTTGCAGATACTGATATCTGCACACACGGAAATGAGAAAAAATATTGCAAGAAAATTCTAAAATGGTCTACATTTACTTTATGACCAATTGGGTGTAAAATTGTCAAGCTGATCTTTTGCAGAACAAATGGCCTAAAATATGCATATTCACCTTGCTGGTGTTCGAATCTAGAACTGGCAGGCACCAATATTTAAGTACAAAAAAATGTATCACATGCCAATCCACAGACAATGACTAATGAACAAGTTTCCCAATTGTCATCGGGTGTTTCAGTAAGATATGGCTGAGAATGTTTCTACGAATCTTAAAATAATATGTTTTACTTACTTTTTAGGGCTAAACACATTTGCTAGATTTGTTCTACTTTGATGTACTGAAATGGTAGAAATGAGTAAATCTGCAAGCTTTATGTTTTATGGACTGCGAACAGTATAAGACAAAATACAAAATCAATTCTGGCTCAAGCCCAAACTCAAGTCGTTGGAAGTTGGAACCAACACCTCGAAGGCCTCATTTGTTTCTTTTTTGCATGTGAAGCAGATATGCTCCTTATGCATCTTCCATCACTATATCCAAGCGTCTCCAATGCAGTAACAAACACCCACACATACTCAATATGGACTAAGCAAATGGTTTTATTGGTTTACTTAAGGATATGTACCACACAAAAGAGGGTGAGCAATACAAAGAGGCACTTCACATAATAACTCCAGGGCTTTGGAAGGTGACAATTGGAGGAAGAAATGTTGGTGGTTCATCAATATAGCATGAGAATGAGAGATATATCATATTCACAAAGATGGTTACACAGATAGCATGCAACCTTTTATGAAGTATACATGTTGGAGTATAAGTGAATTGTCCACCTTTCCCTATCAGCTTAAGCTTTTGGGTTGAATTGGTTGGTGCATGCAACTCAATATGGTATCAGAGCCAGAGGTCTCGAGTTCGAATCCTGGCGGGCGCGTTAATTAAACTAATTACAGCCCACTCCAATATTCCACGTATGCGGCCTGGGGGAGCCTGCACGTGAGGGGGGTGTTGGAGTATAAGTGAATTGCCCACCTTTCCCTATCAGCTTAAGCTTTTGGGTTGAATTGGTTGGTGCATGCAACTCAATAATACAGAACTCCAAATTGTCCTTTAGATAAAGTAGAAGGGCTATGACTTCAATACTGGCAACATATAAATCTAAGCATGTTTAGCATTTTTATTAGCAAATCAAGTGTATCTTATTATCTTTAATTATGAGTGCAATTACTAGCAGAACACTTAGACCTGAAATTAGCCGATAACCACCGTATAGAGGTGCATGATTTCAATTCTATTTATAAATCAAACTACAACAGATTGTCCACATAAACTTACCGAGCACACAATCTTGATCTTCTCCACAATCTATTAGGAGCTTGTCGTTAACTAAATCATCATTTTTCTGTCTGACCCCTGAGTGTCCAGATGAACTGAAGGTCTTAATTGAAATCCTACTCTGCCCCTTCTTCAAGTCTAGATACCTGTTTTGACTGAAGTAGCATAAGTGTGTCGCCAAAATCTCAAAGCTAACGAAGATTTAAGACTAAAAACAGTTAGGTTTAATAAACAAGTTCAGAACCTGTGCTAATGTGCACCAAAAAAATTACTCTCATTTTGATAAGAAAGTAGAAATTGTAGTATTAAAGGAGGATAAATGTAATCTACACATGCCTAAAAATTTTGAATCTCAAGCAATTGATAGATTCATTAGTCATTTCCATACGCCAATTTGGACCAAGGATCTTCTACAAAGTTCAAATTAGTAAATATAAATGATAGCTAACTTCTAGGGCTCTGCAGGTTGCACCGGTAAACAATTAAGGAAACGGCAAAACATTACTTGTGTACACAAAATATGGTGGTTCTACCTTTTTCTCTCTCAAACATGCAGGAGAACTCGTGTCATTGCATTAATAGAGAGAAAGAGTCTGAGTACATGCCGATTCCATGGCTGCGATTAGTATTTTGTTACATTCACACCCTTTCAAGATTTGAACTACCCTATTACAGCCCATAACACAACAGGCCTTCTAATGCCTTTGCCACAGCCAGTATCCACAGGGTTGCCTGTTTGATAACTTAGCAGCAGATATGGCTGCTGTACTTTTTTTTCAAACTCCTTTTGCTCACACAGTTGCAATCCGCACATCCCTTTGGTTGATTCTGACATGCAGCCTAGCTAGGCCGATATGTCCTATGTGATAGAATTTACCCAGCGGGTTTGGTAGCAACACGACACATCCCTTGCCAAATCACACACACACAC
The DNA here is from genome assembly GCA_947561735.1 of Cenchrus americanus. Classification (NCBI taxonomy): domain Eukaryota; kingdom Viridiplantae; phylum Streptophyta; class Magnoliopsida; order Poales; family Poaceae; genus Cenchrus; species Cenchrus americanus. The sequence goes on along the minus strand of OX387240.1, from coordinate 5,413,474 downwards.
AACACAATGCTTACCACATCATTAGACTACAACCTCCCATCACAGAATCATGTACAAGCTAACTTCAACTCCATACTATATTAAATCCAAAAGTATAGTCTGTTGCGTTATTTGAAAGTCAAAGCACAGAAATTCGTTACTTTTGAAAAGCGCTAGCAGGGCTCATAAACATAAACCCTAGTAACAAGCCACAGAGAACCTTAACCCCTCAAATTTGACCTGCATTCTGATCCCCCAGGCCCAAATATCCCTAGCTTCTCATCATGGTTTAGGACATACAGAAATGCTCTACCATGATTGCAAATAAGAGGGTGCCGTCGTACTGCCCGCGACGCTCGACGGAACAGTCGTTTCGTCGAACAGCTAGCAAGCGCGGGCACCATTTCCAGCACCTCGCGCTGACAGCAACAGGGATGAGAGGCGGAGCCGCAACGACGACTACTACGGAAAGGAGGCAGGCTCGTCACCTGAAGCGGCGCGCGGGGGGCAGGTCGCGGCGGGGAGGCCCGGGCGGGCCGCGGCGGGGGCAGCGGAGGAGCGGCGGCCACTGGGGCGCCGGGGACGGGGAGGGAGAAGGGGAGCGGAGGGCGCAGGCGAGCGCCGCCGCGGCTGCGCCCCTCTCCATCCCACTCCCAAGTCCCACCACGCGCGGCGGACGCCGCCGCCTTCCTGTCCCTTTAGGGAAGCTTGGCTTGGCGGGCCGCGTCGTCGTCTTCTCCGCCGCTTGCTCGCTGCTGCTGTGGCGGGTGGCGCGGCAGCCTGCCTGCCCGGCCGCTGCTGCCCGTTAGATGAGGTGCGGTTCGCGCAACCCGTGTCGCCGTCCGTCTAGGCCGCGGGGGGTCAGGACGAGGGCCGTGCGATGCGCGAGCAGGTTCCAGTAGTGCTCCACGCCCACGCACCAGACACAGGCAGGGACGGGGCGACAGGCCACGTCGCGTTTGGTGGCAATGGACGAGTCGAATTCGTAGGTGATTTTGCAAAAGTTTTTTTTTATCAAACGAGCCCGAGACTAGAGTAGCCCTTTGCCTCACCTAAGTTTAACTGAACACTCCAAAATTAATGGCTGAAATTAGCAAGAGATTTGTTCGATCGATGCGAACAGAACTAGGGCAGCGTATTGTTGCAGGGACAATAGTGTATTTAGCTAAGATACGGTTTGAATAATCGATAATGTGGAGCGCTCGATGTATGGGGAGGAAGAGTGGCTTATGTGTCTTTTTACTTATTTTCGATTTGATGAATCAAGAAAAATGTCTACGTGAGTTGACGTTGGTACCGGATATCGACTCGAGGTGGTGTAACGGCAAATGGCATACATTGGTACGATGGTGATCTTAATTTGTTGTAAGAAGCAAAATATCTTTGGCTGATAATTGGTGGCGATTTATTCGAGAGAATAATCTTTATTAGGCTTGTGGCTGATAAGCCAAACGAACAGGGCGTAAAGGTGAGTAGAAGTTGTATGAAATCTCGAAGCTCGTGATCCGACACCAAAGAAAATTGAGGTGGTGTTGCACAATGTGATATCAACTTGTACCAATCAATGGCATTAGTGCTTCCTATATCTATTAATATCATGTTTGTTTCATATTATAATCCAACTAGATATATCTTTGAAAGTTGAGTTATAGATCACCAGTACTGTTAAAAGATTACTTCAGGGTCACAGATAATCTGAATGAAAAATAAAATGATCATAAACTTTTACCGGATCATAATTTTTATATATACTCCTTCCGTTTCAAAACACGTGTTATTATGGCTTTTCTAGATACAATCCCTTTATTATTATATGGATTCAATCTAGAAAAAAACAAAATGACAAGTATTCTGAAGCGGAATGAGTAGTCAGAAGGGAAGAAATCCTAAATATATATTTAGATTTCAAGTCATCTATACCGATACTATGAATTGGCGAAGCGAAAAAGATTCATCGTTCATGTATAGATTACCGTGAAGTTCTTTTTTAGAGTTTTAGAGCCAGAGGCTCCAGCTTTAATAAAGCCAGAAACACATAACAGAGTTTTACAGCAAAGTTATCCAGGAGCACTCCAACACAGGGTACAATGCAGCCACACACTCACACCTGCCGCCTCTGCTCCACGAGGCCAAACTACAGAGAACGGAAAAGAATCCAGCATAAAAGCAAACTGACCAGGAAAGCAGAACCAGCCTCTTCTACTCCCCCACACTTCAAGCAACAGCTAGAAACCACAAAATCACAAAAAAACTGAGAAAGAGGATCTTTTTTTTCTTCAACAGGTCTTCAACTCCACCAGGTCCAGCTAGTACAGCATCTTTTCCATCTCCCAGATCCGCCTCAGCCAGCTCTTCATACACAAAGTGTTCGGGTCTTGCCTCTTGCTTGCTGGACACAGAATTGCCCAGTTCTGTGCTAGACCAGCAACCTTCATCATCAAGAGCTCCATATTCCTCCATGATTTGTTCTGAAAACATATCTCATTTCTTAGTTTCCACACACCCCACAGGGCTGCTGAACTGATGATATTAATAGCTGAGAATTTTCTATTACTTAACCAACAAACACCAATGTTCTCAAAAGAGGTTCCCATATCTCTCTCTACTATATCAGAAATAACCCCCCACATCTTTTTTGCCACTACCAATTAAAGAAGATGTGCTGGGAAGATTCCAACTCGTCACAAAAAGGACACATTTTATTTTCTACATGTTGTCTCTTGGCCAGGTTGTCTGTAGTTAGAATCTTATTCTTAAACAACAACCAAAGAAAGAAGTGAATCCTAGGAGGGATATTGAGACTCCAGAGATTTGGAGTGTAAACAGGGACCACCCCTCTAAAGATTACCGTGAAGTTCTCACTTAAAAAAAGAAATATGGTTCATTTTGGAAATCCTATCGGCGGCTATTGCGTGAACAAAATATGGTTTAGGGTGATGTTCCAAGCAAACAGTCACGAAGAAGAAAGCCTCTTTGGCATGGTGAACGGAGCCGGTTACGAGCGGTCGCAAAGGGGTTTTCGAATCTTCTTCTGCGCGTCCCCACACCACACGTGACGTCGACGTCGTCAACTCGAAACGCACAACAGCAATCCTTTGCACTTTCATCCGAAAGCCCAACCTCTCAAAGATGGGCCGAAACCATTTCATTTACGCAAAGCCCATAACAGGCCTCCTATTTTCTCGCAACCATAAACCCTAAGCCCAACAAAAAACCAAACCTCACGTCTCATCCATCGCCGCCGTGAAGCTCCCACGGTTCCCCCACGACGCCGGCGATGGGCAAGCGGAAGCAGCGCGGCGGCGGCGGCGGCGGCGGCGGAGAACCCGCCGCCGGGGAAGGCGACGCGGACACCGGAGGGACTGGAGGAGGGCACAGCCCGTCCACCGTGTTCGTCTCCAACCTGCCCTACACCTTCAAGTCCTCCGATGTAAGCGCGCGCTGCCGAATGCCCCAACTGCTACCCTTCATTCGCGGTCGCAGGTCGGAATTTAGCGTTTCGTTTCTGTGCAGCTCGAGGCGGTGTTTAGCGAGGTCGGCCCGGTGCGGCGCTGCTTCATGGTTGCGGAGAAAGGTGAGCTGGGTATAAAATTCGGGTGCTGTTTAGTCTGGAGTGATATTGAGCTGGCTGGGATTGGCTAGTTATGCTTATGCGGCTATGGTTTATTTGCTGCAGGGTCGGAGACGAGTCGAGGCTTTGGGTTCGTGCAATTGTAAGTTCATTCAGAAATCACCTATGTTGGTATTACTTTCTGCTTTATCCTGATGCAGTTTTGAGCGAATGATGTGGCCTCCACTGAGCCAATTGTCTTCCAATGTTGAACATAAGTTCGTTTATGTCAGAGGCTCATGTGGTTCAACTACCTGCAAATCCCTTTGGGTGCTGCAGCACTTTTATTAGAATTATAAGTCTTTTGTTATTAGCAAAGTTGTTGACCATTGGGCATAAAGCACAATTGAACATTTACTGGGCCAAAATGACCAAATGTATCGAGAAATTTGCTATTATAGGACCCCAAATGATGAGCTTTGCTATAATAGGACTCCAAACATAGACTTCGCTAAAACGACATCTGAAATGTTGTGTCTTTGCTATTATAGGATTTTTGGTCCTTTTAATCACTTTTCTCAACTAAATACATGTATTTTGACTCGAATGGACCGTTTTCCCCTGTGGCCTTTTCACGTGACGTGAATGACCGGCTGGCAGGCACGTCGCATCGTTTCCTCTCCCTAGGATGGCTTGGACGTGGCCAGCAGCATGCACTGGCCGGCGGCCACCCCTGGCGGCGACCAGCAGCGTGCAGCGGCCAGCAGCATGCAGCGGCCAGCCAGCCAGGTCGGCAGCCAGCAGCCTGCAACACCCAGGCAGTCATTCACACGTCACGTGTAAAGGCCACAAGGGCAAAACGGTCAAAATACACGCATTTAGTTGACAAAAGTAATTAAAAGCACCAAAGATCCTATAATAGCAAAGCCACAACGTTCCAGATGTCGTTTTAGCGAAGTCCACGTTTGAAGTCCTATTATAGCGAAGCCCATCGTTTAGAGTCCCATAATAGCAAATTTCTCAATGATATCATATACCTTGATGCCTGTCCCAATACCCGACTACTTGTAATGATTCACGCTTAATTGTGCTGATGCTAGTAACATTTTTCTTGACACTGTTAAGCATTGTTTTGTTTAACGTAATGTGTTCCCGTTGGTACCAGCGCAACTGTTCAAGATGCTGAGCGATCTATTCAACAAAAGAATGGGTTTCCTGTCGCTGGTAGGAAAATTAGAGTGAAGCTAGCAATAAATCGTGCCCCACTGAAGGAACGCTTGCAAAAGAAGAAGAATAGTAAGGTTTCCTTTCAATTTGTTGCCGCTGAAGTTCAATAGAGTGTGGATCTGATGGTCTTGTGTTCTTCTCTTGTAAGCATTGCAAGCAAAGGACTCTGATGCAAAAGATGAAACAGATGATACTTCTGCTGCTACAAAGCATAAGGAGAGCCCCATTAAAGCAGATTCAGGTTTTAATTGAAAATATTTTTCTTGTGTATTAAATATTCCACTGTTAATATTTCTTGATAGTGATACAAGATGTTATGTTGGACCAGAGAAACCACAGCTGTTGGCAAAGAATGCTAAGGTATCAAAGGAAGCTTCCATTGGTGACACAGATAAAGTGAAAAGTTCTGAAAAGCAAAGGTCTGTACTGGAATATTTTACTTTAAGAATCTGCCTAAATTTTCATTAACTCATTCTTAATATTTCCTTGTTGCCATATATGGATAATTTCGTAGTATATTATGGCTTAATTATAATTTTGTTAAGGATATTGATATTCTGTTTTTTCTTCCCTTTGGATTGACTGGCAATTTTAATCTTGTTGGTATAAAGGGTTGCAAAAACAGTGATTTTTGGTGGTCTGCCAGACTTTGCCATGGCCAGTGAGGTTTTCCGTCAAGCTGGAGAGATTGGTTCGGTTGTATCTGTAAACTATCCACTTCCCAAAGAGGAAATGGAACTCCATGGTATGCTATTTCCATGTTTACAATTTTTAAATTTTATTTTAGTTCAATAGTGTAAATTGTATGTGAAGTACTTTAAATTAATTCTGCAAATAGTCATTAAGAGCTGCATGATTGTTAGTTTCTTGTTGGCTTGAGTGACGTACCAATCTAACCTGGCAGTATCAAATGATCTATTTCAGTATTTCTTATGTTTGTACATTGATTACATCCGTATACAGGAGTATTGATGTTGCTGTTTTTTTTACTATTCAGCATTTACTATATTTGACATTTCTTCCCAGAGGCCTTTTTGACCCATTACTTAAGGTTATAATTCATGACACCATGCCTATTTTCTCCCAAGATCTTTTTGCATCGTTATATGCATGGGAGTATGGTTTGGTCTCTGCACATTTCTATTACAGATTTCGTGTGTAAAAAGTATAATGGATTTTTGATCATTTATGACTTGTCTCATGCATTCATTCCTTATCGGAGCTAAATTCTGAACTCTACATCACAAGGGTTTCCTTGTTTCAAACTTTGTAAAGCTTGTCTTTGCCTGTTGCTTTAATTTTTCAATGGAAAAATCGTCAAAACTCTGCACTGTACACGACAGTTTCAGTCCCACTCTTACCTCCCTTCTTGCTACCTGACCAAGCATCTACAGTTATTTGCTTATTCTTGCATACTGCAGTTAGCACGTGTAGTAAGATGCCTAATTATAAAACGTGACTGTAATTCCCTACAGGACTTGCTCGAGATGGATGCACATCAGATGCAGCAGCTGTACTTTTTGCAAGTGTCAAATCGGCTTGGGATTCTGTTGTCCGCCTACATCGTAAGGAAGTCAAGGGAGCAATCGTTTGGGCTCGTCAACTTGGAGGAGAGGTGACCTAATAGCTAGTCTTATTCGTATTCTGCAATTCATATGTTATGTTTCCTGCAATTGTGTAACTGTACTCATTTCCGCATTTGTTTGTATTTGATTGCCATCTGCAAACACTTACTCCTTAAAGTACTAGAATTTGTATTACGACATACTAAAGAAAAATTTGAAGTGCTGTAATGAGCAATGGATTTAGATTCCAAATTTTGTCTATGCCTCCAGAAATCCTGTCAACACCTCATACAGTAATATATCACAAAACTTCAGAATCTAATTTTCAAATAAATTGGTCTGCTACAGCCTGCATAAGCCTTATTCATTTAAGTAGTATCCGTTTTTTTGCTTAGTAGTATATTACAGGTTAGTGAATTAAGTAATTGTGGTTTTATGTTACTAGGTAGTTTAATGTTGGAGGTCTGATGATGGTTGTTGACTGTAAATAGTTGATAATGAGGAATTATGCTTTCTTTTTGAATAAGATGCTCTTTGATATTGTATCCATGACTGCTGACTAAATCCATGCTAGCAAGACTTGGCACAAATTAACAGAAAAATCTAGTTTTTTTATTGAGTTTGTTTCCTCTGGCTATCAGTAGAACCACAGCTACCCTTTCTTCATTTGCTTGCAAGTGCCTGATACTTGCTTTCGTTCTCAGGGTTCAAAAATCAGGAAATGGCGAGTTATTGTCAGGAACCTGCCATTCAAGGTGCTCAATTAAGTGGCCGCTTTTCCAATATGCTTTTTTTCTTTCTTTCCTCCATTTCATTATAGCGCATAAGCTAAAATGTGTGTATACGAATGCTGCAGATTACAGAAAAGGAGATAATGGATATGTTCGGTTCAGCAGGGTTTGTCTGGGATGTGTCTATTCCTCATAAGTCTGATGAAGGGTATGTCAATTTTCCATTGATTCTTTTTTGTTCCTTAAGTGAATTAATAAATGCAAGATATGATAGCTTATATTTACTCTTTAATAGGACATCAAAAGGCTTTGCTTTTGTATCATTCACACGGAAGCAGGATGCAGAAAATGTATGGTCAGTGCCCTATTCAGTAAGATTACAAAAATGCATTTAAAATTTCTAACCATCATGAATTTGTTTGAATCAGGCTATAAAAAATATTAACGGGAAAGTTGTAGCGAAGAGACCGGTGGCTGTTGATTGGGCTGTTCCAAAAAAAGTATACACTGTTGCAGCAAAATCCGGTGCCGAGGATAATGGTAAAATACAAAGTTTACTTTATCGTCACTGTTCATTCCTTGAGTCATTTATCAAGTGCGCAAAGTTAAAGAGTTCTCTCATAGCTTATGCAGATTATGAATGGCTTACCATGTGCCTTTCACATTTGTATAAAATAATAAATTATGCTGTTTCTTCTTGTAACCAAATATTAGATATTGCACTCTTTATGTCATCTCAATTGTTATATTTGCTCTATATTTTCTTAGTTTACTATTTGGGAGCCACATCTCATATATGTGTTGTACATTTCCAGAGCTTGCGAATATACCTGACAATGGCAGTGATGATGGCACCTCTGAAGAGAACCTTGTTGGAGAAGATGATAGCTCTGAACTTGATCAGGATATTTCTGATCGTCCATCTGAGGATGATTTCAAAACCGAAGTAGATATTTCTAGAAAAGTACTTGAAAATTTGATCAAGTCAGAGAAGTCTGAACCACCTGGCATTGACGGTTCAGATATTGATACCGACACTGAAACAGAAAATGACACATCAGAAAATAAGAAACCTGAGTCACCTGTAGCTGGCAAGTCGGCTGAGTTGAAACGTGTTGATGCAAAAATCACTGATCCTGCTTCCAAACCTGATAAAAAGGATATAAACCTGGATAGGACTATATTCATCAGCAACCTTCCTTTTGATATAAGTAATGAGGAGGTAACAGTGCGCTTCTCAGTTTTTGGGAAGGTTGAATCTTTCTTCCCGGTTCTTCATAAACTCACAAAGTATGTTTGACCATCTTGTTTATCCATCTTTCTTTATCTTAAGTTGTATCAACCAGTGAACATTCACTTGGCATTCTTGCTGGTGCTAACAGTTTGTGTGCTGTCTATGCAGGAGACCTAGAGGTACTGGTTTCCTGAAGTTTTCTACAGCAGAGGCAGCTGATGCAGCAGTTTCTGCCGCAAATGCTGCTCCTGGCTTAGGAATATTTATGAAGAGTAGGGCACTTAATGTTATGAAGGCAATGGACAAGGAGACTGCTCACAAAAAGTCACTTGACAAGGCAAAAACTGAGGTTGAGGATAGACGGAATCTGTACTTGGCCAAGGCAAGTTCTTCAGCATTTCATTTTGTAGTGAGTTTCTTCCATTATTATGTTACTGAAAGTTTGATCTTCAAGCAGGAAGGTGAAATACTTGCCGGAACACCAGCTGCTGAAGGTGTGTCAGATGCTGACATGAATAAACGTAACTGGTAAGAGCTTATCCTTATTCTTCACTATTTCATATTCTAGCTAGCACATGTTTATTTTTCCTGTTGATAATGTGTTCCATACCTGTTCTTTCCATATTCTTTTTGCAAGTTGTCAGAATCAAGTTGCCAGGCCATTGGCAAATATGCTTTTATTCCTTCTAGTTAACGTTTTCACATCTTTGGATGCTATATTCATGATTGGAAGGGAATTGCACTTCTCTTTTTGATACATACATTAAAAACTTTATATTTGCAACTATAGTTGCTGACATCATTTGGCTTACATATTCTGTCAATGGTAATATTTGTTCCCCTGATATACTTGCTACCCTAGCTAATGGCAAATATTTCGTCGTATATTGACAGTATCTTTTTTATTTGTCTGTTTTAGGTTGGCTAGAAGGAAAGTGGAGATGCTTCAGTCTCCAAAGTTTCACGTGTCCAAAACAAGGCTTATCATCTACAATTTGCCTAAGACTATGACCATTAATGATGTAAAGAAGCTTTGCAGAGAAGCAGTCATTTCTCGTGCTACCAGACAAAATCCTGTCATCCGGAAGGTTTCATGGAGTTCCTTATGTTTAGTTTCTTCTCTCCTTTTTTGCTATGTGTGTTTTCTGATGCTGATGCCAATACCTTTGTTGACCAGGTAAATATCCTTAAGAATGAAAAGAATGGGGTACAGACACATTCGCGTGGTGTAGCCTTTGTTGATTTTCAAGAACATGAGCACGCTCTTGTCGCTCTAAGAGTTCTAAACAACAACCCTGGTACCCTCCACTCTTAATAGTTACTGCAGTCATGTTGTGTCAATTGCTCTGTCTCCCTGTTGCAACTTTTGTTGTCTTTCAGCCAATTGATCTTGTCTATTTAGTAATCCTTAATGTTGCCACCGTCCTTAAGTTTAATATTGGGTCAGCACACTTGGACCAGGGTTACTGACAATATTTTGCACTGAAGAAATGATGGATCATCACTGTGTGCTTGTCTTACTTACTATATTTGGTCTTTTTTACAAACTTATTGGCTGTTTGCTTCTGTTTGTTTTCGTAAAGCCATTTCCTACATGATAATTGGTACATAGTGAACAGACTTAGTTCCGGTTATAATTTATTAGTATTTTCGTTCTCTGCAGAAACCTTTGGTGCTGAACGCCGTCCAATTGTGGAGTTTGCTCTTGAGGATGTTGAAAAGGTTAGGCTTCAGAAGATTCGAATGGAACACAACCAACGCAATCGGAAGTCAGCAGCAGAAGCTGCAGAAGATCAGCAGAGTCCTTCGGGGGATCAACCTGCAGGCGACGGCCGTCATGCAGATAGCAGCAGGACATTCAGAAAAGGAAACAAGCGGAAACCACATGATAGACCATCTAAACCATCCGATTCTGGTGAAGGGCCTGCCGAGGATCCTTCAGTTGCTGGAGACCGTAGCGCCGTGGAAGGTGCAAGAAAGGGAAGACCTGCAAAGAGACCAAGGAAGTCAAATGATGGTACCGTTTTTCCAGATCGTGATCGACAAGATGCAACCCCTATTGCTGCCAAGGATCCTTCAGTTGCTGGAGACCGTAGTGCTGTGAAAGGTTTAAGAAAGGGAAGACCTGCAAAGAGATCAAGGAAGTCAAATGATGGTACCGTTTTGCCAGATCAAGATCGACAAGATGCAACCCCTATTGCTGCTAGAAATGTAAGTTTTCGTATTAAAAAAAATCTTTCCTGAATATGCACCTTATCAAGTTCTCCAGTTTTACTGCAGTAAAGTGCTGTTAAATGGTTACCAATTTCATTTTATTACAGCAAGCTGTGTCGAGTGAGCGTGATCAATCAGCTGCTCCTAAGAAAAGGAAAAACAGAAAAGATGGCCGGACAGAGCAAAAAAGAGGAAAGGCTACAAAAAGGACAAGGAAAGAACCTACCGGGGAAGGAGGCGTCGACAAGTCACTGGTGGAGCAGTATCGTTCCAAATTCTTGCAACATGGCGTGAGCAAACCCAAAGCGTAGTAGAGTCGAAGGCTAATGTCTCCAAGAGCACGTCTCCACAAAACCTTTTCAACCCCTTGTGCGTATGCCAAAATTTTGATTGTAATGTTCTGCGTCTCGGTTTAGCTGTATCTGTACCTTGGATGATGTTGACCGATTTTTATCGAGGAATCTATTTACAGCAGTGTGAGTCATCTTTCCGTTTTACATTTACCGCGGGATTGTAGATCCGGTGACTGTTTTTTTCCCTTCCGGCTGTGATGTGCTTTTGATGGAAGCTTTGCAGGAAATGAGGTGCGCCGTGTTGATTCTGATTGCTTACTATAACGTGACCTGTTTCTTTTCGTGATTGATTGCGTGTTAAAGGAAGAGGTGACGTTGTTCTTGATGGGTCATTCTTCTTGCACGAGTGTGCTGCATGTTCCTTGTGGGCATGGTGTTTGCCACATCAGATCGCTCTCTAAAAAGGAGGCCCGTTTGGTCTCTCGCCTAACCTCACTCTCATCGTGACCTGCGAGAAAGGAGGGCGATCCACACGGACAAAATGGGTAATTAATTATAATATGGTAACTGCCGTAGCTCCTAGCGACAATTTTTCTAACACCGCGTCTGCTAGTCGGACTTCTTTGAATTTTAGTCGGACTTCTTTGAATTTTTGTGAACAATTTTTCGCAGTGGGACGTTTCCCACGCTGTGGGCATGTTTGGATGGGGTGCCAGTGTTAGTTTGAAGCAAACTAACACCAAAACTAACACTTTTCATCCAAACACATGTGTTAGTTTGGTGTTAGTTGGAACTAACACCCAAAAAAACTAACAACATTGTTACTTCGGCTTATCACCACCAACAAAAGATCTTTTCTCTCGAACGAACCAAAGAACCGTAGTAAGAAGATCTTTCTCCTCGAACAACAAACCAAGACATGCATCACCATGCAAACCCAACCGAACAGGCTTTGGTGGTAATTGGTGTTAGTTTGGTGGACCCCACCCTTTTTCTCTCTCCCTCCCATTTTTCAAATGATTGGAAAAGTTACTTTAAACGCAAACTAACACCTCCATCCAAACATTCAAGGTGTTAGTTTTTTATGTGTTAGTTTGGAGGTGTTAAAAACTACCACTACCACTAACATATACCATCCAAACATGACCTTGGTGTGTACTGATGGAGTACGAGTACTAGCGGAGAGAGCAATAAATGCCAGATTTTTTCTCGAAACATTCAAGACGTACCATCAACCACTGGCCAACCGAACAGGCTGAAACTCCATCGTGCAGCATTCCGTACGCGCAACTGCCAGGTTCTAATCTGGAAGAAAACGACGTGTCGGGGTCGGAGCTCAAACGTGTACGCGGTCTATCCACGCTGGCGTGCTCGGAGCAACTGCTGCGCGCACACGTCCAGAACATGTTTCTTTTCGTAGTAGGAGGATTATTTCCTTTTTGTTTTCTTTAGTAAAAGACTCCGATCGAGCTTTACCAGTGATCATCGATCTCCCGTCTGAGTATGCAACGGTCACAACATTACCGAGTGCCGAATAGGCAGGCAAACACTCCGACACTCGAGTAGTATAGCTTTTGGTGTGGCGCGACGCGCCGACACCTACGCAAAACTGACTGGCGGCCAATGCTTCCTCGCGAAGCCTCTTCGCCGTCGGCGGCGAGCTCGGCAGATGCGGCCGCCAAGACCGCAAACAAGTCGGCATGAGCATGACTCCACTCCCCCGTGTGCCGCCGCGTAACTGTTGAGTGCACGGCTTGCCGCACGCTGAACATCCATCCCGATGGATACCCGAGAGGGAATGGGATGCGCGGCCATGTTCCCCGGTGGGCTGCCAGGCCCCACCGCGCAGTTGCAGGAGTGGATCTCGGCATCTCCCTCGCTCGCAGTCGCAGGTCTCCAGGTCAAACCAAACTCGCCAGGCGCCGGCCGCACCAGAGGATTCACAAGACCTCGCCAACGACAACGACAAAAACCGCGTGAAAGTTGAAACGAAACGCGCCGAAGAAACTGACAGAAAGGGAGAAGGAAAAAAACACCTCGCCGGGAATGGGAATGGGCAACCCCGCGCCCGCGGGATGATCCCCATTTCCGCGAACCGCCAGCTCAGCTCGGCACCCGACGTGCCCCCGCCGCCGCCCGGCAGCCGAACGGGTCAAAACCCCCCGTCCCCGGGCTCCACACGCAGCGACGTCTCCCGCCCGCGTCTTCATTAACGCCGCCCCAAATCAACAAGCCCCCCACTAGCCCGCAGGCCCGCAGCCACACCGGCCACCGGCCACACCAACCTCTCCCTCCTCCTCCCCTCCCCGCAATCCATCCCCTCGTCGACAGATCGACCCCCACCAAGCCTTGCAGACCCCGAGGCTTGCGATCGATCGGGATCGATGGAGCTGTTCGCGCGGGCCAAGGTGGTGCGCCTCAAGAGCCACCACGACAAGTTCCTGTACGCGGACGAGGACGAGGTGCACGTCACGCAGGACCGCAACGGCGCGTCCCCGAACGCGCGGTGGAGCGTCGAGGCCGTCCCGCGGTCCCCCTCCGGCGCCGCCGCCGCCGTCCGCCTCCGGAGCCGCTACGGCCGCTACCTCACCGCCTCCAACGAGCCTTTCCTCCTCGGCATGACGGGGCGGAAGGTGCTGCAGACGGGCACCACCGCCGCGCGCCCGCCGGACCCGTCGTCGGTCGAGTGGGAGCCCGTGCGGGACGGCTTCCAGACCCGCCTCAAGACCCGGTGCGGCCACTTCCTCCGCGCCAACGGGGGCCTCCCGCCGTGGCGGAACTCCGTCACCCACGACGTGCCGCACCGCACCGCCACGCAGGACTGGGTGCTCTGGGACGTCGAGGTCGTCCAGGTGCTCACGCCGGGGCCCGACCGCGCCGAGTCCGCGCCCGTCAAGATGCCCGACCCGCCGCCCGCGCCGGAGATCAGGGACCCGCCGCCGCCGCGGCACCGCCCGTCCAAGTCGTACGCCGCGCCGCCCCCGCCGCCGCTGGAGCCCGAGGCGGTGGAGGCGCCGCGGCCGGGGCCAAGGCTCTCCAAGCTCGAGGTCAGTGGCCAAATTGGTTTCGTGCCTTGATAGAATTGCCAAGTGCCTGTGCCTGCCTGATGGCGTGTACCTAGCATTGTTTGTGATGCCGTCTTGACAAAGGCATTGACTCTAGAGGCATCGTTCCTCTGTGCTCACCGCTTACTTGGTCTAGCTTTAGGCGTATTATAGTTATGCTTTTCGGATTTTCGGAAATGCATTGGGGGGATTTTCGGAAATACAGAGGGAAATGCTGATCGTGCGGAGGGAGAATGCTCTGGTGATTTATAGTTCTGGTGATTTTGATCGAAATGCCAATCGTGCTGAGGGAGAATGCTCGTAGTTACGAATCTGTGGATTTCACACTGCCGATCTCGATCTGTTTTCTTTATCCAAGTGACAATGGTGTAAAAAATTGTTCCTCATTTGGCAATTTTGCCTTCAGCTTTGCAGGATTGAACTAGCTCTATATCTTCCATAGGCTAGATTCTTAAATTCCTCCAAACTGTTGCTGAGACTGCAAGCGCTGTCCATCGTTTTTTTAGAAATAGGATAAAAATCCAGCCTCCACATTCCCAAAAGAATGCTTACAGCCAAACAAGCGGTGTCCATCGTGGAATCCATTCCTGTGCATCTTGAACAGTTTACCTGACCTGTTTGTTGTGAATCGCAATGGCAAAACTACCTGCATCGCATAGTCCCTGGACCATGGCAGTGCTTAGCTACTTGTTGAATTGGTTTGGTTAGTTCCCTTGTGTTGTCAAATCATCATATGCAAAATCACTTTTGAACTGCACAACTGACTTGGTCCTGTACAACTGTTTTGATCTGCATAGCATTGCAATTTGTCTTTGTTTTTTCAGAATTTATTTCTTCTATGTCATGTTACTTCTCGGCTTGTAGTTGGTTCTGAATAAGAGTTGACATTGAATTTATCTCATATTTCCAGTCCTCCGATTCTTTCTCCGCCCCCTTGCACAAGGTAGAGGGACGTGCCATCCATTACTACATTGCCGATGATCGGGGCAACGTGGATGATGGCATAGAGGGACACTCGTTTACATTTAATGGCAGCAACTTGGAGGAGCTCGCCCACAAGTTGCAGGAGGAGACGGGTCTGGATGACCTCATCATATGCACACGCAGCCCTATCAATGGGAAGCTCACTCCTCTCCGCCTGCAACTACCACCGAACAATGCAGCAATGCATATTGTGCTCGTCCAGGAGTCCTCAAAAGGTCAGCAAACCACTCCTTGTTTTCACCATTTCCAACTGTCCGTTTCTTCCACAAATACTTGCTTTGGCATTGAGAAATAAATAGTTGCTATCATTTGGTCTTACGGAGCCTGACTGGCTAGTTGTTGAAGCGTGATAACCTGTGTATTGTTTTTTAGATGGAATCGGCAGCCAGAGTCCAATGCCCCCCTGTTCTCTCTGTTTTTTTAACCAACATATTATTGCATTGCTGACTGCTAAGTACTTAAGCAATTAGATAGTTTCAAGTTGTGCCGACCTTGAAAAATAACTGCTTATTTGCCCTATGCTCTCATGATGTCAATATCCACAACTAATTTACAATGCTGTAGCATCTTTCTTAATGGATTTGTAAGAAAGGTCCCTATGCTCATTTAGTTGATCTTTCTACCATAAGTCAATTCAGCATACAAAGCAAGAACTAAGCAAGGGATTATTTTGTCCTAATTTCACTCGACATCTAATATAGCTCAACCTACTTAATATATCGCCTTTCAGTTTACTATAGCATTTGTGGAATCCTTCCACCTATCTGGTGGTATGCTTGACACTAACCTTATTTCTTGGGAACAAAACAGCGAGAAATAAACCAGTGCATTTCTGAGATTTTGCATGTCACTAATTGAACCCTGCTACGTAATGTGACTACTACAAATTATTCATATTAAATGGTGTTAAGTCCAGCAGAACATTTGTCTTGGTTTAAACAAGATGCCATTATTCTGTCAGTGGCAAACAAAAGACTGTCTAACGGCAATGCACTGAGCATGACTACTGTTGGTCCCGTCATGTCTCATGGTTTTGTGATGCATTGTAATGATATGATCATGTCTCATGGGTTTGTGATGCATTGTGAACGATTAGCAGTAACTATCCACCATGTCATTCATGCCAAACAATGTGCAGGATCTTTGTTTAATCAAACCGACCCAATTCATACAGATGTCTAGTTATAATACTGCAACCAGAGATGTGATTTGCACTGCTTGTAATCTGATTTGGCCGCTCGGAAGTCTTCACATAAAAGCTATCTCCTAAGAGATTTCTCTTTCATTCACTATACCGTTGCTCCCTAGAATCATTATCGAGATTGTGCTACTACTATCTTGTTGTTTCTACAACTCACCAACTGTCAACTGACCGTTCTTTTCTGTTGTGAATTTCAGTGGCGAAGACGTTCCCATGGCCATATGGTTCATAGATCATGATACTTTTTGGTGAAGGGTGTCGCCTTGAGTTTTGATGGATTGCGCATCTACATCAGTCGATCCACTCGTGCTAGTCCTGCATTTGCAGTGGGTATATCTCATTGTTGCACATGTACAGTACAAAGTAAGCGCTATATATAGTAGCTTTAAACCAGCGGAGATTGATTGTGAAAATCCGGAGAGATGTTTGATTAATTTTGTAGACGAGAGTTTGACCGTGAGCCCGTGTATCCTGGATGTTTATATTTATAGTTGCTGGAGAGACCCATCTCTAATCTCTGCGGACTCAGCATCAGCCGGCTCGTTCCTCCCCCAGTTGGATGCTGGCAGTATGCATATTCCTTCTCGGATCAATATATTTTGGACCATCTGTCGTTGACCTTTGGGGCGAGGCAACTTGCATTTTTTTTCTTGTGGCTTTTTGTGTCATGATAGTTTTTTTATACTGAATATCGATAGCGACAGGCATGGATGTAGGATTGCTGCACGCCTGCAGCCACGAGACGCTTGCCGCTGAATTACGTCACGCCGGGAGGGTGAGTACCTCGGGTCATGCTTTTTATTTGGCAATTGGCATTGCTGCGTCATCGGATCGGATCGGGTGCATCCATTCGAAGAGGAACAGGACGGAGCAGCTTTGTGACGATGGAAATGGAGGCGGAACTCCTGAACTGCAAACTTGCATAGCATGTCTAGATTTCGTACCTTGTGGCATCATACGTCCCCAGATTGAATGGGCTTCACACCCCTACATTAGACAGGATACGACCTTGGCATTGGTCGCTGCTTTGCGACCGATACAGGTAGCCCAGGGAAGGCGCGTCGCCGCAAAGTGTGTGCCGCCTTTGCTTTCCAATCTCCCTTCTCTCTCCTTTCGCTGTGCAGCCATTGCTAACCAGTTGCCAGATGCAGGAACATTTTCGATGGAGCACGCCGAGGTTGTAAGCAGCGGCTGCTGCCGCAACTTTGGTAGACCAGATGTGTGTCGGTCTCCCAGATCGCCGCCGTTGGTACTAGTAGTCCAACGGGAAAGCTCTCTGCCTCATGAAAGAAAAAATAAAAAAAAGGAAATGCTTTATCTTTTTTTTTGTCCCTAGAAAATGGATAAGCTACAGGTTGCGCATGCGCTGGACCTGGACCTGGACCTGGACCTGGACCTGGGCATGGAAGCCGGTCAACGCAACATGCCAGACGGGCGGAGCACCCGTCCCAGTCAAAGAAAGCTTTGGCACGGAACCCAGCCTATCCGGCGCGTGCCAATCTCGCTCCTCCTCCCATCACAATTCACAATGACTTGACTCATCAGTAGATAGTAGATGTGTAGATCATCACCAGGGGGCGGATCTAGCCCTTTCCATCAGGGTCATCTGACCCGATAAGATTTTTTTTATTCTCTAAGTGAATCACTGTTCATTGCTAAGCTAGACAAATATTGACACCGTCATTTTAATAGAGCTGACCCCGGTGGCCAACTCGGCTGGATTCGCCTCTGATCATCACAAGCAGCTCGCTAAGCATCATCAGGTGACAATTAGTGCAAAACCCGTCAGCTCACGTCCGTCGCGCTGCATTCGTCGTTGTCTGCCGGCTCATTGGCTCGACCGGGTCGCCGCGCCGTCGGCGAACATGCCAGCCAAGCGAGGGGCGCGCGGGGCAAAGCCGGTCACGTCACGCCCGCCCGCCTGCCGTATTGCGCTGCCCACTATGCCGCCTGCCTGCGTCGCCGAGTTAAGCTAAAGGAGTTGACCCTAAATACGTTGCCTATCCACTAATCTACTAGTATCTTGCCTTTTCTGTTAAACGTCCACATCTGTCGCCCGTGTTTGGTTGGGGGAGAGAAATAAATTTCTTCCGGGAATGTGAAAACACTGTACGAGCTATCCGCCTGAACTCGATTTTCATTCTACGAACTTTTTCCCTTTCGAGGCATCAGAAAGGCGTCACACCATCTGCTCGACTCAAACGATGACGCCATTTTCTGTTTGGAATTTGACGCAATTTCACGAGGGTTTTTACAGAAAATCCATCCGGTCTGTGCAAGTTTCTGTTGACATTCCAAACAATAGATAGCCTGAACTGAAAGCGGAGGAAGAGGAGGGTCCCGGTCACCGTCGCCCGGCCGGCCCCACCGGCCATGTGATGACGTGAAAGCGAGAGTGGTGGAGTGGTAGCCTTCCTTCCTTGCGCGGCCGCGTCTCGGCACGGCATCTCTCTTTCCCTTCCCTTCTCTTTCCTCCCCGGCTGCTCCGCTCGCTCCCGCATCTCGCCGCCTCGCCCGTGCGGGCTCTGGATCGCTCCCGCCCTCCAAATGCGACCGCATCATCTCCCCCTCCTCCTCTTCACCGCCGCCGCCGCCGCTCTACCGTTGCCCGCCGATTGCCGCCACCCCGGCGGCCTCCACCACGCCGTCCCTCCGCCGCCGCCGCCCCACGGCAAGAGCACCAGCAGCGCGGTCACCGCCGCGCTCGCCGCCGCGGCGTCGGTCCTCGCGCTGGTCCTGCTCTACCTCTGCGCGGCCATCGCCGCGCGCCGCTTCCGCTCCCGCGGCGCGGTGGGGCGGGAACCGGCGGCGGCGGCGGCGGCGGCTGGGTCCTCCTCCTCCTCGTCGTCCTCGGCGGCGTCCCGCGCCGCCGCGTTCCTCCGCCGGAACGGGCTCCAGCACCACCGCCCGGCCTTCACCTACGAGCAGCTACGCGCCGCCACCGCGGGGTTCGACGCGGGCCGGAAGCTCGGCGACGGCGGGTTCGGGACGGTGTTCCTCGCGTACCTCCCGCCCGCCGGCCGCCCCGCCGCCGTCAAGCGCCTCCACGTCCCGCCGTCTCCGTCCCCGTCGTTCCCTTCCGCGGCCGCCACCATCACCAAGTCCTTCTGCAACGAGGTGCTCATCCTCTCGGCGCTCCGCCACCCGCACCTCGTCCGCCTCCACGGCTTCTGCGCCGACCCCCGCGCGCTCCTCCTGGTCTACGATTTCGTCCCCAACGGCACGCTCTCGCACCACCTCCACCGCCGGGCCGGCGCGCCGCCGCCCCCTCCGCTCCCCTGGCGGACCCGCCTCGCCATGGCGGCCCAGATCGCGTCGGCGCTCGAGTACCTCCACTTCGGCGTGAAGCCCGCCGTCGTGCACCGCGACGTCACCTCGTCCAACATCTTCGTGGAGGCCGACATGCGCGCCCGCCTCGGCGACTTCGGCCTCTCGCGGCTCCTGGCGCCGCCGGACGCGTGCTCCACGGGGGCAGCCCGAGAGCTCGTGTGCTGCACGGCGCCGCAGGGGACGCCGGGGTACCTGGACCCGGACTACCACCGCTCCTTCCAGCTCACCGAGAAGAGCGACGTGTACAGCTTCGGCGTCGTGGTGCTGGAGCTCGTCACGGGGCTGAGGCCCGTGGACGTGGGCAGGGAGCGGCGGGACGTGACGCTGGCGGACTGGGTGGTGGCCAAGATCCAGGTCGGCGAGCTCAGGGAGGTGGTCGACCCGCCGGTGCTCGGCGAGGGCCCCGGCGTGATGGCGAGCGTCGAGGCCGTGGCGGAGCTGGCGTTCCGGTGCGTGGCGCCGGACAAGGATGACCGGCCCGACGCCCGGGAGGTGCTGGCCGAGCTCAGGAGGATCCAGACGATGCTGCCCGACCATCCCGGCGGCAAGGGTTCTTGATCCAGGCTGTACAGAATGGTGTTGTCTGCATCAGAATTGAGCCTGCTCGATCTCAGGGCCGAAATCCTTCCATTGTCCAGGGCCATGACTCATGTGCTGACATCTTGACCTGAGGATTAGGCGATTAGCACCACATCCTAAATGTAAGAATGTTTGCGGCTTGTGCTGGCATTTGTCAAAGACATGTGCCTCATGGTTGAACTCACCGAGAAGAACAAGAATTTAGCATCATGCAGTGTGTAGTCTAGTTCTGTCAGTATGTACAAGTTCTACAAATAGTAACAACCCCCAAAATCAAATGCATTCCTCCAGACTCCAATTTCCTCGGTTTCTCGGCAATATTGCACGTCGTCACTGAATGAGTCATCCACCGTCGCCGACCCATTGCGATGCGCCGCGCCGCGCGCACGTTCGTCAGTGTCCCATCGGCTCCCCGTTTGCTTGAGAAGATCGTGTGCCGTGGACTCTCGCCATGGCCCTCGAGAGCTCCACGACACGACTGCACGAGCGAGCACGGCCAAGCCGGAGGCCCACCTGTAATAGTAGTAGCATCCCGTGGCCCAGCTGTAAGCGTGTGTTGTGTGTGGGAGAAGCCCTGAGCCCCTGGATGACTCTCTGATTCAGAATCCATCTACCTGAAGCCCGCCAGCATCGCCCATGCACCCGCTCACGCTCTCCTCCACCGCGCTCCTCCGCCTCATCAAGTCGCTCTCGCCGGCGGCGGGTCCGGGGGCCCACCTCACGGCCTCGGCGATCCACTGCCTCCTCTTCAAGGAGGGGCTCCTCCACGCCGGTGCGCACCTTCCGACGGCGCTGCTCTCCGCGTACGCCGCGCTCGGCTGGCCGCGCCACGCGCGGGACCTGTTCGACGAGATGCCCGAGCGGGGCCTCGTCGCCCGCACCGCCATGGCGCGGGCGCACGCCGCGTCCGGGCAGGCGGCGCAGGCGCTCGCCGTGTTCGGGGACATGCTCGCGGACGGCGTCCTCCCGGACAACGTGGCCCTGGCGGTCGCGCTCGCGGCTTGCCACCGGGTGGGCTCGTCCTCCGCGGCGGCCAGGAAACCTTGGAAGATGGTTCATGCCCTCATCGTGACAAGCGGCATTGTGCCGGATGTGTTTGTCTGCACCGAGCTGATCAGAGTCTACGGGGAGTGCGGCGAGCTGTCTGTTTCCCGGAAGGTGTTCGATGAGATGCCGGTGAGGAGTACTGTTTCGTGGAACGCCATGGTGCATCAGTATGTCAGGCACAGTAACGTTGGCGCTGCATACGAGCTGTTTCTGGCAATGCCAAGGAGGGATGTGGTGTCATGGAACACGATGATTGCCGGTTATTGCCTCGTTGGCCGATGTAGGGAGGCACTAGGATTGTTTCGTCAGATGGTATCACCGTCTTCATGTCCAGTTCGTCCGAATGGACCTACGATGAGCACTGTCCTTGCTGCTTGTGCGGGTGCAGGTTGTTTGGAGACTGGGATTTGGGTCCATGCGTACATAGACAGGAACCGCTTGAATGATGATGGGTCATTGGATCGGAGCTTGATAGACATGTACGCCAAATGTGGAAGCATCGAAAAGGCCCTTCAGGTGTTTGAGAAGGCACCTGGGAAGAGGGACCTGTACTCATGGACAACTGTGATTTGTGGATTGGCAATGCATGGTAGGGCTTCTGATGCTCTACGGATGTTTGATGTGATGCAAGATAAGGGTATACGCCCTGACGATGTTACTCTTGTTGGGGTACTGAATGCATGTGCACATGGTGGGCTCGTAGATGAAGGCCTTCACCACTTCTACTCTATGGAGAAAAAATACGCAATCGTACCCAAAATTGAACACCATGGGTGTATCATTGATCTTCTTGGTCGGGTCGGTAGATTGCAAGAAGCATACAACATGATCAGGACCATGCCGATGAAGCCCAACGCAGTAATCTGGGGTGCATTCTTAAATGCATGCAAAGTTCACAGCAATGTGGAATTTGGTGAGATTGCAGCAGCTGAAGTCAGCAGGTTGGATCCAAACGACCCCTGGGCAAGGGTGATGTTGTCCAGCATGTATGCAAAAGCTCAGGACTGGAGCAGTCTAGCCAGAGAGAGGAAGGAGATGAACAACCTCCAGATGAAGAAAACACCAGGGTGCAGCTCAGTTGAGCTTGATGGGGAGGTGCATGAGTTTGTCGCTGGTGGTTTTCAGCATCCCCAGCTTGGTGAAATCTGCACTGTACTAGAGGATATTGAAGCACAAACACATGCAGGCTAGAGATGCGGATGCCTCATCTTCTGAGTTTTTTTTCTTCTGCCATTGATGTTGTATGTAGTTGCAAGTTTCTTGGTCTCCACAAAGAGTTAACTGACTTTAGTGCTTTCCATTAGCTGTGAATGTCCTGACTCCTGAGGAAAGAACTTTGAGTTTGGTCATACTGCAAAGAACCGAAGGAGGTTAACGTTAGGGCCCAGAGTAATGATTACATGCTGACAAAAATCTGTTTCAATTGATTATACTGGAAGTGGAATTAGCAATTGAATCTAGTGGAGGTATAGCACCGACTAGTGGACAAAAGGTACAGGAGAAAAAACGCACCGCATTACTAGTTTGTTTTGCTTGTCATGTTATCATGTTACAAAAAAAAACCTGGTATCCCATCTTGATTGTTCATTAACCATGTTTTGTTTTTTGACAATGAGCACCCGTAATTATACAGGATTTCTAAGTTACAAAATCTAGAGTATGTTTGATATTTCTCAAATTTATAAGTGAACTGGTATTTCTCTTCTATTCAGATGGGGGAGGCTTTGAACCTTCTGGCATATGTACAGTCTTTTTTATGACCTAGATAATGATGTAATTATTTTCGTCCACTTGCAGTTGTCTTATTGAATGTTTGAATGTTTTTTTTTGTTTGAGAATTTTCAAATGAAAATATTATACATTTCAGTGGGATCCTGTAATGCTGACACACATTGCACAATCGATTGCTATGTTTGAGTATTTGACAAGACATCAATTTATTGAAACTCTGCGACTACTATGCCTTCATTGCTGCTTGGTGGATAGCATAGTTGTAACACTAATTATTGCATAAACATTTTGTTCTCTATTTTGAAGTTGTTTTTGCATAATATATGGCATACTGTTGTGTTTCAGCTTTTTATTCTATGATACTTTGATGTTCCCAACTATAGCTATCAGTGTGTTCCTTTTTATGACCATTTTTCTTTTTGCGCATGCAGGATGATGCTAGACATTTAGAAACATCTTTTTTTTACTTTGTTTTGTACCGAAGTGAGGACTTTAATTGCACAGCATTTTGGATACAAACCAAAACTGCTTTATGGGTCTGGCATTTGTTTTATCCTGATTGAATAGGACTTTACACATGTAACTGAATATTGTACATCAATAACTAATTATTTAATCTGAGATATTTATTCTGCAATGTTTGAACTTGCTTGTTTTCCTTGATCTAGACCTGGTTTTGAATTTAAATGGGTGGTCGGAAACTGCTAAGTGCTATCAAAAGCCTGTAGGTGTTTGCTCGTTCATCTAACGTGTACTTTTAATTAAGTGCTGCGACCAATGAATGTATAATTGCTTTGGTACTTATGGATCTCAACTTGCCATTGTACAAAATGCAAGCTTGCGACCCGACTTTTATTTTTTTAATATCCTAATAAATAAACATATGTTGGTGATAAT
The DNA here is from genome assembly GCA_947561735.1 of Cenchrus americanus. Classification (NCBI taxonomy): domain Eukaryota; kingdom Viridiplantae; phylum Streptophyta; class Magnoliopsida; order Poales; family Poaceae; genus Cenchrus; species Cenchrus americanus. The sequence continues at coordinate 5,389,847 of OX387240.1, read as the reverse complement.
TCTATTGTTCTAGTAACTCAAGATTTTAAATACTTTGCCATCTATATGATTTATCCAATTTCAGGGTATGGACTTTTGTTTCCATACACATGTCAAACATATTCTAACATATGAAGACTTTGGTCTATCAATGGTCTTCTTGGTAGGGTCGGGAGATTGCAAGAAGCATACAACATGATCAGGACCATGTTGATGAAGCCTAATGCAGTAATCTGGGGTGCATTCTTGAATGCATGCAAAGTTCACAGCAATGTGGAATTTGGTGAGATTGCAGCAGCTGAAGTCAGCAGGTTGGATCCAAACGACCCCTGGGCAAGGGTGATGTTGTCCAGCATGTATGCAAAAGCTCAGGACTGGAGCAGTCTAGCCAGGGAGAGGAAGGAGACGAACAACCTCCAGATGAAGAAAACACCAGGGTGCAGCTCAGTTGAGCTTGATGGGGAGGTGCATGAGTTTGTCGCTGGTGGTTTTCATAGAGAATATGGAAGCACAAACACATGCAAGCTAAAGAGTTGTGGGCACCTCATCTTCTGAGTGTTTTTTTTCTTTCATGATGCGTGTTGTTGCAAGTTTTTTGGGCTCCACAAAAATTTAACTGAGCTCAGTGCTTTCCATCAGCTATGAATGTCCTGATCATATTTTTCTTATATTGTTATTTTTACGCTGATGTTTATTTTTCTTGGTACCGGTCACGGCGGTAGGCCTTTTCCGCCAATGTTTATTTTTGATAAATTTTCAAATGGTCCTATAATTTTGCAAAATGATTAAAAATATAAAAAATTCTAAAAAAAAGAAAACTCATGGCAAAAAGAATCAAACATTTGGCACAACAGTAAGTTCTCAAGAAAAATGGCACAACAGTAGCTCAGAGATTAGTCAAATCTTCAGTTCGGAGTCATATAAGAATCTGATCCTGCTTTAGTTTCTATTGTGTATTCCTCTTCGTAAGGCATAGCTCCACAGATGCGTGCTCATGTTCCTGTACCACTGTGCGGCGTGCGTTTTCTAATAGATGAATAAATACATATATGGTGGGTGGTATAGTACAGGAATATTTCACAGGACACATTTTGTGCAAACAGCATCAGCATGCATCTATTGCAGGTTGCAACCTGCAGTGCCCAAGCCATGTTCACTCAAATAAATTTGGATCCTCTCCAAATAAATAATAAATTTGGAAGGGAACATTCCACTCACAACTGCAATCAAACCTGCAACTTAAGGTTCAGCTGATGCCATGCAATCAAAGCTGCAACTTAAGGTTCAGCTGATGCCAAAACAAATCTAAAGCGGCAACTTATTCCTATTCATGGTCATACAACTCCATTACATGCCTCACGTACATTGAATTACTTGACACTGAGGTAAGTCTGGGACAATGATAACCTGCCTAGCACAAGAAATCAAATAAAACCCACCCAGCAGAATCGATCTCAAGAGGTCAAAAACCAAATATAAAGTTCTAAACCTTTCAGCCATCACTTCTTTTGTTTCTTCCCGGGCTTCAGCTTGATGACCTCATCAAAGTAGAGTACACCCTTACCTTTGTACACCTCTGGGGGCTTGCAGTTCCGGACTGCACCGGCGAACTGGTGCACCCTGTCTTTGTCAATGCCGGTGCAGCAGATTATGTTGGGTTTGAAGCAGAAGACGCGGACGGCAGGTGGTGCCGTAAACTGCACCTCGTGACTGTACCCCAGTTTCAGGAACAGCTCACGGCCTTGGCTCTCTGACCTCGCTTTGAAACCGACCCCCACGAGCTTCAGAAACCGGAAAAACTTGGCTTCCATTGCAGATCGCTGGATGGTTTGATTGTTTGGCGCTGAGGTTACCTCTAACATAGTGAAAAAGACGAGGAATTATGATCAGAACAAGAACATATTCCAAGTAAACTTAAAGATGATGGAATGTGAATGATATAAAATCGTATCAGAACACCGCAACATACTGAATGTCAAATAAATTAGGCCATCAAATAGTATTTATATCATTTGTTGATAGCAGTACAAGATGCCCAATTTTTATCAATGTTTCACAAGGCCAATGAGTGTAACGACTAATTCAATCGAGTTGTAAAACACTACAGAACCTTCTCTAACCATCCAAGGTGCAAAAATGAAGGCAGATGTAGATCAGATGAAGTTGCAGACTTGCAGTTATGCCAAATGGGGGTAACAACAGCAATCAACACCAAGATAGTCAGGCAAGTAAGAATCTAGCAACAGAACGGTAGCTTCATACATGTTCCAAGTTGAAAGACTTATCACTTGGAAAACATGTGGAACGCAGAATCTCAGACAATGGGTGGTACAGGAATTCAGGATTGTTGTGAACCATGGCTGGCTGAGATTGCCAAAACTGCCACAAGGATCAGTAAGGTAGATCACAGTGCACTACTAATTCTGCAAGTCAGAGACACATTGTGAGCGGTCAGTGATACTGGATCAATGAGAACCGCCAGCACAAACAGGGGCACTGGGATATCTATGAATCACGAAGATTTGGCAACACAGCGCATTCAGGAGAATTATGTCAAGGCCATACATATCATTCCCAATTCCCTGGAGAAAAGATCATGCACTTTACTACCACCTGCACATGCAAGCATTGGGGCGATAGCATGCAGACTCCAGGTTCAATGAATCCGGACTGCCCCTGCTGGCCGCCCAGGCCACCGGAAATGGCACCACGCACAAGCCACTTTCCACTCCGCCATTCCTTAACTGAGGAAGCTGCTCGCCCCCGCCAGTTGCAGTCTGCCGCATCCCTCCCCAGTCCCCACCCTCGATAGCAGTGGCGGAGCCACCACTATGGCAAGCCATGGCGGCTGCCACACCTGACCAGTCACCTAATCACCAATTAGTAGTATACTTAGTCACTAATAAGTTCAGAAAATGTTGTCTAATTAGTCTAATTACATCACGCTTGCAGCGTGAAAGGAGATTGCGTCCAGTATCAAAGCTTTCTCAATGCTGCATGCCACTACCTATTGTTGTCCTGTCACCTTAGATATTTATTTAGAATGAATTTTCATCGAACATCTTGCCGGCTCGCCGCACTATCCTATTTAGTTCCCAAAATTTTCCTAACTACATGTCACATCAATCTTCGAACACTATTTTCAAACAACTATGATTCGAATGATGATCTCTAGTACATTTATGCATATTTGATGACTATGTCTATATAATTAATAGTAACCTTCGCCATAGGTAGATTTTGATCTTAGCTCCGCCACTGCTCGATAGGCCGCTGCCGCCAGACTCTCCTCTAAGCCCACCAGCCATGGAGCCCTCCCCAGACAACCCCGAACCCGGAACCCTAAACCTAACTCAGCCACCACCATGCCTCAATCCAAGAGAGAGAGAGAGAGAGAGAGGAGCAGCAGAAGGAATAGAATCCACCTCATCGCTGGCCGACTACCACTACCCACCAGAGCTGGGCGAGCACGAATCAGCGGAGAGGAAGAGAGAGCGACAGTGCTCGGACAGAGAAGGCGGCAGCTGCGCTGCGGCTGTGGCGAGGAGTGCGCCAGTGTGGTAGAGGGAGAAGGTTGACTGTAAGGTGCACGTGCTGACTGCTGGCTGCTGAGGCGTAAACGCCCTCTCCATAAAAAACTATATGTTTTCCCAAAGATATACACAAAAGGGGTGCTCGGTTGTGCTGGCTGTGGCTGCAGCTGCAGCAGTCACCAAGCAGCAGTTACAGGCGCTGCAGCAGTCTAGCAGGAGACGGGAACATAATGGTGAATAAAGGAAGAGAACGTTCAGCTTTGTCAAATACATGTGTTCGAATGAATACAGTGTTCTTTGGACAAAATGAACCACTTGAACTACTTCTCACAAATATGAAATAAAAATACATGCAGTAAAGTCCTATCTTTGAAGCCTTTCTCAACCTCAGCATAACCAAGTGCATTCAAGTGTGCGTTTGGCCGATTTCCTTTTCCAACTTGTTCGGCAAACAACATTCGGAGCACCTCAGTGTTCTCGGAGTTCCAATTAATTTCAGGCATCTATCCAACTCGCAAATTCCATATTAGAAGGCATATAATCTACTTCACTAGGCAATAGCCATGATACTGTCCATAAAATTGTATCATTGAACAACAAATAGAATCAATTTTGCGTGAACTCTACTGTAATCTAGGATTGCACCAACAAATCAAACCCCATTTTGGACTACGAAATGCACTAGGCATACAAAACAAACCAAATTTTCAGATCAAAACTGGAAAAAAAATACCTTCCTGCAGACGTCTGCCCGATGGGTTCCTACGGACGGCGGCGGTCTGGAGGCTCCGGGGGTTGGCGGCGGGGGTCGGCGGCCGGCGGCGTGGGTCGACGGCCGGCGGGGGTCGAGCGGCCAGCGGGAGGAGCAGCAGGCCAGAGGCGAGGGAAATGGAAGAAGGAAGGCTGGTGCTCGCAGTTTGGGAGGCCGGCTTGGTCGATGTCGGCCGGCGGCGGGGTCGACGACGCCCAAACCCTAGGCGGCGGCGCAGGACCCCGGGCGCGAGTCAGAGGAGGCAAAGGGGAGCCGCGCGGGGACGGACCAAGAACAGCGAATCGTTTTCTTAACCAGTGGTACCAAGTACATTAATATGATCCATAAACTGATGGTGATCAAGAATTTATCATCGTATATGTTATTTTGTTATTCGTTCGAGAAAATACACCCTCCGTCCCAAAATAATTGACTTGACATTGACTTCTACAATTCACGTTTGATCATTCGTCTTATTTGAAAAAATTGTCTGAAATATTATTTATTTTCTTTATTACATATTTTATCATCATATATATTTTAAATATATCATAATTGTTCTTACATTTGCACAAAATTTTTGAATAAGATGAATGGTCAAATATACCTGTAAAAAGTCAAAAGGTGCGAAATATTTTGGGACGGAGGGTGTACATGATATATACCACTTAGGCCATGAAATCCAATTGTAAGATTTGATATATATTTTCTATTTTATTTCATGTCCTTATAGTTTTCTAAAAATCTACTCTCTCTATCCCCGATTATGTGTCGTTCTAGCTCCAGTATCATGTCCCAAATTAAGAGTCACTCCAGTTTCATAGAGGTAACCTTAATCCATCCTTGTGCATGGTTTGGAACGACTGATAATTCGTATTCAGTTCTAGTTCTGATTTTTAAGCGGATATTCTAGCATAGCGTAAGCTATCACTTTTTTTATGAATGAATAAGAGGTCAAACGATTAAAGTGAGTTCAGATAACCTCAAACTATGTTTTGCTTTAATTTACTCCCCTGAACTATGTTATTTGGTTCAACTTACTCTATAATGTAATTTATTATTTCTATTTTTTCATATAAGTTGAATTTTAATTTGAGATTTTGCATAATGGTAATGGACATCATAATACATGTTAAAAGATATTTGACTAATTGTTTATCAATAGTTTTTATATAATTTGTATCGTAAGGATAAATTTTATTATTAAACATCTTAACTGTGAAAATAGTGATGATTCATGGTATATTTTTTTAACATGTCTTATGTTGTTTGTTATCATCTTACAAACTTTGAACTTAAAACTCCACTTGTGCAGCGATTGGGCTTGTACTCCAATGGTAGGACAGTCCAGTGGGACGCTACCAGCGTTATGCGTTAAGTGGTAAGCGACGTTCCCGTCGACGACGATGCGCCATTGGTGACTTCGAGAATCTCCAGATTTGCTGGTGCTCGATCCTTCGGAGGTGCTCATAGAGGTAGAGTTTGCGTACGCGTATTCATAGGGGTGAGTGTGCGTGCGTATTGTGAGCGTCTGCGTTGTAGAATTCTCAAAAAAAACCACTTGTGCATGACAAAAAAATGTGTTAAAGGGTAGATTGAACTAAATAGTGTGACAAAAATTGTATAAAAATCAAAATCAAAATAGCTAGCAACCGTTATGCCATGTTGTTAAGGTTCACATGAAAAATGTATGAACCATACAACACGCACACGCACACACTGTCACTTTCCACACAAATCGTGCATGTCAGCCTCTCTATGCACATATCGATGCTTTCTAAGGAGCCTGAGTTACCCGCAGCGGTTATATGTCGCCGAAGCGACAAATTCGCAAACTGTCACGCCGGTGGGACCCACGTGCTTCGTCCACCTTTGTCGCACTTCGGCCCTGAGCTCCTAGCAAAGCCGGATTAGTGTGGCGGTGGGCGGCGGCGGCGGGAGCCGCCGCAGACGGCAGACTGTGACAGAACCACTCAAAATAATTTTGTATTATCGCCTAATCCTGTCCACGTGGCCATTAAGTAATAATAAAGAACTATTCTGTCGCTTCTCCCGAGTAAAGCTCGGTAAATCACTTACAATAGGATCGAGATATGCGCTAAACCCACATGAAGGTGGGACCAGAGTACAACATTACATTACATTACATTCATTACATTACATTACATTACATTACATTAAAGTCCATAAGTACTTAAAATTACAATCCAGGTTTCGAGTACATAAAAGTAAACATGGTTCAGAGTTTTAGACAGCGGAAAGTAAACTAAACGCATGATACACACAGGAGGTCATCCATGCATATCACTTCTCATCATCGTTCTCCCATTCAATCTCCCATCCATATGGAATAACACCAGGCTAGATAGGGTTACCTGAAAACAACAAATAAGCAAGGCTGAGTATATTAGTACTCAGCGAGACTGACCCGTCAAAATAAAGACACAACTAGACATGCAAGGCTTTTTGGCTGGTGGATTTGTTTTGCCAAAAGCATCTAAGAGTTGATCCTTACTTTCAAGTTTTAGCTCAAGTTCTAGTATGTTAACCATTCTAGATAAACACCTATCTAAACAAGTATGGTTGTACAAACAAGACTAATCATACAACAATATTAATCCAAAATGTTCCATAAATAAATATGGGGTAGCAAGTGGTCAAGCCGACTCAGATAACGGCAAGTGACCGACGATCGATCGATTTATATCCTTGCAAGGTAAACCCAAGATACACGGAAGAAGGTAGACCAAGTGCAGTGTCTACCACAACCAGGCGGTTCCCAACGTCCACAGTTTGGGATCAGACGCTACAAACTCTGGTACACAGTTATCTGGAGGGTCTATCACGACCAGTCCGAAACTCACCCACTATACCACGGGTAGCTAGCCCAAATACGCAACCCAAGCGGGTAGCTAGAAAGATCCCGCCCCGGTTCAGAAGGTACTAAGCTTACCGGTCTCATTCCCGACAAGCACTTGGTACGTTCAATAGCTTAAATCAACACAATGCTACTCAGTCGAGACCAAACCCATTGCTCTTACCACATGAGCGAGTCAATTTATCCATTTATTATTCCAACATAACATCCTATATCTCGCAAGCAATTAGTCATTACTCAACTTGTACCGTGTCCTTAAAGCATGGCACTAGCGTCCTAACATACTAGTAAAAGAGCATAGGAGTCCTAAGAATCATGCATCTAGGTTTCAAACAACTCCTGAAACTTAAAATGCACAAGTACAACATAAATACTGAAATGTAAAAATAGTATGAACTTTTAATAAAAAGGTTAGATGAAATCGGACGCCATTTGGTCAAGACCTCTTCGACGGGTCCAAACTCGAAAATTTTGAACTGAAGTTTGAAATCTCCAAATACGAAAGTTGTAGACCACATATCCTTCTACAACTTTCCCAAAGGGCGGCCTATGCTTTTCTCAACCGTTTCCCCAGAAAATCACTGCAAAGTTTGGGGTTTTCTCGGTTTGGTCAATAAAGTGCTCTTAGCTTCAACTAAATTTTTGGAGTGTTTCCACTTTAAATTTCAAATGCCACTAATTAGATGAAATGTGTTCCCGGAGATAACGAACAACTTTCTTATTGGCCGATTTTGAAGCACTAATGCAAAATTTTGAGAACACCCTAGATTGCTGCAGCGAGGTCTAGGGGTTTGACTTGGGTTTTGAGGGATTTAACCCATGGGTGGGTATTTGACCAAGTCAACAATGTTAGTGAACATGCTTAGCTCCACTAATTAAGATGGTTACTATTCCTCAAAAATTTGGGGTGTTACAACATTGCTGACATTATTGATGTGCTCAATTACATAGTCCCTAGGAGGAAGTGGATCCAAAGGGAATTTGCTATTGCTAGGAATGCAAATTCTTATAATGAGCCTCATGACACATACAATCTATATTTCCGTACCACTGTGCAAGAACAAGCTTTCTTCAATAGTTTAATGGATTACACTATGTTTGCTCATGAGAGGGTTGACTTTGGATATCTTGAGTCTAAACCTGTTTTAGCTGGTGTGGCTACTAAACTTGAGAATTTAGGCTTGAAAACATTCCTTGAGCATAGGTGTGATTGGAATGACACCATTGTTAGACAATTTTATGCCACCTATGAGATGGATTTTGATGCAAAGAATATTAAGTGGGCGACAAGAAAAAGTGAATATGAAGCCACTTTTGCGGAGCTTGCAGTAGCAAATCATCTTGACTATGAATATTTCGGTGTTGGTGTCAATGTGTATAGTGAAGATATTCCTGAAAACATTGCTGTCTTTCATGAGCCTGGTACACCTGCTTCACTTTACTGAACTGGTTAGCAACAGGGCTTAGACATTAGCCTGTTGCCATCAATAACATCATAAGACACACATTCATGCCTAAGAGTGGGAATAAGGACAAGGTCCGAGAACACTATTGGAATGTGATAGACCATATAATGAATGAAACTAGGTTTGATGTTGTGCTTCTTATTCTTGAGCAGATGATAGTAAAAAAACGTCTTGTCAGAGATAGCATTTATTTTGCTCCTTACATTATGTCTTTGATCAAGGCTAAAACTGGGTTCAATGGTCCATGTGATGTGAAACATGAACTTTATCGACCTTTCTACAATGTCAAAGCTTTTCTCAACAAGCCATTGACACCTTATGGGCAAGCTGCAGAGGCTCAAAACGTTGATGAAAATGTTGAGGCTCATGCTAGTGACGATGACAATGCTAATGTTGATAACTTGGGCCATGTCAATGTTGATGAGGATGCTTATGTTATGCCACCTCCTCCCCCTCCTCCAGTTCATCCCATGTAGCCACAGTGGGAGCCTCCAGCTGGATACTTTGATTCATATTTCTCTAATATTCAACAGTCGATGAATACCCAATTTCAGCAGATGCAAACCGGGTTCAACTCCCATTTTGAGGCATATGGGCAGCAGATGAATGATACAATTCACACTATGCAGCAGGGTTTTCAGCAGCAAATTGACACTAGCCTTAACACTTTTGGTCATCATGTCTATAACACTATGCATGAGCCCATAATGACAAGGTTGGATAATATGCAAACAAGCCTTCAGAGTGACCTCAGTGCCTTAATTGATAGATTTTCTTAGTTATCCACTTCAGAGCAGTACCAGCAGATCTCTGATCAACAGACCCAGCTTCAGGGGTGACTGGCAAGTCATCGATACCACATGATAAAATTCATCTCTTATGCTCGATTACTTCTTTGCTTAGTTTCCTCTCAAGTACTTTACTTTGAGCATTTACCTTCTAGAGATTGAATTATATCTTTTCACCCTAGGTTGCAAACCCCCAACATAGGAATAGAATAGCTAAAAATTTAATTCTCTTTGTGGTTCTAATTAAATTTCTCAAGTGTTGTGTTTTTAGATTTTAAACTGCCTATTCACCCCCTCTAATCGGTATCCTAGATCCTACACTCCCCACCCTCTTCCTCCTGTCCCCCACCCTCTTTCTCCTCCCCCACGATGGATACTCTGACCTTGACCCTCTGCTTCCTCATTCATTTGTACATTCGGTACAAATTGGACAAGCAAAATCACCTGAGCACCAATTGTGCATGCACTCCTGACATAACACCTCCAATTTTTAGTACCTTCTAACTGCATAAGCTCCCAAAACACTGGTTCACTTCTGTTGAACACAGCCATCACCGACAATTTCCATTGCTCTTCATCTTTCCTGAATGCCTTGTACAGCCAGTTGGTTATGACCCCCAAGGTCTTTCTTCGGCTCTTGTAAGATCTCTCACCACTGTTCTAAACAGTGACAGATCAACTCCTTCAGACCATATCTAATTTCTCCAGAACCATAAAACAATTGAACCCGGACTGTTTGTGACATCCCTGATATCATATAGTGTACAAATGACTTGGATTAACTACTAAAAGCACTATGAGGTAAATTTGCAAGTAAATTAAAGTAGTTGTGAGCAATAAGGTGTTTCTAAATTAACTATTAATACTACTATTTCCTGAATTTCTACGCTAATTATAGTATTTCTAAACTATTTTCTGAATTTCTAAACTATTTTATGAATTTCTAAACTATTTTCTGAATTTCTACGCTAATTCTACTATTTCTAAACTATTTTCAGAATTTCTACGATAATTCTGCTATTTCTAAACTATTTTATGAATTTCCACGCTAATTCTAGTATTTCTACACTATTTTTCTAAAATTTCAAACTATGTTATAAATTTCTACGTTCTAGTATTTTTGAAATATTTTCTAAAATTCTAAACTATTTTCTAAATTTCTAATATTTTCAGAAGTTCTAAAAATATTATCAGTGGAACGGAAGAGCTTCGATGTGGTCACCTTCTTCTCTACCGGACAACTCCGTCGTCTGATACTGCTGGGAGGTCCTCTGTCGTCTAATGATGCTGGGAGCAGCACCCCGGGTGCAACTGCTTTTATAGGAGGGGGACACCTACCGCCATTTGCAACGGCGGTAGACCTGCACTGCGCCCGCCCAAAGGGCGGTTGGACCTGCCTGCCTATCAAACGGCGGTTGGGCGGTCAACCACCCTTTCCTCTAGCGGCTGCGCCAACCGCCCTTTTACCTTGCGGTTGGTTGTCGCGCTCTAGGACCACGTTACTACCGCCATTTGAAACGGCAGTTATAGGACCTGCCGCCGTGTGAAACGGCGGCAAGTTTCTCCCGCCATTTCAAACGTCGGTTCAAGGCTACTTTTGATGAAGTTTGAAACGACTATTTATTTTCGAAAAATCTCTACTCCTAAAAAGTATGAGGTGGAGAATTTTTCCTGGTCGAACTCCCACCCCCGGTGAACGTACGTTCACTGCCTCGCGTGCCACCCGCGCCCCACCCTCTCCACGGTAAAAAAAAACGCAAGGCGCCCTCGCGTCCCCTCGCTACACCCGCGCCCGACCTCTCCACGGAAAAAAAACCGCCGCCGCCTGCTCCTCGCCTCCCACCGCGATGACGATTTCCTCCGTTGTACCTCAGTTCCGAGCCACCGGGGGCGGGGGGCGTCGTCGCGGGCGGCGCGGCCGCGGCCGGGGGAGCACCGTCGCGGGCGGCGCGGCCGCGGGCAAGGTCGGCCGCCGCGGCGGCACGGCCGCGGGCGGGGCCGTCGCGAGCAGGGGCTCCGTCGCCCCGACCTCTCCGGTGGCGCGCCGCAAAGCAGGGGGAAGCATTGCAGGAGGTAGGATCACTGATTTTGGATAAACAGAAACCCTAGCTTCTCGTCCTCTGATTTTCTCATCCTCTGGTCTTCTAATGCTCCAACACGATGTGATTTTGGATCTGTAAGCACCACACAGGTTATTTGTAGGAGGGGAAAAGGAGTTGGTACTCGAATTGGCTGGTCAATTTACAGTTAATGGTAAGCCTACTTCAGCTTACATCAGTTATATCTCATTCGATGTCTACAAAAACTGCTTGTGTACTTATGACTTGGGGAACAATGGGCAAAAAAATTGTAGCCCTGGAAGAATGTAGTATATTTGAAATTATGTAGGCATCCAACCACACACCAGATTTCATATATGGAGAACTGGAATACGTGCTTCATGTGAACTCCATCTGTCACTTTATCCAGAGCATGTGAACTCCATCCGTCAAATTAGAAAGGAGTAGTATTAGTCCTGAATGTGTTCTGCAAGTGACCATTATATCCGGTACCTTTCCTTATTTCAATTCTGAAAGCAAACTTAGTTTTAATTTGGAGGATCTTTAAAAAATTTTGGTTAATGGTGAATTTCGGAAGCACCCATGTTTGAAAATGTATTAGCCACTTTGTTCTAAAAAAATATTCAAAATAACAAAGTGGCTAGCATAACAGAATCTCACTTATTTTGCCAGCACCACTCTTCAGGTTACAACAAAATGCCTTTTGGGGGTGAAGCAAAGTGTATATCCTGCTCCCAAGTGACAAAATGACTCCCAGCTCTTAGATTGGAATTTGGAATGTTATGTGATATACTTGGCGGTAGTTAATGTAAAATCACGACAGGGAAGAACAGCACAACAGGGGCTCTTTAATTATTCTGTGGTAAGATACCAATTATCACAATCCACAAAGAATGCATGAGAAAAATATTTCTTCTTGTTTTGCCTATACTAAAATGGTCCCCTGGTACAATCAAAACTAAAGGAATATCCAGATATGAACCCTGTTGTAGACAGACCATTAGATTGAAAAATAGGCAGGCCGTTTTTTTAACTAAAAAGGCTCTTTTGATCCCCCCCAAGGACCAATGTGTTCTCATACTTCGGGTGGAAGCTGCACGAGCGGAAATAGCCATTCTGGTTTAGCTCGCGGACAGGTTGTCCATCTGTAGACCAGACCCTCGCACAACTATCACTGACACAAGCCAAGCAATTGACACGCTCATTCCAGTTCCAGCATATGGAGTGCAAAGGTTTGTTATCCTTGTTACCCTGCAAAATTTGGGCACTTCCATTTTGATCCAAACCGGGAAATAAATGTGATTTTAAAAATACACACGCATACTCACCTGGAAACACGCTAGCCTTTCATCCGTCTCGACATCAGTGATGTTCACAGTGTGCCCAATAGCTGAAGCAAGAATGTTGCCATGGGGGTGGAACCTTACTTTTGCTTTACCTGTCTGCACGATCAGATAATAACATACATGTCAGAGGACTAATATGCAATCTCTACCTGCCATCTGGAAGTAATAACAGTGCCTGTAAACAGCAAAAGACATCTTAAGATTAAAGCACACATGGATCCAAGGTACAGAATTATGTGGTTCTAAAATTGTACAGTAAATTTTAGATTTCAAATTTATTGATATTAATTCTCTCACGTCTGTGCTATCACAAAATTGCTGCCAACGACATGGCGAGAACTGTGTGCACTTTATTCCTCTATGATAGGGAAGATGTCAATTCTCTTATGTTCTGATAATCTTCTGTAGACATTGGACTTATTTCTATAGTAAGATGAACTGCAGTTTTCAAATTCAGTGCTATAGCAGTATTTTTATAAGCAATTGCAGGCCTACATTTTTTTAACATGGCCTGTAGGTGTTGGAATCAGTGGAGTTTGACATGCTGTCATACACGCAAATTAAGATTCTAACTTTTTAGGAGTAGAGACTAGCAAGCATGAGAATTGTAGTCACACATTTGGCATGTTTGCCATCTAGGTTATTTAATTCTTCTACTTATTCTAATATAACGGTAAATAGTTTTATGCAGCAGCAAGTGAGAATAGGAAAATAAGTGTTTTTTAGGAGAAATAGATAACCAATAGCTGAAGATCTTATGGATGGTGTGGACCTGTATATTTTTTCTTGTTTACTATGATGCTTAAGAAAACATTAGGTTGTGCATTATTCATGGGATTTTTTATTAGATTCATGCTTTGTTCATTGATCTTAACAGTTAATTTTGTGATCCAGTTTGGTTGTGATTACTTTCAAACCGTTCCGTGTAAAACGTGACAATATAACTCTATGGCGGACCAGTCGCATTCTAGCTGGGTCGGGGTTCCTCTTGGCGACCTCACAAACACATATCAAACAGGTGATATTCCTTAGCTCCAATGTCACGGTACACATACGTGCTTTGCCAATGATGTAACTCCAACTTTGCATGTGATGTAGTACCACATGGTGAGCGGCGAGAAGAGGATTCTAAATCACGTAAGAGTCAGATGGATCAAAAACGTTATGCAAAAATGTCAAGGGAGAAGAAGGATGAGAGGAACAGGAAGGACCGTGAGAGGCGGATGAAGAAGGGGTTGGCAAATGGTAAGCAGCTACCCCAACTGTATTGTCTTGTTGAGTAATCCACATGCATCGTTTAGTGATTTGATGGAATGCATGGTCTAATTCTGAACAGGTATTAGTTCATCAATGGCTGAAAATGAAGATAATGGAAGGCTCCATGGGGCACAAATTTTCCAAATCACTAACCTGCCAGGTTTGTCTGAATAACCCACATCAAAGGGAAAAAATATTGGCCAGCGTCGGTTTGTGTCCGGATGCTGCCAGACACATTGTGTGTCTATGTGATGTTCATATATATCATGCATGTTGTGAGGTCAGAACAATGTCAGTATTATGATGCATCCTGTTCCTTACCAATTGTGTAACCCCTACATGTGACAGTTGATATAGTACCATGTGTTGAGTCACAAGAAAATGAAGATTCTAAAGCTCATAAGAGTCAGGTGGATTGAGAACGCTATGAAAAATTGTCAAGGGAAAAAAGGATGAAAGAAACAGGAAGGACCGTGAGAGGCGGTTGAAGACGAAGGCGCTGGCAATTGGTAAGAAGCTACGCCAACTCCATTTCTTGATGTCTAATCAATGTGCATCAGATGGAAGATTTTTCATGATCTGTGTGATTTAATTCTGACCAGATATTAGTGCATCAATGGATGATGATGAAGATGGTGCAGGGCTACAGGTGTCACAATTGAATCAAAACACTGAACTGCCAGGTTTGTTTGAACTAATAATCATATAATTTTCTGATGGATCACATGTGTATGCAGTTTTGGTATGTGCTGAATATATATTTCATGTCAGCAATGGATCAAGATAATGACCGGGACCATATGGGACATTTGACTCACCACAGTGACCTTCCAGGTTTGGAACAAGCCAACATATATAAATCTGGAAAACTATTCAACAAAGCATTTAGTTAATTAAATCTTTCATTTCATTTTTCTAGGTGTTAGTGTACCAATGAATGAAGATGATGATACCAACTGGCTCCATAGGGGACATTTGACTCCAATTAATGACTTGCCAGGTTTTTCTGAACCAATAATATGTTGCATAATCTGTTACTTATGTTTGTTTACATGCATTATTGAATGTCTGTTTTGTAGACTGCGGCGAGGTATTAATCAACGCAGATACGGTCAGGGATTGCATACATGGCAGCGCCATTGATAGTACTATTGTTGAAGGAGGTAAGTAATAATTAATCTGCATACAAAAATATAGTTACTGTTCCTGTTGTTGGTATCTTGACATTTAGAATTTTGTATATAGATGTGATCGAAAAAATCAATAATCATTTAATTATGGGTGTATAAAATGCACACAGTTTGCTTACATGCATACATTCTTTTTTAGAAATGTCTGTCTACCCAAAGGTTTGCGTGTTACTGGGGAGAATATCTATTCAGTTTGTTATTGGTTATGTAATCATCTATCAATAGTAATGATTTGGAGATACAATTTTGGAAAAAATTTATGAATGATTTATTTAATACAATCTAAAACAATCAACCTTTTACACTAAGCATAAACATAGTTAAATCATTAATACAACCTTAATTATCATGGTTTTAGGTGCGGTTGATGAAACAACCGCCATCGACGACCAGAACATTTCTCCCGGTGAGCTTAGGCGTAGGAAGAATAGAGCAAGATATGTGGCGATGTCTCCTCTTCAAAAGGATGAGATTAATAAGAAGCGTCGTGATGCTAGAGCTGCAAAGAGACTATTTAAGACGCCGCAAGAGAAGAAGGAGAATGCAAGGCTCTCCAAGTGTAACTACAAAAAGAAGATGAAAGAACAACGTGAAAAAAACTTGCATCCTGACTCCATTGCCATGGCAAACCCTCAATGGAAGCCAGAGCTTTTGGTCCCTCCTGGTGATAAGCCTGCCTCTCAAGTATCGGAAGAGATGGTGATCCCCGATTTCGGTGGCAGTCCTATCTATGTCGAGGTAGAAGTACGGGAACCTCCACAACAAGAAGAAACCCCGGAGACATTTCTATCCAACACTATCCATACAGCCCACCTAACTCCAGGATTGCGAGAATCTCGACGAAAGCGTCGTAATCAGGAGTTTGAATCAACCATTGGAAGAAACACCAATGGGAGCACTGGTGAAAATGAGAACATTGCGAGTCAGCCGACACAGTCATGTGTTGTTGACAATGGTAAACTACTTGCCAACCTATATTATATTATAACTGATAAATTAATAACCAAAATGTGTTTTAATGTTGTATAGATAAAGGTGTCACGCAAATCTACCCTTCGGCTGACGGAACAACGGAACCTCGTAATGAAAGGTGTACTCGGACACAACCATCCGTGGTTGATGAGCCTGATTCTATGCCACCACGTGATTTGCACAGATACACTTGTCAAGGTATGTGTTTATGATGCACATGCTCTTCCCATTCACATTGTGCATACTCACCTATGTTTGTTTCACCACTGAAGTCACATGTGGTTGCTCAGATGGTGATGAAAACATCGTATTCGATGGGGACGAGGAATAGGATGAAGGGTTTCTTTTCGCGGGATGAGGTATACCTCACTGCAATTATCTCATGTTAAGATTTCATTAAAACCAACATATAGCACCCTTGACCTATGCAAGATATTATCAGAGGATGATGGTGATGCCGTCGTGGATGACGACCTCACGAGGGGTGATGAGGATACTATTGAATCGGATGCACCGGATCCATTCTGTGGGGTTTACGCCAATGTCCCAAAAGAGGGTCACGCGTTGAAGCCAGTGGATAATTGCAAGTTCTGCAATGCCAAGAAGTTTGAGTATGAACCGCCGAGATTCTGCTGCCGTAGTGGAGCCATTCATCTATCCACCCCTGAGACACCCCCAGATGAACTCGTGCGGTTGTGGACGGCCTCTGACTCTGATGCCAGGCATTTTCGTGACCACATCAGATATTTTAATGGGCACTTCTCCTTCACTTCTCTACACTGTAATATTGATGGTGCGACCACCGACACTCGGAAGTGTCCCATATACACCTTCCGTGCGCATGGCGCCCTTTACCATAATCTAAAAAACTTTGGCAAAGAAAATAAGTATGAACCTAATCACCTTGAGCTTTATTTCTACGACGACGATCCTGATCTTGATTATAGGCTCAGCAAGTGTCGTGAGAAGACTGAACAGAAAGACAGAGAGGTTATTCGTACGTTGGTAAACATCTTTAATAGTGGTGTTAATCCCTACCCGGATCAACTTCGCACTATGGGAGAGGTAGAGGATTTTTCCGATTACCATATCGAGTTCAACCTTGATCAACGTTTGGACCAGAGAACATACAACAAGCCTTTAACGTCAGAGGTTGCCGCCATTTGGATTGAGGGGAGCGAGCATCGGGGTCAGTTTGAAAATAGTGTCGTCCTCCACGGGAAGGATAGGTCATGGAAAGGCATTCGGTCGTATCATGGCTGCTACGACCCCCTCTCGTACCCGCTTTTCTTTCCAAGGGGAGAGTTCGGGTGGCACAACTGCATTCCCAAAGTTGGTGTGACTGAGGCGCAGGTTAACCGAGCCCGAGCGATCCGCAAGCAACGTGCTCAGGGGGTGGCGATGATGAAGCGGGTAATTGCATATTTCCTCTTAACAAATATGACCCGATTACCGTGCATCATGACACTAACTGATAGCTTTCCTGTGTGTAGGGTCTGCCGGGAATAAATGCGTTTCAGTTCGTGATTACTGTTCGTACAGGTTGCAGATGCGGCCTGGCATTTTGAACCCGATACTATACGGCAAGCGTCTGTTCTAGCAGTTTGCCGTCGACACTTATGTGAAGATAGAATCTTCGTGTCTGGACTACTACCGAAACAATCAGGATATTGTAAGGGCTGACTTGTACTAGGGTTTGGTTGACAGCTATCGTAACGGGGTGGAAGACGCGAGTGAGGTTGGGAAGTGTACGGTTCTATCACCGACGTTCATAGGTGGTCCCCGTGATATGCGGCGTCGGTACATGGACGCGATGGCGCTGGTTCGGAAGTACAGCAAACCAGATGTCTTCCTCACCATGACATGCAATCCGAATTGGGATGAGATAAAGAATGAACTATGTCCGGGCGGTGCGCCCATGACCGTCTCGATCTCGTGGCTCGAGTGTTCAGAGTCAAGTTGGAGGAGCTGAGGCAGCGGTTGTTGTACAACGACATACTTGGGAAGGTTAAAGCCTATGTATATGTTGTTGAGTTTGATAATGCAAAGGAAGTACAAGATCACTTGCCCAGAGCAGTACGACATGATTATCTCTGCAGAGCTACCCAACAAGAAGGAGTACCCTGACCTCTACAAGATGGTCACAAAGCATATGATGCATGGACGCTGCGGTGCCCTTAATCCAAGCTGCCCATGCACAAAGGACCGTACTTCATGCAAGAACTATTACCCGCGACCATTCTGTGATTCGACATCACAAGGCAAGGATTCGTACCCAAGGTACCGGCGGCACGATGATGGTAGTAAGGAAATGGTTCGAGGTCACATGCTGGACAATAGATGGGTTGTCCCGTACAACCCATATCTCATACGTACTTTCAACTGCCACATTAATGTAGAGGCATGCAGCAGCATTAAGTCCATGAAATATCTATTCAAGTATATATACAAGGGGCATGACAGAGCATCAGTCGCTGTTAGGGAAAATGGAAAAAAAGATGCCAATGGGACCGTTGATGAGATCACGGAGTACGAGAGAGGCTCGGTAGGTGGGGCCTCCAGAAGCGATGTGGAGGATATACGCCTTTGATTTACACCAGTGTCACCCACCCGTGCAGGCGCTGCAGTGCCATCTCCCTGGCCAGCATATGGTCTCATTTCACGTACGGAACAAGATTGAACGAGTTTTAAAAAAGCCGCGTATCGAGGAGTCAATGCTCACAGAATGGTTCAATTACAACTACCATCACCCTGAAGCTCGCGAAATCTTGTATCGTGACTTTTCACAGTATTATACCTGGAATGTGAAAGAAAAATGTTGGCAACCAAGGAAAAACTCGTCATACCAGGTCGGGAGACTCGTATCTGCAAATCTGGCAGAGGGCGAACGTTATTTTCTTCGGGTCCTCCTAAACCATGTTCCTAGAGCAATGTCATGGAGGCACCTTAGGACTGTGAATGGTGTGCATTATGATTCGTTCCGTGATGCTGCTTGTGCTGCAGGTCTGATCGAAGATGACAACACGCTTGACGAATGTCTTACTGAAAGTAGTATGGTCCAGATGCCATCCTCATTACGTAGGTTGTTCGCTACAATACGGTGTTCGTGAGCCGAAGGATGTGGCCGGTTTGTGGACAAAACACTTTGACGCAATGGCGAAGACTTCAAGCATAAGAATCCAAACCCTCATTGGGTGGAACAGATGGTTTTGATTGACATCAGGAACATGCTGCAATCTATGAAATCTAGGGATAACGACAAAGACATAAATAAGTTCCCCTTACCAAAAATAGATGATGCATTTGATGATTCTAGCGCGGTCCCTCGTGAGATATTTGAGGAGGCCAGCATTGACACAAATCTAGAAGATGTGAGATTATCCTCTCTACTAAATGAGGAGCAGAGGGATGCCTATGATGAGATAATGACCAAAATCGACACAGAACAAGGTGGTCTATTCTTTGTAGACGGACCAGGCGACACAGGAAAGACTTTTTTGTATAGAGCGCTTCTCGGAACTATTCGCAGTCAGAACAAAATTGCCGTTGCTACTGCTACATCTGGTGTCGCAACATCTATAATGCCTGGTGGGAGGACAGCCCACTCACGTTTCAAGATTCCCCTAACACTCGACGATAAATGCGGTTGCGGCTTCACAAAACAGTGTGGAACTGCCAAGTCGCTGCAAAGCAGCGTCTCTCATCATTTGGGACGAGGCGTCTATGACGAAGAGGCGGTCGTGGAAGTGCTAGACTATAGCATGCGTGATATAATGGATTGTAAGGATCTTCCGTTCGGTGGGAAGACGGAGTTGTATTTGGTGGAGATTTCGGACGGTCGTCCCTGTTGTACGTAAAGGATCCAGGGCTCAAATTGTTGGTGCTTCCTTGCGAAAGTCGTATCTTTGGGAGTTCATGCGGCATCTTAAGCTCGTGCGCAACATGAGGGCCCAAAGTGACCGATGGCTCGCGGATTATTTGTTGCGCATTGGTAATGGCACAGAGGAGGTTAATGAAGATGGTGATGTACGACTTTCTGATGAAATATGTGTCCCGTACACTGGGGAATCCGAGAAAGATCTAGACACATTGATCGAGAGCATCTTTCCAAATCTCAATGCAAACATGACAAACAAGGATTACATCACCTCCAGAGCCATTTTATCAACACGTAATGACTGGGTGGATAATATTAATTTGAAGATGATCAACAAGTTCCAGGGTGGGGAGATGGTGTATCATAGTTTCGACGAAGCGGTTGATGATCCTCATAACTATTATCCTCAGGAGTTCCTTAACACATTGACTCCCAATGGGCTACCTCCACATGTCCCGAAGCTCAAGATCGGTCGCCCAAGAATATTGCTTAGAAATTTAGACCACCGCCAACGGACTTTGCAATGGAACGAGGCTGGTGGTTAGAGGGTGCCAAAGAAACTCAATAGATGCTGAAATTGTTTTAGGGCAGCATGCCGGGAAGAGGGTTTTCCTTCCTCGGACACCCTTGTGCCCCTCTGATGATGAGATGTTCCCTTTTCAATTCAAGAGGAAGCAGTTCCCTATTAGGCTTAGCTTCACCATGACGGTAAACAAGTCACAGGGTCAAACAATACCAAACATAGGAGTATACTTGCCCGCACCTGTGTTCTCCCATGGTCAGTTGTATGTTGCCATGTCTAGAGGCACTAACCGAACCAACATCAAGATCCTCGCCCTCCCGCCTAATGCAGAGGCAGAGGAGGAAGAAGCTAGAAGGCAGGAAAATAAAGACGCAAAAAAGAAAGCAACGGGCAAGGGAAAACAAAATGGGGTAGTTAAAAAACAAAAAAGAGTATTACCGGTGAATGGCACGTATACGAAGAATATTGTATACAAGGAGGTTTTGACATTGTAGGTAATGTAATATGATATTTATTTTTTCTTCATGCCTAACTTAGGTATTAATGCGTATTTGAAAAAGAAATGATGTCATTTAATGTTGTTGCTTTATCTTCTTTAGGTAAAATTAAATGCTCTATGATGCTATTCATGGTATGCTAGAGATCAAGGAGAAAGAGGTCCCTGGGGCAGGGGAGGTCACGCTGCAGGACTGGGTTGGGCTCTCGGATGCCATTGAGGGGTATGTGACTGATAGAGGTTGTTGGTCATTGATTTCCTTACTACTATTGCATCTAATTTTATTACTGGAGGTATGTGCATTCATCTTAGGGATTTAGACATTTGGGAAGTAATCAATTGCGTTGCTTTAGATATTTTACCATTGTTCAGTAAATGCTTCTCATTGTTAATGTTCTTATGTCCATGCATTGCAGATTAAGAAGCTTGTTAAGGATAAAAAGGCTGACACTAGGATATCTGAATATCTTTATATGGAGAAAGAGTTAGGAGGTGAGTTAGTTTTAGTGCCTTTTATGCTATGGTGTCCTCGTGCTGGTATTAGCTACCCATCAGATATTGTTGGTTCAATGCCAGTTAAATTAATGATTCTCACAAAAGGATATGATTTCTTTGATTTTGCAGACTGTTGCTACTGATTCCTTTCTCTTCTTTGTTAGTGTGTCTTTATACTTATCACCTGTAGAATGAATATATTGTCTTCATGCACTTGTTCATTCTATGATCCTTCTTTTCTTTCAAAATTTGTACACTTATCCAAGTGTAACTTGAACTTGAATAATTTGTTATGAACTTCTCTCAACAGGGGCTCTGGAAACACTCAGTCTGCCCGCCTCCATGGGATGATTGTTGAACATTATTTATGATCCCTGACAGTTAAAAGCAATTTCAGATGAAGCTAGACCGTTTAAACTGACTTCGTGGGAAGAATATGAGTGGCAGCAGCAAAATCCATGTTGGGTAGCAGAAGCAAGGTTGCTGGTAGTAGAATTATGTGAGAGATGCCACGACTAGATCTGGGATGACATCACTGAAGGCAAGTTGGTGTCCATGAGTCTATGATTGGCCTTTGGCTTGTGTCCATCGGAAAAAAGGTACTGAATCCATGATTTTTATGAATTGGTTTTGAGTATGTATGCTATGGTTATAAAAAATAATAGTTGCTTGCTCAGTTTTGATAATTTGTATTTCAGTGTTCTATTCCTAATTGTCCATTGAGATTGAAACAATAAGAGGTACTGGAAATTACAATACCTTTTCTTGTGCCCATATGCTTTACCTGTGGCTGTTTCAATTTGGGTGAGCTCATCATTACTGGAAATTACAATCCTTTCTCTTGTGCCAGCTGTTGTACCTGCAGCTATTACAAATTGGGTGAGGTCATCCCTTCCAGTGGTCTGAAGATGCTCGGCAGGATGATATCCTTGTGTTCAGGTCATGCATAGGGTTCCATTGTGTTTCTTTCCACCAACAGATTTGCTGAAATGCAAACAAAACTTTGTTTTTGTGTAGACCCATTCTATCATCTTATAATACATGTAATCAACTAGCACCCAAATAAGGAAATTTTCAGCTCCAATGCTCTATACCTTTACTCATTGATGTGTGTGTGTCTATATATATATATATACTGTTTTGCTATAGTGCACCTGGGTGCATTCTGTATAGAGAATGCACCCACCCTTGTTGCAACTAGGTCTTGTCCAGTTGCAACTGGGGCTCATTCTGGTTGCAATTTATTCACGTCGGGTTGCAACTAGGAGTCTAGTTGCAATTGGTTCGTGTCCAATTGCAACAGAGTTAGATTCGTTGTAATTAGTTCCGTCAAGTTGCAATTAGTACAGTGTCACAGTTGCAATCGGTTAGTCTCTTTGTTGCAATTGGTTCGCGCCTAGTTGCAGCTCGGCTGGGTTTAGTTGCAATTGGTTCGCGTTGAGTTGCAATTGGTCCGTCAAGTTGCAATTGGTCCGCGTCGAGTTGCAATTGGTCTGTCAAGTTGCAATTGGTTCAGCTGCAAAGTTGCAACCGCAGGGTCTGTGCATTTACTATACAGAATGCACCTGGGTGCATTTTAGTATCGCTCAACTACCAATACCTGATGATGTTTGCATTAGTAGTACAGTGATGGGTGATGGCAGCAACCAGCTCCTTATGGTCTTTTCACATATGACATTTTTTACATTTGAGAGATGACTATTATAATTTGTACATTTTCTTTGTTTTTGTTTTGTTGGATTAAATACTTAACCATAATTGTGCTTGTTTTCACATTATTGTCATGTTGAATGTATGTGAAATGTATATAGATATTTGGATGCCCATAGCAAATATAATAATCTACTGACAATGAAAGTATCATTTGTCGATATCAACGAAAAGTATGTAATTTTGATTACACATGATTCCTTACACATGATTCACTCGATTGCAACCACAACATGAAGAAACCAGGACGAATTCGACTCCAACCCATTGCGACTGCCACAGGATGAGATTCATTGAGGACGCCCTTGAAAACCGCGACCTCGACGACCAGCGACCATTCCTCGTCTGAAGAGGAGAAGCACGACGGGGATGGCGAGTCGGCGACGATGCTGCCATGCCGAGGGATCGGAGAAGATCCTTCAGAGTTCAGACGATGCTGCCGTGCCGTATTATATAAATTTGATTGTGTATATTTTATTAACATTGTAGACATTTGGATGTCCGTAGCAACGCACGGGCACGTACCTAATCATCAGAAAAAAAAAATATAAATAAAAAATTCGACGGGATCGGAGGCCGTCCAACTGAGGGCCCATCTCAGCCAATAGCGCCTAGGGTTGGAGCTATATGTACGCTGCTCTCGTCCCTTCCGATCCGTCTTCCGTGTGCAGAGAGCGCGCCTTCTGCTTCGATCGAGAGAGCGGGCGATGGAGGGCCGTCGCAGCCTCAGCAAGAGGAACCAGGCCAGCGCATCGGAAAGGGGTGAGATCTTGAGGGGGAAGAAGGGGAAGCAGACTAGCGCGTCGGAAGGGGGTGAGATCCTGAGGGGCAAGAAGGCGAAGCAGGCTAGCGCATCGGAGGGGGGTGAGATTCTGATAACGGAGAAGGGGAATCAGGCGGGCGCGTCGGAGGGGGGTGAGATCCTGATGAAGGAGAAGGGGAATCAGGCGGGCGCGTCGGAGGGGGATAAGATCCTGAGGACTGAGAAGGAGAATCAGTCGAGCGCGTCGATAAAGGTGGGTGAGGTCCTGAGGAGGAAGAGGGAGATGTGGATGTCGTACGAGTTTTCAGAGGATGTCAAGCTCCTCAGCGTGCGACGACTCAACGTGGCGCGGGCCGGGTCCAGGGCGACGACGACGAAGAGGAAGACGAAGATAGTGCAGAAGGAGGTGCCGTACGAGGTCATCCAAGACATGATTAAAACTCCCCACCCGATCATCGGGGAGCCGCTCACTGACGACCAGCTCGCCGAGAAGTCCAAGACTTTCCGTGAAGCCTACGCCAGATATAAGGTTAGGAGCGTGAAGGTCAGAGCCTACTACCAGGCCCTCATCGACCAGTACAATGCCCATGGCAAGGCATTTGACGAAGAAGAGGTCACTGACAACGAAGAAGAGGTCACTGACGACCAGTAGCTGGTGGAGAGCTAGGCCAGCAATCAGAGAGGGCTAATAATTTGTAAGGAGACTGTGTGAGATCCAGCTACCTTAAGACGAGTAGTATCGTGTTGGTAATTTCATGTCGGTGTGTGATCAACCTATCCTAAGTGGAGTAGTATTGTGTTGGTAATTTCATGTCGGTGTGTGATCAACCTATCGTAAGTGTCTGCTCATTACTGTGGTGTAACCATCATCTTTCTGTTTATCATCTCAAACCATATTTTGCTACTGGTGATTCCTATTTATATCGTTATGATGTTATTATCGCACCTTGCAACTGGTGGTTATCGTATTTTGAATGAAACAGGCTAGTTCGCAATTGCAAGTATTGCTGTGGAACAGGATCTTGAGATTCCTGGCATCAGATGTTCCAGGTACACTACCCCAAATGGGTGCCTTTTGCCATGATGTGCTCTGTCTCTGGAGGTTGTCCATACTGGAGTCTGTTACCTCAGTTCTCCGTTTGTGTTAATCAATTTAGCGTTACTGTGCAATTCATAATAGTTGATGTTTTCTTCGATCATTTAAGAATGTAACAGAAACCTCCAACGCAGAGGAAGATTGGTGATCATTAGGATTATTCTGATAATATATCAATGAATTTGGATGTTTTATGAACTGATGGAAACTTTGATGTCTTGTGGCAGGCCATAAGAATGTATGTTTCATTCCGTTACTGCATATTTTGGTGGAAGGTTATCACCACTCTGTTCTACTTGCAGAACCTCATTTGAGCTGTACTGTCGTACAATGACATTAGGAATTAACTTTTTCCTCTGCATATTGCTACTTCTTCTGCACATGTACAGTGGAATTGCAAGGAGATCGGTCTGTATAAAATTTGATCATAGGGTATTTTTGACCATGTTTCCGAATCCACCTAACCAATTGGCGCTGTGCTTTAACATGTAAACTGTTTGGATAAGATTATTTTGGTGTGATATACCTGAATGGATGTACCTGTAATGTTGTGATCAGCTTTCTTTCCCCTTGCAGGTGGCATTCTGAAAAAATGTTGCAGACTGGATTGTGCTGCACTGACATCTTCTCCACTGATGATAGGCCAGCTGCTGGACCTAGAGGTAATATACTTGCACTCCACAAAATCATGCTTGCACTAGCATTAGATCATAACTATCACTTCTCGGCATTGAACTTGTGCATGCGCGCTGTTACCCTCTACAGCACCACGCACAGGAGCGGAGCCGGGGGGGGGGGGGTTCCAATTACTTTGATTAGTGCACAAACTCACAAATAGGTCAATATTAGCCTATCACAACATGGCTGATTGTTCCTGCTGCTCTGATCTTACGGGGAAGGTTAGTAGGGTTAACTGAAATAGACAATTGTCCTGCTAGCAGCTCCGTTCTTGCATGACTTTTTTTTTCAATCTTTGAGCTATATTTGATTGTTTAGCTAAGATGAATAGGATAACAACCCTTAAGCACCGTCACAAAGGGAACAAACTAGAATTAATAGAAAGAAAAAGATTATTTATCCACATGTCGTTTTGGCCCCCCTATGGTGAAATCCTGGCTACACGCCTACACCCTGACCACACGCAGGAACACACTCATGTGGCACTGCACACCAGCATCCTTTCGCACTAATATTCACCACAGTTCAACATGCTGATCACACTGATAATGCACATCAACCCAGCCAAGAACACTCACATAGCTAGAAATAGCACGCAGCCAGACACTATGCTAACCACTCCACTATGCACGCACTCCATGCTTCATGAACAGACTTGATTCACTTGCAAACTGATCAATACTACACCACTACCACTCAGTCCTCACCCTTCTAAGCACCCCCTTTTCACTGATTCACAACACTCCTCCCTCCCCGTCGAGGTTCATGCTGAATATTTGTTTGTTGGCAGTTGGCACAAACAAAAACATCCAAGGTGTCCTTCACCCAGAAGACTTAAATAAAAAATTGGATGGAAACTTCTGATCTTCTTAATCCTGAAACTCTGACAACACAAGCAGCTGCAAGTTATGGGTTACGAGTTCCTACTGCTGTGTATGTATGTGTTGTACTTTATTTCAGTGGTCATAGTTATTGGTATTTCAGTGTTAATACTTATTTGTTTCATGGCAATAGTTTTATGTGCCTGCAAAGTTTGGGTGGGACCTTGGAGGCATTATTGGCTCTGAAAGCTACCTCCAAAGACCATTTGAGCGAGCATATGAGAAGACCCGATTCTGCTTCGAAGATCTTCGGGGCCTTTGACTCTGTGAGGTGTGAGCCCCATGTCTGCTGAAAAAAAAGAAAAAAAAACGGGAAGTGTTCCAACTGAATGATTCGATCATGATGTTATTTTAGTTGCCAACACATGTTTCTTTTTCTCGAAAACTCATGAGAGATGTGTATCTGTATACTAAGAAAAGGAAGACCTTTATGCCATTCTCAATTGGAATTTCATTCTCATTAAATAGTGCCATATCAGTGTGTTTGATAATGTGGGGGCGGAATAGCCAATTCGGTCCCCGAAGTATCACTCAAAGCTTAATTTCGTCCCTGAACTACGAAAATGATCGTTTTGCCCTCAAACTTTCGCATCTGGCTCAGTTTCGTCCCTGAACTACAAAAACGGTCGTTTTGGTCCTCAAACTTTCGCATCCGACTCAAATTCGTTCCTAGCTGATAGCCAAATACCCTTTTTTACCCTTTTCCTACTCCTACACGTTGCTAGCTGCTGGAGAACCCGCTGCTCTCTCTGCTCCTCACTGTTGCTGTCGTCTCTGCGAAGGACGGCCCCTCCAGTCTGGCGACTTGCTGCCCCGCCAAATCTACCACGCCAGCACCTCCTCTTGCGTCGGTTTGCGCAAATCTTAGGAGCGGCCGCTGCGGAGGCAGGCCATGGATGGGGTGTGGGCACGCTCGGTGAAGGAGGCGCGAGGCCCATGCTCCATCTCAGCGATCCGCTAGCAGCGAGCGGTGCGTAGGGATAGGAGAAGGGTAAAAAGGGTATTTGGCTATCGGCAAGGGATGATTTTGAGCCGAATGCGAGAGTTTAAGGACCAAAATGACAATTTTCGTGGTTCAGGGATAAAATTGAGCCGGTTGCAAAAGTTCGAGGACCAAAATGACTGTTTTCATAGTTTAAGACGAAATTAAGCTTTGAGTGATACTTCGGGGACTGAATTGGCTATTCCGCCATAATGTGGCAAGAATTAATGAATAAAGTTGAAATTAGCCTTATCTAGATTAAACTTTGTATGCACTGTTTTTAAGATATCTTGTATCTTGCAGGTAGCATCGGAAACAACAAAGAAAATGAAACCATGGAATTGGTGAGGCTTTCAGAGCTGACACCTGATGCCTTAGAAGGTGCAGCACATCTTCTTAACTGTCACAAGTGCTGGTCAAGAAAGGCGTGATCACAAAGCGGAATGTTTTGACCTAAGAAGAGCACCCACTACAAAAAAAAAACCTTGCCCTCACATTGATGCATCACAACAAAAGTAAGTATTGGAACATGTAATTGTTTCTATTACTTTGTTTGAATTACTATTATGGTAACTGATTTTATTCATTTGTGGATGAGAGGCTGAAAATCCCAGTGATATCATTGGGAGGGAGTGAAGCTTTAACTCACTCAATGCGTCCTGGGGTGCTGTAACATCTAATCTTCTCATGCCTTGTAATTTGGTGATGAAAATAAAGTTGGGCCAACATTTTGTCTTCCTATGTCCGTTTTGATGCACGAGAATTTTGAGAAATTACTCACACGGAGGCATAGTTGTCTAATTAGCTTTAACGGAGTTGGTATGTCTATACAGGGAAGACAATTGAAAAATTTTATCATCTAAATTGGGTATTTCGTAACCCTAACGATGGATCCACCCGTCATATATTTTACGAAGTGGGTACGGTGAAAAAATTATGAAAGGATCAAGAAATTGTGCCACAATTTGACCGTAATTCTTTTTTTACACTCATCACGTGTGTACCTGCCCCTGTTCCGGCCGGGCCCACCCGACCACCCACACCGACCCGACGCCCCGCTTACCCGTCGGTATGACGTTTTTTTTAAAAGTCCCTGGCTCCCTACGGAGCGAGGTGACGTGGGTCTGTGTCCCGTTATCCGTGGTGGACGAGACGGACGAGGAGGGCGCGTTGTATTTGTATGACCGTCTCTTGGAGAGGCGACGATGCGCCCGGATCCCGCGCGCACAAGAGATTTCTTGCCAAATCCGCAACAACGGCAAGAGAGGGCGGAGGAGAGGGAGGACGACGAGCTCGGTACGGCGAGCTGCAACATTTGGCAGAGGTGGAGCAGCGACAGCGAGGGGCGGCGCCGACGAGCCCCGGCGGAGGAGCTCACCCACCCGCGGATCCGGCCGGCCACGCCGCCACTCCCCGACGGAGGAGTTCACCCGCCCGAGCGCCCTCCCGTCCTCCACCCCCCGTGACGCCCCGGTTTTTTTAATTAGCATCATTAGCGCTAAAATGGCCGAATCGGCCGAGTCAAACCGACCGATAGCGGTCAAACCTAGGTCAACCTGGGTCATCACCCCGAAAACCTCACCATTGAACCCTATTGAACCCCTTGACCAAGCCTACACACACCCATGGTCAACCCGTGGTCAAAGGCACGGTCAAACCCCGCTTGACCGTTGACGTCGGCGGATGTCTTCCGGAACTTTTGCCGCGTTCTCCAAAATTCACCTAAACACTTCAAAATCTACCTTTATGAAAGTTGTCCATCTTGTTGAGGGACACAACTTTCGTGTAGATTGGCATTTCAAATTTTGGGTGGAAATTGGTGAAAAACTCGATCGACTGACGGTACCTCCTCGTTTCCCGAACGGTGCCGACATTCAAAGTTGGCACGACGTTCTCGCAAAATCTGTTGAGAACACTAGACGGCCTTTACAAAAGTTGTAGAGGGTAGTTAGATCTACAACTTTCCCGTTGACCACATTGTGCACTTATATTCAAAAATTTTGGGAAAAACGCGGTCGAACGCGAGCACACCGACAAGTTTTGGAGCCGCGTCGCGCCGACCGCGCCGCGTCGCGCGCCGACCCCGCCCGCGCGCGCGGGCCGCCCGGGCGTCCGTGCCCCGCGCCTCCCGAGGCGTCGAGCACCCCAAGGCCCCTTGAAGTTTCCCCCCTCCTCGCGCGGTGTGCCGGCCCGTACCCCGCGTCCGACCGGCCGGACGGACCGCCGTCGGACCGGTGGTCACCGTGGTGCCCCCCCCTCGTCGCGCACGCCGGCCAAGACTTTGGGTTCCGCACCGCCTTGATGGCCGTGGGCGCGCCTAGGTGCGGGCCGCCCCCCGCGCTCGTAGCCTATAAGGCGTCGCCTCCCTACTCGCCGTGAGGCCGACGCCGCCGCCGGCGGCCGCCGGGGAGCTCGTCACGGCGCGGCCCCTTACTCGCTAATTCCGGCGCTTCCAAGTATCCTCGGCGCCTACTCTAGCTCCTCCACGGCTCGCCGGCCAACGTTAGCCACCGCCCGAGGCCCCCCCTCGCCGGCTTGGCCGGCCGCGGCGGCGGTGCCGTGGCCGATCGGTGCGCTCCCCTCAACCGGCCATCCCTTGCTTCAAGCGACCCACAAACCGGACCCTTAGGACCCCTAGATCGCTCCCTTGCCCTCCCCGGCCAAACTCCGGCGACGCATCGCCGGAATTTGCCCAGCCCGCGCCGGCCACCGCGCCCAGGGACTACATTGCAAAAGCAAAAATCTTTCCAGGGTCCCTGCTGCAAAAGGTGAACTCAAATAGTAAAGTGAGTTTGCTGATTCTTGTAAATTGCGTAGAAAATCACAAAAAAATCAGAAAAATGCAAAACCAATTTTGTTGGATCTGTTGTGAATTATCCTACAAGTTTTGTTATTCTGTCCTGAGCTAATTCCTGTTAGTTTTTGCATGAAAAATACAAATGTGAAAACCCTAGATCTGCAATAACTCGAAAACTATAAATCCTCCGTGTCCAATTTTTGGATATGTTGTGTGTTAGGTCATGACTAGCTCATATGCCAAAAATTGCACAAAGTTATGATGTAAATCTTTTTCTAAAAATGTTTTTTCCATTTCTGCCAGATCTGAATAAATGATTTTTCTGGCTAAAAATAATTAGGTGTTTGCAACCAACTTTTGCATACTGTCTTTTAATTCCAAACACACCTCTAGTAAATTAATCACAATTTTACAATTACCAGAAATATTTATTCTTGAATTATGCTTGTTTTTCTTTGAAAATGCATAACTCAAGTTTCATAATAGTTCTAGGCGTATGTGCTGCACCACTAGGCTACTTTTGGACCATATAACATGTGTGAGAAAGTTTGGATCATTTGGATGAGTAATTATTTTTGTGTGCATTTACCTTGTCCTTCTAGTTAGCTTTTGTTATTTTCAAAAAGAATTAATTTCTAACTATCCAAAGCGCGGGGGTGTGTCCAGTGGCTTGTTATAGGTGTTTAGTGGTTAATACACCCTTCCACTGAATTTTATTAATTAATTCCATGAATAAAAGCTATGGGGGCAATTAAGGGCTTAATGGTCATTAAATGGGAAAATCACCAAACCCATCCTTGGTAACTTGTGTGTGGTTGTAAATCGATTTAAAAAGCTAAATGCACTCACCCACTACTGTTCGTGAAGTTGAATTAAATTATTTACATATATATGTACATAGTCACTGTCAAAAAGAATTTGTAATAAAGAATTGCATATTGTTCCTTTTTGGAAGAGTATGCTAAATGTATTCTTATCTAGGTGAATGAGTCCAACTAATGCACCCTATGGTTGTCATTTATTGTTTATGATTAATTAAATTAAAATCGTCAAATAAATCTTGCATTTGCATCCTCGTGTAGATCTCCCGAACGGTAGCCGTACGCGTGTGCGGAAGGAGGAGACGGAGGAGCCGACGAAGACGTGTACCACATCGTTGTAGAGCAAGACCTGGACCAAAGTTCGAAGGGCCCAAGGCCAACCTTGCCATCGACGGCAAGCCCCGGATCATTAACCCCTGTTTCTAAAATTTATGCAATTATTGATGCTACGATTGTGCATTTACGTATCGAGAGTTGAATGAAACCATAGATGCATGACCCCTAGGTACCTATGTTCTTTTACTAGTATGCTTGGTCGATAGTTGCTATGCTACGGGACCGGTAGAAGTCGAGTGATGTTCGTCACTCACGAGAATAGGTTCTTATGTTGGAATCATAAGATCTTTATAAATGGATTGCTCATGTGGTAAGAGCATGGGATTTGGGCTCCGGTCCGGTGGCTTTCGTAGCTAAGCTTTTGAACGTACTAAACATATGTCGGGTATGGGACCGGTAAGCCTAGTACCCGATTGACGCAATAAGGGAACCTTTCCCTACTAAACCCGGGGCACTTGTGTCCCCCTCGCTTGCAACAAAGGTGGTACTGCGTGAGTCCGGACGTTCGTGTGGGAGCGATCCAGTAAGCCTTGTACCAAGGAATGTAGGTTCCGCTCCCGAGCTGAAGATCGACGGGAACCGCCTGGTCGGTGTATACCCTGGGGGTATGCATTCTTCCGTGTGTTTAGATCCACCTTGCAAGGTTTAAATCAATCGATTGTCGGCCTCTCACCGTTATCCGAGACTGCTTAATCAACTGGCCATGATATCCCATAATGATGGAACTCGAGGAATATTGTTGTATGAATTAATTGCTTGTCCAATTCTTGATTGAATTAGATGGCACATTTAGAAATGGTAATCAACTAGAACTTGTGCTAAAAGATTGAAAGTAAGGATCTACTCTTAGTAGGCTGTTCGAAGAAAAGAAACTCCACCGACCAAAAGCCTTTCATGTCTAGAGTTTGGTGATGTAGCTATCACCCGACGGTTAAGTCTTCTTGAGTATTAGTATACTCAACCTTGCTTCAAACTCGTTGTTGCG
This sequence comes from Cenchrus americanus, assembly GCA_947561735.1. Classification (NCBI taxonomy): domain Eukaryota; kingdom Viridiplantae; phylum Streptophyta; class Magnoliopsida; order Poales; family Poaceae; genus Cenchrus; species Cenchrus americanus. The sequence continues at coordinate 5,357,187 of OX387240.1, read as the reverse complement.
GGTGTTGTTGACCGGAAGGGTGACGACAAGTGATGACATCACCGATGGCCTCTCGTGATGTCTACCGTTGCGCTAGTTTATTTTATTTCCGCTGTTTTCAAACTCTGAACCTTTACTCCATGTCATGAACAATGGTTTGTAATAAATTATGTTAACTCGTGTTGTACTCTGGACTCGCCTTCGCGTGAGTTTTAATGCATATGTCGATCCTCTGTTTGAATTCCAAGTGATTTACCGGGCGTTAACCCGGCAACTAACGACAGGATGATACTTTACTATTGCTTAACGACCAAAGTGGATCGGTCTTAGGCGACGGTACGGTATTTTCTTGGGCGGGTTGTCACGGCCCCGCCACGACAACGACGCCGGCTCGCCGCGGAGGGGCAGCGAGAGGAGGGGCCGTGCGCCCCCATAGCTCACCGGGTCCAATGGCGGGCGGCACGGGTAGGAGCAGCGAGCGGGCGGGAGCGATGGCGGTGTGTGGCGGTTAAGATGAAGCTCGATGACACATCCCGCCGGAAGAGCTCCTCGCCGTGCCGTCGGAGGAGCTCCTCACCGCGCCGCTCCGGCTCCGGCTCCGCGGAGGAGTCACCGCGGGTCCTCGCCTCCACCCTGCTCCACGGGGCGGGGGGGGGGGGGGGGCAGAGAGAGAGTGGTGGCACCGACGGAGAGGGAGAGGAGGTGCTCTGCTTGCTGCTAGACTTCCTACTATGTCGTTATTAAAAAAAAGAATTCCTATGCCAACAATAGAACTGACAGGAGAGGTTTTTTAAGTCCACCAGCAATAGTGAGGAGGTAGGAAGAGTGACTGCGTCATGTGTTGTTGTGCCTGACTGCCAGTGGTATTAGGGCAACTTTAACGTATAGTCTTGGAGAGACGAATTATCCTCTGCCATGTCAGGTGGTGCTAGCTGTTCTATTTGGCTTCAACGTTTAGCAAAAACTAGCACCTACTTTGGGAATACACTTCAGCGTAAAGTATTCAATCGAATCAGCTTTTTCCAGAATCTGTGCAGTTGGCAGATACCTTAGCAAGGGTGCAAACTTGGGCAACGGGTGCCGGGAATTTCTAGCATAGCACCACTGCTCTAACGTTTGGCACATGTCAAATCATCTTCTCTCTCCTTGAAGCACCCCCTTAGAACGCACGTTAAAGTTGCCCTTATGTGCTATCGTGTGTGCATGCTAAACTTGGTCTACTGTACGAGACTATGATCATAGCGAGCAGACTTGCTCTTCGTAGAAATTGGTAGATAAAATTAGTGAATTGAAAGCAAAGATGATTTTGTAATAATTTGGCTATCAAAGTTCAAAAAATACATAGATAATTGAAGAAGGATCTAATCGGGTCACACAATGGTACACACGAATATAACCCACAACGTGCGGAGGTGTCAAAAACGTAGGAGTGATTCAGAACATCTTTTATCTGAACGAGCAGCACTCGCAAAAGTGTCCTTCCCTCCCCAATCGTCAACCAACAGTCCAACACCACCGAATCAGCCGCCGAGAAATTTGCTATTATGACTCTCCAAACAATGCGCTTTGCTATTATAGGACTCCTAACGTGGACATCGTTATAATAGGATTCTAAACAATGAGACCTTGTTATTATAAGATTTTAGCTTCCTTTAATCAGATTTCTCCAAGAAATACATGTATTTGGACATGAAGTGCCAGTTTTGCCCCTGACTTTTTTTACACCGTGGTTCTTCTGCCCTTCCGTCGTGGCCTTCCTGCACATCCGCAAGGACGACCCCATAGCCTCGGAGCTCCACCACCCCATCGTGTCGAGCGAGTACGGCAATGGGCTGCCCATGGAGAGCGCGTGGATCGGGGTGCGGGATTACAGTGCCCAGCTCGTCGTGCCCGATGCCGTTGACTTCATGAGCCAGTTCAAGGGCGGCATCGAGGGGATAAGCAGGCGCAACCATGACAAGGTCATCGAGATGGGAATGATGCTCGCCGAGGCATGGGGGACGTTTCTCGGCTCTCCGCCGGAGATGTGCGGAAGCATGGTCATGATCGGGCTGCCTGGTTGCCTTGGATGAGGGTGAGAGACATGCTGGATGGCTGGTGCATGTACCAAAATGCATATATAAATATACATAATTGTAAATGATACATATATAAAACCATGAATTTACCACAAACGAGTTCATCTATCAAACCATGATTGTAGCATAAGCAAGTTCATCTTAAAAACCCATAATTTAGTTCCAAACTAGATCCAAGACATAGAAAATAAATTATGAGTTTACATCTCATCACAACTAAAATAATTCAATCATCCAACGTGTAGCTTTCTTTTTGGAGTCATCTTTTTTGGTGGTGCGGCAGGAGACATCCTCACAGGACTAGTGTTGTCAGTTTGTGAAGACGTGCCCTCTCCTAATAACATCGCAAGCTTGCTGCACACAAAAACGATACACATCTTACATGCATAAAAAAATAATGTATAGTAATTGTGCTTAGAAAAAACGAAACACAACTTAGATACTTAGATAACAGTAATTGTGTTAATATTCCTTACCTTCTAGTGATTCTTCCTGGGCTATCCCCTAGTATTTCTTCTCTAGTCAGCCTTCGTGGGGTGTTAGGTTCTGCTAATGTTTGTTTTGCAACATTCTTTCTAGGCTGTCTACGCTTCCTACAAGTAGTCAAATAAATTAATATTGGAATTTTCATTCAAGATTCTTGATAAATAAAATCAGTTCCTACCTCTTTTTCTTGGTCCCATTTAGTGGGCACTTGGCACTAGCTTGCCTGTGACCTTGCTGTCTACATTTTATGCAAGTCATAGGTCCTCTAACCTTCTTCTTTCCCTTTTCATTTGTTGGAGCAGTATTATTATCACCAGCATTGGTAATTTCACCATTTTTGGAACCTTTCTTCTTGTGTCCGCCTTCATTCCATGCCTTCATTCTAAGTTTCCTACGTCTTCCAACAAGTAATTTACCAAGAGGTGCACCAAGTGAAAATGGCGAGTCAACATGTGGCCATTGTGTTTTATCTAACATCGGCTCAATCTCTCTTCCATAAGCAGCCACCGAACCTATTCACCGAGTAGTACTCATGCACAAACTTTTCTAGATCAACTCCCAGTTGGCGGGTTGCATAAGCCAACACATGTTGACATGGTTTACCCGTGTGCTGCCATTCAAGACAAGAACAAGTCCTTTGGTGTAACTTGACAATATGCCGCTCGACTCTGTGGCTATGATCCCACACCTCTGCACTCCAATTAGAACATGGTACAATATGACCTTCATCATCATGTGTTTCCACTATGTGAAGGGTAGACCAATCAACACTTTCTATATTTTCCACGTCATCTACTAGGGACCTATAAACAAGCACAAGCGATGTTTACTATCTGCTATCTTGATAAGAAACAACAGAAATCGTTAGGGCCAATACCTTTGCACATCAAGCACTGGAAGATTGTATTCAATTGCCAGATGAGGAACAGTGGGCATCAATGATCTTGCTAGGGCTACAACACTTGCGTCGGTAGGGCTAGCGCCATCGACCACCACGTCCCGCGCATCCGGGGATGGCACGACCATGACACAAGGGGCGGCGGTCGGGGCGGCAAGTGCACGGGGGGCGGCGTCGGGACGACCGGTGCACCGGGGGCGCGCGGCTACGCGGTGGACGTCGGCGGCGGGGCGGCCGGGTGCCCTAGCGCGGCGACCAAGCGGCCCGGACGTCGGCGGCGGAGCGGCGGCGGCCGGGCGGACATCGGTGGCCGGTGCGGCCCGGGTGCCCTAGCGCGGCGGCCAAGCGGCCGGACGTTGGACAAGTGCCCGGCGCGGCGTTCGGGCCGGCCGGGCGCCGGATGTCGGCGACGGGGGAGGCCTCCTGCCCTTGGACGCCCGCCGTGAGGACGTCTAGGGCGTCGCCGGCCCTTGGACGAATCGGCCAGGGAGAGGTTGGGGGATGGACAGCCGACGGCGGCTGATGGAGGTGCGGCGGCGATGGTGGATCCTCCACGGGCGTCTCCATGGCGACGGGAGAGCGACGGCGGCGGCGTGCGTCTGCGATGATTGGATTGCGCGGAGTCCGGGATCTCGCGAGAGATAGATCATACGTACAGACGGTGTAAAAAAAAGTCAGGGGCAAAACTGGCACTTCATGTCCAAATACATGTATTTCTTGGAGAAATCTGATTAAAGGAAGCTAAAATCCTATAATAACAAGGTCTCATTGTTTAGAATCCTATTATATATAACGATGTCCACGTTCGGAGTCCTATAATAGCAAAGCGCATTGTTTGGAGAGTCATAATAGCAAATTTCTCCACGCCGCCGCCGCCAAGCCCCGGCCTGGCCCTGCCCGTGCTCTGCCGTGCGCGCGCGTGACCGTCCGGCGGAGCTCGCCACGGCCGGCGCAGTGTACCTCAACGGCAAGCCCATTTCATTGGTATGTTCCTAATTATGCTCTGTTGTTCTATCCAGCAAGAAAAGTGTATCTCAACGAGCTAAATACATTAAAGAATAATGTATGCATTTTTTTTAGAAAGAAGGCCATATGACCCGGCTTTATTAAAAAAGCTAGAGTATTTTGTACTTGGGGATACCGGTTTACATGCAAACACAAGAAGGAGGGCTAGACTCCAACAAAAGAGAAACAAAAGCCACCGAAGCCAAATCTTGCAACCTCCGCTCCCTCTAAAGCCTCTCTACTTAACCACAAGGAAAAAGCAACTTAGAAAGTTACATGTTTAGACATAAAAGACCAAAAGCACATCCACCCAAAAGACGAGCACCAACGCTACACACCATCCCCCGCATCGAGCTTAACAAAGAGAGTTGACGTCCGAGCTTGTGTATCACCGAACCGATCCAAAGTTGCGCCGCTCCTTGCTCGAATTCTCGACCTCTCGCATGAAAGAGATAGTACGAAGAATACATACATCGGGAGAGGGAGCTACAAAGTTGTTAAAGATCAAATTATTTCTCGAAGCCAAAGTGACCAAGCCGGGCATCCAAAAATATAGGCAAAGTTCGCATTCTCCCTCTTATTTCCTTCCACCAATTTGCGGCTCAATTCCTCCAAGTCGTTAGGTGTGGTTGTCCAATCAAAAATATCTCGCGAAAAGACTCCGGCCATATTTGGCCAAAACACAACCGACAAAAATATGCTATGCACTCTCTACCCGTCCACACATCTTACATTCTATAGGGCCTTCCCGGTTCCTCCTCTTCGGTTGTTCTGTGACTGAATCTTGTCATTGCACCTGCCACAAGAAAATCTTAATTTTCAGTGGAATCCTGGCTATCCAGATACACATCATCCACTTATTCTCGACACCTGGGAAAATATCTCATTATAGAGGGATTTAATAGTGTAAACCCCCTTCTTATCTAGGCACCATCTAATTGAATCAGGTAAGTTAGACAGGGTCGTTCCTTGCAGCATATTAGACAGATCCCACCACTCTTGAGAATGTACTGCTCCGAAACTTCATCTGAAAGTTAAATTTACATTTCCATTATTCAAAGCCTTGGAAACTGACCACTCTTTTTGATTGCAAATAACAAACAAGTTAGGGAAGGCGATCCTAAGAGCGCAGTTGCCTAACCATACATCTAGCCAAAACCTAGCCTTTTTGCCATCTCCAACAATGTAAATCAAACCTCTAGCTGCCTCATCTCTTGTAGAGAGAACACCCTTCCAGAATTGTGAGCCACTCTTCTTTTTGTAGCTGTAGATGCTCTTTTCCCCTAGATACTTTTTCCTAAGCAGATTGCAGCACAAAGTGTTATCCCCTCTTTCTAGTTTAATCAGCCATTTACCCAGCAAGCAAGTATTTTTCACTCTAGTATCAGTAAATCCAGCCCCTCCAGCATTTTTTGGGGATGCCATCACCTCCCATCTTGCCATATGATATTTTTTTTTCTGATGCGGTCCATGCCAGAAGTATGCATTTTTTTTGCACATTAATTATGATACAACTCTTTTTCCTGCACGCATAAACTAAATCATTATTTTATATAGGCTATCATTAATTAGGATGATTCTGGTGATGTTCTCCGCATGTGCTTACAGATCCGGAAGGTATAGATGACTTTAAAGTTTAAAGCTTTCTCAGTTTTTTACTGTACATTGGAAGCTGTTGCCCTAAATATTCTATTGCCTATACAAATCTAGTTTTTAATTTATCACGTATATTAAAATCAATATGGTATTGCAGAAAGAAGTTAGCCGTTTGCAAGGATTAGTAGGTTCTGATAAAACTTAAGGCCTTGGTTCTCATGGATTTGTCTGAGTCTCCTAGCATGTTCAAATGGGATCAAGTTTATGCCACATCCAGTCCACTTAATTTTGATAAAAGGACGGCACAGGTATTCATAACTGTATTTGCTCGTAGAACTTGATCTGATTCACAATTTCACATAGACTTACATTGGTTTTGTTGGTGTGCTGTGTCCAGAGGAATGATTATAATTCTGCCCTTGTCGCTGCTGTTAGGAGGGAGCAAGAGAAGGAAGCACAATTGAAGGCAACAATATCTGCAAAGCAGATTGCTGAACAGCTGGTCTGTAATTAATAAGTATAGAAAAAAAGCACTGGTCGTCATGTATTTTCTAACTTAGTGTTTTGGTTCTGCACAGGCAGCTCAAAAGACAGAAGAGGTAGAAGTTTCAACATGAGGCTTAAGTTTCGTGAAGATCAGATCAAAAGATAAGATTGGAGCAGGTTGCTTCAGGAAAACTATCTGCTGAAGCACATCTTTTGCAAGAAAAGGAAAGTCTTGTGAAGGAGTTAGAGGTCCTGCGGAGTCAATTAGATCACAATCCAGAAATCACAAAATTTGCAATCTGAGTACGTACAACTAAAAGAAGAGCTGCGAAGGTTAGAATTGCTGTTAACAACTAAATGATCATGCACCACTGTTGGCAAAGAATAATTTATTCTTGATTAAATTATTGTTTGAATTCCCCACTGTGGTAAAATATATTAAAAAAAAGAGAAGAACTATAAAAGGGGCACCCAAGTACCCTTAAAGGGATAAAGTTGTTTTCTGTTGTTAACACTTTATTGCATTGCTACCGGTCATTTATAATTTGTTGAATATTTTATTATGTTATTGTCAACTCAATTTACATTGTTGTGTCACTGCTGCAAAGGGGTAACAAAAATCGATCTTACTCTTCACTTATCTGCTTGTGTTGGAAGCTTAATAGTGCTTTATTTGTTCTTAAAAAAATACAGGTTGCGTTCATTTGTAGATGAAAGTGAATGGGAAATGATGCATGAGCAAATAGTTATTTTACAAGATAAGGTACTACCTCTTTTTTCCTTCTAGAAGTAGTGAACTTATTCAACATCTCAAACTTGATTTGCAGCTGCTAGAGGCTCTTGACTGGAAGCTTATACGAAAGATCCTGTTAACAAGGTCTGCTTATAACTACATGCAAAATTCTGAATGTAGGATGTCACTTGTGCATTTGTTAGTAAATCCCCGGCTTACATAGAACTAATAGCTAAACCATTTTTTGTTATACGTTACAGCAATATTACATGCTTACCTGTCAATGGACTTAGATTTATTAATAACTTATGCAGACTCTGATAATTTGGGGAGTCAGCTTGTGATGAGGAAAATGAGTTTCTTCGTTTGCAGGTTGGTGTTAGAGTACTTCCTGTGATTACACCTTTGTTTGTACTTTATAGTATGTTTGTTCATTGTGGCTGAATCCAGTTTGTAACTTTGTGCTGCAGGCAATTCAGAATGAGAGAGAAATCGAGTCATTGCGTGAAAAATTGAAATTCACATCATGCTGCTATGAGGGCTGTTGTTGCTTCATAATCAATATGTTTCTTTCTTTCATAGTATATTGTGATATTAATGATTTTCAAGATGGTAAATAATAGTGTATCTGTTGGAGCACATATAGGATGATTAAAATTCTGAAGCACTTGTGGTTTGTTATTTTAAAGTCATTTACTTTGTTGCCTTTGATTCATTTGTGTTCATGTACAAGTACCACTTTACCAGATCATGTCTTGCGGTTCAGGATTTGCACGATGATGTTAATTCGAATTCATAATGTTCGAAAAGGCCAAACAGTAGACATTCATTTGCACTTCTCCATGTCATCATTGCTGCTGATTGTACCTGATAAATTGCACTGTGTATGTTTCTTATTCCCCACCTCTCTAGGAATTAGAAAATCATTTTTATATTTTTATGGAACTTACATGTGTGCTACCAACTACTGCTCTGACACCTAGTAAAAGAACTATTGTTATGATTCCATTACCTGGTGCACCAAATAATGTGCAGGTGTGTTGATGAACTAACCACGGAGTTGGAACTTACAAAGAAACATGATGATACACATAATAATTGCATGCACACAACTCATCCAACATGGAATAAGAGTCTACGATAGCGGATGAGAAATGCATCAACGAAGATAACTTATCAAGGAGTAAATCTGCTGAATTGCGTCTTTAGCTGGAAGAGATGCATGAGGACAATGATAGACTTATGCCCTGAAAGACGTGCTGCGTGATCAGGAAGAAACTGATGCCCTGAAATCTGCACTGTCAGAATCACTGGACAAGAAAGATACTTTTGAAGGCAAGTATTTCTTGCCTGCAGCATCATGTCGGAACTTGGATTTGAAGACCAAAGCCATTGCTTCATCCAAGTTTGACTTAAAATTAAGCCCGTGGGGTTAAGACCACCCACGGTTTTCATTAAGAGAATCTAAGTTTGACTTTGCATTGATGAATCAAAAGGAGCAGCAGTTGGAATCTTCTCCTGACTCGTGAAAACCAACAATCTGCTATCAGAACAAGGGCACATGAATGTGAAACTGAGTTGCGAAGCAAAATTGATGGCCTTGAACTGAAGTTTTGTTCTTATGAAGCTCAAAGGTAGGAGGAAGAAAAGGTTCTGTTCGCTATTGATGATCTGGATACTTCTACTGCATCAGCACATAACAAAAATTTTAGTAAAGCGACTGATGTGCTGAAATCTGAGGAGGAGCGCATTAACCTTTCATGCGAACTGCAGAATGCCCATGAACAACTTCACATAGTTCACAAGGAAATAAAAATTATGCAAAACTGTGATTATATTGATTGCGAGATTGCACTCCTTGAAACAGAATTAGAAGAGTGCTGCCACTTCTTGCTGGAAGCTGACATTGAGAAGTTTGTGTGTGACAAAACGTTGACAGAGGTTTTAGAGGGTGAGGCAAAAAACATGGAGGCCTTGCTGATTGGATACCAGGACTGTGGTTTCCATGTAAACTTGAAGGAGGAAGAGATCAAGGTGTGTGAGGAGTCCTTGCCCTATCAATATAGGGCCTGGATCAAGCAATGCGGGAGCTGGGTGATCTTCTGCAGGATAGAAGAAGTCTTGAAGTAATCCTTGCTGCTCATTGGCGAAAAAGGTGGCAACAGATTTTGAGGCAGTCCAGATACATATTGTTGAAGCCAGCTTGTGCATCTTGACAGCCAAGCAAATTGTGAACCTGCACAACTAGCCTCAGATTCCTTCACTGCACTGTCTTCCCTTCATCTGCTCAGTTACATTCGTAGCAAGACATCAGCGATGTGAAGGTGGCATGCTGCTACTTGTAGTAATTCGTTTTGTAATAAGGATGGAAACATATTGACCTTTTTTTATCTGTGATAATCTATTCTCTGATGGTCTAGCTTGAAGCTATCAATAGGTACGGTAGGCTACGACTATATGTGATTGGCATTGACCCTTTTGTTTTAGTATCTTACTATTATTAATTGGAGGCTCCTTTTAAGATCTCCAGGCGATGCCGCCTAGGATCCTAGGTGGACACCTAACAAAATACAGAAATCCTCTAAATTCTCACAAAAATCAGAAACATCCGACCATCAATTCAACATCTCTAATTATGATAGCCATTGGATCTGTTATCTTTAATTGGAGGCTCCTTTTAAAGCCTCCAGGCGATGCCACCTAGGATCCTAGGTGGACAACCTAAATAAATTGAAAAATCCTTTAAATTCTCACAAAAATCAGAAACATCCGGCCATCAATTCAACATCTCTAATTATGATAGCCATTGGATATGTTATCTTTCTAATAAATTACCCACCTCTGCCATTATGAAAATAGACCAATGTAACCCGTTGACGGTGAAAATCTGTCAACCTAGCCATGAGTTTACCTTCGGTGTTGGCATAAGTTTTATACCTTATCCATTGGTACTAACCCCCGTGGTATAACAAGTTCACTTGTGCATGTCGGTTTTGGAGTTTAGTGTTTATGCGGGGTATTAGAGTTGAATGCAAGACTTTCGGGATAAGTTCATCAAAGCACCTTATGACAAGACCTTGAAGCCCGTACAAGTCATGCAATGAAGCAAACTTAACTTCAAGAAGTCGGGGACTTGATCCGAGAAGATGACAAACTCCGAGGACCTAACCGAGAAAAGTGCCGAATCTTGCAAGACAAGGAACTATGTCCAATTCGGAGAGAAACGACGACAAGGGCCTACATGCGAAGGGGGGAGCATCTAGAAGACACGGGAACCGACATAGAGCAAAGGAGGTGTTGACGGTGAAAATCCGTCAACCTAGCCATGAGTTTACCTTCGGTGTTGGCATGAGTTTTATACCTTATCCATTGGTACTAACCCCCGTGGTATAACAAGTTCACGTGTGCATGTCGGTTTTGGAGTTTAATGTTTATGCGGGGTTTTAGTGTTGAATGCAAGACTTTCGGGATAAGTTCATCAAGCACCTCATGACAAGACCTTGAAGCCCCGAACAAGTCATGCAATGAAGCAAACTTAACTCCAAGAAGCGGGGACTTGATCCGAGAAGACGACAAACTCCGGGGACCCGACCGGAAAAGTACCGAATCTTGCAAGACAAGGAGTTGAGTCCAATTCGGAGAGAAACCGACGACATGGACCTACATGCGAAGGGGGAAACATCCGGAAGCAAGGGAACCGACGTGGGGCAAAGGAGCCCACGGGGCCGGGCCTAAATGGGCCCGGGCCGGCCGGCCCGATCCGGTCGGCCCGGGCCCATTTTGGGCCCAAACTCGCTCTCCTTTGCCCTAGCCGCCAATCGGGCTATTTATAGTCCCCCGACCGAGAGCCACGGAGAGAAGATTTCGTCTTCGGCCGCCGAGAAGCGAGAGAAGAGAGGGACACCATCTCGGAGAGGAGAGGGTCGAGCTAGTTGACTAGGGTTTCCCTAGCCGACGTGGGAACCTTGCACGGAAGACCACGTCGGAGTTCCCGAGCTAGAAGCAAGATCAAGGAAGGATCCCGGTGGTGATCTTGTGTATGTATCATTGTCATAGTTGAATTATCAAGTTGAATCTTTTCTTAGCGATCAAGTGTTTCCTCGAAGATTTCGTTTTTCGATCGGCTTTGCTTATTCCAATTCTATTCGTACGATAGATTACATAGGGTGTTCTTGTAGCCGCGGTGGCTAGAGGTACACGCCGGATCTTCCGAAAGAATCTCGACTTGTCTTTTGACTCGCCCTAAGCTCCCCGCATGAATAGGGATACGTTGTGACGAACGGGGGTCTCGAAAGGCGGATGTTTTCGGATTTGGACGGGAAACCACGATTTAAAGAGGCTTTTATTAAGATTCGATTTGCTACTTCTTCTCTTGCTTGGAACTTCAACAAAAGGCTTACCCCGATCCCTCTAGATCGGTTTATCTACCCAATCTTACTTTGTTTTCTCCGGTTTTTAGTAGATTAGATTCGTTTTGTGTCTTTTACTTAGATGCACTAGGTCTTTTATCGAATATTGAAGTTACTTGGCTTTAATAGATTAAGTCTTGCGTCACACATTTGTTCCACGGATTCGATACCTTGGGTTCACCACTCGAGGGAAGAAGGGTCCCTTGACTACGACGGGAGACTTGTACGCTTGCGAGTCACGAACGAACTTTGATACAATTATTAACCGTCAACAAGCCCCTTTTTTCCGGCGCCGTTGCCGGGAACAAGTGATCAAGATTTGATTTTTTATTGCTTTTTTTTATAATTTTCAGTATTCTTTTTGTTTTTATTTTTGCATCTACTAAATTTTGATCATCCTCAAAACACATCTAATCTAGTTTGTCTAACTCTAGTTTTTATAGATTTGTTTTTACTTTCTAGTTTTTTGCATACTTTGTTTATTGCTAACCCTAACAGGAGATGGACGGCTACCTCTCCAACAAACCCAATAATTTTGTGGATGATCCGAGAAAAACTTTACGAGGCTAAGGAGACGCGAAGCACATCAAGCTAAAAAGCTGGATTTTGTAGATTCGGAGTCGAAGACAAAGGATCGCGAGGAATCTCCGAAGAATTCACCACCTCAAAGTCCGCGGGAGAATCGACCTCCACCAATGGGTGACCAACCACCGGAAGAACGCAAGATTGGGGAGCTATGCACCCCAGACATCATCGACCTACCAATCTTGAACCTCGAGGAGATCGGAAGACCGTTCGAGATCAAGACCTCAACAATCCGCATGGTGCAACATTCACCCTTCACCGGCAAAGAGGATCCGAACCTTCACCTCCAAGCATTCATTCAACTATGTCAGACTTTCAACATGGATGGGGTGACTCAAGATCAAATGAGGGCAAGGCTTTTTCCGTTTTCACTACTCGGGAAGGCTTTGCAATGGTTCCACTCTCAACCGGCGGAGACGGTGCAAAATTGGAACACGTTGATGAAGGCTTTCATGAAGGAATACTACTCACCGGGTAAAACTCAAAGTTTGCGTAATAAGATTGCCACCTTTGTTCAATATCCTACGAAACTATCTCGGAGGCATTCGAGCGCTTCAACGAGTACACCGGCGGTTCCACATCACAAGTTCCCGAAAGAAGACCTCGTGCAAAAGTTCTATCAAGGACTCACCATGGCGTCAAGGACGATCATCGATGCATCGGCGGGAGGGTCTATCATCGAGCTTACACCGACGGAAGCTTACACGCTATTCAAGAAGGTCGCGGATAATGACACGTGGGCGTCATCCGGGCGCCTACATCCGGCTCAACCCATGGGGAACGTCAAAGGAGTCTTGCAAGTGGAGAAGGAAGACATACTTGAGGGCAAGATCGACTCGCTCATGAGGAGGTTGGAGAAGATGGAGATAGAAAAGAAAGAGGCTCAAGACTTGAAGGCCGCGAAGCAAGGTCCACATGCGAAGAATGTGGAGAGTATGGCCATGTCCGCAAAGATTGTCCGGAGGAAGCCAAAGTGCTCGACTACATGAGGAAGGGAGAATTGCCGAACTTCCGCTACGGGCAAGGTAGGCCTCAATTCAATGCAAGCTCATCTATTCCTAACGCGGTTCCGCTTCGTATACAATTGAAGGAGTTCATGGATGAGCAAGCTAAGATCAACAAGGACACCGTCACCAAGTTCAAGACCATAGACAAGGTGTTGGAGAACATCGATAGCAAAGTGACGGAGGTCGGAAGTTCCAATCATCAAGTGCTCAACATGATGAAGATGCTCGAGACGCAAGTTGGACAACTTGCGGGGTGCCTCACTAATGATGAAGGGAAGCTTCGGGACAACCCAAATGTCCCAAATCGGCAAAGGCCATTCAAACGCGTTCGGGGAAGGAGACCGAAGATCCGGAACGTTCCGCGGGAGCAAGGAAGCTTAAACCGTCCACCGAGGTGGAAGGAGCCGCTAAAGAGAAGGTTACGGGGATCGTCACCGAGGAACCCGAATTTGAGATGCCGGAGGATGACACGAGGATACCGCAACTCAAGCCACGCTACTTCCGAGGTAAACTTGACAACCACTTTGAGAAGTTTGTGGAAGTTGTGCGTAGACTTAGCATCAACATGCCATTACTAGATGCCCTACAAGTACCTACATATTCTCGTTACTTTAAAGACATACTTGCAAATAAATATGAGATAGCAACACTCGGGGTAGATCATGTCAAGATGTCCGAGGAGTGTAGTGCGGCTATTGCTTATGGGCTAGAGAAGCAAAAAGACCCCGGTGCCCTACAATTCCATGTTCAGTTGGTTCTTTCAACTTCGAGAAGGCGTTATGCGACCTTGGAGCTAGTGTGAGTGTCATGCCGAGGGATGTGTTCGAGAAGCTACGCCTACCGATGGAGCCTACGGGAATATGTTTGGAGTTGGGAGACAACTCCATTCGCTATCCCTTGGGCATTGCTGAAGATGTACCCGTGAAGATTGGACACCACTTCATCCCCGTCGACTTTGTTGTGCTCGAGATGGGAGAGAGGGAGAAGCCGCCGCTCATCCTAGGGAGGCCGTTCCTCAAGACCGTGGGAGCTACAATTGATGTTGGCAAGGGGGAGATCATGTTCGATATCAACGGAGAAAGGAGTTCCTTCAAGTTCCGTCCAAGGATTGAGGCATGCAACATGATTGGAGTGAAGGGAGAACCAAAACAAACGGAGGGGCTGAAAAAGAAGAAGGAGCCGAAAAAAATGAACGTAACGAAAATCAAAGAAGGTGTTGCATCCGTCAAGACAAAGGAAGAGAAGCCGCTCGTGAAGACCAAAAAAATGACTAAGCCAACTAAGCCGGACGACAAGCCCGCGCCCAAGATGGTGCGGAAGTGGGTACCCAAGATTGCAACGCCCGCAAAGAGCGTTGATCCGGAGTAATCAAGTGAAGAAGTCTAGCTATAGACTATAAACGAAGCGCTAGGCGGGGAGGCAACCCGTTTCGTCGAGTCAAGAATAAGCTACGGGAGGACAACCCGATTCCAGGTTTTTCGAGTATTTTTAATAATTTAGTTTTTGAGTTTTACTACGCAAAGACATTAGACTTAGAAGTGGTTGAACAATATTAGAGACATAATTCTTTATTGAATGTTTGATTTATCATAAACCCTTTGCATGAACCCTCCTATGTGCTTGTTTGATTCTTTTCTTTTCGAGAAACCTCAACCAAATAATTTCAGAACCTCAACTCAACCTTTCACCCTCATTATGGTGCTGAGGTTGACTTATTTTTCATGCTAAAACCACACGAGTAGAGCCACGATTTATATTCAAGTGTTAATAAAATTCAGCACGTGGTAGGACTCGCGTGAACCTAGAAATCAAAGCTTTTGGTTGGTTTTAAAAATCTTTATCCTTGGTTTCTCTAGGATTAGAATTTTTCTAAGCCTATTCTAATTTTGTTTTATTCAAAATCTTTCTTATTTAGCCAAAATTAGAACCTAAACCTATGCCCCCATGATCAAGCCGGGAAATGTTTGCTCTCAACCGATGAAGGCAAACTATACCGGTGAGACCGAAATCGACGTAGTCGAAAAATATTTTCGACTTACATTTGTTTTTAATGGTTTAAAAACTTCTCTAAAATTATGTTTGAGCTCTTGCATGTCTCTGAAAAATATTTTAAATTTCGAATTAGAGGAGTGCTTAACCTTAAACACACCTAAATGGAGGCAATCTAGTTTGAATTAATCATGCATGCACCATTGGATTCCCTTTTATCAACTTTCACCAATTCCACATGCAAAGGACAAGCATGGTGGGCAGCAAGCATCAACTTTGCAGGATTTTCATGGTGGCATGTGAAGCAAGTGGAGCTAGGGAGCATGGACATGACCCAAAGCATGGAGCATCAAGTGGGAGGACCAATAATTCAAGAAAAGGAGTGGACGAGAGCGTTTGGGCGGTGCAACTCGTGGAGCACGCGGGCGGGGAAGGTTGCGGAGGCGAAATGATCGTCTTTGGGAGAAAGACGCGGCGGGGAGGAACCGAGAGGACCCCCGGCCGGCCGGCCCGAGCCGGCCGGCCCGACCTATTTAAGGAGCCCCCGGCTCCCGTTTTCTGCGAGCAAGCTTCCCTCTCCTTCCCTTGTTTGTGTGTTCAAGTTTGTGTGCTCAAAACCTCTGTAGACATAGCCAACCTTCCCAAGCTTGATAGCTCAAGAAAAAAATCCACATCCTTAATCCACTCTAAGTCCACATCCGAAGCAAAGAGTTTAAGTGCCTAGTTTACCGGTTGCAACCCGGAATTTTAGTTGAAGAAAGAGTGCAGCATGTGGAAGAAGACCAAAAGTCTCTTCTCCAAGAAGAAGAGTTCGTCGTCGTCCAAGCCGTCATCAACCACGTCTTCGAGGAGGCACTCGGTTTCCGAGTCTCCCCGGAGCATGGAGACGGATACGGCACCACCGAGGAGGAACGATGCTCTCCTCCTTGGTGGTATGAGGGCTGCGAGAAGCACTTCCATGAGGTTCACCGAACCTCGTGGGCACACGGAGGAGCAGCCCGCGCCACCACGACGATCGACTCGCTCAACCGCACCACCTCCTTACACCCCGACACACTCTTCGTACGGCTTCATCATCTTGTCGGCGGAGGAGGAGGAGAGGCTCGCCAATCTTGAGAAGAGGCTTGTGCCGAACGTCGAGTTCGACGACCAAGCACTCTACACCTTGGGTTTTTGCACCGACATATACTATATGTTGGGGCACCTCGGATGGGTGCGGTTCTCCAACGGAATATCGGTGGACACCCATTTGGGTTACGCCTTGGAAATTTTGATGACTATTGCACCCATCGTTGATGATGATGGGGTGCAAAGCTTGTCATTCCGTTTGGAGGGAATCGAACAAGTGGTTCCCTACGAGCACGTTAGGGAGCCGCTTGGATTCCACAAGGGAGCTCCGGAGAAAGTTGACGTGCCACCCGGCATGTTGGCGGGATTTTGGAACATGATCTCCGGAGAAGCCCATCAACAACGCAATTGCATCCGCAACCCCATTATCCGGATATTTCACTCTTGGATGTGCAAGAGGGTATTGGGGAGGATGAAGGAAACAAAGGTGACCGACACGAGTTGAATTGGCTATACTCGGCTTTAATTGCCGGGCAGCCAATAGACCCCTCTTACCTCATGATCAACCGTTGGTGTTGTGAAGCAACATCGGGGGCGGGTAATATTGGTTCGGGGTGTTACCTCTCCATGTTGGCCTTTTCCTTGCGGCCGGGGATCGCAAGAAACCCCGCTCACCTTTTGCGTGGTACCTCTCTCGGTTTTGAGTATTTGCGGCAAGGCAAATACATTAGCGGAGATGAGAGAGGAGGTTATCGGTTGGCCATAGTGAACCTACCCCTTCCGAATGAGAGGCTTAGGCTTTTCACCGAAGGAAGGGAAGATTGGTTGGAAGAGGGATTACTTGTCCCCGCAAGGAAGAACAAAAGAGGAAGAATCGTAGAGGAGGGAACATCCTCCGCACAAGCAAGTGGAGCACAACCCAATGTGCAATCATTCGGCGGGGTCCCTCCTCCGCCAAGTTATTACGGAGGGTCACAAGGACAAGCATGGGGGGTGGTGCACCGGTACCCCCACAAAATTATGTTGTGCCCAACGCTAACTTCGCGGAGTCCTACGCTCATCATCCCCAACCACAACAAAGCATGGCCATTATTGGAGGGTATGCTGCAAGAAACGCTCAAAACATCGCAGCCATCCAAGATAACGCAACTCAACTTGGTGAAGGCAACACAAATATCGCCTTTGAACTTGGACGCCTTCACCTTGTGGAGCCAAATCAATTCGTCGGAGGAAATGTCCAATCGTATTATGAGCAAGGGTATTATTATCAAGATTATCAACATCAACCACCGGCGGAGGACTAGAAGATTTAGGAACTTTCGTTTTCTTTTCTTTTCTTTTTCTCTCGTAATTTTCAGCTTTTGCTTATGTGTGTTTGCGTAGTATTTTCTGTTTTTATTTAAATTTCAGCAAGCATGTTTGTTTATTTTCAGTTTGAATTTCAACTTGATGTCACCATTAATAAAGTCACCACCTTGATTATATCATTGGAAAAGTTACAAAGTTCGTGCCATGATGATATATGATTAAAATTGCAGCTTTGTTCATCTTTGTAATTGATTTATGCATGTTTAAGCTAGTGCTCTCTTAAAAATACAGATCTGAATTTATTTAAATACTAGCTTAATTTTTAGCGGAGGTTATGATTAAAATAAAGACACATAGTGTTTTATGTGCTCTCAAGTTATGAATAGATTAAAGATGTCTTTTATGCTCAAAAATATCGCTAACCTTGTCACGAATATCACTTGTGTGTTGCTCAACCTATCCAAGGCCTTATATATATTTGAGTGCATAAACCTTAGTGTACAAGATTTATTTTTGAGTGAGTTATTGCAGGCCATGATTTCTCTGGCCCGAGACTAAGAAGCTGGTCATTCCATTTTTGCGTATCTATCTTTTTGCTAGCCTTTTATCCGTGCATTGTGTATCCCCGCATCGGTGATCTCACAAACTTCGCCGGATATCCACCCTTAAACCAAATATCATCTTTTTGTGATTACCTCCTTGACCACAACCTATCGTTGAGAATGGATCATCAATTCAAGGAAGATCGCAAGACGGTGCCAACGTTGAAGATTTCAAGTATCTCTCCAAGGAAAAATATCTCCGGTACCTACCTTATTTTTCGCCTCTTTGCTCGAGGACGAGCAACGTCTAAGCATGGGGGAGGAGGTAGGTACGGTGCAGTTTTAGAGTTAAAAGGGGAATATTTTAAAAACAAAATGATGATGAAAGAAGAAAAAAATCCAGCGATATTCATGACTTTCAAGGTAAAGAAAAAAAATATATATATGAAAGAAAGAAAGGAAAGAATGAGAAATATGAGAAAGAAAAAAAAAATATGTGCGTAAAGTGAACTCCCCGGTTCTCTAAGAGTGCATTCAAGGCTTCAAGTTAAAAAGATCCATTCTCATTTTCCAACCATGTGCAATCCGATAACGAGGACTTCTTTTGTGCCTCGGGATCACTCTTTGCCATTTGCACATGTCCACTCATCTAAAAGTGTGTGTATTTTTCTCTTTCCCCTCCTTGATTAACATTATTTTCCAATGACCTTTTTGACGAGTCTCGGTAAGACCATGAGAAGCTTGTCTTGTTTTGACAACACCTCATTTATAAAATCTTGTTAGGACTAAACTTTCCCAAAGCTCCATATAAAGCCTACCACATATATATGAGAGGGAAAGGAGTAGAATATATAGGCTTGAGAGACAAGTGAGATGAGAGTTTATGAGCAATACACGAGATGATTTAAATTTGTGAATTTGGTTTAGCTTTTCTTCATCTCGTTCTTTATTTCAAAAATTCTGAGATCTATTTAAAACTTTGTGAGCATGTTAATACTTGTGGGATAAGCTTAATAAGAATCTACCCTCTGTAGAGATGAAGGCTAGTACATTATGGAACTTTAATGAATTAAAATTTTGAAAGTATTATGTTTTCTCATGTATGATCAAGTGCAAAGTTTAAACATTGTTTGGCAATGATGATATCCATCGAAGGCTTACTCGAGGACGAGCAAGGTTTAAGCATGGCGGAGATGTTGACGGTGAAAATCCGTCAACCTAGCCATGAGTTTACCTTCGGTGTTGGCATGAGTTTTATACCTTATCCATTGGTACTAACCCCCGTGGTATAACAAGTTCACGTGTGCATGTCGGTTTTGGAGTTTAATGTTTATGCGGGGTTTTAGTGTTGAATGCAAGACTTTCGGGATAAGTTCATCAAGCACCTCATGACAAGACCTTGAAGCCCCGAACAAGTCATGCAATGAAGCAAACTTAACTCCAAGAAGCGGGGACTTGATCCGAGAAGACGACAAACTCCGGGGACCCGACCGGAAAAGTGCGTGAATCTTGCAAGACAAGGAGTTGAGTCCAATTCGGAGAGAAACCGACGACATGGACCTACATGCGAAGGGGAAACATCCGGGAAGCAAGGGAACCGACGTGGGGCAAAGGAGCCCACGGGGGCCGGGCCCAAATGGGCCCGGGCCGGCCGGCCCGGTCCGGTCGGCCCGAGGCCCATTTTGGGCCCAAACTCGCTCTCCTTTGCCCTAGCCGCCAATCGGGCTATTTATAGTCCCCCGACCGAGAGCCACGGAGAGAAGATTTCGTCTTCGGCCGCCGAGAAGCGAGAGAAGAGAGGGACACCATCTCGGAGAGGAGAGGGTCGAGCTAGTTGACTAGGGTTTCCCTAGCCGACGTGGGAACCTTGCTCGGAAGACCACGTCGGAGTTCCGGAGCTAGAAGCAAGATCAAGGAAGGATCCCGGTGGTGATCTTGTGTATGTATCATTGTCATAGTTGAATTATCAAGTTGAATCTTTTCTTAGCGATCAAGTGTTTCCTCGAAGATTTCGTTTTTCGATCGGCTTTGCTTATTCCAATTCTATTCGTACGATAGATTACATAGGGTGTTCTTGTAGCCGCGGTGGCTAGAGGTACACGCCGGATCTTCCGAAAGAATCTCGACTTGTCTTTTGACTCGCCCTAAGCTCCCCGCATGAATAGGGATACGTTGTGACGAACGGGGGTCTCGAAAGGAGGATGTTTTCGGATTTGGACGGGAAACCACGATTTAAAGAGGCTTTTATTAAGATTCGATTTGCTACTTCTTCTCTTGCTTGGAACTTCAACAAAAGGCTTACCCCGATCCCTCTAGATCGGTTTATCTACCCAATCTTACTTTGTTTTCTCCGGTTTTTAGTAGATTAGATTCGTTTTGTGTCTTTTACTTAGATGCACTAGGTCTTTTATCGAATATTGAAGTTACTTGGCTTTAATAGATTAAGTCTTGCGTCACACATTTGTTCCACGGATTCGATACCTTGGGTTCACCACTCGAGGGAAGAAGGGTCCCTTGACTACGACGGGAGACTTGTACGCTTGCGAGTCACGAACGAACTTTGATACAATTATTAACCGTCAACGGGAGGCCACGGGGCCGGGCTCGGATGGGCCCAGGCCGGCCGGCCCGGCCTGTCTAGAGCCCGTTTGCCCCCTCCTTTGCCCTAGCCGCCATTCGGGCTATTTATAGCCCCGGGGTCGAGAGACACGGGGAATCTAATTCGTCATCGGTCGCCGAGGAGCGAGAGAAGAGAGGGACACCATCCCGGAGAGGAGAGGGTCTAGCTAGTTGACTAGGGTCTCCCTAGCCGACGTGGGAACCTTGCACGGAAGACCACGTCGGAGTTCCGGAGCTAGAAGCAAGATCAAGCAAGGATCCCGGTGGTGATCTTGTGTATGTATCATTGTCATAGTTGAATTATCAAGTTGAATCTATTCCTAGCGATCAAGTGTTTCTTTGAAGATTTCGTTTTTCGATCAGCTTTGCTTATTCTAAATCTATTCTCGAGATAGATTACATAGGGTGTTCTTGTAGCCGCGGTGGCTAGAGGTACACGCCAGATCTTCGAAAGAATCTTGACTTGTCTTTTGACTCGCCCTAAGCTCCCCGCATGAGTAGGGATACGTTGTGACGAACGGGGGTTCGAAAGGCGGATGTTTTCGGATTCGGAGGGGAAACCACGATTTAAAGAGGCTTCTAATAAGATTCGATTTGCTACTTCTTGTCTTGCTTGGAACTTCAACAAAAGGCTTAACCCGATCTCTCTAGATCGGTTTATCTACCCAATATTTCTTTGTTATCTCCGGTCTTTAGTAGATTAGATTAGTTTCGTGTCTTTCATGTAGATGCATTAGGGTTTGTTTTACCGAAGATTGAAGTTACTTGGCTTTACTAGATCATCTTTTGCGTCACACATTTGTTCCACGGATTCGATACCTTGGGTTCACCACTCGAGGGAAGAAGGGTCCCTTGACTTCGACGGGAGACTTGTCCGCTTGCAAGTCTAAACGAACTTTGATACAACTATTAACCGTCAACAAGCCCCTTTTTTCCGGCGCCGTTGCGGGGATCAAGTGATCAAGATTTGATTTTTTATTGCCTTTTCTTGTAATTTTCAGTTTTCTTTTAGTTTTTCTTTTTGCATCTACTAAACTTTGATCATCCTCAAAATAAATCTAATCTAATTTGTCTAACCCTAGTTTTCATAGATTTGTTTTTACTTTCTAGTTTTTGCATACTTTGTTTATTGCTAACCCTAACGGGAGATGGACGGCTACCTCTCCAACAAACCCGATAATTTTGTGGATGATCCGGAAAAACTTTACGAGCTAAGGAGACGCGAAGCACACCAAGCTAAAAAGCTGGATTTTGTAGATTCGAAGTCGAAGACGAAGGATCGCAGGAATCTCCGGAGAATTCACCACCTCAAAGTCCTCGGGAGAATCGACTTCCACCAATGGGTGACCAACCACCGCAAGAGCGCAAGATTGGGGAGCTATGCACCCCGAATATCATCGACCTACCAATCTTGAACCTTGAGGAGATTGGAAGACCGTTCGAGATCAAGACCTCAACAATCCGCATGGTGCAACATTCACCCTTCACCGGTAAAGAGGATCCGAACCTTCACCTCCGAGCATTCATTCAACTATGTCGGACTTTCAACATGGATGGGGTGACTCAAGACCAAATGAGGGCAAGGCTTTTTCCGTTCTCACTACTCGGGAAGGTTTTGCAATGGTTCCACTCTCAACCGGCGGAGACGATGCAAAATTGGAACACGTTGATGAAGGCTTTCATGAAGGAATACTACTCACCGGTAAAACTCAAAGCTTGCGTAATAAGATTGTCACCTTTGTTCAATATCCTACGGAAACTATCTCGAAGGCATTCGAGCGCTTCAACGAGTACACTCGGGCGGTTCCACATCACAAGTTCCCGAAGGAAGACCTCGTGCAAAAGTTCTACCAAGGACTCACCATGGCGTCAAGGACGATCATCGATGCATCGGCAGGAGGATCTATCATCGAGCTTACGCCGACGGAAGCTTTCACTCTATTCAAGAAGGTCGCGGATAATGACACATGGGCGTCATCTGGGTGCCTACATCCGGTTCAACCCACAGGGAACGTCGAAGGAGTCTTGCAAGTGGAGAAGGAGAACATACTTGAAGGCAAGATCGACTCGCTCATGAGGAGGTTGGAGAAGATGGAGATGGAAAAGAAAGAGGCTCAAGACTTGAAGGCCGCCGAAGCAAGGTCCACATGCGAAGAATATGGAGAGTATGGCCATGTCCGCAAAGATTGTCCCGGAGGAAGCCAAAACGCTCGACTACATGAGGAAGGGAGAATTGCCGAACTTCCGCTACGGGCAAGGTAGACCTCCATTTAATGCAAGCTCATCTATGCCTAATGCGGTTCCGCTTCGTATACAATTGAAGGAGTTCATGGACGAGAAAGCTAAGATCAACAAAGACACCGTCAAAGCTAAGATCTACAAAGACACCGTCACCAAGTTCAAGACCATAGATAAGGTGTTGGAGAACATCGATAGCAAAGTGACGGAGGTCGGAAGTTCCAATCATCAAGTGTTCAACATGATGAAGATGCTCGAGACGCAAGTTGGACAACTTGTGGGGCGCCTCTCTAATGATGAAGGGAAGCTTCCGAGACAACCCAAAAGTCCCGAATCAGCGAAGGCCATTCAAACACGTTCGGGGGAAGGAGACCGAAGACTCCGGAACGTTCCGCGGGAGCAAGGAAGCCTAAACCATCCGCCGAAACGGAGGGAGTTGCTAAAGAGAAGGTTACGGGGATCGTCACGGAAGAACCCGAATTTGAGATGCCGGAGGAAGACACGAGGATACCGCAACTCAAGCCACGCTACTTCCGAGGTAAACTTGACAATTACTTTGAGAAGTTTGTGGTGGTTGTGCGTAGACTTAGCATCAACATGCCATTACTAGATGCCCTACAAGTACCTACATATTCTCGTTACTTTAAAGACATACTTGCAAATAAATATGAGATAGCAACACTCGGGGTAGATCATGTCAAGATGTCCGAGGAGTGTAGTGCCGCTATTGCTAATGGGCTAGAGAAGCAAAAGGATCCCGGATGCCCTACTATTCCATGTTCCGTTGGTTCTTTCAACTTCGAGAAGGCGTTATGCGACCTTGGAGCTAGTGTGAGCGTCATGCCAAGGGATGTGTTCGAGAAGCTACGCCTACCATTGGAGCCTACGGGTATATGTTTGGAGTTGGGAGATAACTCCATTCGCTATCCCTTGGGCATTACCGAAGATATACCCGTGAAGGTTGGACACCACTTCATCCCCGTCGACTTCGTGGTGCTCGAGATGGGAGAGAGGGAGAAGCCGCCGCTCATCCTTGGGAGGCCTTTCCTCAAGACCGTGGGAGCTACTATTGATGTTGGCAAGGGGGAGATCATGTTCGATATCAACGGAGAAAGGAGTTCCTTCAAGTTTCGTCCACGAATCAAGGCATGCAACATGATTGGAGTAAAGGAAGAACCAAAGAAAAAGGAGGGGCTGAAAAAGAAGAAGGAGCCGGAAAAAATGAACGTAAAGAAAAATCAAGGAAGGTGTTGCATCCGTCAAGACAAAGGAAGAAAAGCTGCCTGTGAAGACCAAAAAAATGACTAAGCCGGAAGACAAGCCCGTGCCCAAGATGGTGCGGAAGTGGGTAGCCAAGATTGCAACGCCCGCAAAGAGCGTTGATCCGAAGTAATCAAGTGAAGAAGTCTGGCCATGGACTATAAACGAAGCGCTAGGCGGGAGGCAACCCGTTTCGTCGAGTCAAGAATAAGCTACGGGAGGACAACCCTGATTCCGGGTTTTTCAAGTCTTTTTAATAATTTAGTTTTGAGTTTTATTACACAAAGACATTAGACTTAGAAGTGGTTCAACAATATTAGAGACATAATTCTTGGTTGAATATTTTGCTTTACCATAAACCCTTTGCATGAACCCTCCTATGTGCTTGTTTGTTCTTTTCTTTTCGAGAAACCACAACCAAATAATTTCAGAACCTAACTCAACCCTTCATCCTTATTATGGTGTTGTGGTTGACTTATTTTTCATGCTAAAAACACACGAGTAGAGCCATGGCTTATACCTAGGTGTTAATTAAATTTTAGCACGTGGTAGGACTCGTGTGAACCTAGAAACTAAACTTTTGGTTGGTTTAAAAATCTATATCCTTGGTTTCTCTAAGATTAGAATTTTTCTAAGCCTCATTTAATTTTATTTTATTCAAAATCTCTCTCATTTATCCAAAATTAGAACCTAAACCTATGCCCCCATGATCAAGCCGGGAAAAGTTTGCTCTCAACCAATGAAGGTAAACTATACCGGTGAGACCGATATCAACGTAGTCGGAAAATATTTTCGAATTACATTTGTTTTTAATGGTTTAAAAAACTTCTCTAAATTTATGCTTGAGCTCTTCCATAGCTCTGAAAATATTTTTAATTTTCGAATTAGAGGCGTGCTTAACCTTAAACACACTTAAAGGGAGGCAATCTAGTTTAAATTAATCATGCATGCACCATTGGATACTCTTTCTTCAACTTTCATCAAGACCACATGCAAAGGACAAGCATGGGTGGGCGAGAAAGCATGCCTTTGCAAGAATTTCATGGTGGCATGTGAAGCAAGTGGAGCAAGGGAGCATGGACATGACTCAAAGCATGAAGCATCAAGTGGGAGGACCAATAATGCAAGAAAAGGAGTGGACGAGAGCGTTTGGGCGGTGCAACTCGTGGAGCACGTGGGCAAGGAAGTCAAGGAGGAGAAATGATCGTGGTGGAAGAAAGCCGAGGCACCGAGCCACCCGGGACGGTCGGCCCGGGCCGGCCGGCCTCCCCTACTTAAGGAGCCCCCGGCTCCCGTTTTATGCGAGCAAGCTTCCCTCTCCTTCCTCGGTTGTGTGTTCAAGTTTGTGTGCCCGGAACCTCCGTAGACATAGCCAACCTTCCCAAGCTTGATAGCTCAAAAAAATCCACAACCTTAATCCACTCAAAGTCCACATCCCGAAGTAAGTTTCTAAGTGCCTAGTTACCGGTTGCAACCCGGAGTTTTAGTGGAGAGAAGAGTGCTGCAACCATGTGGAAGAAAACCAAAAGTCTCTTCTCCAAGAAGAAGGGTTCATCGTCATCCAAGCCGTCGTTGACGACGTCTTCGAGGAGGCACTCAGTTTCCGAGTCTCCTCGGAGCATGGAGGAGGATACAGCACCACCAAGGAGGAACGATGCTCTCCTCCTCGGTGGCATGAGGGCATCAAGGAGCACGTCCATGAGGTTTACCGAACCTCAAGGGCACACAGAGGATCGCCCGTTCGATCGATCCGTTCAACCGCGCCACCTCCATACACTCCGATATATTCCTCATATGGCTTCATCATTTTGTCGGAGGAGGAGGAGAAGAAACTCTCTCGTCTTGAGAAGAGGCTTGTGCCCAACGTCGACTTCGACGACCAAGCACTCGGCTACTTGGGTTTCGGCACCGACATATATTACATGTTGGGGCACCTTGGGTGGGTGCAATTCTCCAACGGAGTGCCGGCGGACACCCACAAGGAGTTCGCCTTGGAAACTTGATGACCATTGCACCTATCCTTGATGATGGGGTGCAAAGTTTATCATTTCGTTTGGAGGGAGTCCAACAAGTGGTTCCCTACGAGCATGTTAGGGAGCTACTTGGGTTCCATAAGGGAGCTCTAGAGAAAGTTGACGTGCACCGGCATGTTAGATGGATTTTGGAATTTGATCTCCGGAGAAGCCCACCAACAACGTAATTGCATCCGCAATCCCATTATTCAAGTATTCCACTCTTGGATGTGCAAGAGGGTATTGGGGAGGATGAGGGAGACGAAGGTGACCGACACGGAGTTGAATTGGCTCTACTCGGCTGGAATTGCCAAGCAGCCAATAGACCCCTCATACCTTATGATCAACCGTTGGTGTTGTGAGGCAACATCGGGGGCGGGAGATATTGGTTCGGGGTGCTACCTCTCTGTGTTGGCCATCTCCCTATGGCCGGGGATCACAAGAAACCCCGAGCATCTTTTGCGTGGGACCTCTCTCGGCATTGAGTATTTGCGACAAGGCAAATATATTAGTGGAGATGAGAGAGGAGGTTTTCGTTTGGCCACGGTGAACCTACCCCTTCCGGATGCAAGGCTTAGGATTTTCATTCAAGGGAGGGAAGATTGGTTGGAAGAGGGACTCCTTGTCCCGGCAAGGAAAAATAAAAGATGAAGAATCGTAGAGGACGGATCCACCTCCGCACAAGCGGGTAGTGCACAACCCAATGTTGTGCCACCTTTCGGTGGGATCCCTACTCCGCCAAGTTATTACGGAGGGCCACAAGAGCAAGCATGGGGGGTGGTGCACCGGTACCCCCACCAAATTATGTGGTGCCCAACGTAACCTTTGCGGAGCCCTACGCACAATATCCCCAACCACAACAAAGCGTGGCCATAATTGGAGGGTATGTTGCAAGGAATGCTCAAAATGTCGCAGCCATCCAAGCCAACGCGGCTCAACTTGGTGAGGGCAATGCAAATATTGCCTATGAGCTTGGACGCCTTCACCTAGTGGAGCCGGATCAATTCGTTGGAGGGGATGTCCAACCTTACTACGAGCAAGGGTACTACTATCAAGATTATCAACACCAACCACCGGCGGAGGACTAGGAAGATTAAGGAACTCTAGTTTTCTTTTCTTTTCCCTTTCTCTCGTAATTTTCAGCTTTTGTTTGTTTGTGTTTGCGTAATAATTTTCTGTTTTAATTTAAATTTCAGCAAGTGTGTTTGGTTATTTTCAGTTTGTATTTCAGCTTGATTTCATCATTAATAAAGACACCACCTTGTTTATATCATTGGAAAAAGTTACAAAATTTGTGCCATGATGATATATGATTATAATTGCCGTTTTGTTTATCTTTGTAATTGATTTATGCATGTTTAAGCTAGTGCTCTCTTAAAATACGAATCTGAATTTATTTAAATGCTAGCTTAATCTTTAGCGGAGGTTATGATTAAAATAAAGACCCATAGTGTTTTATGTCTTGTCAAGTTATAGATAGATTAGAGATGGTTTTTATGCTCGAAAATATCGCTAACCTTGTCATGAATATCACTTGTGTGTTGCTCAACCTATCCAGAGCCTAATATATATTTGAAGGCATAAACCTTAGTGTACAAGATTTATTTTTGAGTGAGTTATTGCAGGCCATGATTTCTCTGGCCCGAGACTAAGAAGCTGGTCATTCCATTTTTGCGTATCTATCTTTTTGCTAGCCTTTTATTCGTGCATTGTGCATCCCCACATTGGAGATCTCACAAACCTCGCCGAATATCCACCCTTAAAACCAAATATCATCTTTTGTGATTACCTCCTTGACCACAACCTATCATTGAGAATGGATCATCAATTCAAGGAAGATCGCAAGACGGTGCCAACATTGAAGAATTCAAGTATCTCTCCAAGGAAAAATATTTCCGGTACCTACCTTATTTATCGCCTCTTTGCTCGAGGACGAGCAACGTCTAAGCATGGGGGAGGAGGTAGGTACGATGCAATTTTAGAGTTCAAAGGGGAGCAAATAATTTTTTTATGAGAAAGAAAAAAGAAAAAAATGAAAAATGAGAAAAATAAAGAGAAATACAAGAAAAAGAAAAAATATGAGTATGTGTAAAATAAAAATAAAGTGAACTCCCCGGTTCTCTAAAGTGCAATCCGATAACGAGGACTTCCTTTGTGCCTCGGGATCATTCTTTGCCATTTGCACATGTCCACTCATCTCAAGTGTGTGTATTTTTCTCTTTCCCCTCCTTGATATAACATTATTTTCCAATGACCTTTTTGACGAGTCTCGGTAAGACCATGAGAAGCTTGTCTTGTTTTGACAACACCTCATTTATAAAATCTTGGTAGGACTAAACTTTCCCAAAAAGCTCCATATAAAGCCTACCACATATATGTTAAGAGAGGGAAAGGAGTAGAATATGTAGGCTTGAGAGACAAGATGAGATGAGAGTTTATGAGCAATATGCAAGATGATTTAAATTTGTGAACTTTGTTGAGCTCTTTTCCATCTCGTTCTTTATTTCAAAAAAAATCCGAGATCTATTTAAACTTTGGGAGCATGTTAATACTCGTGGGATAAACTTAATAAGAATCTACCCTCCGTGGAGATGAAGGCTAGTACATTATGGAACTTTAACGAATTAAAATTTCGGGAGCATTATGTTTTCTCATGTATGATCAAGTGCAAGGTTTAAACATTGATGGGCGACGATGATATCCATCGAAGGCTTACTCGAGGACGAGCAAGGTTTAAGCATGAGGGAGATGTTGACGGTGAAAATCCGTCAACCTAGCCATGAGTTTACCTTCGGTGTTGGCATAAGTTTTATACCTTATCCATTTGGTACTAACCCCCGTGGTAAAACAAGTTCACTTGTGCATGTCGAGTTTTGGAGTTTAGTGTTTATGCGGGGTTTTAGAGTTGAATGCAAGACTTTTTCGATAAGTTCATCAAGCACCTTATGACAAGACCTTGAAGCCCGTACAAGTCATGCAACGAAGCAAACTTAACTCAAAGAAGTCAGGGACTTGATCCGAGAAGATGACAAACTCCGAGGACCTAACCAGAAAAGTGTTGAATCTTGCGAGACAAGGAGTTATGTCCAATTCGGAGAGAAACTGACGACAAGGGCCTACATGCAGAAGGGGGAAGCATCTAGAAGACACGGGAACCGACATAGAGCAAAGGAGGCCACGGGCCGGGGCCGGATGGGCCCAGGCCGGCCGGCCCGGCCCTGTCCCGAGCCCGTTTGCCCCCTCTCGTCGATGTTTAAACCACTCGACCTCCGTGGGAGGTACCCGGCAAAGAGGTAGAAGGTGGGGATCGCCATGATCCGGAACCCGAAGGTATGCGCGAGGACACAAGACACAAGATTTATACGGGTTCGGGTAGCCGGAGTAGCTACCCTACGTCCCGTTTGGGGTAGTATTGCGCCTCGCGCTTGGTGTTGTTCCCCGGAGGGATTGTGGATGTCCTCCTAGGTACCCGGCCCTCCTTTATATAGTCCGGGGGCGGATTCCTAGTCGGTTACAAGGAAGGAGTCCTAGTAGGATTACACGAGCGAGTCCTAGTAGGAGTACGGGGGGAATTCTAGTAGGAGTCCGGGGGAATTCTAGTAGGAGTCCGTCTTCTACTCTTCTTCCTTCCTTGCATGAGTACCGGGGTGTATGCCCGACAAGCCCCCGAGCACGTTGGAGTCGAGAGTAGTAGTTCGAGTAGTCTTGAAGCCTCTTCGAGTAGTTCTTGCGCGTCCTCGAGTACGCTTGGAGAAGTCTTCAATAGTACTTGAACCGCCGCGAGGCTAGAAGGTGGTCCAACTCATTAGTCTTGAAGTCGAGATTACATGGAAGTCTTTGTTGCAAAATCGCACTCCATATGGAGTAGCCCCCGAGCCTTAGGTTGAGTTGTAGACTCGGGCCGAGGGTCAATCTTGGTTCTGCTTCCGTTTTGAAAAAATCAACCGATGGGTGTAGCCTAGTAGCCCCAAAGCCTTGGAACGATTGAAGAATCAATCCAAGGGTCTTCGGTGTTCACGGAAGTCATCATCCGAGTACTCTTGTAGCGTTCGGCCCCCGAGCTCGTCACCGGAGAGCCATAGGAGCCATGTCGAGTAGTTGTTGGTGCTGAGCCCCCGAGCTAGAGAGCTAGCGGAGACTACTCGAGTTGTCATCGAGTAGTAATTTGTTGCGTAGCCCCCAAGTTGGGAACTAGTCGCACGGTGGAGGTACGCAGAGCGTACCGGAAAGTCGTTGCCGGAGCTTGACCTGAAAGTAGATATGCGTACATTATGTAGCATTTTTGTAGAAATTGAATCTACAAATGACAAATACAAATATGAATATAGATGTAAATGTCATGTGTCTTGCTCTTGTTGTGGTCGTTAGGCGTCGAGTAGTTAGCTCTGATGCGGTTTAGCGCCCGGTCTCGTGGTCGCTGTTTAGCCATAGCCGCTGGGGGGCGTGAAGGCATGACAAGAGAGCTGGTTTAAGCGCCCGGTCTCTGAGGAGCCTGTTTAGCCATAGCCGCTGGGGGCGTGGAGGCATGACAGGAGAGCCGAGGCTTTGCGCGGATCAAGGCGTGTGCTACTGTAGCGAGACCATTAAGAGGTAGACGAAAGTAGTCGGCATGGCGACAAGAGAGAGCGCGATTGCTCGTTGTTCCACATGGCGGAGAGCGAGGATTGCGCGGTGCCTCCTCGGGGGTGTAGTTGTGCGCCTCCGGCACTCGGTACACGAAACGTCGTGGCAAGAGCCTCCTAATTTGGTGCACCAAGCCCCGTGGCGGCGATCAACATCCCCAAGGAATAGGCGGCACGGTGTAGCTCTGCCGGCGGTGTAGCCGTTGAGAGGCGTACACGGAATAGTCTTCGGCGTTGGTTCCCGTATGCGGAAAACAAGCCAAAGAAGAAATAATTATTGAAAAAGTGACTTAGCTTGATTCGCGGACGAGAATCGACGAAGCCGAGGCGGTCGGTGATGGAGCCGCGACGGTTGTTGCTGAAGTCGACTAGTTGGAGGTGGGTCCGACTAGTTGTTGATGTCGCGGGAGCCATCCTCGACTAGTTTCGGTTGAGACTAGTCGAGGTAAGTAGTCGAGGTAGTCGTACGCCCGTAAAGACGATGTCGCGGCGGCGTACGACGTAGTCGATGTAGAGCCGCCGCGGCGGGGAGACGAGTACTCGCGGCGCACGGCGAGGCTGACGTAGAGCCCGTGCGGCCAGGTGACGAGTAGTCGCGGCGCACAGCAAGGTTGACGTAGAGACCGTGCGGCCGGGTGACGAGTAGTCGCGGCGCACGGCAAGGTTGACGTAGAGACTGTGCGGCGGGGTGACGAGTAGTCGCAATGCATGTCGAAGTTGATGTAGAGCCAGTACAATGTAGTCGAAGCAGAGCTGATGCGTACGACGGCAACGTAGCCATACTCGCGTACATCTCCGGTGTGGGCCAAGCGAAGGTCTTGAAACCAGCTGGTAGCCATCTTGGTAGGAGCCCGATGTTCTGCCTGGTCTTGAACTCGTGCATGTGTAGTATGATTGGAGGCCACAGCCCACATGCACGCGCATTGACGCACTGATGCAGTAGCACAGTAAATTGGACTCCAAGGCGGAAAGAAATTTGATTCTCCCTCGGTCACCGTGACGGCAGTAGCTACAACTTTTAATTTGAATACGACTCGGAGTTGGCAATTGAAGCCTTGTCGATCTGAACCAACTCGTCGAGTTGATGTCGAAGTGCAGTGACCACGATGTGCCAGCCACCAGTAGATTGATCTTGAGGTCCTTCGAATTCGCCGGTGATCATGACGATGGCCCCACGGTGGGCGCCAGCTGTCGGTGTTTGAACCACTCGACCTCCATGGGAGGTACCCGCAGCAAGGTAGGAGATGGGGATCGCCATGATCTGGAACCCGAAGGTCTGCGCGAGGACACAAGACACAAGATTTATACAGGTTCGGGTAGCCGGAGTAGCTACCCTACGTCCTGTTTGGGGTAGTATTGCGCCCTGCGCTTGGTGTTGATCCCCGGAGGGATTGTGGATGTCCTCCTAGGTACCCGGCCCTCCTTTATATAGTCCGGGGGGCGGATTCCTAGTCGGTTACAAGGCGGGAGTCCTAGTAGGATTACACGAGCGAGTCCTAGTAGGAGTACAAGGGAATTCTAGTAGGAGTCCGGGGGAATTCTAGTAGGAGTCCGTCTTCTACTCTTCTTCCTTCCTTGCATGAGTACCCGGGGTGTATGCCCGACACCCTCCTTTGCCCTAGCCGCCATTCGGGCTATTTATAGCCCCGTGGTCGAGAGCCACGGGGAATCTAATTCGTCATCGGCCGCCGAGGAGCGAGAGAAGAGCGGAACACCATCCCGGAGAGGAGAGGGTCAAGCTAGTTGACTAGGGTCTCCCTAGCCGACATGGGAACCTTGCACGGAAGACCACGTCGGAGTTCCCGGAGCTAGAAGCAAGATCAAGGAAGGATCCCGGTGGTGATCTTGTGTATGTATCATTGTCATAGTTGAATTATCAAGTTGAATCTATTCCTAGCGATCAAGTGTTTCTTTGAAGATTTCGTTTTTCGATCGGCTTTGCTTATTCTAAATCTATTCTCGAGATAGATTACATAGGGTGTTCTTGTAGCCGCGGTGGCTAGAGGTACACACCGGATCTTCCGAAAGAATCTCGACTTGTCTTTTGACTCGCCCTAAGCTCCCCGCATGAGTAGGGATACGTTGTGACGAACGGGGGTTCCGAAAGGCGGATGTTTTCGGATTCGGAGGGGAAACCACGATTTAAAGAGGCTTCTAATAAGATTCGATTTGCTACTTCTTCTCTTGCTTGGAACTTCAACAAATGGCTTAACCCGATCTCTCTAGATCGGTTTATCTACCCAATCTTTCTTTGTTATCTCCGGTCTTTAGTAGATTAGATTAGTTTCATGTCTTTCATCTAGATGCATTAGGGTTTCTTTTACCGAAGATTGAAGTTACTTGGCTTTACTAGATCATCTTTTGCGTCACACATTTGTTCCACGGATTCGATACCTTGGGTTCACCACTCGAGGGATGAAGGGTCCCTTGACTTCGACGGGAGACTTGTCCGCTTGCAAGTCTAAACGAACTTTGATAAACTATTAACCGTCAACATAACCCCCTAAATATGTATCTAAATTACCCACATGTGCCATTATAAAATGAATGTAAATTAGCCCTTAATTTTCATGTAAATTACTCACTTATGCTACTATAAAAACAATATCAAATAACCCCTAAATTTGCATATAAATTATCCACTTATGTGCTTATTAAATTTAAAGTAACCTCTAAATCTGAATCTAAATCATATAATTATAATAAGATCTTAAAGTGCATAATATATTATTTATGTTTTTCTCAAAAATATATTATTTATGTTATTAATTATATAAAACCCATAATGTGTGTCGTCATATACACATATATTCATGACTGAGATAAAAAAATACCAAATTTTATGTTGTTCATAGCTTAAAATATAGTGTTCAATTAGATACAAATCAAACACATATAGAGGTGCTATGCTAAGGGGAAAAATTATTACTAACTAGACCTATTACAATTATTAGATAAAATATGTAATAGATGAATGAGAGTATGAGACAGATAATTATAATTATTAGCTATTTCTAGCCCGTGCGGTGGAACGGGTTGATAGACTAGTTAGACTAATTAGGATGGGTACTTCAAGAATGTTGGGCTCTTTACCTTGGTTTTTTTACCATAAATGAAGAGTGTTGTAAACATACATTGGTTTACTGTAATCTGTGTTAGGTTTGTAGCATCTGGCGGATACACAACCACGGATGCACCATGCACATGGTGATGTTATCACAACAATCAATGAAAGTTGATGCAAAGAACGAACGAACCAACACATCAAGTCATCAAGGAAGACCAACACATCATCGATAGATTGATGCAAATAATGAACGGGGAGCAACAAAACAAAAACAATAAAATCACCAGCAAAATTAACCGAGATAAATAATCGATGTCATACGATAAGTTCATCCGACATGTCTTCACGACCATCGCTGCATTACAGCTAAATTGAAACAGGTTATGTTCACCCGACATGTCTCCATGACCATTGCTGCATTACAGCTAAATTGAAACAGAAAGAGGTCTTCATGGGAGCTAAAGCACAAAAAACTCCACCGATTATCAACATGTCTCAGTTCCCGGTTGCGCTAGCCCCCCTGTGGACCTAACCTCGCCACCCTTGCGCTCGCCCCCCTCCTCCTCCTGGCCCTTGCCCTCCCCCCTGAGACGCTTCAGATGACGAAAGCCCGCGACAGCCAAGGCGTCAATGCCCAATCCTCTGTCGGTCGCATCCGTGGCAGGCCCCGATATGCCTGCATCCTGGGGCGCACCAGCGGGCGCGACCGCTCGCTGTTCCTGGACCTGTGCATCGGCGGCCCGCTTAGCATCATTCTCTCGGCGGGCCTCAACAACGGCGCGGCGGCCTCACCCGAGCCGCAAGGCGGCCCGCCTCAGCGGCCCGGCTCTACGGTGGATGATCACGACCAGCGTGAGAAGACGCGCTGGGATGATTGGAGTGAGCGCGAGAAGACGAACTGGGATAACTGGGAGCAACAGGAGAAGAGTCGCTGGGAGATGATGGAGTAGAGTATTGATATTCTGTTTTCCAAGGTGGGCGAAATTGATAAGACCCAGCAAAAGATGTCGAACCAGATCGACATCAGTGCTCAAATCCTGGAAAGAGTGGTGAAGGATCAAGCAGTGTTAGCCAGACAACTGGATGCAACTGGTCAAGCAGTGGCTCGTCTGATTGTGGATCGACCATCAGTGGAGGAGGTTCCTCGCCCCAGTCGTCCTAGCGTGCGCAGGCCTCCGATGGGGGAATTGGGTTCAGATGAGGATACTTATGGGCCTCCACATCATCCTGGTGCTCAGGGTGGACGTGCTGGAAAGAACTTGTTTCATCAGCATTTGCCTAAGATGTCTTTTCCAAGGTTTAATGGGGAGAATCCAAGGATTTGGAAAGATAAGTGCCTAGATTATTTCCATATTTTCAGTCTTCCTGAGGCTCTGTGGCTACCTACTGCTACAATGTTTATGTATGATAATGCAACTAGATGGCTGCAAGTGTATAAACTGAAACAAGGTCTCACTATTTGGACGACATTCATAGCTGCTATGGAGGAACAGTTTGGATCTTATGAGTATAGAGATGCCATGGGAGAAATTGTGGCTTTAACTCAGGAAGGCAGTTTGGAAGATTATATCTCAGCTTTTACTGATCTGCAGTACCAAGTTCAGATGCATAATCAAGGCTTAGATGAAATCTATTTTGTGACACAGTTTGTCAAAGGGCTGAAAGTGGAGTTAGCTGTTGGGGTTCAGTCTCAAGTGCCAAAGTCTATGAAGAAAGCTATTATGTTGGCAAAGGTGCAGCAGCAATTGATGGATAGCAAACAGTTCAAATTCAGCAGACAAGGTAGTACGGGCAGTGGACCACCATCTAGGTTTGAGCAAAAATCTGCTCAGCCAAGTAGTGGGTTGTGGAAGGAAAGGCAGTTGAGAGATTTTAGAAAAGCCAGTGGCTTATGCATCTATTGTGGGGATAAATACAATGTTGCCCATGCTGCTAGTTGCACCAAGAGGCCACAAGCACAGATCCATGCTATGGTGGTTAACCCTTTGGACACTGAGTTATCTGAGGACATTCTGAACCAATTGGCCATTGAGGATGTTGTCACTGAGGACTTACAATAGTTGTCACTTAATGCTATCTCTAGAACTGCTAATGGGGAGGTTTTGAAGCTCAGGGCCAAGGTAAAAAACAAGGTCATGCTAATCTTGCTGGATAGTGGGAGATCCCATAGCTTTGTGACTTCTTCTTTTCTACAGCAAGTGGGTCTGACTCCAGTTCCAATGACACCAAAAAAGGTCCAAGTGGCTAATGGGCATATGTTGGTGACTAACAAGCAAGTCTTGCAGTTCAGCTGTTGGTGTCAGGGTTACACTTTGACTGCAGATATGCAGGTATTGGATCTGGGTCCATATGATGCTATTTTGGGATATGATTGGTTGAAATCTCATAGTCCTATGGTGTGCCATTGAGAGAATCATATAGTGCAATTCCAGGACAGAGGCAAAAACATTAAGCTGCAAGGAGTAGCAGCTAATTCTATGGCTCTCTCTGAAATCTCTGCTACTAACTTGTTGAAGTCATATAAGGGCAATGATGTTTGGGCTTTGGCTGTGCTGAATTTTGTATCTTCAGTGCCATCTGAGGTTCTTTCTGAACTACAGCTCTTGTTACAGGAGTTTGAGGATGTGTTTGCTAGGCCAAAGTCACTGCCACCTCAGAGGGTTTATGATCATACTATTCCATTGCTACCTAGTGCTGTACCAGTTAATTCCAAGCCTTATAAGTATTCACCCAAGCACAAAGATGAGATTGAGAAACAGGTTCAGGAACTGTTGGGGGCGGGCCTGATCTCTCATAGTACCAGCCCTTTTGCTTCCCTTGTGCTACTGGTACAAAAAAAGATGGTAGCTGGCGTTTCTGTGTGGATTATAGAAAATT
Source organism: Cenchrus americanus (assembly GCA_947561735.1). NCBI lineage: Eukaryota > Viridiplantae > Streptophyta > Magnoliopsida > Poales > Poaceae > Cenchrus > Cenchrus americanus. The sequence goes on along the minus strand of OX387240.1, from coordinate 5,320,323 downwards.
GAATGATCTCACAATCAAGAACAGATTCCCAATGCCAATCATTGAAGAGATACTGGATGAATTGGCTGGCACACAGTTTTTCACCAAGTTAGATATGACTGCAGGCTATCATCAGATTAGAATGCATGAAGAAGATGAATACAAGACTGCTTTCAAGACCCATCATGGTCATTTCCAGTTTAAGGTTATGCCTTTTGGCCTCACCAATGCTCCTGCTACTTTTCAGTGTATGATGAACCAGATTCTGCAGCCTTTTCTCAGAAAGTTTGCTATGGTGTTCTTGGATGATATTTTGATATATAGTCCATCTTGGGAGGATCATCTCCAGCACCTTAGACAAGTGTTCTTGGCATTGAGGCAACATCAATTTTATCTCAAAAGCAGTAAGTGCTCTTTTGCCCAGTCTCAAATTGCGTACCTTGGCCATATTATCTCTAGAGAAGGGGTAGCTACAGACCCAATGAAAACTGCTGCTATGGTAGATTGGCCTACTCCAACCACTGTTACTAAGCTTAGAGGTTTCTTAGGCCTTACTGGATACTATAGGAGGTTTGTGCAGCACTATGGCATTATTGCCAAACCCCTGACTAACCTGTTAAAAAAGAATTAGTTCCTCTAGTCTACTACTGCTGAGCAAGCTTTCCAAGCCTTGAAGAAGCTTATGACAACAACTCCAGTATTGGCAATACCTGATTTTACTATTCCTTTTGTGGTGGAAACTGATGATTGTGCCACATGAATTGGAGTTGTCTTAATGCAGAATGATAAACTAATAGCTTTCTTAAGTAAGGCTCTGGGTCCCACTCATCAACATTTATCTATCTATGAGAAAGAATTTCTAGCCTTGATCATGGCTGTTGAGAAGTGGAGACCATATTTACAGAGGCAAGAGTTTATAATCAGAACTGATCACAAGAGTCTGTCCTACCTTTGTGAGCAGAATTTGCAATCTGACCTCCAGCGCAAAGCTATGACAAGATTGATGGGCCTGCAATTTAAAGTTGTGTACAAGCAAGGCAAGGAAAATGTTGCTGCAGATGCTCTCTCCAGAGTGGCTCATTTGATGATTGTTCAAGCAGTTTCTGAGGCAACTCCTGCCTGGGCTCAAGAGGTCTTGAATTCTTACCACACTAACCCTATAGCTCAACAACTGTTGGTGTCTTTAGCAGTGAAGTCCCCCAATGAGCAAGGTTATTATCTTGAAAAGGGTTAATTAAACATGATGGGCATGTATGGATTGCAAGCAATTCAGCTTTGAGGACTAAGGTCATTGCTGCTTTACACTCTAGTCCTATTGGGGGCCATTCAGGTATTACCCCTACTTATTACAAAGTCAAGCATCTCTTTCATGGGAAAGGTCTTAGATAGGATGTGGAAGCTTTTGTGAAATAGTGCACCATTTGTCAACATGCTAAGCATGAGCTCACCCATCCAGCTGGGTTACTCCAACCTTTACCTATCCCTAGAGGAGCCTGGTAGGATATTACCATGGATTTTGTGGAGGGTCTTACCTTGTCTGGTGGGTGCAATGTGATTTTAGTAGTGGTTGACAGGTTTACCAAATATGCACATTTTCTACCTCTCAAGCACCCTTTCACTGCTCACCAAGTGGTTGTTCTGCTATTAGACTCAGTTGTGAAACTTCATGGGATACCCAAGACCATGTTGTCTGATAGAGACAGAATTTTCCTCAGTAATGTGTGGAAATCTTTGTTTTCCCTGTTGGGTAGTAAACTGTTGCATAGCACAACATACCATCCACAAACAGATGGCCAAACCGAGAGGGTGAATCAGTGTCTGGAGATGTATCTCAGGTGTGCAGTTCAACAATCACCAGTTCAATGGAAGAAGTCGTTGTCATTGGCTGAGTTATGGTATAATTCCTCACATCACTTTGCTCTTGTGTGTTCTCCTTTCAAAGCTTTGTATGGGTATGAACCTAATTTGGGAGTGGTGGCAGTGCATCCTGATGATGGTGCTACTGAAAATTATGTGCTGGAGTTTATTGAGGATAGAGCAGCTCATGCAGCAATGTTGAAAGAACAGTTGTCTGTAGCTCAAGATAGGATGAAACTTCAGGCTGATAAGCAAAGAACCAACAGAGTGTTCCAAGTTGGAGAGCAGGTGTTGTTGAAGTTGCAGCCTTATGCCCAGCAAACAGTGGTGAATTGACCATATCCAAACTGAAGCCATTCACACCAAATCATACTCCCAATTATGCAGAGATCACTAAGTTGGTCGATCTCAGTGCTCATTCAACTGAACCTGAAGCCATCATTGTCTGTCGCCTGGTGAAGAAAGGTAATGTTGTCGTGCCATAGGTGCTGGTCAAGTGGAAGGGCTTCTCAACGGCCTCAGCGACGTGGGAAGATCTATATGTTCTGCAAACCAAGTTTCCATGGATCATCGCTTGGGGACAAGCTCCAGTTCGGGAGGGGGAACTTGTCACATCAGCGTTCGAAGCCTGAAGATGTATTTGCTACTCGGGATGTAGTTTACGCTTTGCGTGTTGATTTGGGCCTGAGGCTGTGTGTAACTGAGTAGTGGGCCTGAGGCTGTTGTGTGGGGAGGCATATATGCTTGTTGCTTGTATCGGTGAAAGACATGAACACTTTCATATCCGAAATAGCAAAACGAACTTCAGAGGCAGGGGCACTTCGCCCCACTCTGGTTCTCGAGATCTTATCCTAGTTTCTGCTGTGATTTGTCTCACGTCGCCGGGATTGATCTCTCCGGCGGCATGGGGTTGGGGAGGCGGGGAGAAACAAGGAGACGGGATGATTAGGGCTGAGGATTGTGGTGAGAAGCCGAAGGTACCCGCCCCCCGGTGGATAGTGGTAGATATGGGGGAGAAGCGCCCGCTTCTGATTGACACGAAAGCCAGTCTGCTGGGCCGGATAAGGATGAGATGCTGTTGTTTAGCCCAGTGGATCACTGAACTGACCCGTTTGTAAACTCTTATCGGTTGATAACCCCGCCTTGCCACAGAATTTCTATAAAATTTGAAGATGCAATTTGCAAATAGAAACACTAAAATGATTGCATCGCAATATTTTTTTCAAACAACAGTGTAGATGGAAACATATTCATTTTATTGAAAGAGAATTAATTAAAAATTTGTAGCATGATATTCGCAAAGACTAACAAAATACACGGATGATTGATTACTACTAGTCATAGTAAATTCATGATTATAGAGGACGGTGACATAGGCTTCCTCAGGGCTGTGCTGCGAGCCATTGATGAGTATCTATTACTCACCAAGAACCTGCAGCGTCACCTCTGGTCTCTACAGCACCACCTCCAAACTCTCCTTGATTCCTCACCGGGGGAGGCGCAAAGATTGGAGGAGACATCTACACTTCGCAAGTATTCTTCTAGCTCCAAGCTTCTAATTTTGCATCATATGCTCTGGTGGATGGTCACATGCCCATGGCATGGCTAAAATTCTACTCTGTGACTTCATAGCTCAACAATGCTCGGTGCCTTGCCCTCAAGCTTCTGCCGCTATTTATAGTGAGAGCCAAGTCTTGGTTGAGGCCGACTGAGCCTGGACATTGTTATGGGGTACTGTGCGCATGTGGGTGACTAAGCGTGATTTGTTCTTACCTCACGACAAACTTGTTGTTGTTGCATCAATGATGCCTGAGGCTGCTGCGGTAGCGTCACGTGGTTACAATACACCCGTGTTCAGTAGAGCAGTTGTCGTTTTTTTAGTGGCAAGGGCATCTCCGACCACTGTTGACCCGTGACCCTACAGTCTACAGAGAGATAAGCCTGACTCTGCGTAAGAGGGCCATGCGCCTTACTACAACTACACGACGATGACTAAATGCACCCTTTACGGCTCTGCGCCTTCATTGCACCCGCTAGGCTCTGCATCCTGGTGCACCCGCTATCGCTGTGCATGTAAACGAACCTATTCGAATCAACCTATATTTCTATTTCCTGAACAGAATGGATGTAGGTTCAATTAAAGACCTCTATGAGGTAAGCGTGTCGCGCTGTCCTGCCAGTCCGTTTGGGCGTCTGGAGTCCAGATGCTTCATGTCTACGATTTTGTCGGGCCCCAAGGTCGGTGTGCCCGCTATTGAGGTCGTCAATACCTCGGTACCATGACTCTGCTAGATGGCTGACAGCTATGCTGGTCATCTGGGCACCAAAATGACCTCCTTGAGGTCCGTGTTCCTTGATATCTAGGTCTTGCAATACTTAGGTATATCTTCGTCTCTGCTAACCTAGTTGGACGCCCTGGATGCGTGACCTCCTTGAGGTCGGTGTGCTTTTCTATGCCCTGCCAGCCTATTCTGGACACCACATCTTCGATTGCGTAAGGAATGAAGGCCTCCCTGTGGGGTGACCGTCTAATGACCCTGCCAGGCATCCTCGGATACTGAGCGCGGTTGACTTGGGGTCTCCTTAAGGTCGGCACGCCTAAAAGACCTCCTTGAGGTTGGCTCTGCTAGGTTCCTTGCGGCTATGATTGGAGTCTGTGTGTCTCTACACTCTGATTGATCAAGACCAAGACCTCCCTACAGCTCTGTCGTCATCTTTGTTAGGTCGCTAGACCTCTCGATAATTTCATTACTGCTTTTCTTCTTTTTTTGAGCATCAAACCAGCCATGTTGTCTGCTTCAATGTTCGGAGACTACTCTACGAGAGCGTCTTTGACACCCTCTTATTCTCTTCGTCGTATTATCATCTCGGGAAACCCGTTTCTCATCAAGTCGTTACTAGGCTTATCTTTTCTTCTTTTTTTATCATCATACCGGCCATCCTGCCCGCCACGATGCTTGGATACTACTCTATTAGTGTGTCCTTGACGCCCTCTAATTTTTTCTTTGTGTTTCGATCTATTCCTATAGGTCGTCACTCGACCTCGCTTCGTTCGGCAACACTACAAAGGAGGTGGACTGCTAAGCTGATTTTCTTTTTTTTTCTTTTTGGACCAACGTGCACGCTATTCGACCTGTTGATGGCTTTAAGACTTCGTCATGACCCTCTCGAGGTCACTGCGCCTACACATTGCTCGGGGCTTGTGAAACATAGGTACCCTTATGTCCCCACCGACCAGGCTCATGGCCGTCCCCGACAAGTAGGTCCAGCCTATCAGAAGACACGCCAACCTGACAGTGAGCCTAACAGACCTGATCTGTGGCCCACACGACCTCCCAAAGACCTTCCAGTAGATTTCCATACGACCTTATCCGCGACGACTAGACTTGGCTTGAGCGGTGGATTCCGACAGGCGGCTCAAGATATATGGAAACAATTGTAATCAACTAGACTTAGGTCTCATGGTCGTAGTCTGGGCATCGACCTTGCTCGCTGGCCAATATAAGGCGAGCATGGTGACCCCATTTTAACAATACGCAATCCTCAAGCAATCTACACCGACAACTGGACGTAGGGTTTTACTCTCCGGAGCCCTAAAGCATTATAAACTCGTTGTGACCCCATTGCCCCGTGTGCTCTTGCATAACCATCGAGTTCTTAGCTCTAGGGCTTCCCCCTCCGAACAAATAAACCACCAAGATTAACCCCCTATGGACTATTCAGATCTAAACCTCTGACAGCACCTGCGCGGGCACGTCGGACCTGGAGTAGGGCGTGGCCGCCGGCAACCCCCGTGGCCCTTGTGCGGGCTCGTCGGGCCTGTAGCAAGGCGCCACCACCGCCGGAGAAGAAGTCCAAAAATGTTAGTCATTGGTTCTAAAAATGATTCAACATTTTCAACATTTTCACAAAATGTTGCAAAATTTTGCAAAATGTTGACGAAAAATAACTTAAAATTTTGGGAAACATTGCAGCATTTCTGAAAAATGAAAAACATTGACGAGATAGAACTAATCACTAGCAATATTAGGTAAGTTTTGGTGAGCTGGAAGTTCATATCCCCTAGTATAAATCCCCTCCTCATATAAAGCCCCGAGAAGGCGAGAACGAGTGGTCGTGTGCAGCGGTATCATCATCGTCACCTCACCTCAAAAGAATATGAAAACCCTTGATCGTCTCGCCGTGTGCACTCCTACTTGCATCGTGAACCGCCGCCACGCTGAACAAAGGGAATCGGCTTAAGCAATGGCGTCCTGAAATCTAGCAACTGTTGCAGCACAGCGCCCTGCCCGGCTGCCTGCGCCCCGTGGAAGGAATGTCGTAAAACATCCTGCACCCAAGGAAGGAACGGAAATGCGCGTTTCAACAACAGAAAAAGGTATCGATTCCAAAGCCTCAAAACCAAGGAAAGCAACCCAGCCGAAACCGACCCAACCATCCTGATCATACCTCCAGCTACAGAGGTAGCCGCCACGCTAGAACGAAAAAGCCGGTTGCTTTCTGTCATGAACAACTCGGCCTACAAGCGTATGGGCTGGAAGATAGATCGCGCCAAGCAAATGGGCCGAGTCGTATTTCATGAAGTGTTTAGTATTTGAGTCCAGTTGGCCCATGTGGCTGGAGCTCTGGCGGTAGTGGTATAAATCCACACGCCAACTCTTGTATGCTTAGGCAAGAAGATGAACTCTGTAACTGTTCCCCTTTCTCTCTTCGTCTGCTCTTCTGAACTCGAATTCCTGAATTCTTGCTGAATCCTACCTTATACTCCAATTCCCGGTGTGAGATCATAACAATTGGTATTCAGAGCCTATCCCCACAAAATCCCCACAAAATTTTCTCCCCAAATTGAGTGAATCTCACCCTTGCGCCAAGGAAACCGACGAAGTTCGAAGAGCACATGGCAGAATCGATTGAATCCTTTGCGAGCAAGTTCGATTCGCTGCGTACGGAGCTCAGCGACCTCAGCACCAAGGTCGTCGGCGGTGAGCCGGTGATGCAGAAGATACTGGACAAGCTGGCAGCAATGGAGTCGAGGCAAGCGAAGGCTGATGCGTCCGTGGCGGCGATCCTGAACATTGCGAACGATGCTGCGGTGCGTCTCCAGAGGCTAGAACAGTCACCGCCTCTACCTCCACTACCGCAGCAGCAACCTCCACGGCCACCCCCGGCGTGGATCAACCCCTTCGACCCCAGCTCTGCTCCAAGTGAAGCGGTGGGCCCGTCTGCGTCGGCTTCGGAGCGGCCCAGTGGGCACTGCACGCCACAGGATCACCGGGATGTCGGCAGTGGGATCCTTGGATCTCATCCGCCACTCCCGGTCACAGGTATGTCTCCCTCACCAACCCCAAGAGCATTCGATTTGCACCTGAGTTCTCAGCCTAGTTCTTCATCCCATAGCCACAAACCCAAGATAAATTTCCCCACCTTTGATGGCACAAACCCTAGGCTGTGGAAGGACAAATGTGAGTCTTACTTTGAGATTTTTGGTGTGAGTGATGCTCTGAAACCTCGGTTTGCTGCCCTGAATTTCACGGGTATTGCTGAAGCGTGGCTTCAGACTCTAGAGTTACGTAGTTGAATTCAGAGTTGGGAAACCCTCCATCAGGCTGTGTGTGCTAGGTTTGACAGAGACCAGTACCAATTGCATATGAAACACCATGACAATCTCCATCAAACCACTTCAGTAGCTGATTATCATGCTAGGTTTGAGGAACTAGCACATAACATCCTCCTATATAACCCCACTTATGATGACACATTTCTTGTGGTTCGGTTTCTAAATGGTCTTAAGGATGAAATTCGTGCTCTGATTGCTTTACATCACCCTAAAAATGTATATACTGCTAGTGCCCTTGCGCTGTTGCAGGAAGAAGAGTTGGAGTCCAAAAGAAGGACTTCTCCTTAGAAACATGACAATAGGGAAGTTAGCAAACCCAGCAGCAGGGTTTTCACTGCTGGGGATAAAGCTAAACCTCCTTACAAGAAAGAAGACCATAAGAAGCAATACAAGACTACTGGGGATGACAAATTACAAGCTCTTTTTGCTCACAGGAAAGCTAATGGACTATGTTTCTGTTGACGGTTAATAGTTGTATCAAAGTTCGTTTAGACTTGCAAGCGGACAAGTCTCCCGTCGTAGTCAAGGGACCCTTCTTCCCTCGAGTGGTGAACCCAAGGTATCGAATCCGTGGAACAATGTGCAACGCAAGGATTCAATCTAGTAAAGCAAGGTAAGCTATCTTTGAAGGATCAAGTTGCATCTAATCTAAGATATCATCAAGTAAACACATCTAATCTAATCTACTAAAGAAGTAGCAAGAGAAAGCAAAAGATGACCGATCTAGAGAGTCTAGATCATGCTTATGTTGTAGGCGTCGTATGGACCTCCCCGGGCCCACCGCCTCGGTGGGTACCGGACCGACTACTCGGTGGGCCCCCGGGACTACCCGGCTTGCGCCGCACAACACCCGATGGCGTGAAGCACAAGGACCGCAGAGGAGAAGTACTCGGATAGGAAGCCGTACATGTCCCGCACCGTATGGAGGACTCCTAGACGTACTCGACTAGTACTCTCTCCCCGAACCGACTTGTAACCCCTCGCCTCGCGGACTATATAAGGCGAGGCGGGGACCCCTCCTCTCTCATCTCATCTCATGGTGTAAGATTGCATCATCTTGTAATCGTACCCAATCAATCCGTAGCTACGCGGCATACGGGACGTAGGGTATTACGCACCTCGCGGACCGAACCCGTCTAAATTGTGTGCCACGTGTCTCTTCATTCGAGTTACCGATCTCGGCGAGGCCAAATTCATCTACTTCGGGTACTCCCCTTAGTAGGTTCCCGAGTCCAAAACACCGACACGGCGGCGCGCCGGGTAGGGGATCTCACCCGAGATCACATGGCGAACTCGACAGCTGCCGTCTACATCAAGCCAACCGTCACCTTCAACCGTGGCGACACCTTCGTCTTCGGCGCCTGGGTCTGCACCGCCGACGGCACTGGGTCCTTCCAACGCCGCCTCACCATGCCGCCCAACCCGGAGACCGGCCTCGTGACGCTTCCCGAAGTAGTCACGGGTGAACTCGCCGGCAAGTTCGGCGAAATTTCGCTTTTCGACCAGCACGCCGACTTCGAGCTTGGATCCACCTCCAACTCAAACTCGACGTCCCCGTGGGCCACCATGTGCGAGCCTTCCTCGGCCCATCGCATGCGGACAACCCACCCCGCGAGCGCTTGCGCGTGGCCCCCCGCAACCTCGGCGGGGCCCGCACGGAGGCTCCCCCCCGCACACCGGGCCGGCAAGGAGCCCGTGCCCGAGTACAACTCGGACTCCGACACCGCTTCCGCCACGCCTCGGACTCCAACCCCCTCTCCCGGTTTCTACTCGGACTCCGCGTACGAGTTCGACTTCGGGTCGGACCCCGAGGATCCCGAGTCCGAGGACAACTCTACCGAGCAACCATTATCGGGGCCGGCTTCGGGCCGGTTATAACATCCACACCGGCCGGCGATTTGTCTACCGCGCCGGACCGTAAGCCCGCCGACCCGATAGACGGGAACTCATGCTACGTCACCTACCTCGACTCGCTTCCCTTCCGGAGGGAACACCACTCACTCGAACGAGGAGTACTCTCCAACCGAGGTGGCGAGTTCGACTCCGGTCTTGGCAACCCCGATCGCCAAGTCTTCATGGCCGCCGACGACATGCCGGGAACTTCGGGGGCGCGGGGACCAATACCTTGAAGACATCTCCGCGGACGAGTTGTCCGTCGAAGCACCCGCGGATGAGACCGACGCCAACATGGACGCTCGACCCGAGCGTAACGAGAAGCGGAACGAACGGCGTCGGCGTCTCCGAGACAACCTCCCCATTCGCAACCTCGCGAAGCCCTCGAGCAAGTCGAGAGCGGGGGTACACACCACCCCGCGAGGAGTGCCTCATGTCGATCACGGCGATCGCACGCCAAGCTCGGGGAATACACGGCCGGAGAAGTCATCGCCAAGCTTGCGAGAAGACGCCAACTTCATGTGAGTTGACGAGCGGGGTCGCCCGGCCGCCCCCCGCCGAGAACCGCGACAACGAAGCTACAAGTCGCGGCGCCGACCTCGTCCGCAACCGTACTCGAGCCGAGTTGCCGGCCCGGCCCCAACCGTACTCGTGCAAACGCCGGTGGACCCTCTCAAGCTGGCAATAGCGCCGCAGCTGCTGCCGGCGATCGTGAGATCGTCCCCCATCGCAACACTGACGGCGGAGGTAGCGACGGAGGAAGCTCCAACCATGGGGCCAACAGGAGGGCCGGTGGCGGAGGCGATCGCGGCGGCCGAGGCCACGCGAACAACCACGCCTCCGGAGCCTCGCAAGGCGGCTATGACGCCCGCCAAAAGATTGAAGAGCTGCGGCAGAAGAAGTCTGCCACCGTAGGCGACAACGACGGCTTCCCCGCTTTCTCTCCTCGGCTTCGCAAATTACTTCTCCCGGACAAGTTCAAGCCTCTGGGAATCACCAAGTACGATGCGAAGCAAGATCCCATCCAGTGGCTCAGATGCTACGCCCTCTCCATCAAGAACGCTGGAGGCAACAACGACACCAAGTGCCTCTACTTCCCCTTCTGCCTGGACCAAGCCCCACTCACATGGCTCGAGTCGCTGGACAAGCACTCGATCGACAAGTGGGACCAGCTGAAGGAGCAGTTCACCAGCAACTTCGCGGGCGCTATGGGCCGATCAGGTACTCGCATGGACCTGACTATGGTGAAGCAGGAACAAGGCGAAACCCTTCGCAAGTACATGCGGCGCTTCTTCGACAAGCGCGCCACCGTAGTCGACGTCACCGACAAGGAGGTCATTGACCTCTTCCAAGACGGTCTCAACCACCGTCGCACCTTCGAAGACTTCGGTCGACGCTGCCCCAAGTCCAACCCCCATGTCAAGGACATGATCACGTCCTGGGCGGATGAAGAAGACAAAGCCAACGCCAAGTACGATGCCATACGTGGCAAGAGCAAACAGAACACGGGCGGTGGCAGCAGCAACAACGGGAACCAAGGCGGTCGCAACAGCAACAACTACTCGGGTCCCAATCGCAAGCGCAAGCCAGACAACACCGTCGCGGCTATGCGGCGCCCGCCGAGCCACCGTCGCTAGGTCGACAAGTTCATCCGCCAACAACTTGATCCCGCCATGATTACTCGTCGCGGCTTCGGTCATTGGCGCCGAGCGGATTGGCTCCGCGTCCTGGATCTCCGGCGAGCGGACGACTACCTCCAGAGCTGGTTCTGGCAACATGTCGTCACCCTCTCCTCCAGTCGTCGCGGCGGCTTCTTCGACGGCCTCCTCCACCGGCCCGGGGGCTCCTCCCGCCGGCTCCTTGGGTCTCCCGGTGCCACGTCTTCAACGGCACCGCGGCCGGGATATCACTCCCCTCGGCTTCGGCACTGTCATCAAAGTACAAGTGTATCGGTCACACACAGCGACTTCGACTACTCTCCGGGGCTACTTACACCCGAGAGAGTACTCACCTTCAACGATGCGGCCTCAAGCAATGTAGCCTCGGCGGCCGGCGCCTCGGGTTCGCGCCGAGGGGCGGGAGCGGACTCCTCGGTGGGCGGCGCGGCTTCTTTGTCCGCCATCGCGGCCGGCGGGTTCATCCCCCCTCCCCGGGACGGAGTCCGTCGATTTCTGCAGAGTATACAAGGCGGTTGTCAAACAAGTACGACTACCACACCCAATGTACTACTCGGGAAGGACCAATACTTACAAGCTCGACCAGGACCACCGTCACGGTTGGGGCGCCGAGGATACTGGCGATGTCGACCAGTCCCGCCTCGGCAGGCGCCTCCTCCCCGCGCCTCGGCGGTCGATACCTCTTCGGTGGCAGCAGCGGCTGGCTCTGTGCTCCCCTGAGCAACGGGGGCTGGCGCTCCATCTGCGCCAAAAGTTCCTCCACGGTGGGGGCTGGGCTACGACTACCCCCAGCCGGCTCCCCCACGGTGTCCCAATCGCCTTCGACGCCCGCTCAACGGGGTCGGAAGGCGGCACCTCTCGCAAGCAAGGACAATTCGTCGTCAACACACAAATTTGAGACATGAATACTCGACTACACTAGTGAAGACGGCTTACCTCATGAGATGTGGTCTCGGTGACCTTCATCTTCTTGGCCACGCTCTTGCGGGCCACATTGTGTGGCCTCCTCGGTAGCGCGGGCGGACTAGCCTCTAGGCTAGCCGGCGGAGATCCCGAACGAGAGGTATGTGCGGCAATCCGGGCGACCGAACCGCGACCGCAGCTGGAAGCGCTCCTGTAGCATCTCTTCATCGTCGTCCTCCTCGGACATGTCCTCGACAACAACTGTGTTGTCTCCTTCGCCAACCTCGCGCCGCTCCTTGGCCTTGGCCTTCCCTTCCTCTGGGACCTCGACCAGCTGAGGAGGCGACGCCGGCTTGGAGACGAACTTCGCAAAGTCATCCTGCAAGAAGCACTACACATCAGTACGACTACTCTTATGTAATACTCGACAACGGATGCGGCTACTGACCTCCTTTGGTGGGCACGCGGCCAGAGTACTCTAGTGCGGGCATGGTGTGTATGCGGCATATCTTTGAAGATCCCGGCCGGCCTATCAACAATGTCGTCGTCGTCGACTTCATCTCCGAGCATCCGCGACGTGTCGTTGTCCCCGATGTACTTGTACCCTAGGGTGTCGCGGGCCATCGGTGGGCCGTACCCTTCGCTTCATGAAGGCCGAAGGCCACGTGTTCGGCCCTCGGCCCGGCTTCCCTCGGCGCCTTGATCTTCGCCAACGGCTCGGGCAGCCGAAGACCCTATTGCATCGTCGGCTCCGAGTTCCACCACGGGCGGTGCTTGGGCTACTTCCCACTCGGCTTCGGCGGCTCCGGGTGGTGGTTCGTGACGTAGAACCACTTTGCCTTCCGCTCTTGGTTGGAATCTATCGGCTTGTAGGAGAGGTACTACTCGGTGGCTATTGACGTATAAAACTCGTATCCACCTACGATCCGCAAGCGTACGGACCTACACCTTTTTCACCACGGGATTCCCAAGGTTCTTGTCAATCCGCGGAGCAAGGGGATTACTAGCGCTTAACCAAGTACTAATCTAGTTGACTAAGAAAACCTTTAAAGAGAGTATTAATCTAAAAGTAAAGACAATCTAACCTAAGTTAATCTAAGTTAAGTTGATCAAACAAATCTATGGATAAACTAGATGGTAAACGGGTGAACACAAGAGAGCGAGGTTAAGAAAGATAAGCGTTCCCTCCCTAGGATCTAGGATAACATGGTATGCATCTACTACACGAAAGCGGTAAACCAATCTACCGGGGTTGTGACCACGGTTTCGCCCTTTCCCTCCTCTCGTACTGTCACTACGCGAAGGTATTCATGACTAGACCTATGATGGACACGGTATGTTGATGGAATCTATGGGAGTAGCGGATATCATAAACCCGAAAAACACGGTGGCCTACCTTAATCATTAAAGCATCATCAACATGAAAACAATAGATTGAAACCACGAATCAAGTAGCGATCACATAGCATGTATCCATCTAATCCTAGGGATGAACGGAGACATTACCCCATCATCTTACACGGATTGAAGCACATAGTGGTGATGGAGACTCCGGAGAACGTCGTCGATGAAGATGGCGGCGATGGAGCTTGGGAACACCCCTAGGCCAGCGGCTTGGAGTCCTCCTCTTGCTTCCTTCTCTCCGCCGGCGTTGATCCTTGCGACGAGCTCATCTAACTCTCTCCCTCATCTTGCGGCGGTAGTGTTCGGTCAATGGCGTCGGTAGGATGATTTGTTCGATGGGTAACCATATTGGGGCGCCTAGGGGGATGTATTTATGTCCTTGGGGGTGCCTTTGGGCGTGCTCCACCTTAACTTGTATGAGATCCTCCTTGGGAGAGAAGCAAACTTGGTTTCCATAAAATCAGCCAGATTTTCCTGATTCGCAGTCCTTCCTTGCCAGCGCCATATCTCCCGCTTCCGGACTCCAAATAATGCAAATTCGGTGTCCAGGTTGTGTGCCACGAAATTATCTTCAACTTTGGTATTCATTTCTTTCCTTAAAAACGAATATAAGATCTCCAAATCGGCCTTGGAAGATAATCTGTTCTGATTTCGGACTGACTGCGCAGCAGGGATTTCGGGGGCTATATCTCCTAGCTCCCTTATCCGAATTGGGCCTTCCACATGTCCAAATCGAAGGTATCGTCGAGGCCCACAACTTTGGTAGTCAAACTTTTGCCATTAAAGACCGTTTAAGTCTCCGAATCTGTACCGAAAGATCATGTTGTCCTGAGCTGCGAGAATATCTCTCGAGCTGAGTTGATCTCGTTGGTAAACATCCAAGTCCCCGGAGTTTTGCGTGTTGATACTTAGGTCCTTGGGTTGTTTGGAGTCATGTTCACTTTGTGTCTTGACTTGTGACGGGCTTCATGATCTTCTCTTGAAGTGCTTGATGAACTTATCCCGAAAGTCTCGTCTTTAACATTAATTTTTTGCATGAACAACAAACTCCAAAATCGACATGCAAGTGTGAACTTATTACATTATTAGTATGCCTAGCGGCAGGTTAGTTGCAAATTATAATCGAAACCAATGTATAACAAGTACTCTAGGTTGACGGAAATTCACCGTCAACGGCGGCATCCTCCCTCATCTAGATCCCTCGCTCCTCCGACTACCCGCGAATTGCTTGGTGCCGGGTCGAGGCTTCACCTGGAAGAACTTCCGAAACAAGATCCAATGGGGCTTGATCCCCAAAAAGGCCTCGCAGAAATGTACAAAGACGGCGGTGTGGAAGATACCCTTGGGGTTGAGGTTGAGGTGCTCGATGTCGTAGTACCCTAGCAGCCCCTTGAAGAAGTCGCTGGCCGGGAGAGACAGTCCGCGTTCCGCGAACCGGGTGAACATCAGGATCTCGTCCGTGTTCTTCTCCATGGGGTACGGATCCCCTGCGGCGGCCCTCCACATATCCACTTCCATCTCCCGCAAGAACCCACTGTTGAGAAGGGCCAGCAGGTCTTCGGTCTTGGCTTTGGACTTTTTCCACTCGCGATTCGGATCTGGCCGCGGCGGAGACACCGGCGGCGTCCCTGCAGCAGATCCAGCGGCCTCATCGCGGGACCTCTTCTTCCCTGCGGCGGCGGCCTTCGTGGTCTTCGATGGCGAAGGCTTCATTCTCCAAGTGCAAGGAGTTTTCACTCGCATTCGCTCGGGGGCTACGGCGGTGGCTAACGACGGTGGCGCGCTCGGATCTATTCTCTCCTCGACGGCGGCAGTGCGCGCTGGCGGTGGTTCCTAGGCACGGATCACCGGGAATGGCCGCGAGACGCGAGTGGTGAAAAACCCTAAGGGTTTCGGCTTCTATTTATAAGCCAACGGTGGCTCCTCCAACGGCGGATGGATAAGTCCGCGCTAGCTAACTCGGCGGCGGAGCCCGACTCTTCAACTTCTACTAGTCGACGTGCCTCACCTCGGGGGCTCGGCTACTTCTACTCGACTTCCCGGGAAGCGACAAGACTCGGGAGCATCTCGGGACACATTCTACAAGATGACCCTTTAATTCGAGAGGAAGTACTCGACTCAAGGCTCGGGGGCTCGTGCCACATGTCCTTCGGTTTTTTATCCGGATTTTTTGGGATATTCTTGCCAAAACTTCGGATGGACCCTCGGCGAGTCTACAACTCAACCTAAGGCTCGGGGGCTACTCCATATGGAGTGCGATTTTGCAAACGCACTTCCATATCAGTTTCGGCTTCAAGACAACACGGGCATTGTTGAAGACCTTCAAGGGCAGCACTCGAGGATGCTTGGGACTACTCGAGAAGACTTCAGGATTGCTCAAACATCAGCTGGAGTACATTCCAGCCTCGGGATGCTTCAACTATTCTTGAAGACCTTTGACTTGTAGTACTCGGGGACGCCTGAGGACTGCTCGTTGAGGCCGTCAAGACTACTCGAAGCTATCCTTCTCGACTACAAAGTACTCGGGGGCTTGTCGTATGGACCTCCCTGGGCCCACTGCCTCGGTGGGTACTAGGACCAACTACTCGGTGGGCCCCTGGGACTACCTGGCTTGCGCTGCACGGCACCTGATGGCGTGAAGCATAAGGACTGCAGAGGAGAAGTACTCGGATAGGAAGCTGTACATGTCCCGCACTGTATGGAGGACTCCTAGACGTACTCGACTAGTACTCTCTCCCTGAACCGACTTGTAACCCTGCCTCCCGGACTATATAAGGCGAGGCAGGGACCCCTCCTCTCTCATCTCATCTCACGGCGTAAGATTGCATCATCTTGTAATCGTACCCAATCAATCCAGAGCTACGCAGCATACAGGACGTAGGGTATTACGCACCTCGCGGCCCGAACCTGTCTAAATTGTGTGCCACGTGTCTCTTCCTTCGAGTTACCGATCTCGGCGAGGCCACATTCATCTACTTCGGGTACTCCCCTTAGTAGTTTGCCGATCCAAAACACCGACAGTAGCTCCAAACAAGATAGATGAAGATAAAAAAGTGAATCTCATTAAAAGCATCTTTAAACCGTGGCCTCCGGCCCGATTCCGAAAACGCCCGCCTTTCGGAACCCCCGTTCTGTCACAACATATTCCTATTCATGCGGGTAGTCTAGGGCGAGTTCAATAAGAACAAGTTGAAATCACTTGGTCGGTCCGATATGCACCTTTAGCCACCGCGGCTATAAGAGCACCCTAAGCAATCTATCTTAAGTATAGATTGGGGAAGAAGCAAAACCAAGAAGAAAACAAAATCATCGAGAACGCACTTGATTGCTAGAAATCGGATTTACTTAAAGACTTCACCATGAATGATTACATGAACAAGATCACCACTGGGATCCTACCTCAATCTTGATCCTTGCTCCGGAGCTCCGACGTCGTCTTCCATGCAAGGTTCCCACATCGGCTAGGGAGACCCTAGACAACTAGCACGACCCTCATCTCCGAGATGGTGTCCCTCAAGCTTCTCTGCTCCTCAGCGGCGGATGACGAATTGGTTGATGCATGGCTCTCGGTCAGGGGGCTATAAATAGCCTGAGATGCATCTAGGTCAAAGGGGGGCCGACTGGGCCTCGAAATGGGGGCCCAGTTCGTGGCCTCCTTCGCCCGATGTTGCTTCCCGAGTCTTCTAGATCCTTCCCCCTTCTGCATGTGGGCCCTTGTCGTCAGTTTCTCTCCGAATTGGACGAAGCTCCTTATCTCGCAAGATTCAGCACTTTTCTGGCCAAGTCCTCGGAGTTTTCCGTCTTCTCGGGTTGGGTCCTTGGGCTTCTTGGAGTCATGTTCACTTCATTGCTTGATTTGAACCGGGATTCAAGGTCTTGTCATGAGGTGCTTAATGAACCTATCCCGGAAGTCTTGCTTTCAACGCTAAAACCCTGTATAAACACTAAACTCCAAAACCGACATGCACAAGTGAACTTGTTATACCACGGGGGTTAGTACCAATGGATAAGATACAAAAGTCATGCCAACACCGAAGGTAAACTTATGGCTAGGTTGACGGAATTTCACCGTCAACAGTTTCACTTGTCGAGAAAAGTGGACAGGGAGGAATCATAAGTGTCCAGAGCAAGTACCTAATCATATGCTTCAAGAAATTATTGAGTTTATCCAAGTAGAGTAGGAATCTGGATCTGAAGAAAGTGATAAAGACACTGAATATAATGAAGAGAGTGTCATGGCAATGAATGTTGAGCCCACTCCAACAAATCCTGTGCAAAGAAAGAGAACAATCAGATTCAGAGGCCTAGTAGGTAAACAAGAATTGTTGATTCTTTTGGATTCAGGAAGTTCAAGGACCTTTATCAGTGAAGCATTGGCTCAAAAATATAAGTCTCAACTGGCACCATGTCAAGAACTACAGCTTACAACTGCTGATGGTGCTCCCATGATATCTAATCAATACATTCCTGAATTTCAGTGGTTTATTCAAGGCCACTCCTTCTCTTATGATACCAGAGTCTTACCATTGAAGTGCTATGATATGATAATGGGAGCTGATTGGTTAGAATATCATAGCCCCACTTGGGTTCGTTGGAGGAAGAAAAAGTTGAAGTTTCCTTTAAATGGCAAGAGGGTAATGATCCAAGGAGTTAAGGATGACTTGACTAGATGCAAAAGTGCCAGCCCTCATAAACTCAAAGGCTTGTTGAAGAGATCAGCAA
The DNA here is from genome assembly GCA_947561735.1 of Cenchrus americanus. Lineage (NCBI taxonomy): Eukaryota > Viridiplantae > Streptophyta > Magnoliopsida > Poales > Poaceae > Cenchrus > Cenchrus americanus. Next base: position 5,302,272 of record OX387240.1, on the reverse strand, counting down.
TCTCTCATTGTGTGGAATTAAAAGAAGTACCATCTCCTGCTGAAACCATTCACACTATGAATCCTACTGAAGCAGAATCTGAAGCTTTTGGTGCTATACCATCTCCTGTGAAACAAGTGGTTTACAAGTACAAACACCTGTTTCAAGAACCCTCTGTCCTACCTCCAGCTAGAGAAGATGATCATCATATCCCTTTGATATCTGGATCTCAACCAGTTAATATCAGGCCCTATAAGTATTCTCCACAACAAAAAACTGAGATTGAGAAACAAATTGAGGAGATGCTTTCAAGAGGAGTGATTCAACATAGTGTCAGTCCCTATGCTTCCCTTGTTCTGCTGGTAAAGAAAAAAGATGGCACATGGAGGTTTTTTGTGGATTACAGGCATTTGAATGCTATCATTGTCGAAAACAAACACCCTCTGCCAATTGTTGATGAACTCTAAGATGAATTAGCTGGAGCCCAATGGTTTACTAAGTTGGATTTTAGGTCTGGTTATCATCAAATAAGAGTAGCCAAAGGAGATGAAATGAAGACAACCTTTAGAACGCATAGTGGCTTATATGAGTTCAGAGTGATGCCTTTTGGGTTAACAAATGCCCTAGCTTCATTTCAAAGCATAATGAACAAGATATTCCAGCCACTGCTCAGAAAATGTGTCTTTGTGTTTATGGATGACATTCTAATCTATAGTGCTTCACTGGAACAACATGCTTCACAGCTACAACAAGTGTTTGAGATTCTGGAACACAATCAGTTTCTGATGAAATTGTCCAAATGTGTGTTTGCTCAACGACAGTTGGAATATCTTGGACATCTCATTTCTGGAAGTGGTGTAGCCACTGAGCCATCCAAAATTGTGGCTGTCCAACAATGGCCAATTCCTACCTCTGTAAAACAATTGAGAGGATTTCTAGGCCTCACTGGATATTACAGGAGCTTTATTCAACATTATGGCATGATCAGTGCCCCTCTGACTAGCCTTCTTAATAAAGGAGTACCATTTTGCTGGACACTCCAAGTTCAATCATCCTTTGAATTGCTCAAACAAGCTTTAGTGCAAGCCCCTGTCCTCACTGTTCCAGATTTCTTCAAGACATTTGTGGTGGAGACTGATGCTAGTGATACTTGCTTTGGAGCTGTTCTTATGCAAGAAGGACACCCAATTTCATATCTCAGCAAACCAATTCATAGCAAAAATAGAGCCTTATCTACATATGAGAAGGAATATATGGCAGTTCTACTAGCTATTGAGAAATGGAGGCCATATCTGCAAGGGCAGCAATTCATAATAAAGACGGATCACAGGAGTCTATTGTTTCTGTCACACCCTGAAATTTCCAATTTCAGGATGTGAATAGAAAGAATAATTAAATAACGATTTTCTCATAATTTTAAAAATTTTCCAACGTTTATTTTTTCTTTAGAGGAAATATAGTATAGGAAAAAAATTCTTGTTTGATTTTCTAATCAAATAAAAAGTTGTGAGTGTTGCATTCATGTCGGTGCATCTTGGTGCTTCATGAGTGCAAAAGGTTTCAAAAGTGCGTTTAGGAGCTGTCCTAACTGTTTTGAGAATTTTCCGGATTTTTCTAAAATTTATTCTCATTTTATCTGAGCTTATTCTATTTATTAGAAGGCTCTAAAATCTTTTTCATGGGCTCCAAATACTTTATTTGGATTGTTCATGCTCCAATCTAGCTCTGGGAATTTTCCTGGAATTTTTGTGATTTTTGGAGTATTTGTCGTGCCTTTAAACAATTTCTAGATTTTTTTGGAATTGTTTTCGCATTAAAAAAATTCAGAAAAAAAAATATATCCTTCCCTACCGGGCCGAGCCCGAAGGCCCGACCCGATCCCTTCCGACCCGGCCTTGGCCCGCCCGCCAAGCCCATCGGGGCCCGGCCGCAAGCGACGTAGCCGCTGCGCGCCGCCGCCGCCCCTTGTCTCGGCGTGCGCACCTCGGACGCCCGGGGCCACGTGCCTATAAAGGGGGGAGCCTCGCCCCGCGCGTGCCCTAGCTCACCCCATCTCGCGACGCCACCGGAACTCCAAGCCGCCGCCGCTGTTCGCCGGACGCCCGCCGGTGGTCCTCGCCGATTCGCTACGGTTACCATCCACCCGAGGAAAACAAAGTCGCCACAAGCATCCACGTATTGAGCAGCGCCTCCTCAACTTCTACCCGCGGCCGGGGGAGCACCGGAGCGCCACCTCCGCAGTGAGGTCGAGCCCGCCGGCCAAGCCTACAGCAGGCGGCCACCTCCCTGTCCGCCCTCGTCCAAGGTGAGCCCTCCATCGAAATACCCTCTGTCTCCTCTTCCTTTTCTCTAAGGCGCCCGAGCTCCTAGCAGCCTTGGTCGCCGGCGCCGCCGGTCACCACCGACCCGCCCCCCCCCCCGTCCTCTTTTCTGAACCAGAGGTAGGAGATGAAGTTATGGCAGTCTTGCAGATAGGCCCCCGAGCAATCTCGAAATCTGTATGCTATTTTATGTGTCTTGCAAGTTCCCGCATAACCCCTAAATCTTTAGATTCCTTACGGTCGAGATCCCGTTGACGGATAAAATACGTATCCCTCTACGATCCGCAAGTGTACGGACCCCACACCTTTTTCACCACGGGATTCCCAAGGTTCTTGTCAATCCGCGAAGCAAGGGGATTACAAGCGTTCGATCTACAACGACACACTAGCTACTAAAACCCTAACTATTATTATGCTAGAAAACAACTAAACTACACTAGAGAGAATGATTAAGATATCAAGATAAAAGACACTCGCCCACGGGTCTACGATACTAGAGCATGCAATCACTTAAAGACATGAAAACCAATCTAATCTATCGGGGTTGTGACCACGGTTTCGCCCTTTCCCTCCTCTCGTACTGTCACTACGCGAAGGTATTCATGACTAGACCTATGATGGACACGGCGTATTGATCGGATCCAAGGAAGCATCGAGGCCTATACTCCCTTTACGGCATGGTAGCTAACCTTAAGCATGAAAGTATATTCAACACAAGATGATAGATAGATAATCCGACAAAGTGCGATTACATCTCAAGATCGATTACAACCCATGGACGAATGAGAAGATTACCCCATCAAGGTGCTAATCATGGCACCGTTGATAATGGTTTCCCTTCCGACGGTGTCTTCCTTCTTCTCCACGAGAGGGTGCTTCCTTCGAGGTGGTTGATCTCCCTCCGGAGATCCTCCTCCTCTCTCTCTAGCTTGTGGATGGCCTTCTGGTACAAATGACTCCCCCCCTCGGTGTTGGCGGCGCCTCGGGGCTTTTAGGGTTGAAGATCCTTCGAGTGCAAGGAAAACGGGACCGAACCGGTGCCAGAACTGGGCTGGGCCGGCCGGCCTGGGCCGACCGGCCTGGGCCCAGTTCGGCCCGGTTCGGTCGCCCCTTTTGCTCCGTGGGTCCTTATGCACTTATGTACTTTGCCCCCTCCACTTGCATGATTTTGATGATGTTATCCTCGCGTTCAAGATGGAGGTTCTCTTCGCATGAAGTTCGATCTTTTACGCTTCAATCCCCGGGGGTGTTCCTCGTAGCACTTCGGTCCTTGCCACCATTGGAAGTGATTTCATCAAGCTCATGAACACGAACAAGACTCCGTAAATGCTCCTTTGAACTTGTTGCGAATCCGTCCTTTATGTCCATGTTTTCCTACATAAACACAACACTTCCAAATGCATGCACAAAGATGAACTTGTTATATGATTAGTGTGCCTAGTGGCGGGTTAGTTCCATAATCAAATCCAAACCAAAGTGTAATGAACATGCTAGGTGTACCAAAATACACCGTCAACGGATCCATCCCAAATTCTTTTATAGATCTAACCCCGTGTATTATCCTTTTCACGAGCACCGTTTCTTGTGTCTCGGGTTTCTTCTCAAGTTCTCGGCTAGCCCCTGAAGTCTATAGTTAATTGCAGATAGGTCCTCCAATCTTGTTTATCTCATAAAATCTTCGTTTTAGCTCCGTTTTAATCCGTTCAAGTTGCGTTAGGTCCATAATAATGTAAAACATGTATTAGTGGGTTGTTTTCATCATGTTTTGTTTTCTGAAAATAAAATTAATATTAATTTTGATTAATGTCCAGTTATACATGCCTTTTATGAATAAAAGTAATATAGATCTATACATCGTTTATCATAAGCAAATTTAATTTGATTAATGTTTCTGTCACATGTTTTGTACATAAAAGTGTAATGAACATGCTAGGTGCACCAAAATACACCGTCAACATCTCCCCCACGCTTAGCTCTTGCTCGTCCTCGGGCAAGTACTCGTAAAAAGAACTTCGTCCAAGGTGTTGTAATCATATACCACTTATCCTTCTTCACAAGTTAGTCAATCCCTTCATCTTTAATACGTAAACACAAAGTAATGATAATCAAACATAAACATGGGCGTTTCGAACTTTTACCATGTCAAGTTTTACCCCACAACTCAAACTCTTTACTCGAAGCTTTCAATCTCAACCATGCTTACTTCTTTGCTTCCATCGGAGGGTTTTTATGATTTTTAAAAAATTCTGCAACAAGTATTAGACAAAAACCTTTCTCCAAACTCTCCCAAGTCACTCATATGAAGTGGCTATCCTAACCAAATTTTATAAAACTCTCACCTCCCATTAATCTCTCATATATCATGTAAAGTGGAGCTATAGGTAGGGCTAGCGCAATCAACACAAGTATTGTCAAACTAAGAACTTCCTCTAATGGTTGTCTACCTTTCAAAGCCAATGATCATGAGAATTAACCATATGTACGGATATCAAGGATGAGAAGATTTAGAATGGTGGACATGTGCAAGGGAAAAAGAAAATTGTGACTACAAGGCACCGATGACGTCCTCGTTGTCGGATTGCACATGGTTGGAAATAGAGTAAAAGTTTCGTCTCACAATCAACGTGACACCCTTCCTTACACTTTATTTTTTCTTTTCTTTCACTTGATCCATCCCTCTCATATCTTTATTGCTACCTCATCTTTTTCTTTTTCTTTTTCTTCTTTCATTCACATATAAATTTTTTTTTCTTTCTTTCTTTTCCATACTCATACTTTTTCTCTTTATTTTTCTCTCTCTTGACAACTTTTCAAAGCTTTCAATTCTCTCTTTCCTCGCATGCATACAATCTGAAATTTTAAATAAATCATGCTAGAGACGAGACGAAACTTTGAAAATAGGTTGTGTTCAAGGAATACGATGTACAAAAGAGATGTATAGGGTTGGGTAGGAATTCGGCGATGTACGTGACCTCCGTTGTGAAAGTCACGTTACCGAATATATGACGAGGCTAGCAACAAAAGATAAGCACAAGAACATGATCATTGCTCGAAATTAAAACTTACCAAGAGAGAAGGGTCCTAGCCTAACTCATCGTGCTAATCACACTTATGGTGGAGCAAAAAATAAACTTGGCTTTGGATAGGAATTTTTTCTTACTCTCAACTTGGAAAAAGAGGTTTTATTTACCTTTATTACAAAGGTTTTAAAATAATTTTCAGAACTGAAATCCTCCAACTTTTAGCACTGAACATAGCACAACTAACATGTGAAGCTCAATATCGAAGTGCGGTATGGGTACTTTAAGTAGTAGCAATTCCACTAAGCACCACGGTAAATGTTTTTCAAACCACATACTTATGTTCATATATCAAGAATCGAAGATTAAACAAACAAGTGAATAAAGATAAGCAATACATAAAACACAAAGATATATATATAGACTCTTTTTATTTGATTTTCTTTGAATCAACACTAATTTAAGACACTTGCAAAAATTTTAAAACACACTCAAAAACTAAAGACTCATTAAAACGCTAAGACTCTCACATGAAGATTAAACCGAACCTAAACTTGAAGTTCAAAAGCTAAGGCTAGCGAGCTAGCTCTCCCCCACGCTTAAAATATACAACGTCATTGTCGTATCTTACAAATTCCTAAGGGGAAAACTAGATCTAGTGGTACTTCAAGCAAGTATTGCACCACTTGCCTCTCATGTTTCCAACCATGCCGAAAAGTTTGCGTACGTTACAGTTAAGGAACTTGAAATTGTCTCCAACTACGTGCTCCAAATCCTCCATATGCTTCGCTTCATCGCTTCCATGGCTTGGAGACATTCATCGACCGACGTGCGAGAGATCCCCGATGGATTGACGGCAAGTTCGACAACACATCGGATGCAATCCGAAGGGGTCTTCATCGCCACCGTCTCCACCGTCGTCACCACCGTCGTCGCCACCTCCATTTTCGTTGCCGCTCTCATTGCCATCGTTACCGTCGCCGTTGGGGCCTTCAGGGAGTCCTCTCTTTGGGCTGCTCATCCCAAATGTAGAGGTCGTTATCATCTCTTCCGGCGGTCGCCCACGAGCTCAGGCTACGATCGTCGGAGTAGTCGCTACCCCCAAAATCCTTAGGCTCTGCCGACGCCTCCTTGTAGTCTTTGCGCTTCATGCCTTGGATGCGTGCCGACCTTCGAACGGGCGTAGGGACCTTCTCTCCTTCGACGGGGTTGCGAGATGCAAGAGCTCCGGTCGGGACACGCCCTCCGCAACGGATGCGTGCGGTCCTCTTGACGGGTAGCTTGAGCTCGCATCGCATCGCCTCCTCCATCGATGACTTCTTGGCTTCTAGCTTCAACTCTAAGCTCCTTGGGGGCACAATGGGCGCTACAAGGGTGCAAAATATTGCTTGAAAGGTTTGATCCTCGAGCTCCCAATTCGATCAAATAAATAGTCCCGAGAGAAAAGCCCCGGGAACCTTATTATCCTTTTTTACACTTCCCTTAAAATTTTCGACCAAACAAGGAAGTCAAAAAGGAGCAATTCGGGCGAAATTCGGCGTCATCGGCCGCCGGAACCCTCTCGGGCCGGTCGGCTCGGGCCGGCCGGCCGACCGCCCCTCGGGGGCGGGCCGGTCCGGCTTTTTGCACACCGCCCTATTTTTTCTTGCTTAGCCCATGGGAAAAAGTTGGTCCAGTAAATCTTCGCGAAAAACTCCCGGAAAACTAAAAGAAAAACTATTTACGAAAATTCATGCCTTGTTTTTCGTCCTAGGCGGGACGTTCGGGCTCTTCCTCCATGGTGAAGACGTCAACATGGTGAAGGGGCACGACGTCGGGTTCGTAGTAAACCTTAAGCCGCCGACCATTCACCACAAATTGATCGCCGTTTATATCCATAATGGTTACCGCTCCGTTGGAGAACACCGAATGCACAACATAAGGTCCGTACCATTTGCTTTGCAATTTCCCCTTTCCGAAGGTTTTAAACCTCGAATTATAGAGGAGGACCTTATCTCCTTCTTTAAATTCTTTTTTCTTCAATCTTTTATCGTACCACCTTTTGATTCTCTCCTTGTATATGCTTGCGTTTTCATATGCTTTCAACCTCAACTCCTCTAGCTCGCTTATTTGGATTCTTCGTTTCACCACCGCGGCATCGAGATCAAGGTTCATCTCTTTAATCGCCCAATATGCTTTATGTTCCAACTCAACCGTAAGGTGGCAAGCTTTTCCATAGACGAATTGATAAGGGGTCATACCTATCGGTGTTTTAAACGCCGTTCGATAAGCCCATAAAGCTCCGTCTAATTTCTTTGACCAATCTTTGCCTCCCTTCTCTATGGTCTTGTTGAGTATGCTTTTTAATTGCCTATTTGACGTCTCCGCTTGTCCGTTGGTTTGTGGGTGATAGGCCGTAGAGACCCTATGCTCAATTCCCAACTTGGACAAGCACTTTTTGAAATTCTTCCCGGTGAAGTGAGTTCCTCCATCACTTATCAAGATTCTCGGTGTACCGAAACGGGGAAAATCACGTTCTTGATCATAGTAATGGACTCCTCCGTGGAAGCTTTACGACATGGTATTGCCTCTACCCACTTGGATACATAATCAACCATGACTAGAATATACTCAAATCCAAATGAGTTTTTAAAAGGCCCCATGAAGTCTATACCCCATACATCGAATATGTCGATTTGTAGGTTGTATTTCAAAGGCATAGAATTTCTTTGGGAGATGTTTCCGGTTCTTTGGCATTCGGGGCATGATGCAACATATCTTTTAGTATCTTCATGCATCTCCGGCCAATAGAATCCGCTCGACCATACCTTTGCTTGGGTTGGAAAATGGCTATAGTGTCCACCATACTCCGCCGAGTGACACTTTCTCAAAATCTCTACTCTTTCTTCTCTTGGCACACATCTTTTCATTACTCCATCATTGCCAAGTTTGAAGAGGTATGGTGCATCCCAAAAATATTTCCTACTTTCGGAGATTATCTTCTTTTGAGTGTATTTATTTAGATGATCGAGAGGCATTTTCCGAATCGCTCGAATGATATCGATCATCCATGTATCCTTATCAAGCACTCGATAGAGGTGGTCATCTCTCATCTTATCTTCTATGGGCTCTTTATCATCTTGTCCACGATTCATCCTAGACAAATGATCGGCCACAACATTTTCCACCCCCTTTTTATCACGAATTTCAACATCAAACTCTTGGAGAAGAAGGATCCAACGAATCAAACGTGGTTTAGCTTCCTTCTTAGCCAAGAGATACTTGATGGCTGCGTGATCGGTGTAAACAATGACCTTCGAGTTCACGATGTAAGATCCGAATTTCTCGAAAGCGAATACCACCGCTAGCAACTCCTTTTCCGTAGTGGCATAATTTAATTGTGCCCCACTATGAGTTTTGCTAGCATAGTAAACGACGTGAACTCGGCCTTCCTTTCTTTGACCCAAAACCGCGCCTACGGCGTAGTCACTTGCGTCACACATGATCTCGAAAGGTTGGCTCCAATCCGGAGGTTGGATGATGGGAGCACTCACCAACGCATTTTTCAAGGTCCGGAATGCCGCTAGACACTTCTCATCAAAGTCGAAAGCCACATCCTTTTGAAGGAGATGTGTTAAAGGCTTCGTGATCTTTGAGAAGTCCTTAATAAATCTTCTATAGAATCCGGCATGGCCTAGAAAGCTCCTTAAGGACTTAACATCCGTAGGAGGTGGGAGTTGCTCAACCGTCTCTACCTTAGCCTTGTCCACTTCAATTCCTCTCTCGGATATAACATGTCCGAGCACTATGCCTTGCTTAACCATGAAGTGGCACTTTTCCCAATTTAATACCAAGTCTACCTCCGCACACCTCGTGAGGACCTTTTCCAAGTTTGCCAAGCAATCCATGAACGTCTTCCCATAAATGGAAAAATCATCCATGAACACCTCGACAATTTCTTCGGTGAATTCCGAAAATACGGCCATCATGCAACGTTGAAAAGAGGTCGGGGCATTGCATAGGCCGAAGGGCATCCTCCTATATGCAAACGTTCCGTAAGGGCACGTAAACGTTGTCTTATGTTGATCTTCCGGTGAATGGGAATTTGCATGAACCCCGAGTACCCATCAAGAAAGCAAAAATAAGCGTGGTTTGCTAACCTCTCGAGCATCTCGTCGATGAACGGTAGGGGGAAGTGATCTTTCTTCGTCGCTTTGTTAAGCTTACGATAATCGATACACATCCGCCACCCGGTCACGGTTCTTTGCGGTATCAATTCGTTCTTCTCATTCTTCACCACGGTCAAACCTCCTTTCTTCGGTACACAATGTACAGGGCTCACCCATTCGCTATGCGGAACCGGGTAGATGATTCCGGCATCAAGTAACTTGATAACCTATTTGTTTACTACCTCTCGCATGGCATGAGTTAGCCTCCTTTGTTGGTCCACTACGGGCTTACATTGGTCTTCCATTGGTATACGATGAGTGCAAAAGGCTGGGCTAATACCTTTGAGATCATTAATCGAATATCCAATCACCTTCCTGTGTTTTTTAATAAAATCAGCAACGCTTCATTTTCTTCGGGACTCAACTCGTCGCTCACGATGACTGGATAGGTCTTGTCGGGGCCCAAAAATTCATATTTTAATCCCTTGGGCAAAGGTTTAAGGTCTACCTCGGGCACTTGTGGCTCCTCGGGTTTGATTTCTCCTATGTCTTCGAATTTCTCTTCCTCCACACTACCATCATGCGGCTCTAAGCCTTTTGTTGCTTCCTCTAGTTCTTCATCTTGTTGATTACTAATTTGATTTTCTATTGCTCTTTGCAGCGGGTCTCTAAGGGTTTCAACAAAACAAAGGCTATCTATCTCTTCTACTTCTTCATCTTCGGGAGGAAAGGGTGTAAGGTGTTTAGAAGCACGAAGAAAGTTATATGTGTACTTTGTTCCATTAAGGTTCATTGTTACTTTGCCTACTCCGAATCTAACACGATATCAACCAACTTAAGAAAAGGCCTGCCTAAGATTATGTGATCATGATTACTATGGTAAGCATCAATAACAAAGAAATCGGTTGGTATGTAGTTTCTAGAGATTTTTACTTTCATGTTGCAAGCAATACCTAGAGATTTGATAGTTTTACCATCTCCCATAATTAATTTCGTTGATGTTGGAGCTAAGTCTAGGTTGTGGTCTTGAACTTTATCATAAATTTTAGAAGATAGAACACTTACTTGGGCTCCGATGTCGCATAAAGCTTTGCATTGAACTCCGTTGATCTCGCAACTCAAGTGTGGTGTCATCTTCTCTTCTTCTTCGGATCCTATCGAGTAGATTTCGGCGAGGCGAGCATATGGTGATGCTTCGGGCTTGATCCCCATGATTCTCTTCACCTCGGCTATGTGTTCCGGATCCACTATGTCATCTCCAAAGAGCTTTTGAAAAATCTCACCGGTGGTTTCAAGGTCGTATGAATTTTCCGCTTTCTTCTCCAGTGGAAAATCCACTTCCAATGCTCTCGCCATTCCCTTTTGATTAGGGAACGGTCTTCTCTTGTCGAATACTTCTCCGTAATCAATAGGAACCCAATCCATTAGTTTGAACTCCCTTAGTGGCTTCGCGCTTGACATGCTTCTCTTGTTCATCTCCTTTGGTACGGCGAAGTCGACGTTTGGTGTAGTTCTTGACTTGATGTGTTCTTGTTCGAGCTTTTCCATGATTGGTTCCTCTTTTGTGACTTCCGCGGTTGCCTCTTTAGAAAAATCAGCACACTTCTTCTTCCTCGAATTATATTCCGCTCTTCCGCAAGTCTTGTTTCCCAATCTCTTCGCATGGCAGCCGCTTTACTAATTTTTTGTAGAAGTTGGGCGGGTTCCGTGAGTGTTTTCTCCATGAGATCCCCACCTGCACACATTTCGATGTGTTGCATGCAACTAGGGGTTAGGGAAAAGAAAAATGTATGTAAGAGTACGTCACCGGTGAAGCCGAGTTTTGGTCCTTATTCGATTAACCCATTAAATCTATCCCAGGCTTGGTCTATCCCTTCCTCTTCTCCTTGCATGAAAGTGATCACTTGCCTCCTTAGATGTTGAACCTTGCTAATTGGAAAAAAACTTCTCGCAAAACTTCTTTGTCAACTTGTTCCAATTACCTTCAACTTCAAAGGACGCAAACGAATACCATGTCTTTGCATTGCGGCAAGTGAGTAGGGAAAGAGATTCCATTTGAACCATTCATCGGGAACTCCTTCTTGACGCACCGTGTTGCATATTGTCGTGAAATCCCTTATGTGTCTATATGGGTTCTCCGTAACCATCCCTTCAAATGGGTTCGCCGCCACCATCTCGATGATCTTGGATTTAATCTCATACTTGGTCGCTTCGAGCTTCGAATCCGACTCTTGTACTTTTATGTCTTCACATCGAGGGCTAGCGTAATCCCTTAATGATTTCTCCGGTTCTTCCACGGGTTGATTAACGAACGCCATCTAGACAATGAGATAAAACAAAAACAAAACAAAGCGTTTTTCTAGATAATATGTGTTAGATATAGCAAATAAAAGATAAACTAAATATAAAACTAAGTTAGATGCAAATCAAACGATGTAAACTAACTTGCTCCCCGCAACGGCGCCGTGAAAAAGGGGCTTGTTGACGGATAAAAGACGTATCCCTCTACGATCCGCAAGCGTACAGACCCCACACCTTTTTCACCATGGGATTCCCAAGGTTCTTATCAATCCGCGGAGCAAGGGGATTACAAGCGTTCGATCTACAACGACACACTAGCTACTAAAACCCTAAATATTATTATGCTAGAAAACAACTAAACTACACTAGAGAGAATGATTAAGATATCAAGATAAAAGACACTCGCCCACGGGTCTACGATACTAGAGCATGCAATCGCTTAAAGACATGAAAACTAATCTAATCTATCGGGGTTGTGACCACGGTTTCGCCCTTTCCCTCCTCTCGTACTGTCACTACGCGAAGGTATTCATGACTAGACCTATGATGGACACGGCGTATTGAATGGATCCAAGGAAGCATCGAGGCCTATACTCCCTTTACGGCATGGTAGCTAACCTTAAGCATGAAAGTATATTCAACACAAGATGATAGATAGATAATCCGACAAAGTGCGATTACATCTCAAGATCGATTACAACCCATGGACGAATGAGAAGATTACCCCATCAAGGTGCCGATCATGGCACCGTTGATCATGGTTTCCCTTCGACGGTGTCTTCCTTCTTCTCCACGAGAGGGTGCTTCCTTCGAGGTGGTTGATCTCCCTCCCGAGATCCTCCTCCTCTCTCTCTAGCTTGTGGATGGCCTTCTCGGTACGAATGACTCCCCCCTTCGGTGTTGGCGGCGCCTCGGGGCTTTTAGTGTTGAAGATCCTTCGAGTGCAAGGAAAACGAGACCGAACCGGTGCCGAACCGGGGCCGGGCCGGCGGCCCGGGCCGACCGGCCCCGGGCCCACTTCGGCCGGTTCGGTCGCCCCTTTTGCTCCGTGGGTCCTTATGCACTTATGTACTTTGCCCCCTCCACTTGCATGATTTTGATGATGTTATCCTCGCGTTCAAGATGGAGGTTCTCTTCGCATGAAGTTCGATCTTTTACGCTTCAATCCCCGGGGTTGTTCCTCATAGCACTTCGGTCCTTGCCACCATTGGAAGTGATTTCATCAAGCTCATGAACACGAACAAGATTCCGTAAATGCTCCTTTGAACTTGTTGTGAATCCGTCCTTTATGTCCATGTTTTCCTACATAAACACAACACTTCCAAATGCATGCACAAAGATGAATTTGTTATATGATTAGTGTGCCTAGTGGCGGGTTAGTTCCATAATCAAATCCAAACCAAAGTGTAATGAACATGCTAGGTGCACCAAAATACACCGTCAACGCATCCATCCCAAACTCTTTTATAGATCTAACCCTGTGTTTTATCCTTTTCACGAGCACTGTTTCTTGTGTCTCGGGTTTCTTCTCAAGTTCTCAGCTAGCCCCTGAAGTCTATAGTTAATTGCAGATAGGTCATCCAATCTTGTTTATCTCGTAAAATCTTCGTTTTAGCTCCGTTTTAATCCGTTCAAGTTGCGTTAGGTTCATAATAATGTAAAGCACGCATTAGTGGTGTGTTTTCATCATGTTTTGTTTTCTGAAAATAAAATTAATATTAATTTTGATTAATGTCTAGTTATACATGCCTTTTATATATAAAAGTAATATAGATCTATACATTGTTTTTCATAAGCAAATCTAATTTGATTAATGTTTCTATCACATGTTTTTGTACATAAAAATTAATTAGATCTTTGTCTCGATTTTTGTAAACCAAATGTTAATTTGTTTAATAGTTAATTAATCTTTTCTAACTAAAATTTGATTAGGCTTTTACATCGGCTTTTATGGTAAATGTTAATATGATTAATGTCAGTTCCATAATGTTTTTAATAATAATATGATTTACTCGAGTTACAAAGTTTTGTTTAGATCGTTCATATAGTTTAGTTTTTCTAAATTAAATATTTAATTGATTAATTCATATATGAATCTTTATAAATAAAACTTGACTAGTTCTTTACACCGGGTTTGTAAATAAAGTTTAATTTGCTTTAATTCCAACATGGGGTATTTTATTTATGAAATATCCTTACATATATTTTGTTAATTAAAATAAATCTAGCTCATAGCCTTGTTCTCTCATTTATGCATACCGTTTTTTAGACGTTTTTTATCAAGCTTTGTCTTAGTGTGACTCTGTTGTAGAGCTAGTCTTCTTTCAAGCTTCAGATCTTTCCAATCCTAGTACTTGTCTGCCCAATCATAATTGTCTTTCAGTTCTTTGAGCCAATCTTGTGCAGCTATCTTTCTTAAAATCAGTGTCTCTGTCATCTAGTTGTTCTTTCTTCATCCTAGTTCTCCTTGTAGGATAGTCTCCCCAGATCCTAGCCTAAGGTTTCTTATGCGCTTGATAGTTCGTTGTTACCCGTCTAGTTCGTTTCACCGTAACATGTACGTTAGCATGTGTATCACCTGTTACTTGTTTTAACACTAAAGTTGCATGTTAATCTTGACTAATATTTATTCCATTGCTTTTCAATAAAAGTGACTAGGTTTTATCCCGGTTTTTATAAGCTAAGATTTAATTTGTTTAATTCTTATTTATAACTAGCTTTCTTTAAATAAAAGATGCTTAGTGTTGAACATCGGTTTTCATAATAAAGTTAATCTTCTTAATGATATTGTAAATGTCTTTTCAATATCAATATTTTTAGTTGAACATGCAATATAAAGTTATTCGGTTAGATTCTTTCACATGCTTTGTCTTTTAATGTTAATTGTTAATTGGATATAACTTATACTTAAATATCTGCTAATAAAATATGGCTAAGTTTACCGTGTTTTCTTAATTAAACATAACCTGCTTTGAAATATTCTTGTCACATGATTTTGTAACTAAAACATATGAAGCACGTAGTCTCTAGTTGTTTGACAATAACCTTTCGATCGTTTCGACCTTTGTTCCGTTTTCAGCGTTTCTTGCGCTTGCGTCACCATAGATTCAAGCTTATGCTTTAGTGCGGTCTTTTAAAGCTTTTCTTTTGATTGGAGCTTTGTTCTTAGTATATGCTTGTTTGTTTGTTTGTTTTGTATGCTTGTGCCCGATGATTGATGCGAGTAGAGTGAACGTTGTCCGAGAAGCTTTGAAGATCAAGAAGTGAAGATTCTGAGCAACTACCCTCTGGTTAAAGGCAAGTGTGTCCTTGATCTTTTGTCCTAAAAATTATATTTAATCACTCATTGCATTGCTTGCATTAATTTTGATGGGTTCCTATTAAGGATTACCTAGTATTTTTGATCATTCCTTGTTAACCTGGGTTTACATTTATGTTGGGTAGCTATGCTTAGTTGCTATACCTTGGTTATGGTGGTTTTAATGAACAATAATGATGAATCATTCTATACCTTTATGTTATATCTTGGGATGTTTAATACAAGACCATATGTTTAATCGGAACATGGAGCGACCACCCAGGACAACCGTGCAACCACAAGAACTATATAGCTCTTGTCTTGGCCGAGTAATTAGGGAAGTCTTTGTGTGGTCATTACTCGCGTAGTAGGTTGGGGACGGAGGAATGCTTTTATGGCTCTTCTATTCCGGAGTGGTGTTGGAACGGAAGTACTCTATGGCTGACCGTCCGTGAATAGAAGTGTGGTACGAAAGATAGCCTCTATGACATACTACTATGGACTAATACACACGGGAGGACTCTGTGTAAAGGCCTCATAGCGTCCCTATGCAATCACACCTCGATAGTGTGGTATGATGCCTGCGCAGCATCGTATGGTTGGGTTTAAAGTTCCTAGAACTTTTACGCAACTTGTGGGTAAAGATGTACAACCTCTGCTAAGTGTAAAACTAATCGATTAGCTGTGCTCACGGTCAAGAGTGGCCTGGACCCTCACATGATAAGTGAACTTAAAGATGTACTTAAATCGTGTTCTCTGGTTATGCTGGTCATATGCTTATGGCGTATCATATCTATCACTTTATGATAATTGTGGGTTGGTATGAACTTATACTTTATTAGTAATCAGGTGCTAATAAAACTTGACCAACTAAAATTGCTTAAATGCTTAAAGCCCAGTCCACTATTGTCGGTGCGGAATATGGTCCCGACACTAACCGATGAGATAGCGCCTAGGTCTATCCCTCAATGGTCGATGCCAAGCAACAAATGACACAAGGTTTTATCCTCGGTTCCCGCCGAGGGGGCCGTACGTCCACAGGGTTGTGCTCGTGGCACTATATTGCTCGGCACCGGGGGTGCTTGTAGTGGGGCAAATACAAGCAAGGCGGGAGAGGAAGCGTGGCTTCCAAGTCCCCGGTGGAGTGGCCGAAGATATTGTGGGAGAATAAGAGAGTGAGTGCACGGGTGTTCTCTCCAACCGAAATCGTCCCCCCCCGCGGCCGGGGGGCTCGCCTCCCTTTTATAGGCCAAGGGGGCGGCGAGTTACATGCACGCCGCGCTATCCGGCTACGTGGGGGTGCACGTCGTGCTATGCTGTAGAGTGGGCGGCCGTCCGGGCGATCTTCGCTGTGGTTCGGCCATGATGGCCTATCCCGTACCCGAACAGTGGCGGTTCGAGGGTAGGAGGGCGGTAGATGGCGGTGGCGTCCTCTGATAGGCTTCGAGGGAGGTGCTGACGATGGCTGGTACGGGGCACAGGAGCAGGCAGAACGGCGTTCCTTCCCAACGCGCTCCACGGTAGCGGAGTGGTTGCTACAGCGCTCGGGCGTGCGCCTGCGGTGTCGGGCGTGCACCTGCACGCGTGGGTACGGCGGCCGCGCCCGCGTTACGATGACCGGGATGGCTATCCACCGGCCTAGCGCCCCCCACCCAACCCCGTAGGGTCACGCGGAAAGTGCAATCGAGGGTGCGCCCGCCCCCTTTCGAGGGTCGGGCGCGTTAGCCGTATCGTAGTGGGCGCTCGGTGTCACGGGACCGACACCGGCCGTACCGCACGTCCATCTCCACGGGGGCGGGGATGGGCTCCTCCCCGGGGAGTTGGTGCGGCGGCACCGGGTGCGAGCCCCCGGCGCATGATGGCTCCGTCCCCGCGCGTCGGGCGTTAAATGCCCGTGTACGGGACCGGCGCACGCGTGCGGGCGCCCGTGAGCGTGGCGGGCCCCGGCCGAGGACGAAGCAGACCCTCGAGCGAGACGAGATCCACTCGAGGGGGTGCGAGCCCTCGAGCGGGGCGGGACCGCTCGAGGGAAGAGTTGCCCCTCGAACGGGGCGGAGCCCGCTCAAGGAGGAGCGCGCCCTCGAGTGAGGCGGAGCCCACTCGAGGGGTCTTCTAAGCGGGCCGTCTTGGCGGGCCGCCGGAGTCCCGCCGCGTAGGCCATGTCCTGCACGGTTAGTTACCTGCAAGGTTAGGCTTAGCGTGTTCCGATGCCGAGATTTAGATGAGGGTTTCCCCAATGTTTAAGGGGACCCCTAGGGCGGTCCCCGACGCAGCCCCCGAGCATCCGCGAGTTTTGCCACTGAGGCTCCCGCAGATGCCGGAACCTACTGATAGGACTTTCTTCCCTCCTTGTTTGCGAACGCTTTCCGTGGGGCCGCGTCGGCGGGCCCGCGGGTCTAGCCCCCGAAGCCTGCGGGGAGTGTGGGTTCTCCCCTGCAGGGGGTTGACCGCGAGAACTTTGGTCGAAAGGCGTGGCACATATGCCAACCGGCATCGGCGGTGTTTCGGCCCGGCTTCGGGGGTGCACGCTCCCCCCGTCACCGTTCTCCGGCGGGTGCAATTTCAAGGAGGTGTAGCCGTGCGTCAAGCCCCCGAGCCTTGGCCCGTTCGAGGCGATCGGGTCGAGCCCGACGACTTGTTTTTCAACGCGCCCTCGCCGTCCCTCCGCGGGACGGAGGGTGAGGTCTCCACGACTCCCATCGAGCGGGTCGCGAATCGCGGATTCCTCGTCGAGCCGCTAGCGGGTGGTTCAAGTGGACGCCCATGCCCCATTCGATAAGGGTAGGCCGCGCGGTCCGGAGACGCGTCCATGGAAGCGCTTGCGTGGGTTTGCTAGGTGGGGCTCGGTCCCGTTCGCTAGGGACCGAGGGCGCGGAAGCTCTCCCTCGGTGGGATCCCCCCGCGCTAGGCGCCCTCGCTGGCTCTCGAACACGACATGTGGGGCACCCTCGAGCCGACGGGCTCGAGGAACGGCTCGAATGCGCGTGCCCTCGTCGTCCCTAACTCTGTGATCTGAGGCGCCTGTTCGAACCCGTCGAGGGTCAGGCTTCGAACCTCTGATCAGTAAGGCCGTGCGGGGCCGTGTCTGGACAGCCCCGTCTTCTCACGTTTGCGGCCGTCGAGGGGCCTGGGCGTGCCGACCCTCGAGGTGCTGGTTGGTGGCACAGTGTATGTGCTTTCTTTTAGGGGGTTGACATTGTCTCGAGCCAAGGGCTCGTGCCGCTCGAGGGTTTTGCGTGGCATGGGTGCCCGCGGTTGCCTGCTCTACATCGAGCAGGTCCCGGGCGACCTTCTCACGTCGATATCCCATCGAGGGTTGACGTCATTTTGAGCCAAGGGTCATGCCGCTCGAGGGTTTTACGTGGCATGGGTGTCCGCGGTTGCTCGCTCTACATCGAGCAGGTCCCGGCGGCCCTCTCACGCCGATATCCCATCGAGGGTCGCCTTTGCTTCGAGCCGGGGGTCCGCCCCCGCTCGAGGGTGCTCCTTGCTTGGCAAGGGACCCGGCATTTAAATGCCTCGCGGTCGTGGCCGCGGTTTTGTAGCGCGGGCGCGCCTTTTTAAGGCGCCGCGGCGCGCGCGCGCGCGTAGTGGGCGGCGCGGCGCGCGCGCACGTGACGGTTTTGCCTCGGTCGCCGCCGGTCTTTGCCGTAATGATGACCCGCCCGCAAGGTGTTTAGCCGCCGCGGTCGTGGTGGGGTCCGCCCGTCGACGCGATGGGAAGATTCCCCCGCATTAATGCTAGTCGGGGCGTCCGCTCCGAGAACTCGCCCGTCGGCCTATAAAAACCGCGGGGAGGAAGGGGAGGTGGTTTTTTACCTTGGTTTCTCACCGTTTTCGTCCCCGCCCCTTCGCCTTCGTCTTGCTCTCCGCCGGCCGCGCGGGGCTCGGGCCGTTAGAGCTTCTTCCTCCGTTTCTTGTCCTCCGCCTCTCGCTCGCCTTCGTCCTTTTCATGGCGCCGCCCGAGCCTCCACTCGGGATCCCGGAGCCATATGCCCGGGAGAGGTCAACGAGGACGCAGCTCCGGCCCTTGGCGAGCCGGTCGCCGCCGGCCACCGGCGGCCAACGAAGACGCGACGTCCGGCGAATGGATCGTGCCGCCGGGCCGCGGACCACGAGCCCAATCCGCCGGCGGGCTACGTGGTGAGCTTCATCCGCTACCACGAGCGGGGCTTCACCGCGCCGGCGAGCACCTTCATGCGGGCGATCCGCTACTACTACGGGGTGGAGCTGCACAACTTCGCCCCCAACGCGATCTCGCAGGCGGCCACATTCGTGGGTGTCTGCGAAGGGTACCTGGGGATCCCGGTTAACTGGGAGCTCTGGGTACACCTTTTCCGCGCGGAGCTCGTCACGCAGCCCACGACGGAGCCAAGGACCCCGCCGCGCGATGCGCGCGGCGGGGATGTCGCTTGCCCCGCGGGGGCAATTCAAGAACGTCTACATCCCCCCGCACCATGACGACGAACAACGCCGGCCGGGGAGCGGGGATGGTTTTATCTCGCGCAACGCCGAGCCCGCCCTCCCCCCCCTACACCGCCGGGTGTTCAAGGAGAGGCCTCGCTCCCCGGGGCTACGGGGTATCCACACCCCAAGACGGAGGCGGCGGAGTCCGTCCTTGCCGCCCGCCGCCGGCCGGCGAAGCACGGGCCGAACGCGATGGGCGTCCTCGCGTTCCTTCATCACCGGCGGATCGTGCCGTTGATGGAGAGGCCGCTCCGCATCTTCGAGATGACGAGAGGCGGCCAACCCCGTCGACCCGGCGAGGTCGCGGATGCTCCCGACGCCCCTCGAGCGGCCGTACGCGCTCACCCGGCGCGGAGCGCCGTCGACACCCGCGGTGCCGCCGCCGCGGGGCGGACCCCGTGGGACATCGAGATGCTCCCCGTCGGCCCGTTGGTGAGTGTGGTTCTCGATCTCGTTTTGGTTCTTTAGCGTTGCCTTTGCCTCGACACGCCTTTGTTGCTCCCCGTGTGCGGTGGTGAAGTTCAACATCGCCAAGTCCGTTCCGCCCACCCCCCCGACTCCCGTGCGCTCGGTCGGGCGGCGCGGCGGGAGCAAGCGGGAGCGGGCGGCGCGCAAGAGGGAGCACGCCGGGCGTCGTCCAAGCGCGCCGCGACCGGCGGGCCGCGGAGTACCGGCGGCGCGAGGAGCTGGGGCTCTCTTCCCCGGATATCGAGGAGCCCTCGTCTTCGGACGAGGACGAGGAGGAAGAGGCTGAGGGGGAGGGCCCCTCTGACAGGTGGCAGCCTGCGCCCCCGTCACCGGAACCCGCGCCGGCGTCAGGGGCGGCTTCGTCTGGGGCGGGCGCGCGGCCGCCCGCCGCCGGTGCAATCGTCGTCGGGGGCGGCACGCTCCGCGGAGGTGCCGGCGCGCGCCACGGAGGTGCGCGCGGCGGACGCGCCCGTGCGCGCGTCGCGTGCCCGCGCGCGGGGGAGCGTGCCGCGCGCGCGGCGTCGTCATCACGGGGCGCGACGGCGGGGCGTGCCCGCGCGCGGGGCGAGCGTGCCCCCGCGCGCGGTGGCGCCTTCGGGGGGGTGCGGCGTCGGTCGCGCCCGCGCACGGAGCGGGCGCACCGCGCGGACGGGGGCCGGCGCCGTCGGGAGGCGCCACCGCGGCGCCGCACCGCACCGCCCGGCCTCATCCGCGGGAGGCCTCGAGGAAAAGGAAGCGGGCCTTTTCCTCTCGCGAGGTAAGGGGCCCGTCCTTCTTCGTTTGGTTTGGCTCGTCGATGACTAAGTGCTCGACCCTCCGTTCGTTCTGCGCGCGGGCGGTGCCAACCGTTCCTCCTCTTGCACCCGCCAAGGTGCGAGGACGGACGCATCGATCCCCACCCGGCGGCGCTCGTCGAGGGGGTCGCGCCGGGGACAAGTACGGCGGCGGGCGCGAGCTCGCAAGACCCGGGCCGGGTCCTCGAGGCCCCGCCGGCGGATCGGCCGCCGCGGCACGGCCCCGAGAGGCCGCCGGGGGACGACCGGCGCCGGTCGTCACGGAGACGCGGGCGCGGCGGCGGCGACGGTGGAGGTGCGGCCGCGGTGGGCGCTACGCGCGAGGAGGTGGAGCGGGCGCGACTCGTGGTAGCGCCCGCGGATGTGGCGGTACGGCCGGAGGTGGCGGCCTCGGCGGCACAACGGGCGCCCGTGGCCGCCGAGGCGCGAGGGGAGGTGCGGCGGAGGCGGCGCGAGCGGCGTGCCGCCGGCGATTTGCGGCGCGAGGTGGTGGAGCTCTCGGATGACTCCCCGCCGCCCGGATGGAATCGGTGGGCCGGGCCGGCCCACGAACTCCTCCGAGCCCCGGGGAGGGGGGCCCTCGTGAGGCGGCACGAGGGTCACATGGTGGTGGGGGGCCGAGGACACGGTGCCGAGGCCTCGTCCTCCCACGCCGGCCGCCCCCGCCCGGGTGGAGGGGGCCGCGGAGGATCCCCCCTCCGCGTTCGCCAACGCCGGGGGGAGCGAGGAGCTGCGGGGCGAGCTCCGAGCCATGGCGCCACGCTTAACCGCGCGCCGAACGAGGCGCCGCAGGTCCATGGCGGCCGGCCCGGCTCGTCTTCCGGGTAGGATACGATCGTTCGCTCTTTTTCCCTTTCGTTTTCGTATACCGCATTCAAGTCTTGGCGCTTACGGGCTTCTATTCGTAATTGCCGGGAGCTCGAGCGTCGTGCCCATGACAAGTACGACGCCTTCGACCGGTGAACGCCGAAGCCCGGCGGCTCGGGGAGCAATGCGGCGCTTTCGACGCGCTTGCGGACGCTCTTAGGACGCCGGACGGCCGGGCCGGCGTATCGGGCGACGGCATGGTGCGACGAGCTCCCCGGAGAGCTCGGGACGGGACGCCCGCGGCGTTCGAGCCTCGAGCGGATTCGCGCGGCCCCTCGTCGATCGTGACGAGGCGCCGTGTAATGCGCGCGAGGACCTAGAGAGGACGCGGACGGCGGCCGCCAACTAGGAGGCGGAGGTGGCCACCGCTCGCGCCGAAGCTCGGGAGCTCCGCACGTTGCTCGAGGGGCGCGAGTGCCGCACCGCCGGCCGAGGAGCGGCGCGCGCGGGCGGAGCGGCCGCGCCAAGGAGGCCGATGACCCGAAGGCCGCCCTCGACGCCAAGGCCGCGGCCCTCGTCACCGCCGAGGACCGGCTCCGGCGAGAGAGCGCCGCCCGTCGAGGGGCCGAGGAGCGGGCCGCGGCAGGGGCGAGCCGCCCTCGTCGACGCCCGTGCCGTGGCCGGGAGCGGGAGCGCGCCGCCCACGAGGTGACGCGGAAGTCGCCGGAGGAGCGGAACGCCACGCTCTCCAAGGTCGAGGACGAGGCGCTCGTGCTCGCATCGCAACGCCAACCGAGGCCGGCCCTCCGCGAGCAGGCGAAACCGTCCGGCGCCTCGAGTTGGCGCTCGAGTCCGCGCGCCGCGACCTCGATTTGGAGAGGAAGCAAGTCGAGGGTGAGTCACTTTCTCGTTTGTTGGTTTGTCGCTTTAGAGGGTTCGTTTCTCCCTTTCGATTTCTTGTCGTCTTGTTGATTCCGGAGCTTGCATCGCCTTGGGGCACGGCGGCCGGGCGGGCCGAGGCCCCGCAGCTTCCTACAACTCCTCGAGCAGGAGCCGCAGGGGAGCCGCGTGACGCGGCCCTCGAGACCCGCCGCGTCGTCGAGGAAGGCGAGGCCCGGGCCGGGAGCTCGGCCGGCCGGCCCGCTCGCGCGCCCTCGGTGGCCACGTCACGGAGCGGATGCGCCGGGGCGTTGCACCTAGGCGTCCGAAAGCCCTCGGAGTGCCGCGATCCCACTACGAGGTCAACCTCGAGGCGCCGGCGGAGGGCTACATCGTGCCCGAGGGCGTCGAGGACGAGGTGGCCATGGAGCGCGCGGATGCGCTTGCTGGCCGACGCCGCCGGTCGCTCGCCGAGGCCTTTGAAGAATTCCTCTTCCCGGACGCCGCCGATGCCGCTCGCTCCTCCCGCCCGAAAGCCGTTGGGCGCTAGGCCCATTTTTTGTTTATGTGTATCAGAATTCTGGCCTCGTGGCCTTTTGTAAACAAGTTATTTCATGAACATGGGTATTTGTTGTAAATGAAATAGTCTCGTTTATCATGCTTTTTTGTTTCTCCTTCTTCCTGAGTAGATTCTAGTTAGGGGAGTTCGATTTTCGTAGGGGGCCCGCTGGGTTGGAGGCGAGAGAGAAGGGCCATAGCCGCGCGGCGTAGGCTATCTCTGGCTCGCGCGCTCCTGCCGCTGTGCCGCCTACGCCCTGTTCGAATCGTGGCTCGAGGTTGAAGTAGGAAACAAACTTAGCGCGTGTTGTTTTGTTTTTTGCGCGAAAAAATGGGACCATTTTGGGGGGGGGGGGTGCCCCCCCGCGAGGCCCCCGAGGGTAACTTGGGTTTCAGGGGAAAGCCGAGTTGCCCTTTTATTAAGTTTGGAGCGTTTACATAGTTGACACCAACTGGGGTGTTGGCCATGCGATTTTACAACAGAAAGTACTTGGAAAATCCTAGCTAAGGGTAGAAGCGACGTAGGCGTTGGATGTTCCAAGCGTTGGTGAGCTCTTCGCCGTCCTCGTTGGCCGGCTTGTATGTGCCCGCTTGAGCACTTTCACCACGACGTAGGGTCCCTCCCATGGGGGCGATAGCTTGTGGCGCCCTCGGTTGTCTTGGCGTAGCCTTAGGACCGCATCCCCTTCGCCGAAATCCCTCCGGCGTATCTTGCGTGCTTGGTAACGTCGTAGGGGCCGTTGGTACCTCGCGGAGTGCATCAAGGCTACGAGGCGTGCCTCGTCTAGGCGGGTCCGGCGAGTCCTCGCGAGCTCGGCCGGTTAGCATCCTCGTCGTAGCCTCGGACTTTGGGCGACCCATATTCCGGAGTCCGTGGGGGAGGACGGCCTCCGCGCCATGGACTAGGAAAAACGGGGTGAACCCGTGGCTCGCTTGGGGTGGTCCTTAGGCTCCACACGACCGCCGGTAGTTCTTGGAGCCATTTTCGGCCGGATTTGTTGAGCCGGTCAAAAATTCGGGGCTTGAGGCCCCGTAGGATCATGCCGTTGGCACGCTCTACTTGGCCGTTGGTCCGTGGGTGTGCCACGGCCGCCCAATCCACGCGGATGTGGAACTTATCACGAAACTCCAAGAACTTCCGGCCGTGAATTGGGATCCGTTGTACGTGATGATGGAGTTTGGCACTCCAAAGCGGTAGATGATGTCGGTGAAGAACGTGACCGCCCGCTCGGCCCTTAAATTCGTGATGGGGCGCACCTCCACCCACTTGGAGAATTTGTCGATCGCGACTAGCAGGTGGGTGAAGCCCCCGGGCGCCTTCCGCAGGGGCCCGACGATATCTAGCCCCCACACAGCGAATGGCCATGTGACGGGGATGGTCTGCAGGGCGTGAGCGGGCAGGTTGGATTTGCGGGCGTAGAACTGGCACCCTTCGCAGGTGCGTACGATTTCGCTGGCGTCTGCGACCGCGGTAGGCCAGTAAAAGCCTTGGCGGAACGCGTTGCCGACGAGGGTGCGGGGCGCGGCGTGGTGGCCGCAGATCCCCGCATGGATGTCCCGCAGGAGCTCGCGCCCCTCGGGAATGGGCACGCACCGTTGTAGGATGCCTGACGCGGCACGCTTGTACAGCTCGCCGTCGACGAGGGTGAAGGATTTGGCCATCCTGGCGATGCGCCTGGCCGCGGCCGGTCCGCCGGGGAGTTCCCCTCGAGCGATCCGGGCAAGGATACTTCTCCCCGCCGCTCCGCCTGGACGGGAGCCGACTCGATGTCCATCGCGACGGCCTCGTGGGAGCCGTACCCCTCGAGGAGGGAGAGAACGTACGTCTCGTTCGAGGGGTCCTCGTCCATGGGCTCCGCGCCCGCCCCGGATTCGAGGGAGCCCCCGAGGGTTCGTTGTGATTCGAGGGGTAGGGCTCGAAGACGATCGAGGGTTGAGCGATGTCACGCGCGAAAACGTTCGGGGGGACGGTGATCCGCCCGGACGCGATCTTGGCAAGTTCATCCGCTTCCTCGTTGTACCGGCGGGGGTACGTGATTAAGCTCGATGCCGTAGAACTTGTCTTCGAGGGCCCGCACGGCCTTGCGGTAGGCCTCCATTTTGTCATCATGACGGCCTCGCGTTCTTCATGACTTGATCGATCACAAGCCGCGAGTCCCCGCGCACGTCGAGGCGCTTGACGCCCAACTCGATGGCGATTTTGAGGCCGCGAGAGGAGGGCCTCGTACTCGGCCATATTGTTGGACGCGGGGAAGTGGAGGCGCACCGCGTAGCGCATGTGCTCCCCGAGGGGTGACACGAAGAGTAGGCCCGCGCCCGCTCCCCGTCTTCATCACCGAGCCATCGAAGAACGAGTCCGGCCTCTGTTTGAATCCGAGGGGGCGGCTCGCGTGTCTGTCCACTCGGCCGACGAAATCGGCTAAGATTTGCGATTTGATGGCCTTACGCGGGGCGTAGGCGAGCGTCTCGCCCATCAATTCCACGAACCACTTGGCAATCCCGCTCGCCGCGTCGGGGTTGCGAATGATCTCTCCTAGCGGGAAGGAAGAGACCACCGTGACCGGGTGGGCCTCGAAGTAGTGGCGGAGCTTGCGCCGCGCGAGGACTACCGTGTACAACGACACGGACCCGGGGGTAGCGCGTCTTCGTGTCCGACAGGACTTCGCCGATGTAGTAGATCGGCCTCTCGCACGGCAAGGCGTGTCCCTCCTCCGTGCGCTCTACGACGATCACGGCGCCGACCACCTCGGGTGGTTGCGGCCACGTAGAGCCGCAGGGGTTCGCCGTCTCGCGGCGGCGTGAGGATTGGAGCGTGCGTCGCAGACGCCTTCGGCCTTGTCAAGCGCGTCCCGGGCCTCGGTGGTCCGGAGAAGCGCTCGTGCTTCTTGAGCAGCGGTAGAGGGGCGGTGCCCTTCTCACCGAGCCTCGAGATGAAGCGGCTTAAGGCGGCGAGGCACCCCAACACCTTCGCACCCCTTTGAGGTCCCGAATTGGACCCATTCGCTCGAGGGCCGCGACCTTTTCGGGGTTAGCCTCGATTCCCCGTCGGGAGACGATGTATCCTAGGAGCATGCCCCGCGGCACTCCAAAGACACATTTTTCGGGGTTTAGCTTGACCCCCGTTGGCTCGTAGGCGGTCCGAACGCGACGCGAAGGTCGTTAACCAGGTCGTCCGCCTTCCTGGTCTTGACGACGATGTCGTCCACGTAGGCTTCGACTGTCCGCCCGATGTGATCCCCAAAAACGTGCTGCATGCAGCGCTGATACGTTGCGCCCGCGTTTCTGAGGCCGAAGGGCATCGTGACGTAACAGAACGTCCCGAACGGTGTGATGAACGAAGTCGCGAGCTGGTCGGACTCCTTCATCTTTATTTGGTGATATCCCGAGTAGGCATCAAGGAAACAGAGCAGTTCACACCCTTCCGTTGAATCAACGATTTGATCTATACGTGGCAAAGGAAAAGGGACTTTTGGACATGCTTTATTGAGACTAGTGTAGTCTATGCACATCCTCCACTTCCCATTTTTCTTTTTTACAAGCACGGATTAGCTAGCCACGTAGGGTGGAACACTTCCTTGATGAACCCGGCCTCGAGGAGCTTCCGCGGCCTCCGCTCCGATCGCCCGTCGCCGCTCCTCGTCGAAGCGGCGCAGCCGCTGCTGCACAGCGCGGGCGTTTGGCAGGATATCAAGGGAGTGCTCGGCGACCTCCCTCGGGATGCCTGGCATGTCCGAGGGGCTCCACGCGAAGACGTCGGCGTTGGCGCGGAGGAAGTCGACGAGCACTGCTTCCTATTTAGGGTCGAGGGTCGAGCTGACCCTCAACGCCTTGCCCTCGGGGGCCGACGGGTCGAGGGGGACCCCTTTGGTTTGCTCGGCGGCCTCGAAGGTGCCGACGTGCTTGGCGGCGGAGCTGAGGTCGTCGTTGACCATCTTCTCCCGGCCGTGTTCACCGGCGCTTCATCCGGCCGCTAGTGCCTCCGCATGTTCCACGCACTCGACGTCGCGGTCGAATGCGTGCTCGATCGACGACCCGACGGTGATGACGCCGTTTGGACCCGCATCTTCATCTTCGGTACGTGTAGTTGGGGACCGCCATGAATTTGGCATAGCAAGGTCGCCCAAGTATGGCATGGTAGGCCCCTTTGAATCCCACCACCTCAAAGGTGAGGGTTTCCTTGCGGAAATTCTTGGGGGTACCAAACCGCATCGCGCATCGATCTCGCCCGAGTGGTTGGACCTGCTTGCCGGGCGCGATGCCGTGAAACGGCTTCGTGCTGGGCCGCAGCTGGTCCAGTCCGATCCCCATCAGGCGCAAAGTATGCGCGAAGAGGATATTGAGGCTACTGCCTCCGTCCATAAGGACCTTCGAAAACCGGCGTTCCCAATGATGGGATCGACCACCGGCGGCATCGGCCCGGTTCGGAATGCGGTTTGGGTGGTCGTCCCGGCTAAAGGTGATGGCATCCTTCGACCAGTTGAGGAAGGCGGAGGCGCCCTTTCGCGGCGAGGACTTCATGCCGCTCCTTCTTGCGCCGGCCGGTCGACATGTCGACGGTAGGTCCCCCAAAGATGAGGAACACGTTTTCGACAGCGGGGAAGCCACCCGCGTCGCCATCGCCTCCATCTTTCTTGGCCTCTGCCTCCTTTGCGGCGGCACGGCCGTAGAACTTCTTGAGCATGTCGCATTGCTCAAGAGTGTGGTTCACGGGAGTCTTGTGGTAGGGGCATGGCTATTTCATCATGTCGTCAAACACCCCCGGGCCTCGAGGGGCCGGTCGAGGGCCCCGTCGAGCCGGGTCGACGGCCGAGGGCCTCGGCGTTGCCGCCGTTGCGTCCCTCGCTCGCGCGCCTCGCGGCGCGGCTTCTTCCCCTTCTTGCCCCGCTTGTCGTTGTGGCGCGGCTCTTTGGACCCGCCGCCCTCCGCGGGCGCGTCCTCGAGCGCTTGCCCTTCTTGCCGTCGAAAATCGCTCCCACGGCCTCCTCTCCGAGGCGAAGCCGGTGGCGATGTCGAACGCCGCCTCGTTTGAGTCCGTAGGCGGGCCGCGTCCTAGTTCGCGCACAAGGTCCCGCACGTGGTGCCCTCGAGGAACGCGTGCACAATCTCGGACCGTGCCACACTCGGGGAGCTCCGTGCGGCGCTTGGAGAAGCGCCGTATGAAGTCCCGCGCCGACTCGCCGGCTTCGCGTGCGAGCGCGAGTCCCGGGAGTCCCCGGGGCGCACGTACGTGCCCCCGGAAGTTGCCCACGAACGTGTGGACTAGATCGTCCCGGTTATGGATCCGGGCCGGCGGGCAAGTGCTCGAGCCATGTCCGGCCGCGTCGCCCGGTGCGGGGGCAAGTTGCGGATGATCACTTCGTCGTTGGTGGCCCCGCCCGGTGCCGACAGCTAGGCGGTAGTCGTTGAGCCGGACGCGGGGGTCCGTCTCCCCGTTGTATTTGACGATTGTCGAGGGCTGACGGAAGCGCTGGGGGAACGCCGCCGTGCGGATCTCCCGCCGAACACACGGTGCCGGGGGCTCCGGTGTCGGGGAGCGATCCTCACCGCTATCGTAGCGTCCACCCCTTCGAGGGTGGTAGCCCCTTGCCGCACGCGCGTCCGCCTTGCTGGTGCGCCGGGCGTTGCCCCCACGGTGGGCGCCAACCGTCGGTGCGGAATATGGTCCCGACACTAACCAGCAGATAGCGCCTAGGTCTATCCCTCAATGGTCGATGCCAAGCAACAAATGACACAAGGTTTTATCCCGGTTCCGCCGAGGGGGCCGTACGTCCCGGCAGGGTTGTGCTCGTGGCACTATATTGCTCGGCACCGGGGTGCTTGTAGTGGGGCAAATACAAGCAAGGCGGGGAGAGGAAGCGTGGCTTCCAAGTCCCCGGTGGAGTGGGCGAAGATATTGTGGGAGAATAAGAGAGTGAGTGCACGGTGTGTTCTCTCCAACCGAAATCGTCCCCCCCCCCCCCCCCCGCGGCCGGGGGCTCGCCTCCCCTTTTTATAGGCCAAGGGGGGCGGCGAGTTACATGCACGCCGCGCTATCCGGCTACGTGGGGGTGCACGTCGTGCTATGCTGTAGAGTGGGCGGCCGTCCGGGCGATCTTCGCTGTGGTTCGGCCATGATGGCCTATCCCGTACCCGAACAGTGGCGGTTCGAGGGTAGGAGGGCGGTAGATGGCGGTGGCGTCCTCTGATAGGCTTCGAGGGAGGTGCTGACGATGGCTGGTACGGGGCACATGAGCAGGCAGAACGGCGTTCCTTCCCAACGCGCTCCACGGTAGCGGAGTGGTTGCTACAGCGCCCGGGCGTGCGTCTGCGGTGTCGGGCGTGCACCTGCACGCGTGGGTACGGCGGCCGCGCCGTTACAGTGACCGGGATGGCTATCCACCGGCCTAGCGCCCCCCACCTAACTCCGTAGGGTCACGGGAAAGTGCAATCGAGGGTGCGCCCGGCCCCTTTCGAGGGTCGGGCGCGTTAGCCGCATCGTAGTGGGCGCTCGGTGTCACGGGGCCCGACACCGGCCGTACCGCACGGTCCATCTCCACGGTGGCGGGGATGGGCTCCTCCCCGGGGAGTTGGTGCGGCGGCACCGGGGTGCGAGCCCCGGCGCATGATGGCTCCGTCTCGCGACGCAGGCGTTAAATGCCCGTGTACGGGACCGGCGCACGCGTGCGGGGCGCCCGTGAGCGTGGCGGGCCCCGCCGAGGACGAGCGGACCCTCGAGCGAGACGAGATCCACTCGAGGGGGGTGCGAGCCCTCGAGCGGGGCGGGACCGCTCGAGGGAAGAGTTGCCCCTCGAACGGGGCGGAGCCCGCTCAAGGAGGAGCGCGCCCTCGAGTGAGGCGGAGCCCACTCGAGGGGTCTTCTAAGCGGGCCGTCTTGGCGGGCCGCCGGAGTCCCGCCGCGTAGGCCATGTCCTGCACGGTTAGTTACCTGCAAGGTTAGGCTTAGCGTGTTCCGATGCCGAGATTTAGATGAGGGTTTCCCCATTGTTTAAGGGGACCCCTAGGGCGGTCCCCGACAACTATAAAGCCTTTGCATTCATTCTTTCCCCCACACTTGCCGAGTACGACAAGTGCTCACCCTTGCTATAAACATTGTTGCTCGAAAAAAAGGATGCTACTCGAAGTCTTATAAAGATGTGCTTTGGTGCTAGGCGTATGCAACCCCCGGCCGATCGCCCGTGATGTTTGGAGCCTACGTTTCGAGGATTAAGCGTAAATCTCTCGATAATCTCTCTTTTTCTTACGTGATACCGTTTCGTATTCACTTATATGTCACTATATTCATGAAACTTGATCCCGCATGCATATAGGTATGCACTTGGTTTTCTTTGGAAAAGCAGTGTGTGACAGTTTCTCACCGGAAAAAAGCTTCAACTCCCCTTCAGCAAAAGGCCATGCTCAAGTTGATGGATCTGAATTTCAAAATTCAGTAAAAAAGGTATCTCTAATACTGCTGCTGATGCATTATCTAGATGCCCAGATCAAGATGAACACATACATTCCATATCAACTTGTACTCCATCTTGGTTGGAAAGATTGCAGGAAGGGTATTTAGAGGACCCTACTGCCATCAAACTGCTGGAAGCTCTTAGTATTGCTGGTACTAATGAGCAGGGCTATAGTTTGGAAGATGATATTATCAGATTCAAAGGAAGAGTCTGGGTGGGTAACAACTAACAACAAGTTGGCCCAGGATCATATCCTTCAAGCTCTACATAGTAGTGGTATGGGGGGCCACTCGTCTTCGCCGACACGTCGTCTTCTCTCTCTCTCGTCTCGCTCGCTGCGGGACACACGCGCACGCCGTCGGCGACCGGCTATAAAGGGAGCCACGAAACGAGCGCCATTTCCTCCCGTCGCCGCCTGCCCACGTCACCGCGCCACCACCTTTTGCTCCCAGGCCAGCAGTTGCTGCTCGCCCTTCTTCTTCGTCCTAGCTTCCGATCGAGAGCATCCCCTCGGATAGGAGGAACAGTCAGACAGAGGAGGAGGGCACGAGAGGAAGAAGATGAACGATCCCAAGTGTGTGTAGTAATCTCTTCGATCTCTCATCTTTGCCTGCCTTTGTGTGATCTGTCTTGTGTTACCCAATTGGCAGATTGCTTTATTTATTTGCATGTATATTTGCCATCGAGCGGTCGAGCCCTTGGTTATTGGTTGGATCATTCGATGAAGTGCACGAGTAGGGGATTCGATTCTTTGCCATTGCGATTGGGTAGACGAGCTTTTTCGAAAGGTGTGAAGTGACTGGAGGAGCAAAAGAGCTAAAGGAGATGATCTGATCCGGGCAGGAAAGCCCCCGGATGCCTCCTCCTTCACCTTTCGGTCGCAACTCGCAACGCAACCGGATGCCCCGGCGAAAGAGGGGTCGGATCACTGGCGCACCCAAAGGCCAAAGCCCCCAAAACCAGCTTGCATCTCAGCCATTTGGGAGGAAATCGAGTTCCCCAGGCAGCCCAGGCGCGAGAGTCGCTGCCGTCCCTTTCGTCTCGTCACAATCCAGTGATCAGGGAGAGAGGGACGGACGGGTCAAAGACATCCATGACGACATCGTCTTTCTTCAAGGCTGCCGCAAAGCCGGGCAGGGCCGCTTGTCCCAGATGATCCAGACCCCGGGCAGTGTGACGTGAGGATCCTGCTCCCGAGAGGTGAATTCTGTGCTCTGCAAGTATTATAGAAAAGCTTCATCACCCAGACCAATCCACGCCACTGGAGCCCGGAGTTGTGTGGAAGCTGTTGGTGCCGTGCTCAGCAGTCGGCAGTGGAGGAAAGCTCAATGCCGAATCAACATGTTTACCAGACATGTACCAATGTAGATGACGATACGAAGCTAGTGTTAGTCTTTTGTTCTAGAGCTGCATAATAAGAACAATAAAGTAGCCAAATATTCTGCCTTACATCTACAGCACACGGACTGCCTCTGTCTTGTTGCTGAGTGCAATCAAGCTGTTTAATCAGGTGCGTTTCGTGCCGGAAAAATAAACGGAGAATTGTAATCGCAAACGCTACCCCATTTGTACACCGCACCTGCACAGACCATGTGCGCTCCGTCATGGTATATGTAACAATAATTCTGTAACTTTGGGTTTGGGGAAGTGAGCTTGTTTGCCAGCTTCAGCTACGAATCCCTACTCACCAGTTCGTGGAAGGCTTCTACTTTCACCGTATGCGCTCCTGAAACGGAGATCATGGCTGATGCCGTATGTTCACCCTGTTGATGTGGTGTCAACACATCCTTAAACTGTATCAAGAGGAAAGGTCACCATACAATGCATCAACCAACCACACAGAACACAACATCGAATTTTGCCAAATCTTGACTAAAACAATGGCATGTTCAGAAAAACCTTGGACGCACACTGACAAACCAATGGAGTTTCAGGTTCTCAAGGTCCACGCAATCGCTATTCGCTGGCATGACTGCACCAAGTTGCTGCAACACTGCTGGCCGTTCCCAGGAATGGCGTCAATTTGCTGCTGGCTGCAAGGCCTTCTTCTCCTTGGTCGGCGGCTCTAAAGAAAACCAAGAACAGGATCACACGATCAGGGATTTTAATTTTATACACGAAATTCATAGTTATTGTCGACACAATTGGATGCAACGGAAGGCAGCGGATTGGTTGTTTACTTGAGATGAGGGCTTTGGGCGGTCCTTGAAGAGGATCTTGTGCCGGATGATGCCAATCACCTCCAGCTCCGCCTCCCCCACCACCATCGGTGGCTCTTGATCCGCAGCACCACCGGTCACCTTCTTCTTCTTGAGCACCAGCAGGGGCTTCTTTAGGCTCACCTTCGTCCCGGCGAGTTCATGGTACCCCACCGTGAATGTGTACCCTCCCTGTTACCATCACATTTTCATATTCGCATCAGGGCCCAACACCTCCAAGACAGGTGACAAGAGAAGACCAGCGAATCAGGAAGAGATATCTTACCTTGGAAGAGGACGGGGAAGGAGCAGAGCAGAGTCGGCCAATGTGGAGCCCCCGGATGTCGCCAGAGAAGGATGCCTGCGGCTGCACCATGCCCTGAAGCTCCACGACGGCCCACTCCGGGCACGACGAATCGCCGCACCCACAACGCACGCGGATCTGCATCCCCGCCGCTTCTCGGCAATGCGCCTCTGCTTCCTCTGAGACAGATCCAAATGCAAGCAAGCGCAAACGATAAGGAATACAAGAATGTACAAAAATGCATATGCTCATGGGGAATTGGAAATTGAAAACAAAACTGACTTGATTAGCTTGTTGGAGAATGGAGATGGGTGAACCGTGAACCGGGCAGGCAACAGGACCGGCACCGGGCGCCTTCCTCGCCAAGTCGCTAGCGCGGTGGCGCCTTGCCGCCTTGGGGAGTGCTGGAGAGCGGAGACCTGAGTGGGAGATGGCTGCCACGTCAGACCGCCGCCCGCCGCCGTAGCCGCCAATAAGGCCGCTAGGGTTGCCGCCCAGGCCACCGGCAATGGCACCACGCACAAGCCAAACGAATAAGGCGCCGGTTCGTGAGAGAGAGCACAAATCAAAGCAGGTCACGACCGCTGCGGGGACAGAGGATGCTCGGTCAAGCGAGGGCGGGCGGCGGCGCGTAGGGTTTCGGGGGCGAGGGCGGCAGTGACAGATGATGGTGAGGGTGGTGGTAGTGCGTAGGCCGATTGAGAATGAGAGTCGAGGGTAAAAAGGAGGAGGCCGATGCTTCGACACCAAGGGCGCGTTTGCGAGGGTAGCTCTGGCCGGTCATGCGCTCGTGGGGTGCAAGCTCTCCTGCTTGCGTTCTTGGCTCGCGAGCGAGCCCGGCTCTCGAGAGCCAAAAATGACGCCGCGGCCGGGCTCTGAAGAAACGCCGATTTCCTACGTTTCTTCGGAGCCGGGCTCGCCGCAAAGACGTCGTGCGCTCGCGTGGGCTCCCAGGAGTGACTCGCGTCACCTTCCGTCTTCGGCTCACACCGCGCCGCCGCACCGCCTTCCTCGCGCTAGCCTCCTCCGGCGGCCGCACCCTCGCTCTCCCCACGCCGGCGACCACGCATAGGCGGGACTCTCCGTATCAAGATCCGCCCCGACGCGAGGACCCCATCACCGCTCGGCGGACCGCGCCGCAACCGCCGTCCCCGCCTATCGCGGCTCGGGAGCTCGCCGTGCCGAGCCGCCGCTCCTCCCCGGTATGCTCCCGCGCGCGTCGCCGTGGAGCTCCGCGAGCTCGGCGGCGGCCACCGCCATGGAGGCCGCGCGTGCTCGCGCGCGGCCGGGGAGCCCACCCCCGTTGAGCCGCGAGATTTGGACGGGGTGGGGAGCGGAGTGGAGGGGAAGCGAAGGACAAGTGCGCGGAGAGCCGTGGCGGCACCGCCCGGCCACCGAGGTGCGGCGCGTGGCGGCCGGGACATGGCGGCGGCGGCGACACCGCCGCGGGGCGTGCCGCCGCCGGGCACATCGCCACGGGTGCATTGCGGCACCGCCACCGCGGCGCACCGCCCCAGGCGCACCACCGCCGGTGCGTGGCCGCCGGGACGGCCATGGCCACATGCCTTGGAGCTTGATGGTGGCCATGGCCACGGTGGAGGTGGTTGCTGCCACCATGTTCGATGAAATGGCTCGAAGTAAGAGAAGAGAAGAGAAGAGAAGAGAAGAGAAGAGAAGAGAAGAGAAGAGAAGAAGGGGTAAAGCTACCACTCCACGAGTGTAAGGTATGCATAGGCGCAAGTACAAGCACACAAACACAATCTCAAATGAGCCCCCGCTAGATTGGACCCGGGAGGAGAAACATGCGACATTGCACCATTGCGGCCGTGCTCCGGCCGGCTCCGGCCGTGACGGACGGGCCGAGCTAGCCTCAGCCACCCTCGCAAACGCACCCCAATAGACGCGCGGGGGCGAGCGGAAGGCGGATGCGAGGGTGGACGCGCGGACGCCAAGCAAAACGACGTACCGGGTTTTTTCTCCACTTCATTCTTTTTAGGGTTATTTGGAACCAAGCCATTACAATTTTCCGAAGTTGGAGAAACACCATTACTATTCGCGTATTTTGAAATTTGCCATTGCAATTCTTGACTTCCCTCAAATATACCACAAAATACGTATGAAGACAACCCGGGCCCAGCTGCAGGTGTATAGGAAGACGTACATTTCATTGTATATGTGCTATCCTCTCAATGACATGCGGGCCCCACTTGTCATTATCTTCCTCTTCCTCCCATCTTCTCATCTCCCTTCCTCCTCCTCTTCTCATGCGTCGCGTGCGGGGGAGCGGGTCCGTGGCCGGAGTTGGGAGGCGTGGCGGTGTGGCTCGGCGGCGGGTCCGGCGGCGGAGTTGAGTGGCGTGGCAAAGGAGCCGGGGACTCCGTGTCGCGCCCCTCCCGGTGGCCGCGGATTCGAGCCGCGAAGACCCGGCGAGGGGACGGCCGCGCTATTGCCGCTCTCGCTCCCCCGATCCTCCCGGTCGCGGCCGGCGGCGTTGGGATCCGGGGTGGCTCGCGCCGCTTCGGGGATCGAGCTTCCCCCCGCCGCCATCCCGGTCGGCATCGCGCGCCCTCCCCATCTTCCCCGGAGCCGACGGCGGCGTTGCCTACTAGGCGAATAGGCGGGGGCCGCCCCGCGGCCGACGCCGACGCGACCTCGCTCGCGGCGGAGGCCGCCACGCCCCGGCCCGCGCGCGCGGAGGCCGCCCGCCCCGCCCACGACGGAGGCCGTGGCCGGCCGCCGCGGTCGCGCGCCGCGGTTCTCGCCGCCCCGCATCCGGTGGCCTCCTCCTCCTCGTCCAACGGTGGCTAGGGTGCAGCGCAGGCCGGTGGCGGTAGCCGGCGGCCTCCTCTCGAACCTGTAGGCGAGATGTAGGGGAGCTCGTTTGTGGAGGATGAGAGGAGGAAGAAGATGCTGACAAGTGGGACCCACATGTCATTGAGAAGAGGGCCCAAATACAATGTGCGGCTGTTCGGTTGGCTGGTGGGCGATGGTAGGTCTTTGGTTTGTTCGAGAGAAGAGTCTTCCGGGTCGGTTAGTGGTGGCCGGTTTGTTCCGAGAGAAAAGTACTTCCGGGCCGGTGGTGATGTACGTCTTCGTATACGCTTGCGTACTGGGCCCTAGTCGTCTTTATACGTATTTCGTGGCATATTTGAGGGAAGTCAAGAATTGCAATGACAAATTTCAAAATACGCGAATAGTAGTGGCGTTTCTCCAACTTCGGAAAATTGTAATAGCTTGGTTCCAAATAGCCCTTCTTTTTATGCATCGATTACTTGCTTTCCTTGTAGTACTCCACCAAAAGCCAACACTGACTGCTTATAGAGTTCTAGCTACGGATAGAGGTGACACGATCTTTTTTAAAAATGTAAAAAAAAACTATTTTAGAGGAATATTTTCAGAAATATGGCGAATACATCATAGAGCAAAGTGCTAACTTCCATCATTTGTGTCTAACTAAAATGACAAATGAACGGGATTCGTATGCCACTACTTCCACAATTATCATCTTATAAGACAGTATACAACGTATCTTTCCATAGTAAAACTGTAGAAGGCATCAATTCATTATTCACAACAAGTGAGCAGCTGCAGATCAGCTATCAGTATTGAACTTTCAACACCACACCTTTTTCATTAGAGGGTATCAACACCTCTTTGATGAGCATCCATAGAGATAGAGTGCAACAACCACTACTTACAAAAAAGTGGAAGAGAACCAAGTATAAGCTCAACAGCAATGTATTTACCTCCTGCAGAACAATAAGAGGCTTCTTATTCACAAACAGAACTAGAGGCGGCTTATTTAGTGCCCTCCTGCAGGGGTTTATCATTTGGAATTCAGCTCAGCCTGGTTTCATCAGTATTACTTCCCTGGCTGCAAAGGGTTTCTCAGGTACGGTGAGTCTTTGTACTTGGCATACATAGGTAAATCTAGTGCCTTCTCTGCTATTCTTCCGTCCTCAAGAATCCTCTCTATCAAGCTTTCAAGCGAAGAAAAGTTGGCCTAAGAATTTCAAAGTGATGCCACGAGTCAGGTACATGCAATCCAACTCATGGAACAGCTGTCAGTACCGAGTACTATGACTATCGTATGGCCATGAATTACCTCAGGTCTTATGTAGCCAACAATGGCAAGGCGCAGCTCCTCACCATAGAAATCCTCACCAAAATCATTAAGCAACCAAGGCTCCTGTAACAAATAGTGTTAACAACAAAAGTAATAGAACTGAACATAGAAACAACTGCATAAAAAGAAAACTCACTACTGTCTTCTCAGTGTTGTCAAAATATGGGTTCCAGCCAATGCTCATAACCATCTTATATATACCACGTGTTGAAAGTCCAGCCCAGCCAAAATATACCCCTGATGTGTGCTCTGACACTACATCAGAAAAGTTATCTGCAGGCAAATTGGCTACAGTACAAAAACAAAACCATCAGTGCTCCAGATGAAAAAGAAACAAATATTATCTCATAAGAATAATATTATAGTGCACAAGAAGAGCAAGAAAAGAAAAACAAACCAGCATAACATATATGATTATAATTATTGAAGGACAAAAAAAATCGAAAGCAATAACTATATAGGAAACAGAATAATGGCGCATCGCCCAACCTGAGAGCTGCAAACATATATCAATTTGGTTTATATAACATAAAGGGACAGCTATGTATATATTCAAAAGGTATGAAAAATAATGTCCATTTCAGATAGGCGCTTGCAAACCAGCATGAAACCATTGATGTATCAAGTAGTGTCAGCAAATTTCCAACAGGTATCTTGTTGTCTAAGCAAGGCAACATGGTGAACTGATTCAGAAGTAAACCAGCTGTTAGGGATGTGTTTGGTGCCCATTGTACCTGTTGGTATTCCTAGTACTTTAGAACCACGGCCAAATCCTTTGATCACAGGTCCACCAATAAACCATGGTTCTATTGGTAAGGTACCTTCAATCCCTGCACAGAAAAGATCCACATGATGTTCCCTTCTAAATGAACACAAAGATAGACCAGCTCAATAGTTTGCACTTACAATCATTAAATGGTGGCAAACCCCAGTTTTCAGGCCTTACATCAAGGAGGGAATTGATCACCTCATCAGCAGCACTGAACTCAGCAGTCTTTTTGGGCACTGAAGGTACAGCTATGACATGCATTCCCGCAGCTTTTCCAGCTGTAACACCTGGCCTAGCACAACAATTATTTTACAACATTAAATAGATTTTTTCGCTAAAGTACTTCAGGCTACAACAAACTTTGAACCAGGAAAAAGAATGATTATCAGGAAAAGATACAGATGGTATATCTGATGTCAGTCCAAAAGAACTATATATGTACAGGGAAGACAAAATATCATTTCTTCGGTCAAAATTCTAGGTGTCATGTGTGGCTGTGGCTGTGTATCACTAAACAAGGTCATCAGGATTGTACCATTGTGTCATCTTATTTTGATGCTAAAATTATCCATACAAAATGGAGCATAACAATGTTCTCTTCTTAAATTGCAGCAAGGAAAGCATTTCATCACTAGTTAAATTCTGTGTTTCCACAAGCGCGTGCACTACATGGTGTTTACTAGCCTTCCGGTATTCAGGAGGTAGGAGCTGTTTTAATGAAGAGTACACCATAAACACAAAATTAAAGAAGGGAAATCTTACAATGAATCCTCGATTACTAGGCAATTTGAAGGAGTGGTGTTCATTCTTTTTGCAGCTTCCAAAAATCTTGAATACCATTGCAGCAGACCGGAAACAAGAAAATGTGATGAAATTCAGCATATCTCGGGTATCAGAGGTGATAGCACCATGCAACATGATGTCTTTTTTTCTTACATATCTGGGGATGGCTTCCCCTTCTCTACTTCATCTCCACCGACAATTGCAGCGAAAGACTCTTTCCAACCTGTAGAAGGTAAGAACAAACCCACTAATAAATAACTCCACCACATAAATCGAAAAAGAAACTGCCTAATCAGATTTTCCAGAGATACCCTGATGGCAGGAAATTTTGGCTTCTATATCAGGTCTTGGTGAGTTTGAAGCCAAAGCAGTAGGCACCCCATTACTCCTTAAATGTTCTATCAGCCGATTAGCTCCTGGAAGGGGTTTTATGTTGCACCACCTGCAATACAAGGTGTATTCAATCAAGGATATTCAGTAACTCAGGAAAAAAGAGGTCAGAACTCACTGGCAAGAAAACATACACCCACGTCTAGGAATAATGAAACAACAATGGATCTTATCAAGCAAATGTAGCCCATACAGTAAAAAAAAACACTCCCGTGCCCCTGCCCCACCTACTCAAAGACACCATAAAGTAGCAATTGAGTACAATTTTTGCAAAATATACAAGCGCATAGAAGTTCCAATGCATTACTGCTCACTGAACATTGGAGTAAGCATTGAAAGGAGCTCTTCTGTAGAGTAAGGGAGTCCATAGTCTTCCAAAAAAACAGCTGCAGCTTCATAAGGTGTCTTCCCAACTAGCTTCTGAGCTTTGTTGTTATCCCACGTTTTCCCATTTTTGACAAGAAATTGTTTGACCACCTTGCTCGCAACAGAATCTGCCATGTAGTAGAATCAAGAGAATAAAAGTTGGCTCTGAAAACTGAATTTAGTACATTCCAAATTTTCGGTCACCTGTGTTTAAGAGGGTGCCATCCAAATCCAGAATCACATGAGAAATAAGCCGAGAAATGGCATTGGGTGCTGCCATTCCAAGCACAGACAAGTTCAATGCAGCAAGACACAGGTTATTTGGGAGGCACAACCTGACAAATAATTGAACTATTGAGACATAAACCAAATTGTTGGTAGAACCACAAGACAATTAGCTTCTGAACTCCTAAAATGGTCCACATCAGTAATAGTTCTACTTCAAGCTGAATCCGCAACGTGAATAAAACTGGATTGCATAATCTGCAGGTAATCAGTTAGAAAAACTTTTTCCTTAGTAGAATATAGTTCATGAAATCACGATGATACTGAAACTCTAACAGAACTGACGGCTTGACAAATAGTTTGAACATGGACCGGGTGGTGTGGCAACAATTCTGTCTGTCCGACGGAGGTGAGCAGCCAGAGACTACTAGCAGTGGCGGAGCTGGCGGTTTCTTACGCCTAGGGTCACTTAATAAAACGCTTAAACCACTCAATCCCAGTGTAGTCCACATAATGATAACCACAATAGCGATAGTCCAAATAATGATTTAAGAGCTTAAAATGCACAATCTAGACTAATACATCGCAATTTAAGATATAATTGTACAAGAAATTTGATAGAATAAATACCTAACTCATGCAAAGTTGGAAATTTTAAATGAATTAGATAATCATCCACATTCTTTGTATTCCAACCACAGATTATTTGTGAGTCAATCATCTTGAAAAGATCTTTCGCGACACCTTATTATTATTCTCAGATAATTATGACCTTTTGGTCGGATAATTGAGCAATACTAATCTACAATCCACAAAATAGTGCATAAATAATCTTAGAACTCAATTTCAATCTACAATATGCATATGCTCATGGGGAATTGGAAATTGAAAACAAAACTGACTTGATTAGCTTGTTGGAGAATGGAGATGGGTGAACAGCGAACAAGGCAGGCAGCAGGACTGGCAACGGGCGCCTGCCTCGCCAAGTCGCTAGCGCGGTGGCGCCTTGCCGCCTTGGGGAGTGCTGGAGAGCGGAGACCTGAGTGGGAGATGGCTGCCACGTCAGACCGCCGCTCGCCGCCATAGCCGCCAGTAAGGCCGCTAGGGTTGCCGCCCATGGCACCACGCACAAGCCACTTTCCACTCCGCCATTCCTTAACTGAGGAAGCTGCTCGCCCCCTCCAGTTGCAGTCTGCCGCATCCCTCCCCAGTCCCCACCCTCGATAGGCCACGCCGCCAGACTCTCCTCTAAGCCCACCAGCCATGGAGCCCTCCCCAGACAACCCCGAACCCGGAACCCTAAACCTAACCTAGCCACCACCATGCCTCAATCCAAGAGAGAGAGAGAGGAGCAGCAGAAGGAATAGAATCCACCTCATCGCTTGCCGACTACCACTAACCACCAGAGCTGGGCGAGCACGAATCAGCGGAGAGGAAGAGAGAGCGACAGTGCTCGGACAGAGAAGGCGGCAGCTGTGCTGCGGCTGTGGAGAGGAGTGCGCCAGTGTGGTAGAGGGAGAAGGTTGACTGTAAGGTGCACGTGCTGACTGCTGACTGCTGAGGCATAAAAGCCCTCTCCATAAAAAACTATATGTTTTCACGAAGATATACGCAAAAGGGGTGCTCGGTTGTGCTGGCTGTGGCTGCAGCTGCAGCAGTCACCCAGCAGCAGTTACAGGCGCTGCAGCAGTCTAGCAGGAGATGGGAACATAATGGTGAATAAAGAAGAGAACATTCAGCTTTGTCAAATACATGTGTTCGAATGAATACAGTGTTCTCTGGACAAAATGAACCACTTGAACTACTTCTCACAAATATGAAATAAAAATACATGCAGTAAAGTCCTATCTTTGAAGCCTTTCTCAACCTCAGCATAACCAAGTGCATTCAAGTGTGCATTTGGCCGATTTCCTTTTCCAACTTGTTCAGCAAACAACATACAGAGCACCTGAGTGTTCTCGGAGTTCCAATTAATTTCAGGCATCTATCCAACTCGCAAATTCCATATTAGAAGGCATATAATCTACTTCACTAAGCAATAGCCATGATACTGTCCATAAAATTCTATCATTGAACAACAAATAGAATCAATTTTGCGTGAACTCTACTGTAATCAAGGATTGCACCAACAAATCAAACCCCATTCTGGACTACGAAATGCACTAGGCATACAAAACAAACCAAATTTTCAGATCAAAACTGGAGAAAAAAAAATACCTTCCTGCAGACGTCTGCCCGATGGGTTCCTACGGCCGGCGGCGGTCTGGAGGCTCCGGGGGTTGGCGGCGAGCGGCGGGGGGTCGGCGGCCGGCGGCCGGCGGCGTGGGTGGACGGCCGGCGGGGGTCGAGCGGCCAGCAGAAGGAGCAGCAGGCCAGCGGCGGGGGAAATTGAAGAAGGAAGGCTGGTGCTCGCAGTTTGGGAGGCCGGCTTGGTCGATGTCGGCCGGCAGCGGGGTCGACGACGCCCAAACCCTAGGCGGCGGCGCAGGACCCCGGGCGCGAGGCAGAGCAGGCGAAGGGGAGTCGCGCGGGCACGGACGGAGGGGTCACGGGAATTAAAAAAGTTGCTAGTTACGTGTATGGCGTGAAAAAGCTTCTCAAAGACCTGCGCCACGTATACACGCCATTTTGGATGGATGGAGAGTTAACAAAGGTGTTAGAGAGTGTGTAAAGACAGTTTTGCTTTTACGCGATAAAGGGTTTAAAAATGGCAGAAAAGTGGGAAAAATGATTTAAATATCGTAAAAAATCGAGAAAAGTGGAAATAAATTATAAAAATGATTAAAAAATCAGAAAAGTGAAAATAAATTATAAAAATGATTAAAAAATCAGAAAAGGGAAAATAAATTATAAAAATGATTTAAAAATCGTAAAAAATATTAGAATAGTGGAAAAAATTTAAATGGTTAAAAAATCCGGGAAAATCGAGAGAAATGCTAGAAAAAAATAGATAAATGTGGAAAAAATTAGAAAAGGGTTGCAAAAAATAAGAAAAAATTAGACATTAATTTTTTTAAAAGGGAAAAATAGGTGCATGACCATTGCAAACAATCAAATGTACATATCACATGGCAAAAAATAAGGGATGACCATTGCATAGTAATAAGTTCATATCACCAACATTTAAACAGATAAGTTCACTAGTTTTCATCACACTTAGTCCACACATAGACATCACACTTAGTCCACACATAGAAAGTACAGTTCACTACTTTGCATGACATCACACCAAACCAGACATGTCTCAAATGACATCAAAAGTAATAGTTCCTCATAATTTATTCAAGTTGGAGTTTCTTCTTGCTTCTGGTATTAGAAGTCAAGTGGATGGGTTGACCACTTCAACAGAGCCCTCTTTGGTGTACACTTCTTCATGATGGCTTGCTTCTCGCTTTGGTGGACCCCCGAAATAAATTATGGAAAATTATTAATTTGCATAGCTAAACAAGAAGTGTTGTCATTGGGTAGCTATGTCTACAAAGTATACCTCTCAGCCTCAAATGCGGTTATGTCATAGGATGCAATTGGTGCGGGGACTTCATAGGATGCAATTTCTTCATGAACGGCGGAGGGTGCTCAATTTG
Organism: Cenchrus americanus; assembly: GCA_947561735.1. Lineage (NCBI taxonomy): Eukaryota > Viridiplantae > Streptophyta > Magnoliopsida > Poales > Poaceae > Cenchrus > Cenchrus americanus. The sequence continues at coordinate 5,259,042 of OX387240.1, read as the reverse complement.
GAGAGGAAAGGGCTCATTGGATCCATGTCCACTTCCGGACCTTGTGTGCAAATAAGAGCGAGTTAGGTTCTAGATTATAAATGACAAGATCAGCTAAGTTAGATGACAAGATCAGCTACGTTAAATGACAAAATCAGCTAGGTTAAATGACACAAAATCAGCTAGGTTAGATGACACAAAATCAGCTAGGTTAGATGACACAAAATCAGCTAGGTTAAATGACAAATCAGCTAGGTTAAATGACAAAATCAGCTAGGTTAGATGACACAAAATCAGCTAGGTTAAATGACAAATCAGCTAGGTTAAATGACAAAATCAGCTAGGGTTAAATGACAAAATCAGCTAGGTTGTAGATTGTAAATGACTAGATGTAGAAAAGTGAAAGATCAACCTGCTAGTACTTGTTGTTGGTGGTGGCCCCCTTTTTTTGGCACCTTTTTTCACTCTCTTTGGCTTATGTGTAGCATTAGCCACCGCCTCATTGTATGGAAACACCATGCCTGATCCAGTAGTGGCCACAACAATGCTAGTCACTGTGCTTGTGGACGATGCTTTCTTCTGCCTTTTCTTTGGTGGACCCCTGAAATAAATTATGGAAAATTATTATTTTGCATAGCTAAACAAGTGCCGCCATTGTGTAGCTATGTCTACAAAGTTTACCTCTCGGCCTCAAATGCAACCTATGTCATCTAGATTGCCATTCTTACATGTGTACCAATGGTGTCCTAACCGATGGCATATTGGGCACCGATGTTGTCTTTTGCCGGTACCTTCCTCATTGCCCGATTTCTTCCTACTACGCCTCCCTCCAAAGCCGATTTCATCCCGTTCTTCCTCCTTCCCCCTGCAGCCGACTTAAGCAATGGAGGATGCATGAAGAAGCCATGGGTGGGTTTGGGCCACATGGACTTGTCAGGAATAAAGGGCATAGAACCTGCATATGCAATCTTAAATTTCTCAACCGAGTAGCACTCATCAACATAGTCTTCAAGTTTGGCCCCAGGGATTGATGTGATATAGGCAATGGCATGCTTGCATGGTATTCCTGACCCTTGCCAAGCTCTGCATGAACATGTCCTCTCAATTGTATTCACTACAAACCTGAAGCTACTAGCAGAACTTCCCTTAGCACAAACTTCGCAATGCCATCGGTGAGCTTGTGATTACTTCAATGTCCAGGTTATAGCTAGCTCCTCTCAACTTCTGCACTATATGAGGCAAGATCTTTCCTTCAAACTTTTGGGCAACCCTTTTTCTAAGGTTCCATTTAATTAAGATCTCTGTCTAATGTTATCCATCAACTCATCCAGATGCATGCCCTTCATATCCTTCACCTCGCCAACATAGAAATTCAATTTTCAAAGCAAACATGAAATAAAATAACATAATCAATGCAAAGGTAAACAAGGTAATCTTACCCATTTATTGAATGTCTCAGGCCAAGTTATTGGTAACATAATCCACTTTTGATAATGTGGAAAACCGGCTCCTAGTCCACAATTTCTTATGATTTTCCCGAAGCCATTTCATAGCCTCTCGGTTTGGTCTGCACCATGGCTTGATAATGTTTCTCAAACATGTAAGGGCTCCAAGAATATGCAGATGCCCACAAGTGATCATCAAAAATCGTCCACTATAGTGTTTCTTGAAATTTCGTGTTAGATGGTACATACACTCTCTATGTTCAAGCATCCGGAAAAACTTTACTAACCCCATGCATCACCGGGCCGCCCACAATCGCATCGAATGTAAGACCAACCGGATTACCTATAGCTTCTTTCAACCTCTCCATAAACCACTCCCAATTCGGATTTGTTTCGAGTCAATAACACCAACCGCTATCGGGTACATCCAAGTTGTGACCATCAACTGCACAAGCTACACACAACTGACCCCTAAACCTTCCATTCAAAAATGTGCTATCTACGGCAAGATATGGCCTACAACCTTGTAGGAAACCATCAACACAAGCTTTCAAAGCAAAAAACAGCCTATTAAACCTTTTTTTGTTGTTGATGGTATGATGATCAATTACAACAAAGGATCCAGGACTACTATCCTCTATTTGAGCCTTAAAGTTGTATAGGTTGTCAAAACTTTCACCCCAAGGTCCATAAATTTTGTCCATAGCAAGTTGCTTACCTAGATATACTTTTCTGTAGGTCACATCAATTTTGTGTCTCTCCTTCAACCTTCTTTTCAGCTCTTTGGCACCCACTTGTTCCATTTTCCTTCAACCAATCAAGCACTTGTTCACACACCCAATATTGTGTCACTCCTACACAACTCGCCTTTCCTTCTTTTGCTCTCACAATTCTCATGCTTGTATGGGTTTCTTGTGATGTGCATAAACAAGTGTTAAAAAATCATTGCATAAAGAGTGTTAAAAATCATTGCATAAAGAGTGTTAAAAAATCATTGCATAAAAAGTGTTAAAAAATCTACCTTCACCGTAACTCCATCACTCAAAGTAGCAAAGTGTGAATTCTCCACCTACAACCCACATCCTTGCCACCGCAATACACCCCGTACCGAGATTTATCACACTTTTCAATGTTATATTGGAACTCATACTTGGTAGCATGTGTAGCTAAAGCCAACTTAAAAGCATTCTGATCTGAATACATAGTGCCTACTGCCATAGGAGGATCATTCTTGTCATAGTGTGCATCAGGTTTCTGTGCAGGCTCTCTATCTATTACAATGTCATCTTCCTCTATTTCATCATCAGACAAAGATTCATCCTCCTCAACCTCCTCTACTTCATCTTCCTCTACTTCATCACCCTCTACATCATCTACCAATGTGTCTGGTTCAGTTTGACTAGTGGGAATGGGAGGTGCTCGATGTTCAGGACCAATGTCAATATACAAGCATTCATCATCAATACCCGCATGCTCATTCGATGGGTTTGGGTTAGCAAGAAAATCACTATCTGCAGATTTAGTAAGACCAGATTCCCCTATGCTTGGTTGAACTGATTGACCAATACCAATTTCCCACTCTGAAATGTCAGGGGGTTCACTACCCAAGCGGGCGTCCATCCTACAGATGAACAACAGGGCATGCTCAGCACATATGCATACATCACATATATGCGAGCAAAGAAGGGATAAACAAGGGAAACTTGAAGAATTTTACCTGCAAGAAGGATTGGCCGCGCCTGCACCCCGCCGCCCGCCCCGCCCGCCGCGCGGCGCCCGCCCGCCGGCGCGGGCGCGCGGCCACCGCCCGCCGGCCGCGGGCGCCGGCGCGCGGGCGGAGCCCGGCCGGCGCGGGCGCGGGCGCGCGGGCGGCGGGCGGCACGCGCGCGCGGGCGGCGCGGCGGCGCGGCGCGCGGGCGGCACGGTGCGGGCGCGCGCGCGCGCGCGCGCGCGCGCGCGCGCGGCGGGCGGCGGGCGCGGGCCGGCCGGCGGCGGTCGCCGGTCGGCGGCTTCTCGCTAGGGTTCGTTGTTTTTTTTTCGGCGATGCGCGGCTCGATTCGTTTCTTCCGGTAGCGTGCTTCTTCTTCTAAGGGACGGGGTATAATAGTCATTTCCAAACGCGGGTCCCACATGTCGATGAGTGGAACCGTTAAGTCCTAACGTAATCCATCCAAAAGGGCATGTGTGTCAATGAATTTCGGGTGCATGGCATGTAGGTGCTTCGAGAAACTTTTTTATGGCGTGTACGTAATCGGTAACTTTTTTAATGGCATGTGCGTAAATGACTCCGGAAAGAACAGCGACTCATTTTCTTAACCAGTGGCACCAAGTACATTGATATGATCCATAAACTGATGGTGATCAAGAATTTAATCATTGTATGTTAGTGTTGACGCTTTTTCTGGTCGAACACATGAGTGCGCTGGATCGCGCGGTTGTCGTAAATTAACTCACCAAAACTCTCAGCACGGGCCGGTCTAACCGCTTGGGGGGGCCGGTCTAACCGCCTTGGACAGGAGAGACGCCGAAAACCTAGATTCGCTGCTCCAGGAGGGACCGGAACAGTGCGCCTAGGGTTGTCCTGAGATCGGCAGGCCACTCAGACCTCCCTCAACCGCCGTGGAGACGAAGGAGGAGAGTAAAGGAGGTTGGAAAAGCTAGGGTTTGAAGAAAATAAGATGAAACTTGATAATGACGAGTGGATCATAACTCTCAATCGGCCACGACCCTTTATATTTATAGGGTGGGAGGTCTTGCCCTGGAAACAGCAATTTACAACTCGGAATCAAGCCAAACTCCTAATTCTACCCGAAATCGGGACACCCCGGTTAGACCGCCCCCGGGGGCGGTTAGACCGCCTGGCCCCTTTGTGCCAGACCGGTCACAGGCCACCCGGTCAGACCGCCCCTGGGACCCGGTCTAACCGGCCTGCCTGGCCCGAGTCGGCCTTTGCCAATTTTTGGTGTCAACACATGCCCCCTGTTTTTTAGTAAAGTTTGCGTGCTAAAAAATAATTCTAAGGACGACAAAGTTGTTGCTGGCCATTTTTATGCTAAGGGCGATTCTCATAAAAACTGGTCATGAATCTTCAAGCATCCTGCCACACGCTTGGATAAAACTTCTTCAGATATCTTCCATTTTTCGCCTACATCTGTAAGCAGCACATCCGTGCTTTTTCTCTTCCGATTGGAGCCATGGCCTCGATCGGTAGTGAAGTTCCAGGGGACTCGAATGACCGTGTTACTGACTTGCTGAAAAACCTAAACCTCACAATTGAAGAGGAGGTGGTGCAGTTTAGTGACGACGAGCAGGAAGTTGACCCTACGGTCGACTGGGCGCTGTTGGGCAAGGTCCTCTCGCCAACGATCGTGCATGCCCAAGCAATTCAGTGCGCCATGAGACCGGCGTGGGGTAACCCTGCTGGTTTAAAGATCCGAATGATTGGGAGGAAGGAAGATAATCTCTTCGTCGCAGAGTTCGGCTTTAAGCAGGACATGGAGAGGGCTTTGGGCGGTTCTCCATGGCTGGTTGGCAAACATGCAGTGATAATGCGTGAGTACGATGAAAGTCTCAAACCTTCAGAGATCCATTTTGATCGCATGGATGTGTGGGTCAGAATTATGGATCTCCCGTAGGGGTGGATGAACAAGAGTAGAGGAGAAAGGGTCATGGGTCTGATTGGCTCTGTTAAGAAGATGGATGTTGACAAGGAAGGTAAGGCCAGCGGTCCCTTTCTTCGGGCTCGAGTTGCAATTGAGGTTACTAAACCTGTACGTAGGGGTGTGCTAGTCAAGACAAAGAGGGACTCAGATCCCGAGTTGTTCGATCTTCAGTATGAGAAGCTCCCTTACTACTGCTCGTCTTGTGGTGTTATGGGTCATTCTCATTTGGAATGTGATAAACCCTTAATTCGCAATGAAGATGGCAAACTACCGTATGATGTAAAGCTTAGGGTTTATGACCCGAAGAAGAAGAAGCTGCAAAGTTTTGCATATGCGGCGACTGAAACTTTTGGGAGTGCCTCTTCCTCATCTGCAAAACAACCCCGTGGATCAGCCAATCTGTCTGGTGAACGAAACCGATCAGCTGGGAATCATGATGATTTGAACAGGGAGGAGGAGGGCGAGGTTTCTCCCCCCCCCCTAAACAACCAGAACCACGGCAGGAAAAAGAAAAGGAGGTGACTGGGGCAGAGGAAACTGCTAGTCGCCAGTTGTTCAAGGCTGGGGTAGCAAATCATGTTCGCGTGCCTAGGAAAAGGAAATCAAAGAATTCGAGCATAAACTCAGCACAAACGCCGGATCTGAATTTACCAATAACAGACCCTCTGGCGGTTGTGCCGACGGGGCTCGTTTTTTCGAGAGTAAGTCAGTTTCACAGAGGAGGGGAGGGCTCTGAAAATTATCCTACTGCTACTTCGGATGAGTTGACGAAGAAGCAGAAGTGCTCCAATACTCAAACTAAGGCCAAATCGGCGGCGGCTGCGGAGGGCAGTCCCCGCCGGGCACAATGAGTATCCTATGTCTGAACTGCCGGGGCTGTGGGAGGCTCGAGGCAGTTCGAGATATCCGCAATATTGTGGATATGCATAATCCCAAGGTGCTCTTCTTGTCAGAGACTAAAATGAGCGCTTCTCGATCACAAGATTTAAGGTGGAGGTTAGGCTTCCCTAATGCTTTTGGGGTGAGCTCGGTTGGTTTGAGTGGAGGTCTCGTAATGATGTGGGAAAATGAGATCTCGTTGGAGGTAAGAACTTACTACAAATACCACATCGATGTATGGGTAACGGAGGATAGGCTGACGGAGAGACAATGGAGATTCACTGGTTTCTATGGGGACTCCAATAGATCTCAACGGAAAGAATCTTGGCGGATGCTACGTTTCCTTCGGAATGAATCTGCTCTCCCGTGGTTATGTGCGGGAGATTTTAATGAAATCCTTTTTGATCATGAGCAATTTGGGGGAAATGGTCGGGAGGAGTGGAAAATGGAGGTTTTCAGAGAGGTCATACAATATTGTGGATTCACTGATTTGGGCTACTCTGGTACACCGGTCACTTGGGACAATAGAAGAGATGATGCTCGTAATATAAAGGTTCGACTGGATCGAGCTCTGGCAGATGATAAATTTCTTGATCTTTATGGTGACTCAGCTATTACTCATGTGCAAACTGCTGAGAGTGACCATTGTGCAGTCAAGATTGAGCTAAAGAAGTCAAGCATGCTCCAGGGCCGGATGCGTGCTAGGCCTTTTCGATATGAGAACATGTGGAGGCGCCATCCCTCATACGAGAATATTGTGGCTACCTCTTGGGGGGTGGGTGCAGATCACTCTTGGAGGTGCACACCAACTTGGGAAGCCTGCAGACTTCGTTACGTCTGTGGGACAAAAACAAATTTGGTTCTGTACGAAACGAGCTAAAACACCTAAGGAACCGATTGGAGGTGCTGCGATTTCAATCGCTTCGAAGGGGTCCTACCAGAGAGGAACGTGATGTCGCTCGGCGCATTACAGAACTGCTTGCTCGCGAGGAAGCTATGGAGAAGCAACGTTCACGGGTGGATTGGCTGCGTGAAGGCGACAGAAACACTGGTTTCTTTCATGCAAAGGCAAAGCAGCGTACTCGGTTGAACAAAATAAGATTTTCTAAGAGCATGTTTGGATCACGGGGGCTAAAATTAGCCCGACTAATTTTAGCCTCTAACAGAGCTAATCTTCCAAACGGGTGGGACTAAAGTGAGACTAATTTTAGCCTTGAGGCTAAAATTTGCTAGCCGGGGTGGGAGGAGCTAAAAGGGGCTAAAAGGAGAGGAGAGAGAAGTTAGGGGAGAGAAATCGAAGTAATTAATGCTCTTTTAATGCGGTTTAGCCTCTCGCTTCCAAACAGGGAGGTGACTAAAGTTTTTTAGCCCGACTAATTTTAGTCATAGGGCTAAAGGTGATCCAAACATGCTCTAAAGCAACGACTTCCGGCGCTTTACTCCTGGATCCATAAATTTTTGGTTCGTTGTTACTCTCTGGAAAATCACGAGTGAACGGTGGAGAGGTTAAAATTTGTAATCTTAAAAACTATGCTAGTCATGATTATAGTTCCACAAAAGAACTATGCTCAGAACATAATTTCTCCCACACAAATGAGCATCATCATTCACCTAAAAGTAAAACGGATAAACGGTGGGCACATCAATCAATTCAAAGACGGCCCTTAACCTTGTAGCTAAAGGATCTTGTCTAATAGGTGGCTTGCTTTCAACTTGGAACAACCATTATTAGACGATTGGTTTGGGTCACTACACGATTTGGTAAAGAAAAACATTTAACTCCATCAACAAAAGCAACTCAATCGAATTTCGGCAATATTCTCTCGTGTGCAGGAATGAAAAGTAGAAGCATACCTCGTCCTTGGAAGGACATCGAGCATACCCTCACACACGCACTTTGACCCTTCTCTCTCATTCCATGACCCTTGCATTCCTCTCTCTTCATAAATTTGATGACGTGGTATGATATTTAATGCTCATGATCCTCTCATGACACCTCTCACATAGACTAGCCTAAAAAACATGTAAAAACCTTGACCGTCCCGCCTTGAAGTTGAACTCTAGCGAGACATGTAGCCTAGTGGTTCTCGGAGCTCCGACCTCAGTTTCTAGGTTCGACTCTTCCAAGTGGATTTATCAATATTTAACGGTGTTGTTTAGTTTGTTGAAAAATTTGCTCTTTGAACTGCTCGAAATCCTGTAGCACGTTTCGTTTGTTTGTGGTAAATATTATCCTACTATGACCTAATTAGGCTCAAAAGATTCGTGTCGCAAAGGACATCCAAACTATGTAATTAGTTTTTTTACCTATATTTAATACTCCGAACATATGTCTTTTGGTGTATCTAATGTGATGTGATGGAGAGAGAGTGGAGAAAACATTAGAAATTTTAGCCAGCTAAACAAGGCCATGTGTTTTCAGTAGCCGACGATATTCTCAGCGCATATGGTGGTGCACAGGAAGGAATTTCGACGTGTGTACACCGTACTCTCCTACTTGCACCGTGAACCGCCGCCACGCTGACCACGAGAGCAATAATGTCCGTGCCTCTGACATCTAGAAGCTGCCGCCATGCCGGCCGGCTGCCCGTGGAAGGAAGGAAGACGTACAGCGGCAACCCAGCAGGGAAGGAACGGAAACGCGCGTTAGTTTCTTCAGCAGAAAAAGGGCAAGGTATCGATTCCAAAGCCTCAAAACCAAGGAAAGCAACCGCCCCAACCATCATCCTGTTCACGCCTCCAGCAACAGCTAGCCGCCGCGCCAGAACGAAAGCCGCCGGTCGCTTTCATCCCCAGCCCCCAGGGCCCCCCGGTTCGAGTTCGACCTCCCTCCCCCGCGGGCATTCCAGATGCTTCTTCATCCCGCGTGTCCAACCCCCTCGCGCCACACCTAGCGTCCCGCCCGACACGTCGTCTTCTCCTTCTCTCTCTCGTCACGCTCGCTGCGGGACACACGCGCACGCCGTCGGCGGCCGGCTATAAAGCGAGGCACGCACGCGCGCGCGCCCCTGTCGCACAAACGCCATCTCCTCCTCCCGTCGCCGCCTCCCCGCGTCACCGCGCCACCACCTTTTGCTCCCGGGGCAGCAGCTGCTGCTCGCCCTTCTTCTTCGTTAGTTCCAGCTTCCGATCGAGAGCAGCTCCCCGGATCGGAGGAGGAACAGTCGGACAGAGGAGGAGGGCACGAGAGGAGGGAGAAGATGAACGATCCCAAGTACGCCTACCCCTACCCGGCGCAAGGTATATTCATTTCCTGGTTATAATCTCTCGGTCTGTACGAGGCTCGATCGTGTGATGAAGAACAGCTTAATTATATTATATATTAGGCCTGCTGGCGCTGACAGAGGGTGTCTCTTAATTTGTTGGTTTTGTGGTTTGCTATAAATTAAAAAGGTTACTACCAGGGGGGACCGTACCAGGGCCCGCCGGTGATGGCGCCGCCGCAGTACGCCGCGCCGCCGCCGAGGAGGGAGCCGAGCTTCCTCGAAGGCTGGTACGTACGCAGCTCTCTGTTCTCTTGTTCATGTCATCGTCATGTGCTAGCTTTTACTTTTTATAAAGCACACGTCGCAAGCTAGCGGGCTCACTTTGATTTGTGCCTTCGTCTGAAATCGTTGTGCAACAGCCTGGCCGCGCTCTGCTGCTGCTGCTTGATCGACGAGTGCTGCTGCGACCCTTCCATCATCTTCGTCAGCTAGAAGAGAGGATCGGTCGTCGTGCTCTCTTGCATGTGTACAGGAACAACGGCTTCAGCTCCGGATCGAGGAAGAAGAGCTTCAAATTACTACTAGGTGTTTAATTAACCACGCTGTACACGCCGAGTACCTATATGATGGTGATTTTATTGTTCATGCCAGCTGCAGCAGCTGGTTCCCCCGTGTACCTATTTAGCTACTCATGTGTTGCGCCTCGATCGAGTTGATGACAAGCGTGTAGTAATCTCTTCGATCTCTCATCTCTGCCTGCCGTTGTGTGATCTGTCTTGTGTTACCGAATCGGCAGATTGCTTTATTTATTTGCCTGTATATTCGCCGTCGAGCACTTGGGTTAAGTTATTGGTTGGATCATTCGATGAAGTGCACGAGTAGGGATCGATTCTTTGCCACCATTGCGATTGGGTAGACGAGCTTTTTCGAAAGGTGTGAGGTGACTGGAGGAGCAAAAGAGCTAAAGGAGATGATCTGATCCGGGCAGGAAAGCCCCCGGATGCCTCCTTCACCTTTCGGTCGCAACTCGCAACGCAACCGGATGCCCCGGCGAAAGAGGGGTCGGATCACTGGCGCGCCCAAAGGCCAAAGCCCCAAAAACCAGCTTGCACCTCAGCCATTCGGGAGGAAATCGAGTTCCCCAGGCAGCCCACGCGCGAGAGTCGCTGCCGCCCCTTTCGTCTCGGGTTACCCGAAAAATTCGGATGAATCCCCGAAGACGCGTGAGAGAGAGTTCTTAGCACGTTTAAGTGCACAGTTAGAATGCGAGGAGACTGCAACTCCCTCTGCTGATTGCACAAGTTCCAAAAAGTCTGAATCCGTTTACACGTGCCCTCGCGCCCCCCTTTTATACGGAGACGAAGGACTTTTACATACCGAAAACACCCTCAGCCTCAGAGAATATTCCTAGTGTGAACGCATACAAGAATGTCTTTTTCGTCTAACGTATTTACAAATCTGCCACTAGTTCACACTCTAAACCCGGACATTTTGGGACAACAACTTTGACTTTGCTTCTCCGCCGGTTCGTGAATGTCTTCACGTGAAACTCCCGAACTGAGTCCTCGACAGATTCCCGAACTGGCCTTCGCTTCTTCACCGGTTCGTGAATGTCTTCACGTGAAACTCCCGAACTGAGTCCTCGACAGATTCCCGAACTGCCCTTCCTCCGAAGTTCGCGCCTCCGCCAGCTTGAGGTTCCGGGCCTCCGCATGTCCATGACCCTATTACTTCACCGAATCAAGATTCCCGAACTTCGTGCATTCGCGAATTCGGGGCTTCACAGGTTCCGGGCTTCCGAAAATCATGAGTCTCCTGCCCCTAAAAATATGTCTCAAGAACTTTGTCAAACTTAACGTTACGAGGAACTGTCTCTGTCTCGTGGCTAAGTGCAATCAAGCTGTTTAATCAGGTGAGGTCCGTGCCGGAAAAATAAACGGAAAATTATAATCGCAAACGCTACACCACACCTGCACAAACCATGTGTGCTCCCTCATGTTATATGCAACAATAATTCTGTAACTTTGGGTTTGGGGTAGTGAGCTTGTTTGCCTGCTTCAGCTACGAATCCCCACTCACCAGTTCGTGGAAGGCTTTCTACTTTCACCGTATGCGCTCCTGAAACGGAGATCATGGCTGATGCCGTATGTTCACCCTGTTGATGTGGTGTCAACACATCCTTAAACTGTATCCAGAGGAAAGGTCACCATACAATGCATCAACCAACCACACAGAACACAGCATCGAATTTCGCCCCATCATGACTAGAACAATGGCAATGGCATGTTCAGAAAAAACCTTGGACGCACACTGACAAACCAATGGAGTTTCAGATTCTCAAGGTCCACGAAATCGCTGGCATAACTGCACCAAGTTGCTGCAACACTGCTGGCCGTTCCCAGGAATGGCATCAATTTGCTGCTGGCTGCAAGGCCTTCTTCTCCTTGGTCGGCGGCTCTAAAGAAAACCAAGAACAGGATCACACGATCAGGGATTTTAATTTTATACACAGAAATTCATAGTTACTGTCGACACAATTGGATGCAACGGAAGGAAGACAGCGGATTGGTTGTTTACTTGAGATGAGGGCCTTGGGGCGGTCCTTGAAGAGGATCTTGTGCCGGATGATGCCAATCACCTCCAGCTCCGCCTCCCCCGCCGCCATTGGTGGCTCCTGATCCGCAGCACCACCGGTCACCTTCTTCTTCCTGAGCACCAGCAGGGGCTTCTTCAGGCTCACCTTCGTCCCGGCGAGTTCATGGTACCCCACCGTGAATGTGTACCCTCCCTGCTATCATCGCATTCTCATATTCGCATCAGGTGAGAAAAACAGGTGTCATGAGAAGGCCGGTGAATTGGGAAGAGACATCTTGCCTTGGATGAGGATGGGGAAGGGGCGGAGCAGAGGCGGCCGATGTGGAGCCCACGAATGTCACCAGAGAAGGATGCCTGCGGTTGCACCATGCCCTGAAGCTCAACGACAGCCCACTCCGGGCAAGACGAATCACCACACCCGCAACGCACGCGGATCTGCATCCCCGACGCTTCTCAGCGATGCGCCTTTGCTTCCTCTGAGACGGATCCAAATGCAAGCAAACGCAAAAGATAAGGAATACAGGCAAGTAAAAGAAAATGCAAGATCTTTCCACAAGTTCGCCAAATTATCCTTGTGCCTAGCTCTCATGCATAGTGCTCTGCACGCTATCCTTATCTATATTTACATAAAGTGCAACAGTTCACCAAAGCAAGCATACAGCTAACTTACTTTGTTGGCAGTATTATCGAAAGATCAATCAATCCCCTCGTGCAACCCTTCACCAGATACAGCACAAGTGCTAATAGTTCTACTTCAAGCTGAATCCGCAACGTGAATAAAACTGGATTGCATAATCTGCAGGTAATCAGTTAGAAAAACTTTTTCCTTAGTAGAATATAGTTCATGAAATCACGATGATACTGAAACTCTAACAGAACTGACGGCTTGACAAATAGTTTGAACATGGACCAGGTGGTGTGGCAACAATTCTGTCTGTCCGACGGAGGTGAGCAGCCAGAGACTACTAGCAGTGGCGGAGCTGGCGGTTTCTTACGCCTAGGGTCACTTAATAAAACGCTTAAACCAGTCAATCCCAGTGTAGTCCACATAATGATAACCACAATAGCGATAGTCCAAATAATGATTTAAGAGCTTAAAATGCACAATTTAGACTAATACATCGCAATTTAAGATATAATTGTACAAGAAATTTGATAGAATAAATACCTAACTAGTGTCGGTCTGGTTCATGCAAAGTTGGAAATTTTAAATGAATTAGATAATCATCCACATTCTTTATATTCCAACCACAGATTATTTGTGAGTCAATCATCTTGAAAAGATCTTTAGCAACACCTTATTATTATTCAGATAATTATGACCTTTTGGTCGGATAATTGAGCAATACTAATCTACAATCCACAAAATAGTGCATAAATAATCTTAGAACTCAATTTCAATCTACAATATGCATATGCTCATGGGGAATTGGAAATTGAAAACAAAACTGACTTGATTAGCTTGTTGGAGAATGGAGATGGGTGAACCGTGAACAGGGCAAGCAGCAGGACTGGCACCTGGCGCCTGCCTCGCCAAGTCGCTAGCGCGGTGGCGCCTTGCCGCCTTGGGGAGTGCTGGAGAGCGGAGACCTGAGTGGGAGATGGATGCCACGTCAGACCGCCGCCCGCCGCCGTAGCCGCCAGTAAGGCCGCTAGGGTTGCTGCCCAGGCCACCGGCAATGGCACCACGCACAAGCCACTTTCCACTCCGCCATTCCTTAACTGAGGAAGCTGCTCGCCCCCTCCAGTTGCAGTCTGCCGCATCCCTCCCCAGTCCCCACCCTCGATAGGCCACGCCGCCAGACTCTCCTCTAAGCCCACCAGCCATGGAGCCCTCCCCAGACAACCCTGAACCCGCAAAAGGGGTGCTCGGTTGTGCTGGCTGTGGCTGCAGCTGAGCAGTCACCCAGCAGCAGTTACAGGCGCTGCAGCAGTCTAGCAGGAGACGGGAACATAATGGTGAATAAAGAAGAGAACATTCAGCTTTGTCAAATACATGTGTTCGAATGAATACAGTGTTCTCTGGACAAAATGAACCACTTGAACTACTCCTCACAAATATGAAATAAAAATACATGCAGTAAAGTCCTATCTTTGAAGCCTTTCTCAACCTCAGCATAACCAAGTGCATTCAAGTGTGCATTTGGCCGATTTCCTTTTCCAACTTGTTTGGCAAACAACATACGGAGCACCTGAGTGTTCTCGGAGTTCCAATTAATTTCAGGCATCTATCAACTCGCAAATTCCATATTAGAAGGCATATAATCTACTTCACTAAGCAATAGCCATGATACTGTCCATAAAATTCTATCATTGAACAACAAATAGAATCAATTTTGCGTGAACTCTACTGTAATCAAGGATTGCACCAACAAATCAAACCCCATTTTGGACTACGAAATGCACTAGGCATACAAAACAAACCAAAATTTCAGATCAAAACTGGAAAAAAAATACCTTCCTGCAGACGTCTGCCCGATGGGTTCCTACGGCCGGCGGCGGTCTGGAGGCTCCGGGGGTTGGCGGCGAGCGGCGGGGGGTCGGCGGCCGGCGGCGTGGGTGGACGGCCGGCGGGGGTCGAGCGGCCAGCGGGAGGAGCAGCAGGCCAGCGGCGGGGGAAATTGAAGAAGGAAGGCTGGTGCTCGCAGTTTGGGAGGCCGGCTTGGTCGATGTCGGCCGGCAGCGGGGTCGACGACGCCCAAACCCTAGGCGGCGGCGCAGGACCCCGGGCGCGAGGCAGAGCAGGCGAAGGGGAGTCGCGCGGGCACGGACGGAGGGGTCACGGGAAAGAACAGCGAATCGTTTTCTTAACTAGTGGCACCAAGTACATTAGTATGATCCATAAACTGATGGTGATCAAGAATTTAATCATTGTATGTTAGTATTTTGTTATTCGTTCGAGAGAATACATGATACATACCACTTATTAGGCCCTAAAATCCAATTGTATGATTCGAAATATATTTTCTATTTTATTTCATGTCTTTATAGTTTTCTAAAAATCTACTCCCTTTGTCCCCAATTATGTGTCGTTCTAGCTCCAGTATCATGTCCTAAATTAAAAGTAGCTCCCGTTTCATAGAGGTAACCTTGATCATTGTGCATGGTTTGGAACGACTGATAATTCGGGACAATGGGAGTATTCGATAGAGCTGAAGCTCATGCTAAATTGGCTCTAGTTCTGATTTTTTTAAGTGGATATTCTAACATAGCGAAAGCTATAACTTTTTTTATGAATGAATAACAAGAGGTCAAACGATTAAAGTGAGTTCACTCAAACTATGTTTCGCTTCAATTTACTCTCCTGAACTATAATTTACTCATCTGAACTATGCTATTTGGTTCACCTTACTCCATATGTGATTTATCATTTTTATTTATTCATACAAGTTAAGTTTTAGTTTGAGATTTTGCTGAGTGGTAATGGACATCATAATATATGTTAAAAAATATTTGACTAATTGTTCATCAATAGTTTTATATAATTCGTATCTTAAGGATAATTTTTATTATTAAACATCTTACCCGATGAAAATAGTGATGATTCATGGTACATTTTCTTAACATGTCTTATGTTGTTTGTTATCGTCTTGCAAACTTTGAACTTAAAACTACACTTGTGCATAGAAAAACAAAAAAATGTGTTAACGGGTAGATTGAACTAAATAATGTGACGATTATTGTATAAAAGTCAAAATAATGGCTAGGAGGCTTCTATTCCATGTTGTTAAGGTTCGCATGAGGAAAAAATGTATGAAGCATACAACACGCGCATGCGCGCGCCCACAGTCACTCTCTCCACACAAATCGATCCATCTGCCTCTCATCCTGTCCATGCGCATATCGATGCTTTCTCCAGTGACGATTGATTGCCTGCTGAGTTACCGGCTTATCGCGATCTGTTCCTTCCTGAGTTGACGGAGGCGTGGTCGACCCATATGATCATGAAGCAAAGTACGTCAAGCGCAAGTCGTCCAAATTTGCACATGTAAGTTAGGATTCATACATGTGTGCACACTGATGCATGGAAAATCCCAATAATCCAGAGTTTCCAGTAAATGCCTTGTAAGCTAATGAAGCAAGATCCAAACAGATTGAACTTGTATAGACAAGCAAGGACTTTATTAGCATGTTATCCAAAAAAATTCATGAGTGCTACTTCTAAGATGCATTTAACCTTTTTGGCGTCTTAGCGACGAGAAATTATAAGCTGGACCTTGGATTTACTTTGACGAATTAACATATATTGCTTCGGCCTAATGGGCCCATGCATGTTTAGCTCCAGCACCCTCATGGCCTTGGGTCCTCATCATAGCAGTATAGCTCTTCAATCTTGCACAATGGTGTTGCCACTGGAGGGAGCGTGAACAGCCTCTCAATAACATGTGTATCGCCAAGGCCCTAAGCAGAAAAATACAATCGATCAGCTAGTCAACATCACATCACATCTTAATGTAAATGGTACTGTATACCACAAAACAGCGCAAGATAGATATGTTGTTACCTTGTACACCCGTCTCTCAGCTGCAAAGGATGGCGAAATATGTATAGGCAAAAAAAAAAAACAAGGTTAAACGCTTGACAAATGACAAGAAATAAACCACATCGTGCACATTTATGGTCAAGAAATAAATCATATCGTACACATTTATCTTCATCTTCAGAGTCGTCCCACTCTATTTCTTTCATATATCCACCAAACTGAGAGCATGCATCCAAGAGACCAGCAGCTAATTTAACAGAACTCTCGGGGTGCTTCATTTCAAGATTTCCATTTATGTGCATGGTACAAGCATTGAAGTGTTGACCTTTATCGACAGAAAGAGTCAGTTGCTAAGTAACCAAACAGGCTACACACAACAAGAGATCTGAAGATAAAATGAAGTCATGGCTGTGCACATAAACAGTTAAGACATTACAAATAGTGGACCTCAAAGAAAAAAACAATAATAATGAATGTAAAGAACAAGTAGCAACAAGCAGGTCCATGCATAGCGACCCAAAAACTTCATTTCAATAATGCTTAGTTTTAAGATGCTGTGTGTACAATACCTTCATCATTTGGATCAACTGTGCAGAAACAGCAGATAAACACTTCTCTATGTTTCCCTCGGTTCGAATGTTTCACTTCTCCAAAGAATAGATTGCTGGTAGTGTTGTCTGAATCATCTC
Organism: Cenchrus americanus; assembly: GCA_947561735.1. NCBI lineage: Eukaryota > Viridiplantae > Streptophyta > Magnoliopsida > Poales > Poaceae > Cenchrus > Cenchrus americanus. The sequence continues at coordinate 5,242,104 of OX387240.1, read as the reverse complement.
TTGCTTTAGAATTTGCACTGAAATTGAGATGACAGTACCACGAGTTGTGCTCAGAGATTGTATTGCATCTCACGAAGTCTGACAGCTCATAAGCAAGATCCTGAAATAGCAAACATGTACTCCGTATCAGGTAAGCGAAAGTTCCAAGGATAAGACAGCATGTGTCACCCCGGCACCCTAGATGCTCAATAAAGTGGGTGGGAAAAAGAATGCAAACCCCCAAAAGATGGTGATCCTCGTTATACTTGTCCAATAAGGCTTGCACTAATCGGCGCATTTGATCTTTGCTTCTTTGCATTGCACATGATTTTGAACGCTTACTTGTGCCATCGGGCCAGTACAGACTTTGCCGTATAATTAGATCCAATGGAGAAACACCATCTTGCTGCATGAACCTAGTGTTTACTCAAAGCATTGTATATGATCAGTTATAGATTGTAATTGGATAACCATGGTAGTTATCAACAAAAACAAACAAAATTAAACAGGACTGTCACAAAAGAAGGTATTCCTTAGATAATTTCAGATCCATGTGTTCTCTTATCACTGTTTTGACCAGTTAATGGAACAATTTCCTTTTGTCTACCGCCATTGTTTTTTACTACATGCAAACAGAGTTGCAGCTGTGACCAGTTGAAAAGCAAACTAAAAAATCACACAAGTTCCAGATGAAAAAAAAGCTATATGGAAAAGTGATTCCGTAGTGTACTTTTAACCCTTTAGCTATGCTAATGATTTCCCCACTGTCAACAATGCTCTGATAAAAAAAACAGTTACAAGAAATGTTTTAAAGACATCAATTTATACACTACATGCAAGCTGATATTCTTTTTTCTTAAAAAAATCAACTATTATCCTCATCTGTCCAATGTTAGACTTGGACCATTAGTTCTTTACCTAACCCTGTAAAAACTGTGATCATCTTCCAACGTCAACACAGTACACACAGAAGCACGTGGCCTAGCCCTGTTTGAATATATAATCTGAAAAAAAAACCAAGCCACCGGCGAGGGGATTTTTTTAAAATCCACCCCATAATTCGCTCCAATGAGGAATCGAATCTGGGTGGTTGTGACCATACCTCAGCTCCACTAGCCAACTAGGACTAGAGGGCTTTGGTTGAATATATAATCTGCAAAGGGTGCATAACTGCATACCAAAAAGGAGAAATCAACCAATGCAAATATATAACACAGTTGAGGAACTTTACATTTTTGGATCCCGGAGCTCATCAAGATGGCGATCAATAGCCTTGTCGGCTTCCTCTAAACTCTGCTATGGCCCACCCAGATCAGGATATGTATGGAAAGATCCTTGACGGTCGACCCTGATGTAAACCGTGTCTCCCCATTCAAACTCTAGCCTGGCCAAAACCTGCGACACAGATGAATGGCAGCTCCCTGATGGTGGTGAGACTTCCATGGTGTCCTGAGATAATGTCTGCGACTGCAGCAAGGACGAGGGTGTGGCAATGGTGGACGATGATGCCTGGAGCTTTTGCACAGATGTAGCATGTTCTCTGCACACCTGAAGTGGGACAGAAAAAAAAACTCAATCTGTGCATCTGAACTGAATAGGGATAACGTGAAACCTCTTTCCCCCAACGACCCCATCATCAAACGAAATACATGACACGATAGTATTATATCCCCAAAGCACCCAAGTTGATAACCTCGACAAACCCTAGATCGATTCGATTTCGACTAGATCAACTTGGAACAGCTATTATTAGATGATTGGTTCCGGTCACTACACGATTTGGTAAAGAAAAACATTTAACTCCATCAACAAAAGCAACTCAATCGAATTTCGGCAATATTCTCTCGTATACAGGAATGAAAAGCAGAAGCATACCTCATAGCATACCCTCACACACGCACTTTGAGGGTTATGTCTCTCATTTCATGACCCTGGCATTCCTCTCTTTTCATAAATTTGATGATGTGATATGATATTTAATGCTCATGATCCTCTCATGACACCTCCCACATAGACTAGCCTAAAAAAACATGAAAAAACCTTGACTGTCCTGCCTTGAAGTTGAACTCTAGCAAGACATGTAGCCTAGTGGTTCTCGGAGCTCTGACCTCGGTTTCTAGGTTCGACTCTTCCAAGTGAATTTATCAATATTTAACGGCGTGGTTTAGTTGGTTGAAAATTTTGCTCTTTGAACTGCTCGAAATCCTGTAGCACGTTTCGTTTGTTTGTGGTAAATATTATCCTACTATGACCTAACTACGATCAAAAGATTCATGTCGCAAAGGACATCCAAACTATGTGATTAGTTATTTTTTTATACTCCGAAAATATGTGAAAGACATCTAGGCCCTAAGTGGGTTTTGGTGTATTGATTGACAACTAGATTAAACATCTAATGTCTTTGTTAAGCATGTGAGCAGGTTGCAACATATAAATAACAAAGCATGATATATGATATTGAACATCTATATGAGAAGACAAGCCATTGTTGTACAAGATGAGTTGAGGAATGGGTAATTGCCTCACATTATGAAATGGCTCTACTTAAGGTTGAATGTCATGATATTTGATATGATTGATCCCATGGAGCATATAGATGGTATATGACAAGGTAATGAAGGTTAAGATAGAGGCGTATTGATATTGGAACATTGGATGATCTCTTATTGAAGGAAGAAGCTTGTTATAATAACAAGGGATATTTAAATTAAAAGAAGGCATGATCTCAATAGAATTACACTCTTGATGTTGAATCAAAGCTTAACTCAAATTGGCAACAAATGGATGAAGAAATCAAGCAAGGGATTAGCAACGAGGTACTAAGCTAAGGTTGGCCGAGTAGTGACTTGGACCATGTGTTTGGCTAGGGTGAAGTGGTATAGCTTGGAAAGTTTCGAGGTATCAATTCGAGCCTAACCAAGTGAAGCAATGAAGAAGCATTACATATTCATTGAGTCATGTGAAGGGTGACTTAATTGAGAATTGGGTTTCATTCTTATATAAAGATCAAAGTCACTAGCTCAAGGTAGAAGTGCTCAAATCAATGAGACATTGATGGATGGATCTCTCATGAGGATATATTGATCAAGTATGGCCATTCTTGAAGAAGAAGCTCAAGAGTTCTAATATTGCATTTATATTTGATCTTGAGTATAGGTACGCCATACTATCAAGAGGGATGCAACTTGGATAGCTTTGCTTATGTCCCGGTGCTCAAACCTAACCTCCCAAGTGCTATCATGAGAGAAACACTTTTCACAACACGTGCATCTGATGGTTTTGGAGATTATTTTCCATTGTAATGGATGCTCCTCTGAATAAGCTTTCCATAGAGTCCAAGATCATCGAATTCGGAGTCCGGAGTAAAAAGTTATGGCTTTTTCTCCGAGGTGACTTGTGCTGTCCAGTGAAGCTTCGGATATTTCGGGGAATTTTCTGGAGATTCCGGACTTTCCAAAGATTCCGGAAAAATGACCGGAATATCCGGAACTTTTGAATCTAACGGCTAGTTTTGGGGATTCCGGAGTATCCGGAGATTCCGGGACTTAACAGCGAACGACTAGTTTTTGGGTGATGGGTATAAATACCCCTCTCCCTCTCCCATTTGGGGCTGCTGGTTCCCCACATGAAAAACACATATCCACAACCCTTTTAAGCCCTCCCATCTCTAGTATAGCTAGAGATTTGAGAAGAGAAGAGATTTGGGTGAGGGATTGAAAGACTGAGTGAAAGTTGAGCTAATCCATCCTTGAGCACTCGAGTTCATAGCAAGAGATCTTCGTGGCGTTTGTTACTCTTGGAGGGTTGCCTCCTAGACGACTAGGCGTCGCCCATAAGCTCCCAAGGTGTGGTGAGCTGTGGGAAAATTTGTGAAGGTCTTGCTTCGCCTCCGCAAGGGAAGAAGCCATCTAGTGGATCGGGAAAAGGGTTGAATGCAACCCGGCTTCGGTAGGTGTTGACGGTTAATAGTTGTATCAAAGTTCGTTTAGACTTGCAAGCAGACAAGTCTCCCGTCGTAGTCAAGGGAACCTTCTTCCCTCGAGTGGTGAACCCAAGGTATCGAATCCGTGGAACAATGTGCAACGCAAGGATTCAATCTAGTAAGCAAGTAAAGCTATCTTATGAAGAACTAAGTTGCATCTAATCTAAGATATCATCAAGTAAACATATCTAATCTAATCTACTAAAGAGGTAACAAGAGAAAGCAAGAGATAACCGATCTAGAGAGTCTAGATCATGCTTATGTTGTAGCTCCAAACAAGATAGATGAAGATAGAAAAGCGAATCTCATTAAAAGCATCTTTGAATCGTGGCCTTCCGTCCGACTCCGAAAACGGCCGCCTTTCTGAACCCTCATTCTGTCACAACGTATCCCTATTCATGCGGGTAGTCTAGGGCGAGTTCGATAGAACAAGTTTAAATCACTTGGCCGGTCTGGTATGCACCTCTAGCCACCACGACTACAAGAGCACCCTGAGTAATCTAGCTATAGACTAGATTGGGGAAGAAGCATAACCAAGAAGAAAACAAAATCATCGAGAAGGCACTTGATCGCTAGAAATTGGATTCACTTAAAGACTTCACCATGAATGATTACATGAACAAGATCACCACCGGGATCCTACCTCGATCTTGATCCTTGCTCCGGAGCTCCGACGTGGTCTTCCATGCAAGGTTCCCACGTCGGCTAGGGAAATCCTAGATAACTAGCACGACCCTCATCTCCGAGATGGTGTCCCTCAAGCTTCTCTGCCCCTTGGCGGCGAATTATGAATTGATTTATGTGTGGCTCTCGGTCAGGGGGCTATAAATAGCCCGAGATGCAACTAGGTCAAAGGGGAGGCCGACTAGGCCCCGAAACGAGCTGGGCTGGCCGGCCTGGGCCGACCGGCCTGGGCCCATCTCGGCCCAGTCCGTGGCCTGCTTCGCCCGGTGTTGCTTCCCGCGTCTTCTAGATCCTCTCCCCTTTTGCATGTGGGACCTTGTCGTCGGTTTCTCTCCGAATTGGACGAAGCTCCTTGTCTTGCAAGATTTTGTACTTTTCTGGCTAGGTCCTCGGAGTTTGTCATCTTCTCAGGCTTGGTCCTTGGGCTCTTGGAGTCATGTTCACTTCATTGCTTGACTTGTACCGGGCTTCAAGGTCTTGTCATGAGTTGCTTAATGAACTTATCCCGGAAGTCTTGCTTTCAACGTTAAAACCCTGCGTAAACACTTAACTCCAAAACCGACATGCACAAGTGAACTTGTTATACCACGGGGGTTAGTACCAATGGAAAGATACAAAAGTCATGCCAACACCGAAGGTAAACTCATGGCTAGGTTGACGGAATTTCACCGTCAACAGCTCCCCCATGATTAAACCTTGCTCGTCCTCGAGTAAGCCTTCGATGGATATCATCATTGCCCTTCATTGTTTTAAACCTTGGACTTGATCATACATGAGAAAACATAATGCTCTCAAAAGTTTAGTTCGTTAAAGTTCCATAATGTACTAACCTTCATCCCTACGGAGGGTAGATATTTAATTAAGCTTATCCCACAAGTATTAACATGCTCCCAAATTCAAATGGATCTCAGAAATTTTGAAATAAAGAACAAGATGAAAAAGAGCTAAACCAAGTTCACAAATTTAAACCACCTTGCATCTTGCTCATGAACTCTCATCTCAACTTGTCTCTTAAGCCTATTTATTCTACTCGTTTCCCTCTCATAACACATGTATATGTGGTAGGCTTTATATGGAGCTTTTTGGGAAGGTTTAGTCCTACCAAGATATTATAAATGAGATGTTGTCAAAACAAGACAAGCTTCTCATGGTCTTACCGAGACTCGTAAAAAAGGTCATTGGAAAATAATGTTATATCAAGGAGGGGAAAGAGAAAAATACACACGCTTGAGATAGGTGGACATGTGCAAATGGCAAAGAGTGATCCCGAGGCACAAAGGAAGTCCTCGTTGTCGGATTGCACATGGTTGGAAAATGAGTATGGATCTTTTAATCTTGAAACCTTGAAATTCCTAATGCACTTTAGAGAACCGGGGAGTTCATTTTATTTTATTTTTATATTATACATACTCATATATTTTTTCTCCTCTTTTTCTCATACTCATATTTTTGTTCTTTCTTTATTTTTCTCATTTTTTTCTTTTTCTTTCTCATCAAATTTTTTTATTTGCTCCCCTTGAACTCTAAATTTGCATTGTACCTACCTCCTCCCCCATGCTTAGACGTTTGCTCGTCCTCGGGCAAAGAGGTGATAGAGATAAGGTAGGTACTGGAAATACTTTTCCTTTGGAGAGATACTTGAAATCTTCAATAATGACATCGTCTTTCTATCTTCCTTGAATTGATGATCCATACTCAACGATAGGTTGTGGTCAAGAAGGTAAACACAAAAGATGATATTTGGTTTTAAGGATGGATATCTGGCGAGGTTTGTGAGATCTCCGATGTGGGGATACACAATGCACGAATAGAAAGGCTAGCAAAAAGATAGATACCAAAAACGAAATGACCAGCTTCTTAGTCTCGAGCCAGAGAAATCAAGGCCTGAAATAACTCACCCAAAAATAAACCTTGTATACTAAGTTTTTGCACTCAAATATATATGGCTCTGGATAGGTAGAGCAACATGCAAGTGGTATTTATGACAAGGTTAGCATCACATTTAAGAACAAAAATAAATCAGCTTTAATCCATCTAAAACTTGAGAGCACATAAAACAGTATGGGTCTTTATTTTTATCATAACCTCCGCTAAAGATTAAGCTAGCATTTAGATAATTTCAGATTTGTATTTTAAGAGAGCACTAGCTTAAACATGCATAAATCAATTACAAAGATAAACAAAGCGGCGATTTTAATCATATATCATCATGGCACAAACTTTGTAACTTTACCAAAGGTAAAAACTAGGTGGTGACATTATTCATGATGAAAATAAACACTAACACACATGCTGAAAATTAAAGTAAAAACTAAAAATTAAAGTAAAAGCTGAAAATACTACGCATACATAGGCGCAAACAAGCTGAAAATTAAAGAAAGAGGGGTAAGGAAAAGATAACTAAAGCTCCTCCTCTCTCTAATCTTTCGCCGGTGGTTGATATTTAAAAGTCTTGGTTGTTGCACCCTTGCTCATAATAGGATTGCCCCGCTCCTGATTTGTCTGACGGTGCTAGGTGAAGGTGTCAAAGCTCATAAGCGATGTTTGCATTTCCTTCACCCATTTGGTTTGCATTGGTTTGGATGGCTTCAATAATTTGCATGTTCCTCACAGCGTATCTTCCAATGATGGCCACATTTTGTTGTGGTTAAGGAAGGTGCACATATGGCTCCGCAAAGGCTATGTTAGGCACCGCAAAATTGGTGGGGGCGTGGCTGCACCACTCCCCCATGCTTGCATTGGTACACAACCATAACAACTTGGCGGCGCCGGAATTTCTACAAATGGTGGCACATAATTTTGTTGCTCACCTCCTCCTTGGGCCGTGGAAGAACCTTCTCCTATAATCCTTCCTCTTTTATTATTTTTCTTCGCCGGCACAAGAAGTCTTTCCTCTAACCAATCTTTTCTCCCCTCAAGAAAAAGTCTTAATCTTCCATCCGATAGGGGCAAATTTACTTTGGCCACTTTGAAGCCTCCTCTCTCATCTTTACTTATATTAGGGAAGTCCGGGTAGGAGATGCTTCGGGTTCCTTGTAATACCCGGTCTTAAAGAGATAGCCAACATGGATAGGTAACACCTCGAACCAATATCTCCCGAACTCGATGTTGCCACAACACCACCGGTTGATCATAAGTTGAGTGGGGTCGATTGGCTGCCTGGCAATCAAAGCCGAGTAAAGCCAATTCAACTCCGTGTTGGTTATCTTTGTTTCTCTCATTCTCCCCAAAATCCTTTTGCACATCCATTAGTGAAACTGTTGGATGATGGGGTTCCGGATAAAATTTCTTCGTTGATGGACTCCTCCCGTGCTCGTACTCCAAAAACCTTCCCATGTGCCTCCATGCACATCCACTTGTTCCGGGGCTCCCTTTTTTGAAAACCGAGTTATTCCCTAATACATAGGGAACCGCTTGTTCAATCAAGATAGAAGACACTCGCCCATGGGTCTACGATACTAGAATATGCAATCATTTCGAACATGAAAACCAATCTAATCTATCGGGGGTTGTGACCACGGTTTCTCCCTTTCCCTCCTCTCGTTTACGTGAAGGTATTCATGACTAGACCTATGATGGACACGACGTGTTGAATGGATCCAAGGAAGCATTGAGAGCTCTACTCCCTTTATGGCATGGTCGCTAGCCTTAAGCAATAAAGTATACTAGGTAATTCCCCACGCGTTGCTGCGAGATATGGGAAATTTCTTTGATAAATTATGAACCAATTTGCTACCACAATCAGTTTATGCAATAACTCTTAGTTGGTGGAAGATGATGTAGGTAGTTTGTATGAAGAAAAAATTGGTGTAATGAAGAGAAAAAGAGATAGAGTTAATAACCCTTAGTTTGATGGGAGATGATGTGGGTAGCTTGCATGAAGAGAGAAATAAAGTTAATGATAGTTAGTGGGTACCAATTATATAAGTTATATAGATTCAACACAAGATGATAGATAGATAATCCAACAAAGTACGATTGCATCTCAAGATCGATTACAACCCATGGATGAATGGAGATTACCCCATCAAGGTGCTAGACATAGCTTCATTGATCAAGGTTACCCTTCCAACGGTGTCTTCCTTCTTTCTCCACTTGTGGGCTCCCTCCAAATGGAATGAGAGACTCAACACTCCTTCATCAAGGATATGCGCCATGGTCATGAATTTCCTAGGCGAATTCCTTGTGGGTGTTTGCCGACACTCCGTTAGAGAATTGCACCCAACCTCGGTGTCCCGTATGAAAACCCAATACGCGGAGAGCTTGGTCGTCGAAGTCGACGTTCGCTACAAGCCTCTACTCAAGGCGAGCGAGCTTCTTCTCCTCCTCCTTCGTCGTGATGACAAACCCATTGGAATACCACGGAGCGTGTGGAGGTGGAGCGGGTGATCGTGTCGAGCGGTGAGGTTGGACGGGCGGCTCCTCCATATATCCTTGAGGTCTGGTGAACCTCATAAACGAGTTTCGTGTGGCCCTCATGCCACCGAGGAGAAGAGTGTGGTTCCTCCTCGGTGGTGCCGTGTCCTCCTCCATACTTCGAGGAGACTCGGAAACCGAGTGCCTCCTCGAAGAGGTTGTCGATGATGGCTTAGACGACGATGATCCCTTCTTCTTTGGTGAAAAGGCTTGTAGTTTTCTTCCATGATTGCAGCACTCTCCCTCACAAATATATCCGGGGTTTCCAACCGGTAACAAGGTACACAAATATTATTTTGGAGTCTGGACTTTGAGTGGAATTGGGATGTGTTTTGTTGCACGAAACAAATAAGGTGGATGGCTAAGTCTAAGGTGGTTCCGGACTACAAACTAGAGCACACGAACAAAGAGTCTGATGGAAGACTTACCTCTCTCCTCCTCTTGGCTCGGTTCTTCTCTAGCGCACTTGTTGCTTCGTGACCGCGTGCACCTTCCAAACGTTCTCGTCCACTCCTTCGCTTGCATTATTGCTCCTTCCACTTGATGTTTTCGCTTTGACTCACTTCCATACTCCCTTGCCTCACATGCGTCCATGATATTCCTACAAAACAAAGCCTTGGCTGCCCCCCATGCTTGTACTTTGCATGTGGTTTGATGAAAAATGTTGGGGGGTTATCCCATGATGTATCATGGTGCATGTATGGTTAGGTTAACTAGATTGCCTCCCTCTATGCATGGTTTAACGCTAAGCACTCCTCTAATTTCGAAAAAATAAAAAATAAAATCAGAGCTATTAATGACTTCAAATATAAATTTAGAGGAGTTTTTAAAGCATTAAAAACAAATGTAAGTCGAAAATAGTTTCCGACTACTTTTATGTTGGTCTCACCGGTATAGTTTGCCTTCATTAGTTGAGAGCAAGTTTTTCCCGGCTTGATCATGGGGGCATATGTTTAGGTTCTAATTTTGATTAGATAAGAGAGATTTTGAATAAAATAAAATTAAATGAGGCTTAGAAAAATTCTAACTCTAGAGAAACCAAGGATATGAATTTTAAAACCAACCAAAAATCAAGTTTCTAGGTCCACGCAAGTCCTACCACGTGTTGAAATTTAAATAACATCTAGATACAAGTCGTGGCTCTACTCGTGTGTTTTTATCATGAAAAACAAGTCAACCACAACATCATAGAGAGGATGAAAGGTCGAGATAGGTTCTGAATTTTTTTGGTTGTGGTTTCTCGAAAAAGAAGCAAACGATCACATAGGATGGTTCATGTAAAGGGTTTATGATCCAAGCAAAATATTCAACCAAGAATTATGTCTCTAATATTATTCAACCATTCTAAGTCTAATGTTTTGCGTAGTAAAATTCAAAACTGAATTATTAAAAAGACTCGAAAAACCTGGAATCGGGTTGTCCTCCCGGTAGCTTATTCTTGACTCGACGAAACGGGTTGCCTCCCGCCTAGCGCTTCGTTTATAGTCCATGGCTAGACTTCTTCACTTGATTACTTCGGATCAACGCTCTTTGTGGGCGTTGCAATCTTGGGTACCCACTTCCGCACCATCTTGGGCACGGGCTTATTCTTCGGCTTAGTCGTATTTTTGGTCTTCACAGGCTGGCATTGTTCTTTGGTCTTGACGGATGCAACAACTTCCTTCATGTAGTGGCTCGGCATCTCAAACTCCGGTCCTTCGGTCGTGATCTTCATGGTCTCCTTAGTGTGATCCTTCATCTCTCCCGAATGAGTTTGGGTAGCCTTCGACGTCTTGGGACCTTGGAGTTGTCTCGGAAATTCTTCTTTATTACCCATCAGGCGCCCGACAAGTTGTCTCACTTGCGTCTCTAGCATCTTCATCACGATGAACACTTCACGTATAGAGCTTCCGACTTCCGTCACCTTGCCATCTAAATTCTTCAATATTTTCTCCATAGCCTCGAACTTAGTGACGACGTCCTTGTCTTGGACATGGTCGTGCTCCTCACAATCCTCGCATGTGGATCTTGCTTCGGCAGCCTTTAGGTGTTGAGCTTCTTTCTCTATCTCCCTCTTCTCCATCCTCCTCTTAAGTAAACCGATATGCCACTCAAGGAACCCGACTCGTATGCATTCATTGAAACGCTCCAAAGCTCTCGCAATCGTCATGCGGATAGTTGAGACCTTGATCTTGAACGGCCTTCCAGAGTCTTGAAGGTTTATGATAGGTAGATCAACGATGTCCAGGGTGCATAGCTCAATCTTGCGCTCCAGTGGTTGAGGTTGATCTTCCTTTGGACTTGGAAGTGGTGATTCCCTTGGAGATTTTGACGGTCCTTCGACTTTAACTTTTGGATCTAGGGTTTCCAACCCTTTAGCTTGTGTTGCACGTCTCCTTTGCCTGTAAAGTTTTCCTGGATCATCCACATAAAAAGTTTGGGTTTCTTGGAGAGGTAGCCAACCATCTGCGGTTAGGGTTAGCAAAAACAAAAATCTAAAAAAAGAGAAAAGTTAGGGTTAATCAAAACTAGATTAGATTGATTTTTTTTCTTTTTGAGGATGAGCAAACTTAAGAGATGCAAAAGAAAATCAAAAGAAAAACTGAAAGATAAGCGATACTAGATCGGATCTTGATTGCTTGTTCCCCGGCAACGGCGCCAGAAAAAGGGGCTTGTTGACGGTTAATAGTTGTATCAAAGTTCGTTTAGACTTGCAAGCGGACAAGTCTCCCATCGTAGTCAAGGGACCCTTCTTCCCTCGAGTGGTGAACCCAAGATATTGAATCCGTGGAACAATGTGCAACGCAAGGATTCAATCTAGTAAAGAAAGTAAAGCTATATTATGAAGAACTAAGTTGCATCTAATCTAAGATATCATCAAGTAAACACATCTAATCTTATCTACTAAAGAGGTAACAAGAGAAAGCAAGAGATAACCGATCTAGAGAGTCTAGATCATGCTTATGTTGTAGCTCCAAAAAAGATAGATGAAGATAGAAAAGCGAATCTCATTAAAAGCATCTTTGAATCGTGGCCTCCCGTCTGACTCCGAAAACGCCCGCCCTTCGAAACCCCCGTTCTGTCACAACGTATCCCTATTCATGCGGGTAGTCTAGGGCGAGTTTGATAGAACAAGTTGAAATCACTTGGCTGGTCCGGTATGCACCTCTAGCCACCACGGCTACAAGAGCACCCTAAGTAATCTAGCTATAGACTAGATTGGGGAAGAAGCATAACCAAGAAGAAAACAAAATCATCGAGAAGGCACTTGATCGCTAGAAATCGGATTCACTTAAAGACTTCACCATGAGTGATTACATGAACAAGATCACCACCGGGATCCTACCTCGATCTTGATCCTTGCTCCGGAGCTCCGACGTGGTCTTCCATGCAAGGTTCCACGTCGGCTAGGGAAACCCTAGACAACTAGCACAACCCTCATCTCTGAGATGGTGTCCCTCAAGCTTCTCTACCCCTCGGCGGCGGATTACAAATTGATTTATGCGTGGCTCTCGGTCAGGGAGCTATAAATAGCCCGAGATGCAACTAGGTCAAAGGGGAGGCTGACTGGGCCCCGAAACGGGCTGGGCCGTCCGGCCTGGGCCCATCTCGGCCCAGTCTGTGGCCTGCTTCACCCGGTGTTGCTTCCCATGTCTTCTAGATCCTCTCCCCTTTTGCATGTGGGCCCTTGTCGTCGGTTTCTTTCCAAATTGGGCGAAGCTCCTTGTCTTGCAAGATTCAACACTTTTCTGGCTAGGTCCTCGGAGTTTGTCATCTTCTAAGGCTTGGTCCTTGGGCTCTTGGAGTCATGTTCACTTCATTGCTTGGCTTTTACCGGGCTTCAAGGTCTTGTCATGAGGTGCTTAATGAACTTATCCTGGAAGTCTTGCTTTCAACGTTAAAACCCTGCGTAAACACTTAACTCCAAAACCGACATGCACAAGTGAACTTGTTATACCACGGGGGTTAGTACCAATGGATAAGATACAAAAGTGTCGGGGACAGCCACGAGGGTCCCCTAAAAAACCGGGGGGAATTATGCTTAAAACCTGCAAAAAACGCAAAACGCAAACCCAACCTCGGGCCTAACGCAAAATATACACACAACACGATCCACGCCGCGGTGGCCCCCGCGGTCCACCGAAGAGGCCCAACAAAATGCCCCCTCGAGCGAGGCCCGCCTCGCTCGAGGGCTCACGCCACTCTCGAGTGAGGTCCGTCTCGCTCGAGGGTCCCCGCCTCCCTCGAGCGGGGTCCGCCTTGCTCGAGGGTCCCCGCCTCCCTCGAGCGGGGTCCGCCTCGCTCGAGGTTCCCTCACGGGAGCACCTGCTCCCGCACGCGTGTACGGGGATTTAATGCTCTGACACGGCAGAGCTGCGCCACTACGCGCCTGAGAATCATGCCCCGGCGCTGTTCCGCTAACTCCCTAGAGGGAGCCCATCCCCACCACTGTGGGGAACAGTGCGACGAGGCCGATGTCAGCTCCGTGACACTGTGTCGCCCACTCTAGTACGGCTAACGCGCCGCGCCCTCGAAGGGGGGCCGGCAGAACCCTCGAACCCTCTTCTCGTGACTCCGCAGGGTCAAATCGTGATGTCAGGCCGGCGGGAGCGCCATCCCCGTCGCTGTCAATCCTGTGCGGCCATCCCAGCCCCTGCTACGCCACGCCAAGCACTGCTACAACTACTCCGACACTGTTGAGCACGCGGGGACGGGACGCCGCCACGCCTGCTACTGCACCTCGTACAAATCGTCGTCAACGGCTCCCTCGAGCCTGCCTGAAGACGCCCCGGTCAACCACCACGCCTCCACCCTCTAAGTCGCACCTGTTCAGGCACAGGACACGCCACGACGCCATGACCAGAACAAGATTCGCCAGGACGTCTGTCAACTCCATGGCACTGTACGCCATACCGTCACACGTAGCAGAATAGTGCGGCATGCCTGTAAATCGCCCTCTCCTTGACCTATAAAAGGGAGGCGACCCCCCCCCCCCCGCCGCAGGGGCATCGGGAAACAGGTAGCAGTCAATCCTACGCTTCCCGTTTTCCCCACGATATTGGCACTCGCCTCAATCACATCCTTTGGGACTTGGAGGCCGCGCCTCCTCTCCCGCCTCGCTTGTAGCCACCCCTCTACAGGCACCCCGGTGCGAAGCAATATAGTGCCTCGAGCACACCCCTCGTCGGACGTACGGCCCCGGCCGGGAACCAGGATAAACCAAGTGTCCTTAGTTGCTTAGCACCGACCATCGAGAGGCAGATCTCAGCGCTCATTACTAGTTAGTGTCGGGACTACTTTCCGCACCGACAGTTGGCGCGCCAGGTAGGGGGTCGCGCTGCAGATCAACTCGTCACCAGCTCTCTCGATGGTGATTCTCACCGAGTACCGCGGTCAGCGCTACTCCATGGGCAGCTCGGACCCCCTCCCGGCCGGATTCGAAATTCGGTTCGGGGGCCTGAACTTTCAGGCTACGGGGAATGGCTACCTGATGCGCCTCACTAACCGTGAGGAACTCCGTGCGCGGCGCCAAGCCGGGTCCGTCTCGGTCACCGCCGCACGCGTTGCCACGACACCAGCGCCCGCCAGCACGGATGTTGCGGGCTCTTCGGCGCCACGGCGCCGTCGTCGCTCCGGCCCGGTGTTCACGACGGGCGCGGCCGGAGCGCCGGCATGCTTGCGCGCGTCACCTCGCGGCGTGACGCGCTCACCGGCGAGACGACGGCCGCCCCCGGCGGGGGAGCGCTCGGTCTCGAGACCGCGCTTCCCTATCGGCCTACGAGGCGCCACGACGGCGTACGTCGCCTCCGCCAACGCCAACACAGCGATGCACAGGGTTCCCCCTGGCTGCCACATCCTGGTCGTCAGGGACCCTAGCGCCTCCGCCGGCGACGAGTCATCCCAAGGCTCCACCGACGAGCTGCCACCCGCCACTTCGCATGGATACGCGGAGTGGGACTTCTCCGGCGTGCCGGACCCAGTGATGTTCCGGTGGTTCCTCGACGCCACGGACTACTAGTTCGGCTACTCCGACCACTCCAGCGTCGGGAGCTACGACCCCGCGCAGGAGTGCTGCGTCGTAATCGCTAACGACCCAGCAAACGGCACCGACGCGGCGGGAGCCGGCGACGGAGAGGTTCCCCCTGCCCTGGGAACTGGACCGCGCATGGTTGCGGGGCCAAGCGCCCCTCCCCACTCACCGCCGCGGGGGGCCGACATCAATGCACAACTAGCCCAAGCACGCGAGCTCGAGGCCAAGCTGGCAGAAGAATACCGCACGGTGCGGTTGCTCCGTGCCTCCATCGCTGGAGAAGCCTCTGCGCGCGGCGAACGCGCGCGTGAGTTGGGCGGGCAAGCCCGCGATCGCATCAACGCCGACTTCAACGTCGACGATCCGGACACGCCCCCGCGAGCGAGCCAGAAGCTCATCGCTGCCGCGACACTACTGCGGGCCATGCCCGCCCCCTCGACGCCCGAAGTGCGGAACCTGCACGGCGAAGCGCAGGCACTCATCGAGCAAGCGGCCGTTCAACAGGCCGAATGGTCGGCGTCCCGCATCCGCCAACGGGGGAGCGCGCGGGACGATGGGGGTGCGCAAGGCCCCGAGCCCTCGGTGCACGCGGGCGGTGGTGCCGAGCGTCCCGCCAACCCGGGCGCACGCCGGCCGGGGAACGACTCCTCGACACGCGCGGGCAAGCCCAAGATGGCGACGCCGCGCGGCGTCATCAACGCCCGGCGAGCGGGCAACGCGGAGACGCGGGCGGCGGCGGGCTACCACCCTCGACGGGGTGGACGCTACGACAGCCGGGAGGACCGCTCACCGTCGCCGGAACCCCCGGGAACCCGCGTGTTCAGCCGGGAGATCCTCACGGCGAACTTCCCCCAGCGCTTCCGCCAGCCCACGACGATCGACAACTACAACGGGGAGACGGACCCCCGCGTGTGGCTCAACGACTACCGTCTGGCGTGTCAGCTGGGCGGGGCCACCAACGACGAGGTTATCATCCGTAACCTCCCCCTGCACCTCGCCGACTCGGCGCGGACGTGGCTCGAGCACCTGCCGGCCAGCCGGATCCACAAATGGGACGACCTGGTCCACACGTTCGTGGGAAATTTCCAGGGCACGTACGTGCGCCCTGGGAACTCCTGGGACCAGTGCTCTTGCACCTAGAAGCCCGGCGAGTCACTCCGGGACTTCATACGACGCTTCTCCAAGCGCTGTACGGAGCTCCGAAGCGTGGCGCAGTCCGAAATCGTGCACGCCTTCCTCGAAGGCACCACATGCCGGGATCTTGTGCGCGAGCTCGGGCGCAGCCCACCGGTTGACTCAAACGAGCTGTTCGACATCGCCACCAGCTTTGCCTCAGGCGAAGAGGCGGTGGGGGCAATCTTCGACGGCAAAAAGGGCAAGCGCGTGGACGACGCACCCGCAGAGGGCAGCAAGTCCAAGGAGCCCCATCAGAAGAGCAAGCGGGGCAAGAAGGGAAAAAAGCCGCGCCGCGAGGCGCGCGAGCAGGGGCACGACGACGGTGGCGATGAAGCCCTTGCTGTTGACCCGGCTCGAAGGGGCCCTCGACCGGCCCCTCAAGGCCCGGGGGTTTTCGACGACATGCTGAAGAAGCCATGTCCCTACCACAAAACGCCGGTCAACCACACCCTTGAGCAGTGCGACATGCTCAAGCGGTTCTACGGCCGCGCCGCCGCGAAGGACGGCGAGGCCAAGAAGGATGGGGGTGACGGCGATGCCGGCGGCTTCCCCACTGTGGAAAACGTCTTCCTTATCTTCGGGGGGCCGACCGTCGACATGTCCAGCCGCCAGCGCAAGCGGGAGCGGCACGAGGTCCTCGCCGCAGAGAAGGCGCCTCCCTCCTTCTTCGACTGGTCGGAGGACGCCATCACATTCAGCCGCGAGGATCACTCGAACCGCATCCCCAACCCGGGTCAGTACCCACTGGTGGTCGACCCAGTCATCGGGAACGCGCGGTTCTCAAAGGTCCTGATGGACGGAGGCAGCAGCCTCAACATCCTCTACTCGCACACGCTGCGCCTGCTGGGGATAGGGTTGGAATAGCTGCAGTCCAGCACGACGTCGTTCCATGGTGTCGCGCCAGGAAAGTGCGTCCAGCCCCTCGGGCAGATCGACCTGCCAGTCTGGTTCGGCACGCCGGGCAACTACCGCAAGGAGACACTCACCTTCGAGGTGGTGGGGTTCAGGGGCGCGTACCACGCCATACTTGGGCGGCCCTGCTAAGCCAAGTTCATGGCGGTCCCCAACTACACCTACCTCAAGATGAAGATGCCGGGGCCCAACGACGTTATCACCGTGGGATCATCCATCGAGCACGCATTCGACTGCGACGTCGAGTGCGTGGAACACGCCAAGGCGCTGGCGCTGGACGAAGCGCTAGTGGCCAACCTGGAGAAGATGGTCAACGAGGACCTCGACTCCGCCACCAAGCATGCCGGCAGCTTCGAGGCTGCTGAGCAGACCAAGGAGGTGCCCCTCGACCCTGCTGCCCTCGAGGGCAAGGCGTTGAGGGTCAGTTCTACCCTCGACCCGAAATAGGAAGTGGTGCTCGTCGACTTCCTCTACGCCAACACCGACATATTCGCGTGGAGCCTCTCGGACATGTCAGGCATCCCGAGGGAGGTCACCGAGCACTCCCTTGACATCCTACCTCACTCCCGCGCCGTGCAGCAACGGCTGCGCCGCTTCGACGAGTAGCGGCGCCGAGCAATCGGAGTAGAGCTGCGGAAGCTCCTCGAGGCTGGGTTCATCAAGGAAGTGTTCCACCCCACTTGGCTAGCTAATCCTGTATTAGTAAAGAAAAAGAATGGGAAGTGGCGGATGTGTGTAGACTACACTAGTCTTAATAAAGCATGTCCTAAAGTTCCTTTTCCTTTGCCACGGATCGATCAAATCGTTGACTCGACCGCCAGGTGCGAACTCCTCTGTTTCCTTGATGCCTATTCCGGGTACCACCAAATAAAAATGAAGGAGTCCGACCAGCTCGTGACTTCATTCTTCACGTCGTTCGGGATGTACTGCTACGTAACGATGTCGTTCGACCTCCGGAACGCGGGCGCAACATACCAGCGATGTATGCAGCACGTCTTCGGAGACCACATCGGGCGAACCGTTGAAGCATACGTAGATGATATAGTCGTGAGGACCAGGAGGGCGGACGACCTGGTTAGCGACCTCAACATCGCGTTCGGCTGCCTACGGGCCAACGGGGTGAAGTTGAATCCCGAAAAATGTGTCTTTGGCGTACCGCGGGGGATGCTATTAGGATACATCGTCTCCCAGCGAGGCATCGAGGCCAACCCCGAAAAGGTTGCAGCCCTCGAACGATTGGGTCCGATTCGGGACCTTAAGGGAGTCCAAAGGGTGTTGGGGTGCCTTGCCTCCTTGAGCCGCTTCATCTTGCGGCTCGGCAAGAAGGGCTTGCCCCTCTATCGGCTCCTCAAGAAGCATGAGCCTCCTGGACCACCGAGGCCCAGGAGGCGCTTGACAAGCTGAAGGCGACCCTCGCCCACGCCCCGGTCCATACACCACCTCAGGACGACGAACCTCTATACCTTTACGCGGCTGCGACCACCTAGGTGGTCAGCGCCGTTATCGTAGTGGAGTGCGCGGAGGAGGGACACGCTTTGCCAGTCCAGCGGCCGGTGTACTACATCAGTGAAGTCTTGTCCGAGACCAAGGCGCGCTACCCACAAGTCCAGAAGATGCTTTACGCAGTGGTTCTCACGCGGCGCAAACTCCGCCACTACTTCGAGGCTCACCCGATCACGGTGGTTTCCTCCTTTTCCGTTAGGGGAAATCATCCGTAACCCGGATGCAGCGGGCAGGATTGCCAAGTGGTCGGTGGAGCTTATGGGTGAAACGCTCGCCTACGCCCCGCGTAAGGTCATCAAGTCCCAAATCTTGGCAGATTTCGTAGCCGAGTGGACGGACACGCAATTGCCGCTGCCACAGATCCAGGCTGAATGCTGGACTCTGTACTTCGATGGCTTAGTGATGAAGACAAGTGCGGGCGCGGGCGTGCTTTTCGTCTCACCCCTCGGGGAGCACATGCGATACACTGTGCGCCTCCACTTCCCCGCGTCAAACAATATGGCTGAGTACGAGGCCCT
This sequence comes from Cenchrus americanus, assembly GCA_947561735.1. Taxonomy (NCBI): domain Eukaryota; kingdom Viridiplantae; phylum Streptophyta; class Magnoliopsida; order Poales; family Poaceae; genus Cenchrus; species Cenchrus americanus. The sequence continues at coordinate 5,222,924 of OX387240.1, read as the reverse complement.
ACTTTGCGGCCTCAAAATCGCCATCGAGATAGGCATCAAACGCCTTGACGTGCGGGGGGACTCACAGCTTGTGATCGACCAGGTCATGAAAAACGCGAGCTGCCACGACGATAAGATGGAGGCGTACTGCAAGGTCGTGCGAGCCCTCGAGGACAAGTTCTATGGCATCGAACTCAACCACGTGCCCCGCCGATATAACGAGGAGGCGGACGAGCTCGCCAAGATCGCGTCGGGGCGGATCACCGTCCCCCCAAATGTCTTCGCTCGGGACGTCGCCCAGCCGTCCGTCAACCTCGAGCCGCACCCCTCGAACTGCACGGAACCCTCGGGGGCTCCCTCGAATCTAGCGGGCGCGGAGCCCATGGACGAGGACCCCTCGAGCGAGGCGTACATTCTCTCCCTACTCGAGGGGTACGGCGCCGACGAGGCCGAAGCCATGGACGTGGAGCCGTCTCCCAGCGAGAGGGACTGGCGCGACAAGTACATCGCCTGGATGGACCGAGGGGAACTCCCCTCGGAACGATCTGAGGCCAGACGCATCGCCAGGATGGCCAAGTCCTTCGCCCTCATCGACGGCGAGCTGTACAAGCGCGCCGCATCCGGCATCCTGCAGCGATGCGTGCCCATCCCCCAGGGGCGCGAGCTCCTCCGGGATATACACGCGGGCGTATGCGGCCACCACGTCGCACCCCGCACCCTCGTGGGCAATGCGTTCCGCCAGGGCTTCTACTGGCCCACCGCGGTCGTTGACGCCAGCCAGATCGTGCGCACCTGCGAAGGGTGCCAGTTCTACGCCCGCAAGTCCAACCTCCCCGCGCACGTCTTGCAGACCATCCCCGTCACGTGGCCTTTCGCCGTGTGGGGGCTGGACATCGTCGGGCCCTTGCGAAAGGCGCCCGGGGGCTACACCCACCTGCTGGTCGCAATCGACAAATTCTCAAAGTGGGTGGAGGTACGCCCCATCATGAATCTCAGGGCGCAGCAGGCGGTGACATTCTTCACTGACATCGTCTATCGCTTTGGAGTGCCCAACTCCATCATCACCGACAACGGGTCCCAATTCACAGGCAGGAAGTTCCTGGAATTCTGCGACAAGTTCCACATCCGCGTGGACTGGGCAGCCGTGGCGCACCCACAGACCAACGGTCAAGTGGAGCGTGCCAACGACATGATTCTACAAGGCCTCAAGCCCAGGATTTTCGACCGGCTGAACAAGTCTGGTCGGAAATGGCTCCAGGAGCTGCCGGCGGTTGTGTGGAGCCTCAGGACCACCCCAAGCAGGGCCACCGGGTTCACCCCATTCTTCCTGGTCCATGGCGCAGAGGCCGTCCTCCCCACGGACTTGGAATACGGGTAGCCCAGAGTCCGGGGCTACGACGAAGGTGCCAACCAGAGAGCCCGTGAGGACTCGCTGGACCAATTGGATGAGGCACACATTGTGGCCCTGATGCACTCCGCAAGGTACCAGCAGGCTCTAAGGTGCTACCAAGTTCGAAAGGTGCGGCGGCGAGACTTCAGCGAGGGGGGTGTGACGCCCCAGGTCTTTAATTACCATCATTAACGCTAATGACCGGATCAGCCGAGTCAAACCGGTCAAACACCAGTCGAACCTAGGTCAACCTGGGTCATCACCCCGAAAACCTCGCCAATGAACCCTAATGAACCCCTTGACCAAGTTTCCACACACCAGCAGTCGACCCTTGGTCAAAGACACGGTCAAAACCGGCTTAACAGTTGACGTCAGCGAATGTCGTCCGGAACTTTTGCCGCGTTCTCCAAAATTCACCTAAACACTTCAAAATCTACCTTTATGAAAGTTGTCCATCTTGTTGAGGGACACAACTTTCATGTAGAGTGGCATTTCAAATTTTGGGTGGAAATTGGTGAAAAACTTGATTGACTGACAGTACCTCCTGTTTTCCAGAACAGGCCGGCATTCAATGTTGGCACGACGTTCCTGCAAAATCCGTCGAGAAAAACACTAGACGGCCTTTACAAAAGTTGTAGAGGGTAGCTAGATCTACAACTTTCGTATTCATCACTTCGTGCACTTGTATTCAAGTTTTGAGAGAAAATCGCGCTCAAAGTAGCTCAGTCTGAAACGGGCAGCGCCAGAGCGCGGCCGCGCCGCGACGTCGTGCGGCCGGCCGCGCGCGCGCGCGCCGCGCCCCTCGCGGGCCGCAGGCCCCGCCTCGGCGTCCGGGCCCTCCGGCGCGTGTTCCCGGGGTGGCCCGCGCCTTCCCAAGGTCACTACGCGTCTCTCGAGACCTCGAACACCGGGAACGCCGCGAAAACCGAACCGCCGTACGTGCACGCCATGGACCGGCGGTCCCTTTGCCGTCGTCCGGCGCGCACGCGTTCCGAGGCCTCCCCCGCCGGTCCACTGGTCGCTAGAGAGCTTGCACGTCGCCTTAAAAAGGAGCCCCAGTCCCGCCCGCGGCGCACACTGTTCCTCCCCGCCCAACCGAGCCGCCGCCGCGCTTCCCCCCCCGAGCGGCCGCGGTGAGCTCCTTTCCCGGCCAACCACCGGCCGATTTCAACCGCCTTCCACCTCCCCTAGCTCCCCTAGCGGTGTCCGAGCCGCCCCCCTTGCGAGCCCGGGCCGCGCGCGCGCGGCGGGCGGCCGGCGGTCGGTGCCGGCCGGCGCCGCCAAGGCCGCTCGCCGGAGCCGCCCCGCCCCCGTCCAACCAGCGAAACCGAGCTCCGGTGACCCCTAGACCCTCCCCCCGTCCTCTCCCGGCCAAGAACGCCGGCGAGCTCGCCGAATTCCGGTGAACAGCACTGCTGCCCGCGCCCCAGGGACTACATTGCAAAAGAAAAGATCCTTCCGAGAGCCTCCCTGCAAAAGGGTAACTCAAATAGTATTTGTGATTTGGCTGATTCTTGTAAATTGTGTAGAAAATCATAGAAAAATCAGAAAAATGCAAAACCAATTTTTTTGGATTCGGGGTGAATTGTCCTACAACTTTTTTATTCTGACCTGAGCTAATTCCTGTTAGTTTTTGCATGAAAAATACAAATGTGAAAACCTAGATCTGCAATATCTCAAACTCTATAAATCCTCTGTGTCCAATTTTTGGATATATTGTGTGTTAGGTCATGACTAGCTCCTATGCCAAAAATTGCACAAAGTTATGATGTAAATCTATTTATAAAAATGTTTTTCCCTTTCTGCCAGATCTGCCTAAATGATTTTTCTTGCTAAATATATTTATTTTTTTGAGATCAACTTGTGCATACTGTATTGTAATACCAAAATGCACATCTTGTGAAGTAATCATGATTTTTGGATTAACATAATTAATTATTATTGAATTATGCATGTTTTCCTTTGTAAATTAATAAACCAAGTTCAGTAGAGCTCCTAGGTGAATGTGCTGGTCCTTTAGGCTTGTTTAGGACCAGAGAGCATGCACAAGAAAGTTTGGATCATTTTGAGGCTTATTTATTTTTGTATGCATTTAAATTGAATCACTAGCTAGTCCTTGTTATTTTCCATAATATTTAATTTCCTAGCATCCAACACTTACATGTGGGTCCAATGGACTAGGATAGGTGCTAGTAGGCTTAAGAAACACTTCTTTAATTTTTGGTAAATTAATTGCTTAACAAAAAGCTTAAAAGCCCTTTTATTATTAAAGGGAAGGTAAATAAAGGAAAACCCCTAAATAACTCTTTTTCCTTTTTGGAAATATTATTTAATATAATTAAAAGATAATTAATTATCATTGCTGATCAGAAATTAATTCATGGACAAAAATATTATTTACACCCTTGCTTGTGAAAGTAAAAGGATTAAAGCCTTCACATGAAATGACAAGTACAATAAAAACCTTTATTCAAATGTGCAATAAAAGCATAACCCATGTACACCCAATAACCTTCCTAAAAGAGAAACATTAGATAGATGCTTGTTAAGGTGAATATGACCAACCCAGGGTTGGATAAGACAACAAACTATCACATCACCTAAACTTGCATTGCATTCCGTGTAGATCTTCCGGACGGAGATTACTCCCTTGTCCCGGAAACCGAGGAAGGCGAGGAGCAGAAGCGTCGCTGCAGTACGTGGAAGTACTCGACACCGAGGGTGCCCAGGCTAACCTAGCTGACGAAGGCAAGCTCCGGTGCATCTAACCTAGTTTTAAAGTTCTTTATTCAATTATCTATGAATGATTGAGCATTTACGTTCAGGAGTTGAATGAAACCCTAGATGCATGATCCCTAGGTACCTTTTGTCCCTATTAGTATGATAGGTCGATAGCTGCTAAGCTATAGGACCGTTACAAGTCGGGTGATGACCTCACTCGCGAGAATAGGTTCCTAGATAGGAATCACAATATATCCTAAATGGATTGCTCACGTGGTAAGAGCATGGGATCTGGGCTCCGGTCCAGTGGTTATGTGGGTTAAGTTTTTGAACGTACTAAGCACATGTCGGGTATGGGACCGGTAAGCCTAGTACCTTAATGAGACGGCTAGGGCTGGAATTGTCACTACTCTTGGGATTCGCTCTCACGGCTCGCCACCGGTGGTGTACGGTGATTCCGGGTATCTCGCGGGGTATGCCGGATAGCCTGCACCAAAGACTGTGGCCTTTCATCCCGTCCCGGGGATTTTCGGGGACGACCTGGGACATCTGTACCTTGGTGGGCAGCCTACCGTGTGTTTGGGTCTACCTTGCGTTTAAATCAATTGATTGTCGGCCTCTCACCGTTATCCGAGACTACTTACTCCACTAGTCATGAGATCCCTAATGATGGAAGTTGATGAATATTATGTTTGATTAATTGTATTGTACAACTTTGTTTGTACTAGTTGGCTAATGTAGTAAAGATTAAACCTACTAGAACTTGAGCTAAAATCTTGAAAGTAAGGACCTACTCTTTGTTACTTTTTAGCAGAAGCAACCAGTAGCCATAAAGCCTTTCGTGGTCTAGACTTGGTGAAGTAGTTATCACCGACGGGTAAGACTTGCTGAGTATTAGTATACTCAGCCTTGTTATAATGTGTTCATCCAGGTGATGCCTTCAGTGATGTGTGGCCCGGAGAGATCCCGCCCGGCTGGGAGCTGGAGTGGGTGGAGGACGACTACTGAAAGCATCATGGATGGCCTCCCGTGGTGTCTTCGCTTCCGTTAGTTTAATTCCGCTGCTTTTCGAAAACTCTGAACTATTTCCTCGTGACGAAAACTATGGTTTGTAATAATTAAACCCCTTCGGGGTATGAATTTGGATATTAATGATGATGTATCTCTGGACTCGCCTTCGAGTGAGTTTTAATGCATATATTCGATCCTTGTTGCTTCTCAAGTGATTTACCGGGCGTTAACCCGGCAACTAACGACAGGATGATACTTTATTATTGCTTAATGACCAAAGTGGATCGGTCTTAGGCGATAGTACGGTATTTTCCTGGGCGGGTTGTCACAGTTGGCATCAGAGCTTATATGCACCAGAGATTAATTAAAAAACTTAATCAAATGATTTTTGAATAAAATATGCCAAGATTTTCTGATTTTCCAAAATACGTTGGTCCGCTAAGGATAAACTAGACCGAGAGGCCCTAAAGGGAATTTTGGGTTCTTTCAGGTGGTTTAATTAAACTTATGGTTTATTTTGCTAACTTCCAGCACATTACTTTATGTCAGACTTACTTTCATGCACAACCATACTAGTTCATCACGTTTTGCCATATGTGGTGGTACCACAGGGAAGTCCTGTGAGGGACTAGTGAGACCTATTCCAATGGGTGTCACGTCGCGTCTGAGTCTCATCACGTTTTGCCATACGTGATGGTACCACGGGAAAGTCCGTGAGGGATGAGTGAAGTCTATTCCAATGGGCACTCACATCGCGTCAGAGTCTTAAATAGGACGCTGTCCATGCAGCGGCTTAACGCATGGATGCCGTTTCTATAGTGAACGGTAATGTATGTGGACGCTTTCGTGACGTGCTGGCACGAAAGGTTCGTTTTCTGCAGGTACATAACAGCGCTTCGTTAGTCGTTAAGCGAGTACCGTATAGCTCTCGACTAGATATTATAGGGAGAGACGAATAAAAGCCTTGCCACCGGCACTAACTTCGATTTTTGGCTTGATTGCCATGTGAGGCCGATTAGGACGTCTTGCATGCATGTTAAAAATCGAAACAACTAAAATGGACCTAAAATCGAAATTCCATATGTTCTCTAAGGAAGATTTTGCTAGTGTGTGCTTTTATAAACTAGAGTACCTCTCATACCTAGCTGTCATGCTGCCGAAATTTTGAAAAGTTTGTTTACCTTGTGCTAGGTTTAATTAAACCAAATTGTTAGAAACAGTTGCTCCTTAGTTAGCCTAGCTGGTAGCCGCAAGTTCCGATCTTGTTTCCTTCAGTTTAGGTTACACTTCCTAGGCACATCTAGATCTTGTATCGTCCACCTTGTTTTCCTTGTTCGATGCTCAACCTTAAAAATTAAATAGGTGTTAAAGAATTTATTTTTGAACCGGGAAAATTTGGGAAAGTTTTGAGGTTTCTGGATTTTTGGTTACGAATTTTTGTTCACAACTGCCAGAACCTCATGTCATTATGTATGTGAGCTCGCTACGAGTTCTAGCATGCAACTGTGCCCTTGTGCACATGACTACCCCGTATTACCCAACATGAGAAAAGAGAACTTTTTCCATTCTACCAGGCCGTGGGAATGTCTTGATCTTGGAGTTCAATCTTTAATCGTGATTCTCCTATCATCATGTCATTTCCGTCGACTTGTATTTTCCCTTCAACCCCTTTTGCCCTTAAACATGTTGAAGCACTAGGATATTCTTCGTATTGATATCCTTGTCCTGGTTACTTCGAACATGCAACATGAGCTTATTCCCCGTGGTCTTGCTCACAACCTTTTGAAACATAAATAATAATCATGTCCCTTCTTGAGCATGCATTTGCATAGCCTGTGCATTTGGGAACCTTGGGTGAACTAACGTGCATACGCATGGAGTGTTTTCAATATCTTCCACTCTATCCCTGGTGTTTGGTGACGTTGTTATCCCATAACTAAAGGTGTCGTGACGGAACCTAGGGCGTCATGTGCGCTGCAGCCACATGATTGCCACTAGGAGCGCACTAGGTATCTTGGTTGTGAGAATGCGACTCGCCACGCATACTCCTACTCAACTTGTGATTGTCCTCCCAATCGCTATCTCATTTTGTGGGTAACCGAGTCCTGCTAACATGCATCATAAGCACCATACTACCTGAGCATATGCATTGTGTCTTCATAAACATGTGCATCACATCACTTTTTGAAAAGCATTGCATCGTAGTGGCACGGCCATGCCACATAAGGTTGCAAACTAAATAACGCGTGAGCAAGATCGTTCGAAAGATCCTATACCAATTTATCCTTCCATACTTTCCGCTTGCATCCGCAACTAAAACTTCGTGCAAAAGCTTTCCATTACTTGTTGCCCTTGACTACTCCTATGGGCTAATCTTGAACCGATGGTGGTTATGCTCTTGCCCCATAATCCCATCGTGATGCTCCCTCAGAGTAATTCCAGAAAATCCGAGAGGACCACTTCTCTATTCCTCTATCTTGTCCTTGGAATTTCGAATCTCGGGACGAGATTCTTCTTAAGAGGGGAAGACTATGACGCCCTAGGTCTTTAATTACCATCATTAACGCTAATGACCGGATCAGCCGAGTCAAACCGGTCAAACACCAGTCGAACCTTGGTCAACCTGGGTCATCACCCCGAAAACCTCGCCAATGAACCCTAATGAACCCCTTGACCAAGTTTCCACACACCCTTAGTCGACCCTTGGTCAAAGACACGGTCAAAACTGGCTTAACCGTTGACGTCAGCGAATGTCGTCCGGAACTTTTGCCGCGCTCTCCAAAATTCACCTAAACACTTCAAAATCTACCTTTATGAAAGTTGTCCATCTTGTTGAGGGACACAACTTTCATGTAGAGTGGCATTTCAAATTTTGGGTGGAAATTGGTGAAAAACTTGATTGACTGGCAGTACCTCCTGTTTTCCAGAACAAGCCGGCATTCACTGTTGGCACGACGTTCCTGCAAAATCCGTCGAGAAAAACACTAGACGACCTTTACAAAAGTTGTAGAGGGTAGCTAGATCTACAACTTTCGTATTTATCACTTCGTGCACTTGTATTCAAGTTTTGAGAGAAAATTGCGCTCAAAATAGCTCAGTCTGAAACGGGCAGCGCCAGAGCGCGGCCGCGCCGCGACGTCGCGCCGGCCGGCGCGCGCGCGCCCGCGCGGGCCGCCGCCGCCGCCTCGGCGTCCGGGCCCTCCGGCGCGTGTTCTCGGGGTGGCCCGCGCCTTCCCAAGGTCACTACGCGTCTCTCGAGACCTCGAACACCGGGAACGCCGCGAAAACCGAGCCGCCGTACGTGCACGCCATGGACCGGCGGTCCCTTTGCCGTCGTTCGGCGCGCACACGTTCCGAGGCCTCCCCCGTCGGTCCACTGGTCGCTAGGGAGCTTGCACGTCGCCTTAAAAAGGAGCCCTGGTCCCGCCCGCGGCGCACGTGTTCCTCCCCGCCCAACCGAGCCGCCGCCGGCGCTTCCCCCGCAGCGGCGCGGTGAGCTCCTTTCCCGGCCAACCACCAGCCGATTTCAACCGCCTTCCACCTCCCCTAGCTCCCCTAGCAGCTGTCCGAGCCGCCCCCTTGCGAGCCCGGGCCGGCGCGCGCGCGCCGGCGGCAGCCGGCGGCCGGTGCCGACCGGCGCCGCCAAGGCCGCTCGCGGAGCCGCCCCGCCCCCGTCCAACCGGCCGAAACCGAGCTCCGGTGACCCCTAGACCCTCCCCCGGTCCTCTCCCGGCCAAGAACGCCGGCGAGCTCGCCGAATTCCGGCGAACAGCACCGCTGCCCGCGCCCCAGGGACTACATTGCAAAAGAAAAGATCCTTCCGAGGGCCTCCCTGCAAAAGGGTAACTCAAATAGTATTTGTGATTTGGCTGATTATTGTAAATTGCATAGAAAATCATAGAAAAATCAGAAAATTGCAAAACCAATTTTGTTGGATTCGCGGTGAATTATCCTACAACCTTTGTTATTCTAGCCTGAGCTAATTCCTGTTAGTTTTTACATTACAAATACAAATGTGAAAAACCTAGATCTGCAATATCTCAAAATCTATAAATCCTCTGTGTCCAATTTATGGATATGTTGTGTGTTAGGTAATGTCTAGCTCCTATGCCAAATATTGCACAAAGTTATGATGTAAATAGTTTTATAAAAATGTTTTTCCATTTCTGCCAGATCCGCCTAAATGATTTTTCTTGCTAAATATGTTTATGTTTTTGAGCTCAACTTATGCACACTATCTTGTAATACCAAAATGCACATCTTTTGAATTAATCATGATTTTGGGATTGAAAGAATTAATTATTCTTGAATTATGCATGTTTTCCTTTGTAAATTAATAAACCAAGTTCAGTAGAGCTCCTAGGTGAATGTGCTGGTCCTTTAGGCTTGTTTAGGACCAGAGAGCATGCATAAGAAAGTTTGGATCATTTTGAGGCTTATTTATTTTTGTATGCATTTAAATTGAATCACTAGCTAGTCCTTGTTATTTTGCATAATATTTAATTTCCTAGCATCCAACACTTACATGTGGGTTCAATGGACCAGGATAGGTGCTAGTAGGCTTAAGAAACACTTCTTTAATTTTTGGTAAATTAATTGCTTAACAAAAAGCTTAAAAGCCCTTTTATTATTAAAGGGAAGGTAAATAAAGGAAAACCCCTAAATAACTCTTTTTCCTTTTTGGAAATATTATTTAATATAATTAAAAGATAATTAATTATCATTGTTGATCAGAAATTAATTCATGGACAAAAATATTATTTACACCCTTGCTTGTGAAAGTAAAAGGATTAAAGCCTTCACATGAAATGACAAGTACAATAAAAAACTTTATTCAAATGTGCAATAAAAGCATAACCCATGTACACCCAATAACCTTCCTAAAAGAGAAACATTAGATAAATGCTTGTTAAGGTGAATATGACCAACCCAGGGTTGGATAAGACAACAAACTATCACATCACCTAGACTTGCATTGCATTCCGTGTAGATCTTCCGGACGGAGATTACTCCCTTGTCCCGGAAACCGAGGAAGGAGGAGCGGAAGCGTCGCTGTAGTATGTGGAAGTACTCGACACCGAGGGTGCCCAGGCTAACCTAGCTGACGAAGGCAAGCTCCGGTGCATCTAACCTAGTTTTAAAGTTCTTTATTCAATTATCTATGAATGATTGAGCATTTACGTTCAGGAGTTGAATGAAACCCTAGATGCATGATCCCTAGGTACCTTTTGTCCCTATTAGTATGATAGGTCGATAGCTGGTAAGCTATAGGACCGTTACAAGTCGGGTGATGACCTCACTCGCGAGAATAGGTTCCTAGATAGGAATCACAATATATCCTAAATGGATTGCTCACGTGGTAAGAGCATGGGATCTGGGCTCCGGTCTAGTGGTTATGTGGGTTAAGTTTTTGAACATACTAAGCACATGTCGGGTATGGGACCGGTAAGCCTAGTACCTTAATGAGACGGCTAGGGCTCCCGACCACCATGTGGCCATCCCATCTCCTCACGAGCGCCCCGCCTTGGGCTCGGGGGCTGGTGTGGGCAGGCTTGCCCACTGATCCCACCCGGGCGGCGGGACGTCGTCGTCAGGGATCTCCACCGTCGTCGTCTGGGAGCTACCGGCGAGGGCGGGTCCCTGCTGCTCCACCACGGCCGCCTCGGCCGCACCACCGTGGCCGCGGACTCTGCCGCGCCACCGCGACCGCCGTCTCCCGAGTGCGCCTCGGCGGCGCGCGGCACCGGACGCGCCTCCGCGGCCGCCGGGCCGCGCCGCGGCGGCCGCCTCCGACCGTGCCTCCGCCACTGCCGCGCCTCCGCCACGGCCGGCGCCCGAGTTTCCTCTACGACCGCCGCCGCGGCTCCGTGGTTGGCGTCCGCCGGCCGCGTCCCCAAGGCCTCGATCGCGTCGCGCGAGCCCCCGCTTGTTGTTGCCGTCGTGCTTACGGCCGCCCGTGTCGCTCTCGACGAGCGCCGCTTGGTGGGGATGGACGCGTCCGCCCTCAACACCTTGGCCGGTGCGAGGGGGGCACAGTTGGCGTCACCCTGCGGAAGCAAGAACTAAGTGTCAAATCCCCGCCTATCAAGCACACGGCCCCTCGAAAGGCAACTCCTTACCTCAGGGAGGAGAAGGCTCGCTTCCTCTTCCTCGAGGTCACCGCTGACGTCGCGAGGCGCGGCCGCCGCCGCGCCCTCGGCCCCGCCTCCACCGCGCGCCCGGGCTCGCCGCGCGCACGGGCGCCTCCGAGGCGCGCATCGGCACCTCCGCGGCCCGTGCCGCCTCCACCATAGACCGCCGGCGGCGGCGCGCCCGCGCCCTGCCTCGGGCGAAGGTTCTCTTGCCACCGGAGTCGGCTCCGGTGACGGGGGCGCGGGCTCCCACCTGTCGGGGAGAACCTGCCCCCTATCTTCTTCCCCTTCTTCCTCCTCTTCCTCGCCTGACGACGAGTACTCCTCTGTCCCGGGTGAGAAAAGCCCCTGCTGCTCGCGCAGCCGGAACTCCTCGCTCCTCCGCTCCTGGTGCTCCCGTCGCCGCATATTTCGCTCCCTCCTGCGCGCCACCCGCTCCTGCTCTCGCTATTGCGCCGCGCGCGCGTGCGAGCGAGACCGGGGCGTGGGCGGGTCGGACCGCGCGGCATTCACGCGCACCATCTGTGGGGATCAGGCAAAGCCTCAAAACACGCCGACGTCCCAAAAACCAGCAGAAGAAACGAAGAAAAATTCACTCACCAATTGGCCGACCGGGAGCATGGCGAACGCCCACAGGGCCGTGTCGTCGCTACGCCCCGCCCTGAGGTCGATGGCGCGCCGCGCCCAGGTGGCCGCATATTCCCGCGGGAAGAGGTCCCGCAGCAGCCGCGACTCCGCCAATGCGATGGGTCCGCATCCTCGTCCATCTCGAAGATGTGGAGTCGCCTCTCCATCAGGGGGACGATCCGCCGGTGGTGGAGGTTGGCGAGGACGCACCCCGCGGTCAGCCCGCGATCTGCCAGGTCCTTCAACGCGGCCAGAAGCGAGTCCAGCCGCGCCTGGTGCAAGGGCGGGGACACCCCGTGGTGCCAAGAGTCGGCCTTCTCCTTCAGCACCTTGCCGGTGTAGGGGCAGGCTGGCGCCGGAGTTGCGAAGGTAGAACCACCCCCGCTCCCACTCCGCGTTGTTGGTGGTCATCGTGCAGGGGATGTACTGCTCCCTGCGCGCGCTCCGCAACGCAATCGACAAGCCACTGGCACGCGCCACGTGGCGAATCCTCGGCTCCGACGTAGCCAGCGTGTGCAGCTCCGCGCGAAAGAGGTGGACCCAGAGATCCCAGTTCACCGATATCCCCAGGAAACCTTCGCAGACGCCGACAAACGTGGCCGCCTGCGAGATCGCGTTCGGCGTGAAGTTGTGCAGCTCCACGCCGTAGTGGTAGCACAACGCCCGCATGAAGCGGCTCGCCGGCACCGCGAAGCCGCGCTCATGGAAGCGGATGAAGCTGACGACGTAGCCGAACGGTGGATTGGGCACTCGGTCCCTCGCCGGCGGCTCGATCCACTCCGCGGGCTGCCCGTCCACATTCACCGCCAGCTGGCCGCCGGCGACCAACAGATTCAGAGATAGCTTCGTCGCCGTCGAGCGCTGCCATGCTGGTGGGTTAATGATGGTGATGGTCTACGGGGGAGCCATGCGAATGGGCGAAGGAGCGAGGAACGCAAAGTGAAAATGGCGCGACGGCAAAAGAGTGGGCGCGGCTCTGGAGCGGAGGCGCAAGGGGCGGGGATGGCGAACGTTAAGTGTGAAGGTAAAAATCCGCCTCGCCTCCCCCATTAGCTTTATAGTCGTACGGGTCGTGCTCTCCGGAGCGCACGCCTCGCGCGCATTAACTGCAGGTGAAAATTTCCCTCGCTGACGAGCGGGACCCACCACGACCGCGGTGGCCGCACGACTGCACGCGCGCCATCATCACGGCGCGGTAACCGGAGGGCCGCGGCGGCGGTCACGTCCGCCTGCCCAATCCGCCCACTACGCGTGCGGCCGCGGCACCTGAAAAGGCGCGCCCGCAGCGCCTAACTGCAGCCGCGACTGCGGGCATTAAATGGCCCGGTCCCTTACCAAGTAAGGAAGACCCTCGAGCGGCCCGAGCCCCAGGCTTAGACAAAACCGACCCTCGAAGGGTGCAATTACCGACCAGTGGCCTCGAAGCCTGTTCGAAGTAAACAGGCGCCATAGGTGCCCTCGATCAACAAAATTTACTGATCAGCGGTTCGAGGGCCGGCGCGGCTGAGAACCCTCGAATACGCAGATGCGAAAAGACGGGAGCACTCAGGTGCTACCCCGCACGGCCCTACTGATCAGGGGTTCGAAACCTGACCCTCGAAGGGTTCGAACAGGTGCCCCAGATCACCAGAGTCAGGGGCAACGAGGACGCGCGCATTCGAGCCTTTCCTCGAGCCCGCCGGCTCAAGGGCGCCCCACATGTCGTGTTCGAGAGCCAGCGAGCCGGGGGGATCCCACCGAGGGAGAGCTTCCGCGCCCTCGGTCCCAAGCGAACGGGACCGAGCCCCACCTAGCAAACCCGCGCAAGTGCTTTAATGAACGAGTCTCCGGACCACGAGCCTACCCTTATCGAACGGGGCATGGGCGTGCACTTGAACCACCTGCTAACAGCTCGACGAGGAATCCGCAATACACGACCCGATCGATGGGGGTTGAGGAGACCTCACCCTCCGTCCCGCGGAGGTACGGCGAGGGCGCGTTTAAAACAAGACGAAGAGCTCGCCCCGATCGCCTCGAATGGGCCCAGGCTCGGTGGCTCGACGCACGGCTACAGCCCCGGGATGCACCGAACGCGAGAATCACCAGTCGTGCGCGTGCGTCACCGAAGCCGGCTGAAACACCGCCGATGTCGGTTGAAACATGTGTAACACCCCAGGTGTTTGTTAAAGATAACTAACTTAATTAGTTGCGTTAATCATGTTTAAATTGGCTCATAAACATGTTTGACATGTTTTGCCACAAATTTGCACAAAAGACCTCAGTCAAAATCTCAAACCACGGTCAAACCCTAGATCTCCTTAAAGGCTGAAACGGTTTTCTTGCGCGTTCTCCAAATTTCACTATAGAAGTTCAAAATCGGCCAATACGAAAGTTCTTCGTTATTTCCGGAACACATTTTTCGTAATTGGCGGACATTCCAATTTTGAGTGCAAATTGACCAAAAATCGAGTTGGCTCGCGCGTGAACGGTAACCCGAGCCGTGGAAAATCTGCAACTTCGGCCGACGTTCCCGGACAAACGGTTGATCAAAACATATGTCACCCTTTGGGAAAGTTGTAGGTCTATAGCTCTTCTACAACTTTTGTTTTCGGAGATTTTCAAGTTAGTTGACACTTTTTGGAGTTTTGTAATTTTGAAAACGGGTTCGCGAAACTGGAACAGGCGCTGAGCACCGGCGACGCCGCGCCCTCGCGCGCGGGCGGTCCGGCCGTGCCGCCCACGTGGCACCTACGAGGGAGTCCGGCGTACGGACATCGAGTTCGTCGGCTCGTGGACCCAAGGACGGACCGCGGAGACTCCGCCCGTGGCCGTGCCGTACGCCGGGTGCGGGCGGGCGGGCGCGCGAGCCGCGCCACGCGCCGGCCGCACGGTCGCCTTGCCATGCCGCCTCCCCGGAGCGCCGCCACCCGGCCGAGCCTCGCGCTTTAGGCCCCGCGCCGTGCCCAAGTCGGCCCGACATCGTCCCTCTCGTCATTTTTTTTCCCCTCGCGCGCGTCGAGCTCCGCCCGAGCCGGAGCGCGTCGTCGCCGGTCGCACCGCTGCCGTCCGTCGCTGCTCTCCCGAGCAAGACCGCGCCTCATCCTCTTCGTGCACGTGCGCACGCTCCCCGCTCCTCCCTCAACACCACCGCACCATCGCCGGGCAGCCGGACGGTGCCGTCGCCGCCCGAGGCACGGGCTGCGGCGGGCAGGACCGAGCCGTGCCGGTGCAAGCACCCGGCGAGGCCGCCTCCGGTCCAATCTTCGCCAATAATCGGTCAAGGGTGAGTCCCTGGTCCTTCCTAGCCTATTCCCCGGTCCATCCCGGCGACGAGCTCGCCGGATTTTGGATTTTCCCGCCGGCCATGGCGCCTGGGGGTCACATTGCTTCTTCCTCAATAATTCCAGGGAGTTTTCCGTAATCTAGGGATCTGTTCGTAATTTCGAGAAAATACTTCGAGGGTCTGGCTGTAAAAGTAGTTTTAGGGTTACAGCAGCAACTTCGAAAAATCATTCAAAATCGTAGAAAAATCAGAAAAATTCAAAACCAATTTTGTTGGGTTCGTGGTGAAGAAATCTACCTTTTCTAGAAAACATGTATAGGGTTTTTCTGCACAGTTTTTGAATTAAAAATTCAAACTCAGTTTGGAGTGTTTTTGGTGTGATTTAAAATATACACATGCTATGAACTTGAATTTTGGATATGTTGCTCGTTATATCATGTCTAGATCTGTGGCAAAAGTTTGCATGATTTTGATGTATATATCTTCAGTTATGATTTATTTAAGCTTTATGCTAGAATAAGTTTGATGCTTTTTATAGCACCTTTAATGAACTTTTCTTTGAACACAAGTGCACCCTAGGGCTTTGACTTGATGACTAGTACCCCTGGTGTGATGGATGTGAATTTAGGGAATTGTTTACTAGGTGTTTTGGATTTAATCTTGTGTAGGAGCTTAAATTCAAATCCTGAAAAATAAATTGAATTTGCAACCATGCCTTGGTCAGAAACTCATTTTTGGCATACTTGACCTGTAGGAGAAAGTTAAGATCAAAAAGTTTATTAAATCTTTTTATATGAATTAATGTTGATTTACTAGGCTGCAATTTGTCTTTTTCATATAAATTAATTTATAAATTTTTTTAAGCCAAATTTTGGTTTGAGAGCTTAAATTAAGCATATGTTGCTGTGTGCAAAATATTAGGCTCATTGGAAGTGTTTTTGATTTAATTTGGATTTATAGTTGAAAGGCTTGTTTTAAGTAATTAAAGAAAGAAATGGAAATTAAAGTGTTAAAATTGTGAAATCATGTTTCGGTTCTGTTTTTGAATTTTAATCACACCCCTTACTGTTTGGTGAAGTTAAGTAACTTAATTTGGTTATATGTACACATTCACCATCAAGATTAACTTTAATTAATGCATATGCATGTATACGTGTAGATTTACCGAGCGGTACGTACACACTCACCCAGGAGGGAGACGGGACCGTTGATGGTGAACTGAACCAGTTGAGTGGACAGCAAGACCTGGACCAAAGTCCAGAAGAGCCCAAGGCTAGCGTTAGTGTTGAGTTAGAGGAAGGCAAGCACCGGTTCATCTAACCTTTTGTTTTAAAATTTCATGCCTTTTTCATTTCAGTACTTATTGTTTACTTGTGCATTTAAGTTTCAGGAGTTGCTTTGAAACCTAGATGCATGATCCTTAGGACTCCTATGCTCTTTTACTAGTATGTTAGGACGCTAGTGCCATGCTTTAAGGACACGGTACAAGTCGAGTAATGACTCATTGCTCGCGAGATATAGGATATTCTTGTTGGAATCATACGTTGGTTAAAATGACTCGCTCATGTGGTAAGAGCAATGGGTTCGGTCTCGGCCGAGTAGCATTGTGTTGGTCCTAAGCTATTGAACGTACCAAGTACTTGTCGGGAATGGGACCGGTAAGCCTAGTACCTTCTGAACCGGGGCGGGATCTTTCTAGCTACCGCTTGGGATGTGTCTCGGGCTAGCTACCCGTGGTATAGTGTGTGAGTCGGACCGGGTCGGGTTAGACCCTCCGGATAACCGTGTACCAGAGTTTGTAGCGTGTGATCCTAAACTGTGGGATGTTGGGAACCGCCTGGTTGGGGTAGACACTGCACTTGGTCTACCTTCTTCCGTGTATCTTGGGTTTACCTTGCAAGGATATAAATCGATCGATCGTCGGTCACTCGCCGTTATCTGAGTCGGCTTGACCATTGGCTACCCCATGTTTATTTATGGAACATTTTGGATTAATATTGTTACTGTTTAATATTGTTTGCACAACATGCTTGTTTAGTACGAGTGCTCACCTAGGCCGATTAACATACTAGAATATGAGCTAAAACTTGAAAATAAGGATCCACCCTTAGTCGCTCTTGGCAAAACAAACCCGGCGGCCAAAAAGCCTTGCATGTCTAGTCTTACTTATTTATTTTTGTCGGGTAAGTCTTCTTGAGTATTAGTACTCGGCCTTGCTTAATTTGTTGTTTTCGAGTAATCCCATCGGCTGGTTCTATTCCGGATGGTTGGGAGCTTGAATGGGAAAACGATGATGAGGAGTGATATGCATGGATGGCCTCCCGTGTGTATCATGCGCTAGTTTATATTCCGTTGTTTAAACTGCGAACCATGTTTACTTTTATGTATGAAAAACCTGGTTTGTAATAATGTTGAACTTGTGAACCTTTCATGTAATGTAATGTTGTACTACGGTCCCGCCTTCGTGTGGGCTTAGCGCATATCGGCGATCTGTTGTATGTGATTTACCGGGCTTTACCGGCGAGAAGCGACTTAATAATTCTTTATTATTGCTTAATGGCCAAGTGGACCGGCTTAGGCGATAATACGGAATTATTTTGGGCGGTTCTGTCACAGCTGGTACCAGAGCGATGATATGCACCAGAGTAATTAAAATACCTTAACAAACTTGTTTTTGGAATAAAAGTTTCCAAGATTAATAATCTTGCTAAGAGAGTAGGACGTTAAGGTTTGATCTAGTCCGAGAGGCCCTAGAGGGAATTTTTGGGTTCTTTCAGGTGGCTAGTATTCTATGGTGTATTTAGTCTGACTTCCAGCACATTTATTCCTGTCAAAACTTACTTTCATGCACAACCATACTAGTTCATCACGTTTTGCCATACGTGGTGGTACCACGAGGGAAGTCTCGTGAGGGACTAGTGGGACCTATTCCAATGGGTGCCACGTCGCGTACGCGTCTCATCACGTTTTGCCATACGTGGTGCTACCACGGGAAGTCTGTGTGAGGGACTAGTGAGACCTATTCCAATGGGTGTCACGTCGCGTACGAGTCTCGTCACGTTTTGCCATACGTGATGGTACCACGGGAAAGTCCGTGAGGGATGAGTGAGGCCTATTCCAATGGGCACTCACGTCGCGTCGAGTCTTAAATAGGACGCTGTCCATGCGGCGGCTTTACGCATGGATACCGTTTCTATAAGTGAACGGTAATGAATGTGGACGCTTTTGTGAGTGCTTTGGCACAAAAGGTCTTGAATATCTGTGATTTTACGGGGTACACTAACCACGGTTGTTAGGCACGGTAATTAAGAAACGAATAGCTTCCGACTAGTTATTATAGGGAGAGACGTTTATATATGCCCTGCCACCGGCACTAACTTCGTTTTTAAGCTTAAAAGCTTTGTGAGGAAGTTTAGGACGCTTTTTGCATCATGTAAAAGCTATCAAACCAAAACTGAAGTCAATTCATGTGTTGCTTGGTCTCTATTTAATGTGTGTTTCGTAAGGACCAATCTTGCTAGTGTGATTGCTTTGATCAGGTGTTAAGCAAAATTGTAACTAGATGTTGTCCAAATTTTCTAAGGTTTATCTAGAATATTTCTGGCTAGGTGCTCGTTAGGGAAATTGATCATCACCTAGTTAAGTTTGCTTTCTGAATTTTTCAGGAGTTTAGGATGTTTAAAACTGAAGTTAGGATCAAAATGGCTAGCCTAAGTCTTGCTGAAATGCTGTCAAAATCCTGAGTTAGGTAGAAAACTCAATTTTTACCTATAGTTCCAAACAGATCCTTCCCAGAGAATCTATACCAAAAATGTTTATTATACAGCATACTTTGTGCTGCCAAAATCTCATGGTCATCGGGTTCTTAATTTTAGAGATATGATCTTTTTAGTGAAGCGCTGTCTTGCTGAAATTTCTGGGCAACAGCACTCTGAAAATGGATCTTTTGCACCTTTTTCCAATACGATATTATGCAACCCTTGAATACCAAAACTACTCCTTAGGTATCTATCTACCTCCTGTAGAAATCTCAAGATCACTAGATTTTTAGTTTGAAAGTTATACCCAAAACATTAGGTCTCTGTCCTGCTGAATTCAGAACTAATGATCTCTGAAATTCAAATTTTTAGGTCATCTTCCTTTGGGATATAGAGCAAACCTTGAATACCAAAATGATTCATAATTTTGTGATAGCAATGCTCACAAAATTTCAGCATTCATGCATGTGTATATTGAGAAATATCGAATTTTAGTCAGCTACTGTTTGCTGTCCAAACTGCTAGACAGAGCTTTGGTAAATGAATTTTTCAACCCCAGTAAAGGTTAAATCTGTTCTGGAGTTGAATACCAAAGTTGTGGATATTGAAATTCTACATATGCTTACCAAAATTTAGAAATTTTTGACACTTGAGGCGAGAGATATGAATTTATTTCTAAGAGCTGTTGCTGTCCAAATTCTGAAAACTTCCAATTAAAGTCTCCTTAGACATGCCTATTTGCCATTTTGTTGGCAAAATTATGGATGTATATATAATGGAATATCACATGGTTTTGATGGACGGAAATCCTCTCCTCGGTTTCGGAGGAGTAGTTGATATAGAGTCAAGCGGTAACGGTCCGTCACCGCCATCGAACTAGTGCCATGCATGTGGCTATTGCCTCCCATTTGGTGTGGTGATCCATGCATGAGGCTAGCTCAGTTTGAATATGCTCTCGCGTAGCAAATGCGTTATTAGCACCATGAGAGCATGGCCCAAGGATTGGGTACCAAATGAAATCATTTGATAGCTGGGATTTTTCTTCCAGCGAAATCATGAAAAGGTCTTCTTTTAAATTCCTTGAAATTTTGTGAATAATTAAAAAAATACAAGCGTGGGTTGAAACTTTGTGTTCGACACACTCATCAAATTCAGCCTCCTCGTGTTCCTACTCTAAGAGTTGTGAACATGTTTGTGAACCTTGGCTTGCTGCACAACCGCAAAGGCAGAGTAGAGGTTTTCGGATTCGTGAGTATGATTTCTTAGCTGATGTGTTCACTCCCGTATCATGCGGGTATGCTCTCTGAAGCACTCAACTATTTCCGGATGTTGACATCATGGGTTCGATCACTATTAATCTCCCAACCTTGAAAATGTTTCTTTTTGACCTTGCTCATCGATTTTGAGGGCAATAAAATGAATGCGAAGTATCGACACCTTCTTACCTACATAAGGAACATATCATATCTTTTGTCAAGTCAACTAAAACTCCGTTGTGCTCTTTTTCTTGGTCGTTTTCCCCACACTTTCTCAAGATAGGAGACAACACTTCAACTCCTTATAGCCATGAAACGTTGGTCCCACAACTTTCTGGCGTTGGTATCCCTATTTTTCTCACTCTAAAGTTCCTTGCCTCAAACTTGATTTTTTTCCCTATGCTTTATCACAAACAGATCAATAAATTCTTATTTATAAGTGTGAATAATTTTGTGGCATGCAAGTTGGAGCATTTTATCACAATGCATATGCTTACCTTAACAACACATTTTCATTACGCATTATATAACTTGTGCATTTGGGAAATCTTGGGTGACTAACTTGCATATGTATATAAAAAAATCCTTTTTCTCTACCTTCCTTGTGGTTGATGATGTTTCCCTAACTAAAGGTGCCGCGACGGAACCTAGGGTATCATGTGGTGCAACGACCATGTGATTATCACAAGGAGTGCGCTTGTGTATCTTGGGTTATGGAAAATGACTCACCACAATTTCGTTCCCTACTCTTTGTTTGCTTCCCCCTTTTCTTAACTAACTCCATGGGTGCAATAAAGCATACGGACTATGCACCATGAGCAACATATCTCATGAGCATATGCATCACGCATTCATAAACATGGGCATCATCATGTGTGCACTGCATCATACCCACATCATGTGCATCTCTCATTAGGCATCATGATATCGGCACCATATGTTTGTATGCATATTCATCATATGCACAATCGTCATATGCACGTGCATCATTCCCATGCACTCATCAACCGAGCATCATCATGTGCACCATCCCATGGTGCACCAATCATTTATATGCATTGATATTGCAATCCTACCTGATTGGTGCTTCTTTTCAAAAAAATAAAATAAAATAAAATAAAACCATTGCACACTTAATAACAGGAAGGATATCACCCTAAATCACTAACTAAATAAACTATGAGCAAGTTTGTTTTGAGATTTTTGGCCTCCATGTGCCTTTTTCCTATCTTCCATTTTTGCTACTCATAGGAAACTTGTTGCTAAATGCTCTCTACAATTTTGGTATCCTTAAAATATCCTTTTAAGTTAACTTTTGACTCTTTGAGTTACCATCCCACTTCTGGTTACTCTCAAAAGGAAATTATGGAAATTTTTAGAGCCCTTGCAGAACGTCTTTATTGACGATCCTTTAGTTAAGGAAATCCTTGTCACGTCCACGGGTTCAGTTCTCTGACCTCCCGATCTATTGCTACGTTTCCTTATTACTTGTTTCTATATTTGGATTTTTGTTCTCTTGGGGAAAAAGCCGATCGGATCCTCATGGAATTTCGGGGAAATGGAATCCACCACGGGAGATCGGTCAATCTTCGACCCAATGAGATGTTCCCGTCTCTTCCACCAACACGGGAGGTGGTGGATATCTTTGCCAACACCATGAAAATTTTGGAGGGCCAAAATTTGGTGTTAAGCCAACTAGTGCAAAATGTCATCCATAATCGTTATCAAGGGCTATCGCAAACTAGTCTATCCGACAGTCTTTCCCAAGCAATATCAGAATCTATTATGGAGCAGGTCTATCTATTCAATCTCTTGATGAATCATGAAGCTCAAAATCAACAGAACCAAGATTCCAATCAGCAACTCGTAGATTCACTCATGCCACGGTCTCAACTTCCTATGGACCTTACGGAGGAAGACAGAAGAAGTAAGAGTCACAAGCGAGATTTGCCAAAGATTGATTTAAATGGATGGGAAATTACATGCACCGAACTCCCCTCCCGTGAGAAAAAGCCAAACAACCCAGCTAGTGTTGTGGATCAGCCCATCAAAACCAAGTGGTTCCCAAGGTCCAATACACCCACACCTCATCTCTGCTTCAATTGTAGAGACCCTGGACATTTTGTGAGGGAGTGCCCGAAAACTGAGCAGAACAAAACAAATCGGCACGGTCAAGGCTCAAGAGCCAAGCAGGGAAGTCAAGGCAAACGACCAAAACCCCAAGTGGAACAAGGCAAACATAACTTCACGGGTATACATTTCTATTTGAGAACAACCTCCCCTAAGCTAGCCTTTTTAAATTCCTAATCTCGGGACGAGATTTCTTTTAAGGGGGGTAGACTGTAACACCCCAGGTGTTTGTTAAAGATAACTAACTTAATTAGTTGCGTTAATCATGTTTAAATTGGCTCATAAACATGTTTGACATGTTTTGCCACAAATTTGCACAAAAGACCTCGGTCAAAATCTCAAACCACGGTCAAACCCTAGATCTCCTTAAAGGCTGAAACGGTTTTCTTGCGCGTTCTCCAAATTTCACTATAGAAGTTCAAAATCGGCCAATACGAAAGTTCTTCGTTATTTCCGGAACACATTTTTCGTAATTGGCGGACATTCCAATTTTGAGTGCAAATTGACCAAAAATCGAGTTGATAGCGCTGTGAACGATAACCCGAGCCGTGGAAAATCCGCAACTTCGGCCGACGTTCCGGGACAAACGGTTGATCAAAACATATGTCGCCCTTTGGGAAAGTTGTAGGTCTATAGCTCTTCTACAACTTTTGTTTTCGGAGATTTTCAAGTTAGTTGACACTTTTTGGAGTTTTGTAATTTTGAAAACGGGTTCGCGGCGGAACGGGCGGCGAGCGCCGCGACGCCGCGCCCTCGCGCGCGGGCGGTCCGGCCGCGCCGCCCACGTGGCACCTACGAGGGAGTCCGGCGTACGGACATCGAGTTCGTCGGCCGTGGACCCAAGGACGGACCGCGGAGACTCCGCCCGTAGCCGTGCCGTACGCCGGTGCGGGCGGGCCGGCGCGCGCGCGCGCGCCGGTGCCACGCGCGGCCGCACGGTCCGCCTTGCCATGCCGCCTCCCCGGAGCGCCGCCACCCGGCCGAGCCTCGCGCTTTAGGCCCCGCGGTCGTGCCCAAGTCGGCCCGACATCGTCCCTCTCGTCATTTTTTCCCCTCGCGCGCGTCGAGCTCCGCCCGAACCGGAGCGCGTCGTCGCCGCCTCGCACCGCCGCCGTCCGCCTGCTCTCCCGGGCAAGACCGCGCCTCATCCTCTTCGTGCACGTGCGCACGCTCCCCGCTCCTCCCTCAACACCACCGCACCATCGCCGGGCAGGCCGGACGGTGCCGTCGCCGCTCGAGCACGGCTGCGGCGGGCGGGAGGACCGAGCCGTGCCGGTGCAAGCACCGGCGAGGCCGCCTCCGGTCCAATCTTCGCCAATAATCGGTCAAGGGTGAGTCCCTGGTCCTTCCTAGCCTATTCCCCGGTCCATCCCGGCGACGAGCTCGCCGGATTTTGGATTTTCCCGCCGGCCATGGCGCCTGGGGGTCACATTGCTTCTTCCTCAATAATTCCAGGGAGTTTTCCGTAATCTAGGGATCTGTTCGTAATTTCGAGAAAATACTTCGAGGGTCCAGCTGTAAAAGTAGTTTTAGGGTTACAGCAGCAACTTCGAAAAATCATTCAAAATCGTAGAAAAATCAGAAAAATTCAAAACCAATTTTGTTGGGTTCGTGGTGAAGAAATCTACCTTTTCTAGAAAACATGTATAGGGTTTTTCTGCACAGTTTTTGAATTAAAAATTCAAACTCAGTTTGGAGTGTTTTTGGTGTGATTTAAAATATACACATGCTATGAACTTGAATTTTGGATATGTTGCTCGTTATATCATGTCTAGATCTGTGGCAAAAGTTTGCATGATTTTGATGTATATATCTTCAGTTATGATTTATTTAAACTTTATGCTAGAATAAGTTTGATGCTTTTTATAGCACCTTTAATGAACTTTTCTTTGAACACAAGTGCACCCTAGGGCTTTTACTTGATGACTAGTACCCCTGGTGTGATGGATGTGAATTTAGGGAATTGTTTACTAGGTGTTTTGGATTTAATCTTGTGTAGGAGCTTAAATTCAAATCCTGAAAAATAAATTGAATTTGCAACCATGCCTTGGTCAGAAACTCATTTTTGGCATACTTGACCTGTAGGAGAAAGTTAAGATCAAAAAGTTTATTAAATCTTTTTATATGAATTAATGTTGATTTACTAGGCTGCAATTTGTCTTTTTCATATAAATTAATTTATAAATGTTTTTAAGCCAAATTTTGGTTTGAGAGCTTAAATTAAGCATATGTTGCTGTGTGCAAAATATTAGGCTCATTGGAAGTGTTTTTGATTTAATTTGGATTTATAGTTGAAAGGCTTGTTTTAAGTAATTAAAGAAAGAAATGGAAATTAAAGTGTTAAAATTGTGAAATCATGTTTCGGTTCTGTTTTTGAATTTTAATCACACCCCTTACTGTTTGGTGAAGTTAAGTAACTTAATTTGGTTATATGTACACATTCACCATCAAGATTAACTTTAATTAATGCATATGCATGTATACGTGTAGATTTACCGGGCGGTACGTACACACTCACCCAGGAGGGAGACGGGACCGTTGATGGTGAACCGAACCGATTGAGTGGACAGCAAGACCTGGACCAAAGTCCGAGAAGAGCCCAAGGCTAGCGTTAGTGTTGAGTTAGAGGAAGGCAAGCACCGGTTCATCTAACCTTTTGTTTTAAAATTTCATGCCTTTTTCATTTCGGTACTTATTGTTTACTTGTGCATTTAAGTTTCGGGAGTTGCTTTGAAACCTAGATGCATGATCCTTAGGACTCCTATGCTCTTTTACTAGTATGTTAGGACGCTAGTGCCATGCTTTAAGGACACGGTACAAGTCGAGTAATGACTCATTGCTCGCGAGATATAGGATATTCTTGTTGGAATCATACGTTGGTTAAAATGACTCGCTCATGTGGTAAGAGCAATGGGTTCGGTCTCGACCGAGTAGCATTGTGTTGGTCCTAAGCTATTGAACGTACCAAGTACTTGTCGGGAATGGGACCGGTAAGCCTAGTACCTTCTGAACCGGGGCGGGATCTTTCTAGCTACCCGCTTGGGATGTGAAACGACCCGAATTTCCGCGAACGGAAACCCGACTCTCTGCACCTCCGTGATAGTCCCAGGAAGAGGCTATCACGTGCAATCTCTGTCTCAAGTGGTACAAATCCATACAACACGGGAATAAGAGAAGAAATACATAATATTATTATTACAACATCAGAGTACAACTCTTCGGCACAAGCCGGGTACAAGTCCCACAGGACTGAATCAAGAAAGGTAAAACACCTACGCAGCGGATCTACATAAGCGAAGCGTCTCCAGCTCCACAGGCAAACTCGAGCATAGGACCAGCTCTAGTCTTCACACCTTCGTCCCAGAAGTTGTAGTCGTAGTCGGTCACCGAGTCTGAAAGGCCAGCATCTACCCGATAAGCGGGTAGGTCATGTCAGCTTCCCAACAAAGAGCAAAAGCGGTGGTTGAAACTAGTATGCATGGATAATACCTATATTGGGCTGTAGAAAGTTATGCATGCAGCAATGCGGTAGCAACAATCAAGGTAAGCAGAATATGCAGCGAGGTCCACCCCTCCGGGAGGTCCACACCCTCGAGGTCCACACCTGCGAGGTCCACACCTCCGGGTCCGCACCCCTCAACAAGGATGTCCACACCAAAGCGGCCGAATCACAACCACGATCCGGCTCCCAACTCTCATCCGCGATGTGGGGCCCACCTGCTCCTATCCCCACATCTCAACGGCCACGGGCGGGGCTCACTCACTCGGGGGAGAGAAGAAGCACAAGAAAAGAGTCTAGCCGGGTGAGAGATCGGAGGACCGTCCATAACCGGTGGACACGGACTATAGCTATAGGTTTAACACTGCGCGGAGGTTGTACAACTGTACCCGCCCGAGTAGAGTCGGAAACGGTGGCCGCCGTCCCAAACCCTACCATACGGCTGGAGCCCAAGTAAGTGGATAGTACCCTCCTGCGTCTCCGAGTCTGGCGCAGCCTCCGCTGTAGAGCTCATACTGCCAGCGAGAGGTCCCTCGAAGCTGTGGAACCCTTCCCCGGCCTCGCCGGGGCGAAGTCTTCTAAGGAGAAAAGCCGTCTCCCGACACGATCACACCGATCCTCCTACAGGAGGGATGCTATCCACTACGAGTCTCACCCCGCACCCCCGCCCAATACAAGGCGGGCGGTCCGTACGGTAAAAGTCCCCGAAGCAAGGTCAGGCCGACGATCGGTCCTTAAGGGCCGAGAGCGAGCACTCACCATCTCCATCCCGTCCGACACACCGCTCGGGCGAGAGGCCGATCGCATCTCCCCGAGATAGGCGTTCTCAAGTAACCGAACGACTCGCTCCCGCGAGAAAACACGTCAAGGGGAAACACACCCGTAACTCACGCTAGAACACACCGAGATCTCCCACATCTCGGTCAAGCCCCGAATACTATCCATAATCAAGCAACAAAAGTATGGATAGTTGGTATATGGGACTAGCTAGGGGTCTGTAGCTAGCCCCGAGGTAGGTAAAGCAAGGAATCAGGATATAACAAATACCAAGGCAAGGCTAATCAAATGGCTATGCAATCTATCAAATCAAGTAACATAAATATAGCACTAGCATCTAATAGCATGCATGGGTTCTACATGGTTGGGAGTGACATGACACCTGCGCGGTAGTCGTCGTAGAGTAGTAGAGGTTGAGCACCCTCTCGGGCAAAGTCGGGGTAGTCACGTCTCCTCAGACGTCGCAGCTCGGGTCTTCAACAAGAACACAAGCCTACACGAGATGCGACGTGGAAATAAATAACGAGCATTCATCTAATGCAAAAACATCATTAAGAACCAATTTAGAGGATCCAAATAAACTCCAGAGTAAATGCAAGCAGCACTTGGTTTAATTAATGAATATAAAGCAATTGGTTTTAAAACAAAAGTAGTTTAAGCAACTAGTTTTATACACTAGTAAACAGGGTAAGATCACGAGTTAGCTTACGGGTCTTACGGCTAAGATCTTAGGTAGCCAAGCCCAAGCGGGGAGAGGCGGAGAGGCCGAGATCAAGCTCTTACATGGTTTTAGCTCACAGAGGGTTGAAGCGGTAGCGCGAAGGATGATAGCGAAACAAGGCAAAGGTAGTAGAAAAGGCATTATCATGCCAAGAGATGTGGCTACCACTCGGAGGAGATGAAAGGATCACTAGTGACCGATATTGGGGGCAAAGTGACGGGGGCAAGCTTAAGGGCGCCGCGCGCGGTACAAGTGAAGCGACAAAAAGAGGGAAGGCAAAGGTGTAGAGAAGGTCGACGATGAGATAGTGGGGTAGAATTCCTGACCGCGGTACGCCAATGGTCAGTTGCGGGGCTCCGGCGTCCCAGACCCACATTGGCACAGTGGCGGGCAGCGGCCACGAATTCTACTCCTAGAACGCGGGGCGAAAAGGGGCTCGGCTCAAGGGAAAGAGCGGGTAAGGATAGGATAGCAGTGAGCGTCTCAAAATTATGAAACCAACGCAAGTGGTTTCATAATTTTCGGAGCTCCGGATAATTAGTTATGAATTTCCAAAGATAAAAGGTTTTATGAATTAATTTCCCGAATTATTTATAAAAGAGAAAAGGATTTTTAGTTTGAAAACAGGGTTGGCATCCGCATGACGTCATCATGACGTCATCGTCACAGATGGTGGGCCGAAATTGGGTCCAAAAGGGTTAGTGGCCCAATGGGCCGACCCAGCTTGGCCCAAGGTTCCAAAGTCCGGAAAAAGTCCTCAGACTACGTTTGCTTCGGCCGGTTAGTCTTTGGACCAAGGTGGGCTCCGTTGGGTCATAGCCCAAACAAGTGCCTGGTGGTTATGCTTGAAGTCCGGATCCGCTCCCCCGAACTCGTCCGGGGTTCGCTCGACCCGGCGACCGCGGGATCCTTTGTGTCTCTAGTGATCCCGCGCGCATGTGCTCCGGGCGTGGCACCACTCAAGATCGGAGGAAAGGGGGTCCCGCCCAAAGTGCTCGGCAAAATGCCGGACGGGGGGCGGTGGCGCGGTGGGGCTGCCGGCGTCGGGATTTGGCCGTCGAGGCCGCGCGGGCACCGCAGGGAGAGAACATCACCGTGTGAATGGGCCGGGCCACGGATTGACGGCACGTGCGGGCTCAACGTCGACAGCCCGGTCACAGTGCCGGCGTGAGTGATGGTGCGAAGCAGAGAGCGGCGGAACGGGTTCAGGTGAGGTAGTGGCCTGCGGCCTGTCGACGCGTGCTGGGGTGCACGACGGCGGAACAGAGACGGGATCCTGCAGGAGAACAGCGGCGCGAAGGCCGGGTAAGGGTCGGTGCAAGAAAAAGGAAGAATCGTGTGCTGCACTCATTTGTGCAAAACATCAAACACGTGGAGGGCATGCCACGGTGAGGCTACTGAAAATGCACCCAAGTCACTAATGTTCACAGGGAGCAAGTGCAACACGAAGGTTGGCGACACAGGCATGCATCGGAGGGTTAGAAGGAGTTGGCTTGGTCGGATGGCTCACCAACGGGCTCGTTGACACTCATGTCATTCTGTCGAACACGTTGTGGGCGAGGTGGACGGATGTCGTGTTGGGAAAGAAAGAGGGGCAACAGCTAAGTTGGATCCTGCAAGGGACGTTCACGGCACGAAGGCCGGCTTCTGGAACAGAAGAAGGGCGGCGACAAGATCAACTCGCGGTACAGGCATTTCATCGAACAGATTGTGTGCATGTCCGGCTCGCGGATTTGGACATGCCAACAACGGCCTTAGGTAACCCGGGACACACAGGAGCAAGCACGGCTCGAAGGCGGCGGCACAGGCAGACAAGATAGCGTAATAGGTGGGTCTTTGATTTGTTCCAGCATTCAACGAACAGTTGGTATGCAAGGGCGAGGCTTGGATGTGAGCTCACCGTGGGACATGTCAAAGGTGCGACGGTGCAGGGAGAGGTTGTGGACGGTCCCCATGGTGCGGGTCGGTGAGGATGTCGACAGGCAGTGTTCTAGAGCTTCAAGGTCTCTTGCGCAAAACGTCGAGCAGGTGGCGGGTGGCAGCGGCTCGGCTGACACATACCATCGAACACGTGATGCGCGGTGTTGAGGGAAGCCTGCAGCTTGGGGACAGGTAGCGCGACGGGTTCGTGACCTGCAAGGGATGTCAAACAGCGCGAAGGCTGGCTTCAGATACACAGGAGATTACTGCGGTTTGGCCCTTGGGCAAGCTCGCCATGCACAAGACAGGGAGCTCGAGAAGATGCGCTCACCATGGCGTGCGTCAAGTCGTGGTCGACGAGTTCGATGGCCGATGCTCCAGGGCGGCGAGGGCGCGGCCCCAAGGCACCACAGCGCGGCACCGGACCTCCAGCTCGGTCAGGTGTCAGCAGCAGCTCAAAGGCATAACATCAAGCATGTGCTGGGCAAGGTGGAGGCCGGGAGCCTGGTGAGGTGCACGGCGGCGTCTTGCTCGGCCCTGCTCTGGACTTCCTCAGAGCAGTTGTTCCCAACGGTGGCCACCATGGACGCGCGGTCTTCAAGGGTGTCGACGTGCCCGGCGACTAGGCGTCGGCTCGACGCGCTCCTGAGCTCCAGCACGGTGCAGAGCTCCAGGGCGACGGCGTGGGTGCCCAAGACTCCTCGCAGACAGCAGCAAGCAGCGGCGGAGGCGGTGAAGACGTGGTCGGCTCGGTGCCGCGGCGCGCGCGCGGCTCGTCCGGTCGACGGCGGTGTTCGCGGCGACGTCTTTAGCTCGGCGACGGGGTGGACATGGCGGGCGTCCGGCCTCCCGCTCGGTGTGTCGCGGTCCATGGGCGTCCTCGGCTCCCCGGATGGCAAAGGTGGGATACTCCCCGGCGTTGGTGGCGCGAGAGACCCGAACGGCACCGCGCATCCGGACGGTGGTGGCGCGGGGAAAGGGCCTCGGCGGCGGCGGCTCGGGATTCTCCCTTGGGCGGCGGCGGTCCGGGAGAAGGAGGGTGAAGCCGATTTACGAGGGCGGGCTAGGGTTGGGCGAGTGCGGTAGACGGCGGTGATCCTTGGCGTCCGTGCCCATGGCCACGCGGCGCGCATCCGGCGGCTTGGGCGCGATGCGGGGCAGGGAGGTGCGCCGCCGGCCCCTGTTCGGAGTGGGGAGAGCGCACGGTCACAGGGAGGGGAAAGGTGAATAGCCCCCTGCTGACAAGTGGGTCCCGCCGGTAAGTGAAAGAAAAAGGGGGAGAGAAAGGTTGGCGGGCTGGGCTGCACAGATGGGCTTCGAGATTTGCTTAGAGGCCGGCGGCCTGCTGCTGCAAGGTGGGCTTACACAAGCAAAGGTGGGCTGCCACTGTTATCAGAGTTAGATAGGATTTGAAAATAGGTTTGAGTATTCTTCACAATAGTTTTGGATTTTGTTTGAATTTGAATAGAGTTCAAATTCAAACTCCACACAATTTGAAACTCCAAATAAAATCCAAGAACTCCAAATCACAATTTATACCATACTTTTAGAAATAGTTTTTATATGGTTTTATTTATATGGAATTTAAGATGAGTGGCTAGCAATTTGGCTCAAAATTTGGTAGCACACAAGTTCAAACAAAAAGTTTTAAATTTTTGCGAAAATTCACACATGGGAAAAACTATCAAATTTCTGGGATGTTACAGGATGTGTCTCCGGGCTAGCTACCCGTGGTATAGTGTGTGAGTCCGGACTGGTCGGGTTAGACCCTCCGGATAACCGTGTACCAGAGTTTGTAGCGTCTGATCCTAAACTGTGGGATGTTGGGAACCGCCTGGTTGGGGTAGACACTGCACTTGGTCTACCTTCTTCCGTGTATCTTGGGTTTACCTTGCAAGGATATAAATCGATCGATCGTCGGTCACTCGCCGTTATCTGAGTCGGCTTGACCACTGGCTACCCCATGTTTATTTATGGAACATTTTGGATTAATATTGTTACCTGTTTAATATTGTTTGCACAACATGCTTGTTTAGTACAGGTGCTCACCTAGACCGATTAACATACTAGAATATGAGCTAAAACTTGAAAATAAGGATCCACCCTTAGTCGCTTTTGGCAAAACAAACCCGGCAGCCAAAAAGCCTTGCATGTCTAGTCTTACTTATTTATTTTTGTCGGGTAAGTCTTGCCGAGTATTAGTACTCGGCCTTGCTTAATTTGTTGTTTTCGGGTAATCTCATCCGGCCCGGTTCTATTCCGGATGGTTGGGAGCTTGAATGGGAAAACGATGATGAGGAGTGATATGCATGGATGGCCTCCCGTGTGTATCATGCGCTAGTTTATATTCCGCTGTTTAAACTCTGAACCATGTTTACTTTTATGTATGAAAAACCTGTTTTGTAATAATGTTGAACTTGTGAACCTTTCATGTAATGTAATGTTGTACTCTGGTCCCGCCTTCGTGTGGGCTTAGCGCATATCAGCGATCCTGTTGTATGTGATTTACCGGGCTTTACCCGGCAGAAGCGACTTAATAATTCTTTATTATTGCTTAATGGCCAAGTGGACCGGCTTAGGCGATAATACGGAATTATTTTGGGCGGTTCTGTCACAACATGAACCACGCCCACTGATAAACTTCCGCGAGAAAACCCCTGCAAGAGCACTCACGCTCCTGCAGGGCTTCGGGGGCTAGACTAGCGGGTCCGCTGACGCGGCCCCACGGAAAGGCATTTGCGACCGGGAGGGAAGAGCGTCCTATCAGTAGGCTCCAGCATCTGCGGGAACCTGACCGGTACACCCGCAGGTGCTCGGGGGCTACTGTCGGGGACAACCATGAGAGTCCCCTAAAAACCGGGGGGAATCCTGCTTAAAACCTGCAAAAAACGCAAAACGCAAACCCAACCTCGGGCCTAACGCAAAATATACACACAACACGATCCACGCCGTGGTGGCCCCCGCGGCCCACCGAAGCGGCCCAGCAAAACGCCCCCTCGAGCGAGGCCCGCCTCGCTCGAGGGCTCACGCCGCTCTCGAGTGAGGTCCGTCTCGCTCGAGGGTCCCCGCCTCCCTCGAGCGGGGTCCGCCTCGCTCGAGGTTCCCTCACGGGCGCACCTGCTCCCGCACGCGTGTACGGGCATTTAATGCTCTGACACGGCAGAGCCGCGCCACTACGCGCCTGGGAATCATGCCCCGGCGCTGTTCCGCCAACTCCCTAGGGGGAGCCCATCCCCACCACTGTGGGGAACAGTGCGACGAGGTCGATGTCAGCTCCGTGACACTGTGCCGCCCACTCTAGTACGGCTAACGCGCCGCGCCCTCGAAGGGGGGCCGGCCGAACCCTCGAACCCTCTTCTCGTGACTCCGCAGGGTCAAATCGTGATGTCAGGCCGGCGGGAGCGCCATCCCCGTCGCTGTCAATCCTGTGCGGCCATCCCCGCCCCTGCTACGCCACGCCGAGCACTGCTACAACTACTCCGACGCTGTTGAGCACGCGGGGACGGGACGCCGCCACGCCTGCTACTGCACCTCGTACGGATCGTCGTCAACGGCTCCCTCGAGCCTGCCTGAAGACGCCCCGGTCAACCACCACGCCTCCACCCTCGAAGTCGCACCTGTTTAGGCACAGGTCACGCCACGACGTCGTGACCGGAACAAGATTCGCCAGGACGGTCGTCAACTCCACGGCACTGTACGCCATACCGCCACACGTAGCAGAATAGTGCGGCATGCCTGTAAATTGCCCTCTCTTTGGCCTATAAAAGGGAGACGATCCCCCCTCCCCGCCGCAGGGGCATCGGGAAACAGGTAGCAGTCAATCCTACGCTTCCCGTTTTCCCCACGATATTGGCACTCGCCTCAATCACATCCTTTGGGACTTGGAGGCCGCGCCTCCTCTCCCGCCTCGCTTGTAGCCACCCCTCTACAGGCACCCCGGTGCGAAGCAATACAGTGCCTCGAGCACACCCCTGCTGGACGTACGACCTCGGCCGAAACCAGGATAAACCAAGTGTCCTTAGTTGCTTAGCACCGACCATCGAGAGGCAGATCTCAGCGCTCATTACTAGTTAGTGTCGGGACTACTTTCCGCACCGACAAAAAGTCATGCCAACACCGAAGGTAAACTCATGGCTAGGTTGATGGAATTTCACCGTCAACAGTAGGAGAAGCACCCAACGGAGACTAGGATTCACACGATGGTGAATCCGAACTTCGGTAAAACAAATCCTTGTGTCTCTTGTTGGTTTACCTCACATTTACCTTGATATATATATCCTTGCTTGCTTTTGTCGTATTGGTGGAGCTACTCGGTTGCTAGTGTTTGTGAAGTGCAGGCACCCTATATTAATCAAGGAACTGATCCTTAAGCCATACACCAAGTTTGAGTTCAAGTTAAACAAGCAAGCAAGAAGGAGAAGAAGAGGGGAGTCACTGCCAGGCAAACCCGGTGGCACCGGATTTGCAAAACTGGTGGCACCGGTTTTGGGCAGTGTGCTTATTTCGCTGCGAATGCGCCAGTCCAGAGATTCCGGAGATTTCTCCAGAGATTCCGGACTTTCCAGAAACTCCGGAGAAAAGTCCGGAGTATCCGAGGTTCACTGATAAATTTGTTTTAAGTGGTGATTTTCAGGACTCGCCTATTCACCTCCCCTCTAGGCGACATCAAGATCCTTTCAATATGTCTTTTGGCGTATTTAATGTGATGTGATGGAGGGAGAGTAGAGAAAACATTAGAAATTTTAGCCAACTAAACGAGACCATGTGTTTTCAGTAGCAGACGATATTGATCCTTTCAATATGTCTTTTGGCGTATTTAATGTGATGTGATGGAGGGAGAGTGGAGAAAACATTAGAAATTTTAGCCAACTAAACGAGACCATGTGTTTTCAGTAGCAGACGATATTCTCGCCGACAACGAGACGCATATGGCGACTTCGTCAATCTCGAGGATTTACTGACACAGTCTTCGAAAATTATTCTATAGTTAAGCGGCCATTCGGGAGGAAATCGAGTTCCCCAGGCAGCCCAGGCGCGAGAGTCGCTGCCGTCCCTTTCGTCTCGTCACATCCAGTGATCAGGGAGAGAGGGACGGGGTCGAGACATCCATGACGACATCGTCGTTCTTCAAGGCAGCCGCCAAGCCGGGCAGGGCCGCTTGTCCCCGATGATCCAGAACTCGTGCACGCTTTACTTTTGGGTGACGTGAGAATCCTGCTCCCGACAGGTGAATTCTGTGCTCTGCACCAGACCAATGGACGCCGCTGGGAGCCTGGAGTTGTGTTAGCATGATGTGGAAGCTGTGGACTGGAGGAAAACTCAGTGGCGAATCAACATGTTTACCAGACATGTATGACGATAAAGCTAGTGTTAGTCTTTTGGCCTTGAGTTGTAGGACTATACTATACTCTGCCTTACATCTGCAGCACACGGCCTGTCTCTGCCTTGTTGCTGAGTGCAATCAAGTTGTTTAATCAGGTGAGGTTCGTATCGGAAAAATAAACGGAAAATTATAATCGCAGACGCTACCCTCTCTGGACACCGCACCTGCACAGACCATGTGTGCTCAATCATGTTATATGCACAAGAATTCTGTAACATTGGGTTTGGGTAAGTGAGCTTGTTTGCCTGCTTCAACTTTCACAGGCGGCATCCGCATGTCGCATGCGCTCATGAAACGGAGATCATGGCTTTTTTTCTGAACGAACCGCACAGGACAGTGCGTGTTTCATTGATATAGCAGAAAAAATACAAGACTATGATCCTGGGAGATCACATGCAGGAAACTGAAAAAAAATAAAAAGGAACTCACCCGGTTGGATTGGGACATCAACACGGGTCACTGCATAGTCTACACACTAGCCGGTTGGATTGGGACATCACCCCGACCGAGAACGCTCTACACACAACGACGACATGGAAGACAAAGCGCAACTGCAGCTCCACCCAACAGACCACACTTAAGTAAATATCGAGAACCACTTTAGCGAAAACCACCGCCGACAGAAAAACCAAGGGGCAGGCAGCACCGCACCGAAAGGACCGCCGCCATGCGGGACCCAACGCCACCGAGCTGTTGCAACCAAACCGACCACCCGACGACGTGAAGATCACCGAAACCGAAGCCACCCACTCTCGCGTGCGCGGGGACTACCAACCCGCCACTCGGCACGCCTCTCTCGTGCGCGGGGACCTCCAAACCCGCCGCACGGCGCACGCTCCAGACTCGTCTCTAGAATTGCCGTCGAAGAAGCTCGAAGAGATGCCCTGCCCCCAGGAGCCGCTACAAGCCGCAGACCACCATCGTGACTCGAAATCATGACGTTGCTTCCTCCTCGCGCAAGTCGCCGCCATCAAGTTAGAAGGCCGAAGAAGTCGCCTGCGCCGTCTTCCGACGTTGTACCGCACCGGGAGGTTTCAACTTAGCTGAAAACCCCGCCACGATCCGCTGCAGGCCAAGTCCTCTCCCGTTGCTGTTGCTGCAAGCGCCGCCCATCAACGTTGTCCCACACTGCACTGGAGATTGCCAAGCAACACCAGGCGCCGAGGAACGCAGCGAGCAGTCGAAGCAGCAGCCAAGAGAAGACCCACGGTCACCAACAAGAGAGCCGACGACGAGGCTTGAAGTAGACAACCCCCTTTACACCTGGCAAGCGACAGAAACTTCATCCCCAGACGAAGAAACCGCGAAAAGCAGGCCGACCATGCCGATGAGCAGAACGATGTCTCTAAAGACGACGCCTCCAAGGAGGTTACGACGCCCGCAGACGCGGCCGTCGCTCGTCCAGAAGCTGGACTGGGTTTTCACCCAGAAACCTCGTGCAACAGGATTGTCGCTCGAAGATGGCGCCCTCAGCAGAGAGAGCGACACCCGTGGGCGCCGCCGCCATACCACCAGAATGAGTCTGACTAGGGCTTTCGCCCGGAGCAACAACGCTGCTGCAAGCGTTCGCCGCAGCAAGTCGGCGCCACCCCTGCGGCCGCATCAGCCAAGGAAAGTCCCTGTCGCAGCATCCCACCACCCGCCGTCGAAGCTTCGTCTCACTACCGCCGTCCCCACACCTCAGCCGTCCCCGCTGGCGTCGCTCGCGCAGGGCCGAGCATCTCGCCTGCCGCCGCCGCATGCGGCTTCCACGCACCGCAGCCGCGACCGACTCGGGGCGGCTAGCGGTACACCGCCGCCGCACTCCCCACCACCTCGCCGATGGCGCCCTCGAAGCGCACCACCACGGTGCCGTGCCACGAGTGGCGGAGCCGGTGGCCGCCGCACCACCATGGTGTCGCGCCGGGGGCGAGTGTAAGTGCAATCAAGCCCTATGAGGGTTTTGGTGATGTTGACCACACAATTAAAGAGCTAATGAGCCTTTGAGTTTGTTTTGCGGCATAGAGTTATTATCACGGGTGCAAAAGATTGATTGGAGACCCCTCAACTTATTACAAAAAGGGATGCCTATGCTACTTGGAGGAGTTTATTTATTTTTATCTTTTGAATTTGAGTATAGGACAATCCGTAGTATCAAGAGGGATACTAATGGTGAGTTAGGGTGGTTTCAAGTGCTCATAATCCATCTTTCCAAAACCTTAATCCTCACCCCAAGGAAAGTAACCCAAATGCTTTGCTTGGCCGATTCTTTGTTCGGAGGTTCCGAAGTTTTTCTCGGAGGTTCCGACCGTACGGGCTACGATCTGTAGAGTTTTCAAAAGTCGGAAGTTCCGAGATTTTTCTCGGAGGTCCCGAACTTTGGAATATAGCCGTTATCGTTCCGGATGCCGGGGGTATTTATACCCCACGGTCCCCAACGGTTATCTTCTTCCTCCCCTTGCGCAGAACGCCGTTCCTCACTGTTTCTCTCACCTTGCATTCACTCCTAACCTACTCTCTTCCAAATCCTTGCCTAGCATTGATTGAGAGTGGATTCTTGAAGTGAGTTAGTGAGCCAATCCCTTCTCCCTTGGAACTTGAGCACTTGGAAGAACCCTAGCAAGCTTGGTGGATCTATTACTCTTGGAGCTTTGCTCCTAGACGGATAGAGATTCTTGGAAGCTCTCCAAATCGATTTGTGGAAGCTCCAAGGTGTTTGTATTACCCTTTGTGACTCTAGTGGAAAGCCTCCACCTATTACCCAAAGTGATAGGTGTGAGAGATGAGTTGACCTTTGTGGTCCTAGCCTTTTGTGGCATCCTCAACAACGTGGACGTAATCAAGCCTTTGTGGCGAGCTGAACCACGGGATAAATATTTGTCTCTTGCGTGCTCTCTTTTACTTACTTGTTCATGCTTGTGCTTCGATCTACTTTGTGGTAACTTCCTAGCTTGTACTTTGCTTAGAAATCCTCTTGCTAGGTCCTAAGTACCTCTTAGAATTTAGTAGATCCGATTTCCATGAAGTTTCTCGCAGCTCTTGTTATTTGTGCTCTGTTCTAACAAATTGTCGGAAGTTCTAAGTTTATTCTCGGAGGTCTGCCTCGTTCGGAGGTTCCGAGAATAATCTCGGAGGTTCCGAGGTCCGACCTTTGTTTTCGCGAAAAAGTTTAAATTCCGTGTGCGAGCCTATTCACCCCCCCTCTTGGCCACATTGCCTCGATCCTTTTCAATTGGTATCAGAGCGGGTCATCCTCGTAAACACCTAACCGTGTGAGGATATGGCAAGTGATGATGACAAGCACGAAGAAGAGCAGTTTGAAGACATACCAAGCGAGGCTGAAAGTGATGCCTCGGAAGTGGGAGATACATCAGCTCAAGAGAAGTTTGAAAAGCTTAAAAAGGCTGTGAAGGAAAGTTCAAAAGATGGAAGCAAGAAAAGCAAGAAAGAGAACAAGAAAAAGGAAGAAGAAGAAGAAAAGAAGAAAGAAGACGAGCAAGCGAGAAAAGAAGAAGAAGAGAAAGAAAGAAGAAAAGAAAAGAATAAAGAGAACACCTTCACCAACTCCATCACCATCCTCGTCATCCTCATCGTCGTCCTCATCTAGTGAGAATGGAGATGATGATGATGAGTACTACGGCACAAGAATTCCCAAGCGAACAATCAAGCCAAAGTCGAAGCCCAAAGCAAAGAACGACTACAAAAGCGTATCCTTTAACTATGATTCTTTGGATGTCAAATCCAAGGATGAAGTGACTATTCCCGTTGTCAAATTACCCCAATTTGATGGGACTAACTTTGCTAAATGGAAGCATATGATGAAAGCTTATTTAATGGGCTTAAGCTTGGAATTGTGGAATATTGTGTGTGTAGGTTTTGAAGATCCCAAAGATTTTAGGAACCTCACTCCAATTGGCCGACGCAACATTAGAAGGAATGGTCAAGCTACAAGCATACTCCTTAGTGCCTTGAATGCCCAAGAGTATAACCGTGTTAGTGGACTTGAGATTGCCAAGGAGATTTGGGACATTCTCCACATTGCACATGAGGGTGTTGACAAGGTCAAGAAATCCAAGATCAACATATTGATGGCCGAGCTCAAGAGATGTTTGATAGGTTGATGGTTATTGTTGTAAAGATAAGAGGTCTAGGTGGTGATGAGATAGATGACCACTTTGTTGTGAAAGTAATGTTGGAAGCTTTTGCACCAAGGAATCCTATTTTAGTCACCTTGATTAGAGAGAAGAAAAGGTTTGAGGAACTCTCTCCAAATGATGTTCTTGGAAGAATTCTCACACATGAGCTCATGGACAAGGAAATTCAACATAGAAAGAAGATTGGGGAGTTGGAGGCTAAGTTAAACAACTTGAAGGTTAAAGAGGTGGCTCTCCACTCTCACAAGTCAAGCAAACCCTCCTCCTCATCCAAGCACACCACTTCTTCCAAGCCTCTCAAGTCAAAGTCCAAAAGGGTGGAAGTAGAGAGCTCCACAAGTGATTCAAGCGAAGATGAAGATGAAGGTTCTCATGTTGAGATTGGAGACATGGCCTTGTTCATGAAGACCTACAAGAGAGGATTGAAGAAGCAAGGGTACAAGTTTGCCAAAAGGAAGTTTCCCAACAAGAAAAAGAGAACTTGCTACAATTGTGGAAGTACCGAGCACTTCATTGCCGATTGCCCTAATGAGAAGAGGGAAAACGAAATGAAAAGGGTAAAGGGAGCTACAAGAAGGATCAAAAACCACACTACAAGAGAAGACACTATGGTGGTGAAGCCCACATTGGTCATGAATGGAATTCGGGATGAAAGCTCTAGTGAAGAGGAAGGGAAGAAAATTGCAACTGTGGCTATCAAGAAGCTTCCCTCCACCTCAAGATTGTTCAACAATTTGACCGATGATGAAGAGAGCACATCCATTCATTGTCTCATGGCCAAGGGTGAGAAGGTAAAAACTGCCCCAAAACCCTTTCCTCAACCTAGTGATGAGTCGGAAATGGACTCTAGTGATGATACTAGTGATGAAGAAGCTAACCAACTTGTTCGTGAAATGAATGAACAATCTAGAGATTTTATGGCTAAGCTAATAATTGAACTAGAGAAAAGCCAAGACACCATTATCTCCGATAGAAGTGAGATTGAGGCTTTGCGTTTGGAAGTCAACCAAGCAAAGAGTGTCATAGCTACTCTCAAGGAGGACCTTCTTCGTCACTCAAGCTCAATGTAATTCTCTCAAGTTGAGGAATGAAGAGCTTGAGGAGCAATATAGCCTCCTTTGGAGTAGCACCTCACATCCCTCGAAGGTAAAAGGCAACTCTAGTGCTTCTACTAGCAAGGGCCGTGATAGATGTTATCATATTGATGTTGAATCTTATGCCACTAACCTTGCTAACATGGAAGCTTTAAAGAAAGAAATTGCTAGGTTGAACTCAATCATAGCTAGAGGGTGCATGGGTGAAGAAAACAAAAGACCAAGATTCACCAAAAGGAAAGTGTTAGAAAAGAGCAAGAATCCAGGCTTTGGATATATTGAAGGTGGCAAGACCAATGAAAGAAAAATCATCAAAGAAAAAGAATGCCTTGAATTCAAGAGTTCTGGATTTCTGTTCTCCCAGACCCCGGAGGTTCCGACCCCCAAGCCCGGAGGTTCCGGAGTCTGGAAGCCCCGAGCAGCTCAGACAGTCCAACTCGGAGGTTCCGAGAAAATTCTCGGAAGTTCCGGGGACTGCAAAGACAGGACAAAGAAAAGGAGCAAAACTCAGAAGCGGCATGGTTCCAGGGCCTCTAACACTTGTATGCAGGTTGAAAATCATCCAATGGTGCCTAGAAGAAACTTGAGTCCCAACAAAAGCAAAGCCCATGCATCTAGAGACATACCTCCTAGCTATGTGTTGAGACGCAACAATGTTGGTAAAGTTGTTGCCACGTATGTTGGAAGTGAGTCCAACATATATGTGAAAAGATCACTATGGGTTCCAAAAGTTTTGGTTGCTAACGTGGAAGGCCCCAAGTCAAATTGGGGACCTAAAAGAAGGAACTAAATTGTTTTGTAGGCATACTCCTCCGGTGGTTCAAGTTGGGTGCTTGACAGCGGATGTACACATCATATGACCGGAGAAAAGAGTATGTTCTCATCCTATCTCCATTTGGAAGGACCAAGGGAAACCATTGCATATGGAGGGGATACTAAAGGAGAAGTCATCGGTGTAGGTGATATTCCTATATCTCAAAATTACTCAATTACAAATGTTCTTCATGTTGATCCGTTGGGTTACAATCTATTATCGGTTTCACAACTTAGTGAGATTGGTTTTGATTGCCACTTCACGGATAAGGATGTGTCCATCATAAAAAGGGAGGATTCCTC
The DNA here is from genome assembly GCA_947561735.1 of Cenchrus americanus. Taxonomy (NCBI): domain Eukaryota; kingdom Viridiplantae; phylum Streptophyta; class Magnoliopsida; order Poales; family Poaceae; genus Cenchrus; species Cenchrus americanus. The sequence continues at coordinate 5,182,016 of OX387240.1, read as the reverse complement.
TATTGTCCTCACGGGTCGCTTGAGGGGGAGGCTTTACCTAGTTGATCTCAACAAAAGTAAAGTTTCTCCCAAGACTTGTCTAGTGGCAAAATCTAGCATGGGTTGGCTTTGGCATCGCCGTCTAGCCCATGTTGGCATGAGGAACTTGGCCAAACTTTTGAAAGATGAACACATCCTTGGACTAACAAATGTACATTTTGAGAAAGATAGGATTTGCAAAGCATGCCAAGCCGGAAAGCAAGTAGGAGCACCTCACCCACCAAATAGCATCCTCACTACTTCAAGCCCATTGGAGCTCATCCACATGGATCTATTTGGACCGGTGGCCTACATAAGTATTGGCGGTAACAAATATGGCTTGGTTATTGTTGATGATTATTCTCGCTTTACGTGGGTGTTCTTTGTGTTTGACAAGAGTGAAGTGCAAGGAAAGGTGAAGACCTTCATTAGAAGAGCACAAAGGGAATTCGGGCTACCAATCAAGAAAGTGAGAAGTGATAATGGCTCGGAGTTCCGGAACACCTATGTTGAAGAATTCCTTGATGAAGAGGGCATAAAGCATGAATTTTCAGCACCTTATACCCCTCAACAAAATGGGGTGGTTGAGAGGAAGAATAGAACTCTTATAGAAATGGCAAGAACCATGTTGGATGAGTAAAAGACTCAAGACATCTTTTGGGCCGAAGCTATCAACACGGCTTGCCATGCAATCAACCGCCTCTATCTTCACAAGTTTCACAAGAAGACCTCCTATGAGCTTATTACCGGTAAAAAGCCCAAGGTGTCTTACTTTAGAGTGTTTGGGTGCAAATGTTTCATTCTAAACAAGAGGCCCCGAACCTCTAAGTTTGCACCAAAGGTTGACGAAGGATTTCTTCTTGGTTATGGTCCAAATGAGCATGCTTATCGAGTCTTCAATCTAACCACCGGGAGGATTGAAGTCACGGTAGATTTGACCTTTGATGAATCTAATGGCTCTCAAGTGGAGCAAGTTGATTTGAATGTTGTAGGTAAAGAGAAGCCATCTTGTGAAGCAATCAAGCAATTGGCCATAGGTGATGTTAGACCAGTTGAGGCACAAGAGGAAGATGAAAACCAAGCACAAGCTTCAACACCACTCGAAGGGCCAAAGCCACCGGTTCGGGAGCGGTGCGGACTTCGGAGGTTCCGAGAATTTCCTCGGAGGTTCCGGAACCGGCATCGGAATCCAACCTCCGAGAAATTCTCCGAGGTTCCGGGTCCGGAAGTTTAACACAACAAGACACCTTGAACCGACGGAGGCGATCGGCAAGGGGATGTCCAAGGAAGTACATCCGAGCCCCAAGGCGACGAAGATGATGAAGATCAACCTCTACACCAACCTCTTGGACCATCACATCCTCGTGTACATCAAGTCATTCAACGGGATCATCCCGTTGACAATATTCTTGGGAGCATAAGGAGAGGGGTAACAACGCGATCTCGTCTTAAGAATTTTTGTGCATTTTACTCGTTTGTTTCCTCTCTTGAACCAACCAAGGTAGAGCAAGCTCTCGAGGATCCGGATTGGGTGGTGGCTATGCAAGAGGAGTTGAACAACTTTGAAAGAAACCAAGTGTGGGAGTTGGTGGAGAGACCAAATACAAACATCATTGGCACCAAATGGGTCTTTCGGAACAAGCAAGATGAGTTTGGTGTTGTGACTAGGAACAAATCAAGATTGGTTGCTCAAGGGTACACCCAAGTTGAAGGGCTAGACTTTGGAGAAACATATGCACCGGTAGCAAGACTTGAAACAATTCGGTTTCTACTAGCTTTCGCTACCCATCATGACTTCAAGCTCTATCAAATGGATGTCAAGAGTGCATTTCTCAATGGACCAAGCAACCACCGGGTTTTGAAGATCCCAAGCGTCCTAATCATGTCTACAAACTCCATAAGGCGCTCTATGGGCTAAAGCAAGCACCAAGAGCATGGTATGAATGCCTTAAGGATTTCTTGCTTAAGCAAGGCTTTGAGATAGGCAAAGCCGATGCTACTCTCTTTACTAGAAAAGTTGATGGTCATATTTTTGTGTGCCAAATATATGTCGATGACATAATATTTGGTAGTACTAATGAAACTTTTTGTGAAGAGTTTAGTAGGGTGATGACAAAGAGGTTTGAGATGTCCATGATGGGTGAGCTCAAGTTCTTTCTTGGATTTCAAATCAAACAAGCTAAAGAAGGGACGTTCATATGTCAAACCAAGTATACAAGGGATATGTTAAAGAAGTTTGACATGGACAAGGCAAAGCCCATCAAGACTCCAATGCCTACCAATGGACACATGGACCTCAATGAAGAAGGGAAATCCGTGGATCAAAAGGTATATCGCTCCATGATCGGCTCTCTTCTTTACTTATGTGCATCTAGGCCGGATATTATGCTTAGTGTGTGCATGTGTGCTAGATTTCAAGCTAACCCGAAAGAGTGCCATCTCATGGCCGTAAAGAGAATCTTGAGATATCTAGTGCATACCCCTAACCTTGGCTTGTGGTATCCTAAGGGCTCCACTTTCGATCTACTTGGCTATTCGGATTCCGATTATGCCGGTTGTAAAGTAGATAGAAAGAGTACATCGGGGACTTGCCAATTCCTTGGTAGGTCTCTAGTGTCTTGGAGTTCTAAAAAGCAAAACTCAGTAGCCCTTTCCACCGCCGAGGCCGAGTATGTTGCAGTCGGCGCATGTTGTGCTCAACTACTTTGGATGAAGCAAACCTTAAAAGATTACGGATGTCACTTTTCCCATATCCCACTTTTGTGTGACAATGAAAGTGCCATAAAGCTTGCAAACAACCCCGTAAGCCATTCTCACACAAAACATATAGACATCCGTCATCACTTCTTGAGAGACCACGAAGCCAAAGGAGATATCGTTTTAAGTCATGTGAGCACCGACAAGCAACTAGCCGATATCTTCACTAAACCTCTCGATGAGTCAAGGTTTTGTAGTTTAAGGAATGAACTAAATATTCTTGATTCTCGTTGCGTGGTTTGATCTCTAGCATGCCATATTTGTTTGCTTCAATCGTTAGTGTTCTCCGAAAATTTTGTTTAAAAAAATGTGTGAAAACTTTATCTTAAAGGTTTTTCAAAATCTACTTTCTTATCCCTAACTTGTCTTAAGTGGCTATAGTTGTGTGTGTGAATGCTTGTTTTCTAGCCACTTGAGTCAAGGGTACCATGACCTAAGAATCTCGGTTGAAAGTAAGTTCAAAATCTCAAAAGGAGAAGAAGTTAGTCGTCTCCGGAATTTAAACTTCGGAAGCTCCGAGAAAATCTTTGGAGGCTCCGGCCTCACAAGTTCGAGAAAATCTTCGGAAGCTCCAATCTTTATAGACTTAGCGCTCGGTCTCAACCGAAGGGGAGTTGAAGGGAATAAAGCATCTTCGAAGAATATTCTTTTTACCTAGGGTAAACCGAGCCTTCCCTTTCACCGCGGTCAACCTCTCGGATCTACTTTCACCGCTTCCCCTTCTCTCTCTCCCGACGCGAAACCACAACACCCATCCATCTCCACCGCCTCACCGCCGCCGCTTCCCTTGCCGCCGGTGACCACACCGCTTGCGGGCTACCCGCGCGAAGCGCAGCCGCCTCCCTCGTTCGTGGGTCGCCGCCGGAGGGTGCCGAGGAAGGGCTCGCTCGGATCCCGTACGGTGAAGAAGAAGAAGGCTCCAATCCGCATCCGTTCTCGTCGTTTCCTCGGCGTGTACAAGCTTTGAAGATCTCCGTCTTCCTTCTCCTTGATTTCAATCAAGGTAATCGAAGGCCTCACTCTAACCCTAACCCTAGTTCCTAGATCTACATCTTGTTAGGGTTCTAAATCTTGGAATTCGTAGAATGTTGCCTATCTATCCCGTCCGGAATGCCCGTGTTGCAAGTAAAGCTAGGTTTAGTTGAAAGTTGAATCAAATGTCGAATGAAGTAAAGTTGACGGGGGCTCGGAGGTTCCGAGAAAATTCTCGCAGGTTCCGAACCCCCGTAACCCACTGTAAGCTGACCTTGATTCAAAGTTCCACTGAACTTCACTTCACCTGTAACATCCTTTCTCACTTGTCCTAGTTAAATTCAATCATGTTTGCTTTCTTGGTTAAAATTCAGTTGAAAGTTGAATCAACAGAACTGTCCTCTGTCAGTACACTGACTTCGGAGGTTCTGAGAATTTTTCCGGAGGCTCCAACTCCTGGAGGTTCCGGTGTCTGTACTAACAAGTGACAGTCTGTGATTCAAAATTCCACTGAAAAGTAATCAATTGAACATCATGCTAATCTTGATCCTCTATTCTTATCAGTCCTGATCCCACTCTTATCTGCTGCTCACATGTCTCTCTAACAGATGTCTGGCACTCCTGTGGACAAGACATACACCAAGAGGCAGAGGCCACCTTTTGAGACACCTGCTGGTGAGAGGGCTTTCAAATTAGCAGCAAGAGCAACAGCAGGTGGCAGTGGCAGCAGAGGAAAGGCCACCCCTAGAAGGGGCAAAGGTGGCAGTTTGTCAGGAGGTAGAGGATCTGGGTCTACTGCCCATGTGGATGATAATGGAGGGACTGAAGGCAAGACCATCCCTATAGAGCTAGAAGATGACATGCCCCTAGGAGAGATAGACTCAACCTATCTCAAGTACCACAAGGGGCTGCTCAAAAGGCATCCTCCAACCAAGTATGACAACTCTGTGTATATTGAGCACACCAACTATGATGGAGCAGGATTCTTGGTCAAGAAAGCCAGAGAGGAAAATCCCTATGTGAACCCCAAGATGGCAGCTATAGATTATAGATTTTGGTCTGTCTTCCACTTCAAGTTCTATGAAACTGTCCTTAACACCAAGATGAAGCTAATCAAGATGAAGTGGATAGACTTCACCCATCTGGAGGCAGCAGAGGAACCTGTCAAGGAGGAGGTGCTTGATTTGGTGGACAAGTATAAGATGAGGGACATCATGAGTTTCAAATATGATTGGAACATAGAGGTTCTAGCTCGGTTTCATGCTACCTTCTTCCATGAAGACAACAAGGAGACCATCCACCGGATGACGGAAGGGGTACATTACAAGATAGATTTTCTCACTTTTGCTAGGTCGTTTGGGTTCGGCAAGGAGGACGGGGAGGAGGCCGACATAATTCATTTTGAGGCCCATATGAACCCCAATAAAATTGCTTTGCGGCTTATGAGTATGAAGAGTTGGCTGATGGCTCCACCACAGCTCTGAAATCAGTGTTTTATGTGCTCAACAATATGTTCAGGGAAACCATATACCCAAAAGGGGGCAGTGACTCAACCAGCCTTAGGAGGTTTGCACCAAACCTGCTGGCTAGGTTGCTGCCTGGAGCTAGGCCATTCTCTGTGAGCAGATTCATATGGTACAACTTGGTAGAAGTGACAGAGAGTGGGAAGTGCAACCTGCCTTATGCTCCTTACCTTATGTACATGATAGAAATGGTTTCCGGGGTCAGCTACAAGAAAGATGTTGAGCATGCATCCTACCAAGTAAAGCAGTGGCAGCATCAGAAGAAGCAGCACATTGTGGAAGAGCACATCCTTAAGAAGGCCAGCACCAAGCCATCCAGATCTGGTCCAGCAGTAGGAGAAGAAGGATCCAGCAGGGCTCCCATGCCTGCTGGTCTGCACAAGCTGAGAGGGATGATTAGGGACACCTGGAGGTACTACGGATGGACTTCCCATCGGCTTTTTGAGCTCGTGGGAAGATATGAACAGATTGCTAAAGCACCGTGGGGCGTCCTTCGATGCCATGCACCATCCTCCTCCTCTCTTCCACCGACTTTCCGCAGTACACTACCAGTGAGGATGAGGGTGAGAAGGAGCCTGCTACTCCCATGGCTGAGGATACTCCTGCTGCCCACTTTGCTGCAGATGAAGAAGATGAAGAGCCACTTGGTACTAAAATGGCCAGGCTGAGGAAAGAGGCTGCTGGCAAGAAAGCAATGGGGTCTTCATCTGGTGCTAGACTCAGGAGGAAGGCCACTGCTGGGAGGCCTGTCAGAAGACCCATAGATCTGTCCTCATCTGGTTCTGACCTTGGCTCTGACAGCACTGTCCCTGAAGCAGAAGAGGAGGACTCTGACTTCAGTGATGAGGAGTGACCTCCCTAGGTTCTGTTCTCACTTCCTCTCTTCTTTTCTTTCCTTTTTGTTAAATTGTTGACAAAGGGGGAGAGATGAAGATTGAGAAGCATATAAAGACCTGGAGCTCCTTCTGGTGGCCTGCTAACCACAGAAATTATTTTGTTCTTTTGGTGAGATGAGAGTGCTAACTTATCTCATAAACTCCCGTTGGTTAATTGGTGAACTGCCGTAAAGCTTTTTAGCTTGCCTCTGTTGGCAAGCGAGTTCGGTCATGGTTGTATGGGATTTGCAAAACTTTAAAACCTTGTGATGGATGTAATAGGGCTAGATGTGTTGAATGTTGTTATCTTCATCTAGTCGCTATTTTCTCGGTTTTATCCGTTGATTTGCTCGTGTGTTATTGTTATCTGTTGGAGTATCTGTTGCAGACCTCGGAGGTTCTGAGAATTTTTCCGGAGGCTCCAACCCCTGGAGGTTCCGGAAACTTTCTCGGAGGTTCCGAACTCTGCTAACAGATAGCTCTCTGAGTGTTTTCACATGGCATATGCATCACGTATTATCTGCTACACCTCTTTTGCACCCCTCGATGGCTTGAGTACAACCTTCTTGACACTTTTACTCACAATGTATGCAACTTAATTGTCGGTTAAGACATTTTTCCCTATTCAAAAGGTACATGCATACATTGAGGGGGAGACTTGTACTCAAATCATCAAAAGCTCAATCTTTCAAATTAAATTGTAAACTTTAATTGGGTTGTCAACATTTACCAAAAAGGGGGAGATTGTAAGTGCAATCAAGCCCTATGAGGGTTTTGGTGATGTTGACCACACAATTAAAGAGCTAATGAGCCTTTGAGTTTGTTGTGCGGCATAGAGTTATTATCACGGGTGCAAAAGATTGATTGGAGACCCCTCAACTTATTACAAAAAGGGATGCCTATGCTACTTGGAGGAGTTTATTTATTTTTATCTTTTGAATTTGAGTATAGGACAATCCGTACTATCAAGAGGGATACTAATGGTGAGTTAGGGTGGTTTCAAGTGCTTATAATCCATCTTTCCAAAACCTTAATCCTCACCCCAAGGAAAGTAACCTGCAGTACGCTTTGCTTCGGCCGATTCTTCGTTCGGAGGTTCCGAAGTTTTTCTCGGAGGTTCCGACCGTACGGCACTACGATCTGTAGAGTTTTCAAAAGTCGGAAGTTCCGAGATTTTTCTCGGAGGTCCCGAACTTTGGAATATAGCCGTTATCGTTACGGATCCGGGGGTATTTATACCCCACGGTCCCCCAACGGTTATCTTCTTCCTCCCCTTGCGCGAACGCCGTTCCTCACCGTTTCTCTCACCTTGCATTCACTCCTAACCTACTCTCTTCCAAATCCTTGCCTAGCATTGATTGAGAGTGGATTCTTGAAGTTAGTTAGTGAGCCAATCCCTTCTCCCTTGGAACTTGAGCACTTGGAAGAACCCTAGCAAGCTTGGTGGATCTATTACTCTTGGAGCTTTGCTCTTAGACGGATAGAGGTTCTTGGAAGCTCTCCAAATCGATTTGTGGAAGCTCCAAGGTGTTTGTATTACCCTTTGTGACTCTAGTGGAAAGCCTCCACCTATTACCCAAAGTGATAGGTGTGAGAGAGGAGTTGACCTTTGTGGTCCTAGCCTTTTGTGGCATCCTCAACAACGTGGACGTAAGCAAGCCTTTGTGGCGAGCTGAACCACGGGATAAATCTTTGTCTCTTGCGTGCTCTTTTTTACTTACTTGTTCATGCTTGTGCTTGACTAGATCTATTAGGGTTTGCTCCCGATCTACTTTGTGGTAACTTCCTAGCTTGTACTTTGCTTAGAAATCCTCTTGCTAGGTCCTAAGTACCTCTTAGAATTTAGTAGATCTGATTTGCATGAAGTTTCTCGCAGCTCTTGTTATTTGTGCTCTGTTCTAACAGCTGTCGGAAGTCCCGAGTTTATTCTCGGAGGCCGCCTCGTTCGGAGGTTCCGAGAATAATCTCGGAGGTTCCGAGGTCCGACACTTTGTTTTCGCGAGAAAAAGTTTAAATTCCGTGTGCGGGCCTATTCACCCCCCCCTCTAGGCCACATTGCCTCGATCCTTTTCACGAGCCACGCCCCCATGGCGCCGCTCCGCCCACCGGGGGGTTGTCGATGAAGCCCGACCGCACCGCCGCCCTTCGTCGGAGCCGCGGAAGTCGCCGCCACGCCGGTCGCCGCGCGCGCGCGGCTCGCGGCAGAACCGGGCGGGGGAAGGCCGGATCCGGCCTCGGGGTCGCCGGATGCGCCGCCCGGGCCGCCACCGTCGCCATGGCGGGGGTGCGTGTCGCGCTTCTCCACCGCCCGGAGAGAGCGCATCGGGCGGAAAGGCGGTGCCGCCGCCATCCTAGGGGCTGCGCGGGGCTCCCGGCGAGCCCCTCCCGGCCGGCGGCGGGGGGGAGGGGGGAAGGGGAGGGGAGCTGCGGTGCGGCACGCGGTGGTGCCGCCGCCCGAGTCGCGCGGAGCGGGGGCGGCTCGGGGCTTACGCGGCTCGTGGCCTTGTTTTGCAGATCGGAGATCATGGCTGATGCCACAGGTTGATGTGTTGTCTAGAATACGGATGCATCCTACCTGATGCCACAGGTTGATGTGTTGTCTAGAATACGGATGCATCCTAAACCGTATGCAGAGGAAAGGCCACCATACAATGCATCAAGCAACCACACAGAACACATCATCGAATTTCGCCCCATCATGACCAGAACAATGGCATGTTCAGAAAAAAAACCTTGGATGCACACTGACAAACCAATGGAGTTTCAGATTCTCAATGTCCACGAAATCGCTGGCGTGACTGCACCAAGTGAAAGTTCCCAGGAATGGCGTCAATTTGCTGCTGGCTGCACGGCCTTCTTCTCCTTGGTGGGCGGCTCTAAAGAAAACCAAGAACCGAATCACACCATCAGGGATTTTATACACGAAATTCATAGTTACTGTCGACACAATTGGAGAACGACGGCCTCGGCGGCTTGTCGGGAGCAGGAAGAAGAACGTATGGGCCGTTGTGGCTGTTGTAGGGTTCATTAGTTGGGCTGACTTTTGGGCTTTTTTCCTTCTTCTCTTTCTTTTTCGTTTTATTTATTTATTTATTTCACTTGCTTTGCTACGGTGTCTCCTCGTCTTATTGATTTTGATGAGGGAAGTACAAGTCATCATCTTAAAAAAAGTAAAGAAAGTTGTGGGAAAGACTCGAGCTGCAACTGGGTAAGGAAAGACTCGAGCTGCAACTGGGCAAGGGAGTGTGGAGAGCAGCGCACGAGTCGACCGCGTGGAAAGCGACGCGCATTAAAGTCGCGGGGAGAAAGAACATGATGGGTTGCGGGAAGGAAAGGGAAGAGACAGTAGAAGACATAAGGTGGGCAGTATGTTCGTCAGGTTGAGGATGAACAGGGAAGCTGCTGGGGCGTATCGAAAAAATCATCTATGTATCAACATTCATTTTTTTAATTTCAATTTGAATATACATATTGAGTGCTTATTGGATACGGGATACAACACCGGCTCGACGTATAAGTTTAATGTATCATAAGAGGATGGAAAAGACTCCATATTTTATAAATTAGTCTAAAAATCTAAAGTAATTAATATTCTAACCTAACAAATTTCATAACTTTAAAAAGTCATACTGACATTTTAAAATACAATCAACATCACTTTTAATAACACACTCAATATTTTCTTTTAACTTCATATGAATAAAACAAATTCAACTTTTTAAAAACAAAGAGTAACATTTTTGAAATGTTAGCTTATTATTTCTTCTTCTTCTTCAAAGGCATTGTGGTAAGCACAAGTAGCATGTTGTGGCGATAAATGACATCGATGTGCACTCGTAATGAGCACGAACAGCTGCGATGAGACGATGTGCACAAGGCACTGCAAACCAGCACAGGCAGTGCATGGCAGAGATGACACCAATGGATGGAAACAAGAGCAGGGGTGGCACCAATGGATGGAAACAAGAGTAGGGCGTGCAACAAACACGAGTAGTTTGGATGCATATGAATATTTGGTCTTATTTCTTTAATGTATTACCTACTTTTACCTTAAAAACATTTTTTATACTTTTAAAATACGATTGAAGTTATATACATCTTTCAAAATAATATAAAATAACGCAAAGATTTTTCTTTTTAATAGTAGTTCTGGATAAAAGATTTTTTCAACAAAATATCAATGTTGCATAAAAAAAGAATGTGAACATTTTTTTAATAAGATATTATAAAAGTATTGGTTATATTTCTTATTTGGCTAGTGCAACTACTTGTGATCTACAAAACTTTTGACAAAAATAACAAACCAATAATTTCTTCTCGCTAAAGTTTGGGAGTTACCATGATAACACTCAAAATATATGGTGATGCACATAACATTTATCTTAGTTGAAAAGTTAAAATATATTTAAAGAAACACAACTTACATAATATAAAAAGATTATGTTTATATATGTGTGAGAGAAAGAGATATTGTTAATTTGAAAATGTTAAAATCATGTAATATCATAATGTATAGTTAGATACAAATTAAGAATGTATGTACACCCATTTTTGTAAACCTACGTCCGCCACTGATGTGTTCTATAGCATGACAGACATTCCATAGGATACGAAAGCTACATACTACTACCAAGTAGTACCAGGAACATAGCATGAATTATCATTAACTAAAATACTTGATTACACAGAGCATGAATTACAGGGAGCATACTAGAGCATTCAGCGCTGCCTTTCCATAATGCAGAGAGGGTTGTTAAGTGCTATGGTGTATTCATTTGGAAAAAAATAAATTTAGTATGGTGCAATTTCTGAAATGAAATCACATATTCAAGAGAACGAGGCCATGAATCAGTGAACCCTGCTGCTGTGGAACAACAGGAACGTAACTAAGACAAAAGCTCGCAACAAGGAGCATTTCGAGACACAAGATCTAAAACATAACGAGCTTCCGTTCTTGCAAATCATAATTGACATGCTAACTACAAGACCACTCATCGGGAGCAGCACAAACCCTAGGCAATCCAAGGAAAGGGGAGAGCTCACAAATCCAAGAAGGTGGACGGGGACGAGCAGTAGCGGCTGCGCTTGGTCGGAGAGGCGGCGTGGGCGTGGTGGAGCGGCTGCGCTTGGTCGGAGAGGCGAGGAGTAGCGGCTGCGCTTGGTCGGAGAGGCGGCGTGGGCGTGGTGGAGCGGATGGGGAGGCGGCGCCGCCTCGCGACTCCGTCGCGTCGCGTCGCGTCGGGGGGACGGGTCGCGCACGTCGGGAGGCGGACGGGGGCTTTGCGGCGACGGCGAGGTAGGGAGCGCGCCTTGCCCGGGGGAAAGGAGCGGATGGGCCTCGTGGGCTACCAAACGACTGGGAGACTTTGGCCCGAGGCCGAATTGCACAGGCAAAGCGGTGCCGGCGCTGTGCGTTTGGCCTGACGGGGAATGGTGAATCAGCACGTACAGACTTTTATATAGCACTGCACAGACGTGTATGACAACGCGAGACTAGTAGTAATTACTGTTCTTGCATTTAGCTGTCTAAGATAAGAACAACAAACTAGCCAAATACCTTACAATCACAGTACACGGCTCGTCTTGTTGCTCGTATGCAATCAAGCTGGCGAATCTGATGAGGTTCGTGCCAGAGAAATAAACAGCGAGCAACAACAAATCGCAAACGCTACCCCTTTGTACACCGCACCTGCACAGCACAGGCCATGTGAGTCCCTCTTCCTCATGTTCATACGCAACAAGAGGTCTGTTACTTTGGGGGAGTGAGCTTGTTTGGGTCGTTATCCTGCTTCAGGGACGACGAGTCCCCACTCACCAGTTCGTGGAAGGCTTCTACTTTCACAGGCGGCATCCTCATGCCGTATGTCCTGCAACGGAGACCACGGGTTAGATCTTACTACGACGATACAGATGCGGCCGAACCGACGGCTTAGACCGTTGGTGCTTACATTGATGGGACCTGATTGAACTGCTGTGCTAGTTGCCCATTCGGATTTGCTGACATGGCCATTTGCTGCTGATTAAGCTGCTGCTGCTGGTGTTGTAGCTGCTGCTGCTGTTGAAGGTGTTGTTGCTGTTGTAGCTGCTGCTGCTGCTGGTTAAGGTGCTGTTGTTGCAGTTGCTGCTGCTGGTTAAGCTGCTGTTGCTGCTGTTGTAGCTGCTGCTGCTGCTGTTGGAGCTGCTGCTGCTGCTGATTAAGCTGTTGCTGGTGCTGCTGCTGCTGGAGCTGCTGCTGCTGCTGCTGGAGTTGCTGCTGCTGAAGTTGCTGTTTCTGATGATGCAGTAGCTGCTGCTGCCTTAGGTTGAATTGTTGCTGTCTACTAAGAGATCCATACGGGCTATCTATTTGAGAATCCATAGTGTTCTCCATCTTCACATTCACCATAGTCTGGTTCTTGTCTACCATTGTAAGAGGACCACGAGGACTGGTCAATTGGCCGCTGCGCCTCAGCCAATGCTGCTGCTGCAAATTCTGAAGCTGCTGTGGTGTCAAATTCTGAAGCTGCTGCTGCTGTTGTGGTGTCAAACTCTGAAGCAGTTGCGCAGGAAACTGCCTTGGAAGCTGTCAATTGTGGATATATATATACTATGTTAAAACAAAAGGGAGAAGCATGAAATAACAATATAACATTATCATGCTCTCAAAGATATTTCAGAAATGGATTACAGTCTCAAACACGGATAACTCTATTACTGTATACATATGCAGAAAATAGTTATATCATGCCAAGCAACACAAATTTCAGGAATAATTTGTTTCAAACATCTTAGGTGGCTTAAAGAACTAAAAAGTTTCTTTGACTGACCAATTGCTGCTGTTAACTGGATATTCAAGACCAAGCTGGTTTCACAGAACTCTCTAATTCAGCAGGCAAATACTAGGGCATAAATGTTACCATGGGCTGCCAATCACATTTGCTGTGTCAAATGTATCAAATATCAATCAGAATAGGCGTTAAGTGAGGAAGGGTTCACAAACGACAATCCTCGTTCTTAGTACCAATGTTGTTATGCACCATTCTAGCATAGTTTCCTATCGCCCTTGTATTCATCTAAATGGATCTATTTCAGACTTCAGAGTATTCTCTGAAGAGCAAATCTTAAAATAAAGACGTGAGCAGGAAGCAGTGGCGGACAGAATTTAGCTTAAGGCCTAGGGCCACTGCATGGGCTAGTTCATGAATAAATGTTAGGCTGCTTTGCTACAGTGATCTACAGTGTGGATAATTCCTACCCACCCGGGTGGCCCTAGGCCTCCATCCGCCACTGGCAGGAAGTGACCAAATCAGCATATTTAAGCAAAGCCACTACCTGATTAGTTACTCAACAAAATTAACAATAATGTCAACCAAGACCGTTAGTTTTTACTAGTAAATGGTAAGCACCATAGCACACTTTTGTTGGGGTCCAAACCAAACTGATAATGTAAACAAAAATTCCTCTGAAATCCAGTTCTGAAGAACGACGATATATTGTCCCTGCTACCGATATTCAATACAGGCAAGTAATATCTACTCCCACCAATCGACTTAGTGGGCTAAATCCACTCCAACTTGCCTTGTTATGGACAGATGCAGGATAAACGTTTTTTAAATCTAATAAAACTATTCTTCTCTAGAAGAAATTTACATATGCAATAGAAAATAAATTTACAGAAAATAAACCAAACTGCAAGTATCAAGTATGGCCCATTAGCAGTAACTATGTACCTGCTGTGCATGAAGAAGGGAATTTGGATGTTGGGACTGAAGAACTTGTGCATCCTGATGAATGGGGTAGTTCGCCGCTCTATTTCCCGTCTTTGTGATCTCCATCAAGGGTCCAATGTTACTAGATGTCACATACAAATCACAATCAAGATTCAGCAGCTATTTTCTGAATAGCATGCGTCTGCAATCAAGACAAGTATAGAGTGAACCTACATAAAGATGTCCAGCTATTTTCTGAATATTTTAGCCAGATATCTTAACACAAGACAGGGTGCAATACACTAAAGTTGCCCTTGTGGGGCGGGGGACAAATTTCTTATGAGCAAATGGAACCCAACACTGTCCAGCAGATTGCCAGTGAAGAGCAAGAAGTTACTAGGAAACACAGCACACAGCCAACCATACAAATCTCAAATTTGACTGCACAGGTCCAGATAAATGTGACTGCATGAGTCTCTGCCTCTCTGGTCCGAGAGATTACTAAAGAGGTGCTAAGATACAATGTAAATTTGTATCTTACCGGAGAAGTGAAGAGGTGCTAAGATACAATAGAATTTTTCCTCACAAGAGAAAAGAAAAGGTACAATGGAAATTTTGTCATGTAGACCCCTAAAGTCAGTTGTGCAGAACAGCATCTAATTTGTACCTCGACTATCAAACAGAGATAAACAAAAGGCAACAGCTCATCATTCGTGACATTTTTTCCCATCCATCCTCTTGTATTTCCTTTCCTTCCGCATCTCCAAGTTCAACATATGATGAATCAAATTGGTGAATGGAACATGGCAGTTCAGATGCAAGGATGAAATTCATGACTACATGGATAATATTTTGGTGTAGTAGTGCATCTGATTTTACTAATTCAACTCAAGCTTTTAGTTATAATAATGCATGCTTAGAATATGTTACACATTACAAAGAAAGAAAAGGAAAAGGGGCTTTCTACTGATAAGTGGAAGTGGCAGACATTACAATGGAAAGCTAAAACAGCAGTCATATGAATCGATGTATAAACTCCCAGAAATAGATTATCAAGCCCACAGAATATGACAAAAAGAAATATAAAAAAAGACAGATACACACTTAAACTAGACAGGATTGACATACCTGTAGCCAACAGTCTGTAGGAACATCTTAAGGAGTTCAATCGATGAAAATTGCTTCCTGTAGCTATCAGTTAGAAGCTTCAAATTACGTCCCAGTTTACATATATGCTTAATAATTATCTCTGAAAGAACATCAATAGATGCTGCAGTTCCACTTTCAAAGCGTAAATTTGCTAAGTAGCGAACAACCAACTTCCTTATCATGAGCATTGCTTGCTCCTGGCTTAAAGATTTCCCTTCTACTCTAGATCCATCTTTTCCTCTATATTTGTTTCCTGTCTTGTAATATTCAGGTACCATGCCGAACCTTTCAAGCATTGCAGTGTTGCGGCTAACTGGTGCTGGTAAATTATCAAGAATTCCATGAACCTCTATTTTATTGGTCATAGATATTCCACTTGTTCTAGGAATTGCACTTTCTGGAACACAGTCAGATGAAAATCTAATTTCTGGAATAAAAGTTTCATCGGATGAATTGCTGTGCTCCCCAGCATTCTTCGAGTGCAGGGAAGGACCATTTTCCACCATGGGAGCAGATACACTAGGATCATCCATAAACACGGCCCTCTTCCTTTTATGTATACTGCAAGCCTTAAGATAGTCTGACATTCCCTCTGGTGTTCTCTTTGGTATTTCTTTGTCACCTGAGCGAAGCGTGTTGTGCCATGTCCTGAACTTGTTAACATATTGTTTGTACCACGTGTCAGGTAAGTCATCATATCGATTATGCCTTTGAGACAACATCGAACTGTCCCTGCTTGGACTAAACGCAGTTCTAGAATGCACCTGCAGCAAATGGAAAGTCTTAAACCATCAGAATAAAGCAGATGAATTGATGTCATCTTTGGTTAGCATGCCAGGATTGCAACTGCCACATGACAACAGTTTACAAAACACATAGTAAACAGTTAAGGACCACACTCAAGTACTCAACAGTCAGTGATTTGATTCACTTGACTTAAAAAAAAGGACGTACCCAGTGTCGTAGGCTCCCGCACTGTGCGGGTCTGGGGAAGGTTATTAGCGAGAGGTCTTTCCCACACATCGTGCAATGTGTAGAGGCCACCGCTCGAACCTGTGACCTCTCGGTTCACAGGCGGCAAGCACTACCACTTGCACTAGGCCACCCTTTTTAAGTTAGAAAAAAAAACTAGACCTGCGGCACTTGACTTAAGTTGCAGGGCATGAAATTACAATTGACACAGGGACAGCATATAATTAACCCAGCAGGCTGCAGGCTAAAGCAAGACAGTGCCAACATGTCATTGTCCAATAAAGAACCTAACTTTCAGGTGGTTTTTGCAATTTTCCCTTTCACAAAGAGTTAGATTAACCAGCCCAGCAGCAATATGTCCAGGGGTTTTTCATTTAATGGGAAGATTTAGAATCTAGATAAGAACTAATTACAGTAACCATTCTAGGAGAAAAGCTGCAAAATGTAACAATGAATGTACCACAATAAACATGGCAATTGTGTTTTTTAGTATGAAAATAATGTAAGATATCTGAAATAAATAAGACTACAAAGTACAGCATGAACTACATGCCATATGGCAGTAACACATTATTCAAGAAATCAGGGATGAGAAAGGCAGGTTCAAAAAGAAAGTTTTGTCATGCCCTAAAAAAAAAGAAAGAAAGTTTTGTCATATGCAGCAGCTTGCAATAACAAAAACAAGCATGAAATGGGAATATTCTTAAGAAAAAGAAACTGGAAACCTAACATACTTGATGTTGAGTGTTATCTTCCTGATCATCTTCCAAAGAGAAATAAATATCATCTCCATGTAGCTGAAGATCTGGAAATAACAAACCAGAAAATATCAATCAGTCATTTTGGGTTTAAATCCATCTGTTATTGCTTTTTTCTTTAATATTAATCACTTGTGTCTCAAAATGACTTCAGGTCTAGATGTTCAATGATTATTGAACATGCAAATTTCCAGCTTCCTAAAAATAGGGCATGGATATTTGGTACTTGTGTATTTCTAATTAGTAGACTGCATATTAAAACATACATCCAGAAAGAAGTTTCAGAACTAATTAAATTGCCCCCATAGGAAAGTTTTGCATTGCAGAGAGATGATATTTCAATTTTTAAATAACAAGTGAACTATTTTAATTACAGAAAGAACCTTGTACAGGAAGCAATGTATAATAATTGGCTATCTAATATTCTAATTACAATGCAAATCACATGCTAGTTATTAATGTGGTGCAGTTATAAAATTATGTGAACTGATCCTTAAAGCCACTTGCTGTCCAATTGAACCTAGCATCCAATATAGTGTTATCCAGAATGGGTGCGAAAAGAAAAAAAACAAAACAGAATTGCTATATACAACAAAGCATAGCGCCTTAGAGTCTATGCAGGCCGAGATTTGTCAGATGCCAGTGGAACATTTCCTAGTGTGCATAAAATAGCATGCACATTCAAACTGTATTTAACTTTCACCCAACAAGAATTTGCCCGAATAATAACACGAAAGGGTAATTTAAGGAGCAGCTCCTGAGCAGAATGAGGTGCAACCTCAGGAGATAACTATCTGAACTGACGATAACAGTCTGTTCCAATAGGTAACAAGGTATCCCAGAAACCTTGCTTGTTTCAAGCTACCTAGTAGTGGAAGTGATTACAGATGCTTATGTCAGATAACAAAATCTAAGCCTAACTAGTTGAACATCACAAAACCTTTTGATTGACAAAAAGGAGAGGAACAGAGCCGGCAGATCATTTTGGGGGGCAAGAGGGCAACAAGAGGACAGGCTATGGAGATAATTGGTTGCCATAGTTTCTTATCAGGCTTTGAGTCATGAATTACCACAACTTTATATCAAATTCCAATTCTAGAAGTTGCCATGTCTTGCCAACCACTAGTGCATCCTAAACTAGGGAGGGTTGTCAAGCTAATATTTTAAAGTTGGTCCCGAAACTATGTGTCTACTAATAAGTTCTAAACGAATATATCATTGCAAGCCACAATGACCACAGCCCTAACACTTCCACCCTCAGATTCGAACCGGAGAAGAATGCTTGCTACTTCACGCCACTAAACAAGTAGCCAGCCATCCCCGGATGACACCACTGAAACCTATAACACAAAAGCACGTTGCACCTGCAAAGTTTTTTTTTTCCCACGAAATTGAAGCGCAAAATCCATCGAGCCCCAGTGATTGGAGCAGCAGATCCCCAAATCCCATCAACCCAATGGTGCGAGCAGCGCACAGAGCGTGTGAAGAATGGCACTCACAGTTGGCGTTGATGGAGTGGAGTCCGGCAGGGCCGGCGGCGCGGGGGGCGAGTTGGAGCGCCGCGGAGGCCTTGTCGAATAGGAGCGCGCGGACGCGGAGCTGGAGGAGGAGGAGCGGGCGCGGGGGCGGCGACGGGGAGGCGGCGGGGGAGAGGAAGTTGTCCCATGTGGCCGGGGACGTGAGGTGCTGCGTGAGCGCGGCGTGCGCGGCGTCGTCGCCCAGCCACGCGCGCCACGCGCCGCACGCCTCCAGCCGCCGCGCGAGCTCGTAGCCGCGCCCGTCCTCGCCCAGCAGCTGCGCCGCGGCCGCCGCCATCCGCGCAGGCGGTTGCGTCGCCCGCTCGGGCCGCCCGGTCCCGCGCGCCGGGATCTCACTCGTCAGCTTCACTCGCAGCGGGTGTGGGGACTTCGGGTGCGTCCTCCGCTGACTCGAGTGCTCGGAGCTTGGACGCCGGCCAAGGCAAACCCCGGCGGAGAAGGAAGCGCAGCAGGTTCGTGCGTGGTCAGCATGTGGAATTTTGCAGCCCACCAGGCCTTACTAGGCCCAAACATTCTATGGTCTTATCTTTTTTTTTCCCCTTAGCGATTACCTGTACTCTTATCTTGTCCCCGTTCCAGGATATTCAAAGCTATTAAAATAGCACGACATTTTGCAGAAGCTTTCGGCATTAAAAAAATGCAACTTATCAGACAGTTTAAAACCCAGACACGTGGAGAAACTTTTTTTTTTGCGCGCGTAGGTGTGGAGCCTAGCTAGAGAAGCTACAGTGACTTTCAGGTGCAAAGTGGATTTGACTTGTACTAAAAAGTTTGAAAAGTATTATCTCATGGCTATTGAAGGACATTACTGGACGACGAGCAAGCAAGCCTTCCTTGACGATGTGACCGTGTGTCTCGCCTTTCTTCGTTTGCAAGCCAACGCGACTCCCACCAGCCCAGAGAAACACCCCAAAATCCCCCGCGAAAGGGGCCAAAGAAACCGACCAAAAATGTCGCCGTAGTTGGGAATCGTCGTCTTCGTCGGTCCGCCCCGCTTCGTCGCCAAGGAATGGCGGCCACGGCGGCGCTACGAGTCTACGACTCGTGACGTCGACATGTCCGGGTCACAGCTCACTAGCTCAGCTCCATCGCCACCACCAACTCCTCCCCCAAGACAAAAACAACGGGACAGGGCGGCGCGCGCGGAAGCTAATATTGTACGGTTGCGTCCGCTAGCTGCCCGCTCGCGGCCCCTTCACACGGGCAAGCCCTCCAGACTAACGCAGCGAAATTGACGGGTGCCGCGTCGCCGTCGGTGATGATCGCCGCCCTGACGCGGCAGCACCGCGTGCCCACCCTTGGTCCCGACAAATCTCTATAAGTACAGGGGGGGTGAGGGCAGTGGGAGCTCTCATAAGCCTCAAGCCAGGGACCAGCTGCTCTGCCTGTGATCTGGCACGGGCCGCCAAGGGGGGCTACCACTTGGTGTTCCTGTTACTGGTGTGGTGTGTGCGTGTGCGTGCGTGAGCCGGGGGAGTCCCTTGTTGTGATCGGTGAAGGCATGGAGGGGTCGTTGCTGAGCGGGCTCAACTCCGGCGTGGTGCTGAGCCTGATCGCCGTGCTGTGGACGGTGGTGTGGCAGAACCTGCAGCACCTCCAGCTGCAGCAGTTCTTCGGGCGCCACCTGAACCGCCACGCGCGGCGGCTGGCGGCGATGGTGGACCCCTACCTGTCGGTCACCATCACCGAGTACGAGGGCGGCCGGATGAAGCGCAGCGACGCCTTCGAGGAGGTCAAGGCCTACCTCAGCGCCGCCTGCTCCAGCGGCGTGCGCCACCTCCGGGCCGAGGGCGCCAAGGACGCCGACAAGCTCGTGCTCAGCATGGTCGACGGCGAGGAGGTGGCCGACGAGTTCGAGGGCGCCACGGTGTGGTGGTGGGCCAACTCCAAGCCGCCGCCGCGCTCCGACCCCGCCGCGATGTGGTTCGGCGGCGGCGGCGGCGGCGCGCAGGAGGAGCGCCGCTTCTACAAGCTCTTCTTCCTCGAGCGCCACCGCGACCTCGTGCTCAACACCTACCTCCCGCTCATCCGGCAGCGGGGCCGCGCCGTCATGGTGAAGAACCGGCAGCGGAAGCTCTTCACCAACATCTCCACGCACCAGTGGAGCGACGGCGGGTACATGAGGTCGGCGTGGAGCCACGTCGTGTTCGAGCACCCCAAGACGTTCGCCACGCTCGCCATGGACCCGGCGAAGAAGAAGGAGATCACGGACGACCTCGACATGTTCAGGAACGGCAAGGACTACTACGCCCGCGTCGGCAAGGCGTGGAAGCGCGGCTACCTCCTGTACGGCCCGCCGGGGACGGGCAAGTCGGCCATGATCGCCGCCATGGCCAACTACCTCGACTACGACATCTACGACATCGAGCTCACGTCCGTGCACTCCAACACCGACCTCCGCAAGCTGTTCATCGAGACGACGAGCAAGTCCATCATCGTCATCGAGGACATCGACTGCTCGCTCGACCTCACCGGCGCGCGCAAGAAGAAGAAGAAGGCCGCCGCGGAGGCCGACGACAAGAAGGACGGCGCAGCAGCGGCTGCCGCCAAGGCCGGCGCCGCTGGTGGCGACAAGAAGGACACCAGCAGCAAGGTGACGCTGTCCGGCCTGCTCAACTTCATCGACGGGCTGTGGTCGGCGTGCGGCGGCGAGCGGATCATCGTGTTCACCACCAACCACGTGGAGAAGCTGGACCCGGCGCTCATCAGGAGGGGCCGCATGGACAAGCACATCGAGATGTCCTACTGCGGCTTCGAGGCCTTCAAGTTCCTCGCCAAGACGTACCTCGACGTCGACGAGCACCAGCTGTTCGACGCCGTCGGGGAGCTGCTGCGGGAGGTGGAGATGACGCCCGCCGACGTCGCCGAGAACCTGACGCCCAAGTGCCTCGAGGACAACCCGGACTCGTGCCTCGCGGCCTTGGTGAAGGCGCTGGAAGAGGCCAAGGAGAAGAAGGAGGCGAGTGGGGGAAATGATCGTGACGAACAAGACGACGAGGAGGAAGAGTAGTTCCCATTGACGATTGCCAAATTGTCTGCTCAAGTGATGATTTTCTCATGGTTCTTCAAGCTTCAGGGTTCTAGTAGCAACCACTGATCATATAAATTAGTAGTTTGTTTTAGAGAAATCTCGCATCGAATTAGGCCCTGTTTGGATTCTCTTGCGGGCTAGAGTTAGAGTTAGTTTCAACTCTAACTCTATCCCTAAACTAACTCTAGCCCTAGAGGTGTTTGGATGACATGGTTAGATTGACAAATAAATGCACTTTTTCAATTATTTCAGCATTCAAACCATCATTTCAGCAGGATTTTTTTTGTGGGCAAGCCTAATTCCGATCAGAAATCATCATGAACTCATTTGCTTGTCCTTGCAGCGGAAAGAATTTTTTTGTGGAGGGATTCTCGAGACTTTTTACGAATTTTACCCCATCTGCCTGTCCTTGCACCTGACAAAGATGAACTCTCCAGCTCTGCAAAAACCACGATCTGTTTACAGTAGCACCATGCCCTCTTTGTGATATTTTTTTTACTCCCTGGCTACTTGCTGAATTCATTTTTTTTTGAAAAAACTACTTGCTGGCACTAGTAAAAGTAGTAACAAACTTCTGAAATGGAAGTATTGGTGTTAAATTTTCGAGGACATATAATCTTAATATTAAATAGGCATCCTGCTACTGTGCTGTTATAAACTACTTGCTACTTTTACAACTCAAATAAATCATTTTACAACTCAAGCATCCAAAACACCATAAATATTATTTTGTCCATACAATCGATGCATAGCCCTTGACCATTACATTACACTCTATGAAATAAAGCATGAGCCAACTCATCACGGAAGGCATTCATGTTGACATCTTCAACAAAAGGTTCATCTTCTGGCCATGTTGATGGAGAAGAACTAGGCATTGGGTTATAATCATCATCTGCATCACATCGATCAAATTCTCTGTCCGCAAGTCTGCTCTCTCGAATGAAATTATGAAGAGCCATACAAGCCACAATAATTCTAGTTTGCTTTTTCTCTGGAAAACTTTGTACGTTCAACAAAATCCTAAATTTCATCTTCAACACCCCAAAAGACCGCTCTATGACATTTCTAACTTTGGCGTGTGCATGGTTAAAGGTTTCTTTCATACCTTTGGGAGGCGGTCCATTGTGCCATTGCTCCACATGGTACCTTGTACATCTATACGGTGAAAGGTACCCCGGCCGATTTGGGTACCCCGCATCAACCACATAGTACTTCCCTACATAATGTGAACAACAGGCACAC
Organism: Cenchrus americanus; assembly: GCA_947561735.1. NCBI lineage: Eukaryota > Viridiplantae > Streptophyta > Magnoliopsida > Poales > Poaceae > Cenchrus > Cenchrus americanus. The sequence continues at coordinate 5,159,490 of OX387240.1, read as the reverse complement.
AATGAGACTTAATTAAATGAACGAGTCATGTTGGATAAGAATTGTTGCTAGTTAAAGTAGCAAACCTGGTGGTGGATGTGGAAATTTGTGTTGATAAGTAGTCGTAGCATCTTTGAAAACTCTCATGTCATGTGCCGAACCAGGCCATCCCGACAACACAAATGTAAATCTCATATCGAAATCACAAACAGCAAGCACGTTCTGACTAGTTTCATTGTGTCTGTTCAAATATGGAATCCTCTCACTCTTATCCACCACAACCTTCACATGGGTTCCATCTATAGCTCCTATGCAGTTGTTGAAGTATGGCCAAAATGCTGGATTTTCTAAGTTTGTGTGCACCTCTGAAAATGTTGGGTCCTTGGGTACAATTATGTCATGTGCTAACCTAAGTAGGCATCCCAAAACTCTGTTAAATGTCCTGCTTATTGTCTCCATAGACCTCCTAAAACGGTTGTCAGCCTGTCTAATTGACTGTGATGAACCAACAATCCATAGAAACATAGCAAGGGCCTCTATAGATGACATTTTTGCAGTGGACTCCAACCCATATGACTGGACCAAAATATTATGGAGCCTGTTAAATAAAGGTCTCTCCACCCTGAACATGTTGTAGCATTGGTCATCTCGAGCTAGTGTGTTCATGACCCACTCCAAACCAGAGTCTCCATTGACCCTACTAGGCAGTTTCACAAAGTAGTTGTCGAATACATACCCAACATAGGAATCAACCGCACGATCAAATTCTCGGTCCGCACCAAATTTGTGCGGCACATGGATATAATCTCATCCTCGCTTGAACTCGCCTCCATCTTCTTCTCCCTCGAACATGGTGCCATGAACTTCTTCTGCTTTAACACATGTAAGAAATTGTCAACACCGCTTAATGTGAAAAATAATATTTCAAACTTGAAACAATATAAGCAATTGAAATTAATTCAGCCCGAGAGATAAAAATAATTAAGCTCAACACATCAATACATAGGTTCTTAACGAGATACATAGGTTCACACACATATAATTTAGTTCGTAACACATCACAATTAAGACCAACTACTCGAGATTGTTGTCCCCGCACCATTTCTTGAAGTAACCAAACCTAAGGTCGGGAGTTAATTTCCCACGAAGAACTCCCTTTGGTATTGTGTTTCAAACATCTTGGACATGGCATAGACGGCTTCAACGGTTTGCTCAATCCCACACTCAAAAGCCGGCTCCCGACACCTCTCAACGAAAAACGCGACCTTTTCACTTGCACGTTTCCGCATTTCGCGAGTGTTGATTGTGACGGACTCTTTGAAGGTAGTGGCTATGTCATTCACGACTTTCAACATTGGGCTCTTGCTCCTCTTCGGTGGACTTGTCAAAGTGCTTGAAGTGCTTAGTGACCTCTTGCCTTTTTGGCTCCCCGTACTTGTAGGTGTTGTTTGAAACTCCTCTTCCTCCCCCCCCCGATTCTCACCATAATCATCTCCCCGATTCTCACCATAATCATCTCCTGGCACAAAGGCCGTGCTCCCATCCGCCGTGGACTCTCCGAACGCTTGATCGAGCAAGTCCTCGTTTGCCGGAGGACCCCACTGTAGCTTCTTTAGGTATGGTTTCTTCTGCAGCAATAAAATCAAATGGGTGAGTTACAAAACAGATTACGAAATTAATTAGAAGCCGCATGCTGTTGAACCACAATAAACTTATGCAGGAATGAAATTATGAAAGAAATTATGCACAGTAGTCAGTAGCAGCAGCAGTAATCAGAATCAATTTCGCCATTCACAGATACTCTACATTTTTCAATTATGAAATTACGCAGGAATGAAATTATGAAAGAAATGATGGTTGCATGCATCATCATCAGGGATGTGGTCTACATCTACTGATGAGAGGGATATGATCAGGAGGTGCCGTTATAATATTATTCCTATATGTAATTGATTTTATTGAATCAAGTGCGTGTGTGTGGCCCTTCCTTTATTTCCAAAATATAAGCTGCTCTAAACTGCATGAAAACAGACCAAGCAATGGTTTCACAACAGCTACAACAGGTGCTATAATGAAACTAATTAATTATCTAGCTACAACAGGTGTTTTAACTGAAAGAAAAACACTGAAACACTGAAAAAGAGAATGCGCTGCATTGGAGAGAGGCAATTTTACAGATGCCTGAGAAAATGTTGAATTTCATTGTCAAGGCATGGGGATAAATGCAGTTAACAACTTTGCCCTGATCTGAATAGGCACCATTTTGCCCTGATCTTTAAAAAGCATCTTAGGAATGAACAATCAGACACTTGGCAAGCTGCTTCTACTTTACCAGAGCAGGAATTAAATCCAGACACTTGACAGCTTTAAAAATGACGACCGAGAGTGAGTGACAGCAGTGGCCTCACATAACAATTGACAACCGTAAACAACAGCAAGACAACAAAAACTAGAGGCACTCATCACCCATACGTAAGGATTGAGGACAAGGAGTGACATCACATAATGGTAGCAAAGGGCAATCACAACGGACGGTTTAAATTATCACCATTCATATGTCATAAATCAAAACTATCTTATTAGATGGACTATAGCGCACAACCGACTCCAGGCTTTTACGTTTTTCAATCGATTACTAGATAGGCGATAACCAATTCCATGCTTTAAGAATTCCAATCGGATTAGAGATTACATAGCGACAGCCAACTCCAGGCTATAAGAACTTGAGACAGGTTACTAATTCTAATTCTACACAGGTTAAAAGTTTAAACAAGGCCCTGGTTAAGAGATGGAATACAAAGATTTTTTTTTCAAATTTTCACAATACAGATTAACTGTCCAGCTACCTACTTTTTAGAAATAAATTGTCCAGCTACTCGCAGATCTGACCATTTGCGATTCGTCAAAAGGTAAATTTCACTCTGAAATAATGCAATGTTTGCACTCTCAACAATCACTTCACACTGTAACTCTACCTACTACATTCCACCATGGTTTCAAGCCTCAACAACAACAAATCGATCGGTTGGCAGTGCATGGGAAAAGAACAGAACCAAGTACTATAAGCAAGGTTACAGGAACAAGATTGACTAGCAGACTCAGCATGTCAAACATACTCATCTGCAATAGCTGAAATTGTAAACTAAAGATTTTGGGAACCAGCATTCATGTATGATCTCCAAGTAACCTTTACTGAAAGTTCTGCAAACTCGCCCAGCTCAACCTCCCGCTCATCAGTCCCATGGAAGCAAAACAGATTATCATGGAAGATCTGACCAGGGAAAAATCTGTTAAGCACCAGCTACCTGATTATCAGGTACCTGAATTTCTGGACCCTCCACCCCCACCCAGTCCCCACTGACAGGAAGAAGCCAGCAACAAAATTGGACCAAATTTCAGGGGACTACAAGCAAAGCTCCTAAGTCCTAGCAATTAAAACACATGCTTATTTGGTTATGCTATAGGCCCATCCGTCAAAGTATTGAGCAAGAGATCAAGATATGCTAGTTAACTGAACCCAACTATTCAGCTCATGTTCATGCTCCAGTTATAGGTATGCCTTGTCTGAATTTACATGCTAGTGCTACAAGTACTAACACAGTAGGTATGCAGATTAGGATCAGATGCAACAATAGGTATACAGATTAGTGCTACAAGTACTAACACAGTAGGTATACAGATCAACAATAGTATGTGCAGTGCAATAGAGCATTAAGTCAGTGCTAATATAATACCTTTGTATGTGTTTTCCACCACGCAGACTCAGCATCGATGGTTCCATCTTTTTTCCTCCCCAAACCTGTGTGCACTTGCAAGTACTGCCAGAAAGACTGGATGTTCTTCAGCACAAGTATTTGGTTCTTCACCCGCAAACGGCTATACACCAACCTCCTTCTATCAAATAAGCCATCGACAACGACTGGTAACCTTCACCACTCATTTGGGCACCACTATACTTTCCTCGCCGCCTTTTGCTCCAAACACAATTGTAACAAACAAGCGTTGTTAGCATCATTCCATTGGGCTCGATTGGATTGGCTCACGGGGGGACCTCCGAAGCTCGCTAACTCCTCCACGTCTTCCTCCGGTTCTTCGTCACCATTGTCGAAGAAACGCGCGAGCCGGATGCTTGCCCACGGATGGCACTCCTCGGTGCCGAGGAAGCGGCACACGGCGGCCGCCGCCACGGAGCCGCCACGGGCCTCGCCACGAGCCGCCGTCTTCGGTGCGTTGGTTACGGCGGCTAGGTGCCACAACGGCCGAGTTGGCGCGGCGCGGAACACCGCCGCCTACTCCCGTCGACGACCCGCCGAGGAACACGCCACTGTTACCTCCTCCTTGACCGGCTGACGCTGATGAGGCGCCACCGAAGGTCGGTTGCCGGGATAATGGTGGCGCCAATCCATCACCTTCTCTGCCACGCGGTGGGCGATACGGAGGGAGCCCAGAGCCCCTGACGCGCCCGAGAGGAGGAGGAGCTCATCGTCGCCGCTGCGGAGGAAGGCCCCCGTACGGTCCAAGATCCGGAACCCCTCCGCCGCCGGTACTTGCGTGTTGAGGTCGAGGCCGGCACCCCGGGCGGCGGAGGCGGGCGACGACGAGCGCGATGCTGCGAACCCCGGAAGTCGAAGCCCCCTCCATCCATCTTGGTAGGGCTCCGGGCGGCGGGGACGGCGGGGGGCGTCGGGGGCGTCGGGGGAAACGGAGCCGGCGTCGGGGCGTCGGGGGCGTCGGGGACGGCGGCGTCGGGGGCGGGGCGGACGGCGGGGCGGACGGTGGCGTCGGGGGGGGGCGGACGGCGGGGCGGACGGCGGCGTCGGGCGGCGTCGGGGGCGGGGCGGACGGCGGGGCGGACGGCGGCGTCGGGGGCGGGGCGGACGGCGCGCGTCGGGGCGGGGGCGGACGGCGGGGCGGACGGCGGCGTCGGGGCGGCGGAGGCGGGGCGGACGGCGGCGTCGGGGGCGGCGGGGATCCCGCGCGGGAGGAGGCGGGCGGATCCCGCGCGGGAGGAGGCGGGCGGCGGGATCCCGCGTGCGGGAGAGATGTTTTCGTGGGACCCACTGGAACTAGCCCCAATTAGCACCTCTTGGGTGGGCTAGTTTTTTTGGGTGAGCTAGTTGCATCTAACCCAATCTAACCCACCCTGTTTGGATGTTTCAGGGGTTAGTTGGTGCTAAACTAGCCAAAACTAACTCTAACCCATGGATCCAAACAGGCCCTTAGTCCCTTCATCAGTTAGTGAACTCTTTAGACAGAACTAGACTCGATCGGGTAGTAACATTGTCAGAACACTATGCTTTCATGAACAGAGTGCAGCTATGGAAATGGAAGGAATAAAATAAGTTAACCCAAAGTCAGCGTGAACTTTCTTTCTCGGCGAGAAAGAAACGTGAAAGAACTTTGTGAAACGAAAATCCTGGAGGTTGAACGTTGAAATTTCTGTCTCTGTCTGTCAGTGACAGTAAACGGAGAAGAACGTTTGCAAAGCAAAGTCCAGGTTGGTCTTTGCGAGAACAGCGAGAGTGCGATCGGATCCCGCGCCTCTTCTCGGACTGGGTGGCGCCACATGTGACCTGGAGCGATCTGGGATTAGAGTATGGAGACCTGTCAGATGGGATTAGAGAATAGAGATTGTCAGACGGGATTAGAGAATAGAGACTCAGACTGATACTTAAAAGCGATGGATGCAGCATCGGCTCACGACGGAGGGTTTTGATGGTTGGCGATTGGCGTGCGTGCAACCTAGCTGCCTGGGTGAAGCCATATCCACGCAATGTTATCTTACCCATCGACTACAAGATTGGCAAAATTGACAACAACGTGTGCTCAGTCTACACGGGCCGAAGAGGGATCATGTATGAACTGAACATTTCGTTTCTCCAGCAACCGAAGCACTATGAAATCAAGAACCCATTACACTGTGGGTAGAAATTGCATTACATCCTAAAGATAACATCAAGTGACCATCCCTCGACACAAGTGATAATATCTCACCCACCCTAGCACAAGTGATCCGTCAAAATTTTCCAAAGCCAGATAACATTGATGCTCTGGTATTACACATACCCGTGAAAGGCTCTTCCTTTCTAAAACTTGGCGAACTGTCGCTTACTGCCACCGTCCCTGTCCTTCCTTCCATAAGGATTCGAAGGTCCAATGCCATGCCTCTTCCCACCATCTAATCTCCTCATCTTCTTCCTATGTTTAGATGCACTGCTCTCCAGGTCCAGATTCACCTTAGGAGGGCTTCTGAAACAGAATGATGCAGCTACTTTCTGCAAATACACCAAGGAATTTGATCATGCTCATTTCATGCCGCCAATGCCATATAGAATGTATGAAATAGCAGCATTTTTCTTATACCAACCGGACAAATGATATTTACATTCTCTGCTACCTTGGTTGTTTCAAGGGATAAACTAAACTAAGAAAATATAAATTGTGCAATAACTGACTTTGCAGAACATTTACCTGCAGATCAAGTTGATGGACGTTAAAAATGTCTTTCATAGAGTGAGAGTCGTACGCCAAAACATAGGATCGGTAGGCTTCTTTTGCAGACTGGTTTAGATAGTAATTATCGCTAACAATTTTCTCCTGCAAAACAATTCTAGTTATAAATGCACGACAAGAGAAGGGGAACTGAAATGATTTGGGTATCCTGAAAGAGGTACTTACGAGGTGTGATTGCAGATTTGGCACATTCTTTTGACTGAACTCATATTCAGTCAGGGTAACCCTGGCCGCCTACAGACAGCCAATAAATGTGTGATTTCTCTTAATTCATGGGGGGGGGGGGGGGGGGCACGTATATCAAGTTGTATATACATACCTTCAGGTAAATGAGAAATTTTAATTCTTCTGGTAGTAAGAACAGCAAGGCACTTCCTTTGCCTTTGTCACCACGTGCAGTACGCCCAACTCTGTGAATGTAATCCTGAAAGTGAAATTCCAAATTGCGGTTAGAGGAAGAGAGTGGTAGATTTCACTGGATCTGTTTAGAGTCACCAACCTTCGGCTCATCTGGAGGATCATACTGCACGATATAATCCTAAAGAAGGAATCAGATGCTTCAGTTAGCCGGGAACAAAACATTAGCCTAATAATAAAAGATAACAGGCAAAAACCTTACCACATCAGGGATATCAAGTCCACGTGCAGCCACGTTGGTGCACAATAAGATGCCCTTATCTGCCTTGCAAAAGTTAAAGAATGTTGTAGTTCGTTTCTGCTGTTTCTGTTTCCCATGGATATCCATACATTCTATCCCAATGAAAGTCAGAAGTTCTGCATGGAACTTGACTGAATTACATGATGAAAAGAACACCATGACCTTCTTATTCTGTTTCTTTTTTAGGAAAGCATACAGAACCAGGAACCTCTTCTCACTAGAAATGACACAATACCCCTGTTGTAAGCCTTCAACAGTAGCCTGCCAAAGAATCAAGGTTATTTTTCTTACAAAGTACTCTTGAAAATAGCCTCGTGGAGCAGTTATCATCATCAACTCCAACATAAACTGGTTTCTTACCTTTGAGTTATCATCATCAACTCCAACATAAACTGGTTTTTCTTTACTTTCTTCATTTTTCTCAAATGACAATTTAGCAAATTTCTCAACCTGTGCGAGATATACATCAAAGCATAAGAAGCAATCTACAGAAATCATGGATAAGAAGTCTGAATAAAATGGGTAACAGATCTACCAACCTCTGGAGTCTGTGTGGCAGAAAAAAGAACAGTCTGCCTATTCTGCATATCATCCATAATACAACAAAAGAGAGAACATTATGTCAATGCAAAGTTCAAAGCTACTTCTTCCATATCAAATTACATGTAAGTCGTTTCGGCATCTATACATACCCTACATCTAGATACGTAGAAAAAACTATGTATCTAGAAAGCCAAAACAACTTACAACTTGGAACAGAGGCATTGCACATGTAAAAATGAGAACTAAAGGAGCCAAGATACCTGAGGTAGGCGTTTAAATATTTGTTTCATATCTTCCTCAAAGTTTTGCTCGAGTATGCGATCAGCTTCATCAATTACAAGGCACTGCAAAATTAATAGAAATGACTTTTGTTAGACCAAAGTGGGGCAGGGTTCAGTTATGGCATATTGGCATTGATGGCCATGAATAATGCTTTCCTTCCATGTAAACACAAACAGATGCAAAATGTCCAGGAAGCTAACACTAAAAGGCAGCTCAGCCCAATTCATCAAATCATCCATGCTTTGTATCTCAAGTTTGATCCTATCCCAGCCAAAAAGTGTTTAAAACATGATTTCCCATTAGACCATGGAATAAATTGTACAATACATACAAGTCTTAGCTAAATCTACAATCTTGGTGGAACTAATACCAAAACCATCAGAAACATGTAGCAGAGATGAAAGTGGCGCAATAGGGATAAAAAAACCCAAATGCGGCATGCAAGTTCTGGCACAACAAATAACCAAACAAGAAACATGTAACAGAGATAAAATACATAATAAAGAAAAAACATCATTGTTTTAGAATTTTATATATACCTCACCGAATCAGCAAACAAAATTATGCACTAATTTAATGTTCACACTTAAGCAAGTAGTTATGGGGCGTAAAGCTGTAAACCACAATGCAGGCAAGGACTGGCACAACAAATAACCAACCAATAAGAAACATGGAAATGAGATAAAATACATAACAAAGATATCATTGTTTACAATTTTACATATACCTCATCTAATCAGCAAAAAAAATCTACACTAACTTAATGTTCACACTTAAGCAAGTAGTTATGAACAATTGCAGCACATGGCGTAAAGCTGTGAACCACAATGCCATCATTATGTCAAGAAGGACTAATGCGAAAAGTAGGTGTAGCAACTGCAGGTTTGCCTTTCTACTTGTGGCAACTTAAAACGCCATGATACTTAAACAGACATTTTCTTCAACCTTTGAAATGAAAGCGATATAAAGAAGTCGCATTACCTTTAGCCTTTTGTATATGAAACTTTTGGTATTTTGTAGATGGTCCAAAAGCCTTCCTGGTGTAGCAACTAATAAATTGACCCCCTTTGCAAGCTGATCAGCCTCACTTCTCCTGTTATTACCACCAATGACATATCCAAGAGTTTGCGAGTGATTCTTCATCAACTCCTTGGCAACATTGTGTGTCTAGAGAAAATGAATCAAGAATGATTAAGAATAGTGAAATAAAAAGCTTTCATTCATTAACTTGCCTTTAGAATCTCGGAGCTTCAACTGCAACTACACAAAATTTAGATACTACTGCATTTACAGTTCCAAGTTCCACAATTTGCCAATTTTTGGCAGTTGAAATTCAAAGAACCATTTTCTGTAACTTATCTTGGAAAATGTAACATGAACATTGTCCACCCTTTTTTTCATTTTAAAAATTGTTGTCTTAACAAAGTTTAATTGTTATCCCAGTTGACATATCAGATTTTGAATGTTTCTCACAGAAAGCTCTTGCACAGCCTTAAAACAAATGAGCTCAATCAAAAGGAATACTGATTGTGAGTTCAATCGAAAGAAATACTGTTGCACCATGATTTGTCAGAGGAAATCAACCATATACCTGGATAGCAAGCTCTCTTGTTGGGCAAACCACAATAACACCCGTCCCGTTCCTCGGGGAGAAGTGAAGATGATGGAGCAGCTCGATCGCTGGTACAAGGAACGCAAGAGTCTTCCCTGATCCAGTTTTGGCTGCACCCATCACATCCTTTCCTTCCAACAGATGTGGTATTGATCTAGCTTGAATCTGCGAGCATGAAAACAACAACACATCCCATGTCACTTTATCAATACTAAAAACATAGTAGTGGACTAACCCACATAAGACAAACTTTCACAGAAACAATTAGCCTTTATGCAATCTATCTCTGCCAACATTACAAAGGTAAGATTTGAGCTGAGAACAGAAGCAATTCTCATAAACCCGTTACGCCTATTCAATGGCAAATTTCAAACAGTGATAGGCTATGGTACCTGGGTGAGGTGGGTGTAGTTCATCTCTCTGATGGCATTGGCAGTGAGCTCAGAAATGGGTAGCTCAGAGAAGAGCTTGTTCGAGAGAATCCCGCTCCCTCCCCCTTTCTTCTTCTTCGCCTTCGTTTCCTCTTTCCCCTCCTCCTTCCCCTTCTCATTTTCCTTTTTCTCCTGCTCCTTCACAGTCTCCTTCGCCTGCTCCTTTTCCTTCTTCTTCTTCTTCTTCTTATCCTCCTTCACCGTCTCCTTCACCTCCTCCTCCTCCTCACTCTCGTCCCCATCTTCCTCTTCATCCTCCTCGTCGTCTTCTTCATCGTCATCGTCATCGTCCTCGCTCCCCTCCTCCACCTCCTCGCCTTCGTCATCGCTCTCTAACTCATGCTGCCTCTCCTCTTCCTCCTCGTCGCCGTCGGAGGCGGTGTCATACACCGACTCCTCTTCCTCAGAGTCTGACTCCGGCGGGGCGACGACGGGCTGCTTCCGCTTCTTCGACGGCCCGGCCGACTTCATGGTCGCTGCTGCTGGGCACATGGAGGCGGCGGCGGGAGGTAGGGGGACGCACGCTAGGGTTTGTTTTAGGAGCGTAACGGCAAGGGATTGCTATTAACGAGAAGTCGGCAAGGGTCTCGGCCCATGGGCCATTAACGAGAAAAAGGAAAACCGTGGCCCATTATTGGCCATATTAAGGCGCGGCCCCGCCGCCACGGGCCACCGCCTCCCTGGTGCGTTCGCTGGCTGCCGCGATCGACCACGACGAGCCCCGTGCCGGCGACCACTCTTCTCTCGCCTCGCTCTTCGATCGCCATGGATTCCGATGGGTCCGGATCTCTCTCCCACCCCGAGTGGGCTATGCTAGATCCCTTTGTCCACCACCAGTTACCCGACAAAGACGACGACGTCGTGTTCACGTACGTCACCACCGGCTCCGGCGACAAATTCGGCGTCGGTTCGGAGATTGCGAAGCCCACGATGAGCTCCTTCCTCTTCTACAAGTGGATCCCCGACGAGGACATACGCGGCGGTTCGTCCCACAAGTCTGAGCTCGAGATCTGGGATGCTAAAGCGGTGGCTGCGCACCACAATTCGATCCTGCTGCGCTTCGTCTTCCCCACAAACGGTATGTTCCCTCACAAGAGTGAGGAGTTCTTCGTCTACCAGCCTACCCCTCGGAGGACTCTCGTCAAGCTCCCTGCTTGCCGCCGCCACAACTTTTTGAATCGCGAAACCAACAATAACACAGGTATCCTTTGCCGTGAGAACGGAGAGTTCGTCGTGGCACACCTTTCAGTCATTCCAGGCGGCCGCGATTGCCAGGTGACAGCGGAGCTCTGCTGCTTGTTTGGTCAGAAGGGCTCATGGTGCACGAGCAAGATCTTTCCAATCTGTCGTGAAAAGGCTGACGAGAAACTCCTGAATTGGTGGGAGACTGACGCAGTCGTTTCTTTTGGTGATTTCATTTGCTGGGTGGATTACTTGAGGGGCATTTTGTTGTGTGATGTGTTCAGCCCTTCTCCAAAGGTCAAGTATATCCCTTGCCCATCAAACCTTACTGGGGTCGCTGCAATCCGGATCTGCATTTGAGAGGGAACCTGGCTGCACACCGAAGTGTGTGTGTAACCAGCAGAGGTGGTGGCATCAAATTCGTTGATGTCACACCCAGTCACTCTTGGTTATCTGGCAGAATTCATGAGTATTATGAGGATTCAGAAGATGAAGATGAAATTTCAATGCTACCCAGTGCCGTCAGCTCTTGGACACTTGTGGGAGAGTCTTGGGTGAAGGATGACGTGATGACACCAGAGGAGATTTTCGGCATCACAAGCAAGCTTCCCGGCTATCTACTAGAGTGCCCTCTTGTTGACCTGATAGACCCAGACACCATCTACTTCACGACGGGAGAGTTAGGGGATTCTCCTTCACATCTCATTGCTGTTAACATGAAAACAAGGACCATCACGAGAAGCTTTGGATCGTACAGCAACAAATCTTGCAATCTCCGCTTTCATGAGCCATTCCTTCCTCTAAATCTGGATGCCAGTCACTAGCTTAGGTATGTTCTTGTTCCATCTTCCATCTGTATCGTAATCTGCTGTTGAAGCTTAATTAGATGTAATGCATACTTTGAAACATGGGAAAACAGCAAGTTCTTTGAAAAAAATTTAACTCCAAGCTGGAGTGGTTTGTAACACGACGTTGCTCCAAAAATTGTCGATATATTGCTACTATATAGATTGGTTCAATTGATTGAACACGTACTGTTCTCACACGTCTCTGCAATTTTTTTATCTAAATGAATGTTCATTGATATGAATTACCAAAGATGATGCTATTAGCTCTGAACACACATGCTTACCTAGTTGGATTATTTGGCTAGTGTTACTGTTGTTTGCCCTGTAAATAAAACTTTTCTTGCACCAAAGCATGGTTTTCGTCGTGCTCTTCTATGTGTAAGATGCTATATACGTAATTGGTGAACAAGTCATCTATCACTAACGGTGGCTCATCAACTCCTTGCTGCATCGGGAGGCATTAGACTGGAAGGGACTCGTGTCCACTTTGGAAGATAAGTACAACTCCCAGAACGTTGATGTGTTCTATTGCTGATGCTGAGCTGCTCCAAATTTGGCATGCAGGTTTCCTTTTTGCTGCATCATAGGAATATTGTCCTCCTTTTGCGATGAGGATGTGTTGAGATGGTGCTGAGAGGTGGTTGTCTAGTTGATGGAATTCCTCTAGTTGATGCCGCTTCTGGTACTTTTCTAGTTTTCTTCTAAGTGATGTCCTGTAATAAGTAGCTGAGGTTTTTTTTAAGGCATGGAACTGTGTTTCATGGAACCCTCACAAGCTTTCTTAAGTTTTATGCTCCTGTTGGCTTTTGTTCCCTTTGTTGAGTATCGCCATGCACCGATGCACGCTAGCAGCCCCGCGGCCGTGGCAGGAAAGCACAGCGACTGACGGCTTCAACCAAATACGCAAACGTGGAGGAGAAATCAATCAATGTAACGTGCGTGTGTAGACTGACGAGTGGGCCATGTTGGTTGGCCAGTGGCATGTGAGGAGCAAACTGCTCGTTACTGTGGAGTAAACCAATGTAACGTGTGTGAACCAATTTAGCAGGTCCATATGCATTTCAAGCACAAGTACCTCAAACTACGGAAGAAAAGGAGTGATGTTCGAGCTCACCCTCGTCGACGCGGGTCGCGTGCCACTGGTGACGGCGCACATGGCCGGCGGCCTCAACGTGACGGTGACCGATGTCCAGGTTCAATGGTTCCGAGGGTAAAAATGACAGTGGTAGATAAGGCAAAAAGAACTTAAGCAGTGGTTGATGGAAGAATTGCAAGCTTTTTCGGTAGCCCATAGGGAATCTCTACTCCTAAAAAGTGTGAAAGTAAGACTTTTACATGGGTTCACCTTTCACCTGCACCTCCGCGCATTCACCTCCCGCCGCGCCTTCACCCCCTCGCGTCGCCCCCACCCACTTTTCCCCGCGCCGTCGGCGGTTCCATCCCCGTCACCCCCCACGCTGCACAGCCGCGCCCCCTCCCTCCCACCGCCCACGCCGACCGGATCGGCGGTCGGGCCCGAGCCGGCGCCGGCCACCGCCGACCCGCCGCCTCCATCGTCTGCATCTGCCTCACCGTCGTCGTCACGCGGAAGCAGACCGGCGGCGCCCGCGGCTTCACCCTCCGCTCGGCGCCCGCGGCTTCGCCCGCACCCCGTCATCTCGCCTCGCCTGCACCAAGCATCTCATCTCGTCACAAAAACCCCCTGGTCCCCTACCCCCACCACCGCGCCTCACCGTTTCAGATCCGGGGAACGGCAAGGCCGCCGCTCCCGCCGGAGGAGACCCCCGAGAACCGCGCCTCCGCTCCCTCCTCCTCCTCCTCCCTCCCTCTCCACCATTTCGTTCCCAGTTTCCCCACCTCTTCCTCCGGAACCCCAAACCCTAGGAGCACCCCCGCAGCGCCGCCGCCGCCCGTCGCCGCTGCCGACGACGACGATGGACGACAAGGAGAACGCGGCCCCCGCCGCGGCGTCGGCGTCTGCGGCTTGCGCGGTGCCCCCCGGCTCACCCGCGCCGCCGCCAAGCGCGCGGCGGAGTCCGCCGCCGGCGACGGCGACGGTGGGGCGCCGCCGCCCAGCGGAAGCGGGTTGCGCTCGGGAAGCTCCCCGGCGGCCATGGCCAACGCCGGCGTCGCCGCTCGGCACCGCCGCGCCGCCGCGCCCCGTCAAGCCCGTGAGGGGCGGCATCAACGGGAAGCCCGCCGCGCGGGAGGAACGCGGGGTTCGCCCGCCCACGTCGTCCCCCGACGCCGTGGCGAGGCCGCCCCGGCCGAGCGGTGCGGGTCCTCCTCCCGCCCCGCGCCGACCCCCGACCGCGACTCCTCCCACCTCCCACCTCCCCTCCCCCGCACCGCCGCCGCCGCGCGGACCCCGACTCCTCGGCCTCTTCCTCCCCGCCGCGCGCGCGCGCCGCCGACCCGCATCTCTCCGGTCCTACGCCTCCGACATCTACACCTACCTCCGCGCCCTAGAGGTACACTCCACTCTACTCCCCTCCCCCTCCCGCTCCGCTCTCCCCGTTCTCCCCTCCTCTCCTCTCCCCACCATGTCGTCGCCCCCACTCCACTCATCTCTCCATTGCCGATCCGTTTTCCCGGTCCCATTTATCTCGTGAGATCCATGCCCTTACGCCCAATGCACCGCCGAGGATGTGGAGGCCGCGGACAGCGAGGTGATGAAGTCGCTTCTCCGACAATGCTGCAACAAGTAGGAAGATGCTAAGCCCACGATACAGGTCGGCAAGGTGCTCGCATCCAGCTGTGAGAGCTGGTGATCCTTGGCTCCACCGCTGTCTGTGGCTCCTTCGATTCAGGAACCTGTGTAAGCAACTCCGTCGTCGAAGCCGTCGGAGGAGGAGGTACCTACCATCATCGGGGAGGCCGTCGCGCGAGGGCGGGGGAGCTTGTAGGAGCCCTCCTGCAGTCCTGCATCCCGATGGGACACTTTGTGCTCAAGCAGAAGGTGTGGTATTAGGATATGGTGTCGGGAGGTCTTGATCTGACATGTTCAAATGTGTTTTATTCCTTGATCTAATCCACGTTATTCTTCCTTCACAATCCCTTATGATGTCCTACTGCCTCAGATGCCAGAAGATGGGTGAGATAGCTGAAGTTCTTTAATTTTATCAATTTGTTCATGCATGTCCCTATGATTTAAGGTGTTTTAACAATTGAAAATGGTTGCATTGCTACATTGCTTGGAAATAGAATATTAACTAGAAAATCTAGCACGACTTTTATGCAGGGCGCGGACTACTCAGGCGGCAGCGCTCGAGCGTCGGCCCATCGCCGCCTGAACCCCCGACCCCAACGTGTCGCGGTTCGCGCTGGCCCCTTTCAGGATGCTTCTTATGTGTGTGCTTTCCCCATTTTTTCCTTTGCACTAACTCCACTAAACTGATATGCGACTGATGGTGGCTTCTGTAATGTTAAAATTGAAGGATGGAGCATGGAGGCGGAAGGAAACAGTATTCAGTCTGGCAGATTTTGAGGTGAGTTTGTATGCTCTTTTGCTTTCGATTGGTCCTTGTAGGATAATTATAGAAAAAATTTCAATTGGATAGTTTTTTTTGTGAGTACCATTAAATTTTATGACGAGTGATTTGGTCATATGGAGGTAGTTCTACACCGAAGTTTGATTAGGCGGCTCCCCTAAAAGGGCTACAATTTTAAAGTGACTGAATATGCAACTCAGCATTCCTATGTGCAGATTACAGAGAATCACAGAGAGAACATGTGAATATTATAGTGACTGAATATGCAACTCAGCATTCCTCCATCCAGTGCTCTTTACTTTTGAGTTTGTGTGTGCATACATGCAAGCACTCACTTGGATGTGCAAAATGTTGTCTGATAACCGACCAAATTGTGCGAAAATATGTAGCATGTATATAATAAATTTTAACCGTGATTTTCGGGATGCTTCTTACCGGTACTTTGCAATCGAGCATGGACTCTATGGTACAATTTTGCAATTAGGCTGGTACCACATTGGCCGGATAGGTTGTTCTCGAGATATTTATCAAGGTGTTACATACTTTTCCCATCAAATCATCTAATTTATTTTCTCATCTATCATTTGTATCAAAACTAGGCTGTATGACCATCGGTTATGGCCATTCATGTTCTAGATCTCTTGTTTCGGATGCGGATGATAGCTTAAACTCTTAGTTAGTATTGTTGCGGTTGAACTACATCCGAAGGAGTCTAGGTAAAAAGTTTTCAGCCATAACAACTTAACAAGTATTGGAGCTACTGCCTTTTAGCAAGTAGATGCTTCATAACATGCATTGGCCTTTTAATTCCGAAATATGTAGCGGCGTTCTTATTTCAGCGAGGCTTTTGTATGCTGCCAACTTGCTTGACATCTGCCCAACTCCTTGCCACAATCTCTTGATATGCTGAAATCGAGATATATGTCCTGGTATCTATACGCAAGACTAATGGGCATTCTCTGCGGTGTTAATTAATTTCTTATATGTGCACCGGATTTGGGTGGTGATATTTATTTAACGAGAGATAGCTGTCCGGTAAAGAGGCAAATATGTACCTTATTAGAAGTGGAAAAAATATCCCGAATATGCTTACGGCTATTTCCTTTGTCTTGTTTGCTTACAACCCACTTCCGCATTTTTATTGTTTTAAAATGGAGCATTTAACGATCTTAGGTTAGCTTTCTATTTCATGCACCTTCTTATTTAATCCCTTCCTCTATATGAATAGGCAGGGTAGAAAATGGTACTTGCTACGACTGTACAAACAATCCTTCCCAGTGCCATTCTGTCACATTGCTTGAATGATTTATCTGCTTCCCTTGTTTCAATTTTGCTCGCACCTTTCTTTGTAGGATGTCGACACCGTTTGTGCGGTGACGAAACAGGTTGAGAAATAAGGATACCAGTAAACTACTTTGAGAAATAAGGATGCTTCAGTAGGTAATGACATGACTCTTTCTATTGATAAGGATGCCAGGTAGCCATTCGACTGGTGTCATAAATGTTATTTCAGGTTGCAAAATTGAAACTGAGAACATGCTTATTACTATGGTTGAAATTGAATTGGATTAGAGAAAAGTTTAGGGGAGAAAGGTCGAGGTTCAGAGGACAATTTCACTTTTTTTGGGTAAGTACTCAATAATAGACTTCAAAAATTTGTGTTGTGTCTACTGAATACGATGAAAAGTTATTATGCACATTTTTGCACCAATGTGCTAACCACAACAGGTTCTCATGGTGACTGCTGGTAAACCTGCATACTGAAGACCTTCTTAACACTCTTGTACTGATAATTTGCAGGTACTACCCCAATCTTTATTAAGGCAGCAGTCCCTCATTCCCTGACTCTATTGTCTTTTCGCATCTAAGATTCCTGGAGTCTAATGTCGCATATAAAATTCTGTAGTCTGGAAAAGCAAACAATTATTTTTCTTGAAATTAGTTTGTCCATAAACATTTGTGGTTTGATGTTCACTAGGCGGTAAATGCTGGATGCTTGGTAGCATGTAAAATTAGAGTTGTTGGGAACCTGTACTGAATAGCTACTTGTGCGGAGGAATTTATTCAAAGGATTTTGAAGCTCTTAAAAAATATGAGAGGAATGGATCTCAGTCACACCTACGAATGCTTAAAAGAAACACCTATGTATTTGTGGCAAAACAAAGTGATATGAGTTGTTGTATGCATTCAATTATAACCTACATTTTCAATTTAGGAAAGCATCATGTTGTTCTACAAACACTTATCCAATTTTAATATATCATGTAATTCAAGCAGTACAATATCTGTATATATTGAAAGTTGTGCAGTATTGTTGTTTTTGTATGATCTTTGAAAGGTGTGTATATTAAATTTTGACTCTTGTGAAAACACAGGTGCAACCACCTACGAGTCTAAGAGGAAGAGATAGAACTCCCTCTGTTCACATTTAGTACAAGAAAATTAGTTCATCTCCTAAACGCCATATTTATGGACGGAAGTAGTACATGTTATTAACTGTCATATATTATTTGGGGGAATAGATCATATTATTATTATTGCAAGATGAGATAAAGAAGATGCAAGTGCAAAACGGTGATGTTATTACTCATTGCGAAGTTGTTTTTCGTTTCACATTGAGGCATTTGGCATATTACTCATTGCAAAAATTTATGACATAATTAGAATGTAGTGTTGGAATTAGGTGAAACCTTGCAGAAACAAAATAGATATGTGTAGGAAAATCAAATGTCTTGTGTTCTTATGATTATCGAAGTAATAAAAATTTCAGATGATGATGTTTAATGCTTCTTGACGAAATTTGTTTTGTCCGTAGCAACGCACGGGCATGATCCTAGTACTATAACAAGGCCTGAAAGTTCAACATAAGTAACAACCATATACCTAATTATGAGATTGAGCACTACTGATTTCCTGCATACAGGGAAAAAAAGAGGCTACATCGGAATCACACCAGTGTAGGCATTCTCAAACCAGACTCTATTGCTCCCGATCACTGTTTATAAATGGAGGAGATACAAATACAGCTGTGACAATTGTACATCGCCAATCGACGCGTGCAGTGTGCCTAGTGTACATCTCAGCCTGACCTCCAAGTATCAGACACGGCTTTTTCTATGGGCTGGGAATTCAGCCACTGTGCACATGGACCATCTCAACTCCTCGTTGGCTCAACATTGGCGCTAGTAGGTATCAGCAATCTGCCCTAAGAGGACCAATGTTGTATCGCCATCTCATTGGATTCTTGTCGATCCATGCTAGAGCAAACAATTTCACCAAGTATTTCATACCCAGGTGACAAAAAAAAAAGGGCTCTCCCGGCATCCCTAATCTGCCGCAGAACACTTTTCTTGACCATTATTTGTGGGCTCCTCTTTCACCAAGACTGGCGCATCACCAAAACCACCTAAAGGCACAGTCCCATTTAGGTCGGGGAATTTCCTGCTGACACTTTTACTCTCCCTGCTAGGAACAAGTGCCTTCTCTATGTGCTGCTGCTGTGCTTTATTTACTTCAACATCTTCCTCTCGGTCTTGGCTTGTTGTTGAGACCTCCATATCATTTTGTGCGTCAGAGCCAACATCTGGATCTGATGCACTGCATTTCTCTTGATTTCCAAATTCTGTATCTCTACCAGAAATATCATAATGTTGATAGTTAATACGGGGACGAGTGGAGCGCTTACTGCGTCTGATGCCAATATGGATTGCATCAGCAGATCCCAACTTGGTCCCTTGAGGATTGTGAAATGGAAATCTCTTATACCATTGCAGCTCATCTGTGTCTTCACTGGCACTCAAAGAATGACCCACTTCATTGTGACCATCACTGGCAACTTGTTCCAAGTGAAACGCTTCATCATTTTCAGAAAGACCTGCCTTTTGCTGTTTTTTACTTCTAAGATATTCCTCATCATACACTGCTTCACCCATGATATCATCATCACTGTCAACGTTTGGGTCAATGTCCGAGACAGACTCCACAAAGTCTTTTGTGTACCTTTGAGATCTTTTTCTCTGCCTGTAGCTACAGCGGAACAATGCATTTTAATAGGATAGTAAGTTCTATAAGAGAAACAAATAAATACCAAGAGTTAAAGGACTTACCTACGATGAAGAGTTGCAACCTTCCCTTCATGATTGGTTGCTTGGTGGCGACGTGACTTCGCTGGAGGTTCTCCATAGAATCCTTTACACAATGGTGAGGGGCCAATCTCATTTTTCCTGTCAATAAAGCACAGAAAGTTGCTTCATCTTTTGTGTTTTTTCTATAAATCCCTTAATAGTTGAAACTATAAAGAACAGAAAAATCCACCTACTTTGTAGGTTTTATGGCTTCATTTATTGAGCGCTCATAGTCATCTGCATGATAAATTGAGAAAAACGAAATCAGGACAACAAGAAAATATTATGCACACTGACTTTGTTCCTATAGACACCATGTGAATACATCAAATGAACACATAGACAGTATTGGCTTTAGAATAAAGTTTTGCAGTATTGCACTTAACAAAACGGCATGTACATGTAGCATTTGACCATTGATGAGCAACTGCAATACCTTCATGACCCCATCACAGGTGTTAACGGGGAAATGGGAAAAGCTTGCTGACATTTATCAAATGATGAAATAATTAGATTACAGATTGCTTTATTAACTTACCAGTAAGACCAGCTATGTAAAACAAACACAATAATTAACTAGTATTCAGGTGAATGACAGTGAGGCCACAGATTACAGCCATGCAACTACGCTTAGCTTAGTGAGTTAAAATCACAGGATGGTTAGGAGACAGTAGTCACATGACAACATTAATGCCGGAAATGATAATAAAAAAATCTAACATGGCGGAATGACTACATGGAAAAAAGGTGCAGCAACTAATCAGCATAAACACAGGGACCATTTGAACAACTCCTTTACAACCAGAAGACCAAATGGTTCAAATCACTTGGGGTAGCTATTCAGTTATAAACCAAATGCATCTCAACACCTAATGGAAACTGCACAATTGGTTGCATGAAAGTATTTCCCATTAACTAACAACAATGTTAAGTCCAGCCTAGGGATTACCAAAAGTATAAGTGACACGCTTCCTTTCACGACGAGAGCGGCCAGATGTGAATCCATTCACCGTCAAGTAGCTGTCGAGAAGGAGGGCTTCTCTTTGTTGCTTTTTAAGCAGCTTCTCTTTCTTCTGCAAGAGAAAACAATGGCAAATTATTAGAAAATGTGAATAGCAAGGTGCCCTATTCTTGGCAAACAATTTTAACTCTGGGAGCTGCAGTGAAATACCTTATGAATCTTTTCTATCTCTGGAAGGTAATTGAACTTCAGCTTCTTGCCGAGCGAGACTTCTGTCCTGTTCCTACTTGAAAAGAGTTTTTCCTGAATAAGATTGGCATAAAAGAACTAATATCATTAAACTTTAGTAGTTTGATTAGGAGGAGTTGAAGTACATAGAGCTTCTGTCAAATTCTAATTTCAGTTGTTGACACCACAAGTTTGCAGTTTGCTTTAAATAATCTCTTCTGGTGTCTTTCAAATTTCCAATAGAAATTGTCTTGGAACTTGTTTGGAAATGGACAGAGAAAATATTTTTAGTTGAAAGTTACCCTAAAGCATGGTCTCATATGGGCTAACACAATAGTGCATGCAATGAGCTATTCAAATCTGCGTTAATGCAGCCCCAGCTATATACCTGATTTCACTGTGTCACAAATTCATTTTTTTCCCAAGGCATAATTGTAGCATCAGCATCAATACAAGTTATACTTGACAAAACAACAACCGGGAATCTGGAAAGAGGGCAGAGACCAAGCATGAAATGTTATACCTAATGACCAATTTGTCATGACACAGAGCCATGGAAGTTCACAAATTCATAATATTCAACCACTGTCCAACATGTTTTGGTCATGACCATCACAATATCTTGTAACGACAACAGGCATTAACTTTTATTATCATAACATGAAATAATTGTGAGGGCTTAGGTACATCCGTACAGGCATGGGTGAACTAATCAATGGTTCCGTTTTTTAACAGAAAAACCTAAAGAAATGTGAAATGTCAATGATAACTTACTGCAGCTATACTGAACTCATCAAAGTTGGATGCCACAGCCTCCCATTGATAGGATATAACCGGAACACTTGAGACTCCCTTTCCTTTAGATCTCTTTGTTGGCTCCTTCACATACTCCACTCGCCTAATTTCGCGATACAATCGATGCCCAAGGATTGGGTCTTCTTCATACCTGTAGCACAACAGATGAGTAAAGATGCCAGGACAATAAATATGCTTTCAAGTATGTTTGTATTTTTTGTTGAAAGTTATCCTTTTGCCCACCAGTATGAAATTCCATAGGAATCTCCGCCAATTCGTTCTTTACGGAAGATGGGAAGATGATAACCATGCTTCAAAGAACTATCAATGAAGTTCCGAATATCCTCTTGCTGTAAAATAGGTGCAGATTCAGCACATATTTCAAACTACAGCACCTATTTAAAACATGTTCTTCGTCATTAAGTTTGCAGCTATTTGCAAGCACATATAAGCAGTTGAAAGTATGGAGATACACTAAGAGCATTCACCAGGTCACAACGGGTGTCACATGAAATTTAATTGGAGTCTGGGAGATCAAACAAACACTTCTATGAGCCTATTGTTATCAAGCACACAATTCATTCACAAAGCAAGTTGAGTGTCAGATTTGCAACCGCTCAGTATTTAAAGCCCAAGCAACATTTATCGTGGTAAGTTTTCCCTTCTTTTTCTATCTCTCTCTTTTCCTTCTTTATTTTTTGTTTATTTCACCTGAAGGCCGTATTGTCCCTTCTCCAATCATGATTTGTATAAAAAACTCCATTACAAACTGCTGTCAAGTAACCTTGGATCAATGGTTAGGTTTTACTCTTACACGTTTCAGCACCAGCATTGTTTTCAAATATTAACTAATAGAATACCTTCAAATAAACTTGAGCTATGCTGATATGATGGCCAATTGTACAGCACTATACGAACAGAAAAAAGGAAAATCTTGCCGGAGACAGAGCATAGATATTGTACTAATAGATTAGCAGAATCCACAAAGATGTTGAATGTGACAACGTAATTAAGGATAGTAAACTGTGATCAACTAACCCTAGTAAAGATGAGCTCAATGCAGGAAAGTTAGTATAACTCCAAAAGAACAGAAAACATGTTCAATTTTATTATTTAACCATCTCACATAATAATTGGGGCAGGAGGCACCACACCTCACAACGTATGTCACATATAGCTTTCAGGATCACTAGTCGAGTCGCTGGATCAAGTGTCCTGTAAAGTTCAATTTCCGCTCTGAACAAGGCAAAACAATTGAGCAAAAGTTATCAGATATGCATTTACAGCTAGATATTCAGTTAAGGAACTATTGGGGTAAGAAAACTGACTCACCCATGTGAGGCAACAATAGGTAGATCGCCTTCTGCAACCTGCAGTTGTAACCATTATTAGCTCATTAACCAAATGCAGTTTCATCCATTATGTAAAATTGATCTTGCGAGGAACATCATATACCCAATGCCACCAGTGCTTCAATTTTTTACATAAAACCGTTACCCATGTTCCACGTCCCATGGCTATTCGAGATACTGGAGGAATTGACTGCAAACATGCATACAAAATTGTTTAAGGTACTTGAAAAATCAGTTACTGTGATTTGTAATCTAATTAGTGAGAGCTACGATGGACAGACTTATCAATAACATGATGCAAATGTCCCAAAACATAGCATATCTTTTATGACTGAAGTTGTTACTTCTTCTTTTCCATTCCACAGAACCCAGCCTTTAAATTGCACAGGCAGACATATTTAAAATATTATTTCCCAGCACATTAAACAAATTAAATCCGCCAAACTTATTAAGCAATCATTTCAGAACAAGGTACAATCCGATAAAATAGTCATAAAACTGCACAGGCAATTAAAGGCAGCAGGCCAGCAGCATAGTTAAAGTTTAGGATGAACACCAAAATAAACGAAACAAGTACCAACTCACCTTTAACAGAGGCATATGCACGTCATCCAGTGTGCCATTGGGCGTTATGATCGCGTCCTCCAGCTCCACTGCAGTGAACTCCACGGAAACGTTCAGCAATGGCCGGAACACCTACAGCTCCGAAGCAGATCAGCTATGTTACCCAAGCAAATCAACTCCGAAAGCAAAGCACTAAACCCAAATCCTAACGGAGGCCAGAAGCAGCGGGAGGTTTAAGGGTACGGAGGAACGGGAGCGCATACGTGGAGGAAGTTGAGGACGGAGGCGAGCTCCCACATGCCGCGCAGCCTCCACCGCGGCAGCTCGGCGGGCGACTCCGGCTCCACCACGAGCGGCGTCACCACGCGGTACTCCGGCGTCACGTCCCCCGCATTCCCGCGCCGCTTCGGCCGCGGCGGCGTGGGCACGGGCGGCGCGGGCGCGGGGGGCGGCGCCGCGTTCGGACGGTAGTGACACGCGCGTGGAAACCGCGCCCTCCTCGGGGCCAGCGCCGTTGGATCCTCCCACGCAGCCGCCCCCTCGGCCGTCGGCTGCTGCTGATCCTGCGGCGAGGAAGCCGCCGCCATCGACGGAGACGCCTGTCTGGAATAGCCGGATCGAGGGTGGATCAGGGGTCAGGATCGGAACAGGGTTCGGGTTCGCGGGGGAGGAGGTCTCCGGCTCACGGGGAGCGGACAGCCTGAGCAGGTGGCGCCGAGGGAGTCGAAGCCATAGGAAGGGGAAGGGGACGGGGAAGAGGGGAAAAGGAGTGAAGGACTGAGAACGGGGAAGAAGGCGGGGGCGAAAGCGGGATTTCGTGTGCGAGGTCAGCAGGGGGTGCTGGGGAACAGATCAACCGAACCGTTACCGCGTTCGTAGGACAGGGGTAAAACGGAGATTTCGCTAGCTGTGCTGGGTTTTCGGGAGGTTTTTTAGTTGGGGATTTTGGCAATCAGGGTGATCTGGAAATCCGGATGGATAGGTTTACAGAATCCGAAAATCTTTTTTTCCGACTCAGAATCCGAAAATCTTACTAAGAACCCTCTCAGTTACTTCGTGCTGACAATATTTTTTTTAAAAAAAAACTTCATGCTGACATTTACTAGAAGTAATTTTGTGTCGCAAAAAGTAACCTAGGAGAACTCTTCATGTATAACTTCCTCTTGTGTGCTTTTTCTATTGAGGGAAGTAATTTTGTGTGGCAGAAATAACACGAGAGACTCTCCGTGTATGACTAAATAGAGATGTTTCTCCGTGTAATCGCCTCCTTACGGAAAACAAACAGAAAATCACAGCATCAACAGGAATCGCCTCCTTACAGAATACAAACAGAAAATCACAGCATCAACAGGGAACTGGTGCTCCCAGAAGAGGAGAAAGAACTGACTTATTCAACCTTCTCACAAACAAACGCGATTGACAGAAATTCCAAGGAGCACGAGCACATGAATTGGAGAAGGAAAAAATATCGTGTCTTGGGATTCAGATGGGGAAAAAGAAAACTGCATCCGCCTCAAAATACATGTTCCTACTGGCATTACAGCTCCAAGATGAGAAAAACTGCGTCTGGAACATGACAGTTTCAAAAAATAATCTTAGAACCGTGGGCTTGATTGATTGATCATGGTTCCCTTTATTAGAATGCTACTCTGGATCCATCTCGTTCATGACACCCGTTCGTAGGCACCGCCGCCAATCTGCATGTGAAGCCATTCCGAGGCCGATGTGCCTTGAGCGTATTCTCTTGGGGTTTGGGTATCAAATGTCAGCCCAGGAGCTGTGTTGTATGTCTGTGCAGCAAACTGCAAGAAGAAACAATCAAGTGGCGCACTCTCTTAAAAATTGAACTAAAACCCCATAACAATGCATAATTATTCAATTCAGAAGTGTAGCTTTGTCAAAGGTTCAGCAATACTTGCAGTGTTGACCATACGGTTCAAAAGAAGAAAAGAAAAGCATACAGAGAATCAATGTTGGTACTTCACTAAAAGTTGACTTACATCTTTGGATGGAAATGCTTCACCATTGTTCGCATGGGAATTTACCGCCTCAAGTTTCATTGACAGGAACTGTAAACATAAATTATATCATTAGCTTGAACATGAAGGGTAATGCAGTTCCTTAGGAGCAACATCTGTACAAAACTGGCATACCTCAACTTGGCATTGCAAAGACTGAATGTAATTAATTATCTCGTCGAGCACTGATGCTTTCCCAATAACCTGACCAAGCAAACAAAAAGTCATTAAGGCATTTACCGCAAGTGAAACTCAGGAAGGATTAGCTTATCCATAGTAACAAACATCTATTATGGTTAATTTATGGCACATGAGGAAACACAAACAATTGAATGCCTGTTGAGATCGAAGAGCACCTTGTTGCATCCAGGAACGAGATCTTGGAGAACTTTCATCCGTTCACTTATTTTCTCACGCCGTGCCTGTAAAAAAAGAAAATGATATGTGGTCAAGTTGGTGTTGTATGCATGCAATTACCTGTCACAACATCATCTCAAAGCACTTCAATTTGTAACGACATTTCTTATGCTGTAGCATATGGTCTAATTCATACTCTGCGTTTTTTACAAACTGGCGTTAAGTCCTTACATATAGGAACAGTCAAAATAGAAAATGTTACAACCACTTACCCTTTCTGCAAGACTATGACTGTCAGTTGCTTGGCCCCTTCTTGCCCTGACATGGATGTAATCTTGTTTTGGTGGCTCTGGCGCTGGAGGGTTTTTACTAACACCCTTGCCAGCGCTTCTTGTTTGAGTTTCAGCCTCCGTTCTTTGGTTGACATTGTTATCACTGGATTTATTTGTTTTGAAACGTTTTGCTCCTGAATCTATCTGCTCATCAAGAATATCAGGATAAGCAAGAGAAGGAACAGTTGCAACTTCAACTGGACAAATTTCTTGTAAATTGTAACTGCATCCTACCATCTCAAAAGTCAAATGGTTATCTAAATTGCCATCATTGAACACAGAACGTGAGTTGTGGGCATAGGAGCACCGTACCAACAAAATCACAGATCATATTGACCAATAACGATCCACCCACCAATATGATTAAATATATCTTCTAACAATGCTAGCACAGTAGGCTACTAAACGCACAAATGCTGATACAAAACATCTGTTTACATTCATGCTAGTTGCAAACGTTTACAGGTATTATACCAATGGACAATGCTGAAAGCCCGAAATTATACAGGGCTGTGGAGGGGACCATGTTACCTAGCCATTGCTGAGAATCTGAATTCCAGCCAAAACATCTGTGGACCAACAGTGGTTGGTCGGTAGTTAGTACCGGAGAAAGTTGATTGTACTTAATTCTTTGTCTAGCAAGTAGCAGCAGCTTTAATTTATTAGAGCATCACAGAATGCACAGATCTAACAACAATGGCACTGAAAGTGGAGTTACCAAGCACAGATACAATTCTGGCCAGTTTAAGCAGTTGCCACCTGAAGGCATCATGCCATCACGTTAAATTGACAACCAAAAACCAGCACTATTAAAAATTGTGGTGCCACAATAAATGGAATGTAAATGATTGTCCCTTTCTACAGAACCCTAGTATCTGAATAAGAAATTATATAATATGAGTATGACAATGAATATAGAGTTCAACCGCATCAGGTACTTTTGCTAGTAGTATGAACTACAGAGTTGCCTTTATTTTATATAATTTCATTTATTTCCCTGAGCATCTGCACATTATTGGTCATCACAATAGTTTTAACACTAAGCAGGTGTAGAGTATTGATCATAGCATCCAACTACATTGTATAGCTTTCCTGTTCATATAATGTTAACGTCCCTATACTTTTTTCAAGGCTTCCTAAGGATTTCTTGGCCCTTCTAAGATCAAATTATTCTTATGCATCCAAAATTAGCTCAGTTACGTACTGTCTACAGTCCTACACCACTAGCTACAGTTGCAATAGACTCATTCAGCTGCACACATTAGCAAGTGAAAATAAACAAAGTTAATCAAAAACAGCAATCCAGAGTAATACTAGTATACTACCAACATTAACACCGAGCTCAGCAGCACAGATGATCAGATCACACAAGCATGCTCAGTTACGCATTAAATCATGATGCAGTAATTTGCCTTGGAAACCTTCCAATTTCTACCCGTGAAGTCCCACTTGCCCCAACACCCCCAATGCCCCACGGATCACAGCCAATGCGAAAGAGAACCTACCAAATCCTGACCGCCGCCGCCGCCGGAAGTGGAGACGATCCGGGACGAGTCGTCCTCGGACGCCGGTGCCTCCCGCTGCTTTCTCCGTCCGGCGCTGCCTCCTCCGCGGCCGCCGCTGCTCTTCTCCGTGACGGCGGAGGTCGCCTCCACCGCCCGGCCGCCGCCCGCGGCGAGGTGAGGCGGGCGCCAGAGCTCTGCCGCGACCGCGGGGGCCGGGTCCATGGCGTCTGGGGCGTCAAGCAACTCGCGAGCCGGGTCTAGGGTTTCTGAGGTGCGTGCGAAGGGAAGGGATGGTGGAGACTGATGCGGCCAGTGACCAGATCGGGAGGTGGAGGAGCTCAGTTCGCAGTGGCACTGTGCACACTTGCGGAGGAGAGAGAAGAGAGGGGGAGGGGGGCAGTGCTGAGTGCTCAGAGAAGACTGGAAAGGGTGGCATCGATGAGTAAAGAAATGGCCTCGGGATTTCGCCACGCGGTGGTGATTGGGGGAGTAGGGCTGACCCTGACACGATCACGGTAAAAGTAAACGCACTTTCACCGCTAAGCACGAGTGATGTACATTTTTTTAACTTTATAGGAGTACTAGGTGGTGGATTTGCACGGTGATGTTTTGTAACAACTGATAGAAGGATGCTCCGCCATCACATACACGTTAAAAAAAAGTACTCCGTGCACAATAATTCCACTAAAATCAGATTTCTAGCAAAGTAGCAAGGATTAAAACTTATAAAAAATTGCTTGTAAATACTCATCCGTACCAGATCGTATCTCGTTGTAGTTTTAGCATTTTGTTCACTTCAAATAATCTCTATAAAATATTTAAATCTTTAACTTCACTTACATTTCTTTAGAACGTGTAAATATTTGTCCTAACACAATGCAAAACGCACAAACGATTGTAAACACGCATCCTCAACTCTATGAACGCAAGCGTGCAAACTTATACTACAAGCGCTCGAAGGTATCGAGTGAATAGGTCAGTGAGACTGATGAAATCACTGATGACATCTTACTACGGATGGATATATGGTCTGTTGGATTAATTGGGCCTTGGGCCATTTAGTCTCAATTAATCTTGAGAATTAAAAGGCCCACAAAATAAATGCTAGGGATTTAATCCCGCATTGAAAGCCAATGAGAATCTTAACTAACTTAAAGGGTGGATCAATGGTGGACCACTTGTGAAGTTGGTAAAATGAGAAGGGCGTCCCACACGCGCGCGCGCTCGCTCACCTCGCCGGGCCGTGGGCGTGGCGTGTCGAGACGAGACCGAGAGGCGTATGCACAGTTTTTGTCCTTCATGTTTTTGTCCTTCATGTCGGTCATTCATGTCAGCCATAACCCTCTGTATTAAAACGACCGTTACTGGTAACTGATGACGTTGAATACGGCGATTCTTCGGCTAACCGTCGTTTAATGAGAATTATGGTGGTCAGAAGCGTCCAGGTTCATTCCCTCCTCCTCTCCTCTGCGCCTATATAAGGGGACTCCTTCCTCCGGGCACGGACACACACTCTCACACTCGGGTACTCCTCGCTAGGAGACCTCTCTCTTCTCCCTCCGTGTTCTTTGCTCTCTGCCATTCCCAACGCAAGCTTTGCGCGCACACTGTTTGCGTGAGCAGTTGCCTCCGAACCTCGTCCACCTAGCGATCCTGCTCGGGATAGGCGGGCGATAAGGTTTTTGGGGAGCGTACCCGTACGCGCCTGCTCGCTTTCCAGTACGTCTACGTCCTCCGCGAGAACAACTACTTCCAGTACGACTACGTTGTCCGCGAGAACGACTACATCAGAGTGAACGAGTACTTCCCAGAGGCCGTTCGTGGGACTTCACTGCAACGACTCGCCACTGCATCACCTCTGTACGACTACACCGAACAAGGTCCCTCCACGAGTAGCATGTCTATTCCAGGGGATAACGGCGCACCGGTTGACTCCGTCAACCGTCCCGCCTTTGGGTACATACTAAATCCCTTATGTGTAATTTTGTTCGAGTTTTATTTGAGATTTAACTTGAACACATGCACATGCTTTGTTTTCACGGGATCACTTATATTCGTCATGAATTTGTTAATAATTTCTGGAATTAAAATGTACCGAAAATTACCTATTTTTCTAACATGGTCTACCCTTCCCTAAGATAAGTTTAGAAAAAATAACACACACATTCTAAAAGGGAATAAAATGGCTTGTTAATTTCTATGCTAGTAATCATATTCTTCACTGGACCATATAAAGAAAATAAAGATAGTTTAAAAATCCCATTTTGTTTGTGAAGTACAGCGTGTTTATCTCATATTCTCACGTTCATAGTAAAACAATGTGTTAAAGTTGACACCGACTTCACTAAACTTGTACCCTAATAATTCTCATTAATGTAAAACAAGTGGGACTAAGCCTTTTCAGGCCAGTTTTAAAAAAAAAAGAAGATTAGCGACAGCTTGTCAATGAAAGCCTCGAAGACCCAAGTCAGTCCAACAAGCAAAGCCATGATCTCGCTGGTAATAAGATTATCTCACGGACTGATATGCAAAACTCCACCAACAGAATTTGATTTCCTTTCCTTTTCCACCCAACCATTTCCCCTCCTTCCACTCCACGAAGCGAAACCGACCTTTCCCCCTACCCCCGCATCGCACCTCCGCCGAGATCTAACCCTAGGGTTTCGCCAGCGGGCGAGGCCTAAATCACCGGCGGCGAGCTAAACTCCACGAGCGGGGGAGGAGGGGGGAAGGCAGAGGAAGAGGCGGCCATGGGGCAGCAGTCGCTGATCTACGCGTTTGTGTCCCGTGGCACGGTCATACTGGCCGAGTACACGGAGTTCACTGGCAACTTCACCACCATCGCCTCCCAGTGCCTCATGAAGCTTCCCGCGAGCAACAACAAGTTCACCTACAACTGCGACGGCCACACCTTCAACTACCTCGTGGAAGACGGATTCAGTGAGCTCCCCCGCCATCCCGACTGACCCCTCTTGTTACCCGTGCGATTCGTTGCGGGTTTTATCCGATCTGTGTGGATCAGTGATGGTGTGTGTTTGATTCGGTCTACTTGGGTATAGATATTTGGGATTTGTTCCATATGTGATTAGGTTGCTATGACTGCAGCCGGTGATCGGGTTGGTTGGTGATGACTGTGCATTTCGTGCCGTGTGGGAAAAGTGCTCCCGGCCCGGCTTGTGCTCTTAGTTACACGGTGAAGCTCTTAGCTGTTAGTCATTGTTTGATGACTTGAGTTTGTTAATATGTCTCGAGATGTGGAAGTACTGTGGTATTTCTGCTGAATACTTTCCTCTTAGTTAAGCTCACGGCATCTTCAATAGCCAATGACACTATGACAGCAGTAAAAGAATATATCAGTCCACTGGTGCTGCTGATAGATATATGCCTGCTATTTTTAGTAGATGTATTTGGTGGTGACTGCTCTCTGCTTTGGCTCTTTTGCTCCTTGATACACATGCTCTGCATGCACATTTTTTGACACACGTATGTAGGGTGAAAGTTTCCGAATGAACGCTTCCTCCTTTTTTTCCATTAAGGGCAATGCCCGAATTTCATTACCAACGTAACGAAATTACAAAGTTTTCAGATTCAAACCACAAAACTCTACAGCCAGACTAACAGAACAAAGCCAAACATGAACCCAAGCGGTAGAGAGCTCCAGCTCAAAGGGCTGTTCCCTCCCCGAAACAAACCATCCACACACTGACATAGTTTTACACAAGAGAGTTTTAACCCGACAGCCGCAAGATAGGACTGACAGACCCATACAGGGCACCACAAAAGCGACAGAACTAACACCCAAGTTTGTTACATCCAGCCTTCCCCGAACAAACAAAGCCAACCAAGACCAAGCACACTGGTTACTGAAGAAGCACTGTCCCGGCTCTTGACTCTCCCTGCTCTTGCTCCCGCGGGTGGTGGTGTAGCGCTGCATTCTTGAGTGTATCAGCTCCGGCTTCCAGCATCTCCTTTTCCTCTCCTTTTTGAAGGCCTGCCCAATAGTTAAGCAGAGATGAAGCAGAGCAAATGATCTCAGTAGGAGACCTAATCTTTTTCCTTTCAAAACAAACATTGTTGCGCGCTTGCCAAATTGCCCAACAAATAGCAGCAAGGCCAACCATATAGAACTTTGAATTCTTTGCATGTACTTCTCACACCAGCACCAAAACTGACCCATGTTACTTGGTCTACACTCAGCCCTGATAACCCAGGCTGTCAGGCTCCACACATACCTGGCCAGAGTGCAGTCAAAAAAGAGGTGACTTATAGTTTCCTCTTCCCTACAAAATTTACAATGTTGGTCTCCCTGCCACTTCCTTTTTAGCATGTTATCTTTTGTTAAGATAGCATTCTGATCAATTAACCACATGAAGACTTTAATTTTTAGGGGGATTTTAGCTTTCCAGATTCTCCTATTAGCCCCCCCCCCCAACTCCCCCTCACACAGATGAGCATACATAGATTTGACTGAAAACTGTTTGTTTTTCTCCCATACCCAGATGGGTCTGTCCTTCTGCTGCCCCAATGCACAAGACATCAAAATGTCTCTAAGCAATCTAAATTGATTTTGAGTATTAACATCAAGCCACCTCCTGAAAGTTAACCTCCATCCCCTCTGAGCCATATCAGCCACAGACACACACTGCTCATTGCTTAAATCACACAAATCCCTGAACTCTTCCATCAAGCTGACCCTTCCATGCCAAGGGTCTCTCCAGAAATCAATGTCTTTGCCATCCCCAATTTTCATAATTCTGCCAGCCAAGTATAGATCTTTAATCTTAATCAAGTCATTCCACACAGGGGAATTACTTGGTTTAGTTCTCAGATTAACAATCCCACCTTTCACTTTATATTTCTTCCTGACTATCTCCTGCCAGAGCCCCTCCTCATTCTCCAGCTTCCACCACCATTTGCACAAAAGACTAATGTTCATTTTCCTCAAATCCTTAACCCCTAATCCTCCTTTTTCCTTGGTTTTGTAATCACTGCCCACTTAACTAAATGATATTTCCTCTTGTTGGCCCCACCCTGCCAGAAAAACCTCTTCCTAATTCCATCAATTTTCTTCACCACAGTTTTGGGTAGTAAGTACATTGACATGGCATAAGTTGGTATACAACTAAGGCAAGCATTTAGCAGAATCAACTTGCCTCCATAAGACAAAGAAGAGCTTTGCCACCCATCCAATCTTTTAAGGATCTTATCTTTCAGAGATAACCAGTCCTTAACATGTAATCTAGAGCCAGACACTGGAACACCCAGGTATTTTATAGGCCAAGACCCAGTAGCACAGTTTATCAACTCAGAGAACATCAAGGTTTTTTGTTCATCCGAAGACACCATAATTACTTCACTCTTCCCAAAGTTAATCTTCAAGCCAGACATTTTTTCATACATGTACAAAAGTATTTTCATATTTGTCATTGTCTCCACCTCATCATCCATACATAGAATTGTATCATCAGCATATTGAAGTATAGCCACCCCTCTAGGGATTATATCTGGGATTAGCCCTTTTATCAAGTTGTTTTCCTGTGCTAGATGTACCATTTTTGCCAGGCAGTCTGCAGCCAGGTTGAACAAAAGTGGAGACAGGGGATCTCCTTGTCTCACACCTTTTTTACTTTTAAAATAGCTGCCCATAGAACCATTGATCTTTACGCTCAAGGTCCCACTACAGACTACCTGACGTATCCAATTACACCAGGTATCACAGAAACCTCTTTGTTTCATGGAGTCAAACAGGAAACTCCAGCTAATTTTATCATAAGCTTTCTCAAAGTCTAATTTCAATACTACCCCGTCCTTGTTTTTCCTCTTGGTCTCATGTAGGATTTCATGAAGACTCAGAACTCCATCCATAATATTCCTGCCTTTTATGAACGCATTCTGACTTACACCTATAATCCTGCTCATGCAATCCTCAAACCTTAGCATGAGAGCCTTGGTTATAATTTTATAGCTAACATTCAACAGACAGATTGGCCTGTACTGTTGAATTTTTGCAGCTTCCTTTACTTTTGGAATTAAAGTAATCACCCCATAGTTCAGTCTGTCAATATCAAGCTCATGTCCCCAGAATTCCTGAATCATATCCATAAAATCCTTTTTAATTATCTCCCAGCAACTTTGATAAAACTCTACTGGTATGTGATCAGGCCCTGGGGCTGTGTTTTTTCATTGATTTAATCACTTTTTTAATTTCATCTTCCGAAAAAGGTTTTATCAGCTGAGAATTCTCCACTTCAGTGATCTTTTCACTTGGAGCCCAACAATCTGGATCCAAGGTGAAAAGTGGACTTTCAGAGGGTCCAAACAAATTCTTGTAATAATCAGTAGCATGCTTAACGATATCTTCTTCTCTGACTATGCTCCCCCCTTCATTTTCCAGCTGAAAAATGGTGTTTTTCCTTTTTTTTCCATTGGCTCGTCTGTGAAAATAGCTGGTATTGTTGTCCCCTTTCAATAACCAATTCTCATTGGATCTCTTATGCCAGTATAATTCTTCCTCCTCCATTATTTTAAGAAGCTCCGCCTGTATACAGGTTTTCCTATCAAGCATGGCAGTTGGTAAAATAATTTCTTCCTCCAACTTCTCAATCTCTTCAAGTTCCTTATTCAATGATAACCTATATTTCCTCGCATGACCTTTCATGCTATTTCCCCAACCTTTCAAGAATTTTTTAACTCTACCAATTTTAATACTCCATTTCTCCGCAGCATCATTAGCATTAACTGACTTTCCCCATATCTCCCCAACTTTTATAAAGAACTCCTCATGATTTATCCAGGCAGTTTCAAAACAGAACTGCTTATTGCTTTTTTTAACTGTGTTTTGTTCAGTACACAACAGCAGAGGGTTGTGATCTGACATCAGCCTTGGATTTTTCCTTAAATTTGTCAGGGAAAAAATATCTTCCCATTTCACATTCATCAAAACTCCGTCCAACTTTTCCAGAGTTGGATCAGCCTGATTGTTGGTCCAGGTAAATTTCCCCCCAATTAGTGCAACCTCTCTCAAACCATAAGAATTGATAATCCAATTAAACATATCAGAAAATCTGTTAGAAGTGAAATTCTTATTTTTTTCACTACTGTATCTCAGTATATTAAAATCCCCTCCTATTAACATTGGCAAGTCATTTTTAGAACAAATGGTTGAGAGCTCTCTTAAGAACTGATCCCTCTTCTCCTCATGAGCTGGCCCATACACTGTACACAATCTCAATTTTAAATTGAGTTTTTTGTCCAGCACCACAGCTTCTATAGCAAAGTCATGCTCAATAACAGAAATTACTTCAAAGTTTTCTTTTTTTTAACCCACAGAGGATCCCCCCAGATCTGCCATGTGAGGGCACCCAATGCCAGGCAAAATTCTTGGAGGGGTCAATGTTTCTAAAAAATTTGTCTGTATACCTTTTTTTCATTGTTTCTTGAAGCCCAGTAAAATCAGTATTGGTATCATTCATAAGATTTTTAATCTCAGTCTCCATCCCTTTTTTACACACCCCTCTGCAATTCCAAAAAACTCCTATCATTTTAAGAATTTTTATCCCAATCAACTTTTTTCCTGAGGTTGTACCTAGAGCGAGATCTAGACACCCCTCTCCCAGAGGATGTGGACTCATCAAGAGGATGGCCACTCTTTTTCCCTGGGGTTTCTTTTTTCTTTCTTGTTTTTCTCTTGTTCTTTTTTGTTTTCCTGCTAGATACAATTTGGAAATCTTCCTCCTCAGAGACATCAGACTTCCATTCCAGATATTTCATCTCTTCCAAGGAAATAATTTCCTCAGTTTCCTGGCCCCCCACAACCATCTCATTTGAGTTTCTGTCCAACAAATTAGACCTAGCAGATTCTAAGTCCTTTAAGATATCAAATTTTGCTAGGTCCTCTACTCCAACCTTAACCCCCATTTTCCTAGACCTAACCATAAGTTCATTATTGTTAAGAACTGCAAAGGAGTTCTTTAAGTTCAGGTGTTTACCTTCCAAGTTCTTTCTTTGTGCAGCAAGAGTAGCTTTTTCAGCAATGCTAACAGCTCCAAGTCCTTGCTCCTTGATTCTCTGACTTTGCCTGACTTCCTTCTGTTCAGAAACTGGCCTCTCAAAGCTCTGGACAAACCCCTCTTGAGCCCCCTGTGCTTCCCCTAAAGTATCTGCTCCATCTTCAGCCTCATCATGTGTGACATTTCCCTTCTCAGTGTTGGTTTCTTCCTCCAAACCCTCCTCTAATTGTTCCCAGTCAGGGGATAAATGGGCTTTTCCCACCTCAACAGCATCACCCTCTTTTGACCCCAAGACCTCCCCAGCAGGAGCCCCATTTTTTCCAATTGAAAATGGGGTTATCTCAGCTGTAGTTTTTCCCTTGTTGACATCCCCCAGCCTCCACTCAGGTTGGGACTGGTCCTGGCTAGACAGATCAAACTCAGGGGCATCTTGAGAGCCTCCCATCAGACAAAGAACCTCTGACTGTTTCCTTTCCTGCTCTCCCCCAACTGTCATCTCTTCATCACTCTTATCTACCCCCTTTCCAGATACATCCAAGCCTCCTTCAGCTTCTTCCTTTCCCATAGCCATAGCCACCTTAGCCTCAAAAACAGTCAAAGGGTCCAGCTTGCTTTTGAATAAATTTGACCCATATTCATTGAAAGCTACAGAGTTTGTTTCATTCAGCTGTACCCTAAATATATTTCTGATTTCACCTTTTTGGAAAGTGCCAAAGTTCCAGTGCCCCCCTGGTGAGATCAGTTCATCAAAGGCAATACTGTCATCACTGTCCTGGCTGGAAAGGTTTTCTTTCTCCTGATCTTTATCCACTAGCATATCATCCTCATTGATTTTCTCTCTAGATCTCTCTTGCACCTGGCTTTCTTGCAGGATCAGGCCATCACAGGCCTCTTGTACACTTTTTTCACCTCCTGTACAATATTGCTTTCCTGCTGGCTGAGCAGAAGTCCCAGCCCCAGCATCATGCTTATCATTTGAGCCCTCCTGGAAACTTATTCCTCCACTTTTTTTATGTTTTTTGGTGAAGGGTTGTCATTTCCATCACTTGCCCTTGTCCAAGTATTCCAGCCAGGGTTATTGGATCCCTCCACCTGCACCTCTCTCTGGAAAGAAAAGTCATAGAAATGCATATCCAGCAAACCCTCTACCACAGCAGGAACTTTGGTGATGTCTTTGCAACCAATCTTAACTCTGACATATTCCCATCTCTTTAAGTTGGCCTTATCCACCTCCAAAGGAAGACCAACAAGGGAAGCTACCATACTGACCCTCCTCTCTGTTCTTTTTTCCTGTGGGATGCCTGTGATTCTGAACCAAGCAGTTTCCAATTTAGCTTTTGCTCCTCCATTAGGATTCCAAGGCTCAACCTTGAATGTGACTCCTGGGACAGTACCCATCATCATGCCATTAAAGAAAGCCAGCTCTTCAACTTTTTTGCAGTTGGAAATTTCATCTGAAATTTGTTCTCTGCTATCTTCTTGGCATACCATCTCCATGTTGAGCTAGGACCAGCTTGAGCTCTGAATTCTCCTTCCACCTGTTTTGCAGAAACAGAGCCATCCTTTATAGTAATCAAAGCAAAATTTGAGGCTTCTTTTGAACTTTCCCCCATCTCTTCATCCTGAATCACGTGAAAACCCAGTTCTGGAGCTGCAAGCCCACAGAAGGGGGCTATACACTCCCAGGGTGCCAAATCAGTGCAAACTCTAGCCACATGACCCTCCTTTTTGCATTTGGGGCATATAACTGGTCTATAGCACTCTTCAGATTTATGCCATACTCTTCCACACCTTTTGCACCCAGACGGAGTTTCCTTTGTGGCTTCTGTGGCAGGTTCCACCTCTTTCCTTTTCAGGGATTCATTTTTGCCACTGCTTTCAGCTGTAGATATCTCCTGAACACTCTTATTCACTGCAGATCTCTCCTCCCCTTCCTGGGGTTGTTTTTTCTTTTCCTCCTCCTGCATCTTTGGGTCTTTGTTTTGACCTAGGTTTTGGCGCAAATCAAACTGTTGTCCTCTGTTATGAGGTTGATCAAACTGTCTCTCATACCCCCTTTGCCTCCAAAGCTGATGGGGCGGTCTGCCACCCCTGAAGTTCCCCCTCCTTGGTTCCCAATTTCTGTATCCATGTCTGTGTTCATCATTCTGCCTAAAAGCCCCATGACCTCTTCCTTCTCTACCATCTCCAACACCCTGCTTTTGCTCCCCAAACTGTCTCCCTTCCATCTTCCTGGCACGATTCAACACCGGTGGGCTCTTAAGAACTTGAACAAAAGACCTAGTATCTCCTCCCAAAGTCGACCACGATGTGCTTGTACCTCTGAGGGGAACAGCACTCTGAGAGGTAACAGGCGTATTTGGCCTCCCTACAGAGATTGAGATCACTTCACATTTTCCAGCTTGCAAACTTCTCTCCCACAAATGTGCTAGGTCAAATCCCCCAAGCACGAAAGATTCTTTTGACAACGAACACGGAGGGTTCGATGCACCAAGGTTATGAGTACCTTGATTAACGACGCGGGCTCTCGATACCCCCGAAGATCCGGCAAAATCCTCCGCGCAGAGGTTCGTCGACGATGTAGACGGCTCGGACAGAAGAGATGAGAGAAGGGGCGGCGGGGGTGGATGGGGAAGGGGTGGATGGTGTGGGGGCGGATGGGGTGATGGCGGATGGGGTGATGGCGGACGGGGTGGGGGTGGATGCGGTGGGGGGGGGGGGGGGTGCGACGCAGAAGGCGACCGTGGCGGCGGAGGAAGGGGAAGCGACGTAGACGGTGGCGGTGGAGACGATGGAGACAAAGGAGCACCAACCAGATCTGGCGCCTGGTGAGACGACCCGACGCCCCGCACCAGAGCGGAAAGATAAGGCGAGGAGAGAGCACCCTCACCTGCACCTGGACCACCATGCGCCGAGCTTTCGTGGGGTCCTCCTGTCGGCTCCCATGGCGGATGTGTCGCCCCCCCCCCCCCCCCCACGCCCACGTCGCTGGGCTGGAGTACGGAGAGAGACGCACCATGAGAGAACCAGCCCTTCCACACTTAGGACAAGCTCTTCGTTGAACGCTTCCTCCTGATTTAAGAAGAATTGCCTTCTGTGTTTTTGTGTTTTATGACAAATGGTTATTTCAAATGATTGTCACTTTTT
This sequence comes from Cenchrus americanus, assembly GCA_947561735.1. NCBI lineage: Eukaryota > Viridiplantae > Streptophyta > Magnoliopsida > Poales > Poaceae > Cenchrus > Cenchrus americanus. The sequence continues at coordinate 5,120,559 of OX387240.1, read as the reverse complement.
ATATTATGGTATGATGTCATGCTAACTTCCATGGACCATAAGTTTTTTTTAATATACATTGTTTAGAGGAGGAGGTCCTCAGTGATGACTTCATCAATAATAACTGGATATGACACAGGTGCAGTAGGTAGTCTGTATTTGCATTATACTAAGGTTGGTTTGTCTGTGTGAATGGTGGCAGAGGATGTGCATGGATCTCAATCCCTAGGATTGAGTTCAAATTTTGGACCAAGTTCTAAAAGTTTCTGAAGCAATCCCCCAAAATAAAACATGTCGTAAATAATTCCCTTAGGCTGCTAAACATCGACGTATCATGTTGAAAGGCTGTTCTAAGATTTTTTTTCTGTGTTGCAATAAAAGCAAATGTTCAGTGTGTGAGCATCGTTTATTTGTGTGTTGTAGCTGCCATTTGTCTTGTTTTGTTCTATGGATTAGCCTTTCCCATGACAACTCATATCTATCCATGTAGCCTCAAGAGGTGTAGCACACATAATTAGTGTCAATGTGACATCAAATCGCATTAACGGTTCCTAATGAAGTGTTTATCATTTAAAGTATTTGCAACAACTTCATATTTTTCTGTTGCATTGTACTATGCTCAGCTTTTTGTTATAATTGAACGTGCAATAGGGTGACCTGGATGAATTAATTGGTCTATCGAATGTTGTATAATAATGTTTGTATATGTCTTATCATAGTTGATTCACATGCTAGAATGGTGTATGTTCTTATTACTTAAAAAGCTATCCAATAATGGCTGATGCAAAAAGTTTTACATTTTAAATATGGTGCCCTTAGAGTTTTCTTTTGTGAAAATCCAGGAAGTGCTTGTCTACTGCTGTCATAAATTACACTTTTCTCAAAGAAGTAACTGATTCATGTTGCGATTCCTGTTCATTGTATATTCCGAAAGCTATAAGTCTAATGTCGCACTATGCTCTGCAGCATATTGTGTGGTTGCTGTTGAATCAGTTGGGCGGCAAGTTCCCATTGCTTTTTTGGATAGGGTTAAGGAGGATTTCACAAAAAGATATGGTGGTGGGAAAGCTGCTACTGCTGCAGCTAACAGCCTCAACCGGGAGTTTGGGTATGTAACGCCAAGGTCTAAAGCTCACTGAACATACTGTCTCATTGGACTAATTTTTCCCTCCCAAATATGCCTTTTTGTAGATCAAAACTTAAAGAGCACATGCAGTACTGTGTAGACCACCCTGAAGAGATTAGCAAGCTTGCCAAAGTGAAGGCGCAAGTTTCAGAAGTCAAGGGTGTTATGATGGAAAACATTGAAAAGGTACACCTTTCTTCCTTTTCGAGATTGCTCTAGCTCTATAATCTACATGTTCATATCGAGGGTCGTTGTAGAACTCTTAATAATGTTCTGATTGCCCTTTTCTTCTTCCAACGCAGGTTCTAGATCGTGGAGAGAAGATTGAGCTGCTTGTTGACAAGACTGAGAACCTGCGCTCACAGGTCCTCTCGCATTCCTTTATCCTGTATTGTACTGATCTCTTGATATTGCATTTTGTCTTCATTCTTTGAGCATAGGAAGGCAGTCAATTTCCATAGATGCCAAAATATCTCTTAAGCGGCATCCCTGATGATAGGTCAGCTTGGGTCCAGAAATATGCTACATTGTTATGCAGCTGTTTTTTCCATTGTGGGTCTATGGCCAACTCTCTGATTGTGTTGACCAGCATAGGTGTAATACACTAAAACAGCAAGACCATTAGCTTTGGAGTTTGGACCTGTGGACTGTGGTATTACGAATGGCTGTGTTGGCTTAAATCAGTTCCTTGTCATGGACTGTTGCCTACACGTCAAGTAGGAAGTAGCAAAGTGCTACTGACAGTGGACTACAAGAAACTTTTGAAGTCCGTCAAACGCTGAGGATACCATCCTTTACTGTTATATGGTGGTATACACAGGTGTAAATACAAAGTATGAAATTAATCTGTAATCTCTCTTTAATGGTCAGGCTGTGTTTATGTTGATATTATATTTGTTTTTTTTAACACTGAATGATGTAAATTTTGTGGTAAATTTGTGATATGACCAATTTGGGGCATCAGAAACCAGAGCCAGTACCTGATAATTTCAGTTGTGGGTATGCAGGCACAAGATTTCAGGAATCAGGGAACGAAGGTGAGGAGAAAGATGTGGTTACAGAACATGAAAATCAAACTCATTGTCCTGGGAATCATTATCGCACTTATTCTGATTATTATCCTCTCCGTCTGCCACGGTTTCAAATGCCATTAAGGGCAGAGCAGAGAGTGGAGACTGATACACTCAACTGCATCTATTATACTGCTGCTTTGAGCAAAAAAAAAGCTTATGATCTTTTCTTCTTCCTCTAGTGTGCTCTGGCCCAGTCATTGTGCACACTGCACAGGTCCTTTACGCTGTCTTAGTATTTGCTAAATGTTTGATGGTGACTGGGTCATGTGTCAAACTATTGTGTATTTTTGGACGCTATGTATGTATAGCCTGGATATGAGTAGATTTATTTACTGAACTGTCCGGAATGCTGTGTTTTTTTGTTCGCTTCTCTGATAATAATGTGTGCATTTGGGGCGTGCCTTGCATTGATCAAAGCACCAAAATACATCCTGGAAATTTTGGACGTGAATCGATTTCCAGGTTCTTGGATATCATGTGAGTTTTTTTAACAACATTCCTTTGGGCTTGTTGCGCAGGCAGATAACTGGCAAGCAGATATTGACACAATTAGAATTTTACTCAACCTATCCAATGTGTGCTCGACCTTACACTTCCACGTGCGCAGCTACAATTATTTTCTCGCAAGCACAATCATAATTTTTTTCACATACCAGAATGGGAACTGAAACGAAACGGAGAACAATTACTTTCTGGCAAACACAAGTATAAAGTTTTTGACAAACCAGAATGGGAACTGAAATGAAAACGGAGAACGATGCACAGTCAGGTTTGAAGGCAGCATTTGTCATGCCCAAGCTGACAGCTGATTGGATGGTCTCGCTTTCCTCGAGTGGATGTGTTGCATCTCGTATTCTCGTGTGCGTGGTCGGAGCAACTCGCTTCGACCTCGAGGAACATCAAATCGTGGTGGTGGGCTGGTGGCGCTTGAAAGGGAGCGCGTTCAGCACTTGGTTCGTTCCCAAACGGCCAAACCGAAAGGTTTCATCAATGCAGGCGCAGCCTGCCGCTCGGCACGCCGCTGCTGCGCCTCGGCACATGCCGGCATGCGGTCGTAGCAGCATCCCTGACCGATGTACTACCCGGCGAACGGGCCACGAACTCATCATTCCTCACCAGAGCAGCAGGGCAGCACGTCAGCACTATAGTACCGGGCGGTGGCTCCGCCGCAGGGTACGATGCCGCCACGCGTGAGCTCCGTGGTGGTGGAGCGCCATGCTATGCCAGCGGCCCAGCGCCGTCCGTCCGTGCTTCCGCCGTGGCGACGGACCCGCTACAACGTTCTAGGCGCGCCGAGCCGGATCGGGGGGGCCGCGCCGTGCGTTCTCTGCTGCCGGAGCACGGGGCGGCGGCAGCACCGCAGCAGGCCGGGCCGCCACGCCATCCGATTCCGCACCGCCATGCTCGGCGCGCCGGCACCTGGCGCGGCTGGAGTGGCCACCGAAGACGCTGGTGCCGCACGGTTCGCCAAGAAATTCGATCTTGCAGCCGCATTTACCGTCCTCCCAGTCGCTGGGGTCGTCGTCCTGCTGCTCCGTCTGCAGCAAAATTTATGGCGAGGCCTCACCGGAGCGATGGTTTTTGCAGCCCCGCACGGCTGAGCAGAGCTACTACTCGTCGATCATAGGAAATGAACGGCTCCGTCCGGGGAGCTGCTTCCGCGCGCCCGGGAACGCACGGCCGGATCGCCGGGACTGTGACTTGAGCCTGTTGAGCGCGTGCATTTGAGCAGGATCAGGATGACTGGTCTCCGGTCAGGTGATCGACGTCAGAACCAGATGGCCCAACCGCCCAAGGCGCGGGCACCGCCGTGAGCTCTCGACACCGGACCCTCGCGGCCCTCGGCTCCCCAGGCCTGGGCGCCTGGCCAGTGGCCACCACCCACCCATCAATGCCGCGTATCGCCGAGCGTTGATGAGCCCTGCCCCTGCCCGGCGTAGCATTGTGGGCGAAAGATTTCCCCGGATAGGGATGTCGGCGGCGAGGCCTAGCGGCGTGGGGGCGCACGCAGGCCAGGTGGGAGAGTAACTGCGACCTGAACCTGATGGGGATCGAGAACGGCAGTACGGTGTCCGATTCGTGCGTGCCTCTGTCTCGCTGCTGCGCCTTGCGAGACATGCGGTGCGATTCGGGATGGGCCCTGGCTTCATTCATGGCACGAGCAGGATCTGGTAGATGACGTGCAGCTGCCTGCCTTGATGATGAGGTGTTTTGTGTTAGAATTGAAGGTGTCCTTCGAAATGCACTTTGAACATGGGCATGAGATTGGGATTGGGGTGGATGGATGCATGGATCCGAGTTCACTGGAGCAGAATGTACTTGCTCGAAAGATAGTAGTGGTGGTCCAGAAATCTCACATCTTGGACGCGTGATGGCATTACGGTGGAGGACCATGGGCATACAATAGCACAACAGGTTTCGGCAAAACTCCCGTGTTATTGGAGTTGCAAACACTTTACGTGCAGCGAACACTGTCGGAATGCTAGCAAAACATCTCTACCCCACCATCATGAGCACGAACGCACGTACTAGTAACATTGAACTAGGTAGCATGGAACTGATACACGTACGTCACTGGATCCGAACCACACACAACAGAGGGCACCTACTACTCGAGCCTCCAACGTACGCAACGAACACCGAGCCCAAACCTTTACAGACTCCTACCTCGCTCTCTGCCCTGCAGCCACACACACGCACACACGGGACGGGCATGCTTCACACACAGCTACAACAACGAAAGGAACTCGTCAACTTGGGAGTTGGGACACGTTACATCATGCTCCACTCGCGAACCACAAGCACATGCACGCGAACGCCATGCACCCTGCCTGCACGAGCTTACGTCGCCACGGCCTCAAGGAGTGACGCCACCAGCGCCCCCGCCGTAGCCGCCGAACGGGGCGCCGCCGCCGAAGCCGCCGAAAGGGATGCCCGTACCGCCGCCGCCGAGGGGACCGAAGCCACCGACTCCGCCGACCGGGCCGACGCCTCCGACGCCGCCCCCGACGCCGCCGAGCGGGCCCGTGACGCCGCTGAAGACGCCCGCGCCGTTGTTGCCGAAGCCGGCGCCGTAGCCGCCGCCGACGGCCGGGAAGCCCGGGAGGTCGCCCATGGCGCCCACGCCCACGAAGAGGTTCTTCTTGTCCGCCACGCCCGCGCCAGTAGTGGCACCGGCACCGCCGCCGTTCTTCGCGGTTCCCGTCGCGGCAGCCGGGAGCGAGGCGGTGGCGGTGGCGGTGCCGCCGGTGACGCCCGCCGGCACGGTCCTGGCCGCTGCCGCGGCGTGCAACGTCGCCAGCGAGACGCAGAGCACAGCGACGGCGACACAGGGCTTAGTGGCCATGCCCATGTCTCACCGGTCTGCGGGCTTCGTGTGTTCAGGTGCGTTCTTGTGGAGACAGTAGAGAGTGGTGGTGTTGTGAAGTGGAGAGCGACGATCATGGCGTGCGCGTTTAAGTAGAGGCGGGGAAGGGAGGGGGCAGGTGGCGATGGTAAATGAGAGTATAGTACAGTATATATGAGACACATGTGCTCATGTTCCATAATAAAAAATTTGTGCCCGATGACATAAAGTGCTAATCCCACGATTCCCACTGTCCTCAGATACATGAGATGTTTTAGTTTTAACCTAAGAGCATCTCCAGCAGGGCCTGCAAATTGAGGCCTCCAAAACACATTTGCAGGCCCATATGTAAAAAATAGAGGTCTAAAATTAGCACCCAGCTCCAGTGGGAATATCAATCCGAGCCTCTACTTTTAGAGTGGGTCTCATCAGTTGGAGAAAGAGGGTCGTCTGCTCTGCTCCGAGGCCCGCCTGCCGCCGCCCGTCGTGACCCTCTCCATCGTCGTCTGGCCATGCCTCGATGGCGCACCACGCCGCGAGGAAGCCCGGGGGAGCTCACGGCCCGCCGCCTCCCGCCGCCGCTCGCAGGCGGGTGGAGGCGGGGCGGACCGACGCCGCACCCCGGGGTGCGCGAGCCAAGGATCCCGCACCCGGGCGACACGACGGGGCGCGAGCTCGCCGTCGCCTCCCGACCTCCCGCTCGTGCGGAGCCGGCCGAGGCGCTCGCCGCCAACGCGCGCCCTCGTCACGCTCGTGATGGACATGGCTGGCGTCCTGGCGTGTAGCATCACGGAGGAGATGGGCGTCCCGCGCCACTGCGTTGCTCGCCCTTGCCTAACACATCGTCCCAGTCATGGCCCCGCGGAGCTCTGCTGCGTCGCTCGCCCTTACCTGGCTCAGCGCCTCCAGCTATGGCTCTGCGAAGCACCGGCACTGATTGAGGCCGCCACCAGGGTGCACTGCCTGAATCCAGATGTGATTGAGCACCTGCTTGTGCTCGACGGCAGATGTGTCTTCCTATTGGTTGTTGCGTGCAGAAGTGGAGGAATTGTGGGCGAGCTACTTGTGGTTGATGGAGCAGCCGCCGACGCCACGGAGCCACGGCCGTCAGCGGCGTCGCCGACCAGCAGGTGCATCTGCTCGCCGACGCAGTGGTAGTAGCAGTCGCAGGAGTCGTGGCTGGCTTTTTATACGACGACCTGCAGCGGGGCACGCTGGACGGCCATTAGCGCCGGCTAGAGTGACAGGAGCTCGAGGCAGACGTACAACCCGTCCTCCAAGAACCACGCGCCGCCGCCGCCGCCGCGAGCCGACACGAAGAAGGCGCCCTCCGTCGTGGCGTCGCGGTCGAAGAACGTGCCACCCAGCGTGTGCGACAACTTCTGCGACCGGAGGTGGAGGTCCTCGTGCGACGTGCCGAGCAGGGTGCGCACGGTGGAGGCCGTTGCGGCGAGAGGCAGCCAGCACAGGCGCGATGGTTCCAGTCACGGGCCGTGGCCGACAGTAGTGGCCGCTGACAGAGCGGAGCGGGAGGCCAATGACGGTGTCACGGTCGGCGTCGCCGGAGGCGGCTTCGCTGGTGATGGTGCTGGAGTTATCGCTCCACCACAACTTGTCCATGGCGCCACACAGCGCTGCACGGAGAAGGATAGGGGGCTCCTTCGCGGCGCGTTGGAGAGGAGGGCGAGGGCACGGGCACTTCGTCTCGCCGGTCGCGCGGCTCGCCGGCTGGGGAAGCAGCAAGCGCACGGCGAGGCAGCGGGCGGACGAACCAGAGCACCGTGGCCTGCGATGCGGGAGGGAGGAAAAGAAAGGGGAAATAGAAAAAATGGTGGGACCCACGTTTGGAGGGGAGAATGGAGGGCCTCTAGGAATGGAGGTTGGGAGGGGGGATTTGGAGGGGCATGTAAAATGGAGGTCCATTTGGAGGCCGTGCTGGAGTTGTTTTTTTTTACACTCAACCTCCAAATTTTGAAGTAGAGGCCCATATAGAGACCCCCACTGGAGTTGCTCTAATTTAGCTTAATCTAAATAACATATGTTTAAGGACGGAGAGAGTATATATATTGCAGTAAAAATCATTTAAAAATGTGTTACCCATCTGCAAGCACATAGTTAGTTCTCTTGAACAAAAGAAAATATGACCAAACTACATATATGTCCATATTATTCCACAAAACACCAATACGCGTGCTGACATGCACCGCAGGAACATGGCAGCAAATGGACATCACGGCACAGTACACTAACACAACACACATACACATGTACATAATCAACGACATACACACACATACACAAACGAAATAGCTTAATTTTCCACACGACACGACACAGACGGAAATCACGTACTCACACGCAGATAGATACCAAGCACATATATATAGGTACGGTAGCAGGCCGGACGAGTGGGCGATCACATGACACTGCAGGTGGGGCCGCCCTTGTGCTGCTCCTTTCCGACTTTTTTATTTTTTAGCCCCTTTTGCGAAAGATTTTCACAAGTAGACCTTTTTTGGAATAACCTCGGCGCCGTGGATCATGGCGCCGAGCTTACATGCCTCGGCGCCACAAATCATAGCGCCGAGGTCTTGGGCCTGAAATCAGTATCAGTTACCCTACTTTGAAATTCTTTTGTGAAGAAATTTGTATGTTTTCATGGTCAACAACATACACAAAATGTTTATTAAACATCATACTACATTTGGGATCCAAATTCTTTCAATGTATATATGAAAACTTTTTCAGAATAGAATTTCAAAGTTGCATGCCTGTTAATGTTTTAAGGGTTCTCAGCACTTAGATTTTTTCAGCGCATGAGTAAATGCCGACAGCAATACTTTCAATTTTGGAATGTCATTTTAAATATGTAAACTCGCTTAGTTTTTATCCACAAATGTTGTAAGATGTTAAACAAAGTTTATAGATTCCATTTTGCATGTTATTAGCCACATTTTACATACAAATTTCTTCAAAAAAAATTTCAAAGTAGGGTAACTGATATTGTTTTTAGGTCCAAGACCTCGGCGCCATGATCTGTGGCGCCGAGGCATGTAACCTCGGCGCCATGATCCACAGCGCCGAGCTCAAAGTCCATTTTTTGAAATCTTTCCAAAAAAAAGGTCTACTTGCGAAAATCTTTCGAAAAAGGGCTAAAAACCAAAAAAAAAAAAAAAAGACGGCTCCTGTTCGTCCTCGGTGGTGCACCCGGGCTCGACACGGTCGCCGGCCACGGCCGCGTGCAGCATCGCCACGTACAGCAGCTGCGTGAGCGCCAGCACCGCGGTGATCCCCTCCAGCGCGCGCATCCGCCACCCGCGCGCCACGCCGCCGGCGCCGGCGCGCATCTGCTTGCACGCGAGGCCGAAGGCGAGCGCGGTGGCGGCCCACGCGACGGTGCCTAGCGCCGCGAGGCCCTGGGGCCGCCACGCGCGCGCGTGGAACGCCGCCGCGCCGACGACGGCCGCCATCAGCGCCGCCTGGCTGAACTGGAGCGCCGCCGCCTCGTCTCGCGGCCCTGCAGCAGCACGCGTGCCCATGCACGTGTGCACGTCTACACGCGTTCAGTAATTAATCGCGCGCGGTTGGAAAACAAACATTTTAGTTTCCTGCTCGATCTGTGAGGATTCCATCGATATGAAACTCGATCGCGAACGAACGTGGTGAGTAGTAGTAGTACTGCTGCTGTTGCTGCTTGTGGTGGCCGCCGTGGACGAAGCTGTTGAGCGCCCAGCTGGCGAACCCCATCATGAAGACGTAGAGGACGAGGTTGAGCAGCAGCAGCGGCCCCGCCACGTTCCTCCTCTCCAACGCCTTCCACGACATGAGCGCCATTGCCTCGCCCTCTCAAGTGTTCTCGATCGATCCCAAAGCCTGAAACGATCGATCGGTATCTCTGAGCTCAGCAGGGCGATGTAGCTCCGGTACTTAAAGGCGGCCGCGACGCTGCCAGCCCGCACGGCAAGGTTTCGTGTGCGTGCGTTCGGGCTGGTAAGCACAGACGCGCGTGCGCCACCGGCCGGCCGGCCGAGGTGCCGTGCCGGCCTTCCTCATAGATAGACGGATCTCCGGTGCCGAAAGCCCGTGCGCCGTAGCGTGTCCCGGCGGGACGGGGAGAGGCCAGCAGGGGAAGCCGCCGGCGGCTTGTCAGAGGGGAGCTGGTGGGCAGCCGGACATCGTCGTTGCGCGCGCGCCGGGCATGCGGACAGCGAACGCGTGGCTGTGGGTGGCCTGGCTGGGTTGCAGCTTAGTTTTTGGGATGAGCCGCGCCCGCGATGAGGGCGGACGGCGGCGGGATATGCTCGCTCGGCGGACGCGTCCTCGCCGTCGTCCATCCCGTGCACCCAACGAGTTCGTACGTCCCCGTCATGCCGCCGTGTGCCTTCTTGGTTGCCAGCGAGAGAAGGCGATGATGGGGTCACACTCACACCCACACGGATGCAGGCAAGGAACTAGCTAGCGGTTTGCTTCTTCCGGATCTGTTCCGACTTCCGAGCTGATGAGGAGCATGCTCCATCGATCGTCTTCTTGCGCTTTTGACATGGCAATGGCGATTGGCGAGGCTCAACTCTATCCAGTTGGTGTAGGTATAGATGTACAACGGGCCGCCCCGATCCGCCCGTGGCCCGCTCGGGTCGGATCGGGCCGGCCCGCTATGGGCCGCTACGGGCTACGAGCCACACGGGCCGGACCATCTACGGGCTCAGGCCACGCCCTCAGACCGGGCCACGGGTCATTTTATCGGCCCACAGATCACTCAGGCCGCATTTGACCGGGCCCGGGCCAGTCTGCCCAGTATCAAAACAAATCCCAGATCAATTTGACAAGATCAAATATGATGATGAAAACTTGACAAGGCAAACAGAGATGACAAAAATTTTGATCAAATTGAGCTGTTTGTGCAATGCTGCCTCATTAAAAACATTTCTAGGTAAACCCACCCTTGTGGAAGAAACCTAGAAAGGAAAAGAGTACAGCGGCAACAGCTCAAAATTCATTGAACGTTCAAGTTTCATGTTCCTTACATGTCAACAGCTAGCCCTATTACATTAGCCAACTCAGTGGCACCCATCAAGTCTAGAGCAACAAAAGAAAAATGCTATTGCTAAGATGCTATCTTAGTATCTTCTCCAACTCAGACTTGCAAGTTGCAACAAAAGTACTCCCTGGTTTCCTGCATTAGTCATGGCTACCTATTAGATTAAGATTTCACATAGCTACAGTTTCACAAATCACAAGATTATAGTTTGAAACTTACCTTTAGATCTCTAGCCACCTCTTCCTTTGCTGCTGCCGCCACCTCTCCCGCTGCTGCCTCCTCTCCCCTCCCCTAGCTGTCTTGGTCTTTGCCCGATGACGGTGACGCCAACCGAACCTCTCCCACTCCCGCTGCCGTTACCGGTTGCAGGATCTTCATCTTCAGGAATAGCATCACCAACCTTCAATGTCTTAAATAGCTGAACCAGTTCTGTGTCCTCAACCGTGTGATGCGCCTTCCTTTTAGCTTGGTCCTAGTCTTTGATGCATGTCAGCATCTCCACATGCTCTGGCAAAAGGCGACGACGCCGTTCTTCGAGTATTCTACCTGTCAGGCTAAAACAAGACTCGGAAGATACAATAGAAACATGTACAGCCATTATATCACGAGCCATAATAGACAGTATTGGATAAGATTGCTTATGCTCTGTAACGCCCGCGTTTTTAGCTCTAAATAAAACACCTACTAAATCATGCGTAATTTCAAAAACCGATCCGCCGAGCTCAATTGTCATTCAAAACCTAGCCGCTGTCCTCTCTCTTTTCCTCTCTCCCTCTCTCCCCGATGCGCGTGCCGCGATTCCCGCCGGCACCGCACCTCGGCCGCGCCCTCGCGCGCCTTTCCAACGCTGCGGTCGGCCACCGGCCGGGAATCCCGCGCACGCCGCGGTCCCGCCGGCCGGTCCGCCTCGCCATCACCGCCGGCCCGAAAAACACGCTGACACCCGGAAATCGGAAAAACCCCCGCAAAACCCTCCCCTAATTTCCCTAACAATTTTCCAAATTTTCTAGACATTTCTACAATCTCCTTTCCTCTCTTTTTCCTAATTTTTCTTTCCAATTTCTTCCTCTCCTTCTTTTTCCGTTTTCCTTTTCTTTCTTTTCTTCTTTTCCTTTCCTTCTTCCTTTTCTCTTTCTTCTTCCCTGCTCCACCTCCCTGGCCGCGCGCCTGCCCCCCTCCCGCGGCCAGCACCCCCCCGACCAGAGCTGACACCGGGTTGACCCCGGGCCCGCACCCCGCCGCGGCGCGGAGGGCCGGCCGGGCCGACGACACGCCGGGCCCGCGCCGGCCGCCGCACCGGTGACCCCCCCTCCTCCTCCTTTCCTCCCCGCAATCAACCGCGCGCGCGCCGGCGCCGGCCGGCCGGCCGGGCGCGTGCGTGCGTGCCCGCCGCACGGGCCCGCGAGGCCGACCACGACGGCCACCAGAGCACGCCACCGTCCCCCTCTCTTCACTGCCCAAAGACTCAGAACGAAAAGACCCCTCCATGGCGCCGGCGACGAGCCGAGCCGTCACCTCCGGCCACCACTGCCGCCTGCCCGCGCTACGCACTGCATGAGTTGACCCGTACCGAGCCGTCGCGTCGCCGGTCACCGCAAGGAGCTGGCCGGAGTTCGCGAAGCTCCCCGAGCTCGCCGGCGGTCTCGCCGGGGAAAATATCTTCCCCCCCGAACCGACCTCCGCCGCCTATTTAAGGCCGGCACCACCACCACCTCGCCACACCGCACCGCAAGCTAGCCTCCTTGAGCCGTTCCCTGAGCCCCACCGCGCCGCCACCGCCGGTGGCGCCGCCGCCGCCCTCTCGCCCGCCGCCGAGCCACTTCCACCGAGCCCAATAGCCCAAGGTGAGTGCGGGGTTAAGATCCTCTCTTCCCCCTCTCCGTTTTCCCCTATCTCTAGGCCGCCGCCGCGCGCGGGGCCGCCGGCGGGCACCCCCGCCGGCCGGCCACGCCGCGCCCCCCCTCTGTTCGGTATCGAGTGGGGGGGGGGAAGAAGAAGGCCGTTTTGCTATTAGGCCCCTGACCTTTCCCTTAACCGAGCCCCCTTTATATTATTTCATTTCCTTTTTCCAAATAGCCCTAAGATTAGTAATTAATTACTGTTGAACCCCAAATAAATTACAAACAGACCCTAAACCAAATTATGTGGTCATCAACACACCCTCCTTCATTATTAGAAAATTACCAATAGGTCCTTAATATCTAACCTAGCCTTTCATACACGCCCTTCCTTCTCGGTCAAGACCAAACCCTACCGCACCTATATATACCCCTCCTCCGCTCACTTCCCCCTCCCCGAGCTCGGCCGGAGCCGTGTGTGCTAATATTGCTTGCTTGCTTGTGTGTATGCCATAGCCGACGGAGTGGACGGAGTAAGGTACCCCGAGCCGGAGATCGAAGCCGACTACTGCGAGCAGGAGCCCGAGGTCCCGAACGTCGAGCCGGCACTCCCCGAAGACTTCGAAGACGGCAAGTTCAACCTCCCCCCTTTGATGCATGCTTCTGTCCTAGTTTTATAAATACAACCCTACACCCGTTTTATAAATTGCATATTGTTTTACTGCAAAAACATGGTAGGATAGCCACCCCTGATTGCTATGATTGAACCTTGTTTTGGCCTAAATGAGTGCTTTAAAAATGTGTGAGTGCTTTCAAAATGTGTGAGTGCTTTAAAAATGGAAATGGGATATGTTTGGAAAATGAGTAAAGAACTGGGTAGATGGGATGGACGTGTGTGTCAGGAGTATGGGTGAGCTCGTACCTGTGTGGTTGAGCGTGTTGGGAGTTGTCCATCTTGTCGGTTAAGGACCGGGTTGCGTGACATCTCACCTGACCCAAATTATCGTACAACCACTCGACCGTTGTATGTGGCAACGGCTTAGCATAAACCCCACTAGTTAATCTACTTGCCATCTGGTGTGCGGGTGAGCGGCGGGAGACCAAGGAGTAAGGGTACGCTCTGTGTGAGGTACGCCCTGATTATGTGGGATAACCCCTTGGTTACTTCCGTGGTGGCTTGTAGAGTTAGCTAAGGTGGGTAATGGCTTTGATAGGATCCGCACTGGCACTAAGGTGTTCGTGTGGCGGTACCCTACTTGTGGGTAAAGATGTACAACCTCTGCAGAGTGTCAAACCTATTCGAATAGCCGTGTCCACGGTATTGGACGAGTCACGGTGTGGTCACAAAAACTAGTGTTTGGGATGGGATGTTTTCTGGCGTGAGTTGTTTTCTGGGTGAAGCGTGTGGCTGTGTGCCTGGGCTACGACGGACGGGAAGTCCGGTAGTTCCACAGTGGTTTTTCCTTAAACAATGGAGTCACTTGGGTTATGAAAGTGTTTGTGAAAACCTTTTTGAAATGAACCCCTGCATGAGTAAGTTTGCAAAATGAACCTTAACCTGATCCTTGTTATATTCTATGCATGATTCTGCTTATAAGCCCCTCCGTGGGTGGGGTTGGATTTGCTGAGTACGTATGTGCTCACCCTTGTTTTACTAACTATTTTACAGAGGAGGATCCCGATTACATTCCCGAAGAAGTTGAGTAGGTCGTGCCCTGCACCCAACTGTGCCTGTGTACCCAGGGCCCTACCGAAAGCTTCCATGGTGTGGTACTCTGAGGAGGCTATGGAAGCCTTTGCCATTGTAGTGTGGTCGCTAGCGTTGGTGTTGTTCCTTGTAGCGTTGGCACTACCGTGCCCTTTGTGTCGCCGTGATGTAAAAGACTGATTCCACCTGTTGTAATAAATGTGTTACCAGCCTCCTGGGACTGGTATTTGTGTCACATTTAGTCACCTCTGATGAGGGGACACTTCAGGTGGTATCAGAGCCGTAGGTTGGCCGTAGGACATGACCCCTAGGATATGAGACCTCCTCTGGCCCTCTCTGACCTTTCCTTTGCTAAGCTCACCTTTTCCCAAATCCTTACCTTGATTCTTGCCTGTTTCCAGATGCCTAACCCCGAGTGGAACGGAGGAATTTGCCCCGTCCGGCTCCGGCCTCCCTAACTTTGTTGCTACTCGGCCTAGAGCGCGTCGGAGTAAGGGATCCGCCGCAGTTCGTCTACCGGGAGTACGAACGCTTCGGCACCCCTCGGTGTAAGCTGCGATCTTTGTGGGAAGGAGCACGCTTTACCCCGACATAGAGCCATGGTTCGTCAACGCCACCGGTTTTCGCTTTGCCGACACCTACCCCAAGGGTCGCTCGGAAGGCCCCGCGACGCCTACGAGTGGTTTATAGACAGCACCTCCGAAGGACTCCAATGGGATTCTTTCCACCCTCCGGAGGAAGAGGACGCTCGTGGATTGATCGCATGAGAGGTTTAGAACGAGAAGAAGAAGACTTAGAAGAGGCAGTCTCCCACCTATCCATATACCTCAGAGGCCTAGATCACCTTTATCAGGAGCAAGCCCAGCAACTGAAGCAGCAGATCGACAGGGCGGAAAGAGCAGAACAGAGGATAGAACTAGAAAGGGTGAAAACAACCATAGCAGAAGTTGAACTACACAACACCAAGCAAGAATACCTCAGGGAAAGAGAGCGCACGCTGTTGGCCCATAAAGCCCTATGGGATGAACTAAAGGAGCGTAGAAGCAGAGATGAAGGAACCGAGCGAAGAGAATGAACCCGAAGAAACCCACCGGGACAAAGGAACCCGGAGGCGAAGATGAGATACTGGAGCAAGATCTTCCACTAAAGAAGCGTCGTATCCAGCTAGAGGAAGAGGCACCATGAGGATGAGACTAGGGTGTTAGGCTAGAAGTTGAGTCCTAGTAATAAGCGTACCCCGAAGGATGTACCCCAACCTTCCTACTAAATAAAGTTATCCATCTTTTGTACCCCACCACAACCTGTTCAACCCTATCTTTGTTTTCAGATGGCGGAAGATGGATGGACCCAAGGCGTGTGCCGGGAGGAGCCTGGTTTTGCTCGCCCGCTCATCCACTCCCCGGAGCGCCTTGGTATCACCGAGCGCCCTAGGTACTACGGCGAGAGAGTACGAACAACTCGGCACTCTTCGGCCGTAGAGTGGTCCTCTCCGTCGCTAGAAGCAACCGCCACACCAACATCGAGCCGTGGCGCGTGACCGCCACGGGGTTCCGACACCGGGATACCTATACTTTGGCCCTCGGAAAAGCCCTCCGCTACCTCGTGCCGAATCTACGAAGAGCACCTCGTCCCAACACCGATGAGGTACTTCCCTCCCGCCATCGGGACCCCCGGTTGGCAAGCCCGCATGAGGAACCCGGAGCGACGCCGCCACCAAGAAGACCCGCTATACCACGTAGTTGCCTACCTTGTCTCCCTGGACAAGCTCTTTGATGACCGGGCCGGACACTTGAGGGAGCGGATCGGCCGGCCGAGCAAGCGAAGTCACGGTGCGGATGCACCAAGTCCGAGTGGCTCAAGGCGAAGCAAGGACCGCGGCGGCCATAAGCGGTGAAGCCGTTGCCCGGGGAAAGCCTCGAAGGATCCGGGACCAACGCATGCAAGAATGGACCCATGGCGGAACACCCGTTCCGGCCATAGGAGAACCTCAAGTCTCGCCGGGAACACCCCTTGTAGGATGGGGAGGAACCATAGAAGTCCCACCGGCACCACCGGCGGTCACCGAACCCCCAACGGCCTACCCCCGAAGCCGCGGCACGGCCCCGGGGGAAAACGGAGACCCCGAAGGCGGAAACGATGACGAGTTGCTCATTCCGCTGGAAGAACACTCGACCCCAGAAGACAGCTCCCCTCGCGAGTAGTGTGCCCCAAGACCCAGGGAATGAAGCCGTACCGGTCCAAGTCACGCCCTTAGCCTTTAGTCGTGTAGTGTGTCCGCGTAGTCGGGATGTATCCTCCTCGCTGGGTTGTAATAAAAACTTGTTTATGCTTGTTTGTTTGCTATGTGCTTGTTGTGTGCTTACTGGCAGACTAAACCCTGCCCTTTCAAAAAGAAACCCGTTATAACCCACTTAAACATCACATAAAACTAGTTCTCTTAGAAAACCCGTTTCTTTACAGATGGTTTCCAGGCGCCCTGTCAGGACCCACCGGTCGGACGCTGAGGGATCGCAAGCCGATCGGAGGGAGCGCCTCCACGAACAGGAGGTTAACCAAAATGAAGATGGAGGAGAGAACGTGGTCCTGCCACCACCACCCCCTCCTATTGACTTGGCCCAAGTCTTAGCCAACCGACCGTCCCGATGGAGGCTATTTTCAATGCCATCAACCGCCCAAGACCCCGTGCCATGAGCATGAATGAGAAGGCGATCGAGTTCCTCGGGACTAAGCCGCCCACCTTTAGCGGGTCGGTGAATCCTTTGGACGCCGACGATTGGGCGAGAGCCATCTCGAGGGAACCGGAGCCCCTCCCCTTGCGAGGACCATGACAAGGTTCTCCCGGCAGCTCACCAACTCACCGGGACAGCCCTAGCCTCGGTGGGAGAATTGCTCGCGCCGCGACCAAGGATCCCTCCGCCATCACATGGGACGAATTCGTGGAGGAGTTCCGTCGCTACCACATTCCGGAGGCCACACTGAAGCGGAAGGCAGACGAATTCCGCGAACTCCGCCAAGGCAACATGTCTGTGGAGGAATACACGTACCAGTTCATAGAGCTGGCACGCTATGCCCCCGAGGAGGTGGATAAAGACTCCAAAAAGCAAGAGATGTTCAAGAAGGGGCTGACTCCGGAATTGAGGACACTGCTGACCCCTCAAATTTACCCGGACTTTAATACCCTCATGAACATGGCAATCCTCACGGAGAGAGCAAGGGCCGAGGAAAAGAAGGAAAACAAGCGCAAGTTCATGGAGCACAAGGCCAAGCAGCAAGAGCGGTCCCAGAGGCCGAGAAACTTTGGACATCCCATGTCCAGGTTCCAAGCTCCTATGCAGTACAGAACCCAATCCCAAGCCACGAGCTCACAAGCCCCCAGAGCCCAGTTCAAGCCCTCCTACAACCAGAATACCATGAAGCCCCCACAGCACAACACCAGCCAGATCACTACCAACAACAACAACAACAGCTCCCGAGTGTGTTTCAACTGCCGGGAAACCGGGCACTTCATCGCCAACTGCCCCTATGCTAAAAAGCCAGCCACCACCACCTACTCCAACTCGGTAAACGGACCAAGGCCACTTGCGTCAGGAGCCAACCGCATGCCAGTGCGCAGCAGCAACAACTTCGGCAACAACACCAGCAACCAGCAGATGAGGCAGCCCCAGCAGTCGTATGGACGCGCTCGGGTGAATCACATCAATGCGCAGGAGGCACGGAAGCACAAGGAGTGGTACTCGGTGAGTTCCTCGGTCGGCTCGCTTTTGGCTACCATACTATTCGATTCGGGAGCATCGCACTCATTCATATCCTCAAGCTTTGTGGAAAAGCATAGCATACCCACAGTACTACTCAAAGCACCCCTAATAACTCGAACACCCGGAGGTGACATTAAGTGTCAACTGGGATGCCCCCGGGTAAGGATTATTTTAAGTGGGGTAGAATTTTTAGCAGACCTGATAGTACTGAAATCCAAGGGGATAGATGTGATCCTTGGTATGGACTGGTTAAGCCAACACCATGGCCTCATAAGTTGCGCCGACAAAGTAGTGCACTTGACCAACCCAGACGGGATACAAGTGACCTGCCACACCCGGGGACACAGGCCGGATATAATGGTTTTCAACATAGAAGCCAAGTCCATAGAAGATGTCCCAGTAGTACGAGAATACCCAGGTGTGTTCCCCGAAGAGCTCCCTGGAATGCCACCCGATAGGGACATAGAGTTCGTGATCGACCTTATCCTTGGAACCTCTCCCATAGCCAAGAGGCCCTATAGGATGACAGCCCCTGAGTTGGCAGAATTGAAGAAGCAGCTAGCAGAGCTTCAGCGAAGCGGGTTCATCAGACCGAGCTCATCACCATGGGGAGCCCCAGTACTTTTCGTAGAGAAGAAGGATAAGAGCATGAGGATGTGTGTGGACTATCGCTCGCTGAACGAGGTCACTATTAAGAACAAGTACCCTCTTCCCAGAATAGATGACCTGTTTGACCAACTGAAGGGAGCCAAGTATTTCTCGAAGGTGGATCTAAGATCGGGGTATCACCAACTCAAGATTAGGGAGAGTGACATCCCCAAGACTGCCTTTGTCACTCGCTACGGGCAATATGAGTTCACGGTGATGTCCTTTGGACTAAACAATGCACCAGCGTACTTCATGAACCTCATGAATAAGGTGTTCATGGAGGAACTGGACAAGTTCGTCGTGGTCCTCATTGACGACATACTTGTTTACTCCAAGAGCGTGGAGGAGCACGAACAACATCTTCGAGTAGTGCTGGGGAAGTTGAGGGCACACAAGCTATATGCCAAGTTCAGCAAGTGTGAATTTTGGCTAGAGAAAATATCCTTCCTTGGGCACATATTGACCGTGAAGGAGTAGGCGGAGACCCCGGAAAAGTTGAGACAGGTCTCCAACTGGCGGCAACCAACCAATGTGAGTGAGATCGGAGTTTCCTAGGTTTAGCCGGATACTACGGAGATTTATCGAGGGATTCTCCAAGATCGCCCGCCCATGACAGAGCTGCTCAAGAAAGAGAAGAAGTTTAACCGGACCGAGGCCTCGCGAGAGAAGTTTCCAAGAGTTGAAGAAGAGGTTGACCACGGCCCCGGTCTCGACCCCCGCCGGACATCCAACGGGACTTTTTCGTGTATTGCGACGCCTCCCGACAAGGGTTGGGATGTGTTCTCATGCAAGATGGGAAGGTAGTGGCATATGCCTCCCGCCGCCTCCAAACCCCATGAGCGAACTATCCCACCCATGATCCGGAGTTTGCAGTCGTAGTGCATGCCCTGAAGATCTGGAGACACTATCTGATCGGGAACAAGTGTGAAATCTACACAGACCACAAGAGTCTGAAGTACATCTTCACCCAGCCCGACCTGAACCTAAGGCAGAGAAGATGGCTAGAGCTAGTCAAGGACTATAACCTAGAAATCCACTACCACCCCGGGAAGGCCAATGTGGTAGCAGATGCCCTAAGCCGGAAAACCTATGAGAAGGCGACACCCAAGAGTGCCCAGTTGCAAGAAGAGATGGCCCGACTCAACGTACACATCGTCCCCCAAGGCTACGTCCGCCAGTTGAGTGTTCAGCCTACCCTAGAAGAGAAGATCCGGAAGGCCCAAGAAGCCGACGAGGATCTGATGAGGATCCGCAAGCATACCGGAGAGAACAAGGCCCCTGACTTTAGGGTAGAAGACCAAGGCACCCTATGGTACAAGAACAGGATATGCGTGCCCGAAGGTGGAGATTTCCGACAGACCATCATGGATGAGGCACACAACTCAGCGTACTCCATTCACCCGGGATCCACCAAGATGTACATGGACTTAAAGCAGAAGTACTGGTGGAATGGGATGAAGGCAGACATTGCACGGTTCGTCGCCCACTGTGACATTTGTCAGAGGATCAAAGCCGAACATCAAAAGCCCGCAGGACTGTTGCAACCTTTACCAATCCCAGTATGGAAGTGGGACGAGATAGGTATGGACTTCATAGTAGGGTTGCCAAGGACCCAGAAGGGACATGACTCCATATGGGTGATCGTGGACCGACTCACCAAAATCGCTCACTTTCCACCTGTACGGACCACTTATGGTGGAGAGAAATTGGCGAAACTCTACATAGAAAATATAGTGAAGCTGCATGGAGTGCCCAGCAGAATAGTCTCAGACAGAGGGACCCAGTTCACCTCTAGGTTTTGGAAAAGCCTGCACAAAGCCATAGGCACCAAGCTAGACTTCAGCTCAGCGTACCACCCACAGACAGACGGACAGACCGAAAGGGTGAATCAAATTTTGGAAGATATGTTGAGAGCATGCGTCCTCACCTACGGCAAAGATTGGGAGCAGAGCCTGCCATATGCAGAATTTTCCTACAACAACGGGTACCAAGCAAGTCTGGGAATGTCGCCATTCGAAGCACTATACGGGAGAAAATGTAGGACACCCCTGATGTGGTCAGAGGTAGGAGAGCGTGCCCTGGTGGGGCCCGCACTTATAAAGGAAGCCGAAGAGCGAGTCGCCGATATCCGAGAAAAGTTGAAAGCCGCTCAGTCCCGACAGAAGAGCTACGCAGACAAGAAGAGGCGCGAAGCGAGCTTCAATCCAGGAGACTTCGTCTACCTCAAGGTTTCACCCATCCGGGGAACTCG
This sequence comes from Cenchrus americanus, assembly GCA_947561735.1. Taxonomy (NCBI): domain Eukaryota; kingdom Viridiplantae; phylum Streptophyta; class Magnoliopsida; order Poales; family Poaceae; genus Cenchrus; species Cenchrus americanus. Next base: position 5,099,797 of record OX387240.1, on the reverse strand, counting down.
AAAATTTCAAGTACACGGGAAGTTGGCCCCTCGGTACATAGGCCCGTATAAAGTGATCAAGAAAGTCGGAGCAGTAGCGTATCGGTTGGAGCTACCCGAGGAAATGGCAGATATACACCCAGTATTCCACATCTCTCAGCTACGCCGATGTTTGAAGGTTCTGGAAGATAAGCGAGTACCGGTGGAGACCATCGACCTACAGCCAGACCTTAGGTACCAAGAGGTGCCCGTCAAGATCTTAGACACTGTGGTCAAGCGGACAAGAACGACCGAAGTACGGGTGTGCAGAGTCCAATGGAGTAGACACGGGGTGGAAGAAGCTACATGGGAACGAGAGGATGCACTGAGGAAAGAATTCCCCCACCTATTCGAGACTTAGCCGAATCTCGAGGACGAGATTCATTTTAAGTGGGGTAGGTTTGTAACGCCCGCGTTTTTAGCTCTAAATAAAACACCTACTAAATCATGCGTAATTTCAAAAACTGATCCGCCGAGCTCAATTGTCATTCAAAACCTAGCCGCTGTCCTCTCTCTTTTCCTCTCTCCCTCTCTCCCCGATGCGCGTGCCGCGATTCCCGCCGGCACCGCACCTCGGCCGCGCCCCTGCGCGCCTTTCCAACGCCGCGGTCGGCCACCGGCGGGAATCCCCGCGCACGCCGCGGTCCCGCCGGCCGGTCCGCCTCGCCATCACCGCCGGCCCGAAAAACACGCTGACACCCGGAAATCGGGAAAACCCCCGCAAAACCCTCCCCTAATTTCCCTAACAATTTTCCAAATTTTCTAGACTTTTCTACAATCTCCTTTCCTCTCTTTTTCCTAATTTTTCTTTCCAATTTCTTCCTCTCCTTCTTTTTCCTTTTTTCCTTTTCTTTCTTTTCTTCTTTCCTTTCCTTCTTCCTTTTCTCTTTCTTCTTCCCTGCTCCACCTCCCTGGCCGCGCGCCTGCCCCCTTCCCGCGGCCAGCACCCCCCCGACCAGAGCTGACACCGGGTTGACCCCGGGCCCGCACCCCGCCGCGGCGCGGAGGGCGGCCGGCCGACACGGCACGCCGGGCCCGCGCCGGCCGCCGCACCGGTGACCCCCCTCCTCCTCCTTTCCTCCCCGCAATCAACCGTGTCGCGCCGGCGCCGCCGACCGGCCGGGCCGGCGGCGTGCCGTGCCCGCCGCACGGCCCGCGAGGCCGACCACGACGGCCACCGCAGCACGCCACCGTCCCCCTCTCTTCACCGCCCGAAGCTCGAACGAAAAGACCCCTCCACGGCGCCGGCGACGAGCCGAGCCGTCACCTCCGACCACCACCGCCGCCCCGCCCGCGCTACGTACTGCATGAGTTGACCCGTACTGAGCCGTCGCGTCGCCGGTCACCGCAAGGAGCTGGCCGGAGTTCGCGAAGCTCCCCGAGCTCGCCGGCGGTCTCGCCGGGGAAAATATCTCCCCCCCCGAACCGACCTCCGCCGCCTATTTAAGGCCGGCACCACCACCACCTCGCCACACCGCACCGCAAGCTAGCCTTCTTGAGCCGTTCCCTAAGCCCCACCGCGCCGCCACCGCCAGTAGCGCTGCCGCCGCCCTCTCGCCCGCCGCCGAGCCACTTCCACCGAGCCCAATAGCCCAAGGTGAGTGCGGGGTTAAGATCCTCTCTTCCCCCCTCTCCGTTTTCCCCTATCTCTAGGCCGCCGCCGCGCGACGGAGCCGCCGGCGGGCACCCCCCGCCGGCCGGCCACGCCGCGCCCCCTCTCGTTCGGTATCGAGTGGGGGGAGAAGAAGGCCATTTTGCTATTAGGCCCCCGACCTTTCCCTTAACCGAGCCCCCTTTATATTATTTCATTTCCTTTTTCCAAATAGCCCTAAGATTAGTAATTAATTACTGTTGAACCCCAAATAAATTACAAACAGACCCTAAACCAAATTATGTGGTCATCAACACACCCTCCTTCATTATTAGAAAATTACCAATAGGTCCTTAATATCTAACCTAGCCTTTCATACACGCCCTTCCTTCTCGGTCAAGACCAAACCCTACCGCACCTATATATACCCCTCCTCCGCTCACTTCCCCCTCCCCCGAGCTCCGCGGAGCCGTGTGTGCTAATATTGCTTGCTTGCTTGTGTGTATGCCATAGCCGACGGAGTGGACGGAGTAAGGTACCCCGAGCCGGAGATCGAAGCCGACTACTGCGAGCAGGAGCCCGAGGTCCCGAACGTCGAGCCGGCACTCCCCGAAGACTTCGAAGACGGCAAGTTCTACCTCCCCCCTTTGATGCATGCTTCTGTCCTAGTTTTATAAATACAACCCTACACCCGTTTTATAAATTGCATATTGTTTTACTGCAAAAACATGGTAGGATAGCCACCCCTGATTGCTATGATTGAACCTTGTTTTGGCCTAAATGAGTGCTTTCAAAATGTGTGAGTGCTTTCAAAATGTGTGAGTGCTTTAAAAATGGAAATGGGATATGTTTGGAAAATGAGTAAAGAACTGGGTAGATGGGATGGACGTGTGTGTCAGGAGTATGGGTGAGCTCGTACTGTGTGGTTGAGCGTGTTGGGAGTTGTCCATCTTGTCGGTTAAGGACCGGGTTGCGTGACATCTCACCTGACCCAAATTATCGTACAACCACTCGACCGTTGTATGTGGCAACGGCTTAGCATAAACCCCACTAGTTAATCTACTTGCCATCTGGTGTGCGGGTGAGCGGCGGGAGACCAAGGAGTAGGGGTACGCTCTGTGTGAGGTACGCCCTGATTATGTGGGATAACCCCTTGGTTACTTCCGTGGTGGCTCGTAGAGTTAGCTAAGGTGGGTAATGGCTTTGATAGGATCCGCACTGGCACTAAGGTGTTCGTGTGGCGGTACCCTACTTGTGGGTAAAGATGTACAACCTCTCGCAGTGTCAAACCTATTCGAATAGCCGTGTCCACGGTATTGGACGAGTCACGGTGTGGTCACAAAAACTAGTGTTTGGGATGGGATGTTTTCTGGCGTGAGTTGTTTTCTGGGTGAAGCGTGTGGCTGTGTGCCTGGGCTACGACGGACGGGAAGTCCGGTAGTTCCACAGTGGTTTTTCCTTAAACAATGGAGTCACTTGGGTTATGAAAGTGTTTGTGAAAACCTTTTTGAAATGAACCCCTGCATGAGTAAGTTTGCAAAATGAACCTTAACCTGATCCTTGTTATATTCTATGCATGATTCTGCTTATAAGCCCCTCCGTGGGTGGGGTTGGATTTGCTGAGTACGTATGTGCTCACCCTTGTTTTACTAACTATTTTACAGAGGAGGATCCCGATTACATTCCCGAAGAAGTTGAGTAGGTCGTGCCCTGCACCCAACTGTGCCTGTGTACCCAGGGCCCTACCGAAAGCTTCCATGGTGTGGTACTCTGAGGAGGCTATGGAAGCCTTTGCCATTGTAGTGTGGTCGCTAGCGTTGGTGTTGTTCCTTGTAGCGTTGGCACTACCGTGCCCTTTGTGTCGCCGTGATGTAAAAGACTGATTCCACCTGTTGTAATAAATGTGTTACCAGCCTCCTGGGACTGGTATTTGTGTCACATTTAGTCACCTCTGATGAGGGGACGCTTCATGCTCACACCACCAAAGAAGAATGTAAAAGTTGGGGTCACCCCATGGACAGGGTCACTGTCAAGGTAAGTTGTAAGCTCATTTACAGCACCAGTAGATGGAGTAGAGGATGAGGAACTGTCAAAGATCCTCCCCCATCTGTTACCTGAACCAACCAGAGGAACCCCAGGCCTCTGAGCCCTTGTTGTACCTGCACTTGAACCATACTTTTCCTAGTACTCGGAGAACAGTCTGGTCAATTCATGTTTTACATCACCATAACATAGAGAATAATCAGAACCAACTGCATTACCAAGTAGATCTAAAGTGCACTTGAACCCTTTCATCTTACCTCTAGGATCAATAATGGTTGCAAAAGAATAAAGCATAGGAATTTCATCCCAATATTTAAGGAATTTCATTTTCATAGGCCTTGCAAAATGTTTAAAATTATCATCTTTCTCAGCTTGTTTCAAATGTTCAGCAATGTCAATCAGTTGATGCAAAGCAAGTGGAGCAGTAGGATAGTATACACCAGAAAGAATAACAGTGGACTCATAAAATATTCTCAAGAATTTAAACATATGTTCAGCAATGTACCAATGAGTATCTTTCAATAATTCAGAGCCATGATTAGAGTTAATGAACACAATAAATACTTCCTTGTATGGTAACAAATGCTCAAGCATCAAGTAAGTAGAATTCCATCTAACATCCATGTCCAGCCCAAATTTTCTAGGTGTCATGCCTCTAGCAATGCAGAATTCTTTGAACAATGCAATCCTTCGATTAGAAGAATTTAAAAAGTTTAATGCAGTTCTCAAATCATCAAGCCATTGCTTACAAACTGCCAAGCCATCTTGCACAATAAGATTAATTATATGAGTAGCATAACGCTGATGCACAAGGAAGTACTTAACAGCATCAGGATCATCAATAGTAGGTGTAGGATAAGAACCCAAATAACCAAACAAAACAGGACCCAAGATTTTATAAGCCTGAGCATTAGCACTAGCATTGTCAAGAGTTACAGCAAACACTTTATCAAACAAATCAAAATCCTCAACCACATTAGCTATAGAATCAACTATATTATCACCAGTATGTTTGCAATTAATCAGCCTAAAACCAACTACTTTTTTTTCAATCTCCCATTCTTTATTAACATAATGGCAAATAACAGAAATATAGTCTTCCTTAGCATTACCAGACCAGATGTCAGATGTCAAAGAAACAGAAGATGCAGCAAGCAAATCATTAGTCAAAAGCATTGCACGTTGTTCCTCATATAATTTAGCCATATCTCTAGTCGTGGTCTGCCTAGAAACACCTTTAAACAGAGGGTTGTGAGCATTCTAATGTAATCAGACCAAGCCCGTGTTTCACCAATGCCTAATGGAAGGTCAAGCCTAGCAATCAAGCGACACAATTCAATGCGAGCAACCATAGGACCATACTTCCAATTAGCTAAACCATTAGCATTCAAAGCTATCTTAGCCTGAACCATATCAGAATGGTTCTTCAACTTCATACATTTTTTCATGTGACGTCTTAAATGAGTAGTTCCATTAGCAGGTATAGCAGAGTACTTAGCAGAACAATGTTTACAGATAGCTTCAATGCGAACGGCTGTCGGCCCCTCACCATCCTTTACCTCATCGAAGTAGGACCACACATCAGATTTCTTACTAGATTGCATTGGAGTGTGAATGTCATCAGCGTCCTCGCCATCGACATCAACGTCGACGACGGGAATGCCCAACAAGGCAGCGGCATCCTCACGTAGGTCGTCGTCGTCCTCGACCTCCAAGTCGTCATCCGTTGACGTCGCCCGGACGCCGATCATCCGCGCCCGGACCACGCATTGCGAGTCCACGTCCACGGCCACGGCCACGCCCGGCATCACCAGCACCGTCCCTCGACGCCCGCTTGGGAGTAGGCCGCCTGGCCATGTCCACTCCAGCGGAGGAGGAGGACTCGGCGTCAGGCACCCAACTCGACCTGAAACAGAAACAGTAGAGGAAGAAGATCAGATTAGGTAGGCTTTGAAACAGAAACACTCCGGTGCCCCTGCCCCACCTACTCAAAGACACCATAAAGTAGCAATTGAGTACAATTTTTGCAAAATATACAAGCGCATAGAAGTTCCAATGCATTACTGCTCACTGAACATTGGAGTAAGCATTGAAAGGAGCTCTTCTGTAGAGTTAGGGAGTTCATAGTCTTCCAAAAAAACAGCTGCAACTTCACAAGGTGTCTTCCCAACTAGCTTCTGAGCTTTATTGTTATCACACATTTTCCCATTTTTGACAAGAAATTGTCTGACCACCTTGCTCGCAACAGAATCTGCCATGTAGTAGAATCAAGAGAATAAAAGTTGGCTCTGAAAACTGAATTTAGTACATTCCAAGTTTTTTCGATCACGTGTGTTTAAGAGGGTGCCATCCAAATCCAGAATCACATGAGAAATAAGCCGAGAAATGGCATTGGGTGCTGCCATTCCAAGCACATACAAGTTCAATGCAGCAAGACACAGGTTATTTGGGAGGCACAACCTGACAAATAATTGAACTATTGAGACATAAACCAAATTGTTGGTAGAACCACAAGACAATTAGCTTCGAACTCCTAAAATGGTCCACATCGGTAATAGTTCTACTTCAAGCCGAATCCGCAACGTGAATAAAACTGGATTGCATAATGCAGTAATCGCTTAGAAAAACTTTTTCCTTAGTAGAATATAGTTCATGAAATCACGATGATACCGAAACTCTAACGAACCGACGGCTTGACAAATAGTTTGAACATGGACCAGGTGGTGTGGCAACAATTACGTCCCGTCCGACGAAGGTGAGCAAACCGAGACTACTAGCGATGGCGGAGGCGCGGTTTCTTACGCCTAGGGTCACTTAATAAAACGCTTAAACCACTCAATCCCAGTGTAGTCCACATAATGATAACCACAATAGCGATAGTCCAAATAATGATTTAAGAGCTTAAAATGCACAATTTAGACTAATATATCGCAATTTAAGATATAATTGTACAAGGAATTTGATAGAATAAATACCTAACTAGTGTCGGTCTGGTTCATGCAGAGTTGGAAACTTTAAATGAATTAGATAATCATCCACATTCTTTATATTCCAACCATAGATTATTTGTGAGCCAATCATCTTGAAAAGATCTTTCGCGACACCTTATTATTATTCTCTGATAATTATGACCTTTTGGTCGAATAATTGAGCAATAATAATCTACAATCCACAAAATAGTGCATAAATAATCTTAGAACTCAATTTCAATCTACAATATGCATATGCTTATGGGGAATTGGAAATTGAAAACAAAACTGACTTGATTAGCTTGTTGGAGAATGGAGATGGGTGAACCGTGAACAGGGCAGGCAGCAGGAGCAGGACTGGCACCGGGCGCCCGCCTCGCCAAGTCGCTAGCGCGGTGGCGCCTCGGGGAGTGCTGGAGAGAGGAGACTCGAGTGGACTGGGAGTGGGAGATGGCTGCCACGTCAGATCGCCGCCCGCTGCCGTAGCCGCTGTTGACGGATAAAAGACGTATCCCTCTACGATCCGCAAGCGTACGGACCCCACACCTTTTTCACCACGGGATTCCCAAGGTTCTTGTCAATCCGCGGAGCAAGGGGATTACAAGCGTTCGATCAACAACGACACACTAGCTACTAAAACCCTAACTACTATTATACTAGAAAACAACTAAACACACTAGAGAGAGTGATAAACGATCAAGGTAGAAGACACTCGCCCACGGGTCTACGATACTAGAGCATGCAATCGCTTAAAGACATGAAAAACCAATCTAATCTATCGGGGTTGTGACCACGGTTTCGCCCTTTCCCTCCTCTCGTACTGTCACTACGCGAAGGTATTCATGACTAGACCTTTGATGGCCACGGCGTGTTGAATGGATCCAAGGAAGCATTGAGGCCTTACTCCCTTTACGGCATGGTTGCAAACCTTAAGCATTAAAGTATATTCAACACAAGATGATAGATAGATAATCCGACAAAGTGCGATTACATCTCAAGATCGATTACAACCCATAGACGAATGAGAAGATTACCCCATCAAGGTGCCGATCATGGCACCGTTGATCATGGTTTCCCTTCCGCCGTGTCTTCCTCCTTCTCCACGAGAGGGTGCTTCCTTCGAGGTGGTTGATCTCCCGCCGGAGATCCTCCTCCTCTCTCTCTAGCTTGTGGATGGCCTTCTCGGTGCGAATAACTCCTCCTCTCTCGTGTTGGCGGCGCGTCGGGGGTTTTAGGGTCGAAGATCCTTCGAGGGCAAGGAAGACGGGACCGAACCGGTGCCCGAAGTGGGCCGGGCCGGCCCGCCCGGGCCGGCCGGCCCAGCCCAATTTCGGCCCGGTTCGGTCGCCCTTTTTGCTCCGTGGGTCCTCGTGCACTTATCTACTTTGCCCCCTCCACTTGCATGATTTTGACACTGTTATCCTCGCGATCAAGATGGAGGCTCTCTTTGCATGAAGTTTGATCTTTTACGCTTCAATCCCGGGGGTGTTCCTCGTAGCACTTCGGTCCTCGCCACCATTGGAAGTAATTTCAGCAAGCTCATGAACACGAACAAGACTCCATGAATGCTCCTTTGAACTTGTTGCGAATCCGTCCTTTATGTCCATGTTTTCCTACATAAACATAACACTTCCAAATGCATGCACAAAGATGAACTTGTTATATGATTAGTGTGCCTAGTGGCGGGTTAGTTCCATAATCAAATCCAAACCAAAGTGTAATGAACATGCTAGGTGCACCAAAATACACCGTCAACATCTCCCCCACACTTAGCTCTTGCTCGTCCTCGAGCAAGTACTCGTAAAAGAATTTCGTCCAAGGAGTGTAATCGTGTACCACTTATCCTTCTTCACAAGTTAGTTAATCCCTTCATCTTTAATACATAAACACAAAGTAATGATAATCAAACATAAACATGGACGTTTAGAATTTTTACCACGTCAAGATTTACCCCACAACTCAAACTCTTCACTCGAAGTCTTCAATTTCAGCCATGCTTACTCCTTTGCTTACATCGGAGGGTTTTTTTTATGGTTTTCAAAACAAAAATTCCTGCAACAAGTATTAGACAAAAACCTTTCTCCAAGCTCTCTCAAGTCACTCATATGAAGTGGCTATCCTAACCAAATTTTATAAAACTCTCACCTCCCATTAATCTCTCATATATCGTGTAAAATGGAGCTATAGGTAGGGCTAGCGCAATCAACACAAATATTGTCAAACTAAGAACTTCCTGTAATGGTTGTCTACCTTTCAAAGCCAATGATCATGAGAATTAACCATATGTAGGGATATCAAGGATGAGAAGATTTAGAATGGTGGACATGTGCAAGGGCAAAAGAAAATTGTGACTACAAGGCACCGATGATGTCCTCGTTGTCGGATTGCACATGGTTGGAAATAGAGTAAAAGTTTCGTCTCACAATCAACGTGACATCCTTCCTTACACTTTATTATTTTTCTTTTCTTTCACTTGATCCATCCCTCTCATATCTTCATTGCTAACTCATCTCTCTCTCTTTTTCTTTTTCTTCTTTCATTCACATATGATTTTTCTTTCTTTCTTTCTTTCTTTTCCATACACATACTTTTTCTCTTTATTTTTCTCTCTCTTGACAACTTTTTCAAAGCTTTCAATTCTCTCTTTCCTCGCACGCATACAATCTGAAATTTTTAATTAAATCATGCTAGAGACGAGACGAAACTTTGAAAATAGGTTGTGTTCAAGGAATACGATGTACAAAAGAGATGTATAGGGTTGGGTATGGAATCCAGCGATATTCATGACTTTCGTTGTGAAAGTCATGGACTGAATATATGACGAGGCTAGCAACAAAAGATAAGCACAAGGACATGATCATTGCTCGAAATTAAAACTCACCAAGAGAGAAGGATCCTAGCCTAACTCATCGTGCTAATCACACTTAAGGTGGAGCGAAAAAAATAAACTTGGCTTTGGATAGGAATTTTTTCTTACTCTCAACTTGGAAAAAGAGGTTTTGCTAACCTTTATTACAAGGGTTTTAAAATGATTTTCAGAACTGAAATCCTCCAATTTTTAGCATCGAACATAACACAACTAACATGTGAAGCTCAAGATCGAAGTGCGGTATGGGTACTTTAAGTAGTAGCGATTCCACTAAGCACCACGGTAAACGTTTTTCAAACCACATACTTGTGTTCATATATCAAGAATCGAAGATTAAACAAACAAGTAAATAAAGATAAACAATACATAGAACACAAAGATATATATAAAGACTCTTTTTATTTGGTTTTCTTGACTCAACACTAATTTAAGACACTTGCAGAAAATTTAAAACAGACTCAAAAACTAAAGACTCATAAAAACACTAAGACTCTCATGCGAAGATTGAACCGAACCTAAACTTGAAGTTCAAAAGCTAAGGCTAGCGAGCTAGCTCTCCCCCACACTTAAAACATACGACGTCCTCGTCGTATCTTACAAAAATCCTAGGGGGAAACTAGATCTAGTGGTACTTCAAGCAAGTTTTGCACCACTTGCCTCTCATGTTTCCAACCATGCCGAAAAGTTTGCGCACGTTACGGTTAAGGAACTTGTAGTCATCTTCAACTACGCGCTCCAAATCCTCCATTCGCTGCTTCATCGCTTCCATGGCTTGGAGACATTCGTCGGCCGACGTGTAGAGATCCGCGATGGATTGACGGCAAAATCGACAACACACCGGATGCAATCCGAAGGGGTCGTCGTCGCCATAATCTCCACCGTTGTCACCACCGTCGTCGCCACCTCCATTGTTGTTGCCTTCGCCACCGCCATTGCCGTCGCCGTTGGGGCCTTCGGGAGTCCATTCATTGGGTTGCTCATCCCAATCGTCATCGTCTCTACCGGCAGCCGCCCACGAGCTCGGGCTACGATCGTCGGAGTAGTCGCTATCCCCATAATCCTTAGGCTCCGGCGACACCTCCTTGTAATCCTTGCGCTTGATGCCTTGGAGGCGTGCCGACCTTCGAACGGGTGTAGGGACCTTCTCTCCTTTGACGGGGTTGCGAGATGCAAGAGCTCCGGTCGGGACACGTCCTCCGCAACGGATACGTGCGGTCCTCTTGACGGGTAGCTTGACCTCGCATCGCATCGCCTCCTCCATCGATGGCTTCTTGGCTTCTAGCTTCAACTCTAAGCTTTTTTGGAGGCTCAATGGCCGCTACAAGGGTGCAACACATTGCTTGAAAGGTTTGATTCTCGAGCTCCCAATTCGGCCAAATATATAGTCCCGAGAGAAAAGCCCCGGGAACCTTATTTTCCTTTTTTACACTTCCCTTAAAATTTTCCGACCAAACAAGGAAGTCAAAAAGGAGCAATTCGTGTGAAATTCGGGGTCATCGGGCGTCGGGCCACCCCCGGGCCGGTCCGCCGGGCCGGCCGGCCCACCCCCGCCTCGGGGGCCGGCCGGTCCGGGTTTTGCACACCGCCCTATTTTTTTCTTCCTCAGCCCATGGGAAAAAGTTGGCCCAAGTAAATCTTCGTGAAAAACTCCCGGGAAAGCTAAAAGAAAAATTATTTATAGAAGTTGATGCCTTGTTTTTCGTCCTAGGCGGGACGTTCGGGCTCTTCCTCCATGGTAAAGACGTCAACATGATGAATGGGCACGACATCGGGTTCGTAGTAAACCTTAAGCCGCTGTCCATTCACCACAAATTGATCGCCGTTTATATCCATAATGGTTACCGCTCCGTTGGAGAACACCGAATGCACAACATAAGGTCCATCCCACTTGCTTTGCAATTTCCCCTTTCCGAAGGTTTTAAACCTCGAATTGTAGAGGAGGACCTTATCTCCTTCTTTGAATTCTTTTTTCTTCAATCTTTTATCATACCACCTTTTGATTCTCTCCTTGTATATGCTTGCGTTTTCATATGCTTTCAACCTCAACTCCTCTAGCTCGCTTATTTGAATTCTTCGTTTCACCACCGCGGCATCGAGATCAAGGTTCATCTCTTTAATCGCCCAATAGGCTTTATGTTCCAACTCAACCGGAAGGTGGCAAGCTTTTCCATAGACAAATTGATAAGGGGTCATACCTATCGGTGTTTTAAACGCCGTTCAATAAGCCCATAAAGCTCCGTCTAATTTCTTTGACCAATCCTTGCCTCCCTTCTCTATGGTTTTGTTGAGTATGCTTTTTAATTGCCTATTTGACGTCTCTGCTTGTCCGTTGGTTTGTGGGTGATAGGCCATGGAGACCCTATGCTCAATTCCCAACTTGGACAAGCACCTTTTGAAGTTCTTCCCGGTGAAATGAGTTCCTCCATCACTTATCAAGATTCTCGGTGTACCGAAACGGGGAAAAATCACGTTCTTGATCATAGTGATGGACTCCTCCGTGGAAGCTTTACGACATGGTATAGCCTCTACCCACTTGGATACATAATCAACCATAACAAGGATATACTCGAATCCAAATGAGTTTTTAAAAGGCCCCATGAAGTCTATGCCCCATACATCGAATATGTCGATTTGCAAGTTGTATTTCAAAGGCATAGAATTTCTTTGAGAGATGTTTCCGGTTCTTTGACATTCGGGGCATGACGCAACATATCTTTTAGTATCTTCATGCATCTCCGGCCAATAGAATCCGCTCGACCATACTTTGGCTTCGGTTCGAAAATGGCTATAGTGTCCACCGTACTCGCCGAGTGGCACTTCCTTAGAATCTCAAGCCTCTCTTCTCTTGGCACACATCTTCTCATCACTCCATCATTGCCAAGCTTGAAGAGGTATGGTGCATCCCAAAAATATTTCTTACTTTCGGAAATAATCTTCCTTTGAGTGTTTTTGTCTAGATGATCGAGGGGCATCTTTCGAATTGCTCGAATGATGTCGATCATCCAAGTGTCTTTATCAAGCACTCTATAGAGGTGGTCGTCTCTCATCTTATCTTCTATGGGCTCTTTATCATCTTGTCCAAGATTCATCCTAGACAAATGATCGGCCACAACATTCTCCACCCCCTTTTATCACGAATTTCAACATCAAACTCTTGGAGAAGAAGGATCCAACGAATCAAACGTGGTTTAGCTTCCTTCTTAGCCAAGAGATACTTGATAGCCGCGTGATCGGTGTAAACAATGACTTTCGAGTTCACAACGTAAGATCTGAATTTTTCGAAAGCGAATACCACCGCTAGCAACTCTTTTTCCGTAGTGGCGTAATTTAATTGTGCCCCACTAAGAGTTTTGCTAGCGTAGTAAACGGCGTGAACTCGGCCTTCCTTTCTTTGTCCCAAGACTGCGCCTACGGCGTAGTCACTTGCGTCACACATGATCTCGAAAGGTTGGCTCCAATCCAGAGGTTGGATGATGGGAGCACTCACCAACGCATTTTCAAGGTCCGGAATGCCACTAGACACTTCTCATCAAAGTCGAAAGCCACATCCTTTTGAAGAAGGTGCGTTAAAGGCTTAGTGATCTTCGAGAAGTCCTTTATAAATCTTCTATAGAATCCGGCATGGCCTAGAAAGCTCCTTAAGGACTTAACATCCGTAGGAGATGGGAGTTGCTCAACCGTCTCTACCTTAGCCTTGTCCACTTCAATTCCTCTCTCGGATATAACATGTCCGAGCACTATGCCTTGCTTAACCATGAAGTGGCACTTTTCCCAATTTAAAACCAAATCTACCTCCGCACACCTTGTAAGGACCTTTTCTAAGTTTGCTAAGCAATCCATGAACGTCTTCCCGTAAACGGAAAAATCATCCATAAACACTTCAACAATTTCTTCGATGAATTCCGAGAACACGGCCATCATGCAACGTTGAAAAGAGGCCGGAGCGTTGCATAGGCCGAAGGGCATCCTCCTATATGCAAACGTTCCGTAAGGACACGTAAACGTTGTCTTATGTTGATCTTCCGGTGAATGGGAATTTGCATGAACCCCGAGTATCCATCGAGAAAGCAAAAATAAGCATGGTTTGCTAACCTCTCGAGCATCTCGTCTATGAACGGTAGGGGGAAGTGATCTTTCTTCGTCGCTTTGTTAAGCTTACGGTAATCGATACACATCCGCCACCCGGTCACGGTTCTTTGCGGTATCAACTCGTTCTTCTCATTCTTCACCACGGTCAAACCTCCTTTCTTCGGTACACAATGTACCGGGCTCACCCATTCGCTATGCGGAACCGGGTAGATGATTCCGGCATCAAGTAACTTGATAACCTCTTTCTTTACTACCTCTCGCATGGCGTGGGTTAGCCTCCTTTGGTGGTCCACTACAGGTTTACATTGGTCTTCCATTGGTATACTATGAGTGCAAAAGGCTGGGCTAATACCTTTGAGATCATTAATTGAATATCCAATCACATTCCTATGTTTTTTTAATAAAATCAGCAACGCTTCATTTTCTTCGGGACTCAACTCGTCGCTCACAATGACTGGATAAGTTTTGTCTGGGCCCAAAAATTCATATTTTAATCCCTTGGGCAAAGGTTTAAGGTCTACCTCGGGCACTTGTGGCTCCTCGGGTTTGATTTCTCCTATGTCTTCGAATTTCTCTTCCTCCACACTACCGTCATGCGGCTCTAAGCCTTTCGTTGCTTCCTCTAGTTCTTCATCTTGTTGATTACTAATTTGATTTTCCATCGCTCTTTGCAGCGGGTCTCTAAAGGTTTCAACAAAACAAAGACTATCTATCTCTTCTACTTCTTCATCTTCGGGAGGAAAAGGTGTAAGGTGTTTAGAAGCACGAAGAAAGTTATATGTGTACTTTGTTCCATTAAGGTTCATTGTTACTTTGCCTTCTCCGCATCTAACACGGCATCAACCAACTTAAGAAAAGGCCTACCTAAGATTATATGATCAGAATTACTATGGTAAGCATCAATAACAAAGAAATCGGTTGGTATATAGTTTCTAGAAATTTTTACTTTCATGTTGCAAGCAATACCTAGAGGTTTGATAGTTCTACCATCTCCCATAATTAATTTCGTTGATGTTGGAGCTAAGTCTAGGTTGTGGTATTGAACTTTATCGTAAATTTTAGAAGATAGAACACTTACTTGGGCTCCGATGTCGCATAAAGCTTTGCATTGAACTCCGTTGATCTCGCAACTCAAGTGCGGCGTCATCTTCTCTTCTTCTTCGGATCCGATCGAATAAATTTCAGCAAGGCGAGCGTATGGTGATGCTTCGGGCTTGATCCCCATGATTCTCTTCACCTCGGCAATATGTTCCGGATCCACCACGTCATCTCCAAAGAGCTTTTCAAAAATCTCACCGGTGGTTTCGAGGTCGTGTGAATTTTCAGCTTTCTTCTCCGGTGGGAAATCCACTTCTAATGCTCTTGCCATTCCCTTTTGATTAGGGAACGGTCTTCTCTTGTCGAATACTTCTCCGTAATCAATAGGAACCCAATCCATTGGTTCGAACTCCCTTAGTGGCTTCGCGCTTGACATGCTTCTCTTGTTCGTCTCATTTGGCGCGGCGAAGTCGACGTTTGGTGTAGTTCTTGACTTGATGTGTTCTTGTTCAAGCTTTTCCATGATTGGTTCCTCTTTTGTGACTTCCGGGTTGCCTCTTTAGAAAAATCAGCAAGCTTCTTCTTCCTTGAATTGAATTCCGGCTCTTCCGCAAGTCTTGTTTCCCAATCTCTTCGCATGACGGCCGCTTTACTAACTTTTTGTAGAAGTTGGGCGGCTTCCGTGAGTGTTTTCTCCATGAGATCCCCACCTGCACACATTTCGACGTGTCGCATGCAACTAGGGGTTAGGGAAAAGAAAAATGTATGCAAGAGTACGTCACCGGTGAAGCCGAGTTTTGGTCCTTGTTCGATTAATTCATTAAACCTATCCCAGGCTTGGTCTATCCCTTCCTCTTCTCCTTGCATGAAAGTGATCACTTGCCTCCTTAAATGTTGAACCTTGCTAATTGGAAAGAACTTCTCGCAAAACTTCTTTGTCAACTTGTTCCAATTGCCTTCAACTTCAAAGGACGCAACCGAATACCATGTCTTTGCTTTGCCGGCAAGTGAGTAGGGAAAGAGATTCCATTTGAACCATTCATCGGGAACTCCTTCTTGACGCACCGTGTTGCATATTGTCGTGAAATCCCTTATGTGTCTATATGAGTTCTCCGTAACCATCCCTTCAAATGGGTTTTCCGCCACCATCTTGATGATCTTGGATTTAATTTCATACTTGGTCGTTTCGAGCTTCGAATCCGACTCTTGTACTTTTATGTCTTCACATCGAGGGCTGGCGTAATCCCTTAATGATTTCTCCGGTTCTTCCACGGGTTGATTAACGAACTCCATCTAGACAATAAGATAAAAACAAAAACAAAAAAGAAACAAGTGTTTTTCTGATAATATATGTTAGATATAGCAAATAAAGATAAAATAAAATATAAAACTAAGTTAGATGCAAATCAAACGATGTAAACTAACTTGCTCCCCGGCAACGGCGCCAGAAAAAGGGGCTTGTTGACGGATAAAAGACGTATCCCTCTACGATCCGCAAGCGTACGGACCCCACACCTTTTTCACCACGGGATTCCCAAGGTTCTTGTCAATCCGCGGAGCAAGGGGATTACAAGCGTTCGATCAACAACGACACACTAGCTACTAAAACCCTAACTACTATTATACTAGAAAACAACTAAACACACTAGAGAGAGTGATAAACGATCAAGGTAGAAGACACTCGCCCACGGGTCTACGATACTAGAGCATGCAATCGCTTAAAGACATGAAAAACCAATCTAATCTATCGGGGTTGTGACCACGGTTTCGCCCTTTCCCTCCTCTCGTACTCGTCACTACGCGAAGGTATTCATGACTAGACCTTTGATGGCCACGGCGTGTTGAATGGATCCAAGGAAGCATTGAGGCCTTACTCCCTTTACGGCATGGTTGCAAACCTTAAGCATTAAAGTATATTCAACACAAGATGATAGATAGATAATCCGACAAAGTGCGATTACATCTCAAGATCGATTACAACCCATAGACGAATGAGAAGATTACCCCATCAAGGTGCTGATCATGGCACCGTTGATCATGGTTTCCCTTCCGCCGGTGTCTTCCTCCTTCTCCACGAGAGGGTGCTTCCTTCGAGGTGGTTGATCTCCCGCCGGAGATCCTCCTCCTCTCTCTCTAGCTTGTGGATGGCCTTCGGTGCGAATAACTCCTCCTCTCTCGTGTTGGCGGCGCGTCGGGGGTTTTAGGGTCGAAGATCCTTCGAGGGCAAGGAAGACGGGACCGAACCGGTGCCCGAAGTGGGCCGGGCCGCCCGCGCCGGGCCGGCCGGCCCAGGCCCAATTTCGGCCCGGTTCGGTCGCCCTTTTTGCTCCGTGGGTCCTCGTGCACTTATCTACTTTGCCCCCTCCACTTGCATGATTTTGACATTGTTATCCTCGCGATGAAGATGGAGGCTTTCTTTGCATGAAGTTTGGTCTTTTACGCTTTAATCCCCGGGGGTGTTCCTCGTAGCACTTCGGTCCTCACCACCATTGGAAGTAATTTCAGCAAGCTCATGAACACGAACAAGACTCCATGAATGCTCCTTTGAACTTGTTGCGAATCCGTCCTTTATGTCCATGTTTTCCTACATAAACATAACACTTCCAAATGCATGCACAAAGATGAACTTGTTATATGATTAGTGTGCCTAGTGGCGGGTTAGTTCCATAATCAAATCCAAACCAAAGTGTAATGAACATGCTAGGTGCACCAAAATACACCGTCAACAGCCGCCAGTAAGGCCGCTAGGGTTGCCGCCTGGTTAGTGGTTGCCGCGACTCTGCGAGCGTGCTAAGGAGCGAGCAGTTGGCTGAGTGGCGAGCACAGAGAAAGAGGGGAAGCGCAGGAGAGGCAGCGGCCGTCGGCGGAAGATGCCAGGTCGTCCGTTCGCTTGTTGTATGCTGGGCTGCAGATCACTTGGGTCAGACAAAGACGAAGGCCATTTTACATGAATAGTTGTTAGGCCGTATGTGAGAAATACAAGGTTATAAACAGTTCTTGGCAATATCTAACAGAAGACTGCGAACGGTCTTGTAGTCCAATGGTAGGACGATCTTGTGTGACGCTACCCACAAGGGTTCAAATCTTGGTGTTCGCACCTTTTTCTGGATTTATTTCAGGATTTTTCAATATTATGTGTTATGGTAAGCGACATTCCCATCGACAACGAGACCCCAATGGGGTGAGTGTGCGTGTTGTGAGCGTCTGCGTTGTAGGTTCTATTGTGCTTCCAACTCCAACCCATCTCTTATATACCTCCCTACTTCTAATAAATTCTTTTTTATTCGCTTCTTGCATGTGGACCCATTGGACATATCTGTCGGGGACAGCCCTAAGGGTCCCCTAAATAACCAGGGGGAAGCCCGTTTAAAACCTGCAAAAAACGCAAACGCAAATCGACTTACACACCTAACACGCATACACAACACCACCACGATCCTGGTGGCCCCCGCGGCCCGCCAGGACGACACAACAGACGCCTCTCGAGTGAAAACCGCTTCGCTCGAGGGGTAGACGCCCCCTCGGGCGGGGTCTGCCTCGCTCGAGGGCTCAAACACGCCCCTCGAACGAGGTCCGCCTCGCTCGAGGGCTGGGCACCCCCTCGGGCAGGGCCCGCTCCGCTCGAGGGCACCCGCGCACGCCTTTCCCGCACCCCCGCGTGCACCTGCTCCCACACGCGTGTACGAGCATTTAATGCTCTGACACAGTAGGTCGCGCCACTACTCTGACGCGCATGGGAATCACGCCCCAGCGCTGTTTCGCCAACTCCCGGGGGGAGGCCATCCCTGCCGTTGTTCGGCACTGTGCGACAAGGCCATTGTCAGCTCCGTGACACTGTGCCACCTGCCCCCGTACGGCTAACACGCCGCGCCCTCGAAGGGGGGCCGGTGAGACCCTCGAATATCTTCTACGTGCTTATGTAGGGTCACGCCGTGACGTCAGACCGGCGGAATCGGGCATCCCCGTCGTTGTCAGCCCTGTGCGGCCATCCCCGCCACTGCTGCACCACGCCAGGCGCTGTGGCGACTCCCCGGCGCCGTTGGGACGTACGGGGACAAGACATCGCCACAACGGCCACTGTGCCACGTACGGGCTTCCCGTCAACGGCACCCTCGAGTTGGCCCACCACGGTGGCCGGTCAACCAACCACTATGCCGCAACCCTCGAAGCCGCTCCTGTACAGGCACAGGACGCACCACGACGCCTCAACGTGAGCGGGATTCGCCAGGACGGCCGTCAGCTCCACAACACTGTTCACCATACCGCTACACGTATAGAAATAGTGCGGCATGCATGTAACCTGCTCCCTCCTTGGCCTATAAAAGGAGGGGCAGCCCCCCAGCCGCAAGAGGGGACGGACACGGGACGACGGACAGCAGTCACTCACACGCTCTCCGCCTTTCCCACGATATTGGCACTCGCCTCAATCAAACCTCTGGGACTTGGAGGCCACGCCTCCTCTCCCGCCTCGCTTGTAGCCACCCCTCTACGAGCACCACGGTGCAAGCAATACAGTGCCCCGAGCACACCGCTGCTGGACGTACGGCCCCGGCCGGAACCAGGATAAACCAAGTGTCCCTAGTTGCTTAGCACCGGCCATCGAGAGGCAGATCTCAGCGCTCATTACTAATTAGTGTCGGGACTACTTTCCGCACCGACAATATCCTCTTAATCACCCCGTCCCCACCCAGTCCGCCTCCTTGGCGCGCACAGGAGTTGTTTGTTCGTCAACACGCCTTCACGCATATGATCGTCTCCCTAAAAGGCGCCTGTTCATGTACCCAGTCGTCGACCGCCCAGACTCGACTGGTTGTGATGTGCTGCTGAGCTCCCTTTCGACCGTTTGAACCGGCGGCAGTACCTAAAAAAATTATCTGTACACATTTTTTTTACAAAATTGTGAAAAAATATTTTTAAAAATCCTGCTGCAGGCCTGTCGTCCTCCAAGGCTCCAAGGCGAATGCGAATGGCGTGTGCTCGCAATCTGAAATAACCACGTGAAAAAAGACAGACGGAACGACACGCACATATATACAACCTGTTCTTTTGGCTGGAGGCTGATGGCTGGTGCTGATTTGTTCTGAGAGAAAAGTACTGCTGGCTAGTTGTTGATAGCTAATTTGTTGTGAGAGAAAAGTACTGTTGGCTGGTGACTGATAAGCCAAACGAACAGGGCGATAAACACCGAAACACCAGCTAGCAAGCTACATCATCCATGGCCAAACTCCAAAGCATGTCTCATAAAGATTAATTAACCAACGACCAGACAACAGTACAAAGCAACAGGAACAGTATACCAAAGGGATCTATCCCCCTGCGATAACAAACAGTACTCAAAGAAACGAAATAACGGTTTTTCCTTCTCTCCTCCCTCAGCTCCTAGCTAGCTACGGCTACCTCAAGAGTCAAGACGCCATTTTCGCCACCGCCTGCATGCAATGCCAATGGAGCAGCAGATTAAACCTGAGTCACGACGACCGCCCGGTGCAGGGTTTGGCCGCAGTGAACAACGGCCGGACACTCCGCTGCACGACGGGCGGCGGCGCGTTGCGCGACAGCGCGATCGTCGGGGACCGGTTCAGCGCCGCGACGGCTTCCGGCAGGAGCGTCTGGGAGCGGTGCAGCATGTCGATCATGGACGGCGTCTGGTAGCCGTGGACGAGGCCCGTCAGCTCCGTCGGGTCGGCGCGCGCCGTGGCGCGCTGGAACGAGTGGGAGCTCAGGCCGGACAGCATGTAGGCGCGTCCGGACTCGTTGTACCTCTGGGCGGTGAGCGTGCGCTCCTGCATCCCCCGCAGCTCGGCCACCAGCGCCTGCGTCCGCCTGTCCGAGGACAGCAGCGCGTGCGACTCCAGCGCCAGGCGGCGGGACTCCAGGATCCACGCGGCGCGCTCGTAGTCCTGCGCCTCCGCGGCGGCCCGCGCCGCGGCCATGTCCTCCGTGGCGTGGACGCGGTGCCACTCGCGCTCCACCTGCAGGGAGATCGGCTCCCTCACGGGGGACGGCGTGCGACGGACGGTCACCAGGTCGCCCACCACCTGGACTTCCTTCCCGGAGACCGCGTCGCGGTATTCGCAGCTGGCCCGGATGAGCTCGGCGTCCCCGTGCGCGGCCGGGACGCGCACGGTGACCACGAAGTCCTTCTCCTCATCGGCGTAGAGCTGTTCGATGCTGACGCACCCGCCGCGCCCGGCGTCGTCCACTGTACTGACGTAGCCGCCAGACATGATGGACGTCATCAGCACGTCTTCGCCGGCGCACTGGATGCTCAGCTCCGCATCCTTCGCCACCACGCTGAGGAGGCCACCCAGGCACTGCGCGAACGCGTCCTGGATCGAGCTCACGGCGTCGTCGATGAAGGAGAACGTGCCGCGGGACATCTCGGAGAGGGCATTCATCGCCACCGAGTCATGGTCAGCGCCGAAGCCGAAGGCGTGGATCGGCACGTGGTGGCCGCTCCCGGGGAGGATCGAGGGCGGGACGAGCTCCTCGTAGTCCAGCGGCGCCCTGTTCCGGGCCGCACGCGGGAGGTTGTGGGTGTCCACGCCGTCCGAGAGGAGGATGATGCCGGACACGGGGTTGCGCGCCTGCCTGTCCTGCATCACCCTGGCAGCTTTGCGCAGCCCTTGAGCAATGTTGGTGCCGCCATTGGCGACGAGGGAGTTGATAGCCTGCAGCGACTGGTCCTGTCCGAACTCAGTCATCTTCCGGAGCGGGAACAGCCTCCAAGCCGACGTGGAGAAGGCGATGACGGAGAGCCGGTCTGTAGGGCGAAGGTTCTGGATCAAGAACCTCATGGCGCGCTTGAGGAGCCCAAGCTTGGTGCCCGCCATGCTCCCGCTCACGTCGAGCACTGTCACCAGGTCCAGCGGCGGGGGCGTGCCGCCAGTCGACGCCGACGCAGGCGGAGCCTTCAGGTGGATCAAGATGGCAAAGTTCTCCACTGCCACGGCCTCTTGAACAGCTGGGAGCTCAGTGTGTGTCGTGATCTCAAGTGAAGCAGGAGTCTCATCCCCATCATGGCTTTCGGACGGGGGATTTATCTGCTCATCGTCATCAAAAACCGCAGACTCCGGAGCGCTGAAGACTGGGAGCTCATCCAGCGGATTGGCAGATAACATACTCGCCTGGGGCCCACTGGGTGGGTTTAGTGTGGCTGTCCCATGAGCAGCATCTGAAATCGGAGGTCCCTGGACTAGAGGCAGCTCCTCCCACAAAGCACGGCAGATTGGGCAGACTTTGTTGCCGTGCTGCACATTTGAAGAGATGCAGTGGAAATGAAACTTGTGGGAGCATTCAGCAGTGAACAGAGCTTGGCCTTGACCGGGCTTCATGGCACTGATGCAAATGGCACAAATCCTCTGAAATAAAGAAAACTCAAAGTTAGAAAATGGCTCCTACTAGCCTGCACAGACTCGACATTACAGAGATCAAGATGCGTGGTGGGCAACATTCGAGCACTCCAGAAACAAATAAATTTCTTCTGTTTTTATCCTATACTCAAGCAATCTATTCTTGTATTTCTTTTGCTTTACATAAAACTTTCTGCAGAGAACTCTCACACGGTTCCCAAGAAAAGAAAGGAATTGCGCACAGTTTTCTATCAAAAAATAAAAGATGCATCAAGCATGAGCCAGGTATATCCAAAATGCAACGTAACATGAATTCAAATTAGATGTGTCCTCAGCAAAAAAAAAAAAAATAAAATAAAGAAAAACAGTGACGTGCAGACACTGAGACACATCACTCAGAAAGGTGTGATGCACTGATGAATCATATACATATGGATTTCCCAGAGGGCCAAAGCTTGCAAGTTGCAACCATGCATGTTTCAGAAGATAGTTGACACTGTACTTCTTAGGTTTCAAGAAGCATATTTGTTAGAGCATATGAAAGATATGATCCCTCAAATCATATAGTAAGTTGTAATTACAAAGGTGGAGTTTCAGATGGATTTGATTGCTGCATGAAATCCTTTTATATATATGCATCTCTTCTCTGCAAAATGTTACTTCATCTAACTTTATTTCCAAATCTCAACCAGAGAACAACACAACATAATATACCTAATAGCTTACTAGCCAGTACCCAGAAATATTATTGCAACACGGTTTGGGTGCTTTGCTCGGCAGAATGATGTCAACGGCAAAGGATTACAAAAGCCATGTGTGATTATCTCTCCTGCATGGCAACACCCAACTGGTCAAAGTAAAACTTGGGCTAGAGACAATATATGAACACATTAGGCTTCTTCGTAACAATATAGCCAAGAATCTTTTAAATTGGGTACATACGGATGCAAGAGAACAAGCAGCCGAATTTTCATTTCCAGATCACAGATGGCTCCTAGAAATAGAATAACACCACAGCTACTGCCTAAATGGCCGGCTGATTACTTGGCTGGTCTTACTAGTTCACAACACGCTAAGTATAATGTGTAAAAAACCACGGATAATAATCTGGAATCAAACTTGAACAAGTTATACAAATGCAAGATCAATTCAAGGAGCGATGAATAGAAAAAGTCTAAGATACGAGTTCAAAAGCTGGTAAAGCTTGAATTAATGGAAGACAAGCAACCAGTTTTCCCAAGCGATAAGAACTGCAAATTCCAAACTACCATTTATCTTTTCAGAGTTTTCCTTTTCACATAAATCTATCCAACTTTTCAGAGTTTCCCTTTTCACATAAATCTATCGAAACCATTGGTATGACCTGAAAGGTGATCCTATTTCAGATGAAGAACAAGTATGCATCCAGGCCGGAGGAAAAGAACAGAAAACGAAGAAGCATGCAGCGAAAATTTCGTAGGTAAACCTCAGATGGTTGAAATGAAAACTGCAAACAAAAAACTGGGCATTTCTATAGTGCAAACTTGGAAACATAATCATGTCTCGGGAAATTTCTCAAAAGTTTCCACACAACTGCGATTCCCGTGCCACGCAACTTATATCGACAAGAACTACAAGAACAAGGCGATCCTGCGCAAAGTCAAAGACGGAGAGGCGCATCTGATGCACTCTGGGCACCTCACAGAAACGAAAGACAAACAAGGGGGGAAAGAGATCTCACCGCGGAACTCCGGCTCCCGGACCTAGACGCCCGCCGCACCGACGCCGTCGCGGGGGATGCAGCGCCAATCGACTTCTCCCTCTCATCCTGATGCTGCTCCTCTTGCGCCTCCGCTGCCATAGGGAACGACTCAATCACGTCCTCCAGCTCACGCGGCACGTCCTCGACGGCCACATGCCTCGCCGCGAAGCGCATGCAGAGCCTGGTGGCGAGAGCGCGCCTGGCGCGCTCCCACGACGTCATCATCCCCCCGAAGAACTTGTCACAAGGAAAGGCGTCGCCTTTCTCCGCCGGAGCGGATGGTTTTGGGGGGATCGGTCCGTCCCGCTCGCTGCCGAGCGGAATCCTTCTGGGTGGAGTGGAACAGGTTTGGGTTTTACGGCGAAGTGGTGTGAGGAGAGCGAAAGCAGGGGAGAGATATAAGGGAGGAGAGAAACGAGGGGGATGAGGAATATGTGGGGTTGTATTTTGACTTTTTCTTCCCACTTTGCCCCCTCTGAATAGTAGGATTGTTTTTTTTTTGTTGTTGGATTTCTTTTTGTTGACGTTAGGGTGCTTTTGGGGAGATGACATTTGTGCTCCTTCTCTGGTTAATGTAAACTTTTGGCATCTTTGAGCTATTGATTGCAATTTGGAGCTAAGGATTTCCTTGTAAAATTTATGTGGAATTTCATATCTCTTCACTTGTTTATTTGAATTATTTGCTATACAATTATTAGTGTGTTCCACCTAAAAATGTTGTAGAACTCCACAATGGTAAGTATAGTACTATCTAAGGTGATACACACACACTTGCAATTTGAGTGATTGTATATGTTCATAAGTAAATTTGTAAACATATATTTTTGGAATGTAAATAGGAGGTTGGTCATAGGGGTAAAATGGGAAGATATAAATCATCTCTTGAAAAATTGTAGACCTTTTTCCTCCCAGAGGAAGCCGATGAATTTTTAGCTGTCGAATCTTGCTTTGCTATCCTCTCTTGCGCTACCCCTGAAATTTTGCCCCCGCTCACCAACCCCGCCGCGACTACTTTGCTGAGTCCTAATAAATATCTTTTTCCGTTATCATATCTCTTCATAAATATACTCTTGTGTCATATATATTCTATTTGGTACGTTTCTATCTCATGAATGGTCACCAGCTGTATCATCGAATATTGTTTCTTTGAAGGGCGACAAGTGATTTGCTACGAAGTTTTGTCTCATAAATGATCACTAGCTGTGTCACCGAATATTTTTTCTAAAGAGCATCAAGTGATTTGCTACTAAGATTATTGTAAGGAAGAAGGATTTGCTACTAAGATTATTGTAAGGAAGAAGGCAAGAGATAAAAACACACCAATTTGAGGTGGAGAGGGATTAAGTGAACGAAAAAAATCAAAATAGTTGCAACAAAAAAAACGTTAAGTCCACAAGAAGTCACAAAACACTATATCATCAAAATAATGCATGCAAGCAGCAAAAGGAAAATTGAGCAAAATAACCATGCAATACCAAAAATGTGAAGACCACGAGAAGCTGTCAAAAGCTATATCATTGAAATCAAGCGAATGAGCAACGAGAAAGAAAAACTAAGCAAAAAACCCGTAAAAATAAAAATGTGAAAACCACAAGAAACCATAAAAGAGTTATATCACCGAAATCATGCAAGAAAGCAATGAAATTTACTTAGTAAAACAACAACACTAACCAAAATGTGAAGACAACCTAGACAAACAAGAAGAACAACCAAAACGTCAAGACCACAAGAAGCCATAAAAAGTTGTATCACCAAAATCACGCGAGCAAGCAACAAAATAAAACCCCAGCAAAAACATCAACAACCAAAACGTAAAGCCATAAGAAGCCAACAAAAAGTTGACCAAAAGAAGTCATATAAAACTATATCACCAAAATTACCACATGGTATTTTTAGTAACACGCCACAGACTTAGTGCATGGTCCTTGTGTCATTTTATCTAGTCATATATTTTACATTATGGACTCAACTTATGCATGATCATTGTGCCAATAGAATCACACCTATACATGCATGGTCACAATTTTCACATCACATCTTAATTTTAGTCATGGTTAACCATTGTGCCATCACAATCACTCATATACCATGGATGATCAGCTTTTGTGGCATGGAGTCACACAACTGCACATAATTGTGTCCATCAAGCTCCTTTGATTCTTTGCTACTTGATGATGAATACATTTGATGGATGCTTGTGATGATGGATAATAGGGGTAGTTATAATCTGAGGAATTTCAAGTCTTCTATGATTTTCTGTAATATTCTTTACACTTGCATGTTAGCCTGGCTCAATGATAACTTCGCTTAGGATGATAATAGTTCTTGATAATGTTCCAAAACTCTAGTTGGTTCACATTGATTCGAAGATCAACTTGACTTAGAGCAACTCCAACAACCTCTCTATATGCTATTGTATCTGTAAAAATTGAAGAAACTCAAAGAAACTACGGTTCCAACAGTCACGCTAAAATACAACTTCGCTACCTTCCTCGCCAAACCTCCCCCACGACTCGGCAGGTATGGCGAGCGCCGCGGCTCGGAAAAGGCCGGATTCCCCGGCAAAATCCTCCCCATCCCGCCCTCCTTGCGGCAAATCTCGCGCCACTTTTGCTTCCCGTGCTGATAAAACCAGGTCGCCTCCGCATCCCGCCCAAGTAGGTCCGCGGCCTTGCACAGTTTCTGCCGCCGTTGACCACCGGATGCTGTCGTTGCTTGTTGTTGTCACCGCCGTCGAGCACCGGACGCTGCCGTCTCGCGCCGCCGCCACGTGAGGCGTTGCCGTCTCCGCGCGCCATCACGCGCTGCTGTCGCCGCCGCGGCGTGACGCAGTGCCCTTCGCCGGTGCCATGTACAGGCCGCCGCCCTCTAGGTCAACTGCGCCTGTCAGCCTCTGGAATCCATCCGTGGATTTGGATGGCAGTAGTGGCGAATTCCATGGTGAGGAGGAAGGCAGTGGTGAGTTTTCTGGATCGATTTGGTCAAAAAAATTTGTTGGGGGGCTCTCTTGGGTCGTGACAACCTGCTGTGTTGTGAATAATTTTTGTCATTTAGGATGAAATTTGCTCTGGTTCTTGAGACCTTGACTCTAGTGACAGGCAATGAAACACCCTTTTTGTGATTGAATAGTGTTGTATTCTGAATGTTTGTACTGCCTAAATCAATTTAGTCATGGTTCCTCTGAAGGTACTCTGTAGTAAACAAGCTGAATGATTAGCTGTCTCTCACTCAATATGCTGCTGGTTTCTGTATGTATATTTCCTCTCTTTTCCTGAATATGTGCACGTATGCCTCACTTTTTCTCTCTATTTCAATTACAATTTTAAAACTTCTGAGTACTTTTGGTCA
The DNA here is from genome assembly GCA_947561735.1 of Cenchrus americanus. Classification (NCBI taxonomy): domain Eukaryota; kingdom Viridiplantae; phylum Streptophyta; class Magnoliopsida; order Poales; family Poaceae; genus Cenchrus; species Cenchrus americanus. The sequence goes on along the minus strand of OX387240.1, from coordinate 5,072,739 downwards.
TGGGTCTGCTGCAGTAGTTAGAGATAGTATGTCATTCTATTAGAATCCACTTAAAACTCCGTAGTTGTTTACCTTGTAAATGAGACCTGGCTCAGTATTTGAGACTTTGTCGATTTACTGATATCACCTAAGAATAATTACTGTGGACAAATTTAATTATGCAATTTATTACTCTGCTATATCTATAGTACAGAGGAAGATTCCATGTATAACAGTGCGATCCAATTGTGTTGTTTGATATCAGTAAGCATTGCCAGTTTTGTACAGAATAGACAGAGGAAGGCAAATTGAGATAGTCAAATTTTTATGTGCATCCAAATATAGAATAGACAGAATAGCATTTGTAGTGCTGTATTGTGAATTGAACCTGTAGTCAAATAAGAACATCTTGAACCTATAAAACTTATTTGCATGAATGGTGAATGTCGATCCTTTCATACTTTACCCATCCATATTTTTATGCACAGTAGTGCGTCTGCACCTGAAACTTAATTCTATTCATATCTTTTAAAAGAATTATCTTGAAGCTGAATGAAATTTAAGTAGCATAATGAAACTGAATGTTTTTTTGTGGAGAAATGAAACTAAATGTTGGGTTCAGATGTGACCTTTTGAGGAAAAGATTTCAGTTTTTTGCATTCTGAATTATTTCAAGCTGCAGTGGTGTTCCATTTACCTTGTGCTCAGTGAATGCAAAAGAGTAACTGGAAGGCACAAGTTATGACCAATGATGCTTCAGCCATACTTCACCCATACATATTTATATGCACAGTAGTGCATCTGTAGCATCTGAAACTTAATTCTATTCATAACCATTAGAAGAGTTGTATTGAAGCTGAATGCAAATTGCAATTGAGGGAAAAGCATGGTGCCCTTGTTGAACACCGTCCTTTAATTCCTATGCCGTTCGACGTTAGTTGCTGGTCTGGTGGACTGTGACTGTCAACAACAGTTAACCATCAGGCAGCCCTTATCTAGCTGTTGGAATTTTTTTAACTGGTGTCCCATGCCAATTTAGTTAGATATTTAAACACCCAGATCTAATTGTGTTGAGTTTTATTTTTTCATGTGGCAGGAGGTATGGATTCAGGATATTACACTGACCTCCTAGTGAATGGAGTTGAACAGTCTGGGGAGTTACCACCTACTATCAGTGAACCACCCATCCATGTTGCTAGATCAACAGCCAAAAGTTCTCAGGGTAGAAGCAAAAACTTCAGAGAGGAGGAAGACAAACTACTTGTCTCAACTTGGCTGAATGTGAGCATGGATCCAATTCAAGGTTTTGATCAAACACAAGGCACATTTTGGAAAAGGATACATGCATATTCTAGTGCAGTACTCTCTCCAATACGAACATACTCGTCTAGAGCGTCAGCTGGTGTGCCATAAGCTAACATACCGAACGCAGCGACAACCTTCTGTAGACAAGATAATCCTGGCACATTGGCTGCATTCCTCTTCTACACAAAATACTCATCATGTTTCTCAACAGCCTTCATTATGCGAAGAAATAGAGATCGCCTCATCTGAAACCTATGTCACGAAGCAGTAACAATTTAGCACAAAAATATTACATGTAATGTTAATATTAGATTAAAATTAAAAAAATATACAAACCTCTATCTAAAAGTAGCGGCGTTGAAAGTAGGATTATTTGAGAAATAATCTTTGTATAGAAGATCATGCCATAAAAGTCTTTCACGATGCACTATCTCATGTCCCTCAATAGAACCAATACGACCGGGATTATTAACTGAATCTTCAACGACTATGTGTGCGGCATCATCATACATCTCATCATCGGAAGAGGACGAATTGATAATTTCATCAAATACAAATTGACTGAATTCATCGTCGGAATCCATACTCTGTTGCGTTGATTTTTAATACAAATCGGCAATGGCATAACAAATTAGTTCAAGATTGAACGAGAAGAAGCAGACACATTAGAAATCAAAAACACTAAACCCTAAGTACCTCCAATCAATTTGATCGGAAGAAGAGTTGTGGACAGGAGGGTGGCGTCATCGTCTCGTGGATAACCTCCGGTCGCCGCCGGCCACGACCACTCGGTTTTCTTCTCCCGCGGCGACGGGGGCGTCCGCTCCTATTCCACGTCGTGCGTGCGGCGTGGGAGGGGTCAGGGGTTTCTGTTTTGCTTTTTCAGGTGGGCCTAGCAATAGCTATCTAGTTTTAGCTAGTCTGTTGGAATACCCCATAGAAATATAGAGTTTTATATTTTTACAAAGGGGTCAAACTCCAAATTTAGCTAGCATTTACAGAGAGACTGTTGGAGTTGCTCTTATCTTCAATAATTTAGCTCTTAAGTCTTCTTTGAAGGAATGCTTTCCAAAGATGAGCATGAATAGAGTCATGGAGCCCTAGGACGGTTGACTTGGGCTCCTTGGGCCGATCAGCCTTAGCCCTTTCTAGGTCCTCTGGCCTTCATCTTTCTTTGGATCATCATTGATTTCGAGCCTTATCTAATTATGTGCCAATACATTACAAATTCCTATGAAAGTAAAATATCCTCCAAAAAGCAAGGCGTATGCGAAAACAACCTAACGACCCAATGAACATGATCAATAGTTGTGGTATTGTATTCATGCCATATGGAAGATAATAGTGGTAAAAGTGTGTCATTAACAAGCGTTGATAGTAATAGAGTGATTCCTTTACCTTCCACATGATGCCTCCTACTTGCCCTTGGTTACTACCTATGGTAACAAAAGGCATTACAATAGTTGTAGATAAGTATAACATTGCACCACCTAGTGTGACACTACCCAAATTCCTCACTTTTGTTGTAAGTTACAACACGGGTCTAATATGCAACGAACCTTGCTCTCCACTTCCGTCCACTAGTAAGCCTACAACCCACACAACCCACAATGGGTTTTGCTAACCATTCGTTACTGATGAAGTATTTTAGTTCTAGGAGTAGGATTCTAGAGTTTACAATTCTCAAGTTTTATCTAAAAATAATATCTATAATTTTTGGGTCGATAAGAGGATAGATAAGCATGAAAGCCACATGATTGGAAGGTCCATTTGTATAAACTTGTAGAAACTACAGGAGGACAGATAAATAAGTGGTAAGATAAGAAGGTCCATTTCCTTTCTCATGGAAACAATCAATCCGTTTTTTATCAGTTAGAGCTTTATCCTTAAGCATTTTATCCTACCCCTTGTATTGTACCCAAGTCACCAACCCTTGCCGCAACTATTTTTTCCAAGTCAAAATACATATCTTGTTGGCTAATTGTACATCCTCATAAATTCTATATGTTGCCTTAACTTGGGTATGATCAACAATTCCTATGTTATACATGGTTACCACTTTCGATACCACACCTCTAGCTGGACATGATCAACACATATACTAAAGGCAATTGCATACACTCCACATTGCATTACCAACTCAACCATGAAAAAAAATTGTATCATTGGTGTCACTTGTATACATTGTATGGCACCACATTTATATCACCATGAAACTTGAGGGAGATCAGAGCCATGCGCTGTTGGGATCACTTGTTATTATACATGCTCATGTTTTAAGTCCTCACTTGGAGATCCATAGTCTCATTTTAAGGTAATGTTTTTAGTTGGTGTTCTAATTTTTCTCATACACATTTGACCGCTAATTAGGGGTATTAAATGAAGTCAGATTATAAAACTTGTTCTCGATGAGTTGTATTGCTATTTGTAGCTACGAGCGCTCAAACGTTTGATTGATGAGACCGGGTTAATCCTATTTCTAAAAAAGAATTCAAGCTTGTAATCTGGCAAAAACTTGTCACACCCGAATTTGAAGGCAAACTCGAATGCATAAATTACATGTGCGCCAGGATCAAATTACACACACGTAATGACTCAGTGAATACCAGAAACAGTGCCAAAGCGTAAAAGTGAGTAATAAAACCATTACATGGCCGAGAGTCTCAACAACGTATCATCAGAGCGAACAACTAGCAGCGGATCTGTGACGCCCCAGGTTTTTAATCACCGTCATTAACGCTAATGACCGGATTAGCCGGGTCAAACCAGTCAAACCTCGGTCAAACCTAGGTCAACCTGGGTCATCACCCGAAAACCTCGCCAATGAACCCCGATGAACCCCTTGACCAAGCCTATACACACCCGTAGTCAACCCTTGGTCAAAGACACGGTCAAAACCCCGCTTAACCGTTGACGTCAGCGAATGTCGTCCGGAACTTTTGCCGCGTTCCCCAAAATTCACCTAAACACTTCAAAATCTACCTTTATGAAAGTTGTAGATCTTGTTGAGGGACACAACTTTCATGTAGATTGGCATTTCAAATTTTGGGTGGAAAATTGTGAAAAACCCCTTGCAAGACAGATTTTCCTGTTTTCCACAACGTGTCGACATTCCAAGTTGGCGCGACGTTCCTGCAAAATCCGTTGAGAAAAACACTATATGGCCTTTTTGAAAGTTGTAGAGGGTAGTTAGATCTACGACTTTCCTATTCATTACTTTGTGCACTTTTATTCAATTTTTGGGAGTAAAACGCGTTGAAACAGGGCCGTCCGCAACGGTTCCGGCGACGCGCGCCGCGCCGCGACACCGGCGCCGCGTGCGCGCCTCGCGTCCCCGCCGCGCCGTACCGCGTCCCGCGTCCCGAGGCACGCCGCCCGAGGCCGCGCTCCCTCCCAAGACGCACGCACGTCGAGCGCCCGGGGACCCGCGCCGCCCGCGCGCGCGTCCCGAGGCCGGCACGCCGGCCGGACGAACGGTCCGCCGCCGTACCGCCCGCCCGCGCCCGCCCGCCCCTCCGGTCCTTCTCCTTCCCATGCCGAGGCCGAGGGCCTTATAAGGCCGCTCGCCGCTCCCCGTGACGCGCGGACCGTTGCCCGGCCCACGCCGAGCCGCCGGCGCCGGCCACACCGCGCCGCCGCGTCGGGACACCCCCCCCGTGAGGTGCCATTAGGTCCCCCTCGCGCCGGTGCCGTCTAAGCGTCCCCGCGACCCCTAGCCACCACCCTCAACCCCTAGGGAAGCTCCCCGTGCGCCGCCGCCCCGCAACCGCTCCCTTGCCGCGCCGTGGCCGAGCTCGCGGCGGCCGTCGCCGCAAGCCGCCGGTGCGCCGCTCGCCGGAGCCGCCACCGGTCCGGTCAAGCACCCAAACCGAACCCCCCTAGTCCCCTAACCCTTCTCCACCCCCTTTCCCGGGCACGTGCGCCGCCGGCCTCGCCGGATTTCGGCCGGAGCCGCGCGGCCGGCCGCCGGGGGCCACATTGCGACGACCTTTTTAATTCTAAGGGCCAAACCGCAAAAGGGAAGGGTATAGCTGTGAACCCAGGAAACTTCCGAGGGCCTAGTTGCAAGGTGATTCTTAAATAGTACTTGAGTTTTTGCTGAACCTTGTAAATTGTGTAGAAAATCACAGAAAATTCAGAAAAATGTGAAACTAATTTTGTTGGATCCGTGGTGATTTATACTACAACTTTTGTTATTCTGGCCTGAGTTAATTCCTTTTAGTTTTTGCATGAAAAATACAAGTGTGAAAACCCTAGATCTGCAATATCTCAAAAACCATAGAACCTCTGTAGCTAATTTTTGGATATGTTGTGTGTTAGGTCATGAGTAGCTCCTATGCCAAAAATTGCACAAAGTTATCATGTAAATCTTTTTATAAAAATGTTTTTCTATCTCTGGCAGAGCTGAATAAAGGATTGTTCATGTTAAATATATTTATGTTCTTGACCCCAACTTGTGCACACTGTCTTATAATACCAAAATACACATCTTGTGAATTAATCATGAATTTTGGATTAACAGAAATAATTATTCTTGAATTATGCATGTTTTACTTGGTAAATTAATAAAACAAGTTCAGTAGAGATTCCATGTGAACATGTTGGTTTTCTAAGCTTGGTTAGGACCAGGGAGCATCCACAAGGAAGTTTGGATCATTTGGATGCTTAATTATTTTTATATGAATTTAAATTGAATCACTAGATAACCTTTGTTATTTTCCATAATAATTAATTTCCTAGCCTCCAACCCTTACATGTGGGTCCAATGGACCAGTATAGATGCTAGTAGGCTTAAGAAACACCCCATTAAGTGTTGGTAATTTAATTGTTTAATAAAAGGCTTAAAAGCCCTTTTTCCATTAAAGGGAGATTAAATGAAGAAAAGCCTTAGTTAATTCTTTTTCCTTCTTGGAAAATATTAACTAATCCAATTAAAAGATAATTAATTCTAGATGTTGATAATAAATTAATTCAAGGATAAAAGTATTATTTATATCTTTGCTTGGGAAAGGAAAATCATTAAAAGCTATCACATGAAATGACAAGTATAAAGAAACCTTTATTCAATTGTGCAATTAAAAGAAATCACCCAACCACCCATGTAACTTGAGTGTGGTTGCAAATCATGTTAAAAAGGTTAAATGTACCTACCCACTACTGTGGATGAAATTAAATTAAATTATTTACATATATATGTACACAGTCACCATCAAAAAGAATAAGAATAATTAATAAAGAGTTGCATATTACTCCTTTATGAAAGAGTATGCTGAATGTGTTCTTATCTAGGTGAATGTGCCCAACAAATACACCCCTTGATTGTCAAAACAATTCGTAAATAATGAAAGTATAAACCGTCGAATAAATCTTGCATTTGCATCTTCGTGTAGATCTTTCCGCCGATAGACGTACGCTCGTGCCGGAAGGAGGAGACGAAGGTGCCGACCAAGAGCTGCTGAGTGTAAACATAGCTCAAGACCTGGACCCAAGTCCAGAAGGGCCCAAGGCCAACCTTGCCAGCGAAGGCAAGCCCCGGATCATTAACCCCGCCTTTAAAAATTATGCAATTATGTTTGTTATGATTGTGCATTTACGTTTCAGGAGTTGAATTGAAACTCTAGATGCATGATCCCTAGGTACCTATGCTCTATCACTAGTATGCTAGGTCGATAGCTGCCATGCTATAGGACCGATAGAAGTCGAGTGATGTTCGTCACTCGTGAGAATAGGTTCCTAGATAGGAATCATAAGACATCCTTAAATGGATCGCTCGTGTGGTAAGAGCATGGGATCGGGCTCCGGTCCAGTGGGCATGTGGGCTAAGCTTTTGAACGTACTAAGCACATGCCGGTTATGGGGCCGATAAGCCTAGTACCTTAATGAGGCGGCACGGGATCCTACCGTTACTACTCTTGAGCAATCTCCTTACCGGCTAGCTACGGAAAGGATGGTGTATGGTGACTCCGGTATCTCGCGGGGTATGCCGGATAGCCTGCACCAGGGACTGTAAGATTCGATCCCAACCCGAAGATTTCTGGGGACGGCCTGGGGAGTTGTCCTCGCGGGGGCAACCGACCGTGTGTTTGGGTTTACCTTGCAAGGTTTAAATCAATCGATTGTCGGCCTCTCACCGTTATCCGAGACTGCTTATTCTACTGGCCATGATATCCCATAATGATGGAACTCGAGAAATATGGTTGGATGAATTAATTGCTTGTCCAATTCTTGATTGGATTAGATGACACATTTAGAAATGGTAACCAACTAGAACTTGTGCTAAAAGATTGAAAGTAAGGATCCACTCCTAGTGGCTTTCCAGCAAAAGGACTCCACCAGCCAAAAGCCTTCCATGTCTAGAGTTTGGTGATGTAGTCATCACCCGGCGGTTAAGTCTTGCTGAGTATTAGTATACTCAGCCTTGCTTTAAAATTGTTGTTGCAGGTGTGCTTGATCGGAAGGGTGACGACAAGTAAGGACATCACGGATGGCCTCCTGTGATGTTCACCGTTGCGCTAGTTTAAATTATTTCCGCTGTATTTTCGAACTCTGAATCTTTATCTTATGCCACGAACAATGGTTTGTAATAAATTATGTTAATTCATGTTGTACTCTGGACTCGCCTCCGCGTGAGTTTTAATGCATGTGTCGATCCTCTGTTTGATGTTCAAGTGATTTACCGGGTGTTAACCCGGCAACCAACGACATGATGATACTTTACTATGGCTTAATGACCAAAGTGGATCGGTCTTAGGCGTTAGTACGGTATTTTCCTGGGCGGGTTGTCACAGGATCTTCAGAATGGAACTCCACAGGTAGCTGACTGGTGGCACGCACGCCTAGCACTCATCATCAATCTTCGAGTCTGAGCAGCAATCCGGGTTGTGTAGATGCAATAAATAAACAAGCGTGAGCACATGTCGTACTCAGCAAGGGAAGAATATCATAATAAACATGCAAGGCTGTATAAGTGGATGGCCAAAGGGTTTAAGCGGTTTAGCATTTTAGTTGATCAAATTTTATTAAGCAACTTACTTACTAGCAAGTCAAAGTGTATACCATCCCACAATTAAAGTGTAACATCACAACCATGAACATAAAGTAAAGAACAAATTAAATTCATCTTCCGATAGATTAATCATGTGAGGGTCCAGGCCGCTCTTGACCGTGAGCACGGCTAATCGATTAATTTTAAACACTCTGCAGAGGTTGTACATCTTTACCCACAAGTCGCGTAAAAACTCCGAAGAGTTTTGGACCCAACCACGCGATGCTGATCAGGCATCATACCACACTGCCGAGGTGTGATTGCATAGGGACGCTATGAGGCTTTACAAAGATTCCCTAATGTGCAGCAGTCCACTAGGTTTCAGGACGAAGCGGGGCATAAAGCTCCCTAGCGGGTACCGTGTCTTAGCAAAGCCCAACTCCCCGCTAGAGCAGGTCTATACCCCGTCAACGCCTCCCCATGTGTCCCTTTCAGGTAAGATCACTACAACACCAAGGTCTCTAATTATTCAGCCAAGCCAGAGCCATATAGCCTTGTGGTTGTACTGTTGTCCTGGGTGGTTCTCCATGTTCCAATTAAACATATGGTCTTGTAATTAACTCGCCATCAAAGACCATAGAGCATATACGAGTATCATGTTGTTTATTACCAACCCAGTTGAGCAACTAAGCAGCATCTACCATCAAGATTAATTAAGTAACCCAGTTACAAGGCAACGGTCAAAAGTATCTAGGCATAGTCCTTAACAGGAACCCGTCAAAATTAATGCAAGCAAGAAGGTAAATACAATGATTAAATGCATGTTCATATAGGATAAAACGAGTATGACCAAGGACACTTGCCTCTCACAAGATCCGGAATTGCTCAGAGTCTTCAAGTCTTCACCACGGAAAATCTTCGGACTGCTCGTTCTCTACGCATCACACATTCACATGCAAGAGACAATACAATAAAATAAGAAAACAATTCACCAATCAATTCAAACAGGAACAAAAGCTTCACTAAACTGATCTACTCGTCGAGACGAACAAATGAATATAAAGAACGCTAAAAACGGAGATAGAACGCGCAATCTACGACCGAAACAAGATACAGGGGCTATTCTGCAGGAAAACTAGGCTTACAGGGGCCTAACTGCAAAAACTCAGGGCTAAAACAGAATTATGCTTATAAACACAGGGTCTATAACACAAAACCACAAGGGCTGGACTGCGGGCACCAATCCTAGAAAAGCTAGGGTTAAAACCATAAAGATCTGGACCTATTTGTAAGGGCTTGTCTAAGGTGGGAGGACCGGCCTGCGAATTTTAAAAAAACAAGGGGTTTTTATGCAAAACTACGCCTAACAGAACTGTTGACCGGTATGCTTCGGTTGACCCTGCGACTTGGTGCGATCTGGACCGCAGGATCAGGATCGGACGTCCAGGCGGCGTCCGCAGCGGGGCGGCGGCGCACCGAGGCGGAGGGCTCACCGGTGGGCGGCGGCACCTCGCCGGAGTTGCCGGGGTGGAACGTCCGGCCACGCTTTTCGACGCGGTCCGGCCCCGGAGCTAACCGAGGTCCACGCAAACACAACCGGGGGGTTTCGCGGCGATTCGCGCGACGACGACGACACACGGTCCGGGAAAGGCGGGGCGGCGGTGAGCACCGCTCCGGCCGACGGCGTCCCGGCGACGAAGGGCTCGGCGACACAGAAACGCGGCACCAGCGGCTTCCTCACGACCGAGCGAAGCCCCTGCACCACTCCTCGTCGGCGGAGAGGCCACGACCGAGGAGATCGAAGCTGGCGGCGGCGCCTAGGGTTTGAAGTGGCGGCGGCGCGAGGCTGTTTAGGGTTTGGGGCAAAAAGGAAACGGCGCAGGAGAGGCAGCGGCTTTATAGGGACCGGAGACGGCCTCGGCAAGCGGGCCCACGGAAGGGAGTGCGCGGGTGCGCGACCAGCGCGAGATGCAGCGCGCGCGGCCGGCTCGGCTCGGGGTCCGGCCGGAGGTCGGGGATGACCACCGGGCCCCACCTGGCAGCGGCACAAGGAGGAGGGAGGCGGAGTGGGCTACACTGGTTGGTGCTGGGCCGACTTGGGCCGCAAGGTGGGCTGCGCGGCTGAGCAAGCAGACTGGGCTGAGCTGCTGAAAAAGGTGAGCTGGGCCGCGGGAACAAGCTGGATTGGGCCGAAGCAAGAAGGAAAACCTTGGGGAGGAAAAGGAAACTTTTGCAAATTTCAAAGGAATTCAAACAAATGAATTCAAACACGGGTTTGAATTCAACCAATCAAAAATTGTGCTCCAGCATGAATGCAACAATAAACTCCTGTGGTTCATTAATTTAATTGAGAAAAATTAATTAAATGCCTATAACAAAATTAAATGAAACCTTAAGAATCCTTAAACAAGCATTTGTTGCTAAGCAAAATTTTATTAAAACAATAATTTAAATTTTTGGGTGTTACAAAACTGCTAGCTGATCACTCTGCATATCCTATATGCATCCTCTTGGCCGCGGCCTGCGGGTGGTGGCGGCGGCGGTGATGACCCATGATGCTGCTGCTCGCGCCTGCTCCGCGAAAGCTTCACCATGTTCTTCATTGCCGGAGTCGCGTACGGCCGAGGTGCAGCTACGTTTCCTCGCCGGAGTACCACCGCGGCCCGCACACCCAAAGTTTGTTGGCGGCCGCACCACCACCGACAAGGCGCGTTGCTGCCTGTGCGAACTCATGCCGGCCAGCATGGCCGCGCGGCCCGTCTGCTCGTACTCCCTCCGGCTCGTCACGCGGGCGGCGAGGTCGCTCAGCTCGTCCTCCAGCGCGGCGCACGTCGGGTCCCCGGCCATCCCGGGGGCCAAGCACCGGTCCGCACGGCCTCCTGCGGTCCTGCCCATTCTCGAGTATGTCCGCCGCTTCCGCGTGCTCGCCGCGCTCGGCCGCCGCCCGTGCGGCGGCCATGTTCTCCGTCGCGGTCACGCGGACGCGCTCCCGCTCCACTTCCATGGACAAGTCGGCATCGCCGTCGGGCACTTGGAACGATGGCCTCAGCACCATGGCGTCGTCGCCGGCAACGTCTTCTGAGCACCCTCTCACCGCGTCTCGGTACGAGCATCTCACTTTAATCAGTTGGGTGACCTCTTCCGTAGCTCCGGCAGGCGGCGCGCGCACGAACACCAAGAAACGCCTCTCCTCGTCCGAGTAGAGCTCGCCGACGTCCACCGAAGCGGCCCGGCGGTCCGCGTCGACGCGGTTCTCGTAGAGGCCCGACTTGATACCCAGGACGCGCACGCCCGGGTGCACGCACGCCACGGCGACGCGCACGTCCTGCATGGCGACCGATAGGAGCCCGCCCACGCACTGCGCGAACGAGTCCTGGATGGCCGCCTGGTTCTCGACGAAGGAGAATGTGCCCCCCGTCTCCTCCGCGACCGTGTGCATCGCCGCCGCGTCGTGGTCGGTGCCGAAGCCGAACGTGTGGATGGGCGCCGTGCGGTTCCCAGAGCTTCGGAACGAAGGTGGCACGAGATCGACGTGCCGACGCCGCACGTACCCATCCCGCCCGTCGGAGAGAAGGATGACGCTGGTCACGGCGTTCCTGTGCCGGCGGTCCTCAAGCACCCTGGCGGCGACGCGGAGGCCCTCGCCGATGTTGGTGCCGCCGCCCGCGGCGAGGGTCTCCACGGCGCGCTTCGCCGAGGCCTTGCCGTCGGGCGCCATGCGCGCGAGCCGGACCACGCGGGTCGCGTCGTTCGAGAAGGAGACGACGCTGAGGCGGTCGGCTGGGCCGAGGTTGTCGATGACGAACCCCACGGCCTGCTTCACCAGGTGCAGCTTCTGGCCGCGCATGCTGCCGCTGAGGTCGATCACCGTCACGAGGTCGAGCGGCGCGCGCCTCGCGCCCGAGGCCGCGGCCGCGGACGCCGCCGACCCCGGCGCCACGGCGTGCACGAGCACCGCGAAACTGCCCCTGGACGCGCCCCTGGCCACGGCCGGGCGCTCGCAGTGCGTCTTGAGCGCCACCACAGCGTGGCCGGCCTCCATCGCGACGCGCCTCAGGCGCTCTAGGGATGGCTACACGACGTGCCGTAGGGGCCCTCTCATCTCAGCTGGGCTCCATTTGGGCGATCATAATTGTGTAGATGTTTTCTCTTCTTCTTCTTCTTTCCCTCTTTCTCAGTAAAAAGAAATCCGAAACATTTTCATTTATTTTAGACCAGAGCGCAGCAGCGCATCTGGGGAGAATACAGGGGGAGGAAGGAGGATAGAGTATGGAAAAGAGCAGCTTAGATTGCAGAAAGACACCAAGTTCTGGCGCAGTCGACATCGACGCGCCGAGGGGCAGGCACGGCACGCCCACAGAGAGACGTGTTTGATCAGGAGCCGGAGAATTGTTTGTGAGGCAAACGGCGTCCAAGATCATCTTGTTCATTGCTTTCCAGAGAACCCATGCCAATGCCACTGCTAGAGCCGCCGTGCGGGCGACAATCGGCGGCCAGTCGCCCCCAGCATCGCAGACGGCCAGCCGTCGGCCGATTCCGTTGCTCGTCCCTTCCAACACGAGACACACGTTCGCTGAGCTTCGGTGCAGTCGTGCAGATGCCATAGACGCCACTACCTCGGGGGTACGGCTCTCCGCTCCTGGCAAAGTTGCATCGACTCAGTCAGAGCCTGAGGCTCCAAGCCTCAGAGGAGAGAGGGTAGACGAGCACACCACTCAACGTCGCTCTGTAATCTCGACGCGTTCAATCAGAACTGACCGAACATGTGCCAACATCTGTATACAATTTCAGAGTGCCTCATGAAAACTGGATTTACAGGAGACATCTGTTCAAAAAAAAAAAAAAGATCCGCAAGAGATTATATACTTTGATGGACGGCACACAGCGTCACCCGGGATGTATTTATGCACTCTTCTTGCGATCAGAAGAGAGTACGTACGAGCAACGGCCAGCGGGTCCTTGCTTTGGACCCAGGGGTCTCCGGAGGCATGCGATGCAGGAATAGGAGGATACATCTCTGTCTCCCCTTTGCTCTGCATCTGCATCTGCATCTGATAGAGCTGCAGTGATCAGCGAGCAAAGCAGTCCACACGAGGCAGTGGAGTACATCTTCAGTTCTAAGAGGAGATGACTGGTCAATAGGTTAGCCCAGGTCCCAGGACCAGGAGCTAGCCTTCATCTTTTGGACAGAGAAACATCAGCTCTCGTCACAGAGCCCCGCATCCCTCCCTGTCTGCTTTAGAACTCAAGCAAGGTCACTTTGGCTGTTCAAAGCCCACGAGAAAAGAAGTTAAAGAGACGAGGGACAATGGAAGGAGGGAGGGAGGGAGGAAACAAAAGAAGAGAAAAAAGCGTGCTTGCTGCTTTGGCAGGCTGGCTCTGGTGCTCTGCTTCCCCCCTCTCTCCCTCTGTCCTTTTACTTACCCCTCTCTCCCTTTGGTTTTAATGTTTGCAAGAGATTTGCAGCAGTAAGTTTGATTTTTTTCCCCGGCAAAAATAAACAGGGACGACTCTATTTCGAAATAAGAAGATAAAGCCCCCAGAATTGTTTGCGCTGGTGCTTCTTTCTAGACCCATGACTCCTTTACCAACCATTGCTGCTGCAAATGCTACAGTGGCCATGCACGCAAAAGAATGAACACCTCAAAGAAAACAGAGTACTGCTACGGTGATGTATAAAGCAGCTGCGGCCAAAAAAAGAGAGGGAGGAGGGGCTCTTGCCCACATCCCTTTGCCAAGAATCTTTGATGCTTGCTTGTTTCCATGTGAGAGGGAAGCTTGATACTTACTGCTCTCTTTACAGAAAAAAAACCCCCACTGGTAGAATAGAATAGCCTTTGTCCCCCCCTCCCCCCCAAAAAGCTAAAGTTTCATCATGCTTAAAACTGTCTTAAATAGCAGTGCTTAGAAGAAGATAGGCCACCTCCCCCTAGTTACACCCCCCACATTCCAGCCAGACCCACCACAATGCACCTCTTGTCTGTTCCTCTTCCTCCTCGCAATGCAATGCACCATCTGTTTCCTGCTCCACACATGTCTGCCTCTTCAGAAGCTTCCGCGCATCGGCATGCGTTCCGTTCCCCATCATGCTCGGCCCGGCGATCGGCCGGATTTGCCGGTTCCCCTAGAGAATGCAGAAGGAAAAAATAAAATCAGATTAGCAGGGGAAGAAGCTTTGAGAAGGAATATGGGACGGCACGGCACTACAAGTTTGTGTTTCAGCACAAGGTGATGCACTGAAAACCGTTAAGACTTTCTGTTGTGTGATCATGATGAACCGTGGTGGCGCCCTTTGTTTGACTGCTTTCGTGCATGCAGACTAATCATTTCAGGAATGATATGTGCATCTATGTTACTCATTAGGGGAATAGGACTTATCTACTTGCTTTTGCTGAAAGATTAGCATATCATCATAGGGGAATGTGGGAGTGGTGAGGAAAAGGAGTGCATGGCATCTTTTGCTCATATCATCTTTGTTTTCCCACTATTGTCTGGCTCATCCATATTTTTTTATGTGAAATAGTAGCTTTGTCTTTCTTTCTTTGCCCATCGTGCATTTTTTTTTCTTGAAGAAATGGCATTTTGTGGCTTTCACAAAAACACATTGAACACACTGCAAAACATACACCTTGGAGGCTTGGACTACATGCAGCAGAACTTGGTCAGGCAAGAGCATTTTTCTTCCCAGTATGTTGTGGCTTAAACAAAGAAATTCTGATGAACCATCATGAGTGCTGGAATTCAAGTTGGATGCGAGCAAGGGCTGCAGTACGTGTTTCCCCCCTGTAAGGTAAAGAAGCCATGGAACTGCCATTTTTTAAGCCTAATGTGAAATTTCAAGAAACCTATGCATTGCTACAAAGATGACAACTGCTCTTCTCTGGTGTGGTAAATGCTCATGACAAGGGAAGGGGGAAAAAGGACCAACTCAAACACCAACAAATCAAGCTTGCCGTGCAGAAGTTTGTGAATCAAAGTACCTGTTGTGGATAGGATCAGGGCCATTAGGCACCCTTCTCCTGCTGTCCTGGAAGGGATCATCAGCCTTGAAATCCTCTAGAGTCCTCTGCTCTCCGCCTGCTCTCGACATCATCCTCCTCCCGCCGATCGCCGCGACCTCGCCGTCGTCCATGACCAACGCCATCAGCACAAGCGCTCCGAACAAGATGGCCAATGCCACCGCCGCCGCCCCGCGCCTCACGGACCCCGCCGCCGGCCTTGTCATGACAACCGCTGGCCGCCGCCGCGCAGCGTTGTCTTCTTCCCGTGGCCTCCTCCTCCTCCTCCTACCTCTCTCTCTCTCCTGCCGCCTCACTCCACGACACTTCCGCTGCTGCTGCTGCTGCTGCCGCTCTTCTGAGAGCTTCTTCTCATGGGGATGGGGTGGCGCAAATGCGATGCAACGCTGCGGCCGGCGCAACGTGACCGCATATTATAATGTGGGGAAGTAGCAGCAGGATTTGTGTCAGTCGCTGTTGCGGTATTCTTGCTTCTTGTTCTGTTCTGGCGCTTCTTTTGCTTTGGCTGATTCTGCTGTGCTTTTGAAGGACCTAATGAAGAGAGGGGAGAGTAGAATCAAAGCAAGCTGAGCCATGCTTGCTTTTGCGCTTTGCTTTTTGAGTTGTGTTGTTTTCCTGCCTTTCCCTTTTAATCCCTTGTTTGTTCTTGTGAAGAGATGGGGGTAAAAGACGGTGAAAAAAATAAAAGCTTTGAGAGGCACTGCCATCTGATCCTTAAGGCTGCCCCTGTTCTCCCTCAAGTACATTCCTCTCGGAAGGTAATTCAGGTAACATGTGCAAAAGAAATCGAAAGAATTCATCTTTGAGTGGTTCTAGGAGAGAACAGCATGACACATGAGAGATTGCCCTGGCAAAGTGAGGTTCAAAAGCAGCAGCTCCAAAGTGAGCAGCACCCTGAAGAAATAAACTTCACTTTCATGTGATCTGTCACAATCCTTTTGTTTGTCCTTTTGGTTTGGTGTGATGTTGCATATAAATGCTGCTTCTTAAACCAAAATTAGGATTCTGATTCTCTGCTAAATTCCCTTAGAAATCATATCCTGAGCTCACTCGCTATAGCCCACCCATTTGGAATATCATCTGTATCAGTATAACCAGATTTTGTTGGATTGTTGCTCCATGCTGGAGACCATACACCCGGAATCAAGTGACTGGCGAAATAGTTGTATAAATCTCTCTCTCTCTCTCTCTCTCTCTCTCTCTCTCTCTCTCTCTCTCTCTCTCTCTCTCTCTCTCTCTCTCTCTCTCTCTCCCTCCCTCCCTCTCTCCTTACTCTTCTGCAGGAGGCAGGGTTTCTTTGCCAGGAGCAAGCTCTGGACAGGAGACTGAGACCAAAGAGCTTCTATATTGTGGAAAGGGCCAACGAAGTTGGTTATTTTTGAGACAGGCTGACACAGTCGCTGTCCTTAAATCCATTGTGAAGCTAGACAACAAAATATTAAAGCAGGAACAGGGAGTTGCACGCCACAATGTCACTTGAACCTACTGTAGCAGTAAATCACAAATTACAGTAGGTCTAATTGTAGTAAACTCAGGATGTAATGTAACCACTTAGATGCCCTACAAAAAACAGCAAGATAATTCAAATTGTCTGAACATTATGTCTGTCACTACATTTCATCCAATAGTACTCAAATATGAATATCTCAATTAAAGTTCAGTGTCAACTGTCAATATTCAAGAAGGTGAAACTGCATTGTTATAGCATCTACTACCTCTGTTCTTAAATATATGAACGGAGGGAGTACCTGATTGTATGTTCCAGGACCCGCAGTCTGCAAAGATTAGCTCTTCCTGTACTGACCTGGCTGGTCTTCTGCTCCAACCATGGAGCGAATGGCATGACACGCAAATCTCGCTCTTGTCAGACCATCCTTGGCTTTGCATCGTGCTTGATGCATTGCCACATGAATCCACTTGGGCACAGACAATTTTTCACGCCCTGTAACACTGCAACCCTACAATGCTTCCACTGCAAGCAAGAGACATGGATTCCATTTTTCATAGTCCAGTTGAGTTTGAGCATTCAGAAAAAAAGAATGGTCCTTGTCTTCAGACAGAGTTCAGGCACCGCCTCTAGCATCAGCCATCAGATTTGGATTGCAAGTAGTTAGTCTGCAGAACTGGATATCCTTGTCCCCGGCCGGAGGAGAAAAGAGCAAAAAGGCAAGATGGACTCGCACAGTCGCACCTCCTCTGCTCCACTGATGCGAACTCGTGTGACGCCTCCAAGATAATGCTTTCGATTTTGATTCCACAGCCATCGTGCAAGCATCGTTCATAAACGATTACACAAATAAAATGATTGTAATTACGAGTGGTTCACGGGCGTCACGTTGTGTGAGCTCCGGGACGGCGAAATCCCGATGAGCGCACCGGCGGCATATAGACTCCGCAGAAAAAAAGTGTAACTTATGTGATTAGGGTCAATGAGTTCGATCAACAGATCAAACCAGAAATACCCGCTTGGCCCATATCGAGGTGGCCTAGAAGTAAAAGCATGTTGGAAAAAGTCTTATTTACCTCCTTCAACTATGGGACGACGGAGCGTGCAGCAGGAAGGGAAACGACTGAGCGAGCGGGCAGCTCGACCACGCGCTTGTCAAGGCAACAGGACAATGAACAGCACGGGTGGTTAGGTAAGCATTCGATCGAACACCTGTTGGGCACGTCGTTGTGGGTGGTTCTCACCGGAGTACTTGTTGTGCGTAGCAACCTGCTGTCACCATGAACCCCGCCGCGCCGGTCGCTGGTGCCGGAGGTTGGCGGCGCGCGGCAGCTCGGGGGAGGCGGAGGCCCGCTTGGATCCAACGCGTGGGGACGACGGAACTCGCTCAGTCAACCGTGAAACTGTAACAGAATTGCTAACAGATCCGACGGTAGTGTTAAACAGAGAACGATTGGAAATCTTGAGTGCTAGCCTAGCTTTCAGGTATTTACTCCACGCGCGCCGACGGGGCCCGGCCGTGCAAACCCGATCCAGCGTCCCGCACTACGCCCCCAGATTCCGACTGGGCGTCAGTGAGATCTGCCAACGAAATCGTCCGTGACATCGTTGAGCGTCGGTCCCGTGGTCGGTGGACCTGGCCAGCCAGGGAGCCGCGCGACGCCCTGCACACAGCGGCGGCGTCGAAGCGTACGGATGTACCGGCGTCGGGCAGGGGGGCTGGCGCGCGATCTCGCGGAGGGCTTCGCCGGGCGCCGCCGCCGCTGCCGCCGCCAATTCGTCATCCATGGCTGCGGCCGGCAAGTCGACGGCGAATCGGCGATAACCAAGCTAGAACGGCATAACCCCACGACGGGCGGCGATTCTTGCCGGCGGTGCCGCGCGCCGCGGCGCTCGAGAGCTCAGCCCGTCCTGGACTGGAGGGGTCACGGCCGGGCTAGTCACGGCAGCGAGAAGGGCATGCGTCGCGTCTCGTCGCGCGGGGAAGGCGGAGAGGTAGGTCGGTCGCTTACGTTGCAGCTATCCGCGCCGATCTCAGCCTCACGATCCCCGATCCAACGTTCGTAAACAGGCCCAGGGGTGGACGGTGTTTCATTTACCGTCCACCCCCAGGGTCCAGCTGGGCGGCGCCAATGGCGCCACACGGACACTGCCGGGCAGCTCGGCGGGGAACCGGGGACCAAGAAGGTAAGGAACGTGTTCCAGCCTCACATAGAGAAGTTCCGATTGACGACGGTATGCATTGGCGTGGTCAGCGACGCCGCGGCGGCGCAATTTGACGCCAGGGCACGGGCGGCCGGCGAGGCTGCAACTGGCAAGGCGCAGCGCGTGCTGTGCTGTGCTGGTGGAGCTACGTACTCGCCCAGATGAATGGATTCAATGGTGCGGCAGCATGAGCGCCGCCGGGTCCCACGCCAGTTGCGGTGCGCTTAGCCGGGGTCGATTGGCCAGCTTGCCGGCGGCACGCGGCGACCGGCGACTTCGAGGAGCGGTGTCGCTGTCCCGCGCGGCGCGGAGTGCTCGCTACACCTGACGCTAAAAGTTTTACCAATTCCATGGCTTAGCATGCGTTAAAACCTGCAATGTTTTCTCTTGAGGAGGTCTCTCCTATCTTTCTCGACTTCCGTAACATCACCACGCTACGTAATTTCTCATATTTTTGTGGACTTTTTGGTACAGTGATTCATTCACGATTGTAGAGTTGTAGTTGTAGTAGCATCTATATATGGCTCCGTCTCATCAGCCTGTGTGCAAGGAGTCGAGCAAAACTTGAGACCAATTGACGACTAGGTCAACATGCACAAGGTGGCGTTGGTGGAGGTGCAGGTTTGCATTCGAAAAGCTGAAGTGCATTTTTGCTGTTTTGTTTAGAAACGCGTATTTACACATGCAAATATGTGTACAATGCAAATCGATATGTACGGTACGTGTTTGTTATTAGCACCATAGTTTTTTTTTAAAAAAAGGTGACAGTATAATTTTTCTTGCACCTATCATTTCAACTGACTATGTGTTTTTATTCCATTTTCAATACATGCATATGGATGGACTAGTAGTTCATTTTGGTAGCACACACGCTCAGAAAAAAAGAGAGAGAAAAAAGATAACCCCTTTGTTTCAAGCTGAGCGCAGCGCGGGTTTGAAGCTGGCTCTCATGGCGCGTATGATCTCCCCAGCGCGGTCGTCTCTGCATCTGCTGTAGAGAAGCACAACGAGATCATGCAATGATGCAACCCTAACCCCGCGACAAAAATTTCATTACTCTTATATCAAGATGTTCAGATGTTGTAATTTGCAAGGTCAATTTTCATGTAGTACAACAGAGTAAACATTACTCTGTCACTACTCAAGGACCTGCGTCAGCTGTTATTTACAATCCAGTAACAGAAAACCCATTGGGGATGCAAACAATAGCGGCCCAACACCCCACAGCACAGCACGTTGGGATTGGTGTTCAAGCATCACAGAGCCCGCAGCTTTTGCGGCAAAACCCGAGGGTATCCTTGGTGCCCACCATGTATGTTGGGTTCTTGTAACACTCCCCAATAGCAGCCCATTTAGCACAGAGCTCGTTGTCGTCTGAACAAGGCGCGTCCGTCCTCACATTTGGAGGATTATCGAATGATCGAACATGAATCCATTTCGTGGCAGACCACTTCTCACCCTCAATTACCGGGCAGCTCCCATGAAGACTACTTGTATCAGTTGTTGCGTTGACATGAAGACTGAAGAACAGTAGTGCATCTCCTTTTTTCGGTTTCACTACAGGAGCAGAGTGCAGCCTTGTTTTAGGACGATGAAGATGCAAAAATAGATTTGCAAGTAAGCCATCACTGCCAAGGCAGCCCAGCTGGGAAAAACATTACTTATGAGTTTATGACTTGTAGGAGTCTGAAGGATATACCTGCCAGACCAGATCTTGCACAATCTGACCAAGTGTCGTCCTTGTACTGCAAATGGCCACCCTGAAAACAACATGCGAGATGACTTAAATTTATGTCTGGGTAATCTAGTAATTGCAAAAGCAACTAATCAAAGTAACCTCAGAATTCAGGACGCTATTTCGAAAGGCAGAAATGATATCAGAACTGAGTTCATACCTCAGCAAT
Source organism: Cenchrus americanus (assembly GCA_947561735.1). NCBI lineage: Eukaryota > Viridiplantae > Streptophyta > Magnoliopsida > Poales > Poaceae > Cenchrus > Cenchrus americanus. Next base: position 5,051,895 of record OX387240.1, on the reverse strand, counting down.
TGGAAAGACAGTCTCTCCACCCTTCTTGACATCCGACAGGTACATAAGTACAGTGGCAATTCGATGACCACCAAGCTTCAGGTTGTTTTTGTCATGAAAATAATCGAAGTGGGCGTCATACTTTTCACCAATTTCATAGTGTAGGACTTGCATTGATTCAGCGTTTTCTGAACCAGAGACGAAGTAGCTGTTAGATAGTGTCCATCCTGTTCTGACGGGCAAATGGCCCGTGCGAATTACCTTCGGGAAGAAATGTCCAAGCAGCTACACGCTTCTCAATCCCAGAGACGATTTCATCCTTCAGCGGGTCAAATTAAAGAAGTACAACAGTGGTCTCGTTAGCGATTGTCACTGTTTCGTTCGCTTATCACCAAGATACCACCACCAAACGAACAGGCTGTGTTTGGCTCATGGGGTATGCAAAACTGGCGGAAAGGAACAGTCAGGAGAGAATAAAGCCAAACGCAGTTCTAGCTGGATTGGCCAAATTTCATGTCAAAGGGCTCTATTTTGTCGGTACCTTACTAATTAAACTGTTTTTTTATCAGCTACCAGAAAACAGTATTCCCAACAAAATAGTATGGTCCGATCTCAAGGAAGATCACGTCACTCTGCCAGCACTACATGCCCAAGTTAGCAAGGAAGAGGCCACTGTCAGCAGAAAATCAAGCCCATGTCCTTGCAATTCAATGGGTATAATCAGCAATTCAACGCAGGTGCACCCTTGGAACACGCGATGAGCAGAGACGAACGCACTACCACCACAAGCTCAGATGCACATGCACAAGGGATAGATCAACGGGTGGGTGGGTGGCGGCATTCCGCAGGAAGAAGACAGCATTGGTTTACCTGGTGCTTGTCCAAGAAGGTGCCGGAGCTGGTGCGCACCTGGCTCATGACGCTCTTCCCGGAGTCGCTGTCCGCCACCATCGACTTCTCCATGCTCCCTTTCGCCTTTTAATTAAAACCCCCCGGGCCAGCAGAAGCGAAAAACGGAAAACTCTGTCGTTAATGGCGCTGCGCAGAAGAGAAGAGCCTCCGCCACCACACAAATGGCGGGTGGAGATGGGTCAGCACTCAGCAGCAGCCAGCAAGTAACTCACCAGGTTGACGAGGTGGTCGCACTCGCTGTCGGAGAGGAAGCCGCTGTACAGGAACGCCCTGCGAGGTCACACGTAGTCAGACGCGCGGCGGAGATCGCGAGAACCGCAGGCCGCCGCCGCGGACAGCCGAGCAAACCGCGTATGTGGCACTATAGGTGAGAGAAGGCGTTTCTTTCACCTGGGACGCCAGGACAGCTGGGTGACGCGCGCCGGGTCGTAGAAGCCGCCGCCGCCGTTGGCGCGGGAGAGGGCCGTGGCCAGGCAGAGCGCGAGCAGGAGGAGCATGGCGAGCGGCGGCGGCGCCATGGGGAGCGGACGGGAGGCGCCGAGGCGGAGGCGGTCGGTCAGGCGGAGCACGGGGCGGAGGCGGGCGCGTCGGTTTCCCTCGGTTATTTTATTTTGATAACCGGCGGCGGCAGGCGGCGGGAACGGAGGAGGGGAAGGTGGGGGTGGGGGAGATTCGGCGGCAGCCCAGGGCAGCGGCGCCCACGGGAATGGCGTGGAGGTCTGGGACTCTGGGAGGCGACGGGGCGGAAACGGATGGGCGGCCGGGCGGGTGGACTTGGAATTCAACCGCTGCGTCTGCTGCTGGCTGGCGCTGGTGCTGCCGACCGTGGAGGCTTCTTCTGCGGGCGCGGGCTGACCGGCACGCGTGCGTGGGTAGCGGTAGCGGTTTCGGTCGGTCTCGTGCCTGCTGCTGCTGCTGCTGCTGCGTCCGGTCCGGGTGCGTCACGACTCACGAGGGATGGATGCGTGCCGACCGACCCCCCGCGCCGCGCCGCTGGTGCGGTGTGGTGTGGTGTGCCGTGTGCTGCGGTGTGCGTGCGAGCCGGCGCCAACCATCATGTGCCTGATTTGATTCCACTGGAGGGCCTTCCTTTTGCCAGATTCCACCTGCGAGAGACGGATCGGCACACCGCAGCGCACACGACAGAATGCAGAATGGGGGTGCGGAATCGGATTCTCCAACCAAAGTTTGGAGCTTAACAGCCAAGCTTGTCATATCACTCGCCACATCTCGTATTCTCGTTCGAAAGAGCAAAAAAAAAAATAAAGCAGCACAAAGCGGGCTCAAAATATCAGATGCATCTCCAAGTGCAGAGCAAGATGCCATTTGATACTTTGCTATATCGCATATTCAGATTCAGTTTCAGGAAAAAACGCCCCGACAACTGTTGTGAAAATGAATGGACGAATGGAGACTGCAATATGGGAACGCCAACCAGCACAAGCTTTTTTCCCCCGAACAAACCAGCACAAGTTCGAACCAGAAACATTTCGTCAGTTGCAAGATCGCTGAGCACGAAAAGGTACTAACCCACCCAAACTGGCACTGGCAGTTCGTTTCGAGGAGAGGAAACAAGGCACACGGAAGAGTTGGCAGATACTTCAGTCCCTCTCGCAATCACCATTAACTACTGCTTGTTCAGATTGCACGGAGAGTGAAGAAAACTAGAGTAAAAGACAAGAGAACTGCCATCCATGATAGCAAATAAGAAGCTTCGAATATGCATACGCTAGAGTTCGTAAACTCAGGCTGATGCAAATCATGAAATCTAGATACCTGCAAGCTGCCAAACTTGCGTTCATCAACCTGGTACTCACGTCTTCACTAAGGTGAAGAGATTGACGAGAAATAAAAAGTATGCGACTCCGGTCAGGAAACGCACCGCTGCATCAAATCTGTCAACGCAGGAGAAAAAAAATAAAGATTGGAGTAGTCAGGATTAGGACTATTACACGTGCGCCTGAGCGTGCAGATTCTCGTGCCACTTACTCTGTCTTGGATTGCCAAGGTATCTGCTGTATTTGGGCCACGCTTTTCGTTCAAATTGAATGCAAGTGGATCAGCTGTTCCTTCTCCATAGGACACTTCTCACTGTCAGAGGAACTAGGGCTTGGTCCATCATGCATCTGTAGCAGCAATTGCAGTAGCTCTCCCTGTTTGTAGACAGACAATTTGCCTTTGGAGCTCCCAGGCAGATAGCTTCTAGTTCTTGCCTTCAACATCAATAGATGGTTCTTTACAAGGAGGTGAAGGATTCTGGGCAAGCAATATTTTCCACTAAGATTATAGAGAAAAAGGATGCACATGCAAAATGAACTTCACATAGGGTAAAAGAATAGAAGGGTAAGTTTTACAAGATCTAATTAAAAAAATGAAAGAAATAGCAATAACACTGGAGTCTCGATAACATCCATAACAATTTGATAACCTTCGGGTGTCATCTAACCAAATAACCTAAGTGACGCAGCTAGCTATGTTCAAGGACTAACCATGCATTTTGTAGATGCTTGTAGAGTTTCTTGTGTTTTTGTACATCTGTAGATTGCATAGCATCCAAGCTAATGAGATATAATGCTAGCCACTAAATCAACCTTCTAACCAAATGATATATACTGACATACTGCTAGCCAAATGTGTTTGGCACAAGATTAATACAATAACATCTACTATCAGTAACAACAGCAGGCCATTTTTCTATAGAAAAAATGCATGCCAAATAGACTACATAACACATCAATGCAGATATACTCAGCAAGGAACAAAAAGAGCCAGCCAACAAGAGCACAAAACTTAAAAGAGCTTGCAATGGTCCATCAAACAGTTCTAGGCCTCGAAGACGTCTCTGATAACTTAGATACTTTAAGTACCAAGAAGAAAATACAAGCAACCAGCTTCAAATCCAGGATATCACTAAGAAGAAAACTACCAGAAGCATGAACCACCTCTCACAACCATCTGAACATCCTGATGACAAAGGAGATTCAGCAAAAAGGAAACTTGCATGGCAATCTTGGAGCAGCTCACAGCAGTAGACCATCACTTCATAGGCATTGTACTTGATCTTCGGAAGTCGACACAACTCCACAAGCCCCTTCCACAAGTCTAGTGCCTACACGCTGCTACAAAGGATTGAGCCAGCATTAGTGGTGACTGGTTAACAAATTATTAAGCATCTAACACGTAGGAGAGTACGAAGAAAGCTATGTTGGGTGCAAGAAATGTGCTAGTTACAGGGCAAACAGAAGTAACAGTAGCCAATAAAGCCAAATAAATAAAGATGCATTTCCAGCTAACAACACTATTATGGGTTATTCATATCAATGAAGATTCAGAATTTCAGATAACAGATTGCAGAGACTGTGACAGAACAGAATGTGTTTACTCAGTAAATCGATATTAATAGTGAAGAGTAACAAATTTCATAGCTGCTAGTGTGTTTTACCCACTACTACAGCTTTTGAGTTAAAAATTGTATCAAAGAACTTAATGTTTTCTCATGTTACCTAGTATGCATTACATCTAAGCTTTCAACATAGCAGATTAGGATAGGAAACAGAAGAGAAGATGCAACAAGAACATTACCTGTTGACATCCATCCAGGGTAGAAATGGCTCATGAAAGCGGAGATTGCAAGATTTGTTGCTGTACGATCCAAAGCTTCTCGTGATGGTCCTTGTTTTCATGTTAACAGCAATGAGATGTGAAGGAGAATCCCCTAACTCTCCCGTCGTGAAGTAGATGGTGTCTGGGTCTCTATCAGGTCAACAAGAGGGCACTCTAGTAGATAGCCGGGAAGCTTGCTTGTGATGCCGAAAATCTCCTCTGGTGTCATCACGTCATCCTTCACCCAAGACTCTCCCACAAGTGTCCAAGAGCTGACGGCACTGGGTAGCATTGAAATTTCATCTTCATCTTCTGAATCCTCATAATACTCATGTTCTCTGCCGCATAACCAAGAGTGACTGGGTGCGACATCAACGAATTTGATGCCACCACCTCTGCTGGTTACACACACACTTCGGTGTGCAGCCAGGTTCCCTCTCAAATGCAGATCCGGATTGCAGCGACCCCGGTAAGGTTTGATGGGCAAGGGGATATACTTGACCTTTGGAGAAGGGCTGAAAACATCACACAACAAAATGCCCCTCAAGTAATCCACCCAGCAAATGAAATCACCAAAAGAAACGACTGCGTCAGTCTCCCACCAATTCAGGAGTTTCTCGTCAGCCTTTTCACGACAGATTGGAAAGATCTTGCTCGTGCACCATGAGCCCTTGTGACCAAACAAGCAGCAGAGCTCCGCTGTCACCTGGCAATCGCGGCCGCCTGGAATGACTGAAAGGTGTGCCACGACGAACTCTCCGTTCTCACGGCAGAGGATACCAGTGTTGGTGTCGCAACTCATCAGCTTGTGGCGGCGGCAAGTAGGGAGCTTGACGAGAGTCCTCCGTGGGGGAGGCTGGTAGACGAAGAATTCCTCACTCTTGTCGGGAAACGTACCCGTGTTTGTGGGGAAGAGGAAGCGCAGCAGGATCAAATTGCGGTGCGCAGCCGCCGCCTTAGCATCCCAGCACAGGAGCTGAGACTCGTGGGACGACAAACCGCCACCACGTATGCCCTCACCGCCGGGAGTCCAATGGTAGAAGAGGAAGGAGGTCCTCGTGTGCTTCGCAATCTCCGAACCGACGCCGAGTTTGCCGCCAGAGCCGGTGGAGACGTACGTGAACACGACGTCGACGTCTTTGTCGTCGGGCAACTCGTGGTGGAGATAGGGATCTAGCATGGCCCACTCCGGGTTGGAGGTAGAGAGAGTGCAAACTCGGCTCTCAGGACGCGATCTGACGCCATCGGAATACGTCTTAGGACGAGATCCGGCTGCGTTGAGATCCATGGCGAGGCGGCAGACTGGGTAGGGCAGGGGAAAGGGAGGCGGCGGACGGGGTATGTAGGGGACGGGAGAGGTGTGTTTGATGCAGGCGTCGCGTCCGCACTCGTCGCAAACACGTATGCGAGTTCAAGAAATAGTCCGCATGTGTCCGGTTCCCATTGGAAGTTGTTTTTGATAAAGTTTTGAGTCAAACATTGGTAATATAAATTATGAATAACTTTTAAGTAGGTGAGTTTGAAAATGTGAAAATCATATAAATATATTTGTCTTACAAATTTACTTTCATAAGGATATACATATATAAATTTCTAATAAATATTTTATAGAAAAAAGTTAAAGTTCTGCTTTGTTGACCGTGTCACTGTCCTAAATGACTTCTAATGGAACCGGAGGGAGTACGCCCCGCAATGTATGATTAATTAGCTGCTGCATGTGCTTCCGTTCGTGCCTATTCCTGCTTGGGTTACCTTTGCGGGATTTTGGGGGTTCGTTGGCGGGTTTGTCGCAGCGGGTTTGTTGACTGTGAATTGCATGCTATATTTTTTTTGGAAGAATAGGCTAAATGGCCATGTCTGAAGATTCTAAAAGCACTAAGCATGTGGCATATAGCTGCTTTTTTATTTTGATTTGTGGAGAAACTTATCTCCAAGTGGAAGTTTATGTTCTACACATAATACTTGATGATAAGCGAGTATGTAAGAAGAATTGTTGATCGAGAAAAGTGAGGAATTGTAATTTTCATGTAAGAACCAACATGCTAGGCTGGGATGTTTCAGTTACAGTGGCTAGAAAACGGTTGAGTCTGAAATAGTTATGAGTATCCTATTTTGGATGGATGAAGTTTTTTTATTATTTCTACATATAAACTTTGGACCATAATATTCAAAATAGGTTGTATGACTATGAGCTATAGTGGACAAAACCTGGTAGTTTTTGAAGAAAAGGTAAGAAGGTTCAATTATTAAAATTTGAAATTAAAATTTAAACCTTGCACTGGTCTCAACCTGTTCGTTTGGCTGATGGCTGTTATTGATTTATTGTGAGAGAAAAGTACTGATGGCTGGTCGCTGGTGGTTGATTTGTTATAAGAGAAAAGTACTATTGACTCATGGCTGATAAGCCAGACGAACAGGGTGTATGGCAGTAAATTGAAGAACAAATGTAAAAGAGGTACAGTTTGGTACAATATTCAGAGACCTAAATCCTCAAATGTGTTGATCTCTGCAACAAAAATCATGTATATGGGTTGTAGCTGGTTGAATCGAATTTTAACTTTGGTTAAAAAGGCAATGCAATTTGCAGTTTGGATTTGGATGGAAATCGTCGAAAAAACATGTATAGGATCAGTTTATGCAAACCTAGGTAAATATGCAATTTTAGTCTATCGCGCGGAGATGAGATGCAATTTTTGGAAGAAAAAATGCAAATAATTGAGAGATATGAAGTTTAAGATGTTATAACATAGTCTTCACGACATATCCTATTGAGTAATCTAATACATCCAAAAAAAATTTAAATTTCGAAGCGGTTTATATGAGGGTAATAGATCTTTTTGGACATCATCAAATTGAACAGTCAAAGTTGTTAATATAAGGATTCACAGAATTGAAATTATTTTCAGATGGCAAACAACTAAATATCTGGTTGTCTAAGTTTCACTGAGGGACTGAATGCCATATACCTCTTGCAGCTCTGGAAACCAGTGAGAAATAAATAACTTTGACTCCAAGTTCTGAAGAATTTCATACGTAATCGTTGGGTAATAATAGGCAAAATGGAATCCCTACTATACAGTTAATAAGTTTCAGTATTTTTTTCAGCAAACATAACATATTTAGGATAGTTTATTGGTCTGATGAAACTAAATGGAGGAGGGCGATTCAGAGCCAAACCGTAGTTCACTTTTGGGCAGAAATTATATCAGTTGCAAAATTGAGTTGAAATCATGTGGGAAAAAGAGAGAAAAGGCAAGTGACATAGAAGAGCTCGTGAGCAAGCATCTTACTTGCTTGCCGCCGACTGTGAAGGCAGGAAGCCAGCAACACAGTTGCAACGCAACAGATGCGCGCCCGGGCGGGAAGAAGTGTGACGGCGATGTAGCTGCCTGGCGGCGAGACGAAGATGTAAACCGAGGGTGGACCTACGGCTATCCATCGCGGAGCTCCGCTGCGGCACCGTGGTCCGCTGAAATGATCTGGGATTGTTCCAAACATAAAAAAGAATGGACTAACGTTTTCTAGCGGCATTATAAAGCTTTGCTCTGTGGTTTATTTGTGCACCGATGTGAGGTAGACCACTGGTTGGATTGGAAGGTATGCTATCAGAACAGCTTTCTTTGCATGCTTTGGAACTGTTATCTGAACATCAGTAGTAATGCATATCAGAACTCCCTGGGCCTCCTAGGACAGGGGCGATTTGTATCCATAATCCCTTTGCATCTAGTTATAGACCCCTTGAAAAACCTTATCAGAACGCTCGCTGGTGAAGATAAAGCACAAATAATTTACACCCTCAGTTCTTGAACGTATGATGTTTTGAAATAATTTACACCCTCAGATAAAGCATAATGTGTGATGTCCTAAACATCATATGTTATGAACAATCACCTTTCCTACGCTTGTGTAGAAGTCTGCAATTCGCAAGGATTCTGCTTGTTTGAATTCTGCTTCAACACTACAGGCGTTTGTCACATACTAAATGTTGCCTTTACCTTTATGTAGTTGTATTCAGTATTCACATCGCTAACACTAGCTTCCAGAGTGGCTAATTCATGATGGGCAAGAACATACGTTTGTTAAACAACTTGTACACAAATGTTACCACATACCAACAACCTTGGAGATTAGTTGTAGTGTATCCTATCTAACCCTTGTAAATAGGAGATCTCCATAGGTTGTTGAGGTGTGGCTTGTAATCCACGGTGGAGGAGATTTCCACCCTATATTAACACGCAGGGCGGCCCTAGAAGGGTTCAACCCCTTCCACCACGTTTTACATGGTACCAGAGCCAACCTCTACTAAGATTCATCTAGATGTCGAGTTCTACCTCCTTCTCTGCGACCCTAGCATCCATGGCGACGCCCCTTGGACTTCCCATCTCCGAGAAGCTCTCCAAGAATAATCTCCAGTTGTGGAAGCTCCAAGTCCTTCTAGCTATCCGAGGTGCTCAATTGGAGGAGCATCTTGCGAGCACGGTGATACCTCCACCGAAGGAGATCGTGGTCAAGCAAGGCGACACGGAGACGAAGGAGGTCAACCCAGAATTCACCAGATGGATGGCGCTTGATCAGCAGGTTCTGAGCTACCTGTTGAGCACGATGACGCGCGACGTCATGCTTCAAGTCGCCACGGCGACAACCGCGGCCGAGCTATGGGCGGCGGTAGAGGAGATCTTCTCCTCTCAATCTCGTGCGAGGGCCATGAACACTCGCATCACGCTGGCTACCCTGAAAAAGGGGAACATGTCAGCCAATGACTACGTCGCCAAGATGAAAGCACTGGCAGATGAGATGGCCGGTGCCGGGAAGCCGATCAGCGACGACGAGCTCGTTGGGTACATCCTGATGGGCCTTGATGAAGAGTACAACCCGTTGGTGTCTGCAATCATCACCAGGGTCGAACCAATCGGCTACGGTGATCTTCTGGCTCAGATCTTGAGCTTCGAGAGCCGCCTCAATCGTCCCGTGGAGAAAACTCCAGCCAATCCTCGGCGAACATTGCATCTCGCGGGCGTGGTGGTTTTAGCCCCAAGAATCGCGGCGGCGGTCGTGGTTCATCTGGCGGCCGTGGCCGTGGCAATGGTGGGCGAGGCGGCCGCAACAGCAACTCCAAGCCGCGGTTCAATGGAAGTGCCAAGTCTGCTTCAAGGAAGGGCACAGCGCTGCTCAGTGCTGGCATCGTTTTGATGAAGATTTTGTTCCTGATGAGAAGAATGTTAACGCTGCTACCTATGCGTACGGTGTTGACACGAATTGGTACACCGACATGGGGGCCACCGACCACATCACCAGCAATCTAGAGAAGCTCTCCATCCATGATAAGTACAATGGTGGGGACAAGATCCGTACTGCTAGCGGCACAGGTATGAACATTGATCATATCGGTCATGCTACAATTAAAACCCCTAGTCGAGATTTATATCTTAGAAACATTCTTCATGCTCCCCAAGCCACGAAAAATCTTGTTTCCGTTCATCGTTTAGCTGCTGATAATCATGCTTTCCTTGAATTTCATCCCAATTTTTTCTTGGTCAAGGATCAGGAAACGAAGAAGACGCTTTTGGAAGGCAGATGTAGAGGAGGTCTCTACCCTCTTCCTGAGTTGAATAAAGAAGCTCTCAGCGCCATACGGCCTTCGTTTTCCCGATGGCATAGTAGATTGGGTCATCCATCCTTTCCAATTGTTCACAAAGTTGTTAATGAGAATAATCTACCTTGTGCTAGGGAGGCCACTGTTGGTTCGGTCTGTGATGCCTGCCAACAAGCCAAAAGTCATCAATTACCCTATCCCAAGTCCTCTAGTATCTCCAAATTTCCCTTAGATTTGATTTTTTCGGATGTGTGGGGACCCGCTCCTGACTCGTTGGGAGGAACAAATATTATGTGAGCTTCATTGATGATCATAGCAAATTTGTGTGGATTTACTTGCTTCGTTATAAATCCGAAGTTTTTGCAAAGTTCACGAGTTTCGGCAGCTTGTAGAACGGCGCTTTGGTAGGAAAATTGTCTCCATTCAAACGGATTGGGGAGGGGAGTACGAACGGCTAAATTCCTTCTTCAAAAACGTTGGCATCACTCATCTTGTGTCATGTCCCCATGCTCATCAACAAAATGGTGCCGCTGAGAGAAAACATAGACACATTGTCGAGGTAGGATTATCTCTCCTTGCTCATGCATCCATGCCCTTGAAATTTTGGGATGAAGCCTTTTTAGCCGCCACATATCTTATAAATCGCACCCCAACCAAGCTTCTCCAATACTCTACACCACTGGCCACCTTGTTCAATGAACAACCTGATTACTCCTTTCTTCGAGTGTTTGGATGTGCGTGTTGGCCCCATCTTCGTCCATATAACTCTAAAAAACTTGCTTTTCGGTCCATAAGGTGTGTGTTTCTGGGCTATAGCAACATGCACAAAGGGTATAAATGCCTTGATCCATCCAGTGGTCGAGTATATATTTCCCGTGATGTGATTTTTGATGAGGCCGTTTTTCCTTTCTCTGATCTTCATGAGAATGCTGGGGCTCGGCTACGAAAAGATGTTGAACTTCTCCCTGATCTCTTTTACTTGCCTAGGGGTACAATGGTGCATGATCCGAGCATGATTAATAGTTCTCATATGCCTACTAACCCATCACATTCCTGTACTGATCAAAATTTGGAGCAAAATGGTGTCCAAGCGCCCATATTGCATGATGCTTCCCAGGATCCGACCGGCGCAGCTCCCGGAGCTGATCCACCTGCACCGCTTGCCCCGCCTGCAGTATCATCATCTTCGGGATCAGCGCCACAGCAGCCGCTCCCCGCGTCTCCGACAGCATCCCCGACAGCCACCTCCACAGCACCGCAGTCCGCCTCTCCGCCGTCTCCACGCGTCTCTCGCTCCGGCGCCACCGCCGTGCCCGATGGATCCGGTGTGGCTGGCGGATCCGGTGCGGCGCCATCATCTGCAGCCTCTCCTGCTCCCTGGCCTCGCACACGTGCTCAAGATGGAATCCGGAAGCCGAAGGTGTACACGGATGGTACAGTCAGGTATGGCATGTCTGCAATTTCATCTGAACCATGCACTATTGCTGAAGCCTTGGGAAATAGCAATTGGAAAAAGGCAATGGATGTGGAGTACACGGCGCTTATGAAGAACAAAACATGGCACTTGGTTCCTCCCGAGCGTGGGAGGAATGTTATTGACTGCAAGTGGGTCTACAAAATTAAGCGCAAAGCTGATGGCTCTATTGATCGGTACAAAGCTCGCCTTGTGGCCAAAGGGTTTAAGCAGAGATATGGTATTGATTACGAGGACACCTTTAGTCCTGTTGTGAAAGCAGCCACCATTCGTCTTGTGTTATCCATCGCAGTTTCCTCTGGTTGGAATCTTCGACAGCTAGATGTTCAGAATGCGTTTCTTCATGGTTTTCTTGAAGAAGAAGTATTCATGAGGCAACCTCCTGGGTATACACACTCACGTTTTCCTCATTATGTGTGCAAGTTGGATAAGGCCCTCTACGGTCTCAAGCAAGCTCCACGGGCCTGGTATTCTCGTCTTAGTACGAAGCTTATCACACTTGGTTTTCGCCCATCTAAAGCAGATGTGTCTTTATTCTTTTACAACAAGGGAGGAATCACCATCTTCTTACTTGTATATGTTGATGACATCATTGTTGCCAGCTCTTCTAGCAAGGCCACGGATGCACTACTTAAAGACCTCAACAAAGAGTTCGCCCTCAAGGATCTTGGTGAGTTGCATTACTTCCTTGGCATAGAAGTTAAGAAGATGGATAATGGTATTTTGTTGACACAAGAAAAATACACATCTGATTTACTGAGTCGTGTTGGGATGACTGATTGTAAACCAATGAATACACCTATGTCTAGCACAGAAAAACTCTCCTTGCATGAAGGAGTCCCGCTTGGTCCAGTTGACTCAACTCGGTACAGGAGTATAGTTGGTGCTCTGCAGTACTTAACATTGACACGGCCAGATATTTCGTTTTCTCGTTAATAAAGTCCGTCAATTCTTGCATAAGCCAACCACTATACATTGGAGTGCGATTAAAAGGATCCTACGTTATCTGCAGAACACCTCCAACTTTGGGCTGCGGATTCAAAGGTCCTTGTCAACATTAGTCAGTGCCTTTTCAGATGCAGACTGGGCTGGGAATACTGATGACAGAAGATCAACTGGTGGTTTTGCAGTGTTTCTAGGTTCCAACCTTGTTTCATGGAGCGCTAGGAAACAGGCCACGGTGTCAAGGTCCAGTACAGAGGCTGAATACAAGTCTTTGGCAAATGCTACTGCAGAAATGATGTGGGTGCAAACATTGCTCAAGGAACTTGGAGTTCGAGCACCTCGATATGCTAAGCTTTGGTGTGATAATTTGGGAGCAACATATCTGTCAGCTAATCCAATTTTTCATGCCAGAACGAAGCATATAGAAGTTGATTTTCATTTCGTTCGCGAAAGAGTGACGCAAGGACTATTAAAGATACAATTTGTGTCTACCGGTGATCAAGTGGCAGACGGCTTCACCAAGGCCCTACCTGTTAAGCTACTAGAAAAATTTAGATACAATCTTAACTTAGATAAGTTATGATTGAGGAAGGGTGTTAAAACAATTTGTACACAAATGTTACCACATACCAACAACCTTGGAGATTAGTTGTAGTGTATCCTATCTAACCCTTGTAAATAGGAGATCTCCATAGGTTGTTGAGGTGTGGCTTGTAATCCACGGTGGAGGAGATTTCCACCCTATATTAACACGCAGGGCGGCCCTAGAAGGGTTCAATGCCTTCCACCACGTTTTACAACGTTGTCATATTAGAATAAGGTTATCCTATCTCATATAAGAATAAAGGAGAATGGTTGAATTTTTAGCAGAAACCAAACTGCCAAGAGCCAAGAACATATGATTCTCGAAAAAAAGAGACCAAGAACATATGCTACTTTAATATCCAGTTCGGTCCTATATATGAAGAGATCACAACAAATTATACTAATATAGAAAGGAGGTTTAAAGTATTGGGGGCCTCACAAGATGATATAGGCAACTGAAGTTCAGAATACGTCATACAGAAACGGTTGGTATACGGCAATTGCATGAACCATCAGGCTCATGTCCTATCCTAGCTAGGTCAAATAAATTTGACATGTACAAAAAAAACATTTTCAAGAACATAGATCTCCGGAGTTAGCTTCAGCAGCTGAATCAACTACTGACCAAAAGAATGAACGAATATAGATGGTAACAAGGTCTGCGGTTTTGCCTCTCGATTTTCGATGATTCCAAACACGCTGTTCAGACAGGGATGTGTTTAGCCATTGTCATCTCACGTTGCAGCATTGAGCACTTCCAGCTTGCAACTTTCGCCACAAGCAAATCATGTGTTGCGGGGATTGGTAGTGTGCGGTGAAGTAACCGTCAAAGCAACCGGGCTGGTAGAACCTGACATCATGCAAATACTCTACTGGCCGACGAGTAACGTTGAACTTCTCAACCCACATGCCCATATTGACATCTTCCATCTTGAATAGCTATGTAAATTAAAAAAAACAGCCATTAGAAATCACTCATTGCAGACTCCATTGCTCAGAAAACAACAAAGCTCTATTGCTGTATTTCACTGACAAGAGATAGGAAGAGGGTAACAACTGCTGTACTTACTCTTAGTGCCTTGTTATCAAACTCCGTTAAAATGTATTGAGCTATATCTGATGAAATCACATAGCCAGGCCCATTAGCGTAAGGAGGATATACTTCCTCTGGCCATTCCTGTCAGCAGCAGAAAAGCTATATCAATTTTTTGTAATGTGTTATCACACATTAAAAATGAAATGTAAGACAAAAAGAAGCCAGCAAGTTAAGGTTTTACAAACATATAGGTCACCATAACAAATTAAGCAGCTACACTAGCTATGCGAAAGGGTAAACCGTGTTGTGATATTAATGAGACTAAAGAAGGGCTGATCCTGACGACCAAACAACTAACATGCTGAATTCATGCTAATTCAGTAACCTAGAAATAATTTAACTATTTAGAAAAATTAGTCTTACCTCATATGTAACAGACCATTTCCCAGATCGTAATGGCCTGTGGTAGTAGTTGATATTTCCCACATACATGCTCTTCCCACTTTGGACCTTCTTTACTTGATCTAAAACAGATTCAATTCTGACAAATGTATCATCATCGCATTTCATTATGTGCTTTGCAGGAACAACCCTCACCTGAAAAATTATTGTACTATCATCAGGATTTTATGCTAACGAAATTAAAGCTGATAGAGAAAGTAAAACAGATTCATCCACAGACATCCAAATACGCACCCCATACTCGACAATGGCAATGGTTTTCAGAACAACAAGGTCATAGTTATCCATGAATGGCACTATAACAATGTCCCCAAAGTACTCTGCCTCCTTCTTCAGCTCTTCATTTACCTCATTTTTTCCATTCTGTGAAGTGTTTTTATATTAGAATTTGTACATCAAAGTATTAGTGTATGACCCTAATAATTCAGCTGTCAAAGCTTACCAAAGCCACAAAGAAGCGAGCAACAACATTAGATGATCTCCTGGTAGAAATCATCCATGACTTCCGAACAGCCATGCGCTCAGCAAAATGGTTAGTAGCTGAAAGGATGCCAATAAAAAGCTCCACGGGTTCAGTTGGCAAGGGTGAGGCCTTCCACTGTTCAGACATCTCGAGATAACTCCGGGGAGCGAAACTAGGAGGTGAACTGGGCAAATAATCAGCAAAGACGGACTCGACATCAAGGTCTCCTTTCAAAGACAATTCTGTTGCATCCTCCAGATTGTAACCCTGTCAAGCAAGCAATTAACCACCATGAGAAAATTAAATCTCAAGACAGCATTGGAACAATTTTAGCAACCCGTACAGGGTACCATATATAGCTACTCACAGTGCGGTAAGGGAATGATGTAACATGCCGGCCATCAACATTGACATGGTAGCCTTCCAGACCAGCAGTTATGGTCAAAACAAATTGCTTGCCCTCTGCAAATGGGTATGGCCAATCGATGCTCGGCCTGCCAATCAAACGGTTCAACCACAACTTCATCCTCGACTCTTCTGGCTTGCTGCTGCTGTAATCATCCCGGATCCATTTCTCGCACTTGGATTCCCCGTCCACTGAAAGGTCAATACCATAACTTCAGCAAGAAACCAAATTACAAAGGCGACTTTTCCAGGTACACATTCGTGAAGATAAAGGAATGCTCATCTTTTGGGCGTCAAATTGAGGATACAGGCATACAGCTACACCTTTTTTTCCCAACAATGAACGCTAATTTCCTACCCAACGAAGCGGTAAGCGCACGAAACAAAGCATGACCGAAGAAAGCAAAGCAAAGCAAAGCAAAGCAATGGAGCTCACCAGTATCCTCGCCAGGCGGTGAGGCGAACCCCTCGCACCGCTGCGGCTGCGCCCACTGCATCCTGTAGCAAGTGTTGAGCTCGATGACGGGGCGGCCGCTGAAATCCCCGCGGATCCTGGGGTTGAAGTGCAGCACCCTGGGCGGCTCCTCCCCCTGCACGGCCTTGGTGCCCAGGAGCTCGACCATGAACTGCGACACCATGTTTCGCGGATCACCCTCGGCCCGCGCCGGCCGCGGGCGCGCCACCACCGTGAGGCGCGACCCGACCGCCATCCCGCACGGGAGCTCCACCGCCACGCCGCTCGCGAGCCGGATTCCTGGCGGCGGCGCCGAGACCGTCGCGGGGCATGAAGCGGCCGCGGACGGGGACGGCGACGGCGAAGGGGAGGCGGAGGTGGAGCGGGTGAGGAGGCGCGCGAGGTGGGGCCGAGCGGCGGCGAAGGCTGCGGAGGCGGAGGCGTCGATGGTGGTGGTGGTGGTGGTGGAGGAGGAGGAGGAGTTGGGGCGGTGGTGGAAGCGGACGGAGGAGACCGCGAGCGGGGCGCGGCGCGGGAAGGCGGCCTTGTGCGGGAGGAGCGGGGAGGACGGGCGACGCAGACGCAGACGCAGCGCGGACGACGACGACGACGCCGACGCCTCGAGCTCGCGGCGGCGGGCGCGGTGCGTGGCTGCGGCGGCGTGGGCGTGGGCGTGGCGGGGCGCCGCGGTGGAGACGGCGAAGGAGGGGAGCTCGAATAGGAGGAGGAAGAGCAGGTACGCCGCCGCCGCGGCCAGCAGCGCGAGGCGGCACGCGCGCTTGGGCGGCATGGCGAGCGGTGGGGGTGGGGGGGGGGGGCGCGACGAGGGGAAAGACAGAAACCGAGTCGTTCAAGTAGCCGTTTGGGGACGCGTGCGCGGGCTTCCCCTGCTTTTTGTCGTGGCGGAGGACCGGTCGTTGACGTGGGGTGTTTAAAGACCGGACCGGACCGTTGCGGTGGGGTTTGGGGGCGGCAAGGCAGGCAGGAACGCACGCACGCACGCACGGCACGCGGCGGTCGTGATCCCGGCCCGGCCCGACCCGACCCGACGACGCCACGGTTGCAACTGCTGCAACGGCTCTGTTTCGTTTCGGAACCCGGCTGTCTTGCCTGTGGCTGCCTGCAGTTGGGTTGCGGCCTTGCGGGTGCAGTGCAGGGGGGCTTGTCGGCGCACGCGGAGCGGTGGTCAAGTTGATTTGGACGACGCGGATCGATCGAGTACGTGTGCGTTGGCAACTTGGCATCGGCAAAGCAGGCGAGAGTAGCCTAGCCAGCCGTGTCAACTGGTGTGCGAGTGGCCCACGGCCGATGCATGGTTTAGTAGGTTTGGTTTTGGTTAGTCTTGAAGAACTCTCACGCGCTCCGCAGGGTCGGTCACCGACTGCAGCAGCGAAGGGCCGCAGCCCGGGTCGGTGATACTACACGCGCCGAGAAAGTTGGGAACCCCGTACGTACGTTCGTGTACACGTGCGTGCCACGCGACGCAAAACAGCGTGCGCCTGCGGTCGGGTCCGGTCAATTGACCTGTGCTGCGCCTGTGCGATCTGGTGTCAACGCAAAACAGCGTCAAAGGATTCACAACCTGCTTCGTTTGGTACGTGGTCGATCTTGTTGGCTGCTTGCAGTGCAATTCGCATACACCACCGCAAGTTCAAAATTGTTGTTATGTCGTGCACGAGAGGTGTAAATAAGTCATAAGATTGTTGGGAAGTTGGTCAAGATGCAATCTGCAAATCGCCTCCTTGAAAGCAAACTTGCAAGAGAACAAAAAAATGCAACAAGCCACCAAAACAGTTTTCTTCAGTGCCACCTTGATCTCAAATGCAAATGCATGAATCTTCACATACCGCTCTAGCCACCAAGATTTATTTATATAACATATAAATTCTATATATGTACTATATATACATAGACTAAAACGCAACAAGTTTCATTCCGTTCAAAGAAATGCACAAACCTTGTAGTTGCAACAAATTGCGACAAATGTTACTAGACCAATTGCATGCAACAAAGCTTCAAGCAAGAACACACTTTGAACATTCATCTTTGGATCTAAGAAAATAAACACAATGCGCTACCATACAAGGAGCTAACTACATCTAATCTAATTCTGTAAAAAAAACAGCATAGCAATTTGATACCATGACATACCAACTTATGTTTTAAATTCCGTGACATACCAAGCCTACAAGTTGGGTGTTGTAGCCTGTAGGCTTAGCCTACCAAAAGCAACCAAATTACCATGACATACCAACTTATGTTTAAAATTCCGTAACATACACGCCTACAAGTTGGGTGTTGTAGCCTGTAGGCTCCTATCTAAGTACTATGCATGAATAGGTTCAGAGGAAGCTACAGTCGAATACGAGTATGAAATTATTTTCAACAATAAAAATAATTCATTAAGGATCCTCAATTACAGTTTGGTTGGCTAGAGGTAATTGTTAACAATGGTCATCTCACCAAGTTTTGGTGTCAACCCATTTGTACTATTTGCTTAATAAAAAAATCTTAACCATGCTAGCATGATTGAATTCATTGCTGAAACTGATCCATTACAGAACAAACATTCCAGATCCTGGAGCTTCTATGTGATTTTGAAGGACATATCTATACATATGCACACCCCACCCAGGAATTTCAATGGCCGCATGCAAAAATAACAAGGCCAAACATTTCGATAACCAGGACTAAAAGCATAAATCAACCCATGAGAGAAAAAACCAACAAACATAATTAATTCAACTCCCCAGTCTGCTCTATCTTTCCAAAATAGACCCAAAGACCTCAAGCTTTCAAACCCATAAAAGAAAATTATCTAGATTCCCCCAATAGTAAACTGACCAATTGGTTGAACCTTTGAAGGAAATACTAGTTCATCAGGCAGGCACACATAAATAGAATGATACAAGTGCACATAAATTTATGTTTCACATGAAGCACAATAAATATATAAGCACATAAAGGGTGTCATCATAAACTGAAGCGGGGCTGGGGAGTCTTTAACCATCCATCACAGAATCAAAATGAAGCTCAGAAGCAAAGTTCAGTCTACTTTGGAACATGAACCCAATTAATAAGGTTAGATTCCAGCAGAAGATGTGCCTTGCATCATGCTCCTTGACTGCTTAGTTGATACATTTCTGCAAACCAAAACAATCCAAGGTTTAGATGGATGACAGTGCTAGCTATGCCATGTTGACTTGTTGAGTGTGAATCGCACAGATCAAATGAAACAGAGATGCTGGTGAGCAACCTTACTTAAAATGCCAGCGATGCCCCTGCCGCAGTACGGTGATCACCAAACTTCCTCTTGTGTGAACCATGCTTGCTCTGGAAGAAGCTGTAAGGGAGGGGTAACTGGGTCGCTGAAAGGATAGTTAAGAACTTTCCCATGCCATAGGACCCTCTTGTTAGGCACGTCAATGCTGCAGATGCGACTCACCAAACGATCAAAACGATCATCTTCATAGGGTGGTCTCTGCTGGTCAGTCAGCACGAGGCAGAGGTGATCATGAGCCGTGAGGACAGGGAAGTCCGGCGGCGCCTCTGGCAACCCTGCCTCTATACATGTACAACGGGCCGGCCCGGTGCTGCCCGTGGCCCACTCGGGCCGGACCGTGCCGGCACGCTGCGGGCCGCATCGGTCCACGGGCCGCACCGGACCGTGCCTCCACCGTGCCCGGCTGCGTCCTCGGCCCATGGCACGATCCGTGGGCCATTTTGTCGGGCCACATTACATCGGGCCACGGCCTAGCCCGGTACCTCTCAAGAATCTCATGTTTTCACAAACAACAAATTTAAGTATTCAACACAAATATGACAAATGACAAGTAGGTTATCAAAATGAGCTGGTAGTGCAATGCTGCCTCATTAAAAACCTTTCCAGGTAAACCCACCCTTGTGGGAGAAACCCTAGAAAGGAAAAGAGTACGAAGAACTTGACTCAAAAATAAATTCAAGTATCAAGTTTCATGTTTCAAACAGCTAGACATATTACATTAGCCGGCTAAGTGGCAACCAACAACCAACATGGCAACATACAAGTCACAGAGCAAAAGCAAAGTTCCAAAAACCAAAAGTCCAGCAGTATCAGTCTATTGTTCTTAGACTTGCAACCAAAAGTCCATCACCATAGCATCTGCATAGGTCATAACAAAACAAATTTGTTAGTTCAAATTGAAGTTCAAATTGAAGTTCAATATGTTAGTTCAAATTGTCAATTTGAACTTACCTTCACAGTGGTCTTCTTCTAGCCACCTCTTCCTCTGCTCGCCGCCGCCGCCACCGCCACCTCTCCCGCCACCGCCGCCGCCACCTCTCCCGCCGCCGCCGCTGCGCCACCTCTCCCACTCCCGCCGTCGGTCTTGTTGCTACCAATGATGCCGACGGATACGCCAACGCATCCTCTCCCGGTGTCGCTGCCGGTTTGGGTGGCTTCATCTTCAGGAGTAGAATCACCAATCTCCAGGTTCTTGAAGAGCTCAACCAGTTCCTTGTCCACAACTGTATGCTGCTCCTTTCTTCTAGCTTGGTCCCAGTCTTTGATGCATGTCAGCATCTCCACATGTTCAGGCAAAAGGCGACGACGCCGCTCTTCAAGAATTCTACTCGTCAAGCTAAAGCAAGATTCGGAGGACACGGTAGAAACGGGGACAGCCATGATATCTCTAGCCATAATAGACGGTATTGGATAGGATTGCTTATGATCACGCCACCAAAGAAGTATGTCAAAGTTAGGGTCACCCCATGGCACGGGGTCACTTTGTCCGGGTAAGCCGTAAGCTCATTTACATTACCGGATGAAGTTATAGTTGGAGTAGAAGTAGATGAGGAATTGTCAAAGATCCTCCCCCATCTATTACCACCGGGTAGAGGAAGCACGAGCCTATGAGCCGTAGTTGTACCGCATTTGAACAATACTTGTCCTGGTACTTGGAAAACAATCCGGTTAACTCATTTTTGACATCACCATAGCACAAGCCGTAATCGGATCCAGCTTGCCTTACCAAGTAGATCTAAGGTTATATAGAACCCTTTCATCTTACCTCTAGGATCAAGAATGGTTGCAAAAGAATAAAGCAGAGGAATGTTATCCCAATATTTTAGGAATTTCATTTTCATAGGCCTTGCAACATGTTTAAAATGTTCATTACTCTCAGCTGCTTGCAAATGTTCAGCAATGTCAATCATTTGATGCAAAGCAAGTGGTGCAGTAGGATAGTACACACCAGAAAGAATAACAGTTGATTCATAAAAGATTTTCAGGAATTTAAACATATGTTCAAGCAACATACCAATGATTCAATGTTAATAACTCGAGCCATAATTAGAGTTAATGAACACGGTAAACACTTCTTTGTATGGTAACAAATGCTCAAGCATCAAGTAAGTAGAATTCCATCTAATATCCATGTCCAGGCCAAATTTCCTAGGTGTCATACCTCTAGCAATGCAAAAACTTTTGAACAATGCAATCCTATTATTAGAAGAATTTAAAAAGTTAATTGCAGTTCTCAAATCATCAAGCCAATCTTTACAGACTGCCAAGCCATCTTTTACAATAAGATTAATTATATGAGTAGCACAAATACGATGCACAAGGAAGTACTTTACTTTGTTAGGATCTTCTCTAGTAGGTGCAGCATAAGAACCCAGATAACCAAACAAAACAGGACCCAACAGATCATAAGCCCTAGAATTAGCGAAGCATTATCCGCAGTCACAAAGAAAACTTTGTCAATCAAACCAAACTCTTCAACCACATTAGCTATAGAATCGGCAATGTTATCACCGAAGTATGTTTGCAATTAATCAACCTAAAACCAACTACCTTTTTTTCAATCTCCCACTCTTTATTAACATAATGGCAAACAATAGAGATATAGTCCTCCTTAGCATTACCGGACCGGATGTCGGATGTTAAAGAAACGAGATGATGCGACGGGCAAGACATCTTTCATAAGCATTTCACGCCGTTCAAAGCATACAATTTAGCTAAATCTCTAGTCGTGGTTTGCCTAGTAACCGATTTAAACGAGAGGGTTGTGAGCATTCTTAATGTAATCGGACCAAGCTCGTGTCTCACCTATCCCTAATGGAAGGTCCAATCTAGCAATCAAGTGGCACAATTCGGTGCGAGCAATCATAGGATCATAGTTCCAATTAGCTAAACCATTAGCATTCAAAGCTAGCCTAGCTTGAACCATATCGAATGGTTCCTTTTCTTCATACATGATTTCATGTGACGCCTCAAATGGCCGGTGCCATTAGCGAAATAGCGAGAATACTTAGCACCACGGTGTTTACGGATAGCACCAACGCGAATGGATCCTTCCTTTACCTCGGTGAAGTAGTTCCGGACCTCGGATTTGTTCTTACCGGTTTTAGTTGGTGTGTCATCGGCGTCCGTGTCCTCAACATCAACATCGATGGTTGCACCGAGGTCAATGCCCAAGGCGGCGGCATCCTCACGGAGGTCGTCATCATCCTCGACCTCCGGTCGTCGTCCGAGCGCGGTCGGGGTCATCACCGTCGACCGCAGGCCGCCCCCGCGTTGCGAGACCACGACCACGCCCGGCCGACCGACCCTGTGGACGACCGGCCCCCGCATCTCCAGCACCGTCCCTCAACGACCGCTTTGGCTTCGGCGGTGGCCTGGCCATGTCCACTCCGGCAGAGGAGGTGGACTCAGCGTCAGACACGAGCACGAACCTGTTAGGCAGAGGAAGAAACAGAGGGTCAAATGCAAAAAAAGAGAGAGGAAGGAGGAGAAGAAAGAAAGAGAGAGGGAGCCAGGGAGGAGCGGAGGACCTTACCTACGGCGGAGCCCGGTGCCGGATTTGCAGAGGTGGCCGGAGCCGGCAGGAGACAGACAACGGTGAGATTCAACGGGGAGGGGGCAAGGACAGGGATGGAGCTTCGAGCATGCACTCACATGGTGACGGAGAGAACAGGGGAGAGGAGAAACGAGAAAGGGTAGAGGAATAAGGAGTAAAAGGAAAAAGGTCACCGGATCGCCGACGAGGACCGGGCACAGATGACCAGATCCGCCGGAGAGTGAGGACACAAGTCACCGAACAGCAGATCCGCCGGTGAGGACGGAGGAATCGACGGCCGGAGGCACCGAGCGGCGGCGGCGGCGAGCGAGGCAAGGCGGGGGATTAGGGATCTAGGGTTGGCACCGGGCGGCGGCGGGGGAGAGCGAGAGGCCGAGGGGCGAGGGGGGGGATTAGGGTTCGGCCGCGCGCCGCCGCGTCGCTATATATGGCTCGTGGCGGCGGCCGCCACCGGCCGCCGGCCGCCACCGGCCGTCCCCTTCCACGGGCCGGCCGGCATCGTGCCACGGGCCGCGTCCCCGGCCCATGCTCCGGTCCGGTGGCCGGACCGTGCCGCCCGTGGCCCGTTAACGCCGGACCGGGCCGTGCCAGGCACCGGGCTGTTTTGCCGGGCCACGGACCGGATCACGGGCCACGGGCCTTTTGTACAACTATACCTGCCTCCTTGAAGCCGTCAAACCCCCAGAGCTCAGTGCTAGAGAACTTCCACTCTTCCTTCCAACACCCTTGAGTCGATTGCAGAGTCCACAGCGTCAGAGAATCATCTTTGTAATCAGTGGAGTGGTCGGAGCAGATGAACCAGATGGAGGAGTCCCCACTGCAGCCTGCGATCCAGGTCAGATTCGGCGGTTCATCCCTCATCTTCAGGGTCTCAGCCAAGCCGAGCTCGCACCCACCCGGCAACTCGATGAAGCCGAAATCCACAGTAGAGTTGGTGGTGTGCTGCAGGTCGCAGTAGACGAGGCCTTGCGTGAGGTCGGCCCAGAAACCCTTGCCTCGGAAGGAGAAGGCCTTGGTCGCCATGAACGGTTGTCGGATCTTCCCACGCGGAAAGCGCATCGGCTTGATCTGCCACGGGCACGCTGAGTTCGCCGCCGCCGGAGAGAACACGCAGAGAACGGGCGGCTGCTCACCATCATCATCATCAGATGTCATCTCACGAGCCGTGAGGAGCAGCTCGCAACCGCCGCCGCCGACGGTGCGATTGGGGACGGTCTGGAACGCGGCGGTGGCGTTGTAGGGATGCGGCAGGTAGCTGATCAGGGACAGTGACGCGTCGATGCTGTCGTAGAGGAGGAAGTAGAAGATGTCATCGGGCAAGCCTTTGCCTACGAAGCTAAGCCCGATGACGATGAGGTCCTGCTCGAACTTGAAGATGCGGCCCACGGGGAAAATCCTGGGAAGCTCCTTGTCCTTGCGGCGGTCGGCGCCTCCCCCTCCCTCATCAAGCTCCTCCGAGGAGAACCTCCGGACAGCCTCGTCGGTCATGCGGATGGCAAGGGAGGAGGTGACGAGCGGGCCGTCGCCGAGGCGCACGTAGAGCCTGAGGTCTTGCACCGCCGCCTCCATGGACTTGCCGCATCCGTAAGCCTTCTTGCTCGGGCACTCGATCCTACTCCACCCTTGCCCTGGCTCGCCGGTGAGTGGCAACATGTCGACGTTGCCGTTGAGCACGCAGATAGGAGCGGAAGGCATGGCTGACACGCCGCCGCGCGCTGGTGCAGTGGTGGAGGATTGAATTCGAGGGAAGGGAGGGGAAAGGGGGGTAGCCGAATAGGGCTAGATCGGTGTGTTGTTGGTGGCGGAGGATTGAGGAGATCAGATGCAGATGCAACTTGGGGACAGGACGGGAAAGGAGACGGATCTAAATGCACTTCCCATGAATCTGGAGAAAGTTCAGATTCACGCACCAAGATCCATCATCGCTCTCGACGCAAACGCCAGAAATAATGGTTTGGATTTTATTTCTACCAATGAAAACAGGAGTGCCTGATGCTGCAATGCATAGCGAATCCCAAGTTCCCAACTCCGAAGTCGGAACAATGGACATGCAAATCAGACGGCCTCTGCCGCAGGCCGGCTGCCACTATCTCTGAACCATCGTCCGCAGGGGCCTGTGTTGGGAAACAGGAGCAGGAGGCAGGCGGGTGCTGGAAGATTGGCGGCGACCGCGCGCATCTGCCGAAGCTAGCCAGCCCCAGCCGGCCATATTTCCCTGGCTGGGCCTACTGATCGCGGATCGACCTTAAGTTCTCCCACGTATTCATCTCGATCGCAACCAACGTTGTTCGCGATTTCAGATCAGATTAATTGAGGTATAATAGCACATGGTAACATCAAATTGTCACACCAGTTTCTGTACAATTTCTAAACCGTCTACCTTTCGAAAATGGAAAAAAAATAAGAGCAAAATCAAATGCGTCACTATGCACCAAAATTTCAGAACGGTTACAATGGCAGAATGTGAGTTTTTGACAAGCGACATGGTCAAGACCTGTCAATGAAGAAGATTCCTCGGAGTTAGAACAACCTATCGATCGGTAGAAAAGTCAGCCTAAACAAAACTGGCATTTGGTCTTATACTGCCGACCCTTGTCTGGATATCAGGAGACCAAGCCGCAATGCCTTCTGCTTATAAAGCTTGTGCGGATTTTTCAACATTTCAATACTTGCTCTCTTCGTACTTGACAGAATAACACGAGCAATGCTAAATAAATCCCCTTTCTCCAACGCAAACTGCCATTCCCTTGGTGTGACATCAAACCAATCCTTTCTTGAAGATACAGTTGTCTTAACCTCCACATACTCTGTGAAACCTTCGCTGTGTGTGATAACAATATCATAAGGTAGTCCGGTTTCAATCTTTTCATTCACCCACCTGACATTGCTGGATCCTAGTTGCTCAGCAAAATGTCTGTGGACCAGTGCTTCACCAAGCCTCCCTGTTTTTAACTGGCTTGCATCCGGAGGCAGCCTATTCCTATCTTCTATAAGATTGGCCATATTCTCGTTGAAATTTGTTAGCTCAACATGAACTGTTGGGCTTGAACTTTCAGCCTCCACGTCGAGATAAGTAGGTGCACTGGAGAAGTCAGACATCATCATCAGAGGCTCATCGAGGGTTGTGGCTGTACTATCTCCAAGCAATGTAGTTTCAGTCCTTGCATTCTCTTCTATAATCCAATCCCCTTCAAGATCAACAGAAAGCAAAGTATCTTCCGTTTGTCCACACATGCTTAAGTCTGATGAAGGTCCAGCATCATTCACCTTTGCCTCTTGCGTGCGTGCTTGATGGCTTATGAGAGGTGTTTTGAAGACAGGTGCTGTTCTCCAATGATTAAGAGGCCAACTTGAAACCATCACTGGCGCCTTCTGATGATTGGCAGCATTGAATCCACACACAGGTTGGAGTTCAACCCCTTGGGGATCAACTTCTTGGTCGGCCGGACTTTGGTTTGCTGCAGACAAGGAAGAGAAGGACCAGACAGCTTCATGCTCAGGTAACTCGGGCACATTCTGATTATTAATGACAAAAGACTCTATTTGCTCAGCGGGGGTGCCTGATCCTGCCATGGTTTTTATCATGTGTAGAAAGTTTGCAAAATGCAGATCAGGGGATCCATCAAAGAAAATCCTAGAAAGTTCCAAAAACACCGAATGTGAATCAGCATCTTGTGTAGCGTATAGTGTATTTCCCTGCAAACCAATAACATGTCAAATAAAATGGAGGCAGAGGAATTGAGCAGAGCAAAACTTTAAATTTGTACATCATGCATTGACAACAAAGAGCAGAGCAAAACTTTAAATTTGTACATCATGCATTGACAACAAAGAGGTACGAAGCTCATGTCGAGAAGACAAACAAGACCATCAATGACGCTAGAGTAAAATACACTCACAGAATAGAATAATTGATACTAACCTGCAAAAGACAATGGCATTTGAATCTTTTGTTGGAAGAACTCTCAAGTCCTCTCAGCACATACTTGTGAAATAACTTGTCAACAACTACTACTTGCAGATTGCTAAGTTTCATGATCTCGTTTTGCTGGAAGTTGATATAAGTATCTTTATGCATCTTATAGATGTACCGTTGCATATATGGCAAAAGCCAACAAATTAAAGAAACCTTTTCTCTGTTTTCTGCTGTACCATAAAATATTGCTTCTCGATACACAACCTATATAAATAAAGGTAGAAAAGAGTGATAAGAACACACATAAATATAGCTATAACAAATTTACTTCATTACATATTACCCTGCTTTGGCTCAATATTTAGTTCAATTACATGAATAAAAGAAATACTATGAGCTTATGCATAGTAAAATAAGCACTCTTAATTTACTAAGTAACATTATGGGAGATTGGTGATCTTACCCCTACTATATAGTCTAATGGTGATTTTACCCCTATTTTTTGAACTTTGCGATTTTACCCCTCCTTTTCGAAGATGAAACTTCCGTCTGCCCCTCTTTGTAACACTGTTAGGTGATGAGCACTTAAAAAAATAAAAGAAATAGGAGAAAGACTAAACACCCATGGGAATAGACCAAACTACCCTGCTCATCCTATCCATCCAGCCAGGCACACGCACGCATCTTCCTCCCTTGCTCGTTTCTTCGCCATTGTCTCACCCGCGAAACCTAGTTAAGGTGCCGGCGACTAAATCCAGGAGTGCGGGCAGGCCTGCGCAGCTCCGACTGCAGCGGAAGGAGGCGCAGCGTGAGGGGGCGCGACCCCAGCTGCTTGAGAGGCGCGGTCTCCACCAGCCCTGACGCCGTCCGTGGGCCAGCAGCTCCAGCAGCCCGAACGCCGGCCGCGGTGCTAGCGCAGGAAGCGCTACCTCCTGCAGACCCGATGCTAGCCGCTGACCCCATTGCTCTTGCGGTGGCCTGCTACGACCTCTCTCAGTTCCTCTACTACATCGTTTTTTTCGTAAGTCCCCTAGTACATCATTGTGGCAGACCAAGGCCAAGGACCGAGTCATAAAGATGAAGCTCATGAATCACAAGAACACCGAAAGTGAGGAAAAATGCACTGCTCGATGCAATCCTATTGTTCTTTGATTTGCAGAACAGATGTAAAATAAAATTAAGCCGTATAATAAAGTGTCAAAATGTTTTTTTTTTGCTTTATGCATATATGTCAAACTATGAAAAAATTTGTTGAAGTGCTGCACTTTTGTTTTTTTGCCAAAACTGAGGTTAAATCGCAAAGAACTCAAAGTTGTAAGGGCAAATTCAAAAGGGTAGTCTTATCTTTTCATGGCAAATCTGACACCGTTAACTCCTCTTTACAAATTAGGGGTAGAGGCTCTCTTTGATTTGAAATAGCAGGGGTGAAATCGCAAAGTTCAAAAAATAGGGGTAAAATCACCATTAGACTACATAGCGGGGGCAATATCACCAATCTCCCTAACATTATTACATCATTATGCTATAACTGGTCTATTTGCACCGTGCATCCGTGCCTGAACTTCTGCTGCTGCAAACAGATTAGTATTACTAATAAATGACTAATGAACTATCTACATCCAGGGAAAACACTACATGGGCCGGTAAGATGAACTGTTATTTGTCAAAACTACAGCTTATTAAAGCACCGCTGTATTGACATTTTTTCACTACAATGGCTTTCACAAGTTACAGCCACAAATTATTTTTTGTTGAGGTTCCTTTTCCATTTTACTTTGCACAACTTTACACTTGCCTTGTTAGCACTGCTCTTGCATAAGGCGAAGACTAAAAATTGAAGATTTTGAAAACCATAGAAAGATATTACCTTAGAAAGTGCTTGAATACCTAAGGTTTTCATTAAAGCAGCAACTCTTCCATACAGCATTTGCTTATCCTCAAAGGAAAGGTCACCAAATTGTATGAAGTTAACATCATTAGATTTTTTAAATTGTAGCTTCAACTCATCATCATCTACCCAACAAATAAGGCCGAAGGAAGGATGTAGAGAGACCCATTTATCAACTGTGGTGGGCAATATTGTTGTTTCTAATTTCTGAAGAGATTCTTTCAAGTACAATATATCATTCATCTTGTCACTTTCGGAATGCCAATCATTAGCCCATCTCACAAACACACGGAAGACCTATAAATAACATGAAAAAGAAGAGATAGTAAATTAAATGACCTTGCAAAATACAACCAGCAAAACTTGTGGTTTCTTCAGTTCAGAATGATCAAAATCATAATTAGCTGGAAGTATCTACTTAACACTAGGCTACAAAATAACTTGTGGAGTATAGCCATGCATTAAAGATACTTACATGGTTAGCTGCTTGTGAAGGCAATGCAGCAGTTGACAGCAGCATAAGCATCTCAACATAATTGGATGTTTTTGGCACCTTTGGCACACCACATGCCTCGGTAAAAAATTCACAAAGGCTTGGATAGGCTACAGATAGCATTCTTCTTGGGAACATTCTTCTACTTTTTGTTGCAACAAATTCCTCAGTTATTTCAGAACAGCCTGTTGGGTCATGCCAATATAGGTCTTTTGGTAGCAAAAACTTCCCAGGAATAACCTCACTTGACCGAGGACGTTGTAGTGGTGTAAATATAGAGGGGGGTGACAGGAACTCCCGTTTAATGTCAATTTTCAAGTCTGCCACACCTTCTGACAAGAAGGTATAGAATTTGCACATCTGGTTCATACTGAACAAAGGGGAGATTAACCCTATAACAAAAGGAAGAAAGGACAAAAGGACAACTACTTGTGCTTCTAACTTGTAAATCATATAATGTTTCTCAGACTCAGATATAACCTAGATGGAGAAACTCTATTACCTTGCACTAAAGGGAACCTGTAATTGTATCCAAGACTTCAGAACCATCAAAGCGTCGCAGTAGGATGCCTCTGTTTTGAATCCAATGTCCTTCCTAAGTGAACTGCTAGATACCTGCTCCACAGAGGATTAAGGTGAGGTGACTGATAAATTCTGGAACAATTGCACATCACAAGGATAAATAACCAACCTGTGGTACAGCATATGGTGCCACACTACCAAAAAGAGAG
This sequence comes from Cenchrus americanus, assembly GCA_947561735.1. Classification (NCBI taxonomy): domain Eukaryota; kingdom Viridiplantae; phylum Streptophyta; class Magnoliopsida; order Poales; family Poaceae; genus Cenchrus; species Cenchrus americanus. Next base: position 5,022,117 of record OX387240.1, on the reverse strand, counting down.
CGGACATTTTCAAAATCATAAAATAAATCTGCTGCACAATGAAGATCCTCATCCATGCTAGATGCTACCCATTTGAAGCTTTGAATAGACTTCAAAAATGATGATTCAACTGTTCTGTTTTCACCACAATGTGTGGCATTTGTGAGGATCCTAGCTTTAGCACTGTAATGATCATCCCAGAATCTGTCAAGAACCTCCAGAAGATATACACAATTCTTACGGCATCTTTTTGATGAAAATATTGATAAAATACAGGACAATTCTGGTGACTCCCAGTCATACACGGTGCAGGGTTTTGCAGATACATCAGCTATAGAATGGCCTCCTGCTAGAAAAGAATCAACTTGAGATGAATGTTTCTCAACTTTCACTACCTGCACAAAATCAGTGACACCCATCTCTTCAAAAAACCGCCTCCATTTTTCCAGTTCAGATGGTGACGATTTTGAACCATGATGCGTCAAATAACAACTATCAAGTTCAATCCAATTAAGTTCTACATTCTGAAGCAGCCTGCTAATATCCACAGAATTTCCATAATCTTTACTGAAGTGAATTGGTTCATCAGCTGGGCACTTGTATCCATGGTTTGTAAGGAAGATAGGTCTCCTCCGTAGTTCTGACACTATCTCTTCTTTTTCAAAGTTACAGCTGGTGCAAGAAGATTGAAGGTGAACCATAATAAAGCTCACATACTCTCTAATCAGTTGATCTTCCGTGTTAGCATCTAAACCATTACGCAAGGAAATCATGATATGATTTTTTATAATGTCATGCCCAGACAACTTTAGCACCCCAATCTTTTGCAGAATGTCTACCAGATCATTCGTTCTGACTTCTTCCATGAGATATTTATTTTTGCAGGATGAGGAGAGAAGCTGAGGACTTACGGTTCGAAGATTACTATACATAACAGGAAAATTCTGAATGCTACTTTCAGGAATGGACTTGACAATATCATATGGTAACCATATAGGACCATCTTCAACAGAGCTGAATGAACCGTCTGAAAGTGGGATGCATCGTATTTTTCTAACTGTATTCAACAGATCATCTTCGAGGCTTCTTGTTAAGGAAACATTTCTAGAAGAATGAGAAAGCAACGTCAAATAAAGGGTAACAAACCAAGCACATAGCCACTCCAGTCCCAATGACTCGATACAACCATCAATTCGGCAAATAGATGAGATGGCATTTATCAAAATGTTTGGTCCGTAGTCATGAATACCTAGGGCCCTTGATAAATTATCAGAAATAACAATATCTTTTGAGAGATAACCAAGACCAAGATGTTCATGAAGTAAGGCATCTGACAATAGCATTTTAGTTTGTTCATCCCAACCCCTAAGTGTATTGCACGGAAAGACCCATTGCAAAGTAGAGCCATCCAAAAACATGCAGCGGGTCAGACGCAACTTGGAAAGGATCAAGTGAGGAAGGTGGCTGAAGAATCCATGAACTTCTCCCGCTAGAGGAATAAAACTCAAGAAGGCTGTGACAGCTTTTCCAGGACACCTCTGAAAACAGGGAAGAGCACAAAAGGTTTCTTGGGCATTGATAAACAAAGAAGGGAATTCAGACAACAACCATTGATTCCATGCACTATCTGCATCCACTTCCTCTCTGGAAGAAGGTAAAACAAAATCTCCCTGAAGAATGAATTTAAGCCCGTAATTCCTCAGAGGAAGAAAAGCAAACACAGGTTGCTGCTTTAAGTAAGGTTCATAATCTCCTTTCTCAGTTTCCTGCAAAGTAAATGCCACAGCTATCTCTGTGGTGCACACATCATGACGCACAATAGTACCTTGTAACCTCTTACTGACCACCAACCAACTCATTGTCTCAATCCCATGTGAGATTCTCACAATGCCATCACCAAGAGCCTCCCTTCTCATAATCAGAAGTGTGTCATCAAGCAAATTCTTGAACTTAATACATTTTAGTCGGTGAAGGAACAGCAGAAGAGATGGGTGGAGATCTGAAAACATAGACACAATGGAGCACATACCAGTGCCCTCCCTAAATTTTGATCTGAAGGGAAGTAAAATGCAAGTGTTCCACGAAGAACGGGCATCCTTGTCATCTTCAATGGCTAGCATCCTACTAAAAGAAGTTGTACTGTAAGGTGGAACTGCAGTTGGCAGTACAAAACCAATCTGGCCATCTGTGATATCAAATTTTACATGGAAACCATTTGAATGGATCTCTGGAGCATCAGTTACCTATAAACATATTGTCAAAATTAAAATGGTATTCGAATCCCAGATAATTGTAAAGGTCAAAAAAGTTATAGGAGTACCAACTACCAAATATGATAAGTAACCTTAATATCCATGAAACTATGTAACCTACCCGGAAAACTGATTTAAATCCGATGCCTTTATTTCCAATATAACCCTGGTTTGATCCTTTCTTTGTCGAGTTGCCAATATCACAAAGTGCTCTGATGTTCTCAGCAGAGAAACCCCTCTCATTGTTTAGAACAACAATACCATTCTCCTGGAGAATGAATGCTAATGTTGGTTCAACATCATCAGGATACGCATTGTCGTCAGCATTCTGTACCTGATGTGCAGAATAAGGTCAGCAAATAAATATTCCCAAATTTCCATACAAATGCCCTAGAAGCACACAACAAATTCAAGTAAATAAGTGTTCAAGCTTACCAGCTCAAGAAGTAGATGAGAATCCTGGGAATATAGTTCTTGCGAAAGGCAATGCAATGCCCTGCCAAGACGAGCATGCTGCTTTTTCAACAAGCTATTCTCAGTGTAACTTAGGGCCTGATCAAGACCAAACTCTTCACGGCGTATAGTCTCAATAAGAAGAGATGCTTCCTCAAGATTTGCTTCTCCCATCATGGAAGATTGTTTAGTATGTGATTCTGCAATATCTGCCTCAGTTTCAACAGGATTTAACACCTTATTGTCCTTATTATCTATACCAAGTTGATCACTTGTGCTAGGAAACAATTTTCTTCTCTCATCCGTCATATTAACATCACTAGAAATAAGCAAGTTTGAATTTCCGTGTGTTGCTACCTCAGATAGAGTTGGCGTAAGCTTGGCAGAAGAATCCATTTCTTTCTGCACATGGACTTCTTCAGTTAAACATAACCTACGGCAATCTTCAACCCATTCTGCAACTCCAAGTGACAAGCCAATATCATGAAGCATGCAAAGCTGCCAATCTTCAGTGGCTTCATGCAACATGACTGAATAGCAGTTCTTGGTAACAACACGAAGTCCTGCCAAAAGTATGTCTGCTGCAAGACTTCGGAACTCCGAAGGTAGATGACCAAGACAGTCGAGTACAAATTTCGCAATCAAATGAACTGTGTCAACAAAATTTGGCAAGCTGTCAGGCCTAATACTTTGTGCAGAAGACACCTGGCAGTTTTCAGAATTAGAATTCATCAAATCATTGCTGTTGTCTACTATGAGCTTTATTGCTCGCTCTGCATAACATTTTAGCAATGACATTGGGGTGTTTGTGGAACCATCGTAAATGTATAGCAGTGAAAGCAATTTCAATGCCACTTGAAATGGTGAACGCTGAACAATGGCTTCCAAAAATTGGTCCACTGTGGCTGATGGATCTACTCTAATAAACCTACCATCTGCAGTCACAATGCATGATAACTCTTGAATAGGACCAGAAGTCAGCAACCAACGTACAAAGGAACCCAGTGTAGGAGCAAACAACAGATCCCAATGTGACCAAATATGCAGATCAGACAACATAGGAGCCCTAAGTAAACAGTTAATTGCTTCTCGTGAACAAACTGTTCCCAAATAAAAATACTGTTCAGCAACATCTTTGCCCAGACCATCAACATTTTCATGTCTACCTGGCAAAGTTCCAAACCACCGTCTCTCCAATAACGAGATGGAAAATTTCAAAGTATTTGTTTGCATGTTTTTCCTCTGCCTCTTAATGCCAGGAAGCCTTTCCCCAGATTTGTCTTGCATAACATCAAAGGTAATTGATGGGAATTGCCTTTTAAGTATCATATCTAAACTATCCTCTGAGAAATCACCATCTTCCAGCCAATTACTCTCAGCTTGACAGAGTAAAATTTCAACCTGCTGCTGTAGTACAGAAACTTCCAGAGATGAAGAATCACAGGCCCCCTTCAAAAAACTACTCAAAGCAGTGGGGAAGTGATGACAATTTTTCTCCAAAAACTCCAGGAATGTCCCATGTCCAAGAGCGCTAAATTGATTCGCTGAAAATTGAGTAGTAACCCATGTCTCACAATCATGAAGTGCCCTCACTTGCAAAGACACATCACTAGAGGCTTTACTGTTGCATTCAATATACTCTGTAATCCTTCTGATGACATCAGCAATAGCAACACCTGCATGAACAGATGGAAATATGAAAAGGGGCCATTTGTTTGTAGCATGAGAGAGAGAGAGAGAGAGAAGATAACACACTATGTCCATTCCCATTGTCTTCACTCCTATCATTGGCTCCGTTAGCAATAGAACTGGTATTTTCTTTATTCGGAGGCTCAATTTCCATGACCTCTGTCGTAGTGTTAGGAAGAGGGCTTGAAGACACGTTATTCTCACTAGAAAGCTGTATCACATCGTAAATGCTATCCAGCAGACCACACCCCATCGATTTAACCTGCATGTCCATGTGGCAGAAAAGTTTAAAGATCTCAAAATGGTACACTGAATATGCATGGTCGACAAATCTCTCCCTACCTAGAATTACTATATCTTGCCTATCTATGGCATTAGATACAAAATATGCATTACTACTCCCTCCGTCCTGAAATATAAGGCATTTAACGGTTCAAAATTTGTCCCTAAATATTAGGCATCCTAAGAGTTTTTGGTAAGTACTCAATCATCTCAATTAAAGACTTACCAAATATTGCACTTGTTAACTAGAAAATTTACCTTTAATTATCATTGGCTAAGGGTGTATGTGACATTTTCCCACCTCATTAATCTGTCCTAAAAATCGTAGAATACCTTATATTTCAGGACGGAGGGAGTACGTGAGGTTTGCAAATGTGTTAACACCTAAACATGCGAGCATTCGAAGTTCTCCTGAATTGTAATATCGACCGCACAATCGCTTGAATGCCAACTTGCCAATTCAAAAGCATCTTATACCACACCCTATAACTTGCCAATTGAAAAGCATCTTATACCACACCCTATATCTAACAACTTGATGATTGAACGGTTTTTTCATAAATAAAGGATGAGGTGTGGGGCACAAGAGACAAATGTGCCTCCAAATCATGTAAGATGACTCGTTTGTGCATTATCAAATCTAATAGATATCATGGAGGAAATGGAAGTAAAAGGTCATTTTGAAAATATGATAGCTGTATAGTGGATAATGATTAATGAATACAGTATGTGTTTGCAATGCTCAAGTCAGATGAATAAAGGAGGACGATCAACTCACGGCAACATTGAGAAGGCCAATGCCTGGGTACTGTGAACAGAAATTTATTATTTTCTTCTTCTCCGATGGTGTTCTTCCATAGTAACTTGCTATCATTTCCAAAACCTGCATCAGAGATAGGTACAAAGAAATTAGTTCTAGAAATAGGATAAGTCCAGACTGAGCATGCCTCATGTTAAACAACTAACAATCAATTAAGTTTCAAATAAGTTACACAATGGATGATGTATGTTTGCTTCCTCATTAGAGGTACATATACAAGATTACTTAGATTTGCAATTATGTAAAGAAAAACATAGATTTAACCATGAGTACTAACATACCTGTTGGATTGAATGTTCACGACATGTTTCCTTCCATGTTGTTATAAAATTCTCCAGCTTACCTATGCTTAAGAAACAATTTGGTGATGCTTCATGCTTTTGTAACTTTTGCTGCTTTTTAGGCGGCTTGCACGAAGAGCTAGGACTCTCGTTTTCTTCGAACTTCCTTTTTTCTCTTCGTTTTCCCTTTTTTCCGCTCTCTCTTGCCTTGCTACTATCTAAAGCTGGTTTTTTATTAGTCTCTGATTTCAAACCAAGCCTTTCCATTTCCTCAGTTTTTGAAGGATAAGGGCAGCTATTTACACGCTTATCATCATCTTTTTTATCAAGAACGGAACATCCATTCTTACTCTTATTGTCATCAAATTTATCCTCCTCAGAGTTACTATCACCATCGGTTTCATCATCGGTTGAATCGAAATGAATATGTTTATTGATGCCTGGTAACTGCTTTATACGATTAGTTAGAGAATTGAACCTCTTGTCTAACGCCTTCTTGTGAGTATGGAAATTTGCATTTTTCAACAAATACTTCTCTTGGGTACTATGGCCAGACCCACTCTTATTTTCTGGAAGCTTAACAGAAGACAGTTCAGTTTGCCTGGCCTGCCTGAGGAAGGAAATATGCAACCTGCAAAACCTCCCTAAATTAGTGAAAGTAGAATGTCTAGGTGATAACATGACATGACAAAGAAGGCATTTCTATTTGACAAGAGTACATAGAGCACACGAAACTAATATTGGAATTACATGTTGAAAGACATACAGCAAACAAACTGATTTCTAAACAAGTACGTACCCTAAGCTCTGTACCCGCACGCCAAGCTTTTCCTTTCCAGAGACTGATTTTTGCTCCGAAAGATAATTCAAGAAATCTTCGACTGTGATTTTCTGACCCTTGGAATTGTCCACAAATTTCTGCAGGACATTGATAATCTCCTCGCTACTAAGCTTAGGCACCATTGACAAATCAGATGGAACTGCAAAATAATGCCCAACAAGTGGGTTCTGAAGGAAAGGCCCCAATCCCAGCTCTTCAAACTGCACAATCCCCTCATTTTTGCATATCTCAACCTCCAGGTCATAAACTGTTACAATTTTTCTTGCGGCAACATAGCAATGAACGAATGCATTCACCTGACAAATACAATGCCCATCAAAAGTCAATTACCAGAATCAACAAGTAATTTCAACCAATAGTAGTTGACACTAATAAAAAGAGCTCAGCAAGCTTTGCAGTTGCGCGTGATAAAACCCTCACACTTTCAGTGAAAAGTATCAAGAATCAAAAGTTCAAAACTACTCTTGTCTAAATTGTTCAGTATAGTTGATAAGATGAAAGCATCTGACTACTCCCTTGCTTTATACTCTAGTAATTATATAAGTCACTCAGTAATTCTAGTTCTCTTGTATGCTATTTTAGCCCTTTGTCTAGGACAAGGCTATGTTCGGTCATATACCACAAGCTTAATTTTTGCACCAAGAGTTGTGATGACTTGCACAAGGTATTCTAAGTGTGGCTACAGGTAAGTACTGACCTTCCCCTCGATGAGGAAGAGGTCCCGAAGGAGAGGCACGTCCTGGAGCTGGACGCCTAGGGAGGCCCACGAATCGACCTTGAGCGCCACCAACACCGCCTGCGCAACCTTCCAACCCGTGACACCCTCCCCGCTCTTCACGAGCTCCTCCCGCGCTTTCCTCGCCGCCGCTTGCGCCCGATCGATGACGGCCTGCTGGCGCTGCGGCAGCAGCGGCTGCTGTTGCGGCTGGGGGGCTGCCTGCGCAGGTGAGGCGGAGGCGGAGGCGGCGGGTTTAGTCGGGCGGCGCTGGGTATTAGAGGTAGGGCTTTGGTGATAGGCTTGGGAGGGGAAGCGATGCGCCTGCTGCTGCTGCTGGAGTTGCTGCTGGTAGGAAGCTATGGCGGCGGGGTTCTGGAAGAGGAGGTCACTGACCATGGCGTTAAAGGGGTTCGCGAACAGGGGGTTAGGGGCGAAGCCGAAGGGGTTCAACCCGTGCAGCGGCGGCGCGCCGAGGTCGGGGAAGGATGCCGCGGCGGCGCCATACCACTGCGCGGCGGCGGCGGCGCGAGGGTCGTATCCGTGGCCGGGGCGAGGCCGCTGGTGGTTATCGCGGCGGCTCATCGAAGCGGTGCCCCCCGGTGGGGGATTGGGGTGGACGCGACGGGGAGAAGGGGAAGAGAAGCAAGCGCGCGACGGCGGGTCGGCGCGGCGGCTGCAGTGGCCGGTTTGGGGGTAGTCTGCTCTTATACGGATGCAACTCTCTTCTCGCGGTGGTGTCAGTCAGTTTCCAACCCGTGGCACCGTGGGCTGAACTCCGAGGTTTTGGACGTTGCAGGCTTCTATTGGATTGGGCCTGTAAAGTTGGGCCTTTTCAAGCTTGGATGGATTGTAGTTGTTCTTGGACCATGTTAAAGAGACAATTCTGGAACACATATTTCACGTAGCATACACACATGCGTATATAATTCCAAGAACAATTCTGGAATAAAAGAAGCATATGTACACTGATAATATACATATGTGAACATTGCACAAGACTGTAGGAGATTAAATAGTTCCTGATGATATAATAAAGACGAAGTCGCAAAACGTAGGCAATAATGCCAAATATGCCTGATAAATCAAGTCATTACTTATGACCATGTTAAAGAGAATGCACAGCAAAATTCTTTTACACTACCAAGATCATTTGTACCAGCTGGGTTGTTTATGACTGCAACCACAGTCAATGGTACCAAAAGCAGCAGTATAATTTAACTAAGCTTTCTACCCTTCGCATTTACAAAAGAAGTCCTAAAGCAGCGCTCATACTGCCCACATATCTTTCATCTGTGTTGAGATTAAAACGAGCACACCAGAGGCTCAGTCATGAAAGGCGTTACAGGCTGCACTAGCACTACACCCATTCCCTTTGTTTCCAGCTGAAACAGAATCTGGTCAGCTATACCAAAAGAAAGTCCATTAAATGGTCACTTGTTAGTCATCTGGAGGGCTTAATTTATCGTCAGCATTTCTTGAATCTTGGGTCTTCCAGGTCATCTAACTCCTCTGCAAATAAGAATGGGCGCCACTACCATTTAAATGTTCTAGTACCACCACCTCCATTATTGCTATCTCATGTTGCAACATTGTGCTTTTCCAGCCTGCAGCTTGTCCCACAAACATAACATCTGCCTTGGCGATTGGTAATGTGCAGTATAATAATCATCTATGCATCCAAATTGACAAAACTTGACACTGTGGACGTATTTAACGAGTCTGGTGTTGTTGAACCGCTCAACCCACATGCCCATGCTCACATCCTCCATCTTGAAAAGCTGCATAGCAAAGAAATGAGATTATATTCTTGCCAGGATCATTATGTCCCGCCTATCTAATGGCAGGGTAATCAATTGGAGTTTTTTATCAACTTCTGGAAGGAAATATGATCAGACCCGTCCAAAATTATTCTTGAGCATGCAGATTGTTGAAAACAAGTTACCATATGGGGGACCCTATTAGTGTCATGGAATGCAGAGCAGAAGCAATCAACTGAACTCACCCTTAATTTATGGTTTACAAATTCCAATAGAATGGAATCTGCAATATCAGAGGATATAACATATCCAGGACCATTTGCATAGATTGGATAATCCTCTTCCGGCCATTCCTGTAAAGCACAGAAGACACACATAGATTAGAAAATGCAGACGTTTAATGAAGAACTTTAGTGCAAGTCCAGTGTCCTGACAACGTGTAAGGGGGGCCTTGATAGGAGAATGGAGTAAAAAAAATTAAAAAAAATATACATCTCAGTGCTATAGACCACTGGTTTTTCCACTGAACAGTCATGCACGGTGAAGTGAGGTAGAGGATACTGCTTTGCTAAGTGTCAACAAAACTCAACCACGAGATCAAAGGTTGTGCAATCACACTGATTCAGCAAAACAATAAAGTCAACTGTACCGGTGTAATACATATACTATACTCCTACAACAACAAACAGCTGCACCTGTTATGTCAATTTTTACTGCTACAAAGACTAAATGTACAAGCTCATGTTCCACTTTTGCTACATTGAATGCAGGTACAATCAAATTAATAAAATGTTACATGATTGTCACATAAATGTACAGTAACAGAATTGACTTTTCAGTGACTATTGATGAAAAATATGCATACAGCAAGCCAATCTCAGCAACACGTGTTCTATATTTTTCAATACAAAATAGCTTCTTAATTTCAACAATGAAACAACCTACTGATTATTAAGGATCAAAAGCTGTAATTAGTTGTGAAAGTTCAGAAGATTCAAGGCTACAACTTCCCCAGCGCACACAAGGCAAAAGTCAACAAAGTAGAAGCCAACAGTGTGAGGGCATTTACAGGAAACAGCTTGAGAGAAGTGTTTTGTTGTGAGGGGAATGATAATTAGATAGAAACTTTAACTTATAGAGATAATTTAATAGTTAATCCAACCATTAATGAGTAATATCAACTCATGTAGCGCACCATTCAGGTATGTCATATGTTTTACAGGAATTGAATCCTTAATAGTTAATAGATTTCTTTAAACAAGATAAAGATTGAATCAACTACAAATTTAATTAATGTTGTTCAATACCCAGACAGACCAAATACCCAGTATCAACTCTACAGCAATGTAGTGAACAAGACATATGAGACCATTGTGGAATAAACTATCAAGTTTACCTCGTAAGTAACAGCCCATTTCCCATCGCGTAATGGCTTGTGGTGATAATTCATGTTCCCTATATAGAGACTTTCACCGTTCCAGATTTTCCTCACTTCAGTCATTACTGATTCAAGTCTGACAAAGGTATCATCATCACACTTCATTATGTATCTAGCAGATACAACATGGACCTGAGAGGACAAGTTCATTATAGTGAGAAGGTATCTTGCAGTTTCAGAGATTTCATAGTAGAAAGTGTTGAAGAAAGAAAGCGCTTAGACATACCCCATACTCGCATATGGCAATTGTCTTCAGAACAACCAAATCATAACTATCCATGAATGGCACAATAACAATGTCCCCAAAAAACTCAGCCTCCTTTTTCAGCTCCGCATTAACTTCATTTCTGCCATGCTGCAGAAAAAGAAAATTGATCAGCTCAAGTCCACTGTACAAAAAAAAAACTAAAGAGTACTCAAGTTTGGCCTTCGAGATTTACCAGGGCAACAAAAAAGCGGGCCACAACATTCGAAGACTTATGAGCAGCAGACATCCATGTCTTTCTCGCAGCCATACGCTCAGCAAAATGGTTGCCCGCTGACAGGATACCGATGAAAATCTCAACTGGTTCGTCTGGAAGGGGAGGGGCCTGCCAAATGGGTAACATCTCTAGGTGTTTCTGTGGAGAAAAGCTAGGATGTGTAGTGGGCAAAGTCCCCACAAACACTGATTGCACATCAAGGTCCCCATTCAATGATAAGCCAGTAGCATCCTCAAGCACAAACCCCTGACAGCACCACCAGAGACAAAAGTTAACAACAGCGTCAAACAACACCATTAATATTTCATTCCATTCCCCACCACTTCATGGACAAATAAGAGCCACTTACAGTGCGGTATGGGAATGATGCCACATGCCGTCCATCAACATTCACATGGTAACCTTCCAATCCAGCAGTGAGAGTAAGAACAAACAGGCGGTCCTCCACGAATGGGTATGGCCAATCAACGGAGACAGTCTTTGTGCGCCCAATGAGCCGGTTCAGCCACCATGACGTCTTTGACTCCTCCGACCGCCCTTCGTCATCCCGGATCCACTTCTCACACTTCACCAACCCATCAACTGCAGAACAATTCAATCAAAACCAAATCCTTGAGCCAATGTAATTGACAGCTTAAAAGTACATTATTCAGTGACAGCAAAGGGTGCAGAGTGCAGACCAGTCTCCTCGTCGGCACGGGACCTCCAGCCCTCACAGCGGAGTGGAGTGCCCCACTGCATGCGGTAGCAGGTGTTCTGCTCGATCACCGGCTTGCCGCTCCAGTCGCCGCGGAGGCGTGGGTTGAAGTGGAGAATCCTGGGGGGGTCCTCGCCGTCCACCGTCTTGAGCCCCTGCAGCTCCATCATGAACTGGGACACCATGATCGGCTCCTCCCCATCCTTCAGCAGCGTGATCTTAGGATCCCTCTCAGGGTGCGCCTCGTGCGGCGTCGCGGCCACCGTGATATGCGAGCCCAGCGTCAGCCCGCACGGCAGCTCCACCGCCCGCCCCCTCTCCCGGAACTCGTCGCCGCTGAGGACGATCGAGTGCGGGCACTTGCTCTTCTCCTCCTCGTCCGACGAATCCTCAAAGGACGGCAGTGTCGTCGCGAGAGTCTGCAGGTCGGAGAACACGCGAGCCCCCAACTCCGCCGCCTCCGCGGCGACCTTGCGCAGCGACCCAGAGCGTGTGGAGTTGAGGTGGCGGAGCTCGAGGCCGGAGACGATCCCCGACAGCCGGCGCCCCCCGTCCGCCGAGAGGGTCTCCCGGTGCGGGTGCTTCGAAGGCCGCGCCGGCGCGGCCCGCGCGCCCTCCCACGCCCCGTCCAGGTGTAGCTTCCGCGACGCCGCCGCGGACGCCCCCGCCGCCCCGGGCAGGGACGTGGACACGAGGGGCGACTCGAGGAGCAGCACGACGAGCGCGTACGCGAGGAAGAGCGCCACGAACCCCTGGATCGCGCGGCGGCGGCACGCCGCGCCTGGCCCAGGCGACCTCCGCATTGCGCTTGCGCCGGCCGGGGCGCCCCGCCGCAGCGCGCGAACCCTAACCCTAGGCGGAGGAGCGAGCGAGCGAGCTCTCTCTCGCGGGCGGGCGGCAGGATGGCGAGGCGCGCGACGCTGCCGCCCCCGCGTTCCCCGGCTCGGCTCGGGCTCTCTGTGGTGGTGGGCGCGGTGGGAGCGAGGCAGCGCGGCGGAGGCGGCCGAGCCCACGAAGCGAAGGGGAAGGGGCCAAAAAAAAGAAAGGAAAGCGACGGGGTTAGTTAAACTTTGGGCGGACGTGTTGGTTTTTAATAATTCCAATTGATTGACGGTTGCGATCGCATAAACCCGCTTATTTTATCTCTAATCCCCCCTCCTCCGCGAATGTAATTTGGAGCTTCCGCGAGTTTAAAAAGCCGTGCGTGCACAACATATTTCATTCGTGATCGTGCCGGGGGGGGCGGTGGACCGCGTGGGCTCGGTGCACGGAGCCCTGCGACCGTGCCGCGGGCACGGCAGGCGTGAGGGACACGGGGGTGCCCCGTGGACTGGGTGCGTTGGGGACTTCATTCAGGTGGGGATGGACGGGGATCCACGTGGTTTAAAGCGGCGCGTGCCGGCCGTGACCGCGCCTGCTTCGCGTCGGGTGGGCGAGGGATCCCGTGCGGTGGGGGCACTGTGTTGACCAATGGATTTTCGGGGTTGGGAGATCGATCGGTCAAATTAAAATTTTGAAATCGGCCAAACGAATGAGACGCATGTGATGGGCAAAACGGCCTTGGAGTTCGCTCCAGCTGCTTGGGCTAGACTATTTGGACTGACACGGTCTCGTGGATTTGCATAACTTGCATTGCTTGCTTAATCTATTGATTCGGTCGTTTTTGTTTTGGGCCGGTCGAGCCGTTGGATTTTTTTTTTTTGTTCTGTGGTATCCAAGTGTACCTTGGCTGTTCCTCTGACATCGTGCGCATGTCTGCAATTTTTAAGCCTTTTTTTCGCGCTAAAACATCTTATCTCGCGCTGATGATGGAAAAGGATGCGACAAAAGAACAACTCGATAGACAGCTGCAAGCAAGAGAGAGAGAGACGGAGAGAGAGGAATTAGGTGCTTCCGTTAGAAAAAGGGTAAAACCGTGCCCAGCATTAAGGCGTCCTCTTGAATTTTACCGGTGGTAGTAAAATGGGTTTAAGACATGATCAACCGATCAATGATCAGTAACTGAACGAGTAGTACCCTACCACCGACTGTCGTGCCCCATCGCATCCGGCGGGGCCGTGGTCCGGACAGAAACCTTTTGAACTGGTCCAGGTCTCCAGGCCTCGTAAGCGACGGCGACTGGCCAATTTGTCATGGACAGTTTGCGTCCATCCATCGAGTTCAGAGATTGTCTCCGTCACAACGGGAAACTTGAAACAGCACATGAAGATTATTGGGCCAGAGACACCAAATCATCATATGGTCTCCGGTTCCATCCTTCGTACCGCGATGCACGGAACCCAACTGTGCAGCCAAGTGCGAAAAATACTCGGGGAGGGGAGGGGACGTGAACGCGAGGAGCTATACTGGAGGGAGAAACGGGAATCTTAGGACCACGAAGGTCCGGTCCGAGCTCTCAGTTCCTCACGCGTTGCCCGTGCGCCCGTGCATTGGGACGGAAAAAACGGGGAAAGTGTGTGACAGATTTGGCCTGAGAAAATGTGTGTCGTGCTGCAACGGACCAAGCGAACGATGGATTTGCACCGGCAAACTTGGCGAGCTGCCGGCATTTTTTGCCCCCCTTTGACTCTCGCTCGTGATTCTGGAACATGCTATTGCTTGCTAGCGTACCAGCCCTTGAATTGGCTTGGCCCAGATGGTGCGTGCGGTGGCGGACGCCGAAAGCTATCTTTTTTCTCTTCGTCTCCGTATCCCTCCCTGGGCTCACTCACTCACTGGCGGACAACGGGGGCAGCACCACCCGCCGGAAAGGAAGCGCATCCTCCTCCCTTTTCCTTTTCCGCGGGCGGCAAAAGAGACGCGCAACTTGCCCTGCAGTGGCCAGTGGCAGAGACGACTCCGCTGTCCACTCGCCGCCGCACGCCCCCCGCTAGTGCACACGCAGACACGACAGCACACTTGAGCTTCCCCCCAGCTCATCACTGACGCACTCACTGTGCCTTTGCGGTCACTGCATTAGTGGTGCATGGCGGTATTATGCTGCGACCCTGCCTAACTCCTCTTCTGCTGGATGAACTGTTTTCTTCTTGATAATCTCCCAGCTCTAAGAGCAAGTATTATGGATGGCGCGGAGCGGGCGTAATGCCTACGTGGCAGGGGCGGAGATGGGCCTAAGGCCACAAAAAACTTCTTATGCGTATGTATTTTTTCTTAGCCCACCTGCCCAACAGCCCAATAGCCAGCACCCAGTAGCAGCACCCCAGCCGGCCTCCTTCCGCCTAGCGAAACCTAGAGGCTCCCCCATCTCTATCTCGTCGCGCGACTCGCGGACTCGCGTCTCGGCATCTCCCTCCGAAACCTAGAGGCTGACGGCGGGCGACGGCGCGGCACCCTCTGGAGCTCCTCCCCAGGGCCCAGCTCGACAGCTCCCCTCCCTGCCTCCTCCCCTGGCTGCAGGCCGGTGGCGCGCACTACAGAAGGGCGGGCGAAGCCGCGGCGGCAGCCGACACCGGCAGCAGGCCAGCAGCAGCACTGCGGTAGGGCGGGCCGGCCGCCGGCGGACCGCGCACCGCCAGGCGGCAAGCAAGCGGCAAGCAGCACTGCAGCACAGGCCACAGGGCACAGGCCGACAGGCGCACTGCGCACAGCAGCAGGGCACAGGCAGGCCTGGCCGCCTGGGCTCGGTGGCTCGGTGGCCTTAAATCAGTGAGTTACTATAACTCAACTAGTCAATTATGTTCGGAAATTGCCAAATTGGAATTACCATTCCCCAATCCACATGAGAAATTGTCAATAATATAGCTATGTAGAGGAACTGATATATTTATCTACTGATTTGTCATTTGTAGATTGTAGATTTGCATTCCCCAATACTCAATTAGTGTCAATGGATAAGAGGGGTAGGAACGTAGATTTCTGCTATTCAATTATATTTTGCATATTTCTTAATTTACCTGTTTCGCTATTTCGGTTTGGGTATCCTTACTTATGTGATATCTGTGATATGTTGGGAGTCGACGATGAACCGGACCGGGACTAGTTAGGTATTTATTTTATCAAATTTATTATGCCAATGTGTCTTAAATTGTGATGTATTACTCTAAATCGTGCATTTTAAGCACTTCTATAGATATATGAACTATCATTATTGGGATTATCGCTATTATGTGTACTACATTGAGTGGTATAAACGTTTACTAAGTGGCCTTAGGCGTCGAAATCCGCCGGCTTCGCCCTTTGCTACGTGGTGGAGAGAAGGTAGGAGAGAGAGGGTAGCAGGCGCATTGCGAGACGCCGACCGACTGCTCATTTTCATTGGTTGCATGTCGCTTTCGGGTGCTGGGCTGCATTTAATGCCATCCACGGTGGCCTTCTCTTCGCCGGCAAGCAGGCGAAATCATAAAACCTGCTCTAAATAAAACGGGTGGGCAGTCCCAACGGCAATTAATACGCGGTTTCCATCTGCATTTAAGAGACCTCCAGGTAAGCAAAAAGGGGGGAAGTAATGAAGAGAGAGAGAGCGTTTGAGGGAGAAACCGTTTCTTCCGTAGGAAACGAAGTCTACGCTCGCACTGATGCAGCAGGAAACGATGGATTTGGCGTTGGGGAGAAATCACCGAGGTCTATGGCATTGATTGCACGGCCCTCACCGCACCCACTCGCTCACGTCGGTCGTGCTCGGCCCGAACTCGCCCGCCGCGGTCGTGTACGCGCCCGCGGGCCGTAGCCCGCGCGCGCGCGCGGCCGGCGGAGCGAGGCCGCGGCCGGTGTGCGAGGGCCGGACCGCGGCACGCGCGCGCGGAGCAGAGGCTCGATTCGAGCGCACAGCCGCGGTGGAGATCCCAGCACGGTGCGGAGGCGGAGGACTACAGGGGCAACGGCGGCGGTGGAAGAATAGCGCAAGCGGTGGGGGAACAGAGGAGCTTCGGGGGCGGCGGAAGAGTAGCGGATCCGGCTACAGGGTCGCTGCGCCGCCTTCTCGAGCGCATCACCCGCCCACCCCTTCCTCCCTACCCCCGCCGATGCCGGATCCGCCACCAGCATCCTCCTTCGTCCTTCTGTAGTTGCCGCGGTGGAGCTCCCTCCTCTGTCGCGGCGCGAGGGCTCGCCGTCCGCTCGAGCTCCCCCCCTGCGAGCCAAGCCGCCCCCGCGTCCGGTGGGGTCGGAGCACGGGGAGAAGCACGGGCCACCCTCCCCGACGGCTCACCGGCGCGCGCGACGCAGCCGGCCGCTTGCGCGCGGCCGCTTGCGACGCGGCCGCACTCGTACCGTCCGCGGCGAGCTTGCCGGCGTTGTGTGCACACCGCGTCGTGGGAGCTCGCGCGCGCCGCCGCCGGAGCAAGCTCGCGCCACCGCTCCCCGCCGCCGCCACCGAGGGAGGAAGCGCTCGCGCCACCGCGCCCGTCTGCCGCTCGCTGGCCGTCGGGAGGAGGAGCCCATGGCGTGGAGGAGGATGAGTCTGGGGAGGAAGATTGGGACAAGGGAGAAAGAAGCTGTCATTTATTACGCGAAGACCTCCTCCGTTGGAGAGATGTAGTTTCTATGGATGAATTTTGATGATATATCTCTCTTGGACATCGTGCGTGGTTTCTAGCATTGGGACTGCCCTCAGTGTTCTCTGTTTCGTGCATTAAAGGTGGCATGCAATTGCAAACGATAGAGCTGTACAGGTGAAATGCTGCGACATGTTAGAGGCGGACGGCCAAAACTCAACTGCTAATTTGGCGCGCAAAAACAGATCGAGCGAGTGCTAACTGCTAACTGCTAAGTATGTCGGCCCAATAGAACTTTGAGGAAGAGGCGGCCCATCCACAAATCGGGACAGTTCATAACAACGGTCCGTTTGGAACTTGAAGGCCCATCTAAACTCCAAGAGGCCCCCATCACTGTGCATCCTTTCCATCCGGCTCATCATCTCCGGCGGCCGTCGTCGCGCAAAGCCGAACAATCGGCATGCCACCTCCGCGGCGGCCGCTCGCCTTGCCATGCCGCGGCCGCATCCTACTCCTCCCGGCGCTGCTCCTGCTGCTGCTCTCCTCTGCCGCGTACAGGTCTGCCTCTCACCGACTCGCCCCCTGCCTTGATCCGCACCGCTTCCCTGTTCCACTCCCTCCTGACCGCACCGTGCGTCCCACCCCCTGCAGCGCGGAGGAATCGACGAGGGTGCTTAGCGTCGGCGAGGAGGTGGTGGGAGAGACGATGCCGCTGCGCCACGGACGGCGGGTCTACAGGATCGACGGGCTGCGGCCGTCCGCGTGGTACGAAGTCAAGATCTCCTACCCGGCCTCCGTATGACCTGTGTGCCCTTTCCCGTGATGAGAGAAACGAAATTGCGGCGTATTCGTGTTCTTAATTAACGGCTTCGTTTGTGTCCGCGTCTGTAGATACCGTCCAGCTTTTCGATCCGGCTTGTAGACGGTCCTGACGGTGCCGACTGGAGCAACAAGAACAGGAGGCTGCTCAACACAGAGAAGATCATTTTCAAGGCTGAGGGTAGCAACCCGGTTAGTGTTGATCACTCATCAGTCGTCAACCATTTGGCTGAATTTGCCGCTTGCCTGCATAACCTCACTGGCATTCCTTGACAAGGTGATTTCTGACCGACTGTACCTGATCTATTTCAGCTTTATGTTCTTGTCACTGTGGAGCCCGAGGGTGTGGTGGCGAAGCCTAATGTGCCAGAGAGAGAACATGCACTTTTTAATATTGGTATGGCATTAGTGTTTCACTGTACCTCATTGTAGATGCCTTTTATGATACTAAGATGGGATTAATCGATGTTAGAACCTTTAGCAAGTCTATGCATCAGCTGAAAAATATACGTCCTTTTACTCCTGATGAATCTGGCTCTGTAATTTGGGCATTCCCGCGCAAACCCATAGGAAGAATTGGTGGTTTGAGCAGCAGCATGCATTTCCTCCTAAGTTGGTTCATCAGTGTTTACACTGTTTATCTAGGAACTGGAAGCCTTGCAAAGATTATTTGGAATCCTAAAAAAATGGAAAGTTCAGTTTCTTCCTACTAGCTAAGAAGAGGCAAAGCTCAGTACACTAACTTGATGTTCTGGTCAGTTGTCACTGTGGAGCCTTAGGGTGTGGTGGCGACGTAATGTGCCAGAGAGAGAACATGCACTTTTTAATGTTGGTGTGGTGTTAGTGTTTCACTATAATTCATTTTACACGTCTTTTATGATATTAAGATAGGATACGTCAATGTTACAACCTTTAGCAGGTTTATGCATGAGCTGAAAAATATACGTCAGGCTCTATAATCTGGCCATTCATTTGCTTCATCAGTGCTCAATGCTTGTTATTACACTGTTTATCTAGGAACTGGAAGTCTTGCAGAGTTTATTTGGAATCTTAATAGGCTTGGATGCCTGATGACCATAAACTTGGAAAGTGGAGTTTCTTCCTACTTAGCTAAGAAGAGGCAAAGCTCAGTACACTAACTTAAATACTGCAGTACTACCTAACAGCTACTTTTGTGATTGTGCTTCCCCAATTCATTGATCCAAATTCCATTTTTGCATGCTCTCATTGGTCCTAATCCTACCAGTTGATACATTATGATAGAGTGGTTGGGTGTTCCAACTGATTTGTCATGAATTTCTGCACTGATTTGTCATGAATTTCTGCTGTCCCCATTTAATAAAAATATAAAAATGCTAAGCACCTGGCATCAGCTTGTTTTTCAGTTCCATGTTATTAGTTGTCATCATTCTAAAAAAAAGTTCTCGAACACGCCGGAGAGCTGTGTATCTTTATATTAAGAGAGAAAGAGCAGTCCAATTACAATAAAACCATTCCACACCTTTGACCATAGTGAGGGATGATCCAAACTAGAAAGGACTATTACACATCCACACTTTTAGGACCAGATCACAAACACCACCAAACTACTAGACATGCACCACCTCCATCTCGAGGCTCAGGGCAGTAAAGCCTCTTAGCCCCCGAGAGTTGCCAGAGGTGGGATTCCTCTTTAAAGGCCTGCAAAGCTCTGCAGATTTGGAGAAGCTCCCTCGAAAACACAGTTATTCCTATGCTTCCAAAGGATACATGCTCCAAGGATGCACATGGAGTTGAAGCCCTTCCTATACACGTTCCAAAAAATTTTCAGAGTAGAATCAATCAGTGGGCATGTGTTGTATCTATCTGATGTATTGATGAGTTGCTCTTGCACGTATCAAAGTTATTTCTGACAGCAAATTGTCTACTGCCCTCTTTATTTTTTGAAAGAATACCGCCCTCTTTATGATTCACTTACTTTAGGTGTTCCTATCAATTAAAACAAGTACCATATTCGCTTTCTGAAAATGATAGATTGTTCTAAGACTTGTAGTTCGCCTTCTCTTCCTTTTGTTTCTATGGTCTTTTATGATGCAACTGCCTAAACAACTCAATCGATGAAATCATGGATATTTGTTTCTTTCTGGGTGCAGTTTGTGATGAACTTATGCTTGGGCTGCCACTTTTTACCTGGTGGGTTGGAATCGCGGCACTACTCTGCCTCGTGCTGGCGGCGCTGGCGCCGCTTGTGCTCCCGCTGCACAAGCTCCTTATTATTAACTACGAAGGCTCAGATGTGAGAAAAGCTGATGCCGTCAAGATGTCATGACGAGTGAAATAGGGTGGCAATGCAAGACACTAAAAATGCTCAGTTTTGCAGAGTAGGCAACTGTAGTGATCATTCATTTCTCTTTCCGACGACTCAAGCATCGGACGGTGATCGTTGCTGTACCCTGGAGTTTAGTGAGCAGTTCACACATCCACTTCAATCAGTCCTGTAGCGACGGATCAATTTGCTCGACCTCAGTTTCTGTTGCCAATATATCCTTAGAGCTTCATCCTTGTGTTGTGAATTGTGATAAAGCGGGATGATACTGAGCTGACGTCGATTCTTGGTCGCGTCTGTCTCGTGTACGTAAAACGAGCTTGTGGTTGGTTGGTTGCTTGCTTCTCTTCTGCTACCGTGAGGGGTTAGGCAACCATTGATACACGCACGATTCCCAGGTGATTGAGATCGAACCCACCAAGAAAAGAATGTGAAAGCCGTTACGCAAGATCCACGAGATACGGAGTTGCCATCACTCATTCACTCCATCAGATACCAACGGTTTTGGTTTGGACGAAGCAGGCATTGATCACCCTTTTCAATGCGCAGATGGCAACTTCTTTTTTTTTCTTCCAGGGAAGAGCAGCGACGACATCCGGGGGCTGTTTGCCAACACGCACCCGCCGGCTTCGTCGTCTCACGTCACATGAGCACACAAGCATGGCAGCCAACACTACTAGTCACCCCGCGGCGACGACCCCCGTAATCCGTCCGGCACGACGCCGGCACGAGGCACGCCGCAAATAGCGCGGCGCCTCGCGCGCCAACACCGAACCGCCGCTACAGCGACACGGCGCGGCACGGGCGCCTCCCGTCGTCGTCGCGTCGCCATCCCCCACTCCCTCTGCCGTCTGCTGCCGCTGCGCCTGCGTGGAAGCATCTCCGGCCACAAAAGCGCGGGGATTTTTGTCACGAGGGAATTGCAACCGCATCTGCAATTCTGGATGGATGGATGGGTCCACGCGAATGCAGAAGATTGCACACCGTGGCGGGTGCCTCCTTGAGTGTTCAGTTGAGGCGGCAGCGGCAGCGGCAGTTGCACATGCTCCATGCTCCATGCTCGCGTGCTCGCTTTCAGTGCAGTTGCACATTCAGTGCCGCTCGCTTTCTGGAGCTCCCGTACATACCTGTTTTTTTTTCCTCAACTGTTTTCTTCCTTTTTGGCAGCGCAGCAGCAGCGACTTGAGGAGGGCGTCTCGTTTGGTTGGGCCGTGCAACCACTTTGGTGTGGTTTGGTCTCAGTTTATTTACACACACGACACGGTCGAGCGGCGAGAGAGAGGCTGACCGACTGCTACGTGCATTCACTATTAGCAGTACTACTCGTTATAAGCTCTTTGCTCCATCAGAAAGAGATATCTGAACTTTGGAACGCTCGACTGATGGAGCTGCGCAACCGAACGAAATGTTTAAGCAGCATGTTCTGTTAGCTGACGATTGAATAGTGGAGAACGCTTGGATTGATCGATCATACGATGCATATCGCTGTACGGCAACTCTGGTAACATCGACGTTCGG
Organism: Cenchrus americanus; assembly: GCA_947561735.1. NCBI lineage: Eukaryota > Viridiplantae > Streptophyta > Magnoliopsida > Poales > Poaceae > Cenchrus > Cenchrus americanus. Next base: position 5,000,354 of record OX387240.1, on the reverse strand, counting down.
CGCCGGCCTGTCACAGAACACAGAACACAGTACGTGTGGCTACGAGGCTTCCAACGTCGTGTAACGTTGTACGTGCGTGCAGAGATGGATCGATCGGTGTATAGCGCTAGGGCTCGTGATCGATCAGCAACTGCACCGTCATTTATGAAGCGACGCTGTATCTGTATGATGGAGCTAGCGCTCTCAAAAGCAATCGACCAGGGCACAGCGTTCAACGAAAGTTCAACCAACGAACCGTGTGCATGCAGCCCAGTCGCTAATTCGCCACGGGGCGAATGGCGACTATCTCCAGGGAATGACAACGGCCATTGGACTGGATGGTGACCTATCAGTAGGCCTGTACTGTACTGCTCCCTGCCGCACATACTATATCCGTCACGAGTTGCACGCGCTACGCAGAGACGATCAGACCACGACCCGTCCAGAAATTTAGGAGCTGCGCGGCGATCGAGCGCTAGCTGCCAATCAATCCTAGCCGGCCGGACGGATGGGCGGCGGATGGAGACGCCATCAATGGGCAGCAGCTGGTATAGTTATTGGTGTGTAATCAAGTCGTAAAACTAGATCAAAGTTAATGGCGGGTTTGCGCATGACCAGCTGCAATTCGACACGGCACCGCCACTCGAGAACGTACAGTGTGCGCCAGCAGGCAGCAGCTATACAGAGATGCATACTCCATTTGCGAAGCTGCTGCCAACCCAGCCACGGCGAGAGGAGCCTGCATGCAGTGTGTGTTGTGCACAGGCGAAAAGCCTCGCCCTCGGACACGGAAACAGTTGGCAAGACTGGATGCATGGCATGTCGTCGCCACGGCGTGTCCAGGTTCCTTGCATGCGTGAATGACACCGCACCAAGTGAAGCATATAGTGACCGGCCGGCAATAATATACTCTCATAGCTTTAGAACAAGATTAATGACGGGTCGTCTCTGTGACTAGGGCAGCACGCATGCAACCCGACACAGCCAGCATTCCACTCCGAATCTCCGATCACACAGTGTCCACCAAAAGCGGAGCCACAGCGGCTTCAAGCGGTGCGTGCAGTGTACGAGGACGGCCACGCGCGCCGCGACGGCGAGTACCGCCGGCTACTGCTCCCAGTACTACCCTCTGGGGCACCGCCGGATCACAGTTACCCTCCTTTCTCGAGCGCGGTGGCCGGCCGGCCGGCCGGCGAGAGCACAGCAGCCAATCCTCCGCGGACGCGTCGCGCCGGGCCGATCCCTCCGACCCTCCCTGGAAGGCTGGAGTTTCCATGCTCAGCTAGCACCATTCAACGAACTGCGCACGCACGCAGCGCGATCTCCCCAACCAACCTTCATCAATCGCGACCACAGTATGGGCCACCCCCTTCCAATCAATCAATAACAGCATCGGTCGCCGTCGTCTCACTCCGGCACGCCGCTGGCAGTGGCTCTACCGCTCTGCGCGCTAACTGGATAGCGCGCCCGCGCGCCCCCACTAGTAGCGAGAGCGAGCCAACCAACTAACCCATATCATGGCGAGCTCTAGAGCTTGCTGACCTCGCGCGGGCGCGATGCCTATATATCCTGCCCCCAAGCACACACCCATGCCGTATCATCACCTGCCACTTCGATCTTCCTCGAGGTCTCATCAGTTTCCTTTTCTCTAGCTGCTACCGATCGACCTCTCCCGCATACAAGTGCACAAGCAGGCACGCCATCATCAGGCACAACATGGCCTTCGCGCACGGCGGCGGGTCGTCGTCTCGGGCGGCGGCGGCGGTGATGGTTGTGGTGGCGGCGGCGCTCGCGGTGACGGCGATGGGTGACTTCGCGGCGGACCGAGAGGAGTGCGCGAACCAGCTGATGGGCCTGGCGACGTGCCTGACGTTCGTGCAGGCGACGGCGACGGCGCGGGCGCCGACGCCCGACTGCTGCGCGGGGCTGAAGCAGGTGGTGTCCGCCAGCAAGAAGTGCATGTGCGTGCTGGTCAAGGACCGCGACGAGCCGGCGCTGGGGTTCAAGATCAACGTCACCCGCGCCATGGACCTCCCGGCCTTGTGCAACTACGCCGCCACCTTCTCCGACTGCCCCAGTACGTGATAACGTTACGTTCCGCACACACCTCGATCTCTCCAGTAGTATAACTCTAGTGTACGTACTGAGCCGCCCCAGCGCCGCCGCCGTTGCACCGGCCGTCCAGCGGCACAAGCGTCCAAACTGAGCTAGCCGTGCAGGCGCAGGACGTCCTATACCGTACGTACGCAGGGTCCTCCCGGCGGCGCTACCACAGCTGGGGCCAACAGCATTTTTAGTGCTGATCCGCCTGCAGCTGCAGGGGTTTTTCATATGCACTGGACCAGTGCCGACATGCGCACCGCCGGCCACCAAAGTAGGTGTTATCCGTGCACACACACACAGCGCACAGCACAACAGTTGGTCTTCTCAACTGGTGCTTACAACTTGCCACAGTACAACCGACAACACCGTACCTTTAGCAGCCTGTAGCAGCACCACTGAAGAGCCGCTGCAGCGCACAACTGTAGTACAAGTAGTGAACACCAGTGCTTGACGATATGATCGACTTGCTTGCCACTGCTGCCATATCAGAAAGTTGAGAACTAGCCGTGGGGAAAAATTTCAGAGGCACAGTGACAGCGGGGGTCGATCGAAAAACTTATCATAACCTTGTGGCCAGTTTTGAATTTGAAAGTTCATTTGATTCATCATCTGGTTAATTACGCTCATGTTTGGATGGCACCGACCCTCACCAATCCACCATGCAGAGATTCTGGGGATGTCGCCCAACGCCCCCGAGGCGGAGATCTTCAAGGAGTACGCGAAGAAGCACGAGTCCCAGAACGGCACCACCCAGACGGCCGCCGCCGCCGCCACCGGTACGTGTAAAAACTGCGCTTTTGCTCAATGCATTTCTTTTCCTGCTTGTTCTTCCAGTGGCAACGATCATGACAAAAAATCACATGAGGATTAAGAGCACATGACGACATCTTGCAGTCTACTGCAGGGCAAGGGCGCAAGGCCCATGGCCTTTGTGCTGCGCCTGCCATTGCCCTTGAAACCATCTCAGCTTCCTGTTCCCGTACGTGTTCGTATCCCCCGTAGCGCGCGGGGTTGCGAATTGAACTTGCGATCACGACGTGCCGCGGTGTTACGCCCAGAAAGCTACAGGGAACGCCGCAACCAATCGCGCGCATTCAAGCCTGATCGAGGTGGGTTGGGTGACGGTGACGCGAGAGTTGAATGCGCAACCGTGCCGTACGCGTGTGCGCGCGGCTGGAAACATACAATAATACAGTACGTACGTGGCCAACCAACAGTCGTACAGACGACGTACAGACATGTCTGCCCTCAGGAAATGAAGTGCGGACGAGAGGAAGGATAACCAAAACAAGTGTGTGTACTGTACTGAAACTCTGAAAGCCATGTCCAGAATTATTGACGCCGCAACTGCCTGAGTACAATCCTTAGTACCTTTCAGGCCTCGTTTCATTCGCTTTTTTTTTAAAAAAAAACCTTGTTGCAAATTTTTATGTGAGATTCATGCAGTTTATGCTGGCAAGTTTTTTTTTTTGGCAAGATCATGTGTAGCAGACGATTCTGCATGGATGCACTGTGAAACTGTAGAATAATCGCGCTTGCTTGTTTATGTGTTCTGCAGGTGCCGCTGCTGGTGGGAACAGCGCGAGCTCGTCGCCGACGGGCGGGGCCGGCGCCGGGAGCCAGCCCGGCGCGGTCGTCGTCGTCTACCTCGCGTCGGCGCTGCTCGCCTTGGCTCTTGTCGTCGCCTGATGAGCGCGGCGCATTCATAGCCGGGAGGGGCAGATATATATCTCGGGGTAGAAGAAGGACGCCAGGGATATAAACAGATGAACAGCAAAAGACACGCGTTACTTTTCTTCATCTTCTTTTTTTTCTTTCCTAATTTTGTGTGAGATGTCGAGTTGTGCTGAGTGCTGACTGTGCACCAGCGACGCAGCTCGTACTCCCGGGGCTGTTGTTGGGACTGCTTGCCTTCCAGCCTGGGAATTTAAATGGGGGGGGGGGGGGGGGGGGGGGGGCAGAGACTGTCGAGCTGCCTGCGTGAACCTGATCGAAAAAACTGGCATGTTGCAAGTTTGGTTTTCAATTTTTTTGTTTATTATATCTCCTTGTTTCAACCTTTTATTTCCAAGGCTTCGAGTCATCTTGTGTAAGCAATATTTAGGGCATGTAACAACAAAGTATACCTGGATTATTGTTTATGCTAAAGAAAACTTCATCTTCGTTATTTGCTGCTCTACTACATAACAAGACCGCGGGTATTGGTTCTAAACCATCAACAATTCAACACCACTCTTTTCTCCGTCATCGATAAACTTTTTTATCCTCCGACCTAGTCTCAGACACAAAGTAATGTGCCAGATGTCGAAATCACAATGGCAATCTCACATCATGGACAATGACACGAACATTTTCATTTTTAATTACATTTTGCTGAATGTTTTTTCTGATAAAAAACATGACACTGAAGAAAAGGAAGAGTATGGATGGACACAACAACGAAATAGAAAAAAATCGTCTTGAAAACCATTTTACAGCTACTACTTGTCTACACCGACCAAATAAAGCCGTGTCAACATTAGGACCGTGCTCTGAGACGAGTGCAGCTATTCCTCATTTGAATCCATACCGAAATTCAGTTGTTAAGTTTAAGCGAAATTCATGAATACGCTCCAAATTCGGTTCCTCTTTCTTTATCCCTTTTATTCCTGGAATAAAAGACCCCAAAATCATTTGAGGAACAGCTAAGAGTTAACTGCCCGAGGCTTACCTTACCTTTCCACCTTTGGCAACCGTCAACACGAGTCTTCCCATTCCTTCCCTCTTGAAATTCTCGTCACACGCCAATCGAGACACGGAAATGGTGGAGAACCCGAGCTGAAGCACCCCCAGCCAGCTCAGCGAGGATTCTACTTCTAGAAGCTTCTGGATCCCCCAGAAGGGGGAGGGGGAGCAAGGCTAAGGCCCTGGGACCCAGGGCAGGGAGTAGGGTTTCTCTCGGCGGATGTCGTCGGCCAAGTCGTCGAGGTCGCGGCCCGCCGGCCACTCCGGCGTGTTCCCGGTGAGCGCGGCGCCCGGCTCCGGAGGCGGCGGCGATGGCGGCGTGCAGCTGGCGGACAAGCTCAAGATATTCAAGACCGACAACTTCGACCCCGACGCCTACGTGCAGTCCAAGTGCCGCACCATGGACGAGAAGGTGAGGAATTTCATCCTGCCCGAAATTCGCCTCGAGCGGTGGTTGCGGAAGGGTCGCGTCTTGCTCGCTCGCAATTGGGCGTTACGCGTTTCGTGGAGGAGTGCGAATTGGGCGTGACTACGGTTGAATTATAGAATTTTTTTTTTGCTATTATGAGGATGATTCGCTCTGGGGTTAGATATATGCGAATCTCTAACAAAATTACCACTGCACTGTGGAAATTAAATTTGTCAGGATCAGTTTGCACCCTAGATGTTAGATATAAGCTTGCTCTGGGGTTAGATATATGTGGAGCATGGAGGAAGCAGAGTACTAACCTATTCGAGCAGAGTGCGTAGGTAGAGATGCTATTTTTGCATTATATGTTGGCACAAGCAGAGTGTTTCTAATCATATCTTTGTTATTAATCTTACAAGTGAAAACTCGAGTGTTTGTTCATGTATATATTGAAACAAATCTTTTTGCTTCAAAAACAAACAAAACTTTGGACCCTGCAGCATTTTTAAGGGTAGATTAATCTTGCTTCAGATAGCTGTGAATTCCGAGAGTTACATAGTCCTAGGCAGAGTGATGCTGTTTCCCTTGGTTATTTTTTACTAGAATCCTGTACAGTGCATCCGGTTTTGTCCTAGCCAAAACGCTCTGTTGCCTTTGTTTTTTAAGTACACAGGAGAGTTGCGCATCTTTGTACTAAGAAGAACTAGAGTTTTACAATGTTTGCCGGATCAGCGCACACATTAAACTCTTAAAAATTTGACAACCGGAAGAGAAGTGTTCACTAGTAGCTGGGGTACTGTTGGCATTGGTTATTAAAATGTTACTGTGAGAACCGTGAAGGCTTCTGAAAACGATTAATTTTGCTGTGTACATTTGGATAGTCCTTATGTGGCTATGAAACATTGATTATCTAGATCTTTGCATGCTAAGCTCAACTAATTCATTTGGAAGTAGGGGATCTAGGTCAATTTATGACCACTAAACCATGGAACGAGAGGCAAAAAAAATCTCTGATTTGTTCGCATTGCATTTTACCAGTGAGCATTATCAACTATCACTAGTTCCATGGACAATATTGAATTTGTAAACGATGCGCTTTTTAATTAAATTTAGATGTAGCATTCCATATCCCGGGCAAGTTATAGTCAACTAGGTTAGGCTGGTTGTATATTTGAACTTCGGATATTTTTACTCATGTCAGTTGTCACTGTACAGTCAGTGCTCACTCGTTTGAATGCTGGTGTTTTCTATCTGCTTTGTATCATCAATATTGAGTTGCATGCATGAACCAGTTCAACCCAAAAGCTTAAGCTAATGAGGAAAGGTGGGCAATTCACTTATACTCCAACAGTCAAAGCATATTTGCTTGAAGTACCATAATACCATTGTGATAAAAATCCTCAGAATTCTTGGAGAAGTGAAACAGCACTGATATTCTAAATTTATGACAGGAAATAAGGCACCTGTGTTCTTATTTGCAAGACCTAAAGAAGGCTTCTGCTGAAGAGATGCGCAGAAGTGTTTATGCAAATTATGCTGCATTCATCAGGTGTGGAAAGAAAAGCTTAATTTTAATCTGAATGAAATTTTGTATTGGTAGGAGTTTCCAATATATTGTTTTGAACTGTTCTGAATGAATGATATTAAAAGCTCTCTGCTGCTCATTTATTTCTTACCACCTTCGGAATATAGATGTTCCTACTTTTCCATTGTTGGTGTTTCTCACTGATTTTTGTTAGTATCTGTTAAGTACCATGCTCCAGCAATTAGTTGGTAGTAAAAGCCATCAACTAATTTTCCTTTTATCTTCATAACTAGAAAATTTTCCTTTAGGAATCATCAAATTTGGGGCGTCCAAAATTATAGTTACATATTTAACATAAGCTACCAACCTACCATGTTTTTGACATAATTGCTATTTTCTCCTATGTATAAGTTCATGAATTTCGAATGCATTCCTGAACCTAGTCTCCTGGTACAGAACATCAAAGGAGATATCAGACCTTGAAGGGGAGCTGTTATCTGTTAGAAATCTACTAAGTACACAGTCAGCTTTAATTCATGGTCTATCCGAAGGAGTTCAGATAGATTCATTGAGTACAGGGCCTGAAGGTTCCACTGAGGAAGACATAACATCTGTTGAAGATCAGGAGCCATCAGAAATATGGAAATGGTCTACAGATTTCCCTGACAGGCTTGATGTTTTGCTAGCTGAAAGAAGAGTGGATGAAGCACTGGATGCCCTGGATGAAGCAGAACAGATTGCCGCTGATGCAAAGCAGAAGGGGACTCTAACTACTGCTGATATTCTGGCTTTAAAGAGGGCTATATCTGAAAATCGTCAGAAATTGGCTGATCAGCTAGCTGAAGCTGCTTGCCAGTCTTCTACGTGTGGTGTTGAGCTTCGCGCTGCAGCTTCTGCCCTCAAGAGACTTGGTGATGGACCTCGTGCTCATAGTTTGTTACTGACTGCACACAACCAAAGGCTTCAATTAAACATGCAAACAATACAGCCATCTAGCACATCATATGGTGGGGCATACACTGCTTCCCTTGCACAGCTAGTTTTTCGCGTTATATCGCAGGCTCTTAGCGACTCTGTCGAGGTCTTTGGTGATGAGCCAGCATACATGTCCGAACTGGTTACTTGGGCTACTAAGCAGGCACTGTCATTTTCACTGCTTGTAAAGAGGCATGCTTTAGCCTCTTGTGCAGCTGGTGGGGGCTTAAGAGCTGCTGCGGAATGTGTGAAGATAGCACTTGGTTATTCAGAGTTGCTGGAAGCTCGTGGTCTATCACTTTCAGCAGTTCTTATGAAGCAATTCAGACCCTCTGTTGAGCAAGCATTAGATTCCAATCTGAGGAGAATTGAAGAGAGTACTGCTGCTTTAGCTGCAGCTGATGACTGGGCACTCACCTATCCTCCAACCGGTATACGTGCATTTGCTAGATCATCTGCTGGTAATCTGGCACTCCAGCCGAAGCTCTCAAGCAGTGCTCATCGTTTCAATTCAATGGTTCAGGTAATGTTCGTTCCTTTAGAAGATGAAAAGAAATGTTTCTAATTGCGGCGTATTTTCTGTTATGTGATATATTGTTAATTGCCCTTTTCACACTTTTATATGCAACATGTATAGTTATTTCCATTAACTGTGAGTCAAGACATGCAGTAGCTTATTGTATTTAAATGGAACTTTGACATGCAGGATTTCTTCGAGGATGTTGGGCCACTGATCAGCTTACAACTAGGTGGTTCTGCAATGGATGGGCTTCTGAAAATATTTGATTCATATGTAATTTTGCTCATAAGTGCTCTACCAGGGTCAGTGGATGATGAAGTTAACTTGGAAGGTTTAGGGAATAAGTTTGTTAGAATGGCAGAGACAGAGGAGCAACAGTTAGCATTGTTAGCTAATGCATCTTTACTAGCGGAAGAGTTGCTACCCAGAGCAGCTATGAAGCTGTACTCTGCGAACCCAGTCAGAGGTTCTGACAGACAAAATCGCGCGGCAGAGCAACGAGAATGGAAAAGGAAGCTACATCGCACGATAGAGAAACTTAGAGATAGTTTCTGCAGACAACATGCTCTAGATCTTATATTCACAGACGATGGTGACAGCAATCTGAGCGCAGAAATGTACATAAATATGGATAATACTGTTGAAGATCCGGAATGGGTTCCTTCTTTAATTTTCCAGGTATTTCTAATATTTTTGGCATGTGATGGCAGGTTATGGAAATTTATTCGTCGCATGTTGCATGCACCATGTAAACTTTCCCAAGAACCTCTCGTTTCCTGCATCATCTGATCAGCACCTCATTGCAGGAATTATATGGAAAATTAAATAAAATGGCAAGCATTGCGGCAGACATGTTTGTTGGTAGGGAAAGGTTTGCTACATTGCTTATGATGCGGCTTACGGAGACAGTCATGCTTTGGCTCTCAGAAGACCAGAGCTTTTGGGAAGAGATCGAAGAGGGGCCAAGGGCTTTGGGTCCACTCGGACTTCAGCAGGTTGGCTCCTTTAACTGGTTATACGTTTTGTCGTTTCCCCTCTCCAGTTAAGGGGGTTGCAACGCCTCCCAGACCTTTGCGTGATTGCAGAGGGCCCCTTTTACATGTTATATACCACGAGTCCACGATTCACATTTCCACCTTCCTTTTCAGTTCTACCTGGACATGCGATTTGTCATCCTTTTTGGGCAAGGGCGTTTCTTGTCACGGCATGTGCATCAAGTCATACTGAACATCATTGATAGGGTGATGGCGGCATTTTCTGCTACTGGGATGGACCCTGATAGGTAATTAGTGTGTACTGAGTAACATTTTATCTCGTTTCAATTCATCCTTCTTGTGCTCAGTTAATTATTGTGTAGCGTTGCACTGAAAAAGGCGCATACAGCACCCTTCAAAGTTCAAACTGAAGCTAACCTGCTCACCTACTGTCTGCAGGGTCCTTCCAAGCGACGACTGGTTCATCGACGTTGCCCAGGAAACGATCAGTAGGATCAGCGGGAAGCCACGAGTTGCCAATGGGGAGAAGGAGGTGAACAGCCCGACGGCCTCCGTGTCTGCGCAGTCCGTGTCGTCGGTTAGATCTCATGGCAGCTCCTAGTTGTGCAGTGCAGGTTAGAGATGCAGGTCCTTGTACAAATACTGTAGTGAATTCGTTCCTTCAATTTGTATATTTCTCTCCTCTATATATATACTCCCTAGCTTTGCGTGGATATGCCATATGTTTGTGCCGGTATATATGAGAGTGATTGCCTTCCTATATCTAGTAATAGAAAATCCATGAAACATTGTTCGGCACTGCTAGCGCCCGGACGTCCGATCCGGGCGCTAGCGTCGGACGGCTCTGTGGCCGTTAGATCTTAGGATCCTCAATCGTCAGCCGTTAGATCTAAAGACTACCAGGTAAATGTTGCGAGCGTGTTGCGAATATGTTACGAAAATGTTGCGAACGCGGTTGCTTGCAACATCCAACATCAGGAGTCTTCCTTCTCTCCTCCCCCATGTTGCGACCATGTTGCGACTACATTGCGGCCATGTTGCGACCCGTGTTGCGTGCAACATCCAACATCAGGAGCCTCTTCTCCCTTTTCCTCAACACAACACCCAACACCACGTGTCTGCAACATCGAAACGTAGCGTCTACAACATTGAAAAAATAATGTTTGCAACACCCAACAGCACATGTCTGCAACATCGAGACTCAGCATCTACAACATCGAAAATTAATGGTTGCAACATCCAACATCAGAGGGGCTACCCTCTGGACACAATACAGAACATGTCGCAACACCAAAAATCAACATTCGCGACATCTAAAAATTAATGTCTGCAACGTAAAAAATATGTTACAAGTAGTTGCAACATCCGCAACATTCGAAAACAAATAGTTGCAACATCAGGAATCAAACGTTTGTGTTGGGGATCAACATCCGCAATGTTGAAAAATCTAGATCTACTTTTGCAACATCCACACGAAACTCTTGCAACATTCTTGTGAGACATCTGAAACACGTGGCACATACGCTTGCAACATGCACCACAAACCCTACCGCGAGCTCCACGAGCTCCTCCAGCACACATGACGGAGGAGCGAGGAGCGCCGCTCGCCGTAGAGAGCCCACCCTCACGCCACGTTCCTCCCCGGTCGAGATCCCCGCGGGCCGAATCGAGGCCTCCCTCGAGTGCGCGCCGTGGAGGTCGCCGTCGTCGCCTCCCTCTTCTCTTGCACCATGGAGGAGCTCCCGTCGGCCCGGGATGCGGCCTCCCCGTCGGGGAGCTCCACCTCGTCGGCTCGGGCGGCGGGCCGCGCGCGGCGGGAGCTCCACCCCCGCGGCCTCGGCGCGTGGCTCGCGGCGGAGCTCCCTCGCGGCCGCCTCCTCCGGCGTGGAGCTCGCAGCGGAGCTCCCACCGCCTCCCACGCGGAGCTCCCTCGCGACCGCCTCCTCCGGCGCGGAGCTTGCGGTGGAGCTCCCTACGGCTGCCGGCAAACGCATCGGCTGTAAGGCTCGCGAGAGGAAAAAAACTGGTAGCATGTTGGTCTGCTGGAGCAGAGGTGAGAAGATAAGATAAGGCATCGAGTGGTTGTGTGGTTGTGCTGGCGCGGGCGTCCGATATTTGTCCCGGGCGTCGGACGTCCGTAACCAAGCGTTACCGAACATTGTTTCAAAGCTGCTGGGGTGGGTGCCGACTTGTACTGGTCGTTCACTTCGGCTGTTAAGCCTGTTATTATCAGTTGTATTATTCTGCGCTCAAACCACGCGCCTTGGGTTCGGTTCACCTGCCGTTGGAGGAGAATGAAACCGCCTCCCATCTCATGCTCGTCATGCCTCCCTCCTCTCGTTGCTATTGGGTTGGAGAAAAACCTGTCATGCCCCGGTGACCGGGTCACAGAACTTGCACGTCAAGCCGTGCTCCGTCCGTCATCGCTGGCGATCATTGCCAATCCCCAGCCATCATGGAGCGCTTTAGGTCGCGATCCGACGGCCAGGATCGACTGACGCGTTGCCCTTTAAACTCCCCGCTAGAAGCACTGCCAACAAAAAGGATTTTTCTATCCTGAACATCACCAACCGCAACTTGACAATTGAGACCATGACAGTGCATGGAAATAGCGCACAGGACTTGCGAAAATGGACGTCTCCCTCACAAAGTCACGAAGACTTCACTCACTTTTGAACCCTTCAACTCCTTTGACTTCTGTCCTCTCTCCGCGCGCCACACTTCCGGTGCTACTATATAGCAGGAGCAGCATGACTCCAAAACACCAAATCTCAGCGGCGAACCACACACATCGTCACATCATCACCAGTTCATCGCCACCAGGCACGAACAGCACCGTGCTCGAGAGCCATGTCGAGGCCGTCGTCGGCACCATCACCGTTGCTCCTCCTCCTCCTCCTGTCTGCGGCGGCGCTCGCCGCCACCGTCGTCCGCGGCGACCCGGAGCCGGTGCAGGACTTCTGCGTGGCGGCGCCGCGGGGTAGTAGCAACGCCACGGCGTCGCCGTCCCTGGCGGCGTTCCCGGGCCTCCCGTGCAAGCCGGCGTCCGCGGTTGTCTCCGACGACTTCTTCTTCGCGGCGCACGCGCGCGCCGCGAGCACGGACAACCCGGCGGGGGCCGGCGTCACGCCGGGCAACGTGGAGGCGTTCCCGGGGCTCAACACGCTCGGCCTGTCCCTCAACCGCGTCGACCTCGCCCCCGGCGGCGTCAACCCGCTGCACACCCACCCGCGCGCCGCCGAGCTCGTGCACGTCGAGGAAGGGGAGATGCTCGTCGGGTTCGTCAGCACGGAGGGGAAGTTCTACTCCAAGGTGGTGCGGCCCGGGGAGAGCTTCGTGATCCCGCGCGGGATGATGCACTTCCAGTACAACGTCGGCGCCGCCCCCGCGCGCGCCATGACGGTGTTCAACAGCCAGCTGCCCGGCGTCGTGCTCGCCGCGCAGTCCCTGTTCGGAGCCGAGCCGGAGGTGCCGGACGCCGTCCTGGCCAAGAGCTTCCAGGTGGACGCCGAGATCATCAAGCTACTCAAGTCCAAGTTCCGGAAAGGATAGTGGGCACTGGTCATGGTGTGGCCGGCCACATACATGGCTGAAGTTGCTCGCTAGTTTTGTCCCATACTAGTTTCGTTTTGAGTACATATACAACGTTGTTTCGCATTCGATACGATTAATTTGATATTTGGATCGATGATGATGATAAATAAAGTTCATACATACACGAATTACTGACCAAGTGACCAAGAGTCTAGCTAGTTAGGACAAATATGAATACATTATGGCAAGATAATTTTATTTCAGCTCGACCGAATCATTCCTATCTTCTTTGGCTTCCTGCACTCCGAGGCAAAGTGACCATAGTCTCGGCAGTTGAAGCAACGAACCTTGGACTTGTCGAACTTCCTGTCTTTCTTGCCGTGGTCGTTGCTGCCCTCCCCGTCTCCACAGCCACTTCCATGGCCGACGGCCTCTGAAGGGATACGGGGTGGCTACGCTAGCGCAAAACAAAATTTTCCCCGCAAAACAGGAATTGCTGCTGTCAGAGATCACGGGATTACCACTAGACGCGCAGATGCAGCGGAACCGTCTCGATGTAGACGAACGCGTCGAGGGTAGCAGGCAGTGCAGTTGCTCACGTTCTTCTTGACTTGCACGTGCGGCTCGTCCGATCCAAGTGCTCCAGATGTAGCACCTCCAAGGTATCCACACGTACGGAGAAAGAAGCGACGCACGCCGGACTGCTAGGTCCGCGAGTGCGACGAGTAGGGAGCGTTGGCAGCGCGGCTGCTACTTGAGAAAGTTGTGTCTTTTCAGTAGGGGTGTGGTCCATATTTATTGGGAGGAAAACCCCCCACACCATCATCCATTAGCAATACGGGACTAATAGATGGTGTACCCCTTCCAATACTAACGGGCTTTACAACATTTGTGGCCCATTAGGACTTTTACACCATAATGGATCAAATCCATCTGAGCCCACTAGTGGATCAAATCCAGCTTGACTCTAGGGCATATTTCCAACGATCTCCCACTTGCACTAGAGTCAACTATGCAAGTATATTCATCCTCATTCGGCTTCCAACCCCTTAAGTGTGTGACCCTATAGGTTCACATACACATAGACTTGACCCGAGTACATTACTCGATCAATAGTTGATAGCGGCCTCTAGCAAAACGTGTCAACTCCTATGCATACGTAAAGATCTTATCAGACAAACCATCACAACAATTCATACATACTATTCCCTTTGCCTCACGATATTTGGTCTAGCTCCAAGCTGACCTCTCTTTCTCGACACTGTGATTCGGATCATCAAAAGGGGGTTAACCCTTAACCCAAAGACGGCCATGCATTTCTTGATCCGATCACTCGAGGGGCCCAGAGATATCTCTCTCAAGTAGAGGGGCAAATTCTATCTTGATTGACCATGCCTCACAAAGATGCTTCCCGACAAACCCGAAAGTCATCTTTATGACTACCCGGGCCTGGAGTAGCGGTTGATGGCCCCTAAGTAGGTCAATTCACATCTTGAGTACATGCGACAATCTCAAGTCTAAGGACATAGCGTATACGTTGTGTAAACAGAGAACAAGGTCTCAAATTGGGTCGATCCGGCCCCATGTCATACATGTGCCCACATTATTAGTTATACATCTCCATGTTCATGACTTGTGAAACATAGTCATCAACTAATTCATGTGCTAGTCATTAACTCATACTAGAGACAACTTTTCAATAACCATACAAGTAAAAGAGTTTCACAAACAATTCACATAATTGCCAATCAAATACAAGTCACCTTTCATGGATATTCAATAAAAGAACCAAGTGACATGGATATAATGAAATATAATCATCTCTATAATTCCTTATAGGACATATTTCTAACATTCTTCCACTTGCACTTGAGCTAATCTAGAATATATCTAATACCCATAGCTCTCATGTGCGCCTCATGCTTAGGTCCGTGGAAGGGGTTTTGTCAAAGGATCCGCAACATTCAAATCCGTGTGTACTTTGCATATCTTGATATCACCTCGTCTAACGATCTCTCGTATCAGATGAAATTTCCGCAGTACATGTTTATTCTTTTGGTGGTTCCTTGGCTCCTTTGCTTCCGCAATAGCCCCATTGTTGTCACAATAAAGATCCAACGGGCTAGAGACACTCGGAAACACACCAAGTTCAGAAAGGAACTTTCTTATCCAAACACCCTCCTTTGCAGCTTCCGAAGCCGCGATGTACTCGGCTTCGTTGTAGAATCGACCACTTGTCTCTGCTTAGAACTCTTCCGGCTCACGGCTCCACCATTTATCGTAAATACGTATCCTGATTGCGACTTGAATCGTCTTGGTCAGTTTGGAAACTAGCATCGGTGTAACCCGTTACAACGAGCTCCTCCTCACCTCCATAGACTAGGAACATGCCTTTAGTCCTTCTTAAGTACTTAAAAACATTTTTAATCGCTGTCCAGTGACCCTCACCTGGATCGATTGGTATCTCGCTTGTAATACCGTGTGCATACGAAATATCTGGACGTGTACATATCATTGCATACATAATAGATCCGATGGCCGAAGCATACGGTATTCTACTCATGCGTTCCCGCTCATCAGTTGTCGAAGGACACTGAGTCTTGCTAATATGTATGCCATGTGACATAGGCAAGAACCCTTTCTTTGCCTCTTCCATGTTGAACATTTTCAACACTTTATCAATGTAAGTGTCTTGACTTAATCCTATAAGCCTTTTTGATCTATCTCTATAGATTTTGATGCCCAAAATGTATGCCGCCTCACCTAAGTCCTTCATTGAAAAACTATTTTTTTAATGAGGTCTTAGCGGCCTCAAGCATAGGAATGTTATTTCCAATCAGTAATATGTCATCCACATATAAGATTAGAAATACTATAGAGCTCCCACTTGCCTTCTTGTAAACACAAGGCTCTTCTTCACTCTGAATGAAGCCAAACCCTTTTACCACCTCATCAAAGCGAAGGTTCCAACTCCAAGATGCTTGCTTCAATCCATAAATGGATTTTTGAAGTTTGCACACCTTTCCAGCATTGGTTGGATCAACAAATCCCTCAGGTTGTGTCATATACACATCCTCAGTCAGATTTCCATTTAGGAAAGCTGTTTTGACATCCATCTGCCATATCTCATAATCGAAATATACAGCTATAGCTAGAATGATCCGAATAGATTTAAGCATCACTACGGGTGAAAATGTCTCGTCGTAGTCAACCCCTTGAACTTGTCGAAAACCTTTTGCAACAAGTCGAGCTTTATGGATGTGAACATTTCCATCCATGTCCCTCTTCTTCTTATAGATCCATTTGCACTCTATGGGTTTAACACCATCTGGCGGGTCAACCAAGTTCCAAACTTGATTGTTATCCATGGAATCTATTTCGGATCTCATGGCACTTTGCCATTTCTCGGAATACGGGTCCATCATTGCTTCCGCATATGTCATAGGTTCATCATTGTCTAACAACAATATGTCGCGCTCTCCCGCGATCATGAGATTGAGCTTATCGGTTGCGCGACGTGCCCTTTCGGACCTTTGTGGTTGTGGTGGTGCTTCTCTTGCCACGGCATCTCAACTCGTTCAGCTACATTAGCATCAATTGTGAAATCTTGCCCAACCGGCTCATCTTGAACTTCTTCAAGATACACCTTCTGTCTACATTTTTTTTAAGAAACTCTTTCTCAAAGAAAACGCCGTTCTGAGCGACAAACACTTTGCCTTCTGACCGGTTGTAGAAATAATATCCCAAGGTTTCCTTTGGATATCCCACGAATATGCACTTGTCCGATTTAGGTGTTAATTTATCTGATTGAAGTTTCTTCACATAAACCTCACAACCCCAAATTTTCAGAAAAGATAAACTGGGAGTCTTACCAGTCCACATCTCATATGGTGTCTTAACTACGGACTTAGAAGGTACCCTATTTAAAGTGAAAGTCTGCGGTTTCTAGAGCATAACCCCAAAATGACAATGGTAGGTCCGATCGGCTCATCATTGATCGGACCATGTCCAACAAGGTTCGATTACGTCGCTCGGATACACCGTTTCTTTGAGGTGTTCCGGGTGGCGTAAGTTGTGGAACAATTCCGCAACTCTTTAGATGATTGCTAAACTCATGGCTCAAATACTCACCTCCACGATCGAACGCAAGGTCTTGATTTTCTTGCCACGTTGATTTTCTACTTCACTCGAAATTCTTTGAACTTTTCAAAAGTTTCGGACTTGTGCTTCATTAAATAGACATAACCATATCTACTTAAATCATCGGTGAACGTTATGAAGTATTGGTATCCACCTCTAGTCGTCGTACTCATTGGTCCGCACACATCCGTATGTATGAGTTCCGGTAAGTTCGAGGCTCTCTCGGAAAACCCGAGAAAGGCATCTTGGTCATCTTGCCTAGCAAACAAGCTTCACATGTCTCGTAGGATTCAAAATCAAACGAAGTTAAAAGTCCATCGTTATGGAGCTTCTTCATGCGCTTTTCAACGATGTGACCCAAACGACAATGCCATATGTAGGTAGGACTTAAATCATTAGGTCGAGACCTTTTAGCACTTATGTTACAGATAGGTGAATCATCAAGATTTAAAACAAATAAGCCATTCACAATGGATGCACAAGCCACAAACATATTATCCTTAGAGATCACACAACCATTGTTTTCACTCGCAAATGAATAACCATCCTTCATCAAACATGAAGGGGATAAAATGTTTCGACTCAAACTAGGAACAAAATAACAATTATTCAAATCCATAATAAATCCTGACGGGAGGTGGAGTTGCATCGTCCCGACGGTCAACGCAAAGAACTCTTGCATTATTGCCCACACGGAAATCAACTTCTCCTTTTCCAACGCTTCTACTTCTTATCATTCCCCGTGTCGAATTGCAAATGTGAGCAACCGATCCGGTATCAAATACCCAAGAATTAATGACGGTATTAGCGAGGAAAACATGATCCGTACAATAAACATGAAGTGTACCGAAGTGGAAGTACCCTTGCTTCCCTTGTTCTTCAAAGAAGCTAGGTACAACTTGCGGTTTCTTTTCCAATGACCAATTTCCTTACAATGAAAACATTCGGCATTGGCGAAACTGGACTAGCCTTGGGCGTCCGGTTTGGCATGGGGATCTTATCCTTGGCCTTGCCTTTCTTCTTCCAAGACTTGCCCTTCCTTTTAAAGGTCGGCTTGTTTTGGATCGCCATCACATGACCGCCGCCGCGTGCCTTTCTTGATGTCACTCTCTCTTTGTCTTTAGCATACCACACAGTTCATTCAAGCCCTTCTCCACCCCATGCATATGGTAGTTCG
The DNA here is from genome assembly GCA_947561735.1 of Cenchrus americanus. NCBI lineage: Eukaryota > Viridiplantae > Streptophyta > Magnoliopsida > Poales > Poaceae > Cenchrus > Cenchrus americanus. Next base: position 4,982,273 of record OX387240.1, on the reverse strand, counting down.
AGATGAAGTTCCCATACCTAGGCGGAAGAGATGTGAGAATGAAATCAGTGGACAACTCCTTGCCCAGTGGGAAGCCTAGCTTCTCCAACCTTTGAACGTAACCAACCATTTTGATTACATGTGGTCCTACTGGCGCGCCTTCTGCCAATTTGCACTCCACAAAGGCTTTAGAGACATTGAACCTTTCGGTCCCTAGCCCGTGTGGCGAACATATCATTGAGTGCCACGACCATATCGTGCACATGGACTGACTCAAACTGCATTTGCAAGTCAGGTTCCATACACGCAAGCATAAGGCAACCCACTTCAAGATCGACATCCCATGCTTTCTTGTAAGCGTTCTTTACAGCGAGTGTTGCATTTTCATCAGGCTCATCGGGTAAAGGGGTGTCTAGAACCTCTTCCTTTTTCTCAGCCTTGAGAATAATTCTAAGGTTACGGATCCAATCCGTATAGTTCGTTCCATTCAACTTGTCCTTCTCAAGGATCGTACGCAAAGAAAATTCCTTACTAGGTGCCATGTACAACAAAATAATAAATGCAAAATACTAAGACAAAATATCCATGACTGAGTAAAATAAAAGAATTTACTCCCACTAAAATCAATATCCCCACATTGATACTTAGTGATTCAGAATCCACAACTAACAAGTCTACTAGTGAGCTTTTGCGTCACCGCTAGTAAACAAGGTAGATCGGTAAGCAACTCTTTGCTAATCATATCACATATGACTCCCGTTGCTGGGTGACATCTCTATGTCTAGGCTCCCAACCTTTATGCCCCAAAGTCCTTAACCGTTAAGATGACTTTGATAAGCAAACCAACACTTATGCGTGTAAGTATCCGATACAAACCCGTCTAGTCAAGGAAAACTAGTGGCACCCTAATTTCATAGACCCACCACTAATTGTACGAGACGTGGGACGGTGAGGGCTTGTTAACTTAAAATTCCAAAGGGATCGTTCTACTCGTAACATCACACGCAAGAAAATAACATTGTCGCATGTAAAAGTATAACGGTAAGAACGACATTCACACAGTTGTAACACGGTATGGCCTATTGTCGCATGGTGATCTCCATCTCCATTGACCTGTACATCATGTTGATCTCCATCTCCATGATCTGTGTGTGCCATCCTCCATGTGATGAGTCCTCCAAGAACTATCTAACGCGTGCTAGTAATGAAAGTTACACAATCACGTATTAGATCATCACAAATTTATAAGCAGACCATTACATTAATTTTGACAATACATGTGGCTCTAGCCGTATTGCCGTACGCGTGACATGCAGGTCACGAATAAATTACACACATGCATCACACACACATATAGGCCATACCGATCACAAAACCTGCAAAACAGATTATCACAATTCTGACGTCCAAACTTAAAATGCCCGAAAAGCCATCTTGCATGCTGAATTTGGCAAAACAAATTTCATCGAGACCAGCAAAGCTGGTTTATCACATGTGTAAATTTTCTTGTACATCAATTTTCGTATAGAAAACGTCTTCATCCGAGTTAACCACGAAAAGTTATGGCTGTTTTACCGAACAACATGTTTTCTGGTTTTTCCCGGGCCGGTAGAGATCCAATCTGCCACCGCCACGCATCCCATGCGCCTGGCACTTGATCTAACTTCGATTCGACCAATCCAATTGAACTCTTTCTCGTTGTGACTGGGTTTACGTGTATCACTTAACTCCGATGGCGGAATTCCGACCGGTAGGAGTAATTCGTTACACGACCATCACGTCAAGAACACGAAGCCGATCAAAACTTTGATCTACATCTGCATATCTCCATATGCACACATCCCGAATCTAAAACTTAGCAGCTACGGCTCTGATACCATTGAAGGGATACGGGGTGGCTACGCTAGCGCAAAACAAAATTTTCCCCGCAAAACAGGAATTGCTTCGCCGTCACTAGACGCGCGGATGCGGCGGAACCGTCTCAATGTAGACGAACGCGTCGAGGGTAGCGCGGGCGGTCGCTTGCTCACGTCCTTCTTGACTTGCACGTGCGGCTCGTCCGATCCAAGTGCTCCGGATGTAGCACCTCCAAGGTATCCACACGTACGGAGAAAGAAGCGACGCACGCCGGATCGCTAGGTCCGCGAGTGCGACGAGGAGGGAGCGTTAGCGCGCGGCCGCTACTTGAGAAAGTTGTGTCTTTTCAGTAGGGGTGTGGTCCATATTTATTGGGAGGAAAACCCCCCACACCATCATCCATTAGCAATACAGGACTAATAGATGGTGTACCCCTTCCAATACTAACGGGCTTTACAACATTTGTGGCACATTAGGACTTTTACACCATAATGGATCAAATCCATCTGAGCCCACTAGTGGATCAAATCCAGTTGACTCTAGGGCATATTTCCAACAGCCTCTTGCACCGAACCATGTTAGGCGGTTAGGCCACCTACGCTGGAACCATCCTCACCTCTCCTCTTCATCTCAGCCTCCCACTCGGCATGGGTCATCAAGCCACGATCTCGCAGCCGGATCTCGTGTGCTTTGAGCCGGCCGACGAGGTCTTCCACGGTCATCGACTACAAGTCGCAAAGCGCCTCAATGACGACAGCAATCTGGGTGAACTTGGGAGACACGGCCCAGAGGAGCTTCCAGACGACGTACTCCGCCGCCACCTTGCCGCCGTGACACGCGATGCGATGTCGTCGACGGTCTCCAGATCCTTCTGCTCACCACCTCGAGCTCGCGCCTCAGGGGCTCCGAGGTACACCTTCATCCTGATCGCCCATGTCACGTAGTTACTGCTGGTGAGCGCCGGGCACGGGAGCGACGCCAAGAAACCATCCTCCATGGTCGAGAGGCTCACGCGCGTCACACGCACCTTCTGGGCCACCTCAAGTGTCAGGCTGGCCGCGGGCAGCACTACATCCGCCTCCTCCTGCTTGGTCGGCGCCGGCGCAGTGTGGGAGGGCGAGTGGAACTCTAAGGAGAACAGGCAGCGACGACCGACGACGAGGGGCGGGATGAAGGGGGACGGCTGCGGTAGAGGCAGCGGCAGCAGCGGAGGGTGAGGTCCGGGAGACGAGGTCGTGGATGCAGCGGCGGCGGCCGCGGGTGGGGGCGAGATGTGGAGAGGAGGGACTGGAGTGGAGCGGTTCCTGTCGGTTCGTTGGGCTGTGAGAATTGAGAAAACAAGAAATGGTTGCCGTTCGGCATGGAAAAAAATTGTGTACGCGCGGTGCGCATGCGACGCCCGGTGCGCACCGTCGCGCGATGCGCTCCATCTGCCATCCGACGTCCGTAACGCCTAAGCCTGTCGCACGCCTTTTTTTGGATTCCTTCGGAGGCTCAGCACGCGCGGCTCCCGGTAGAGTGTCGATCGGCTCCGGCTTCCTCCACTGGGCGAACTGAATGACTACCGCACATTCAGTTTCGTCAGTAACACTCTGAAACAGTGAGAAAGTTCGAACTTTAGGCTCCGATTAAAATTAGTAAACATATTTCGCTATTCGAACCAATTCAACCACAATAAATCTTGACTTCCAAAACTTATTTATCATCAACAAAATCTGCTATCCTACAAAGCAAATTGCTCACAAAATAATTGCAAACTTCCATGATCATCACAGTGGTTAGGCGCCCCAGACTAAGTCTGGTGCCCACGCCCTCCAATGCTGACATCAATTTTAGGAACTCTCTTAAAATTAATTAACTCGAATATCTAGCTCAACAAATGAGAGTACATGTTCACCAATGTTCAGAGATCCCATTTTGCTATTGTTGAGCCAAAGTTTAGATGTAAAGTTGATCACAAATAAATTTGAAATACAGTTAACTGATGTTGTTTCATTCTGTGAATTTTCGGATTGTGAATTGCCGAATACAGTTAACTGATGTTGTTTCATTCTGTGAATTTTCAGATTGTGAATTGCCTGTAGTCATCGATTTTGAACCCTGCAAAAGAATTTACTTGTATAAAAGATGAAAGGGGTAATACAGAGTAGATAAGAAATACAACTACCGAAGAATTTAGCTATTTTGTCACAGCCTACAGGATACTAAGACTCTGATATTAGCATTCTCATAACCTCAAAATACAGCAGACTCTATTAACCAGACATGACTCTGGAAACAGAGCAATGTCTTTGGATCCATCCACTCCACCCCCGAGCTTCCATTCAATCATTGCTTGTTTGCAGAAAGTTCCATTGCTAATTGAACCCTGCAATTGTTAGCAGAAAGTTTCAGGTTAGGTCTGAAATTCTGAATCGAAGCTCACAGCTTGCAAAAAAATTGAACCCTTGTCTGATGAGCTTGAGTTCCAGGCCGTTGCTCAACGAGGTCGACCCTGATTCCTCGTTGTTGTTCAGGGCCTGAGAATGAGCAAGCTGCAGACAAAATTGTTACAAAAACATATGAAGATTTTGTGGAGATGGCCTTTGAAATCTGACAAGCCGATGACGAGGCCGGCTACCGCGTCCCTCTCTTCCTGTGGGAGCCGAGCAGTAGGCGCGCGGCCTCACAAGCTGCACGAGTGCGACGGGCCGCGGAATTGGCCGCGCGAGCCGAGCCGGACAAGCGGAGAGGGCAAGCGTGCGGTAGCCGGAAATCCTATCCAATCCTGCAACGACGCGTGGGGGTGCGCACGGTGGACGCGGTGCGCCCCGCGCGCACTCAATTTTTTCGGTTCGGCACAGCCATTGCGCGCTGCACGAAAATGAATATAATTGGAGTAAGATTGGAGCGGGCAGCGATTGTCAATCAACTTGAACAAAATGTGCCTTTAAAAAAAAACTGTGAACAAAACGAAACACCCCCAATCAGCTATATACTCCTTCTATTTGGAGTACGCAGAATGCCAAGCATTGCTATATATTCACTCCTTCCATAAAACACCTAGTTTATGCGAAGGGCCACGTCGGATTACACCTTGTGAATTGTGATCTTGTGATCTGTAGATTTGTGCAGTTATTTTTCTCGTTTTTCTCTAAATAGAAATGGCACGAATACTCTCTCAACAACAACAACAAAAACAAAAGAAATGGCACGAATACGGTGACCGTTCCTTCCAAAAGAGAAACTAGTGCAAGTGAAAGCTCAACGTATTGCAAACTGAATGCCAGTACTTTGAAGTTATGATGTTCAGTATATTTCTAGATCTTCCTTCCTGCGGATGCCCGATGTCATAGATCATGCAAGTTCAGGGATACAAATACCATATATGATGAGTTTGGGATCTAGATGACACAATCGTGCAAGTTTAGAATACAAATACCATGCGCTCATTCGGGACATGAGCAGGATCCATGGGGAGATCCCTGATGCTGATGCCATAGATGGTGACGCACTCCGGGTCGTCAATCCCGGGACAACGACGGCGCACCCTCGGTCTGCAGCGTCTCGGCCGCCACGGCATTTGAGATCGATCTTTGAGGATTTGAGATCTTTGAGGAGCTCCCAAGGCCCAATGTTTTGAATTTGCGTACGAGTAGCTTCGATTATAGTATTCCAAACGGGCTGCCCGGCCCGAGCACGGCACGAGTCCGAAATGGCCCGGCCCTATCAGGCACGACGACATTTCCGTGCCGTGCCGAGCCATCATGCCTAAGTGGCGGCCCAAGCACGACACGAAGGGTATTTTTTCGTGACGTGCCGTGCCGTGCCTAGGCACGACGGCAGCACGACAGGCACTAAGGGCCATTCGTCAGGCTCGTGCCGTGCTAGGCACGATGGGCAAGCTACCCCTCATTCAATTTGAAATCAAGCACACATTCACAAGATAAATAAACTTCACATTTTCACAGAATGCTAAACTTCACATTTTCACAGAATGCGCACATTCACAAGATAAGTAAAACACAATTTTTCAAAAGTTTGAGCTGGTGCAATGGTTGCCTCATTAAAAACCTATCTAGGTAAAACTCACACCTCGTGAGAAACCCTAGATAGGGAAAAAGAGTACACCCCAGCTCAATCAAATTCAAATAAGGTTCAAATATTACAGTCCAAGTTTATGTTCATCAATTACAAAAATCTCTAACTCCCTCACTCTACTGCTTCTGGCACATCCAGATACAACTCAGAGTAGTATTCTTCTTCTAGTGACTTGTCCTCAACCAGTTATTGTAGCCTAGCATCAGCAGCCTCCCAATCCTTGGTGCAGGTGAGAATCTCCACCATGTCTGGGCTCAATCGTCGCCGCCGCTCCTCAATGATCTTGCCAGTAGTACTAAAAACAGATTCTGAATATACAGTAGAAACAGACACAGTTAAAACATCTCTAGCTAATATTGAAAGTACGAGATAAGAAAGTTTGTGTTCATGCCACCAGCTAATGATGTTGAACCCATCATCAAATTGGGTGAGACTGTCACTATCCAAGTAGTTAGATAGCTCATTACCAATAGGAGATCCAGCAGAAGCAGAAGCAGAAGCTCTAGTGCATGTTGCTTGCATCAAGGCGGAAGCACTAGTCCTTCTAGTGAGAGAGAGTAGGGGTACAGAAAGAGTTACCAGACCCAGGAGTTGCAAAGATATCATCATCATCTTCATCTGAAAAAATATCATCCCAAGCACTATTCTTCTTACCAGAAGGGACAGGTTGGGCACAAGTTTTCCTCTTAACTGCACCAAACTTCTCATCATATCTCTTAAAAATGATATTAAGTTGAGCCCTTACCTCAGTCAAGTAACATGAGTAATCAACACCAAGCAACTTACCTAAAAACTTGAGAACCTTACTAACTCTAGGATCCAGGATGAAAGCAAAAGAGTAAAGCATAGGAATGTCCTTCCAGTACTTAAAATAAACATCTTTCATGCGAGTAACCACAGGCCTAATCAAAGAACCTTTCTCATTGCCTTTAAGGGGTTTGAAAATAGAAGCATACGATGCAACATGAGAGGAGAAGTAGGATAATAAACACCAGAAAGTGCAACAGTAGCATTATAAAAGCGATCAAGGAGTTCAAACATACTGCGAGCAACGATCCGGTGATCATCCGTTAGAAGCAGACGCTCACCATCAGTTCTAGAATAGTTGCTGTTTATGAAGACGAGAAAAATTGTGCTTGTACGAGAAGCAAATGCTTAAGCATGAGATATGTAGAGTTCCACCTAGCTCACATCCATATCCAAACCAAATTTTCTAGGACGAACATCAACGAAACACAAAACCTCTTAAAGTTTGCAATGCGGCTGGTTAGAAGAATTCAAGAAAGAAACAACGGAGCGAATGTCATCAAGGTAGTGCTTGATCACATCCAGAGCACTTTTAACCATAAGGTTTATTATGTGACAAGCACAACGCTGATGCAAGAAAAGAGTGCCAACATAACTAGAAATTCTAGGTTCTAGAGAATCAATAGTGCCAACATAAGAAGAAAGATCAGAAGCTAATGTTTCAATGGCTTTGTTATTAGAAGAAGCATTGTCCAAAGTAACAGAAAAAACCTTAGCCATTAAACCATATTCATCTATGACAGTAGAAACACGCTCATCAATGTTGTCACCAGAATGAGATTCATCAATCAACCAAAACCCAATTACCCTCTTCTCCAATTGCCATTCAGGATTAACATAGTGAGCAACAACACTAAGGTAATCCTCTTTAGCATTGCCAGACCAAATATCAGAAGTACTAGAAACAGATGAAACATCAGCAAAAGATGCAATAAGTTTTTCAGGTAATCCAGAATGATACTTTATCAAATCTCTAGCTGTGGTTTGTGCAGAGACAGGAGTAAATCTAGGGTTATGAGAATCCCTTATGTACTCCTCAAAAGCAGGATGTGCACCAAAACAGAGAGGAAGATCTAATCGAGCTATCAAACGACATAACCTAGTACGAGCATGATCAACACTATACTCCCAGTGACGAACACTACCATCAGAACTGAATGAAAGCAAAGACTGAGACAGGCGGTTGTTCTCCTTTCTCTTATCACAAGTCTCAATATGCCGCAATAGATGTCCAGTACCAATACGAGATTGACTAGCATACTCATGACCACAATGGAAGCACTTGGCACCAGTCCTTACCCTCTTACCATTGACGGTCGAGTAGATCTTCTCGAAGTCGGGCCAGGCTCTAGAGGTAGCATTCTGCTTCCTCTTGCCGTTGACAGCGCATGCGGCACCATCACCGGCGGCAGCGCCTGTGGCACCATCACCGGCGGCGGCGCCGCGGCACCATCATCGGCGGCGGCACGGCGGCGGCGCTGCGGCACCATCACCGGCGGTGTCACCGTAACGCCCGTGTTTTTAACACCAAATAAATCACCTAATAAATCGTGCGTATTTTCAAAACCGTCCACCGAGCTCGGCTACCCCCCCTTCAAACCCTAACCGTCATCTCTCCCTCTCACCCCGCGCGCGTGCCGCGAATCCCGCCGCACCGCCCGCACCCGGCCGACCCACGCGTGCCTTCCCAACGCCGCGGTCGGCCACCGTGCCGGGAATCCCGCGCACGCCGCGGTCCCGACGGCCGGTCCGCCTCGCCATCACCGCCGTCCCGTAAATCACGCCGACGCCCGGAAAATCGTAAAATCCCGCAAAAACCCTTCCCCCCCCATTTTCCTAACAATTTCCCCAATTTTCTAAACCTTTTCCTCTATTTCTTTTCCTTTCTTTTTCCCATTTTTCTTTCCTTTTCCTTCCTTTTCTTTCTTTCCTTTCTTTTCCTTCCCTTTTTCCTTTTTCCTCTTTTCTTTTTCCCTTTCCCTTTCTTTCTTCTCTCTCTCCCTTCCTTCCTCCTTCCTCCCGCGCGGCCGGACGGCGCCCCCCCCCCCGACCGGCGCCCCCGGCGCCGTTGACTCAAGGGCCCGCGCGCCCGCACCGCGCCACCCCCCCGCACGCCACCATGCCGCCTCCCTCTCGCGCGCGCCGCGGGCCGGCCCCCACGACGCGACGCATCCCTCGCCGTCGGCACCACCCCACCGCGCCGACCGGTCACCTCCACCGCCACCGAGGCCGCCCTCGCCGCCCGCACGTCGGGTCTTGTCCACGCACCGCGCCTCCTCGCCGGCACGAGTTGACCCTCGCCACCGGTCGCCGCCTCGCGAAGCTGCTCGAGCTCGCCGGAGCCGACCTCGCCGGAGCGCCGGTGTGCACAAAAATCTCCCCCGAACCGACCTTGCTCCGGCTATAAATAGCCCCGCCCCGTCCTCGCCGCACCACCAAGCCACCACAGCCCCTCCATTGCCTCGCCGCGCAACCACACCGAGCCACCACCGCAAGCTAGCACCACCAGTCCGCCGCCGCCGCCGATCCGGTCCCTCGCGCCGTCCTAGCCAAAGGTGAGCTCGGGGGTGAGAAGTCCTCGCCCTCCGCCTCCTTTTCCCCCTGCCCCCGGCCGCCGTCGGCCCCTGGAGGGCACCGCCCGCCGCCGGACCGCGGCATCCGGCCCCCCCTCTCCCCTCGTCCGGATCGGGGGAGGAAGAAGGGCAAGTTTGCCCAAACCCCCTCCCCCGTTTCCTTTTGTTCCAAAGTAGCCCCCGTCCTATTTCCCTCTCTCCCCCTCTTTCCAAAACAGCCCCTAGGTTAAGGTTTAATCGTAAAATAAATTCGGTCAAGCCTTAAATCAGGACCTAACCAAATTTATATTACCATTAACACCCCTCGTCCCCATTAATAGAAATTACTAATAGGTCCTTAGCCCCTTTAACCTCTCTTTAACTCGACGTTTCATGCACGATTTTATTCCCGATTATACCCAAATTTCACCACACCTTTCCCCGGTAGTACCCCGCCGAACCAACCCCCTCCCCGGGACGTATATATATACCCCCTCTCCGCTCATTTCCCCTCCTCGAGCTCGGCGGAAATATGTGTGCTAATATTGCTTGCTTGCCTATGTGTGTGCTTGTAGGGCGACGGAGTAGACGGAGGAAGGTACCCCGAGCCGAGAGATCGAGGCCGACTACCGCGAGCGGGAGCCCGAGGTCCCGAACGCCGAGCCGGCACTCCCGAAGACTTCGAAGACGGCAAGTTCAATCTCATCCTTTGATGCATGCTTCTCGTCCTAGTTTTACAAATACACCCGTATACCCGTTTTATAAATTGCATATTGTTTTACCGCAAAAACATGGTAGGATAGCCACCCCCGATTGCTATGATTGAACCTTGTTTTGGCCTAAATGAGTGCTTTAAAAATGTGTGAGTGCTTTCAAAATGTGTGATCGCTTTAAAAATGGAAATGGGATATGTTTGGAAAATGAGTAAAGAACCGGGTAAACGGGATGGACACGTGTGTCGGGAGTATGGGTGAGCTCGTACCCGTGTGGTTGAGCGTGTGGGAGTTGTCCATCTTGTCGATTAAGGACCGGGTTGCGTGACATCTCACCCGACCCAAATTATCGTACAACCACTCGACCGTTGTATGTGGCAACGGCTTAGCATAAACCCCACTAGTTAATCTACTTGCCATCCGGTGTGCGGGTGAGCGACGGGAGAACAAGGAGTAGGGGTACGCTCTATGTGAGGTACGCCCGGTTATGTGGGATAACCCCTTGGGTGCTTCCGTGGTGGCTCGTAGCGTTAGCTAAGGTGGGTAATGGCTTTGATAGGATCCGTACCGACCGAGGTGTCCGTGTGACGGTACCCTACTTGTGGGTAAAGACGTACAACCTCCGCGAGTGTCAAATCTATTAGAATAGCCGTGTCCACGGTATTGGACGAGTCACGGTGTGGTCACAAAAACTAGTGTTTGGGATGGGATGATTTCTGGCGTGAGTCGTTTTCTGGGTGAAGTGTGTGGGCGTGTGCACGGGCTACGACGGACGGGAAGTCCGGTAGTTCTACGGTGATTTTCCTAAAATAATCGAGTCACTTTGGTTATGAAAATGCTTGCGAAATGAACCCCCGCATGTGTAAGTTTGCAAAATGAACCTTAACCCGATCCTTGTTATACTCTATGCATGGATGCGCTTATAAGCCCCTCCGTGGGTGGGGTTGGATTTGCTTTGAGTACGTATGTGCTCACCCTTGTTTTACTAACTATTTTACGGAAGCGGATCTCGATTACATTCCCGAAGACGTTGAGTAGGTCGTTGCCCTACACCCAACCGTGCCTATGTACCCGGGGCCCCTACCGAAAGCTTCCATGGTGTGGTACTGCGAGGAGGCTATGGAAGCCTTTGCTATCGTTGTGTGGTCGTTAGCGTGTGTGTGTTGTTCCTTGTAGCGTTGGCACTACCGTGCCCTCGTGTCGCCGTGATGTAAAAGGCGATTCCACCCGTTGTAATAAATGTGTTACCAGCCTCCTGGGACTGGTATTTGTGTCACATTTAGTCACCTCTGATGAGGGGACGCTTCAGGTGGTATCAGAGCCGCAGGTTGGCCGTAGGACACGACCCCTAGGATACGAGACCTCCTCTGGCCCTCTCTAACCTTTCCTTTGCTAAGCTCATCTTCTCCCAAATCCTTACCTTGATTCTTGCCTGTTTCCAGATGGCTAACCCCGAATGGAACGGAGGAATCTGCCCCGTCCAGCCTCGGCCTCCCTAACTTTGTTGCTACTCGGCCCTAGAGCGCGTCGGAGTAAGGGATCCGCCGGAGTTCGTCTACGGGAGTACGAACGCTACGGCACCCTTCGGTGTAAGCTCGCCGATCTTTGTGGGAAGAAGCACGCTTTACCCCGACATAGAACCATGGTTCGTCTCCGCCACCGGTTTTCGCTTCGCCAACACCTACCCCAAGGCCGCTCGGAAGGCCTGCGACGGCTACGAGTGGTTTATAGACGGCACCTCCGAAGGACTCCAATGGGATTCTTTCCACCCTCCGTAGGAAGAGGACGCTCGTGGATTGATCGCATGAGAGGACTAGAACGAGAGGAAGAGGACTTAGAAGAGGCGCGTTTCCCACCTATCCATCTACCTCGAGAGGCCTAGACCACCTATACCGGAGCAAGCCCAAAGAACCGAAGCAACAGATTGACGGAGCGGAAAGAGCGAGCAAAGGATAGAGGCGGAAAGGATTAAGACAACCATGGCGGAAGTTGAGTTACACAACATGGAGCAAGACTACCTCGGGGAATGAAGCCGTACGGTCCAAGTCGCACCCTTAGTCCTTAGTCGTGTAGTGTGTCCGCGTAGTCGGGATGTATCCTCCTCGCCGGTTTGTAATAAAAACTTATTTGTGCTTGCTTGTTTGCTATGTGCTTGTTGTGTTCTTACGGCGGGGAGTAGACCCCGCCTTTTCAAAAGGAAATCCGATATAATCCACTTAAACATCACATAAAACTAGTCCTCTTAGAAAACCCGTTTCTTTACGGATGGTTTCCGGGCGCCTGTCGGGACCCACCGATCGGACGGCGAAGGATCGCAAGCCGATCGGAGGGAGCGTCTCCACGACCGGAAGTTAACCAAAATGAAGATGGGGAGAGAACGTGGTCCCGCCACCGCCACCCCCTCCCGTTGACTTGGCACAAGTCTTAGCCAATCGGACGTCCCGATGGAGGCCATTTTCAACGCCGTCAACCGCCCGAGACCCCGAGTTTTGGGCATGAACGAGAAGCTGATTGAGTTCCTCAGGACTAAGCCGCCCACCTTTGGCGGGTCGGTGAATCCTTTGGATGCCGATGATTGGCCGAGAGCCATTCCGAGAGAGCTAGAGCCCTTCAACGCGTAAGGACCGCGACAAGGTTCTCTCGGGCAGCTCACCGGCCTCACCGGACAGCCCTAGCCCGGTGGGAAAATTACTTGCGCGGCGCCCAAGGATCCCTCCGCCATCACATGGGATGAATTCGTGGAGGAGTTCCGTCGCTACCACATCCCGAAGGCCACACCGAAGCGGAAGGCGGACGGGTTCCGCGAACTCCGCCAAGGCAACATGTCCGTGGAGGAATACACGTACCGCTTCATAGAGCCGGCACGCTATGCCCCCGAGGAAGTGGATAAAGATTCCAAAAAGCAAGAAATGTTCAAGAAGGGGCCGACTCCGAACCGAGGACACCGCCGACTCCTCGGATCTACCCGACTTTAACACCCTCATGAACATGGAAATACTCACGGAGAGAGCAAGGGCCGAAGAGAAGAAGGAAAACAAGCGCAAGTTCATGGAACACAAGGCCAAGCGGCAAGAGCGGTCCCGGAGGCCGAGAAACTTTGGACACCCCATGTCCGGGTTCCAAGCTCCCATGCGATACGAACCCAATCCCAAGCCACGAGCTCGCAAGCCCCCGTAACCCGGTTCAAGCCCTACAACAACCGAGTGCCATGAAGCCCCCACGAACGGCACCGACCCGGATCACCGCCAACAACAACAACGGCTCCCCGAGTGTGTTTCAACCGCCGAGAAACCGGCACTTCATCGCCAACCGCCCGTATGCCAAAAAGCCAAGCACCACCACCTACTCCAACTCGGTAAACGGGCCAAGGCCACTAGTGTCCGGAGCCAACCGCATGTCGGTGCACGGCAACAATAACTTCGGCAAGAACAACAACGGCAACCGACGGATGAGGCGGCCCCGAAGTCGTATGGACGAGCCCGAGTCAATCACATCAATGCGCAGGAGGCACAGGAAGCACAAGGCGTAGTACTCGGTGAGTTCCTGGTCAGCTCAGTTTTGGCTACCATACTATTCGATTCGGGAGCATCGCACTCATTCATATCCTCAAGCTTTGTGGAAAAGCATAGCATACCCACAGTACTACTAAAAGCACCCCTAATAACTCGAACGCCGGAGGTGACATTAAGTGTCAATCGGGATGCCCCCGGTAAGGATTATTTTAAGTGGGGTAGAGTTCCTAACGGACCGGTAGTACCGAAATCCAAAGGGATAGATGTGATCCTTGGGATGGACCGGTTGAGCCAACACCATGGCCTCATAAGTTGTGCCGATAAAGTAGTGCACCCGACCAACCCGGACGGGATACAAGTAACCCGCCACACCCGAGGACACGGGCGGATATAATGGTTATCAACATAGAAGCCAAGTCCATAGAAGATGTCCCGGTAGTACGAGAATACCCGGATGTGTTCCCCGAAGAACTCCCTGGAATGCCACCATACGGGGATATAGAGTTCGTAATCGACCTTATCCCCGGAACTTCCCCCATAGCCAAGAGACCCTATAGGATGGCGGCCCGGAGTTGGCGAGAATTGAAGAAGCGGTTAGCGTGAACTCCCGGCGAAGTGGGTTCATCGGACCAAGCTCATCACCATGGGGAGCCCGGTGCTTTTCGTGGAGAAGAAGGATAAGAGCATGAGGATGTGCGTGGACTATCGCTCGCTGAACGAGGTCACTATTAAAAACAAGTACCCTCTTCCCGAGAATAGATGACCTGTTTGACCAACTGAAGGGAGCCAAGTATTTCTCGAAGGTGGATCTAAGATCAGGGTACCACCAGCTCAAGATTAGGGAAAGTGACATCCCCAAGACCGCTTTTGTCACTCGCTACGGGCAGTATGAGTTCACGGTGATGTCCTTTGGACTAACCAATGCACCAGCATACTTCATGAACCTCATGAATAAGGTGTTCATGGAGGAGTTGGACAAGTTTGTCGTAGTCTTCATTGACGACATACTTGTTTACTCCAAGAGAGTGGAGGAGCATGAACAACATCTTCGAGTAGTGCTTGGGAAAATTGAGGGCACACAAGCTATACGCCAAGTTCGGCAAGTGTGAATTTTGGCTAGAGAAAATATCCTTCCTTGGGCATATTCGACTCGCGGAACCGGGAAGGTTGAAACGATCTCCAACCGGGCGCACCGACCAATGTGAGCGAGATCGGGAGTTTCCTTGGTTTAGCATGGTACTACGGAGATTTATCGAAGGATTCTCCAAGATTGCCCGGCCCATGACGGAGCCGCTCAAGAAGGAGAAGAAGTTCAACCGGACCGAGGCCTGCGAGAGAAGTTTCCGGGGAGTTGAAGAAGAGGTTGACCACGGCCCCCGTGCCGACCCCGCCGGACATTCAACGGGACTTTGTCGTGTATTGCGACGCCTCCCGACAAGGGTTGGGATGTGTTCTCATGCAAGATGGGAAGGTAGTGGCATATGCTTCCCGTCGGCTCAAACCCCATGAGCGAAATTATCCCACCCATGATCCGGAGTTTGCGGCCGTAGTGCATGCCCCGAAGATCCGGAGACACTATCCGATCGGGAACAAGTGTGAAATCTACACGGACCACAAGAGTCTAAAGTACATCTTCACCCGGCCCGACCGAACCTAAGGCAAAGAAGGTGGCTAGAGCCGGTTAAAGACTATAACTCCGGAAATCCACTACCACCCGGGGAAGGCCAATGTAGTAGCAGATGCCCTAAGCCGGAAAACCTACGAGAAGGCAGCCCCCAAGAGTGCCCAGTTGCAAGAGGAGATGGCACGACTCAACGTACACATTGTCCCCCAAGGCTACGTCCGCCAGCTGAGTGTTCAGCCTACCTTAGAAGAGAAGATCCGGAAGGCCCAAGAAACCGACGAGAATCTGATGAAGATCCGCAAGCATACCGGAGAGAACAAGGCCCCTGACTTCAGAGTAGATGACCAAGGCACCCTGTGGTACAAAAACAGGATATGCGTGCCTGAAGGCGGAGATTTTCGACAGACCATCATGGATGAGGCACACAACTCGGCATACTCTATTCACCCGGGATCCACCAAGATGTACATGGACTTAAAACAGAAGTATTGGTGGAATGGGATGAAAGCAGATATTGCCCGATTCGTCGCCCACTGTGATACTTGTCAGAGGATCAAAGCCGAACACCAGAAGCCCGCAGGACTGTTGCAGCCTCTACCAATCCCGGTATGGAAATGGGACGAGATAGGCATGGATTTCATAGTAGGGTTGCCAAGGACTCGGAAGGGACATGTCTCCATATGGGTGATCGTGGACCGACTCACTAAGGTCGCTCACTTTCTACCCGTACGGACCACCTATGGTGGAGAGAAGTTGGCAAAACTCTACATAGAGAATATAGTAAAGGCGCTTGGAGTGCCTAGCGAGAATAGTCTCGGATAGAGGGACCCGAGTTCACCTCTAGGTTCCGGGAAAAGCCCGCACAAAGCCATGGGTACCAAGCTAGACTTCGGCTCGAAGCATACCACCCGCGGACGGACGGACATACCGAAAGGGTGAATCAAATCTTGGAAGATATGTTGAGAGCATGCGTCCTCACCTATGGCAAAGATTGGGAGCAGAGCCCGCCATATGCGAATTTTCCTACAACAACGGCTACCAAGAAAGCCCGGGAATGTCGCCATTCGAAGCACCGCACGGGAGAAAATGTAGGACACCCCCGATGTGGTCCGAAGTAGGAGAGCGTGCCCTAGTTGGGCCCGCACTTATAAAAGAAGCCGAAGAGCGAGTAGCCGATATCCGAGAAAAGTTGAGAGCCACCCGGTCCCGACGAGAAGAGTTACGCGGACAAGAAGAGGCGTGAAGCAAGCTTCAATCCGGAGATTTCGTCTACCTCAAGGTTTCACCCATCCGGGGGGACTCGGAGATTTCAAGTACACGGGAAGTTGGCCCCTCGGTACATCGGACCGTATAAAGTGCTAAAGAGAGTCGGAGCAGGTAGCATACCGTTGGAGCTACCCGAAGAAATGACGGATATACACCCGGTGTTCCATATCTCCCGGCCTACGCCGATGTTTGAAGGTTCTTGAAGAGAAACGAGTACCGGTGGAGACCATCGATCTACGACCCGGACCTTAGGTACCGGGAGGTGCCCGTCAAGATCTTAGACACCGTGGTAAAGCGGACAAGGACGTCAGAAGTACGGGTGTGCAGAGTCCAATGGAGCAGACACGGGGTGGAAGAAGCTACGTGGGAGCGAGAGGACGCATTGAAGAAGGAGTTTCCCCACCTATTCGAAACCTAGCCGAATCTCGAGGACGAGATTCATTTTAAGTGGGGTAGGTTTGTAACGCCCGCGCTTTTAACACCAAATAAATCACCTAATAAATCGTGCGTATTTTTTTCAAAACCGTCCAGCCGAGCTCAATTACCCCCCTTCAAACCCTAACCGTCATTTCTCCCTCTCACCCCGCGCGCGTGCGGCGAATCCCGCCGCACCGCCCGCACCCGGCCGGCACCCACGCGTGCCTTCCCAACGCCGCGGTCGGCCACCGTGCGGGAATCCCGCACACGCCGCGGTCCCGACGGCCGGTCCGCCTCGCCATCACCGCCGTCTCGTAAATCACGCCGACGCCCGGAAAATCGTAAAATCCCGCAAAAACCCTTCCCCCCTATTTTCCTAACAATTTCCCCAATTTTCTAAACCTTTTCCTCTATTTCTTTTCCTTTCTTTTTCCCATTTTTCTTTCCTTTTCCTTCCTTTTCTTTCTTTCCTTTCTTTTCCTTCCCTTTTTCCTTTTCCTCTTTTCTTTTTCCCTTTCCCTTTCTTTCTTCTCTCTCCCTCCCTTCCTCCTTCTTCCTCCCGCGCGCGGCCGGGACCGGCGCCCCCCCGACCGGTGCCCCCGGCGCCGTTGACTCAAGGGCCCGCGCGCACCGCACCGCGCCACCCCCCCCGCACGCCACCGCGGCCGCCCTCCCCCGTGCGCCGCGCGCGGGGACCGCCCCCACGACGCGACGCATACCGCCGCCGGCACCACCACACCGCGCCGACCGGTCACCTCCACCGCCCCGAGGCCGGCCGCCGCCCGCACGTCGGGTCTTGTCCACGGCACCACGCCTCTTCGCCGGCACGAGTTGACCCCGCCACCGGTCACCGCCTCGCGAAGCCGCTCGAGCTCGCCGGAGCGCCGGTGTGCACAAAAATCTCCCCCCGAACCGACCTTGCTCGGCTATAAATAGCCCCGCCCCGTCCTCGCGCACCACCAAGCCACCACGGCCCCTCCATTGCCTCGCCACGCAACCACACCGAGCCACCACCGCAAGCTAGCACCACCGCCTCCGCCGCCGCCGCCGATCCGGTCCCTCTCGCCGTCCTAGCCAAAGGTGAGCTCGGGGGTGAGAAGCCCTCGCCCTCCGCCTCCTTTTCCCCCCCCTCGTCCCGCCGCCGTCGGCCCCGGAGGGCGCCGCCCGCCGCCGACCGCGGCGTCCAACCCCCCCCCTCTCCCCCTCGTCCGGATCGGGGAGGAAGAAGGGCAAGTTTGCCCAAACCCCCTCCCCGTTTCCTTTTGTTCCAAAGTAGCCCCCGCCCTATTTCCCTCTCTCTCCCTCTTTCCAAAACAGCCCCTAGGTTAAGGTTTAATCGTAAAATAAATTCGGTCAAGCCTTAAACCAGGCCCTAACCAAATTTATATTACCATTAACACCCCTGTCCCCATTAATAGAAATTACCAATAGGTCCTTAGCCCCTTTAACCTCTCTTTAACTCGACGTTTCATGCACGATTTTATTCCTGATTACACCCAAATTTCACCACACATTTCCCAGTAGTACCCCGTCGAACCAACCCCCTCCCTAGGACTTATATATACCCCCTCTCCGCTCATTTCCCCTCCTCAAGCTCGGCCGGAAATATGTGTGCTAATATTGCTTGCTTGCCTATGTGTGCACTATAGCTGACGGAGTAGACGGAGGAAGGTACCCTGAGCCGGAGATCGAAGCCGACTACCGCGAGCGAGAGCCCGAGGTCCCGAACGCCGAGCCGGCACTCCCCGAAGACTTCGAAGGCGGCAAGTTCAATCTCATCCTTTGATGCATGCTTCTCGTCCTAGTTTTACAAATACACCCATATACCCGTTTTATAAATTGCATATTGTTTTACCGCAAAAACATGGTAGGATAGCCACCCCGATTGCTATGATTGAACCTTGTTTTGGCCTAAATGAGTGCTTTAAAAATGTGTGAGTGCTTTCAAAATGTGTGAGTGCTTTAAAAATGGAAATGGGATATGTTTGGAAAATGAGTAAAGAAGCCGGGTAGACGGGATGGACACGTCCGTCGGGAGTATGGGTGAGCTCGTACCGTGTGGTTGAGCGTGTGGGAGTTGTCCATCTTGTCGATTAAGGACCGGGTTGCGTGACATCTCACCTGACCCAAATTATCGTACAACCACTCGACCGTTGTATGTGGCAACGGCTTAGCATAAACCCCACTAGTTAATCTACTTGCCATCTGGTGTGCGGGTGAGCGGCGGGAGACCAAGGAGTAGGGGTACGCTCCGTGTGAGGTACGCCCCGGTTATGTGGGATAACCCCTTGGGTGCTTCCGTGGTGGCTCGTAGCGTTAGCTAAGGTGGGTAATGGCTTTGATAGGATCCGTACCAAAGACCGAGGTGTCCGTGTGACGGTACCCTACTTGTGGGTAAAGATGTACAACCTCTCGCAGTGTCAAACCTATTCGAATAGCCGTGTCCACGGTATTGGACGAGTCACGGTGTGGTCACAAAAACTAGTGTTTGGGATGGGATGATTTCGGCGTGAGTTGTTTTCCGGGTGAAGTGTGTGGCTGTGTGCCTGGGCTACGACGGACGGGAAGTCCGGTAGTTCTACAGTGATTTTCCTAAAACAGTCGAGTCACTCTGGTTATGAAAATGCTTGCGAAAACCTTTTTGAAATTAACCCCTGCATGTGTAAGTTTGCAAAATGAACCTTAACCTGATCCTTGTTATACTCTATGCATGGTTCTGCTTATAAGCCCCTCCGTGGGTGGGGTTGGATTTGCTGAGTACGTATGTGCTCACCCTTGTTTTACTAACTATTTTACAGAGGAGGATCCCGATTACATTCCCAAAGACGTTGAGTATGTCGTTGCCCTACACCCAACCGTGCCTATGTACCCGGGGCCCCTACCGAAAGCTTCCATGGTGTGGTACTCGAGGAGGCTATGGAAGCCTTTGCTATCGTTGTGTGGTCGTTAGCGTGTGTGTTGTTCCTTGTAGCGTTGGCACTACCGTGCCCTCTCGTGTCGCCGTGATGTAAAAGACCGATTCCACCCGTTGTAATAAATGTGTTACCGGCCTCCCGGGTGTGACGCCCCGTGTTTTTAATTACCGTCTTTAACGCTAATGACACGATTAGCTCTGGTCAAATGGTTAACCCTAGGTCAACTCCGGGCCCTCACCCATGAAAACTCCTTAACACACCCCTAGTGACCCTAGTGAATAGTTAGAACACCGGTGGGGCCAACCCATGGTCAAAGGGTGGGTCAAACCCCCTTGCCACCCAAGTGTCCACAGTGTCCGCCGAACTTTTGCCGCGTTCCCCAAATTTCACCTAAACACTTAAAATTCTACCTTTAAGAAAGTTGTAGATCTTGTTGAGGGACACAACTTTCATGTAGAGTGGCATTGCTGATTTGGAGGGGAAAATTGTGAAAAAGCCCTTGTAAGCCGCATTCTACTTGTTGACGTAATCATGCCGGCATTCAAAGTTGACATTCCTCTAGATTCAAATCTAGACGGTAAAACCCCATACAACCTTTGGGAAAGTTGTAGCCGGTACTTAGATCTACAACTTTGGTATTCATAGTTTGGTCGAGTTGTATTCAAAATTTTGGAGAAAAGGTGGCTTGAACACGGCACCGGTGTCCTGTCACCGCTAAGAACCGGAGCGCGTCGCGCCGCGACGTCGCGCGCGCCGTGCGCCGCCGTCGCCGCCCTTCGCCGGCCTTGCCCCGGCGCCCGTGCCCGCGCCGCCCGAGGCCTCGACGTCCGCGCCACGCCCCGTCCCGATGCGCGCGCCCCTCGAAGCGCTCCGTCCCGAGGTGCCCCGAGGCACGCGCGCGCCGCACGCGCGCACGCGCCACGGACCGGCGGTCCGTCGGCGGCGTCGCCGCCGTACGCGCGCGCCTCGAGCCGCCGTAGCACCCGCCGACATCTCCGCCGTCACCCGTGCGTCACCCGTAGGCCGCCCGAGCCGGGTATAAAGGCTCCTTGCCTCTCCTCGCGCGCCGCACCGAGCCGGCCGCGCCATTGCCGCCGCCATCCCGCCGCCGCCGGTGCTAGCTCTCCTTGCTCGCGCTCGCCGCCGTCCAAGCCCTCGCCTCGCTTCCTTAGCACCCAGGCCAGCTCGCAAGCGCGCTTGTTTGCGTCAATTTGGCTTCCACACCGCAGCACACCGAGCCGCCGTGATCGCCGCCGCCGGTCACCGCCGTGCGCCATCGCCGCTCGTTCTCCCCACTGGCCAACCACCCCACGAGCTTCCCTAGCCCCTAATACAACTCCCCGCAGCCGCGTGTTGCCCTAGCTCGTGCTCTCCTCGCCGGAACCCGAGCCGCCACCGCCGTGCTCGCCGGTCGCCGTCGAGCGCCGCCGTGCGGCCCTCTCCGCCCCAACCACACCTACCCGGCCCTCCTAGGTGAGCTTGTGGTCCTCCACGGCCGCTTGCCCGGCCGGGATCGCCGCCGGCTAGCCGGAACTTGGCTTTGCCCGTGCCGCCGGCCGGCCGTGGACCCAATTGCAGAGAGATCCAACTCTTGTTAGGGTGTTTTAAGTAAAAGTGCGGGACTAGTCCGTGAAAGGCCTATCTAACTTTTCTTACGAGTTTAGTCCAAGGTCTTAGAAAATCCCTAGAAATTCACAGAAAATTCCAAAAATTCTCAAACAAATTTTGTAGGTCTCAGGATGTTAAACCCCATCTACTTGATGTACACTTGTGTCTAGATTCAAAGTAGTTTTGGAAGAAAAATTACAAATGTGTTATGCTTGAATCTGTCATAACTTGAAAGGTATAGCTTCTCTGTAGCTGAGCTTTGGATATGTTGTGAGTTAGGATAAGACTAGATGCCGTGCTAAAAATTGCACAAAGTTATCATGTGAATCTTTTTATAAAAATGTTTTTCCATCTCTGCAGAACTGCATAGATGATTTTTCATGTTAAATATATTCATGTTCTTGAGCCCAACTTGTGCACACTGTCTTGTGATGTCAAAAGGCACATCTTGTGAATTAATCATGAATTTAGGAGTAACAGAAATTATTATTCTTGTTTAATGAATATTTTCCTTTGTAAATTAATAAAACAAATTCAGTAGAGGTTCCATGTGAACGTGCTAGCTTTTTAGACTTGTTTAGGACCAGAGGGCATCCACCAGAAAGCTTGGGTAATCTTGATGCTTATTTATTTTTATTTGCATTTAAGTTGAATCACTAGATAACCCTTTGATATTTTCAATAATATTTAATTTCCTAGCATCCAACACTTACATGTGGGTCCAATGGACTAGGATAGGTGCTAGTAGGCCTAAGAAACACTCATGTAATTTTTGGTAATTTAATTGGTTAATAAATGGCTTAAATGCCCTTTTAATATTAAAGGGAAATTAATAAAGAAAATCCTTAATTAGATATTTTTCCTTTTTGAAGGCATTATTTAATATAAATAAAAATAAAGTTAATTACCAAGCACTAATAAGGAATTAATTCATGAATATAATTATTAATTACACGATGTGGGTAAATATAAAATAAAATAAAGCTTTCCCATGGAATGATAAGCTTAAATAAAAACCTTTATTCAAATATGGAATAAAAGAGTAACCCATGTACATTCCCTAACCTTCCTAAAAGAGAAACCTTAATTGAATGCTTGTCAAGATGGATATGACCAACTAGAGTTGGATAGGACAACAAACTATCACATCACCTAAAGTGCATTGCATTCCGTGTAGATCTTCCGGACGGAGACTACTCCCCGGTCCCGAAACCGAGGAAGGCGGAGCGAAGGTTCTCTCGCAAGACGTGGACGGACTCGACACCGAGGGTGCCCAAGCTAACGTAGCCGACGAAGGCAAGCTCCGTGCATCTAACCCGGTTTTAAAGTTCTTTATCCAATTATCTATGAATGATTGTGCATTTACGTACGGAGTTGAATGAAACCCTAGATGCATGATCCATAGGTACCTTTGGTCCCTACTAGTATTATAGGTCGATAGTCGCTAAGCTACGGACCGTTACAAGTCGGGTGATGACCTCACTCGCGAGAGTAGGTTCCTAGATAGGAATCATACTATGTCCTTAAATAGATTGCTCACGTGGTAAGAGCATGGGATCCGGGCTCCGGTCCGGTGGTTATGTGGGTTAAGTTTTTGAACGTACTAAGCACATGCGGTTATGGGGCCGGTAAGCCTAGTACCATAATGAGGCGGTTAGGGATCCTACCGTTACTACTCTTGGGATTCGCTCTCACGGCTCGCCACCGGTGGTGTATGGTGACTCCGGTACCTCGCGGGGTATGCCGGATAGCCCGCACCAAAGACTCGTAAGATTCGATCCCGACCCGAGGATTTATGGGGACGGCTCGGGGAGTTGTCCTCGCGGGGGCAGCCGACCGTGTGTTTGGGTCTCCATTGCAAGGTTTTAATCAATCGATTGTCGGCCTCTCACCGTTATCCGAGACTACTTACTCCACTAGTCATGTGATCCCTAATGATGGAAGTTGATGAAGATGATGTTTGATTAATTGTATTGTACAACCTTGTTTGTACTAGTTGGCTAATGTAGTAAAGATTAAAACTACTAGAACTTGTGCTAAAATCTTGAAAGTAAGGACCTACTCTTTGTTACTTTTTAGCAAAAGCGACCCAGTAGCCAAAAAGCCTTTCATGGTCTAGATTTGGTGAAGTAGATATCACCGACGGGTAAGTCTCGCTGAGTATTAGTATACTCAGCCTTGCTTTAATGTGTTGATCCGGTAATGCCTTCGGTGATGTGTGGCCCGTGAGATCCCGCCGGCTGGGAGCTGGAGTGGGTGGAGGACGACTACTGAAGCATCATGGATGGCCTCCCGTGGTGACTTTGCTTCCGCTAGTTTATTTCCGCTGCTTTTCGAAAACTCTGAACTGTTTCGTCATGTCAAAAACTATGGTTTGTAATAATTACACCCTTCAGGGTACGTATTTGAATTTGAAAGTTGTTGTATCTCTGGACTCGCCTTCGAGTGAGTTTTAATGCATATATTCGATCCTTGTGCTATTTAAGTGATTTACCGGGCGTTAACCCGGCGACTTACGACAGGATGGTACTTTATTATTGCTTAATGACCAAAGTGGACCGGTCTTAGGCGATAGTACGGTACTTTCCCCGGGCGGGTTGTCACACCGGGACCGGTATTTGTGTCACATTTAGTCACCTCTCGATGAGGGGACGCTTCGGTCACCAACCTCGACAGGGTCAGCAGCAGAGCCAAACAGCTCTTCCCGATCGTCCTCGAGGTCAGTCTCATCATCTCCACACAAGCCGGCCATTCGGTAGTCGTCGTTGATGGAGTGACCCTGGTCCTCATCGCCGGTTGACATTGCCGGAGCTCCGGTACCTCAACGGATCACGGTGCCCGTCGACCTGTAGCACACATAGCAGAGCAGAGATCAGAGACAACATACAGAGGAGAGCAGAGGAGATGACTAGATCTATCCATCTAGGGTTAGGGTTAGAGGCTAGCCCAACATACCTGCGAATCTGGAGCACCAGAGGGACAGCGAGTCGGCGACGTGCGTGAACAACCGAGGAGCGGTTGGGGATGACCGCGAATAGAGGCTGATTCGTAGATCTTGAGGCGGAGCACGAACGGCCGGACGCGGAGGAGGAAGGGAGAGATGGGGACTGGAGAGTGGAGACTGCGGGGTGATCCAACGGCTGGGAGGTCACAGGTCGGAGGGCCGCTCGTCGTCGCCGTCGCTGGAGAGGGCGACCGACGCGCTGATGCAGACGACAGGCGAGAGCAGAGGAGGAGAGGCGAAGAGGCAGACGCAAAGCGGCGGACGCGAAGCGGCGAGGGGAGGGGGAGAATGAAATGGGGGCTAGGGTTCGGGGCGGGGCGCCCGCGGCTTATATAGCCGCTGTCCCAAGGCTGATCCAATGGCTGGGAGGAAGCCAGGCCGGGGGACGGGGGGAGGGAGCCGGCAGGCCGGCCGGCATCGTGCTCGAGGCCGGCCGCCTTCGGGTCGCCTCGGACGGCCGTGCCTCAAGCCGCCCGACGGCCGAGATGGCGGCCGTCGGGCGGCCGGCACTAAGCACTATGGATCGGGCCTCGTGTCGAGCTAGGGCCGTGCTTTTTAGGGTCGTGCCTCGTGCCGCCAATCGTGCCCGGCCCATTTGGAAATCTATAGCTTCGATGAATAGGATCCCCGAGCAGGTTCCCTTGCTCCGACAGTCCGACAGCCCGACACCGGCATCGAATATTGGCACAAGGTCTTGATCGCCGGAGGCAAATCTTGATTGGCGCACAAATGTGCAGGATGCTCGCGCACTCGGTGGAAACCACTGCCTACAACCACGCCGAGCAAAGGGGTCCACCGCCCGCCACCAGGACGAAGGAGAGGCCGGAGTAGGGATGTAAGTGGGCGCAGGCCCGCCTGCAATCCTGCGAGGCCCGCCTACGAATTTCGGCCTTGTGGGCACCTGCAGAGGCCTGCATTTTTAACGCGGGTCAAAACGGACGCGCTTGCGAGGCCTGTTGGGCTGGTGCAGGCAAGCCCGCCAGGCCTGCAATTGGCCTGGCCGCCGGAGGACCTCCATCCTCCTGCAGAGCGTAGAACAAGAGAAAGTCTGGATCATTGCTGGAGCGAAGTCGCCTGCTATGGCCGAAAACGCCTTGTTCATTCATGCACGCGGCACGCTTCTGTGTGCCTTTGTGTTGGCGTGACTTCGTGAGCTTGGTTCCGTGGAGTTTGAATCGAACAACTAGTTTTTCTTTTTAATAAAATTATGCTTAATGCTCATGAGAACAAACTTATTCAGCTCAAGTGGTAATAGTGGCCACTGGAGGCGACCTCCATTGCCGCCAGCGAGCTCGCCGGAGGAACCGAGGGAGGGGGCCGGAAAATGGAGCGAAGAGGTCATCGAGTTGGAAGAAAAAGGTCCCGAGCGTTTGTGAAGGTCCGTATCAATAGCTGTTGCCATCCTTGTAGCGTGTAAGGTACCCCACAAGCTCGTCCATGTACTGATCCTGCCGTCGCGGATCGCCAACAGCTTGCTTCAGCTTCTCCGCGTTGCTTGCAAACACCTTCCCTTCCTCCTCCACCATGACGCGCCGCAACGCCGCCGCGACGCCGTCCCTGCCGAAGGAGCCGTCGCCGTCGTCCCTCGCCACCTCCACGCCGACGCCGCGCTCCGCCATGGTCCGCGCGATGAGGCCCTGGTCGACGACGAACGGCAGCATCACCAGCGGGTGCCCGAACGCGAGGCCCTCGATGGTGGAGCCCCACCCGCAGTGCGTCAGGAACGCGCCCACCGCGCCGTGCGCGAGCACCCGCACCTGCGGCACCCACCCTGTCCATACCAGGCCGTGTCCCCGTGTCCGGGCCTCGAACCCGGCAGGCAACAGCTCGCCGACGTCGGTGCCGGGTGCGGAGATGCCGGTCGGCTTGCGGAAAGCCCACAGGAAGCGGACGCCGGCGAGTTCAAGGCCCCACGCGAGCTCGTGCAGGTTCTCGGCGGTCAGCGGCGTCTCGCTTCCCAGGGCGATGTAGATGACGGACTTCGATGGCTGCTTGTCCAGCCACTGTAGGACCTCGGGGCGTGCTCCTGATCCGGACCCGTCGTTGCTGGTGGGGCCATCGAAATCGGGCTGTAGTAGGATGCCGGCGGGGATGGCCGGCTTTTGGCACAGATCAGTCAGGAGGGCGAACACACCAGCGCCGGCGGGCTCGATCTCGTCGTCGCTGCGGAAGATGGTGAAGCGGGTGCGCTCCGTCATCTCCCACAGGCGGCTCATGTCGGACACACCGGACGCGTTGGTCTTGAACGTGTCAGCGATCCAGCGGGCCTCGTGGCGGCGGTAGGCCACGGCGGGAGGGAACGACGCGCACCACTTGGGCGGCGCGGTGAAGTCGTCCAGCGTCGTGCGCGGGTGCGCCGTGTTCGCCCACCGCGGCCCCAGGAACGCGATCAGGGCGCCCGGCACGATCTGGAACGCGGCGCACGGCACCCCGTGCTCGTCGGCGATCGCCGGGAGCCAGCTGTGGCAGAAGTCGATGACGATCCAGTCGGGCCTCCTCCCGCCGGCGACCGCGTCCGCGAGGAACGCCGCGAACGGGGCGGCGAGGCCGTCGAGCGCCTTCTTGATGAGCTCGTTCTTCTCCGGCGGCACGTCGGCCGTGGACTCGGCGCCCTCGGGCAGGCCCTCCACGACCGGCGCCGGCAGCGTCACGAGGCGGATTCGGGGCGCCAGGTGCGCCGGCACGGGTGGGAGCCGGGCGACGTTCCTCGGCGTGGAGAGGAACGTGACGGCGTGGCCTCTCGCAGCCAGGCGCTTGCCGAGCTCCAGGTACGGGAACAAGTGCCCGAACGCCAGCCATGGGAACAGCACCACGTCGAGCCTGTCACCGCCGGCTGCTTCTTGCATTGTCATGATCCGATCCACCAGCAAAGCAGGAATATTGTCACAAGAAGAGCTTTGGGTAGTGGACTCAAATCTACAATTCAGTGTATATATAGTTTTGGGAATTTTAAATCCATGGCTGGACTATGTTGCGTGGCTTCAGCATCTCGTTTCTCGCATGGACGTGTATTCTAATATTTTATGTTCAGACTGCAGAGCATTTTTATGCTGTCGTCACCATCTGTTCTATATGATCCTGACCTTAATTATGGCTCAAAATGGAACAAATTCGGAGGATTCTTTTTTTATTTATTTTAGGGACAACTGTGTCTATGCCCTCACTTTGTTCTCCAACATCAGGTCTGCCCTCCTTTTTTGCAACTTTGCATGATTGCCGTTTCTTTAAACGGAGTAAATCTGTAAATGCAAACGTTGCTACTAAGTTTGCCTACTACTTTGATGGCCGCCGAAGTGGTGGCGATGGTGTGTTGACTTGGTCAACGCAGCGGCAAATGTCGAGTAAATTAATCGTGTTGCAAGAAATCAAAATTGGGACAGAATTGCAACTTTATTAAGTAAGTACTCCCTCCATTCATCTATGCAAGGCTTATTGTAAAATTTGAAAAGTTCACTTTTGCAAGGTCTATTCTCATTTTTTCTTGGAAGTGATGCTTCGGGAAGTGGCAGCTATTCTTCACATCTACACCTCGGGAGCGAAGCACATGCAAAAGTAATCAAACTCATAATAAATATCAATTGGTTTTTTCCCAAGAAAAACTAATGATAAGAGTTCTTCTTGGTCTTTGAACCAAGCAAAAATAGGCCTTGCATAGATGGACGGAGGGCACAGTTTCAACTAGTCTTTTCGTTTGGATGATCGCTAGTGGCTGATGCTGTTTTGTTCTGAGAGAAAAGTATTGTTGGTTGGTTACTCGTGGCTGGTTTGTTCTGAGAGAAAAGTATTGTCGGCTGGTGGCTGATAAGTCAGACGAATATGGTGAACATGTGAATCTCTTTTCTTAAAGGCTACTGCCCTTTGCTCGCACGGGAGTGCTCCGCGGGGTACGTGTCGCGCAGCCGTGAGTTTGGCTCCTCGCAGCGTGTGTTTTGTCGTTTTGCAAAAAAGACCTCCATTTTACTAGAAATCACGAAACACTACAACACGTCCAGATGGTACAGCAACCACATTCATTTATTTTGCAGATAAACCCTTCACTTAAATTAATTTCTACGCGAAGAAGCAGAAATTCGGTGTTGATGTCGTTTTGCAAATACCCCCTAGCACCTTTTGCGAAGACCCCCTCCCACCACCCTCCCCCCCCCCCCCGCCCGATACACTCTCCCCCTGACAAGCCGCTCGCCCAACCCTAGCCTCACTCCCCGACCCGCCGTACCCCTCCCGCCTTGCTCTCCGCCGCCGCCCTCTTCCTCTCTGCTCGTCGCCGACGCCACAATCTCCCTCTCTTGCTCTCCGCCTCCTCCCCTCAATTTCTCCGGCGGCGCTCGACGCGACGCAACCCCGTCGCCCTCTCTCTACCTCTCCTCCCCGCTGCCTCCCTTTCTCTCCGGATCTGGCGCGGGTCGGGGCCATGGACGTCGGCGCCCTCGGCCTTCTCTTCCTCCACACTACTGCGGCCATGGTGGCCTCCCTCTCCCTCCTTCCCTTCGTTCCTTGCTCCCGTCCGGCGGTGGCCCAGCTGAATCTCTGTAGGCATGGGCGCGCGGATCTCTGCTCCTCGGCGCCGCCCGCGGCTTCCTCCCCGTCGGCACGCTTCCTCGCCTACAACTTCCTCCCCGCCGTCCTGTGAAGACGCGGCAGCCATGGTCGGCGGTGGAGGAACTCCCATCCCATCCATGGAGCTCGAGTGGGAGCTCGCCCGTCCCGGTGGCCTCCTCGAGCTGCGCCTTCAGCCTCCTACTCCTCCCTCCCTCTATCTCCACCTCCGCTTCATCAACTCCTATTTCCTTTTTCTCATCTTTTTTTCTTGCTAGGGTTCGGCGGTGGCGGTGACAGCTGTGGGGGAAGCCGCGGGGCGATGGCAGTGGTGGCACTGGGCCAGTGGTGCCTGGTCATCCGGGTCGTGGCCTCTGCTAAGATTCGTGATGCTAATGTTGGGGGGTCCATTTGCTCTGCGTCACTCAGAAAGTAGAAAGCATTTTGCATCAGTATACTAATCGTAGTCATGACACATGTATTCCTCTTTTCTTTGTTCAAGGAATAGTTTCTTTATTTACTGATTGTTATGTTATTGCTCTGTTATAAGTAGAAGATGGTCAAATTAATTAGCTCATGTGTTAAAGCCCTGCTTCACTTGTTCCTTCAGATAACTCAGTTTTAGTTCTAATTGTGCTTACTGCAGAGGATGTTGACTAATGCCATATCCTCCTCTTTGTTGTGGCTGTAGTGAAAGTTGCGGGTTCGGTCATTAAGATTTCAGGGTGAGCTTCCCACATCCTTTACTCTTTTCACAATTATCATGATTTAGGGTCGCAAAATGTGTTGATGCTTTGTGTTGATGCAATTCGGAGCTTGCCATTTCACAGTAGTAGACTAATACAAATAGATTACTTTAATGAATAGTTGAGTCTGAAATGTTTTTTCCTTCCCTCCCCTAAGGGCAATGCAACCTTCAAATCCATTTGGCAGAGAGCTGAAACTCAAACAGTTTTAGTGTAACCAATTAATATTGCTTCATGTTTTTTGTAGGAAATGAAAAAAAGGTTCCCTTCCCAAGTTGACTCAACTTACAATGTAGCATTCACTATTCAAGTGTCGAATCTGTATATGAGAGATTCTTGATTGCTTCTCAAGGTGTTATGCCCGGGACAATCTTTTTTAAGAAAGCATCATGTTACACTTTTTAAAAAATCTCTTTAGAGTGGATACTAATTGCCCATTGCGCCAGTTAACACCGCTTATACCTTACATATCACCATATAATGTGTTCGAGGGATATGATCCATGATTGTGGGCTTTTTTTTCTTTTCAGAGCGAGACCTGTATTTTAGTAGTGATGTTCTCGATGAAATAAATGAGGTATGCCCACAAGATAGCCTCACATTTAGTATAAGAGAATGATAGAATAGTCATCGATGATAAAACAATAGCGCATATATCTGTTATGCCTTACATAGAACAATATTTACATAAACTATATTAGCATAAACTTCATAATTATTTGCTTTGGCCAATAATCCTATCCTTTTGCTGCCTTGTACAAAAAGACCTGTCATTGTTGTAGGGCTCTATTTGTTCTTCTTTATTTCTCATAATTTGTACCTTATTTCTCAGGATAGGGCGCGCAACGCGCGCCGAATTGTACCGGTGGTGGAAGGGTAAGCCCATCTCCCTCTATTGCATTTTAGGTCTGATCTAAAATCTATACTCTGCTATTGAGAAATCTGATGCCTCTAATTTTTCCATGGTGTAGTTGAGATGAACTAAGACCGTTAGAATGCTCAGGTTTGAGTAAACTGGTCAGTTATTATTTTGAATGCAGACAGTGTTATAAATGCAAAGCATTGTGTTCGCTATTTGTTCCTACCTTTTTTCTTGCCATTTGTTTCAATCGAATAAAACTACAGTTCTATAGGATGCTATTCAAAGATATCAGTGGCTTTCATTTGTTTGCGTATTGCAAGTTCTATACGATATTGATTGTAAATGGAGTTTGATTGTATCTCATATGTTTTTTAATGGTACTCATGCTTTTATCTGCATTAATTCTATACAATTTACCTATACACACTGTAGGGCGCGCAACGCGCGCCTACTGTTCTAGTAACCTTTGTTTGTAGACATATTAATAGAGAATTGAGCAGGTAACATTAGGAGGGTCGGATACATCTTATAACCTACCATACCACAAAATGAACCATTTCCATCAAAAGATAAATGAATTGTGTTCTGTTTCAATAGTTTCAACTTTCAAGAGATTCCCCAGTTGAAGGCTCCATGGCAAAATCAGCATATCAAGTACAATTCAAAGGAAGCATAGATGAGACCTCTTGGGATTCAATCTAGAATGCTAAAGTGGAAACTAAATGCAAGATTTTCACTTAGTTGTTATTGCAGTGTCGACTGCCAACTAATGACTGAATCATTCGACGGGGCAACCAAGCAAATCCCATATGCATACTCTGTCAAACTGCTCAGGAGAAAACATGTCACATGATCGCCAAATGTGAACACTTCACTTGCCGTATCAGTTGTGTCCTCCCAATAGAGATACACAGTCTGCATATATAACATGAGTGGTGTCCAAAATATCTAGATGCTCCCGTTAAGCGTTTTTCTTCAGCACCATGGCTTAATAGATACATAATACTAGCATTTTTAATATTTATTTTTGTAATAGATCTAAATGGTGTGGTACATTGGTTATAAATCTCAAATGGATATTGATGTATGGTTTTCCGGCCTGTTTTGATGAAGTAAATTTTAAGAATTGGATTCCAATTCTCCTTCCCAAACTGACCAGTCTTGGTGTTAATTGGGTGCTACTGGAACAATGATTGCTTGTTGTGACAATAGCTAATCTACAGTAATTGAAGCTACTTGCTCTCTCTTCTATAAGGACAAAGTTATCTTGATAAAGACTATTGATATTCTATTTGGTTACTGCTCCATTTTTTTTGCCTGTACAACTTTTTATTCTCAAGTTATTTCCTTATTCTCGCAAATTCATGTCCGACTGTTAGGATAACCATGTGATTTTCTGGTTTGCTAACTTCATATCATTTTTTCTGCAATTGTTTTGGCTAACCTTATTTGACAAAGATGGCTGATAATACCACTGCCAAAGGGGGATCTGCGGAATATCCAATATGTCTTGAGAACTTTAGCAAGCGGCTGATATCTGGAGATCTTCTGATGCTATTGCCATTTCGACCCCACCAAAGTCTGACAATCGTCGCGATTTGAAATCAAATGCCCTAGATACTTGGTTACTTGGATATGAGTTTCCAGAAACAATAATTGTCTTCATGCACAAGCAAATACATGTTGTATGTAGTCACAAGAAAGAAGGTCTGATTGAGACCCTGAAGAATGCTGCAAACACTGTTGTTGGGGTTGACATAGTGTTGCATGTGAAAACCAAGAGTGATGATGGCCCTGACTTGATGGATGTCATAGTGCAGGCTGTGCGTAATGAATCGAAATCAGACAAGCCAGTCGTTGGGTACATTGCCAAAGAGGTGCCTCAGGGTAAGCTCCTTGAATCATGGACAAAAAAGTTATCTGGATCAGTTCTGCAACTTGCAGATGTAACAGATGGATTTTCTGAGCTCTTTGCTGTGAAGGACACCACAGAGGTCACATTTGTGAAGAAGAGTGCTTACTTAACTTCATCTGTTTTGAAACACTTTGTGGTTCCTAAATTGGAGAAGGTTATTAAGAATGAGAAGAAAGTCTCGCACTCTTCTTTGATGAATGACATAGAGAAGGTTATACTCAATCCACTCAAGGTCAAGGTTAAATTGAAGCCAGATGATATTGACATTTGCTACCGCCCAATCTTTCAAAGTGGCAGTAAATTTGATCTGAAGCCTGGCGCATCTAGCAATGATGATTGCTTTTATTGTGGTTCAGCAAGTGTTATAATATGTGCAATTGGTTCCAAGTACAATAGCTATTGTTCAAATGTTGCTCGGACATATCTCATTGATGCTACCCCTACTCAGAGTAAAACATATGAGACCCTTTTGAAAGCGCATGAGGCTGCTGTTGAACAAGTGAAGCCAGGCAATCAGATGAGTGCAGTTTATCAAGCTGCAGTGGCAGTCATTGAAAAGGATGCCCCAGAACTACTTCCTAATCTAACAGAATTAGCTGGAAGTGGCATGGGCCTTGAATTCCGAGAGTCTTTCCTAGATCTGAATACCGAAAATGGCCGTGGAATAAAAGAGGGGATGGTCTTTAATGTCTCCCTTGGTTTGCGTAATGTTCTTGACCAGGCAGAAATCGCCACCTGTGCGAAGGCGAAGAAGTTTTCACTCTTGTTAGCTGATACTATTTTAGTAACTGCAAGAGGGAATAAGATTTTAACAATAGCTTGTTCTAAGGCAGTCAAACATATCAGTTATTGGTTCAATAAAGATGCACTAAAGACCGAGCATATGAAACATATTATGAGTATGAAAGAGAATATTAGACATATTGGTATTTTTGCTCCTGGGCAACCTATCCTTGAAGCACTATTGTCTGAACCAAGGCTGTTGGTCCCAGAGATCAATCATACAACTACCAGAGGAGATGGACCTATGTCATTATACTACCAGATGGATGAAGATCCAAAAAATACCTTTCTGGTGAATGTCACACATTTTGAGGATGCTGCTGTTTTGTCATCCGAAATAGAGTT
Source organism: Cenchrus americanus (assembly GCA_947561735.1). Lineage (NCBI taxonomy): Eukaryota > Viridiplantae > Streptophyta > Magnoliopsida > Poales > Poaceae > Cenchrus > Cenchrus americanus. Next base: position 4,948,752 of record OX387240.1, on the reverse strand, counting down.
TAATGCTTCACTCTCATGTGTCGACGGAGCATTAATAGGAGTTCGTTTGGAAGAAGGCTTTACCATCGAATCTGAAAGTTTCCTTCAGTAGGCACTGTATAAGAGTGCAATCCCTCTTTTGTGTGTAGAAATACCTGATATATCTGCTGTGATAGAAGGCGGACAGGATGATGATTCTTATGGGGAGAAAATGTACTACAAGTTATCAAAACTTATGGAAAAAGCAAACGGCATAGTTAGCAAGTGTGGTAATAAGCTTCTTGAAAATGTTGGATTTGATCCCCGGGAAGGCAACATATGTTTCTATTCCTTATCATTTGGATGGGCGTTCACCTTGGATGACATGGCATGTTTTTGGTCGTCCGGACGAAATATGGATAGTTCACTGCTGTTAAAAAGGTTATGGGGTGACAATTTTTTCGATTGGAAAAAAATGAATGGAGTGCAGTGCACACAGGTTCTAAATCCTGTGTTCGAGGTTTTGTCCACTTTACTATTCACTTCATGCTGAGTATCGTACAGAACTGCATGAAAGGTAACTTAAGGAGGCTTGAAACACTAAGGGTAGTAGAAAAGAAACAACTGTTTGAGGGAAAAGTAGGGATTTCTCTTTATGAGGAGGTGATTCAGAATTTTCTGCCAGCTGGGCAAACTTTTCTTGAAATGGTTATTTCTAAGCTCCCGTCTGTGGGAAGAGCCCAAGAGTCCCGAGGTAACTTAAGGAGGCTTGAAACACTAAGGGTAGTAGAAAAGAAACAACTGTTTGAGGGAAAAGTAGGGATTTCTCTTTATGAGGAGGTGATTCAGAATTTTCTGCCAGCTGGGCAAACTTTTCTTGAAATGGTTATTTCTAAGCTCCCGTCTGTGGGAAGAGCCCAAGAGTCCCGAGGCTATCATCTGTACGCTGGTCCAATTAATGATTTATCCGAACAGTCTGCTAGGTTCTGCGAGTCTAGGGGTCCAGCCATTGTCTACATTTCAAAGATTGCAACTGATAGTGTTACAAATGAAAAAATTGTCTTTGGTCGCATCTACTCTGGAACAATTCAGACTGGTACGAAACTCAAAATATTGGGTCATGGAGCTGAAGAGAAAGGCCTGGTTGAAGTTAGTCCTATTATCTGGATAGGACACAGAAAGCTAGAGGTTCAAAGTGTCACATGTGGTAATGTTGTTGGGATAAGAGGGATCGATCAGGCTGCTTGCACATTGACAGGAGCAGAGGATATGGAGGTATTCCCGATTAGACCGATCAGCTTTTATCTCATGAAAGGAATTCAAATAGAGGATGTGTGTATGTCTGTTGGTGGTACTAGAAGTTTTTTCTGCCTTATGATGTATAGTGGCCTTTTTTCGCATCAACGCTTATGTTTGGAGTGGTTCTGGGCACTCCACTGTACTAATGAAGGGGGGGCATCCTGGGTGATGACATGGGACTGGGAAAGACGAGAGAGGTATGTTTGGATTTACAAATGGTTTTATGAACTTTATTACATATTTTAGGCTGTTATGTAATTTTAATGATTGTTTACTTAACCCAGGTTTGTGCCTTTCTACGGGGAATGCTCTATTCAAAATTAATTACCAGGGCCATTATAATTGCACCTGTAAGTGTTGTAGGCAATTGGGTACCAGAGCTACTCAGTGTTGGACTGCCATGCCAAATGTGAGTCTTTAAGTCAAATTTTTGAAGTCTTTTGAAGTGTGAGTTATTATCTGATATATTTTTGTTTCTTTTTTATTTTAGGTTCAATGATGGTCAAACACATTTGAATGCACTGGAAAATTTTAGAAAGGTTAGCATTCTATTTAATTGCCTTTTGCTATAGAAGTATAGAACAACATTTTATCACTTCTCTCTCCATCTCTTATACACAGGACGGTGGCATTCTATGTACAACATACGATGCCGTCCGCATTCATGTGAAGAAAATATCAGAAGGGCTAGGAAGTGTAGATTACATGTTTGCGGATGAAGGACACATGTTACAAAATGAAAGCAAAAGCTACAAAAGCACTGGATGCTATCAAATGTGACCACAGATTTGTGGTCACAGGGACTCCCATCCAAAATCAGCTAATGGTAATATATCCATTCTTCCCCTCCACCACACTGCAATGTAAATCAACTGCTAGTTGCTAAATCCTTTCCTTGTGCAGGGACTTTATCATTTGATGAAATTCTGCAAGCCAAAATTGTTAGGCAGTGAGGAGTATTTCAAAAAGAACTTCTTGATACCAATTAACCATGGGAAATACAAAGGATCAAATCCTAAAGCTATACGAGAAAGCATGGAGAGTTCTGAGGTGAATTAATTTATTTTTGACGGTTATTCATTACGTTTACACTTTTATTCCAAGATACAGTATATTACTCGGCATATTCATATCTTATTTGGGCCACCCACATAAAAACAGAAAAACAGAAGTCATTTGGTTCAGACCTTTAGTTCCCCTTACTAAACTGAAAAACAAAGTTCACCTCACCAAGTCCACTAATGTACTTAGAAATGTTACTGTCAGCATAATCTTCCGCTAGGCTATCCTGCTTACATTCCAGCAACTAGGTGAGGGCAGTTGTGTTATCAAACTGGGACTGAACATAAGATACAAACCGAACCCATGTTTGATTAGGATGTTGCTTCTTATGGAACTCCATGCTGTGTACAATCTTATGGAACTTGGTGTGGGCAGTTTCTTATCAAACTGGGACTGAACATAAGATACAATCTTGGGTGTGTACTGATTATTGTGGTGAGGTGGGAAGATTTATGCTGAGGACTCACACAAACGGTCCATCTTTAGCTTGGTTTGTAGCTTCTAACCAGCTGTTGATTTTGACACACCAAACCAGCTAAAAGATCCACTTGGGGGCAGAATTGTTGGTGAGACAAACCAATCTCACTAACACTCTCAACTGGCCCATCTGCGGTGTGATTGATGACTCTCAAATCGTACGAGGTTTGATGGGAATTAAGGGACACGACTCAAATGCAGACCTTATTTTGGGATTTCTCGAAAATCTGCAGTCCACTGCCACTGATGCTGCCTGGTCATGGGTTGTTTTTGTCTTTTATTAGATGAGTAGTGGGGGTGTGTTGGGAATTTTTTTTCGGGTTTTCTCTAAAATAAGAAAAACCTAGTGTACTGGGGGTCTGTCGCTCCTTTTTCTTCTTAATATAATGATGCGCAACTCTCCTGCGTGTTTGAGAAAAAGAAACTGACACTGATGCTGCTGAAATCCCACCCTATGAGTCATGGCTTCCCAGGCCTGCCGGAATCCCACAGGATGAATGACTGCCGCAGGCCACACATGGCCAGTATGCTGCACATAAATCTCTACATGCTGCAGGAACCTGATTGGTTATGTCAATCTCCACTGTGCTCCTTCCTAGTACTGCCTGAACATATAGGAGCTAGCTGCTAACATAACAGTTCCTATGTTTCCAAATTTCCTAGAATGATCAATGTATTGAGTCCCTTAAAAATATTTTTCACAGGCATTAAACAAGTTGATTTCTCCATTTATTCTTTGAAGAAGCAAAGCAACTTTGAAGGACTCAGGAAGGATAAAGGCCAGCAAGTATGAGGTGATTGTATGGGTCAAAATAAATGCTCATCAGGTATCTGTAAAAATATTAAGATAATAGAATATATATGATATTACATATTTGTGTGTGGGTGTGTACATATAGCTTGTCAACAAATTCACCTTAATCTTTGGATCCGATTTACTTGGTTTTGTTTCTTTGTGCAGGCTAATCTTTATAAGGCCCTCATGACTGATCCAAACCCTAAGTTGAAGGAACAAGGCCAAGCTATAGAAATTTTAAAAGTATGCCTTCGTGATTCATCATTTTTGCTTGTTGTTGAGGATTCATCATTTCCACTAACTCCTCTAACATGTTTCTCTTTCTCTTTATATAGGTGGCTAAAAGCATCTGCTTGGATCCTCGTGTTGTCGGAATGCCAGGCGCCAAGAACATTTCTGAACAATTTGCAAGTACTTTGGTAAAAACAGTCAACACTTTAACTAACGAGGACGCTTCGAGCAAATTGAACTTTCTGGTATACTTCCTGGTAAGTTTTTTTATAAGTGTCTTTCTATTCATGTAGTGTTATTAGAAATAACCACCTAATTTATTGTGTCGCAGCCTCTTCTACGGAAAGATAACCATAAAATTCTTGTGTTTTCTACCTCCCCAGAAATGCTAAAACTCATCAAGGTAACCTCATTACCTTCATGTGATCCCTTGCTATACCTACCCCCTTCTACACCACAAATAGAACAGGTGTTTAAAGAGTTCACTAAAAATAAACTAAGAAAGTGTTACGCCATCAAGATCACTCCATGGTGCATTTATAACTGACACATATGTAAACAAATGTTTAATATTTGTAATTGCGAACAGGAAGCTGTCTCCCATAATCAATGAAAAGATCATCATGATGGATGGAACAACAAATTGTGCTGATAGAGGTCGTCTTGTGGACGTGAGCAGCCCCCCCCAACAACAACAACGACATTTTTCTTGATCTCTATTTGTTCTTTTCTGTATTGATTCCATGCCTACTTGTTTTGACAGGATTTTGAAAGGCAAGATGGACCACCTATATTCCTACTTACCATGAAAGTTGGCGGAATGAGAATTAACTTAATCTCAGCCTCTCGGGTTATAATAGTAAATCCTTCAGATAACCCATGGTAGTGCTAATCCATTTACAAAACATGTTGCTGCCATATTTTCTCAATACTAATCTTATTGTTAACAGCGATGACAGCCATGCTGTGGATAGAGCGTACAGGCTCAAGCAAGAAAAGGATGTTATTGTTTATCATCTCATCAATTGTTGCTTGAAGAAGGGGTCATATTTACTAGTACATTATATTTTCTTCCATATTTCAGTTCTTTAGAGTTGGCAAGAGAGCTCAAGTTGGTTAAGGATCATCGTTTTGTCTACGATGTATTTAACCATAACGCCATTTGTTCATTGCGAAAAAATGATGCACCTGGTGGGTCAAATAAAGTGTTTTTTTCCGCTTCTGATGAACCAAAACTCTTTCAGTTTTACCAACACTTATTCCCTCTTCTATGTATCATCGAACGGAACCCGAGTTATGGATAGTTCGGGCAAATCATGTAAAACAATAATATCTAGCAAAACTGTAAGTATTTCATACATGTTGCTATTCTGTTTATGTTGCCAACATGCATATGATAGCTATGTTGCTTTAGCAGCTAATGGTACTAGAGGAGTTCTTGGGCAAACTTTTGTTCCTAAGCTGCTGACAAAAACAAATGCTCAACCTTAGACAGAGCTATGATGGGTAGAGAGAAAAAACTAGTCCAAGGGGTAGATTTGGGGTTAAGTATAACAAAATGATATGTAGACCCCTAGAATACATTGGGTTAAGTATAACAAAATGTTCAGCAAGGGGGCAAAACAAAAGGAAGTATCACCTATACTAAACTATTTGTATTCATATCTGGTCAAATTTATACATACATGTATAGCCTATTAACTCCTATATTGTTTTTTTTTGAAAAAATTATCAGTTGGACATGTTACTTGGCTTTGTTGAACTAACTTTGTTGGATCGTTTTGTTAGAATGAGATGTCAAAATACCATAACGTTGTTGGGGGGATGCAAAAGGATAAAGGGTTGGCTGTGAAGGCACGTGGAGTCAAAAAAAGAAGAAGCCTCAGCTTGAGGAGTCATCTCAGATTGAGCACAACGATCATCAAACAGGAACCCGAGTTGTGGATAGTTCAGACAAAACAATATCTAGCGAACCTGTAAGTATTGTATACATGTTGATATTCTATTTATGTTGCCAACATGCATATGATAGCTATGTTGCTTTAGCAGCTAATGGTACTAGAGGAGTTCTTAGGCAAACTTTTGTGCCTAAGCTGCTGACGAAAACAAATGCTCAACCTAGACAGAGCTATGACGGATAGAGAGAAAAAACTAGTATAAGGGGTAGATTTGGGGTTAAGTATAACAAAATGATGTGTAGACCCCTAGAATACATTGGGTTAAGTATAACAAAATGTTCAGCAAGGAGGCAAAACAAAAGGAAGTATCACCTATACTAAACTATTTGTATTCAGTTCTGGTCAAATTTATACATACATGTATATGCCTATTAACTCCTATATTATTTTTTTTGAAAAAATTATCAGTTGGACATGTTACTTGGCTTTGTTGAACTAACTTTGTTGGATCGTTTTGTTAGAACGAGATGTCAAAATACCATAACGTTGTTGGGGGATGCAGAGAGGATAAAGGGCTGGATGTGCACAGAGTAAAAAAACAAAAAAGAACAGATGGAGCACGATGAGCTCCAGAAAGGTTTTTTTGTCATTATGTTCAATTTCTGCACTATTGGACGTGTCCATATGTTTTTTTTTGCCTCATTTCTTTCTCTGTACATGCTTGGTGCTCATCTAATCTGTATTTGGATATATACGACCACTGCATGTATGTTTGTTTTTTGTATTCATGTTTTATAAAGTATGTTGAAGTCACTACTGAGTTTGTGCTGATAAGTGTTATTAGCGGCTTTGTGAACTGTTTCCAGAAGAAACAAGTCCTGTAACCTTCCTGTAACCATCTTATTCACTTAGCTGTTGATTGCTCCTGCAATGGCAATGTATTTGTTTAGAGACTTGAATTAGTTTAGTGCTTATGACAGGATAGGTTTGGCAACTTTCTCATGATATAGGTGGATTAGTCTTTACTAAAATAATATTTGGAGTTGTGTGTCATAGTTGTCGGGGACAGCCCTGAGGGTCCCCTAAAGAACCGGGGGAATCCTGCTTAAAACCTGCAAAAACGCGAAACGCAAAACACACCTCGAGCCTAACACAAAACATGCACACACAGCACGGCCCACGCCGCGGTGGCCCCCGCGGCCCACCAGAGCGGCCCAACAAGGCGCCCCCTCGAGCAAGGTCCACCTCGCTCGAGGGCTCACGGCCCCCTCGAGCGAGGTCCGCCTCGCTCGAGGGCTCACGCCCCCTCGAGCAGGTTTCCGCCTCGCTCGAGGGTCCCCGCCTCCCTTGAGGTTCCCTCACGAGCACACCCCGCTCCCGCACGCGTGTACGGGCATTTAATGCTCGACACGGCGGAGTCGCGCCATCACGCGCCCGGGAATTACGCCCGGCGGCCGTTCCGCCTACCCCCTAGGGGGGAGCCCATCCCCACCATTGTGGGGAACCGTGCGACGAGGCCGGTGTCAGCTCCGTGACACTGTGCCGCCCACTCTTGTACGGCTAACGCACCGCGCCCTCGAAGGGGGGTCGGCGGCACCCTCGGGCCATCCTCTCGTGACTTCGCAGGGTCAAATCGTGACGTTAGGCCGGCGGGAGCGTCATCCCCGTCGCTGTCAATATTGTGCGGCCATCCCCGCCCCTGCTGCGCCACGCCTGCTACTGCACCTCGTACGGATCGTCGTCAACGGCTCCCTCGAGCCCGCCTGAAGATGCCTCGGTCAACCACCGCGCCTCTACCCTCGAAGTTGTTCCTGTTCGAGCACAGGACACGCCACAACGCCGTGACTGGAGCAAGATTCACTAGGACGGCCGTCAACTCCACGGCGTTGTACGCCATGCCGCCACACGTAGCAAAATAGTGCGGCATGCCTGTAAATCGCCCTCTCCTTGGTCTATAAAAGGGAGGCGATCCCCCCGCCGCAGGGGCATCGGGCAACGGATAGCAGTCAATCTTACGCCTTCCGTTCTCCCCACGATATTGGCACTCGCTTCAATCACATCCCTTGGGACTTGGAGGCCACGCCTCCTCTCCCGCCTCGCTTGTAGCCACCCCTCTACAGGCACCCCGGTGCGAAGCAATACAGTGCCTCAAGCACATCCCTGCTGGACGTACGGCCCCGGCCGGAACCAGGATAAACCAAGTGTCCTTAGTTGCTTAGCACCGACCATCGAGAGGCAGATCTCAGCGCTCATTACTGGTTAGTGTCGGGACTACTTTCCGCACCGACAATAGTGATTTTGCTAACACCGAACCTGTTGAGAGAAATTTCTCACATTGGTAAATAGGTAGCTGTCCATGCGGTGCTTGGTTCATTTTCGAACTTGTTTCATTTTATAAATTGTCTCACTTTTTGTTCTTTGTGTAACTGGACTTCTATCTAATCCATTGGTTTTTTTTCAGGTGGAAGATGAAGGGGATCCACATCCTGGCTATGACCTCCTTCTGCATGGCAATCTTATGCTTCTATTCCATGTGCTGTCACTATGCAATCTGATTGTCACATAGTAACGATAGATACTGACAGCACCTTACTAAACAATAGTACTCCCCGGGAACCAAGTATTTTGGTATGTGTTTATGGTATCTCTTAGTATTTGATTGTAGTATGTGTATTATGGTATCTTTTAGTATTTGATAGTATTTTCTCTATAAAGTAGCAGCACTGCACCACTACGTGTTTAAAAAAATTTCACAACTACAGTATGTAGCTTCATTTTTAATGCTATACTTAGTAGTACTCCTTTTAAGTTGCTGTCAGTACGATTCTAGCCTTCCAGTTTGCTGCATGCTGTATTTCAGACTTTATTTTTAGCATCTGAACATTCAGTACTCAGAAGTAATCGGTCTCTTCCAGCATGTGCGCACAACGGCGCTTAAGCATGCAAGTGGTGTCACTATTGGGTCACCATTGCCCATCTCACTCCACCCAATAAGAAGTAACGGGTCGACCCAAAACTAAGGAAAAACGATTACCCAAAACTAGTGGGTTACCCAAAAATCTATGGGGGTTAGAACACATCACCCCCAACCTATGAACACATCACTCCCTAAAGCAATTTTGAAAAATCATAATAAATCACAGAAAAAATCATAAAATGGAAAATCCAATTGTGTTGGATTTTAAATGGGTACATCTACACAATGAACATATAGTATTTTTTTTACAATTATGGAGAAAAGCATAGATCTAAGGGTTAATTGGAACTGTGCCATTATAACTTTGTTGTTTTTGAAGTACGCCATTATTATTCAACTTACTACGCCAGTGCCATTATAATTTCACACTTGTTTGAGATATGCTATTATGTACGTTTGGAGACGATTTTAGGCCCACTGTCAGATGTATAAGGGGTATGCATATTCGTATGGACTAGATTACCCCTGCTCAGTTTTCTTTTTCCCAGGACCCACACATCATCGGTTTCTTCAACCTCCCGCCATCTCTCTCCTCCCACGCTTTCTCTCTTTCTCCAAGCCGAGCCAAGCCAGGACTAGCGGCCGATGTTGGGCGCACGACCGGCACCGCCATCGTTCCCTGCTCTCCTCGTGCTGCCCCGTACCCTGCTCGCCCCCGTGCCGCCCCGTCTCCTGCTTCCCTGCGCCGGCGGCGGCGGATCCCGGGCCTGGCCAACGTGCCACCAGTGGCGCGCTCCCGCGTAGGGAGGCGAGGTGAGTCGTCTTCATGCTCCGCCACCTTTGCTCCACCCCATTGGCAGCCCTAGATCCCCATCTCCATCTGGCGCCCTCCCCTATCTCCCTCCCTCGCCGCTCCGTTATCCTGCGGCAGCAAGGTCGAGGCAGACGATGGATTGAGGCTAGCCGCGCGTCGGCGATTGGCCGTGGCAGGGTCCTCCGCCGTAGCTCCCGCTAGCACCTGCGACCTCCTCCTCCTCCTCGCCCCTTCTTGCTCCTTCCCTTGCAGCAGTTCGGATCTAGCTCGAGCGGAGCTTGCCCATCCAGGCTCGGCCACCCCGAGCGGCAGCGCCCTCGGCCTCCTCCCCCATGCCAGTAGCCCAGTCGGATCTCTGCAGGCGCAAGCGGTCACAGCTTCGGGCGCGTGGGAGCTCTGAGTCAAGGCCGCCGGCGGGCTCCTCCTCCCTCTTTCCCCCAGTGTGCACAAGGCAGAGCGTGTCGTGCACGGGGGCAAGCAGAGTAGCGGCGCAATGTGAAAGGAGGAACGAAGAAGAAAGCAGATGGGAGAGGGGTGACAAGTGGGTTGAGTGCGTCATAGAGTAGGGCGCGGGAGACTAGCAGGGGTAAAAGTGTCCATACGAAAGTACAATAGCTTTAGGATGCCTGAAAGTGGACCCAAGACGTCTCCAAGTGTACATAATGGTGTATTTCAAACATCTGCAAAGTTGCAATGGCAGTGGCATATTTTCTTGAATAGTAATGACGTGCTTCAAAAACAACGAAGTTATAATGGCACAAATTCAATTAACCCTAGATCTAAAGTTACAACAAAAAATATGTACTAAAACATTCCATATTGTATGTTCACTGCGGAGAACTATTAATTTGAAGTCCAACACAATTTGAATTTTTTATTTTATGATTTTTCTGTGATTTACTATGATTTTTCAAAATTGTTTTAGAGGGTTATTTATCTTGTTTTAGAAAGTTCAAGACTAAAAAAATTCATTTTGGGAGTGATGTGTTCTGGCCCTCGTAAATTTGGGGGTGATGGTGAAGTATGACATTTTCCTTGTTTCCGGTCTAGCCTTGCCTCCCTCGCCATCGACTCCGCTCCGCCGCGCTGAAGCCGCTCTCCACCCCCGCCTCAGTCGGCACCGCCCGGCGGCTCTTGCGCCGGCCGCGTCGCCCGCCGCCGCCGGGGTGCTCCCGGACAAGCCCCTCCCCCCGCGCTCGTCACCGCCGCCACGGCCTCCGCGCCCGTTCTTCGCCCGCGCTCACGGCCGTGATTGACCGCCGCGCCACGCCGCCGGCCCACGTCGCCGACGCCGTGGCCGCCGCGCGCGCGGCCGGCGATCCGCGACCGCCGCGCCCGGCTACGAGCTCGGTCCGCCGCGCCCCGCTTCGTCGCTCTCCCGTCCTCCGGCACTCACGCAAGCGCCCCCGTTGGCCGCCCCTCTCGCATCCTTCGGTCGAGGCTGGCTGCCGCGGGCGCACCCGCATGCCGCCGGCTGTTATCAATGAGAATTTGAGATCTTTGAGGAGCTCCCAAGGCCCAATGTTTTGAATTTGCCTACGATAGGATCCCTTTCTTGACGACGTGGATGACCTGGGAAATCTTTGACCCGAGCAGGTTCGCTTGCTCCGACAGCCCGACGCCGGCATCGAATATTGGCACAGGGTCTTGATCGCCGGAGGCAAATCTTGATCGGCGCACAAATGTGCAAGATACTCGCGCACTCGGTGGAAACCACTGCCTGCAACCACGCAGAGCAAAGGGGTCCACCGCCCACCACCAGGACGAAGGAGAGGCCGGAGGACCTCCATCCTCCTGCAGAGCGTAGAACAAGAGAAAGTCTGGATCATTGCTGAGCGAAGTCGCCTGCTATGGCCGAAAAGGCCTTGTTCATTCATGCACGCGGCACGCTTCTGTGTGCCTTTGTGTTGGCGTGACTTCGTGAGCTTGGCTCCGTGGAGTTTGAATCGAACGACTAGTTTTTCTTTTTAATAAAATTATGCTTAATGCTCATGAGAGCAAACTTATTCAGCTCAAGTAGTAATAGTGGCCACTGGAGGCGACCTCCATTGCCGCCAGCGAGCTCGCCGGAGGAACCGAGGGAGGAGGGGGCCCGAAAATGGAGCGAAGAGGTCGTCGAGTTGGAAGAAAAAGGTCCCGAGCGTTTGTGAAGGTCCGTATCAGTAGCTGTTGCTATCATTGTAGCGTCGACTTCTAAGGCTGTCCGCACTCGGGAACCTCTATAATCGACCTCCAAAAGGAATATTCTTACCTCGTCATCAAATTTTTACAGTTCAGTACTAGTTTTTTCCGCACCCGTTGACCTCTATATCCTAAACTCCATCCAACTACCAGCTGCTGGGCCGCATGTCACACACACCCTCTCTCCCCATTCTCTTTTTTTCTCCACCTCTGCTATCTTCTTCGCCAGCCACGCTTCTCCTCTGCTCCCCACTCTCCCTCCCTCCCACTCTTCTCCGCCGGCCTTGGATCCATGGCACGGTCAACGAGGTGGCAAAGCCGCCATCTGCCGACCCGTGCGTCGAGAGTGGAGGTCGGGTCCATTGCGGCGGCGCGAAGGCAGGGAGGTGGCGGCCATGGCCTCGAGCTCGGAGCTCGCACGGCCGCCGGTGGACATCGCGACGGCGGACGAACGCACCTGCGTTGGATCTCCGGCGGCCTCCTGCTCCTGCGGTCGAGCTCCATCGGTGAAGCAGTGGCCCACCTCCTTGTCTTCCTCGCCGCGCCTGCCCGCCTCATCGTCTTCGTTGCCGCTGCGGCTAGCTCAGGCGGCACAGATCCGGCGGTGGAGGACCAGGTCATGTCTGGCTCCTGTCCCAGTCGTGGATCTGAGGTGGAGCATGGTGCTGGAGCACGGCGGCGGCGGACTCCGAGCCGGCGGCGGCCTCACTTCCTCGGCCTCCCTCTCTTTCCCTGTCGCGGCGCTCCTCCGGCCTCCTTCCTCTCCCTCCCCTCTTCTCCGGCATGGCGGCACGGCCGGCGGTGCGGCGGCGACCCCTGCGGGTGCGGTGGAGGACGGGTGCGGCGGTGAGGTGGGGATCTCGAACGGGGGAGGAGCGAGGGGATCTCCGGCCGTGGCGCCCGTCGAAGGCGCGAGTCCTCTTTCCGGCGGACGGCGCGGAGGAACCGCCGGTGGACGGACCCACGTCGCGTCGGGCTTTCCAGTTCGACGCCAAGAGCGCTGGGTTTCCAGTTCCTGCGCCCGAACGGAAGCATGGCGTCCGACCTGCAGGCCCCCAGTGCAGCAAAAGAAACGCCAAAAACGGACTCCAGTTCGCTTTGCCGGCGCTTTCCAGGCCCCAGTGCGGACAGTCTAAGGTACCCACAAGCTCGTCCATGTGCTGATCCTGCCGTCGCCGATCGCCAACAGCTTGCTTCAGCTTGTCCGCGTAAATTAATTGATTCCGAGCCTTTTGGTGTATCTATCATGAGCAAATTAATTTTCGACCCAGAATAAATCCGGATCTTTTACCGTAACTATCATGATTTTCTTGTTGTATTTAACCATGTTTCAGGTGGGCTTCTAGCCCTCCGTAGGTACCTAAAAAAAGTGGCGGTGGATGACTGCATGGACAAAATGGGGAGTAAAATCGATGTGGGATAAAACCAACAGGAGGCTGTGTGGAATTGACCATGAAAGCTCGTTAACCCATCTGGAGCATCCCATGCCTGGCCATCTTTTTTTTGGCAGAGTTCATACTTTATACTGTACAGTTCATGAAAGACAATTTGCTGTCCATGACAGGATAGAAAGATAAAGTTGTTACGATAGAACCATGGCATGTATCTTGCACAGATCGAGGTAGGGGGTACCAACTCTCATGGGGGGAAACGGTGGCAAATGCAAATATACAATTCCAATATAACCGCTTTTATCAGTTGGTGATGGGCGTGTATTGTGCAAGTTCAGAACGAGTCGCGCGCGATGCAGACGCACCATGACACATGCGTTCTAGCGGTTGTCATCCTTGTAGTGCACAAGACACCTCACAAGCTCGTCCATGTACCGATCCTGCCGTCCCTGATCGCCGATAGCTCCCTTCAGCTTCCCCGCATTGCTCGCGAGCACCTTTCCTTCCTCCTCCACCATCACCCTCCGCACCGCCGCCGCGACGGCGTCCCTACCGAACGATCCGTCGCTCTCGTCCCTCGCCACCTCCACGCCGACGCCGCGCTCCGCCATGGTCCGCGCGATGAGGCCCTGGTCGACGACGAACGGCAGCATCACCAGCGGCAGCCCGAGCACGAGGCTCTCGATGGTGGAGCCCCACCCGCAGTGCGTCAGGAACGCGCCCACCGCGCCGTTCGCGAGCACGGCGACCTGCGGCACCCACCCCGACCACACGAGGCCTTGCCCGCGCGTCCGGTGCTCGAACCCGGCGGGCAGGAGCTCGCCGGAGTCGGTGCCGGGCGCTGAAATGCCGGTGGGATTACGGAACGCCCACAGGAAGCGGACGCCGGCGAGCTCCAGCCCCAGCGCGAGCTCGTGCAAGTTGCTGGCCGTCAGAGGCGCCTCGCTCCCGAGTGCGACGTAGACGACGGACTTCGGTGGCTGGCTGTCCAGCCATTGGATCACCTCGGAACGGACACTACCGGAGCGGGGGCTGTCGCCGCCGTCGGCGAGGTCGGGCTGGAAGAGGACGCCGGCGGGGATGGCCGGCTTGCGGAAGAGGTCCGTGAGGAGCGCGAACACCCCGGGCTCCATCTCGTCGCAGCTTCGGTAGAGGGTGAAGCGGGTGCGCTCGATGATCTCCCACAAGCGGCCCATGTCGGACACCCCGGACGCGTTGGGCTGGAACGCGCCGACGGCCCAGCCGGCCTCGTGGCGGCGGTAGGCGACGGCGGGCGGGAGCGACGGGCACCACCTGGGCGGCGCGGCGAAGTCCTCGGGCGTCGTGCGCGGGTGCGCGGCGTGCGCCCACCGCGGGCCCAGGAACGCGATCGCGGTGGCCTGCACGATCAGGAACGCGGCGCACGGCACCCCGTGCTCCCCGGCGATCGCCGGGAGCGAGTGGTGGCAGAAGTCGTGGATGATCCAGTCCGGCTTCCTCCCGCCGGCCGCGGCGTCCGCGAGGAACACCGCGAACGGGGCGGCGAGGCCGTCGAGCGCCTTCTTGATCAGCTCGTTCTTCTCCGGCGGCACGTCGGCAGTGGACTCGGCGCCCTCGGGCAGGCCTTCCACGACCGGCGGCGGCAGCGCCACGAGGCGCAGTCGGGGGCCCAGGTGCGCCGGCACGGGCGGGAGCCTGGCGACGTTCCTCGGCGTGGAGAGGAACGTGACGGCGTGGCCCCTCGCCGCCAGGCGCTTGGCGAGCTCCAGGTACGGGATCATGTGCCCGAACGCCAGCCACGGGAAAAGCACCACGTCCAGCTGCTTCGCGGCGGCGGCTTCGCCCATCTTTGAACGGTGGGGTCAAGACCGGCAATGGAGGCGGCGGTGGAGCACAGCCGCTGCAGGTGCTGGACTCTAGTCGAGTGTATGACGCATAACGTTGGGACTTTAAAGGGACTGGAAATATAGCAGTGGTTGAATGCTTACGCATCGCCGAAGTTGTTGCATTGCATGACACCTCGCGACTCACGTGGTCTTGTATTTTATCTAAACTCACAAATTGACGGTGTTAATCACAATTTTTTCGTTTACCGCAAGTAATTGACGCAGGTGTAAACAATTGAACGCTTTCTTTTCTTGAGAACGATTGAGCACCCATTGGAATGCTGGATGCATTCAACGGGGCAGCACATGTCAATGCTGAGCTTTTCCTTATAGGAAACTTCGACATTCAGAATAGAGTAGCAAAATTATGCGAATGTTACACAATATATCAGTTCCATTCTTTGAAGACAAAACACATTGAGCCTAAAAGTGTTTACTCCTTTTTTTCAAGATTTAAATGCATATCAGCAGGCAGGCTCGTTGTCAAAACACCCCAAATACAAGCATAACCTTGCTATCCACAATACAGAATTTGTCACTCTTCTGCAAGCAGATAAACTGAATCCTTGGAAGTAAAATACCTACTAGGAGCGAGTGCATGCACAGAACGATCCTCAACTGGCAGCAGGTCGCCATAAGCCTGTTCCTCCATCGAGCGAATGCGCCGTGCATCATGCGCTGCAGGAAGCACCGGCAATTCGGCACGTGCACATCGCAAGACATCCATAGCTTGCAAGATGGACGGTCGCGGCATCGGGTCTTGAAGCGCACACCAGAGGCCCGTAACGAGCACGCGCTCTATTTGCTGCTGATCGAACTCACCGTTCAGCCTCTGATCCGCGGCATCAAGAATCAAGCCCCGGTCATACAAATCACGGACCCAGGCTAGTAGCGATGAAGCCGGCCGCTTGCCACAAGCGATCTCCAGGAGGACAACACCGAAGCTGTAGACATCCAATTCGGTGCGAGGCCAGCGGTTGTTAAGGAACTCCGGGTCAATGTATCCTGGTGTCCCTGCGATATTTTGCGTTGTTTGTGGCTGGTCCTCATGCTCGATAAGCCTTGCTAGCCCAAAGTCACCGAGCTTAGCATTGTATGATACATCAAGCATTACATTTGCAGGCTTGATGTCTCCGTGCACAACGCATTTCTCGCAGTCTTGGTGGAGGTAGAGCAAACCAGCGCCCAGATCAAGTACAATCTTGTACCTAGCAGGAGCCAATTTTGTCATGAGTAGAAGATTGACAGTCAACTTAAACAGGTCATGTTTGTAGTGTTCAATCAGCTGTGAGATAAACAGCAGGTTAGCCAACCAATTTCGGTACCTTTGTTGCCAGGTTAAAATTTTCTCTGGGTCGTAGAGATGCTTGTCAAGACTGCCTTGAGCCATAAGTTCATAAACGAGCAGGAGCCTTTTCTTGCTGTTGCACCAGCCGAAAAGCTTCACAATGTTTCTGTGCCTAAGCTGGGTCATGACTTTCACCTCCGCCTCGAACTCCTTCAACCCTTGCTCAAATTGCGTTTTGGTCAACACCTTGATGGCCACAAGACAGTCCTGGTTCCTCAAGTAGCCTTTGTACACAGGACCAAACCCTCCCTGCCCGATCTTGTTCTCGTCCCTAAAATTGCTCGTTGCAGCTGCCAGCTCGAAGAGTTGAAATCGTTTATGCCCCAGTCCTCCAAAGAGTTCCAGCTCGTTTTGTTGCGCTCTCTTCCGACGAATGCACCACAGCAGGAGCCATACAGCAATAGCAATGCCAAGTACAAGCATAGTAAGTGAAACTAAGGCTATCCAAATCCAGGGACCTACCGTAGTTTTGTGTGACATGTGTGCTGGCAGGTGAGGTTTTACTGTTCTGTTTTGCTTTTGCATCTCTCCAGTCTCTTCCTGATATTTGATTGAGTAGTGTGAATACCAGTGCTGCTGCTGCCCAGAACTGTCATTATTTCCAGCCGTCGTGTTCAGATCAACACTGACCGTTTCATTAGCCCATGTACCACTGAGTGTAGTAGCATATAACAACCTACCATGAGACCAACCAAAATCGTTAACCATCATGTTCTGACCCGCCCTTGTGATGCGCAAACTCTGGTGGAATGGAAAATCAAAGGCACCAGTGATGACAAGAAGACTGTAGAGCATCAGTCCGAGAAGGATAACGCTCAAGACCACCTTTTTTTGCAAGTATATGACACTCGTTAATTTCTTAATAACCATAGTAATGAACTTGGACCTCATCCTCAGCTCCTCCAACTTCCTCTCTGCCTCCTCCAGCTTCTCCTGCACCTCCAAATGAAGATTCAGCAGCCTCTCCTGACTGACAAACTCATCCTGCTCCAGCTTCTCTAGAATTTGATGGTTTACAATATTTGAGAGCTCCAATGAACTAGGGTTTTTGTTTGTTTGAACAAAACGAGCATATTCACTGTACAATTTTCCCCCTTCAAACGGTTTGGAAACATAGCCATCCATTTCACTTTTCAGACACGCTTCATGGATTAACGGGCTAACATCTGCAGTCATGGCCAAAATTGGAGTTCGCCACTGCCCAACACTTGCACATTCTGGTGGTAATTCTCCGCGTCCTATTCGCTCGTTTAGATCCCTTTCCATCGCTCTAATTCTTGATGTGGCTTCGAACCCATCCATTTCCGGCATGTGTATGTCCATGAAACAAGCATCAAAACTGTGAGGAGGCTGTAGCAGTGTGACTGCTTTCTTCCCACTGTCAACACAAGTTACTTCTGCCCCATACTTCTTCAAAGCGGCTGCAGCCAATTTAAGGCTCACAATATCGTCATCAACCACAATGATTTGCTTCTTGTGAAGAAGGCAGTCCACAATGTTTCGAAAAAGAAGGCAGTCCACTGTTGAATTGCCAACTCCTCCATTCCTGAAATGCCCTTCGTCAGCGTCCCAACCCAATGCTCTTCGTAGTGAGATCTGAAGCAAGCTTGCACGAAGCGGCTTCATAATCACATTCAAGTTATATTCCCTGGATACATGTGAACTGCCCTTCACAGAACTTGTAGGGTTCTCCAAAAGAAATAGCTTTGGAGGGTATGTCTGAGCTTTGCTCCTCAATTTACTAAGCAGATGAGGCATGGAATGAGATTCCTTCAGCCAGGTTTCTTTGTCAATGAACACAACCTTTGCAATCTGTAATCCACAATTAACTTTAGAAATATACCGGTCTAGGTCAGTTGTCAATTCAGTCTGAACTCCCAGTCTCTGCAAATGGTACTTGGTAACCTCGGCACGGACCAGTCTATGGTCAAAAACCAATGCATTGATCTCTTTAAATTCTGATGATTTATTCTCATTTCCTCTGGAACAGGCCCTCGTAAGCACTGCAGTGAAGGTGAAAGTAGAACCTACTTCGGGTTTACTTGCAAATTTGATCTCTCCCTTCATGAGACCAATCAAGCATCTGTTGATGCTTAATCCAATACCAGTGCCCCCATTGATGCGAGCAATGGATGGACCTGCTTGCATGAAAGGGGTGAACACACGGGACTGAGCTTCAAATGGAATACCAACACCAGTATCTTCAACTGATATTATCAAGCTTACTGAGTCAGATCCAACGGGTGCAAAAGGCACGTCAGATGAGTTCCGTTTCATATTAGAAAGTTGAAAGTATTCCCAACTACACTTCTTCGCCACAGGATAGCCACTTATGGTATTTGCATTCTGAGCTCCTGTCTCAACCTCAAGACAATGCATGAAGTCTTCAACGAGATGAACTGTCAAGTAGACATGGCCTCTCTCTGTGAACTGTGGAAAATATTAAACTCTTATCCAACAATGATTCAATAAAAAAATATACATATAGATATACAAACGATATTGTCCTCTTTTTTATTCATTTGCTATCCATGTGCAGTAGATGTCTTACTTTTATGGAGTTCCCAACAAGATTTGTAATGATCTGCCTTATTCTGCCAGGATCGCCGATTAGTGTTTCCGGAACTTGGGTAGAAACATACACTGCCAGCTGCTCCCATTGTATTGTATGACATAGTAAGGAACGAAAATAAAGTCAGTGCAATCAGAATAGAGTAAAACTGCGGTGCCTGGCAGCATGGATAGATATATATAGTCTTTGATTACCTCTAGGCCTTTCTCCTGAGCTTTCCAACAAAAGAGAGACAAAATATCATCACAAACTGTTCTAAGATCAAAGGGCACCATCTCAAGAACCTCATTTATGAGTGAAAACGGAGCCTTTGCACTAGCTTGTGCAGTTCTAACATAATCCTGTTGTGTTGTGACCAAATCAGTATCCATGAGCATTTGGAGCATCCCTGAAAAGTTGGGAATCATTTATATATCCTTGCACTCTAATTAACAATGAAGATTATTGTACGGATGATAGATTAAGCACTCACCCAGAACACCATTCATTTGAGTTCTGATCTTATGAGAAACTGTAGCGAGGAGCTGCATCCAAAGAATGACTCGGAATTAACAAGGTGCTATTTTAACTTGGATAAGTAATATGTAATCCTCTGGTCATGAGCAGCAACAGTAACACATGTAGCTATTATCTGCAGTGAAGCTAATCACCTGTGATTTGGCAACAGCTGCATCCTCCGCACGTCTCTTGAGCTCTCGATAGTCGTCTTCGACTTTGGCAGTCCGTTTGGAAGCAGCATGAACCATGTATCCAATGAGTGAAGCAATCACAAGAGTTACAACTGATGACTTTGTTGCCAGCCACGCCCACGGTGGCTGTTTCTGCATGAACCTGTTAAAGAGAAACATATCAAACACATAATCTTTCACTACTCTACACTCACATTGTGTTACAGGATATGTAGAAGAAGGAACAAATCACCTGCAGTGCATCTCATGCTTCCTTGACGGATCACCAAAGTTGAGTGTGCTGACATGGCACATGCCACTGCCAGTATCATTTGAACCGTACATTCTGACTGGGCTGTCGTCATTAGTAGTATCATAAATGTTCACCACGATGGACTTGTTGCCTGCAAGCTGGTGAAGCAGCTTATCAACCAGCGCTTCAATGTCAAAAATGCCGCCCAAATAGCTGTTTGCACAAGAAAAGAAGTCAGTGAGAGTCCAGCTTCGTGATATTAGGAGGCCGTGCTCACCCTATAGCAGCCTGAATGCGCTCCTGCGGCCTGGCATTGGGGGGAAGCTCAGTCTTGTACACGGTGTGGGTGGAGATCACTCCGAGTCGATTATTGAGCAGCTTAAAAGGTGCAGTAAGAACAGCCTTCCCAGATTCTCTCGCTCGGAGTATGTTCTCGCGGTCCTCCTGTAGTAAAGGGCAAAGCTTATGTCCTTATTAGGGCGTCTCCAATCGTATGAGCAAAAGACTAGCGCTAAGTTGATGAATTTAAACGAGAAAAGAGTCTGCAACAACTAAACTTTGAATAGTGTGCGGTGAGAGAACAATGTATTGGGAATTGAGCGAGCTTATCTCTTCTCTCCTAGTTAATCTCTTGCCTTTTGCAATGTTTCATGATTAAAAAATTAGTTTCACTAGCTCTAAGCTAGATTGTTGGAGACGCCCTTGCTACCTAACATTCACAAAACATGTACTACAACAACTTGGTATAGCAACGAAATGTTCAGACGTGCTTAGCCCTTTTCCAAAAAAAAATAAAGGGCACAGGAGGCAGAGAGATTAGTAGATAGATAACCATTGGTCACGACACCAGCATTGGTCACGACACCATATATAAGCAATTCTGAGCACATGGCGAACACCAAGTTAATTTAATGGTAGGTTACTACTATTTTCATATTTTCATCTAGAAGATCTAGGAATTTTTAAAAATGACCATCCAGATGGGGACCTCCAGATGGGGGGTCCTCACTTTGCCGGAGAGCATGTCGAAGGAGACGACGTGTTTGTAACCGTCCTGCGCGAAGACGACGGGAGCGTACTCCTCCATGGGCTCCCGCACCTCGGCGTTCCCCGCCTTGTTGGAGGAGTACATCTTCTTGATGCTCCACCCCTGCTGGCGCTCGAACATCTCCCGCTCGGCGTGCGTGACCCGCACCGCGTACGCCACCCCGCTCATCAGCGGGCGCTCGAACGCCGTCCTCTTGGCGTACCTGGCGAACGTCATCTGCAGCAGCAGCAGAAGCAGCAGCAGGCGTGATCCCGCCATGGCGTGAATCAAATCGGAGATTAATTAGCTGGCGAGACAAGTGAGTGAGAAGCTGTGGATTCGCAATGCGAACCTTGTCGACGGTGGATGGGGTCTCGGAGCGGTGGAAGGTGGAGATGAGGATGGCGAGCGCCTGGAGGTGGTTCATGCTCGCGTTGAACTGGTCCTGCAGCATCCGCGCGCGCTCGTCGCACATGCTGTCGAGCGACTCCCAGTACTGCTTCTCGACGGCCTGGGTGCTCATGCACCACGAGACCCCAACGGAGACGGCCACCAGGAAGGCCGCCGCCGCCGCCGCCGCCCTGCCACCACGAGCCGTGCCGGTCATCTCCTCGCGGGTCGATCTAAATCGCTCCGGCGGCCGAGCCCCGCCGCGCGCATGCTCGGCGGTTCGGCACGGAGAAGATGGGTAGCCGTAGCCCCCAGCTGAGGGAGCAGGCAGGGGGACTGGGATTCGGTGGTCGCTGCCTTTGCACCGCGTGACACCGTCGGATCGAAAACGACAGCAGCGAAACACTGTGTTGATACTGTACCACGAGTGCCGCGGCAACTGCTCGTATCTAATCGTATCTAGCCCGCGAGATGAAAGGCTAGCTGCAACAGTAGCATGGCATGATTGCTTTGTCGGACTGTGGCCTGTTAGCCAAAGTTCCACAAAACACGTCTTCGAGCGAGGACTCGTCACAATCGACGGGAATTTCCACGAAACCACGCGGCCTGACACGATTCTTCGCTGCTGCTCGCGGAATCGGTTTGTCATGCTCAGCTTGATCGGGCCATGCTAGTTGCTAGATACGTGAAATGCCAGTTTATAGCCTGAATTACTTTGTTATATGGGTTTTTTTTACAATGAGATCATATTCATTAAAATATACAGATTTGCTATACTTCAAATGCTTGATTTCTAACTTCCTCTCAATCACGTTTTCGCAGCCATCAGATCCTCGTACTAGGGCGCGACTCCTTTCCTGTTTTTTTTCTTTTGAAAGAACTCCTTTCCTGTTCTCAGACCCTTTAAACAGAAACAGATCAGTCCGCGAAAACAGTTAACCAGATAGAATGTCCAACACTTCAACAACCTCGACATCTCCGCAGCACTCTGCCACCGGCCTGTCTATCCATCCCCTTTTCAGCTTCTCATCTCCGCCGGCTGGCCGGAGAGGCGGATGCCATTTTTGGCAGGGCTACAGAGAAGTGGATGGATCGGGGAGGGTGACCAGTTGTCTGCCTTTTCTTCTCCGATGTGGGCGACGGCGATTCGTTGGGGGCTCGACAAGCGACTTCCTCGTGAGGACGACTTCGGCGATCTCCGACTTCGACATGCGTAGCCCCGACGAGGGCGGCGTCCCTGCCGTTGTCACAAGACATCGGCGATCTCCTAGGCAGTGAGGTGACCGCACCCCCCCCCCCCCCCCTTTCCTTTTATTTTTGTTGTTTTTTTACCCTCAGATAACACGACTGTTGTTGTTTTCTGACCCATTAGTGTTCCAGTTTGTTAATTCTTAGGTGATTTGTATCTGATATACGACCTATTAGATTAAGTTTGTGAATTGTGAGTGTTCGATTTGAGGATCTAAAGCCCGGTTGCGTCTGCAGATTCTATGTCGATTGGGGGATTTTGAGTCACATTGGTCTATTTCATTCACATTTTGCAGCATTTTATTTTTCTGACAAATATTTGTTGCTAGAAACCATAGAGGCGGCGGCTATACATGGGGTGGAAGTGCAAATGCCTTCTATTCATCGGGGTCTCCTAACCAATTTTAGGAAGGAATAAGGAAGCACCAAACTGCTACTCTCAAAATACTTTCCCACCTGTTTATGACATTGCAATCCTAATGTTCCTTTTTATGTTATCCGTAGACCTAATGGTCCTGATTTCATTTAAGCAGCTTAATTTATGTTGCCGAGGAGATGCAAAAAACTATAGTTTTGATTTTTACATAAGGCGTAGTTCTGTAGTGATAATAAAACGTGAATATACGAGTAACAAGTGAACCACTGCAGCAAGTGTCCAGGCAACTTCACAACTTTCTCCATTATTTCCACAACCCCTCTATATATGCACACCCGGGACATGCTGCCTCAGCCGACACACTCTTATTGGTTCTTTGTTTTTAGTTTAGTTACATTTCTCTTTATAAATATATACTTTAAAATTTCTTATGTTGCATGTATATACCTATCTATAATCCTTTTGTTTTTAGTGACAACTCCATTTTGTTTTTAGTGACAGATAAACACTTCCATTTTCATATTTTCTAGACATAAGTTTTTAAGTTTCTCTCGATCACTTTTGTTTCATGAGGAAAATGAAGAAATCTTTTAACATCTTTTACGGTGCCATCCCGCTTGATATGTGTGTACGTTTATCTTGTTGTTCGCCATGACCCCGACTATACTTTGCAAAATATTGTGTGGATTCGAAATGTAGTCACATCATGTGTACTAAATTTAGATACCAAGTGTATTTTGCTGAGAGAGGTTAACCAAATATGTGCTGGAGTTTGATCTTTTCGATCTGTAATTTTCGGAGATTATTTTCTCTGTGTGGAATTTCTGGTGCGGTATCATTTGTCCTACTAGGTACACAACATCAATGTCGTGATTTTGTTCTCACATCTATGTTATGCTTTCATACATGGTTGTCTCACGAGCTACTTGCAGAGCACCTCTGCTTCACTTTCTCGATCAGACGATTTTTTTAGCATGCATGATGAAATATGTTGTGCTACTTTTCACCTCGTCAAAATTAGATTTCATCCTCATACACGAACATTTCCTCTAAAAATATTGATGTTAGCTTTAATCTTCCATTATGATTTGGAACACATACACTCTATCCTGTATACTTGAAACAACTTTTCAATTGATTTGCTCTACTTCTCAGGACACACCTTGGGCCACATGTGTTGATGGTTCAAGAAATAGTGCCCTCTCTCAGTGCAAACAAGGTCTGAGGTATATGTAGGTCCATTTCTTCTTACTAAAATTTGTGCTTGCATTTTGTACAAGACATTTTGTAAATGACATTTGTCCCAAAGTAAAATGAGAAATGTGAATGAATCGTGTTTAGATGTTTTGAAATTCAATATGATTGTATATAGTAAAGATACATAATTGATATCTGGTATGCTTGAAGATGTTGCTTTATTAAAATTAGATTTTGAGATTAAAGTATGTTTCAAATTAGTTGCATTGCACTTGCATGTAAGTTGCATGTAACTTTTTTATTGCTAGTTTTTTACATGTTTTTCCTTTTCTTGTCCGTACTCTAGTTGGCAAAGAAAAATATTTGTGTCTCTTACATCCCCCCTTCGAATCAATGTTCTAGGTTTTGTGAAGCCAAATTCCCTGCACCTCCAACTTTGTTTTAATGTTTCAGCAAGGTGGATATAGTGGATCCCCCTGAATGGTTGCCGCTTGCAACACTTCATTGTCTTTTTTTTGCGCTTTTTTACTTGCTTCTAGGGTGTCATTTGTTTACCACTAACATAATAGGGTCGGGTCTTGTAGGCAACGACTTCCATTCAAATTTGCACTGTTATGTGGTTTTTAGGGACATTCATCCACATCGTTTTTGCTTATGTGGATGTTTCCTAGTACAAAAATGCATTGAGCCAGCACATGCATGTCAACAAACGATGCCATCATTTTATATTTCTTGCAAATAAATGTTTTTTCCCAGGTCATGGTCCCTTGCACCTATTTGCAAAATGTCGGATTAACCTCTGTCATTCTGTGCAATCTCTTTTTTGTAATTCATACTAGTCATTCATTTCAGTTTGTGTGTGTGTGTGTGTGTGGGCTATTTTGGTAATTAGCAGTTACTTTTATACCAGTTTCACACTTTTATTTTGTGAAATAGCAGCATTTTTCCTGTTTCAATTTTTTTCAGATGAAATCTGATGCAGCAGGAAGCCAATATAAGGATTGCATGGAGAGCCCTCAAATTGGTGTAGAATCTGACCATGATAGTGATGTTGACATCCGTGAGTATGTTGCGGATGAAGAAACACATGACCAAACCAATGTTCAAATGTTGACGGTTTGTTAGCATCGCGTGATGATGAGGCTATATTTTTTTCTTTCAAAAAAGATGGTAAGTATCTTTCAAATATTTTCACAATCTTTACGTCTTTCTATTCACATTTTCTTTCTGATGGGGATTTTAATCTCCAAAATCACATTTTCTGATGTTGACTTAGCGATATTCATTCTTCTGATGTTCTTATTTGACAAACAATAACTATGTGTATCCACGAGGCTTTGCCATTGATGTGATGTGCATAGTTTTGTCGCCACAAACAGAAACACAACCATTCATTGGGTTCCCATAGGCACCCATCAATTATTCATTTCTGTTCTTTCAATTTTATTTTTCAGGTCACCTTTTCCTTAGTCCAAATCAAACTTATTGCGAAAAACATAGACAAAGCAAAAATTAATACAAGGACATCTACCTTGTGGTTAGAAATGTAGTCTCCATACCTGCTGAAGCCATCAAATGACATTGACGGGTTAGGGAAACTGCCAACTCCACCCTACTCCATCTTTTTAAACATGGTTATATAACCCAAAAGCACAGACATAATCTTCTTGCTATATATAGTTGTATATAAACATGATTCTCAGACTTTTACTTTTTTCATCTTATTTATTAATCTTATAGAAAATTAGTATAATGGGTTGTGAAGTTTTGTATATAATGGATTTTTGTCTATGGAAGAATTTAAAAAGCATGCAATGACTTTTTGAAATGTTAGTGTATGCTTTTCTTCTTTTCTTTTTTAGTGCAATAAAAAAAGAACAAACACTTTTGTATGCATCATTATATCTGCATTATACTAGATAGCTATCAACAAAACATCTTATGTTCCAGGGTACCAGTGAACTATCATTTCTTTAAGGATACCAAATTTTTATTCTTTTCCGTTACATTGTAAACAAATAACATTCTGAATTTCTAAAGAAATGCACTACTGGAAAATAATCAATGCTGAATTGTATATTTTTTTTGTTCATTTTTAGGGTGGCTACTCATCGATAACACTTTTGATCACAAACCTTGTTTTGCCCACACACTATTGATTTTTTCTTTGTTTGCAAATCTATTCCTCCTAGTCGCACACTCACTCTTTTTGATTTTGAAGGCAGAGAAAGTTTATAATATTTTAGATCATCCGGCATACGTAGCTGTGATAGGCAAGATAATTGGATCTCCAACTCCAATCATCAGAAGAATCATCTGAAGCATCTAGTCTTTCTCCTGATAATTGGGGGGAAGAAAGAAAGAATATTGGCAGCGAGATGTTTACTCTAGGCCCCCTCGAGCCTATGCCTTCGTTCCCCGTTTTGACCCCTTCTCTTACTTTTTTCTCAACCTCTCGATTTGTATTTGTAATACCATGGGCCTGATTTCTCTCCAAAGCCCAAACAATTATTTTTATTAAAAAAGGCATTTTTGGGGCTTAAGAAACAGCGGCCCAAATTTAAAAAAGAAAAGAACTCCACTCGCACCAAAACATGGTCCCCCCACCTGATTTTCATTAATCACCAAGGTGTCGTCGCCGAGTGAGGGCACATGAGGGTTATAGCAGGGGGGATACAGGGGGGCACGTCTAGTTTTTGATGTGGTGTTTACAGGGGGAAACGCAACACACCAGGACTCAGAGATGGCAGCGTCCTCAGGAGTCAGGAGGCAGCCGGTGCGCCCAGAGGCGGGCATAGTCAGCACATGCCCAGATCATGTGTCTAGGGAAGTGGTTGACACCAAAGCAAATCTCAAACATTTTTTGAGCTCCATTTGATGAAACGCGTTTTACAAAAAGTGATTGATAAGTAACAAAAGATCAATAGATTCTTCTTTCAATTGTCAGGAAACTGTTCGCCCCACCAGTAGATTTTTGTAATCTACGGTAACAGGAAAAGTGATGATAGATGTCCAAAAATCAGTCATTTGATGCCGAGACAGACCTAACTCTTGTTACAATCGAGAGATCTCATCGTAAAGTGCACTAAAATATCCTGAATTACTTTGTCATGGGTAGTCTCTTCAGCGGAGTGTTAACTATTGGTGCACCAAAATAAATATGTAAATTAATGATTACAGTGTACTAGTCTGGCAATATACAACTTGTTTGGTTTAGGTTGTGAAGTTGACTGGAATGATCCGATCCTATGGAGATTGGTTTGTGTCACGACATCAACTCGTCCGACAGCGGGTCATTCCACGTAGTACGCAACGACATGCAAATATCATGGAGCAACTCATTCCTTAGAAAAAAGTAAGCCAGACTGATCCCTTTTCATGACTAAAGCATGCTCTTCATAACTCCAATCTAACGAGCATCACCCTAGGAGAAGGAGCTCCCCTCTACATCCTGCTCTTTTTGAGCAGATGACCTTATCCTTTGTGGCAGAGCCACAGTTCAGGAAGCAATTCAACTCAAAACAATTCTAGATGCTTTCCGTTAGCAATCTGGACAAACACCCAACCTCCAGAAATCCTCCATTCACTTCAGTAAGAATGTTCCAAGCCATATTAGGACTGATCAAAGGTATCTTTCCTGTTCCTTCTCTCCATCCTAATACTATGCATCTAGGTCGCCCTCTAATTTTCTCTCACAGAGACAAAAACAAAGCTTACAATTTTATCCATAATAAATTCATTGCTAAATTCGGTACTATTAAATCCAGCAAACTGACAGCCTGTTCGTTTCGCTGGTGGCTGATGGCTGGTGCTGATTTGCTGTGAGAGAAAAGTACTGCTGGCTGGTTGCTGGCGGCTGGTTTGTTCTGAGAGAAAAGTACTGTTGGCTGGTGGCTGATAAGCCGAACGAACAGGCTGTGAATCATGCTGGTAGATTGTAATATGTCAAATCAGTTCTATCCTCTATTCCTATTTACTACATGTCTACTATTGTTTTTTCCAAAATTTTCATAGAACAAATTAATACCATCATTAGAAGGTTTTGGTGGGCAGGTATTCAGGAGGAAAACCCCACCAATCCTATTACTTTTCGCTCCTGGGAAGATATCACTAAACCTACTTATCAAGGTGGTCTGGGGATCAGAGACATGGAACTAATCAACAAAAGCCTCATCATCAACTCAGCTTGGAATATTGTCACAATAAAAATCCCCTCCTCACAGCAACCCTCAAAGCTAAATACTTCCCAAATAACAGTTTTTGGACAACCCCAACTATTGGAAGCAGATCAGTGTATTGGTCTTCTATTTTGCAAATTAAATAACAACTACATGCCAACTCCATTATGCAGATACACAATGGTTCCTCTTCAATTTGGTCCTCTCCCTGGACAAAACATTAGAGTAATATTCATGATCATTTAATCCTGCCAGTAACTAACCCTCCTCTACCAGGTACTATCTCTGCTCTTTGGTTGCAGGGCTCCACCACTTGGAATCAACAACTCATCTCTAATACTTTCCAGCCAGATATAGCCCAATCAATTATGACCATCCCAGTCATCAACTCCACTCAACCTGACATCCTCAGATGGCCTCCTGCACCTAGTGGCAAATGTACAACTACTGAAGCATATTCTTACCTAGCACACTTACAGCAACACACTCTACCCTCCCAAGGAGCAAGATCAATTTCTTCCCAGGCAAATCAAATTCTCCAAAAGGTATGGAAAGCAAAATCAATTCCTCCTTTCCTGAAAACCTTTGCTTGGAGGCTCATTAGAAGAGCCCTAGCAACTGCAGACAGAGCTGGTGGATTTCCTCTAATATTGATCAGACTTGCTACTATTGTGGTTCTATTGAAATTGATAATCACCTTTTGTTCTTATGTCACCTGCCTCTGCAAATCTGGACTACCCACACCAATCCTCTCCCTCTTCACCTTCTTGACCCACAAGAGGATGGTGTTCAAATGTCTCTGCCTATGCTCATTACTTATAATCCTACTGAAGACAATTACAGTCATTTTCTCTTTACTCTTTGGTATATCTGGTGAGCTAGAAATGATAATTGTTTCCGAAGGAAAAAATTGGAGTGCTATGCAGGTACAAAAGGTGGCTCAAGGCCATCGGCTGAACCATTTAAAAGCTTTACAAGAGGCAGCTAATTTGCCTAAACAGATTCAACACCCCAATAGGCAGCCTGCCTCTTGTGATGTTATGTGTTTTGTAGATTGTAACACCCCGCCCACCAAAGCCGCACCGCCCAGCCCTTCCGTAGGGGCGAGCACGCGTACACATAGCACCCTGCTTACACTTTCGTCCTCGCTTCGTGTAAAAGGGTTAACCCGAGGGTGGTATGGCTGGTGGACAAAGGCTTATAAGTTGGCTCCACCCTTGCTCTACTAGCAATGTGGCACTAAACACGCGCACCTGCGCTCATGGGCCACTCATGGGCCATCCAAATTGGGCCGGTGTGACATTCACCCCCCCCTCAAAGAACCCGACGTCCTCGTCGGTCCAACTCACCCGTCCAAAGGCCGACCCATACGCCATGTCGTGTGCCCCATCCCAGGCCCACACGCACATGCATATGTCCGCACACTGACCCGAGCAAATGTCCAGGAACCTTCCCTCTTAGCGCACGACCGTACGTCCAGTGCCGACCCATATGCCATGCCGTGTGTCCATCTCGGCCCACACACGTCATGCGCCCTATGTCCGCACACTGACCCGTACGCGCAACCGCGAGGGTCGGCTCTGATACCATTTGTAACACCCCGCCCACCAAAGCCGCACCGCCCGCCCCTTCCGTAGGGGCGAGCACGCGTACACATAGCACCCTGCTTACACTTTCGTCCTCGCTTCGTGTAAAAGGGTTAACCCGAGGGTGGTATGGCTGGTGGACAAAGGCTTATAAGTTGGCTCCACCCTTGCTCTACTAGCAATGTGGCACTAAACACGCGCACCTGCGCTCATGGGCCACTCATGGGCCATCCAAATTGGGCCAGGTGTGACATAGATGCTGCCACTACTCCTGATGGTAGTCTATATACCTCTCGGTCTAGAAAAGTAGGTCTTGGTATCTATATTATCGATTTGCAAGTTAACCTGGTGAACACTATCTACATCAGGGCAACTCACAATAAGATTTTCTCAGTGGTTAATGTTGAAGCCGCTGCCTTGGCATTGGCGGCCACAATCCTAACCAAACTCAATTTAGGTGAGATTGCTTAATTTTCAGATTGCAGCCAACTGGTGGATTTCATCAACTCTGGAAATTCTTCTAACCCTCCGGATCGGCGCATACTACCTTGCATTCAAGACTTTAACTTCGCCATGGAAACTTCTTCGCACTCAGTGTTTAAAATTCAGTGTGATGGCAACTTTAATACAGATTCTTTAGCCAAATTAGTTCACTTCTCCACTCATTCAATCGATAGATTATGTTCCGGGTTGCACTTATGAAACCTATGGCCAACAATGTCCCTTTTGAGTATATTGCCCCATGTAAACAATACTCCTATCTTGCGACGGAGGGAGTATATGCTCATTGTAAAAAAAGGGATACACCCCCTTCCCGCATGATGCGTCGAGATCACCAGTTCACCACACCCCCACTCTCTCTCCACCTGGCACCCCATGAGGGCGTCACGTGCTGCATCGCACTCGCGTGTCTCCTGAGTTGACTCACGAGACCCACCTGGCTGGCGGCAGGGCCTCACGCGACGCGCTCGGCCCCTCTGAAAGGACCTTGATGTCGCCTAGAGGGGGGGTGAATAGGCGAGACGACCAATATAAACTCTTTCTCCCCAAACACTTGAGTTGACAGTGCTCCATCGGTCAGACCGGTGGTGGTGACCGGTCAGACCGGTCAGGCACTGAACTTCACAGGTGACACCGGTCAGACCGGTGCGCCTCACCGGTCAGACCGGTGTAGCACAAAGTGAAAGGATCTTGTGATGCCTAGAGGGGGGTGAATAGGATCACTTTTAAAATTCTGCAAAATCTGAGCAGCGGATCAGGGACCGGATGACCCGGCACGACTGACCGGATGACCCGGGGGTCCGGGTCACCCTGGCACTTGTGCCGGATCAACCAGTGCGCAGGAGTAAAACACAATAACTTAGGGGGAAAGTGAGATTGCAGAAAATATATGAACCAACTTGGTGTAATTGAAGTGAAGAAGACCTGCAACAAAGGATATTACACACAACAACACAAATGTAGAGATCGATTCAAATATAACTTCTAGGGTTAGGGTTAATGATGATGAACACAAGCAAGCAAGAGAGACAAGCGATTTGTTTACCGAAGTTCACCTCCACTAAGAAGGCTACGTCTCCGTTGAGGTTCCCACAAAGGGAGGGCTATCACGAAGAGCCTCTTGCCTCTCCAATTCACCACAAAGGCAAATTGGTGCTCACTAAGAAAAACTCCACAAAGGAGGGGAAATACAAACTATCCCAGGTGCTCCACACGGAGAGGGCACTCAACGGGCGACACCTAACCGTCTAGAAGCAAGCTTCAAGAGTAATAAACACGAATCAATCAACCAAAGCCACCACAAGTGCTTCTTGAGAGGAGGAAATGAAAAGCTCTCACAAAGGGGCTAAATCCTACACCTCAATTGCTCTCACACTCAAACCCTAGGAGGAAATCTTGATTGGAGTGCTTGGGAATGAGTTAGGAGAGTGGAAATGAAGCTTTGGGGGTGCAGCAATGGAGGAGGAGGCGGAACCCTAAAGAGGAGGAAGAAGGGGTATATATACCCACTTCCCCCGACTTGACCGTTGGGGGCAACTCCGCGGCCGGCCGGGTCACCCCAAGCACCGGTGGCCGGTCACCCGCCTCCCTCCAGCACCGTTCCGGGTGGCCCGGCCACTCGTGCCGGTTGACCCGGTAGGACTGGAGGAGAAGAGAATTAACAAGAAGGGGCTGATTTTGATTTTTCTAAAGGTTTTTCTAGGTTTTTCACTCTTAGAAAAGATGAGAAAAGATCACAAGAAGCACTTGTAGTAAACCTTGACTAATCAACCGCATCCCTCTTTATAGTACGGTGTTTCCTAAACTCAAATTCAAACCGAAAATTAAAATTAAATCGCCAATTGAGCTTCAACACCATAAGTAAGAAAATGAGGGCCTTCCTTCGAGAGTTCATACTTATTTCACTTTAAAGCCTGCACACATCTCATTGAAAGCATTAAACCTCCCTAATTGCATTGTCATTATCACCAAAACAATTAGGAGCCTAGATGCACTTTCAATCTCCCCCTTTTTGGTGATTGATGACAACACAATTTGGTTAAAAGAAAGAGATGTGTGTATCCAATAATTTAGTGAGAAGCTCCCCCTAGATGTGTGCATCGTCAAAGAAAAGAGGCCTCAAATGCCTTTGCACACACATTTGGAAGAACTCCCCCTAAATCTTTGCATAAACACATTGTGCACAAGTGTGAAAAGAATTATCCCGTGATGCAAATGACAAAATATATCACGACAATAAAGTGAGAAATAACAAATCATCAACCAACACAAGCATCACATATAACCATTAAGATCCTTACATCACACTAGCATGGATAAAAGTACCACAATTAAGTCTTACAAATAAAAGTTTTGCACTTGGCACACCAACATCCATCACACCACACATAGTTCATTACATGTCCACTTGTTCTATTACATGAATAATAATAAGATAGATAAAGATAGAGGTAGGGGCGTCCTTCCACCAAATTCGCTCCCCCTCTGGCATCAAGTACCAAAAAGGGAAGCTACTCCTCGTCGTCCTCGTCGTACTCCTCTTCTTCATAATCTTCCTCTTCATCATCAACTGGGACCCAAGAGCCAAGGTCCTCCCAAGGATTTGGAACGGGAGAAGGAGGATCAAAGGTTCTCATCTCATGGACCGGAGAGTGTGGAAGATTAAGACTAGCGGCCATTTCCTTTTGATTTTTTTCTTGACTATGAAGCTCTTGAGCCAACCACCGACGATCGGCCTCACGCTCCCTAGCATCTTTGCGGAGCATGTTGAAGCAAGCAAATAAGCCTTTTGCAAGAAAGTTGAACTTGCCTCTTACCCCTAGGAGCCCCATGAGAGTGAGAGGCACCCTCCAAAGGAAGTGGATCATATGGACCTTTTGTTGGTGGAGCTTGAGAGGAAGAGGCACCCGCATCAGACGGTCCATCAATAGTATAAATACCCGGATAGCTTCCTCTAGCATCAACACCGGTGGTGTGCTTGCCAAGACGGAAAGATTGAGCAAGTTTGCCTTTACTAGTCTTGTATGACTCATGAACAACATCCGTCTTAAGATCAAGTTGAGTAGCATGCTTAACCATCATGAAAATATAGGGCGCATAGTGACAACCACTAGAAGAAGTGTGTGAACAAATGATGATCTCATTCCAAAGAAAGTGACAAGCATTGAACTTAGGTTGACCGGGAGCCATTTGATAAAGGAGATTTCTAGCTCTATGAGATATGTTATCGGAATCCCCACCCCTAGGACAAAGAGTGTATCTAAACAAAAGATTGAGCATCTTGTAATACGGGGTGAGTCCACTAGTATGACCATAGTTGATGTTTCCATAGGCACGATCATACATAAACCTCATCTTAGTCACCTCTAGTTCATTCTCACAATGAAGTCGGACTAGATCACTTTTGAATTGATTGGTTGTGGTTGCACCTCTAAGTTTGAAAAGTTGAGCAATATCATAAACTGAGATTTTGAAGCGCTTACCACCAAGAGTGAAGTGCATCTCATTTTCATCTTCATCAACATACAGTGTGGCATAGAACTGGGCCACCACCTCATGAGAGTAGTCACACCGAAGACCCATGAGATAAGAAATCCCCATGAACTGGCACCGAGAGTGAACAGCCTGCATAACCTCCTCAATGGGAGCAGGAAGATCAAGCAAGTACGGCCAATCCACCCATTTCATCTCAGTCGTGACACGTCCCTTGGGTAGAATGGTCGACTCATACCAATCTGCTTGATGAGCAAGCCAGAACCTATCATCACTAAAAAATGATCTCTGAAGCTGCCTCGGATCTTCTTGCCAAAACCGAAGGGACCTCATGTCAGTGCCTGCCTTCATGAAGTTAACCAAAGGCGGATCACGCCGTGTGCGCTCAGGACGGTGAACGGGAACTGCCATCTGCTCATAGATAGATAAGTCAATGTTGTCATCATAGCGGTCTCCAACTTCAGTAGCGGTGCTCGCCCTCTTGGTTCTAGCCCCGACGGTTGTGGTCTTCCTCTTGAGAATAGGATTGCCATCATGACCACGTCCTCGGCCTTGAGCACGAGAGGGAGGAGCTTGAGGTTTGGTCCTCTTCTCATGCACATGAATGCCAAACTCCTCGCCGGAAGAGCGCTCCTCAAATTCCTCAATCTCCTCATCTCCCTCCTCACTTGATTCGGAGCGAATCTCCTTGCCACGAGAGCTAGCTTTCTCACGACCCATCTGAAAGATGATAAGATATGCGAGGAATAAGATTGACTGATTGAAGTTGCACAAAACAACGGTGATTGGGTCACCCCAGCCGGAGCCGGGTCAACCGGCATGGGTGGCCAGGTCAACCGGCTCGGCGGGATGAACCCTAGAACAAGAAATCAATGGTCTGAGAAATATAGCCATGGGATTGTGACAAAATCATGGGAGGTTGTTCTAGGACCTAAATGGAGGCATTTGACCAAGAGCAATCATCTAAAACGAATCACACGAGTAGATCGGGAAATCCGGGGTTTGAATCGAGATTACCGTTGGATTCCCGCGAAGTTTCCGGAAAATCCGATGAGGAAGGAGCTCTAGATGAAGAAGAGGCTTGAATCTTCCACCCGGCGCGAGATTTCCGTGGAGGACCGGCGGAATCGCCCTAGGGGCCAGATTGGGGGCGGCGGCGGCGGTCTGAAGAAAAGGAGGATCTAGGGTCTGTTGACCGGCGGCCGCGGGCTTTTATACGGTCTGCGCGGGGGGCGGGCGACCCGGCACGGGTGGCCGGGCGACCCGGCTACCACCAGCAGGTGCTCCGACGACCCGGCACCCGTGCGGCCGACCGGCGGGGGCCTAGAGTTTGAGCTCGAGTTATTTTTTTACGGGTCCCGCCGCAACGGCTCTCGCAAAGGGGGGGTCCGGCGACTCGGCACGGGTGGCCGGGCGACCCGGCGGCCACCGTAGCCGCCCGGGCGACCCGGCACCGGTGGCCGGTCCACCCGGCGGCCTACAGGACCGCGCCGGGTCAACCGGGCACCCGTGCCGGTTGACCCGCCTCGCCCAGAAGGAGGCACAAGTTATCTTCAAGACATGTAGATTTTTTTTGTGTGTTTTTAAATGTATATGAATGTACGTGAGAGTTAAAGATAGATATATTCTCAAGATTGGAGGAGTATTTTCGACAAAAGAAATTTAAGAGAATGGGTTATGAGAAGAGTTGATAGATGTGAGATCTTTCATGATTTGAGATTAGTAAAGGATTCATCTAGTGGACACGTAATAAACTCTCGGCAACAAGTGACTAGCCACAATCAATCATTCATAACAATAGTCACTTAGGCCGAGTATTTGATCAAAAGATCTCAAGATCCAATATTTTCGAAAAACTCACACAAACAAATAAAAAAAATCATTTTCAACCTATCTAGGCAACAATCAAGTATGTGCAATAAGTCAAGCCAAGTTACGAGAATCTAAGATGTTTAGCTCACTCCTCAAAGCACAGAATCTTTGCTCGTCTAGAGGCTTAGTGAAAATATCGGCAAGTTGTATCTCGGTGCTTACGTGACGTAAAGCAATATCGCCCTTAGCCTCATGATCCCTTAAGAAGTGATGTCTAATGTCTATGTGCTTTGTTCTAGAGTGTTGGACTGGATTGTTCGCTAGCTTGATAGCACTCTCATTGTCACACAAGAGTGGAATCTTACTAAACTTGCAACCATAATCACTCAACGTTTGCTTCATCCACAAGAGTTGTGCACAACAAGCACCGGCCGCCACATATTCGGCCTCGGCCGTGGATAAAGCAACCGAGTTTTGCTTCTTTGAGCTCCATGACACCAAAGACCTACCAAGAAATTGGCAAGTCCCGGTTGTGCTCTTTCGATCTACTTTGCAACCGGCATAGTCCGAATCGGAGTATCCAAGTAGATCAAAAGTGGAGCCTTTGGGATACCACAAGCCTAGGTTAGGAGTGTGAACCAAATATCTAAAGATTCTCTTAACGGCCATTAGATGACACTCCTTAGGATTGGCTTGAAATCTTGCACACATGCACACACTAAGCATTATATCGGGCCTAGATGCACAAAGGTAAAGTAGGGAGCCAATCATGGAACGGAATACCTTTTGGTCGACCGACTTCCCTTCTTCATTGAGATCAAGATGTCCATTTAGTGCCATGGGGGTCTGTCACACCCGGATTTAAGGACAAACCCGAATGCAAGAATACATGTGCGCCAGGATCAAGTTACACACATGCATCGACGCAGTGAATACCAAAACACAGTGTAAAGCGTAAAGAGAGTATTAAACAGTTATTACATGACCGAATGTCTCAACTAAACAATCGTTCGAGTAGCTAACAGCGGAAAAGAAACACACGTAGAAGTCCTCCACAGGCAGCTGACTGGAGAACGAACGCCTAGAACCCATCGAACTCATCATAGTAGTCTTCAAAACGCCCATCTGAGCAGCAGCCGGGTAGTGTAGATGCAATAGATAAACAACAAGCGTGAGCACATGTCGTACTCAGCAAGGGAAAAGTTCTATAACAACATGCAAGGCTTTATGGTGGAAGTCGTTGACTCATAAGCAAGTCGCATTTTAGTTGGTCAAGTTTTATTAAGCAACCGTTACTAGCAAGTGTAAGTATATACCAAACCCGGATAATAAAATGCAACGGATCCATAAAATGAAATGCACAAGTTTAAACGTTCCATCTTACATAGAATTAATCATGTGAGGGTCCAGCCGCTCTTGACCGTGAGCACGGCTAACTAGTTAGTTTTACACTCGCGGAGGTTGTACATCTTTACCCACAAGTCGCGTAAAAACCCAAAAGAGTTTTAGACCCAACCATGCGGTGTTTGCAAGGCACCATACCACACTTCCGAGGTGTGATTGCATAGGGACGCTACGAGGCCGTTACAAAGATCCCCGCATGAAGGTCGCCCGCTAGGTTACCCGGTCGGTGCAACGTATAAAGCTTCCGACGAGTACCGTGTCTTAGCTAAGCCCACACCCGCGCCCGAGCAGTCCATACGCCACTACCCGCCAGCCCCCAACCCTTATCAGGTAAAGCATACCTAACATCTAGTTCACTAATTAATAAGCCAAGACAGAGCCATATGTCTTGTGGTAGTACTGTTTTCCGGGTGGTCGCTCCATGTTCCGATTAACAAGGTAAAGTGTTCTTGCATTACATGAATGATAGCATAAATAAAGCCATATTAACAAGTGTTCATTAAACCATCCCAAAACCACAATAAGCGCTAGCATGTGCTACCCAACATAAAGTAAACCCAGGTTGATCAAGGCATAGGATAACAAAGCTAGTCGAACCTTAGCAATAGGACCCATCAATTTAATGCATAGCAATAATAAACAACAGTGTAATTGAAATGCATGTTGTAATAGGAATTTAACGGGAATGCAGCAAGGACTTGCCTTCTACCAAAGACCGGAAACTGCTCAGGGTCTTGATACTCTTCAACAGCAGCGAAGTCCCCGAATTGCTCGTACGCTACGCTCCACACATCACATACAAGCAAACAATGGGAATAAATAAGAAACAGTACACCAATCATGTCAAATAGTAACAAAAGCAACAGAAAACTATTCTACTCGTCGAGACGATCGCGTGGACATAAAGAACGCTAAAAACGGAGCTAAAACGACAAAGTTATGATTAAAACAAGTTTTAGGACTAATTTGTAAAGAATTTTAGGTTTTCGGGCTAAAACAGAAGAAAACAGGACTTAAACGTAAGGGTTTTAAAAGGTGGAAGGGTATTTTTGTGAAAGAGGGAAAACTCGGGGTTTCTTTAGCAAAAAACGCGCGGCTGAGGATAAGGGGTTGGATCGCGATCGGACGGCGCGGACCTAATGCGGGCGCGGGGTTAGGGTTGACCGGTACACCCGGTTTGACTGGCGGTTAGGGCGAGCGGGGGCCGTCGGATGGGGATCTGACGGCTCAGATCACGCGCATGCGCGGCCGCGGCGGAGCGCGATCGGCGGCGAGCAAGGCGGTGGCGCAACGCCGCCGAGCGGCGGCGCGGAGGCCACGCGGCGCCGGGGTGCGCCTTTCTCTCGCGGGGACGGCACCGGGCGTCGAGCACGCGCGGGTGAACTTGACCGGGGCCTCTCGGGCGGCGACGGCGAGGGACGGCGGCGCCGGCGAGCCACGGCGGCGGAGCAAATCCGGCGAAGACGAGGGACCGCCGGAACGCAAGAGACCGCGCTAAAACCACCGGCGTACTCCTCACCTTCACCCGGTTCGATTTGGCGGCTTCCCCACGGCGGACGAGCGACGGACGGGCGGCGGCGGGAGTTGGACGCCGACGCGCGGGCCCCGCGCGTCGAGGCGCCGGCGCCGGCGGCGCGAGGCCGGGCCGGGCGGGCCTCAAGGCCGCGCCGGGGGGTCGCGAGAAAGGGAGTGGGCCGCAGGCGAGGTTGCTGGGCTGCAAAGGTTTGTTTCTTCTCCTTTTTTTTCCTATTACTGATTTCTATTTCCAAACCAATTTTAAACAACAAACGAATTCGAATTCAAACCAAGATTTGAATCCAAACACCCAAAAACAATGCACCAGCATGTATGCAACAGTAAACTCCTATATTTCATTAATTAATAAATAAAAATGATTAAATGCCTATAAAAGCACGACAACCTTATATTCCTTAAGCGAGATCGAAATGTTGCTAAGCAAATTTTAATTAGAAGCAATCAGTTAAATGCAGAGGTGTTACAAATCCTACCCCCCTTAAGATGAATCTCGTCCTCGAGATTCGGATGGATCAAAGAGATGTGGATATTCTGCTTTTAACTCCTCTTCTCTTTCCCAAGTTGCCTCATCCTCTGCATGATTACTCCACTGCACCTTGCACATCGTGAAAGTCCGGTTTCTTGTAACCCGTGTCAACCTGTCCAGAATCTTGATAGGTCGTTCAGTAATGGTGAGATCCTCCTTCACATCCAATCCATCCATAGGCAACGGTTCCTTATCATGAGGCTTGAGACCTCTCTTTAACTGAGAGATATGGAACACATCATGCACATCTGCAGCCGCGCCGGCAACTCAAGTCGGTACGCTACCTCTCCCACTCGTTGCAAGATCTGGAAAGGTCCAATGTAGCGAGGAGACAACTTGCCCTTCACCTTAAACCTGCGCAAACCTCTGATAGGTGACACCTTCAGATACACATAGTCGCCCTCTTGGAAAGATACATCTCTCCTCTTCCCGTCTGCATAACTTTTCTGTCTGGACTGAGCAACTCTCAAGTTCTCTCCGATGATCCGAACCCCCCCTCTCTCCCCTCCTTGATGATGTCGGTCCCAAACAACTGACTCTCACCTGTCTGACTCCAGTACAATGGTGTTCTGCACTTTATCCCATACAATGCCTCAAAGGGTGCCATCTTCAGACTGGCTTGATAGCTGTTGTTGTAAGAAAACTCAGCATACGGTAAACTCTTGTCCCAGCTACCACCATGCTTAAGAGCACACGCTCTCAACATATCCTCCAGAATCTGGTTCGTCCTCTCAGTCTGACCATCTGTCTGCGGATGATAGGCTGAACTGAAATGCAACTTCGTATCCATGGACTCATGAAGTTTCTCCCAGAAACGCGATGTGAACTGGGTACCCCTGTCAGATACTATCCTCTTAGGCACACCATGTAAGCACACAATACGAGACATGTACAACTCTGCCAACCTCGCACCTGAATGAGTAGTCTTAACTGGGATGAAGCGATCCACTATAACCCATATCGAATCATGCCCAGCTGGTGTCCGTGGTAATCCCACTATAAAGTCCATACCGATTTCTTCCCACTTCCATTCAGGCACCTTCAACGGCTGCAACAATCCCGCTGGCTTCTGATGTTCAGCCTTAACGCGATGACACGTGTCACACAATGCAACGTGAGCGGCTACATCCCTCTTCATCCCATACCACCAATACCTCTGCTTCAGATCCTGATACATCTTTGTACTGCCTGGGTGGATGGAATAAGCTGAATCATGGGCCTCTCTCAAGATCGTCTTCCGGAGATCTCCCACATCAGGCACACAGATCCGATTCTTGAACCATATCGTACCCTGATCATCCTCAGTGAAATCCGGGGCCTTGCCCCTCTCCATGGTGTCCCTGATCTCCTTGATCTCCTCATCCTCCACCGTCCTTCGCGAATCTGCCTGCTCCGCAGTAGATTCTACCTCCAAAGTGACTCCCTCGGTGTGAGCGCTATCCCCGCATTGAGTCCCTCGAACTCCCTCATCGGCTCATCGAGCACTGGAACGCCAAAGCCGCATTGGCTCGTCCCTTCCGACTCAAAGCATCCGCAACCGCATTAGCCTTCCCAGGATGATACCGTATGTCCGCATCGTAATCCTTGATCGGCTCCAACCATCGGCGTTGTCTCGCATTAAGATCCTTCGAGTAAAGATGTACTTTAAGCTCTTGTGGTCCGTGTAGATCCGGCACTTGGTCCCCATGATGTAATGTCTCCAAATCTTTAAAGCATGAACCACGGTACCCGCGTTCCGGATCATGCGTAGGATAGTTCTCGCTCATGCTTCCTCAACCGCCTTGATGCATAAGCTATGACGTGTCCCTCCCGCATAAGAACACAACCCAAACCTTGTCTCGACGCATCGCAGTAGATATCAAAGCCCTTCTCGCAAGTCCGGCATCACAAGCACCGGAGCGGTCGTCAACCTCTCGCTTCAACTCCTCGAAACTCGCCGACAGGCATCGGTCCACTTAAACTCTCTATCCTTCTCCGGCAAGGTGGTGAGAGGCTTCACAATCTTAGAGAACCCCTCGATGAACCGTCGATAGTACCCCGCAAGACCAAGGAAACTCCCCGATCTCCTTAACCGTCCTCGGCGGTTCCCACTTCAACACATCTTCTACCTTAGCCGGATCGATCGCGATACCCCCATCCGTGATGATATGCCCCGTAAAAGAGACCTCCTTCGCCGGAAATCACATTTGCTGAACTTGGCATACAACTGCTGCTCTCTCAACTTCTGCAAAACAAGCCTCAAATGGTCCTCATGATCCTCCTTAGTCTTAGAGTAAACCAGAATATCATCAATAAACAACACAACGAACTTATCCAAGTACTTCATAAACACCTTGTTCATCAGATACATAAAGTAGGCAGGTGCATTTGTCAACCCAAAGGACATAACAGTGTACTCGTACAGTCCATACCTGGTGGTGAATGCAGTTTTAGGAATATCCGACCATCTGATCTTCATCTGATGATAACCAGAACGCAAATCAATCTTAGAGAACACCTTAGCACCTCTCATCTGATCAAACAAGTCTTCAATGCGAGGCAATGGATACTTATTCTTGATAGTGACCTCATTAAGCAATCGATAATCCACACACATCCTCTGAGTACCATCCTTCTTCTCAACAAAGATAATCGGTGCTCCCCAAGGTGATGAACTAGGACGGATAAACCCCTTTTCCAGTAATTCATTAATCTGTTTCTTAAGTTTTATCAATTGTGTACTAGACATTCTATATGGACGTTTAGAAATAGGAGCAGTACCAGGTAATAGATCAATAACAAATTCAACATCTCGGTCAGGTGGCATACCTGGCAACTCCTCTGGAAACACGCCCGGGTACTCATTAACCACCCTGATATCCTCCAAAGCCTTGCCATCCAGTGCCGCCGTACGAACCTCCCGCATCCGACGGTGGATCGGCCACAAGTTCAATCTTTTCCCCGCTAGGACCGGTCGAAGAACAGTCCTCTTAGCACACTGTATCGTCGCATCATGAGTGCCCAACCAATCCATACCCAGTATAACATCAAGATCCTTCGATTCCAGCACTATCAAGTTTGCCCAAAAGTCTGCTCCCATGATCTTTAGTCTAACATTAGGACACATATATAAAGACCTCATATCCCCCCTGGTGATTTAACTATCATGGTTTGTTTCATGGGACACATGGGTATGCTATGCTTGGCCACAAACTGAGCAGATATAAACGAATGGGAAGCTCCAGAATCAAATAATACTGATGCGGGGATAGAGTTGACAAAGAACATACCAAGCACCACGTGTGGATTCTCCTGGGCAGTCTCGGTACTCACGTGATTCACCCCCGCCACCGCCCCGACTCTGCCGCCCCTTGTTGCTCTGCCGGGTCCGGTTCCCGCTCCTCATCTCGCTGCATCTGTTGGTTCAGCACGGGGGTACCTGGGGGGTGTCTCTTAGGACAGGCATTAGCATAATGCCCAACCTCTCCACACTTGAAGCAAGTGTTGCCCGCGGGGGTGCGTGGTGCGCCTGGCCTCACGGGCGTACCAAGAGGAGTCATCGGACGGTGCTGCGGGTAAGCAGGGCGTGGAGTCTGCGGTCCTGGGCGCGGAAACTGCTGAGGGGTGCGCTGGAACTGCCGGAACCGCCGCGGCCGGGTACCGATACCGCCGCCGCCGGCCATAACCTCCGGACGGGCCTCCGGACGGAACGGGGCTCCCGGCGGTGAAGTAAAACGGGGACGAGTGTGGCTCCCGGACCGCCCCGGGAGTAGCAGCCTTCCTCTTCAACTCCCCCAACTCTCTCGCGCATGGATTCCAAAACAATAGCCTTGTCGAGCAAACCGCTGGAAGGACCGGAAGGTATGCGACGTCGACTGGTAACGGAGCGGTCCGGCCAAACCCTCCAAGAAGCGCTCCCCGCTTCTTAGGATCATCCGCTACCTCCTCCGGTGCATAGCGAGACAACTCAATGAACCCGTCCCGATACTCGCCACCGACATCCCTCCCCGCTTGAGAGAGAGGAACTCCTTCTTCTTCAGCCTCATCACCCCAGAAGGAATATGGTGGTTCCTGAAGCTCTCTGTGAACTCCTGCCAGGTGATGGTGTTGGGTGCAGCATGGGCGGTCGTGTAAGCATCCCACCATGCTCCTGCAGATCCCTGGAGTCGACCTGCAACAAACAAGACCTTCTCCCTGTCATCGCACTGAGCCATGGTGAGCATCTTGCTCACAGTCTTCAGCCAATCATCAGCATCAAGTGGATCTGCAGCATGAGTGAAAACCGGCGGACGATGGCTCATGAACTCCCGGTGCCTGTTCATAGGCGCTGGCTGCTGTGGCGGTGGCTGAGGCGGGTTGTTAGCTTGAGCCTGCAGGTTGGCCACAGTGTCCGTCAGGTTCGCGCGAGGCGCATCCGGTTCCGAAAGAACTGCTGCATAGGATCCATTGGTGGCGGTGGTGGTGGCGGTGCACTGCTCGAACTGTTGCCTCGACCTTGACGAACCACTAGAGGCTGATCAACCCCTGATCCGGACATGGTGTTTACCATCTGAGCGTTAGAAACACTGATTTAGATGATGATAACAATTGAAAAAGCTGAAAAGATAGACAATGCTGAATTCCAGATTATGACAGATTCTGATAGCTGTAAAGAAACCAAGATATCTCTCTGTACCAGTAACCAAAAACCACGAATTTTTCTGGAGATATGGTGTATGAAATTACTGAACTAACCCAACTGGTTTTGCCTCAATCGGAGGTCTACAACTCGAGATATAAAATAATGAAGTCAGGTATGTCAGCAGGAATTGGCAGATTTCTGTTGGCTTAATGTTTCGTCCATAACTCCCAGAATATAAATTGGATAAAGCTGAATTTTTGAAAGAAAATCAGGTATGAAATTTGTGAACTAACCCCACTGGTTTTACTTAATTCGGAGTTCTGTAGCTCGAGATAAAATTAAAACAGTACTGCTGTGTCAGGAAGTAACGCGAACAGATTCAGCACTACAATACTCCTTAAGATAGATAAAATATGATAGATAAAGAATTACGAATTTATAAGATAAAAGATAGGTGGAACAGAACTTAAACCCACTAATCAAATTCTATTACTAAACCAATGTCATTGTGGCATTAATCCACAACACATTGCAATCAAACAAAAATCCAACTCACAGATGTTCACAAACCAAGCATTCAAGCACACCACTATCTATCACATCGATCCAACGTGTCGTTCTAACGTTTACAGACTCGATAACAAAAAGATAAAGACTCCTATCACCTAACACCTATGGCCAAATGATCCTAGTGCGGGATCCAAGTGACCCATAGCTTGTCCTTGCGGGTCTTGGTGACATGGCAGGCCAGTCCTCTCCATCTTCCTGCACCTCATCTTCATCTTGGCCCGCGATCACTGCTTTGAGCCTCTTGATCTCTCT
This sequence comes from Cenchrus americanus, assembly GCA_947561735.1. NCBI lineage: Eukaryota > Viridiplantae > Streptophyta > Magnoliopsida > Poales > Poaceae > Cenchrus > Cenchrus americanus. Next base: position 4,904,327 of record OX387240.1, on the reverse strand, counting down.
ACGGTCTTCATCTTGCTGGTCACGGAGATCTTGAAGCTCCATGAGAGTGTCATCCAAGTTGGTATTGAGAGCTGCTACGTGTCCCACTTGCATGGCATAGCGCGCTCCCAAAGTTTCATTGGCCATTGGAATTTCACTGCCCACAGCTCCAGAGCGACGGCGGGGTAGATCTCCCCACACAGAGTTGGTGAGGTGATGAGCTTCCTCGTAGCACCACGCGGATAGAGCCCTCCTAGCTGCATCATCTCTCCCGGCGGCGAAAGTAGCTCTGGTAGCTAGAGCCTGGTGGACAACAACCTCGTACAGTCCTCCATCCAGCGGGTTATCCTCCAAGATGCGCACAGACACATCCCACTGGGTTGGGTAGCGAGGGTGAGTCCTCTTCAGTCCAACGTAGTCGATCGTCACGGGCAGCTGAAGACGCTGGAAAAGCCTCCTCAACTTGGATGGAAAGCGTGCATGCCCTCCATCATGGTGACAAATGACCACCTTCCACTTCTCTGGCGCAGGGTGATCCTCAGCATCTCCATCTTCTGGGTCGGAGTCCTCAGGGTCTGAGGGGTCATCCGGATCACCTCCTTGCTCTGGCTCCTCAGCTGGCTCCTCCTCAGGCTCTTGCTCTTCCTCTGGCTCTTCGGGCTCGTCATCCGACAGCTCAATGACAGCGGGCGGTGAAGCATGCTCTGCGCAGTGCCCTTCACCTCCCTCTCCAGAAGCTTCCTGGTGCTCCTCACTTGTCGCTGGAGTAGCGAGAGAAGTCCCGGTCCTCCGAGTACTGGGAAAGCGGTAGGCACCTGAACGTGTGGTCTTCAGTCGGCGAACCATCTAAGATAGATGAGACGGTGCGATTACTAAAAGAGACAAGACCAAGCTTAGATAACAAAAGCAAACAAGGATAAGATTAAACCAAGATTAGATATAATAAAATAGAATAAAGCAAGCTAAACTATGTGTGGCTTCTAATGTTATAAAATCCTTAATTTTCGACCGAGTTCTAACTAGGCTAACGTCCTACGATCAACACGGCTCGGTACCACTTTGTCACACCCGGATTTAAGGACAAACCCGAATGCAAGAATACATGTGCGCCAGGATCAAGTTACACACATGCATCGACGCAGTGAATACCAAAACACAGTGTAAAGCGTAAAGAGAGTATTAAGCAGTTATTACATGACCGAATGTCTCAACTAAACAATCGTTCGAGTAGTTAACAGCGGAAAAGAAACACACGTAGAAGTCCTCCACAGGCAGCTGACTGGAGAACGGACGCCTAGAACCCATCGAACTCATCATAGTAGTCTTCAAAACGCCCATCTGAGCAGCAGCCGGGTAGTGTAGATGCAATAGATAAACAACAAGCGTGAGCACATGTCGTACTCAGCAAGGGAAAAGTTCTATAACAACATGCAAGGCTTTATGGTGGAAGCTGTTGGCTCATAAGCAAGTCAGCATTTTAGTTGGTCAAGTTTTATTAAGCAACTGTTACTAGCAAGTGTAAGTATATACCAAACCCAGATAATAAAATGCAACAGATCCATAAAATGAAATGCACAAGTTTAAACGTTCCATCTTCCATAGAATTAATCATGTGAGGGTCCAGGCCGCTCTTGACCGTGAGCACGGCTAACTAGTTAGTTTTACACTCTGCAGAGGTTGTACATCTTTACCCACAAGTCGCGTAAAAACCCAAAAGAGTTTTAGACCCAACCATGCGGTGTTTGCAAGGCACCATACCACACTTCCGAGGTGTGATTGCATAGGGACGCTACGAGGCCGTTACAAAGATCCCCGGATGAAGGTCGCCCGCTAGGTTACCCGGTCGGTGCAACGTATAAAGCTTCCGGACGAGTACCGTGTCTTAGCTAAGCCCACACCTGCGCCCGAGCAGGTCCATACGCCACTACCCGCCAGCCCCCAACCCTTATCAGGTAAAGCATACCTAACATCTAGTTCACTAATTAATAAGCCAAGACAGAGCCATATGTCTTGTGGTAGTACTGTTTTCCTGGGTGGTCGCTCCATGTTCCGATTAACAAGGTAAAGTGTTCTTGCATTACATGAATGATAGCATAAATAAAGCCATATTAACAAGTGTTCATTAAACCATACCAAAACCACAATAAGCGCTAGCATGTGCTACCCAACATAAAGTAAACCCAGGTTGATCAAGGCATAGGATAACAAAGCTAGTCGAACCTTAGCAATAGGACCCATCAATTTAATGCATAGCAATAATAAACAACAGTGTAATTGAAATGCATGTTGTAATAGGAATTTAACGGGAATGCAGCAAGGACTTGCCTTCTACCAGCACCGGAAACTGCTCAGGGTCTTGATACTCTTCAACAGCAGCGAAGTCCCCGAATTGCTCGTACGCTACGCTCCACACATCACATACAAGCAAACAATGGGAATAAATAAGAAACAGTACACCAATCATGTCAAACAGTAACAAAAGCAACAGAAAACTATTCTACTCGTCGAGACGATCGCGTGGACATAAAGAACGCTAAAAACGGAGCTAAAACGACAAAGTTATGATTAAAACAAGTTTTGGGACTAATTTGTAAAGAATTTTAAGCTTTTGGGCTAAAACAGAAGAAAACTGGGCTTAATCGTAAGGGTTTTATAAGGTGGAAGGGTATTTTTGTGAAACAGGGAAAACTCGGGGTTTCTTTAGCAAAAACGCGCGGCTGAGGATAAGGGGTTGGATCGGATCCGTTGGATCGCGATCGGACGGCACAGATCTAATGCGGGCGCGGGGTTAGGGTTGACCGGTACACCCGGTTTGACTGGCGGTTAGGGCGAGCGGTGGTCGTCGGATGGAGATCTGACGGCTCAGATCACGCGCATGCGCGGCCGCGGCGGAGCGCGACCGGCGGCGAGCAAGGCGGTGGCGCAACGTCGGCGAGCGGCGGCGCGGAGGCCACGCGGCGCCGGGGTGCGCCTTTCTCTGCGGGGGACGGCACCGGGGCGTCGAGCACGCGCGGGTGAACTTGACCGGGGCCTCTCGGGGCGGCGACGGCGAGGGACGGCGGCGCCCGGCGAGCCGCGGCGGCGGAGCAATCCGGCGAAGACGAGGGACCGCCCCGGAACGCAAGAGACCGCGCGCTAAAACCACCGCGTACTCCTCACCTTCACCCGGTTCGATTTGGCGGCTTCCCCACGGCGGACGAGCGACGGACGGGCGGCGGCGGGAGGTGGACGCCGACGCGCGGGCCCCGCGCGTCGAGGCGCGCGGGCGCCGGCGGCGCGAGGCTGGGCCGGCTGGGCCTCAAGGCCGCGCTGGGCTGCGAGAAAGGGAGTGGGCCGAAGGCGAGGTTGCTGGGCTGCAAAGGTTTGTTTCTTCTCCTTTTTTTTCCTATTACTGATTTCTATTTCCAAACCAATTTTAAACAGCAAACGAATTCGAATTCAAACCAAGATTTGAATCCAAACACCCAAAAACAATGCACCAGCATGTATGCAACAGTAAACTCCTATATTTCATTAATTAATTAATAAAAATGATTAAATGCCTATAAAAGCACGACGGCCTTATATTCCTTAAGCGAGATCGAAATGTTGCTAAGCAAATTTTAATTAGAAGCAATCAGTGAAATTTAGGGTGTTACAGGGTCTTGATGGGCTTGGAATCGGCCATGTCAAACCTCTTGAGCATATCCTTCACATACTTAGATTGGCATAAGAAAGTTCCTTCCTTCATTTGCTTGATTTGAAAACCAAGAAAGAACTTCAATTCGCCCATCATTGACATCTCGAATCTCTTGGTCATAATTCTACTAAACTCCTCACAAAAATTATCATTAGTAGACCCAAAGATAATATCATCAACATAAATTTGACAAATGAATATATCTTTTCCATTTCTTTGTATGAAGAGAGTAGAATCGGCTTTGCCTATTTCAAAACCGTTCTTGAGAAGAAAATCCTTAAGGCATTCATACCATGCTCTAGGAGCTTGTTTAAGCCCGTAGAGCGCCTTATGGAGCTTGTACACATGGTTTGGAAATCTTGAATCTTCAAAGCCCGGTGGTTGGTCAACATAAACTTCTTCTTGGAGAGGTCCATTCAAGAATGCACTCTTCACATCCATTTGATGAAGCTTGAAATCATGGTGGGTAGCATAGGCTAAAAGAATACGAATTGACTCAAGTCTTGCTACCGGAGCATAAGTCTCTCCAAAGTCCAAGCCTTCAACTTGCGTGTAACCCTTGCCAACGAGCCTAGCCTTGTTCTTTGTGACGACACCAAATTCATCTTGCTTGTTTCTAAAAACCCATTTGGTGCCGATCACATTTTGCTTTGGTCTTGGTACCAACTCCCAAACTTCATTTCTCTTGAAGTTGTTCAACTCTTCCTCCATGGCAATAATCCAATCCGGATCCTCAAGAGCTTGTTCCACACTAAAAGGTTACAAAGAGGAAACAAACGAGTAAATTGCACAAAAATTTGACAATCTTGAGCGAGTTGTTACCCCTCTTCGAATGCTCCCAAGTATGTTGTCAACGGGATCATCCCGTTGAACCATTTGATGTACTCTTGGGTGTGGTGATTGAGATTGACGTTGAATTGGTCCATCATCATCATTTTCAACTTGTGGAGCTTCTTCTTGAGTTTCACCACCTTGTTTCCCCCCTTGATCAAAGCCCCGTCCATGATCGTCACCATGAACTTGACTCTCATCTTGATGGACTTGAGAACTAGGTGGTTCCACTCTTGTTGACGATGATGGATCATGAGTGCTTGTGTCAACCGGAGTTTGTGCTTGAATCTCCCGAGGCATCACTTCACCGGTCCCCATTCTAAAGATGGATATGCTTGGGGGCTCTTCATCATCTACAAGGTTTTCACTAACTTGCTCTCGTTGAGAGCCGTTGGATTCATCAAATTTCACGTCTACCGTGGTCTCAACACAACCGGTGGTTTTGTTGAAAACACGATAGGCATGCTCGTTAGTTCCATAACCAAGTAGAAAACCTTCGTCAACCTTGGATGCGAACTTTGAGGCTTTGGGTTTCTTGTTAAGTATGAAACACTTACACCCAAAGACCCTAAAGTAATGCACACTAGGTTTCTTATCGGTGATGATTTCGTAGGGAGTCTTGTTCAAGTACTTGTGGAGGTAGAGTCGGTTGGCGGCGTGGCATGCGGTGTTGATGGCTTCCGCCCAAAATGAGTCCGGAGTCTTGTACTCATCAAGCATTGTCCTTGCCGCTTCTATCAATGTGCGGTTCTTCCTCTCAACAATGCCATTTTATTGAGGTGTATATGGAGTGGAGAGTTCATGCTTGATGCCTTCTTCATGTGACGCCCCAGGTTTTTAATTACCGTCATTAACGCTAATGACCGGATCAGCCGAGTCAAACCCAGTCAAACCCCGGTCAAACCTAGGTCAACCTGGGTCATCACCCGAAAACCTCGCCAATGAACTCCGATGAACCCCTTGGCCAAGCCTACAAACAACCGTAGTCAACCCTTGGTCAAAGGCACGGTCAAACCCCGCTTAACCGTTGACGTCAGCGAATGTCGTCCGGAACTTTTGCCGCGTTCCCCAAAATTCACCTAAACACTTCAAAATCTACCTTTATGAAAGTTATAGATCTTGTTGAGGGACACAACTTTCATGTAGATTGGCATTTCAAATTTTGGGTGGAAAATTGTGAAAAACCCCTTGCAAGACAGATTTCCCTGTTTTCCAGAACGTGTCGACATTCAAAGTTGGCACGACGTTCCTGCAAAATCCGTTGAGAAAAACACCATATGGCCTTTTTGAAAGTTGTAGAGGGTAGTTAGATCTACAACTTTCCTATTCATTGCCTTGTGCACTTTTATTCAAATTTTGGGAGAAAATTTCGGTTAAACAGGGCCGGTCTGAACATTTTGGGCGCTCTCGCGCGACGTCGCGCCGCGCGCGCGCGCGGCCGCCCCGCGCCGCCGCCGCCGCACCGCCGCCGCCGCCCGCGTCCGCTCCCTCCGCCGCCGTACCTCGGTCCGTGTGCCGCCCGCGCCTTCCCGATGCGCCGCTCCATCCCGAGGTGGCACGCACGCCGAGGGAGGCCTCGGGGTCCGCACTTCCCCCCCCGCCCGTGCACCGAACCGCGCGCCGCCGTACGTCCCGCGCCGCCCGCCCGCCCGCCGCCGCACCGCCGTGGTACGTGCCCGCCCGCCCGCGCCGCCCCTCTCCGGTGCTCCCCGCTCGCGCGCTCCCTTGGGGCCGCGCCGCCGGGCGTTTTCCCTCGGCACACCGACCCCCCCCCCCCCCACCGCTCCATGCCCGCCGCCGCCACCATGGGGGCCGCGCGATGAGCCGCGACTTCCCCCTCCCTCCCATCACCGTTCCGGACCGCCTACACCTCCCGGGGCCCCGTGGAAGCCTCCCCGGCCACGCATTGCCCAACTCCGGCACCACCTCACCGAATTGCACGCCGCCGCGGCGGCCGGCGCCGAGCGCCGCCGAGCTCCCCCCCGCCGGGACCTCCCACGCCCCCTCCAACCCACTAAACCGACCCCTAGGTGAGTCACGAGGCTTGTCCCCACTTTTCCCCCACACCCCGGCCGCCGGGACGCCGGATTTCGGCCGGAGCCGCGCCGGCCGGCCGCCGGGGGCCACATTGCGGCGACCCTTTTAATTCTAAGGGCCAAACCGCAAAAGGAAAAGGGTATAGCTGTGAACCCAGGAAACTCCCGAGGGCCTAGTGGCAAGGTGATTCTTAATTAGTACTTGAGTTTTGGCTGGAACTTCGAAAATTCGTATAAAATCACAGAAAATTCAGAAAATTGTGAAACCAATTTTGTTGGATCCATGGTGATTTAAACTACAACTTTTGTTATTCTAGCCTGAGCTAATTCCTTTTTGTTTTGGCATGAAAAATACAAATGTGAAAAACCTAGATCTGCAATATCTCAAAAACCATAACTCCTCTGTAGCTAATTTTTGGATATGTTGTGTGTTAGGTCATAACTAGCTCCTATGCCAAAAATTGCACAAAGTTATCATGTAAATCTTTTTATAAAAATGTTTTTCTATCTCTGGCAGATCTGCATAAATGATTTTTCATGTTAAATATATTTATGTTCTTGACCCCAACTTGTGCACACTGTCTTGTAATACCAAGAGGCATATCTTGTGAATTAATCATGAATTTTGGATTAACAGAAATAATTATTCCTGATTTATGCATGTTTTCCTTGGTAAATTAATAAAACAAGATCAGTAGAGGTTCCATGTGAACATGTTGGTTTTCTAAGCTTGTTTAGGACCAGAGAACATCCACAAGAAATTCTAGGTCATTTTGATGCTTAATTATTTTTATATGCATTTAAATTGAATCACTAGATAACCTTTGTTATTTTCCATAATATTTAATTTCCTAGCCTCCAACACTTACATGTGGGTCCAATGGACCAGTATAGATGCTAGTAGGCTTAAGAAACACTCATGTAAATTTTGGTAATTTAATGGTTTAATAAAAGACTTAAAAACCCTTTTTCTATTAAAGGGAAATTAAATTAAGAAAAGCCTTTATTTAATTCTTTTCCTTTTTGGAAAATATTATCTAATTCAATTAAAAGATAATTAATTCTAGATGCTAATAAGAAATTAATTCAAGGATAAAAATATCATTTATATCTTTACTTGTGAAAGGAAAATGATTAAAAGCCTTTCACATGAAATGACAAGTATAAGAAACCTTTATTCAATTGTGCAATAAGAAGAAATCACCCAGCCACCCATGAAACTTGAGTGTGGTTGCAAATCATGTTAAAAAGGTTAAATGTACCTATCCACTACTGTTGATGAAATTCAATTAAATTATTCACGTATATATGTACACAGTCACCATCAAAAAGAATAATTAGTAAAGAGTTGCATATTATTCCTTTATGGAAGAAGTATGCTGAATGAATTCTTATCTAGGTGAATGTGCCCAACAAATACACCCCTAATTGTCAATATGGGTTATAATTAATTAAAGTATAAACCGTCGAATAAATCTTGCATTTGCATCTTCGTGTAGATCTCTCCGCCGGTAGACGTACGCTCGTGCCGGGAGGAGGAGACGAAGGTGCCGACCAAGAGCTGACGTGCGTGAACGTAGCTCAAGACCTGGACCCAAGTCCAGAAGGGCCCAAGGCCAACCTTGCCAGCGAAGGCAAGCCCCGGATCATTAACCCCGCCTTTTAAAATTATGCAATTATGTTTGCTATGATTGTGCATTTACGTTTCAGGAATTGAATTGAAGCCCTAGATGCATGATCCTTAGGTACCTATGCTCTGTCACTAGTATGCTAGGTCGATAGCTGCCATGCTATAGGACCGATAGAAGTCGAGTGATGTTCATCACTCGCGAGAATAGGTTCCAGATAGGAATCATAAGATATCCCTAAATGGATCGCTCATGTGGTAAGAGCATGGGATTGGGCTCCGGTCTAGTGGGCATGTGGGCTAAGCTTTTGAACGTACCAAGCATATGCCGGGAATGGGACCGGTAAGCCTAGTACCTTAATGAGGCGGCACGGGATCTTACTATTACTACTCTCGAGCAATTCTCCTTACCGGCTAGCTACCGGAAAGGATGGTGTATGGTGACTCCGGTACCTCGCGGGGTATGCGGATAGCCCGCACCAGGGACCGTAAGATTCGATCCCAACCCGAAGATTTCTGGGGACGGCCTGGGGAGTTGTCCTCGCGGGGGCAACCGACCGTGTGTTTGGGTTTACCTTGCAAGGTTTAAATCAATCGATTGCCGGCCTCTCACCGTTATCCGAGACTGCTTATTCTACTGGCCATGATATCCCTTAATGATGGAACTCGAGAACATGTTGGATGAACTAATTGCTTGTCCAATTCTTGATTGAATTAGATGGCACCTTTAGAAATGGTAATCAACTAGAACTTGTGCTAAAAGATTGAAAGTAAGGATCCACTCCTAGTGGCTTTCCAGCAAAAGAAACCCCACCGGCCAAAAGCCTTTCATGTCTAGAGGTTGGTGATGTAGTTATCACCCGACGGTTAAGTCTTGCTGAGTATTAGTATACTCAGCCTTGCTTTAAAAATATTGTTGCAGGTGCGCTTGATCTGAAGGGTGACGACAAGTGATGACATCACGGACGGCCTCCTGTGATGTCCACCGTTCCGCTAGTTTAAATTATTCCGCTGTATTTTCGAACTCTGAATCCTTATCTTATGCCATGGACAATGGTTTGTAATTAAATGTTTAATTAATGTTGTACTCTGGACTCGCCTTCGCGTGAGTTTAATGCATGTATCGATCCTCTGTTCGATGTACAAGTGATTTACCGGGCATTAACCCGGCAACCAACGACAGGATGATACCTTACTATTGCTTAACGACCAAAGTGGATCGGTCTTAGGCGATAGTACGGTATTTTCCCGGGCGGGTTGTCACACTTCATCTAGAAACTCTTCAACTTGTGTGTTCCTAAACTCCGAGCTGTTGTCACTTCTTATGTTCTTGACCTTGAGCTCGAACTCATTTTGAACTCTTCTAATGAACTTCTTCACGATTCCCTTTGCCTCACTTTTATCTTGCAAAAAGAATACCCAAGTGAAACGGGAAAAGTCATCAACAATTACTAAATCATATTTGTTACCACCGATGCTTATATAGGCAATTGGTCCAAATAAATCCATGTGTAGTAGCTTCAATGGTCTTGATGAGGATAGAATGTTCTTGGCGGGATGATGAGCTCCAACTTGCTTCCCGGCTTGACATGCGCTACATAACCTATCTTTCTCAAAGACAACATTTGTTAGTCCTAGGATGTGCTCGTCTTTTTGAAGTTTGGCCAAGTTCCTCATGCCAACATGGGCTAGTCGGCGATGCCATAGCCAGCCCAAGTCGGATTTTGCCACTAAGCAAGCCTTAGGATCCACCTTGTGAAATCCACATAGTAAAGTTTTCCCCGTAGGTGACCCGCAAAGACAATAGAGGAATCCTCCCTTCTATAGACGGTCACACCCTCATGAGTAAAGAGACAATTGTAGCCTTTCTCACAAAGTTGTGAAACCGACAACAAGTTGTATCCCAACCCTTGCACATGATAAACATCTTCAATTGAATTTGTTGTTGAGATAACAACTTTACCTAGACCAATGACATCCCCTTGACCATTGTCTCCATAAATAATAGTTTCCGTAGGGTTGTCATAACGGTCAAGGGATGCAAACAAGCCTTCATCTCCAGTCATATGATTAGTGGCACCACTATCAATCAACCAAGCGCTTCCACCGGAGGAATAGGCCTACAAAACAAGTTTAAGCTCTTGGTTTAGGTACCCAAAAAGATTTGGGTCCTTGGAGGTTAGATGCATAAACTTTTGGAACCCACACACTCTTTCTCATGGCCTTCATGGCATAGGCTCCAACATACTTTACTACCATTTTACCATTATGATCCAAAGTTACAATATAATCACAAGTGTAGTTGGGTGAGGTTTTGTGCTCAACCACATTCTTCGATACCTTGAGTGGAGTGTTAACTCCACCACTTCCCTTTGTGGTTTGCACCAACTTTGGCAAGTCCTTGGTTGTGGTAGATGTGGTGACTCCATGGGCAATATCCATGATTGTGTTGAGGTAGCCACCCTTGTTCCACAAGGGGATCTCATGCCCTCTCACCACCGCTCTACCATTGGCCTTGTTGTTCTTGCGGTGCCCAAGTCCTTGTTTGTCCACTACCTTGGGTATGGACTTGGCACCAATATTGCCTTGTGTGATCAACATGTTCAATCGGGCAATTTCCTTGTCCTTGCTCTTAATTTTCTCTTCAAGCCTAGCATGGTTAGTCTTAAGAGCATTTATATCAATGTTAGAATAAGAAGAACAATTTTTGCTAGTGGAGGCACTAGAGTCCAATCTTGCCGATGGAGTGGCTTTGGTGCTTTCCCAAAGACTACTAAAGTTAGCTTCAAGAGTTTTGTATTTCTCCGTCAAGCATGAGAAGCTTGATTGAAGCTCACTATGAGTAGCCTTTAGGGAAGCTAAAGACTCATTTTCCAAGGTGTAATCCTTTGACATCCTCTTATTAGAATCATTGATCAAGGACAAGTCCATGGTCAACTTTTCAACCTTAGCCTTCTCTTCGGCAAGAGATTTTTCTAGAGCAAGGTTTCTTTCCTTTTCAAGGATAAGCAAGTCTTCTTGCTCATGAAGAATCTCTTTCTTTTTCTCTAGTTTGTCCAAAAGCCTTTTAATTTCCTTGTGGCCATTTTTACCAAATTTCTTTATCATGTTGTTCTCTATTTACTTTTCCTCATCTATGTTTTCTATGTTACTAATAGGTGTGGATGAAGAGGAGGTTGGATAAGATGAGACGGAAGGTTCTAATACCTTGCTCCCCCTTGCCATGAGGCAAAAGTGAGAGTGGTCTTCATCATCGGAGAGGTTGTTGAAGAGGCGTGGTGAGGATGAGCCTTGTGCCATGGCAATGGTTGCCATCCCTTGCTTCTTTGGTTCCTCATCTTCATCACTTGAGTCCCATTGTTGACCCACGTGTGCACGCCCTTGGTACTTGTTCTTGTACTCCTTGCTCTTCTCCTTGAACTTCCTCTCTTCCTCATTCTTGTTCTTGTTCTTGGGGCATTCGGCAATAAAGTGTCCATACTCTCCACACTCATAACACTTTCTTTGTGACTTCTTCCTTCTTTCATCTCCACCTTTTCTTGAGTTTCTTGACTTCAAGAATTTCTTGTACTTCCTTATAGCAAAGGCGGTTTCTTCATCCGTGCTTTCTTCATCGCTAGTGTCCTCCTTTTTGCTCTTGGAGGGCTTGGGCTTCTCTTCAACTACTTCACTAGAGCTAGCTTTGAGAGCTAGACTCTTCCCCATCTTCAAGGTTAGAGACTTCTCTACGTCTTGGTCAACAAGTTCTTGATGCAATATTTCTCCAAGGAGTTGAGTGGGAGTCATTGTTGGATATCTTGGATCTCTTCTTATCATTTGCGTCAAGTTCTTGTCTTTAGGGGCAAAAGCTCTTAACAACTTCTTTGAGACCTTTGAGTCATCCCAACCTTTGCTTCCAAGAGCTCTAATGTCCGAGACAAGTACCATGAGCCTATCATACATTTCTTGTACGGTCTCTCCATCCTTCATGAAGAATAACTCAAGCTCTCCGTTGATTAGGTCCATCTTTCCTTGTCTCACATGCTCGGTTCGCTCATGTGCTTCCTTGAGTGTGTCCCAAATTACTTTGGCAATTTGGATGTTCTGCACCTTGTTGAACTCTTGTGCACATAAGGATCCCGTGATGACTTTTGAAGCGTGTACATTGCGGTGTAGGTCTTGCTCATGCTCGATAGTGAGAGCTTCTCCTTCGGCGGGAATTGTCACACCTACAACCACAATCTTCCAAAGAGAAGGGTGAAGCCCGTAAAGGTGCATTTGCATATCATAAGCCCATTTGGGATAGTCCTTCCCATCGAAATGAGGAGGCTTTCCCAAATGCACGGAATAAAAATTGTCGTTAGAGTTGTTGCCCGGAATTTGCCCGTAGTTGTGTGGCACTTCGTAGAAGACGGAGTGCGAGTACTTGGCTTGCTCCTTCTTGATCATCTTCTTGAGGAGCTTCTTTGCCATCTTCTTGGCCTTCTTCTTCTTCTTGGCATTTCTTCTCTTCTTTGCCGCCTTCTTTGCCGCATGGTCATCATCCTTGACATCTTCATCGCTTGAATCGGAGTCCGAGTCGGAATCGGAATCCGATGATGAGTCGTCGGAGCTATCGACATTGGATGGTGTACGACTTGGAGCCTTGTCGATGAGGTCGCCGACTTGAGCAGCCTTGAGCTCTCTCTCTTGAGCTTCTTTTGCGGCAATTTCTTCGGCGGTTGGGTTGCTTCCAATCCCCGACATCTTGATCCCTTAGCGGTTAAGCCTAAATCAAGGGATTAGGCTCTGATACCAATTGAAAGGATCTTGTGATGCCTAGAGGGGGGTGAATAGGATCACTTTTAAAATTCTGCAAAATCTGAGCAGCGGATCTGGGACCGGATGACCCGGCACGACTGACCGGATGACCCGGGGTCCGGTCACCCCGGCACTTGTGCTTGGATCAACCAGTGCGCATGAGTAAAACACAATAACTTAGGGGAAAGTGAGTTTGCAGAAAATATATGAACCAACTTGGTGTAATTGAAGTGAAGAAGACCTGCAACAAAGGATATTACACACAACAACACAAATGTAGAGATCGATTCAAATATAACTTCTAGGGTTAGGGTTAATGATGATGAACACAAGCAAGCAAGAGAGACAAGCGATTTGTTTACCGAAGTTCACCTCCACTAAGAAGGCTACGTCTCCGTTGAGGTTCCCACAAAGGGAGGGCTATCACGAAGAGCCTCTTGCCTCTCCAGTTCACCACAAAGGCAAATTGGTGCTCACTAAGAAAAACTCCACAAAGGAGGGGCAATACAAACGATCTCGGGTGCTCCACACGGAGAGGGCACTCAACGGGCGACGCCTAACCGTCTAGAAGCAAGCTTCAAGAGTAATAAACACGAATCAATCAACCAAAGCCACCACAAGTGCTTCTTGAGAGGAGGAAATGAAAAACTCTCACAAAGGGGCTAAATCCTACACCTCAATTGCTCTCACACTCAAACCCTAGGAGGAAATCTTGATTGGAGTGCTTGGGAATGAGTTAGGAGAGTGGAAATGAAGCTTTGGGGTGCAGTAATGGAGGAGGAGGCGGAACCCTAAAGAGGAGGAAGAAGGGGTATATATACCCACTTCCCCCGACTTGACCGTTGGGGGCAACCTGCGGCCTGGCCGGGTCACCCGCCTCCCTCCAGCACCATTCCGGGTGGCCCAGCCACTCGTGCCGGTTGTCCCGGTAGGACTGGAGGAGAAGAGAATTAACAAGAAGGGGCTGATTTTGATTTTTCTAAAGGTTTTTCTAGGTTTTTCACTGTTAGAAAAGATGAGAAAAGATCACAAGAAGCACTTGTAGTAAACCTTGACTAACCAACCGCATCCCTCTTTATAGTACGGTGTTTCCTAAACTCAAATTCAAACCGAAAATTAAAATTAAATCGCCAATTGAGCTTCAACACCATAAGTAAGAAAATGAGGGCCTTCCTTTGAGAGTTCATACTTATTTCACTTTAAAGCCTGCACACATCTCATTGAAAGCATTAAACCTCCCTAATTGCATTGTCATTATCACCAAAACAATTAGGAGCCTAGATGCACTTTCACAGAGAACCTGCAAAAACAACTTCAAGCACCTCTTGGCTTCTAGCACGAACCAAACTCAGGGTGTGGCCTTTGTAGATGATCACAAGCAGAGTAATGAGCCCTGCACACACAAGTAACACACCCAAGTAGATCGAAGCGGAAGCAAATGTAATATGCTAGAATAAACAACTTAGAGAGTCGAACCACACGAAGAAGCAAGGATTTGTTTCCCGAAGTTTACCACCCACTGAGGAATGGCTACGTCTCCGTTGAGGAGCTTGTAAGGGACAATTCCCACAACAATCCGGGTCTCTTTCAACCACTTTCCTACTTTCCACTAAGGTGATCTTTTCCACGAAGAGGCAAGATCGCAGCCCTTACAAACTTCCCGCTGCTCACCACAACCTTGGGAGCTAGCCGGCGACACCTAGCCGTCTAGGAGGCAAACCTCCAAGAGTAATAAATGCTTCAAAGTTGTAGACGCAAAACCAAAGTGCTCAAGCTATGGAAATTGCTCTTGTTAGCTCACAAGGTCACTCTTAAGCTCACTTTCTCAACCCAACACAAAGATGATGGTTTGAATCCACAAATCTCACAAAGAGATGGTTGGGGAGAGCCACTAAGGCTTAGAGCTAGTTAGAAATGGCTTGGGACCTCAGCAAACTCACTAGAAACAGCAACCCTCACTTGAAGAAGGCTTGGGGTATTTATACCCCTCAAAGGAGAAAACTAGCCGTTAGTCCCCGGGTGGCACCGGTCAGACCGGTGCCCCACACCGGTCAGACCGATGTTCGAAAAACTAGCCGTTGGGCTAGCGGCACCGGTCAGACCGGTGTCTCTGACCGGTCAGACCGGTCAGGCCCGAGATACCCCCAAAACCTCTTTTGAAGAAACTAGCACTTCACCACCAAGATGAAATGACCCAGGTTAGGTTAGGAGGGTTTGTTAGCACACTTTAAGGCTAGATCTCACTTAGGTCAACTAAAGAGCACTTTGACTTGGTCAACTTGCTAAGATGCATCCCTCTTGATAGTACGGCATACCTATACTCAAGAAAAGAATAAAAGAGCTTCGTTAACCTCCTGAGGTTGAACAACTTCAATTCTTGCCATACTTGAACCATATCCACTTGAGGGCTTTCATCCTAGCCTTTGACTTGAGCACGTCCATACTTGAGCTAGTGACTTAGGATCTTTCCATATAGCATAGGAATGCACACTTGGATCCATGGTCACTCCATGTTGCCAATCTTAACGAGTTGATGACTTGCAAAGCTTCCCTCAGTTAAGGTTTGAACATGATACTTGAAGACCCCGCGGATTCTAGACCTTCACCTTAGCAAAACACGAATGGCGACTTAGCTACGGCCCCAAAGATTGCTTAGTCCCTCACCCTAGACATCTCGGTTGATCTCTTCATCACTTATCCAATCCACTTTGAGTTCCACTTTGTTTCACACGCAATTAACCTTCATTTGAAAAACCTTGCTTCAAATGCTTGATCTTGATTGACAACGGATATGCAAGCTTCCAATTTTAGAACCATAGTGTGTACACTCATCATCTTGTTCTCTTTCAATAACCCTATGAAGTCTTGCACCATATACTTGTCTTTGAAGAGATGAGCCATAATATACATCCATAATTAAGTACATCAATGGTTGCTCATGAATATATAGAGAAAACCTGCTCACAATCTTAGACAAAAACATTAGTCCTTTAATCGTCTTGTCATTCAATTCACCAAAATCCACTTAGGGGACTAGATGCACTTTCACCCTCCTCCTCCAGCCAGCAGCAGCCTTACTCGCTGACGCACCGGCCCACGAGCGCCTTGGGACCCACTCGTCATGGAGTAGAGAATTACCGGGCTGCCCTTCTTCCCTCCCCAGTGACAAGCAAAGAGACCGAGGGGGAGAAGAATGGGATCGTCCTGTTCCGCGTCTGCCTCCTACTATCCAACCTGGATGACCAGATTAATTACGAAAGGGAACCGACGCTTGTGCCAACACATACGAACAACGCGGCGGACGACGACACCCTTCTCATCCCAACCACAACTAGTAGTCGCTTCCCAGGGGAGAGGAGGGAGGAGGGAGGGAGAGAGCCCGCTAGAATTCTAGAGACACTCCGACGCAGCCGGCGCGCGCTGCACGAGCCAGCCCCACATCGCATCACATCGGCATCTTCCCGGGTTCATCGGGGCTGCCCCAGTCGTCGCGAGGAGGCCGCAGCTCCCTCGGTCGGTTGGATCGGAGGAGAGACCGACCCAGCGGCGGTGATGTGGGCGCTGTCGCGGCCGGAGGAGCTGATGGCGCTGGTCAAGCTCCGCGTGGCGGCGGGGCAGATCAAGCGCCATATCCCACCCGAGAAGCACTGGGGCTTCGCCTACTCCATGCTCCAGAAGGTCTCCCGCAGCTTTGCGCTCGTCATCCAGCAGCTTGGCCCCGACCTTCGCAATGCCGTCAGTAACCCCCTCCCCTCACCCGCCTTCCTTCCTCCCCAATCCCCCCGCACGACGTATTGAATGGATCCAAGGGAGCATTGAGATCTTACTCCCTTCACCGCATGGTAGCTAATGTTAAACATCAAAGCTTCTTCAATACTAGATGATAGATAGATAACCAAGCAAGTAGCGATTACATCTCAAGTTCGATTACAACCCATGGACAAATGAGAAAATTACCCCATCAAGATGCTAGACATGGCACTGTTGATCATAGTGACGCTTCCGACGGTGTCTTCCTTCTCCTCCACTTGTGGGTGCTTCCTTCGAGTAGAGCGATCCTTCTCGCGAACGATCTCCCTCCTCTTCTCTCTAGCTTGTGGATGGCCTCTCGGGCGAATGGCTCTCTGTTTCACGAATGGCGACACCTCCAACAACTTAGGGTTGAAGGATCTTCGGGTGCAAGAAAAGGGGGGCCGAACCGACCCCCGGAGTGGGCCAGGCCGGCCGGACCGGCCCGACTGGCCCAGGCCCATCCTGGCTCGGTTCGGTCGCCCCTTCGCTCCCATGGGTTCTCATGTATTTATGCACTTTGCCCACTCCACTTGCACCATTTTGACGATGTCATCCTCGCGTTTAAGATGGAGGTTCTTCTTGCATGAAGTCATGTCTTTTACGCTTCAATCCTCGGGGATGTTCCTTTGTAACACTTTGGTCCTTGCCACCTTTGGGAGTGATTTCATCAAGCTCTTAAATACGAACAAGACTCCTAAATTGCTCCTTTGAACTCGTTTTGGCTTCGTCCTTTATGTTCATGTTTTCCTATAAAACATAACACTTCCAAATGCACACACAAAGATGAACTTGTCATATCATTAGTGTGCCTAGTGGCGGGTTAGTTCCATAATCAAATCCAAACCAAAGTGTAATGAATATGTTTGGTGTACCAAAATACACCGACAACAGTGCTCTTGGCTCTTACTTGCTCATTGTATTCTGTACTTATGTAGGCACGTACGGCTAGCACTCCTCGTCTCGTAGAGACGCATAGTGCAGCGCTGCTAGTGAGGTTCGGCCCGCGGCGCCCCACGGGTTAACTTGATGTGATGACATTAAGGGGCGGGTCGATCGTTGACCCTGCATTTATGGGTGCGTTTGGTTCCCTTCTTTGTTTTCTTGGTCAGGCTCCCTCTGGCCAGGCTCTAAGCATGCAGAGTGTCGTTGTTAAGGATGGCAGTCGGGCGGGTTTAGACCCGAAACCCGCGGGTTTTAGACCCGATGGCGGCGGGCGTGGGTCTATTTTCCCCCCGCGGGTTTGCGGGTTCGGGTACCCGACACTGTGCGGGGGCGGGGGCGGGTCCAAAATTCCCCCGCGGGTGACCCGCGGGCCCCGAAGTATACATTTCAATCCAAAAATGGAGTCCAACCCAACAGCCAATTAGAAACCCTGGGCCAATTAGATGCAGCCCAGACTCTAAAGGCCCACACACTTCTCCCCCTGCCCCCGGCCCCCCTCTCGCCCTCACGGTCTCTCACTCTCTCCCCTTCTCCCCTATCCTCGATTCCCAGTGGCGGCGGCGGCAGCAGCCAGACCTGCGCCCTTCCCCAATTCCCGGCGACGGCGGCGACGGCGGTCGGGCCGGCGTGCTCCCACGCGGCTTGGACCTCCCGGCGGCCGGGCGCAACCCCGCGCGGCCGGCCCTCCCCGGCGGCGATGGCGTCCGGGCCGAGCCGGCCCCCACTCGGTCGGACCTCCCCGACGGCCGGGCCGGAGCGACCCCCGCACGGTCGGCCCTCCTCGGCGGTGGCGACGGCGATGGCGGCCGGGCCCGTGCACCCCCGCGCGGCCGCCTTTCCCGGCGGGCAAGCTTGTCGCTCCATTGGTGGCTTGGGAGGAGGGAGGTCGGGGTGCGGCTCGCCCGTGGCCCGCCTGTGGGGGTCGCAACGCCTGGGACTTGGGAGGAGGGAGGTCGGGGACTCGAGGTGCGGCCGCCGGTCAGGAGGAGGGTGCGCCGGCGTTGGCGCCTTGGCGGACAGAGCCGCAGAGGTGAGGGAGCCGGGTTTCGGGGGACCCGTCGGGTTTCGGGCACCCGCGGGTTTCGGGGTCGGGGCAGAGTTTCCACCCGAATGGGATTTCGGGTTCGGGGCGGGTTTACTGTTCGGGTTTCGGGGGCGGGTCCGCGAACGCTCCACCCGAACCCGACCCGCCCCGTTGCCATCCATAGTCGTTGTTTGGTTGCGTGGACATCCAGAGCCAGGTTAGAGAGAGCAGGCGTTTGGTTGCTTGTACGAGATAAGTTGCATGAGATAAAAAATATTTAAAAATTATGATTATAATTTTTATTTTGTACAAATACAGTTTTAGAGGACTTATTTTATCTAACCATGTCATAATTATCCATAAAAATACATTAATATCACTTGATATTTACTAATTGTACACTAATACATTAGTAGTGAGAGAAACAGCTGCATGGGCCAAGCCTGGCTCTACATAAACGGTCATTTCTGACGTTTCTGGAAATGCAGGGGGAAATGCATCTGGAGAGCCTGGCTCTAAGGGCGGTGCAGACAATCAAATACTGCTCGCCTGCACCCCGTGGGCCTGGTCGGCCCTGTCGGTGCGGAAAGTAGTCCCGACACTAACTAGTAATGAGCACTGGGATCAACCTCTCGATGGTTCGGTGCTAGCAACTAAGGACACTGAGTTTATCCTGATTCCGGCCGGGGCCGTACGTCCAGCAGTGGTGTGCTCGAGGCACTGTATTGCGTTGCACCGTGGTGCTCATAGAGGGGGACTACAAGCGTGGAGGGAGAGGAGGCCTGGCCTCCAAGTCCCAGAGGTATTGATTGAGGCAAGTGCCAATATCGTGGCGAAGGCGGAGAGCGTGTGAGTGATCCCTATCCATCCTCCCGTGTTGGCTTCTGCGGCCGGGGGATCGCCCTTCCTTTTATAGGCAAAGGAGAGGGTGATTTACAGGCGTGCCGCACTATTCTCCTACGTGTGGAGGTATGGCGAGCAGTGCCGTGGAGTTGACGGCCGTCCTGGCGAATCTCGTTCCAGTCGTGGTGTCGTGGTGCATCCTGTGCCCACACAGGAGCGGCTTCGAGGGGGGCGGCGTAGTGGTTGGTCGTTCGGCTGCCGTAGCGGGCCGATTCGGGGGTACCGTCGACGGGGGCCCGTACGTGGCACAGTGGTGGTCGTGGCGACGTCTTGTTCCCGCGCACTCCAACAGCGTCGGGGATGTCGTCACAGTGCCCGGCGTGGTGCTGCAGTGGCAGGGATGGCCGCACAGGGTTGACAGCGATGGGGATGACTGATCCCGCCGGCCTGACGTCACGGCGTGGCCCTGTGTAATCACGGAAAAGGTATTTGAGGGTGCTGCCGGCCCCCTTCGAGGGCTTGGCGCGTTAGCCGTACGGTGGTAGGCGGCGCAGTGTCACGGGGCTAACACCGGCCTCATCACACAGTGCTAAACAGCGGTGGGGATGGCCTCCCCCAGGGAGTCGGTGGAACAGCGCCGGGACGCGATTCCCGGGTGTGTCAGGGTCGTGGCGTGCGTCCTGTGGCGTCAGAGCATTAAATGCACGTACACGGGGGCATGTGCGTGGACGACGCGCGTGCAAGTGCCCTCGAGCGAGGCGGTCCTCACCCGAGGGGGCGTTCAGCTCTCGAGCGGGGCGAACCCGCCCGAGGGGACGTCCGGCCCTCGAGCGGGGGCGGACCCCGCCCGAGGGGGCGTATAGCCCTCGAGCGAGGCGGACCTCGCCTGAGGGGTCGTTCAGCCCTCGAGCGAGGCGAACCTTGCTCGAGGGGGCATTCCGCTGCGTCGCCCCGGTGGGTCGCGGGGGGCCGCCAGGGCCGTGATCGTGTCGCGCACGTGTTTAGGTTTGTGGGTTGATCCATGATTTGCATTTTTTTCAGGTTTTAAGCGGGTTTCCCTCGATTATTTAGGGGACCCTTATGGCTATCCTCGACAGGCCCGAGAAACACGAACCAAACGCACCCTATGCGAGCAGCTAGCGGGTCGTGTTCAGGGTCGATCCTTGACCCTGCATACATACACCCTTTGCATGCCTACATTCAAAATAAAAACTTTTCTAATTCCGGCAAGTTTTTCGGTTCACTCAAGTTTTCCGGTTTTCGTCTAAAAGATGTTCAAGTTTCACTGTAGTACTTTTGGGCGGGACGTGTAGACCGACAAAAACAAAAATCTAAAACCGTGAACCCGTAAGGCCGTAAGCCGCCCTGTCACGTCCAAACGTCTTCGAGCCCTTTTGTCGTGTCGGTCAACTCAAATGAATTGTCTCCAGTTCGCTCAAATTTCCGTTTTCGTCATAGAAAGACATCCAAGTTTCACTGTACGGCACACATACCCGCGAAACCAATTTGGCGCGCGGTCGCCTGGAGCGACCGCGCCGCCCGTCCCGCGCGCCCGTTTTATTTTTTTTTTCTATTTTCTTTTTTCTAACTTTCTTTCTTTAACAATTTTTCTTGCACATGTTATGTGTCAACTTGTCTTTATGGAAAAAGATATGCACACAACTCGACGTTTTGCAAAAAAATTATGCACATAACTTGTCGTTAGAGAAAAAAATATACACATAAGTTATTCTTCAATTAGTTGTGCATACAAGTTGTACGCACAAGTTTTGCGCGAATCAAACTTATACTTAAAAATTATCTGACAAAATTTATAAGTCGAAGTTATGCACCAAAGTTATGTGTATAAGTTATGTTATTCCAAAAATAAACTCGTGGGGAGAAAAAAATTTTCGTAAGGTTTAACTTTGCAGGGGAGGCAACCGGTCGCTAGGAGCCCCCCTAGCGACCGGTCGCTGATTAGCATGGCCCTACACATACCCCACGCATCGTATAGACGACAGGGACTTGAAACCGTGAATCAAACCTCACAAGGGAGTGTGTCCTCGACACCTCTGCAACCGACTTCTACGTCCTCGTCGCCATGAATTGTTCCGCCTTGTTCTTCTATCGTCTCAGGACTTATACAACTTGGTCTTCTTTCGGGGGCTTTTTAAACTTGTTTGCTGTAATTTCCTAATATCAATATATATGTTCGTTGTAAAAAGAAAAACCTCACTAGCGACAACGTGCCTCGCGTGCCCACCGCCGTGCATCTTTCGGAGCGAGACGCACCTGCTCCGCTATACAACTTGGAAAACAGTGGTTGTGCAACTACAAATTAGATGGGTAAAAAAGAGGTGGAGTGAATATTGAAAATCAGTAGAGGTGTTTAGTTGGAAAAAACGTGGTGGAGATGCGATGAGAGAATAATGTAAATTGGATTAAGACCAGTCTCAGTGGCAGAGTCATCAACATAGGTTACCACATAACTTTTTTTAATGACATATCACCAAATTAATGGAGTGGGTACGATCATGGTGATGAACATGCAAAATTTAAATGCTACATTCTACCTATGAAACTATACACACAAACCTGTACACTGAGAGTGACGGGATCATCATACTGAAAAGCTGATGTGACAGACTTGATAACAATGCCCATACCATTGCCACTGAAATTGACCTAAACAAGCTGGGTCTCCCCCTCCCGCATGGCGTGTTGATCACAACCAGGTTTTTTCCACGACTGGAACCAAGCCGGATACCGTAGTCACAACAATCGGTCCGGTCCGCTCCGCTCCAGTTCTGACCGGTTAGCTATCGGTCCAAATTCAAAATTTAAATTTGAATTAAAAAATGAAATTTTTTCCAAAAAATCTAAAAAATACTTCAAGGTGCATAGAATATAATGGTATGAAAATTTTTCAAATATTTGTTCATTTTGTATACTTTCGGGCATTAGAAGTTCAACCAACTAGCTGAACTTCTAATGACCGCAAAAAATACTAAATGCACTACTATTTAACAAATTTTGGCACCATTAAATTCTACGCACCTTGAAATGTTTTTGGAAATTTTTCTTCTATTTTCCAATTTTTAATCAAATTGAAAACACACCCAATTCCTCACTGTGCCGTTATGTTTTTTCAAAACTCGATAACCGGAGCTATCCTCTCAGCTAAACCATCCTAACCTTTTGATCTGGTGTTTTTATTTGGAATTCGAACTTGACAATTTTTTCGTGACCGGTTAGCCGGAACCGGAGTGCGGCTGTATGGGTCAAGGGGCAACCGTAGGGATGGATTTAAAACATCCGAATTCTGTAATAGATTGATACTTTTATATCACAATAAAATATATTTGGTGCTAATTTTTTATGCATTATAATCAGCTAATTACTTGGAAAAATAAAAAAAATAGCTACAATTTTTTTATAAATTATTTGTTTTCGATAGACAGAAAGGTAAAAAAACATCTGTATCTGAATCCGAATAGATATCCGAATTTTTTTCATCATTTGATTAAAATATAACACACATTTGGGGTTTATTTTGTATGAATCTTAACAAGTACAATGCTAAGGACAAAAATATATATTTTTGGTACAAAATATTATGCCTAATTTAGCTAAAATTGAACAAGAACGGCTAAAAAATGATATCCGAATTGGTATCCGGATCCATGTCTAGTCAACCGGTCCGGAAGAAAAAAACTGATCACAACCCACTCCCTCCCTCGCCACCTGGCACCCACGAGGGGCCTCACGCGCTCGGCCATCCCTCCTCCCTCCAGCTCCAGCAGGACGCATCGGACCACAAGCGTGTTGGGCCCACTCGTCAGTCATGCAGTAGTAGAGAATCCCCTGGGCCCCGGCTGCGCTCCCCGGCGACAAGCGGAGAGACCGAGGGGGGAGGAGATCGTTCCGGAGTTGCGCCTCCTACCATCCAACCCAGACGACCGGATTAATTACGAAAGGGAACCGACGCTCGTGCGTGCCAACACATACTACGGACAGCGCGGCGGACGGCGACACCCTTCTCATCCCAACTACAACTAGCAGTCGCCGCTTCCCAGGGGAGGGGAGGGGAGAGAGGAGGGGAGGGAGGGAGAGAGCCCGCTAGAATTCTAGAGATACTCCCACGCAGCCGGCGCGCGCCGCACGCCGCGCATCGCATCGCATCGGCATCTCCCCCGCCCCGGGTTCATCGGGGCTGCCCGCCCAGTCGTCGCGAGGAGAGGAGAGACCGACCCGGCGGCGGGCGGCGATGTGGGCGCTGTCGCGGCCGGAGGAGCTGGTGGCGCTGGTCAAGCTCCGCGTGGCGGCGGGGCAGATCAAGCGCCAGATCCCGCCCGACGAGCACTGGGGCTTCGCCTACTCCATGCTCCAGAAGGTCTCCCGCAGCTTCGCGCTCGTCATCCAGCAGCTCGGCCCCGACCTCGGCAATGCCGTCAGTAACCCCCTCCCCCCGCACCCGCCTCCCTCCCTTCCTTCCTTCCTCCCCAATCACCCCCACGCACGAATCCGCCTGCGCCATTCGGGCGTGTGGCGTTTGAATCTGATGCGCGGGATTTACGCATTTGTTTTGAAATCTTCGTCCCAACATTTTTGGTGGTGTGCCTGCGTGGCGTGAGGCGTCGCCTTTCTAAAACGGCCAGTTGTTTGTTGCGATCGCGCAGGTGTGCATCTTCTACCTCGTGCTCCGTGCCCTCGACACCGTCGGTTAGTACACCCCTTCCGTTACTGGTACTTTGTATTTAGATCAAGTGAGGATGTTTTTTTTTATTTTGAATATTTGGAGCTGGACTGTGATTACTACATTTATTATGCGCTTATCGTTCGACAGTAATGTAAACCGCGTTTAATGAAACTGCAGAGGACGACACTAGCATTCCAACCGACGTGAAGGTGCCCATCCTCAAGGAATTCTACCGGCATATCTATGACCGCACCTGGCACTTTTCATGTACGACACCTCTCCTCTGAATACGCGGCCCTCGTGCACTGAAAATGGGCCTTTCATTTCCGAAAATGATGCTGATGTGTAGGGTGTTGCTGGCTTTGCAGGTGGAACAAATCACTACAGAGTGCTGATGGATAATTTTCACCACGTATCCACCGCGTTCCTAGAGCTTGGTGAAGGGTAATTTATTTTTTCCCTGACCTGCTACTTTTTTTTCAGACTTTTCTACTTCTCACTTTGATAATTTGACAGCTTGAGGCTCCGTATAGATTATTGTTAGTCTCAGGTGGTTCAGTAAACACTTTACGAGAAAAGTTTGACTTTTCTAAATATGGAGCTTTCACTGGGTAGCACGGAAATAGTGCTTAACTTTCAAATCATCAACCTATTATCAGGCTGTACGGGTGAAACAAGTACTGATAGTTACAGAAACAGACAATTTGTGCAATGATAATGTTTGTCTTTGTCCTTTCACAAGCAAGTGTGCACTTTCCCAAATTGAATCCACTGCACATTGTTGTATTGTCCAATATTATACATCCGGTACTGATGCCGTATCTAAATTTACCATTACAGAGCTAGATTTTTTTACATCATCATAGTAATACTAATGCATTAATATGCGGTTGAGGTTTTCTTTCCACCTTCAGATTCTTTATCTCAGATATTACTTCATTATATGGCTTTGTGGCAAATAAATCCTTTTTATTTTCAGTTATCAAAAGGAAATTGAAGAAATCACTAGGCGAATGGGAGCAGGAATGGCAAAATTTATATGCAAGGAGGTCTGTTATATCCAAGCCTAATCATAGTGCCAATACCAATAAACTATATACTTCCTGTTCTTGCAAGTTGTATTTCCTTTAGTTATGACAAATGTTTGACCAAATTGTCATATGTGTGTTAAAATTAGTTTGACATGGTTTTACCTGCCTTGAAAAGTAAAATGGGATTTCTTTGGCAAGAATTATTAGTAGTGCTTAGTTTATGGAGAAACAAGGGGAAAATTCTTGTGCTAGAATGTATATATTTTCATTAATTTGGTTTTTTTTCTGAACTAATGCGATATATCCTTCTTTATTAGGTTGAAACTGTTGATGACTATGATGAATATTGTCACTATGTAGCCGGGCTAGTTGGATATGGACTTTCCAGACTCTTTCATGCTGCTGGGACTGAAGATCTGGCTCCAGATTCGCTGTCTAATTCAATGGGTTTATTTTTGCAGGTATGTTAATTGATGTTAGCGAATCAACTTGGCATTTCTTAGTCTGTGTGAAATGGAATTTGTGTTTGGGTTTTTGCCTCGCTAACAAGTATTTGAAATCAATCAAATTGCAGAAAACAAATATAATTAGGGACTATTTGGAGGATATAAATGAGATACCAAGGTCCCGCATGTTCTGGCCTCGAGAGATATGGAGTAAATATGCGGATAGACTTGAGGTATGACACATTCACTTATATTGTTGTTGTGTCACATATACATGTTTCAAATGACTAAATGGTCACGCATTGAGGGATTTGGGCATGGCATGTGCGATATGTTTGACCTTTTGGGGGAGTTCATAACTTCTGGTTATGGATTGTATCCCAAATATTATAGTGAACAATCAATTATCAGATGTAATCTACCCCAGTCAAGCTTGTTACGTAGCTCGATCTTTTATTCATCCATAGTAATATTTGTTTTTCTGTGAAATCAGGATTTCAAATATGAGGAAAATTCAGAAAAGGCAGTACAGTGCTTGAATGATCTGGTGACTAATGCATTGATTCATGCTGAAGACTGCCTTCAGTACATGTCAGCTTTGAAGGATAATGCCATTTTCCGTTTTTGTGCAATACCCCAGGTACAAAACTGGTCAGACTTTATTCTCTATCGATGGAATACCTAGTTCCCAAATATATGAGTGCTGCATTAGTAAATCTTAATTTCACATCGAACACTGTTATTTAGCATTTTAACTCAATCTTCACATAAACCCACGTTCTAAATAGTATGAGGAGATGCGATTGTAGCTGTGGGAAGATATGCTAAAACTCTGGAAGTATTAGCAAAGAATAGCATAGGCCAAAACAGATCTAAACTCAAAGGCACAGCTACCTGCTTTTGTTGGACAAAAATATAACAAGATTTCCGTTCTTTTTTTAGGATAATCGAAAATTCCATCATTGATTTGTAGAGCTGCATGCCAGCCCTGTTAGTGAACTGGCGTTTATACTATGGTGTTAGTCCTGTTAGTGAACTGTCGGATGTGGTGTGGTCAGAATCTTAGAATTGAGCTATTCTTAGTGCACAGCTGCACATGCTTGATCTTAAGAACTGTTTGCTGTTATAATCCCTATTTCGTAGATATACCCAAATCCTACCCTAGCTAATAAAGTAGTTGCTGCTTGCAGTAATTGTTTATCAGTAAAAAAAGCTTTCCTTGATATACTTGAAATATGATATTCTACTTAATTGCTCTTTTGGCTTTATTCTAAACAATCTAATTTTTTAGGAACTTTAGTTCGCGAACTTAAACCTTTGGGTCCCCTTTCAAGATCTATTAGGAGTATTAAACGTAGATTATTTACAAAAATAATTACACGAATGGACCGGAAATTGCGAGACGAATCCATTAAGTCTAATTAATCTGTCATTAGAGATTGTTTACTGTAGCATGACATTGTCTAATCATGACATAATTAGGCTCGTTAGATTCGTCTCGAAAATTAGGGTAGGGGTCGTGGAATGGGTTTTGTCATTAATCCACATTTAATACTCCGAATTAGTAGAAAGAAGATTGATGTTACGGGTTGTTGGTGAAAATTTTGGGAAGTAAACTGGCCCATAGCATTCCTGGTTTCTTGAGTAGTCTCCTGTTTTGATGAAGTATCTTCTTACGTTTTGCATGTTATGTGATCGTTGCATCTATATATTCTTGAAACAACTTCCTCTATAGGGTTCTATTAACATTTTGTTCTCTTTTCAGATAATGGCAATTGGAACATGTGCCCTTTGCTACAATAACGTGAATCTCTTCAGAGGAGTCGTAAAAATGAGACGTGGTAAGCTACTTTTGAACCACGTCTTAAACTTCCACAGGACTTGCCTCTTTACCTCACAGAAAATGATTGTTTTTCCTCCGGTATATCACCTTGACACACACTCACACTTATATTTAATGAAATTTGTTTGCAAGAGTTCTGAACTAGCTCTGCTTTGTTCACTACATGCTACATTGAGAGATAACGTACACATGTGTTCTTGATTTCCTGCTATTACTCTGATCAATGATGCAAGGCATGTTGGGAGTTACGTGTGTCTACTTGCATGGCACCTCATATCATTTATGCATCTGTTTTTTTATTTGTTGAGGAAGATGTGTACCTAAATGGTTATGATGCTGTTTTATGCTTTCCTTGATTTGTTGGCAAGTGGATCTGCATTTCACTACAATTGCCTCTTCATAATCACTGATCCAACCAACTAACATGAAATGCAAGCTTTGGTTTCTTTATCTAAAAATGATCCCATTTCTTAACATCATGTGATTTATTGTATTATACTTATGTGTAGTCAATAAAATTACTTAACACATTTCCCCTCTCAGGGCTCACTGCACGTGTGATTGATGAGACAAACTCAATGTCAGATGTCTATACTGCTTTCTACGAGTTTTCTTTATTGTTAGAGTCAAAGGTATGTTATGCAGTACTGATCTTCGCTACACCCAATATGGAGTCTAGTTGTCTTTATATGACTAGAACAGCATAATATTTGTGGTATTCCCTTGTAGCAGATTGAAATTTGATAGTGGGTCTAACCAAAACCCAGCCTGAGCTACTCGCACCACTCGAAATTTTATATCCATAAAAAATATTGCATAATCTGGTTCTTCTAAACAGTCATGTTCTCATCGAATCACTACCATGAACTACATAGACCTTAGTTTAAAACTTGTTCATTGGGTGTGGGCAGCCTTTTATTCTACTAACTCCACTTGGAATCAGTTGATGTTTCGGACATCCAAATTGACCTGCAATTATATATTGCTGTTGGAAACATCAAAACCCTGACTGGTGGGTAGTCTGTACCATTTAGACTACATGACATGTTCTTCGAATTTCGGAAAAGGAAAAATCCATATTTGGGTTCTTCACTCATGCTGCTTCTTGCATTGTTTGGAGCTTGCCATTTGTTGGAACCATGTGGTTAATGTTGTCCCAATGGATAAGTACAAGTTTATCTAGAGCAGGTTGCCTGGATCAATCCACCGTAGTACCAATCCGTGTTGCATTCGTAGCGCTAGTCATGGATTCCTATGAAAGCTTCTCAACTCCTACGGTTGTTTTTGTTTGAGGATCGATGTATATGATGTTTGGTCTATGTTCCAGATTGATGATAATGATCCAAATGCTGTGCTAACACGAACACGTGTGGATTCAATAAAGCAAACTTGCAAGTTATCTGGTTTGCTAAAGAGAAGGTATGCTGAATGATTTAAGAATTGCACTTCTCTGTTGGTATCTTCATACTGATTGTCTCTTGGGTCGTGATTCTGTAGGGGTTACCATTTGGACAAGTCACCTTACAAGCCTATGCTGGTGAGTAATCCATAATCAGCAAAATCATACTCAATACTCTGCAGTATAATTTCTCATGTTGTTTCTGTGATTTCCTCAGATCATGATTTTTCTTCTGCTATTGGCTATTATATTTGGGGTGCTTTATACAAAGTGAAACGCTTGTTGCCCTTTTTCATATGGAGACTTAAGGCGGCAAAGTATGCCAACCCGGTAGGATTCAACATCTCAGTCTTATTCTTCTGAAGATTTCTCCTACTTTCCGAGGCTGACTCTGTTGCATTCCTGGTTTGCAGATCATGCGCTCTGTAGTCTCCAAATGCTGCGAAATATCCGGAGGTACTGACTGTAGATGAATGATGGATATGGTTGCATGCTGCTGCTTCCACATGATGCCTGTGCTAATCTGAATTCTTTTGTTCCTTTTCTTTCCTCCCGTGGTGTATCGTTTGAAGCTGTTTCAACTTTCAAGGGAAAAGAAACTTGCAATATGTAATCCTAAGAAACTTGTGACTATGCATTCACCTGTCGGAGAGTTTTATCCCAGCAACCGAACTGTCAGAGTTTTATTCCGGTAACCTACCGAGAGGTACATCAGGGAAAGGTGGGAGCCTGGGAGGAGAGAGGCTTGCCGCCGTAAACGTCACGTGATAAATAACGACGGTATTTGTGTAGATTTGCACTTTTTGGGTACGATAATCTTTTTTTTTTGCAAAATCTGAAAACGCTAAAATATGTATTAAAAATCGGGAGAGGAGAGAGAGAGCGATTTCAGAAGGGAGCCAGCCCATCAGTGGCTGCTGGGCTGCTCGGCTACCATGCGCCATTTCTTTCGGTGGTGCGGACCCGAACACAAGTGCTTTAAGATTTCCATACACCCATCCGACGTTCCCTGCGCTTCTTCTACGGGCCTGTTCGGGAGGGCTCCGGCTCCGGCTCCACGAGCGGCTCCGGCCGGAGCCCCCGCCAAACAGATGTATATTGCACCGGCTCCGGTGTGGAGCCGGGCCGGCCCCTCGCGCTTTCAAACGGGAGGTGGAGCCACGTTTTGGTGGGCTTCACCCTCCCAACTAAATCCACCAGGAGGAGTTATTTTGCCAAACGTTTTTTAAAATGACTCAACTCCACCGCAGAAGCCCACTCCACCAGAGGAGCCGGAGTCGGAGCCGTTTTTGGAGGAGTTGAGGCCCTCGCCAAACAAATGCCCTACTTCTGGCGTGAGGTCCTCTCCCTCTGTCTTCTTTGCGACGCCGACGTGTAATGTTTCTATCTTCATAATTCATCTTAAAAATCATTTAAAAATTCACGCGGCAGCAACGTACGAACTAGTTTTATATGAAATCTGACCCCTCTCTGGAAAAAACTACTACTACAACTCCACGCACGGATAGCACCTAGCTAGTTTTATATGATATATCTGATCGGTGTCTAAAAAACTACAAACTACTCCGACCGACGCAGCCGACGCGTGCCGCACGAGCCAGCTTCGGCATCTCTCCCGGGATCATCGGGGCTAGCTGCCCCAGTCGTCGTCACGAGGGAGGGAGACCCGGCGATGGGGTCGCTGCTGTCGCGGCCGAAGGAGCTGGTGGCGCTGGTGAAGCTCTGCGTGGTGGCGGGGCAGATCAGGCGCCGGAAACCGCCCGAGGAGCACTGGGCCTTCGCCTACTCCGTGCTCCGGAAGGTCTCCCGCAGCTTCTCCCTCGTCATCCAGCAGTTCGGCGCCGACCTCCGCAATGCCGTCAGTAACCCAACCTCCTCCCCCCACCCGAAACCCGCCTTCCGCGGGGTTTACGAATTTGTTTGAATTCCGTACGTCCCGACATTTTTGGCGTAAAAATGTTACTACTGTGATCGCGCAGGTGTGCGTCTTCTACCTCGTGCTACGTGCCCTCGACACCGTCGGTTAGTACACCGGGTCTACCAGACCACCCTTCCGTTGCTGATACTAGTATTTCATTTCAGATGAACTGATGATGCTTCTTTTTGGAATATTTGGAGTTGAACTGTCATTACTGAGTGTGGGCCTTTTTGTTCTCCAAGGAGCAGTTTTACTAGTTAGTTAGGCCGGTTTCGACGCACACACGGTTCGTACGTACCAGCAGTGAACCGCCAAAATTAGCTCCTCCCACCCAGGGCTGGGCTGGGCTGGGTTGACGGGTTGGACGGTTTGAGCCCAACCCGTGATCAGGCCTATTTACTTAAAAAAAAATTTCTGAAATGGAAGGCCTATTTACTTATTACTACAGTGCGTGCTTACTGCTTGACGACTTTACGGCTTCCCGTTCTTCCAACATTAATTTGTGTTTATTGATGGGATTGCAGAGGACGACACTAGCATTCCAACCGACGTGAAGGTGCCCGTCCTCCAGGAATTCTACCAGCATATCCACGACCGCACCTGGCACATTTCGTGTAGACATCTCTCTTCTGTATATGCGGGCCCTCGTGCCCTAAAAAAAATGGGCCCTGTTGCTCTTTGCTTTATTTTCAAAAGTGATGCTGATCTGCAGGGTTTTTGCTGGCCTTTGCAGGTGGAGCAAATCACCACAGATTGCTGATGGATAACTTTCACCACGTATCCACCGCGTTCCTAGAGCTTCGTGAAGGGTAAATTTATTTCTTCCCTGGCCTGTTACCTTTTTCAGACTTTTCTACTTTGATAATTTGACAGCTTGAGGCTCCGTCTATATTTTTGTTAGTCTTAGGTGGTTTGGTAGACACTTTACAAAAAAGTTTGACTTATCTAAAGAGTTTTCACTGTGTAGTGCTTAGCTTTGAAATCGTTATCCTATTGTCAGGCTGTAAGGGTGAAGCAAGTACTGATAGTTACACAGAGACAATTTGTATGGTGATAATGTTTGTCTTTGTCCTTTAAGAAGCAAGTGTGCACTTTCCCAAATTGAATCCATTGCACAGTGTTGTTTTGTCAATTACTATACATCCAATACTGATGCTGTATCTAAATTTACTATTTCAGCACTAGTTTTTTTTTTACACCATCATAGTAATACTAATGCATTAATACGCAGTTGAGGTTTTCTCTCCACCTTTGGATTCTTTACCTCAGATGTTACTTCATTATCTAACTTGGTGGTCAATAAATCTCTTTTGCATTGTTTTCAGTTATCAAAAGGCAATTGAAGAAATCACTAGGCGAATGGGAGCAGGAATGACAAAATTTATATGCAAGGAGGTCTGTTAACATATATCCAAGCCTAGTCACAGTGCCAATACCAATAAACTATACACTCCCTTTTCTTACAAGCATTTCCTTTAGTTAGGACAAGGGTTTGACCAACAATTGCCGCATTAGATATTTCATTTATGTGATACTAAATTATAAAGAAGTATTTTTATACAAATTTAATGTCAATTGTGTCAGACGAGAAAAAAGTTAATTGTGTCAGAAAAAAATATGTATTAATAAAGTTATTATTAATTAAAGTCTTGTTGTAAGGAAACAAAATAAGCCTAGTAATTATTTGCAGTGAAATGTTGATATGACATGTCTTACTGTCTTGGCTGCATCATTGTAGCATCTAGATGCTTGTGATGAGTACGATTGTGTCTTCATGACTGTAAAGAATGGAAGTATTCCACTTGTTTAGTGAGTAGACAATAGTGTGCTTACTTGAACATGATTCCATTTACTTGCATTCACTTAAAGGGCCAAAGCCCAAAGGACCACATGTTCTGCCACGTTTCTCTGGTCATTGTTTGACATGCACCTCTAGCTTTTGGATGTCATATCGATGGGTTGTCATGCTAAAATATGTTTCCAGGCTTTGCTCAACATGTTGTTGTAGTAGCTATTTGAGCATTAAGCCACAAAATATCTTGTGTTTAACAATGGAACCTTTTCCATGATAGTTTCTGGCCATAGTGAACATGCAAAGTGGCTATCTGGATCTGGATTATATAATTAAATTATATGTTGTCACATTTTCATGGTATAAATTCACATGCATGTTAAATTAGTTTTACATGGTTTTACATGCCTTGAAAAAGAAAAAATGGGAATTTTTGTCAAGAATCAGTAGTAGTATGGAGGAACAAGAGGAAAATCCTTGTGTTGGTTACTATTTAGAATGTATATATTTTCGTTAATTTGTTTTTTCTGAACTAATGTGATATATCTTTCTTTATTTAGGTTGAAACTGTTGATGACTATGATGAATATTGTCACTATGTAGCCGGGCTAGTTGGATATGGACTTTCCAGACTCTTTCATGCTGCTGGGACTGAAGATCTTGCTCCAGATGCACTGTCGAATTCAATGGGTTTATTTTTGCAGGTATGTTAATTGATGTTAGTGTCAACTTCACATATTTAGTCTCTGTGAGGAATGGAATTTCTGTTTGGATTTTTGCCTTGCTAACAAGTATTTGAAATCAAATTGCAGAAAACTAATATAATTAGGGACTATTTGGAGGACATAAACGAGCTACCAAGGCCGCGCATGTTCTGGCCTCGAGAGATATGGAGTAAGTATGCGGATAAACTTGAGGTATGACACATTCACTTCTTTTATTGTAGTTGAGTCACATGTGAGTATGTGACATGTTCCAAATGACTAAATTATCACACATCGAGGGATTTGAGCATGATATGTGCTATATGTTTGACCTTTTGTGTGAGTTCATAACTGCTGGTTATGGATTGTATCTCAAATATTATTGTGAACAATCAATATGTAATCTACCCCAGTTAAGCTTATTACGCAGCTTGAACCTTTTTCGCCCATAGTAATATTTGTTTATTGGTGAAATCAGGATTTCAAATATAAGGAAAATTCAGAAAAGGCAGTACAGTGCTTGAATGATATGGTGACTAATGCACTGATTCATGTTGAAGACTGCTTTCAGTACATGTCAGCTCTGAAGGATAATGCCATTTTCCGTTTTTGTGCAATACCCCAGGTACAAAACTGGTCAGACTTTATTGTCTATTGATGGATTACCTAGTTTCCAATTATATACGAGTGCTGAATAAATCTTAATTTCACATTGAACACTGTTATTTAGCATTTTGACTCAATCCTCGCATAAATCCTCTTTCTAAATAGTATGATGAGATGTGCTTGTAGCTCTTGGAAGATATGCTAAAGGCTAAAGCTATGGTAAATCACCAAAGAATAGCATAGGCCAAAATAGGACTAAACTTAAGGTGTAGCTGCCTGTATTTGTAGGACAAAATATAACAAATTTTTTTCGGGAAAACGCAGGAGAGCTGCGTATCATTGCATTAAGAAGAATTAAAATGGTTTGTTATAACGCGGGCCAACCGGGCGCACGCACACGGAGTTACAACACTAGAGGAGTTACAACACTAGAGGACAAAATATAACAAGATTCGCGTTCTCTTTTGAGCTTGTGGTAATTGAACATTCCGTCATTGATTTGTAGAGCTGTTGTTTCAGCATAGGCACTAGGCATACCGGTCCATATTCGTGAACTGGGGTTTATACTACAGTGCAGTTTCTATTAAGACTCAACATTTCTGAGCATTCCTTGCACTTCAAATTCCAGTATAGTAGTGATCGGTCATCAATACCGTCTGACATGGTGTGGTCAGAATCTTAGAATTGAGATATTCTTAGTGCCCAGCTGCACATGTATGATATTTTAATTAATTTCTCTGTTGGCTTTATCTCATTTGTGACGAACTAGATAGCATCCTGGTTTCTTGAGTAGTCTCCTGTTTTGATGAAGTATTTTCTTACATCTTGCATGTTATATGCTCGTTGCATCTATATATTCTTGAAACAACTACCTCTATAAGGTACTATTAACTCCTTGTTCTCCTTGCAGATAATGGCAATTGGAACATGTGCCCTTTGCTACAATAACGTGAATATCTTCAGAGGAGTTGTAAATATGAGACGTGGTAAGCTATACCACGTTTTAAACTTCCACAAGACTTACCTCTTTACCTCACAGAAAATGATTGATTTATTCTCCATTATATCACCTTGACACACACACACACTAATGTTAATGAAATCTATTTGTTAGAGTTTTGTAGTGCTCTGCTTTTCTCACTCCATGATACATTGAGAGATAACATTCATATGTGTTTTTGGTTTCTTGTTATTACTATGATCAATGATGCAAGGCATGTTATGCTGGGATTTAAATGTGTGTCCACAACATCACATCCTTTTTTTATAGGAGGCGCAAAAACGCACTTTGAAACTTGCAGGGCACTTAATATAATTTATGTATCTATTTTTTATTTTTTGAGGAAGATGTGTACCTAAATGGCTAAATGAGGCGATTTTATGCTTTCCTTGTTTTGTTATTGGCAAGTGGATCTGCATTTCACTACAATTGCCTCTTCTTCATAATCACTGATCCAACTAACATGAAATGCAAGCTTTAGTTTCTTCATCTAAAAATTGCCCCATTGCTTAACATCATGTGATTTTTTTTCTATTATACTTATGTGTTGTCTATAAAATCACCTGATACATTTCCCCTCTTAGGGCTCAGTGCACGAGTGATTGATGAGACAAAGTCAATGTCAGACGTCTATACTGCTTTCTACGAGTTTTCTTTATTGTTAGAGTCAAAGGTATGTTATGCAATAGTGATTTTTGCCACACCCAACATGGAGTATAGTTGTCATTTATGACTAGAACATCATAATATTTGTGGTATTCCTTTGTAACAGATTGAAATTTGATAGAGTGGGTCTACCCAACACCCAGCCTGAGCCACTTGCACCACTAGAAATTTTATATCTATTAAAGATATTGCATAACCCGGTTATTCTAAACAGTCATGTTCCCATTGAATCAATACAATGAACTTCATAGATATTAGTTTAAAAAAACTTATGTTCCACTACCTCCACTTGGAATCAGCTGATGTTTTGAACATCCAAATTGATCTGCAATTATATATTGATGTCGAAAACATCAAAATCCTGACCGGTGGGTAGTTTATGTGTATATATGGTTCACTACATGACATATTCTTCAAATTTCGAACAAGGAAAATTCATATACGGGTTCTTAACTCATGCTGCTGCTTGCATTGTTTCGAACTCGCAGTTTGTCCCAACGGACAAGTACAAGTTATCTAGAGCAGGTTCCAATCCGTGGTGCATTCATAGACTCATGGCCCTTTTGAAGGCTTCTCAACTCGTACGGTTGTTTTTATTTGAGAATTGATGTATATGATGTTTGGTCTATGCTCCAGATTGATGATAATGATCCAAATGCTGCACTAACACGAAAACGTGTGGATTCAATTAAGCAGACTTGCAAGTTATCTGGTTTGATAAAGAGAAGGTACTCTGGATGATTTAAGAGTTGCACTCATCTGTCGGTATCTTCATACTGATCGTCTCTTGTGTCTTGATTCTGTAGGGGTTACCATTTGGACAAGTCACCTTACAAGCCTATGCTGGTAAGTAATCCATAATCAGCAAAATTCGTAGTGCAGTATAATTTCTGAAGTAGTTTCTGTGATTTCCTCAGAAATTGTTCTTCTGCTGTTGGCTTATTATATTTGGAGTACTGTATACAAAATGAAATTGCCCTTTTTTCGTATGGAGGCTTAAGAGTATTTGGAGTACTATATTTGGAGTACCGTATACAACGTATGCCAATCCGGTAGGATTCAACATTTTCCAAGGCCTATTCTTTTGAAAAAAAATTCCCTACTTTTCCGAGGCTGACTCTGTTACATTCCTGGTTTTACAGATCTTGCGCTCTGTAGTCTCCAGGGGCTGCGAAATATCCGAAGGTACCGACTGTAGATGAATGACGGATGTGGCTGCATGCTACTGCTTCCACATGATGTCTGTGCAAATTTGAATTCTTTTGTTCCTTTTCTTTCCTCCCGTGGTGTATCTTTCGAAGCTGTTTCAACTTTAAAGGGAAAATAAACTTGTAACCATGTACTATCCTGTAAACTTGTGTTTTTATCCGAGGAGTAGTCAATCTGAGCGAGTTCCGTGTAGATCGGATCTTTTCTTTGGTGGATCGTGTCGTTGGGACTTTCTCTTATTGGCCTCCTCTTCCGGCTACGATCTCCATCTCCATCGCTTCCGCCAAGATCCTGGTCACTCCTACTTCAACATGGTGGCTTCATTCCTGGTACTCGTGTGATGGCGTCACCTCCCCTGGGATCCCGGTACAAGCTACATCAACTGTCTCTGGCGACGAATCCAACCGCATCTAAAGGTTGTCAGTGCGCTCCTCACTCGTCGGCTTCTCCGGCCCGTCTTCAACCGACGCTGCTCTGCACGGTCTCCGCCCCGTTGTACGCGTCTTCGACGCCCCTGCGACACTTCACCGGCGGCTCCATCGCTCCAATCGCCATGGATAGTGCTGCCCTGTTTCTTTTTAGATCCAGGACTTATGTGTAATTTGGTCTTCTTGCGAGGACCTGACTGTAATATGTCTGCTGCTTTATCTTAATGAACATATGTTTGTTGTAAAAAAAAAGATATGATATACCTTGTCCGCATGCAGAACTTATAATAAAAAAAGGCTTCAGCAGCCTAACCGTCCCATTAATTTTATTAAAAAACATAATATTGGACTTCTTTTAATTTAACCATATTGCAACATTCTAAAGTAATAAGTATATATCCCGCCCATCAAATACTAGATGTTTAATTAGGAATATTAAATGTAAATAAATGATAAAATAAATTTCGTAATTAGACTTTTTTCAAGCCGAATCTATTAGGCTTAATTAAACCATGTTGATCATGGGTTAATTAGGTTTATTGTATTCAATACCCACTACTTCTCGTTACCAACACCCACTAAGGCTCTGAGCAATCCATATGAAATTCGCCTCCACTTATCAGTAATTAAATAAATGACAGACAATATTACACAGCATCAAGATCTACAGCGAGGAAAATGAGGGGTGAGAACAGCCAAATTAACCCATATCACTCAGAAAAAGCCCATCACAGGCAAAGAGACAGCAATAAGCCAATAACCAACCATAAATAAGGTAATAACAAGGGGCCTTTTCTATAGCCACCACACCAACCACCCTAGGGTTGACTACAAACTCCACATTGGTTCAGTTAACATCAATAGAATGTGATCATTACGGTTCAATTCTCACTGGTGATGGGGAGACTATTTAGTCCCAGGAACTAGTTGCACCTCCACCATAGCCGCCACCATATCCACCACCACCACCGCCGCCATAACCTCCACCACCGTACCCACCGCCGCCGCCACCATATCCTCCTCCACCACCACCTCCTCCCCTGAAGTCTCGGTCACGGCGGAAGTCACGGCCACCAAATCTAGCACCACCTGATCGGCGGTTTCTTCCCCCACCACCTCCATAGGAAGAACGGGCTGCATAACGCTCAAGCCATGGAGGAACCTCCTGGTTAGCTTCCTGCATGAGCTCACATAGTGACTTTGCCAGTGATAAGTTGCCCTCGTTGAAAAAGGCAGTTGCCAGACCAGATTTCCCCGCTCGTCCTGTCCTCCCAATACGATGGACATAGTCATCTATGTCATTTGGGAGGTCAAAATTGATGACATGAGCAACATTCGGTATGTCAAGTCCACGAGCAGCCACATCAGTTGCAACGAGGATAGGAGTCGCTCCACTCTTGAAGGACCTCAATGCACTCTCTCTTTCCTGAAGCCAAAGTACAATGATGTTATGCTCAATTTCACGGTATGTCACCTTGTAGCATAAGAGACAAGCTCACACCTAACAGCTGAATGTAAGACTAATGATTGAAAATATTACCCCTCGTGTGGAAGCACTTGTATAGCACATTTAAATAGCCAGTACAATGGTGGCTTGCTGATTTATTACCAAAAAATATAACTGTAACTACAATGGACATATAGCCATAGCTCTGCTGTACCTGTTGTGTCCTGTCACCATGAATACTTGTTGCAGGAAAACCATTTGTATACAACCAGTCCTCAAGAGCATCAGCTCCCCTCTTTGTCTCCACAAAGACCAAAGTAAGAGCTTGCTGGAAACACGAGAACAAAAGTTGATGTGAGGTTTCTAGAAATAGTGGCATGGAGGTCAAAGTAACATTTCTAAGATCAATTTTAGTTGTATTAATTATGGTAGTCTACTGTAGTGAAAGAGACTCCATAAAATGACACTACATAGTACCTTCCCGTGAGCACCATTAGCTTTTTGTGCATGAAGAAGATCCATCAGGTAACTCCTTTTGTCCGCCTCAAGTACAAACTCAACCCTTTGAGCAATCAAATCAGTACTGGAACCAACTCTTCCAACAGCAAGGAAGATGTAGTCAGCAAGGAAATCTGAAGCCAGACGCTGCAGAACAAATTTATGATATTTTCTTTAGCTCACACACAGCAAACAATTGGATGTGATTTTTTCTATGCTGTGCAAGAAAGTAAAAAAAATCATTGCAAACCAATTCAAAACTTTGAAATAAGGATATCACAACAGACAAATCATATATTTCCATTTGTATGTGCAATATAAAATATTATATCAACAAGATTTT
Source organism: Cenchrus americanus (assembly GCA_947561735.1). NCBI lineage: Eukaryota > Viridiplantae > Streptophyta > Magnoliopsida > Poales > Poaceae > Cenchrus > Cenchrus americanus. The sequence continues at coordinate 4,864,784 of OX387240.1, read as the reverse complement.
CTGAGCTTATCATACAACATAACAAAAACATGCTGACATGGACACACTTTCAGTATACACAATTCTGTAAAATGGAAATAAGCATCACTACAGTTCTAGGAATAAAATATGAAAGCAATTAAACATGACAACATCAGTTCCAGATTTTAACTGCCTCAGCAACTCAACCAAACTGTTTGATAGCCTTATAAATAGTAATTGTGCAGATACAAGGACATTTACATACATATATATATATATATATATATATATATGTGTGTGTGTGTGTGTGTGTGATCTCATATACTCCCTCCGTCCCAACACGAATTACATTTTCTCAACTTTGACCAAAATTGTAGAGAAAAGTATCAATGTTTATAGCATCAAATAGATATATTACAAAAATACATCTCATGATGAATCTAATGATATATATTACATACCATAAATTTACGTAATTTTTACATAATATTGGTCAAAATTAAAAAAGTTTGACTTAGAACAATCCTAAAATATCATTCTTTTTGGGACAGAGGGAGTATGATTGAAGCTGGAAGTTAGAACGAGAGAATATTTACCTGGATTTCTTTTGGAAAGGTGGCACTAAACAGCATAGTCTGCCTCACACCACGAGGGGGCATATCCATCTGGTCAACAATCTTGCGTATCTGTGGCTCAAACCCCATATCGAGCATTCGATCAGCTTCATCAAGAGCTAAGTACTTTATCATTTGCAGTGATACTCTAGCTCTCTCCAGCAGATCCATCAAGCGACCAGGAGTTGCCACAAGGATGTCAACACCTCTTTCAAGTTCCCTCAGCTACAGTAAAAGAAACTTACATGCTTAATATGTGTGGAAAATATCATGCAAAAATAGTACACTGCCCAGCACCAGTCGTTTATATTCCCGAAAATTTAGAAGGTTTTATAGCCAGTCTGCCATAGCTATTGTAACTACCTTAAGCTTCCTACTATACAACAAATGAGAAACATAAAGCTAAAACATGAAAGGATCCCCCCCCCCATAAGATGTGCTCCCTGGTCCCAGACTTACGAGCCTAGATGGATACCATTAACTTAACAACAGAAAGTCTGCATTAGAAATTTAGGTGGCATAGAAAGGAAAGGAAAAGGAGGGCATAATTAATTTGGCATTTCAGTGCAGCCAATCAAAACAGTGTCTAGAACATTGCATGCTACTCACTCAATGGACATTTCCCCAAGTCCCTAATAACCTGATAAAAAAACAATAGATGCATCATAATACACTAATCAGTAGAACTATCACCAAGATTTCTGCCATATCAGACACGATATTAAAATGTGTAAATGAACTTATGTAAATAAAAGTACAAAACCAATGAAGGCTGTGACGCGTGCAAAAAAACTAAAAGGCCCATCCCATACAAAAGTCATAATGCGATGAAAAGTATAAACCTGCTGATGTATTGGTGCTCCACCATATGCAACAACCACCCTAACACCAGTTTGGTAGGAAAACTTCCTTGCTTCTTCATGAATCTGTGGCATCAAAAGAATATTGTCACAAACCACATCATAATGGGCGACAATAAAAGAAATAGAAAAAAAGAATGATGGCATACTTGCATAGATAGCTCACGAGTCGGGGACAATATCAGTGCAAGTGGACAAGCTGTTCTGGAACCTCTTTGCCTCTGGGGTGGCCTTGACTTCAAGATACCACTGATGATAGGAAAACAGAATGCTGCAGTCTTCCCAGACCCTGTCTGTGCACAAGCCATGAGGTCCCTGCCTGCAATGGCGATAGGAATGGCATGTCGCTGCACAGGTGTTGGCTTCACATACTTGCACCTTCGTATGTTCTCATTCAGCGCGTCACCCAAATCAATATCTGCAAAGGTGTTGACTGGTGGAGGGACATCATGGCCACTTGTCTCCACAGGAATATCCTCATAAGCATCAAAGTTGATGCCCGTATTCTCTAGTGCCTCAAAATCAATATCTGAAGCCTCAGTATTGGCAAAAGGGTTTGGTTCGCGGTCTCTACGGTCCCACCCAGGGCGAGAGTTCCAACCGCCACCGCCGCCTCGACCAGCACCCCCACCCCCACCACCCTGGCGAGGACCAACTACGGCTCTGCTACCACCACCACCAGTAGGGCCAGACCAACGAGAGCCACCACCACCAACAGATGTGTAACCTGAAGGCTGCACAGCAGTTGACCGTATCTCAGCTTGCGCTGGAGCTGCAGCAGGCACTGCCTGGTTCTCCGAGGGAGGACCACCTGAACGACCACGGAGATGGGGAGGGACGTATGAACTGAGGGTGGGGCGCCCGCTCTGATGAATAACAGCGGGGACAGTAGCAGCAACAGTCGCGGGCGCCGATTCCTCGGCGTTCGCAACTGAATCAGCCCATGAAGATCGCATAATTATGCAAAAAGGCCTTTGATGAAGACACTACCGGTGATCACAAAGACCTAGAAATATCAAAATTTCAGTAAATTGTTTGTTAGTAATAGAGATAATGTAGAGCATAGCTGACACTTAAGCAGCAAAGAAATAGAGAACATCAACCAATAACTAACTTAATTTTTCTTAAGCACAACAAAATCCTATGTCATTTTAACAAATGTGTTGACAGTCAGCCATAATTCAGTTCTGCTTGCACATATTTCCATTCAATGCAATGTGCATGGATCCAGTCGAAACTGCAAATCAATAGAAGTAGTAGCCCACATGCGGCAAACAAACAGGTAACAAACCAAAATCAATTAAAGTCTGTCCGACTCAGACCGAGATTTGCATTAAGTGACGTTTGGTTCAGCACCTGTAACGGTAATGCTAATGTAATCAGCTACTGGAGCTATTATTGCCATGGAATGAAAAACGCTATTTGTTTGGATGGACTTGGTAACACTATGGATTTCCTTTATACTGTTTGGCCGACACATATAGCCAATACAGAGTGCACAGGTAGCAGGTACAGAGTGACCAGCGGAGGGTACTGCCATACTGAACACAACACAAAGCATCGGACACTTGACACTTTATATATGAATAAAAAGAAATAAAAATTATGACTAGCACAAGGCAAAGAACATCAAAATTTCTGACTAGTGCTAGTCCATGCTGATAGCTTTGTAAAATTCGAAATTGAGATATAACATCTCTTTGATCTGCTTCCCAAATGAACATCGACTTATCAAATTCTTGGGTCAAAAAACTGACAGCAGCAAGAAGGCACACTTGTTCATCTTAGCTTCATCTAATGAAAGGGTTAAAAACAAGCATAAGTGCAAAGAAATCCTTAAAGCGTGATCCAATGAAGTCATTACAACTATGCAACTTTATAACCTTGCACATCTGAATAAATCCTAACTATCTCACTTAAGGATTCTTTAATCAGGGGAATACTAGACCAAACTTTCATCCATAAACCCAAAAAAGAGAAACTAGATGAGCCTTAATTCAGATAATTTTGTTGCTCCTTAACACAAAACCAAGAGAGCAGGCAGAAAATCTCCTTGATTGCTCTCGCGCCAAAGAGATGGGGGCAGCAAGGGAAAATAATCGATTCCTAACTAACAGCGTGCTATGTGCTATGACTGGTTTTAGATCTAAATAATCTAAAAAAAATCAACAGCAAAGATTTCTGTAAGAAAACAACAGGATGCAAATCAGTCACAAACATGAAAGGGCTCCGAGTAGGGAAACAGGCACCTTGCTGCGTCTTTCTCTTGGCCCCTCCTCGATTCGAATGACGCAAACAAATCTTCCCCTCAGACCTACCCTAGCAGAGCTTGCCTTTCACTGGGGAAGTGGGAATCCTGTCAGAATCAGCAACAGGGGCAAGTTAGGGTTTGGGAGAAGGTTGGGGGTGCTGGTATGCGGGAGGGAGGGGGGAGGGAGAGAGCGGAGAGGATGGTCTTCACCAGCGAGATGTGCGAAAGCTGAGGGAATAACCGGTGGCCGACTGGCCGTGGATTGCGGCGGCAGCGGCGACGTGACCAAGGAGAGAGGGAGTCGCGCGCGAGAGGGAGGAACTGAGGCAGTCGCAAGGGAGATGCGCGAGGTGGAGCGGTGATGTGATCTCAATTCACGGTGCGTTCTGTTGGCCAAACGGGCAACAACGGTACTAATGCGATAATGTCGCATAGAGTAATTAGCATAATTTAATTATAAAATTAATTAGGCAAATGGTCTGAAAAATTACTCGATGAAACTAGTAAACACGATGGCACTCCCAACCCGGACTCTACCCACGGAGTCTATATCTCAAAGCTCTATCATGCTAAAAACTATATTCTCCAACGCAGCATTTTCTAAGATTGAGTCTATCTAATATTCCTCTGGATCTTCTACCCCAGCTTTATTAAATAAGAGGACACATCACGCATGTGGGCAAGCCACACGGATCCACACGGACTTCGTTTTACGTGTAGACTTGGAGTCTAACTTAGACTTGGCTTTAAGTTTTCACCCTCTCTCTCATCATTAAATTGCTTCACACATCACCAATTTGCCTAGTTGGCGATGTAATTAATGACTCTGGATCATCATAGAGTTCGGGTTGGGAGTGCCACGATGAGCACATATTTAATGTAAAATCATACTGTATATTAATTATTATTTCTAATTAGCATCTAAATATCTAATGTGATAGATGGGTAGTATAAACTCTCTATCTAAACCCAACATGAGTGGCTTAATTCAAATAAAATGAACGAATCCAAGCAACATTAGGGAACGACGTTGAGTTATAGAAAATCCCGAAAAATAAGGTGTGATGTGTGACGGGTGGATGTGTGATATGATAAACGTTAGATAAAACGAAACCAACGTTACAATTGCGAACTATGAGCGATGGATTTGAGTTGTAAGAAGTCCTAGGAGAAGCGAAAGTGGATGGCAAAGGAGTAAGACCACAAATCGAAACAACAAAAGACGGATAGTGAAAACCAAAAGAGAAGTTATACAAAAGGACAACGCTCTAAAAAAATATTTAGAGTTTACCATTTTCCGAAGTTAGTTGGCCTACAATGCGGACACGTCAAGTACCCACGCAAGGAGCACTTGCGCTGTTGTACACCATATCAATATTTTAGTAAATAAATCAATAAAATGTTTTCTTCTGCTATCGAGTTTAATCTAACGTAAAAAAAATATGAACACAAAAAATGACTCTGTGTGTTAAATCAACTGAATGTTCTTGTTCTAGACTTCGAGCTCCTTCAATCAAAGCATATATGGTATATGATTTGCTTAAAATAAAGATAAGCCCAATAGTTACCTATGACCAATATTCTCTTTCATCAGCATGTATCTTTTGATAACTTGATCATCTATGATTTTATGATCTTCATTGTAATCAACAACATAGTTGTACTCTTCGAGTCTATTAGATGACACATATGTGCTTTCTAAGTGGTTGTCCGCCACATCCGCCACAAAAGTATGCATAATTGATGGTGACTTCCCGTGGCTTAACAAAGCTCAAGCAATAGCTAGTGGTGAGCTTAGTTAGTGATAGATGAATGAGATTAAAGAGCTAAGAGATGGATTGGACTAGAGTTAGGTGAGTTTGTGAGCATTGAGCGGGGCTGCCAAAATAGTGGAAGAATCACAAAATAGCTAGAGCACAAGGCAACAACGGGGCTACGAATTGTGATGGTTCGTCACCCGTGCAAGGTGTAATGAGGTTATTGAAATCCTCACTATGTCACCAAACCATCTTATTGGCTTCTTCCCTTGCAGTGCCATGTGTCTATAGCCTTTTGGAATTAGGTATCACGTGGTAGGTGTGCGCCCCTTCTCCCCTTACTGACAATGGTGGACTTACTAGTGATGGTAATTGAACATTTTCGCGAGAAGTCTAATGTAGGTATAGGAGTACTATTGTGTGCATAATGTAGGTGCAGGAGTACTATTGTGTGCGTCTCCGCATCCAGCATCACAATCTCTGTGCCACTGCGATGAGGTTCGAGAAGATAATAGTGCTTGAGATGAGTTCGTGAGCATTGAGCGGAGCTGCAGAAATAGTGGAAGAATCACAAAATAGCTAGAGCACAAGGCAACGATAAGGCTGCGAATTGTGATGGCCCGTCACCCGTGTCCGTGTGAGGTCGTTGAAATCCTCACCATGTCGTCAAACCATCTATGAGACATGGGTACCCTTGGGTCCCCACCGACCAGGCTCACGGCCGTCACCGACAAGTGGGCCCGGCCTACCAGAAGACCCGCCAACCTGTTAGTGGGCCCAACCGACCTAGTTGGCGGCCCACACGACCTCCTGAAGACCTTCCAGAAGATTCCCTAGACGACCTAATCCATCACGACCTCAAGACTTGTGTACAAGACAAGACCTCGGTGGTTCGACCAAAGCAGATCGACGGGATATGGCAAGATGCGTAACGTAAACTTAGGTCTCCTGGTCGTAACCAACCAGGAGTCTGGGAACCGACCTCATCCGCTGGCCAATATAAGGCGGGCGAGGCGACCCCTTGTACAATCACGCAATCTACACCGACAACTGGACGTAGGGTTTTACTCTCCGGAAGCCCAAACCACTATAAACTCGCCGTGTTCTCGTGCCGTGTGCTCGTGCGCAACCTTCGAGTTCTTGACCTCAGATTCCACCCCGACGAACAACTAAACTATCGAGATAAGACTTCCCCGTGGGCTGTCCAGATCTCACCATCTGACACCATCTTAATGGTTTCTTTCCTTGCACCGTCATGTGTCTATATAGCCTTTTGGAATTAGGGTATCATGTGGTATGTGTGTGCCCCTTCTCCCCCCCTCGATATTGGTGGACTTACTAGTGAAGTAGTGACGGTGGTAATTGAACATTTTCGCGAGAAGTCTAATGTAGGCATAGGAGTACTGTTGTGTGCCTAGTGTAGGTGTAGGAGTACTATTGTGTGCGTCTCCGCATCCAGCATCGCAGTCTCTTTTGGGAACGGTAGTTACAGGTGCCACTGCGACGAGGTTGGAGAAGATAATAGTGCTTGAGATTGTAATGAACCATATTTTGTTGACGACGTGGCATGCCCATTGCCCCCGGGTGTCACGACGACCGCTTCAGCTCACAGCAAAGACAACAAGCACCGCGGCGAGCACTCCGCCCGGCCGTCCGTCCGTCCGTTGGCTTGCTTCCCTTCCCTCCCGAGAGGTAGCCTCCAAACTCGCAATTATATAACCACCGTCCCTTGCAACTTTCCAGACCTTTTGCCCCCCTCCCTCCTCCCCACCTCTCGTTCTCTCCTCCCCCCTTCTTCCTCCGCCTCTCCTCCCCCCTCCGCTCTCTCTCTCTCCCTCTCTCTCTATCCGCGCGCCCAGATCTAGGGTTCCCTCCCGCGGCGAAGATGAGCAGCCCGCATGGCGGCCTCGACGAACAGATCGAGCGGCTCATGCAGTGCAAGCCGCTCCCCGAGCCCGAGGTAATAACGCCCGCCCCTCTCTTCTCGGTTTCGAGGCGTGTTTTTCGCCAGATCTAGCGGAATTGCCGGGCGTGGGCACGGGTCACGGGGGAGATCGGGGGCTTGGGACGCGCCCCCGGTGCTCGTTTAAGCGGAAATGGTTGGCGGGGGGCGTTTGATTTTGCTCGAGCGGGTGGGCTGCTGGCTGCTGGGCGGTTACGAGCTGTGGGGGTGTGGTTGTCAGCTGACCAGGGCGCGCCGCTTTTTGACGCCGAGGAAACGCAAAAAAAAAGTTTTTTTTCCTGCCCCCCCGTCTGGTTTTTCCAACTCCGCATTAATTTGTCTGCTTGAACGGAAGCAATTATGGCTGCTCATCTTCCGGAGATCTATGGTAATAACATAACTTTACTACCCCGATTTATGTTACACGGGGGCTCTTAGGGGGGCTAAGAACTGCTCCAAGATGCAGACATCTTGTGATATGCCGGTTACATTTGGAAGCGCTCGTGCAGAATTAGTAGCCACTATTGATATTGATTTGTTCTGCTGGGAAGGGTCAGTCTGATCCGGTGCAATTTACTGTACAGGTCAGAGCGCTGTGTGAGAAGGCGAAGGAGATCCTGATGGAGGAAAGCAATGTTCAGGTAACACTGTTTTACATCTATATGTGCTAAGCTGATTGTATTGCCTAAGAAATTGTCAATTCCCTTTCAGGATTAATTGAGACATCATGTTTGGGATCACCTAATTTTTCTTCATAGCTAGTGAAATGAATCTGTATTTGCTAATCAAGTCTGTAAATTTATGCCAACACATCTTTGCAACTCAACTGGCTAAGGTAGTTGTTACTATCAGATCTGAAGAAAAAGTTTCTATATCCAAGAAACTTATGTTTTAACGAAGAAGGATCATGGAGCTGTACCAGGCTGTTAGTAATTTGTAGTATGGAACTGAAACATTAGATTAATGAATACAGCTTCAGTTTGGAAGGATAAGAAAACATTGGACATAGTGGTAGAGTTCAACAAATGAGTCCTGAATTAGACACTTTGAGTTGTAACCTTTACAGTTTCAGTCCATGGCAAGCCATACTCATATTTCTCTGGAATCTATCATGAATTCAGAATTCTAGAGCTTTAACCAACATTGAATCGCAGAAGATGCAATGGACTCTTTTGCATGATCTATCCCTTTTAGACACCAAATTCAGAGATGTAGTTCTCAATTAGTCTTGTTATTTATTTAACTTTGGTGTTTGGTTTTGTCATTATGCTTGTAGCCTGTGAAGAGTCCAGTTACAATTTGTGGTGATATTCATGGACAATTTCACGATCTTGCTGAACTCTTCCGAATTGGTGGAAAGGTAACCTCTTCTTTTCTTATATATTCTTCTGTCACCTCTTGATCTGTGAAGAAACAGGTGCAAATTTAAATATGTTGACACTTGCTTTTGTTTATCAGTGCCCAGATACAAACTACTTGTTTATGGGAGATTATGTTGACCGTGGCTACTATTCTGTTGAAACTGTCACGGTAAGAGTTTACAATACAAACATTCACGTCTCAATGCTCATAGGTTTATTCATTTAGTGTTCATGTCTAGTATAGGTGTTTAGTGTGCACGCTGATCCTGCTCCTGCCTTCTGGTCTACATGCTTAATCCTCTAAATTGTGCAGCTTCACTAGCTCTTAGTTTTAATGTTATCCCATTTAATAAACAGCTCTTGGTGGCTTTAAAAGTTCGCTATCCTCAGAGGATCACCATTCTTAGAGGAAACCACGAAAGCCGACAGGTATACATTTTTTTGGTGCTGAAATTATTATTCTGAGCTTTTCTTCCTGCATCTTCTATTTTCTGTTATCAGCTTGTACGAAGCCACAAACTAAAGATTTTAGCTCATTTATTTCCTGATTGCAGATCACTCAAGTTTATGGATTCTATGATGAGTGCTTAAGGAAGTGAGTATCTTTGCTTAGGTTACTGGTATTTTTTTTTTGCTATTATTCTCTGGAAAGATATCACTAAGCAGGATTCTATGATGAGCGCTTAGAATAAAAATGGCTTAATAACTAGTCTACTAGAAAATCATTGGCTTCTGTCCTTGAAACTGGTGCATCCTTGACAACTGTAAGCTTAAATTTAGTACAACATGCCTAATGATATCTCTGCTGGGCCCAGCTAGTATAAAAAGAAAGTATTGATGAATCAAGCAATGAAATTAAGCAAATTTCCAGTTTTCAGTAACTGTGTAAAGCTAACATACTGTCCATGGTTTATTTCGTGCAATGGTTTATGCAACTTATTATTCTACTTGTCCTATCTTGAAATAGAATTGACCATATCACACCCCTTTTCAGTTGAGATTCTAAGATGCATCCTGTGCTTATTTCAGGTATGGAAATGCAAATGTTTGGAAAACCTTTACGGACCTATTTGACTACTTCCCCTTGACGGCACTGGTGAGTACTGCAGTGCTTGTTATTTAGGATGATTTACATGTGTATCTAGTGAATCAGGAATTCAATTTGTTTTTCCTTTTCATAGGTCGAGTCAGAAATATTCTGCTTGCATGGTGGACTATCACCATCTATCGAGACCCTTGATAACATCCGCAACTTCGATCGTGTCCAAGAAGTTCCTCATGAAGGTCCAATGTGTGATCTTCTGTGGTCTGATCCAGACGACCGATGTGGTTGGGGTATTTCTCCACGTGGTGCTGGATATACCTTTGGACAGGTACATAATTTATTTGGTTACAATTTTAGTGGTGCTTATATCATCCTATGTATTGATACCGTGATATTCTGTGTTGCACCAGGACATATCAGAGCAGTTCAACCATACCAATAGCTTAAGGCTTATTGCTAGAGCTCACCAATTGGTCATGGAGGGATTCAATTGGGCTCATGTAAGTGTCTGTTTCTGAAACAACTTTTTGTTGTACCATGCATATTTTTGATCAATACTTCTATTACATGAACAGGAGCAAAAAGTCGTGACCATATTTAGCGCACCTAATTATTGCTATCGCTGTGGGAACATGGCATCTATCTTAGAAGTGGATGATTGCAGGGAGCATACTTTCATCCAGGTACAGTTTCTTGTCAACAGATACCTGCTTTTCTGAATAAGCCTCGTGATAATTTATGACAATTGATTTATTAATCTAATGAAATATGCAATTGCCTAAAAGAAATGATAATGTGACCTTTGCACCTCTTGGATCTGTCCTTTCTGTCATGATCACTGGTAGCTATTGTTAGACTGCACGCTGATTTTGTTTTTGTTTCTTACTCCGTTACTCGTCTTGTGTCTTATGAGTTCTGCTGTGATTCTGCAGTTTGAGCCAGCCCCAAGAAGGGGAGAGCCAGATGTAACTCGTAGGACACCTGACTATTTCCTGTGATGCAATAGTGATGTGGATCTGCAGCAAAGGTTTGATAGATAGGTGAAGTTTCCTGGTTGCAGATATTTTTTGCTCGAATCCCCCGTGTGCTATTCTTATTATTTTTGCCCATGGCGCTTTGGCTGTCGCGGGCAGCTCTGCCGCATCGTGATTCAAGTGTATACCTACCACAGCCGAAAGGACCCTGATTGTTCTCACTTATCTCTAACTGGTTGATGCTTTTGGTTTGGTGGGGGTGCTGCAGTGGTGGGTTCAAGCATCAAGCAGCAATCTGTATTATGAGAGGAATCTGTTCCCGTTGTATTCATTTTCTTCCCCTTTCTTCCTCGCTTATTTTTTTTCCTTTTTTCTTTTCTTTTCTGTGGTTCCTGTAGAGGTGAACAATTGTATGGTTCTGTGTTGGGCCCATTAGTCCCTCTTTCTGACTACCTTGATTTGCCGTATAGAAATTACCTTTTTAAGAACAAGTAGTCTTGAGTTGTAGCATTCTTTGCAACCAGCATTTAAATTAAGCTCTGGTTCCACTTTTGATTTTTCTCTGGACAAAAATGAAGAGGTGAGGTACACCAGTGGAACGAATGATACTGTAACATTGTATTTGTCATATCTTTTTCAAACTCTGTTCCCTGGATGTAAGCCAACCAAACATGCAATGCAACACGGTATAGTTGTGCAAATGCCATAGCGAGTCTGCTCACAATCAGTTGACGGCAACATCACTGGGACCTGGCATCCTATTTTTTGTGCTGTTGATGTACCTTTGAAGTTCCGTTGGGGAAATGTCAGCATCAGCAGCGTAAATATTTACCCTGCCCGCTGCAAGCGCCTACCTGACAATCTGTGGCTGGGTTCGATGACCCTCTGGTTTTGACAATCCTTTATCCTTGTTGGAAAAGCAAAATCGAGCTTCTGGAAAGGGTTTGGTGGTTGCCGCAGAACGTGCCATGTCGCCCGGGGCAGCCAGCGTGCACATGACAAGTGAACGACCTGGCCTGGCCTGGCCTGGCCTGGATTCGCTGGGAACCCGCGCTGGCCAACGGCGATTTGGTTGCTCGTCCATTCCCGCGTGTCGCTTTCGCAGCTAGCCAATTCTGGCCGCACAGCTCGCTGCTGTTCGCTCGCATCGCATCGCATCGACGGGGCCCAGCGCCCCAGCCGCCCAGGTGGCCAAGTTCAAGTAGCGTTAATACTTCCAGCTTAATAACACATGTCATCAACACAGGAATTCGGGCTTCAACGTCGATATTGATGGTCATACACATGTCATCACATCACCAATTCACCAGCCTTAAGGACACTTGAGAAATTCAAAGATTGCCTAAATGTTCTGCTACCGTTGGTCTTTAATGTCCATTACCATTAGACAAGTTGACTGGCTATCGACAGTGGAGCATATTCTGAGTGCTGAAACTGAACACGGCGGGGGCGAAAAACTGAGCAGATGGTGAGATAACATACAAGAAACATGCACCTCAGCAAATGGATAGTCCACTGTCCAGTGTCCACCCAACACCATAGCATGCAAGGCAAGGAATGTCATTTCTTTGCGGTTAAGAATCACAATCCCGTGCAGGTTAGCCGTGGCAGTGGCCACTTCTGTCATGGAACAATATAGTGATAGTAACACATCAATACTCAACTTCCAGCTTACTACTTACTCGACACCTCTACAGAAACATCACCACGTGGTGAAAACACCTAGGCAATCATCATACAATACCAAAAAAAAAGAGGGGGGAGAGAGATCATTGGATTTACAGCCTCATAAGATGATTCCCGTCTTACGAGTAGGAACACCTGCATTGGGAGCTCCCAAAAGAGTCAAAATGAAACTTGCACCCTGAGTTATTGAGTAGCCGGCTACAAATTTAGATGGGTGAATATGGCTGGCACCAGGTCGACCACGGACCACGCGAGGCTGGCGTACTGCACGAACCTGATGCCGGTGTCCACGTCATACGCCTTCTGGGGGAAGAGGGAGAAAACCCTCTGGAGGTACCCAGCACCCTGCTTCGCATTAGCCTTGCTCTTGCTGCTGTTGTCAACTTTCAGGGCAGGAACATAGCAAGACGACACAATGGGGATGCCCAGGGTGCTGCACATGACAGGCAGCAGCCACTTGGACAGCGCCTTGCTGCAGAACTTCACAGCCAGGATGGTCGGGATCCCGACGAGGACGCGCCCTGCGAATGCGAGCAAGGGCAGTTGCGGGCTGAAGATGAGGGGGGCGTCAGGGGTGTGGAAATGGAAGTAGGTTTGCTGGATGCCGTAGACCTGAATCAGGTTGGTCAAAAGGAAATGTCAGAGACGATTCATGGATACATTATAATTCAGAATGGTGAAAAGGCTGTACAGAAACGTTAAGAAACAAAACATTGGTGGCAGTCCTAAAGTTCTATTTTTTGAATTGTAAACATGGTACCAAAAGTGACTGACTACCAAATCATCATTGGAGAACTAATTATCTACCACATAATTTATTTGGGACAGCAGATATAATTAGCCAATGACTAACTTTATGCATTCCATCGATAAGATGAATTAGAAACTAGAGATATTATAATCAGAATCGATGCTATGCTATTTTTTATCTTAAACTAGCTTGATATTCTAGTCTAAGGCCAGTATATGATAAAGAATGTAGCATATTGTCAGTTTGATCAGAATCAAGTTGGCGGGAGCAGGTTTAGATTTGCAATGGTTAGTCAGAAGCAGAGTTCTTACAATTCCGAAAGCGACTCCGTTGAATGCTGTATGGTATTCAAAGCTAGGAGTTGGGAATTCTGGCTTTGGGTATGCAAAGCACACCAATAGAGAAAGGCCTGCCCAGAAGGATGCAACTGCAAAGGAGGAAAATTGTGAGGATACTTTTCAACTTTCAACGATACACCTCATGTGGCTCGAAAATGGCATGTGGACATACCGTTTTGCCCAGACACAACAAAGGCATCAACATGGTCATGGACAACCAACCAGAATGCTAGGATGACAACGCCAAAACCAATTCCAGCAATAACATCGATCAAGCTGTGCATACCCAAATATATCCTTGCTGTCAATTTTAGGTGAATCAAATTGTCAATACCATTTCGTAAGTGAAGAGAAACAACAGTTGCCTTATGTACTCCAACTCACCAGTGCCAATTAGCATAACAAACAAGACACCTAGAGATAAACCCGCAACAATCATAACATTGCCAGCATCTCCATATGTGAGGACATAATGTAATAGATATCTGCATAGATAAGAAATAGCATTTAGACTTGATGATTCTTCAAGCTTCCCCTACGGACCTACCCAAATAATAGCAGGAGTATACCCCATCAAACAAACAGTATTGAGAGCATGTGATGATGGAAGCCCATATTCCATAGCGTTTTCCTTCTCATCCTCAGTTGCTGTCACTCTTCTAACAGGAGGAGAGCATGGACGGGGAGCAGATATCATATCCTGCATCGAGAAACATCACGAGGGTCACAACAGCTAAACCAGTGCTTATCCCTTCAATCATACAAGGAAGAGATTGACAAACCTTGACAGAGTTCCCAAGGTAATCACATAAAGCCATAAGGAGGGTCATCTGCCTAGCCAGCTTGTTGTGACCAGTCTACAGCATACAGAAAAACAGGACCAATTCAGATTCACAAAGGGCTGCTGCAGGAAATGAAGAAAGGGGAGGCGATCAGTCAGTTGCCACAAGACATACCCAGAAGAGGAGAGGGAGGAATCCCGTGTAGAAGGGAACAGAGACAACGCATGATAGCACAGAGAAGAAATTGTCCAGAAAGTTGTGTTGGAACCTCTGCAAAAAAATGCACAGCCAGCAGAGTTTTAACTCCAGAGCATTACAAATGGACAGCTGAAACATCAAATATAAGCAAATACATTCAGAAGGCTAAGATACCGATGATTTTGTAAAGCACATTTTATTTTCTGTCCAAGTGCCTAATTGCCCATCCACGCTAGTTAGGTTTAGGATCTTAAAATTGAAGCCAACTTCATATCATGTTTCACGAGTTCATCGAATCGCATCCTTCCATCTACCAGGCTTTCCTATTCCAACAAAGTAGACTAATCCTCAAAACGTCAGGAACACGATGCCCAGTTGAGAAACATCTAATCGCGCGTCCTAAAAGGGAAGCGCCACAAATGCAAGTTAATCCGTTCGTCGGTAGAATTAGCCGGAAGCAGACAGGACAGGGGAGGACAGAGATGGCGCAGAGATGGCGCGGGAGCGGACGGACCTGGAGCGTGAGGATTGCCGGCGTCTCGGCGTGCACACGGCGCGTGACCCACGGCTGGACGAGCGCGCGCGCCCGGCGCGTGAGGTCGTAGAACGAGGCCGCCCAGACCCACCCGGCCACCGCCGACAGCGCCGCCGCCTGCCACCTGGTCAGACCGGCGCCGCCCGCACCCACGACTGCCGCCTCCATACTCACCCAGTCGATCTTCCTGCGACCGCCGCCTGGCTCCCGAACGGACTCCTCATGCTCCCAGGCACAGGATCTATCTCCTCACCGCAGTCTGCAGGAAGGGACTCACTGGACCGCAGGCGCGGGCTGGTGGGCGGGTGGATTCTTGTAGCGGGATGAGCGGGCTGGCGGGCACAGGCCGAGGCGGACGGGGTCGTGTGGACCGCGGGACTGGACGGGACGGCGGCTGGGGAGGAGGAGGAGGTGGTGGTGGCGGCGTTGGCGTTGGCTGGCTCGTTTCGTCGTTGCCGGCCGCGCCCCCTGCTCTGGACCGGACGGACGGACGGACGACCACGCGGGCGGGGTCACGGGGGCCTTCCCCCTCGTTTTCTCGATTTCCTCCTTCTCGCTTCTCTCCTTTTCCGTTTCCGCTGGTAGTTTGGGTTTGGTTGTGGTGGGGGCGTCACGCTGTTCGACGTTGACTTTGGAAGGTTCCAAACTGCCACTGCCAAGTGCCAACCCAAGAAACTTCCCATGTCCACCTTTTCTGTTTCCCTCATTTATCTGTGTGGAAAAAAAAATACGACGGGGGCTAGCTTGGAACATTCTAGCTCTCTGTTTAGTAGTATAGTCACCAGACCACAGAACCGCTTGCGGTGTGGAAGCATGATGATGATACTATATTATAACAACGATGATATTAGCTGGCAGTTGGAATTTTACTTTCTCTACTCCTAGTATGCTGGACAGGCCCGCTGCAGCATTTCAGACAAAACGGATTTCTCATACATTGAGTTCAACTCTACATTTGCCCAGGAAGATCAGTATACGAGCTCAGTTCTATATTCATACAATCACACGTGAATCAACTGGGCATGTGTCGTTGCAATTTCGTGGTTTTAAATCTACAGCTATGGAGAAAATCACAAGTCAACCTGCGGTTTTGGCAGCTAGATCACATATATAATAAAAAAAACATCACGCATACGGACGTACCGGCGGTGCACGGCAGCAAGGACAGGGAGAAAAACAATGTGCGTCTTGAATCTTGACTTCTTCAGCTTTGACGTGCACAGGAACTTCTTCTTCTTTTTTTTTTTGGCTCGTGTTATGTGATCTTCTGTCAACTGAGCTTCGCACTGGTCAATTCAGCCGTCTTGTGGGAGATCGACATTGTTCCAGGCCTGGTGTGTGTGCATCAAAGTCAGGACGTGGATGCTGTGCTGCAGTACAAGCAAGCACGGTGGCCTCTTCCGACGAAAATATACGAGCACGGCACGGCCTTGTTTTTTTTCCAATCACGACGCGTAACTTGCTTTGCATTGGTCACTGCTAGCTTGCTAAACCTGCTAGGATAACAAGAGCAATAATTGGGCATGCAGAGAATATTATTGTGAATTTGCAATCAACGCAGACTTTCAGCTACTTGTCTTTGTATAATAGAAAATGCAACAAAAACGCGAGGAAAACTTATTGGAATAATAGGATTTGGATGCTAAGAGTACGTGTATCGCCACATACCTTGAAACACAAGAAGTCCAGTATCGATTATCAGGTGGATGGTAGGCACCACTGTTAGATCCAGAGGATCAACTAGGTGTAGATCGGTGGGTGAAACCTTCAACAATGTAGATAAAGCATGGTGTTCTGGTGATGAACCAGAGGAAAGCTCGAGAGGTAGAGGGAGAGGGATCAGAGAGAGAGTTACAGTGGTGTATAGGTAGTAGAGGATGAACTCGTCGGTGGAGATGGAGTTCGTCGTCGCTGTGCAGTGCCGTGGAGATCCTCGGTGAAGCGCAGTGACGACCGGTGGCGGCGGCGGCGCTTCCCGTCGCTCACAGCTCCCCCTGATCGGTGGGCAGGGACGTGGGGCGAGTGGGACTCACGGTGCGCCTCGTTCCTCGTGGCCCCCACTTCCCTTATATGGTGCTGCGTGACGGGGGCCCGCAACCCCAGTGGGTGGGCTCCCCCGATCGGGAGCTGACTCAAGGGCCCGCTTGGCCCACCCTTTTGACCAACGGTGGAGATCAACACTAACATTCTCCCTTGATCTCACCTTATGTTTCTTAACCTTCGGTTGGCATCCACTTCATCACAAATAAATATACTAAGCATGGGTCATCATAATTGTAATCACAATCGACTAATCGGCTACAATACACTTATCCATTTTGAAGAGGATCTTAACTTGGGCCCTCGGTAATCCGTAAATCATAGGCTCTCTTGTAAAACCCATGTCGACCGTGTGTTCTTTCAACACACCTGGGTGGTAAACATTTGGTAAACGAATCCACAAGTACTCACTTGGTACTCATATGCTCTATTCTTTCAAGAATGATTCTGGATCTTCTCCTTTTCAACATACAATTCATTTTTCAATGTGTTTGGCAGCACACTTGACATGTTGCCTTTGGAGAGAAAATACTTGAATGGTATATAGCTGTTGTCTACCATCATCAACTTCGGGTAAAGGTTTCTTCAACCATTTAGCCTGTTTAGTAGCCTCATATCATGCTAAAACTGTAGGTATACATAAAAACCAACAACTCATGACATCACAACTATTTTGCTTTGGAGCTTTTCCACAATAAAACTCCAAGCTCGAGTGTTAGCTACTACTGTGGGCTTCATTAAACAACTCGCCAAAACTTTAGTACTTTTGTTACTCACAACCTTTTGTAAGAACCTACTTCTTTCACACTTACTTTTACTCACAACCTTTTGAGAGTACATGTTTCTTTCTTACTTAGCATGAGGCTTACAACACTTTGCTAGAGTGCAAAGTCTTTCTTTAACTCCATTTCCAGTGATCTATAGCTGGATTGGTCTTCTGCCAAAATTATCCCGGATACTTAAGCTATGTCAGGGTAAACTCTTTCTTGAGCACTGATTCTGCTTCCAACAGCTGAAGCACATGGAACCACTTTCATTCGATCGATCTTATATTGGTTCCGGAATACTAAAATTCCAAAACCATTACCCCCGACTCCATATAAACAGGCATAGGTTGACTCGCATGCATACTATGTTTCTTTAGAATTCTTCTTTAAGTATGCTCTATGCGATAATCTTAATACCCCTTTACTTATATCTCAGTAAACTTCAATGTATTAAACGATTGATACTTCACTGAGATATGTAAACTTGTAAGCTTTGAGGACAATATCTTCTTCGTTTGCAATAACATATTAACATCACTACCAGAAAGTAGGATGTTACCTACATGCATGATGAGGAAAAAACACATTTCCAATTCTTAAACTTTGCATAAATGCAATTGTCCTCATGATTCCGACTAAACCCCAAAAACTTACTTCGGGCAGCATCTTATTTGTTCTTTTCTTTCCACGACAAAACCTTTTGGTCATGTCATGTAAAAATCCTAATATCCTTCATTGGTGAACATCGCCTTCATATTATTATTCTGAACAATCCTCCCATGAGAAAATGTCTCATTGTAACTTATTTATTTTCTTGCATGAAGCATTTTGACATAAGTCGTGCATCATGTTTACTCTTATTGTCATTGGAGTCACAAGTAATTTTGTAGACCCATTACAGTCCTACCGTTTTGACTCCATTAACAACTTCTTCTAAATCCAAAAACAATATTGGTACCAATAGATCTCATTTCATTTTCCAAGACTTCTCATACGCGACAATGGTAACCATTGAATCCTGAAGGACAGGTTCCTGTTTTGCTTCTTGTCGCTACGAGAGGTACTGGACATGTCATGCTTCCCCGTATGCGTGGCAATAAGTTTTCACAAGTGAAAACAACAACACTAGCACCACAATGTCTGACATTATTGGTGTAGTTACAACATGCAGTGAGAAAAAAACTTCTCAAAACAAATTTCTCAAGATACCACACATCTTTTCATCATTTCATCCTCTAGATAGAGTTAGGTCTCCTTATACCATGCTCCCCCAGATTGTCCTATCTTTAGTAAAGACGACGTATCAGTTAACTTTCTTATTTGGGTTTGATCTATCTTGATCAGTACAAATACTGATCGCCTACGCTATCTTCCTATCGAAAAATATGAAAAATCCAGGAATTTAGCTATTTCCTTCTTAGGGGTATCAAATATTATGACCGTTGTACTCCCGTGACGGTCACAATTACTTAATAGATCATATCTTTTCTTTTAATACGTACTATGCATTTCCTTCGGTATAGGGATAATCTCTCCCCCTCGAAATATGGCATAAGCTTCAATGCCATAATTTCGAAACTTAAACAAAAACTTTTGTGAACGAGGAGTTCCTTAACTTGCTTCATCCACATGATTGTATCATGCAAACAAAGTTATGTCTTAATGAATGTGGGAGCACTTTATTCCTCGTTGCACTTCAACAACTTAATAGAGTACATTATTTGCTATACTTCTGCAAGTTAAACTCACATATTTTCTTGCATAATGACTTGTATGCAACTTCCTTTTGTCCTTTTACTTAATTTCAAAATGACTCCTTCATAGCCACTCTACACATTTAAAATGTGTGTCTTCCACCATTACTTACTTCACAACAAGCAACTCATTTAGAGTTCTTGCATGCGTTTGCATAGAGTCAATTAATCAACTCTACACCTTCATATTTAGAAATGGTGTGGAATTGGGATTTCTCCCCTTTTTGACATCAACCCTTGATAGCTTAATGACCATGACATGACGAGATGCACGATCCAGAAATAAATCTTGAGAAAGCTTAAAAACTATCTCAAACTTCTCTTGCAATGCAAGATATACTTAAAGAAAATGAGGGTTGACTCGCTTCATCTTGCTACTACATTAATTCTACATCACCTTTGGGCAGAAACTAGAATTGATGTATGAACACATTACAATCTGTTTATAACATTGTCATTCACAACTTTGGGTAAAAAATGACAATATCATAAATAAATTCTTAAGTTGGACTCCTAGCGAGGACACCACTGTACTAGCTTACCCCACCATGCGGGTATGGACTTAAACTTTTCCCTGTCATGGAGTGACCTTTTAAATACTTGAAATTTGGCTTGTATTCACTTAGAAAATCCAGAAATAAATCTAGATCTTCTGCAATATACAACTTCAACAGACGTGACTCCGTTAAACATGTGTTACATTCAGCCATTCTTCATTAGATCAATGTCCACTAATACTTTCTGTCGGACCATTATTTAGAGAGAACAAAATCCCTCGAGTAATGATCTTCTTTCTTTTTGAGTCATCATTAACTTCTCCTGTTAATACAGGATAATTCCTTCAAACTTCTCCTGTCATGCAGGATCAGCAAGCATAAGTACTATGCTTAACTTCTCCCGTCATGCGGGATAACCTCTCAGGACACCGGAAGTGTATGCAAAGATCTCTTAATACTCTGTTATACACATATTTAATTTAACTTTGGTCAAAATTAAACATGCATATTTACTTATCATAATTCACATCATACTAATTACAGTAACTTAAAAAAAGTCATGATGTATAAAGGGTTCACTTAAACTTCATTTCCTGATTAAATTTTCCCTTTGGTTCCAACTTAACCAGAAAATTAATTGACTTATAAATAACGGAAACTATACATGAGAGAAACTTGGACTAATTTCTGTATGAAATTGTCCAAAGTTTGATTAACTTAAGTCTCCGTCCATTCACTTACCCCAAAGAATACAGTGAGTGATTTCATTCTTTGACGTAAAACAACATTCACCTATTGTCGGTGTTTTGGACCGGCAACCTACTACGGGGAGTACCCGAAGTAGATGAATGTGACTCGCCGAGATCGGTAACTCGAAGGAAGAGACACGCGACACACAATTTAGACAGGTTCGGGCCGCGAGGTGCGTAATACCCTACGTCCTGTATGCTGCGTAGCTCTGGATTGATAGGGCACGATTACGGATGGTGCAATGGTGCGTCGTGGGTTGTATGAGATGAGATTGGATGAGGGAGATCGGTCCCTCGCCTCGCCTTATATAGTCCGGAGGGCGGGGTTACAAGTCGGAGTAGGAAGAGAGTACTAGTCGAGTACGTCTAGGAGTCCTCTCGCGCAAAGGTGGAACACGCACGCCTTCCTAACCGAGTACTACTCTCGTGTAGTCCTTGTGCTCCACGCCTTCGGGTGCCGTGTAGCGCAAGCCGGTAGTCCCCGGGGGCCCACCGAGTAGTCGGTCCCGGTACCCACCGAGGTAGTGGGCCCGGGGAGGTCCATACGACAAGCCCCCGAGTACTTTGTAGTCGAGAAGGATAGCTTCAAGTAGTCTTGAAGGCCTTAACAAGTAGTCCTCAAGCGTCCCCGAGTGCTACAAGTCAAAAGTCCTCAAGAGTAGTCGAAGCATCCCGAGGCCGGAATGTACTCCCCGATGTTTGAGCAATCTTGAAGTCTTCTCGAGTAGTCCCAAGCGTCCTTGAAATCGCCTTCGAAGGTCTTCAAAAATGCCTGCCTTGTCTTGAAGCCGGAGCCGTCAAGAAGATGCGATTTGCAGAACCGCCATCCACGTGGAGTAGCCCCCGGAGCCCGAGCCGCGGGCTCTGGCTGAGGATCTATCCGAAGTCTTGGCGAGAAAATCCCGAAAAATCCGGAGAGAAAAAACCGAAGGACACGTGGCACGGAGCCCCCGAGCCTTGAGTCGAGTACTTCCTCTCGAATTGAAGGGTCTTCTTGGAGAATGTGTCCTGAGATGCTCTTGAGACTAGCCGCGTCCCAGGTAGTCGAGTAGAAGTAGCCGAGCCCCCGAGATGAGGCGCGTCGACTAGTAGAATACGAAGAGTCACGCGCAACCGCTGAGTCAGCCGCGCGTGGACTTATCCAGCCGCCCGTTACGGAGGCGTTTTGGCTTATAAATACAAGCCGAAACCCTTAGGGTTTTTCACCTAAGTGAGCCGCGGTCATTCGCCACTTGAATCTTGAAGTAGATCCACTCCGGCCGAGCACCGCCGCCGTAGTAGATCCGAGCGCATCGCCACCCGAAAGCTGTAGGGTAGCCCCCGAGCGGATGCGAGTGAAGACTCCCCGTACTTGGAGGATGAAGCCGTCCCCGTCGAAGACGTCGAAGGCCGGCGGAAAGAAGAGGAGCCATGCGAGAGGCCGCCGCGGCCGGCGCCGGAGCAAGCACCGCCCACATCTCCACCGCGCGCCGACCCAAGCCGCGAGTGGAAAAAATCGAAGGTGAAGACCGAAGACTTGCCGACCCCGTTGAACAGGCGGGTTCATCGGGGAGAAGGAGATCGACATGTGGAGATCCGCCGCGAGAGATCCCTATCCGATGGAGAAGGCACAAGACGAGATCCCGATGTTCTCGCGCTTCGTGGAGCGCGGTCTTGCGCTCCCGGCCGAGTGACTTCTTCAAGGGGCTTCTCGGGTACTATGGCATCGAGTACCTCAACTTGAACCCCAACGGTATCTTCCACACTTCCGTCTTCGTCCACTTCTCGCGAAGCTTTCTTGGGAATCAAACCGCACCGGGTTCTCTTCCGAAGTTTTTCCGCGTGAAGCCACGGCCTAGCGCCTCCAACCCCGCAGTAGCTCGGAGGGGCGGGATCCGGCCTAAGGGAGGATGCCGCGGAGCGAAGACACGGCGTACAAGCTCGTGGACTCCAACACGGACTGGAAGACGAGATGGTTCTACACCACGAACCACCATCCCGAGCTGCCGAAGCCGAGCGGACGGCAGCCCAAGCACCAAGAGTGGTGGAACACGGAGCCCACCATGCAGGAGGGGATCCAGCTCCCGGAGTTGCTAGCACGCATCAAGACCCTGCGGGATGCAGGACTGAGGGCCGAACACGTGGCCTTCAGTTTTATGAAGCGCCGGATCCAGCCGCTGTCGGCGCGGGATACGATGGGCTTCGAGTACACCGGCGAAGACGACACGTCGCGGATGCCGGGGGGCGAGCTCGAGGACAACGACATCATCGAAAGGTTGTCGAGGATCTTCAAGGACATGCCGAGTACACGGCGTGCCCCGTCGAGGAGTACTCCGCCGCGCGCCCGCCCAACGAGGTGAGTAGCCGTACCCCCCCCCCCCCGTCGAGTAGTAGGCACTTGTAGCAGAGTTGCTGACGCCTTGTGTCTTTTGCGCAGGATGATGTGAAGCGGTTTGTCTCCGAGCCGCAGCCACCACCAAGCGGAATCGAGATCCCAACGGTGAAGGTGAAGGAGCGCCGAGTAGTCGGAGACGACGATGATCCCGTCATCGTGGAGGATACCTCCGATGACGAAGAAGACGAGGAGACGCTACAGGACCGCTTCCAGTTGCGGTCGAGGTTTAGCCGTCCGGCTTGCCTCATGTGCCACTTGTACAAGACCCTCCGGCTAGTCCGGAGGCCGGCCTTGCCGCGCCGCCAAGGAAGCCGCGCAACCCCCGCCAAGAAGCGGGTAGCAAAGAAGATGAAGGTCTCAGAGACCACGCCTCCAGAGGTAAGTCATCTTGAGCAAAGTAGTCGAGTACCCGGTGATCGAGTACGGTGCCGACGAGTAGTCGTCCTTGTGTGCGGGAGAGGCCGCCGGCGAGCCCGTGGAGGAAGGCGATGAGGGCATGTGGCCCACAGTGGGGGGAACCCCCGGAAGCCGAAGTCCGGCCCCCCCCACGTCGAAGAACTTCGGCGCGGTCGAAGCGCCGGCCCCCCCGCCCCCGGAGGGGAGCAGAGTACCCGCGACCGCCGCCGTTGAAGAGGTGGAAGCCGCAGGGGCGCAGAAAACTTCTGCGCCGGCCGCCGCCGCCGTGGAGGAGGCGGTAGTCGGAGAGGCGGAGGAAGAAACGCCCGCCGAGGGTGGACTGGTTGATATCGCCAGCATCCTCGGTGCTCCGGCCGTGACCATCGTCCGGTCGAACTTGTAAGTACCACGCCTTCATGAGTAGTACTCATTGTAGTAGTCGATTTTATCTGACGACCCTCTGTGGATACTTGTGCAGAAGATCCACGGACTTGAGCTGGGACGGAGAGGAGCCCACGGCAGCAGAAGCAGAAAAGGCCGCGCCGCTCGTCGAGGAGCCCGCTCCAGAAGCCCAAGCCGCGACCGAGCCCCCAGCTGCCGAAGCGCCGCTGCCAGAGGCGGTCGTAGTCGAAGGTGAGTACTCCTCCTGAAGCTATAGAGCCCCAAAAAGAGTAGTCGTAGATACTGATGCGCGTGTTCCTTGGTGACAAAGCGGCCGAAGGAGGTGACATCCCCGCAGGGGGTGCCCATGCGGGAGTTGACACCGAAGCCCCGCAGGCCGCGGTAGGAGCCCCCGAGCCCATGGGGGAAACCGTCGAGAAGTCCGCCGAGGGGGAGGCGGCTACCACGTCGCCGGGGGTTGCCCCGGAGGTGGCAATCCGATCCCCCGAGATCCAAGACGCGGAGCCTATCCGCTCGGCGCCAATGACGGAGGCTAAGTCCGAAAGGATCTTGATGTCGCCTAGAGGGGGGGTGAATAGGCGAATCCGCACACTTAAAAATATTCAACCCATCGTCGCATCGAAACCGGTCAGACCGGTTTCCAAAACCGGTCAGACCGGTTTTACACAGATAGAACCAACAATAAGTAAAACCCCTCTACGAGTTCTAGCACAAACCAAACTTGGTGTGGACTTTCCACAGGGACTTCCAAGAGTACCAACAAGCTCCCCGCACACAAGACAAGCACACCAAAGTAGATCGAAGCGGAAGCACAAGATATATGCTAGAAAGAGAGATAAACCAACAAGCAAGATATATAAGAAGTAAAAGCGCAATTGACACAAGGATTTATCCCGTGGTTCGGCTCGCCACAAAGGCTTGCTTACGTCCACGTTGTTGAGGTATCCACACAAGGATAGACTCGCCACACAAGGCTTGCCCTTTCCCTCGATCTCAAGTCAAGAGAACAATCTCTTGAGATGAGAGGTTTTCCACTAGATTCACGGGGGTAATACAAACTTCTTGGAGCTTCCACAATCTCGGATTGGAGCTTCCAAGCGACCTCTAGCCGTCTAGGAGCAAATGCTCCAAGAGTAAAGGATGCTTCAATGATCTTCAACGAAATCGGCAGGTGCTCAAGTGTGGGATGCTCACTAGGCTTCTGAAAGCTCTCTAAAGCTCTCACACTAGTCACTCTCTTAACCCAACTCAAGGATATGGCACTAGAGGCTTAAATCTCACTTAGAGAGGTTGGGAAGAGCTTTGCTATGGTTCGGAATGTGTTAGGAGTGAAGAGAACCAAGCAGGCCCCTCAAGGAGGAGCTCATGGGTATAAATACCCACCTCACTCAAAACTAGCCGTTAGTCCGTCGACAAAACCGGTCGGACCGGTTTGCCAAACCGGTCAGACCGGTTTACAAACCAACTAGCCGTTGGACGATGTCGGTGCCCAAACCGGTCGGACGGTTTCCAAAACCGGTCGGGCGGTTTTGGCCGTAGAGCTCAACTAAGGTTTTGATCTCACGGGTTAGTCTCTCTAGGTTTCACTTGAGCACTTTTTGATGTTTGTTGTCCAACCAGTGATTCATCCCTCTTGATAGTACGGCATACCTAAACTCAAGAAAAGATAAATTCTAATAAATCCACTTGAGCTTGAACCTCCAAGGTACGCCGATAAATGATCTTCAATGATTCGAGGGCTTCAAATGACGTGTACCAACTAAGCACATGTTGTAGATGAGCAAACATATGTATGTGCTTGAGCATGTCCACCTTGAGCTAGCGACCTAGAATTCTTCCATAGAATAGAGATCAATCACTTTGAATTCTTAAGCCATTTGAATTTGTCAATCATGACGTTAGATGCACTTTGTCACTTTTCTCGGTAGGCTTGGATAAGATACTTCGAAATCCTTGATGCTCTTAACTTCACCCTAGCCACTTTGCTTATGGTCGCTATCCATAGCCTTAGCTTAGTTCCTCGTTTTAGCCATCTTGATCTCTTCATCACTTATCCTTGCCACAAATGAGTCAAGCCTTGCACCATAGAGATAAAACCATTCGAGATGCTACTCAATTTGTTTGTCCTTTGATTGATATCAATTATCCTTGCTTTTGCAATCCTTCAAATGTAGGTCCAAAGTAATATAGATAGCCAAATGACCTTAGCTAAAATCCAACTCAAAGTCTTGCAAATCTCTTCTTTGAACAAGTCAATAATCTTCATGAAGTATAAGAGTGAGAACCATTTGATATTGAACTTGGTAAACTTATTGTCTAGATTATCAAGCTCCATCTTGTATTAATAGTGAAATCCCTTGATGTTTTCTTGACAAAGCTCACAACATTGGTCATCAATTTCTATCATATGTCAATGGTGAAATCCCTTGATGCCATATTCATCTTTAATTTAATTCTCCCATTATTATACCACAAGCTTCTCCTTTCTTCAAAATGTACTTTGCCCAACATAGAAAAGCCAACCAATTATCATGTACCATCATGCCTTTATATTTGCTTTTCTTTAGCTTAGGATCACTTGTTGTATGCTTTATGTAAGGATCAATGGGGAGAACATCTTTTCTTTATCATGACATTCACTCTTAGTATGCTTATAATCATTTCATATACTTTGTCATGATCCATTCTTGTCTAAATTGCAATATGAGCCAAAAGCATGAATTTATTCATAAATATCATTTATCAACAATCATTAACTCTGCTCACATGCTTCACAAGAGTGTTAGGGATTTAATCAAGTTGTCACTTAATTCACCAAAACCCACTTAAGGCTTGATTGCACTTACAATCTCCCCCTTTTTGGTGATTGATGACAACCTTGATTAAAGCTTACAAAAGATATAAAAATAAAGCTCATAAGTACCAAGATTTAGGTAAAGCTCCCCCTCAATTCGTGCAAAGAATGGAATTCCAAATTTTGGCCTAAAAATGCCAATTTGCACGTATTTCAAGAAAGACATGGAGCTCCCCCTAAATCTCGGCAAAGTGGGGTGCAACGGTGTGTGTGACAAGATAAAATAAGTGTGTGATTCATATGACAAGAGTAAGCACGGCCGAGAAGCAAAACACACGAAGTGTGTGTCTTTTCAGGGCAAACCGGTCGAGGCCGGTTTCGAAACCCACGTCGACCGGTCTCACCCGATCGACCCACAACACGGGAAAATAAGGAAACAAAACTCATTCACCATACAATCATGCATCACGAGACTACCATTAAGTCGCTTAGAAACATTTAAAGTACATTACACACATTGTAGCACACAATACAAGAGTTCTCAAGTCCAACACATAGATAAGGTTCAACAGTTAAATATTACAGATCCAAATCTCTCAACAAGTCTCTAAGATAAAAGATAACTGGATACATAGGAGCTTGGGATGGCTCAGCACAAAACCGGTCAGACCGGTTTGTGAAACCGGCGACCGGTTTCACCCCTACAAAGACAAGACAGATAAGCTTTAATCGTCTATACTTCTCCCCCTTTGTCATCCATCACTAAAAACTTGGAGAAGAGGTGCCGCTGAGCATCACTGATCACCATACTCCGGAGGAGCACCGCCGTACGCCGGAGGAACACCACCATGTGGAGGAGGATAGTCTAAGAGAGAATTTGAATTTTAGAACTTGAGAAAGAATGGTAGATGCTAATGAAAGAGAAAATGAACCACATCTTACCATCAATGTTGCCGAAGAGAGATTGATAAGCTTGAGATACAATACTTTCTCCGCTAGTAGGAGGTCCCATAGGAGGAGGTGGAGGATTAGGGACTTGATAACCAAAATGATGAGCATATTGTTGAAAATAACCCTCGGAGCCTAGCTGTGCCACCATGCTGTCCACTGAAGGAATCTCGGGCTCCTCCGTCTCGGGAGAGGGTGGAGATCTAGGAGGCTCAAATCCGTGGTGATTGTGCAAAAGCTTGAGAGTGTCCTTCATTTGCTTCCTCTCTCTCCTAGATCTTTGCTTTGCTCAACTAACACATCCCTCCGGCTCTTACACATAGAAGTGAAAAAGTTCAAGAGCTTACGAATGGGAGAGGGTGGCTTGTCCCTTGGTGGTGCTGCTGCCGCGCCCCAAACCGGTCGGCCGGTTTCCCAAACCGGTCGACCGGTTTGGCCCCGACCGAGGCGGCGGTGGGCCGATCCTGCCGCCGACCTTCTCCTTCCTCCATCAACTCGTCGTACCTTCCGGTGAAGGTAACCTCATCCTCTTAGGTACGGGGACCTTGAAAGGCTCATGCTTTGAATCCTTTAGATATTTTCTATTAGACGCTTTCTCGATGATAAGCATGATATATGGTGCATATCCACACAACCTCTCGGGGGCTCTCGCTAATAGACTTGATTTCCTCCCAAATGAAGTCACTCACGGAGAATGGAAGTCCAGGAGGCCTCATGTGAACGAGCAAGTCCTTAGCATAGTTAGAAATATCTGCCGGGTTTCCTCCCCTAGGTGTGAGGGTCAAGCGAAACATACGGTTCAGCACACTGTAATAGGAGTAAAGCCCTGCTGCAAAACCCGCATTTGCTTGCTTGTCCCTAGGATACATGAACTTCATTTCAGACGGCTCCATAGGACGAGTGCCTCGGTGAATACATGGAAGAGACAAATCTGCTGGACTGAGTCCAAGGAACCTAGCAAAGTTAGTGAAAGTGACACTGTATCTAGTCCCCTCGGTCATCCAATGCATTTTCCTAGCACTCTCATGTTCTTCAAAAGCAACGGTGGCATAGAACCGAGCAATTACCTCTCGTGTTCCAACCGTGCCTAAAACCCATCGAGGCTTGATCCTCGCAGTAGTGCAAACACTTATGATATCTCCGAAAACGGCATTGTCCGCCCTCTCCATGTGTGCCCAATCTATCCACCGAGCCTCTCGCAATAATGCCCTTCTTCTTTGCAATAATGGCGGTGGAATAGAAGTCCCGCCGAAAGAAAGTGTGAAACCGATAATCTATCCCACCGGCCATGTCCTTAGGCTCACCATAGGGCCATTCCCTTCTCTTCCTCCTAGCCGCCTCTCGTCTTTCCCATGCCAAGATAGTTCACAATCCGATGAGAGCCGGGATTGACTGCCTACGGATCTCAAGCAACACCTCCTCTTCTTCTTCTTCTTCAACACTTCTTTCTCTTCCTCCTAAATCTTCCTCTTCATCATCATCATCGTCATCATCTGCGGGTTCTTTCCCATGCCTAAAGCGCATTCCGTAGTTCTCATCACTCTCATTATCATCACTAGATGTTTCATGCCCCTCTTCTTCTTCTTCTTCAACGATCTCGTCCACGGCGGGTTGAGATGCCCCGGATGTCCTAGGTCTCAAGATAGGCCCACCGGAGGCACCGGATGCCTCGATCGGACCGGAAACGCCTTCGGGCTCATCAACCCTCTTTTGCTTCTTTGACCGAGTGTAGGTCTTAGAGAAGTCCGACATGTTGTTCCTGACCAAGAAAATGTTGCAAAGAATGTATAAGGAACATAGGAATTGATTTGGGACTTGACGAGAAACGAATTTAGAAGAGACTAAAGAAAATCGGGGTTTCGTCTAGGCAAAACCGGTCGGACCGGTTTCGAAACCTGGTCGGACCGGTTTCGTCGGCTGAAACCCTAGATTAAGGAATTTGAAATGTAGCCATCCAAACTGATTCAAAACTTAAAGATAGCTTCCTGGGCATACTAGTTGATGATTGCTCAAAGGAATACAAGAGATATGCATGGAGCTAAGAGATCGGGCAAAAAGAACCTTTGAATACCTTGAGAGGATTGGAGAAGATGATTAAACCTTCAAAAACGGTCTCCAATCCGGTTAGGCCGAAGATTAGCACTTCTAGCCCTCAATCCCCAAAGGGAAAACCTTTTCCTTGGCCCATTCTCAAGATTTCATGGTGAGAAATGAGAGAGGAGAGTGGGGCGCGGGATGAAACAGAAGACCACGGGCTTGGTCTGGTGAGGGGTGAAATGGAGTGGATAAGGGATATTCCAACCGAGATACCCCTTAAAGGGGTGGCCCCGGGGTAAAACCGGTCAGACCGGTTTCGGTTTCGAAGCCGGTCAGACCGGTTTCCCTCAGGAAACCAAAAGATGGTAGATTTTGAGATATTGAAGCTTGAATTGAGAACCAATAAGAGTGATATGTTCAAGAGGAGTCCAGTAACTAGTCCTTTTTACAGTAACACCTGAAGCTTCAAATCTTTGTCCAAAGACCCCTTTTTCTCCGAGAGTGGTGATTTAGAAAAAGATAAGATATTGGAAGAATTTTGTTCTCTTTTTCTTTTAAGACGAATCTAGTGAGCCGGGAAGATTAAGCAATAAACTTTGGTCACTAGATAAATCCCTTAGATAGATGTTTCCATCTAGGTTCAAAAAGCTCCTTGATACTTCCAAGAAACTTAGAGAGAAAAGGATATGAAGAATATGTTGGACTTTAAGAAAATCTCACCACTTGTGACTAGCCAACAATCAAGCACATTTAACCATAGTCACATGTGGGTCGATCGGGTCATGAGGACCAAACTCCAAATATTTTCAAAGTTCACACATGTCCTATCATGCTAGCTAGGTTTTTCAAGGAACTACCCCTATGTCACTCAAACATGTGGCTAAACTTGGTTTAGGACCTCATTAGCATATTTAACTCATGCCTCTCACATTTACAAGAAGCATTTGACATAAAGTCAATATAAAGGTAGGCATCAATTAAATATCCAATTGAAATCCACAAGAGACCGCGAATAACCACATGCTAAGAAAATGCACACCCTAGCATGAATGAAACCTAGATGATAAAGGTAGAAAAAGAAATGAGTGTGAATCATACCTTTGCTTCTAGCTTATCACATCTTCACATTGGTGAATTGTGATTTCCCTTGACTTGTGCACTATCAAGTTAGGTCCATGTTCTAGCTCTCATTTTGATAAACCTCTATACACAACGAGAGAGAGAGAGAGATACTTAAGTAGCACAAGTACTAGTCTCAATCCTTGGTGACCTTTTGGGTTAGAGAGACAAAGAGTTCACCAAAAATTGAAACCTCACAATATAGATCAAATTCCCTTTGTTTATGGAGCACATGAATTGATATAAACAACTAGGGTCACATGCACCATGTTGACAATTAAGTCCAACTTGAGGAATTTAAACTATATTGTGGTGAGTAGCTATGCTTTAAGGTTAGTTCCATAATCCAAAGAAAAAGATTTGCTCAAAAACACCCCTTTGGATTCAAGAATCATAGCATACTCCATGGAGAGAGAGACGAGCTCTCAATTTGAGACTACAAGAGATCACTAGATGAAGGCATTAGTCCCAAAACCACAAATTGTAGAGTGGTCTCCCCCTAGATAGGTGCATCATGAATTTGATTTGCATGAGACGAGCACTCGGTCAAATTAATGAACTAGGAGAGGCCACTTTACAATTTGCTCAAGGCACAAAAGAAAAGTAATTTACAAAAATTGAAATTGTGCCAAGAGTACTTACTACCACCAAGATAGTGTTTGTATGATGCTTAATCGGAGGCCGAGGATATATGTTTGAAATTCTTGGGCTATTCTAGAAGTTCAATTTCAAGTTGAACCGGATCGGGCCAAAACCGGTCGACCGGTTTGGCAAACCGGTCGACCGGTTTTACCGATCGGTTCAACCACAATTTCTTCAAAACTCCATCGGCTCCTAATGCGGGCACATCCTCATGTGTGTATCATTCTTGATAATCACCTTGATTCTGGAGACTTTATAGATCCGAACTTCCAAAAACTCGGAACCTCCGAAGGTTTTCCGGAGGTTGAGTTCCTCGCAAAGAAACTTCGAAACCTCCGAGGAAATACTCGGAACCTCCGAGGTCCGTACCACCGAAACACGAGGCAAGTGTGTGGCCTTTGGAGTTGTGTTAAAGCTTGTGATTTCTCTTCATCTTCTCATATGCTTCAACTTGTTCTAACATCTCATACGGCCAAACACTTGATTGACTTACAATTTTCTTCTCATTTGAACCTGCACAAATTAAATTGAAATGCTCTACTAGAGAGCGATTACAAGCATCATATGGAAAGAGGAGCATATTTGTATAACAAAGTACTTAGACAAACCAAGTGCACAAAACCAAGGCATTGAGCACAAGAAACCACTTAGGATCAATTGACTAAGATAAAGATGAAGCTTATGTTACCAAGATGTCATTGGAGTAGAAAAAGAGAGTTTATACTTTATGCTTGGCATTATTCTTGTTCAATGACCTTCTCTTGACATTTGCCAAGCCTCCAATGCATCTCCATGCTCCTGCAATTCTAGCAAGCTCTTTTTGGTACCCAAACCATGTTGGGTCCTTTAAGGTTAGTCACAATGGATTTTGGGACCCAAATGGTTCTTATGCTAGTTTGAGGTGAACTAATCACTCTGGTCGCATAAGTATCATTCTTGTTATCCCTAAGTCTTGATAATGCATAATTGTCATGTTTTGACTTAGGAATGTTACCATTTGGACACTCATTACTTTCATGTCCCTTTGACCGACAAGTGTAGCAAAGACGACCCTTGATCTTTCTTGATGAGGCCTTGCACTTGTTATTGCTCACTTGCCCCTTCTTGATCTGAAGGCTTGCTGTAGAGGCTTGATTGTGCTTGATATGCACTCGAGGTGCCACTGTTCCCAAAACCGGTCTAACCGGTTTCCCAAACCGGTCAGACCGGTTTGGTACAAACACACCCCGGTTACTTGTGGACAATCATCAATGAAGTGTCCATGTTGCTTGCATTTGTAGCATATCCTTCTCCTTAGCTTCCCTTGCCTTTTCTTGTTGTTTTTGAGCTGAGGAGAGCACATCGATGCATAGTGCCCCTCATTTGAGTGCTTGAATGATTGTATGTCATCAAGCTCCTTTTTCTTCATTTCTTGATCCTTGTGATTTTTGCCTCGCTTCTTCGGTCGAAAGGTTGAGCTAGTGCGGTTTAAACCCTTCTCAAGCTTCTTCACCATGTTGTCACGGTTATCTTGACAAGGTTGCACTTGACTCTTTCCCTTCAACTTACTCAAGTCAACTTTAAGCCTTTCGACCTCTTGCATGAGTTGATCATTTTCTTTCGCAATGAGGTCATCACAAGTCTCTACAAATACATGCTCAATACTAGATTGGCTTGCTTGAGAGCAACAAGGTTTAGTACAAGGCAATTCAATATTGACACGTGAGCATGTGCATGTGTGTGAGAGAAGTTGAGTGGATTTTACCGACGAGAGAACAACCTCATGAGCCACTTCTAAACAAGAATATGATTCTACAAGCATTTCATGAGAGCATTCAAGCTCTTTGTGACGTGCTTGCAACGCCATATGCTCGCTAGTGAGTTTTTCAAGCCTTTCATTGAGCACCTTCCTTTCTTGCTCCAAGGACGCTACACATGTAGACGTGTTAGTAGCACAAGCAACTTTGTTAAGCAAGATATCATATTTATTATCCAAGGTAGAGTAACAGAGCTTGAAGGCTTCAAGTTTTTGAGTCAAAGTCTTTATGATGCCAACTTGATCTTCAACTCTCTTTGACATTTGATTGTCCTTGGTTTCCTTGCTTTTCTTGGCCATTAAGCACTTGTGATCATCAACACCGAGATTTGAGAATCTAGAAACTGTCGGTGTTTTTCTTGATCGCCTTCTTGAACGCTTGCTGCTTTTAGTTGCACTCATCCTGTGAAAACCGGTCAGACCGGTTTTGAAAACCGGTTGGACCGATTTCCCTACAGGGTCACCCGACTTGCCTTTCTTGTCTTGCTGATCCTCGGGTGTGATAACTGTAGCATCAGTGTGTACTCCAGAGGTAGAGCACCCTTCTGAAGATACATTTGCACCTTGATCCTCACTAGTTGACGGCTTATCATGCTCAAACCCCAAATCTTCATTTTGGCCTATGATTTCTCTTTTCTCATCACGCTTGGCCGAGATGTCATCATGAGTGCATGAAGATGATTGGTTTGACGCTGTGGCTTTACTTTGCATGCTTACTCTTTGATTTTGATATTTACATTTGGGCATACCGTAGACCTCTTGAATAATTTCCCAAATGTCATGTGCATCAACTATGTCGTCATAAATCAATTCCTGCACATCACAACTCAAGGTACTACGAATGTAATCAGTAACTTGAGCGTTGAGTTGCCAACATTCTAACTCCTCTCTAGATAAATTCGACAAGTCAAAGTTGTCTATTCTAGTGCAAGGAGGAAGAATACTAGCGACTACAACTCCTGCTCGGCATATGGACCAAAGGTCTTAATTTTATTGAGTACATGAGCGAGACCAAGAATCAAAGTTTGAACCACCTAGTGTCAATGGCTCAAGAGATACCTCGGGCGTTATCGACATCTTTTCTCCAAGCGGTTAAGCTCGATTTCGGAGAACCTTGCTCGATACCAATTGAAAGGATCTTGATGTCGCCTAGAGGGGGGGGGGTGAATAGGCGAATCCGCACACTTAAAAATATTCAACCCACTCGTCGATCGAAACCGGTCGGACCGGTTTCCAAAACCGATCGACCGGTTTTACACGATAGAACCAACAATAAGTAAAACCCCTCTACGAGTTCTAGCACAAACCAAACTTGGTGTGGACTTTCCACGGGGACTTCCAAGAGTACCAACAAGCTCCCCGCACACAAGACAAGCACACCAAAGTAGATCGAAGCGGAAGCACAAGATATATGCTAGAAAGAGAGATAAACCAACAAGCAAGATATATAAGAAGTAAAAGCGCAATTGACACAAGGATTTATCCCGTGGTTCGGCTCGCCACAAAGGCTTGCTTACGTCCACGTTGTTGAGGTATCCACACAAGGATAGACTCGCCACACAAGGCTTGCCCTTTCCCTCGATCTCAAGTCAAGAGAACAATCTCTTGAGATGAGAGGTTTTCCACTAGATTCACGGGGGTAATACAAACTTCTTGGAGCTTCCACAATCTCGGATTGGAGCTTCCAAGCGACCTCTAGCCGTCTAGGAGCAAATGCTCCAAGAGTAAAGGATGCTTCAATGATCTTCAACGAAATCGAGCAGGTGCTCAAGTGTGGGATGCTCACTAGGCTTCTCAAAGCTCTCTAAAGCTCTCACACTAGTCACTCTCTTAACCCAACTCAAGGATATGGCACTAGAGGCTTAAATCTCACTTAGAGAGGTTGGGAAGAGCTTTGCTATGGTTCTGGAATGTGTTAGGAGTGAAGAGAACCAGCAGCCCCTCAAGGAGGAGCTCATGGGTATAAATACCCACCTCACTCAAAACTAGCCGTTAGTCTGTCAGACAAAACCGGTCAGACCGGTTTGCCAAACCGGTCAGACCGGTTTACAAACCAACTAGCCGTTGGACGATGTCAGTGCCCAAACCGGTCAGACCGGTTTCCAAAACCGGTCAGGCCGGTTTTGGCCGCAGAGCTCAACTAAGGTTTTGATCTCACGGGTTAGTCTCTCTAGGTTTCTCTTGAGCACTTTTTGATGTTTGTTGTCCAACCAGGTGATTCATCCCTCTTGATAGTACGGCATACCTAAACTCAAGAAAAGATAAATTCTAATAAATCCACTTGAGCTTGAACCTCCAAGGTACGCCGATAAATGATCTTCAATGATTCGAGGGCTTCAAATGACGTGTACCAACTAAGCACATGTTGTAGATGAGCAAACATATGTATGTGCTTGAGCATGTCCACCTTGAGCTAGCGACCTAGAATTCTTCCATAGAATAGAGATCAATCACTTTGAATTCTTAAGCCATTTGAATTTGTCAATCATGACGTTAGATGCACTTTGTCACTTTTCTCGGTAGGCTTGGATAAGATACTTCGAAATCCTTGATGCTCTTAACTTCACCCTAGCCACTTTGCTTATGGTCGCTATCCATAGCCTTAGCTTAGTTCCTCGTTTTAGCCATCTTGATCTCTTCATCACTTATCCTTGCCACAAATGAGTCAAGCCTTGCACCATAGAGATAAAACCATTCGAGATGCTACTCAATTTGTTTGTCCTTTGATTGATATCAATTATCCTTGCTTTTGCAATCCTTCAAATGTAGGTCCAAAGTAATATAGATAGCCAAATGACCTTAGCTAAAATCCAACTCAAAGTCTTGCAAATCTCTTCTTTGAACAAGTCAATAATCTTCATGAAGTATAAGAGTGAGAACCATTTGATATTGAACTTGGTAAACTTATTGTCTAGATTATCAAGCTCCATCTTGTATTAATAGTGAAATCCCTTGATGTTTTCTTGACAAAGCTCACAACATTGGTCATCAATTTCTATCATATGTCAATGGTGAAATCCCTTGATGCCATATTCATCTTTAATTTAATTCTCCCATTATTATACCACAAGCTTCTCCTTTCTTCAAAATGTACTTTGCCCAACATAGAAAAGCCAACCAATTATCATGTACCATCATGCCTTTATATTTGCTTTTCTTTAGCTTAGGATCACTTGTTGTATGCTTTATGTAAGGATCAATGGGGAGAACATCTTTTCTTTATCATGACATTCACTCTTAGTATGCTTATAATCATTTCATATACTTTGTCATGATCCATTCTTGTCTAAATTGCAATATGAGCCAAAAGCATGAATTTATTCATAAATATCATTTATCAACAATCATTAACCTGCTCACATGCTTCACAAGAGTGTTAGGGATTTAATCAAGTTGTCACTTAATTCACCAAAACCCACTTAAGGCTTGATTGCACTTACAATCTCCCCCTTTTTGGTGATTGATGACAACCTTGATTAAAGCTTACAAAAGATATAAAAAAATAAAGCTCATAAGAACCAAGATTTAGGTAAAGCTTCCCCTCAATTCGTGCAAAGAATGGAATTCCAAATTTTGGCCTAAAAATGCCAATTTGCACGTATTTCAAGAAAGACATGGAGCTCCCCCTAAATCTCAGCAAAGTGGGGTGCAACGGTGTGTGTGTGACAAGATAAAATAAGTGTGTGATTCATATGACAAGAGTAAGCACGCCGCAGAAGCAAAACACACGAAGTGTGTGCTTGTACGAGCAAACCGGTCGGACCGGTTTCGAAAACCGGTCGGACCGGTTTTACCCAGTCAGCCCACAACACAGGGAAAACAAGGAAACAAAACTCATTCACCATACAATCATGCATCACAGACTACCATTAAGTCGCTTAGAAACATTTAAAGCACATTACACACATTGTAGCACACAATACAAGAGTTCTCAAGTCCAACACAGAGATAAGGTTCAACAGTTAAATATTACAGATCCAAATCTCTCAACAAGTCTCTAAGATAAAAGATAACTGGATACATAGGAGCTTGGGATGGCTCAGCACAAAACCGGTCGGAGCCGGGTTTGTGAAACCTATCGACCGGTTTCACCCCTACAGCACAAGACAGATAAGCTTTAATCGTCTATACTTCTCCCCCTTTGTCATCCATCACTAAAAACTTGGAGAAGAGGTGCCGCTGAGCATCACTGATCACCATACTCCGGAGGAGCACCGCCGTACGCCGGAGGAACACCACCATGTGGAGGAGGATAGTCTAAGAGAGAATTTGAATTTTAGAACTTGAGAAAGAATGGTAGATGCTAATGAAAGAGAAAATGAACCACATCTTACCATCAATGTTGCCGAAGAGAGATTGATAAGCTTGAGATACAATACTTTCTCCGCTAGTAGGAGGTCCCATAGGAGGAGGTGGAGGATTAGGGACTTGATATCCAAAATGATGAGCATATTGTTGAAAATAACCCTCGGAGCCTAGGCCGTGCCACCATGCTGTCCACTGAAGGAATCTCGGGCTCCTCCGTCTCGGGAGAGGGTGGAGATCTAGGAGGCTCAAATCCGTGGTGATTGTGCAAAAGCTTGAGAGTGTCCTTCATTTGCTTCCTCTCTCTCCTAGATCTTTGCTGCTCAACTAACACATCCCTCTGGCTCTTACACATAGAAGTGAAAAAGTTCAAGAGCTTACGAATGGGAGAGGGTGGCTTGTCCCTTGGCTGGCTGCTGCTGCCAGCCCCAAACCGGTCAGGCCGGTTTCCCAAACCGGTCAGACCGGTTTGGCCCTGACCAGAGGCAGCAGCTGGCTGATCCTGCTGCTGACCTTCTCCTTCCTCCATCAACTCGTCGTACCTTCCAGGTGAAGGTAACCTCATCCTCTTGGGTACGGGGACCTTGAAAGGCTCATGCTTTGAATCCTTTAGATATTTTCTATTAGACGCTTTCTCGATGATAAGCATGATATATGGTGCATATCCACACAACCTCTGGGGGCTCTCGCTAATAGACTTGATTTCCTCCCAAATGAAGTCACTCACAGAGAATGGAAGTCCAGGAGGCCTCATGTGAACGAGCAAGTCCTTAGCATAGTTAGAAATATCTGCTGGGTTTCCTCCCCTAGGTGTGAGGGTCAAGCGAAACATACGGTTCAGCACACTGTAATAGGAGTAAAGCCCTGCTGCAAAACCCGCATTTGCTTGTTTGTCCCTAGGATACATGAACTTCATTTCAGACGGCTCCATAGGACGAGTGCCTCGGTGAATACATGGAAGAGACAAATCTGCTGGACTGAGTCCAAGGAACCTAGCAAAGTTAGTGAAAGTGACACTGTATCTAGTCCCCTCGGTCATCCAATGCATTTTCCTAGCACTCTCATGTTCTTCAAAAGCAACAGTGGCATAGAACTGAGCAATTACCTCTGTGTTCCAACTGTGCCTAAAACCCATCAGAGGCTTGATCCTCAGAGTAGTGCAAACACTTATGATATCTCTGAAAACAGCATTGTCTGCCCTCTCCATGTGTGCCCAATCTATCCACCGAGCCTCTGCAATAATGCCCTTCTTCTTTGCAATAATGGCGGTGGAATAGAAGTCCTGCTGAAAGAAAGTGTGAAACCGATAATCTATCCCACTGGCCATGTCCTTAGGCTCACCATAGGGCCATTCCCTTCTCTTCCTCCTAGCTGCCTCTGTCTTTCCCATGCCAAGATAGTTCACAATCCGATGAGAGCTGGGATTGACTGGCCTACGGATCTCAAGCAACACCTCCTCTTCTTCTTCTTCTTCAACACCTCTTTCTCTTCCTCCTAAATCTTCCTCTTCATCATCATCATCGTCATCATCTGCGGGTTCTTTCCCATGCCTAAACTGCATTCTGTAGTTCTCATCACTCTCATTATCATCACTAGATGTTTCATGCCCCTCTTCTTCTTCTTCTTCAACGATCTCGTCCACAGCGGGTTGAGATGCCCTGGATGTCCTAGGTCTCAAGATAGGCCCACTGGAGGCACCGGATGCCTCGATCGGACCGGAAACGCCTTCGGGCTCATCAACCCTCTTTTGCTTCTTTGACCGAGTGTAGGTCTTAGAGAAGTCCGACATGTTGTTCCTGACCAAGAAAATGTTGCAAAGAATGTATAAGGAACATAGGAATTGATTTGGGACTTGACGAGAAACGAATTTGAAGAGACTAAAGAAAATCAGGGTTTCTGTCCAGGCAAAACCGGTCAGACCGGTTTCAGAAACCGGTCAGACCGGTTTCGTCGGCTGAAACCCTAGATTAAGGAATTTGAAATGTAGCCATCCAAACTGATTCAAAACTTAAAGATAGCTTCCTGGGCATACTAGTTGATGATTGCTCAAAGGAATACAAGAGATATGCATGGAGCTAAGAGATCGGGCAAAAAGAACCTTTGAATACCTTGAGAGGATTGGAGAAGATGATTAAACCTTCAAAAACGGTCTCCAATCCGGTTAGGCCGAAGATTAGCACCTCTAGCCCTTAATTCCCAAAGGGAAACCCTTTTCCTTGGCCCATTCTCAAGATTTCATGGTGGGAAATGAGAGAGGAGAGTGGGGCGCGGGTTGAAACAGAAGACCACGGGCTTGGTCTGGTGAGGGGTGAAATGGAGTGGATAAGGGATATTCCAACCGAGATACCCCTTAAAGGGGTGGCCCCGGGGTAAAACCGGTCAGACCGGTTTCAGAAGCCGGTCAGACCGGTTTCCCTCAGGAAACCAAAAGATGGTAGATTTTGAGATATTGAAGCTTGAATTGAGAACCAATAAGAGTGATATGTTCAAGAGGAGTCCAGTAACTAGTCCTTTTTACAGTAACACCTGAAGCTTCAAATCTTTATCCAAAGACCCCTTTTTCTCCGAGAGTGGTGATTTAGAAAAAGATAAGATATTGTAAGAATTTTGTTCTCTTTTCCTTTAAAGAGGAATCTAGTGAGCCGGGAAGATTAAGCAATAAACTTTGGTCACTAGATAAATCCCTTAGATAGATGTTTCCATCTAGGTTCAAAAAGCTCCTTGATACTTCCAAGAAACTTAGAGAGAAAAGGATATGAGGAATATGTTGGACTTAAGAAAATCTCACCACTTGTGACTAGCCATCAATCAAGCACGTTTAACCATAGTCACATGTGGGTCGATCGGGTCATGAGGACCAAACTCCAAATATTTTCAAAGTTCACACATGTCCTATCATGCTAGTTAGGTTTTTCAAGGAACTAACCCTATGTCACTCAAACATGTGGCTAAACATGATTTAGGACCTCATTAGCATATTTAACTCATGCCTCTCACATTTACAAGAAGCATTTGACATAAAGTCAATATAAAGGTAGGCATCAATTAAATATCCAATTGAAATCCACAAGAGACCGCGAATAACCACATGCTAAGAAAATGCACACCCTAGCATGAATGAAACCTAGATGATAAAGGTAGAAAAAGAAATGAGTGTGAATCATACCTTTGCTTCTAGCTTATCACATCTTCACATTGGTGAATTGTGATTTCCCTTGACTTGTGCACTATCAAGTTAGGTCCATGTTCTAGCTCTCATTTTGATAAACCTCTATACACAACGAGAGAGAGAGAGAGATACTTAAGTAGCACAAGTACTAGTCTCAATCCTTGGTGACCTTTTGGGTTAGAGAGACAAAGAGTTCACCAAAAATTGAAACCTCACAATATAGATCAAATTCCCTTTGTTTATGGAGCACATGAATTGATATAAACAACTAGGGTCACATGCACCATGTTGACAATTAAGTCCAACTTGAGGAATTTAAACTATATTGTGGTGAGTAGCTATGCTTTAAGGTTAGTTCCATAATCCAAAGAAAAAGATTTGCTCAAAAATACCCTTTTGGATTCAAGAATCATAGCATACTCCATGGAGAGAGAGACGAGCTCTCAATTTGAGACTACAAGAGATCACTAGATGAAGGCATTAGTCCCAAAACCACAAATTGTAGAGTGGTCTCCCCCTAGATAGGTGCATCATGAATTTGATTTGCATGAGACGAGCACTCGGTCAAATTAATGAACTAGGAGAGGCCACTTTACAATTTGCTCAAGGCACAAAAGAAAAGTAATTTACAAAAATTGAAATTGTGCCAAGAGTACTTACTACCACCAAGATAGTGTTTGTATGATGCTTAATCGGAGGCCGAGGATATATGTTTGAAATTCTTGGGCTATTCTAGAAGTTCAATTTCAAGTTGAACTGGATCAGGCCAAAACCGGTCGACCGGTTTGGCAAACCGGTCGACCGGTTTTACCGATCGGTTCAACCACAATTTCTTCAAAACTCCATCGGCTCCTAATGCGGCACATCCTCATGTGTGTATCATTCTTGATAATCACCTTGATTCCGGAGACTTTATAGATCCGAACTTCCAAAAACTCGGAACCTCCGAAGGTTTTCCCGAGGTTGAGTTCCCGCAACAAACTTCGAAACCTCCGAGGAAATACTCGGAACCTCCGAGGTCCGTACCACCGAAACACGAGCAAGTGTGTGGCCTTTGGAGTTGTGTTAAAGCTTGTGATTTCTCTTCATCTTCTCATATGCTTCAACTTGTTCTAACATCTCATACGGCCAAACACTTGATTGACTTACAATTTTCTTCTCATTTGAACCTGCACAAATTAAATTGAAATGCTCTACTAGAGAGCGATTACAAGCATCATATGGAAAGAGGAGCATATTTGTATAACAAAGTACTTAGACAAACCAAGTGCACAAAACCAAGGCATTGAGCACAAGATACCACTTAGGATCAATTGACTAAGATAAAGATGAAGCTTATGTTACCAAGATGTCATTGGAGTAGAAAAAAAAATTTATACTTTATGCTTGGCATTATTCTTGTTCAATGACCTTCTCTTGACATTTGCCAAGCCTCCAATGCATCTCCATGCTCCTGCAATTCTAGCAAGCTCTTTTTGGTACCCAAACCATGTTGGGTCCTTTAAGGTTAGTCACAATGGATTTTGGAATCCAAATGGTTCTTATGCTAGTTTGAGGTGAACTAATCACTCGGTCGCATAAGTATCATTCTTGTTATCCCTAAGTCTTGATAATGCATAATTGTCATGATTTGACTTAGGAATGTTACCATTTGGACACTCATTACTTTCATGTCCCTTTGACCGACAAGTGTAGCAAAGACGACCCTTGATCTTTCTTGATGAGGCCTTGCACTTGTTATTGCTCACTTGCCCCTTCTTGATCCGAAGGCTTGCCGTAGAGGCTTGATTGTGCTTGATATGCACTCGAGGTGCCACTTGTTCTCAAAACCGGTCTAACCGGTTTCCCAAACCGGTCGACCGGTTTGGTACGACAAAGACCCCGGTTACTTGTGGACAATCATCAATGAAGTGTCCATGTTGCTTGCATTTGTAGCATATCCTTCTCCTTAGCTCCCCTTGCCTTTTCTTGTTGTTTTTGAGCTGAGGAGAGCACATCGATGCATAGTGCCCCTCATTTGAGTGCTTGAATGATTGTATGTCATCAAGCTCCTTTTTCTTCATTTCTTGATCCTTGTGATTTTTGCCTCGCTTCTTCGGTCGAAAGGTTGAGCTAGTGCGGTTTAAACCCTTCTCAAGCTTCTTCACCATGTTGTCACGGTTATCTTGACAAGGTTGCACTTGACTCTTTCCCTTCAACTTACTCAAGTCAACTTTAAGCCTTTCGACCTCTTGCATGAGTTGATCATTTTCTTTCGCAATGAGGTCATCACAAGTCTCTACAAATACATGCTCAATACTAGATTGGCTTGCTTGAGAGCAACAAGGTTTAGTACAAGGCAATTCAATATTGACACGTGAGCATGTGCATGTGTGTGAGAGAAGTTGAGTGGATTTTACCGACGAGAGAACAACCTCATGAGCCACTTCTAAACAAGAATATGATTCTACAAGCATTTCATGAGAGCATTCAAGCTCTTTGTGACGTGCTTGCAACGCCATATGCTCGCTAGTGAGTTTTTCAAGCCTTTCATTGAGCACCTTCCTTTCTTGCTCCAAGGACGCTACACATGTAGACGTGTTAGTAGCACAAGCAACTTTGTTAAGCAAGATATCATATTTATTATCCAAGGTAGAGTAACGAGCTTGAAGGCTTCAAGTTTTTGAGTCAAAGTCTTTATGATGCCAACTTGATCTTCAACTCTCTTTGACATTTGATTGTCCTTGGTTTCCTTGCTTTTCTTGGCCATTAAGCACTTGTGATCATCAACACTGAGATTTGAGGATCTAGAAACTGTCGGTGTTTTTCTTGATCGCCTTCTTGAACGCTTGCTGCTTCTAGTTGCACTCATCCTGTGAAAACCGGTCAGACCGGTTTTGAAAACCGGTTGGACCGATTTCCCTACAGGGTCACCCGACTTGCCTTTCTTGTCTTGTTGATCCTCGGGTGTGATAAGCCGTAGCATCGGTGTGTACTCCGCAGGTAGAGCACCCTTCGAAGATACATTTGCACCTTGATCCTCACTAGTTGACGGCTTATCATGCTTAAACCCCAAATCTTCATTTTGGCCTATGATTTCTCTTTTCTCATCACGCTTGGCCGAGATGTCATCATGAGTGCATGAAGATGATTGGTTTGACGCTGTGGCTTTACTTTGCATGCTTACTCTTTGATTTTGATATTTACATTTGGGCATACCGTAGACCTCTTGAATAATTTCCCAAATGTCATGTGCATCAACTATGTCGTCATAAATCAATTCCTGCACATCACAACTCAAGGTACTACGAATGTAATCAGTAACTTGAGCGTTGAGTTGCCAACATTCTAACTCCTCTCTAGATAAATTCGACAAGTCAAAGTTGTCTACTCTAGTGCAAGGAGGAAGAATACTAGCGACTACAACTCTGCTCGGCATATGGACCAAAGGTCTTAATTTTATTGAGTACATGAGCGGACCAAGAATCAAAGTTTGAACCACCTAGTGTCAATGGCTCAAGAGATACCTCGGGCGTTATCGACATCTTTTCTCCAAGCGGTTAAGCTCGATTTCGGAGAACCTTGCTCTGATACCAATTGAAAGGATCTTGATGTCGCCTAGAGGGGGGGGGTGAATAGGCGAATCTGCACACTTAAAAATATTCAACCCATCAGTCGCATCGAAACCGGTCGACCGGTTTCCAAAACCTATCGACCGGTTTTACACAGATAGAACCAACAATAAGTAAAACCCCTCTACGAGTTCTAGCACAAACCAAACTTGGTGTGGACTTTCCACAGGGACTTCCAAGAGTACCAACAAGCTCCCTCGCACACAAGACAAGCACACCAAAGTAGATCGAAGCGGAAGCACAAGATATATGCTAGAAAGAGAGATAAACCAACAAGCAAGATATATAAGAAGTAAAA
Organism: Cenchrus americanus; assembly: GCA_947561735.1. Classification (NCBI taxonomy): domain Eukaryota; kingdom Viridiplantae; phylum Streptophyta; class Magnoliopsida; order Poales; family Poaceae; genus Cenchrus; species Cenchrus americanus. Next base: position 4,820,032 of record OX387240.1, on the reverse strand, counting down.
GCGCAATTGACACAAGGATTTATCCCGTGGTTCGGCTCGCCACAAAGGCTTGCTTACGTCCACGTTGTTGAGGTATCCACACAAGGATAGACTCGCCACACAAGGCTTGCCCTTTCCCTCGATCTCAAGTCAAGAGAACAATCTCTTGAGATGAGAGGTTTTCCACTAGATTCACGGGGGTAATACAAACTTCTTGGAGCTTCCACAATCTCGGATTGGAGCTTCCAAGCGACCTCTAGCCGTCTAGGAGCAAATGCTCCAAGAGTAAAGGATGCTTCAATGATCTTCAACGAAATCGGCGGTGCTCAAGTGTGGGATGCTCACTAGGCTTCTCAAAGCTCTCTAAAGCTCTCACACTAGTCACTCTCTTAACCCAACTCAAGGATATGGCACTAGAGGCTTAAATCTCACTTAGAGAGGTTGGGAAGAGCTTTGCTATGGTTCTGGAATGTGTTAGGAGTGAAGAGAACCAGCAGCCCCTCAAGGAGGAGCTCATGGGTATAAATACCCACCTCACTCAAAACTAGCCGTTAGTCTGTCAGACAAAACCGGTCAGACCGGTTTGCCAAACCGGTCAGACCGGTTTACAAACCAACTAGCCGTTGGACGATGTCAGTGCCCAAACCGGTCAGACCGTTTCCAAAACCGATCGGCCGGTTTTGGCCAGAGAGCTCAACTAAGGTTTTGATCTCACGGGTTAGTCTCTCTAGGTTTCTCTTGAGCACTTTTTGATGTTTGTTGTCCAACCAGTGATTCATCCCTCTTGATAGTACGGCATACCTAAACTCAAGAAAAGATAAATTCTAATAAATCCACTTGAGCTTGAACCTCCAAGGTACGCCGATAAATGATCTTCAATGATTCGAGGACTTCAAATGACGTGTACCAACTAAGCACATGTTGTAGATGAGCAAACATATGTATGTGCTTGAGCATGTCCACCTTGAGCTAGCGACCTAGAATTCTTCCATAGAATAGAGATCAATCACTTTGAATTCTTAAGCCATTTGAATTTGTCAATCATGACGTTAGATGCACTTTGTCACTTTTCTCGGTAGGCTTGGATAAGATACTTCGAAATCCTTGATGCTCTTAACTTCACCCTAGCCACTTTGCTTATGGTCGCTATCCATAGCCTTAGCTTAGTTCCTCGTTTTAGCCATCTTGATCTCTTCATCACTTATCCTTGCCACAAATGAGTCAAGCCTTGCACCATAGAGATAAAACCATTCGAGATGCTACTCAATTTGTTTGTCCTTTGATTGATATCAATTATCCTTGCTTTTGCAATCCTTCAAATGTAGGTCCAAAGTAATATAGATAGCCAAATGACCTTAGCTAAAATCCAACTCAAAGTCTTGCAAATCTCTTCTTTGAACAAGTCAATAATCTTCATGAAGTATAAGAGTGAGAACCATTTGATATTGAACTTGGTAAACTTATTGTCTAGATTATCAAGCTCCATCTTGTATTAATAGTGAAATCCCTTGATGTTTTCTTGACAAAGCTCACAACATTGGTCATCAATTTCTATCATATGTCAATGGTGAAATCCCTTGATGCCATATTCATCTTTAATTTAATTCTCCCATTATTATACCACAAGCTTCTCCTTTCTTCAAAATGTACTTTGCCCAACATAGAAAAGCCAACCAATTATCATGTACCATCATGCCTTTATATTTGCTTTTCTTTAGCTTAGGATCACTTGTTGTATGCTTTATGTAAGGATCAATGGGGAGAACATCTTTTCTTTATCATGACATTCACTCTTAGTATGCTTATAATCATTTCATATACTTTGTCATGATCCATTCTTGTCTAAATTGCAATATGAGCCAAAAGCATGAATTTATTCATAAATATCATTTATCAACAATCATTAACCTCGCTCACATGCTTCACAAGAGTGTTAGGGATTTAATCAAGTTGTCACTTAATTCACCAAAACCCACTTAAGGCTTGATTGCACTTACAACGTCGAGTAGCCGTGGCGGGATTGAGTCGCTTGCCGACGATCTCGTCGAGCCGGCGGTGTTGGCGCAAAGCATCCGGAGGCGATGCGGCGAGCCGAACAAAGGATGAAGGTACGTGGCCGTTGCCTCCCTAGTAGTCGGCCCTTTGCGTTGAGTACTCGCTTGACTTGAACTTGTCTTGTGCGGGACGTCGCGGAGCGATCCCGCGAGAAGTCGAATCTACCGCAAGGCTACGGCGACACGGTGCGCGAGCCGAAGCCCCGGAGGAGCAGCTCGTGAAGTCGAGGAAGCATGCGGCCGCCATGCGGTCGAAGCTTGACGCCGCCTTCGCCAAGTACCACAACGATGTGATGGACTTGCGGGCGAAGGGCGACGAGCCGGTGCGGAAGAACAAAGGCCTCCGCAACAAGAATAAAGGTATGTCTCTTGACTTGTCGGGTACTTGTTGGGAGTCATCGAGCTCGACCCGTTGTTGTGTTCGGTGTTGCGAACTCGAAGGCCAAGTGGAGCAATCGAAGGCCTCGGAGGTCGGCATGAAGAATCTCTTCTACGGGAGCAGGAAGCCCGCCGTGTACTTGAACTCGACTACAAGGAGCCGGCCTTCGAGTGCGAGAAGCACATGGAGTTGCGGATTGCATCCGATCGGGATCTCGTCAACCGCTACAAATCTTTGCGAAGTTGAACGAAGACCGTGAGGCGCTCCGGCCCAGCTCGAAGGACCTTGAAGAGGCCGCCCTCCCGATCGCGAGGCTCCCGGTGCCGCACCCGGCGGCCCCAAGATCGCTCCGTTGGCGGATCGACTTCGTGAGGCGCCAAGCCGGCCGGCCGCCTACGTGAAGCACATGGCCAAGTCAATCCCGAAGCAGGCCGGCCTTCATGAAGTCGTACTTCCCGAAGGCCCCGGTGGAGGTAGTCGCCGGCGGGGTAGCCGCCAACCGGCTCGGATGAGCAAGACGCAGCAGTTGTCCGGAGCGAGATGGCTCCCATCGCGGAGCGGTAGCCGATAAGTTGAACCTCCGGTAGCCCCGCATAGATAGCTAGTAGCCGTAGTTGTATAGGAAACAGCTTGTAATGAACTTTTTCATATATCAATGAAATGTGATGTTCCATCAATGAGTACTCGTAACCGCGATCTCGCAGTGCGGAGCGCCCATCGTGGAGTAGGTGCGAGTAGTAGTACTCGGCTTAGTAGTCCCGTCGCGGGGAGTAGACAAGAAAGAAGTTGATGAACAATCAAACTTTATTACCGAAGAAGTACACCCCGGGTGGCCGGGCCGTAGTTACAAGGAGTCGCCCGGACCCGAAGGCCGCTTACGGTCGAGTAGTACCGGAGCGGATAGCCGCTTACAAGTGAGTGATCCGTAGGTAGCCGTGTAGGCCGGATCGCGATCCGTAAGTAGCCGTGCAGGCCGGATCTTGGAGTGTGGTCTCTTGGTAGACCGCCGCTAGAGTCCTTGACGCTCGTCGCGGCCCGCGTGGTCCGTAGGTAGCCGCACGGGCCGGACTCGGAGGAGAGTAGTCCGAGACTTGGAGCCGGGACCGGAGGGTCGCTTGCCGCAAGGGGAGTTGATGAAGTCGTGTAGACATGAACCCCGAGTAGTCGTGTAGACTAGGCGTAGAATCGACGGAGCCGGTCGACGTTCCACGAGTTGTTGACTTCTTCGCCTTCAAGTGTTTGGAGGCGGTAGGAGCCTCGGCCCCGGTCACCTTGGCCACGGTGAAGGGGCCTTCCCGTGGGGAGCCGAGCTTGTGAAGTCCTTCCGTGTTCGGATACGGCGGAGGACAAGATCTCCAACGTTGAAGGAGCGTTCCTTGACGTTGCGATCATGGTAGCGTCGGATACCCTCCGTGTACCTTGCCGATTGGACGAGAGCGGCACGGCCGAGCTTCTTCGAGGCCGTCGATATCAACTCGTCTGTCGTCTTCCGAGACACCTTCGTCGTAGTGCTCCACCGCCGGCGAGTTCCATATGACGTCGGCGGGGAGGATGGCTTCGCAGCCGTAGACCAGAAGTAGGGGGATTGCCCCGTTGGCTTGGATGGTTGAGTCCGCGGCCCCCGCAGTGCGTTGGGTAGTTCCTTGATCCACTTGCCCCCTTTTGAGTTAGCGCCGTCGTGTAGCCGCTTCTTGAGGGCGTCGAGCACCATCCCATTTGCGCGCTCGACTTGTCCGTTGGCCCGTGGATGGGCGACGGAGACGTATCTGACGTCGATCCCGCTGTTCTCGCAGTACTCCCCCGTAACCGGTGGTTGTTGAAGTTGGACCCCGGTGTCCGTGATGATGCGGTGGGGTAGCCCGTAGCGGTGTACAAGTTCATCCAGGAAGTCGAGTACTCTGTCGGCCTTTGGGGCATGTGACCGGCTTGACCTCGATCCACTTGGTGAACTTGTCGATAGCCACCGCACTCGTTGAATCCTCCCCGGCGCGGCTTGGCGGTGGCCCAATCATGTCGAGCCCCCCGGCAGGGCAAAGGGCCGGGTTGGCGGTATGGTGACTAGCTTGTAGGCGGGGACGTGTTGTCGCTTGGCGAAGAACCGACATCCTTGGCACCTTCTCGACGAGTTCTTCGGCATCGCCCGGGGCCGTGGGCCGCAGAAGGCTCGCCGGAAGGCCTTGCCGACCGGCCGTGCGGGAGGACGCGTGGTTGCCGCAGACGCCCTTGTGGATCTCCTCCAAGATGTCCTTGCCTTCTTCGCGAGGGACGCACTTCATGAGTACTCCAGACGATGCGCCTCGCTTGTAAAGCTTGTCGCCGACGAGGACGTAAGACTTGGCGCGGCGGACGAGTTGTTCGGCTGCGTTCTTGTCGGAGGGGACCTTCTGCTCGCTGAGGTAGTCGATGAAGGGTTGCCTCCAGTCCACGTCGATCATCATGACCTCCTCGCCCAGCCGGTTGATGGGGGCGGGGCAAGGGTCGGTGGCGCCGGCTCCGGATGGATGGCGCGTGAAGCTCATGGACGAAGACGCCCGCGGGTACTTGGGCGCGGGTGGATCCGAGCTTCGAGAGGACGTCCGCCGCAACGTTGTTGTCGCGAACGATGTGGTGGAACTCGAGACCATAGAATTTGTTCTCGAGCTTGCGGACTTCTAGGCGAGGGCGTCCATGTTCTCCTTGTTGCGGTCCCAAGACTTGTTGACTTGATTGATGACCACCGCGGAGTCGCCGTAGACTAGTAGCCGCTTGATGCCGAGTGAAGCCGCGAGGCGGAGCCCGTGTAAGAGAGCTTCGTACTCGGCTTCATTGTTCGAGACCTTCCGAGAAGATCCGCAGGACGTACTTGAGTTGTTCGCCCGTTGGAGAGATCGGGGAGTACCCTCGCGCCCGCGCCCTCGAGGTTGAGTGAGCCGTCGAAGTACATCACCCAATGCTCGGTCGCACGGTGGGAGTGGGTAATCGGTTCTCCCGCCACTCGCCATGAAGTCGACAAGAGCTTGCGACTTGATGGCCGTGCGTGGCTTGAAGTCGATGGTGAGGGCGCCGAGCTCGACAGCCCCATTTGGAGATCCTTCCGGTGGCGTCCGGGTTCCTCGAGATGTCGCCGAGCGGGTAGTCGGTGACGACGGAAACCGAGTACTCCCGGAAGTAGTGTCGTAGCTTCCGCGAGGTGATGAGTAGAGCGTACGGGAGCTTCCCGCACGGCCGATAGCGAGCCTTGGACTCGATAGAACCTCGCCGACGAAGTAGACCGGGCGCCCCGGACCGGATAGGCGTGGCCGTCTTCCCCGCCGCTCGACAACGATGGCGAGATCGACCACGTGAGTAGTCGCAGCCTAGGTAGAGCGACGCCGCCGCTCGCCCTTGTGAGGAGCCGTGAGGATTGGCGGCTTCGACAGAAGTCCTTGAGCCGGGCAAGGGCTTGATCCGCCTACGTGGTCCACACGAACCTCTCGTGATGCTTGAGTAGTTTGAAGAAGGGGAGGCCCCGTTCTCCTAGCCTCGAGATGAATCTCGTTCAATGCCGCCATGCACCCCGTCGGCTTCGGACGTCCTTGATGCTCGTGGGAGCTTTCATGCTCGGCGATGGCGGAGATCTTCTCGGGGGTTGGCTTCGATGCCGCGTTGGCCGATGATGAAGCCGAGTAGTTTGCCCGAAGGGACGCCGAAGACGCACTTGTTCGGGGTTAAGCTTCCGGCGGTACTCGCGTAGCGATGCGAAGGTCTCTTCAAGGTCGTCGATGAGGGTACCGGAGTCCCCGGTTTTGACAACCACGTCATCCACATAGGCCTCGACGTTCTTGTTGAGTTGCCGCTTGAAGCGTGCCCGGATGGCCCGTTGGTAGGTAGCGCCGCGTTCTTCAACCCGAAAGACATGGTCGTGTAGCAAGACGCGCCAAACAGGGTGATGAACGCGGTCTTCTCCTCGGTCTTCCTCCTTGATTGCGATCCGGTGGTACCCGGAGTAGCGCTCGAGGAAGCAGAGCGGTCGCGGCCCGCCGTGGAGTCGATGACTTGATCAATCCGCGGCAACCCGAAGGGGTCCTTGGGGGCGTGCTTGTTGAGGTCGGTGTAGTCGACGCACATCCTCCACTCGTTCGAGTTCTTCTTGCGGACGAGGACGGGGTTGGCGAGCCACTCGGGGTGGAAGACTTCTCGAATGAAGCCGCCGCCGGAGCTTGGCGAGCTCCTTCTTGATGGCGTCTCGTCCGTCGTCGGCAAAGCGTCGGAGGTGTTGTCGCTTGGGGGTGGCCTTTGGATCGACGTTGAGGCGCGTGCTCAATCAGCTCCCTGGGCACTCCTGGCATGTCCGATGGCTTCCACGCGAAGATGTCGCGGTTAGCCCGAAGGAAGCTGATGAGCGCGTCTTCCTATTTAGGGTCGAGGCCGGCTCCGATGGTGGTGGTCTTGCTGGGATCGCCTGTTCCAAGGTCGATCGCCCTGACGAGTACCTCCTCAGGTGGCTGAGGCTTGTTGGCACTGTCGGACTTCTCTGGGATGTCGAGTTCGCTTGTGGCAAGCTTCTTCGACGCAGCGTAGACTTCCATCATCGGGTTGGGTACTTGGTTTGTTGAAGCGATCACCACGGCCTCTGTATCGCAGTCGTGAGAGATCTTCAAGTCCCCTTGGAGGGAGAGTACGCCAGCTGGACTTGGCATTTTGAGTACCAAGTATGTGTAGTGGGGCACCGCCATGAACTTGGCGATGGCCGGTCTGCCGAGGATGGCATGGTAGGAAGTCTCGATATCCGCGACCTCGAACTTGATGTACTCGGTGCGGTAGTTGTCGCGAGACGCCCCGAAGGTAACTGGCAGTACCACTGAGCCTAGTGGGATAGCCGCGTTGCCTGGGACGATGCCGTAGAAAGGCATGCTTGCTCTTGTCGAGCATGGGGGTGACGTCAAGGTTCATCTTCTTCGCAGTCTTGGTGAAGAGGACGTTGAGCCCGCTTCCGCCGTCGATGAGCACCTTGTTGAGCTTAGAGCCCGCCACCGTTGGTTTCGGGACGAGAGGGAAACATCCCGGTTCGGAGAAGCCGGTCCATTTGTCCGCGCGGGAGAAGGTGATGGGTGTCTCGACCACCCGAGAGGGGTCATAACCGCCGGTTCAATGGACATCACTTCACGGCGAGTAGCCTTCTGCTCCCGCCTGCTGGGTAGTCCGCCGAAGAGGACGTTGACGGTCTTCTCGGGTTCTTGGAAGTCGTTGTCGTCGCCGTCCTTCTTCTTGTTCTTCTGATCGTGAGGGTGCGGTGGCTCCGGCGTATCCTTGAGTGCATGCCTGAGCTGGTAGCACTGCTCGGTAGTGTGGTTGCCGTTTGGATGCCACGGGCACTTCTCCTTCAGCAGGTCTTTGAACCCGCCGGAGTTCTTCTTCGAGTTCCCTTTCGGAGGACGCTGGATAGCCGCGACGGTATTGTCTGGCTTGCGCTTGCGATTAGAACCCGAGAAGTTGTTGTTGTTGTTGTTGTTGTTGTTGCGGCCGCCTTGGTTTGGATTGTTGTTGCGCCGCCACCTTGGTTCTCGCTTGGACTTGCCGCGGATGGCGTCGTACTTGGCGTTGGCCTTGTCCTCTTCATCCGCCCGGACGTGATCATGTCCTTGAGGTGGGGAATGGACTCGGGGCGGCGTCGACCGAAGTCCTCGAAGGTGCGGCGATGGTAGAGCCCGTCCCGGAAGAGGTCGATGACCTCCTTGTCGGTGACGTCCACGACGGTAGCGCGCTTGTCGAAAAAGCGGCGCATGTACTTGCGGAGGGTCTCGCCTTGTTCCTCGCTTGATCATGGCAAGGTCCATGCGAGTACCCGAACGGCCCATGGCGCCGCGCGAAGTTGCTCGTGAACTGTTCCTTCGGTCGGTCCCACTTGTCGATTGAGTGCTTGTCCGGCGACTCGAGCCACGTGAGTGGGGCTTGGTCCGAGCGCAAGGGGAAGTAGAGGCACTTGGTGTCGCCGTTGCCGCCGCCGTTCTCGATGGAGAGAGCGTAGCATCGGAGCCACCGGATGGGATCCGCTTCGCGTCGTACTTGGTGATCCCCAAAGGCTTGAACTTGTCGGGGAGGAGCAAAGTTGCGAAGCCGGGGTGAGAAAGCGGGAAGCCGTCGCCTTCGGCGGCGGTCGTCGACTTCTTTTGCCGTAATTCCTCGATTCTCCGGCGAGCATCGTACCCGCCCGAGAGGCGCCGGAGGCGTGGCCGTGCGCGTGGCCGCGGCCGCCGCGTCTCCGCCGCCGCCTCCGGCCTTTCTTGTTGGCCCCGTGGTTGGAGCCGCCGCCGTCGGCCGCCGCCGCCGCCGTCGGGGTCGTTGCCGCCGCCACCGGCGGGGCACGCGTGGGGGACGACTTCTCGGTTGCCGTTGTCTTGCCGTGAGGGTCCTCCGGCGGTGGAGCGTCGACGGTATGGGTCGGCCCGGGATGTCGCCCCGAGTACGCTTAGGGACCGGGGTCAACACCGCGACTAGTAGCTTCGTTGTCGCGAGGCTTAGCCGGGAGAGGTTGGGCGACTCTCTTGTTTACCCGCATGAAGTAGGCTTCTTCGGGCCGAGCTTGGCGATGACCTCCCCGGCTCGTATGCCCCGAGCCCGGCGTGCGATCGTTGTGATCGACATGAGGCATTGCTCGGGAGTGGTGTGGACTCTCGCTCTCAACCGCCGAGAGCTTCCGCAAGGTTGCGGATGGGAAGGTTGTCTCCGAGCCGCCGGCGTCGTTCGTTGCGCTTCCCCGTTACGTTCGCGCCGGCGTCCCCGTTGGCGTCGGTCTCGTCCGCGGGGGCATCGACGGACGCCCTCGTCTCGCGGAGATGTCCTCCAAGTACTTGTCCGCGGCCGTGCCCCGAGGTTCCCGGGTGTCGCCGGCAGCCATGAAGACTTGACGATCGGGGGTACCCAAGCTTGGCTCGAAGGTGCCACCTCGGTTGGTGTGTTTGAGTCGGCCTGGGCTAGTGGTGTTCCCTCCCCGGAACGGTAACGAGTCGATGTAGGCGACGTAGCGTGAGTCCTCCTTTGTCGCCTCGGCGGGCTTGCGGTCCGGCCGCAGACGTATCTTCCGGCCGGCGTCGATCTTATAACCGGCCCCCGCAGGCCGGCCCCGACAAGGGAAGCTCGGAGGAGTCATCTTCGGACTCGGGCTCCTCGTGGTCCGACCCGAAGTCGAACTCGTAGTCCGGGTTCGAGTAGAACTCGGAGAGAGGGTCGGAGTCCGAGACGCGGTTGGGGGACGGCGTCGGAGTCCGAGTTGTACTCGGTTACGGGCTCCTTGCCGGCCCGCGTGGTGTAGAAGCCTCCGTGCGGGCCCGGGCCGGGAACGCGAGGGCCACGCGCGGAGCGCCGGCATGGAGAGGGGACCGCCCGCGATGGGCGAGGAGCCGGCTCGCATGCGATGGCCCATGGCGACGTCGGGTTCGAGTTGGAGACGGACTCGAGCTCGAAGTCGGTGTGGAGGTTGGAAAGCGAAATTTCGCCGAACTTGCCGGCGAGCTTGCCCGTGACAACTTCGGGAAGCGTCACAAGGCGTCCGTCCTCGAGTCGGGTTGCATGATCAAGCGGCGCCGGAAGGAGCCCGCGCCATCGCCAGCGCGGCACCCGTGCGCCGAAGACGAAGGTGTCGCCGCGGTTGAAGGCGACGATTGGCTTGATGTGAACGGAAGCCGTCGAGTTCGCCATGTGATCTCGAGCGAGAGCCCCTACCTGGCGCGCCACCGTCGGTGTTTTGGACCGGCAACCTACTACGGGGAGTACCCGAAGTAGATGAATGTGACTCGCCGAGATCGGTAACTCGAAGGAAGAGACACGCGACACACAATTTAGACAGGTTCGGGCCGCGAGGTGCGTAATACCCTACGTCCTGTATGCTGCGTAGCTCTGGATTGATAGGGCACGATTACAGGATGGTGCAATAGTGCGCCGTGGGTTGTATGAGCTGAGATTGGATGAGGGAGATCGGTCCCTCGCCTCGCCTTATATAGTCCGGGAGGCAGGGTTACAAGTCGGAGTAGGAAGAGAGTACTAGTCGAGTACGTCTAGGAGTCCTCCGCGCAAGGCGGAACACGCACGCCTTCCTAACCGAGTACTACTCCCGTGTAGTCCTTGTGCTCCACGCCTTCGGTGCCGTGTAGCGCAAGCCGGTAGTCCCGTGGGCCCACCGAGTAGTCGGTCCCGGTACCCACCGAGGTAGTGGGCCCGGGGAGGTCCATACGACACCTATTTTCTCTCAAGTTAATATTGTATGTATTAACTTAACTTCGGTCAAAATTAAAACATACAACATTTTTCTCGCATTAATTCTACATCACCTTTGGGCGTAAATAGAACTAATGCATAATTTATAATACCGTTATCATCAACTTTGGTCGAAGACAACAATATCATAACAAACTTTCAAAAACTTTAATAGGAACATAATCTTTATTACGGTGAAATCATAAAAAACATGATAACTCTACTTTTCGAAGCACTTGATAAACTTTCCTTCATCAAGAGCGCATCTTGATCCTTATCTTCTCTCCGAGAATTGATCACTTGGATACAAAATTTATCGGAGATACGAGCTTCAAACATAAGCTCATAAATAAAATTATAATATTGTTATCATCAACTTTGGTCGAAAAATAATAATATCATAATTAACTTTAAAGAAGTGCCTTTCTACTCCTTTAATAAAAAATTAAGGATGAAACTTTATTTTGCGGGGGAAACTTGAGGAAAAAAATTCATGAAAAACATGAACAACATTACTTCATATGCATTTCTTATCACCTCCTACTCTCTAAATAAATTAACCCATTGGTTCAAATTGAGTAGAGATGAAAATTCTTTACTTAATACACCAAAACTTGCTCATGATATGCTTCCGAAAAAGTTAAAACTTAATCCGGCCCACATGAGAAAAACAGCCCACGACCGTCTTCCTTAGTCCTTCGCCCGTGCTCGCGGTCCATATGAACAACTAATGGCCTATGGCCTATCGTTTGCATGGGCCAATAGCCCGGCACCAACCATCGGGCCATCTACTTTCAAGAGATAGCACAAAACGGCCCGCAACCTACTTGCACATGTCCCGGTGGACTCGCGGTCCACAACCGATGACCAGGCCGCCAAAACGGCCCGGCTTCTCCTCCCGCACGGCCAATTCCGCCCATCTCCAAGACCCCGGCCGGGCTCAAATTGGCCCGTGGAGCTCGATTACTCCCGGCCGTCCATCTAGATGGACGGTCGAGCGCCCTTCTCGGGAGATCAAAATCGGTGGCCGGCTTGCCGCACCCCGAAACCCTAGGCCATTTCCTTCTTCCCCTCTCGCCTCCCTTTGCTCGCATTGCACCGGCCGCACACGGCGGCGGCGGCGTGGAGACCGGCCCACACGGCCGGCGTCTCGCCGGCGAGGATGGGCGAGCGCCGCCGGCACAAGGCCGCGGACGGCTCCCCTTTTCTCCTCCCGATCCTCCTTTGCCTTCCCCTTTGTTCTCCTACCCGCACTCACAAGGTTCGAGAGAGAGCTCGCCCATGGCCGCTCGGAGAAAGGTAGCGGTCTTGCCCGTGGCCGGCGGCTTCGCCGGCGACCGTGATGGGGCCGCGCCGCCACCGTAGCCGCGACCCTCTCCCCCTTTCTCTTCACCCTCCTCACTTTTATTTAGCCTCGTCCATGCGAGATCCGCAGTGTGTGGCGGTGGTCGGTGGAGAGGTGGTGGCGCCGCCGCGAGATCCCTCGTCGGCGCGCGCGTTCCCCCCCCGCGAGGGAGAGCGCGCCGCCGTCGAGCGGCCTCGTTTCGGCGCCCGTGGGCCCTGTGGCCCCTGTCCCGGCGCACCGACGGCGAGCAAAATTGCTCGGTCTCCCGCACAGCGGCGAGGTGAGCCCACCAGGTAGGCCCTCCTCCCTTAGTCTTTTGGTGTTCCGGGATCTAGGGTTTGGGGTTTCATTTCAGCTTCGATTTGCATCGAGTGTCCTCTTTACTTCCTCGATTTTCATCGAATGTCTTCTTGAATCACGGTTCCGCCGTCACGGCGACCTTCTAATTCCCTCCCCCTCGCCCGTGGCGGCGGAGAAAGTGGCTGCACCGCCTCTGTGGCGGCGCCTTTCTTCCCCCAAAGCTCGATCTACACACTAGATCTAGGCGTCTGATACCATTGTTAGATCCAGAGGATCAACTAGGTGTAGATCGGTGGGTGAAACCTTCAACAAGTGTAGATAAAACATGGTGTTCGGGTGATGAACCGCAGGGAAAGCTCGAGAGGTAGAGGGAGAGGGATCGGAGAGAGTTACAGTGGTGTATAGGTAGTAGAGGATGAACTCGTCGGTGGAGATGGAGTTCGTCGTCGCTGTGCAGTGCCGTGGAGATCCTCGGTGAAGCGCAGTGACGACCGGTGGCGGCGGCGGCGGCGCTTCCCGTCGCTCACGGCCTCCCCCCTGATCGGTGGGCAGGGACGTGGGGCGAGTGGGACTCACAGGATACTGTTCCTCGTGGCCCCCACCTCCCTTATATGGTGCTGCGCGACGGGGGCCCGCAACCCCAGTGGGTGGGCTCCTCCGATCGTGAGCCGACTCAAGGGCCCGGCTTGGCCCACCCTTTGGACCAACCGGTGGAGATCAACACTAACAACCACAACACATCATGCATGCCCATTTTAATTTACCAACACAACCATTTGACTAGATATAGACACAGTAAAACCCCAAGCACTATTGAACTTGGATTCTTTCAGATGACATTTGGACACCCAAATTTTCGAGGATATGTCTCTTTAGTGCCCCACACGGTTCATGCCTCGTGATTTTGCTGTGACCTGAGAATTCCTGGGGACTATTACCGCAGCAGCACTTTGCGCTAAAATTGTCAAAAAGCAGTAAACCATCTTATTACAATCATACACATACATCCACTGACCTTAGCAACAGAAAACAGAACACTCTTATATACCTTGACTCTTTGAGGATAGGGTTGAGAGTCTTCTGAATGGCTCTATGGAACTTGTCTTGGAACGCGAATCTTTTTCCTGTTGTATGAACTTCTCCTTTTCTTAATGAAAAGTGTGTCATGCATGTTTTTTTTATAAAAAATAAAGATATTAGTACCGCATTGGTGCGATTTCTATTTCTGCAGTATCTAGACAGCCAGCTTTCTGGCCCCTGCCAATGGGTTTTGATGCTAACAGCTTTTCTGCTGCAGAAACCATAAGGCCAGTCCCAACCCGGACTCTATGGTAGAGTCCATGATCATTAAATATACTGCCATGTTGTAAGGAATCGGATGCTCGTTAGTCTAAGAGGGGGAGGGGGTGAATTAGGCAACTTAAAACCTTAACCTACGGCTTCACTAATTTTACACAAAAGTAAACTAGAACATACTATCTATATGTGCAACTAAGGTTGTTCTAGTGTGAAACTCCCACCCAAAACAAGGTTTGCAACCTATAGCCATTCCTAGCATGATACTACTCTAGGATAGTAAAGGCAAGCGAGGATTGCAAAGAGTAAATGCGGAAACGCAAAGGGGATGAGAGGAAGCAAACTCTTGACACGCGATTTATCCCGTGGTATCGGTAGGCACTAAGCCACCCCTAGTCCACGTTGTTGAAGCACTCACACAAGAGTATTGCTTCTCGGTCACCAAGTCTCTCCCAAGAGCACCACTTGACACGCCACAAAGGCTAGCCACTTAGGCACTTGCCAAGCTCTCTTGGTCACCTTGATGCCGCCTCCACTAAGGAGCTTCTCCACCAAGGAAGGGGTTCTCCACGTCCCCCGCACAAAGTGTCCTCGCCGCTCCACATCAAGCCGAGGGTCGATGACGATTGCCGGTGAGCCACTTAGGCCCCAAGGCTTCCGGCGAGCCTTGTACAACAAGATTCACTCAAGAATCACCTCACAAGGTTAGCACAACCTTGCACTCACTCAGCTCTAAGCTAAGCCTAGCACTAAGCACATACACAAAGCATATGCAAGTCTAAAGATGAGCGATTAAGCACTTGAATGGATTGGATATGATCTTCGATGTGTCTTGAACTCCTCTCGCACTTCCACACAATCCAAGAACCTCAAATGGGTGAGTGGAGGGGGTATAAATAGCCCAAGGCATCAAACTAGCCGTTAGCTAACGTCCACCGAAAAAGGTACCGCGCGGATGATCCGACGCTATATTTTCGAGGGCGTCGGTTCATACGGTGCCCCTCCCACGTCACGTAGCCGTTGAGGTTCTCTCGACACAACCGCTCCGACGCTATGCACCGACGGTGCGTCGGATCATCCGGTCTTCGAAGACTCCGCGCTCAAATCGCCTCTCGTTAGCTTTCACTTGACCTTCGAATAGACCGACGCTTCATCTTGGCCGGGCGTCGGATCATCCCGTGGCCGAAGGCTCGTATTGGCGCGTCTCTATGTGAATTCAAACCGAGCGTCGGATAGACCGACGGGGTCCCCACTCGGACGACCGTCGGATCATCCGGTGCTCATCGTCTTCCTTGCTCTTCCTCTACAACTCGTCCGACGCTACTAAATAATGGACCGTCGGTTCATCCGACGGTACCTAGGGTTTGACCTTGTGTACCAACTCGTCCGACTATTGCACCGACGCTTGTATTTGAGGGACCGTCGGTTCATCCGACGGTATCTTCTCTTTTCTTCTTCTTGCTCGGTTTTGACCCTTGTTTTATACATTTTTGCATGTAGTTTTCTTGCATCCTTGGGACCTAGAAATGTCTACAAAGACATGCTCAAACAATATGGTTAGTCCCAATGATCATGTTGTCATGAATCACCAAAATCAAACTCCGAACTAAAGGCATATGAGGCCATGTTCGCTACACATGTAAGCAAATTGTTGATGTGGACATTTATTGAAGAGAGAAGGAGAAAACCGGAGACGTCGTTTCTAATCGGGACGCCGAGTCTTCGTCCGCATCGAGGCCGTAGACTCCCCATCGACTCGTGTTGGGCATGGGCGTCTTAGTTTCCATGGATCCCATGCTCCTCCTCTCGTCCGTCCCCGCCCGGTGCCCGCCCGGCCTCGCGCCGCCGCCGGAGAGCAGGACACGCGCCATGGTCGGGCCGACGCCGTCCTCCGCTCGCGCCGTGGTTGCGCCGCACGCGCGCGTCGCAGCTTGGGATGGCGCCGCCGTTGAGTGCCCACCGTCTCCTCGCGCCACCGCCGGGAGAGGAGGGGTCGTCCCGCACATGCGCCGCGGTCGGCCGACGCCACCATCGGTACCCGCCCGGCCTCACGCCGCCGCCGGAGAGGAGGACACGCGCCGTGGTTGGGTCGGTGTCGTCCTCCACCCTCGATTCGACGGTGCCGGGCTCGATTCGTCCGCGGCGAGCTCCAATCCGACGACGGCAAGGCCCGATTCTACATCGTTGACGTTCGCTCCCGCCGCGGCAAGGTTCAATTCGATGGTGGTGGTTCAATTTCGGGCCGCTACATAGTGCTCGAATGGTGGTGCTCGTGGTGGTGATTCGATTTGGGTGGAGGACACGGACATGCCACCGCGGATGCGAGCGCCATGCAGCCGCACGGACCTCCGTCGCCTTTCGCACGCCGGGACCTCTTCGACATCGCCGACCGCCGTGCCATCGCTCGGCCACCCCGCGCCGCCCCGCTTGCCATGAAGTCCACCCCCGGGAGAGCAGGGGCGCGCGCCCCACCGAGATCCAGCTACAACGCCGCCTTGTTGAAGCACCCGATGTCGTCGGTGTGTTCAATCTTGGTGCTCCGATGACATGCTTCGGTGATTTTTTGCTGAATATGCTAATGTATGTGTGACATTTGCTTCGGTGATTTTTGTTGAATATTGTTCGCAGGTGTAGGGTGGATCACATGGTTGTTATACCACGGTCGATCACCACTTTTTTGTGTTGGGTGATAAATGTTTTATCTATGGAAACTACTATTAGAATCTTTGCATTGGAGCCTATGGTTTCTTGTATTAGAGTCTTAGATGTAAGGACTCTAAGGGTAGAGTCCGGGTTGGGAGTGCTCCAACCCAACCCAGCATTTGTAGGCCACAAAATATCAATATCCAAATGTTCCCACATATCAGCTGTACATCTAAGGCAGGAAGCTAGCTAGGATCATGGACAGAAGATAGAGGAAGCTGCTAAAAAAAATCATGTGAGAAAAAGATAAATAAGGCACCGGTGAACAAACGAGGGGAAACTAGGATCGGGACGGAATTTCCCTAAAAAACAAGATATATTGTTGAGGGCATCGGTGGATCGATATGTTAGTGTGTTTGAGTATCTTGTAAATCATAACAACTCAAGTATGTTAGGATTGAGCCTTGTAGATTTCGGGAATTTGTTGTAGAGTCCGATCCGTTGTAAACTAGATTAGCTCGATCCTAACAACTCGAGATTGTTTTCTTGTAAGCCATACAAGGGTCGTTTCCTTGTCTATATAAACACGCAGAGCGGCCCGAGAGGGTTCAACGCTTGCTATTTTACATGGTCATTAGAGCCTATTCCTCTAAACAAATCTATTTGCCCAACCCCTTGCCATGTCGAGCTCCACCGCGCCCTTCCACCACCTTCGGCCATCCCGTGACCGAAAAACTCACCAAATCCAACTTTGCGCTATGGAAGCTCTAGGTCCCGCCCGCAATCCATGGAGCTCAACTCACGGGCTTCATTGACGGGACCTCTCGCGGCTCCTCCCGAGGAGATCGATGGCAAGGACGATTCGAAGGTGCCAAACCCGACATAGTCCACCTGGCCGGCGCTCGACCGGCGGGTCTTTAGCTACATCGTGGCATTGCTCACGAAGGACGTCCTCAGCGCTGGTCGCCTCGTGTGGTACCGCAGCCGCGCTCGTGGAAAACCCTTGAAGAGATGGGTGCCTCCCCGGACTAGGGTGTGCAAGGTTAACACCCGGATCGCGCTCGCTACAACAAAGAAAGGTGCCATGACCGTCGATGAATACATCGGCAAGATGCACTCCCCGGCCAACGAGATGGCATCGGCGGGGAAGCCCATTGATGATGAAGACCTCGTCTCATACATCCGCACCGGCCTCGACGTCGAGTTCAACCCGGTCGTCTCCGCCATCCTCGTGCGCGTCGAGCTCATTTCCGTCACCGAGCTCGCGACATAGCCGAATGCATTCGAGCGCCGTATGGATCCGCCGCACGGGTCTTCCTCAACAAACTCGTCGTCATCCGCCAACATGGCATCCCGCGGGCGTGGCAACGGCCGTGGAGGTCGCGACCGTGGAAGCAACACTCCCGGACGAGGACGTGGAGGAAACTCCAACTCCGGCAAGCCAAAGGTCGTGTGCCAACTCTACAAGAAGGAGGGGCACTCCGTGATAGACCGCCGGGTACGAGTTCGATGAGAACTTCGTTGTCCCCGATGAGAAGAGCGCCAACTCAGCAAATCATGGTGGGTATGGTGTGGATTCCAAATGGTATACGGATACGGAGCCACGGACCATATCACAGAGAGCCGGACAAGATGGTGATGAGGGATCGCTACGCGGAAGGAGAACAGATCCACACCGCAAACGACTCGGTATGGATATTACCCATGTTGGTCGTGTAATTTGCCATACTCCCCAACGAAAATTGTTCCTCAACAATGTTCTACATGTCCCTAGCACCACGAAGAATCTAGTCTCTCGTTCATAAACTTGCTCATGACAACAATGTCTACCGCCGTCGCCCTCACCAATAAACAAGCCCTCGACGTCTCTAGTGGTGACCAACCATCCGTGGAGAGGTGGCATCACCGTCTAGGGCATCCTTCCTTTCAAATAGTCAAGCAAGTAACAAAGGGGAACAATTTGTCATGTTCCTCGCAGTCTAAGATAGGTTCGGTGGTGATTCGTGTCAAATGGCCAAGAGCCATCGCCTACCTTATCCCAAGCCGTCAAGTGAGTCTAGTTCTCCATTGGAGTTAGTTTTTTCAGATATGTGGGGGCAGCTTGTGATTCTTTTGGACGAAATAAATATTATGTGAGTTTCATTGACGACTATAGCAAGTTCACCCGGATCTATCTTCTCAAACACAAATCGAAGTTTTTCGGCGTTTTCATGAGTTTCGCAGTCTTGTTGAAAGACAATCTAACAAGAAAATTCTTGCGTTACAATCCGATTAGGGGAGAGTATGAGAAACTAAGCTCGCTTCTTCACAAAAATTGGAATTGTTCATCATGTTTCCCGTCCTCATGCCCATCAACAAAACGGTGCGACGAGAGAAAACACGGACACATAGTAGAAGTTGGTCTCTCTCTCTCCTTGCTCAATCCTCTATGCCTCTCAAGTATTGGGACCGGGCATCCCCGGCCGCCACCTATCTTATCAACGGACTCCCTAGTAAAGTCATTTGGCATAGTACTCCCCTTGAGAAACTTGTGAAGATGCAAGTCAATTATAACTCCTTGAGAGTGTTCAGATGTGCTTGTTGGCCACATTTAAGACCATAAGATTCCCACAAATTAGCCTTCCGCTCTAAACAATATGCCTTTCTTGGATATATCAATCTTCATAAAGGTTTTTAATGCTTAGATATTGCATCCGGCGTATCTATATTTCTCGCCATGTAGTATTCGATGAAAGTATTTTTCCTTTTGCCAACCTCAATCCTAATGCGGGAGCACGACTATGGTCCCAACTCCTTCTCC
This sequence comes from Cenchrus americanus, assembly GCA_947561735.1. Taxonomy (NCBI): domain Eukaryota; kingdom Viridiplantae; phylum Streptophyta; class Magnoliopsida; order Poales; family Poaceae; genus Cenchrus; species Cenchrus americanus. The sequence continues at coordinate 4,801,025 of OX387240.1, read as the reverse complement.
TACCTCCCGATCTCCTAAATAATTCGGGGGTGTGCAAATACATGACAACAAAGTGGAAATATCCAGCCCGATAATCCGTCTAATGAATTTTCAAGTGAGCAGGAAGAAACAAGGTAAAATTTGGCTCAATATCCCGGTGGAAATCATCATTTTATGCGGGGTGTACAAGGGGCATCCGGCGACACAAATTCTGAAGACGATCTCCCTGCGGTCTGAGGTTGCAGTGGATCAGGCGGATCCACCTTGGAGTCAGGGCTGCCGGCTCTCGGGTTGGCGCCGTCTCCCGAGCGCGCGGGGGGGGGGGGGGATCCTGCGCGTGCAAAACGACGAGGCGCTCGGCTCGCTCACTGCTGCAGCGGCCACGGACGGATCCGGTGCGGATCCCGAGCCGGATCGGATGCGGCAGAATGCCCGCAACTTCTCCTACACATAGTACCGAGGGTCGACGGCCCCCTCACCTTCACCATCACTACCGCCTCAACCTCGCCCTCGTACACGTCCGCAAGATGGGATCCGCAAGCCGAAACAATACACCAATGGTACAATCGGTATGGGTTATTGACTTCTAATGGAGAACCCAATAACTTGGATGAAGCACTTGGGAACAAAAATTGGAAGGCCGCCATGGATGCTGAAATTCTTGCGCTGAACAAGAATCAAACCTGGTCTCTTGTGCCACCAAGGAAAGGAAGCAACATCATTGACTGCATGTGGGTATTCAAGATCAAGCGAAAGGCAGATGGAAGCATAGATCGATACAAAGGGAGACTAGTTGCCAAAGGGTACAAGCAAAGGTATGGCATTGATTACGAAGATACTTTTAGTCCGGTTGTGAAAGCAAACTACTATTCGATTAGTACTTTCCATTGTCGTGTCAAAAGGTTGGTGCCTTCGTCAATTGGATGTTCGAATGCGTTTCTCCATGGCATTCTAGAGGAAGAGGTTTACATGAGACGACCTCCCGGGTATGAAGATAAGCGTCATCCAAACTTTGTCCGCAAACTCAACAAAACCCTCTATGGTCCGAAACAAGCACCGCGTGCGTGGTATTATCGTTTAAGTGAGAAGCTTCAAGCCCCGGGGTTCAAACCGTCAAAAGGTGACACCTCCCTCTTCTTTTACGTAAAAGGTGATCTAGTTATGTTTATTCTCATCTATGTTGATGATATTATTGTGGCAAGTTCAAGCACCGAAGGAACTAGAGTACTCCTTCAAGCTCTCGGATCTGATTTTGCTCTTAAAGATTTGGGTGAGTTACATTATTTCCTTGGAATTGAGGTGTCCAAGATAAGGAATGGGACATTATTATCTCAAGGTAAATATTGGGGTGATCTTTTGAGAAGAACTGGTATGATAAATTGCAAGGCCGTTAGCACACCCATGTCCACTTCGGAAAAATTGTCGAGCACATGAGGGGACACCTCTTGGACCGAGAAGATGCTACTCGCTACGAAGTGTCGTTGGAGGGTTACGTACTTAACCCTAACAAGACCGGATATTTCCTTTGCGGTCAACAAGGTGTGTCGGTACCTTCATGCACCCACCACAAGACATTGGGCAGCAATCAAGCGCATCCTAAGATATGTTAAACATACCTTGAGAGATGGCTTGATGATTGTGAGGTCCCCGTCTACACTTGTCGGTGGGTTCTCGGACGCGGATTGGCGGCGGGATGTCTAGATGACGAGACGCTCCACCGGAGGGTTTGCCATCTTTTTTGGTTGTAACTTGATCTCTTGGAGTGCCGTAAAACAAGCTACGGTGTCTCGGTCCGCATATTGAAGCCGAATATAAAGCCATGGCAAATGCTACAACCGAAATGATTTGGATCTAGTCCCTTCTTAGAGAACTTGGAGTAAAATCTCCTTCGGCGCAAGGCTTTGGTGTGATAACATTGGAGCGACATATCTCTCAACAGAACCCAAGTGTTTCATGCCCGGACAAAGCATATAGAAATTCATTATCACTTTGTACGAGAAAGAGTTGCACAGAAACTACTTGATGTGCGATTCATTGGAACCAATGATCAGATAGCAATGGCCTCACCAAACCCTTGCCTATTCGGAAGCTAGAGTTATTCAGAAGCAATCTCAACCTTGAAGATCACCAAGTTTAGATTGAGGGAGGATGTTAGCGTGTTTGAGTATCTTGTAAATCATAACAACTCAAGTATGTTAGGATTGAGCCTTGTAGATTTCAGGAATTTGTTGTAGAGTCCGTTCTGTTGTAAACTAGATTGGCTTGATCCTAACAACTCGAGATTGTTTCCTTGTAAGCCACACAAGGGGCTATTCCTTGTATATATTAACACGCAAGGCGGCCTGAGAGGGTTCAACGCTTCCGTCTTTCACATAAACTAGAGCATAGCATGAGGTTTCCTGGAAATGGAACCATTAAACTTAACCTTCCTTCCACCAGCACAATGAAGAGAACCTTTGCAGAAGATATTTGCCATTCCCCAGTGTAATTTCAAGACGAGCTTCACTTGCAGGAAGCGATGGGCTTACGTTTACGGGAACAAGGACGGGTGCTCCGGCAGCAGCAGACCCGCCGCAGCCCGCACGGCGTCCCCGGCGGCTCCCGGGCCGGCCACCGCCGCCGCCGCGGACCGGAGCGTGGCGACGAACGCGCGAGCCCTGCGGCCAGCACGCGTTGCCAGGCTGGATTCCCCCACTCGCGCTGGCCTCCATGGTGGCCGCGGCTCAACACGTCTCCCTTGCTCTGCTCGCCGGGTGTCTGTGGACAAGCACCGAGCAGGGCTAGTGTGCGGTGCGGTTCGGCGCGTGCGATGTGGCAATGCGGCACCACGCACACATCGCCGCCACCGCCTTTAGTATGGCGGCCTCGCAAGCCTCCGCGGCAATGGCGGCGGTGGCGGATCAACGCGCGGCGACCCCAGCAACCTCCACACGGCCACGGCTCACCGAATGACTGAACAGTAGGCACTCGCTCGCCTCCTGCTGGCAGAGCGCAGGCCCCGAGCTTGGTATGCCGGGGATGGACCTCAACAGACGGGAGCACTGGACGCACGGCGGCGGGGATAGCGGCGGATCACCGGCGGCAGCGCCGGTTGTCATGTAACCAGCCTGGAATGTTTTTAAACAACCCCCTGATTTGGATCGTGATTCATAATCGCGATCCAAATATTTACAAAACTACCCTATTTTGGATCGCGACTATTAATCGCGATCCTAATATTTGCAAAATACCCCCTAGTCAGATGGCAGTTTTCCCTGCCCGCCCACCCGCCGCAGCACGCCGCCGGCGTCCACCCCGCCTGGAGCGTGTGAAGCACCCCCTGACTTACTCGGGCTACTCCATCTTATTATTCCAGCAGCAAGGGCAGGGGTGGCGCACGCGGGCTTGAACTCACGGCGTGGCCAGGCGAGCACGATGAGGCCCTGCTTTTTAAATGGTCGCCGACTCGCCCGTCGATGCCACGGCCGCCTCCAGTGCGCCAACCATGGCTGTTGCTTCGTCTGCAGGCGATGTCAGCTCCGCCACCGATCCCAAGATCAACTGGATTGGCTGGGATCACAGCGGCATCAAGTTCATTGCAGTTACCAACAAAATCACGCGACAATGACAGAGCCCGGGCGCATTGGATTCTTTGGTTTCAGTCTTTGGGATAACCTGAATCAGATACAGCTCTTTGCAAATGCTCTCTTGAGTCTTGAGTTTGGACTAGCCATCTTTAAGATGACCTTCTAGGGGGAACAGCACTAGTAAACCATCGGTGTTCTGCACAATCCAGTGAACGATTGCCTTCTTATTCAAGCCGATTTATTCAAATTGAATGGGTGAATTTGATACTGATATTGTGACATTTGAAGAGGCATTTTTTGCTGAAGGTAAGCAGAACAGTCACACCACCCAAATGTCAGAGCTTGCTGCGACTTGATAGTTCCTGCTTCAGTTGATCCCTCAGGACCCTTCTCAGAAGCTTGTTGGATGCAGTTCTTGGGAACTCGGGAACAACTTTGACATAGCTCACCTGTCAAGACCAATAGTTGATTCCAGTGATGTTAGGGTACCCATGTTCATCCGATCATTTGACCTCGACAACAGATAAAAGGGAAAGTCGTACCTTGAAAAGAGGATTAAGGTTCTTCTGAATGGCTCTCTGGAACTTGCTCTTGAGAACGTTTACATCGTACTGGGCCGATCTATCTTTCAGCACTGCTAAGATAGCCAGATGTTCCGGTCCACCACCAGCAGGCTTGACGCTAACCGCAGCTGTTTCTAGCAGCCCCTCATCGGCTCTGTTGCATACTCTTTCTATCTCTACTGAACTTGTCTGCAGACACAGGATGAGAACAATGTTGATTTGGTTTCATGAAAATGAAAGATGGTAACAAGGGGTTAGTAACATTGAAAAGGGGAGGTTCGACCTTAATTCCTCCAAGGTTCATGGTGTCATCTGCTCTGCCCTGTACAATATAGTACCCACCTACTGTCCTCTGGATTATGTCTCCATGTCGTCGGAGTTGCTGCAACACCATTACAAAATAAGATCATTCACCAGCTTTGTTCTACACCTATAACTTCAATAGTATGCAACATGAATAACTGATTCAGTACTTCAGTTTGGTTCAGCAAAATAATTTTTACAAGTGTACAACCCTGATGGTATGTTCAGAAAAAAAATCCAAATACGTTGCTTGTTAGAACCAAACAACGATGAGATGTTGCTGGTTCAAAAAATCCAGATATGAACCGCTTGTTTAGCAATCTAAATAACTGAGATATGCAAGTCCATACCCTTCCTTTGTAAATGGGCATTCCATCAAAGTAAACCTTGTCATGGTCAGCATTGAGAAGCCAATTTGTAGCACCAAAATACAGAGGGAAGAGACCCACTTCTCCAGCACAAGGTACATCATCAGGCTGCCACAGACAACTCAAATGATTATGCCTCAAACACAATAAACAAACTTGAAATTTTAAGGGATGATACTTACAAATGGAGTCCCCTGTTCATCAAGTATGACAAATCCAGTGGACATTGACGCGCCACTGAAAGCCCCAAAGACTTGCGGTTGCAAAAGACTACCTTGAATGTACGAGGATGCCAGCTCCGTGCCCCCACAGCATTCAACAATGGGCTTGTATGATGTGAGTGAAGTTAACCACAGATTATCATCAATATCAGATGCCTCCCCCGTCGTACCTAGTACCCTGCAAGTATAACACTGTAACCATCCTTCTACCAGATTGCGATGAAGATGAATGCCTTCAGACAGTGTCACTTACCTGATTTTGGTCCAGTCAAGCCCTTTAGCATAGTTCCCAGCTTTCCATGACTTCACCAGGCTAGGCACAGTTCCTAATACAGTCACACCAGCATCCTGCAAAATATTTTGCAGAAATAATCTTGAAGTGCATAGAGCAGACTGAAAAAGGGAACTGCTTTACTGTTCTACTATAAATATTCATTGCTTAACATTTAAATAACCATACCTACTTTACTGAAAAAGGGAAGTTTAATATACGGCGGTAAGTAGAAATGAATTTGACTGCGTATTGGGTGGTCATTTAACATGTAGAAGTGTGCTAGAGCTGTAAACAAACAGATGTGAAGTAAGATATGCCTACTCCATCCCAAAAAAAATGATGTTTTAGGATTCAAAAATTGTCCCAAAAAGAATGACATTTTGCTTAATTTGGCATGTGTGCATTGCATGTAGGCATGCAACAATCAATTAAGACCTAATATGACAAATAAATAGGGGTAATCAAGGTCATTTCGCCTCCTTAATAATCTGTCCTAAAATTTCTAGAATGACATTCTTTTTGAGACAGAGGGAGTATGCTTTTTGGAAAGGGACTAATGACCTCAAAGCCAACAGAAATACAATAAATGCAAGAAGCGAGAATAAAACATTTTAGGAGCTGAAAGCAAGTGAATGTGTATCTTATGCCAACCCACCTGTACAAATTTGCAGAAATCGTGTCCAAGTGGAGATCCATGATATAAAGCCAAAGTCGCGCCATTAAGAAAGCATGAATAGAGGATTATAGGTCCCATAACCCAGCCCAGATTCGTAGGCCAGCAACCTATGTCCTCTGGACGAACATCCATATGGGCCCACGTATCAGCTGCGCACCTTATGGGAGAAAGTTGTGTCCATGGTATAGCTTTTGGCTCTCCTGCGCAAGAAGCAAATGAAATAGCAAAAAAGCAAATGTGAACATGAAATACAGTGCAAGCAGAGAAAAAAGAAAGGAAACAGTTCTAGGATATACCAGTTGTTCCTGAAGAAAATAGTATATTAGTTATCGCATCTACGGACTGATAAGCTGGAGAATAGATTGGTGACCTGCAAATCCAAGAGATGATGTTCCTTATATGAAGAAATCACTTATTTTACATTGGCCGTGTTTGTTTTACCGAGTCTAAAAATTAGTCTCAAAGAATCTTCCATGCTTTGAGTACTAAATAAAGTTTATTTGCAAAACCTTTTTATAGACGAGTACAACTTTTCACGACGAATCTAATGCGGCTACTTAATCCACGAGTTGCTACAGTAATGCTACAGTAATTATCCTTTAATCGTGTGATCAAATACCTCATTAGATTCGTCTCGCGAATTAGCCCGGAGTTGTAGAGGTATTTTTGTAAACTGACTATTTAATATTCGTAATTAGTGGTCAAACCTGCAATTTTAGTCCGGCTAAAGTTTAGTCCGTCAAAACAAACTTGGCCAGGTGTGTCAATTTTAGCAAAAGAAGAATTTCAGAATCGCTGATGCTCAAGATGCCATTTATTCATGTCTGACAAGGGAAAGAGAAAACAGAGCACCTACCTTCCAGCAGCACGAGAAAGAAAGTCTTTCCAGGACATATCACCAGTCCTCAGTGTAACTCCAAGAAAACCTCCGTTTGCAGGAATCACAACAGCTTTAGATGAAGTCCCTTGAACGACACGGCTAAAATGTAATTATTATGTGTTGATCAGATGTGTGGTGATGATTTCAAGTTCATTGAATTGTAATGCAAAGAAAAGTTGAGCAAACATTTAGTTCCGAACTGCAGCAGTTACATACTAGGTGCAAAGATCTACAAGTTTCTTTTTCTGAGAGGAGAGAAAAGAAGACATGAGTAGATTAATTTAACAGAACATGAATTTCAACTAAATTAAACTGATCAGTCATACCTGTAAAGTGGAACTTTCTTGCCTCCCCTAATAATGAAATCCTGAAATTTATGTAATTTAGAATCAGTCCACATGTAAGTCCTAAATGGATAACCACCAAGAAATGCTTGCCTAATCTCTCACCTGAGTAAAAATTGCCTCTGCTTTTGAAACGCCCATGCGAGTACCAATCTCTCCTGGTGCAAAACTATCTGCTATTGACACAACAACAAAGCCACCAAGGACGATTGCCAAATATATGATGACTGCATTGCATGTCATAGGCATGTCTATTGCAATCCGATCCCCTTTATGGAACATGGTGTCTAGGGCATTTGCAACAGTTCTGCAAAAAATGACATAGCAACAAGGCCATGATGAAGAATAATTCACAAAAACACTCATATTGCCAAACCCTTAATTCAGGAGTAAAAAAAACATACATCACTTGGCTGCGAAGCTCCTTCAGCGACATACGGTTCACTGGATGATCATCACGGCCTTCATCCCGCCAAATGATAGCAGTACTGTCGTCTGTCCTCTTCAAGGAAGGGCAAGGTAGCAGACAACATTCAGCAATATTGAGCACTGCACCTTGAAGCCAAGTCCCCCCTTTCTTTGATCTATCTGATGTACTTAGAATTGCCTTCGGTTCTTGTTGAAACTTGAGTGCGAGTTTCTTCAGCACCATTGACCAGTAGACCTGAAAAGGGAATCATTCACTCAGGAGGCTAGGATCATATTGTTGGATCCAAAATAAAATATCTGTTGAAAAACTAAGTTCAGACGAACACTAGGTGCCAACAAAATTCTCTTCTGGAGTGTTTTTTTTGTCTATTAACTCGTATGTGGAGAATTTACTTGATTAATTCAGAGCAACTGACCTCTTGGTTCCCTACGGAATACCTGTAGAAGTCGTTAAAGCTTGATATAGGATCCTTGTATGATGATCCCAACAGCTTCGGTCCATTTGCTTCCATCAATCTCCCCAGGTTTGTTTGCTTACATTCAATCCTGCAACAACACGAACGCTTAATGTCATTCTCTGGAGCCTGTCAATCTCACTGAATTGGTTAGGCATACGGCAGTAAGAAATGATGCTATCAGCTGCTTGGTACACGCTTGAAATTTGAGGTGCATGTGACCGCTACATCACACACAACAGACAAGGTGGTAGCGTGCTAGAAACGATGCTCGTGTTGACCCGCCAAACTTGGCAAACAGATGGGTCGAAGCTAAGCTGCTAGAGATGAAGCTGCTCTGTTTCATTCATTCATTGAAGGAGAAGAAAGACAATAGGATCGCGGCGACCGGCGATGGACTTACGGTGACGGGAACCAGTACGGCGGCGGGCCCCGGGCGGCGCGGTCCCAGCCGGCGTAGACGGAGTAGTAGACGAGCTGGTGGAGCGCGTGCGGGTGGTCCGGCCGCAGCAACCCCGCCGCCGCCACCGCCGCCCACACGGCGTCCCCGGCGGCTCCCGGGCCGGCCGCGGCCGCCGCGGAGCGCAGCGCGGCGAGGAACGCGGCCGCGTCGGCGGGCCCGAGCCCCGCGGCCCCCACGTCGCCGGGCTGGATCTCCCACACGCTCCCCCTCGCGCTCGCCGCCATGTGATGGCTCCCCCCGGTCTCCCTTGCTGTCTGTCTGTGCGCAGGCAAGCAGAGGCAGAGCACCAAGCAAGCAGCGAGCGGTAGCGTTCGTTCCTGCTGCGCGCGATCGACCGTGGCAAAGGTGAGCTGACGGCGGCAGCGGGGGGGTTTGGTTTCGGTTTCGTTGGGGGTTAGGTAGGACGTGCGGTGCGGTGCGGCGCGGCTCGTGCGGCGCGGCCGTGACGCCGTGCGTGCGCTCGCTCTCCTCTGGTGCAGGTAGGAAGCTCGGGCGCTGAGGTGACTGGCGAGCTACTGGCGGATAGCGGCGCGGCCACAGAGGCACAGAGCCCCTTCTTCCCAAAGCCCCCTACAAGTCCAAGTCAACCGTGGCTGTGGCTGCAGGCATTTGTTGACCCTGCAGCGTCCAAGACGTCCCTACAGCTGCCGGTAGCTGCGTGCCTCGTTGGCTCGTTGCTGATCAGTGTTATGCAGGTGTGTTCACCCCAATAGAGGGTTCAGCTTCTTTCTATCATATAGGATGCAGGAAGTTAAGCTTGGGATATGGCTTTCTGTTGATTAAAATGATTGCCAGAAAGAGATCCTCAACTAACTCGGTCTAATCAGTGCTATAGTTCGAAACAGTTATGCTACCGGTTTGACCAGCGGTACTAATTATATAATCCACATGATCAGTGTCACACCCGGATTTAAAGGCAAACCCGAATGCATAAACACTTGTGTGCTAGGATCAAGTTTCACACATGTGTTGACTCAGTGAATACCAAAAACACAGTGTAAAAGTATAAAGAGAGTATTAAACATTTATTACATGACCGATAGTCTTAACACACTGAGTAACTAGCAGCGGAAAAGTAAACGTAGAAGTCCTCCACAGGCAGCTGACTGGAGAGACGAACGCCCAGAACTCGTCAAGTCCACCGGGGTAGTCCTCAAAATGACCGTCTGAGCAGCAGTCGGATGGTGTAGATGCAATAATAAACAACAAGCATGAGCTGATGTCGTACTCAACAAGAGAAAGATACTATAAGGTTTTATGGTGGAAGGCTAGAGGTTGCAAAGCAGGTAAGCATGTTAGTTGGTCAAGTTTTATTAAACAACTATTACTAACAAGTGTAAGTGTATACCAAACCCACTTAAAAGATGCATAAGAACCCATAAAATGTAATGCACAAGTTATTAAAGTCCATCTTCCGTAGAGTTAATCATGTGAGGGTCCAGATCGCTCTTGACCGTGAGCACGACTAACTAGCCAGTTTTACATTCTACAGAGTTTGTACATCTTTACCACAAGTCGCATAAAAGTTCCGAAGAACTTCAAACCCAACTATGCGATGCCGGTCAAGCATCATACCACACTACCGAGGTGTGATTGCATAGGGACGTTACGAGGCTTTTACAAAGATCCCCAGGTGCAGGCTGCTCGCTAGGTTACTTGACAACGAAATGCATAAACCTCTCTCAGCTGCGAAGCTACCACAAAGCAGATCAGTATGAGGGCCGGGCTATACACCAACTACCGGCAACCCCCAACCCCTTTCAGATAAAGCATACCTAACACCAGGTTTTCTAATTACTTGGCCAAGACAGAGCCATATGTCTTGTGGTAGTACTATTTTCCTGGGTGGTCGCTCCATGTTCCGATTAAACAAGCATAGTGTTCTTGTATGACATGAATAGCATAAAGTAGATCAAGATTAAAAGTTTGTTTCATTTAACCACCACCCAAAGTATGCGCTAGCAAAACTACCCAACATAAAGATAACACCCGGTTGATCAAGGCACAAGGTAATCAACACTAGTCACACCATAGCATAGGTCCCATCACATTAATGCAAGCAAAAAGTAAATGCAGTGTAATTAAAATGCATGTTGTAATAGGACAAGAGGGAATGCAGTAAGGACTTGCCTTTAACCCAAGCGTGTTGCTGCTCAAAATCTTCTTGATCTTCAACTCCAGGAATTGATCGTTCACTACGCTCCACACAATGACATACAAGCATACAATACAAAATAATTAAGAAACAGTACATCAGTCATCTCAAACAGAAACAAAAGCAACAGAAAACTAATCTACTCGTCGAGACGATCGCGTGGACATAAAGAATGCTAAAAACACAGCTAAAACGAAGAAGATACGGCCTATATAAGATTAGGGACTTATCTGCAAGAAAACTAATCTAAAAGGGCTAGACTGAAGAAACTCGGACCTAACTGTAAGAAAACTTCAACGGTGGAAGGGCCGGCTTGTAATAAACCAAAAAGCTCAGGGGCTAAACTGCAAAACCGACATGGCGGCTCGGTTTGACCGATGGCTTGACCTCGGTTGACTCGGGTCAGATCTAATCGGGCCCGTTGGATCGTGATCCAACGGCCAGGGACGCACACAAGCGGTTGGCGGCGGCAATAGGCCGGCGGCGAGCGGAATGCGGCGGCGCGGGGCAGCGGGCTCGCCGGCGCAAGGCCAACCCGAGCTAGGGTGCTCGTTTGGGCGCGCTAACGGCACCGAAAGGTAGAGCGCGACATTGCGAAGCTAACTAGGACAAAGGCGCGGGCTTACCGACGAAGAAGACGGCGCACGACTCAAAGGGGCGGATGGCGGCGATGGTGGAACTCCAGCGAGGTCGAACGGACACTGCGAGGACCGGCGACGTGAACCAACGGCGCCCGTGACTTGCTCTCGATCTCGCGAAGCTCCCGAGGTGCTCCTCAACGGCAGAGAGGCGATGGCGCGGCGGCTTCAAGGAGGCGACGGCGCTAGGGTTTGCGGGCGTCGGCGCACAGGGGCTCGGTGGCGGCTAGGGCTTGGGTGAGAGGCCTAGGGGGTGCGGCGGCGGCTTATAAAGGGGCCGGGGTGGCTCCTTGGCGTGCGGGCAACGCTTGGGAGGCATGCCCGAGGCGGACTCGGCGGCGGCGCGGGAGGAGTCCCGGTTGGGGACGGCGGAGGTAGGGGATGATACGCGGGTCTCGCCCGTCGGCGACCGCGGCACGGCGCGCGCGCGCGCACGGGTTGGTGGCCGGGCCGCAAGCGACGCTGGGTTGCGGCGTGCTGCGGATGGTGCGCACGCGGGCTGGAGCTGCGAAGCGGATCGGGCTAGAGACTTGAAAGGGCGGCAGCGGACTTGGCTCGCGGGCTGCACAGGCGAAATTGGGCTAGGCCGAGCTGGTGGCGGGCGGCTGCGGGAAAGGAGAAGAAGGGGTGGCTACAGACTTCAGCGACCATGGGCTTAAACGAAAACAGGCCGGAATGGGTAGAAGGAGAGAGAAGAAAAGAAAAGGGTTTTCTATTTTTGAAAAGCAACCAACCAAATGAATTCAAACATAAATTTGAATTCAAACACTCAAAAACAATGCACTAGCATGTATGCAACATTAAACTCCTGTGATTAATTTATTTTATTTCAAAAAATGTTTGCATGCCTAAAAGAAATCAAGAATACCTTATAATCCTTAAGAACATATTAATGGTTGCTAATAAATTTTAGTAAAATCCCAATTTCTGAAAATTAGGGTGTCACAATCAGCGCTGCCGGTGTGATCATAGTAATAACACGAGCCCTTGGTTATATATTTACTAGTCCGTCAACTAAGCCTCCGCACAGGCTAGTACTTTACTTTATTTATTAGTAATTATTGTTTACTTTTATTTGTAGCATCATAATAAGGTTCACACAATTTTGCAACATAGACCGTAAATATAATATATTAATTAGTATCTGATCAGCATAATTTGAGAGAGATCCTTATAATTTTAAGATTATATTGCATAATATGCTTGAAAAATAATAAGTACAATTAACTATGTTTTATTGAAATATCCACCGCAATAATAAGACATAAATCTCAGTATTTCTTATCTTCTTCTTGTTCCAGTTTGCTCCCGACCAATGTAGCACTAATCAATGGGCGAGCTCCATAGCCGGCGAGCAGCAGCAGGAGCAAAGGGGCGCCATCGCGGGACCATGGCGGACGGACACGACGAGGGGAGTCACGAGCACGACAGACGAGAAGACGGAGAGGGCGACGGGGGATGCTGACGCAAGCCAACCCGGTTGGAGCCGCTCCGTTCGCCTGATTTTGCTGGAGGAGTCGAAACCACATTGAGGGAAATATTCCCTATGGAGCCAACGCAACCCTCCTCATCTCCATCCAAACAACTACGGGAGTGGGTTTTCCGTCCCAACCAAACACACAGCTGGTTCATCAGCAACCAACCGGTAGTATTTTTTTTCTCCTATCAAATCAGCACCAACTATCAATTATGGATCAGTCAACATTATTTTTCTCATAACAAATAAGCACCGGCCGCCGCTGCCGCCGCCACCACGACTACCACGAGCGTCCTGCTGTCCCGATCCGATGGAGAGAGAAAATCGGGTGCAATCTACACCAAGAAACAGAGCACGGCCCACTCCCACGTCGCTAATCATCTACATGCGCTCTGAAATCATTTGCACGCGCTCTAAAATCACCAGCTGTGTGCGCAGCATCCAAGCCGTCCCTACAGCTGCCGGTAGCTGCGTGCCTCGTTGGCTCGTTGCTGATCTGTGTCTACCGCCCCTCCTCAACGACAGGCCGGGCTCCTCACTCGCCCGCCGCGCCATGGGCCCTCCTCTGTCCCTCCTAGCGCTACCGCGCGCCGGGCGTCCCTTCGCCGCCACCGTCGCGCCGCCATTGCGTTCCACGAGGCGAGCCGCCGCCCGCCTCGTCCATTCAGGTCGGTGTCACGGCGGCGGCGCCCGCCGTGCGTCCGCGTCGGCCGTGGAGCACGAGGCGCCGCGCGTCGACGAAGCGCCGGCGGTGCCCGCGGAGGAGCGGTTCGACTGGCTGGACCAGTGGTACCCGTTCGCCCCCGTCGGCGAGCTCGACCCGGGCGCGCCGCACGGCAAGACGGTGCTCGGGCTCCGCGTCGTCGCCTGGCACGATCGCGCCGCCGGCGAGTGGCGCGTGTTCGACGACGCCTGCCCGCACCGCCTCGCGCCGCTCTCGGAGGGACGCATCGACGGCAAGGGCAGGCTCCAGTGCGTGTACCACGGCTGGTGCTTCGACGGCGCCGGCGCCTGCCAGTTCATACCCCAGGCGCCGGCGCTCGGCCCTCCCGTGCACAAGAACGCCAAGGCCTGCGTCGCGTCCTACCCCTGCGTCGTGCAGAACCAAGTCCTGTGGTTCTACCCGAGGACGGAGCCCGAGTACAAGGACGTGCTGCAGAGGAAGCGGCCGCCGTACTTCGCCGAGATCGACGACCCGTCGTCCTACACCGTGTTCGGCGTGAGGGATTTCCTCTACGGGTGAATAGAGAGATAGGCTCAGTTATTCGAGACCGAAAACGAGCTCTTTTCTGTTGCATCTTGATGATGATTCTTCAATTGCTATGTGTTGATTTCACCTTCCATTTGCAGGTACGACATCATGATAGAGAACCTCATAGACCCTGCTCATGTCCCATACACACATAGGGGATTGCTACCCAGCTTCCCCAATGAAGAAGATCCCGGAAGATATGTCCCTGATCGGTCTGAGACATGAAGAATATCATTGTTTATTTTCGTCATCTCAAAAAAAAAAACTTTGTCATCTCAAAATCTCAAACCAATTTGGTTTTTGAGTCAAGAAGTCAGTTCTTCTAACTGGAAATGCTCATCCCTTCACAGTTGAGCACGATCGAGAAGGCGGCGATCCAATCAAGATAAAGATTGAGCAAGCCAACATAGACGGGTTTGTATCGGTCATGGAAGGAGGCAGCATCCAATTCGAGGCACCCTGCACATTACATGGCACAAATCCTAGAAAAGTGGTATGCCTAACCTACCATCCTTTCGTCAATGCAAGTGAATCTCCAACTGATCCTTGATCGGTGTGTGTAGCTCAATAACATCGACGACATGGTGCTTTCTTCCTGCAGAACGTTGATGGTGAGGTAGAGCCATGGTCCATGTTCGTGATCTTCTGCGTCCCGGTTTCTCCCGGGAGGAGCAGGTTGATCTGGTTGTTCCCGAGAAATGGTGGCGTTTGGCTCCACAAGATCACACCGCGGTGGTACTCCCACATGTTCACGAATCGTGTATTCGACTCAGATATGTACCTCCTCCATATTGAGGTATGAAGTTTTATGCGGGAAGATTGTGCTCAACGTGTTCATTGGCTCCTCCCTGATAGTAAAGTTCTTTTTGCAGGAGCACAATTTTGCTGCGGTGGGCCTCGACAACTGGCATCAAGCTTGCTATATTCCCACATCATCAGATGGCATGGTAATAGCATTCAGGAACTGGTTCAGAAGGTACTGCAAGAACCAAATTGTTTGGCCAACGCCACAAGTGGAGCAGTTACCATCAATCCTGACAAAGGATAAGCTCTTAGATAGGTAAACATGAAACATATGGTTTGTCAGACTGTTACCGGTTTCCATAGTGCCTTAGAACAAAATATGAAGCTTGTGATGCATCGTTTTCCAATGGCCTCAACAGGTATTGGTCACACGTCGTGCAGTGCAGGAGCTGCAGCGCCGCGCTGAAGGCCATGAAGGTGCTTGAGGTCACTCTTCAGGTCGCTTCAGTTGGATTGATTGGTTTCCTCGCTGTCGCCAAGGGGACGTTGGCCACGTCGGTTGTTCACAGAACTCTGGTCGTGTCTGTGGCAGTGCTATGTTTTGGGGCATCCCGTTGGCTCGCTAGTTTCATCGAGAAGAACTTCTACTTTGAGGATTATGTCCATGCTTACAAGTAACAAGTTTAGTCGACCCTACACGCATGTTTCTTACTAGGAGATTGCAATTAGTTGTAGCAGAATGATCAGTTTGTGTAAGATTAGATGACCAAAAATCGTAACTTTTCTTGTGATCTAATAAAAATTCGACAAATCCCTTACCGCCGGTTCAAAAAAAAACATATTTGAATAGCTTGAGTGAGTAATATCTAATATTGTGGCAAAATATTTTGGATAGGGGTAGTCACAGTGAGAAAGTGGATTGCTGTTGGTGCTAGAATTCCCAGCAGGCCAGCAGCAACGATAGTTGTGGACGCAGGACGCTGGCTAGCATATTACCATATATTTAGGAAAAGACGATGTACCTTCAACACCAAACGCTGAAGCAGCATGCACTGTGGTAGCTGCAGCTGCTCCGTACGCTGCCCACGGCATTCCAAACCCCCGTGTCAGGGGCTTGTCCATGATCGGATCTCGGATCGATCGAGTCCCTTCACTACAGTTCCGAGCACAATTCACAACCTGTTCGTTTGGATGCTGGGCGATGGTATTTATTTGATTTGGTAGAAAACTATCACGGCTACTTAAGCACGCGACGCATTTTGTTCGGAGAAAGATCGCTTACGCTACCGATAAAGTTCTAACGAACAGGGCGGTAATCTTTACTAGTTGCTAATACAATCAAGTTACGGGCCACAAATTGACGCCAAGATTTTTACAACAATCCAAATGTGAATCACGTGATCTACAGTATTGCACTGATGATAGGATGGCTGCCGCGGTCGAGTGCTGAACGAATTGCCTGCGCCACATGCACACCCCATCGATCCATCATCTATCACCGTATCACGACGCGTTAGGTTCCACAGCAACAAGTTCGTCGCTTCTTCTTCTTGCTGGCCGATCGATATCGCCGCCGCGTGCGCCATGGAACCCCTGTCCCTCCTCCGGCTCCCGCGCTCCCCCCTTCCCGCCGTCACCGCCGCCGCGTCACTGAACTCCAGGAGGCAGCAAGGCAGCGGGGCCTGTCTCGTCCCGCAACGCCGGCGCCGTGGCGTCCGGATGTCAGCTCCAGCCGTGGCGACGACCGACACGCCGCGCACCGGGGAAGCCCCGTCCCCGTCGCCGGCGTCCGGGAATAAGGACGACGACGCGTTCGACTGGCTTGACCAGTGGTACCCGATCGCCCCCGTCGACGACCTCGACCCCGGCGCGCCGCACGGCAAGACGGTGCTCGGGCTCCGCGTCGTGGCCTGGCACGACCGCGCCGCCGGCGAGTGGCGCGTGTTCGACGACGCGTGCCCGCACCGCCTCGCGCCGCTCTCCGAGGGCCGCATCGACGGCAAGGGCAGGCTCCAGTGCGTGTACCACGGCTGGTGCTTCGACGGCGCCGGCGCCTGCAAGTTCATCCCCCAGGCGCCCGCGCTCGGCCCTCCCGTGCACGAGAACGCCAAGGCGTGCGTGGCGTCGTACCCGTGCGTCGTGCAGAACAGGATCCTGTGGTTCTACCCGAGGACGGAGCCCGAGTACAAGGACGTGCTGCAGAGGAAGCGGCCGCCGTTCTTCGCCGAGATCGACGACCCGTCGTCCTTCACCGTGATCGGCATGAGAGATCTCTTGATGGGGTAAGAACTCAGCACGCATTTTTCTTCAACCCTGATGCTTCTTCCGATGTTTCACAAATTACCATTACTGCAGGTACGATGTCTTGGTTGACAACATCTTTGACCCTGCTCATGTCCCGTATGCACACAAGGGGTTGCTGCCCATGTTCCGCGACGAGGAAGATCCCGGAAGATACGCATCCAATCTCACAACAATATTATTTGGTGTTGCAGATTACACTGTTATTTAAGAACCAGTCTGAACTCTAAAGCACTCCCTCCAGCGTTGAAGAGCGAATAATTTCCTTAGTAAAAAAATATTATTTTACTTTTTTGGGTTCATTTTTTAACTAGCAAATGTAAGATGTGGAGGTAGTAACTGAGTTTGTGCTGGTCCTCTGAAACTAGCCCGAACTAGAATATTTGAACGGCAATGTTTTTAATTTTTTGCCGCTAATTGGGGTTCTCATTCCTTCACAGTTGAGCAGGATCAAGAGTGTGGTGATCCAATCACAATGAATATAGATGAGGCCAACATAAAGGGGTTCTTGTCGACGATGAAAGGAGGCAGCATCCGTTTCGTGGCGCCATGCACGTTCCATGGCACACCACCTACCAAAGAAGTATGCACATCCGTTTTTTTTTGTTTTGTCAATCCATCTAGCGTGACGTATATCTTCCTGTAAATCCCGTTTTTTTTCCCCTCTTAATACAAAGAAGTGCAGCTCTCTTGAGTTTTCTGTTTTTATTCTTCTTTCAAGAGATCCATGAAGCAATCTCAACATAGCGTCAATGTGTTCTTGTTCCTTCAGTACGCTGACGGCAAGGCGGCGGCTTGGTTCATGCTGGTGGCCTTCTGCATCCCTGTGGCTCCGGGGAGAAGCAGGTTAATCTGGTCAAACTCGAGGAATGTCGGGGTTTGGCGCCTCAAGATGATACCACGGTGGTTCTCCCACCACGCCATTAATCGTATATTGGATTCAGACATTAGCCTTGTCCATCTTGAGGTCCGTAGGTCAACGCAAAATGCTTCTGAGATACTATTGTGCACCGACATTGAAATGTTTCCTTTGCCTTTTTTTTTTAACCCACGAATTCCTTGCTGAATCCTTTTTCATGCAGGAGCGCAATTTTATTGCGGCGGGACTTGATAAATGGCACAAAGCTTGCTATGTGCCCACATCTTCGGACGCTATGGTCGTCGCGTTCAGGAATTGGTTTAGGAAGTATTGCAAGAATCAGGTTGGCTGGGGAAGCCCACAAGTTGAACAGTTACCACCAACCCCTACCAAGGATAAGCTCTTGGAGAGGTAACTATTTGAGATGGATGAAACATCAAACAGCACCACATAGCATCACCAAGACGATCGATGATGCACCGTGAATTCTGTGATGCATCATTTTTTTTCTGATGGTGTCGACAGGTATTGGTCACACGTCATGCAGTGCACCAGCTGCAGTGCGGCGCTCAAGTCCATGAAGGTGCTCGAGGTCGCCCTGCAGGTCATGTCAGTTGCCATTGTTGGGTTCCTCTCCGTTGCCAAAGGGACGTTGCTCGCATCGACTGTTCAGAGGACCGCGGTCATGTCTGCAGCTGTGCTGTGCTTTGTTGCATCCCGTTGGCTTGCTAATTACATACAAAACAATTTCTATTTTCAAGATTATGTTCACTCTTACAAGTGAATGAGTTTCGAGGGATCTTGAAAGTAAATTTATGTTTAATAGATAGAAGATGCAATCGTTTATCCATTATCTAAATAAAAAATCTATATGTACATAAATTTTAGCAGATACTTTCTTATTTTATTTTGTCTCTAATGCATAAGGTTTTTTTTATCAAAGTTCAAACACAGATGTTTTTTTTTCACATTATAGATGATTGCATCACCTATCCATTCACAATTTTGTTGTAACCTTTCACACGACTGTTTGAATGCTACTATCGTGTGACAATGTACTCTTTTTACATTAATTTTTGAGGTTTTTTTACGGTACACAATACCACCCAACGGTAGTACAGTAATTATCGTTTTTCAGTTTCTTACTATGGGTAAAATGGTAATTTGCCCGATAAATATTATTTGAAAAAAAATTCTGCTGCCAAGGTTACATAAAAGACTTAATTTCATATATTATAACAATATTATTTTGTATATTTTTGATAATACTCATGTACTACACATACCACCTGTTAATACCACCATACCACACTAAAAAACTGGTGGTATGAAACTGTCAGACCTTACATATATGTCATTTTTTATTACATACGAGTCATTTTCAACCGGTGGTACGGAGTGGTATTGTGTACAGTAAAAAAACCTCTAAATTTTTGCCATTGTTGACTTTTTTATTACAATGTGTGACCATTCATCTTATTTAGGCTAGTGACCATTCATTTTATTTTGAAATTTATTTCAAATGTACAAAAACATAGGACATGCTTAAAATATCTGTAGTAGACACAAGCAAAATAAATATTTATGAATAGTAAAATATTATGAAAAAATAAACAATGAAAAATATAAAATATTTCTATAATACTCTGTGAAAGTTGCGTCCTCAAATATGACGTGCCACGGCGCCACAACACCAAAGACCGGTTTTTGGGCTCCGTGAATGTGTTAGCGTACTCCTCCAAAGTCCAAACGAACCCGTAGCTCGGGTAGCATCTAGCATGCGCTCCGGCGGGTGTGGAGGTTGCCGGTCCTGGACGTGCCACAATAGTCAGGATGACGTGTCCGCCACACATTTGTGGATGTGTGAGTATAAGTAAGTTAAGGCCTTTTAATTGTGGTTGTGGATGTGCCGCAATAGTTTGGATGCTAGATCTTTACAAGCTCAAACTTTCAATGGTACTTTTGAAAGTCCGAATCTTTTAATGGTACACAACTAATTATACTCCTTCCGGTTTGGTAAAGGAAGACGTTTAGGACAGCGACACGGTCTCCAAATTGTAACTTTGACTTCCTATTTTTACAAAAATAATTATTGAAAACTAACATATGTATACTTTTATGAAAGTACTTTACAAGACAAATCTACTCATGTAGTTTTCACATTTCTAAACTCAACAACTTAAAAGTTATTCACGATTTATATTTCCAATGTTTGACTCAAATCTTGTCCAAAACGTCTTCTTTTACCAAACCGGAGGGAGTACTCCTTAGAAAAAAAAAAGTCCAAATGTCAGCATCGGACACGACACGAACCGGCCACAACACGAATCACAACAACTCAACATGTCTGTTGCCGACGGGCGACGGCCCGACGCGGACGCCGACTGCGAGCGACTCCTAAAGCTTGGATATACCGGCAAGGCCACAGGCATTCCTCTGCGCCTACCGTTGGCTGCCACCACGCCATGGAGACCCACTCCCTCCAGCTCTTGCTCCCGCGCACCGGGGCCGGGCGCCCTTCGCTTCCCCTCGTGACAACCGCGCCACCATGCTCCAAGAAGCTGGGCAGCAGCACCTGCCTAGCACCACGACGGCGGCGCCCCGGCGCCCGGTGGCTGTCGTCGGTATCCGCCGTAGCCACCGAGACGGCATTAACAGAATAACGCGCCACTGACTGGGATGTTGCTTCCTGTTTGGCATTGCAAGTTCCAGCTAGAGTAGCTGAATAACGCGCCACTGACTGGGATGTTGCTTCCTTCACAGTTGAGCACGATCGAGAAGGAGGCGATCCAATCAAGATGAACACTGAGCATGCCGACATACACGGGTTCCTGTCGAATATGAAAGGAGGCAGCATCCAGTTCGCGTGGCGCCATGCACGTTCCACGGCACACCGGCTGCCGATCCGGTCTGCTTCCCCTCTCCCTTTTTTTTTTTGATGCAAAGCTTAATTAACCTTCAACGTTTAAGGAACCCGGAGAGGAGCTTTAGCACATGCCTTGATCCTGCAGGCCGCTGGTGGCAAGGTGGCCGGCTTGTTCATGATCGTGGCCTTCTGCATTCCTGTTGCTCCCGGGAGATGCAGGCTGATCTGGGCGTTCCCGAGGAAAACAGCAAACAGGACTCTGGCTCCACAAGATCACACCTCGGTGGTTCTCCCATAGCAACACGAATAGTGTATTGGATTCAGATATCGTCCTCCTCCATGTCGAGGTTAAATGTGCAAACGTTGTGATCCATTGTCTGTCATGCACAATTAATCTGTTGAAAATTATATTTTTTGGATACACATTAATCTGTTGAAAATTATATCTTTTGGAGTAAACCATATTTTTCTTCTTCGTGCCTCGCTGTTGAATCCATATGCAGGAGCACAATGTTGCCGCCGCTGGCCTCCATCATAACTGGCACAAAGTTTGCTATGTCCCCACATCTTCAGACAACATGGTCGGCGCCTTCAGGAACTGGTACAGAAAATTCTGCAAGACGAACAGGCAGCAGCCACCAGCCACCAGTACTTTTCTCTCAGAACAAACCAACCACCAACAACCAGCCAGCAGTACTTTTCTCTCAGAACAAATCAGCACCAGCCTCCAGCCACCAGCCAAACGAACAGGTTGCAGGTTGGCTGGGCAACCCCACAGGTCGATCATTTGCCACCAACCGCTACAAGTCTAAGCTACTTGAGAGGTAAAGATCTGAAACATCAAACAAACACACACACGACACACTGCACAATGAACCTCTGAAACGAACATAGTGCAGAATGAGTATAATGGTGACGCACTGACGCGTGGCTTCAACAGGTATTGGTCACACGTCATGCAGTGCTCGAGCTGCAGCGCTGCGCTCAAGGTGATGAAGGCGCTCGAGGTCACCCTACAAGTTACTCCCTCCATACCCGAAATACTTAGACGTTTAAGACAGGATTGCGGTAACCAAGAAGTCATTAAGTGCGGGTTATTTTTCCCTGCCTGCCCATATTAAATAGAGTTGTTGGTGCGTTCAAATCAAGAAACTACAATAGTTCGGTTGGCTTGTGTAGTGAAGAGTGGCTTTTGTGTGCCTGGGTTCGAATCCTGGTATATAGAATTATTTTTTTCTAGTTGCTTCGTTTGCATGGGTGTGTTTTGGCCGCGCGTTTTTTTTCGCTCGTGTTTTTCTTAGGGGTGCAAGTTGATTATAATGTGGTGCACCTCCGAACCTCTTTAGTTCAATCATTTGTACTACTTTTTCAAAATTTTGAAGAATTAGTACAAATAATTGCACTAAAGAGGTTCGGAGGTGCACCTAATGGTTACCCCTTTGCACCCTTAGTTTTTCTCGCCGCGTGCGCCATTTGCCTGCCGATTTTTCCGTCGATTTTGCGAGTCATTCGACTGGCAAACGAGTTCTGGACTTCTGGCCCGCGAACCGGAGTAATGGAAGGACTCGATGAATGTTGGCAAGTTACGAGGGGCCGCGCGTGCGTGTTGAATCGGCAGCGCAACGGACGGAACGGGTGGGCGCGAGGGCAATCCCGTCCAAAGCAGTTGCCGGCGCATCGAAACAAGCCAGGACGTCAGCTATTTCAAAAATGGGGTGTTGGCCCAGAACGTCAACTAATCTGGGTATGGAGGGAGTATCTCGGTCGCTATTGTTGGATTCCTCTCGGTCGCCAAGGAGATGTAGCCTGTTCGGTTGGCTAGTGGCTGATGGTTGGTGCGGTTGGTGGCTGATGGTTGGTGCTGGTTTGTTCTGAGAGAAGAGTACTGCTGGCTGGTTGCTGGTGGATGGTTTGTTCTGAGAGAAAAGTACTGCTGGCTGGTGGCTGATAAGCCAAGCGAACAGGGCAACGTCTGTTGTGCAGAGAACCTCGGTGGTGTCCGTAGCAGTGTTGTGATTGGCGGCATCCCGCTGGGTTGCTAACTACATAGAGAAGACCTTCTATTTTCAAGATTACATTCATGCTCACGAGTGAAAGAGCGATGAGGTTTTTTACGTTACACAATACGACCTGTACGACCGGTTGAAAAGGGACTCGTATGTAATAAAAAGGACCTATATGTAAGAATCTAACGGTTGAAATTAATTCTATACGACTGGTTTTTTTAGCTGTCGTACGGTAGTATTGAAATGTCCTATGGGTAATATAAAAGTATTATTGAAAATGTAAAATGATATTGTTATAATATAGGAAATGAAATATATGAAATGTGTTAGATAGTATAAGGGGTAGCGGAGATCTTTTTCTAAGTAATATATATATATATATATATATATATATATATATATATATATATATATATATATATATATATATATATATATATATATATATATATATATATATATATATCAAATTACCATTTTACCCATAGGAAAAACCGATAATACGACCGTACGACTGTTGGGTCGTATTGTGTACCGTAAAAAACCTCAAGAGCGATAGTCGAAAACATATATATAGTGTTTAAAGATAGGATATTACAAAATTTTATACAATAGTGCATAAGCCAGGCTATGCACTAAGTGCAACTCGTTTTCCGTTAGCCATTGACCATTGGATTTTGATACAAAATCGTTAGAGAAAATAAGGATGTGTAACAAATATGGCCCCATTTGCCATTTGTTCGAGTTGATTTTGGTAATTCATGCTATTATTGTAACACAAGTAATGGGACTAAACACATTGTCTAGCATGTTCTTGTAGGCATTCTTATGTCTCATGGATATTACCACAAGTTAACATACCATGCCCAAGTTAACATGTCATACCACAAGTTATCATACCATGCATGCTAAGTATGTTAAGTTAAACCAATGACAAGTTGAAGACGTGAAGAAAAGGAAGGGAAAAGACATCGTCAGATGAACCGACGGTAGCCTAGGTGCAAGCGTAGATGCACTTGGTACACTGCGCAAAAGGCCAAATGCAATTGGTACCGTCAGATGAACTAACGGTCCATTTTGTAGTTGTGTCGGATGATTGGAAGGAGAAGAGCTGCAGAAGACAGTAGCACCAGATGATCCGACGGTCTAAGTGGGGACACCGTCGGTCTATCCGATGCTCAATTTGAATCAAGACAGAGTTGCGTCAAGACAGATCATGAAGCACCGGATGAACCGACACCTTGGTCAGTTGAAGCGTCGGTTTATACGATGGTCACAAAAAAGCAAACAATAAGGTCTTGGCGAGGAGTCCTTCAGCATCGGATGAACCGACGAGCTGCCGTGTATAGCGTTGGATTAATTGTGTCAGAGAACTGCAAGGACTAGGTGACGTTGATGGGGCACCGAATGAACCATGGCCTAAAATGATAGCATCGGTTCATCCGACGCTACCTTTTCAGTGACTGTTGTTGGGGAGGTACCCGAAAAATTCGGAATACTACCCTAACACAAGTTACAGTTTCCAATACGTTTGAAAGTACAGTTAGGGCGCAAAGAGACTGTAATTCCCCTTGCAAGTAGCACAAGTCCCAAAAAGTCTGAATCCGTTTACACGTGCCCTTACGCCCCCTTTTATAGGGAGATGAAGGGACTTTTACATTCCGATATCACCCTCGGGCTCGGAGAATATTCCTAATGTGAACACACATAAGAATGTCTTTTCCCCCCTTACATATTCACAAGTCTGCCACTTGTTCACACTCTAAACCCGGACTTTTTGGGACTACAACTTTGACTTTGCTTCTTCCGTGATTCGTGAATGTCTTCGCCCAAAATTCCCGAATTAGGTCTTCAGCAGATTCCCGAAGTGGCTTTCGCTTCCCAGCAGGTTCGTGTGTGTCGTAGCGCCTGAGTCCCGAACAGGGCCTTCATCAGATTCCCGAACCGGAAAATCTCCGAAATTCGGACCATCAACAGTTGAGATTCCGGGCTTCCGCGTGTTCATGACTCCGCCTCTTCACCGAATCCAAGTTCCCGAACTCTGCACACCCACGAATTCGAGACTTCGCAGGTCCCAGACTTCCTGAATTCGCGAATTTCCTGCTCCTGAAAAACATACTTTGAGAATACCGTTAGACTTCGACGTTTCGAGGGTGATGTGTTTTCCTGAATTCCCCAACACTAGCCCCTCGGGGAAGCGGGTTGACTCCGACGATCCGATTCCACGAACCTTTCGGAAATTTAGTAAAAAACGTCACCCTCGGAACGTCGGAGGGGACACGCGTCACCCAGGGAGCAAAAGGCGGTTAAATCGAGGTGCACTTCGCGAAACTGCCCCTCCCCGGCTCTATAAATAGCGGACCGGCGCTGTTAAAAAATTTTTTACTGCTCTCGCGCCTTTTACGATTTTCACGTTTTCCTTCCTTCGCGGAACTAGCTTTCTCTGTTAGAAAACTCGTGAACTCCAGACCTTGCTCGCGCTTTTCTAAGGTATTCCTTTATGTTTGCTTTGTTGTTTCGTTAGTTCGTTAAACATTGGTGTAGTAATGTTACGATTTTCGTAGCTTCTTTTTCGACTATTAGTCTAAGCTGTCTGGATGCTCATATTTGCTAGGTGGCTCGCATCAGAAATACAGCTAGACCCATGACTACTGAAGAGTTGATCGCTGCTGGTCTCCCACTCGATCAAGCTGCCGAAAATGCAGATCATGCTGCACCGGCCGAAGATGCTGGATCACCTAGCGGTTCCCGAAGTCGCGAAGACGGAGAGGTTGGGTCCGATGGCGGCGAAGACGTCGGGGATGTGGATGCTGGGGTAGACGATCTCGTCATGCTGAGGACTTCTGGCCCACTGCCGCCCTCGCTTGCCTTCGGAGAGTCGAAGGTGACGAGCAACGTTATTCGTGAGTACGAGAAGGCCGTATTTTTCTCTCCTGGGGCCGGGCGCGCCCCGCTCGATGAAATAATTCCCACTCCCAAGGCCGGAGAAATTGTGGTTTTTCGGGACTTCTTCATCTGTGGGCTGCGATTCCCTTGTGATCCAGTCCTACCGGCAATTCTTGATGCATTCTCAGTGAAGATCCACCAGCTTACCCCAACGTCTTTCCTCGAAGTATCAAAGTTTATTTGGATTCTGAAGACCTTCGGGTGCAGTCCTACCATCGACGCCTTCACCAGGTTCTACGAACTGGTGATTATTCCAGAAGTTGTGAAAGGCGAAGATGGGCAGTTCTATCACAGCCAGCACGCCTGCTGTACCTTCAATACCCGACGCCAAAACACCCGACAAGGGATTACCCGAATCCAGATTTCTCCCTGCTGCAAGACCAACCTTTCCGACGATTGGAAGTCCTACTGGTTTTACCTTAAGGTCAATGTGCCGAAGCTGCCATGCCCGATCGCGCCCCTCACCGCAGTGAATGTGGGGAAGTACAACCAGCGGGCCTTAGGAATTCAGAATTGCGAGAGTGCATTCCATCTGGCTAGCACGATACTCGGCGGCCGCGACATCATCGAAGAATTCGTCGCCGCGCGAATCTGGCCTATCTCGAACGGCTGGTCCCCTGCCGAAATCGTACACTACAACGTCAACTGGGCAGATCGGCAGGTTCCTTTCCCTAAGTTCGGGATAAAACTTCGCGAGGGCCAGACCGCCAAGGACTTCATGGACGAAGTTGAGAAAAGGGTCAACGTCATGGTTGGCGAATACACCATGAACGAGTACAAAGCATACAAGGCCCTGGTGAAGCACAAGAAGAAGATCAACCGCGTCTTTTCGGAGATCTGCGGTGACAAATTTTTCAACTCTCGAGGCCCTGGTCCTAAACTGAAACTTCCTGCCGTCGCCGTGGCCAGCTGCTCAGCCGCCCCCATCAACGCTCCCCGAATCAGATCGTCAAAGCGCGGCTCGTCGCCTGCCGCCGAGGGAACCTCTTCGGGAGTGAAGCCTTCTAAGACCAAATCTCTTGAGTCGTCGAAGCGGAAGCGGAAAACCTCCGAACCTCGATCCTCGGAAGCTGAACTCCAAGTCGCCTCGTGGCTTGCCCGCATGAGCCGCAAAAAATTGAAGAAAGCCGTGAGGAAAGTTTCCTCCATCGGAGTTCGTCGAGTCCCATCCGCCTTTGACGACGACACTCTCGCGAAGACGGATAGCGTCGAAGGTGTTTTCCTCCCGCCACCGTTTAATTTTCGAGACAATTGTCCTCTTGGTTCCGAAAATGAATTCGTGGACATTGACTCCTTTTCAGATGTTGCTCCTGAGGTCCGAAGGGAGCCGTCTCCTGCTGCTGCTGAGAAGCCCACTGTTGCTGCCGAAGCTATTGCTCGCGCTGAATCCCCCCGCCGCCGCCGGTGCCCCCGTTCTTTGAGGTCGCCGCTGCTGATCAAGTTTCCTCCGAATTCGCCCGGGACCTTGAGCGGACCATTCAAAGGGATGGCCAATCTTCCGAAAATATTCCATTGGTCGAAGTTCGGGAGGTCGTCCCCGAAGACCAAGCGCCTTCTCCTTCCTTGGCCGCCTTTAACAAAAACTTTGGTACGTCTCATCGCGGCAAACTGTTGCGTGTTGGTTTCGAGACAATTGGCGTCGGGGGCAAGACGTCCAAGTTTTTAACTCTATGGAAATCGTCCACGATTGTTGATGAAACAGAAGAAGGTGCATCGGAACAACCTGAGGAAGCCGCTCAAGGCTCCGAAAAAAGGCCTCTATCTATCTCCGAAACTACCCCTTCACCTCAGGGGAAGGCCTCTTCGGGTTCGACTAAACAAGTCACTATGCAGCACTTCAGCAAGCAAGGTTCGTTGATTCTCACCGCCGCCTTGTGCAATTCGTGATTGTAGAATTTTCACTCGAGATTTATTCTTGAATTTTTCGAATTCAAGAATCTGTTGCATTCCTATTCTCCTTCGAAACTTGCGCGCTTCCATGAAGACTATACTCTCAAGTACTCTATGCTCGGGAAAGTTGCCATAGAGCGACTTTCTAAGCAGGAGAAGATTAATGAAGAACTTTCTCGGAAGTCCAAGGAGTTGGAGCGCAACTTAGGTCTCGCGGAATCCACGAACCTAGAGCTGGAAAAGAAGGTACATGAGCTGGCTGAGGCTTTGAAAAGGAGTCAGGACGAGAAGAAGGTCGCCGAAGCCGCGCTCGAGGATTCCAAGAAAGAACTGGAGAAAGTTCGGAAATCTCACGAAGATGACCTGAGTGTGATCGAGAAACTTCGGCAACAACAAGAGCGTGCTGCAAAGATTGCTGAAGATCTCCGCATCAACAATGCCAGCCTTGCTAAGTCACTAAGCTCAAAGGATCGGAAGATCGTGGATCTTGAGAAGGCGCTGGTAGAGCAAGGTGAATCTTCGAAGAAGAACATTTCGGAAATTTTGGGGAAGCTGAAACTGCTTTATGCTGAGTACCAGAAGTCCCTGAATGAGTACGGTGTTCGTCCAGCTCCTCTCCCAGATGACATTGATATCCCCGATTTCATGGACTGGCTTGAGGAGGAATTCAAGGCTCTTCCCGAAGTGATCTCTGGTGCCGGCAACTTCGCCGTGTCCTTCTCTGTGGAGAGTATTCTGAAGGTCCTTGACGATTACGGCTGCGTGGACCTGGCGAAGTTTCGCGCGAATCTCTCTCAGTTCCCCGGCGTCACCAGCGATACGATACTTCAAGAGAACCCTGACATCGTGGCTATAAAGTTGAAATTCGCGAAGGAATTCTGGATGGTTGGCGGGGCAGATATGGCTAAGACTGTTGCGTGGGCAAAGCTTGACGAGGTAATTTCTTTTTGCTCGATTTCGTGACTTATTTTCGTCGCAGGTGTTCCGGTTTCTTAAGATTTCCTTACTCTTCTCTTCCTTTCACAGCTGAGAGAAAAAGAGGAGCGAGAACGCGCCGCCGCGTCTCCCGAAGTATCGACTTCCGGGGAGAGTTCGGGAGGATCCGGCGAGGACGGCTCGGGCGGCGAAGAGCGGTGCGGCGGCGGCGGCAGCGGCGGTGACGGTGGCAACGACCGTGGACAAGTCCCCGAACCAGAAGAAGACTCACCGAAGGTGGATGTTTTGAATTAAACGACATGTTCGAACTTTTGTGTGGATTGGAGATCGGTCCGTACACTCGTGTAGATTCATCAAACTTTTACGAACGGATGTTTTGTATATTTTAACTCGCGCGGGTCCCGCAAGCTGGGCCTGCGCAGGACGTGCTACCACTACGAATTCATCGAGATAGAATGTTTGTTAGTGGTGAAGCATGGCGTCTATTCAAACAAGCACATCCTGAGCAAGATTTTTCCGATTTTTGGCTTGAGGCCTCGCTTAAATTTTCTATAGGTTGTTTTGATCTCACTTCGTTTTTCTTACTTTGCAAAAAGAGCCGTTCTGCATCCTCTACTCCGCGATCCACGAGAACTCCGAAGACGGAGCCCCTTAGCCCCTTAGCCGGTTCATCTGACTTCGCCTATGCTAGCGATGTGGCTGACAATAACGTTTGTAAACCAGGACATGTAGTAGAACTTTCATTCTAAGTTTCGTATTGATTGTTGTAATTTTTGAGGAACTATTCGGGAGTTTTTATGCGAATAAGGCAATGAATATGTTTTTTCTTTGAAAAAACGTCACCCTCCCCCACCTTGCCGTTTCGCATGAAAACTAGATTGCGGGTTCGCGAATTTTACTATTCTCGAATTTCTAGCATATCTTTCTGAGAGATGCCTTCCTTAGTTTTTGCGAACCTCGATTGCTACTGCGCAAGTCGACAAAATTTGCTCCGAATTTTGTGGACTTGACCCGACTGGCAGACTTGCCCCGGTTGATACAGCAACCCTCGGTTGCTTCAACCAAGGCTTTTCTGCGATCGTCTTATTGAGCCCCTTGCCCTTTTCTTACAATGATGATACTTGAAAAATTTTCAACGATCTATACTGAACGAGAATACACAGGCAAATCCTTAGACATTCACTTTCTCGAAATCATCATTCGATTTTTCTGATGGGAATCCCCTCGTGGATGGGATTGTGTAGGCCACAACTTGTCGTTGTCTCAGGCCTTTTCGGTGGGAATCCCTCGATGGATGGGATTTTTCTAGGCCACAACTTGTTGTTGTCTCAGGCCTTTTCAGTGGGAATCCCTCGATGGATGGGATTTCGGCTATCAGGAAGCCTTTCTCACGAACTTTTTTTTTTCTTTTTTCACGATGGAATTTCGGCTATCAGGGAGCCCTTCTCACGAACTTTTTTCTTTTTTCACGATGGAATTTCGGCTATCAGGGAGCCTGTCTCACGAACTTTTTTCTTTTTTCACGATGGAATTTTGGCTATCAGGGAGCCCTTCTCACGAACTTTTTTCTTTTTTCACGATGGAATTTCGGCTATGAGGGAGCCTTTCTCACGAACTTTTTTCTTTTTTCACGATGGAATTTCGGCTATCAGGGAGCCCTTCTCACGAACTTTTTTCTTTTTTCACGATGGAATTTCGGCTATCAGGGAGCCTTTCTCACGAACTTTTTTCTTTTTTCACGATGGAATTTCGGCTATCAGGGAGCCTTTCTCACGAACTTTTTTCTTTTTTCACGATGGAATTTTCGAGACACAAAATACGAAACATGCAAATTGGGGGAAGACTCTTTTCATATATAAATCGTAAAGAGTATTTACACGGGATCCGCCTCGTTAAAAACCTTGCCTCTTGATTTAGAGCCCCCTTTGCAAGGAAAAGAGTACGGTCCTTCTTATTCTAGAACTACGATTAAGGCATAAAACTAATTTTTTCCCGAAGTCACTTATAGACACGTGACCCGGTGTAAACTTACGAAAATTGAAAAACTGCTATCTACTACACTTATGTACAACTAAGGTCTTTATGGATAATACCTCTTTAAGCTGTCGGCATTCCACGAATATGGTAGCTCTTCGCCAGTTTGCTCCATCAGGCGAAAAGCCCCTGGCATATTTGTTTCCTTAGCTATGTAAGGCCCTTCCCATGACTCATGAAGCTTTCCTGGGTTCTCCCAATTTTTCTTTCTTTTCAAGACAAGATCACCGGTTGTGATGTCCTTCCGAACCACCTTTTTGTCTCTCCATACTCTTGTCTCTCTCTGGTATTTCTCAATGTTTTCTGCTGCTTCGAGAATTGTCAGCTCTATCATGTCTTTCTCCACCTTCTTGTCAATTTCCTCTATCTCTTTTCCTTTCAAGACTCTCATGCTTTCATTCTTTATCTCCTCCGGTGTCATAGCCTCGATCCCCGAAGAGTAGGCGAAAAGGTGTGAAACCCGTTGCCCTTGAAACCGTGGTATTGTGAGACCGATCACCTTTGGAAGTTCATCCACCCACTTTCCCTTTTTCGATCAAATAAGCATTTCTTGATTCCCGAAAAAATCGGGCCATTGGCTCTTTCAACTCGCTCCATTGGACTCGTGGATGATAAACTAACGAAAATTTCGCTTGTGTGCCTAGGGTTCCGCAATACTCTTTGAAGGTGTAGCGATCAAACCGTTTGCCGTTATCAACCGTCGGTTCTCTAGGAACTCCGAACCCCGCGGACTATGTTCTGCCAAAAGAATTTCGAACTGTTGCTGCTGTGATGTTCGCGAGTGGTTTTGCTTCTACCCACTTCGTGAAATAGTCGACCGCTACAGCCGCGAATCGGCAATTACCCTGAGCCGTTGGCAACGGGCCTACTAGGTCCATGCCCCATCTTTGCAGAGGCCAGGTTGGAGGAATTAAATGAACTGGCATTGAAGGCAGATTCTGCTGATTTGCCGTTTTTTGGCATGCTTCACATTGCCGAACCAACATCTTGGCGTCGATGTTGATGGTTGGCCAATAGAACCCTTGTTTTATCGCCTTGCCAGCCAAAGCCCTGGTGCCTATGTGTGCCCCACAAAATCCACTGTGAATTTCTTTTAGGAGTTCACGACCTTTTTCGGAGGTGATGCAGCGTAGCCAAGGTTCAGTGACTCCTGATTTGTACAATTCTCCATTTACCACAGTGTAGCCCCGAGCCCTTTGCCTCAACCTTTTCTCTTCCAGTTCATCTTGTGGTTCGTAATGTCCCCTTAGGTAGGCCATTATTTCTGCTCTCCAGTCTGGAATTTCCACCATGTTCACGATTTGAGTTCGTGAATCTTTGATGGAAGGCTCTCTGATGATTTCAAAGAACACATCCGGTGGTAGCTCTTGATTTCGGGGCCGCCGCCTTCGCGAGCTTATCTGCTTCATTGTTATCATCCCTTGGGATATCTTTGAACCGAATATCCTCTCGAAGTGTCTTTCCATTTCTCCGACTTTTTCAAGATACTTCATGAGAACTCGGATTCCCGGCCTCACTTTCCTTCTCGATGTCTTCTTGGATTACTTTCAAATCCGTTACGATTATGAAGGTCTCGCTGCCCCAAGGCTTTCATTTTTCTCGGTGCCGCAGTAGAGCTTCATACTCCGTTGTATTGTTCGTGGAGTATTCATTGTTCGCGAATACGAGCCGTGCTTGCATATCTTATGACCACGCCCGTCGGTGATGTTACAACGGTAGAAATTCCAACCCCCTTGTAACACCATGCTCCATCACACCGCACTACCCAAGGTTCGGGCATGTTTTCCTCCGTATTCCGAGTAGGTGAGGTCCGGTCCACGACGAAATGCGCGATACTTGCGATTTTATTGCACTTCTTCTTTCGAAATCCACCACATACTCGGAGAGTTCGGCACCCCACTTGATGATTCGGGTAGATGCCTCCTCGTTTGCGAACGGAGTCACTTAACGGTTGG
Source organism: Cenchrus americanus (assembly GCA_947561735.1). Classification (NCBI taxonomy): domain Eukaryota; kingdom Viridiplantae; phylum Streptophyta; class Magnoliopsida; order Poales; family Poaceae; genus Cenchrus; species Cenchrus americanus. Next base: position 4,768,445 of record OX387240.1, on the reverse strand, counting down.
TTGGTGATAACTCTTATTCTCGTGGCCCTCGAAGTAGTGCCTTAGCTTTCTTGCTGCCATGATGACCGCATACGCGATCTTCTCCAGTTCGGAATAGAAAACCTTGGAACCAGACAATGCCTCGGAGGCGAAATATACGGGGATTTGCCTCGGCTTTCCTTCTTCTTCCTTTTCCTCGTACCAAAGACCTGCGCTTACCGCCGAATTTGATGCGGACACATACGGCGAAGCGGCGATTTTGGCTCGGGAGGACGGAGCTTGGTCATGCCGGACAAGTAGTCCTTCGGTTCGCGAAAAGCTTGCTTCGAGGTTCGGACCACCGGAATTTCTTGGCACTTCGAGAACTTGGAAGAATGGCAAACTTCTTTCTGCAGCTTTGGGGATGAATCTGTTAAGGGCAGCCACTCTCCCTGTCAACTTCTGAACATCTTTCACTGAGGCTGGCTCTTGCATTTCCATCAGAGCCTTTATTTTGTCGGGGTTTGCTTCAATGCCTTTCGTTGAAACTAGACATCCAAGAACTTTTCCCTTGTGAATTCCGAACACACATTTTTCTGGGTTCAGCTTTAAGTTTGTTGTCCTCAAGTTTGCGAACGTTTCTGCCAAATCGCTGATATGGTCTTTTCTCTGAGTACTTTTGACGACTATGTCATCCACGTATGCCAAGATATTTCTCCGAATCTGCTGGTGCAGCACTATTGCTATCATTCTCGAAAACGTGCACCCCGCATTTTTCAGCCCCTCTGGCATTCTTACGAAACAAAATGTTCCGAAAGGAGTGATGAAGCTTGTCTTCTCTTCGTCCTCTTTGCGAACTCTGATTTGATGATACCCAGAGAACATGTCCAGGAGCGAAAGCATCTCACTGTTGGCTGCATCATCTACGATTTTGTCTACCCTTTCCAAGGGAAAATCGTCCTTCTTGCACGCCTTGTTCAAATCGGTGAAGTCGATACACATTCTCCATTTGCCATTCTTCTTCTTGACTGGCACAGTGTTGGCTAACCAAACTGGGTACTTGACTTCCCTGATCACTTGGGCATCCCGTAATCTCCGAACTTCGCTTCCACCGCCTTGACCTTTTCGTCGACATTTTCCAAAGTTTTTGCTTCTTGGGTGGTATCTTGTCATCCGTTTCGAGGACATGTTCGATTATGTCTCTGTCGACGCCTTGCAAATCTTTGGCCGACCATGCAAAAACATCCTTGTTTCGTTCGTAAATCGCATGAGTTCATCATCCTCTTGGGCGGCGAGGTTCGCCCCTATTATGACCGCTTTCTGTCGGGCATGTCGTCCGGATACACTCTCTTTGTTTCATCTTCTCGCGGCTATGTTACTTTTCTCTTTGTCCCGCTTCGGCTCTTCATAGGTTCCCTTTCTCTCTTCGAGTTTGCTTTCGATACACGTTCGTCCGACCGTGCGTGTGGCCCTTTTCTATGTTTCCGGCCTCTTGTTGATTGCCGAATACCGTGATAACCCCTTTGGGCGCGAGCATCTTCATGCAAAGGAACCGTTGCCTTATGACAAGATCGAACTTGTTCATGAAACCCCCCGCCGAAGATCGCAAGATACGGGTGATATATGTCAACCACATCAAAGGTGAGGTTCTCAGTTCTGGCATTCTCAAGATCTCCGAAAGAAACTGGGAGTGAAATTTTTCCAACCGGCTTGATTGGCTTCCCGCCGAATCCCTGTAATGGGTACTCTGGTGGGTCCAACATGTGCTGACTCAGATTCATTTTCTCGAATGTTTTCAGGAATAAGATGTCCGCCGAACTCCCGTTGTCCACCAAGATTTTTCCTATGACCCATCCGGCAATGTTGACTTCAATCACCATGGCATCATTGTGGATCGCGGATTTCACCGAAATCTTCTTCCGTAAAGGTGATTGGCACCTTCGCCCACTCCGGCGGGCGACTGGACCATCATTGATGATGGTATTCACAGATCTGAAGTAGTTGCTTCGCTGCTTCTTTGTTTCAAACTCCATGGCAGATCCGCCTGTGATTGGCATGATAGTCCCGAACGATGGCAATGCTTTGGAGCTCTGAGGTCCCGAACTTGACTGAGGCCTTGATGAGCTCTCTGGTGGCGGTGGCAAGATTTCCCGAATGGGTTGTGGCTGCTGGATTGACTGTATTGCTTGCGACTGAGGGAAGAATTGCTGTGAAGGCTGCCATGTTGATTGCGATTGTGGAAATTCGTCGAACCGGTACGAGCTTGGTTGCGAATTCGCGAACCGCGGCGGCCGAAGTTCGGCCGAACCGGGTTGGCATCGAGGATGCGATGCTCATCGCGTGCCTTCTCTTGTTGGATTCGTGCCATGTTCTTTTTTGTCTCGGGGCACCATTCGGTCCTGTGGCCTCTTCCATGATACTGGCAATAGAAGTGGGGATCTCTTGGGTTGTGGTTCGGAAGGTTTGAGGTTCCTCTTCCTCTCCCCCTTCCTCTTTGACTGAATCCTCCCCTGGCACTTGGCCTGCTTTCTTCTTGTTGCCGAGGATTTCCAACATTGTTTATATTTCGTGGATGCTTCGGGGTGGTGCCCTCCAGGTCATATCTCTGCCGCCCTGTCTTGCCTCGTTTCGTTCGGCTACTCTCTTGTGGTGGTCATCATCAGATAGGATGTAATCCTACAATTCCCGAAATAGTTCTTCAACTGTCTCAGGCTTCTTTCTTGTGAGGTGGGAAGCCGTTGGCCCTGGGGTGAGACCCTTGATCAGTGCCTTGATCGTTGTCTTGTCATCAGCATCGGGGATCTGAGACCTCTCGTTGCATGAATCTTCTCACGAAATTTCGCAGGTGGTTCCCCCGTCCTTCCGCTTGCGCTTATACAAATACGAGGCTTCGCCGTTGTGTCATGGAACATCCGAAACGCTTGCATGAACTTTGTTTTGAGATCTACCCACTTCGTAGATCGAGTGTGGAGGCAACGGTGAGTACCAATTCGATCTTGGTCCTTCGCAAGCTATGATGAAGGATTTGGCAAGTGCAACATCATCTCCTCCCCGCCGAATTCACGACCGACTCGTATCTCATGAGGAACCGCTGGAGTTTCCGAAACCGTTGTACTTGGGAAGAGAGACGGCTTGAACTTCGGCGGCCAAGGTGCTTTTTGCGGCCCTATTGACGATGGTGATTCGGAATCCACGAAGTGTGAGACTCCGTTTCCCGCGAAGAAGTTTTCCTTCGGGGGATTCTCTTGCGAGCGCGGGGTTCTCGCCGCGGTGTTTCTTGCCACGGGGAGCCGTTCTCTTGCTCTTTCATTTCGTCAATTTCTCTCTCGAATTGCCCGTATTTGTTCTTTTGCTTTGTTCGACCGCTCTAGCTTTTCGTAGATTTTTCTCTTCGCCCGCAACCGAGCCGCGAACTTTTCTTTATCCCTCCGTAGTTGTTGAATCTTTTGGTGGACCATGGCTAGCCGTTTGTCTATGGCATCATCATCGGCATCAACATTCTCGTGCTCTTCCTGTTCGCAGGTTGTTCTTGGATGTGAGTCGTTTTTTCTCGCTCTCGCCTTCATGAGGGCTTCGAGCTTCTCTTTTCGCCGCCGGGTCCGTTACGTTCGAGGATTCGGGAACAAACGAAGTTTCATTTCCTTGGGTGGGAAGGTGATCATCCTGGTTCGCCTGTACTGGGGCATTCTTCTTGGATTTCTTTTGAGGTGGCATCGTGAGTTTCTTTTTCGGCTGAGACACGGTGGGCGCCAATGTTGGGGAGGTACCCGAAAAATTCGGAATACTACCCTAACACAAGTTACAGTTTCCAATACGTTCGAAAGTACAGTTAGGGCGCAAAGAGACTGTAATTCCCCTTGCAAGTAGCACAAGTCCCAAAAAGTCTGAATCCGTTTACACGTGCCCTTACGCCCCCTTTTATAGGGAGATGAAGGGACTTTTACATTCCGATATCACCCTCGGGCTCGGAGAATATTTCTAATGTGAACACACATAAGAATGTCTTTTCCCCCCTTACATATTCACAAGTCTGCCACTTGTTCACACTCTAAACCCGGACTTTTTGGGACTACAACTTTGACTTTGCTTCTTCCGTGATTCGTGAATGTCTTCGCCCAAAATTCCCGAATTAGGTCTTCAGCAGATTCCCGAAGTGGCTTTCGCTTCCCCGGCGGGGTTCGTGTGTGTCGTAGCGCCTGAGTCCCGAACAGGGCCTTCATCAGATTCCCGAACCGGAAAATCTCCGAAATTCGGACCATCAACAGTTGAGATTCCGGGCTTCCGCGTGTTCATGACTCCGCCTCTTCACCGAATCCAAGTTCCCGAACTCTGCACACCCACGAATTCGAGACTTCGCAGGTCCCAGACTTCCTGAATTCGCGAATTTCCTGCTCCTGAAAAACATACTTTGAGAATACCGTTAGACTTCGACGTTTCGAGGGTGATGTGTTTTCCTGAATTCCCCAACAACTGTTAGCCAACGACTATTTGGGTGTCTTGGGCTATTATACCCCCTCCACACACCCATTTGAGACAGCTGGATTGTGTAGAAGTGCAGAGGACTGCGAGACACCTAAAAGATCATATCCAATCCTGCCAAGTGCTAAATTGTTCATCCATAGACTTGTGCATGCTTTGTGTGTGTCCTTAGTGCTAGGCTTAGCTTAGAGCTGAGTGCAAGGTTGTACCAACCTTGTGAGGTGATTCTTGACTGGATCAAGTTGTACAATATGCGCCGAAAGTCTTGGGGCCTAAGTGGCTCACCGGCAATCGTCTTCGACCCTCCGACTTGGTGTGGAGTGACGAGGATACTTCATGCGGGAGACATGGAGACCCCCTTCCTAAGTGGAGAAGCTCCTTAGTGGAGGCGGTATCAATGTGACCAAGGGAGCTTGGCGAGTGCCTAAGTGGCGAGCCTTTGTGGCGAATCAAGTGGTGCTCTTGGAGATACTTGGTGACCGGGAAGCGATACTCTTGTGTGATTGCTTTAACAACGTGAACTAGGGGTGGCTTAGTGCCTACCGATACCACGAGATAAATCACGTGTAAGAGTTTACTTCCTCTCATCTCTTTACGTTTCCGTATTACTCTCTTGCAATACTATCTTGCCTTTACTTTCCTATAGTAGTATCACACTCGGATTGGATATAGGTTGCAAAACTTATTTTGGGATGAGTGTTTCACACTAGATCAATCTTAGATTGCACATCTAGATAGATTTGATCTAGTTTATGTTATGCAAAGTAGTGAAGCCATATGTTAAAGTTTTTAAGTTGCCTAATTCACCCCTCCCCCTCTTAGGTTATGAGCATCTGATTCCTTACAGATACTGATCTTAGCACATGCTTTTGTCATTTTTCCCCTTTTGATGTTGTTTTAGAAAAATGCCCACCTAGACGTTTGTGGACTATTACAAGAAGTTTGAGTATCATTCGACTCCATCCGATGAGAAAATTTGTAGTGCTTGAAAATATGAGAGTCCCCCGTCGTCGCGGGTGCTGTCATTCCCACCGTCGTCCGCCGGCAGTTGAGGGTCGTCGGGAGTTTCTCGCCTCGCCTCCGACGCCCAGCACACCGATGTAAAAATGTCGAGAGCCACGCCGCGTGGAAGCAGGGTCCGCTAATCCCGGCGAGTAGCGACGGCGGCGACACGCCCTGAACAGTGAAGGTCCACGTGTGAGAAATAACCGCTCCCCGGCACAACTCGCGCTAGCGCATCCAAGCCGCTGTTGGTGGCCGACGGTGATCACAATAGCGTCCCCTACCAGTGAGCAGTGACCACTCCGACCACTCCACATCCACAAGGCCAAGCTTCCCTTTTCTTGTCCTTTCGTCGTACAACAAGACGCATACATATGGGCTAGCCTAGCCGTTTGGCCGCGACCACACCATGGAGCCCCTCTCCCTCCACCTCGTGTCCCCGCGCGTGCCTGGGTGTCATTCGCTTCCCTTCGCCGCGTCCGCCGCTACGCCATTGGGCTCCGGGAGGCCGATAGGCGGCGGGGTCGCCGTCCTGGCACCAGGACGCCGACGTCGCGCGCGCTCGGCTGTTGGTGTCCGCCGCCGCGGGCCAATGACGCGCCGTCCGGGAATCCGGGGGCGTTCTCTTCGGATGGACCGGCGGTACCCATTCGCCCCCGTGTGTGACCTCGACCCCGGCGCGCCGCACGGCAAGAAGGTCTTCGGGCACGCCGTTGTCGCCCGGTACGACCGCGGCGCCGGCGAGTGGCGCGTGTTCGACGACGTCTGCCCGCTCCGCCTTGCGCCGCTCTCCGAGGGCCGCATCGACGACAAGGGCTAGCTCCAGTGCGTCTACCACGGCTGGTGCTTCGATGGTGTCGGCGTGTGCAAGTTCATCCCCTAGGCGCCCGCGCTCGGCCCTCCCATGCCGCAAAGCATACTAAATGCCCGAATATTTGAAAATTTTTGACGCCATTAGATTCCACACACCTTGAAGTATTTTTGAGAATTATTCATTTTTTGAATTCAAATTCAAATTTTGAATTTGGATCGGTTGTGAACCGGTTCCCATGGTTCAACCGGTTCCCACAGTTTCCGACCCGATTCCCACCAGTTTGGTTAACCCTAGCGTGGCGTCGTACCCCTGCGTCGTGCATAATAGGATCTTGTGGTTCCACCTGAGGTAGATGTGATTTTTTAAAAAAACAATCAGTTGGTGAAATTTTTGGGAACTAACCCAAAGGCTGCACAATTGGCCATGTTTGGTACCAGGATCTAGAAGAGACTAAAGGTCATTAAAAGTTTAAAACTGCTGAACAAAGACCAAAACACTTATGAATGCACGTGGAAGAGTCTGATAGGCAGCGTTCTCAAAGATGACGTCCAAGATTACTTATGGTTTTGGTTTTTTACAATACAATTACGTATGTAAATATAAATATATACTTGAGTGCATATGAAAAGGAGTGTACCTAGAAAAAACAAAACCACAAATAATTTGAAACAAACAATAGCACATGCAACCATAGCGATCTTTTCAGACTCTGTAGCTGAACTGGACGTACTTCCAAATTAAATCTTGAATCACGACAACTCAACCAGATAAACGTGCAAGAAATTTCACCATTTTTGGCAAAAAGATTTGCTTGCCATTTCAATCAGAGAACGAGGGAGTGCTGTAGTGTGGTGCCGACGCGGACTGCGACTCCACACCCACACAAGGCCCCAAGCATTCTTGTACGCATTCCTCCTCTTCGTGCGCACACCGTTAGCTGGCACCCCGCCATGGAGGCCCTCTCCCTCCAGCTATTGCTCCAGCGCACCGGGCGCCCTTCGCTTCCCCTCGTGACAACCGCGCCGTCAGGCTCCAAGAAGCTGGGCAGCACCCGCGCAGCGCCACGACGACGGCGTCCCGGCGCCCCGCTGTCGGTGTCCGCCGTAGCCACCGAGACGCCATTAACCCAGGAAGTGTCACCGCGGTCCGGGAATAAGGACGACGACGACGCGTTCGACTGGCTGGACCAGTGGTACCCATTCGCCCCCGTGTGTGACCTCGACCCCGGCGCGCCGCACGGCAAGACGGTGCTCGGGCTCCGCGTCGTCGCCTGGTACGACGCCGGCGCCGGCGAGTGGCGCGTGTTCGACGACGCCTGCCCGCACCGCCTCGCGCCGCTCTCGGAGGGCCGCATCGACGGCAAAGGCAGGCTCCAGTGCGTGTACCACGGCTGGTGCTTCGACGGCGCCGGCGCCTGCAAGTTCATCCCCCAGGCGCCGGCGCTCGGCCCTCCCGTGCACAAGAACGCCAAGGCCTGCGTGGCGTCGTACCCGTGCGTCGTGCAGAACAGGATCCTGTGGTTCTACCCGAGGACGGAGCCGGAGTACAGGGACGTGCTGGAAAAGAAGCGGCCGCCATACATCCCCGAGATCGACGACCCGTCGTACGTCACCGCGTTCGGCGTCAGGGATCTCTTCTACGGGTAAAGAAATTAAAGGCTCCTGAATTCCTGATGCTTCGATATTACACCTGCGTTGAACATCGTCAGTCAGTCACACACTTTCGGTTGCAACATTCTTGGCTCGCAGGTATGATATTTTGGTAGAGAACATCGTGGACCCTGGTCATCTCCGGTATGCGCACAAAGGGCTACTACCCAGACTCCCCAGCAAGGAAGACCCTGGAAGATATGTCCCTGATCTTTCATGAATGAATACCACCACTTATGTTTGACATGTCCAGAATTCTTCAGAAAGCTTAATTAAACCGTTGATTGAGAAAGTTCATTGCTTCACAGTTGAGCATGATCAAGAAGGCGGCGATCCAATGGATATGAAGATAGAGCAGGCGGGCATAGACGGGTTCAAGAATGCGATGGAAGGTGGCAACTTCAGGTTCATGGCGCCTTGCACGGTGCAAGGCACATCGACTGACAAAGTGGTATGCACGCATCCCCATTCCTTCTGGCAGTAATGCGAGGTGTATCAGGACATACTGGCAACTAGCACTGCTCCTTCTGTCCCTGCAGGCTGCTAATGGCAAGACGCCACCATTTTTCATGCTGGTGGCCTTCTGCATCCCGGTTGGTCCCGGAAGGAGCAGGTTGATATGGGGTTTTCCCACCAACGTTGGGGCTTGGCTCACCAAGATCATACCACGATGGTTCATCCACATCAGCGCGAACAGCGTTATAGATTCAGATGCTTTCCTCCTCCATTTGCAGGTAACCGATCAAAAGAGAAAGATAGAATTAACATCGATCGCATGAGCTCAAGCTTTCCAATCACCTGTTCAATCCTTATGGTGCAGGAGCGCAAGTATGCTGCGGCGGGCCTTCACAACTGGCATAACGCTTCCTATGTTCCCACATCGTCAGACAGCATGGTCGTCGCATTCAGGAGCTGGTTCAGGAAGTACTGCAAGAATCAGATCGGCTGGGCAGCTCCACAAATGAGTAACCTGCTGCCACCGACACCTACAAAAGTTGAACTCCTGGAGAGGTAACTAAATCAAATAGCAAACGCTAATGATGACTTAGCAGTGAACTCTAAGATTAATTATGTCGTGCTTATCTCCTGACGTTAAGTATTTTTTTTTATCACCAGGTACTGGTCACATGTGGTGCAGTGCACCAGCTGCAGCGCCGCTCTGAAGGCCATGAAGGCGCTCGAGGTTTTCCTGCAGGTTGCGTCAGTCGCCATGGTCGGCTTCCTCGCCGTCGCTAATGAGACCCTGCTCACGTCGGCTGTTCACATAGCCATGGTCGTATGTGCTGCTGTACTGTGCTTCATCGCATCTCGTTGGCTAGCTAACTTCATAGAGAAGAGCTTTTATTTCCAAGATTACGTCCATGCTTACAAATGACATGTTAGGAGTCTCGTGTGTGTTTCTTGCTGGGAAATTGCAGTCTTTTGTGATCGAAAACGGCTTGTCTGTTGTCTCTTGCGTAAGATGACTTGAACCAAACCATGCTTATTAACTAGTTTGTCACGTTGACACCCGGGCGATCAAATGCAATATTAATCACATGCAAAATCCATTCGACTTATCTTCTTCTCCTTTTTCATGGTATTTTTCTCTCCGAACAAATCAGTTGTACAAATTAGCGGTTCGGCACGTAATATTTTTCTCTCGGAACAAATAAGTGGTACAAATCAGCAAAAGATGTGACGAATAGTCACCTACAATCTATATAAATGCACCCACTGAATATCATGAATTTTGTTTCTCTCAACATGCAAGCCACCCACATCATGCAATGGAAACCTGTCGCCATACAAAAAGGATGAGCTAAAAATTAGCCAACTCCAAAAAATACTTTAATTCATTAGCTCTCCAAACCGAGCTAATGGGGGATTACTTTTATATATGGATAACAAAATATCAGAAATATCCGTGCACTAAAATTTACATTTTTTTCTCTAGATCCCCTATGAATAAAATGAACTTTTATACCACTAAATAACCTAAACATTAGCCCTAACTTTAAACAAGACAGGCGCATTGTAGCCAACTAAAATTGAGATCAACACAAATACCTCGGGTGTCACTCGTCTTAAGAACTTAGAGGTGGATAGATTAGTTGTCTGCGCTAACAAAAATAATAAAGTTAACGCTAATGATCTATTAAGTTATGATGAAAGGGAGGAAAGGCTGCAGGAAGCTCTCAACCACGCTGGTGGTTTCCTAAACGAGAGCTTGTTTGATGCAGAGAATGCTCATATTCTAGATCTCTCTCATGTCAGTCGAAAGAAACAATTTAATAAGGCCAAGACACAAAAAATTGGCAATCTTCCCAAGAAGCCAAAAACCCCTTCAAAGATTATTATAAAATGAAAGGGGTATTCTGGAATAGCAGAGGTCTTGCTGACTTGGCTAAACACAGATTTTTGGCTGAACTACTTAGAGAAGAGCAAATTAATTTTATTGCTCTCTCTGAAACTCGTCGTGAGTCCTTTCCTAATCATGTCCTTAAAAATTTATGTGCTGGACGTGATTTTCTTTGGCACACTATGGCTCCCCATGGCAGATCAGGTGGGATCTTGCTGGGGGTCGATCTTAGTGTGTTTGATATTTCTGCTATCGATGAGGGGGATTTTAATGTTAAATTCACCCTTAGATGCAAGTCAACTGACTTCAAGTTTGTCTTTTATTCTATTTATGGACCGGCACAACCACAAAACAAGGGCGCGTTTCTTGGTGAACTCGCTAATACCTGCTCAAAGGAGAACCTTCCTTTTCTCGTTGGCGGGGATTTCAATATTATGCGAAAACCTGAGGACAAAAGCTGTGGAGATTTTGATACTAAATGGCCCTCCCATTTAATACTGTCATTGAGTCCCTTGATCTTAGGGAAGTTGTCATGACAGGTCGCCAATTTACTTGGGCGGGTGCGGGGGATAATCCGACTTATGAAAAGCTGGATAGAGTTTTAGCTTGTACGGAGTGGGAGTTAAATTTCCCCTTGGCTAAGGTCGAAGCTAGAGACCGGAACATTTCAGATCATACTCCACTAGTTGTGTCCACAGGTGCTTCCACTCACCAGTCCGGATCCAGACCCTTTCGATTTGAGAGGGGATGGCTCCTAAAGGAGGGTTTTTACGACATGGTTGCAAATATTTGGCGATCAGACAACTCTAGATCTTCTCCCCTACAAAGGTGGCAGTCCAAGATCCGTAGACTTAGGCAACATCTTAGAGGCTGGGCGTCAAATTTGGTGGGCTCCTATAAAAAGGAGAAAATACTCTTTTGGCTCCACTGCAAGATTTTGATAAAAAAGCTGAAATTGATAGGCTTGATTTAAAGCACTATCTTAAAGAGCGGCTCGTTTCGCTTTTGAGGGAGGAAGAGATTAAGTGGTATGAGAGAGCTAAGGTCAAAACTCTCTTGGAAGGGGATGCTAATACAAGGTTCTTTCACCTTGTTGCCAATGGCAAACACCGTAAGCAGCCTATCTATAGGCTCGAGGATGACAATGGTGTTGCTGTTATTCTGACCGTCTTAAATGCCACATCACGAATTATTACAAAAATCTGTTCGGGATCCCAGAGTAGATGGAAATCACCTTGATGGAGGATCAGATTCATGATATTCCACAAGTATCCGATGAGGAAAATGAGATCCTCATTGCCGATTTCATTGAAAATGAGGTGAGAGAGGCGGTCTTCCAAATGGAGCATAACAAGTCTCCTGGACTAGATGGCTTCCCAGCTGAATTCTATCAGGTGTTCAGGGGGTGATTAAAGATGACCTTTTGGCTATGTTCTATGATTTTCATAAGGACAGTCTTGACCTTTTTAGCCTCAACTTTGGGATCATTACTTTAATTCCAAAACTGAGAATGCCACTAAGATTCAGCAATATAGACCGATTTGTGTCCTCAATGTTAGTTTCAATATTTTTACTAAAATTGGAACTAACAGGCTAAATAAAGTAGTAAGGACGGTGGTGAGCCCAACACAAACTGCCTTCATGCCTGGTAGGAATATCATGGAAGGTGTTCTTATTCTACACGAGACCATCCATGAACTTCATAACAAAAAATCTAATGGAGTCATTTTTAAGATTGACTATGAAAAGGCCTATGATAAGGTTAAGTGGTCATTCCTCCAGCAGACTTTTCGCATAAAAGGTTTCTCATCTAAATGGTGTAGATGGATCCAAAACATGGTTTCGGGAGGGAGTGTGGGAATCACAGTTAATGATGACATTGGACCATACTTCCAAACGAAACGGGGGCTCAGACAAGGGGATCCTATGTCTCCTATCTTATTTAACATCGTCGCTGACATGCTAGCCCTGCTCATTAATCGAGCGAAAGCAGATGGGCAAATTAGAGGGGTGATACCCCATCTAGTTGATGATGGTTTGTCTATCTTACAATACGCAGACGACACTATAATCTTGCTAGAACATGACCTTGAGCAAGCTAAAAATCTTAAGCTCCTTTTATGTGCTTTTGAGCAGCTTTCGGGGCTGAAGATTAACTTCCACAAGAGTGAAGTCTTCTGTTATGGTGCGGCCAGAGAGATGGAAGCTTCATATACTTCTCTCTTTGGTTGTAATTCGGGACGTTACCCTTTCAGATATTTAGGTATTCCAATGCATGATAGATAACTCCTAAATTCTGAATGTAGTAAAGTCGAAGAACGCTTCCAGCAAAAGCTCTTGTGTTGGAAAGCAAAATATGTATCCTATGGGGGGGGTTGGTTCTGCTGAATTCAGTGTTAAGTAGACTACCCATGTTCATGATGTCCTTCTTTGAAGTTCCTAAGGGAGTTCTTAAAAACCTGGATCATTTCATATCCAGATTTTTTTGGCAAGGCTCTGCTATTAAACATAAATATAGACTTACCAAATGGGACATCTTGTGTCGCCCCAAAGATCAGGGTGGCCTTGGGATTTTGAACTTACACCTACAAAACAAATGTCTGTTGGCTAAGTGGTTAGTGAACCTTTTGAACACTGAAGGGACCTGACAATCTTTGCTAAGGAACAAGTATGTGAGAACCAAAACCCTCACGCAAGTATCATCAAAACCAAATGACTCTCACTTTTGGAGAGGACTCATGCGTATTAAAGATGAGGTTTTGTCTAATGGTTCTTTCGTTATTAAAGATGGAACCAACACGAGATTTTGGGATGATACGTGGATAGGTGATAAGCCGCTCAAGGATACATACCCATCCTTATACCATATAGCGCGAGATAAGCATGTCATGGTTTCTAAGGTTTTGTCCTCTAGACCCCTTAATATTTCTTTCCGACGGTCTTTGGTGGATAACAACCTGAACCATTGGCTTCACCTAGTAGCTCGGGTCTCTAATGTTGTTCTGGTGGATGATAAAGACTATTTTAAATGGAGGCTGACAAAAAGTGGTTTTTTCACTGTTCGGTCACTGTATCTACATGACATAGATACTCATCCACCTTTTCAACATAGGAAGATCTGGAAGTGGAAATACCTCTAAAGATTAAAATTTTCCTTTGGTTTCTTCAGAAGGGGGTCGTTTTGACAAAAGATAACCTTGCAAAGAAAAATTAGAAAGGGAACCAACAATGTGTCTGTTGTAATTTTAATGAAACCATTCAACACCTTGTTTTTATATTGCCCTTCCGCAAAAATGATTTGGAGGATTATTTTCTATGCTACTAATTTGACCCAGCCTAGATCTATTAGCCATATGTTTGGTACGTGACTTAATAATCAACATAAAGACTATAAGCCCCTGATCTGGGTTGGTGTCGCTGCCATTTGCTGGACTATTTGGAAATGCCGGAATGATATAATTTTTAAAAAGACGGAGTTTAATTCGCTATTGCAGGTTATTTTCAGGGGAGTTTACTGGCTACGCTTCTGGGCCCAGTTGCAGCATAAGGAGCAGGCTAAGTATACCCTCATCATCATGAGCAGAAAATTAGAAGTCGTTGCTCTACAGATTGCTAATGGAGGATGGAACAATTTTTATCGTTTACATTGGTCGGGGCTTGTTGTTGCCTGTTACTGCTTTTTTTACCCTTTTGTGGACGGTTCTTTTGAACTCTGTAATAATTGGTTGTGTACATCTTCGGATGTAGAGGCCGGATTTAATTATCCAATATCTTAGAAAAACTAAAATTGAGACGTCTAAACTTTAATTTTAGTCGGTCCAAATAGACGTCTAAACTTCAATCACATAGGTAGTACTCTTCAATTTATTTCAATGTACGCACATGTTTTTACCTTTAGTAAGTTCTGATAACTACTTTATGTGTTTTTCTCCATCATACAACATTTTAGTGCATGTGAGACGACTAGTTTATGCAATCTATTGAAGAATTCGAAATTGAAGCCCTACTCTCCATACTTTTTTCTTGGATACACATGGGGTGTTTGGATGCAGGGTAAATGGGATAAATATAATGGGGCAAATTTGCCTTAAATTATCCCAATGAAACAAAATATGTGTGGTAAATGTGGTGGAACAAATATGTAGCCTGTCTAATTTCATTTGCCTCTCAAAAGTGTCAAATGTGGTAAATTTACCCTAACAATCCAAACATGAACGTGATTTAGACTTGTAAAAGAATTTCCTTACGGGGTAAGACCTCCCTACCCTATAAATATAAAGGATCACGACCGATTGAGATAATCACAATCGAATTTACCTTTTATCGTATTTACCTTTTCGTTCCTCTTTACCCTACTTTTACAACCCTATGTGCTTACCTCTGCGACATGAGAGGACATCATAGCTGGCCTGCCGAGTCTAGGACAATCCAAGGTGCGCCTACCCTGACAGGGTCCCTCCTAGGCGTACGTTCTTTGGTTTCTCGCCAGTGAACCCGACGACCCCAGTCTAACCGTCCTCAAAATTGGCAAGTCTGATCGTCCCTAAAATTGGCAAGTCTGACCGGTGCCTCCAAGTTCGAAATAAAATGAGGAGTCCTGATATATTTATGCTTGTAAAAGGATTCCCTTGCGTTGCAAGACTTCCCCACCCGTTTTTCTAAGTACTTGCATCCAACCAGATAGCTTTAGCTGTTTCTTTTGACGTAGATTCACTTGATCTCTTCTTCAATTTCATTAATATTACCCTATACTTGGGATTCTCTTCGCGGCTGTTCCGGAGCGGGGTACTGCTGTCTCGGGGGTTGAAGGGCCGTCCTGTTCATATGTAAAGGAAAGAATCGCACAGTTTCTCTCTTCCTACGGCAGAACCCCACGGCAAGAAAAGGGACCAATGCCCAGTCATGAAGGTTTGAATTCCATGGCCACGCATCTCCGAAGGGATTCGAACCCCTCCCGTGGGTTATTCACGGTTTTCGAAGTTGGTGGTTAACATTGACACATGTAATCCCTCTTGTCAGGAAACTAAATATAAAGGGCCACGGTCGGCTGAGATAATCACAATCAAATCTACCTTTTATCGTATTTACCTTTCTGTTCCTCTTTACCCTACTTTTCCAACCCTATGTGTTGTTCCTCTACTACATCCATGACATGAGAGGACGTCCTAGATGACCTGCCGAGTCTAGGACAACCCAAGTGCACCTACCCCGACGGGGTCCCTCCCGAGCGGGTGTGTTCTTTGGTTTCTCGCCGGTGAGCCCGGCGACCCTGGTCTGACCGCCCCCAACGCGATCTGACCGCCCTACGCAGAGGAGCAACAAGGAGCTCCTCCGCCGCATGCTTTGTTGGCTCCTAGAAAGGCGAAAACACAAGCTCAACGCCCGAACTCACTTGAAAAGCGAGTGAAAAACAACCAAGACCTTGTTTAGTTGGCTAAATTTTCCAATTTTTTCTCCACTCTCTCTCCATCACATCACATTAAATACGCCAAAAGACATATGTTCGGAGTATTAAATATAGGTTAAAAAATAATTAATTACGCAGTTTTGATGTACTTTGCGACACGAATCTTTTGAGCCTAGTTAGACCATGGTAGGATAATATTTACCACAAACAAACGAAACATGCTCTAATGTGCTTCAGGAGTTCCAAACGTTGAAAAGACAAATTTTTCACCGAACTAAAAAGAGGAACTCCTACTACTCGCATTTTAAACGACCAAGTTGCCTAGCCCCTGTTATGATCCTACTCTTGCTCCCGCGCACAGAGATCCCCTGGTAAGAAGGCGGCGATCCAATCAAAATCAACATTGATCCAATCAACGCAAGATGAGGAGAGGCACAGCATCCGGTTCGTAGCGCCATGCATGTTCCATGGCACAGGCATTTCCCTCTCCTGTTTTGTCAATGCAAAGATTTGAAGGGAAACGGGGTGGCTACGCTAGCGCAAAACAAAATTTTCCCCGCAAAACAGGAACAACTGCTGTCAGAGATCACGGGATTACCATTAGACGCGCAGATGCAGCGGAACCGTCTCGATGTAGATGAACGCGTCGAGGGTAGCAGGCAGTGCAGTTGCTCACGTCCTTCTTGACTTGCACGTGCGGCTCGTCCGATCCAAGTGCTCCAGATGCAACACCTCCAAGGTATCCACACGTACGGAGAAGGAAGCGACGCACGCCGGACTGCTAGGTCCGCGAGTGCGACGAGGAGAGAGCGTTGGCAGCGCGGCTGCTACTTGAGAAAGTTGTGTCTTTTCAGGAGGGGTGTGGTCCATATTTATTGGGAGGAAAACCCCCACACCATCGTCCATTAGCAATATGGGACTAATAGATGGTGTACCCCTTCCAACGCTAATGGGCTTTACAACATTTGTGGCCCATTAGGACTTTTACACTATAATGGATCAAATCCATCTGAGTTCACTAGTGGATCAAATCCAGTTGGCTCTAGAGCATATTTCCAACAGTCTCCCACTTGCACTAGAGTCAACTATGCAAGTATATTCATCCTCATTCGGCTTCCAACCCCTGTGACCCTATAGGTTCACGTACACATAGACTTGACCCGAGTACACTACTCGATCAATAGTTGATAGCGGCCTCTAGCAAGACGTGTCAACTCCTATGCATACGTAAAGATCTTATCAGACAAACTATCACAACAATTCATACATGCTATTCCCTTTGCCTCACGATATTTGATCTAGCTCCAAGCTGACCTCTCTTTCTCGACACTGTGATTCGGATCATCAAAAGGGGGTTAACCCTTAACCCAGCATGGCCATGCATTTCTTGATCCGATCACTCGAGGGGCCCAGAGATATCTCTCTCAAGTAGAGGGGCAAATTCTATCTTGATTGACCATGCCTCACGAAGCATGCTTCCCGACAAACCCGAAAGTCATCTTTATGACTACCCGCCATTACGGAGTAGCGGTTGATGGCCCCTAAGTAGGTCCATTCACATCTTGAGTACATGCGACAATCTCAAGTCTAAGGACATAGCGTATACATTGTGTAAACGAGAGAACAAGGTCTCAAATTGGGTCGGTCCAGCCCCATGTCATACATGTGCCCACATTTTTAGTTATACATCTCCATGTTCATGACTTGTGAAACATAGTCATAAACTAATTCATGTGCTAGTCATTAACTCATACTAGGGACAACTTTTGAATAACCATACAAGTAAAAGAGTTTCACAAACAATTCACATAATTGCCAATCAAATACAAGTCGCCTTTCATGGATATTCAATAAAAGAACCAAGTGACATGGATATAATGAAATATAATCATCTCTATAATTCCTTATAGGACATATTTCTAACATTCTTCCACTTGCACTTGAGCTAATCTAAGAATATGTCTAATACCCATAGCTCTCATGTGCGCCTCATGCTTAGGCTGTGGAAGGGGTTTTGTCAAAGGATCTGCAATATTCAAATCCGTGTGTACTTTGCATATCTTGATATCACCTCGTCTAACGATCTCTCGTATCAGATGAAATTTCCGTAGTACATGTTTATTCTTTTGGTGGTTCCTTGGCTCCTTTGCTTGCGCAATAGCCCCATTGTTGTCACAATAAAGATCCAATGGGCTAGAGACACTCGGAAACACACCAAGTTCAGAAAGGAACTTCCTTATCCAAACACCCTCCTTTGCAGCTTCCGAAGCCGCGATGTACTCGGCTTCGTTGTAGAATCGACCACTTGTCTCTTGCTTGGAACTCTTCCGGCTCACGGCTCCACCATTTATCGTAAATACGTATCCCGATTGCGACTTTGAATCGTCTTGGTCGGTTTGGAAACTAGCATCGGTGTAACCCGTTACAACGAGCTCCTCCTCACCTCCATAGACTAGGAACATGCCTTTAGTCCTTCTTAAGTACTTAAAAACATTTTTAACCGCCGTCCGGTGACCCTCACCGGATCGGATTGGTATCTTCTTGTAACACTGTGTGCATACGAAATATCTGGACGTGTACATATCATTGCATACATAATAGATCCGATGGCCGAAGCATACGGTATTCTACTCATGCGTTCCCGCTCATCAGTTGTCGAAGGACACTGAGTCTTGCTAAGATGTATGCCATGTGACATAGGCAAGAACCCTTTCTTCGCCTCTTCCATGTCGAACCTTTTCAACACTTTATCAATGTAAGTGTCTTGGCTTAATCCTATAAGCCCTTTTGATCTATCTCTATAGATTTTGATGCCCAAAATGTATGCCGCCTCACCTAAGTCCTTCATTGAAAAACTATTTTTCAATGAGAACTTAGCGGCCTCAAGCATAGGAATGTCATTTCCAATCCGTAATATGTCATCCACATATAAGATTAGAAATACTACAGAGCTCCCACTTGCCTTCTTGTAAACACAAGGCTCTTCTTCACTCTGAATGAAGCCAAACCCTTTTACCACCTCATCAAAGCGAAGGTTCCAACTTCGAGATGCTTGCTTCAATCCATAAATGGATTTTTTGAAGTTTGCACACCTTTCCAGCATTGGTTGGATCAACAAATCCCTCAGATTGTGTCATATACACATCCTCAGTCAGATTTCCATTTAGGAAAGCTGTTTTGACATCCATCTGCCATATCTCATAATCGAAATATGCAGCTATAGCTAGAATGATCTGAATAGATTTAAGCATCGCTACGGATGAGAATGTCTCGTCGTAGTCAACTCCTTGAACTTGTCGAAAACCTTTTGCAACAAGTCGAGCTTTATGGATGTGAACATTTCCATCCATGTCCCTCTTCTTCTTATAGATCCATTTGCACTCTATGGGTTTAACACCATCTGGCGGGTCAACCAAGTTCCAAACTTGATTGTTATCCATGGAATCTATTTTGGATCTCATGGCACTTTGCCATTTCTCGGAATCTGGGTCCATCATTGCTTCCGCATATGTCATAGGTTCATCATTGTCTAACAACAATATGGCGCGCTCTCCCGCGATCATGAGATTGAGCTTATCAGTTGCGCGACGTGCCCTTTCAGACCTTCGTGGTTGTGGTGGTGCTTCTCTTGCCACGGGCATCTCAACTCGTTCAACTACATTAGCATCAATTGTGAAATCTTGCCCAACCGGCCCATCTTGAACTTCTTCAAGATACACCTTCTGTCTACATCTTTCTTCTTTAAGAAACTCTTTCTCTAAGAAAACGTCGTTCCGAGCGACAAACACTTTGCCTTCTGACCGGTTGTAGAAATAATATCCCAAGGTTTCCTTTGGATATCCTACGAATATGCACTTGTCCGATTTAGGTGTTAATTTATCTGATTGAAGTTTCTTCACATAAACCTCACAACCCCAAATTTTCAGAAAAGACAAACTGGGAGTCTTACCAGTCCACATCTCATATGGTTTCTTAACTACGGACTTAGAAGGTACCCTATTTAAAGTGAAAGCTGCGGTTTCTAGAGCATAACCCCAAAATGACAATGGTAGGTCCGACTGGCTCATCATTGATCGGACCATGTCCAATAAGGTTCGATTACGTCGCTCGGATACACGGTTTCTTTGAGGTGTTCCAGGTGGCGTAAGTTGTGGAACAATTCCGCAACTCTTTAGATGACTGCTAAACTCATGGCTCAAATACTCACCTCCACAATCAGAACGCAAGGTCTTGATTTTCTTGCCACGTTGATTTTCTACTTCTCTCTGAAATTCTTTGAACTTTTCAAAAGTTTCAGACTTGTGCTTCATTAAATAGACATAACCATATCTACTTAAATCATTAGTGAACATTATGAAGTATTGGTATCCACCTCTAGCTGTCGTACTCATTGGTCCGCACACATCCGTATGTATGAGTTCCAGTAAGTCTGAGGCTCTCTCAGGAAAACCTGAGAAAGGCATCTTGGTCATCTTGCCTAGCAAACAAGCTTCACATGTCTCGTAGGATTCAAAATTAAACGAAGTTAAAAGTCCATCGTTATGGAGCTTCTTCATGCGCTTTTCACTGATGTGACCCAAACGACAATGCCATATGTAGGTAGGACTTAAATCATTAGGTCGAGACCTTTTAGCACTTATGTTACAGATAGGTGAATCATCAAGATTTAAAACAAATAAGCCATTCACAATGGATGCACAAGCCACAAACATATTATCCTTAGAGATCACACAATCATTGTTTTCACTCGCGAATGAATAACCATCCTTCATCAAACATGAAGGGGATAAAATGTTTCGACTCAAACTAGGAACAAAATAACAATTACTCAACTCCATAATAAATCCTGATGGGAGGTGGAGTTGCATCGTCCCAACGGTCAACGCAGCAACTCTTGCATTATTGCCCACACGGAAATCAACTTCTCCTCGTTCCACACTTCTACTTCTTATCATTCCTTGCATCGAGTTGCAAATATGAGCAACCGATCCGGTATCAAATACCCAAGAATTAGTATAAGAATCAGCGAGGAAAATATCTGTAACATAAACATTAAGTGTACCTAAAGTGGAAGTACCCTTACTTCCCTTGCTTTTCATAGAAGCTAAGTACAATGTTGTGGGAAAAGCCGCAGCTCTCGCACACGAACAATGAGAGAAGACAAAAGCTCAAGAACCAAAACCAAAACTCAGGACAAAGGACAACCAAAAGTTCTTTACTCAACAGTTGATTTCTCAAAAGTCGATCCCCTTTACATGTGCCGGTCCGTCTCCTTTTATAGGGAGGCGGGCGGACTTTTTTACATTCCGAGAACACCCTCGTGTAAAACGAATCAAAACGGAATGTGCTAGGCTATCTTCGGGTAATCTCCAATTGGGCCTCCACGTAATCGGCGCTTCATGATGTCATGCCGCAAATCGCGGCGCCTTTCCAGCTCTCATCTCGTGCGCCTGTCGGGAAGAAAAAATCCCCTGGCCTCTTGGAGATCCCCCCTTTCGCCTAACACCCATCGTCACCTGAAACAGAAACCACACTCAAGTTTGAATTCATTAAGTGTTAGGAACGACGAAACCCCCTGCTCGAATCCCAGGTCGGGGCCCTCTGTGTGAATAACATTCGCTCTAGGGGTTTCGTCGTGGAATGAGTTGACAAACGCAATTTTGCCGCCCTGTGCTGAGTCGGATTTGTGCTGATGGCTTTGGCGGCGACGAAGGGTATTTGCCAAATCGCAATGCCTAGAAGGTGGGAGTGTAATCTACTGCCTCTGAGGTTTTTCCGCCGGCGTCCTTCGCATAGCTGTTCTCCACTCTTTGGGTATGCGAAGGCTCGATTCCGAATCCCCCCAACATACAACTTACAATTTCTTTTCCAGTGACCGATTTTCTTACAATGAAAACATTCAGCCTTGGCAGATGGACCAGCCTTTGGCGCCTGGTTTGGCATTGGGATCTTATACTTGGCCTTACCTTTCTTCTTCCAAGAATTGCCCTTCCTTTTAAAGATCAGCTTGTTTTGGATCGCCATCACATGACTACTGCCCGTGCTTTTCTTAACGTTATCATCTATTGGTAAGGGGGTGCCTAGAACTCCTTCCCTTTTCTCAGCTCTGAGAACAATTCTCATATTACGAATCCAATTCGTAAAGTTTGTTCCAGTCAACTTGTCCTTCTCAAGGACCGAATGCAAGGTAAACGATGTGGTGTTGCTAGGTGCCTTTAATCTACAACAGAATAATAAATGCAAAACACTAAGAGAATATATCCATGACAGAGTAAAATAAAAGAATTTACTCCCACTAAAATCAATATCCCCACATTGATACTTAGTGATTCAGAATCCACAACTAACAAGTCTACTAGTGAGCTTTTGTGTCACCGCTAGTAAACAAGGTAGATCGGTAAGCAACTCTTTGCTAATCATATCACATATGACTCCTGTTGTTGGGTGACATCTTTATGTCTAGGCTCCCAACCTTTATGCCCCAAAGTCCTTAACCTTTAAGATGACTTTGATAAGTAAACCAACACTTTGTGTGTAAGTATCCGATACAAACCCGTCTAGTCAAGGAAAACTAGTGGCACCCTAATTTCATAGACCCACCACTAATTGTACAAGACATGGGACGGTGGCAAGTGTTGGGAGGGCATGTTAACTTAAAATTCCAAAGGGATCGTTCTACTCGTAACATCACACGCAAGAAAATAACATTGTCGCATGTAAAAGTAGAACGGTAAGAACGACATTTACACAGTTGTAACACGGTATGGCCTATTGTCACATGGTGATCTCCATCTCCATTGACCTGTACATCATGTTGATCTCCATCTCCATGATCTGTGTGTACCATCCTCCATGTGATGAGTCCTCCAAGAACTATCTAACGCGTGCTAGTAATGAAAGTTACACAATCACGTATTATATCATCACAAATTGGTACGCAGACCATTACATTAATTTTGACAATACATGTGGCTCCAGCCGTATTGCCGTACGCGTGACACGCAGGTCACGAAAAAATTACACACATGCATCACATACACATATAGGCCATACCGATCACAAAACCTGCAAAACAGATTATCGCAATTCCGACGTCCAAACTTAAAACGCCCGAAAACCCATCTTGCAAGCCGAATTTGGCAAAACTAATTTCGCCGAGACCAGCAAAGCTGGTTTATCACATGTGTAACATTTTTTGTAGATCAATTTTCATATAGAAAACTTCTTCATCCGAGTTAACCACGAAAAGTTATGGCTGTTTTACCGAACAACATGTTTTCTGGTTTTCCCGGGCCGGTAGCAGATCCAATTTGCCGCCGCCACGCATCCCATGCGCCTGGAACTTGACCTAGCTTCGATTCGACCAATCCAATTGATCTTCTTCTCGTTGTGACTGGATTTACGTGTATCACTTAACTCTGATGGCGTAATTCCGACCGGTAGTAGTAATTCGTTACACGACCATCACGTCAAGAACACGAAGCCGATCAAAACTTTGATCTACATCTGCATATCTCCATATGCACACATCCCGAATCTAAAACTTAGTAGCTACGGCTCTGATACCACTGAAGGGAAACGAGGTGGCTACGCTAGCGCAAAACAAAATTTTCCCCGCAAAACAGGAACTGCTGCTGTCAGAGATCACGGGATTACCACTAGACGCGCAGATGCAACGGAACCGTCTCGATGTAGACGAACGCGTCGAGGGTAGCAGGCAGTGCAGTTGCTCACGTCCTTCTTGACTTGCACGTGCGGCTCATCCGATCCAAGTACTCCAGATGCAGCACCTCCAAGGTATGCACACGTACGGAGAAGGAAGCGACGCACGCCGGACTGCTAGGTCCGCGAGTGCGACGAGGAGAGAGCGTTGGCAGCGCGGCTGCTACTTGAGAAAGTTGTGTCTTTTCAGGAGGGGTGCGGTCCATATTTTTTGGGAGGAAAACCCCCACACCATCGTCCATTAGCAATATGGGACTAATATATGATGTACCCCTTCCAACGCTAATGGGCTTTACAACATTTGTGGCCCATTAGGACTTTTACACTATAATGGATCAAATCCATCTGAGTCCACTAGTGGATCAAATCCAGTTGGCTCTAGGGCATATTTCCAACAAGATTAACCTTCTAGTACTTCTAATGAACCCGGAGAGCAGCTTTACAAATGTGCGTTGATCCTTCAGGTTGGCAAGGTGGCTGCAGGCTTTGTTGCTCCCTGGAGATGCAGGCTGATTTGGGCGTTCCCGAGGAACACCGGAGTCTGGCTGGCTCCACAAGGTCACACCTCAGTGGTTCTCCCACAGCGACTCGAATAGTGTACTATTGGATTCAGATATTGTCCTCCTCCATGCCGAGGTAATTAAAATGCGTTTTGAAAATTAATTATACATTTTTTGCGAGAAAAATGAAATGGAGGAATACCATCGTTTTTTTTTTCTGTAAAATTTTGACATTGTTGGGGAATTTAGGAAAACTCGTCACCCTCGAAACGTTGAGTTTAACAAAGTTCTCGAAACATGTTTTTCAGGAGCAGGGAATTCACGATTTTCGGAAGCCTGGAGCCTGTGAAGCCACGAATTCGCGAATGTGCGAAGTTCGGGGATCTTGATTCGGTGAAGACATGGGGTCACGAACATGCGGAAGCTCGGTGTCTTGAACTGTCGGTGGCTCGAACTTCGGAGGACGGCCAGTTCGGGAATCTGTCGAGGGTTGAGTTCGGGGGTCGCAGGCGAGGACACGCGCGAACCAGTGAAGAAATGAAGGCAAGTTCGGGAATCTATTGAAGACCCAATTCGGGAGTTTCACGCGAAGGTATTCACGAACCAGGAGAGAAGCAAAGTCAAAGTTGTTGTCCCAAAAAGTCCGGGTTTAGAGTGTGAACTAGTGGCAGATTTGTAATTATGTTGGATGAAAAAGACAATCTTGTATGTGTTCACACTAGGAATATTCCCCGAGCCCGAGGGTGTTATCGGTATATAAAAGTCCCTTCGTTTCCCTGTAAAAGGGGGCGCAAGGGCACGTGTAAAGGGATTCAGACGTTTTGGAACTTGTGCTACTTGCAGAGGGAAACACAGTCTCTTTGCGCTCCGTCTTTGAACTTGAACGTGTTAAGAACTCTCACTTGTGTTTGGGCAGTCATCCGAACTTTTCGGGTAACCCCAACAGACATATTGTCCTTCTTGGGAACAATAGATGAGATGGGAAAGTAGATTTTCACCGAGGTAGGACGAGGACAAGGAAAATACGGCCCACCACGTGTCTCCCACATCCCTTTCTCGTCGTCTCCTCTTCCTCGTTGCACGTCTCTTTTCTGGACACGGACGTTTCATGGCACCAGTGCCATGCATCTTGCTTGTGCTCAAGTCGTCACTGCCTTAATGCTTACAAACATTGATATGGTTATCCTACCGTCCTACTCCAATCTCCCCATAGCTCCCTCGTCGGTCGTCGCCTCATAGGCTTCTCCGACCGTCCCTGTCTGGGAGTTTTTCGCCTCCGATCGACGCGCAGCACACCGGTGGGCGGTCGTAAAAATGCCGAGAGCCACGCCGCGCCGGAAGCTGGGCCCGCCAATTCCGACGAGTAGCGACGGCGGTGACACGCCCGGAACAAAACGGCACACGTGAATGTCCACATGTGAGCAATACATCGACGCTTCCCCGGCACAGGTCGCGCTAGCTGCTCATTCATGCGCATCCAGCCGCTGTTGGTGGCCGACGGCGACCACGATAGCGTCCCCCACCAGTGAGCAGTGACCACTCCACACCCACAAGGCAAGCTTTCCTTTTCTTGTCCTTTCTTCGTACAACAAGACGCATTCCTCTGCGCTAGCCGTTTGGCCGCGGCCACGCCATGGAGCCCCTCTCCCTCCACCTCCTGCTCCCGCGCGCCGGGCCCGGGCGCCAGTTGCTTCCCTTCGCCGCAGCGGCGCCATTGAGCTCCAGGAGGCCGATAGGAGCCAGCGCTACCGTCCTGGCGCCACGACACCGGCATCGTGGCGCAAGGCTGTCGGTGTCCGCCGTGGCGGCAGAGGCGCCGCGGGCCCAGGACGCGCCATCCCCGTCGCCGTCTGGCGAGGGCGCGTTCGACTGGCTGGACCAGTGGTACCCATTCGCCCCTGTGTGCGACCTCGACCCCGGCGCCCCGCACGGGAAGATGGTGCTCGGGCTCGCCGTCGTCGCCTGGTACGACCGCGGCGCCGGCGAGTGGCGCGTCTTCGACGACGCCTGCCCGCACCGCCTCGCGCCGCTCTCCGAGGGCCGCATCGACGGCAAGGGCCGGCTCCAGTGCGTCTACCACGGATGGTGCTTCGACGGTGCCGGCGCCTGCAAGTTCATCCCCCAGGCGCCCGCGCTCGGCCCTCCCGTGCACAAGAACGACAAGGCGTGCGTGGCGTCGTACCCGTGCGTCGTGCAGAACAGGATCCTGTGGTTCTACCCGAGGGCGGAGCCCGAGCACAAGGACGTGCTGCAGAGGAAGCGGCCGCCGCACATCAAGGAGATCGACGACCCGTCCTTCGTCACCGCGTTCGGCGTCAGGGATCTCTTATATGGGTAAACGTTCAGCCTCACTTTGTTCTGAATGTTCATGATTCCCAATTCAGTTGAAGAATGTCTTCCCGTTGCAGGTATGATATCTTGGCAGAGAACCTCATGGACCCTTCTCATGTCCCATATGCACACAAGGGGCTGATAGGCGGGCCCCGTAACACTTCTGATCCCGGGAGATATGTCCCTGAATCCTGATGACCTCTCCCATCCTTGGCAATGCGAACAACCTACTCTGAATCTTCAGAACAAAGCTGTTCTGTCAGTCCTCTAACGATGGCGTCCCTCGTTTCTTCACAGTTGAGCACGATAAAGAAGGCGGCGGCCCGATCAATCTGAGGATAGAGGAATCGAGCATCGCCGGGTTCCTGTCGTCGTGGGAACGCGGCTTCTGGAAGTTCGTGGCGCCGTGCACGTTCCACAGCTCAGGGACTAGCATGCAGGTGTGCGCATCCCTCCCGTCTCCCTCTGCCAATGCAGCAGGTGATGCCATGGCGAACCCATGGAGCCATTTCAACAGACAGAGCGGCATTGGCCCTGCAGGCGAAACCGGGGAAGAAGGCGCGCCGGTTCATGCTGGTGGTCTTCTGCGTCCCGGTGGCTCCTGGCCGGAGCAGGCTGATCTGGGCGTTCCCGAGGAACTTCGCGGTCTGGCTCGACATGATCATACCACGGTGGGTCTACCACATCAACCAGAACAGCGTCCTGGATTCAGATGCTTACATCCTCCATGTCGAGGTGACCGAGAGCCAAATGCCTGAATGTTTTGTGCATCATTCACTCGCTAGCTCCTTGTCACTGTCAGGCTCAATGGATTGGAAATCTTCCTTCTGCAGGAGCGCAAGTTTGCTGCATCAGGCATTGATAACTGGCAGAAGGATTGCTACCTGCCCGCATCGTCGGACACCATGGTCGTCGCATTCAGGAACTGGTTCAGGAAGTACTGCAAGAATAATGTTGGCTGGATAACCCCACAGCCTGATCAGCTGCCGCCGACAGCTACCAAGGATGCAGTCTTGGAGAGGTAAGTAAGCCCATGATCAATCTACCACCAGCTTTTCACATTCACCTTAAGCAACAAGCGCCATCAGTACAACCGAGCTGTGTCTCCGTGATGCTCATTTCCTGATGCCAATTGCCAATGCCATGGACGGACAGGTACTGGTCGCACGTCGTGCAGTGCACAAGCTGCAGCGCGGCGCTGAAGGCCATGAGGGCACTCGAGGTCGTCTTGCAGGTCGCGTCGGTCGCTATCGTCGGTTTCCTCGCGGTCGCTAAGGAGACGCTGATTACGTCGGTTGCTCGGAGAATCGTGGTCGTGTCCATGGCCGCATTGTGCTTTGCCGCGTCCCGCTGGCTCTCAAGTTTCATCGAGAAGAACTTCTTTTTTCAGGATTACTCCCATGCGTACAAGTGATGCGTTATGAAGAAAGGGGGATCTGCAATTTTGTTGCTAGAGCTTGTCTTCTCTTTCTTCTTTTTTCCCCATTGCATTCGCGTTTTCTTTCTTGAAAGGCTAGAGCTTGATGTGTGTTTCCGACCTGTATCTTATAATGTGTTACATACTCCCTCGGTTCAGTAAACAATGCAATCCTAGTAT
This sequence comes from Cenchrus americanus, assembly GCA_947561735.1. Taxonomy (NCBI): domain Eukaryota; kingdom Viridiplantae; phylum Streptophyta; class Magnoliopsida; order Poales; family Poaceae; genus Cenchrus; species Cenchrus americanus. Next base: position 4,740,645 of record OX387240.1, on the reverse strand, counting down.
TTGAAAAAAATCTCACAAATGGTGCAATTCTAGAAAATAGATTTAGTTACTTGCCTAATTAAATAATCAGATCCGATCTGCATGCCAACACTTATTGTATATGGCTAAAAAATAAGGGTATTAGAGTCTTTTCGCGCCACCGCTAATCTGTCCTAGAAAAAATAGAATTGTACCTTTTATGGGACAAAGGGAGCAGCTCTAATGCTGATAGTTTTTCATGGGCCACTTGAAATGTTTGGTTTCGGCTTGCTTCTCTATGGGTTCTTTCCTTGCTACCCCCCTTGTTGAATTTTGAACTTGTTTACATTCAGAAGTGGATCAGTCTTTTACATCACGGCGACACAGAGGGCACGGTAGTGCCAACGCTACAAGGAACAACACAAACGCTAACGACCACACTACGATAGCAAAGGCTTCCATAGCCTCCTCAGAGTACCACACCATGGAAGCTTTCTGTGGAGGCCCTGGGTACACAGGCACGGTTGGGTGTAGGGCAGCGACCTACTCGACGTCTCCGGGAATGTAATCGGGACCCTCCTCTCGAAAAATAGTTAGTAAAACAAGGGTGAGCACATACGTACTCAAGAAATCCAACCCCACCCACGGAGGGGCTTATAAGCAGAATCATGCATAGAGTACATCAAGGATCAGGTTAAGGTTCATTTTGCAAACTCACTCATGCAGGGGTTCATTTCAAAAAGGTTTTCGCAAATCATTTTCATAACCAAAGTGACTCAATTGTTTTTAGGAAAACCACTGTGGAACTACCAGACTTCCCGTCCGCAGTAGCCCAGGCACATAGCCACACACTTCACCTGGAAAACAACTCACGCCAGAAAACATCCCAAACCAAACACTAGTTTTTGTGACCACACCGTGACTCGTCCAATACCATGGACACGGCTATTTGATTAGGTTTAACACTCTGCAGAGGTTGTACATCTTTACCCACAAGTAGGGTACCGTCGCACAGACACCTTAGTGACGGTACGGATCCTATCATAGCCATTACCCACCTTAGTTAACGCTACGAGCCACCACGGAAGCACCCAAGGGGTTATCCCACATAACCAGGGCGTACCTCACACAGAGCGTACCCCTACTCCTTGGTCTTCCGCCGCTCACCCGCACACCAGATGGAAAGTAGATTAACTAGTGGGGTTTATGCTAAGCCGTTGCCACATACAACGGTCGAGTGGTTGTACGATGATTTGGGTCAGGTGAGATGTCACGCAACCCGGTCCTTAACCGACAAGATGGACAACTCCCAACACGCTCAACCACACAGGTACGAGCTCACCCATACTTCTGACACACACGTCCATCCCGTCTACCCAGTTCTTTACTCATTGTCCAAACATACCCCATTTCCATTTTAAAGCACTCACACATTTTGAAAGCACTCACTCATTTTTAAAGCACTCATTTAGGCCAAAACAAGGTTCAATAATAGCAATCAAGGGTGGCTATCCTACCATGTTTTGCAGTAAAACAATATGCAATTTATAAAACGGGTATAGGGTGTATTTATAAAACTAGGACCAAAGCATGCATCAAAGGATGAGATTGAACTTGCCGTCTTCGAAGTCTTCGGGGAGTGCCGTCTCGGCGTTCGGGACCTCGGGTTCCTGCTCGCAGTAGTCGGCTCCAAACTCCGGCTCGGGGTACCTTCCTTCGTTTACTTCGTCGGCTATAACGCACACACAGGCAAGCATGCAATCAATATAAGCACACACAATTTCTTCGGCTGAGCTCGCAGAAGGTAATTAAATAAAATAGGGGAAATAAATATTATGCAGGGGTTTTGGGTGACGGACGGGTGGCGGTGCAACCGGCACGGGTGTGAGGAAGGTTGGGTGCGATTTGGATTAAAATCCCACATGAAATGTCGGTTTAAAGGAGGTGTTTAGGGTTAATTAGGGGCATGTTAGTATTTTATTATAAAAGAAAAGGGCCTAATTATAATATTTAAACCTAGCGGGGGTGTTACTAAATAGTCCAGGGGCGTAATTGTAAAGGAACATGGTTGTTTTTGTGTTTTAATTTAAAGCATAGGGTCTGTTTTGAAAGAAAAGAGTGAAGGAAATAGAGGGGGGGTCGGTTTTGGATAAGTGGGAAAAGGGCAGGGGGTTTTGGGCAAAAAGCCCTTCTTCTTCCTCCCTCCCCCACGACACAGAACGCAGGAGACAGGAGGCCGACCGTGGAAGGGGGGAGGGGCGCCGGCGACCTGGTGCACGGCGACGACCGGGAATTGGGGTGAAACGAAGAGGAGGTCGAGGGCAACCGATTCCGCTTCTTACCTCGGGCTGGGGTGCTCCGGAGAGGCGGATCGACGGCCGGCAGTGGGGCTGTTCGCGGTGGTGACCGGAGCGGCACTGGTGGTGGCGATGGAGGGCTCGGGAAGGAGGGGGAATTGGTCGTGGAGGTGCGGGGCGAGGTGGGGAGCCGGTCCGGCCCTTTTATAGGCGCGGAAAGGCGGTTCGGGCGAAGATATTTGAGCTCCAGGAGCTTCGATGGCCGTCAATGGTGGTGGGGGAAAATATCATGGCATTGACCTCGGGCTGGCGAGTTCCCGTGCGGCGAGGCGCTGTGGGAAGTGACTCTTCGTGCAGGCGGCCGCTGTGGCCTCGGAGGGGGGAGGCAGCGACGCCGCGCCGTAGTGGAGGTGACTGGTCGGAGTAATGGAGGTCTTCGTTTGTCAGAGCAATGGAAGGGAAGGGGTGCTGTTGCCTGCTGTAGGCGCGGGGCCGCCCCTTGGCGTGCTGGCTTGGAGGCTCGGTCGGCCGGCCAGGGAGGTGCCGCTGCCCGCGCGGAGGGGGGCGCGGCTGTCGCGACCGCGGCGCGCGCGAGGAGAGGGGGGGGGGCGGTCGGGCGCGGCCTGGCCGCGGGAGGAAGAAGGGTGGGGGGGGGGGGGGGAAGAGAAGGGAAAAGAAAAAAAGAGAAAAGGAAAAAGAAAAAGAAGAAAAGAAAAAGGGAAATAGAAAAAAAGGAAAATCAGGGAAGAGAATTAGAAAAGGGATTTAGAAAATTAGGAGAATTTCTAGAAAAGTTAGGAGAAGGGGTTTTGCGGATTTTTCTGGGTTTCTCGGATACCGGCGTCAATTCGGGACGGCGGTGATGGCGAGGCGGGACCGGCCGGCGGGACCGCGGCGTGCGCGGGGATTCCCGGCACGGTGGCCGACCGCGGTGCCGGGGCGGCACGAGACGGGCGACGGCCGAGCGCGGCGGTGCGGCGGGATTCGCGGCACGCGCGCTGATGGTGAGAGAGGGGGACAGTGACCCGGGTTTCGAAAGGGCAAATGAGCTCAGCTGGACAGTTTTTGAAAACATGCGTGATTTATTAGGTGATTTATTAAGAGCTAAAAACGCGGGCGTTACAAACCTACCCCACTTAAAATGAATCTCGCCTTCGAGATTCGGCTAGGTTTCGAACAGGTGGGGAAACTCCTTCTTCAATGTGTCCTCTCGTTCCCACGTGGCTTCTTCCACTCCATGTCTGCTCCATTGGACTCTGCACACCCGTACTTCCGATGTTCTCGTCCTTTTGACCACTGTGTCCAAAATCTTGACGGGCACTTCCTGGTACCTAAGGTCTGGCTGTAGATCGATGGTTTCTACCGGTACTCGCTTTTCTTCGAGAACCTTCAAACATTTACGTAGCTGGGAGATATGAAACACCGATTGTATATCTGACATTTCTTCGGGTAGCTCCAACCGGTATGCTACTGCTCCGACCCTCTTTAGTACTTTATACGGTCTGATGTACCGAGGGGCCAACTTTCCGTGCACTTGAAATCTCCGAGTCCCTCGGATAGGTGAAACCTTGAGGTAGGCGAAATCTCCTGGATTGAAGCTTGCTTCACGCCTCTTCTTGTCTGCGTAGCTCTTTTCTCGGGATTGGGCGGCTTTCAACTTTTCTCGGATGTCGGCTACTCGCTCTTCGGCTTCCTTTACAAGTGCGGGCCCAACCAGGGCACGCTCTCCTACTTCTGACCACATCAGGGGTGTCCTACATTTCCTCCCGTATAGGGCTTCGAATGGTGACATTCCCAGGCTTGCTTGGTAGCCGTTGTTGTAGGAAAATTCTGCATATGGTAGACTCTTCTCCCAATATTTGCCATAGGTGAGGACACATGCTCTCAACATGTCTTCCAAAATTTGATTCACCCTTTCGGTCTGTCCGTCTGTCTGCGGGTGGTATGCTGAGCTGAAATCCAGCTTGGTACCCATGGCTTTATGCAGGCTTTTCCAGAACCTAGAGGTGAACTGGGTCCCTCTATCTGAGACTATTCTGCTAGGCACTCCATGCAGCTTTACTATATTCTCTATGTAGAGTTTTGCCAACTTCTCTCCACCATAAGTGGTCCGTACGGGTAGAAAGTGAGCGACTTTAGTGAGTCGGTCCACGATCACCCATATGGAGTCATGTCCCTTTTGAGTCCTTGGCAACCCTACTACGAAGTCCATGCCTATCTCGTCCCATTTCCATACCGGGATTGGTAAAGGCTGCAACAGTCCTGCGGGCTTCTGGTGTTCGGCTTTGATCCTCTGACAAGTGTCACAGTGGGCGACGAACCGTGCAATATCTGCTTTCATCCCATTCCACCAATACTTCTGTTTTAGGTCCATGTACATCTTGGTGGATCCCGGGTGAATGGAGTATGCTGAGTTGTGTGGCTCATCCATGATGGTCTGTCGGAAATCTCCGCCTTCAGGCACGCATATCCTATTTTTATACCACAGGGTGCCTTGGTCATTCACTCTAAAATCAGGGGCCTTGTTCTCTCCTGTATGCTTGCGGATCTTCATCAAATTTTCATCGGTTTCTTGGGCCTTCTGGATCTTCTCCTCTAGGGTAGGCTGAACACTCAGCTGGCGGACGTAGCCTTGGGGAACAATGTGCACGTTGAGTCGCGCCATCTCCTCTTGCAGCTGAGCACTCTTGGGTGCTTCCTTCTCGTAGGATTTCCGGCTCAGGGCATCTGCTACTACATTGGCCTTCCCTGGGTGGTAGTGAATCTCTAGGTTATAGTCTTTAACTAACTCTAGCCACCTTCTTTGCCTTAGGTTCAGGTCGGGCTGGGTGAAGATGTATTTTAGACTCTTGTGGTCTGTGTAGATTTCACACTTGTTCCCAATCAGGTAGTGTCTCCAGATCTTCAGGGCATGCACTACGGCTGCAAACTCCAGATCATGGGTGGGATAATTCTGCTCATGGGGTTTGAGCTGACGGGAAGCATATGCCACTACCTTCCCATCTTGCATGAGAACACATCCCAACCCTTGTCGGGAAGCGTCGCAATACACGACAAAGTCCCGTTGAATGTCTGGCAGGGTCAGCACTGGGGCTGTGGTCAATCTTCTCTTCAACTCTTGGAAACTTTTCTTGCAGGGCTCGGTCCAGTTGAACTTCTTCTCCTTCTTGAGCAACTCTGTCATGGGCCAGGCAATCTTGGAGAATCCTTCGATAAATCTCCGGTAGTACCCTGCTAAACCAAGGAAACTTCTGATCTCGCTCACGTTGGTCGGTTGCTGCCAGTTGGAGACTGTTTCAACTTTCCCGGGGTCTACAGCTACTCCTTCTGCAGTCAGAATATGCCCAAGGAAAGATATTTTCTCTAGCCAAAATTCACACTTGCTGAACTTGGCGTACAGCTTGTGTGCCCTCAATTTCCCCAGTACTACTCGAAGATGTTGCTCATGTTCCTCCACACTCTTGGAGTAAACAAGTATGTCGTCAATGAAGACTACGACAAACTTGTCCAGCTCTTCCATGAACACCTTATTCATGAGGTTCATAAAATATGCTGGTACATTGGTGAGTCCAAAGGACATCACTGTGAACTCATACTGCCCGTAGCGAGTGACAAAGGCAATCTTGGGGATGTCACTTTCCCTAATCTTGAGTTGGTGGTATCCTGACCTTAGATCCACCTTCGAAAAATACTTGTCTCCCTTCAGCTGGTCAAACAGATCATCTATTCTGGGGAGAGGGTACTTGTTTTTGATAGTGACCTCGTTCAGCGAGCGATAGTCCACACACATCCTCATGCTCTTATCCTTCTTTTCCACGAAAAGCACTGGGGCTCCCCATGGTGATGAGCTCGGTCTGATGAACCCACTTCGCTGGAGTTCTCCTAGCTGCTTCTTCAATTCTGCCAACTCAGGGGCTGCCATCCTATAGGGTCTCTGTGACAACCCGCCCAGGAAAATACTGTACTATTGCCTAAGACCGGTCCACTTTGGTCGTTAAGCTGTAGTAAAGTATCATCCTGTCGTTGGTTGCCGGGTTAACGCCCGGTAAATCACTTGAACATCGAACAGAGGATCGACACATGCATTAAAACTCACGCGAAGGCGAGTCCAGAGTACAATGTGAATTAAACATTTCATTACAAACCATTGTTCATGGCATAAGATAAAAGTTTCAGAGTTCGAAAATACAGCGGAATAATTTAAACTAGCGGAACGGTGAACATCACAGGAGGCCGTCCGTGATGTCATCACTTGTCGTCACCCTTCTGATCAAGCACACTTGCAACAACATTTTTAAAGCAAGACTGAGTATACTAATACTCAGCAAGACTTAACCGTCGGGTGATGACTACATCACCAAACTCTAGACATGGAAGGCTTTTGGCTGGTGGAGTCCTTTTGCTGGAAAGCCGCTAAGAGTGGATCCTTACTTTCAATCTTTTAGCACAAGTTCTAATTGATTACCATTTCTAAATGTGCCATCTAATCCAATCAAGAATTGGACAAGCAATTAATTCATCCAACCATATTTCTCGGGTTCCATCATTATGGGATATCATGGCCAGTAGAATAAGCAGTCTCGGATAACGGTGAGAGTCCGACAATCGATTGATTTAAACCTTGCAAGGTAAACCCAAACACACGGTCGGGCCGCCCCCGCGAGGACAACTCCCCGGGCCGTCCCCGCAAATCTTCGGGTTGGGATCGAATCTTACGGTCCCCGGTGCAGAGCTATCCGGCATACCCCGCGAGATACCCGGAGTCACCATACACCATCCTTTCCGTAGCTAGCCGGTAAGGAGATTGCTCAAGAGTAGTAATAGTAAGATCCCGTGCCGCCTCATTAAGGTACTAGGCTTACCGGTCCCATTCCCGCATATGCTTGGTACGTTCAAAAACTTAGCCCACATGCCCACTGGACCGGAGTCCAATCCCATGCTCTTACCACATGAGCGATCCAATTGAGGATATCTTATGATTCCTATCTGGAACCTATTCTCGCGAGTGACGAACATCACTCGACTTCTATCGGTCCTATAGCATGGCGGCTATCGACCTAGCATACTAGTGATAGAGCATAGGTACCTGGGGATTATGCATCTAGGGTTCCAAAACAATTCCTGAAACGTAAATGCACAATCATAGCAAACATAATTGCATAATTTTAAAGGGCGGGGTTAATGATCCGGGGCTTGCCTTCGCTGGCAAGGTTGGCCTTGGGCCCTTCTGGACTTGGGTCCAGGTCTTGAGCTACGTTTACGCACGGCAGCTCTTGGTCGGCACCTTCGTCTCCTCCCTTCCGCACGAGCGTACGTCCGCTGGCGGAAAGATCTACACGAAGATGCAAATGCAAGATTTATTCGACGGTTTTTACTTTAATTACTCATAAACCATTTTGAAAATCAAGGGGTGTATTTGTTGGGCACATTCACCTAGATAAGAATACATTCAGCATACTCTTCCATAAAGGAACAATATGCATTCTTTATTAATTATTCCTTTTGACGGTGGATCGTGTACATATATATATAAATAATTTAATTTAACTTCATCAACAGTAGTGGGTAGGTACATTTAACCTTTTTAACATGATTTGCAACCACACTCAAGTTACATGGGTGGTTGGGTGATTTCTTTTAATTGCACAATTGAATAAAGGTTTCTTTATACTTGTCATTTCATGTGATAGCTTTTAATCATTTTCCTTTCACAAGTAAAGATATAAATAATACTTTTATCCTTGAATTAATTTCTTATCAGCATCTAGAATTAATTATCTTTTAATTGAATTATATACTATTTTCCAAAAAAAAGGAAAAAGAATTAAATAAGGGCTTTTCTTTATTTAATTTCCCTTTAATATTAAAAGGGCATTTAAGCCTTTTATTGATCAATTAATTTACCAAAAATTAATGGGGTGTTTCTTAAGCCAACTAGCATCTATACTTGTCCATTGGACCCACATGTGAGTGTTGGAGGCTAGGGGATTAAATATTATGGAAAATAACAAAGGTTATCTAGTGATTCAATTTAAATGCATATAAAAATAGTTAAGCATCCAAATGATCCAAACTCTCTTGTGGATGCTCCCTGGTCCTAAACAAGCTTAGAAAACCAACATGTTCACATGGAACCTCTACTGATCTTGTTTTATTAATTTACCAAGGAAAACATGCATAAATCAAGAATAATTATTTCTGTTAATCCAAAATTCATTATTAATTCACAAGATGTGCATTTTGGTATTACAAGACAGTGTGCACAAGTTGGGTTCAAGAACATAAATATATTTAACATGAAAAATCATTTATGCAGTCCTGCCAGAAATAGAAAAACATTTTTATAAAAGGATTTACAGAATAACTTTGTGCAAGTTTTGGCATAGGAGCTATTCATGACCTAACACACAACATATCCAAAAATTAGCTACAGAGGTTCTATGGTTTTTGAGATATTGCAGATCTAGGGTTTTCACATTTGTATTTTTCGTGCAAAAACTAAAAGGAATCAGCTCAGGCTAGAATAACAAACATTGTAGTATAAATCACCATGGATCCAACAAAATTGGTCTCACATTTTTCTGTATTTTCTGTGATTTTCTACGCAATTTACAAGGTTCAGCAAATCTGTGCCACTATTGGAGTTACCTTTTGCGAATCAGACCCTGGAAAGATTTGTTCGTTTGCAATGTAGTCCTCGGGCTGGCCGGCCGGCGCGGCTTGCCGAAATTCGGCGAGGCCGGCGGCGCTCCGGACTAGGGAAGGGGCGGAGGATGGCTAGGGGTGTGCTAGGGCCCGATTTAGGGGCTTGGCCGGCGGTGGCGGCTCCGGTGAGCGCGCGCGCGGTGGGCGGAAGGGGCGGCCGCGGCCGCCGCCGTTCCCGGCGTGCCGGGCGCGCTCGGCTCGGTTAGGCCGGGCCGGTACGCTACGGCTAGGGCGGGGGGAAGGTGGAGGAGGTGTTGGAAACACGTGCGGTCGGCCGAATAGGAAGCCTACCGCGGCGGCGTGGCTGCGCGCCCGCCCGGCGGCCTCGGTTGGGCGGGGGCGCGCGCACGGGGGGATTGGCGCGCGCGTGCGGCGGCCTTTAAGTACCACACGGAGGCACGTTCCTCGGACCGGCGGACCGACGAGTGCATGAGCACCTCGGGAACGTGCGCGCCGGGGGCGCGCAAGGACCGCGGGGTCCGCGCGTGGATGTACGGCGGCGCGCGGTTCCACGCGCTCCTTGGCATGCGTGCCACCCCGGGAGCGAGCAATGGCCTCGGGAAGGCGCGGACGGCGCGTGGATCGAGGCACGGCGGAGGGGGAACGCGGGGCGGCGCCGACGGCGCGGCGGCGGGGTGCCCGCGCGCGCACGGCGCGCGACGTCGCGCCCGGCGCGGCGTCGGCCGGCTGAAAACTGCGAAGTGGCCCTGTTTGAAATAAAATTTCTCCAAAAATTTGAATAGAAGTGCACAAAGCAATGAATAGGAAAGTTGTAGATCTAACTACCCTCTACAACTTTCAAAAAGGCCATAAGGTGTTTTTCTCAACGGATTTTGCAGGAACGTCGTGCCAACTTTGAATGTCGACACGTTCTAGAAAACAGGGAATTCTGTCTTGCAAGGGGTTTTTCACAATTTTCCACCCGAAATTTGAAATGCCAATCTACATGAAAGTTGTGTCCCTCAATAAGATCTACAACTTTCATAAAGGTAGATTTTGAAGTGTTTGGGTGAATTTTGGGGAACGCGGCAAAAGTTCCGGACGACATTCGCTGACGTCAACGGTCAAGCGGGTTTTGACCGTGACTTTGACCAAGGGTTGACTACGGGTGTACGTAGGCTTGGTAAAGGGGTTCATCGGGGTTCATTGACGATGTTTTCGGGTGATGACCCAGGTTGACCTAGGTTTGACCGGGTTTGACTGGGTTTGACCCGGCTGATCCGGTCATTAGCGTTAATGACGGTAATTAAAAACCTGGGGCGTCACAGTCTACCCCCCTTAGGAAGAATCTCGTCCCGAGATTCGAAATTACAAGGGGAGGTGAAGAATGATTCTGGATAGAAGCGTTACCTACGAAATGCAGTTGACTTTGCTCCACTCGAGGGCTTGGCTCGTTGTTGTTGATAGCCGGTCCGGGGTTCTGCTTCTGCTGCTGGGGCTTCTGCTGTCTGGGGTTCGGGCACTTATCGGCGAAATGCCCGGGCTGTCTACAATTGTAGCATAACCGGGGTGGAAGGTCTTTGGGTTTGGAGATCGGTTGCTGGGCTTCCTGGATAAGGCGGAGCGTCCTTCTCTCCTTTTTCTTTGCCTTCTTCGAGATTCGCGCAGGTGTTGTAATAGCGGTGCGTTGAGTAGTCTTGCTAGGATTACAGCTTTGCTTGCCTTCACGTGGACAAGTCTTTGTACAGGTAATTTCCCACTCACTTACATCTATCTCAGGTAATTCTCGTTTGTTGCCTCGGATCGCCTCCTCTTCTGCCCTAAGATCCATTGGTAGTCGAGAAGGTGGTAATATGGAGTCGGAGGCTTGGGGTTGATCTTGATTAATGTACTCCTCCAACAGATTGAACAAACGGGCTTGTTCGACCATAGAGGCAGATAAGGACTGAGAGAGACCGTCTGCCAAACCATTCTGATGTGGTTTCCCATAACGTCCTTCGATGATATCGTACACTATCTGGTTCAGTACTGAATTCTGCCCTTCTAATAGTTGAGTTATGCCGACAATGGCGTTGATGTCCCTCTGGGTGGGTACTTCTGGTGAACAGGGCTTGGAAGGTGGAAGCTTCGATGGCATCGGTGGCATTTGTTGCAGTTGTTGAGCCATTTGCTGTTGGGTCTGTAGGAGATGGCACAACACTTCGGTGTGTGCTGCTATGAAAGCTTCGGTCAACATTGTGGGTGGCGGTTGCGTACGATCGCCACTACCCGATGCTTTAAAACCATTGGGGTTATTCCATGCCGGTCGGAACATCTGAAATTTGAGTCCCTAATTAGCGCATGATTGGATTCTCACCCAAACTTATAATTCGGACATATTGTACGAGACTCGTTCACGGTAAGCAATGCAAACCGGACTTCCAAAATATCAACTAATAAAGCTTGGTCTACACACATCCCATGGTCGGGAAATGCAGATGGAACAAAAAGTACAAGGTGTGTCCTCTTACTAACTCATCGCCGTTCATGAGGAAGCGGACGATGAATGTGCACATGCACAGCTAATAGCATGCATAATCCTCCTACTATACAGAGGTACATCCCTAACAATGTCCAGCGAAAAGACTCGAGCTCTTCCGAAGACGGAGTCATGGGTGGCAGCTTGGATTGATTTTTGCTTTCGGTCCACTCCGAGCTTCTTCTTGACGTCGAAATGAAGACGAAGAACAATTTGCTCGGGAAGATTGAAGTAGCTGGGAGAGGTACTCTAGTGGCAAGTAGCCAGGCTAGCTAGAAGAAGAACAAGAACAGCGATACTGCCGAGCTCTGATGGAAATGGAGCTTTCGTATCGGCGGTTCTTGGGTAAAAGGTTCCATTTTATAGCCGATGCGGGGCTGTAACGGTCAGTTGACCCAGTTGGCTACCTGGTGTGCTCAACACGGAGCTCAACAAGGTTAGCTCACGCGATCACGGCGTCGTGAATAGGGTTGCGGAAATCGAAGGCAGAACGATGTCATGGCGTCGTATGATCGTGGCACTGATGACGATGGCGCTCAACGGTCTAAATAATTGACTGTAACGGGGAGCGAAACGAGAAAAGCTCCGTGCACAACGCTTTACGTTTGTGATAGCAACACAGAGGAGCGTAGCATAAGGCTTCAATCGATCCTGGGCGTACTTCCTTGCTCGATTTTGAGGATCCGAAGGTTAAGAGCACGGACCAAGGACGAATACACGATGGATGGCTTCTCCATGTTGACTATTCGAGAACCTTGACTGCTCAAGAGAAAAGTTTCTACTTCTACCGTTCCACTTGGCTAGAAGGAAAAAAGAATTGATACTACAAGATTGTCGAGGTTCATGGCAAGGGACCAATTGGTCAGAGAGCTCTAACAGACCATTACAAGAGAGGGAAAGCTAATGACAGAGTTCCAAAATCTCTTGTACGAAAGGTGACTTCAAGTGGGAATTTCAAGGAGTAATCTTGCTCACACCTTTACTTATTTCACAAATTCTTGAGATTTTGACATCTCATCGTTTCGAAAGTGCAGTACTTTTCAAAGTTGATGCAATGCATATGTTTGTGCGGTATGGTGCTCATGATGCACGTTAAAATGACTCGGTCACCCATATGCATTGATGATTGGAAATGCAATCAAAAGTAGAGGGAGGATCTGTGCGACGAGTTGCTATCTCACAACCAAGATACCTAGCGCGCTCCTAGTGGCAGTCGTGTGGCTGCAGCACACACGATTCCCTAGGTTCCATCACGGCACCTTTGACTATGAGGTAACGACATCACCGAACCAGAGAGGTAGGGTAAGGGTACGGAGTTTCATGCGGATGCACGTTAGTATACCCATGCTTCCCAAATGCTCATGCTATGTAACACATGCTCAAAAGCCACATTTTAAGTTTAAATCACAAGGTTTAAGCAAGACCGAAAAGACAAGTTCAGGATTGAGGAATCGATGGGATCTTGGATTGGCACAAAATTGGTGGAGCACAGAACTTGATTGATCACGACTTAGCATAAGTAATGCCTTTCAAACATCATTGCGGAAAAAGGATGTTTAATCAAGGCAGTACATCGATAAGAGTTTTCGAAATTACTAACAACATTTAGGATTACAAAGCAGACTAGCTGCAATGACAAGATTCCTAGTCCAACCGACAGCGATAGTTGACCAAAATGGTCATGATACACTAGGATTCCTCACAACACTGCATTCTTACAACTCAGACCTTTATTCCCAATGGACCAATTTCCGAGGGTAGGATCTTCCATGCTGAAAGACTACGGTGACGCGGGTCCAGACTCAATTCCAGATTCACCCTGGATATCTTCAACATCTTCTTCTTGGGCTGGTCCCGGAATGACAGGTTCTGGGGGTGGAACGGCTAGAGCTTCCAATTGATTTTCCAGTTCAAGCATATACTGATCGTTATGCTGTAACAAGAAATTCTGCTCATGGATGATCTCCGTTAATTCTTGTATCTTTGCCTTGTCCTTGCGTCTTTCCTTCCTGAGAGTAGCAATCATTGCTCGGGCTTCCTTCAACGCTTGAGCTGAACACTCCACTTCCTTAACTTTGTATCTATAGATTTGATGTCTATAGAATACGCTTTCTCCCACCATTCGCAGATAGGTGTCGTACATGGCTTCTGAAAAGCGGACTGAGGTGACAAGATCAGAGCTATAATGAGAGTTGCTCTGGACTGGAAGGATAGTTTCTCGTTCACCACCCGGTGCAATGTGTCGCTCGGGTACCGAAATGACTTTAGCTGCAGAGTTGGCTATCTCGGTCGGGTGCTTCCCACAGAAAGTGGTGAGTGCTTCGAGAGCAGCCTTCTGCACCGTGTCGAACAAGTTTCTTCCGTGTGCCGTACATTCCCACTCATCCCAAGCAGGATTGGTCGGGCATGTTGAAATCTTCACCTTCACTTCACAACGAAGGAGTTGACCTGTGGTCATGATCTCACGTGTCGAGTACTCTGGGTAAGTGGTGTACCCAAAGCTCCTTAGGGTGTCCCACAAAAGTGCAGGAAAACCACCCTCCTCGATGTAGTTCACGAGAGTCCAAGATTCCACATCAGCCGACGTAGAGCCAGCGTGGTCCATCTGGACACAACGACAAAAGTGAGAATCAGGCGGGTGCGAGTGGACAAAAGTGTAAGGTTCAAGGTATGGGGTAGCCATGCATACATAAATACCATCGTATGCTGAGCTCGAACGAGCGGGCATACCAACGATACAAGGTCTGGCAATCGGGAACTGAACATCCTACTCAAAACCAGAGTTCAACACTTCCTCAGTTGGCGTAGCAACTTAGCAAGGTTAGGAAACTTAAGTTGGATACTCAAGGTTGAGCTAAGGAATTCGGAAGGTGCTGAACCAAGCAAGGTTCACAGGTGCTAGGGGGAAGTCAAGTCAAGGTTGACTACCAAGCATACTTGCGGCAGACCAAGGTATGATCGCGAGCTTGGGGCTAGCAGATCAGGATTAGATTGAAGCGGCCTAGGTTAAGATCGTCTAGACGAAAGGTTCTTGGACAAGAACAACAATTTTAAGCAACACTTTTATTAAATTTAAGCTTGACAGCACTTCTACACCTAGAGGCTTAAACAGAACAAAACACGCTATAACTGTTTACTTCAGAGAGCACGAAAACAGACATGAACTTAGTTTAGGTTCTTTCACGATTTTTAACATGATGCAAGGCATCCTATTCGTCCTCACCAGGCAATCAAACCAAAATTTGAAGTTAGCGCCGGTGGCATGGCACATACACGTATCTCCCTATAATATCTAGTCGAGATCTAGTCGATGCTTGCTTAGCGACTTACGAACGAGGTTAGTGTACCTGCAGAAGATCACAGAACACAACGAACCTTTCATGCCAGCACTCATGAAAGCGTCCACATACATTACCGTTCACTATAGAAACGGCATCCATGCGTTAAGCCGCTGCATGGACAGCGTCCAACCTCGGACATTCTCCGTTTGAATGGAGTATATCCTTGCTTCGCATGAGCGACATGCAGAATGCTCACGTATGAAACACGTGGCAAGACACAACTCATAACATACGCGAAGATGGGATCCGTGGAAGGGATCACTCCATCAACCCTCGCAATTCCCGTGATGCGGAACAGCACACGTATAAAACACGTGGCTCCTAGTTTGGTTGTGCGAGAAAGTAAGTCTGACATAAGGTAATGTGCTGGAAGTTAGCAAAATAAACCATAGATCAATAAGCCACCAGAAAGAAACCAAAAATTTCCCTCTAGGGCCTCTCGGTCTAGTTTATCCTTAACGGACCAACGTATTTTGCAAAACAAACAATCTTGGCAAATTTGTTTTATTCGAAAATCATGTGATTAGAGTTGTTAATTAAACTCTGGTGCATGCAGTCGCTTTGATACCAGCTGTGACAACCCGCCCAGGAAAATACCGTACTATTGCCTAAGACCGGTCGACTTTGGTCGTTAAGCTGTAGTAAAGTATCATCCTGTCGTTTGTTGCCGGGTTAACGCCCGGTAAATCACTTGAACATCGAACAGAGGATCGACACATGCATTAAAACTCACGCGAAGGCGAGCCCAGAGTACAATGTGAATTAAACATTTCATTACAAACCATTGTTCATGGCATAAGATAAAAGTTTCAGAGTTCGAAAATACAGCGGAATAATTTAAACTAGTGGAACGGTGAACATCACAGGAGGCCGTCCGTGATGTCATCACTTGTCGTCACCCTTCTGATCAAGCACACCTGCAACAACATTTTTAAAGCAAGACTGAGTATACTAATACTCAGCAAGACTTAACCGTCGGGTGATGACTACATCACCAAACTCTAGACATGGAAGGCTTTTGGCTGGTGGAGTCCTTTTGCTGGAAAGCCGCTAAGAGTGGATCCTTACTTTCAATCTTTTAGCACAAGTTCTAATTGATTACCATTTCTAAATGTGCCATCTAATCCAATCAAGAATTGGACAAGCAATTAATTCATCCAACCATATTTCTCGGGTTCCATCATTATGGGATATCATGGCCAGTAGAATAAGCAGTCTCGGATAACGGTGAGAGGCCGACAATCGATTGATTTAAACCTTGCAAGGTAAACCCAAACACACGGTCGGCTGCCCCCGCGAGGACAACTCCCCAGGCCGTCCCCAGAAATCTTCGGGTTGGGACCGAATCTTACAGTCCCTGGTGCAGGCTATCCGACATACCCCGCGAGGTACCCGGAGTCACCATACACCATCCTTTCCGGTAGCTAGCCGGTAAGGAGATTGCTCAAGAGTAGTAATAGTAAGATCCCGTGCCGCCTCATTAAGGTACTAGGCTTACCGGTCCCATTCCCGGCATATGCTTGGTACGTTCAAAAACTTAGCCCACATGCCCACTGGACCGGAGTCCAATCCCATGCTCTTACCACATGAGCGATCCAATTGAGGATATCTTATGATTCCTATCTGGAACCTATTCTCGCGAGTGACGAACATCACTCGACTTCTATCGGTCCTATAGCATGGCAGCTATCGACCTAGCATACTAGTGATAGAGCATAGGTACCTGGGGATTATGCATCTAGGGTTCCAAAACAATTCCTGAAACGTAAATGCACAATCATAGCAAACATAATTGCATAATTTTAAAGGGCGGGGTTAATGATCCGGGGCTTGCCTTCGCTGGCAAGGTTGGCCTTGGGCCCTTCTGGACTTGGGTCCAGGTCTTGAGCTACGTTTACGCACGGCAGCTCTTGGTCGGCACCTTCGTCTCCTCCTTCCGGCACGAGCGTACGTCTGCTGGCGGAAAGATCTACACGAAGATGCAAATGCAAGATTTATTCGACGGTTTTTACTTTAATTACTCATAAACCATTTTGAAAATCAAGGGGTGTATTTGTTGGGCACATTCACCTAGATAAGAATACATTCAGCATACTCTTCCATAAAGGAACAATATGCATTCTTTATTAATTATTCCTTTTGACGGTGACTGTGTACATATATATATAAATAATTTAATTTAACTTCATCAACAGTAGTGGGTAGGTACATTTAACCTTTTTAACATGATTTGCAACCACACTCAAGTTACATGGGTGGTTGGGTGATTTCTTTTAATTGCACAATTGAATAAAGGTTTCTTTATACTTGTCATTTCATGTGATAGCTTTTAATCATTTTCCTTTCACAAGTAAAGATATAAATAATACTTTTATCCTTGAATTAATTTCTTATCAGCATCTAGAATTAATTATCTTTTAATTGAATTATATACTATTTTCCAAAAAAAGTAAAAAGAATTAAATAAGGGCTTTTCTTTATTTAATTTCCCTTTAATATTAAAAGGGCATTTAAGCCTTTTATTGATCAATTAATTTACCAAAAATTAATGGGGTGTTTCTTAAGCCAACTAGCATCTATACTTGTCCATTGGACCCACATGTGAATGTTGAAGGCTAGGGGATTAAATATTATGGAAAATAACAAAGGTTATCTAGTGATTCAATTTAAATGCATATAAAAATAATTAAGCATCCAAATGATCCAAACTCTCTTGTGGATGCTCCCTGGTCCTAAACAAGCTTAGAAAACCAACATGTTCACATGGAACCTCTACTGATCTTGTTTTATTAATTTACCAAGGAAAACATGCATAAATCAAGAATAATTATTTCTGTTAATCCAAAATTCATTATTAATTCACAAGATGTGCCTTTTGTTATTACAATACAGTGTGCACAAGTTGGGTTCAAGAACGTAAATATATTTAACATGAAAAATAATTTATGCAGTCCTGCCAGAAATAGAAAAACATTTTTATAAAAAGATTTACAGGATAACTTTGTGCAAGTTTTGGCATAGGAGCTACTCATGACCTAACACACAACATATCCAAAAATTAGCTACAGAGGTTCTATGGTTTTTGAGATATTGCAGATCTAGGGTTTTCACATTTGTATTTTTCATGCAAAAACTAAAAGGAATCAGCTCAGGCTAGAATAACAAAAGTTGTAGTATAAATAACCACGGATCCAACAAAATTGGTCTCACATTTTTCTGTATTTTCTGTGATTTTCTACGCAATTTACAAGGTTCAGCAAATCTGTGTCACTATTGGAGTTACCTTTTGCGAATCAGACCCTGGAAAGATTTGTTCGTTTGCAATGTAGTCCTCGGGCTGGCCGGCCGGCGCGGCTTGCCGAAATTCGGCGAGGCCGGTGGCGCTCCGGACTGGGGAAGGGGCGGAGGACGGCTAGGGGTGTGCTAGGGCCCGATTTAGGGGCTTGGCCGGGCGGTGGCGGCTCGGTGAGCGCGCGCGCGGTGGGCGGAAGGGGCGGCCGCGGCCGCCGCCGTTCCCGGCATGCCGGGCGCGCTCGGCTCGGTTAGGCCGGGCCGGGTACGCTACGGCTAGGGCGGGGGGAAGGTGGAGGAGGTGTTGGAAACACGTGCGGTCGGCCGAATAGGAAGCCCACCGCGGCGGCGTGGCTCGCGCGGCGGCGGCCTCGGTTGGGCGGGGGGCGCGCGCACAGGGGATTGGCGGCGCGTGCGGCGGCCTTTAAGTACCACACGGAGGCACGTTCCTCGGACCGGCGGACCGACGAGTGCATGAGCACCTCGGGAACGTGCGCGCCCGGGGCTGCGCAAGGACCGCGGGGTCCTGCAGTGGATGTACGGCGGCGCGCGGTTCCACGGCTCCTTGGCATGCGTGCCACCTCGGGAGCGAGCAATGGCCTCGGGAAGGCGCGGACGGCGCGTGGATCGAGGCACGGCGGAGGGGGAACGCGGGGCGGCGCCGGCGGCGCGGCGGCGGGGTGCCCGCGCGCGCACGGTGCGCGACGTCGCGCCCGGCGCGGCGTCGGCCGGCTGAAAACTGCGGAGTGGCCCTGTTTGAAATAAAATTTCTCCAAAAATTTGAATAGAAGTGCACAAAGCAATGAATAGGAAAGTTGTAGATCTAACTACCCTCTACAACTTTCAAAAAGGCCATAAGGTGTTTTTCTCAACGGATTTTGCAGGAACGTCGTGCCAACTTTGAATGTCGACACATTCTGGAAAACAGGGAATTCTGTCTTGCAAGGGGTTTTTCACAATTTTCCACCCGAAATTTGAAATGCCAATCTACATGAAAGTTGTGTTCCTCAACAAGATCTACAACTTTCATAAAGGTAGATTTTGAAGTGTTTGGGTGAATTTTGGGGAACGCGGCAAAAGTTCCGGACGACATTCGCTGACGTCAACGGTCAAGCGGGTTTTGACCGTGACTTTGACCAAGGGTTGACTACGGGTGTACGTAGGCTTGGTAAAGGGGTTCATCGGGGTTCATTGACGATGTTTTCGGGTGATGACCCAGGTTGACCTAGG
Source organism: Cenchrus americanus (assembly GCA_947561735.1). Taxonomy (NCBI): domain Eukaryota; kingdom Viridiplantae; phylum Streptophyta; class Magnoliopsida; order Poales; family Poaceae; genus Cenchrus; species Cenchrus americanus. Next base: position 4,721,365 of record OX387240.1, on the reverse strand, counting down.
TTTGACCGGGTTTGACTGGGTTTGACCCGGCTGATCCGGTCATTAGCGTTAATGACGGTAATTAAAAACCTGGGGCGTCACAGTCTCTTGGCTATGGGAGAGGTTCCGGGGATAAGGTCGATGACGAACTCTATATCCCTATCTGGTGGCATTCCAGGGAGTTCTTCGGGGAACACATCTGGGTATTCTTGCACTACTGGGACATCCTCTATGGACTTGGCTTCCATGTTGAAAACCATTATGTCCGGCCTGTGTCCTCGGGTGTGGCAGGTCACTTGTATCCCGTCTGGGTTGGTTAGGTGCACTACTTTATCGGCGCAACTTATAAGGCCATGGTGTTGGCTTAACCAGTCCATCCCAAGGACCACATCTATCCCCTTGGACTTTAGTACTACTAGATCTGCTAGGAACTCTACCCCACTTAAAATAATCCTTACCCGGGGGCATCCCAGTTGACACTTAATGTCACCTCCGGGCGTTCGAGTTAATAGGGGTGCTTTTAGTAGTACTGTGGGTATGCTATGCTTTTCCACAAAGCTTGAGGATATGAATGAGTGCGATGTTCCCGAATCCAACAATATGGTAGCCAAGACTGAGCTGACCAGGAACTCACCGAGCACTACGCCTTGTGCTTCCTGCGCCTCCTGCGCATTGATGTGGTTGACTCGGGCTCGTCCATACGACTGCTGGGGCTGCCTCATCTGCTGGTTGCTGTTGTTGTTGCTGAAGTTATTGTTGCTGCGCACTGGTATGCGGTTGGCTCCAGACACAAGTGGCCTCGGCCCGTTCACCGAGTTGGAGTAGGTGGTGGTGGTTGGCTTTTTGGCATACGGGCAGTTGGCGATGAAGTGTCCGGTTTCTCGGCAGTTGAAACACACTCGGGAGTTGTTGCTGTTGTTGGCAGCGATCTGGCTGGTGTTGTTCTGTGGGGGTTTCATGGCACTCTGGTTGTTGTAGGGCTTGAACTGGGTTCTGGGGCCTTGCGAGCCCGTGGCTCGGGATTGGGTCCTGTACTGCATGGGAGCTTGGAACCTGGACATGGGGTGTCCAAAGTTTCTCGGCCTGTGGGACCGCTCTTGTTGCTTGGCCTTGTGTTCCATAAACTTGCGCTTGTTTTCCTTCTTCTCTTCAGCCCTCGCTCTTTCTGTGAGTATTGCCATGTTCATGAGGGTGTTGAAGTCCGGGTAGATCTGAGGGTCAGTGTTGACGGTGAAAATCTGTCAACCTAGCCATGAGTTTACCTTCGGTGTTGGCATGAGTTTTATACCTTATCCATTGGTACTAACCCTCGTGGTATAACAAGTTCACGTGTGCATGTCGTTTTTGGAGTTTAATGTTTATGCAGGGATTTAGTGTTGAATGCAAGACTTTCGGGATAAGTTCATCAAGCACCTCATGACAAGACCTTGAAGCCCTGAACAAGTCATGCAATGAAGCAAAATTAACTCCAAGAAGCCGGGGACTTGATCCGAGAAGACGACGGACTCCGGGGACCCGACCGTAAAAGTGCTTCGAATCTTGCAAGACAAGGAGTTGAGTCCAATTCGGAGAGAAACCGACGACATGGACCTACATGCGAAGGGGGAAACATCCGGGAAGCAAGGGAACCGACCTCGGGCAAAGGAGCCCACGGCTGGGCCTAAATGGGCCCAGGCCGGCCGGCCCAGTCCGGTCGGCCCAGGCCCATTTTGGGCCCAAATCCGTCGCCCTTTGCCCTAGCCGCCAATCGGGCTATTTATAGTCCCCTGACCGAGAGCCACGCAGAAAAGAAGTCGTATTCCGCCGCCAAGGAGCAGAGAAGCTTGAGGGACACCATCTCGGAGATGAGGGTCGTGCTAGTTGTCTAGGGTTGCCCTAGCCGACGTGGGAACCTTGCATGGAAGACCACGTCGGAGCTCCGGAGCGAGGATCAAGATCGAGGGAGGGCCCCGGTGGTGATCTTGTTCATGTAATCATTCATGGTGAAGTTTGTAAGTGAATCCGATTTCTAGCGATTAAGTGCCTTCTCGATGATTTTGATTTCTTCTTGGTTTTGCTTCTTCTACGATCTAGTCTATAGCTAGATTACATAGGGTGCTCTTGTAGCCGCGGTGGCTAGAGGTGCATACGGACCGGCCAAGTGATTTCAACTTGTTCTATCGAACTCGCCCTAAGCTCCCCGCATGAATAGGGATACGTTGTGACAGAACGGGGGTCTCGAAAGGCGGATGTTTTCGGAGTCGGATGGGAAGGCCATGATTTAAAGATGCTTTTAATGAGATTCGCTTTTCTATCTTCATCTATCTTGTTTGGAGCTACAACATAAGCATGATCTAGACTCTCTAGATCGGTTATCTCTTGTTTTCTTTTGCTACCTCTTTAGTAGATTAGATTAGATTCGTTTTCTTTATGAGTTAGTAGATTAGATGCAACTTGTCTTCATTAGATAGCTTTACCTTGCTTTACTAGATTGAATCCTTGCGTTGCACATTGTTCCACGGATTCGATACCTTGGGTTCACCACTCGAGGGAAGAAGGGTCCCTTGACTACGACGGGAGACTTGTCCGCTTGCAAGTCACAAACGAACTTTGATACAAATATTAACCGTCAACAAGCCCCTTTTTCCGGCGCCGTTGTCGGGGAACAAGCAATCAAGATCCGATCTAGTATCGCTTATCTTTCGCTTTTTCTTTTGATTTTCTTTTGCATCTCTTATGTTTGATCATCCTCAAAAGAAAAAAAAATCAATCTAATCTAGTTTTGATTAACCCTAGTTTTTATGTTTAGATTTTTGTTTTATTACTAACCCTAACCGGAGATGGTTGGCTACCTCTCCAAGAAACCCAAACTTTTTTTGTGGATGATCCAGGAAAACTTTACAGGCAAAGGTGACGTGCAACACAAGCTCGAAGGACCATCAAAATCTCCAAGGGAATCACCACCTCCAAGTCAAGACGCCGGAAGGCCGTTCAAGATCAATGAGGACGGAGAAGATGGAGATAGAGAAAGAAGCTCAACACCTAAAGGCTGCCAAGGCAAGATCCACATGCGGGGTGTTCATCGTGATGAAGATGTTAGAGACGCAAGTGGGACAACTTGCCGGACAACCGATTGGTGACAAAGAAGAATATCCGAGACAACTCCAAGGTCCCAAGACGGCGAAGGCTACTCAAACTCATTCGGGAGAGATGAAAGATCACACTAGAGACCATGAAGATCACGACCGAAGGACCGGAGTTCGAGATGCCGAGCCACAAGGAAGATGTTGCATCCGTCAAGACCAAAGGACAAAGCCAACTGTGAAGACCAAAAAAATTGACTAAGCCAAAGTGGGTACCCAAGATTGCAACGCCCGCAAAGAGCGTTGATCCGGAGTAATCAAGTGAAGAAGTCTAGCCATGGACTATAAACGAAGCGCTAGGCGGGGAGGCAACCCGTTTCGTCGAGTCAAGAATAAGCTACCGGGAGGACAACCCGATTCCAGGTTTTTCGAGTCCCTTTAATTCAGTTTTGAATTTTACTACGCAAAACATTAGACTTAGATTGGTTGAACAATATTAGAGACATAATTCTTGGTTGAATATTTTGCTTGATCATAAACCCTTTACACGAACCATCCTATGTGATTGTTTGCTTCTTTTTCGAGAAACCACAACCAAAAAAAAAATTTTCAGAACCTAACTCAACCCTTCACCCTCATTATGGTGCTGTGGTTGACTTGTTTTTTATGCTAAAAACACTCGAGTAGAGCCACGACTTGTATCTAGATGTTATTTAAATTTCAGCACGTGGTAGGACTCGCGTGAACCTAGAAACTTGATTTTTGGTTGGTTTAAAAATCCATATCCTCGGTTTCTCTAAGATTAGAATTTTTCTAAGCCTTACTTAATTTTATTTCATTCAAAAACTCTCTCATCTAATCAAAATTAGGACCTAAACCTATGCCCCCATGATCAAGCCGGGAAAAGCTTGCTCTCAACTAATGAAGGCAAACTATACCGGTGAGACCGAAATCGACGTAGTCGAAAAATATTTTCGACTTACATTTGTTTTTAATGGTTTAAAAACTTCTCTAAATTTATGCTCGAGCTCTTGCATGGCTCTGAAAAATATTTTTAAATTTCGAAATTAGAGGAGTGCTTAGCCTTAAAAGGAGGCAATCAAGTTAACTTGACCATACATGCACCATGATACATCACGGGATGCCCCTCCAACATATTTAAACCACTTGCAAAGTACAAGCATGGGGGGGCAGCCAAGGCTTTGTTTTGTAGGAATATCATGGATGCATGTGAGGCAAGGGAGTATGGAAGTGAGTTAAAGCGAAAACATCAAGTGGAAGGAGCAATAATGCAAGCGAAGGAGTGGACGGGAACGTTTGGAAGGTGTACGCGATCACGAACCAACATGAATGCACTAGAGAAGAACCGAGCCAAGAGGAGGAGAGAGGTAAGTCTTTCATCCAACTCTTTGTTCGTGTGCTCTAGTTTGTAGGCCGGAATCACCTTAGACTTAGCCATCCACCGCGTTTGTTTCGTGCAACAAATCACATCCTTAATCCACTCGAAGTCCAGACTCCAAAATAATATTTGTGTACCTTGTTACCGGGTGAAAACCCCGGATATTTATTTGTGAGGGAGAGTGCTGTAATCATGGAAGAAAACTACAAGCCTTTTCACCGAAGAAGAAGGGATCATCGTCGTCTAAGCCATCACCGACAACCTCTTCGAGGAGGCACTCGGTTCCCGGGTTTCCTCGGAGTATGGAAGAGGACACGGCACCGCCGAGGAGGAACCACACTCTTCTCCTTGGTGGCATGAGGGCCACACAAAACTCGTTTATTAGGTTTACCAAACTTCAATAACATATGGAGGAGCCGCCTGTCCAACCTCGCCACTTGACACGATCATCCGCTCCACCTCCATATGCTCTGCGGTATTCCGAGGGGTATGTCATCATGATGGAGGAGGAGAAGAAGCTTGCTCGCCTTAAGTAGAGGCTTGTAGCGAACGTCGACATCGACGACCAAGCTCTCCACATATTGGGTTTCACACGGGACACCGGTGCAATTCTCTAGCGGAGTGTCGGCAAACACCCACAAGAAATTCGCCTAGGAAATTTTCATGACCATGGCGTATACCCTTGATGAAGGAGTGCTGAGTCTCTCATTCCGTTGGAGGGAGCCCACAAGTGGAGAAGAAGGAAGACACCGTCGGAAGGGTAACCTCGATCAATGATGCTATTTCTAGCACCTTGATGGGGTAATCTCCTTTCATCCATGGTTGCAATCGATCTTGAGATGTAATCGAACTTTGTTGGATTATCTATCTATCATCTTGTGTTGGAAATACTTTAATGCTTAAGGTTAGCTACCATGCCGGAAAGGGAGTATAGGCCTCAATGCTTCCTTGGATCCATTCAACACAATCCCCGATAGATTAGATTGGTTTTTATGTCCGAAACGATTGCATGTTCTAGTATCATAGACCCATGGGAGAGTGTCCCCTATTTTCAAAAAGGGAGCTCCGGAACAAGTGGATGTGCATGAAGGCACGTGGGAAGGTTTTTGGAGTATGATCGCGGGAGGAGACCATCAACGAAGAAATACTATCCGGAACCCCATCATCCAAGTGTGTCACTTTTGTGCTAGTGGATTTTTGGGAGAACAAGAGAGACAAAGATAACCAACACGAAGTTGAATTGGCTTTACTCAGCTTTGATTGCCAAGTGGCCAATAGACCCCACTCACCTATGATCAACCGGTGGTGTTGTTTTTGCAACATCGAGTTCGGAAGATATTGGTTCGGGGTGTTGCCTCTCCATATTGGCTATCTCTTTAAAACCGGGTATTACAAGGAACCCGAATCATCTCCTACCCGGGACTTCCCTAAGAATATATGAAGAAAGGAAAATATAAGAGTGAAGATGAGAGATGAGGCTTCCAAGTAGCCTAGGTGAATTTGCCCCTTCCGGATTGAAGATTAAGACTTTTCTTGAGGGGAAGAAGATCGGTTAGAGGAAGGACTTCTTGTGCCAGCGAAGAAAAAAAATATAATAGAGAAGGATTAGGAGAAGGTTTTTCCACGACCCAAGAAGGAGGTGCACAACAAAATTATGTCCCACCATTGGGAGGAACCCCGGCGCCGCCGAATTACTACGGTGGTGTACCAATGCAAGCATGGGGGAGTGGTGCAGCCATACCCCACCATTTTTGCGGTGCCCAACGTAGCCTTTGCAGAGCCATTTGCACACCTTCCTCAACCACAACAAAATGGAGCCACCATTGGAGGATACGCTGCAAGGAACATGCAATTTATTGCAGCCATCCAAACCAATGCAAACCAAATGGGTGAAGGAAATGCAAACGTCGCTTATGTGCTTGGACACCTTCACCTAGCACCGTCGGACAATTCATAGGAGGAGTGGTGCATTCCTATTACAAGTAAGGGTACAACAACCAAGGCCATCAACATCAACCACCGGCGGAAGATTAGAGAGAGGAGAAGCTTTAGTTATCTTTCCTTTACCCCCTTTTCTTTAATTTTCAGCTTGTTTGCGCCTATGTTTGCGTAGTATTTTCAGCTTTGCTTTAATTTTCAGTTTTTAGTTTAATTTTTCAGCATGTATCTTAGTGTTCATTTTCATCATGAATAATGTCGCCACCAAGTTTTTACCTTTGGTAAAGTTACAAAGTTTGTGCCATGATGATATATGATTATAATTGCTGCTTTGTTTATCTTTGTAATTGACTTATGCATGTTTGAACTAGTGCTCTCTTAAAAATACAAATCTGAAATTATCTAAATGCTAGCTTAATCTTCAGCGGAGGTTATGATTAAAATAAAGACCCATAGTGTTTTATGTGCTCTCAAGTTATGAATAGATTAAAGATGTCTTTTATGCTCAAAAATATTGCTAACCTTGTCATAAATATCACTTGTGTGTTGCTCAACCTATCCAAAGCCTTATATATATTTGAGTGCATAAACCTTAGTGTACAAGATTTATTTTTGAGTGAGTTATTGCAGGCCATGATTTCTCTGGCCCGAGACTAAGAAGCTGGTCATTTCGTTTTTGCGTATCTATCTTATTGCTAGCCTCTTATCCGTGCATTGTGTATCCCCGCATCGGAGATCTCACAAACCTCGCCGGATATCCACCCTTAAACCAAATATCATCTTTTGTGATTACCTCCTTGACCACAACCTATCGTTGAGAATGGATCATCAATTCAAGGAAGATCGCAAGACGGTGCCAACGTTGAAGATTTCAAGTATCTCTCCAAGGAAAAATATCCCGGTACCTACCTTATTTTTCGCCTCTTTGCTCGAGGACGAGCAACGTCTAAGCATGGGGGAGGAGGTAGGTACGGTGCAGTTTTAGAGTTCAAAAAGGGAGTATTTTTAAAAAAATATATATAATGAAATAATGATGAAAGAAAAAAATCCAGTGATATTCATGACTTTCAAGGTATAAAAAATCAAAACTTCGTTGTGAAAGTCATGGACTGAATATATGACGAGGAAAAAAAATGAATGAATGAAAGAAAGAAAAAAATGAGAAATATGAGAAAGAGAAAAAAAATATATTTGTGCATAAAGTGAACTCCCCGGTTCTCTAAGAGTGCATTCAAGGCTTCAAGATAAAAAGATCCATTCTCATTTTCCAACCATGTGCAATCCGATAACGAGGACTTCTTTTGTGCCTCGGGATCACTCTTTGCCATTTGCACATGTCCACTCATCTAAAGTGTGTGTATTTTTCTCTTTCCCCTCCTTGATTTAACATTATTTTCCAATGACCTTTTTGACGAGTCTCGGTAAGACCATGAGAAGCTTGTCTTGTTTTGACAACACCTCATTTATAAAATCTTGTTAGGACTAAACTTTCCCAAAGCTCCATATAAAGCCTACCACATATATATGAGAGGGAAAGGAGTAGATTATATAGGCTTGAGAGACAAGTGAGATGAGAGTTCATGAGCAACATACAAGGTGATTTAAATTTGTGAACTTGGTTTAGCTCTTTTCTTTATCTCGTTCTTTATTTCAAAAATTCGAGATCTATTTAAACTTTGTGAGCATGTTAATACTTGTGGGATAAGCTTAATAAGAATCTACCCTCCGTAGAGGTGAAGGCTAGTACATTATGGAACTTTAACGAATTAAACTTTTGAGAGCATTATGTTTTTTTTCATGTATGATCAAGTGCAAGGTTTAAACATTGTTTGGCAATGATGATATCCATCGAAGGCTTACTCGAGGACGAGCAAGGTTTAAGCATGGGGGAGATGTTGACGGTGAAAATCCGTCAACCTAGCCATGAGTTTACCTTCGGTGTTGGCATGAGTTTTATACCTTATCCATTGGTACTAACCCCCGTGGTATAACAAGTTCACGTGTGCATGTCGTTTTTGGAGTTTAATGTTTATGCGGGGATTTAGTGTTGAATGCAAGACTTTCGGGATAAGTTCATCAAGCACCTCATGACAAGACCTTGAAGCCCCGAACAAGTCATGCAATGAAGCAAAATTAACTCCAAGAAGCCGGGGGACTTGATCCGAGAAGACGACGGACTCCGGGGACCCGACCGGAAAAGTGCCTGAATCTTGCAAGACAAGGAGTTGAGTCCAATTCGGAGAGAAACCGACGACATGGACCTACATGCAGAAGGGGGAAACATCCAGGAAGCAAGGGAACCGACCTCGGGCAAAGGAGCCCACGGGCTGGGCCTAAATGGGCCCAGGCCGGCCGGCCCATCCGGTCGGCCCGTGCCCATTTTGGGCCCAAATCCGTCGCCCTTTGCCCTAGCCGCCAATCGGGCTATTTATAGTCCCCTGACCGAGAGCCACGCAGAAAAGAAGTCGTATTCCGCCGCCGAGGAGCAGAGAAGCTTGAGGGACACCATCTCGGAGATGAGGGTCGTGCTAGTTGTCTAGGGTTGCCCTAGCCGACATGGGAACCTTGCATGGAAGACCACGTCGGAGCTCCGAGCGAGGATCAAGATCGAGGAGGGCCCCGGTGGTGATCTTGTTCATGTAATCATTCATGGTGAAGTTTGTAAGTGAATCCGATTTCTAGCGATTAAGTGCCTTCTCGATGATTTTGATTTCTTCTTGGTTTTGCTTCTTCTACGATCTAGTCTATAGCTAGATTACATAGGGTGCTCTTGTAGCCGCGGTGGCTAGAGGTGCATACGGACCGGCCAAGTGATTTCAACTTGTTCTATCGAACTCGCCCTAAGCTCCCCGCATGAATAGGGATACGTTGTGACAGAACGGGGGTCTCGAAAGGCGGATGTTTTCGGAGTCGGATGGGAAGGCCATGATTTAAAGATGCTTTTAATGAGATTCGCTTTTCTATCTTCATCTATCTTGTTTGGAGCTACAACATAAGCATGATCTAGACTCTCTAGATCGGTTATCTCTTGTTTTCTTTTGCTACCTCTTTAGTAGATTAGATTAGATTCGTTTTCTTTATGAGTTAGTAGATTAGATGCAACTTGTCTTCATTAGATAGCTTTACCTTGCTTTACTAGATTGAATCCTTGCGTTGCACATTGTTCCACGGATTCGATACCTTGGGTTCACCACTCGAGGGAAGAAGGGTCCCTTGACTACGACGGGAGACTTGTCCGCTTGCAAGTCACAAACGAACTTTGATACAAATATTAACCGTCAACAAGCCCCTTTTTCCGGCGCCGTTGCCGGGGAACAAGCAATCAAGATCCGATCTAGTATCGCTTATCTTTCAGCTTTTTCTTTTGATTTTCTTTTGCATCTCTTATGTTTGATCATCCTCAAAAGAAAAAAAATCAATCTAATCTAGTTTTGATTAACCCTAGTTTTTATGTTTAGATTTTTGTTTTATTACTAACCCTAACCTGGAGATGGTTGGCTACCTCTCCAAGAAACCCAAACTTTTTTTGTGGATGATCCGGGAAAACTTTACGAGGCAAAGGTGACGTGCAACACAAGCTCGAAGGACCATCAAAATCTCCAAGGGAATCACCACCTCCAAGTCAAGACGCCGGAAGGCCGTTCAAGATCAATGAGGACGGAGAAGATGGAGATAGAGAAAGAAGCTCAACACCTAAAGGCTGCCGAGGCAAGATCCACATGCGGGGTGTTCATCGTGATGAAGATGTTAGAGACGCAAGTGGGACAACTTGCCGGACAACCGATTGGTGACAAAGAAGAATATCCGAGACAACTCCAAGGTCCCAAGACGGCGAAGGCTACTCAAACTCATTCGGGAGAGATGAAAGATCACACTAGAGACCATGAAGATCATGACCGAAGGACCGGAGTTCGAGATGCCGAGCCACAAGGAAGATGTTGCATCCGTCAAGACCAAAGGACAAAGCCAGCTTCGTGAAGACCAAAAAAATTGACTAAGCCAAAGTGGGTACCCAAGATTGCAACGCCCGCAAAGAGCGTTGATCCGGAGTAATCAAGTGAAGAAGTCTAGCCATGGACTATAAACGAAGCGCTAGGCGGGGAGGCAACCCGTTTCGTCGAGTCAAGAATAAGCTACGGGAGGACAACCCGATTCCGGGTTTTTCGAGTCCCTTTAATTCAGTTTTGAATTTTACTACGCAAAACATTAGACTTAGATTGGTTGAACAATATTAGAGACATAATTCTTGGTTGAATATTTTGCTTGATCATAAACCCTTTACATGAACCATCCTATGTGATTGTTTGCTTCTTTTTCGAGAAACCACAACCAAAAAAAAAAATTTCAGAACCTAACTCAACCCTTCACCCTCATTATGGTGCTGTGGTTGACTTGTTTTTTATGCTAAAAACACTCGAGTAGAGCCACGACTTGTATCTAGATGTTATTTAAATTTCAGCACGTGGTAGGACTCGCGTGAACCTAGAAACTTGATTTTTGGTTGGTTTAAAAATCCATATCCTCGGTTTCTCTAAGATTAGAATTTTTCTAAGCCTTACTTAATTTTATTTCATTCAAAAACTCTCTCATCTAATCAAAATTAGGACCTAAACCTATGCCCCCATGATCAAGCCGGGAAAAGCTTGCTCTCAACTAATGATGGCAAACTATACCGGTGAGACCGAAATCGACGTAGTCGAAAAATATCCTTGGCTGCTGCGCAGTAATTCTCCCACCAGGCTAGGGCTGTCCCGGTGAGCTGGTGAGCTGCCAGGAGAACCTTGTCGCGGTCCTCACAGTTGAAGGGCTCTAGTTCCCTCAGGATGGCTCTCAGCCAGTCGTCAGCATCCAAAGGATTCACCGACCCGCCAAAGGTGGGCGGCTTCGTCCTGAGGAACACTATCAGCTTCTCATTCATGCCTAGAACTCAGGGCCTTGGGCGGTTGACAGCGTTGAAAATGGCCTCCATCAGGACGGTCTGATTGGCCAAAACTTGTGCCAGGTCAATGGGAGGGGGCGGCGGTAGGACAACATTCTCTCCTCCATCTTCATCTTGGTTTACTTCCTGATTGTTAAGACGCTCGCTTCGATCGGCTTGCGATCCTTCAGCGTTCATCCGATTGGAGCCTTGGTGGGTCCTAACAGGGCGCTTGGAAACCATCTGTAAAGGAGCGGGTTTTCTAAGAGGTCTAGCTTTTATGTGATGTTTAAGTGGATTTGAAGATTATCTTGGCCCCCTAAGTGGGTTTTGGTGATATAATGACACACACCTAAGTGGCTAATGAGTTTATCTAGTCCATGAGCAGGTCTTAAAATTATGTATGGCATCAAGCACAGCTCGTTGACTACACAAAAAGAAAGTGGTGCTCTAAAAGGATTCCTAAGAAGGTTTATTTATTTTTACTTTTGAATTTGAGTCCTAGGAATGCCGTACTATCAAGAGGGACAGGAATCATGTCTTCCAAGAGTCGAACGAGTGCTCTAGTTGCTAAAACAAAACCTATGAGAGACACCTTTGCACCAACACATTCACGGGTATCTTATCTTGGGTGCGGCCTTGGAAGGCCGGAGTGTCCGGGTTTTGCCGGGAGACTCGGACTTCCCGGAGAGTCCGGGTTTAACCCGGATACTCCGGGTCATAAAGCCTCAACGACTATATTCTGGGTGAGGGGGTATAAAAGCCCCCTCCACCCCTTCATTTACTTCTCTCCCTGCCATTTTCGTCCTGAACTGTTGCAAACCTCATTTACTTCTCCCCTCTCTCCCTTTGGCTCAAAGTTGGTGAGATTTGTTGTGGGAGTTAAGAGGATTTGAGAGCAAGGGCTTGGAGAGTGCTAGTGAGCTGATTTCCCATCTCTAGAGCACCTAGTTCTTCGCTTGGTTGGCAAAATTCGTGTTTGTTACTCTTGGAGCTTTGAGCTCCTAGCCGGCTAGGTGTTGCCTTGGAGCATCCAAAGGTTGTGGCTGCCCAAGGAAGTTTGTATTACCCCGACATTGAGTAAGTAACTCTAGCTTGATCTTCGTGGTCGCTAGAGGGAGGAAAGTGACCTAGGTGCAAAGGTCCACCCTTTGTGGGTACCTCAACGGAGACGTAGACCTCAAGGTGTGAGGTTGAACTCCGAGTAACAAATCCCGTGTTTCTTGCGCTTGATTCATCTTGTTGCATGCTTGTATCTTGCTTGAACTCTTATCTAGGGTTTGGTGCCGATCTACTTCGTGTTGAGATTCCTACAGGTTTTAAGTGGATAAACAGGCTTGTATCACTTCGGTGCATAACCTATTTTCACAGATTTACTTTTGAGCAAGTTTAAATCCTGTCGATTTAATTCTCCCTTAGCGAGCCGGGATCGTCCGGACATTTTCCCGGATTCTCCGGATTTCCCGAGTATCCGAAAAATATCCGAGTCTCGGACTTCGGTCTAACAAACTGCGAAAAAGTTTGTGATTTTCGGGTTCGACTATTCACCCCCCTCTAGTCGACATCTTGATCCTTTCAATTGGTATCAGAGCCTGGTGCTCCGTGTTTGAAGCCTAACCGCTTGGAGTCAAGAAGATGTCGAATCCAAATGATCAAGCCACGCCTCTCGCCGAAGGTGATCCCGTCAACAATGTTGTTGGCATGCCTCCTCCCCTTCGAGGAGACAACATGCGTGGTGCAAGCACTAGTCATCAAGCGCCCGGAAGAGGTGATGAGTCCTCCGATAGTGAGGACGAAGAATTCGATGATGCAAGATCCACCCGCTCCGCTCGTCGACCATCAAGGGATTACACTCGAACCTCTTTCGATTATTCTCGCTTATCCTTTAACCATCCATCGGGTTCTAGCCACATTGGGAAGATACCCCAATTTGATGGAACCGGCTATTCCAAGTGGAATAACTCGATGGAGGAGTATTTGATGGCGGTGAATCCCGCACTTTGGACTATTGTGAACAGGGGAATTACATTTCCAAATGGTGATGCGACGCTATCTCAAGATCAAGCAAATGAGATACAAAGAAACTATCAAGCCATCCGCATCATCAAGAGTTCACTCACGGCCGAAGAATATGACAAGGTAGATGGATTGAAGTCCGCCAAAGAAGTGTGAGACACCTTGTTCATCAATCATGAAGTGACAAAGCAAGTAAGGGAAGGAAGGATCCGAGCCTTAGAAAGTGAGCTCAACCGGTTTGTCATCAAGGACGATGAATCACCACAAGAAATGTACAACCGATTGAACAAGATCATCAACGAGATCAAATCACTTGGAAGTACAAGATTGGGAAGAAGAGAAGTGGTTGACAAGATCCTCTCCGCATACATGGCAAGGGATGTTCAACTCCCTACTCTCATAAGGGAAAAGAGAGGATTCAACAAGTTCACTCCGGCGGATGTGATTGGAAGAATGGAAGAACACCTTATCACCGTCAAGGAGTCCAAGCTCTCACAAGAGATGTCAAAGATGCATTAACAACTTGAGAAGAACAAGGGAGTGGCCCTCAAAGCATCTAGCAAGGAGAAAAGGTCAAGCTCATCATGTAACAACCCAGGAATTTAGGTGTGTAATTTTTGCGAAAAATTAAAACTTTTCGATTGAACTTGAGTGCTATCAATTTTCGAGCCAAATTGCTAGACCTTCTCTGAATTCCCCACCAATTTAGCCCATTTATAAAAACATATATTTAAATTATGGTAAATATGTGAGTTGGTTTTTCTCTGGTTTTATTGGAATTTTGTTGTGTGTTGTTTGAATTTGGAAGTAATCCAAATTCACACTTAATCCCTAGCTTCTAAATTCAAAATTCAATCTCAATATTTTGAAATCTTAGTTGGGCCGGCCAACGCCAAAACACCGGTTGCAGCCCACCTAAACCCGCCGGCCCAGCACCGGTTGCAGCCCACCAGAGCCCCCGCGGCTAACCCAGCCGCTCGCGCTGCCAGGTGGGACCCGCTTGGCAGTCACCGCCTCCCACACCTCTCTTCCCCTTTTTCCTCTTCGCTTTATCCCGGCGCTGGTCAACCGAGCCGGCCTTGCGCCGCCGGTCCCGCCGCACCGCGCGCGCGGGGCGGGGCGCGGCCGGACCGCCCAGCCGGCACGCACGCCGAGGGCCGGTGCGTGCGCGGGGTCGGATTCGACCGCAGGGGGGAGTAAAAGACCCTACTACCCCTTTCCACCGAGCATCCGAGGCGAACCCGAGCACCACCGCGAGCACCACCTGCCCCGCCCGGCGAACGGCCAAGGGTATGGAGGGCTTTTCCTCCTCGAGCTGTTCTCAGCTTCGATTCAAAAGGGCTCGGCCGGCGTGGCACGGACGCCAAGCCACCCACCCCCTCTTGGGGTTTTCTCTTCCACCACCGCCCGTTTACTCCGGATTGAGGGAAGAAGCGGGCGCGCCGCCACCGCGCCGCGCCGGACAAGGGAGGAGCCGGGAGCCGGACTGGAGCAAGGACCACTTCACCGCCGGGACGCCATCGACACGCCCGGGAGGCGCCGCGCCGCACCGGAGGGGGAAAGACGTGAACCAGCTGGGGACAAGGAGCAGGAGCCGAGGCGGACGACCACCGGCGTGAACATCTACCCCGCCTTCGTACACCTCTCCACCGAGCCGGCCACGACTCCACCGCCGCCCCGAAGTGAGCAACACCGCAGCCACCTTATCTCTTTCCCCCTCCTTGCGCTCGACTCTGTTTTGCGCCGACGGCGTTGGGGTGCGCCGTCGTGTCGCCTTGCCTGGTTGCCGGCCGTCGAGCCGCAGAACCGCCGCGTCGCGCTCGTGCGGAGCTCTCGGGCCACTCATGCCCCCGGCCCGCCGACGCCATGCGAGGACCTTGTGTGGGTGCGGCCTTCGCGCCAAGCGTGTTGTGCGGGGGCGTGTGCGCCGCCATGCGCCGCGGCGCGCCGAGTTCACGGGGCATTCCCCGACCCGTACTCGCCGCCGACGCGCGTGGAACGTTGGTTTGAGCCGGGCTTCGTCCCGTGTCCTTGCGAGTGTGTGAGGAGGGGGCGCGCGCCGCCGACGCGCGGCGGCGGTGCCGGGCCGAGCCCGATTCACGGGTCGACGCGCCGCTCGCCGCGCGCGAGTCCACGGACGCGAGCGTCCGCCCGGCCGGTACACCCCGAGTGCCGAGCCGCGGCGTGCGCATCAACCCGGTGGTGGTGGTCGGGCGATTGCCACCCGACCGAGCGCCGGCGACGCGCCGCGCGGCCGCGGTGCCGCGGGGCTTTTCGTCGAGCACCGGAGTGCGGGTATGCCCTGAACGTGTTAACCTAAGAGATGGGCCGCCGGCTGGTCTGGGCTCTTAGCCCGGCCAGGCCGCCCTAGCGAGGCCGTCGGCCCCGGCGCAAGAGAAAGTCGGGGGAGGAAAGTCAGACTTCCGAAGAGGATCGTGGGCTGTTCTGCCTAGTCCTTTTGTTGGGCCATAATCCAGTTCGAGCAGAACCAAGTCCGCTGGGCCACCCACGGCCCGAAGAACGATTCCCGGCCCTTTTCAGCCTGTTAAACCACACGACGCTGACGTCATGCTGACGTCAGCGGCTTATTTTCTCAAAATCCCCTTTTTCTATTCTGTTTTAAATTCCAGAAATGGATTTAACCCTTAAAAATTCATAACTAATTCCAGGGAGCTCAGAAAAATATAAGATTAATTTCTCTAAATCCGTAATTGCGAAACCTTGCTGATTGTAGGTAGTTTGGATTCTTTTGGATCTTCTAAATTGGTTCTTATTTGGAGTTATTGCTTAGATGTGCACCGTTTTCTTATTTTTGCGTCGAATCTCGTGTCGCAGACCCGAGCTTCGACCAGGAGGACGTGGAGGACCCCGAGTACACTGCTCCGGACAGCGACTGCTTCAACGGCAACGAAGGTGTCATGTCACTCCCAACCATGTAGATCCCATGTTGTTAAATAGCTGCTAGTGCTTTACTTTAATGCATTGATCTGATGAATTGCATAACCCGTTTAATAGCCATGCCTTGATGCTTTGTTATACCCTGTTTCCTTGTTCTTCTTCCTGCGGGACTAGCTACAGACCCCTAGCTAGTCCCTTACCTCAACTATCCATACTTTTGTTGCTTGATTATGGATGGTACTCTGGGCTTGGACTGAGATGGGGATATCTCGGTGTGTTTCTAGCGTGTGTTCTGGGTGCGTATCTCCTTGCTGTGTTTTGGCGGGAGCGAGCCGCTTGGTTACTTGTGAACGACTGCCGAGGGAAGATGCGATCTGGCCTCTTACCCGAGGGTCGTGTCGTGTGGGATGGAGATGGTGAGTGCTCGCTCTCGGCCCCTTAAGGACCGATCGTCAGTTGACCTTGTTTCGGATGACTATTTTCGTACGGACCGCCCGCCTTGTATTGGGCGGGGGTGCGGGGTGAGACTTGTAGTGGATAGCACCCCCTCCCGTAGGAGGATCGGTGTGATCGTGTCGGGAGTGGTCTTTCCCTCCTTAGTAGACTTTGCCCTGGCGAGGCCGGGGAAGGGTTCCACAGCTTCGAGGGACCTCTCGCGGGTAGTATGAGCTCTGCCGCGGAGGCTGGGCCAGGCTCGGAGACGCAGGAGTGTACTATCCACTTACTTGGCCTTCAGCCGTATGGTAGGGTCGGTCACCGGTGACGGCCGGTTCCGGTCCTATTCGGGCGGGTACAGTTGTACAACCTTTGCAGAGTGCTAAACCTATAGCTATAGTCCGTGTCCTCCGGTTAAGGACAGTCTTTCGATCTCTCACCTGACTAGCTACACTTCTCTTGTGCTTCTTCTCTCCCCCGAGTGTGTGAGCCCGGCCTCGGCCGTTGAGATGTGGGGATAGGAGCCGGTGGTCCCCACATCGTAGATGAGAGTTGGGTTCTGGATCGTGGTTGAGATCCGGAGTTTTGGTGTGGTTTTCCTTGAGCGATGTGTGGACCCCTGTGGTGTGGACCTCGGAAGCGGGAGCTTCCCCGAGGTGTGGACCTCTTAGCTGAACTCTGCTTACCTTGTATGTTGCTACGCTGCTTTGCTTAAGTTTTCTACAGCCAGAATAGGGAAATCTCGTGCATAGTAGAATATACACCGCTTTTGCCTCTTTGTTGGGAAGCTGACATGACCTACCCACTTATCGGGTAGACCCCCGGTGCCTCGACGCGAGCCGACTACGACTTCGACAACGACGGTTGGGTGGACTAGATCTCTTCCTACACTCGAGCTGCCTGCGGATATGGAGTTTCCCGCGCTTTCATGGAGCCGCTGCTAGACGTTTTATTTATGTTTGATTCAGTCCCGATGGACTTGTACCCAGCATGTGCCGAAGAGATGTACTTTGATTAATGTAATAAAATAAATGTTGTACTCTACATTACTGTTTTTATCTCTCTGTATGGATCTTGGCATCGCTGAGACAGGGATTGCACGTGGTAGCCCTCCTGGGACTACCACCGAGGTGCTAAGAGTCGGGTTTCCGTCCGAGGAAAAATCGGGTCGTTTCAGTTGGTACCAGAGCCATGCTTGACTGTAGGACGAGCCCCAGGATTGGTCGATAGCATAGGAAGCCGTTTTTGAACCTTGAAACTTTATATAAACCCCCTTGGCTTCCGTATGTATATATCTATACTTATATATATGCATTACCTTGATTAACTTTCACTAACTACCTTACTAACTACGCTCTAACAACGTTGTGCAGATGGCGGAAGGAGCGTGGGTTCCTCTGGAGTCGGACGGCAAGAGGTACGGAGGCTTCTGCCTCTTGCTGAGGGAGTGCCTGGAGGCAGCAGGAGTGGGGACCGACTGAGTCAGCTACAAGGGGAGGACCGTGGGGCACATGGAGCAGTCTGCCACTTTCCTGACCGTTACGGTACCGGCGGACCCACGGGTGCCATAGTTCAAAGAGGTTAAGGTGCACTGTTTTGAGAGCTCGACTATGGAGGCACACCAGTCTGGCGCACGCCGAGCTCTCAAGATGGTCTGTGTCCAGCTGGGGGAGAAGCTTAAGGACACCCCGTTCAGCGTGCTTCCGACAGGGGTTTACGACCCGAGCCGCTGGGACACGAGCGACTGAGCGCAGTACCTTGAGGTGACTTCAGTGGAGGAGGACAAGATGATGCTCGCAGCCAGACGGTGCATCCTGGCTCAGGACCAGGCACTTTACTGGGCCGACAGTGAGATCGCGTACCTGAGGTGGAAGTGGGATGGTTGTCTGCAGCGGGTTCAGGACCTGGAGATGGAGAGAGAGGATTTGCCCGACCAGTTGGAGGAGTCGCACCTGAAGAACGGGGCGGCGGTACGGCTCGGACGGCGGCCGACCGAGCCGCACCGAGAGGGACGCCGGGGAGGATCGCTACACCGGAGGCACGGTCCGAGGACGGGCGGGGAGTTGCACCGGGCTACAGTGGAGGCCACGCGTGAGGACGAGTGAGGCTTGCAGAGGCGAGGGACCAGTTGGAGTCGGTTGGAGCTGCAGCAGCTGACTATCAAGTAAAGATGTGGGACCTTCAGGAGGCGAGTCGACACAACTACCACCACTTGTGCTACCTCGGAGGGCTGGTCTACGAGGAGAGAGACCGAGCAGCCAGGACCCGCACGGCCTGGGAGCGTTCCGACCAGCAGAGGCTGAGAGAGTTGGAGGAGCTCTCCGCGCAGCTACCCCCCAAGAAGAGGCCACGACTGAGGACAGAGACCTTCGAGCTACCCCCGACACTCCTACCACGTGTGCGCCCGTACCCGAGAGGTTCTCAGGACACAGCAGAGATGGACCGTGCTCTTCAGGATACCCGAGACTACTACGGAGGACCGGCGACCGAGTGCGGGGTTACCCGTGGACTCACTCACCGCCGTTCTACTCGGTTCCACCAGACACCAGCTCCGAGGCACCTCAGAGTACTCAGTGATGAGAGTAGAGATCTAGCGATGAGATTCCGAGTCGATGTAATGAGTTAGATGTAATGCTGCCGCTTATGTTGTCATGCCTGTAGTAGCTACCCCATGATGTACCATGCGTTAGCGTGATGTGTTGCCGTGTACCCTCGAAGGTCGTTGGAGTAAACCTCGAGGTGCACCCCTTTTGTATGGTGGCATTGATTGAGTGACATGGATCTTCATGGTTTTTCTCGGATTTCATGCTTCTTTATGTCTGTATGAATTCTTTGATTGTTAGCAGGATTACTCCTTCATAGTTAATAACCTTAATAGATATATTCTCCCTACCACTACTGACTCTTGCAACTGGAACAGATGTCGGGAGCAAGGAGGTCCGGGCGACTCCTGACCCGTTTCGAGGAGGTCGCTGGGGACGACGGAGGGGAGGATGCCCCTAACCCAGCGGGAGCGAGAGGCCGTGGGCGCCGTGGAGGTCACGCGCCACGCGGAGGCCTGGCAGGCCGCGGAGGCCGAGGAGGCCGAGTTAGCGGTCGAGGGGCAGCGCACGACAACGAGGGAGCTCAGGAGCAGGAGCTCGAGCACGAGCAGGCGCCCCAGCCTGAGGGAGGAGCAGGCCAGGCTCAGGGACACGAGGTGCCACCTCCGCCACCTCCCCCGAACTTGGCCGATGTGATGGCAGTACAGACCCAGCTGATGCAGACGATCACCCAGTTGCTAGCTCAGAACAACAACAACAACCACAGGGGTCAGCACCGCAACGCACCAGAAGGTTTCCAGAAGAAGGTTGAGAACTTCAACAAGCTGCGACCGCCTACTTTCGACCACTCAGCAGACCCGATGGATGCAGACAACTGGCTACGGGAGATTGAGAAGAAGCTGGAGTTGACCGAGCTCTCTGAGGAGGAGTGTGTGACCGTGGCAGCGCACCAGCTGATCGGCACAGCCAGTGCGTGGTGGGACAGCTACTGTGACTCGCACCGAGACCCGTTGCACATCGGGTGGGACGAGTTTGTGGAGGCCTTCATGAGCCACCACATCCCAGAGGCAGTGATGGACAGGAAGGCTGACGAGTTCAGGCACCTCAAGATGGGAAACATGTCAGTGCAGGAGTATGCCAACCGCTACCAAGAGCTGATGAGGTACGTGCCAGACGACACCGACACAGAGAAGAAGAAAGTCTACTGGTTCAGGAAGGGGCTGCACAAGGGGATGGCACACCACTTGTCTGCACACGACTGCCCGACACTTCGCTCCATTATCGACAAGGCACTGATCGTGGAGAGGTCAAGGCTTGAGTACATGGAGGTTCGTGGAAACAAGTCCAAGCGCGCAGACCAGGCAGGACGCTCAGGTCCACCACAGAGGCAGAGGACAGGTTACGCTCAGGGTCACCAGACACAGCAGAGGCACCACGTCACTCAGTCTCAGCCGCAGAGCAGAGCCAACCCAGGCGGGAGTGGAGGACAGAATAGCTGGAAACCAAGACCACCACCGTAGTCAGCAGACAGATCCAAGGTGACTTGCTTCAACTGCCGTCAGGTTGGGCACAAGTCGTTCGAGTATCCACAGCAGGCGCCACCGGGGAGTCAGAATCGCAGCTCTCAGTTCCAAACCCCAGCCAAGCCACCAGCACCAAGAGGACAGCCACCCCGTACACAGCAGAGGACTGCTCAGCCGCCAGCTACTCGAGGCCGTCTGAACCACCTCACCGCCGAGGATGCAGCAGCCGCACCCGACGTCACACTTGGTGAGTTCCTTGTTGACTCGGTTTGGCAAGCTGTTTTGCTCGATACGGAGCTCGGTTTTCGTATATTTCTACCAAGTTTGTTAAAGAAAGGTCTTTACCAACTAAGCCTCGACCAAGGCCTATCTTGACTAGCTCTCCGCTAGGAGAGAAGAGGAGTACGTTAGAGTGTAGGGGAGTGAGGATGGTGTTTGAGGGGCGAGCAGTTCACGGCGGACTTGACGCCGGTTTGGAGTCTACGGGATAGACGTGATCCTAGGGATGGATTGGTTGGCAAAGCACAACGGGATAGTCTCTTGCAACCCCCGTAGTTATACGGCTAGAACACCCCGGCGGAACCAAAGTACGGATCGAACCGTAGAGTCCGAAGGCCGCTACGATCTTTGTGCAACATGAGTGGGAAAGAGATTGAAGAAATCCCGGTGGTCCGTGATTTCCCCGATGTGTTTCCGGAGGAGCTTGCGAGTTACCCCCGCACCGGGACGTGGAGTTCGTGATTGAGCCGATGCGGGAGCGGGGCCCGTTGCAAAGAGTCCGTACCGGATGTCGTCCGACGAGCCGGACGAGTTGAAGAAACGACTCAAGAAGCTGCTCGAGCAAGGGTTTGTTCGGCCGAGTGCCTCACCGTGGGGTTCGCCAGTGCTCTTTGTGGAGAAGAAAGACGGCACAAAGAGGATGTGCATAGACTACCGCACGCTCAACTCGATGACAATCAAGAACAAGTACCCGCTACCCAGAATCGAGGACTTGCTGGATAGGCTCAAAAGGGCAAGGTTCTTCTCCAAAATTGACTTGAGGTCAGGCTACCACCAGATGAAGATCCGAGAGCAGGATATACCCAAGACAGCCTTCACCACACGTTACGGCTTGTACGAGTTCGTGGTGGTTTCTTTTGGGCTGACCAACGCCCCTGCTTACTTCATGAACTTGATGAACAAGGTTTTCATGGAAGAGTTGGACAGGTTTGTAGTGGTGTTATCGACGATATCTTGATCTACTCTGAGACCACGGAGGAGCACGAGGAGCACCTGAGGGTCGTGCTAGAGAGGCTGAGGCAGCAGAAACTGTACGCCAAGTTCAGCAAGTGCGAGTTCTGGATGGAGAAGGTCGCGTTTTTGGGGCACGTGTTGTCAGCAGAGGGGATAGCCGTGGATCCGTCCAAGGTAGAGTCAGTGACCAAGTGGGAGCAGCCGTTGAACGTGACAGACGTCAGAAGCTTCCTTGGGTTGGCAGGTTACTACCGAAGATTCATTGAGAACTTCTCCAAGATCGCAAAGCCAATGACAGAGTTGCTCAAGAACAACACAAAGTTCGAGTGGTCAGAAGCGTGTGAGAAGAGCTTCCAGGAGCTGAAAAAGAGACTCACCACAGCCCCAGTACTTACCTTGCCAGATATCAAGAAAGACTTCATGGTCTACTGTGACGCTTCAAGGCAAGGACTCGGATGTGTGCTGATGCAGGAAGGGAAAGTTGTGGCTTATGCTTCCAGGCAGCTGAGAAACACGAGGAAAACTACCCGACGCACGACTTGGAGTTGGCAGCTGTTGTGCATGCACTCAAGATCCGGAGACACTACCTGATAGGTAACAAGTGTGAGCTGTTCTCCGACCACAAGAGCCTGAAGTACTTCTTTACCCAGACAGAGTTGAACATGAGGCAGAGGCGATGGTTAGAGCTGATCAAGGACTACGACGTCGAGATCAACTACCACCCAGGCAAAGCCAATGTCGTGGCAGATGCACTGAGCCGGAAAACTTATTGCAACAACCTCATGGTGAGAGAAGAGCAACTCCGCTCTCGCATGAAGAGCTAGAAAAGGCGAGAATCGAAATTGTAGACCAAGGCCAAGTCAACGCGATGCAAGTGACCTATGACCTGGAGGAACGAATCCGTACAGCCCAGAAGTCGTGTGCGAAATCAAAGCTTTGCGAGAACCGATGAAACGGGGTAAAAGCGAGAGGACTACCGGGTAGATGAACAAGGCACCGTGTGGTTGAAAGAACGGATCCGTGTACCACAAGACAAGGCACTTTTGGAGCGGATCATGAGAGAAGCTCACGACTCGAGGTACTCGATCCACCCGAGCAAAGACCAAAATGTACGAGAGATCTAAAGGTCGGATACTCGGTGGAAGGACATGAAGAAGGATATAGCACACTACGTGGCTGTTGCGACACACCCGCAGGAGTAAAGATCGAACATCGAAGCTCGCGTCGTCCGTTGAAGCCGTTGGCTATTCCAGTTTGGAAGTGGGAGGACATTTCCATGGACTTTGTGGTGGGACTTCCTTGGACACCAAAAGGAAATGACTCGGTTTGGGTCATAGTGGATAGGCTGACCAAAGTGGCTCACTTTGTGCCGGTGAAGACCTGGTACGCAACCGAGAAGTTGGCAGAACTGTACGTAGAGCACATACTCAGGCTGCACGGGGCACCCAGAAGTATTGTATCTGATCGAGGGCCACAGTTTGTCTCCAAGTTTTGGCAGAGTTTCCACAAACTCATGGGCACCACTCTCAACTACGGCCACCTTTTCACCCGTAGACGGATGGTCGGACGAAAGGGTCAACCAGGTGTTGGAGGATATGCTACGAGCGTGTGCACTCACCTATGGTACCGATTGGGAGAGCAGTTTGCCGTTTGCAGAGTTCTCGTACAACAACAGTTTTCAAGCAAGTCTCCGGATGGCTCCCTTTGAGGCCCTTTACGGGCGAAAGTGCAGGACCCCGCTAGCTTGGTCGGAGGTGGGAGAACGAGCACTGTTTGGGCCAGCAATCATTGTAGAAGCAGAGGAAAAAGTTGAGAAAGTTCGTGAGAACTTGAAGATCGCTCAAAGCCGTCAGAAGAGCTATGCCGACAAAAGAAGGAGGGAGTTGACTTTTGCAGTTGGCGACCGAGTGTACTTGAAGGTCTCTCCGCTCCGAGGGACTAAGAGGTTCTTGGTGAAAGGAAAGCTTGCACCGAGATACGTAGGACCGTACCCTATCACCCGAAGGATTGGAAGTTTGGCCTACCAGCTTGCGCTACCCGAGGCAATGGCATGAGTACACCCAGTGTTTCACGTGTCACAGCTGAAAAAGAGTGAGAAGGCAGTGGAGGCTAAGCAAGTGCCCATGGAGTTGCTTGACTTGCAAGACAACCTTGAGTATGCAGAGTATCTTGAGAAAATCTTGGACAGAGCTGTCAAGGAGACAAGGAGAACAACCATTCCTTTCTGTAGAGTGTTGTGGAGCAATCATACAGAGCGAGAAGCAACATGGGAGAAGGAAGCTGATCTCAGAAAAGAGTACCCTCACTTGTTCACGGAGGAGGTCGAGGACTAAATCTCGAGGACGAGATTCTCGGTGGTGGGGGAGAATGTAACAACCCAGGAATTTAGGTGTGTAATTTTTGCAAAAAATTAAAACTTTTCGATTGAACTTGAGTGCTATCAATTTTCGAGCCAAATTGCTAGCCCTTCTCTGAATTCCCCACCAATTTAGCCCATTTATAAAAACATATATTTAAATTATGGTAAATATGTGAGTTGGTTTTTCTCTGGTTTTATTGGAATTTTGTTGTGTGTTGTTTGAATTTGGAAGTAATCCAAATTCACACTTAATCCCTAGCTTCTAAATTCAAAATTCAATCTCAATATTTTGAAATCTTAGTTGGGCCGGCCAACGCCAAAACACCGGTTGCAGCCCACCTAAACCCGCCGGCCCGAAGACCGGTTGCGGCCCACCAGAGCCCCCGCGGCTAACCCAGCCGCTCGCGCTGCCAGGTGGGACCCGCTTGGCGACCCGCCTCCCTCACCTCTCTTCCCCTTTTTCCTCTTCGCTTTATCCCGCGCGGTCAACCGAGCCGGCCTTGCGCCGCCGGTCCCGCCGCACCCGCGCGCGCGGGCGGGGCGCGCCGGGACCGCCCGGCCCGCACGCACGCCGAGGGCCGGTGTGTGCGCGGGGTCGGATTCGACCGCAGGGGGGAGTAAAAGACCCTACTACCCCTTCCCACCGAGCATCCGAGACGAACCCGAGCACCACCGCGAGCGCCACCTGCCCCGCCCGGCGAACGGCCAAGGGCATGGAGGGCTTTTCCTCCTCGAGCTGCTCTCGGCTTCGATTCAAAAGGGCTCGGCCGGCGAGGCACGGACTCCAAGCCACCCACCCCCTCTTGGGGTTTTCTCTTCCACCACCGCCCGTTTACTCCGGATTGAGGGAAGAAGCGGGCGCGCCGCGCCGGACAAGGGAGGAGCCGGGAGCCGGACTGGAGCAAGGACCACTTCACCGCCGGGACGCCATCGACACGCCGGAGGCGCCGCGCCGCACCGAGGGGGAAAGACGTGAACCGGCTCGGGGGACAAGGAGCAGGAGCCGAGGCGGACGACCACCGCGTGAACATCTACCTCGCCTTCGTACACCTCTCCACCGAGCCGGCCACGACTCCACCGCCGCCCCGAAGTGAGCAACACCGCAGCCACCTTATCTCTTTCCTCCCTCCTTGCGCTCTACTCTGTTTTGCGCCGACGGCGTTGGGGTGCGCCGTCGTGTCGCCTTGCCTGGTTGCCGGCCGTCGAGCCGCGTAACCGCCGCGTCGCGCCGTGCGGAGCTCTCGGGCCACTCATGCCCCCGGGCCCGCCGACGCCATGTGAGGACCTTGTGTGGGTGCTGGCCTTCGCGCCAAGCGTGTTGTGCAGGGGTGTGTGCGCCGCCATGCCGCTGCGGCGCGCTGAGTTCACGGGGCATTCTTGACCCGTACTCGCCGCCGACGCGCGTGGAACGTTGGTTTGAGCCGGGCTTCGTCCCGTGTGTGCTTGCAGGTGTGAGGAGGGGCGCCGCGCCGTGACGCGCCGGCGGCGGTGCCGCGAGCCCGGTTCTCGGGTCGACGCGCCGCTCGCCGCGCGCGAGTCCACGGACGCGAGCGTCTCGCCGGCCGGTACACCCCGGTGCCGAGCCGCGGCGTGCGCATCAACCCGGTGGTGGTGGCCGGGCGATTGCCACCCGGACCGAGCGCCGGCGCCGCGCCGCGCGGCCGCGGTGCCGCCAGGGCTTTTCGTCAAGCACCTGGAGTGCGGGTATGCCCTGAACGTGTTAACCTAAGAGATGGGCCGCCGGCTGGTCTGGGCTCTTAGCCCGGGCGCAGTCGCCCCTAGCGGCCGCGTCGGCCCGGCGCGATGAGAAAGTCGGGGGAGGAAAGTCAGACTTCCGAAGAGGATCGTGGGCTGTTCTGCCTAGTCCTTTTGTTGGGCCATAATCCAGTTTCGAGCAGAACCAAGTCCGCTGGGCCACCCACGGCCCAGTAACGATTCTGGCCCTTTTCAGCCAGTTAAACCACACGACGCTGACGTCATGCTGACGTCAGCGGCTTATTTTCTCAAAATCCCCTTTTTCTATTCTGTTTTAAATTCCAGAAATGGATTTAACCCTTAAAAATTCATAACTAATTCCAGGGAGCTCAGAAAAATATAAGATTAATTTCTCTAAATCCGTAATTGCGAAACCTTGCTGATTGTAGGTAGTTTGGATTCTTTTGGATCTTCTAAATTGGTTCTTATTTAGAGTTATTGCTTAGATGTGCACCGTTTTCTTATTTTTGCGTCGAATCTCGTGCCGCAGACCCGAGCTTCGACCAGGAGGACGTGGAGGACCCCGAGTACACTCGCTTCGGACGGCCGACCGCTTCAACGGCAACGAAGGTGTCATGTCACTCCCAACCATGTAGATCCCATGTTGTTAAATAGTCGCTAGTGCTTTACTTTAATGCATTGATCCGATGAATTGCATAACCCGTTTAATAGCCATGCCTTGATGCTTTGTTATACCCCCGTTTCCTTGTTCTTCTTCCGCGGGACTAGCTACAGACCCCTAGCTAGTCCCTTACCTCAACTATCCATACTTTTGTTGCTTGATTATGGATGGTACTGCGGGCTTGACTGAGATGGGGATATCTCGGTGTGTTTCTAGCGTGTGTTCTGGGTGCGTATCTCCTTGCTGTGTTTTGGCGGGAGCGAGCCGCTTGGTTACTTGTGAACGGCTGCCGAGGGAAGATGCGATCTGGCCTCTTACCCGAGGGTCGTGTCGTGTGGGATGGAGATGGTGAGTGCTCGCTCTCGGCCCCTTAAGGACCGATCGTCAGATGACCTTGCTTCGGATGACTATTTTCGTACAGACCGCCCGCCTTGTATTGGGCGGGGGTGCGGGGTGAGACTTGTAGTGGATAGCACCCCTCCTGTAGGAGGATCGGTGTGATCGTGTCGGGAGTGGTCTTTCCCTCCTTAGTAGACTTTGCCCCGGCGAGGCCGGGGAAGGGTTCCACAGCTTCAAGGGACCTCTCGCGGGTAGTATGAGCTCTACCGCGGAGGCTGGGCCAGGCTCGGAGACGCATGAGTGTACTATCCACTTACTTGGCCTTCAGCCGTATGGTAGGGTCGGTCACCGGTGACGGCCGGTTCCGGTCCTATTCGGGCGGGTACAGTTGTACAACCTCTGCAGAGTGCTAAACCTATAGCTATAGTCCGTGTCCTCCGGTTAAGGACAGTCTTTCGATCTCTCACCTGACTAGCTACACTTCTCTTGTGCTTCTTCTCTCCCCCGAGTGTGTGAGCCCGGCCTCGGCCGTTGAGATGTGGGGATAGGAGTCGGTGGGCCCCACATCGCAGATGAGAGTTGGGTTCTGGATCGTGGTTGAGATCCGGAGTTTTGGTGTGGTTTTCCTTGAGCGGGGTGTGGACCCCTGAGGTGTGGACCTCGGAAGCGGGAGCTTCCCCGAGGTGTGGACCTCTTAGCTGAACTCTGCTTACCTTGTATGTTGCTACGCTGCTTTGCTTAAGTTTTCTACAGCCAGAATAGGGAAATCTCGTGCATAGTAGAATATACACCGCTTTTGCCTCTTTGTTGGGAAGCTGACATGACCTACCCGCTTATCGGGTAGACCCTGGTGCCTCTGACGCAGAGTCGGACTACGACTTCGACAACGACGGTTGGGTGGACTAGATCTCTTCCTACACTCGAGCTGCCTGCGGATATGGAGTTTCCCGCGCTTTCATGGAGCCGCTGCTAGACGTTTTATTTATGTTTGATTCAGTCCCGATGGACTTGTACCCGGCATGTGCCGAAGAGATGTACTCTGATTAATGTAATAAAATAAATGTTGTACTCTACATTACTGTTTTTATCTCTCTGTATGGATTTTGGCATCGCTGAGACAGGGATTGCACGTGGTAGCCCTCCTGGGACTACCACCGAGGTGCTAAGAGTCGGGTTTCCGTCCGAGGAAAAACCGGGTCGTTTCACATCAACCTCAAGAAACATGGCCGAGGAAGATGATGATGAAGATAGTGACATGGACATGACCCCCGAACAAATGGCTCTCTTTGTAAAGAAGTTCAACAAAATGTTCAAGAAGAGTGGCTTCTTCAACAAGAACAAGGACAAGGACAAGATCAAGACCAAGAGAACCTCAAAGAGACCATGCTTTGGATGTGGGAAGGAGGGACATTTCATTGCGGAGTGTCCTAACATAAAAGTGAGAAGAAGAGACGCCAACAAGTTTGACAAGAACAAGAGAAAGGAAGTTGGTGAAGCTCATTTGGGTGAAGAATGGGATTCAAATGATGATAGCTCCGACTCCGACATAGAAGCCGGTCTTGCTACCATAACCATTAAGGAACCAATCAACAAGTCATCATTATTTGAAGATCTCACCGATGATGAAGATGACTTCACCCACACTTGCCTCATGGCTAGGGGCTCCAAGGTAGACACTCCTACCCCTCCCCTAGATAATGATAGTGAAAATGATTTCGATTTTGAAAAAATGATCACTAGCTTTGGTAAAAAGGCCACTGAGAAAATAATGTTTTCAATGAAAGAAATTGAGAATAGAGATGGGACTCTTGAGGTGCAAGAAGAACTCCTTAGACTTGAGCGGGAGAAAACCATTGCCCTTGAGGATGCCCTTGTAATTGAAAAGAAGGGTCTCAAGGTGCAAGAGGACTCGCTCAAAGAAAAGGAGAAAGAAATTCTTAGCCTCAAGAAATCCCTAGCTAAAGATAAGTTGTTGGTAGATGAATTAACTAGGGAATCTTTCCTAGCTAAGGATGCTTGCAAGAAACTTGAGGATGAAAAGCTTGAACTTCAAAAGAGCTTTGATAGCTTAAAGACTAGTCACATAGCAATAGAAGTTCAACTTGACAACCTCAAGAACAATGCTACAACTTCATCTAATGATGCTCTCTCAAACTATCAAATATCAACAAGCAAAGGTTGTTCTAGATGCTATAAATTTGATATAAATGCTTGTGCTACTAATGTTTCCGAGATGAATGCCATGAGAAAGGAAATTGCTAGGTTGTCAAACTCCCTTATGATTGAAAAGAAGAAAGAACCCAAGAGAGGTGAGTTTGAAAACCACACCAAAGGCTTTGGGTCAAGCTACATGAAGAAGTTTGGCTTTGAGGATGGGAAAGGGCTTGGTAAGCAAGAACAAGGTACAAAAGACCCCATCCCATTCATCAAGAACCACCACACCAAAGGTATGGGAACAAGAAATGTGGTGCACGGGATGAAGCAAATGGGTGTCAAGAAGCATGACAATCAAGTGAGATACAACACTCCAATCAAGTTCAAGAGCACCCAAGTGACCTCACAAGCGCCACACTCAAAGCCAAACAAGTCGATCAAGAAGCCCAAACCTCATGCTTCACAAGATAGCTTTTATGCCGATTATGTGTTGACTTGGAACCACAAGGGTAAGGTGGTTGCCAAGTATGTAGGGCCTCGCACAAAAGGAACAATCATAAAAAGGAGTGTGTGGGTGCCCAAGATTCTTGTGACTAACACTCTAGGACCCAAATCCACTTGGGTACCTAAAACACAAGCATAATTTGTTTTGTAGGCATACTCCTCCGGTGGAACAAAATGGGTGATTGATAGTGGATGCACAAATCATATGACCGAAGAGAAGAAAATGTTTACATCTTGTGATATGATTGAAAATCCTACGGAAAGCATTGCCTTTGGAGGCAATGGTGGAGGAACGGTTGTTGGTCTTGGTAAAATTGCTATCTCAATCAATCATTCAATTTCCGATGTTTATTTGGTTGAATCTTTGGACTACAACTTGTTGTCCGTCTCACAACTTTGTGAGATGGGCTACAATTGTTTGTTCACTAATGTGGGTGTGACCGTCTTTAGAAGAGGCGATGACTCCGTTGCCTTTAAGGGTGAACTCAAGGGAAGGCTTTACTTAGTGGATTTTTCATCGGATAAAGCCCAACTTGATACATGCTTATTGGCAAAGTCTAGCTTGAGTTGGCTTTGGCATCGCCGACTAGCTCACGTTGGGATGAACAATCTCAATAAGCTTCTAAAGGGGGAACACATCCTAGGACTAACAAACGTTCATTTTGAGAAAAATAGAATTTGTAGTGCTTGTCAAGCCGGAAAACAAGTTGGTGCTCCTCATCCCGCGAAGAACATTGTATCGACCACAAGGCCATTGGAACTACTTCACATGGATATCTTTGGTCCGGTAGCCTATGTTAGCATTGGGGGAAACAAGTATGGATTTGTCATTGTTGATGATTACTCTCGGTACACTTGGGTATTCATGAAAGACAAGAGCAAAGTTCATGAAATTTTCAAGAAATTTGCAACAAGGGCCCAAAATGAGTTTGATGTGAAGATCAAAAGAGTAAGAAGTGACAATGGCACCGAGTTCAAGAACACCAACATTGAAGAGTATCTTGATGAAGAAGGCATTGGTCATGAGCTCTCCGTCCCATACACTCCACAACAAAATGGGATTGTAGAGAGGAAGAATAGAACTCTTATTGAAGCCGCAAGAACCATGCTTGATGAGTACAAGATTTCGGATAGTTTTTGGGCGGAAGCAATCAACACGGCGTGTCATGCTATCAACCGTTTGTATCTTCACAAGCTTCGCCACAAGACCGCCTACGGGCTCCTAATTGGTAAAAAGCCTAATGTCTCCTACTTTAGAGTTTTTGGTTGTAAGTGCTTCATTCTCAACAAGAAGCCCAAAAGCTCTAAGTTTGCATCTAAAGTTGATGAAGGTATCTTTCTTGGTTACGCCTCAAACGCTCATGGCTATCGTGTCCTCAACAAAACCACCGGTTGTGTTGAAGTCACGTGTGACTTGACGTTTGATGAATCTAATGGCTCTCAAGAGGAGCAAGTTGATGAATTGTGTGTAGGCAAGGAAGTACCCGCAAAAAGGCTATAAGGAGGATGGCCATTGGAGAAATCAAGCCTCAAGAAGAAGATGATGAGGACTCGCATAATTGAAGATGCGAAAGCAGATCTGCCCCCGCTACGCAACCCGAGTATCCGGCAAAAACCGGAGACTCCGGATTTTCCGGAGAATCCGGAGATAAGCCCGGAGACTCCAGACCTGCTGCTGAAACGTCACAATGCAGTCGAGAAGATGAGGACTTGATTCAACAAGAAGTGTCTGACCCACAGCCAAGAGTTCGACAAAGTGTTCAACAAGATCATCCCGTTGATAACATACTTGGAAGTATTCGTAGAGGGGGTTGAAGATGCTCTTGGAGATGCTGATTGGGTGATGGCAATGCAAGAAGAGCTCGACAACTTCACTAGGAATGAAGTCTGGTCCTTAGTGGAACGCCCCAAACAAAATGTGATTGGAACCAAGTGGGTATTTCGCAACAAACAAGATGAAGACGGCGTGGTGACCAAGAACAAAGCTGGATTGGTTGCGAAGGGTTATACTCAAGTAGAAGGCTTAGACTTTGGAGAAACTTATGCACCGGTGGCAAGACTTGAAGCAATTCGTATACTCCTAGCCTTTGCCACTCATCACAACTTCAAGCTACATCAAATGGATGTCAAGAGTGCCTTTTTGAATGGTCCAATCTCTGAAGAAGTATATGTTGAGCAACCACCGGGCTTTGAAGATCCACAACTCCCAAACCACGTCTACAAGATCCATAAGGCGCTCTACGGGCTCAAGCAAGCCCCTAGAGCATGGTATGAATGCCTTAAGGATTTTCTCTTAAAGAAAGGCTTTGAAATAGGCAAAGCCGATCCTACTCTCTTCACTCGTAAACAAGGCAATGATTTGTTTGTATGTCAAATATATGTTGATGATATCATATTCGGCTCTACTAATCAAATTTGGGTTGATGAGTTTAGTAGGATAATGACCAAAAGATTCAAGATGTCTATGATGGGCGAGTTGAAATTCTTTCTCGGTTTTCAAATCAAGCAACTCAAGGATGGCACCTTCATAAGTCAAACCAAGTACACCCACGGCATGCTTAAGAAGTTTGACATGAACAACGCCAAGCCCATCAAAACACCTATGCCATCAAATGGACATCTTCATCTAAATGAAGAAGGCAAAAGCATCGATCAAAAGGTATATCGCTTTATGATTGGTTCTTTGCTTTACCTTTGTGCATCTAGGCCCGATATTATGCTTAGTGTGTGCATGTGTGCAAGGTTTCAAGCTAATCCTAAGGAGTGCCATCTAATGGCCGTTAAGAGAATTTTTAGATACTTGGTTCATACTCCTAACCTTGGTTTATGGTATCCTAAGGGCTCCACTTTCGATCTACTTGGCTACTCCGATTCGGATTATGCCGGTTGCAAAGTAGATAGAAAGAGTACATCCGGGACTTGCCAATTCCTTGGAAGGTCCTTGGTGTCTTGGAGTTCCAAGAAACAAAACTCCGTTGCCCTTTCCACCGCCGAGGCCGAGTATGTTGCAGCCGGCGCTTGTTGTGCTCAACTACTTTGGATGAGGCTCACTTTGAGAGACTTTGGTTGCAAGTTTAGCAAGGTGTCACTCTTGTGTGACAACGAGAGTGCCATTAAGCTAGCAAACAACCCCGTAAACCACTCAAGAACAAAGCACATAGACATAAGACACCACTTCTTGAGAGACCACGAAGCCAAAGGAGATATCGCTTTAAGTCATGTGAGCACCGATAAGCAACTAGCTGATATCTTCACAAAGCCCCTTGATGAACTAAGGTTTTGTGCTTTGAGGAGTGAGTTAAATATCTTGGATTCTCGTAACTTGACTTGAGATCATGCACATATTTTAGTGACCTAGTACAGGACTTTTAAAACAAAAGATTTGTGAAAAGGCTTGTATTGCATTTGTTTTGAAAAATTTGGATTTTTAGGTACAACACTTGGAATATTGTTCTCTTTGCTTGTTTGTGGCTAGTCCAAGGTGTTGATACTGCTCAGGCTCACATTTATCACATAAGCAACCTTCCAAATCTATTCAACATCAAATTCCTTGAAAATCTGCTCGCTGGGTTCAGGGGGAGCGGAGTATCCGGGGTTGAGGCCGGACACTTCGGGTTTCCCGGATAGTCCGGACCCATCCCGGAGACTCCGGGTTTTTAAAAGTATATAAGGTCTGACCGCGGTGAAAACCTCTTTTCACCCCCCACTTCATCTTTTAACCGTGCCCTCTCACTCCCATCGCCCCCTCTCATTCCCTTGGGCGATTTTGCTATCCAACCATCAAAATCGCGTGAGAGAAAGGATTTGAAGTCTCCAAGGCGTGGAGATCAAGGATCTACTCAAGCTTCAAAGGATCCAAGCCCTTTCCCCTCTCTTCCCAAGGTATTCTCAAAAGGAACTTTCCCGATCTATTTCCCTAAGCGTAGTTCTTGTAGTATCCTAGTGAGGAATAGGTAGGAAACACTCTTTAGGCTCTAGATCTGTGTTTCCTCTCAGTTTGGGTGGACGTACTTCACTGCATTGTGATTTAGGGTTTCGGCCTGCGAAACCCGGACTCTCCGGGGTCGAAGGACCCGGAGTCTCCGGAATATCCGGAGTCTCCAGACTCTTTCCCGGAGTATCCGGGGTTCGCTCTGCAACCCTAAACCACAAGTACAACGTGTCTTCACCTTTGATAATCTCTCATTTCCATATCATTTCATCCATCCAGATGGTGAGGTTGAAGGTCCCCCGTGGCAATGAGGAGCCCTCCACCCAAAGGAGGACCAAGGCTAGGCATGACCCCACCGCTTTTCGGGCCGTGCAAGAAGCCTTGGGGCAAGAGAGTTCTCAGCGTAGCTCAAGACCCAGACGGGGTGACCCTCCTCCCTCCTATGCCGAAGGGAGTGAAGAAGAAATTGTAGAGGAGGAGGAGGAGCAAACGGAAAGTGATGATGATGAAGTTGAGGATGAAACTTATGAGCAATCCCCCGAGCCTCCTCGTTGTCATGGAAAGGGGCCAGCCAAAGAGAGATCCCGCTACAAGCCCCATCCCAAAAAGAGCCATCAAGCCCCCTATATCCACCAAAGCCGCCCAGCTACTCGAGTTCCTCCTAAACATAAGCAAGGAGTAGCTGCTCACATCTGTCCTAAAACCCCTCCTAGACTTATTCCTACCCTTCCACCCAATGTCCGAGTGGTTGAGACACCTATCAAGCTAAGGGACCCAGGCTCAGTTCTTGGATTTGCTGAGCACATGATTAGGGACTACTCAAGGAACTCCCTAGCAGTGAGGGAGCAAAGGGAGCAGAATGTTTACTTGTATCTCAAGGGAGAGGGACTTGAGGCTAGGTTTTGGTGTGACTTCCACCGGGACTTCTATCAATCAGCGGTCCGCAATCCCAAGTTGGCCTCCAAGAACATGGCACACATTGTGCCAATGAAGTATATTGATTGGAAATACTATGAGGAGCTCAACAACACAGTGTTCAACTCTGTAATTGACAAGTGCAAGGAGGTCGGGCTCTACGACATCATGGGCTTTAGGTACAATTGGAACAAAGAAATCCTTGCTCAATTCCATTGTTCTTACTACTTCAATCCCCATGACAACACCATCACATGGACAACTCAAGGCCAAAAGTGCACAATTGACTACATGACTTTCTCTCGGCTCTTGGGTCTTGGTTCTAAGGATGAAAGGCGCACCCCCGTGCACAATGAGAACAAATACAAGCCCAAGGAGCTCCCCTTTATGTTTCCTAGCCGAGATGCGGCCATTGAGGGCAAGGCGGACCAACTTAACCCTTATTATTACTATCTCAATCAATTCTTTCGTGCCACTATCGACCCTAAGATTGGAGATGTCACAGCTTTGAGGTATTTTGCTCCCAATCTTCTCAATAGAATGGCACCGGATGAAGAAGGCTTTTGTGTCTTTGATTTCATTTGGAATGAGTTGAGGAGGGCCATGAATGATCCAATGAAGCATCTTCCTTATGCCCCCTATCTCATGTATATGATTGAGAGAGTGACCAATGTCCGCTATCCCAAGGATGTTGTCCATGAGCCCCTTCGCCACCTCCGTGATCGTGCAAAGAGGCCTCCCAAAGGCCGTAAGTATGTTGGATCGTCGAGTGCAGCTCCGTCCCATGATGATGTGCCCGCTGCACATTCCTCTTCTCCACCTCCTCGTCGGCACCGTGGCTCCATGATCAAGAGAGTGCTCAAGAGCATTTTCAGCATGTGCAAGACCATCGCCACGGAGACCAATGAGAACCGCTGCGACATCATCGAGATCAAGTCTCACCTTGGTCTTCCCACAGATCCCTACCGCGAGCTTCCCGAGTTTGATGACCCGTTTGTGGAGTGGGACACCCAAGGTGCCCAAGAAGAAGAAGAAGAGGAGGGCAATGAAGAATAAGAAGAAGAGGAGGAGGACGACGACTCCGAGTGACTCCGCTGCTCTACACTTCCTTTTTGGCGCTTGATGCCAAAGGGGGAGTGATATTATCTATTCGTGTCTTTGGAACAATGAACTTGGCTTGTAATAATTTGAATTTGGAACTCGGTTTGTAATAACTCTAATATTCGCTCGTGTGAGACTATGTGAGTTTGAGACAATTTCTTGTGTGCTTGTGGTATTTTATCTGCTTTGTATCTAATAAGGACAGCTTATGCTAGAATGAAACTGTGTTTTGTCTGTTTTTCTGCTTCTGTGTTGAAGCCCGGAGAGTCCGGACTTTTTCCCGGAGTATCCGGATTTTTCGGACACTCCGGACCTGTCCTGGAGAATCCGGACTTCTCAGCACCAAATTTCTTTTCTCTTTTGTTGAGTGCATGTTGACGGTTAATAATTGTATCAAAGTTCGTTCGTGACTCGCAAGCGTACAAGTCTCCCGTCGTAGTCAAGGGACCCTTCTTCCCTCGAGTGGTGAACCCAAGGTATCGAATCCGTGGAACAAATGTGTGACGCAAGACTTAATCTATTAAAGCCAAATAACTGCAATCTTCAATAAGGAACCAAATGCATCTAAGTAAAAGAAACAAAACAGATCTAATCTACTAAAAACCGGAGAAAACAAAGTAAGATTGGGTAGATAAACCGATCTAGAGGGATCGGGGTAAGCCTTTTGTTGAAGTTCCAAGCAAAAGAAGAAGTAGCAAATCGAATCTTAATAAAAGCCTCTTTAAATCGTGGTTTCCCGTCCAAATCCGAAAACATCCGCCTTTCGAGACCCCCGTTCGTCACAACGTATCCCTATTCATGCGGGGAGCTTAGGGCGAGTCAAAAGACAAGTCGAGATTCTTTCGGAAGATCCGGCGTGTACCTCTAGCCACCGCGGCTACAAGAACACCCTATGTAATCTATCTCGAGAATAGAATTGGAATAAGCAAAGCCGATTGAAAAACGAAATCTTCGAGGAAACACTTGATCGGCCGGGAAAAGATTCAACTTGATAATTCAACTATAACAATGATACATACACAAGATCACCACCGGGATCCTTCCTTGATCTTGCTTCTAGCTCCGGAACTCCGACGTGGTCTTCCGTGCAAGGTTCCCACGTCGGCTAGGGAAACCCTAGTCAACTAGCTCGACCCTCTCCTCTCCTAGATGGTGTCCCTCTCTTCTCTCGCTTCTCGGCGGCCGAAGACGAAATCTTCTCTCCGTGGCTCTCGGTCGGGGGACTATAAATAGCCCAATCGGCGGCTAGGGCAAAGGACGACGCATTTGGGCCCTAAATGGGCTCGGGCCGACCGGACCGGGCCGGCCGGCCCGGGCCCATTTAGGCCCGGCCCCGCGGGCTCCTTTGCCCGAGGTCGGTTCCCTTGCTTCTCGGATGCTTCCCCCTTCTGCATACGGGTCCATGTCGTCGGTTTCTCTCCGAATTGGACTCAACTCCTTGTCTTGGAAGATTCAGCACTTTCTGGTCAGGTCCCTGGAGTATGTCGTCTTCTCGGATCAAGTCCCCGGCTTCTTGGAGTTAGTTTTGCTTCATTGCATGACTTGTTCAGGGCTTCAAAGTCTTGTCATGCGGTGCTTGATGAACTTACCCCGAAAGTCTTGCATTCAACACTAAATCCCTGCATAAACATTAAACTCCAAAAACGACATGCACACGTGAACTTGTTATACCACGGGGGTTAGTACCAATGGATAAGGTATAAAATTCATGCCAACACCGAAGGTAAACTCATGGCTAGGTTGACGGATTTTCACCGTCAACATCTCCCCCATGCTTAAACCTTGCTCGTCCTCGAGTAAGCCTTCGATGGATATCATCATTGCTAAACAATGTTTAAACTTTGCATTTGATCATACATGAGAAAACATAATGCTCTCAAAATATTAATTCATTAAAGTTCCATAATGTACTAGCCTTCATCTCCACGGAGGGTGGATTCTTATTAAGCTTATCCCACAAGTATTAACATGCTCACAAAGTTTTAAATGGATCTCGAATTTTTGAAATGAAGAACGAGATAAGAAAAGCTAAACCAAATTCACAAATTTAAATCATCTCATGTATTGCTCATAAACTCTCATCTCACTTGTCTCTCAAGCCTATATATTCTACTCCTTTCCCTCTCATATATATGTGGTAGGCTTTATATGGAGCTTTTGGGAAAGTTTAGTCCTAACAAGAATTTATAAATGAGATGTTGTCAAAACAAGACAAGCTTCTCATGGTCTTACCGAGACTCGTCAAAAAGGTCATTGGAAAATAATGTTAAATCAAGGAGGGGAAAGAGAAAAATACACACACTTTAGATGAGTGGACATGTGCAAATGGCAAAGAGTGATCCCGAGGCACAAAGAAAGTCCTCGTTATCGGATTGCACATGGTTGGAAAATTGAGAATGGATCTTTTTATCTTGAAGCCTTGAATGCACTCTTAGAGAACCGGGGAGTTCACTTTACGCACAAATATATATTTTTTTCTTTCTCATTCTTTTCTTTCTTTCATTCATTCATTTTTTCTTGCCTCGTCATATATTCAGTCCATGACTTTCACAATGAAGTTTTGATTTTTTGATACCTTGAAAGTCATGCATATCACTGGATTTTTTTTTCTTTCATCATTATATATATATATATATTTTTTTAAAATACTCCCTTTTGAACTCTAAAACTGCACCGTACCTACCTCCTCCCCCATGCTTAGACGTTGCTCGTCCTCGAGCAAAGAGGCGAAAAAAATAAGGTAGGTACCGGATATTTTTCCTTGGAGAGATACTTGAAATCTTCAACGTTGGCACCGTCTTGCGATCTTCCTTGAATTGATGATCCATCCTCAATGATAGGTTGTGGTCAAGGAGGTAGTCACAAAAAAAAATGATATTTTGTTTAAGGGTGGATATCCGGCGAAGTTTGTGAGATCACCGATGCGGGGATACACAATGCACGGATAAAAGGCTAGCAAAAAGATAGATACGCAAAAACGGAATGACCAGCTTCTTAGTCTCGGGCCAGAGAAATCATGGCCTGCAATAACGCACTCAAAAATAAATCTTGTACACTAAGGTTTATGCACTCAAATATATATAGGGCTTTGGATAGGTTGAGCAACACACAAGTGATATTTGTGACAAGGTTAGCAATATTTTTGAGCATAAAAGACATCTTCAATCCATTCATAACTTGAGAGCACATAAAACACTATGGGTCTTTATTTTAATCATAACCTCCGCTGAAAATTAAGCTAGCATTTAAATAAATTCAGATCTGTATTTTTAAGAGAGCACTAGCTTAAACATGCATAAATCAACTACAAAGATGAACAAAGCTGCAATTTTAATCATATATCATCATAGCACGAATTTTGTAACTTTTCCAATGATATAATCAAGGTGGTGACTTTATTAATGTTGATATCAAGTTGAAATACACACTGAAAATAAAGAAACATACTTGCTGAAAATTAAAAAACAGAAAAATACTACGCAAACACACCTAAGAAAAAGCTGAAAATTACAGAGAAATAGAAAAGAAAAGAAAACTAAAGTTCCTAAATCTTCTAGTCCTCCGCCGGTGGTTGATGTTGGTAGTCTTGATAATAATATCCTTGTTCATAATATGAATGAACACTTCCTCCGTCGAATTGATTTGGCTCCACAAGGTGAAGGCGTCCAAGTTCAAAGGCAATATTTGCGTTGCCTTCACCGAGTTGAGCTGCGTTGGATTGGATGGCTGCGATATTTTGAGCATTTCTTGCAGCATATCCTCCAATAATAACCATGCTTTGTTGTGGTTGGGGATGATGAGCGTAGGACTCCGCGAAGTTAGCGTTGGGCACAACATAATTTTGTGGGGGTACCGGTGCACCACCCCCCCATGCTTGTTGTTGAGACCCTCCGTAATAACTTGGCGGAGGAGGAACCCCGCCGGATGGTTGCACATTGGGTTGTGCTCCACCCTCTTGTGCGGAGGATGTTCCCTCTTCTACGATCCTTCCTCTTTTGTTCTTCCTTGCGGGGACAAGTATTCCCTCTTCCAACCAATCTTCCCTTCCTTCGGTGAAAAGCCTAAGCCTCTCATCCGGAAGAGGGAGGTTCACAATGGCCAATCGGTAACCTCTTCTCTCATCTCCACTAATGTACTTGCCTTGCCGCAAATACTCAAAACCGAGAGAGGTACCGCGCAAAAGGTGAGCGGGGTTTCTTGCGATCCCCGGTCGCAAGGAAAAGGCCAACATGGAGAGGTAACACCCCGAACCAATATCACTAGCCCCCGATGTTGCTTCACAACACCAACGGTTGATCATGAGGTAAGAGGGGTCAATTGGCTGCCTGGCAATTAAAGCCGAGTATAGCCAATTTAACTCCGTGTCGGTCACCTTTGTTTCCCTCATCCTCCCCAATACCCTCTTGCACATCCAAGAGTGAAATATCCGGATAATGGGGTTGCGGATGCTTTTGCGTTGTTGATGGGCATCTCCGGAGATCATGCCCCAAAATTCCGCCAACATGCCGGGAGGCACGTCGACTTTCTCCGGAGCGCCCTTGTGGAATCCAAGCAGCTCCCTTACGTGCTCGTAGGGAACCACTTGTTGGATTCCCTCCAAACGGAATGACAAGCATTGCACCCCATCATCATCAACGATGGGTGCCATAGTCATTAAAATTTCCAAGGTGTAACCCAAGTGGGTGTCCACCGAGATTCCGTTGGAGAACCGAATCCACCCGAGGTGCCCCAACATGTAGTTTATGTCGGTGCGAAAACCCAAGGTGTGGAGTGCTTGGTCGTCGATCTCGACGTTTGGCACAAGCCTCTTCTCAAGATTGGCGAGCCTATCCTCCTCCTCCGCCGACATGATGATGAAGCCGTACGAGGATTGTGTCGGGGTGTAAGGAGGTGGTGCGGTTGAGCGAGTCGATCGTCGTGGTGGCGCGGGTTGCTCCTCCGTGTGCCCACGAGGTTCGGTGAACCTCATGGAAGTGCTTCTCGCAGCCCTCATCCCACCAAGGAGGAGAGCGTCGTTCCTCCTCGGTGGTGCCGTGTCCGTCTCCATGCTCCGGGAGACTCGGAAACCGAGTGCCTCCTCGAAGACGTGGTTGATGACGGCTTGGACGACGACGAACTCTTCTTCTTAGAGAAGAGACTTGTGGTCTTCTTCCACATGCTTGCTGCACTCTCTCTTCAACTAAAAATCCGGGTTGCAACCGGTAAACTAGGCACTTAAACTCTTTGCTTCGGATGTGGACTTTGAGTGGATTAGGGAGGTGGATTTTTTCTTGAGCTCTCAAGCTTGGGTGGTTGGCTAAGTCTACGGAGGTTCTGAGCACACAAACTTGAACACACAAACAAGGGAAGGAGAGGGAAGCTTGCTCGCAGAAGACGGGCGCCGGGGGACGCCATTTATAGGGCGGGCCGGCCGGCCTAGGCCGGCCGGCCCGGGGTGCTCCGGCTCCTCCTCGGCGCGTCTTTCTCCCGGCACGATCATTTCGCCTCCGCAACTTTCCCCGCCCGCGTGCTCCACGAGTTGCACCGCCCAAACGCTCTCGTCCACTCCTTTTCTTGAAATATTGGTCCTCCCACTTGATGCTCCATGCTTTGGGTCATGTCCATGCTCCCTAGCTCCACTTGCTTCACATGCCACCATTGAAATCCTGCAAAGTTGATGCTTGCTGCCCACCATGCTTGTCCTTGGCATGTGGAATTGGTGAAAGTTGATAAAAGGGAATCCAATGGTGCATGCATGATTAATTCAAACTTCATTGCCTCCATTTAGGTGTGTTTAAGGTTAAGCACTCCTCTAATTCGAATTTTAAAATATTTTTCAGAGCCATGCAAGAGCTTGAGCATAATTTTAGAGAAGTTTTTAAACCATTAAAAACAGATGTAAGTCGAAAATATTTTTCGACTACGTCGATTTTGGTCTTACCGGTAAAGTCTGCTTTCATCGGTTGAGAGCGAACGTTTTCCCGGCTTGATCATGGGGGCATAGGTTTAGGTTCTAATTTTGGCTAAATAAGAAAGATTTTGAACAGAACAAAATTAGAATAGGCTTAGAAAAATTCTAATCCTAGAGAAACCAAGGATAAAAAATTTTAAAAACCAACCAAAAGCTGATTTCTAGGTTCACGCGAGTCCTACCACGTGCTGAATTTTTATAGCACTTGAATATAAATCGTGGCTCTACTCGTGTGGTTTTAGCATGAAAAATAAGCCAACCTCAGCACCATAATGAGGGTGAAAGGTTGAGCTAAGGTTCTGAAATTATTTGGTTGAGGGGTTTCTCGAAAAGAAAAGAATCAAACAAGCACATAGGAGGGTTCATGCAAAGGGTTTATGATAAAGCAAACATTCAATCAAGAATTATGTCTCTAATATTGTTCAACCACTTCTAAGTCTAATGTCTTTGCGTAGTAAAACTCAAAAACTAAATTATTAAAAATACTCGAAAAACCTGGAATCGGGTTGTCCTCCCGTAGCTTATTCTTGACTTGACTTGACGAAACGGGTTGCCTCCCGCCTAGCGCTTCGTTTATAGTCTATAGCTAGACTTCTTCACTTGATTACTCCGGA
This sequence comes from Cenchrus americanus, assembly GCA_947561735.1. Classification (NCBI taxonomy): domain Eukaryota; kingdom Viridiplantae; phylum Streptophyta; class Magnoliopsida; order Poales; family Poaceae; genus Cenchrus; species Cenchrus americanus. The sequence continues at coordinate 4,679,177 of OX387240.1, read as the reverse complement.
TCAACGCTCTTTGCGGGCGTTGCAATCTTGGGTACCCACTTCCGCACCATCTTGGGCGCGGGCTTGTCTTTTGGCTTGGCCGGCTTAGTCATTTTTTTGGTCTTCACGGGCGGCTTCTCTTCCTTTGTCTTGACGGATGCAACACCTTCTTTAATTTTCGTTACGTTCACTTTTTTCGGCTCCTTCTTCTTTTTCAGCCCCTCCGTTTGTTTTGGTTCTATCTCGCACTCCAATCATGTTGCATGCCTCAATCCTTGGACGGAACTTGAAGGAACTCCTTTCTCCGTTGATATCGAACATGATCTCCCCCTTGCCAACATCAATAGTTGCTCCCACGGTCTTGAGGAACGGCCTCCCTAGGATGAGCGGCGGCTTCTCCCTCTCTCCCATCTCGAGCACAACGAAGTCGACGGGGATGAAGTGGTGTCCAATCTTCACGGGTACATCTTCGGAATGCCCAAGGGATAGCGAATGGAGTTGTCACCCGACTCCAAACATATTCCCGTAGGCTCCATTGGTAGGCGTAACTTCTCGAACACATCCCTCGGCATGACACTCACACTAGCTCCAAGGTCGCATAACGCCTTCTCGAAGTTGAAAGAACCAACCGAACATGGAATTGTAGGGCACCCGGGGTCTTTTTGCTTCTCTAGCCCATAAGCAATAGCCGCACTACACTCCTCGGACATCTTGACATGATCTACCCCGAGTGTTGCTATCTCATATTTATTTGCAAGTATGTCTTTAAAGTAACGAGAATATGTAGGTACTTGTAGGGCATCTAGTAATGGCATGTTGATGCTAAGTCTACGCACAACTTCCACAAACTTCTCAAAGTGGTTGTCAAGTTTACCTCGGAAGTAGCGTGGCTTGAGTTGCGGTATCCTCGTGTCATCTTCCGGCATCTCGAATTCGGGTTCCTCGGTGACGATCCCCGTAACCTCCTCTTTAGCGACTCCTTCCACCTCGGTGGACGGTTTCGGCTTCCTTGCTCCCGCGGTACGTTCCGGATCTTCGGTCTCCTTCCCCGAACGCGTTTGAATGGCCTTCGCCGATTCGGGACATTTGGGTTGTCCCGGAAGCTTCCCTTCATCATTTGTGAGGCGCCCCGCAAGTTGTCCAACTTGCGTCTCGAGCATCTTCATCATGTTGAGCACTTGATGATTGGAACTTCCGACCTCCGTCACTTTGCTATCGATGTTCTCCAACACCTTGTCTATGGTCTTGAACTTGGTGACGGTGTCTTTGTTGATCTTAGCTTGCTCATCCATGAACTCCTTCAATTGTATCCGAAGTGGAACCGCGTTAGGAATAGATGAGCTTGCATTAAATTGAGGCCTACCTTGCCCGTAGCGGAAGTTCGGCAATTCTCCCTTCCTCATGTAGTCGAGCACTTTGGCTTCCTCCGGACAATCTTTGCGGACATGGCCATACTCTCCACATTCTTCGCATGTGGACCTTGCTTCGGCGGCCTTTAAGTCTTGAGCCTCTTTCTTTTCTATCTCCATCTTCTCCAACCTCCTCATGAGCGAGTCGATCTTGCCTTCGAGTATGTCTTCCTTCTCCACTTGCAAGATTCCTTTGACGTTCCCCATAGGTTGAGCCGGGTGTAGGCGCCGGATGACGCCCACGTGTCATTATCCGCGACCTTCTTGAATAGCGTGAAAGCTTCCGTCGGTGTAAGCTCGATGATAGATCCTCCCGCCGATGCATCGATGATCGTCCTTGACGCCATGGTGAGTCCTTGATAGAACTTTTGCACGAGGTCTTCTTTCGGGAACTTGTGATGTGGAACCGCCCGAGTGTACTCGTTGAAGCGCTCGAATGCCTCCGAGATAGTTTCTGTAGGATATTGAACAAAGGTGGCAATCTTATTACGCAAGCTTTGAGTTTTACCCGGTGAGTAGTATTCCTTCATGAAAGCCTTCATCAACGTGTTCCAATTTTGCACCGTCTCCGCCGGTTGAGAGTGGAACCATTGCAACGCCTTCCCGAGTAGTGAAAACGGAAAAAGCCTTGCCCTCATTTGATCTTGAGTCACCCCCTCCATATTGAAAGTCTGACATAGTTGAATGAATGCTTGGAGGTGAAGGTTCGGATCCTCTTTGCCGGTGAAGGGTGAATGTTGCACCATGCGGATTGTTGAGGTCTTGATCTCGAACGGTCTTCCGATCTCGTCGAGGTTCAAGATTGGTAGGTCGATGATGTCCGGGGTGCATAGCTCCCCAATCTTGCGTTCTTCCGTGGTTGGTCACCCATCGGTGGACGTCGGTTCTCCCGCGGACTTTGAGGTGGTGAATTCTCCGGAGATTCCTCGCGATCCTTTGTCTTCCGACTCCGAATCTACAAAATCCAGCTTTTTAGCTTGATGTGCTTCGCGTCTCCTTAGCTCCGTAAAGTTTTTCTCGGATCATCCACAAAATTATTGGGTTTGTTGGAGAGGTAGCCGTCCATCTCCTGTTAGGGTTAGCAATAAACAAAATATGCAAAAGAAACTAGAAAACAAAACAAATCTATAAAGACTAGAGTTAGACAAACTAGATTAGATGTATTTTGAGGATGATCGAAGCTTAGTAGATGCAAAAATAAAATAAAATCAGTACTGAAAATTACAAAAAAAGCAATAAAAAATCAAATCTTGATCACTTGTTCCCCGGCAACGGCGCCAGAAAAAGGGGCTTGTTGACGGTTAATAATTGTATCAAAGTTCGTTCGTGACTCGCAAGCGTACAAGTCTCCCGTCGTAGTCAAGGGACCCTTCTTCCCTCGAGTGGTGAACCCAAGGTATCGAATCCGTGGAACAAATGTGTGACGCAAGACTTAATCTATTAAAGCCAAATAACTGCAATCTTCAATAAGGAACCAAATGCATCTAAGTAAAAGAAACAAAACAGATCTAATCTACTAAAAACCGGAGAAAACAAAGTAAGATTGGGTAGATAAACCGATCTAGAGGGATCGGGGTAAGCCTTTTGTTGAAGTTCCAAGCAAAAGAAGAAGTAGCAAATCGAATCTTAATAAAAGCCTCTTTAAATCGTGGTTTCCCGTCCAAATCCGAAAACATCCGCCTTTCGAGACCCCCGTTCGTCACAACGTATCCCTATTCATGCGGGGAGCTTAGGGCGAGTCAAAAGACAAGTCGAGATTCTTTCGGAAGATCCGGCGTGTACCTCTAGCCACCGCGGCTACAAGAACACCCTATGTAATCTATCTCGAGAATAGAATTGGAATAAGCAAAGCCGATCGAAAAACGAAATCTTCGAGGAAACACTTGATCGCCGGGAAAAGATTCAACTTGATAATTCAACTATAACAATGATACATACACAAGATCACCACCGGGATCCTTCCTTGATCTTGCTTCTAGCTCCGGAACTCCGACGTGGTCTTCCGTGCAAGGTTCCCACGTCGGCTAGGGAAACCCTAGTCAACTAGCTCGACTCTCTCCTCTCCTAGATGGTGTCCCTCTCTTCTCTCGCTTCTCGGCGGCCGAAGACGAAATCTTCTCTCCGTGGCTCTCGGTCGGGGGGACTATAAATAGCCCAATCGGCGGCTAGGGCAAAGGACGACGCATTTGGGCCCTAAATGGGCTCGGGCCGACCGGACCGGGCCGGCCGGCCCGGGCCCATTTAGGCCCGGCCCGCGGGCTCCTTTGCCCGAGGTCGGTTCCCTTGCTTCCCGGATGCTTCCCCCTTCGCATACGGGTCCATGTCGTCGGTTTCTCTCCGAATTGGACTCAACTCCTTGTCTTGGAAGATTCAAGCACTTTCTCGGTCGTGTCCCCGGAGTATGTCGTCTTCTCGGATCAAGTCCCCCGCTTCTTGGAGTTAGTTTTGCTTCATTGCATGACTTGTTCGGGGCTTCAAAGTCTTGTCATGCGGTGCTTGATGAACTTACCCCGAAAGTCTTGCATTCAACACTAAATCCCTGCATAAACATTAAACTCCAAAAACGACATGCACACGTGAACTTGTTATACCACGGGGGTTAGTACCAATGGATAAGGTATAAAATTCATGCCAACACCGAAGGTAAACTCATGGCTAGGTTGACGGATTTTCACCGTCAACAGTGCATAACCTGTCATGAGCATTTCACCTTCTAATCTGTTGCACATCACAGGCACCCCACTATTGTAATACCCTCCTGCTTTTCTTGTTGTACAAAATATTGGCCCTAATAGGACCTTTGATATTCAAAATCAAAATGCACATATTAAGGGGGAGTATTACAAAAGCTTCAAACTTTCATTGTTTATCTCTTATATGACTTAGTTGTGTTGTCATCAATCACCAAAAGGGGGGAGATTGAAGAGTATCTTGGCCCCCTAAGTGGGTTTTGGTGATATAATGACACACACCTAAGTGGATAATGAGTTTATCTAGTCCATGAGCAGGTCTTAAAATTATGTATGGCATCAAGCACAGCTCGTTGACTACACAAAAAGAAAGTGGTGCTCTAAAAGGATTCCTAAGAAGGTTTATTTATTTTTACTTTTGAATTTGAGTCCTAGGAATGCCGTACTATCAAGAGGGACATGAATCATGTCTTCCAAGAGTCGAACAGGTGCTCTAGTTGCTAAAACAAAACCTATGAGAGACACCTTTGCACCAACACATTCACAGGTATCTTATCTTGGGTGCTGGCCTTGGAAGGCCGGAGTGTCCGGGTTTTTGCCCGGAGACTCCGGACTTCCCGGAGAGTCCGGGTTTAACCCGGATACTCCGGGTCATAAAGCCTCAACGACTATATTCTGGGTGAGGGGGTATAAAAGCCCCCTCCACCCCTTCATTTACTTCTCTCCCTGCCATTTTCGTCCTGAACTGTTGCAAACCTCATTTACTTCTCCCCTCTCTCCCTTTGGCTCAAAGTTGGTGAGATTTGTTGTGGGAGTTAAGAGGATTTGAGAGCAAGGGCTTGGAGAGTGCTAGTGAGCTGATTTCCCATCTCTAGAGCACCTAGTTCTTCGCTTGGTTGGCAAAATTCGTGTTTGTTACTCTTGGAGCTTTGAGCTCCTAGCCGGCTAGGCGTTGCCTTGGAGCATCCAAAGGTTGTGGCTGCCCAAGGAAGTTTGTATTACCCCGACATTGAGTAAGTAACTCTAGCTTGATCTTCGTGGTCGCTAGAGGGAGGAAAGTGGCCTAGGTGCAAAGGTCCACCCTTTGTGGGTACCTCAACGGAGACGTAGACCTCAAGGTGTGAGGTTGAACTCCGGTAACAAATCCTGTGTTTCTTGCGCTTGATTCATCTTGTTGCATGCTTGTATCTTGCTTGAACTCTTATCTAGGGTTTGGTGCCGATCTACTTCGTGTTGAGATTCCTACAGGTTTTAAGTGGATAAACAGGCTTGTATCACTTCGGTGCATAACCTATTTTCACAGATTTACTTTTGAGCAAGTTTAAATCCTGTCGATTTAATTCTCCCTTAGCATGCCGGACTGTCCGGACATTTTCCCGGATTCTCCGGATTTCCCGGAGTATCCAGAAAATATCTGGAGTCTCCGGACCTGGTCTAACAGCTGCGAAAAAGTTTGTGATTTCCAGGTTCGACTATTCACCCCCCCCCCCCCCTCTAGTCGACATCTTGATCCTTTCAGGATTATATCGGATTTTTTTTGAAAAGGCAGGGTCTACTCCTGCCGGCAAGCACACAACAAGCACATAGCAAACAAGCAAGCACAAATAAGTTTTTATTACAAACCAGCGAGAAGGATACATCCTGACTACGCGGACACACTACACGACTAAGGACTAAGGGTGCGACTTGGACCAGTACGGCTTCATTCCCTAGGTCAGTCACTGGGGCACGCTACTCGCGAGGAGAGCCATCTTCCGGGGTCGAGTGCTCTTCCAGCGGAATGAGCAGCTCGTCATCATTCTCGCCTTCGGGGTTTCCATTTTCCTGAGGCTGTGTTGCGACTTCGGCGGTCGTGGTTGGGGGTTCGGTGACTGCTGGTGGTGCTGGCGGGACTTCGATAGTTCCTCCCCATCCTACAAGGGGTGTTCCCAGCAGGACTTGAGCTTCTCCAATGGCTGGAACGGGTGTTCCTCCGTTGGTCCATTCTTGCATGCGTTGGTCCTGGATTCGCCTGAGGCTTTCCTGAGCAACGGCTTCACTGCTTATGGCGGCTGCGATCCTTGCTTCAGCTTGAGCCACTCGGACTTGGTGCATCCTTACTGTGACTTCAGCTTGCTCGGCTCGACTAATTTGTTCCCTCAAGTGCCTGGCTTGGTCATCGAAGAGCTTATCCAGGGAGACAAGGTAGGCGACTACGTGGTACAGTAGGTCTTCTTGGTGGCGGCGTCGTTCCAGGTTTCTCATGCGGGCCTGCCAAACTAGGGTTCTGATGGCAGGAGGGAAGTACCTCATTGGTGTGGGGACGAGGTGTTCCTCGTAGATCCGGCACACGTAGCGGAGGGCTTTTCTGAGGGCCAGAGGATAGGTGTCTTGGTGTCGAAACCCTGTGGCGGTCACGCGCCACGGCTCGATGTTGGTGTGGCGGTTGCTTCTAGCGACGGAAAGGACCACCCTACAGCGAAGAGTGCCGAGTTGCTCGTACTCTCTGCTGTAGTACCTAGGGCGCTCAGTGATACCGAGGCGCTCCAGGGAGTTGATGAGAAGGCGAGCAAAACCAGGCTCCTCCTGGCACACGCCTTGGGTCCATCCATCTTCCGCCATCTGAAAACAAGGGTAGAGTTGAACAGGTTGTGGTAGGGTACAAAAAGGTAGATAGCTTTATTTAGCAGCAAAGTTAGGGTACACTCCTCGGTTCCATTTCGGGTTAGCCATCTGGAATCAGGCAAGGATCAAGGTAAGGATTTGGGAAAAGATGAGCTCAGCAAAGGAAAGGTTAGAGAGGGCCAGAGGAGGTCTCGTATCCTAGGGGTCGTGTCCTACGGCCAACCTACGGCTCTGATACCACCTGAAGCGTCCCCTCATCAGAGGTGACTAAATGTGACACAAATACCAGTCCCAGGAGGCTGGCAACACATTTATTACAACAGGTGGATCAGTCTTTTACATCACGGCGACACAGAGGACACGGTAGTGCCAACGCTACAAGGAACAACACAAACGTTAACGACCACACTACGATAGCAAAGGCTTCCATAGCCTCCTCAGAGTACCACACCATGGAAGCTTTCTGTGGAGGCCCTGGGTACACAGGCACGGTTGGGTGTAGGGCAGGACCTACTTGACGTCTTCGGGAATGTAATCGGGATCCTCCTCTGAAAAATAGTTAGTAAAACAAGGGTGAGCACATACGTACTCAGCAAATCCAACCCCACCCACGGAGGGGCTTATAAGCAGAATCATGCATAGAGTACATCAAGGATCAGGTTAAGGTTCATTTTGCAAACTCACTCATGCAGGGGTTCATTTCAAAAAGGTTTTCGCAAATCATTTTCATAACCAAAGTGACTCAATTGTTTTTAGGAAAACCACTGTGGAACTACCGGACTTCCCGTCCGCAGTAGCCCAGGCACACAGCCACACACTTCACCCGGAAAACAACTCACGCCAGAAAACATCCAAAACCAAACACTAGTTTTTGTGACCACACCGTGACTCATCCAATACCGTGGACACGGCTATTCGAATAGGTTTGACACTCTGCAGAGGTTGTACATCTTTACCCACAAGTAGGGTACCGTCGCACGGACACCTTAGTGCCAGTACGGATCCTATCATAGCCATTACCCACCTTAGCTAACGCTACGAGCCACCACAGAAGCACCCAAGGGGTTATCCCACATAACCAGGGCGTACCTCACAAAGAGCGTACCCCTACTCCTTGGTCTTCCGCCACTCACCCGCACACCAGATGGCAAGTAGATTAACTAGTGGGGTTATGCTAAGCCGTTGCCACATACAACGGTCGAGTGGTTGTACGATGATTTGGGTCAGGTGAGATGTCATGCAACCCGGTCCTTAACCGACAAGATGGACAACTCCCAACACGCTCAACCACACAGGTACGAGCTCACCCATACTCCTGACACACACGTCCATCCCGTCTACCCAGTTCTTTACTCATTGTCCAAACATACCCCATTTCCATTTTAAAGCACTCACACATTTTGAAAGCACTCACTCATTTTTAAAGCACTCATTTAGGCCAAAACAAGGTTCAATCATAGCAATCAAGGGTGGCTATCCTACCATGTTTTGCAGTAAAACAATATGCAATTTATAAAACAGGTATAGGGTGTATTTATAAAACTAGGACCAAAGCATGCATCAAAGGATGAGATTGAACTTGCCGTCTTCGAAGTCTTCGGGGAGTGCCGGCTCAGGCGTTCGGGACCTCGGGCTCCTGCTCGCAGTAGTCGGCTCCAAACTCCGGCTCGGGGTACCTTCCTTCGTTTACTTCGTCGGCTATAGCGCACACACAGGCAAGCATGCAATCAATATAAGCACACACAATTTCTCCGGCTGAGCTCGCGGAAGGTAATTAAATAAAATAGGGGAAATAAATATTATGCAGGGGTTTTGGGTGACGGACGGGTGGCGGTGCAACCGGCACGGGTGTGAGGAAGGTTGGGTGCGATTTGGATAAAAATCGCGCATGAAATGTCGGTTTAAAGGAGGTGTTTAGGGTTAATTTGGGGCCTGTTAGTATTTTATTATAAAAGAAAAGAGCCTAATTATAATATTTAAACCTAGCGGGGGTGTTACTAAATAGTCCAGGGGCATAATTGTAAAGGGACAGGGTTGTTTTGTGGATTAATTTAAAGCATAGGGTCTGTTTTGAAAGAAAAGAGTGAGGGAAATAGAAGGGGGTCGGTTTTGGATAAGTGGGAAAAGGGCAGGGGGTTTTGGGCAAAAAGCCCTTCTTCTTCCTCCCTCCCCCACGACACAGAACGCAGGAGACAGGAGGCCGACCGTGGAAGGGGGGAGGGGCGCCGGCGACCTGGTGCACGACGACGACCGGGAATTGGGGCGAAATGAAGAGGAGGTCGAGGACAACCGACTCCGCTTCTTACCTCGGGCTGGGGTGCTCCGGAGAGGCGGATCGACGGCCGGCAGTGGGGCTGTTCGCGGTGGTGACCGGAGCGGCACTGGTGGTGGCGATGGAGGGCTCGGGAAGGAGGGGGAATTGGTCGTGGAGGTGCGGGGCGAGGTGGGGAGCCGGTCCGGCCCTTTTATAGGCGCGGAAAGGCGGTTCGGGCGAAGATATTTGAGCTCCAGGAGCTTCAATGGCCGTCAATGGTGTGGGGGAAAATATCATGGCGTTGACCTCGGGCTGGCGAGTTCCCGTGCGGCGAGGCGCTGTGGGAAGTGACTCTTCATGCAGGCGGCCGCTGTGGCCTCGGAGGGGGGGAAGGCAGCGACGCTGCGCCGTTGTGGAGGTGACTGGTCGGAGTAATGGAGGTCTTCGTTTGTCAGAGCAATGGAAGGGAAGGGGTGCTGCTGCCTGCTGTAGGCGCGGGGCCGTCCCTTGGCGTGCTGGCTTGGAGGCTCGGTCGGCCGGCCGGGGGGCCGCCGCCCGCGCGGGGGGGGCGCGGCCCGTCGCGACCTGCAGGCGCGCGAGGAGAGGGGGGCGCGGTCAGGCGCGGCCTGGCCGCGGGAGAAAGAAGGGGGGGGGGAAAAGAGAAGGGAAAAGAAAAAAAGAGAAAAGGAAAATGAAAAAGAAGAAAAGAAAAAGGGAAATAGAAAAAAAGGAAAATCAGGGAAGAGAATTAGAAAAGGGATTTAGAAAATTAGGAGAATTTCTAGAAAAGTTAGGAGAAGGGGTTTTGCGGATTTTTCTGGGTTTCTCGGATACCGGCGTCAATTCCGGGACGGCGGTGATGGCGAGGCAGACCGGCCAGCGGGACCGCGGCGTGCGCGGGATTCCCGGCACGGTGGCCGACCGCGGTGCCGGGGCGGCACGCGACGGGCGACGGCCCGAGCGCAGGCGGTGCCGGCGGGATTCGCGGCACGCGCGCTGATGGTGAGAGAGGGGGACAGTGACCCGGGTTTCGAAAGGGCAAATGAGCTCAGTTGGACAGTTTTTGAAAACACGCGTGATTTATTAGGTGATTTATTAAGAGCTAAAAACGCGGGCGTTACATCTTGCAAGAACAGTATTCATCAACTCGCCACTCCTACCCTAGTCTTCTTCCTTCTCCAATCTCTCCGTAAACCATCTTCCATGGGTAGAGTGCTTTGGTAAGCGCCACCACTGACCGTCAGGCCACGTGCACCACATCTACTCCATTGACTGGAGTGTTGTGATGGGCACAATGGCTGGTGACCTGGTGTGGTCGAGTTCCTCCTAGTCGTCGGAGGGCTCTGCTGCCTCCTTCGATGGTTTAGACAACGCCAAGCTTATATACAACATTGTTTCGATCAGGCGAGGCATATGTTAACACCAAAAATTGGTACAGGGAAGAGACTGACATGTGGGTCGAATTTGGTAGAAGAGCACCATTCAGCAGAAGGTTTTCCTCAAAGCGTTCGGTAGAGGCATCTGCGGTCGGGAGTACATCATCATTCGGCAGAAGAACCGTTCCGCGGGTGAAAGCGGAAAGCATTCGGGAATGTGTGATAACGTGGATTGAATATAAAGAAGGGATGAATTGATGACGGGTACGAGACGGACATGATGCCATGATATTAATTTTAGGCAATAAATGTTGTAATCGTGGTCGACTAGGAGTCGTGTTAGAGCCAAGGTATAAATATAAACCCTTAGTGTTTATAATAGGGATCGAACAATTTCACAACAAACCGGCCCCGTGTCAACTTTCGAGTCCTTCTAGTCGAGTCGTCGAGTTCTTCGAGAGGAGCCATCGATCCGTCGACCTCCGTAAGTACCGGCAACCTTGTATCATGTCTAGTATCATGCGGTGGATTTAGACCGTGATGCCAGTAGTCTTGTTACCATGCTTAGTATCATGCGGTGGATTTAAGGTTGGTTCAAGAAGATTTCCTTGTTGGATCATGAGTCATGCGGTAGGCTAAGATCTAGCTTGGAGCTAGTTATCGGCTCTATTAGATTTGGCAAGATCCAATAGATTCATCAAGTTACCATGTGTTGCTTTGAATTTTGCTCTCATGTTTAATTCATGTAACACTCTTATTGCCCAATTTTGATTGACTAGATTCGGCTCTATCTTGTTTGTGATCCACGTGTTTCACGCTCAAATCTTTGGCTCGACGTGGCAAACGAGTCACGTGTTCTATAATAGTCGAATTCGAATCAATCTAGATTGTCACGTGTTGCGGGTTCAAGCTTGTTAATCTAGCATAGCTTGTTCCTTTTCCACGGAACCCGAATCGGTACATACCGTATTCGGCAATCCCTTCACGAGTGAAACATGTTCATGAGTTTGCTTCAAATAATGTATGCTTTTAGCCTTCCATGTTTAGATTGTATCATGCGGTGGATTGATCTATTCTTGGTTGGTGGCATGATTTTTAAACAAGTTGTATCATGCAATGTATTAACTTGTTTGATATCATGCTTGACGAATTTGAACGTACCTAGACATGCGGTAGACTAGTGCTTTTAGTCGATGCACACATGTTTATTGCAAATTCATGATTATGCTTCGCTTATATTTATTTTATTATGATTTACCCTTGATAATCGGTCATCGTTACGCGATGCAACATTGTTTAAATAAAGACCGATCTTTCATCATGCTTACGTCATACATTCGGCTATGCCCTGTTTACATGTTTTATCAGTTCCCGAATGACGTTCGGATTGCTGGCAGATAGCTTGTTTGTAGCTATATGTCGTTCTAATTGGCTTTATAGCCGTAAATACGGAACTGTCTGGTACCACCCGGCAAGTTCCAGGTTTTATCTAACATTTTTCATCCTTTGTCAGTTTTCAGGGAAAACTGACTGGCACGCTTCCGGATTCCGACGTCCAGGCCACGTGTGTTAAGCCAGCTAATTCGGCCTGTTGTGTGCTTGGCGTGAGGTGCTGATTTTACGTCAACACACTTTTTGGCACGCCCAGTGGGACACTCAAATTGATCAAGATGCTTGACATCCAAGATGTCCTGGATGTCACCTTCAATGAACTGTCTTCAGAACAGCTATTACAACTGAAAGAAGCTATGGACCAATTACAGCAGAAGTGTCTGATGTCGTTTTCCAAGAATAGGAGTGGTGTGCCATTCCTCAAGTCAGATATGCCAAGAGTTCTGATGCCAGGAGAAACTGATGCCACAACTGCTGCAGAGAAACAAGAAGCTTTTGGCATGATACAACAAACTATGGAAGACATAATGGCTAGACACAACACTGCATTTTTAAATAGCTTCCGACAGATGATGGTTGGTGTCTTTGTCCCAAGCGTGGACAAACATTTTGAACAAGGTGAATCAAGTGCTACTGTTGCTGGCCAACCACCTCGTCAAGATGCAAGTGTTCAGCCACCTCAGCAAAGTATGAGTGTTCAGGCGACTCAACATGTGGATAGTCAACTGATTCGGCAGAACCCTCATCAAGCAGTACCAAATCCACACACATATGGAAAAATGGCATTCGACACTGCTGGAGTTCAACCTGTCTCTGCCTACAGGATAGCCCCAACAAGTAACAGGCTGCAAAGGAACATGTATGGCAGCGGGTATTCGGAGTTCATGGACTACAGTGCTATTAATGCTCTCCCGAATCCTAGGTATGGTGGTACTATAGGGATGCCTGCTGGGGGACTAGGGAATCAGGACGCTAATGTTGATTTTTTGGTACAAAGAATGACCAATGTTCTACAAAATCAATTTGGTCTAAAACCCAAAAGCCAAGGACACGTGTATACACATCCTTTCCTAGAATGGTACCACAGGGTAGCATTACCAAATAGGGTTAAAGTTCCCACGGAGTTCACCAAGTTTTCAGAACAAGATGATACCAGTACTGTGGATCATATAGCCCGGTACCTAATGCAGCTTGGGGAAGCTTCTGCTGATGAGGCCTTCAGAATTAGATATTTCCCTCTGTCATTGATAGGCCCAGCGTTTACATGGTTCACTTCTCTACCTGCTCACTCAATATGCTCTTGGAAGGATTTGGAGCAAAAGTTTCGTGCTCATAATTTCATTGGTAGTAATGAGAAAAAGCTAATTGATCTGACTACCTTGAGACAGAGCAACAATGAAACACCAATGGAGCTCCTCAGGAGATTCAGAGAAACAAAAAGCATGTGCTTCTCTTTGAACATACCAGATGATCAATTGGCTGGCATGGTTGTGGCAGGGATGTTGCCAGCTATTTGGGAGAAGCTATTTGGCATGGAATTCGATGACCTTGGCCAGCTGTCACACCGACTGTCGTTGATGAGCAATCAAGCATATGGCTTCAAGAAAGACTCCAGATTTGTCAAACACAATGACATAGCTGACATCTACAATCAATTCCTTGAAAGGGTAGATCAAGGAGATGAATATGATGATGAAGAGGAAATAGCTGCAACAGAGATAGTGTGGGGCAAAGAGCCATTGACAGTAAATCAGAGGTGGATTAAGCAAGCTAAAGGCACCTATGATTTTGATGTAACCAAGGCAGATAAGCTCTTTGAATTCCTCGTGAAAGAAGGCCGAATCAAGTTGCCAGAAGGGCATTCTATGCTTCGGCCTGATGGAGTGAAAGAAAAGAGGTATTGTGGATTTCATGACAGAAATTCTCATTCCATCAATGAATGCAGGGTCTTTAGAATGAGAATTCAAAAAGCTATCCAAGAAGGTCATCTGAAGTTTGATAATAAGATGAAATTGGATGGTAATCCTTTTCCTCAGAACATGATTGGTTTCTCAGTCAGCATGGTGAATGCTGTTGAAGAGAAAGGAAAAGTGAAAGTTTTGACTTCGGCAAAGGCAAAGCAGGATGGCTCAGTTGATCCCGCTCGACAAGTAACATTTGAACAGATTCACAAGGGAGAGCCTCGCTTTCTGAAAAGTCAAATTGACTTCGTGTATTCTCCTCAACAAGTGGCAGCGTCAGCAAGAAAAGGAGCGCTACCAGAAGCATAAGTACGAAGAGGAGAAGCGGAGATATGAAGAAGAGATGTGCAGGAAGGAACAAGAAGAATATATGCGAGAGCAAGAGCGTGCACATTGGGGATGTGCCTTCTTCAGACACTGTTGAAACGAGGGTTTGAAGCTTCCCACGCAGAATAACTATCCCGAATGCAGCGACAAATATGCCGAATACAGGCAAGACATTGCCAATCGCCGATCCGTCCATGAAAGAATTGGAATGGTGCATCCTAGTGATGGTTGGTGTTTAAAAATAAACAGGATTGATGATCAAGCGAAGAAAAGATATGCTGATCACAGGTGGATTGATCATGAAGAAGAAGAAGATCAAGGGTATGTCTGGAAAAAAGGACAGTGGTGCCCACCTGGTTTGAGGAGAATCCAAAAGAGAAGGGTTCAGCGCTTGAGGAATCAGGAACTGAAGCAGGTAGGGATTAAGAGGAAACAAGTGTGGCACCCAAAAGACAAGCCTGACGAATCTGGTCGTTTGGCCCCTACATGCATGGTATGCTTCCTGCCGAATGAATTTATGACTCCAGCTAATCAAATTGTGCAGGAGGAAGTATTGCCAGACATGGATGAGGCTGAGCAATTTGGACTGATGGCACAGTTAGTGTTGGCCAAGCAAGCTACTTTTGATAAGCCAGCCAAGAATTGGCACATGAGACCGCTGTACTTAAGAGGGTACGTCAACGGGAAGCCATTGACTAAGATGTTTGTTGATGGTGGAGCTGCTGTCAATGTGATGCCGTATACTACATTCAGAAAGCTTGGCATGGGCCCTGGAGATTTGATGCCAACAAGCATAGTTCTGAATGATTTTGCTGGAAATCCTTCAGACACCAAGGGTTGTGTGCATGTTGATTTGATGATCGGGTCTAAGACTCTGCTTACAACCTTCTTTGTCATTGAAGGCAAAGGAGCATATAGCTTGCTGCTTGGAAGGGATTGGATCCATGCAAATTGCTACATTCCATCTACTATGTATCAACAGCTTGTTCAGTGGGTAGATGATGACGTGGAAGTTGTCCAAGCAGATGATTCGGTAAGTGTGGCTAATGTGGAACCAGCCTTCTGGGAGTATCAAGGCATAGATTGCTTCTCAGGCAAGGACAGGGGTGAAGGTCCTGTTGAACCAGTCAGCAGTGATCAACAGCCGATTCAAGCAGTCGGCTCTTATAGCAATTTTTAATGGAGAATCCAATTGATGGAACTGATGGGAAGTTAGGGCGTGGATTTATGTCGACTGATAAATTGGAAGAAATAAATATTGGAGATGGTGACAAGCCAAGGCCGACATTTATCAGTGCTAACTTTAATTTAGGTTTCAGAGAAGAGTTGATTAAGTTGCTAAGAGAATATAAAGATTGCTTCGCTTGGGATTATTCGGAGATGCCTGGTTTGGATCGTTCCATTGTTGAGCATCGGTTGCCAATCAAGCCTGGTTTTAGACCTTACAAGCAACCTCCCCGAAAGATCTATAAGGATGAAGTATTGGCCGACGTGATAAAAGAAGTTGAGAGATTAATAGAAACAAATTTCATTCGGCCATGTAGATATGCGGAATGGATCTCTAATATTGTTCCCGTTTACAAGAAAAACGGAAAGATGAGGGTTTGCATAGACTTTAGAGATCTAACCAGGGCGACGCCCATGGATGGATATCCAATGCCTGTTGCTGACTTGTTGGTTGATGCTGCTGCTGGACATAAAGTTATTAGCTTCATGGATGGCAATGCAGGGTACAATCAGATTTTTATGGCAGTGGAGGATGTAGCAAAGACAACCTTTAGATGTCCTGGACATATAGGGTTGTTTGAGTGGATTGTCATGACATTTGGGTTGAAAAATGTTGGTGCAACTTATCAAAGAGCCATGAATTATATTTTTCACGAGTTGATCAGAAAAATTGTGGAGATATATATTGATGATTTTGTGATCAAGTCATTGAATCATGAATCACATTTGGATGATGTGAGGAAAACTCTAGAATGCACTAGGAAACATGGACTTAAGATGAACCCGAACAAGTGTGCTTTTGGAGTTTCGACTGGAGAGTCCTTGGGATTTTTGGTGCATGAAGGAGGAATAGAAGTTGGCAAGAAGAGCATGAAAGCTATTGATGAAGTGATTCCTCCAACCAATCTTAAAGAATTGCACTCATTGCTTGGCAAAATCAATTTTGTGAGAAGATTCATTTCAAACTTATCACAGAAGGTGTTGCCTTTTTCTCCACTATTAAGAATAAAAAAGGATCAGAAGTTTGTATGGGGTGGCGAACAACAGAAGGCTTTCAATGAGATCAAGGAATACATGAAGGAACCGCCAGTGTTGGTGCCTCCACAATTGAACAAGCCTTTTAAGTTGTACGTGGCGGCCGATACCCAAACCATTGGATCGGACCTCATACAAGAATTTGAAGGAAAGGAAAGAGTAGTTGCATACCTTAGCCGAAAATTGCTTGATCCTGAAACAAGATATTCGGCTGCAGAGAAGCTTTGCTTGTGTGTTTATTACTCGTGTATAAAGTTTCGGCACTATTTGTTGAATGTCGAATGCATTGTATATTCAAAATTCGATGTAACTAAACACATGTTGTCTATGCCAATTTTGAATGGAAGGATTGGCAAATGGATTTTAGCTTTGTCTGAGTTTGAATTGAAGTTTGAGTCGGCAAAAGCTGTTAAAGGACATATTATTGCTTATTTCATTACTGAACATCGTGATTCATCAATTAATTTACTTGAGATTACTCCTTGGGCTTTATTTTTTGATGGATCTTCATGTGGCAAAGGTGGTGGAGTAGGAATTTTGTTAATTTCACCCAGGGAAGAAATGTTTGAGTTTGCTATTCCTATTCAACCTACTGTCATAAATAACCAAGCTGAGTATGAAGCATTACTCAGAGGGCTTCAATACTTGAAAGAGGCAAAGGCTATTTCAGTTGAGATTTTTGGAGATTTAGAGCTAGTTATAAAACAATTGAATGGCCAGTATGAATGTAGAAACGATATCCTAAAGAATTACTACGAGGAGTGCAAAGAGATCCTGAAAAGCTTTCAGTTAGTAATTCTGCAACATATTCCTAGGGAAAACAATGGAGAGGCAAACAGGTTAGCTCAAAGTGCTTCGGGTTATAGAGAGAATCAAGAAGTGTTTGCCATCTATGTATATTCTTTTGGGAGTGATCTAGCAGAGGATGATTGGAGAAAAGAAATTGCTGATTATTTGAAGGATCCATCCCGAAAGGTTTCTAGGAAGCTCAGGTACAAAGCCATAAAGTTTGTTCTTCTTGATGAACATTTGTATTACAAATCCTCGGATGGGGTGTTGCTACAATGCCTGGGTCAAGAAGAAGCAAGGAAGATGATGAGTGAAGTGCATGATGGGCTGTGTGGAGCGCATCAGTCGACTTACCGAATGAAGTGGGTCATTAGGAAAACTGGATGTTATTGGCCGACAATGCTGGAAGATTGCTTTGAATATTACAAGGGGTGTCAAGATTATCAGAAGTTTGGAAATATTCAGAGAGTTCCAGCATCATCTCTAAATCCTATTATCAAGCCATGGTCATTCAGAGGATGGAGAATAGACTTGATTGGCCAAATAAATCCTCCATCTAGCAAGGGGCATAAGTTTGTGCCTTTAGCAACAGATTATTTCACTAAATGGGTTGAGGCAATTCCATTAAAGAAAGTGACATCAGAAAATATGGTTGAGTTTGTTAAAGAGCATATCATTTACAGATTTGGAATTCCTCAGACAATTACAACATATCAAGGACCTCAGTTTACATCTTCAGAGTTCAGAGATTTTGCTGAAAGTATGGGGATCAAATTATTAAATTCTTCTCCTTATTATGCCCAAGCTAATGGTCAGGCAGAGGCTTCTAACAAGATCATGATCAAGATTATACAGAAGAAGATTGATCAGAAGCCAAGAAGGTGGCATTCGGTACTCAATGAAGCCTTATGGGCTTACCGAATGGCTCCTCATGGAGCTACACAGACGTCTCCTTATGAGTTGGTTTATGGACATCATGCTATCTTGTCATGGGAGATGCAGTCAGATTCGAGGAGAGTAATATTGTAAAAGGATTTAAGTTCCAAGGATTATAATGACCTAATGATGGACGAATTAGAGGATTTGCATATGAATCGTCTTAGGGCCTTGGAGAATATTGAGAAAAACAAAATGCGAGTTGCTAAGTACTACAACAAGAAGGTAAAGGTCAAGCAATTTGCAGAGGGAGATTTGGTTTGGAAAGCATTATTGCCGATTGGGACTAAGTACAACGCATTCGGTAGGTGGTCTCCGAATTGGGAAGGTCCCTTCCGGGTGGTTAGGTGCACGCCTGGAAATGCGTACATCTTGAAAACTTTACTAGGAGAAGAATTCATTGCTGCTATAAATGGGAGATACTTGAAGAAATATTATCCTAGTATTGAAGTTGATCGTTGATTGTTGTTACAAGCATCAGAGACATAGAAATAGCCGGCATTCGGGAAGAAGCCGCCTTCAGATCAAAAAATCCTGACAAAGGGAAAATGGCTAATACTAAAATGTATTGCCCTTAGCACGAAAATATTTTGCATTACAAACGTTTTGCAGGTTCCTCTATTAACAACACAGCTACCTAAGATTACAAAAGAAGGCCTGCAGGAAGCAGAATGCCTGGAGGAAGAAGCGAAACTAACTTCATTTCTTTGGTTCAGTGCTTTTCCTCTTGAGCTTGTCCCTCTTCAGCCGCTCCAAGACCACCGTGACGGCGACGCGGAAACCTTGGGGGACTGGCATGTTCTGCAGCTTCCATCAAACTGTTCCAGGCAACCTTCAGGTTGTTGTATCTGTCAGACACGTCTGAAGAAGAAGAACAGATTATTATCGAGCACGGGATCTGAACTTGAACATGAGATTCAAACAGGGATGAAGATCTCACCGCCTATCACTGCCTCCAAGTTCATGCGGCGTTCGCGTTCGGCACTGCAACGGGCGGTGATGTCCCGCAGATCATGTTCTAGATGCCGAATGCGACAACGCAGCTGATGGTTGGTCTTCTACTCGTGCGTGGCGTTTTCTTCTTCAGCCGAGGAATCAGAGCGGATGTACTCAGGGATTTCTTCAGTACCAAAGATGTCCTCCGACAGCAGGTCGAGGCTGAAATCAAAGAAAGATGAGTCACAAGATAGTAATCAAGATCAAGAGAAGAGAATGAGAGAGGAGATTACTCTCGGATGGTTCGCTTCTTTGATGGGAAGCTGTTCTCCTCGAGTGGTTTTCCCCCCTTGTCAGCCATGGTCTTAGGGGTTTTTCTGAAGGAGGAGGATGAGAGGGAGTGAAATGATGGAAGTGTGTGCGAGTGGATTTGCATAGCACCGGAGGGGCTATTTTATTAGCAGTGGAGGTGCACCGGGAGTGATGACTGGCTGGCGTGTATTGATGAGAATACCAAATGACAGGGGTTTTCCCTAGATGCGAAGGGTTTTTTCATCGAAACAGTGTTCATGGTTCCCGGATGAGGATTTTCTGCGGATTCTACGCCAAGGAGCAAGAGTTTGTGCGTATTCGGCTAGAGGAAAGGTTCCCGAATGCGTTCAAAACAGTGAAGATTCGTATGCACAAATTAAAGAAGTCATCACAAGACGAATACAAAATAGAAATTTTCATTTTTATTGCTGAAATTCCATAACCCCTAGTACAAACTAATCAAACAGTCTGTTTAAAACAGACTGGGGGTGGATGGAATCGGCAATGGCGACATCGTGGCCATCGAGGCGCTCCACAGTGGCTTCGATGTCGTTGACGTCCTCCGGCGCGCCACCGTAGAAGCCGTGCGGCTGCGTAGAGTAGTCGACGCCGATGTGCGTCGACATGGCGGCCAGGCCCAAGGTGGTGCCCAGGCGGACGCCATGAAGGGGCACCACATCGACGCGGTCTTCCACCGCGCCAAGGCGAGCTTCTGGTGTGTCCCCGGGAGCGTTCACCTTGTTCGCCAGCTTCTCAACCAGGGTCTTCAGCCGATTGGGCTCGGCATCGCGATCTTCGGGGATCACAGAGCAACGGCAGTTAGTTCAAGATTTAGTTGAGATTAAGCAGGTTACAGGACTCACCGTCGATGGCCTCAAGCAGCTGCTTGTGTTGATGCTCCCACTCGAGCTCGGCAATCCCGGCCTGTTTGGAGATGATCTCCAACTCATGCCGAGTCGTGTCGCGTTCTTCCTTGAATCTGCGGGCGTCGCGGTCGGAATAGCGTGAGTTCCCGTTGGAAGGCCTGGAGGAGTAAGAGCGGCTTGACGGCCCCGAAGAGTCGCTCGCCATGGCCAAAGTTGTAGCTGGAGCGGGGGCAGGATTCCACCGGATGAGCCTAAAAACGCAAAAGAGAATCGTCAGGGATGAAACAAGATCTAAAAGAGGGTTGTGAAGAAGCCGACGATCACCACCTCCGACGAGCGCCGGCACGGCTCCCTTCGGCCTCGTCGTTGGTCGGACGCCTGTTGCTGCTGTTTGCCATGGAGTTCTTGGGAGTACTAGTACTGGAGACAGAGAGCTTGGGTTAGCAAAGGTTTGGAAGGCAGATGATTTGGTGAAAGGCTAGGGGCACCCGAGGTTCTTATTTATGGAACTGGCGAAGAGATCATGGCCGGAGATCGTGGCGCATATCCTAAGAAATTTGGGAAGTGGAGAGACTCTCTCGACCGAACCGTCGCCGAGTCTTTTGGGATTCATGCTGAGTCGTATTCGGTTTGACTGGTTGAGATTCGGCTGTGTTGCGGTCGGGTCGTTTTTGGGGTCTGATACTGTTATGATCAAAGTTGCCGAATGAATCTTCCAGAAGCTACTCGTTGAGATAAGGCAAGGCAAATATGGAAAATAAAGATTGACAGAGAGTAAAACTATAGAGTTAATGAAGCATTCGGCTACAAATTGTTTGTTACAATTATACACCCAAGTATTTTGAGATTACATTGATGGCATCTGATATGATCTTGTTGATATCCTCCAACAATTTTTGATCAGCCTCTTGGGTTTTAGATAGAGCAGAGAGCTTTGTCTTGAGTTGTCTTTCTGCATTCAAGGCTGCTGAAGCTTCCTTTCGAATTTTTTCTGTTGATTCGGGAAGTTCAGCCATCTTCTTCTCATCAGCTTCAATCTCAGTTGTCAGATTTCTCAACTCAGCCTCCAGTGCAGTCTTTCTGGTTTTCTTCAGCTCGAGTGCAGGCTGTAAGTTGGCTAGCAATTCCTTATTGTGCTGAATTTGAGCATGCAAATCTTTCACGGATTGCTTGGCCGTAGCTCTCCTTTATTTCAGAGATGGTTGGGAAGATAGCTTCTTCAAAGCCTGTTTTACTGCTACAAAGTGGTTATCTAGATGGGAAACAGGTTCTAGAGAGGCCTTGATCTCAGCAGGGAGATCTTGATCGATAAATTCAAGTGCTTCTCTTAGAAGATGAGCATCATTGACTTGGTCTTGAACATCCCTTTGCAGCAAGGAGAGGATTTCCTTCAGCTTTGCTTGCTTTTCCTCTGAGAAAGCTTGGCTGGAAGATGCTTCATCTCCTTTTTCGGCAACCAAATCATCCATAGCAAAGGAGTAACTGGGTGATGATACATTTTCCTCCTGAAAAGAAGTTTTTGCCAAATTAGTGGTGATCTATTAGATGAAAATAGAAAAAGTGGATGTTCATACTTACATCATTTCTAGCTTCCCGAATGGGGGAAGGAAGCTTTTCAGGCTCAAGGGAAGATTCTTGTATATCTGGCTGAGGAGAAACTGGATTGTTTTTTGGTGAAGCTGAGACCTCTTGTTGAGGAGAAGATGGTTGAATCCTTGGTGAGGCTGGAGTTGAATCATGATGAGGAGAAGAACTCCCCACAGTTTGGCTCACCAAAGTTTCTTCTGCAACTAGCAAGTAGAGGATAAGTGCTAATAAAGAAGAAATGATTGAAGAATAAGATGGTGAAAATTTTTACCAGTAGATGAAGCATTGGCAGAATTTGTAATGACCACTGGTTGTTGAGTTTTGGTCTGAAATCAAGCAAAGATGAAGATAATCAGAATAATGAATGACATTGTTCAGGAGGGGAAGGTGTTCTGACCTGAATAAGTAGTTTTTTGCTTGTTCTTTTCTTCTTAACAGCTCGAGAAGCAATCAGAGATGGAGCTTTCCTTTTGTCAGAGGCTGGCCTGATGAGAGTTGGATCTAGCGCGGCATATCTAGACATCAGTTGAGCCAGAGTAGGAGATTGACATCCCAAAGCAGAGATTGGGCCTTCGATATTATAGGGGATTGTCCTGGCAAGTGGGGCAGGTACTATATCCTGCAGAAAATGATAGAATCATGATCAGTAAAGAGGAGTATGAATGAAAACAGATGTAAGGAAGGGAGATGAACATATTACCTCTGAAGTTGGTTGAAAGTCAGGCATTAGTTCAAGACAGAGAAGGTGTACTGGCACATTAAAGATATGATCATGAAGTTCTTGCCACCAAGGAATGAAAGAAGGATGAGTAAGTGTTATTGGAACAAAGGGCTTGGGTGCATAGAAGGTTGTGTTGCACTTATACTCAAAAATCCTTCTTGCTTGCATGGATTCCTTGATGTCCTCTCTGGGTTTGAGAAATTCATGGAGGAATAGCCTTGGGGGAACTTGGCCACATCCTAATTGCCTGGCCATCATGTTTGGTTGGTAGTACTCAAAAGTACTCTGAACCAGCCTTCCTCCACAAAATTCTGCTGGCAGGATACATGGATGAATGAAGGCATTGAAGATTGCTATAGAATGTACATCATTGCATCTAGTTTCAATACTAAACTCACAAGGAAGAGTCAAGTTGTCATTGTCCAGATATGGAAACCAAAGAGGGTTGGTAAAGCCTCTGAAGAAAAGCTCAAATAATTGGCCAATGCCTTTGTTAATAGACACGGTGGAAGCAGCTTCTCCATAGGTTTGACAGCCTTTAGTACTCTGAGTTTCTCCTTCTTTGTAGTTGGTTGAAGGGAAGTGCTGATTATTGAGGTCAATGGCAACAATCTGGTGCATATATAATTGTAGCCACATCTGAACAAACCACCAAGGGCCATTGACACAGGGAATCTTTTGGCTGGTGTGCATCAGATAGGTGGTTTGATGAAGCATATGGTAGACACTTCCTAGAAGGTACTTCCCAAGGGGAATAGAGGTACCAACAACCAGGTCTTTAGCCATCACAATATGGTTCAGGGTTGCCACAAAAGATAAATCTGCATAACCACATGTTCAGGAAAGCTCTGTATTCAACATCGGTCAGGGGCCCGTCAGACATATAGTTTTGGATATATCTCTTGTATCCAACTCCTGTTTTCACTCCAGTCTGCTTGGAGGAGCCCCTGTACTTGTGTGGATACACAGTTCCTGTGATTCTCAGGCTGGTTATCATGTACACATTGGCCAAAGTGGGGGACATTGGCCCATGGCCGAAAAGGAAGGCATTTGCACCGTTGGACCAAAAATGGGAAGCTACAATTAAAAGGCTCTCATTTTTGGGTGTTTCGGCTAGAGACAATTCTAAACAATGAAAAATGTGAAGGCTGTCCCAATTGTTTGTCTTGGGGCTGTCATCATCAAGCATCCTCTTATACCAGTTTCTCCAACCTACAATTGGGGGCAGGGGCCAGTTCTTGAAAGCGTCCTGCCACTCATGGGGTTTCGACAGTGATCTCTTGAAGGGAATCTTCTGGGATTCGGCTGCAATGAACTTAGAAGGGTCGGAGATTCCTACGGGCCTGAGGAAATAAGATGTTGATTGATCCTCGACAGGAATCAAGATTTCGGCGGCTAGAGCCTATCAGGAACAAGAGAGGGCAAAAGAAAAATTTGAGATGAGATTCGAGAAAGGTAATACCGAATGAGCTTGAGGAGGATAAGATTTACCTGAAGAGCTTGGTCTTGGTTCGCCATTTGAGGATTGAAGCTTGAAAAGTTGATGAACTAGGGTTTGGATTTGGGCGAAAGCTCCCATGGTTCGAAGGAGGAAAGAACGGGTGTTGAACGGATTCGGCCTGAAGACGTTGAGTATTTATGGTCAATTCCGGAATAAAATCACCTTTTATCCCGTAATTGAAGGGGCATATGTTAACACCAAAAATTGGTACAGGGAACATGTGGGCCGAATTTGGTAGAAGAGCACCATTCAGCAGAAGGTTTTCCTCAAAGCGTTCGGTAGAGGCATCTGCGGTCGGGACTACATCATCATTCGGCAGAAGAACCGTTCCGCTGGTGAAAGCGGAAAGCATTCGGGAATGTGTGATGATGTGGATTGAATATAAAGAAGGGATGAATTGATGACGGGTACGTGACAGACATGACGCCATGATATTAATTTTAGGCAATAAATGTTGTAATCGTGGTCGACTAGGAGTCGTGTTAGAGCCAGGGTATAAATATAAACCCTTAGTGTTTGTAATAGGGATCGAACAATTTCACAACAAACCGGCCCCGTGCCAACTTTCGAGTTCTTCTAGTCGAGTCGTCGAGTTCTTCGAGAGGAGCCATCGATCCGTCGACCTCCGTAAGTACCAGCAACCTTGTATCATGTCTAGTATCATGCGGTGGATTTAGACCGTGATGCAAGTAGTCTTGTTACCATGCTTAGTATCATGCGGTGGATTTAAGCTTGGTTCAAGAAGATTTCCTTGTTGGATCATGAGTCATGCGGTAGGCTAAGATCTAGCTTGGAGCTAGTTATCGGCTCTATTAGATTTGGCAAGATCTAATAGATTCATCAAGTTACCATGTGTTGCTTTGAATTTTGCTCTCATGTTTAATTCATGTAACACTTTTATTGCCCAATTTTGATTGACTAGATTCGGCTCTATCTTGTTTGTGATCCACGTGTTTCACGCTCAAATCTTTGGCTCGACGTGGCAAACGAGTCACGTGTTCTATAATAGTCGAATTCGAATCAATCTAGATTGTCACGTGTTGCGGGTTCAAGCTTGTTAATCTAGCATAGCTTGTTCCTTTTCCACGGAACCCGAATCGGCTGTACAGCTGTATTCGGCAATCCCTTCACGAGTGAAACATGTTCATGAGTTTGCTTCAAATAATGTATGCTTTTAGCCTTCCATGTTTAGATTGTATCATGCGGTGGATTGATCTATTCTTGGTTGGTGGCATGATTTTTAAACAAGTTGTATCATGCAGTGTATTAACTTGTTTGATATCATGCTTGACGAATTTGAACGTACCTAGACATGCGGTAGACTAGTGCTTTTAGTCGATGCACACATGTTTACTGCAAATTCATGATTATGCTTCGCTTTTATTTATTTTATTATGATTTACCCTTGATAATCGGTCATCGTTACGCGATGCAACATTGTTTAAATAAAGACCGATCTTTCATCATGCTTACGTCATACATTCGGCTATGCCCTGTTTACATGTTTTATCAGTTCCTGAATGACGTTTGGATTGCTGGCAGATAGCTTGTTTGTAGCTATATGTCGTTCTAATTGGCTTTATAGCCGTAAATACGGAACTGTCTGGTACCACCCGACAAGTTCCAGAATTTATCTAACCTTTTTCATCTTTTGTCAGTTTTCAGGGAAAACTGACTGGCATGCTTCCGGATTCGGACGTCCAGGCCACGTGTGTTAAGCCAGCTAATTCGACTTGCTGTGTGCTTAGTGCTTTTACGTTAACAACCTTGACGTGTGGAAGATTGTTTATATCCTCTGCTACATGATCAATATTGTCACCAGATCATATGAAACAGTCATCCTCTAGCCCTACGCCCCTAACTAGATGAACGAATCTAGCGGTGGGCCTGGGGGAGGGGGCTTGAGCCCCCCCCCCCCCACACACACACACCCTCCAAGATTTCATGGAGACCCCTAATACCCCTTACAAATTTTAGGAAGATCAAGAGAAGAAAGGCTAGAGGAAGAAGAAGGACATGGGAGCCCTCCAATCCCTATGGCTCAATCCTAGCTTCGTCCCTCCCTACCAACCTATATATGTTGATTCGATGTCATACCTCGGAAGTTATGCTTGACATATGCGATGACGGTTCTGTGGATGACTTTAGAGCATCTCCAACAGTTTGCCAAATCGGGTCGACATCCTTTATTTTTGGAGAAACGCTGAAAACACCCCTTCAACAGTTTAGCAAAGGACTTGACAATTTTTGGCATCTTGGGAAAAATATACCTCCAGCGCACAAAAATACGTGCATGCAGTCAGCTTGGCATCAGCGTTTCTCAGCCAGGTGAGAGAGTGGAAAAAGAAATAAAGAATAATAAAAGTTCCCAGTGTAAATGCAAAGAGAGAAAGAATACTTGGAGACATATTCTTTTCAGCTTGACAAATCTTTTAGAAGTTGACAAATTACAAAATTTGCCAAGTTAAAAATAGAAAACTTTTAATGAGTGTTGTGTTGGCTAGAAATGTAGTCACCGGATGGAATACGAAATTCAGATGAGCCTCTTACCCAGTTGATTTCTTTTAAGAAATTTCCAGATGACTATAAACAAACAACCTCTAACAAACACCTCCATACAATTTTGACTATTTGCCCCACCCTTTTTCATCCATCTAAACAATCCTAACAAAATTGCAATTACCGTGGCATTCAGAGTTCTCATGTGGCCGTTGTAATCAAGAAAAAAACGGTTGTAAAAAATGACATTTCCAATCATGCAGCTTGATTTGTAGTCGTAGCCCTAGTTGTCCACCGATCGACAAACAACAGTCGACTGGTGCAGGAAGGATAGGAGGGAAATGACAGTTGCGAGGAATTTCGAAATTTAACCCTGTCTTCGTGAGCCTCACTCCATATGACCCTGAGTTCGCGAGCCTTTCAAAATTTGATCCTAGGCATGCGAAGTTCTTTGATTCGGGGGTTTTTGATGTGTTTCCATGATTTCTTTATTTCCTTTCTCTTTTTCCATCTCAAACCCAACTGAAGAGACGGTTTTACCCTTGTCTTATCTCTTTGGCTGGCTGGAGGAACGGATCGTGCCCCTACCGTTGACTTCCCATTCTTCGTTGTTCACTTCGGTTTCCTGTGTGAGGACACCGGAGTTCGCCGCCGTATCCTATGGCAGTGCCCTACCCCTCTGCTTGTCGCGCCTTCCCTTTTGGTGGCCGGCGTACTCCCCTCGGCTAGCGCCCTCCCTTGGTCGCGAGCTCGCGAGGAGGTCCATCACGCTTGCCGCCGCCTGCTGCTGTCCAGGGCGAGCACCACCGGGAGGTGCGACCGGCTCCGATGGATGGGAGGTGCGGCCAGCCGGCTGCTTGGCAGGCCTCCTCGCGAGCTCGCGGACGGCGGCCGAACAGACCTCGCGGCCTAGCGACGGAGCGGCGTGGAGCAGTTTCCCGGTGTCTAGAGGTTGAAGAAGAGCCATGACACGGGACCCACATGTCAGTGGTAAAGAAGGAGAGAAGGGCAGGGGCAAAATGGTCCGTTTAGTTGGGCTGGAGAAGGAAAAGTAAAAAGAAAATGTCAAAATCCAATGAAATGATGAAAAACCCCTGAATTGAAAAGTTCGGGTGCCTCGGGGTTAAATTTCGAAAGACTTGCGAACATAGGGTCATTTCGCGTGAGGCTTCTGAAGACAGGGTTACAGGGTTAAATTTCGAAATTCCTCGACAGCTGCTGATCGCCTGATCCAACCTCGCTGCCGGTCCACACAGACCACAGGAGCCGCGTGCCCACGACTCTCGCGGTCCCCACACCACGAGTTCCCTGCTTCTGGCCACGCTGCCAAGTCTGCGCCGGTTGTGGCGGTGCTTGCCACTGTTCGCCGCTGCAGCCGCGCCATGGAGCCCCTCTCCATCCTCCCGTTCGCGCGCGCCACGCGCCCGTCACTCCCCGTCACCGCGGCCGCGGCCGTAGCCACCGTCGCCGCCACGCTGCTGAGATCCAGGAGGGCTGTCAGTGTCTGCCGTGGCGACCGAGACACCGCGGATCGAGGAATCACCACTTTTCCTCCATTATCTTCCATCATCCGCCGCCGCAGAGTGAAATTGAAAGGATCAAGATGTCAACTAGAGGGGGGAGAATAGTCGAACCTGAAAAATCACAACTTTTTCGCAGCTGTTAAATCAGGTCCGGAGTTTCCGGATACTCCGGGAAATCCGGAGAATCCGGGAAAATGTCCGGATATTCCGGCCTGTCAGAGAGGAATCAAATTCGACATAAATTAAACTTACCAAATGTAAAATTGTGAAAATAGGTTATGCACTAGGATGAGACAAGCCTGTTTATCCACTCCAAACTTGTAGAAACCGTAACACAAAGTAGATCGGCACCAAACCCTAGATATGTGCTCAAGAGAGGAACAAACATGCAACAAGATGAACAAGCACAAGAGACACAAGGATTTGTTACCGGAGTTCAACCTCACACCTTGAGGTCTACGTCTCCGTTGAGGTACCCACAAAGGGTGGACCTTTACACCTAGGTCACTTTCCTCCCTCTAGCGACCACAAAGATCAAGCTAGAGTTACTTACTCAAATTCAGGGTGATACAAACTTCCTTGGGCAGCCACAACCTTTGGATGCTCCAAGGCAACGCCTAGCCGGCTAGGAGCTTAAAGCTCCAAGAGTAACAAACACGAAGTGTGCCAACCAAGCGAAGAACGAGGTGCTCTAGAGATGGGAAATCAGCTCACTAGCACTCTCCAAGCTCTTGCTCTCAATCCCTCTTAAATCCCCACAACAATCTAGCCAAACTTGAGCCAAGGGGAGTAAAGGGAGGAGTAAATGAGGTCTGAAGGTTTGCAGGTCGAAATGGCAAGAGTAAGGGTAAAGGAAGGGGTGGCGGGGGCTTTTATACCCCCCACCCAGAATATAGTCGTTACAGCTTTAAGACCCGGAGTATCCGGGGTAAACCCGGAAACTCCGGGAAGTCCGGAGACTCCGAGGTAAACCCGGATACTCCGGCCTCCCAAGGTCAGCACCCAAGAAAAGATCCCCGTGAATGTGCTGGTGCAATGGTGTCCCTCACAGGTTTTGTTTTAGCAACGAGAGCATCTGTTCGACTATTGGAAGACACATTTCCTGTCCCTCTTTATAGTACGGCGTTCCTAGGACTCAAATTCAAAATATAAAATAAATAAGTCTTCTTAGGAACCCTTTGTAGTATCACTTTCTTTTTGTATAGTCAATGAACTGCACTTAATGCCACATATAATTTTAATACCTGCTCATCGACCAGATAAATCATTAGCTACTTAAGTGTGTGTCATTAAACCACCAAAACCTACTTAGGGGGCCAAGATACTCTTCAATCTCCCCCTTTTTGGTGATTGATGACAACACATTTAAGTCAGACAATAGATAAACAATGAATATCAGAATATCTTGTAATACTCCCCCTTAATATGTGCCTTTTGATTTTGAATATCAATGGTCCTTTTAGGGCCAAATTTTGCACAAAGGAAAAGGCATGAGAGTATTACACTAGTGGGGTGCTTGTGACGTGCAACAGATAATAGTGAGATGCTCATGACAGATTATGCACTCGACAAGGATGAAAAGAAATCTGGTGCTAGAAAGTCCGGACTGTCCGGGTCATATCCGGAATGTCTGGGAAATCCGGATACTCCGGGAAAATTTTCGAAGTCTCCGGGCTTTCAGAACACCAGTGAAAAACAGCATTCACCAAAGATTTTCAATCTAGCATAAATCATCCTTAGTGAGTAAAAATAGAATAAACACCACAAGCACACAATCAAATGTCTCAAGCTCACATAGTCTTACACACATACGAATTTAGAGTTATTACAAACCAAAGTTCCAAATCCAAATACATGAAGTTCAAAGTTCATTGTTCCACACATAGATAGATAAATTCCCTCCCCATTTGGCATCAAGCGCCAAAAAGGAAGTGTGGAGAAGCTGGATCACTCGGAGGCGCCGTCCTCCTCCTCGTCTTCATCTTCATTGTCCTCTTCCTCTCCTTCCTCTTGTCCTCCTTCCGCATCTTGGGCGTCCCAATCCACAAATGGATCATCAAACTCGGGGAGCTCACGGTAGGGATCGGTGGAGAGGCCAAGATGAGACTTGATCTCTATGATGTCCCGGCAGTTCTTATTGGCCTCCGTGGCCATTGTCTTGCACATGCTAAAAATGCTTTTAAGAACCCTCTTGATCATGGAGCCACGGTGCCGACGGGGAGGTCTAGGTGGAGAGGGTGCAGCGGGCATGTCATCATGGAGAGGAGCTGCACTAGAGGAGCCAACATACTTGTGAGCCTTTGGTGGTTTCTAGCTTGGCTCAATCATGGAGGTGACGGAATAGCTCATGAATAACATCCTTGGGTTAGCGAACATTGGTGACTCTCTCAATCATGTACATAAGATAGGGGGCATAGGGGAGATACTTCATGGGGTCATTCATAGCCCTCCTCAACTCATTCCAAATGAAGTCAAATATGCAAAAACCTTCCTCATCCGGTGCCATCCTATTAAGGAGATTAGGAGCGAAGTACCTCAAGTCCGTGGCATCTCCTTGCTTGGGATCAATGGTGGCACAAAAGAATAGGTTGAGGTAGTAGTAGTATGGATTGAGTTGATCCGCTTTGCCCTCTATAGCCAAGTCACGGCTAGGAAACATGAAAGTGAGCTCCCTAGGCTTGTACGTGTTCTCATTGTGAATGGGAGTGCGTTCTTCATCCTTAGAACCAAGTCCCAAGAGCCTAGAGAAGGTCATGTAGTCTATGGTGCACTTGTTTCCTTGGGTTGTCCATGTGATGGTGTTGTCATAATGGTTGTAGTAATAGGAGCAATGGAATTGAGTGAGAATTTCTTTGTTCCAATTGTACCTAAACCCCATGAGATCATATAACCCAGCCTCCTTGCACTTCTCAATCACTGAGTTGAACACGGTGTTGTTGAGGTCCTCATAGTACTTCCAATCGATGTACCTCATCTTCACAATAAGCACCATGTTCTTTGCAGCCAATTTAGGATTCTGGATGACGGCTTGATAGAAATCTCTATGGAAGTCACACCAAAATCTTGCCTCAAGCCCTTCTTCTTTGAGGTACCGATAAACATCCTCCTCTCTTTGCTCTCTCACAGCCAGAGCATTCTTGGAATAATCCCTTATCATGTGCTCGGCAAAGCCAAGCACGGATCCGGGCTCCCTAAGCTTGATAGGTGTGTCAACCATCTGGACATTTGGTGGAAGGGTAGGGATGAGTCTAGGAGGTGTTTTGGGGCAAATGTGGGCTGCTACTCCTTGCTTGTGTTTAGGAGGAATGCGAGTAGCGGCACGGCTTTGATGGACATAGGAGGCTTGGTGGCTCTTTTTGGGGTGAGGTTTGTAGTGGGTTTTCTCTCTAGCTAGCCCCTTCCCATGGTGACGAGGAGGTTCAGGTGGCTGGTCATAGGTTTCATCCTCCTCTACATCATCACTTTCGATCCTTTCCTCCTCCTTTTCCTACTCTATTTCTTCTTCACTCCTTTCGGCATAGGAGGGAGGAGGGTCACCTCTTCTTGGCTTAGAGCTGCGCTGAGAGCCCCCTTGGCCTAGCTCCTCTTACACGGCCCTCAAGGCGGCGGGATCATGCCTAGCCTTGGTCCTCCTTTGGGTGGAGGACTCCTCGGTCTCGCGATGGACCTTCACTCTCACCATCTGGATAAGTAAAAGGATATGGAAGTGAGAGATGAGCCATGGAAGAGATGCACAACTTTGTGATTTTAGGGTTTATAGGATGAACCCCGGAGACTCCGGGAAAAAATCCGGAAAGTCCGGAGAGTCCGGGTTTTCCAACCCCGGAGTTTCCGTGTTTCATACCCGAAACCCTAATTCACAATGCACCACAAATCGACCATCCAAACAGCGAGATAATGTAGATTTAGGGTCTATGCAGTGTTCTCCATCTATTCCCTAAGAGGATACAACAAAACTAACTAGAGGGAAGTAGATCGGGAAGATCTTCAATGAATACCTTTGGGAGAGAGGGGAGAGGGGGTTCAATCCTTCAAAACCGATGTAGATCTTCAATATCCACGCCTTGGTGCCTTCAATCCCTCACTCACACGAGATTTTGTGGGTTGGATTCGAAAATCGTCTAAGGGCGAGATGGGGGAGAGAGGGAGGCGACGGGGAGGAAGGGGTGCGGTCAAACAGTGAAAGAGGTAAATGGATACTTTTGACTGTGGTAAAAGGGTATTTATACCCTAAAAATCCGGATACTCCGGGCTAGGTCCGGAATTTCCGGGAAACCCGGAATCTCCGGGAAAATTTCCGGAGTCTCCGCTCCCCCTAAGACCAGCGACAAGATTTGCAAGGAATTTGATTTTGGATAGATTTCGAAGACTATATATGTAATATATGTGAGCCTGAGTAGTATCCTAGCCACAAACAAGCAATGGGAACAATAGTCCAAGTGTTGTACTTTAAATATCCAAATTTTTCAAAACAAAATCAACACAAGTTTTCACAAATCTTTTGCTTTCAAAGTCCTAAACTAGGTCATTCAAACATGTGCATGATCTCAAGCCAAGTTACGAGAATCCAAGATATTTAGCTCACTCCTCAAAGCACAAAACCTTAGTTCATCAAGAGGCTTTGTGAAGATATCGCCTAGTTGCTTATCGGTGCTCACATGGCTTAAAGCGATATCTCCTTTGGCTTCGTGGTGTCTCAAGAAATGGTGTCTTATGTCTATGTGCTTTGTTCTTGAGTGGTTTACGGGGTCGTTAGCTAGCTTGATGGCACTCTCGTTGTCACACAAGAGTGGCACCTTGCTAAACTTGCAACCAAAGTCTCTCAAAGTGAGCCTGATCCAAAGTAGTTAAGCACAACAAGCGCTGGCTGCAACATACACGGCCTCGACGGTGGAAGGGAAACATAGTTTTGTTTCTTGGAACTCCAAGACACCAAGGACCTCCCAAGAAATTGACAAGTCCCGGATGTGCTCTTTCTATCTACTTTGCAACCGGCATAATCCAAATCGGAGTAGCCAAGTAGATCGAAAGTGGAGCCCTTAGGATACCATAAACCAAGGTCAGGAGTATGAACCAAGTATCTAAAAATTCTATTAACGGCCATTAGATGACACTCCTTAGGATTAGCTTGAAATCTTGCACACATGCACACACTAAGCATAATATCAGGCCTAGATGCACAAAGGTAAAGCAAAGAGCCAATCATGGAGCGATATACCTTTTGGTCGATCCTTTTACCTTCCTCATTTAGATCAAGATGTCCATTTGATGGCATAGGTGTTTTGATGGGCTTGGCATTGTTCATGTCAAACTTCTTGAGCATATCATTAGTCTACTTGATTTTACTTATGAATGTGCCATTCTTGAGTTGCTTGATTTGAAATCTGAGAAAGAACTTCAACTCGCCCATCATAGACATCTCAAATCTTTTGGTCATAATCCTACTAAACTCATCAACCCAAGTTTGAATAGTAGACCCAAATATGATGTCATCAACATATATTTGACATATAAACAAATCATTGCCTTGTTTACGAGTGAAGAGAGTAGGGTCGACTTTGCCTATTTAAAAGCCTTTCTTTAAGAGAAATTCCTTAAGGCATTCATACCATGATCTAGGGGCTTGCTTGAGCCCATAGAGCGCCTTATGGAGCTTGCAGACGTGGTTAGGAAATTGAGGGTCTTCAAAGCCCGGTGGTTGCTCAACATAGACTTCTTCAGAGATTGGACCATTCAAGAAAGCACTCTTGACATCCATTTGATGTAGCTTGAAATTGTGATGGGTGGCGAAGGCTAAGAGTATGAGAATAGCTTCAAGCCTTGCCACCGGTGCATATGTTTCTCCAATGTCCAAGCCTTATACTTGAGTGTACCCCTTAGCCAACAATCTAGCTTTGTTCTTAGTCACCACGCCATCTTCATCTTGCTTGTTGTGAAACACCCACTTGGTTCCAATCACATTTTGCTTGGGGTGTTCCACCAAGGACCAGACTTCATTCCTAGTGAAGTTGTTGAGCTCTTCTTGCATGGCCATCACCCAATCGGCATCTCCAAGAGCATTCTCAACCCTAATAGGTTCCAACATAGAAACAAATGAGTAATGTTCACAAAAATTTGATAATCTTGAATGAGTTGTTACCCCTCTACGGATGCTTCCAATAATGTTGTCAACGGGATGGTCTCGTTGAACACTTTGCCGAACTCTTGGATGTGGGTCAGAGACTTCTTGTTGAATCAAGTCCTCAATTTCTTGACTGCCTTGTGAGGAATCAGCAGCAGGTCCGGAATCTCCGGACTTTTCTCCGGAGTTTCCAGAAAACCCGGAATGTCCGGATTTTTCTCCGGATACTCCGAGGTTCGCAGCGGGAGGTAGAATTGTTATTTCTTCTATTTCATAGTCCTCATCATCTTCCTCTTGAGGCTTGATTTCTCCAATGGCCATCTTCCTTATAGCCTTTTCAGCTGGTACATCCTTGCCTACACACAATTCATCAACTTGCTCCACTTGAGAGCCTTTAGATTCATCAAACTTCAAGTCACATGTGACTTCAACACAACCGGTGGTTTTGTTGAGGACACGATAGCCATGAGCGTTTGAGGCGTAACCAAGAAAGATACCTTCATCAACTTTAGATGCAAACTTAGAGTTTTTGGGCTTCTTGTCAAGAATGAAGCACTTACAACCAAAAACTCTAAAGTAGGACACGTTAGGCTTTTTACCGGTTAGAAGCTCATAAGCGGTTTTGTGGCGAAGCTTGTGAAGATACAAACGGTTGATAGCATGACAAGCCGTGTTGATTGCTTCTGCCCAAAAACTATCCGAGGTCTTGTACTCATCAAGCATGGTTCTTGCGGCTTCAATGAGAGTTCTATTCTTCCTCTCCAGTATCCCATTTTGTTGTGGAGTATATGGGACGGAGAGTTCATGACCAATGCCTTCTTCATCAAGATACTCTTCAATGTTGGTGTTCTTGAACTCGGTGCCATTGTCACTTCTCACTCTCTTGATCTTCACATCAAATTCATTTTGGGCCCTTGTGACAAACTTCTTGAATATTTCATTACTTTACTCTTGTCCTTCATAAAGAATACCCAAGTGTACCGAGAGTAGTCATCAACAATGATAAATCCATATTTGTTCCCTCCAATGGTAACATAGACCACCGGACCAAAAATATCCATGTGAAGTAGTTCCAATGGTCTTGTAGTTGTGAGCACATTCTTGGCGGGATGAGGGACACCAACTTCCTTTCCGGCTTGACAAGCACTACAAATTCAATTTTTCACAAAATGAACGTTTGTTAGTCCTAGGATAGGTTCCCCCTTTAGAAGCTTATTGAGATTATTCATCACAACATGATCTAGTCGGCGATGCCAAAGCCAACTCAAGCTCGACTTTGCCAATAAGCATGTATCAAGTTGGGCTTTATCCGATGAAAAATCCACCAAGTAAAGCCTTCCCTTGAGTTCACCCTTAAAGGCAACGGAGTCATCGCCCCTTCTAAAGACGGTCACACCCTCATTGCTGAACAAACAATTGTAACCCATCTCACAAAGTTGTGAAACGGACAACAAATTGTAGTCCAAAAATTCAACCAAATAAACATCGGAAATTGAATGATTGATTGAGATAGCAATTTTACCAAGACCAACAATCGTTCCTCCACCATTGCCTCCAAAGACAATTCTTTCCGTAGGATTTTCAATCATATCACAAGATGTAAACATTTTCTTCTCCCCAGTCATATGATTTGTACATCCACTATCAATCACCCATTTTGTTCCACCGGAGGAGTATACCTACAAAACAAGTTATGCTTGTGTTTTAGGTACCCAAGTGGATTTGGGTCCTAGAGTGTTAGTCACAAGAATCTTGGGCACCCACACGTTCCTTTTGATCAATGCCCCTTTTGTGCGGGGTCCCACATACTTGGCAACCACCTTAACCTTGTGGTTCCAAGTCAACACATAATCGGCATAGAAGTTATCTTGAGATGCATGTGGCTTGGGCTTCTTGCTCAACTTGTTTGGCTTGGTGTTTGCCTTAGGTTGTGGTGCACTTGTTGTAGCTTGGGTGCTCTTAAACTTGATAGGTGTGTTGTACCCAACTTGGTTGTCATAGTTCTTGACACCCAATTGCTTCATGTCGTGTACCACATTTCTTGTTCCCATGCCCTTGGTGTGGTGGTTCTTGATGAATGGGATGGGGTCTTTTGTTCCTTGTTCTTGCTTACCAAGCCCCTTCCCATCCGCAAAGCCAAACTTCTTCATGTAGCTTGACCCAAAACCTTTGGTGTGGTTCTCAAACTCACCTCTCTTAGGTTCTTTCTTCTTTTCATCAATGAGAGAGTTTGACAACCTAGCGATTTCTTTCTTCATGGCATTCATCTCGGCAACATTAGTAGCACAAGCATTTACATCAATTTTATAACATCTAGAACAACCATTATTGCTTGTTGATGTTTGAGAGTTAGAGGAAGCATCATTAGATGAAGTTGTAGCATTATTCTTGAGGTTGTCAAGTTGAACTTATAATGCTATGTGACTAGTCTTTAAGCTATCAAAGCTCTTTTGAAGTTCAAGCTTTTCACCCTCAAGTTTCTTGCAAGCATCTCAGACTGGGCACAAAGAACCGGGAACCGGGAACCGAACCGAAAGAACCGGGAACCGGAACCGAAAGAACCAGAACCGAAAAAATCGATTCATGTTCGGTCCCTGAATCCTAGGAACCGAAAATGTACGGTTGTTTCGGTTCGGTTCCCGGTTCCATCGGTTAACCGCGAACACAGCCCAGCAGGACATGAAGCCCAATACTGCACAGCCCAACAAACACAAGACAAAGAAAAAACCCTAACTCCAGACCCATCCAGGCATCCAGCCGTCCACGCCTCCACGGTCCACAGCGGCACAGCCACAGCAGTCAGCACTCAACAGATCCCCCGCTCGCTCGCTCGTCCCCGCTCGGCCTCGGCCGCGGCCGCTCCCCTCGCCTTGGCCGCCGCCGGCGCCCCGGCGCCCACCCCGCCGCCCGCCGCCCCCGCCCCCGGGCCGCAACGAGCGACCGGCGTGGCGGCGCCCCGCGGTCCGCGCCCCGCACGGTGATCCACACCCCCGCGCCCGCGCACGACCGCACGAGCACGGAGCACGACCGGCGACCGCACGGTGCCACGGTGGTCCGCACCCCCGCGCCCGCGAGCCGCGCCCCGCCGGCCGGCCGGCCGGCCGCGCGCGCGGCGCGCGCCCGCGCACCGCCCCGTAGGCCGCCTGCCGTCGTGCTGCACCGCTCGCCTCCTCCGCAGGTCGGCGTCCAACTCCGCCCACCGCCCGACGTCTGACTCCGACTGCCGGCCTCCGTCCAGTTCCTGCAGGCGAGGCGATTCTACATCAACAATTCAACGGCTACATCAATTGCATCCTGCAGTGTAAGTGTTGTCTGTAAATCTGTGAGATTTGAATTTTTTTTGAATGAAACTAGATCAATTTAGAATGAAGGATTTGACTATTCTTGAATGTATTTTTGATTTCCCCCCAGATGTCTGAGGAGGATTTACACCAACAGATGAGTGAATGGGAAGAGATGCATACCGGGACTGATGGGAATTTGATTGAAGACGAGATTGGTGATGATGGTGCTACTGATGGTGCTGTACAGGAGAAAGAGGTCATTAATTTGGAAGCTGAAGAGGGGAAGAAGAGAAAGCAGATGACATCCAGATCTGAAATGTGGGATCACTTCAGCAAAATTTTTGATGAAGGTGAGTTGGTAAAGGGAAAATGCAACTATTGTGGTAGTGAGATACAATAAAGGACATCAAAGAATGGTACATCTGCTTTGCATAAGCATTTTAATTGTTGCAAGTGTAATCCTCATGTAGACTCTAAACAAGGTGTTATATCAATAACTCAAGGCAAAGTAGGTACTTGGGAGTTTGATACTGAATTGCTTAGGTCTGCTTTTGCTGAAATGATTATAGAAGATGAGGAGCCATTTGCAAAAAGTGAAAAGCCTGGTTTTAGGAAATTCATGTCTCTTGCTTGCCCTGGTTTCACTTTGCCATCTAGAAGAACATGCGCTAGGGATTGTGTGCAGCTGTACTTTGAGAAGAAAGCACAACTGAAAATTTTCTTTCAAGAACAATGCAATAGAGTTTGCCTCACAACCGATGGTTGGACATCACAACAACAAGAGAGTTATATGACTGTCACAGCCCATTTTATTGACAAGGATTGGTGTTTGCATAAAAAAATTAGTTTCAGCAAGGTAAAAGGCAAAAAGGGGGATGATATTGGGAAACACCCGAAAAATGTCTTACTTGATTGGGTGTTAGACAAAGTTATGACAATAACCGTAGATAATGCTAGTGCAAATGATAGTGCTGTTAATTATTTGAGAAGACAACTAAATAGTGCCAAAAGTAGCATTGCAGAGGGCAAGTACCTTCACATGAGATGTGTTGCACATATACTTAATTTGATTGTTCAAGATGGTTTGAAAGAAGTAGACCAATCTATCAAGCGTGTACGTGCTGTGATTAAATTTGTGAGGAGTGGTACATCAAGATTAGACAAATTTAAAGAGATTGCCCGATTGGAGAAAGTGGACAGCAAGACATTCTTGAATCTTGATGTGTGTACTAGGTGGAATTCGACATATGAAATGCTAAAAGCTGCTCTTGCATATGAGAAGGTGTTTGCTAGGTATCCGGATGAAGATCCATACTATACAATTGAGTTGCTTAGTGACATTAAGCCAGGTGTTCCTGGTCCAGGAGTTCCTGATGAGCATGATTTTGATAACACTAGGAAGCTAGCTGACTTTCTAAAGCATTTTGCCCATATAACATCATGTGTTTCAGCGTCATTAAGTGTGACTGCTCACACTTACTTTGATGAAATTGGGGAGGTCAACCTACTGGTAAATGAATGGCTTAGTAGTTCAGATTCAATGCAGCAAGAAATGGGGAGAAGAATGAAAGAGAAGTTCGACAAGTATTGGGGGCAGTGGCATGAAAATTTAGAGGTGCAAAATGAGAATGGAAAGGCAAAGGGAAAGGAGAAGGAAAATATTAACTTGCTGATTTTTGTTGCCTATGTACTTGATCCTAGATACAAGCTTTCACAATACACAGAACTTGCAATTGAAGAGTTGTATGGTGAAGGTGTTGGACAGAAAGTTTGGGCAGCAATTACCAAATGCTTGCATGACCTTTTTGAAGAGTATAGGATTAGTAATTCTCAACCAAGTGATGAAATGCAATCCCAACCAAGTGATGAAGTGCAGTCCCAACCATGTGGAGAGGGTGTTAGAAAATTGAAGACTAGAATTGCAAAAAAGATGAAGTTGAGTAGTGGAACAATAAGTTGTAGTAGGGGCAACAGGACTGAATTGGATAGGTACTTGGCTGAAGAGCTTGAAGATGATGACAAGAAACTTGATATTCTTGATTGGTGGAAGAGGCAGTCCACTAGATTTCCCATTTTGTCTCTTATGGCTCGTGATGTGCTTGCCATCCCAATATCCACAGTTGCTAGTGAATCTGCCTTTAGCACAAGTGGGCGTATTCTAGATGATTTTAGAAGTTCTCTCACCCCATTTATGGTTGAAGCTCTTATTTGCACTCAAGATTGGCTTAGGAGATCAACTGTGAATGTGGAAGAGAATACAGAAGAATTGACCAAACTAGAAGAAGGTAAATATTTAGTGGACCATTTAATTCTTGTACCATTCATTTGTTATTTTTGTTTATTTGCTCTACAACTTATGTATTGTTTATATCTTCAGTACTTATTCAAGAATTCAAGGACAAAGCCATTATTGATGCACATGCTGCCAAGTCACAAATCCAAGGTAGCAAAAAGAAGATGGTTACATCCACCAATATTAGCTCCCATCCAAAGTCTTCCAGGGCAACCAAATCCTCAAATGAAAGCAAAAACAAAAACTCTTCTAAATGACTGTGTGAGCTAAATAAATGTATATCATTTCTTATAGTACTCATCATAATTTCTTCTTTTTCTTACTTATTTTAGTTTTCTTACTTGTTTCAGTTTACAATGTTTCAGGCTTCTGGAGTGTGGAGTGCTTGGTGCTTGCTGCCTTGTTGTTGGACAAGTGGACATGGACACATCACTTGGATAGTTGGATCATTGGCTGCTTGCCCTTATGCAGTTATGCTTGCTGTTGGACAAGTGGACATAACCATCTTCTTGTTGATCGCTGTGACTTCCTGTAACATAAAAAATGTCTTGTTGATTGTTGTGACTTGTTGGACGCCTGGACGCCATAAATTGTTGGCGACTTGGAGTTGTTGCTTGCTACTTTGCTAGTTGGTACTTGGTAGTTGGCTAGTTGCTACTTGCTGCATGCCTGCATGCATAAGTAGTTAAGTACTGGCTAGTACTGCCATAATGTGTTTTTTTAAGCTTGTGAAGTTGTGATGTACTGTTAATTTCAGAACTGTCCACCTAAGTCATGTACTTGTTTTTATGCTCTATTTGTTTGAATTATCCCTGTTGATTGCATGAAAAATGCTGATGAAATGCTGCTGAAATTTACTTTTGAATGGGCTGTTTTTTTGCATCCTGGAAAAGGTCGGTTCCTTCGTTTAGAACCGGAACCGAACCGATGGAACCGAAACCGAAATTCGCCGGTTCTTGCACTGATAAAGAACCGAACAGTCCCTGATATCTGGGAACCGAAATTTGACTGGAACCGAGGAACCGAACCGAACGGTTCGGTTAGAACCGAATGCCCTGCCTGACAAGCATCCTTAGCTAGGAAAGATTCCCTAGTTAATTCATCTACTATTAACTCATCTTTAGCTAGGGATTTCTTGAGGCTAAGAATTTCTATCTCCTTTTCCTTGAGCAAGTCCTCTTGCACCTTGAAACCCTTCTTTTCAATTACAAGGGCATTCTCAAGGGTAATGGTTTTCTCCCGCTCAAGTCTAAAGAGTTCTTCTTGCACCTCTAGAGTCCCTTCTCTATTCTCTATTTCTTTCATTAAAAACATGATTTTCTTAGTTGCCTTTTTACCAAAGCTAGTGATCATTTTTTCAAAGTCAAAATCACTTCCACTATCATCATCTAGGGGCGGGGTGGGAGTGTCTACCTTGGAGCCCCTAGCCATGAGGCAAGTGTGGGTGAAGTCATCTTCATCATCGGTGAGATATTCAAAGAGTGATGACTTGTTGATTGGTTCTCCAATGGATATGGTAGCAATACTCGCTTCAACATCGGAGTCGTAGCTATCATCATTTCAGTCCTATTCTTCACCCAAATGAGCTTCACCAACTTCCTTCTTCTTGGTCTTGTCATTCTTGTTGGTGTCTCTTCTCCTCACTCTTATGTTGGGGCATTCCGCAATGAAATGACCCTCCTTGCTTGTCGGGCATACTCCCCGGGTACCCATGCAAGGAAGGATGAAGACAGACTCCTACTAGAATTCTCTTGTAATCCTACTAGGACTCGTTCCGTGTAATCCTACTAGGACTACTGTCTTGTAACCGACTAGGAACCCGCCCCCTGGACTATATAAAGGAGGGCTGGGTACCTAGCTGGGCACCTGATCTCAACCAACACCAAGCGCAGGGTGCCATACTTGATCCCCCAAACAGGACGTAGGGTTCGCCACCTTGGCAGCCTGAACTTGTATAAATCTTGTGTCCCGTGTCCCACCGCACAATCTACTACCTCGGGAACCCCCTTGGTTGGTTTGCTGGTCTAAAACACCGACAGCTGGCGCGTGACTCATTGTTGACTACTTCACCTCGCGCAGGCTCGTCGTCGACTACTTCGCCTACGCCGCACGTCCTGGTGCCTCGGCACGTCGCGCGACTCGTCACGCGGCTCGTCGTCGACTACTTCGCCCACGCCGCGCGTCCAGGTGCCTTGGCTTGTTGCGCGACTCGTCACGCGGCTCGTCGCCGACTACTTCGCCTACGCCGTGCGTCTGGGTGCCTCGGCACGTCGCGCGGCTCGTCACGCGGCTCGTCATCAACTACTTCGCCTACATCACGCGTCCGGGTGCCTCGGCACGTCGCACGGCTCGTCACGCGGCTCGTCGTCGACTACTTAGACTATGTCGCGCGTCTAGGTGCCTCGGCATGTTGCACGGCTCGTCACGCCGCTCGTCGCGCTGCTCATCGTCGACTACTCCATGCACCGCGACTTCGTCTTGCGGCCACACTAGCTCTACTTCAGCCACGTCGTGCGTCACGACTACTTGTCTCACGGCAACAGTGGCTCTACTTCGAGGACACCGCGCGCTGCCGCGGCGTCGTCTTCCGGTCGCATCGCGTCGACCATTCATCTCGACTAGTTTTCCAAACTAATCGAGAACGGCAGTCACGCCCCCAACAACTGGTCGGAATCAACTCTGACTAGTCAACTTCAGCAACAATCGTCGCGGCTCCATCGCCGACCGCCACGGCTTCATCAACAGTTTGCCCAGGCAACAACAGCTAAGTCATTTATTTAAATGATTACTGTTTTATTTTCTTGGCTTGTTCTCCTCATCGTGTAGGAATACTTGCCAACTACTCATTTGTGTACGCTTCTCGGCGGGTTTTCACGGGAGCTACACTCTGCTAACTACTCTTAGGGTATATCAATCAAGTCACCACGAGCCTACTTCATCAACTCGGGGGCTATCCCAAGGAGGCAGCTTCTAAAGTCCGCTCCGTGCGGCAACTTAATGTCGACTCCGGTCGCATCTTCGCCTGCTTCAGTGGCATACTACGTGTGTAAGCTTCGATGGAACCTAGCTGTAAGTGGCCCTCGGGTCCTGGCGACGATGGAACCTAGCTGCACGTGGTCTTCACGCTCTGTACCATGTGTTCAAGTACCCTAAGTACTCGCGCTCCGTACCTTGGGTCTGAAATCCATGGCCCAGGTACACAAGTCGACTCCAGTCGC
This sequence comes from Cenchrus americanus, assembly GCA_947561735.1. Lineage (NCBI taxonomy): Eukaryota > Viridiplantae > Streptophyta > Magnoliopsida > Poales > Poaceae > Cenchrus > Cenchrus americanus. Next base: position 4,636,337 of record OX387240.1, on the reverse strand, counting down.
ACCTTCAAGTCCACTATGGTGGCAATCGTACCTTGGGTCTGAATTCTATGGCCCAGGTACACAAGTCGACTTCGATCGCACCTTCAAGCCCGCTCTGGCGGCAATCGTACCTTGGGTCTGAAATCCATGGCTCAGGTACTCAAGCCCACTCCGATGGCACAAGTCGACGCTAACGGTCATACCCAAGCCCACTCTGGTGGCACAAGCTGACTTCGGTCGCAATCTTAAGCCCGCTCCAGCGGCAAAACTACTTGTTTTCTCTGATTTTTTCACTTTGGCTTTCCGGAAAGTGCTTTTCGTTTTTTGCATCTTAAGTCCACCCCGCGTGGCACAATGTCGACTACTGTAGTCGCATATCAAAGTCCGCTCCACGCGGCATCCTAAAGTCGACTTCGGTTTTCAAGTCGCATTCCAAAGTTCGCTCCGCGTGGCACAAAGTCGATTTCGGTTTTCAAGTCGCATTCTAATGTCTGCTCTGCCGACATCTAAAGTCGACTTCGGTTTTCAAGTCGCATTCTAAAGTCCGCACTGCCGGCATCTAAAGTCGACTTCAGTCGCATCTAAAGTCCGCTCTGACGGCATGGCTACTTTTCAAGCTACACGACTCGATGCTAAATTACTACTCGGAATCTCTCCAGCTCGGGGGCTGCACTTCAATTACTACCGAGGATAACTCCAGCAGACTTTGCTAGCTCTCAAGCTCGGGGGCTCCGCACCAACAACTACTCGTCGTGGCTCATATGGCTCTCTTATCTCGAGGGCTACACGCTGCAAGAGTACTCGGATGATGGCTTTCGCGAACACTGAAGACCCTTGGACTGATTACCTAATCATTTCAAGGCTCGGGGGCTGCTATGCTACACCCATCATTCAATTTTTTCAAGATAGAAGATTCGGAATCAAGATTGACCCTCAGCTAGAGTCTGCAACTCAACCTAAGGCTCGGGGGCTACTCCATATGGAATGCGATTTTGCAACCGCACTTCCATATAATCTCGACTTCAAGACAGATGAGCTGGACCACCTTCCAGCCTCGTGGCAGTTCAAGTACTATTGAAGACTTCTCCAAGTAGTGCTCGAGGACGCTCAAGAACTACTCGAAGAGGCTTCAAGACTACTCAAACTACTACTCTCGACTCCAACGTGCTCGGGAGCTTGTTGGGCATACTCCCTGGGTACCCATGCAAGGAAGGATGAAGACGGACTCCTACTAGAATTCCCTTGTAATCCTACTAGGACTCGTTTTGTGTAATCCTACTAGGACTCCTGCCTTGTAACCGACTAGGAACCCGCCCCCTGGACTATATAAAGGAGGGCTGGGTACCTAGCCGGGCACCTGATCTCAACCAACACCAAGCGCAGGGCGCCATACTTGATCCCCAAACAGGACGTAGGGTTTGCCACCTTGCCAGCCCGAACCTGTATAAATCTTGTGTCCCATGTCCATGCGCACACCTTCGAGTTCTCGGTCTCCCGATCACGATCCCCACCGCACAATCTACTACCTTGGGAACCCCCTTGGTAGGTTTGCCGGTCTAAAACACCGACATTGCCACACGCAAAACACGGTCTCTTGGAAGTCCTCTTCGTCTTGATCTTGTCTTTGTCCTCGTTCTTGTTGAAGAAGTCACTCTTTTTGAACATCTTGTTGAACTTCCTCACAAAGAGAGCCATTTGCTCGGGAGTCATGTTCATGTCATTATCTTCATCACTATCTTCCTCGACCATGGTCCTTGAGGTTGATGAGCTTGACTTCTTCTCCTTGCTTGATGCCTTGAGGGCTACTCCCTTGTTCTTCTCAAGTTGTTCATGCATCTTTGACATTTCTTGTGAAAGCTTTGACTCTTTAACGGTGATGAGGTGTTCTTCCATTCTTCCAATCACATTCGCCGAAGTAAACTTGTTGAAGCCTCTCTTCTCCCTTATGAGTGTTGGGAGTTGAACATCCCTTGCCATGTATGCGGAGAGGGTCTTGTCAACCACTTCTCTTCTTCCCCATCTTGTACTTCCTAGTGACTTGATTTTGTTGATGATCTTGTTCAAGTGGTTGTACATGTTGAGGAGACTCATCATCTTTGATGACAAACCGATTGAGCTCACTTTCCAAAGCTCTAATCCTTCCTTCTCTTACTTGCTTTGTCCCTTCATGATTGATGAACAATGTGTCCCACACTTCCTTAGCGGACTTCAACCCATCCACCTTGTCATACTCTTCGGACGTGAGTGAACTCTTGATGATGCGTATGGATTGATAGTTTCTTTGTATCTCATTGGCTTGCTCTTGAGTTAGCATCACATCACCACTAGGAAAGGTAATACCCCTGTTCACAATAGTCCAAAGTGCGGGATTTACCGTCATCAAATACTCCTCCATCGAGTTCTTCCACTTGGAATAGCCGGTTCCATCAAATTGGGGTATCTTCCCATTGTGGCTAGAACCCAATGGATGGTTAAAGGATAAATGAGAGTAATCGAAGGAGGTTCGAGTATAGTCCCTTGATGGTCGTCAAGCGGAGCGGTTGGACCTTGCATCATCAAACTTTTCATCCCCACTATCGGAGGAATCATCACCATGTCCATGCGCTTGATGGCTCGTGCTTGCGCCAAGGGTGTTGCCTCCTTGAGGTAGGACGGGAGGTGTGCCAACGACGTTGTTGGCAGGATCACCTTCGGCGAGAGGTGGGAATTGATCACTTGGATTCGACATCTTCTTAACTCCAAGCGGTTAAGCTTCAAATACGGAGCACTTGGCTCTGATACCAATTGAAAGGATCAAGATGTCGACTATAGGGGGTGAACAGTCGAACCTGAAAAATCACAATTTTTCGCAGCTGTTAAATCAGGTCCGGAGTTTCCATATATTTTTCCGGATACTCCGAGAAATCCGGAGAATCCGGGAAAATATCCGGATGTTCCGGCCTATCAGAGGGGAATCAAATTCGACAGAAATTAAACTTTCTCAAATGTAAATATGTGAAAATAGGTTATGCACTGGGCTGACAAGCTTGTTTATTCACTCCAAACTTGTAGAAACCTCAACACAAAGTAGATCGGCACCAAACCCTAGATATGTGCTCAAGAGAGGAACAAGCATGCAACAAGATGAACAAGCACAAGAGACACAAGGATTTGTTACCGGAGTTCAACCTCACACCTTGAGGTCTACGTCTCCGTTGAGGTACCCACAAAGGGTGGACCTTTACACCTAGGTCACTTTCCTCCCTCTAACGACCACAAAGATCAAACTAGAGTTACTTACTCAAATTCGGGGTGATACAAACTTCCTTGGGCAGCCACAACCTTTGGATGCTCCAAGGCGACGCCTAGCCGGCTAGGAGCTTAAAGCTCCAAGAGTAACAAACACGAAGTGTGCCAACCAAGCGAAGAACGAGGTGCTCTAGAGATGGGAAATCAGCTCACTAGCACTCTCCAAACTCTTGATCTCAATCCCTCTGTAACACCCAAAAATTTTAATTATTGTTTTAATAAAATTTTCTTAGCAACCAATGCTTGTTTAAGGATTTTTAAGGTTCATTTAATTTTTATAGGCATTTAATTATTTCTCTTAATTAAATCAATGAACCATAGGAGTTTATTGTTGCATTCATGCTGGAGCACAATTTTTGGTTGGCTGAATTCAAACCTGTGTTTGAATTTAATTGTTTGTTTTCCTTTGAAAAATTTGCAAAAGTTTCCTTTTCCTCCCCAAGCTTTGGCCCGACCCAGCCAAGCAGCCAAATCCCCCGCACGGCCCAGCTAACCCCCGCGGCCCTGCGCTTCGAAGCCCAGTTGGCCCAGCCGGCCCACTCCACCGCCTTCCCCCTGTCTCGCTGCCAGGTGGGGCCCGTCGGTCATCACCTTCACCTCGCCCGAGCCGGCCGTGCGCCCGCACCGAGCCGCACCCCCGCCTCCCTTGCCGGCCGCGCACCTGCGCCTCCTTCCTTGGGCCCGCACGCCCAGGCGACCCGTGACGCCTATAAGAGCCGCTGCCACCTCCTACCCTACCCCTTTCGCCCCTACCCGCGTAACCCTAGCTACACCGCCCGACCTCCGAACCCTAGGCGCCGCCGCCGCCATCGGACTCCGCCTGCGCCGTCTCTTCTTCGTCGTGGGACAGTGCGGGAGCTCCGCGTGGAGGTGAGAAGGCTTGCTGTGCCGCTGTGGACGCCCCCATGCCTTGAACCGATGGCACGAGCTCGCCGGGAGTCGGCGCCGCCATGCCGTCCGCCGCGCATCGCCGACACCCCCCCCCCCCCGTGCGTCCGCTCCGATGGCCTAGATCGATCGCGCTTGTCACCGGCGTCGTTCGGTGTGATCCGCGCTTGAAACCGAAGCCCCCGGCTCGAGATCGACAAGGCTCGCCGGAGCTCGCCGCGCGCGCCGCCGCCGGCCGGCGGTGTCGCCGCCGCCCGCGCTTGTGGGTCCCCGCAGCCGTCGGATCACGATCCTGCGGCCCAGATCTAATCCGCCACCAGGTCAACCGGCAGCATACCGGTCAACCGCCGGCCGCCGCGCGTTTTTGCAAAAGAGGCCCTTGCCTTTTTCAATTTTCCAGGCCGGTCCCCCCACCATAGAGGAGCCTTTACAAATAGGTCCAGATCTTTACGATTTTAACCCTAACTTTTCTAGGATTTGTGCCCGCAATCCAGTCCTTGAAGTTTTGTGCTATAGACCCTGTGTTTTTAAGCATAATTCTGTTTTAGCCCCGGAGTTTTTGCGGTAGGCCCCCGTAAGCCTAGTTTTCCCGGAGAATAGCCCCCGTACCTTGTTTTGGCCGTAGATTATGCGTTCTAGCTCCGTTTTTAGCGTTCTTTATATCCATTTGTTCGTCTCGACGAGTAGATCAGTTTAGTGAAGCTTTTGTTCCTGTTTGAAGTGATTGGTGAATTGTTTTCTTATTTTATTGTTTTGTCTTTTGCATGTGAATGTGTGATGCGTAGAGAACGAGCCGTCCGAAGATTTTTCTGTGGTGAAGACTTGAAGACTCTGAGCAAATCCGGAGCTTGTGAGAGGCAAGTGTCCTTGGTCATACCCGCTTTATCCTATATGAACATGCATTTAATCACTGTATTTATCCTCTTGCTTGCATTAATTTTGACGGGTTCCTATTAAGGACTATGCCTAGATTCTTTTGACCGTTGCCTTGTAACGGGGTTACTTAATTAATCTTGATGGTAGATGCTGCTTAGTTGCTCAACTGGGTTGGTAATAAACAACATGATATCCGTTTATACTCTATGTTCTTTGATGGTAATTTAATTGCAAGACCATATGATTAATTGGAACATGGAGAACCACCCAGGACAACAGTACAACCACAAGGCTATATGGCTCTGGCTTGGCTGAATAATTAGAGACCTTGGTGTTGTGGTGATCTTACCTGAAAGGGACCAATGGGGAGGCGTTGACGGAGTATAGACCTGCTCTAGCGGGGAGTTGGGCTTTGCTAAGACACGGTACCCGCTAGGGAGCTTTATGCCCCGCTTCGTCCCGAAACCTAGTGGGTTGCTGCACATTAGGGAATCTTTGTAAAGGCCTCGTAGCGTCCCTATGCAATCACACCTCTACGAAGTGTGGTATGATGCCTGATCAGCATCGCGTGGTTGGGTCTAAAGCTCTTCGGGGTTTTTACGCGACTTGTGGGTAAAGATGTACAACCTCTGCAGAGTGTTTAAAACTAATCGATTAGCCGTGCTCACGGACAAGAGCGGCCTGGACCCTCACATGATTAATTTATCGGAAGATGAATTCAAGTTATTCTTTACTTTATGTTCATGGATATGATGTTACACATTAATTGTGGGATGGCATATACTTATATTTGCTAGTAAGTAAGTTGCTTAATAAAATTTGATCAACTAAAATGCTAACCTGCTTAAACCCCTTGGCCATCCACTTATACAGCCTTGCATGTTTACTATGATATTCCTCTCTTGCTGAGTACGGCATGTGCTCACGCTTGTTTATTTATTGCATCTACACAACCCGGATTGCTGCTCAGACTAGAAGTTTGATGAGGAGTGCTAGGCGTGCGTGCCATCGCCGGTCACCGCCCGTGGAGTTCCTTTCGAAGATCCGCTGCTAGTTGCTCGCTCTGATGATACGATGTTGAGACTCTCGGTCATGTAATGGTTTTAATACTCTCTTTTACGCTTTGGCACTGTATCTGATATTCACTGAGTCATTACGTGTGTGTAACTTGATCCTGGTGCACATGTAATTTATGCATTCGAGTTTGTCTTCAAATTCGGGTGTGACAAAGTGGTATCAGAGCCAGGTTGACTGTAGGACGTTAGCCTAGTTGGAAAATGGTCGAATTTAAAGATTATAATACCATAGAAGCCATTCCTACTTAATGCTATGCTTTAATTCTATTTTAATACACTTATCCTTGCTTTTAACCTCATCCTTGATAATCTACTTGTTCTCTACCTTATCTTGATCAATCCTTTCACTCTAAACTTCCTTGATCTTTCCTTAAGGAACCTTTAGCATCTACTGTACTCCTCTCCAATCTTTCATTATCCTACCCTACACGTGTCCCTGATCGTTCCCAGTAATCAAGTGACCCCATCTTGTTCATCTCAATGATCTTCTCCAATAGGATGTAGGAGCTTTAAGATCTATCTTAGTAAAAATCGATAGATGCGAGCATCTTAACGTGTGCTTAGTTTAGAGGTGTGTTTGAATGTTTGATTTTGTGATAAATGCTTGATTTGGATCTTTGTTTGAGTGCGGTGTGTTGTGGAGTGATGACCACAATGACATCGAGTTTAGTAGCTAGTTTGTTAGTGGGGGTGTAATTCCTTCCCGATCCTCGCAACCTTGAGTAATCTTTGCTTTATCTATCCTTCCTTTTACCTAACCTTCTTTTCCTCTCCAACAAATCTTGTGGATACAAAGATCTGTTCACGCAGCTCTCTGACATAGCAGTAATGTTTTGGTTATATCTCAAGCTACAGAATTCCAAACGACATGAAACCAGTTGGGTTAGTTCATAAATTCCATATAGGATTTTCTATCAAAAATTCAGCACCATCCAATGTATATTCTGGGAGTTATGAACGAAACATTGGAGATACCAGAATCTGGAAACCCTGCTGACCCAGTCGACTTGTTTATTTTGTATCCGAAGTTCTAGATCTCCGATTGAGTTGATTCCAGTTGGATTAGTTTCATAATTTCATACCCCCTGTTCTGGAGAAATTCGGGTGTGACAAAGTGGTATCAGAGCCAGGTTGACTGTAGGACGTTAGCCTAGTTGGAAAATGGTCGAATTTAAGGATTATAATACCATAGAAGCCATTCCTACTTAATGCTATGCTTTAATTCTATTTTAATACACTTATCCTTGCTTTTAACCTCATCCTTGATAATCTACTTGTTCTCTACCTTATCTTGATCAATCCTTTCACTCTAAACTTCCTTGATCTTTCCTTAAGGAACCTTTAGCATCTACTGTACTCCTCTCCAATCTTTCATTATCCTACCCTACACGTGTCCCCCGATCGTTCCCGCAATCAAGTGACCCCATCTTGTTCATCTCAATGATCTTCTCCAATAGGATGTAGGAGCTTTAAGATCTATCTTAGTAAAAATCGATAGATGCGAGCGTCTTAACGTGTGCTTAGTTTAGAGGTGTGTTTGAATGTTTGATTTTGTGATAAATGCTTGATTTGGATCTTTGTTTGAGTGCGGTGTGTTGTGGAGTGATGACCACAATGACATCGAGTTTAGTAGCTAGTTTGTTAGTGGGGGTGTAATTCCTTCCCGATCCTCGCAACCTTGAGTAATCTTTGCTTTATCTATCCTTCCTTTTACCTAACCTTCTTTTCCTCTCCAACAAATCTTGTGGATACAAAGATCTGTTCACGCAGCTCTCTGACATAGCAGTAATGTTTTAGTTATATCTCAAGCTACAGAATTCCAAACGACATGAAACCAGTTGGGTTAGTTCATAAATTCCATATAGGATTTTCTATCAAAAATTCAGCACCATCCAATGTATATTCTGGGAGTTATGAACGAAACATTGGAGATACCAGAATCTGGAAACCCTGCTGACCCAGTCGACTTGTTTATTTTGTATCCGAAGTTCTAGATCTCCGATTGAGTTGATTCCAGTTGGATTAGTTTCATAATTTCATACCCCCTGTTCTGGAGAAATTTCATAATTTATGGATATCACTAATGATAGTTGCACTTGATTTATTGGGGCAAGCATAATCTGTCTTAATCTGGAAGTTCGTGTTGCTTCATCTTTCGGAGTTATCTCTTTACTCTAGTGTTTAAATCTCATGACCCTAACCCTCGCATGGTGAACACCAGGTTTGGATCCACATCAGAGGACAAGTGGTCGTTTTAGTATCACTCAACAGCAAAGTCAAATGGATCCGGCGATGCAGCAGCTTTACGGCCGCACGGATGCAGCTTCTCCAGACATGTCCACCAACATGACAAGCATGCGAGCTCGGATAAATCAGAACCAGCCCCATAAGGACAAGCACCAGCAGTTCATGAGTCATTGCCCGCCGGTGTTTTCTCATGCGCTTGATCCATTGGAGGCCGACGATTGGCGAAGACAAGTGGAGAAGATGCTCACCATCGCACAATGCGACGATAGAGAGAAGGTCTTGTATGCTTCGGTCGACTTCGGGGGACGGCGTCGGCTTGGTGGGATGCCTACGTTGCCGCTCATGCCACCCCCGATGCTATCACTTGGCAGGAGTTCACCACCGGCCTTCGGGAGCTATCATATACCCGTCGGCCTTATGAAGTTAAAGAAGAAGGAGTTCCTGGCACTCAAGCAAGGAGAGATGTCTGTGATAGAGTACAGGGACAAGTTCGTTGAGTTGTCTCGTTATGCTCCTGAGGAGGTTGTTGATGATGTGAAGAAGCAAGAGTTGTTCTTGGAGGGATTAGCCGAACCACTCCGGTACCGGCTCATATCCCACACCTTCCCATCCTTCCAGATGTTGATAGACAAGGCCATTGGTTTAGAGTATGTTCGCAAGGAGTTGGAAGACCTAAAGAGGAAAGCCACCACCCCCGGACGTCCGGAAGTAACACTCGCCCCCCGCTTTAATCCACCTCAAGAGACTCCTTTTCGGTATGGAAGCCCCATTGAGGACTTTGGTCAACAACAATTTCGGTGTCCGGTCAGGCAGGACTTCACGACCCCATTCTCTACGGAGTCGTCAGATGGCGCCAGTTGTCACCCCAGTGAAGACTAGCAACCCTAGAGGTACCGCCTGCTTGAGGTGTGGAAAGGTTGGGCATTATGTAAATGCCTGCCCTAAGAGGAATGCTCCCAACACTCCAGCACAGAGTCAACATAGCCAGCAGAGGAGGAACGAGGGCCAGATTTCGAAGGGCGGCAAGGGAAAACAGAATTTTGCACGTGGTAGAGTCAACCACGTGAGTGCGAGATCGCTCGGAGAACCCCCGAGTAGTGTTCGGCATGTGTCTTGTCAACTCCGCCCTCGCTTCGGCTTTTGTTTGATGCCGGAGCAACTCATTCTTTCATTACTTCTCACCGCGCGGCCTAAACTTAACATCCCCATGAGCACCATGCCACGTCCCATGCTAGTTAGTTCCGCAAGAGGAGACATAAAGGCACTATACGGTGTAACAGGGTTAACCTTCGCATTTTGGGGAAGGATTTTCAAGCGTGACCCCATAGTATTGGATTCTATCGGCATTGATGTGGTACTTGGAATGGGATGGTTGGGAAAGTACAAAGGAGAAATCGGGGTGCCACGAAGTCGCCTCTCCTCACCGCTTTAGACGGCGAACGTATTGAATTTGTAGCTACGCTACCATCGGGAGAAGTGTGTTCAAGAAACCGCATGAATGGTGAATCTTTGGAGGACATTAAGGTGGTGTGTGATTACCCGCATGTGTTCCCGCATGAGCCGCCGTGTATGCCGCCCGATCGAGAAGTTGAGTTTGTTATCGATCTTTTACCCGGTACCGCACCTATCTCTAAGCGCCCCTACGTAATGTCCAGTGATCAATTACTTGAGCTTAAGAAGCGCATTAAGGAGCTATTGGAGAAGGGATTCATTCGTCCTAGCTCATCACCTTGGGGAGCACCGGTTATCTTTGTGGAGAAGAAGGATGGTACTCAACGGATGTGTGTGGATTACCGATCGCTTAACGATGTTACTATCAAGAATAAGTATCCACTGCCCCGTATTGACGATTTGTTTGATCGATGAGAGGTGCTAAGGTGTTCTCAAAGATTGATTTACGTTCGGGTACCATCGATGAAGATCGATTATCGATATTCCTAAGATCGCGTTCACTACTAGGTATGGACTCTATGAGTACACAATCATGTCTTTTGGATTAACCAATGCGCCTGCCTACTTCATGTATCTGATGAACAAAGTTTTTATGGAGTACCTGGATAAGTTTGTTGTGGTGTTCATTGACGACATCTTGATTTACTCCAAGAATGAGGAGGAGCATGAGAAACATCTGAGGCTTGTGTTGCAAAAGCTGAGAGAGCATCAGTTGTATGCCAAGTTTAGCGAGTGTGATTTTTGGTTGAAGGAAGTCTCTTTCCTTGGGCATATCATCACAGATGGTGGTATTTCAGTGGATCCAGCAAAGGTCAGTGACGTATTGAAATGGGAGCCGCCACGGATCGTCAAGGAGATCGGAGTTTCCCTTGGCCTTGCGAGGTACTATCGTCGTTTCATTGAAGGGTTCTCTAAAGTAGCAAAGCCGCTTACGTCACTACCGGAGAAGGATAAAGAGTTTAAGTGGACTGATGCCTGTCAAGCCGCTTTGAGGAATTGAAGAAGAGGTTGACTTCGGCTCCAATTCTAGTGATGCCGGACACCGCAAAAGAGTTTTGATATCTATCGCGATGCATCCCGACAAGGTTTAGGTTGTGTTCTCATGCGGAAGGACATGTTATAGCCTATGCATCTCGACAGCTTGAGGAAACATGAGCTGAATTATCCTACCCATGATCCGGAGTTAGCGGCGTGGTTCACGCGTTGAAGATTTGGAGACACTACGTTATGGGAACCAAGTGCCGCATTTATACGATCATAAGAGTTTAAAGTACATCTTCACTCGAAAGATTTGAATATGAGACAACGTCGCCGGTTAGAGCCGATCAAGGATTATGACCCGGAGATACACTATCATCCTGGGAAGGCAAACTTGGTGGCAGATGCTTTGAGTCGGAAGGGACATGCCAACATGGCTTTGACATTCCGGTTGCCTGAAGAGCCGATGAAGGAGTTCGAGAAACTCAATCTGGGGATGGTTGCTCAAACCGAAGGAGTTACCCTGGAGGTAGAGTCTGTCTTGGAGCAGGAGATACGCAAAGGACAACTGGAAGATATAGAGATAAAAGAAATCAGAGAGACTATGGAAAAGGGTAAAGCCACAGATTTCACAGAGGATGATCATGGAACTATATGGTTTAGAAACAGGATTTGTGTGCCTGATGTGGGAGATCTCCGAAAGACCATCTTAAGAGAGGCTCATGATTCAGCTTATTCCATTCACCCAGGAAGCACCAAGATGTATCAAGATCTCAAGCAGAGGTATTGGTGGTATGGGATGAAGAGGGATGTGGCGGCCCATGTGGCCTTGTGCGACACTTGTCATAGGGTTAAAGCTGAGCATCAAAAGCCAGCGGGATTGCTTCAGCCGTTGAAGGTGCCAGAGTGGAAGTGGGAAGAGATTGGTATGGATTTCATTGTTGGGTTGCCCCGTACTCGTGATGGGTATGATTCAATATGGGTTATAGTGGATCGTTTAACAAAGGTTGCTCACTTCATACCAAAGTGCGAACCACCTATACGGGGGGCAAAGCTAGCCGAGTTGTACATGTCCAGGATCGTGTGCTTGCATGGTGTACCTAAGAAGATAGTGTCCGATAGAGGTACTCGCTTCACATCTCGTTTCCGGGGAAAAGCTTCATGAATCCTTGGATACGAAGTTAACTTTCGGCTTTCCTATCACCCACGGACGGATGGACGGACCGAGAGGACTAACCGTATTCGGAGGACATGTTGAGAGCTTGTGCTCTTAAGCATGGAGGTAGCTGGGATAAGAGTTTGCCCTACGCTGAGTTTTCTTACAACAACAGTTACCAGGCTAGCCTCAAGATGGCACCCTTCGAGGCATTGTATGGGAGAAAGTGTAGAACACCTTTGTATTGGAGCCAAACAGGAGAGAGTCAGTTGTTTGGAACCGATATCATTAAGGAAGCAGAAAGACAAGTTCAGATCATAAGAGAAAACTTGAGGGCTGCTCAATCAAGGCAGAAAAGTTATGCGGATGGAAAGAGGAGAGATGTGGTTCTCCAAGAAGGTGACTATGTGTACCTAAAAGTGTCACCGATCAGAGGTTTGCGCAGGTTTAAAGTAAAGGGAAAGTTGTCACCTCGCTTTATCGGGCCTTTCAAGATCTTAGAGAGAGTGGGAGAAGTAGCCTACAGGTTGGAGTTACCAAATCAGCTCTCGGATGTGCATGACGTGTTCCATATCTCTCAATTGAAAAAGGGTCTTCAACCTCATGATAAAGAGCCACTACCTATGGATGGTTTGACTGTCAAGGAAGATCTCACTTACACTGAACGTCCCATCAGGATTTTGGAAACTTTAGCACGTGTTACGAGGAATCGGGTGATCAGGATGTGCAAGGTGCAGTGGAGTAATCATGCAGAGGATGAGGCAACCTGGGAAAGAGAGGATGAGCTGAAGGAAGACTATCCAGATCTTTTTGTTGATCCTTCCGAATCTCGAGGACGAGATTCATCTTAAGGGGGGTAGGATTTGTAACACCCAAAAATTTTAATTATTGTTTTAATAAAATTTTCTTAGCAACCAATGCTTGTTTAAGGATTTTTAAGGTTCATTTAATTTTTATAGGCATTTAATTATTTCTCTTAATTAAATCAATGAACCATAGGAGTTTATTGTTGCATTCATGCCGGAGCACAATTTTTGGTTGGCCGAATTCAAACCCGTGTTTGAATTTAATTGTTTGTTTTCCTTTGAAAAATTTGCAAAAGTTTCCTTTTCCTCCCCAAGCTTTGGCCCGACCCAGCCAAGCGCCCAAATCCCCCCGCACGGCCCGGCCTAACCCCCCGCGGCCCCGCGCTTCGAAGCCCGGTTGGCCCGGCCCGCCCACTCCACCGCCTTCCCCCCGTCTCGCCGCCGGGTGGGGCCCGTCGGTCATCACCTTCACCTCGCCCGAGCCGGCCGTGCGCCCGCACCGAGCCGCACCCCCGCCTCCTTGCCGCCGCGCACCGCGCCTCCTTCCTTGGGCCCGCACGCCCAGGCGACCCGTGACGCCTATAAGAGCCGCCGCCACCTCCTACCCTACCCCTTTCGCCCCTACCCGCGTAACCCTAGCTACACCGCCCGACCTCCGAACCCTAGGCGCCGCCGCCGCCATCGGACTCCGCCTGCGCCGTCTCTTCTTCGTCGTGGGACAGTGCGGGAGCTCCGCGTGGAGGTGAGAAGGCTTGCTGTGCCGCTGTGGACGCCCCCATGCCTTGAACCGATGGCACGAGCTCGCCGGAGTCGGCGCCGCCATGCCGTCCGCCGCGCATCGCCGACACCCCCCCCCCCCCCCCCCCCCCCCGTGCGTCCGCTCCGATGGCCTAGATCGATCGCGCTTGTCACCGGCGTCGTTCGGTGTGATCCGCGCTTGAAACCGAAGCCCCGGCTCGAGATCGACAAGGCTCGCCGGAGCTCGCCGCGCGCCGCCGCTCGCCGGCGGTGTCGCCGCCGCCCGCGCTTGTGGGTCCCCGGAGCCGTCGGATCACGATCCTGCGGCCCAGATCTAATCCGCCACCAGGTCAACCGGCAGCATACCGGTCAACCATCGGCCGCCGCGCGTTTTTGCAAAAGAGGCCCTTGCCTTTTTCAATTTTCCAGGCCGGTCCCCCCACCATAGAGGAGCCTTTACAAATAGGTCCAGATCTTTACGATTTTAACCCTAACTTTTCTAGGATTTGTGCCCGCAATCCAGTCCTTGAAGTTTTGTGCTATAGACCCTGTGTTTTTAAGCATAATTCTGTTTTAGCCCCGGAGTTTTTGCAGTTAGGCCCCTGTAAGCCTAGTTTTCCTGCAGAATAGCCCCTGTACCTTGTTTTGGCCGTAGATTATGCGTTCTAGCTCCGTTTTTAGCGTTCTTTATATCCATTTGTTCGTCTCGACGAGTAGATCAGTTTAGTGAAGCTTTTGTTCCTGTTTGAAGTGATTGGTGAATTGTTTTCTTATTTTATTGTTTTGTCTTTTGCATGTGAATGTGTGATGCGTAGAGAACGAGCCGTCCGAAGATTTTTCTGTGGTGAAGACTTAAAGACTCTGAGCAAATCCGGAGCTTGTGAGAGGCAAGTGTCCTTGGTCATACCCGCTTTATCCTATATGAACATGCATTTAATCACTGTATTTATCCTCTTGCTTGCATTAATTTTGACGGGTTCCTATTAAGGACTATGCCTAGATTCTTTTGACCGTTGCCTTGTAACGGGGTTACTTAATTAATCTTGATGGTAGATGCTGCTTAGTTGCTCAACTGGGTTGGTAATAAACAACATGATATCCGTTTATACTCTATGTTCTTTGATGGTAATTTAATTGCAAGACCATATGCTTAATTGGAACATGGAGAACCACCCAGACAACAAGACAACCACAAGGCTATATGGCTCGGCTTGGCCGAATAATTAGAGACCTTGGTGTTGTGGTGATCTTACCCGAAAGGGACCAATGGGGAGGCGTTGACGGAGTATAGACTGCTCTAGCGGGGAGTTGGGCTTTGCTAAGACACGGTACCCGCTAGGGAGCTTTATGCCCCGCTTCGTCCCGAAACCTAGTGGGTTGCCGCACATTAGGGAATCTTTGTAAAGGCCTAGTAGCGTCCCTATGCAATCACACCTCTACGAGTGTGGTATGATGCCCGATCGCATCGCGTGGTTGGGTCTAAAGCTCTTCGGGGTTTTTACGCGACTTGTGGGTAAAGATGTACAACCTCTCGCAGTGTTTAAAACTAATCGATTAGCCGTGCTCACGGACAAGAGCGGCCCGGACCCTCACATGATTAATTTATCGGAAGATGAATTCAAGTTATTCTTTACTTTATGTTCATGGATATGATGTTACACATTAATTGTGGGATGGCATATACTTATATTTGCTAGTAAGTAAGTTGCTTAATAAAATTTGATCAACTAAAATGCTAACCTGCTTAAACCCCTTGGCCATCCACTTATACAGCCTTGCATGTTTACTATGATATTCCTCTCTTGCTGAGTATGGCATGTGCTCACGCTTGTTTATTTATTGCATCTACACAACCCGGATTGCTGCTCAGACTAGAAGTTTGATGAGGAGTGCTAGGCGTGCGTGCCATCAGTCAGCTGCCTGTGGAGTTCCTTTCTGAAGATCCGCTGCTAGTTGCTCGCTCTGATGATACGATGTTGAGACTCTCGGTCATGTAATGGTTTTAATACTCTCTTTTACGCTTTGGCACTGTATCTGATATTCACTGAGTCATTACGTGTGTGTAACTTGATCCTGGTGCACATGTAATTTATGCATTCGAGTTTGTCTTCAAATTCGGGTGTGACACCCTCTTAAATCCCCACAACAATCTCACCAAACTTGAGCCAAGGGGAGTAAAGGGAGGAGTAAATGAGGTCTGAAGATTTGCAGGTCGAAATGGCAAGAGTAAGGGTAAAGGAAGGGGTGGAGGGGGCTTTTATACCCCCTCACCCAGAATATAGCCGTTACAGCTTTAAGACCCGGAGTATCCGGGGTAAACCCGGAAACTCCGGGAAGTCCGAGACTCCGGGGTAAACCCGGATACTCCGACCTCCCAAGGTCAGCACCCAAGAAAAGATCCCCGTGAATGTGCTGGTGCAATGGTGTCTCTCATGGGTTTTGTTTTAGCAACTAGAGCATTTGTTCGACTCTTGGAGGACACATTTCTTGTCCCTCTTTATAGTCGACGTTCCTAGGACTCAAATTCAAAATATAAAATAAATAAGCCTTCTTAGGAACCCTTTGTAGCATCACTTACTTTTTTATAGTCAATGAACTGCACTTGATGCCACATATAATTTTAATATCTGCTAATGGACTAGATAAATCATTAGCTACTTAAGTGTGTCATTAAGCCACCAAAACCCACTTAGGGGGCCAAGATACTCTTCAGAAATCGAACATCGAACTCTTAGTCGCGATTCTCGCGGCAGGTGCACAAGAGCAGAAAGGCATGCGACACGCAGGCGCTGCCGCGGCAACCCAATCGCCGGAGGATGCGAGTGACGCTGCGGTGGTGATGAGAGGAAGGAATGGGTAGCCGGAGGCAGGGGGTGGTATCCGGAGACTGCGGCGAAGAGAGCCCCTAGTTTGGATCGCGGTGAATAGTCGCGATCCAGTACAAGGATCCATTTGTAATAATACAAATTATTTATTTTCAAGTAGCCCCCTTATTCGGATCGTATATTTGCATAAAACTCCTTTGTTCGGACGGCTCCGCCTCCGGCACCGACGGCCGCCGCCGCCGTTGTGCCTCCGGGTTCCCGCGCAAGATTCGCCACGTGCACGGACCGTCCGTTGGAGTGGAAGGAAGCGCTGCGTCTGATTTGAAGGCGGAGAGTAGAGCGATGGCCGACGGACTTGGGTTCGATTGGAGGAGCCGAGGCGGCGGCGTAATCGGGGTGGGCACGCGGCAGAGGATGACGGATACAGAGTTGAGCAAGAGGTTGGCGGCGGCGCGGGAGGCAGGGTGAGGAGAGACGACGACCACAAGGCGAGGCGAGGCGAGGCGAGGCTAACCGGCGGAGACGATTTCGTCCGCCGTCAAGGACTGCGCACCATACGACTATACGAGCGGTCACTATTATTTACAGCAGCAAAAACAATTTCAGCAGCCCAATTGATCGCCACTGCTGCCGGCCCCAGAGGAGGCCACCGCTACCGTCTCCCGCCACACCACAGCCACGAGTTCCCCTGCTTCTCGCGACGCCGCGAAGACTGCTCCGGTTGGGTTGCGGCCGCGCTTGCCGCCGCGGGCGCCATGGACCCCATCTCCCTCCTCCCGCTCGCGCGCGCCACGCGCCCGTCGCTCCCCCCCTCGCCGCGCCGCTGGGGTCCAGGAGGCTGAGCGGCGGCGGCGCCGCCCGGATCGCGCAGCCGCGGTGGCGCCACGCCGCCAGGCTGTCGGCGTCCGCCGTGGCGGCCGAGACGCCGCGCACCGAGGACGCGCCGTCGCCGTCGCCGTCCGGGCAGGAGCGGTTCGACTGGCTGGACCAGTGGTACCCGCTGGCCCCCGTGTGCGACCTCGACCCGCGCGCGCCGCACGGCAAGACGGTGCTCGGGCTCAGCGTCGTCGCCTGGTACGATGCCGGCGCCGGCGAGTGGCGCGTGTTCGACGACGCCTGCCCGCACCGCCTCGCGCCGCTCTCCGAGGGACGCATCGACGACAAGGGCCGCCTCCAGTGCGTGTACCACGGCTGGTGCTTCGACGGCGCCGGCGCCTGCAAGTTCATCCCCCAGGCCCCCGCCCTCGGCCCGCCGGTACGCCGCGCCTCCGCCGATCACCATTTCCTTCCACCGTTCGCCGCCGCAAAGTGCGATCAAATTCTTAATCGCGATACTCCTGGCAGGTGCACAAGAACAGCAAGGCGTGCGTGGCGTCGTACCCCTGCGTGGTGCAGAACAACATCCTGTGGTTCTACCCGAGGGCCGAGCCGGAGTACAAGGACGTGCTGCAGAGGAAGCGGCCGCCATTGATCCCAGAGATTGACGACCCGGAGTTCGTCACCGTCTACGGCATCAGGGATCTTCCCTACGGGTAAAGGCTCAAACATTTTTTTTCTCTCTCAGTCTTGTTACGCTTTCTCCGTTGATCGGCTTCACGTGTCAGTCATAGCTTGTAGCACTATTGTGTTGCAGGTATGATGTTCTGGTGGAAAACCTCATGGATCCTGCTCATGTCCCGTATGCCCACAAGGGTATAATGCGCGGCATCCGCAAGAAGGAAGATCCAGGAAGATACGTCCCTGACCTGACATGAATACCATAACTTAAGCTGTGACAATGCAAATGCAGTAACGGCATTCAGTCTACAATTCGTTGAGCTTGCACTAGTCCTTTGCTGGAAGGAGTGAGCAACAATGCTTGGCATTCTGCATTGCTGATTGGGGGTGTTTCATCTTTTTCACAGTTGACTATGATAAAGAGGGCGGTGGTCCGATCAAGATGAAGATCGAGCATGCAGACATAGAAGGTTTTCTGTCACCACAGGAGCGGGGCTACTTTCAGTTCGTTGCACCGTGCACGTTCTTTGGCACACCATTTCCCCAAGAGGTGTAGATAACCTACCACTTTGTCAATGCAAGTTAAGCCAGAAGGAATTCATGGAACTAACACACCAGCAATTTTTTCGCTCTACTTGGTGGCCGGTCAGGGCGAGAAGAAGGTGCCTCGAATCCTGCTGGTGTTCTTCTGCATTCCGGTGGCTCCTGGGAAGAGCAGGGTGATCTGGGCGTTCCCGAGGAACGTTGGGGTCCGGTTGCACAAGATCACACCACGGTGGCTGTACCATATTGGCCAGAATCTTATATTGGATTCAGACATTTTCCTCCTCCATGTTGAGGTAACTCAAGTTCTGTCCGCTCTATCTCAAAGTTCAGTGATTCAGGTTTTGTGTAATTCTTGTCTTTTTTTTTATGTTAAGGGTGTAATTGTTGTTTCTTTCAAAAAAAGGGTGTAATTGTTGTCTGTTGAATTGTTTTCGCAGGAACGCAAATTTGCTACCGTAGGTCTCGATAATTGGCAGAAAGCTTGCTATGTGCCCACATCGTCGGACAACATGGTGATCGCCTTCAGGAACTGGTTCAGAAAGTTCTGCAAGAATCGGGTTGGCTGGGCAACCCCACAAGTCGATCAGCTGCCACCAACCCCTACCAAGGATCAGCTCATGGAGAGGTAAATAAGCCAGAAAAAAAAACATCAATTTTACTTGGAACTGCGATGCTGACAGAGAATTATGCAATGCAGTCTATAAATGTGATCTGCTAATCTCCTGATCAACAGGTACTGGTCTCACGTGGCGCAGTGCACGAGCTGCAGTGCCGCGCTCAAGGCCATGAAGGCACTCGAGGTTGCTCTGCAGATCATGTCGGTCGCGGTCGTCGGATTCCTCGCCATCGCAAAGGGCACGTCGTCCATTCAGAGGACCGTGGTCGTTTCCGCGGCCGTGCTGTGCTTCGCCGCATCCCGCTGGCTAGCCAACTTCATCCAGAAGAACTTCTACTTCCAAGACTACGTCCACGCTTACAAGTGATATGTTCAGGAAAACCTGACGTTTTTTGTTGCTAGGCGTTTGTCGTGTTGATGGTAAATGCAAATTAGAAAATGTGTAGGAAGCAAAGAATTTTTTTTTTTTGATACGGTAGCAGCTGTATATAATCAACACGTTACTTCGGCGTTGGTTCAATGATAAAAATTACAAATAAGTCTTGCAACGGATACTGGCGATATGATCTTTCTGCTGCAAAATATGTAAATCATGTGTGACACGAAGCAATAGTCCAGCTGTGTTTATTTGCACGAAATCCAGCCAATCAAATCCCATTGTTCCGCTGAACAGCAGGCCATACAAAGGGTAATGAATAATTTCAACCTATCTACAAAAATGGCTTCTCTACCTGTTTCCACAAAAATTTCTATGGCTTTCCATGAAAGGAATCTGTTGCACAATTATTTCAAATGAAGAACAAATAAAAGCATCCGCGAGTACAAAATGTGGGTTCTTGGTAGCTGACGGCCACAGTTGACATTTGTGGCAGCTGAACGAGCTAACATTTATCCTAGTAGGCAAAATGCATTCAATTTTCCAATTTGGAAGCATAATAAGCTATCCAAGATATCCATTATGCCCTGAAATGCAAAATCGCATAAACGATTTTCAGGAATTCAAATATCAAAATACACAAAGGCACATTGCAACCAGTGCATATTCTAAAAGTTGAACTATATTCTTTGAATTGCCATTTTATGATATACTGTAATAAGGAAATTATCAGGCTTTCCGTGACATACCTCGTCATGTATGAATCATCTGCTGTACTGATTACAATCTTTTCACCCGCTTCAATAAAAGGCGGTGCCTAAGATAAAGGGGGGAAAGGTAATGTTAGTATCAAATAGTGCACACATGAGTCTGTAAAAGTTCATGGTTTATAAAGCTTGAACCAGTATAGATAGGTTATGCACCCAAGAAAATTTCACAACAGAACTTATTTTTAGATAAAATCAAGGTGCTGTATTAAAGGAATAAATGAACCAATCAAGTTTATGGTGGCAACATTTTTTAAATGAAATGGTGGCAGCAAAATTTAGTCGACAAAAGGAACAGGAGAGGGTGAATTGCTGAATCATAACAATAATGTTATGTGCCTAAACCTTGAATGAAAATATAAAAAAGTATAAAGCTGTACCTATTCGACAACTACAAATCAGCTCTGTACAAAATGTTCTAAAAGAAATTGCAAATAAAAACATTTATACTGCATTCCATACACAATTCAACAAAGAGAACAGCACCTGCTCAACAAGTGCACATAAATAACAATAGTTCTAGGTAAACAGATGGTGGATGCTACAAAATGGTGCCCGGCAACTTACAAGCACTGTAAGACCATTATCCAACACGACCCTTTTATACCTGCGTTTATAACAGCATGTGGTTAGTTAACTGTATAGTGAGGCACTGAGGCTTAAACTCTCACTGTAAAATTATGAAGCTGGTATTAGTATGCACGGTGCATAGATAAAATCAGCAGTATCACTGGTTAACAGTGTCAAGAAAACAAATGTTCTAAGTGCTAAATAATAAAAACTTAATGACAGAGTACTCATCAATCTCGGGTCTCCAAGTCCTGTGCGCTATCAAGCATTCTATTGTACTATATAAAGTCTTGGAATCAAATCTCAAGATTACAGTATTATTTCTATATGAAAAATGATTTAGGAAGAAAAAAACTACTGCATTACGAGTTGGACAGTCATAAACCATGTGTGTACCGTCTAACAGAGGTTTGCAGCAAAAGTATCTCTTGCATTCACGAGTCATTGGAGAGTGGAACTTGGTACAGCTAAATAACCAATTAAGCCAGTTTGTTAAATTCTGATCAGGTCACTACAGCTTCTTGATTTTGCAAGTTCTTAATGATGAAAACTAGCCTACTTCCAGAATCCAGCATTCCACTGCCTGCGGCTACTTGATATGTGCATCTGCTGGTAACTTTGTTAGACTCTCAAAGCAAATCGTTACTAATCGTGCCCGTGCACTGCCAGCTAGAAAGTTCACATTAAACAATTGATTAATACTTATTAGACAGCATCAAATCATATTACTACGTAACCATAACCTTATTGCTGAACATTTAACAAGCCTATTTTCTTCTAGGGTATAAATAGACACCCAACATATTAATAAAAGTGGTAATGTTGGCATTTGTAAATATATAATAAAAAACATTAGACAATATAAGATGGACAATGGAATGATATAGAAACTTACTGAGGTTGAGCAGTAAGCCCTTTTGTATTCGGCTGTGCTTCAACAACGGTGCAAGTCACCCGTTGAGGAACCGTACCAGACATTGGCCGGCCATCAAAGTATTGTAGGTTTACCTTCATTTCATCTGTTTGCAAGTGAGACAAAAAAGTAGGGTGTAAGCCTGTAAGGATTTTAACAAACGTGCTATAAACTATATTCCAAACTGAGAATACAAAATTAACATGGACACTGCAAAGTCAAAAGTTCGCAAGCTGCAATGGTTCGAAAGTGGAAACTATGAAAAGTAAAGCCCAATAATACAAGGCAACTATAAAAATCATAAACATCACTAGATTAGTAAATACCAGTCTGATGGAAAAACCCAAGTCTTCCACTTATAGTATTAATCTATAAAATGACATTTTTGTAAGTTGCCATGTTATGTAAAACAAAAGGTATTACTACATGGCTTCAGTAATCTGAGTAGGCAAGTAGGGTGTCAGTGATTATGCTAGAAGGGCCAAGTGAAGATGCTAATGTTGACATGATCAGCATTCATATGAGGAGGGAATCACAAGAGAATTAAATTGCTCATTATTAAGCCTACCCCAATTTTCTTGGGACAAAAGACTATGTTGTTTGTTTGTTGTGCAAATATTAGAACATAATTTTTTTTAAAACCATCATAATTCCTTTATGTTATTAACTACTTGGCTGAACCTTTCAGGTATGCAGCAGCTTTGCCAAACAGATCCTTTGAAACTTCAATTTGCTCAAATGTTTCAGGCCTGGTTAAAAAATACATAATAGGTTAGATCACAACTAAAAATAATATGGACAGCATCACAGCTTAGCATGTGAAAAAGTAAAATGACAAGAAAAATGGAAGATAAAACCTACTCCATAAGTGTCACAGTGTCTCCTTCCTGATACAGATATGTGAATGACTTCTCCTCGACAAAAACTCCTGAGTGTGTTCACACAGCATTAACTAGATTAATCTTATGTACATAATTGTACAAGTTTAAAACATGAAAAATTGACCCAAACATGTTATCATAAATGCCAACTGGCACCAAACAGGATACTGTTGGCTAGACAGGAAGGCTGAAACTTAGCCAGGATCCGGATGGAAACAGATAATTTTGGACGGCTTCTCACAAAAAGCAGTTAAACATGTTGCCATAACATTTTATACTTTCTTCAACACTATTAGTATAATGTGTTTGTGTACAAAAATAATGCAATCATGTCAATCAAATAAATTGCAGAATAATACAATATGTACTTTTGTAAAGACTATTGGTCATGGCTGGAACATGAGGTTTTATCCTAAGACTACCAACCGGCCAGTCGATATATACCACTTTCTACATCATGATTACATAGATTCTATATACGTGGTTATGAATTCAATTTAGTTTGTTAAATCATGTTTCATAGGTTATGAGACCCTATAAAATTGGCTTTGCGCATGAATGCCATGTGACACCCAAAAAGAAGAAAGAAGTGCACATGTAAAACACATGTGAGCAAATTTCAAGGGGATGGTTACATGCATGGGAGCAGTTAGGCTACAGCATAAAGGCTTGTATGGCTGGCTATATCTTAACTATTAAAGTTGCATTTTCTGTAAGAAAAGAAAAATATATCATACTCTCAAGGGCCTCATCAGTTCGGAATCTTTCTGTTATTTTGTTTCCAGTGTCAACATCCCTCAGTTCCGCCTGCAACACTCAGGTGTTAAAAAAACAATGTAAATGCTGGCTACTTGTGATTGTGGTGAACATGAGGCACCAATTGCTGCAGCAAATAAATAGTGGAATAAAATAAACAACCTGTATTGTGGCCCCTCCTCTTCCTTGATGTGAATGTTGTGCTTTTATTACCTGAACAAAGCAAAACCAAGTCAGGAAACAATACAGTGCCTTTTCTGGTAATAATGAAAACAGGTATAAACTAGTTTAAACTTCACCAAAGCTACTAACTAACTAGCTGTGGATGCAGAATTAAAAAAAAAACTTCTGTACCTGATAAATGCGCCCTTGAATTTTAAGGTTGACCAAACGGATGTGTAAGTAACAGTCAGCGATACTTGAAGGAAAAGGTAAAACACAAGAGATGTAACCACACACCTCTTCTTTGTATTACATTTCCAAGTTTCACCTACAATATATGAAGACAATGAAGACAGACCCATAGTTAACCAGTGCATGGTGCTTCAGCAAAGAGACCGGAGTGCAGAACTGAGGAAAAGCATTTGGAGGAGCCGAATAAGCAAGATGCTGTAGTAAGTTTACTTCAGATAGGTAACACGTTCCTGCACCTCATAGCACATAATTTGCTCATTCTAGTCCCTGACATGTGTCCAATATCTCAGATGATGAGATGAATTATTATAACTACTGTGATAAACTCATGCCAACGAGGCCTGAAATGAATAAATTCCACCAGAAACAAAAGAGCTACTAACTAATCCCGCCGCAGAAAATTGAACAGATCATCTTAACCATTTTTTTTGCATCGAGTTAAAACAAAACAACTGCAACTAGAACAATCAACTGCATCAACCCATCAAAACCCAACTAAACCCTGGGCACGGATCAAAAATTTGACATAATAAATAAAAGAGATTCGGTAAAGTCGCAAGGGAATCCGTACGTCGGAGCCGAGCATCTTCGCGCCGCGGCGCTGGGTGGCGGCCCACGGAGCGGCGGCAAGCGAGCCCGCGGCGGCGGGCGGGGCCCACCGCGCGGCGAGCGTGGCGACCTCATGGGCGCTTCCGCGGGACGCTGCGGACGCAGCGTAGAGAAGAGGAGGGAGGCGGCGGGAAGCTGCTTCCAGAACCTTCCGGCGGAGGATCTGCATCGCGAAGAGGGAGGGAGACGGCGGGAACCTTCCAGAACCTTTCGCTTGCCGCCTTGCGCCTTTCCTTTCCTTTCCTTTCGCGGCGAGGCGAGAAGAGGAGAAAAGCGGAAATGGCTTACGATATGGGCCGAGCCCATCATTGGTGTGTGGGTGGACTCAGGCCCAAGAAACTGTGGGTCTTTTCCCCATTGTTTGACGTCCTTGTTTCTCTGATTGGGGCGTGGCCCTGGTGGGACCAAAAAAAAAGACGCTGGCGTGGTGGGACCCACCTGTCCCCTCCTTCCTGCCCGCGGTCAGCCGTCGGCGGCAGAGCGCCCCAACCAACCAGGCTGCAGCAGCACGCACGCGGACCCGCGGCGTCCACCGGCCACCACCACCCCCCCCCCCCCCCCCCCAAATAACCCGCGGCGTCCCTTATTTTTTTTGCTTTTGCCAAATCTAGCCTCCACACGCGGAGAAATTTCGGAAGCGGAAGAATCGAAAGGGGAGAGAGACCGAGAGAGAGACGCAGAGAGGAGGGAGGAGGAGGGAGGAGCTATGATGCGCTGCGCCGCCGCCGCCGCCGTTGCGGTGGCCGTCGCCCTCGCCGCCGTTGCCGGCTCCGCCGTTGCCGCGGAGTCGCGGGGGCCGGCGGGCACATGCGCGCGGAGGGACGCGCCGCCGTTCCTCGACGCCGTCGGATCGCGCTGCCCCTTCGTCCGGATCGAGCCGTCCCCGCCTCTCGAGGTATGCCCCCTCTCCTCCTCCCACCGCCCGCCCAACCTAGCCGCCCGCCCCCCACTAGCCGCGACGTTCCTGTCAAAATCTCTACATCGTCAACACGGGAACTAGCAGCGACATGTGACATGTATTTCACTGTTTTTCTTATTATAATTCGTGCCAAACTGGGCGAGCGATATCAGAGGGAGATGGAGGAAGATGCCGTGATTTTTTCCCTGCTAAATATTCGCACCACGATGGCTGCGAATCTTGTTCCTTGCTAACTAATCGTGTCTTTAAAAATTAAATTTGCAAAATTAGAAACACGGGAACTTTCCGAGGCGCAATTATATGGTAAACCAGAGCTAACAAGGAATCCAATCACCCAATAGTGTTGTGCGGAAAATGTGTTGATGAATGCAGTTTCGTCAATAACAAACAGAAGAAAGGCTAGTTTTGGTAGTCTAGTAGGATTGGTGCTGTCAGGTATAATAAACAAGATGCATGTCGAGGTACTGAGGATGCAGTGAGAACACCACATGCATGGCCTATGTGCTGAATCAAAATAATTTGGCGGTACAGAAGTTATTTTTAGCAACTTTTAAGTAAACAGTTCATGGGAGCTATAGCAACAGTACTCTCTTTAACTGATCGAATGGCTGAGGATATTAGTTGTTTGTTCTGTAAATAATATCTAATATTAAAATTTCAGTTTATTAGCATGGTGTATATATATAAATATTAGGAAAATGCAAAAGTAAACCCTCCGAAACGCCGCAAGAGTTCAGCAAGGACATTTCTTGGAATATGCGGGGTGGTTTAGATTTTGAAAGCTTTTGCCAAACTCAAGGCATTTTTGATTGGTCGTAAAAGTTACATGTTCATCAATATACTAAGTGTTAAACCACATCTTAATCTGTAACAGGGTTTGTAACAAGACTGGGAGAATTACGTTTACCTATCTTTTGTTAATGTTGGCACTGAAATTCAGACAAAAACTATGCTGACCACTCTGCAATTTATGTTGGCCATCCTAATTTTCTGCATATCCATTAACTAGCTTTTATTTCATCCACTGCTTGATCAAGAGTATTTTTTGTGCAAAGCATATATAGTTTGTATTGCAAATTTGGAAAGTTGTGTTTTCTTCAGCGGTACTTAATAGTTAATATACCTTGTCTTTCCCTGAAGGTGAGTGGAGAGGCTGTTGATACAGAGTTGAACCTTCGGCGTAGGGGTGCTTCATACTCCATTCTCTTTTATGCTGCATGGTGTCCATTTTCGAGCAAATTCCTACCAATATTTGAAGCTCTCAGCACTATGTACCCTCAGATACAGCACTTTGCTGTTGAAGAATCTTCTGCTACGCCTAGGTATGTGAATGTTGAACTCTTTTGTGTTATTCTACTGAATTGAGGCAATTGCCCATTCTTGAACAAATATTGTTTGTTCAGTGGATTGCTGCTCATTGTACTGCATCTGCTTACTGTAGTTTGTTTTCAAGATATGGAGTTCGTGGCTTCCCAGCCATTCTTCTTGTAAATGAGACTACGATGGTTCGATATCGGGGTTCGAAAGATCTCATCTCTCTGGTTGATTTCTATAAAGAAACTACAGGTACCACTGTTACTCATCACAGATTTTTCAAATATGCTTTACCT
The DNA here is from genome assembly GCA_947561735.1 of Cenchrus americanus. NCBI lineage: Eukaryota > Viridiplantae > Streptophyta > Magnoliopsida > Poales > Poaceae > Cenchrus > Cenchrus americanus. The sequence goes on along the minus strand of OX387240.1, from coordinate 4,609,554 downwards.
GAGACATGGGGATCCCTTTATTGGAAGTCGATTGTGTGTGTTTTAGTTTTATCTTGGAAATTGTTACTGCTGCCTAATTGTTAATCAGCTGCAGCCATGATTTTTTTTAAAAAAAAAACTAGGATGGTCTTGACCCATGATCCCCATGTGGACGTGCACCAAGATCGAATCTTATTATGATGTTTTACTTTTGAGGTTGTTGAATGTCTGACGATTGTGAATGTACACAAGTATAGTTAGTCTAAACAGGGGTATGTCACATAATACATTTGCGGTACCATTATGTTGCATATAGCACTTCAAAGCAGTTTTCTGATGTACGTTTTCCTGCAGGTCTTGATCCAATTGCACATCTTGATGTCGTGCAACAAGAGAGTTCTGGAAACTTGAGATCCATCATGCCATGGGATCGATCTCTTCGTGAAATGGCAAAAGATGAGCCCTTTTTGTTGCTTGCAGCTCTTTTTATCATCATGAAGGTTGTGGCATACTTCATACCTGTTGTCCTGTCTCATCTGAGAGCCTTCTTAGTTGTGCGTGTCCGAAACTTGAACTTGGGGATCCGTAGGGGATCAAACCAGCTCTTGGATCGAGTATTGAATGTTCTTGATGTGAGGAGGCTTTGGAGCAAGCTTAGACTGAGCAACAAGGCAACGGACCTAAGGAAAGGAGCAAGTAACGCTCGAGCTTGGGCTTCCTCATTTACTTCTGTTTCACTGGGTGAACCATCGTCTTCAAGACAAGCTTAGGCTTTTAGGGGGGTTGTTGTTTGTTAGGGTAGCCGCTCACGTGGTCCAAAACCATTACTCTTTGTTTCCAACCCTGCTATGTACCATGGTTCTCTGTTCTGTGCAGTCAGGAAGTTGGGAAACCTTACAGACATGTAAATTTTGAGGACATCATGTGCTGTTGTATATTAGGAGGAATACCTTGGTGATGCAATGCCTAATCTTTCTGTTCATTAACTTAAGTAAATGGGTCATATGGACATCTTTGTAGGTTTTCTTTTGGGATTTATTTCTGTGTGTGATGTTGTATTGGTAATATACTCTGTAGTCTCCAAAGACTTGGTTTCACTTTGTTATTATTTTTTAAGATAACATGAAGAGCTTGAAGCTTGGACCATTGGAGTCATGCTCTGATCCTTGGGACCCAGTTGCTCTCTTGAATTGTAATGGTCACTATATTGTTTAAAATTAACAAAATCAGATCATGTGAAATCTGAAATGCTTTCTTTTTCAGTGGCTTTGTTATTTCATCCTGTGATTCGTCTTCTAAAGTTTCTTACAGCTTTTACTGTAATGTATGATTATCCATTGCTACCTCTGGTCGCTATCTTAACTTGGACTTCTGCATAAGCTTCAGTACAGATTGCTTGTACATGCCTTTCTTATCTGGTGTGTAAATCTTCCTTTCTTAGCTCATGTATATTATCGCCTCCTTTGCTTGACCATGCTCAGAGCTCAGTTATGTTATGCAGTTTTCTGTGAATTTGGTTTGACTTGCCTATAACATTCTGGAAACGCTCCTCATGGCTTGATGGAAAGGGATCGACGTGGATGTGGATTAGGTGGCAGCGGCATCTAGTAATTCTGACAGCTGCTGATAGAGACAGATTTAATGAGTTTGTTATGCCGTCTAATTAAAACCACAAAGCACTGCCAGTTGTAGAAATATTTATTATTTAACATACTCAATCCGTTCCAGAATACTTGCCGTTTTGAAATTCATTGATACACTCCTTTTGTTATGCATCTAGATATATATTATGTCTAGATGCACAATAAAAAATGTATCTAAAAAATAAAATGATAAGTATTTTGGAACGGGGGTAGTGATAGCTTTCTCCTAATGGCCAGGTAGGTTGTCCAAGCATTTCACCTTTTCAGCTTGCCTGGATCACCCAAAACGTGAAAAACGAATTTAGTAGAAAGTAGAATTCCCCAGTGGTAGACCCCAAAGAACACTTTCACCCTTTATCACCTAGCAGCAAAACACACACACAAACTCTTTCAAACTTGGTTTGCCATCATTTCCCTCGCTTCGACAAGTGTCCCTGTTCCCACCGCCACTGGTTCTTCTCGAGCCGTTTCCCTCCGGAAAAACACAAAGTATCCTTCCATGCCACCACTTGTGTTGATTCCTGGGAAGCATCCATTCCCGACCGCTCTAGGTATCATCGCTGCAACAAAGCGTGCAGCTATATAGCTCCCTGGTCCAAACTTGCCCGTGAGCAGAGAGGGCTTCAGCTCCTCCATGGATGCGATCAGCCTTGACGAGTGGGAGCTCCTGCCTGACCACAAGAGCTCCTTCTTCCTGGAAGAGCACTGCAGCAATGGCGGCCATGGCGCTGTCGGCGGCGGAAAGGACCAGCTCTTGCTCGGCGCCGAGCTGTTCGTGATCGACATGGACCACTTCGCCCCTGCAGCTCATCCTCCTCCCTGTGACGGCATCCCAGATGAGGAGGCCGCGGCCAAGAAACCACTCCTCCTCCTACCATCATCACAAGATGCGTGTGTCCATGATCCGGACACCGAGTTCATGGACATCGCCGCCTTGCTGACCGATCCGAAGCGAGAGGCGCTCGTGAGCAAGGTGATCGAGATACCGATCTATGAAGCAGAAGAAGATCGTGACGACGAGACCACGGTGGTCAAGGAGGCTGATCAGGACGGAGTGATGGTTGAAGCTGAAGCACCTGGTGATCAGCGAGCTGGGGAGGAGGAGGAGGAAGGCAGCGTCAGCAGCAGAACGGGCTTCAGCGTGGGGAACCTGAGGGTGAACGGAGTCGGGGCGCTCTGCTCGTTTGGGGTTGCGGCCGCCACGTTCGTCATCTTCCTCCTTGGAGGCAAGCAGCAGCAGCAGCAGCAGAGCAGGAGGCATCAGGATCACAAGATCCAGCACCAGATGTACGCCGATGACGAGGTTCGTGGCTCGTCCCTGATATCAGCATTTTTTTTAACATCTGCATACATTCATAACGGCATGTTCTTGGATTAAGATATTGCTTGCTTATACTTTACTCCTCCTCCTTAAAAATTAAGCTTAAACCTCACTTTGTATTGTACGTTGGTGCAAGAGAATTGAAAAGAATCTTAGGATTTAGTAGACCGGATTATCGCAGAATGGAATCATGGAATTCGTTATGGATGAAGCTGTACCACTAGATAAATGGGGGTATTCTGACAGGTTTGTGCTCGTTTGATCTGCAGAGGATTCATCAGGTTGTGCAGCATGCTTCCAGACTGAACCAGACCATGTCGTCGGTCATGGGAGGCGCATCGTCGGCACGGGCGAGCATATCGTTTGGCGGGTACTACCAGGGGTTTTGACGCGTCAGCAACTTGGAACTTCGTGCGTGATTAGGCACTAGATCGTCCTGTAATTTGTTGTTTGCTTTGTACACCCTCCGTCCCAAAATAATTGCACTTGTTGACTTGTACAATTCACGTTTGACCATTCGTCTTATTTGAAAAAATTGTACAAATATTATTTATTTTGCTATTACATATTTTATCATCATATATATTTTAAATATATCATAATTGTTCTTACATTTGCACAAAATTTTTGAATAAGACGAATGGTCAAACGTGCTCTGTAAAAGTCAAAAGGTGCAAATATTTTGGGACGGAGGGTGTACATTCTTTACATTGGCCAGCAGGGCCCAGCTGCCAGCGACCTGTGTGTGTACACTAGCATTCTCTTGCACCACGTACATTTCCTGTGTGTGTACACTAGCGCGGAAATGAGCAGAAATCAGATGCGAAGAGATTGCTTCATGGTTCTCGGCTGTGCATGACTGTTCACTGAATCTGCTGGCCAAACGCCAAGAGAGACTGTTGATTTGTCGATTAGTACACCGCATGGCACCGACAGTGATCTTCTTTAATTTTTCCCGCACAAGTTCCAAGAAACCCCGTCGAGAAAAATCTAGGGAAAATGTCGAGTTGATCGGAACGGCAGCGCGGCAAAAGATCTCGCGTCCATGTGCCACAGGATAAGGAGTGGAGAAGCCATCTTTGAACAGTGCTCCCGCGACAGCAATGGCTGGGACCGGACCGGTCCGGTCCGGTCCGGTCCAGGGAGATGAGCCTGACACCCTCCCTTGTTCGTGACGCTGACGCTGGAAGGGTGCCGTGTTCCTTGCAAAAAAAAAAGATAGTCGTTCAGTGAATCGTTTGGAACTACCAGTACAAAATTCAAGTGGAGATAATTGACAATCGTCGCTGGAATCTCACCCAGTCTCTTTTATTCAAAAAAAAAAATTCACCCATGTCAAGCCGGCCCATGGACTCCTTGCGGGTCTTTCTGATCGCAAGGCCCATTTGAACTTTCCTTTTTCTGCAGAGCAGAGAGAGAAGAAGAACCCCTTCTCGAAGCAAATGGCGGCGAGTTTGTGCAGTGCAGAAACTGTGTGACCTGTCCTGACTTCCGAATCTTCAGAGAGAAAAGGATAATACTAATGTTCTTTTAATCTCCTGGTGTTCTTCCCAACTCCTGGTCGCCATGAACGCGAGAGCGAGACAGACTGTAGATTAGGTCGTCTGGCTGGCGATCAGAGTGGCCTTTCACGGCGTCGGCCAACCATCCTCTCCAGACGGGGTCCCTGGCGGCTCAACGAACTGACAGCGCTGCTCCTTCAATGCGACGGACGGGATCCCATCGCAAGAGGGAAACACGGTAGGCCGCCACATCATCAAAGCCGCCGAGCAGCTGCCGTTTGTTTACTGCCGTCTTTGGCGCGAGCAATCAATCAATACCAGAAAAACCGTCGAGATTTGTTGAGATTTCGTTGCACCGAAGATGCCCCCCTGTTCGCGCACAGGAGATCTCCTGGAGCGACGCTGAGAATCGACGAGGTGTAGTGTATCTGTTGTTCACCGCTCCCGGCCCGTGAACCTCCGGCGCTGCGGCCGCCGGCCGGCCTTGTCGGCGGGTCGATGCGGCCACTGGCCATGGCCAGCCACGCCCACGCGCCGTCGTCGGCGGAGTCGGAACGGGGGGGAATCCTCCGGGCGGCACTCGAGTCCGCGGGGAGAAAGACAAATCCAGGCGCAGCCATGGCGCCCTCCCCACGTGTGCCTGTCCGTCCGTCCGTCCGTCCGTCAGGTCGATCGCTCGCTCGTTCGTTCAATTCGTTGCTCTCCTCCTATCTCTCATTCCATTTCTATTCCATCGCACCGACCCATCTCGACGGACTGATCGAGCGAGTGAGTGATTGATGAGCGGACGCTGCTGCTGAGTGCTGACCTTACTGAAACCACCACGTGCTCGACCGTCCGTACGTCGGGATCGGCGAAAGCTCCGCCCAACGACGACAGGTACAGTAGTAATCAATGGTCCGGCGCTAGCTGCGCGCGGCTACCATCAATCAATGGATCGATTCAGTCGGTTCCGATCCTCCTCCATTTGCATCCATGCATATGATCCATCGCATTAAGTCACCAGTGCTGCAACAAGCTGCTTTTAATTTGATCGATCGCATCGACCATACTGTATGGGGCATCGATTTGGTTAGGGTTGTTGGTTACACATACAAGGGCCTGCGCACACGGCTGGCTGGCTGCCGTCCAAGATCTGGTCACCCGATGGGTCCGTATCCGTGTAATTCCGTATCAGGAAGAGGAGGAAGGAAGGTAACTGAACTTCCTCAGGACGATCCTCTACACGGCGCACGAAGATATGCACGCGTCGCACTGGCTGCTACAGCTGGTGTGTATACGTGCACTCTGCAGTCTGCACTGTGCCTAGCCAGTCGCCGCCCCCGATATGATGAATGAATCATGCAGCAGCGCGGCGAAAAGGAGATCGGGGAACGGATTTCCTAGCTGCTGAAGAACGCGATCGACATGAAGTGTACGCCATGCAATGCACGCGCGCTCGCGGACGGCCAGAGTTGGCGCGGTGACTTTGATGCATGGTAGCCGGCCGGCCGGCCGGCTGGGTGGCAGCTAGCTGCTGACGAAGCAAGCAACAACGAGCACAGCAGGGTCCTCCTCAGCTCAAAAGGGGGGGTACTACTCCACTCCTAGAGGCTTGAAATGAAAGCGAGTGCAGGTTTTCCCCCCGTTCCCATCATGCTGTTGTTGTGTTGATGGCTTGATGCTGCATGCCACGGCATACATACAAGGCTGCAAATCAAGTCGCGTCAAGGCAGCACACGTACGAGTATATGCTTCTGAATTCGTGGCATCGGGAGTGTCATCGTCATCCGACTCCGATCATGGCATGCATTCAGTCAGGAGATATATCACTACAGCAGCCACCTCTTCCCCGAGTGCCTCAAGCACTCGGGGAAGAGCCAAAAGCACTCGGGGAAGCCTTCCCCGAGTGCAACACTCGGGGAAGAGCTTCCGGGGATGCTCCTCACGGGGAAGGGCTCTTCCCCGAGTGCCAAAAATCGTACACTCGGGGAAGTCTTCCCCGAGTGCCACGGTAGCACTCGGGGAAGATTTAACACCGTCGGTGCCGTCCACTTTTTTTTTACTCTTCCCCGAGTGTTGCACTCGGGGAAGAAATTCGATTTTTTAAAAAAAAAACCCTCTTCCCCGAGTGCAACACTCGGGGAAGCCCCTTTTTTTAAAAAAAAAAAAAATCTTCCCCGAGTGCCTTGGAGGCTGCACTCGGGGAAGCCCCTTTTTTAAAAAAAGAAAAATGCCTCTTCCCCGAGTGCCACTGCCCAAACACTCGGGGAAGCGGCCTCTAATTTTTTTTTAAAAAAAATTACTTCTCTGTTTAAGCAACAAAGACGTATATATGTATTTACATCACAAACCACAAATCAACAACAATATATCACAAATCACATTTATAAATCACAAGGTTCTCGTTAAGAAAATTTCGAGCGGTGATAATATACGGTACAACACCATACAAAGCCATTAGCAACCGGATTAGACAACCATCATCGTTGCTAATTATCACACAGATTCACATCACTATACACAACCAAATAATCGATTACATAGGCAATTAGAAATGTCATGCACAAGTCATCATTCTATCATAACTATGTGTTCAAAAGACAACAACCGAGTTCAAAGAGGTTTTTCCCGCTTAATAGTTACTCCGCAAATATACGACCAATGCTCCATATATCTATAGGCGGTGTATACCGCAACAAATAACAATAATTTTCAACACTGCTCCGGATACGTCACAAACTATATAAGGTCATGGGACGGGAGAGTTAAATATGCAACATTTCCTACCTATGAACAAAGAACATGCTATAGGAACGAAATAAAACCACCTTAGATTGCAGCAATCAAAGCGAGAGATGAAAGCCACCTTATCTGATGGTCTGAGTATAAAACTCAGCATAAACCATAAGAGTGAAATTTTAGTCCTAAGTTGCATGGATTTGTTTCTCTTTTCTGGGAAATACTTTAACTGAACAGTAGTCACACAAGGTGTTTATGTTCCAACTTAAACTGTGGGGAATTAATATGATTCTATGTTTTTCTCTATGATTGCTTAATCATTAGGTTCATCAAATTCAATGGGTTCGTCAAATTCAACTATTGTTTCAGCAAAATGGAGTTTTATCTGCAGCCATGTAATGAAATAAATAGGCACCATGAGCACGACTTGACGAGTCCTTAGCATAATTACGGCAAACAATTTGATGTTTCATTTTAACGATCCATGATCCAAAGCAAGTCTAGTAGACTTAATCGAAGCGGAGCTTAGTTAAGGAGTACTTAATTCTACCACTTAAGCGCAAAAAATTGCTAATCTCCCCTCTCATTGTCAAGCCAAGCTCGCCACCGGATTCGATAACTATAAATCATGCAAAGCAAGCTACTAGCCGACATCTAGGTAACTAGAACGATCCGCGCGCGATGCGCGCCCCGTCAAAAGTGCACTCCATCGAAATACAAAACAATAACCATGTTAGTATTTTATTACGGAACAATGACCGTTTCTTTATCCTAGTCGCTAAAAACAATATTGTAAAGAACATTAGCGAGAGAGAACGAGATGGCACTTACTACATGAAAGTCTCAAAAATCAAAATTAACTTCGGATATAAATTATTAAGAGGTCGGGAAGACTCCACCGGCGGTGCAACACCATACTATCATTTGATAAACATGATTCATTTATATTTTATTGCCTCTATTCACTTATTTGAATGTTGGCACGATTGTTATAATCGATAGAATGGCTCATCGGTTCCCAAGTAAGAACCACACCGAGCGTACCTCTAAAAATAACAAAACAAATGGATGCGTCTCATTCTAAGGCGATCACAAGCATCTCGATAAACACCGGCTCCAAGAAAGATTCAAATCCCATGAACATAGGTTAGTGTCGTATGGACCTCCCCGGGCCCACTACCTCGGTGGGTACCGGGACCGACTACTCGGTGGGCCCCCGGGACTACTCGACTTGCGCTACACGGCACACCGAAGGCGTGGAGCACAAGGACAACACGACAGGAGTAGTACTCGGTTAAGGCTGCGTACACGTTCCGCACCGTATAGAGGTCTCCTAGACGTACTCGACTAGTACTCCTTCCCTACTCCGACTTGTAACCCCGCTCTCCCTCCGGACTATATAAGGCGGGGCGGGGACCGATCCCGGGATCATCTCGACCTCACCTCATCCAACTCACGGCGCATCATTGCACCGTCGTGTAATCGTGCCCTATCAATCCCGAGCTACGCGGCATACGGGACGTAGGGTATTACGCACCTCGCGGCCCGAACCTCGTCTAAATTGTGTGTCGCGTGCCTCTTCCTTCGAGTTACCGATCTCGGCGAGTCACATTCATCTACTTCGGGTACTCCCCGTAGTAGGTTGCCGGTCCAAAACACCGACACCGGCGCGCCGCGGGTAGGGGGTCTCGCTCGAGATCACATGGCGAACTCGACGGCTTCCGTTCACATCAAGCCAACCGTCGCCTTCAACCGTGGCGACACCTTCGTCTTCGGGGGCTTGGGTCTGCACTGCCGATGGCGCGGGCTCTTTCCAGCGCCGCTTGATCATGCAACCCGACTCGAGGACGAGGCCTTGTGACGCTTCCCCGAAGTTGTCACGGGCAAGCTCGCCAAGCAAATTCGGCGAAATTTCGCTTTCCAACCTCCACGCCGACTTCGAGCTCGAGTCCGTCTCCAACTCGAACCCGACGTCGCCATGGGCCATCGCATGCGAGCCGGCTCCTCAGCCATCGCGGGCGGTCCCCTCTCCACGTCGGCGCTGCGTGCATGGCCCTCGCGTTCCCCGGCCGGGCCCGCACGGAGGCTTCTACGCCGCGACGGGCCGGCAAGGAGCCCGTAACCGAGTACAACTCGGACTCCGACGCCGTCTCCAACCGCGTCTCGGACTCCGACCCTCTCTCCGAGTTCTACTCGAACCCGGACTACGAGTTCGACTTCGGGTCGGACCCCGAGGAGCCCGAGTCCGAAGACAACTCCTCCGAGCTTCCCTTGTCGGGGCCGGCCTCCGGCCGGTTATAAGATCAACGCCGGCGGGAGATACGTCTGCGGCCGGACCGCAAACCCGCCGAGGCGACAAAGGACTCACGCTACGTCGCCTACATCGACTCGCTACCGTTCCGGAGGGAACACCACTAGCTCAAGCCGACTCAAGCACACCAACCGAGGTGGCACCTTCGAGCCAAGCTTGGGCACCCCCCGACCGTCAAGTCTTCATGGCTGCCGGCGACACCCCGGAACCTCGAGGCACGGCCGCGGACAAGTACACGGAGGACATCTCCACGGACGAGGCCGTCGCCGATGCCCCTGCGCGGACGAGACCGACGCCGGCGGGGACGCCCGCGCGAACGTAACGGGGAAGCGCAACGAACGACGCCGGCGGCTCGGGGGACAACCTCCCCATCCGCAACCTTGCGGAAGCTCTCGAAAGCGCCGAGAGCAGAGTTCACACCACTCTCGAGCGATGCCTCATGTCGATCACGGCCGATCGCACGGCGAGCTCGGGGCATACGGCCGGAGAGGTCATCGCCAAGCTCGATGAGGAAGCTTACTTCATGCGGGTCGACAAGAGAGTCGACCAACCTCCCCCCGCCCAAGCCTCGCGACAACGAGGCTACTAGTCGCGGTGTTGACCCGGGTCCCAACCGTACTCGGGGCGACATCCCAAATGAACCAAACCGACGACGCTCCACCGCCGGCGGACCCTCACGACAAGACAACGTCAACCGAGAACTCGTCCCCCACCGGTGCCTCGGCCGGTGGTGGCGGCAACGACCCCGACGGCGGCGGCGGCGGCGGCGGCGGCTCCAACCACGGAGCCAACAAGAGAGCCGGAGGCGGCGGCGGCCGCGGCGGCCGCGGCCACGCGCATAGCCACGCCTCCCGGCGCCTCTCCACGGCGGGTACGATGCCCGCCGCAGAATCGAAGAGTTGCGGCGAGGAAGAAGTCGACGACCGCCGCCGAAGGCGACGGCTTCCCCGCCTTCTCACCCCGGCCGCAACCTCGCTCCTCCCCGACAAGTTCAAGCCTTTGGGGATCACCAAATACGACGCGAAGCGAGATCCCATCCGGTGGCTCCGATGCTACGCTCTCTCCATCGAGAACGGCGGCGGCAACGGCGACACCAAGTGCCTCTACTTCCCCTTCGCCGGACCAAGCCCCACTCACCGGCTCGAGTCGCCGGACAAGCACTCGATCGACAAGTGGGACCAGTCCGAAGGAGCGATTTACAAGCAACTTCGCGGGCGCCATGGGCCGTTCGGGTACTCGCATGGACCTTGCCATGATCAAGCGAGAACAAGGCGAGACCCTCCGCAAGTACATGCGCCGCTTCTTCGACAAGCGTGCTACCGTCGTGGACGTCACCGACAAGGAGGTCATCGACCTCTTCCGGGACGGGCTCTACCATCGCCGCACCTTCGAGGACTTCGGCCGGCGCCGCCCCCGTCCATTCCCCACCTCAAGGACATGATCACGTCCGGGCGGATGAAGAGGACAAGGCCAACGCCAAGTACGACGCCATCCGCGCCAAGTCCAAGCGAGAACCAAGGCGGCGGCGGCCGCCGCAACCCAAACCAAGGCGGCCGCAACAACAACAACAACAACAACAACTTCTCGGGTTCCAACCGCAAGCGCAAGCCGGACAACACCGTCGCGGCTATCCGGCGCCCCCCAAAAGGGAACTCGAAGAAGAACTCCGGCGGGTTCAAAGACCCGCCGAAGGAGAAGTGCCCGTGGCATCCAAACGGCAACCACACCACCGAGCGGTGCTACCGGCTCGGGCACGCGCTCAAGGATACGCCGAGCCACCGCACCCTCACGATCGAAGAACAAGAAGAAGGACGGCGACGAATTCCAAGAACCCGAGAAGACCGTCAACGTCCTCTTCGGCGGACTACCCCGCGGGCGGGGAGCGAGAAGGCTACTCGCCGTGAAGTGATGTCCATTGAACCGGCGGTTATGACCCCTCTCGGGTGGTCGAGACGCCCATCACCTTCTCCCGCGCGGACCAATGGACCGGCCTTCTCCGAACCAGGACGCTTCCCTCTCGTCCCGCAACCAACGGTGGCGGGCTCCAAGCTCAACAAGGTGCTCATCGACGGCGGAAGCGGGCTCAACGTCCTCTTCACCAAGACTCTCGGGAAGATGAACCTTGACGTCACCCCCATGCTCAACAAGAGCAAGCATGCCTTTCTACGGCATTGTCCCGTGCAACGCGGCTATCCCACCGGGCTCGGTGGTACCGCCGATTACCTTCGGGGCGTCTCGCGACAACTACCGCACCGAGTACATCAAGTTCGAGGTCGCGGACATCGAGACTTCCTACCATGCCATCCTCGGCGGACCGGCCATCGCCAAGTTCATGGCGGTGCCCCACTACACATACTTGGTACTCAAAATGCCAAGTCCGGCCGGCGTACTCTCCCTCCGGGGGGACTTGAAGATCTCTCACGACCGCGATACGGAGGCCGTGGTGATTGCTTCGACAAATCAAGTACCCACCCCAATGATGGAGGTCTACGCCGCGTCGAAGAAGCTTGCCACAAGCGAACTCGACATCCCGCAGAAGTCCGACGGCGCCAACAAGCCTCGGCCACCCGAGGAGGTGCTCACCAAGACGGTCGACCTCGGAACGGCGACCCCACCAAGACTACCACCATCGGGGCCGGCCTCGACCCCAAATAGGAAGACGCGCTCATCGGCTTCCTTCGGGCTAACCGCGACATCTTCGCGTGGAAGCCGGCGGACATGCCGGAGTGCCCGGGGAGCCGATCGAGCACCGCCTCAACGTCGACCCAAAGGCTACCCCCAAGCGACAACACCTCCGACGCTTCGCCGACGACGGACGGGACGCCATCAAGAAGGAGCTCGCCAAGCTACTCGCCTGCGGCTTCATCGAGAAGTCTTCCATCCCGAGTGGCTCGCCAACCCCCGTCCTCGTCCGCAAAAAGAACTCGAACGAATGGAGGATGTGCGTCGACTACACCGACCTCAACAAGCACGCCCCAAGGACCCCTTCGGGTTGCCACGGATTGATCAAGTCATCGACTCCACGGCGGGCCGCGACCCTTTCTCTCGCTTCCTCGATCGCTACTCCGGGTACCACCGGATCGCAATCAAGGAGGAAGACCGAGAGAAGACCGCGTTCATCACCCCGTTTGGCGCGTCATCGCTACACGACCATGTCTTTCGGGTTGAAGAACGCCGGCGCTACTTACCAACGGGCCATCCAGGCCTGCTTCAAGCGGCAACTCAACAAGAACGTCGAAGCCTACGTGGATGACGTGGTTGTCAAAACCAGGGACTCCAGTACCCTCATCGACGACCTTGAAGAGACCTTCGCATCGCTACGCGAGTACCGCCGGAAGCTCAACCCGAACAAGTGCGTCTTCGGCGTACCTTCGGGCAAACTACTCGGCTTCATCATCGCCCAACGCGGCATCGAAGCCAACCCCGAGAAGATCTCCGCCATCACCGGCATGAACGCTCCCACGAGCATCAAGGACGTCCGAAGCGACGGGGTGCATGGCGGCATTGAACGAGATTCATCTCGAAGCTAGGAGAACGGGGTCTCCCCTTCTTCAAACTACTAAAACACCACGAGAAGTTCGTGTGGACCGCAGAGGCGGACCAAGCCCTTGCCCGGCCTCAAGGACTTCTTGTCGAAGCCTCCGATCCTCACGGCTCCCTACAAGGGCGAGCAGTGCTTGCTCTACCTCGCCGCGACTACTCACGTGGTCGCATCGCCATCGTCGTCGAGCGGCAGGAAGACGGCCACGCCTACCCCGTCCCGGCGCCCCGCCTACTTCGTCGGCGAGGTTCTATCGAGTCCAAGGCTCGCTACCAGCCCCCGTGCGAAGCTCCCCGTACGCTCTACTCATCACCTCGCGGAAGCTACGACACTACTTCCGGGAGTACTCGGTCTCCGTCGTCACCGACTATCCGCTCGGCGACATCCCGAGGAACCCGCACGCCACCGAAGGATCTCCAAATGGGCCGTCGAGCTCGGCGCCCTCACCATCGACTTCAAGCCACGCACGGCCATCAAGTCGCAAGCTCTAGTCGACTTCATGGCGCAGTGGCGGGAGAACCGCCTACCTACTCCCACCGCGCGACCGCAGCATTGGGTGATGTACTTCGACGGCTCACTCAACCTCGAGGGCGCGGCGCGGGGGTACTCCCCGATCTCTCCAACGGGCGAACAACTCAAGTACGTCCCGCGATCTTCTCGGAAGGTCTCAAACAACGAAGCCGAGTACGAAGCCCTCCTACACGGGCTCCGCCTCGCGGCTTCACTTGGCATCAAGCGGCTACTAGTCTACGGCGACTCCGCGAGTGGTCATCAACCAAGTCAACAAGTCCCGGGACCGCAACAAGGAGAACATGGACGCCTATCGCCTAGAAGTCCGCAAGCTCGAGAACAAATTCTATGGTCTCGAGTTCCACCACATCGTTCGCGACAACAACGTTGCGGCGGACGTCCTCTCGAAGCTCGGATCCACCCGCGCCCAAGTACCCGCGGGCGTCTTCGTCCATGAGCTTCACGCGCCATCCATCCCGAGCCGGCGCCACCGACCACCGTCCCGGCCCAACCAACCGGTGGGCGAGGAGGTCATGATGATCGACGTGGACCGGAGGCAACCCTTCATCGACTACCTCGGCGAGCGAGAAGGTCCCCTCCGACAAGAACGCGGCCGAACAACTCGTCCGCCGCGCCAAGTCTTACGTCCTCGTCGGCGACAAGCTTTACAAGCGAGGCGCATCTTCTCGGAGTACTCATGAAATGCGTCCCTCGCGAAGAAGGCAAGGACATCTTGGAGGAGATCCACAAGGGTGTCCGCGGCAACCACGCGTCCTCCCGCACGCCGGTCGGCAAGGCCTTTCGGCGAGCCTTCTCATCGGCCCACGGCCCCGGGCGATGCCGAAGAACTCGTCGACGGTGCCAAGGATGTCGGTTCTTCGCCAAGCGGCAACACGTCCCTCGCCTACAAGCTAGTCACCATACCACCAACCCGGCCCTTTGCCCGCCGGGGGGCTCGACATGATTGGGCCACCGCCAACCGCGCCGGGAGGATTCAACCGGCATCGGTGGCTATCGACAAGTTCACCAAGTGGATCGAGGTCAAGCCGGCCACATGCCCCAAGGCCGACGACGAGTACTCGACTTCCCCGGATGAACTCGTACACCGCTATGGGCTACCCCACCGCATCATCACGGACACCGGGGTCCAACTTCAACAACCACCGCTTCCGGGAGTACCGCGAGAACAGCGGAATCGACGTCGGATACGTCTCCGTCGCCCATCCACGGGCCAACGGACAAGTCGAGCGCGCCAACGGGATGGTGCTCGACGCCCTCAAGAAGCGGCTACACGACGCCGCTAACTCAAAGGGGGGCAAGTGGATCAAGGAACTACCCAACGCACTGCGGGGGCCGCGGACTCAACCATCCAAGCCAACGGGGCAATCCCCCCTACTTCCCGGTCTACGGCTGCGAAGCCATCCTCCCCGCCGATGTCATATGGAACTCGCCGGCGGTGGAGCACTACGACGAAGGCGTCTCGAAGACAACGGACGAGTTGATATCGACGGCCTCGAAGAAGCTCGCCGTGCCGCCCTCGTCCAATCGGCAAGGTACCTCGAGGGTATCCGACGCTACCACGATCGCAACGTCAAGGAACGCTCCTTTAACGTTGGAGATCTCGTCCTCCGCCGCATCCCGAACACGGAAGGACTTCACAAGCTCGGCCTCCCTCCCGGGAAGGCCCCTTCACCGTGGCTAAGGTGACCGGCCGGGCTCCTACCGCCTCCAAACTCTCGAAGGCGAAGAAGTCAACAACTCGTGGAACGTCGACCGGCCTCGTCGATTCTACGCCTAGTCTACTCGACTATTCCGGGTTCAAGTCTACACGACCGCATCAATACCCCTAGCCGCATGCGACCCTCCGGTCCCGGCTTCAAGTCTCCGGACTACTCTCCTCCGTGTCCGGCCCCGTGCGGCTACCTACGGACCCCCGGGCCGCAACGAGCGTCAAGGACTCTAGCGGCGGTCTACCAAGAAGACCACACTCCAAGATCCAGCCGCGCGGCTACTTACGGATCCGCGATCCGGCCTACACGGCTACCTACGGATCACTCACCGTAAGCGGCTACCCGCTCCAAGACTACTCGGCCCGTAAGCGGCCTCCCGGTCCGGCGACTACTTGTAACTACGGCCCGGCCACCCGTGTGTACCTCTTCGCTAATAAAGTTTGATTGTTCATCAACTTCTTCACCGCCTACTCCTCGCGACGGGACTACTAAGCCGAGTACTACTACTCGCACCTACTCCACGATGGGCGCTCCGCACTCGAGATCGCGGCTACGAGTACTCATTGCCGGAACTTCACATTTCATTGATATAAGAGGCAGTTCATTACAACCGCGTTTCCTATACAACTACGGCTACCAAGCTATCTATGCGAGCTACGGAGATTCGGCTTATCGGCTACCTCGCTCCGCGATGGGAGCCATCTCGCTCCGACAACTCGCGTGCTCGCTCGTCCGAGCGGTTGGCGGCTACTCCGCCGGCGACTACCTCCACCGGGGCCTTCGGGAAGTACGACTTCATGAAGGCCGCACCGCTTCGGGATCGACTTGGCCATGTGCTTCACGTAGGCGGCCGGCCGGCTTGGCGCCTCACGAAGTCGATCCGCCAACGGAGCAATCTTGGGGCCGCCCCGGTGCGGCACCGGGAGCCTCGCGATCGGGAGGGCGGCCTCTTCCGTGTCCTTCGCCTTGGGCTCGGAGCGCCTCGCGCTCTTCGTTCAACTTCGCAAGGATTTGTAGCGCTTGACGAGATCCCGGTCGATGCAATTCTCAACTCCATGTGCTTCTCGCACTCGAAGGCCGCCCTCCTTGTAATCGAGTTCAAGTACCGGCGGGCTTCTTGCTCCCGGTAGAAGAGATTCTTCATGCCGATCTCCGAGCCCTTCGGACGCTCCACTCGGTCTTCGAGTTCTGCAACACAGGAACACAACAACGGGTCAGAGCTTGATGACTCCTAACAAGTACCCGACAAGTCAAGAGACATACCTTTATTCTTGTTGCGGAGGCCTTTATTCTTCCGCACCAGATCATCGCTCTTCGCCTGCAAGTCCATCACGTCGTTGTGGTACTTGGCGAAGGCGACGTCAAGCCTCGACCGCAAGGCGGCCGCGTGCTCCTTCGACTTCGTGAGCCGCTCCTCCAAGGCTTCGGCTCGGAGCACGGTGTCGCCGTAGCCCCCGCAAAGATGTTGGACTTCTCGCGGGATCGCTCCGCGACGTCCCCGCACAATACAAGCTCAAGTCAGCGCAGTACTCTACGCAAAGGATAGACTACTCGGAAGGCAACGGCTACGTACCTTCATCCATTGTTCGGCTCGCCGCATCGCCTCCGGATGCGCGCCGGCACCGCCGGCTCGACGAGATCGTCGGCCGGCAACTCGATCCCGCCACGGCTACTTGTCGTAGCCTCCGCCATTGGCGCCGAGCGGATAGGCTCCGCGTCTTGGATCTCCGGGGACCGGATCGCCACCTCCGTGGCGCCCCCCGGCGACGTGGCGCCCGCCTCCTCCTCGGCGGACCTCTCGACGGCTTCCCCCATGGGCTCGGGGGCTCTCGTTGCGGCCTCGGGGCCTCCGGTGTCAACTCCCCGCACGGGTACCCCCGCAGGGATGTCACCACCTTCGCCCCCGTCACCAAGGAACACGCGCATCGCATTCTCGACTACTCTCTTTTTGGGCTCTACGGCTTCGGGGAAGAGTACTCACCTTCGACTATGACCGCCTGCGCGCCGCCGCTTCGGCGGTCGGGGGCTCGGTCGCGGCTTGGGCCTCTCGGAGCGGGTTCCTCGACGGGTGGCACGGCCTCTTCTCGCCCTCGCCGCCGCGGGCTCCTCTCCGTCCCGGCTCAAGTCGGTGGATTTTCCGCACAAGTATCCACAAAGGTTCATCGCACAAAATCGACTACTCTAGTGAGTACTACTCATGAAGTGTGGTACTTACAAGTTCGACCGGACGATAGTCACGGCCGGAGCACCGAGGATGCCGGCGATGTCAACCGGTCCACCCTCGGCGGGCGTCTCTTCTTCCGCCTCTTCGGCTACGCGCTCCTCCACGATGGCGGCGGCCGGCGCGGGCCGTCCTCTCGCGTCCCTCGCGGCTTCCATCTCTCCAACGGCGGCGGCCGCGGGTACTCTGCTCCCTCCCGGGCGGGGGGGGCCGGCGCTCCACCGCGCCGTAGCTCTTCGACGCGTGGGGAGGCCGGACTTCGGCTTCCGGCCGGGTTCCCCCACCGTGGGCCACGCGCCCTCATCGCCCTCCTCCACGGGCTCCGCCGGCGGCCTCTCCCCGCACATGGGGATAACTACTCGTCGCACCGTACTCGATCATTGGGTACTCGATGTCTTCTCGCTCAAGATGACTTACCTCAAGAGGCGTGGTCTCCGAGACCTTCATCTTCTTGGCTACCCGCTTCTTGGCGGGGTTGCGCGGCTTCTTCGGCGGCGCGGCAAGGCTAGCCTCCGTGCTAGCCGGAGGGTCTTGGACGAGAGGCACATGAGGCAAGCCCCGGACGGCTAAACCTCGACCGCGGTCCGGAAGCGATCCCCGCAGCCGTCTCCTCGTCCTCTTCGTCTTCGGAGGTATCCTCCACGATGACGGGATCGTCGTCTCCGACTACTCGGCGCTCCTTCACCTTCTCCACCGCCGGAATCTCAATTCCGCTCGGTGGCGGCCGCGGCTCGGAGACAAACCGCTTCACATCGTCCCGCATCAAAAAGACGAAAGGCGTCGGCAACTCGCTACAAGTGCCTACTACTCGACGAGGCGGGTACGGCTACCTACCTCGTTGGGCGGGCGCGCGGCGGAGAACTCTTCGACAGGCACGCCGTGTACTCCGGCATGTCCTTGAAGATCTTCGACAACCTCTCGATGATGTCGTTGTCTTCAATCTCGCCCCCGCATCCGCGACGTGTCGTCGTCGCCGGTGTACTCGAAGCCCATCGTATCCCGCGCCGACGGCCGGGCCGGATCCGACGCTTCATGAAGCCGAAGGCCACATGCTCGGCCCTCGGTCCCCGCATCACGCAGGCCTTGATTCTTCCCGGCAACTCCGGAGCCGGATCCCCTCTTGCATGGTGGGTTCGGTGTTCCACCACTCCCGGTGCTTGGGCCGCCGTCCGCTCGGCTTCGGCGGCCTCCGGATGGTGGTTCGTTGTATAGAACCACCTCGTCTTCCAATCCGTGTTGGAGTCCACGAGCTTGTACGCCGGTGCATCGCTCGGCGGCATCTTCCCTCGACCGGATTCCCGCCCCCGCCGACTACTCTAGGGTTGGAGGCGCTGGGCTGCGGCTTCACGCGGAAGAACTTGCGGAAGAGAATCCAATGCGGCTTGATCCCCAAGAATGCTTCGCAGAAATGGACGAAGACAGAAGCGTGGAAGATTCCGTTGGGGTTCAAGTTGAGGTACTCGATGCCGTAGTACCTGAGAAGTCCTTTGAAGAAATCGCTCGCTGGGAGCGCAAGCCCGCGCTCCACGAAGCGCGAGAACATCGGGATCTCGTCTTGCGCCTTCTCCATTGGATAGGGATCTCCTGCGGCGATCTCCACATGTCGATCTCCTTCTCCCCGATGAACCCGAGTTCGGCAGGGGTCGCAGGTCTTCGGTCTTCACCTTCGACCTTTTCCACTCGCGGCTTGGGTCGGCCGCGCGGTGGAGACGTGGGCGGCGCCGCTCCGGCGCCGGCCGCGGCGCCCTCTCGCATGGCTCCTCTTCTTCCCGCCGGCCTTCAACGTCTTCGACGGGGACGCGCTTCATTCTCCAAGAACAGAAGTCTTCACTCGCATCCGCTTGGGGGCTACCCTACGGCTTTCGGGTGGCGATGCGCTTGGATCTACCGCGGCGGCGGTGCTCGTTGGAGTGGATCTACGTCAAGATTCAAGTGGCGAATGACCGCGGCTCACTTGGGTGAAAACCCCTAAGGGTTTCGGCTTGAATTTATAAGCCAAATCGCCTCCGTAACGGCGGCCGGATAAGTCCACGCATGGCCGACTCGGCCACCGCACGTGACTCTTCGTATTCTACTAGTCGACGTGCCTCACCTCGGGGGCTCGGCTACTTCTACTCGACTACCCGGGACGCGGCTAGTCTCAAGAGCATTCTCGGGACACATTCTTCAAGAAGACCCTTCAATTCGAGAGGAAGTACTCGACTCAAGGCTCCGGGGCTCCGTGCCACGTGTCCTTCGGTTTTTTCTCTCCGGATTTTTCGGGATTTTCTCGCGAAGACTTCGGATAGATCCTCGCCCGAGCCCGCGGCTCGAGGCTCCTGGGGCTACTCCACGTGGATTGCGGTTCAGCAAATCGCATCTTCTTGACGCGCTCCGGCTTCAAGACAAGACAGCATTTTTGAAGACCTTCGAAGGCGCATTTCAAGGACGCTTGGGACTACTCGAGAAGACTTCAAGATTGCTCAAACATCGACCGGAGTACATTCCAGCCTCGGGATGCTTCGACTACTCTTGAGGACTTTTGACTTGTAGCACTCGTGGACGCTTGAGGACTACTCGTTAAGGCCGTCAAGACTACCGGAAGCTATCCTTCTCGACTACAAAGTACTCGGGGGCTTGTCGTATGGACCTCCCCGGGCCCACTACCTCGGTGGGTACCAGGACCGACTACTCGGTGGGCCCCCGGGACTACTCGACTTGCGCTACACCCGCACCCGAAGGCGTGGAGCACAAGGACAAAGACAGAGTAGTACTCGGTTAAGGCTCGTACACGTTCCGCACCGTATAGAGGTCTCCTAGACGTACTCGACTAGTACTCCTTCCCTACTCCGACTTGTAACCCCGCCTCCCGACTATATAAGGCGGGGCGGGGACCGATCCCAGGATCATCTCGACCTCACCTCATCCAACTCACGGCGCATCATTGCACCGTCGTGTAATCGTGCCCTATCAATCCCGTAGCTACGCAAAGATACAGACGTAGGGTATTACGCACCTCGCGGCCCGAACCCGTCTAAATTGTGTGTCGCGTGCCTCTTCCTTCGAGTTACCGATCTCGGCGAGTCACATTCATCTACTTCGGGTACTCCCCGTAGTAGGTTGCCGGTCCAAAACACCGACAGCTAGCAAACTCATTTCCGAAAACTTTTGTCGGCAGAGGCGAGCAGCAGGAACTCTTGATCAACCAACTCCCTTTCCCCTAACATAACAGAAATATAGAAACCAATGAGATCGCTTGGTTTACCAAAGAAATAGAGTCAAAACTACAGCTAGACACGGTGGAAGCCAAATACTACATTACAAAATGAGTTCAACTCAACATAAGAAAAATCGATTGCCACGGCTTTACTTGATGCAACAGAGAACCACCACACAGGAATCAGCACACAGGGGGAGAGGAGAGCCACACCACCCAGGGGCTATTTTTTGGAAACCCCAAAAAATTTCTAATCCAGAACAATGCATACAGAGGCAATCACAAATATATGCGTAAACAGCCAGCATCGATTTTAAACTACTGCGAAATCTGTGAGTGGTGGTGCGTGGGTGGGTGGGGGGTGGGGGTTAGGATTAGGATGGGTTAGGTTTAGTAACTGGGCCGGTGGGTAACTGGGCCGGTGGGTAACTGGGCTGCAGGCTTCCCCGAGAGCCGTTCAACTAGCACTCGGGGAAGAGGTCTCTTCCCCGAGTGCCTCGTCCCTGGCACTCGGGGAAGGACCTCTTCCCCGAGTGTCACCAAAGGCCCTCGGGGAAGTATTTTTTATTTTTTTTGTTTTTTTGCCCCAATTTTTTTGTGAGGCCTTCAAACATAATTTAAAACTCCTTTCCCAAATTTGGCTTACTTTTGAATTTTTTTGTTATATTTCATTAGTTTTTTTTCTTTTTCTCGAATTTTTAGACACACTTCGAATTTGAAGTACGTACATGAAATCATATAATTTGGCGATTCAAAAAATGATATTCATGATATTTGGTGTATATTGAGGCCTTTTGCAACAACTCACAAGAAATATCGAGCATCTTGTTGTCGTGACATTACTAACAACATACGGAAAAAGTGTTTCTAAATTACAAAAAATCCGGACGAAGTCCGAAAATCACGAAACTTGTCGGGGAGTTGTGTTATCACATGTATAGGTTGTGTGCAAGACTAGAGAAGATTTCGAGCAAGTCTGCGACGTTTGATGCCTACAACTCACACATCTCCCGATGTGTTATCACATGGATCACGTGTGGAGATGTCTGGGTTTCATGCATCACACATCGCAACTTGCTCGAAATCTTCTCAACCGTTGCACACAACCTCTACATGTGATAACACGATGTCCCGACAAGTTTCGTGTTTTTCGGACTTCGTCCGGATTTTCCGTAATTCGAAACACTTTTCCCGTATGTTGTTAGTCATGTCACGACAACAAGATGCTCGATATTTCATGTGAGTTGTTGCAAAAGGCCTCAATTTACACCAAATATCATGGATATCATTTTTTGAATCAACAAATTATATGATTTCGTGTACCGTAGTTCAAATTTGAACTTTTCCTAAAAATTCAAGAAAAAGAAAAACTAACGAAATATAACAAAAAACTTCAAAAGTAAGCCAAATTTGGGCGAGAGGGTCTTAAATATTGTTTGAAGGCCTCACAAAAAAATTGGGGCAAAAAAAAAAAAAAAATAAATATTTCCCCGAGTGCCGCTGACTAGGCACTCGGGAAAGAGGTCACCTTCCCCGAGTGCCAGTGACTAGGCACTCGGGGAAGAGGCCCTTCCCCGAGTGCCAGGGACAAGGCACTCGGGGAAATATATTTGTTTTTTTGTTTTTTTTGCCTCAATTTTTTTGTGAGGCCTTCAAATATTATTTAAAACTCCTTGCCCAAATTTGGCTTACTTTTGAATTTTTTTGTTATATTTCGTTAGTTTTTTCTTTTTCTTGAATTTTTAGGCACACTTCAAATTTGAACTACGGTACAGAAATCATATAATTTGGTGATTCAAAAAATGATTTTCATGATATTTGGTGTATATTGAGGCCTTATCCAACAACTCACATGAAATATCGAGCATCTTGTTGTCGTGACATTACTAACAACATACGGAAAAAGTGTTTCTAAATTACAAAAAATCCGGACGCAGTCCGAAAATCACGAAACTTGTCGGGGAGTTGTGTTATCACATGTATAGGTTGTGTGCGAGACTAGAGAAGATTTCGAGCAAGTCCGCGACGTTTGATGCCTACAACTCACACATCTCCCGGTGTGTTATCACATGGATCACATGTGGAGATGTCTCGGGTTTCAAGCTTCACACATGGCAACTTGCTCGAAATCTTCTCAACCGTTGCACACAACCTCTACATGTGATAACACGGTGTCCCGACAAGTTACGTGTTTTTTTTGACTTCGTCCGATTTTCCGTAATTCATAAACACTTTTCCCGTATGTTGTTAGTCATGTCACAAAGAACAAGATCCTCGATATTTCATGTGAGTGGTTGGATAAGGCCTCAATATACACCAAATATCATGAATATCATTTTTTTGAATCGCCAAATTATATGATTTCATGTACATGTAGTTCAAATTTGAACTTTTCCTAAAAATTCAAGAAAAAGAAAAAAACTAACGAAATATAACAAAAAACTTCAAATGTAAGCCAAATTTGGGCAAGGAGTCTTAAATAAAGTTTGAAGGCCTCACAAAAAAATTGGGGCAAAAAAAAACAAAAAAAAAATAAATATTTCCCCGAGTGCCAGAAACTAGGCACTCGGGGAAGAGGCCCTTCCCCGAGTGCCAGGGACAAGGCACTCGGGGAAGAGGTAGCCTTCCCCGAGTGCTAGGTCTAGGCACTCGGGGAAGAGCTTCTCCATTTTTTTTTAAACGGTTCCGTCTATTTGCGCCGTCAAACGCAACTTTTCTTTTTCGCGTGCTTGTCTTCCCCGAGTGTTGCGCTCGGGGAAGATGGCCTTCCCCGAGTGCCTTTCTTCCCCGAGTGCTTTGCCCTTTTAGGCACTCGGGGAAGGCCATCTTCCCCGAGTGCATTTCTTCCCCGAGTGCAACACTCGGGGAAGATTGTCTTCCCCGAGTGCCCGATTTTTGGCACTCGGGGAAGCACGTGGCACTCGGGGAATTTTGCTTCTCCCGTAGTGTATGATCGACGACGACAAGGGGAACGGATCGGATCGGAGCCGTTTCTGTTCTTATTACTTGCAGCTCCCGATGTTTTTGTACTACCACAAAGTAGTCTCTATGCTAGCTGTTTCTGATGTGCAGCGGCACAGCACAGTAGCCGGCGCGGCTGGGTGGCTGCAGTCGAGATCTCCAGGCAGAGGATAAGTGCAGATCAAGCAAAGCTAGGCTTCATGTCCAGCAGGCCTCTCCCGCTCCCGCGGCTGCAATGCATGCTTTGCTCGCCGCTGTTTTTGCGTGCCTGCGCCTGTGCCTGTGCCTGTGGGGGCGCGTGGCGCCGGCCGGCCGGCAACATGACCTCAAGCTTTTCACGCCGCGCGCGTGCCGTGCCGCCGTGCGGCGGTGTGGCGTGTGCGTTGAGCCGCGTAGGGACAGCGGCGTTGCTAGCTAGCGTTGCGTGGAGTGTCCTCTGTCTCGCCTCGACCTCGCGCTCGCGCTTGCTACCACACGAACTGGCGTCCAATCTGTCTCTCGGTGCTGTCACCTACGTAACGTAGAGTCCTCATGCTGCTGTTGATAACTGGCCGCAGCTAGCTAGCTAGCTTCTCGTCTGAAAAGAAAAGTTGTTGCTCAACTTGAGTGGAGTTCTATCGATCGCTAGCTAGTGCAGTCGTCGATCTGCACTTCTGCAGACAACATGCATGCTCTCATTACGGTGCTCATAATTATGATGCTTCTTGGAGATGTTTTCCATGGAACTAATTAATTCAGACAATTTCTTTTAGAGCATATTCGACTGGTACGAAAAACTGTATTCGCCTGGTATGTTGATCTCGATGGCAAGCGACGACCGCGCCGCCGCCGGAGGGATCCAAGCCGCCTCCGTTCGCCTCCTCGTCGTCGGATCCGTAGTTCTGGGAATTGGATCCACTTGTTGGCGCGCGCCCCGGCGTGCTATGTGGCCACGCAACTCGTTCATCGGGGAGCCCACCTCCTCTTGTTGTCCCCAACCAACCACCACCATGTCCGGCTGGCCTTAGCCAGATCCAGTCCCTGGTGACGGCGGTGCGCGTCCTCCTCACGCTCGTCCACCATCCCTGCCGCCGAAGTGGGCGTCCATCCATCAGCGACGCCCGCGGATGTCGTTTTCCTTCTTGAAGGTGTCATTGTAGACTTCCATGAGGTTCGAGCACTCGGTGGCCGGCTGTTGACCCGTTACTTCTTCGTGTAGCATGGTCGTCGACGTAAAGGGACGAGCTGGGGCGGCTAGGGCATTTCCTAAACCCTAGCCGCCACCAACTAACGGCAGCACCTCACGCCGCTCGTGCATAAGCTTCAGGCGGGGGTGCCTAAGGAGGAGGTCAAGGAGGAGAGGATGGGTCGCTGATCAGTGGCGACACTACCCATCTTCCCTTGCAGTGGGAGATACCTGGAAGGCGACATTCCACTTTGCCTTCTAGACGAGCGCGATGAGGTGGGGTGTCCATGGCTCTCAATTCTTTGATGCCATGGGTGCTGCGTGGCACGGTGGCCACGTTCTACATCCAATGAATTTCTCTCAAGTTCTTTTTGTGCACGGCTCAAGGCATGGTGGTTGATTCAAGAAGACCACCTTGAAGCGATATTGATTTCTTTAGCACCATATTGAGTAGTTAACCTTTTTTGGGTGTAGTTGATATTTAGTGCATGTTTCTTCATGTACTAAAGTTTTCTTTTTCTCTGTACTAAGTTTGGCTGTGTGCGGTCACGCAGAGGCTTTTTGCTGTGTGTTACCACAGAGGCCGGAATTTAATTCCGTTATCTAAAAATGTTGGACAACGTCGCGTGAGAGGAAATAAGCCGAGATAAGCCGAACATGCTCTTGATCAGTCTCTTCAACCTTAAACAGTTGAGTTGTCATCATCATCATCTCCGAGGAAAGAAGAATGGAAGGAAAGAACGCAATTTCGATTTGCAGTACGTATCGTATCTGGCGGCTAGCTCCTTCCTTACAGCAACTTGTGCAAAGTGCAGCGTCAGTTATCATAACGAAAAACCATCATTAGCGTGCCTGGAGAGCTTTTTATCCCGGGCTGATAGCTAGCTAGCTAGGTAGGCTTTCCCCTGTAAAGCCACTCGCTTTAGCCTTTTTCCTGCGATCATTGCCACCGAACCGGGAGCAACCACACCTTACCTTAATTTGCTTGATTGAAAAAACAGAATGCCCACCGAGCAACAAAAATAAAACACAAGGAAATTAAAAATTAAAATGCATGCACACACTGAAAAAATTTTCCATTTCCCCTTTATTCTTGACGACAAATTAAGCTGTAAAGTACTTTAAAAAAAAGAAAGAGATATACAGTTTAAAAACCAGAGTGATTATTATTTTTTAGATATTGGAAAACCAGAGTGATTATGGGTATGCCAATTAATTACTTCTCAACCTGAACTCTATAGTATTTTATTATTCACACCACAAAAGGCCCAAAACAACAAATACAGGCAGGCAGGCAGGCAGAGGCATGTACAGTACATAGTATATCAGCACGCAATCTTCTTGCCATCATCAGCACTTGCCAAAGGGTATTCTCCTGCCCTTAACTTTTTCTGGACACCATTATCTGCGATCCCCAGCTAGCTAGCTGCATGCATACTCACTCATACGGATCGATTTCCTGGCAAATTAAAGCACTTGCATCTGCTGCATGGATATGATGCTACTACTATACACGCCAAAAAAACGCCAGCAGGGCCAGAAAGCAAAGTGACAACCAGAATGCATGGACACCATCATGATCCTACTACTCGGAACGACACCACAGTCCTAGACTAACGTGGTGTGTCACCAACTCATCATCCCAAGATTTGAGTGCATTTTCTAGTCACTAGGCAAGCAAAATATATCTTGTTGGAAGATCACTCTACAAGAACTTAATTGGTCTATGAGGAAAGGATATAACTACTCCCTCCGTCCCAAAAAGAATGTCATTCTAAAAATTTTAGGACAGATTATTAAGGAGATGAAATGACCTCGATTGCCCATATTTATTTGTCATATTAGGTGTTAATTGATTGTTGCATGCCTACATGCACATGCACACATGCCAAATTAAGCAAAACGCCATTATTTTTGGGACAAATTTTGAATTCTAAAACGTCATTCTTTTTGGGACGGAGGAAGTAGGTTAAGTACTGCCCATGCAACAACATTATACTACCTCCGTTCTTAAATATATGTCGTTTAAGACAAGCTAGTTAGTTCAAAAATGAATTGATTTGCTTGTCCTAAACGTCATATATTTAAAAACAGAGTGAGTTAGTTGTAGAGAAAGTTTTGAACAGTAACTCTAGCTAGTTTCGTTTAAGCTTTGTGACTCACCAGGGTTCAAGTCCTACCGACTTACGGCTCTGTTCGCTTGGGTTATCGCCACCACCAAAAAAGATTTTCTCTCTCGGAAGTCGAACAAATCGACCACCAAAGAACCAGCCAACAATATTTTTTCTCTCGAATAAATCAAGACAAACCAAACGAATGTGCTATTAGGTGTGACTACTTTGTCCTTTGATGCATTGATTCTTCACTTTTCTTCTGTTATGTTTTTAAGAAAGTCGCTTATCCCTTTTTTTTAACTAACTTATGAATGTTACCTGGCGATCTCCAATTATCTCATATAGTATCGTATCTGCAAAATGGCCAAGGAAGAAAGGATGAGGTCAACTTCCACCTATTGTTACTCCAACTCACAAAGAGTACAATGTTCCAAGTACATTCACATTTGACTCTAACAGAGAAGTACTCTACTCCATCCGGTTTTGGTAAAAGACGTCATTTTGGATAAAATTTGGGTCAAACATTGGTAATAAATGATGAATAACTTTTAAGTCATTGGGTTTAGAAATGTGAAAATTATATCATTATATTTGTTTTGAAAATCATTTTCATAAAAGTATACATATATAGCTTTTGAATAAGTATATTTTATAGAAAATATAAGTCAAAGTTGTGTTTTGATGATCTTGTCGTCATAAACGACTTATTTATAAAACCCGAGAGAGTACATACTTTCGCATTTGAGTCTCTATGGTCTTATTAATACTCTGTCAGAGAAGAAAAAAAATGAATCGGCAATTGAACACCACCACCTACCATGGATGCTGGTAGTTGGCTCTAGCTATAGGTGAGTAATTAATTTAAACTCGAGACGCATGGGACCCTAAACAACAACTCTTTTTCTCCACGAACAAACATCCTGGTTTGTACCCTCATGGTGTTATTAGTGTGTGCTACTCCACATTATTAGAATTTATATATGGTGTCTTTCTTTCTTATTGCTTTAGTTTCAGCAAGTGAAGTAGGTGCAAGATAAATGCATAGGTTAGTTGCATATATGGCTCACGCACTTTACACATAAAAATACATATGCTTGCATAGATAAAACAAAAGTAGGAACATAAGTTAGAAGTTACTACTAAATCCTAAGGTACTGATGTTTCTTTTCTTTGTCGGCTTCTCCAGTGCACCAAACTTTGAAAACCTCTTCTCAACGAGAGGGGTTGGATCGGAACCGCGCTCAAGTGATGTGAAGATGAAACTGTGTTGAAGTGAATTCACCTTTACAAAAAAAAAAAGTGAAGATGAAACTGTTGAAGTGAAGAGGTGGGCACCTTTAATTTGCTTGGAGACGAAGCAGAGTGATTTATGATCTCCAGGAGGTGAATAAATGCTGCCTCGTGGGCGTGCAGTTAACGGATGGGATGAAACGGGCCCAGATCCAAGAAAACCGTTGTCCTTCTCATTGATTCCTGTTACTACCTCACTGCGTGGTGGTACTACCACGGTGTACCTGCATTTTTTCGCTCAACTCTTCTCTCAGTACGAGTACTTATATAAGCATGATTTTGTTAATCACATGAAGTCATCAACGTACTAGAAGACGAAGTACATCGTAAATTAAAGGTCACAGTAACTAGTACCGCTTGCTAATTGCACCTTAAAACTATTCCTTTTTCTCCTATCATATCGTTGACAAGGATAGCTTTGATGGAATATTTCTCTGAAATGACCTGGGGTGTAGTTTACATTCTCAATCACGCAACAAAACTATTGAATGTTGTATAAAAAATCCGGCATGTGTAGAAGCAATGACCAAGTGGGGGTAAGAGATGCCTCATTAGCCATTTTTATTTTTCTGATGAGAAAAAAAATCCTAAATGCAGGTACGTACATGTCTGTTTTTTTTTAGACCAGACAACAGCGAGAGATGGTCTCAAGGTGTGTACCTGTACTTGTGTTGTGTACTAGGCTTCAATACTCCAGTCATTTCCCACTGTAATGCATGTGAACCGGTTCTCCCCAGAAAAGAAAATTCAGAAGAAATAGCTGCTGTTCTCATGGCAGGAAGGCACTAGAGGGCAACAAGACTCGAGAGAGACAGAGTGACACCATGTGCAACCTGCGGTGGTGCAGCTTGGAGGGAAAAAAACCCACCATAGGTGTAGTATTGTGTTCAACGGACAGCACGTTTAGTTGTTGGAAAAATTTGTCTTTCAAACGTTTCGAACTTCTGTACCACACTGTAGCATGTTTCGTTTGTTTGTGATAAATATTATCTTACCATGACCTAACTAGGCTCAAAAGATTCGTGTCGCAAAGTACATCACACTGTGTAATTAGTAATTTTTTTACTTACATTTACTGCTCCGAACATATGACTTTTGGTGTATTTAATATGATGTGATGGAAATAGAGTGAAGAAAATGTTAGAAACTTTAGACTAAACGAGGCCTGAAACACAGGGCTGTACAGTCTTTTTAGAGCAATTTCTCATCTGTTCACTTCAGTCTGAGTTTTCTTGAGCACAGGACAGTAGGAATCTGAATGACTATGAAGGGTTATGTCTTTTGACTGATTTCTTTTTACTGATTGTCTGCTGACCATCCATGGTCTCAATCTCGAGATATGATCTGCAGTACTACAAGATCACAGAAGCCGGTCACTCTCCTAGCATAAAATGTGAGTACTGGTAGGTAGTGACGCCTACTACTTGGTAACAGTGTCACTGACTGGGTAATGGCAGCGGTCACGGAAAGAGAGGAGGAGCCAGCGGCTGCGGCTCTTCCTTCCTGCCCTGAATCCATGATGCCCTCCTCCATGGAGATGGAGTGAGTAGTTGGCTGCCAGTGTGTGCTGCATCTTTGTATGGCTGTACTGTATCCCTCCTCTCCTCTCAACCTTTTGTCTCCTTCCTCCCAAACCACCTCACCCCTCCCAGGCTCCCAGGCTCCCACTACTTCTTGCGAGTTCCTTGCTGCTGCGGGCTGCTTGCTTCCCTCATCTCTACTGGTTGGAGTGGTTGCTAGTGTCCTCCCCACTTGCTCCTCTCAATCCCATCTCCCATGGATGCGCACGCATCCTCCGCTTCCTCTTCATCTCCCGGTGGTTGCTCGGTTCTTCTGGCCTGAAGCTGAAGCGCTCGCCTCGTCTGGCGGAAAAAGCTTCGGTTTCGTGTTCCGTTCCTGGTGCCA
This sequence comes from Cenchrus americanus, assembly GCA_947561735.1. Lineage (NCBI taxonomy): Eukaryota > Viridiplantae > Streptophyta > Magnoliopsida > Poales > Poaceae > Cenchrus > Cenchrus americanus. Next base: position 4,579,444 of record OX387240.1, on the reverse strand, counting down.
CTGCTGTGGTATAAAGGCGGAAGCTCGAGCCCTCTTCTGAAGAAATCCAGGCGTAGGCGGAGGATCGCCCCGTCGCTGCGGTTTCGCAGCGACTGTGGCCGGTTGCCGCATTCGCGGGGCTGGATTGAGGTGGAAAGGGGGGCGGCGGCGTCGTGCTCTGCAACCAAATCGCTCTGCTGTGCTGCCCCTTGCTTTCTGGGCGGTTGTCGGTGCTGCCTTTTTTTTTTCTAGTAAAAGGGTGGGATCTTGCGGCCGGCGGTGGCGGCATTGCCGGATCGAGCAATCTTCGACGGCGACCTCTGTATCTGCGTGACCGATCTGGGCGCAGCTGGTCATCTCTTCCCCGGCATTTGTTAGGCGGGCTCGCCGTCGGGTGGTGTGGATTGCTCTGCCCAAGAAGAGCAGAGGAGCCGAGCTCTGCTCTGCGATCCAAGCGGGCTGCTGCACTCCAGGTGTTCGCCGGAAGGCCCGAGCCAGCTAAGCCATGAGGGATTTCCCGTCCTGCTTCGGCGAGAGCGGCGTCCAGATCGCGGACGCGTCGTCGTCGTCGTCCAGCGCCGGCAAGGGCGCGGCGCAGAACCTGGTGACCTGCCTCTACCAGACGCAGTTCTCCGGCCGGCCCTGCGTGATCTCGGTCACGTGGAGCAAGAGCCTCATGGGGCAAGGTCTCAGCATCGGCGTCGACGACCTGTCCGGACACTGCCTGTGCAAGACGGACATCAAGCCGTGGCTCTTCTCCAAGAAGAAGGGGTCCAAGAGCCTCGACGTCGAGGACGGCAAGATCGAGATCTTCTGGGACCTGTCGGGCGCCAAGTTTGGCGCCGGGCCAGAACCGGTGGAGGGGTTCTATGTTGCAGTGGTGTTCGACCTTGAGCTCGTGCTCTTGCTCGGTGACATGAAGAAGGATGCTTACAGGAAAACTGGAGCCAACCGGTCGATGCTGAATGCCGCCTTCGTGGCAAGAAGGGAGCACATATATGGCAAGAAGATTTACTCTGCTAAGGCGCAGTTCTGTGACAATGGCCAGTTCCATGACATTGTCATCGAGTGTGATACAATCGGTCTGAAGGATCCGTGTCTCGAAATAAGGGTTGATAAGAAACCTGTGATGCAGGTGAAGCGCCTGGCGTGGAAGTTTAGGGGAAATCAGACAATCCTGGTTGATGGCTTGCCTGTGGAGGTGTTCTGGGATGTCCACAGCTGGCTCTTTGGATCAACAGCAAGCAATGCAGTGTTCATGTTTCAGACATGCCAGGCACCTGAGAAGTCACTGCCATGGTCGTACTCACAGATTTTTAGGGAGTCCCAGTTGCAAGGTCTTGGTTTCGCACTGATCCTGCATGCATGGAAGCTTGAATAGGTTTTTTTTTGCAGGATCACAATTTGCTTCTGCACCTGCCTCCTTTTCTTCAATGCTAACAAAAGATGTTTTGTTAAGTGTCTGTTCATCATAATGCTACGGAGGCTCTCCAATATATGTTCTTTCATTTGATTTTGTTTTGCCATCTTTTATAAACACTTTGTTTGAATGGTTGGCGAGATTATGTGATATCCCAGTGACTTTGGCACTTTGTCCTCTCCCTTGTGCCTTAAGTGAGGATAATTCTGTGTGGCAATGCTCAAAGAAGAGAATGTTGCCATGATGTAAAGCATATCAAAGCTCCAATGCAGTTTATTTGTCAATGATAGTAAATGTCCAACAAATTTGAGTTGTCTACTGTTTCTCCTTTTGTATTGTCTTGAGCACTCACAATTTTTTCTGAATGATGAAACTGGAGAGTACATCTCGATATAGTGTTGATTCTGTCGAAAAGTTAGGAGTTTAAGGAATCAAAACATGTGAATACATGGGCATTAAGCATGTAATGCTGATAACTTTCTTTTTGTGCTAATCTGTGGGCACCTGATGGCCTCATTATGCCTATCTTTTGTAGGGCTCTGATCATCCTGGTGTGTGTATCCTGAAGTTGAGATAAAACAACTAGTCAAAGAGATTCCACATGACTTACATTTGTGTAATTTTGAGCTATTTTTTCAGCTCTGATACCTTTAACTTTGAGTTGCTTCTTGTTGTTCTCCCGTTTGTCATCTGTTACAATTATTACTGAATACTCCGTCCGGTCGGATATATTTGATGTTTCGACCGGATGCTCTAGTTCACTTTACGAAGGCTGTTTTGGTCTGAACGTCAAATATATGTTGACTGGAGGTAGTAACAAAATTATAATGTACACCTAGATATAACCTTGAACCTGTGTAAAAGTTTGAAGTGGAGATTTAAGGAATCAAAAGATGTGCATACATAAACAATTAAACATCAAGGTTTGTCAGTAACTCCTCTTTTGTGCTTATCTGTGCACCTGAATGTGCTTATCTTTTGTAGAAGTCTGATCATTCTATGAGTATCCTGAAGTTCAAATAAAACAACTTAATAATTGAATGCTGAATCCTGGTGCACTTAGATCGATTTTGGTTTATACAACTTCCAGTTATATTGTTCCTCAATTCCTTTGTGCAATTTTGAACTGTTTTTCAGTATTTTCTTCTGGTTCTAAGCATATATTGCATTTGCCCACCCAATAAGTTGCGTACAGCTCTAGTGCTTTTCATAGAGACCGTATTGACACTGGGAATGGACAAAGAAACTTAACAGCTTTTCCAACTGATGGACCACTTCAGCTCAGATGCTGAATAATAAATGAGGCATTATATATATTGAGTCGGCAACAAAAAAAATGAACCTCTCTTAGCCATCATTTTTTCTTTTTACTGATTGGAACAGTACTTTGTATATCATCATTTGTGCTGTTCAGTATTTCCTATTTTTTAAAAATTCTGTTGGCCTTTCCCTTTCAGCATAAGATTGTCAAATATCATCACTACCTCTATACAGGAATTTATTGAAACTGCCAAGCAAGTCATGGACTTCTGAAAACAGGTGAGCAATATCAAACCAAGAAAGCCATGGATTAACAGTCTTCTAGGTGAACGCTGATGTCCATCGAAGTGTTTTATATGGATACCTTTGTTCATTGCGAGAACCCTCATATATGGTCGACAGCATAAATACTCTCGAATGGAACTTGCAAAGTTTCTGGTTTTGAGTTTGGGTTGCAAATTTGTTTCCTGTTGTACCATCTGAATCAAAGTTAAATTCATCACTAAGTCCTTTTCCTGATGACTCGTGGTGTTTTTTCTTCATTCTTTGTTGCCCTCTTTCCATCATTGGTTCCACCAGAACAAATTCATTTTCCTTTTCCTTTTTCATAATGGTGGCCAGGCCTGGCTTTGATCCCGGGCCAGGTGAAGTTTGGTCACTTTGTACTTTTCTAAATTCAAGCAGAGCCTTCCTGCACAAATTAATGTACACACCGCCGATGCCTTTCCACACAGAAAGTTGGGTGTCTCATTAGGCCAACTGATGCTTTGGTTTTAATAAACAGAGTGACACTATTGTGTTGTCCTAGTGCCTGTCTATTCATTACACCAATTTATTGTTCGTGGCATGGTGGAACTTGGTTTGTTGCCTAATATTTGGAGTTTAATACAATGTCGCGTTTCTGGTAAGTGCAGACAAATGCACGCCTCCATGGATGCTGACCTTTGAGAAGAACCTCACAACTGATAGTAGTTATTGTCTGCTGATTGCAACTTTGTCAGACTGATTTTCTTTGCCCGTCAGGATTATACTCGACTACAGTGCTAATAAAGAGAAAACTAACATTGGAAAACTTAACTACGTGGTATTCGGGACAGTGACAGAGCTGATAAGGTATTTTCTCCTCACACACACAAAAAAAAAAAGGAAAAAGGGAAATCTCTCTAATATAAAGCAGGTTCATTCCTCGCTCGCTTGTTAAGCGGGGCATTGTTGTTCAATTTTGCGGTTTCCCAGATTCCTATGTTGACTAAATGCCCTGATGGTTCATTGTTATTTTGTGTAGCATCTTCTTTTACTCAAATAGAAATCTAGTACTGGATAGACTTTTTTTTTTGCTAAAGCAGAGTATTGTTTGAATCATATTACTACTTTCAATAGAATTCAAAGTATTCGATGCAAAAGATTTAACCAGAATTTCTCTAACTTTCAAAAGCACATCGAGTTAAGAGTGTGTGTTTAGACGTATGCTTCATTGCAATGATTATCCTTCCTTTCAAACTTCCAAGGCAGGTTTGTCCAGTTTTATGTATACCATCTCTGATCACAAAACACTGAATTTTACAACATTCACTCATCTTGGAGTAGTTCGCATACATATCAGCTGTATGTCAGTTACAAAAAAGATAATTGCAATACACTTAAATACATGACTCTGTCACGATTAAAGGTGAGCACGCTTATGAGGAGGATCCGTACTTTACCAAAGTGTCCGTAGCAGAACAGTCGTCACATATGTCAAATATAACTTCTTATGTATGATCTTAGAACATATGTACTCCTCCATCTATTCTCCCCTTCCCCTCCTCCAAATTTGTAGAAGGTCCTGCAGTGCAGTTGTTGTAGCATGCGCTCAACTCCATGTTTGCAAGATGAGACTAAAGTGAGATTTAAAATATTAAAATCAAGATTTTTCTCCCCCCTCCCTTCTCTATCCCATGCATGAGGAGTAAATGAGGAAGAACTAAAACAACTTTTAGTTACCTCTCGTGTACTAAAAAGTTTCAGTCAAGTGACTAATTTTAGTCCCTTCTTAATCTCATCTGTTTGAGAATTTAGTCCCTCAAAGTGATTAAATTTAGTCAAACTAGTTTTAGTCACCTCTTCCAACCAAACGGTAACATGGGGTGTTTAAATCTCATGGCCATTTTTTACTCTAATCTTTTTAGCCAAATAGACTAAAAGTAACCAAACAGGCAGATTATTTCAAAGCTATTTACAACTGGCCCACTCTCTTCTCGAGAGGTGTTAATTAGAGCTAATTTGAGTGAAACTTAAATAACTTTTTTTTTATTACTTCTCCAAACCCCCCATGTTTTTCTGTGTAAAGTGTGTTTTTGTTTCCCCCTTCCCTCCCGGGGGCTCCTATTTCCCTTCCGGAAGATAAGAAGTCAACCTATCGCACAACCCATAAGGCCCATCAACCGTCGTCTTCCCCCACCACCTCCTTCTTCCTTCAACCACCGCCGCCTCCTCCTCCCACCACCACCCCCCGCCGGCGGCTCCCCGCCGCCGCGCGCGCCCGCCCGCGACCCACCGCCACCCGCGACCCCGCCCTTCCTAACCCGACGCGCGCGCCGCCCCCCGCCGCCGGCCACGGCCCACCGCCGTCCGACCCCCGCCGGCCGGCGGCGCTACCGCGCCGCCCCCACCTCCGCCGCCGGTCCTCCGGCTCCCCCCCCCCCCTCCTCTTTTCTATGGTCCGGGACCATTGGAGCCCCCCCCGACCTCGAACCCCGAAACCCTAACCCTAAACCACCGCCTCTACCACCACCGGCGGCCGGCGGCCCGGCGGCGACCCCCCGCCCACCCCCACCCCTCCGGCGAGGACCCTTCCCGGCGGCGGCGACTTCTCCGGAGCCCGCAAAGAGAAAGAGAGAGAGAGGAGGGAAGAAGAAGGTGGTGATCGTGCGGTCAACAATGGCTGCACGAATCTCAAACCGTGGAAGTTTGGGCACCTTATTACCTTCCGGAAGATATATATGATTTGCCCTTCCCTCCCTCCTTCCCCTCAGCAGCTAGAGAAACCGGGCCGGCCCTCAAATACAAGGAAAAGAATCCAGGCCATTTTCTCAACCTTGAATAGGCCCCCGGCCCAGCAAGACCGCGTCCACACCCACACGCCCCACCGCGTACACAAAAGCGAGGAGGCGAAGGAGAAGCGCATCCCGCCGCCGCGCAGGACGAAAGGAGAGTCCCCCCGGCGCCGCCGCCGCCATGTCGTCGATGATGTCCGCGCTGTCGAACTGGTTGGTGAACCCGCGCCGCAACCCGCTCGCGCGCATCCACATGCACGCCGTCTCCGCGCGCCTCAGGAAATACGGTAATCCCGGATCCGATCTGAACTCGACCCCGCCGAGCTCCCTTCGCGATTTCGTCCTTTTTCTTCTTGCCCCCCCCTGATCTGAATGGTGGTGCGCTTTGGTTCTGCTTCGTGTGTGTGATCCGGTGATTCGATCCAAAAGGGCTAAGGTACGACGACCTGTATGACCCGTACTTCGACCTGGACATCAAGGAGGCGCTCGGGAGGCTGCCTAGGGAGGTCGTCGACGCCCGCATCCAGCGCCTCAAGCGTTCCATGGACCTCTCCATGAAGCATCAGTACCTCCCCGAGGACCTCCAGGTTCGTGCTCGTTCATCTCCCCCATGCCCTGATCCGGATCTCTTGATTCGTATGTGCGTCATTGTTGTTGCATGAGATAGGTTCTAGGCTGCATTAAGCTCCTGTGGTGACTCGTTATCTGTGTAATGTGGTAAACGACTGCATGTTTAGGGGAAAATGTGTAGGGTGATGTGCTTGGGTTGTACATGCGATCCAGATGATTCTAGTTGCCTGAAGTTTTGTTTTGTCCATCAGGCAAACCTACTTTGCAGCTCCATGATATAGTTGTGTACAAAACCAGTGAAACTAGAAGGTGAACTATTCTGAATAGGGTTGACATTTCAACTTATTTTCGTCGAGAAGTGGAATTGCAGTGAGCATTAGAATGATAAAATGGTGGCGATTAAGATAGCATGAGCCTTCACCCTCATGTTGTTGATTGATTCCAGGATTCTTATGAATGTATGCTTTGTGTATACCATATCCAAGTGTAGTTTGCATCACAGGTAGGATGGAGTCTCTTAAAACATTGTAAGCGTTCATATGCTTGTTATTAAGTTTACCATTTTGGTTTGGAAATTTTCATCTTCGCTTTATATTAATGCCTGCCCTACATTTTTCCTTGAAGATGTTCCACTTAGTTATGAGATTAATGCTAAATCTCAATTTTGTTTCTTTCCTTCTGCTTCGCAGATATTTGTAGATTGATGTAGCAAAAGCTTTTAGTTTATTTAAAATATTGATTGATTTCTGATGTGTGAAATCATATCGTTATCTGCTGGATGTTCTTGGTCTTTTTCCTTTATGGACATGAATTTCTTATTGGGTACTATTTTCGCATCATGTAATGCATGCAATTGCAATGGACATGCAATTCGCAGATATTTGTAGATTGATGTAGCAAAAGCTTTTAGTTTATTTAAAATATTGATTGATTTCTGATGTGTGAAATCATATCGTTATCTGCTGGATGTTCTTTGGTCTTTTTCCTTTATGGACATGAATTTCTTATTGGGTACTATTTTAGCATCATGCAATGCATGCAATTGCATGAGTTTTTGTTTAGTATAACCACAGATTCTGAGTCATTTACTTTTTTTACACAGGCTGTGCAGACCCCATTCAGAAGCTATTTGAGTGACATGTTGGCTCTGGTAAGTATCTTCTTTGCTTCATGCATGCCTTTGTCATTTCACCTGTCCTAAAAACTATTAAGACAAAATCTTTTTTTATGGCATAACAGAGCTAGTCTACATGATGCCTTTTCCCCTATCCTTATCATGCATCAAACGTTAACTCAAGCCACACTAGGTTACGTGTTAGCATGTCATTTGCAATGACAGTTTATCTCATCATAGTAGCCAGGATATCCTGACCGTTTCTTTTGAGGGTGTGTGCCTTTTACTCATCTTACTGTTATTCTCATGGGGACATGGGGAGCATGACAGCGTGAATATCAGCCTGACTTATTTTCATGATCATTACCCTTTGTTAGCATTTTTTCATCATTACTGTTCTACTTTTGCAAATCAATACTCGGTGCAAGCAGGATTGTCATAGCCTTTTTAAATCCATTGACAGCGCAGGCATGATTGCAGTAAATGTTGTTTAAATCAAACATTTTTCTGCTAACGTTGCAACTTAACATTATATTTGTTGCAACTCAGGAGTGGAATGTTAACTGCAGATATGTTCACTGCCTAAGAAACACCGTGGCTCAAGCTGATGATTTACCCTTATGCTGTGAAGTTCTTGATTTGCGTTTATGCTGCAAATTTCTTATTTAGTTTTTTGCTACAAAGTTCTTTGCCATTATATTTTATTTGATTTGAATCAATGTGTTAGTGGCCTTTGTTTGATATCGTAAATTTCTTGCAGGTGAAAAAGGAGAACGCTGAGCGTGAAGCTCTGGGAGCCCTTCCACTTTACCAGAGAACCATTCCTTAAATTGCTTCCTGGAGGTGCCCACAAGGCCACAAGTTTTTTCTTTACGAAACACCAAAATGCATGAAATAATATGCAGTGGATGAAACTGTTTTTCCTTACTATCAAGTTACATTTTACTTGATGCTATTATGCATTGAGCGTCGCCTGTAGTTCTGTTTATCCTCTCTAATTAATGGGAACAAATTATGTGTTCCACCCTTATTAACTTGTTATGAAATCTTCAGCTGCTGAGTACTCTTATAGCGTTCTGTCGTTTGATCTTGCCCATCAGATCCATTTCTGTGTACCTGTATCATCCATTTATGCAAAATCCTGTGTGCACTTTCACAGTTCTGAGCTGTTGCTAGCAAATATAATGGACTAATGGTGTAGGTTATCTGTCTCCCATTTTTCCATTTGTCACATGTACAGTGCCAAATTGTATTTCCCATGTGTTCATTTGTAGAAAATCTATGAGCTGGAGATGCAATTTTTAACACTGAAAAATGTGCAGTTTGATTTACAAAATTCCTGTTCAAGCGTTGGAATTTACTCTACGAATTTCGACCTTCCGTTTGAAACATTGTGATCATACAAGAAATTTGTACGTATTTATCAAAATTTTAGATTAATGTGTAGTATGCTACAAATACAATTGAACGATTTTAATGCAAATTTTCTCTAGTTGGAATCGTTGCGGGGGTGCGAACTTGAAAGTGATCATGCGAGCTCGCAGTATGAAACGTCGGGCTGACAAGCGGGCTCCACATGGCGGGGTCTGAGCCAACTGCATCGTCCACGTATGCAGTAGCCGGGTGATAAAGCTTCCGAATCAGCTGCGAACTGCTCGCGGCAAACTTGCAAGTTGCAAAGCAAAATTTTACAGCAGCGGCAGCGAATCATTCCAAGCCCGGCGGCGAGATCCACGCGGCGGCACGGGAGGGGGGACGGAGGCGCCTCCCCCTCGGCCCCTCCCCTCCTCCGCTCCCCGCGCACGCCAAGGCCACGAATTGGGGAGGCTCGTTTCTGATTTTCGGAAGGGGGGGTCAGTTTGGATTCATGACGGTGCGGCCGGGGCTGGTGGTGTGGGTGGCGCGGGGGTCGGCGGCGGCGTGGCAGCGGGTGGCGTGCAACCCGGAGACGCTCCCGCCCGACCGCGTCCTCGCGCTCATCTGCTGCGCGCCGCTCCACCTCCTCGCGCGGGTCGCGGCCTTCCTCTGCATCCCCTTCCTCCCCGGGCCGGCCCGCGCCCCGCTCCGACCTCGCCGCCGCACCCGCGCCTTCCTCGTCTTCCGGCCTCCGGAGCTTGTGCCGCACCCCTTCACTTACTCCTCCAACTCCTCGTCCTCGTCCTCCTCTTCGGAGGATGAGGATGACGACATCCACGAGCATGCCGATTGAGGAGGTATGCGGTTGCTCCACGCTTACGTTTTCGTATCCGATCCCTGACTGCACTGTAAATGAGCCTGGTCTAGTTTTCTCGTCCTAGTTGTGGCTGGAGTCTGGATGCTCATCCAAATGGGCGTAAATTCAGTATCAGCTGTCTGACTACGGTCCAAATGGAGTAATGTCTGACTACGATCCAAATGGAGTAATGGACTTTCCATTGCGTTAAGGGCTTGAATTGAACAACATCGAAGCAGTCCGTTCTAATTTCATAAGTTGGCTATCACTGTTAAGGATATGTTCACAACGGGGTCAGTAATGTGGCAAAATGAATTGTACTCTGGTGAAATTTGTTATTCAGTCACTGGTAATCAAACTGCTCTAAGTTAGTAGTATGACTTGTATCCTGGTGAAATTTAGGTGACATCGGCATTTCCGAAGGATATGTATTGAGATAAGGGGAGTAAGATATCGACATATTTTCTTACCTTAACGAAAAGTATCTAGGATCATTGATCATTTGCGCGTAATCTAGGTAGTTTATTTTGCGAGTAATTCGCATGAGGAACACACCCAAGCGTGCATTGCAACCAAACAATTCTTCTACTTAATACAAAGATACGTAATTCTCACTGCATATTGGAGAGAAAAAAAAGTCATTGATCATTTTCCAGATCTGCACAAGGATGTAACCTTGGCAGCCGGAACGTGGAACGTGGCCACGTTCCTCGTTCCATGAACAATTTAGTGTGAAAACCTTTCAGGGAATGTTACAGGAACATAGCTGCTAAGAGTGTAACTGGGTGGAACACTTGCTCTGGTCAGTTCATAGGTCAATAAGATGTTACTTGTCCATTTGAATCAATTTTGACTTCATGTCCTTTATAAGTGTCTATCGCCATATAATTTTTTCAGAGATGCAAATGGGTGTAACTAGTAACACACTTATTATAGTCATTTGTAGGTCAAAGAGAAAAAACAGAGAGATGCCTTTCACAGAAAACATCTATTCTTGTGTTTTTGCTAGCAGGCTTCCGATCAGTCAAACCTTTGTGGGAGCACAAGGTGATCCTGATGTCCTATGCATACTCAGCTGACTGTATCATGATTCCTTCTTAGAATTAAGACCATGGAGTTAGCTATCTTGTGCAAACTAATGCATGTGAGTGCATGCTACGTTCACTCTCTATGATTCTCTTTGCTACAGTATCTTGCTTCACAGTTATTAGAGCTAGTTTTGAATTGTACTGTGATACCCTCAACTTTCCAATATGATGTCCGTCTCTGAGAGAGGAAGCATGTTGTGCCTTTAACCAAATTATTGTGTACTTGACCTTGAGCTGCACCTATTTCGTGGCTGTACTTTGTTTGCATCTATTTTGTGTCTGTACTTTGTTTGCATCTATTTTGCGGCTGTACTTTGTTAATCCTTAAAATTAATCTGCTACCTCAATAAGCTATTACCCTCATTTGTGAAGCTAAGCTGCTGACACAAATCTTTTTTTTAGGTTCCTCCATTCATCTCAAATTGCCATCTGTTTCAGGTTGCGTGAGGATAAGGCTCAGAAATGGAGAATCTGGAGCTTCAGGAGCTAAAAATGAACACTTGCATGTGGTGCTGGATTGTGACCCACTTGCAATTCTATCTTGTGGTGTCCAGAACTCAACATTCTGAGGTTGTTCATTGTTAATAAGTCCATATGTCAGAGGTCTGCAAAAAGGATACCAAAGGATAGAACTGGTTTAAGCTGTGATTATTGATTGTTGCATTGTATTGTATTTAGTGAACTCATCACGAAGTAGTGGTGCAATGTAGCTCATTTGTGTTGATATTCCTTAAAATCGAAATGCAATTGCATGTTTTTTGAACTGAGGAGAGCCACCGTCCATAAGGTCATGATCCCCTAGTGGTGCAACGGAAGCACAAATGTTCCTTTGAATGTATGTGTTAAATCTTGTCATTTCAATGTTTTTCTTCGAGGATTGCCATTGTCAGCTGTACTTGATGGCATCTGATCATGGTGTTCTTAAGTTTTTTGCTAGCGCTTCTGAGTCCTCTGAAAACTGCAATGACAAGGAAGATGACAGGAATATATAAGAACAAAGGTTCTAAACAGTCACGCCGTTACACACATCATGAGTCCTCAGGAAGCATGTTTGTGCCTATGCGAATCGCTATTTGGGAACTTATTCCTTTGAATGGATATACCATCCTGTCATTTTCAGACCTTTTATTTAAGTATTGCCATATTCAATATAGTGGACACCTTTTTTTATTGAGTGCACTAATTTAATCCTTCTAAAAAAGTGTTCATTTATTTTTTTTCAAACATATTAGTAATTGTGAGAAATGTCTACGTTTGTCCTAAGAACTGATAATAATTGTGGCTGAAAATCATGTCGTTTATTTAGTTTCCAGGATTCTGAATAAAATGTGCGGCATTTGATCTAGAAAAATAGCATCAATTGATCATTTGGCTCTATGCTCTTTTTCATACTTTTTTTTTGTTGGTGTGAGTATTGCTTTAATTACATGAGGTTCGTTAGAGCTAAAAGGGTGGAACAAATTTTGAAGACTCGTAATGCTAATTTGCACCGCTAGCTTGGAGAAAAAAAATGAAAAATACTACGTTAATAAGCAGAAATTTTGTGTAAACAGAGAAGCCGAACAACATAGACACAATTTTGATATCGAGGAAGTATGAATCATGATTCTCTCATTCTCAGACTTCAAACACGTGCCAATCAAAGAAATGCGCCTTGCATACAGTTTGGCGTATTACTGGTTTCATAATCATTCGATACTAATATACATGCCCAAAGACAAATTGAGTTTATGCTCTTGACTTTCGCCTTTTTTTTCTTTCGAATTGCTCTTGACTTTCGGCTGTGATGTCGCCTGTAGGCAAAGGGAGAGCTGAGAAATCCTGGACGTCGGTTAGTTTTCGACGGCATGGATCTTACCATTCGCAGCAGCCTCGGCAGCATTCGGCCCCGGTCGTCAACCAAACAACCCCCGCACGGGCTGCGTGTTCCCTGTTCGCCATCGCCTCGCTGGTGGCATCTCTTTCCGCCGCCGAACCCTCCTCCGCCCGCGCCGCGGGTACCTCCCTCTCCCTCTCCCTCTCTGCCGGATCCTCCGGCCACTGGCCGCGGCGCCACTCTCGGTCTAGGAAGGGGTTGGTTGGAGATCCGTCCGTCCGTCCGTCCGGCGAATTTGGGAAGATGGCGAACATCCGTGCGCTTCTGGTCGGGTAAGATGTTTAGATGCTACCGTGGAATTCGCGCGGATTGCGATGTGTGCCCACTCGGCCATGTGGCATTTTTTTTCTTTCTATCGCTGACTGATCTCCCGCAGCTTGTCCCGTGCAAGGGGTTCCTTAGCCGAGGCTGGGCGATGTGCTTCCTTAAGGTATTGCATTGCATATTTTGTCAGTGGGATTCGTTCAGTTCTGTACTGTTGTGGAATCGTTTCGTTGGTCCATGTACCCTGTGCCGGCACCGATTTTGATACTAGGGTTAACTAGTTGGCTGTGAATGTGGTTTAGCTTATGTGTAGATTTCGTGCTTTGATTATTTGCAAATTGCAACAGATGATTGTTGGGAATAAGGTGGTTAATTTTCAGTATTTATGGAAGTGCTTACCCAAAGGCTGCAAGCGCTTTAGTTTGTGATCACCTATATCTTTCTTTTGTACAATGTTTTTTTTTTCTAATTGCTATCTCTTTCCAGGCCATCACTCCTAGCATCAATGGTTGGACAGTACAAGGTGAGTTCAAATTTTGATCCTTTCCATCAATCAAACTGCTACTTATGCAGCATTCCTATTTCAGGCTCCGTTGCCAACCCGTTGGTTCTCCTCAACAGGTATAACCACATGCCTCACATTGTTAATCTGATGTTATAGATGGGCAGACAAAAAAGTTATTTCAATAGCTTGATCCTGTAGCTCTGTTATCTTGTAAGTATTTGAATTAATCTATCCATTGCTTTGCATAAACAGGAAAACTTGAGATATTTAAACCGCTAGCTTAAACTCGCGAAATTATCAGGTTTTATATGGTTTAGCTCTTATGTTTCTTGTTTGTCGGGCAATGTAATTTGATGAAAGGAAATCCATATGCAAACTAGTTGCTGCACTGGATTTTCTATTTTCATAAACTTGTTTCTACTGACATGTTTTTGTCAAGAGAATTTTTCTAGGCAAGATTACATGACCCCCTTTCACATTGAAACCAAATTGTGACTAAAAACATGTACTGAAGTATTCTGTTAGCATGTAGCAATTTACAGCACTCTCGTTTATATATATTTTTATTTTTTCACAGGGCTTCCGCCACATCTGGTGGTTGGGATGCCAGCACTGTCCCCTACTATGGTAAAAAATTAACACATGTTGCAAGCTTTGCTTTTTTCCTTTATATATATGATTATATTCCATAATCTGACATAGTTTTCATTAGAACCAAGGTAACATTGCGAAATGGAGAAAACAGGAAGGAGACAAGGTTAGGTTTCTTCTAACTGATATTTCATTATATAAATATCCTATTCACAAAATAGATTTTCTTTTTCTTACAACTGTCAGTTAAACACACTATTTTGTTGCAGATAGAGGTTGGTGATGTGATATGCGAGATAGAAACTGATAAAGCCACTCTTGAATTTGAAAGCCTCGAAGAGGGGTAATGTCCAGTTTCTCATTGGGTTTAAATCTATAATTATGATTTTGTATTCCCAAGTTTACATTTTCTGTAAAGTTTGTTCTAGACTCATGAATTGTCACTATGAAAAAAGTGCTAACCATCACAATAGTATGTTCAGTGGTAGAAGTAGAACATGTCTCAATGCTTCAGAGATAGGTTGAATGAAATTTTTCAATAGTTTTAGCTTCAATGTTTTGCATTACATGAATCTTCCTGTGCACTCCCTTTTTATTGGAAAAATTCATTAACATTCTCGCAAACCTTGTTCATAGTTTATTTAGATAATTCTGGTTGATATAGTGCTCCGAGTCAAATCAGCGTGATGCACTATACTTCTTTCATTCACCTAAGAAATTGCGAAAACTTGGCCGTTGTGCATCAATTACGTAGATTGCTTAAGAAAGTTCCTGTAATTCCTGTGCAAGCCTATCAGTATGAAAACAATACATTAAATGTCTGGGTTACTGTTCCATTTATTTATTTATTTATTTTAACTTGTCTTTATCTAATTTGCGTTTGGCCATAATTTTGTTCTTTTGGGACACCCTGTCTTCTCTTGTCATGAATGTTCTGTTAATTCTGCATACACCTTCCTTGTTTAACCTAACAACGTTAATATCTTAGGTATCTGGCCAAAATTTTAGCACCTGAAGGTTCAAAGGATGTTCAGGTTGGACAGCCCATTGCTGTCACGGTATAGCTCCATGACTGGTGGCATCTATATCCTTGCAACATCCGTTTTAAATTTCTATTGATGCTGTTTGTCCATCGAAGGTTGAAGAGCTTGAAGATATTAAAAGTATACCAGCCGATACATCCTTTGGAGGTGAACAACAGGAAGAACAGTCAACAAAAAGTACTCCACAAACTGATGTAGCTAATGTGTCTGAACAAAGCTCAGTAGTGAGCCGAATCAGTCCGGCAGCTAAGTTACTTATCAAGGAACATGGACTGGATATGTCATCACTAAGAGCATCAGGCCCCCGTGGCACCCTTCTGAAAGGGGATGTTCTGGCTGCACTGAAGTCAGGCACAATTTCAAGCTCAGCCAAAGAAAAGAAGGCTCCAGCGGCACCTTCATCTCAGCCAACTCGTGATTCCCAGGCTCAACCAGCCACTACTTCACAAAAGGCCGATACATGTGAAGATATTCCAAATACTCAGATACGCAAGGTACTCTTTTTAATTCTTTCAACTATTGTAGATATTGTTTTAAATATTTTAGTTTTGTTACCTTGTGCATATAGTAAAATTTAAAACTACAGTCTGAGGTTATACTCAAGCTTTCATGCCACACTGAACTTCTTCAGTCCTCCTATCTTGTAGCTAGCTGCATGAATTGTAGGATGGCCCAGAGTTCTTCGCAGTGAATCAATTTATTAGTGAACTTCATGTTCTCTATATATATTATTTTAGAGTAAGATAAAGGCTTCAACCTAAAAACTTGCAATATAAGTACTTCAAATATTTTGCTGCTTGGGATGGATTCTGAAAATGTGTCATTCCATTTTTATAGCCTGTTTCATCCATTTATTTATCTGCTGGATATTCTTTGCACTAAAGTCAGGTGTGCATTACAATTAGGATATGTACACAATGTTTCAGTCTTTCGGAAGTGTCAACCTTTTTTGTATCATGCAGGTTATTGCAAAAAGGTTGCTTGAGTCAAAACAGACAACTCCTCATTTATATCTATCCAAAGGTTTGTATCCATTCCCTGCATATGCTATTTTCTGATGTTATTGGCATGATGATATGTGTTGCATTGTTCTCAGATGTTGTACTTGATCCCTTGCTCGCTTTCAGGAGCGAACTTAAAGGTTTGTAATTTATCTCCTTTCATTTGTTGTTTCAGTGATCAGATAAGAAAAGGGCCTTCTCCGCTCATGGTTTTTTTTAATTGCAGAGCAACATGGCATTAAAGTTTCAGTAAATGACATCATCATAAAAGCTGTGGCAATTGCCTTGCGGAATGTTCCTGAAGCAAATGGTAATTCCTAATATCAAATATCAAATTAGGCCTATGTTTTATGTTTATTCCAGATGTATCATATCTAAATAATCTTTGGCCTAAACATATGAACTTTACAATAACTTGCTCATTCTTGGGAAGCTTAATGATGACGACTACCCAGTGTTCTCTTTGAAAGCTAGCAGCGATATCATCCCACTGGCATGCACAAATATGATTCACTGATTAATTTACACTTTGAATGGGTCATGATGAATTTCATACACAAGAAGGGAGTTTGTGTATTACACTTACACACCTCAGTTGGATAGTACTCCCTCCTGTCAGTATTATTTGACGTTTCAGACAGGTATTTTGACTTGCATGTAGTTCTATGTGCTTGTCTGAAACGTCTATCAAAAGCGACCAAAGTGGGTATTAAACGTCTATTTTGACTTGCATGTAGTTCTAAGATAGTTCTGAATTAGATTGACATAGTACGGAATCCCCATAACCTGAATTTGATTAGCTTCACAATGATACTTTGGTAGAGTTTGTTCCATGTTATTAAACTTAGCAACATATGATAGTCACTGGACGGGCAGCTTGGATGGTTAAATCAGGGCTCAATCAAGCTTATACATTGATGTGCCCCCTTGTACACAAGTACTGTAGTAATGTAGTGAGCACTGCAGCCAACCATCGAACCCCAAGTTTAGCTTCAGCCTTGGTTACTTTGTTTCTGTAAGATCCTTTTCCAAATGTATATTGACTCACTTGACAAGCATAGTGCAAGTGGCAAGCAGCCATGCCAATGCATATGTTGGGTGTTTGACTGGTGGTTGGCACTTTAGCAGATTCAGTTTACTTATCCTAGCCTTCTAAACTTAGCTAACCAAACCCTGTCTTGTTTTTTTTTACAGCTGAACAGTATATCTCTCTTTAGTCTCCAACTTTCCACTTTTGATTTTCTTTCATCAATTTTCAGCTTACTGGAACAGTGAGAAGGAAGAAGCCCAAAAGTGTGATTCAGTTGATATATCTATTGCTGTTGCCACAGAGAAGGTATGCCTATATCACTATAAGAATGCCAAGAAATTACCTATTAACTTTATCTTTGGTGCCTCTAATGATTATCTTTGCTATTCTAGGGCCTGATGACTCCAATTATAAGAAATGCAGATCAAAAGACTATATCAGCAATATCCTCAGAGGTATAAGAATGTTTTCAATATTTTATGTTGGAATGCTCTCATGGCTATTGATCGGAGTCATGTAAATGTAGCTCTTGCCGTTAGCAGCCATCAAGCTTGTATATGGAACCATTAAAATTGCAAAACCTTGTGGTCAACACTTTTCTAAGAAAATCTGTATTTATGTGCTTAATGGAAATTTTATTTTCATGGTTGTAAGTGGTAGTTTCCTCCATTCCTAATTGCTCAGGTTAAGCAGCTGGCTGAGAAGGCAAGAGCTGGGAAACTTGCACCCAATGAATTTCAGGGGGGAACTTTTAGGTAAGTGATGTCTGCCTGTTTGTAATTGTTCTTCAGGGAATTCTGCACATTGTGACTTTCCGTATTTTGACATTTTTATGACTCATGCATGCAGCATCTCAAATCTTGGGATGTACCCCGTGGACCATTTTTGTGCGATCATTAATCCTCCACAGGTTGCTCCCACCCTCACACCTCTGGTCTTCCCTAGTAAAGTGATCTGTTTGAATTTGTACTGATGATTCCTATTCATGTCTTCTGTCAGTCCGGTATTTTAGCTGTTGGTAGAGGTAACAAGGTTGTTGAGCCTGTTGTGGACAGTGATGGTATGTTTCCTCGACATTGCGCTTTCCTGCTCATAGCAATTGTGGACATAACTTAACCCATGTGACTTTTGTCCAGGAAATGAGAAGGCTGCTGCAGTTACAAAAATGAGCTTGACACTGTCTGCCGACCATCGTGTGTTTGATGGCCAAGTAGGAGGTACTGATATTCTTATTTTCACTTTTGTATTTGTTTCCACTATTATTACTATTTTTAAATTTTGTGCTTGGTTTTCCTATTATTCCCTTCCCTTGTCTAATTCGCCTTTTCTTTGCACGGGGGAGCAGGGAGGTTTTTCACGGAGCTGGCATCAAATTTCAGTGACATTAGGAGACTGCTTCTGTAAATGAAAGGAGGTGGATATCGTGTTTTGAAGAATTCTTTGTGGCAATGCTGCTCAAGAAAAGAGAACATTGAGATGCAACTCGGGGCTCAGTTGCTTGATCGACAGCCCATACAAAAGTAACCAATTTTGTAATAATTCTAATAAGAAAGAATTAGCACCTCCAGAGTGTTTATTTTCCCCATTTAACGTTAGTTGGGAGGAGGCAAGGCGTGTCCTGAGGATTGACAGATACGGTGCCACATTTCATGTTTAACGTGGTTCTGCAACATTGACCCTTGATGTGGTGGTTTCCTGTGGATTTTCTGGTGGAGGCATAAGATGGACTGACGCATTTTGTTCATGATACATGGAAGTAATGGTTTACTCGTCACTTTTTTTTTCATCTGTATAGACCATTGCCATCTGGTTTTGCGAACTGGTATGCTGCAGTAGCGTTTGATTTTTTTTTCCTGCAGCGTTTGATTTTTGCTGCGGTTGCTTTATGTTGCTAGTCAATTTGGATTTTCTAAATTCGTAGATTCTGCATTTAAATATATAATGTGCACATAATTGAAGTTATGAACATAGAAAAGTCAATTCGGCTACAAATTTTAGATTGAGGGAGGACAACCGTTCGAATCACATTAGGAAGTTAGCATCGGCATCGAGGCAATGGGCGATGGCAGTGACCGTGGAAGCTCCCACTGGCAAATCCTCGTGCCGAACCAGCACGCCCACCAAAAATGCTGCTGGCTGCGTCCGATACCAAACCGCGAATCGCGATCTCAAGCGGCAAATTCAAAATCCCACAGCCGCCAGAATCAAACCCGCCTGGCGAAATCCACGCGGCGCGGCGGCAGGGCAGGCGGAGGCGAAAGCGGAAGCGCGCGATCGGACTCGCTCGACCACCACTACCCAGGTTCCCCGCCTTCCCCGTGCCCCCGCGAAGACGAACGTGGAGGACTAGGCTCGTGCTCGTGCACGTTTGGGGCCTCGATCCATGGCGCTGCGGACGACCGGTGTGGGAGCGCGGCGCGGCGGTGGTGTGCGATGGGGCGACGCTAGCTCTCCGCCGACCGCGCCCTCGCTCTGCTTCACGTCGATTCAGAGGTATGCGGCAGCCCTGCGCTTTCGATTTCGTATTGGGTTACTGATAGTGAGCTAAATTAGCTTGACCTAGCATTGCGATCTCAGTTCGTTGGCTGGGGGTTTTGTGGCTTTGTGCTTGGGCAGTCTGATGTCTGGAACCTGGGTGATCTGGAGAACCAGTCCAGATAGAGTCGAATAGCGTCAGCGAGATGACTGCTCGATCCTGACAAGATTTTCCGTTGATCGACTTGAGTTGAACAGCATCAAAACAATCCGTTGTAATTTTGTCTCGCACTGTTAGAGCACGCGTAATGATTTGATTTCATGTTGTGAGGTCCCTGGAACTTAGCAAACTGACTTTGTAGTTTGTACAGAGGCGAACCTTTAATTTGGGTATTCAATAGTCACTGTGACCATCAAATTTAGAGTTGAAGGGGACCTTACCAGCAGGAAATTAGGATTGTAACTTACATCTAGGTGGTTCAGGTTCTGGCTTTTAACTGCAGCTTTGCTGCCAATGAGAGATGGAGTGGACTTTTAATAAGGGTGCGTGCTATTCTAGAAAATGATGAACAAAAAAAGGAAGGTGGTGATAAGAAACACTAAAGAGACTCCAAGCTCTTGCACACACACTGCACTGCATAATCAGGCTGCTGCCACCTGCCTTAACAATGATAGGTGTTGTTTTGCTTGGTCGACCTGCTGCAACTTTCTGGGCGTGATAGCCTCACTGAGTTCTAATGCTTGACTTCCAATATGATGTATTGGGCTCTTGTCCACATAGCCAGGGAGCAAGTGTGTGGAGTACCATTTGACCAATGATCATGGTTTCTTTTAATGAGAGCAATCAAATCACTTGCCATTTTCAGTTATGCTGGAGACTACAAGGAATAGATCTCTCATCGTGTCATTTTCAGTTATGCTGGAGACCTTTTCGTGTGAGTAGATCACAGCTGTAGTCGCAGCCATGTCTATTTCTGAGTAAAGGCTTGCTCAACTACGATCTGCTAGTCCTTATCCTTTCAGCATCAATGTTGGCAAGAAAATGGATGATATGGTTGTAGAACTCGAAGCCTGTACCTCAGTAAATCTATGTTTTTGGATGACAAAGGGGAATATCTTAGAAATTCGGTTTGTCATCATCTGTGCTGCTCAAATTTTCATGATATTTAGTAACCTGCTCGGTTGCTGTTATGGAAATTCTGTCTCCCCGTGTCAGGGACTTGTATGGGCAAGGTCCAAGGTGGTGCAGCCTCCAGCCGTGCTGGAGAGACAGAGAGACAAATGAGGGACCTTATCCTATGCCATAGCATGTGCTTTCTGAGCTTCTGTTCGGGTAAAGTGAAAGTGTTTCATCCTTTGATTCCTTTCTTATACAGAGACCAATTATTTATCATGGTCCATGATGAATTTTAACTTATTCCCTGTGCCAGCGTAGTTTACTCCCACGAGGTACCGGAGTCGTTTCCCTCTTGGTCGCACCCCAAAGATGCAGGTTGATGACTGTATGTATTCCACAGACTCCAGCTAGGACGAAAGGTACTGCATCTGTCTCCATCTCGGATACAAAGCACCACACGGCGTGGCCTTTTCATATAGTATTGTTTTATGCTATATATGACGATCCCCCTCCACCTTACTGTCTCGTACGCACAAAATTAGTGTCGGCTCAAAAGAGCCTTTCCCTGTGTCTTTGTTCTGCCAAACGAACGAACCTCATATTTGCTACAGCTTGAATGTAGCTCTCACATTTCTCACAGTGTGTGTGTGTCCCAACGGATTAGGCCCCCATTATGATCTGCGTGTAGCGTGTGGCTCTGTGGGCAGCCTCGGCACATGAGTGGCCTCACGAACCGTGAGCACGTGGGGCCCCATGGGCCCGTGGTCTCGTCGCCTCATCAGTCATCACCATGGAAAAGGGGGCATGGATGGATGATGGATGGAGCAGTACTACCAACGTACTAGGGCACACCATTAATCTCTTCTTCGAACCTAGAGAAGAGCACTGATGAAGTAGCTTGGATGCTAGCCTCTTAGCCTCGCGGCAATCTTCTTGCTTCACGGGCAAGCGAGATAATAGTGCCGTTCTGTGCCTCGTGGCTTGCTTTTGCTTCTTTAATTCTACAGTGGAGATCTACTGATAGGCTGATATAATCTCCCTTTTCTCTTTTGTCGTGGCACTATATTCTCCAATTAATAGGTAGTAACATTGTGTTTTTTTTTGTGTTAAACCTTGGATTTCAATGAGTAATTGAGTAGACCTTTCAAGACATTCTGAGACGCAAGAATTCCAAATTAAACGCGGACTTAGCATTATTGTTATAGATCTTTCAAGTTGAGAGGTAGTGACATGACACCATACGGTCCTAGGTATAGCCGTGTTCATCGGCCTGTGTCTGATACACCAAGTACGGGGATGTTGCTTCCTCACCGGTCACTCTACCTGGTTAAATTTCCTGGCGGTCCGCAGTACATGCACGAAAACACTACACTTTTGGTAGTAGTGACCCCACGCGCACCGCCAATTATGCTTATGCCGGTGCCTCGTACAAAGGCACGGGTCATCATTCTGTTCTGAATCACACAAGGCCGGCCGGGATGAGCTCTGTAATAAGCAGGCAGAGCCTAGCTAGACCACCGTCACGCGTTTCTTCTCTCGATCTGCTGGTAGAATGTGATTTTTAAACTAGGGCACTAGTAGAGACTAGATGGCCAAATCATGCTTATGGTTGGTCCGGTGCGCGTTTTGTTTCTTTCAAAATGTTTTGATACAACCATCATGTTAGTAGACGTGATAAGGCCGTAATAAATACCATTGAGGTTGATTGTGCACGCAGATTAAACTTCGAGTGTGATTTGCGCGTGCCATCATACAGACATACGCACATCTCTGTCAGGACATGCATGCTGTAGTGCAGCTGGGCAGCAGCTAGCTAGCTGTGACTGTGAGCAACAACTTGAACATGGCTGTCACTGATGTCTGAGTCATACTAGAGCCCAAATCCAGGAGTAGGATTCTATTCCAACTAACTAAAAAAGAAAACATCCAACAGTAGAGTAATTAAGAGCACGATGTGCCCTCAATTATGTGTTGCTTGAATTTTGATCTGAAGCATAAAGTGCCATTAGTCAGGCATGGTGGGAAACCTTGAAAAAAGAAAACTTGCCCTTCTGCTGTGTGCCTGTGTTTACTGTGTACATACACCTAGCATAAAGTGGACAAACCTGCCACTGCCAGCGTTGCTCCTCTACCACTGACAGAAGAGCATGTGCTAACGGCTTTGAATTGTCCGTGCCCATGACCCGTCTCCTGTTCGCGCCATTAGCTGACGTGGGTCGAGTTCCTTGCTACTACCTGCAGCTTCTGTACGTTGTCTTGTCCGTACCCTAGCTAGCATCACCAACGTCATGTAGTACAGATTTCTGCAATGTTCCTTTTTTTTTCTAATATAAATTGATTTATTTCTCATGTCAAGCATATATACAGTTTGAAGTTTGAACTTCCAAAGGCCCATCCCGTCCATGTACATCCATGGGTAGTTGAGTGCACCAAGTGAAATGAGCTCCCATTTTTGTGCCACACAAGCTATGCTGCACTTGTAGTAAAAGTGCGGTGGTAGTGGCCAGTGAGTGAGAATAGGACAAGGCATGATTCGGTTATTGTAGTTGCAGTGGGCTACAAGTGACCACATTAATTTGTAGTAGTATGGAGAGCATCTCGTCTCACACCGGCCTTTACGAACCGCCTTTTTCTCTGCTTCGGACGAAATAATAGTAGAAGTATGAAAGGAAAAAAAAAAGGTGTCTTTTCGAGTGTTTGCGCATGAGCCGCAAAAGGCGACGGATTGATTCCGTCTGTTTGCTGCGGCGCGGTCGTGCGCTTCAGCTTGTCGGTGAAGCAAATATACTAGCTACTACACCCTCCGTCCCTTATTGATGGTCGCTAGGAAAGTGTGTCTGTGAGGGAAATCACTGTTTTTTGGCGATCAACAAAAAGGGACGGAGGGAGTACACAGCTAGCCAAAGTTGCTGATCATTAGTTTCATAACAAAAAAAAAAGCTTGCAAGTCACTAATTTGAGGGTAAATTATATTGGAATGCGTAACAACTACTAGACACGTACTGCCGTGAGAACAAAAACTTTTCACCGAACCAACCTAGTGGTGTGGTGTGTTGCCCTTGGCCCCCACGCATGCATGTTACCACGGCTCTGGCTCGACTGACCAGAAAACATCCACCAGGTTTGTGGTGGCTTGTCTCCAACCAACAGGATCGTGGTGTTTTTTACCCGTTACCAAGGCCGTAAGATCCAGTCAATCCCGGCCAGTTGGCGGACCCGATCATGGCGATTGACCATGTGTTGCTGCTCCTGCTTCTACAGTGGCCCAATGCAGCCAGCCAGACAAACCAAACCAGCTAGTACTAGCCTCGTGGCAGGCATCAGGGGTCAGCACAGAAGTATATATAATTACCGTCCCCAGGTTTTTTACCAGAGCTTTAACCTATGTCCGGCGCCGCACCAGACTGAAGAAGACATCCGAGCAATGTCTGCATGCACTCTGGAGCGAGTGCAGTTTTCCTTATTTTTTTTTGAAAAAAAATAAGTACGGGCCCACCGGCGCGCTTAAGGACGAAATGCCGGGTTATTAGTGGATGCTATGCCTATGCGAGGTAGCATCGAGTGTACTGGCGGTACGAAATGCTGCTACTAATTAGTAATCTCTACCGGGTAAAATTTCGAAGCTGCCATGCCATCAACACACCCGCTGCTCCCCCCCAAAAAAAAACACTTTGGGCTTTTTGTCTGCGTGCGGTAAAAATCATCATGAGGAACCCGATAGTAAATTACTGACGCGCGCGGCTGGCTGCTTTCTGCAAGCAAAGCGCCGCCACGGGCTGGCTAATCACTTTGTTAAGCAAGCAAAGCAGAGCAGAGCCCTTTTAACTTGGTCGCTTGGCTTGCATTGCTGCGTTGCGTGCGTGCGTGCGTGCGCCCTTCCGGGAAAAGGGATCGCCCGGCCCGGACCCGGATCCGGTGCCGATGCCACGCTCTCGGTCGCGGTCACGCCACGCGCACGCGTGGGCCCGCGCCTTTTGAGGGTCCCGCCCCGCGGGGGCAGTGAGTGACTGGGGTGGGTGCGGTGCGGGTTCTCTTTCTCGCTGGACCTGCCTGGGCTGGGCGAGCGCGAGGGCGCCCGCCCACGTGCCGCGCAGGGTGGGCGAGGTTGTTGAGCCCGCCCGCCCGAGCGTGTGTGCGTGAGAGCGGAAGCCGACGTGCCGGGCCCCGAGGTGGTGCCGCTGCCGCATGGGGCAATGCTGGCGGGTGGGACCCACGACGAGCCCGCCCGGATAAAAGAAACTTGCTACCAACCACAACGCGCACACGCACCCGAGACGAGAGAGAGCCAGCGAGCGAGAAGAGGCAGAAGGAAAACAAGGAGTGGAGTGATGAGCACACGGGACGTTGATTTTTAAGAACCATATGGATTTTTCTTTTACCATGGTTAATTGGAAGCGCCAGTAATTTCACACTCCAAACTTTCGTTACCAATTTACTACCAGCATTGATCAGAACCCAGCATATCTTATGCAACCAAAAAAGAAACCGTCACAGGGCCCACAAACCAGTGGGATCGGTCCCCGGTTCGTCGTCGCACGCCGGGTGTCCCTAATAATTCCCGAATCATAGGAGGGGTATTTTGGTCCATAAGCGCAAACTTGGAAATGGCAAAAGTAGCAGCAGCAGCGAGGGTGCTCGTCAGTCAGGTCTTCACTGCCCACTTGTTTGCAAGCGCTAGTGGTGGTAGTGGTGCGGCTCCGCTCCCAAGTCCCAACCGAGACGACGAGCCGCCCAAGACGACGAGCCATTCACTCCCACTGCCGATCCCACCACGCACCCCCGCATTGTTTCAAAAATTCTCGAATCGATCCTTGGTGGCAGCCCGCCCCCTTCTTGGCCGCCGGCGACTGCGGCGAGGGGCTCTTTTGGTAAAGGAGGGGGACGGCTTTGCTTCGCTGCAAGTTCGCCGGAGGAGGAGGAGGAGGAGGAGGGAAAGGCAGGCGGAGCAGCGGTGGAGGTGCGAAGACTGAAGAGGCGCCGCCCATGGACGCCGTGCGGGGGGTGGCGTGCCTTCTCGTGGCGGTGATCTGTTTGTCGTGCGCCGCCGCCGCCGCCGCTGCGCGGGCGCCGGCGGCGAGGATGCACCGCCACCTCAAGCGGCTCAATAAACCAGCCGTGAAGAGTATCGAGGTGCGTAAGTTGTTGATTTGTTTCCTTTGGTTTTTCCCTTCTGCGGAGGTGTGTCAAGCCTGTCGTCTTGCTGCTGCTCTCTGTAGATTTGAACTGCTTGCTTGGTAAATACTATTTTTTTTCCCTTCGGGAGATTTTCCATAGATAAATTACTCCTTTTTTAGCTGCATTTGGGAACACCTGTCCTGAGCAAAGCCAAAGCGAGGGGGTGGTTGAATTCTTGGCTAGTCGTTGAGACTGTACTCTGATTCAGTAAAAGATGGCTTTTGGGGCTTCTTTTCTGGTTGTTCTTGAGGGAATTCGCTTTCGAGATGATCTTTCTGTTTTCTGCATGCTTTGTGATCGTCCTTGTGTGATTTGTGAAGTTGTTCTTTCTAGCAATTCTTCTTTCGCAGAGATTGTCAAAGTAGTCCCTTTGCTGTAGTGCTCTGTTCCGGTTCTTATCCCAACTCCCAAGTACTACATCTAATTCAGTTGTTTGCGAATTGCAAATTGAGCAGAGCCCAGATGGAGACATCATAGACTGCGTGCACATGTCCCACCAGCCAGCGTTTGATCACCCTTACCTCAAGAATCACACCATACAGGTGAGTCACCTTGCTTCTCTTCATCTCTTGGTAACCGAAACCAGGATCTTGCTGGATTGTTGCAGCTAACGCATTTTATGCTTTGCAGATGAGGCCGAACTACCATCCGGAGGGACTGTACGACGAATCCAAGACCAATGTGGCCTCCACCAGCAATGGCGAGAGGCCTAAGGTACAGCTCTGGCATCAGAATGGGAGGTGCCCGGAAGGCACCGTGCCCATTAGGAGAACGAAGAAGGACGATCTGCTCAGGGCAAGCTCAATGCGGCGGTACGGCAGGAAGCGGCACACAACGGCAAACCCAATGTCGGTCAATCCCACCATGCTGAACGAGGGTGGCCATCAGGTACCTGCTTTGTATCACCCGTGTCGTTGAGGACTTGGTGTGGAAGGAGGTATATAGGTGAGCTGATGTACTGTGATGCTCATAACTCTTGTTGACAATTGCAGCATGCGATAGCGTATGTTCAAGGTGACAAGTACTACGGCGCCAAGGCGACCATCAATGTGTGGGAGCCCAAGATTGAGCAGCCTAACGAGTTCAGCCTGTCCCAACTCTGGATCTTGGGGGGATCCTTCGGGGAGGATCTTAACAGCATTGAGGCTGGATGGCAGGTAGAGAGAGAGAGAGAGACCCACTGCCCATGAGCTTCACATTCATAATCAGTGTTGAGTAAAGGCACCACCGTTTTAGCGGTTGGGAGCCCTGCTGCGCGGCACTGTGCTTTATCACGAGCTCTGAAACACTTGTGTTGCTTTGCTGCATCAGGTTAGCCCGGACCTCTATGGGGACAACAACACAAGGCTGTTCACCTACTGGACTGTAAGTTTTGAACATTTCTATATGAAGTTATGAACATTCTTGAAATATGCAGTTCTGTTCACGTTGTTTGACACAGACCTGATTGTTTTGCTGTCTAATGTTCTGCAGAGTGATGCATACCAAGCAACAGGATGCTACAACATCTTGTGCTCAGGGTTCGTTCAGATTAACAGCGAGATTGCCATGGGTGCCAGCATCTTCCCAACCTCAAGCTACTCTGGCTCCCAATATGATATCAGTATACTGATCTGGAAGGTGAGCAAGTAATTAAACTAGCAACTTACCACATGCCATGCCTAGTACGCTGAGAATTATCAGAGACATGCAGAGAATCTTTAGCCCACTTGCTGTTATGCTCTTACTTGTGCTCCTCCTTGACTGGTGAACCCGTACCTGGGGCTTTGAAAATTGGTTTCCTCCTCACCCTGTGGTTATCATACTCCTTTCCGCAACAACCTTTCTTTCTTATCACTAATGATTACTCAACTTTAGATTTTTCAAAAGAAACAACCATTGCTACTTTTCACCTCAACGAGCTAGTGGTATTCTAAGTGCTGAGATAGAAAGTGCAGGATTGTTCATTTCCATTGAGCATGGGTAATGATTGCATGATTTGCATGCTAGAAGAACATGAATGCATCCACACCCTGATACTGAAATCTAGCTATGTCTGTGTGAATGATGTTTTTGTATGTTGATACATTACTTTTCCAATGTGTGCCTGCTATATTAATCTCTTCCATACATGTGCATTTTACATCTATGCAGGACCCAAAGGAGGGCAACTGGTGGATGCAGTTCGGCAAGGACTACGTGCTGGGCTACTGGCCGTCGTTCCTCTTCTCGTACCTGGCGGACAGCGCTTCGATGATCGAATGGGGCGGGGAGGTGGTGAACTCGCAGCCCGACGGCGTGCACACATCAACGCAGATGGGCAGCGGGCACTTCCCAGAGGAAGGGTTCAGCAAGGCGAGCTACTTCAAGAACATCCAGGTGGTGGACAGCACCAACAACCTCAAGGCCCCCAGGGGGCTGGGCACCTTCACCGAGCAGTCCAACTGCTACGACGTGCAGAACGGCAACAATGGCGACTGGGGCACCTATTTCTACTACGGCGGCCCCGGGAGGAGCTCCAACTGCCAGTAGCAGCTCTGAAGGTGTAGTGGCAGCGATTCGGAGTGTAATACACCGTCCGCAAGCATCAGTTTTCTCCTAGCTTAGCGTGTCATGTGAATGGGGGGTTCTTTTGTTGCTGGTTTGTAGCAGCCCGTTGAGTTTCTTCTTCAGTTTTCTCTTTCTTTTTCTTGTTAGTGGTGCCAAGATGGCTTCTGAAGAGAAGCATGGCATGTGGTGGTGGTGGTGATGCGTTGCCCTTATGGTGGCCTACCTCCTTTTCCTATATATGGTAGATTCACTTGTCCTTGTGGTTATGGGCTGTGCTCTCCCTTTTTTTTTCACCTTTGATGAATGTCAGTGTGGCGCACCGAAAGGTGGAATGGGCGGAATTCAGATTTAGGTCAGCAGCTTTATTTGTGTGCCATCTGGTGAAGCTGGTGAAAGGAAAAGTGTGAGCTCTTCTGCAAATTGCAGTTTGATGTTTTGCCATAGCAATCAGATATCTGATTTGTCCAGCAATCCTAATCTCGCGTGATGTGTGTTACAGAATGAATGGTTGGTAGGGAGACAGTTTGAACAACAGCTTACAGCTCCCCAGGCCAAGGTTTGTCGAAATGTGCAGACGCCGGGAAAGTGTTTCGTGACGTGGTTGAGAACGGGACAGGTTCCACGTCCGTCGTGCATCCCAGTTCTGGAGCCAGCTGCAGCGTCGACGAACCTGTGAATCACTGCACAATTTGATCCACGGATTCGAAGGCCGGTAATTCCAGAGGTTGCTCGTGCACTGTAGCACCAGCTGACCGAATCAATCATCGTCTGCAGCCGCGCAGTCAAGAAGGCAAGCATGAACGGCGTTAGAACCGGTGGATTTGCTATAACCGGTGGTACCTACCTCCCACCCAGTGGTAGCTACCCGTGTCTAGGTGATGCTGACACGTGTATCAACTACCGTGCTATGGGCCGTCATCGTTTAACGGGCGTTAGAGCATCTTTGGGCTGCAGAACGCTATGGGTGAGGAAGTGTGGTCCCACTGCAGCAGCGTGAAACCGCAGGAACAAGTCTGTAGCGGTCCAAGACAACTGACATTGTAGAGCAAAGCTGCACACCTTTGCACTATCGATGCCCCCATCCCATTTTTTATTTCAGCATCCTCTCTCTCTTCTTTTGTTATCTGTCGCCATTCCGTCTGATGCTCCGCCCTAGTGAATGAATAAAATAGTATTTTTTCTCTCAAAATCTATAACATTTTTTTTAACTCGGTTGGCATTTTTTTAACTCTCAAAAAGGAGCATTTTACAAAGCTTGTCTTTTGTGTGAGAAGGTTTTAGAGTCTCTTGTCTTTTATAATTAGATAGTCACAGTTGCATTCTTTGTGGGACAAAATTTGAATCCTAGAATTGCATTTATTTTGGGACGGAGGGAGTATACAGGTGGGGTGGTGTCTAGCAAAAAAAAGTGCTTCCAGCGAAAAATTATATGTTGGCCACTACTATACTTACGCGTGGCAGGAGGAAGGACTTTAGCATGGGAAACTGTCAAGCAAATAACATGTGTTATTTTGAAAAGAATAAAGTATAAAAAACTATGCTATGCTGCGTACAGAGGTACGCTTGCTATTGTGTCTGGCCCGCGAGCTTCTTGATGACCCGTGTTGTAGTGGTCCTGGTTTGATTCATTCTCTCTCCTTCAGAGGTGCATACTTAGTTTCTAACGCCGTTCATGCTTGCCTTCGTTTCCATCTGCCAGGAGTTAACGCGTGGATGGGCTTGCATGGCGATCGTATGGCTGGTTTTGCCTCGGGTAGCAGCCCCTCACATGTGGTTAGCTACCACTGGTTGTAGGAAGTTATTATATATATCTTGTATATTTATAATGCAACTGGGTGCATTCTGTGTACAAAATGCACCCAGGCCAACCGTGCGCGCCGGGTTGAGGCGACACACCGAACCAAACCGAACTAGCTGCGCCCAACAATTAATTCCACCCGACCACACCCCTACTTCCTCCACCTTCACTATCACTATCTCTTTCTCTTTCTCTTTCGCTTTGATTTCTCTCTCTCGATTTAGATCTCAGCTTCACCGCGGAGAAGGCGATGGGAAGGGGCGGCGTCGGCAGAGCAGACCTCCCATGGCACGCTGTGAGTTTGCTCCGCAGCCGCGCTGGTCTGTGCGATGCTCGAGCCATCGGGGGCGAGCCCGCCGGGAGCGGCGGCGCCATGCGGGGCGAGCTCGGCCCGTGGTAAGTGGCGGCACCAGACCGTACCGGGGCATGCTTGGTCCGTGGTGAGCGGCGGCGCCAGGCTGGGGGCAAGCTCGGCCTGCTCAGCGACGTGCGGCACCTGAACACACTTCCCCATGGAGCGGTGGCGGCGGCACCAGTACCGGCGCACAGCGAGCGCTTAGCATGGGGCGTGAGGCGCATGAGCGAGATGCGCCAGCGCGCGAGCGTGCAAATCGATTTAGCACACATGCCTTGGTATGCACAGCGCACAGGACTAGGCGCACAGGAACAGGCACCAGCAGGTAATCGTGGATGAGGTGACATGCTTGTCACCTATTCATGCTATGATTTCTCTGAAATCCAGCGGAATGACCTACTGGGTAATCAATCTCTCTCTCGATTATTATGTGTTTAGTCATTAGTGTGATGCTCACGGGAAAAAAACAATTAACCCCTGGTTTTCAGTGATGTCGTGTGCTACTTCGTTCGAGTATGACGCAGAGGTAGCTTTTGCTTGTTTACTAGCGATGTACTAGCTATTTTGACTTGCAGAAATTGATTATTCCACCGAGATTTCTATAGAGTAATATGGGTCTGCTGCAAACTTTATTACTGAACGCTAATATTTTCTCCAGTCTTTTTGCTTGATATTGAAATCCCAAACTCTAATTCGTGTTGCATCTTGCTTCAATTTGAGATGCTCTAGTGGGCTAGAATTACTAATTATTTTTAGTGTCTCTCTAGTGTGATTGGAATTAGGGTTATTGTCCTAGTTGCAATTGGAGGGTGCGACTAGTTGCAAACTGTTGGAATTTGTGAGATTAGTGCTCCAACTGCAACTATGTCACATTTGCACAGTCTTTCTTGTGAATTATATGTGGTCATTGCAAAATATGTTGATGGAGGTGGATACAAGTTTGATTTGTTTGGATTATTATTTTCTTTCCATTAGTGGCTATATGCTTTCAGAGTCATTCATCTCACATCAATCCGAACAAATCTTGCATTCCCTTGACCAGCTGTAGATGTATTTCTTAAATTTACTCTTGAAATCTGTGTTCATGACACAGTTAGCTACAAATGGTATGAGATTATTATAATAAATTATAGATAGGTATAATCTTTATGGTCTTTTCAAATAAAATTCCTTTTACAATAGCTGAATCTGAATGCTACTCTGCTTTTAGGCTGACATTTCAGCTAGGTGGCAGCTGCTGGGCACGGTGGCTGGCGTGGTGACGGAGCGCGCCCGGGAGGAAGCCGAGGTGCTCGTGGCCGAGGGCGACGTGGAGGAGCGCATCGTCACGGAGCTCTTCCACGTGCTCCACCGCGTCCAGATGGACGTCGAGATGGTCAAGACTGCCGTCAAGAAGGAGATCGTCAAAGAGCGTGTCGAGACGGCGCGCGCGCTGTCGGACAGTGGTTCGAGTTGCAATCGATGTATACTCCGAGTTGCAAACACTAAGGTTTCCGCCTGATATTGTACTAGCCCTTTAGTTGCAACCAGATAGTGGTTGAGTTGCAATCGATGTACACTTCGAGTTGCAAATACTGAGTGTTCCCGCCTGATACTATACTACCCCTTTCAGTTGCAACCCGACAGTGGTTTGAGTTGCAATTGCTATGCACTCCAAGTTGCAAATAAGTGCTTTCACTTGATATTGTACTACCTCTTCGGTTGCAACCAGATAGTGGTTCGAGTTGCAATCGATGTACACTCCGAGTTGCAAATACTGATTGATTCCGCCTGATACTATACTACCCCTTCAGTTGCAACCCGACAGAGGTTCGAGTTGCAATTGATACACTCCGAGTTGCAAATAAGTGCTTCCGTCTGATATTGTACTACCTCTTCGATTGCAACTGGACAGTGATTGTGCCCATATACACAGTAGTAATCGGTTTAGATTTATTGTTGCAACCGGTCCATGTCACAAGTTGCAACTGTATAATTTATATTTTTTATCGGAGCTCAATCCACGCATTCATTTGCGTTGCAACTGTGCCCATATACATAGTAGTAATCTGTTTACATTTATTGTTGCAACTGGTCCATGGCATAAGTTGCAATCATAACGTCTGTAAACTTGCAATTAATTATTCATGGCATTCCATAAATACTGAGTGCTTCCGCCTGATACTGTACTACCTCTTTAGTTGCAACCGAACAGTTGTTTGAGTTGCAATCGATATATACTCCGAGTTGCAAATACTGAGTGCTTCCACCTGATACCGTAATACCCATTTCGTTGCAACCGGATAGTGGTTGAAATTGCAATCGATGTACATTCCGAGTTGCAAATACTGAGTTCTTCCGCCTGATGCTAAACTACCCCTCCAGTTGCAACCCGACAGAGGTTCGAGTTGCAATTGATATACACTCCAAGTTGCAAATACTAAGTGCTCCCGCCTGATAATGTACTACCCCTTCAGTTGCAACCGGACAATGGTACGATTTGCAAACGATGTACACTCCGAGTTGCAAATACTGAGTGCTTCCGCCTGATACTGTACTACCTCTTTAGTTTCAACCGAATAGTTGTTTGAGTTGCAATCGATATATACTCTGAGTTGCAAATACTGAGTGCTTCCACCTGATACCGTAATACCCATTTCGTTGCAACCGGATAGTGGTTGAAATTGCAATTGATGTACATTCCGAGTTGCAAATACTGAGTTCTTCCGCCTGATGCTAAACTACCCCTCCAGTTGCAACCGGACAGTGGTTCGAGTTGCAATTGATATACACTCCAAGTTGCAAATACTAAGTGCTCCCGCCTGATAATGTACTACCACTTCAGTCGCAACCGGACAATAGTTCGAGTTGCAATCGATGTAAACTCCGAGTTGCAAATATTGAGTGCTTCCGCCTGATATTTGTAATACCCCTTCAGTTGCAACCAGACAGTGGTTCGAGTTGCAATCGATGTAAACTTCGAGTTGCAAATACCGAGCGCTTACGCCCGATATTGTAATACCCCTTCAGTTGCAACCAGACAGTGGTTCGAGTTGCTATCGATGTGCACTTCGAGTTAGAAATACCGAGTTTTAAAGGATTTCACCAAGTAAGTGATTTGCACTATACATTTTTTTCTTTTTGACAACATATTAACTAGCTTACTACCTAAGTTGTAATTAGTTTATATTTAATATTGCAATTAGACAACATTATCACCTCATAGCCGATTGTTTTTTCTTTCCATCTCTCGTCCATTTTTCTACGCTCTTATTTGCCGACACTAGGCGCTTCGAGTTCCGATCCCCAAGAAGCGAGCGACGGTGGAGCGCGGCCGGTGGCCTCCCACGTGTGGGACGGTGGTGGGCGCGCGATCTCGTAGGAAGTACGACGAGCTCTCCAACTAGAGCGAAGCAAGGGGCGTGCCGCGCGGCACGGCGGGGGCAACGATAGTTCGAGTTGCAACCCGACACTAGTTCGAGTTGCAATTGATATACACACCGAGTTGTAAATACTTGTACTACCCGTTCCGTTGCAACCGGACGGTGGCTCGAGTTGCAATTGATATACACTCCGAGTTGCAAATCTTGTACTACCCCTTTAGTTGTAACTAAACAGTGGTACGAGTTGCAATCGATGTGCACTCCAAGTTGCAAATACTAAGTGCTTCCGCCTGATATTGTACTACCTCTTTAGTTGCAACCAAACAGTTGTTTAAGTTGCAATCGATATATACTCCGAGTTGCAAATACTGAGTGCTTCCACCTGATACCGTAATACCCATTTTCGTTGCAACCGGATAGTGGTTCAAGTTGCAATCGATGTACATTCCGATTTGCAAATACTGAGTTCTTTCGCACGATACTAAACTACCCCTTCGGTTGCAACCTTGACGGTGGTTCGAGTTGCAACCGATATACACTCCAAGTTGCAAATACTAAGTGCTCCCGCCTGATAATGTACTACCACTTCAGTCGCAACCGGACAATAGTTCGAGTTGCAATCGATGTAAACTCCGAGTTGCAAATACCGAGTGCTCCCACCTGATATTGTAATACCCCTTCAGTTGCAATCGGATAGTGGTTCGAGTTGCAATCGATGTGCACTCTGAGTTGCAAATACCAAGTGCTTTCAATTAGTTGCAACCAAAGCTTTTTTTGTGATTGCAACTGAAGCATTGCAGAGTTGCAACCAAAATGCTTGTTGACTTTGCAATTAGTCGCAACCAAAGCTTTTTTGTGGTTGCAACTGAAGTGTTTGCGGAGTTGCAACTGAAGTGCTTGCGGACTTGCAATTGAAGTGGTTGTAGTGTTTTCATCTGGGGGTGCTTGTTGAGTGGCAATTGTCTGATAAAAATTATAAAAATTACATGTCCAGAAATGCCCGACCCCATAATGTTGCTTTTTAGTCATTTGCTTGAACGAATTTCATTTGGATCCTTACAAACAAATTGTGTTGTTGAACCCTAAGGGTCGTCATGGTTAATCGCAAAGACCGAGCTAACACGACTTTTGACGCTATGAGTCATGACGTCAAAGGTGTTAAATTTTTTAAGTTTTATATCACGAGTCCATACTTCGATGAGGTGACTCAGGACCCTTAGGGTTAAAAACGCAATTGGTTCTCGTAAAGGTCCAAACCTGAAATTGATTCAAGGAAAAGGTAGGGCCACGTGTTGTCTGCATGCCGGGGTGGGTGGGGTGCATGGCGCACACGGCTGCGATGGGGCCCGTGGGGCGTTGTGTGTGCGGCGTCCGCATGAGCGCACGCGACTGCGATGGGACCCGCGTGTGGGGGCGGCGTCCGCAAGCCCTGCTGGTTGGGTTCGCCCCGCGCCGCGTAAGCGCGGGCCACGCGGTGGGTGCGCGGGTTCCGCAGGAGGGTCTGTGCACCTGATGCATGGAATGCACCCAGGTGCATTTTAGTACCGCCGTATATATATATATATATATATATATATATATATATATATATATATATATATATATATATATATATATATATATATATATATATATATATATATATATATATATATATATATATATATAATATGTTTAGCTTTTAAACCTTGTACCAATTTGCACAAAATATCGGACTGTCATTCTAAGACATTTCCAACAAATTTCGGACAAATTCGTTGAAATTTTAAGGTGTGAACGCGGGCTTTTAGTTTTAGGGTCCGACTCTCGACGTGGGGGCCAAGTGTGGATCTAGGTATGATAATTTGCACAAAGTATCAGAACGCCATTTTAATACACTTTCAACAAATTTCAGTCAAATCCGTTGAAATTTTAAGGTGTGAACGCGAGCTTTTAGTCTTAGGGTCCAACTCTTAATGTGGGGCCCACGTGTGGATCTAGGTATGATAATTTGCACATAATAGCGGACTGTCATTCTAAGATATTTCCAACAAATTTCAGACAAATTCGTTGAAATTTTAAGGTGTGAATGCGAGCTTTTAGTTTTAGGGTCCGACTCTCTACGTGGGGCCCATGTGTGGATCTAGGTATGATAATTTGCACATAGTAGCGGACTGCCATTTTAAGACACTTTCAACAAATTTCAGTCAAATTCGTTGAAATTTTTAAGGTGTGAACACGAGCTTTTTATCTTAGGGTCCAACTCTTGATGTGGGGCGCACGTGTAGATCTAGGTATGATAATTTGCACAAAGTAGTGGACTGCCATTTTAAGACATCTACAACAAATTTGAGTCAAATTCGTTGAAATTTTAAGGTGTGAACGTGAGCTTTTAGTTTTAGGGTCTCACTCTCGACGTGGGGCCCACGTGTGGATCAATGTATGATAATTTACACAAAGTAGCGGACTGTCACTCATCTCCAACAAATTTCAGTCAAATTCGTTGAAATTTTAAGGTGTGAACGCGAGCTTTTAGTTTTAGGGTATGGCTCTCGACATGGGGCCCACTTGTGGATTTAGGTATGATAATTTGCACAAAGTAGCAGACTCCCACTCTAAGTCATTTCCAACCAATTTCAGTCAAATTCTGTGAAATTTTAAAATGTGAACACAAGCTTTTAGTTTTAGGTCTGACTCTCAACGTGGGGCCCACGTGTAGATCTAGGTATGATAATTTGTACAAAGTAGGGGACTGTCACTCGAAAACATCTCCAACAAACTCTAGTCAAATTCCCTGAAATTTTAAGATGTGATTGCAGATTTTTAGTTTAGAGTTGAGCTTTTGATTTAGTTGACACATACAACCAATTCAAACCATTTCAAATCGATCCAAATTGTTAAGGATTGCTAAACCGAACCAAAACCAACCATTATCTATGTCACCACATTATTCACCAAACCAACCAACACTAATTAGGAAAACCAAACCATTAAAACCAGTTTAAAACTAGACCATTCCCAGGCTTAAAGGTACTGAGGTCCACAAGCATCCGAATTTGATGGAGACAAAACACGCCAATTAGTCCATGTGTAAATATGAGAAAAATGTATAGGTTTAGTATGGTCACATGACCAGGTTTTTATTGTTGGTGAGAGGATTGATGATCACTGAATTTTAGATTCCTTTCTCATGCTTAATGGTGTACTCCCTTCGTCCTTATATGATGGTCGCTCGAGAGGTGTGTTTGTGAGAGAAACACGATTTTCTAGAGATAATCATTTAGGAACGGAGGGAGTACAACAGATGTATAATAATATTATTAAAGAATTTTTAAGATCGAGTTCATTTAATTACATATCATGGTATCGTGTATACAAATTAGAAGTAGGAGAACATTACTTTGCATTGTTGCTCTGTCATAAACAATATTAGGAATTTGGTCTTCTTAACTTTCAGTTGGAATAATGTTAAAAGTTTGAGGCTCTGCAGTTAGCAATCTTAGCTGAAAATGGACATATCCCCTGAAAAGACCCACCCTGGAACCGCTGTCGCCTTCGCCTGCTTGTGCAGCCGTCGCCGCCGCTCGCCTTTGCCCCCGTTCTTCCACGTCCCGACCTTTTAGCCGGGGCAAGGGGAGGCGGGGTCCATCCTTTACTAGATTGAGTCTCAATCGAGTCCATTTAGGTCTAGGGTTTGCTCGCCGCCGACGATCGGCGGTGGAGTTAGGTTTTGCCTGGGAGGAGCATGGTTCCTCTCGTGGCTTGGTTTTCCTAGCGGCGACAACGATGCGAAGCGACGGCGTTGCGGATGATTAATTTCTCCCAACTTCTTCCGTTTTCTAGTGGTGATCTTCTCGACACCAACACCATCTTCTTCGGTGATGATGTTGTTGACCCCGTTAATCTCGAGGAAGATGATCTCCGGTGGAAATTTGAGCTTTGCTCGGGTTGCATGTGTTGGAAATGAAGGTTGCGTCGTGGGTGTCGGAGTTGGCCGATGTGCCTGGGAGGCAGTGTACTCGGCTGATTCACCTAGCAGTAAGCCCTCTTATGCGGCCTCCACCTTGTGGAGTTTGGCTCTGGCGTCCGACATCAATTGGGAAGCGGCTTCGGTGGCGGTGATGAACGGACCCCTGAAGGTTTCGAGGAAGATGATCAAGAGTGTTGAACTTCGTTGTAATTTTCCTTTTCTTTGGGGTCCTATTTGTAAACAGATCGGTGTAATGTTCTAAGATCAATGCAGTCCTTCTAAAAAAACTGAAAATGGACATTTATACATGATACAAGATCATGCATAAAGCATGTTACAATTGTTTAATGGACAATATAAAATAAATACATTACTGCGAACTGAATATGATGGATTCATATTCAATTTTACTGTATATGTTTGAAATGGAATACTACAATAAATCTACCCTTAGCAATACCTGGTAACCTCACAAAACGTGTCCACTTGTAGGCAACATTTTTAGGTTGCCTAAACCTAACATTGAAGCCTTCCTGGGCATTCCTTCTGCCTTTCATCCATATAGCCGACTAGGATAAAATTGGAACCGAATTATTTTAATGCCTACTATTCTCTAATACCGCAGAAGAATAATTAGAATTAGCAATTGCATCCTAAATAAACTCTAGGATATACCTTATGAAATCGGTTTTGCCATGGATCCATTCTTTCTTTAAGTTAGCAGCATGTCCAGGAGATTCTGTAACAAAATGGAAGAAATGATCTCTCAATTTTTTCGGCAGAAATAAACTAATTATAATAAGAGGACATGTCTAGCCATTGGAACATTCAATCAATACTCATTTCATTTAGGCATGCGCCGTTAACCAATTTGTAGAGCAGAATTACAATAATACAAAAGCTATTAATCTGATTTTCAATCAAGAAAAGCACTGAAGTAGACTCACTAATAACATATTAGGCATGTTCTTTTAATACTTCCCAATTCACAACTTAACTTGTGTTGCATCTTCGTCTTCAGGTTCGTTAGTTACTGGTTTTTGACAACCCCCACCCCACCACCACCCAAAGAATCAGCTAGTCCTTGGGCATTACACTGAGGAAAAGGTCGTTCAGAGCATACAAATTTTCCCAAGTGGCTAAGTCTTCAGGTAAAGATGATCACTTCATGAGCAGGTAGAGAAGAAGCTGCAAGCTAATTTGTTGGCAAAGTAGATTTTAGTTGAGAGACATGGAAGACCGGGTGAATCATGCAAGACGGTGCGCTTGTAACTCGTAAGCCACTTGACTAATGCGCTCCACAATACGGAAAGACCCGAAAAATTTGAAAGCTAGTTTCGACTCGCCCTTGGTGTAACGGATGATCGCACATAAGGTCGAAGCTTTAAGAAGACCATATCACCAATCCGAAACTGTCATTCGAGATCATATCTTGTCCGATTGCCTCTTCATGTGTTCCCGAACACGAGCAAGGTATTGCTTGATCAAGTGTTGTATTACTTCTCTTTTAACAAACCAATCATGTAAGTCATCGACACGGCAACTTGTATACCAAAGGTCCTAGGAGAATGTCCATAAAGCACCCGAAAGGGTGATGAACCCAAAACTGAATGCCAACTCGTGTTATACTAGTATTCTACAAGATGAAGCCCGAAGATATCTTGGCCCCCTTAGTGGGTTTTGGTGATTTAATGACGCATGCTTAAGTGGCTAATGATTTATCTAGTGTATGAGCAGGAATTAAAATTGTAGTGTGGCATCATGTGTTATTCATCGACATGCAAAAAGGAAGTGATGCTACAAAGGGTTCCTATGAAGGCTTATTTATTTTACATTTTGAATTTGAGTCCTAGGAACACCGTACTATAAAGAAGGTCAGGAAATGTATCTTCCAAGACTTGAATAGGTGCTCTAGTTGCCAAATCAAAACCTTTGAGAGACACCTTTGTACCAACACGTTCACAGGGTCAACTTTTTAGGTACTGACCTTGGAAGGACGGAATGTCCGGGGTTTTCCCGGAGTCTCCGGACTTCCCGGAGTTTCCAAGGTTTTCCCAGATATGCCGGGTCT
Organism: Cenchrus americanus; assembly: GCA_947561735.1. Lineage (NCBI taxonomy): Eukaryota > Viridiplantae > Streptophyta > Magnoliopsida > Poales > Poaceae > Cenchrus > Cenchrus americanus. The sequence continues at coordinate 4,539,625 of OX387240.1, read as the reverse complement.
TAGAGTTGTAACAACTCTTTTCCGTGTGAGGGGGTATACAAGCCCCCTCCATACTTTCGGCCTTTCCTATCTCTCTCTCTCTCTCTCTCTCTCTCTCTCTCTTGCCCATTTCGACCTCGCAACACTCGTAACTCATTCATTCACCCTCTTTACTCCCCTTGGCCTTGGTTTGGTGAGATTTGTTGGGATTATAAGGAGGGATTGCGAGCAAGAGCTTGGAGAGTGCTAGTGAGCTGATTTCCCATCTCTAGAGTACCTCGTTCTTCACTTGGTTGGCTCATTTCCTGTTTGTTACTCTTGGAGCTTTAAGCTCCTATCCGGCTAGGTGTTGCCTTGGAGCATCTAAAGGTTTGTGGCTTCCAAGAAGGTTTGTATCACCTCGAAATTGAGTAAGTAACTCTAGCTTATTCTTTGTGGTCGCTAGAGGGAGGAAAGTGACCTAGGTATAAAGGTCCACCCTTTGTGGGTTCCTCAACGAAGATGTAGACCTCAAGGTGTGAGGTTGAACTCCGGTAACAATTCTTTGTGTCTCGTTGTTATTGTTGCTCTTGTTGTATGCTTGTATATCTCTTGAGCTCAAATCTAGGGTTTGATGCCGATCTACTCCGTGTTGAGGTTTCTTCGGTTCTAGGTGGAGAAACAGGCTTGTCTCATCCCATTACATAACCTATTTTCGTAGATCTATGTTTGAGCAAGTTTGATTTCAGTCGATTTGAATCCCCCTCGCAGCCCGGACAATCCGGACATTTTCCCGGATTCTCCGCATTTCCGGAGTATCCGGAAAAATATTCGGAAACTCCGGACACGGTCTAACGCTTGCTTGAAAAGTTTGTAATTTTCAGGTTCGACTATCCACCCCCTCTAGTGGACATCTTGATCCTTTCAAAACCGATGAAACCACGGTTTTGGACGGGCATGTATAAAACATCTTAGAAAAGTCTCCATACACCGATTAACCCTCTCGGTTTGCCTACCGGTCCGTGGATGGTAAGTAGAACTCATTTGCAAAGTAACACCGGCCAATTTGAGTGATAATAGCGAAGGAAGACCATGCAATTTATAGATGCTTGTCATGAATAATTTAGATACATAAGCAACTATAAATGGATGGAACGGAGGCAAGAAATGATTGTACTTAGAGAACTTGTCAACCACCACTAAAATGACATTCATGCCCGAAGAGCGTGGTAGCCCTTCCACAAAATCCATAGAAATTGTCCGACATGCCCCTTCGGGTATAGGTAATGGCCGAAGCGATCTGGATACTTTTAGCTCGCCAGTTTTGGCTTGTTTGCAAACATCACAAGCGACACAAAAGAATGAACATATGCTTTCATTCCGGTCAAGAAAAAAGCGATTCGGTTTCCTAAGAGTGACAGGAATGCCGTAATGGCCACCCAAAGGGGAATTGTGCAAGGTCGCTATGATTCCGGTATGAAGACTTGGCATATTACGCACCCATACTCTATTCTTGTATCTCAAGAGACCATCAACTAGAGCATATAAGGGAACAACAATAGAGTCAACTGCAAGTTGAGTCAACTGCAAGTTTAGAGATAACATGTTTGGAGAATTCATCCCGAGCTCCACTTCATTAATCCACATGGGAGAACAAACAAAAATGGCCATTAATTGATCGAATGAGGTCTCCTTGATAATGCATCAACTGCTTGCATTTGTGCCCCCGGCTTATATACAATCTCGTAATGTAGATCCATCGGCTTGGTGAACATCTTCTCGTTGCCAAGGAGTGTTCGATCTCTGCTCATTAAAATGAACTTAACTCTTCGATCAATGTGTATTGTAAATTCAAATGTAGATAATATCTCCAATATTCCACCGCAATCAAAACAACTAAATATTCCTTTTCATAGGTTGAGAGACCCTATCTTCCGGGCCGGTGGCTTACCGATAAATGCTAGAGGATGACCTTCTAGCAGGAGAACACCCCCAACTCCACCATTAGAAGCATCGGTTTCCGGGGAAAAAGTCTTGGAAAAATCGGCATAGCAAGGACAAGAGTTGAGACCAAAGCAAGCTTCAAAGCATTAAAAGCATTAGTATACTCCCGAGTCCAAGCAAACAATACTTGTTTCTTAAGCAAATTAGTGAGAGGATTAGCAATAAAAATAAAGTGTCTCACAAATTTTCTATAATAACCCGTCAATCCTAGAAAACTCCTCAAGTCTTTGATAGTAGTAGGTTGAGGCCAAGATTGAATGGCCGATATTTTAGCACGATCGGTAGAAACACCAAGCAACACCGATGATGTGCCCAAATAAGATAGTTGGTGTTGAGAAAATGTACATTTAGACAACTTAACTTGCTACTTGTCTTTGACTAACAATGTAAACACCAATCCGAGGTGCTCAAGATGCTAAGATAAAGTAGCACCGTAAAGCAAGATATCATCAAAAAATACTAGCACACACCTTCTTAGTAGAGGGGCTAGGTATTGTTCATGGCACCCCGGAATGTACCTAGAGCTACACATAAACCAAATGCCATTACATTGAATTCAAATAATCCAAAGTGGGTCTAAAAAGCGAGTCTTGTAACTTCTCGTCGTATGGACCTCCTTGGGCCCACTACCTCGGTGGGTACCAGGACCGACTACTCGGTGGGCCCTGGGACTACCTGACTTGCGTTGCACAGTACCTGATGGCGTGAAGCACAAGGACTACACAGGAGAGGTACTCGGTTAGGAAGCTGTACATGTCCCGGACTGTATAGAGGACTCCTAGACGTACTCGACTAGTACTCTCTCCCTAAACCAACTTGTAACCCTGCCTCCCGGACTATATAAGGCGAGGCAGGGACCCCTCTACGAACATCTCATCTCATCTCACGACGTAAGATTGCATCACCTTGTAATCATACCCAATCAATCCGAGCTACGCAGCATACAGGACGTAGGGTATTACGCACCTCGCGGCCCGAACCTGTCTAAATTGTGTACCACGTGTCTCTTCCTTCGAGTTACCGATCTCGGCGAGGCCACATTCATCTACTTCGGGTACTCCCCTTAGTAGGTTGCCGGTCTAAAACACCGACAGCTAGCGCGCCCGGTAGGGGATCTCGCCCGAGATCACATGGCGAACTCGACGGCTCCTGTCTACTTCAAGCCAACCGTCGCCTTCAACCGCGGCGACACCTTCGTTTTCGGCGCTTGGGTCTGCACTGCTGACGGCGCGGGATCCTTCCAGCGCCGCCTCACCATGCCGCCCAACCCGGAGACCGGCTTCGTGACGCTTCCTGAAGTTGTCACAGGCGAACTCGCCGGCAAGTTCGGCGAAATTTCGCTTTTCGACCATCACACTGACTTCGAGCTCGGGTCCGCCTCCAACTCGAACTCGACGTCTCCATGGGCTATCGCATGCGAGCCGGCTACTCAGCCATCGCATGTGGTACCCCCACCCCGCGAGCGCTCCACGCGTGGCCCCCGCAACCTCCACAGGGCCCGCACGGAGGCTCCCTTTGCGCGCCGGGCCGGCAAGGAGCTCGTACCCGAGTACAACTCGGATTCCGACACCGCCCCCGCCACGCTTCGGACTCCAACCCCCTCTCCCGGCTTCTACTCGGACTCCGCGTACGAGTTCGACTTCGGGTCGGACCCCGAGGATCCCGAGCCCGAAGACAACACTACAGAGCACCCCTTATCGTGGCCGGCCTGCGGGGCCGGTCATAACGTCCACACCGGCCGGCCGGATTTGTCCTGCGGCCGGACCGCAAGCCCGCCGACCCCGATAAGCGGGGACTCACGCTACGTCGCCTACCTTGACTCGCTTCCGTTCCGGAGGGAACGCCACTTGCCCGAGCCGACTCGTACACCCCAACCGAGGTGGCGAGCTGCGAATCCGGTCTTGGCAACCCCCGATCGCCAAGTCTTCATGGCCGCCGGCGACACACCGGACCCTCGGGGACGCCTCGGGACGGTACCTCGAAGACATCTCCGCGAACGAGTTGTCCGCCGATGCACCCGGTGACGAGACCGCCGCCAACAGGGACGCTCGACGTGAGCGAAACAGGAAGCGCAACGAACGGCGCCGGCGGCTCAGAGACAACCTCCCCATCCGCAACCTTGCGGAAGCTCTCGAGGCGGTTGAGAGCGAGTACACACTACCCCCGAGCAATGCCTCATGTCGATCACGGCGATCGCACGCCGGGCTCGGGGAATACGCGCCGGGAGAAGTCATCGCCAAGCTCGCCGAAGACGCTTACTTCATGCGGGTCGACAACAGGGTCAACCGGCCTCCCCCCGCCGGGAACCGCGACAACGAAGCTATGAGTCGCGGCGGCCGACCTCGGCCGCAACCGTACTCGAGCCGAGCTCCCGGCTCGGCCCCAACCGTACACACGCAAACGCCGGCGGACCCTCACGGGGTGGCAACAACAACCGTGAGGTCGTCCCTCACCGCGCCCCCGGCGGCGACAGCCGTGACCCCGGCGGTGGCGGCGGCGACGACGAAGCTCCAACCACGGAGCCAACAGGAGGGCCGGTGCGGCGGCGGCTCGCGGCGGTCGAGACCACGCGAATAGCCACGCCTCCGAGCCTCACGGGCGGCTACGACGCCCGCCAGAAGATTGAAGAGCTGCGGCGGAAGAAGTCAGCCACTGCAGGCGACAACGACGGCTTCCCCGCCTTCTCACCTCGACTTCGCAACTTGCTCCTCCCCGACAAGTTCAAGCCTTTGGGGATCACCAAGTACGACGCGAAGCAGGACCCCATCCAGTGGCTCAGGTGCTACGCCCTCTCCATCGAGAATGCTGGCGGCAACAACGACACCAAGTGCCTCTACTTCCCCTTCTGCCTGGACCAAGCCCCACTCACATGGCTCGAGTCGCTGGACAAGCACTCGATCGACAAGTGGGACCAGCTGAAGGAGCAGTTCACCAGCAACTTCGCGGGCGCCATGGGCCGCTCGGGTACTCGCATGGACCTGGCCATGGTCAAGCAGGAACAAGGCGAGACCCTCCGCAAGTACATGCGCCGCTTCTTCGACAAGCACGCTACCGTAGTCGATGTCACCGACAAGGAGGTCATCGAACTTTTCCAAGACGGCCTCTACCATCACCGCACCTTTGAAGACTTCGGTCGCCGTCGCCCCAAGTTCATCCCCCACCTCAAGGACATGATCACGTCCCGGGTGGACGAAGAAGACAAGGCCAACGCCAAGTACGACGCCATCCGTGGCAAGAACAAGCGAGAACACGGGCGGCGACAGGCGGCAACAACGAGAACCAAGGCGGTCGCAACAACAACAACAACAACTACTCGGGTCCCAACCGCAAGCGCAAGCCGTACAACACCGTCGCGGCTATCCGGCGCCTGCGAAGGAGAACTCGAAGAAGAACTCCGGCGACTTCAAAGACTTGTCGAAGGAGAAGTGCCCGTGGCATCCGGACGACAACCACACCGTTGACGGATAAAAGACGTATCCCTCTACGATCCGCAAGTGTACGGACCCCACACCTTTTTCACCACGGGATTCCCAAGGTTCTTGTCAACCCGCGGAGCAAGGGGATTACAAGCGTTCGATCTACAACGACACACTAGCTACTAAAACCCTAACTATTATTATGCTAGAAAACAACTAAACTACACTAGAGAGAACGATTAAAATATCAAGATAAAAGACACTCACCCACGGGTCTACGATACTAGAGCATGCAATCGCTTAAAGACATGAAAACCAATCTAATCTATCGGGGTTGTGACCACGGTTTCGCCCTTTCCCTCCTCTCGTACTCGTCGGTACGCGAAGGTATTCATGACTAGACCTTTGATGGACACGGCGTATTGAATGGATCCAAGGAAGCATTGGAGCTCGTACTCCCTTTACGGCATGGTAAGCATCAATAACAAAGAAATCGGTTGGTATATAGTTTCTAGAGATTTTTACTTTCATGTTGCAAGCAATACCTAGAGGTTTGATAGTTCTACCATCTCCCATAATTAATTTCGTTGATGTTGGAGCTAAGTCTAGGTTGTGGTCTTGAACTTTATCGTAAATTTTAGAAGATAGAACACTTACTTGGGCTCCGATGTCGCATAAAGCCTTGCATTGAACTCCGTTGATCTCGCAACTCAAGTGTGGCGTCATCTTCTCTTCTTCTTCTTCGAGATCCTATCGAGTAAATTTCAGCGAGGCGAGCGTATGGTGATGCTTCGGGCTTGATCCCCATGATTCTCTTCACGTCGGCAATATGTTCTGGATCCACCACGTCATCTCCAAAGAGCTTTTCAAAAATCTCACCGGTGGTTTCGAGGTCGTATGAATTTTCGGCTTTCTTCTCCGTGGGAAATCCACTTCCAATGCTCTTGTCATTCCCTTTTGATTAGGGAACGGTCTTCTCTTGTCGAATACTTCTCCGTAATCGATAGGAACCCAATCCATTGGTTCGAACTCCCTTAGTGGCTTCGCGCTTGACATGCTTCTCTTGTTCGTCTCATTTGGTGTGGCGAAGTCGACGCTTGGTGTAGTTCTTGACTTGATGTGTTCTTGTTCAAGCTTTTCCATGATTGGCTCCTCTTTTGTGACTTCCGGGTTGCCTCTTTAGAAAAATCAGCAAGCTTCTTCTTCCTTGAATTGTATTCGGCTCTTCCGCAAGTCTTGTCTCCCAATCTCTTCGCATGGCGCCGCTTTACTAACTTTTTGTAGAAGTTGGGCGGCTTCCGTGAGTGTTTTCTCCATGAGATCCCCACCGCACACATTTCGACGTGTTGCATGCAACTAGGGGTTAGGGAAAAGAAAAATGTATGCAAGAGTACGTCACCGGTGAAGCCGAGTTTTGGTCCTTGTTCGATCAATCCATTAAACCTATCCCAGGCTTGGTCTATCCCTTCCTCTTCTCCTTGCATGAAAGTGATCACTTGCCTCTTTAGATGTTGAACCTTGCTAATTGGAAAGAACTTCTCGCAAAACTTCTTTGTCAACTTGTTCCAATTGCCTTCAACTTCAAAGGACGCAACCGAATACCATGTCTTTGCTTTGCCGGCAAGTGAGTAGGGAAAGAGATTCCATTTGAACCATTCATCGGGAACTCCTTCTTGACGCACCGTGTTGCATATTGTCATCAAATCCCTTATGTGTCTATATGGGTTCTCCGTAACCATCCCTTCAAATGGGTTCGCCGCCACCATCTTGATGATCTTGGATTTAATCTCATACTTGGTCGCTTCGAGCTTCGAATCCGACTCTTGTACTTTTATGTCTTCACATCGAGGGCTAGCGTAATCCCTTAATGATTTCTCCGGTTCTTCCACGGGTTGATTAACAAACGCCATCTAGACAATAAGATAAAAACAAAATCAAAACAAGTGTTTTTCTAGATAGTATATGTTAGATAAAGCAAATAAAAGATAAACTAAAATATAAAACTAAGTTAGATGCAAATCAAACGATGTAAACTAGCTTGCTCCCCGGCAACGGCGCCGAGAAAAAGGGGCTTGTTGACGGATAAAAGACGTATCCCTCTACGATCCGCAAGCGTACGGACCCCACACCTTTTTCACCACGGGATTCCCAAGGTTCTTGTCAACCCGCGGAGCAAGGGGATTATAAGCGTTCGATCTACAATGACACACTAGCTACTAAAACCCTAACTATTATTATGCTAGAAAACAACTAAACTACACTAGAGAGAACGATTAAGATATCAAGATAAAAGACACTCGCCCACGGGTCTACGATACTAGAGCATGCAATCACTTAAAGACATGAAAACCAATCTAATCTATCGGGGTTGTGACCACGGTTTCGCCCTTTCCCTCCTCTCGTACTTGTCACTACGTGAAGGTATTCGTGACTAGACCTTTAATGGACACGGCGTATTGAATGGATCCAAGGAAGCATTGGAGCTCGTACTCCCTTTACGGCATGGTAGCTAACCTTAAGCATTAAGTATATTCAAGACAAGATGATAGATAGATAATCCGACAAAGTGCGATTACATCTCAATATCGATTACAACCCATGGACGAATGAGAAGATAACCCCATCAAGGTGCTTGATCATGGCACCGTTGATCATGGTTTCCCTTCCGCCGGTGTCTTCCTTCTTCTCCACGAGAGGGTGCTTCCTTCGAGGTGGTTGATCTCCCGCCGGAGATCCTCCTCCTCTCTCTCTAGCTTGTGGATGGCCTTCTGGTGCGAATGACTCCTCCCCCCGGTGTTGGTGGCGCCTCGGGGCTTTTAGGGTTGAAGATCCTTCGAGGGCAAGGAAAACGGGACCGAACCGGCGACCAGAGTGGGCTGGGCCGGCCGGCCGGGCCGGCCGGCCCGTGCCCACGTCGGCCCGGTTCGGTCGCCCCTTTTGCTCCGTGGGTCCTCGTGCACTTATGTACTTTGCCCCCTCCACTTGCATGATTTTGATGCTGTTATCCTCGCGTCCAAGATGAAGGTTCTCTTCGCATGAAGTTCGATCTTTTACGCTTCAATCCCCAGGGGTGTTCCTCGTAGCACTTCGGTCCTCGCCACCATTGGAAGTGATTTCATCAAGCTCATGAACACGAACAAGACTCCGTAAATGCTCCTTTGAACTTGTTGTGAATCCGTCCTTTATGTCCATGTTTTCCTACATAAACACAACACTTCCAAATGCATACACAAAGATGAACTTGTTATATGATTAGTGTGCCTAGTGGCGGGTTAGTTCCATAATCAAATCCAAACCAAAGTGTAATGAACATGCTAGGTGCACCAAAATACACCGTCAACATCTCCCCCACGCTTAGCTCTTGCTCGTCCTCGAGCAAGTACTCATAAAAGAACTTCGTCCAAGGTGTTGTAATCATATACCACTTATCCTTCTTCACAAGTTAGTCAATCCCTTCATCTTTAATACATAAACACAAGTAATGATAATTAAACATAAACATGGGCGTTTAGAACTTTTAGCACGTCAAGTTTTACCCCACAACTCAAACTCTTCACTCGAAGCTTTCAATCTCAACCATGCTTACTTCTTTGCTTCCACCGTAGGGTTTTTATGATTTTCAAAACAAAAATTCCTGCAACAAGTATTAGACAAAAACCTTTCTCCAAGCTCTCTCAAGTCACTCATATGAAGTGGCTATCCTAACCAAATTTTATAAAACTCTCACCTCCCATTAATCTCTCATATATCATGTAAAGAGGACCTATAGGTAGGGCTAGCGCAATCAACACAAGTATCGTCAAACTAAGAACTTCCTCTAATGGTTGTCTACCTTTCAAAGCCAATGATCATGAGAATTAACCATATGTAGGGATATCAAGGATGAGAAGATTTAGAATGGTGGACATGTGCAAGGGCAAAAGAAAATTGCGACTACAAGGCACCGATGATGTCCTCGTTGTCGAATTGCACATGGTTGGAAATAGAGTAAAAGTTTCGTCTCACAATCAACGTAACAGCCTTCCTTACACTTTATTTTTTTTCTTTTCTTTCACTTAATTCATCCCTCTCATATCTTCATTGCTACCTCATCTTTTTCTTTTTTCTTCTTTCATTCACATATAATTTTTTTCTTTCTTTCTTTCTCTTCCATGCACATACTTTTTCTCTTTATGTTTCTCTCTCTTGACAACTTTTCAAAGCTTTCAATTCTCTCTTTTCTTGCATGTATACAATCTGAAATTTTAAATAAATCATGCTAGAGACGAGACGAAACTTTGAAAATAGGTTGTATTCAAGGAATACGATGTACAAAAGAGATGTATAGGGTTGGGTATGGAATTCGGCGATGAACGTGACTTCCGTTGTGAAGGTCACGTAACCGAATATATGACGAGGCTAGCAACAAAAGATAAGCACAAGGACATGATCATTGCTCGAAATTAAAACTCACCAAGAGAGAAGGGTCCTAGCCTAACTCATCGTGCTAATCACACTTATGGTGGAGCGAAAAAAATAAACTTGGCTTTAGATAGGAATTTTTTTCTTACTCTCAACTTGGAAAACGAGGTTTTGCTAACCTTTATTACAAGGGTTTTAAGATAATTTTCAGAACTGAAATCCTCCAACTTTTAGCATTGAACATAGCACAACTAACATGTGAAGCTCAAGATCGAAGTGTGGTATGGGTACTTTAAATAGTAGCAATTCCACTAAGCACCACGGTAAATGTTTTTCAAACCACATACTTATGTTCATATATCAAGAATCGAAGATTAAACAAACAAGTAAATAAAGATAAGCAATACATAAAATACAAAGATATATATAAAGACTCTTTTTATTTGATTTTCTTGACTCAACACTAATTTAAGACACTTGCAAAAATTTTTAAAACACACTCAAAAACTAAAGACTCATTAAAACACTAAGACTCACACACGAAGATTAAACCGAACCTAAACTTGAAGTTCAAAAGCTAAGGCTAGCGAGCTAGCTCTCCCCCACGCTTAAAACATATGACGTCCTCGTCGTATCTTACAAAAATCCTAAAGGGAAAACTAGATCTAATGGTACTTCAAGCAAGTATTGCACCACTTGCCTCTCATGTTTCCAACCATGCCGAAAAGTTTGCGCACGTTACGGCTTAGGAACTTGTAGTCATCTTCAACTACGCGCTCCAAGTCTTCCATATGCTGCTTCATCGCTTCCATGGCTTGGAGACATTCGTCGGCCGACGTGTAGAGATCCGCGATGGATTGATGGCAAGCTCGACAACACATCGGATGCAATCCGAAGGGGTCGTTGTCGCCATTATCTCCACCATCGTCACCGCCGTCGTTGCCACCTCCATTGTCGTCGCCTTCGTTGCCATCGTTGCCGTCGCCGTTAGGGCCTTCGGGAGTCCTTTCCTTGGGCTGCTCATCCCAATCATCATCATCTCTTCCGGCGGCCGCCCACGAGCTCGGGATACGATCGTCGGAGTAGTCGCTACCCCCATAATCCTTAGGCTCGGCGACACCTCCTTGTAGTCTTCGCGCTTGATGCCTTGGATGCGTGCCGACCTTCGAACGGGTGTAGGGACCTTCTCTCCTTCGACGGGGTTGCGAGATGCAAGAGCTCCGGTCGGGACACGTCCTCCGCAACGGATGCGTGCGGTCCTCTTGACGGGTAGCTTGAGCTCGCATCGCATCACCTCCTCCATCGATGGCTTCTTGGCTTCTAGCTTCAACTCTAAGCTCCATGGGGGCACAATGGCTGCTACAAGGGTGCAAAATATTGCTTGAAAGGTTTGATCCTCGAGCTCCCAATTCGGCCAAATAAATAGTCCCGAGAGAAAAGCCCTTGGAACCTTATTCCTTTTTTACACTTCCCTTAAAATTTTCGACCAAACAAGGAAGTCAAAAAGGAGCAATTCGGGGCGAAATTCGGCGTCATCGGCCGCCGGGACCCTCTGGGCCGGTCCGCCCGGGCCGGCGGGCCCACCCCCGCCTCGGGGGCGGGGCCGGTCCGGTTTTTGCACACCGCCGTATTTTTTTCTTCCTTAGCCCATGGGGAAAAGTTGGCCCGAGTAAATCTTCGCGAAAAACTCCCGAGAAAACTAAAAGACAAAAAACTATTTACGAAATTCATGCCTTGTTTTTCGTCCTAGGCGGGACGTTCGGGCTCTTCCTCCATGGTGAAGACGTCAACATGGTGAAGGGGGACGACATCGGGTTCGTAATAAACCTTAAGCCACTATCCATTCACCACAAATTGATCGCCGTTTATATCCATAATGGTTACCGCTCCGTTGGGGAACACCGAATGCACAACATAAGGTCCGTCCCACTTGCTTTGCAATTTCCCCTTTCCGAAGGTTTTAAACCTCGAATTGTAGAGGAGGACCTTATCTCCTTCTTTAAATTCTTTTTTTTTTAATCTTTTATCGTACCACCTTTTGATTCTCTCTTTGTATATGCTTGCGTTTTCATATGCTTTCAACCGCAACTACTCTAGCTCGCTTATTTGGATTCTTCGTTTCACCACCGCGGCGTCGAGATCGAGGTTCATCTCTTTAATCGCCCAATAGGCTTTATGTTCCAACTCAACCGGAAGGTGGCAAGCTTTTCCATAGACGAACCGATAAGGGGTCATACCTATCGGTGTTTTAAACGCCGTTCGATAAGCCCATAAAGCTCCGTCTAATTTCTTTGACCAATCCTTGCCTCCCTTCTCTATGGTCTTGTTGAGTATGCTTTTTAATTGCCTATTTGACGTCTCCGCTTGTCCGTTGGTTTGTGGGTGATAGGCCGTAGAGACCCTATGCTCAATTCCCAACTTGGACAAGCACTTTTTGAAGTTCTTCCCGGTGAAGTGAGTTCCTCCATCACTTATCAAGATTCTCGGTGTACCGAAACGGGGAAAAAATCACGTTCTTGATCATAGTGATGGACTCTTCCATGGAAGCTTTACGACATGGTATAGCCTCTACCCACTTGGATAGATAATCAACCATAACAAGGATGTACTCGAATCCAAATGAGTTTTTAAAAGGCCCCATGAAGTCTATGCCCCATACATCGAATACGTCGATTTGTAGGTTGTATTTCAAAGGCATAGAATTTCTCTGAGAGATGTTTCCGGTTCTTTGGCTTCGGGGCATGATGCAACATATCTTTTAGTATCTTCATGCATCTCCGGCCAATAGAATCCGCTCGACCATACTTTTGCTTGGGTTCGAAAATGGCTATAGTGCCCACCGTACTCCCGCCGAGTGGCACTTCCTTAGAATCTCAACCCTCTCTTCTCTTGGCACACATCTTCTCATCACTCCATCATTGCCAAGCTTGAAGAGATATGGTGCATCCCAAAAATATTTCTTACTTTCGGAGATTATCTTCTTTTGAGTGTTTTTATCTAGATGATCGAGGGGCATCTTTCGAATTGCTCGAATGATGTCGATCATCCAAGTATCTTTATCAAGCACTCTATAGAGGTGGTCATCTCTCATCTTATCTTCTATGGGCTCTTTATCATCTTGTCCACGATTCATCCTAGACAAATGATCGGCCACAACATTTTCCACCCCCTTTTTATCACGAATTTCAACATCAAACTCTTGGAGAAGAAGGATCCGTCGTATGGACCTCCCCGGGCCCACTACCTCGGTGGGTACGGGACCGACTACTCGGTGGGCCCCCGGGACTACCCGGCTTGCGCTACACGGCACACGAAGGCGTGGAGCACAAGGACAACACGGGAGTAGTACTCGGTTAGGGCTCGGACACGTTCCGCACCGTGTAGAGGTCTCCTAGACGTACTCGACTAGTACTCCTTCCCTACTCCGACTTGTAACCCCGCCTCCCGGACTATATAAGGCGAGGCGGGGACCGATCTCGGGATCACCTCATCCAATCTCAACTCACGGCGCACTATTGCACTAACACCGTAATCGTGCTCTATCAATCCGAGCTACGCGGCATACGGGACGTAGGGTATTACGCACCTCGCGGCCCGAACCTCGTCTAAATTGTGTGCCGCGTGTCTCTTCCTTCGAGTTCCCGATCTCGGCGAGTCACATTCATCTACTTCGGGTACTCCCCGTAGTAGGTTGCCGGTCCAAAACACCGACACCGGCGCGCCGGTAGGGGCTCTCGCTCGAGATCACATGGCGAACTCGACGGCTTCCGTTCTCATCAAGCCAACCGTCGCTTTCAACCGCGGCGACACCTTCGTCTTCGGCGCACGGGTGCCCGCACCGCCGATGGCGCGGGCTCCTTCCGGCCGCTTGATCATGCAACCCGACTCGAGGACGGACGCCTTGTGACGCTTCCCCGAAGGTTGTCGCGGGCAAGCTCGCCGGCAAGTTCGGCGAGATTTCGCTCTCCAACCTCCACGGCCGACTTCGAGCTCGAGTCGGTCTCCAACTCGAACCCGACGTCGCCATGGGCCATCGCATGCGAGCCGGCTCCTCGGCCATCGCGGGCGGTCCCCTCTCCACGCCGGCGCTCCGCGCGTGGCCCTCGCGTTCCCGGCGGGCCCGCACGGAGGCTTCTACACCACGCCGGGCCGGCAAGGAGCCCATAACCGAGTACACCTCGGGCTCCGACGCCGTCCCCAACCACGTCTCGGACTCCGGTCCTCTCTCCGAGTTCTACTCGAACCGGGACTACGAGTTCGACTTCGGGTCGGACACCGAGGAGCCCGAGTCCGAAGACGACTCCTCCGAGCTTCCCTTGTCGGGGCCGGCCTGCGGGGCCGGTTATAAGATCAACGCCGGCCGGAAGATACGTCTACTGGCCAGACCGCAAACCTGATGAGCTGACAAAGGAGGACTCACGCTACGTCGCCTACATCGACTCGCTACCGTTCCAGGAGGGAACACCGCTAGCCCAGGCTGACTCAAACACACCAACTGATGTGGCACCTTCTGAGCCAAGCTTGGGCACGCCTGACCGTCAAGTCTTCATGGCTGCCGGCGACACCCCGGGAACCTCAGGCACGGCCGCAGACAAGTACTTGGAGGACATCTCCGCAGACGAGGCGTCTCGCGATGCCCCGCGGACGAGGCCGACGCCAACGGGGACACCGGCGCGAACGTAACGGGAAGCGCAACGAACGACGCCGGCGGCTCGGAGACAACCTTCCCATCCGCAACCTTGCGGAAGCTCTCGGCGGTTGAGAGCGAGTCCACACCACTCTCGAGCGATGCCTCATGTCGATCACGGCGATCGCACGCCGGGCTCGGGGCATACGGGCCGGAGAGGTCATCGCCAAGCTCGGCCGAAGAAGCCTACTTCATGCGGGTCGACAAGAGAGTCGACCAACCTCTCCCGGCCAAGCCTCGCGACAACGAAGCTACTAGTCGCGGTGTTGACCCCGGTCCTAACCGTACTCGGGCGACATTCCGGCTGAACCAAACCGACGACGCTCCACCTCCCGGCGGACCCTCACGACAAGACAACGTCAACCGAGAAGTCGTCCCCCACCGTGCTCCGGCGGTGGCGGCGGCAACGACCCCGACGGCGGCGGCGGCGGCGGCGGCGGCTCCAACCACGGAGCCAACAAGAAAGGCCGGAGGCGGCGGCGGCGCGCGGCGGCCGCGGCCACGCGCACGGCCACGCCTGCGGCGCCCTCTCACGGCGGGTACGATGCTCGCCGAGAGAATCGAAGAGTTGCGGCGAAGAAGTCGACGACCGCGTGCCGAAGGCGACGGCTTCCACCGCCTTCTCACCCCCGGCTTCGCAACCTTGCTCCTCCCCGACAAGTTCAAGCCTTTGGGGATCACCAAATACGACGCGAAGCGGATCCCATCCGGTGGCTCCGATGCTACGCTCTCTCCATCGAGAACGGCGGCGGCAACGGCGACACCAAGTGCCTCTACTTCCCCTTCGCACGGGACCAAGCCCCACTCACGTGGCTCGAGTCGGCCCCGGATAAGCACTCAATCGACAAGTGGGACCGGGCCGAAGGAGCAATTCACAAGCAACTTCGCGGGCGCCATGGGCCGCTCGGGTACTCGCATGGACCTTGCCATGATCAAGCGAGGAACAAGGCGAGACCCTCCGCAAGTACATGCGCCGCTTTTTCGACAAGCGCGCTACCGTCGTGGACGTCACCGACAAGGAGGTCATCGACCTCTTCCGGGACGGGCTCTACCATCGCCGCACCTTCGAAGACTTCGGCCGACGCCGCCCCAAGTCCATTCCCCACCTCAAGGACATGATCACGTCCTGGGCGGACGAAGAGGACAAGGCCAACGCCAAGTACGACGCCATCCGCGGCAAGTCCAAGCAGAACCAGGGCGGCGGCAGCGGCAGCAATCCAAACCAAGGCGGCCGCAACAACAACAACAACAACAACTTCTCGGGTTCCAACCGCAAGCGCAAGCCAGACAATACCGTCGCGGCTATCCAGCGCCCTCCGAAAGGGAACTCGAAGAAGAATTCCGGCGGGTTCAAAGACCCGTCGAAGGAGAAGTGCCCGTGGCACCCGAACGGCAACCACACCACCGAGCGGTGCTACCGGCTCGGGCATGCACTCAAGGATACGCCGGAGCCACCGCACCCTCACGATCGAAGAACAAGAAGAAGGACGGCGACGACTTCCAAGAACCCGAGAAGACCGTCAACGTCCTCTTCGGCGGACTACCCCGGGCGGGAGCGAAGGCTACTCGCCGTGAAGTGATGTCCATTTAACCGGCGGTTATGACCCCTCTCGGGTGGTCGGAGACACCCATCACCTTCTCCCCGCGCGGACCAATGGACCGGCTTCTCAGAACCGGACGTTTCCCTCTCGTCCCGAAACCAACGATGGCGGGCTCTAAGCTCAACAAGGTGCTCATCGACGGCGGAAGCGGGCTCAACGTCCTCTTCACCAAGACTGCGAAGAAGATGAACCTTGACGTCACCCCCATGCTCGACAAGAGCAACATGCCCTTCTACGGCATCGTCCCGAGGCAACGCGGCTATCCCACTAGGCTCAGTGGTGCGCCGGTTACCTTCGGGGCGTCTCGCGACAACTACCGCACCGAGTACATCAAGTTCGAGGTCGTGGATATCGAGACTTCCTACCATGCCATCCTCGGCGGACGGCCATCGCCAAGTTCATGGCGGTGCCCCACTACACATACTTGGTACTCAAAATGCCAAGTCCAGTGGTGTACTCTCCCTCCAAGGGGACTTGAAGATCTCTCACGGCCTGCGATACGAGAGGCCGTGGTGATCGCTTCAACAAACCAAGTACCCACCCCAATGATGGAAGTCTACGCCGCGTCGAAGAAGCTTGCCACAAGCGAACTCGACATCCCAGAGAAGTCTGACAGCGCCAACAAGCCTCGGCCACCCGAGGAGGTGCTCACCAAGTCGGTCGACCTCGGAACAGGCGACCCCACCAAGACCACCACCATCGGGGCCGGCCTCGACCCCAAATAGGAAGACGCGCTCATCAGCTTCCTTCGGGCTAACCGCGACATCTTCGCGTGGAAGCCGACGGACATGCCGGAGTGCCCGGGGAGCCGATCGAGCACCGCCTCAACGTCGACCCAAAGGCCACCCCCAAGCGACAACATCTCCGACGCTTCGCCGACGACGGACGGGACGCCATCAAGAAGGAGCTCGCCAAGCTACTCGGCTTGCGGCTTCATCGAGAGAAGTCTTCCATCTCGAGTGGCTCGCCAACCCCGTCCTCGTCCGCAAGAAGAACTCGAACGAGTGGAGGATGTGCGTCGACTACACCGAGCCTCAACAAGCACTTGCCCCCAGGACCCCTTCGGGTTGCCGCGGATTGATCAAGTCATCGACTCCACGGCGGCCGCGACCCCTTCTGCTTCCTCGGCGCTACTCCGGGTACCACCGGATCGCAATCAAGGAGGAAGACCAGGAGAAGACCGCGTTCATCACCCCGTTTGGCGCGTCATTGCTACACGACCATGTCTTTCGGGTTGAAGAACGCCGCGCTACTTACCAACGGGCCATCCGGGCACCGCTTCAGCGGCAACTCAACAAGAACGTCGAGGCCTACGTGGATGACATGGTTGTCAAAACCAGGGCTCCAGTACCCTCATCGACGACCTTGAAGAGACCTTCGCATCGCTACGCGAGTACCGGCCGGAAGCTTAACCCGAACAAGTGCGTCTTCGGCGTCCCTTCGGGCAAACTACTCGGCTTCATCATCAGCCAGCGCGGCATCGAAGCCAACCCCGAGAAGATCTCCGCCATCACCGGCATGAAAGCTCCCACGAGCATCAAGGACGTCCGAAGCGATGGGGTGCATGGCGGCATTGAACGATTCATCTCGAAGCTAGGAGAACGGGGTCTCCCCTTCTTCAAACTACTCAAGCACCACGAGAAGTTCGCGTGGACTGCGAGAGGCGGACCAAGCCCTTGCCCGGCTCAAGGACTTCTGTCGAAGCCGCCGGTCCTCACGGCTCCCTACAAGGGCGAGCGACCTCTTTTGCTCTATCTCGGCGCGACTACTCACGTGGTCGATCGCCATCGTTGTCGAGCGGCGGGGAAGACGGCCACGCCTACCGGTCCGGCGCCCGGTCTACTTCGTCGGCGAGGTTCTATCGAGTCCAAGGCTCGCTACCGGCCCGTACGAAGCTTCCGTACGCTCTACCTCATCACCTCGCGCAAGCTACGACACTACTTCCGGGAGTACTCGGTCTCCGTCGTCACCGACTACCCCGCTCGGCGACATCCCGAGGAACCCGGACGCCACCGGAAGGATCTCCAAATGGGGCCGTCGAGCTCGGCGCCCTCACCATGGACTTCAAGCCACGCACGGCCATCAAGTCGCAAGCTCTAGTCGACTTCATGGCGAGTGGCGGGAGAACCGACTACACCGCTCCCACCGTGCGACCGAGCATTGGGTGATGTACTTCGACGGCTCACTCAACCTCGAGGGCGCGGGCGCGGGGGTACTCCGGATCTCTCCAACGGGCGAACAACTCAAATACGTCCCGCGGATCTTCCGGAAGGTCTCAAACAACGAAGGCGAGTACGAAGCCCTCCTACACGGGCTCCGCCTCGCGGCTTCACTTGGCATCAAGCGGTCGCTAGTCTACGGCGACTCCGCGGTGGTCATCAACCAAGTCAACAAGTCCTCGGGACCGCAACAAGGAGAACATGGACGCCTACTGCCTAGAAGTCCGCAAGCTCGAGAACAAATTCTATGGTCTCGAGTTCCACCACATCGTCCGCGACAACAACGTTGCAGCAGACGTCCTCTCGAAGCTCGGATCCACCCGCGCGCAAGTACCCGCGGGCGTCTTCGTCCATGAGCTTCACGCGCCATCCATCCCGGAGCCGGCGCCACCGACCACTGTCCCAGCTAACCAACCAGCTGGGCAGGAGGTCATGATGATCGACGTGGACTGGAGGCAACCTTTCATCGACTACCTCAGCGAGCAGAAGGTCCCCTCCGACAAGAACGCAGCCGAACAACTCGTCCGCCGCGCCAAGTCTTACGTCCTCGTCGGCGACAAGCTTTACAAGCGGGGCGCATCTTCTGGAGTACTCATGAAATGCGTCCCTCGCGAAGAAGGCAAGGACATCTTGGAGGAGATCCACAAGGGTGTCTGCGGCAACCACGCGTCCTCCCGCACGCTGGTCAGCAAGGCCTTCCGGCGAGCCTTCTACTGGCCCACAGCCCTGGGCGATGCCGAAGAACTCGTCAGAAGGTGCCAAGGATGTCAGTTCTTCGCCAAGCGGCAACACGTCCCTCGCCTACAAGCTAGTCACCATACCGCCAACCCGGCCCTTTGCCTGCCGGGGGCTCGACATGATTGGGCCACCTTGCCAACCTGCGCCGGGAGGATTCAACGAGTGCGGTGGCTATCGACAAGTTCACCAAGTGGATCGAGGTCAAGCCGGTCACATGCCCCAAGGTCGACAGAGTACTCGACTTCTGGATGAACTCGTGCACCGCTATGGGCTACCCCACCGCATCATCACGGACACCGGGGTCCAACTTCAACAACCACCGAGCCGGGAGTACCGCGAGAACGGCGGAATCGACGTCGGATACGTCTCCGTCGCCCACCCACGGGCCAACGGACAAGTCGAGCGCGCCAACGGGATGGTGCTCGACGCCCTCAAGAAGCGGCTACACGACGCTCGCTAACTCAAAAGGGGGGGAAGTGGATCAAGGAACTACCCAACGCACTCTGGGGGCTGCGGACTCAACCATCCAAGCCAACGGGGCAATCCCCCTACTTCCTGGTCTACGGCTCTGAAGCCATCCTCCCTGCCGATGTCATATGGAACTCGCCAGCAGTGGAGCACTACGACGAAGGCGTCTCAGAAGACAACGAGACGAGTTGATATCGACAGCCTCGAAGAAGCTCGCTGTGCCGCCCTAGTCCAATCAGCAAGGTACCTGGAGGGTATCCGACGCTACCACGATCGCAACGTCAAGGAACGCTCCTTCAGCGTTGGAGATCTTGTCCTCCGCCGTATCCAGAACATGGAAGGACTTCACAAGCTCAGCTCCCCCTGGGAAGGCCCCTTCACCGTGCTAAGGTGGCCGAGCCGAGCTCCTACCGCCTCCAAACACTTGAAGGCGAAGAAGTCAACAACTCGTGGAACATCGACCGGCTCCGTCGATTCTACTCCTAGTCCGTTCGACTACTCGGGGTTCAAGTCCACGCGACTACATCAACACCCCCTTGCGACAAGCGACCCTCCGGTCCCGGCTCCAAGTCTCGGACTACTCTCCTCCGAGTCCGGCCCGTGCGGCTACCTACGGACCACGGGGCCGCAACGAGCATCAAGGACTCTAGCGGCGGTCTACCAAGAGACCACACTCCAAGATCCGGCCCAGCGCGGCTACTTACGGATCCGCGATCCGGCCTACACGGCTACCTACGGATCACTCACCGTAAGCGGCTACCCGCTCCGGTACTACTTAGGCGTAAGCGGCCTTCGGGTCCGAGCGACTACTTGTAACTACGGCCCCGGCCACCCGTGTGTACTTCTTCGGTAATAAAGTTTGATTGTTCATCAACTTCTTTCTTGTCTACTCCTAACGACGGGACTACTAAGTCGAGTACTACTACTCGCACCTACTCCACGATGGGCGCTCCGCACTTTGAGATCGCGGTTACGAGTACTCATTGATGGAACTTCACATTTCATTGATATATGAGATAGTTCATTACAAGCTCGTTTCCTATACAACCATGGCTACTAGCTATCTATGCGGGGCTACGGAGATTCAACTTATCGGCTACCGCTCCGCGATGGGGAGCCATCTCGCTCCAACAACTCGCGTCTTGCTCATCCGGCGGTTGGCGGCTACCCCGCCGGCGACTACCTCCACCGGGGCCTTCGGGAAGTACGACTTCATGAAGGCCGGCACTGCTTCGGGATTGACTTGGCCATATGCTTCACGTAGGCGGCCGGCCGGCTTGGCGCCTCACGAAGTCGATCCGCCAACGGAGCGATCTTGGGGCCGCCGGGTGCGGCACCGGGAGCCTCGCGATCGGGAGGGCGACCTCTTCAAGGTCCTTCGAGCCGGGCCGGAGCGCCTCGCGATCTTCGTTCAACTTCGCAAAGATTTGTAGCGGTTGACGAGATCCCGATCGAGATGCAATTCTCAACTCCATGTGCTTCTCGCACTCGAAGGCCGACTCCTTGTAGTCGAGTTCAAGTACCCGGCGGGCTTCTTGCTCCCGGTAGAAGAGATTCTTCATGCTTGATCTCCGAGCCTTTCGGTCGCTCTCACCGGCCTTCGAGTTCGCAACATCGGAACACACACAACGGGTCAGAGCTTGATGACTCCTAACAAGTACCCGACAAGTCAAGAGACATACCTTTATTCTTGTTGCGGAGGCCCTTGTTCTTCCGCACCGGCTCGTCGCTCTTCGCTCGCAAGTCCATCACGTCGTTGTGGTACTTGGCGAAGGCGGCGTCAAGCTTCGATCGCATGGCGGCCGCGTGCTTCCTCGACTTCATGAGCTGCTCCTCCAGGGCTTCAGCTCGCAGTACCGTGTCGCCGTAGCCTTGCAGCAGATTCGACTTCTCGCGGGATCGCTCCGCGACGTCCTGCACAATACAAGTTCAAGTCAAGCAGAGTACTCAACGAAAGGATTGACTACTCGGGAGGCAACGGCTACGTACCTTCATCCACTGTTCGGCTCGCCGCATCGCCTCCAAGTGCTGCGCCAACACCGCCGGTTCGACGAGATCGTCGGCAAGCAGCTCGATCCCGCCACGGCTACTCGTTGTAGCCTCCGTCATCGGCGCCGAGCGGATAGGCTCCGCGTCTTGGATCTCCGGGGATCGGATCGCCACCTCCAGGGCAACCCCTGGCGACGTGGCAGCCGCCTCCTCCTCGGCAGACTTCTCGACGGTTTCCCCCATGGGCTCGGGGGGCTTCTCCGCAGCCTGTCGGGGCTTACGGTGTCAACTCCGCATGGGCACCCCCGCAGGGATGTCACCTCCTTCGGCGCCTTGTCACCAAGGAACACGCGCATCGGCATCTACGACTACTCCTTTTGGGGCTCCATAGCTTCGGAGGAGTACTCACCTTCGACTACGACCGCCTCGGCGGCGGCGGCGCTTCGGCCGGCGGGGGCTCGGTCGCGGCTTGGGCTTCGGAGCGGGCTCCTCGACGGGCGGCGCGGCCTTTTCTCGCTTCTCGTCGCCGTGGGCTCCTCTCCGGTCCCGGCTCAAGTCCGTGGATTTCCTGCACAAGTATCCACAGAGGGTCGTCAGAAAAAATCGACTACTACAAGGAGTACAACTCATGAAGTTGTGGTACTTACAAGTTCGACCGGACGATAGTCACGGCCGGGAGCACCGAGGATGCCGGCGATATCAACCGTCCACCCTCGGCGGCGTTTCTTCCTCCGCCTCTCGACTACCGCCTCCTCCACGGCGGCGGCGGCCGGCGCGGCCAGGTCTCGCGCCCCTGCGGCTTCCACCACTTCGACGGCGGCGGTCGCGGTACTGCGCTTCCTTCGGGGCGGGGGGGCCGGCGCTCCACCGCGCCGTAAGTTCATCGACCGTGGGGGGGCCGGACTTCGGCTTCCAGCCGGTTCCCCCACTGTGGGCCACGCGCCCTCATCGCCTTCCTCCACGGGCTCTGCTGGTGGCCTCTCCTGCACAGAAGGACGACTACTCGTCAGCACCGTACTCGATCACCGGGTACTCGACTACTTTGCCCAAGATGACTTACCTCTGGAGGTGTGGTCTCTGAGACCTTCATCTTCTTGGCTACCCGCTTCTTGGCGGGGTTGCGCGGCTTCCTCGGCGGCGCAGCAAGGCTAGCCTCCAGGCTAGCCGGAGGGTCCTGGATGAGAGGTACATGAGGCAAGCCCGGACGGCTAAACCTCGACCGCAGCTGGAAGCGGTCTGCCCGTCTCCTCGTCTTCCTCGTCATCGGAGGTATCCTCCACGATGACGGGATCGTCGTCGCCTCCAACTACTCGGCGCTCCTTCACCTTCTCCACCGTTGGGATCTCAATTCCACTCGGTGGTGGCTGTGGTTCGGAGACAAACCGTTTCACATCATCCTGCGCAAAAGACACAGACGCGTCAGCAACTCTGCCACAAGTGCCTACTACTCGACGAGGCGGGTACGGCTACTTACCTCGTTGGGCGGGCGCGCGGCGGAGAACTCCTCGACAGGGCACGCCGTGTACTCCGGCATGTCCTTGAAGATCCTCGACAACCTCTCGATGATGTCGTTGTCTTCAATTTCGCCCCCGCATCCGCGACGTGTCGTCGTCGCCGGTGTACTCGAAGCCCATCGTATCCCGCGCCCGGCCGGCGGGCCGGATCCGGCGCTTCATGAAACCGAAGGCCACATGTTCGGCCCTCGTCCCGCATCCCGCAGGTCTTGATCCGTGCCGCAACTCCCCGGAGCTGGATCCCCTCTTGCATGGTGGGTTCCGTGTTCCACCACTCTTGGTGCTTGGGCTGCCGTCCGCTCGGCCCCGGCGACTCGGGATGGTGGTTCGTGGTGTAGAACCACCTCGTCTTCCGATCCGTGTTGGAGTCCACGAGCTTGTACGCCGAGTCTCGCTCGCCGGCATCTTCCCTCAACGGGATCCCGCCCCTCCGACTACTCCGGGGTTGGAGGCGCTGGGCTGCGGCTCACGCGGAAGAATTTCCTGAAGAAAACCCAATGTGGCTTGATCCCCAAGAATGCTTCGCAGAAATGGACGAAGACAGAGGTGTGGAATATTCCGTTGGGGTTCAAGTTGAGGTACTCGATGCCATAGTACCTGAGAAGCCCTTTGAAGAAATCGCTCGCTGGGAGCGCAAGCCCGCGCTCCACGAAGCGCGAGAACATCGGAATCTCGTCTTGTGCCTTCTCCATTGGATAGGGATCTCCTGCGGCGGATCTCCACATATCGATCTCCTTCTCCCTGATGAACCCGGAGTTCAACAGGGTCGCAAATCCTCGGTCTTCACCTTCGACCTTTTTCCACTCGCGGCTTGGGTCAGCGCGCGGTGGAGATGTGGGCGGCGCCGTTCCGGTGCCGGCCGCGGCAGCCTCTGCATGGCTCCTCTTCTTCCCGCCGGCCTTCGACATCTTCGACGGGGACGGCTTCATCCTCCAAGAACAGGGAGTCTTCACTCGCATCCGCTCGGGGGCTACCCTACAGCTTTCGGGTGGCGATGCGCTTGGATCTACTACGGTGGCGGCGCTCGCTGGAGTGGATCTACTTCAAGATTCAAGTGCGCGAATGACTGCAGCTCACTTGGGTGAAAACCCTAAGGGTTTCGGCTTGTATTTATAAGCCAAAACGCCTCCGTAACGGCGGCCGGATAAGTCCACGCGCGGCGACTCGCCGGGCGCGCGTGACTCTTCGTATTCCACTAGTCGACGCGCCTCACCTCGGGGCTCGGCTACTTCTACTCGACTACCTGGGACGCGGCTAGTCTCAAGAGCATCTCAGGACACATTCTCCAAGAAGACCCTTCAATTCGAGAGGAAGTACTCGACTCAAGGCTCGGGGGCTCCGTGCCACGTGTCCTTCGGTTTTTTCTCTCCGGATTTTTCGGGATTTTCTCGCCAAGGCTTCGGATAGATCCTCAGCCAGAGCCCGCGGCTCGGGGCTCGGGGGCTACTCCACGTGGATTGCGGTTCTGCAAATCGCATCTTCTTGACGGCTCCGGCTTCAAGACAAGGCAGGCTTTTTTGAAGACCTTCGGAGGCAGATTTCAAGGACGCTTGGGACTACTCGAGAAGACTTCAAGATTGCTCAAACATCAGCTGGAGTACATTCCAGCCTCGGGATGCTTCGACTACTCTTGAGGGCTTTTGACTTGTAGCACTCAGGGACGCTTGAGGACTACTTGTTAAGGCCGTCAAGACTACTTGAAGCTATCCTTCTCGACTACAAAGTACTCGGGGGCTTGTCGTATGGACCTCCCTGGGCCCACTACCTCGGTGGGTGCGGGACCGACTACTCGGTGGGCCCCCGGGACTACCGGCTTGCGCTACACGGCACCCGAAGGCGTGGAGCACAAGGACAACACGGAGTAGTACTCGGTTAGGGCCTCGTACACGTTCCGCACCGTGTAGAGGTCTCCTAGACGTACTCGACTAGTACTCCTTCCCTACTCCGACTTGTAACCCTGCCTCCCGGACTATATAAGGCGAGGCAGGGACCGATCTCAGGATCACCTCATCCAATCTCAACTCACGGCGCACTATTGCACCACCCTGTAATCGTGCCCTATCAATCCAGAGCTACGCAAATACGGACGTAGGGTATTACGCACCTCGCGGCCCGAACTCGTCTAAATTGTGTGCCGCGTGTCTCTTCCTTCTTCCTTCGAGTTACCGATCTCGGCGAGTCACATTCATCTACTTCGGGTACTCCCCGTAGTAGGTTGCCGGTCCAAAACACCGATAGGATCCAACGAATGAAACGTGGTTTAGCTTCCTTCTGTGGCCAAGAGATACTTGATGGCTGCTTGATCGGTGCAAACAATGACCTTCGAGTTCATGATGTAAGATCTGAATTTTCGAAAAGCGAATACCACCGCTAGCAACTCCTTTTCCGTAGTGGCATAATTTAATTGTGCCCCACTAAGAGTTTTGCTAGCGTAGTAAACGGCGTGAACTCACTTTCTTCCTTTCTTTGACCCAAGATCGCGCCTACGGCGTAGTCACTTGCGCTGGCACATGATCTGAAAGGTTGGCTCCAATCCGGGAGGTTGGATGATGTGAGCCACCAACGCATTTTCAAGGTCCACGCAGCCGCTAGGCACTTCTCATCAAAATCGAAAGCCACATCCTTTTGAAGAAGATGTGTTAAAGGCTTAGTGATCTTCGAGAAGTCCCTTATAAATCTTCTATAGAATCCGGCATGGCCTAGAAAGCTCCTTAAGGACTTAACATCCGTAGGAGGTGGAGTTGCTCAACCGTCTCTACCTTAGCCTTGTCCACTTCAATTCCTCTTCGGGATATAACATGTCCAAGCACTATGCCTTGCTTGACCATGAAGTGTCACTTTTCCCAATTTAATACCAAATCTACCTCCGCACACCTCGTAAGGACCTTTTCTAAGTTTGCTAAGGAATCCATGAACGTCTTCCCATAAACGGAAAAAATCATCCATAAACACTTCAACAATTTCTTCGATGAATTCCGAAAACACGGCCATCATGCAACGTTGAAAAGAGGCCGGAGCGTTGCATAGGCCGAAGGGCATCCTCCTATATGCAAATGTTCCGTAAGGGCACGTAAACGTTGTCTTATGTTGATCTTCCGGGTGAATGGGAATTTGCATGAACCCCGAGTATCTATCGAGAAAGCAAAAATAAGCGTGGTTTGCTAACCTCGAGCATCTCGTCTATGAACGATAGGGGAAGTGATCTTCTTCGTCGCTTGTTAAGCTTACGATAATCGATACACATCTGCCACCCGGTCACGGTTCTTTGCGGTATCAACTCGTTCTTCTCATTCTTCACCACGGTCAAACCTCCTTTCTTCGCACACAATGTACCTAAGCTCACGCATCTTCGCTATGCGAACCGGTAGATGATTCCGGCATCGTTAACTTCGATAACCTCTTTCTTTACTACCTCTCGCAGGCGAAGCATGAGTTAGCCTCCTTCGTGGTCCACTACGGGCTTACATTGGTCTTCCATTGGTATACGATGAGTGCAAAAGGTCGTTTAATACCTTTGAGATCATTAATTGAATATCCAATCACCTTCCTATGTTTTAATAAAATCGCAACGCTTCATTTTCTTCGGGACTCAACTCGTCGCTTACAATGACTGGATAAGTTTTGTCTGGGCCCAAAACTTCATATTTTAATCCCTTGGGCAAAGGTTTAAGGTCTACCTCGGGCACTTGCGTTCCCTGGTTTGGATTTCTCCTATGTCTTCGAATTTCTCTTCCTCCACGCTACCATCATGCGCTCTAAGCCTTTTGTCGCTTCCCTAGTTCTTCATCTTGTTGATTACTAATTTGATTTTCCATCGCTCTTTGCAGCGGGTCTCTAAGGGTTTCAACAAAACAAAGACTATCTATCTCTTCTACTTCTTCATCTTCGGGAGGAAAGGTGTAAGGTGTTTAGAAGCACGAAGAAAGTTATATGTGTACTTTGTTCCATTAAGGTTCGTTGTTACTTTGCCTTCTCCGCATCTAACACGGCATCAACCAACTTAAGAAAAGGCCTACCTAAGATTATGTGATCATGATTACTATGGTAAGCATCAATAACAAAGAAATCGGTTGGTATATAGTTTCTAGAGATTTTTACTTTCATGTTGCAAGCAATACCTAGAGGTTTGGATAGTTCACCATCTCCCATAATTAATTTCGTTGATGTTGGAGCTAAGTCTAGGTTGTGGTCTTGAACTTTATCGTAAATTTTAGAAGATAGAACACTTACTTGGGCTCCGATGTCGCATAAAGCCTTGCATTTGCCGTTGATCTCGCAACTCAAGTGTGGCGTCATCTTCTCTTCTTCTTCGCATCCTATCGAGTAAATTTCAGCAAGGCGAGCGTATGCGAGGATGCTTCGCTTCTGATCCCCATGCGGATTCTCTTCACCTCGGCAATATGTTCCGATCCACCACGTCATCTCCAAAGAGCTTTTCAAAATCTCACCGTGGTTTCGAGGTCGTATGAATTTTCAGCTTTCTTCTCCGGTGGGAAATCCACTTCAATGCTCTGTCATTCCCTTGATTAGGGAACGGTCTTCTCTTGTCGAATACTTCTTCGTAATCGATAGGAACCCAATCCATTGGTTCGAACTCCTTTAGTGGCTTCGCGCTTGACATGCTTCTTCTCTTTGTTCGTCTCATTCGGCGAAGTCGACGCTTGGTGTAGTTCTTGACTTGATGTGTTCTTGTCAAGCTTTTCCATGATTGGCTCCTCTTTTGTGACTTCCGGGGTTGCCTCTTTAGAAAAATCAGCAAGCTTCTTCTTCCTTGGAATTGTATTCCGGCTCTTCCGCAAGTCTTGTCTCCCAATCTTCTTCGCATGGCAGCCGCTTTTACTAACTTTTGTAGAAGTTGGGCGGCTCGTGAGTGTTTTCTCCATGAGATCCCCACCTGCACACATTTCGACGTGTTGCATGCAACTAGGGTTAGGGAAAAGAAAATGCATGCAAGAGTACGCGACCGGTGAAGCCTTGTTTTGGTCCTTGTTCGATCAACTACATTAAACCTATCACAGCTTGGTCTATCCCTTCCTCTTCTCCTTGCATGAAAGCATCACTTGCCTCCTTAGATGTTGAACCTTACACTGAAAGAACTTCTCGCAAAACTTCTTTGTCAACGTTCCAATTGCCTTCAACTTCAAAGGACGCAACCGAATACCATGTCTTTGCTTATCGGCAAGTGAGTAGGGCAGATTCCATTTGAACCATTCATCGGGAACTCCTTCTTGACGCACCGTGTTGCATATTGTCATCAAATCCCTTATGTGTCTATATGGGTTCTCCGTAACCATCCCTTCAAATGGGTTCGCCGCCACCATCTTGATGATCTTGGATTTAATTCATACTTGGTCGCTTCGAGCTTCGAATCCGACTCTTGTACTTTTATGTCTTCACATCGAGGGCGTTTAACCTTTAATGATTTCTCCGGTTCTTCCACGGGCTGATTAAACGCCATCTAGACAATAAGATAAACAAAATCAAAACAAGTGTTTTCTAGATAGTATATGTTAGATAAAGTAAATAAAAGATAAACGAAAATATAAACTAAGTTAGATGCAAACGATAACTAAGAATAGAACGGTAAGTGCCAGAAAAAGGGGGCTTGTTGACGGATAAAAGCACGTATCCCTCTACGATCCGCAAGCGTACGGACCCCACACTCCTTTCACCACGGGATTCCCAAGGTTCTTGTCAACCCGCGGAGCAAGGGGATTATAAGCGTTCGATCTACAATGACACACTAGCTACTAAAACCCTAACTATTATTATGCTAGAAAACAACTAAACTACACTAGAGAGAACATAAGATATCAAGATAAAAGACACTCGCCCATCGGCTCACGATGCTAGAGCATGCAATCGCTAAAGACATGAAAACCAATCGAATCTATTCGTGGTTGTGATTCACGGTTTCGCCCTTTCCCTCCTCTCGTAATCGGCCACTACGTGAAGGTATTCGTGACTAGACCTTTGATGGACACGGCGTATTGAATGGATCCAAGGAAGTATTGGAGCTCGTACTCCCTTTATGGCATGGTAGCTAACCTTAAGCATTAAGTATATTCGCACAAGATGATAGATAGATAATCCGACAAAGTGCTATTACATCTCAATATCGATTACAACCCATAATGGAATGAGAAGACATTACCCATCAAGTGTGCCGATCATGGCACCGTTGATCATGGTTTCCCTTCCGCCGGTGTCTTCCTTCTTCTCCACGAGAGGGTGCTTCCTTCGAGGTGGTTGATCTCCCGCAGGAGATCTTCCTCCTCTCTCTAGCTTGTGGATGGCCTTCTGGTGCGAATGACTCCTCCTCGGTGTTGGCGGCGCCTCGGGGCTTTTAGGTTGAAGATCCTTCGAGGGCAAGGAAAACGGGACCGAACCGGCCACCAGAGTGGGCCGGGCCGCCGGCCCCCGGCCCACCCGCCCCGGTTCGCCGCCTTTGCTCCGTGGGTCCTCATGCAATTTTATGTAATTTGCCCCTCCACTTGCATGATTTTGATGTTGTTATCCTCGTTGTCCAAGATGGAGGTTCTCTTCGCATGAAGTTCGATCTTTTACGCTTCAATCCTCGGGGTGTTCCTCAGCACTTCTGGCCCCGCCACCATTGGAAGTGATTTCATCAAGCCTTTCTGCGGAACACGAACAAGACTTCGTAAATACTTTTGAACTTGTTGCGAATCCGTCTTATGTCCATGTTTTCCTACATAAACACAAATACTCTCAAATGCATGCACAAAGATGAACTTGTTATATGATTAGTGTGCTTAGTGGCGGGTTAGTTCATAATCAAATCCAAACCAAAGTGTAATGAACATGCTAGGTGCACCAAAATACACCAACACACACCATCGCGCAAAGGTTACTAACCGTTGACGGTGAAAATCCGTCAACCTAGCCATGAGTTTACCTTTCGGTGTTGGCATGAATTTTATACCTTATCCATTGGTACCAACCCCCGTGTAACAAGTTCACGTGTGCATGCTTTAAGTTTAATGTTTATGCAGGATTTAGTGTTGAATGCAAGACTTTTGGGATAAGTTCATCAAGCACCTCATGACAAGACTCAGTTCAAACAAGTCATGCAATGAAGCAACACACTCCAAGAAGCCGGGGACTTGATCCGAGAACATCTACGTACCCAGGACCCGACCGTAAAAGTGCTGAATCTTGCAAGACAAGGAGTTGAGTCCAATTCGGAGAGTAGAAACCGACGACATGGACTCACATGCGAAGGGGAAGCATCCAGTAAGCAAGGGAACCGACCTCGGCGAAGGAGCCCACGGGCTGGGCCTAAATGGGCCCAGGCCGGCCGGCTCCAGTCCGGTCGGCTGTGCCCATTTTGGGCCCAAAACTGTCGCCCTTGCCCTAGCCGCCAATCGGGCTATTTATGTCCTTTCGACCGGCAGCCTACGTGCAGAAGATTTCGTCTTCGGCCGCCGAGAAGCGTAGAAGAGAGGACACCATCTAGGAGAGGAGAGGGTCGAGCTAGTTGACTAGGGTTTCCCTAGCCGACGTGGGAACTCGTGCGACACCACGTCGAGCTTCCCGAGCTACAAGACTGGTCAAGGATCCCAAGTGGTGATCTTGTGTATGTATCATTGTGCTTATAGTTGAATTATCAAGTTGAATCTTTTCTCGCCGATCAAGTAAGCTTCTCGAAGATTTCGTTTTTCGATC
Source organism: Cenchrus americanus (assembly GCA_947561735.1). Taxonomy (NCBI): domain Eukaryota; kingdom Viridiplantae; phylum Streptophyta; class Magnoliopsida; order Poales; family Poaceae; genus Cenchrus; species Cenchrus americanus. Next base: position 4,508,944 of record OX387240.1, on the reverse strand, counting down.
GGCTTTGCTTATTTCCAATTCTATTCTCGAGATAGATTACATAGGGTGTTCTCGTAGCCGCGTGGCTAGAGGTACACGGATCCTCCGAAAGAATCTCGACTTGTCTTTGATCCTCGCCCTAAGCTCCCGCCGCATGAATAGGATACGTTGCATTTAACGGGGTCTCGAAAGGCGGATGTTTTCGGATTTGGACGGGAAACCACGATTTAAAGAGGTGCTTTTATTAAGTATTCAATTTGCTACTTCTTCTCTTGCTTGGAACTTCAACAAAAGGCTTACCCCGATCCCTCTAGATCGGTTTATCTACCCAATCTTACTTTGTTTTCTCCGGTTTTTAGTAGATTAGATTCGTTTTGTGTCTTTTACTTAGATGCATTAGGTCTTTTATCAATTATTGAAGATTAATTGGCTTTAATAGATTAAGTCTTGCGTCACACATTTGTTCCACGGATTCGATACCTTGGGTTCACCACTCGAGGGAAGAAGGGTCCCTTGACTACGACGGGAGACTTGTACGCTTGCGAGTCACGAACGAACTTTGATACAAACATTAACCGTCAACAAGCCCCTTTTTTCCGGCGCGTTGCCGGGGAACAAGTGATCAAGATTTGATTTTTTATTGCTTTTTTTTGTAATTTTCAGTACTGATTTTGTTTTATTTTTACATCTATTAAAATTTGATCATCCTCAAAATACATCTAATCTAGTTTGTCTAACTCTAGTCTTTATAGATTTGTTTTGTTTTCTAGTTTTTTTCTCGCATACTTTGTTTATTGCTAACCCTAACGGGAGATGGACGGCTACCTCTCCAACAAACCCAATAATTTTGTGGATGATCCGGAAAAACTTTACGGAGCTAAGGAGACGCGAAGCACATCAAGCTAAAAAGTTGGATTTTGTAGATTCGGAGTCGGAAGACAAAGGATCGCAGAATCTCCGGAGAATTCACCACCTCAAAGTCCGCGGGAGAATCGACTTCCACCAATGGGTGACCAACCATCGGAAGAACGCAAGATTGGGGAGCTATGCACCCGACATCATCGACCTACCAATCTTGAACCTCGAGGAGATCGGAAGACCGTTCGAGATCAAGACCTCAACCATCCGCATGGTGCAACATTCACCCTTCACCGGCAAAGAGGATCCGAACCTTCACCTCCAAGCATTCATTCAACTATGTCAAACTTTCAACATGGATGGGGTGACTCAAGATCAAATGAGGGCAAGGCTTTTTCCGCTTTCACTACTCGGGAAGGCTTTGCAATGGTTCCACTCTCAACCGGCGGAGACGGTGCAAAAATTGGAACACGTTGATGAAGGCTTTCATGAAGGAATACTACTCACCGGGTAAAACTCAAAGCTTGCGTAATAAGATTGCCACCTTTGTTCAATATCCTACAGAAACTATCTCGGAGGCATTCGAGCGCTTCAACGAGTACACCCGAGCGGTTCCACATCACAAGTTCCCGAAAGAAGACCTCGTGCAAAAGTTCTATCAAGGACTCACCATGGTGTCAAGGACGATCATCGATGCATCGACGGGAGGATCTATCATCGAGCTTACACCGACGGAAGCTTTCACGCTATTCAAGAAGGTCGCGGATAATGACACGTGGGCGTCATCCGGCGCCTACATCCGCTCAACCCATGGGGAATGTCAAAGGAGTCTTGCAAGTGGAGAAGGAAGACATACTTGAAGGCACGGTGGCGGAGCTGCAGGGTATGCCAGGTATGCACTGGCATACCCTGCGATCCCGGCAAGTGCTAGTGTATGTATACGTATTTGCAAAAAAAAATAAAAGAACACATGCATGTGTGCACATGGAGCCCAACCTAGCAACGTCCAGCAGCCAGCCAGACCGAGAGAGGGAGGCACGAGTCAGGCCCATGCGAGCATGCGGCCCATACTCCCATAGGGTATGCCGTATGTGACAGACTGATTCTACGACAAGCCGCCGGCCGGCGCTAATTCACAGAAATCACGCACGGATCCCATCTTCATCTTCGGACTCCCGGCGTCTTGCGTCCGTGTGCCGCCGTGCGTCCGTAGCGATCGAGATCGAGGCGGTCAGCGGCGGCGTGCGGATCGGTATCACCGAATCACCTTGCGTCTCGGCCGTCGACTCTCATCCTCGTTTCGTTTGGCCTTCCCCCGCGCGTCGCATGCGCCGCCGTCGCATCGCTCGCCGTAGTCCTACAAACCGTCGACCGCACCGCATCTTGGTGAATGAGATTCTATTTTTGTTCTTTGTTTTTTCTAATAAAATTTATGTGTTCTTTAATTGATAATGCCTATTTGCTAATTAACGCTAGGATTTCAAAATCATCTATGACACAGTGAGGGCGAGGAGTCGAGGATTTGTCCCAACATCAGAGTAGGTCAAGATTGATCTTTTGTTCAATAGTCATATCATGTGAGTGATCCATAATCGAATATTTGAATGCGGGAGTTCAATTGTGCAAGTGCAATTTATTTAATTAGTTGACATTGTGTTTTTTTAATATTTTTGCAGTTATGAAAAGAAACGGAGATATTGCATTTCTTTTTCAAAGGCATGAAGCAAAGAAGAAGGCTGCGGCAACAACCACTACCTCTAATTGCTCTCCTGATCCTGATCCTGTTGAACATGTGGTGGAAGAGGCGACTCATGAAAGAGTAGCGAAGGAAATTATAAATCCTATGCCACCGCCATCGTCACCGTCGCCACCACAACGGTCTTCGTCGCCACCGTTTATGACATCAACCGCCTTCCACGAGATCCGGGTGAAAGATGTCCTATTTTAAATTATCCCGTTAATGATCGAGATGCAATTCGAAGAGCATATATTACTAAAGGTCCATTCAAACCTTTTGCACATGATTTTCCAAAAAGAAAGATTTCAGATAGGGATCGGGGATTCAACTATTGTTGGATGTACAATCATGATTGGGTTGAGTATAGTATTAAGAAGGATGCTGTGTTTTGCTTCATATGTTATTTGTTCAAGAAGGGTACCGGGTCAAACAGATTTACTATTGATGGTTGGAAGAATTGGAATATAGGAGAGAGTGCACTTCGCAAACATCTGGCTTCTAAGGCACATATCGCAGCTCAAGAGAGATACATTGGCTTTATAAATCCCAAGGTAGCAATTGATTATAATATTGAGAAGTGGAGTGATGAGGATCTTCGTCTTTACAAGAAAAGGTTGACTTATTCACTTAGGTGTATCAAATTTCTTTTGAATCAAGGGTTGGCATTTCGTGGACATGATGAAAGTAAAGAATCTAGCAACCAAGGGAATTTCATTGAGCTTTTGAAATTTCTAGCCGAAAATAGTGAAGAAGTGAATAAATATGTTTTGGACAATGCTCCAGGTAATTGTACATTGACTAGCCCAGACATACAAAAACAAATTATTCACTGTTATGCCTTAGAAACTAGAAAGAAGATAATTGAAGAACTTGGTGATGAGCCCTATGCAATTTTAGCTGATGAGTCTAGTGATATATCACATAAAGAACAACTAGCTCTTTGCTTGCGTTATGTTGATAAATTGGGAAGGCCCTGTGAGCATTTTATTGGAGTTGTTCATGTGGATGACACTACCTCTTTATCACTTAAGGATGCAATTGAAGGCTTACTTGTCAGTCATGGCTTGACTATGACTCAAATCCGTGGTCAAGGATATGATGGGGCTAGCAACATGAAAGGGGATATTAAAGGCTTGAAAACATTGATCATGCAAGAATCACCTTCTGCTTATTATATTCATTGTTTTGCTCATCAACTCCAATTGGTTCTTGTTGCTGTTGCCAAGGGAAATTCTGATTGCAAGACTTTTTTTTGATCAAATATCTATCTTGTTGAATATTGTTGGAGTTTCTTGTAAGCGTCATGACATGCTTAGAAAGGCTAGGCTTGAGAATGTCAAGAAAGCACTTGATTGTGGTGAAATTGAATCTGGAACTGGATTAAATCAAGAGATGGGTTTGCCTAGGCCTGGAGATACTCGATGGGGATCTCATTACAAAACCATATGCAGCATCATTACTATGTATGAAGCAATCCATGATGTAATGGTTGATCTTGGAGATGATCCTTCATATAAGGATGATTGGACGAAAATACATTTTGTGACTGGAGCATTTGAGAACTTTGAGTTTGTTTTCTTTGCACACTTAATGTATATTATTCTTGGATACACAAACGAGTTATCTGAGTGTTTGCAAAGAAGAGAACAAGATATTCTTAATGCAATATCACTTGTTAATGTGGCAAAGAAAAGAATGCAAGAATTGAGGTCTGATGGTTGGGATAATTTTCTTGAGAGGGTGATTTCATTTTGTCATAAACATGGTGTTGATGTTTCTGCTATGGATGGTGATTATATTCCTTATGGAAAATCAACAAGGAAAGCTCGTGCCCGAAAGCAAACCAATGATGATCACTTCAGAAGAGAAGTATATATTGGTGTCATTGATCAAATAAGTCAAGAACTTGATAATCGGTTTGATGAGATTAATATGGAGTTGTTGTCTTGTATGGTGGCCTTCAGTCCTTCTAAATCATTTCAATCTTTTGATGCACAGAAGCTACGCAGACTAGCTGAGTTCTACCCAAAGGAGTTCTCAAAAAATAACTTGCTCAAACTTGAATTGCAGCTAGATAATTATATTGATGACATTAGACAGGATGATGAGTTCCAAGGTCTAGAAAATATTGTTGATCTTTCAGTTAAGCTTGTTGAAACAAAAAGGCACAAAGTGCATGATATGGTTTATGAGCTTCTCAAATTGGTATTGGTTCTACCCGTGGCAATGGCAAGTGTTGAAAGGGTATTTTCTGCAATGGTTTTGGTGAAAACAAAGTTACGAAATAAGATGGGAGACAATCTTTTGGATGATTGTCTAGTCACTTTCATTGAGCGAGCTATTTTCTTTCAAGTTGATGAAGATGATATAATAAATACATTTATGTCCCTTCGAAAGCGTAGAATAAATTCATCAGCAAATTAACATTGTAAGTCTCAGGTTGGTACTCTATCCGTATGGCTTCGAAACTATTTATATTGGATGGTTTTACTTATTCTATTAATCTAAGAATGATTGTGTTACTTAGTGCACATATACTGAATTACGTTATCAACTTTTTCAATATATATGGAATTGGTAAAATGGATTTACTGAATTGTATATAAATTTTTTTTGAGCGGCATACCCTAAGCTCAAATCCTAGATTCGCCACCGTGAAGGCAAGATCGACTCGCTCATGAGGAGGTTGGAGAAGATGGAGATAGAAAAGAAAGAGGCTCAAGACTTGAAGGCCGCCGAAGCAAGGTCCACATGCGAAGAATGTGGAGAGTATGGCCATGTCCGCAAAGATTGTCCGGAGGAAGCCAAAGTGCTCGACTACATGAGGAAGGGAGAATTGCCGAACTTCCGCTACGGGCAAGGTAGGCCTCAATTTAATGCAAGCTCATCTATTCCTAACGCGGTTCCACTTCGGATACAATTGAAGGAGTTCATGGATGAGCAAGCTAAGATCAACAAGGACACCGTCACCAAGTTCAAGACCATAGACAAGGTGTTGGAGAACATCGATAGCAAGGTGACGGAGGTCGGAAGTTCCAATCATCAAGTGCTCAACATGATGAAGATGCTCGAGACGCAAGTTGGACAACTTGCGGGGCGCCCTCACTAATGATGAAGGGAAGCTTCGGGACAACCCAAATGTCCCGAATCGGCGAAGGCCATTCAAACGCGTTCGGGGAAGGAGACCGAAGATCCGGAACGTTCCGCGGGAGCAAGGAAGCTTAAACCGTCCACCGAGGTGGAAGGAGCTCGCTAAAGAGAAGGTTACGGGGATCGTCACCGAGGAACCCGAATTCGAGATGCCGGAGGATGACACGAGGATACCGCAACTCAAGCCACGCTACTTCCGAGGTAAACTTGACAACCACTTTGAGAAGTTTGTGGAAGTTGTGCGTAGACTTAGCATCAACATGCCGTTACTAGATGCCCTACAAGTACCTACATATTCTCGTTACTTTAAAGATATACTTGCAAATAAATATGAGATAGCAACGCTCGGGGTAGATCATGTCAAAATGTCCGAGGAGTGTAGTGCGGCTATTGCTTATGGGCTAGAGAAGCAAAAAGACCCCCGGTGCCCTACAATTCCATGTTCAGTTGGTTCTTTCAACTTCGAGAAGGCGTTATGCGACCTTGGAGCTAGTGTGAGTGTCATGCCAAGGGATGTGTTCGAGAAGTTACGCCTACCAATGGAGCCTACGGGAATATGTTTGGAGTTGGGTGACAACTCCATTCGCTATCCCTTGGGCATTGCTCGAAGATGTACCCGTGAAGATTGGACACCACTTCATCCCCGTCGACTTCGTTGTGCTCGAGATGGGAGAGAGGGAGAAGCCGCCGCTCATCCTAGGGAGGCCGTTCCTCAAGACCGTGGGAGCAACTATTGATGTTGGCAAGGGGGAGATCATGTTCGATATCAACGGAGAAAGGAGTTCCTTCAAGTTCCGTCCAAGGATTGAGGCATGCAACATGATTGGAGTGAAGGGAGAACCAAAACAAACGGAGGGGCTGAAAAAGAAGAAGGAGCCGAAAAAAATGAACGTAACGAAAATCAAAGAAGGTGTTGCATCCGTCAAGACAAAGGAAGAGAAGCCGCCTGTGAAGACCAAAAAAATGACTAAGCCAACTAAGCCGGAAATCAAGCCCGCGCCCAAGATGGTGCGGAAGTGGGTACCCAAGATTGCAACGCCCGCAAAGAGCGTTGATCCGGAGTAATCAAGTGAAGAAGTCTAGCTATAGACTATAAACGAAGCGCTAGGCGGGAGGCAACCCGTTTCGTCAAGTCAAGTCAAGAATAAGCTACGGGAGGACAACCCGATTCCAGGTTTTTCGAGTATTTTTAATAATTTAGTTTTTGAGTTTTATTACGCAAAGACATTAGACTTAGAAGTGGTTGAACAATATTAGAGATATAATTCTTGATTGAATGTTTGCTTTATCATAAACCCTTTGCATGAACCCTCCTATGTGCTTGTTTGATTCTTTTCTTTTCGAGAAACCCCCCAACCAAATAATTTCAGAACCTTAAAGCAACCTTTCACCCTCATTATGGTGCTGAGGTTGGCTTATTTTTCATGCTAAAACCACACGAGTAGAGCCACGATTTATATTCAAGTGCTATAAAAATTCAGCACGTGGTAGGACTCGCGTGAACCTAGAAATCAAAGCTTTTGGTTGGTTTTAAAAATCTTTATCCTTGGTTTCTCTAGGATTAGAATTTTTCTAAGCCTATTCTAATTTTGTTTTATTCAAAATCTTTCTTATTTAGCCAAAATTAGAACCTAAACCTATGCCCCCATGATCAAGCCGGGAAAACGTTCGCTCTCAACCGATGAAAGCAAACTTTACCGGTAAGACCAAAATCGACGTAGTCGAAAAATATTTTCGACTTACATTTGTTTTTAATGGTTTAAAAACTTCTCTAAAATTATGCTTGAGCTCTTGCATGGCTCTGAAAAATATTTTAAAATTCGAATTAGAGGAGTGCTTAACCTTAAACACACCTAAATGGAGGCAATCAAGTTTGAATTAATCATGCATGCACCATTGGATTCCCTTTTATCAACTTTCACCAATTCCACATGCAAAGGACAAGCATGGTGGGCAGCAAGCATCAACTTTGCAGGATTTTCATGGTGGCATGTGAAGCAAGTGGAGCTAGGGAGCATGGACATGACCCAAAGCATGGAGCATCAAGTGGGAGGACCAATAATTCAAGGAAAGGAGTGGACGAGAGCGTTTGGGCGGTGCAACTCGTGGACCACGCGGGCGGGGAAAGTTGCGGAGGCGAAATGATCGTGCCGGGAGAAAGACGCGCCGAGGAGGAGCCGTTGGAGCCCCGGGCCGGCCGGCCCAGCCGGCCCGGCCCGCCCTATAAAAGCAGCCCCCCGGCGCCCGTTTTTCGCAGGCAAGCTTCCCTCTCCTTCCCTTGTTTGTGTGTTCAAGTTTGTGTGCTCAGAACCTCCGTAGACTTAGCCAACCATCCCAAGCTTGATAGCTCAAGAAAAATCCACATCCTTAATCCACTCAAAGTCCACATCCGAAGCAAAGAGTTTAAGTGCCTAGTTTACCGGTTGCAACCCGGAATTTTAGTTGAAAAAAGAGTGCAGCAACCATGTGGAAGAAGACCACAAGTCTCTTCTCTAAGAAGAAGAGTTCGTCGTCGTCCAAGCCGTCATCAACCACGTCTTCGAGGAGGCACTCGGTTTCCGAGTCTCCCCGGAGCATGGAGACGGACACGGCACCACCGAGGAGGAACGACGCTCTCCTCCTTGGTGGTGTGAGGGCTGCAAGAAGCACTTCCATGAGGTTCACCGAACCTCGTGGGCACACGGAGGAGCAGCCCGCGCCACCACGACGATTGACTCGCTCAACCGCACCACCTCCTTACACCCCGACACAATCTTCGTACGACTTCATCATCTTGTCGGCGGAGGAGGAGGATAGGCTCGCCAATCTTGAGAAGAGGCTTGTGCCAAACGTCGAGTTCGACGACCAAGCACTCTACACCTTGGGTTTTTGCACCGACATATACTACATGTTGGGGCACCTCGGGTGGGTGCAGTTCTCCAACGGAATATCGGTGGACACCCATTTGGGTTACGCCTTGGAAATTTTGATGACTATTGCACCCATCGTTGATGATGATGGGGTGCAAAGCTTGTCATTCCGTTTGGAGGGAATCGAGCAAGTGGTTCCCTACGAGCACGTAAGGGAGCTGCTTGGATTCCACAAGGGAGCTCCGGAGAAAGTTGACGTGCCTCCCGCATGTTGGCGGAATTTTGGGGCATGATCTCCGGAGAAGCCCATCAACAACGCAATTGCATCCGCAACCCCATTATCCGGATATTTCACTCTTGGATGTGCAAGAGGGTATTGGGGAGGATGAGGGAAACAAAGGTGACCGACACGGAGTTGAATTGGCTATACTCGGCTCTAATTGCCAGGCAGCCAATTGACCCCTCTTACCTCATGATCAACCGTTGGTGTTGTGAAGCAACATCGGGGGCTGGTAATATTGGTTCGGGGTGTTACCTCTCCATGTTGGCCTTTTCCTTGCGGCCGGGGATCGCAAGAAACCCCGCTCACCTTTTGCGTGGTACCTCTCTCGGTTTTGAGTACTTGCGGCAAGGCAAGTACATTAGTGGAGATGAGAGAGGAGGTTATCGGTTGGCCATAGTGAACCTCCCCCTTCCGAATGAGAGGCTTAGGCTTTTCACCGAAGGAAGGGAAGATTGGTTGGAAGAAGGACTACTTGTCCCCGCAAGGAAGAACAAAAGAGGAAGAATCGTAGAGGAGGGAACATCCTCCGCACAAGCAAGCGGAGCACAACCCAATGTGCAACCATTTGGCGGGGTTCCTCCTCCGCCAAGTTATTACGGAGGGTCTCAACAACAAGCATGGGGGGTGGTGCACCGGTACCCCCACAAAATTATGTTGTGCCCAACGCTAACTTCGCGGAGTCCTACGCTCATCATCCCCAACCACAACAAAGCATGGCCATTATTGGAGGGTATGCCGCAAGAAATGCTCAAAACATCGCAGCCATCCAATCTAATGGAGCCCAACTTGGTGAAGGCAACGCAAATATTGCCTTTGAACTTGGACGCCTTCACCTTGTGGAGCCAAATCAATTCGACGGAGGAAGCGTTCAACCATATTATGAGCAAGGGTATTATTATCAAGACTATCAACATCAACCACCGGCGGAGGACTAGAAGATTTAGGAACTTTAGTTTTCTTTTCTTTTCTTTTTCTCTGTAATTTTCAGCTTTTGCTTATGTGTGTTTGCGTAGTATTTTCTGTTTTTATTTAATTTTCAGCAAGCATGTTTTGTTTATTTTCAGTGTGTATTTCAACTTGATGTCACCATTAATAAAGACACCACCTTGATTTTATCATTGGAAAAGTTACAAAATTCGTGCCATGATGATATATGATTAAAATTGCAGCTTTGTTCATCTTTGTAGTTGATTTATGCATGTTTAAGCTAGTGCTCTCTTAAAAATGCAGATCTGAATTTATTTAAATGCTAGCTTAATTTTCAGCGGAGGTTATGATTAAAATAAAGACCCATAGTGTTTTATGTGCTCTCAAGTTATGAATAGATTGAAGATGTCTTTTATGCTCAAAAATATTGCTAACCTTGTCACGAATATCACTTGTGTGTTGCTCAACCTATCCAAAGCCTTATATATATTTGAGTGCATGAACCTTAGTGTACAAGATTTATTTTTGAGTGAGTTATTGCAGGCCATGATTTCTCTGGCCCGAGACTAAGAAGCTGGTCATTCCGTTTTTGCGTATCTATCTTTTTGCTAACCTTTTATCCGTGCATTGTGTATCCCCGCATCGGTGATCTCACAAACTTCGCCGGATATCCACCCTTAAACCAAATATCATCTTTTTGTGATTACCTCCTTGAGCACAACCTATCATTGAGGATGGACCATCAATTCAAGGAAGATCGCAAGACGGTGCCAACGTTGAAGATTTCAAGTATCTCTCCAAGGAAAAATATCTCCGTACCTACCTTATTTTTCGCCTCTTTGCTCGAGGACGAGCAACGTCTAAGCATGGGGGAGGAGGTAGGTACGGTGCGGTTTTAGAGTTCAAAAGGGAGTATTTTAAAAAAATATATATAATGATGAAAGAAAAAAAAATCCGGTGATATTCATGACTTTCAAGGTATAAAAAATCAAAACTTCGTTGTGAAAGTCATGGACCGAATAAATGACGAGGAAAGAAAAAAAATGAATGAATGAAAGAAAGAAAAGAATGAGAAATATAAGAAAGAAAAAAAAAATATATTTGTGCGTAAAGTGAACTCCCCGGTTCTCTAAGAGTGCATTCAAGGCTTCAAGATAAAAAGATCCATTCTCATTTTCCAACCATGTGCAATCCGATAACGAGGACTTCTTTTGTGCCTTGGGATCACTCTTTGCCATTTGCACATGTCCACTCATCTAAAGTGTGTGTATTTTTCTCTTTCCCCTCCTTGATTTAACATTATTTTCCAATGACCTTTTTGACGAGTCTCGGTAAGACCATGAGAAGCTTGTCTTGTTTTGACAACACCTCATTTATAAATTCTTGTTAGGACTAAACTTTCCCAAAGCTCCATATAAAGCCTACCACATATATATGAGAGGGAAAGGAGTAGAACATATAGGCTCGAGAGACAAGTGAGATGAGAGTTTATGAGCAATGCATGAGATGATTTAAATTTGTGAATTTGGTTTAGTTTTTCTTTATCTCGATCTTTATTTCAAAAATTCTGAGATCTATTTAAAACTTTGTGAGCATGTTAATACTTGTGGGATAAGCTTAATGAGAATCTACCCTCCGTAGAGATGAAGGCTAGCATATTATGGAACTTCAATGAATTAAAATTTTGAGAGCATTATGTTTTCTCATGTGTAATCAAGTGCAAGGTTTAAACATTGTTTAGCAATGATGATATCCATCGAAGGCTTACTCGAGGACGAGCAAGGTTTAAGCATGGGGGAGATGTTGACGGTGAAAATCCGTCAACCTAGCCATGAGTTTACCTTCGGTGTTGGCATGAATTTTATACCTTATCCATTGGTACTAACCCCCGTGGTATAACAAGTTCACGTGTGCATGTCGTTTTTGGAGTTTAATGTTTATGCGGGGATTTAGTGTTGAATGCAAGACTTTTGGGATAAGTTCATCAAGCACCTCATGACAAGACCTTGAAGTCCCGAACAAGTCATGCAATGAAGCAATATTAACTCCAATAAGCCGGGGACTTGATCCGAGAAGACGACGGACTCCGGGGACCCGACCGAAAAAGTGCTTGAATCTTGCAAGACAAGGAGTTGAGTCCAATTCGGAGAGAAACCGACGACATGGACCTACATGCGAAGGGGGAAGCATCCGGTAAGCAAGGGAACCGACCTCGGGCGAAGGAGCCCGCGGGCCGGGCCTAAATGGGCCCGGGCCGCCGGCCCGGGCCCGGTCGGCCCGGAGCCCATTTTGGGCCCAAAACCGTCGCCCTTTGCCCTAGCCGCCAATCGGGCTATTTATAGTCCCCCGACCGAGAGCCACGCGAGAGAAGATTTCGTCTTCGGCCGCCGAGAAGCGAGAGAAGAGAGGGACACCATCTAGGAGAGGAGAGGGTCGAGCTAGTTGACTAGGGTTTCCCTAGCCGACGTGGGAACCTTGCAAGGAAGACCACGTCGGAGTTCCCGAGCTAGAAGCAAGATCAAGGAAGGATCCCGGTGGTGATCTTGTGTATGTATCATTGTTATAGTTGAATTATCAAGTTGAATCTTTTCTCGCCGATCAAGTGTTTCCTCGAAGATTTCGTTTTTCGATCGGCTTTGCTTATTTCAATTCTATTCTCGAGATAGATTACATAGGGTGTTCTTGTAGCCGCGGTGGCTAGAGGTACACGCCGGATCCTCCGAAAGAATCTCGACTTGTCTTTTGACTCGCCCTAAGCTCCCCGCATGAATAGGGATACGTTGTGACAGAACGGGGGGTCTCGAAAGGCGGATGTTTTCGGATTTGGACGGGAAACCACGATTTAAAGAGGCTTTTATTAAGATTCAATTTGCTACTTCTTCTCTTGCTTGGAACTTCAACAAAAGGCTTACCCCGATCCCTCTAGATCGGTTTATCTACCCAATCTTACTTTGTTTTCTCCAGTTTTTAGTAGATTAGATTCGTTTTGTGTCTTTTACTTAGATGCATTAGGTCTTTTATCGATTATTGAAGATTACTTGGCTTTAATAGATTAAGTCTTGCGTCACACATTTGTTCCACGGATTCGATACCTTGGGTTCACCACTCGAGGGAAGAAGGGTCCCTTGACTACGACGGGAGACTTGTACGCTTGCGAGTCACGAACGAACTTTGATACAAACATTAACCGTCAACACCAACTCAAGCGAGCACTCAAGAGTACTCCGAGCCATCGCACCCTCACGACAAGAAAGGCAAGAAAAAGAACGACGGAGACAACAACGACTTCCAGAACCCGACAAGACCGTCAACGTCCTCTTCGGCGGACTACCCGAGCGGATGGGAGCAAAAAGCTACTCGTCGAGAAGTCATGAGCATTGAACCCGCCGGTCCCGACCCCCCTCGGGTGGTCGGAGGTACCCATTACCTTCTCCCGCGCGGATCAATGGACCAACTTCTCCGAACCAGGGCGGTTCCCTCTCGTCCTGAAGCTGGTGGTCGCGGGCTCCAGGCTCAACAAGGTCCTCATCGATGGTGGAAGCGGGCTCGACGTCCTTTTCACCAAGACCTTGAAGAAGATGAAGCTCGACATCACCCACATGCTCACCAAGAGTGCCTCCCCCTTCTATGGCATCGTTCCTAGGAACGCGACTATCCCACTAGGCTCGGTGGTCCCCGCGCTACCTTTGGGGAATCTCGGGACAACTACCGTACCGAGTACGTCAAGTTCGAAGTCGCGGACTTCGAGACGTCCTACCATGCCATCCTCGGCAGACCGGCTATCACCAAGTTCATGGCGGTACCCCACTACACCTACTTGGTACTCAAGATGCCAAGCCCGCCAAGTGTGCTCTCACTCCAAAGGGACTTGAAGATCTCGCACGACTGCGACACGGAAGCTGTGGAGATTGCCTCCACAAATCTAGTACCCAACGCTATGATGGAGGTTTACGCTGTGTCGAAGAAGCTTGCCCCAAGTGAACTCGACATCCCAGAGAAGTTAGACAAAGCCAACAAGCCTCAGCCACCGAGGAGGTTCTCGGTCAAGACGATCGACCTCGGGACGAGCGACGACAAGAAGAAGACCACCACCATCGGGGCCGGCCTCGACCCCAAATAGAAAGACGCACTCATCAACTTCCTCCGGCTAACCGCGACATCTTCGCATGGAAGCCGACGGACATGGCGAGAGTGCCCGGGGAGTTGATTGAGCACCGCCTCAACGTTGATCCTAAGGCCACCCCCAAGCGACAACACCTCCGCCGTTTCGCCGACGACAGACGGGATGCCATCAAGAAGGAACTCGCCAAACTACTCGCGGCCGGCTTCATCGAGAGAATTCTTCCATCCTGAGTGGCTTGCCAACCCCGTCCTCGTCCGCAAGAAGAACTCGAACGAGTGGAGGATGTGCATCGACTACACCGATCTCAACAAGCACCGCCCCCAAGGACCCCTTCGGGTTGCCGCGGATTGATCAAGTCATCGACTCTACGGCGGCTGCGACTCGCTCTCGCTTCCTCGACTACTACTGCGGGTACCACCGGATCGCGATCAAGGAAGAAGACCAGGAGAAGACCGCGTTCATCACCCCGTTTGGCGCGTCTCGCTACACGACCATGTCCTTCGGGTTGAAGAACACCGGCACCACTTATCAACGAGCTATCCGGGCACCGCTTCAAGAGGCAACTCAACAAGAACATCGAAGCCTACGTGGATGACGTGGTCGTCAAGACCGAAACTCCGTACCCTCATCGATGATCTTGAAGAGACTTTCGCATCCCCGCGCGAGTACCGCCGGAAGCTCAACCCGAACAAGTGCATCTTCGGCGTACCTTCGGGCAAACTACTCGGCTTCATCATCGCCCCGCGGCATCGAAGCCAATCCCGAGAAGATCTCCGCCATCACCAAAGATGAAAGCTCCCACGTGCATCAAAGACGTGCGAAGCCGACCGGTGCATGGCGGCCTTGAACAGATTCATCTCAAAGCTTGGAGAACGGGGGCTCCCCTTCTTCAAACTACTCAAGCACCAAGAGAAGTTTGTGTGGACCCCGAGAGGCGGACCAAGCCCTTACCCGGCTCAAGGACTTCCTATCGAAACCACCAGTCCTCACGGCTCCTCGCAAAGGCGACCGGCCATCGCTCTACCTCGCCGCGACTACCCATGTGGTCGATGCGCCATCATCGTCGAGCGGCAGGAAGACGGCCACGCCTATCCAGTCCAACGCCCAATCTACTTCGTCAGTGAGGTCCTGTCAGAGTCCAAGGCACGCTACCAACCCGTACAGAAGCTTTTGTATGCCGTACTCATCACCTTGCGGAAGCTACGACACTACTTCCAGGAGTAATCGATCTCCATCGTCACCGACTACCCGCTCGGCGACATCCTGCGGAACCAAGATGCTACTGGAAGAATCTCCAAGTGGGCGATCGAACTCGGCGCCCTCACCATCGACTTCAAGCCACGCACGGCCATCAAGTCGCAGGCGCTAGTCGACTTCATGGCGGAGTGGAGGGAGAATCGGCTACCTACTCCAACCGTGCGACCGCAGAATTGGGTGATGTACTTTGACGACTCACTCAACCTCGAGGGCGCAGGTGCAGGGGTACTCCTGATCTCTCCAACGGGCGAACAACTCAAGTACGTCCCGGATCTTCCGGAAGGTCTCAAACAACGAAGCCGAGTACGAAGCTCTCCTACACGGGCTCCGCCTCGCGGCTTCACCGGGCATCAAGCGGCTACTAGTCTACGGCGACTCCGCGGTGGTCATCAACCAAGTCAACAAGTCCCGGGACCGCAACAAGGAGAACATGGACGCCATCGCCTAGAAGTCCGCAAGCTCGAGAACAAGTTCTACGGTCTCGAGTTCGACCACATCATCCGCGACAATAACGTTGCGGCGGACGTCCCGTCGAAGCTTGGTTCTACTCGCGCTCAAGTACCGGTGGGTGTCTTCGTTCACGAGCTTCACGCGCCATCTATCCCGGAGCCGGCGCCTCCGACCACCGTCCCGGCCGCATTCATCGGTGGCCGGGAGGTCATGATGATCAACACGGACCGGAGGCAACCCTTCATCGACTACCTCGGCGAGCGAGAAGGTTCCCTCGGACAAAAACTTGGCCGAGCGACTCATCCGCCGCGCCAAGTCCTACGTCCTCGTCGGTGACAAGCTTTACAAGCGGGGTGCATCTTCTAGAGTACTCATGAAGTGCGTCCCCGGTGCAAGAAGGCAAGGACATCTTGGAGGAGATCCACAAGGTCGTATGCGGCAACCACGTGTCTTCTTGCACGCCGGTCGGCAAGGCCTTCCGGTGAGCCTTCTAGTGGCCCACGGCTCTGGGCGACGCTGAAGAACTCGTCGAAGGTGCCAAGGATGTCAATACTTCGCCAAGCAACAACACGTCCCAGCCTACAAGCTAGTCACCATACCGCCAACCTGGCCCTTTGCTTGCTGGGGGCTCGACATGATTGGGCCACTGCCAACTGCGCCAGGTGGATTCAACAGAGTATTGGTGGCCATCGACAAGTTCACCAAGTGGATCGAGGTCAAGCCGGTCACATGCCCCAAGGCTGACAGAGTACTCGACTTCCTGGATGAACTCGTGCATCGCTACGGACTACCCCACCGCATCATCACAGACCTGGGCTCCAACTTCAACAACCACCAGTTCTGGGAGTACTGCGAGAACAGCGGGATCGACGTCCGATATGTCTCAGTTGCCCATCCTCGGGCCAACGGACAAGTCGAGCGCGCCAACGGGATGGTGCTCGACGCTCTCAAGAAGCGGCTACACGACGCTGCTAACTCTAAAGGAGGCAAGTGGATCAAGGAACTACCCAATGCACTCTGGGGGCTACGTACTCAACCTTCCAAGCCAACGGGGCAATCCCCTTACTTCTCGGTCTACGGCTCCAAAGTAATCCTCCCCGCCGATGTCATATGGGATTCACCAGGCGGTGGAGCACTACGACGAAGGCGTCTCGAAGACGACGAGACGAGTTGACATCGACGGACTCGAAGAAGCTCACCGCGCCGCCCTCGTCCAATCGGCAAGGTACCCGGAGGGTATCCGACGCTACCACGACCGCAACATCAAGGAACGCTCCTTCAACGTTGGGGATCTCGTCCTCCGTCGCATCCAAAACACGGAAGGACTACACAAGCTCGGCTCCCCACGGGAAGGTCCCTTCACGGTCGCAAAGGTGACCGGGGCCGGGCTCCTACCGCCTCCGGACACTTGAAGGCGAAGACGTCAACAACTCGTGGAATGTCGACCGGCTCCGTCGGTTCTACGCCTAGTCCGCACGACTACCCGGGGGATCAAGTCCGCGCGACTACATCAAGACCCCTCTCGTCGTAAGCGACCTTCGGGTCCGTGCTTTAGTCTCCGGACTACTTCCTCGCTGTAAGCGGCCTCCGGGTCCGGGCACCGGTCTCGGACTACTCTTCTACGAGAATCCGGCCCATGCGGCTACCTACGGATCCGGGGCCGCGACGAGCAACAAAGGACTCTAGCGGCGGTCTACCGAGAGACCATGTACCTCTAGATCCAACCCATACGGCTACTTACGGATCTACCGTTGTAAGCGGCTACTCGCCCTAGCACCACTTAGCCGTAGGCGGGCTCCGGTCCCGGCGACTACTCGTAACTACGGCCCCGGCCATCCGGGTGTACTTCTTCGGTAATAAAGTTTGATTGATCATCAACTTCTTTCTCGTCCACTTCCCTCAACGGGACTACCGCCGAGTACAAGTACTCGCGACAACTCCACGATGGGACTCCGCACTGCGAGATCGCGACTACGAGTACTCATTGATGGAACTTTTCTTCATTAATACTTAAGCAATTACAATTGTTTTTGTACATCTCTTGCTACGAGCTAACTATTATAGGACTACTCGGAGATTAAGCTTGTCGGCGACTTGATCCGCAATGGGCGCCATCTGCTCCAGCAGCTCCGCATACTGCTCATCGCTACAGTTGGCGGCTAGTCCACCAGCGACTACATCTACGGGGGCCTTCGGAAAGTATGACTTCATGAAGGCCGGCACCTGGTTCGGAATTGACTTCGCCAAGTGCTTCACGTAGGCCGCAAGCCGGCTGGGGGCTTCCTTCAACCGATCCACCGGCGGCGCTATCTTGGGGCCGCCAGGGTGAGGCACCAGTAGCCTCGCGATGGGGAGCGCGGCCTCCTCGAGTTCCTTGAGTTGGGCCCGCAGCTTCTCGCAATCCTCGTTCAGCTTCTGCAACGATTTGTAGCAGTTGACAAGGTCACGATCGGATGCAATACGAGCTCCATGTGCTTGTCGCGGTCGTGGCAAGCTCCTTATAATCTAACTCGAGTACCGGCGGGCCTCCCGCTCCCGTAGAAGAGATTCTTCGATCCGTCTCTCGATGTCTTCAATCGCTCTACCCGAGTCTCAAGCTCGCAAACAACAAGGCACGGCGGGTTAGACCACCTCTCGACCTCCAACAAGTACTCAACAAGTCGGCGGGTGTACCTTTGTTCTTGTTGCGAAGCGAATTGTTCTTCCGTACCAAGTCGTCGCCCTTCGCCTGCATCTCCTGGATGTCGTTATGGTACTTGGCGAAGGCGGCGTCCAGCTTTGACTGCATGGCGGCGGCGTGCTTCCGGGACTTCACGAGTTGGTCCTCCAGCGCCTCGGCCCGAAGCACCGCGTCGCCGAAGCCTTGAAGCATGCTGGACTTCTCGCGGGACCTCTCTACGACGTCCTGCACAGACAACATACGTCAGATGGGTACTCAACCCTAAAGGATTGACTACTCAAGAGTTATGACTACTCACCTCCATCCTTTGCTCGGCTTGGCGGACCGCCCTCCAGATGCCGAGCCACCGTTGCCGGATTGACCAAGTCGTCCGCCAACAACTCGATCCCGCCACGACTACTCGTGGCGGCTTCGGTCATCGGTGCAGAGCGGATGGGCTCCGCGTCTTGGATCTCCGGGGAGCGAACGACCACCTCCAGAGCGGGTTCTGGCAGCGTGGCAGCCTCCTCTCATCCGGTCGTCGCGGCGGCCTCTCCGGCGGCCACCTCCATCAGCTCGGGGGCTACTCCGGTAGCCTCCTGAGTCTCTGGTGCCAAGTCCTCCATGGCTCCATGGGCACCGCCGCTGGGATATCGCTCCCTTCGGCCTCAGCGCCTGTCAACGAGAAGACAAGCGCATCAGTCATATCTGACACTACGACTATTCTTCGGGGATACTACAACCTCAGCAGAGTACTCACCTTCAACTACGCTGGCTTCGGGCAATGTAGCCTCAGCGGCCGGTGCTTCGGGCTCCGCCTGAGGGGTGGGAGAAGACTCCTCAGCGGGTGGCGCGGTTTCTTCCTCCGCCACCGCCGGAGGGTTCATCCCCCCTCCCGGGATAGGTCCGTTGATTTCCGCAGAGTACACAAACCGATTGTCAATTAGGCATGACTACCACATAAGGTATTACTCGAAAAGACTTAACACTTACAATCTTGACTGGACCACCGTCACGGTCGGGGCGCCGAGGATGCTGGCGATGTCCACCAGTCCATCCTCGGCGGGTGCCTCCTCCGCGCCTCTGCGGTCACCACCTCTTCCGCAGCAGCAGCAGCGGGCTCCGTGCTCCCCTGAGCAGCAGGGGGCTGGCGCTCCATCTGCGCCAAGAGTTCTTCGACAGTGGGGGCTGGGCTGCGACTCACAGCGGCTTCCCCCACCGTGTCCCACTCGCCTTCATCGCCCTGATCAATGGGCTCCGTAGGCGGCAACTCCTGCAAGCAAGGAAACTTCTTCATCAACGAGTGAACATCTTACCTCTTGGGACGTGGTCTCGGTTGTCGTATGGACCTCCCCGGGCCCACTACCTCGGTGGGTACCGGGACCGACTACTCGGTGGGCCCCCGGGACTACCGGCTTGCGCTACACGGCATCCGAAGGCGTGGAGCACAAGGACTACACGGGAGTAGTACTCGGTTAGGAAGCTATACATGTTCCGCACCGTATAGAGGACTCCTAGACGTACTCGACTAGTACTCTCTCCCTACTCCGACTTGTAACCCCGCCTCCCGACTATATAAGGCGAGGCGGGGACCGATCCCCTCATCCAATCTCCTCTCATACAACCCACGGCGCACTATTGCACCATCGTGTAATCGTGCCCTATCAATCCGAGCTACGCGGCATACGAGACGTAGGGTATTACGCACCTTGCGGCCCGAACTCGTCTAAATTGTGTGCCACGTGTCTCTTCCTTCGAGTTACCGATCTCGGCGAGTCACATTCATCTACTTCGGTACTCCCCGTAGTAGGTTGCCGGTCTAAAACACCGACACGGCGGCGCGCCGGTAGGGGCTCTCGCTCGAGATCACATGGCGAACTCGACGGCTCCCGTCCACATCAAGCCAAGCGGCCGCCTTCAACCGCGGCGACACCTTCGTCTTCGGCGCCCGGGTCCGCATCGCCGATGGCGCGGGCTCCTTCCGCCGCCGCGCGACCATGCGGCCCAACCCGAGGACGGAGCCTCGTGACGCTTCTCGAAGTCGTCACGGGCGAACTCGCCGGCAAGTTCGGCGAAATTTCGCTCTTCAACCACCACGGCGAATTCGAGCTCGAGTCCGTCTCCAACTCGAACCCGACGTCGCCATGGGCCATCGCATGCGAGCCGGGCCGCCTCGGCCATCGCGAGCGGCCCTTTCACCACGCCGGCGCTCCGCGCGTGGCCCCCGCGTCCTCGGCCGGGCCCGCACGGGGGCTCCCACTCCATGCCGGGCCGGCAAGGAGCCCGTAACCGAGTACAACTCGGATTCCGACGCCGTCCCCGACCACGTTTCAGACTCCAGCCCTCTCTCCGAGCTCTACTCGAACCCGGATTACGAGTTCAACTTCGGGTCGGACCCTGAGGAGCCAGAGTCCGAAGATGACTTCACTGAGCTTCCCTTGTCGGGGCCGGCCTGCGGGGCGGTTATAAAATCGACGTCGGCGGAAGATACGCCCTGCGGCCGGACCGCAAGCCCGCCGACCCGGCAAAGGAGGACTCACGCTACGTCGCCTACATCGACTCACTACCGTTCCGGGAGGGAACACCACCGGCCCGGCCGACTCAAACAAACCAAGCGAGGTGGCACCCTCCCGAGTCCGGCTTGGGTACCCCCGATCGCCAAGTCTTCATGGCTGCCGGCGAAACCCCGGGACCCTCGAGCACGGCCGAAGACAGTACCGGAGGACATCTCCGCGGATGAGCCGTGTCGCCAACGCACTGCGCAGACGAGACCGCCGCCAACAGGGGACGCTCGACGCGAACGCAACGAGAAGCGCGGCCGAACGACGCCGCGGCTCGGAGACAACCTCCCCATCCGCAACCTTGCGGAAGCTCTCGAGGCGGTCGAGAGCAGAGTACACACCACCCCCCGAGCAATGCCTTATGTCGATCACAACGATCGCACGTCGAAGCTTAGGGCATACGCGCTGGAGAGGTCATCGCCAAGCTCGCTGAAGAAGCCTACTTCATGCGGGTCGACAACAGAGTCAACCAACCTCTCCCAGCTAAACCCCGCGACAATGAAGCTACTAGTCGCGAGCCGCCGACCCTGGCCCCAACCGTACTCGAGCCGACCTCCCGGCCGATCCAAACCGCCACCGCTCCAACGCCGGTGGACCTTCACGGCAAGACCAAGGCAACCGAGAAGTCGTTCCCCACCGCGCTCCGGCCGGTGGCGGCGGCAACGACCCCGACGGCGGCGGCGGCCGACGGCGGCGGCCTCCAACCACGGGGCCAACGAGAGAGCCGGAGGCGGCGGCGCCCGCGGCGGCCAAGGCCACGCGAACGACCACGCCTCCGTGCCTCCCCACGGCGGGTACGACGCTCGCCGGGAAGATCGAGGAGCCGCGGCGGAAGAAGTCGACCACCGCCGCCGAAGGCGACGGCTTCCCCGCCTTCTCACCCCGGCTTCGCAACCTCGCTCCTCCCCCGACAAGTTCAAGCCTTTGGGGATCACCAAGTACGACGCGAAGCAGATCCCATCTAGTGGCTCCGATGCTACGCCCTCTCCATCGAGAACGGCGGCGGCAACGGCGACACCAAATGCCTCTACTTCCCCTTCGTCCGGACCAAGCTACACTCACATGGCTCGAGTCGCCGGACAAGCACTCGATCGACAAGTGGGACCGGCCGAAGGAGCGAGTTCACGAGCAACTTCGCGGGCGCCATGGGCCGTTCGGGTACTCGCATGGACCTTGCCATGATCAAGCGGGAACAAGGCGAGACCCTCCGCAAGTACATGCGCCGCTTTTCGACAAGCGCTCTACCGTCGTCGACGTCACCGACAAGGAGGTCATCGACCTCTTCCGGGACGGCCTCTACCATCGCCGCACCTTCGAGGACTTCGGTCGTCGCCGCCCCGAGTCCATCCCTCACCTCAAGGACATGATCACGTCATGGGAGGACGAAGAGGACAAGGCCAACGCCAAGTACGACGCCATCCGCGGCAAGTCCAAGCAGAACCAGGGCGGCGGCGGCGCAGCAATGCAAACCAAGGCGGCCGCAACAACAACAACAACAACAACTACTACTACTCGGGTTCCAACCGCAAGCGCAAGCCAGACAACACCGTCGCGGCTATCCAGCGCCCTCCGAAAGGGAACTCGAAGAAGAATTCTGGCGGGTTCAAGGACCTGCTGAAGGAGAAGTGCCCGTGGCATCCAAACGGCAACCACACTACAGAGCAGTGCTACCAGCTCAGGCATGCACTCAAGGATACGCCGGAGCCACCGCACCCTCACGACCAAAAGGGCAAGAAGAAGGACGGCGACGACAACGACTTCCAAGAACCCGAGAAGACCGTCAACGTCCTCTTCGGCGGACCGCCAAGCGAGGCGGGAGCGAAGGCTACCCGTCGTGAAGTGATGTCCATTGAACCAGCGGTCCCGACCCCTCTCAGGTGGTCGGAGGTACCCATCACCTTCTCCCGCGCGGACCAATGGACCAGCTTCTTCGAACCAGGACGGTTCCCCCTCGTCCTGAAGCCAACGGTGGCGGGCTCCAAGCTCAACAAGGTGCTCATCGACGGTGGAAGCGGGCTCAACGTCCTCTTCACCAAAACCTTGAAGAAGATGAACCTCGACGTCACTCCCATGCTCACCAAGAGCAAGCACGCCTTTCTACGGCATTGTCCCGTGCAACGCGGCTATCCCACCGGGCTCGGTGGTGCGCCCGATTACCTTCGGGGCGTCTCGGGATAACTACCGCACCGAGTACATCAAGTTCGAGGTCGCGGATTTCGAGACTTCCTACCACGCCATCCTCGGCAGACCGGCCATCGCCAAGTTCATGGCGGTGCCCCACTACACCTACTTGGTACTCAAGATGCCAAGTCCAGCCGGCGTACTCTCCCTCCAAGGGGACTTGAAGATCTCCCACGACTGTGATACAGAAGCCGTGGTGATCGCTTCCACGAACCAAGTACCAACGCAATGATGGAGGTCTACGCCGCGTCAAAGAAGCTCGCCACGAGCGAACTCGACATCCCGCAGAAGTCCGACGGCACCAACAAGCCTCAGCCACCCGAGGAGGTACTCGTCAGGACGGTCGACCTCGGAACAGGCGACCCCGGCAAGACCACCACTATCGGGGCCGGCCTCGACCCCAAATAGGAAGACGCGCTCATCGGCTTCCTTCGGGCTAACCGCGACATCTTCGTGTTGAAGCCGGCGGACATGCCGGGGAGTGCCCGGGAGCCGATTGAGCACCGCCTCAACGTCGATCCAAAGGCCACCCCCAAGCGACAACACCTCCGACGTTTTGCCGACGACGGACGGGACGCCATCAAGAAGGAGCTCGCCAAGCTACTCGCACCGGCTTCATCGAGAAGTCTTCCATCCCGAGTGGCTCGCCAACCCCGTCCTCGTCCGCAAGAAGAGCTCGAACGAGTGAAGGATGTGCGTCGACTACACCGACCTCAACAAGCACTCGCCCCCAAGGACCCCTTCGGGTTGCCGCGGATTGATCAAGTCATCGACTCCACGGCGGGCGCGCGACCTGCTCTCGCTTCCTCGATCGCTACTCCGGTACCACCGGATCGCAATCAAGGAGGAAGACCGAGAAAAGACCGCGTTCATCACCCCGTTTGGCGCGTCATCGCTACACGACCATGTCATTCGGGTTGAAGAACGCCGGCGCTACCTATCAACGGGCCACCCGGGCTCGCTTCAAGCGGCAACTCAACAAGAACGTCGAGGCCTACGTGGATGACGTGGTTGTCAAAACCGGGGACTCCGGTACCCTCATTGACGACCTTGAAGAGACCTTCACATCGCTACGCGAGTACCGCTGGAAGCTCAACCCGAACAAGTGCGTCTTCGGCGTCCCTTCGGACAAACTACTCGGCTTCATCATCAGCCAGCGCGGCATTGAAGCCAACCCCGAGAAGATCTCCGCCATCACCAGCATGAAAGCTCCCACGAGCATCAAGGACGTCCAGAAGCTGACGGGGTGCATGACGGTGTTGAACGATTCATCTCGAGGCTAGGAGAACGGGGCCTCCCCTTCTTCAAACTACTCAAGCACCACGAGAAGTTCGTGTGGACTCCGAGAGGCGGATCAAGCCCTTGCTCGGCTCAAGTACTTCCGTCAAAGCCGCCAATCCTCACGGCTCCTCACAAGGGCGAGCGGCCATCGCTCTACCTAGCCGCGACTACTCACGTGGTCGGATCGCCATCGTTGTCGAGCGGCGGGAAGACGGCCACACCTATCCGGTCCCGGGCGCCGGTCTACTTCGTCGGCGAGGTTCTATCGAGTCCAAGGCTCGCTACCGCCCGTGCGAAGCTCCCGTACGCTCTACTCATCACCTCGCGGAAGCTACGACACTACTTCCCGGGAGTACTCGGTTTCCGTCGTCACCGACTACCCGCTCGGCGACATCCCGAGGAACCAAGACGCCACCGAAGAATCTCCAAGTGGGGCGTCGAGCTCGGCGCCCTCACCATCGACTTCAAGCCACGCACGGCCATCAAGTCGCAAGCACTAGTCGACTTCATGGCGAGTGGCAGGAGAACCGCCTACCTACTCCCACCGTGCGACCGAGCATTGGGTGATGTACTTTGATGGCTCACTCAACCTCGAGGGCGCAGCGCGGGGGTACTCCCCGATCTCTCCAACGGGCGAACAACTCAAGTACGTCCTGAGATCTTCCGGAAGGTCTCAAACAATGAAGCCGAGTACGAAGCTCTCCTACACGGGCTCCGCCTCGCGGCTTCACTTGGCATCAAGCGGCTACTAGTCTACGGCGACTCCGCGGTGGTCATCAACCAAGTCAACAAGTCCCGGGACCGCAACAAGGAGAACATGGACGCCATGCGCCTAGAAGTCCGCAAGCTCAAGAACAAATTCTATGGTCTCGAGTTCCATCACATCGTCCGCAACAACAACGTTGCGGCGGACGTCCTCTCGAAGCTTGGATCCACCCGCGCCCAAGTACCCGCGGGCGTCTTCGTCCATGAGCTTCACGCGCCATCCATCCCGGAGCCGGCGCCACCGACCACCGTACCGGCCCATCCACCGGTGGGCGGGAGGTCATGATGATCGACATGGATCGGAGGCAACCCTTCATCGACTACCTCGGCGAGCGAGAAGGTCCCCTCCGACAAGAACGCAGCCCGAACAACTCGTCCGCCGCGCCAAGTCTTACGTCCTCGTCGGAGACAAGCTTTACAAGCGGGGCGCATCTTCCGGAGTACTCATGAAGTGCGTCCCCGTAAGTGCAATCAAGCCCTATGAGGGTTTTGGTGATGTTGACCACACAATTAAAGAACTAATGAGCCTTTGAGTTTGTTGTGCAAAGCATAAAGTTATTATCACGAGTGCAAAAGATTGATTGGAGACCCCTCAACTTGTTACAAAGAAGATTGCCTATGCTACTTGAAGGAGAATTACGTGTGCGTGCCTATTCACCCCCCCTCTAGGCCACATTACCTCGATCCTTTCGGTCCCTCGTGAAGAAGGCAAGGACATCTTAGAGGAGATCCACAAGGGCGTCGCGGCAACCACGCGTCCTCACGCACGCCGGTCGGCAAGGCCTTCCGGCGAGCTTTCTACCGGCCCACGGCCACGGGCGATGCCGAAGAACTCGTCGAAGGTGCCAAGGATGCCGGTTCTTCGCCAAGCCAGCAACACGTCCCGGCCTACAAGCTAGTCACCATACCGCCAACCCGGCCCTTCGCCCGCCGGGGGCTCGACATGATTGGGCCACCGCCAACCGCGCCGGGAGGATTCAACGGGGTACCGGTGGCTATCGACAAGTTCACTAAGTGGATCGAGGTCAAGCCGGCCACATGCCCCAAGGCTGACAGAGTACTCGACTTCCTGGATGAACTCGTACACCGCTACGGGCTACCCCACCGCATCATCACAGACCTGGGGTCCAACTTCAACAACCACCAGCTTCCGGGGAGTACCGCGAGAAACAGCGGGATTGACGTCCAATACGTCTCAGTCGCCCATCCACGGGCCAACGGACAAGTCGAGCGCGCCAATGGGATGGTGCTCGACGCCCTCAAGAAGCGGCTACACGACGCCGCTAACTCCAAAGGGGGCAAGTGGATCAAGGAACTACCCAACGCACTCTGGGGGCTACGGACTCAACCATCCAAGCCAACGGGGCAATCCCCCTACTTCCTAGTCTACGGCTCTGAAGCCATCCTCCCTGCCGACGTCATATGGAACTCGCCAGCAGTGGAGCACTATGACGAAGGCGTCTCGAAGACAGCAGACGAGTTGATATCGACAGCCTCGAAGAAGCTCGCTGCGCCGCCCTCGTCCAATCAGCAAGGTACCTGGAGGGTATCCGACGCTACCATGATCGCAACGTCAAGGAACGCTCCTTCAACGTTGGAGATCTTGTCCTCCGCCGTATCCAGAACACGGAAGGACTCCACAAGCTCAGCTCCCCTTGGGAAGGCCCCTTCACCGTGGCTAAGGTGACCGGGCCGGGCTCCTACCGCCTCCAAACACTTGAAGGCGAAGACGTCAACAACTCGTGGAACGTCGACCAACTCGTCGATTCTACGCCTAGTCTACACGACTACTCCGGGGGGCCAAGTACACGACTACATCAACACCCCCTCACCGCAAGTGACCCCCCGGTCCCGGCTCCAAGTCTCCGGACTACTCTCCTCCGGGTCCAGCCCGCGCGGCTACCTACGGACCCTGGGCTGCGACGAGCGTTAAGGACTCTAGCAGCGGTCTACCAAGAGACCACACTCCAAGATCCAGCCCCGCACGGCTACCTACGGATCCGCGATCCGGCCTACACGGCTACCTACGGATCACCGCCGCAAGCGGCTACCCGCTCCCGGCGCCACTTAGCCGTAAGCGGCCTCCGGTCCGGGCGACTACCTTGTAACTACGGCCCCGGCCACCCGTGTGTGCTTCTTCGTAATAAAGCTTGATTGTTCATCAACTTGTTTACTTCGTCTACTCCCTATGACGGGACTACTAAAGCCGAGTACTACTACTCGCACCTACTCCACGATGGGCGCTCCGCACTCGAGATCGCGGTTACGAGTACTCATTGCCGGAAAATTTCATTTAATTGATAAATGAATAATTCATTACAAGTGTTTCATGTACAACTATGGCTACTAGCTACCTATGCGGGGCTACCGGAGGTTCGGCTTTTCGGCTACCGCTCCGCGATGGGAGCCATCTCGCTCCAGAGCGGCTCGCGCATCGCTCATCCGAGCGGGCTGGCGGCTACCCCGCCGGCGACCACCTCCACCGGAGCCTTCGGGAAGTACGACTTCATGAAGGCCGGGACTTGCTTTGGGATCGACTTGGCCATGTGCTTGACGTAGGCGGCCGGCCGGCTTGGTGCTTCACGAAGACGATCCGCCGAGGAGCGATCTTGGGGCCACCCGGTGCGGCACCGGGAGCCTCGCGATCGGGAGAGCAAGCCTTCTTCAAGATCCTTTAGCCGGGCTTGGAGTGCCTCGCAATCTTCATTCAACTCGCAAACACTAGTACAATACTCCACATCAATGACCAAACGGTTTGGTCACGGAACACTTTTTTATGACCAACTTATGACCAAATTGAATTGGTCACAGAAGCTCCGTCACATTTGGTGCACCATGACCAATCGGTCATTTTGGTCATAGAAGTGGAACTTTTCCATGACCAACACGTTTTCCGTCATAGAAGCGTATTTCTTCTATGACCAAGCCAAATGGTCACGAAATTGGTCACGGAAGGGGTTGCCACGTGGCACGGCCCATGCTGGCAGCTGACGTGGCAAGGCGAGTCCCGACATGGATACTATGACGCAGCCTCTTTGACACAGCGCCACGTGTCGCGCTGCGGTTTGTCCACGTGTCAAGCTTTGAATGGTCCACGTGTCGCACTCAGGTTTGTCCACGTGTCGCACTCAGGTTTGTCCACGTTTTGACATGGCTCGATGCCACGCTGGCTATCTACATGGACGATGACATGGCTGCCTACGTGTACAATGACGTGGCTGCCTACATAGACGATGACATGGCAGATGACGTCAGCTTACGCAATTTTTTCCCAAACTGAATTTCAGCATATATAAATCCATTACGGCCCAACTCACATACATTCCCGGCACAACCCATATACATTTCAGCCCAACAAATGCACAACAGTTTCAAAACAGGTATATAAATCCCAGAAATGGCCAAATCGCCATATATTTCACCATATTAACAGAGATCACCAGAATATCAACAGATCAACAGATCACATACATTTTCTATCTAGCATCACCACCCACCGTTTGGTGAAATATATGTCTATGTTAAAAAGGAAAAGGAAATCAGAAGTGGCATGCTGCAGAAGATGGGAGATAGTAGCAGGCAAATCTGCTTCCAAGAATCTTCGCTTCCTCGCTTCTCTTATGCTCGCACACATCCGGAAGCTTCCTTATTACTTAGTATCATCAAAGAATCGTTCCGACTTTGGTACCGCGACCAACGTTACAATGGAAACATAACTAAGATGGAATGTCACAATTACATTCCGGCTTTACAATGGCTAGATTCATGAAGTTCTTTCGGAGCGGTACTTACAGATTCATTTCGTTGCTACTCTAGTATGTCTCAAAGCATCAGTATCCATAGCCTTGAAATTAGCAGATTTAGTCCTAGACCCAGCAGTAGTTGACCCATTACTGGAGAAGAAAAAACATAAAAGCAACCAAACTCTAGTCAATGAAGCATTAAGCCATGGTAAATTTGGACATGGAGTGCTGGACAGGATGAAATTGCATATTTGAAAAATTACAGACAAAAGTGCATTTTAAGATTGTACATAAATAAATATCAATGCCATAATGTCACAATATTTCTGCGGAATCTGAAAACCATCATCCAAGTTCAGATCACCAACAAAGCAAGCTATCTGAACAAAGCAAGCTATCTGAACAGAACCAAAATAACAAGGTTGTTTCATTCAACAATAACATTGTACCCAGCACATCAAATGGCCAACCATGTGCAGAAAACTAACAAAATCGGAGAACACCATTCATCAAGCCTTACTAAACTCGCTGTAAAAACTAGAGCAGCATCGCAGGCGTGTGCAGAGCAAGACATTATCACCTCGATATAGCACAAGAGAACATTGTAATTGAGACCATTGCGGATCATTATCCAAAGCATTATTTAACATAGATTCCAAAACTGTCCGTACACGCCAAACACAAACAAATTTGAATTCGGGGTTGCATGAACTGGACTTTTAAATCGTCAAACTCTTCCGAAAAAAATGTTCTCTTCCTTGGATAAAATATAGGTGCAAAAAAGCCAAAGACTGGTGCCCTAGCAAATACCAGGTGAGAATGAATGAAAAGTAATCAGCTGCCAAGATCCCAACATAAATGTGATATAAGACACAAGGCCCACATATCTTTCTCATATCAAATGGTGTTCTCCAATCGACACCTCACTATCATCGAGGGGGTAGGCATTTAAGGACTTTTTTCTCTTTGCTAATCCATGACATTGACCCCATCCAGTTAATGGTTTCTTTAAAGGCTTCTGGATTGAGCAATGTGCCATGATAAAGTTGTATCATCCCACTGGCATATGCTAATTAAATTTCATATATCCAAATATGCACATTCATAAGTGTTAAGCAGAAACCGCACGATGAAACACACTCGGAAAAAGTGATGGCATGACCCAACAATGATAATAGCTAGTCCCCACAAGTTATTCCTTTTGTCATATCAAACCAAGAGTATTGACTTTTTTTTTCGTTATGCTATCCCGTAGTTTGTGGTCCTGCTCTTGCTCAAGTTTGAGAAACAAAGAAAACTTGATCCCAAGCTTTCGGACATGAGCAAAATATAATACTACTTCCTCCGTCCCAAGTTATAGTTTGTTTTGGCTTTTTAAGGTTCGAGCTTTTGCCGTGTACGGTGTATGCACATATCTATGTACGCAATCAAATTTATAAATCTAGAAAATCTAAAACTACCTATAATTTAGGACAGAGGGAATAATAAATAGCATCAAACTAGGGTATATAGCACATTCTCTAAGTGTATATTTTTTATACGAACGGTTCCGTGTGTTTCTCAACATGGTGCACATCAAATAAGAAAGGGATAAAGAATGCACTTTGTTTACACATCAGCTAAGACAGTCATAATACAATGTTTAGCAAAGAGCAAAGATATAAGAGTTTACTTGCCTCGTTCTATGATGGCAAAGTAGTGTGAATTTGCTCGCATTGGGAAACAAATGAAATTCAATTTAGCTTCCTTTTAAAGAGAAATAACTTTGAGGAAATACTTTGCCGAAAAAAATTAAATTAACGGACGGGACAACGAAATGGCGAGTGTTACAAAACAGGATAAAGATAAATAGGAGCACAATACGTTGAACAAAGAATGGCCGAACCCGGAGAAGCTCACAAGAGAAACAACATACTAAACACAAACAATAAATTGAACTTGTCATTGCTGTTTGTGACTATTTAGCCAGGTCTTGGATCGATGAATCTCCTCAAAGCATGTGTACCGATATGCAAATTCTAGAGCAACAAAGTCCGGTACCATAGCTTATGTAGCATAAATGCATGCCGTAAATTCCTAAGTAGGAAGTGGACAGTAGCACGTAAATCACAAATACGGAGTACACAACACCCTACAGGAGACTAGGCCCCAATTGACTCCTAAGCACAGAAACTACAAGTACACACAAGCCAAAGAGCTACAAATTCAAAAGAAGTTGCACTCAAAATCAGGGCGTGTGACAGAACTTGCCGATCTATGGAATCCGGAGAGATCTACGTATAGCTCCTAAATTCGCGGGGAGAAGGAACCGATTTGGGGGAGTGGGGGGCGGTGCCTAGGGTTCCTTCCCCTGACCTCCAGCAAGCACCGAGACCTCCGACCCAGAGGGCATACGATCCGAGATTCGAATCGACCGAAGCACACGGAACCAACCCTACGAGGGACGCATGTATCGGAACGGCACACCGAGCGGCGGCCGCCCGCCTCGACCGGACGTGACGACGCGCGGCCCGAGACGAGGATCATGGACTCCGCCGGCTCTCCGCGGGGAAAGCGGCGGCGCGGGGCCGGGCGGGGGCGCCTCCTCGTCGCGGCCGGGGCCGGCGCGGGGCCTCTCCCCGTCGACCGTCCACGAGAAGTCCATGGGGTCGCCGCCGTCGCACCGCGCCTCCGCGCCTTCCATTGGATCGGAGAGGGCTTGGGCGAGCCGGGAGAGGTGGGATTCGGGGGAGATGTTGCTGCTTGCTGGATGGATTTGGGGGTCTCTCTCGTTTGGGGTTCGTTCGGCTGCTTGCTGCTTGCTGCCCCCGCGATTGGAATTCGAACTGCTGACCGTTTGTTTGGAGTAGGGGGAGGAGGCGGAGTAGGGGCCCCCGCGGCGGCGGGAGGAGGGGGCGCGGAGAGGGAGGACTTGGAGCAGAGGTGGTGGTGCGCCTTCGGCATGGAGGTGGTGGGGAGGAGCGCGCCGGAGCGAGCCCCGCCGCCGCTAGAGAAGAAAGGCATTGCCGCGGACGAGAGAAGGGATTGGAATAAAGGAGCTAGGGTTCGAGGGATGCGGCTTCCACTTATACGAATCGAAAACGATTGGAGTCGTCCGTTTGCCTGATGAACGGTCCAAACTGAATGGGCTATTCAGGCCTAAATGGGCCTGTTACATTCTTATCCTCGCTTAACATTTTTCTTTTTCTTTTTTCATTTCTTTTCAATAAGAAAAAAATTACAATATGAACCGTGCGTACCTCCAATAAGATTGGAATTTTTTTAAAAATCATATTTAGGCTTCTATGGTCCATTCTAGCCCACATCTAGGAGATTGACGAAAAATTCAATTGGCTTGTAGGGAAATTTTGAACTTCTACTAGTCACCTTGTTATAAAATAATGATATTAATAAATAGAACTTATCAAAAAATTATGTAAATTGGCACAGGATCATTTTATCGATGTACAAGCTTCACAAAAAAGTTTCATATGATTTTGTGAAAATTGGATCGTATACTTCGTTTATAAACTAGCTAGATCATCACATTGTTTCATACAACTCAACTTAAACTTCAAAATTTGTACACACTCAAATACTTTCTTACCCATGGGCACCTCAAATTTGGATGCAACCTTGTGTTGACCATAGCATTAGAGAATATTAAGTTATATTAGCAATTATTATGAAAAAACATGTTTTTTATATTCTCTTTTTAGTTGGAAAAGATATGTTTATGAAAAGCAACCAAGAAATAGTAATTAAGATACAAACAAATGGCATTGAGTAAAACATCTCGATTTTAGAAAACATTAGGAAAAAGAATCAACCGATTTGGAGTTCGTATGAGGAAAAAAGACTAGTTACAATTTTTAATCCGAGGAAAAAAAGAGAAATCGGTCCTTCTTCATGAACACGTGACGAACTGGAATGAACTGATCGATTTTTCTTTTTTTTCTCGGATTAAAACTTGTAACTAGTCGTTCTCCCTCATACGAACTCGAAATGAGGTGATTCTTCTTCCCAAAAATTTTTAAAATCATGATTTATCAAGTTATGGTGTTGGATTCAATCATTTCTTCATGCAACAAAACATGAGCAATTCAAATTTTAAAATCCAAGTTTGACTCGGTCAAAACTCAGTCAAACGAAATACGAAATGAACTCGGATGAAAATCATTTGAACACAAAAGTTTCATAACTTGTCGAGACTAACAAATTTTGTGTAGGTCAAATTTCTATTTGAGGAAGTGGTGATATTATGTAGTTCAAATATAACAAGCCACTCACATAGTTTAAGGAACTATGTGAGTGATTTGTTATATTTGGACTACATAGCACTCAACTTTTTTGAAATGACTTGAGATTTTTTTGTAGTCATTTGTAGAAAAAATACGGTCCCTCACAAGAACTTACATTTTTTGGACAATTATTTTAATATTTATATTTTTTTCGTGTTGTGTAAGACAAAATATGGTGAGTTATACATTGAAAACTCTATAAGTATGCCGCGACCTCCACATGTATTTGTTTCCTAGGACACAAGGGCATGAGAAATGGTACTAAGAAAGAAAAACAATTTGATGTGATTGCTAAGAGTAACATTTTGTCCTCACTATATGTAGGCGTTTTCAATAAAGTTTTTAATTGTGAAAATGCTCATGAGCTATTGTCACACCCTGAAATTTCCAATTTCAGGATGTGAATAGAAAGAATAATTAAATAACAATTTTCTCATAATTTAAAATTTTTTTCCAACATTTATTTTTTCTTTACAGGGAATATAGTATAGGAAAAATCCATTGTTTGATTTTCTAAATTGAATAAAAAGTTATGTGTGTTGCATTCATGCCGATGCATCTAGTGGTTCTTGAGTGCAAAAGGTTTACAAAATGCGTTTAGGAGCTGTCCTAATTTTCCCGAGAATTTTCCGGATTTTTCTGGAACTTATTCTCATTTTCCTTGAGCTATTTCTATTTATTAGAAGGCTCTAAAATCTTTTTCATGAGCTTCAAATGTTTTATTTGGATTGTTCATGTCTTAATCTATCTCTAGGAATTTTCCTTGAATTTTTGTGATTTTTCGTGCTCTAAAAACATTTTCTGGTGTTTACTGGAATTGTTTTCGCATTGAAAAATAAATTCGAAAAAAAAACTATCCTACTGGAGCCCGTTCGGTCCGCCCGCCAAGCCCATCCGGGCCCGGCGCATGCATGCGCAAGTTCGTCTCACCCCTCACTCGTCAATCGTGACCAAATTCAACAATTCGTCACCGTTGAATAACTACTATGACCAAATTTGCATATCGTTATAGAAAGAATAATCTTCTATGACCAAATATTTTTTTCGTCCGCAAAGAGAACTTCTATGACCAAACAGAAATCGTCACTAGGTAATGGTCATAGATGATAGCATTTGTACTAGTGAAAGATTTGTAGCGATTGACGAGATCTCTGTCGAGGCAATCCGCGGCTCCATGTGCTTCTCGCACTCGAAGGCGAGCTCCTTGTAGTCGAGCTCAAGTACCTGGCGGGCTTCTTGCTCCCGGTAGAAGAGGTTCTTCATGCTGACCTCCGAGGCCTTCAGCTGCTCCACCTGGCCTTCGAGTTCTGCAACACGGAAACACAACAACGGGTCAGAGGCTTGACGACTTCCAACAAGTACCCGACAAGTCAAAGGACATACCTTTATTCTTGTTGCGGAGGCCTTTGTTCTTCCGCACCAACTCGTCGCCCTTCGCCTGCAACTCCATCACGTCGTTGTGGTACTTGGCGAAGGCGGCGTCGAGTTTTGACTGCATGGCGGCCGCGTGCTTCCGCGACTTCACGAGTCGCTCCTCCGGGGCCTCGGCTCGGAGCACGGTGTCGCCGTAACCTTGCGAGCGAGTTCGACTTCTCGCGGGATCGCTCCGCGACGTCCTGCACAAGACAAGCTCAAGTCAAGAAGAGTACTCAACGGCAAAGGATTGACTACTCGGGAGGCTACGGCTACGTACCTTCATCCACTTTGTTCGGGGCCTCGCCGGATCGCCTCCGTGTGCCGGGGCCACCGTTGTCGGCTCGACGAGATCGTCGGCCAGAAGTTCAATCCCGCCGCGGCTACTCGACGTAGCCTCCGTCATCGGCGCTGAGCGGATAGGCTCCGCGTCTTGGATCTCAGGGGAGCGGACGGCCACCTCCGAGCAATCTCGGCGACGTGGTGACCCCCTTCTCCCCGGCGGTCTTCTCGATGACTTCCCCCACGGGCTCGGGGGCTCCTTCCGCTGCCTCCGGGGCTGTGGTGTCAACTCCTGCATGGGCACCCCAGCAGGGATGTCACCTCCTTCAGCGTCTGCCAACAAACGACACGCGCATCAGTGCCTACGACTACTCGTCCTGGAGTTCTACAGCTTCAAGAAGGGTACTCACCTTCGACTACGACCGCCTCTGGCAGCGGCGCTTCGGTAGCCGGGGGGGCTCGGTAAGGCTTGGGCCTCGGGAGCGGGCTCCTCGACGGGCGGTGCGACTTCTCCCCGCCTCCGCCGTCGAGGGCTCTCCCCCGTCCCGGCTCGGATCCGTGGATTTTCGCGAAGTATTCACGAGAGGGTCGTCGGACAAATCGACTACCGCAGCAACTACTACTCGTGAGGACGTGGTACTTACAATTTCGACCGGACGATGGTCACGGCCGGAGCACCGAGGATGCTGGCAATATCAACCAGTCCACCCTCGGCAGGCGTCTCTTCCTCCGCCTCTTCGGCTACGGCCTCCTCCACTGTGGCGGCGGCCGGCGCAGACGTCTCCTGCGCTCCAGAGGTCACCACCCTTTCAATGGTGGCGGCCACGGGTCCTCTCGCTCTCTCGCCGGAGCGAGGAGCCGGCGCTCCAGCTGCGCCAGGAGTTCTTCGACAGTGGGGGCTGGACTTCGGCTTCCAGCCGGTTCCCCCACCGGGTCCCACATGCCCTCGTCGCCCTCTTCGATGGGCTCCGTTGGCGGCACCTCCTGCGCACAAAGGAAGACTACTCGTCAGCAATGTACTCGAATAATGGGTACTCGACTACTCTGCTCAAGATAACTTACCTCCGGAGGCGTGGTTTCTGAGACCTTCATCTTCTTCGCCACCCGCTTCTTGGCGGGGTTGCGCGGCTTCCGTGGCGGCGCAGCAAGGCTAGCCTCCAGGCTAGCCGGAGGGTCTTGAACAAGTGGAACATGAGGCAAGCCCGGACGGCTAAACCTCGACCGCAGTTGGAAGCGGTCCTGAAGAGTCTCTTCGTCTTCGTCGTCATCGGAGGTATCCTCCACGATGACGGTGTCGTCGCCTTCACCGACTTCGCGGCGCTCCTTCACCTTCCCCTCCACCGGGATCTCGATCCCGCTCGGTGGCGGCCGCCGCGGCTCGGAGACGAACCGCTTCAGATCATCCTGCGCAAAGACACAAGGCGTCAGCAACTCTACTACAAGTACTCACTACTCGACGAGGGGGTACGGCTACTCACCTCGTTGGGCGGGCGCGCGGCGGAGTACTCCTCGACCGGGCACGCCGTGTACGGCGGCATGTCCTTGAAGATGCGCGACAACCTCAAGATGATGTCGTTGTCGTCCAACTCGCCCCCCGGCATCCGCGACGAGTCGTCGTCGCCGGTGTACTCGAAGCCCAGCGTATCCCGCGCCATCAGCGGCTGGATCCTGCGCTTCATGAAAGCGAAGGCCACGTGCTCGGCCCTCGGTCCGGCTTCTCCGAGCACTCGAATGCGTGCTAGCGCTCGAGGAGCCGGATCCCCTCTTGCATGGTGGGCTCGTGTTCCACCACTCACGATGCCGGGGCCGCCGTCCGCTTGGCTTCGGCGAGCCAGGGTGGTGGTTGGTGATGTAGAACCACCTGGTCTTCCAGTCCGTGTTGGAGTCCACGAGCTTGTACGCCAGGTACTGATCCGCGGCGTCTTCCCTCAGCTGGATCCCGGCTCCTCCGACTACTCTGGGGTTGGAGGCACTGGGCTGCGGCTTGACGCGGAAGAACTTCCGGAAGAGCACCCAGTGCGGCTTGATTCCGAGGAAGGCCTCGCAGAAGTGGACGAAGACCGACGTGTGGAAGATGCCGTTGGGGTTCAGG
The DNA here is from genome assembly GCA_947561735.1 of Cenchrus americanus. Taxonomy (NCBI): domain Eukaryota; kingdom Viridiplantae; phylum Streptophyta; class Magnoliopsida; order Poales; family Poaceae; genus Cenchrus; species Cenchrus americanus. Next base: position 4,472,073 of record OX387240.1, on the reverse strand, counting down.
TTGAGGTACTCGATGCCGTAGTACCCGAGCAGCCCCTTGAAGAAGTCGCTTGCTGGGAGCGCAAGACCGCGCTCCACGAAGCGCGAGAACATCGGGATCTCGTCTTCGGCCTTCTCCATCGGATAAGGATCTCCTGCGGCGGATCTCCACATGTCGACTTCCTTCTCCCTGATGAACCCACCATTCAGCAGGGTCAGCAGGTCCTCCATCTTGACCTTCGATTTTTTCCATTCGCGGCTTGGATCAGCGCGCGGTGGAGACAGGGGCGGCGCCGCATCGGTGGCGGCCGCGGCGGCCTCTGCACGGCTCCTCTTCTTCCTGCCGGCCTTGGACGTCTTCGACGGCGACGACTTCATTCTCCAAGTGCAAGGAGTTTTCACTCGCATCCGCTCGGGGGCTACCCTAAAGGCTTCGGGTGGCGATGCGTTCAGATCTACTACGGCGGCAGCGGGCTGCTGGGAGTGGATTTGCTTCTAGATTCAAATGGAAATGACTGCGGCTCACTTGGGTGAAAAACCCTAAGGGTTTTGGCTTCTATTTATAAGCCAAATCGCCTCCGCAACGGCGGCCGGATAAGTCCACGCGCGGCCGACTCGGCGGCCGCGCGTGTCTCTTCGTATTCCACTAGTCGACGCGCCTCACCTCGGGGGCTCGGCCTACTTCTACTCGACTACCCGGGAAGCGGCTAGTATCAAGAGCATCTCGGGACACATTCTCCAAGAAGACCCTTCAATTCGAGAGGAAGTACTCGACTCAAGGCTCGGGGGCTCCGTGCCACGTGTCCTTCGGTTTTTTCTCTCCGAATTTTTCGGGATTTTCTTGGCAAGATTTCGGATGGACCCTCGGCCCGAGCCCGCGGCTCGAGGCTCGGGGGCTACTCCATGTGGAGTGCGGTTCTGCAAATCGCATCTCCATAACGGCTCCGGCTTCAAGACAAGACGAGCATTTCTTGAAGACCTTCGAAGGCGATTTCAAGGACGCTTGGGACTACTCGAGAAGACTTCAAGATTGCTCAAACATCGACCGGAGTACATTCCGGCCTCGGGATGCTTCGACTACTCTTGAGGACTTTTGACTTGTAGCGCTCGGGGACGCTTGAGGACTACTCGTTAAGGCCGTCAAGACTACTTGAAGCTATCCTTCTCGACTACAAAGTACTCGGGGGCTTGTCGTATGGACCTCCCCGGGCCCACTACCTCGGTGGGTACCGGGACCGACTACTCGGTGGGCCCCCGGGACTACCGGATTGCGCTACACGGCATCCGAAGGCGTGGAGCACAAGGACTACACGGGAGTAGTACTCGGTTAGGAAGCTGTACATGTTCCGCACTGTATAGAGGACTCCTAGACGTACTCGACTAGTACTCTCTCCCTACTCCGACTTGTAACCCCGCCTCCCGACTATATAAGGCGAGGCAGGGACCGATCCCCTCATCTAATCTCCTCTCATACAACCCACGGCGCACTATTGCACCATCGTGTAATCGTGCCCTATCAATCCGAGCTACACAGGCATACGGGACGTAGGATATTACGCACCTTGCGGCCCGAACCTCGTCTAAATTGTGTGCCACGTGTCTCTTCCTTCGAGTTACCGATCTCGGCGAGTCACATTCATCTACTTCGGGTACTCCCCGTAGTAGGTTGCCGGTCTAAAACACCGACATCGGTGACCTTCAATTTCTTCGTCACGCGCTTGCGGGTCGGGTTGTGCGGCCTCCGCGGCGGCGCGGCCGGACTAGCCTCCGGGCTAGCCGGCCGATCCCGAACAAGAGGGACATGAGTTAGGCCGGGCCGGGGAGAGAAAGCTCGCGCTCCACGAATCACGTGAACATTGGGATCTCATCTTCATTCTTCTCCATCGGGTACGGATCCCCGACGGCGGCCCTCCACATGTCAACCTTCTTCTCGCACAAGAAACCACTGTTGAGGAGGGCGAGCAAGTCTTCGGTCTTCGCCTTGGACTTCTTCCACTCGCGATTTGGATCTGGCCGCGGCGGGGACACCGGCGGTGATGCCCCTGCGGCAGATCTGGTGGCCTTCTCACGGCCCCTCTTCTTCCCACCGGCGGCTTTGGCAGTCTTCGACAGCGATGGCTTCATCCTCCAAGTGCACGACGTCTTCACGCGCATTCGCTTGGGGGCCTCTGCGGTGGCTCTCTACGGCGGCGCACTCGGATCTACACTTCACTCGGCAGCCGGCGGCGCACACTGGTGGCGATTTCTGCCCAAGATCTGCTCGGAATGGCTACAATTGCGTAGGGTGAAAAACTCTAAGGGTTTCGGCTTCTATTTATAAGTCAAAACGGCCCTCCAACGGCCGAATGGATAAGTCTGCGCTCGGCCGACTCAGCGGCCGTGCGTGACTCTTCAACTTCAACTAGTCGACGCGCCTCACCTCGGGGGCTCGGCTACTTCTACTCGACTTACATCGGGGAGCGACAAGATTCAAGAGCATCTCGGGACACATTTTACAAGATGACCCTTCAATTCGAGAGGAAGTACTCGACTCAAGGCTCGGGGGCTCGTGCCACGTGTCCTTCGGTTTTTTCTCTGGATTTTTAGGATATTCTTGCCAAAACTTCGTATGGACCCTCGGCCGGAGTCTACAACTCAACCTAAGGCTCGGGGGCTACTCCATATGGAGTGCAATTTTGCAACCGCACTTCCATATCGGCTTCGGCTTCAAGACAACGCGAGCTTTGTTGAAGACCTTCAAGGGCAACAATCGAGGACACTTGGGGACTACTCGAGAAGACTTCGGGATTGCTCAAACATCGACCGGAGTACATTCCGGCCTCGGGATGCTTCGACTACTCTTGAGGACTCTTGACTTGTAGTACTCGAGGACGCTTGAGGACTACTCGTTAGGGCCGTCAAGACTACTTGAAGCTATCCTTCTCGACTACAAAGTACTCGGGGGCTTGTCGTATGGACCTCCACGGGCCCACTACCTCGGTGGGTACCGGGGACCGACTACTCGGTGGGCCCCCGGCACTACCCGACTTGCGCCGCACGGTACACCGATGGCGTGAAGCACAAGGACTACGAGAGGAGAGGTACTCGGTTAGGAAGCCGTACATGTCCCGCACCGTATAGAGGACTCCTAGACGTACTCGACTAGTACTCTCTCCCTAAACCGACTTGTAACCCCGCCTCCCGGACTATATAAGGCGAGGCGGGGACCCCTCTCCAAACATCTCATCTCATCTCACGGCGTAAGATTGCATCACCTTGTAATCATACCCAATCAATCCGAGCTACGCAAAGCATACGGGACGTAGGGTATGACGCACCTCGCGACCCGAACTCGTCTAAATTGTGTGCCACGTGTCTCTTCCTTCGAGTTACCGATCTCGGCGAGGCCACATTCATCTACTTCGGGTACTCCCCTTAGTAAGTTGCCGAGTCTAAAAAACTACCCCCTTCTTCAACCTAATCCGACGATATCCAAAATTGAGGTCTAAAGAAGAAAACCATTTGGCCTTAGCCGGCTCATCCATCAACTCATCAAACACCGGAATGGGAAATTTACTCTTGATTGTAAGGGCATTGAGGTATACCTCCAAGTTCCATCCTTCTTTCGACAAGAAGCACATGAGAAGAAAACTCACTAGAACTATGTTGAGTAATTCTCTACAAAGCACAAGAGAGATCAAGACAACAAACAATACTTTACATGTAATGGAACTTTAGGCTTTGTTTTTAATTGATAGGTTTATAGTATCCTATTGTTTACGAACTTCGGACAAGTTTCATTAACTCATGAGAAATAAAAATGTGCAATGGATTCACTCAGTGACCATTTGTCCTATATGTGTTTGACTCGCCACAACCGGTTATCACAAGATGCCCCGTCCTCTCAACTCAAGGGTCTTCAATTTGATTTAAACATATTAGCATTTCAACTTCAAATAATTTTTTTCACACATCAAAATTTAAAATTCGTGAATCTTGATCATCTAATGTCTATCATTTTTAAATTCAAACAACAAGGAGACACGAATGCTAATCTAGAGCTTGTCCCATAACATTGACATGTTTATACCTCAAACCGAGCAAATAAGACAAGATAGATCATAATCTAAGGGAATAATTACATCAGGTTGGCTTCAAGGAACAAGTGGTATGCCTTGAAACAATTCTCTATGCCTTTAAGAAGTTTGGAGGTTTGCTCCGTAGGAACACCAATCATCTTCATCCTCTCAACATTCTCCGTAAGCTAAGGTTGTGTCATCAAATCAAAAAGGCATATTAGGTACATCAATTTCTGAATCGACAATAGATCGGTCGTAGTGACCGAGGCCATGGCAAATAGGAAATACCGGGGGATAGATGGACGAGATAGAAGAAACACCGTTCGGCGTCACGCTAACATCCCGTTTCCTCCGTCATGAGGAGCTTTGCGGCAAGCAATTAGCCCAACCACATTGCTAGGTGTGGAGGAAGGGAGAGAGAACCTAGCGTAGATCGCCGCCTCCGTGAAGCCTCAACGACTAAATCCATGGGTTACGGGGCGTGCGCTTCTTGTGCGTAGCGGGCTCAAGATTATGCAAATAGATGTACAAACATTCTTAATTTTGTTCCTAAACATATATTAATCTATTATATGATGTTTGAGAAACTAACAATCTTAAATACACATAAAAATATAATCTTTATATTTTTTCAACATGTGTTTGTTTCAATAAATTGTAATTTTTGTCTAAAATAATCATTCCAGGGTCATCATTTATTTATAGAAAATCATGGTAACTAACTTTATTAATTAAAAAATGTTGGTTGGTTAAACTCGTTGCGAATTTAGTATATCAAAATGTAGTTGCACAAGCCAAATACCAAAAATAACTAGTGCCTTTATAATATCATATTTTGAAATGTTTATATTTTTATATGGTGGCAATATTTTTGTTAAAAATTCTTTTATCCAGAATCATCAATGAAAATCTTTAATCTAGAATCATCAATAAATACTTTGAATTATTTTATATTATCTTCAAAGATGTACATATCTATTTCATTTTCATGAATTTTTAAAAGTGTTTAAAAATATTTTTAAGAAAAAATCACATATTATGACATTTTAGGTAATACTTTAAAAAAGATTAAATATTTATATCACATTTAGACCACTCGTGCTCGCTGCACATCCCGCCCTTGTTTTTAGCTATTGATGTCATTTGCACCTTCCACCGGTTGTGCTTGTTGCAATGCATTGGGCACATTATCCCATCACTATGACCCATGCTTGATGTGAGTGCTCATTCCTACCTCGTCCACGATCGTGGCTTATCGATGTCGTTTATCTCTCGCAACGTGCTACTAGTCTTGGAGAAGAAGATGAAGAAAATTAACATTTCAAATAAGTTGCTCTTTGTTTTGATATTTTTTTCAATTTGTTGTATTCATATGTAGTTTCAAAAAATATTGAGTGGGCCACTAATAGTGATGTTGATTATATTATTTTTTGAATGTTAGTCTAACTTTTCAAAGTTTTGAAATTTGTTAAGTTGAAATATTAATTTATTTCAATTTTTAGGTTAATATAATTGATTGATATTAAATTACGAACTTCATCTTGTTCCTCTCATGCTACGTTACACCGATAAGTCGAGCATGTGTCGGTATCATGTATTCGATATGCGCTCAATATATATTATAGAGTATCCAAATAAAAATAAAAATTTGAATGTTGATACGTAGAAGCGATTTTCCGATACAGACTTCCCTCCTCGTCCTCCTCGAGTCCCCACGACCCACGGACATATGCACCTCGTCTTTCCGCCGAGCACCAACTTCTTCCTCCCCGCAAGATCGCGGTCGGCCCGTGCGCCGCTCTCTACGTGATCGACCCATGTCTCGCTCTCAACTCCCTTGCCCAACCGCAGCTCGAGTCCGTCCGGTGCGTCGGCACCGTCCTTTCCCATGCCTCTCTATGTTCTCTTTCATCCTTTCCTAGTAGGGATGATAGGGCGAGTTGCGTTGCTCGTTGTTCATCGAGTCAAGCGACCCGCTTCATCGGCCGACGAATATTCACCGGTAGAGTGGGAGGCTTTGGTTTGAGCCTTTAGTCCCGGTTCAACTTTGGAGACGGGACTAAAAGGGTTTCATCGACGTGGCTCGAAATGCCCGCGAACACCCCTACCCTTTAGTCCTGGTTGATGATATCAACCGAGACCAAAAGGGGGCTTCGAATCGCTATTTCACGATAAAAAATTAGCGCCAAATTTTAGTCCCGGGTGGTGTTTCCACTCGAGACTAAAGGGGTCCCCTTTTGTCTCGGGTAGGAACACCACCCGGACAAAAAGGGGTCCCCTTTTGTCTCGGGTGGAAACACCACCCGTGACCGTAAGTGCAATCAAGCCTAAGTGGGTTTTGGTGAATTAAGTGACAACTTGATTAAAACACTAACACTCTTGTGAAGCATGTGAGCAGATTATTGATTATTGATAAATGATATTCATGTGTAAAATCATGCAGTTTGGCTCATGTTGCTAATAAGACAAGGGTGGATCATGGCAATATACTTGGAATGATTACAAGCATGCTAAGGATGAATGTCATGATAAAGATAGGATGTTCTTCCCATTGGACTTTACATTAGACATACAACAAGTGATCCTAAGCTAAAAGAAAAGCAAATATAGAGGCATGATTACATATGATATTTGGTTGGCCTTTTTATGTTGAGCAAAGCACATTGTGAAGAAAGGAGAAGCTTGTGGTATAATAGTGGGAGAACTAAATCAAAGTTGAGTATGGCATCAAGGGATTTCACCATTGACACATGATAGAGCTTGATGATCAATGTTGTGAGTTGTATCAAGTAAAACATCAAGGGATTTCACTATTAGTACAAGATGGAACTTGATGACCTAGACAATGATTTTACCAAGTTCAATATCAAAAGGTTTTCACTCTTACATTTTATGAAGATTAGTTACTTGTTCAAAGAAGCTATTTGCAAGACTTCAAGTTGAGCCTTGACATGAGTCATGTGGTTACCTCTATTGCTTCGGACCTACAAATGGAAGTTTGCAAAAGCAAGAATAATTGATATCAATCAAAGGACAAATTAATTGAGTGGCATCTCAAATGATTTTCTCTCTATGGTGCAAGGCTTGAATCAATTGTGGCAAGGATAAGTGATGAAGAGATCAAGATGGCTAAAACGAGGAACTAAGCTAAAGCTATAGATAGCGACCATAAGCGAAGTGGCTAGGGTGAAGTTGAGAGCATCAAGGATTTCGAAGTATCATATCCAAGCCTACCGAGGAAAGTGATAAATTTCATCTAATGTCATGATTGATAAATCGAGTGGCTTAAGAATCCAAAATGGTTGATCTCTACTCTATAGAATAATTCTAAGTCACTAGCTCAAGGTGGACATGCTCAAGCACATGCATATATTTATTCATCTATAACATGTGCTCAGTTGGTATACAATATTGGAAGCCCTCGAATCATTGAAGATCAATTACCGGCGTACCTTGGTGGTTCAAGCTCAAGTGGATTAATTAGGGTTTATCTTTTATCTTGAGTTTAGGTATGTCGTACTATCAAGAGGGATGAATCATTGGTTGGACAACAAACATCAAAAAGTGCTCAAGTGAACCCAAGAGAGACTAACCCGTGAGATCAAAACCTTAGTTGAGCTCTCTGGCCAAAACCGGCCTGACCGGTTTTGCAAACCGATCCGAACGGTTTGGGCACTGACACCGTCCAACGGCTAGTTGGTTTGAAAACCGATCTGACCGGTTTGGCAAACCGGTCTGACCGGTTTTGTCCGACAGAACTAACGACTAGTTTTGTGTGTGGTGGGTATTTATACCCATGAGCTCCTCTTTGAGGGGCCGCCGGTTCTCCCCACTCCTAACTCCTTCCGAACCATGTAAAAGCTCTCCCCAACCTCTCTAAGTGAGATTCAAGCCTATAGTTCCATATCCTTGAGTTGGGTTGAGAGAGTGACTTGTGTGAGAGCTTTAGAGAGCTTTAAGAAGCCTAGTGAGCATCCCACACTTGAGAACCTACCGATTTTGTTGAAGATCTTTGAAGCATCTTTTACTCTTGGAGCATTTGCTCCTAAAAAGCTAGAGGTCGCTTGGAAGCTCCAATCCGAGATTGTGGAAGCTCGAAGAAGTTTGTATTACCCCCGTGAATCTAGTGGAAACCTTCTCATCTCAAGAGTTCATTCTCTTGACTTGAGACCGAGGTAAAGGGCAAGCCTTGTGTGGCGAGTCTATTCTTGTGTGGATACCTCAACAATGTGGACATAAGCAAGCCTTTGTGGCGAGCTGAACCACGGGATAATCCTTGTGTCACTTGTGCTTTTACTTCATATATATCTTGCTTGTTGATTTATCTCTCTATCGAGCATATATCTTGTGCATCCGCTTCGATCTACTTTGGTGTGCTTTTCTTGTGTGCGGGGACTTCATTGATACTCTTGGAAGCACTGTGGAAGTCCCACAACAAGTTTGGTTTGTACTAGAACTCGTAGAGGGGATTTACTTTGTGTTGGTTCTGCTCGTGTAAAACCGGTCGACCGGTTTTGGAAACCGGTCGACCGGTTTCGATGCGACAGTGGGTTCAATTTTTATAAGTGTGCGGATTCGCCTATTCACCCCCCTCTAGGCGACATCAAGACCCTTTCGGTGACTAAAGCCATTCCACCCACCGACGGTTTACTATTTCTCTCTCCCGGCGGTCAAAGTGCATCTCATTCTTCTCCTTCCTTTCTCTATCTCATCTCTCTCTTCTCTCACTACGGATCTCGGCGGGCGGCTCCCCGGGCGCGGGCGCGGTCACCGCGCGGGGGCGCGCGGACCCCGGTGCGGGCGGCTCCCGAGGCGAGTGCGGCCACCGGCACGGGGGGGGACCCCGCAAGCGGCTCTCGGGCGGGCACGAGCGCGCGGTCGTCGGCGCGGCCTTGGCGCGGGCGGAGCCGCCGGGTTCGTCAATTTTTTTTTTGTGTTCGGTTTTTACTTGTGAGATGTGAAGGAAACTTGTGTTGTGAATCGAATCAAACATGTGATGCAAAGGAAATTTGTGTTGTGAAACAAACTTGTGATTAATGAGTGGTGAAATTGATTGATTTACTCATGTGATGGTTAAGTATGTGATGAAATTTTCTCGTCTGTAGTGTTTGTATTTGTTCTTCTCAATTCTCCATTGTTATGAACGGCGGCGGTGGAGCTGGAGCATGATGCTCGCCGCCGAGTGGTGGCGGAGCTGGAACACCAACAGCCATGGGCTTTTTTTCTGGAAAACCCTTACCAACCGGGACTAAAGGAACCTCTTAGTCTCGCTTCATTCAACCGGGACTAAAAGGGGGGCCTTTTGTCTCTCATCATTAGTCCTGGTTGGACTTGAGAGACCTATACCCCTTACCAATCGGGACTAAAGCCCCTCACCCTACCAATGATTCGACAGGGGTATGCGTGCCTATTCCCTCCCTTCCATCTTGTTGCGCTAAATCAAACATCCAAACCCCTAACATTGATATTTGTATTCAAATTTGTACCTACTAAATTCGAATTTTTAACAATCTGGTGTACATGTGTACACCTATGCACTATCTTGGGTCGCCCTAATACAGTGTGTGTGGATTGGAAGGGAGCACCCCGTTGCTTGGCTTATCAGCCATCGGTGTGTACTTTTCTCTCGAACAAACCAACCGAAGAAGCAACCGGACGCGGTTTTTTTTTCCGAGAAAAGATCAACACCAACCACCGTCAAACGAACATGCTCGCGCGTTGAGGCCGGAAAATACAAGCCCGGGACTTCGTAGGCTCCGCGTTCCGCGCGGTAGGAGGAGTGGACGACCGCGTTCTCTACCCCTCAAGCGCCGTCGGCGCTAACGGGACCGGCAGGACCCGATTTTTTTATATTATTTCTTTTTTGATTTTTCAAAAATATACCGTGGATCTTAAATTTGGCAAAACTACGCCTCTCGTCCCAAAATATAAGACCTTGTTTACTTTTTACGGTTGCGTTGGACCGCTTGTTTTATTCAAAAATTTATGAAAATATAAAAACAATTATGATATACTTAAAATATATATGATGAAAAAACATGTCATAACAAAATAAATAATTTTTGCATAAATTTTTTGAATAAGACGAGCGATCAAACGTGATCGACGAGAAGTTAACAAGTCCTTATATTTTGGGATGGAGGGAGTATACTACAACCGCCGTACCTCATGGTGGTTGGGGCAAAACGCCATGGACCATGGCAATTGGCGGTGCTACGGTGTCCCCGCAACCGCCTTAGCTCATGGCGTTAGGGTCAGTCTGTTTTCAAAAAATCTTAACTTTTTTTTATTAATTTGGATGGAGATAAACTTTATATGAAACTTGTAGCTTTCAACGAGGTCTACAACTTTGTAGTTCAATTTTTTTTTCATTTGAAGTCATCTCAAAGCTTAAATAATTGATCCATAGTCCGGATCTTAGTTTTTTTTTAAAAAAAACAGACAGATCCTAACGTCATGGACCACGACGGTTGCATGTGCTACAGTACCAACCGCCGTGCACTGTAACTCGTTGTGCGTTTTGTCCCTACCGCCATGAGGTACAACAATTGTAGTATAGTTTGCTAAATTTAAGATCCGCCGTATATTTTTGAAAAATCAAAGAAAAACAATATAAAATTTTCCGAGGCTCGCGGCAACCGGGAATCAACGGTGGACGGTATTTCATTTACGGTCCACCCGTGTGGTCATCAGAACCGTTGGGTCGTGAACGGGTGACTGGATGGAATTTTTTTATATTTATTTTATCGTGATTTTGCAAAAAAATATATGGTCCGCCACAAATTTTGAAAAAATATACATCTGCCGCCGTGGCCCACGGCGTCAGGGACATAACGCCGTGGCCCACAGCGGTAGGAGCCGCCAGGAGTGGGCCCTTAGTGTGGGCCAGACTTAGAGCCATACGCCATGGCGTTAAGTGACTAGCGCCATGGGCCACGGCGTTAGGTCCCGCCCGCTAGCCCCGAAATTCAGCTGTTGTCATAATAATTCGAAAAAAAGAAAGGGGGAAGAGGAGAAGGGAGTGAGGAGGAGGTGTTGAAGTTGCGAAGCTCGCCGGTTTTTCGTCTCGTTAGAGGTAATACTCCGAAACTTAATAGTTTTAGTGTAAATGTGCTTAGTCTCGCGTCGGCTTTGGCTTCTCCGGATCCGACATCTACCAACGGCGACGATGGACCGGTGACCGGACCAATGGTGGTGAAGACGAACACCGCCGTGAGGACGAGTATCGTTGTTGTCCGTGCCATGAAAAGAAGGACAACACTCCACCAAAGCAACTCCACCCCCGCTACCATCTTATCTAACTCCACCCCCGTCGGGGTACTACATGCCCTCCCAAAGACTCCGACGGGTCTATGATGTCCGGGTTCTACAGTATTATTCGTACAACTAGACTACGGTTGTTGTAATCGTCTATTTAAATCCCCTAAGGCATGTTAGGACTAGCAAGAGCGGCACGAGTTAGGGTAATTATGTGGCATGTGCCATTACGGATGTTGTAATCGTTTACCTAAATTCGTCGTGAAATATTAATGGTTCGTCGTTTTATCAATCCTTCAACAATTCAAATTTAAAAAAAAATAAAAAAATTCCTACCGTCCCGGCCCACGGCGGCAAGGAACAATATGCACCGCCGTGGGCCACGGCGTTAGCTCGCCGTCACGCCGACGCCCGGCGTTAGACCCCTAACGCCGTGGCCCACGGCGTCGGTACGTAACGCCGTAGCCCGCGGCGTTAAGGGTACGAGCCCACTCCCGGCGGCTCCTACCGTCGTGGGCCACGGTGTTAGGGGCCTACATGGCGTCGCGCTATTTGACGGAGGGGAGTGACCGGGAACGATCGGCTATGCCCCGCCCGCACGGCTCGTAATCGACTCGCTCCCCGTCCATGTACTCGGCGCCCGGTGCTACAATCGGTTTTCGGGTCTCTCTTAAAATTAGTTAACTCCAACATCTAGCTTAACAAATGAGAGTACATGTTCACGAATGCTCATAGATCACATCTTGTTATCGTGGAGTCAATGTTTAGATGCAAAGTAGCTCGAAATAATTTTCAAAAGCAGCTAAAAGATGATGTTTCGGACCACTCCCGTCACTAAGTCCGGCGCTCGGTGCTGCAATCAATTTCCAGAAGTCTTTTAAAGTTACTTAATTCCAATATCTAACTCAACAAATGAGAGTTCTTGCTCACTAATGTTCATAGATCCCATTTTGATAGTGTGGAGACAAAGTTTACATGCAAAGTTGCTCCGAAATCATTTTCAAAATCAGCTAAAAGATGATGTTTCGGACTTTAATCCTCGTCACTCTAAGTCCGGCGCCATGTGCTCCAATCAAATTTTGGAGCTCTCTTAAAATTACTTAACTCCAACATCGAGCTCAACAAATGAGATTACTTTTTTTAGATAATGGACGACAGCCCGGCCTCTACACTCGTAGGTGTACACGGCTAAAAGTCTTATTACGAAACTAGAACAAAAAAGACTTTAGTACAAAGGAGATTTATGTACTAAAGAACTACTACATCCAAAAGATCAAAGTCTACTTCTCAAGAAGTGCTAAAGATCTAAGTCGCTTCATGGCGGTACAACCACCATGCCATGAACTACTTGCACCCAAGATGATCTTGGAAGAGGCCGGATGTAGAGCCTAGGAAATCCAACCTCACCGCACCCGACGAGTCGACGAAGAAATGTCGCCTTCCCCACCGCCCCCACCGCTTCCGGCAATTGTTTTCACCGATAGATTGGTGAACGAACGATTGTCGTTGCATGCCGGTGTAGAAGGGGATTGCCATCGGGATCGGCGACCCCGTCTTCTTCACCTTGACCTCCTCCATGGTGAACTTCCCCGTGTCGCGCCGTCGGGTTGCGGGTGAACTTCCAATGTGACGCCCGGAAGCTTTTAGATGAAGTGTTCGCAACAACACCTCCGCCGAGGAAGGCAACACTCCAAGCGCCGCCGTTGTTGGCACTAGCGAGAGAGCTAGGCAAGGCGTTAGCCCGGAACTTCGAGTAGGACCTGCAACATGAGATGACAACCGACTAGCCGAAGCACCCAAGGGTAGGCCGCGCTAGAATCCTCAACGGAGATGGAGGAGATTGCCGTACAGGCTGTGGTGGTGCGCAGTCCTGTCGTGGAGGACGGCGGCGCCCTTGCACGCCACCGTCGGTCTCCGCCGCCCCTCACGTCGAGCATCCCACCACCGATTGGATCTCGGCTCGTGGGTGCCGGACCGGTGACGAGTATACCGGATCTCGTCGGAATCGACCGGACTTCGGGGAGGATGGGGGGAGCCAACGCGACCATGGGTGGAGCTCGGAGTTTCACCAATGTTCATAGATCCTATTTTGCTAATGTGGAGCCAAAATTTAGATGCAAAGTTGCTCAAAAATAATTTTCAAAAACAGTAAATGATGTTGTTTTAGACTTCATTCCTTGTCACCCCGAAGTCCGGCGCCCAGTCATGCAATCGATTCTTGGAGCTCTCATAAAATTAATTAACACCAACATCTAACTCAACAAGTGAGAGTACATGTTCACCAATGTTCATAGATTTTGTTTTGTTACCGTGAAGGCAAAATTTAGATGGAAAGTTACTCGGAAATCATTTTCAAAAGCAGCTAAATGAGGCTGCAGGCGGGAGCGAGCCAAGCTGGCTTCGTGAGGCTGCAGCCGGCGCCCTCCCAGTCGTGAGCTGCCACGAGGGCGTGCGCACCGGGGCTGGCGTGCGCCCGGTGCGCACCCAATTTTTTTCTGGCGTTATGTCCCTGACGCCGTGGGTCACGACGGCAGATGTATATTTTTTCAAAATTTGTGGCGAACCATATATTTTTGCAAAATCGCGATAAAATAAATATAAAAAATTCAGCTGGATGCGAACCAGCGGAGGTGCGCGGACGGATTTGCGGCTGTATCGGCCTAGCCTGCAGCCCAGAAAATGAAGCTCAGTCATTTCTCTAGCAGCCACGCGCGCCGGCAGGCAGCTCCGTCGTCGTGGCCAGTCCGCGTGCGGTGGCAAGGTGACCACAAACGGAGGCAGCTACTGCGGCGGCGTTGACTTGTTAGTACCGGTGACAACCGGGACCGACGCTGGCAGTGTCAACTGGGGTTCTGGGAGAGTCAGGTGCAAATGTTGCATATCAGGTTCGCATGCATCCAGCTTTGAAGTGCCGGCCGACGAGGGACGGAGAGGTCGGAGGGCGCGATGGAAGATTGGCGTACGGAGGAGTAAGACGCGGGAACAAATAGCATCGCAGAGTACGACGTGGTTTTCCTGGCGGCGCTCGTCGGCATGGCGACCAAGGACAAGGCGAGGGTGGTAGCACACCTCTGCCGGCACATGGCACCCGGCGCGGCGCTGGTGGTGCGGAGCGCGCACGGGGCGTGCGGGTTCCTGTACCACGTCGTGGACCACTAGGGACGTCAGCCGCGCGGGTTCGAGGTGATGGCGGTGTACCACACTGACGACGAGGTGATCATCGTCGCGCGCAAGGCGGCGAACGGGGTGGGGAAGGGCGGCGGCGGCGCTGCGCCGGTGGTGAGCCCGCCGTGCAAGTGCTGCAAGATGGAGACCGGCGCCGGCGCCCCAGCTGCTGAAGAGGGAGGAGGTGTCCTTCTGAGCTCTCTCACTGGACGATCGAGTTGCCGTTATCGATGATACGTAGTAGGCTCGCGCGTGTTGGTTAATCGTGTGTCTCGTCTCTGGTGTTAGCGGCAGCCGTGACCGTGACGTGTGTTTTAAACGATCGGCTGGTACATACGGGTGTGAAGAAGTTGAACGTGTAACTGTCAAAAATAATTAGCCCAGGCTAAATTACTATATATAATAGCCTTGTTTGCAAATTAATTACGGCGGGAGCTAGGAAACATGAGAGTCCTAATTATTGCCGATATATAGCATATCTGCACTACAGCAGCCACCGCTTCCCCGAGTGCCTCAAGCACTCGGGGAAGAGCCTCCGGGATGCCTCTCACGGGAAAGAGGCCTTCCCCGAGTGCCAAAAATCGTACACTCGGGGAAGCCTCCCCGAGTGCCATCCTCCCCCTCGGGGACGATTTAACACCGTCGGTGTCGTCTCCTTTTTTTTACTCTTCCCCGAGTGCAACACTCGGGGAAGAAATTTTCTTTTTTTTTCAAAACCTCTTCCCCGAGTGCCCATGCCCAGGCACTCGGGGAAGCCCCCTTTGTTTTTTTTTAAAAAATAGCCTTCCCCGAGTGCCAAATGCACAGGCACTCGGGGAAGCCCCCTGCCCTTTTTTTAATATAGCCTTCCCCGAGTGCCAAGTGCCCAGGCACTCGGGGAAGCCACTTTTTTTTGTTTTTTTTTGTTTTTCGTGTGAACAACAAATCATATATATATAGACACATACACACACATCACAAATCAACACCAATATATCAAGAACCACATTTATATATCACAAATGACCAAATTTGTCTGGAGTACACAATATATTGTTACAAGTAAAAGAACAACCAGATGAACGTGACTTACACAACACAATCGATTGAACTATTATAGCTCACGATACATGACACTTCCAGAAATTTAAGTTAAAAAACAAAACGAAAACAGGGATCTACTTTAGAGGCTATCGTCAACTTGATCCGTAAAAAAATTACCCGAAAATAGAAATAGAATCATAGCAACTTCCACCCACCGATTCAACTTCTCATCATACCAAAACTTGTTCTGTTACTCTTATTTTGCCTTCAAAAAACAAAAATAAGATCTTAAGGTTAGTGTTGCATATAGTAATAACCTTTGGAGTTATTATTGACTCGCAAGTATAGCTAACGAGTGGCTATTCTTAAACTTTAAAATCTTTGCACAGTATTATACACAAAGTTAATAAGGTTTCTAGCATACCGCATTTGTCATGAAAGAATCATCCATATCATTATATATAAGCTAAGCGTTTGCAGCATACAACTATAAAAAAGGTCAAAATTACATGATAGAGAGATATGTTATCCGAAATGACAAGCAAAACATAAAGCGTGCCATATCGAAGTATCATTCAAGCAACAATCCGCAAAGTTGCGGTCATCAAGTAGACATTGAACATGTAAAGCATCATGCAAATTTGATTCCAGCAAGTTATATTTGTTTCTCTTGATTTCAGCAAGTAAATTTCATTCCTAGCCCTTAATTATTGCCTATATTTGCTA
The DNA here is from genome assembly GCA_947561735.1 of Cenchrus americanus. NCBI lineage: Eukaryota > Viridiplantae > Streptophyta > Magnoliopsida > Poales > Poaceae > Cenchrus > Cenchrus americanus. The sequence continues at coordinate 4,455,866 of OX387240.1, read as the reverse complement.
TTCTAGCCGACCGGTGGTGCTCATATGGTGGTCGCGCCATCGAGTTACAAAGATTTGCTAGACGTATTGTTAGTCTTTGTGCATCATCATCGAGCCGTGAGCGAAATTGGAGTACATTTGAGTTTGTAAGTTTCATTTCAGCAAGATTGATAGAAAACAAACATGCTTGAGGTATGCAAATTATTTATTTTGTTTGCTATTTTTCAATTTTGTAGATCCATACAAAGAAAAGGAACCGATTGTTGCATAAGAGATTAAATGATATTGTGTTTGTTTCCTACAACCGGAAGATGAAAAGTAGGTTTCTCGATTGAGGCAAGAGAAAAAGGAGAAAACCTTTGATCCTTTGGTCCTTGAGAATTTTGATTGGGACAATGAGTGGGCGTACTCATTGTATGTGCCTATTCAAGGTGGTCGTGGGTGTGATTGTGATCAAGACCTTACATGGCAGCAAGTGGATGAAGCCGTTGGTGCATCACAAGCACTTCAAGGGCGAAATTTTCCAAGACGTGCAAGAAATTCAGCGGCAGCTCAAGTAGTTGAAGAAGAAGAGGAGGAGGAGGATGAAGAAACAGATCCACATGATGATGCCAATGTCGGCGATTGTGAGAATGCTCCAGCTGATTCTAATGATGGAGAAGATGATGAGGCTACTAACATCATTGACGAATTCGATGATGGATACTAAGATTTGAGAGATCTCGGATGTGTTTCAGCTTTTGCTACTTTTGTGCACTAGTGAAGCACAAATTATTTTGTTAACTATTAAGCTTGTGGTTGGTCTGGTTGCTACACCGACTGATGTAGTATTGTATTATTCCTGCTTAATGTCAATTTGTCATTTACGCACTTGGTTGTTGCTAATTATTTATCAGCAATATTTTGATGTCTTATGTGGCATTTTCTTGGGGTTTTGTTGAGTGCTTTTTGCTGACTTGCTCCTTATTATGTGTAGGCTGCAGTTTGGGGGAAGAGAAGTCAAAGCACAAGATGGAATATGGGCACAACAAATGGCAGCAACAAGGTATGTATTTACCTGCACACTACTACTAAATTCTAGGCTAGGAAGAACATAAGGCGTCGCCTCGCCTTGCGCCTTAGTCGCCTAGGTGACCGAGCGGTGGCGTGTCGCCTTGCCTCGCCTTGCCGCTTTAAAAACCATGAATATTACATTTGTTTCTAAGTCTTTGGTGTATCTATATGCTTAGAACATGCATATCACATCGAGTGACCAAGTATAGAGCAACTCCTAACAAAACAAAAAAACAAAGGGATATTATTGATAAAATGCTATACAATCTAAGGCGCATCCGAATGAAAAATTTGTGGTTCAAAAAAAGTAATGAGTGTTGCTAGCTAGATCTATCAAGGATCAGGCTTCATCTACAAAGCTTGGACTGTGACTATATATATCTCCTAGATCCAAGGTTTCCACTTCCTCAGGCTCATCAATGGTCCACTTGTATGGTAGCATTAGTGCAGATGCATCAGTCCATGGAACAACAGCGAGCAGATGCAGTAGGAAAGGATAAGCAGCTCACCGGAGCAGATGCCGCCGCCGTCCATGCGCTGAGGAGGGGAGGAGCTCGAGGCCCCCGCCATCCATGCGCCGAGGGGGGAGGAGCTCGAGGCCCCGCGCCGCCTCCGGCCCGGCCCGGCGGCCGCTCCGCCGCGCCCCGCGCCGCCCCGAGCCCGGCCCGGCGGCCGCTCCGCCGCGCCCCCGCGCCGCCCCGCGGTCGCTCCGCCGCGCCGCGCCGCCCCGAGCCCGCCGGCGGCCGCTCCGCCGCGCCGCGCCGCCCCGAGCCCGACCCGGCGGCCGCTCCACCGCGGCGCCCCGAGCCGGCTCCGCCGAGCCCCGTGCTCGCGTGGATCCGAGGTGAGGGTTGGGGTCTTGGGGATGGCGGCATGTGTGGCCGTGTGGGGGGCGGCGGGGGGGGGGGGGGTTGCGTGTTAGGGTTCGATATTGGGCCGGCGTGATGATGGGCCGGTGTGTGTTCTTCCCCGAGAGCTGGGGTGCAGGCACTCGGGGAAGAGGCCTCTTCCCCGAGTGCCACTGTTTTGCCACTCGGGGAAGCATCTCTTCCCCGAGTGCCGAATTATTATTTTTATTGTTTTTTCCCTCATTTTTTGAGGCCTTCCCACTTTAGTGTATATTTTGTGATTCACAAAAATGATATTCAAGATATTTAGTGTATATTTTGCGGGGAGCCAAATTATATGAATTGATGTACCTGTAGTTCAAATTTGAAGTGTGCCTAAAAATTCAAGAAAAAAACTAACGAAATATAACAAAAAAAATTCAAAAGTTAGCCTAATTTGGGCAAGGAGTTTTAAATAATGTTTGAAGGTATCACAAAAAAAATTGGGGCAGAAAAAACAAAAAAACAAAAAACTTTCCCCGAGTGCCAGTGACTAGGCACTCGGGGAAGAGGCCCTTCCCCGAGTGCCAGGGACAAGGCACTCGGGGAAGAGGTCACCTTCCCCGTGTGCTAGGACTGGGCACTCGGGGAAGGGCCTCTTCCCCGAGTGCCTAGTCAATGGCACTCGGGGAAATATATTTGTTTTTTTTTGTTTTTTTGCCTCAATTTTTTTGTGAGGCCTTCAAATATTATTTAAAACTCCTTGCCCAAATTTGGCTTACTTTTGAATTTTTTTGTTATATTTCGTTAGTTTTTTCTTTTTCTTGAATTTTTAGGCACACTTCAAATTTGAACTACAGGTACATGAAATCATATAATTTGGTGATTCAAAAAATGATATTCATGATATTTGGTGTATATTGAGGCCTTATCCAACAACTCACATGAAATATCGAGCATCTTGTTGTCGTGACATTACTAACAACATACGGAATAAGAGTTTCTAAATTACAAAAAATCCGGACGAAGTCCGAAAATCACGAAACTTGTCGGGGAGTTGTGTTATCACATGTATAGGTTGTGTGCAAGACTAGAGAAGATTTCGAGCAAGTCCGCGACGTTTGATGCCTACAACTCACACATCTCCCGATGTGTTATCACATGGATCACGTGTGGAGATGTCCGGGTTTCGTGCACCACACATCGCAACTTTCTCGAAATCTTCTCAACTCGTTGCACACAACCTCTACATGTGATAACACGATGTCCCGACAAGTTTCGTGTTTTTCGGACTTCGTCCGGATTTTCTCGAAATTCGAAACACTTTTCCCGTATGTTGTTAGTCATGTCACGACAACAAGATGCTCGATATTTCATGTGAGTTGTTGGAAAAGGCCTCAATTTACACCAAATATCATGGATATCATTTTTTGAATCGACAAATTATATGATTTCATGTACCTGTAGTTCAAATTTGAACTTTTCCTAAAAATTCAAGAAAAAGAAAAAACTAACGAAATATAACAAAAAACTTCAAAAGTAAGCCAAATTTGGGCAGAGAGTCTTAAATAATGTTTGAAGGCCTCACAAAAAAATTGGGGCAAAAAAACAAAAAAAATAAATATTTCCCCGAGTGCCAGTGACTAGGCACTCGGGGAAGAGGCCCTTCCCCGAGTGCCAGGGACAAGGCACTCGGGGAAGAGGTCACCTTCCCCGAGTGCTAGGTCTAGGCACTCGGGGAAGAGCTTTTCCAATTTTTTTAAACGGCTCCGTCTATTTGCGCCGTCAAATGCAACTTTTTTTTCGTGTGCCCTTCTTCCCCGAGTGTTGCGCTCGGGGAAGATGGCCTTCCCCGAGTGCCTTCCCCGAGTGCCTTTCTTCCCCGAGTGCTTTACCCTTTCAGGCACTCGGGGAAGGCCATCTTCCCCGAGTGCAATTCTTCCCCGAGTGCAACACTCGGGGAAGATTGTCTTCCCCGAGTGCCCGATTTTTGGCACTCGGGGAAGCACGTGGCACTCGGGGAATATTGCTTCTCCCGTAGTGCTGCTTGTCATGTAGCATTTCCAAATTAAAATCATTACCGATATCGATTATTCAATGTCACAAATATATATTTCCTTATATATCTGTAGAATCTTTGGTGATATGTGCTTTAAGAAATCTTTTACATGTTGTATTCTTCCTAGTCTTGTAATTAAAACCGTGATTATACAGGGGTGGGTCTTATTGTCGATTGATTGTGCATATCTCTAGCTAGCCTGATTTTTACTCTCTTTTATAAGCATAGCCCATCCTTACCCCTCAACTCAAAACCCAACTCTTGATTTCTCTAGCACACCCTAAACCAACTCTAGATACATGAGGGGTGGATGTTGTGATGGTCTCGTGTACATGATGGTTGTGTTCTGGTTTATCGTCATCATCTATGCGTCATATGCACAGTGTAAGTATACTACATTATCGGCCTCTTGTCTTGTTACTAATTGTGTAATCTTTTCTTCTTCTTCTTGATAGGTCAAAATATAGGTCTGACTATGTATTTAGATGAGTACTTGTCCAGGTGCCCGGTTAAAAATCCACATTTTTACAAGAGAGTATATATGTAGTGTGTTACTTGTTTTTCTTAAACGAATTATATGTCGTAATGTTGTCACAAAGCGAGAAAGATATATAACATGCATCGGTATATGGGTACTGGATACTGATTATTGCACGTATACATATACTTTCTCCACAAAAATGTAAGCATTTCTGACTATGTACCTAGACAAAGTGCTTGTCTAGGTGCGCACATATATTAAAAAAGTTGCATAGTTTTCTTAATGGAAATTGCTTATAGAGTATTACTCCTACAATACTACGAGCTGTAGAGATTGATATGACTTCACGTTCTGGAGACCAGAATATGCATGGGATTGCACACCTTTTAATTATTAGGTTGTTCATATATCACTAATGGTCTCCGCCATCTTTTCTCTACCCACGATTTGATCTAGGGAAAAAAATCTTCCAAAATGAACAGTAAATGATTTATGCTGATGAAACGAACAGGTGGTCGTCCAGGGCTACCCGAGGCGACAAGTAATACTACTAGTGCCACGTTGGTTGACTCGGCAACATCATCAAATGAGAGAAAAATCTTTTTGATATTTTGCAAAAAGGCCAAGTGTGATGCAAACTTTGTGGACTGCTACTGTTGCTTGAATGCGAAGCCGGAAGAAGCCTGTTATCTTTCAAAGGATGAGTGCAGAACAAATTGTCCAGTTTGCGACCCTAAGTGCCCGCCAGAGCTGACGTTTCATCAACCATCGGCGCATGTTACAACAAATTCCACCATGTACAATTAAGGGGAAAAAGTGTATTTCCCATCCCTAAAGTATTGCAATGGTGTGGTATTCATCTCTCATATTTCATTTGTTGCAAATCAGTCACTTAATTAATTAATTTGGTGCATTTATCTTCCTATCTTATAATTTAACAATGATTTCGTGAAATCTACTAACAATTTATGCCACATGATCAACAATTATTTGATTAATTAGTAATAAATGTGTAATGTGCTAAGTCGAAAATATAAAATTTACAAAAGGTTTTGGTAAATTCTCATCAAGATTGACTGGATATCAGCTAGTGAGCAGCAGTTCAGGGTTCTTGAGCAGCAAAAGAATCTGGAGGAAAACACTCTTATGCAGCTTAGAGATATGGATACATGGGAATTCAAGGTAACATTTTAATTCCTTTACACACCCTGTTCGCTTGGCTTATCGCCACCAGGACTTTTCTCTCACAACAAACCAGCCACCAAGCAACCGGCCCAAGTAGTATTCTTCTCTCGGAACAAATCGGCACCGGCTATCGGCCACCGTACCAACCGAACAGTCGACGGTTTCTATATGTTCTTACATATTTCCTTTCGGTACGCTGCCAGAGAAAGACTGAAGGATCTCGGTGACAAGCGAAGCTGTAAATAGAGTGTCTTCTCGAAAGATGCACACCCTCTCGCAGATATATCTTTTGGATCGATTATGCAATTCGATCGTTGAGTAGTTGGACCATAGATCCGGGTTTTTTTAGAATAATCCTAGATTTAATTTGGGGTGCCCGTAATAGCTCGAACTTGCAATGTATTTTGGTAATCATGATGACTTTGTGGGAAGGAAGAGAGAGGAAGCATGTGTGTGCTTCGAGGTGGGTTGAGCGCCTCCCGGACGTGCTCTCTTAGAGCAACTCCAAGAGCCTCTCTAAAAATCACTAGCTAAAATCCTGATTTAGCTAGTGTGTAAAATGAAATAGCTAGCAAAAAGTCGATGAAATCCAACAGACTCACTAAAATCAACTCTCCATATGCTCCACCGCTAGTGGGTCCCGCCTGCCATACTCATGTACGAGGGGATAGCTAGCGGAACTGGCTGGCCAAAGATGGCTAGCGAAGCCTTCGGTTTAGCTAGCGGAGGATAGCGAGGGGAAGTTTAGCTAGTCTGTTGGATTGAGTTTTTAGACAAATTCTCTATTTTTAGCTAGTTAAGGCAAGATAACTAGTCTCTTGGAGTTGCTCTTAAAGCTCAATGTGTAATATGTGATGTAATGCTTCCATTTCGGCGTGTTTGTCGAACTAAAACCTGAACAATCGGTCCGTGGTACGTGTCTTTGCCATTTGATCAAACTAGGAAATTCTATGCAATTTGTATCGATGCTATGTAGACTCCGAAAGCAGCAACCACAGCATGAAAATTTGATCGTCCGAACCATTTTTCAGGTTGAATTGGTGCCATATTTTGGTGCCTCAAAAAATGATTACCCCTCCACCTTGGCCGATTATTGTGTGCAGGTATTTTCCTCCTTGCATATATATACACGTCCTTGAAAAGTGAAAAATGCTAGAACATATAGTACCTTCTATTTCTTATCTTATGTTCTTTTCATGAACGGTGTGTGCACGTCCGGTGTGTCACCTCACGCGCAAGAGAGCTCCCAACAGTTGTAGTGGTTGAGGCAATGAGGCCTTCCTATTCACCACGGTATGTCAGCTGTCTTCTCATTCTCTCTCCACTTTCTTTCTTTTCCTAGGCCGGCGTGCAAGGGCGCGCCCCAATCGCTAGTTTCAGCAATAGCAACAACAACAAAAGCTTAGGCAACAACTCTCTTATGAACGCACGCCGAGGCAAAGAAACGTACAAATTTTTAGGAGTCCGATGGAAAACAAATCACCGATGAAACACATCACCAGGCAAAATCCGCACGCACCCGCTACTTGAATGAAGCTCATACTAGTCCAAATTGAGGTCTTTTCTACTAGATTGATCAAGCTTAGCTCTCCATGTTATTCCTACCAACTTTGGAGGAGCTAGGAGCTGAGATTGAGGTTGCGGTGGTAGAGGGAAGAAGCGATCCTGCCGTGCGATACCGAGAGAGGAAGGCTTAGAGACACTCTTCGGCATCACGGGAGGAAGGCTTGGAGACACTCGTCGATAGCACGGGTGTGGACAAGGCGGATATGTATGTTGGACACGATGTCCGGAGAAGCCAAAATTATCACGGTTTATGTGTATCCGAAATACATCATGATTAAAAAAATCCATCAACATCTAAACTCAGCAGCAACAATACGATCTGTAGCATACATAGCGGATCAAGGTGCACCAATGTACTTAGGTGGATGACACAGATTCTAGGAAATTCCGGATGGTTTGGTGGGTTAAGTAGATGAGTTTACGCCAGTTCAAGCCTAATGAAAATGACACACACAATCATTTTGGTCCACACAAGAGTTCGACGCTTCATTTAAGCGATAAGTTAGCGACTTTGGATCCCTCTACCATGGCTGCCTAGAACAAGCTTTGAACCGGTTCTATATCGGTTTCCTCCGTATGAACACCGATCTTGTGCATCATCTAGATTACGGGGAGTGCGCTTCTTGTGCGTACAGTAAAGTAGTGGACTCGGGGTTATGCAAATAGATGTACATACATTCTTAATTTTGTTCCTAAACATATATTATTCTATTATATGATTTTTTGAGAAACTAACAATACTAAATATACATAAAAACATAATCTTCATATGTTTTTCAAGTTGTGTTTGTTTAAATACATTGTAATTTTTGTGAAAAATAACAGTTCCATGGGTCATCATATATTTTTAAAGAATCATGGTAACTAACTTTATTAATAAAAAATGGTTGGTTGGTTGGTTAATTCGCTGCAAATTTAGTATATGAAAATGTAGTTGCACAAGCCAAATAACAAAAATAACTAGGACCTTTATAATATCTTATTTTAAAATGTTTATACTTTTATGTGGTGGCAACATTTTTGTTAAAAAATCTTTTATCTAGAATCATCAATGAAAAATATTTAATCTAGAATCGTCAATAAAAACTTTGAATTATTTTATATTATCTTCAAAGATGTACATATCTATTTCATTTTCATGATATTTTAAACGTATGTAAAAATAGTTTTTTGAGTCAAAATCACATATTATGACGTTTAGGTAATACTTTAGAAAAAAGAACTCAATATTTATATCACATTCGGACCACTCGTGTTTGCCGCACACCCAACCCTTGTTTCTATCCATTGTTGTTGTTTGCGCCTTGCACCGCTTGTGCTTGTTGCAATGCTTCGGGCACATCATCCCATCACTATTATCCGTGCTTAATGCGAGTGCTCATTCCTACCTCGTCCACGATCGTGGCTTATCGATGTCGTTTATCTCTCGCAACGTGCTACTAGTGGTTACCTGTATGCGCATACTTGGGGAAGAAAATGAAGAAAATTAACATTTCAAATAAGTTGCTCTTTGGTTTGAATTTTTTTGAATTTGATGTATTCATATGTAGTTTCAAAAAATATTAAGTGTGCTACTAATAGTGATGTTGATTATATTATTTTTTGAATGTTAGTCTAACTTTTTAGAATTGTGAAAATTACTAAGTTGAAATATTAATTTATTTCAGATTTTTAGGTTAATATAATTGATTGTTTTTAAATTACGAACTTCTTCTTGTTCCTCTCATGCTACGTTACACTGATAAGTTGAGCAAGTGTCGTATCATGTATTCAATAAGTGCTCGATATATATTATAGAGTATCCAAATAAAAATAAAAGTTGAATGTTGATAGGTATAAATGATTTTCCAATACGGCTTCCCTCCTCGTCCTCCTCGAGTCCCCACGACCCACGCACATATGGACCTCATCTTTCCAACGAGCACCACCTTCTTCCTCCCCGCAAGATCGATCCGGCGGTCGGCCCGTGCACCGCTCTCTACGTGGTCGGCCCGTGTCTCGCTCTCTACTCCCTTTGCCCAACTGCAGCTAGAGTCTGTTTGGTGCGGCAGCACGGTCCTTTCCCACACCCCTCTCTATGTTCTCTTTCATCCTTTCCTAGTAGCGAATATAGGGCGAGTTGCACTTCTCATTGTTTGTCGAGTTGATGAGCGACCCACTTCATCGGCGACGAATATCCGACAAGGGTATGCCTACCTATTCCCTCCCTTCCATATCCTGTTGCGCTAAATCAAACATCCAAAATCCTAACATTGATATTTGTATTCAAATTTTACATACTAAATTCGATTTGTTAATAGTTATTTGGTGTACATGTGTACACCCATGTACTATGCTGAGTCCGCCCTGATACAGTGTGTGTGTGGATTGGAAATTTGGAAGGGAGCAGCCGAGCAGTGTAATGCTGACAAGATCGAGGTGCCGGCGGTGCGACTAGACTGGATACGACAAGCTGCGATGGCGATGACTGCATACAACAGATGGTGTCCGTCAAAGCCTCGAAGAAGGTCGGCGGTCAGGTCACACTGTTGCGTCCCCGAACTGAGTATTCCCATTGCCACACTCCCACAGGCCAATGGGATCAACATTCTTCTTTGCAGATCATCCACTGTATCCAAATTCCAAGCCGTGATGTCGGTGAGGATGACTTGATGAGGACAGTGGCATGGTGGCGCACGATTACACAAACATTGGGTCCACGAAACAGCAAGATTGTTCACAAATCTTTAATTGGTACACTAAAGACTTCCACCGACGCGATATGAAGCTATTTCCGGCAGAAGCAAAGCCGCCGGTGGAAGCGACCGTGTTAGCGGCACCGCAGTTGGCGAGGACAATGAGCCGGCGCGGCGACACCCCCCGACATTCACAACTCGTACCCTGTGCGTTGAGGCATGAAAATCCAAGCCGTGCACTTTCGTAGGCATGGCGGTCGATCGAGGACAAAGCGAGGGTGGTGGAGCACCTCTGCCGACACATGGAACCCGGCGCAGCGCTGGTGGTGCGGAGCGCGCACGGGGCGTGCGGGTTCCTGTACCCCGTCGTGGACCCTGAGGACGTCGGCCGCGCAGGTTCGAGGTGGTGGCGGTGTACCACCCTGACGACAACGACTCGACGAGGTGTCGTCAACTCCATCATCGTCGTGCGCAAGGCGGCCAACGGGGAGGGGAAGGGCGGCGGCGGCGCTGCGCCAGTGGTGAGCCCGCCGCGCAAGTGCTGCAAGATGCAGACCGGCGCTGGCGCCGCCGGCGCGCCCCAGCTGGCAGCTGCTGAAGAGGGAGTAGGTGTCTCGGACACGGGACGATCGAGTTGGTCAATCGTGTGTAGTTTCTGGTGTTAGTGGCAGCCGTGACCGTGGAATTTTTTTTTTATTTTTTAATCCTTTTTAATCTAATTTATTAAAAATAACCCGGGCCCAACTAAAATTCCAAAAAGTAGCCCTTTTGGTCGCGCCGGGCCGCGTGGCGCGACTCCTCATTCGAGTCGCGCCACATGCCCCGGCGCGACTCGGCGCCACGTCGGCCGGGCGCGCGCCGTCGTTGTCGAGGTGGCGAGTGAGTCGCGCCGGGGCATGTGGCGCGACTCAATGAGGAGTCGCGCCACGCGGCCCGGCGCGACTCACTACGGATACGGGGGGCCGCCGGGCCCCTTTCTTTCTTCCTCCTCCTTTCTTTCTCCCAAACCGAGCTCCCTCCCATGGCGTCGCCCCCCTCCGCCCCCCCTCTAGATCCACTCCATCCCTCACCCATTTTGAAGAGGAAAGTGTGGGAAATTGCTCGTGGAAGGTAACTCCTCCATTCTAACCAATTAGTTTTCGCGGATTCCATCATTTTCGTTGGATTTGAGGTGGTTAGGTTTAGTGAATGATTTGAGATAGATAGCGTGATTGAGTACGAATCGGGTATGATTTAGTGAAGTGTATCGTTCAAGTGACCGATGTTAACCTCTTCTTATCGTCTAGTTTCTCTTGCATGGTAGGATTTCATCATTTTCATGTTGGATAGTGTAGATGCTATTGATATGTGAGATGAGTGTTGGTATAATCAATTTAATTTGTGGTTGTGTGTAGATGGATCGTTTAGTACGTATATTTTCGGGTGGCATAGTTGATGACAATGGGGAGTTTAAAAGCATGAGGCAACAAGTAGCAAGATTTGATAGTCCTCCAACTTTTGAAGATATTAAAACCCGAGTGAGTACTTTGTTCAAGGTTGGTAATGAGGGGGAGGAATTAAGGATTCACGGAAGGTTTGACTCCGGTGAGAAAAGAAGTCACTATGTGATGATGCCTATTAGTTGTGGCGATGATTGGTTATTTTACAAAGAGTGTGTGAAAGAATCTCAAGTTCGTTGTGCTTGAGTTAGTTGTTGATGTTCACTCTCCGGTTGATTCACCGCATAATGATGAGCCCATGGAACACTTAACTCAGGAAGATATGGTACCCCACAATGAGGTTCATGATAATGAGGATGATGAAGAAGGTGGTGATGATGAGGAATGTTCTTATGGTTCAGATGGGGAAGATGACTTTGATAGATGTGGGTTGAATAATAATTTTGGTGAGTATCAGGATGATGAGGAAGAAGATGGGGATGATATATCCGTGAGCTTTGAAGAAGAAGAAGAAGAACCAACTCCGGTTAGCCAACCAACCCCATCTCCACATAGTCAACCAAACCAACCAACACATATGGCTCGAGCAAATCCTATACGCCAATTTAGTTCTTTGGGTGAAGAGCCTCCATTATTTGGTGAGATGGTAGATGAGGCATCTAGAGGGTCGGTGTACACTCTATCCGGATTTCGAGTGCCGAATTCACTCAAAGAGAGTTGAGGCAATTGGAAGTCTGTACATGTTGATGTACCCGAAGTTTCCGTTTTCCATTCGCATCGAGGAAGGCATATTGTGATTCGGGGTTACATCTTAGTGAAGTAGATCCCGACGGTGGTGAATTGTTTATAACCAAGGGAATGCAATTTGATAACTTGGAAGAATTAAAGTTTTTCTTAAGGGATTACTCGGTGCGGCACCATAGGCCATATAATGTGATTCATTCATCGGCCAAAACAAGATACACGGTTGCTTGCCAACAAGATTGTGCTTGGAAGGTGTGGGCGCGTCCACTTCCTGATGATAGGAACAAATGGAGAATCACAAGAGTTGTCCAACCTCATACATGTGAGACGTCGGAAGTGGCACAAGAACATTCTCAATGCACGGCTCGTTACATTTCGAGACGGATTGTTGCCATGGTTTATAAGGATCCCGATGTTTCTATAGCCGCCATCATTGAGTCCATCAAAGCTTTCAAAGCAACTACACGGTGAATTATGGAAAGGCATGGAGAGCTAAGCAAAGCATGCAATATCCATGTTGTGGGGTGACCGGAAGGATGCTTATGGTAGGGTGCCAAAAATCCTACAAGCAATAACACACTTCAACCCGGTACGAAGTGGTGCACTCATACTACGGGAAAGGAGGAGCTCCACAAAGGTGTAATGAAGCCGTAATGGAGCGGGTGTATTGGTGTTTCCCCCAATGTGTAGAGGCATTCAAGCATTGCGGACCGGTGATAAGTGTCGATGGCACATTCTTAACCGGAAAGTACGGGGGTGTTTTGTTGATCGCCACCGGTGTTGATGGTGAGGATAGATTGGTACCCCTTGCATTTGCCTTAGCCGAAAGTGAGAATATTGAGAGCTGGTCTTGGTTTTTGCATTTGGTCCGTCGGGACGTTGTGGGACGTCTCGGGAAGGTGTGTATAGTTTCGGACCGCCATCAAGGAATACTAAGTGCGGTTGAGGATTACATGGAAGGGTATGAACTGTCGTGAGTCGATGGTGCATGCGACACTTTGCGGCGAACATATGGCATAGGCAAGCTAACAAGAAAGTTAGAGAGCGACTCAAATCGGTGTGTGCGGCCAAAGCGGAGAGGACTTTTAATATTAGACTAGAGAAACTAAAACAAATGATGAATCCGAAGCAAAAGAGTGGTTGGAGGAGCAGATGGTCAATAAACATAAGTGGGCCAACGCATTTGATCAAGGTGGTTGGAGATATGGTGTGAACAATACAAATCTTTCGGAAGTGCTCAACAAGGTCCTCAAAGGCATCCGTGCTATGCCAGTATCGGCTATTGTGGAGTACACTTTCTACAAGATCAATTCATATTTTGTGCATAGGTGGAAAAAAGCAAAAGTGCAAATAGAAAGAGGGTTACGTGGGATGAATATTTTTGGTAAAGCCGCAAAGAAGCACTTAACCGAGCAAGGCAAAAAAGCTGCGAGCATGAGGGGCGAGTTGTTTGATCCCACATTGTATGTGTACTCGGTGAGAACGGCTTCCGCTTTGAATGTTGGAGGTGAGATGACGGGCGGACGCATATATAAGGTGGACCTCTCCGGAGTGTCTTGCACTTGTTGTATACCTCGGTTGCTACATGTTCCATGCTCTCATATGATTGTGCATGCCTTCGTTAGAGGGGTGTCTTGGCTAGCACCGGCGTACACGACACAATTGTATTCTAAGGATTCGGTATTGAAGACATGGGCGGCTCGTTTTGAGCCAATACTAGACGAGACACATTGGCACGAGTACAATGGTCCTGACTACGTCCCAGATGACGAGAAGAGGAAACTTGGTGTGGGAAGGAGGAAAAAAAAGCGATTACGCAATGAGATGGACCAAACAAGTGGGTACGATAGGGATATTTACGGTGCCGGGGAGTTTGACCAAGACAAGTCGAAGAACCGATGTAGTGTCTGCCACGAGGAGGGTCATCGGAAGGAACGACATAAACAATCTAGTGGAAGCGGGCATACGGTAGCTACTTAGGATTTCATGTCTCTATTTCTTAATTATGCAAATAACATTTTTGTCATTTCCTTTTGTATAAATAATCGATGAAAATTTATGTTTTTTCGAGGCAAATGGCGGCGAGCAAAGGCGGGCGTGATGATCCCATCCCACCACCTCTTCCGGTTCCTATGTGTCATTGTGGCATTCCAAAGACAAGTGAAGCAATCAAGGGATGAGGCAACGGTGGAAGGGCGTTCTACACATGTGCAAGAAAGTGGATACTAAATGAAGATGGCGGCCCAAGTCAATACAACATGGCACCTTGCTTTTTCCACCAAAGTGGATTGATGGACCGGAAAAATTTGACCCTAGGATCCGATTATTTCCGTGGATAGAATCAGTGGTGCAACCATATCATGAGTTCAGACGGTGGGTGCCACCACCACCAAATCCACCAGAAATGACATTCCTAGAAAAACAAGAGGCGGGATGCAAGCGTGTTAGCAACCCTCCATTGTGTCATTGTGGGAGGCCAAGCAAGTTGCAACTACCTGATCTTGACCTTCCCGATCAATTCACACCATTCTTCCGGTGCAACCAAAGAACAAATGTAAGCATCATTGCTCTTCCCGACAAATTCATTCACGCTCGATATTTAGATGTATAGAGGACTTTATTGAATTTGTTGTGCAGGATGGATGGCCCCAATGTGATTTTCAAGAGGACATATACGGGCCGAAGTCTCATTGGCCGTCAAAAGAAGAAGTGCAAGCATTCGAGAGTGGGGAGAAGCCATGGCCATGTGATGAGCCTTATAGGCCTCGTTGCAAGTGTGGAATACTCGCTCGAAAGGGAGTGGTTCCATCTGAGCTTGGATATGGTTGGTTTTGTGGTAACTCGTACGGAGATTATTGGGTAAAGTCACTTTCCTAAATTTTTTATCCATGTGTTGTGCCCACTTAAATGGTTGTGTTGCCTAAAAATGGACATTAATTTTGTAGGAGGGGAGAACATGTGATTGGGAGAGCTTTGCGGGGAGGGAAGCACTTGCGTCTACATTTGGGGCAATGTTCCGGTATTTGAAAATCAAGGAAACAGCCATGAGGAAAAATAAATTAAGAGAAAAATATGATGTCCCAATTCCATCGGATAAAGAGTTGTTTGGACAAATTGCAAAGGATAAACTTGCTAGAGAGGAGGGATGTTCACAAACTAGTGTTGGAGAGGGCATTAGAGAGGGCCTCATTGAATTTTGGAGGCGGAATAGGATGAATTATCCACCGCCCCTAAGTGCAAGTGAGAGGAGGAGGAAGAGGTTGAGGGAGGAGGAAGAGGAGAAGGAGAGAAGAGGGAAATGCATGCGTAACATGAGGGAAAAGTGGCGCCGTGATTGGAGTGAGTTTGATCCATCAAGGATATTTGCAAAGGATTCCATAGCCGAGTGGTTCCAAATGGCGGAAGCAAAGAAAAGAGGGATTAATTTGAAGTTGGCTAGAATTGAGGCAAAAATGGCACAATTGCAGGCAATGAAAGCTCTTGTGAGAGAATTGCCAAAATTTACGACACAAAAGAAGTGTAGCAACAATGTAGACTACCAAATTTCAATGGGAGGCGATAAAGAGACTTGCTACCAAGGCGCAAGAGGTGGAGGACAAGGGCAAGGGCAAGGAACAAGAGGTGGAGATCAACGACAAGGGCAAAGCCAATATAATTGAGGTGGAGGATGACGATTGGAGTGACGATGAATTATTGTTTGATTTTGGGTTTGAGTAGTGACCTTGTGTTGTAATAGACTTAATTATGCCATGTAATGAACTTATGTCGTGGACCTTATGTAATGTTTCAAAAATGTGACTTCGGGAAATGTTGAATGTTTGGTGTATTTGAACGTTTGGGGTTTGTGATTGAATTGAACTATGCCGGATTTGTGATCGATGTATATATGTGTGAATTGATGTTTGTTAGCCATGTAAATATTTGTGGTCGTGTTCATGAACTCACTCAAAAAACGGCACAAATTTATCAAATTTCGAACTCACCAAAAAAGCTCCCGGACTTCAAATTCCAAAGCACCCCGAGAGAGGTGCGCATCTTGGTTTTGGCTCGCGCCGGCGCGACTACTTCATGAGTCGCGCCACATCACCCGGCGCGACTCCTTCATGAGTCGCGCCAAGTGATGTGGCGCGACTCATGAGGTAGTCGCGCCGCGCGCAGCCAACACCGCATCGGCGTAGGGCATATGGCGGGCAGTAATCGCGCCACATCACTTGGCGCGACTCCTTCATGAGTCGCGCCAAGCCTCCTGGCGCGACTCCTTCATTGGTCGCGCCAAACCGCCTGGCGCGACCCATGAAGGAGTCGCGCCAGGCGAGAGCCAAAACCGATCGCACCGGGCCGGGGGGGCTGAAATTTGGTTAAGTCTGGGAGCTTCTTTGGTGAGTTCGAAATTTGATAAATTTGTGCCGTTTTTTGGAGTGAGTTCATGAACACGACCACAAATATTTACATGGTTAACAAACACCAATTCACACAAATATAGATCGATCACAAATCCGGCATAGTTCAATTCAATCACAAACCTGCATAGTTTGATCACAAGCCCGTCTACAAAGTCCGATCACAAGCAACAAGCCTACATAGTTCGATCACAAGACCACAAGGCACATAGTTCGACCACAAGCCTAAGGGAACGTTCAACCACTCAAACTTAGCACAAGCCTAAGGATGCGGAGTGTAGACTTTCTTCGCCTTTCGAACCCGCCCAGGTTGCGTGTCAACGACATTATGGCTGCCCACATCCGCACGCTCCCGCCTCACACGCCGCTTCGGTTGAGTTTCTTGTGTGGCAACTGGAGCACCCGCAAGTTGAGAGGACCCAATCTCCGCTGCTTCAGTGTAAGAGGGATCTCCCCGCTCGCCGTCTACACCGGCCTCGGACTCGGTTCCGGCTCTGGGGTACGTGGAGGGGATCTAATTACAATCCCCGGTGCACGGCGACGAGATCCTCCTACAAAAACCATATTTTCATCATTGAGGTACCTAACCATATATTAAAAAAAAGACAAACCTACAACTACCAAGGCCACACACCTGAAGTTGATGCACTTTGTGCTCGTCTCGTGGATCTTTGTGCGGACTCTGAAGCTCCAGCAACATGTCTGGGTCCTGGTGCCGGTCTTGCCAAGCAATTCAACTTGAACGCCGCTTTTCTACATCCCCGTCTAATCCTCTCCGTAAAGCACCATAACCAAATTGAGCATTCATCCATAACAACCACAAAACTCCCGCTGAAAATGGATATTACCCGCACAAAACTCCTCAACACACCGGCCTCCTCCGGAGATCCGATCGGGACAGACCAAAGCTTGCTCCGCTTCATTAGCAAATCTTCCTAGTTGTTGCCCCTACATGTGGTTCATAAGTTAACATTATGTCACAATACCAAGTGAAATTGCAAACTAGTGAAAAGAGTATCATCACTTACAATATAATCCTCGAACGGACCACGCTCTGGCTGCCTCCCACGTCTAGTGATTTCGTCGTACTCGGGCAAAACATCTTCCGGATCGGAAGGTAGGTCCTCAATGTACTCTTCATCCATTGCAACCCTTAACTTTAAGCGGGTGTTTAGTTTTAGCCAATCCAAATACTCATTGAACGGACCGTCACGGTGTCGTGCCCCCCCATGCACTATGTTGTTCGCTCTCGCATTCCATGCATTGACCGCGTGGATGTGATGCTCCGCCCAATTCTTGGCACCCCTTTGCTTACGACGGTCAGTTCTGCATTTACAGTAATTAATCATAGTGAGTAATTTCGTAGACAACCAACAATTTGAAGGGTGTGAAACAAAAAGTACATACTCGTGGAGGCCGTGGCTAGTGTTGTAGTAATGCGGAGGGTAGTTTTGAAGATGCCCAAATTGCCGCCGCACTCTATGTGGCAGATGGTACTCCACAACATAGAAGCAAATCAAAGGGCAAATGTTACGCCAATAATGTTCATCAATTGTGCACATCGGGCTAAAATCTCCCTCGGCAATCTCATTCCTTATATATGGCTGCCAAGTAACCTAGATACACATATTCATTTATCTAAGCAAATGTTGTAACATATATAAGCAAGTCCTTAAGAAAGAAAGGAGTAGTGGTGAAGTGTATCACTTACATGACTTGGTTGAAGGCGAGTCTATGGCGTTGGTGTAGTCCGTGTAGCGCCGTCCGGGTTCCCATGGACCCTTGCAATGTTGGTCCAAAGATACCCGACAAGTGGCCAAGGGAACCTCACCGTCATATGGCAAATCCTACAACATAGTGTCAAGTCTAAATAAGAACTCAAACGGACAAATTCTTAAGAACATTAGAGTTGCAAATTACGTACACCAAATGTGTAGCGCTCCGGCCGACCAATTGGAAGCCGCTCCCACATCCACAAAGTGGAGAAGGTAAGCACACCCACCAAGATTAGCATTAGGTCCACTTCTCCCCGCATGCATCACACATCCGCCGATACAACCATGCAAGAGTCGCACTCGCCCAACTATAAGTTGCAATGCCATCCCATTCTTGCCCGATGATCGGTATCCACATCCAAGATATTGTATTCCCGCTAGAATCGGGAAAAAGAAATCCACCCACCATATGCCACAACCATGCACGAGCATGCATCTGAATCTGGAGCTCATTAGCATGCTGTGGTGGCCGATGACCAAAGTGCTGGGCCAACCAAGACGAGTTTACTCCAGTGGTTTTCCTGTCCTTCACACCTTCTTGCGGTTCTTGTGGCCGCACTCCTAACAATGCCTCGACAATATCCCTCCAATCTTGTGGGTTTATGTGACCGGTCACAGCATACCCGTCAACACGGAGGCCAAACAGCATGGCAACATCCTCCAATGTCACGTCATCTCACCACGGGGGGAGGTGGAAGCTATGTGTCTCGGGCCTCCACCGATCCACTAGCGCGATCAAAGCAAAGCATTGTCCATCTTCGGGAGCCCGGTCTTGATCAATGTCGCAAGAGGGAGGAAACCCGATCGGCGAATGAAAGGAGTGTACCTCTCATCCCATTGTAGAGGAGTGTGAGTACGGGGTCGCAAAGGCTTCAAAACCTACAAAAAAATCACATTCACAAAAATTGATTAGTACACGACAATCCAATTTCAATCCTTCCATGATCAAATTAACAAGTGCTTCTAATCCTACCTCCAAACGCTCTTCTAGCTTCCGCCCACGGTGATTGTCATCGTAGTACTTCTCAAGGAGTGGATACCTTGGGTGGTATCTTGCTCTTGTTGAGCCATGGTCCTAAATGAAGAGAATATTATTTATAACCCACCTAAAAAATGCATGCATATGTGAAATAAAATTAAAATACATAAGAAAAGCTAGCGAAGAAAATAAGCAGCAAGATATATACTACTATCTCAAACATGCATCAACTTGTGAAGAAAATATTTCAATCTCCAACATACATACACATAGTGAAAGAATTACTAGTGAAAAAAACTACTAAGTCATGACTAAAACTAGTACCATCACTTGCATTTCAAACATCAATCAAAGGAAAGTAAGTATTGATTTATTCAATTGCAAATCAAATTTCATTCTAAATACAATAGACAAGTGAAAGGTAAGCAAAGATATACTAGTGAAAAATAAATACTACTAAGGTAAGTAACGAAATACTAATGAAAATACTACTCAAAGCTAGTACTACTAATAAAACCTACTACATGAGCCTACATTGCAATTTCAATCGTTCATAGTGCTCAACATTACTTCAACATCTACACCACCAAAATCCATTGAAACCGAAGCATGCATTGCAAACTACACGATAGATCGGTGTTACAATCAACCAATGCATCGATACAAGCCAACTAAAAGTGACCGATTCGTACTCAATCCACCATTGGAGCCACATAGTCAACAAACCCTAGCAATGACTAAACCCTAGGTAAACAACCAAATCGAGAAAAACTAGCCGGTTAAAGTGGAGGAGGTACCTTCAATGAGTGATTTCCCACCCAAAACGACTTGAATCCGGTGGAGGAGGAGTGGATCCGGAGGGGGAGGCGGCGGGGCGGCAAGGGGCGGCTCGGTTCGTTGGGGAAGAAAAGAAAGGAGGGAGGAAGAAGAAGGGGCCGGCGGCCCCGGCGTTATTAAGTGAGTCGCGCCGGGGCATGTGGCGCGACTCACTCGCCACCTCGGCGGTGGCCGGCGCGCGCGCGGCCGACGTGGAGACTTGGTCGCGCCGGGGCATGTGGCGCGACTCAATGAGGAGTCGCGCCACGCGGCCTGGCGCGACCAAAAGGGCTAGTTTTTGCAATTTTAGTTGAGCCCGGGTTATTTTTAATAAATTAGATTAAAAAGGATTAAAAAATAAAAAAAATTCGTGACCGTGACGTGTGTGAAGAAGTTGTACGTGTACAGTAACTATCAAAAAAATTAGCCCAGCACAAATTACCATAATAGCCTTGTTTACAAATTAATTTTCCTTCCAAGCACCATAACACACCGAAGGTTGAATATGTACATATCTCTGCTCATCATGCAGCATTTTCGATCTCCGTCAGAAAGATATATAGCATTTCCAAATCATTGTCGATATATAGCATATCTGATTGCAGCATTTCCAAATCAAATCATTGTCGATATCGATTGTCCAATATCGCAGATATATATTTTCTTAGATATCTAAAGAATCTTTGGTGATATGTGCTTTAAGAAATCTTTTACAGGATATATTCTTCCCAGTCTTGTAATTAAAACCATGATTATACAGGGTGGGCCTTGCTGTCGATTTATTGTACTACGTGCAAATCTCTAGATTTACTCTCTCTTTATAAGCGTGGCCAATCCTTTACGCCTCAAGTCAACCCAACTCTTGATTTTTCTAGCACGCCCTAACAAACAACTCTCGATACAGTTGCAAGAACCCAATATGAGGGGTGGACGTTGTGATGATCTGGTGTACATGATGGTCGTGTTTTGGTTCATCGTCATCATCTATGCATCATATGCACGTTGTAAGTATACTACATTGTCGCCCTCTTGTCTTGTTACTAATTAATATTGTATGGTGGTAGTACATGTATGTAATCTCTTCTTCTTCTTAAGAAGTCACCAGTGGTGGGGGCGAGTGTATATATAATATCCTCATATATAGGTACACTAGAGACTTCCACCGGCGCGATATGAAGCAATTTCCGGCGGAAGCGGCAGTGTTAGCGGCACCGCGGTCGGCGAGGACAATGTGCCGGCGCGGCGACACCCCCGACATTCACGACCCGTGCCCTGCGCGTTGAGGCATGAAAATCCAAGCACCTGTGACCGTGACGTGTGTTCATACGGTGTTCATACGGTGTGAAGAAGTTGTACGTGTATTCACAAATCTTTGATATTGGTACACTAAAGACTTCCACCGGCGCGATATGAAGCAATTTCCGGCGGAAGCAAAGCCGCCGGCGGAAGCGGCCGTGTTAGCCGTACTGCGGTTGGCGAGGAAGACGAGCCGGCGCGGCGACACCTTCACGACCCGTGCCCTGCGCGTTGAGGCATGAAAATCCAAGCACCTGTGACTGTGACGTGAAGTTGTACGTGTAACTGTCAAAAATAATTAGCCTAGCGTAAATTACCATAATAGCCTTGTTTACAAATTAATTACGGTGGGAGCTAGCAACCTGAGACACCATAACACACCGAAGGTTGAATATGTACATATCTGCTCGTCATGCAGCATTTTCGATCTCCGTCAGAAAGATATATAGCATTTCCAAATCATTGCCGATATATAGCGTATCTGATTGTAGCATTTCCAAATCAAATCATTGCAGATATCGATTATTCAATATCGCAGATATATATTTTCTTAGATATCTAAATTAAAGAATCTTTGGTGATATGTGCTTTAAGAAATCTTTTACAGGTTATATTCTTCCCAGTCTTGTAATTAAAACCATGATTATACAGGGTGGGCCTTGCTGTCGATTGATTGTACGCGCATATCTCTAGCTTTACTCTCTCTTTATAAGCGTGGCCAATCCTTTACGCCTCAAATCAACCCAAACTGTCGATTGATTGTCCTATGTGCATATCTCTAGCTTTACTCTCTCTTTATAAGCATGGCCAATCCTTTACACCTCAAGTCAACCCAACTTTTGATTTTTCTAGCACACCCTAACATAACAAACAACTCTCGATACAGTTCGAAGAACCCAATATGAGGGGTGGACGTTGTGGTGACCTGGTGTACATGATGGTTGCGTTTTGGTTCATCGTCATCATCTATGCATCATATGCACGTTGTAAGTATACTACATTGTCGCCCTCTTGTTTCGTAATCCATTTTCTTCTTCTTTTTGTTGAGAAATCGGGAATGAGTATATATATGTAATCCTCACAGGCCAAAACATAGTATTTAGATGAGTACTTGTCCAGGTGCCTGATTAAAATTTAAAAATGCACTTTTTTTTACAAAGGGAGAGTATGTAGTAGTGTGTTACTTATATGTCGTAATAATGTTTTCTTGAATGAATTATATGCCTTAATGTTGTCACGGAATGCATGCGATTGCACTTGCACATCTTTTAATTAGGTCGTTCACTGATGGTCTCCGCCATGCATCTTTTCTACCCATGATTTGATCTAGAAAAAAATAAAAAAAACTTTCCTTGAAATTAACAGTAAATTATTTATGCTGGTGAAACGAGCAGGTGGTCGTCCAGCGCTACCCGAGGCTAGAAGCAATACTACTGCTGCTACTGCTACGTTGGTTGAGTACTCGGCAGCATCATCAAATGAGATAAAACTCTTTGTGAAATTTTGCAAGAAGACCAAGTGTGATCCACACAATGTGGACTGCTACTGTTGCTTGAAACCAAAGCCGGAACAAACAAAATGTTATATTGCAAAGGATGACTGCAAAGCAAATTGTCCAGTTTGCAACCCTAAGTGCCCGCCACCAGAAGCTTTTCATCAACCGGACGTGGAAGGTCAACCATCGCACGTTACAACAAACTCCACCATGTACAGTTAACAGGTCGTATAACATCAAATGTAGTACTGACTCAAGCACCTGTAGTCCCTCCATCCCCTAAAGAGTGTCCATTTTGTTTTTTAGTCAAATAGTTTGATGTTTGACCAAATTTATAATAAAAAATATTAATGTTTATCACATTAAATATGTATGATATGAAAATATAGTTCATAATGATCTAGTAAAACTTGTTAGATACGAAGACATTGGCTCACAATCCAGTTGCAATGGCACGAAATATTTAGCTCCGTTGGCGTGAGCCCGCCCAAGATACCTATGTCAGTCTCTGGTGTTAGTGCGTGGCAGCCGTGACGTGTGGTGCCTCTACTATGCTGTGCGCGCGTGCTTAAACGATCGGCTGGCCGATACGTACGGTGTGAGGAAGAAATTGTACCTGTAGGTGTGTGTGGTAAAATAAGAGCAATTTTGTCTCCGAAAAGGGGTCCGAAATTAACTCTAGCAACCATGTCCATGTGTCTAAACCTTTGTTTGTCCGCAAGCTAATTTTGATTCGGCAAGCAGCAAGAACGAATCCAGGAACAGAATCAACAATAGACGAAAACCGAGATCCAGAGCTCTCATCTTGCAGTCTGTTCGCTTGGCTTATCACCCACCAAAGCCAAAAGATCTTTTCTCTCAAAACAAATCAGCCACCAACAACCAGCCAATAGTACTTTTCTCTCGAACAAACCAAAGCACCCGCCATCGGCCACCAGCCAAACGAACAGGTGTTGATCGCCACCGAACTCTGCAAGTACTCCTCCACCACGGCAACCGGCGCGTGTGGATGCGGTAATTCTGGATTCGGGCATGAACGGCGGTGGCCTGGACTCTTTACTTTCCGCAGCAACGGCGTTGGCGGTGGCGATGAGAATTACATGCGCCGGCGCGGCGACCGGCGAGAGGCCCCTCAACATTTACATGCAAGGCACCTTCGGCCGCCGGCGGCGGCAAGCCTCTGCTGCCGGAGGACTTGCTCTTCTTTGAAATTCTGCCGGTACTTCCCGTGAAGTGCCTTAGACTCTCTAGCAAGAAATCGGATCTCCATCCGCAATTGCCCGCTTTGAGAAAAGGAGAGAGAAGAGAACAAAGTGTCTCAAAAACATGTGCCCTCGAGCAGCTTTCGAACCCCCTTGCGCATCGTGCAAGGGCGTTGCCTCCCGCGCGTCGAGGGAATGGAGGATGTGGCGGCCGATGGGATGGAGGAGGCGGCGGCGGCGGGGATGGAAAATCCGGCCACCATAGGGACGAGGTTGCCGCGGGACCTCGGTCCCGACGACGCGAAGGTGGATGCGGCATCGCGCGGATTTGCGTCGTCGCGCCGAGCCCGGTGAGTGGAGAGGAGGGAGCTCAAGGTAGGCCGCGACCGCCGTGGGGACGCCGGCCTCGCGGGAGTAGAGGAGGCGACGGTGGTGGCCGCGGGGGTCGCCGCCGAGGTGGGAAGCGGATCCGGCGGCCGACCTTCAAATCCGGACCTGCCGATGGGGGAGGGTGGCCGCCGCCGGCCGTCGGAGGTGGCGGAGGAGACGGGGGGGCGGCGGGTAGGTCCGCGGGGTGGAGGAGATGGGGGCGGAACCCGGAGGAGGAGACGGGGGCGGAGGCGTGGAGGAGGGCGCGGGGGTGGGGGGTTGATGGAGATGGTTGGGATGGGGGGTTGAGGAAATGAGAGAGAAACCCCGGGAATGGGGTTGGCCGGGCGGCCAACCGCAAAATCCGCGTGCTGTTGCAGCACCTGCCGGAGGTGAAACAGTGCACGTTCCTTCCTCAAAATGAGGATGCGGTGAGGGATAGGGGTACCGTTGGAGATAGTCTTATGCGCTTGCAAACTGTCTGCAAGTCGTCACTTCATCCGTCGGCACTTGTTGGAGCTTTCCACCAGCACCAGGACATCTTCCCTGGTCCTTGTGCCACGAAAGTGGCAAATGGACCCAAGGAAGATGGGTTCTCGGTTCCTCAGCATCTTCAGCTTCCAGCCAGGGCAGAGTAAGGTCGCTGATATTTGATCTCTTATGGCAGCATCCCTATGTTCAGCATTCCTCTCCATTGTGACGGCCTGATATTGATCCCTTGCAAAACGGGGAAGAACATTTTCATGTGCAACCCAGCCACCAGAGACAGAGAGTTCGTCGAGCTGCCGCCTCGAACGCCCGGTGTCGATTTGTACCACAGGCCTTTGGCTTTGATCCTTCGAGTGGTACCTATAAGGTGGCCAGACACTTCGTCCGCTCCTATACAGGGATATTGCCCAAGTAGATGGGGAGGGCACCGTTAGAGAATACAGTGTTGCCCTTGTCCCTGACCTGAAGTTTGGTGTCCCGAGTGAGATGACAGAGGATACCAATAATGGCGCAATTGAGCCCTTGGGTTTAAAGTTAAAAATAGTAGCAGTAAAATTTATGAAAACATCGGGTTTGGAACACCGAAAGATTTACATATTTTAGAAGTTTACCATTGAACTGATGCGGTACGCTTTGATATCATTGAAATATTATAATTTCAAAGGAACAATTGTGTATGGCTATCTATATAACCTATACTAAGTGGTACTCTGCACTTTGATGCGGATATTTTTAACAAAATTTTAAAGTGAAAATTGAAAGTAGAAACACTAAACAACTTTGTGAAAAATAAGAAGTCAAAGTTGCATTTTGGAGACCGTGTTGTTGCCATAAACGACTTCATTTATCAAACCGGAGGAAGTTTTTTTGAGATTTTTGTACTGTGATACTTACAGAGACTAACAAAATTGCACGCATGGATGCTATTAGTCGAGAATCGACATAAGTCATCAATAAATAGTTCAAATATATGGTGACATGGCATGTAATTTAATAGGCTCTTGAATGAGGTGGATAGTCTTTGGGGAATTCAGGAAAACCTGTCACACTCGAAACGTCGAGGTTAATGAAATTTGTGAAGTAAGTTTTCAGGAGCAAAGAACTCGCGTAGATCTGGAATCTTGAACTCACGAAGTCTCAGAGTCGCGAAGGCGCGGTTGTCTGGAATCGTGAACTCTCGAAGTCTCGGAGTCGCGAACGCGCGGTGGTCTGGAATCTTGAACCTGTGAAGTCTCGGGGTCGCGAACGCGCGATAGTCTGTAATCTTGAACCTGCGAAGCCTCGAAGTCGCGAATTCGTAAAGACTCAAAGCCATGAACCTGTAGAACCACGAACTTCGGGAGTCTGTGAAATTCGGGAGTCTGATGGAGGACAAGTTCGGGAGTCACGGTACGTGAAGATTTCCTGAACGGGGAGATTCACGAACTAGCAAGAAACAAAGTCAAAGATGTCGTCTCAAAAAATCCGGGTTTAGCGTGTGAACTAGTGGCAGGCTTGTAAATGTATGAGATGTAAAAGATATTTGTGTGTGTTCACACTAGGAATATTCTTTGAGTTCAAGGGTATTGTCGGAATGTAAAAGTCCATTCATCTCCCTATAAAAGGGGGCGTGAGGGCACGTGTAAAACGATTTACAACTTTTGAGGCACGAGCGAGTCTTAAGGAGATCCTTTGTCTCCTCTTACGTCATTTGCGGCTTTGACTTGAACGTTTGTGCATAATCTTCTCTTGTGTTTCCTCCTTTTCATTCTCAAGAAAATTTAGCCTATCAACATGATCATTATTGGAACAAGGCATAGACATTAAACTATCATTACTATTGGTTGAGCATGAGTATTTGAATTTATCAACATCAATACCAACAATATCTTGAGATTTCAGCGCGTACCTTAGCCTTAGAGCCTTTTCAACAAGAGTGACATTTGGTTCATCTAGCGGTGTTGAAGGCGAATCAATCTCAACGAGTGAAGGTGTCTCTTTGTTACCTTTTTGCATCCCCTCCATCTCATCATGTGGAACGTGTAATCCATCAAATACATTTGCATTTGTCTCTTCTTTGAAGTCTTCATAGTCATCCCAATCTTCGTCTTGAAAGTCTTGTATGTTGCTTTCTTTATCTTCCATGTACCACATGTCGTCAAGATCGCTCATTGTTGATTCACTCTTTCCGTCATCCTTGAGTACTTCCATGTCTTGATTTGCTAGTGTGTAGGCTTCAATAGCACACAAGCTATCACCTTGTGGGGAGGGGCCTTCTTGGAGTACTTGATCTATGTCAACCCCTTCCCATTCATCTTCTAGCTTGAGTCCTATCTCCTCCCATTTATCCTTTAAGTCACTAGGCTCATCACGGTTGTACTCTTCTCTTCCTTTATTGCAAATCTTTGAGTTGTCAAACCGGTCGATCCATCCTTCATCTCCTTCTTCTCTTTCTTCTTCAAACATCTTTTGGATCGACTCTCCACTCATCTCTTGATCAAATATATCTTCAACTAGTTTGGCAACGTGTCGGCGTTCCTCCTTCCTTCGGTAGTTGATTAGTGGGGCGAAATCAACTTAAACCCAACCGGATTGCTTGAACTCCGCCAATGGCCTAGCATTCCACATACTTCGGCCTTGGGAAGTGGATCTTCAATTTCTTGTATGGTCAGTTCATCTTCCTTGACCTCCGGTTCATCTTTTTCAGAAATTTCAGCAAGCACCTTGGGCTTGCTTTTGTCGTTTTGCTCCTCTCGACAACATCTTTGCCAATCCCGTTGCATTCTTTGTCCATTGCTTATCCTTTGTAAGATTTGTGTGGCTTCACTAATTGTTTTATTCATTATATCACCGCCTGCACACATGCTTACAAAACGAGACGAGTTAGGGGTTAGTAAAAAATAAAAGGTATGCAATATCAAGTCATCGGAAAATCCCAAGTTCGGCCCTCGCTCAAGTAGTTCATTAAAACGGTCCGTTGACGGTTAATAGTTGTATCAAAGTTCGTTTGTGACTTGCAAGCGGACAAGTCTCCCGTCGTAGTCAAGGGACCCTTCTTCCCTCGAGTGGTGAACCCAAGGTATCGAATCCGTGGAACAATGTGCAACGCAAGGATTCAATCTAGTAAAGCAAGGTAAAGCTATCTATTGAAGAACTAAGATGCATCTAATCTAAGATATGATCAAGAAAACGAATCTAATCTAATCTACTAAAGAGGTAACAAGAGAAAACAAGAGATAACCAATCTAGAGAATCTAGATCATGCTTATGTTGTAGCTCCAAACAAGATAGATGAAGATAGAAGAGCGAATCTCATTAAAAGCATCTTTAAATCGTGGCCTTCCCATCCGACTCCGAAAACATCCGCCTTTCGAGACCCCCGTTCGTCACAACGTATCCCTATTCATGCGGGGAGCTTAGGGCGAGTTCGATAGAACAAGTTGAAATCACTTGGCCGGTCCGGTATGCACCTCTAGCCACCGCGGCTACAAGAGCACCCTATGTAATCTAGCTATAGACTAGATCGTAGAAGAAGCAAAACCAAGAAGAAATCAAAATCATCGAGAAGGCACTTAATCGCTAGAAATCGGATTCACTTACAAACTTCACCATGAATGATTACATGAACAAGATCACCACCGGGGCCCTCCCTCGATCTTGATCCTCGCTCCGGAGCTCCGACGTGGTCTTCCATGCAAGGTTCCCACGTCGGCTAGGGCAACCCTAGACAACTAGCACGACCCTCATCTTCAAGTTGGTGTCCCTCAAGCTTCTCTGCTCCTCGGCGGCGGAATACGACTTCTCCTCTGCGTGGCTCTCGGTCAGGGGACTATAAATAGCCCGATTAGCAGCTAGGGCAAAGGACGACGCATTTGGGCCCTAAATGGGCTCGGGCCGACCGGATCGGGCCGGCCGGCCGGGCCCATTTAGGCCCGCCCCCGCGGGCTCCTTTGCCCGAGGTCGGTTCCCTTGCTTCCCGGATGCTTCCCCCTTCGCATACGGGTCCATGTCGTCGGTTTCTCTCCGAATTGGACTCAACTCCTTGTCTTGGAAGATTCGAAGACTTTTCGGTCGGGTCCCCGGAGTATGTCGTCTTCTCGGATCAAGTCCCCGGCTTCTTGGAGTTAATTTTACTTCATTGCATGACTTGTTCGGGGCTTCAAAGTCTTGTCATGAGGTGCTTGATGAACTTACCCCGAAAGTCTTGCATTCAACACTAAATCCCCGCATAAACATTAAACTCCAAAAACGACATGCACATGTGAACTTGTTATACCACGGGGGTTAGTACCAATGGATAAGGTATAAAATTCATGCCAACACCGAAGGTAAACTCATGGCTAGGTTGACGGATTTTCACCGTCAACATCTCCCCCATGCTTAAACCTTGCTCGTCCTCGAGTAAGCCTTCGATGGATATCATCATTGCTAAACAATGTTTAAACTTTGCATTTGATCATACATGAAAAAAAACATAATGCTCTCAAAATATTAATTCATTAAAGTTCCATAATGTACTAGCCTTCATCTCCACGGAGGGTAGATATTTGATTAAGCTTATCCCACAAGTATTAACATGCTCACAAAGTTTTAAATAGATCTCGGAATTTTTGAAATAAAGAACGAGATAAAGAAAAGCTAAACCAAATTCACAAATTTAAATCATCTCGTGTATTGCTCATAAACTCTCATCTCACTTGTCTCTCAAGCCTATATATTCTACTCCTTTCCCTCTCATATATATGTGGTAGGCTTTATATGGAGCTTTGGGAAAGTTTAGTCCTAACAAGATTTTATAAATGAGGTGTTGTCAAAACAAGACAAGCTTCTCATGGTCTTACCGAGACTCGTCAAAAAGGTCATTGGAAAATAATGTTAATCAAGGAGGGGAAAGAGAAAAATACACACACTTTTAGATGAGTGGACATGTGCAAATGGCAAAGAGTGATCCCGAGGCACAAAGGAAGTCCTCGTTATCAGATTGCACATGGTTGGAAAATGAGAATGGATCTTTTTAACTTGAAGCCTTGAATGCACTCTTAGAGAACCGGGGAGTTCACTTTACGCACATATATATTTTTTCTGTTTCTCATATTTCTTATTCTTTTCTTTCTTTCTTTCTTTCTTTCTTATATATATATATTTTTTTTTCTTTCTTCACCTTGGAAGTCACGTACATCGCCGAATTTTTTTTTCTTTCATCATTATATATATATTTTTTTTTTTTTTAAAATACTCCCTTTTGAACTCTAAAACTGCACCGTACCTACCTCCTCCCCCATGCTTAGACGTTGCTCGTCCTCGAGCAAAGAGGCGAAAAATAAGGTAGGTACCGGAATATTTTTCCTTGGAGAGATACTTGAAATCTTCAACGTTGGCACCGTCTTGCGATCTTCCTTGAATTGATGATCCATTCTCAACGATAGGTTGTGGTCCAGGAGGTAATCACAAAAAGATGATATTTGGTTTAAGGGTGGATATCCGGCGAAGTTTGTGAGATCACCGATGCGGGGATACACAATGCACGGATAAAAGGCTAGCAAAAAGATAGATACACAAAAACGGAATGACCAGCTTCTTAGTCTCGGGCCAGAGAAATCACGGC
This sequence comes from Cenchrus americanus, assembly GCA_947561735.1. Classification (NCBI taxonomy): domain Eukaryota; kingdom Viridiplantae; phylum Streptophyta; class Magnoliopsida; order Poales; family Poaceae; genus Cenchrus; species Cenchrus americanus. The sequence goes on along the minus strand of OX387240.1, from coordinate 4,425,453 downwards.
CTGCAATAACTCACTCAAAAATAAATCTTGTACACTAAGGTTTATGCACTCAAATATATATAAGGCTCTGGATAGGTTGAGCAACACACAAGTGATATTTATGACAAGGTTAGCAAGATTTTTTAACATAAAAGACATCTTTAATCTATTCATAACTTGAGAGCACATAAAACACTATGGGTCTTTATTTTAATCATAACCTCCGCTGAAGATTGAGCTAGCATTTAGATAATTTCAGATTTGTATTTTTAAGAGAGCACTAGTTCAAACATGCATAAATCAATTACAAAGATAAACAAAGCGGCAGTTATAATCATATATCATCATGGCACAAACTTTGTAACTTTACCAAAGGTAAAAACTTGGTGGTGACATTATTCATGATGAAAATAAAAACTAAGATACACACTGAAAATTAAACTAAAAACTGAAAATTAAAGCAAAGCTGAAAATACTACGCAAACATAGGTGCATACAAGCTGAAAATTAAAGAAAAGGGGGTAAAGGAAAGATAACTAAAGCTCCTCCTTTCTCTAATCTTCCGCCGGTGGTTGATATTGAAAGTCTTGGTTGTTGTACCCTTACTTGTAATAGGAATGCACCACTCCTCCTATGAATTGTCTGACGGTGCTAGGTGAAGGTGTCCAAGCACATAAGCGACGTTGCATTTCCTTCACCCATTTGGTTTGCATTGGTTAGGATGGCTGCAATAATTTGCATGTTCCTTGCAGCGTATCCTCCAATGGTGGCTCCATTTTGTTGTGGTTGAGGAAGGTGTGCAAATGGCTCCGCAAAGGCTACGTTGGGCACCGCAAAAATGGTGGGGGTATGGCTGCACCCCTCCCCCATGCTTGCATTGGTACACCACCGTAGTAACTCGGCGGCGCCGGGTTCCTCCCAATGGTGGGACATAATTTTGTTGTGCACCTCCTTCTTGGGCCATAGAAGAACCTTCTCCTAATCCTTCTCTATTATATATTTTTTTTTTTCGCCGGCACAAGAAGTCCTTCCTCTAACCGATCTTCTTCCCCTCAAGAAAAGTCTTAATCTTCAATCCGGAAGGGGCAAACTCACCTAGGCCACTTGTAAGCCTCCTCTCTCATCTTCACTTAAATATTTTCCTTTCTTCCTATATTCCTAGGGAAGTCCCGGGTAGGAGATGATTTGGGTTCCTTGTAATACCCGGTTTTAAAGAGATAGTCAACATGGAGAGGTAACAACCCGATCTCCCGAATCCGATGTTGCCACAACACCACCGGTTGATCATAGGTGAGTAGGGTTGATTGGCTGCGAGTAAATCCAATTCAACTCCGTGTTGGTTATCTATGTCTCTCTTATTCTCCCCAAAAATCCACTTGCACAAAAGTGACACACATGGATGATGGGGTTCCGGATAGTATTTCTTCGTTGATGGTCTCTTCCCGTGATCATACTCCAAAAACCTTCCCATGTGCCCATGCACATACTTGTTCCGGAGCTCCCTTTTGGAAATAGGAGACACTCGCCCATGGGTCTATGATACTAGAACATGCAATCATTTCGAACATGAAAGCCAATCTGATCTATCGGGGATTTTGTTGAATGGATCCAAGGAAGCATTGGAGCTCTACTCCCTTTATGGCATGGTTGCTAGCCTTAAGCATTAAAGTATTTTCAGCACAAGATGATAGATAGATAATCCAACAAAGTATGATTACATTTCAAGATCGATTGCAACCTATGGATGAAAGGAGATTACCCCATCAAAGTGCTAGAAATAGCATCGTTGATCAAGGTTACCCTTCCGACGGTGTCTTCCTTCTTCTCCTCTTGTGGGCTCCCTCCAACGGAATGAGAGACTCAAAGCACTCCTTCATCAAGGGTATGCGCCATGGTCATGAAAATTTCCTAGGCGAATTCCTTGTGGGTGTTTGCCGACACTCCGCTAGAGAATTGCACCGGTGTCCCGTGTGAAACCCAATATGTGGAGAGCTTGGTCGTCGATGTCGACGTTCGCTACAAGCCTCTACTTAAGGCGAGCGAGCTTCTTCTCCTCCTCCGTCATGATGACATACCCCTCGGAATACCGCGGAGCATATGGAGGTGGAGCGGATGATCGTGTCAAGTGGTGAGGTTGGACGAGCGGCTCCTCCATACGTTATTGAAGTTTGGAAAACCTAATAAACGAGTTTTGTGTGGCCCTCATGCCACCAAGGAGAAGAGTGTGATTCCTCCTCGGCGGTGCCGTGTCCTCCTCCATACTCCGAGGATGCTCGGAAACCGAGCGCCTCCTCGAAGAGGTTGTCGATGATGGCTTAGACGACGATGATCCCTTCTTCTTCGGTGAAAAGACTTGTAGTTTTCTTCCTTGATTGCAGCACTCTCCCTCACAAATATATATCCGGGGGTTTTCACCCGGCAACAAGGTACACAAATATTATTTTGGAGTCCGGACTTTGAGTGGATTAAGGATGTGGATTTTTTTTTTTTTTGAGCTATCAAGCTTGGGAAGGTTGGCTATGTCTACGGAGGTTTTGAGCACACAAACTTGAACACACAAACAAAGGAAGGAGAGGGAAGCTTGCTCGCAAAAAACGGGAGCCGGGGGGGCTCCTTATGTACGTGAGGCCGGCCTCGGTGCTCCTCCCCGTCTCGTCTTTCTTCCGGCACGATCATTTCACCTCCGCAACTTTCCCCGCCCGCGTGCTCCACGAGTTGCACCGCCCAAACGCTCTCGTCCACTATTGGTCCTTCCACTTGATGCTTCATGTTTTGGGTCATGTCCATGCTCCCTAGCTCCACTTGCTTCACATGCCACCATGAAATTCCTAAAAAGTTGATGCTTCCTGCCCACCATGCTTGTCCTTTGCGTGTGGAATTGGTGAAAGTTGATGAAAGGGAATCCAATGGTGCATGCATGATTACTAGACTGCCTCCATTAAGGTGTGTTTAAGGTTAAGCACTCCTCTAATTCGAAATTTAAAATATTTTTCAGAGCCATGCAAGAGCTCGAACATAATTTTAGAGAAGTTATTAAACCATTAAAAACAAATGCAAGTCGAAAATATTTTTTTATTACGTCGATTTCGGTCTCACCGGTATAGTTTGCCTTCATTAGTTGAGAGCAAGCTTTTCCCGGCTTGATCATGGGGGCATAGGTTTAGGTCCTAATTTTGATTAGATGAGAGAGATTTTGAATGAAATAAAATTAAGTGAGGCTTAGAAAAATTCTAATCTTAGAGAAACCAAGGATATGGATTTTTAAACCAACCAAAAATCAAGTTTCTAGGTTCACGCGAGTCCTACCACATGCTGAAATTTAAATAACATCTAGATACAAGTCGTGGCTCTACTCGTGTGTTTTTAGCATGAAAAACAAGTCAACCACAACATCATAAAGAGGATGAAAGGTTGAGTTTGGTTCTGAAATTTTTTTTTTTTTTTTTTTTTGGTTGTGGTTTCTCGAAAAAGAAGCAAACAATCACATAGGATGGTTCATGTAAAGGGTTTATGATCAAGCAACATGTTCAACAAAGAATTATGTCTCTAATATTGTTCAACCATTCTAAGTCTAAGGTTTTGCGTAGTAAATTCAAAACTGAATTAAAAAGACTCGAAAAACCCGGAATCGGGTTGTCCTCCCGTAGCTTATTCTTGACTCGACGAAACGGGTTGCCTCCCCGCCTAGCGCTTCGTTTATAGTCCATGGCTAGACTTCTTCACTTGATTACTCCGGATCAACGCTCTTTGTGGGCGTTGCAATCTTGGGTACCCACTTTGGCTTAGTCAATTTTTTTTTGGTCTTCACAGTCGGCTTTGTCCTTTGGTCTTGACGGATGCAACATCTTCCTTGTGGCTCGGCATCTCGAACTTCGGTCCTTCGGTCGTGATCTTCATGGTCTCTAGTGTGATCCTTCATCTCTCCCGAATGAGTTTGAGTAGCCTTCACCGTCTTGGGACCTTGGAGTTGTCTCGGATATTCTTCTTTGTTGCCCGTCGGGCGCCGGCAAGTTGTCCCACTTGCGTCTCTAACATCTTCATCACGATGAACACCCCGCATGTGGATCTTGCCTTGGCGGCCTTTAGGTGTTGAGCTTCTTTCTCCATCTCCATCTTCTCCATCCTCGTTGATCTTGAACGGCCTTCCGGCGTCTTGACTTGGAGGTGGTGATTCCCTTGGAGATTTTGATGGTCCTTCGAGCTTGTGTTGCACGTCACCTTTGCCTGTAAAGTTTTCCTGGATCATCCACAAAAAAAAGTTTGGGTTTCTTGGAGAGGTAGCCAACCATCTCCGGTTAGGGTTAGTGATAAAACAAAAATCTAAACATAAGAACTAGGGTTAATCAAAACTAGATTAGATTGAAATTTTTTTTTCTTTTTGAGGATGATCAAACATAAGAGATGCAAAAGAAAATCAAAAGAAAAACTGAAAGATAAGCGATACTAGATCGGATCTTGATTGCTTGTTCCCCGGCAACGGCGCCGAGAAAAAGGGGCTTGTTGACGGTTAATAGTTGTATCAAAGTTCGTTTGTGACTTGCAAGCGGACAAGTCTCCCGTCGTAGTCAAGGGACCCTTCTTCCCTCGAGTGGTGAACCCAAGGTATCGAATCCGTGGAACAATGTGCAACGCAAGGATTCAATCTAGTAAAGCAAGGTAAAGCTATCTATTGAAGAACTAAGTTGCATCTAATCTAAGATATGATCAAGAAAACGAATCTAATCTAATCTACTAAAGAGGTAACAAGAGAAAACAAGAGATAACCAATCTAGAGAATCTAGATCATGCTTATGTTGTAGCTCCAAACAAGATAGATGAAGATAGAAGAGCGAATCTCATTAAAAGCATCTTTAAATCGTGGCCTTCCCATCCGACTCCGAAAACATCCGCCTTTCGAGACCCCCGTTCGTCACAACGTATCCCTATTCATGCGGGGAGCTTAGGGCGAGTTCGATAGAACAAGTTGAAATCACTTGGCCGGTCCGGTATGCACCTCTAGCCACCGCGGCTACAAGAGCACCCTATGTAATCTAGCTATAGACTAGATCGTAGAAGAAGCAAAACCAAGAAGAAATCAAAATCATCGAGAAGGCACTTAATCGCTAGAAATCGGATTCACTTACAAACTTCACCATGAATGATTACATGAACAAGATCACCACCGGGGCCCTCCCTCGATCTTGATCCTCGCTCCGAGCTCCGACGTGGTCTTCCATGCAAGGTTCCCACGTCGGCTAGGGCAACCCTAGACAACTAGCACGACCCTCATCTTCAAGTTGGTGTCCCTCAAGCTTCTCTGCTCCTCGGCGGCGGAATACGACTTCTCCTCTGCGTGGCTCTCGGTCAGGGGACTATAAATAGCCCGATTAGCAGCTAGGGCAAAGGACGACGCATTTGGGCCCTAAATGGGCCTGGGCCGACCGGACCGGGCCGGCCGGCCCGGGGCCCATTTAGGCCCGGCCGCGGGCTCCTTTGCCCGAGGTCGGTTCCCTTGCTTCCTGGATGCTTCCCCCTTCGCATACGGGTCCATGTCGTCGGTTTCTCTCCGAATTGGACTCAACTCCTTGTCTTGGAAGATTCGAAGCACTTTTCCGGTCGGGTCCCCGGAGTATGTCGTCTTCTCGGATCAAGTCCCCGGCTTCTTGGAGTTAATTTTACTTCATTGCATGACTTGTTCGGGGCTTCAAAGTCTTGTCATGAGGTGCTTGATGAACTTACCCCGAAAGTCTTGCATTCAACACTAAATCCCCGCATAAACATTAAACTCCAAAAACGACATGCACATGTGAACTTGTTATACCACGGGGGTTAGTACCAATGGATAAGGTATAAAATTCATGCCAACACCGAAGGTAAACTCATGGCTAGGTTGACGGATTTTCACCGTCAAAACGGTCCCATGCTTCATCGATTCCTTCATCCTCTCCTTGCTTGAAATTGAGCACTTGCCTCCTTAATTCTTGAACCTTGCTTATGGGAAAGAACTTCAAAAGAAACTTCTTCACTAGCTCATCCCAATTTCCTTTTGCTTCAACGGACGCAAGTGTGTACCATCTTCGCGCTTCATCTTCGAGAGAGAATGGAAAAAGATTCCACTTGAACCAAGCGGCCGGAACTCCTTTTTGTTGCACCGTGTTGCATAACATCGTGAATTCCTTAATGTGTATATATGGGTTGTCATCCTCCAATCCTCTAAATGGTTTTGTCGCCACTAACTTGATGATTCCAGGCTTCACTTCGTAGTGGGTTGTAGCAAGCATCAAATCTGATTTTTGTATCTCAATGTCTTCCGTTGACGGCATTGCTAGCTCCCTTAGCGACATCTCTTCGTCTTCCAATGGTGAGGTGAACAAATCCATCTAGGCACAAAAAAAGTAGAAAGAAAAATAAAAAGAAAGATTTTTTTCTAGAAAATAAGGGTTAGATGTTAGTAATCAACTAAATTAATACAAGATTAGACGTAGCAAACTGGCTTGCTCCCCGGCAACGGCGCCAAAAAAGGGGCTTGTTGACGAATAAAACTCGTATCCACCTACGATCTGCAAGCGTACGGACCTACACCTTTTTCACCACGGGATTCCCAAGGTTCTTGTCAATCCGCGGAGCAAGGGGATTACTAGCGCTTAACCAAGTACTAATCTAGTTGAATGAAAAACCTTTGAAAGAGTATTAATCTAAAGATAAAGACAATCTAACCTAAGTTAATCTAAGTTAAGTTGATCAAACAAATCTAGGGTTAAACTAGATGGTAAAGGGTGAACACAAGAGAGTGATTAAGAAAGATAGGCGTTCCCTCCCTAGGATCTAGGATAACATGGTATGCATCTACTACACAAGAGTGGTAAACCAATCTACCGGGGGTTGTGACCACGGTTTCGCCCTTTCCCTCCTCTCGTACTGTCACTACGCGAAGGTATTCGTGACTAGACCTATGATGGACACGGTATGTTGATGGCATCTATGGGAGTAGGGTTGTAACACCCGAAAATTCCATCACAATAAAATATTATTAGCAACATGGTTTAGTTTTATTTTTCTAAGGATTTAATAAATTTGAATAAATAAATTTGCCTTTAATCAAATTAAACAACATTTAATAATTAGAATCAAACAAGTGATTGTGCATCATGTTGAAATGCATGAGTTTTGTTTGTGGTGTGATTTTAAAAGTCTTAAAATTTTTTTTTGTGAAAAGTCCTTAAAAAATAATTATGAAATTGGTGTAAAAGTTTGAATTAAAAAAAAGGTTGAAAGTTTGAATTTTAAAAAAATGGTTGAAAAGTTGTTTAAAAGGTTTTCTAAAAGTCTTAAAAATATTTGAATAAATTTGGGTTAAAATTTGAGTTTGAAAAGATGAAAAAGTTTGAATTTAAAAGGTTTGAAAATGGTTTGAAAATAGATTTGAAAAGAAAAGGAAAAGAAAAAGAAAAAAAACAAAACTAACCTATCCACCCACCCCAACCCGCCGCCCACAACAACTTTCGGCCCACGCGGCCCGCTCCGCCTCCCTCCCCTCCCTCTCTCTCACGCGGTCACCGACGGGTGGGGCCCACCTGTCGGCACCTCCTTCAACCTCCGCCGCGCCCTCCCCTTCTTCCCCCACGCCGCCGCCGGCCATCCCGCACCCCGGCGCCGCCTCCCCCGGCTCCCCGCGCCCGTCCACCTCCTCCACTCCCTCTTCAATGCGCCGCCGCACTCCCCCCACCGCCTCTACCCCTTCCCCTTCCCCTACCCGCCGCCCGCACCGAGCCGCCATTAATGGCCGCCACCGACCTCGCCGCCACCGCCTCGGCCGCCCTCTCCACTTCCCCCTCCGCCCTATAAAAGGCGAGCCCGAGCCCCACCTCCTCCCGCACCACATCCCCGCCATCCCCTTGCGCGGCACCGCCGCCACCGGAGCGTCGACCGCCGCCGGAGTCGCCGCCCCCGATCTCCTTCTCCGGCGCGTCCCCCTCCTCTTCGAGCCCTCGGTAATCTTCCCTACCTCCCTAGCTTCGATTTAGTCCGGTCCCGTAGTGTTTGGCCACCGGAAGCTCGATTCCCGGGCTTCTCGGCGAGCCGCGCCGCCGGCGCCGCCGCAAGCCGGCGTCCCGCCGCCGCGCGTCGCACGCGGTACACGGTGGCCCTCGGATCTAAGACCGAGCGGCCCGCATTAAAAGCGATCCGTAACCCTTGGTTTGGTCCACGGTGGACCGGTGGACCGGGTCCACGGCGCCGGTCCCACACGGCGGCGTCACCGCTTGCATCGGCCTTGCGTCGGCACGGCCAATAGCGCCCGCCACGTGTCGCCGCCACAGTTCACCCGCCGGCCGCCCAGGCATTTTTGCAAAAAGGACCCTGCGGTTTTTAATATTATAAAAATACCCTTCCACCTATATAAAAGCCTTACAACTAGGTCCTGATTTTATATCTAGGCCCCTGATCTCTTAGATTTTCTGTTTAAAAGCCTACCCTTTGACCTTTTTCATATTAGACCTCCTAAGTTTCACACATATTTATGTTTAGGTCCCCGAAATCTTGCAGAAAACCCCCTAAACTTCCAGTTCCTTTACAATTTAGTCCCTGAATCTTGTTTCAGCCATAACTTTTTCATCTTAGCTCCGTTTTACGCGTTCTTGGTGTCCACGCGATCGTCTCTCCGAGCCCGTCATTTCTAAAAGCTTGTTTTAGTCTTTTGGTAATGTTTGATGTATTGTTTTATTTATTGTATGTTTTCTTGCATGATCGTAGCCAACACGCCGTTCGAGGAAGTTCAAGTGCAGAGCTTTTCGGATAAGGAAAGTAGCTTATCGTTGGAGAAAGGCAAGTGACCCTAACCACCCTTCTACCTATGCTTTAATCAAGAACACTATAAGTTAATCGGAACATGGAGAACCACCCGGAAAACGGTGCAACCACGGTCCATATGGCTCGGCTTAGCCAATTAATTAGGTGTGTGATTGTATTGACGACCCTATCCGAAAGGAACACGGGGGGCTCCGGGTTGCGGGGGGTATAGCCCGGTTCTTTTGGGGTAGCGACCTTTGCTAAGGTGCCGACCACTATGGAGGGTTATGGTCCGCCCGAGTCAGAATCGTTGTGGGTTGTTGATGCTTTTGCATATCTTTGTAAAGGCTTCGTAGCGTCCCTATGCAATCACACCTCGGAAGTGTGGTATTGTGCCTGATCAGCACATGCGTGGTTGGGTTCAAAGTTCTTTGGAACTTTTACGCGAACTATGGGAAAAGTGTGCAACCTCTGCAGAGTGTAAAACTGATCGATCAGCCGTGCTCACGGTCAAGAGCGGCCTGGACCCTCACATGATTAATTGAACTTAAAGATGGATTAATATTGCTTTCTGGTTATTTCTGTGGCCTTGCTGAGTACCAACCATAAGTGTACTCATCCTTGCTTACGTTGTTCGAGAGAAGAATCCGGAGTGGAGTACTTCACCGACTACGAGGAGTTCCGAGGATGCGATCAACCGGTCGAAGCTTTGTGGAAGATGAAGATGGAGTCGCGTCTTCATAGTTATCGGTGTTCGTGTAAAGACCTTCGTGTCTACCTTCGTGAGTGTAATAAAAGTTAATAAACCTTTTCGTACGTTTTTGAGCGAGTGTCTTGTGATATTACACTCATGAGTCTATCATATGTGTGAAATTGTGATCCCGGCACACATATGAGATGCATTTGGTTTTCTACGGAAAATCGGGTGTGACGATAGCGGATATCATACGGCCGAAAAACACGGTAGCTAACCTTAATAATCAAAGCATCATCAACATGAAAACAATAGATTGAAACCACGAATCAAGTAGCGATCACATAGCATGTATCCATCTAATCCTAGGGATGAATGGAGACATTACCCCATCATCTTACACGGATTGAAGCACATAGGGGTGATGGAGACTCTGGAGAACGTCGTCGATGCAGATGGCGGCGATGGAGCTTGGGAACATCCCTAGGCCAACAGCTTGGAGTCCTCCTCTTGCTTCCTTCTCTCCGCCGGCGTTGATCCTTGCGACGAGCTCATCTAACTCTCTCCCTCATCTTGCGGCGATGGTTTTCTGGTCAATGGCGTCGGTAGGATGATTTGTTCGATGTGGCGACCGACGGCGGAGGAGGCAATAAATAGACGAACACCTAGGGCAAAGGGGGCACCGAACCGACCCGGAGTGGGGCTGGGCCGGTCGGCCCGAGTGCCCATTTCGGCTCGATTCGGCCCCGGTTTCCTCCCCGGTTGCTTCTCGCGTGATCCCTTATTTGTGTGCGGTTGCATGTGGGCCTTTGACGTCGTTTCCTTCGCGGTTAAGGCTTGAATCCTTGCTATGCAAGCTTCGTTGTTTTACGGTTGAGTCCCCGAAGACTTGCACGTTGACGCTTCGGTCCTCGGGTCATTTGGAGTCATGTTCATCGCGTGTCTTGACTCTTGTCGGGCTTCATGATCTTCTTCCAAAGTGCTTGGTGAACTTATCCCGAAAGTCTCCTCTTTAGCGTAGATTTCTGCGTAAACAACAAACTCCAAAATCGACATGCAAGTGTGAACTTGTTACATCATTAGTATGCCTAATGGCGGGTTAGTTGCAAATCATAATCGAAACCAATGTATAACAAGTACTCTAGGTTGACGGAAATTCACCGTCAACAGACCCCCAGGACCCCGTCCCCGCCCTCGAAGGCACGCAGCCGAGGCCGCAACCCCCTCCCCGGCGAACACCCGCGATTCCGGCCGCCCCTCATCGCCGCACGTCGTCTACGCCGCCCCACTGCCGTCAACGAGTCTCTGGTGAGCTCCGCGACGTCCTCCTCTTTCTCCCTATTCAAACCGCATCGCAAATAGTGCACCGTAGCGCCCAAACTGCAATCTCCGGCGAACTTCCGCGAAGCCGCCGTCGGGCGCCGCGCGCGAGCCGACCGTGCGCCGCTGCCTGTCGCGTGCATGCGTCCACGGCCGCAAATCGCGAAGCCAACGACTCTGATCAGATCGGGATATATCCCTTGGCCCCGGTCCACTGTGGACCCATGGACCAGGTTCATCGCGCGGTCCACCGCTGGCTCACGATCGCGCCAACCGCCGGATCAGCGATCAACGGCGCAGACCGCTCCCGGCCGCAGGTCAACCCGATCTCATACCGGTCAGCTGCGCCTATCACCGGCCATTTTGCAAAAAGAGCCCTGCACTTTCTAATATCACAGATATGTCCTTCCACCTATTAGAATCTTTACATATTGATCCCTATTTTTAGGATCTAGCCCCTGTTTTCCTTAGATTCTTCCACCAGAGATCCTTTTCACTCTTTTCACGCATAAACCCCTCTGTTTATATATAAAATTGTGTATCAAGTCCCTGGTTTCTTGTAGATAAGCCCCTGGAAGTCCTGTTTATCCACAGAAAAGCCCCTGAACCTTGTTCTAGCCATATCTTTTTCGTCCTAGCTCCGTTTTAGGCGTTCTTGGTGTCCACGCGACCGTCTTTTCAAGCCCGTCAGTTTTGGAACCTTGTTTTGGCCGTATCTGGTGCGTTTCAGCTCCGTTTCCACCATTACAAGTTGCGTTAGGTTCATATCAACTCAAACTGCGTGTTAGTGCCAATGTTGAACATGTTCTTTGTTTTATAATTTATTTAAATATTAAATATGATTAAATCCTATTATGCATGCTTTTCTAATTAAAATCTAATTAGAGTTCAACACGTGTTTTCATAAGAAAGTTAATATGCTTAATATTAGTTAAATATTTCTTACAAATAAAAGCTAATTAGATGTGTATCTTGGTTTTCATAATCAAACTTAAATTGAGTAATGTTTATGCAATTTGCTTCCTAAATAAAAGCAATATAGGTTTATCTCGAGTTTTCTTAAATTGTTAATTTGATTAATATGAATATAAATGTGTTTTTAAGTTATACTTTGATTAGTTCAACTCGAAACATAAAGTTATACGCTTAGATACTTTACATGCTTCTTTTGAATTCAAATATTTAATTTGCATAAATCATACTTGAATATTTATAAATAAAATTGGGCTAGGTTTACATCGTCTTTTTAAATATAAAATAACTTCCTTAATTATAAATAGGGTATTTCTTTGAAATAACCTACACACATGACTTTATTTAATTAAAATATACCAAGCACATAGCTAGCTCTTGTTTGTGATCATCCAAATCTCCAGATAGTTCCTAGTGCTTTTGTGTTCGCATTCCTAGAGCCAACCCTTGTTCTCTCTTTAAGCTTTTCATGCTTGGTGTATTGTTTTATTTATTGTATGTTTTCTTGTGTGCTCGTAGACATCGTGCCAGTCTCTAGTGAGCAGCCTGTTGGAGTGGATCAAGAGCAAGTGTTTGAAGAAGAAGAACCCCAGTGTTTAAGCAAGGAAGGCAAGTGGTCTTCTCCCCCTGCATATTCTATTTTTGTCTCACGCAACTTGCATGATAACTAAGTTTACTTTTAAATGTTGTATTGCATAAACTTGATGGGAAATTACCTTTTTAAGGACATGACTAGATTTTATCCCTATTACCTTGGACAACCCTTTTAAATAAATGTTTTGGGTTGAAATGCTTAATTGCTATAACTTGGGATGGTTAAATGAATCTTTTGCAATATGATGAATGTTGATCATGATAGCCTTTGGTGATATATATATATATATATATATATATATATATATATATATATATATATATATATATATATCCGTGTGTGTGATGCTTATGGTTAATAACAAGATCATATGGGTTAATTGGAACATGGAGAACCACCCAGGAAAACAGTGCAACCACAGTCCATATGGCTCTGGCTTAGCCAATTAATTAGGTGTGTGATTGTACTGGTGACCCTATCCGAAAGGAACACAGGGGGCTCGGGGTTGCAGGGGTATAGCCCGGTTCTTCTGGGGTAGCGGCCTTTGCTAAGGTGCTGACCATTAGGGAGGGTTATGGTCTGCCCCGAGTCAGAATCGTCGTGGGTTGTTGGTGCTTTTGCATATCTTTGTAAAGGCTTCGTAGCGTCCCTATGCAATCACACCTCGGAAGTGTGGTGTTGTGTCCGATCAACACATGCGTGGTTGGGTTCAAAGTTCTTCGAGCTTTTACGCGAGCTGTGGTGAAAGTGTACAACCTCTGCAGAGTGTAAAACTGATCGATCAGCCGTGCTCACGGTCAAGAGCGGCCTGGACCCTCACATGATTAATAAACTTGAAGATGGAGTTAAATCGTGGTTTCTTGTGGTTTTTGAGAGAAGATGCTTTCCTAAATGCCTAAGTGGGTTGGTATAAACTTACACCTAGTAATTAGGTGCTTGCTAATAAAAATTTGACCAACATTAAAATGCTAACCGCTGCAAAACTCTTAGCCTATTCTTGATAGCCTTGCATCTTCCCCCACTTGCTGAGCTCCAACCATAAGAGTGTTCACCCTTGCTTACCGCTGTTCAGAGGAGAACACTGGAGAAGAGTACTTCAGCGACTACGAGGAGTTCTGAGGCTTGCGTGCCCCCAGTCAGATGCCTGTGGAAGATGAAGATGGAGTTACGTCTTCATAGTTATCGTTTGATCGTTGTAAAGACCTTCGAGTCTAACGTCTGAGTGTAATAAAGAGATAATGTAATGGTTTAACTCTTGTACGTTTTTATTGCTGTTTATTGATATTTCACTCATGACGTCTATCATATGTGTGTAAACTTGATCCTGGCACACATATGAGATGCATTTGGTTTTCTTTGGAAAATCAGATGTGACATGTACCCCACCCGACGACGAGGTCATCATCGTCGCGCGCAAGGCGGCGAACAGGGTGGGGAAGGGCGGCGGCGCTGCGCCAGTGGTGAGCCCGCCGTGCAAGTGCTGCGAGATGGAGACCGGCGCCGGCGCCCCAGCTGCTGAAGAGGGAGGAGGTGTCCTTCTGAGCTCTCTCGATCACGGGACGATCGAGTTGCCGTAATCGATGATACGTAGTAGGCTCGCGCGTGTTGGTTAATCGTGTGTCTCGTCTCTGGTGTTAGCGGCAGCCGTGACCGTGACGTGTGTTTTAAACGATCGGCTGGTACATACGGGTGTGAAGAAGTTGAACGTGTAACTGTCAAAAATAATTAGCCCAGGCTAAATTACTATATATAATAGCCTTGTTTGCAAATTAATTACGGCGGGAGCTAGGAAACATGAGAGTCCTAATTATTGCCGATATATAGCATATCTGCTTGTCATGTAGCATTTCCAAATTAAAATCATTACCGATATCGATTATTCAATGTCACAAATATATATTTCCTTATATATCTGTAGAATCTTTGGTGATATGTGCTTTAAGAAATCTTTTACATGTTGTATTCTTCCTAGTCTTGTAATTAAAACCGTGATTATACAGGGGTGGGTCTTATTGTCGATTGATTGTGCATATCTCTGGCTAGCCTTTACCCCTCAACTCAACCCAACTCTTGATTTTTCTAGCACACCCTAAAAACCAACACTCTAGATACATGAGGGGTGGATGTTGTGATGGTCTCGTGTACATGATGGTTGTGTTCTGGTTTATCGTCATCATCTATGCGTCATATGCACAGTGTAAGTATACTACATTATCGGCCTCTTGTCTTGTTACTAATTGTGTAATCTTTTCTTCTTCTTCTTGATAGGTCAAAATATAGGTCTGACTATGTATTTAGATGAGTACTTGTCCAGGTGCCTGAGTTAAAATGCACATTTTACAAGAGACTATATATGTAGTGTGTTACTTGTTTTTCTTAAACGAATTATATGTCGTAATGTTGTCACAAAGCGAGAAAGATATATAACATGCATCGGTATATGGGTACTGGATACTGATTATTGCACGTATACATATACTTTCTCCACAAAAATGTAAGCATTTCTGACTATGTACCTAGACAAAGTGCTTGTCTAGGTGCGCACATATATTAAAAAAGTTGCATAGTTTTATTTAGGGAAATTGCTTATAGAGTATTACTCCTACAATACTACGAGCTGTAGAGATTGATATGACTTCACGTTCTGGAGACCAGAATATGCATGGGATTGCACACCTTTTAATTATTAGGTTGTTCATATATCACTAATGGTCTCCGCCATCTTTTCTCTACCCACGATTTGATCTAGGGAAAAAAATCTTCCAAAATGAACAGTAAATGATTTATGCTGATGAAACGAACAGGTGGTCGTCCAGGGCTACCCGAGGCGACAAGTAATACTACTAGTGCCACGTTGGTTGACTCGGCAACATCATCAAATGAGAGAAAAATCTTTTTGATATTTTGCAAAAAGGCCAAGTGTGATGCAAACTTTGTGGACTGCTACTGTTGCTTGAATGCGAAGCCGCGAGAAGCCTGTTATCTTTCAAAGGATGAGTGCAGAACAAATTGTCCAGTTTGCGACCCTAAGTGCCCGCCAGAGCTGACGTTTCATCAACCATCGGCGCATGTTACAACAAATTCCACCATGTACAATTAAGGGGAAAAAGTGTATTTCCCATCCCTAAAGTATTGCAATGGTGTGGTATTCATCTCTCATATTTCAATTGGTGCAAATCAATCCTTTAATTAATTAATTTGGTACATTTATCATCCTATCTTATAATTTAACAACGATTTTGTGAAATCTACTAACAATTTATGCCACATGATCAACGATAATTTGATTAATTAGTAATAAAGATGCAATATGCTAAGTCGAAAATATAAAATTTACAAAAGGTTTTGGTAAATTCTTTAAATTGATACTTTATATATTTTCTAAAAAAACAATAAAACTATTTTACACTCAATTATTACAAAGATTGACTCAACATAAAATGTGACTAAGCATTAATTAGCAAGATGATGACGTGGCCTAAACTGCTTTTGTATGATACTAATTCGTGAAGATGACAAATGTACCATTTCAGATAGCCAAATGAAACGTAAGGCGGATGTCACACTTTCACAATATGGAGGAATGAAAAATACACTTTTCCCGTCCACTCATGGAGTCATCAGAACCAACCCAACGGGGCGGCTAGATGTGAACCGGCGGAGGTGATTTGCGGCTGGATCCGTCCCCAGCCGGCCAACTTTGTACCTGTTTGGGTGGCTGGTGGTAGGAGTATTACCACCTTTGGTGATTGGTGGCTGATTTGGTCGGAAAGAAAATGACTAATAGCGAAGCCATACGAACAAGCTGATGAAGCCCAGACATTTCTCTAGCAGCCGCACGCGCGCCGGCATGCAGCTCCGTCGTCCAGGCCAGTCCACCCACGGTGGCGCGGTGACCACAAGCACAGGTAGCTACGGCGGCGGCGTTGACTCGTCGAGACCGGTGATAACGGGACCGATGCCGGCAGTGGCAACGGGGGGTCTGGGTGATTCTGGGTCCATGTGCAAATGTTGCAAATCAGGTTCGTTTGCATCAAGCCTTGAAGTGGGAGCTAACGAGGCGTCATCGAACACGCGCCACTCGCCGGCGCCGCGATTGTAGCAGGCGACAACGGCGAGCCGCCCGAGGACCGTCTTGCCGTGCGGCACGCCGGGGGCGAGTGGGTACCAGTACCACTGGTCCAACCAGTCGAACGTCGTCGCCGGACAGCGACGGGGCCGGCGCGTCCTCGGACCGCGGCGCCGTAGCCGCCACGGCGGACAACGACAACCGTGAACCAGCAGCAGAGACGCCGGCGTCCTGGCGCCTGGACAGCGGCCCCGACGTCTATCGGCCTCCTGGATGTTAGGGCAGCCGCAAACTTGTACACAAAGGATATAGATGGTACATATAGACAACCCACCCAACAAGGTTTCGTAACATTTATTATAAAATCAATGGGTCCCACTTGTCATATTATCTCCCCCTTCTTTCTCCCACCATCCTCATACGCCATTGCTGAGCCACCAAGGGGCGGCCACACCCACCCTGTGTTAAAAAACTAGGCAATTTTCGGTACATTTTAATTCCGGAATTTATTAACACGTTCATGACATATATATAAGTGATCCCGTGAGAGCAAAGCATGTGTTTGTGTTCAAGTTAAATCTCAAATAAAACATCGAACATAAATACACGAAAAAGGTTTAGTTTATACCCAAAGGCGGGACGGTTGACGGAGTCAACCAGTGCGCCGTTAACCCTTGGACTACACATGCTAGTCGTGGAGGGACCTTGTTCGGTGTAGTCGTACAGAGATGATGCAGTGGCGAGTCGTAGCAGTGAAGTCCCACGAACGGCCTTCGGGAAGTAGTCGTTCAAGGCGATGTAGTCGTGCGGAAGTAGTCGTTCTCGCGGAGGACGTAGTCGTACCGGGAAGTAGTCGTTCTCGCGGACGGGGACGTAGACGTACGAGAAGAGTGACCGAGCGCGTACGGGTACGCTCCCCAAAAACCTTATCGCCCGCCTATCCCGAGCGGGATCGCTAGGTGGACGAGGTTCGGAGGCAAGCGCCGCTCACGCAAACGGTGTGCGCGCATCACGACACGACACGCCACGCCACGGCCCGGCGCGGCGCGGCGAGCGAGGCGCGCGCGCGCGTGTGGCACGCCCTTCTCCTTTTACCAACTTCACAAGTGGTACACCATTGGTCCACCCTTTAAGTTAGTTAAGATTCTCATTGGCTTTCAATGCGGGATTGAATCCCTAGCATTTATTTTGTGGACCTTTTAATTCTTAAGATTAATTGAGACTAAATGGCCCAAGGCCCAATTAATCCAACAATCCCCACCAAGAATTTCAAGGTACACAAAGAAATGTCCTCTTCTCAACTCTTGTTTTGATATACCGACTTTATGGTGGAGGCTTGTTAAGTTGAACATCCACCGAGACAAAAGCTACACTCATTCACAATCGACCAATGGACTATGCCTTGAATTGGCGGTTTCGTGCAAACAAGTTTGACTAGAGCCCCTTGCCAATACTAGGCTGCTATAAGCATCCCCTCGGGTTGGAGCGTATAAGTCATACTCCGTGCCTTTCATGGGCATCTAGAGATCACCCTATCTCATAGATTGTGACTAGCAATCGGACCCATATAGGTGCAATCCTTTAAGATGTTCTCCGTAGGCCAACATCTTTGCTCCTCTTTGAGCCACTCGGATCACATTAAGGTTTTTCACCATCCTGCCATACGGATTTTAGAAGAGAAATGCATCTCTACTCGGAATGAGCCCTTTACAAAGGTTCTCTTCTCTCTATTAAACGAGTAGTTTGTTGCACTATCCTAATTCACGAGATCTCCGATCACATAGGACAAGTTACCACTACGGAATAACGCCGACGGGTCTCAAGCCCAATTCCCGGATGCATTGTCTATCACATTACATGAAAGACCCTTTGTGAATTGATCCGCCGGATTCTTAGCCGTTTGGATGTAGTCAAAGGCTATCACCCCGGAGTTTCTCATTTTCCTGACAGATTTCAGCCGCCTCTTTACATGCCTAGATGACTTCATGTTGTCCTTTGAACTATTCACCTTGACAATCACCGTTTGATTATCACAGTTCATGAGGACTGCCGGTATCGGTTTTTCAACTACCGGTAAATCCATAAGGAGTTCACGAAGCCATTCAGCCTCAACTGTGGCGGTGTCCAATGCAGTGAGTTCTGCCTCCATAGTTGACCTCGTTAAGATGGTCTGCTTGCAAGACTTCCAGGAGACAGCGCCACCTCCAAGTGTAAACACATATCCACTTGTGGCTTTAATCTCATCTGCATCAGAGATCCAATTCGAATCACTATAACCCTCTAGTACCCTAGGATACCCAGTATAGTGAATCGCGTAGTTCATTGTTCCTTTCAGATAGCGCATTACCCGTTCAAGAGCTTCCCAATGAGCATCTCCGGGTTAGACACGAATCGACTCAGTTTGCTTACAGCATATGCGATGTCGGGTCTAGTAGCGCTAGCTAGGTACATTAGTGAACCAATGATTTGGGAGTATCTCGGCTGATCTCTCATTATTCTTATGTTTTTCCTTAACATTTTACTAGCATCATAAGGTGTTGGAGGCTGGCTTGCGGTCGTTGTAACCAAAACGACTCAAGATTTTCTCCACATAATGAGATTGTGTAAGAACAACCCCACCATCACCTTCTCTCACTAGTTTAATGTTTAGAATCACATCGACCTCCCCCAAATCTTTCATCTCGAAGCTTTGAGACAAGAAATCTTTCACTTCCTTAATCGCATTAAGGCTTGTCCCAAATATCGGTATGTCATCTACATACAAACATAGGATCACTTCTTCGCCCCCACCATAGCGATAGTACACACATTTGTCGCTTCATTCACAACAAAGCCAACTGACGTTAAAGTTTTGTCAAACTTCTCATGCCATTGCTTAGGAGCTTGCTTAAGACCATACAAAGATTTTACCAATTTACACACCATCCCTTCTTGACCTTTTACTATGAATCCATCTGGCTGATCCATATAGATCTCCTCCTCCAACTCTCCATTTAGGAAAGTTGTCTTAACGTCCATCTGGTGAACGATGAGACCATGGGAAGTCGCCAAGTAAAGTAGTACTTGAATAGTGGTCAATCGGGCAACCGGTGAGTAAGTATCGAAAAATCTTCTCCTTCTTTCGAGTATAGCCTTTAGCCACCAGCCTTGCCTTGTACTTATCAATAGTACCATCAGGCCTAAGCTTTTTCTTGAACACTCACTTGCATCCTACAGGTTTGCACCCATAGGGACACTCCACAACCTCCCAAGTACCATTAGACATAATAGAGTCCATCTCACTCCGAACTGCTTCCTTCCAATAGTCGCATCCGGGAGAGGAATATGCCTCTTCAATGGTTCTAGGAGTGTCATCCACGAGGTACACAATGAAATCATCACCAAAGGACTTTGCAATCCTCTCGTCTCTTGCTCTTTCTAAGAGCTTCATTGCCATCCTCCTCGAGATTTTTCTCATGTGGTTGTTCATTGTGTTCTATCAAAACGAGCGGAGTTCTTTGAGTTCATTATTAATAGACAATTCATGACTAAATGTGCTATCTATCTCTTTCATAGGAAAAATGTCCTCAAAAAATGTAGCGTCTCCGGATTTCATGATGGTGCCAACATGCATATCGGATACTCCGGACTTCACTATTAAAAACCTATAACCCACACCGTGTAGAGCATAACCAAGAAAGATACGGACGACAGTTTTAGGTCCTAGTTTACGTTTCTTGGTTATAGGCACATTCACTTTGGCCAAACATCCCCAAGTCCGTAAGTATGAAAGTGTTAGCCTTTTCTTTTCCCATTCCTCGAATGGTGTTATCTCTTTGTTCTTTACGGGAACACGATTCGGGACATGACATGCGATCAATATAGCCTCACCCCACCATTCCTTGGAAAGTCCCGCTGTGTCTAACATGGCGTTAACCAAATCGGTTAGAGTGCGGTTACGGGAGGCGTCCTCTCATGAATTATTCCGTGTTCCTCACGAACGCAAGTGAAAACATTAGAAAAATACTCTCCACCACGATCGGACCTAATTCTTTTGATCTTTCTCTCAAGTTGGTTTTCTACTTGACTTTATAGATTTTAAAGTATTGTAATGCTTCATCTTTAGACTTCAACAAATAGATATAGCAAAATCTAGTACAATCGTCTATCGAGTCATGAAAAACTTTTTACCACCTTTTGTCAACACACCATTCATCTCGCATAAGTCGAATGAATTAGTTCTAGAGGTGCCAAGTCTCTCGCCTCGCCCGAAAAATGAGGCTTGCGAGGTTGTTTTGATTCAACGCACACATGGCACTTAGAATTTTTGACTAAGGTAAATTTCGGAATTAAACTTAAGTTGGCAAGACGCACCATACAACCAAAATTAACATGAAAAAGTCGCGAGTGCCAAACATTTGACTCATCATTAACATTCGAGACATGGTTCACAACTTTATTACAATCATATGACAAAGAAAAGCGGAACGGACGCCTTCGCTATCATTGTTGACGCAAAATGTGCACCTAGCGCCAAACACACAAAGCAAGCCGAACAAGCTGGCTTCACACGCGCAAAGAATCACGAGACGTGCCAGTCAATTTTCCCTGAAAATTAACAAAAAGAGAAAGTAGTTAGATACCAAAGCTTGGAACTTGCCGGGTGGTACCAGACAGTTCCATATTTACGGCCACGAAGCCAGGTAAGACGACATATAGCTATAGAAAGCTATCTGCCAGCAAATTGACACCATTCGGGAGCTTAAAGAAGGAAAAGGTAACATAGCCGAATGGATGACGTAAGCATGACGGCGATCGGTCTTTGTTTGGGCAAAGATGCACGTGCGTAAGATCGCGACCGATCCCCATGGTGATCAACATTAAATAAATAAATGAAGTAAAGTACGAACATAAACATGTAATGAACAAGCATGCATAGATCCAAAGCACTAGTCTACCGCATGTTTAGGTGCTTTAAAATCCGTCAGGTACGATGCCAAACAAATCTATCCACCGCATGATACAACTTGCATGGGGATCGCACCAATTTCCACAAATAGATCTATCCACCGCATGATACAATCTAAATATGGAAAGCTAAAAGCATACATTATTTAAAGCATGAATTACGCACGTGTTCTACTCGTGAGAAACATAACCGAATACGGCCGAACAGTACCGATTCGAGGGTCTATGAAGAAGGAACGAACATTACCAAGTGAAATAAATCTATCGATTGATTTGAAATCTAATCCACCGGATGACTAGCTCCAAAGCAACCCAAAAACCTGCATCTACCGCGTGATACTCAGTTCTTTCAAGATTTATACAAACGTTGGCAAGTTTGAACCCGCAACACGTAGCAACCTAGATCGATTCGGTTTCGGCTATCCGAAGAGCACGTGATCCACGTGTTGAATTAACCCAAAGCACGAACTTGACTCGCATAAGGATCACCAAAAGGTAAAAAGCCGATCCAAACCCATCTAGATTGGGCAAAGAGGTGTTACATGAATTTAAACGTAAAGCAAAAACTCAAAGCAACACGGGGTAACTTAATGAATCTTTGGATCTTGCCAAAATCCAATAGAGCCGATAACTAGCTTCAAGCCGGATCTTAGCCTACCGCATGGCTCATGACCTAACAAGAAACCTTCTTGAACCAAGCTTGAATCTACCGCATGACACTAAGCATGGTAACAAGACTACTTGCATCAAATCTAAATCCACCGCATGATACTAGACATGATACAAGGTTGCCGGTACTCACGGAGGTCGACGGATCAATGAACCCTCTCGAAGAACTCGACGACACGACAAATGGACTCTAGGGTTTGGCGTAAAGCCGGTTTGTATTGAGAATGATTGTGTGTCTGTTATATACAACCAGGGCTCATATTTATACCTTGCCAAGCAGAACCTCGAATGGATTCGATACCTAATTTATCTCTAAGCTTGATCGCTTATCCATCCATTCATCCTTCCCCGCTTGAGCCACGTCACCATACAATCCCGCGAAATCAGCTCAACTGTTCTTTTGCCGAACGGAAGCAGATAGCCGACCGCAGATCTTTCTGCCGAATGCATCTGAGGTAACCTTCCTTCCGCCAGACGGACTCCTTACCGAGCTGGACCCACAAGTCAGATTCCTTACCAAATTTTGGTGTTAACACATGCCCCTTCAATTGCGGGATAAAAGTGATTTTATTCCGGAATTGACTCCAGCCACCAACGTCTTCAAATCGAATCCGTTCAACACATATTCTCTCTCTTCGCAATCCGCCGGAATCTTCGTCTAGATCCAAACCCTAGATCCCCTTGTTCCGAGCTTGAATCTCCAATGGCGGCTCAAAACCAAGCTACTCGAGTAAATTCCGCTTCCATAAGCTTCATTCGGCATTTAGGTTTTCAATTTTTACCGTAATTTTTTTTCCGCTTTCCTTTAGGAGCCTTCCACCGAGCTTTTGATTCGTACCGAGGCCAATTCAAGATCCTACTACCTTGGTCCCGTGGGAAACTCGATCCTCGAGATTTCATCACCAGCCGAATCTCAAAGGATCCCCTTCAAAGCGGCTCGTCCCGTAACACCCTAAAAATTCCATCACTAAAATAATTTAGCAACAAAAGGCAAGGTTTAAAAATTCCTTTAAGGACATGAATAAATCATTAAGCAAAATGGCTTTTAAAATATTTAAACATCACTAAAATAGTTTAGAAATAATAAGTGTTTGTGCATCATGATTCGAATGCATGGATTTTGTTTGATTGGAGTTTGAATGTTTGAAAAATGAATTTGAAAGAAATTTTTAAAAAAAGGCAAAACCTTTTCCCTCTCCCTCTCTCTCTCCCTTTCTCCTCTTTCAGCCCGCAAGCGAGCAGGCCTAAGGCCTTTTCTTTTTCTCGCGCGCGCGCAGACGGCCCAGTTGGCCCAACCCGCCACCCCGCCGGCCCAGCACCGCCTCTCCCCCTTTTTCTTTTAACGCGGGACGCTGACAGGTGGGACCCGGCTGTCAGGCCCGTCCCTAACCTTCAGCCGGGTCAGCCGCGCCTCCCACCCGTGCGCCGCCGGCCGTCTCGGCCGCCTCCCCGCGCCCCGCGCCTTCAAATCGAGCAATTAAGCCGCCATGAAGCTCCTCCATCACTTCCCCCTCTTCAATCGACCGTTACTGCCCTTAATCCCCCTCCCCCTTAACTCCCAATCAAGGCCGCGGCCGTTAATGGCCGAGCCGCCGGGGAACCGCCTCCCGGAGCTCCCTCGGGCCTATATAAGCATCCTCAGAGCACCCCGCACCTCCCCCTTCGCTTCACGCCAAGCCCAAGCGCCTCCCGTGCCCTAGCCGCTTGCGCCACCGCAGTGAACCGCCGGCCGCCGCGCCATTGCCGTCGCTCGTGCTCGTCCGCCGTCGGTGAAGCTCCCTGGACCCTCCTATTCACTTCTCCTTCGCACATGTGAGCTAACCCCTGCATCCTATCGAACCCGCAGGCTCCCGTGCGCCCCTTTCGAAGCTCGCCGTCGCCGCCCTTGAAGACCGGCCGCCGGAGTTGAACTGCGCCGCCGCCGCCTTCTCCGTCCAATTCTCGCCCACCGTAGCTTCTACGCACTGTAAGGACCCTATGCCCGCCCTCCTTTTCGCTTGAGCCCGACCGCGGCCGCGCTCCGCCGCTTGCCGGCCGCCGGCCGTCCGCCCCCATGGACGCCCCGCCTCGGCCGTCGCTCTTTCCACCCGTGCAAGCACTTGTTTAGGCTCGCGTTGTTCCCGGCCGCGCGTAGGTGTTGTTCCCGCACGACTCGTGGCCGGGAGCCCCTGTTTTGGCCGTCGCCGGCGACCCACCGCCGTGCGCCGCCACGCGCGCCGCCGCCGCCGCGGGCGCCGCCCCCTCGGTCGCATGCGGGCGTGGATGGCCGTCGGATCGGCCATCCACGGCTCGATCTATTGGACCCGCGGGTCAAGCCGCGTGTAACGGTCAACCCGAGGCCAATTTCTTAAAGAGACCCCCAACTCTTTTATAATCGCAAGCCGGTCCTCCCACCTTTAAAGATCCTTGCAAGTCAGTCCTGAAATTTATGTTTTAGCCCCTGATTTATTAGAAAACCCTACCCGAGGTCCTAAACACTCTTTTTATAGTTTAAACCTTCTATTTTTAAGTTTAATTACGTTTTAGCCCCTGTTTTCTTGCTGTTAGGTCTCTGTATAGTTTAGTTTATCGCAGATTAGTCCTTAAATCTTGTTTTTAGCATAACTTCTCCGTTATAGCTCCGTTTTTAGCGTTCTAGTAGTCCCCGCGATCGTCTCGGCGAGCCCGTTGTTTTAGTAGCATGTTTTCAGTCTTTAGGATTGATTGGTGATCTGTTTTATTTATTGTATGCTTTATGTGTGCATCGTAGATATCGTGCCTATTTCATCCGAGCCACCTCTCGGGGACGATCGGGAGTAGCCGTTCGAAGAGGAGGAAGTTTTTACCGTAGTTGAGGAAGGCAAGTGGTCTTCTCCCCCGCATGTTCTCTTTTTGTCCTATATAATTGCATTACAAATTAATGTTTACTTTATGATATCATTGCATTGAATTGACGGGAAAACCATTTTAAGGACTTACCTAGATCTTTTACCCCGATCCTTGGCCTAGCCCCTTTTAAATAAAGTTTTGGGTAGAAAACGCTAGCTGCTTAACATGGGTTGGTTAAAAAGGGGTCTTTTATGGAAAATGATACCTGGCTTATAGTTAATGTTTTGGGTAATGCAAGAACACCGTTTAATCGGAACATGGAGAACCACCCAAGAAAACATGTCCAACCACAGTGTTACATGGCTCGACCTTAGCCGAATAATTAGGTGTGTGATCGTACTAGTGGCTCTTTTCCGAAAGGAGCAGAGGGGGATCCGGGTTGCAGGGGTATAGCCCGGTCCTTTTGGGGTAGTAACCTTTGCTAAGGTGCCGACCACTAGGGAGGGTTATGGTCCGCCCTGATCTGTAACTATGAGGGTCGTTAGTCTTTTGCATGCCTTTGTAAAGGCTTCGTAGCGTCCCTATGCAATCACACCTCGAAGTGTGGTATGGTGCTTGGCCGCATCGCATGGTTGGGTTTAAAGTTCTTCGGAGCTTTTACGCGAACCGTGGGTAAAGTGTGCAAACCTGCGAGTGTAAAGGCGATCGATTAGCCGTGCTCACGGTCATGAGCGGCTTGGACCCTCACATGATAAATAAACTTAAAGATGAGATAAATCGTGGTTGGTGAAGCTCGTTGAGCTTGGGTTGTTTTGGCATTTAAGTTTTTCTTAAGTGGGATGGTACGAACTTACACTTTGCAATTAGGTGCTCTATAATTAAAACTTGACCAACATTAAAATGCTAACCGCTGCAGAACCTTAGCCTATCCTTGATAGCCTTGCATTTTCCCCCACTTGCTGAGCTCCAACCATAAGTGTGCTCAGCCTTGCTTATCGCTGTTCAGAGGAAAACTTTGGAGGGGAGTTCTATGATGACTTCGATGAGCTGTGAGGCTTGCGGACCCCCAGTCAAGTGCCTGTGGGAGCGGAAGACGAGGACTCGACGAGTAGTTATCGTTTTCCGTTGTTAGAGACCTTCGAGTCTCCCCGCATGAGTGTAATAAGAGGTTAAACTTTGAAATACGTTTGAATACTGTTTATGATATTTCACTCATTTTTGTCTATCATATGTGTGTGAACTGATCCTGGCACACATATGAGATGCACTTGGTTCCTTTTCGGAAATCGGGTGTGACAGAGTGGCATCGGAGCAAAGTGTTGATCGTAGGAACGCAGCCTTAGTTAGAAATGGACGAAATTTAAGGATTCATGTTCTAGATCATTCGTCATCTTTCAAAACCACCTTATTTTCGCATAAAAATCTAATTTGTTCTTGTTCTTTTGTTGAAAATTTGCATCATTTTGATTTCCTCTATGCTGAGTTCACTTTCTCTTAACAGATGGCCAGGACTCGTTTGACTGCCCGCAAGAGCACCGGTGGTCGCCTTCCTTCAGGACAGTTGGCTCCACGCTACCCAGTAGTCCCGGAGGAGGCACAGCTGGAGGAGATGCAGCAGGAGGTTGGAGACTACCCGGTACAGTTACAGCCGGGAGCAGTTGAGCAGGGATATCAGGCAGTACAGCATCAAGAAAATGATGAAGAGGATCCAGAGGAAATAGTGTTTGAGGATGATGGGACCGAGGAACATCCACAGCTATATGACGGAGTTTTTCTGGAGGTTAATGAAGATGGAGACATAATATTTCCACCAGAGGTAGAAGCTGAACCAGAACCAGATGTGGTAGGAGGAGAAGAGCTCGAACAAAATGCTGCAGGGGATGATCCAGATGACTCCGGGAATGATTCAAGTAGCAGTGAAGATAGTTCCAGCGAAGAAGATGATGAGAGTGAGGAAGAAGAAGAGGAGGTGGACATAGAAGGATTAGAGGATGACAACAGTGCTGTGGGAAATGGAGAAGACAACAATGATAATCAGAATGAGAACAACAACAATAACAATGAAAATGGAGACCAGCAAGGTGATGAGCATAGGTATCACAGGGCTGAGTATCATGAACACACATACATCGGCCCAGACGCTCCGTTCTGTGAGCTATTGGAGGAGTTGTTGCAGGAGATAGAGTATGCAGTGAGACCGTTGTACATCACCAAACACTATGTAGAGCCGGGGATGAGAGATTATTATACCACAGAGGTCCATGTCAGGGTTGCCACTGCACAGGCAGGAAGATGGAGGACCCGTACCATTCACCCCTGCACAGCACACTTTGCCTCAGAAGCAGCTGCTATCAACGATGCCGCAAGAAGAGCACTATGGTCCATCAGCAACACGTTCCGCGATCGCTTAGAAGGCACGGACTTCCGATTCGTCCCCAGCAGAGTCAGTGGTACAGAAAACACCGTGATACCTATGGGGGACTTCCGAGATAGCCGTGTTGACATACTTACTAGAGTGACAAGCAGCTCTTAACACGGACTTGGAGGGAGCGACAGCGGAGTTGGATAGGACACATCAGGAGCTACAGAATGCACAAGCGAGGATAGCTCAGCTGGAAGCTCAGCTGGCAGGACAGCAGCCACCACCGACGAGCGAAGCATCTTGTCCTTCCCGTTCTCCTCCACGCAAAAGGCTTCGATACGGCACTCCGGCAGCTACCACTAGTCTTCGGTGGAATAGGGACTAGGATATCCACCCTCTTTTTGTTTTTTTCGGTAGACGTTCCGCGAGGACGAACGATTGTAATAAGTTGTTGCTTGAACCATGTTTGATTTGGATCTTTGTGTGAGTGAGTTGTATTGTGGAGTGATGGCCACAAATGCAACAAGAAAAATCACGTTAAGTTAATGGTTAGTTGGGGTTCAATTCCAAGTTGTCTTCTACCTTACTTATCAGACCAAATCAATCGTACAAAATCTGTTCGCGCAGCACCTTGACAGCACAGCAATGTTTTTATCATAACTCAGGCTACAGAACTCCGATTGACCTAAATCCAGTTGGGTTGGTTCACAAATTTTGTGGATCAACTCCTTTCCAAAATTCAGCACCAAAGGACTAATATACAGCGAGTTATAAACAAAACAATGGGGCTAACAGAATCTGTAAAACCATGCTAACACAGCTGCGGTGTTCGAATTTTAACTCAAATTATGGGTCTCCAAATGGGATAAAACCAGTGGGGTTAGTTTCAGAAATGGGTTCTACACGGCCTGGCAAAAGTTTATAATTTTTGAAGAAGGATACCATGGGATACAACTATTTTATCGGAATCAACCAAATCCGTCACAGAAAAGAAAATCTTGCTGTTTCCTTAATTCAAACTCACTTCTTTATACAACAGTTCGATAATCTTATCTGAAATATCTTTCTCTAACAATCAGATGGTAAACACCAGGTCAGGAGGAGGACAGGACGTCCCACCAGTTGTTCGGGCACACATAGCCAACCAACAAAATCCGGTGCCACCTCTCCCGCTCAATCCCGCAATGGATCCCGCTACCCGAAGCAATTCTTCGCTGCCCGGATGCACCGATTCGGAATCTCACCGCTGCGCAGTGCAGAACATACAAGCCCAGCAGAATCAACCGTAGGCACCACCCCCACCACCACCCGCTCCGAGAGACAAGCATAAGGAGTTTATGAGCCACCACCGTCCCACCTACTCCCACTCAACCGATCCGCTAGATGCTGATGACTGGTTGAAAACCGTTACCAAAAAGTTGGAGAGGGCTCAGTGTAATGACCGAGAAATGGTCCTTTATGCTTCTGGACGCCTGGAAGGGCAGGCATCGGATTGGTGGGATGCTTACACGTCGCTCACCCCTGCGCCTAACACTATCACATGGCAGCAGTTCAGAGATGCTTTTCGCGCTCACCACATCCCTGATGGAGTATTGAAGCTTAAGCAGAGAGAGTTCCTTGCTCTGAAACAGGGCAATATGTCTGTAAACGAATACCTTGACAAGTTTACTCAGTTGTCTCGTTATGCTCCCGACGAGGTCAACACGGATCCAAAAAGGCAGGAACGCTTCCTTGATGGGTTGATAGGACCACCGAACTACCAACTCCAGAGCCATACCTTCCCAGGTTTCGCCACTCGTTAAACAAAGCAATCGGCCTAGAGAACAAACGCGAGAGAGCATGGGGAGCAGAAACACAAGTTTCAATCCCGGGGACGATCCGGCAGCCCATACTCGCCCACGCTTCGCCTACCATCGAATACACCATTCCGCCCTGGGGGACATGGTGGTAAGCACCCACAGAATATGCAGGCTGCGGCGTTCATTCCCGGCGGCCTCAACGGTTCAACCCGCAAACCCCTCGCACACCAAACTTCCGGCAGAACCGCCCGGCTCTTACCCCGGGTGCACCGGCAAGAAACACCACTCCCGTGCAGCCCAATGGATGCTTCAAATGTGGCGAGTTGGGGCATTATGCTAATAATCGCCCTAAGCGTGGAATGCGGACTCCTCGGAGGAGTAACATTCGTAAAGTTGGACGATCATCAACTCCAGCATGCCCTGGAAATGCAGGTACTCCAGGCAACAAAGCGCAGCAAAATTATGTGCGCAGTAGGGTGCACAACATGACCGTGGAGCGAGGCACAAGACGCTATCGGGGTTGTGCTTGGTACGTTCCCTATCGATTCCGTACCGCTACGGTATTATTTGATTCAGAGCTACGCATTCATTCATTACCGATCGGTTCGTAGCAAAGCATAATATGCCCGTGAGCCCAATGAAGAAACCATTGCTTGTTAGTTCACCGGGCGGTGATATGAAAGCCAGTCATCTGTGCCCGCAAGTAAACCTTAAAATTATGGGGATAGACTTTCCATCCAACCTGGTAGTCCTCAAATCCTGGGGCATATATGTAATCCTGGGGATGGATTGGTTAAGAAAATATGATGGGGTTATCCAGTGCCGGGAGAAATCAGTTCACTTGACTAGTCCACAAGGGGACAGAATAGAATTTATCGCAACACCGTCACCTACTGGGAAGGAGTTAGTGAATTCAATGAAAGGAAAAGCACTGGAGGATATTAAGGTGGTAAATGAGTACCCGGATGTATTTCCTGATGACCTGCCAGGTATGCCACCTGACCGAGACATTGAATTCAGTATCGAACTCTTACCTGGTACTGCTCCTATATCCAAAAGACCGTATAGAATGGATGTCAAAGATTTGGCAGAATTAAAGAAACAAATAGAGGAATTGTTAAGTAAAGGGTTTATCCGTCCTAGTTCATCACCATGGGGAGCCCCCACACTCTTCGTAGATAAAAAGGATGGATCTAGGAGGATGTGTGTAGACTATCGATCTCTCAATGAGGTCACTATCAAAAATAAATATCCTTTACCCCGGATCGAGGATCTGTTCGATCAAATGAGAGGAGCGAAAGTTTTCTCTAAGATAGATTTGCGATCCGGCTACCATCACCGAAGATCCGTATGGAAGATATTCCTAAGACGACTTTCACCTCAAGATATGGTCTATACGAGTTCACGGTGATGTCCTTTGGATTGACCAACACTCCAAAGATACTTTATGTATCCGATGAACAAGGTTTTCATGGAGTATCTTGATAGGTTTGTGGTAGTATTTATAGATGATATCCTAGTTTTTTCTCGGAATGAAGGGGAACATGAGGGACACTTGAGATCGGTATTGCGGAAACTTCGAGAGCATCGGTTATACGCCAAGTTCGGAGCAAGTGTGATTTTTGGTTAAAGGAGGTCTCGTTTCTTGGGCACATTATCACGGACGGAGGGATTGTTGTAGACCCAAGTAAAGTTCAAGATGTGCCGAATTGGAATCCACCTAGAAATGTGTCGAGATCGGGGAGCTTCCTCGGTTTGGTGGTACTACCGACGGTTTATAGAGGGATTCTCGAGGATCGTAAAACCACTCACTTCTTTGTTGGAAAAAGGAAAGGAGTTTAAATGGGATGATAAGTGTCAAGCTAGCTTTGAAGAATTAAAGAAGAAACCGACCACCGCACCGCATCGATAATGCCCGATATACACAAAGGATTTGATGTGTATTGCGACGCATCCAGGCAAGGACTAGGATGTGTTCGATGCGAGGAAGGAAAGGTGGTAGCATATGCTTCTAGGCAACTAAGGAAGCATGAACAAAACTACCCTACTCATGATTTGGAGTTAGCGACTATTGTGCACGCACCGAAGATTTGGAGACACTATATGATTGGAAATAAGTGTCGGATATTCACGACCACAAAAGCTTAAAGTACATCTTCACCCGGAGAGATCTCAATCTCGGACAACGAAGGTGGTTAGAGCCGATTAAGGACTACGATTTGGACATATAGTATCATCCGGGAAAGGCCAATGTGGTGGCGGATGCCTTGAGCCGTAAGAGTCAAGCAAACATGTTATTAGCCCGACTAATGCCCCGAGAACCGTGTTGGGAAATGGCACGACTCAATCTAGGGATAGGCTGCACCAAGCGAAAGTATGACCTTAGAAATGGAGTCAACCCTTGAACAAGAGATTAGAAAATGGCAATTGGATGATGAAAAGATTAAGGGATATAAGAAGTTGATTGAACAAGGCAAGGTTCCGGAATTCGAGAGGATGAACGAGGGAACTATTTGGTTTAAGAACGAGGATCCGTGTACCGGAAATCAAACATCTTCGTGAGTCCATATTAAAAGAAGCACACGATTCGGCCCTCTCTATACATCCAGGAAGTACCAAGATGTACCAAGATCTAAAGCGAAATATTGGTGGTACGGTATGAAGAAGGATGTTGCGGCCCATGTGGCACTATGTGATATATGCCAAAGAGTAAAAGCAGAGCATCAAAGACCGGCGGGGTTACTACAACCACCTGCGGGTACTCGAATGGAAGTGGGAAGAGATTAGTATGGATTTTATAGTAGGATTACCACGTACATGTGATGGATACGATTCGATATGGGTCATAGTGGACAGATTAACCAAAGTTGCACATTTCATACCGGTAAAGACCACATATTCGGGAACAAAGTTAGCGAGAATTATACATATCAAAGATAGTCCGTCCGCATGGGGTTCCAAAGAAGATAGTATCGCACCGAGGCACTCAGTTCACGTCCCGATTCTGGCAGAAGTTACATGAGTCTATGGATACGAAGTTAAATTTCAGCTCAGCATATCATCCACAGACAGATGGTCAAACAGAAAGGACGAATCAAATCTTAGAGGATATGTTAAGGGCATGTGCCTTGAAACATGGTGGAAGTTGGGATAAAAGCTTGCCATACGCTGAATTCTCGTACAACAATAGTTATCAGAGTAGTCTTAAGATGGCACCATTTGAAGCTCGTATGGAAGGAAGTGCGGGACGCCATTATTCCGGAACCGGACCGGGGAGAGTCAACTCTTTGGTCCCGTAAATAATAAAGGAGAGCGTAAAGACAAGTGGAGATAATTCGAGAAAATCTCAAGATTGCTCAATCTAGACAAAAGAGTTATGCAGACCCTAAGAGAAGAGAAGTGATATTTGAAGTCGGGGATTATGCATATCTTAGAGTGTCACCTATCCGAGGCCTTCGAAGGTTTAATATCAGAGGAAAGTTGTCACCTCGCTTTATCGGACCATTTCGAGTCTTGGAAAGACGTGGCGAAGTGGCTTACAGGTTGGAGTTACCTGAACGCTTGGCAGGTGTCCATGATGTGTTCCACGTGTCTCAATTGAAAAAGTGTACGAGTGAGGTCAGAGTAGAACATTTACCATTGGAAGAACTTGAGGTAAAGGATGATCTGACATACAAGGAACACCCAGTCAAAATCTTGGATACCTCCGAAAGGGCTACTCGCAGCAAGGTCATTAGGATGTGCAAGGTACAATGGAGTCACCATTCAGAGGATGAGGCTACTTGGGAAAGAGAGGACGAACTTAAGGAAGAATTCCCCCAGCTGTTCTCTAATCTTCCTGAATCTCGGGACGAGATTCTCTTTAAGGGGGTAGGATTTGTAACACCCTAAAAATTCCATCACTAAAATAATTTAGCAACAAAAGGCAAGGTTTAAAAATTCCTTTAAGGACATGAATAAATCATTAAGCAAAATGGCTTTTAAAATATTTAAACATCACTAAAATAGTTTAGAAATAATAAGTGTTTGTGCATCATGATTCGAATGCATGGATTTTGTTTGATTGGAGTTTGAATGTTTGAAAAATGAATTTGAAAGAAATTTTTAAAAAAAGGCAAAACCTTTTCCCTCTCCCTCTCTCTCTCCCTTTCTCCTCTTTCGCCCGCAAGCGAGCGAGTGCCTAAGGCCTTTTCTTTTTTTTTCTCACGCGCGCACGGACGGCCCGGTTGGCCCAACCCGCCACCCCGCCGGCCCCGCACCGCCTCTCCCCCTTTTTTCTTTTAACGCGGGACGACGGGTGGGACCCGGCCTGTCAGGCCCGTCCCTAACCTTCAGCCGGGTCAGCCGCGCCTCCCACCCGTGCGCCGCCGGCCGTTACCGGCCGCCTCCCCGCGCCCCGCGCCTTCAAATCGAGCAATTAAGCCGCCATGAAGCTCCTCCATCACTTCCCCCTCTTCAATCGACCGTTACCGCCCTTAATCCCCCTCCCCCCCTTAACTCCCCAATCAAGGCCGCGGCCGTTAATGGCCGAGCCGCCGGGGAACCGCCTCCCGGAGCTCCCTCGGGCCTATATAAGCATCCCCAGAGCACCCCGCACCACCCCTTCGCTTCACACCAAGCCCAAGCGCCTCCCGTGCCCTAGCCGCTTGCGCCACCGCAGTGAACCGCCGGCCGCCGCGCCATTGCCGTCGCCCGTGCTCGTCCGCCGTCGGTGAAGCTCCCTGGACCCTCCCATTCACTTCTCCTTCGCACGTGTGAGCTAACCCTTGCATCCTATCGAACCCGCAGGCTCCCGTGCGCCCCTTTCGAAGCTCGCCGTCGCCGCCCTTGAAGACCGGCCGCCGGAGTTGAACCGCGCGGCCGCCGCCTTCTCCGTCCATTCTCGCCCACCGTAGCTTCTACGCACTGTAAGGACCCTATCCCCGCCCTCCTTTTCGCTTGAGCCCGACCGCGGCGCGCTCCGCCGCCGGCCGCCGGCCGTCCGCCCCCATGGACGCCCCGCCTCGGCCGTCGCTCTTTCCACCCGTGCAAGCACTTGTTTAGGCTCGCGTTGTTCCCAGCTGCGCGTAGGTGTTGTTCACGCACGAATTCGTGGCCGGGAGCCCCTGTTTTGGTCGTCGCCGGCGACCCACCGCCGTGCGCCGCCGCGCGCCGCCGCCGCGCCGCGCGGGCGCCGCCCCCTCGGTCGCATGCGGGCGTGGATGGCCGTCGGATCGGCCATCCACGGCTCGATCCGTTGGACCCGCGGGTCAAACCCGCATGTACCGGTCAACCCGAGGCCAATTTCTTAAAGAGACCCCCAACTCTTTTATAATCGCAAGCCGGTCCTCCCACCTTTAAAGATCCTTGCAAGTCAGTCCTGAAATTTATGTTTTAGCCCCTGATTTATTAGAAAACCCTACCCGAGGTCCTAAACACTCATTTTATAGTTTAAACCTTCTGTTTTTAAGTTTAATTATGTTTTAGCCCCTGTTTTCTTGCTGTTAGGTCCCTGTATAGTTTAGTTTATCGCAGATTAGTCCTTAAATCTTGTTTTTAGCATAACTTCTCCGTTTTAGCTCGTTTTTAGCGTTCTAGTAGTCCTTGCGATCGTCTCAGCGAGCCCGTTGTTTTAGTAGCATGTTTTCAGTCTTTAGGATTGATTCGTGATCTGTTTTATTTATTGTATGCTTTATGTGTGCATCGTAGATATCGTGCCTCGTTTCATCCGAGCCACCTCTCGGGGACGATCGGGGAGCAAGTTGTTCGAAGAGGAGGAAGTTTTTACCGTAGTTGAGGAAGGCAAGTGGTCTTCTCCCCCGCATGTTCTCTTTTTGTCCTATATAATTGCATTACAAATTAATGTTTACTTTATGATATCATTGCATTAATTTGACGGGAAAACCTTTTTAAGGACTTACCTAGATCTTTTACCCTGATCCTTGGCCTAGCCCCTTTTAAATAAAGTTTTGGGTAGAAAACGCTAGCTGCTTAACATGGGTTGGTTAAAAGGGGTCTTTTATGGAAAATGATACCTAGCTTATAGTTAATGTTTTGGGTAATGCAAGAACACCTGTTTTAATCGGAACATGGAGAACCACCCAAGAAAACATGCGCAACCATAGTGTTACATGGCTCTGACCTTAGCCGAATAATTAGGTGTGTGATCGTACTAGTGGCCCTTTTCCGAAAGGAGCAGAGGGGGATCCGGGTTGCAGGGGTATAGCCCGGCCCTTTTGGGGTAGTAGCCTTTGCTAAGGTGCTGACCACTAGGGAGGGTTATGGTCCGCCC
This sequence comes from Cenchrus americanus, assembly GCA_947561735.1. Lineage (NCBI taxonomy): Eukaryota > Viridiplantae > Streptophyta > Magnoliopsida > Poales > Poaceae > Cenchrus > Cenchrus americanus. The sequence continues at coordinate 4,390,202 of OX387240.1, read as the reverse complement.
TGATCTGTAACTATGCGGGTCGTTAGTCTTTTGCATGCCTTTGTAAAGGCTTCGTAGCGTCCCTATGCAATCACACCTCGGAAGTGTGGTATGGTGCTTGGCTAGCATCGCATGGTTGGGTTTAAAGTTCTTCGGAGCTTTTACGCGAACTGTGGGTAAAGTGTGCAAACCTCTGCGAGTGTAAAACCGATCGATCGCCCATGCTCACGGTCATGAGCGGCTTGGACCCTCACATGATTAATAAACTTAAAGATGAGATAAATCGTGGTTGGTGAAGCTCGTTGAGCTTGGGTTGTTTTAGCATTTAAGTTTTTCTTAAGTGGGATGGTACGAACTTACACTTAGCAATTAGGTGTTCTATAATTAAAACTTGACCAACATTAAAATGCTAACCGCTACAAAACCCTAGCCTATCCTTGATAGCCTTGCATTTTCCCCCACTTGCCGAGCTCCCACCATAAGTGTGCTCGGCCTTGCTTATCGCCGTTCGGAGGAAAACTTTGGAGGGGAGTTCTATGATGACTTCGATGAGCCGTGAGGCTTGCGGACCCCCGCCAAGTGCCCGTGGGAGCGGAAGACGAGGACTCGACGAGTAGTTATCGTTTTCCGTTGTTAGAGACCTTCGAGTCTCCCCGCATGAGTGTAATAAGAGGTTAAACTTTGAAATACGTTTGAATACCGTTTATGATATTTCACTCATTTTGTCTATCATATGTGTGTGAACCGATCCCGGCGCACATATGAGATGCACTTGGTTCCTTTTCGGAAATCGGGTGTGACATGTCCCCACCTCCTCGGTGGCGGGATGCTTTCAAGAACCGGCCCGTGCCCCCAATCGCAGGCTGGAAAAATTGGTACCGGAGAGTTCTTGCAGACAAGAGTGCCAGGACCCAGAATTGGGATACCCTCCGCATTGCTCAGTGCCTGTAGTTATCTTTGGCCGAGACCCCCAAGAATGAAGACCTCTTGATAGCAGCTTGCCACTTCTGGTCAAACGGCGTCAACGCCTTCCTTTTTGGTCACAGCCCGATGTCTCCAACTCTGGCCGATGTGTATATGATCACCGGCCTTGACATTACAGGACCTGTTCACCCCCGCGATTTTAGATGCTCCTCAAGACAAACGGGGGTGAAACCGGGGAGTGGATACAAAAACTATATCCCGAAGCACATGAAGGATGGCCTCCTTGGTGAAATTGAATACGGGGCATTTCGAACATGTGGCTATGCGGGTTCATCTTCCGTGGTAAAGCAAATGAGCCTACCCCGAATCACATTGCAATGGCTTCATACCTAGTCGAGGGCAAGTGCTTCCCTCTTGGAAAATACCTCCTAGGCAAAGTGTGTACCATATGCTTCATCGGATCGTCACCCGGATGTACACCGCCGAGAGGATAGCATGTGTCAACGGTCCCTGGTGGTTTGTTCAAATGTGGCCGCAATCGCACATGCATCAAATTGTTGGTGTTGACCTGAACACCCGGTTCTTCCCTTCGTCCACTCATCATGAAGGGGAACCTCAAGCCACCGAGAGGATGCCGGACCTATGGAGAAGGCGCTTCAACCGTCCTCATTCGGCGGAATATCGCCCAACTCTTCGAGCTCTTCTTCAAAGGCTTTCAAAACCCTCTCCCGGCTCCCTTACTTGGACAATGACAACTTGACTCTCCCTTGTGAGTTCTCTTTTGAGACTGAACGCCAAGATGGAAAATTCCTGGAGATCTTCAATATCATTATCCGCCCATGCATCCTGCCGGCCGAATTCAGTGGAGGAAGGCTGACCTACAGCACTTATGAATATTATCAGCCCAACATTATGGCTAGGCAACTAGGATGTGGCCAGATGCCCCCAAGACTTTTCTTGCATGAATTCCTCAAGCCCAGAGAGGAAATTAAGGAACTCACTCAAACTAGCAGAGTTTTTCAATATGCATGCGGTCCCTCCGTTTACCCCGGCCTTTCATTCCCACAACAATAGCTCACCCCACCTTCAATTCCCGGTGGCAATAATTCCATGATCACATCTTCGGTGAGACTCGTTCATTTGTTCGCACGAGTTGATGCTCGACTTCCGACCAACTTCGAGGTAATATGATTAACCCTTAAGTCGGACATTTCCCTTTCCAATCATGATTCGATTTTATTTCTTTTGCCCACGAACACGGTGCACCGCCCCTCGGGCCGGGGTCATTACTTACAATGCGGTGGGCCCAATCTCGGCATTGGGGTTCGGATCACCAACCCCGGCCCGGTCGATGGCTAGGTATGCAACAACGGACCCAACTCTATCCGGCCCTTGTCGTCGACAGGAGGCAAGGCTTATCTCGATTGCTCCTCCAAATGCCAAGAGGAGAAGAACAATCAAGAAAGTCCTTGTTGAGGTAAAATTTCTCCCTTTCTTGATCCCGGGATTACTCGTTTCGATAAACCACATCTTGTGTATTTTCGGACTAGAACTCAAGCAATCCTCGGCTCCGAGCCCGCCAATGCCCCATCCACCGGTATAACCTTTCTTGTCTTTCTCTTGAGGATGAACAACCGGCATTCACTCCTAATTTGGTATTTGCGAAGAAACAATGGAAGAACAACTTGTGGACGTCCCGGTGTCTCAACAAGCAAGTCCACCCGGGGTTGAGCTACTCGTCCAAGTGGAAATCTCATCTTCATCGGGGACTCAATCACCCCCCGTTCAGACAGAAGTATCAGACTCCCCAGAGATGAATTCCCCCATTCAACCAGAGCCATCAAGTCCTCCAAGGGCCCAATCACCCACTGGTCAAGCAAAGATATCAACCCCAGCAGAGGTGAACCCATCTTCTCCCGTTGACGGTGAAAATCCGTCAACCTAGCCATGAGTTTACCTTCGGCGTTGGCATTACTTTTGTATCTTATTCATTGGTACTAACCCCCGTGGTATAACAAGTTCACTTGTGGATGTCGGTTTTGGAGTTAAGTGTTTACGCAGGGTTTTAACGATGAAAGCAAGACTTCCGGGATAAGTTCATTAAGCACCTCATGACAAGACCTTGAAGCCCGATACAAGTCAAGCAATGAAGTGAACATGACTCCAAGAGCCCAAGGACCAAGCCCGAGAAGACGATAAACTCCGAGGACCGAACCGAGAAAAAGTGCTTCGAATCTTGCAAGACAAGGAGTTGAGTCCAATTCGGAGAGAAACCGACGTCAAGGGCCCACATGCAAAAGGGGAGAACATCTAGAAGACGTGGGAAGCAACACCGGGCGAAGCAGCCGCGGGATGGGCCGAAGTGGGCCCGGGCCGGCCGGCCCCGGCCGGCCGGCCCGGCCCCATTCGGGGCCCAATCGGCCTCTCCTTTGACCTAATTGCTTCTCGGCTATAAATAGCCCCCCGACCGAGAGCCACGCAGAACCGAAGTTGTAATCCGCCGCCGAGGAGCGAGAGAAGCTTGAGGGACACTCGTTAACACCAAAATTTGGTAAGGAGTATGACATGTGGGTCCGATTCGGAAAAGAGTCCGTCCGGTGGAAGGAAAGACATCTTCGAGAGATTTTCGGCGAGAAGGATCCGCGGTCGGCTATCCGCTCCCGGTTCGGCAAAAGAACAAGAGAGCCGATTTTGCGGGATTGGACGATGACGTGGCTCGATCGAGGAAGCGAATGGATGGACAGGCAATCGAGTCTAGTTAGGTAATGAATCCATTCGCAGTTGTAATCGGCGAGGTATAAATACGATCCCCTGGATGTATGTAAAAAACACGTTCATTCCTCAATACACACCGGCCTTACGCCAAACCCTAGAGTCCTTGTCGTGTCGTCGAGTTCTTCGAGGGGACCAATCGATCCGTCGACCTCCGTGAGTACCGCAACCTTGTATCATGTCTAGTATCATGCGGTGGATTTAGATCCGATGCAAGTAGTCTTGTTACCATGCTTCGTGTCATGCGGTAGATTCAAGCTTGGTTCAAGAGGGTTTCTTGTTAGATCATGAGCCATGCGGTGGGCTAAGGTCTAGCTCGAAGCTAGTTATCGGCTCTATTGGATTTTGGCAAGATCCAATAGATTCATTAAGTTACCCCGTGTTATCATGAGTTTTACTTTATGTTTTAATTCATGTAATACACTTTTGCCCAATCTAGATGGTTTTGGATCGGCTCCTTTCCTCTTAAGATCCGTGCAAGAGCAGGTTTCGTGCCTTTAACGCGTGGATCTTGTGCTCTCCGATAGCCGAAACCGAATTGATCTAGGTTGTCACGTGTTGTGGGTTCAAGCTTGCTTTGCGCATATAAATCTTGAAAGAACCGGGTATCATGCGGTAGATGCGGGTTTTTGGGCTGCTTTGGGGCTAGTCATCCGGTGGATTAGATTTCCAATTCAGCTTGATAGATTTATTTACGTGGTAATGTTTGTTCCTTCTTCATGGACCCCGAATCGGTTGTTCAGCCGCATTCGGTTATATCTTCACGAGTAGATCACGTGCGTTATTTATGTTTTAAAAGACGTGTGCTTCTAGCTTTCCGTATTTAGGTTGTATCATGCGGTGGATAGATCTATTTGTGGAAAGTGGTGCGTTCTTTCATGCAAGTTGTATCATGCGGTGGATAGATTTGCTGATATCGTGCCCGACGGATCTTAAAGTAATTAGACATGCGGTAGACTAATACTTTGGATCTATGCATGCTTATTTTAATACATGATCATGTTCGTGCTTTACTTCATTTAATGTTATCTCCATGAGGATCGGTCATGGCTTTGCACATGCATCCATGTTTATTCAAAGATCGATCGTTGTCATGCTTACGTCATCCATTCGGCAATGTTCTTTTTTCCTTCGCGGTTACCCGAATGGTTGTGGTTCTTTGACGAGGTAGCTTCGCATAGCTACATGTCGTCTTGCTTGGCTTCTTAGCCGTAAATATGGAACCGCTCGGTACCACCCGTAGGTTCCAAGCTTTGGTATTTAATCGTTTTATCTTTTGTTAATTTTCGGGAAAAAATTGATCGGCACGTCACTCTCTCTCGCGCGTGCGAAGCTAAGCTTTTCGGCTTGCCGTGTGATTGGCGCCGAGTGCGCATTTTGCGTCAACACACTTTTTGGCACGCCCGGGGGACCAACGGCCGAATTGGTTCGAGATGCCCGAGATCACGGACCTCCCGGATGTCGCATTGAGGAGCTTTCTCCCGAACAAACATCGGCGGCTCGTAGACGCCGTGAATCAGTTTCAACAAAAGTGTCTCATGTCATTCAAGAAGAATCGGAGTGGTGTACCATATCTGAAGAGTAGCCTGCCCAGAGTGCTGTTGCCGGGGGAGACCGACGCCACGACCCAACAAGAAAAAGAGGAATGCGCGCGGATCTTCCAGGAATCGGTAGACAACATGCTCACCAAGCACAACCAAGCTTTCCTCGGGTCGCTCCAGCAGATGATGGTGGCCCTCTTTGGCCCGGGCGCGGGGCAGGCGTTCGGAAAGACGTACACCGGAAAGAGCACCGTGGAGCTGGGTGAATCAAGCTCTCAGCCGCCGCTGCGAAGCCAGGTGCAGCAGCCTCCTCCTCAAAGCTCCGGGAGCGAGACATTCCAACCTCCTCCGCGGGCGCCGGGGGGCGGCCGGTTCGGCCTCCGCCGCAAGCTTCGGGAAGCCGCCCAATCCTCGCCGCCACCACGAGCAAAGCACGGGTCAACCCGTGCAACGGCCGAATCCGTGCCGGCCTACGTACGGAGACCTAGCGTTCGGCTCACCCGGGGCCCCACTTGACCCCCGGTCGAAGAATAGCTCCGTCAACCAAGCGGCTCCCGAGAAGAATCTATACGGCGGTGGCTATCATGAAGTGGGAAATTACGGGGGCGTTCGACGCCTTCCCGCACCCGGGGTACGCGCGGCCGGCAGCGCTCGAGAGGAAGATGCCCTAGCACGCAAGATGGCCGAATTGATGCGAGAATCGGTTCGGCCTCAAGCCAAGGATGCGGGGCCCCACCTACGAGCCGCCGTTCCCGAGTGGTACTATAACGTGCTCCCGCCACCAAGGGTAAAACCGCCGACGGAATTCACAAAGTTCTGCGGGCGGGGACGAGACAAGCACGGTCGAGCATATCGCTCGTTATCTCATGCGGTCGGGGGAATGTTCGGCCGAAGAGACGTTCGGGGGTTCGCTACTTCCCCGCCTCACCGACGGGTCCGGCTTTTCGGTGGTTCTCGTCCTTGCCGCCCGAGTCGGTGGCCGGTGGAAAGATTTGGAGCGTAAATTCCACGCTCATTACTTCGAGCGGCGATTCCGAGAAGAAGTTGATTGATCTCGCCACCCCGAAGCAAAGGCACGGTGAAACACCGCCGGAGTTTCTTAGAAGATTCGGAGAAGTCAAGGGCATGTGCTTCTCATTGAACTTGCCGACGATCGGTGGCCGATATGGCCGTCGCCGGGATGTTACCGACCGTGCGCGAAAAGCTATTTGGGATGGAGTTTGAAAACTTGGGCCAACTCTCGCGAAGTTATCTTTGATGAGCAATCGGGCGTATGGCCTCAAGAAGGACCCTAAGTTTGGCAAGCAAAGACGACATCGCCGACATCTACAACCAATTCTTGGACAAAGCCGATTTGTGCGAGGATTCGATGACGAATTGGAGGTAGGCTGCGGAGGAAATCTTGTGGGGTAAAGAGCCCTTGACAATGAATCGGCGGTGGGTCGGGCGGACCAAAGGAACCTACGACTTCGACATCACAAAGGCCGATAAGTTGTTTGAGCTCTTGGTAAAGGAAGGCCGAATCAAGGCGCTCGAAGGGCACTCTATGCTTCGCCCCGATGGAGTCAAAGCGAAACGTTACCGCGGCTTCCATGACGGGGACTCGCACTCCATCAACGATTGCGGGGTCTTCGGGATGAGGATCCGAAGGCTATCCGGGAAGGGCACCTCAAATTCGATAACAAGATGAAGTGGATGGCCACCCCTTCCCGCGAGAACATGCTCGGCTTTTCTATCAACGCGATAACGTCCCGAAGAGAAAGGGAAAGTCAAGGTCCTTACCTCGGCCCGGGTCCAAACAAGATGGATCGGTTGACCGGAGCGCCGAGGTGACCCTAGAGCAAGTGCGGGCGACGCCCCCCGCGTTCTCAAGAGCCACATCGAGATTGGGGAATCGTCCAAGCCTAAGCCCAAGGTGACGTCACGCATTCTCCTCAACAAATGGCGGCGTCGGATGGAAAGGGAGCGCTACCAAAAGCGTCGTCACGAGGAGGAGCGGCGCGGGGGCCGAAGAGGATGCGCGCGGATGGAATCGGGAACGGCACGCGCGCGCGCGGAGAGCGCGCCCACCGGGGATGCGCCTTCTTCGAGCACCGCCGGAATGAGGGCCTAAAGCCGCCCACATTAAGGAAGCGTCCCGAATGCGGCGACGGATATGCCGAATACGGGCGAGAAGCGCAATCGCCGATCCGTCCATGAAAGACTTGGAAGGATTCACCCAAATGGGGATCGGCGGCAAAAAATTGAGGTTATAGATCACCCCGGGGAAGCGCCAAGCCGATCTCGGGTGGGGCGACCGGGAGGACGACGAGGATGTCTACGTCTGGCAAAAGGGGCAGTGGTGCCCACCCGGTCTACGCAAGAGCCAGAAGAGGCGGGTCCAACGCTTGAGGAACCGCGAGATGAAGCAAGCCGGGATCCGGACGAGACGAAGTGGCGCCCCAAGGACCGACCGGAAGGATCGAAGCGTCCGGCCTCTGCGTGCATGGTATACTTCCTGCCAAACGAGTTCATGGCTCCCGCTAACCAGGTGATGCAGGAGGAAGCTTCCTTTGACGACGAGCGACCGAGGAGATGATGGCGCAGCTGGTGCTTGCCAAGCAGGCCATCTTCGACAAGCCGGCCAAGAATCGCCACATGAGGCCGCTGTACTTGAGGGGGTACGTCAATGGCAAGCCATTGACCAAGATGTTCGTCGACGGTGGCGCGGCGGTCAACGTAATGTCGTACACCACCTTCAGGAAGCTTGGCATGACCCCGAGCGATCCGACACCAACAAGCATCATCCTAAACGACTTCGCGGGAACCCCTCGGACACCAAAGGATGCGCTCACGTGGACTTGATGATCGGGTCCAAGACGTTGCTCACTACCTTCTTCGTCATCGAAGGGAAGGGAGCCTACGACCGTCGCTTGGGCGGGGCCCGGATCCACGCCAAGCGCCGCGTCCCATCCACTATGCATCAACATCACCGATCCGGTGGGTGGACGATGAAATTGAGGTCGTACGGGCGGATGACTCCGTGAGCGTGGCTAACATGGAACCGGCCTTCCGGGAGTACCAAGGCATCGATTGCTTCTCGGGGAAGGAGCGGGGAGAAGGTCCCGTTGAACTGTCGGCGGTGACCAACGGCCGATTCAAGCGGTCGGCTCTTACGGTAATTTTTAATGGAGAACCCCGTGGATGGCACCGATGGCTGGCCGGGACGAGGATTCATGTCGGCCGATAAGCTGGAGGAAGTTGACATTGGAAGCGGTGACAAGCCAAGGCCGACGTTCATCGGTGCAAATTTGCGGCCGGACTTCGGGGGGGAACTTAATTGAGCTTCTCAAAGAGTATAAAGATTGCTTCGCACGGGATTACTCGGAGATGCCCGGATTGGATCGATCCATCGTCGAGCACCGGTTGCCAATCAAGCCACGGTTTCAAGCCATATAAGCAACCGCCCCGGAAAATCTACAAGGATGAAGTATTGGCCGATGTGAAGAAAGAAATCGAGAGGTTACTTGACGCAAACTTCGTTCGGCCCTGCGGATATGCGGAGTGGATTTCTAACATCGTCCCGTGTATAAGAAAAATGGAAAAATGAGAGTTTGCACGGACTTCGGGGACCTAAACAGAGCTACTCCCATGGATGGATACCCGATGCCTATTGCCGATTTGCCGATTGACGCCGCTCGTCGGGCACAAGGTGATTAGCTTCATGGATGGCAACGCGGGATACAATCAGATCTTTATGGCGATAGAAGACATCTCGAAGACGGCCTTTAGATGTCCTGGTCATATAGGCCTATTTGAATGGATCGTCATGACATTTGGGTTGAAAAATGCCGGTGCAACTTATCAGCGGGCCATGAATTACATTTTTCATGAGTTGATCGGCAAGACCGTGGAAATCTACATTGACGACGTGGTGATCAAGTCCTTAAGTCATGACACCCATCTGAAAGATGTGAAGAAGACCCCGGAATGCACCGGAAGCATGGCACGAAGATGAATCCAAACAAGTGTGCATTTGGGGTGTCGGTGGAGAGTTCTTGGGGTTTTTGGTCCACGAAGGAGGGATTGAAGTTGGCAAAAAGAGCATGAAAGCCATTGATGAAGTCGTTCCTCCAACCAACCTCAAGGAGTTGCAATCACTTGCTCGGCAAGATCAACTTTGTGAGAAGGTTCATCTCAAATTTATCACGAAGGTGTTGCCATTCTCTCCGTTCTTTGAAGCTAAAGAAGGATCGAAATTCACATGGGGCGACGAACAACAAAAGGCTTTCGAGGAAATCAAGCAATACATGAAGGAGCCGCCGGTCTTGGTTCCTCCTCGGTGAACAAGCCTTTCAAGTTGTACGTGGCGGCCGATACCCAAACTATTGGATCGGCCCTTATTCAAGAATTCGAAGGCAAGGAGCGGGTAGTAGCTTATCTTAGCCGAAAACTACTTGATCCCGAAACCAGGTATTCGGCTATAGAAAGATTGTGTCTTTGCGTATACTACTCGTGTACAAAGTTTCGGCACTACTTGTTGAATGCCGAATGCACTGTATACTCGAAGTTTGATGTGATAAAACATATGTTATCTATGCCAATTTTGAACGGTCGGGTTGGCAAATGGATTTTAGCTCTATCAGAATTCGAGTTGAAGTTCGAATCGGCAAAAGCCATCAAAGGTCAGGTCATTGCCGATTTTATAACTGAACACCGTGACCCTTCAATTGATCTGCTTGAAATTACCCCATGGGCTTTATTCTTTGACGGGTCATCATGTGGCAAAGGTGGGGGAGTAGGGATCCTACTAATTTCGCCCAGAGGTGAGATGTTTGAATTCGCCATTCCTATACAACCCACCGTCACGAATAACCGAGCCGAATACGAAGCACTACTTCGAGGGCTTCAATATTTGAGAGAAGTCGGGGGCCGTCTCGGTTGAGATCTATGGAGATTCGGAATTGGTAATCAAGCAATTGAACGGCCGGTACGAGTGCGAGAAGCGAGGCGCGAGGAGTTACTACGAGGAATGCGAGAGAAATCTTGAAGGGCTTTCCATCGGTAACCCTACAAGCACATTCCTAGAGAGCATAACGAGGAAGCAAACAAGGCGGCTCGGAGCGCCTGCGGTTATAAAGAGAGCCGAGAAACATTTCTTGCGCAGAGGTGAGCGCAACGGGAACGGATCTTACAGAAGATGATTGGAGGAAAGAGATCGTTGATTATTTGAGAGATCCATCCCGAAAGGTCTCTAGGAAGCTCAGGTACAAGGCAATCAAGTTCGTTCTTCTGGATGATAATTTGTTCTATAAATCATTAGATGGGGTATTGCTACGATGCCGGGTCCGAGAAGAAGCCAAGAACATGATGGGCGAGGTGCACGATGGGATATGTGGAGCGCACCAATCGGCCTATCGGATGAAATGGGTTATTAGGCAAAGTTGGATGCTTTTGGCCGACGATATTAGAGGATTGCTTTGAGTATTACAAGGGGTGTCAAGATTGCCGGAGGTTCGGGAATATTCAAAGAGTCCCCGCATCGGCATTGAATCCCATCATCAAGCCATGGCCATTCGGGGGTGGGGTATAGACTTGATTGGCCAAATTAATCCACCATCTAGCAAGGGGCATAAGTTTGTGCTTTTGGCTACGGATTACTTCACCAAATGGGTCGAGGCAATCCCACTCAAGAAGGTGACGTCGAGAAAACATGATCGAATTCGTCAAGGAACACATCATCTATCGATTTGGGATTCCTCGGACGATTACCACCGACCAAGGGGCACAATTCGTGTCATTGGAATTCGGGAGATGTTGCCGAAAACATGGGAATCAAACTGTTTAATTCTTCTCCATACTATGCCCAAGCTAATGGTCAAACAAAGAGGCTTCTAACAAGATCATGATCAAGCTTATACGGAAGAAGATCGACCGAAGCCGAGGAAATGGCATTCGGTACTCGGTGAAGCGCCGTGGGCTTACCGAATGGCCCCCCATGGAGCTACAAAGACTTCTCCTTACGAGTTGGTTTACGGGCATCACGCGATCTTGCCCGGGAAATGCAATCGAGTCAAGGAGAGTAGTCTTTGCAAAACGATTTGAGCTCCAAGGATTACGGTGGCCTAATGATGGATGAATTAGAAGATTTGCATATGATCCGTCTCAGGGCCCTGGAGAACATCGAGAAAAACAAGCTGCGGGTCGCCAAATACTATAACAAGAAAGTAAAGGTGAAGCAATTCGCAGAAGGCGATCTAGTTTGGAAAGCGCTACTGCCGATTGGAACTAAATACGGTGAATTCGGCAAATGGTCCCCCTAACCGGGAGGGGCCTTTTCGTGTGGTCGGATGCGTTCCTCGGTAATGCATACATATTAAAAACTTTGCTAGGAGAGGAGTTTTCCGCCGCAATAAATGGAAAATATGCGAAGAAGTATTATCCTAGCATTGAAATCGATCGATGATTATACACATCGACACGAAACGGCCCGGCGCTCAAGGATGAGGCCGCCTTTAGAACAAAAATCCATGAACAAAAGAAAATGGCCGGTACGATGCATTGCCCTTAGCTCAATACTACATTACAACTGTTTCTCACGAGATTACATCTAGCAGCCCTGATGGTCAAGTCCACTAAAGGGAGGGAAGCAGAAGGCGTGGCGGAAGAAGCGAAAGTATGATTCAATCTTTTCTTTACTTCTTCGGCTGCTGCTCCCTCTTCAGTTGTTCCAGGACCACCGTGACGGCAACTTGGAACGCACGAGGATGACCACGATTGGCGGCCTCTACCAAGCTATCCCAGGCCGCCTTCAGGTTGCTGTACCTGTCAGAGACATCTGGAGCAAAAGAATCAAGGTTAGGGGCAAGAAATCCAGATGCAAACATGAAGGGGGACAGAAGCGTTTACCCCCTACTAGCGCTTCCAGCGCCATACGACGCTCGCGTTCGGCTTGGCAACGGACGGACATGTCCCCGAGGTCACGCTCCGTGTGCCGGGCACGGCGGCGCAGCTGATGAATGACCCTTTGCTCAGGCGTAGCATCCTCCGCCTCAGGAGAAGAATCGGAGGAGATGTACTCAGGAACATCTTCGGTTCCGATGACCTCTTCGGGAAGCAAATCAAGGCCGAAAAAGGCGAGAGGAAAACATGAAGCGCAAGATCAAGCGAGGAGGACAAGGAACGGATCAAGAAAAAACTCACTTCCGAATCGTACGCTTCCTTGACGAGCCGCTCCCCCGAGGTCGTTTACCCTTGTCCATGGCGTTGGGGTTTTTTCTTCGGCACCAAAGGAAGAGACGAGAAGCGATGGAGGAGTGTGCGAGTGGATTTGCAGAGCACCCCACGGGCTATTTTATTGACCGAGGAGGCGCATTGGGAGTGATGATCTGGCCAGTACACACTGTTGGAATACCAAGCGGCAGGGGTTTCCACCGAGTGCGAAGGGTTTTTCTTTTGAACAGTATTTACGGATTGCCGAATTGGGATCCTTTGTGGATCTTGCACCAAGGGGCAGTTGTTTGCGAGCGTTCGGCTAAAGACAGTTCCCGATGCATTCGAAAAGGACAAATTCACCGATGCAAATGCGAAGGGAAATATCACGGAACAAATGCGAGAATCCAAAAGTTCATCATATATTGCCGACATTTACACATCCCTAGTACAATCTAGTCAAAGAGTCCGTTCAACACGGAGCGAGGATGGGTAATTTCGGCAATGGCGTCGCCGTGGCCGTCGAGGCGCTCCGGGATGAGCTCGATCTCGTCGATATCCTCCCGGCGCGCCGCCCGGAAGCCACGCGGCCCGGTGGAATAGTCGACGTCCGTGTGCGTCGCCATCGCAGCCGGGCCCAAGGTGGTGCCCAAACGAACGCCATGGACGGCCACCTCGTCGATGCGGCGCTCCACCGCGGCCGGGCGCTCCGCCGGCGTGTCGCCGTGAGCGTTCACCTTCTCCGCCGGTTGCTCTACCCGGCGCCTTTGGGCGGTCGAGCTCGGCGTCACGGGCCGCAAGAGACAAACAAGAAAGGATTAGCATCAAAGGCGGGGCCGAGTCAAGAAATCGAGCCATACCATCGATGGCCTCCGGCGGTGTTTCCGCCGGTCTTCCCATTCTAGTTCGGCCACGCCCCGCCTTTTTGGAGACGTCCTCCAACTCAAGACGGGACGCCTCTAGCTCCTCCTTGAAGCGAATAGCATCTGCTGCTTCCCCGTACGGCACGGGGAGTGGCCGTCGGACTCCGAAGAGTCGTCGGGGAGGGGCCGATTGGCCGGCGCGCGAGGCGGATTCCACCGAATCAAACCGAAAAAGGGAGATGATTGTCGGGGCAAAGGAAGATCAAAAGGAAGATCGACGAGGAGAAATTGATGATCATCACCGCCGCGCGCATTAGCGCCGCTTCCCTCGGCCTCATCGGAGGCGCGGCGGCGGTGAGGCGGCGCACCATTGCGGTTTGGGGATGTGCCTTGTTTGCAAGAGGGCCGGAGATTGGCAAAGATTCGAGAGCTAGAAGGCCTCCGGTGGAGAGCTAGGGGCACCTATGGCAACATTTATAGGCCTGGCGGGGGTAAATCGTGGCTTCGAGTCGTGGCCGTGGATCGTGGCGCACGTCCCAATAAAATCGGAAGGTGGAAAGATTTCCTTGACCAACCCGCCGGTGGGTCGTTTGGAGTTCTAAGCCGAAACGCGTGCGGATCGATTGTTTCGGCTAAAGGAAATCAAGGTGTTTTTCGGGAGTTGGCGTTCCACTACCGAATGGGTCGTTCGGCATCACATCTCAAAGTACGCCAAGGAAAGGAAACAAATCGCAAAGGAAATATTACAAGAACGACCGGTTCGGGTATACATCAATAAGGACGATCAAGCATTAAGGAGTTTTGCGAGTGCATGGCGAACATTGGATACTATCAAGTGGGAATTGTCCAAGATCTCCGATAGTCCTTTTGGGCATCGGATAAGTCGTAAGCTCGCATCGCATTGCTTTACTGCGGTAACGACCGATTCTCGCCTCCGCTTCGGTCTTTGCTATTAATCCGGGGAGATCGGCTATTTTCTTCGGGTCAATCTCCATCTCCGCCGACGGGCTTCTCAATTCCGCCTCTAGAGCAGCCTTTCCGGCGACTTTCGCATCATAAGAGGCTTGCGGGTCGGCCAAGGCATCTTTGTGGCTTTTCGCTTGGGATTGTATCCCGTTCATGGCTCGTTCGGCATCGGTTTTCTCCTTTTCAATGGCCGAGCGGGAGCGCAATTTCCTCCAAGTGCGCCTCAAGGGAACATAAAAGGGCTCTAAGTCGTAGACGGACGACGAAAAGCTCGATGTCATCGGGAAGTTTGCGACCGATGGGCTCAAACATCTCTTCAAAATGGCGAAGATCATTGAGCCGATCCCGAACGTCTTTTTCTAGCCGAGGTTGCAATTTCTTTGAGTTTGAGCAACACCTCGTCCGGCAACGGCCGGGTTTATTTCTTTCATCACATCGGCGAGTTGATGGGCCCTCGATGGCAAGCTCGATGATAACGGGGCGTGATCCCGAAAACAACATTGCCGAGGTGAGAATGCTAGCATCAAGGTATCGAGATTAAGAGCGAGAATTGGGCACCTCATGAGTGGTTTCTTGAGCGGGAGCAATCGCGGACGAAAGAGGCGTCCCGAGTAGAGCCGAAACTTCCAAGTCGGGGAGATGCGATGCGGCCATCGGTGACTCGTGAGATTACGTCGGTGAAGAATTGGATCCTCCTCTCGTTGGGTTGGTCATTGTCTGCTTGACCGATAGGCGATGGCATCTCGGGGGTATTTGGTGGCTCCGGTTGAGTTGAGGGATTCATCTGCGGAGAGCGTATCGCTTCTGCGAGAAGGTGATGAAGATGAAACCTCTACTGGGATGGGCAATTCAACCCTGGAAGGGCTCGCCTGTTGAACCACTGGAACATCTACAAGTGGTTCTCCAACAGATTCTTCTGCAAATGTCCAAATGAGGGGATAAGTGCCAGTGCTCATCCTTGAGAAAGAACAGCAAAAAGTCATACCAGTGGATGGAGCATCGGCAGGTGTTGGTTCTGAAGAATGTTGGGCTCTGGTCTGAAATACACAATGATATGATCCATCAAGAACAGAGTGACCCAGTAATCAAGAAGGTAAAGGAGTTTACCTCAACCAGTACTTTCTTGACAGTTCTCCTCCTTTTAGCGCTCGGAGGGGGAATCAGATGCAGACCTTGCCTCCTGTCGACAGCAAGGCTAGAAAGGTTGGGATCGGTGGTAGCGTACTGTCCATCGGTTGGCGCGGGGTTGTGGATTTAAACCCCGTTGCTTGAAATTGGGCCTCCGCATTATAAGTTATTACCCTAGCTCGAGGGGCGAGAAGCGTGTTCGTGGACGGAAGATGAAGGTCAAAACCATGAATGGAGAAGGAGTGTTTGATCCAAGGGTTCATCGTGTTACCTCCGAAGTCGGCGGGAAATCGGGCACCAATTCCGCACGAACGCATGAACGGGTTCACCGAAGATGTGGTCATGGAATTCTTGCCACCATGAAATGAAGGTGGGGTGAGCTATGGTTGCGGGCACAAAAGGACATGTGTAGACGGTGGGACCGCACACATAGTTGAAAACTCTGACCGCATCGGTTCTTTGATTTCCTCCCTGGGCTTGAGGAATTCATGCGAAACAATCTTGGGGGCATCCGACCGCATCCAAGCCGCCCGGCCATTACATTAGGCCGGTAGTACTCATAAGTACGGCATTCCGCCTCCCTCCATTGAACTCGGCCGGCAATATGCATGGGCGGATTATGATATTGAAGATTTCCAAGAATCTCCCATCTTGATGGCCGGGCTCAAAGGAGAACTCGACGGGGAAGGTCGAGTGTCATAGCCTAGATAAGGGAGCCAAAGAGGATTGGGGAAGCCTTTGAAGAACAACTCGAAGAGCTGGGTTATGTCCCTTGCCGAACGATAACGGTTGAAGTTGCTTCTCCATAGCTTTGGCATCCTCTCGGTGACTTGAAGCTCTCCTTCGGGGGATTGGACCGGGGGGAAGAACCCGGAGTTCAAGTCGACGCCTACAATGCGGTGCATGTGAAGCTGCAGCCAAATTTGAACAAACCACCAAGGGCCATTGACGCACGTTATCCTCTCGACCGGTATACATTTGGGTAAGCTGTCCGATGAAGCATATGGTATACACCGCCCAAGAGAAATTTTCCCGGAGGAAGGCGATTGCCAGCGGCCGGATGGGTCGCCATCGCGATATGGTTCAAAGTGGGTTCGTTGGCCTTGCCACAGAAGACAAATCTGCATAACCACATGTTCAAAAAGGCTCTATATTCAACTTCGCCAAGGGGATTGTCTCTCATGTGCTTCGAAATATATTGCTTGTAGCCATTCCCTGGCTTTACCCCTGTCTGGCGTGAGGAATTTTTGAAGTTCCAAGGCTGAACAGACCCGGTGATGTCAAGGCCGGTGATCATGTACACATCGGCCAAAGTTGGAGACATTGGGCCGTGCCCAAAAAGGAAGGCGTTGACGCCATTTGACCAGAAGTGGCATGCGGCTATCAGAAGATCTTCGTTCTTGGGTGTCTCGGCTACGGATAACTCCGGACATTGAGCAATGCGGAGAGTATCCAGATTGGTCAATCCACTCTTATCCGCAAGAATCCTACGATACCAAGTCTTCCGACCTGCGATTGGGGGCGAGAGGCCGGTTCTTGAACGCATCTTGCCACTGGAGAGGTGGAGATAAAGCTACCTTGAAAGGGATTCTGTGAGATTCAGCGGCAATAAAATCTCGAGGGTCAGGATTCCCTTCGGGACCAAGATAATAAGACTGCAAATTGGCCTCAATAGGAATCAGAAGAGCAGTAGAAGGTTCCTGGAAGAGAGCGGAAGAGGAAAATCTCAGGTAAAATTGAAAACCTAATGCCGAACAAAGGTTTGGAGGGGTGAATTTACCTGAGCAGCTTGGTTCTGAGTTGCCATTGGAGATTCGAGCTCGGAACGAAGGGGATCTAGGGTTGGATGCGAACGAAGAATCCGGCGGATTGCGAAGAACGGTGTTGACGGGTTTGGCTCAAGGATTCGTGGTCGGAGTCAATTGTGGAACAAAAATACTTTTATCCCACAATTGAAGGGGCATGTGTTAACACCAAAATTTGGTAAGGAGTATGACATGTGGGTCCGATTCGGAAAAGAGTCCGTCCGGTGGAAGGAAAGACATCTTCGAGAGATTTTCGGCGAAGGATCCGCGGTCGGCTATCTGCTCCGGTTCGGCAAAAGAACAAGAGAGCGATTTTGCGGGATTGGACGATGACGTGGCTCGATCGGAGGAAGCGAATGGATGGACGAGCAATCGAGTTTAGTTAGGCAATGAATCCATTCGCAGTTGTAATCAGCAGGGTATAAATACGATCCCTGGATGTATGTAAAAAACACGTTCATTCCTCAATACACACCGGCCTTACGCCAAACCCTAGAGTCCTTGTCGTGTCGTCGAGTTCTTCGAGGGGACCAATCGATCCGTCGACCTCCGTGAGTACCGGCAACCTTGTATCATGTCTAGTATCATGCGGTGGATTTAGATCTGATGCAAGTAGTCTTGTTACCATGCTTCGTGTCATGCGGTAGATTCAAGCTTGGTTCAAGAGGGTTTCTTGTTAGATCATGAGCCATGCGGTGGGCTAAGGTCTAGCTCGAAGCTAGTTATCGGCTCTATTGGATTTTGGCAAGATCCAATAGATTCATTAAGTTACCCCGTGTTATCATGAGTTTTACTTTATGTTTTAATTCATGTAATACACTTTTGCCCAATCTAGATGGTTTTGGATCGGCTCCTTTCCTCTTAAGATCCGTGCAAGAGCAGGTTTCGTGCCTTTAACGCGTGGATCTTGTGCTCTCCGATAGCCGAAACCGAATCGATCTAGGTTGTCACGTGTTGTGGGTTCAAGCTTGCTTTGCGCATATAAATCTTGAAAGAACCGGGTATCATGCGGTAGATGCGAGTTTTTGGGCTGCTTTGGGGCTAGTCATCCGGTGGATTAGATTTCCAATTCGGCTTGATAGATTTATTTACGTGGTAATGTTTGTTCCTTCTTCATGGACCCCGAATCGGTTGTTCGGCCGCATTCGGTTATATCTTCACGAGTAGATCACGTGCGTTATTTATGTTTTAAAAGACGTGTGCTTCTAGCTTTCCGTATTTAGGTTGTATCATGCGGTGGATAGATCTATTTGTGGAAAGTGGTGCGTTCTTTCATGCAAGTTGTATCATGCGGTGGATAGATTTGCGATATCGTGCCCGACGGATCTTAAAGTAATTAGACATGCGGTAGACTAATGCTTTGGATCTATGCATGCTTATTTTAATACATGATCATGTTCGTGCTTTACTTCATTTAATGTTAATCTCCATGAGGATCGGTCATGGCTTTGCACATGCATCCATGTTTATTCAAAGATCGATCGTTGTCATGCTTACGTCATCCATTCGGCAATGTTCTTTTTTCCTTCGCGGTTACCCGAATGGTTGTGGTTCTTTGACGGGTAGCTTCGCATAGCTACATGTCGTCTTGCTTGGCTTCTTAGCCGTAAATATGGAACGGCACTGGTACCACCGTGGGTTCCAAGCTTTGGTATTTAACTGTTTTATCTTTTGTTAATTTTCGGGAAAAATTGAGCGGCACGTCACTCTCTCTCTGCGCGTGCGAAGCTAAGCTTTTCGGCTTCTTTGTGTGATTGGCGGCCGAGTGCGCATTTTGCGTCAACAACACCATCTCGGAGATGAGGGTCGTGCTAGTTGTTTAGGGTTTCCCTAGCCGACGTGGGAACCTTGCATGGAAGACCACGTCGGAGCTCGGAGCGAGGATCAAGATCGAGGGAGGGCCCCGGTGGTGATCTTGTTCATGTAATCATTCATGGTGAAGTTTGTAAGTGAATCCGATTTCTAGCGATCAAGTGCCTTCTCGATGATTTTGATTTCTTCTTGGTTTTGCTTCTTCTACGATCTAGTCTATAGCTAGATTACATAGGGTGCTCTTGTAGCCGCGGTGGCTAGAGGTGCATACCGGACCGGCCAAGTGATTTCAACTTGTTCTATCGAACTCGCCCTAAGCTCCCCGCATGAATAGGGATACGTTGTGACAGAACGGGGGTCTCGAAAGGCGGATGTTTTCGGAGTCGGGTGGGAAGGCCACGATTTAAAGATGCTTTTAATGAGATTCGCTTTTCTATCTTCATCTATCTTGTTTGGAGCTACAACATAAGCATGATCTAGATTCTCTAGATTGGTTATCTCTTGCTTTCTCTTGTTACCTCTTTAGTAGATTAGATTAGATTCGTTTTCTTTATGAGTTAGTAGATTAGATGCAACTTGTCTTCATTAGATAGCTTTACCTTGCTTTACTAGATTGAATCCTTGCGTTGCACATTGTTCCACGGATTCGATACCTTGGGTTCACCACTCGAGGGAAGAAGGGTCCCTTGACTACGACGGGAGACTTGTCCGCTTGCAAGTCACAAACGAACTTTGATACAACTATTAACCGTCAACAAGCCCCTTTTTCTGGCGCCGTTGCCGGGGAACAAGCAATCAAGATCCGATCTAGTATCGCTTATCTTTTAGTTTTTCTTTTGATTTTCTTTTGCATCTCTTATGTTTGATCATCCTCAAAAAGAAAAAAAAGAGTCAATCTAATCTAGTTTTGATGAACCCTAATTTTTCTTTTGTTAGATTTTTGTTTTATCACTAACCCTAACCGGAGATGGTTGGCTACCTCTCCAAGAAACCCAAAACCTTTTTGTGGATGATCCAGGAAAACTTTACAGGCAAAGGTGACATGCAACACAAGCTAAAGGGGTGGAAACCCTAGATTCAAAAGTTGAAGTCGAAGGACCGTCGAAATCTCCAAGGGAATCACCACCTCCAAGTCAAGACGCCGGAAGGCCATTCAAGATCAAGAGGAGGATGGAGAAGATGGAGATGGAGAAAGAAGCTCAACACCTAAAGGCCTCCAAAGCAAGATCCACAGGCAAGGAGTGTGAAGCGTTCATCGTGATGAAGATGCTAGACGCAAGTGGGACAACTTGCCGGGCGCCCGATGGGTAACAAAGAAGAATATCCAAGACAACTCCAAGGTCCCAAGACGGCGAAAGGCTACTCAAACTCACTCAGGAGAGATGAAGATCACAACCGAAGACCGGGGTTCGAGATGCCGAGCCACAAGGAAGTTGTTGCATCCGTCAAGACCAAAGGACAAAGCCAGCCTGTGAAGACCAAAAAAAATGACTAAGCCAAAGTGGGTACCCAAGATTGCAACGCCCGCAAAGAGCGTTGATCGGAGTAATCAAGTGAAGAAGTCTAGCCATGGACTATAAACGAAGCGCTAGGCGGGAGGCAACCCGTTTCGTCGAGTCGGGAATAAGCTACGGGAGGACAACCCGATTCCAGGTTTTTCGAGTCCTTTTAATTCAGTTTTGAATTTTACTACGCAAAACATTAGACTTAGAATGGTTGAACAATATTAGAGACATAATTCTTGGTTGAATATTTTGCTTGATCATAAACCCTTTACATGAACCATCCTATGTGTTTGTTTGCTTCTTTTCGAGAAACCACAACCAAAAAAAATTTCAGAACCTAACTCAACCCTTCACCCTCATTATGGTGCTGTGGTTGACTTGTTTTTCATGCTAAAAACACTCGAGTAGAGCCACAACTTGTATCTAGATGTTATTTAAATTTCAGCATGTGGTAGGACTCGTGTGAACCTAGAAACTTGATTTTTGGTTGGTTTAAAAATCCATATCCTTGGTTTCTCTAAGATTAGAATTTTTCTAAGCCTCACTTAATTTTATTTCATTCAAAATCTCTCTCATCTAATCAAAATTAGGACCTAAACCTATGCCCCCATGATCAAGCCGGGAAAAGCTTGCTCTCAACTAATGAAGGCAAACTATACCGGTGAGACCGAAATCGACGTAGTCGAAAAATATTTTCGACTTACATTTGTTTTTAATGGGTTAAAAACTTCTCTAAATTTATGCTTGAGCTCTTGCATGGCTCTGAAAAATATTTTAAAATTTGGAAATTAGAGGAGTTCTTAGCCTTAAACACACTTAAAGGGAGGCAATCTAGTTAACCTAACCATGCATGCACCATGATACATCACGGGATGCCCCTCCAACATATTTAAACCACATGCAAGGTAAAAGCATGGGGGTCAGCCAAGGCTTTGTTTTGTAGGAATATCATGGATGCATGTGAGGCAAGGGAGTATGGAAGTGAGTCGAAGCGAAAACATCAAGTGGAAGGAGCAATAATGCAAGCGAAGGAGTGGACGGGAACGTTTGGAAGGTGTACGCGATCACGAAGCAACATGAATGCACTAGAGAAGAACCGCGCCAAGAGGAGGAGAGAGGTAAGTCTTTCATCCAACTCTTTGTTCGTGTGCTCTGGTTTGTAGGCCGGAATCACCTTAGACTTAGCCATCCACCGCATTTGTTTCGTGCAACAAACCACATCCTTAATCCACTCAAAGTCCGGACTCCAAAATAATATTTGTGTACCTTGTTACCGATTGAAAACCCCGGATATATATTTGTGAGGGAGAGCGCTGCAATCATGGAAGAAAAC
This sequence comes from Cenchrus americanus, assembly GCA_947561735.1. Classification (NCBI taxonomy): domain Eukaryota; kingdom Viridiplantae; phylum Streptophyta; class Magnoliopsida; order Poales; family Poaceae; genus Cenchrus; species Cenchrus americanus. The sequence continues at coordinate 4,368,383 of OX387240.1, read as the reverse complement.
TACAAGCCTTTTCACCGAAGAAGAAGGGATCATCGTCGTCTAAGCCATCATCGACAACCTCTTCGAGGAGGCGCTCGGTTTCCGAGTCTCCTTGGAGTATGGAGGAGGACACGGCACCACTGAGGAGGAACCACTCTTCTCCTTGGTGGCATGAGGGCCACACAAAACTCGTTTATTAGGTTTACCAAACTTCAATAACATATGGAGGAGCCGCTCGTCCAACCTCGCCACTTGACACGATCATCCGCTCCACCTCCATATGCTCCACGGTATTCCGAGGGGTATGTCATCATGACGGAGGAGGAGAAGAAGCTCGCTCGCCTTAAGTAGAGGCTTGTAGCGAACGTCGACATCGACGACCAAGCTCTCCACATATTGGGTTTCACACGGGACACCGGTGCAATTCTCTAACGAGTGTCGGCAAACACCCACAAGGAATTCGCCTAGGAAATTTTCGTGACCATGGCGCATACCCTTGATGAAGGAGTGTTGAGTCTCTCATTCCGTTGGAGGGAGCCCACAAGTGGAGAAGAAGGAAGACACCGTCGGAAGGGTAACCTTGATCAATGATGCTATTTCTAGCACCTTGATGGGGTAATCTCCTTTCATCCATGGGTTGCAATCGGTCTTGAGATGTAATCGAACTTTGTTGGATTATCTATCTATCATCTTGTGTTGAAAATACTTTAATGCTTAAGGCTAGCAACCATGCCGTAAAGGGAGTAAGGGCTCCAATGCTTCCTTGGATCCATTCAACACAATCCCCGATAGATCAGATTGGTTTTCATGTTCGAAACGATTGCATGTCTAGTATCGTAGACCCATGGGCGAGTGTCTCCTACTTTCAAAAGGGAGCTCCGGAACAAGTATGTGCATGAAGGCACATGGGAAGGCTTTTGGAGTATGATCACGGGAAGAGACCATCAACGAAAAAAATACTATCCGGAACCCATTATCCAAGTGCGTCACTTTTGTGCAAGTGGATTTTTGGGAGAACAAGAGAGACAAAGATAACCAACACGGAGTTGAATTGGCTTTACTCGGCTTTGATTGCCAAGTGGCCAATAGACCCCACTCACCTATGATCAACCGGTGGTGTTGTTGCAACATCGAGTTCGGAAGATATTGGTTCGGGGTGTTACCTCTCCATGTTGACTATCTCTTTAAAACCGGGTATTACAAGGAACCCAAATCATCTCCTACCCGGGACTTCCCTAGGAATATATGAAGAAAGGAAAATATAAGAGTGAAGATGAGAGAGGAGGCTTCCAAGTGGCCTAGGTGAATTTGCCCCTTCCGATTGAAGATTAAGACTTTTCTTGAGGGGAAGAAGATTGGTTAGAGGAAGGACTTCTTGTGCCGGCGAAGAAAAAAAAATAATAAAAGGAGAAGAATTATAGGAGAAGGGTCTTCACGACCCAAGAAGGAGGTGCACAACAAAATTATGTCCCACCATTGGGAGGAACCCCCGGCGCCGCCGATTTACTACGGTGATGTACCAATGCAAGCATGGGGGAGTGGTGCAGCCATACCCCCACCATTTTTGCGGTGCCCAACGTAGCCTTTGCGGAGCCCTATGCACACCTTCCTCAACCACAACAAAATGTGGCCACCATTGGAGGATACGCTGCAAGGAACATGCAATTTATTGCAGCCATCCAAACCAATGCAAACCAAATGGGTGAAGGTAATGCAACATTCGCTTATGAGCTTTGACACCTTCACCTAGCACCGTCAGACAATTCATAGGAGGAGTGGTGCATTATGAGTAAGGGTACAACAACCAAGACTATCAATATCAACCACCGGCGGAAGATTAGAGAGAGGAGGAGCTTTAGTTATCTTTCCTTTACCCCCTTTTCTTTAATTTTCAGCTTGGATGTGCCTATGTTTGCGTAGTATTTTCAGCTTTGCTTTAATTTTCAGTTGTTAGTTTAATTTTTTCAGCATGTATCTTAGTGTTTATTTTCATCATGAATAATGTCACCACCAAGTTTTTACCTTTGGTAAAGTTACAAAGTTTGTGCCATGATGATATATGATTATAATTGCCGCTTTGTTTATCTTTGTAATTGATTTATGCATGTTTAACCTAGTGCTCTCTTAAAAATACAAATCTGAAATTATCTAAATGCTAGCTTAATCTTCAGCAGAGGTTATGATGAAAATAAAGACCCATAGTGTTTTATGTGCTCTCAAGTTATGGATAGATTAAAGATGTCTTTTATGCTCAAAAATATTGCTAACCTTGTCACAAATATCACTTGTGTGTTGCTCAACCTATCCGAGCCTTATATATATTTGAGTGCATAAACTTTAGTGTACAAGATTTATTTTTGAGTGAGTTATTGCAGGCCATGATTTCTCCGGCCCGAGACTAAGAAAAGTGGTCATTTCGTTTTTGCGTATCTATCTTTTTGCTAGCCTTTTATCCGTGCATTGTGTATCCCCGCATCGGAGATCTCACAAACCTCGCCGGATATCCACCCTTAAAACCAAATATCATCTTTTGTGATTACCTCCTTGACCACAACCTATTGTTGAGAATGGATCATCAATTCAAGGAAGATCGCAAGACGGTGCCAACATTGAAGATTTCAAGTATCTCTCCAAGGAAGAATATTTCCGGTACCTACCTTATTTTTCGCCTCTTTGCTCGAGGACGAGCAACGTCTAAGCATGTAGGTACGGTGCAGTTTTAGAGTTAAAAGGGGAATATTTTTTAAAAAAATGATGATGAAAGAAAAAATTCGGCGATATACGTGACTTCCGAGAAAAAAAATATATATATATAATGAAAGAAAGAAAGAAAGAAAAGAATGAGAAATATGAGAAAGAGAAAAAAATATGAGTATGTGTAAAGTGAACTCCCCGGTTCTCTAAAAGTGCATTCAAGGCTTCAATTTTAAAAGATCCATTCTCATTTTCCAACCATGTGCAATCCGATAACGAGGGCTTCCTTTGTGCCTCGGGATCACTCTTGCCATTTGCACATGTCCACTCATCTAAAAGTGTGTGTATTTTTCTCTTTCCCCTCCTTGATTTAACATTATTTTCCGGTGACCTTTTTGACGAGTCTCGGTAAGACCATGAGAAGCTTGTCTTGTTTTGACAACACCTCATTTATAAAATCTTGTTAGGACTAAACCTTCCCAAAGCTCCATATAAAGCCTACCACACATATATGTTATGAGAGGGAAATGAGTAGAATATATAGGCTTGAGAGACAAGCGAGATGAGAGTTCATGAGCAATATGCAAGGTGATTTAAATTTGTGAACTTGGTTTAGCTCTTTTCTTTATCTCGTTCTTTATTTCAAAAATTCTGAGGTCTATTTAAACTTTGTGAGCATGTTAATATTTGTGGGATAAGCTTAATAAGAATCTACCCTCCGTAGAGGTGAAGGCTAGTACATTATGGAACTTAAACGAATTAAACTTTTGAGAGCATTATGTTTTTTTTCGTGTATGATCAAGTGCAAGGTTTAAACATTGTTTGGCAACAATGATATCCATCGAAGGCTTACTCGAGGACGAGCAAGGTTTAAGCATGGGGGAGATGTTGACGGTGAAAATCCGTCAACCTAGCCATGAGTTTACCTTCGGTGTTGGCATTACTTTTGTATCTTATTCATTGGTACTAACCCCCGTGGTATAACAAGTTCACTTGTGCATGTCGGTTTTGGAGTTAAGTGTTTACGCGGGGTTTTAACGATGAAAGCAAGACTTCCGGGATAAGTTCATTAAGCACCTCATGACAAGACCTTGAAGCCCGATACAAGTCAAGCAATGAAGTGAACATGACTCCAAGAGCCCAAGGACCAAGCCCGAGAAGACGATAAACTCCGAGGACCGAACCGAGAAAAGTCTTGAATCTTGCAAGACAAGGAGTTGAGTCCAATTCGGAGAGAAACCGACGTCAAGGGCCCACATGCAAAAGGGGAGAACATCTAGAAGACGTGGGAAGCAACACCGGGCGAAGCGGGCCGCGGGATGGGCCGGGTGGGCCCGGGCGGCCGGCCCGGGCCGGCCGGCCCGGCCAATTCGGGGCCCAATCGGCCTCTCCTTTGACCTAATTGCTTCTCGGGCTATAAATAGCCCCACGACCGAGAGCCACGCGAACCGAAGTCGTAATCCGCCGCCGAGGAGCGAGAGAAGCTTGAGGGACACCATCTCGGAGATGAGGGTCGTGCTAGTTGTTTAGGGTTTCCCTAGCCGACGTGGGAACCTTGCATGGAAGACCACGTCGGAGCTCGGAGCGAGGATCAAGATCGAGGGAGGGCCCGGTGGTGATCTTGTTCATGTAATCATTCATGGTGAAGTTTGTAAGTGAATCCGATTTCTAGCGATCAAGTGCCTTCTCGATGATTTTGATTTCTTCTTGGTTTTGCTTCTTCTACGATCTAGTCTATAGCTAGATTACATAGGGTGCTCTTGTAGCCGCGGTGGCTAGAGGTGCATACCGGACCGGCCAAGTGATTTCAACTTGTTCTATCGAACTCGCCCTAAGCTCCCCGCATGAATAGGGATACGTTGTGACGAACGGGGGGTCTCGAAAGGCGGATGTTTTCGGAGTCGGATGGGAAGGCCACGATTTAAAGATGCTTTTAATGAGATTCGCTTTTCTATCTTCATCTATCTTGTTTGGAGCTACAACATAAGCATGATCTAGATTCTCTAGATTGGTTATCTCTTGCTTTCTCTTGTTACCTCTTTAGTAGATTAGATTAGATTCGTTTTCTTTATGAGTTAGTAGATTAGATGCAACTTGTCTTCATTAGATAGCTTTACCTTGCTTTACTAGATTGAATCCTTGCGTTGCACATTGTTCCACGGATTCAATACCTTGGGTTCACCACTCGAGGGAAGAAGGGTCCCTTGACTACGACGGGAGACTTGTCCGCTTGCAAGTCACAAACGAACTTTGATACAACTATTAACCGTCAACATCTCCTCAGCCAGAAACTTCTGAGTTGCCAGGAACTGCACCAACGCCTTCTCCCACAGAAGCTTCAGCTCTGCCTGGAACACCTTCTTCACCAGTGGCTACCCCTGAACAAAATCCTGCCCCAGTTCAGGAAATCAGACATGAGGTACTTATTTGCATTTAACCCTGCTGCCTTTTACTTCCAGCACTCCTGACTCGGCAATATTGCTTTCTTAGGATCAGGCTCCATCATCATCAAGCCCATCAATGGGGAACAATCCGATTGCTCGAGGCAAGGGAAAGAGCACCTCAAACTCGTCGGAGGACGTACTAGAAAGGCTCAAGGAGATTTTTGCACATCGACCGGAAAGGGATGTGCGAGATCGGTTCAAAGATCTCGATCACTTTGAAGAAATGCTCGAACCCATTAGCCAAGAACTCCCCGAGGACATCGGTGCCTCTCTTGCATCTATCTCTCGGTCCGGAGATTCATTACGTGCCCATAAGACAAGCCTTGAGAAAGGTGTCATCCCGCCCATCCGTTGAAAAGAAGAGGGCCGTCTTCGAACAAGCCATGAAAGGGGCACAATCTCAAACCGAGAGCCACAAATATACGTTGGCCAATGCGCAAGCTTCTCGCGAATTGAAAATCGCCAAAAAAGCCGCCTTGGAGGCAGAACTGAGAAGCCTGTCAGCTGAAATAGAGGCCGATGACAAGAAAATAGCCGAGCTCCCTGGATTGATAGAGAAGACCCAAGAGGAAGCAATATCGGCTATGGCTAAGGTGAAACAATGCGATGCAGAACTTACCACCCTATCCAGTGCGCAGAAAGATTACCAAGAGCGGATGGAAAGTTTTCGCCAAGCAACATCAGTCGTCCGTGGTGTAATTGCGAAATTCTTGAACATCTAGACGCTTCAATTGATGTGTAATCGAATTGGTCGTCCGTGTAATATTTGTTCTTTGCAATTTCATTTCCTTTTTCTTCTGTGCATTCTTAAATGTGATGCTGAACGACCCATTTGGCAAAGAAATGCCAATACCCGAATGGCACTTTGACTCTCCTTAGCCGAGCCGAGTCAACCGAATACGACTCGACCCTAGAACTCCAAACGACCCATTGGCGGAGTGGTCAAGGAAACCTTTCCACCTTCCGATTTTCTTTGGATATGCGCCACGATCCGAGCCACGACTTGAGGCCACGATCCGTTTTGCCGGGCCTATAAATGAAACCGTAGGTGCCCCCGGCTCTCCACCAAGCCTTTAGCTCTCGAATCTTTGCCAACCTCAATTCTTCTTCTTCTTCTTTCCAAACAAGTGCACATCCCAGAGCAGCATGGTGCGCCGCCTCAACCGACGCCGCGCCTCTGATGAGGCGGAGGGGAGTAGCGCCAATGCGCGCCGGAGGCAATGATCGTCAATTCCTCTTCTCTGATTCGTATTCGATATCCTTTCGTTTTTGACGATTATCCTCTTTTCAGGTTGATTCAATGGAATCCATCTCCTGCGCCGGCCGGTCAGCCCCTGCCCGACGACTCCTCGGAGTCTGACGGCCACTCCCCCGTGCCTTACGGGGAACTCGACGCTCTCCGCTTCAAAGGGGAACTGGAGGTGACCCAGCGCGAGCTGGAGGAGGTTTCCAAGAAGGCCGGCATAGCCGAGCTGGAATGGGAAGACCGGCGCAAGCGGCTGGCCGGAGACCATCGACGGTACGGCCCCGACGCCGCTCTTTGATCCAATCCGGCCTTTGATGTCGATCTCGTTTTTTCTTGCACTTTGCGGCCGTGATGCCGAGCTCAAACAGCTCAAGATGTTGGTGGAGCGGTGGCCGATAAGGTGAACGCCCGTGGAGACACGCCGGCGGAGCGCCTTGCTGCGGTGGAGCACCGCGTTGATGAAGTGGCCACCCATGGCGTCCGCTTGGGCACGACCACGGGCACGGCCGCCATGGCGACGCACACCGACGTCGACTACTCCACTAGGCCGCGCGGCTTCGGGCGGCGCGCCGGGAGGACATCGATGAGATTGAGCTCATCTTGGAGCGCCTCGATGGCCACGGCGACGGCATTGCCGAAATCACTCATCCCCAATGCGTGCCGAACGGACTTTTTGACTAGATTGTATTAGGGATGCTTGAATATCGGCAATAAATAAAGAACTTTTGAATTTCGTGCTTACACTTTGCGATGATTTTCTTCATGTTTGCATCCGTGAATCTTGTTTTTCCTTAAATGTATCCGGAAGCTGTCTTGAGCCGAACACGCGAGAATAGATGCCCCTTGGCGCAAAATCCACGAAGATCCCCGAATCGACAATCCGTAAGCACCGTTCAAGTGAAAACCCTTCGCATTTGGGGAGAAAACCCCGCCGCTTGGTATTCCAACAAGTGTACGCTAGCCGGTCATCACTCCCAATGCACCCCTTCGGTCGGTAAAATAGCCTGCTGGGATGCCCTGCAAATCCACTCGCACACTCATCCATCACTTCTCATCTCCTCCCCCGTCTCCAGAGGAAAAAACCCCAAGGCCATGGACAAAGGCAAGCAGCCTCAGGAGAGCAGCGCCCCAAAGAAACGCACGATTCGAAGGTGAGTTTCCCTTGATTTGCTCCTTGTTTCCCATACGATCTTGCATTTTACCTCTTCTCTTCCTCTTCTTCTTTCGGCCTTGATTTACTTCCCGAAGAAATCATCGGGACCGAAGACATGCACGAGTACATCTCCTCCGATTCCTCCCTCGAAGCAGAGGAGGCTACACCTGAACAGAGGACCAGCCATCAACTGCGCCGCCGCGTTCGGTACCTGGAGCACGGTCTCAGGGACATCACCGCTCGTTGCCAGGCTGAACGCGAGCGTCGCATGGCTCTGGAGGCACTAGTAGGGGGTAAACGTTTCTGACTCCTTCTTGACTTCGCGCTCACATCCGGATTTCTTGCCCCTAACACCCACTCCTCTCGCTTTAGATGTCTCTCGACGGTACAACAACTTGAAAACGGCTTGGGACGACTTAGTGGAGGCCGCAAATCATGGTCACCCCCGTGCATTCCAAGTCGCCGTCACGGTGGTCGTGGAGCAAGCGAAGAGGGAGCGGCCCGAAGAAGCAAAGAAAAGATTGAATCATACTTTCGCTTCTTCCTCCACGCCTTCTGCTTCCCACCTCCTCGTAGTCTAGATCACTAAGGTTGTTGGATGTAAACCTGCAAGAGGCAGTTGTAAAGTAGTTTGGTGCTAAGGGCAATGCATCTGGGAACTGGCCATTTCTCCTGTTTGTGTATTTTGTTCTGAAGGCGGCCTCGCTCTTGAGCGCCGGCTATTTCTTGTGTCGGATGCTTGAAATCCCACGCTCGGTGATCATCGATCGATTTCAATACTAGGATAATATTTCTTCAAATATCTCCCATTTATTGCAGCGGAAAATTCCTCTCCTAGTAAAGTTTTCAATATGTATGCATTACCGAGGACGCATCCGACCACGCGAAAGGGTCCTTCCCGGTTAGGGGACCATTTGCCGAATTCGTCGTATTTGGTTCCAATCGGCAATAGCGCTTTCCAAACCAAATCCCTTCGCAAATTGCTCGACTTTTACCTTCTTGTTATAATACTTGGCAACCCGCGACTTATTCTTCTCGATGTTTTCCAGGGCCCTGAGACGGATCATGTGTAAATCCTCTAGCTCATCCATCATCAGGCCACTGTAATCTTTGGAGCTCAAATCTTTCTGTAACACGATTCTCCTGGAATCTGATTGCATCTCCCAAGGTAGAACCGCATGATGCCCGTAAACCAATTCGTAAGGAGAAGTCTTTGTAGCTCCATGAGGGGCCATTCGGTAAGCCCATAATGCTTCACTGAGTACCGAATGCCATCTCCTTGGCTTCTGGTCGATCTTCTTCTCGTATTAGCTTGATCATGATCTTATTAGAAGCCTCTCGCTTGACCATTAGCTTGGGCATAATAGGGAGAAGAGTTAAACAATTTGATTCCCATGCTTTCGGCAAATTCTCCGAACTCCGGGGACACGAATTGAGCCCCTTGATCGGTTGTGGTGGTCCGAGGGATTCCAAATCGATAGATGATGTGCTCCTTGACAAATTCAACCATGTTTTCCGACGTCACCTTCTTCGGTGGGATCGCCTCAACCCATTTAGTAAAATAATCCGTAGCCAAAAGCACAAACTTATGCCCCTTGCTAGATGGTGGATTAATCGGCCAATCAAGTCTATACCCCGGCCCCTGAATGGCCATGGCTTGATGATGGGATTCAATGCTGATGCGGGGACCCTTTGAATATTTCCAAACCTTTGGCAATCCTGACATCCTTTGTAATACTCAAAGCAATCCTCTAATATCGTCGGCCAAAAGCACCCAGCTTGCCTGACAACCCATTTCATGCGGTAGGCCGATTGGTGTGCTCCGCATATCCCATCATGCACTTCACTCATCATCTTCTTCGCTTCTTCTGGACCCAGGCATCGTAACAACACCCCATCTAATGATTTGTAAAACAAATTGTCATCCAGAAGAACGAATTTTATGGCCTTGTACCTGAGCTTCCTAGAGACCTTTCGGGATGGATCCTTCAAATAGTCGACGATCTCTTTTCTCCAATCATCCTCTCGCAAGATCCGTCCCTAGTGCACACACATCTGCAGCAAACGCTTCTTGGTTCTCTTTGTAACCCGAGGCGCTCTGAGCCAACCTGTTCGCTTCTTCGTTATGTTCCCTAGGAATATGCTGTAGAGTTACCAACGGAAAGCTCTTCAAGATTTCCCTGCATTCTTCGTAGTAACTCCTCAGTGCTTCACTTTTGCATTCGTATTGGCCGTTCAATTGCTTGATCACCAGCTCTGAATCTCCATAAACCTCAACTGAAACGGCCCCGGCTTCTCTCAAATATTGAAGCCCTCGAAGTAATGCTTCGTATTCAGCCTGATTATTTGTGACAGTGGGCTGTATAGGGATGGCAAATTCAAACATCTCACCTCTAGGCGAAATCAGTAGGATCCCTACTCCCCCACCTTTACCACATGATGATCCATCAAAAAATAAAGCCCAAGGAGTAGTTTCGAGCAAATCAATTGATGGATCGCGATGTTCAGTTATAAAATCGGCAATGATCTGACCTTTGATAGCTTTTGCCGATTCGAACTTCAACTCGAATTCTGATAAAGCCAAAATCCATTTGCCAATCCTGCCGTTCAAAATTGGCATAGATAACATATGTTTTATTACATCAAACTTGGAATACACAGTGCATTCGGCATTCAACAAGTAGTGCCGAAACTTTGTACACGAGTAGTATACGCACAGACACAGCTTCTCTACAGCCGAATACCTGGTCTCAGGATCAAGTAATTTTCGGCTAAGATATGCTACTACCCGTTCCTTCCCTTCGAATTCTTGAATAAGGGCCGATCCAATGGTTTGGGTATCGGCCGCCACGTACAACTTGAAAGGCTTCTCCAGCTGAGGAGGGACCAGCACTGGCGGCTCCTTCATGTACTGCTTGATCTCATCAAAAGCCTTTTGTTGTTCGTCGCCCCACGTGAACTTCGATCTTTCTTTAGCTTCGGCAATGGAGAGAACGGCAAAACCTTCGTGACATGTGATTTGAAATGAATCTCCTTACGAAGTTAATTTTGCCGAGCAATGATTGCAATTCCTTGAGATTGGTTGGAGGGACAACTTCATCAATTGCTTTCATGCTCTTCTTGCCAACCTCAATTCCCCCTTCGTGGACCAAAAATCCCAAGAATTCTCCAGCTGATACCCCAAAAGCGCATTTGTTCGGATTCATTTTTAAACCATGCTTCCGGTACACTCCAAGGTCCTTTTCACATCTTCCAAATGTGTGTCATGACTTAGGGACTTGATCACGACATCATCGATGTAAATTTCAACAACTTTGCCGATCAACTCATGAAAGATGTAATTCATGGCTCGCTGATAAGTTGCACCGGCATTCTTCAATCCAAAAGTCATGACTATCCATTCAAATAGGCCTATATGACCAGGGCATCCGAATGCCGTCTTCGATATATCCTCTATCGCCATGAAAATTTGGTTGTATCCCGCATTGCCGTCCATGAAACCGATAACCTTGTGCCGGCGGCGCGTCAACCAACAAATCGGCAATAGGCATGGGGTAACCATCCATCGGAGTAGCTCGTTCAAGTCCCTGAAATCTATGCAGACCCTCATCTTTCCATTCTTCTTGTAAACAGGGACAATGTTAGAAATCCACTCCGCGTATCTGCATGGCCGAACGAAGTTTGCATCAAGTAATCTTTCAACTTCTTTCTTCACATCGGCCAATACCTCATCCTTGTAGATTTTCCGGGGTGGTTGCTTGTACGGTTTGAAACCAGATTTGATGGGCAACCTATGCTCAATGATGGAACGATCCGATCCGGGGCATCTCCGAATAATCCCGGGCGAAGCAATCTCCATATTCCTTGAGTAGCTTGATTAATCCCTCCCCGAAGTTTGATTGCAAGTTTGCGGCCGATGAACGTCGGCCTTGGCTTGTCACCGTTTCCAATGTCAACTTCTTCTAATTTATCGGCCGACATGAATCCTCGCCCCAACTTGCCATCGGTACCATCGACGGGGTTCTCCATTAAAAATTGCTATAAGATCCGATTGCTTGAATCGGCTATTGATCGCCGCCGACGGGTTCAACGAGACCTTCTCCCCGCTCTTTCCCCGAGAAACGAGTCAATGCCTTGATACTCCCGAAAAGCTGGTTCCATGTTTGCAACGCTCACGGAGTCATCCCGCTTGGACCACCTCAATATCATCATCCACCCATTGGATGAGTCGTTGATGCATGGTGGATGGGACGCGAGCAATTGGCATGTATCCGGTCCCGCCCAAGCGTAGAGGTCGTAGGCTCCTTTACCTTCGATGACAAAGAAGGTCGTGAGCAGCGTCTTGGACCCGATCATCAGATCCACGTGAGCGCATCCCTTGGTATCTGAAGGATTCCCAGCGAAATCATTCAGTATTATGCTTGTAGGCGTCAGATCGCTAGGGCCCATGCCAAGCTTCCTGAAGGTGGTGTACGGCATAACGTTGACCGCCGCCCCACCGTCAACAAACATCTTGGTCAATGGCTTGCCATTGACATACCCCCTTTAAGTACAACGGCCTCATGTGTCGATTTTTGGCCGGTTTGTCGAAGAAGGCTTGCTTGGCTAATACCACCGCGCCATTAGCCCCTCAACCTTGCTCATCATCCGGGGACGCCTCTTCCTGCACAACTCGATTAGCGGGAGCCATGAATTTATTCGGCGAGAAAATATACCATGCATGTTGGAGCCGAACGCTTTGACTCTTCGGGTTGATCCTTTGGACGCCACACACCGCCTTGTCCGGATCCCGACCGCCTTAATTCGCGGTTCCTCAAGCGTTGGACCCATCTCTTCGACTTCTCCTCGGGCCGGGCGGGCACCATTGCCCCTTCCTCGCCGGATGTATGCGTCCTCGTCTTCTTCTTGATCGACCCACCTTAAATCGGCCTGCCTTTTTCCGGGATGATCAATGATTTCAATTTTTTGGCGCCGATCCTCGCTAGGATGCATCCTTCCAATTCTTTCGTGGACGGATCGGCGATTGGCAGTCTCCTGCCTGTACTCAAAATACATCCTCGCACTCAGGGCAGTTCCTCAGCGTGGGCAGCTTCAAACCTTCATTCCAACAGTGCCTGAAGAACGCACATCCCCAGTGCACGCGCTCCTGCTCGCGCGTGTATTGCTCCAGGTCCCTTCTGTGTGCTTCCTCTTCGGCTTTGCGCCTTTCCTCCTTGTACTTTCGCTTCTGGTAGCGCTCCTTTTCCATCTGGCACTGCCACTTGTTGAGGAGTATACGTGTGGTCACCCTGGGCTTGGCTCTGGATGATTCCCCGATCTCGACGTGGCTCTTGAGAACGCGTGGGGCTTCACCATGTACCTGCTCCAAAGTTACTTGACGTTCCGGGTCCACTGCTCCATCCTGCCTAGCCCTGGCTGAGGTCAAGACCTTGACCTTGCCCTTCTCCTCAGCTGACACCATGTTGACCGAAAAGCCCACCATGTTCTGATGGAAAGGGTGGCCATCCAGCTTCATCTTGTTATCAAATTTGAGGTGCCCCTCCTGGATGGCTCTCTGGATCCTCATCCTGAAGACCCTGCAGTCGTTGATGGAGTGCGAGTCCCTGTCGTGGAAGCCACAGTAACGTTTCCCCTTGACTCCATCGGGCCGAAGCATGGAATGCCCTTCAGGCAACCTGATTCGGCCTTCCTTTACCAGGAGCTCAAACAACTTGTCAGCTTTCGTGATGTCGAAGTCGTAGGTGCCCTTGGTCTGTTTGACCCAGCGCTGATTCATAGTCAATGGCTCCTTTCCCCACATGATCTCGGCCGCAGCCACGTCTTGTTCATCATCAGAATCCTCCAACGGGTCGGCCTTGTCCGAGAATCGGCACGGGCGTTCGGGTTACCCGAACCGATCGGGTCGGGTAATTCGGGTAATAGAAAGTTCGGGTAATACAATCTTCAACCCGAAATCGGACCCGAAATTACATTACCCGCAACCTCGGGTACCCACGGATTCGGGTTCGGGTTTACCCGTTTTACCCGAAAAAATAAAATAACAGTAAATACTCAATCAGTATAGGATTTTTACATAGAATTAAAACAGTCAATCATCAGGTATCGCAAACATTGTAATTTAGTCTTGTGCAAAAATGCAAACCACACCACAGTACCACACCACCATGGCACACAGCCACACACAGTCACAAACTCACAATTACACAGATATAGGTCATAGTCTCATAGATAATATTGTACTGATGCCATGCACCAACCACCAAGCATTCAAAATAAAATTTTCAAGCCTTCAGGCTTCAGCAAGGCGTCAAATCTGCTGCCATACTCCAGTGTACTAGCACCATACGCCGGTAGTCCGGTCTAGTCTACACTCTACGGTTAACAAGAAATAGCCAAATATTTTGTAGTTAGTAGAGATACTAATTATCCTACACTTTTGACTAAGAAATATGAACTGCAATCATGCATATACCGGAGGTGTCAACACTCAACGGTCACAACGGGATGGTCATTTTTTTTCTTTGCCACCAAATTCTTCTATCCATTCCGTAAATGCACATTATGAATGTCAATAATCATATGATTTTTTGAGTTTCGACAATAGCAAATTGACAAATGTAAGCAAGTATGGAAAAATGATACCTTTTTCTACTTTTTCCAATTCCTCCGTGATTTCGTTATGTGAACAGTAGGCCTACGAAGCCAATCCTGCATGCATACTAAAACCTCTAACATGAATGGAGTAAGAGAAGTACGGAAGTCATCCATAATACGTCCAACTGTGCTAAAAGCAGACTCTAACACTACACTTGTGATGGGTATAGCAAGCACATCACGAGCCATGTGACCCAATACAGGAAACCTGTTTGAATTGACTTTCCACCAAGCTAGAATGTCGATTTCCATTTCTGGTCCTCAATTTGTTCTGCAAGATACTTCTCAGGTTCAGATTATTTGAGCTGGTAGTACAGTTGCTTAGTTTCATCCTTTTGGCAATTTTGTCTTTAAGCATTCCTCCTGTTCCTTCCTTAGGTCGTTCATCATCAACGGATTGAAGTTGTTTGTTCACTTGGAGAATACATGTTCTTATATTCTTCAAACAACTCTCTCACACAAGTATTAATTGCTGCCCAAACCAATTGACCTCTTTCATTACCAAATATCTCTTCAACGATCGACTTTGTGTACATAGAAAGCTTATACCTTGGATCAAGGAATGCAGCCACAAATATTAATAAGTTGATGTTCTCCTTCTCCTTCTTTTCCTTCCCCCTACCCTTGCTCCGCCCTTTATCCCTATCTTGGTCTTGTTCTTTGTCCTTTCTCATTGTCCTTCTTTGTTGGTGTGCCAAAGTCCCCAATATTTATCAAATTTCTCTTTCATTCTCTTCCCCATTGTTACTTGCAAGTCATCTTCACTGTTCAACCATGCTTGAATCAAGAGACTAACTTCTCCAATCTCATGAAAGAAAGTGTTACTAGTGACTTGTAGAGTAGAAGAGATACGATCTGTGAGGTCATGGAAACGCTTTAGAAATTGTGCCATCTTCTTTGCAGTCTCCCAATCATCTTCATCAGGATGTCCAATACCATCTTTTGCTTCAGAGAGATCAATAACATAATTACTGTCATCATCAACTAACCTTAAGAACGCTTTCTCATACACAATTGCGGCCTTCAACATGTCATGTGTGGAATTCCACCTTGTTGGAACATCAAGTTTCAAAAACCCTTTCGACCACTTTCTCTTCCTCGGCAATTTCTTTAAACTTGACCAATCTTGAAGTCCCATTTTTTATATATCTAACGGCAGCCCTAACACGCTTAATAGATGGGTCCGCTTCTTGCAAGCCATCTTTCACAATCAGATTCACAACATGAGCTCCACACCTCATATGCATAAACTTGCCCTTGGCAATGTTGGTTTTCTGCAACTGCTTCCTCAAGTAATCAACACCACTGTCATTGGCACTAGCATTATCCACTGTTATAGTCATTACTCTATGCAAACCCCAGTCATCTAAGCATCTTATCAAGTTCTTACCAATATCTTCCCCTTGTGCCCCTTTAACTTGAAAAAACTTATCACTTTCTTATGCAACTTCCAGTTTTCATCAATGAAACTTGCTGTATGTGATCATATATGGGTCTTGAACCCGAGAAGTCCAAGCAATCGTTGTCAAGCACACTCTCGACAAGAATTTTTGAAGAACTTCTTGAGCTTGGCTTTCTCTTCGAAGTAAAGACGAACAATGTCCCTTGTGCAAGTTCTTCTAGATGGAGGTTCGAAACGAGGACAAGCTTTAGCTAGAAATTTTGTTAAGTTGGACTTCTCACCAAAAAAAAGGGTTGCTCATCTTCTATTACCATCTGAGCAAAGGCCTCTCTAAGTGCAGCTTGATCAAACCTCCAAGTGGTAGGAGCTTCCCCATGAGCTGCTTGCAATATGCTTTGCTTTGGGTCCTTGTTGTGTACATGAGGATTGCGCTTGCATATGTTGAAATGTTTCTTCAATGCAGATGTTCCATGTTCCCTCGTGCCAGCCTTGATTTCACGATGGCAATATTTGCACCGTCCAGCCTTCACTTGTCCTTTCTCATCCTTAATCTTGTCAAAATGTTGCCAGTACTCAGACCTTGATGCTATCAGTTTCTTCTCAACTGTTTGAGTTTCATTTTCCACATCAATGACCACCTTCTGGTCCTTCTCAACTGTTGCTTCAGTATCGCCATGGACCTGAGTCAAAACTGGCGCCTTTTCCATGGCTTGAGTGCCAGTGCCTAGTGAACCAATATTATCTGGTTCTGGCATCTGCAAAAAAAAAGACTGATCAAACATATAAACAACATGTATGCTCAGTACGCTTACTATAAAATAGAAAACAAAGTAGTATCAGCAACAGATAATATTGGTTCATCAGGAATCAATGTGCTGAACACCAACTAACAAAGAATGTGCATCGGGAATCAACCTTTCACTTTCGGTAAAGTTCGACAATTGTTTATTTAGCCGACTAACGGATCAAAGATCAAAGATCATATACAAAAAAAATCAAATCTTATACAAAAATCATATACGGGACCGAGTCAAAGATCATATACAAAATAAATCAAAGATCATATACGACCATGGACCCGAGTCAAAGATCATATACAAAAAAATCTTGTTTCTTTAAAACGGACATCAACTTGTTTATTTAAAACAGACAATTGTTTATATGTCTATATGAACTAAAACAAGTTGGTACTCCCTATTTCTCATCGAGAGACTTGGTGCTATGTATGTATTTTTTTGACTACTAAGATGCCGGGTTATTACTCCCGTATTTTATAAATCAAAGCATTTAGGGGACTTTTCCGATTTAGCAACTTGGGCATTAATAATCCCTTCTCGGAATGTTTGTTGGACTCGTTGGTAATGGTATACATCTATTTTAATGCATAGGCCCTCCGATTACCACTTCCGATTATATGATGTTGCAATTGTGTTCCAATTCGGTTTTACGTCAAGCTTATATGGGCAAGACCGGTAGCTATTACGCGAGCCACCATAAGCCCCGGTGCTTCACTACAACTACCAAAGGCCGAGCCCGCCGGCTCCGGGCAAATTCAAAAAAAAATTATATGATGTTGTCCTCGTGTTTAAATTATGCTAACTCAAGCTACAACGTTCGTGTTGTTATACCCTCTGTTTTAATGTGACCGATCTATCGCTTCCAATTGAGTGCTCTAGAAAGGTCATATCAAGAAAACATATTGTTCACTCACAAGTACGGGAACAAACAATCTTTTACCGATTACAATTGACAATTACAAGAGGAGCACCTTGATTCGGACACATGTAAATAGGGTTAGGGACTAGAGAATACTAACATTTCATGAGGATTCAGATGTGGCGGCCGTCCTTCAATCTTCAACACGACGGCGTTGGTGTCAAGTTGTCGCAGAGATGCAGAGGCCGCGCGCCCGCGCTGTGTGCCTCGAGGCCGGCCTCCCGGTGTCCTTCGCCATCCACGGGGACGACGGCACGTCGTCCTTCACGGCTTCCACAAGGACGACGGCGCGTCGTCCGGCCTCCCCTCCAGTCTAGAATTTGGAAGCTTGTAGCGGCGGCCGGCGGCTAGGTTTATACGGAGAGGAGAGGAGGTGAGGAGTCGCCATGGGGAATTGGGATCTGGGGCACAGCGCGGCTGCGTGATGAACCGATGGAGTCGAGGAGTCGAGCGGCGGAGCGAATTTAACTTCGGGCGTGGCCGCGTGGGGACTGGGGAGTGGGGAGTCGAGCGGTGGCCGGTGGGGACTGGGAGTCTGGAAGTCAGATCGGATTGAAACACTATATGAGGGTTCGGGTCTTCGGGTACCGGGGTTCTCAACCCGAAATACCCACAAAAACTTCGGGTTTTATGATTCGCAACCCGAAGGGAAAATGGGTAATGCGGGTTCGGGTTTTTTGGGTTCGGATCCGGGTTTTTCGGGTTCGGGTAATGGGTAGCGGGTAATATGCCCAGCCGATCCAGGAATTGGTTGTAAATGTCGGCCACGTCATGCCGTTTGCCGAACCCGGCATCCTTCTTGAAGCCGTACGCTTGGTTGCTCATCTACGATAGCTTTTGGGACAGCTGCCCCGGATAGTCGAACTCCATGCCAAACGACTTCTCACGCACGGCCGGCAAAGCATCCCGGCGACGGCCATGTCGCCAACCGGTCATCCGGCAAGTTGAGCGAGAAGCACATGCCCTTAACTTCCCTGAACCTCCTGAGAAATTCCAAGGGCGTCTCACTGTGCCTCTGCTTTAGAGTAGCGAGGTCGATGAGCTTCTTCTCTGAGCTGCCGCTGAAATAGTGGGCGTGGAACTTTCGTTCCAGCTCCTTCCATGTGCTAACTGATTTAGGGGGCAAGGACGAAAACCACTGGAACGCCGGGCCCGTCAGTGACGCGGGGAAGTATCTGACTCTGAACGCTTCTTCAGCTGAGCACTCTCCAAGCTGCATCAGGTAGCGAGCAATGTGCTCCACCGTGCTGGTGTCGTCCTGCCCGGAGAACTTTGTGAATTCCGTTGGAGGTTTTACCCTTGGCGGAAGGAGCACGTTGAAGTACCACTCCGGGAACGGCGGCGTGTAGGCTGGTCCCTGCATTTTTGGTTTGAGGCCGAACTGATTCTGCATCAACTCGGCCATCTTCTGCGCCAGGGCGTCGTCCTCCTGTGCGCCTGCAGCTGGTGCGTAACCCGGATGCGGGAAGGCGTCTATGGCACCGTAGTTCCCCACCTCGTGGTAGCCTCCGCCGTAGAGATTCCTCTGTAGCCAGTTGCTCGCTGGAGCAATCCTGTGGCCGGAAGCAAGCGGGGCCCCAGGCGAGCCGAATGCCAAGTCCCCGTACGTGGGTTGGTACGGGTTCGGCCGTTGCACGGAGTTGACCCGTGCCGCCCGTGGCGGTGGCCGAACCGGTCGTCCTCCTCGTCGCTGCGCGCGGGGGGGCTGAGATGGCTGACCCCCCGCACCTTGTGGAGGAGGCTGGAAAGCTTGACTCCCAGCGCTCTGAGGAGGAGGCTGGGCTGGCTGGCTCGCATTGGCGGCTGAGAACTGGATTCGCCCAACTCCACGGTGCCCCCTTGGATGGGTGCCTTGCTGAACGCCTGCTCCATGCCTGGACCGAAGACAACCTACCATCATCCGTTTGAACGCACCAAGGAAAGCTTTGTGGTGCCTGCTCAAGATGTGGTCCGCGGCATCCCGAACGCCCGTATGCATTCCTCCTTCTCCTCGCCGGGTCGTGGCGTCACTCTCCCCGGCAACAATACCCTAGGCATCTCGTTTTTCGGGTACGGGACGCCACTCCTGTTCTTCTTGAAGGATAGCATGCACTTCGCCGGAATTGATCCACGGCGTCTTGGAGCGCTCGCCGCCATTGTTCGGGGGAGAGATCTTCAATGTTGACATCCATGACATCGCGATCTCGGGCATCTTGGTTTCGGTTGTGGTCCCACTCGGGCGTGCCAAAAAGTGTGTTGACGCAAAATGTGCACCTAGCGCCAAACACACAAAGCAAGCCGAACAAGCCGGCTTCACACGCGTAAAGAATCACGAGACGTGCCGGTCAATTTTCCCCCGAAAATTAACAAAAAGAGAAAGTAGTTAGATACCAAAGCTTGGAACTTGCCGGTGGTACCGCACAGTTCCATATTTATGGCCACGAAGCCAGGTAAGACGACATATAGCTATAGAAAGCTATCTGCCAGCAAATTGACACCATTCGGGAGCTTAAAGAAGGAAAAGGTAACATAGCCGAATGGATGACGTAAGCATGACGGCGATCGGTCTTTGTTTGGGCAAAGATGCACGTGCGTAAGATCGCGACCGATCCCCATGGTGATCAACATTAAATAAATAAATGAAGTAAAGCACGAACATAAACATGTAATGAACAAGCATGCATAGATCCAAAGCACTAGTCTACCGCATGTCTAGGCGCTTTAAAATCCGTCAGTACGATGCCAAACAAATCTATCCACCGCATGATACAACTTGCATGGGGATCGCACCACTTTCCACAAATAGATCTATCCACCGCATGATACAATCTAAATATGGAAAGCTAAAAGCATACATTATTTAAAGCATGAATTACGCACGTGTTCTACTCGTGAGAAACATAACCGAATACGGTGACGAATGTACCGATTCGTGGTCCATGAAGAAGGAACGAACATTACCAAGTGAAATAAATCTATCGATTGATTTGAAATCTAATCCACCGGATGACTAGCTCCAAAGCAACCCAAAAACTCGCATCTACCGCGTGATACTCAGTTCTTTCAAGATTTATACAAACGTTGGCAAGTTTGAACCCGCAACACGTAGCAACCTAGATCGATTCGGTTTCGGCTATCCGAAGAGCACGTGATCCACGTGTTGAATTAACCCAAAGCACGAACTTGACTCGCATAAGGATCACCAAAAGGTAAAAAGCCGATCCAAACCCATCTAGATTGGGCAAAGAGGTGTTACATGAATTTAAACGTAAAGCAAAAACCCAAAGCAACACGGGGTAACTTAATGAATCTATTGGATCTTGCCAAAATCCAATAGAGCCGATAACTAGCTTCAAGCCGGATCTTAGCCTACCGCATGGCTCATGACCTAACAAGAAACCTTCTTGAATCAAGCTTGAATCTACCGCATGACACTAAGCATGGTAACAAGACTACTTGCATCAAATCTAAATCCACCGCATGATACTAGACGTGATATAAGGTTGCCGGTACTCACGGAGGTCGACGGATCGATGAACCCTCTCGAAGAACTCGACGACACGACAAATGGACTCTAGGGTTTGGAGTAAGGCCGGTTTGTATTGAGAATGATTGTGTGTCTTTTACATACAACCGAGGCTCATATTTATACCCCGCAAGCACAACCTCGAATGGATTCGATACCTAATTTATCTCTAAGCTTGAGCGCTTATCCATCCATTCATCCTTCCTGCTTGAGCCACGTCACCATACAATCCCGCGAAATCGGCTCAACCGTTCTTTTGCCGAACGAAAGCGGATAGCCGACCGCGGATCTTTCCGCCGAATGCATCCGAGGTAACCTTCCTTCCGCCGGACGGACTCCTTACCGAGCTAAACCCGCAAGTCGATTCCTTACCAAATTTTGGTGTTAACAATCATATCCTTTTCCAATAAAACTTCCAAACTTAGAAATTACACATTTATTGGATTCAAAGAATAATTTAAAACCGTCTCTACACAAGGTAGAGACCCGCCGACTAAGTTCTTCTTGATAGTAGGGACATGCGCACATTCTTCAATTGAACGATCTTTCCCGAAGTAAGTTTCGGATCGACCGAACCAACACCAAGAACACGCGCATGTGATCCGTTTCCCATCAACAAGGAGGAAATTCCGCCCGCTTTGGTAAGAGGAAAACAAGGAAATGTCGGCACAAACATGAATATTAGCACCCGTATCAATCCACCAATCGGTGATCGACATATCGAAAGAACCGTAGGTAAAAGATTACCGTACCCCGACGTTCCACCAGTTTCACTAATAACCATGTTGGCATTTTTGCCATCTTTCTCATCCTTGCGATCCGGACACTTTGCGGCAAAGTGTTCCGTGCTACCACGCAGCAGTAGCATTTTCCGGTTGGCGACTTTTCTCGCTTGAACCGAGCCGTCCGCTAGCCTTTGGTTGATTTTGATGCGGCTTGTTCTTCTTTTTGAATGCATTGTTGTTCTTCTTCCGCACCAAATTAGCACTAGAAGACCCAACAATCCCTTTACCATGTGTCTTGTCCTTTGCTCTCGCCTTCTCTTCAACATCAAGCGTGCCGATAAGATCGACAATAGCAAACTCTTGCCTCTTGTGTTTTAGAGAGGTTCCAAAGTCCTTCCAAGAAGATGGTAACTTGGAGATAATACCTCTAGCCACAAACTTGTCGGGCAACTTACATGGTGCATCCTTGCTATAATTCTCAAGATCTCTAGCTAGCGCCCGAATCTCATGGGCCTGCTCTACCACGTAACGGTCTTCAACCATTTTGTAGTCATAGAGTCGTTCCATGACATACGGCTCACCACCGGCATCGAAACCCCAAATTTAGCCTCAAGCGCATCCCAAATATCTTTGCCACTTGGCGACGGAAGGTACGTGTCCACAAGGTTTTCGGCGAGAACACTCAAGATGGCACCACGAAACAGGGTTATCGGCCGCCTCGAAAGCCTTCTCCTCCTCCGGAGAAAACTCGTTCGGGCTTCCCCCGTATGACATGCATGATGCTCATCGCTCGTCAACCAATACGTAACCCTTTGCTTCCAACGCTTGTAATTTGAACCATCGAAAACATTTGGTTTGAGCGTTGCAAATAAACTAGTTACCGAAAGCCTATCAACAACATAAGGTTTTTGGATTGTTAGAAAACTAGGTAATTTTCGGTACATTTTAATTCCGGAAATTATTAACACGTTCATGACATATATAAGTGATCCCGTGAGAGCAAAGCATGTGCTTGTGTTCAAGTTAAATCTCAAGTTCAAGTCAACCGATGCGCCGTTATCCCTTGGACTAGACATGCTAGTCGTGGAGGGACCTTGTTCGGTGTAGTCGTACAGAGATGATGCGGTGGCGAGTCGTTGCGGTGAAGTCCCACGAACGGCCTTCGGGAAGTAGTCGTTCAAGCTGATGTAGTCGTACTGGAAGTAGTCGTTCTCGCGGAGGACGTAGTCGTACTGGAAGTAGTCGTTCTCGCGGACAGGGACGTAGACGTACGAGAAGAGCGAGCGAGGGCGCGTACGGGTACGCTCCCCAAAAACCTTATCGCCCGCCTATCCAGAGCGGGATCGCTAGGTGGACGAGGTTCGGAGGCAATCGCTCACGCAAACGGTGTGCGCGCAAAGCTTGCGTTGGGAATGGCAGAGAGAGCAAAGAACACGGAGGGAGAAGAGAGAGGTCTCCAAGCGGGAGTACCGAGTGTGAGAATGTGTGTCCGTGCCGAGAGGAAGGAGTCCTCTTATATAGGCGCGAGAGGAGAGGAGGAGGGAATGAACCCGGACGCCGCCGACCAACATAATTCTCATTAAACGACGAATTACCAAGAATCGCCGTATTCAACGTCATCGATTACCGACAACGGTCATTTTAATACGAGAGGATTATGGCCGACATGAATGACAAAAACAAGTGCATACGCATCACGGTCACGGTCTCGACACGACACGCCCACGGCCGGCGCGGCCGGCGCGGCGAGCGAGCGCGCGCGCGTGGCACGCCCTTCTCCTTTTACCAACTTCACAAGTGGTCCATCATTGGTCCACCCTTTAAGTTAGTTAAGATTCACATTGGCTTTCAATGCGGGATTGAATCCCTAGCATTTATTTTGTGGACCTTTTAATTCTTAAGATTAATTGAGACTAAATGGCCCAAGGCCCAATTAATCCAACACCCCGCACCTCCGCCGGCCAAGCCCCGTGCCGACGAATCGACGGGGCGGCCCTTCCGTGGCGATTGCCCGGCGGTCGCGCCCCTCCCCGGCCTTTTGCGGGCCGGTGTGGGAGCAAAGCGAGCTCACCGCCGCACCGTGCTCCCGTACGGCCAGAGCCTGTGCCCGCTGCCCGTTCTGGCCTCGAGCTTGCTAGCCGCGTCGCCCTCGTCCTCCGTGTCCTACAGCCACAAGCTCCGGCGGTCTCGACCCTCCCTCACGAGCTCCGAGTTCCGCGCCCCAGATCCCCTTCCTCCGTCGAGACCCGGCGGTCGCGCCGCCTTCCCCTCTGCGCAGCAGCTGCAGCCCTCCTCTTCCTCGCTGGAGGCCGCGCCCTTGCTTCTCTCCTAGCGTCGGCTGCATCGCCCCTCGTCTTCCTCACCGGCGGCCGCCCCTTGTCTTCGTCACCGGCGGCGTGCCTTGTCTTCCCCGGCCGGCGGCTCTTGTCTTCCTCGTCGGCTACCACGCCGGCGTGCCCACTCGACTCACCCGCCGGGGTGTAGGCGAGGATGGAGGATGTGTTGGCGCCCCGGGCGGATCGAAGCGTAGGGAGACGAAGGGGAAGAAGAATGGCGTTGTCGGGCCCACAAGCTTCGAATCGCGTGTTGTAGCATGTCGCCGGGCTTAGCGAGAGCCGATTCTCTCTCCTACCTTCTCTCTCCTACGTGGAGGCTAAAGTCACCCATTGCGGGCGCCCTTAGAAATAAACGCGTCGGCGTGTGTGTCGCACTGGGCGAGCGTGCGCGTGCAGTTCGTGTACGTGCACGTGTGCGTCACGTACGTGAGTTTTAGTAGTACATGTGTGTCACGTGTAGGTCGGTTGAGTCTGGTATCGTGTACTTGTGTGTGCAGGATAGCTGCGGCATCACGTTTGAGTTTGTTAGGTAGCTAGGAGTGGTGTGCGTGATGCGGTCGCCGCCGAGCACCAACAACATCTGGATGCGGCGGCCGACGGGAATGGGCAGTGCCCAGGACAAGGTGGGGAACTGGGGGTGGACGGCACCCCTGGGCTCATCAGAACCGTTGGGTCGTGAACGGACGGCTGAATCGCTCGGCTCGGTCAACTGTTGTGGCCCAAAAAGTGAAGCCTTCATTTCTCGCAGTCATGGGCTCGTGGCCAGCCCGACGGCGGCGCGATGGTGCCAGTGCCCGGTGGCTAGCACGCTGCCGTCCAAGTACAGCAACATGGAGGTGAGGCGGAGGCCATGGAAGCGAGCTTTCCACCTGATCACGGGAAGAGGAAGACCAACGACAAAAAAACAGGAGGCTGCAATGGCGAGGTAGCACTATACATTTTTTTCACCCGGTCGGAACGACAGCAAACTGCATATGAACCGTCCAACAAAAATCTCAAATACAAACCAATCTCAGCAACAGCAACAATAACAGTAACAAAAGCTTAGGCAACAACTCTCTTATGAACGCACGCTGAGGCAAAGAAACGTACAGATTTTTAGGAGCCCGATGGAAAACAAATCACTGATAAAACACATCACTAGGCAAAATCCACACGCACCCACTACTTGAATGAAGCTCATACTAGTCCAAATCGAGGTCTTTTCTACTAGATCGATTGAGCTTAACTCTCCATGTTATTCCTACCAGAGCTAGGAACTGAGATTGAGGCTGCGGTGGTAGAGGGAAGAAGTGATCCAGGATCATTTTGTGCAATTACGAGGGGGAAACGCTTAGGAACGGACGTCCGGAGCGTCGGACGGACGCGAGACGCGACGAGTAAAAAAAATCGGAGATGGGCCCACTCGTGACCTTATCTTCTCCCCATGCGGACCACTCGTTCCTATCCCCGTCCGGCGACACGAGAGGTGGCAGAGGCCCCGGCCGACCACGCCGTCCCGAGGCCGACGAGCCGTCGGAGGTGGAGGCTCTCCCTTGCCCGCCGGCGACGCAGCCTCCCTCACGCCGCCTCGCTCTTCGCCTTCCTCTACGCGCGCGAGAGCAAGCCCAAGAGCGCGCGGTGGCCGGGCTCATGCGGAGAGGAGCACCGGGCTCAAGCTCCGAGCTACATCCATGGCCGCCGCCGAGCCACCCCTCCCTTTTCCCCGGAGCCGTTGCATCCCACCCCGCCTCGCCTCGTCGTGCTCCTCACCTTCGGGTCCGCCGCGGGGAAGAGGTCCAACCCCGTCCACCGCGTGCGTGGGCTCGGGCACGGGGAGGCCACCGTCGCCGCCACGGGGCGCGCGCGGCGGAGGTCAACGGGCGGGGGGAGTTCTGCGCGCGCGCGGGCGCGCATGGCGGAGCTCGACCCCGGCCGCCGCCGTCGCGGGCGCGAAGGGAGCTCCTGCCACCGCGACGGGCCTGTGCCTCCTGTTCTAGGGATTTTTTTATGTTGCAATTATTGTATACCGATGTTGCCACAATGTTTTTGACATGTTGTAATTGTTCGCCTTCATGATGTAATTGTTTCTCTTTCATGTTGTAAATCGTTGTGCACATGTTGCATCTGTGTCCTCGACATGTTGCAAGCATCCTATGCAAATGTTTCAAAATTAGATCTAAATTTTCGATGTCGCAAACATTAATTTTCGATGTTGCAGATGTCGAGTCTCGATCTTTACAGACACGTGTTATTGGGTGTTGCAAACATTAAATTTTAATGTTGCGGATGTTGAGTTTTGATGTTGCAGACATGTGATGTTGGAATTCGTGTCAAGGGTAGAGCTCATAATGTTGGATGTTGCACACATCACGGGTCGCAACATGGTCGCAATATAGTCGCAATATGGGGGAGGAGGGAAGAAAGACTCATGATGTTGGATGTTGCACATAACCGCGTTCACAACATACTCGAACACGTTCGCAACACGCTCGCAACATGTACTCGTAATATCCTTCGTTGAATGTTGCAAGCACGCCGGTTCGCAACATGGGAAAAGGTCTTCCATTGCAAAAGTTCAACATCAATATGCCTCGCAACACGATCGACGGCTGATACGTTCCCTGATTTGAATCGTGCGGCTGCGAACCCGTCCGATGCTAGCGCCCGGATCGGACGTCCGGGCGCTAGCGGCTCCCATACCGAGGATGCTGATCGCCAACCGAGTTGTCAGAGAAGAAGGCTTAGAGATACTCTTCGGCATCACATGAGGAAGGCTTGGAGACACTCTTCAATAACACAAACGTGGACACGGCGGATATGTACGTTAAACACGATGTCTAGAGAAGCCAAAATGATCACAGTTTTATGTGCATCTGAAATACATCATGATAAAAAAAATCCATCAACGTCTAAATTCGGCAACAACAATACGATCCATAGCATACACCAGATGGTTTGGTGGGTTAAGTAGATGAGTTTACGCCAGTGTACATACCTAATGAAAACGACCCACACAATCATTTTGGTCCACACAAGAGTTCGACACTTCATTTAGTTGATTTAAAGAGGTCAATGTACAAGTCAACGACTTTGGATCCCTCTACCACGACTGCTTAGAACAAGTGGTAAGCCTTATGTTGACGGTTAATAGTTGTATCAAAGTTCGTTTAGACTTGCAAGCGGACAAGTCTCCCATCGTAGTCAAGCGACCCTTCTTCCCTCGAGTGGTGAACCCAAGGTATCGAATTCGTGACAAATGTGTGACGCAAGAGATGATCTAGCAATGCCAAGAACCTTCAATTTTCAAGAGATAAAACCCTAATGCATCTAATCAAAGAACATCAAAAACGAATCTAATCTACTAAAGACCGGAGGTAGCAAAGATAGAGGGGGTAGATAAACCGATCTAGAGAGATCGGATCGAGCCTTTTGTTGAAGTTCCAAGCAAAAGAAGAAGTAGCAAGTTTAATCTCATTAGAAGCCTCTTTAAACCATGGTTTCCCGTCTGACTCCGAAAACGCCCGCCTTTCAGAGCCACCGTTCTGTCACAACGCACTCTTATTCATGCGGGTAGTCTAGGGCGAGTCCGAGGACAAGTCGAGATCTTTCGGAAGGTCAGGCGTGCACCTCTAGCCACCACGGCTACAAGAACACCCTATGTGATCTATCTCGAGAATAGATCTAAGATAAGCAAAGCCGATCGAAAACGAAGACTTCGGAGAAACACTTAGGCGCTAAGAATCAGATTCAACTTGATACATCTACTAGTACATGATAAACGAACCAAGATCACCACCGGGATCCTACCTCGATCTTGCTTCTAGCTCCGGGAACTCCGACGTGGTCTTCCTTGCAAGGTCCCCACGTCGGCTAGGGAGACCCTGGTCAACTAGCTCAACCCTCTCCTCTTCGAGATGGTGTCCCTCTCTTCTCTGCTCCTCGGCGGCCAATGAAGAATGGAATTCTGCGTGGCTCTCGACCCCGGGGCTATAAATAGCCCGAATGGTGGCTAGGTCAAATGGGGAGGCGTCTGGGCCCTGGAACAGGCCGGGCCGGCCGGCCTGGGTCGACCGGCCTGGGCCCACCCCAGCCCAGTTGCCTGCCTCCTTCGCGTGGCGTCGGTTCCCGAGTCTTCTAGATCCTTCCCCCTTCTGCATGTGGGCCCTTGTCGTCAGTTTCTCTCCGAGTTGGACGAAGCTCCTTGTCTCGCAAGATTCAACACTTTTCTGGCTAGGTCCTCGAAGTTTGTCATCTTCTCGGGTTAGGTCCCTGGGCTTCTTGAGTCAAGTTTGCTTCATTGCATGACTTGTACCGGGTTTCAAGGTCTTGTCAAGGTGCTTGATGAACTTATCCTGGAAGTCTTGCTTTCAACGTCAAAACCCTGCATAAACACTAAACTCCAAAACCGACATGCACGAATGAACTTGTTATATCAAGGGGGTTAGTACCAATGGATAAGATATAAAACTCATGCCAACACCGAAGGTAAACTCATGGCTAGGTTGACGGAATTTCACCGTCAACATCTCCCCTATGCTTAAACCTTGCTTGTCTTCGAGTAAGCCTTCGATGGATATCATCGTTGCCCCTCGTTGTTTAAACCTTGCGTTTGATCATACATGAGAAAACATAACACTCTCAAAATTTAATTCGTTAAAGTTTCATAATGTACTTGCCTTCATCCCTACGGAGGGTAGATATTAATTAAGCTTATCCCACAAGTATTAACATGCTCCCAAAGTTTAAATAGATCTCAGAAATTTTGAAATAAAGAACGAGATGAAAAAAGCTAAACCAAGTCCACAAATTTAAATCACCTTGCATATTGCTCATGAACTCTCATCTCACTTGTCTCTCAAGCCTATTCATTCTACTCCTTTCCCTCTCATAACATATATATATGTGGTAGGCTTTATATGGACTTTTTAGGGAAGTTTAGTCCTACCAAGATATTATAAATGAGATGTTGTCAAAACAAGACAAGCTTCTCATGGTCTTACCGAGACTCGTCAAAAAGGTCATTGGAAAATAATATTATATCAAGGAGGGGAAAGAGAAAAATACACACACTTGAGATAGGTGGACATGTGCAAATGACAAAGAGTGATCCCGAGGCACAAAGGAAGTCCTCGTTATCGGATTGCACATGGTTGGAAAATGAGTATGGATCTTTTAATCTTGAAGCCTTGAAATTCCTAATGTACTTTAGAGAACCGGGGAGCTCATTTTATTTTTACTCATACTCACATTTTTTCTTCTTCTCTACATATTTTTTTCTCTTTTTCTCTTTCTCATTTTTTTCTTTTTCTTTCCCATCAAATTTGTTTTATTTCCCCCCCTTGAACTGTAAAATTACATTGTACCTACCTCCTCCCCCATGCTTAGACGTTTGCTCGTCCTCGAGCAAAGAGGTGATAGAGATAAGGTAGGTACCGGAAATATTTTTCCTTTGGAGAGATACTTGAGATCTTCAATCATGGCACCGTCTTGCAATCTTCCTTGAATTGATCAATCCTCAATGATAGGTTGTGGTCAAGGAGGTAATCACAAAATGAGGACCATGTGCGGTTCGAGGACCGGTGGATGGTCGCTTCCTGGTGTGATGAGTGATTGATAACGTTGTGTGGACTGACTCTTGGCTAAGTATTGCAGGTGCAGGTTGCGGCTTGACTCGTGTTGGTGCAGGTGAAGAACAAGCGCGAAAGGTCGTAGCCAGTGAGGCCTCCAGGTGTGGAGAAGAGAAGTAGGCTTCGTTCGAGGGACCCGGTGGCCAGCGGGGTCAAGTGCGGGCCGCATGGTGGCAAGAACAGCAAGATGAAGTCGGTGGACGGTTTCTTGGTTGAGCCACAAAACCAAGGTCGAGCCGGGACTTCGTGGGAGCCAAGTCATGAGTGGTGATTGGCGGAGGCTACATCAAGTTCGCGGGGTTTGCAGTGGTTCACCAAACCATCGGGTTGCTCGACTGAGCCACAAAGCCGAGGCCGAAGACCGGGCGTGGCTATCAGGCCAAAACCGGCCTGACCAGTTTGGAGAACCGGTCTGACCGGTTTGGGGTCGCAGGGCGCCGGAAGCTTCGAGGCGGAGGACACGCGTCGGGATCGCGAGTCTTGCATCGAGGCTACGCGAAGTGCGGTCGCCGAGCATCCGTCTGATGGTGCTACAAAGACAAATTCCCAAAGTGCCCTTGTTGGGCGTGTATCTTAGTTTAGGCCTTAGGGGCATTTTAGTCTTTAGGCTTGCCTCTATATAACCCAAGAGGTGAGAGGATGGCAGCCAACTCTTGGAACCCTAGCTCATTTGGTTTTCCTATTTTTCCTTCCTATTTTCCTTAGGATTTCTATAGGACTAGCTTGAGAGCTTCATGGTGAGATCTTGTGAGAGGGAAGGATGATCGGGCGGAAGCTAGACCTTGTATGAACCTTTCATGGTATGTATAGATGATTCGGCGTGGTTCCTCAAGGCTTGTTTGTGTTCCTCCCGTTTTTCCTTTTTTGTGATTTTCGGAGTCTTTTCTTGGAATTTTCATGGGGAGGATTTGAGGGCATTTCTTTGAGGGATTCTTGTTGGATGTCACATATGAGGACCTTGTGCCTCTTTGCTTGGTGACCTTGATCCAACAAACTCTCCGAAACGGCTTCGATTTGGGTGTTTTCGGTGGTGTCCATGGGAAAGTGTTCTTGAGAGTTGACTTTCGATTCCTATTGATTGAGTGGGTTTTGGGATTGAACTTCTAGCCAAGGGTAGCCCACGAGGTACCCCAACTATCCCCAAAGTCTCACTTTGATCCGTGGAACGAATCAGGAGATCGATTGATTGAAGGTTTGAGTTTTTCCCGCGGGTTGAGTTCTTCCCGACTGTCCAGGCCAAAACCGGTCTGACCGGTTTCCCAAACCGGTCTGACCAGTTTAGCCCTGTGGGCTGTCGTGAAGAGTTTCTGAGCAAGGAAGTCCCTGTCGTGCTATGGCTATTCTTGTTCAAAGGAGGAGAGATTCTTGAGGCAGGTTTTCTCTCGGAAGGGTTTTTGAGGAGTTTCTGGACAGAACCGGCCTGACTGGTTTGCCAAACCGGTCTGACCGGTTTCCCCTGCCTGTGTGAGGCTAAGTCCAACAGAAGCGGTCTGACCGGTTTCAGAAACCGGCCTGACCGGTTTGGGCTGCCAGCAGCCGTGCTGTGTGTGTTTCCGCTGCGTGTGTTTCGTGGCTGTTGGTTGGGTCTTGCTCCTAGGTTGTTAGCACTCTAGTGGCTGCGTGGACTTAGCAAGAGAAGCTTGTGGAAGTGTACGATTGTAATTGGGTTCATAGGTCGAATTCTTGAATAGAATTTTTATCGACTCCCATTCACTCCCCCCCCTCTGGTTCGCTGTATCGGTCCTTCAATTGGTATCAGAGCTGGTTATGGGTCTTGATTGACTCTAACCTGTCTAAGATCCAACGATGGTGTACCAGGAATGGGGTTCAGGTCCTCCACACTTCGATGGAAAGAACTACTAGATGTGGAGTAAGCGGATGGCAGCGTTCCTCCGCGGAAAGGGTCAGATCCTTTGGGATGTCACGGTGGACACATGCTATGTCCAGTCGATGAACTTCCTTGCTCCAGGATCGAGGGACATGTTCGACGCCAACAACAAGGCGGTCAACTACTTGTTTCGTGCTTTGTGTCAGCCTGAATTCGATCGGGTGCACATCGAGCACTTTACTTGTAGAATCTGGTCGGTGTTGAAGGATGCTCATGTTGGGAATGTCCAGGTTCAGGCTCGGATGTATGCGACTTACCGAAGAGAGTAAGAGAACATTACTCATCTCCCCGGTGAGTCCATCGATGCCTTGTTTCAGAGGTTCACGGTGGTTGTGAACAACATGAGGGCTAATGTGGACGTGCTCCCGTACGATGATCATGATAGAGCCGTCAAGCTCTTACACTCGCTAGATCATACAGTTTGGGGTGGAAAGTTTGAGGCCATTGTGGAGTCGGAGAAGTATGACACTCTGACCGTGAACGAGCTGTTCTCGAAGCTCAAGTCGGCTGAGGTGGATAGGGGCATGACAGCTAAGATCGAGGGCCCGACTGACTCTCATAGTCTCGCCCTCATCGGTGGTTCGAAAGGAAAGGCTAATGCTAACCCATCCACCAGGATGGTCTCTTTGTCCTCTTTGATGTCTATGCCAGATGAGGAGTTCGACGTGCTTGGAGAGAACGAGCTAGCGTTGTTGACGAGGAGATTCAAGAGGTTGCACGAGAACCGGGTAAACATGAGGAGGAACACAAGGACATGCTTCCAGTGCGGCAAGCCGGGACACTTCGTCGCTGACTGCCTGGAGAAGGTCGAGAACAAGGACAGCTACAAGCACAAGTCGAAGATGGATGGCAAGTACCGGTCGAGGCGTGACCACAAGGGCAAGCACAAGGACGAGCGATGATCGAGGAAGAAGGAGAGCCGAGGCAAGGCCCGAGCGATGGCAGGAAGTCGTCCAAGAACCTGAGCGGGCTGAGCTGCTTTGCTAGAGACAACTTCTGCACCATGGCGCTGAGCTCCGGCAGCAAGAAGAGCACACAGAGTGACTCAGACTCTGACTCTGACGACGAGGTGCGTGATGAACTTCCCTTCTTGCGTCAGGAGAATGAACGACTTGGCTTGCTGCTTGATAATTGTGATGACATGCTTAGAGAGGCCAAGAAAATGAGGAAAGAGCTTAGGGCTTCACTTGAGGATGCTAGGACTAGAGTGGCTGAGCTAGAAACACAGAATTTGGATGCTAAGCTTGAAATTGATTTTTTGAAAGCTTCACCGTTGTTTCGATGAAGTTGAATGTGCTTGATTGTCCTATTTTCCTTGCCGATCTTGCCATGTTTAAGGAAAAGCATGCCTCCAAGTGTGAGGAACTAGATCTCGCTTAGGGTTGAAGTGGCCGAGCTTAAGTCTAGACCTGCTTTGCTAGGTGCTTGCACTTCTTGCCCTGTCTTGCATGGTAAAATTGATGAGATGCATGCTTATACTATTTCTCTTGAGGCTAAGCTGAAAGAACCAATTCCTACATCTTGCTCTACCTGTGAATTGCATGCTTTGAAGAATCTGGAACTGGCACATTATGTTGATCGTTTGCGGGATGAGAATGATGAGTTGAGCAAGTTGATGGGTTGGTTGTCCGGCCATGAGCCTCACCGAGGATAATGATCGATACATACAATAGGCGGGATGGTGAGAGACTTGGGGCAAACAAGGTTGGTGAGGGAAGTGGAGAGAATATCCCAGAGCCACCAAAAACCCACCACAAAAATGATTTCCCTCCTAAACCTAACCATCTCAGGAACCGACTAGACACAACCCCAGCTCCACCCGTGTTTCCTCCACAAACAAATGATTTCCAAAAGCCTATCAAGTTTGTGAGCACTTCGGGGAAAGTGTTCTCCGGGAAAGAAAGTGAGAAGGCAAGTGAGGAGAAGTCGGGTGAGAAGCCGAGTGGAGAGAAACCAAGTGAGCAACCCCAAACCAAGCCTAAACCTAAGCCCATGAGGTTTCATTGTGGCTATTGTGGGAGAGATGGCCACAAGAATGAGTTTTGCTTCAAGAGGAAGCGAGAGGAGAGAATGGCGAAAGAGTGGGCTAACAAGGACAAGTACCACCCCTCCAGTGGTGTACTTGAGCCTCGTGTGCAGATGCCCAGGGCCAAGGCAAGTGTGAGAACAATTCCGGCTTGGGGAGAGCGAAAGGCTGCACGAGGTGCTGCTGGAGGAGTGAAACCGGTCAGACCGGTTTGGAGTCTGTAGGGGGGCAGGTTTGGTTTTAGTGCTCGTGTGGAGTCTCGGTTTGTTTCAGGCGGTCGTGGTTCTGGTGGTTGGTCTGGAGAGTCCGCAGGTGGTCAGTTTGCTAGGCGGTCTCCTCCTCGTGCTCAATACGGGGATGGGAGGAGTCGCAGCTTTGAGATGGAGAGGAGGGATGATCCACGGTTTTCCTTTCGTGGTTTTGGTCCTCCTCCAGGTAGAGAAGGTTGGTTTCCTCGGAGTGGTTCTCGTTAACACCAAAATTTGGTAAGGAGTCTGACTTGTGGGTCCGGCTCGATGAAGAGTCCGTCTGGTGGAAGGAAGGATCTTTTCAGAGATATTCGGCAAAGAAATCTGCGGTCGGCTATCTGCTCCAGTTCGGCAAAGGAACAGTAGAGCTGATTTTGCGGGATTGGACAGTGACGTGGCTCAATCAGGGAGAACGAATGGATGGATAGGCGATCAAGCTTAGAGATAAGTTAGGCAACGAATCCATTCGAAGTTGTACTCAACGGGGTATAAATATGACCCCCGAATGTATGTAAAAACAATCAATCATTCTTCAATACACACCGGCCTTACGCCAAACCCTAGAGTCCTTGTCGTGTCGTCGAGTTCTTCGAGAGGGCCAATCGATCCGTCGACCTCCGTGAGTACCGGCAACCTTGTATCATGTCTAGTATCATGCGGTGGATTTAGATCTGATGCAAGTAGTCTTGTTACCATGCTTCGTGTCATGCGGTAGATTCAAGCTTGGTTCAAGAGGGTCTCTTGTTAGATCATGAGCCATGCGGTAGGCTAAGATCTAGCTTGAGGCTAGTTATCGGCTCTATTGGATTTTGGCAAGATCCAATAGATTCGTTAAGTTACCCCTTGTTATCTTGAGTTTTACTTTATGTTTAAATTCATGTAACACACTTTTGCCCAATCTAGATGGGTTTGGATCGGCTTTATCTCTTTTATGATCCTTGTTCGAGTAGATTTCAAATTTTAACACGTGGATCTTACACTTTCCAATAGCCGAAACTGAATCGATCTAGGTTGTTACGTGTTGCGGGTTCAAGCTTGCTAACGTTCGTATAAATCTTGAAAGAGCCGGGTATCATGCGGTAGATGCAGGTTTTTGGGTTGCTTTGGAGCTAATCATCCGGTGGATTAGTTTCCCAAATCAATCGATAGATTTATTCGTTTGGTAATGTTTGTTCCTTCTTCATGGACCCCGAATCGGTACATTCGGCCGTATTCGGTTATGTTCCTTCACGAGTAGAACACGTGCGTTATTCATGCTTTGAATGATGTATGCTTTTAGCTTTCCATATTTAGATTGTATCATGCGGTGGATAGATCTATTTATAGAAAGTGGTACGGTTTCTCATGCAAGTTGTATCATGCGGTGGATAGATTTGCTTGATATCGTACTCGACGGGTTTTAAAGTAACTAGACATGCGGTAGACTAGTGCTTTGGATCTATGCATACTTGTTTAATACATGATCATGTTCGTGTTTTGCTTTATTTACTTATTTAATGCTAATTTTCATGGGGATCGGTCATGGCCTCGTGCGTACGTAATTCTTGTTCAAACAAGGACCGATCGTTGTCATGCTCACGTCATCCATTCGGCGGTGTTGCTTTTTCCTTTGCGGTTTCCCGAATGGTTCTAGTTTGTTGGCGAGATAGCTTTCCATAGCTATATGTCGTCTTGTTTGGCTTCTCGGCCGTAAATATGGAACCTGTCGGTACCACCGGCAAGTTCCAAGCTTTGGTATTTAACTACTTTATCTTTTGTTAATTTTCGGGAAAAATTGATCGGCACGTCTTTCGCTCTCTCGCGCGTGTGAAGCCGACTTTGTTCGGCTTCTTTGTGTGTTTGGCGTTGAGTGCACTTTTTGCGTCAACACACTTTTTGGCACGCCCGGTGGGACACGGGTCGAATAGATTCAAGATGCACGAAATCGCGGACCTCATGGATGTCAACCTTGAAGATCTCTCTCCAGAGCAGCGGCAGCAACTCCAAGACGTCGTGGACCAGTTTCAGCAGAAGTGTCTGCTGTCGTTCAAAAAGAATAGAAGCGGCATCCCGTACCTAAAGAACGAGATGCCCAGGGTATTGCTGCCAGGGGAGAGTGATACCACATCCCAGCAGGAAAAGGAGGAGTGCATGCGGGTGTTCCAGGAATCCGCAGATTACATGCTTAGCAAGCATAACAAGGCTTTCCTCGGTGCTCTCCAGCAGATGATGGTGGGCGTCTTCGGCCACGGCATGGAACAAGCGTTCGGCGAAGCGCCGTCCGGGGAGGCACCGTGGGCCCGGGCGAATCAAGCTCTCGGCCGCCACTTCGGAGCCCGCCGGTGCGGCCTCCTCCCCAAAGCGCCGGAAGTCAAGCGTTCCGGCCCTCCGCCGCGAGCCGCCGGGAAGCGGCCGGTTCAACCTCCCTTTGCGGGCCTCGGGACGGCCCAATCCGGCCACCACCGCGGGCGGCACGAGTCAGCACTGTGCAACAGCCGAATCCGTACCAACCCACGTACGGAGACTTAGCATTCGGCTCGACCGGCGCCCCGCTCACTTCGGCCGGGGAGGATTGCTCCGGCGACTAAGCGGGCGCGAGAGAAACTTGTACGGCGGTGGCTATCATGAGGTGGGGAACTACGGGGCGTTTGATGCTTTCCCACATCCAGGATACGCGCCAGCTGCAGGCGCGCAGGAGGATGACGCCCTGGCGCGGAGAATGGCCGAATTGATGCAAAATCAGTTCGGCCTCAAGCCAAAAATGTAAGGACCCGCCTATAAGCCGCCATTCTCGGAATGGTACTACAATGTGCTCTTGCCACCTAGGGTGAAGCCGCCAACGGAGTTCACAAAATTTTCGGGGCAAGACGACACGAGCACGGTCGAGCACATTGCTCGTTACCTCATGCGGCTCGGGGAGTGTTCGGCCGAGAAGACTTTCGGGGGTCCGCTACTTCGCCGCATCGGCCGACGGGTCTAGTGTTTCGGTGGTTCTCGTCCCCGCCTCCCGAATCGGTTGCCAGATGGAAGGACTTGGAGCGGAAATTCCACGCTCATTACTTCAGCGGCGGCTCGGAGAAGAAGGCCGATTGACCTTGCGACCATGAAGCGAGAGGCATAGCGAGACACCACCGGAGTTTCTCCGGAGGTTCGGGGAGGTCAAAGCATGTGCTTCTCGCTTAACTTGCCGGATGACCAGTGGCCGACATGGCCGTCGCCGGGATGCTACCGGCCGTACGCGGAAAGTTGTTCGGGATGGAGTTTGAGAACCGGGGGCGGCTATCACGAAGGCGTCATTGATGAGCAATCGGGCGTATGGCTTTAAGAAGGACGCCAAATTTGGCAAGCGGCACGACGTCGGCGGCGTCTACAACCGGTTCTTGGACAAGGCCGATATGTTCGAAGATTCGATGATGAATTGGATGTAGCCGCAGCGAGAAATCATGTGGGGGAAGGAGCCTTTGACAATGAATCGCCGGGTCAAGAAGACCAAGGGAACTTATGATTTCGATATCATGAAGGCTGATAAATTGTTCGAGCTCTTAGTGAAAGAAGGCCGAATCAAGTCGCCCGAGGGGCATTCCATGCTTCGGCCCGATGGAGTTAAAGCAAAACGTTACCGTGGTTTCCACGATAGGGATTCACACTCCATCAATGATTGCGGGGTCTTCGGGATGAAGATCCAAAAGGCTATCCGGGAAGGCCACCTCAAGTTCGATAACAAAATGAAGGTGGATGGCCACCCCTTTCCTCGAGCATGGTGGGCTTTTTCGTCAATGCGATAACCGCCGAGGAAAAGGGAAAAGTCAAGGTCTTGACCTCAGCCAGGTCTAGACAAGGTGGAGCGGTGGACCCAGAGCGCCAGGTGACTCTGGAACAGATGCAAGGTGACGCCCCCGTATTCTTAAGAGTCACATCGAAATTGGGGAGTCATCCAGAGCCAAGCCCAGGGTGACATCGCGCATCCTCCTCAACAAGTGGCAGCGCCAGATTGAGAAAGAGCGTTACCAGAAGAGGCGCTACGAGGAGGAGCAACGCGGGGGCCGAAGAAGAGGCGCGCGGAAGGGACCGGGAGCGTATGCGCGCGAGCAGGAGCGCGCGCGCGCCGGGGATGCGCCTTCTTCGGGCATTGCCTTGGAATGAGGGTTTAAAGTTGCCCACGCTCGAAGAACTATCGGAATGCGGTGACGGGTATGTTGAGTACGGGCGGAGAAGCGCCAATCGCCGATCCGTCCACGAAAGAATTGGAAGGGTCCACCCTAACGGGGATCGGCGCCAAAAAATTGAAGTCATCGATCATCCCGGGAAGCGCCAAGCGACCTCGGATGGGCCGATCAAGAGGAGGATGAAGATGACTACATGCGGCGAGAAGGGGCAATGGTGCCCGCCCGGCCCGAGGAGAAGCGGGAAGAGACGGGTCCGGCGCTTGAGGAACCGCGAGATGAGGCGAGGTCGGGATCCGGACGAGGCGGGTGTGGCGCCCCAAGGACCAACCGGAGGGATCGAAGCGTTCGGCTCCTACGTGCATGGTATACTTTTTGCCGAACGAGTTCATGGCTCCCGCTAACTAGGTTATGCGGGGAGGAAGCTTCCTTCGATGATGAACGGACCGAGGGGATGATGGCACAACCGGTGTTGGCCAAACAGAGGCCATCTTCGATAAGCCGGCCAAGAATCGTCATATGAGGCCGCGTACTTGAAGGGATACGTCAATAGCAAGCCATTGACCAAGATGTTCGTCGACGGTGGAGCGGCGGTCAACGTAATGCCGTACACCACCTTCGGGAAGCTTGGCATGGGCCCGAGCGATTTGACGCCTACAAGCATCATCTTGAACGATTTCGCCGGAACCCCTCGGACACCAAGGGATGCGCTCACGTGGACTTGATGATCGGGTCCAAGACGCCGCTTACCACCTTCTTTGTCATCGAAGGCAAAGGAGCCTACGGCCCGCTTGCTTGGGCGGGACCGGATTCATGCTAGCTGCTTTGCGTCCCATCCACCATGCATCAACGGCTTATCCGGTGGGTGGACGATGAGATTGAGGTCGTCCAAGCGGATGACTCCGTGAGCGTGGCCAACATGGAACCGGCCTTGCGGGAGTACCAAGGCATCGATTGTTTTTCGGGGAAAGGCGGGGAGAAGGTCTGTTGAACTGTCGGCGGTGATCAACGGCCGATTCAAGCGATCGGCTCTTATAGCAATTTTTAATGGAGAACCCCGTAGATGGCAGCGATGGCAAATTAGGGCGAGGATTCATGTCGGCCGATAAAGCGGAAGAAGTTGACATTGGAAGCGGTGATAAGCCAAGGCCGACGTTCATCGGTGCAAATTTGCAACCGGACTTCGGGGGGAATTTGATTGAGCTTCTCAAAGAATACAAGGATTACTTCGCACGGGATTATTCGGAGATTCCTGGATTGGATCGTTCCATCGTCGAGCATCGGTTGCCAATCAAGCCCGGTTTCAAACCATATAAGCAACCACCCCGGAAAATCTACAAGGATGAGGTATTGGCCGATGTGAAGAAGGAAGTTGAAAGATTACTTGATGCAAACTTCGTTCGGCCATGTAGATATGTGGAGTGGATATCTAATATCGTCCCTGTATACAAGAAGAATGGAAAAATGAGGGTTTGCATAGATTTCAGGGACCTGAACAGAGCTACTTCGATGGACGGATACCCGATGCCTATTGCCGATTTGTTGATTGACGCTGCCGCTGGACACAAGGTGATCAGCTTCATGGATGGTAATGCGGGATACAATCAGATCTTCATGGCAATAGAAGACATTTCAAAGACGACCTTTAGATGCCCTGGTCATATAGGCCTATTCGAGTGGAACGTCATGACATTTGGATTGAAAAATGCCGGTGCAACCTATCAGCGAGCCATGAATTACATTTTTCATGAGTTGATCAGCAAGATTGTGGAGATCTACATTGATGATGTGGTAATCAAGTCCCTAAGTCATGACACCCATTTGGAAGATGTGAAAAGGACCTTGGAGTGCACCCGGAAACATGGTTTGAAGATGAATCCAAACAAGTGCGCTTTTGCGGTTTCAAAGTTGGAGAATTCTTGGGGTTTTTGGTCCACGAAGGAGGAATTGAAGTTGGCAAAAAGAGTATGAAGGCCATTGATGAAGTTGTTCCTCCAACTAACCTCAAGGAGTTGCGATCCTTTGCTCGGCAAGATCAATTTCGTAAGAAGATTCATATCAAATTTGTCACGAGAAGGTCTTGCCGTTTTCTCCTTGTTAAAGTTAAAGAAAGATCGAAGTTCATTTGGGGCGACGAACAACAAAAGGCTTTCGATGAAATCAAGCAAGTACATGAAGGAGCCACCGATCTGGTTCCTCCCCAGTGGACAAGCCTTTCAAGTTGTACGTGGCGGCCGATGCCCAAACCATTGGATCGGCCCTTATTCAAGAATTTGAAGGAAAGGAGCGGGTAGTAGCTTATCTTAGCCGAAAACTACATGATCCCGAAACCGGGTATTCGATTTGTAGAAAAGCTGTGCCTTTGCGTGTACTACTCGTGTACAAAGTTTCGGCACTTTGCCCGTTGAATGCCGAATGCACTGTATATTCCAAGTTTGATGTGATAAAACATATGTTATCTATGCCAATTTTGAATGGCGAGGATTGGCAAGTGGATTTTAGCTTTATCAGAATTTGAGTTGAAGTTCGAATCGGCAAAAGCCATCAAAGGTCAGATCATTGCCGATTTCATAACTGAACATCGCGATCCGTCAATTGATTTGCTTGAGATTACCCCTTGGGCTTTGTTTTTTGATGGATCATCATGTGGCAAAGGTGGGGGAGTAGGGATCCTACTGATTTCGCCTAGAGGTGAGATGTTCGAATTCGCCATCCCTATACAGCCCACTGTCACAAATAATCAAGCAGAATACGAGGCATTACTTCGAGGGCTTCAGTACTTGAGAGAAGCAGGGGCCGTTTCGGTTGAAGTTTATGGAGATTCGGAGCTGGTAATCAAGCAATTGAACGGCCAATATGAATGCAAAAGTGAAGCGGTGAGGAGTTACTACGAAGAGTGCGGGGAAATCTTGAAAAGCTTCCCATTGGTAACCCTACAAGACATTCCTAGAGAACATAACGAAGAAGCAAACGAGGTTAGCTCGAGTGCTTCGGTTACAAAGAGAGCCAAGAAGCGTTTCTTTGCGGAAGTGTGTGCACTAGGGGCGGATCTTGCGGGAGATGATTGGAGGAAAGAGATCGTTGATTACTTGAAGGATCCTTCCCGTAAAGTCTCTAGGAAGCTCGGTACAAGGCCATAAAGTTCGTTCTTCCGGATGATAATTTATTCTATAAATCGTTGGATGGGGTATTACTACGATGCCGGGTCCGAGAAGAAGCCAAGAATATGATGAGCGAAGTGCATGATGGGATATGCGGAGCGCACCAATCGGCCTACCGTATGAAGTGGGTTATCGGACAAGCTGGGTGCTTTTGGCCGACGATATTGGAGGAGCGCTTCGAGTATTACAAGGGATGTCGGGATTGCCAAAGGTTTGGGAATATTCAAAGGGTCCCCGCATCGGCATTGAATCCCATCATCAAGCCATGGCCATTCGGGGGTTGGGGCATCAACTTGATTGGCCAAATTAATCCACCGTCTAGCAAGGGGCATAAGTTCGTGCTTTTGGCTACAGATTATTTCACCAAATGGGTTGAGGCGATCCCACTGAAGAAGGTGACGTCAGAAAACATGATTGAATTCATCAAGGAGCACATCATCTACCGATTTGGAATCCCTCAGACAATTACCACCGATCAAGGGGCACAATTCGTGTCACTGGAGTTCAGAAAATTTGCCGAAAGCATGGGGATCAAATTGTTTAATTCCTCCCCCTATTATGCCCGGGCTAATGGTCAAGCGAGAGGCTTCTAATAAGATCATGATCAAGTTGATACAAAAGAAGATCGATCAGAAGCCAAGAAGGTGGCATTCGGTTCTCGGCGAAGCACTCTTGGGCTTACCGAATGGCCCCCCATGGAGCCACGAAGACTTCTCCTTACGAGTTGGTTTACGGGCATCACGCAATTCTGCCTTGGGAGATGCAATCAGATTCGAGGAGAGTGGTGCTGCAGAAGGATTTAAGCTCCAAAGATTACAGTGGCCTAATGATGGACGAGCTGGAGGATTTACATATGATCCGTCTTAGAGCCCTGGAAAATATCGAGAAAAACAAACTGCGGGTTGCCAAGTACTACAATAAGAAGGTAAAAGTAAGGCAGTTTGCAGAGGGCGATCTAGTTTGGAAAGCGCTATTGCCGATTGGAACTAAACACAGTGAATTCGGCAAATGGTCCCCCAACTGGGAAGGACCTTTTCGTGTGGTCAGATGCGTCCCTGGTAATGCATATATATTGAAAACTTTGCTAGGAGAAGAATTTTCCGCCGCAATAAATGGAAGATATCTGAAGAAATATTATCCTAGCATTGAGATCGATCGGTGATTACACACATCTGGCACAGAGATAGCCGGCACTCAAGAATGAGGCCGCCTTCAGAACGAAAAATCCATGAACAGGAAAGATGGCCAATGTCTAGATGCATTGCCCTTAGCACGAAAACTACAATTACAAGCTTGCTTCTTGCGGGATTACATCTAACAACCCCGATGGTCGGATCCCCAAGGAGGTGGGAAGCGAGAAGGCGTGGAGAAAGAAGCGAAAGTATGATTCAATCTTTTCTTTACTTCTTCGGTGCTCCCTCTTCGGTTGTTCCGGGACCACCGTGACGGCGACTTGGAACGCACGGGGGTGACCATGGTTGGCGGCCTCTACCAAGCTATCCCGGGCCGTTTTCGGGTTGTTGTACTGTCGGAGACATCCGAGGCGAGAGGAGTCAAGGTTAGGGGTAAGAAATCCGGATGCAAGCATAGAGAAGTCGAAGCGTTTACCCCCTACTAGTGCTTCCCGAGCCATGCGACGCTCGCGCTCGGCTTGGCAACGGGCGGTGATGTCCCCGAGACCGTGCTCTAGATGCCGAACGCGGCGGCGCGGCCCCGATGGTTGGCCCTCTCGTTCGGGCGTGGCCTCCTCTCGCCTCAAGGGAGGAATCGGAGGAGATGTACTCGGCACATCTTCGGTCCCGATGATCTCTTCGGGGAGCAAATCAAGGCGAAAAAAGAAAAGAGGAGAACATGAGGCACGAGATCATGAGGAAGAGCGAGGAATAGATCAAGGGAGAACTCACTCCCAAATCGTGCGCTTCTTTGATGAGCTGCTCTCCCGAGGTCGCTTGCCCTTGTCCATGGCTTCGGGGTTTTCTCCTGCGAGGACGGGGAGGAGATAAGAAATGATGGATGAGTGTGCGAGTGGATTTGCGGGGCATCCGGCGAGGCTATTTTATTGACCGAAGGGGCGCATTGGGAGTGATGACCGGCTAGTACACACCTTGTTGGAATACCAAACGGCGGGGTTTTTTCCCAAGTGCGAGGGGTTTTGCTTGAACGGTGTTCATCGATTGCCGAATCGGGATCCTCTGTGAATTTTGCGCCAAGGGGCGAGTTGTTCTCACGCATTCGGCTCAAGATAGTTCCGGATGCATTTAAGGAAAACAAGATTCACGGATTCAAAGTGCAAAAGAATCATCACAAAACAAGCACGGGATTCAAAAGCTCTTCATTTATTGCCGATATTTACACATCCCTAATACAATCTAGTCGAAAAGTACGTTCAACACGGATTGGGGATGAGTAATTTCGGCAATGGCGTCGCCGTGGCCGTCGAGTCGCTCCGGGATGAGCTCGATCTCGTCGATGTCCTCCGGCGCGCCGCCCGAAGCCGCGTGGCCTAGTGGAGTAGTCGACGTCCGTATGCGTCGCCATGGCGGCCGGGCCCAAGGTGGTGCCCAGACGAACGCCATGGATGGCCACCTCGTCGACGCGGTGCTCCACCGCGGCAAGGCGCTCCGCCGGCGTGTCGCCGCGGGCATTCACCTTGTCGGCCAGTGCTCTACCGGCGTCTTTAGGCGGGTTGAGCTCGGCGTCGCGGGCTGCAAAGAGCGGCGAGAAAAGATTAGCATCAAAGGCGGGGCTGGATCAAGAATCACTTTCGAGCCGTACCGTCGATGGCTTCCGGCATCCTGTTTGCGCCGGTCCTCCCACTCCCGGTTGGCTACGTCCGCCTTCTTGGAGACGTCCTCCCGGCTCACGCGGGACACCTCCCGGCTCCTCCTTGAAGCGGACGGCATCGACCTCCCCGTACGGCACGGGGGAGTGGCCATCGGACTCCGAAGAGTCGTCCGGGAAGGGGTTGATTGGCCGGCGCGGGAGACGGATTCCACCGAATCAATGCGAAGAAGGGATGATCGTCAAGGCAAGAAGAAGATCAAAGTTGAATCAAAGAGGAGGAATCGACGATCATTACCTCCGGCGCGCGTTGGCGCTTCTCCCCTCTGCCTCATCGGAGGCGCGGCGGCGG
Source organism: Cenchrus americanus (assembly GCA_947561735.1). Lineage (NCBI taxonomy): Eukaryota > Viridiplantae > Streptophyta > Magnoliopsida > Poales > Poaceae > Cenchrus > Cenchrus americanus. The sequence goes on along the minus strand of OX387240.1, from coordinate 4,324,322 downwards.
TTGAGGCGGCGCACCATAATGGCTTGGGATGTGCCTTTGTTTGCGGGAAGGGCTAAGGTTGGCAAAGATTCGAGAGCTAGAAGGCCCGGTGGGGAGCTAGAGGCACCTATGGTTGCATTTATAGGCACGGCGGGATGAATCGTGGCTTCGAGTCGTGGTGTTGGATCGTGGCGCATATCCCAAGAAAATCGGAAGGTGGAGAGGTTTCCTTGGCCAACCCGCCGATGGGTCGCTTGGAGTTCTAGGGTCGAGCCGCGTTCAGTTGATTGGTTCGGCTAAAGAAAATCAAAGTGCCATTCGGGAGTTGGCGTTTCATTGCCGAATGGGTCGTTCAGCGTTATATTTGAAGGTGCGCAGAAGAAAGGAAACAAATTGCAAGACAATATTACAAGAACGACCAATTTGGTTGTACATCAATGAGGGTATTCAAATGTTCAGGTGTTTTGCAATCACACCACGAGCATTAGATGTTGTCAGACGAAAATTGTCCAGCAGCTCCTGGCAATCTTTTTGAGTACCCGACAAGTCAATGAGTTCTGCATCGTATTGCTTTATCCTGGTGATAGCCGATTTTGCTTCCGCTTGGGTCTGTTCTATCAATCCAGGGAGCTCGGCTATTTTCTCCTTGTCAGCCTCTATCTCCGCCGACGGGCTTCTCAATTCGCTTCTAGAGCGGCTTTTCCGGCAATTTTCGGATCATAAGAAGCACACGGGTTAGCCAATGTATCCTTGTGGCCTCTGCTCGGGATTGTGCCCCGGTCATGGTATGTTCGGCATCGGCTTTCTTCTTTTCAATAGCGGGGCGGGAGCGCAATTTCCTCAAAGCATGCTTTATGGGTGCATGTTGACGGTGAAAATCCGTCAACCTAGCCATGAGTTTACCTTCGGTGTTGGCATGAGTTTTATACCTTATCCATTGGTACTAACCCCCGTGGTCTAACAAGTTCACGTGTGCATGTCGTTTTTGGAGTTTAATGTTTATGCGGGGTTTTAGTGTTGAATGCAAGACTTTTGGGACAAGTTCATCAAGCACCTCATGACAAGACTTTGAAGTCCCGAACAAGTCATGCAATGAAGCAATATTAACTCCAAGAAGCGGGGGACTTGATCCGAGAAGACGACGGACTCCGGGGACACGACCGGAAAAGTGCTTCGAATCTTGCAAGACAAGGAGTTGAGTCCAATTCGGAGAGAAACCGACGACATGGACCTACATGCGAAGGGGGAAGCATCCGGGAAGCAAGGGAACCGACCTCGGGCAAAGGAGCCGCGGGGCCGGGCCTAAATGGGCCCCGGGCCGGCCGGCCCCGATCCGGTCGGCCCGGAGCCCATTTAGGGCCCAAACACGTCGCCCTTTGCCCTAGCCGCCAATCGGGCTATTTATAGTCCCCCGACCGAGAGCCACGCGAGAGAAGATTTCGTCTTCGGCCGCCGAGAAGCGAGAGAAGAGAGGGACACCATCTAGGAGAGGAGAGGGTCGAGCTAGTTGACTAGGGTTGCCCTAGCCGACGTGGGAACCTTGCACGGAAGACCACGTCGGAGTTCCCGGAGCTAGAAGCAAGATCAAGGAAGGATCCCGGTGGTGATCTTGTGTATGTATCATTGTTATAGTTGAATTATCAAGTTGAATCTTTTCCCAGCGATCAAGTGTTTCCTCGAAGATTTCGTTTTTCGATCGGCTTTGCTTATTCCAATTCTATTCTCGAGATAGATTACATAGGGTGTTCTTGTAGCCGCGGTGGCTAGAGGTACACGCCGGATCCTACGAAAGAATCTCGACTTGTCTTTTGACTCGCCCTAAGCTCCCCGCATGAATAGGGATACGTTGTGACGAACGGGGGTCTCGAAAGGCGGATGTTTTCGGATTTGGACGGGAAACCACGATTTAAAGAGGCTTTTATTAAGATTCGATTTGCTACTTCTTCTTTTGCTTGGAACTTCAACAAAAGGCTTACCCCGATCCCTCTAGATCGGTTTATCTACCCAATCTTACTTTGTTTTCTCCGGTTTTTAGTAGATTAGATCTGTTTTGTGTCTTTAACTTAAATGCATTTGGTTCTTTATTGAAGATTGCGGTTATTTGGCTTTAATAGATTAAGTCTTGCGTCACACATTTGTTCCACGGATTCGATACCTTGGGTTCACCACTCGAGGGAAGAAGGGTCCCTTGACTACGACGGGAGACTTGTACGCTTGCGAGTCACGAACGAACTTTGATACAACTATTAACCGTCAACAAGCCCCTTTTTCTGGCGCCGTTGCCGGGGAACAAGTGATCAAGATTTGATTTTTTATTGCTTTTTTTTGTAATTTTCAGTACTGATTTTGTTTTATTTTTGCATCTACTAAGCTTCGATCATCCTCAAAATACATCTAATCTAGTTTATCTAACTCTAGTCTTTATAGATTTGTTTTGTTTTCTAGTTTTTTTTTTTGCATACTTTGTTTATTGCTAACCCTAACAGGAGATGGACGGCTACCTCTCCAACAAACCCAATAATTTTGTGGATGATCCGAGAAAAACTTTACGAGGCTAAGGAGACGCGAAGCACATCAAGCTAAAAAGCTGGATTTTGTAGATTCGGAGTCGGAAGACGAAGGATCGCGGGGAATCTCCGGAGAATTCACCACCTCAAAGTCCGCGGGAGAATCGACTTCCACCAATGGGTGACCAACCACCGGAAGAACGCAAGATTGGGGAGCTATGCACCCCAGACATCATCGACCTACCAATCTTGAACCTCGAGGAGATCGGAAGACCGTTCGAGATCAAGACCTCAACCATCCGCATGGTGCAACATTCACCCTTCACCGGCAAAGAGGATCCGAACCTTCACCTCCAAGCATTCATTCAAGCGTGTCGGACTTTCAACATGGATGGGGTGACTCAAGATCAAATGAGGGCAAGGCTTTTTCCGTTTTCACTACTCGGGAAGGCTTTGCAATGGTTCCACTCTCAACCGGCGGAGACGGTGCAAAATTGGAACACGTTGATGAAGGCTTTCATGAAGGAATACTACTCACGGGTAAAACTCAAAGCTTGCGTAATAAGATTGCCACCTTTGTTCAATATCCTACGAAACTATCTCGGAGGCATTCGAGCGCTTCAACGAGTCAGTACACCGGGCGGTTCCACATCACAAGTTCCCGAAAGAAGACCTCGTGCAAAAGTTCTATCAAGGACTCACCATGGCGTCTAGGACGATCATCGATGCATCGGCGGGAGGATCTATCATCGAGCTTACACCGACGGAAGCTTTCACGCTATTCAAGAAGGTCGCGGATAATGACACGTGGGCGTCGTCCGGCGCCTACATCCGGCTCAACCCATGGGGAACGTCAAAGGAGTCTTGCAAGTGGAGAAGGAAGACATACTTGAAGGCAAGATCGACTCGCTCATGAGGAGGTTGGAGAAGATGGAGATAGAAAAGAAAGAGGCTCAAGACTTGAAGGCCGCCGAAGCAAGATCCACATGCGAAGAATGTGGAGAGTATGGCCATGTCCGCAAAGATTGTCCGGAGGAAGCCAAAGTGCTCGACTACATGAGGAAGGGAGAATTGCCAAACTTCCGCTACGGGCAAGGTAGGCCTCAATTTAATGCAAGCTCATCTATTCCTAACGCGGTTCCACTTAGGATACAATTGAAGGAGTTCATGGATGAGCAAGCTAAGATCAACAAGGACACCGTCACCAAGTTCAAGACCATAGACAAGGTGTTGGAGAACATCGATAGCAAAGTGACGGAGGTCGGAAGTTCCAATCATCTAGTGCTCAACATGATGAAGATGCTCGAGACGCAAGTTGGACAACTTGCGGGGGCGCCTCACTAATGATGAAGGGAAGCTTCCGGGACAACCCAAATGTCCCGAATCGGCGAAGGCCATTCAAACACGTTCGGGGAAGGAGACCGAAGATCCGGAACGTTCCGCGGGAGCAAGGAAGCTTAAACCGTCCACCGAGGTGGAAGGAGCTGCTAAAGAGAAGGTTACGGGGATCGTCACCGAGGAACCCGAATTCGAGATGCCGGAGGATGACACGAGGATACCGCAACTCAAGCCACGCTACTTCCGAGGTAAACTTGACAACCACTTTGAGAAGTTCGTGGAAGTTGTGCGTAGACTTAGCATCAACATGCCATTACTAGATGCCCTACAAGTACCTACATATTCTCGTTACTTTAAAGATATACTTGCAAATAAATATGAGATAGCAACACTCGGGGTAGATCATGTCAAGATGTCCGAGGAGTGTAGTGCGGCTATTGCTTATGGGCTAGAGAAGCAAAAAGACCCCGGATGCCCTACAATTCCATGTTCAGTTGGTTCTTTCAACTTCGAGAAGGCGTTATGCGACCTTGGAGCTAGTGTGAGTGTCATGCCGAGGGATGTGTTCGAGAAGCTACGCCTACCGATGGAGCCTACGGGAATATGTTTGGAGTTGGGAGACAACTCCATTCGCTATCCCTTGGGCATTGCGAAGATGTACCCGTGAAGATTGGACACCACTTCATCCCCGTCGACTTCGTTGTGCTCGAGATGGGAGAGAGGGAGAAGCCGCCGCTCATCCTAGGGAGGCCGTTCCTCAAGACCGTGGGAGCTACTATTGATGTTGGCAAGGGGGAGATCATGTTCGATATCAACGGAGAAAGGAGTTCCTTCAAGTTCCGTCCAAGGATTGAGGCATGCAACATGATTGGAGTAAAGGGAGAACCAAAACAAACGGAGGCGCTGAAAAAGAAGAAGGAGCCGAAAAAAATGAACGTAACGAAAATCAAAGAAGGTGTTGCATCCGTCAAGAAAAAGGAAGAGAAGCGACTCGTGAAGCCAAAAAAATGACTAAGCCAACTAAGCCAGAAGTCAAGCCCGCGCCCAAGATGGTGCGGAAGTGGGTACCCAAGATTGCAACGCCCGCAAAGAGCGTTGATCCGGAGTAATCAAGTGAAGAAGTCTAGCTATAGACTATAAACGAAGCGCTAGGCGGGAGGCAACCCGTTTCGTCAAGTCAAGTCAAGAATAAGCTACGGGAGGACAACCCGATTCCAGGTTTTTCGAGTCTTTTTAATAATTTAGTTTTTGAGTTTTATTACGCAAAGACATTAGACTTAGAAGTGGTTGAACAATATTAGAGACATAATTCTTGATTGAATGTTTGCTTTATCATTAACCCTTTGCATGAACCTTCCTATGTGCTTGTTTGATTCTTTTCTTTTCGAGAAACCCCTCAACCAAATAATTTCAGAACCTTAACTCAACCTTTCACCCTCATTATGGTGCTGAGGTTGGCTTATTTTTCATGCTAAAACCACACGAGTAGAGCCACGATTTATATTCAAGTGTTATAAAAATTCAGCACGTGGTAGGACTCGCGTGAACCTAGAAATCGAAGCTTTTGGTTGGTTTTAAAAATCTTTATCCTTGGTTTCTCTAGGATTAGAATTTTTCTAAGCCTATTCTAATTTTGTTTCATTCAAAATCTTTCCTATTTAGCCAAAATTAGAACCTAAACCTATGCCCCCATGATCAAGCCGGGAAAACGTTCGCTCTCAACCGATGAAAGCAAACTATACCGGTGAGACCGAAATCGACGTAGTCGAAAAATATTTTCGACTCACATTTGTTTTTAATGGTTCAAAAACTTCTCTAAAATTATGCTCGAGCTCTTGCATGGCTCTGAAAAATATTTTAAAATTGGAATTAGAGGAGTGCTTAACCTTAAACACACCTAAATGGAGGCAATCAAGTTTGAATTAATCATGCATGCACCATTGGATTCCCTTTTATCAACTTTCACCAATTCCACATGCAAAGGACAAGCATGGTGGGCAGCAAGCATCAACTTTGCAGGATTTTCATGGTGGCATGTGAAGCAAGTGGAGCTAGGGAGCATGGACATGACCCAAAGCATGGAGCATCAAGTGGGAGGACCAATAATTCAAGAAAAGGAGTGGACGAGAGCGTTTGGGCGGTGCAACTCGTGGAGCACGCGGGCGGGGAAAGTTGCGGAGGCGAAATGATCGTGCTTCGGGAGAAAGACGCGCCGAGGAGGAGCCGGAGGACCCCCGGGCCGGCCGGCCCGGCCGGCCGGCCTGCCCTATAAAACCAGCCCCCCGGCGCCCGTCTTCTGCAGGCAAGCTTCCCTCTCCTTCCCTTGTTAGTGTGTTCAAGTTTGTGTGCTCAGAACCTCCGTAGACTTAGCCAACCATCCCAAGCTTGATAGCTCAAGAAAAATCCACATTCTTAAATCCACTCAAAGTCCACATCCGAAGCAAAGAGTTTAAGTGCCTAGTTTACCGGTTGCAACCCGGATTTTTAGTTGAAGAAAGAGTGCAGCAACCATGTGGAAGAAGACCACAAGTCTCTTCTCCAAGAAGAAGAGTTCGTCGTCGTCCAAGCCGTCATCAACCACGTCTTCGAGGAGGCACTCGGTTTCCGAGTCTCCCCGGAGCATGGAGACGGACACGGCACCACCGAGGAGGAACGACGCTCTCCTCCTTGGTGGTATGAGAGCTGCGAGAAGCACTTCCATGAGGTTCACCGAACCTCGTGGGCACACGGAGGAGCAGCCCGCGCCACCACGACGATCGACTCGCTCAACCGCACCACCTCCTTACACCCCGACACAATCTTCGTACGGCTTCATCATCTTGACGGCGGCGGAGGAGGAGAGGCTCGCCAATCTTGAGAAGAGGCTTGTGCCAAACGTCGAGTTCGACGACCAAGCACTCCACACCTTGGGTTTTCGCACCGACATATACTACATGTTGGGGCACCTCGGGTGGGTTCGGTTCTCCAACGGAATATCGGTGGATACCCACTTGGGTTACGCCTTGGAAATTTTAATGACTATTGCACCCATCGTTGATGATGATGGGGTGCAAAGCTTGTCATTCCGGTTGGAGGGAATCGAGCAAGTGGTTCCCTACGAGCACGTTAGGGAGCTGCTTGGATTCCACAAGGGAGCTCCGGAGAAAGTTGACGTGCCTCCCGGCATGTTGGCGGAATTTTGGGGCATGATCTCCGGAGATGCCCATCAACAACGCAAATGCATCCGCAACCCCATTATCCGGATATTTCACTCTTGGATGTGCAAGAGGGTATTGGGGAGGATGAGGGAAACAAAGGTGACCGACACGGAGTTGAATTGGCTATACTCGGCTTTAATTGCCAGGCAGCCAATTGACCCCTCTTACCTCATGATCAACCGTTGGTGTTGTGAAGCAACATCGGGGGCGGGTGATATTGGTTCGGGGTGTTACCTCTCCATGTTGGCCTTTTCCTTGCGACCGGGGATCGCAAGAAACCCCGCTCACCTTTTGCGTGGTACCTCTCTCGGTTTTGAGTACTTGCGGCAAGGCAAGTACATTAGTGGAGATGAGAGAAGAGGTTATCGATTGGCCATTGTGAACCCCCCTTCCGGATGAGAGGCTTAGGCTTTTCACCGAAGGAAGGGAAGATTGGTTGGAAGAGGGACTACTTGTCCCCGCAAGGAAGAACAAAAGAGGAAGAATCGTAGAGGAGGGAACATCCTCCGCACAAGCGAGTGGAGCACAACCCAATGTGCAACCATTCGGCGGAGTTCCTCCTCCGCCAAGTTATTACGGAGGGTCTCAACAACAAGCATGGGGGGTGGTGCACCGGTACCCCCACAAAATTATTTTGTGCCCAACGCTAACTTCGCGGAGTCCTACGCTCATCATCCCCAACCACAACAAAGCATGGCTATTATTGGAGGGTATGCTGCAAGAAATGCTCAAAATATCGCAGCCATCCAATCCAACGCAGCCCAACTCGGTGAAGGCAACGCAAATATTGCCTTTGAACTTGGACGCCTTCACCTTGTGGAGCCAAATCAATTCGACGGAGGAAGCGTTCATTCATATTATGAGCAAGGGTATTATTTTCAAGACTATCAACATCAACCACCGGCGGAGGACTAGAAGATTTAGGAACTTTAGTTTTCTTTTCTTTTCTTTTTCTCTGTAATTTTCAGCTTTTGCCTATGTGTGTTTGCGTAGTATTTTCTGTTCTTTATTTAAATTTCAGCAAGCATGTTTGTTTATTTTCAGTGTGTATTTCAACTTGATATCACCATTAATAAAGTCACCACCTTGATTATATCATTGGAAAAGTTACAAAATTCGTGCCATGATGATGTATGATTAAAATTGCAGCTTTGTTCATCTTTGTAGTTGATTTATGCATGTTTAAGCTAGTGCTCTCTTAAAAATGCAGATCTGAATTTATTTAAATGCTAGCTTAATTTTCAGCGGAGGTTATGATTAAAATAAAGACCCATAGTGTTTAATGTGCTCTCAAGTTATGAATAGATTGAAGATGTCTTTTATGCTCAAAAATATTGCTAACCTTGTCACAAATATCACTTGTGTGTTGCTCAACCTATCCAAAGCCTTATATATATTTGAGTGCAAGAACCTTAGTGTACAAGATTTATTTTTGAGTGAGTTATTGCAGGCCATGATTTCTCTGGCCCGAGACTAAGAAGCTGGTCATTCCGTTTTTGCGTATCTATCTTTTTGCTAGCCTTTTATCCGTGCATTGTGTATCCCCGCATCGGTGATCTCACAAACTTCGCCGGATATCCACCCTTAAACCAAATATCATCTTTTTGTGATTACCTCCTTGATCACAACCTATCATTGAGGATGGATCATGAATTCAAGGAAGATCGCAAGACGGTGCCAACATTGAAGATTTCAAGTATCTCTCCAAGGAAAAATATCTCCGGTACCTACCTTATTTTTCGCCTCTTTGCTCGAGGACGAGCAACGTCTAAGCATGGGGGAGGAGGTAGGTACGGTGCAGTTTTAGAGTTCAAAAGGGAGTATTTTAAAAAAAATATATAATGATGAAAGAAAAAAAATCCAGTGATATTCATGACTTTCAAGGTATAGAAAATCAAAACTTCGTTGTGAAAGTCATGGACTGAATAAATGACGAGGAAAGAAAAAAAAATGAATGAATGAAAGAAAGAAAAGAATGAGAAATATAAGAAAGAAAAAATATATTTGTGCGTAAAGTGAACTCCCCGGTTCTCTAAGAGTGCATTCAAGGCTTCAAGATAAAAAGATCCATTCTCATTTTCCAACCATGTGCAATCCGATAACGAGGACTTCCTTTGTGCCTCGGGATCACTCTTTGCCATTTGCACATGTCCACCTATCTAAAAGTGTGTGTATTTTTCTCTTTCCCCTCCTTGATTTAACATTATTTTCCAATGACCTTTTTGACGAGTCTCGGTAAGACCATGAGAAGCTTGTCTTGTTTTGACAACACCTCATTTATAAATTCTTGTTAGGACTAAACTTTCCCAAAGCTCCATATAAAGCCTACCACATATATATGAGAGGGAAAGGAGTAGAATATATAGGCTTGAGAGACAAGTGAGATGAGAGTTTATGAGCAATACACGAGATGATTTAAATTTGTGAACTTGGTTTTAGCTTTTCTTATCTCGTTCTTTATTTCAAAAATTCTGAGATCTATTTAAAACTTTGTGAGCATGTTAATACTTGTGGGATAAGCTTAATAAGAATCTACCCTCCGTAGAGATGAAGGCTAGTACATTATGGAACTTTAATGAATTAAAATTTTGAGAGCATTATGTTTTCTCATGTGTAATCAAGTGCAAAGTTTAAACATTGTTTAGCAATGATGATATCCATCGAAGGCTTACTCGAGGACGAGCAAGGTTTAAGCATGGGGGAGATGTTGACGGTGAAAATCCGTCAACCTAGCCATGAGTTTACCTTCGGTGTTGGCATGAGTTTTATACCTTATCCATTGGTACTAACCCCCATGGTATAACAAGTTCACGTGTGCATGTCGTTTTTGGAGTTTAATGTTTATGCGGGGTTTTAGTGTTGAATGCAAGACTTTTGGGACAAGTTCATCAAGCACCTCATGACAAGACTTTGAAGTCCGAACAAGTCATGCAATGAAGCAATATTAACTCCAAGAAGCGGGGACTTGATCCGAGAAGACGACGGACTCCGGGGACACGACCGGAAAAGTCTTGAATCTTGCAAGACAAGGAGTTGAGTCCAATTCGGAGAGAAACCGACGACATGGACCTACATGCGAAGGGGGAAGCATCCGGGAAGCAAGGGAACCGACCTCGGGCAAAGGAGCCCGCGGGGCCGGGCCTAAATGGGCCCGGGCCGGCCGGCCCGGTCCGGTCGGCCCGGGCCCATTTAGGGCCCAAACACGTCGCCCTTTGCCCTAGCCGCCAATCGGGCTATTTATAGTCCCACGACCGAGAGCCACGCGAGAGAAGATTTCGTCTTCGGCCGCCGAGAAGCGAGAGAAGAGAGGGACACCATCTAGGAGAGGAGAGGGTCGAGCTAGTTGACTAGGGTTGCCCTAGCCGACGTGGGAACCTTGCACGGAAGACCACGTCGGAGTTCCGGAGCTAGAAGCAAGATCAAGGAAGGATCCCGGTGGTGATCTTGTGTATGTATCATTGTTATAGTTGAATTATCAAGTTGAATCTTTTCCCGGCGATCAAGTGTTTCCTCGAAGATTTCGTTTTTCGATCGGCTTTGCTTATTCCAATTCTATTCTCGAGATAGATTACATAGGGTGTTCTTGTAGCCGCGGTGGCTAGAGGTACACGCGGATCCTCCGAAAGAATCTCGACTTGTCTTTTGACTCGCCCTAAGCTCCCCGCATGAATAGGGATACGTTGTGACGAACGGGGGTCTCGAAAGGCGGATGTTTTCGGATTTGGACGGGAAACCACGATTTAAAGAGGCTTTTATTAAGATTCGATTTGCTACTTCTTCTTTTGCTTGGAACTTCAACAAAAGGCTTACCCCCGATCCCTCTAGATCGGTTTATCTACCCAATCTTACTTTGTTTTCTCCGGTTTTTAGTAGATTAGATCTGTTTTGTGTCTTTAACTTAGATGCATTTGGTTCTTTATTGGAGATTGCGGTTATTTGGCTTTAATAGATTAAGTCTTGCGTCACACATTTGTTCCACGGATTCGATACCTTGGGTTCACCACTTGAGGGAAGAAGGGTCCCTTGACTACGACGGGAGACTTGTACGCTTGCGAGTCACGAACGAACTTTGATACAACTATTAACCGTCAACGCCTTCTTGGGCGTCCTCTGCTCCGCGGGCGCCCCCCCCCCCGGGGTTTTTGGGGGGGGGGGGTGCATAAAGGGTGTCTAAGCCATAGGCGGATGATAGAGGAGTTACGATGTCTTCGGGAAGTTCTTGGGCGATGGATTCGAACATCTCTTCGAAGTGATCAAGATCTTTGAACTGATCTTGCGCATCCCTTTCTAGCCAGGCAACTATTCCTTTAAGCCTTGATAACACTTCATCTGACAGAGGCTGGTGTACTCTTTCCATCACCTCGGCACCTGGATTGCTCTCTGACGGTGGGCTGGATAATGATAGAGCCTGATCCTGAAGAGCGGTATTGCCGAGTTAAGAGTGCTAAACGTGATGGTAGCAGAGTTAAGTGCAGATGGATACCTCATGGCTGGTTTCTTGAGCAGGGGCAATCACAGGTGGAGGAGGTACTCCAGGTAGAGCCGAAGCTTCCGAGCCGGGGAGATGTCGATGCGCATGCGCCGGTAGCTCGTGGGTTTCGGGCCGATGAGGAGTAGGGTCTACCTCTGTTGGTATTGTTGTCTGCATGACCAACGGTGATTGTGCCCTTGGAGGACTTGATGGCTCATTTTCGGATTGGGAGATTCATCTCTAGAGAATTTATCGCTTACGCGAGAAGGTGATGAAGATGAGATCTCCATCGGGATAGGCAATTCGACCCTGGATGGGTTTGCTTGTTGAGTCACCGGAACATCAATCAAACTTTGTTCTTCCACTTGTTTCTTCGCAAATATCAAGTCACAAGGGTAAGTGCCGGTGTTCATCCTTAAAAGAGGACAATGAAGGTCATACTGTGGATGGGGCATTGGCGGTGCTCGACACCGAAGATTGTTGGGCTGCGGTCCGAAAATGCACAACGATATGATTCATCAAGAAAAGGGGTAATCTTGTAATCAAGAGGGTAAAGGATTTTACCTCAACAAGCACCTTCTTGACAGTTCTTCTCCTCTTGGCACTTGGAGGAGCAATCGGATGCGGACCTTGCCTCTGTCGGCAGCAAGGCTAGATAGGCCGGGATGCGTTGTAGCGTACCTGGACATCGGTTGAGCCGAGTTGTGGATTTGAATCCCGTCTTTGAGATTGGGCCTTCGACATTGTAAGCAATATCCCCGGCTCGAGGGGCGGGCACCGTGTTCGTGGACAAGAAGATGAAGGTCGGAATCATGAATAAAGAGGACATGTCCGATCCCGAAGTATATTATATTACCTCTCGAAGTTGGCGGGAAATCGGGCATCAACTCGCACGAGAATACGTGGACGGGCTCACTCGAAGATGTGATCATGGAATTCTTGCCACCGGGGAGTTAAAGGTGGGGTGAGCTATGGTTGTGGGCATAAAAGGACGGTATAGATAGTAGGGCTACACACATATTGGAAGACCCTCTCGCTGTGCATGCTCTCTTTGATTTCCTCCCTAGGCTTAAGGAATTCGTGCAGAAATAGCCTTGGGGGCATCTGTCCACACCCAATTTGCCTGGCCGTTACATTGGGCTGGTAATATTTATAAGTGCTAGCATTTAGCCTTCCTCCATTGAACTCGGCCGGCAGTATGCATGGGCGGATTATGATGTTGAGGATCTCTAAGAATCTCCCATCTTGATGGCCGAGCTCAAAGGAAAATTCAACGGGGAAGGTCAAGGTGTCATTATCCGGATAAGGGAGCCGGAGAGGATTGGGGAAACCTTTGAAGAATAACTCGAAGAGGCTGGCCGATGTCTTGCCGAACAAGAATGGTTGAAGCCTCTTCTCCATAATTCGGCATCCTCTCGGTAGCTTGGGGCTCTCCTTCGGGGTAATTGGATAAGGGGAAGAACCCGGAATTCAAATCGACACCAACGATCGATGCATGTGGAGCTGCAGCCACATTTGAATGAACCACCAAGGGCCGTTGACACACGCTATCCTTTGGCTGGTATACATCTGGGTGACAGTCTGGTGAAGCATATGATATACACTGCCCAAGAAGAATTTTCCCAGAGGAAGGCGGTTGCCACTGGCCAAATGGGACGCCATTGCGATATGATTCGAGGGTAGGCTCGTTGGCTTTACCACAGAAGACAAATCTACACAGCCACATATTCAGAAATGCTCTGTATTCAACGGCACCCAGGGGATTGTCTTTCATGTGTTTCAAGATGTAATTCTTGTATCCGTTCCCCGGCTTCACCCCTGTTTGCCGTGAGGAATTTTTGAAGTTCCAAGGCTGAACAGGACCCGTGATGTCAAGGCCGGTGATCATGTATACATCGGCCAAGGTAGGAGACATTGGGCCGTGGCCAAAGAGGAAGGCGTTGACGCCATTCGACCGAAGTGGCGGGCGGCTATCGGGAGGTCTTCGTTCTTAGGGGTCTCGGCCACGGATAGCTCCGAGCACCGGGAGATACGGAGGGTATCCGGGTTGGTCAATCCACTCTTGTCCGCAAGGATCCTCCGATACCACGTTTTCCGGCGTGCAATTGGAGTTAAAGGCCCAGTTCTTGAAAGCGTCTTGCCATTGAGGCGGTGGAGACGAGCCGCTTTGAAGGGGATTCTGCGGGATTCGAAGTTGCGATAAAATCTCGAGGGTCGGAGTTCCCCACAAGACCAAGATAATAAGATCTCGAATTGGCCTCGGTGCGGATCAAAAGCTTGGTAGAAAGCTCCGGGAGGAAAGCGGAAAAGGAAATCTCGGGTAAAATTGAAAACCTAAATGCCGAACGAAGCTTACGGGGGGATGAATTCACCGAGCATCTTGGTTACGAGCTGCCATTGGAAGTTTGAGCTTGGAACGAGGGGATTTAGGGTTGGATGCGGACGAAGATTCGGCGGATTGCGAAGAAGCAAGGTGTTGACGGATTTGATCTAAAGATTCGTGGTCTGGAGTCAATTGTCGAACAAAATTACTTTTATCCCACAATTGAAGGGGCATGTGTTAACACCAAAATTTGGTAAGGAGTCCGACTTGTGGGTCCGGTTCGATAAAGAGTCCGTCCGGTGGAAGGAAGGATCTTTTCGAGAGATATTCGGCAAAGAAATGCGGTCGGCCATCCGCTCCGGTTCGGCAAAGGAACAAGAGAGCTGATTTTGCGGGATTGGACGGTGACGTGGCTCAATCACGGGGAACGAATGGATGGATAGGCGATCAAGCTTAGAGATAAGTTAGGCAACGAATCCATTCGAAGTTGTACTCAACGGGGTATAAATATGACCCCCGAATGTATGTAAAAAAACAATCAATCATTCTTCAATACACACCGGCCTTACGCCAAACCCTAGAGTCCTTGTCGTGTCGTCGAGTTCTTCAAGAGGGCCAATCGATCCGTCGACCTCCGTGAGTACCGCAACCTTGTATCATGTCTAGTATCATGCGGTGGATTTAGATCGATGCAAGTAGTCTTGTTACCATGCTTCGTGTCATGCGGTAGATTCAAGCTTGGTTCAAGAGGGTTTCTTGTTAGATCATGAGCCATGCGGTAGGCTAAGATCTAGCTTGAGGCTAGTTATCGGTTCTATTGGATTTTGGCAAGATCCAATAGATTCATTAAGTTACCCCGTGTTATCTTGAGTTTTACTTTATGTTTTAATTCATGTAGCACACCTTTGCCCAATCTAGATAGGTTTGGATCGGCTTTATCTCTTTTATGATCCTTGTTCGAGTAGATTTCATATTTTAACACGTGGATCTTACACTTTCCAATAGCCGAAACCGAATCGATCTAGGTTGTTACGTGTTGCGGGTTCAAGCTTGCTAACGTTCGTATAAATCTTGAAAGAGCCGGGTATCATGCGGTAGATGCGGAGGTTTTTGGGTTGCTTTGGAGCTAATCATCCGGTGGATTAGATTCCCAAATCAATCGATAGATTTATTCGTTTGGTAATGTTTGTTCCTTCTTCATGGACCCCGAATCGGTCGTTCGGCCGTATTCGGTTATGTTCCTTCACGAGTAGAACACGTGCGTTATTCATGCTTTGGATGATGTATGCTTTTAGCTTTCTATATTTAGATTGTATCATGCGGTGGATAGATCTATTTGTAGAAAGTGGTACGGTTTTTCATGCAAGTTGTATCATGCGGTGGATAGATTTGCTTGATATCGTACTCGACGGGTGTTAAAGTAACTAGACATGCGGTGGACTAGTGCTTTGAATCTATGCATACTTGTTTAATACATGATCATGTTCGTGCTTCGCTTTATTTACTTATTTAATGCTAATTTCCATGGGGATCGGTCATGGCCTCGTGCGTACGTAATTCTTGTTCGAACAAAGTTCGATCGCTGTCATGCTCACGTCATCCATTCGGCAGTGTTGCCTTTTCCTTTACGGTTTCCCGAATGGTTCTAGTTTGTTGGCAGATAGCTTTCTATAGCTATATGTCGTCTCATTTGGCTTCTTAGCCGTAAATATGGAACTGTCTGGTACCACCCGGCAAGTTCCAAGCTTTGGTATTTAACTGCTTTATCTTTTGTTAATTTTCAGGAAAAATTGATTGGCACGTCTTTCGCTCTCGCGCGTGTGAAGCCAGCTTTGTTCGGCTTGCTGTGTGTTTGGCGTTGAGTGCACTTTTTGCGTCAACACACTTTTTGGCACGCCCAATGGGACCCAGCCGAATAGATTCAAGATGCCTGAAATCGCAGACCTCATGGATGTCAACCTTGAAGATCTCTCTCCAGAGCAGCGGCAGCAACTCCAAGACGTCGTGGACCAGTTTCAGCAGAAGTGTCTGCTGTCGTTCAAAAAGAATAGAAGCGGCGTCCCGTACCTAAAGAACGAGATGCCCAGAGTATTGCTGCCAGGGGAGAGTGATACCACATCCCGGCGGGGAAAAGGAGGAGTGCATGCGGGTGTTCCGGGGAATCCGCGGATTACATGCTTAGCAAGCATAACAAGGCTTTCCTCGGTGCGCTCCGGCGGATGATGGTGGCCGTCTTCGGCCCCGGCATGGAACAAGCGTTCGGCGAAGCGTCCGTCCGGGGAGGCACGCGTGGGCCCGGGCGAATCAAGCTCTCGGCCGCCACTTCGGAGCCCGCCGGTGCGGCCTCCTCCCCAAAGCGGCCCGGAAGTCAAGCGTTCCGGCCTCCGCCGCGAGCCGGCCCGGGAAGCGGCCGGTTCAACCTCCACTTGCGAGGCCTCGGGACGCCCAATCCGGCCACCACCGCGGGCGGCACGGAGTCAGCACCGTGCAACAGCCGAATCCGTACCAACCCACGTACGGAGACTTAGCATTCGGCTCGACCGGCGCCCCGCTCACTTCCGGCCAGAGGATTGCTCCGGCGACTAGCGGCGCGAGAGAAACTTGTACGGCGGTGGCTATCATGAGGTGGGGAACTACGGGGCGTTTGATGCTTTCCCACATCCAGGATACGCGCCGGTGCGGGCGCGCGGGGAGGATGACGCCTGGGTGCGGAGAATGGCCGAATTGATGCAAAATCGGTTCGGCCTCAAGCCAAAAATGCAAGGACCCGCCTATAAGCCGCCATTCCCGGGAATGGTACTACAATGTGCTCTTGCCACCAAGGGTGAAGCCGCCAACGGAGTTCACAAAATTTTCGGGGCAAGACGACACGAGCACGGTCGAGCACATTGCTCGTTACCTCATGCGGCTCGGGGAGTGTTCGGCCGAGAAGACTTTCGGGGTCCGCTACTTCGCCGCATCGCCGACGGGTCCCGGCGTTTCGGTGGTTCTCGTCCCTGCCTCTGAATCGGTTGCCGGATGGAAGGACTTGGAGCGGAAATTCCACGCTCATTACTTCGGCGGCGGCTCGGAGAAGAAGGCGATTGACCTTGCGACCATGAAGCGAGAGGCATAGCGAGACACCACTGGAGTTTCTCGGAGGTTCAGGGAGGTCAAAGGCATGTGCTTCTCGCTTAACTTGCCGGATGACCAGCTGGCTGACATGGCTGTCGCCGGGATGCTACCGGCCGTACGCGAAAAGTTGTTCGGGATGGAGTTTGAGAATCTGGGGCAGCTATCACAGAAGCTGTCATTGATGAGCAATCAGGCGTATGGCTTTAAGAAGGACGCCAAATTCGGCAAGCAGCACGACGTCGTTGGCGTCTACAACCAGTTCTTGGACAAGGCTGATATGTTCGAAGATTCTGATGATGAATTGGATGTAGCCGCGGCAGAAATCATGTGGGGGAAGGAGCCTTTGACAATGAATCAGCGCTGGGTCAAGCAGACCAAGGGAACTTATGATTTCGATATCACGAAGGCTGATAAATTGTTTGAGCTCTTAGTGAAAGAAGGCCGAATCAAGCTGCCCGAGGGGCATTCCATGCTTCGGCCCGATGGAGTTAAAGCAAAACGTTACTGTGGTTTCCACGATAGGGATTCACACTCCATCAATGATTGCGGGGTCTTCGGGATGAAGATCCAAAAGGCTATCCGGGAAGGCCACCTCAAGTTCGATAACAAAATGAAGGCTGGATGGCCACCCCTTTCCTCTCGAGCATGGTGGGCTTTTACGTCAATGCGATAGCTGCCGAGGAAAAGGGAAAAGTCAAGGTCTTGACCTCGGCCCAGTCTAGACAAGGTGGAGCGGTGGACCCAGAGCGCCAGGTGACTCTGGAACAGATGCAAGGTGACGCCCCCGTATTCTTAAGAGTCACATCGAAATTGGGGAGTCATCCAGAGCCAAGCCCAGGGTGACATCGCGCATCCTCCTCAACAAGTGGCAGCGCCAGATTGAGAAAGAGCGTTATCAGAAGAGGCGCTACGAGGAGGAGCAACGCGAGGGCCGAAGAAGAGGCGCGCGAAGGGACCGGGGAGCGGTATGCGCGCGAGCGAGCGCGCGCGCGGGGATGCGCCTTCTTCGGGCATTGCTTTGGAATGAGGGTTTAAAGTTGCCCACGCCGAAGAACTATCGGAATGCGGTGACCGGGTATGTTGAGTACGGGCGGGGAAGCGCAATCGCCGATCCGTCCACGAAAGAATTGGAAGGGTCCACCCTAACGGGGGATCGGCGCCAAAAAATTGAAGTCATCGATCATCCCGGGAAGCGCCAAGGCGACCTCGGATGGGGCGATCAAGAGGAGGATGAAGATGACTACATGCGGCGAGAAGGGGCAATGGTGCCCGCCGGCCCGAGGAGAAGCCGGAAGAGACGGGTCCGGCGCTTGAGGAACCGCGAGATGAGGCGGGGCGGGATCCGGACGAGGCGGGGTGTGGCGCCCCAAGGACCAACCGGAGGGATCGAAGCGTTCGGCTCCTACGTGCATGGTATACTTTTTGCCGAACGAGTTCATGGCTCCCGCTAACCGGGTTATGCGGGGAGGAAGCTTCCTTCGATGATGAACGGACCGAGGGGATGATGGCCATGGCGGTGTTGGCCAAACGAGGCCATCTTCGATAAGCGGCCAAGAATCGTCATATGAGGCCGCGCGTACTTGAAGGGATACGTCAATAGCAAGCCATTGACCAAGATGTTCGTCGACGGTGGAGCGGCGATCAACGTAATGCCGTACACCACCTTCGAGAAGCTTGGCATGGGCCCGAGCGATTTGACGCCTACAAGCATCATCTTGAACGATTTCGCGGGAACCCCTCGGACACCAAGGGATGCGCTCACGTGGACTTGATGATCGGGTCCAAGACGCTCGCTTACCACCTTCTTTGTCATCGAAGGCAAAGGAGCCTACGCCTCTTTGCTTGGGCGGGGCCGGATTCATGCTAGCTCTTTGCGTCCCATCCACCATGCATCAACGGCTTATCCGGTGGGTGGACGATGAGATTGAGGTCGTCCAAGCGGATGACTCCGTGAGCGTGGCCAACATGGAACCGGCCCTTCGGGAGTACCAAGGCATCGATTGTTTCTCGGGGAAAGGCGGCGAGAAGGTCTGTTGAAACTGTCGGCGGTGATCAACGGTACCGATTCAAGCGGTCGGCTCTTATAGCAATTTTTAATGGAGAACCCCGTAGATGGCACTGATGGCAAATTAGGGCGAGGATTCATGTCGGCTGATAAACTGGAAGAAGTTGACATTGGAAGCGGTGATAAGCCAAGGCCGACGTTCATCAGTGCAAATTTGCAACCAGACTTCAGGGGGGGTTTGATTGAGCTTCTCAAAGAATACAAGGATTGCTTCGCACTGGGATTATTCGGAGATGCCTGGATTGGATCGTTCCATCGTCGAGCATCGGTTGCCAATCAAGCACGGTTTCAAACCATATAAGCAACCACCCCGGAAAATCTACAAGGATGAGGTATTGGCCGATGTGAAGAAGGAAGTGGAAAGATTACTTGATGCAAACTTCGTTCGGCCATGCGGATATGCGGATTTGGATATCTAACATCGTCCCCGTATACAAGAAGAATGGAAAAATGAGGGTTTGCATAGATTTCGGGGGACACGAACGAGCTACTCCGATGGACGGATACCCGATGCCTATTGCCGATTTGCCGATTGACGCCGCCGCTGGACACAAGGTGATCGGCTTCATGGATGGTAATGCGGGATACAATCGGATCTTCATGGCAATATAAGACATTTCAAAGACGGCCTTTAGATGCCCTGGTCATATAGGCCTATTCGAGTGGATCGTCATGACATTTGGATTGAAAAATGCCGGTGCAACCTATCAGCGAGCCATGAATTACATTTTTCATGAGTTGATCGGCAAGATTGTGGAGATCTACATTGATGATGTGGTAATCAAGTCCCTAAGTCATGACACCCATTTGGAAGATGTGAAAAGGACCTTGGAGTGCACCCGGAAACATGGTTTGAAGATGAATCCAAACAAGTGCGCTTTTGGGGTTTCAGCTGGAGAATTCTTGGGGTTTTTGGTCCACGAAGGAGGAATTGAAGTTGGCAAAAAGAGTATGAAGGCCATTGACGAAGTGGTTCCTCCAACTAACCTCAAGGAGTTGCGATCCACGCTCGTCAAGATCAATTTCGTAAGAAGATTCATATCAAATTTGTCACGGAAGGTCTTGCCGTTTTCTCCTCCCTTGTTAAAGTTAAAGAAAGATCGAAGTTCATTTGGGGCGACGAACAACAAAAGGCTTTCGATGAAATCAAGCAAGTACATGAAGGAGCCACCGATCGGTTCCTCCCCACTGGACAAGCCTTTCCGGTTGTACGTGGCGGCCGATGCCCAAACCATTGGATCGGCCCTTATTCAAGAATTTGAAGGAAAGGAGCGGGTATTAGCTTATCTTAGCCGAAAACTACTTGATCCCGAAACTAGGTATTCACCGTAGAAAAAGCTGTGCCTTTGCGTGTACTACTCGTGTACAAAGTTTCGGCACTCACTTTCCGTTGAATGCCGAATGCACCGTATATTCCAAGTTTGATGTGATAAAACATATGTTATCTATGCCAATTTTGAACGGCGGGATTGGCAAGTGGATTTTAGCTTTATCGAATTTGAGTTGAAGTTCGAATCGGCAAAAGCCATCAAAGGTCGGATCATTGCCGATTTCATAACCGAACATCGCGATCCGTCAATTGATTTGCTTGAGATTACCCCTTGGGCTTTGTTTTTTGATGGATCATCATGTGGCAAAGGTGGGGGAGTAGGGATCCTAGCGATTTCGCCTAGAGGTGAGATGTTCGAATTCGCCATCCCTATACGCCCCTTTGTCACAAATAATCAAGCGAGAATACGAGGCATTACTTCGAGGGCTTCGGTACTTGAGAGAAGCGAGGGGCCGTTTCGGTTGAAGTTTATGGAGATTCGGAGCGGTAATCAAGCAATTGAACGGCCAATATGAATGCAAAAGTGAAGCGCTGAGGAGTTACTACGAGGAGTGCAGGGAAATCTTGAAAAGCTTCCCATTGGTAACCCTACAGCACATTCCTAGAGAACATAACGAAGAAGCAAACAGGTTAGCTCAGAGTGCTTCTGGTTACAAAGAGAGCCAAGAAGCGTTTGCTGCGGAAGTGTGTGCACTAGGGGCGGATCTTGCAGGAGATGATTGGAGGAAAGAGATCGTTGATTACTTGAAGGATCCTTCCCGTAAAGTCTCTAGGAAGCTCAGGTACAAGGCCATAAAGTTCGTTCTTCTGGATGATAATTTATTCTATAAATCGTTGGATGGGGTATTACTACGATGCCTGGGTCCAGAAGAAGCCAAGAATATGATGAGATATGCGGAGCGCACCAATCGGCCTACCGTATGAATTGGGTTATCGGACAAGCCGGGTGCTTTTGGCCGACGATATTGGAGGACCGGCTGCGAGTATTACAAGGGATGTCGGGATTGCCAAAGGTTTGGGAATATTCAAAGGGTCCCCGCATCGGCATTGAATCCCATCATCAAGCCATGGCCATTCAGGGGTTGGGGTATCAACTTGATTGGCCAAATTAATCCACCATCTAGCAAGGGGCATAAGTTCGTGCTTTTGGCTACAGATTATTTCACTAAATGGGTTGAGGCGATCCCACTGAAGAAGGTGACGTCAGAAAACATGATTGAATTCGTCAAGGAGCACATCATCTACCGATTTGGAATCCCTCAGACAATTACCACTGATCAAGGGGCACAATTCGTGTCACTGGAGTTCAGAGAATTTGCCGAAAGCATGGGGATCAAATTGTTTAATTCCTCCCCCTATTATGCCCAGGCTAATGGTCAAGCAGAGGCTTCTAATAAGATCATGATCAAGTTAATACAAAAGAAGATCGATCGAGAAGCCAAGAAGGTGGCATTCGGTTCTCGGCGAAACCTTGTGGGCTTACCGAATGGCCCCCCATGGAGCCACAAAGACTTCTCCTTACGAGTTGGTTTACGGGCATCACGCAATTCTCGCCTTGGGAGATGCAATCGGATTCGAGGAGAGTGGTCTTTGCGAGAAGGATTTAAGCTCCAAAGATTACGGTGGCCTAATGATGGACGAGGCGGGAGGATTTACATATGATCCGTCTCAGGGCCCTGGAAAATATCGAGAAAAACAAACTGCGGGTTGCCAAGTACTACAATAAGAAGGTAAAAGTAAGGCAGTTTGCAGAGGGCGATCTAGTTTGGAAAGCGCTATTGCCGATTGGAACTAAACACAGTGAATTCGGCAAATGGTCCCCTAATTGGGAAGGACCTTTCCGTGTGGTCAGATGCGTCCCTGGTAATGCATATATATTGAAAACTTTGCTAGGAGAAGAATTTTCCGCTGCAATAAATGGAAGGTATCTCAAGAAATATTATCCTAGCATTGAGATCGATCGGTGATTACACACATACGGCACGAGAGATAGCCGGCACTCAAGAATGAGGCCGCCTTCGAACAAAAAATCCATGAACGGGTGTAACACCCTAAATTTCAACTTCGAATTTAATTAAAATTTGCTTAGCAACATTTTAATCTCGCTTAAGGAATATAAGGTTGTTGTGCTTTTATAGGCATTTAATTGTTTTTATTAATTAATTAATGAAATATAGGAGTTTCTTGTTGCATGCATCTTTGGTGCATTGTTTTTGGTTCTTTGGATTCAAATCTCGGTTTGAATTCGGAGTTTGTTTGAAGTTTATTTGGTTTGGAAACAAGGATTTGGATTTGAAAAAGAAAAAGGAAAAAAAAAAGAAAGAAACCCAAACCACCGCGGCGGCCGGCACTGCTTCCCCTATCGCCCCGGCGCCGGCCCACCAAATCCACTCCGCGCCCCCGTCGCCCGCTCTCGCCGACGGGCGGACCCCGCCCGTCGGCGTCTTACGACCCCACCGCGCCACCGGACCGGCCGAGGCCGACACGCGGGACCCGCGTGTCATCTCCTTCCTCGCGGCCGAGTCCGACCCGGACTCCGCGTGCGCCGCGCCCCGCCGTCTTCGCCTCGGCCCGCCTCCCGAGCCGGGCCCACGCCGCCGGGCACCACCGCGCCCTATTTAACCGCCGCCGCGCAACCCCGGGGTCCCCGCCCGTAACCCTAACGCCCCCCGAGCCCGCCGCCGCCCGCGCCGAAACCCCTAGCCGGCCGCCGCGCCGGGCCCGCCACCGCCGTTTTCCCCGTCGCCTTGAAGGCGCCGTCCGGGACCGCCGCGCGGTGAGGAACCTTCTCGTGTGGTTCGTTTGGCTCTCCGTGCCCCCGCTCCGCCGGCTCGTCGTCGCCGGTGATGGAGCTCCGCCGCGCCTCGCCATGCTCCGCCGTCCCTCGCCGTCGCCGCTTCGGGACGCCTCGGTTGGTTTCGCACGCGCGCGCTCGTCATCTCGGTGTAAATCTCGTTGCAAACGGCGCCCCCCGGTGCCGTTTCGGGTTCGCGCCGCCGCTCGCCGCGCGCGCGCGCCGCGTCGGCGCCGCCGCCGGCCGCGCCCCGCCCGGCTGCCGCGCTTGCTCGCGACCGGAGCCGCCGGATCGCAACCGCGCCTCGGATCGCGCGCGTCGCCGGTCAAGCCGGCTAGGTGCCGGTCAGCCGCCGCGCCTAACCCACGGCCGCCCGATCTGGATCCAAGGGACCAGATCAGCTCCCCGCGCGCTTTTGCAAATAAAACCCCGGGTTTTCTCTGTTTCACAAAAATACCCTTCCACCTTATAAAATCTTCACGATTTAGTCCTGTTTTCTTCTGTTTTAACCCTTAGCCCTAAAATTCTTTGCAAATAAGTCCTAAAACTTGTTTTAATCATAACTTCGTCGTTTTAACTCCGTTTTCAGCGTTCTTTATATCCACGCGATCGTCTCGACGAGTAGAATAGTTTCCTGTCGCTTTTGTTACTGTTTGAGGTGATTGGTGTACTGTTTCTTATTTATTTCCATTGCTTGCTTGTATGTGATGTGTGGAGCGTAGCGTACGAGCAATTCGGGGACTTCGCTCTTCGTTGAAGAGTATCAAGACCCCGAGCGGTTTCCGGTGCTGGTAGAAGGCAAGTCCTTGCTGCATTCCCGTTAAATTCCTATTACAACATGCATTTTAATTACACCGTTGTTTACTTTTGCTATGCATTAAATTGATGGGTCCTATTGTTAAGGTTCGACTAGCTTTGTTATCCTATGCCTTGATCAACCGGGTCTACTTTATGTTGGGTAGCATATGCTAGCGCTTCACTTGGTTTTGGGATGGTTTAATGAACACTTGTTAATATGGCTCTATTTCGTTATCATTTCATGTAATGCAAGAACACTTTACTTTGTTAATCGGAACATGGAGAACCACCCGGGAAAACAAGTACTACCACAAGACATATGGCTCTGTCTTGGCTTATTAATTAGTGAAGCTGGATGTTAGGTATGCTTTACCGATAAGGGTTGGGGGCGGCGGGTAGTGACGTATGGACTGCTCGGGCGCGGGTGTGGGCTTAGCTAAGACACGGTACTCGTCCGGGAGCTTTATACGTTGCACCGACCGGGTAACCTAGCGGGCGACCTTCATGCGGGGATCTTTGTAACGGCCTCGTAGCGTCCCTATGCAATCACACCTCGGAAGTGTGGTATGGTGCCTTGCAAACACCGCATGGTTGGGTCTAAAACTCCTTTGGGTTTTTACGCGACTTGTGGGTAAAGATGTACAACCTCCGCAGAGTGTAAAACTAACTAGTTAGCCGTGCTCACGGTCAAGAGCGGCCTGGACCCTCACATGATTAATTCTATGGAAGATGGAACTTTTAAACTTGTGCATTACATTTTATGGATCTGTTGCATTTTATTATCTGGGTTTGGTATATACTTACACTTGCTAGTAGCTTGTTGCTTAATAAAACTTGACCAACTAAAATGTTGACTTGCTTATGAGCCAACGACTTCCACCATAAAGCCTTGCATGTTGTTATAGAACTTTTTCCTTGCTGAGTACGACATGTGCTCACGCTTGTTGTTTATGTATTGCATCTACACTACCCGGTGCTGCTCGGATGGGCGTTTTGAAGACTACAATGATGAGTTTGATGGGTTCTAGGCGTCCGTTCTCCGATCATTTGCTCGTGGAGGACTTCTACGTGTGTTTCTTTTCCGCTCGTTAGCTACTCGAACGATTGTTTAGTTGAGACATTCGGTCATGTAATAACTGTTTAATACTCTCTTTACGCTTTTACACTGTGTTTTGGTATTCACTGCGTCGATGCATGTGTGTAACTTGATCCTGGCGCACATGTATTCTTGCATTCGGGTTTGTCCTTAAATCCGGGTGTGACAAAGTGGTACCAGAGCCGTGTTGACTGTAGGACGTTAGCCTAGTTAGAACTGGTCGGAAATTAAGGATTTTATAACATTAGAAGCCACACATAGCTTAGCTTGCTTTATTCTATTTTATTACATCTAATCTTGGTTTAATCTTATCCTTGTTTGCTTTTGTTATCTAAGCTTGATCTTGTCTCTTTTAGTAATCTGCACTGTCTCATCTATCTTAGATGGTTCGTCGGCTGAAGACCACGCGTTCGGGTGCCTACCGCTTTCCTAGGTACCTGGAGGACCAGGACTTCTACTGCTACTCAACTGACAGTGAGGAGCATCAGGAAGCTTCTGGAGAGGGAAGTGGAGCAAGCTCTGCTTCAGAGCAAGCTCCTCCGCCCGCTGTGATTGAGATATCGGATGATGAGCCCGAAGAGTCAGAGGAAGAGCAAGAGCCTGAGGAGGAGTCAGCTGAGGAGCCAGAGCAAGGAGATGATCCAGAAGACCCCTCAGATCCTGAGGACTCTGACCCAGAAGATGGAGATGCTGAGGATCACCCTGCGCCAGAGAAGTGGAAGGTGGTCATTTGTCATCACGATGGAGGGCATGCACGCTTTCCGTCTAAGTTGAGGAGGCTCTTCCGGCGTCTTCACTGAACGTGACGATCGACTACGTGGGACTGAAGAGGACTCACCCTCGCTACCCGACCCAGTGGGATGTGTCTGTGCGCATCCTGGAAGATAACCCGTTGGATGGGGGAGTGTACGAGGTTGTTGTCCATCAAGCTCTAGCTACCGAGCTACCTTCGCAGGCGGAAGAGATGATGCAGCTAGGAGGGCTCTATCCGCTTGGTGCTACGAGGAAGCTCATCACCTCACCAACTCGTGTGGGGAGATCTACCCCGTCGTCGCTGCGGAGCCGTGGGCGTGAAATTCCAATGGCCAATGAAACTGCGGGAGCACGCTATGCCATGCAAGTGGGTCACGTAGCCGCTCTCAATACCAACTTGGACGACACTCTCATGGAGCTTCAGGATCTCCGTGACCAGCAAGAAGAAGACCGCAGAGAGATCAAGAGGCTCAAAGCAGTGATCGCAGGCGAGGATGAAGATGAGGTGCAAGCTGATGGAGAGGACTGGCCTGCCATGTCGCCAAGACCTGCAAGAACAAGCTATGGTTCACTTGGGTCCCGCACCAGGATTATTTGGCCATAGGAGCTAGGTGTTAGAAGTCTTTATCTTTCTGTTATCGAGTCTGTAAACGTTAGAAACGACACGTTGGAACGATGAGTTAGATAGTGGTGTGCTTGAATGCTTGGTTTGTGAACATCTGTGATTTGGATTTTTGGTTGATTGCAATGTGTTGTGGATTAATGCCACAATGACATTGGTTTAGTAATAGAATTTGTTTAGTGGGTTTAAGTTCTGTTCCACCTATCTTTTATCTTATAATTTCGTAATTCTTTATCTATCATATTTTATCTATCTTAAGGAGTATTGTAGTGCTGAATCTGTTCGCGTTACTTCCTGACACAGCAGTACTGTTTTAATTTTATCTCGAGCTACAGAACTCCAAATTAAGTAAAACCAGTGGGGTTAGTTCACAAATTTCATATCTGATTTTCTGTCAAAAATTCAGCTATATCCAATTATTATTCTGGGAGTTATGGACGAAACATTGAGCTAACAGAAATCTGTCAATTCCTGCTGACATACCTGTCTTCATTATTTTATATCTCGAGTTGTAGACCTCCGATTGAGGCAAAACCAGTTGGGTTAGTTCAGTAATTTCATACACCATATCTCCACAAAAATTCGTGAATTTTGGTTACTGGAACAGAAAGATATCTTGGTTTCTTTACAGCTATCAGAATCTGTCTTATTCTGGAATTCAGCATTATTATCTTTTCAGCTTTTCAATTGTTATCGTCATCTAAATCAGTGTTTCTAACGCTCAGATGGTAAACACCAGGTCCGGATCAGGGGTTGATCAGCCTCCAGTGGTTCGCCAAGGTCGAGGCAACAGTTCGAGCAGTGCACCTCCACCTCC
This sequence comes from Cenchrus americanus, assembly GCA_947561735.1. NCBI lineage: Eukaryota > Viridiplantae > Streptophyta > Magnoliopsida > Poales > Poaceae > Cenchrus > Cenchrus americanus. The sequence goes on along the minus strand of OX387240.1, from coordinate 4,297,118 downwards.
ACCGCCACCCATGGATCCTATGCGGCAGTTCTTTCGGAATCGGCTGCGAGCTCGCTGCGGAACTTGACGGACACTGTGGCCAATCTGCAGGCTCAAGCTAACAATCCGCCACCACCACCGCCACAGCAGCCGGCGCCTATGAACAGCACGCGGGAGTTCATGAGCCATCGTCCACCGGTCTTCACACATGCTGCAGATCCACTTGACGCGGATGACGGGCCGAAGAGCGTGGGCAAGATGCTCACTACGGCACGGTGCGATGACGAGAGAGAAGGTTCTGTTTGCTGCCGGTCGACTCCGGGGATGCGGGGTGCGTGGTGGGATGCTTACACCACCGCCCATGCTGCACCCAACACCATCACTTGGCGAGGAGTTCACCGAAAGCTTCCGGAACCATCATATTCCTGCTGGGGTCATGAGGCTTAAGAAGAAGGAGTTCCTCTCCCTCAAGCGAGGGAGGGATGTCGGTGGGCGAGTATCGGGACGGGTTCATTGAGTTGTCTCGCTACGCACCGGAGGAGGTAGCGGATGATCCGAAGAAGCGGGAGCGCTTCTTGGAGGGTTTGGCTGGACCGCTTCGTTATCGACCGACGTCACACACCTTCCGGACTTTCCGGCGGTACCGCTTGACAAGGCTATTGTTCGGGAGTCTATGCGCGGAGAGTTGGGGGGAGTTGAAGAGGAAGGCTACTACTCCAGGGCAGTCCGGGAGCCACACTCGCCCCCGTTTTACTTCACCACTGGGAGCCCCGTTCGCGTCCAGGAGGACCGTCAGGAGGTTATGGCCAGCAGCAGCAGTATCAGTATCAGCCCGCGGCAGTTCCGGCGGTTCCGGCGCACTCCACGGCGGTTTCCGCGCCCGGACCGCGGACTCCACGCCATGCTTACCCGCAGCATCGTCCGATGACTCCTATTGGTACACCCGTGAGGCCGGGCGTCCCACACACTCCCGCGAGCAACACTTGTTTCAAGTGTGGAGAGGTCGGGCATTATGCTAATGCCTGTCCTAAGAGGCACCCCCCGGGCACCCCCGTGCGGAACCGGCGGATGCGGCGGTTGAGGAGCGGGAACCGGACTCCGCGAGCAACAAGAGGCCACGGAATCGGGGCACGCGGGGGGTGAATCACGTGAGTACCGAGACCGCTCGGGAGAATCCACACGTGGTGCTTGGTATGTTCTTTGTCAACTCTATCCCCGCATCGGTATTATTTGATTCTCGGAGCCTCCCATTCATTTATATACGCTCGGTTTGTGGCAAAGCATAGCATACCCATGTGTCCCATGAAACAAACCATGCTAGTTAGATCACCGGGGGGGGATATGAGGTCTTTATACATATGTCCTAATGTTAGATTAAAGATCATGGGAGCAGATTTTTGGGCAAACTTGATAGTCTTGGAGTCGAAGGATCTTGATGTTATCCGGGTATGGATTGGTTGGGCACTCATGATGCAACGATACGGTGTGCTAAGCGGAGTCTGTTCTTCTCACTTTGGTCCTAGCGGGGAAAAGATTGAACTTGTGGGCGATCCACCGTCGGATGCGAGGAGGTTCCGTACGGCGGTGGATGGCGAGCTTTGGAGGATATCGGGGTGGTTAATGAGTATCCGGACGTGTTTCTCGAGGAGTTGCCGGGTATGCCACCCGACCGAGATGTTGAATTTGTTATTGATCTATTACACGGTACTCGCTCCTATTTCTAAACGTCCATATAGAATGTCTAGTACACAATTGATAGAACTTAAGAAACAGATTAATGAATTGTTGGAAAAGGGGTTTATCCGTCCTAGTTCATCACCTTGGGGAGCACCGGTTATCTTTGTTGAGAAGAAGGATGGTACTCAGAGGATGTGTGTGGATTATCGATTGCTTAATGAGGTCACTATCAAGAATAAGTATCCATTGCCTCGCATTGAAGACTTGTTTGATCAGATGAGAGGTGCTAAGGTGTTCTCTAAGATTGATTTGCGTTCTGGTTATCATCGGATGAAGATCGGATGGTCGGATATTCCTAAAAGCTGCGTTCACCACCGGGTATGGATTTGTATGAGTACACCTTGTTATGTCCTTTGGGTTGACAAATGCACTGCCTACTTTATGTATCGATGAACAAGGTGTTTATGGAGTACTTGGATAAGTTCGTTGTGGTGTTTATTGATGATATCCTGGTTTACTCTAAGAGGCGAGGAGGATCATGCGAGCATTTGAGGCTTGTTTTGCGAGAAGTTGAGAGAGCGGCGAGTTGTATGCCAAGTTCGGCAAATGTGATTTCCGTTGAAGGAAGTCTCTTTTACGGGGCATATCATCACGGATGGAGGTATCGCGGTTGATCCGGCTAAGGTGGAAGATGTGTTGAAGTGGGAACCGCCGAGGACGATAAAGGAGATCGGGGAGTTTCCTTGGACTTGCGGGGTACTATCGACGGTTCATCGAGGGGTTCTCTAAGATTGTGAAGCCTCTCACCACCTTGCTGGAGAAGGATAGAGAGTTCAAGTGGACTGATGCCTGTCAGCAGAGTTTTGAGGAGTTGAAGCAGAGATTGACGACCGCTCCAGTGCTTGTGATGCCAGACTTGCAGAAGGGCTTTGATATCTACTGTGATGCATCGAGGCAAGGTTTGGGTTGTGTTCTTATGCAGGAGGGACACGTCATAGCTTACGCATCAAGGCAGTTGAGGAAGCATGAGCAGAACTATCCTACGCATGATCCGGAAGCGCGGCATTCGTGGTTCATGCTTTAAAGATTTGGAGACATTACATCATGGGGACCAAGTGCCGGATCTACACGAGACCACAAGAGCTTAAAGTACATCTTTACTCAGAAGGATCTTAATCTGAGACAACGCCGATGGTTGGAGCTGATCAAGGATTACGATCTGGACATACAGTATCATCCTGGGAAGGCTAATCTGGTCGCAGATGCTTTGAGTCGGAAGGGACAGGCCAATGCAGCTTTGGCGTTCCAGATGCCTGACGAGCTGATGAAGGAGTTCGAGAGACTTAATCTGGGAATGGCTGCTCACACTGAGGGAGTCACTTTGGAGGTAGAGTCTACTTTAGAGCAGCAGATTCGTGAAGGACAGCTGAAGGATGAGGAGATCAAGGAGATCAGGGACACCATGGAGAGGGGCAAGGCCCCGGATTTCACTGAGGATGATCAGGGAACGATATGGTTCAAGAATCGGATCTGTGTGCCTGATGTGGGAGATCTCCGGAAGACGATCTTGAGAGAGGCTCATGATTCAGCTTATTCCATTCATCCGGGCAAGTACAAAGATGTACCGGGATCCGAAGCGGAGGTATTGGTGGTATGGGATGAAGAGGGATGTAGCCGCTCACGTGGCGTTGTGTGACACGTGCCACAAGGTCAAGGGCGAACATCGGAGACCAGCGGGATTCTTTGCAGCCATTGAAGGTGCCGAGTGGAAGTGGGAAGAGATAGGCATGGATTTCATCGTTGGGTTGCCCCGTACTCGTGATGGATATGATTCGATATGGGTTATCGTGGATCGCTTGACCAAGGTTGCTCACTTCATACCAGTGCGTACTACTTATACAGGGGCAAAGCTAGCAGAGTTGTACATGACCAGGATTGTATGCTTGCACGGTGTTCCTAAGAAGATAGTTTCTGACAGAGGAACCCAGTTCACGTCACGTTTCTGGGAGAAACTGCATGAGTCTATGGATACGAAGTTGAACTTCAGCTCAGCCTATCACCCGCAGACAGATGGTCAGACAGAAAGGACAAATCAGATTCTAGAGGACATGTTGAGAGCTTGCGCCCTCAAACATGGTGAGAGTTGGGACAAGAGCTTGCCGTATGCTGAGTTTTCTTACAACAACGGCTATCAAGCCAGTCTGAAGATGGCACCCTTTGAGGCATTGTATGGGAGAAAGTGCGAACGCTGTTGTACTTGGAGTCGGACGAGGTGAGAGTCGGTTGTTTGGGACGGACATCATCAAGGAGGCAGAGGCGGGTTCGGATCATCAGAGAGAACTTGAGAGTTGCTCAGTCCAGGCAGAAAAGTTATGCAGACGGGAAGAGGAGAGATGTAACTTTCCAAGAGGGTGACTATGTGTACCTGAAGGTGTCACCTATCAGAGGTTTGCGCAGGTTTAAGGTGAAGGGCAAGTTGTCTCCTCGCTACATCGGACCTTTCCGGATCTTGCAACGAGTGGGAGAGGTAGCCCTCATCGACTTGAGTTGCCGGCGCGGCTTGCGGATGTGCATGATGTGTTCCATATCTCGCGGTTAAAGAGAGGTCTCAAGCCTCATGATAAGGAACCATTGCCTATGGATGGGTTGGATGTAAAGGAGGATCTCACCATCACTTGAACGGCCTATTAAGATTCCGGACGGATTGACACGGGTTACAAGAAACCGGACTTTTATAATGTGCAAGGTGCAGTGGAGCAACCATGCAGAGGATGAGGCAACTTGGGAGAGAGAAGAGGAGTTGAAAGCAGAATATCCACATCTCTTTGATCCATCCGAATCTCGAGGACGAGATTCATCTTAAGGGGGGTAGGATTTGTAACACCCTAAATTTCAACTTCTGAATTTAATTAAAATTTGCTTAGCAACATTTTAATCTCGCTTAAGGAATATAAGGTTGTTGTGCTTTTATAGGCATTTAATTGTTTTTATTAATTAATTAATGAAATATAGGAGTTTACTGTTGCATGCATCTTTGGTGCATTGTTTTTGGTTCTTTGGATTCAAATCTCGGTTTGAATTCGGAGTTTGTTTGAAGTTTATTTGGTTTGGAAACAAGGATTTGGATTTGAAAAAGAAAAAGGAAAAAAAAAGAAAGAAACCCAAACCACCGCGGCGAGCCCGGCTGCTTCCCCTATCGGCCCGGCGCCGGCCCACCAAATCCACTCCGCGCGGCCCCGTCGCCGCTCTCGCCGACGGGCGGACCCCCGCCCGTCGGCGTCTTACGACCCCACCGCAGCCACGGACCGTCGAGGCCGACACGCGGGACCCGCGTGTCATCTCCTTCCTCGCGGCCGAGTCCGACCCGGACTCCGCGTGCGCCGCGCCCCGCCGTCTTCGCCTCGGGCCCGCCTCCCGAGCCGGGCCCACGCGGCCAGGCACCACCCTGCGCCCTATTTAACCGCCGCCGCGCAACCCCGGGGTCCCCGCCCGTAACCCTAACGGCCCCGAGCCCGCCGCCGCCCGCGCCGAAACCCTAGCCGGCCGCCGCGCTCGGGCTCCGCCACCGCTGTTTTCCCGTCGCCTTGAAGGCGCCGTCCCGGGACCGCGCGCGGTGAGGAACCTTCTCGTGTGGTTCGTTTGGCTCTCCGTGCCCCGCTCCGCCGGCTCGTCGTCGCCGGTGATGGAGCTCCGCCGCGCCTCGCCATGCTCCGCCGTCCCTCGCCGTCGCCGCTTCGGGACGCCTCGGTTGGTTTCGCACGCGCGCGCTCGTCATCTCGGTGTAAATCTCGTTGCAAACGGCGCCCCCCGGTGCCGTTTCGGGTTCGCGCCGCCGCTCGCCGTTGCGCGCCGCGCCGCGCGTCGCCGCCGCCGGCCGCGCCCCCCGCTGCCGCGCTTGCTCGCGACCGGAGCCGCCGGATCGCAAATCCGCGCCTCGGATCGCGCGCGTCGCCGGTCAAACCGGCTAGGTACCGGTCAACCGCCGCGCCTAACCCGGCCGCCCGTCTGGATCCAAGGGACCGGATCAACTCCCCGCGCGCTTTTGCAAATAAAACCCCGGTTTTCTCTGTTTAACAAAAATACCCTTCCACCTCATAAAATCTTCACGATTTAGTCCTCGTTTTCTTCGTTTTAACCCTTAGCCCTAAAATTCTTTGCAAACAAGTCCTAAAACTTGTTTTAATCATAACTTCGTCGTTTTAACTCCGTTTTCAGCGTTCTTTATATCCACGCGATCGTCTCGACGAGTAGAATAGTTTCCTGTCACTTTTGTTACTGTTTGAGATGATTGGTGTACTGTTTCTTATTTATTTCCATTGCTTGCTTGTATGTGATGTGTGGAGCGTAGCGTACGAGCAATTCGGGGACTTCGCTCTTTGTTGAAGAGTATCAAGACCCGAGCAGTTTCCGGTGCTGGTAGAAGGCAAGTCCTTGCTGCATTCCCGTTAAATTCCTATTACAACATGCATTTTAATTACACCGTTGTTTACTTTTGCTATGCATTAAATTGATGGGTCCTATTGTTAAGGTTCGACTAGCTTTGTTATCCTATGCCTTGATCAACCGGGTCTACTTTATGTTGGGTAGCATATGCTAGCGCTTCACTTGGTTTTGGGATGGTTTAATGAACACTTGTTAATATGGCTCTATTTTCGTTATCATTTCATGTAATGCAAGAACACTTTACTTTGTTAATCGGAACATGGAGAACCACCCGGGAAAACGAGTACTACCACAAGACATATGGCTCTGTCTTGGCTTATTAATTAGTGAACTGGATGTTAGGTATGCTTTACCCGATAAGGGTTGGGGGGCTGGCGGGTAGTGACGTATGGACTGCTCGGGCGCGGGTGTGGGCTTAGCTAAGACACGGTACTCGTCCGGGAGCTTTATACGTTGCAGCGACCGAGGTAACCTAGCGGGCGGCCTTCATGCGGGGATCTTTGTAACGGCCTCGTAGCGTCCCTATGCAATCACACCTCGGAAGTGTGGTATGGTGCCTTGCAAACACCGCATGGTTGGGTCTAAAACTCTTTTGGGTTTTTACGCGACTTGTGGGTAAAGATGTACAACCTCTGCGAGTGTAAAACTAACTAGTTAGCCGTGCTCACGGTCAAGAGCGGCCTGGACCCTCACATGATTAATTCTATGGAAGATGGAACTTTTAAACTTGTGCATTACATTTTATGGATCTGTTGCATTTTATTATGCGGGTTTGGTATATACTTACACTTGCTAGTAAGCTGTTGCTTAATAAAACTTGACCAACTAAAATGCGACTTGCTTATGAGCCAACGACTTCCACCATAAAGCCTTGCATGTTGTTATAGAACTTTTTCCTTCTTGAGTACGACATGTGCTCACGCTTGTTGTTTATGTATTGCATCTACACTACCCGCCGTCTTTGCTCGGATGGGCGTTTTGAAGACTACAATGATGAGTTTGATGGGTTCTAGGCGTCCGTTCTCCCGGTCATTTGCTGTGGAGGACTTCTACGTGTGTTTCTTTTCCGTTAGCTACTCGAACGATTGTTTAGTTGAGACATTCGGTCATGTAATAACTGTTTAATACTCTCTTTACGCTTTTACACTTGTGTTTTGGTATTCACTTGCGTCGATGCATGTGTGTAACTTGATCCGGCGCACATGTATTCTTGCATTCGGGTTTGTCCTTAAAATCCGGGTGTGACAACGGAAAAATGGCCAATGTCTAGATGCATTGCCCTTAGCATGAAAACTACAATTACAACTGCTTCTTGCAGGTTTACATCTAACAACCCTGATGGTCAGATCCCCAAGGAGGTGGGAAGCAGAAGGCGTGGAGAAAGAAGTGAAAGTATGATTCAATCTTTTCTTTACTTCTTCGGCTGCTCCCTCTTCAGTTGTTCCAGGACCACCGTGACGGCAACTTGGAACGCACGGGGATGGCCATGGTTGGCGGCCTCTACCAAGCTATCCCAAGCCGTCTTCAGGTTGTTGTACCTGTCGAGAGACATCGAAGCGAGAGGAATCAAGGTTAGGGGCAAGAAATCCCGATGCAAACATAAAGAAGTCAGAAGTGCTTACCCCCTACTAGTGCTTCCAGAGCCATGCGACGCTCGCGCTCGGCTTGGCAACGGGCGGTGATGTCCCTGAGACCGTGCTCTAGATGCCGAACGCGGCGGCGCAGCTGATGGTTGATCCTCTGTTCAGGCGTGGCCTCGTCTGCCTCAAGGGAGGAATCAGAGGAGATGTACTCCGGCACATCTTCGGTCCCGATGATCTCTTCAGGGAGCAAATCAAGACTGAAAAAGAAAAGAGGGGAACATGAAGCACGAGATCATGAGGAAGAGCGAGGAATAGATCAAGGGAGAACTCACTCCCAAATCGTGCGCTTCTTTGATGAGTTTGCTCTCCGAGGCCGCTTGCCCTTGTCCATGGCTTTGGGGTTTTCTCCTGCGAGGACGGGGGAGGAGATGAGAAATGATGGATGAGTGTGCGAGTGGATTTGCGGGGCATCCCGGCAGGCTATTTTATTGACCGAAGGGGCGCATTGGGAGTGATGACCGGCTAGTACACCTTGTTGGAATACCAAACGGCGGGGTTTTTTCCCAAGTGCGAGGGGTTTTGCTTGAACGGTGTTCATCGATTGCCGAATCGGGATCCTCTGTGAATTTTGCGCCAAGGGGCGAGTTGTTCTCACGCATTCGGCTCAAGATAGTTCCCGGATGCATTTAAGGAAAACAAGATTCACGGATTCAAAGTGCAAAAGAATCATCACAAAACAAGCACGGGATTCAAAAGCTCTTCATTTATTGCCGATATTTACACATCCCTAATACAATCTAGTCGAAAAGTCCGTTCAACACGGATTGGGGATGAGTAATTTCGGCAATGGCGTCGCCGTGGCCGTCGAGTCGCTCCCGGGATGAGCTCGATCTCGTCGATGTCCTCCCGGCGCGCCGCCCCCGAAGCCACGCGGCCTAGTGGAGTAGTCGACGTCCGTATGCGTCGCCATGGCAGCCAGGCCCAAGGTGGTGCCCAGACGAACGCCATGGGTGGCCACCTCGTCGACGCGGTGCTCCACCGCGGCAAGGCGCTCCGCCGGCGTGTCGCCGCGGGCATTCACCTTCTCGGCCAACTGCTCTACCAGCGCCTTTAGCTGGTTGAGCTCAGCGTCGCGGGCTGCAAAGAGCAAGCAGAAAAGATTAGCATCAAAGGCCGGGCTGGATCAAGAATCACTTTCAGAGCCGTACCGTCGATGGCTTCCAGCAGCTGTTTGCGCTGGTCCTCCCACTCCAGTTCGGCTACGCCCGCCTTCTTGGAGACGTCCTCCAGCTCACGCCGGGACGCCTCCAGCTCCTCCTTGAAGCGGAGGGCATCGACTTCCCCGTATGGCACGGGGGAGTGGCCATCGGACTCGAAGAGTCGTCCGGAAGGGGTTGATTGGCCGGCGCAGGAGACGGATTCCACTGAATCAATCTGAAAAAGGGATGATCGTCAAGGCAAGAAGAAGATCAAAGCTGAATCAAAGAGGAGGAATCGACGATCATTACCTCCGGCGCGCGTTGGCGCTGCTCCCCTCTGCCTCATCGAAGGCGCGGCGGCGGTTGAGGCGGCGCACCATAATGGTTTGGGATGTGCACTATTTGCAGAAGGGCTAAGGTTGGCAAAGATTCGAGAGCTAGAAGGCCCGGGTGGGGGGCTAGAGGCACCTATGGTTGCATTTATAGGCACTGGCGGGATGAATCGTGGCTTCGAGTCGTGGTGTTGGATCGTGGCGCATATCCCAAGAAAATCGGAAGGTGTTGAGGTTTCCTTGGCCAACCTGCCGACGGGTCGCTTGGAGTTCTAGGCTGAGCCGCGTTCAGTTGATTGGTTCGGCTAAAGAAAATCAAAGTGCCATTCGGGAGTTGGCGTTTCATTGCCGAATGGGTCGTTCAGCGTTATATTTGAAGGTGCGCAGAAGAAAGGAAACAAATTGCAAGACAATATTACAAGAACGACCAATTCGGTTATACATCAATGAGGGTATTCAAATGTTCGGGTGTTTTGCAATCACACCACGAGCATTAGATGTTGTCGGACGAAAATTGTCCGGCGGCTCCGGCAATCTTTTTTGAGTACCCGACAAGTCGATGAGTTCGCATCGTATTGCTTTATCCTGGTGATAGTCGATTTTGCTTCCGCTTGGGTCTTTTCTATCAATCCGGGGAGCTCGGCTATTTTCTCCTTGTCGGCCTCTATCTCCGGCGACGGGCTTCTCAATTCGCTTCTAGAGCGGCTTTTCGGCAATTTTCGGATCATAAGAAGCACCGCGGGTTAGCCAATGTATCCTTGTGGCTCTCTGCTCGGGATTGTGCCCCGGTCATGGTATGTACAGCATCGGCTTTCTTCTTTTCAATAGCCGGGCGGGAGCGCAATTTCCTCAAAGCATGCTTTATGGGTGCATAAAGGGTGTCTAAGCCATAGGCAGATGATAGAGGAGTTACGATGTCTTCGGGAAGTTCTTGGGCGATGGATTCAAACATCTCCTCGAAGTGATCAAGATCTTTGAACCGATCTTGTGCATCCCTTTCTAGCCAGGCAACTATTTCTTTAAGCCTTGATAACACTTCATCGACGAGAGGCCGGCGTGCTCTTTCCATCACCTCGGCACCTGGATTGCTCTCTGACGGCGGGCTTGATAATGATAGAGCCTGATCCTGAAGAGCAGTATTGCCGAGTTAAGAGTGCTAAACGTGAAGGTAGCAGAGTTAAGTGCGGATGGATACCTCATGGCTGGTTTCTTGAGCGGGGGGCAATCACGAGGTGAAGGAGGTACTCCGGGGTAGAGCCGAAGCTTCCGAGCCGGGAGATGTCGATGCGGTGGCTGGTAGCTCGTGGGTTTACGGGCCGATGAGTCGGTGTTCATCCTTAAAAGAGAACAGTGAAGGTCATACCTGTGGAAGGGGCATTGGCAGGCTCTGACACTGAAGATTGTTGGGCTCTGGTCTGAAAATGCACAACGATATGATTCATCAAGAACAGGGTAATCTTGTAATCAAGAGGGTAAAGGATTTTACCTCAACAAGCACCTTCTTGACAGTTCTTCTCCTCTTGGCACTTGGAGGAGCAATCAGATGCAGGCCTTGCCTCCTGTCAGCAGCAAGGCTGGATAGGCTGGGATCTGTTGTAGCGTACCTGGACATCAGTTGAGCCAGAGTTGTGGATTTGAATCCCAGTGCTGAGATTGGGCCTTCAGCATTGTAAGCAATATCCCTGGCTCGAGGGGCAGGCACCGGGTTCTGTGGACAAGAAGATGAAGGTCAGAATCATGAATAAAGAGGACATGTCTGATCCGGAAGTACATTATATTACCTCTGAAGTTGGCAGGAAATCAGGCATCAACTCTGCACAAAATACGTGAACAGGCTCACTGAAGATGTGATCATGGAATTCTTGCCACCAGGAGTTAAAGGTGGGGTGAGCTATGGTTGTGGGCACAAAAGGACAGGTGTAGATAGTAAGGCTACACACATATTGGAAGACCCTACTGCTGTGCATGCTTTCTTTGATTTCCTCCCTAGGCTTAAGGAATTCATGCAGAAATAGCCTTGGGGGCATCCGTCCACACCCAATTTGCCAGGTTGTTACATTGGGCCGGTAATATTCATAAGTGCTAGCATTCGGCCTTCCTCCATTGAACTCGGCGGCGGTATGCATGGGCGGATTATGATGTTGAGGATCTCTAAGAATCTCCCATCTTGATGGCCGGGCTCAAAGGAAAATTCAACAGGGGAAGGTCAAGGTGTCATTATCCGGGTAAGGGAGCCGAGAGGATTGGGGAAACCTTTGAAGAATAACTCGAAGAGCCGGCTGATGTCTTGCTTGAACAAGAACGGTTGAAGCTGCTTCTCCATAATTCGGCATCCTCTGGTAGCTTGGGGCTCTCCTTCGGGGTAATTGGATAAGGGGAAGAACCCGGAATTCAAATCGACACCAACGATCCGATGCATGTGGAGCTGCGGCCACATTTGAATGAACCACCAAGGGCCGTTGACACACGCTATCCTTTGGCGGGTATACATCCGGGTGACGATCCGGTGAAGCATATGATATACACTGCCCAAGAAGAATTTTCCCAGAGGAAGGCGGTTGCCACTGGCCAAATGGGACGCCATTGCGATATGGTTCAGGGTAGGCTCATTGGCTTTGCCACAGAAGACAAATCTACACAGCCACATATTTAGAAATGCTCTGTATTCAACGGCACCCAGGGGATTGTCTTTCATATGTTTCAAGATGTAATTCTTGTATCCGTTCCCTGGCTTCACCCCTGTTTGCCGTGATGAATTTTTGAAGTTCCAAGGCTGAACAGACCCTGTGATGTCAAGGTCGGTGATCATGTACACATCGGCCAAGGTAGGAGACATTGGGCCGTGGCCGAAGAGGAAGGCGTTGACGCCATTCGACCGAAGTGGCGGGCGGCTATCGGGAGGTCTTCGTTCTTAGGGGTCTCGGCCACGGATAGCTCCGAGCACGCGGGAGATACGGAGGGTATCCGGGTTGGTCAATCCACTCTTGTCCGCAAGGATCCTCCGATACCACGTTTTCCGGCCCGCAATTGGAGGTAAAGGCCGGTTCTTGAAAGCGTCTTGCCATTTAGGCGGTGGAGACAGAGCTGCTTTGAAGGGGATTCTGCGGGATTCGAGTTGCGATAAAATCTCGAGGGTCGGAGTTCCCCACAGGACCAAGATAATAAGATCTCGAATTGGCCTCGGTGCGGATCAAAAGCTCGGTAGAAAGCTCCTGGGAGGAAAGCGGAAAAGGAAATCTCAGGTAAAATTGAAAACCTAAATGCCGAACGAAGCTTACGGGGGATGAATTCACCTGAGCATCTTGGTTCTGAGCTGCCATTGGAAGTTTGAGCTTAGAACGAGGGGATTTAGGGTTGGATCTGGATGAAGATTCCGGCGGATTGCGAAGAACAGGTGTTGACAGATTTGATCTAAAAGATTCGTGGCTGGAGTCAATTGTGGAACAAAATTACTTTTATCCCACAATTGAAGGGGCATGTGTTAACACCAAAATTTGGTAAGGAGTCTGACTTGTGGGTCCGGTTCGATAAAGAGTCCGTCTGGTGGAAGGAAGGATCTTTTCAGAGATATTCGGCAAAGAAATCTGCGGTCGGCTATCTGCTCCGGTTCGGCAAAGGAACAAGAGAGCGATTTTGCGGGATTGGACGGTGACGTGGCTCAATCACGGGGAACGAATGGATGGATAGGCGATCAAGCTTAGAGATAAGTTAGGCAACGAATCCATTCGAAGTTGTACTCAACGGGGGTATAAATATGACCCCCGAATGTATGTAAAAACAATCAATCATTCTTCAATACACACCGGCCTTACGCCAAACCCTAGAGTCCTTGTCGTGTCGTCGAGTTCTTCAAGAGGGCCAATCGATCCGTCGACCTCCGTGAGTACCGGCAACCTTGTATCATGTCTAGTATCACGCGGTGGATTCAAGTAGTCTTGTTACCATGCTTCGTGTCATGCGGTAGATTCAAGCTTGGTTCAAGAGGGTTTCTTGTTAGATCATGAGCCATGCGGTAGGCTAAGATCTAGCTTGAGGCTAGTTATCGGCTCTATTGGATTTTGGCAAGATCCAATAGATTCATTAAGTTACCCGTGTTATCTTGAGTTTTACTTTATGTTTTAATTCATGTAGCACACCTTTGCCCAATCTAGATAGGTTTGGATCGGCTTTATCTCTTTTATGATCCTTGTTCGAGTAGATTTCATATTTTAACACGTGGATCTTACACTTTCCAATAGCCGAAACCGAATCGATCTAGGTTGTTACGTGTTGCGGGTTCAAGCTTGCTAACGTTTGTATAAATCTTGAAAGAGCCGGGTATCATGCGGTATATGCAGGTTTTTGGGTTACTTTGGAGCTAATCATCCGGTGGATTAGATTCCCAAATCAATCGATAGATTTATTCGTTTGGTAATGTTTGTTCCTTCTTCATGGACCCCGAATCAGTTGTTCACCGTATTCGGTTATGTTCCTTCACGAGTAGAACACGTGCATTATTCATGCTTTGGATGATGTATGCTTTTAGCTTTCCATATTTAGATTGTATCATGCGGTGGATAGATCTATTTGTAGAAAGTGGTACGGTTTTTTATGCAAGTTGTATCATGCGGTGGATAGATTTGCTTGATATCGTGCTCGACGGGTTTTAAAGTAACTAGACATGCGGTAGACTAGTGCTTTGGATCTATGCATACTTGTTTAATACATGATCATGTTCGTGCTTTGCTTTATTTACTTATTTAATGCTAATTTTCATGGGGATCGGTCATGGCCTCGTGCGTACGTAATTCTTGTTCAAACAAAGACCGATCGCTGTCATGCTCACGTCATCCATTCGGCGGTGTTGCTTTTTCCTTTGCGGTTTCCCGAATGGTTCTAGTTTGTTGAGATAGCTTTCCATAGCTATATGTCGTCTTGTTTGGCTTCTCGGCCGTAAATATGGAAGCTGTCTCGGTACCACCCGGCAAGTTCCAAGCTTTGGTATTTAACTACTTTATCTTTTGTTAATTTTCGGGAAAAATTGATCGGCACGTCTTTCGCTCTCTCGCGCGTGTGAAGCCGGCTTTGTTCGGCTTCTTTGTGTGTTTGGCGTTGAGTGCACTTTTTGCGTCAACGATTCTCGGGGTGGTGTTCGTGGAAGTGGCTTTGATAGGAGGGATGCTTTGGAGTGTGCTAACCCCACTTTCGAGCAAATGGCTCGGCACTGGTTTTACTCTTCTGGTACTAACCCCAGTGCTGAGTTGTTTGTTCGCTCACGTGCTCGTTTTTGAATTTCAGGTGGGAGACTTGAAGAAGATTTGGTTGATTGACTCCGATTGCTCGAGGCATATGACCGGAGACAAGGGGTGGTTCTCAAGTCTCGTCCCGGTGGTGACAAAGAGGTACATCACCTTTGGGGACAATGGGCGTGGGCGTGTGCTTTTAGAAGGTGAGATTAAGGTGAGTGACAAGATCACTCTCAGGCGTGTTGCTCTTGTTCAATCGCTTGGATACAATTTGCTTTCTGTGTCCCAGCTGTTGGATGAGGGCTTTGAGGTGTTGTTTCGACCTGGTGGTTCTCGGATTTTGGACTCTCGAGGGGACCTTGTTTGTATGGTTGTTCCCGAGGATCAGGTGTTTCGAGCTGATTTTTCTCAGTCTTCTGGTGTTGAGCATTGTTTCTTGGCCGGTTCTTCGAGTGAGTTGTGGAAGTGGCATAGGAAGTTGGGTCAATTGAGCTTTGAACTTTTGTCTCGCTTGAGTAAACTCAATTTGGTCTGAGGATTGCCATGGTTGAGGTTTGAGAAAGAGTTGGTTTGTGCGTTGTGTAGGCATGCCATGATGGTAGCCTCTTCGCACCCGCCTCTCACCGATGTGATGACTGAGCGTCAATGCGAGCTGCTCCATATGAACCTTGTTGGCCCAGCTCGTGTGCGACCTGCAAGTGGGAAGTGGTATGTCCTTGTTGTGGTGGACGATTACTCTCGGTATGCATAGGTGTTCTTTCTTGAGGAGAAAGGGGAGACGTTTGGTTTTGTTCGAGATCTTGTCTTGAGGTTGAGGAACGAGAGCATGAAGATGCCATACGAGCAATCCGTAGTGACAATGGCTTAGAATTTAGAAACTCTCGTTTTGAAACCTTTTGCCATGACTTGGGTCTTGAACACTAGTTTTTGAGTCCGTATACGCCTCCTCAGAATGGTGTTGTGCAAAGGAAAAACAGAACCTTGTGTGAGATGGCTCCGACGATGCTTGATGAGCATTGGACTCCGAGAAGGTTCTGGGCTGAGGCGGTGAACACCGCGTGCTATGTGTCGAACATGATCTACCTCAGAGTGCATAAGAAGAAAACTTGCTATGAGTTGATGCACGGTCGCACACCCAAGGTGAGTCACTTCCATGTCTTTGGTTGCAAGTGCTTTATTCTGAAGAAAGGGAAGAAGTTGGATAAGTTTGAGGCTAGGTCGGTCGATGGTATTTTCTTTGGTTATGCATCTCATGTGAGCATATCGTGTGCTCAATCTTGAAAGTAACCAAATCGTGGAGACTTGCGAGGTAACCTTCGACGAGACACAACCACGTAGTCAGCTTGTCTTTGAGTGTGCAGGTGATGATGAGTTTGGCGAGGAGATCTTTCGGGAGGAGGAGCATGAACATGGAGACGATGAAGATGGCGATGTGGTGCCCGCGGCCGAGCATGGACCTACTACTTCAACTACGGTGATGGACGGCCCCTCTCTCGTTGACGATGAAAATCCGTCAACCTAGCCATGAGTTTACCTTCGGTGTTGGCATAAGTTTTATACCTTATCCATTGGTACTAACCCCCGTGGTATAACAAGTTCACGTGTGCATGTCAGTTTTGGAGTTTAGTGTTTATGCAGGATTTTAGAGTTGAATGCAAGACTTTAGGGATAAGTTCATCAAGCACCTTATGACAAGATCTTGAAGCCCCGTACAAGTCATGTAATGAAGCAAACTTAACTCCAAGAAGTCAGGGACTTGATCCGAGAAGACGACAAACTCTGAGGACCTAACCTGAAAAGTGCTGAATCTTGCAAGACAAGGAGTTATGCCCAATTCGGAGAGAAACTGACGACATGGACCTACATGCAGAAAGGGGAAACATCCAGGAAGCAAGGGAACCGACGTAGAGCAAAGGAGGCCGCGGGGGCCGGGCCTCGGATGGGCCCGGGCCGGTCGGCCCGGCCCGGTCCGGGGCCCGTTCATCCCCTCCTTTGCCCTAGCCGCCATTCGGGCTATTTATAGCACCGACCGAGAGCCACGCATCATCCAATTCGTCATCGGACGCCGAGGAGCGAGAGAAGAGAGGGACACCATCTCGGAGAAGAGAGGGTCGAGCTAGTTGACTAGGGTTTCCCTAGCCGACGTGGGAACCTTGCACGGAAGACCACGTCGGAGTTCCCGGAGCTAGAAGCAAGATCAAGGAAGGATCCCGGTGGTGATCTTGTGTATGTATCATTGTCATAGTTGAATTATCAAGTTGAATCTATTCTTAGCGATCAAGTGTTTCCTCGAAGATTTTGTTTTTCGATCGGCTTTGCTTATTCCAATTCTATTCTCGAGATAGATATACATAGGGTGTTCTTGTAGCCGCGGTGGCTAGAGGTACACGCCGGATCTTCCGAAAGAATCTCGACTTGTCTTTTGACTCGCCCTATACTCCCCGCATGAGTAGGGATACGTTGTGACGAACGGGGGTTCCGAAAGGCGGATGTTTTCGGATTTGGACGGGAAACCACGGTTTAAAGAGGATTCTTATAAGATTCGATTTGCTACTTCTTCTCTTGCTTGGAACTTCAACAAAAGGCTTAGCCCGATCTCTCTAGATCGGTTTATCTACCCAATCTTACTTTGTTATCTCCGGTCTTTAGTACATTAGATTAGTTTCGTGTCTTTTACCTAGATGCATTAGGGTTTCTCTTTTATCGAAGAGCGAAGTTACTTGGCTTTACTAGATCAACTTTTGTGTCACACATTTGTTCCACGGATTCGATACCTTGGGTTCACCACTCGAGGGAAGAATGGTCCCTTGACTACGACGGGAGACTTGTACGCTTGCGAGTCTAAACGAATTTCGATACAACTATTAACCGTCAACAAGCCCCTTTTTCTGGCGCCGTTGCCGGGGAACAAGTGATCAAGATTTGGTTTTTTATTGCCTTTTCTTGTAATTTTCAGTTTTCTTTTAGTTTTTCTTTTTGCATCTACTAAACTTTGATCATCCTCAAAATACACCTAATCTAGTTTGTCTAACCCTAGTTTTTATAGATTTGTTTTTCGCTAACCCTAACAGGAGATGGACGGATCAACAAACCCGATAATTTTCTGGATGATCCAGAAAAACTTTACAGGCTAAGGAGACGCGAAGCACATCAAGCTAAAAAGTTGGATTTTGTAGATTCGTAGTCGGAAGACAAAGGATCGAAGGAACCTCTGAAGAATTCACCACCTCAAAGTCCTCGGGAGAATCGACTTCCACCGATGGGTGAACAACCACCGCAAGAGTGCAAGATTGGGAAGCTATGCACCCCAGACATCATCGACCTACCAATCTTGAACCTTGAGGAGATCGGAAGACCGTTCGAGATCAAGACCTCAACAATCCGCATGGTGCAACATTCACCCTTCACCGGTAAAGAGGATCCGAACCTTCACCTCCAAGCATTCATTCAACTATGTCAGACTTTCAACATGGATGGGGTGACTCAAGATCAAATGAGGGCAAGGCTTTTTCCGTTCTCACTTCTCGGGAAGGCTTTGCAATGGTTCCACTCTCAACCGGCGGAGACGGTGCAAAATTGGAACACGTTGATGAAGGCTTTCATGAAGGAATACTACTCGTCGGGTAAAACTCAAAGCTTGCGTAATAAGATTGCCACCTTTGTTCAATATCCTACGGAAACTATCTCGGAGGCATTCGAGCGCTTCAACGAGTACACTCGGGCGGTTCCACATCACAAGTTCCCGAAGGAAGACCTCGTGCAAAAGTTCTATCAAGGACTCACCATGGCGTCAAGGACGATCATCGATGCATCGGCGGAAGGATCCATCATCGATCTTACACCGACGGAAGCTTTCACTCTATTCAAGAAGGTCGCGGATAATGACGAGTTGGGCGTCATCCGGGTTCCTACATCCGGTTCAACCCGCGGGGAACGTCAAGGGAGTCTTGCAAGTGGAGAAGGAGAACATACTTGAAGGCAAGATCGACTCGCTCATGAGGAGGTTGGAGAAGATGGAGACGGAAAAGAAAGAGGCTCAAGACTTGAAGGCCGCCGAAGCAAGGTCCACATGCGAAGAATGTGGAGAGTATGGCCATGTCCGCAAAGATTGTCCGGAGGAAGCCAAAATGTTCGACTACATGAGGAAGGGAGAATTGCCGAACTTCCGCTACGGGCAAGGTAGACCTCAATTTAATGCAAGCTCATCTATTCCTAATGCGGTTCCGCTTCGTATACAATTGAAGGAGTTCATGGACGAGCAAGCTAAGATCAACAAGGACACCGTCACCAAGTTCAAGACCATAGACAAGGTGTTGGAGAACATCGTTAGCAAAGTGACGGAGGTCGGAAGTTCCAATCATCAAGTGCTCAACATGATGAAGATGCTCTAGACGCAAGTTGGACAACTTGCGGAGCGCCTCACTAATGATGAAGGGAAGCTTCCGGGACAACCCAAAAGTCCCGAATCGGCGAAGGCCATTCAAACACATTCGGGGAAGGAGACCGAAGACCCGAAGCGTTTCGCGGGAGCAAGGAAGCTTAAACCATCTGCCGAGGCGGAGGTAATCGCAAAGAAGAAGGTTACGAGGATCGTCACCGAAGAGCCCGAATTTGAGATGCCGGAGGTAGACACGAGGATACCGCAACTCAAGCCACGCTACTTCCGAGGTAAACTTGACAACCACTTTGAGAAGTTTGTGGAGGTTGTGCGTAGACTTAGCATCAACATGCCATTACAAGTACCTACATATTCTTGTTACTTTAAAAACATACTTGCAAATAAATATGAGATAGCAACACTCGGGGTAGATCATGTCAAGATGTCCGAGGAGTGTAGTACCGCTATTGCTAATGGGCTAGAAAAGCAAAAGGACCCCGGGTGCCCTACAATACCTTGGCTCGTTGGTTCTTTCAACTTCGAGAAGGCGTTATGCGACCTTGGAGCAAGTGTGAGCGTCATGCCGAGGGACGCGTTCGAGAAGCTACGCCTACCAATGGAGCCTACGGGTATATGTTTGGAGTTGGGAGATAACTCCATTCGCTATCCCTTGGGCATTGCCGAAGATGTACCCGTGAAGGTCGGACACCACTTCATCCCCGTCGACTTCGTGGTGCTCGAGATGGGAGAGAGGGAGAAGCCGCCGCTCATCCTTGGGAGGCCTTTCCTCAAGACCATGGGAGCTACTATTGATGTTGGCAAGGGGGAGATCATGTTTGATATCAACGGAGAAAGGAGTTCCTTCAAGTTCTGTCCAATAATCGAGGCATGCAACATGATCAGAGTGAAGGGAGAACCAAAGGAAAAGGAGGGGCTGAAAAAGAAGAAAGAGCCGAAAAAAATGAACGTAAAGAAAATCAAAGAAGGTGCTGCATCCGTCAAGACAAAGGAAGAAAAGCCTGTGAAGACCAAAAAAATGACTAAGCCGGAAGACAAGCCCGCGCCCAAGATGGTGCGGAAGTGGGTATCCAAGATTGCAACGCCCGCAAAGAGCGTTGATCCGAAGTAATCAAGTAAAGAAGTCTAGCTATGGACCATAAACGAAGCGCTAGGCGGGAGGCAACCCGTTTCGTCGAGTCAAGAATAAGCTACGGGAGGACAACCCGATTCCAGGTTTTTCGAGTCTTTTTAATAATTTAGTTTTGAATTTTATTACGCAAAGACATTAGATTTAGAAGTGGTTGAACAATATTAGAGACATAACTCTTGATTGAATATTTTGCTTTCTCATAAACCCTTTGCATTAACCCTCCTATGTGCTTGTTTGTTCTTTTCTTTTCTTTTCGAGAAACCTCAACCAAATAATTTCAGAACCTAAATCAACCTTTCACCCTCATTATGGTGCTGAGGTTGACTTATTTTTCATGCTAAAAACACACGAGTAGAGCCACGACTTATATCTAGGAGTTAATTAAATTTCAGCACGTGGTAGGACTCGCGTGAACCTAGAAACTGAACTTTTGGTTGGTTTTAAAAATCTATATCCTTGGTTTCTCTAAGATTAGAATTTTTCGAAGCCTTATTTAATTTTGTTTTATTCAAAATCTTTCTCATTTAGCCAAAATTAGAGCCTAAACCTATGCCCCCATGATCAAGCCGGGAAAGGTTTGCTCTCAACCGATGAAGGCAAACTATACCGGTGAGACCGATATCAACGTAGTCGGAAAATATTTTCGACTTACATTTGTTTTTAATGGTTTAAAAACTTCTCTAAATTTATGCTTGAACTCTTGCATGGCTCTGAAAAATATTTTTAAATTTCGAATTAGAGGAGTGCTTAACCTTAAACACACCTAAAGGGAGGCAATCTAGTTTGAATTGATCATGCATGCACCATTGGATATCCGTTCATCAACATTCATCAAGACCACATGCAAAGGACAAGCATGGTGGGCTGCAAGCATCAACTTTGCAGGAATTTCATGGTGGCATGTGAAGCAAGTGGAGCAAGGGAGCATGGACATGACTCAAAGCATGAAGCATCTAGTGGAAGGATCAATAATGCAAGAAAAGGAGTGGACGAGAGCGTTTGGGCGGTGCAACTCGTGGAGCACGCGAGCGGGGAAAGTTGTAGAGGCGAAATGATCATGCCGGAAGAAAGCCGAGGCGGGGAGGAGTCGGAGGCCACCGGAGCCGGTCGGCCCCGGCCGGTCGGCCCGAGCCGGTCGGCCCAGGCCGGCCGGCCTCCCCTACTTAAGGAGCCCCCAGCTCCCGTTTTCTACAGGAAAGTTTCCCTCTCCTTCCTCAGTTTGTGTTTTCAAGTTTGTGTGCCCAGAACCTCCGTAGACATAGCCAACCTTCCCAAGCTTGATAGCTCAAAAAAATCCACAACCTTAATCCACTCAAAGTCCACATCCCGAAGTAAGATTAGAAGTGCCTAGTTACCGGTTGCAACCCGGAGTTTTAGTGGAGAGAAGAGTGCAGCAACCATGTGGAAGAAAACCACAAGTCTCTTCTCCAAGAAGAAGGGTTCATCGTCATCCAAGCCGTCGTCGACGACATCTTCGAGGAGGCACTCGGTTTCCGAGTCTCCTCGGAGCATGGAGACGGATACGGCACCACCAAGGGGGGACGATGCTCTCCTCCTTGGTGGTATGAGGGCAACAAGGAGCACGTCCATGAGGTTTACCGAACCTCAAGGGCACACGGAGGAGCCGCCCGTGCCACCACAACGATCGGCCCGTTCGACCGCGCCACCTCCATACACTCCGATATATTCCTCGTACGGCTTCATCATTTTGTCGGAGGAGGAGGAGAGGCTCTCTCGTCTTGAGAAGAGGCTTGTGCCCAACGTCGAGTTCGACGACCAAGCACTCTACAACTTGGGTTTTGGCACCGACATATACTACATGTTGGGGCACCTTGGATGGGTGCAATTCTCCACCGGAGTGTCGTCGGACACCTACAAGGAGTTCGCCTTGGAAATCTTGATGACCATTGCACCTATCCTTGATGATGGGGTGCAAAGCTTATCATTCCGTTTGGAGGGAGTCCAACAAGTGGTTCCCTACGAGCATGTTAGGGAGCTACTTGGATTCCATAAGGGAGCTCCGGATAAAGTTGACGTGCCACCCGGCATGTTAGATGGATTTTAGAATTTGATCTCCGGAGAAGCCCACCAACAACGCAATTGCATCCGCAACCCCATTATCTAAATATTTCACTCTTGGATGTGCAAGAGGGTATTGGGGAGGATGAGGGAGATGAAGGTGACCGACACGGAGTTGAATTGGCTCTACTCGGCCTTAATTGTCAAGCAGCCAATAGACCCCTCATACCTTATGATCAACCGTTGGTGTTGTGAGGCAACATCGGGAGCGGGACATATTGGTTCGGGGTGCTACCTCTCTATGTTGGCCTTCTCCCTACGGTCGGGGATCACAAGAAACCCCGAACATCTTTTGTGTGGTACCTCTCTCGGCATTCGGTATTTGCGACAAGGCAAATACATTAGTGGAGATGAGAGAGGAGGTTTTCGTTTGGCCACGGTGAACCTACCCCTTCCGGATGCAAGGCTTAGGCTTTTCATCGAAGGGAGGGAAGATTGGTTGGAAGAGGGACTCCTTGTCCCGGCAAGGAAAAACCAAAGAGGAAGAATCGTAGAGGAGGGAACATCCTCCGCACAAGCGAGTGTTGCACAACCCAATGTGCCACCATTCGGCGGGATCCCTCCTCCGCCAAGTTATTACGGAGGGCCACAAGAGCAAGCATGGGTGTGGTGCACCGGTACCCCCACCAAATTATGTGGTGCCCAATGTAAACTTCGCGGAGCCCTACGCACAATATCCCCAACCACAACAAAGCATGGCCATAATTGGAGGGTATGTTGCGAGAAACGCCCAAAACGTCGCAGTCATCCAAGCCAACGCGGCTCAACTTGGTGAGGGCAATGCAAATATTGCCTATGAGCTTGGACGGCTTCACCTAGTGGAGCCGGATCAATTCGTTGGAGGGAATATCCAACCCTACTACGAGCAAGGGTACTACTATCTATCAAGATCATCAACACCAACCACCGGCGGAGGACTAGGAAGATTAAGGAACTTTAGTTTTCTTTTCTTTTCCCTTTCTCTCGTAATTTTCAGCTTTTGTTTTTTGTGTGTTTACGTAATATTTTCTGTTTTTATTTAAATTTCAGCAAGTGTGTTTGTTTATTTTTCAGTTTGTATTTCAACTTGATTTCATCATTAATAAAGATACCACCTTGTTCTCACCATTGGAAAAGTTACAAAAATTTGTGCCATGATGATATATGATTATAATTGCCGCTTTGTTTATCTTTGTTATTGATTTATGCATGTTTAAGCTAGTGCTCTCTTAAAATACTAATCTCGAGTTTATTTAAATGCTAGCTTAATCTTTAGCGGAGGTTATGATTAAAATAAAGACCCATAGTGTTTTATGTGCTTTCAAGTTATGAATAGATTGAAGATGGTTTTTATGCTCAAAAATATCGCTAACCTTGTCATAAATATCACTTGTGTGTTGCTCAACCTATCCGAGCCTAATTTATATTTGAGTGCATAAACCTTAGTGTACAAGATTTATTTTTGAGTGAGTTATTGCAGGCCATGATTTCTCTGGCCCGAGGCTAAGAAGTTGGTCATTCCGTTTTTGCGTATCTATCTTTTTGCTAGCCTTTTATCCGTGCATTGTGTATCCCCGCATCGGAGATCTCACAAACCTCGCCGGATATCCACCCTTAAAACCAAATATCATCTTTTGTGTTTACCTCCTTGACCACAACCTATCATTGAGAATGGATCATCAATTCAAGGAAGATCGCAAGACGGTGCCAACATTGAAGAATTCAAGTATCTCTCCAAGGAAAAATATTTCTGGTACCTACCTTATTTATCGCCTCTTTGCTCGAGGACGAGCAACGTCTAAGCATGGGCGAGGAGGTAGGTACGATGCAATTTTTAGAGTTCAAAGGGGAGTAATTAAAAAAATTCAAAAGGGGTGCAAAAAAAATCAAAACCCCAATGTGAAAATCTCGTGACCGAATGTATGACAAGAAAAAAATGAATGAATGAGAAAAAAGAAAGAAAGAAAGAAAGAAAGAAAGAAAGAAAGAAAGAAAAGAAGGAGAAATATGAGAAAGAGAAAAAATATGAGTATGCGTAAAGTGAACTCCCCGGTTCTCTAAAGTGCATTAGGAAATTCAAGGCTTCAAGTTTAAAAGATCCATTCTCATTTTCCAACCATGTGCAATCCGATAACGAGGACTTCCTTTGTGCCTCGGGATCACCCTTTGCCCTTTGCACATGTCCACTCATCTAAAGTGTGCGTATTTTTCTCTTTCCCCTCCTTGATTTAACATTATTTTCCAATGACCTTTTTGACGAGTCTCGGTAAGACCATGAGAAGCTTGTCTAGTTTTGACAACACCTCTATAAAATTTTGTTAGGACTAAAATTTCCCAAAAAGCTCCATATAAAGCCTACCACACATATATGTTATGAGAGGGAAAGGAGTAGAATTATAGGCTTGATAGACAAGCGAGTTGAGAGTTCATGAGCAATATACAAGATGATTTAAATTTGTGAACTTGGTTTAGTTTTTCTTTATCTCGTTCTTAATTTCAAAAATTCGAGATCTATTTAAACTTTGTGAGCATATGAATACTTGTGGGATAAGTTTAATTAAGAATCTACCCTCCGTAGAGATGAAGGCTAGCACATTATGGAACTTTAATGAATTAAAATTTTGAGGGCATTATGTTTTCTCATGTGTGATCAAGTGCAAAGTTTAAACATTGTTTGGCAACGATGATATCCATCGAAGGCTTACTCGAGGACGAGCAAGGTTTAAGCATGGGGGAGATGTTGACGGTGAAATCCGTCAACCTAGCCATGAGTTTACCTTCGGTGTTGGCATAAGTTTTATACCTTATCCATTGGTACTAACCCCCGTGGTATAACAAGTTCACGTGTGCATGTCGGTTTTGGAGTTTAGTGTTTTTGCGGGATTTTAGCGTTGAATGCAATACTTGAGGGATAAGTTCATCAAGCACCTTATGACAAGATCTTGAAGCCCCGTACAAGTCATGCAATGAAGCAAACTTAACTCTAAGAAGTCGGGGACTTGATCCGAGAAGACGACAAACTTCGAGGACCTAACTCGAAAAGTGTTGAATCTTGCAAGACAAGGAGTTATGCCCAATTCGAGAGAAACCGACGACATGGACCTACATGCGAAGGGGGAAACATCCGGGAAGCAAGGGAACCGACATAGAGCAAAGGAGGCCGCGGGCCGGGCCTGGATGGGCCCGGGCCGGCCGGCCCCGATCCGATCCGGGGCCCGTTCGTCCCCTCCTTTGCCCTAGCCGCCATTCGGGCTATTTATAGCCCCCTGACCGAGAGCCACGCATCATCCAATTCGTCATCGGCCGCCGAGGAGCGAGAGAATAGAGGGACACCATCTCGGAGAGGAGAGGATCGAGCTAGTTGACTAGGGTTTCCCTAGCCGACGTGGGAACCTTGCACGGAAGACCACGTCGGAGTTCCCGAGCTAGAAGCAAGATCAAGGAAGGATCCCGGTGGTGATCTTGTGTATGTATCATTGTCATAGATGAATTATAAAGTTGAATCTATTCTTAGTGATCAAGTGTTTGCTCGAACATTTCATTTTTCGATCGGCTTTGCTTATTCCAATTCTATTCTCGAGATAGATTACATAGGGTGTTCTTGTAGACGCGGTGGCTAGATGTCACACCCGATTTCCGAAGAGGAACCAAGTGCATCTCATATGTGCGCCGGGATCGGTTCACGGACATATGATAAACAAAAATGAGTGAAATATCATAAACGGTATTTAAACGTATTTCGAGTTTAACCACTTATTACACTCATGCGGGAGACTCGAAGGTCTCTAACAACGGAAAACGATAACTACTCGTCGAGTCCTCGTCTTCCGCTCCCACGGGCACTTGACCGGGGGTCGGCAAGCCTCGGATCTCATCGTAGTCATCATAGAACTCCTCTCCAAAGTTTTCCTGCGAACGGCGATAAGCAAGGCCGAGCGGACTTATGGTTGGAGCTCGGCAAGTGGGGGAAAATGCAAGGCTATCAAGGAAAGGCTACGGTTTTGCAGCGGTTTAGCATTTTAATGTTGGTCAAGTTTTAATTAAAGAACACCTAATTACTATGTGTAAGTTCGTACCATCCCACTTAAGAAAAACTTAAGTACAAAACAGCCCAAGCTCAACGAGCTTCACCAACCACGATTTATCTCGTCTTTAAGTTTATTAATCATGTGAGGGTCCAAGCCGCTCATGACCGTGAGCACGGCTGATCGATCAGTTTTACACTCTGCAGAGGTTTGCACACTTTACCCACAGCTCGCGTAAAAGCTCCGAAGAACTTTAAACCCAACCATGCGATGCTGGCCAAGCACCATACCACACTTCCGAGGTGTGATTGCATAGGGACGCTACGAAGCCTTTACAAAGGCATGCAAAAGACTAACGACCCGCATAGTTACAGATCAGGGCGGACCATAACCCTCCCTAGTGGTCAGTACCTTAGCAAAGGCTACTACCCCAAAAGGACCGAGCTATACCCCTGCAACCCGGATCCCCCTCTCGCTCCTTTCGGAAAAGGGCC
The DNA here is from genome assembly GCA_947561735.1 of Cenchrus americanus. NCBI lineage: Eukaryota > Viridiplantae > Streptophyta > Magnoliopsida > Poales > Poaceae > Cenchrus > Cenchrus americanus. The sequence goes on along the minus strand of OX387240.1, from coordinate 4,270,575 downwards.
ACTAGTACGATCGCACACCTAATTATTCGGCTAAGGTCAGAGCCATGTAACACTGTGGTTGCGCATGTTTTCTTGGGTGGTTCTCCATGTTCCGATTAAATCAAGTGTTCTTGCATTACCCAAAACATTAACTATTAAACATATATCATTTCCATAAAAAGACCCATTTATCCAACCCATGTTGAGCAACTAGCTCTTCTACCCAAAACTTTATTTAAAAGGGGCTAGGCCAAGGATCGGGGTAAAAGATCTAGGTAAGTCCTTAAAAAGGTTTTCCCGTCAAATTAATGCAATGATATCATAAAAGTAAACTTTAATTAAAATGCGGTTATATAGGACAAAAATGGAACATGCGAGGGGGAGAAGACCACTTGCCTTCTTCGCTACAAGCAAAAACTTCCTCCTCCTCAAACAATCGCTCCCGATCGTCCCCGAGAGGTGGCTCAGTTGAAATAGGCACGATATCTACGATTCACACATAAAGCATGCAATAAATAAAACAGATCACCAATCAATCCTAAAGACTGAAAACATGCTACTAAAGCGACGGGCTCGCCGAGACGATCGCAAGGACTACTAGAACGCTAAAAACGGAGCTATAACGGAGAAGTTATGCTAAAAACAAGGTATAAGGACTAATGCGATAAACTAAACTTTACGGGGACCTAACAGCAAGAAAACAGGGGCTAAAACGTAATTATACTTAAAAACAGAAGGTCTTAAACAAAAAAAGGATGCTCTAGACCTCGGGCATGAAATTCTAATAAGACGGGGGCTTAAACATGAATTTTAGGACCGAATTGAAAGGGTCTTATGAGGTGGAAGGACCGGCTGCGAAAATAAAAGAACCGGGGGTCTCTTAAAGAAAACGCCCCCGGTTGACCGGTACTTGCGGGTTTGACCCGCGGGTCCAACGGATCGGGGCCGTTGATGGCCGATCCGACGGCCGGCCACGCCCGCATGCGGCTAAGAGGCGGCGCTTGCGCCGGCGGCGGTGGCGTGTGGCGGCGCGCGGCGGCGGGGTCGCCGGCGATGGCCTAAATCGCGCTACCGGCCACGAAATCGCGTGGGGAAAACTTCTACGCGCAGCGGGGGACCTTGCGAACCTAACCATGCGCTTGCACGGGTGAAACGGGCGGCGATCGAGGCACGACGTCCATGGGGGCGGACGGCGGCGGGTGGCGAGTGGCGGTGCACCCTACGGTTTGGTTTAAGCGAAAGGAAGGGCGGGGACATGATCCTTACGGCGCGTAGGAGCTCCGGTGGGCGAGGATTTGATGGGAAAGGCGGCGGCGGCCGAGATCAACGCCGGCGGCCGAACCTCAATGGGCGGTGACGGCTAGCTCGATTGGGGCGCACGGGAGCTTGCGGATTCGAGTGGGTACACGAATAAGTTCACAAATATGAAGAGGAAGCCAACGGGAGGTGTTGAGGAGCTTCACCGACGATGAGAGAGCTCGGGCGGCGGCAATGGCGCGATGGCCGGTGCCAACTCGGTGGCAAGAGCGGCTAGGGCACGGGGAGGCATGTGAGCTTGGATTTGAGCGAAGGGGGAGTGCGGTGGAGTCCTGGGGGCGCTTAAATAGGCTCGGGGTCGCTCCGGGAGGCGGTTCCCCGGCGGCCATGGCCATTAATGGCCGTCTTGAAGGAGTGTGAAGAGGGGGAGGGGGTTAAAGGAGGGTAACGGCGGAATTAAGGGAGGGGAAATGAAGAAGGGGCATCCTTGCGCTCGGTTAAGAGGTTTTGATGGCGGGGGGGCGGCCCCGGCCGACCGGAAACGGCCGGCGGCCTTGATGGGGGCGCGGCCATCCCGCGGGCCGGGAGGTAGGGGATGGGCCGACGGCCGGGCCCCACCGTCGGCCGACCGCCCGCAAAAAGAAAAGGGGGGGAGGCGTGCCGGGCGGCGGAGCGGCGATGCTGGGCCGGCTTGGGCCGGCCTACGCGCGCGGGAGAAAAAACGAGCCGACGGCCCGGATGGTTCACGTGCCTAAAGAAAAAGAAAGGGAGAGGGAAGAGATGGGCCGGTTGTGGAAAAGAGAGAGAGAGAGAGGGGAGAGGAATTTTCTTTTTCTTTTAAATTTCTTTTCAAATTCGTTTTGCAAACATTCAAACTTCAATCAAACGAAATCCATGCATACGAATCATGATGCACAAACACTTATTATTTCTAGATTATTTTAGTGATGTTTAAATATTTTAAAAGCCAATTTGCTTATTAATTTATTTATGTCCTTAAAGAAATTAAATCTAGCCATTGGTTGCTAAGTTAGTTTAGTGATGGAATTTTAGGGTGCTACAAATCCTACCCCCTTAAAGAGAATCTCGTCCCGAGATTCGGGAAGATTAGAGAACAATTGAGGGAATTCTTCCATAAGTTCGTCCTCTCTTTCCCAAGTAGCCTCATCCTCCGAATGGTGACTCCATTGCACCTTACACATCCTAATGACCTTCTTTGCGAGTAGCCCTTTCGAGGTATCCAAGATCTTGATTGGGTGTTCCTTGTATGTTAGGTCATCTTTTACCTCAACTTCTTCCAATGGTAGATGCTCTACTTTGACCTCATTTGAACACTTTTTCAATTGAGATACATGGAACACATCATGAACACCGGCTAAGCGTTCGGGTAACTCCAACCGATAAGTCGCTTTGCCCCGTCTTTCCAAGACTTGAAAAGGTCCGATAAAGCGAGGTGATAACTTTCCTCCGATATTAAACCTTCGAAGACCTCGGATAGGTGACACTCTAAGATAGGAATAATCTCCGACTTCAAATATCACTTCTCTTCTCTTAGTATCGCATAACTCTTTTGCCTAGATTGAGCAATCTTGAGATTTTCCCGAATTATCTCTACTTGTCTTTCTACCTCCTTTATTATTTACGGACCAAAGAGTTGACTCTCCCCCGTCCGGTTCCCGGAACAATGGTGTCCGCACTTCCTTCCATACGGTGCTTCAAATGGTGCCATCTTGAGACTACTCGGTAACTATTGTTGTATGCAAATTCCGCGTATGGCAAGCTTTTATCCCAACTTCCACCATGTGTCAACGCACATGCCCTTAACATATCTTCTAAGATTTGATTTGTCCTTTCGGTCGACCATCCGTCCGTGGATGATATCTTGAGCTGAAATTTAACTTCGTATCCATAGACTCATGTAATTTACGCGGAATCGGGACGTGAACTGAGTGCCTCGATCTGAAACTATCTTCTTTGGAACCCCATGCAGACATACTATCTTTGATATGTATAGCTCTGCTAACTTTGTCCCTGAGTAGGTGGTCTTTACCGGTATAAAATGTGCAACTTTAGTTAATCTATCCACTATTACCCATATCGAGTCGTACCCATCACGTGTACGTGGTAATCCCACTATAATATCCATACCAATCTCTTCTCACTTCCATTCAGGTACTTGCAATGGTTGTAGTAACCCCTCTTGGTCTCGATGCTCGCTTTTACTCTTTGGCATACATCACACGGTGCCACATGTGCTTGCAACATCTTTCTTCATACCATACCACCAATATTTCGCTTTAAATCTTGGTACATTTTGGTACTCCCTGGATGTATAGAGAGTCTTGAATCGTGTGCTTCTTTCAATATAGACTCACGAAGATGTTTGATTTCCGGTACACGGATCTCGTTCTTAAACCAAATAGTTCCCTGTTCATCCTCTCTCGAATTCGGAACTTTGCCTAGTTCAATCAACTTCTTATATCCCTTAATCTTTTCGTCATCCAATTGCCCTTTTCTAATCTCTTGTTCTAGAGTTGACTCAATCTCTAAGGTCATACTTTCACTTTGTGCGGCTATCCATAGATTGAGTCGTGCCATTTCCCAACACGGTTCCGGGGCATTAATCGAGCTACTAACATGTTTGCTTGACTCTTACGACTTAAAGCATTTGCCACCACATTGGCGTTTCGGGATGATACCGTATATCCAAATCGTAGTCCTTAATCAGCTCTAACCATCTACGCCGCCTAAGATTGAGATCTCTTTGGGTGAAGATGTACTTCAAGCTTTTGTGGTCCGTGAATATCTGACACTTATTCCCAATCATATAGTGTCTCCAAATCTTCAGTGCGTGCACTATAGCTGCTAACTCTAGGTCATGAGTAGGGTAGTTTTGTTCATGCTTCCTTAGTTGCCTAGAAGCATATGCTACCACTTTTCCTTCCGCATCGAACACATCCTAGACCTTGTCTTGATGCATCACAATACACATCAAATCCTTTGTGTATATCGGGCATTATCGATCTTGGTGCGGTGGTCGGTTTCTTCTTCAATTCTTCAAAGCTAGTTTGGCACCTATCATCCCACTTAAACTCCTTTCCTTTCTCCAACAAAGAAGTGAGGGGTTTTACAATCCTCGAGAATCCTTCTATGAACGGTCGGTAGTAGCCTCGCCAAACCAAGAAAACTCCCGATCTCTCGGTATATTTTTAGGTGGATTCCAATTCAGCACGTCCTGAACTTTACTCGGGTCTACAGTAATTCCTCCGTCAGTGATAATGTGCCCAAGAAAAGAGACCTCCTTCAACCAAAAATCACACTTGCTGAATTTAGCATATAACTGATGTTCTCGAAGTTTCTGTAATACCAATCTCAAGTGCTCCTCATGTTCCACTTCATTCTGAGAGAATACTAGAATGTCATCTATAAATACTACCACAAACCTATCAAGATATTCCCTGAAAATCTTGTTCATCGATACATAAAGTATCTTCGGAGCGTTGGTCAATCCAAAAGACATCACTGTGAACTCATATAGACCATATCTTGATGTGAAAGCCGTTTTAGAAATATCCTCCATACGAATCTTCGGTGATGGTAACCGGATCGCAGATCTATCTTAGAGAAAACTTTCGCTCCTCTCATTTGATCGAACGGATCCTCGATCCGGGGTAAAGGATATTTGTTTTTGATAGTGACCTCATTGAGAGATCGATAGTCTACACACATCCTCCTAGATCCATCCTTATTATCTACGAAGAGTGTGGGGGCTCCCCATGGTGATGAACTAGGACGGATAAACCCTTTACTTAGCAATTCCTCTATTTGTTTCTTTAATTTCGCCAAATCCTTAACATCCATTCTATACGGTCTTTTAGATATAGGAGCGAGCCGGGTAAGAGTTCTGATCGAATTCAATGTCTCGGTCGGGTGGCATACCCGGTAGGTCATCGGGAAATACATCCGGTACTCATTCACCACTTTAATATCCTCCGAACTTTTCCTTTCATTGAATTCACTATCTCCTTCCCGGTAGGTGACGGTGTTGCAATGAATTCTATTCGTCCCCTTGTGGACTAGTCAAGTGAACTCGATTTCTCTCGGCACCTGGATAACCCCATCATACTTTCTTAACCGGTCCATCCCTAGGATTACATCTATGCCCCAAGATTTTAGGACTACCGGATTGGATGGAAAGTCTATCCACATAATTTTAAGGTTTACTTGTGGGCACGGATGATCGGCTTTCATATCACCGCCCGGTGAACTAACAAGCAACGGTTTCTTCATTGGACTCACGGGCATATTATGCTTTGCTACGAACTCGATCGGTAATAAATGAATGCGTTGCTCCCGAATTAAATAGTCTTGTAGCAAGGTACGAGTCGATAAGGAACGTACCAAGCACAACCCCGAAGCATCTTGTGCCTCGCTCCACGGTCATGTTGTGCACTTTCTTCGCGCACATAGTTTTGCTTTGTGCTTTGTTGCCGGAGTACCGCATTTCCGGGCGCGCCGGAGTTGATGACCGTCCAACTTTCGAATATTACTCCTGGGGGAGTCCGCATTCCACGTTTAGGACGGTTATTAGCATAATGTCCCAACTCGCCACATTTGAAGCATCCATTAGGCCGCACGAGAGTGGTGTTCCTTGCGGGTGCACCGGGGGTAAGAGCTGGGCGGTTCCGCTAGAAGTTTGGGGTGTGAGGAGTTTGCGGGTTGAATTGTTGAGGTTGTTGGAAAGAACGCTGCAGCTACCGCATGTTCTCGTGGGTGCTTTCCACCATGTCCTCCGGAGCGAAATGGTGTATTCGTTGGTAGCCGTAGCGTGGACGGGTATGGCCGCCGGATCGACCCCTCGGGACCGAAACTTACGCTTCTCGCTCCCCAAGCTCTCTGCGTTTGTTCTCTAGGCCAATTTCCTTGTTTAACGAGTGGCAAAATGCGGAAAGGTATGGCTCGGGAGCCGATAATTCGGTGGCCCTATCAACCCATCCAGGAAGCGTTCTTGCCTTTTCGGGTCCGTGTTGACCTCGTCCGGAGCATAACGAGACAACCGAGTAAATTTGTCAAGGTATTCATTTATGGACATATTGCCCCGTTTCGCAGCAAGGAACTCTCTCTCGCTTTAGCTTCAATACCCCATCGGGGATGTGGTGTGCGCGAAAAGCATCTCTCGAACCGCGCCATGTAATGGTATTGGGCGCAGGGGTGAGCGATCGTGTAAGCATCCCACCAATCCGATGCCCGCCCTTCCAAGCACCCGAAGCATAAAGAACCATTTCTCGGTCATTACACCGAGCTCTCTCCAACTTTTTGGTAACGGTTTTCAACCAATCGTCGGCATCTAGCGGATCGGTTGAGTGGGAGTAAGTGGGAGGGTGGTGGCTCATGAACTCCTTATGCTTGTCTCTCGGAGCGGGTGGTGGTGGTGGGGGCGGTGCCTCGCGGCTGATTTTGCCGGGCTTGTAGGTTCTGCACCGCGGCGATGAGATTCGAATCAGCTGCATCTGGGCAGCGAAGAATTGCTGGGTAGCGGGATCCATTGCGGGATTGAGCGGGGGAGGTGGCACCGGGTTCCGCTGGTTGGCTATATGTGCCCGAACAACTGGTGGAACGTCCTGTCCTCCTCCTAACCTGGTGTTTACCATCTGATTATTAGAGAAAGATATTTCGGATAAGAATATTGAACTGATGTATAAAGAAGTAAGTTTGAATTAAGGAATCAGCATGGTTTTCTTTTCTGTGACAGATTCGGTTGATCTCGGTAAAACAGTCGTATCTCATAGTGTCCTTTCCCAAAAATTATGAACTTTTGCCAGGCCGTGTAAAACATATTCATGAAACTAACCCCACTGGTTTTATCTCATTTGGAAATCCACAACTTGAGATAAAATTCGAACACCGCAGCTATGTTAGCATGGTTTTACAGATTCTGTTAGCCCCATTATTCTGTTTATAACTCTCTGTATATTAATCCTTTAGTGCTGAATTTTGAACAGAGGTTGATCCACAAAATTCGTGAACCAACCCAACTGGATTTAGGTCAATCGGAGTTCTGTAGCTTGAGTTATGATTAAAACATTGCTATGCTGTCAAGGAATTGCGCGAACAGATTTTGTATGATTGATCCGATATAATAAGTAAGGTAGAAGACAACTTGGAATTGAACCCCAACTAACCATTAACTTAACATAATTTTTATTGTTGCATTTGTGGCCATCACTCCACAATACAACTCACTCACACAAAGATCCAAATCAAACATGGTTCAATCAACAACTTATTACAATCGTTCGTCCTCGCAGAACGTCTACCGGAAAAACAAAAGAGGATGGATATCCTAGTTCCTATTCCACCGAAGACTAGTGGTCGCTGCTGGAGTGTTGTATCGAAGTCTTTTGCGCGGAGGCGAACGGGAAGGACAAGATGCTTCGCTTCGTCGGGTGGTTGCTGTCCCTGCCGCCTAGGCTTCCACCGAGCTATTCTTGCCTCGTGCATTCCGTAGCTCCCGATGTGTCCTGTCCAACTCTGCTGTTGCTCCCTCCAAATCTGTGTTAAGAGCTACAGTCACTCTAGCAAGTATATCAACACGGCTATCTCGGAAGTCCCCCATGGGTATCACCGTGTTTTCTGTACCACTGACTCTGCTGGGGACAAACCGGAAGTCTGTGCCTTCTATGCGATCACGGAATGTGTTGCTGATAGACCATAGTGCTCTTCTCGCGGCATCGTTGATAGCATTTCGCTTACGAAGCAAAATGTGCTGTGCTGGGGTGGATTGTACGGGTCCTCCATCTACCCGCCCGTGCCGTGGTAACCCCGACATGGACCTCTCGTGGTATAATAATCCCTCATTTCGGGCTCTACATAGTGCCCGGTGATGTACAACGGTCTCCACCGCATGCTCTATCTCCCCGCAACGGTTCCTCCAATAGCTCACGAACGGAGCGTCCGAGCCGACGTAGGTGTGCTCATGATACTCGGCTCCGTGATACCTATGCTCATCACCTTGCTCGTCTCCATCTTCATTGTTATCGTTGTTGTCATCATTCCGATTATCATTGTTGTCCTCTCCATTGCCCACAATGTTGTTGTCATCCTCCAATCCTTCTATGTCCACATCTTCTTCTTCTTCACCTTCATCCTCATTTTCATCTTCTTCTTGATCGGAACTTTCTTCATTGCTACTAGAATCATCTCCGAGTCATCCGGATCATTACCTGCAGCATTTTGTTCAAGCTCTTCTTCCTCTACCACATCCGGTTCCGGCACGGCTTCAACCTCTCGGTGGAATTATTATGTCTCCATCCGCATCAACCTCCGGAAAAACTCCATCATACAACTCGTGGATGTTCCTCTCGCCTCTTCATCCTCAAACACGATTTCCTCCGGGTCCTCCTCAACATTTTCCTGGTGCCGCACCGCTTGATATCCTCGCTCCACCGCCTCCGGCTGCAACTGTACGGATAGTCTTCAACCTCCTGCTCGCATCTCCTCCGGTTGTGCCTCCACCGGACCGTTGGGTAGCGTGGAGCCACGCGCACGAAGGAAGGCGACCACCGGTGCTCTTGCGGGCAGTCTGACGAGTCCTGGCCATCTGTTAAGAGAAAGTGAACTTAGCATAGAGGAAATCAAAATGATGCAAATTTTCAACAAAAGAACAAGAACAAATTAGATTTTTATGCGAAAATAAAGTGGTTTTGAAAGATGACAGAATGATCTAGAACATGAATCCTTAAATTTCGTCCATTTCTAACTAAGGCCGCGTTCCTACGATCAACCCGGCTCGATACCACTCTGTCACACCCGATTTTCGAAGAGGAACCAAGTGCATCTCATATGTGCGCCGGGATCGGTTCACACACATATGATAGACAAAAATGAGTGAAATATCATAAACGAGTATTTAAACGTATTTCGAGTTTAACCACTTATTACACTCATGCGGGAGACTCGAAGGTCTCTAACAACGGAAAACGATAACTACTCATCGAGTCCTCGTCTTCCGCTCCCACGTGCACTTGATCGGGGGTCCGCAAGCCTCGATCTCATCGTAGTCGTCATAGAACTCCTCTCCAAAGTTTTCCTCGCGAACGGCGATAAGCAAGGCCGAGCACACTTATGGTTGGAGCTCGGCAAGTGGGGGAAAATGCAAGGCTATCAAGGAAAGGCTAAGGTTTTGCGGCGGTTTAGCATTTTAATGTTGGTCAAGTTTTAATTAAAGAACACCTAATTACTATGTGTAAGTTCGTACCATCCCACTTAAGAAAAATCTTAAGTACAAAACAGCCCAAGCTCAACGAGCTTCACCAACCACGATTTATCTCGTCTTTAAGTTTATTAATCATGTGAGGGTCCAAGCCGCTCATGACCATGAGCACGGCTGATCGATCAGTTTTACACTCTGCAGAGGTTTGCACACTTTACCCACAGCTCGCGTAAAAGCTCCGAAGAACTTTAAACCCAACCATGCGATGCTAGCCAAGCACCATACCACACTTCCGAGGTGTGATTGCATAGGGACGCTACGAAGCCTTTACAAAGGCATGCAAAAGACTAACGACCCGCATAGTTACAGATCAGGGCGGACCATAACCCTCCCTAGTGGTCAGCACCTTAGCAAAGGCTGCTACCCCAAAAGGACCGGGCTATACCCCCGCAACCCGATCCCCCTCTCGCTCCTTTCGGAAAAGGGCCACTAGTACGATCGCACACCTAATTATTCGGCTAAGGTCGAGCCATGTAACACCGTGGTTGCGCATGTTTTCTTGGGTGGTTCTCCATATTCCGATTAAATCAAGTGTTCTTGCATTACCCAAAACATTAACTATTAAACATATATCATTTCCATAAAAAGACCCATTTGTCCAACCCATGTTGAGCAACTAGCGTTTTCTAACCAAAACTTTATTTAAAAGGGGCTAGGCCAAGGATCGGGGTAAAAGATCTAGGTAAGTCCTTAAAAAGGTTTTCCCGTCAAATTAATGCAATGATATCATAAAAGTAAAAAATGCAGTTATATAGGACAAAATAGAACATGCAGGGGGAGAAGACCACTTGCCTTCTTCAGCTACAGCAAAAACTTCCTCCTCCTCAAACAACTGCTCCTGATCGTCCCCGAGAGGTGGCTCAGTTGAAACAGGCACGATATCTACGATTCACACATAAAGCATGCAATAAATAAAACAGATCACCAATCAATCCTAAAGACTGAAAATGTGCTACTAAAGCGACGGGCTCGATGAGACGATCGCAAGGACTGCTAGAACGCTAAAAACGGAGCTATAACGGAGAAGTTATGCTATAAACAAGGTATAAGGACTAATCTGCGATAAACTAGACTTTACAGGGACCTAACAGCAAGAAAACATGGGCTAAAATGTAATTAGACTTAAAAACAGAAGGTCTTAAACATAAAAAAGGATGCTCTGGACCTCGGGTATGAAATTCTAATAAGACAGGGGCTTAAACATGAATTTTAGGACCGAATTGAAAGGGTCTTATGAGGTGGAAGGACCGGTCTGCGAAAATAAAAGAACTCGGGGGTCTCTTAAAGAAAATGCCCCGGTTGACCGGTACTTGCGGGTTTGACCCGCGGGTCCAACGGATCGGGGCCGTTGATGGCCGATCCGACGGCCAGCCACGCCCGCATGCGGCCGAGAGGCGGCGCTTGCGCCGGCGGCGCGTGGCGGCGCGCGCGGCGGCGGGGTCGCCGGCGACGGCCTAAATCGCGCTCCCGGCCACGAAATCGCGTGGGGAAAACTTCTACGTGCGGTGGGGACCTTGCGAACCTAACCATGCGCTTGCACGGGTGAAACGGGCGGCGACCGAGGCACGGCGTCCATGGGGGCGGACGACCGGCGGCCGGCGAGTGGCGGTGCACCCTACGGTTTGGTTTAAGCAAAAGGAAGGGCGGGGACATGATCCTTACGGCGTGTAGGAGCTCCGGTGGGCGAGGATTTGATGGGAAAGGCGGCGGCGGCGGAGATCAACGCCGGCGGCCGAACCCTCAACGGGCGGCGACGGCTAGCTCGATTGGGGCGCACGGGAGCCTCGCGGATTCGAATGGGTACACGAATAAGTTCACAAATACGAAGAGGAAGCGAACGGGGAGGTGTTGAGGAGCTTCACCGACGATGAGGGAGCTCGGGCGGCGGCAATGGCGCGACGGCCGGCGCTCCAACTCGGTGGCAAGAGCGGCTAGGGCACCGGGGAGGCGTGTGAGCTTGGAGTTGAGCGAAGGGGGAGTGCGGTGGAGTCCCGGGGGCGCTTAAATAGGCTCGGGGTCGCTCCGGGAGGCGGTTCCCCGGCGGCCATGGCCATTAATGGCCGTCTTGAAGGAGTGTGAAGAGGGGGAAGGGGTTAAAGGAGGGTAATGGCGGAATTAAGGGAGGGGAAATGAAGAAGGGTCATCACCGCGCTCGGTTAAGAGGTTTTGATGGCGAGGGAGCGGCCGACCCGGCCGGGACCGGCGGCGCGGCCTTGATGGGGGCGCGGCCATCCCGCGGCCGGGAGGTAGGGGATGGGCCCGACGGCCGGCCCCACCGTCGGCCGACCGCCCGCAAAAAAAGAAAAGGGGGGGGAGGCGTGCCGGGCCGGCGGAGCGGCCGATGCCGGGCCGGCCTTGGGCCGGCCTACGCGCGCGGGGGAGAAAACAGGGCCGACGGCCCGGATGGTTCACGGGCCTAAAGAAAAAGAAAGGGAGAGGGAAGAGATGGGCCGCTGTGGAAAGGAGAGAGAGGAGAGGGGAGAGGAATTTTCTTTTTCTTTTAAATTTCTTTTCAAATTCATTTTTCAAACATTCAAACTTCAATCAAACGAAATCCATGCATACGAATCATGATGCACTAACACTTATTATTTCTAGATTATTTTAGTGATGTTTAAATATTTTAAAAGCCAATTTGCTTATTATATTATTTATGTCCTTAAAAGAAATTAAATCTAGCCACCGGTTGCTAAGTTAGTTTAGTGATGGAATTTTAAGGTGTTACACTAGAGGTACACGCCGGATCTTCCGAAAGAATCTCGACTTGTCTTTTGACTCGCCCTAGACTCCCCGCATGAGTAGGGATACGCCGTGACGAACGGGGGTTCCGAAAGACGGATGTTTTCGGATTTGGACGGAAACCCGTTAACACCAAAATTTGGTAAGGAGTCTGACCTGTGGGTCCAGATCGGTGAAGAGTCCGTATAGCTGAAGGAAGGTTTTTTCTCAGATGTATTCGGCAAAGAGATCTGCGGTCGGCTATCTGCTTCCGTTCGGCAAAGGAACAGTTGAGCTGATTTTGCGGGATCGGATGGTGACGTGGCTCAAGCAGGAAGGGCGCATGGATGGATAGGCGATCAAGCTTAGAGATAAGTTAGGCAACGAATCCATTCGAGGTTGTACTTGGCAGGGTATAAATATGAGCCCTGAATGTATGTAAGAGACAATCATTCTTCAATACAAACCGGCCTTATGCCAAACCCTAGAGTCCTTTTGTTGTGTCGTCGAGTTCTTCGAGAGGGTTCATCGATCCGTCGACCTCCGTGAGTACCGGCAACCTTGTATCATGTCTAGTATCATGTGGTGGATTTAGATCTGATGCAAGTAGTCTTGTTACCATGCTTCGTGTCATGCGGTAGATTCAAGCTTGGTTCAAGAGGGTTTCTTGTTAGGTCATGAGCCATGCGGTAGGCTAAGATCTAGCTTGAAGCTAGTTATCGGCTCTATTGGATTTTGGCAAGATCCAATAGATTCACTAAGTTACCCCGTGTTGCTTTGAGTTTTTACTTTATGTTTAAATTCATGTAACATCTTTTGCCCAATCTAGATGGGTTTGGATCGGCTTTATCCCTCTCATGATCCTCGTACGAGTAGATTTCGTGTTTTAGCACGTGGATCTTGTGCTTTCCGATAGCCGAAACCGAATCGATCTAGGTTGTTACGTGTTGCGGGTTCAAGCTTGCCAATGTTGGTATAAATCTTGAAAGAACTGAGTATCATGCGGTAGATGCAGGTTTTTGGGTTGCTTTGGAGCTAGTCATCCGGTGGATTAGATTCCAAATCAATCTGATAGATTTATTCGCTTGGTAATGTTCGTTCCTTCTTCATGGACCCCGAATCGGCTGTTCAGCCGTATTCGGTTATGTTTCTTCACGAGTAGAACACGTGCGTAATTCATGCTTTAAATAACGTGTGCTTTTAGCTTTCCATATTTAGATTGTATCATGCGGTGGATAGATTTGTTTGGTGTCGTACCCGACGGATTTTTAAGTACCTAGACATGCGGTAGACTAGTGCTTTGGATCTATGCATGCTTATTTATTAAATGTTTACGTTCGCGCTTTACTTTATCCGTTTATTTAATGTTAGTTATCATGGGGATCGGTCATGGCCTCGTGCACATGCATCTTTGTTCAAACAAAGACCGATTCTTTGTCATGCTTACGTCATCCATTCGGCAGTTGTTACTTTTCCTTTTATAAGTTCCCGAATGGCTTTCAGTTTATTGACAGGTAGCTTTCTATAGCTATGTGTCATCCCATCTGGCTTTATAGCCGTAAATATGGAAGCCTGTCGGTACTACCCGGCAAGTTCCAAGCTTTGGTATCTAACTGCTTTGTCTTTTGTTAATTTTCAGGAAAAATTGACTGGCACGTCTCGTGACTCTTTGCGCGTGTGAAGCCAGCTTGTTCGGCTTGCTGTGTGTTTGGCGCTAGGTGCACGTTTTGCGTCAACACACTTTTTGGCACGCCCAGTGGGACACAGCCGAAAAGATCAAGATGCCTGAAATCGCGGACATCATGGATGTCAACATTGAGGACCTCTCTCCTGAACAGCGGCAGCAGCTCCAGGACGTCGTGAACCAATTCCAGCAGAAGTGTCTGCTGTCCTTCAAGAAGAACAGAAGTGGTGTCCCCTACCTGAAGAATGACATGCCCAGGATATTGTTGCCAGGGGAGAGCGACGCCACGACCCAGCAGGAGAGAGAGGAATGCCTGCAAGCGTTCCGGGATGCTGCGGATCACGTTTTGAGCAAGCACCACAAAGCTTTTCTTGGTGCGTTCCAGCAAATGATGGTGGCTGTCTTTGGCCCAGGCATGGAGCAGGCATTCAGCAAGGCACCCGTCCAAGGGGGCACCGTGGAGCTGGGCGAATCAAGCTCTCAACCACCACTACGGAGCCAGCCAATTCAGCCTCCTCCTCAGAGCGCTGGAAGTCAAGCTTTCCAGCCTCCTCCGCAGGGCGCTGGGGGTCAGCCAGTTCAGCCCCCACTGCAGGCCTCAGGAGGGCAGCCAATCCAGCCACCACCGCAGGGCAGCACGGGTCAACCTGTGCAACAGCCGAATCCGTACCAGCCCACGTACGGAGACCTAGCGTTTGGCTCGCCTGGGGCCCCGCTTGCCCCCGGCCACAGGATTGCTCCGGCAAACAACCGGCGCTGAGAGAAACCTATACGGCGGAGGCTACCACGAGGTGGGAAACTATGGAGCCATTGATGCTTTCCCGCATCCGGGTTATGCGCCACTGCGAGCGCACGGAAGGACGACGCCCTGGCGCGGAAGATGGCCGAGTTGATGCAAAATCAGTTCGGCCTCAAGCCAAAGATGCAGGGACCTGCCTACAAGCCGCCGTTCCCAGAGTGGTACTTCACGTGCTCCTCCCGCCAAGGGTGAAACCTCCAACGGAGTTCACGAAATTTTCCGGGCAAGACGACACAAGCACGGTGGAGCACATTGCTCGTTACCTGATGCAGCTCGGAGAATGCTCAGCTGAGGAGGCGTTCAGGGTCAGATACTTCCCCGCGTCGCTGACAGGCCCGGCGTTCCAGTGGTTCTCGTCCTTACCCCCTGAGTCAGTTAGCAGATGGAAGGACCTGGAACGGAAATTCCACGCCCACTATTTCAGCGGCAGCTCGGAGAAGAAGCTGATCGACCTTGCCACCTTGAAACAGAGGCACAGCGAGACGCCATTGGAATTTCTCAGGAGATTCAGGGAGGTTAAGGGCATGTGCTTCTCGCTCAACTTGCCAGATGACCAGTTGGCCGATATGGCCGTCGCCGAGATGCTGCCGGCCATGCGTGAGAAACTGTTTGGGATGGAGTTTGAAAACCCGGGCCGAGTTTGTCTCAAAAGCTATCGTTGATGAGCAACCGGGCGTATGGCTTCAAGAAGGATGCCAGGTTTGGCAAGCAGCATGATGTGGCGGACATCTACAACCAGTTCTTAGACAAGGCCGATTTGATCGAGGATTCGATGATGAATCGGATGTGGCCGCAGCCGAAATCATGTGGGGGAAAGAGCCTTTAACGATGAATCAGCGCTGGGTCAAACAGACCAAGGGCACCTACGATTTCGATATCACGAAGGTCGACAAAGCTGTTTGAGCTCCTAGTGAAGGAAGGCCGAATCAGACTGCCTGAAGGGCATTCCATGCTTCGGCCCGATGGAGTCAAGGGGAAACGTTACTGTGGCTTCCACGACAGGGATTTGCACTCCATCAACGATTGCAGGGTCTTCAGGATGAGGATCCAGAAAGCCATCCGGGAGGGGTACCTCAAATTTGACAACAAGATGAAGGTGGATGGTCACCCCTTCCCTCGGAACATGGTGGGCTTCTCTCGTTAACATGGTGACGGGCCGAGGAGAAGGGAAAGGTCAAAGTCTTGACCTCGGCCGGGGCTAGACGAGATGGAATAGTGGACCGGAGCGCCAAGTAACTGCGGAACAGGTGCATGGTGAAGCCCCCCGCATTCTCAAGAGCCACATCGAAATCGGGGAGTCATCCAGAGCCAAGCCCAGGGTGACCACGCGCATCCTCCTCAACAAGTGGCAGCGCCATATGGAAAAAGAGCGTTACCAGAAGCGCAGATACGAGGAGGAGAAGCGCAGAGCTGAAGAAGAGGCACACAGAAGGGACCTGGAGCAATACACGCGCGAGCAGGAGCGTGCGCACTGGGGATGTGCGTTCTTCGGTGCACCGTTGGAACGAGGGTTTGAAGCCGCCCACGCCGAGGAAGCGTCCCGAATGCGGCGACGGATATTTTGAGTACGAGCGAGAGAGCGCCAATCGCCGATCCGTCCATGAGAGAATTGGAAGGATCCACCCTAACGAGGATCGGCGCCAAAAAATTGAAGTCATTGATCACCCCGGGAAAAGGCAAGCTGATTCAAGGTGGGCTGATCAAGAGGAGGATGAGGACGAGTACATCTGGCAAAAGGGGCAATGGTGCCCTCCCGGCCTAAGGAGAAGTCAGAAGAGACGGGTTCAGCGCTTGAGGAACCGCGAGCTGAGGCAGGCTGGGATCCAGACAAGGCAGGTGTGGCGTCCAAAGGATCAGCCCGAAGGGTCAAAGCGTTCGGCTCCAACATGCATGGTATATTTTCTGCCGAACGAGTTCATGGCTCCTGCTAACCAGGTTGTGCAGGAGGAAGCGTCCCTAGATGATGAGCAGATCGAGGGGATGATGGCGCGGCTCGGTGCTAGCCAAGCGAGCCATCTTCGACAAACCGGCCAAAAATCGACACATGAGGCCGCTGTACTTAAGGGGATAAGTCAATGGCAAGACATTGACCAAGATGTTCGTCGACGGTGGAGCGGCGGTCAACGTGATGCCGTACACCACCTTCGGGAAACTTGGCATGGGACCGAGCGATCCGACGCCTACAAGCATACTACCGAATGATTTCGCCGGGAATCCTTCGATACCAAGGGATGCGCTCACGTGGATCCGATGATCGGGTCCAAGACGTCGCTCACGACCTTCTTTGTGATCGAAGGTAAAGGAGCCTACGGCCCCTCGCTCGGACGGGGACCGGATTCATGCCAATTGTTGCGTCCCATCCACCATGCATCGGCGGCTTATCCAAAGGTGGATGATGATATTGAGGTCGTCCAAGCGAGATGACTCCGTGAGCGTTGCGAACATGGAACCGCCTTTCTCGGGAATACCAAGGCATTGATTGTTTCTCGGGGAAAGAGCTGCGGAGAAGGTCCCGTTGAACATGTCGGCGGTGATCAACGTACCGATTCAAGCAGTCGGCTCTTATAGTAATTTTTAATGGAGAACCCCGTAGATGGCACTGATGGCAAGTTGGGGAGAGGATTTATGTCGGCCGACAAATTAGAAGAAGTTGACATCGGAAGCGGTGACAAGCCAAGGCCGACGTTCATCAGCGCAAACTTGCGGCCGGACTTCGGGAGGAATTAATCAAGTCGCTCAAGGAATACAAAGATTGCTTCGCCTCGGGATTATTCGAAAATGCCCGGATTGGATCGTTCTATCGTAGAGCATCGGTTGCCAATCAAATGCGGTTTCAAACCGTACAAGCAACCGCCCCGGAAAATCTACAAGGATGAGGTATTGGCCGATGTGAAGAAAGAAGTGGAAAGATTGCTAGATGCAAACTTCGTTCGGCCATGCGGATACGCGGAGTGGATTTCTAACATTGTCCCTGTTTATAAGAAGAATGGAAAAATGAGGGTTTGCATAGATTTCGGGGATTTGAACGAGCCACTCCGATGGATGGTTACCCCATGCCTACCGCCGATTTGTTGGTTGACGCCGCTACGGGCACAAGGTTATCAATTTCATGGACGGCAATGCGGGATACAACCAAATTTTCATGGCAAGTAGAAGATATATCGAAGACGGCCTTAGATGCCCTGGTCATATAGGCCTGTTTGAATGGATAGTCATGACATTTGGGTTAAAAAATGCCAGTGCAACTTATCAACGAGCCATGAATTACATTTTTCACGAGTTGATCGGCAAAGTTGTGGAAATCTACATTGATGATGTGGTAATCAAGTCCCTAAGTCATGACACACATTTGGGAGATGTGAAGAGGACCTTGGAGTGCACCCGGAAGCATGGTTTAAAGATGAATCCAAACAAGTGCGCTTTTGGGGTATCGAATTTGGAGAATTCTTGGGGTTTTTAGTCCACGAGGGAGGAATTGAAGTTGGCAAGAAGAGCATGAAGGCCATCGATGAAGTTGTTCCTCCAACTAATCTCAAGGAGTTGCAATCAACTGCTCGGCAAAATTAATTTCGTGAGAAGATTCATTTCAAATTTGTCACGAAGGTTTTGCCATTCTCTCCATTGCCGAAGCTAAAGAAGGATCAGAAGTTCACATGGGGCGACGAACAACAGAAGGCTTTCGATGAGATCAAGCAGTACATGAAGGAGCCACCAGTGTTGGTCCCTCCTCAGCTGGATAAGCCTTTCAAGTTGTACGTGGCGGCCGATACCCAAACCATTGGATCGGCCCTTATTCAAGAATTCGAAGGAAAGGAGCGGGTAGTAGCATATCTTAGCCGAAAACTACTTGATCCCGAGACCAGGTATTCGGCCGCGAAAAAGCCGTGCTTGTGCGTATACTACTCGTGTACAAAGTTTCGGCACTACTTGTTGAATGCCGAATGCCTTCGTGTATTCAAAGTTCGATGTAATAAAACATATGTTATCTATGCCAATTTTGAATGGCGGGATTGGCAAATGGATCTTGGCCTTATCGAGTTCGAGTTAAAGTTCGAATCGGCAAAGGCTATCAAGGGAAAGATTATTGCCGATTTTATAACCGAGCATCACGATCCGTCAATTGATTTGCTTGAAATTACCCCTTGGGTTTTATTTTTTGATGGATCATCATGTGGTGAAGGTGGGGGAGTAGGGATCCTACTAATTTCACCTAGGGGTGAGATGTTTGAATTTGCCATCCATATACGACCTTTCGTTACAAACAATCGAGCCGAGTACGAGGCAATCGCTTCGAGGGCTTCAATATTTGAGAGAAGCTGGGGCCATTTCAGTTGAAGTTTATGGAGATTCAGAGCTGGTGATCAAGCAATTGAATGGCCAATACGAGTGCAAAAGTGAAGCGCTGAGGAGTTACTACGAAGAATGCAGGGAAATCTTGAAGAGCTTCCCGTTGGTAACTCTACAAAGATATTCCTAGGGAACATAATGAAGAACCAAACAAAGCCGGCTCAAAGCGCCTCCGGTTACAAAGAGAGTCAAGAAGCGTTTGCGCAGAGGTATGTGCATTGGGGACGGATCTCGCGAAGGTGATTGGAGGAAAGAGATCGTTGATTACTTGAGGGATCCATCCCGAAAGGTCTCTAGGAAGCTTAGGTACAAGGCCATAAAATTCATTCTTCCCGGATGACAATTTGTTCTATAAATCATTAGATGGGGTATTGTTACGATGCCGGGTCCGGAAGAAGCCAAGAACATGATGAGCGAGGTGCACGATGGGATATGTGGAGCACACCAATCGGCCTACCGTATGAAATGGGTTATTAGACAAGCGGGTGCTTTTGGTCGACGATATTAGAGGAGTGCTTTGAGTATTACAAGGGATGTCAGGATTGCCAGAGGTTTGGAAATATTCAAAGGGTCCCTGCGTCAGCATTGAATCCCATCATCAAGCCATGGCCATTCAGGGGCTGGGATATAGACTTGATTGGCCAAATTAACCCACCATCTAGTAAGGGGCATAAGTTCGTGCTTTTGGCTACGGATTATTTTACTAAATGGGTCGAGGCGATCCCACTGAAAAAGGTGACATCAGAAAACATGGTTGAAATTGTCAAGGAGCATATCATCTATCGGTTTGGAATCCCTCAGACAATCACCACTGATCAAGGGGCACAATTCGTGTCACTGGAGTTCAGAGAGTTTGCCGAAAACATGGGGATCAAATTGTTTAACTCTTCTCCCTATTATGCCCAAGCTAATGGTCAAGCAGAGGCTTCTAACAAGATCATGATCAAGCCGATACAAAAGAAGATCAACCGAAGCCAAGAAAGTGGCATTCGGTACTCGGTGAGGCACGGTGGGCTTACCGAATGGCCCCCCATGGAGCTACAAAAACCTCTCCTTATGAATTGGTTTATGGGCACCACACGGTTCTACCTTAGGAGATGCAATCGAGATTCAAGGAGAGTGGTGTTACGGAAAGATTTGAGCTCCAAAGATTACAGGTGGCCTAATGATGGATGAGCTAGAGGATTTACATATGATCCGTCTTAGAGCCCCGGAAAACATTGAGAAGAACAAACTGCGGGTTGCCAAGTACTACAACAAGAAAGTGAAAGTCGGGCAATTCGCGAAGGAGATTTGGTTTGGAAAGCGCTATTGCCGATTGGAACTAAATACAGCGAATTCGGCAAATGGTCCCCTAACTGGGAGGGGCCTTTTCGTGTGGTCAGATGCGTCCCTGGTAATGCATACATATTGAAAACTTTGCTAGGAGAAGGATTTTCCGCCACGATAAATGGAAGGTATCTGAAGAAATATTATCCTAGCATTGAAATCGATCGATGATCACCAGCAACGGGATTACGCACATCGACACGAAACAACGGCGCTCAAGAACGAGGCCGCCTTCGAACAAAAATTCACAAACGAAGAAATGGCCGCGTGCCTAGATGCATTGCCCTTAGCACAAAAACTACATTACAACCGCTTCTTGTAGGTTTACATCCAACAACCCCGGTGATCGGGACCTCAAGGAGGTGGGAAGCGAGAAGGCGTGAAGGAAGAAGCGAAAGTATGATTCAATCTTTTCTTTCCTTCTTCTTCGATTGCTCCCTCTTCGGTTGTTCCGGGACCACCGTGACGGCAACTTGGAATGCACGGGGGTGACCATAGTTTGCGGCTTCCACCAAGCTATCCCGGGCCGCTTTCGGGTTGTTGTACCGTCGGAGACATCTAAAACAGAGGAACGGATGTTAGGGGCAAGAAATCCAAATGCGGGCACAAAGTCAAGAAGAAGTCAGAAGCATTTACCCCCTACTAGTGCCTCCAGAGCCATGCGACGCTCGCGTTCGGCTTGGCAACGGGCGGTGATGTCCCTGAGGCCGTGCTCCAGGTGCCGAACGCGGCGGCGCAGTTGATGGCTCGTCCTCTGATCAGGCGTAGCGTCCTCTGCTTCGATGGAGGAATCGGAGGAGATGTACTCAGGCACATCTTCGGTCCCAATGATTTCTTCGGGAAGCAAGTCAAGGCTGAAAAGGAAAAAAGAAGAGGAGGTAAAGCGCAAGATCATGTGGGAAACAGGAAGTAAATCAAGAGAAAACTCACCTTCGAATCGTGCGTTTCTTTGGAGGGCTGCTCTCCTGGGGTTGCTTGCCCTTGTCCATGGCCTTGGGGTTTTTTCCTCTGGAGACGGGGGAGGAGATGAGAAATGATGGATGAGTGTGCGAGTGGATTTGCGGTGGCATCTCAAAGAGGCTATTTTATTGACCGAAGGGGTGCATTGGGAGTGATGGCGGCCGGTACACACTCGTTAGAATACCAAACGGCAGGGTTTTTTCCCGGATGCGAAGGGTTTTTGCTTGAACAGTACTTACGGATTGCCGATTCGGGGATCTTCTGCGGATTTTGCGCCAAGGAGCATTTGTTCTCGCGTGTTCGGCTCAAAACAGTTCCCGGATACGTTTAAGGAAAAACAAGATTCACGGGTACAAATGTAAAGAAAATCATCACGGAGCAATCACAGGATTCAAAAGTTCTTCATTTATTGCCGATATTCAAACATCCCTAATATAATCTAGTCAAAAAGCCTGTTCAGCACAGATTGGGGATGAGTGATTTCGGCAATAGCGTTGCCGTGGCCATCGAGGCGCTCCAAGATGAGCTCGATCTCCTCAATGTCCTCTGGCGCGCCGCCCCGGAAGCCGCGCGGCCTGGTGGAGTAGTCGACGTCCGTGTGCGTTGCCATGGCGCCGGGGCCCGGGGTAGTGCCCAAGCGAACGCCATGGGTGGCCACCTCGTCAACGCGGTGCTCCACCGCAGCAAGGCGCTTCGCCGGCGTGTCACCGCGGGTGTTCACCTTGCCGGCCGCCCTACTCCACCGGCCGCCTTCACCGGTTGAGCTCGGCATCGCGGGCCGCAAGGAGCAAGAAGAAAGGAGATTAGCATCAAAAGCCGGGTTGGATCAAAGATTTGATTTCGTAGCCGTACCGTCGATGGTTTCCGGCAGCCTGCTTGCGCTGGTCCTCCCACTCCAGCTCGGCTATGCCCGCCTTTTTGGAGACGTCCTCCAACTTGCGCCGGGCCGTCTCCAGCTCCTCCTTGAAGCGGAGGGCGTCGAGTTCCCCGTAGGGCACGGGGGAGTGGCCGTCGGACTCCGAGGAGTCATCCGGAAGGGGCTGATTGGCCGGCGCAGGAGACGGATTCCACTGAATCAACCTGAAAGGGAGATGATCGTCAAAACAAGAAAAGACCAAAGGGGAATCAAAGAAGAAGAATCGGTGATCATTGCCTCCGCGCGAAGTGGCGCTGCTCCCCTCTGCCTCATCAGAGGCACGGCGGCGGTTGAGGCGGCGCACCATGTTGCTTTGGGATGTGCACTGTTTGGAAAGAAGAAGAACTGAGATTGGCAAAGATTCGAGAGCTAAAAGACTTGGTGGAGAGCTAGGAGCACCTACGGTTTCATTTATAGGCCTGGCAAGACAGATCGTGGCCTCAAGTTGTGGCTCTGGATCGTGGCACATATCCCAAGAAAATCGGAAGGTGGAAAGGTTTCCTTGACCAATCCGCCAATGGGTCGTTTGGAGTTCTAGGCCGAGTCGTGTTCAGTTGACTGGCTCGGCTAAGGGGAGTCAAGGTGCCATTCGGGTATTGGCATGTCTTTGCCGAATGGATCGTTCAGTATTACGTTGAAGGAGCGCAAGCAGAAAAGGAAATGAAATTGCAAGAACAGATATTACAAGAGCGGCCAACTCGGTTATACATCAATTGAAGCATTTAAATATTCAAGTATTTTGCAATTACACTACAGACATTGGATATTGTCCGGCGAAAATTATCCCACCACTCCTGATAATCTTTCTGGGCACTAGACAAGGTGGTAAGCTCTGCATCGCATTGTTTCATCTTGGCCATAGCCGATTTTGCCTCCTCTTGGGTCTTCTCTATCAATTCAGGGAGCTCGGCTATTTTCCTGTTATCGGCCTCTATCTCAGCTCGACAGGCTTCTCAATTCTGCCTCCAGAGCAGCTTTCCTGGCAATTTTTAAATCACGAGAGGCTTGCAGATTGGCCAATGTATCTTTGTGGCTCTCGGTCTGAGATTGTGCCCCGTTCATGGCTTGTTCAGCACTGGCTCTCTTCTTTTCAATAGCCGGGCGGGAGCGCACCTTCCTCAAAGCCTGCCTTATGGGCGCATAATGGATCTCCAGGCCACAGATAGATGCAAGAGAAGCATTGATGTCCTCAGGAAGCTCTTGGCTAATAGACTCGAGCATTTCTTCAAAGTGATCGAGATCTCTCGAACCGATCTTGTGCATCCTCTTCCGGCCAGGCAAAGATCTCCCCGAGCTTTTCTAGCACTTCCTCCGATAGGGTTTGATGCATTTCTTCCATCGCCTCGGCAACCGGATTGTTCCCCATTGACGACTTGATGATGAGGGGGGCTCGATCCTAAGAAGGCGGTATTGCCGAGTTAGGAGGCCGGAAGTAAAGGTAGCGAGAGTTAAGTGCAAATGGGTACCTCATGTCCGACTTCTTGAGCCGAGACAAGGATTTTGTTCGAAGCAACCACCGGTGAAGGAGGTGCTCCGGTAGAGCCGAGGCTTCTAAGTGAGAAGGTACCGGCAACTCGGGGGCTTCGGCCGAAGAGGAGATGGGTTCGCCTCTCGTTGGGGTTGGTGTCTCGCATGACCAAGCGAGTGATTGCGCCCGTGGGGAACTTGATGGTTCCGGCTGGATTGGGAGACTCATCTCTGGAGAGTTCATTGCTTCTGCAGAAGGTGATTGAGTCCCTGATGAAGATGAGATCTCCACTGGGATAGGTAATTCAACCCTGGGTGGACTTGCTTGTTCAGACACTGGGACGTCCACAAGTTGTTCTTCCATTGTGTCTTCTGCAAATGTCAAATTAAAAGATAAATGCCAGTGTTCATCCTCAAAAAGGGGACAGTGAAGGTCATACCGGTGGATGGGTCATTGGCGAGTGTTCGGCACCGAAGATTCTTGGGCTCTGGGCTGAAAACACACAAGATATGATTTATCAGAACCAGAGTAATTTGGTGATCAGGAAAAGAAAGGGTTTTTACCTCAACAAGGACTTTCTTAATAGTTCTCCTCCTCTTGGCATTTGGAGGAGCAAGCGAGGTCAAACCTTGCCTCCTGTCAGCAGCAAGGCTGGAAAGGCTTGGGTCTGTTGTGGCAAACCTGGCCATTAGCTAAGCCGTAGTTGGGGATCCGAATCCCGGTCTGCCGAGATCGGGCCTACGGCATTGTAGGTGATGTTCCCGGCTCGAGGGGCGAGCACCGTGTTCTCGTGAGTAAAAGAAATAAGATCGAATCATGATTGGAAGAGGAAATGTCCGATCCAAAGGTTAGTTATATTACCTCGAAGTTGGCCGAAAATCGGGCATCAACTCGCACGTAACGAGTGTACAGGCTCACTGAAGATATGATCATGGAATTCTTGCCACCATGAGTTGAAGGTGGGGTGAGCTATTGTTGTAGGTACAAAAGGCCAGGTGTAGACAGTGGGACTGCACACATAACGGAAGACTCTGCTACTGTGCATGAGTTCTTTGATTTCCTCCCTGGGCTTGAGGAATTCATGCAGAAACAACCTTGGGGGCATCTGGCCGCACCCAAGTTGCCGAGCTACTACATTGGGCTGATAATATTCATAAGTGCTATAGGTCGACCTTCCTCCATTGAATTCGGTGGCGAAAGATGCATGGGCGGATTATGATATTGAGGATCTCTAGAAATCTCCCATCTTGGTGTTCAGTTTCAAAAGAGAATTCACAGGGGAGAGTCAAAGTGTCATTATCCAGATAAGGAAGCCAGAGAGGGTTTTGGAAACCTTTGAAGAATAGCTCAAAAAGCCGGGCCGATGTCCCGTCGAATAAGAACAGCTTGAAGCGACTTCTCCATAATTCCGGCATCCTCTCGGTGGCTTGGGGTTCCCCTTCGGGATGATTGGATGAAGGGAAGAGCCCGGTGTTCGGATCAACCCCAACGATCCGGTGCATGTGAAGCTGCAGCCACATTTGAACAAACCACCAAGGACCATTGACACATGTTATCCTTTGGCTAGTATACATCTGGGTGACAGTTTGGTGAAGCATATGATACACACCGCCGGGAGGAATTTCCCAAGGGGAAGGCGGTTGCCATTGACCAAGTGAGAAGCTATTGCAATGTGATTCGGGGTAGGCTCATTGGCTTTACCACGAAGACGAACCGCATAGCCACATGTTCGTAAATGCCCCGTATTCAATTTCACCAAGGGTATTGTCCTTCATGTGGTTCGGGATGTAGTTCTTATATCGCCTTCCCCGGTTTCACCCCCGTTTGCCGTGAAGAACTTTTGAAATCCCAGGGTTGAACAGATCCTGTAATGTCAAGGCCGGTGATCATGTACACATCGGCCAGAGTTGGAGACATCGGGCCGTGGCCAAAGAGGAAGGCGTTGACGCCGTTTGACCAAAAATGGCAGTCGCTATCAAAAGGTATTCATTTTTGGGGGTCTCGGCCAAAGATAACTCCGTGCACCGAGCAATGCGGAGGGTATCCCGGGTTTTGGGTTCCGGCACTCTTATCCGCAAGGATCCTCCGGTACCAATTTTTCCGACTCGCGATTGGAGGCAAGGGCCGGTTCTTGAAAGCGTCTTGCCACCGGGGAGGTTGGGATAGAGCCGCTTTGAAAGGGATCCTTTGAGATCCGGCCGCGATGAAATCTCGAGGGTCGAGTTCCCCACGAGACCAAGGTAATAGGATCTTGAATTGGCCTCGGTGCGAATCAAAAGCTCGGTGGAAGGCTCTGAAGGAAATCGGAAAAGAAATCTCGGGTAAAATTGAAGACCTAAATGTCGAATGGAGCTTATGGGAAGGGGAATTTACCCGAGCAGCTTGGTTTTGAGCCGCCATTGGGGACCCGAGCTTAGAACAAGGGGATCTAGGGTTTGGATCTAGACGAGGATTCGGCGGATTGCGAAGAGAGAAGAACAGTGTGTTGACTGATTCAATTTGAAAATGTTTGTGGCCGGAGTCAATTGCGGAACAAAATTACTTTTATCCCGCAATTGAAGGGGCATGTGTTAACACCAAAATTTGGTAAGGAGTCCGACTGTGGGTCCGGCTCGGTGAAGAGTCCGTATAGCGGAAGGAAGGTTTTTTCTCGGATGTATTCGGCAAAGAGATCGCGGTCGGCTATCCGCTCCCGTTCGGCAAAGGAATAGTTGAGCCGATTTTGCGGAATCGGATGGTGACGTGGCTCAAGCGAGGAAGGACGAATGGATGGATAGGCGATCAAGCTTAGAGATAAGTTAGGCAACGAATCCATTCGAGGTTGTACTTGGCGGGGGTATAAATATGAGCCCCGAATGTATGTAAAGAAAAACAATCATTCTTCAATACAAACCGGCCTTACGCCAAACCCTAGAGTCCTTTTGTCGTGTCGTCGAGTTCTTCGATAGGGTTCATCAATCCGTCGACCTCCGTGAGTACCGGCAACCTTGTATCATGTCTAGTATCATGCGGTGGATTTAGATCTGATGCAAGTAGTCTTGTTATCATGCTTCGTGTCATGCGGTAGATTCAAGCTTGGTTCAAGAGGGTTTCTTGTTAGGTCATGAGCCATGCGGTAGGCTAAGATCTAGCTTGAAGCTAGTTATCGGCTCTATTGGATTTTGGCAAGATCCAATAGATTCATTAAGTTACCCCGTGTTGCTTTGAATTTTACTTTATGTTTAAATTCATGTAACATCCTTTGCCCAATCTAGATGGGTTTGGATCGGCTTTATCCCTCTCGTGATCCTTGTACGAGTAGATTTCGTGTTTTAGCATGTGGATCTTGTGCTTTCCGATAGCCGAAACCGAATCGATCTAGGTTGTTACGTGTTGCGGGTTCAAGCTTGCCAATGTTGGTATAAATCTTGAAAGAACTGAGTATCATGCGGTAGATGCAGGTTTTTGGGTTGCTTTGGAGCTAGTCATCCGGTGGATTAGATTCCAATTCAATCTGATAGATTTATCTGCTTGGTAATGTTCGTTCCTTCTTCATGGACCCCGAATCGGCTGTTCACCGTACTCGGTTATGTTTCTCCACGAGTAGAACACGTGCGTAATTCATGCTTTAAATGACGTGTGCTTTTAGCTTTCCATATTTAGATTGTATCATGCGGTGGATAGATCTATTTGTGGAAAGTGGTACGGTTTTCATGCAAGTTGTATCATGCGGTGGATAGATTTGCTTGGTGTCATACCCGACGGATTTTTAAGTACCTAGACATGCGGTAGACTAGTGCTTTGGATCTATGCATGCTTATTTATTACATGTTTACGTTTGCGCTTTACTTTATCCGTTTATTTAACGTTAGTTATCATTGGGATTGGTCATAGCCTCGTGCATGTGCATCTTTGTTCAAACACCGGGTGTACAAGTTGAGGAAGGCGTTGTATGGGTTGAAGCAGGCGCCTAGAGCTTGGTATGGTAGGTTGAGGGGGTTCTGTTTGAGCGAGGCTTTGAGATGGGAAAGGTTGATCGGACCTTATTTTTACTCGGGCGGGGCGAGATATCCCGATTGTGCGGGTGTACGTGGATGATATTGTCTTTGGTGGCTTGTCTAACTCTCTTGTTGCAAGGTTTGTAGAGGATATGAGTAGGGAATTTGAGATGAGCATGATGGGTGAGTTGCAGTTCTTCTTCGGGCTACAAATCAAGCAATCAAAGGAAGGAACATTTGTGCACCAAGCTAAGTACACCAAGGACATTGTGTGGAAGTTCAATATGGAGGATTCCAAGGCAATGGCAACGCCTATGAGTACAACTACAGCTCTTGATGCGGATGAGGAAGGTGAACATGTGGACCAGAAGGAGTACCGGAGCATGATCGGGTCACTCCTCTACTTGACGGCGACGAGGCCGGACATCCAGTTCTCGGTATGTCTGTGCGCTCATTTTCAAGCGTCTTCGAGGACTTCGCATCGACAAGCGGTGAAGCGATTTTTCAGGTACTTGCGTCACACTCCCAACTTCGGCATTTGGCACTCCGCGTCCTCTTCTTTGGCCCTTCATGGTTTTTCAGACGCGGATTTTGCCGGGTGTCGGTTGGATAGGAAGTCCACTTCTAGGACTTGCCAGTTTTTGGGATCTTCTTTGGTGTCTTGGTCTTCCCGCAAACAGTCGAGTGTTGCTCAATCCACTACCGAGGCAGAGTACATTGCCACAGCTAGTTGTTGCTCTCAGCTCCTTTGGATCACATACACCATGAGTGACTTTGGTGAGGAGTATACCCATGTCCCACTTGAATTTGACAACACCAGTGCCATAAGTGTTGTAAAGAACCCAGTGCTCCATTCCAAAACCAAACACATAGAAGTGAGGTATCATTTTCTGAGAGACAACATAGAGAAAGGGAAGATAGCTTTGACCCATGTACCCAGACATGACCAACTAGCCGATATTTTCACTAAACCCCTAGATCAAGCAACTTTCACTCGTTTGCGGGGGGAGCTTGGTGTGTGTTTGATTTCTTGAGTTGGTGTGTGGGAGCTCCTTTGTAGCATATGTATAGCTTTTCTTTGTGCATTTCTTGCATTTGGCATGGCATATGTAACATGATGTATAAGCATCCTTGTATCTTAGATTGCATGCATTTTGTATCATATGCATTTTCTAAGAAAAGCTTCTCTCATATACATTGCTCACCATGATGTGCTATATATGATCTTGTGAGCTAGTTTGGTATGCTATGGTTAGTTTGTCTTAGATCTTGATGATCTTGTTTTATATCCATGGTTGGTGGCTATGCTTTTGAAAAATGTCACATGTATGCTCTCTTGTGAGTAAATGCCTTTATATGATCTTGACATGTTTTAGTGGCCTGGTTATGCTTAATTTGTGGTTGGATAGCTAGTTTATTGATCATATGGGGCCAAAGGCTCATTTGCCATCATGAATGTTTAGCCCTCTTACTTTATCTTGTGGAGGGGCATAAGTTCGTTTTCGTCGCAAAGACATTTCATGTACCAAATATGAATCCGAAAATGAAATGTAAATTGCTTGGAAAATGTGCTCCCATGTCATATGTGCTAAATTTAATTTACTTTGGGTGCTAAACCGTTGCATGATGCCTACCAATGAGAAGTCTCATACATAGAAGTAGGCACATGGCTCGGTGGCTTTAACATGATATGAGGTGCTTGCGGGTGTTTGTGATGGTCTTATGATTAGAATGGTTGTCCTAGCATGAAGTTTGTGTGGCTTTGCTACTTTGACATGTTTTTCTCATGTTTAGAACTTTGCTCATGAGAAGGTAACTTTTCGTAAAATTGCTCAATTCTATCTTAGCTTCGTTCAATGGTTGTGAAACTTGGTAATCATGATGTTGATGTCATTACGAAGTTGTAGAGTATCTAACTTGCTCATTTGGACATGTGTAGCATCTTGTGATGAATTTTGTATACTTGAGAAGCTCTAGGTTGCTTTTTTTTTCAAATTTGAACCTTGATTCATGCATTGGCAACAAGGGGGGAGAAAGAAAGGTGGAGAAAAGTTGCATTGCATCCCCGGAACCTATCCCAAGAGTCAAGGGGGAGCTTGTGCATTTCTTTTGCATTTTTGGCTTTTCGGGGGGTGTGGTGTCTTGTACCAAATCGGCCGACCGGTTTGGGGAACCGGTCTAACCGATTTTGGTGGAACCGATCGACCGGTTTTGAGAACCGGCCGACCGGTTTGTGCCCGGGGTTAGCACTTGTTCGGGGGAGCATGCATATGTGCAGGGGGGAGCTCTTGTTGCTTTGGTGCTTTGTGCTCTTTGCTTGAGCATGGTTTTGTCTCGGATGTGTCAAGCCGTTGCCCTTGCCTAAGGGGTCCGAGACTTGTCTTCTTCAAGTGATCTTGCTTTTTGCCTTTTCTCGGCTTTCGATCACTTGTTGGAGTTTCTTTTATTTGTTTCTTTTCTTTTTCCTTTTCTCTCTCGATTCCTATATGTGTGTGTTGTCAATGCACTCATCAAGGGGGAGATTGAGGACCATGTGTGGTTCGAGGACCGGTGGATGGTCGCTTCCGATGTGATGAGTGATTGACAATGTTGTGTGGACCGACTCTTGGCTAAGTATTGCGGGTGTAGGTTGCGGCTTGACTCGTGTTGGTGCGGGTGAAGAACAAGCGTGAAAGGTCGTAGCCGGTGAGGCCTCCGGGTGTGGAGAAGACAAGTAGGCTTCGTTCGAGGGACCCGGTGGCCGGCGGGGTCAAGTGCGGGCCGCATGGTGGCAAGAACAAGAAGATGAAGTCGGTGGACGGTTTCTTGGTTGAGCCACAAAACCAAGGTCGAGCCGGACTTTGTGGGAGCCGAGTCATGAGTGGTGATTGGCGGAGGCTACATCAAGTTCGCGGGGTTTGTGGTGGTTCACCAGAAAACCATCGGGTTACTCGGCTAAGCCACAAAGCCGAGGTCGAAGACCGGGCATGGCTGTCAGGCCAAAACCATCCTGACCGGTTTGGAGAACCGGTCTGACAGGTTTGGGGTCGCAGGGCGCAGGAAGCTTCGAGGCAGAGGACACGCGTCGGGATCGCGAGGCTTGAGTCGAGGCTACGCGAAGTGCGGTCGCCGGGCATCCGTCTGATGGTGCTACGAAGACAAATTCCCAAAGTGCCCTTGGTGGGCGTGTATCTTAGTTTAGGCCTTAGGGGCATTTTAGTCTTTAGGCTTGCCTCCATATAACCCAAGAGGTGAGAGGATGGGAACCAACTCTTGGAACCCTAGCTCATTTGGTTTTTCTATTTTTCCTTCCTATTTTCCTTAGGATTTCTATAGGACTAGCTTGAGAGCTTCATGGTGAGATCTTGTGAGAGGGAAGGATGATCGGGCGGAAGCTAGACCTTGTATGAACCTTTCATGGTATGTATAGATGATTCGGCGTGGTTCCTCAAGGCTTGTTTGTGTTCCTCCCGTTTTTCTTTTTGGTGATTTTCAGAATCTTTTCTTGGAATTTCCGTGGGGAGGATTGGAGGGTGTTTCTTTGAGGGATTCTTATTGGATGTCACGTATGAGGACCTTGTGCCTCTTTGCTTGGTGACCTTGATCCAACAAACTCTCCGAAACAGCTTCGATTTGGGTGTTTTCGGTGGTTTCCATGGGAAGGTGTTCTTGAGAGTTGACTTTCGATTCCTCTTGATTGAGTGGATTTTGGGGACCGAGCTTCTAGCCAAAGGTAGCCCACGAGGTACCCCAACTATCCCCAAAGTCTCACTTTGATCCGTGGAACGAATTGGGAGGTCGATTGATTGAAGGTTTCAGTTTTTTCCGCGAGTTGAGTTCTTCCCGACTGTCCAAGCCAAAACCGGTCTCACCGGTTTCCCAAACCGGTCTGGCCGGTTTAGCCCTGTGGGCTGCCGTGAAGAGTTTCTGAGCAAGGAAGTCCCTGTCGTGCTATGGCTGTTCTTGTTCAAAGGAGGAGAGATTGTTGAGGCAGGTTTTCTCTCGGAAGGGTTTTTGGGGAGTTTCTGGACAGAACCGGCCTGACCGGTTTGCCAAACCGGTCTGACCGGTTTCCCCTTCCTGTGTGAGGCTAAGTCCAACAGAAGTGGTCTGACCGGTTTCAGAAACCGGCCTGACCTGTTTGGGTTGCCAGTAGCCGTGCCGTGTGTGTTTCCGCTGCGTGTGTTTCGTGGCTGTTGGTTGGGTCTTGCTCCTAGGTCCAGTAGCACTCCAGTGGCTGCGTGGACTTGCAAGAGAAGCTTGTGGAGGTGTACGAGTGAAATTGGGTTCATAGGCCGAATTCTTGAATATAATTTTCGTCGGCTCCTATTCACTCCCCCCCCCCCCCTCTATGGTTCGCCATATCGGTCCTTCACAAAAGATGATATTTGGTTTTAAGGGTGGATATCCGGCGAGGTTTGTGAAATCTCCGATGTGGGGATACACAATGCACGGATAAGAGGCTAGCAATAAGATAGATACGCAAAAACGGAATGACCAGCTTCTTAGTCTCGGGCCAGAGAAATCATGGCCTGCAATAACTCACTCAAAAATAAATCTTGTTCACTAAGGTTTATGCACTCAAATATATATAAGGCTCTGGATAGGTAGCAACAAACAAGTGATATTCAGGACAAGGTTAGCATTACTTTTAAGAATAAAAATCACTTTTAATCTATCTAAAACTTGAGAGCACAAAAAACACTATAGGTCTTTATTTTTATCATAACCTCCGCTAAAGATTAAGCTAGCATTTAGATAAATTCAAATTTGTATTTTAAGAGAGCACTAGCTTTAACATGCATAAATCAATTACAAAGATAAACAAAGGGGCAATTATAATCATATATCATCATGGCATAAATTTCATAACTTTACCAAAGATAAAAACAAGGTGGTGTCTTTATTCATGATGAAAACAAACTAACATACAAGCTGAAAATAAACTAACACACTTGCTGAAATTTAAATAAAAACTGAAAAACACTACGCAAACACAAGCAAACACAAGCTGAAAATTACAGAAAAGGGAAAAGAAAAGAAAAGAAAACTAAAGCTCCTCCTTCTTCTCAATCTTCCGCCGGCGGTTGGTGTTGATAATCTTGGTAGTTGTACCCTTGCTCATAGCAGGTTTGGATATCCCCTCCAACGAATTGATCCGACGGTACTAGGTGAAGACGCCCAAGCTCATAGGCAATATTTGCATTGCCCTCACCAAGTTGAGCCGCGTAGGATTGGATGGTTGCGACGTTATGCATGTTTCTCGCAGCATACCCTCCAATTATGGCCATGCTTTGTTGTGGTTGGGGGTATTGCGTATAGGGCTCCGCAAAGGTTACGTTGGGCATCACATAATTTTGTGGGCACATGGCTGCACCACTCCCCCATGCTTGCATTGGTGGCCCTCCGTAATAAGTTGGCGGTGTAGGGATTCCTCCGAATGGTGGCACATAGTTTTGTTGTGCACCACCCTCTTGCGCCGAGGAGGATCCCTCCTCTATAATTCTTCCTCTTTTATTCTTCTTCGCCGGCACAAGGATTCCTTCCTCCAACCAATATTCCTTCCCTTGAAGGGGTAAGTTCACTTTGGCCACATGAAAGCCTCTTCTCTCATCTCCACTTATATATTTTCCTTGCTTCAAGTATTCATATCCGAGAGAGGTCCCGGGCAAAAGATGTTCGGGATTTCTTGTAATTCCCGGCCTCAAGGAGATGGCCAACATAGAGAGGTAGCACCCCAAACCCGAAACGACCCGAATTTTCCGCGAACGGAAACCCGACTCTCTCGCACCTCCGTGATAGTCCCGGAAGAGGCTATCACGTGCAATCCCCGTATCAAGTGGTACAAATCCATACAACACGGGAATAAAAGAAGAATTACATAATATTAATATTACAACATCGTAGTACAACTCTTCGGCACAAGCGGGTACAAGTCCAACAGACCGAATCAAGAAAGGTAAAACACCTACGCGGCGGATCTACATAGCGAAGCGTCTCCAACTCCGCGGGCAAACTCGAGCATAGGACCGGCTCTAGTCTTCACACCATCGTCACGAAGTTGTAGTCGTAGACGGTCACCGAGTCCGAAATGCCGCATCTACCCGATAAGCGGGTAGGTCATGTCGCCTTCCCAACAAAGAGCAAAAGCGGTGGTTGAATCTAGTATGCATGGATAAAACCTATATTGGGCCGTAGTAAGTTATGCATGCAAAGAACGCGGAAGCAACCATCAAGGTATGCGGAATAAGCGAGCCGAGGTCCACACCTCGGAGGTCCACACCTCCGAGAGGTCCGCACCTCCGAGGTCCACACCTCCGGGTCCGCACCCCTCAACAAGGATGTCCACACCAAAGCACCGAATCACAACCACGATCCGGCTCCCAACTCTCATCCGCGATGTGGGGCCCACCCGCTCCTATCCCCACATCTCAACGGCCTCGGGCCGGCTCACTCACTCGGGGGAGAGAAGAAGCACAAGAAAAGAGTCTAGCCAGGTGAGAGATCAGAGGACTGTCCATAACCAGTGGACACGGACTATAGCTATAGGTTTAAACACTCTGCAGAGGTTGTACAACTGTACCCGCCCGAGTAGAGCCGGAAACGGTGGCCGCCGTCCCAAACCCTACCATACGGCTGGAGTCCAAGTAAGTGGATAGTACCCTCCTGCGTCTCCGAGTCTGGCGCAGCCTCCGCTGTAGAGCTCATACTGCCAGCGAGAGGTCCCTCGAAGCCGTGGAACCCTTCCCCCGGCCTCGCCGGGCGAAGTCTTCTAAGGAGGAAAGAGCCGTCTCCCGACACGATCACACCGATCCGCCTACGGGAGGGGTGCTATTCACTACGAGTCTCACCCCGCACCCCCGCCCAATACAAGGTGGGCGGATTGTACGGTAAAAGTCCACCGAAGCAAGGTCAACCGACGATCGGTCCTTAAGGGTCGAGAGCAAGCATTCACCATCTCCATCCCGTCCGACACGCCGCTCGGGCGAGAGGCCAGATCGCATCTCCCCGAGGTAGGCGTTCACAAGTAACCAAACGGCTCGCTCCCGCCAGAAACACGACAAGGAAGAACACACCCAGAACTCACGCTAGAACACGCCGAGATCTCCCACATCTCAGTCCAAACCCAGAGAACCATCCATAATCAAGCAACAAAAGTATGGATAGTTGGTATATGGGACTAGCTAGGGGTCTGTAGCTAGCCCCGGGGTAGGTAAAGCAAGGAATCAGGATATATCAAATAACAAGGCAAGGCTAATCAAATGGCTATGCATTCCTTCAAATCAAGTAACATAAATATAGCACTAGCAACTAATAGCATGCATGGGTTCTACATGGTTGGGAGTGACATGACACCTGCGCGGTAGTCGACGTAGAGTAGTAGAGGTTGAGCATCCTCTCGAGCAAAGTCGGGGTAGTCGCGTCTCCTCGTACGTCGCGGCTCGGGTCTTCAACAAGAACACAAGCCTACACGAGATGCGACGTGGAAATAAATAACGAGCATTCATCTAATGCAAAAACATCAATAAGAACCATTTTAGAAGATCCGAATAAATTCCGGAGTAGAAACAAGCAAAGACCGGTTTAATTAATGAAAATAAAGCAATTGGTTTTAAAACAAAAGTAGTTTAAGCAATTAGTTTTATACACTAGTAAACGGGGTAGGATCAAGAGTTAGTTCAAAGTTAGCTTACGGGTCTTACGGCTAAGATCTTAGGTAACCAAGCACCCCGGCAGAGAAAGCGGAGAGGCCGAGATCAAGCTCTTGCTAGGTTTTAGCTCACAGAGGATTGAAGCGGTAGCGCGAAGGGTGATGAAAGCAGAGCGAAGCAAAGATAACTAGAAAAGGCATTATCATGCCAAGATATGCGGCGACAGCTCAGACGGGATGAAAGGATCATCTTGTGACTGACATCGGGTGGCGATGAGATAAAGTGTGTTTAAGAGCGCTACGAGTCATGTACTGACGATGCGGCATCATCCATGGCATGGCAGCTAGGTTGCGGCTCGGGGTTGCCGTTCGTGAAGCAGTGGCCACTGCTCACGACTTGGCCATCCATCACGGGCGACGTCCTGGCTTCAAGCACATGGCACGGTACACGCTTCACAACACATAGCTTCGTAGAGCAGAAGCAGGTTAAGCGCGAAGCAGCAAAAAGGGGAGGCAAGGGTGTAGGAAAGGTAAGTGATGCGAACATGGGGTAGGATTCACGTCCGCGGCACGCCAATGGTTAGTTGCGGGGCTCTGACGTCCCAAACCCACATTAGCACAGTGGCGGGCTGCGGCCACGAATTCTACTCCAAGAACGCGGGGCGAAAAGGGGCTCGGTTCAAGGGCAAGAGCGGGTAAGGATAGGGTAGCAATGAGCGTCTCAAAATTATGAAACCAACGCAAGTGGTTTCATAATTTTCGGAGCTCCAGATAATTAGCTATGAATTTTTGAAGGAAAGGGGATTTATGAAACATTTATTAAAACCTTTTACAAATCAGAAAATAATTTTATCAAAATATTGCCGACGTCGCGCATGACGTCGGCGGTCGGCGAGTTTAGTGGGCCGAAGTTGGGCCCAAAGTGTGTGTGGTCCAATGGGCTGGCCCTGTTCGGCCCAGGGTCCCCAAAGTCTGGAAAACCACCCTCTGCTCTCTCGGTCCGGCCTGGTTAACCCTTGGTCTCAAGAGGCTTTCGTGGGCCGAAGCCCATGAGGTCTTACGCGAGAAAGTCCAGGTTTGCACCCTAAACTCTTCTAAGCTCATCTGGTTCCCTGGATCTGGGATCCTTTGTGGTTTCGTGTGGCTGTGCGCGCACCTGCAGGGAGAGAACATCACAGCGCGAAGGCTGAGCCACAGATTGACGGCACGTGCAGGCTCAACGTCGGCGGCCGGTCACGGCGCCGGCGTGAGCGGTGGTGCGAAGCAGAGCGCGGCGGAACGGGTTCGGGGTGAGGTAATGGCTCGCGGCCCGCCGACGCGTGCCGGGGGTGCACGGCGGCGGAACGGGGACGGGACCCCGGGGAAAACGGCGGCGCGAAGGCCGGACAAGGGTCGGTGCAAGAAAGAGGAAGAAACGTGTGTTGCACTCATTCGTGCAAAACATCGAACACGTGGAGGGCACATGCATAACATCGAACACTTAGAGGGCGAGATGGGTGCTTGGAAGGGTGGCTCACCGAGATCTCGAAGCTGGTGCTCGGGCATAACAAAGAACGGGTGATGGGCATTGAACAGAAGGGAGCGGTGGCTTGGTCTGGATGTAGACGTTCCCGACGGCGGCAACGACACGGGTCGGGGGTGACGGCGTTCCCGGCGAGAGCGGCATCCGACTCCCTTCAATCTTCTCCCTAGGCGGTTGACGGTCCACGGGGGCGTGGCTTGCCGTGGCCATCCGAGCATTTCGACGACAAGTGCGACATGGAAGAAGGTCGCAGCTTGGCTGACACAAAGTGTCGAGCACCTGGTGTGCGTGGCCTTGGTCGGGGATAGAAGGCCGCAACTGGAAGGTGGGCAGCGCAGCTAGGTTGGATCCTGCAAGGAACGTACACGGCACGAAGGCCGGTTTCGGGGAACGAGAAGAAGGGCGGCGGCAGCATCATTCCACGGTACGGGCATTTCATCAAACAGATTGTGGGCATGTCCGGCTCGCGGATTTGGACATGCCAACAACGGTCTTAGGTAACCCGGGATACACGGGGAGTAAGCACGGCTCGAAGGCCGGCGGCACGGGCGGAGACAAGATAGTGTAATAGGTGGGTCTTTGATTTGTTCCGACATTTCAACGAACGGTTGGTATGCAAGGGCGAGGCTTGGATGTGTGCTCACCGTGGGGCATGTCAAAGGTGCGACGGTGCGGGGGAGAGTTCGAGGCCGTTCCGAGATGAAGCAGACCGGCCGGAGATCGTGGTTCAGGGCGTCGACTGCGTGGTTCACTTGGAGGCGGCGTCACGGTTCACGGGCTTGAGAACGCAGTCCAGCGGCGCGCAGGTGTTCTTCGTCCTCCTGGTGCTTGGCGTCGGCGCGGTGACGGGTTTCTTGGTTGCCGCCCGTGGCGTTACGGGTACCCGGCCGACGAGGACGCGGCGCTTCCGGTCCCCGGCGTCGGCCGCGACGCTCAACGACCGCGCCGGATCGGCGACGGTGCGGATGTGGCCGGTGGCGGGTCTTCGCTCGGCGTCGACGGCGTACCGCTCCCGAGCGGCGCTTCGGACCGGCCGACGACGTGGCGGCGGTGTCCTCGGCGTGTCGCGGTCCACGGCGCTCCACAGCTCCAGCTTGTCTGCTCCTCTGGTTCACGGGTCGCTCCGGCTCCTCAGCTTCGGAACAGCGGCGATGGCTCCTCGACGCGGCGTCGATGGCAAGGTTGAGCAGGCGCGCGACACAACTCGAGGTGGACGCCGTCTCCTTCGCCTCGGTGGTGATGACCCGGCCCGGCGGGACGCGAGAGGCCCCCGACCTCCGGCCCTGGCGATGCGGAAGGGGGAGAATCCCCAAGGGGTAGCCGCAAAGGGGTGGCGGCGGCCTTGGGGAAGAGACCGAGTGGCCTTATAGGGCGGCGGCGGATGCGGCGCGAGGGCCGATTTTGCCCTGCGGCCATCCGGGGCACGCGAGCCATGGTGGCGACGTGGTCGCAATCGAGCGGCCCACACCTACGGTTGCGGGGGCGCGGCTCAAGGGTAGATGGGACTTTTCCTAGGCGGAGCGCACGAGGCCGGGGCCGGGGCGCCCGTGCGGTTTGGCGTGCATGCCGGCGCGGCGCCGGCCGTCCCATCACGAGTCGCACACCGCGCGCTTGCGTGGGGGGGCTCGGTACAAAAGAAGGAGGAAGAAGGGGCAACGGGGTTGGGCCGACGCGCGGACCCCGCCCTCGCGGCGAGAGAGAAGAGGAGGAAGGGTTGTTGGGCTGGGCCGGGCCGCGAGGGCCGGGCTGCTATTTGGGTTTCGCGGTTCACACACTTAGAGATCGGGGGCCTTCGGTAGACCTTCGACGAAAGGAAGCGGCCCAAGTTAGCGTTAGCTTTTGCAAATAGTTTTGAATCTAGATTTCATTATGGTTTGAATTTGAATTACTTTCAAATTCAAACTCCACACCATTGAACACCAAATAATATCCAAGAGATCCAACTCACATTTATACCATAATTTGAAAATAATTTATATATGGTTTTATTTTATATTGAGTTTGAGGTGAGAGGTTAGCAAATTGGGATCAAATTTGGTAGCACACAAGTTCAAACAAAAAGTTTTAAATTTTTGCGAAAATTCGCACATGGTAAATCATTCAAATTTCGGGGATGTTACATTCTAGCCCCCTCACGAGAATCTCGTCCTCGAGATTAAGCTTATACCAGGTGTGGTGAGGGTCTTCACTTCAATATGCCTTCTGTTTCTGCTTTAAGTTCAGTTTCCCAATGTTGATGACTTGACGACGTGTTTATTCCAAGGTTCCACGGGTACTTAGTCTCAACATATCTGGTTTCCCGACGGGGGGCCTCCAATGTCGAGTGGTATTATATGCCCTCTGTCGGTAGCATCCATAAGACTCTCGGAATATCATCCATATATATCCCAAGATCATTCTCTCGGTTCGAATACGTGAGAAATTCTAACTACGAGCTAGGTTCCCCCTTATCTTAGTCCATCTCTTAATCCATAAGTAGATATCCTGGTTTCCCAAAGAATTAGTTCAATCACACCCCTATGGCGTGCACCCTCGGCAACTAGCCGAACCACGGGTGAACATATCTTCTTCCTCGACGATCCAATAAGCCTTACCAACTTCGTACATCCCTCCCGTTGTAATCCATGTGTTGGCTTAGCTCACTCACCGCTATTCTCGTTAGGGTACTGGCGATATCGGACATGTCCAATAAACTTCTGGTCATGAACGCTATGAATGATTACTTCCCATTCTTGATAGTCCACGTAGAGAGGGTTATCTACAACACCCTCGATGGTGTGACTCTGTCCATCTAATATCTCACACTAGTCCTTTGGTTTCAACTTCTTCAGATGGATCTTCTCAGTGAAGTCACATCCAACTCACTCATGCACGTTTAGCAAACTCAGGATACATGGTTGATGTCCTCCCTTAGGAATACCATCAAAGCATCATTAATTCCTCAGAACGTCGGTAGTTATCATAACCTGGCGGAGGGATCGGTTCACTTGTGCAGCCTTAGTGTAGACCTTGATCCTTTACCATTCCTTTTAGTTACTCCTCATGATGGTATTCTCACCTTTAGGTATCCTGGAAATATGCATGTCTTTATGGCTTTGCCATGCTTATTCAACAATTCCAAATAATGTCACCCGTTTAGGTGAGCAATTTTCCTCACTTTTGCTCACAACCTCTTATTACCTATTTTCCAATAGGGTGGTAGGTTCCAGTTGCGAGGTCGAACGAATATCTTACGTCCGGTAGTTGTCGGAGTTATTCTCTTTTCCATTAGTTCAATATACGGTGTCCAGTAGAGCTTCTTTATTAATTGCTTATTCCAAAAGTGGGATCGACTGAACTCCATATCTTATTCCAAAAGTCAACCTCGTAATCCCTTTACATACTCTCCGGGCATCCTATTACAGAAGCACGACTTGTGGTGCACAGCTGTTTATTGCTTACACAGTAGTTCCAAAGCAACTACTTAGGGGCGTAAGAGGGATTAATCCAATAAAAATGACTCTAGGATGATTGCTCGTGTAGTGCAAACCTTATATCCTTTGAGTTTAGTCATCCAAATCAAATCCAAAACCTCCACAATACCTTCTAGGTTGAGGTATTGTCTACTTAGGGATGATCCCTTGTTCATGGATTCATTACCTCTGAATACATGGTCGGGGCGCAACTCCATAAAATATGCGTG
Source organism: Cenchrus americanus (assembly GCA_947561735.1). Lineage (NCBI taxonomy): Eukaryota > Viridiplantae > Streptophyta > Magnoliopsida > Poales > Poaceae > Cenchrus > Cenchrus americanus. Next base: position 4,230,035 of record OX387240.1, on the reverse strand, counting down.
ATTGTCCATCCGTGGAGAGTTCGATGCGCTTATATCCACTCTCTCGATATCTTGGGTTGTCTTGTGATATGTTAACCACTCTCACCGATAAATCCATTTCCAAGATATGAGGTTACCATGTTCCTTCGAGTCTCCACTTGGGTCAATCCGCGGTTAGGCGAAGAACCTTATCGGCAAACTCTGTATTCCGTTAGCAAATTCCAAAGGCGGACGTTCATAAGGTACCTTACGGAAGCTAAAGTACTCGAATAAAATCTCTCGCATTGATTGTTGTTCCATATGGAGTATTTCATCTCTATCCGATAATTGAGTTCCGACTAAAATTATCCAAAATGTGTCATTAACATCTTAGGGTACTCAATTGATCTTAACCAATATATGCTCCCATAGAGGTACATGCACTTCCGAGCTTTGAAAGTTGTGAATTCTTGAGGTACTAATTTCCTGGCTTACGAACTTGAGTCCAAGGTTCTTAGGATATCTCACCCAAAGTATTGGTCTGATTGGCCGAGGTTGCAAGAAATCCTTCATGTCTTCTGAAGTTCGACCTTGTGATGTTGGCTTGAGCTCGTCAATCTTCATACTGATAACTCGATCTTGTAGGATGGAAAGCTAAGGCCTCTAAAAGAGTCATCTAAAGATCTAGCAAGCATAAGCACTCACTACAATTTCACACAATCATGAAGAGACATAACAACCATAAAATCCGAGAAGATCCAATCACTCAAGCAATGCACCAGAACAAATGTGTACCTCGTGGCTGACTCCTAAGACCTTCGAGGTTACACCAACGTAAGCATACTAGTATATCGTAGGCACTTGTGGGACCTTTCCTAGTGTTAGTTATACAGCACTTAAAAGAACGCATGCCATCTGGTGTTTCGGCACTGATCTTTTCGAAGTAAGTTGGTGGAACTCTTCTTCATGCTGGCTCTCATGGCTTTGTCCTTGGAAGAAAGGGGGTACTCTATATTAATTGTTGTATCCATGCCCCTTGTTCCTCATTCATTCATCTTATTCCGGTCATCGACCCCGCGCAGCATCCAAGTTTCATATTGCTTACCGAGGGGAAAGTCCACGGGGTCAATTATCCAGCTGTTACTCCGAGTATGTGTGATGCTTGCTTGTAAGTTGGTGCTATCTTGACTATTCAATCCATTGGTCGCCTCACGTAGCTACAACTCATTATGATATCTTAATCCTTCGTGACTCGGCTATCCGTATAGCTTCGTGCCTTTGGGTATTCATCCAACTGCCGAGCTACGGGCATATCAGGAATCTTCGACTCCTGCATCCAAGCTTATGTGTGCTAGTTCCATATAGTGCATCCCATTTATGTATGTTGGCACACTAAAATTAAAATCTTAACTCCTCATTGTCCTCGGAGTTGGGCATCTTGGGTTATCCGAGCTCGTTCCGAGCAAAAGGTGGAAGAGTGCATCCGTTTGTTGTAAACTCATCGTATGCGGACTTCATGTATCACGGGGCAATCTAATCATTCCTCGGTAGATTTAGTTCCAAAGTAGAGTCAATCGGGTTGACGTAACATGACACTGATGAGTCAGCAGGGATAATGCAATTGAGTCCTGTAGATTCAGCTTCATCCCGTCCCCTTACTCCATCTTCATAGTTGTCACTGTCGTAGTTGTCTTTCCCTTGTATCAGACGTCGTTCCGTAGAGTTGCAAGCATGTGACATCAGTTGTTCTCCTTAGGTCACCAATCATGCAGAGGGGTTGTTAGTGAGTCAGTTAGCGAGAATTCAAGGAGGTAATAGAAGATTTCAAGGGGTTTATATAAGAGTTAAGGAGTATATACTCAATCAAGGATATTTAGGCTGTCCTAATCTATCGGCCGTTGCTAGGGCTCGTCCTACGGTCAAGTATGGCTCGATACCACCCGAAACGACCCGAATTTTCCGCGAACGGAAACCCGACTCTCGCACCTTCGTGATAGTCCCGGGAAGAGGCTATCACGTGCAATCCCTGTCTCAAGTGGTACAAATCCATACAACACGGGAATAAAAGAAGAATTACATAATATTAATATTACAACATCGTAGTACAACTCTTCGGCACAAGCGGGTACAAGTCCAACAGATCGAATCAAGAAAGGTAAAACACCTACGCGGCGGATCTACATAGCGAAGCGTCTCCAACTCCACAGGCAAACTCGAGCATAGGACCAGCTCTAGTCTTCACACCATCGTCACAGAAGTTGTAGTCGTAGACGGTCACCGAGTCTGAAATGCCAGCATCTACCCGATAAGCGGGTAGGTCATGTCAGCTTCCCAACAAAGAGCAAAAGCGGTGGTTGAATCTAGTATGCATGGATAAAACCTATATTGGGCTGTAGAAAGTTATGCATGCAGCAACGCGGAAGCAACAATCAAGGTATGCAGAATAAGCAGCGAGGTCCACACCTCGGAGGTCCACACCTCCGGGAGGTCTGCACCTCTGAGGTCCACACCTCCGGGGTCCGCACTCCTCAACAAGGATGTCCACACCAAAGCACTGAATCACAACCACGATCCAGCTCCCAACTCTCATCTGCGATGTGGGGCCCACCTGCTCCTATCCCCACATCTCAACGGCCTCGGGCGGGCTCACTCACTCGGGGGAGAGAAGAAGCACAAGAAAAGAGTCTAGCCGGGTGAGAGATCGGAGGACCTGTCCATAACCGGTGGACACGGACTATAGCTATAGGTTTAAACACTGCGAGAGGTTGTACAACCGTACCCGCCCGAGTAGAGCCGGAAACGGTGGCCGCCGTCCCAAACCCTACCATACGGCCGGAGTCCAAGTAAGTGGATAGTACCCTCCGCGTCTCCGAGTCCGGCGCGCCCTCCGCCGTAGAGCTCATGCGCCGCCGAGAGGTCCCTCGAAGCCGTGGAACCCTTCCCCGGCCTCGCCGGGGCGAAGTCTTCTAAGGAGTAAAGAGCGCGTCTCCCGACACGATCACACCGATCCGCCTACGGGAGGGGTGCTATTCACTACGAGTCTCACCCCGCACCCCCGCCCAATACAAGGCGGGCGGTTTGTACGGTAAAAGTCCACCGAAGCAAGGTCAAGCGACGATCGGTCCTTAAGGGCCGAGAGCAAGCATTCACCATCTCCATCCCGTCCGACATGCCGCTCGGGCGAGAGGCCGCATCGCATCTCCCCGAGGTAGGCGTCCACAAGTAACCAAACGGCTCGCTCCCGCCGTAAACACGACAAGGAAGAACACACCCGGAACTCACGCTAGAACACGCCGAGATCTCTCACATCTCGGTCAAACCCGGAGAACCATCCATAATCAAGCAACAAAAGTATGGATAGTTGGTATATGGGACTAGCTAGGGGTCTGTAGCTAGCCCCGGGGTAGGTAAAGCAAGGAATCAGGATATATCAAATAACAAGGCAAGGCTAATCAAATGGCTATGCATTCCTTCAAATCAAGTAACATAAATATAGCACTAGCAACTAATAGCATGCATGGGTTCTACATGGTTGGGAGTGACATGACACCTGCGCGGTAGTCGACGTAGAGTAGTAGAGGTTGAGCATCCTCTCGAGCAAAGTCGGGGTAGTCGCGTCTCCTCGTACGTCGCGGCTCGGGTCTTCAACAAGAACACAAGCCTACACGAGATGCGACGTGGAAATAAATAACGAGCATTCATCTAATGCAAAAACATCAATAAGAACCATTTTAGAAGATCCGAATAAATTCGGAGTAGAAACAAGCAAAGACTTTGGTTTAATTAATGAAAATAAAGCAATTGGTTTTAAAACAAAAGTAGTTTAAGCAATTAGTTTTATACACTAGTAAACGGGGTAGGATCAAGAGTTAGTTCAAAGTTAGCTTACGGGTCTTACGGCTAAGATCTTAGGTAACCAAGCCGCCGACGGGGGAAAGCGGAGAGGCCGAGATCAAGCTCTTGCTAGGTTTTAGCTCACGAGAGGATTGAAGCGGTAGCGCGAAGGGTGATGAAAGCGAGAGCGAAGCAAAGATAACTAGAAAAGGCATTATCATGCCAAGATATGCGGCGACGACTCGGACGGGATGAAAGGATCATCTTGAGACCGACATCGGGTGGCGATGAGATAAAGTGTGTTTAAGAGCGCTACGAGTCATGTACCGACGATGCGGCATCATCCATGGCATGGCGGCTAGGTTGCGGCTCGGGGTTGCCGTTCGTGAAGCGGTGGCCACTACTCACGACTTGGCCATCCATCACGGGCGACGTCCCGGCTTCAAGCACATGGCACGATACACGCTTCACAACACATAGCTTCGTAGAGCGAGAAGCGGGTTAAGCGCGAAGGCAGAAAAAGGGGAGGCAAGGGTGTAGGAAAGGTAAGTGGTGCGAACATGGGGTAGGATTTACGTCCGCGGCACGCCAATGGTTAGTTGCGGGGCTCCGACGTCCCAAACCCACATTAGCACGGTGGCGGGCTGCGGCCGCGAATTCTACTCCAAGGACGCGGGGCGAAAAGGGGCTCGGTTCAAGGGCAAGAGCGGGTAAGGATAGGGTAGCAATGAGCGTCTCTAAATTATGAAACCAACGCAAGTGGTTTCATAATTTTTCGGAGCTCCGGATAATTAGTTATGAATTTTTGAAGGAAAGGGGATTTATGAAACATTTATTAAAACCTTTTACAAATCAGAAAATAATTTTATCAAAATATTGCTGACATCAGCATGACGTCAGCGGTCAGCAGGTTTAGTGGGCCGAAGTTGGGCCCAAAGTGTGTGTGGTCCAATGGGCTGGCCCTGTTCGGCCCGAGGTCCCCAAAGTCTGGAAAACCACCCTCTGCTCTCTCGATCTGGCCTGGTTAACCCTTGGTCTCAAGAGGCTTTCGTGGGCCGAAGCCCATGAGGTCTTACGCGAGAAAGTCCAGGTTTGCACCCTAAACTCTTCTAAGCTCATCTGGTTCCCTGGATCTGGGATCCTTTGTGGTTTCGTGTGGCTGTGCGCGCACCTGCAGGGTGAGAACATCACAGCGCGAAGGCTGAGCCTCAGATTGACGGCACGAGCGGGCTCAACGTCGGTAGCCCGGTCACAGCGCCGGCGTGAGCGGTGGTGCGAAGCAGAGCGCGGCGGAACGGGTTCAGGTGAGGTAATGGCCTGCGGCCTGCCGACGCGTGCTGGGGTGCACGGCGGCGGAACGGGGACGGGACGGCGCGGGGAAAACGGCGGCGCGAAGGCCGGACAAGGGTCGGTGCAAGAAAGAGGAAGAAACGTGTGCCGCACTCATTCGTGCAAAACATCGAACACGTGGAGGGCACGTGCATAACATCGAACACTTAGAGGGCGAGATGGGTGCTTGGAAGGGTGGCTCACCGAGATCTCGAAGCCGGTGCTTGGGCATAACAAAGAACGGGTGATGGGCATTGAACGAAGGGAGCGGTGGCTTGGTCCGGATGTAGACGTTCCCGACGGTGGCAACGACACGGGTCGGGGGTGACGGCGTTCCCGGCGAGAGCGGCATCCGGCTCCCTTCAATCTTCTCCCTAGGCGTTGACGGTCCACGGGGGCGTGGCTTGCCGTGGCCATCCGGGCATTTCGACGACAAGTGCGACATGGAAGAAGGTCGCGGCTTGGCCGACACAAAGTGTCGAGCGCCCGGTGTGCGTGGCCTTGGTCGGGGATAGAAGGCCGCAAGCCGGAAGGTGGGCGGTGCGGCTAGGTTGGATCCGCAAGGAACGTACACGGCACGAAGGCCGGTTTCGGGAACGAGAAGAAGGGCGGCGACAAGCATCATTCCGCGGTACGGGCATTTCATCAAACAGATTGTGGGCATGTCCGGCTCGCGGATTTGGACATGCCAACAACGGTCTTAGGTAACCCGGGATACACGGGGAGTAAGCACGGCTCGAAGGCCGGCGGCACAGGCAGACAAGATAGTGTAATAGGTGGGTCTTTGATTTGTTCCAGCATTTCAACGAACAGTTGGTATGCAAGGGCGAGGCTTGGATGTGTGCTCACCGTGGGGCATGTCAAAGGTGCAACGGTGCAGGAAGAGTTCGAGGCCGTTTCGAGATGAAGCAGACCGGCCGGAGATCGTGGTTCAGGGCGTCGACTGCGTGGTTCACTTGGAGGCGGCGTCACGGTTCACGGGCTTGAGAACGCAGTCCAGCGGCGCGCAGGTGTTCTTCGTCCTCCTGGTGCTTGGCGTCGGCGCGGTGACGGGTTTCTCGGTTGCCGCCTCGTGGCGTTCGGTACCCGGCCGACGAGGACGCGGCGCTTCGGTCCCGGCGTCGGTCGCGACGCTCAACGGGCCGCCGGCTCGGCGACGGTGCGGATGTGGCCGGTGGCGGGTCTTCTCGCTCGGCGTCGACGGCGTACCGCTCCCGAGCGGCGCTTCGGACCGGCGACGACGTGGCGGCGGTGTCCTCGGCGTGTCGCGGTCCACGGCGCTCCGCAGCTCTAGCTTGGCGGCTCCTCTGGTTCACGGGTCGCTCGGCTCCTCGGCCGGAACGGCGGCGATGGCTCCTCGACGCGGCGTCGATGGCAAGGTTGAGCAGGCGCGCGACACAACTCGAGGTGGACGCCGTCTCCTTCGCCTCGGCGGTGAGCGAGGACGCGAGAGGCCCCCCGACCTCCGGGCCCTTGGCGATGCGGAAGGGGGAGAATCCCCAAGGGGTAGGCTGCGAGAGGGGGTGGCGGCGGCCTTGGGGAAGAGACCGAGCGGCCTTATAGGGCGGCGGCGGATGCGGCGCGAGGGCCGATTTTGCCCCGCGGCCATCCGGGGCACGCGAGCCATGGTGGCGACGTGGTCGCAATCGAGCGGCCCACACCTAGGGTTGCGGGGGCGCGGCTCAAGGGTAGATGGGACTTTTCCTAGGCGGAGCGCACGAGGGCCGGGGCCGGGGCGCCCGCGCGGTTTGGCGTGCGTGCCGGCGCGGCGCCGGCCGGTCCCATCACGAGTCGCACACCGCGCGCTTGCGTGGGGGGGCTCGATACAAAAGAAGGAGGAAGAAGGGGCAACGGGGTTGGCTGACGCGCGGACCCCGCCTGGCAGCGAGAGAGAAGAGGAGGAAGGGTTGTTGGGCTAGCTGGGCCGCGAGGCTGGGCTGCTATTTGGGTTTCGCGATTCACACTCTTAGAGATCAGGGGCCTTCGGTAGACCTTCGACGAAAGGAAGCGGCCCAAGTTAGCGGTTAGCTTTTGCAAATAGTTTTGAATCTAGATTTCATTATGGTTTGAATTTGAATTACTTTCAAATTCAAACTCCACACCATTGAACACCAAATAATATCCAAGAGATCCAACTCACATTTATACCATAATTTGAAAATAATTTATATATGGTTTTATTTTATATTGAATTTGAGGTGAGAGGTTAGCAAATTGGGATCAAATTTGGTAGCACACAAGTTCAAACAAAAAGTTTTAAATTTTTGCGAAAATTCGCACATGGTAAATCATTCAAATTTCGGGGATGTTACAAAACCAATATCTCTCGATCCCGATGTTGCCTCGCAACACCATCGGTTGATGATAAGATATGAGGGGTCTATTGGCTGCCTGGAAATTAATGCCGAGTAGAGCCAATTCAACTCCGTGTCGGTCACCTTCGTCTCCCTCATCCTCCCCATAATACTCTCACACATCCATGAGTGGAATACTTAGATAATGGGGTTCCGGATGGAATTTCGTTGCTGGTGGGCTTCCCCAGAGACTAAATTCCAAAATCCATCCAACATGCCTTCCGGCACATCAATTTTCTCTGGAGCTCCCTTTTGGAACCCAAGTAGCTCCCAAATGTTTTCATAGGGAACCACTTGCTGAATTCCCTCCAAACGGAATGATAAACTTAGCACCCCTCATCAAGAATGGGCGCCATGGTCATCAAGATTTCCAAGGCAAACTCCTTGTGGGTGTTTGCCGACACCCTGTTGGAAAATTGCACCCATCCAAGGTGCCCCAACATATAGTATGTGTCCGTGCCAAAACCCAATGAGTTGAGAGCTTGATCATCGAAATCGACGTTTGCCACAAGCCTCTTCTCAAGGCGAGAGTGTTTCTTCTCCTCCTCCTCCGACAAAATGATGAAGCCATATGTGGAGTATCGCGGAGTGTATGGAGGTGGAGCGGATGAATGGGTCGATCGACGAGGTGGGATGGGGGGTTCCTCCGTATGCCCATGAGGTTCGGTAAACCTCATGGACGTGCTCCTTGTTGCCCTCATGCCACCGAGGAGGAGAGTGTCGTTCTTCCTTGGTGGTGTCGTGTCCTCCGGCCTCCATGCTCCGAGGAGACTCGGAAACCGAGTGCCTCCTCGAAGACGTCGTCGAAGATGGCTTGGACGACGACGACCCCTTCTTCTTGGTGAAGAGACTTGTGGTTTTCTTCCACATGATTGCAGCACCCTTCTTTCTAATAAAATTCCGAGTTTCAACCGGTAACTAGGGACTTCAAAAATTACTTCGAAATGTGGACTTCGAGTGGATTAAGGGTGTGAATTGTTTGAGCTATCAAGCTTGGGAAGGATGGCTATGTCTATGGTGGTTCTGGGCACAAAAACTTGAGCACACAAATAGAGGAAAGAGAGAGCTGCTTACCTGCAGAAGACGGGCACCGGGGAGTGCCTTTTATAGGGCACGCCGACCGACCCTGTGGCTGCATGCCCCTCCCTGGCTTGGTTTTCTTCCAGCACGATCATCTCCCCTTTGTGACCTTTGTGCCCGGGTGCTCCACTTGTTGCACCGCCCAAACGCTCTCGTCCACTCCTTCGCTTGCATTATTGGTCCTTCCACTTGATGCTTCTTGCTTTGAGTCATGTCCATGCTCCCTTGCTCCACTTGCTTCACATGCCACCATGAATTTTCTCGCAAAGTCATGCTTTCTCGCCCACCCATGCTTGTCCTTTGCATGTGGTCTTGATGAAAGTTGTTGAAAGGGCATCCAATGATGTATTATGGTGCATGCATGATTAACTTAACTAGATTGCCTCCCTCTAAGCATGTTTAAGGCTAAGCACTCCTCTATTTTTGAAAAAATAATTTCAGAGCTATGGGAAAGCTCAAGCATAAATTTAGAGAAGTTTTTAAACCATTAGAAACAAATATAAGTCTAAAATATTTTTCGACTACATTTATATCGGTCTCACCGGTATCGTTTGCCTTCATTAGTTGAGAGCAAACTTTCCCGGCTTGATCATGGGGGGTATAGGTTTAGGTTCTAATTTTTGCTAAATGAGAGATATTTTGAATGAAATAAAATTAAACGAGGCTTAGAAAAATTCTAATCCTAGAGAAACCAAGGATATAGATTTTTAAACCAACCAAAAGTTTAGTTTCTAGGTTCACACGAGTACTACCACGTGCTGAAAATTAAATAACATCTAAGAACAAGTCGTGGCTCTACTTGTGTGTTTTTAGCATGAAAAACAAATCAACCACAACATCATAAAGAGGATGAATGGTTGAGTTAGGTTCTGAATTTATTTGGTTGTGGTTTCTCAAGAAGAAGCAAACAAACACATAGGAGGGTTCATGTAAAGCGTTTATGATCCAAACAAAATATTCAACCAAAAGTTATGTCTCTAATATTGTTCAACCACTTCTAAGTCTAATGTCTTTGCGTAGTAAAATTCAAAACTGAATTATTAAAAAAACTCAAAAAACCTGGAATCGGGTTGTCCTCCCGGTAGCTTATTCTTGACTCGACGAAACGGGTTGCCTCCCGCCTAGCGCTTCGTTTATAGTCCATGGCTAGACTTCTTCACTTGATTACTTCGGATCAATGCTCTTTGCGGGCATTGCAATCTTAGGTACCCACTTCCGCACCATCTTGGGAACGGGCTTATTCTCCGGCTTAGTCCTCTTTTTGGTCTTCACAGGCGGCTTTTGTTCCTTTGTATTGACGGATGCAACATCTTCCTTGATTTTCTTCACGTCCTTCTTCTTCGGCTCTTTCTTCTTCTTCAGCCCTTCCTTCTCCCTTAGTTCCTCCTTAACAACGCAACGATGACGTGGAACATTTTTAACTTCAATCATATTGCATACCTCGAGGCGTGGTCGAAACCTGAAGGAACTCCTTTCTCCGTTGATGTCGAACATGATCCCCCCTTGCCAACATCAATGGTAGCTCCCACGATCTTGAGGAATGGCCTCCCAAGGATGGGTGGTGGCTTCTCCCTCTCTCCCATCTCGAGCACCACGAAGTCGACGGGGATGAAGTGGTGTCCGGCCTTCACGGGCACATCTTCAGCGATGCCCAAGGGCACAACTCCACCCAACTCCAAACACATGCCCGTAGGCTCCAATGGTAGGCGTAGCTTCTCGAACACATCCCTTGGCATGACGCTCACACTTGCTCCAAGGTCACATAATGCCTTCTCGAACTTGAATGAACCAACGGAACATGGGATTGTCGGGCATCCGGGGTCCTTTTGCTTCTCTAGTCCATTTGCAATAGCGGCACTACATTGCTCGGATATCTTGACATGATCTACGCCGAGTGTTGCTATCTCATATTTATTTGCAAGTATGTCTTTGAAGTAACGAGAATATGTAGGAACTTGAAGGACATCCAATAACACTATAACGACATGTTGATGCTAAGTCTACGCACAACCTCCACAAATTTCTCAAAGTGATTGTCAAGTTTACCTCGGAAGTAGTGTGGCTTGAGTTGCAGTATCTTCGTGTATTCTCCTGGCATCTCAAACTCGGGCTCTTCGGTGACGATCTCCGTAACATCCTCCTTAGCAAATTCCTCCGCCTCGGCGGATCGTTCCCCGTGGGTTGAACCGAAAGTACGTGTCCAGACAACGCCCACGTGTCATTGTCTGTGACCTTCTTGAATAGAGCGAAAGCTTGAGTCGGCGTAAGCTCGATGATAGATCCTCCCGCCGATGCATCGATGATCGTCCTTGACGCCATGGTGAGTCCTTGATAGAACTTTTGCACGAGGTCCTCCTTCGAGAACTTGTGATGTGGAACCGCCCGAGTGTACTCATTGAAGTGCTCGAATGCCTTCGAGATAGTTTCCGTAGGATATTGAGCAAAAGTAGCAATCTTATTACGCATGCTTTGAGTTTTACCCGGCGAGTAGTATTCCTTCATGAAGGCCCTCATCAATGCATTCCAATTTTGCACCGTCTCCGCCGGTTGAGAGTGGAACCATTGCAAAGCCTTCCCAAGTAGCGGAACGAAAAGAGCCTTGCCCTCATTTGATCTTGAGTCACCCCGTACATGTTGAATGTCTGACTAAGTTGAATGAACGCTTGGAGGTGAAGGTTCGGATCCTCTTTACCGGTGAAGGGTGAATGTTGCACCATGCGGATTGTTGAGGTCTTGATCTCGAACCGCCTTCCGATCTCTGCGAGGTTCAAGATTGGTAGGTCGACGATGTATGGGGTGCATATCTCCCCGATCTTGCGTTCTTGCGGTTGTTCTCCCATCGGTGGAAGTCGATTCTCCCGAGAAATTTAAGGTGGTGAACTCTTCGGAGATTCCAACGATCCTTCCTCTTCCGACTTCGAATCTACAAAATCCAGCTTTTTAGCTTGATGTGCTTCGCGTCTCCTTAGCCTGTAAAGTTTTTCTAGATCATCCACAAAATTATCGGGTTTGTTGGAGAGGTAGCCGTCCATCTCCTGTTTGGGTTAGCGATAAACAAAATATAAAAATCAAAAAGTAAAAACAAATCTAAGAAAACTAGGGTTAGACAAAACTAGATTAGATTGATTTTGAGGATGATCAAAAGTTAGTAGATGCAAAAAGAAAACCAAAAGAAAACTGAAAATTACACAAAAAGCACTAAAAGATCAAATCTTGATCACTTGTTCCTCGGCAACGGCGCCAGAAAAAGGGGCTTGTTGACAGTTAATAGTTGTATCAAAGTTCGTTTAGACTTGCAAGCGGACAAGTCTCCCGTCGTAGTCAAGGGACCCTTCTTCCCTCGAGTGGTGATGGTGAACCCAAGGTATCGAATCCGTGGAACAAATGTGTGACGCAAGAGATGATCTAGCAATGCCAAGAACCTTCAATCTTCAAGAGATAAAACCCTAATGCATCTAATCAAAGAACATCAAAAACGAATCTAATCTACTAAAGACCGGAGATAGCAAAGATAGAGGGGGTAGATAAACCGATCTAGAGAGATCGGATCGAGCCTTTTGTTGAAGTTCCAAGCAAAAGAAGAAGTAGCAAGTTTAATCTCATTAGAAGCCTCTTTAAACCATGGTTTCCCGTCCGACTCCGAAAACGCCCGCCTTTCAGAGCCACCGTTCTGTCACAACGCACTCCTATTCATGCGGGTAGTCTAGGGCGAGTCCGAGGACAAGTTGAGATCGTGCACCTCTAGCCACCACAGCTACAAGAACACCCTATGTGATCTATCTCGAGAATAGATCTAAGATAAGCAAAGCTGATCAAAAATGAAGACTTCGGAGAAACACTTAGTCGCTAAGAATCAGATTCAACTTGATACATCAACTAGTACATGATAATTGAACCAAGATCACCACTGGGATCCTACCTCGATCTTGCTTCTAGCTCCGGGAACTCCGACGTGGTCTTCCTTGCAAGGTTCCCACGTCGGCTAGGGAGGCCCTAGTCAATTAGCTCGACCCTCTCCTCTCCGAGATGGTGTCCCTCTCTTCTCTGCTCCTCGGCGGCCGATGACGAATGGATTTCTCCGTGGCTCTCGACCCCGGGGCTATAAATAGCCCGAATGGCGGCTAGGTCAAAGGGGGAGGCGACTGGGCCCCGGAATGGGTCGGGCCGACCGGCCTAGGCCCACCCCCGCCCAGTTGCCTTCCTCCTTCACGTGGCGTCGGTTCCCGAGTCTTCTAGATCCTTCCCCCTTCTGCATGTGGGCCCTTGTCGTCAGTTTCTCTCTGAGTTGGACGAAGCTCCTTGTCTCGCAAGATTCAACACTTTTCTAGCTAGGTCCTCGGAGTTTGTCATCTTCTCGGGTTAGGTCCCTAGGCTTCTTGGAGTCAAGTTTGCTTCATTGCATGACTTGTACCGGGCTTCGAGGTCTTGACAAGGTGCTTGATGAACTTATCATGGAACTCTTGCTTTCAACGTCAAAACACTGCATAAACACTAAACTCCAAAACCGACATACATGAACGAACTTGTTATATCAAGGGGGTTAGTACCAATGGATAAGATATAAAACTCATGCCAACACCGAAGGTAAACTCATGGCTAGGTTGACGGAAATTCACTGTCAACAGCCTCAGAGGAGGGGCTGCGCACGGCAGGGAAGCAGCCCGCCGGCTGCAGAGGAGGAGGGGTAGTAGCAGACGGTGCCTGGGCAATGCGGCCCCATTGAGCTCAGGCGGATCTCCCTGCTGTGCCTGTGGTGCTCTGCTTTTATCGGTCGGTCGCGCTCCTACTACTCCGCACCGCACTGCCCGCCAGCTCCTCGATACGTGCTCGCCTGCTCCCTGCAGGCCGCACCGCAATGCCCGCCGCCGCCGCCCAACCGCCTGCTTCGTGCCTGCTGTGCCGCACTGAGGAGGGGCAGCGGGCCACTGCGCGGTAGTGGGGAAGGGCCTACGCATGGCCGTGGAGGAGGGGCAGCGCATGGCAGGGAATCAGCCCGACAGCGGCGACGGATTAGGGGTAGCAGCAGGTGGCGCCCGGAGCAGCGCGACGCCGTCGAGCTCGGGTGGATCTCGGGCGTCCTCCTCCCTGCTTTGCCTTGTCTTCCGATGCCTAGCAGCGTCAACAGGTCAGCGCGAGGTAGCAGCGGCGGCGGAAAGGCTTGGTGACGGCAGAGGAGAGAGAGAGGAGAGATCTGCTTATATGTGGGGTCCACCGCCATGTGGCGTCCAACTTAGGAAAACCACCCTTCAAAACCGCTCAATGGTCAAATGTGCACGGTTTCAACAGTTTGATGGTTAAAGATATCTGGTTTTGGAGTTGGATGACCAAAATCAAACTTTGCTAATAGTTCCATGGTGAAAAAATGGACTTCTTCCTTAACTCGGCTCTTGTTTGACGAAGAACCAATGGTGCAACAAATACGCCGTATTTATTGAGTATGAAAAGGAAGAACCGTACTACTACTTGACCAACTAACGATCTGTTCGGTTGGCTGGTGGCTGATGGTCGGTGCTTTGGTTTGTTCTAAGAGAAATCTTCTTTGCTGGTTCTTTGGTTTGTTGTGTGAAAAGAAATCTTCTGGCGGGTGGTGATAAGCCAAGCGAACAGGGCATAAATTAATTACGGGTTAACTTTTCAGCATCCCAAGAGGCACCGAACCAATCAAGAGCAGACAAGGGGCACATGGATACGCAACCATACCTCGAGTGCAGCATACTATTTTAAGAACTCGTCTCTTGTTTGACCAAGAACCAATGATGCAAGTATGCAACGAATACGCCCTATTTATTGAATATCAAGAGGAAGAACTGTCACATGCCAGGAGAGAGGACCCGGGATGACAGGTCTACGCCTGGCAGACCACACGCCGGGGGAGGCGCCCACGCCCCGGCCTTCGCCGCCGTTCCGCGATTTCTTCGAAAATTAATGCGAAAGTTAAAGTAATAATAATTTAATTATGATTATCTTAGGATTTTTGTGTGCCAGGGTTATTTATTCCACGTCTATAAGGAAAACCCTCATTAGGAAATAAATAAAGTTGCTTTTAAAAGGTATTCCAATTCCATAAGGCAGTCACAATAGAAGAAACTGACACGATTTTCATAGCATAAGAAATCATATATAGAAATCATCTTCCACAATGGTAGTGTCTTCAAGTAATAATTGTTTTATATTTCTTTCTCTTAAATTTAACTTCTTCCTCCAATGAGAGAGTGACATGAGTCCTTAGAAACTACTCCCTCCGTCCCGAAATATAAGGCATTTCGAGGATTTTTGGGACAGATTAAAGAGGTGGGAAAATGTCACATATGCCCTTAGCCAATGATAATTAAAGGTAAGTTTTTTAGTTAACAAGTGTAATATTTGGCAAGTTTTTAATTGAGTAGATTGGGTACTTACCAAAAACCCAAAACTTCTATGATGCCTTATATTTGGGGACAAATTTTGAACCATTAAATGCCTTATATTTCGGGACGGAGGGAGTCCCCGTGGCAATTTCATGGTTTTCTTAATGTATTGGTTCAAGAGAAGACTTGGTTTCTTGATAAAGAAACCATTTCTATGATTCTTCATCTCTTTCCACATTAACTGCCACATCTTCATTTTAATTAATTAACAAGCTATTTAAGAAAGATAGAAACTACCATTAATATATACCACTAGAACGATCCGGCGCGCGATGCGCGCCTTATCGAAAGTGCACTCCACCATGATCAAAATCAACAAATCCAAAGAAAGGCAACAAAGAAAGTACACTAATGCATCATTTCTCCCGATTGAAATAATTAAACAAGTATGGATCACTGCCGGTGATCGAGCGGCCTTAGCCATATATTACACATTTCGATCATTGCAACCCATAGAGTTCTATCAATATATTACACATCACCATCGGGATCCCTAGCTACCAATCCCTAGCTACCAAACGTTTAAGATGGTAGCTTGGAATACTAATCTGAATAAATATGCTAGGTATCGAGGAAAGTCACAGCATTAAATAAAAGAGGTCACAATTTACATCTAACTCTTTGACACATGTAGAACACGTGTGAGAACCGAGCGATGAGCCGCAACCGGTAGACAAAAGATCGTCATCCTCTTTCTCGACCGGACATCTACATATCCCCGCCCGAGCCGCAAAGGAAGCAATACAATAATGACATTAGAAAAGAAAATGAATATAAAACGAGAGCGAAGTAACAATTTGTAGTCATCGGCAATAGCAAAAAGAGACCTACAACGGTTAAGGTACCATTGAATATTCATATGTAAGATGGTATGGATAACTTATAGGTATTGTACCTCACGTTTCCTCGCATTTGCGTAAGCATGTTCCACTAAGAAGGTATTAAAAAAAGCAGTAAAGACTCCAACGTACGTAAAAAAATTAATTTTTGTGACTCGTGATCATCATGTTTTTTTAATTTCTAAAGCACATTTATGGTTATTTCCATGCAACACATCGGCAAAAAATGAATGGATGCATCGGTCTACGGAAGAAGTGCAAATATCTAGAACACACAATTTTGTAAGCTAAATATCTAGAACACACAATTTTGTAAGCTAATTTAGGCTATTGCATGGTTTTAAGTGGTGCAAGACAAGTACCTTGGCTCGGTAGCGGATCGGTACGGTACCATCATCCACATTCCCGGGAGCATCCCGATCGCTGAACAATTTCTTCGCAGTCTTCTTGCTAGGCGATGAGCGAGTCCTGTAATTAACTTACTAAGTTCTATAGATATGGTGTCGGTTGTGAAAGGAAAGAGCGAAAACTGTCTATCCATGAGGCTAACCTTTTCTTAGTTGTACTCTTCTGAGTTTTGGGTGCGGAGGCATCAGATGCACCTACAATGTGCTCACCATCAACAACCTGATGCAAAGTGCCTTGGGCTTCTTGCTCTTCCACTTGCAAACGTCACATGCACTTCATGGTGATAGAAACTCACTGCCTACTTGAGCTTTCTCCCCATTCCATGACTTGTCTCCCCACACAATTAAATAATTTGGCAGGCAGTTCCACCGACAAGATAGCTATTCAGGTATAACCTTCAGGATCAAATTTGCAATAAGATTGCTCTTTATAAAGATTAGAACACAAATTTGTTCATAAAGCATTGCAGTTCCTAAGTTTAATGTTTCATGCAGTCATGGCAACTGAGAATATCAAGAGAAAACAGTATTGCATTCCGATCATAAAACAAAAGATTCATAGAGCAGCTTACAGATTTGAAATTGCAAATAATTTATATTTACATTTGCAAATAAACCACCTCACCTACAAGAATCCTCGTTAGCCCAATGCCCTAATCCAACATGATGTCATGACCTACAGTCACTCGGAAGGTCAGAGAAGCAAAAGAACACACAATCTCTTTTTTCGTTGCAGCTTCCATTGCAGAACTTAAAGTTTAAAATGAAATATTCAGAAGAAAGAAGAATGCCTCTACTACTTAAAGAAGTTGAATACAATTCTATACGGAATAACTCTACGTGTATGAATAAATTTCCTAATCGAGAAAATAGGAGTTCCAAGAAGTTGAATGCCACAACATACATTATTGTTTAAGAAACATGCATCATCACATACATGGACTGAACTACCCGACTATTAATTGCAGGATTTACTTATCTTTTTTACGTAATTTCTTTCACTATATATCTTGTTGTAGGCGCAAAGCAAAAATGATTTATCTTCGACGTAAACATAGAGAAGGGGCAAACACCGGCTTACCTCAACCGTTGTATTAGCAAGCATAGTACCTAAGTGTATCCGGATGGGAAATTGTAAATCACCATCTCTAGAGTTCGAGATGATTCCGGTTCGAAAAATAAATTTGTGGCATGACCGAGTTCCTTTATTTGGCCGATAGAGTGATAGTTCCCGTGTTACGAGAATGATCTACTATTAACCTATTAGGTAGTGATAAAAAGAACAAAAGGGGCGGACTAACTTACTATATTTCTTTTGGTTGGCCCCATTCTTATTACCTTTGCGGTTTCGAAAGGAATTGATAATCATTTTACCGAATAAATAGTGCATGAGAAGATTTTCAAAAGCAAACAAAGTGGGAATTCGGAAAAATGCTATCCTACTTGCGGACGGTGTTTTCTACATTTTCGGATCATCGGATGTAGAAGTAATGTACGTATTTGTGAGTGACTTTACCTCGATGGCTTTCTTGATTTCAACAATTATCTGGGGAAGATGGGCAAGCATTTCATCATAGGGCATGTGGAGAACGCCACTGATATCATTGTGTCTGATGTCCATGGTGTATAGAGTAGTTTGGAACCTGGATGAACGGTTTCGATTCACTGCTTTAAGTAAATAAAACTGTATGATTCAGAAAAGAATAAAATAACTTGTTTTGATGAAATTGGAAGTGATAAGCGAACCTCTCTCAACCAAGTGGAGGCATCTCTCCTCGAAGAAGATGAATTGGTCCAGAAGGGAATGGCTGCAGGAACACAGAGGGCGACAACTGCAAGATCTGAGAAGAGGATTGGGATTGAGCGGTGACTCGGGGTGATAGGCTTGAGGGAGAGGGCCGGCGAGCAGTCGCAGCTGCAGGGCGGGTACGCGGGGGAGGAGGGCACCGTTGCGGGCGGGGGGCCGGTGAGGTAGAGAACCGCCCCGGCGCGGCCACCGCCGCCGCCACGTGCCCCCCCCCCCCCCCAGAGCCGCAGGCCGCCACCACCGCTACCCACCGAACCCTAGCAAGAAGAGGAGAACCGCGCCAATGACGACCGCCGCCACCGCGGTCCACCACGGCCTTCTCCGCCGCCTCTCCGCCCTTCTCCTCCACGCCGTCGGTGTCTATGGCCCCTACCGTGCCGGATCTTGGAGAGAAAAGGAGGCGGTGGGGAGGAATGGGAGAGAGAGGGCGACAAGGTTGTGCCGCGCCGAGCGCCGCCGGAGAAATGGAGGGGAGGTGGCAGCGGCGGAGAGCAGGGAGGGAGAGGGTGGCGGCGGGGAAGAGGAGAGCAGGGCGCGAGGAGGCGAGGGAGGGGAGTGAGGTAGGGTTCGGGGGCGAGCGGCACGGGGGGTATAGTGAGGGGGTAGGGTAGTGGGAGGGGCTGTTCGCAAAAACGTCTCGGGGGTGTTTGGAAAACGACACCACCATCGAATTTACTCTTCTTCGCCTAGAAATAAAAGTTAGATGAAGGTCCTATTTGCAAAATACACAAACTCGGTACCTTTGAGGTTTGGACGTGTTAGACAGATTCGTGATTCACATAAATGTGGAGGGTGTTATCACAAAACAACCAAATCAACGTCCGCGCGACACGTAAGGCGTGAAACGCAGAGAGCGCGAGAATCCGCGAGAGCTTTTCATTTCTCCGATTGGGAGTGCCCTAAGGAAACATTTAGAGAGAATGCTAGGATTACAAGTCCCATATGAGGGCCATATAAATAGGAGATGTAATCTCTTGGAGAAAATTCCTTGTATGCCATAAGAAATTATAGCTCAAAAGCTCTGTGCCATAAGAAATGTAAATTTGAGCTCTATGCCATAACTTGTATTTTTTCATGTGATCTATGCCATTTCCGTTACAATTGACTAACCGAAATGTCGTTAAATAGAAGGTGAAATGACTAAAATACCCTTGGCCGGAATTTTAAAATATTTGCCAGTTGATATATCACCGGAAGTTTGCAAATGATATATCACGGGAAGTATAAAAAACAACCATACATGACAAAGTTGAGATGAAAAACCAATCATAGAGATGAAATATTTAATATTCATTGCAAACCGATAATGATGTTCATACAACCACTTCTAGATGTTCAAGCACACATAATTACAAAGGCCATACATGCTAAAATATCCACTTGCCGCCCAAAGATACATATTCATTGCAAACCGATAATATTCATACATCATTGCCCAGCATACAACCACTTTGAGCTGCTCAAGCATATATCATTGCAAAGGTCGGACATGCCAAAATATCCACTTGTCAGCCGCCCGGTTCTACATTCCAAAGCACCCAAGAAAGCAACAAAAGGCTCTAAAAGTGGTATTTCAAAGGCCATACCACCCACCCATGCATGCCAAAAGGGGTAGCAACGGCGGAGTTCTAGTTTCAGCAAAATAACAGTACATAAACTAGATCTCTTCCAAAGGCCAAGCAAAATGACACATCAAGTTGCTGGCCATACATAATGATTTGCATTAACTATATATTCAAATCCGGAAGTGAAAGCTTCCTTTTGCTTCTGGTATGGGCTGCAGGGCTATGCTTGTGGGGGGTTGTCTTGCTTCTAGTACCCATAGTTGGACTATCATGTGGCGCTTCAACCTGTTTCTTCTTCTTTGGGTTGCTCTTCTTCTTTCCTGCTGCCTTTGCTTTCCCTTTAGCTTTTTTCTCTCCCGGAGGTTTGACAATAGGCAGCATGGAGTACTCAATGGAAAGTAGCTCTGGTTGGTTTGAGCCACTTCCAGACCTGCACATGAATTTCATACATGAGGACAAATTAGATCGACAAATTATATTTATGATTTCATATTAATAATGTGAAAATATGAAGTGTTGCAGATATACCTTAAAGAAAGTCCAGATCCTAAACTAGCTGAAGCAGTCGCTGAAGCACTAGCTGAAGCACTTTGGTTGTCATACAAAATGAAATGGTTGTAATATTAAGTGTTGCAGAAAAAATATTTTCAGTGTACATATTCATACCTTGGAGGAAATTGCATTGTTTTCTGTGTTGAACCAATAGGTACAATGCTGCTCTCACTTGATGGTTCAATTGTTTTCTTCTTTTTCTTTGGAGGACCCCTGTCAAAAAAGCAAATAAATGAATGAAAGTAATTATAGACAATATATCCAATAGTGATTTAATGTTAAAATCCTTACTTTTCAGCTAGAAGAGCTGCTATGTCATCAGGATCACCATCCTTGCAATTCCACCAATGATGACCATATTTCTTGCAAACATTGCACTGATGTTTACCTTTCGGCCTTGTGTCGCCACTAGTTTTTGTATAATCTTTGAACCTCTCATTTTGTCTTCTACCCGCTGTGGATTTGATGAGTGGTGGATGCATGAAAAAACCATGGTCGGATTCGGCTATTGTGCTTTGTCCGCATGGCGAGGATTAGAGCCTCATATGCGGCTTTGAATTTCTCAACCGAGTAATACATGTCAACATATTTTTCTAATGGTTCTCTAAGAGATGTGATAAACACAATGGCATGTTTGCAAGGAATGCCCGTGACATCCCATTTTCTGCAAGAACATGTCCTTTCTTGTAAGTTGACAACAGACTTGTAGCCACTACCACCTTTCACAGAAACCTCTCCTAGAGTGTGCCCACTTCGTTGTACATCCATATCCAGATTCCTACTTTGCTCCCTCAACTCTTTGATGATGTGTGGCAAAATCACCCATTTCATCTTGTTTGATATGTCCATTCTAACATCCCACTTGTTCATGATGAGTTGCCTGAACATGTCCATCAAGTCATCCAGATTCAAGCCCTTGATCTTCTTTATCCAATTGTTCAAGCACTCTGCTAAATTGTTTGTGACATAGTCAACCTTGCAATGGGTCTAGAATTGGCTTCGTGCCCATATCTTATTATGTGATTGCCTTATATAATTCATGGCAGCCGGATATGCTTCCTCCATAGCTTTCCAATGCTTCTCAAAAAAAGTATGGGCTCCAAGAATATGCTGCTGGCCAAAGGTGGTCTACAAAGATCTTTCCAGTATATTGTTTCTTAAAGGTCTTCACCAAATGTAACATGCATTCCCTATGTTCTGCAGTAGGGAATACATCCTTGACCCCCGCCATCACCGCATGTCCAAGCATCCGTACATATAGCTAGCCCTTGTGGTACTCCAATTGCATCTCTAAGTCTCTCCGAAACCATTTCCAATTTTCGGTTGTTTCGGAGTCAAACACTCCAACAAAGCAATCGGATACATCCAATTGTGTCCATCTACAGCTACTGCACACGCTAGCTGCCCCCTAAACCTTCCTGTCAAAAATGTGCTATCTATTGTCAAATATGGTCTGCATCCATTCAGAAAGCCATCTATGCACGGTTTCATAGCAAAAAACAACCTGTTAAATCTGATCTGCTCTAGTATTTTGTGATGATCTATGACTACAAAGCTACCAGGAGAGCACCTTTCAACCTCTGCTTTAAACCTATATAGGTTATTGAAGCTGCTATCCCAACTACCAAATAATTCTTTACATGTCAATTCCTTACCATCATACACTCTCCTGTAGGAACTTGAACTTTGTACTTGTCCTTTAACCTCCGCTGCAATTCTATAGCTCTCAAACTTGAATTCTCCATCAGCCAATCTTTGACTTTATCACGAATCCAAAATTTATTTGCGTTCTTCAACCTTACTTGTTCTTGCACTTGAACAAGTATGTCACGGCTTTGGATTCTTCCTCACCTATCATGATATACATAGAAGCACAAATTAACAAAAGTGAACAGATTAAATTGTTAATTAACAAACAAAAATGTGACTAACAGCCAATTACCTTTATTGAAACATCATCTGTATCTACAGAAGCATACAACCTCCATTTGCATCTGTCTTCATTCTTCCTCGAACAGTAAACCCTCATTCTTTCTGGATCACTTTTCTCAATATTAAACTCAAATTCATATTTAATATCATGTTGAGAAAGCTCCAATCTAAATTCTGCCATATTAGGATATATGCTGCCTACACTCATTGGAGGGTCATCTCGATCATATGCTACAATTAGCACAAGTGGCAATGGATCTTGCCCAATCAGCCCATCCTTTTCCTCATATTCAACATCAGATTCAGAGTCAGACAGGGAATCAGACCCACTTTCCTCACCCACATCATTGCCACCCACATGTGTATTAGGAGCAGGAAAGTATATTTCTTCATCATCAACTCCAACATGTTCGTTTTGTGGTTCAGGATTTGCAAGGATCCCATCATCAGGATCATCATCAGGATCGTCATCAGAATCAACATCAGATCCATCACTAGATTCAGGTGGGTGTTGGCTAGTTGTTGGCTGGCTAGGTAAAGGTGTAGGTTGCGTTGATTGGCTTGCTGCTGCAAGAGATGGACAAACAATAGATGGGGTGCAAGGGATGTTAAGTCCCTCTGAAATTTCTGGGTGGAAGCACATACAAGAGATGGGCATGTCTTTAGGATCGGTGTAGGTAATAGTCATATGCACCACCTTGCTATCAACATGATTGCTAAACATTTCAAACAGCTCCTGATCTGTTCTCACTTGTGAGGAGCCTTTAGTGACATTACTGTAATAGAAAACATGCACTAGTTCTTGATATCTATGAGGGAACTGATCCACAATTTCTCTGACAAAGTCCTTAAAATTGCATAGATCAGAATCTACAACTTTGTTAAAACTATAGCATGAGGTGGAGTCCTTCCTACAGGTTCTAGGATTGGCTTTGATGTGGATTTCAATCAAAAAGCTTGTATTAGGGTTCATCCTGTTAACGACAGACCATCAAATATATTCTATCTGGTTTCAATTGAGACAATGGAGGATGAAAACAAATCAAAACAAAATTAAGAGGAGAAAAGCTCACCCTTCAGGAAGCCAGTCAGGCTGTACCGCTCTCGAGATTGAGAAAATTCCTTGTATGCCATAAGAAATTATAGCTCATGAGATCTGTGCCATAGGAAATGTAAATTTGAGCTCTATGCCATAACCTGTATTTTTTTCATGTGCTCTATGCCATTTCGGTTACAATTTAACAGTCACACCGTTAAAGGGCTCTGTTTCTTAACGGATTGGACAATTTTGCCCCTCGCCACCATCCATCCTGAGTTCCTGACCCGCATCGAGTGCCCGACCCCCCCATTCTGCATCGACCGATGCCCGACCCCCCCTTTCAGCATCGACCGATGCCCACCCGAAACGGTAGTCGCCGCCTGTGAAAGCCGAAACCCTAGCCGCCGGTGTAACCAAGCTGCGCTGCTCCCTTGGGTGAGGCGTCGCACGGCCCCCCTCGAGCGCCGCGGGAGCCGGGTGGGCGCGCGCAAGGGCGAGGAGGGCGCCGCACGGGCGGCCACGGCCGGGCGCCGCGGACACCGCACGGGCGGGCGGGCGGCGCGGGGAGCGGGGGCCGCGCCGCCGCACGGGCGGGGAGGGCGCCGCACGGGTGGCCACGGCCGGGCGCGCCGCGAGACGCCGCACGGGCGGGCGGGTGCCGCACGGGCGGCCACGGCCAGGCGCCATGGACGTCGCACGGGCGCCTCCTCGGACGATGGGGGCAGCGGTACAGCCTGACTGTGTGAGCTTTTCTCCTCTTAATTTTGTTTAGATTTGTTTTTATCCTCCATTGTCTCAATTGAAACCAGATAGAATATATTTGATGGCCTGTCATTAACAGGATGGAACCTAAGACAAGCTTTTTGATTGAAATCCACATCAAAGCCAATCCTAGAACCTGTAGGAAGGACTCCACCTCATGCTATAATTTTAACACAGTTGTAGATTGTGATCTATGCAATTTTAAGGACTTTGTCAGAGAAATTGTGGATCAGTTCCCTCATGTATATCAGGAACTAGTGCATGTTTTGCTTCTCCTTGCCCCTACCGCCACCGCCTCCTCAGCCCTCACCCGACGCGCATCGCGTGCCGCCACCCCTGCTGCGCCCGCGCTCTCGGCGGGCCCCATCCGGCCGCCACGCCGCCGGCCACCCTTCCCTGCCGGTGGCCACACCGCCGAGCCACCCGCCCATGCGGGCCCCACGCCGCTGCGCCGTCGTCCACAAGCCCTTGCGCGTCCACGCCGTCGTCTCTACCGTCTCCCTCGCTGTCGATCATGTCGCAACCCACGGGGAATCCAACCGGTTTGTAACAGTTGAATTCCTGAGGCCACTACGATCCACCCACCACCATGGACAACGACACGAAGAAGATGCTTTCCGATCTGGCAAAGCAATTCTCCACCTTCACCACTCGCCTCGACATGCTCACCGACCACGTCGCCACCCTTTTAGGTAGCAATCCAATGGAGGAACGCAAGCTGCTGCAGTACCAAGAGGCCGAGATGCAGAAGCGGACAACAATCACTAGACCAGAAACGATTTGTCCTGGCGGCTAAAACCGGTCTTTGCTGGCGGGCGCGGCACCCGCCAGCACAAATGACATCTGTGCTGGCGGTTGTTTAGGCCGCCCGCCAGCACAATGATCATCTTCGTTGGCGGTTGCTTAGGGCGTCCGCCACAGAAACCATTTTTCTCATTTCCTATATAATTCCCCATAATTATTTATTATTTGTATATAATTTGTCATTTCCGTCTATTATTTGTATTTGGCCGCTATATTCGTCTGTATTTTTTCATATTGGTATTTGTATGCCAAATTCACTTTAATTTATTGTAATTTGTATTTAACCGCAAAATCCAAATATATGTCTCATAAATAGAGGTGAGCATTGTTCGGACCGAGGCGAAAAAAATTATGTTATTTCGGGAAAAAATAACATAGGCACTTCTTTTAAGCGAGCAGCTAGACGTACAGATGCAGCAAGACATGGGCAATATTACAGCCAACAACGAAGACCTAACAAACCTTCAACATGAACAGCCTAACTCATCCGATGACACAAGACAACGTCAGGCAAAAATCTTTAAAATACATAGGAACATGAATATTACTACTCACACTCTAGCAAGGCAGGCTTTTACCGTTTGAGATGCTCTAAACTCAACTATTGAATCATCTTGTTCCTATGTATGTCATCTTCAACAGTGCCCACTACTTGTGGCACTGTAGTGTGTACAATCTCGGTCGTTTCGACCGATCGCAGCTCGTTGCTGCTGAAATGAATAGGGTGCTCGGCTGGTAGAACTAATAGTATTATGTGAGAGGAAATAAGGCAAGACAAGTCGAGATATGCCAAGATATGCCAGCAGAACAGCCTCGAAATGTCTACTTGTCAAAAAAAAACAGAGGCCGTCTTAGCTATCTTTCGTCTTATTCATTTTTTTACATAAATATTATTTATTTTGTTGTTATGACTTAGTTTATCACTGATAAGACATTAATACTAATTAATTTATATTCTATTGTATAAAAAATTTAAATAGGATGAATGGTCAAACACAGAGACAAAAAGTCAAAAACGTAAGACGGAGGGAGTAGGTATATAGCAGCTCAAACAGTCACACCATGCATGTGTGGAACCATGACTGACGATGGCAAACCCC
This sequence comes from Cenchrus americanus, assembly GCA_947561735.1. Lineage (NCBI taxonomy): Eukaryota > Viridiplantae > Streptophyta > Magnoliopsida > Poales > Poaceae > Cenchrus > Cenchrus americanus. The sequence goes on along the minus strand of OX387240.1, from coordinate 4,204,266 downwards.
AATCCGATAATATTCTTTTATCAAAAAGCGTGTCAGGGCTACCTACTAACGCCAGCTGTTTTCTTTTTGTCTCTTCGACGCCACTGTTTTCTTTTTGTCTCTTCGACGCCACTGTTTTCTTTTTGTCTCTTCTGACGCCAGCTATCACGGAGTCCGAGTATCGGAAGCGCTCTTTGACAGCTTGGTAGAGTCTCCGACATATAAAAAGGGCTTCCTTGAAGATCTGGATTCAATAAGCTCCGGGCTAAGCTCTCTTTGGTAGTACATTCATATAGTTTCTCTGCATTCCGCACCCACACCAGCACATTCCGCACCTATAATTCCATCAATGTTAGTTTCTCTACATGACACTCAAAAGCACCGTAGAGGCTTATAGTGCTGACTTTCTGTTTACTTGTTCTTTCAGACACGCACTTTTGAATCTGCTGGGGTTACCGAGATCGTTCGTATACTGCCAGAGTGGATGCGAATGTGAGAACTGATGGGGTGAGAGAACAAACCCTTCGTCTCCCGCAGATCGAGCGCAGCGCTCGGTGATATCATTCGATCTCCTCCGTCGTCTCTCCGGAACACAGCTCGCAGGTGAGCACTTCTGCTTCCAGTAGATCTCTCACTTAAGCTGTTGGCCTTCAACTCTGTTTCCATGGATGCCTGTTCATGAGCATGGCCGACCTCCCTCCATACCCACGGGAATGGATTCCTCCTCCTCCAGTCCTCCGTCCCGTCTATCTAGCTAGAATCGGCCGGGGGCCGGAGTTGCTGTTCTGGCAACGCTCTTGCAAGCCGCTCCCATCCCTATGAATACACGCACGCAAATCCTACCTCTAGGAGCATCTTCGAAGACTGTGCCGGCAAATCCTTATGATGGAACGCTAGGAGTAAAAGAATTCACAATTAAAACTAGTCGTTTTTCCCAAGAAAAACTAATGATGCAAGTGCTTTCCTTGGTGTTTGAGCCAATCAAAAATAGGACTATGAATGGAGGGAGTAAATGGCAAGTATATTTTCCCTATTTCAAAGTGCCTTAACTGCCAAAATTGATATCAGGCATGCACCATAGTACATGTCGCACTTAAATGTAAGGTTATGGAATGAAATGAATGAAAACAAATAAGAGCGACGATTAAATCAAACCCACCCAGTGTAGAATGTTTCAGAGTTTTTGGAGAAATCAAAATTGACAATTAATGGCTCGAACATCGTGAATCTATATTCTGTTCAGATTTATACTTTTGATGATAACTAGCATACTGATGAAGCAAATAAAATATACCATTAGGGCATGTACAACAGTGTAGACCGCTCCTATCTATTTGACACAAATAGACAGCTAAATAGACAGTATGTACAATGAGGCGTCTGTTTGTTTGTCGGTAAGACATTTAATTCATCATTTGACACATAATTTTTTTTCTCGAATACGCACGGAGCGTATCATTGTAGGCATTGGTACAATGTTCGGTTACAACCCAAATGAAACGGACTCCAAATGGACACGAGCCGGCAAACCAGCTGAATACAACCCGAAACAAGAACTCTAACATGAACTACTCACATCTCGCGCAACCACAACCTAAACGACTGGCTCTAAGCCTAGCCTTCAATCGACGCTCCATCCCACACGGGAGAGATCTTGGTCTTGTTCTTCAACATCGGGAATAAGGCTTGCAGTGCTTCCATGCGGCGCGGCGGAGGCCCTTCACGAAAGAAGTTGTCCACCGCTTCCTTCGCCGAAACCACCAAAGCCGGAGGCACGCGAACCTCACCAAGCACGCCAACTTCACCGAGCCGCCGCGCCAGAAGCATCGTCCCTCGCTTAGCCGGTTTGACAACCGAGAGGGGATCCAAGGCTTGGCGACGGCTTCGCCTGAGGCCAGACGCCTCCGACGAAGGCAACTGAGGAGGCGCGTCAATGAGGACAAGGTCAACTCGACGACAACGACGCGGCATGTCCAGAAGGGGCGTCGGAACAACCTCCGTGACATTGGCGACGAAGGCTTCCAACTTATCTGTTGCTGGATCATGGCGGCCCGAGACATTGGTGGCGCCCGTGGCGGCAGCAGGACCCCGCAGCGGAGTAGACGGCCGAGGCAGGGTGAAGCCCGGGGGCGCGTCGTCGTCGGCCAGCAGTGAGGTGAGCTACAGGCCGCCGTCCACCATGCAGGGTTCAGGTGGCGGGTGATCATCTGTCGTGACGACAGAGTCGATCGCCGGGATCACCGCGATTTGATGTGCATGTGGCGGCGGCGCAATGGCCACGTCCATTGGCCCAACACCAATGAGGACCTCCCGCAGTGGCACCTCCACAGGAGGCACCATCACAGCCGACACCTCAAGCTGACCACTAGAGACCGGAGGCCTCTCCAGAGAAGCACTCACCCTCGAAGCTCGATCTCGGAGCTTCTGGGACCGGAAGGTGGCCACAAACAGCTCAGGGGAGGCAGGCTTGAGGGTGAAGTCGTCGTCCTTGATGCGAAGTGCAATCGTGATCACTGACTTGGCCGCATCCAAAGCAGCCACGACCAAGGCATTAGTAGCGGAGAGTGTGAGGGCGAGACCTCCATCACTGACCATAGCAACCGTCGTAGGCGACGCACGCACATCCAAGATTGGAGGGCGAGCATGGCCATGCCCAGTCCCGGAAGGGGTGACATGACCGTCCAGTCGAGGATGGTCCCAGCGAGACGGCGGGAGGCGAGGCCGCGTGCAATCCTTGGCATGATGCCGAAGACCATGACAACGCAAACATCGTGACGGCTGCCGACACGAAGCAACCCGATGCTTGAAGGAGAGGCAATTCAAGCATCTTCCATCGAGCTCCTTGGGGAAGCACCTCCGCACCGGCGCCTTCGGCTAAGGAGCCCGCTCGACCCGCGAAGACACACGTCGCCTCTGAACACACTGCCAACCGTCACGGTCGACACGGGGAGTGAAGGTAGCCCGGCCAACTTTGTGGGGGTGGTCATACCGTCGTAGGCCAATCACCGTTTCCGTTGTTCCGTGCCAACCGGTGCCGCGCCGGGAGAGACACCGGGGCGGCGGAGAGGTTGGGCGGCGACCCCGCCGCCGATGGCGCTTGTGGTGCCCACCCTCACCACGGGGTGGCTGCACCACGATAGAACGGAGAGCGAACTTTGAAGCTGGAGTAGGACCGCGACGGACGACATCGAGGTAGGGTGTTTGGGAGGGAGCAGCAACCTCCCGGGCGTTGATGACCTCGTCCTCGTCGTCGTCGTCGGAGAAGTCCATCCACAGGTTGGCCATGACGCGGTCGGCCGATGCGACCTCAGGGTAGAAGGGCGCCGCCGCGGGTGAGAGCGTGGAAGCGGGGGTTGGCCCGCTGGAGCACGGAGAAGGGGTGTTCGGCTCACCCCTGCCCTCTGGTGCAGTCGGGAGCGCTGAGGCCGGCACGCGAGGTGCGTCCATGGTTTCTTTTATCGGCCGAAAATCAACGATATTTCCGAAATTTCCCATATATCCGTAAGGTCCGATAAAATTAGATATCCGCTAAATTTTTCCTATTTTTCCTACTTTACACGGACGACTCAAATTCGGTCACACAATAATCTCGTACTCATAATGTTTTATTCTTTATTTTATTTATGAACAAGTGATGTTTAATAGTTTATGAATAGTTTCAAGTCAAATTCTACAAAAAATTTTAAAATTAATTTGAATTTTTTTTGAATTTGGTCCGATATTTCCGATATATCTTGCTTTTCCTCTTTATCCTTGACCCCCGATAAATTTTTATTTCCGATAAAAAAACTATGGGTGCGTCCGCGCCCACTGCAACAGCTGAGGGCATCTCCTACCTCGGCGAGCTGGAGGCGGCGGGTGAGGGCTTGGTGGGGCCTTGCACGTCGTCGAGGGTGTCGTCGTCGTCGTCGAATCCCACCAAGGCAGCCATGGCGTGGTATGGCGGCGCACAGAGTGGAGCGGCCGGCGGGTGGCCGGCGGCTCGGAGGTGTGGACGGACCGGGGCGTGGGGGAAGGGGCGGAGCAGGGGCCACCGAGGTTGGAGAGGGGGTGCCGGGGTCAGGGATGTCGCGGACAACGGCAACGGCAGCGACGGGAGGTGGTGCGGAGGCTAGGTCGTCCTCTAGGGAAGCCATGAGAGGTATGGATGGAGAGATTGAGTTGAGGAGAGCACGGATCTGTGGTCAGGAGGAGCAGGAGGGAGGAGTGGAGAGATCCGGTGGTGGAGGCGCTCAGGTGGCGGGGAGTCGCCTCCATCCCGCAAGTTGAGAATCTCCCAGAGACAGATAAATTTATTTTAACCCCTTGTTCTCATTTGACACATAAATCATGGTGATTATGTGCGTATTTGATCTTTGTAGTCATTTTGATGCTCAATTGAGATATAATACATGATATTAAATTAATTCACATAAAATATTTTAAAACTATTAATATAATATATATCTATATTATATAAGCTGGATCAATCTCTACAACTTCAACATATGGTTCTTCTTTTCCTCTCCCTTCGTATCTCCTCTTTGGTCTTCTTCCTTATCCTGTTATCCATTCAGCTTGGCCTGACGCTTCCTCCACCCATGGTGCTCGCAACATTGATAAAAAATGTATGAAAGATAAATAAGAACAACATGATTACACATTGCTAGTAAATCAAGTTAGCACATTCAATATAATTAATACGAAAATCAAAAGATAATCTTTTTAACAAATGGTAGCGCTAGTAATCTAGGTTCACATTCAGAGAAGAAACACGACACAAAGGAAGAACAGGCAAGACTATACTAGACTCGCAAAGAATCTTGCAATGAAGCTACTATCTAAATGCACGTGACAGAACATATGTTCTACTTAAGTGAAGCTAACCATTTTATTCCAATCCAAGACTAGTAATAAATCATCAGATTCTTTGGTCAGTCTGTCCAATTTAGGAATGCTCGTCTAACAATTAACACATTCAGAATTCAGATGCCAAATGTTTGAAGATTTCCCAGAGAACATATACACTCACATATCAATCACAGATATAGAATTCCAAGGCCAGGCACGATTTGCGGCACGAGGCATGGCCCTAAAAAGCACGACCCAAGCCCTAGTGCTTAGTGCCGGCCCGACACGACAGGGTGATAGTGTCTGGGCCGCCACTCCGGCCCATAGTGCCGGCCCGAGGCACAGCCCGATTTTTGCCAGCCCCATAGGCAGCCTGATAAATAATTTTCTATCTCATATAATAGCTACAAACCCTAACCCCCAGACTCCACTGCAGCCGACAGCCGCCTCCTTCCTTCTGCTCTCCTCCCCGAATCCCCTCCCACCGCACCTCCCTCCCCGCCGCCCGCTCGCCCCTAGTCGCGGTCGCGAGGCGGAGCTCCGCCCCGACTCCGTCGTCGCCCCTCTCCTTGCGGTGGCCACACACCGCGCCGACACTCCCCGTCGCGATGGTCGCACGGCCTCGACCGCGCGGACCGGAGCTCAGGCCGCCTCTGCTACTCAGATCCGGTGGCGGCAGACTCCCGACGCACGGATCTGCAACGAGGTCCCGGCGGCGGCTAACTGCTCGCGCGGATCTGCGAGGACATCTTGACGGCAGCGACTCCATGGACTTCCTGGCGGAGGCGGGGGAGCGCAGCATAGTGCCGGGCCAGGTCGTGGCCCGTCGGGCTGTCTTCGGCGCCGTGCCGGCCCAACGCGAAAAACGGGTCATAGGGCCGGGCCGGGCCGCCGGTTCGGCACGACGCCGAGCCCGGCCCGGCACTAAAAGCCATCGGGCCTGCATAGTGTCAGGCCGCATCGGGCCGGGCCGGATCGGGCTAGGGCCGGGCCAGGCACGAACGGCTCATTTGGAATTCTATAATCACAGACACTAATCTTCACTGTGCCAATAGATTATAGGATTGCATCTTCAGCGTGCAGAGCTCAAGATGTAGTCCCCAAAGAAACGTTGTGGTAGCTTGGACAGCTACCGGCTGCCGCATCTGGGGCCCCGGCAGGCGGTTCCTGGCTCCCGCGTCGTCGTCGACGAGGCCGCCGAGTCCGATGCGGTGCGAGTCCCAGGTCCTTGGCGAGCGCAGCGACCAGAGCATGGAGCCGCCGAGCGCGGCGAAGGACATGAGGTCGAGCGGTGATGACGGGTTGCGCGCTGCCGTCTGTGAGTCGCGATCTGGGGCGGCTCGCGGCAACCGGGCGGGTGGAGATTGCGTAGAAATCTCCCGTCCGCGCCTAAATCAACTGTTTGCGCCTGCCCTCAGCTGCTGCCCGCGCACGCTGCGCATGATCCGACTGCGTCGTCGCTTCCCGAAGACGGAGCATACAACGGTGTTGCGCTCGTCTTCTCTACCTCAGAGCACGGGACCTGGTCGTCGCCTCGCGAGACGATGAGGCGGCCGTCTCTCAGCCAAGGCAGGGGGCTTTCTGAGAAAAACACACACGCAGACGGGGAAAAAGACGGTCGTTGTACGTGCCGTGCCCTTATAGATAAGTACAAATTGGCAGTACATCTACCACGATAGTTGATATAAAGTACCTAAAACACTTTAATTATCCCAAGATATTATGAGGTCAACAGTTTGCGGTTCTAAATCCAAATCCAACACATAGATCTCGTCGGTTTTAGGCAGCTATGAATATAGATCCACAACAAGAAAGGAAAGATAGAGCTGATCAGAGAGAGAGAGAGTACACATGTGGTAGCGGTGGTGTGGGTGTGCGAAGGCCCTTGGGGACGATAATGTGGTAGGGGAGAAGCCTGTGAGGCCGGTGGTATTGCCATTGTGGAGCCCCTTTGTGGTGGCGGTGCTTTGCGTCGGGGAGGCCGGTGGCAACGGCGCGAGCGGTGAGAGGACCTAGGGGCACGACAACAGTGTGGGTGGTTGGAGACCCTCAAGGTGGTGACGAGTGGTTAGGGTTTGGGCGAGGAGCCTGGTGGCAGCGGGCGAAGGAGATCGAGTGGGGCAGATGTAGATCACCCTGGGCATTCAGTATTACCGAACCGATCGGTTCGGTTCCTCGGTATCTAGGCGAATTCGGTTCCTCACTTAATCGGTACCGATCGGTTCTCAGAAAAGCTAGGAACCGAGCAAATTCGGTATTGGTTCTTTCGGTTCGGTTTCGGTTTTTACCGAAGGAACCGAACAAGAGAGGGAAGAAGTGACCTGGACTTGCGCTGCCTTACCTGGTGTGCGTGGGAACCAACGGCGGCGAGGTGCTCGTGCCGTGAGCACGGCGCGGCGAGGTGACAGCGCGGCGCATGCACGCAACGGCGAGTGCGGGCCGACGAGGGCGGGGTGGCGGCGTGAGGGCGGCCGGCGAGGGTCGGTGGGCGAGAGGCGAGGCGTGCGAACCGGGGACCGCAGGGCGCGGAGGTAGAGCCGCGGAGCAACCGAGCGAGGGCGGTGGGCGGGCGCCGCGTCATCAACGCGCTTCGAGCAGAGCAGCGGAGCGCCGGAGCGAGTCGCGTCTCGCAGTCGCACTTCACGAGGGTGGACCAGGCGACCAGCAGAGCGAACGGGCGGCTGACGGCTGCTAGGTGGTCGAGTACTCGAGTGTTAGGGTTTGTGCCTTGGTGGGCTGTTGCTGGGCTTAAAGTGTTAGATGGGATGTTGCTTAGTTCGGTTCCAGTTCGGGAGTTCGGTAAACCGAAGCCCAAAACCAAATTTACCTCGGTTCTTTCGGTTCTTGAAGACTGAGAACCGAACAGGAACCGCATTGCTTCGGTTCGGTATTTTTCGGTTAGGTTTTCGGTATTTTTCGGTTCGGTTTCGGTCCTCGGTATTTCGTGCCCAGGGCTAGATGTAGACAGGGTGTGGGAGTTGCGTGTGGCGGTGAGTTTTTTTATTTCCAAAGGTGGGACCCATGACATTGTTGACTGAAGTCAATCGCAAGTGGAAGGGATCCGCATGAGCCGACACAGGAGGATACCTGTCGCCTGTCGGTTAGGTTAGGACCATATGTTGCCTGCACTTGCGTTCTTCTATATCCCTCCTGAGTACTCCATACGGTCCAATCAGCAAGATTCACGCCTTTACAACCAGTTTCCCCGCATTCGTTCATACTTTATATCCCCTCTATATCCTCTAGGTCCCACATGTTAGAATTTTTTATTGTTAATTCTACTATATCAAAATGTATTTATGTGAGATCTAGTTTTGAAGGATTTATTACAACGAATTTAATAGTGTATTCAGAATTTATGTTGATCTTTTCGTTTATGAGCTACAGTACTTTTTACCTGGTTGAAATAGTGGGGTCCGCTACTTTCTCTCATTCCTGTCCCTCAGCATTCATGTACGCTCACTGGGCGGAAGCCTGGCGTGTGTGGTGCCCCCGCTGGCGCCTAGCGGTATCGGGCGAACGGCAAAACGCTATCCATCGGAGACACTAGCCGCAGTAGCGAGTTTTTTTCCGAATTACACACTACATTCGGAGACACTCACAACGCATGCATACTCATCGACCAATGAAAGCACAAATACCGTTAAATACTGAGAAATTCGCTCGCATAGGGAGTCAAATCCAGAACCTGAGGTGCTACGGGGCTCTTGTAACCACTAGGGTACAGGCCCTTTCGCGCTGCAGTAGCGAGTTGTATGGCAAATTCGAACTCCAGGAGACATACCGTTTCCTCTACAGTTCCCACTGCGTTCAGCCTCAGGAGTGACAGAACAGTTCCTGACGGTTTTTTTAATCTCCCGTCGATTTTTATAATCCAACAGGAATAATATGAGTCATTGCTGATGGTTTTTGAGCAGCCGATATGAATTAGGTGAATTCATGCCGGTTGGAATAAGACAATAAGGTAAAACAAAAACCAACAGGAAAACGCTTTCTCTGGAAGTGAATATTAATTAGGTTAGTTGGCCTAGCTATGTACACGTTGACTTGATAACTATGTCAATATATCTAGACGCATCACGTTTATTGATCTACTAATAAACATATATTTGTTGGAAAGAAAAGTTTAAACATACAAGATTGGCCTACCAATCATGTTATCTTGGTTGATGTATCAATACACACATTCATGGTTCCTTAATATTTATACTTATCATTAGACGCATTAAGAAAACATAAATACTAGAAAATTACAAATTAATAAGAAACATTGGCCGTTGAATGTTGCAGAATTTAATTGACTACACTTTGTTTATGCCACTGGTACAAGAAGTATTTTTAGGGGCGGCTAATGAGCATTTGTAGAGGCGTTTTGCACAGTCGCTGCCCCTACAAAGTTTCATGATTTCTCAATATCTACAAAGTTTATTTTAATTATTTCTCCATCCGAGGCCATTTGAAAAAAATCAAATTTTAAACTTTTGAAATTAAAACATAGTTTTCCTTGACAAAATAAATTCAAATGAAAATGCTGCCAACTACAAAATTCTATAACTTTTCAAGATCTACAAAATGTTTTTTGATCAAATGGTCATCCAACATGGTGGTTCTAATATTATTCACAAATCTTATACATTTATTTTATAGTTTTATAAACAACAAGAAACTACAATATAGATCTGCAAAATTTGTGAAGAATGTTACTTTTACTTTGTCATATGAAAAAATGACCAAAACAAAAAGAAACAAATAGATATATAACTTTTATGTTCATGACTTCTTCAGCCAAAATCGTTTGATGCTTCAAAATATTGTTCGAAATTGTAATGATTTAAATTCAAATTTTGAAATATACACAAGATATTGATAACCATGATTTCAGAAAAGTTTAGAAATAGATCACCACATTTGGAGTTAATATGATCAGGGAGAAAGACTAGTTACAAGTTTAAGCCACAGATTAAAAAAAGATACAAGTGTTCTTTGACAATTTGAAATTAAATTTCAAACAGTATATTGAAGCATCATATGAATTCAAATAGAGAATTTGTTAACAACAGAGTCATAAGTTTTTGAGATCTTTACAGCCTTTGTTTTGGTCCTTTTTTCCATTCAAGGTTGTTTTGAAAAATTCAAATTTTAGTACTTGAATTCGTATGGCTAGATATTGAGCCACCCCTACAAATGGATGCCATATATGTATGAATGGCTCATTTGAGAACTATTTGTAGGGGCAAGCCCTACGAAACTGGTCGGCTACACACAACCGGCTTAGTCGTGAACAACATTGAAAATGCAAGCCCTACGAAATCTGAAATAGGTTACACTACACATTTATCTGCGGCTTTGTCATGAACAACAATTCACATGAATTTGCTGAACTCAAAACCGAAATTGGTAGGTGTCACACAGCAATCATTCACACTAACATTTTCAAAGATGGATTCACCACGATTTTGATGCCTTGCACAAGATTCAATTCAAAAGTGGTCTCTAAGATGGAGATATTCAACTGTAAGAATCATCTCCAAACACGAAATCATGGCAATCCGAATGTTGAGTATGCTTATCACTAACCTTAGAGGTAGGAGGTCATGCCGGTGCTTTAAAAAACGATAGATTCATTGAGCTTTCTGGTGAAGAGCAGCCGCAACAATGAAGGAGAGGGAAGAACCGCGCATGCCTAGCTACCTGTTCTGAGACACAGAGTGAGCAGATACTGAGGGGACGTGCACATGCTTTTATGTAGTGTGCACATACTATATATGGCGGTTGGAGGCTCCAATCGGCAGTAGAGTCTCGTATCACTATCAGGTGGTACCGGTGGCTCCACCCGGCAATGATATGACACTGTTGAGTGGTGGCTACAACCGGTGGTGATATGTACCTTTATTGCCTGTTTAGTCCGTACATGAAGCATTTTTGCGCGGGAAGGAACAAGAACCAGCAGTGAAGGTCCATCACTGTCGGTCACAAAATATCCGGCAGTGATGGGCCGGCAGTGATGACTGAATCTGGAAAAATGGTGGCGTTGATACAAATCCATTTCTATGTAGTGTGCTTAGCTGTGCAATTGATACTATCGATATTCTTACCAGTTTTAGTATTGGGTCTCTCTATTAGTAGACGTATTATCCATGTTGTATTTGCCATATAGGTATATAGCTGATACTTTATTTCCTTTTTGAAGCATCTAATTAACAACATCATGGATTACTTTCACTAATGAGTTGGTTCTCTTTTTTTTTTGCAGAATAGTTCATCATGGCAGAGCTGGCGCTTGGGTTGACCAAGACGGTGGTGCAGGGAGCACTGAGTCGGATCCAGGGGGCGATAGAGGAGGAGGAGAAGCTCAAGGAAGGAGTGCAGCAGGACTTAGAGTTCATCACCGGAGAGTTCCAAATGATGCAGTCATTTCTCAAGGTTGCCAACAAGGAGCGTGCCAGGAAGAATGAGGTGGTTAGGGCCTGGGTGCGTCAGCTCCGTGACCTGGCCTTTGATGTAGAAGACTGGGTGGAGTTCGTGGCTCACCTGGAGAAGGACGAGTCGTGGTGTTCATGCGCATGCGGGTGGCGCCTGGTCCCATCCTGGGCTGTGCCACGGTGCTTGGAGCCTCCACGGGACCTTGATGTGGCTACTGCCGAGATGAAGCTGCTCAAGGCAAGGGTCCATGATGTGAGCCAACGGAACACACGGTACAACCTCTTTAGCAGCAGGGACGACGACGACTCTGGCTTGGACTCCAACTCCAAGGCTGTTGTGCCAACTGGATCCGACCTATCATCAACACTATTCCAGATCCTGCGCCAAACGTGGAAGGATCACTCTTATAGATTACGTAAGGCGGCTGGCCTCCCAAAACTAATCACTAGTGAACTAGTTGGCAATGACCTTCAAGTAATCTGGCTGTGGGAAAGTGGTGATGCTTGTTATGCATCCGAGCTTATCCACAAGGCTTACCAAGACAAAAAGATCTGCGAATCGTTTAAGCTCTGTGCCTGGGTCAAGATTATGCATCCTTTTAACCTTCAAGCCTTCCTCAACACGTTGGCAGCTCAACTCGTGTCCGTGGACGCCTCTCACCACCACCAAGCAACCTGCAGTGATGGTCTTACCAGCACTGCTGAGCTCATACAACAAGCCACCAAGGATCAAAGGTACCTGGTTGTTCTGGAACAGGTATCCGATTTGGTAGAGTGGAACACTATCAGAAAGTACCTCCCAGACAATGAAAAGGGCAGCCGGATAGTCGTGTCAACTCAAAACTTGCGGCGTGCCATCTTGTGCACGGGGATGCCATACCTAGTGCAAGAGCTCGGGAGTTTCACAGAGGGACGCCCACCTATTTGTGCATTTTATCAAAAGGTACTACATCAACTATAAAAGATGTAGGCATTCTAGTTTTGTGATTAGTTGCCATGTGCAAAAAACAATGATATTAGAGTACCAAATACTAATCAAACATATAATTGTAGTACCATACGTATTTGCATTGTTGTAATAAAATGTTCACAATCTACACTATAACTTGGTGGAGCTTAAATAATTTGCCTCGCGCGGGATCAAACTAGAATGACAGTTTTTTTCTTGGGATGGAGTATACATACCAAGTTTGGAACAAAGCCAACTTATTTCTTGCTCATGTTGTCAAAAAAAAACTTATTTCTTGCTCAATACATGTTTGTTGCGGTCCTGTAGTTACTTCTGCCTTTTGTCATATTACTTATCAGTTACTATTAGTACTACATTAATGAAACCTTTTTTCATGATTCATTTACAATGTTCATAAATGTTTTTCATTAGTTTTAGCTTTATGTTAGTTTTTTTAGGTACTTTACAGCATTAATAATATTATGTTAGATAGAGTTTTAATTGTATAGATATAGTCTGTTAAAGCCACAGGGGAATCATTTCTGGATGTTAAAATGCATTTTTTCTACTGTCTTCATCTGACATGGACAAAACTTTAGACCTAACAGTCAATAATTTCCCTGTCGATGGCGTACTGACAAGAAAATTATAGTGACTTGAAAAAATTATCTTTATCTGTGGCTTGTGTAGTATCTAATTTCCTGTCTGTGCGTTGACACGGAAAATATTTTGTCACTATCCCTGTCGGTTTTGCGCCGACAAAGCAATTTTAGTTTCTATCTAGTAGTTTTGCTGGGTTGGAGTGGCCTTCCAAATCCAGAAATCCAAGACTCTACATTTTCTATTTTGTGTCAGTTTATCTCACATGACCTTTTCTATTTGGGTCGAAGTAAAAGTTTCAACACCGTACCATAGTTTGTTTAATTATTTTTTCATAGTTAACAGCAGTGATAAATTATTATAAAAACTCTGTGATAGGTAACAAATAAAGATGGAATATATGACATATATATGTTTATATGTAGGGCTGCATGACATAAAAATGTGCCGTCTTAATGGCACATACATATAAGGTGGTCAGCCCAAACAGAAAAACTAGCAATTTGATCTCTCCACCATTGAAAGCAAGATGTTATGGTCAGCGGTGCGATAGATGTACGGATAGCCGTGTGGACAACATAATAGCTGAAAGTACACTATTTCACAATAAGTCGATGCATCTGCACTTTTCATTTTTTTTTAAAAAAAACTTGTACAAAATGTTTATATCTTCTAAAGAACCAATGCAAGGAAATAATCCATGAGGAAGCCTATGCAGAAACCTTACCGGCCGGCCTCTTGATGAAATCGAATTCCACGCAACTTAAATTATTGTTTAAAATCTCAGGCTATAGAATTTAGCGGGAGCTTTCATTTCGGCGCTATTTGATGCATGCTATAACGCTATAGCGCGCTAATGATCATCGCGACAACTGCTTCTGGCCACTATATATAGCGGTGCTATTTTGGCGCTATAGCACGCTTTTTTATTTAACAGTGACTTAAATTAATGTACATGTTTCTTGCCTGCAGGCAGCAGCGCAGAGTGTCAGTGATATGGATAGACTTATTAGGAAAATAAAGCATGGTAGTGTGATCTCCGTGTACGGCAACGGCCTGAAGAAATCAGGTGTTGTAAAAAGGTCGTACCTCAGAATACGGCGGAATCAGAGAATATTACAGCAGGGAGTGAGATTCAAGACTTTCAACTGGGTCCCGGTCCGTCATGGTGACAATCTGGTGGATATCTCACGTCGTCTGCATATGGCCTTGGATAATGATGGATTCTACAATAGTGACTTAGAGACATTGTTCAATATTTTTGGTGGTACTAAATTTGAGGAAGCTTTATACAAGATGAATGAAGAAGAGTTGATTGAAAGTATTCCTCGGGAGATTCTGAATACATCATGCGGCCTCATTGTCATTGAGGAGATTCGGTGCGAGGATGACTGGGATTCTTTGAGGAAAATCTTACCAGCTGAGCCTAATGAATGCTGTGTCATTGTTGTCACGGATGAGGAAACAGTGGCACGATACTGCGTAGATGACAATGAAGATCAACTGATTAAAGTGGAGAATGTATGTTTGTGTGTATATGTGCGATGCTACATGATTAATTTGTTGTTTCTCTCTCTTCGTGACACGTACTAGGTTAATTAAAATCATACCATTCCAATACACAAAACTAGCATGCATAGTGCGTGTGCTAGCTTTGTGTGTATTGGACATGGTATAATAAGCAGGGATTGACTTTCTTTTGTTTATTTCATGCAGGCACTGCCCGTCACCCGGAACGTCATAGATGCACTAATTTCTCTTGCTACGTGTGGACGCGAAAGGGATGTTAACTGGATAACAAGAATCTGGGATCGTCATCCTCATCTTCGTACAAGACAGAGGATTTACGATGCACTGATCAATGATTGTAGACTTCCAGAAAGTCCTCGTGTGACATCAGTGTGGGGTATCGCTGGTGTTGGGAAATCAACACTGGTCAAATATTCTTACACTAAAAAAATGCTTAACCCAGAGAAAAAGCATCCCAGGCACAATTACTACTTCTGGGTGGATGTGCCACATCCCTTTAGCCTGGCGGAGTTGTCCCTGCGCCTGCTTCGGACATTCTTTTTGGATTATTATCCGTCTGAATACCAGGAAAGGGTGATGATTGGTATCCTTGAAGGCGACCGAGACCCAATTCAAGAGTGTGTCTTGTTTCTGCAGCAGCAGTTTAAGGAGGCATGGCTGCTTGTTCTTGATGGCCTGTGTTCGACGGATGATTGGGACATCATAAATGCGACCTTCGGCTTAGATTCTCGGGGCTTCACCATTGTCGTTACAAATGACCAACATGTAGCTATGCATTGTGCAAACAAAAACGACAAACAAATGATCAGCGTCCAAGGTCTAGATGCTGACGAAGCTCTTAACTTCTTCAAAAAACAGGTGTGTACTCAGCCATTAATTATATTGCTGCAGCAGTTATCTTATTTTAGCTGATCATAGAACCCAATTTTTTTTCCTAATATTCCTTTTATCAAGCTACATTAATTGGGCTCTTTTACGGTGGACCATATCGCCAAGTGGTGATATGCAGTATAAAACTATTTTTGGTAAGGGTAAATAGGTAATTTTTGCAATCTTTTAATAGATTTGACAACCTCGGGCTAAGAAAAAAATTTGTTTATGTCATAAGGAAAATTCGAAATGAAAAATTTTGAAATCATTTTTGAAATTTGAATTGAAATTTTTGTTTTTGAATTTTGAAAAAAATTGGCCATAGGAAATGGAAAACAAAATTTCATGACTTTTAGAGATCTACAACTTTCATTTAGGTCATTTTTCCATCCGAGATAGTTTGACAAATTCGAATTTTCATTTTTAAAAATCACATCACATGCAGTTTGTGGCTAGAACTGTCAGACATAACACATCACATCCGGTACGTGGCTAAAACAGGCAGTGATGTCCAGACTCACATCACAGGCGGTTCGTGGCTAAACCGGCAGTCATGTATCACATCACATATGGTTCGTGGCTAGAACCGGCAGTGATGTGTCAGGAAGCACTATTCATACGAAACTGGCAGTGATGTCTCACATCACATGCGGTTTGTGGCTAGAACCGGCAGTGATGTGTCCACGAACCGTGATGCTCAAATCTGGCGTAGTGCTCACAAAGAAGGTTATATTGCACCTCAAGTTCATTTTGCTTTTCAACTAAGACACAATACTAATTATTTAGTGCAACATTAGCCTACCTAGTGAGATCATGTTCTTGCTCATTGGCCAAAAACCTGCTGCAAGGAGTCCACCTCATTTCTCTCTAATGCAAGAGCTTCCATGCAAGAAATATACATCTTTTCTTGCTATAAAAGATCATCATATCTAGTAGCTACCTCTGCTTGGATACTCTCTAAATCCTCCATCTTTTAGCCACCTTCATCACTTGAGTGCCATCTTGTTCCAGCACTTGGACATGGACCAGCATATCTTAATTATACATATAGAGGATAGGGTTAATGCAATAGGTTACATCAATTGGCCAAAACCCATCTAGGATCTTCAAACTCCCTCACAAGACCAAGGTGCATCCATGCCATGATAACACTATACTACACTTGGTGCATGAAGACCATAGACCAAAATCCAGAAACTGACTTAAGGGGAGGGTCAGCATCCAGAGAGTGAGGGAGCCAAGACCAAGAAACCGCATTTCACGGATCAAACATTCAAAAGTCTGGTCTAAAAGAAAAACCATCGATCAAAAAAGCAACAGAGAAGAATGACAAAGTGGTCCTCGCCTAGGTAATCTAGCAAGAGAGAGGACCAATAACTCGCTGAGAAGAAACCTCACTACTGACAAGCTGCAGGCCGGGTTTGAGTGATCCACTGTCAGACTCTCCCTTTGTTCCCCCACCAGACCCCCAAATTTGTGTAGTGGACACGAAGAACGCCTCGCTGCTGGACGTAGAGGCTCAATAACTTGAAAAATAATAAACACTGTGTGTCTCTAGTTTATCTTTGAGTGCCTCTTTGATAATTTGATTATCTTTGAGTGCCCAAGCCACCGACGAAGAGCCACACTTTCAACATCCTATGAACAACACGGTGTTTGCCGTAGTTACGAACCCATGATAGGCACCTTATTAGGGATGCAATCAAATTATCAAAGAGGGAATAAAATTTCCCAGCAAGAAGGTGGGTTCCCCTTCAACTGTGGCTTTTTTTTGCGAGGACCCTTCAACGGTGGTTGCGCAAGGTTCTTCCACGGCTGCTGGCAATAAGCACATCTTGCCATTGTCTCGCTACCCCTTGCGCTCTAGTTCTTAGTCCCAACTACTTCTAATCTCCCTCCTACACTCTCCTCATGGCCCAGGCCACACCATAAATTCTTAATTTTGTCAAGAATGCATTTAAGAAGCAAGAATACATATTAATCTTAGTTTTGTCATGAATACAAGTAAAGTTATATAAGATACCCTAAATGTGAGGTTAGAGCATCTCTTAATTTTTTAGCAAAAAGAAAAAAAATGTCTCCTTCAACATAGTTTGGTACAAGAGCTTCTTATAAAAAAATAAAAAGTTGTCATACTCCTTCCGTATTGTAAAGGAAGTCGTTTAGGATAGCGAAACGGTCTCCAAAACACAACTTTAACATCTTATTATTATAAAAATATTTATGAAATAGTGATATATGTATACTTTTATGAAGTGTTTTTCTAGACAAATCTTTTCATATACTCCCTCTGTTATGAAAAACCTGACGTTTAGGACAAGATTTGGGTCAAACATTGGGAATCTAAATCATCAATAACTTTTAAGTTGTTGAGTTTGCAGATGTGAAAACTATACGGATAGATTTGTCTTGAAAAAATATTTTCATAAAGTATAGATATATCACTCTTTGATAAATAGTTTTATAATGAAAAGAGGTTAAAATTGTGTTTTGGAGACCGTGTCGTTGTCCTAAACGTTAGGTTTTTCAGAACGGAAGGAGTAATATTTATATTTGCAAACTCAACAACTTAAAAGTTACTGATGATTTATATTCCCAATGTTTGACCTAAACCTTATCCAAAACAACTTCATTTACTAGTATGGGAGTGAGTATTCTCTTCAACTCATATATTTCCAAAGTCGAGAGAACTCCCTGTCCCGGGAGATGTTTTCATGGTACTTCTCGCGAGAGAGTTTGTTTTTGTTGTTGTGGGATATATTGTTGTCTTGATGTTGTTGAACTATTAGGCAAATTCCAGATTAAAACCAGAATATAAATCATGACGAATTGAGCAACTAGGTTAAGCAAGTGTAGAAAACTCATATCACAGATCAAAGCAACTAGTGTAAGCACGACTCGTACACTAGACAGATAAAGCAGATTGATCATGATGAACAAATAAAACCACAGCAAGATGAGAGTGTACCCAAGGCGGGGCAGTTGCCGGAGGCAACCGATGCGCCGTCATCCTCTAGATTAGCCATACTAATCATGGGAGGACCTCAGTCGATGTAGTCGTACAAAGTCGATGCAGGTAGATGTACGCAGTGTAATCCCTCGAACAACCGCCACCGGTCACAGGTGCACGCGAACAATCGGGCTGGAGTCTTAGCTGTGACGGCCCGAGTGGTAGCGAGAGGCAAAACTCTTGTTGTTAGATCGGTACGTTTTAGCGTGGCCGGTGGTGCGCTTATATAGTCCGGGAAACCGACCTCATGAAACACAATCACGAGTAGGACTCTAAGTTGAGTCCGTTTAGGACTCGGCAAACGAAGAAACCAAAAACTAAAACTGCAAAAGGAGACCGCGCTCCCACAAGGTGATTTCAGCAGACCATTCACGCAGGTGTCGTGCAGCCGCGCCCTTTGCCACGCCACGCTAAGCGAGGCAAGCATGCACGTGGTCTTGCTTTCTCCTCCTCATACTAGTCTTTAGAAGATGAGAACAACTTACATATATAAGTTGGTTCCCTCCACCTCTCACTGGCAAGGTGGCACTAAAGGATTCCACCACTCCCTTATGCACTCATATGTATGGACCTCTGAGATTTATTTAGGAATTTCTAAATATAATTGTTGGGCCAAGCCCATGTAAATTCTAACGGATGTATTTCGCTGCCGCCCATTGGTCCGACCGCCACTACCCTCACTGCTCCGGTGCCGCTGGTACCACCTGTCCTCCGCAGTTGCAGCCTTGTCTTCACGGTTGTCTGCCTGAGCCTGACGGTAGCATTAAGCAATTACCAGCTGCCAAGGCCGTTGCTGAGGCTGCTCTCTATGGTTGCAGCAGGGTATGGTCGTCGGCACCAGGTAGAGCAATCGCACATGTATAAACAAAGTGTGCATGGATTAGCTCCGAAACGTCCTGAAATAAAATCAGACGTGGACCCTACTTTAGTTTGAGAAAGATAAAATGGAAAACTGCTGCAAAATACAATCTTGCTATTTCTTTTACAAACTTGCTAAGTCGATATGCTTAGCAACAAAATTCTACCAAACTCTCTTAGTAACATTTTTTTTCCAAATGATGTCTATACTTACAGCTCTCATTCATTTTTGGACTGTAGAGTGAGATTCAATGGAAAGTCGAGGACTATGGTCTCCAATGCTCCGACATGGCACGTGTCTGGGAACTTGTAGAAACTATCCTGGCCAAGTGTGGTGGGCTTCCAAAAGTAATAGATGCGGTAGCCGGATACTTCAGAAACTACGTGCCCTATGATAAGCAGATCGACTTGAGGTTGGAGGACATAAATGATAACTTTATGCACATTTTGGAAGGAGTGCATAGTTTAAGGGGGCTGTTTTCCTGGATGCAGCATTACTTGGAAAGTTCCGAGGATTACCTGAAGCCTTGTATATTCTATCTACCAGTTTTTCCTATTGGCCATAACATTAGAACGACGCGTCTGGTAATGCGGTGGGAAGCAGAGGGTTACAACAGTGACACAAGCAAGCAGTTCTATGAGCTTTGGAAATCCAGCATGTTCCAGGATCAGCCATCAAGCAAGCCGGCGAAGATCCAAGTAAATGGTTTCATACATGAATACATCAGCTCTCGTCCCATGGAAGATAACCTTGTTTTTGCACTGGAGGGGTCAGGCAGCATGGGGTCGCAACGTGCCGGGGGGCAGCAGCACCTCACCATTAGGACCAATTGGAAAAGGGACATCAATGTGTTCCAGAGCACTGATTTCTCACGGCTACGGTCGTTTACTGTTTTTGGTAAGTGCCAGCCATGGATGTTTGACCCCGAGAAGATAAAAATGAGATATGTTCGTGTGCTGGATCTGGAGGATGCAGAAGGTGTGACAAATGATGACCTTAAGAACATTGTGGAGCTGTTTGCTCGGCTCAAGTTCCTTTCGCTACGGGGTCAAAAAGAGATCACCCGTCTGCCAAAGTCCCTGGACCGCCTGAGGCAGCTTGAGACTCTAGATATCAGAGATACCCCTGTAGCCACACTTCCAGAAGCTATTTTGAAGTTACAGAGCCTCCAGAATGTTCGTGCCGGCACCATTCATAGTGCACCGTGGGATGAAGGTGGTATCATGGTCCCATACCAAACATTAGAAGATTCAGCAGCTCCATCGCCACCTGCAGAAGTCGCAGCAACTCCATCTGCAGCAACATCAGATTCAGAAGCTCCATCCGCACCTGCATCGAAGGACTCCTCTACGCCTGCAACAGTTCCAAGGAGCAGGCGGCCTCATGCTTTGGTACCTAGCTGGCTGTCGAAAGTGGGTTCTCAGAGTCAGATCAGCCAAGATAATACAAATAACGGTGTTGAGGTTCCAGCAGGGATTGGGAAGCTGACAACCTTGCAGAATTTTGGGGTTGCTAATGTTGGACCTGGAAACAATTCGGCCACTCTAAAGGAGCTACATAAGCTTACACTGCTGTGCGTGATTAGTGTGTGTGGCATAAACCCAGACAACATCCATCAGTTCTTTGATGCAATCAAGGGCCTCAACCATCTGGACCAATTATCAGTGCGACTGGATAAGAATAGGGATGATCTGATTCCTTGTCTGGATGAAACGATCGCTTCGCCACCAAAGACCCTGCGTGAAAGGTTTAAGCTGCTTGGACATGTACGCATAGGACCTCGCAGCTGGATCAAGGATTTTGCTGACGTCCGGATTTTGAACCTTGAGGTAACCTTACAAGAACAAGATGACATGCAGGTCATCCTGGATCATTTAATTCATCGCACCAATAATACGCCCTGGACGACCACGGCACGTCTCTGCATCAAGCCAATTCAAGGCGGTGAGCTCCGTATAGGCATTAATGATGAGAACAAGGTCATTGGGTTAAAACTGGACATCCTCGATATTGTTTGCACCACCAACTTAAAGGCAACTATCGGAAATATAGGAGCTGTTCGCGTGCTGAGGGTTGAGTGCTCTACTGGGTCCTTTTTGGAACTTTCTGGGCTGCAAGCGATTCGATCCCTCAATGAAGTGTGGCTTAAGGGCTCCTGCAGCGACGAACTCAAACAAAACATGCAGCACGAACTTGACGAGCGGGAATATAATTCTGTCCTCAAGGTCTTTCAGCGACGTCCGTCCTGATATGATAATGTTCCCAGTCAGGTGGCCAGTGCGTGCGTGTCTTTCTACAGATATCCTTACATTGGTGTCCGTTTGTTGCTCTGCTTGAGTTTTAATAATCTATGTACTCTGTTAGCAGTTTGACAAGTTGAACTTGTAAGCATATTCAGTAAACCTGTGGTCAGTTATCAGTTAGTTTCGGTTAGCATTGAGCTCGGCCTGGACAATCATATCCTCACGGGCGCGTCCTGTAAAACAGAGTCAGTTCGTGCCGTGTCGTAGTGCTGCCGGCGTTCGCGGCAGGTCTTGGTGCGTGGGATGGCACGCACTGTTTGGAGATCATGGCGTGCATGGCGGGCATGCAGGTGGTCGTGAGATTAGCTCTGCCATTCATTCTTTCGTTTTTTGTTCAGAGTCTGTAAACTTCTATTTAAGTTCAACCCTATTACAGAAAACGCTGAGGCAGTTGCCAAGGCACAAAAATTCCCTATGTCCGTGTTCTTCTTCCACCCTGCAATCGTGAGTGAGAGTGAGGTTGAGAGCTCGCTGGAGTTCTGCTCTGGTGGCCGGCCAGGAGTCCGGCTGACATCTGGTATCGAAGCCGTGATCGAGGGCACGGAACGGAGGTCCTGTGGGAGCCGATCGCGCACGCCGCACCGGCGCCGAGGGCGCGGTGGCCAGCGGGACTCGCCATCGCCAGCGCCACGGAGAGGGCGCCGCGAACTCGTGGTCCAGCGCACTGAGAACCCAGACGCCGGCGTCCAGGAGCCCATACTCACACGCACAAATTACAAAGAGTGGTAGATGTTGATGCAGGTGAACTTCGAGGCAACCGGGTGGTGCTACACCGTCGAGCCGCTCAACGACGACTACGTCAAGTACCGCCACGACTGCCTGGCACTCTCGCTGCCGTCCTGCGCTCAGTGCCGGCGGACATGCTGTCCACGTTGCGGGAGAAGAGGGGCTCTGCTGCGGAGGCATGGGCGGCGATCAAGGCCATCAGGCCGGGTGGGCGTCGATCGCATCCGGGAGGCCAATGCCCAGCAGCTCCGCCGTGAATTCAATGCGCTGGTGTGGAAGGACTCGGAGACCGCGGAGGACTTCGCGAACCGCATCAACGGGCTAGCGTCCGACCTACGCATCCTCGGTGACAACGTCACTGACGTCAAGATCGTGAGGAAGATGTTGCGGCTCGTGCCCAAACACCTAGCAAGGTAGCCATCTCTATTGAGATGCTACTCGATATCCGCAACATCTCCGTGGTGGAAGTGACCGGGCGACTGCGCGCCGTCGAACAATGGCGCAATCCCCAACCCGTCCACGACAACCACAGCCGGCTGCTTCTCCGTGAGGAGGAGTGGCTAGCCAGCCTCAAGATCCGCGAGGCCGCTGGGAAGGGAGGCGGCGGCTCCTCTGGCAACGGCGGCGGCAACTCCAGCAGCAGCACCTGCGGCAAGAAGCGCAGCGGCCAAGCACGCGTCAAGGGAAAGGGAAAGGCCGACGGCCCAACCCACGAAGGTGAGAAGCCCAACCCAGCTAAAGACCCGTGCGGCAAGATGAAGGGCCACTCGGTCAAGGAGTGCATGGAATTTTTTTTATATATATATTTTTACAGATTTGCTAGTCATCAAATGCTTGAGTTTTAGTTTTCTCTCAATCACTTTTGTCTGAGCTGTCAGATCTGCATCATAGGGTTTATCTTGTTTCGGGTCCGCTTGTGTTGCTTTTACCGGGTTCCACACTGAATTGCTGTCAGCGTTGTCGGGTTTGATTTTTTAACCCGTTAAAAAGGATGTGAATGGACCTTATCCTCGAAGCTTCTCCGCATTTGTTTCCCGTCCGCGCCAACTTCAGCGCCGCCGCCGGTAGAGATGGCGATTCGAGCGACTTCGTCTCTGTCATCTGGTGCATTGGTGTGCGGCAGCGGAGCTCGTGGGAGCGAGGCAGCCTACATCACTACAGACTAGAGCTGCGCGGCCCGGCGCGCGACGTCCGCGGAGAGGGTGGCGGACTGGGAAGGTGCAAATGACCCTGAACTCTGATGAGGGCAGCGTCACCGCCGACGTCGCAGCGCACCAACGACTTTCCAGGATCGGTGTGTCGACCGCAGCCCCATTGTTGTATCCCTTTTTATCCTCAGATAGCACAACATCTATTGTTTTTTGGCTCATTTCGTAGTTTGATACATCTGTGTCTGATTTGTGGCCTATTAGGTTGGATTAGGATATGGGAGTGTTCGATTTGAGGATTTGAGATCAGGTTGTGTTGGATTTTGAGGATATGAGGTACTTGCCCATTTCATCCACCCGATGGAGTAGGAAATTGCATCTCTATTTTCACAAGAAACAGACTGTGGTCAACGTGATCTTGTAGAAACATATTGCCCATTTCAGGCGTTTTTTTCATATCAGCAAGCTTCGTCAAGGAACCAGAAGCAGCGACATTCAGTACTTTCGCCAAAAAAACGTGATATGGCAACAAATGATATACTATTTAGGTACTGATCAAATCTGATATGAGTCATTGCCTTCTGATTTAAGAGAGAGATTGGGTAGGAAAGGAGCTACATGCCTACAGCCGGAATCACCTCGCTGTTGCTTCAAGTGAGAGTAGGAGATCGGTACGGAAGGATAGAGATAGAGAAGGGGTAGGGTAAGAGGAAGTGAGGGGAGATCACTAGTTTGAGTACATCACATTAACAAGTGTTGCCGGATGTGTTGATAAGAAAGATATGGCATTGGGGGGATTTTCAGTATTCCAGGCAAGATGGTTATCTTTGTCCTTACACATTTTCAGGGATTGTTTGACGAAGTTTTGGCATTTTTTTGTTGTTCCTTTTAGATGGGAAGGAGGAACCTATGGAGGTGGTTAGTTGATTGCTCGTCACATGTCTGAAGCTCTACAGATTTGAAAATGCAAATGTGCAGAACAAATATTTTTTAGCTTTTCATCTGATTTTACCCATTGTCTTGTGCTCGCCTGAAAGTTCTACACTTGCTTCAGTTGTTTTTATTAAATTTGTGCTACTTTGGTTTTGAAAACCTGCATAGAATTCAGTGTGACAATTTTCTTATGTAATCTTTTTTATCTAAAGGTTTTTTTTGTGTTGTTCCTACTTGAAAATATGTAGGCCTTGTCTAATATTTAAAAAACTATAACATAGTTTTTAAATTATTGCAGTATAAGACATGATTTAACTTCAGCTACCTACAATATTAAATTCAGAAATTGTTTATCTTCTCTTTCCTTTTCCCCTATGTACCTCTAGGCTCTAGATATCATCCTTCATTCAGTTTGTTAAACCTACTCAAGTATGAACTAGACCATTTTATACAGAGGTTCTTCAAATGATCTTATTTGGCATGTCCTGTCCATTTTGAGATCAAAATGAGAGGGTGAGAAGTGAGAGAGTTTGAGAATCGATCGATGGATCACTGTATTGCTCATTGACGGATTTATACAAACCGGAGCACTGTTGGCGATCCGACAATACCGGACGGGCAACAGACTTGCCAACGGGAAAACGATCGTGAGATCGTGGGTTAGTTGCTAGGCCTATCTATCCTATAGAATCGGTCATGGGCTGACTTAGCTCGCTAACACCCCCCCCCCCCTCAGTCGTTGCCTCGGAGGACTTGATGCATAGACTATCCCGAAACTCCTCAAAGAGAGATGTAGGAAGCCCTTTTGTCATGATGTCGGCGAACTGGTGTTGTGTTGGCACATGAGGTACCCTGAGGTGCCCCAACGTGGTGTGTTCCCGAACGAAGTGAATGTCCAACTCCACGTGCTTCGTCCTCTTGTGATGTACCAGGTTATCTGAGAGATAGACTGCCGATATATTGTCACCGAAGATGATGCTCCCCTGGTTGACAATGATGTGAAGCTCCATCAGTAGGTTCCGCAACCAGCAACATTCCGCCACAGCGTTGGCGACACCACGATACTCCACCTCGGCTGATGATCGCGACACAACGGCCTGCCTCTTGGATGACCAAGAGACGAGGACACCGCCGAGAAAAATGCAGAAGATAGAGCGTCGCGTATCTGGGCAACCCGCCCAATCAGCATCCGCATAGGCCGTGATGGTCGTGGACGATGAGGCGCGTAGTAGAACACCATGACTCGGCGTGCCACGGATGTATCATAGAATCCGTTTGATGATGTTCCAGTGAGCATCATGGGGGTCATGCATGTGCAGACATGCTTGCTGCATGGCATAAGCCAACTCCGGGCGCGTCAGCGTCAGATACTAAAGGGCGTCGGCGATGCTGCGGTAGAAGGTCTTGTCCGTCAGTGGTGTCCCAGTAGAGACAGAGACTTTCGCCTTCGTATCCATCGGCGTCAAGGCAGGTTTGCAATTTAACATGCCTGCACGCTCGAGTTGTCTTCAGCATACTGTTGCTGATGGAGGAAGAAGCCAGCCGTCGTGCGTCGAACTTGTATGCCGAGGAAGTAGTGTAGTGGTCCGTGGTCCTTCATGGCGAAGGCAGAACGGAGCTCGCTGACGATTTGTTGCAGGAGCGCGGTTGAAGAAGCCGTGAGGACGATGTAGTGTCGGCGTTCGGTGTAGTGTCGGCGTTCGCCGACGATTTGCTGCTTCCCCGTGGGGGGCGCGCAAGAGGCGGCGCTGAGGGTGCCACGCCGGCAGGTGTGGGAACATGCGGCGTCGGTGTAGTGTCGGCGTTCGGTGTCGAGGAAGCAGCATGAGGCGACAGGGATGGCGAGGATGACAGAGCCGAAGATGTCGCGTCAGCTTGTGTGGACGGTGAGGCAGCACCGCACTGCGTGGCTTGGTGTCAAGTAGGCAGCTTGTGGCGAGGACGCCGTGGCGGCAGGGGGTGGCGAGGGCGTCGCATCCGCCGTCGTGTTGGTCGGTGGGGATGACAGCGCCACGAACATCGGTGTGAAGGCCGGTGTTGACAGTAGCGGAGCGTCGTGTGGTGGTGACGGTGTCGCAATTGGCGCTGTGTCGGCTGGCGTCGACGGTGGCGTCGTAGATGACGTCGTGGCGCGAGCAGGGATGTGCGCCGGTGATGTTGACATGGTGGCCGGCGACGTGGTCGAGGACACGGCAGGCACACGGCGCGGCGGGACATGAGGAGCCGACTGAACGGGCACTTTGGCGTCGAACGGAGGCGGCGCAGGCGAAAGTGCTGGCGACGAGGCTGCTGCAGTCCTGGACCTGAAGGGAAAAACATCTTCTTCGAAATAGACATGGCGTGAGACGATGACCCGGTTAGTTGCAGGATTGTAGCAGCGATAGCCTTTGGTGTCTGCAGGATAGCCTAGGAATATGCATACTACAGAGCCTGGGGAGAGTTTGTTGGGCGTCGTTGCTGACAAGTTGGGATAGCATAAGCACCCAAATACGCGTAGGTGGTCATAGTCAGGATGATGGCCATGGAGGAGCTTATACGGCATGTCGTTATTGCGTGGCCAACAAGGTCACCGATTCAGAGTGTAAGTAGCAGTGTTGAGGGCCTCAGGCCAGAACGTCGTGGGCACGTCGGCGTGAAAAAGAAGAGCGCGTACGCTGTCATTCAGAGTGCGAAGAACGCGCTCCGCGCGGCCAATTTGCTGTGAGGTGTATGGACAGGTGAGCCGAAGAATCATGCCATTAGAAGAAAGAAAGGACCTCAAAGCATGGTTATCAAATTCTCGCCCATTGTCAGTTTGCAAGCTAGCAATAGAAGCACGGAACTGAGTGCGAGCATAAGCATGAAAGCAAATGATGGTGGGCAAAACATCAGATTTATTTCGAAGAGGAAAAGTCCACACAAAATGAGTATGACCATCTAATATGACAAGATAAAAACGATAGCCTGAATTGCTGATCACAGGTGATGTCCAGAGATCGCAATGTAGAAGTTCGAAAGTCCTAGTGGCTACATTATTTGAACGAGCAAAAGGGAGCCTGACATGTTTACCAAGACGACAAGCATGACAAGCATGATCATCTATATTAGAACATGAGAAGGGGAAATTCCGAAGCAAAGTTGTCAAGGAGTTGTTGCTGAGATGTCCAAGACGAGCATGCCATAAAGCGGAGGAAGTGTCGGCGGTGAGGCTGTGGTGGAGAGCCGTGGTGCTTGGGCGAAGAGGGTAGAGCTCGCCGCTGGAATCACATCGGAGAAGAACCGTCCCCGTGCATAGATCCTTGATTGAAAAACCATAATCATCAAATTCAACTATTACTAGATCATCTCGAGTAAGAGCACGAACTGAAACAAGGTTCTTAACAAGTGAGGGGCAAACAAGGATGTTGTTCAGATAAAGAGGACTAGCAATAGTAGGAAAAGATGCAGCACCGGTGTGAGTGACAGGAAGCGTCGCACCATTGCCAACAATGAAATGAGCAGAATCAGATGGAACAGAAAGGCGGTGAGGAATACCAGGGTATGTCACCATGTGTGTGGATACGCCGGTGTCGAGGAACCAATCACCGCTGCCAGGGTAGTTTGCCATGGAGGACGGTTGGCCGTGCAACGCGGTGTAGAGGTTGGGCGACGTGCTGAAGGAGTACTGTTGTTGTTGTGGGGCAGAGGCGAACATGGCATGCGAAGGAGCGCCGGGCCTGGTGAGGAACGTGCCGGGGCTGGGACCATGCCACTGTCCCGGCGGCACTTGCCACGCCTGAACTAGGTACGGTGCACTCTAGGTGTTCGACGACGGCGCGTCCGAAGATGGCGGCTTGGGTCCGGAATTCCCGCCTTTCTTTCCATAAGATTGCTTGTGTTTCTTCTTGAGGTCATTGTTGTTGGAGGTGGGGGAGAAACCCGGCAGTGGGTTTGAAGATTGCTTGGGGCACCCATGGTGGCGCTAGTGGCGACGAGAGCGGCGCCCGCTGCGCCGGAGGAGGACGAGGTCGCGTCGGCGGCGAGGATGGCGTTGGCGGCCTCCATTTTATGGGTTCGATCCAGGCGTGTCTCCTCTTGTATGAGGTAGGAGTGCACCCAGAGGAAGGACGACAAGGGATGCATGGCGTTGATGACGCCGAGGGCGTTGGAGAACTTGTAGTTGAGGACGCGCATGGCGTTGACGATGAGGTCTTGGTCGGTGACGGGATGGCCGACGTCGATAAGAGTGTCCGCCAGGCATTTGAGATGGCAGCAAAAATCGCCGACGGAGAGATCACCCTGCTGCAGACTATGGAAGTCTTGTAGGGCATACACGGCGTGCTACGTCGTGTTGTTGAGGAAGAGATCACGCACAGCTTGCCAGGCAGAGAAGGTTGTGGCACGGCGAGTGAACACCATGTCGCGAATGGTTTTGGACACGGTGAGATAAATCCAGGAAACAATGCAACGATCGATCTGTGTCCATGCAGTATCGAACTGCATGGTGTGAGCATCGACAATCCCATCAACATGATCGAGGAGACCGAGTTTGCGGAAAGTAAGCTCAAACAGGGAACTCCAAGAGGAGTAATTGGACTCTTGAAGATCGAGGACCTCCGGCACATGATGACAGATGTTGAGAAGCTAGATAGTGG
This sequence comes from Cenchrus americanus, assembly GCA_947561735.1. Lineage (NCBI taxonomy): Eukaryota > Viridiplantae > Streptophyta > Magnoliopsida > Poales > Poaceae > Cenchrus > Cenchrus americanus. The sequence continues at coordinate 4,175,494 of OX387240.1, read as the reverse complement.
GTGCGGCAACAGGAGCGACGGGAGCAGCAGCAACATGGAAAGGATTCAGATCATGGCCGATGGCTGAGGCACTGGAAGAAGAAGAAGAAGAAGAAGAGGGATTGTGCGCCATGGGGAGAAGTGGAGGGCAGCGGAAGGATAGGATCAGAAGGGTAGGCTGATACCATGAGAGAGTTTGAGAATCGATCGATGGATCGCTGTATTGCTCATTGACGGATTTATACAAGCCGGGGCACTGTTGGCGATCCGTCAATACTGGACGGGCAACAGACTTGCCAACGGGAAAATGATCGTGAGATCGTGGGTAAGTTGCTAGGCCTATCTATCCTATAGAATCGTTCATGGGCTGACTTAGCTCGCTAACAAGAAGAGAAAGAGAGAGGAAGTTTGGTGGCATGGTAGTAAAGAGTAGTGCTAAGGTAAAAGTAAGAAAAAACTGGTATGCTTGACCAGATAAGGACATCCTTTACAGGTGTTTCCTTTTACGATTTTACCAATAAGTTTGCTCTGGAATCTTTTTCGTCTATCTCACTTCCTACATATATAGACCCTACATAAGCAGTGACTTGCAATGCCTTATGATTAGCGCACTAATGATTTTGGCCTGTGCATAAGAAAGAAAATGGTGTTTTTTCAAAAACATTTTTAATTATGTTTGCTATTTTTATCTGCAAGTGTTTGTATTTTTTTCTATTTGTTTTTGTTGGATTCCTTTAGTACTAGAAGGTAGCTATATACTAGTAGGAGAGTACTTGGGTCGGTTCTCGTAGATACACTGTGTCTTGTTCTTCTGTTACAAACTTTTTTTACATGATCATGAACTCATGTTGGGGGGGCAGAAAATGTTACACTGATTAGTACGTCTACCTTTTATTTCAGAATTGATTCAATGGTGGCCAAAAGTAGGTGGCACTGCAGACTTTTTCCCTATTGCAGGTTGGTTCCTGATTTTGCCTATTTTCTTGTTTTGGCATTTTATATTTTATTGACTTAGGGCTGCAAGTATCTTTTTTTCTCCAAAGCAATCTGAATGTATATCTTTGTTTTTCGCAATTATTTTCTTCAACTGTTTTTAAATTTAGACCCTTTTAAAAATTCTAGTGCTGGTAGGTTTCTTAGTATAAAGGTGTGTAATTGTAACTTCTAGAAAGCTCAAATTGTAATTATCAATTTCTTATTCATTATTTTTTGTGTCATCTTTACCTTTCTATTTTAAAAATTTTTCAATCGCACTAGTATAGTGTAAATAACACCATTTGTTCTGAAATTCTTGAAATCAAGTTTAGGCTCTATGAGCTTTGGTTTTCCAAGTGTAAGCATTATTGCACTACTAATTTGATGTTGTTTGGTGCATGATATGGAGAAAAACTAATGTTTGCACTATGTGGTAATTCTGTCTGATCTCATGGCTGCAGTTGCTCGATTGGGGTATATATGTAGGGACTGAATAGAGATTTGTGGTATGTTTGTGTTCAATTTGAAGGTACAAGGGGATGGATTTGAGAATTTATGTTCGACTGAGGTGTATGGGGTCTCAAAATTGGGATCACCAGTGTGAGGTACATGAACTCTGTTCATAATAGAGGGTTGCTTTTACCTCTTAATTTAGTTTTTGCGGTGTTGAATTTTTCTGCAATTTAAGTTTACTTGGCTTTTGTGTTATCAAATTTCATAGTACTTATAAGATTTCCTACAATATCTTATGTTGCATATCTATACATTCCATTGTAACTAGTGAATCGGACTTGTTCACTAGTTCATTTTATCTAACAGTTTTTTCCTTTTAATTCATCACTCAAAACTATACCCTATGAATTTATGGACACCAAAATCCTGTGGTTCACAAGCTCCTTGTTCTAAATCTGATTTGTACCTTCTGTCGGAGTTTCGTCTTTTTCCTCATTAGCTTGATTTTTTTGCAATTTAAACAAAAATACATAAAAACTACATCAAAAGTGAGGAGCTCCACTTTTTTTCCAAACCTGATCGAAAAATGTTTGATTCATGCCGGCAGGATTTATGAATAATATTTGTTGTGTGGCAGTTAAATGTTATGTCAAATCACTACCGTGTCTTGAGCTAATTTTATCTAGTCAAAAAATGTTTTTGTCTTATGAAATTGAGGTCCTGTAGTTTGTATTTAGATTTTTCAGAATCCAAACTGTGGTGTGAGCTTTTCATTATATAGATGTTTTCACTGTCACTATCTAAGGCTAATGAATCATTTTTTCTTTTAGATGCTAAGTCTGAGTTGCATTTTTAGTTAGAGATGTGTAATTTCTAGAAAGGTCACTTTTTAAATTATGTATTTCATATTCATTACTTCCTATATCATCTTATTTATTCTTTATTTTTTCAAACCTTTTCCAATCACACTACTATAGTAAAAACTAACAGTGACTGTTCTAATTTTTTTAATCAGGTTTTTCCGAGGTTTTCACTAGAGTATTTATGTAAATATACATGCCTTCTCTGTGATGTGTGTTCCCTTTTATATGGAGATTACATAATTAGTTACAAGGTCATAAGGATGAGACTTGATAACACCATATAGTGGCACTTTATATCACCCTCTAATGGCTGCTACTAGGAGCTGCCACTAGATGGGTTTAAGGTCAAAAATCCCTTGTGTGTTGCCCCTTGGTGTGCTGCCTCTTGGTATGCTTCATTGAGGAGGTCAATTATAATGCTTTTGTAACAATTTCCTACCTCAAATTGTGTTCCTCTTCTAGTCCCATATTCAGCTCCCTCCTTACACCGGTAGGGAGAGGGGCTTTAGTCCCGGTTGGAGAGGGGTATATGTCTCTCAAGTCCAACCGGGACTAAAGTTCAAAGACAAAAGCCCCCCTAGTCCCTGTTGAACCAACCAGGACTAAAGGATCCTTTAGTCCCAGGTGGTATTACGAACCGAGACTAAAGGGGGGGCACGCCAGCACCTACGCCCACCCCCTTTAGTCCCGGGTGGTATTACCAACCGAGACTAAAGGGTCTCGTTTCTCTTTTTTTTTGTTATCGATTTGAGCGTATATTCTAATTGTTGTCTAACCCGTATATGCACGTATACGTATTTGAACTTGTATATAGGTATATACTTGTCCATATATACCATATACACAGTTAGACTTATATATAAAATTTTTGAAGTTAGACTTATATATAAACTTACATAAACTTAAAAATATACACATCAAAATAGATAGTATTTATACATCAAACTATTGTTCACTTCAAATTTCTAGTCCCTATTAGATTTTTTTGATGCATCATAATGATGTTTTCCTGTTGGCATAACCACCTCCTCATGGATGAATCCCAAGAGACTTTCTTGAATCGCCGAAAGACAATCCTTCTGAATGACCTTGTCCTTAACCATATCCATCTGTATAATGTACAAATATGTTAATATATTACACCCAACAATTAAATATAGAAGCATCTATATAATGTGCAAATATGTTAATATATTAGGAAATGATGTATTATCAATAGGTTTATTTAGTTAACTTACATCATAATTTCCGGACTTTGCACTTGCCAAACATCGTATGTGCTCATAGACATAGTATCCACATAAATTATTTCCTTGTTCCTGTCTCAAATACTAAAGTGGATAGGAGAAAATGTTATGAAATATAAGTATGATAAATTTCACTTTTCTCAAATCTGAAGTTGTTATTTGGATTACGTACCAGATAATCAGTATAGAATGTAATTGTTGGGTTAAATTCACCTTCTTTCTCTGCAATGAATTTTTGCCAAGCTCTGAGGAAAATTAATGAGAGATAATGTGTTAGTAAAAGCAATATATATATATATATATATATTGCATTTAAAAGAATGTCTTAGGTAGAATTATTACGCTTGAAACATATCTTGAACGTTTTGGTAACTTGCGGGGTTTTTTCTCAATGAATCCCACACCATGACGCTGCTATTGTCGACTTGAATGATCATAAGAATCCAGTGGAAACTGCACATACATGGTCATAATAGTCATACAAATTAGAACTAAATAGAATTAGCAAAGACAATAAGATGGCAATTGCACATACTCGCAGCTGTAAGGTAGTAGTATGAGATCCTTGTCATGAAACTTAGACAAGGTCCTATAGATTGTCGCGATTGTTGTGTCTGGTTGATGCTTGACCTCAAACTCGTTAACTTTTGATGGGTCCATGAAACCAATACTGACAATATTCTTTTTTTGCATCTTATGTTTTTGCAGGCTGCCAAAAATGAAATACAAATTTAATTAGTAAATCCACATACGTAATAATTTAATTAATAAACATAAAAAAGATGCTACTTACAGACACCAAGTGACGATAAGATTGGTATTCAGGGCGTCTTGATGGTAAACTTCATAAATATCTTTGAATTCCAGCCAAACCACCTTGTTGCCTTCAGTGGCAAAATCTTCGGGTGCAGCAAGCATAGCTATGCATGTACCACTCATGAAATTTGTACATCTTAGGTGAGAGCTTAAGTACTAGTTCTGGTCTGATAAGAGGTTTTTCTAGCTGAAAGGGCCATCTATACTCGAAACTTGGATCCCAGGGTAGTTCTTCATGGCCAAGTGCAACACCTAAAGGCATCCTTGTTTCTTCCATGAAACCAAGGAGCTTCACTACTTCTTGTGTAGGCATTTCTGGTATAGCTCGCTCCTGTGCATTGAGGCCGAAGGGAACGTAAGTCTGTTTTCTCATCGACGCATCTTCTTTAGATGACGTCGACGCCAGTATGGGCATCAATTTCTTGTTGTTTTCACTCATTAGTTTGAAAAACCCAAGTTTGGACGGATCTACTTGTTTGGTCTTCTCTAGCTCCCTCCGTTGTTGTTTTGTATTCAGATTGTTGAAAAAATTCATGCACATGTTGGGCACCGATCGTTGTTTTTCCTTCTTCTTCTGTCATCTCCCATGCTAGCTTCCTTTTGCTGATGGGCTCAACCATTTTCTTTATCGTTGGTGGTTTCGGTGGTTGCACTGGGTTGGAAGATTGTGCTCCGACGGTTTTTTCGGTTGTGCTTTTGTGGCTAGGTGGTTTTTTCTGCGGTGGTTTCTTCTGCGGTGGTTTCGCATGTTGTCCCTTACAATTGCCCCGCATTGAGACACAAACTTGTCCTTGACTTTTTTTGGAGCAACAGGGTGGCCAAGCTCTGACACCTTCGTGATACGATACATCACATCGCCGACGATTAGTTGTGCACGACCTCTCTTGGACTTTTTCGTCGTCAATCCAGAAGCCTACAAGAATTAACAGTAATTTTCCATGAATCAACATAAATTTATGAGAATATACAAGAAATGGGGTTATCGAATTAATACTAATGAACTTAATGCATGATGTGTATACCTCGTTGGAACCTTCTGCATTAGCATCCTCAAGGTCATCATTATTTTCTGAGTCGGTGGCTATGTCTTCCTCGTTATTTGCAAAGTCATCGGCGGCGATGCCTCCTTGGCCAATCATATTTAGAATAATTTCCTCGTCCGTGTAGGATGCAAAGGCATTTGCACCGCCAGCAATAATCTCCTCCATAATTCTTTTATCGTTTCATTGTTATCCATCTAGAATTAACAGAAATTTTCTATGAATCGACACGAATTTATGAGAATATACAATAATTTCTATGTATTTCTAGTATCCATGTAGAATAGACACTAATTTTCTATGAATCGACACGAATTTATGAGAATATACAATAATTTCTATGTATTTCTACTATCCATGTAGAATAAACACTAATTATCCATGAATCGACACGAATTTATGAGAATATACAATAATTTCTATGTATTTCTAGTATCCGTGTAGAATAAACACTAATTTTCTATGAATCGACATGAATTTATGAGAATATACAATAATTTCTATGTATTTCTAGGAGAAGGGGAATATACAATAGTGTCGCCTACCGCAGTCGGCGAGGAGAAGGGGAGTCGGGATCCTAGGGTGCGTCGAGGGAGGCAGTGGGGAGCCGGGGTGAGACGGCGGCGGGATCTTGGGTGCGTCGAGGGAGGTAGTGGGGAGCCGTGGCGAGACGGCGGTGGGATCTTGGGTGCGTCGAGGGAGGCAGTGGGGAGTCGGGGCGAGATGGTGGTCGGCGATGCTGGGGAGAAACATATTTAATTAGAACTATTATAGACATATTTAGTACAATTTTATACATAAATTTATTCTTCAAAAGAAATTAAAAAAATGCTGACGCAAACAATTAATTTGTTTGCGTCAGCAAGACCCAATTTGGGGGCAACCGGGCAGGGTCGGTGTACGCCGGCGGCCCAGGGGGGCGCGCCCTATCGGCGTTAGGAAGGACAACTGTGAGGCGCCCCTACCAGCAGGACGAGGCGATGACGCTTAGGATGGCCAGGCGGCAAGGCGCGCGGCGACGGAGCCCTGGAGGCCGGGGAGGACGGCGCGGAGGAGGAGGATGGGGAGGAGGACGGCGCAGAGGAGGAGGTCGGGGAGGAAGCCGCCCATGTTTTGGGGGCCGACGGCGGCGGACCGGCGGCGTGGCGGGGGGCAAGGGCGTCGGCGGATTTCGAGAGGCAGGCGGCGGAGGAGTATCCCGTGGGGCAGAGGACGGGGGCGCCGCGGAAGGCGACGGTTGGGGAGGATGATGGCGGCGGCGGAGGAGGAGGACACGACGATGACGATGGCGGCGGATCGGGGACGAAAAAGTGGCTAAATGCTGGAGGGGGAGGGTCGCCGCTTTTATATATAGACACTCCTTTAGTCCTGGGTGGTTTTCCGAACCATGACAAAAGAGGGGCCTTTTGTCTCGGGTCGTAAAACCACCCGGGACTATGTAACGTCCGCGTTTTTAGCTCCAAATAAATCACCTAATAAATCATGCGTATTTTCAAAACTGTCCAGCCGAGCTCAATTACCCCCTTCAAACCCTAGTCACTGTCCCTCCCTCTCACCCCGGCGCGCGTACCGCGAATCCCGCCGGCACCACCCGCACCCGGGCCAGCACCCACGCGTGCCTTCCCAACGCCGCGGTCCCAACGGCCGGTCCGCCTCGCCATCACCGCCGTTCCGTAAATCACGTCGACGCCCGGAAAATCGTAAAATCCCGCAAAAACCCTTCCCCTAATTTTCCTAACAATTTTCCCAATTTTCTAAAACTTTTCCTCTATTTCTTTTCCTTCCTTTTTCCCATTTTCTTTCCTTTTCCTTCCTTTTCCTTCTTTCCTTTCTTTTCCTTCCCTTTTTTCCTTTTTCCTCTTTTCTTTTTCCCTTTCCCTTTCTTTCTTCTCTCTCCCTCCCTTCCTCCTTCTCCCTCCCGCGTGGCCAGGACCCTGCCCCCCCGACCAGCACCCCTGGCGCCGTTGACTCAGGGCCCGCGCGCCTGCACGCCGCCCCCTCCTCAGTACGCCTCCAAGGCGGCAAGAACCCCCTCCTCCTCACGCCACCGCGGGCCCGCGCCAAGCCGGGTCCCCGGTGCCCGGCCGGAACGCGGCCGGCCGCCATTACTCCGAGCCGTCGCATCGGGCGGGTTGACGCCGCCGACACCACGGCCGGCCTAACCCTCCCCGCACGTGTTGACCCGCCGCGGCTTGAGCCGTCCCGTCGCCGGTCGCCGCGGAGTCCGGCCGGACTTCGAGAAGACGCGCGAGCTTACCGGCGGCCTCCCGCCGGAAATATCCACCCCCCCCCCCCCGAACCGCCTTAGGCCGCCTATAAAAGGCCAGCACCACCATCCCTCGCCGCACCGCACCGCAATCGAGCATCCACAAGTCCTCCCCAAGCTCCACAGCGCCGCCGCCCCTAGCACCGCCGCCTCTCTCTGTCCGCCGCCGCCGATCCATCTCCTCGCGCCGTCCTAGCTCAAGGTGAGCACGGGGATGAGATCCCCTCGTCCCCCTCTTCGCGTTGCCCCATTCCCCGCCGCCGCCGAGGCCAGGGCCGCCGGCGCCCCCTCCCTCCAGAGCCGGCCGCCGCCCGCTTCCCCCTCCTCTGTTCTGAACCGTGAGGGGAGGAAGAAGGGGCGGTTTTGCCAAAAACCCCCTGGCCTCCCTCCTATTTCTCCCCACCGAGCCCCTCCTTCTATTCCCTTCTTTTCTTTTCCAAGATACCCCCCTAAACCTTAAGTTTCTTTACCAAAACACCCCGGTTATTTTTAGATAGACCCCCAGGCTAGTTTAATTAAACCCCCACCCTACCTAAGTATTATATTTAGGTCCTTTTAATTCAAACTAAATTACTAACCAACACTAGTTAATTATAAACACCTCTCTAACCCGACATTTCATGCGCGGGTTTAATCCCAATCACGCCCAACCTTCCCCATTAATAGAAATTACCAATAGGCCCTTAGCCCTTGTAACCCCTCCTTAACCCAACACCTTATGCACAATTTTATTCCCGATTAAATCCAAGGTTCACCACACCCTTCCCGAAGTACCCCCCGCCGAACCAACCCCCTCCTTAAGACTTATATATACCCCCCTCTCCGCTCATTTCCCCTCCTCGAGCTCGACGAGAAATATGTGTGCTAATATTGCTTGCTTGCCTATGTATGCACTATAGCCGAGCGGAGTAGACGGAGGAAGGTACCCGAGCCGGAGGTCGAGGCCGACTACTGCGGCGGGGAGCCCGAAGTCCCGAACGCCGAGCCGGCACTCCCCGAAGACTTCGAAGACGGCAAGTTCACCCTCATCCTTTGATGCATGTTTTCGTCCTAGTTTTATAAATACACCCTATACCCGTTTTATAAATTGCATATTGCTTTCTCGCAAAACATGGTAGGATAGCCACCCTTGACTGCTATGATTGAACCTTGTTTTGGCCTAAATGAGTGCTTTAAAAATGTGTGAGTGCTTTCAAAATGTGTGAGTGCTTTGGAAACAAAAGGGGGATATGTTTGGAAAAATGAGTAAAGAACTGGGTAGACGGGATGGACGTGTGTGTCAGGAGTATGGGTGAGCTCGTACCTGTGTGGTTGAGCGTGTTGGGAGTTGTCCATCTTGTCGGTTAAGGACCGGGTTGCGTGACATCTCACCTGACCCAAATCATCGTACAACCACTCGACCGTTGTATGTGGCAACGGCTTAGCATAAATCCCACTAGTTAATCTACTTGCCATCGGGTGTGCGGGTGAGCGGGCGGGGAGACCAAGGAGTAGCGGTACGCTCCGTGTGAGGTACGCCCGGTTATGTGGTATAACCCCTTGGGTGATTCCGTGGTGGCTCGTAGTGTTAGCTAAGGTGGGTAATGGCTTTGATAGGATCCGTACCGCACCGAGGTGTCCGTGTGACGGTACCCTACTTGTGGGTAAAGATGTACAACCTGCGCGAGTGTCAAACCTGTTCGAATAGTCGTGTCCACGGTATTGGACGAGTCACGGTGTGGTCACAAAAACTAGTGTTTGGGATGGGATGTTTTACGGCATGAGTTGTTTTCGGTGAAGTGTGTGTGGTGTGTGCCCGGGCTACGACGGACGGGAAGTCCGGTAGTTCCACGGTGGTTTCCCTAAAAGCTGTTGAGTTACTTGGGTTTTGGAAATGATTTACGAAAAACCTTTTTGAAATGAACCCCCGCATGAGTAAGATTGCAAAATCAACCATAACTTCGATCCTTGTTATACTTTATGCATGATTCGCTTATAAGCCCCTCCGTGGGTGGGGTTGGATTTCTTTGAGTACGTATGTGCTCACCCTTGTTTTACTAACTATTTTACGAGAGGAGGATCTCGATTACATTCCGAAGACGTTGAGTAGGTCGGCTGCCGTACACCCAACCGTGCTGTGTACCCGGGGCCCTACCGAAAGCTTCCATGGTGTGGTACTGCGAGGAGGCTAGGGGAAGCCTTTGCTATCGTAGTTTGGTCGTTAGCGTTTGTGTTGTTCCTTGTAGCGTTGGCACTACCGTGCCCCTACGTGTCGCCGTGATGTAAAAGGCGATCCACCCGTTGTAATAAATGTGTTACCGGCCTCACGGGACTCGGTATTTGTGTCACATTTAGTCACCTCTCGATGAGGGGACGCTTCGGGTGGTATCGAGCCGTAGGTTGGCCGTAGGACATGACCCCTAGGATACGAGACCTCCTCGGCCTTCTCTAACCTTTCCTTTGCCGAGCTCACCTTTTCCCAAATCCTTACCTTGATTCTTGCTGTTTCCATATGGCTAACCCCGAATGGAACGGAGGAATCGCCCCGTCCGGCCCGGCCTCCCTAACTCCGTTGCTACTCAGCCTAGAGCGCGTCGGAGTAAGGGATCCGCCAGAGTTCGTCTACCGGGAGTACGAACGCTACGGCACCCCTCGGTGTAAGCTGCTGATCTTTGTGGGAAGAAGCACGCTTTACCCTGACATAGAACCATGGTTCGTCTCCGCCACTGGTTTTCGCTTCGCCGACACCTACCCCAAGGCTGCTCGGAAGGCCCTACGACAGCTATGAGTGGTTTATAGACAGCACCTCCGAAGGACTCCAATGGGATTCTTTCCACCCTCTGGAGGAAGAGGATGCTCGTGGATTGATCGCATGAGAGGACTAGAACGAGAGGAAGAAGACTTAGAAGAGGCAGTTTCCCACCTATCTATCTACCTCAGAGGCCTAGACCACCTTTATCAGGAGCAAGCCCAGCAACTGAAGCAGCAGATTGACAGAGCGGAAAGAGCAGAGCAGAGGATAGAATTGGAGAGGGTAAAGACAACCATAGCAGAAGTTGAACTACACAACACGGAGCAAAAGTATCTTAGGGAAAGAGAGCGCACTCTGTTGGCCCATAAAGCCCTATGGGATGAACTAAAGGAGCGTAGAAGCAGAGACGAAGGGGCTGGAGTAGAAGAAGATGAACCCGAAGAAACTCACTGGGACAAAGGGAAGCAGACGGAAGATGAGATGCGGAGCAAGATCTCCCCCGAAGAAGCGCCGTATCCGGCTAGAGGAAGAATCACGATGAGGATAAGACTAGGGTGTTTAGGCTAGAAGGCGAGTCCTAGTAATAATAAGTGTACCCCGAAGAATGTACCCCAACCTTGCTACTAAATAAAGTTATCCATCTCTTGTACCCCACCACAACTTGTTCAACTCTACCTTTGTTTTCGGATGGCGGAAGATGGATGGACCCAAGGCGTGTGCCGGGGAGGAGCCTGGTTTTGCTCGCCTTCTCATCAACTCCCTAGAGCGCCTCGGTATCACGCGAGCGCCCTAGGTACTACGACGAGAGAGTACGAGCAACTCGGCACTCTTCGCTGTAGGGTGGTCCTCTCCATCGCTAGAAGCAACCGCCACACCAACATCGAGCCGTGGCGCGTGACCGCCACAGGGTTTCGACACCGGGACACCTATCCTTTGGCCCTCAGAAAAGCCCTCCGCTACCTGTGCCGAATCTACGAAGAACACCTCGTCCCCACACCAATGAGGTACTTCCCTCCCGCCATCAGAACCCCAGTTTGGCAGGCCCGCATGAGAAACCTGGAACGACGCCGCCACCAAGAAGACCTGCTATACCACGTAGTCGCCTACCTTGTCTCCCTGGATAAGCTCTTTGATGACCAGGCCAGACACTTGAGGGAACAAATCAGTCGGGCGAGCAAGGCTGAAGTCCACGGTGAGAATGCACCAAGTCCGAGTGGCTCAAGGCCGAAGCAAGGACCGCGGCCGCCATAAGCGGTGAAGCGGGTGCCCGGGGAAAGCCTCGGGGAGAATCCGGGACCAACGCATGCAAGAATGGACCAACGGCGGAACACCTGTTCCAGCCATTGGAGAAGCTCAAGTCCTGCTGGGAACACCCCTTGTAGGATGGGTAGGAAATATCGAAGTCCCCCCAGCACCACCAGCAGTCACCGAACCCCCAACAGCGACCGCTGAAGCCGCAGCACAGCCTCAGGAAAACGGAAACCCCGATGGCGGGAACGATGACGAGTTGCTCATTCCGCTGGAAGAACACTCGACCCCAGAAGATGGCTCTCCTCGCGAGTAGCAGGCCCCAGTGACCCTGACCCAGGGAATGAAGCCGTACTGGTCCAAGTCGCGCCCTTAGTCCTTAGTCGTGTAGTGTGTCCGCGTAGTCGGGATGTATCCTCCTCGCTGGTTTGTAATAAAAACTTATTTGTGCTTGCTTGTTTGCTATGTGCTTGTTGTGTGCTTACCGGCAGGAGTAGACCCTGCCTTTTCAAAAAGAAATCCGATATAATCCACTTAAACATCACATAAAACTAGACCTCTTAGAAAACCCGTTTCGTTACAGATGGTTTCCAGGCGCCCTGTCAGGACCCACCGATCGGACGCTGAAGGATCGCAAGCCGATCGGAGGGAGCGTCTCCACGACCAGGAAGTTAACCAAAATGAAGATGGAGGAGAGAACGTGGTCCTGCCACCGCCACCCCCTCCCGTTGACTTGGAACAAGTCTTAGCCAACCAGACTGTCCTGATGGAGGCTATTTTCAACGCCGTCAACCGCCCGAGACCCCGAGTTTTGGGCATGAACGAGAAGCTGATTGAGTTCCTCAGGACTAAGCCGCCCACCTTTGGCGGGTCGGTGAATCCTTTGGATGCTTACGATTGGCTGAGAGCCATTCTGAGAGAGCTAGAGCCCTTCAGCGCGGAGGACCGCGACAAGGTTCTCCTAGCAGCTCACCATCTCACCGGGACAGCCCTAGCCTGGTGGGAGAATTACGCGCGGCGACGCCCAAGGACCCCTCCGCCATCACGTGGGATGAATTTGTGGAAGAGTTCCGTCGCTACCACATTCCAGAAGCCACCCTGAAGCGGAAGGTGGATGAGTTCCGTGAACTCCGCCAAGGTAACATGTTTGTGGAGGAGTACACATACCAGTTCATAGAACTGGCACGCTATGCCCCCGAGGAAGTAGATAAAGACTCCAAAAGCAAGGGATGTTCAAGAAGGGGCTGACTACAGAACTGAGGACACTGCTGACTCCTCAGATCTACCCGGACTTTAACACCCTCATGAACATGGCAATACTCACGGAGAGAGCAAGGGCTGAAGAAAAGAAGGAAAACAAGCGCAAGTTTATGGAGCACAAGGCCAAGCAGCAAGAGCGGTCCCAGAGGCCGAGAAACTTTGGACACCCCATGTCCAGGTTCCAAGCTCCCATGCAGTACAGAACCCAATCCCAAGCCACAAGCTCGCAAGCCCCCAGAACCCAGTTCAAGCCCTACAACAACCAAAGTGCCATGAAACCCCCACAGAACAACACCAGCCAGATCACTGCCAACAACAATAACAGCTCCCGAGTGTGTTTCAACTGCCGAGAAACCGGGCACTTCATCGCCAACTGCCCGTATGCCAAAAAGCCAACCACCACCACCTACTCCAACTCGGTGAACGGGCTAAGGCCACTAGTGTCTGGAGCCAACCGCATGCCGGTGCGCAGCAACAATAACTTCGGCAACAACAATAGCAACCAGCAGATGAGGCAGCCCCAGCAGTCGTATGGGCGAGCCCGGGTCAACCACATCAATGCGCGGGGAGGCACGGGAAGCACAAGGCGTAGTGCTCGGTGAGTTCCTGGTCAGCTCAGTCTTGGCTACCATATTGTTCGATTCGGGAGCATCGCACTCATTCATATCCTCAAGCTTTGTGGAAAAGCATAGCATACCCACAGTACTACTAAAAGCACCCCTATTAACTCGAACACCCGGAGGTGACATTAAGTGTCAACTGGGATGCCCCCGGGTAAGGATTATTTTAAGTGGGGTAGAGTTCCTAGCAGACCTGGTAGTACTGAAATCCAAAGGGATAGATGTGATCCTTGGGATGGACTGGTTAAGCCAACACCATGGCCTCATAAGTTGCGCCGATAAAGTAGTGCACCTGACCAACCCAGACGGGATACAAGTAACCTGCCACACCCGAGGACACAGGCCGGATATAATGGTTTTCAACATAGAAGCCAAGTCCATAGAAGATGTCCCAGTAGTACGAGAATACCCGGATGTGTTCCCCAAAGAACTCCCCGGAATGCCACCGGACGGGGATATAGAGTTCGTAATCGACCTTATCCCCGGAACCTCTCCCATAGCCAAGAGACCCTATAGGATGGCGCCCCGGAGTTGGCGGAATTGAAGAAGCGGTTAGCGAGAACTCCCGGCGAAGTGGGTTCATCGGACCAAGCTCATCACCATGGGGAGCCCCGGTGCTTTTCGTGGAAAAGAAGGATAAGAGCATGAGGATGTGCGTGGACTATCGCTCGGCCGAACGAGGACACTATTAAAAACAAGTACCCTCTTCCCGAATAGATGACTGTTTGACCAAGCGAAGGGAGCCAAGTATTTCTCGAAGGTGGATCTAAGATCAGGGTACCACCAGCTCAAGATTAGGGAAAGTGACATCCCCAAGACCGCCTTTGTCACTCGCTATGGGCAGTATGAGTTCACGGTGATGTCCTTTGGACTAACCAATGCACCAGCGTACTTCATGAACCTCATGAATAAGGTGTTCATGGAAGAGTTGGACAAGTTTGTCGTAGTCTTCATTGACGACATACTTGTTTACTCCAAGAGCGTGGAGGAGCATGAACAACATCTTTGAGTAGTGCTGGGAAAATTGAGGGCACACAAGCTATACGCCAAGTTTAGCAAGTGTGAATTTTGGCTAGAGAAAATATCCTTCCTTGGGCATATTCGACCGCGAAGGAGTAGTTGTAGACCCCGGGAAAGTTGAGACGGTCTCCAGCGGCAACAACCGACCAACGTGAGCGAGATCGGGGAGTTTCCTAGGTTTAGCGAGGGGTACTACCGGAGATTTATCGAGGGATTCTCCAAGATCGCCGGCCCATGACGGAGCCGCTGCTCAAGAAGGAGAAGAAGTTCAACCGGACCGAGGCCTCGCGAGAGAAGTTTCCAAGAGTTGAAGAAGAGGTTGACCACGGCCCCGGTGCGACCCCCCGGACATTCAACGGGACTTTGTCGTGTATTGCGACGCCTCCCGACAAGGGTTGGGATGTGTTCTCATGCAAGATGGGAAGGTAGTGGCATATGCCTCCCGTCGGCTCAAACCCCATGAGCGAGAATTATCCCACCCATGATCTAGAGTTTGCGGCCGTAGTGCATGCCCCGAAGATCCGGAGACACTATGCGATTGGGAACAAGTGTGAAATCTACACGGACCACAAGAGTCTAAAGTACATCTTCACCCGGCCCGACACGAACCTAAGGCAAAGAAGGTGGCTAGAGCTAGTCAAAGACTATAACCTAGAGATTCACTACCACCCGGGGAAGGCCAATGTAGTAGCGGATGCCCCGAGCCGGAAAACCTACGAGAAGGCAGCACCCAAGAGTGCCCAGTTGCAAGAGGAGATGGCACGACTCAACATACACATTGTCCCCCAAGGCTACGTCCGCCAGCTGAGTGTTCAGCCTACCTTAGAAGAGAGGATCCGGAAGGCCCAAGGAACTGACGAGAATCTGATGAAGATCCGCAAGCATACCGGAGAGAACAAGGCCCCTGACTTCAGAGTAGATGACCAAGGCATCCTGTGGTACAAAAACAGGATATGCGTGCCTGAAGGTGGAGATTTTCGACAGACCATCATGGATGAGGCACACAACTCAGCATACTCCATTCACCCGGGATCCACCAAGATGTACATGGACTTAAAACAGAAGTATTGGTGGAATGGGATGAAAGCAGACATTGCACGGTTCGTCGCCCACTGTGACACTTGTCAGAGGATCAAAGCCGAACATCAGAAGCCCGCAGGACTGTTGCAGCCTCTGCCAATTCCGGTATGGAAATGGGACGAGATAGGCATGGATTTCGTAGTAGGGTTGCCAAGAACTTAGAAAGGACATGACTCCATATGGGTGATCGTGGACCGACTCACTAAAGTCGCTCACTTTCTACCCGTACAGACCACTTATGGTGGAGAGAAGTTGGCAAAACTCTACATAGAGAATATAGTAAAGCTGCATGGAGTGCCTAGCAGAATAGTCTCAGATAGAGGGACCTAGTTCACCTCTAGATTCTGGAAAAGCCTGCACAAGGCCATGGGCACCAAGCTAGACTTCAGCTCAGCATACCACCCGCAGACAGACGGACAGACCGAAAGGGTGAATCAAATCTTAGAAGATATGTTGAGAGCATGCGTCCTCACCTATGGCAAAGATTGGGAGCGAGAGCACCGCCATATGCGAATTTTCCTACAACAACGGCTACCAAGCAAGCCTGGGAATGTCACCATTCGAAGCACTATACGGGAGAAAATGTAGGACACCCCTGATGTGGTCAGAAGTAGGAGAGCGTGCCCTGGTTGGGCCCGCACTTATAAAGGAAGCCGAGGAGCGAGTAGCCGATATCCGAGAAAAGTTGAGAGCCGCCCAATCCCGGCAGAAGAGCTACGCCGACAAAAAAAGGCGTGAAGCAAGCTTCAATCCGGGAGACTTCGTCTACCTCAAGGTTTCACCCATCCGGGGGACTCGGAGATTTCAAGTACACGGGAAGTTGGCCCCTCGGTACATCGGACCGTATAAAGTGCTAAAGAGAGTCGGAGCAGTAGCATACCGGTTGGAGCTACCCGAAGAAATGTCAGATATACACCCAGTGTTCCATATCTCCCAGCTACGCCGATGTTTGAAGGTTCTTGAAGAGAAGCGAGTACCAGTGGAGACCATCGATCTACAGCCAGACCTTAGGTACCAGGAGATGCCCGTCAAGATCTTAGACACTGTGGTCAAGCAGACAAGGACGTCAGAAGTACGGGTGTGCAGAGTCCAATGGAGCAGACACGAGGTGGAAGAAGCTACGTGGGAACGAGAGGACGCACTGAAGAAGGAGTTTCCCCACCTATTCGAAACCTAGCCGAATCTCGAGGACGAGATTCATTTTAAGTGGGGTAGGTTTGTAACGCCCTCGTTTTTAGCTCCAAATAAATCACCTAATAAATCGTGCGTATTTTCAAAACTGTCCAGCCGAGCTCAATTACCCCCTTCAAACCCTAGTCACTGTCCCTCCCTCTCACCCGGCGCGCGTACTGCGAATCCCGCCGGCACCGCCCGCACCTGGGCCAGCACCCACGCGTGCCTTCCCAACGCCGCGGTCGGCCACCGTGTCAGGAATCCCGTGCACGCCGCGGTCCCGACGGCCGGTCCGCCTCGCCATCACCGCCGTTCCGTAAATCACGCCGACGCCCGGAAAATCGTAAAATCCCGCAAAAACCCTTCCCCTAATTTTCCTAACAATTTCCCCAATTTTCTAAAACTTTTCCTCTATTTCTTTTCCTTCATTTTTCCCATTTTTCTTTCTTTTTCCTTCCTTTTCCTTCTTTCCTTTCTTTTCCTTCCCTTTTTCCGTTTTCCTCTTTTCTTTTTCCCTTTCCCTTTCTTTCTTCTCTCTCCCTCCCTTCCTCCTTCTCCCTCCCGTGTGGCCAGGACCCTGCCCCCCCGACCGGCACCCCACGGCGCCGTTGACTCGGGGGCCCGCGCGCACGCACGCCGCCCCCCCTCCTCGGCACGCCTCCAAGGCGGCAAGAACCCCCCCTCCTCCTCACGCCACCGCGGGCCCGCGCCAAGCCGGGTCCCCGGTGCCCGGCCCGGAACGCGGCCGGCCGCCATTACTCCGAGCCGTCGCATCGGGCGGGTTGACGCCGCCGACACCACGGCCGGCCTAACCCTCCCCCGCACGTGTTGACCCGCCGCGGCTTGAGGCGTCCCGTCGCCGGTCGCCGCGAGTCCCGGCCGGACTTCGAGAAGACGCGCGAGCTCACCGGCGGCCTCCCGCCGGAAATATCCTCCCCCCCCGAACCGCCTTAGGCCGCCTATAAAAGGCCAGCACCACCCTCCCTCGCCGCACCACACCGCAATCGAGCATCCACAAGTCCTCCCCAAGCTCCACCGCGCCGCCGCCCCTAGCACCGCCGCCTCTCTCTGTCCGCCGCCGCCGATCCATCTCCTCGCGCCGTCCTAGCTCAAGGTGAGCACGGGGATGAGATCCCCTCGTCCCCCTCTTCGCGTTGTCCCATTCCCCGGCCGCCGCCGAGGCGGGCCGCCGGCGCCCCCCTCCCTCCGAGCCGGCCGCCGCCCGCTTCCCCCTCCTCTGTTCTGAACCGTGAGGGGAGGAAGAAGGGGCGGTTTTGCCAAAAACCCCCTGGCCTCCCTCCTATTTCTCCCCACCGAGCCCCTCCTTCTATTCCCTTCTTTTCTTTTCCAAGATACCCCCCTAAACCTTAAGTTTCTTTACCAAAACACCCCTGTTATTTTTAGATAGACCCCTAGGCTAGTTTAATTAAACCCCCACCCTACCTAAATATTATATTTAGGTCCTTTTAATTCAAACTAAATTACTAACCAACCCTAGTTAATTATAAACACCTCTCTAACCCGACATTTCATGCGCGGGTTTAATCCCAATCACGCCCAACCTTCCCCATTAATAGAAATTACCAATAGGCCCTTAGCCCTTGTAACCCCTCCTTAACCCAACACCTTATGCACAATTTTATTCCCGATTAAATCCAAGGTTCACCACACCCTTCCCGAAGTACCCCCGCCGAACCAACCCCCCTCCTTAAGACTTATATATACCCCCCCCCCCTCTCTCGCTCATTTCCCCTCCTCGAGCTCGACAGGAAATATGTGTGCTAATATTGCTTGCTTGCCTATGTATGCACTATAGCCGACGGAGTAGACGGAGGAAGGTACCCGAGCCGGGAGGTCGAGGCCGACTGCGCGAGCGGGGAGCCCGAAGTCCCGAACGCCGAGCCGGCACTCCCCGAAGACTTCGAAGACGGCAAGTTCACCCTCATCCTTTGATGCATGTTTCTCGTCCTAGTTTTATAAATACACCCTATACCCGTTTTATAAATTGCATATTGCTTTACCGCAAAACATGGTAGGATAGCCACCCTTGACTCGCTATGATTGAACCTTGTTTTGGCCTAAATGAGTGCTTTAAAAATGTGTGAGTGCTTTCAAAATGTGTGAGTGCTTTGGAAACAAAAGGGGGATATGTTTGGAAAAATGAGTAAAGAAGAGCGGGTAGACGGGATGGACGTGTGTGTCGGGAGTATGGGTGAGCTCGTACTGTGTGGTTGAGCGTGTTGGGAGTTGTCCATCTTGTCGGTTAAGGACCGGGTTGCGTGACATCTCACCTGACCCAAATCATCGTACAACCACTCGACCGTTGTATGTGGCAACGGCTTAGCATAAATCCCACTAGTTAATCTACTTGCCATCTGGTGTGCGGGTGAGCAGCGGGAGACCAAGGAGTAGCGGTACGCTCTGTGTGAGGTACGCCCTGGTTATGTGGTATAACCCCTTGGGTGATTCCGTGGTGGCTCGTAGTGTTAGCTAAGGTGGGTAATGGCTTTGATAGGATCTGTACCGGCACTGAGGTGTCCGTGTGACGGTACCCTACTTGTGGGTAAAGATGTACAACCTCTGCAGAGTGTCAAACCTGTTCGAATAGTCGTGTCCACGGTATTGGACGAGTCACGGTGTGGTCACAAAAACTAGTGTTTGGGATGGGATGTTTTCTGGCATGAGTTGTTTTCCGGTGAAGTGTGTGTGGCTGTGTGCCTGGGCTACGACGGACGGGAAGTCCGGTAGTTCCACAGTGGTTTCCCTAAAACTGTTGAGTTACTTGGGTTTTGGAAATGATTTACGAAAAACCTTTTTGAAATGAACCCCTGCATGAGTAAGATTGCAAAATCAACCATAACCTGATCCTTGTTATACTTTATGCATGATTCTGCTTATAAGCCCCTCCGTGGGTGGGGTTGGATTTGCTGAGTACGTATGTGCTCACCCTTGTTTTACTAACTATTTTACAGAGGAGGATCTCGATTACATTCCTGAAGACGTTGAGTAGGTCGCTGCCGTACACCCAACCGTGCCTGTGTACCCAGGGCCCTACCGAAAGCTTCCATGGTGTGGTACTCTGAGGAGGCTAGGGAAGCCTTTGCTATCGTAGTTTGGTCGTTAGCGTTTGTGTTGTTCCTTGTAGCGTTGGCACTACCGTGCCCTCTGTGTCGCCGTGATGTAAAAGACTGATCCACCTGTTGTAATAAATGTGTTACCAGCCTCCTGGGACTGGTATTTGTGTCACATTTAGTCACCTCTGATGAGGGGACGCTTCAGGTGGTATCAGAGCCGTAGGTTGGCCGTAGGACATGACCCCTAGGATACGAGACCTCCTCTGGCCTTCTCTAACCTTTCCTTTGCTGAGCTCACCTTTTCCCAAATCCTTACCTTGATTCTTGCCTGTTTCCATATGGCTAACCCCGAATGGAACGGAGGAATCTGCCCCGTCCAGCCTGGCCTCCCTAACCTGTTGCTACTCAGCCTAGAGCGCGTCGGAGTAAGGGATCCGCCAGAGTTCGTCTACCGGGAGTACGAACGCTACGGCACCCCTCGGTGTAAGCTGCTGATCTTTGTGGGAAGAAGCACGCTTTACCCGACATAGAACCATGGTTCATCTCCGCCATCGGTTTTCGCTTCGCCGACACCTACCCCAAGGTCGCTCGGAAGGCCCTACGACGGCTATGAGTGGTTTATAGACGGCACCTCCGAAGGACTCCAATGGGATTCTTTCCACCCTGCGGAGGAAGAGGATGCTCGTGGATTGATCGCATGAGAGGACTAGAACGAGAGGAAGAAGACTTAGAAGAGGCAGTTTCCCACCTATCTATCTACCTCGGAGGCCTAGACCACCTTTATCGGGGAGCAAGCCCGGCAAGCGAAGCGACGGTTGACGGAGCGGAAAGAGCGAGGAGCGAGAGGATAGAATTGGAGAGGGTAAAGACAACCATAGCAGAAGTTGAACTACACAACACGGAGCAAAAGTATCTTAGGGAAAGAGAGCGCACTCTGTTGGCCCATAAAGCCCTATGGGATGAACTAAAGGAGCGTAGAAGCAGAGACGAAGGGGCTGGAGTAGAAGAAGATGAACCCGAAGAAACTCACTGGGACAAAGGGAAGCAGACGGAAGATGAGATACTGGAGCAAGATCTCCCACTGAAGAAGCGCCGTATCCAGCTAGAGGAAGAATCACGATGAGGATAAGACTAGGGTGTTTAGGCTAGAAGCTGAGTCCTAGTAATAATAAGTGTACCCCGAAGAATGTACCCCAACCTTGCTACTAAATAAAGTTATCCATCTCTTGTACCCCACCACAACTTGTTCAACTCTACCTTTGTTTTCAGATGGCGGAAGATGGATGGACCCAAGGCGTGTGCCAGGAGGAGCCTGGTTTTGCTCGCCTTCTCATCAACTCCCTAGAGCGCCTCGGTATCACTGAGCGCCCTAGGTACTACAGCAGAGAGTACGAGCAACTCGGCACTCTTCGCTGTAGGGTGGTCCTCTCCATCGCTAGAAGCAACCGCCACACCAACATCGAGCCGTGGCGCGTGACCGCCACAGGGTTTCGACACCGGGACACCTATCCTTTGGCCCTCAGAAAAGCCCTCCGCTACCTGTGCCGAATCTACGAAGAACACCTCGTCCCCACACCAATGAGGTACTTCCCTCCCGCCATCAGAACCCCAGTTTGGCAGGCCCGCATGAGAAACCTGGAACGACGCCGCCACCAAGAAGACCTGCTATACCACGTAGTCGCCTACCTTGTCTCCCTGGATAAGCTCTTTGATGACCAGGCCAGACACTTGAGGGAACAAATCAGTCGGGCCGAGCAAGCTGAAGTCACAGTGAGAATGCACCAAGTCCGAGTGGCTCAAGCTGAAGCAAGGACCGCGGCCGCCATAAGCAGTGAAGCCGTTGCCCAGGAAAGCCTCAGGAGAATCCAGGACCAACGCATGCAAGAATGGACCAACGGCGGAACACCTGTTCCAGCCATTGGAGAAGCTCAAGTCCTGCTGGGAACACCCCTTGTAGGATGGGTAGGAAATATCGAAGTCCCCCCAGCACCACCAGCAGTCACCGAACCCCCAACAGCGACCGCTGAAGCCGCAGCACAGCCTCAGGAAAACGGAAACCCCGAAGGCGGGAACGATGACGAGTTGCTCATTCCGCTGGAAGAACACTCGACCCCAGAAGATGGCTCTCCTCGCGAGTAGCAGGCCCCAGTGACCCTGACCCAGGGAATGAAGCCGTACTGGTCCAAGTCGCGCCCTTAGTCCTTAGTCGTGTAGTGTGTCCGCGTAGTCGGGATGTATCCTCCTCGCTGGTTTGTAATAAAAACTTATTTGTGCTTGCTTGTTTGCTATGTGCTTGTTGTGTGCTTACCGGCAGGAGTAGACCCTGCCTTTTCAAAAAGAAATCCGATATAATCCACTTAAACATCACATAAAACTAGACCTCTTAGAAAACCCGTTTCGTTACGGATGGTTTCCGGGCGCCTGTCGGGACCCACCGATCGGACGGCCGAAGGATCGCAAGCCGATCGGAGGGAGCGTCTCCACGACCCGGGAAGTTAACCAAAATGAAGATGGAGGAGAGAACGTGGTCCTGCCACCGCCACCCCCTCCCGTTGACTTGGAACAAGTCTTAGCCAACCAGACTGTCCTGATGGAGGCTATTTTCAACGCCGTCAACCGCCCGAGACCCCGAGTTTTGGGCATGAACGAGAAGCTGATTGAGTTCCTCAGGACTAAGCCGCCCACCTTTGGCGGGTCGGTGAATCCTTTGGATGCTGACGATTGGCTGAGAGCCATTCTGAGAGAGCTAGAGCCCTTCAACTGTGAGGACCGCGACAAGGTTCTCCTGGCAGCTCACCAGCTCACCGGGACAGCCCTAGCCTGGTGGGAGAATTACTGCGCAGCAGCCAAGGACCCCTCCGCCATCACGTGGGATGAATTTGTGGAAGAGTTCCGTCGCTACCACATTCCAGAAGCCACCCTGAAGCGGAAGGTGGATGAGTTCCGTGAACTCCGCCAAGGTAACATGTTTGTGGAGGAGTACACATACCAGTTCATAGAACTGGCACGCTATGCCCCCGAGGAAGTAGATAAAGACTCCAAAAGCAAGGGATGTTCAAGAAGGGGCGACTACGGAAGCGAGGACACCGCCGACTCCTCGGATCTACCGGACTTTAACACCCTCATGAACATGGCAATACTCACGGAGAGAGCAAGGGTCGAAGAAAAGAAGGAAAACAAGCGCAAGTTTATGGAGCACAAGGCCAAGCGACAAGAGCGGTCCCGGAGGCCGAGAAACTTTGGACACCCCATGTCCGGGTTCCAAGCTCCCATGCGATGCGGAACCCAATCCCAAGCCACAAGCTCGCAAGCCCCCGGAACCCGAGTTCAAGCCCTACAACAACCAAAGTGCCATGAAACCCCCACGAGAACAACACCCAGCCGGATCACCGCCAACAACAATAACGGCTCCCGAGTGTGTTTCAAGCGCCGAGAAACCGGGCACTTCATCGCCAACTGCCCGTATGCCAAAAAGCCAACCACCACCACCTACTCCAACTCGGTGAACGGGCTAAGGCCACTAGTGTCTGGAGCCAACCGCATGCCGGTGCGCAGCAACAATAACTTCGGCAACAACAATAGCAACCAGCAGATGAGGCAGCCCCAGCAGTCGTATGGGCGAGCCCGGGTCAACCACATCAATGCGCAGGAGGCACAGGAAGCACAAGGCGTAGTGCTCGGTGAGTTCCTGGTCAGCTCAGTCTTGGCTACCATATTGTTCGATTCGGGAGCATCGCACTCATTCATATCCTCAAGCTTTGTGGAAAAGCATAGCATACCCACAGTACTACTAAAAGCACCCCTATTAACTCGAACACCCGGAGGTGACATTAAGTGTCAATTGGGATGCCCCCGGGTAAGGATTATTTTAAGTGGGGTAGAGTTCCTAGCAGACCTGGTAGTACTAAAATCCAAAGGGATAGATGTGATCCTTGGGATGGACTGGTTAAGCCAACACCATGGCCTCATAAGTTGCGCCGATAAAGTAGTGCACCTGACCAACCCAGACGGGATACAAGTAACCCGCCACACCCGAGGACACGGGCGGATATAATGGTTTTCAACATAGAAGCCAAGTCCATAGAAGATGTCCCCGGTAGTACGAGAATACCCAGATGTGTTCCCCAAAGAACTCCCTGGAATGCCACCAGACAGGGATATAGAGTTCGTAATCGACCTTATCCCTGGAACCTCTCCCATAGCCAAGAGACCCTATAGGATGGCAGCCCCGGAGTTGGCAGAATTGAAGAAGCAGTTAGCAGAACTCCAGCGAAGTGGGTTCATCAGACCAAGCTCATCACCATGGGGAGCCCCAGTGCTTTTCGTGGAAAAGAAGGATAAGAGCATGAGGATGTGCGTGGACTATCGCTCGCTGAACGAGGACACTATTAAAAACAAGTACCCTCTTCCCAGAATAGATGACCTGTTTGACCAACTGAAGGGAGCCAAGTATTTCTCGAAGGTGGATCTAAGATCAGGGTACCACCAGCTCAAGATTAGGGAAAGTGACATCCCCAAGACCGCCTTTGTCACTCGCTATGGGCAGTATGAGTTCACGGTGATGTCCTTTGGACTAACCAATGCACTAGCGTACTTCATGAACCTCATGAATAAGGTGTTCATGGAAGAGTTGGACAAGTTTGTCGTAGTCTTCATTGACGACATACTTGTTTACTCCAAGAGCGTGGAGGAGCATGAACAACATCTTCGAGTAGTGCTGGGAAAATTGAGGGCACACAAGCTATACGCCAAATTCAGCAAGTGTGAATTTTGGCTAGAGAAAATATCCTTCCTTGGGCATATTCTGACTGCAGAAGGAGTAGCTGTAGACCCCGGGAAAGTTGAGACAGTCTCCAACTGGCAGCAACCGACCAACGTGAGCGAGATCAGGAGTTTCCTAGGTTTAGCAGGGTACTACCGGAGATTTATCGAGGGATTCTCCAAGATCGCCCGGCCCATGACAGAGCTGCTCAAGAAGGAGAAGAAGTTCAACTGGACCGAGGCCTGCGAGAGAAGTTTCCAAGAGTTGAAGAAGAGGTTGACCACGGCCCCCGGTGCGACCCCCGCCGGACATTCAACGGGACTTTGTCGTGTATTGCGACGCCTCCCGACAAGGGTTGGGATGTGTTCTCATGCAAGATGGGAAGGTAGTGGCATATGCCTCCCGTCAGCTCAAACCCCATGAGTAGAATTATCCCACCCATGATCTAGAGTTTGCAGCCGTAGTGCATGCCCTGAAGATCTGGAGACACTATCTGATTGGGAACAAGTGTGAAATCTACACAGACCACAAGAGTCTAAAGTACATCTTCACCCAGCCCGACCTGAACCTAAGGCAAAGAAGGTGGCTAGAGCTAGTCAAAGACTATAACCTAGAGATTCACTACCACCCAGGGAAGGCCAATGTAGTAGCAGATGCCCTGAGCCGGAAAACCTACGAGAAGGCAGCACCCAAGAGTGCCCAGTTGCAAGAGGAGATGGCACGACTCAACATACACATTGTCCCCCAAGGCTACGTCCGCCAGCTGAGTGTTCAGCCTACCTTAGAAGAGAGGATCCGGAAGGCCCAAGGAACCGACGAGAATCTGATGAAGATCCGCAAGCATACCGGAGAGAACAAGGCCCCTGACTTCAGAGTAGATGACCAAGGCATCCTGTGGTACAAAAACAGGATATGCGTGCCTGAAGGTGGAGATTTTCGACAGACCATCATGGATGAGGCACACAACTCGGCATACTCCATTCACCGGGATCCACCAAGATGTACATGGACTTAAAACGAAGTATTGGTGGAATGGGATGAAAGCGAGACATTGCACGGTTCGTCGCCCACCGTGACACTTGTCGGAGGATCAAAGCCGAACATCGAAGCCCGCGGGCAGATCGTTGCGGCCTCTCGCCAATTCCGGTATGGAAATGGGACGAGATAGGCATGGATTTCGTAGTAGGGTTGCCAAGAACTCAGAAAGGACATGACTCCATATGGGTGATCGTGGACCGACTCACTAAAGTCGCTCACTTTCTACCCGTACGGACCACTTATGGTGGAGAGAAGTTGGCAAAACTCTACATAGAGAATATAGTAAAGCTGCATGGAGTGCCTAGCAGAATAGTCTCAGATAGAGGGACCTAGTTCACCTCTAGATTCTGGAAAAGCCTGCACAAGGCCATGGGCACCAAGCTAGACTTCAGCTCAGCATACCACCCGCAGACAGACGGACAGACCGAAAGGGTGAATCAAATCTTAGAAGATATGTTGAGAGCATGCGTCCTCACCTATGGCAAAGATTGGGAGCAGAGCCTGCCATATGCAGAATTTTCCTACAACAACGGCTACCAAGCAAGCCTAGGAATGTCACCATTCGAAGCACTATACGGGAGAAAATGTAGGACACCCCTGATGTGGTCAGAAGTAGGAGAGCGTGCCCTGGTTGGGCCCGCACTTATAAAGGAAGCCGAGGAGCGAGTAGCCGATATCCGAGAAAAGTTGAGAGCCGCCCAATCCCGGCAGAAGAGCTACGCCGACAAAAAAAGGCGTGAAGCAAGCTTCAATCCGGGAGACTTCGTCTACCTCAAGGTTTCACCCATCCGGGGGACTCGGAGATTTCAAGTACACGGGAAGTTGGCCCCTCGGTACATCGGACCGTATAAAGTGCTAAAGAGAGTCGGAGCAGTAGCATACCGGTTGGAGCTACCCGAAGAAATGTCAGATATACACCCAGTGTTCCATATCTCCCAGCTACGCTGATGTTTGAAGGTTCTTGAAGAGAAGCAAGTACCAGTGGAGACCATCGATCTACAGCCAGACCTTAGGTACCAGGAGATGCCCGTCAAGATCTTAGACACTGTGGTCAAGCAGACAAGGACGTCAGAAGTACGGGTGTGCAGAGTCCAATGGAGCAGACACGAGGTGGAAGAAGCTACGTGGGAACGAGAGGACGCACTGAAGAAGGAGTTTCCCCACCTATTCGAAACCTAGCCGAATCTCGAGGACGAGATTCATTTTAAGTGGGGTAGGTTTGTAACGCCCTCGTTTTTAGCTCCAAATAAATCACCTAATAAATCGTGCGTATTTTCAAAACTGTCCAGCCGAGCTCAATTACCCCCTTCAAACCCTAGTCACTGTCCCTCCCTCTCACCCCGGCGCGCGTACTGCGAATCCCGCCGGCACCGCCCGCCGCACGGGCCGGCACCCACGCGTGCCTTCCCAACGCCGCGGTCGACCACCGTGTCGGGGAATCCCGTGCACGCCGCGGTCCCGACGGCCGGTCCGCCTCGCCATCACCGCCGTTCCGTAAATCACGCCGATGCCCGGAAAATCATAAAATCCCGCAAAAACCCTTCCCCTAATTTTCCTAACAATTTCCCCAATTTTCTAAAACTTTTCCTCTATTTCTTTTCCTTCATTTTTCCCATTTTTCTTTCTTTTTCCTTCCTTTTCCTTCTTTCCTTTCTTTTCCTTCCCTTTTTCCGTTTTCCTCTTTTCTTTTTCCCTTTCCCTTTCTTTCTTCTCTCTCCCTCCCTTCCTCCTTCTCCCTCCCGCGTGGCCAGGACCCTGCCCCCCCGACCAGCACCCCTGGCGCCGTTGACTCAGGGCCCGCGCGCCTGCACGCCGCCCCCTCCTCAGTACGCCTCCAAGGCGGCAAGAACCCCCCCCTCCTCCTCACGCCACCGCGGGCCCGCGCCAGGCCGGGTCCCCGGTGCCCGGCCCGGAACGCGGCCGGCCGCCATTACTCCGAGCCGTCGCATCGGGCGGGTTGACGCCGCCGACACCACGGCCGGCCTAACCCTCCCCGCACGTGTTGACCCGCCGCGGCTTGAGCCGTCCCGTCGCCGGCCGCCGCGGAGTCCCGCCGGACTTCGAGAAGACGCGCGAGCTTCCGGCGGCCTCCCGCCGGGAAATATCCACCCCCCCCCCCCGCCCCGAACCGCCTTAGGCCGCCTATAAAAGGCCAGCACCACCATCCCTCGCCGCACCGCACCGCAATCGAGCATCCACAAGTCCTCCCCAAGCTCCACGGCGCCGCCGCCCCTAGCACCGCCGCCTCTCTCGTCCGGCCGCCGCCGATCCATCTCCTCGCGCCGTCCTAGCTCAAGGTGAGCACGGGGGATGAGATCCCCCTCGTCCCCCTCTTCGCGTTGCCCCATTCCCGCCGCCGCCGCCGAGGCCGGGGCCGCCGCGCGCCCCTCCCTCCAGAGCCGGCCGCCGCCCGCTTCCCCCTCCTCTGTTCTGAACCGTGAGGAGAGGAAGAAGGGGCGGTTTTGCCAAAAACCCCCTGGCCTCCCTCCTATTTCTCCCCACCGAGCCCCTCCTTCTATTCCCTTCTTTTCTTTTCCAAGATACCCCCCTAAACCTTAAGTTTCTTTACCAAAACACCCCTGTTATTTTTAGATAGACCCCTAGGCTAGTTTAATTAAACCCCCACCCTACCTAAATATTATATTTAGGTCCTTTTAATTCAAACTAAATTACTAACCAACCCTAGTTAATTATAAACACCTCTCTAACCCGACATTTCATGCGCGGGTTTAATCCCAATCACGCCCAACCTTCCCCATTAATAGAAATTACCAATAGGCCCTTAGCCCTTGTAACCCCTCCTTAACCCAACACCTTATGCACAATTTTATTCCCGATTAAATCCAAGGTTCACCACACCCTTCCCAGAAGTACCCCCGCCGAACCAACCCCCCTCCTTAAGACTTATATATACCCCCCCTCTCCGCTCATTTCCCCTCCTCGAGCTCGACAGGAAATATGTGTGCTAATATTGCTTGCTTGCCTATGTATGCACTATAGCCGACGGAGTAGACGGAGGAAGGTACCCCGAGCCGGAGGTCGAGGCCGACTACTGCGAGCAGGAGCCCGAAGTCCCGAACGCCGAGCCGGCACTCCCCGAAGACTTCGAAGACGGCAAGTTCACCCTCATCCTTTGATGCATGTTTCTGTCCTAGTTTTATAAATACACCCTATACCCGTTTTATAAATTGCATATTGCTTTACTGCAAAACATGGTAGGATAGCCACCCTTGACTGCTATGATTGAACCTTGTTTTGGCCTAAATGAGTGCTTTAAAAATGTGTGAGTGCTTTCAAAATGTGTGAGTGCTTTGGAAACAAAAGGGGGATATGTTTGGAAAAATGAGTAAAGAACTGGGTAGACGGGATGGACGTTTTTGTCAGGAGTATGGGTGAGCTCGTGCCTGTGTGGTTGAGCGTGTTGGGAGTTGTCCATCTTGTCGGTTAAGGACCGGGTTGTGTGACATCTCACCTGACCCAAATCATCGTACAACCACTCGACCGTTGTATTTGGCAACGGCTTAGCATAAATCCCACTAGTTAATCTACTTGCCATCTGGTGTGCGGGTGAGCAGCGGGAGACCAAGGAGTAGGGGTACGCTCTGTGTGAGGTACGCCCTGGTTATGTGGTATAACCCCTTGGGTGCTTCCGTGGTGGCTCGTAGTGTTAGCTAAGGTGGGTAATGGCTTTGATAGGATCCGTACCGCACCGAGGTGTCCGTGTGACGGTACCCTACTTGTGGGTAAAGATGTACAACCTCGCGAGTGTCAAACCTGTTCGAATAGCCATGTCCACGGTATTGGACGAGTCACGGTGTGGTCACAAAAACTAGTGTTTGGGATGGGATGTTTTCTGGCGTGAGTTGTTTTCCGGTGAAGTGTGTGTGGCTGTGTGCCTGGGCTACGACGGACGGGAAGTCCGGTAGTTCCACAGTGGTTTCCCTAAAACTGTTGAGTTACTTGGGTTTTGGAATTGATTTAAACCCCTGCATGAGTAAGATTGCAAAATCAACCATAACCTGATCCTTGTTATACTTTATGCATGATTCTGCTTATAAGCCCCTCCGTGGGTGGGGTTGGATTTGCTGAGTACGTATGTGCTCACCCTTGTTTTACTAACTATTTTACAGAGGAGGATCCCGATTTCATTCCCGAAGACGTTGAGTAGGTCGCTGCCCTACACCCAACCGTGCCTGTGTACCCAGGGCCCTACCGAAAGCTTCCATGGTGTGATACTCTGAGGAGGCTATGGAAGCCTTTGCTATCGTAGTTTGGTCGTTAGCGTTTGTGTTGTTCCTTGTAGCGTTGGCACTACCGTGCCCTCTGTGTCGTCGTGATGTAAAAGACTGATCCACCTGTTGTAATAAATGTGTTACCAGCCTCCTGGGACTGGTATTTGTGTCACATTTAGTCACCTCTGATGAGGGGACGCTTCAGACTAAAGGTCTATTTTGAGCGGGATTTTAATTCTTTTCCCATTTCCCCTCCTCATTTTCTCAATCTTTCTCTTTGCAACATTTTTAAAAAATGGTACGTTTAATAATTGAACCATACAAAATTATATTTCGTTAAGCGTTAACAACCTTTACTTTCCAATATAAAAAATAATTTAATAGTTGAAATAATTACTTTCTTTTCGGACTCGACAATATTTGTCTTCGGAAAATTGTCAAACTTTGTGGTTACTTCTCACAGGGCATCTGAAAGGTTTTAACAAGTTTGAGTTCAAACAACTAAAGGAATACACTCATAGAACATTACACAAATGATTTGAACCCTAATTCCTATATATCTTCCGGAAGTAAGTATGCTTGTGAACTTCCACTTTTTTGAGATTCGTGCAAACATTTCTAGCCATTGGATCATCAAACCCTAACCCCCCTCACTTCCAAGAGGCTGCAGCCACCTCCCACCTGGTGCGCCCACCGCCATCCGGTGCCAGCTCCTCCCGACGGCCGGCCGTCGGAGCGCTCCGCGCGCGACGCCGGCAAGCCGCCGTGGCCCCCCGCCGCCTCCGGAGCCTCCCACCGTTCGACGCGCTCGCGTTCACCCGCCATCACCGCCTCCCCGCGGCGAGCTCCCGGTGCGGAGCTCGCGCGCCACCATGGCGGCCTCCCCGCTCCCTCCCCGGTGCTCGCTACCGCCGGCGCGGCCTCCCGGTGTGCCGTCGCGGCCACCGCGGCTCACGCGGCCCACCGGAGCCGGAGCTTGCACGAGCAACGCCGCCGCGTGGCTTGCCGGCCGCCTGGCTACCGCGCCGCCGCCCTCGCCGACCACCGGAGTTGGAGGAGGCGATCCAACATTTTTTATAAATATTGAAATGCTGATTCAACATTTTTATAAAATGTTGAAAAATATTGGTCTATGTTTTTGAGAATGGTTGGATCAACATTTTTGAGAAAATGTTAAAAAATAATTGTTTCAACATTTCAAAAAATGATGATTAAAAAATATTGATCAACTTTTTTATTGTTTCAACACTTCCAAAAAATGTTGATGGAAAACTGCAGACAATACTCCCGAAAAATGTTGACGAAAAAATGTTTTGCTAAAAAATGTTGACGAAAATGTTGGTAACACTTTGAAAATTGTTGACGGAAAAATGTTGGCAACACTTCGGGAAATCTTGATGAAAAATGTTGATGAAAAATGGTTGCAAACACTCCCGAAAAATGTTGACGAAAAAATGTATGCAACACTTCCGAAAAATGTTGACGAAAAAATGTTGGCAACACTTCTGAAAAATGCTGATGAAAAAATATCGACAACAGTTTCAAAAAATTATTAAAAAATAAAGATAAAGCACGTGTGGAAATTGGGAAAACTGAATTGTTTTAAGTGAGCTGTTTTTGGGCCAACGTGGGTTTTATTGTTATCACGTTTATCCACCTTCCGGAAGTTATATAGGAGCCCCTGCATGTAGTGGCGAAGCCAGCTTGCCGATTTAGGGGGGGCTGCCGCTGCATTGCTCCTCCTTCAGCCCCCTTTCCCACTTCATCTTCAACCTCCAGATTAGGGGGGCTTGGGGGTGGGGCGCTTACATGGTGGTGCTAGCAGTAGGGGGGCTCCAGCCCCGGCCGCCCACCGCTAGCTTCGCCACTACCTGTATGCACCTTCTGGAAGCCATATGGGACCCCTTCTAGTACCGACCCTAAAAAAACTAGGCTCCAGTACCATAATCTAAAAAAAAGTTCTACTGCCATAGGATACTATATTAACCCAGCGCTTATTTTTATCGGGGTCAAGCAGCCACTACTTTTTTTTTCTATCTACAGTTCATCCTGTTTTTAGAAAGCAAATATGTTTGCGGACGTTTGGTTGCATGCATTGCTAGGTTAGAAGCTTCCCAGATTCGGTATATACCATAATAAGGAAACAAGACACCGAAGAAACAAAAGAATAGATCACTAACAGCAACTCCAACAGTTTGGCAAACCAACTTGGCATCCATATAATTTTGGCAAAATAAGAAAAACTGGTCTCCAACAGTTTGGCAAACCAACTTGGCAAAAATAGAAACTTGGCAAAACTCACCTCCCCACGCGCATCGCGGATCGTGGTTGCCATCATTGTTTCCCTCTAGGTGGGAGGGTGAAAAAGAAATAAAGAATAGAGAAAGATTCCTGATGTAAGTTTTTCAAGAGGTGGAAGGGCACATATATAATTTTGTTTCTCTCAGGATTCCTGATGTAAGTTAGATCTGGATTTGGCAAGTGAATTATGCCAAACTGTTGGAGACGAATTCTTATTTTATTTTGCATAGCTTTTTAGAAGTTGGCAAAACATAGGATTTGCCAAGTAAATTTTGGCAAACTCTTGGAGATGCTCTAAGGGCGTTTTGACAGGCTCTGCCAAACCAACTCTGGAGCTGCTGATCCACCACAAAGTAACTCCATCATGGAGCTGAGCTCTCAATTTGAAGCTAAAAAATGTGTTTGGTAGAGATAACAACTCCAACTTCGGAAACAAAGAATTTAAATGGATTGCCCTCTTTTGCCCTCCAAATAAAGAGCCGTTTCTTTTTTATATTCTTCCTGGACGTTACACACTCCTTGTATAGTGCATATACCTGAGGATTTTTCAGGCCGGGTCGGGTTCGGGTCAGACCGAAAAACCCGATTATTTCGGGTTGAGAAAATCCTGCCCATGACCGCCCACTGGACGCGTCGGGGCTCAATTTTCGAGCCGGACCGCCCGAGCATTTTATAGTGTAAAATAGCTAAAAACAACATTTGGGGTTGGGCTCGGGTCAATTTTTTTTCTCGGGCTGCAAGATCTCTGCCCACACCCGTATAGTAAGGTCCATGGGCGGGTTGGGGCCGGGCCGGACCCGGGCCGGGGCGAGCTAAAAATGCTTAGGTATAGTGGTGCATGACGTTGGGCTGTTTTTTTTCCTTTTGCAATTATCAAATGACTTTTTGCAATTTCGAAAGAACGAACCACAGCATGTAATTTTGGCTTATCAGCCACCACGAGCCAACAGCAATTTTCTCTCGGAATAAACCAGCCACCAGCGATTAGCCAGAAATACTTTTCTCTCAGAACAAATCAGCACCCGCCACCAGCCAAACAAGCGTCCTTGAAACCTCCGGTGTGAACTTGTATGTTTTATGTTCTCAGAACAGAGGGGGTACCGGGTACGATAATGTCCATTCCTTGGTGGACAGTTCTCGAGCCTTTTATCTGCGAGCCAATTTACGGCGCTGCGGCAGACTTGCTATTCCATCTGACTCGCAAGCTGCTGTGGTGAGCCTTCCTCCGCGAGATAGATACGCGCGTGCGATGTCAACGCCTACGAAATTCGTGACCAGGCCTGCTAATGGTACGAATACTGAAACCCGAATGAACAGCCCGACCCAACCCGTGAAATCCTAGCTTAACCCAACCTTAGTTTATTTAGCCAAAACATATGTAGCAGCCTAAAGAAACTAAAACAATTTAAGAATTGTAAGGCTACCACTACCGGTCTTATTTATATACACAAACGAGATCAATTCAGTGCTCCAAACGTTCTTGGCGGCATTAGCTCAAACATCTTGCGCGTGTTTTTCTTTAGCATCCAATTGTATTCAGGAAGCTCGTGGGGAGACCTGGCCGCTGCCTGCCTCTTACTAGTGTAATCAAAGTTGAAGAGATACCCGGAATGCCAGGTTAGGTCTTAGGTGTAATCATTCACCAAGGATCCACGGGTGCTTTCGCCAAAACCCAGCTCCGATGTCAACGTGGTCCCTTTTCACGCCGCTGCCACGCACCTGTACACATTCGCGACATGCTCACTTAAAATGACAATGAAGCTGGAAGCGAAAGCACTTCAAAAATAATTTTCCGGCCCAATAGCAGCACCATCACAATTTATTGGAGCCAACCAAGGCCAGTAGATTTATCAGTAACGTAGCTGACAAGTTTAATTGCAGCACAGTATCCGAGTCTATGAACTCTGTTCGTCAATTGTTAACGTTTCCGACCATGGATTGAACTAGGAATGAACTAATCTACCCTGTCCGAACGTCATCCATAAGAAAACGGAGGGAGTATGTAAATGCCATCAAACACGAAATACTTCTTCAGTATACTGAAGGGAAAGTTGCTTCTTCTGTTGCTACAATTTGGTAAGCAACAACCACAACAGCATATCAAAAACAATATTTCTGGTGAAATGTTCCAAAAAAAAAACAGCAGAAAGGTACCTTTTGCCGGAAAACACATGTGCCCTTTCGAAACATTGCAGGTTCATTGTTGTAGTTCATTTGAAATTGCTGAAAAAGCAGCTCGTTTTTATCTTTTGATAATGTCCCCTGAGGAGAATATTGAAGCATTAAAGAACATGGACAGGCATGGAAGTGAACAAGACCAAAAGAAAATATTTAATGCACAGATCCAAGAGAAAATATTTAATGCACAGATGATGAAAGGAAAAGAAACCTTCAATGTCTCGTGAGCTTCCTCTTCACTTCTTCCAGATTTCACTAACATCCAAAAGCATGTGTTGTATTGGTTGCCAGTGTGACCTGAACTTAAGATGTAATGAATAAGTTCATGTCTTTACTTTTTTTTCTTGGCTATTTTAAGTGATGCAACAGCCCAGTCTGAAGTAGGATATTGTGAAAGAAAAACGAAGTGGCGTGGAATCTATAGCCATACAAGCTTTGAAGCTTAATACATTCAAGATACTTGAGATGAAATCAGGCATATCCATACTTGATTTAACTGAGCTAAGTTGTGATTATGTTTGCAAGAAGAATTAACTTACATTCCGCTTGTCTCCATGACAAGTATTCACATAGGATTTTTAGCTTTGGACAACACAGAGCTTCTGCCTCAAAACATGGCAATGGCATTAATTCCTTGTGGGGAAAGAAGGTTTTCCATTTCTCCATGTAAAGAGAAGTGAAATATGACGAACAGGAAGAAAGGATTAAGCTGCAAGTTGGCACAATCGTATTTATTCAAAAGATCGACCAAAGCACAAATACCACACAAATGGATAAAAATGCTAACTACCTCTCCTGTCTACGATATAATTCAGTCTTCTCATGGAACACAAAGCTGCAGCAATAACAATAAAATGAGAACGACTGTTTGCACTGAATGCCAATAAAAACAAGAATGATTGTACACAAAGAATGTTTGAGTTAAGGGATATAAATGTGTATTAACAGTTCCGTCGTTGCTGTATGGTTCACTTACAGTTTTCATATATCTTTGTTGGGACAATTGTGTTTTTACCCGCACTCTGAATTCTAATTGTGATTAACTGATTATACCCTCACTTTTTAGCCTTTATGATTTTGCCCTCCCCTTTATAATATCTTTATTGTGATTTTACCCCTAGTAGGGGCAAACGAAGCCTTCCCTTTGAAAAGGTGAGGGTAAAATCACAAAATTAAAAAAGTGAGGGTAAAACCACAATTAGAATTCGGAGTGAGGGTAAAACCGCAATTAGAATTCAGAGTGAGGGTAAAAACACAATTGCCCCATCTTTATTTATCTTGCGGAATACTAAATTTATTTATTTCAGATAAGTTCAGTACATGAGAGTGGAAAGACTGAAAGAGTCATAGAAAACATAGGTTTTGTTTTCTCCCCTGGAAGAATACATATTTAAATAGGTACCACATACCTATACTCGCTGCCGAAACCATAGCCAAAGGCGATGTCAGGATATTGCTCCATCATCAAAGAAGCACATTCATTCATCAAGTCTAGAGCAACAGCATCATTTGGCTTGTCAAATGAACGAATTGTTGTGAATCTGGAAAAATAATTGAATTCAGTCCGTTAAGTAAGGCGGAGTAGGTATCCAACAGAGAATCGAAGATGCTTTATATATACAATACATATACAGAAAAGGGGTTCCTCACTGATTAAATTGACAGGCATTGATGCGAACAACAACCCAATTACAGGGTGGAAGCATGTGGTTGATGTCAAACTGCTTCATAAACTCATGCCTATATTTTCCTTTTTCCCAAATATACCAGTTAGGTCAATGTTGTATAGCTCGACGTCAGTTGAAAGGAATCTAAATCCAAATAACTGAAACTAACCTTCACGGAGGATGTGTTGATGATTCTGCCAAAACTCAGACCCTATGATATCAACATGTGCTACTTCTGTTCTTTTTATGGGGTCCCCATAATCAACCTTCACAACTGTTTCTACCTAAATTTATATTAGCAAAACATTAGTAATGAAGAAGCTTCTTTGTAGGCTTGAATATATTTTACATTACCTTCTCTCGGTAAACACAGGATCCTTTACGGAACATAGCCAGTTCATCATCATAGTTCATTTGGAATTGCTGAACAAGCAACTCATTCTTGTCCTTCGAAGATGTTCCCTAAAGAATAGATGGTGAATTAAACATAACTAAATGACACAAGAAAGAATCTAAACTCTAGTTTACACTACCTTCAACAATAGTTGGGCCTCCTGTTCACTTTTTCCAGATTTAACCAACATCCAGAAGCAGGTGTTGTACTGATTATTTATATGACCTGAAAGGCACAAAATAAGTAATGCATATGAATTAATTATTCGAGCTGTTGCTAAGTTCTGAAGCATACATAGATCTCATAACATAGTTTTATATTATGCTGCTTGAGCTTCATAGGTTTGTACAAGTGTGTTAATCATAATGAGAGCCATGATTTTCTTGTAGGATATCAGTGCAAAAATATTAACAAAACAGGAAGCCTCATTTGGTTATACAAGAAAATTCTGACTGCAGTTCCAGTAGCTTACAGCAAAATCTTACTGATCTTGTAGGATATCAGTTCAAAAATATTAACAAAACGGGAAGCCTCACTTGGTTATAAAATAAAATTCTGACTGCAGTTCCAGTAGCTTACAGTCCACTTGTCTCCATGCCAAATAATCACGAATAGTCTTCAAATTTGGATAGCATACAGCTCTCGCATCAAAATATGGTGGCTCCTTCAACTCTTTGTTTGGAAAGATTTCTTTCCACTTCATCACGTACACAGAAGTGAAGTAGGAAACACATAACGAGAGAATTTTGCTACAGTGATTAATGGATAAGTTAATAGCATGAACCAAAAACAGGTGCTCATGGTTCAGAAGCAAGTGTAGTTTTGTAAAAATGAACATTGCAAACATTCAGTGAGATACCTTTCTCTTCTGTTATACAATTTGGTGTCCTCTCTGAAAACAAAACTGCAAAGTAAAGGTGGATGTGAAATCTTACTATTATAGAGCTTTAAAAAGTTTAATTAGCTAAAGCAGTCAACAATGTGCTTCGATTATATATGGAAAAGAAAGGCTGGACACCAAGAAATTCAAAACAGGTATTCTTTTCACAGAAGGACACTTATGTTGAATAAAAGCTTATAATGGAACCGTTACGAGAGGATGTCATACCTGTACTCATCACTAACACCATAAGCAAAGACTATGTCAGGGAATTTCTCGAGCATAGTAGTGGCACAAGTGTTCATCAATATTAGAGCATTCTCATCGTTTGGTTTCTCAAAGGCATGTTTCTCCGAGAATCTACGTAACAGAAACTGAAGTTAGTGGATAGAAGTTCTAGGCAATGTCGATTGACATGAATAAAGCAAAACTAGAAATTCGATTGACATGGCCACCTGGTTAATGGATTCGTTTGCACACTACTCCGTCCTAATTTTAATTATCTTTGATCATTCGTCTTATTCAAAGCATTAGTTCAAATATACAAAATTATAAGTTACATTTAAACTTTATTTAGTGATAAAACAAATTGTAACAAATTATTTGATAATATTGTAAATATTTTGAATAAGACGAATGGTCAAAGGTTAAAAAAAAGTAGTAACCATATTTAGTGAAGCAGTGCATAACTCAGAGTGGGAATCAAAGACAAAGGAAAACAACAGACAAAATGAGACTATCCAACTGCCACAAACGCTTCAATCACTAGTGGAAACAACAATTTGTGGTGAATCAACTTCTTCTTTCAGCCAAGTCAACAAGTCGTGTACCTGTGGAAGTGGCAGCCGTCTATGCGAACAACGATCCAGTTGGATGGAGGGAGGCGGCGGTCGAACTCGAATTCCCTCTTGACATACTCGTACTTGCTGTTGGCCATCACTCCCTCCCCCAATGCACAACAACGCGCCCGGTCCCGGAGCTATGCGCAAGGAAACACGGCGAAAGACACGAGGAAGGCGGCGCGCGCTGACGAGAGATGGAGCACCGCGGTGAGCAGCGCCGAGGATCCCCGCTAAGCTTCGGAGTCCAGCGCGGGACGGGGGTGGCGGCGACGGCGTCTAATCAGTAATAATCACGGTGGCGCGGCGGCTTGGTTTACAACGCAAGTAGGTAGACCGATATGTAGACCCCTGGACCACGTAGACCGTCGGATCGGAAACGATCCGTAGATTCCGAGCAGGCGGAGGGAGGCGAGCGGAAGCGTCGTGTGGGCCGATATGTGGCCTAATCTTCGACTCGGCCCAGTTTGATTACGTTCGAGCCTAGGAAAATGATAAACGTCTGTTTTACCTCCCTGGACAGGAGCTGAGTTAACAATTCCTCCCTAGACGTGAAAACCGGGGCGTACCACCTCCCTCAACTTCCAATACTGTTCAATTACCTCCTTACCGTAGTTATAAGCGGTTTTGACATTTTTAAAAAAAAAAATAAATCTTATAAACACTGACATTCATCATGTATGCCTATATTATGACCATCGGCTATAGCTACAGTCCAACAGAAAACAAACCAATTTCAGCAGCAATAACAAAAGCTTAGGCAACAACTCTTACGAACGCACACAAAGACAAACAAAGGTACATGTTTTGAGGATTCCCATGGAAAACAAATCATTCAAGAAACATATTACTGGCGAGAGCAAAATTGTTTGGGAAGCAAACCTCCCGAGTACAGCTTTGATTTTGATTGCTACACACTTAACTGTCATCGACTGATGAGAAGATGGAAACACGTTGAGAGGGGCCCAAAAACAAGTCGTCTACTGTGTTTAAACTCCAACAGGCAACACCAGTGAACAATCAAACATATTAGAGGCTATCGAATTCCTTTTGTTATGATGACTCGGTTGGAATCACCGAGTTGTAGTGCTCACCGAGACCATAGGCATGCCTATGAAAGGACAGCTTGATGCTAGTAGCATCGCCAGCATTACCACCTTCCGATCTAGATATGTATTCTTGGCCCATTTCGACGTCCGGGAAGGAGCCCGAGTAGACCACGATGTGCTTCCTGAGGCAGTGGGTCAGCGCACCAAGCTCGAGATGTCCACCCCACGCTGCAGTGGACTCGATCTCCTGGCAGTACTTCTCGAAGCTCTCAGAGGGATCCAACCCAGCCTCCGCCTTGCCTTCTGCTAAAAAGAATGGGAGGAAATCGGATGCATGCTCCCTCATGTACTTGGCTGTCATTTGCCGTAGGTCCTGGTAGCTGTACCGTGCAGTGCCATTGGAATGGAGCATAAGCTGGTTTTCAACAGCACGGTACAGGCAGTGGCCATCTGGCTTTATTTCTTGGACGGTCAGCCCCAAGGGCTCAAGCTTTCTTTCAAGCTTCTCGTTTTCTAGCATGCGGTCGCTGACGAGATTGCTTTGTTCTTCTTGTATCCGCTGCTCTCGAGCAGCTTCCTCCTTTGCCTTCTTCTCCCGCCGCTTTGCACCCTTGCTGGGCTTTGAGGACTCTGAATTGCTGGACATGGAAACACCAGCTATGGCCTTCACTAAGTTGTCAAGGTTACCCTTTTCTGCGCTGCCTGAGGGTTTGTACCCAAAAGAAGCAAGCTCTGCAGCATGTTTCGCCTCTAACTCAGCTGACAGGCGTGTAATCTCTTCTTCCACCTGCTTTTTCTTTGCCTTTTGTTCAGCTTTGCTTCCTTTGGCAGCAGCTTTCTTCAGGCTTGTTTCCTTATCCTGGAGTTTGGATTTCTCTTTCCTGTTTCAGACACATTAAACAGAAAATCATCATTAATAAAGTTGTGAGTTGTGACATTATTGAAAAGGTTGCAGCCCACCAGTGAAACCAGTAAACAGGTAAGGAACATCCAAGTTTCAACATCAACAAACTCTACTCAGCTGATTTTGCACCACAAAGCACAAGCAAAGATATGCAAGAGCAACAGCTTTGCAGGTCACAATCTTGTTGGGTGTGAAATGAACAGACATATGATGTATAACTAAAAAATTTATGCCTAACCAGTCAGCTGGCAGTAAACTTCTGTAGAAACTGACCAGAACCTTGAGGTTTTCAGCTGTGTAATTATGTAAATACTTGGTTCCACCAAATGACCCAACTACTACATTTGTGTAACACTTTACCATCTGACAATGTCTTCAAACATTGATAGTAGGCAAGCAAAACATATCATGCCACTGACAGTCTCATTTTTTTTCCAGTATAAAAGCTTCCTTATGAAACGGATATTTTGACAGCCTAAGGTCCATCAGATCATTACAGGATCTGAAACTCCAAACCTAAAGCAACTCATGCAGAATATTCTATTTAATTCAACAAATTGATGTGATTTTCTTAGATTTAATGAATGAAACATGAATAATAGAAGTGCTCTACTATCATAACACTGTTTCCTTGAGGCTGATTGGTTCAAAAATGGAATGTTCATGGAATCAGTCTTCTTTTCCCAGTATGCAAGCAACGTGGAGACAACACTGGTGTAAAGTCTGGCATAGATGAACTTCTATAATCCCAATTACCAGTCATGTAGCACTACAGCAGCAAGGCACTTTGTTGCATAATATGCAGCATATTAACCTACAGTCTAGAGATAGAATAACACCATTATATCTAACAGAACTTATCCATATAAAATCAGGGGACAAAATGTGGGCGTCAAGCCGTCAAGCATCACCAGCAATCATAGATAAAATCAACCATGGGTAATAGACCGTCCCATGATTTTACCTTAAGGAAATTAAGGGTCGAGAAAAGGTCCCAAAAAACAGACATTAGCCAAGATTGGCCTCCTGGGTGAGCAACCGGTCAACAAAGCAAACATTACACACAAAAATCTGTACTTGCATACATATATTATACACAAATCTCTTTTGAGAAAAAAAAGTGGCAGTTATACACAACTCTAGTAGTGAGGAAACTGTGACAATAAAACTTCCTTTTTATGTCGCTGAGGGAATTCTCAGTCTAGGTCGAGAAGAAACATGTCCAACTTCCTAAATAATCAATTTGCAAATGTTTGGATTACTGGAAATCCACATCTGCACAAGAGTGCCAAATCTAGCAAACCAAGACAGACTACAATTTTTAGACTCCCAAGCATCTGCCATGGGCGAAAATCAATCTTTCCCTCATGCGTCCTATTAAACCCATAATCAAACAATGAGCGGCAAGGGTCGTGAAAAGGCCCTGAAAGCCGGCATTAGCTAAGGGTAGGCCTTCCTGGATGAACAACTGAGGCGCACAGCAAGGGACATTTTTTGCGCGGCCCAGGGTTCGAGCCCTGGTCGGCTGGCGTGATAACTGGGTGCCCAACTTCAGTTTGTTTGTTTGTTTGAACCGCTGTGATATCTTCTAGATACTTTAAATTCTCAAAATACTGCCCTGCATTTTTAAGTTAAAATTGCGCAGAGAACCAACTTAGGTTACATGTCTATGCAATCACTTGAACAACAGCATGCAAGCATAACTTTACTCGCAGCCATATATCACTACATACACAGCTTTTATAGCTATATGCAGTTTAACTGTCGCCGTGAAACTTCCTTTCTTACAGTCCTAAAAAGGAATTGTAGTCAGGCCAAGAAGAGACATGACCACCTTCCTAGATAAATAAAATGTGCACCTGTTTGGTTCACTATATACCAGAAAGCCTATAATCTACCACCCCAACAGCAAAAGAAAGTATCGATCCTTTTCTCGAGGAGTTACCTATTAACAACCCGATAAAAAAAAACAACAAGAACAAGCATTTTCCCCCTTCTCGCTAGACGCACGACCCGACATAACTCCAGCCGAGAAGGCACGAGCTGAATCGCACCAATCCACAGCAAGCCACGGGGAAGGAAGGTGGCTACTGACCTGTGCCTGGCGAGCACCTCCTCGAGCGTCTCTTCCTTCCGCTCCGGCTCCACCGCGGCGGGCGTAGTCTCGCCGGCGGCGGCGGAGTCGGCGGCTAGGGTTTCCTCCTCCATCGGGCAAGGAACGCGACACGGGGGGCGGCGGGACTCGGTGGCGGACAGACAAAAAAAGGAAGGCCACTACAACTTGCGCGCCGTGGCCCGTGCTGTTGCTATTTCCTGTCAAGCAGGTCGGGGGGTTTCCTTTCCTTTCCTGAAACTGATCCCGATCAGACGGCGCGGAAAAAGCGATGACGTGTCCGGGCCGGACCCGCTTGCGCGCCGATGGAGAAGAAGAAGATGGGAAAGCCTCGCGCTGGTGGCGGCACCGCGGTAGCCGGCAGGTGCACGCCGGGCGGCTGGCTGTGGTGGCTGTCGGCAGGGGTGGCGGCACGGCCGTGCCGAGTGGGTCGGTCGGTGGTGACATGGTGAGAGAGAGCCCACGGCGAAATTTGGAAGGTTCGCAGCCCATGTGGCCCAGTAACCGAATTTTGTAAACCGTTTCTGGTTTCGCTTGAACGAACTTATCTCCAAAAATTCCTATGCGGATTGTTTTTCTCTTGTTTAGCGAAAAAAAAATCAAATGCGCTGCCCCTGGTTGTATGAAATATGTGTGTAACATTTTTTTTAAAAATTATAAGATGAACAGAAGGAAATTGATTTGTGAAGGTAGTAAAAGTGCATCTTGTACTCTAAAATATAATATAATGGAGAAAAAACTCTCTAGTTTGGGCCGGCCCAATCCAGTAATTACCGTTGCTGCTAAAAAAACTGCACGCTTTTGTGTCTCTGTTCGACGGTAATCATCTCTCATGCTGATCAGCTCATCGTCAGAAGAATAACATACTCCATGGAGTAAGCTCATGAGAAGAATATACTGTACGTTGGAGGCATGGAGCTCGTCTAGATTTTTGTAGTAGTAGTAGTAGTGCATGCATACACACACCTACACCTACATCTACATGGTGGATCCGTCATCCTTTAATTTCCTCCCGGTGACGACGGATGCTGATGAGATTCTGATATGATGATCTGCAACTTTCTACCCGCAGCGGGCGTCGTGTGGCGTCCGGACGTGACATGTGTGGACGGCCGGTTCCAGGACGTATCAAAATCGGGACTCCCCATTGGCCGGCCTCATATCCCCTTATCCACTGCGCCACCACCCAAACCAGAGCGTCACCTCTTAGCTGCGCGTGCCAGCGCCGGCGCTCTCCACTCCTCATCCACCGTCTTGCTGCGCCTCCAGCTTCCGCTCGGAGAATCAAAGCTCTAGCTAGCTAGCCGACGAGAGATGGCCATGGCCACGCAAGCCTCCGCCGCGACGCGCCACCTGCTTGCCGCGGCCTGGTCGCCGGCGTCCAAGGCGGCGCCGCGGTCGTCCCCATCGCAGCTCGCGCTCCCGTCGTCGTCGTCCTTCCGGGGCCCGGCCCCGCTCCGCGCGGCCGCCGAGGAGTCTGCGGCGGCGACCGCGGAGGCGCCCAAGGGTTTCGTCCCCCCGCAGCTGGACCCCAACACGCCGTCCCCGATCTTCGGCGGCAGCACCGGCGGGCTGCTCCGCAAGGCGCAGGTGGAGGAGTTCTACGTGATCACGTGGACGTCCCCCAAGGAGCAGGTGTTCGAGATGCCGACGGGCGGCGCCGCCATCATGCGGGAGGGGCCCAACCTCCTGAAGCTGGCGCGCAAGGAGCAGTGCCTGGCGCTCGGCACCAGGCTGCGCTCCAAGTACAAGATCAACTACCAGTTCTACCGCGTCTTCCCCAACGGCGAGGTCCAGTACCTGCACCCCAAGGACGGCGTCTACCCGGAGAAGGTCAACGCCGGCAGGCAGGGTGTCGGGCAGAACTTCCGCAGCATCGGCAAGAACGTCAGCCCCATCGAGGTCAAGTTCACCGGCAAGAACACCTTCGACGTCTGATAAATCTCGTTCTCTCGATCTCCGCTTATTAGCTGGTGTTTCTTCGGTGGTTGATGGAGGAGTCCGATCGATATGTAATTTTATTGCTATAATCAGCAGGTTTTCTTGGTGATCGTGTGGAACAACTATATGTAAATGTTGATTTTGGTTATGCGATGCCCAGGTTAACGTTAATTACTCTTCTTGCCTTCTCGTGTATGTGTACGGCCGGTGTATCTTCGAAAGAAATTACAGGGTAACCAACTAGTGATTGATCGAGCTTGAGAAAATTGAACAAATCAGTAACACTACTGTAGTAAGTTGGCACGGAACATGCATATGCAAAACACTCGGTTCGTCTCGAATTTTACTTGTGTAGCCTAATACGCATGTGTTCAGACTTCAAAGTTTCGCAGAAAAGTA
This sequence comes from Cenchrus americanus, assembly GCA_947561735.1. NCBI lineage: Eukaryota > Viridiplantae > Streptophyta > Magnoliopsida > Poales > Poaceae > Cenchrus > Cenchrus americanus. The sequence goes on along the minus strand of OX387240.1, from coordinate 4,130,952 downwards.
CAGCTAACCGGTGGCTGATGAGTGAGACGAACAGGGCGATCGATGTATGTTGCTCGTTTTTTAATCGAATGCACGGTACCATTTTCTTCGCGCAGCACAGATTTTTTTTACATCTAAAGAATTGATAAGGGGGAGAAAATTGATGGTGCTTTTGACTTGTTGTTTACACTTCGTCAGTGCGGTATGTTGTTGCACGTTTTTGTGGTACAATATTTTTAAATAATAAGGCGCTGAATACACCTTACATCCCAGATTACATGTCACTTTGATTGTATCCTAAATCAATTTTGTCTAATTTTGAGTTTTACTAACTTAGTAGAAAAGGTATGTCAATAAAAAACCAGGTTTCATTAAGGCGAATATATTGGTAGTGTCATATATTTTCTATAAGATTTGTCAAATTTTTTATTTGAGCCTAAGATTTGTCAAAGTTTAAGACTTTGATGCCTGATAAAACTAGAGTAACAAGTAATTTAGTACGGAGGGAGTATATATGTACCCTCCACCGCGGAAAATATTGGTGTGCAATATCCACACGTGCTACCCTCGTCACACAAATATATGAAAATTTAGAACTAGATTTGTTTTGAAAAAAGAGAAATTTGGATCCATATCATTAAAAGATGCTAAAGTTAGATATTTACCATTGCAAGTCAATGACATGTGGGGTTCACATGAGTCAATGACATGTAGGGTCAATGGTACATATCTAACTTTTGGATCTTTCAATGCATGGATCCAATTATATCTGATAGACTCGAGAAGGTACTCCCTCCGTCCCTTTTTATTGGTCGCCAAAGAACAATGATTCCCCTCACAGACACGTTTTCCTAGCGACTATCAGTAAGGGACCGAGGGAGTAGCTCACAACAAATATTTACAGTATCTTTTTGTCCTTGACAAAAGCACAAGCTACGTGTGTACGGCGTTGCTGCTTGATTGCTTCCTCCGTTTCTCAAAGTGCTAACTAATCATAGTACTTCGTGGGCTGACATCCTGTAAAGCTTCTTTGTTTATGCTCCATGTCAGTCCAGTCAACAAAACACACATCAAATCTGAAGAAAATATTGCATTGTCACTCCCTCCCCATATACTACCATACCACATGTGAAAAGACTATTATGGGTATAGCAAAAAGGTGCTGCCTCACTGCTTCAAAATTCCCGCTCCGACCTGTAAAAAGATCAAGAATTATATCTCCAATTATTGGTGGGGAAGCTCTATTGATAACCATAAGCTGCATTGGCAGAGGTGGACCAAGCTCACAAGAACTAAAGGTGATGGGGGTTTGGGTTTTCGGGATCTCCCGCTGTTTAATCAAGCTATGTTAGGGAAGCAAGGCTGGCGCCTCCTTGTTCGACCAGACTCCCTGTGTGCTAGGGTATTGAAAGGGAAGTACTACCCGAATAGCAGCTTTATGAGGGCAACAAGAAGGAAGGGCAGCTCAGAAACCTGGCGCGCGATCCTGTTTGGGCGCCAGGCACTAGCAAAAGGGCTTATTAAGAGGATTGGTCTAGGGGAGTCGATCAACATTTGGACAGATAACTGGATTGCCGGCACAACAACGATGAAACCTATCTGCCGCTTGCCGGATGTGCCACAGGAACGAGTCAGCGAGCTCTTCTTGCCGGACTCGCGACAGTGGGATGAGGAGTTGGTTCGCTCCTCCTTCACTGCACCCGATGCTGAGGAGATCCTGAAATTAAAACCGGGTGCAAGGCTGAGGGATGACATAGAAGCTTGGGCTTTTGAGAAGCATGGCCTATATTCAGTTCGTTCGTGCTACAGGATGCTTAAACATGAGAGTGATCAGTTGGAGGATTTTAAAAGAAAGGAACCAAGTTCGACAAATAATCAACATTGGTGGAAGAAAGTTTGGAAGCTGAAAGTCCCCCCAAAGGTCCGCATTTTCTGGTGGAGAGTCCTCAATAATTTTCTTCCATCGAAAGCAGAACTTAAGAGGAGGCATATAGCACAAGAAGATCATTGTGAGACCTGTGGCTCGCCGGAGGAATCGCTGTACCATGTTGTGGTTTCTGTACTCTTCTTTGGAAGTTTTTGGCGGGCGATCCGTGAGCTGACGGGATGCAAATTTCCATCGCTTCACCCAGGATCATGGGCTACGGATCTCCTGTCAGGCGTGGTGTGCACTCTTGAGCAGGCCGCTTTATTCATCTGTGGTGCCTGGTCGTTGTGGACAGGCCGCAATGGGCGAGTTCATGGCCGAACTAGTTGGAACCATGTTGCTGCAGCGAAGCACGTAACTAAAATGATGGAGGACCTGATCTGTCTAACTCAACGGAAGGAGGACGCCCCTGTTCGCATGAAAGGTTTGTGGAAGAAACCGGGGACAGGATGGATTAAAGTGAACACAGATGCAGCGTTTGATTCAAGCTCGGGCTCGGGCTCGAGTGGTGTAGTCATCAGAAATGAGAATGGTGAGATCCTGATGGCGGCTGCAAAACGTCATTATCACACCCCAGATGCTCTAACAGCTGAAGCCTTGGCGGCGAGGGATGGTCTGGTGTTAGTCCATTCGGGTGGTTTTCATAAGGTGATTCTGGAGACTGATAACCTGGAGCTTGTGAATCTGCTCCAATCGGTGGCAGGTGAGAGGAGTCAGATTGCAGGCCTATGGCATGAGATAAGTGAGATAAGCAAGGTGTTTTCTTCCATTAGTTTTTCCTTTGTTAGGAGGGAGGGTAACGGTGCAGCTCATCAGTGTGCAAAGCTGCTACCGCTATCAATACCAGAGTGTGTGTGGTCTGACGGCTTCCCTGCGTTGTTGGTTGGGACAGCCGAGAACGATTGTAACCTTGCTTCGGAGTAATTGAATCGTATGGTCGCAAAAAAAAAAAAAAGGTGCTGCCTCACTAGAAGCTACCACTACCATAACCACCAAACAGATCGATCAAAACAAAGACAAATTCTTGCATGCATGCATGGCATGGACATGGTTGCCGTTGTTGCTTCCATGGAACGAAAAAGATCTCCAACTCACCAGCACAGCCCACTCACTCATGGCATTTGGCAACCCAGGCCTCACCCAACAACACAAGCAGGCAGGCTCATGATCAAGACTTGGATTCACGGCCAGCTTTTGAGTTTGCTTTACTCAAGGAACATGAGCAAAACGCCGCGCAAGAGCAACCTGCCAGCACCAAGTGAGCAGAGCAGAGCAGGGCAGAGACAGCAAAGCAGATAGCATATTGTATGCAGAAGCAGAACACAGGGGCAAAACGGTCAATGCAAGAAACGAGAGCAAAGGCTCTATAAATCGTGCTCCTCGGCGAAGCATTGGCGCAAGCAAAGCGCGCGGAACTGAATTCCTTGCGTCTCCTCTGCTCTTGGCATCTCTTCTTGCTATATATAGCTTCGAGATCAGAGGGGGTGGCAGGGAGAGCAGGTGCAGCAATGGCGGCCATGGGCATGAAGGGTTTGCTGGTGCTGACGCTTGGGCTCGCGATGGCGGCGACCTCGTCGGCGGTCACCTACAAGGTCGGCGACAGCTCCGGCTGGACCATCCTCGGCAACATCAACTACACCGACTGGACTACGAAGAAGGTTTTCCACGTTGGAGACATCATAGGTAAGTTCAATCTTTCTCACTCTCAAACTGCTCGATCGACGAGATCTCAGTAGAATTCTCGTAGCTTCGGTGGCAGGGTCCATTGCTCGTCACTGTTGCACACATTTCCTTCCTGTAAGTTTTAGGATCGTGTGTATAGTCGAATAGCTTGCGCTCTTGATAGATGTTAATTGACACCCCATTCAGGAGCATGCGTGTGCGTGGTCTCTCTCTACACACCACCACCTCCACACATAACCTGCAAACACAACGCGCTTCGTGTCTACCGAAATGTGTTGCTGATGTAGCACAAACACACTTGCCCAAGGTTCAGTAACATGTTGAGCAGGCACCAGCATGCATCTGTGATCTGTGTTCAGTTACCCATTGCTCACCGGTGCAAGATGAAGAATGCCACTGTCACACCACGCGTCCTTCTTCTTTTGTCGTTGCGTTTAGGTGAAGTTTCTTGCTTTAAGCCTTTAACCATAGCATTGGCAACAGGATTCGGGTAAAATAGTTCCTTCCACCTCTGCTTTTATGCGTCTTACTGCACAGTAGTACGTAGTACATATCTGGTAATCAGCAAGCTTTATGTGGTTTTAAAGGGCATTCACGGAGGCATCGTGCCAGCTTCTGTGTGCACAGTATCTATGATCCACAAATTTACTGGCCGAACGGAGATCTGAATCAGAAAAGGCCAGCCAGGATTCCAATGGTTGATGTCCATAGTTATTGCACCATGGCCATACGATGCTGTCTCTCTGTTCATTATTAGTCAGTGCTTGCATTACCTGAAACTTTAAGCATGCTTTCAACTCGAGGCCGCAGACTCGATATGAAGTAAAGTAGCGAACCTATACGGCTAATTGGCTATCATGGAGATGCTGGAAGAAGGGTCATGTCATTGCCAAACTATCATGTAATTGCTAAGCTGCAATGCAGCCATCATGCATGTATACATCATGAGTATACTCTTGTTAAGACAGTAGTTATAAAGTGATGACGAACTTTGACATTTTTGCCAATCATGAGTAGCATACAAGCATGTCCTTTGCATAGATGTCAAAGTAGCGTTCGTTTTTCTTTCTTTACAGCTTAGCTGTACGCCTGTAGCTTAGGCTGCACGTTTTGCTTCATCGCACATACACACTTCTTTTATCTGTTCTTTGCGTGCCCTTCATGTCATCCAAATTAAGATCATAAGATACCCACCAAAAAGAACAAGTTTTTTCTCCGCCTGGCCTCTGCTTTTGTTCTGAATTCTGAATTTCTGATGATGACGCTGATGATGATCTGATGGCCCATGGCGCCACCACTCGCATGTCCGTCCGCGCGCGTGCGTGCAGAGTTCACGTACCCGCAGGGCATCCACAACGTGCTGGAGGTGACGAAGGCCGCCTACGACAGCTGCAGCAACTCCACCCCCATCGCAACCCACACCTCCGGCGACGACAAGATCGCCATCAAGAGGCCCGGCCACCGCTTCTTCATCTGCGGCGTGCCGGGGCACTGCGCCGCCGGACAGAAGGTGAACATCCGCGTCCTCAAGCCCTCTGACGCCCCTTCCAAGGCGCCCACGCCCGCGCCCGCGCGCTCGTCGGCGGCGGCGCCGTCCCCCAGCGAGACGAGCGCCGCCTCGCCGCCGGCCGGGTCGTCGACCGACAGCACCCCCGACGCGCCGGCCACCACCGCGCCCGCGCCCAACGCCAACGGTGCCGGGGCCGTCCGTGAAGGTTACCGGGCCGCCGCTGCCATGGCGTTGGCGGCGGTCGCCTCCATGGCAATGCTACAGTAGGTCGCTGCTCCGCAGTGACCGTGTGCATTCGAGCGTGCGTCTACCTGTGTTTTTTTTAAGTGTGTGTAAACCTGTGATTGTTTGTGTGCTTGAGTGTAAAACTTTTTTGGTTCCTGTTCACTAGCAGGCAGGGTTCACCATTTCGCGGTATACCGGCCGGTATACCGCGATTTTGGGGGTTACCGGGCCGGCTCGGTAGCTAAACCGGTCGATATACCACTCGCCAACCGAACCTGCTAATAGCTTCACATCGGTATACCGGTCGGTTTGACCGGTACATCGGCCCGGTTTTTTCGGTTCAAAAACCGACCGGTTTACGGTTTGGTGAACCCTGCTAGCAGGTGAGATTGATTGTCCAGTCCAGGTCTTGTACACATTCTCTGACGATATTAGTTTGTCTATTATTATTTTCTCTGTTTGTAATCTACTGTGGACATTTTTTTTGAAGGAACCTACTGTGGACATTTTGTATTAGTGAACTGTTTTACTGTTTATAATCCACTTTAAAAGTTGGGCCACTACGAATAATCTTGACCCCTGTTCGTGTAGCCTCACCCTCGCACCACTTGCACGAAAATTCTAGATTGGTGGTAGGGGTAAATGTTCAGTGTAGCCTAACACCAGCCTGAAGGGAAAAAAAACTACGTTCTCCCGACGCCATTGGGCGCACACGATCTCCTGACGAGTTTATCTGAAGATGTGCTGACCCGCGCCGCCGTCCCAGCCACCCACCGCCGCCCCCGATCCCGCCCTTCCTAACCCGAATGCATCTCGCGCCCCCGCCGCCGGTCATCGACCCACCGGCCATCTTGCCCTGCCCAGCCGATGGTGCTCCTGCGCCACCTCGCCCTCCGCGCCGGCCGTACCACCGCCGCCGCCAGGCCTCCGGCGCACCCACCCCCTTCATTTCTAGGCCCGCAGGACAATGGAGCCCCCGTAAACCCGGACCCCGAAACCCTAACCCTAAGTGTCGCCGTCTCCACCACCACCCTGGCCGGCGGCCGTTCCCCCCCACCGTCTGCCCAGCCCTCTTCTCTAGCCATTGGAGCTCCCATCCCGCAACCCCGAACCCTAACTTGCTGGCTTCCCCCACGCGCAAGAGCGGCGGTGTGAATCAGCGCCGGCAGCTGAGAGACGGTGAGAGGAGGAAGAAGCTGATCTAACGGTTATAATCACGTGTACGAATCTTGGAGCAATTAAAGATCGCTTTGTTTCTTCCTTCCGGAAGATATATATAGGATTCCCGCGTGCTGGCTGGACTGTCATGGAGGCCCATTGTTCCGCCGTGTGTTGGTGGTGGTAGTAGGTTTTGGGCCCAAGAACTCCGGCCCGTGCGTGGGGTGGCGGGTTGAGAAGTCTTTCCCGTCAAAGCTGCTGGTTTGTTTGACGACGACACAAAATGCCGTCGAGAGCAATTAATTAACCCGTCGCGGAGTTTGTCGTGTGGGTGGTGGAGCTAGTAAATGGAGGTCACGAACCGGGGCCGGGGGCCGCGGCCGGCCGGCCGGCCGGCGAGTGACCGTGCGAGGGGGGGGGGGGGGCTGTGGTGTGGTCGACTCGATGCCGAGCATGGCGCGCCCATGCTCGCCGGGCCGCGCGCCGCGGCCGGAGGAGGAGGAGGGATGGCCGAGGCCGACACCGGCCTGCCGCGGGGAACGTGCCTGACGACCGGCGACGACCCCTGTTCCCGCAGCGCGTGCCGCGTCGTCCCTTTTGATTTCTCACGGATGGACCCGGCGGTGGTGGCCCACTCATCACTGGTCGCACCGCCACCTCTGCCCGCTCATCACTACGGCCTGCTGCCCAATCGGGACGCATGCAGCCGGCCTGCCGCCGCTCGACGCGACCCCACCACCCTACCGCACGGCGCAGCGCCTCGCCGCGCCGGGAGCATCCGAGGCAGGCAGAAAGGCCGCCGTGGCTGGGGAAAAAATGGCGGGAAAGCAGCAAAGCTTGGGGCCATAGCACACAGCAGCGTACTAGTAGCGTTTAGCCTGCACGACGGACGGGACGCGACGGCATCCTGTAGCCGTGCCCGTCGACGCTGTTCGTTCGCTCCCGGTTCTGGCTGGTCCTTGATGACCCTGGTGGACCTGGACTGCAGGACGCAGGAGACGATCCCGAATCCACGTACAGGCCGTGCACCGTCGCAGTCGCAGCAAACCAAACAACCAACGCAAACACCTCTCTTCCATGACCATGATGCGCGCAGGTTAATCCGTAGCGCCTCATCTCTCCTCCGTCTGTTGTCGCCGCGTGGCTTTGGATTCAAGTCTTTCACCCTTCGCTCGTGCATCATGGCCATGGTGGTGGTACGGGGCGGTGAAGATTACTCCGATTTATTGAGCAACAGTGGCCACTGCCGACCACCACCTTCCTCGCGGCGTTGGAGGCAGGGTGGCGCGGTGGCGGTAAATGTCCTCTGCAGCCTCCGCAGCAGGACGACGGAAATTTGCGAGCTCCGGGACGAGGCCCCATGGTAGACTGCCTTTTCGCCCTCCACATTCTTGAGATTTACAACGAAGCCCTCCACTGGTTTCAGGATTCCAATACTACTCATTTCATAATCTCAGCGTTTGCTATACTACTCGTACATAACGTTGACTCTCTGAGTCTTTATACTACGTTTCGTTTTGTATTAAATGATCTGGCTGTTGTATTTAAAAGATTTGACCGTCTTTCATGCAGATGAAGTGCGGTAGTAGTACGATCAAAGTTTTGACCAGGGAGGGCAGCGATGGAAGATTTCCAGTTCATGCTTGCGTTTATTTCAGTTTTTTTTTTGCTATACCCAGTAGCTTGCGTTTTAGCTGCATAGTCAATATACTACGTCACTAATTGGTCCATAAAAGCTGCCGGTGTCCAAATTCCAAACAGCATTTTTTCTCCTAAAGATCGTGGGTGCATTTGCAAATATACAAACAAAGTAGGGTGTTCCAGTGAAGTTGCCCGCTCCTTTTTGTTAAAGGAAGGGGGCCAGCTTCATCGGAAGAAGCCAAAGCGAAGCGAAACAGAGCGTCCGGAGCAGAGTGCTAGAGCTTGGCAATGGAGCTTCCATGGGGAATGCTGCTGGTGCTGGTCCTCTCCGTCTCCTCCTCCTCCTCCGCGGCTGTCGCCACACTCGCCGTCACCGCTCCGCCCCCGGCTCCTGCGGCGCCTCGCCATGCTCAAGACGCTGAAGGTATAACAGCATCGTCTGACGCCGTCTCGTCATCTCCATCTTGTGTCTGTCGCCGCCATTGCCTCGATTCTTGTAGATCTGCATTTCCGGGCTCAAAATGCAGTGCGTTTAGGATTGTATAGGTTTGATCTGTGAAGGTGAAGCGGAGATTGGGTGTGGTTATTGCTCCATTTCTGTTTGTGTTTCTAGTTCATTCACTGTTCTATACCTGCAAGTGCAAGCAGGTTTCACCTTTACAGATCGATAACCGTGCAGGACGGCAAACTGTTCTAGGAGTACTACATTTTGATTCATCGCTCTGTTACGTTTCTCTATTCGTCAGTTTCACATTTGGTTTTTCCTGTTCTCGCATCGTCCCAAAATGTTGTGATGGCTTTTGAAGATTGGAAGAAAATAGCTGGCTATATTCTCCAAGTTTCTGCGAGTGTAGAAGAACTAGCGAGAGATCTGAATTTTTGTTCGCGTTTGCGTGCTGCACGCAGGCCTGCTCATCAATGGCAACTTCGAGACGGCGCCGAGGAAGATGAACAAGACCCTCATCTTGGGCCGCCACTCGCTCCCCGGGTGGACGCTGCGCGGCCACGTCGAGTACGTCTCCGGCGGGCCGCAGCCGGGCGGCATGTTCTTCGCGGTGCCGCACGGCGTGCACGCACTCCGCCTCGGCAGCCGCGCGTCGGCGTCGCAGAACGTGACGGTGCGCCCCGGCGCGCTCTACGCGCTCACGTTCGCGGCCACGCGCACGTGCGCGCAGGACGAGAACCTCCGCATCGCGGTGGCGCCGTCGCTCTCGGCCCCCGCCGACGTCGCCGTCCGCACGCTCTACAGCGGCGCGTCCGCCGACACATGGGCCTGGGGCTTCCGCGCCTCCTCCCCCGTCGCGCAGGTCACCTTCGCCAACCCCGGCGTGCAGGAGGACCCCGCGTGCGGCCCCCTGCTCGACGCCGTCGCCATCAAGGAGCTGCCCACGCCGTACCCGACCAAAGGTAACCGAAATGGATCTTCTTCTCTTTCACAGGAACGAATGCCTTTGCCTCTGCTCTGCAGATAGTATCTGAACTGAACCATGGATCCCGTGCTGCTTGGTGTGCAGACAACCTGATCAAGAACCCCGGCTTCGAGATCGGGCCGCAGGTGTTCAAGAACTCGTCGGTGGGCGTGCTCCTTCCGCCGAAGCAGAAGGACACGACGTCGCCGCTCCCGGGCTGGATCATCGAGTCGCTCAAGGCGGTGCGGTTCATCGACGCGGCGCACTTCTCGGTCCCCGAGGGGCAGTACGCCGTGGAGCTGGTGGCGGGACGCGAGAGCGCCATCGCGCAGGTGATCCGCACGGTCCCCAACCGCGCCTACAACCTGTCCTTCGCCGTCGGCGACGCCAGCAACGGCTGCCACGGGTCCATGCTCGTGGAGGCGTTCGCCGGCAACGTGACGCAGAAGGTGCCGTTCGAGTCTACGGGGAAGGGCGCGTTCAAGGCGGCGAGCTTCAAGTTCGTGGCGAGCGGCGTCCGGTCCCGGCTCACGTTCTACAGCTCCTACTACCACACCAAGGCCAGCGATGGCGTCTCGCTGTGCGGCCCCGTGCTGGATCAGGTGAAGGTTGTGCCCCTCCCCGTCAAGGCGTAGGCGGTAGGATTTCGTGCGAGCTCCAGCGATCTGCTTGTCGTGTGTTTCTGTGCTGGTAATTTGGCATGGCGTGGATTGTGAGAACTGAGAACTAGTACACCTCCAATCGCGTTCTGCGGAACATTTGCATGCCTGCGTTGCAATGTGTGTAGTCTTGTGACATTTGGTTCCCGATCTTGTTGGCTTGGAATTGAAGTGGAGCTAGCAATCCGTTGCTCTTGGCATGGATCCTGAAGCAGAAATGCCGTTGTCACTGCAAGCGAAAACGCGTCCCTCCGTGACAGACGACGGATGCTTTCAGCGGCAGATTGTCACGCTCAACGCTGAGGTGCCAGTTTGAGTTTGGCCCTTGTTGATATATCGCCTGGCTGAGAACTTTGAGATGCTTACCGCTGGTTGGTAAACAAACGAACAGACTGTTCGTCAATAGTGTGCACCAGACGTTATAACGTTGCAGCTCGAGGACTTGGTTCGCCATGGCGCTCGTGCACAGGAGGTCATCGCGCATCGACAAGCTATCTATTGCGTCCGCTGTCCGGCGAGGAATGAAAGCCCAACCGTAAGCTAGCTGCTGCATGCCACCATCCCCGGGCCACCTCGCCCGCCATGGACTGCCTCCCGGAGCCCTCGCTAGCCCCACGCACCGTGCAACCGGCCGCCGTGCCTTGCGCCTGCGTGGCGCCATGCTAAAGGTGGAGACGAAATTGTTGTCCATCATTTTTTTAAAAAATATTGCAACATTTTGCAAAATGTTGATAGAAAATAGTTTATGAAACCAAATATTTCTGAAAAATGTTGCAACAGAAGAAAATTGTTGTCCAACATTTCTAAAAATTATTACAAAATTTTGCAAAATGTTGAAATAAATTGACGAAACCAACATTTTTAAGAATATTTCTGAAAAATGTTGGAAGAACCAAAAAAATGTTGATTAAAAATATAAATATTGTTCCAAAAAATCTTAAAACATTTTGTAAAATATTCACAAAAATAAGTAGAAATGTTGAATAAAAAATGTTTTGTGACATTTTAATTTAGGAGCCCTTTGGCGGGGCTTTTCCAAGTGCTTCTACACCGGCTTTTACGGAAGCCCCGCCAAACCCCTAACAAAAAACGGCTTTAAAGTTGAAGCCATGGAGAAGTTTGTTAACACCAAAATTTGGTAAGGAGTCGACACCGTGGGTCCGGTTCGAAAACGAGTCCGCCCGGTGGAAGGAAGGATATTTTCGAGAGATTTTCGGCAAAGAGATCGCGGTCGGCTATCCGCTCCGGTTCGGCAAAGGAACAAGAGGGGCGATTTTGCGGGATTGGACGGTGACGTGGCTCAATCGGGGGGAGACGAATTGATGGATAGGCGATCGAGCTTAGTTAGGCAATGAATCCATTCGCAGTTGTACTCAACGGGGTATAAATACGACCCCCGAATGTATGTAAAAAACAACAATCATTCTTCAATACACACCGGCCTTACGCCAAACCCTAGAGTCCTTGTCGTGTCGTCGAGTTCTTCGAGAGGGCCAATCGATCCGTCGACCTCCGTGAGTACCGCAACCTTGTATCATGTCTAGTATCATGCGGTGGATTTAGATCGATGCAAGTAGTCTTGTTACCATGCTTCGTGTCATGCGGTAGATTCAAGCTTGGTTCAAGAGGGTTTCTTGTTAGATCATGAGCCATGCGGTAGGCTAAGATCTGGCTTGAAGCTAGTTATCGGCTCTATTGGATTTTGGCAAGGTCCAATAGATTCATTAAGTTATCCCGTGTTATCTTGAGTTTTACTTTATGTTTTAATTCATGTAACACATCTTTGCCCAATCTAGATGGGTTTGGATCGGCTATATCTCTTTTATGATCCTTGTTCGAGCGAGTTTCGTGTTTTGACGCGTGGATCTTATGCTTTCCGATAGCCGAAAGCTCGAATCGATCTAGGTTGTTACGTGTTGCGGGTTCAAGCTTGCTATGTTCGTATAAATCTTGAAAGAACCGGGTATCATGCGGTAGATGCGAGGTTTTTGGGTTGCTTTGGAGCTAGTCATCCGGTGGATTAGATTTCCAAATCGATCGATAGATTTATTCACGTGGTAATGTTGGTTCCTTCTTCATGGACCCCGAATCGGTTGTTCAGCCGCATTCGGTTATGTTTCTTCACGAGTAGATCACGTGCTTTATTTATGTTTTAAATGATGTATGCTTTTAGCTTTCCACATTTAGATTGTATCATGCGGTGTATAGATCTATTTGTGGAAAGTGGTACGTTCTTTTCATGCAAGTCGTATCATGCGGTGGATAGATTTGTTTGATATCGTACTCGACGGATTTTAAAGTAACTAGACATGCGGTAGACTAGTGCTTTGGATGTATGCATGCTTATTTAATACATGATCATGTCCGTGCTTTACTTTATTTATTTGATGCTAATCTTCATGGGGATCGGTCACAACTTTGCACTTGCATCTTTGTTTATACAAAGACCGATCGTTGTCATGCTTACGTCATCCATTCGGCAGTGTTCCTTTTCCCTTTGTGGTTGCCCGAATGGTCGTGGTTCTTTGACAGATAGCTTTACATAGCTATGTGTTATCCCAATTGGCTCTTTAGCCGTAAATATGGAACTGTCTGGTACCACCCGCAAGTTCCAAGCTTTGGTACTTAATCGCTTTATCTTTTGTTAATTTTCGGGAAAAATTGAGTCGGCACGTCATTTGCTCTGCGCGTGTGAAGCCAGCTTTGTTCGGCTTGCTGTGTGATTGGCGTTGAGTGCACTTTTTGCGCCAACGAAGCCATTTTGTAATTTGTACTACGGAGGTGAAGCCAAAAATAGTGATTTCCCGCGCTTCTTTCCCACATGTGACATAGAAGCCACAACCACAGCCATTTTGCCAAACACTTTACAAAATGGCTTCAGCTTCACCAAAGAAGCCATTATTTTACCACTGCCACAGTATGCATGGCCGTTTTATCCACAGTAGAAACCCCGCCAAAGGGGCCCTTAATAGTGGGTTGGTGGACTTTGTTGGGCTGGAAATTCAATGCTATCCTTCTTTGTAAGGGCCTAGTACCTGACATAAAAACGGGCCTCAATACTCCATTTCTGGCCCATTTCAGCCCACGACCTCCACCGCACCGTATCCTCGAAACCCTAGGTCCACACCTTCCAGATAAATACCAACTCTCCTCCTGCTCATCCACTCTTCGCGCCGCCGCAGCCTCCAAACCCTCATCTCTCTCACTCTACCGGAGCGCCGCAGCCCTCACCACCACCCCAACCCTTCACCCAACCATGGCGGAGCGCGGCGGCGAGCGCGGAGGCGAGCGTGGCGGCGAGCGCGGCGGGTTCGGCCGGGGCTTTGGCCGCGGTGGCCGCGGCGACCGTGGCGGGCGCCGTGGTGGCCGGCGCGGACCGCGCCAGGAGGAAGAGAAGTGGGTCCCGGTCACCAAGCTCGGCCGCCTCGTCAAGGAGGGCAGGATCAAGCAGATCGAGGAGATCTACCTCCACTCGCTCCCCGTCAAGGAGCACCAGATCATCGAGACCCTCGTCCCGGGGCTCAAGGACGAGGTCATGAAGATCACGCCCGTGCAGAAGCAGACCCGCGCCGGGCAGCGCACCCGCTTCAAGGCCTTCGTCGTCGTCGGCGACAACAACGGCCACGTCGGGCTCGGCGTCAAGTGCGCCAAGGAGGTGGCCACCGCCATCCGCGGCGCCATCATCCTCGCCAAGCTCTCCGTCGTGCCCGTCAGGAGGGGCTACTGGGGTAACAAGATCGGCCAGCCGCACACCGTGCCCTGCAAGGTCACCGGCAAGTGCGGTTCCGTCACCGTGCGCATGGTGCCCGCGCCCAGGGGTTCCGGCATCGTCGCCGCGCGTGTGCCCAAGAAGGTGCTGCAGTTCGCTGGCATTGAGGACGTCTTCACCTCGTCCCGTGGCTCCACCAAGACTCTTGGCAACTTTGTGAAGGTATAAGATCTGCATAATGTAGTGTAAATGCCCGTATGATTCTAGACCTTTGCAATGTTATATTACTTAGGACTGTATAGTAGATGCTGGCCATTATGTAGCAATGTTACCTAATTTGATTTTTCAATGGGGTTTGAAGATCTAGTTTTTAGTATTGTTACTTTACTGACAAATTCTGATGCTTCAATAGTGCAAAATTGATTGGTTTGCCTTTTAGCAATCTTTGGTGTATGTGTATACTAGTTGTTTACAATGTATCAGAAGTACTGTTATTGAATTGCCTTGGGATCTATAAGCTTGCTAGATATCAGAACGTGTTGCTTGTATATTGCTTGCACGTTGTAACTATTGATATCCTCACTAATGTGAATTTTGACATTGTGGTGCTACGATTAATATAATTCAGGGTACAATTATATTCCATAATTCCTTGTACTGGCCATGATAACATTTCAGGCAGGCTAGACATTTTTCTGTTCCTTTTCATAGGAGATAGGTCATGCTGAATGGCATTTTGTTTTGTTTTTTTGCAATCTTTTGCTTATTGGCACCCTGGGATATGTAAAACTAACTTTTTTTGCGATTTATGTGAAACTAACTTCATGCTATTGTTGTGTACTATTAACCTTGAAGATGCATTTGTATTGGGTGTTTCTATTTCTATTGTAGTTCGAAATCCTGACTCATTAGAAGCAACTCGACTTTAAATTCCCAGCTTGTCTTTGAATTTGAATACATTAATTATCCTGTGCCATTTCATTCATCTGTTCTTGTTGATGCCTGTTTGGTGACATTTGTAAGTGTTTCATGTGTTTGTGTGCAGGCAACCTTTGACTGTCTGATGAAGACCTACGGTTTCCTTACACCCGAGTTCTGGACTGAGACCAACTTCAGCAAGACTCCATTCCAGGAGTTCACTGACTTCCTGGCAAAGCCCAAGGGTCTTATTCTTGAGGCCCCCACCGAGACAGTAGAGGCATAGGATGTTGGAGTAAAGAGTTCTACTATTCAGGAGTTGTCTAATGCACTTTCTATATAGTTAAGAACTGTGGCAGTCAACTTTGGGTTTGGCTTTGCCTGGATGTTGCTGTTTGCTGTCAAGTTTTGGATTATGGTACTGTGTTACTCTTTTATCAGTGAATGCTACATAATTATCTGCTGGTCAGTCTTCTCATGGTGAAAGCTTTTTTAGATGGCTGCATAGTCTGGATGATGTTTGCAGTGTTGAAAGCCTTATCCAAGTGCCATTGTGCTCTGAATGTGTTTCTCGTCCTTGCTAGAACTGTTAGGGCTCGAGTGAGACTTGGCTCTTCCTTGATTTTTTTATTAAGAGTGTTGCCTTATGGTGAGTTTCCCTTTTGAGAGTTGGGATGTGCTATGTTTCACCAGAATGTTGCGTGACTGTTGCATACTCCCTCCGCTCCAAAATGTAGGGTGTCTTGTTGTTTCAATATTTACAATTTTTTTAGGTGTGTACTTAGTCAAGATATATATAACAAATCTAAATTAATATTTGTTTACAATTTGTAAGGGGTGAAGGAGTATTATCCTCTCGATAAGTGGATCTGTCAAGCCTATGCTAAGTGACAAATGATACTGCATCTCATCTTTCGGCGCCTGTGCAAGTGTCAGCCCGTCGTGCGCCCACCTCGTCTGATTTCAAATTGGCTTTGGTAAAAAAAAGGAAGGAAAAAAAAAATCAGATCTCAAATTGGCAACACTGAATCGCTGCCTCGCCCTCCGCCGGGGCTGCCGCCGCCCGGCGTTCTTGCTGACCGGCCGAGTGTATGGGTGAACTTACCGACGAGCCTACAGGGTTTGGGTGGGACGGCGATCGAGTGCGCAAGCAGGAGAGCTCTCGGATGCTTGCGGGGGAGCACGACGGCGAGGAGGCGGTGGAAGGCTCGAAGCTCTACGTGCGTCACGGCGCCGGCCCGCTCTTCACCTCCCCCCCTCCCTGGCCATCCGCATGAGCGACGAGGCGCGTTTGACGAGGAGCTCGAGCTTACCCAGAGACAAGGGCGGCGGCGGCGAACCCCAGCGTCGTCGGTATCGTGCTCTATTCCGTATTCGTGGCAGCCTTGACCACGTCGAGAGCTTGTTCGTTCGTGCCAGAAACTTGCACGTCTCTTTGGCCCCGGAATAAGGAACGCCATACGCCCGTGCTCCAAGTCCTGGCACCGCCGTCCGGCCACGACAAACCGCAGTCGGGAATTGCACACGGAACGTGAACCAAAACCGTGGCGTGGCGTGGCGGTCGTCCTGAAACCGGCAAAGTGCCATCCCGTCTTTTGCCTTTTGAGCGCTTGGCCTGTGGACGTGCCCATGACACGCTGTGAATTCCATTTCGTTTCCCGTGGCCGCACCCGCCCTGGCCCGGGTCTTTTAGAATCTTCGCCGGGGACCATCGCCGGCCAACGGCGGGCCTCCGCGTGTCGCGCACGGTGGCGCTGACGCCAACATTTCCCCAACGCTTGGCTGGAACCGCAGGAAATTTGGTTGGTGAAGGTTGCGGCAGCAAGGAAGGCCAGCCAGCCAGCCACGAGGGCAGAGAGGAGAAGAAAGGGGGAAGAAGCCAAACCGCACTACACAAGTCTTCTTCTCCCTTGCCGTGCCGGCCGGTCGTGTGAACTCTGAAGAAGAGGTAGACCGACGACGTACAGGATGACCGGAGTTCAGATGATGCCGGCGGCGGTGGACGTGAGAGCGGAAGGGGGCGTGGCGGCGCTGCGGAGTAGGCGCGCGGTGGGTGCCGCGACCTGCTTGCTCGCCGGGGAGTACAGGAGGAGGGCTCGCCTGCCGTCGTGCTCGGTCAGGGCCCTCAGGCAGAGGCAGCAGAGCCGGAGCAGGGGAGGGCTCGGCATCGTCTGCAACCTCGCGGGGCAGTACGACGATACCTTCGATGACGTCCAGCTGGTACGTTGATGGAGCATTCGAGCTACTGTCTTCTGCTCGTTTGGTACACACTTATTGAATGGCTCGATCGATTATGCTCGCGTAATTATACCAAGATAGTAGAATCTCTTGTTTCCAATGAAAGACTTCTCCTGTGTATGAATAGTAGAATCTCTTTTTTTTTTTTTTGCTTGCAGCAACTGATGAACTACTTCACCTACAAAGCCGTCAGGACCGTCCTGACCCAGCTCTACGAGATGAACCCACCAAACTACCGTTGGTTCTACAAGTAAGTAATAACAAGGGTTCTCTATGTCCTTCCACATATTGCTGATTATCAAGCATGAATTCGGCTCACGGTTTTGTAACAGACATGTTCTTATTTCCTCCACAGCTTCGTTGCTGTCAACAAACCTACTGACGGAAAGCTATTCCTCCGTGCTCTTAGCAAGGTAGTACACACTGCACTTGCATGATCTTGTACCGTTGCAAATCAAGCTCACACGATTGTTGGCCTTGTTGGCACCTTTCAGGAGAGACAGGAGCTTGCAGAACGGGTGATGGTAACTAGGCTTCACCTGTACGGGAAATGGATAAAGGTAACTGAAATAAACGAGTATTGTCAATTTGTCTCCCAGTTATTCAGGTAACTAACCGAAATTTTGATTCTCGACGATAACTGCCAGAAATGTGACCATGCGAAGATGTACGACATGATCTCCGACGAGAACCTGACGCTGATGCGGGAGCGGCTCATGGAGACGGTCGTCTGGCCAACCGACGACACCAATACAGAGAAGATCGGCTGATGCGCTGTAGAATTCTTTCGGGTTGGTGACTAAGCTTAGCTCCTCATTAGGTATGTAGAGTGTTGTGGTTTCTACGTCAGATGTATATACTTGGAGTTGTAGTAGAGAGTATAGAGTCTCAATACGGGTCGTGGTCAGGAACAATGTATGACAATCTCAAGTGTTACAATGCTGATTTGCTCTCCTTAGTCTCTACAGTTGATTAATAAATATGAAAAAATTTAGCACGCCCATATTCTATCTTATACTAGTAGTATAGTCTGTCAACTATAGTAGATGGTAAGCTACAACTCTAGATGGTAAGCTACAACTCTAGTCAAGCAGCACAACACAATTTTTTTGTTGGCTGTATTCTCCATGACTAACATATAAATATGCAACTCATTTTTAGATAATGTTAAGCTAACTCCATTTTCCATAAGCTTATCTTGTTTTAATTTTTGAGTTTTGTCATTATTTAATATTATCATCATTTGAAAATAAATGCTCAGAATATATTTATATATGTAAGTAACAATAAATTAAATATATAGTCGAGGATTCTTTTATCCAGATTTGTGATAAACACCTTTTTGGCAGTTGTGTCAAGCACTCACTTATATATGAGCAATTGGATGCGATTATAAACAATAACCACAAGATTTTGTTTGACAAGATTTTAAGTCTCAGTGGAATAAATGATCCTAGTAAAGACGACTATTCTCTATTTTTAACTAAGCTGTATGATACATGTTACATCAAAATCTAGTGATAGTATGCCGCGAGGGACATCTTCGTCAGAGATATTACTATGAGAAATTTTATTTATCCAAACATTATGATGTCCCGTTGTGGACATATGAAATTAGACTCTAGTGTTTGTTATGTACTGATGATGGAGCTGAAGGTGACTATCAGTGCACAACAATTGTTTGATATAGTGTTTATTTTTGTGGACATCAAAGAAGGAAGGTACCGAGTGCGTGTTAATAACCTTTTTGGGTATCGCGAAATGCTCCTGAGCCACTAAGTAGAAAAGCAATGTTTGTTGCCTTCTCGTTTGTTGCTTTCTTAGTGAACCATCTTTGCTTTCTTAACTATGTTGAGAGTGAGATGCACATTTTGGTTCAAGAATTCATTTACAAACTCATCACTTCATCTGTCACTCCTTCGACTACAACATACTCTCCTTCAGCTATTCTTATTGTTTCTCCATCTCCACCTATTCTTCCTATTATTCTTCCGCTTTTTCCTCTTCTTCTCCTATTTTTTCTTTAAATTCAATGGGGCTCTTGGGAGTAGAGGGGCTAGAGCCCCACTAGCCCCATTTGGATCCGTCACTATTTTTAGGCCAAGGGAGATCATGGGGTTGAGAAAAGTGTCCCCCTTTTCAGAGATTTACTAGATAAATATCTATGATCTACACTATTCTACTCTTTTAATGAGAAAATCTAGTGTCTTCATGAAAATATTATGGTTCTTGAGTTGTGGGGAATGTTCTAGAAGTTTGTATTGCTTCACTTCAACAACAACCTTGTCTCCAAGTACCAACCAGGGTTGTACCATGGTTTTCGTCTTAGACGTAATTATCTTAGCCATACAAAAATAAATGTTAGTATCTTTGGACTCATGTGTTTTAATTAAGGATATTGTTGATTTTTTACTAACTCAACTCCTTTGTGTGTATTCAAGTGACCTTGGAGGAAGCAGAAGCATCCCTTTCATATGGCCTGGAGTTAATGTTGCCGGAGGTGCCTTGTGAGACTTCCCCTTGAAGTCTCCTCTTATCCACCTCCTCACCCTCAAGCTTGGGCCCCTCCCTTCCTCTCCGCCGGCGGCCTCGTCGGAGGCGAGAAGGGCAGGAAGTCCCTCCAATCAGTAGATCTAGTACTCTTATATTAGTTTACTTTTGTGTAGTTGTGCTAGTTCGCCTTCATGGCGTTGTCCCGACCTTCCACCGCCGCTACCAGCGTTGTCGTTGCTGAGGTTCTCCTCGACGTCCTCCTCGTCGCCGTCGCCGTCGATCTACAGGTTCTTGGTAATAAAATGAATATGTTCCCCTCCTTGGTCGATCTCGCCCCCTTCCCCTGCTTCCACCTACCAGCGGCTCCTCCACCTCCGCCTCCGCCTTCCGCCGCTAGGCCGCACCCTCAGCACGGTGGCCCGACAGGGGCACAACTCGATTTTTGGGCCAACTCGATGCGGCCCGATGGCCTATAAACAGCCCAACACTCATACATATGAATACAAAAAGAAAACCCTAACCCTCGCTCTCCTGCACCCATTCCAACAACCACAACCGACTCCCTGTCCCATGTTTCACACCTCCGGTCCTATGCACCTCACGCGGTCTACTACCGTGCTCCAACATCCCTAACTCCCTCCTCAGTCCTCATCGTGTGACCGCACCCACACCTAGGTACGCGGTGGCCGGGCCACCGGCGGCCGGCGGGATTTGCGTCGCGGCCAGGCTCCACCGCAAGCCGGCGGGACCTCCGCCCCAGCCAAGCACCACCGCAGATCAGCAAAACCTGGGCCATGGCCACGCACCACATCAAGCTGACCAGATCTACATCGCTGGAGACCGCACGCCATCAGAGAAGGGCTGGCGGCTGCGTGGATTCCCCGACACCGGCACCACCCACTGCTGCGTCCAAGGCTCCTCCGCTCGCCTTGTCGGGCCTGATGGGCTAGACGGGCCGTCAGGCTTCACTATGCCTCGGGCCAGCCCGACACGACCAAAGGGACCTTAGGGTCGGGCCTGGGTCGACAGTTTGGCCCGATGGTCCGACACGGCCCGACACGAAATGTCATCGGGCTTGCATAGTGCCGGGCCTAGTCGGGTCATACCAAACCAGGCTAGGGCCGGGCGGCCCGTCTCGCCATTTTTGACGGTGTATTTTGGTACACCAAACATGTTCATTACACTTTGGTTTGGAGTTGATTATGGAACTAACCCACCACTAGGCACACTAATCATATAACAAGTTCATCTATGTGCATGCATTTGGAAGTGTTGTGTTTATGTAGGAAAACATGGACATAAAGGACGGATTCACAACAAGTTCAAAGGAGCATTTACGGAGTCTTGTTCGTATTCATGAGCTTGATGAAATAACTTCCAATGGTGGCAAGGACCGAAGTGCTACGTAGGAACACCCCCGGGGATTGAAGCGTAAAAGATCGAACTTCATGCGCGGAGAACCTCTATCTTGGACGCGAGGATGACATCGTCAAAATCATGCAAGTGGAGGGGGCAAAGTGCATAATTATCTGAGGACCCACGGGAGCGAAAAGGCGACCGAACCGGGTCGAAATGGGCCTGGGCCGGTCGGCCCAGCCCATTTCGGGGGTCGGTTCGGCCCCCCTTTCCTTTCACCCAAAGGATCTTCAACCCTAAAACCATGGAGGCGCCGCCATTCGTAGGGGGGAGAGCCATTCGCACCAGGAGGCCATCCACGAGCTAGAGAGAGAGGAGGGAGATCTCCAGAGGGGGATCGACCACCTCGAAGGAAGCACCCACAAGTGGAGAAGAAGGAAAACACCGTCGGAAGGGTGACCATGATCAACGGTGCTATGCCTAGCACCTTGATGGGGGTAATCTTCTTATTCGTCCATGGGTTGTAATCGATTTTGAGATGTAATCGTACTTTGTTGGATTATCTACCTATCATCTTGTGTTGAATATACTTTAATGCTTAAGGTTAGCTATCATGCTGTAAGGAAGTAGAGCTCCAATGCTTCCTTGGATCCATTCAATACGTCGTGTCCATCATAGGTCTAGTCACGAACACCTTCGCATAGTGACAGTACGAGAGGAGGGAAAGGGCGAAATCATGGTCACAACCCCCGATAGATTAGATTGGTTTTCTTGTTTAAAACAATTGCATGTTCTAGTATCGTAGACCCATGGGCGAGTGTCTCCTATCTTGATCGCTTAATCCTTCTCTCTAGTGTAGTTTAGTCATTTTCTAGTTTAATCATAGTTAGGGTTTGAGTAGCTAGTGAGTAGAGGTAGATCAAACGCTTGTAATCCCCTTGCTCCGCGAATTGACAAGAACCTTGGGAATCCCGTGGTGAAAAAGGTGTAGTTCCGTACGCTTGCGGATCGTAAGTGGATACGTCTTTTATCCGTCAACAAGCCCCCTTTTTCTGGCACCGTTGCTGGGGAGCAAGCTAGTTTACATCGTTTGGTTTGCATCTAACTTAGTTTTATACTTAGTTTATCTTTTGTTTGCTAAAATCTAACACATATTACCTAGAAAACCACTTTGTTTTGTCTTTGTTTTTGTTTTTATCTTGTTGTCTAGATGGCGTTCATCAATCAACCCGTGGAAGAACCGGAGAAATCACTAAGGGATTACGCTAGCCCTCGATGTGAAGACATAAGAGTACAAGAGTCAGATTCGAAGCTCGAAGCGACCAAGTATGAAATCAAATCCAAGATCATCGAGATGGTGGCGGCAAACCCGTTTGAAAGGATGGTTTCGGAGAACCCATATAGACACATAAGGCATTTCACGACGCTATGCAACACGGTGCGTCAAGAAGGAGTTCCCGATGAATGGTCAAATGGAATCTCTTTCCCTACTCACTTGTCGTTGAAGCAAAGACGTGGTACTAGTTTGCGTCCTTTGAAGTTGAAGGCAATTGGAACAAGTTGACAAAGAAGTTTTGCGAGAAGTTCTTTCCAATTAGCAAGGTTCAACATCTAAGGAGGCAAGTGATCACTTTCATGCAATGAGAAGAGGAAGGGGTAGACCAAGCTTGGAATAGGTTTAATGAGTTGATCGAACAAGGACCAAGACTCGGCTTCTCTGGTGACGTACTCTTGCATACATTTTTCTTTTCCCTAACCCCCTAGTTGCATGCAACACGTCCAAATGTGTGTAGGTGGGGATCTCATGGAGAAAACACTCACGGAAGCCGCTCAACTTCTACAAAAAATTAGTAAAGCAGCTGCCATGCGAAGAGATTGGGAAACAAGACTTGCGGGAGAGCCGGAATATAACTCGAGGATGAAGAAGTGTGCTGAATTTTCTAAGGAGGCAACCCCGGAAGTCACAAAAGAGGAGCCAATCCCAGAAAAGCTTGAACAAGAACATATCAAGTCAAGAACTACCCTGAGCGTTGACTTCGCCGTACCAAATGAGACGAACAAGAGAAGCATGTCAGGCGCGAAGCCACTAAGGGAGTTCGAACCAATGGATTGGGTTCCTATCGACTACGGAGAAGTATTCGACAAGAGAAGTCCGTTCCCTAATCAAAACGGGATGGCAAGAGCATTGGAAGTGGATTTCCCACCAAAGAAGAAAGCGGAAGATTCACACGACCTTGAAACCACCGGTGAGATATTTCAAAAGCTCTTTGGAGATGATAAAGTGGATCCAGAACACATAGCTGAGGCGAAGAGAAACATGGGGATCAAACCCGAAGTATCACTATACGCTCGCCTCGCTGAAGTTTGCGCGATATGATCTGAAGAAGAAGAGAAGACGACATCACACTTGAGTTGCGAGATCAACGGAGTTCAATGCAAAGCTTTACGCGACATCGGAGCCCAAGTAAGTGTCCTATCTTCTAAAATTTACGATAAAATTCAAGACCACAACCTAGACTTAGCTCCTACATCAACAAAATTAATCATGGGAGATGGTAGAACTATTAGACCTCTAGGTATTGCTTGCAGCATGAATGTAAAAATCTCTGGAAAATGTATACCAACCGATTTCTTTGTTATTGTTGCTTACCATAGTAATCATGATCACATAATCCTAGGTAGGCCCTTTATTGAGTTGGTTGATGCCGTGTTGGATGTCGGAAAAGGCAAAGTAACAATGAACCTTAATGGAAAGAAGTACACATATAATTTTCTTCACGTTTCTAAACACCCTACACCCTTTCCTCCCGAAGACGAAATAGAGGAGGTAGATAGTCTTTTTTTTGTTGAAACCCTTAGAGACCCGCTACAAAGAGCGATGGAAAATCAAATTAATGATCAACAAGATGAAGAGCTAGAAGAAGCAACAAAAGGCTTAGAACCACAAGATGGAAGCGTGGAGGAAGAAAGATTCGAGGACATAGGAGAAATTAAACCCGAGGAGCCACAAGTGCCCGAGGTAGACCTTAAACCTTTGCCCAAAGGATTAAAGTATGAATTTTTGGGCCTAGACAAGACTTATCCAGTCATCGTGAGCGACAAGTTGAGTCCCAAAGAAAATGAGACGTTGCTGATTTTATTGAAAAAACATAGGAAGGTGATTGGATATTCAATCAATGATCTCAAAGGTCTTAGCCCAGCCTTTTGCACTCATCGTATACCAATGGAAGACGAATGTAAGCCCGTAGTGGACCACCAAAGGAAGCTAACTCATGCCATGCGAGAGGTAGTAAAGAAAGAGGTCATCAAGTTACTTGATGTCGGAATCATCTACCCGGTTCCGCATAGCGAGTGGGTGAGGCCGGTACATTGTGTACCAAAGAAAAGAGGTTTAATCGTGGTGAAGAATGAGAAGAATGAGTTCATACCGCAAAGAACCGTGACCGGGTGGCGGATGTGTATCGATTATCGAAAGCTAAACAAAGCAACGAAGAAAGATCACTTCCCCATACCATTCATTGACGAGATGCTCGAGAGATTAGCGAACCACGCTTATTTTTGCTTTCTCGATGGGTACTCGGGATTCATGCAAATTCACATTCGCCCGGATGATCAACACAAAACAACGTTTACAAGCCCTTATGAAATGTTTGCATATAGAAGGATGCCCTTCGGTCTATGCAACGCTCCGACCTCTTTTCAACGTTGCATGATGGCCGTATTCTCGGAATTCATCGAAGAAATTGTCGAGGTGTTCATAATGATTTTTCCGTTTATGGGAAGACGTTCATGGATTGCTTGGAAAACTTGGATAAGGTCCTCACGAGGTGTGCAGAGGTAGGCTTGGTGTTAAATTGGGAAAAGTGCCACTTCATGGTTAAGCAAGGCATAGTGCTCGGACATGTTATATCCGAGAGAGGCATTGGAGTGGACAAGGCTAAGGTAGAGACGGTTGAGTAACTCCCACCTCCGACAGATGTTAATTCCTTTAGGAGCTTTCTAGGCCACGCCGGATTTTATAGAAGATCTATTAAGGACTTCTCAAAGATCACTAAGCCTTGAACGCATCTCCTTCAAAAAGATGTGGCTTTTGACTTTGATGAGAAGTGCCTAGCGACATTCTGGACCTTGAAAAGTGCGTTGGTGAGTGCTCCCATTATTCAACCTCCGGATTGGAGCCAATCTTTCGAGATCATGTGTGACGCAAGTGACTACGTCGTAGCCGCGGTTTGGGTCAAAGAAAGGAAGGTTGAGTTCACGCCGTTTACTACGCTATCAAAACTCTTAGTGAGGCACAATTGAATTATGTCACTACGGAAAAGGAGTTGCTAGCGGTAGTATTCACCTTCAAAAAAATCAGATCTTACATCATGAACTCGAAGGTCATTGTTTACACCAATCACGCGGCGATCAAGTATCTCTTGGCTAAGAAGGATGCCAAACCACGATTGATTTGTTGGATCCTTCTTCTTCAAGAGTTTGATGTTGAAATTCGTGATAAGAAGGGGGTGGAGAATGTTGTGGCCGATCATTTGTCTAGGATGAATCGTGGACAAGATGATAAAGAGCCCATAGAAGACAAGATGAGAGATGACCACCTCTATCGAGTGCTCGATAAAGACACTTGGATGATTGATATCATTCGAGCAATTCGGAAGATGCCTCTTGACCATCTAGATAGAAACTCTCAAAGGAGGATAATCTCTGAAAGTAAGAAATACTTTTGGTATGCACCGCACCTCTTCAAACTTGGCAATGATGGAGTCATGAGAAGATGTGTGCCAAGAGAAGAGATGTTAGAAATTTTGAGAAAGTGCCTTGCGGCGGAGTACGGTGGACACTATAGCCATTTTCGGACCCAAGCAAATATATGGTCTAGCGGATTCTATTGGCCGGAGATGCATGAAGATACTAAAAGATATGTTGCATCATGCCCCGAATGCCAAAGAACCGGAAACATCTCTCATAGAAATTATATGCCCTTGAGATATAATCTACAAATCGATTTATTCGATGTATGGGAAATAGACTTCATGGGGCCTTTCAAAAAGTCACATGGATATGAGCATATATTAGTCATGGTTGATTATGTATCCAAGTGGGTAGAGGCTATGCCATGTCGTAAAGCTTCCACGAAGGATTCCATGACCATGATCAAGAACGTGATTTTTCCTCGTTTCGGTACACCGAGAATCTTGATAAGCGATGGGGGAACTCACTTCACCGGGAGGAATTTCAAAAAGTGCTTGTCCAAGTTGGGAATTGAACATAGGGTCGGCCTATCACCCGCAAACCAACGGACAAGCGGAAACGTCGAATAGGCAATTAAAAAGCATCCTCAACAAAACCATAGAGAAGGGAGGCAAAGATTGGTCAAAGAAATTAGACGGAGCTTTGTGGGCATATCGGACGGCGTTCAAGACACCGATAGGTATGACCCCTTATCAATTCGTCTATGGAAAAGCTTGCCACCTTCCGGTTGAGTTGGAACATAAAGCCTATTGGGCGATTAAAGAGATGAAACTTGATCTCGATGTCGCGGTGGTAAAACAAAGGATTCAAATAAGCGAGCTAGAAGAGATGAGGTTGAAAACATACGAGAATGCAAGCATATACAAGGAGAGAATTAAAAGGTGGTATGACAAAAGGTTAAAGAAGAAAGAGTTTAAAGAAGGAGATAAGGTCCTCCTCTACAATTCGAGGTTTAAAACCTTCGGTAAGGGGAAATTGCAAAGCAAGTGGGACGTACCTTATGTTGTTCATTCGGTGCTCTCCAACGGAGCGTTAACCATTATGGATGTGAAAGGTGATCAATTCATGGTGAATGATCAACGGCTTAAGGTTTACTACGAACCCGACGTTGTGCCCCTTCACCATATTGATGTCTTCACCATGGAAGAAGAGCCCGAACGTCCTACCTAGGACGAAAAACAAGGTACAGATTTTTGTAAATAGTTTTTCTTTTATTTTTCTGGAGTTTCTCGCGAAGATTTACTGGGCCAACTTTTTCCCATGGGCTGAGAAAGCGAAAAAAGGGCGGTACATGGGAAACCGGACTGGACCGGCCCCCGAGACAGGGTGGGCCGGCCGGCCCGGTCCGACCGGCCCAGTGGGGCCCTGACGGCGTCTCGCCCCGGTTTTTGCCCGATTTGCTCCTTTTCGACTTCCTTCTTCGGTCAAAAAATTTTAAGGGAAGTTTGAATAAGAAAAATTAGGTTTCTAGGGTTTTCCTTTTCGGACTATTTATTTGGCCGAATTGGGAGCTCGGGAATTCATTCCACCTAGTAATCTTTTGCACCCACGCAGCAGCCATGGTGTCCCCAAGGAGCATAGAGTTGAAGCAAGGCGCCGAGGAGCCATCGATGGAGGAGGCGAAGCGATGCGAGCTCAAGCTACCCGTCGAGATCAAGAGGACCGCCCGCATGCGTTGCGGAGGGCATGTCCCGACCGGAGCTATCGCATCTCGCAACCCCGTCAAGGAGGAGAACGTCCCTACTCCCGTTCGAAGGTCGGCGCGCATTCGAGGCATGAAGCGGAAGGACTACAAGGAGGTGTCGCCCGAGCCTAAGGACTATGGGGATAGCGATTACTCCGACGATCGTAGCCCGAGATCGTGGGCGGCCGCCGGAAGAGATGATAACGATTTGTACGTTTGGGAAGAGGTGCCCAAGAAGAAGACTCCCGAAGGCCCCAACGGCGGCGGCAACGACGACGGCGGCGACGGCAATGGTGATGGCGACGACGGCGGCGGAGATCCTGGCGATGACGACCCTTTCGGGATGCATCCGATGTGTTGTGCGGCTTGCCGTCACTCCATCTCGGAGCTCTACGCATCGGTCGACAAATGTTTCCAGGCCATGGAGGTGATGAGGCAGCGTATGGAGGATTTGACGGTGTATTTTGGTACACCAAACATGTTCATTACACTTTGGTTTGGATTTGATTATGGAACTAACCCACCACTAGGCACACTAATCATATAACAAGTTCATCTATGTGCATGCATTTGGAAGTGTTGTGTTTATGTAGGAAAACATGGACATAAAGGACGGATTCACAACAAGTTCAAAGGAGCATTTACGGAGTCTTGTTCGTGTTCATGAGCTTGATGAAATCACTTCCAATGGTGGCAAGGACCGAAGTTCTACGTAGAAACACCCCCGGGAAATGAAGCGTAAAAGATCGAACTTCATGCGCGGAGAACCTCTATCTTGGACGCGAGGATGACATCGTCAAAATCATGCAAGTGGAGGGGGCAAAGTGCATAATCACCTGAGGACCCACGGGAGCGAAGGGGCGACCGAACCGGGTCGAAATGGGCCTGGGCCGGTCGGCCCAGGACGGCCGACCCAACCCACTTCGGTGGTCGGTTCGGCCCCCCTTTCCTTGCACCTGAAGGATCTTCAACCCTAAAACTCTGGAGGCGCCGCCATTCGCAGGGGGAAGAGCCATTCACACTAGGAGGCCATCCACAAGCTAGAGAGAGAGGAGGGAGATCTCCGGAGGGGGATCGACCACCTCGAAGGAAGCACCCACAAGTGGAGAAGAAGGAAGACACCATCGGAAGGGTGACCATGATCAGTGGTGCTATGCCTAGCACCTTGATGGGGTAATCTCCTTAGTCCATGGGTTGTAATCGATTTTGAGATGTAATCGTACTTTGTTGGATTATCTATCTATCATCTTGTGTTGAATATACTTTAATGCTTAAGGTTAGCTACCATGCCGTAAAGGGTGTAGAGCTCCAATGCTTCCTTGGATCCATTCAGTACGTCGTGTCCATCATAGGTCTAGTCACGAATACCTTGGCGTAGTGACAGTACGAGGGCAGGGAAAAGGCGAAACTGTGGTCACGACCCCCTATAGATTAGATTGGTTTTATTGTTTACAACGATTGCATGTTCTAATATCGTAGACCCATGTGCGAGTGTCTCCTATCTTGATAGCTTAATCATTCTCTCTAGTGTAGTTTAGTCATTTTCTTGTTTAATCATAGTTAGGATTTGAGTAGTTAGTGAGTAGAGGTAGATCAAACGCTTGTAATCCCCTTGCTCTGCGGATTGACAAGAACCTTGGGAATCCCGTGGTGAAAAAGGTGTAGATCCGTACGCTTGCGGATCGTAGGTGGATACGTATTTTATTCGTCAACAGCCATCTATACACAACGGGCTTGGACCCGTGCACTGTAGCCTCACCATTCCCGCTGACGTCCATGCCGCTGTCGCTGGCTAGGCCATCAGTGCAGCGGTCGCACGGTATCGACGTAGATGCCGGTGAGGTTCTAGTGCGGTGTGTCTGGTCCCTCACCGCACCTCGGACCACCGTCGCCGCCACTTGGGGAACCCCGGTTTGCCAACTGTTGTCGGAACGTTGCCTCCTCCAAGAAGTATAACAGTCATGGAACTCATGGAGTTCATCTACGGAGGCTCGTTGTCTCCATTCGTGTCGCCGGCGACGCCGGTCGTCGCCCTCGTCGGAGTTGCCGCCGCTGCCGCGCCGCCAACGCCCTTTTCCTGATGAGCTGACGGAGTACATCTTCTTCTACGGCGAAGGAGCATTAGAAATCATGCAGACAGCTACTGGGCGCTTGTCATTTTCCATTAACAGTCTTGGTAGATCGTCTTTAGCTAGATTAGTTTGCTTTTTCAGAAATGTCAAGTGTGTGTCGCTGTGTATTGACTCGGACGAGAATCTTTCTTTCTTGTTGGCGCTCGATTTGCTTTAACCTGTGGTGGGTGATTCGGCCCAGGGCACATCCCTCGACTAGCGGGCCTGCCTGCACAGAATGGCACATAAGCCCACATAAACTCTTGTTCTGCCCAAAATATCTTTAATGTTCATTTGTGTGCGCATAGGTCTTCATTAGCCCACCATCAAGCACTTTATAATCCCCTCTTGCCAGATGCCACTGTCCTCCTGCGAGACGAAATGCGGTGCGTCTGTCTCTTGCGTTCATTACCAGGTTTAGCAGACATGCTCGATGTTTGTCCCTGCGGCAGTGTCGCCCAAATGGAAGCTGACACGTGAGAAGACGACGATTCTTATCTTTATACTCCAGATTATGCATGACTTTATTTATTTTCTTCATTTAGTACATTCCATTCCGATAGAATCATGTTAACACATCTGCCTGTTCACAAAACAAATTTGACGTTCCTCCCCACTTCAGTGTCACATTATCCTCAATGGAAGCTAGCAGGTGAGGAGACGAAAATTCTTATCTTTATACTTCAGATTAAACAAATTTGATGTTTGTCCCCGCTACAGTGCCACAATATTCTCAGTGGAAGCTAGCAGGCGAGGAGACGATAATTCTTATCTTTATACTCCAGATTATTCATGAATTTATTTATTTTCTTTAGTTAGTACATTTCATTCTGACGGTATTACCTTGCCTTTCTAAATAGTAAGAAGCCAAAAACAGGAGAGAATCAGTATGTCCACTGAAAGTTTAAAGATTTTGCAATCAACTATTGAGCTCGGGTTTCACTCCCGTATGAGTTGACGTACAACGGTTTCTTGCTCGGTAATTAAATAAATAATTGATCTTGGTAGAAAATTCATAATCTTTTTCTTTCTCTTGATACATGGTCTACATTCAAAAAATCTTTTAAAATATAACATGTCAGCTTTCAAATTATTTGTCTTTCTTATTTAAACAACCTTTAGTCAATTTTGCCGTCGGTAGTTCCGTTCACATTTTCTATCTATTAGATACATGTCTTATTGGGCCTTTTCTCCTATATTGGAGCTCCCAACTAGCGCTCCTTAAGGAGTTCTCATGCCTTTGATTGGTTGATGTGAGTGGTAACTGAAATTCACTTGACCAATGAGTTACTTCTGGATTTGTGTGCTGCGTGCGTGGTTTGCTTAGGTTCTAAAATTCCAAACATTTGTGCCCGCTGTATCTTGAGTGTGCCGGTCACTCTAAGTCCTGAAAATGTCTGAAAAGGCTCTGTGTTGTCCATTGGAGCCTCTCTGGAGCCCTCTAAAAATTTCTACCATGGATGAAGAGAAGAGGAAAAAATGAGGAGGGAGAAGAAGCAACCAGCCCACCTCCTTGCAGATTCTGGATCCGCCACTGACTACGGAATACTTGGTGTCTCGTTCGCATGCGTAAACTCAAAAACGATGTCGCAGCCTGCATGTGCGGGGGCTCCTATATGCCTACCGGAAGATGGATAATAGTACGAACTTTCAACCCGCCAAATTTCATCTAAATGTATGTTTTTTATTGTCCCACTAACCCATCTCGTGAGTTTTAAATTAAAAATTTCCAATATTTTTTAAAAATGTTACAATATTTTTTTCTTCAATGTTCCTAGTCATTTTTTGTCAACATTTTACAAAATGTTGCAACATTTTTGTAATCGATATTTTTTGGATGGCTTCTTCCAACATTTTTCAGAAATGTTGGTTTCGTCAACTATTTTTTATCAATATTTTAAAAAATGTTGCAATATTTGTTAGATATGTTGGAACATTTTTTTTGAAAAAAAACATACATCAGCCGCCGCGTGACCAGCCGCTCGACGGCGAGCGCGCGGGGCGGGGAGGGCGGCCGTGGCGGAGCTCGACGCGTGCCGCACGTGGTTGCGGTCGGAGCTCGGTCCCGCGGCCATGGACCGCGGCGCGAGGAGCTCGCCCGGCCCCGGGCGGCGGCGCACGGAGCTCCGACCGGGACCACGAGCGGCGTGCGGTAGGGGGGGGGGGGCTCGGCCGACGCGCGCGGGGCCACGGGCGGTGCACGCGGAAGGGGGGGGTGGGGCAGAGGCGGCGGACTGAAGTTGTTAGAGAGTGGAGGACGGTGGACTAGGGTTGATGTTGTTGGGCTTCTAATGGGTTCTAAGATGCGTAAAGAAAAATCTTCTAGAAGGTATATAGAATTTGTGGCCTGCAAGGTCGTCCGTTTCGCGGCGGCCATATGCATGGACTTCGTGTGCATCATCGTTTGGGTCAGCAGACTACTACAAGCTCAATTGCTGTTTGCATTGCTGCTTCTTTCAATAAAAGAAAGGGTATCGCGATATGTTACATATATGAATCAATTCACAATACTGACCAATACAATGACTTGCAGGCTTCTAACAGAAACTCCACCACTCTGTGACGATCGACGATCTATACTTTGAGAATAATGTCTACTGGTTTTTCTACTGTATTATGTATACACAATTTCTACAAGCTGCAGCTCCATTTGAAATGAGCATGGCCTAGTTTTCGGAGGTGCACGGCTGCGGGCGAACCGTCCCAGCTTTTCTCCATTTCGCGTTCTGGCAGGTGCTTTCCGCGGCAGCACCACCATTGCCGCCCTCCATCGTCTTGAGGTCAATGTTCTGCAGGGTGATGCCATGGCAGGGCACGTTCCTGCTGCAGTTGAGCTTGATGGCGTCCTTGGTCACGGTCGTCCCCCTGATGTTCTTGAACACCACGTTGCTGACCTCCACCGCCGACCCCTGAGCTTCGCATGGCGTAGCCTTGTCGCAGTAGTTCTGGTCGATGATTATCGGGTTCTCGACACCGTCCATGACCATGTTTTGGAACGTGATGTCCTTGGCGTAGCCACTCCCGCCCTGGTACGTCTTGATGCGTGCTCCGTTGGTCGTGCCGTACAGTTGCACCGTGTCTATGGTGATGCCGGAGACTTCAGCTCTCGAGTTGTCGTCTCCTAAGCTCCCAATGCTGATGCCATGCCCTGGTCCGCACACAACTTTTGAAACGTAGAGATTGTGTGTCCCGCTCTCGATTGACATGCAATCGTCTCCTGCAAATTCCATGACAAAGCACCAACAAGTATTTAGTACGTAGTGGAAATCCTAAACTCTGAAAATGGTTGATGCTACATATATATATATACTTGCCCTACTTACCAGTCTTGATCTTGCAGTTGGTGACCTGCACATCCTTGCTGCGGGTGAAGTGGATGCCGTCGGTGTTAGGGCTCGTGCCGGACGCTGTGATTGACAAGCCTCTCAATTGCACGTTGGTGCAGTCCTCGACCGACATGTGGATCTGCTGGCTATTGACAACTTTCAGGTCCTGCACTCTCAAACCTGTGCAGTAGTGGAACGACAACGCCGTCGGAGCTTCCTTGCATGGCTGCACAAAAAGGGGGGAGTATGCAG
This sequence comes from Cenchrus americanus, assembly GCA_947561735.1. NCBI lineage: Eukaryota > Viridiplantae > Streptophyta > Magnoliopsida > Poales > Poaceae > Cenchrus > Cenchrus americanus. The sequence continues at coordinate 4,097,922 of OX387240.1, read as the reverse complement.
TCGAGCTTGGTTAGGGCACTTTCCAAAACAACAATCTACAAGTAATCAGATCGACCAATACGGGTGGTCGGGTGCGCCCACACTTACCATAGCCTTGTTGATCTTGCACGAATGCTTCCACCACGTCTGGCCGTTGCCGTCGACGGCGCCGCCGCCGTTGACGGTGAGCTCGTCGACGCCCCGGAACACGATCCAGTGCCTCCTGTCCTTGTCGCTCCAGTCCGCCATGTCCGGCGACGCCAATAGCGTGCCCTTCACTGTCAGAACGACGCTGGACTTGCACGGGCCGGAGAGGCTCACGACCTTGAGCAGGTAGCGCTTGCCGCCGGGGACGAGCACGACGGCAGGCCGCGGCGAGGCGCACGCCGCCTCCCACGCCTTGGCCAGCGCCGCAGTGTCGTCTTGCCTCCCGTCGCCGCGGGCGCCGTACCGGTCGAGGCTGAACACGCCGCCGCCCTGGGACGGCGACGACGCCAGGGACCTGCCCCTGCTAGCGGACGCGGCGTCGTCGGCCGATCGAGGAGGCGCCATTTCTCGTGGACGCAGCCGTTAGAGCGCTGTGCAAGAAGAGCAGCCCGAATAGGGGAGCCACGAACACGAGCTGCAGCAGCTTACGGGACGCCATTGGAATGAGGAGCTAATAAGGATGAAGTCTGAACCGAACGAGCTGAGATCGAGCACAAGGGACTTGATGTACGAATTCAGCTGGGCGCTCGCTGAGGTTTGCTTGCTCAGAGATTATTGGTGCGTATATGATCGAGTTGGTGGAGATCGAGGAGGAAGAAGGGTTGTATTTATAAGCGCGGCGGATCGAAGGAGAGCTACTAGATGTCTAGCTAGTTCTCTGTGAGGAGAGGTGATCGATGAGCGAGCTGATCAGAGGGGTTGTGTTTTTTGGAACGAATTGAACGGAGCGAGGGGTTGTGTTGCTTGTGAAGAAGAATAGCGCGGGAGAGTTAGGCTCGCAGATATTGAAATGGAGTGTGCAGCAGGAGTAGTAGTTGCGGCCACAGTATATCGATCGCCATGCCCATGCGTGCCGGCAGATAGAACCTGGAGATCTTTCGTTTCAGGCCGGTATGGGGTGACGTACGGGAAGCAGATAAACGTGCCTGAATCCGGCAACCCTGCAGATTTCTCATGGTGAAATCTGCCTCTGCACCTCCCCTGTTGGTATGCACGTTTCAGCTAGCGTTGTACGTGTTCGTTTCTGGTGAAAAAAAAGTAGATACTTTTCCATCAAGATCACTTGAGCATAAAACGTTCGGAATTTTCGCCAAGATCGTCCAATAATCAGCATTCCTTTTTCCCTCCACAGTAATCAGTGATACTCCTTAATTTTTCTTATCCACAAGTGCAACTCTGCATGTGCATGCAAGCAGAAGCAGTCATTTCCAAAGGTTGTTGGTGCACCGCCGTGTGCACGGAAGGCAGAAAACCGAGCAGACCGGTGACGCAATCCTGTCCATGGGTTCAGTACGGGAGTCAGCACGGCTGACGCACTTGACGCAATCTTAGGACCCGTTTGGCACAGCCTCGCTTTCATTGCAGAGAACTGCTTTTTTTAAAACAACTTCGAAAGCAACTTCACGAGCGGGGTAGAGAGCCATGTTTTTGAAGCTTCACCATGTGCTTAACTCCGTGAGAGTGAGTTTTCGAGAGAAGCTAACCAGAGAGTTGGGCGAGAGAGTTGGTTGTTTGGCTATTGAAGTTGTGAAGGTTCGCTCGTGTCGCTTCACGTGAAGCCTATACCAAACGGTCCCTTATCTATTCACAGAGATTTTGCGTGGAGTACCATCAGTATGAAAAGACGCAAAAGGGATTTAATTATACCTTCCAAAGCAACGAGCTATACTAGCCTACTACTAGTAATGATCGATCTGCGCGGCAATCCTTCTTGTGGAGTGATTAATTAGGAGCATACCGTACACGTATCATTAAGCTAAGCTAGTACATTATTCAGGCCTAGCTTACTAGTCCCATGGATCGTTGGATCAGGCATACACCGACCGATATACACACGCAAGCAGGACACCTAAGCATCCCAGGGGTGGTGCGCAATGCAAATGTAACTAATAGTCTCTCGATCAGCTGATGATCTTGTGTTCTTGTGACGATGCATCCCCGTGCACGCGTTTTGATTTAACCAGCCAGACGACGTTCAGTCAATCCACAATCTACGAACAATTCGGTCGGTCGACATATGATGCATGTGTGCACGACAGTCCATCCTCTGGTTTCTTTCTTTTTTTGATAATTAAAAAAAGGAAAAGAGAAAAAAAAAAAAGAGGGAGCAAAATGGAGGTCTTGTTGCCGAACTCTCTCGGCGGTGGTCGGCCGGGTCAACTTGCCGGGCCAAGCCTTTAATTTGCCGTTCTCGGCAACAGCCGCCTACGACTACGAGACGGCGGCGGCGTGCGTGCACCGCCATGCATCGCATCGCATGGACACGATTACACGCACACGATCGATCATGATGGCGCAAGTGCAACGCAACAAAAGCCAGCAACTCCGCGCGCGCATTTCATGTGGGCCCCGAACGTCAGTCACCCGAGCGAGTGGTCGGTCGGTCACACGATTGTCCATGCAGTGCAGCATGCTCCTTCTTTCTGCGCGCGTCTTGGGGGGGGGGGGGGGGCGCGGACGACGACGGCGTACGTACGGCTGATGGCATGGTAGCAAGCTCCCCGCATCCTCATGAGGTGAGCAGCAGGATGACTCCCGGCCCACTTGCTGTGTTCTCACCACACGACGTGACACGTACGTAGCTCCCTTGTAGCTACTACATGCGGTAACTTGTTGGCAGATAAGCAGATGGTTACAACTTGTGGGATGCATTCTTGATGTGATGTGCGCCTTAATGATGAGCGGAGGGACTCTTTTATTTGGACTAGCTCCGAGTGCTTCTCGATCTGTTAAGGCCCTGTATAAAGACTCAGATGGTTGGAGGTGCCTCACACCTTAATCTAGTTTCCCGGAGAGTTAAGATTCCCCTTGAAATCGATTTTTTTTTCTTTCGTATTAATGGAAGGGTGTGTTATCTTGACTGAACACAATTTAGCTAAGAGACAAAGTGGAATGGATGCACTCGTTGTTGCTTTTGTAGTGAACAAGAAACTATTCAAAGATCTCTTTTTTGATTGTCCTATGGCTAGTTTGATGCGTTGTGTGATCGGTGTCGCTTTTTGGGGTTACAAGACCCGCCGATATCGCCAATCTCTTTGATCCCCGTCTTAGAAGTTTTTCGCATAAAACCCGCCGTTGACGGTTAATAGTTGTATCAAAGTTCGTTTGTGACTTGCAAGCGGACAAGTCTCCCGTCGTAGTCAAGGGACCCTTCTTCCCTCGAGTGGTGAACCCAAGGTATCGAATCCGTGGAACAATGTGCAACGCAAGGATTCAATCTAGTAAAGCAAGGTAAAGCTATCTATTGAAGAACAAAGATGCATCTAATCTAAGATATGATCAAGTAAACGAATCTAATCTAATCTACTAAAGAGGTAGCAAGAGAAAGCAAAAGATAACCAATCTAGAGAATCTAGATCATGCTTATGTTGTAGCTCCAAACAAGATAGATGAAGATAGCAAAGCGAATCTCATTAAAAGCAAGGTACGATTTTTGCAAATAGTTTTTCTTTTATTTTTCTGGAGTTTCTCGTGAAGATTTACTGGGCCAACTTTCCCCATGGGCTGAGAAAGTGAAAAAAGGGCGGTACACGGGAAACTGGACCGGACCGGCCCCCGAGACAGGGTGGGCCGGCCGGCCCGATCCGACCGGCCCGGTGGGGCCCGACGGCGTCTCGCCCCGGTTTTTGCCCGATTTGCTCCTTTTCGACTTCCTTCTTCGGTCAAAAAATTTTAAGGGAAGTTTGAATAAGGAAAATTAGGTTTCTAGGGTTTTCCTTTTCGGACTATTTATTTGGCCGAATTGGGAGCTCGGGAATTCATCCCATCTAGTATTCTTTTGCACCCACGCAGCAGCCATGGTGTCCCCAAGGAGCGTAGAGTTGAAGCAAGGCGCCGAGGAGCCATCGATGGAGGAGGCGAAGCGGTGCAAGCTCAAGATACCCGTCGAGATCAAGAGGACCGCCCGCATGCGTTGCGGAGGGCATGTCCCGACCGGAGCTATCGCATCTCGCAACCCCGTCAAGGAGGAGAACGTCCCTACTCCCGTTCGAAGGTCGGCGCGCATTCGAGGCATGAAGCGGAAGGACTACAAGGAGGTGTTGCCCGAGCCTAAGGACTATGGGGATAGCGATTACTCCGACGATCGTAGCTCGAGATCGTGGGCGGATGCCGGAAGAGATGATAACGATTTGTACGTTTGGAAAGAGGTGCCCAAGAAGAAGACTCCCGAAGGCCCCAACGGCGGCGGCAACGACGACGGCGGCGACGGCAATGGTGATGGCGACGACGGCGGCGGAGATCCTGGCGATGACGACCCTTTCGGGATGCATCCGATGTGTTGTGCGGCTTGCCGTCACTCCATCTCGCAGCTCTACGCATCGGTCGACAAATGTTTCCGGGCCATGGAGGTGATGAGGCGGCGTATGGAGGATTTGACGGTGTATTTTGGTACACCAAACATGTTCATTACACTTTGGTTTGGATTTGATTATGGAACTAACCCACCACTAGGCACACTAATCATATAACAAGTTCATTTATGTGCATGCATTTGGAAGTGTTGTGTTTATGTAGGAAAACATGGACATAAAGGACGGATTCACAACAAGTTCAAAGGAGAATTTACGGAGTCTTGTTCGTGTTCATGAGCTTGATGAAATCACTTCCAATGGTGGCAAGGACCGAAGTTCTACGTAGAAACACCCCCGGGAAATGAAGCGTAAAAGATCGAACTTCATGCGCGGAGAACCTCTATCTTGGACGCGAGGATGACATCGTCAAAATCATGCAAGTGGAGGGGGCAAAGTGCATAATCACCTGAGGACCCACGGGAGCGAAGGGGCGACCGAACCGGGTCGAAATGGGCCTGGGCCGGTCGGCCCAGGACGGCCGACCCAACCCACTTCGGTGGTCGGTTCGGCCCCCCTTTCCTTGCACCTGAAGGATCTTCAACCCTAAAACTCTGGAGGCGCCGCCATTCGCAGGGGGAAGAGCCATTCACACTAGGAGGCCATCCACAAGCTAGAGAGAGAGGAGGGAGATCTCCGGAGGGGGATCGACCACCTCGAAGGAAGCACCCACAAGTGGAGAAGAAGTAAGACACGTCGGAAGGGTGACCATAATCGGTGGTGCTACGCCTAGCACCTTGATGGGGTAATCTCCTTAGTCCATGGGTTGTAATCGATTTTAAGATGTAATCGTACTTTGTTGGATTATCTATCTATCATCTTGTGTTGAATATACTTTAATGCTTAAGGTTAGCTACCATGCCGTAAAGGGTGTAGAGCTCCAATGCTTCCTTGGATCCATTCAAGACGCCGTGTCCATCATAGGTCTAGTCACGAATACCTTGGCGTAGTGACAGTACGAGGGCAGGGAAAAGGCGAAACTGTGGTCACGACCCCCTATAGATTAGATTGGTTTTCTTGTTTACAATGATTGCATGTTCTAATATCGTAGACCCATGTGCGAGTGTCTCCTATCTTGATAGCTTAATCATTCTCTCTAGTGTAGTTTAGTCATTTTCTTGTTTAATCATAGTTAGGATTTGAGTAGTTAGTGAGTAGAGGTAGATCAAACGCTTGTAATCCCCTTGCTCTGCGGATTGACAAGAACCTTGGGAATCCCGTGGTGAAAAAGGTGTAGATCCGTACGCTTGCGGATCGTAGGTGGATACGTCGTCAACAGCCATCTATACACAACGGGCTTGGACCCGTGCACTGTAGCCTCACCATTCCCGCTGACGTCCATGCCGCTGTCGCTGGCTAGGCCATCAGTGCAGCGGTCGCACGGTATCGACGTAGATGCCGGTGAGGTTCTAGTGCGGTGTGTCTGGTCCCTCACCGCACCTCGGACCACCGTCGCCGCCACTTGGGGAACCCCGGTTTGCCAACTGTTGTCGGAACGTTGCCTCCTCCAAGAAGTATAACAGTCATGGAACTCATGGAGTTCATCTACGGAGGCTCGTTGTCTCCATTCGTGTCGCCGGCGACGCCGGTCGTCGCCCTCGTCGGAGTTGCCGCCGCTGCCGCGCCGCCAACGCCCTTTTCCTGATGAGCTGACGGAGTACATCTTCTTCTACGGCGAAGGAGCATTAGAAATCATGCAGACAGCTACTGGGCGCTTGTCATTTTCCATTAACAGTCTTGGTAGATCGTCTTTAGCTAGATTAGTTTGCTTTTTCAGAAATGTCAAGTGTGTGTCGCTGTGTATTGACTCGGACGAGAATCTTTCTTTCTTGTTGGCGCTCGATTTGCTTTAACCTGTGGTGGGTGATTCGGCCCAGGGCACATCCCTCGACTAGCGGGCCTGCCTGCACAGAATGGCACATAAGCCCACATAAACTCTTGTTCTGCCCAAAATATCTTTAATGTTCATTTGTGTGCGCATAGGAGTCCATTAGCCCACCATCAAGCACTTTATAATCCCCTCTTGCCAGATGCCACTGTCCTCCTGCGAGACGAAATGCGGTGCGTCTGTCTCTTGCGTTCATTACCAGGTTTAGCAGACATGCTCGATGTTTGTCCCTGCGGCAGTGTCGCCCAAATGGAAGCTGACACGTGAGAAGACGACGATTCTTATCTTTATACTCCAGATTATGCATGACTTTATTTATTTTCTTCATTTAGTACATTCCATTCCGATAGAATCATGTTAACACATCTGCCTGTTCACAAAACAAATTTGACGTTCCTCCCCACTTCAGTGTCACATTATCCTCAATGGAAGCTAGCAGGTGAGGAGACGAAAATTCTTATCTTTATACTTCAGATTAAACAAATTTGATGTTTGTCCCCGCTACAGTGCCACAATATTCTCGGTGGAAGCTAGCGGGCGAGGAGACGATAATTCTTATCTTTATACTCCGGATTATTCATGAATTTATTTATTTTCTTTAGTTAGTACATTTCATTCGATGGTATTACGCTCGCCTTTCTAAATAGTAAGAAGCCAAAAACAGGAGAGAATCAGTATGTCCACTGAAAGTTTAAAGATTTTGCAATCAACTATTGAGCTCGGGTTTCACTCCCGTATGAGTTGACGTACAACGGTTCCACGCTCAGTAATTAAATAAATAATTTATCTTGGTAGAAAATTCGTAATCTTTGTCTTTCTCTTGATACATGGTCTACATTCAAAAAATCTTTTAAAATATAACATGTCAGCTTTCAAATTATTTGTCTTTCGTATTTAAAGAACATTTAGTCAATATTGCCATCTGTAGTTTCGTTCACATTTTCTATCTATTAGATACATGTCTTATTGGGCTTTTTCTCCTATATTGGAGCTCCCCACTAGCCCTCCTTAAGGAGTTCTCATGCCTCTCATTGGCTGATGTGAGTGGTAACTGAAATTCACTTGACCAATGATTTACTTCTGGATTTGTGTGCTGCGTGCATGGTTTGCTTAGGTTCTAAAATTCCAAACATTTGTGCCCACTGTATCTCGAGTGTGCCGGTCACTCTAAGTCCTGAAAATATCTGAAAGGGATTTGAAAGATCTCAATATTTTTGTCAGCAAACCTGGAGAACGGAAAAGACAATTCTAACATCTTCGCATTCCATATATTTTGCAGCGACTCATAGGCTGAACGAAGGTTGGAATTCAACAAAGAGGCTCCAGTTGACCCTCAAGCAAAACAACAGAAGACCCATTGAGATGTACTTCATAAAATATTATACTCAATAAAGCTCCAAATATTCAATCAAGTATAATATCTTACATCTATAATATACTCATTATTCATACAGGTATCCCTTGGAAATTATTCTTAACATAAAACATAGAGAACGGACAAGATAGAATTATCTATGTTACCAAGGACTCACTCTAGTAAATAATTACATGTTCCCTTTTTAATATACACCATGTGATCGTTATGAATATTTGTTTACACTCCGATAAGAAACTTCGGTTCGAATAGCTTGTCACTTTGGTTTAAATAAATAGTGATACTCATTACCCGAGTATTTCAACTTTATATATTATGTTCATGTCATTATCGTCCGAGAGATGATATCATGGTAAATTTTCCTTAAAATCATTGTATTTTCTTAATTGCCGCAAAGCAACGCGCGGGTGAGGTTCCCCTACCGTACATGTGTTTCGGGATACAAGAGCTCACCTTTCTATAAAAAAACCACGTAGGGGAAGCCCCCCACCCCTCGCGTTGTCCATTGGAGTCGTTAGAATGTATCGCGTACGGCACCGTGACCCATATTGGGCCCTCGCGGCCCATTGGCCTTGTATATTGTAACCCTAGCCTTCTAGGCTATATAATGAAGGTCACTCCCCCCGATAAGGGTGTGCGGTGTTTCTCTACATGGTATCACGAGTCTAGGGAATCAATCTTGGGTTTCCTCTTCTCTCTCCTTCCGCCGCCCAACCGCACCAGCCGCCGCCGAGCGCATCCGCGCTCCCGCCACCGCCAACCACGCGCCCCCCACGGGTCGCGCACAGCCGTCGGCCGCCGCGTCTTCTTCAAGTTGTCGCCGCCGCCTCCTTTCCTCCGTCGCGCCGCCGCCGCGAGCCCGTCGCAACCCTAGCCGTGCGCTCCGGGCCGCCGCCGCTCGGCAACCCCCCCGCGGGGTCGCACGCGTGAGCCGTGCGCTCCGGCCGCCGCCGCTCGGCAACCCTCCCCGCGGGGCGCGCGCGCGTGCGCATCCTCGCGGTGTCGCCTTCTTGCGCCATGACCTCTTCGTTGACCTCCTCCTCCACCGCGGACGTCCTCGCCTCCCGGTCATCCGGCGCCATGGGGGACGCCGTCGCCGCTCCGTTCTTCGACGCCTACGCCGCCGTGAACGTGAAGCAAAGACGTTCCCATCGTCCTCAACCTCGAGCACCCCAACTACTCGAAGTGGAAAGCGTTCTTCACCGCCCTCTCGTGCCAAATATGGCCTCGCTAGGGCACATCGACGGCACGGAGGCCGCGCGCCCCGGCCGATCCCACCCGGTCCCGGCCCCGACGTCCGCATCCGTGGCTGGATGTACGGTTCCATCAATGACGTCGTCCTCGACCTCGCCATGGAGCCAAACCAGGACGCCCGCGCGCTGTACGTTTCCGTCGAGGCGCCGTTCCGAGTGCGAACAAGGAGCCCCGCGCCATCGTGCTCGGGGAGGAGTTCCACACCATGTCCCAAGGCGACCTCTCCGTCGACACCTTCGCCCAGCAGATGAAACAGACCGCCGACGCTCTCCCGGGAGGTCGGTCACACGATCTCTCCCCGCCCGGTCGGTGCTCAACCCGCCGCGTGGCATCAACCCTTGCTTCGCCACGAGTGCCGACATCATCGACAACACCACGCCGCCGCCCGACTTCAAGTCCGCCACCAACATGCTCCGCGTCAAGGAACTTCGCCTTGGCACTGAGCGCAAGGAGGCCTCCGCATCAGCCCTCGCCGCCTCCACCACCCCATCCTGCACTTCGTCCTCCTGCCGTTCCACCCCCCCTACATCCTCTCGTGGGGGCGGTGGCAAGGGCAAAGGGGCCAAGAGCAAGGGTGGTCGCGGCGGCAACGGTTCCAGCAGCACTGGCGGTGGGCGTTCCCAGCAGCAGTCAGCACCACTAGGAGTTTTCGGCGGGCGCCAGGGTCCTCAGCCGGCTGGTCCTTGGGTTTGCTATAACCCCTGGGCCGCCCCGTGGCCCAACCCGGCAGCCAGCCGTGGGCGCCGTCGCGGCCGCCAGCCGTGGGCGCCGCCGCCGCCGACTCCGCAGCTCACACCGCCTTCGCGCCGGCCCGGTTCCCCGCCGCGGCTTCCCCTCCGCCATACGGCCCTTCGGTGTGGCCGGGATCAAGCCAACCCGATCACCGCCCTCAACCGGATGGTGCTTCGGGGACAATCTCCCCGGGTTATGGACGGCGGAGCGACATCCCACATGTCCTCCAACGACGGTATCCTTCTTTCCCGTCTCCTGTCACCACCATCTTCCATTATGGTTGGAAACGGTCATTACATTCTCGTTTCTAGTCGTGGCACATCCTCTTTACACCCGGATGATTGCACTTTTCATCTTCATAATGTTCTTGTCGCACCACAACTTGCTCGTAATTTATTATCCGTTCGACGGTTTACTCGTGAAAATAACTGTTCCATCGAGTTTGACGCTTACGGTTTCTCTCGTTAAGGATCTCCGAACCAAGACGGTTCTCCTTCGGTGCAATAGCTACGGGGACCTCTACACCATTCCACATCACATGCCCCCTCGCCGCCATGTCGCCGTCGTCTCTCCGAGGCCGTGGCACTCCCGTCTCGGTCATCCGGCACCACCGTCGTCACTACTTTACATAAGCTTTCATCCATACGGTGTAATAAAGCGAGTCGCCGTCTTTGTCACGCCCGCCGGCCTTGGCAAACACGCTAGGCTGCCCTTTGCTAGTTCGTTTTCGAGCACCTCAAGCACCTTTTGAACTCGTTCATTATGATGTGTGGACCTCTCCGGTCCCGAGTATTTACGGTTATAAATTCTACCTTGTGCTCGTTGATGATTATACTCATTACCGTTGGACGTACCCGCTTCGTCATAAGTCCGAAGTGCATGATCATCTTGTCTAGTTTGTCGCTTATGCTCACACACAGTTCGGTTGTCATGTACGCCGTTTTCGTGCGGATAATGGCACCGAGTTCATCAACAACACCACGGCTACCTTCCCTGGCCGGCCGTGGCATATTGCCGCGCACTTCGTGTCCATACACGTCCACCCGAACGGCAAGGTTGAACGGATGCTTCGCACCCCGAACAATGCCGTTCGCACACTTCTGATTCATGCCGCCATGCCTGCTTCCTACCGGGTTGAGGCTCTTTCCACCGCCGTGTTCCCGATCAACCGGCGGCCCTCCTCGTCCATACATAACGGTATTCCTTATCATCCGCTTTACCGCAAGATGCCGATTACTCCATCCTTCGGGTCTTTGGTTGCTTGTGCTACCCAAACCTAAGTGCCACGACTTCCCACAAATTGTCTCCTCGCTCCACCGCGTGTGTCCTTCTCGGCTACCCTCCTTCTCGAAGGGTTATCGGTGCCTTGATCTCTCCACCGGCAAGATCATCACCTCTCACCACATTGTGTTCGATGAGACTCACTTCTCGTTTGCGGCTTCCAAGCCACAACCGGATTCGCTTGATTTTGTTACGGGACATTCTTCCGCACCTACCCCGGACGCTCCGACGACGCATGCCCCCGTTGTGCTCGCCTTGCATGCTTCGACGACGACGCCGGTGATCCCGTCGGCGTGGACCCCGCCATCCCGTGGCACGGTGCCGCCTACGAGCCGCCCCGAGCACCACGGCGGCCGCACCGGCTCCCGCCGCCGCACCACGGCGAGCGGCACCGGCTCTTCTTGCTTGCTCCCGTCGCAGCCGAGCGACGGCGGTTCGGCATCCACTACGGTCGTCGACCCCATCCGCACCAACTCCCCGCCGCGGATGCCGACACCACCGGCTCCGGAGCCGGACCCAGCACCGCGGCCGGTATCTCCGGCCGCCGAGCCTTCTCGCGCGGGTGACACGTTCCGGCACGAGCTCTCTTCCACCGCCCATGCAGGCAGTATGGCTTCTCGACGACAACCTCCAGCCTGGTCTCTCCGCTTCCAGGCAACACTCGTGCCGCACTTGCCGATGTCCATTGGCGCACAGCTATGGCAGATGAGTACAAGGCCCTGGTTGACAACGGTACCTGGCGCCTCGTTCCTCGACCGCCCCGTGCTAATTTCATCTCCGGCAAGTGGGTTTTCAAGCACAAGTATCATGCTGATGGTACCCTGGCTCGTCACAAAGCCAGGTGGGTTGTTCGTGGTTTCTCCCAGCGGTACGGCATCGACTACATCGAGACGTTCAGCCCGGTTGTCAAACCGGCCACCATCCGGGTCGTCCTCAGCATCGCTACTTCTCGCTCCCCGGCCGTTACATCGGCCGGATGTGAAGAATGATTTTCTTGACGGCCACCTGACCGAGACGGTCTACTGCGAGCAGCCGCCCGGCTTCGTCGACCCGGCCGCTCCCGATCACGTCTGTCTCCTGCAAAAGTCCTTGTACGGACTAAAGCGAGCACTCCGGCGTGGCACCAGCGGTTCTCCAGCTTCGTCCAGCGGTCCGGCTTCACTGTCTCGACCTCCGACCCGTCCCTCTTTATTTATAAAGCGGGCACCAACATCGCGTACTTGTCGCTCTACGTCGACGACATCATTCGACGGCCTCGTCGACCGCACTTCTTCGGCGCCTCACGCAGCTCCTCCACTCCAAGTTTGCCATGACAGATCTTGGGGATGTTCATCACTTTCTTGGGATTTCGTCATACATTCTCGCTAACGGCATCTTCCTTTCACGGCACCCGTATGTTGTGGATCGCGTTACGCCGCGCCGGCATGGCCGAGTGTCACCCTACAGCGACCCCTGTGGACACTCATGCCAAGCTTTCTGCTACGGCTGGCGCTCCGGTGACAGATGCTACTCAGTACCGCAGTCTTGCCGGCGCTCTACAGTACCTCACGCTGACTCGTCCGGACCTCGCCTATGCAGTTCAGCAGGTATGCCTCTTCATGCACGACCCGCGCGAGCCTCATCTTGCGATGCTCAAGCGTGTCCTGCAGTATGTCAAAGGCACCCTATCCACTGGACTTCACATTGGCACCGGCAGTATCACCGGGATGACAGCTTACTCCAATGCTGATTGGGCCGGTTGACCGACTCTCGGCGCTCCACATCCGGTTACTATGTCTTTCTTGGTGACAACTTGGTCTCCTGGTCCTCTTAACGACGGACTACGGTCTCTCGTTCGAGTGCGGAGGCCGAGTATCGTCTTCGTTGTGCACGCCGTGGCCGAGACCCGTTGGCTTCGTTAGTTACTTCGAGAGCTTCATGCACCCATATCTTCGGCAACGATCGTCTACCGTGACAACGTTAGTGCCGTCTACATGACCGCAAATCCAGTTCATCATCGTCGCACGAAGCACATTGAGATAGATATTCACTTCGTCTGTGAGAAGGTCATTTTGGGACAGTCCGGTGCTCCATGTTCCATCGTCTCATCGGTTCGTGGACATTATGACAAAAGGGTTACTGTACAGTACTGTTCACCGACTTTAGGTCCAGTATTTGTGTTCGTGACACTCCCACTTAGAGCGAGGGAGGGTGTTAGAATGTATTGCGTACGGACTCGTACGGCCCATATTGGGCCTGCAGCCCATTGGCCTTGTATATTGTAACCCTAGCCTTCTAGGCTATATAATGAAGGTCACCCCCTTGATTAGGGTGTGCGGTGTTTCTCTACGGGAGCCTCTCTGGAGCCCTCTAAAAAATTCTACCATGGATAAAGAGAAGAGGAAAAAAATGAGGAGGGAGAAGAAGCAACCAACCCACCTCCTTGGTGTCTCATTCGCATGCGGAAACTCAAAAACGATGCGGCGGCCGCATGTGCGGGGGCTCCTATATGCCTACCGGAAGGTGGATAACGATACGAACTTTCAACCCACCAAAGTTCATCTAAATGTATGTTTTTTATTTTCCCACTAACCCATCTCGTGAGTTTTAAATTAAAAATGATCCAATATTTTTCAAAAATGTTACAATATTTCTATGAACTCTGCAGAGAATTTTTCAATGGGAATGTATGCTTGAACAGTATAAACTCTTCTTTCATCACTCTTATCCCTAAGAAGGACTGCCCAATCCACATTGGGGATTATAGGCCCATCTCTCTGCTCAACTCCTCCATTAAGCTCCTGACTAAGCTTCTTGCTAATAGGCTGCAACAGATCATCATCTCACTAATACATGCCAATCAATATGGTTTCATAAAAACCAGAACCATTCAAGATTGCCTGGCATGGGCATTTGAATATATCCATCTATGCAAATCATCTAAAAAGGAGATGGTCATCCTTAAATTGGACTTTGAAAAGGCTTTTGATAAGCCTGGAGCACCGATCAATAATTGAAATTTTGCAGAGCAAAGGTTTTGGTTCAAGATGGGTCAGTTGGATAAGAGATATTCTTGGCTCAGGCACTTCCTCAGTCCTCCTTAATGGAGTCCCTGGCAAGACCTTCCACTGCAGAAGAGGTGTGAGACAAGGAGACCCCCTTTCTCCTCTTTTATTTGTATTGGCTGCAGATCTCCTCCAATCCATGATCAACAGAGCAAAAGAACAGGGCCTTCTGAACCTTCCAATCCCTAGCAGGGCTGGGAATGATTTCCCAATTGTCCAATATGCTGATGACACACTTTTGATCCTGGAGGCTTGCCCAAGACAACTCTTAGCCCTCAAGGATATCCTAGCCACATTTGCTTCTGCCACGGGACTTAAAGTGAATTACAACAAATCTGTCATGCTGCCAATCAATGTATCTCAAGACAAACTCCATGAACTTTCCTCCACTTTTGATTGTCAGGAGGGCAGCATGCCATTCACATACTTAGGCCTACCATTGGGCACCACAAGGCCTAAAATTGAAGACTTCCTGCCCTTAGTTCAAAGAGTGGAAAGAAGGCTCATTTCCACCTCTGCATTCCTATCCCAAGCTGGCAAGTTGGAGATGGTAAATTCTGTCCTCACCTCAACGGTTATATATCAATGCTGCACCTTGAAACTGCACAAAGGGGTGGTGGACCAAATCGACAAATATAGGAAGCATTGCTTATGGCGAGGTTCGGATGTTAATTCCGAGAAAACCTCCAAAAGCTGCTTGGCTATGTGTTTGCCTTCCTAAGCGAGGAAGGAGGACTTGGGGTCCTTAATTTGCACACGCATAATGATTCCCTTTTAATGAAATTCCTACACAAATTATATTCAAAGGCTGACATACCTTGGGTTCATCTTGTATGGGATAATTATTATGCATCAGGAAGGCTACCTGGTCAGCAGAACAAGGGCTCATTTTGGTGGAAAGATATTGTCAAGCTAGTAACTAATTTCAAGGGTATCTCATCAGTCACAGTCCAAGATGGTTCTTCAGTTCTAATCTGGCAGGATCTTTGGAATGGACATCTCTTACAACAAGAATTTCCAGAGCTCTCCTCTTTTGCTAAAAACCCTGACAGCACTTTCAAGAATTTCATGGCTTCGCCTCTCAGCTGGCTGAAAATTTTTTCCTTCCACTCTCGGAAGAAGCACATGCTCAGTTCCTTATTCTGCAATCTCTGTTAGACAGCTTTGTCTTAACACCCAACCCTGATATTTGGACTTATATATGGGGTAACTCATCCTTTTCGGCTAGCAAAGCTTACAAGAAACTCATTGGACACAGGCAAGTGCACCCCGCATTTCAATGGATTTGGAGATCCAAATGCCAAATGAAGCACAAGGTTTTTTTCTGGTTATTACTAATGGATAGGATCCCCACAAGAGATATCTTACGTCGGAAAAACATGAATCCGGACTCCTACACTTGTGATCTGTGTATCTTGCAAAGACCAGAAACAAGTGCCCACCTCTTTTTGCGATGCAACTTCGCTAAAGCCTGTTGGGCATCCATTGGTGTCACAGTGTCCACCTCAACCTCGGTAATGCGCATCTTCAACAGGATCAGACGAAGATTACGGTGTTCCTTTCTTCATGGAAATTATCATCCTGATGACTTGGAGTATTTGGACGACAAGGAATGAATGGATCTTTAGGAACATGAATCCAACAGTGGAGAGATGCAGAGGGAAGTTTATTTCGAGTTCACCCTTTCGCTTATTAGAGCCGGGACCGGAACTCTTGCTTCCTATGGAGAATTGGCTAAACTCCTTGTAAATTTCCGGCTTCCTTTTCTTTCGTCCCGTCGTTCGTCTTAATGTTGTTGTAAACCTTTTTAATTTTCATTTTATATATTAATCGGTAGGGGCCCCGGCCCCTCCAGCTTTCTTTCAAAAAAAATGTTCCTAGCCATTTTTTGTCAAGCATTTTACAAAATGTTGCAACATTTTTGTAATCAACATTTTTGGATGGCTTCTTCCAACATTTTTCGAAATGTTGGTTTCGTCAACTATTTTTTATCAATATTTTACAAAATGTTGCAATATTTGTTAGATATGTTGGAACATTTTTTTTGAAAAAAAACATACATCGCCCGCCGCGTGACCGGCCGCTCGACGGCGAGCGCGCGGGGGCGGGGAGGGCGGCCGTGGCGGAGCTCGACGCGTGCCGCACGTGGTTGCGGTCGGAGCTCGGTCCCGCGGCCATGGGGCGCGGCGCGAGGAGCTCGCCCGGCCCCGGGCGGCGGCGCACGGAGCTCCGACCGGGACCACGAGCGGCGTGCGGTAGGGGGGGGCCCCGGCCGACGCGCGCGGGGCCACAGGCGGTGCACGCGGAAGGGGGGTGGGGCAGAGGCGGCGGACTGAAGTTGTTAGAGAGTGGAGGACGGTGGACTAGGGTTGATGTTGTTGGGCTTCTAATGGGTTCTAAGATGCGTAAAGAAAAATCTTCTAGAAGGTATATAGAATTTGTGGCCTGCAAGGTCGTCCGTTTTTTTTTTTTTTTTTGCGACCTGCAAGGTCGTCCGTTTCGCGGCGGCCATAAGCATGGACTTCGTGTGCATCATCAGTTTGCGTGTGGCTCTCGCAGTCGCAAGTCAGGTTAAGTTATTTGGGTCAGCAGACTACTACAAGCTCAATTGCTGTTGCATTGCTGCTTCTTTCAATAAAAGAAAGGGTATCGCGATATGTTACATATATGAATCAATTCACAATACTGACCAATACAATGACTTGCAGGCTTCTAACAGAAACTCCACCACTCTGTGACGATCGACGATCTATACTTGAGAATAATGTCTACTGGTTTTTCTACTGTATTATGTATACACAATTTCTACAAGCTGCAGCTCCATTTGAAATGAGCATGGCCTAGTTTTCGGAGGTGCACGGCTGCGGGCGAACCGTCCCAGCTTTTCTCCATTTCGCGTTCTGGCAGGTGCTTTCCGCGGCAGCACCACCATTGCCGCCCTCCATCTTGAGGTCAATGTTCTGCAGGGTGATGCCATGGCAGGGCACGTTCCTGCTGCAGTTGAGCTTGATGGCGTCCTTGGTCACGGTCGTCCCCCTGATGTTCTTGAACACCACGTTGCTGACCTCCACCGCCGACCCCTGAGCTTCGCATGGCGTAGCCTTGTCGCAGTAGTTCTGGTCGATGATTATCGGGTTCTCGACACCGTCCATGACCATGTTTTGGAACGTGATGTCCTTGGCGTAGCCACTCCCGCCCTGGTACGTCTTGATGCGTGCTCCGTTGGTCGTGCCGTACAGTTGCACCGTGTCTATGGTGATGCCGGAGACTTCAGCTCTAGAATTGTCGTCTCCTAAACTCCCAATGCTTATGCCATGCCCTGGTCCGCACACAACTTTTGAAACGTAGAGATTGTGTGTCCCGCTCTCGATTGACATGCAATCGTCTCCTGCAAATTCCATGACAAAGCACCAACAAGTATTTAGTACGTAGTGGAAATCCTAAACTCTGAAAATGGTTGATGCTAGATATATATATATATATATATATATATATATATATATATATATATATATATATATATATATATATATATATATATATATATATATATATATATATATATATATATATATATATATATATATATATATACTTGCCCTACTTACCAGTCTTGATCTTGCAGTTGGTGACCTGCACATCCTTGCTGCGGGTGATGTGGATGCCGTCGGTGTTAGGGCTCGTGCCGGACGCTGTGATTGACAAGCCTCTCAATTGCACGTTGGTGCAGTCCTCGACCGACATGTGGATCTGCTGGCTGTTGACAATTTTCAGGTCCTGCACTCTCAAACCTGTGCAGTAGTGGAACGACAACGCCGTCGGAGCTTCCTTGCATGGCTGTACAAAAAGGGGGCATGCAGTCGAGCTTGGTTAGGGCACTTTCCAAAACAACAATCTACAAGTAATCAGATCGACCAATATGGGTGGTCGGGTGCGCCCACACTTACCATAGCCTTGTTGATCTTGCACGAATGCTTCCACCACGTCTGGCCGTTGCCGTCAACGGCGCCGCCGCCGTTGACGGTGAGCTCGTCGACGCCCCGGAACACGATCCAGTTCCTCCTGTCCTTGTCGCTCCAGTCCGCCATGTCCGGCGACGCCAATAGCGTGCCCTTCACTGTCAGAACGACGCTGGACTTGCACGGGCCGGAGAGGCTCACGACCTTGAGCAGGTAGCGCTTGCCGCCGGGGACGAGCACGACGGCACGCCGCGGCGAGGCGCACGCCGCCTCTCACGCCTTGGCCAGCGCCGCAGTGTCGTCTTGCCTCCCGTCGCCGCGGGCGCCGTACCGGTCGAGGCTGAACACGCCGCCGCCCTGGGACGGCGACGACGCCAGGGACCTGCCCCTGCTAGCGGACGCGGCGTCGTCGGCCGAGGAGGCGCCATTTCTCGTGGACGCAGCCGTTAGAGCGCTGTGCAAGAAGAGCAGCCCGAATAGGGGAGCCACGAACACGAGCTGCAGCAGCTTACGGGACGCCATTGGAATGAGGAGCTAATAAGGATGAAGTCTGAACCGAACGAGCTGAGATCGAGCACAAGGGACTTGATGTACGAATTCAGCTGGGCGCTCGCTGAGGTTTGCTTGCTCAGAGATTATTGGTGCGTATATGATCGAGTTGGTGGAGATCGAGGAGGAAGAAGGGTTGTATTTATAAGCGCGGCGGATCGAAGGAGAGCTACTAGATGTCTAGCTAGTTCTCTGTGAGGAGAGGTGATCGATGAGCGAGCTGATCAGAGGGGTTGTGTTTTTTGGAACGAATTGAACGGAGCGAGGGGTTGTGTTGCTTGTGAAGAAGAATAGCGCGGGAGAGTTAGGCTCGCAGATATTGAAATGGAGTGTGCAGCAGTAGTAGTTGCGGCCGCAGTATATCGATCGCCATGCCCATGCGTGCCGGCAGATAGAACCTGGAGGTCTTTCGTTTCAGGCCGGTATGGGGTGACGTACGGGAAGCAGATAAACGTGCCTGAATCCGGCAACCCTGCAGATTTCTCATGGTGAAATCTGCCTCTTCACCTCCCCTGTTGGTATGCACGTTTCAGCTAGCGTTGTACGTGTTCGTTTCAGGTGAAAAAAAGTAGATACTTTTCCATCAAGATCACTTGAGCATAAAACGTTTGGAATTTTCGCCAAGATCGTCCAATAATCAGCATTCCTTTTTCCCTCCACAGTAATCAGTGATACTCCTTAATTTTTCTTATCCACAAGTGCAACTCTGCATGTGCATGCAAGCAGAAGCAGTCATTTCCAAAGGTTGTTGGTGCACCGCCGTGTGCACGGAAGGCAGAAAACCGAGCAGACCGGTGACGCAATCCTGTCCATGGGTTCAGTACGGGAGTCAGCACGGCTGACGCACTTGACGCAATCTTAGGACCCGTTTGCACAGTTCAGTTTCATTGTACTGCTTTTTTTAAAACAACTTCATGAGCAACTTCATGAGCGGGGTAGAGAGCCATGTTTTTGAAGCTTCACCATGTGCTTAACTCTGTGAGAGTGAGTTTTCAGAGAAGCTAACCAGAGAGTTGGGCAGAGAGTTGGTTGTTTGGCTATTGAAGTTGTGAAGCTGCTCGTGAAGCTGCTCGTGAAGCTATACCAAACGGTCCCTTATTTATTCACAAAGATTTTGCGTGGAGTACCATCAGTATGAAAAGACGCAAAAGGGATTTAATTATACCTTCCAAAGCAACGAGCTATACTAGCCTACTACTAGTAATGATCGATCTGCGCGGCAATCCTTCTTGTGGAGTGATTAATTAGGAGCATACCGTACACGTATCATTAAGCTAAGCTAGTACATTATTCAGGCCTAGCTTACTAGTCCCATGGATCGTTGGATCAGGCATACACCGACCGATATACACACGCAAGCAGGACACCTAAGCATCCCAGGGGTGGTGCGCAATGCAAATGTAACTAATAGTCTCTCGATCAGCTGATGATCTTGTGTTCTTGTGACGATGCATCCCCGTGCACGCGTTTTGATTTAACCAGCCAGACGACGTTCAGTCAATCCACAATCTACGAACAATTCGGTCGGTCGACATATGATGCATGTGTGCACGACAGTCCATCCTCTGGTTTCTTTCTTTTTTTGATAATTAAAAAAAGGAAAAGAGAAAAAAAAAGAGGGAGCAAAATGGAGGTCTTGTTGCCGAACTCTCTCGGCGGTGGTCGGCCGGGTCAACTTGCCGGGCCAAGCCTTTAATTTGCCGTTCTCGGCAACAGCCGCCTACGACTACGAGACGGCGGCGGCGTGCGTGCACCGCCATGCATCGCATCGCATGGACACGATTACACGCACACGATCGATCATGATGGCGCAAGTGCAACGCAACAAAAGCCAGCAACTCCGCGCGCGCATTTCATGTGGGCCCCGAACGTCAGTCACCCGAGCGAGTGGTCGGTCGGTCACACGATTGTCCATGCAGTGCAGCATGCTCCTTCTTTCTGCGCGCGTCTTGGGGGGGGGGGGGGGGCGCGGACGACGACGGCGTACGTACGGCTGATGGCATGGTAGCAAGCTCCCCGCATCCTCATGAGGTGAGCAGCAGGATGACTCCCGGCCCACTTGCTGTGTTCTCACCACACGACGTGACACGTACGTAGCTCCCTTGTAGCTACTACATGCGGTAACTTGTTGGCAGATAAGCAGATGGTTACAACTTGTGGGATGCATTCTTGATGTGATGTGCGCCTTAATGATGAGCGGAGGGACTCTTTTTTATTTGGACTAGCTCCGAGTGCTTCTCGATCTGTTAAGGCCCTGTATAAAGACTCGATGGTTGGAGGTGCCTCACACCTTAATCTAGTTTCCCGGAGAGTTAAGATTCCCCTTGAAATCGATTTTTTTTTCTTTCGTATTAATGGAAGGGTGTGTTATCTTGACCGAACACAATTTAGCTAAGAGACAGTGGAATGGATGCACTCGTTGTTGCTTTTGTAGTGAACAAGAAACTATTCAAAGCATCTCTTTTTTGATTGTCCTATGGCTAGTTTGATGTGTTGTGTGATCGGTGTCGCTTTTTGGGGTTACAAGACCTCGCCGATACTCGCCAATCTCTTTGATCCTTGTCTTAGAAGTTTTTCGCATAAAACCCGCTGATACCGCCAACCTCTTTGGTCCTTGGCTTAGAAGTTTTTCGCGTAAGCAAGGGGGTTCCAGTGCTTATTCGGCTGGCTGGCTTTTGTTAGGTGTTATAGCTCAGTAGAAATGAAATGATATTCCAAAAATCAAAATCAAAATTCTTTTTGCAGGTGATATTTATAGGAAACTATTGGATAAGGAGTTGGTCCATTCTAACGAGGGAAGAATCTAGGGAAGAAGATTTTGAAAGAGGGTTGTCGTTGGTTGGAAACTATTGCGTTGGAGTTCTTCAACGGAAACGGATGGAATGTTCTCAAGCATATTCAGGACTAGTGTATCTTGCTTTTAGTTAGCAGGGTATTTCTTTAGTTGTCCTTCGTTTTGTGCGTTGAAAGATTCTTGTACTCGTGGAGTTTATCACTGTAATGGTGTTCACTGTCAGCCGAATGACTGCGGAGACTGGATTTTTTCCCCTTAATCTAAAAGAAAAAAGATAAGCAGGTTCACCTCCAGAAATGCATTGTTGTGTGTACGAGCGGCGGCGGCGTTTATTTGGGGCTTCGTGATTGGTTGCATGCGGCCGTGGGTCCATCATGTATGCGGGTGCCCATCATGTCTCCTCAAACGTATCTTTATTTCAAGTTTTTGATTATTTTTTTTCCAAGATTTGATTCATTTTTGTTTTGGCTCTCAATATTTCGATTTTGATTTCTTGTTTCAAGATTTCTTTTTTTGTTTTGTTTTTTTAGGATTTGATTCGGTTTTGGATTTTTGTTTCAAGATGTGGATTAGTTGACCAGGGGGATCTGACTACATGCACTATGGGCCTCACAACTACATGGGACCAATCACAATCACAGAGCTCGAATAGACTCCACTACCGCTCAAACACACAATATTTTCACTCCGGATTCACCTCTCATTCTATGCTCTCCTCTCATTCTACGCTCTCGTTTGTACATCTGTTAAGATCAATATTTTTATGTTTAATTTGTGGGTGTAAAGTTTTTAAATTTCACATCGAATGTTTCAAGGGATGTCCGGATACTAATTTCAGAATTCGACAAAAGAGCTTGTTTGTTGAGTGTCTGAAGGATTACACTCAGAAAACCTTCTAGCGCGCACTCGGCAAAGAAAGGATTTTCGGCAGTGTTACATATACAGCTTTCTCTGAACAAATCTTACTATTACTAATTGGAGGCTCCTTTTGAAGTCTCCAGGCGATGCCACCTAGGATCCTAGGTGGATAGCATAAAATATAGAGAAATCCTTTAAATTCTCACAAAAATCAGAAACATCCGGCCATCAATTCAACATCTCTAACCATAATAGCCATTGGATCTGTTATCTTTCTAATAAATTACCCACCTCTGCCATTATGAAAATAGACCAAGGTAACCCATAAATATGTATCTAAATTACCCACATATGCCATTATAACAAATAATGTAAATTAATCCTTAATTTTTATGTAAATTACCCACTTATGCTATTATAAAAACAATATCAAATAAC
The DNA here is from genome assembly GCA_947561735.1 of Cenchrus americanus. Lineage (NCBI taxonomy): Eukaryota > Viridiplantae > Streptophyta > Magnoliopsida > Poales > Poaceae > Cenchrus > Cenchrus americanus. Next base: position 4,075,215 of record OX387240.1, on the reverse strand, counting down.
CCACTAAATTTTCATATAAATTATCCAGTTATGTGCTTATTAAATTAAAAGTAACCTCCAAATCTGAATCTAAATCATATAGTTATAATAAGATCTTAAAGTGCATCAATATAAATTTTTAAATTACTTCTATAATTATTAATATATTATGTATGATTTTTCTCAAAAATATATTATTAATGTTATTATGTATATAAAAAATACTTCTCATACTATGTGTAATTATATACTCATATATTCATGAATGAGAGACAGATAAGAATACCAAATATTTCTGTTGTTCATAGCTTAAAATATAGTGTTCAATTAGATACAAATCAAACACATATGGAGGTGCTATGTTAAGGGAAAAATTGTTACTAACTAGACCTATTACAATTATTAGAATATGTAATAGATGAATGAGAGCATGAGATAGATAATTATAATTAAAAGGCCTCCAGGCGATGCTACCTAGGATCCTAGGTGGACAACTAAAAAATAGAGAAATCCTTTAAATTCTCACAAAAATCAGAAACATCTCTAATCATGATAGCCATTGGATCTTTTATCTTTCTAATAAATTACCCACCGCTGCCATTATGAAAATAGACCAATGTAACCCCCTAAATATGTATCTAAATTACCCACATGTGCCATTATAAAATTAATCTATTACTAATTGGAGGCTCCTTTTAAGGCCTCCAGGCGATGCCACCTAGGATCCTAGGTGGACAACCTAAAAAATAGAGAAATCCTTTAAATTCTCACAAAAATCAGAAACATTTGGTCATCAATTCAACATCTCTAATCATGATAGGCATTGAATTTGTTGTCTTTCTAATAAATTACCCACCTCTGCCATTATGAAAATAGACCAATGTAACCCCCTAAATATGTATCTAAATTACCCACATGTGCCATTATAAAATTAATGTAAATTAGCCCTTAATTTTCATGTAAATCACCCACTTATGCTACTATAAAAACAATATCAAATGACCCCCTAAATTTGCATATAAATTATCCACTTAGGTGCTTATTAAGTTTAAAGTTAACCTCTAAATCTGAATCTAAATCATATAATTATAATAAGATCTTAAAGTGCATCAATATAAAATTTTAAATTGCTTTTTCTATAATTATTGATATATTAGTTATGTTTTTCTCAAAAATATATTATTTATGTTATTAATTATATAAACCCATAATGTGTGTCGTCATATGCACATATATTCATGAATGAGATAAAGAATACCAAATTTTATGTTGTTCATAGCTTAAAATATAGTGTTCAATTAGATACAAATCAAACACATATGCAGGTGCTATGCTAAGGGGAAAAATTGTTACTAACTAGACCTATTACAATTATTAGATAGAATATGTAATGGATGAATGAGAGTATGGACTAGATAATAATTATAATTATTAGTTATTTTTAGCCCGTGCGGTGGCACGAGTTGATAGACTAGTGTTACATAATCAGTATAAAAGACGCAAAAAGGATTATATCTTCCAAAGCAACGAGCTAGTGATATTATGATCTGTGCGGCAATCCTTCTTGTAGTTTCAGGCGTTCGATCGATCATCGGGCCTATCACGCACGCACACACCGAACCACATGTGTGCTGACACGCACGCAGGACGGCTAAGCACGCAGCGGGGCGTGTAATTAACAATAATCGATCAGTTGTGATGATGCACATGCATGCATGCCGTGGCACGCATTTTAACCACCAGTCGATCAGTCAATCTATGTATGTCCATGCATGCAGGTGTACTGCACGACAGTCCATCCGCTGATATTTTCTAAGTAGATAGAAAAAAAAAGAAACAAAATGGAGGTCTTGTCGCCGAACTCTCGGCGTCGACGGGTCACTCACTTGCCGGGCCAAGCCTTGCCGTTCGCGGGAACAGCCTATAGCTAGCGCGCCTACGACGGCGCGTTATGAATTTGCACGGCGCGGAGGACCTCGGATCGGAGAGCCATGCATGCATGGACACGATGATGACACGCACACGATGACAGGATCACGGTGATGCAACGCAACAAGATTTCATGCCCTTGATCCAGAGAGTGCAAAGTAGGCTCACTTGTACTTTCTCGATGTTATCCCAAGGTGGAAAACTGGAGATGGTAAACTCAGTCTCCTCCTCCTCTGCAATCTTCTATATAGGGACTATTAAATTACACAAGGGTGTAATATAGAAGCTAGATAAATACAGAAAACATTGTCTATGGAGAGCGTCCGATCTTAATTCCAAAAAACCCTCCAAGGCTGCTTGGCCAATGGTCTGTTTGCCGAAAAAGCAAGGGGGCTTGGGAGTATTAGACCTAAGCCTGCACAATGATGCAATGCTCCTTAAATTCATGCATAAATTCTTCAATAAGAAAGATATCCCTTGGGTACAATTAATCTAGGAAAATTATTATGCCAATGGAAAGCTGCCTGGTCAAAACAAAAGAGGATCATTTTGGTGGAGAGACATTGTCAAGCTTTTGGATAATTTTAAAAGGATGACTTCTGTTTCGGTTGGAGATGGTTCTACAATTTTATTTTGGGAGGATAGCTGGAATGGTGGAAGCTTAGCACAAAATTTTCCTGAGCTCTTCTCGTTTGCTAAGAACAAGGCCATCACATACCAGAGAGCTGTCAATAACTCAGATCTCATTCACCACTTCAATCTCCCGCTATCCACTCAGGCCCACCAGCAGCTAATGCAAGTGCGACAGATCATTCTCAGTAGGCCTCATACCTCTGAAACAGACACCTGGATATATTCTTGGAGAAGCCCCATGTTTTCCACCTCGAGGGCCTACAAAGCTCTAGTTGGCCACAGGAGTGTTCACCCAACATTCCTCTGGATTTGGGGCTCTAAGTGTCAAATGAAGCATAAAGTTTTCTTCTGGTTACTTCTCAAGGATCGGCTCAGTACTAGGGATTTGTTAGGAAGGAAAAACATGATTCTGGACACATACTCCTGCGAGCTATGCTTAAGGCCATGAAGGGAATCAGTGACTCATCTTTTCTTCAGATGCCCTTTTGCTAAAGGCTGTTGGAACGCCATTGGAGTTACTTTCATTTCCACAAGGCCTTTGTTTCAAATCCTTAAGCAGATTAAGTCGAAACTGGGAGTCACATTCTTCATGGAAGTAATTATTCTTTTGTGCCTAAGTATTTGGCACACCAGAAACTATTGGATGTTTGAAGGAGTTCAACCATGAATACAAGATTGTAAGAGGCATTTCATCACAGAGTTCTCTCTAGTGCTGCACAGAGCCAAGTATCGGCATCTTCAACATATGATGATGTGGCTGGAGGCTTTATGAGAACCCTCCCTGTTAACCATTAACCAGCTTCTTTGCTGTTTTCTTTTACTCCTCTCTTTTCCTAGTTTCTAGTCCTAGCCCCTGTGTTTTTTCCCTTTTGGTTTCTTGTATCTGTCGAACCTCTGTGTGTATTTTTTTAATCAATTAATTTTTCAGTAGGGGCCTTGCCCCTCCTGTTACTTTTAAAAAAAACTTTACTCCGCGCGTACGTACCTTCTGTGTGGGCCCCACACGCCAGTCACCCGAGCGAGCGGCCACGATTGTGCAAGCATGCTCGTACTGCATAGCAGCATATACTAGCCGCATAGGCAGCAGCAGGACGAAGTCTGTTCTCACGACGTGGCTCCAAAACATTTTCAACGCCGCCCTCGATCGTTTTTTCTCTGATGAAGATCAACGTTATCTTGGGCTACTAGCTCCTTTAATTTCACCTGAACCTACACGTAAACGCTCGTGCGTGCTTTCATATATGCAGAGGGATATATATATATATATATCATGCATATGCATGGACGCACTTCCGTACGTGCCGACGCCAAAGATCGAGCAACAGTCGAAGAAGCGGCGGCGGACAAAATCTAGCTACGAATTTTTAAATTTCGCCACACCTTATTACAAATACTATATCTGCATGGAGTTGAAACAAACGCGCGATTCAGGCACGCACGTTTATCTGTATCTATCTCTTGCATGCCATACCTGCAGAATCTATTGTCCGGATCATCATCGATCTCCCGAAAACGGGGCCTAACTAATAGCTAGCTGACCCTGCACAAAAGCATGCATGTGAGCTTCAGTGATTCTTCACACGCAACACCAACCCTTTCCTTTTCCATCGCCATCAAGGCATCAACTAGAGAGCTCCAAGCGGCTTCAGAGCTAGTAGCGCGCGCTCGTCTCATCACTCATCTGCGTCCCCACGCCCATCTCCTGACGAGGATCTCGCTCCCGCGCGCGCGCTCGATCGCGCGTATAAATAGAACCCGCCACCTGCTGCTCCATCGTCAACATCTCCAACCCAAGTATATCCAACACCACGCCAAGCTCAGCAAGCAAAGCAACTAACCAAGTGCCGCCGCTGCGTTAGTTGGCTCATCAAGCCTCCTGTGACCTTGCTCATCGGAGTGTCCGATCGATCGATCGATCAACCTGCTACCACCACCTACTTACTTATACTCGACCGTGCATTCCTCGTACGCCATTAGCAGCTACAGCTCTCTGCCGATCGACAACAATGGCGGCGTCCTTCAAGCCGCTGCAGCTTGTTGTGTTCTGCTTCCTCGCGCTGCTCTTCGTGTCCGGCGGCGCCGTATTAGCAGGTGCGGCTTCCGAGGGCACGACGAGCAACGGCACCGCCGCCGCGACGGCTACCACCACCACCACCACTAGGGCCAGGTCGCTGGCGTCGTCGCCGTCGTCGGCCCAGGGCGGAGGCGGCGGCGCCGTGTTCAGCCTCGACCGCTACGGCGCCCGCGGCGACGGGAGCCACGACGACACGCCGGCTCTCGCCAAGGCGTGGAAGGCCGCGTGCGCGTCGCCGCGGCCGGCCGTCGTGCTCGTCCCCGGCGGCAAGCGGTACCTGCTCAAGCTCGTCACCCTCTCCGGCCCGTGCAAGTCCAGTGTCGTGTTCACGGTGAAGGGCACGCTGGTGGCGTCGCCGAACCGGGCCGACTGGAGCGACGGGGACAGGAGGCACTGGATCGTGTTCAGTGCCGTCGACAAGCTCACCGTCAACGGCGGCGGCGCCGTCGACGGCAACGGCGAGACGTGGTGGAAGAACTCGTGCAAGATCAACAAGGCAATGGTAAGTGTAGACGCCGTATATATGTACTTGCATGCATCATCGTCATAGTTGTCCGTCGATGATTTGACTGATCGCAAATTTTTGTTGTTGCTTGCTGTTGGAAATGAAAGTGTCGTCCATGTCTTACTTTTGCAGCCGTGCAAGGAGGCGCCAACGGCCTTGTCATTCCACTACTGCACAAGTTTGAAAGTGCAGGGCCTGAAGATTGTGAATAGCCAGCAGATCCACATGTCCATCGAGGATTGCACCAACGTACAGTTGGCAGGCCTGTCGATCTCAGCTTCCGGCACGAGCCCGAACACCGACGGCGTCCACATCACCCGCAGCAAGGACGTGCAGGTCACCAACTGCAAGATCAAGACTGGTAAGTAGGGCAAGTATATGTGTAGCATCAACCATTTTCAGAGTTTAGGATTTCCACTACGTACTAAATACTTGTTGGTGCTTTTTGTCATGGAATTTGCAGGAGACGATTGCATGTCCATCGAGAGCGGGACGCATAATCTCTACGTCTCCAAAGTTGTGTGCGGACCAGGGCATGGCATCAGCATTGGGAGTTTAGGAGACGACAACTCTAGAGCTGAAGTCTCCGGCATCACCATAGACACGGTGCAACTGTACGGCACGACCAACGGAGCACGCATCAAGACGTACCAGGGCGGGAGTGGCTACGCCAAGGACATCACGTTCCAAAACATGGTCATGGACGGTGTCGAGAACCCGATAATCATCGACCAGAACTACTGCGACAAGGCTACGCCGTGCGAAGCTCAGGGGTCGGCCGTGGAGGTCAGCAACGTGGTGTTCAAGAACATCAGGGGGACGACCGTGACCAAGGACGCCATCAAGCTCAACTGCAGCAGGAACGTGCCCTGCCATGGCATCACCCTGCAGAACATTGACCTGAGGATGGAGGGCGGCAATGGTGGTGCCGCGGAAAGCAGCTGCCAGAACGCGGAATGGAGAAAATCTGGGACGGTTCGCCCGCAGCCGTGCACCTCCGAAAACTAGGCCATGCGCGCACGTACGTACATCGGTTGCTTGGGAGACTGAGGAGCTTGTATATCGTGTACAAAGTGTACGTGTGTGTATAGTAGAAACAGTAGCTATAGAAACCTGCAATTCGTTGTTTTGATCGGTGTTAATGGTTGTGAATATATTGGTTTCGTGTAACAATACGATGTACTAGTCATATTCTTTTTATAGGTTATATACTGTTATAGTGCGCTTTTTATGTAAAACAGCAAGGGAAATTAAGTTGCACAAACTCTGCTCGTATATACTCTCTCCGTCACAGAATTAATATAGCTTCATTTAGACAAAAAAAATGCATAGTTTGATAGTTTGTTTCATGGTAAATCTACCGATATCATTTTTATGTTACCAACATTTATGATTATTTCGTCATTCATTGTCAAAGTTGAAAAAATTCGAAGAAGACGGATCGAGTACACATGAAGAGAAAAGGAAAATGAGAAAATTTTAAAGATGTTGAGACTTGTGGACAAGGACAATTTTAAATAGCATGAGCAACAGGGCGTACGTACTTGTTTTTCAAGAAGTTTCAGTGGACAAAGCGAATTGGTTGGGTTGACAGTACGTGTTGACACTTAAAGGGCTTTCTCCTAATACTAAGCAAATGAACTAGTGTCACCAAACTGTGTGATTATATTTGTGATATGACCTTTAATTCATTTCGATCGGCGGCATTTATCACTCTTCCCTCCTTCAATCACACGAAAAGTGAAAGTAGCCGTACCCAGCTGCAACGATCGTATCGTCAGAATCGTCGGATGGAGGCGGAGGGCTGGCTGATATGCGGGACCCGCCGTTGACTGATGCCTGGTTGATGCTGACACGCCGTTGACTGATTCATTTCGATCGATCGACGCGTTAGCCGTTAGACAAAGGTGACGGAAGACTTTGTTTGGGCCAAAAGTGGAGTTGGGCCTCCGAGTCCCGCGTTTATGATTTTTTTTACTTTTTTCATGATTTTTCAAAAATATACGTGGACAATTTTTTTTTCAAAAGTAGTATCCAACCGCCGTTTAAATGGCGGTTGGGCCCAACCGCCATCGTAACCCGCGCACGAGGTACTGTAGCAGTTCCAACCGCCGTTTGAAACGGTGGTAGGGACAGTCTCTTTAAAAATCATATTTTTCTTAATTCAGATGAAGATAAAACTTTATATGAAGATTATAACTTTCGTCGAGATATACAACTTTGTATTTTCATTTGAAGTCATATCGAGGCAAAAAAAATTTGATATACTCCCTCCGGTTTGGTAAAGGAAGTCGTTTAGGACAGCGACACGATCTCCAAAGTACAACTTTGATTTCCTATTTTTCTAAAATTAATTATTAAAAACTAACGCATGTATACTTTTATGAATGTATTTACAAGAAAAATCTATTCATGTAGTTTTCAAATTTCCAAACTCAAATCTCATCACCGACTTAAAAGTTATTGTAATTTATTATAATCTCGATATTTGACTCAAACCTTGTAAAAAACGACTTATTTTACCAAATCAGAGGGAGAACTAACCAGATCTCAGTTTGGCCTTGCGATTGCATCTCCGCCAAACCAATCCCCTCCAACCGCATGGGCGGGGCAGGGTTTGGTGATCCTGTGTAGACCAGGGACGTGTTACGACGGCAGATGGAGGATCGCCGCCGTTCGGATCCCAGGCTCGGTGCCACCAGCCGCCGAGGATCCGGAGAAGCTGCTGGGGCTGGGACGGGCACACCAAGCGCATGGACCGGTGAGAAGAAGCCCAAGATCCAGAGCGCACCAACCTCTGCGGCCCTGCCGTCTGTGGGGATATCGGCGTAGCGAGGGATGACGACGATGAGTCGATGACCAGTCTTCTTCTGGCAAGATTGTCCATGGACAACAGCAAGGGCCAGGGGCGCAAACCGAAGGCATCGATTGGGATCCTGATGACGGTGGCTGGACATGGCCATTGGAGCCAATCAGCCAAGGCGGTAGGCGCCCGATGAGGAACTGAAAACGAGTTTCCTGTGGAGCCGCTAGAGCCCGAGTTTCCTGTTCTGATGCCGAATGGCGCCCTCTGCCTCCTGCTGTGTCGTTGCCAGTACTTTATACAATTAACTAATGCGGTAATTTTTGTTTTGGCAGTAAATGAGGGTTCGAGTGCAAAGGACCTTGCTGAAATGCATCGAGATATCAGCTGAGCATTTTGCAGAGGTCACAGTATTACATGAAGCAGGGGTGAGCAGGAGGCTATTACTACCAGCAGGTTAAGGTAATTTAATAAACTGCTAGCAATTGAAGTCGATGTACAATTTCCAGCATTTACTTCGTTCCCTGTGGGAACATGTGAATTGTATGGCTAACCCAAACAACGAATGAACTGGTCCCAAACTCTGGACATGATTTTTGCAACAAACACGCGATAGAGTTTTTGGGCCTTTTCGTACGTCGTTTCGCCGTTCTGGACCACGGCAAAGGATACGGTAGTCATGCAGGACCGGCAAATTCTCTCGATTTATCGATTGTTCATTCAAAGGCGTGAAGCATCATAGTATGTGTGCGAGCACATGCATGTCATCCCATCCAGCGCACGCACAGCACAGCGGTGGCGTGCCCACGTTCATGCACCAAACCCATCGTCCGGGCTCAGGCAGTCAGGCTGTGCCAAAACCACCGGAGTACGGTAGGCCGTCGACCGGGCTGTGCCAAAACTACCAGGGTACGGTAGGCGGGCAGGCAATGGGTCAGGTTTTGTTGCGGTCTCCGTAAACGTTAAGCACATGGAGCAGCCGTGGTCTGCAACGGTCACCTGCGCTGCGTGCGCGCACACTCCAAATTCCGAAACACAATGTGCCAGCCAAACTCTCCCGCGTTGCTCTTCTTCGCAAGCAACGCAACCACACCTCACCCTCCAGGATTCGTTCCAGCTCCCGCGCATAATATATACTAGGCCATGGGCGTGCTCCTTCCTTGGTCATCACTCATCAGCTAGCATCCAGCAACCCAACACCAGTTAATATAAGCTCTCTCTGCCCATGGCGTCGCGTCTTGTGCTCGTGTTCCTGGCGCCCCTCCTCGCGCTGCTCTTCGTCGAGTCCGGAGCTCTAGAGGCTGCAGCTGCGGCGACGGCCACGGCCACCGCCACGACGGCCAATGGCACTGCCTCGCCCGACGACGGCGCGACCTCCTTGGCGTCGTCGTCGTCGCAGACCGTGTCGTTCAGCCTCGACCGCTACGGCGGCGGCGCACTCTCAGCTCTGCTGCCGATGGCGTCGCGTCTCCTCGCGCGGCTCCTCGTGCCCGGCGCTCTAGAGGCGTTCGACGACGACGGAGCTGCCGCCTCCACCGCCACCGGGATCTGGTGGGACGTGTCGTCGTCGCTGCTGCTGGGCTCCAGCGTGTTCAGCCTCGACCGCTACGGCGCGCGCGGGGACGGGCGGCACGACGACACCCAGGCGCTGGCGAGGGCCTGGAAGGCCGCCTGCGCCTCGCGGCGGCCGGCCGTCGTGCTCGTCCCCGGCGGCGGCGGCAGGCGCTACCTGCTCAAGGTCGTCACCCTCCACGGGCCCTGCAGGTCCAGCGTCGCGTTCGCGGTGAAGGGCACGCTGGTGGCGTCGCCCAACAGGGCCGACTGGAGCGACAAGGAGAGGAGGCACTGGATCGTGTTCCGCCACGTCGACAGGCTCACCGTCCACGGCGGCGGCGCCGTCGACGGCAACGGAGGGATGTGGTGGCCGTACTCGTGCAAGATTAACCGGCATCTGGTAAGTGCCCTGTGAGTCCCACTCGCCCCACGTCCCTGCCCACCGATCAGGGGGAGCTGTGAGCGACGGGATACATCCATGATCTTCTTGTAGACTTCTAAGACTTGTACCCGATACATGCTGTCGGTGGGTGTAAAAAAAAAACTGTCGGTGGGCCCTGATGTCGGAAAAGTCGTTCACATCTTCCTCGCCAGAACCTGACATACTGTGCCACTGCATCACGGGCCCCAAACCTAGCACTCTTTTGATCTAATTATCAGTCATGAATTTGAATTCAAATATTTGAAAGTGTCCTGATGACCTAGCGTAAGTACTTTAATTTTTTTTTGCTCAGCCATGCAAGGAGGCCCCGACTGCTTTGTCGTTCCATTTCTGCAAGAATTTGAGGGTGGAGGATCTGAAAATTGTCAACAGCCAACAAATCCACATGTCGGTCGAGGACTGCAACAATGTGCAGCTGGCACGCCTGTCCATCACTGCTCCCGACTGGAGTCCTAACACTGACGGCATCCACATCACTCGCAGCAAAGATGTGAAGGTCACCAACTGCAAGATCAGGACAGGCAAGTACCATCAGCGTGTTCACACATCGAATCAAACAGTGATGTACCTTTGGACTTACAAAACATCAACTTCATCTATCGTCATGGAATTTGCAGGAGATGATTGCGTGTCGATTGAGGACGGGACGCACAATCTTCACGTCTCGAAAGTTGTGTGCGGACCGGGCCACGGGATCAGCATCGGAAGCCTAGGAGATCACAACTCACGGGCGCAAGTCTCCGGCATTACCATAGACACGGTGCAGCTGCACGGCACGACCAATGGAGCACGCATCAAGACATACCAGGGAGGAAGTGGTTACGCTAAGGACATCACGTTCCAAAACATGATCATGCACGACGTCGACAACCCGATAATCATCGATCAGAACTACTGTGATAGGTCTAAGCCATGCGAAGAACAGAGGTCGGCAGTGGAGGTTAGCAACGTGGTGTTCAAGAACGTCAGAGGGACAACCGCAACCAAGGATGCCATTAAGCTCAACTGCAGCATGAGTGTCCCGTGCCATGGCATTACCTTGCAGAACATTGACCTGAGAATGCACGGCGGCATGGGCAACACAGTAAGCACCTGCCAGAATGCAAAATGGAGGAAATATGGGAACGTTCGCCCACAGCCCTGCACTGCCAGAACTTATGAAATGTTGGAATTGAGCAGCATTTGAAAGCTAAGGTACACAGAAAGTAGTAGTAAAATGGCCCACTTGTAACAGAATTTTGTGAACTGTTGTTGTAACATTCCTATAAACTCTTGTAATCTTGTTTACACTTGCAAATAAAGCAGTGACTTATTGATTCATACACTTGCAAACAAGACAGTGATGTAGCAACTTATAATCGGTAACCAAGGTGCATATTAGTGCACATGAAAGTATTATGACAGCAGAGTTCGTAGCATAATAGAAATTGTCACCGGCTGATAACTTATAACACAATGGGCGCCAATTTACATTCCTAATACTTTTGTACCATTGTAGCAGTCACCCGGGTAGTGAATGGATCAATGCGAACCCACAACAGGGAAAATATCGATGCGAGGAGGATGGCCCAAACGACAACAATGGTTAGTGTGCGGTTTTGTCTCCCCATGAGACCCTTGAGGAAGTGGGTGCAAGTGGACAATCACCCAGAAGGTGAAGGAGAGCTTCCCAAAGAGAAGCCCCCATGACGGGTAGTCACTGATGATGGCATAAGAAATGCCTGCAACCACACCAACCAAATTGATGATCAATATAGTGGTTGACATTGACATTGTTTTTACAACTACGAATTAATTACAGAAAAGCATAGATAAAAGAGATCTATGCTTTTACGTAATTAATTCATAGATGTAAAAAATGTTCTAAAACATATCATATTATATATTCACGGTGTATATCTACTCATGTGGAGTCCAACAAAACCGGATTTGTCATTTTATGATTTATATGTGATTTACCATGATTTTCAATGTCATTAAAGGGGTGAGAATGTATTTTATGGTATTGAAAGTTTCCAAAAATTTCATGACATTGAAAAGCTTGAAAAGAATTTATATGACAAATAGGGAATTGATCCAATTTGTAATGTCTGAATATTAATTATCTGAATCTCCGGTCAAATGTGCAAACCAAACGAAAACGGGCTGTTACCGACTCACCGTGTTAGGGTGTCAAATGAGGTTCTCTCTCTTCTTCAGCGACGAGTCTACAGGGCACGCCTCCCACGGACCAAGGAATGGCGGTTGCTCACCATCCCCTACCCCGCAACCTCGTCGGATAGTGAAGGCATGCACATGCGCGCGGGAGGGTGAGGCCTCTCTTTGTTCGTGGGGACACCGGCCTTTCACCGCAACGAGGAGCGGTCTAGCGACGACCGCTGTCGGCTCGTGGTTCCAAAACCCCGCCCGCGACAGCGGGGTTTGCAATGGTCATAATCTATTTTCGTGGTCTGATAGCTTTGATTTCCCGAATTATTGGGTTCAATCCGTACAAAACTTTCTAAGTTTGGTTTCCATAGGATTATGCTCTCTTTTTTTTGAATGGATTGGTTGTGCTGCTTTACATACAATTAGCATTGTTTGGAGAAACCTATTCCCTCCCAATCCATGTGGATTGGACTGGAAAATGAATTTATTTTCCATATCAACTCCTCCCAATAATTACAGATTGGACGAGCTTACTATGTTCTTGGATACAGTATCACGATGCAAAATTCGAGTTAAGTATGTGCTATGCTTTATTTGGAGATTGCCGTATTGTGCTAGTATTTATCGATTGGGATGCGGTCATTTTGCACTGTGATGCCTAGTTCTAACTTCTAACTTACCTGTAATGTTTAACAACCACTATAGTGTTGCTATTAGGCCAAGCCCTGACCTTTTGGGGGCCTGAGGTAAAATAAAAAAAATAGGGGTCCCCCTATGTTTGAATTCTGACATGTATGATTTATTTTAATTGCGAGCTTAATGTACATTTATTGAAGGCATTACAAGGGAAAGTAGATAAGATGCCTTTGCCCTAACTTAGTAACTTCCTAGCTGAAGGGAATGGATATGATCATGTCCCCTGCACGCAGCCTGTTAATTCCCTGATCACGATGTGTAACTTGGTATCTGGGAGCTATATGGCTCACATTTGACTAAATCGTCCACAGGCGTGTCTTTTGCACAAACTAGTTGGACCCTGACACGCAGGGTCCGCATTGCCCTGCCATGCCCTCTAGGATAACTTTTAAATAATATTTTGCTAGGTTAATAATCAAACTGTATGGAGGCTGCAGTAAGTAGTAGAGACTATTTTCTATATTACACACCACATTGGTTTTGTTTATCTTGGACTTCTAGATGCTATAATATAGCGTTGTACAAGAGAAATGATAAATTATTATTTATTCCTCTACTTCACCACTATCACCTCTAGACATCAGCTGTATATGGCTTGCTTGGATCCTCATGCAGTACTTGCCTGACCTGACAGGCATCATGTTGGTGTGAAAGGGCATTTGGTTCCCGGGCATTAGGGTACCTGTCTGAGCATGATGTTGGTGTGTGAGTCCGTCTCATTGACATGGGCAAGCTTTCTTTGCTAGGCAAACCTAGTTGCAAAATCAAGCACATCCATATTTGTCCTACTTGCTCCCCCTATGCATATCTTTTCTTTAATTGATTTTTTACATCTGTTTCCGTACATAATTGTTGTTACCGAGAGTTCGATTTTGGAGGTAAGGGTGTTTTAGCTGGTATGCTATATGTTTGTGCATACTTCATTTCTGATGATGTAGTTTGTCTGATGAAGATTCGTCTTGACTCAATAGAGCCATGCCCTTCTCATTTCCAACCAGATATTTGTGATAGTTAGCCTAGTGATTTTATTTAACTTTGAACTGGATTTTGCAACATTATGGCGTGTTACAAAAGAATTGTTAAAATGTGCTTTTGCCCTTTGTTTTTAGGTTATACATGTCTTGCTATTGTCTTAGATGTTGTCTTCTTTGGGGATAATTTTTTAATATTAACCTTTTTTAAAAATTATTTTTATAAATAACCCCTGGGCAACATTTTTTGCACTGGGTAACCCTTTTGGCCGCGCCTGGCGGCGTGGCGCGGCAAGCAGCCGCTGCCGCGCCACATGCGGTGGCGCGCGGCCCCCGCCACGGCGGGCCGGCCGCGCGCGCGCGCGCCGGGCGTGGGCCGGTCCTGCCGCGCCACATGCGGCGGCGCGGCGGGGCCGGGTCAATAGGGCCCACGCGGCCCCCTTCTTCCTCCTCCTCTCCCTTCTTCCTCCTCCGGGGACCGAGCCGCCCGCCGCGCCCCTTGCCGCCGCCGGCCGCCGCCCCCCCATTCGGCCGGATTTGGGGTGGAAAAAGTGGGGGGATTTGTTCCCCGCGTCGTTGTGAAGGTATTGACCTACTTCTCTCCCTCTTTTACCGTTGCATTGTGTAGATCGGAGTAGATGTTTGTGACCTAGGGTTAGGTATAGAAATTTGAAATTTAGACGGAATGCAATTAGTTTTAATGGAAATGATGATTAGTTCATACGCGTAGTTTCTCTGCCCGTGTTATTGACGTGTAGAACTTGTTGCATGAATCGATTTAATGATATTATTGATGTCAAATGTTTAGGGTAGTTGATAATGGGTGTAGCTATTATATGGATGCACGTTTATTAGGGGTAATACCTAACAATTTTGTTGAATACCTAACAATTTTATTAGGGGTAATCTGCACGTGTATATATATAACAAATCGAGATGGATATAATTTTTGTTGAACACAATTCTAATTTTTCATGTATATTTTTAATAAATATCTATTTTAGTACTATATAGTTATTAAACAAGTTATAAATTTTGTAGATGGATTTGTTTAGTTCGCATGTTTCATGGTGGCGTAGTTAAAGAAAATGGAGAGTTTGAGAATATGACAGAGTTGGTAGAAACATTTGATGGTCCGCCAAGCTTTAAGGATGTAGTTGATTGTGCAATGGTCAACTATGGAGTTGGAATGCATGAGTTGTCATTTAGAGGTCGTTTTGATTGTGGGAAGGCTATAGCTCATTATGTGTTGATGAGCTTGTCTAGTGAAGAAAATTGGAATCGGTATAAGAAGGTAGTTGGTCAAGCTAATGTGTCATGTCCGGAGGTTGTGGTAGATATTACTCGTGGGCCTAGTGGTAATGTTTACATGAATGAGGAAGTGTCGTTTGAGGCTCTCAAAGGTACACAAGAGTCTACAATTTTGGAGGAGGACTTTGGTTGTAGGGAACCTAGTGGGGATGTTGGGATGGTGAATGATTATTTTCCCAATGATTGTTTTGAGCGGGAGGAAGAAAACATGGACGATGATGATATATCGACGGCTACGAAGAAGGTGATTCGAAGATGAGTCCGATGAGGAGCATGCGGAAGAGCAAAATGATGCCAATGCACATGCGGCGAAGCACTCCTTGGTTTAAGTGAGGTTAACTTGGATGGTGTTCAACATGATTACGTTGCGGGACCCTCGGTGAACCATACAACCTTGGAAAGGGAAGTGCACATAAGTAGGCCGCCGGTGAACATTAGAAATGCTTGAAAGTGAAGAACACGTGCCTAGGTTCCCGGACAACACTAGAATTGGTAGTGTTATATTGTTCCAAGAAAACTACATCCCTGAATGTGTTGCAATAATGGAACTATTATTCCTAAATTTTTTATTTTTCTAATCTCCTGCTCCATTAATAAATCTGCATGCAACACAACCAAACACATTTTTTCATTGAAAAAATTGTTCAATACAACACATACAACTCATTCTTAAGGACCATTCATCATCAACTACATCACATAACAAAGTGTTCACTTAACACAAAACTACCAAACACACTAGTTCATTGAAAAAATATTACAATGCAACACATGCAACTGACACTTGACCACCATTCATCATCCTCCCACAATCCTCTTACCTTTTCTGTCGGCCTCTGCCTTTCTAGCCGCTTCATCCCTCGACCTATCCCTGGACCTATCCATCAATGCCTTCCACTCCTCTTCCTTTTTCCTCTTCTTCTCACTCTTCTCCTTTGCAGTCAACGGACGTATCCCCCGTTCTAAGAACTTCTCCCTGTTACAACGCCAATATGCCACAACTTTCTCGTAGTTGGCGTAACCAACTACAAATTCTAGCTCCACTCCAGTTTCACGAACCATCTCATCACAAATTGGACCACTTAGATCCTCCTCTTCGGTAAGGGCACACCATATTTTGCTCTTATCTTGTTTTTAATAGATTCGAGTTTTAAACCTCCTCCCCGGGTTCGGAAGTTCGTCCCAACTCTAACATTAACTCACGACGACCAAGAAATTGCTCCCAATCACAAGTCCGCCCCTCCGCAAAATATAAGACCGTATCATACAAAGTTAAATCAAAATGAGGACAACCACAACGGTAGTGCTACCTAAATCAAAGAAGTTCACATCATGCTCACCCAAAAGTCTCCATATGCATTGCCACAAAACATTCCAAAACCGAGCTCAGATGGCACAACACCTTCCGTGGCTACTATGCCACACTTGCACCGTGAAGGTGGATAGCTAAGGCAAGGCCAAGCCTTCGTCCCGGACTCGAACTCTTTCACTTCAGATTCAGTTGGCCACTCCGATCTTGGTCCATATATGTATTCATTGAAGTCACACCTAGGCCACCCACTCTGAAATGCAGAACAACCATTAATAGCAATGAGTCATGGACATTTATAAAACTTAAATGATAACAAGGATATGCTTTTTACTTACAACAGTCTTTAGGGAGCAACGAAACAATGGTGTAAACTTATTTGGGGCCTCAATGTTTGGTCGTTGAAGATACGCACGCACTCCACAATCACACACTGGAGGGTTGTTAACTCGCTCAATGGCGGCCAACTGCTTCTCCTCATAAGTCATCGGTGGAGGATTAGGTGGAGGAGGAACCCATCGTTGAAACTCATGATATGGCTTCAACACATGACTCGCATACGGGAAGAGACGTATCCTAGGATCAAACTTGTCGGGCCCGTCTATCCACTGCAAAAAATAACAAGGAGCTGCCGGGGGTGGTGCTTCCCTAATCCAACAACAGTAGAATGCTCTACCCGCGATCCCGGCACACCTAGGATCGTTTCACATAAGCCGGCACACCACATAAACAATTGGGTACGGGGAGAGCTCGAGGCACGGGACCGTTTTCATCCCACTCTTCGGGAAAACTTCCTTTACCCCTAACAATGGCACGATAACGTGGGTTTTGGTGGCTCATGTCTACTAATCCTGCAACCAATGATATCAAAATGAACAATCACTTTCAACATATTTGCAACATTGTATTAAGCATGTAGTAAAGCAAACCTACACTAAAGCATGTAGTAAAGAAACGTATTTTCAACATATCAATAGATGACACATTGTCTAATGAAACTTTCCCAAAGCATAACTTTCAACACATCCAACATCTAACACATCACAATTTCAAATTATTGTCAAACCCTAGCTCACCTATACATGCAAAATACGGCAAAAATAAGTGCTAAAACTGAGATTAAATAAGGGCAATACCTTCCAAGGATACAGGGATCGATTTCCCACACTATCCCCGCCACAAATCGCCGGACACAGGGGGGCGGCGGCCGGCGGCGGCGCTGTGCAGAGGAGAGAGCTCGGGCTGGGAGAGAAGAGAGGGAGGAGGAAGAAGAAGGGGCCGCGCGGGCCCTATTGACCGGCCCTGCCGCGCCAGGCGCGGTGGCGCGGCGACCCCTACCGCGCCGGGCGCGGTGGCGCGGCGGCCCTACCGCGCCGGCCGCATGTGGCGCGACGGGGCCGGGCCCACGCCCGGCGCGCGCGGCGCGGCGGCCGGCGTGGCGGGGGCGCCGCGCCACCGCATGTGGCGCGGCGGCGGCGCTTGCCGCGCCACGCGCGCCGGGCGCGGCCAAAAGGGTTACCCGGTGCAAAAAATGTTGCCCGGGGGTTATTTATAAAAATAATTTTTAAAAAAGGTTAATATTAAAAAATTGTCCCTTCTTTGGTGCACAGGATGTTTTTGCCTAAATTTTGCTGATGCACCTTGTTTAATGGGCATCTGTCCTGCACTCCTGAAAATGGATTATTCCATGAATTCCTCAAAACGAGGCTTATCAAAATGCAAAATCTAAGACTACTATAAAGACTACTAATAAAATAAGAAAAGACTACTAATAAAATAAGAAAAAAATTCGAACGATTAAATTACTTCTCCCGAATATCCAACTGACTGATTAATTTCTTATAATGCTCTATTTTTCTTAGCATGATGTTGGTGTGTGAGTCCGTCTCATTGACATGGGCAAGCTTTCTTTGCTAGGCAAACCTAGTTGCAAAATCAAGCACATCCATATTTGTCCTACTTGCTCCCCCTATGCATATCTTTTCTTTAATTGATTTTTTACATCTATTTCCGTACATAATTGTTGTTACCGAGAGTTCGATTTTGGAGGTAAGGGTGTTTTAGCTGGTATGCTATATGTTTGTGCATACTTCATTTCTGATGATGTAGTTTGTCTGGTGAAGATTCGTCTTGACTCAATAGAGCCATGCCCTTCTCATTTCCAACCAGATATTTGTGATAGTTAGCCTAGTGATTTTATTTAACTTTGAACTGAATTTTGCAACATTATGGTGTGTTACAAAAGAATTGTTAAAATATGCTTTTGCCTTTTGTTTTTAGGTTATACATGTCTTGCTATTGTCTTAGATGTTGTCTTCTTTGGTGCACAGGATGTTTTTGCCTAAATTTTGCCGATGCACCTTGTTTAATGGGCATCTGTCCTGCACTCCTGCTTCAGTAGAATCATGTTGTCGTCATCTTGAACTATATGCCTTTTGTTCAAATTTCCTATACTATTACGTTGAGAAATTGAGTTGATTTCTGTTATTGGAGTAGTGATTGGTGACAATAATATCATATGCATGTGTATTTGTTTACCCTGATTTAATTTCTAATTCTTGTCTCTGATGTCCTTCCATTTGTATATTGCAGACAAGTTGGTGTCACCTTAAAGATGATAGGGAAAGAAAGTTCATTGTTAAAATGGATGCTCATGGTGATCAATCTAAACAAAAGAAAAGAAAAGAAAAGAACCTACACCGGCAAAGCTATAATTGAAACATTGATTTTTCTTATAAGGGATCATGTCTAAAAATGAAAATTATTTCAGGTTCCAATACTATTTCAAATTTTTGAGCATCAAGACCACCCATATGCAAACTACTCCCTAAAGCTTGCTAAGCCATAACAACATGCATGGGACAAAGATGTTGTGCCAAAAAGGGATTACCCAAATGTTCTTAGAGAAATAATTAATCATGTAAACAAACATGGGTTCTATGTGATGCACAACTTGAATCACAAGAACACTCTATCCATCAAAGCAGCTAGCACAACCGTTCTGCTGACAGGTGATGAATTGTCATCCTTTATTGAGGAACATCAAGGCATTTTCAATATTAGTGCTTTTTGGCCCGTGGTTGCTAACAAATTCAGGCACATTCCTAACCCAACTTTCCAAACAATTATAAGGTAATGTGTATTTAATACTGCATCTGATCTGAAATGTTAGTCAATTCAACCTTCTCCGAAATGATTTGAATACAAGTCCATGATTATATCATCAATACTGCAATTTACCTTATTGTTGCATGTTTTCTTTGCTTAAATACACATTATTGATGCAATAAACTTGCCACCAATCGTAACTCTAGCAATGATTGATGGGCAATAGAATCATTGTAACATTCATCTTATTTCATGAGCCCAAATCTGAATTAACTCATATTAGCGATCAGAGGGGGTAATTAATTAAAAGTGGTGTTTTGGTATATGATTAGTTACCAATTAAGTTTGTATGAAATTTTATTCAGAGAAGTCATTGAAGGAGTGGATTTTTATGGGCAAATGAGACCTATCATGGAAACTTGAGTTGGGAAACAACGCGCTACCAACATCCTTACATAGTGAAGATGCATGATTTCAAAAGCATTAGTAAATTTAATATGAAAAATTTTAGTACTATTTTTTAGGCAAACATGTATAGGGTCACCTAGTAATAATCAAGCTTAGTGGGGAGATGTTGATAGGATCATCGACCGTGATGCTTGAGGAAGTGTAAGTGTAGCTTTTCAGCGAAATCAGAATCCCCAAGTGAAGGGGAAAATGTTCTATGGTGAAATTGATAGTTTAATTGCTATGATGAGAGCTTTAGACAGGTATAGTTTAATTGCTATGATGAGAGCTTTAGACAGGTACATATATCAAATCCCTTTTATTCTTGTATTATAACTACATCTTATTACATAATCTGACCTAAGGTACTGGAATTATCAGGAACTCCTTACCGGTAATGAGAGACAATCTTGGATATAATTTTATGGACATCAGTAAGAAGAGAGAGATTCATCATGACTGTTGTTACCGAATTCTTGCATGATCATGATTTTGTTAAAGAGGAGGAAAAATCAGATATTTGTTCTCTGCTGTTGTGGTACTCTGAAGGCACCACTGATCCTGTTGATAGGAAATTTGTAGCTCTTTTAAAACATTGCAACAATTATCATGATGGGTTATCTAAGCTAGTACTGAATTTTGTCCTTTCCACATAGATAGCTGTCGTTCAGCTTGTTTATGTCGCATCACTCACTAGAAGCAAATAGAGGTAGTATGCACAAAAGTGAAACATTAAGCTAGTTTTGTATGCAATGTACAATCCAACAAAGTTAACTATATATTTATATTCCAACAGAAAATTCTGAAGGAAATTGTTGAAAATTGTCCATGCTAAATTCCCCAAGCTTTTTCTGGAATTGAATCACATTGTCAAAACTGTGCGAAACTCAGTAAGATAAGCACTGTTGGGTCCTTTACAAGTTAGATTATGTATATGCATTAAAAATTGGGATCCATTACCTACCATATAATTTTTCTCTATGTGTTTGTGTGTGTGTGTGTTATTTACTGATTTAATTTACCCTTTTGTCCCTTTAATTAGCAGAGAGAATCAACTAATCATGTTTACTTTTGAGCTTATTATGTTCTTAGTATATGAAAAACTTATTGTGAGGATTGCAAGATGAATAAGTTGATTAACTACTAACGAAATTGTACAATTTGACTCGACATATATAGAGAAGGCAAAAGTCACACATCCGAAATCAAATAATACGGTTTTGATTGTTTTAACAACCACATGAAATTTAAGATAGCTATAGTGGTCAACACTTGACACCAAGGACTAAATGACATAAAATGATGGACCTTAAAAACTTTGATGTGATGTGCTAACAATGAATTTCATTTTTGGTGTTTGAACTGTAACCACTACATAGTACATTGGGCACTTTGTGAAGAACACAATATTTCAATGAAATTGGTTGGAATTACTCTTGTTAAATGTGGTGCTTTTGTATGGTTGTTCTTTTTTTGTTGTTATTATTGCGGTGAAAAAACATCTCCCAGAGAGGAGCCAACACTCATGAAAAGAAGATAGGGCACTCATGAAAAGAAGATGGACCAGGTACTCATGAAAAGAAGATGTGGCCAACACTCATCAAAAGAAGATGGACCAGCGAGGGGGAAGTCGCCTCTCTTAACCCCCTTTGGTTGTTTATATAGTTGAGGACTGGAGTGACATTTTAGCCCCCAAGCCTCTGGTGGGTAAAAAAATTACATCTGAGCCCCTAGAACTAAGAGAAGGGGGGGTTACATGCGAATCATTTCCCCCAACATTAGCCCCTCAACTACTTTGGTTTGGCTGGTACAACAAAGCGAAGTAGCGGTAACAAGGGAGAAATGTCTAACTACATTCCATATTCGGCTCATAGAACGTGCCCTTAGGATGTTCCCTGATGATGATGAGTCCTCTCTCCTTCGGCCACAACACAGGGCGAGACTTCAATCCGATAGCACCATAGCCCCTCTTGTTCAATGTTTGTGGCGAAGCTCCTTGCGTTGAAGTCGACGAAGTAGACAATGAATCTCTTGTGATGGAGAGATGATTGAGTAGACGGAGGCGAAGATGAAGTTGATGCCTAAGATATTGATGATTAAGTCCCCCGAGCCGAGCACCTTTTGACGATGAGGTAGTGTTGCTGAAAATAGTGCCGGAGTCGATGCCTTGACGATGAGGTAGTGTTGCTGAAAAAGTGCCGGAGTCGATGCCAGCGAAGTAGTCGTCGAAGATGAAGTCGATGTCGACGAAGTAGACGCTGAACACAAAGTTGATGTCATTGAAAAGATGAGGCTATTTATTATGAAGATAATGTCGTTGGACTCTTCCAACTGAAGTAGTGTTGAAGAAAAATCCGATGAAGGTGGTGAAGTCGTTGGATGTAGACAAGGTTGTCGTGTGGCCTCTTCGTCTTAATATCTTGATGTTGAAATACTGAATGTGCTTATTGTGTTGGAATACCAATCCTGAAAACAATGTCAAGACAAAGAACATCTTCGGGGATAACATGACATCACTATTAAAGGAGTCAATGAGCATGTAATTTAGCATAGTGAGATAACAATTACAAGTTATATAAGCAACACTTCTTTCCTTTGAGATTGAAAACGAAACTGCAGTTTGCTTCTAGATCTCGGATGTTTTGTTTCTTTGAAGATTTCTGCCTAAGATTGAAACAAGGGGATATTTTTCATGTTTCAATCTTGGAGACAAGTTGACCTCAAGGCGACTCGTCAGCCCATTCTTGCATTTTTGCTTCACGCATGCACCGCCAAAGGCTTTCATCGCTTGTGATAAAGTGGATGATTTTGTGACACAATGCTTCTTACAGGTTGACTTATCCCTGCAGCGTTACTGAGGGCTTCGCGCATTAACTGTTGAAGACTTTTTTCTCACAAAATTGGGCCTTAAGCGAATGATGTACTCCTCTTCGGAACAAACCATACACGTTCCTTAACATCTTGTGATTATGATAGACCACATGCGCCTCCCGCCATCTCTTTTTTTTGCTCACCTTAAGTGAACTAAATGCGGGTTGACTTCTTCGGGCAAGGCACATGTGTTCACTTAACCATATTGCCAACTTAGTCTTTCGAAAGTAACAACTTTTAATTTTTTGAGTTGTTACTTCAGGGCGATGATAGATACCGATGATATGAGAGGCTGTAAACGGAGAGAAGTGCAACGATGAAGAATTTTATGCTCACTTGCGCTTGTAGTTTAGGTTATAATATAATTCCAAAGGAGTTGACCGAAGAATCATTTAAATCCATTATCATAACCGAAGGACGATATAGAGATAACCGAAGATCCAATGTTGAAATAATCAAAACGTTGTGCGGAAATAACCGAAAATCCATAAGGTGATTTTTGAGGATATCCAAGAATTTCGATCTTAGATGCAAGAGACAATCCATAAACTGATATCATTGCTAAATTCCACGAAGTATTCAAAAATTTTGATCTTAAATTCAAGATCCATGAGACAATCCATAAAATGACATCACAACATATAACAATTGCATTTGCATTCCTATAACTAGGTCAAATGGAACTTTAGGACATGATAAGTTGTATCAAAGAGGCAAACCGTTAGCATTTATAGGGAACATAGATAATAGTAGAGAAAGAAGATCAAATGAAGGGTCAAAGCTGACAGGGGAAAGCATAGAAGACATACATTGGTGAGAGCCACAAAAATTAAACTCACACACCGTCGGTGCCAATCAAATCCTAAACAAGCAAGGAGACAAGAATGTGTTAGTGAGGGATCAAGATGTTGATAACATACACTAATTCAACAGTAATTACACATTACATAGCACACGCTGCAGGAATGATTGCTAATCTTTTATGTAAGAATGAAGCGTTGAAGAATATCTAAGGGCAGCCACGATGGGGAATTTATTGCGGTTTATATCTCTATTAATTATCTTGACACCTCAGCATTTTGGTGATGTGGCACTACCGTTAATGAAGAAGAAGGAAAAAACAAGAAATGATTTGTAATTGGAGAAACCACGTCCACCATATAGCAGGGTTAACCGAACCGGTGGGAACCGGTCTGGAAACCATGGGAACCGGTCGTACCGGTCCGGACCGGTTCTGGTTCCGACCGGTTCCCAACCGGTCCAAATTCAAATTTTGAATTTGAATTCAAAAAAATTAAAAAACCTAACAAAATTATCAAAAATACTTCAAGGTGTGTAGAATCTAATGGTATCAAAAACTTTCAAATATTCATTCGTTTAGTATAGTTTGCGGGCATTAGAAGTTCAACTAAAAAGGAAAAAGGAGAAAAAATGGCCGGTTGAACTTCTAATACCCGCAAAAATACTAAATGCACTAATATTTGAAATATTTTGACACCATTAGATTTTATGCACCTTGCAATATTTTCAGAAAATTTTCTTTTATTTTTTCAATTTTTAATTCAAATTTGAAAACGCGTCAAATTCGCCACTAATTTGATTTTTTGTTAAACGACCGGGAACCGGTCGGTATACCGGTGGGAACCGCTTGCACTGGGGTTTTTATTTGAAATTTGAATTCCACCTATTTTTACTAGTTTCCGAACGAACCGGACCGGTACCAGACCCGGTCGGTTCGACCCCACCGGTCGGTATAAAAACTCTGCCCTATAGAACCGAGGAAACAAGAAACCGGTGATTCCACGTTGGGGAGAAACTACTCGTTTCTTTCCCCCTCCGGCCGGATCCGCCGCGGCTTCCCCACGCGGCCGCCTCCTCGCGTGTGCGCGCCGTCCTCCGCGCAAGCTCCCTTCGCCTGTTGCGGCTCCTTCAGAAGCAGCGGTGGCGCCCCTCCCACCGGCCGTCTCGTAGGGCCGCTCTCCTGGCGGTGGCGCGGGCGCCCCTCCCTCCCGCGTGGCCTTCGGCGTCCGTCAAGCTAGGCGGACGGCGCATCAAGCGAGCACGGGTGAGGCCAGGTCCGGCGCTACCTCTGATGGATCGAGTGGTGGGGGAGAGCGGCTTGCCACCAGAGGACACCGAAGCAGGGGAGGTGCAGGGATCGGCGGATCACGTCGAGGTGAAGTGGCAGCCCGCGGACCAGCACGGCGCACCGGCAGCTCCCCGGGCGGCGCCTCCTCCGCCTGAGCATGCGTGTGGGACCGGGTGGACCGGGCCCGCCGCCGCGACCCTCCCTTCTCCCCGGCAGCTGATGCGTCGAGCACGAGGTCCGCGATGCGGCACTTGAGGAACATACGGTTCCCATGCCACTCCTTCGCGCCGAGGACCTCCGCCGGAGCTCTGGCACAAGCGTCGAGAGAGGCGAAATGGGCGCCGGAGAGGCGAATCAGGCGGTGCTCAACGAGCATACGGCTCCGTCCGCTGGCGAGCCTCGGCTCCTCCTCCATCTCCCTCTCCCCTGCTTCCCCGGCGTCCATCTTCCTCTCCTCTGCTCCCCTGGCGTCCATCTTCCTCTCCTCTGCTACCACGATTTTTCACAACAGCAAGGGCTACATGGATGATTGCACAATCGATCTATCTCATTTTGTGTTGCATTTAATTATTCTTTTGTATTAACTCTGTCTATAGACTGTGGCTCGGAACTTGGAAGAGATAGTTTCTAGTGTATGTTAATTACTTTTTCTTTTTCTTTTTGAGAATGTTACTTACTTTTTCTCTCTCTTAGATTTTTTCAACTAGAAATCCCCATTTGGACTGCCGTAATTGATCCCACTTATATTGTATGGAGCACTTCACCAAATAGATCAAACGATGTTTTAGAAAGAAAAGGAAAACAAAAGAAAAAGAAAACAAAAACAGCTGATCACAAATCAGTACCACGTCAATCAACTTGAGTCCGTACTACGACCAACATGACACAAGCAGAACTATTAGGAAACAAGCAATGAAAAAGTCAAAAAGGTCTTCTTCTAGGCCCTGTTTGGCACCACTCCTGCACGGAGGAGTCGGAGCTGGAGCAGGGGGGCTGGTTTTTTTACTCCAACTCCACATGTTGGTCAGTAAAAACAGCTTCACCTATCACATTTAGGCTAGCAGAATTACTTCACGTGTGAAAGTGTCAGTTCCAAAACAGCTCTTAAAACAGCTCTTGAGCTCTATCAAACTAGCCCTAAGGGCAACTCCAACCGACCCCCTTTCTCCACCCTTACCTATCTTTGAGAGCTCAAAGGCAAAAAAATCGTCTCCAACCCAACTCTTATCCGCCCCCCGACGGATGAGGGACTCTCATTCCACCCTTCTCGACCCTCACCCGTAGGAGCTCCCTTTCCACCCCCTCATCCGGCGATGGCACCAACGGCCGCCCCTCCCGCGCGTCCCGGAGCTTTCCCCGCGCCATGCCCGACGGTTTCCCGAGCGAGGTGCATCTATTTCATCTCCGGTGGCGCGCGTAGACTAGGGGAGGGAGTGAAATACCCGTACATCCGGCATGGGAGGTGGCGGCGCCGAGGGGGCCGGCGGCGTCCCGCCTCGCACCCGCGCGCCAACGGCCATGGGGGCCGGCCGACGCCCCGCCTCCCGCCCGCCGCCATGGGGGCCGACGGCGTCCCGCCTCGCGCCGCGCGGTCGTGGGGGGCGACGGGCGCCCGCCTCGCGCCCGCGACCGTGGGGGCGGCGGCGCCTCGCCCGAGGCCGCGACCGTGCGGGCCGGCGGCGCCTCTCTGGAGGCCGCGACCGTGCGGGCCGGCGGCGCCCTGCTCTACGTCGTTGATTGAGGCGAGCAAAACAGAGGAGAAGAGAAGAATGGGGATGGAATCGGGAGAACCGGTGGAATCGATGGGGGTCAGAGAAACAGAGAAACAGAGGCGGGTGGGAGCTGATATGTGGGCCCCACTTGTATGAAAGAGGAATAGAAAAGGTTTTTTTTAAAGGAAGGAGGTATATGAGAGTTGGGACTCAAAAGAGAACCCTTAAATCTAGATAAGAGGCCCTTATATGAGTGGATAAGGGTTCAATTATAAGGGCTCCATTGGAGTTGCCCTAAGCCTCCCACAGAGCTGGCCTTTTCAACAGGATTGCAAGCAGGATTTGGTGCAAGGAAGCAAGAGTGACGACGGCGAACCCGACGAAGGCGACGGTCGACGAAGGAGATGCCGCCCGTGGCGCAGACGGCGCGAGCCTCGGCCCCACCGGCGCCGGACCTCGGAGCGCGCATGGCGCCTGCGTGGCCCGCCGAGCGACGCCAGCCTGCCGTGGCGGCGCCGCCGTGCCCGCCGCCTCCGCCTGCAGGCTCTGCGTGCTCCGCAGGAGGCGCCCATGCCTGCCGCGCGTGCGCGAGCGTGCCCGCGGGTGGCCTGCACGCCGCCGCCGCCGACCCCTCCGGGCGCCACCTCCGCCGCGGCAGTAGCCGCGCGGCTGGTTCCCCCGGGCTGCGATATCTTCCTCGACGCCGCGGCGTTCCTTGACGCCGCAGAGCAGGCGCAAGCGCGGGCGTTCCTCGACGCCGCAGAGCGGCGGGTTCCAGCGCGGCTTGTCCGGTTCGTCGGGGCCCGCCTCGCGGAGCAACGGACAGCTCTGGCTCCGGTGGCTCGGGCGCGCGGCCGAGCAGCCGGGGCAGCGGCGTGCGAGCGAGCGACAAGCGCAAAAACCCGCCCAAATCCGTATAAATCCACCCATGCACAGGCCTAACGGCAACGGCGAGACGCCGTGGAAGCACTCGTGTGCAAGATTTTTTTTTTAAAAAAAAGGCCATGTATGTGTGCCGCCGAATTTACAGTTGATGATCTTACTTATGACGATCACAGATTAAGTATTTTACAACAAAACCATGATATATTATTTTACCAGTAATATATTGCACTCTCGATTGGGAGTATATTGTTGTTGGAAATGAGTCCGGCACGGCCACGGAATTTCCTAAGCATGGATTAAGGTCTCTTCTCTTAATGAAAACTGTGATTTTTGACCTGCACTGCCAAAACCTATGAAATATTGGAAATGTGCAGCATTTAAAAGCTAGATTATGCAGAAAGTAGTACCAAAATGGCTGTGTTTGTAACAGTATTTGTGAAAATCAGCCTGCCGGGCCGTACATAATTAGCTGATATTGTCAGACACTTGCAAACAAAGGCACAAAGCAGTGATATATTAGCTTATCGATAATCAAGGTGCATATTAGTGCATACGAAAGTAAACTTTCTGACATCAGAGTTCCTAGCATAATAGAAAGTGCCGCCCGCTGATAACTTACTACACAATGGGTGCCAATTCTACCGGGCCGTACATAATTAGTTGATATTGTCAGACACTTGCAAACAAAGGCACAAAGCAGTGATATATTAGCTTATCGACGATATCCAAGGTGCATATTAGTGCATACAAAAGTAAACTTCTGACAGCAGAGTTCCTAGCATAACAGAAAGTGTCACCCGCTGATAACTTACAACACAATGGGTGCCAATTACATTCATTCCTAATACTTTTTTTTACCATTCTAGCAGTTGATGCCGCATTTTATTCTATCAGGACCAGTCACCCTGGTAGTGAACGGATCAATGCGAACCCACAGCAGGGAAAAGATCGATGCGAGGAGGATGGCCCAGACGACAACAATGGTTGGCGTGCGGTTCTGCCTCCCCATGAGACCCTTGAGGAAGGGGTACAAGTGGACAATCACCCAGAAGGCAAAGAAGAGCTTCCCAAAGAGAGGACCCCATGATTGGTAGCCACTGTTGATGGCATAGGAAATGCCTGCAACCACACCAACCAGATTGATGATCAATATAGTGGTTGGTGGGATAAGAAGCGTTGTCCACTTGAACATGTAGAGCTCGGCAAAATCGCCTTCTTCATCAGTGGCCTTAGAGGTGACAGTGAAGCTGGTGTCGATACCAGCAAGTACTTTCAGGAGACCCTGAAAGACAGCAAACAAATGTGCAGAAATACCACCGATAACCCAAAACTGTTCATTCCTCCACCATTCATCAATGCCAACACCACTCCACCTCATCTCAAGGATACCAGTGGCAAAGATGGAAATGAAAAGCGATATAAACCAAATACTTGCAAAGTTGCTAATCTGCATTCCAAAGGGAAAGGAGTCGATTTCAATTCTGTCGTAATTCTGCCTGCACAAGTATGTAAATGCGTGTGTTTTTACCTCAGGGATGATGAACTTCCCAGTGAGAAGACAAACAGCCGGCAATATGCAGTACAGGAGGAGTGGGATCGAGGTGAGTGGATAAATTGTGGTGTTAACATATGCAAATCTCTCCAGGAACTTAAGCCGTCCTCCATAGCCATACCATATGGGACAATGCCTGCTGAAAAGAATTTCAATGGAACCAAGAGCCCACCGAAGCACTTGATTCAAACGATCTGAAAGGTTGATAGGAGCAGATCCCTTGAAAGCTGGTCGCTTAGGCATGCAGTAGATTGATCGCCAACCTCGAGCATGCATCTTGAACCCAGTGAGAATGTCTTCTGTGACAGAACCATAGATCCATCCAATCTGCAGTGCACCATATTGAAGATTTTCAGTGCTTATTTTTTTTCTCGTCAGTTGAATAATAAACAGATCATTTGCAACAACAGAAGGAGATATCTGTCACAGAATCACATCTTTTATGTACAGACAAGACAACAAAACATCAATTCATATCTCAATATTTACTAGTACGTGCTGGTAGCAAGTAATGGCATGAGTATAAGCAATACTGGTGTTATACGCTGTAACTTTAGGAATCATTACCTCAGATCCCCAGTCAGTTTTGTCCTCGTACCCACAGCTGATGACATGGATAGCTTCTTTCAGAAGAGACTCTGGAGTTGCAGACTGTGGAACACCACCATATTCCATCAGAGTAGAGGCTACAAAGACACTGGACTGACCAAATCTCTTTTCCAAGCTCATTTGAGACATAATCAACGATTTCTCATCATCAAATTGAGAACCTACAATGATAGTGAAATGCAAGGTAAAGGTCCAGGGGATAAAGAAAGGCAACTCTAATTGTCTACAATATGTTACATTTACAGCAGATAAAATGGTGGTCTCCAACAATCAGTAATATTGAAAGCACATCTACTCTAATGGAAACTCAATAATACCTTCAATCCCTTCCTCTATATCTTCAAGATTAAATACTGGCACAGAACTGTCGGTGTGTTTGTGTGATTTCTTCTTTTCTGAGCTCTTCTTCTTAGATTTTGATGTCTTTTTCCTTCCCCCACAGAGTGAAGAGAAGAATCCTGGCTTTTTCTTCTTGATTGGAGGCTCATAACCATATAGGGCAGTTCTGTTAAACACACAACCGGTTCCCACATAAACTGGTCCTTGAAGGCCATCAAGACCTCTCAAGTTAATCTGCAGCAAACAGAAATACAGATAGTTACCTGGCACATTCACTAAAATTCTATAAAGCTCGTCACATAACAAGTATTAGCATAACTATGTCATCAAAAGGAAAAACCATACTCATGAAAAATGAGAAATTGAGATGCCCAAAAAATATGTAAAAGGATATTGCTATCTTACATCGAAAAATACAGTGTTCCTGTTTGCATATCGATCATTCGTATCAATACCATCGAACCTCTGAGGAAATTGGACATAACAGACACTCCTTCCTAGGTTTGGGTCCATAAGGAAGCACATAGCTTCTCGGAGAGCCTTGCTATTGTTAATGTAGTGATCACAGTCAAGATTCAACATGTATTGCCCATTAGTAAGGACAGCTGATACACGAACCTGCAGAAAACATTCAACTTCCATTACATCCAAGTCATAAAAGTTAACAAGATACCTTTCAACATTTGTGTATTTAGCCACTCACAAGTGCATTCATAGCACCAGCCTTTTTGTGATGTTGGAATCCAGGACGTTTTTCACGAGACACATAAACCAAACGAGGAAGTTCATTGCCCTCAGCATCAAGGCCTCCACTGTGACCTAGAAAAACCTGAGAATGACCACAATTTTTAGCTTAAAGTGGTTAGAATAATAATCACTCTGTGCTGGGAAATTTATCTGTTGGTCAAATAGTTTTTGGCTAGAAATTTGAGCTTAACCTGAATCATTCCAGGATGATCCCTAGTATTGTTCCCAGGCCAAGGTGTACCGTCTTGCATGATCCATCCCTCTTCAGGAACTTTCTGCGCCTTGGCTACAAGGCCATTAACACGAACTTTGAATTCTTCATATTCTCTCTGTCAAGTATGTATGCAGAACAGAAATTAATGCCATGCAGCATCAGGACCTGCCAAAACTTACATGCATACAACTATACAAGAGAAACATACCTTCATGGCCCGGCGGTCTTTAACAAATGAAGTTTGGACTTTGTCTTTCAAGTAATCAATTTTCTGGGCAAAGTACCACTCTGGAGCCCTAGGTTCTATATTGTACTTCTTACAGAATGGTACCCATTTTCTAGCAAACTCTGAAGTTTCAGCAAGTGCATCAAAAGTCAGCATAGCAGCTCCATCATCAGATACATAGCAAGATACCTTGTCAACCGGATAGTCAACAGCAAGAATGGAAAGCACAGTATTTGCAGTGACAAGAGGAGGCTCCTTCATAGGATCCACGGTACTAACAAAAATATCAACAGGAGCCAACTGAGACGGTTCACCTTCTCGGTCATACCTGATAATGGAAGTAGCATTGTGAAATTGTCAGTATCAGAACAATGGAGACAGTTTTGTGCTGGCATTAAATATTTCACATCACCTTAAAGCCAGTCTATCAAGGTAAGTTTCACGGTTGATTGGAGACCACTTTGGGAACTGATCCAAAATCCAGGACAATGCAAACCAAATCTCACATATAACCGACAACAGCCACAGTGGATATGCATTGCGCACAGGATTTGTGATACGGTAGTGCAGGAAAATGCAGAGAACAATCAAACGTAGCACGATGACCATTCTGTAGGGATTTATTCTGGATGAAGGAATTGGCACTTTTCTAGATAGAGGTTGCCGAGTTTCATCATTCCTGCAATTTGGATCCACAAGTTATTGCTAATAAATGGACATGAGAAGTCAGCATTAATATGTTTGATAGACATCTACAGACACATTAAAGTGCAAACTACAGTCAACAGTGTTAGTGCCTGAGATAATGCAGGAAACATTAATTATCATCGGTACACTTGAAGATGGTTAATGGTATACACAAGCATATTCAAACTTACAGTAAAGTGTCTTCCATGTTATAGTCAGTAGATGCATCAATATCACCAACTCCACGCCCTTCTGAGGGAGCAATGCTTGTCCCATTAGTCATAGGAATTGCACCCTTGTCCTTCATTTTCCATCCATCCACTCTTTCTTTCCATGCAACATTACCAAGGCTACCAGAGAAATCCCTCGATGGGTTTGCTAATGTGAAACAAGATGCACAAATTAGATCACAGCAGATGCAGAAGTAGACAACAAAGCGTGAGATAGTGATGATTGTTGATTGACAAACATACGAGAATGATTCACATAGGGAAATTGATGTCCACGCCTGCCAATGTTCCCAACAGGAGACATCATATGATCAGGGGAAGCTCCAGGAATTTCTCCTGAGATCTGTACAAAGAATTCATAAAGAAATTGAGCATCAGTTCCATCCTCTGACATATAATTAACACGAATCAACATAAAAAGTCTAAAATGCAGCTCCAACCTGACTATGAGTGAGCGACGGGATATATCCTCGAGGGATCTCACCACTATCGTACTTCCCATGCCCAATCTCACCGCTGTCGTACTTAGTGAGGCCAATATCACTACCCCGTGAGTTGGTGCGCCAGGTGAGCATTCTCTCAGCAATCTTCTGCTTCTGATCCTGGTTGCCAGATGCTGGGTAGTTGTAGTCACTCACATCGTCGGCATCGACATCCTCATTTTCCTCACCATGCACAGGAGGGCTCCCTAAATGAGATAACACAGTTGAGCAACGATTCAGCCTCGTGTTGAACTCAACTACATGATTAAATTTGATTACGAAATGTACTGAAAGGGCTAGCATCTGTAAGAATCTGAATAAATTTGCCAATCACTGAAATACTGAATCATTCCCTGCTCCTAGCCACTAAAATGCAACTAGTATCTGATGAATTTCAACAGCTGCTCAAGCCTAACCTGCTGCCCTCAATCTGAACTATTACATGGAAATCATGCACATGGCGAGGACGGCGCATTACCCTTGTGACGCTTGTACTTGGTCTTGCACTGCGGGCACGCCTGGGTGCCATCCTTGCGCTCGTACTCGTAGCAGGGGCGGCACACCGGGAAGCCGCAGACGTCGCAGGCGGTGAAGAGCTCGCCGTCCGCCGCCGTGCCCACGTCGTCGCCGCAGATCTGGCACACCTGGCCCGCCCCATGCTTCCACGAGTTCTGCGCACGCGCACAAACCAAAAAAAAAAAATCAAAAACAATTACTATAAAACACCTTCAGAGTTCAGACCAATCCCCACACAAACCGCGCCAGAAAAACCACCCTGATAGCGTTCCCCATCCCCTGACCGAAAATGCCTGCTGCCACTCACCGCAGCGTTGCCGCCGCCGTCCATGGCGCCCGCGCCGATCACTCCACGACCAGACGCCGACTCACCGCATTCCTCGGCTTCCTCGTACCCGGCCGAACCCCCCCTCGTGCCGGCACCGAATCGCCTCGCCTCGCCTCGCCTCTCGGGTTTGCGCGCCGACGGACGGGGTGTCGCCCCAATCCCAGCAGCAGCGGCGGCGGCGGCGGCAGCGAGAGCACCGTCCAGCTCGCGGAGGATTAGACGCGTGGGGGAAATCGCGCGGGACGGCGATGGGTGCCAGAGGAAGAGGAAAGGGATGCGGCACCGGCGAGAGCAGACGGCGACGGGGGGTGGATTGGAGTGGGGTGGGGGGCAGCGCCAGCGCAGTCAGCAGCGCAGCACACCGCCGCGTGATTTTGGGGTT
Source organism: Cenchrus americanus (assembly GCA_947561735.1). NCBI lineage: Eukaryota > Viridiplantae > Streptophyta > Magnoliopsida > Poales > Poaceae > Cenchrus > Cenchrus americanus. The sequence continues at coordinate 4,041,437 of OX387240.1, read as the reverse complement.
TAGCAACAGGTGCTGGGGTGATAAACCCTACGATTCTGCGGATTAATTTTGGAATCCCGTGCGCGTACGTACGAGCTGATCCGCCCTCGGTTCGATTAGTTTTGGGAGCGAGAGCGAGTGGGGAATAGCGGGGTCGGGGTGGGGCAGGAGCAGGAGGGGGGCGGATGAGCTGGGCAGGGGACCACGGGACAGTGACGTCGGGGGTGCGGTGTCCGTAGCTGGAGAAGGCGCGTGGGACCGGGGTGGCAGTGACTCGGGGCGAGGCGCGCCAGCTGGTGTTTGGTTGGCTCCAGCAGAGGCGGAGTGTATATATTGTCGAGAGGACAGGAATGAATGTCGTGGAATGTTATGCTCAAAAAAAAATGTCGTGGAATGTTTGGGTGATCTTGATGAACACAGCTGCACACAGCAGTACAGCACACATGCCCTCGGTCAAACTTGGTTGCGCGGTTGTGCCTAACCGTATACCAGAAACTATCACGAATGACTGAACGAGAAAAAAAATTATCAATGCTAAACGTTAGAGCACAGCTTCATGGGTGATCTAGCTCCAGGTAAAAGAGAACTTCAGAGTCTAGGTGGAGCTTTACTAGAGTTAGAAACGATCTGTGTAATTAAATTTTATTTGTTCATTTAGTGAGAAAAAACTTATATAGGCCCAAGCCCGCCCAGCCAACTGATCCAACAGAAACAAATTCATGTCATCTACACGGCCCACAGTCGAATAGAGCCCACTTACACGTCGCACCTCCCTCATCGCCGCGAGCAACGACGACCGACTTTTTTGTTTTTTTTTTGCCTTTTTGCGAAAGAATCTCACAAATGCGCCCCTCCTGGAAAGATTTCAAAAAATGGACCCTCGCCCCTCGGCGCCATGGACAGCGGCGCCGAGGTTAGACGCCTCGGCGCCACGGATCACGGCGCCTAGGTGGGAGGTCGCGCCGCCCTCGTGGCACGACGTGGCGGCGGACGTGGCGCCTAGGGTCGGCGCCCGATCCGTGGCGCGAGGGTCGGCGCCCTGATCCACGGCGCCTACCCTCGGCGCCCTGATCTGTGGCGCTGAGGGGCCTTTATAGCCCCCCCTTCCCAGCCGAACCTTCCTCGGTTTTTCTCTGCCTCCTGTTCCTCCCCTCCTACGTCTCCACATTTCGATTCCTAAGATTTGACCATAAAAACTTCGATTTGATCCGTAGATTGTGACAAGGCAAGTATTTCCTCATTCCTCCTCAATTTTAACTCATTGATTTGTTGTTTATAAGTTGTATTAAGTCATTTACATTCACTTTGTTAGTTAGAGTTTGAAGAAATATAAGTTTGCTATGAGTTGTATTATTTCTTTTGTTGGCAATGTGATTTGTTGAAATATGAGTTGTATGAAACTTATTGGCAATGTAAATTGTTGAAATATTTGAATCAACACATTAAAATTTGAAATATCATCTTGAAATTTGAAACATCACATTGAAATTTGAAAAAGTATGTTCACTAAGATTATTAAGAGTGAAAATTTGTGTAGTTTATATTTGGAAAATGTAAAACTAAAGTGATTAACTAAAATGTAAAACTAAAATCGGAAACTAACTAAAATCGAAACTTTTTTTAGAATTAATTATCATCTTGTTTTGCGGTTGCAATGGCTACCTCGAGTCCCGAGTTGGACTTAGAACTCCTCACCAAAACGAAGGTCAATGTAGAGGTGCCAAACGGGATCCACACTCCTATGTGCTTCGCGGTGACGGTTGCAAGGTTGTTAGGTGCAAGGTTACGGGGTACGCGTACGGGATGAGGTTCTTCATGTGCGCAAACTATGCGCACGATCCGATCCGGCCATTCGACCGCAACCTTAGAGCAAAAGTAAAGACTTACGTTCATTTCTCAATTATTCATTGGTAATTTATGATTTAATATTTGCCGACATGTCTTTGGAAAAAGACCCCACCTCCTCTTTGTGATTTCATGCGGTGGCTAGATGCGAGCGGTCCGACTTCGACAAGAGCTACGTCGATGGAGAAGCCCGTGATGCAAGGGAGAGGTGGTTACGCATGGTTGAGTGCGAAAATAGAGAGGAGAAAAAGAAGGAGGAGCAGAAGGAAATGCGCCAGCGTCAGGAGATGAGAGAACGTGAAGCGGCCCAGGCTCGTGAAACCGATAGAGAGAGGAAGAGGGAGAGGGCTCGTCGGGCCAAGGTACCGGGCCGGATGCCATCGGGGAAGGGGAAATACCCCCGTTGTACTCAGTAGACCTAGAGTATTATTAATTCCGGAGTCCCGGTGTATCAAATAATTCTAGATTGCATGTTATGTAACCTTTAGACTTTTAATCGAACCGTATTAGAGTGTGTTTTCTCGCGTCTTTTGTGCTTCGTTAGATTGCTCGCAATATAGATACTTGCCTCGTGTTTCCTTTGAGTCACCGACGCGTTCCCCTCCCACGGATCGATTGGCCCACGACGCAAAGCAATACCCTAGTAGTAGAGTGTGTTTTCACCGCAACGGTGCCTTAGTAGTAGGGTGTGTTTTCACGAGTCACCGTTGTGTTTCCCTTCCCACGGATCGAATGGCCCACCATTCTACTTCGACCTATATGAACCACCCTTCACTCATTTGCTTCTCACATCATTCAACAATGACTTCCGGGAGTGGGGATGAAAACGGTTTCGGTCCGAGTTGTGGCAACAAAGAATCTCCGCATTTCGTAGCCAATTTTCCACTAAAAGGAAAGAGTGACTTCACTTCCATGCGTGAAGTTAGAAGTTACGCACCCAAGCAATCTGTGTTGTGGCCTAGGTGTTCACACGGTGAGTTATGCGTGATGCAAGTCTACGAGGGATGGAACAACTCTGGTCGCCGCTTCTGGCACTGTCCATATGCGTGGGTAAGCAATGTAGACAAATTTGTTCATCATGTTTCTTTGGTTCGCTAATGTTTTCTTACCTTTTGCAGTACTCCACCCAGCCAGAGAATTGCGGCTTCTCGCAATGGGTGGATCCACCAGCTATTGATCCCTATCAACAGTACATCGACTACTTGGAGGACGTCGTCATCTACAACTTGAAGCGGGAGCTGTCGGAGGCACTGGCTTCTCCAGATCCATCGTCTACCGCAGGAGACGATCGGTGTTGCAAATGTTCCACCTGCACTTGTGAATGCCACAACAAGATCAACTCACCAACTAAAGATTGGTCCCCTCCACCTTCACCTCCACCGCCACCCCCACCGGGTACTACTATATGCGGTCCCAACACTCCGAGGCTCTATGTTGTCGGGGCGGTTCTCGTACAACTAGATTAATTAGGAATGTTGTAATCAAATTTCTAAATTCCCTAAGGCATGTTATGACTAGGTAAGGCACATGGTTAGGGTAGTAGAAGCGTCGTACATGCCATTGCAATATTGTCGGTTGTTTAATGTAAGTCTCATGCGTTAAGTTGTGAAACTTGCAATTTCGTTTGTTGTATGAGAAAATTTTGGCGACATCTCCCCCGTATTTTCATACATAGCATGATAGATAATTATGAATATAGTCATCCATACACAACCAAATTTAGCAACACACATTCCTCCATAATATAGTCCATACCACAATACATAATACGATCCAGTCCATACCACAATCCATAATACAATTCTATCCATAGTACAATACATAAAACGATCCATAGTACAATCCATGATACATGCAATACAACGAGCGTCAACTCAAGTCCTCCTCTTAGTCTTACCCTTGCCCTTCCCTAGAGCATCGGTGCTCGGAGTGTATACGTTTGGCGGGTGGATCAATCGACATGGTGAAGCCTGAGTCGAAGGGGCATCATGTAGCCGAGATGGTCCAATCTCGTCCCGGCGAATGTCGTCGGCAACCTCGCAACGCGCGTGTCGTGTCCTCCGAGCTCGTACTGTCGATGGCTCGTGAACGTCATCCATCGTGACAGACCTACAACCGCAACGACCAGCTGCAAGACGTAGACGCTTTTTCAACCTCTGTAAACCCAAAATCCAAGTTAGTTGATAACGATTACCACGAGTATTGAAGATGTGTACAACAAGCTTACCTGTAGGAAGGAACGGGTCCTCTAGTCGCTAACTGTCACACTGAAGGCCTCAATGTCATCTACTGAGCGTCTGAGGGTGTTGCCCTGCACAAAGAAAACAACGCAATGTTAGAAACTAAAGGCCTCTACAGGTACAGGCTAAAGAAGTAAAATGTATGAAATTACCACTCGGTCCAATATCGGTGCTATCTCGACTTGGGTTCCAACACGAGTAGCTTCGTCGTATGTCGTTGCTTCGTCGTCAGTAGACTCTATGTCAGCATAATCTTCATGCGTCCACTGTGTCTTCAACCTGCATCTAGTAGCCTGCTGGTACCAAGCTTGGTACCGTTCGTACTCTCTCGTTTGTGTGTGGTTCCTCATTATCATCGAGATTATCACCCCGCAAGTCCCATTCAAGCAACATAACTCTTGTGTTCCTCACCCCAATCAAAAACCTTCTTCTTCCTCGACGATCCACCCCGCATTTCATTTCATAAGGCCGTTAGATATCTTTAACGCAAATGTTTGGTAAGAGAACTAGGAAAGACAATCTTACTTGTGCAACTCGACCGAAGTAGATACCGGTTGGATCGGCCAAAGCCTGTCGCATACCAAATTGTCGTGCAACTCTATGGGGCAAGTGGTACTCCACAAAGATAGAAACATATCGAGGGCAAATCATCCGTACATGTCCTCGTCCATGACACACATAGTGCTCAACGCAAAGGAAGTACCTTGCCGACCCTCGTACGGCTCCCAATTAACTCCGAAAAAAAGAGGAATTTTAAGTACTAACGGAAAAAATGTAACAAGTTGGAATGAACATCAAAGCAATGTAACAAGTTCAAAATAAATCACGTACACCGCCGGCGGTGAGAGAATCCATCTCGTTCGAGTACTCAACATACGCTCGAGGTTTCCTTTCGTGAGGTACACCGACTCGGTCCCGAAGTAAGCAACTATGGGCCGACGTCGAGGGTCGACATTGGGGAACCAAGGGCGGCGAGGGAAAACTCGTGGACGACCAACCGGGACACGAGACCACATCCAAAGCCGCAGAGTAGGTACGTGCAACCACCAAGTGAGGTAGTGGTCGAAGTGCGCCTACACGCCTCGCACAAGCGTCGGTAGAGGAAAGCCAACACTGCAGAGCCCCAACTATACTGTCCAGCCTGATCCCAGTCGGTGAGGCAGTGGATGTACATCCATGAGGCCGCATCACCCATCGCGTCGGGGAAGAGAATGCAACCAAACAGGTGAAGAATCCATGCCCTGCAATAGTACACAACCGTCTCCAAGTCTGCATTTGCTGGGCAGTGTCCGAAAGCTTGACGTAGCCAAGTGATTTGCACCCCACTCGTACGAGACCCTTCCTCGGCGGGGAGGTAGGTCGCGCCCAAGGAAGGCCTGTACTCGGTCTCTCCAACCATCGGACCTACAAGGCCCCGTCACGGCCATCCCGTAATCGGCAAGCCAAGTATCTTCGGCAATCCTCAAGTGTAACCGTCATCTCCCCAAACGGTAGATGAAACGTGTGTGTCTCGGTGTCGCCATCCGCAAGATTGGGAAAGTAGAGTTAGTCGAGTGTTATGGAAAAGGAATTAATGTTATTTAAAGAAGTGTGACATGCAAAGTGATAAATATGTACCTATCAATCAGTGCAGTGAGAGCCGGCGGGTTTAACTTAGGCAAACCACGTCGAACCGAGTAAGAGATCACATCCGGGCCTCGCTCTCTGAAGGAGGGGAGTGTAACGCTCGTCGTACTGCATCTCCAAGAACCCATGGTGGGTTCTAGGACGAAGGACGGGAGGGACCTGTGTAACAGTTACAAATTAGAATGGAGTAATTTCATCATACGTACAACATGTGGAAATAGAAACTAATTGAAAAAAACGACCCATACCTGCCCCTCCGCCACTAGACGTCCTCGGTGGTGCTGGTCGTACACCTGATCCAGCAGATGGAACTGCGCCATCCTGCAAAAAAATTGAAATGAACATGAGTACCTGAATGAAAATAATACAAAATTTGAAATGAACATCAAAGTAGAGCTGTGCAAAGAAAACTTTGTGAATTTAATGTAATTGCACCTGGGCAATTTGCCAACGACAAGTGTGTGAATTGTGGCCCAATCTACCACACTTCCCGCATTCATATAGCTCGAGGTCAGTAAGAAAAGGAGTTGCTCTCCCCCGCCTAGATCTTCCAGAAACCTGATCCATGACCATCTTGTGTCTCGACCTCTTCCTTGAGCCGCGCTTCTGCCATTTATAATCTTCATCAGCAATGTACCTAGGACCGTCATATGGAGGCCACTCTCCGAATCACGAAATGGCACAAATCTAGGACTCTAAGTACGAATTAGGTTCTCAACACTAAACTCGGGAGGTATCAAGCTCGCCAACTAAAGTTGCGATGGTTGCACGCCGCCACCATATGAGAACATGGAAAGTGGTATTGCCTTGGTCCACCACAAGTGCATGAAAAATCCTCGATGACCACAACATGTCGCCTCGACTCTCGGACCTCACCATCTGACGTTGTGCCACCCCTTTGTACTACCTCGTAGGAACCTCGTTCATGATCGAAACATGTAACTTCATGTGTGTTTGCTCTTTCTCTCGCTTTTTCGATATGGTCTCTAGACTTCCAACCCCATCTATGTCCAGGACTCTTGCTCCGCCGGTGCGGCTTTATGTCTAGCATTGAAAAACTCATTAAGCTTGTAGAAGCCGAAGATTACAATAGCATTCACGGGCATAGCACGTATCCCCAACAACAACTTATTGAATGACTCGACCATGTTGTTGCATTGAAACTCGTACCTCCAACCACCCTTATCATGAGCCCTAGTCCATTTGTGCACATCTTTCATCAATCCGACAACCACTTGTCTACCTTCGCATTTGATGCTTTGTTCGACTTTTTCCAAAATCTCAAGAAAGTGCTTATCCTCAAGTTGCCGCATGCTATCATAAAGCGATCAAAATTATCCTTAACACCTCCTTTCGAAGTAGATTCTCCGCAAGGTGGCGATTACACCACCGATGGTGTATAGGTGGATATCCCTCCATTCGCTCACGCACAGCATTAAGTATGCCCCCGTGCCTATCAGATATGACACCCACCTCCCTACCAGGCCCAACCACATGTATCCGGACAAGCCTCAAGAACCACCCCCAGCTGTCATTGTTCTCCTTTTCAACAAGAGCAAAAGCCAAAGGAACCAACATATTATTTGCATCACATGATATGGCTATAAGCAGTGTGCCTAGGTACTTGCCTGTAAGAAATGTGCCGTCGATCGAAAACACTGGACGACAATACTTAAATGCCTCGACACACTGAGGGAAGCACCAAAATGCACGAAAGAAAATTTGTCGCCCACCCTTAGTCTTGTTTGGATTTGCCATGTACTCATAATGCATGCCGGTATTAACCGCTTTGATTGCATTCAAAACTTTAGGCAACCTCTCATACGCGGTCTCCCAATCCCCATAAATCATTTTCCATGCCGCCTGCTTCGCCCTCCAAGCCTTACCATAGGTAATCTGATAACCATCATAAATGCCGCTTAACCGTGCTAATAATTGTCGACACCTTCGTATTGGGTTGTCCCTTCAAGATCTCCAACATGCGCTTGGCAATCGGTGTGGAGGTTAGCGGCGGTGCCTTCTTCTAAGCTCAAGTTCAACGCATGTGTGTGGGCCAACAACCTTTGTGATCTTCCACTTACCGGTGTGCTTTTGCTTCCTTCCACAAACCCTCCAATTACAACCTTCCTTGTCGCACACAACTGTGTATCGCCGCTCCGCATACGAATGTAAGACCTTGTATGGCCTCTTTCGTATCACTGCATAATGCTGCAACCACCTCTTCAAAGCGGGGAAGGTCATTGAAAACTATGCCTTTCTCAATAACCGTGTCATGACCGGCCTCGGGAGCATCTAGAAGGTCGGCATCCCGTCCTTCTCGCAATTGCCATACGGGATAATTCAAGATTGCTAAATTCATGTACCCTAATGTCAACACCGGGGAGAACACGCCTCATGAGCTCAACATCACTCTCTGTAAGCTCCCGAACCGGGCGGTCATCATCCGAATCACCGGCCCTAGCAATGTAATAAGGCTCCTCCTCATTCATGTAATAAGGCTCATCATCATCCATGTCATGATCCTCCTCTCGCATTCATAGCTTGAGGTTCAACTTCGACACTATTCGAAGCGCGAAATCCATCATCAAGATGCTCACTTGGGGGAATGGGAGGTGCACGTGCTTTTTCAAGAACATTTCCTACAACACATGGCAAACCACAAAAAATAAATACTCAATGAGAGTAATGATTGATGAGAAAACCCTAAGATTCGAAGAAATTTGAGCTCCCAATATTTACTTGGATAATTCTGTGTCAAAGGAATCTCTTCGGGCGGAGCAGCTCCACCATCATGTCCCGGTGCCTGAGAAATATTCACCTCTTTTGGTGCCGATTCAGCATCAACCAAACTTCGCACAGTCTCATTACCAACACGAGAGACAGTGCGTGGCAGTTGGGTGTGAGCATTAAGCAATGGGCGCACTACCACATCCAAACATTGCAACTGGCTCTTCAGTGCCGATCTCACATAATTATCCCATTGATTCTCAGACCCAATTGGGATGAGGCGCCTCGATTATTAGGTGGGGCACCTAAGTGAATTACACCCTCCACTACAATGTCAACATCACGTCTAGGACAATGTAACTCCTCACGAGCCCTTGAAATCACCTCATTCAAACTTGGTCTATCATCGAATAGCACAGCACACATTGCATCTCAAGAAACTCAACATTTCCATAACGGTCTCTTTCCACACTACCTCCATGATATATGGTCACTAGGTTGTCCATCTATAATTGCAACCAAAAATTCACAAAAGTAAGTTGGAAGTAAATTTCTTTTGTCCGTGACTAATTACCCTAAGTCTATAAATACATATATCTCTAATTCTACAATTGTATCTATCTATGTCTACAATTGTATCTATCTATGTCTATTTCCTAAGTCTATGAATTATGTAACTAAGATAAATACCTAAATACAAATGGAAAATATTAAGATTTAAGAGTTTACCTTGCTATCGGAGGAGAGGGACGGCGGGGCCGCGCCGCGGGAGGCCGCCTGAGCCGCTGTGCTGCATAGGCGCCCGCGCCGGCCGCGAGAGGAGCCCGCGCCGGCCGCGCGGATGCGCCCCCGCGCCAAGGGAGCGGCGGGCGGGGGCGGGCGGCTCGGGCGGCCGGGGGCAGAGCGGGCGGCTTAGGCGGCGGGTCGGGGAGCGGAGCGGGCCGGGCGAGGGCGGCGGACGGCGCGGCGGCGGCCGGGTCGTGGGGCGGCGGACGGCGGCGGCGGCCGGCCGGTCGGGCGGCGGACGGCTCGGGTGGCGGACGGCGCGGGCCGGCCGGGGGGGCGGCGGACGGGGGCGGCGGCGCGGGCGGGGGGCGGCGGACGGGGGCGGGGCGGCGGGCCGAGGCCGGGGGGGCGGCACGGGCGCGGGCGCCGGCCGGCCGCGACCGTGGCAAGCGCGCGCGCGGCCACGGGCACTCGACCGGGGGGAGGATGGAGCTGACCGAATTGGAATGGGCGTCACGGTGATGGGATTGGATGGGCCCAGGTGGAAGGCCCCTCGGCGCCACGGATCGGGCGCCAAGGGTAGGCGCGCGTGGATCGGGCGCCGAAAGGGCGCCGACCCTAGGCGCCACGTCCGCCGCCACGTCGTGCCACGAGAGCAACGCGGCCTCCCACCTAGGCGCCGTGATCCGTGGCGCCGAGGCGTCTAACCTCGGTGCCGCCGTCCATGGCGCCGAGCCGAGGGTCCATTTTTTGAAATCTTTCCGGGAGGGGCGCATTTGTGAGATTCTTTCGCAAAAAGGGCCAAAAAACAAAAAAAGTCGGCAACGACGACGCCGCCGAATGAATGAATTGCCCGGCGACGCCGCCGCTCGCTCCTCCTTGCGCGGTGTGTGCAAGTGTGCAACCGCAGATGTTGGATCACCGAATGAAACCAAGAAGATTTTCTCTCGTAACAAACCAAAGACTGGGTCATCGATCACCAAACCAAACGAACAAGTTGAATGTCCGCGAACAAGAACAAGCATTAGAGGAAATCGAACTTGGTTGCGCGGTTGTGCCTAACCGTATACCAGAAACTATCACGAATGACTGAACGAGAAAAAAAATTATCAATGCTAAACGTTAGAGCACAGCTTCATGGGTGATCTAGCTCCAGGTAAAAGAGAACTTCAGAGTCTAGGTGGAGCTTTACTAGAGTTAGAAACGATCTGTGTAATTAAATTTTATTTGTTCATTTAGTGAGAAAAAACTTATATAGGCCCAAGCCCGCCCAGCCAACCGATCCAACACAAACAAATTCATGTCATCTACACGGCCCACAGTCGAATAGAGCCCACTTACACATCGCACCTCCCTCATCGGTCGTTCCTAATTAGCAGTCGCGCGCTCAGACGAATGAATTCGGACCGTTAAACAATAACGCTAGGTGACCGAGGCTACAGCTAGGGTATAGTATTCCAAATGGGTCGGGCACGAGGCAACTCTAAAAAGCACGGCTCTAACCCGACCCGAGGCTCGATCAATAGTGCCTAGTGTCGGCCCGGCCCGACGGCCTTTTAGTGCTTGGGCCACCACCTCGGCCCGTTGGGCAGGCCCGAGGCACAGCCTGATAGGGGGCGGCACGATGGCGGCCCAATGTTAGGCACGATGGAGCCCGGCCTGCTATAAGCTCATCTTTCCTTCGGTACATAAACTTCCTATCTTCTACCCTAACCCTAATTCTCCACTCACCCCATCCCCCGCCCTGCACCAGTGTCGCCGCCAGCCGCCTGCTCCCCCGCCTCTTCCTCTCCGCTGCGCCTCCTCTCCTTCCTGGCCTTCCCTTCCGCCTCGAGGTCCGGCCATCATCGTTGACAGGTGCGCACGGGGGAGCCGCGCCGACCGCCGTCGCCGTGAGCGCAAGGCGGAGCCGCGCCGGCCCCGCCCCCTCTTTCCTTCGGGGCGCCGGCCGGGACCTCTGCGCCGCCCGCTGTTGGGATCTCCCTCCCTTTCTCTCGCCGCCGCCGTGGGATCCGTCGGGATCTCCCTCTCTGAGACTGTCATCCCCTAGGTTTGCGCGGCCGCCACCATAGCCGCTGCCGCTTGACAGCATGGCAGGGTAGGGGCCGAGCCGGCCGAGCCCGATGGGCCGGCACCAGCCCGATGGGTCAATCGGGCCGTCGTGCCGGCCCGGCACAAAAAAAGGCCTTAGTGTTGTGCCTGGGCCGCAAGGTCGGCACGACGGCCCGGTGTAGGATCTAGGATACCGACTAGAGGGGGGTGAATAGGCGGTTTAAAATCTAAAAGCACAACACTAGAGAAATTTAATTACAACCACAAGGAGAATTAAATATCTACCTATTCTATTTCTATGTTGGGGGTTTTGCGGCTAGGGTGACAAGATATACAACAATCTTCTAGAAAAGGAATGCTCAAAGTAAAGTACTTGAAAGAAAATTGAGGAAAGAAATAACCGAGCACAAGAGACGAAGTTTATCCCGTGGTATCGATGACTTGCTGGTCACCCCTAATCCACGTTGAGGTGGATTCAATGTTCAACCGCCCATCTATCAAGACACCACTTGATCTCGAGCCGGTTAGAACCAAAGAACCACTCCACATCTCGATTTCACAAGAGTTGCTCTTTACCGCTCCGGTGAGGTGAGCACAATACCTCTCACAACACGAAATCCGGAGCCACGCACAATCTTCTTGCGGGCTTCAGCGGATCCTTCCACCACCAAGCCGTCTAGGAAGCGGCAACTTCCAAGAGTAACAAATCAACCACTTGCTTGATGATTCCCTAGTGCCACAAAGATCAAAACCTCGATGCAATGCACTAGAAACTCTCAATCTCACAAAGAATACAACCACTAAGTCAAGTGAGTGAGAGAGAGAGAGGAGAGGGAGAGCTATACAAGGGAGTATGAACCTTTCAAAGTGACAAGAGAGCCTCTCCAACCCCGGGCTTGGAGTATATATACTCCCCCTTCCCGTTACTAGCCGTTAGGGGCAAAACGCGTACCTCGCGGACTGTCCGCGATGTCCACGCGGACTGTCCGCGTTTGAATTTCAACGGTAAAAACGCGAAGTCAACGGCGGGTGGGACTGACCGTTGGGCCGGGCGGACCGTCCGCCGGGACCTCGCGGAGCCGTCCCGCCCGGGCCCGCGGACGGTCCGCGGGCCCCGGCGGACGGTCCGTTATTCTTAACGAACGAGGGGTGCGGCCGATGGACCATGCGGACGGTCCACCGGCCGCACCCCCTGTTCGTTAAGAATAACGGAGCCGTCGGCCGGGGTCCGCGGACTGTCCGCCTGGAAGTGCATTTTCTCGAAAACTTTTGCCCAAAAACTCAGTTATTAAATAAAAATCAACAGCCCACGGACTGTCCGCCCCAAGGGCCCGGATTGTACGCCACATACCTGAAAACTTATTTTTCTTATGATTTTCAATGAAACCCTTTTACCAAGAGAAACCGCCACTCATCTAAATGCAATGCATGCAAATTTTTGATCCAAGTGGTACTATGGAAAGTCAAGCCAATGAAATTGATCCCTCTTGATAGTACGGCTATCTATACTATTAACCCGGTCATTTAACATCCTCTAATCACCTTATGACCGAATCACCTTATGACCGGTAAAAATAAAACTCTATCTTTTACCTTTGCCTTGGGCTCTCTCCAACACAAATCATACAAGACCTTCTCATGTATACCACATGATCTCATCATTTCACCGGACTAACCTATTCTTATAACTCAAAATAAAAATGTTAATCCATAATAATTGTCATTAATTACCAAAACACGAATTAGGAGTCTAGATGCCTTCACTCGGCCCGGCACGGCACGAAGAGGCCATCGGGCCTGATAGGGTCGGGCCACGTCGGGTCGGGCTTTTTCGGGCTAGTGCCGGGCTCCGGTCGGGCCGCCCATTTGGAATTCTATAAGCTAGAGGGCCAGCATGAATTTACGTGCGCGTGACACTTGCCACTTTTAGTACAAAAATCAACTAGACGAGCTCCCGTGCTTGTTTTTTCAATTTCATGATAAAGAACGCTTAAAAAATTATACTTACAAATATTTTGCATAATTAAAATTTTATTGCGGCACGAAGAGGCCATCGGGCCCGATAGGGTCGGGCCGCGTCGGGTCGGGCTTTTTCGGGCTAGTGCCGGGCTCCGGTCGGGCCGCCCATTTGGAATTCTATAAGCTAGAGGGCCAGCATGAATTTACGTGCGCGTGACACTTGCCACTTCTCGTACAAAAATCAACTAGACAGAGCTTCCCGTGCTTGTTTTTTCAATTTCATGATAAAGAAACTGCTTAAAAAATTATACGTACAAATATTTTGCATAATTAAAATTTTATTTTATGAAAATAATTATATCTTATAATTATAAATTTGATGTATAATTTTTTCTGATAATTTATGCGCATAATTTTTTTATAAAAACAATTTACATGCATAATTTTTTCTCTAACAATGAGTTATGTGCATAATTTTGCCCCCACAATGAGTTATGTGCATAACTTTTTTTTTCCCAACGTCAAGTTATACGCATAACTTTTCTCTAACCATGAGTTATGTGCATAACTTTTTATCTAATGACGAGTTATTTGCATAACTTTTCCTTATGTGCACAATTTTTTTTCGCTAAAAACATTATGTGCATACCTTTTGCTCTAATGATGAGTTATGTGCATAACTTTTTTCCTGAGTTATGCCCATAACTTTTTCCCTAACTACGAGTTATGCGCATAACTTTTTCCCTAACTACGAGTTATGCGCATAACTTTTTCCCTAACGACGAATTATAAGTATAAATTTTTTCCTAATGATGAGTTATGCACATAATTTTTCACTAAAAATAATTTATCTGCATAACTTTTTTATGACAAGTTATACGCATGTCTTGTACATTTATATAGTATTTACTTGATATAGAAAATAATTGAGAAAAAGAGAAAATAAAAAACTAAACACGAGCACATGGGCATGGGCGTGCCAGCGCGTGAGGAAAAAAAATCACTCGCATCTCATAACCCGAGAGGGGCAAACGGAGGGATTTAAATACAAGTAGGACCGCGAAAAGGGCTGTAGCGCCTAGTGGTTACAAGAGTCTCGGTAGCAACTCAAGTCTTGGGTTTGACTCCCCGTGGGAGCGAATTTTTCAGGATTTAACGACGCTTGTGCTTTCAGTGGTAGGCGACGTTCCCGTCGCCAGTGAGGCGCCTGTGGTGACTTCGTCAATCTTGAGGAATTGCCGGCACAGTCTTCGAAGATGCTCCTAAGGGTAGGGTTTACGTGTGTCTATTCATAGGGAGAGTGTGCATTTGGACGAAGCTAGCTTTTGATAATGCCGAAATCACATATTTCTCTACTATGATTTTATCTTTACAAAACCTTGATTTACCATCTTGTTTGTGTTATTTTACTGATAAAACCTACTCCCTTCGTCCTAAAAGATTATCGTTGTTGCTGTGTGTGTCACAACTTTGACTCGATTCATAGAAAATATGTGCAACATTTTTATCTCCAAATAAATTTATTAAAAATCTAGATTCAAATACATTTCTAATGATACTAATAACATATCATAAATATTAATATTTTTTAATATATATTTAACTGAGGTTGTTTCTCGGAACTGCAAACGACAATTTTTTAGGGACAGCCTCCGTTCGGTTCCGTATTAGAAGTCGTTTATGATAGCAACAAGGTCACCAAAGCACAACTTTGACTTATCTTTTTTATAAAAATACCACAATATGAAAGATGGGTTCATTCCCCGGGCGGGTAGCGGGTCCACATCGTCTGCTAAACCGCCAGCCGTCGGATGCGCCCAGCTCGCAATGTCAGTCGTCCGATTCGGATCTCCGCGCCCGTTAAGCTGTACACCCATTCACGATCCGTCGCAAACCCGCAGTTCCCTCCGGTTCGCAGTCCACCGCACCATCACTGCCCCTTTGCTCGGCGGCGCGCCTGCTCCTCCCTCCTCCTCCAGCCGGACTACTCGGGATCAGTGTGCTGCGCTCCGGTGAACTTGACCCGTGTCGCACCCCTCCACCTGCGGGTTGCAGCAGCGGCAGGGCACTCCGCCACCCTCCGCCAAGCTGCGTAGTGCCTCACCCTGCCCCCCCACCACCACCGGCGGCACGACCGTCCACAAATCCGGGGTTCGGGGCACCATAAGGATCAAGGAAAAGCACGACCTTCAATGCGCCTTGCATTCATGGTGCTGCGATGCTGGAGATATAGCTGCCTCTTACCATGTCTCTGTATGTTGCGATAGCGGTCCTGGTCAGGGTTTACCTTATCGTTGGTAACCCGGCCCCATTCACAGAATCGCCCTACCTAGGCCCGGACCTAAAAAATTTTGAATTTGAATTCCAACAATTGAAAATTGTGGAAAAATCCCTAAAAATACTTCGTGATTTATTGAGTCTAATGGTGTCAAATTTGTTGCGAACTTAGTTCATTTAGTATAAATTCCAACCAAAAGAAGTTAAACCAAAAAAGAAAAAAGAAAAAAAACGTCGGCCCGGCTCGGCCCCGCAGGCCCAACCATGGGGGGGTCAAAATATCCCCACCGCAGCTCCCCACCCCAATCCACCCGAGCCGCGCCCTCCAGAAAGCCTTCCATCCCTCGTCCGCCTCCCCAGGACCGTCGTCCGGCCGCCGGCGTCGCCTAACCGGCGTTCGAGCGCGGTTTACCGCTCGGACGGCGCGGTTAGCCGGCCGGCCGCCCGGATCTAACCGCGCGCACCGGACGAGCGGTAAACCGCCCCGGACGCGCGGTAAGCCGCGGTTAGGGCGCGGTAAACCGCCCCGGCGCAGGTATGTTTCTCCCCCTTTGATTTATATAGTTTCTAAATATGTTTTGATATAGAAGTGTAGAACATTTTAATTTAGGATGCGGATATGATTTGACTCAGGTGTTTACATGATTTAGGTTTGTAAATGTAGATATGTAGACCATAAATGTAGGATTTGGTAGAGCATATTAGGTGTATATTTGATTTCATTTAGGATGTATATATGATTTAGTTGTATATATGATTTCATTTAGGATGCAAATATTTAGAGCATATTTAGGTATATGATTTATGTGATTGATTTGTAAATATTGTCCATTTATGCAGATACAAAATGGCATCTAGAGATGTTGTGTGGGAACACGGTGAAAATCATCACCCCGGATGGCGATGCAACTATTGTCATACTTATAAAAGTGGAGGTGGTGTGACTAGGTTCAAACAACATTTGGTTGGAAAAGGGACCCGGGGTGGTCCATTGCACGAATGTGCCACCACCGTGCGGGAGTACTTTCGGCGTGAGATTGAGAGGACTAAGAAGGCAACGTATGAACGGAATAAAGAGAGGTTGAGAAAGGAGGCGGTTGCGGCGAGGGAAACTATCCTAATGCAGAAGATGATGAGGAGGCTCAATTGGAGTGAGCCATCCACCTATCGAGAGCTGAAGAATTGTACCGTCAGGGAGTGGAACAGAGAGGTGGTGCATATGAGCATGGAGGGGGTAGTGGTTCCACGGGGAGAATCCTTTGCAAAGGATGTTGTGAAGAAGTGGTTCGCGAAGGGATACTCCTGTGGTGGTGGAAGACTATAACTTGACTGCAGGTGGGAGAAGAGGAATGACGCAACCAAGGATTGATACAGGCTCCTGGACACAGAAGGGTAAGAATGCAAAGGAAGCTATTGGTAAAGCTTGGTCAAAATTCTTCCATATCGCGGGAGTACACGGGAGACGGTCGATAACCCTTACTTTGTTAGTGCGGTCGAGAGAGACACGGAAGTGGGGTAAGGTTTCTTTCATTGGTATCACACACAAACTATGAGATTACATTTCGTAACTAATCTTCCGATTTCCACATGGTTGCGGGTGGAGGTATCGTGTCACCCAGTGGAAAGGAAATTGATGGCAAGTACCTTGATCAAAACGAGAAAGACTTGATGGATAGGTACAAACAGTTTCAGAAAGAGTAGGACATCTTTGGCATGACGTTGATTTGTGATTCTTGGACTGGCCCGACGAGGATGAGTGTCATAAATTTTTTGATATATTGTAATGGGGTCACGTGGTTCCACAAGTCCATTGATGCGACTCGTAAATCTCAGGATTCCAAATTTTTGCTCAAGGTAGTCACTAAACACTTGCCACTGACATTGAGTATGTGTTCAAGGATTACTACAGTTTGTGCATATTTTTCAGGAGATTCGAAAGGTGGTGGATGAGATTGGTCCAGAGGATATCGTCCATATAGTCACCGACAATGGCTCCAACTACAAGAAAGCATGTAGGCAATTGAAAGAGGTGTGACGTGAGGATGATGATGATGACAGAGATGTCCCTCTACCGTCTCATCTTGTCAGTGATCACGTAGACCCCTCGATCTACGTGAGACTACGGGTGATGATTGCATCGGTGATTGGGCACGTAGAGTGGTTGGAGACGAGTCACCTTGGGAAGAGGAAGTTTCAGGAGGGGCCTAAGAAGGGTGACCCGAAGCGTCAACGAGGAAAAGGCAAAACAACAACAGTTCCAGTGGACAGCGACACCTCCACTAATGATGGCGATGGTCAGCGTAGTCCACCATATCAGGAGTCAGAGGATAGCAGCTCGATTGATGATGATGGTGGTGGTGATGGTGATGATAGTGATGGTGACGGTGGTGATGGTGGTGGTGGTGGTGGTGGTGGTGATGGTGCTGGTGCTAGTGGTGGTGGTGTTATTCGTTTCACAGGTATACATTGCAACCTAATATGCACACATGTTTCTAACTATGAGTACTAATTCTGATATATGCTTGAATGCGGGGAGGCGATTTCACACATGCTACTCGGGACCGCGACCATGGAGCACGGAATCGCGAGAGGAGAACGGTTGGACCAACGGACTATGACACTCCTCGGTACTCTTCTTCCTCGTACGGCGATACCTCGCAGTCTTTTCATTATCCCGGGCGGGACATTAACACGCGCCACCGAGACAAGATGGGTGTACGAATGGGAAGATCCACATTTTACAATATGTTACTTCAGCAATGGTAGACGACAGCAGCGTGGACGGGGCAAACTTGGCAAGACTACAAGGCTGAGTTGCTTAGAGTGCAAGGTTTGAATGTCATGGCCACCGCCGAGTACCAGATGGCGACCCAAATGGGGGTCTTCCCATTTCTACAGCGTTGATCTTTTATTACTATGAGTCTATGACTATGGTATTGTATTTGTATGCATGATTATCACTATCATTATGGTATTGTATGCACGATTATTACTATGACATTGTTTGTATGCAAAACTATGATATTATTCCTTTGGTGAGGTTTTGTGATGTCCTTTACATTGAGTTATGCATAGATCATGCTAATATTTTCATTGATTCATCACCGGAGAACCACAAATACATGTTCAGTTTTCCTGTCTTCAGCGTCGGTTTACCGCCCGTACCGACCAGTTACAGGTCCTTACCGAGCGGCTTACCGATCGGTTACCGATTGACCTGGCATTTGAATTGGAAATTTGAATTTGTTCGGTAACCAGCGGTTACCGCGGCTTACCAAGCGGTAAACCGTTACCGGCGGCCAGCGGTTAGGGCCTCTGGTTCGGTAAGTAAAACCCTGGTCCTGGTACCACTTGGGGCAAATAACGATGGAGATGAGGCCGGCGTCCATCTCCGTGAAAGCACCCACCTCACGATCCCTTCCCCGAGTGTTGTTGCACGTCATTGAGCGCGCTGTGCTGATGCAGGTGCCCCCACTGCAGCTAGTAAGTCCAGTTAGTAAATGCTCGATCAAACGTCTAAAAGATGGATCTTTAATCTTGAGCTCATGACCGTGCTGGCTTGGTGTCGCTCTTATTCACATAATCTCAGGCATTGCCATAAACTGCTGTCCCTGTGGGAACCATGGTCTAAACAACTGGCCAAGGCTCTCTTTGCTGCGATATAGGAGGTCACTTGCCTATCTGATCAGCTACTGCATGCACAACTTTTACCGGAAAGTCTTCGACTACATGTGTGTTTGATCTTGCATCCTGGACGCTTGATGATATGTCTCTTTTGATGTGGTAGTTCATTTTGTATTTTGCCTGCACTCAATTTTGTTACCCATGCAAAGAAGCTATCATAAACATTTTTTTGGAATTAATATTGATTGCAATTTAAATGTTCACTAAAGAGATGTTCTAAAAAATATTTGGTGGAGATCTTTTGATAAAAAATGCAAACTTAAAAGATGATGTCAATATTTATGATTTGTGTTTGCTACCTGCACATGTCTGTCAAGAAATCAGTTAGCAATCTTGAGTGTGTGAAGTGAAGATACTCCAAATTTCAGCCAGGCTATATGATTTGAAATGTTTAATTGGGAGACACATGATAAGTGTTGCTGTGTTGGTCTATTCTTTAGCTTACAGAAGTCAAGAGATATACCTCATCAACTATCATACCAAATTGTCTCAATCAGATCCCATAACTCCCATGTGCTTCCTGTACATTATACATATTTGATGTTTAGATATGGATACATTGTTATGAATGAATCTGCCATGCCACTGCTGCTCTGTGCCTTCTACTCTTTTCTAATTATCAATATGGTTCATTGCTGCCTCTACATTGTAGTAGCTCCTAATTCTTCCTTTCCTACTATGTGCATTCAGAATGTGCTATATTTTGTTTAAGGGTGTTAGCTCAGAAGCACATTGTTGCATTGCTACCAGGGTCCCAACGGTAAAGAGGTGCCTGCTATCTTAATTTCATATATTACATCATGTCTATCGGCTTCCCTTTCCCCTTCCTGACAGATGGTCATAACTGCAGGGAAAGTGTATAGAAGGCCAAATTCTAGAGAAGTGGGTCAAAATATTCAAGCCATAGCTGAAACTTGAATCGAGTGGTGTCGCTATTCGAGGTTGAAATTGTTCCACATACTTTCTTTCAGTGTGCATATACCTATACACCATTCAACATTTTTCATAGCAGAGTCAGCATCACTGAATATTCCTCAGGTATCAAATAAAAGCAAGTTTTCCGTTCCATCTGAAGCACCTAATGTATAAAGAGGTACCCTTTCTTTATCTCTACCTAATATTAAAGCAAGAACCGTTTTTGCCAGTTTTTTCGTCCGTCGCTTCCTGATCAACACCTAGTCGGACTACGGCAAAAAATCACGAGGAAACCGGACTCAAACGACTCGAACCGTCAGTTTTTACATAAAACCATTCGTGAACCGGCATAGAAAATACTCCTATCGTGGCTATCCTGAACCGGAGCTCAATTGCGCAGAAAGTGAACTGCTTTGCAAGTGGAGTTGGGGCTGCCGCCGCCGCACCGACTGACTCCATCAGTTGTCACCTGCCTGGCCGCGTCCAAGCCTCCAAGGTGTCGCGGCCTCACCTGGTGCACCTCCAGGCTGCTGCCTCAAGTTGTGGCCTCCAGCTGTGCTGGATTCCCAATGCGCCGCCCCCATCGGCCACCGCCCTAAGCTAGCATGAGCCTCGGCCTTCACGCGCCGCTGGGCCGTCGCCACTCCGAAGTCTTCGCGACCATGCCGGAGACGTGGTGTGCACCGGCGGGCTGCTACCGCTGGGGTATGCGTGGTTCCAAGCCACCGCGCTACCGCTTGCCATTGCCCCACCGCACAGGACGAGGCGCGTGTGCCCGGCCGGCTCCGACTCTCTGAGTGCCTGGGGGGTGATCGGCGGCGCGAGGGATCTCCGTCAAGTTGGAGGCCTCCGAGTCGTCGTTACTCGGCTCCGTGCCCGATTCCGACGGGTCCTGCACGGAGCAGCTTGCTGGCGACTGTCCAAGAAGACCGAGTAGGAGGAGCTGAGGAGCATACTAGGTCGGATCTTGAGGAGATGCTCGACATTCTTTTCGCTGCGCCAAGAACAACCTCATGTCCCGTTGATCGACAACAACGATGCTGCAGACGCGCCCTCCGCGCACCCCGAAACATGTGACACGATTTTTGTCGAATTCGTTGGGAATTGGCTGGGTTTGGCTGCATTGATGATTGATCAGTGCGGCGATTGATCTGGTAAATTGCTGTTTGGGAATGCTTGTGTCAGGGACTCAGGGGAGGCGGTTTGAGCACTTGGACGACGAACGAGGGCTACGAGAGATTTCGCCAGCGCGAGTGGCGTGAGGCTGTTGCGCGTGACTACACTGAGGTGTACACCGTGTACGGCTCCATGCCCGGCAGCGATGGTCATTCATGATGAACTGGATCATCGAGGTCAGTGTATACTACTCTGGTTAATTGGTTATGCAGTTATGACAGTTATGCCCGCATTATACTGGTGGCATACGACTCTAGGTCCTCTGATTTGTTGTCAGTCTCAATATATGCTCTAGAATTTGTTTAGTGTTCAGCAAGTAGCGCAACTGCATAATTGCATAAGAAGTTGTTCTCTGTGAATGCGTTTTTCTTTACAAATGATTATTGTGCTGAAGCAACATACAAGAGCCCCGGTAGCACTTTAGGTCCTGGGTTCGACTCCTCGTGGGAGCGAATTTCTCAAGATTTAACGGCGTTTGTGCTTTCAGTGGTAGGCGACGTTCCCGTCGACAGCGAGGCGCCTGCGGTGACTTCGTCAATCTTGAGGATTTGCCAGCACAGTCTTCGAAGATGCTCCTAGGGGTAGGGTTTGTGTGCGTGTATTCATAGGGATGAGTGTGCGTGCGTTGTGAGTGTCTCCGATGTATTGTGTAATTCAAAAAAAACATATTTGTTCCCCTTTCGTATTTTGTGCTGAGGAAACTAACTGCTATCTGAAAGTTTGTTTCCCAGAGTCCAAAGAGGATAAGACTCTGTCCATTAGTAGGTTGGTCCGACTCCAACTCCTCCATTTACAGTTCCCGTATCTACTTGATGCGCTATCGTACATGCCACCGAAAAAGAGAGGACCGAAGGAGTGAAGGTGAATGAGTTCATTCCCACGAGCGCTTCTTCGCGCAAGGCTGCATACACGTTAGCGAGAGGGCAACAACAGGCAATCAGGAGAGGAAAGCAGTGGTGTCAGGTGCACAGGGAAGCAAGGAGCAATGAAGGTCATAACCGTCGATCGAGATTTAGGAGATTGAGATCAATGGAGGAAGAAAGATGATCAACTGTGGAGTATGGGTGGAAGACGAGCCCTTGGCAGCGCAATCAAGATAGGAACATGCTGGCTGCCCATGGCAAAGCTCCATCTCTAGATTTGACAGTTGTGTACTATAGGGCGGCGCTGGGTGGGTTGTGGGTGCTGGGGGCTTTGCGGACATGGACTCGGTGCCTTTGCTCAAGCAAGGCACTGCACACCATAGGCGTCTGATTGAAAACAACAGACAAATCACTGTAAATATACCAGTACTGTAGCATAAACATCGTACATCAACTATTTGGTTTGCATTATGCCTTTGAGATGTAGCGCAAGATCTGCCCGTCCATCTCCGCTCAGATGGTCCGAAGATGGCCCAAAGGCACACGGTGCCTTGCTGAAGCAAAGGCACCACATCTCTGTCCGGGCGGTGCCGGGCCGCCAGTGAGCAGTGCAGCCATGCATAGGATGTGATTTAATTTATTTTATGAGCGGAGAAAGCTAAGGAGTGATGATGAAAGAGGACATAGGAAATTGTAGCTCTTCGGAAAAAAACAGAGGATCTCGCAAGTGAGATGCAATGGGATGAAATAAATAATAATAATAATAATAATAATAATAATAATAATAATAATAATAATAATAATGTTCTAAAAAGTTAATAATAATATTGAAAAGTTATTATTTTTTAAGCTGCTAGGATGCTCTCCTACTTACTCCTAGCTGCAAAATTTCGTCTTACCTCTCATAAGTAGGCTTGATTGACAACCGGCTTACAAAGATGAATGTGTCAGAAAAATGAATAATGAAACATGATGAATTCAGCCTGATGAAATCTGGTGCCCAAGTTAGGTTTTCTTAATACATTTTTACCATACTTCTTTTCAGTGTCACAATTTTTGTATGACTTTGCTTGTACTTTAGAATTTCATTATTCACATTGTATTTTAAATTTATGAAGACCCGTAGCAATGCACGGGCATGTTTGCTAGTTATGTTTATGCCCGCTAAACTTCCTGCTCCATCGATGTTATTTCAATCCTAACAGGATGCTCCAACATTAAGGTGCACAACACTAGGGCAGGCGCTACCCCGATATGTTCCTTCTCTCTGTCTGCATAACTGAAGGCACATAGTCAAAATATTAGTAACATTGTATGTTCTTTCACATGATGCTCAGACTGTTGTTTCGCTGCATGTAGTGAGCATAAATTTTGCTCCACGAATCAGTGCTGCATTATTGGGGCTTACTTTCAAAAAGATAATATAATTTAGGTACTTTATCATGCAAAATTACATGAAAATTACTTAGAAGGCCTAATAGTTATCAAGAGTTGAATCTATATTTTTAATCCTTTCTTATGTCACCTCTTCGAGTGCAGCAAAACGAGCGACTCAGTGGTAGCTGGTAGTCTACTAGGCCTTTGGCCAAAATATAAATGTCAACCTCTCAGTGTGTAGCTCACTGCTATGACAAATTAACATACGACACTCTTCTTTTTATTGCCCTCTGTTTGAATTTTTGGAATATTAACACTATTGTATACTATACAAACATCTACACTTCCCTAGGCTTCAGAAACAAAAGAATCCAAGGCTATAAGATCAATCTTTTGCTATATAAAATTGTAGGTAGCGACTACCACATTCACCTGTACATTAGACTCAGTATCAACAAGACACACTGGCTACTCATCAAATCAGGTGCGGCAACGCCGCAGCCACGTTTCCAGTGAAAGTAATTTTCGAGACAAATCTATTTATATGATTTTCACATTTTTAAATTCAAGGATCTAAGAGTTACTCCAATGTTGCCAATGTTTGACTCAAATCTGGTAAAAACAACGAGTTCTAATTGTGAACTGGAGGGAGTATATTATAATATTTATACATTTATAAAATACTATGATTCCGAAACTAACTAATTCCACTGGTTCAATCAATCTTAACGATGGCTCTCCAGTCCGTCTCCGAGTCGAGTCCAATTCCCAACCCTACCACCGCAACCTTTATTATCTTTCCCCTTCCTGTCCGGGGATCGGTACATCCAGCCAATGCTTCGATCTCGCCGCCGAATCAAGCGACGTCTTCTCCCCAAACCAATCGCCCTCGGAATCCTCTCCTCTCCTCCGCGCGACCGCGCCTACGTCTCCCCTAACCAATCGCCATCTCCTCCGGGCTAGATTCATAGGGTTCGAAAGTCCTGCTTAGATTGGGCCTGCGGTGAGTGCGACGACATGGGGATTACCATTGGGCCAGCAGAGGAGAGGAAGGTGAGGATGAAGAATCGCACGCCCTCCCAAGTTTCGGGTAGCTACGGGCAAGATGTCGTTGGGGTGGGAGCAACGGGCAAGATTACTCCTGGAAGTCTCAGCAAGATTGTACGGGTTGACAAGGCTGCACAAGATGATGCCGATGCCATCATCAACGAAGACCAAGTCGAAGGATTTAATTGGAGTGCTGATGATTTGAGGATCGCAACTGATCAATGCGTCAAGCAGTTGAACAATCGCCTCCCGGATTATGAGGACGAGGAATTTTGGGCCATCATCGACGAGGATCAGCTACAAGAGTTGAACGTACGGCTTGCCCTGCACCGGATCAGAGCCCTTGAGGTACCTTTTAAACGTCAGGTGTCACTCTGGTTTCTGTTTCTTTACTTCTGTGCCTCACATACTTTGATGATGTCAAGGGGGAGCGGCTGAAGGGCTTGGATAAAGCAGAACTGGCAGCGATGTATCCTGTGTCAGTTCTTGAAGACCAGGGTTACTACAAGTGGCATGAGCGTGATTTCAATTGGTATTTTGACCCTGAATTCTGTGAAAATGCTGGATTCGAGGACTACCAGCGCCTAGTGCTTCGCAACAATGTAAGTAATAACACGTGCTACATTGTATTGCTAATATTCGTAGTGCTTAGTAGTGTTGGCTATAGCAATGCTTCGGCTGCAGCATGGCGGCCTTGTAGAGTTGCCAAGCGCCCGATGACTATGCATCTAGTATATGCTAGTAAGGCTCAGGCTTGTAGTGCTTCTACATATCAAGTTAGGTGCTAAAATGAAACAAAAACATACATCAGACTGATGTCAAGCAATCAGATATCCCTAGTACAAGATTGATGGTTTCCAAATTCCAAACGAATGTGCCTCTTACTGTGCCGTGTGTGCATGGGTTTTCAACCACTCATAGTTTTCTTTTAAGTTCAGGTTCAAAATCCCTTTGAAACTATTCATAGTTGCAACTTTTACAATGAACCTAAATTATCTTTGGTCAGCTTTTAACTACATTTTGTCAGCTCATAGATAACAAGCCTCTTAATGTTGCTCCTCCAACTAACAACAAAAAATGTAAGCAAGCCTATTTTCCTAATTTAATTCCCTAAACTGTTTTTATTTAATTTCTTGTCTCATATTGAGATAGAGATTGCAATGAAGGTCACAACAGACTTGATTATTGATGGTTTCAATATGTGCAGTGACTTATAAGTGAACAAGATGTGTTGACCATCTTTGCAAACCATTTTTGTGTATTGTCGTTGCATAATTTATATAGTTATATTATGGCTAGCTAGTGTATGCTTTGTGCGGACAATGAATAATTAGGCAAAACACCAAATTTTTTAATCAACAAATGTTTGTTCGCTCCGCATTGATTTTGTCTCTCCAGTTCTGCCACAGCCCACACACTGACACACTGCAATCAGCCAGCACAACTGGATGCATAGAAATGGAGTTCTGTTCTTGGGCTGCACAGCCGATGGGCTTTGCTGTACTGCAGCTCCAGAAGTAGCTCAAGCGAGCACTAGTATTAACTTGGTTTTCATTTTATATCCTTTTTTGTGCGGCTTTCCATGGTGCTTCCTCTTTGATCTCTAGCATACCCCTATTTTCTTGGGAAAAACTGTGTGTTGTCATGAATTAATCACTGATGTGCCACCGCTGTGATGTTTTATTTTTGCAGGGTGAATATGAACAGTGGGATTATTTCCGCACAACTTGTAACACTCTTAAGGGTGACCAAGAATATGTTCAGTTTTGGGAAAAGCTATCGAATGAAACTAAGGTATGCATCATATGATGAGTTTAAACTTGTGGTCTTATCTCAGCTTCATCTGATAGCATTTTCTTCTTTTGCAGTGGATTGAAAATGCGCGGTCTGCCAGCTCGCATTTGGTATTTTTTTATTGGAAGATTTGTTGAATATTTGTTTATGTTGTCTCCTATAGTACATTCTAATGATGTTTTATTGTTAGTGGGATAAACTCGAGCAATTGGTCTTTTATCAAGCCGTGAAGATTGCAACAGGCTTTGACAATATTTTTACAGCTCTAATTTACAGCGGTTTCACTGTAATGATCCTCCTCTCATTTTAATTTAGTGGGTACTGCAGCTGATGGTAGTATTTGACATTTCTATTTTTATTTCAGGAATATATGTTTACGGTCCAGTTTGTTAACACTCGTTATAAAGACTTGACTTGCTTGTATTTGGAGATTTGGAAACGAGTTGCAAAGCAAAAGGTTGGATTCTCGCCTAACTAGCAGAACTAAGTATCATTTTCTTATTTATTTAAATTTGTATGCTTAATAACTTTTTTCTTTAATATTTCTTAGATGAATTTAAAAGAAGCTTTGAAACAAGTGTTTGATAATGGCGTGCCTGCCTCATGCAATGTTGACATGGAAGTTGAGCTTACAAACAAGCATTTTGTGACACCAGGTCCAATCACACATAATGTACGCTGCTTTCATTACTTCAGCTCTCCATATTGTTGTAATTGTTTTCCTTTTTCTATCACTTCTGGCTAATTTTTTTATATGGTCTGTGTCCAGTATGAAACTTACTTGGCTGATATTGATGAAAAAGTAAGCTTCACTCGCTTGAAGTCACAATTCATTTTTATTTTTTTTCACATTAAATTCACCTTCAGCTTTCCTGTAGGTCTCAGAAGAGAAAGCTCGTGTGCTGATCAGGAAGGCTGTTGAAACTTTTGTTAGTATTCTTCTTTTCTTTTGCAACACAAGTTGAACCTTCATTGTGGGTTCTAATGCAAATCAAAACTTTATTTTGCTTATATAATGGAATATATTTACTTGCAGGTTTCAAGACGCCAGACTTATTATGATTATGCCAAAAAGAAGCTGGAGATTGCAGAAAAAATCGGCTTGATCGTCCCTGCCAGCCCACACAAAAAAGTATGCTAAAACCTTTCAGTGATTATGCATGCCTTTATCTGATCAAATCAGAGTATTATGCCTATGGGTTTTTAACATACTACCTCCGTATTTGAAATAGAAGACGTTCTGGAATCCATACAGAGTTGAAGAATAGAAGACGTTGTACACCTGCATGAGTGTTTTGGACCCTACTACCCCTATGATTAGGCTCCAATGTGCGTTAATGGCATTAAAAAAGCAGCCTGTGAGAGATCGAACCAGAGACCTCGACTTCCGAGGAGGCTCGAGACTAGCTGCGCCGGCCAACAAGCCGCGATGCACTTGATGACTGCTACAAACCCGCCATCCAATTTAATATGGGTAAACATGGAAAACTCTACCCTTATTGATCACTCATTGATATGCTAAATGTTGTCCTAAACGTCTTCTTAGTACGTCTTCCTTTACCAGAATGGAGGGAGTACTTGTTCTAATTCTATCTTGTTTTAGGCTCTTCGTGGCAGACAGCGGACATACCACTGCAGTAGGCAGGCAGGGAGGGCTGTGCAGGCGGTAGCAAAATGGCAAATATAATTGTGGCTCACTTACGTCCTGTTCGCTTGGCTTATCAGCCAAGCTTATCGGCCACCAGCCAACAATATTCTTGTCTCGGAACAAACCAGCCACCAGAATGGGCCAGGTCGGCGATCTTTTCTCTCGGAACAAACCAGAAGACTAACCATCGGCCACCAGTCAAACGAACAGGTTATTAGTTTGTTGCCTTCTCCGTTGTGCTTCACGACTCCTTGTAGTCATGAGAAATTCACCTTTAAGATATGTTATTGTTGCTCTGGTGAGTCAAAAGTGTTTAACTCAGCAATCCGAATAGTTTTGGATCTGCGTGCTCTTTCCGCACTCTTTCATGCGTGCTCTTTCGCTCTCTCCACACTTTTTTACGGACATGAAAGTAAGAAACCACAATTCCAAGATGTCAAGATGGGTACACCATTTATCTTTCAGGGACGCGCAGGAGAATAAAAAGTAAAAATTCTCTCTTCTAGACTACTGTGCACTGAAGACGTATAGGAGATTGGATACTTTCTTCTAGCCTACCGAAGCAATTTACTCGTAGGTATCCTATTTTCTAGCCTATAAAAGAAAAATCATGTTCCAGAAGGTTGGTTCATAAGCAGGCAAAGGAAACAAATACAAGTGGCCAATCTCTACAGGCAAAGGAAAGAAATACAAGTGGCCAATCTCTGCATAACCAATCCTAGGTCCAAGCTCGACCACCCGATAGTGCCGTGTCACCCATTAGCCTGCTAACCGTTGGATCCAGCGAAATCGTGATACGTGCCGTTAGATCGAGATGGGTGCGGGTCTATGGTCTACCTCGCCGACGCTCCGCGGTTCCGCCTACCTCACCGACGCCGCCCCTCGGCCCGCGCCTCCCTCACCTACGGCCGGCCCCACCGGGCCGTAGCTCTAGGCGAAGATGAGATGCCGGATACTCCCTCCACCCCGAAATATAAGGTCTTGGAGAGTTCAAACTCAAGAAACAACGGTGAGAGGAAATGACGTTTATACCCCCTCATTTTACACTACCAACCAACACTCCACCTACTCACCAACCTCATTCAATTTTGTCATATCCTTCCGGGACCTTATATTTTGGCACAAAATTTGAACGCTCCAAGACCCTATATTTTGGGACGGATGGAGTATAAATGATAAGATAGCTTGGCTAGTTTTTTTTCATTTGTCTTTTGTCCATGCTAAATAGGACACCAAAATATGAAATGGAAAATGATATACTTCGTGCTTACATAAGCTAATGCATGTATCCCCTACAAAAGCAATAAATATGTTCACTTGCCATTCTTAGGCCCCGTTTGGTTCCTATAAGTAGGGTGACTTAAAGTGCAAAAAGTGCAAAATAAGTCACTGTGAAACCAAACGACCACGACTTAAAGTGCTCCAACTTATAAGTTGCATAAGTAGCTTCACCCCTACTTAAAATGACTTATTTCCACTTTTTCATCTACAATTACGTGTGGAGCCCATTGACTTATAAGTCGCTGCAACCAAACGGGACCGACTTAAAGTGGTGTGACTTATAAGTCGGGTGACTTATAAGTCGACCTACTTATGGGAACCAAACGGGGCCTTAGTGAATTTAAGGCTTCGTGAAATTATGACCAAGAGGACAGGAGGCTAAAGCAACAGCAGTGAAAGCTTTTCGTATCAAGAAAACATTGAAGGTATACAAATTCACCATCATTGCAAATAGAATTTAATCTATGCAATTTCAAAATGCTTCACTTGATATTTGTGTAATCTATTCCTCACATCAGTGTGAGTACTTAAGCATATTAGATTTTTTTTCGGGTATCACTACTTGCTTTAAAAGAGGTGTTATCAGAAACTATGTTTTACTGTGGAGCCATAACGGCTCTAAGCAATGAGATTGCTCAACAGAAAGCTACAGCAGAACTGCAAGCATCAAAAACTAAGCGGCAATACGAGCTTTCTAGTTACTCCCTCCGTCCCAATTTAGAGCTCCGTTCGCTCGGCTTATCGGCCACCGACCAACGGTACTTTTCTCTCGAACGAACCGGCCACCGGCAACCGGCGCAACCGGCCGGCGGTACTCTTCTCTCGGAACAAACCGGCACCGGCCATCGGCCACCGGCATTCAAAAAAAATCTCAGAATAAACGCTCAATAGCAGAGTGCGCGTCTGCCCACTGTTCGCCGTCGCGCAGGTGTCGTCGACTACTACTACTGTGTTACAATATGCCCGCGACGGGCGATCGAGTCCTCATCGACCCCTACGGCGGTGGGTTGTGAAGGTGATTTGTGGGTCGGAGAGCCCGGCCCCTGGCGGACTGGCCGACCTGTGCATGCACGGCGGCCTCGGGCAAACACCGGAACCTTCTCACTTGCACGTTGTCTGTTATCCTTTAATAGGGGTATTTTCGTCATTTGCTCTCCATGCTATTTTTTTCATTCAAACCTTAGAAGTGCATACATACTGGGACAGAGGGAGTAGATCTTAAAGAGCTGCGCTTCGTCCCTTAGTTTGGTCGGCATACTTGTATGTAGTATAGAATCACAAGGACAAAGGAAGAGGAGTCCAATATGGCTATAGCATGACTTGCAAAACAATCAAAGGACTTGCTAGCCAACAGTTTGCAACATCTAAAAATAACATCCACAACATCAAAACTACACATTCAAAACACCGTGTGCAAGCAGCGAGCGGTTCACTGTCCGCTCAAAAAAATTTCCCACAAGGTGTTTGCTCGGGAAAACGCAAACACCTACTGCTACTACCTAACCAGTACTAAGCAAAATGACAGTCTTGCTACATGAAGTCTTCCAAATACACTCTAACTGATCAGCAATCTAACTGAGTCTTTATAGTCATTCAAGCGCCCCCCTGTCAGCAGAACTGATGCCTTCATCATCACATTAGCAGCGGAAAAAAAAGCCCTCACAGCTTGTACACAACAAGTTAGGCCTCCTTTATCATCCCCTGTTCAGAAACCATGAAATCTGCAAGTTTTTTGTATATCAATGTTTGGTCTGGAAACATATCATGCAGCATGCAGGTGTCATCTGACTCGAGAATGAGTCCAGCTTGGCGCAGAATTTTTGGACATGCTAAATTCCGCTTGGACTGTGGGTATTTGACTAGAAAAAATGTTTGGATTTGTTAGCATCTCTAGTTTCTCATGTGCTTGATAATGGTTGGAAAGGATAGTCCTCTATTGTGCATGTTTTGAAGGTGTGAATATCTTCAAAGGTGACTATTGTAGTTGTAGGTGCAGCAGGATTCATGTTCTTAAAGCCTACAGGACATTACTTCCTTACAGTTTTAGTTCAGACACAAACCATGGCATTAAACAGAGCTGGGAATTGCCATTTTGGCATTTTTAATGTTTCACCCTCTTAGGCTCATAGGAAAAATAAATCTTGGTTGGGAAATTTGGCTTCAGATGTTTTCTATTCTTTTTTAAGCTCAAAGTAGAAACACCTGGGAAACAGAATGACTAATGTTGACTAGTTATTTATTATCATTAAGTCTTAATTCTTAAATAATCCTAACTAAAACTGAGGTTCCGCGTTCACTAGGGACAAATAAAATTTTCGCTACAAGAAAACCAAGAAAATTGTTACTCTACGTTGGGACATGGAACACCATGACAGCTCCAACTTCTTTGTTATATAAATTATAAGAAGAGATGAGGGATCATACCTACCAGAAGTTACTACAAGTGGTGCTATCAATAAGTATCACGGCCAACCTACAAGTAAAAGGTGTATTGTAAAAACAAGACATACAGCCTTTTCGTTTGGCTGGTGGCTGATGGCTGGTGCTGATTTGCTCTGAGAGAAAAGTACTGCTGGCTGGCTGATAAAATACATCGAAAAACATATAAGTAGAATGTAGTAGAAATTTTACCAGTTATATCATACAAGTCCACCCAAATGGTTGGTGACCACTGTTCCACCTTCTTCAAAAAACCTTCTTGGCTGCCAAATACATTCTGAAAATACAGGGAAATACATTGTCAATGGTGACTCGTTCTATACTTTTGAAAAGCATCAAGTTGACATCCAAATGATCTTTATCATCCATCCAAATATATTAAACAGCTCAGATTTAGAGTTTCATTCAAATCTGGTGGCCATTTTATTGGAAACATTGTGGTTGCAAATGAAAATCTAAGATGCAAACTATACAAACAATTTGTCAATCTTCCCCACAAATTGTATACCAACACTACTCATGCAAGAGTTATGCTAATCTAGGTGATAAAAGAAATATACAACAATAATAAATACAACAATACAAATTAGTGTGAGATGTTCGGTTTATCAATTACAATTTGGATGTCAGTTATAGTAGAATTTTGTGTCTAAGAGTTCTTCATAAGGAAAAACTGAATGAAACCGAGCTTCAGATAGCAAGTGTTGAATTGGTTGCAAAATTGATGCGAGGTTGTGAACTGAAATTGTGCTCAGTATTTAAATGCGAGCACTGAATATACGGAGTATGTGGTCATTTGAGCATTTTTTTTAACTAATTGTCGTCTGTTCTCCACGCACTGAAGATCGCAGCACAACTTTCCCATGGCTTTACCTTTATAATTCGCTGCTGCTTCACTGTAATGCCCTCCATGGTTCCATCACATACAGATTTAGTTGGGACAAAAACTTCGATGGTATTCGATGTTTTATTTTTCCCTTATTTATAAATTTAATTGGAGCGTGCAATTCGATACCTTTGGTATAAATGCTATGCTTGCTTTATTTATCTGTAAAAGCTGGTTGCAAAGAAAAAGGTTGGGGTCTTGCCTGAATACGCTGAAGGAGCTTTTGGTGCTCTTTAGTTCACGCTTGTTCCTGCTTCATGTGGTTAATGCCCTACATTTCTTTTCTTCAACACTACAGTAAAGAGGTCGTGGAGCACGTTTACGAAGAAAGCAAGTAGTATGTCCTGTGCAGTTTTTTCATGGGAAGAAATTCGAGAGCAATAACCTGAATCCTGGTCCGGCAGTTGCCTCCATAAGTTTCTGCATGCGACACCATCTCGAGACTTGACCAGCTCGGCATCTGGGAGGTCAGAGATCGCCTTTGGCAAGTGACTGTCCCCATCCGGTGTGCCTGGACTACGGTGATTGCCAGCTGCCATCGAGACGCGGCTAATGAGCATCTCGCCGCCGTCGACGTTACTGCCACGAATGATGCCGTCGCCGTCGTCGACGCGAGGTCCCATCTTGCACCGGTCAATCGCACCAGTCCCTCTCGATCCTACCTTTGATCAATCCGACCCTCTCTTCCGATTGCATGGCTCCAGATCAAGGCTCTGGCCTTGGCATGAGGAAAAGGGCAGATCGACTGGACGACGTGCAGACGACGGCGAGGAGGAGCTCTGGATCCTTGGCTTCTCGAAGTCGCCATGCCGTTCTTCACGGGTCGCGATGATGTGCGACTGCTAGCGCCATGTTCAGAGACGACAGTCATGAGAACATGTAAGAATAGCTTCTGAATTCTAATCATGCTACAGTACTGCAGTCATGGTGATAACTGTATGCAGGTTGTAGCAGAAGGGCAAGAAGACCACGAATGAGGTGCTGTAGTGATAGCTCTTGTTGCAAATGTTGGGTTTCTGAATGTTTGCACAGTTACGCAAACAGATCACTCAAACAGCGTACGGATGGATCGATATACAGTACAAGCCAAGCAAAAAGCGAAGAAACGGCCGCTCTGCACTGCGATGGATGGTGGATCGCACGCATCATATCACAGGGCGGCGTACACAAATCCTTTTTACAATTAGGGTTCTCGGATGCAGCGGCACACATCGTCACACACACAGAGCGTGCTACTAGCTACTGTAGCTACGATGATCGATGCCTCGTCGGAGCAGCAGAAAAGCAACAGGGGTTGAGCACACCGGCGGTGATGGAGAACTGAAGGGACGGCGAGGCGAGGTGCCGGGTCGGCGGCGGCGGCTAGAAGAAGGAGCGCTTGGTGGGCACCCTCCCGACGGCCTTCATGAAGTTGGCGAGCTCCAGAACCTTGGCCAGCTTGAGGCCCCGCTTGGCCTCCGCCGACGCCCGCTTCTCCTCCGCCTTGCGCCGCGCCTTGGCGATATCGTTCTGCGTCTTCTCCAACGCCTTGGCACGCTGCTCGTCAAGCTTCCTCTGCGCAATAACACAGGGAGATCCATGTGTGAGTGAAAGCGAGCCATTTTTTTGTTAGCAGACGCCGGTTACCTGAGCTCTACTCTGTGATCAAAGTGAACTCCAGGGACACTAAGACTAAGCATGTGTGAAACGCACGATTGAAGTAGGTCGATCCAGATTTTTGCCTTCAACAGGACTGAATATTCAGAGTTGTCTGAAGATACCTATGGCCCTCTGTTTTCAGTTCATCCGTCAGAAATCTGATGGATGTCTACTTAATCGACAATCAGGTTGAACACATGGCGATTTGTTTTGTGTAAGACAACAAAATTGAAGAATAATTTAGTATGTTATGTTTCACACTAAATTTTCTCTGCTCGTGAAGAACTTTGTTGCTCCACAGGCTACAGCAGATGCAGATATATATATAGTACTGTCTCAGACTCGGTTTGGGCAATTTTGGAACCAGGATGCAAAGTTCATAGCACGCACGTTGCAAGAAGTCATGAGAATCATCTAGTAATCTAGAAGACCAAATTTTTAGATAAATTTCCGTTAATCAAGGGGCGGGAAAAAAGAAAAGAAAAGGATTACCTCGATCTTCTTGAGCCATGCGGACGCCTTCTCCACCTGCTCGGTCTCCCAGCCGTTGATGACCACCTCCTCCCGCTTGAAGCGGTTGTTGATCTTGGCCACCTCCGCCGTCTGCCACGCCGTGACCTTGGTCTCCACCTCCTCCTTCTTCACCTGGCTGGCCTCGACGTGCGCCGGCGGCTGGGGCGGCGCCGGCCCCGCGGGCACCACCTCCAGCCCGGACGCCCTGGACCTCGCCGGCGTGGCGATGGGGTGGCTGTCGGGCACGATGGCCAGCGGGTTGGTCTCCTCCAGCTCGTCCTCGCCGATGCTGGTTAGGTGGTCGGCGGAGCCGTTGTCGTAGCCGCCACCGCCGCTGGCGTTGGGGCCGGTCTGCATGGTCGCCCCGGCGGCGACCATGGCCGTGAACTCGCGGCTCATCGTCATGTACTGCTCGTCGGAGGAGGAGTAGGATCGGTGGCTGGCGGTGTCCCAGGACGCGGCGGAGCCGGTGCGCACGGGGGGCGGCGGCCTCGGCGTCGGCGGGTCGGGTGTCAGAGGGTGGATGTCGCGGAACGTCGTCGCGGCGAGCTCGACCCCACCACCATCGCCGCCGTCCTCGTCGTGGCTGCTGCTCGGCGCCGACGGCACTGGCGGCGGCGCTGCTGCTTCGGCTGCGGCTGCTACTGCCGGTGCCTGCTGCTCATGCAACATGTGGTGGAGGTCGTCGTCGCCGGCGGCGGGGAGCTAATAGGCTGCACCATGCATGAGCAGGGGCCGCCGCAGTGCTCGTTCTTCCCGTGGATGGCGCTGGTGGTGCGTGGCTGTGCCCGGCTCGACTCGGTGCGGTGGAGTATATCAAGAAGGATGGATGGGCAAGCAGGGGGAGGCAGGGCCGGGTCAAGCGATGGCCATGGGTGATGGGATGGGGTGCTGTCCATTGGCGCGCGCGGGTGACACGTAGCTGTCGGGGAGGAATCGGCCAAGTTCCCATCGTCTCATCTCATCTCTCAGTGCATGCACACACAGGCACAGGCACAGGCACTGCGTGTGGTGGGGGTGGGGGAGGGGCGGAGGGGTGTGGTGGTGGTGACCGGTGACCGGCGACGCAGGGGGGCAGTGACCCTGGCTCCCCGTGCACCTGACCTGGAGATTGGGGGCATCTGCAACTGGGGAGCTTTGTTTACTACATAGTACTAGTTCCATCGATAGATCGCCCGAATGTTTCGTGACTGCAACTGGACACCTTTTCAGTTTGCAAGTTGCAAACTTGACTGTCTTAGTAGGTGTTAACTGATTGGTCAAAGGTTGAGATGTGAGTTTGGGAATTGGGTAACTTTTGTTGTAAGCTTACTGTGCTCCAAAAGGAGATCTCCGACTGTCAAAGCTGTTACTAGTGTGTAACAGTAGCGCGTGACCACTGATCGTGCTTCTCGACCGTAGCCGCCTGGATAAGATCTTTTGAGCTGCTGCAAAAGATGCTGATGGAGAATCTCCCATGTCGAGAAGCTTCTCTCTGCTTCTCCCTCTCCAGTTTGCTGTCGTCTAGCCGAGGACTAGTAAAACACGTGCAACAGTCGACACGATCGTTGTAGCCAACAACTGAAGTCTGAAACGCACGGTACGAGAAAAGCATACTACCGCCCTAGTACACCACGTTCCTAGCGTGTGCACAGATGGAGCTTTTCGCAAACTCTTGTATACTAGTATACTCGATCGCAAAAGTAGTAGGTGCTCGTGCTGGCGTGTCGATTAGTTGGTAGGTGTCCTGCTTTATCTGCATCATCGCACTAGACCAAGCACTAGGAAGAGGGGGCAAAAAAAAAAAACAAAAGTTGAGAAAAAAAGCCCAATCTCCTACTCACGTCTTTTGGATTTCTTCGTCACAATCTTTGCTTTAATTTGTATATATGGACCAGGGACGATAGTATAGTCTATAGATGACCAAAAGTCGACGGGATTATATAAATCCATCCACGATGGCTTCAATTAGCTCAAGAAAAAAAATAGCCCTACCAGTCATGCATGGTCCAAAATCATCAGGATCATCATCACGAGCGCCACGACGGCACCTATAGCTAGTTTAATTCGCGAGCAAGTATGCTCCGGGCTCCGTCCCCGTCGTCCTCCTGCGCGGCGACGGCGAGGTGGAGGCCGGGGATTGGGGTTAGGGTGGCCCTGGCCCAGCCGGCCGCGGTCGTGGCGGGCCGTCGCTTTCGCCCTTTTCCGCCGGGAGGGACGATGGATAGATGATAAGCGGCGGGCGTGCGTGCGTGTGCGTGCGCTTTGTTTGCCTCATTGCCTGCTGCCTCTGCCTCTGCCTCTGCCTGGGGGGAGAAGAAATAATTTACGTGCGCGCGCGGCCGGCGGGGGCGGGTGGCCAACGAGCGGCGCCCACGCGGCCGCCCTCGCCACGGCCGCGTCGCTTTCGTTTCGTCCTTCGGCTCCGTCGCGCGCAAGCGCCGCGAAGCCGCCGCGCGCCGGGGACGCGACCGCTGCGATGCGAGCGAGGGGGCCGGGCCGGGCCGGGGGTGGCTTGCGCGCTACGGGCGAGCGCGGGACGTGTACACGGCGGGTGACGCGGTCGACCGGCTCGCGGCACAGGGCCATCACGCACAGCACGGTGCACCGTGCACGCGCGCGACGGCGGGTGATGACGCGCGCGCGCGGTGGCCGGCTGACTCGTCACTCGTACAGGTTGCGGTGCACCATTGGTTGTGTGCAGCACGGCACGCAGAGACGTTACCGCGTCGTCGTCGGAGAAAACGACCTCCATCGATCGATCGATCGGGTTGTTACGGCCATCCGAGCTTTAGCTAGCTGTTTACAGCTAGCAAAGGTAAGTAGTACGTACGCGATCAGCTTGGTGAGGTTTTACTGGTGCTCTTGCTGGTAGGTCTAGGTCAGCTCCGTCTTCCGAAATTCCGATTACCTTTCGTACGTGTCATCATGTATTCATCCATCCACACGTACGAATGGAGTAGTGTGCCCAGGAGGACAGCCGAGCGAATCAGAATCGAGATCGACTCGAACGATCTGTGCCGCAGCAGATGTATTGTATCGATCGACTGATCGATGGATCGATCGAGCAAATTGAAGTGGATCGACCTGGACGCAGCATAACGCGTACTTCAATTATCATCATCATGGCTTGGAGAGAGCTTAGCTTTAGGAACCTAACCAATCATTGTACGTACCGGCTCGATCGATCCATCGATGGACGTCCGAACAGCAGCTTAATTAACTATTAAACTACTAGCACGCATTTTTTTTAATTAACCTCTAGAAGCCGGGACACATGTTGCCGGATTACTCATCACTTTGGTGGTTGTGGTGGGGGGTTTTGCAGGCAGCATCGGGGCGGTGTGACTCTCATGACAGTGCCGGCGGCGATGGATTTTCTGCAGGGGAACACCACTGCGACCGATCGAGGTAGGAAGCTGCATG
Organism: Cenchrus americanus; assembly: GCA_947561735.1. Classification (NCBI taxonomy): domain Eukaryota; kingdom Viridiplantae; phylum Streptophyta; class Magnoliopsida; order Poales; family Poaceae; genus Cenchrus; species Cenchrus americanus. The sequence goes on along the minus strand of OX387240.1, from coordinate 4,003,340 downwards.
CGATGCGATGCGATGCGAACGAAATTAAAAGGAGGAAAAAGCTAGGGTGATGTGGATGAGTGCTCCGTGCTCTCGGATCACAAAATCGTGCTCCCCGGCCGGCCGCTAGTGCTAGTGGTAGCCCATGCCCATGCGGCCATGCATGCAACTCCATCATCATCGATCCATCCATCCATCCATCTCTTTGCCTTTCTTTTCTTTTCTTTTCTTTCGGGATTATTGCATGTGTTATCGCAGCAGCTAGCGGCGTAGAATAAGAGGCTTTACCTACCAAAAGCAGTGGTTTGTTAAGCGCTTCTCGGCACGATCGCTAGCTGAAAGCGAATGGATGAATGGACGTGATTGATGATCGGGAGCAACAAATAAACGCTAGCGCCACGCAACAACGCACAGGGTCCCTGTCTCTCACACTGTTGCTGATGATCAGTTTTTTTTTCGCTCCTGAACCCGTTTGACTTATCGTTCACATGGTACCCAACTTTATTAAGGACAGTAGTATTGGGGGTGCGTCCGGCACGTATGCGGTCGTGACCGTGGCTGTGCTCGTGAAGCATATTCTTTGTTGAATCTGAAAAAAAAATTGGATAAAATATTTGGCAAAATAGCTCCCCGCAGGCCCCACACAGGGCAGCCTTGGCAAAGGGCAGGGCGAAGCGGAGGAAGCTGGCCTTTTGCAGATTCGCCCCGACCAAACCGCTCCAGAGAGCGTGTCTTCCGTCTGCCCAGTGAAGTTGTTTTGGGCGAAGTTGTGCCAAACTGACCCTTGGTAATGCCGGAGACATCAGCAGCAAATCATGTGCCACGTGGATGATCATGTGCCACGTGGATGGACGCGGACGGTGAATGCCATGATGAGGAGTTCCGTAGCCTCCGGCTAGGGGTCGGTGCCCCCGTCGGCGGGACAGTCGTCCTGGGCACGCACGCCTTCACTGCGGATGGTGAAAATATCCACCAACCATCACATCATTTCATCACAGCCATGACGACTCTGCTTTTTTTTGCTCTTGAGATTCCCATAGGCCATAACGACTCTGCTTAATCACTGTATTTTACTTCAATGGGCCGGACCGTCGGAAGCAGAAGGTTCAACAAGTTAAGATCGGCTGGAAGCATGTACTAGTGTACTACGAACTGGATCATACTTGGACCTACTGTTTTAGTTGGGTTCGGCCCAAGATTTCACGCCATAGCCTTTCATCTTTGGAAAAAGTTCATTCCACAACCCTCAAATATCGACGGTATCCGAGTTTTAACCCTCAATCACAAAACCAGACATCGGTGAACCACGAACTATTGAAACCGTCCATTTTACCCCCTTCGATGGTTTTGTGGTCTGTTTTCGCATACGTGGCAGCTAGTCAGTTGATTATGGCGTGGCACACGGACGAGCACACCCCCGCGGCGGCACATGCGTGTGCGAGGTGAAGCTCGACAACGGCATCCGAGGCGGGGCTCGCCCACAACGGCTGTGCGCCCAGTGGAGCTTACCCGCGACGGCGCACGCGCGCGAGACGGAGCCTGGCCCCGACAGCGCACACAGCGAGGCAGAGCCTGCCGAGGTGGGGCTTGCAAACCGGAGCCCGCCCACGGCAAAGCATGCGAGGTAGAGCCCGCCCGAGGCTAGGCTGCTGCTCGTCGGCGTACTCCCCATAGACGGCGGCGACAATTGAGATTGAGGAGCACGAACGCGACGCAGCTGCTGACGTTGGGGAGGAAAGCGAGCGCCCCGCACCTCATCCTCGGGGACCTCCTCGTGCCGCCGAGGAGGGAGAGCAGGGGTGGGGAGGAAGACAAAGAGGAGAGGGAGGGGATGGCTCGCCGGAGATCTGCTCCGTCGATGCGAGAGGAGCTCATGCCACCGCCGCCGCTCCCAGCGGGAGGTAGAGAGTTTCCGGTGCCGCCCCGCGGTGGAGCTCACCCTCCCACACGATGCCGCCCAACCGCCCCCCCGGTGCGAGGAAGGACGGCGAGGACGACGACACCCCTCCCTTGCTTCCTCTATTGCTCCATCCCGGCGACGATTCCCTCTCCATTGTGTCGGCCGCTCCCTTGTTACATCCTCTGCTTCGCAGCGCGACATCGATTGCGGTGGTCCTCCCTCGTGCGCCAACCATCCTCCTCCCCGGCGATGGTGTTGGCCCCGATGGCAGCCGAAGCAGAAGCCACCTCCAACCTTGCGCGACCGCACCTCTCCGCCCCTTCCTATGTTTGTACTGACAATGGGAAGAGTCCGTCGCCGCCAGCGAAGCCACGCAGACGAAGGCAGGGGAGCGACTTCTCCATCCCCGTTCGGGTCACGGGGGAGCGGCGACGCGGTGGTCGGCTCCTCATGGCGGTGGTGGCAAGGACATGTGTACTGACGCCCGTACCGGAGGGCGGCGCTCGGCGACGAGGTGGAGGGGAAGTGCGCCGCCAAGCATTGGGGAGGCAAGCTAGCTCGAGGAAGGGTCGTCTGGCTTCCACACGGGTAGGTAGGAGGGGTGGATGACAAGTGGGCCCAACTGAAGTGGCGACAAAGAGGATGGGTGACGTGGCGCCATGTATGACAAAACCACTTCAAAAACCACCGAGGGGGTGTAAATCAGACGGTTTTAATAGTTCATAGGTGTTGAATACCCGGTTTTGTGGTTGGGGGTTGAAATCCAAATAGCACCTATAGATGAGGGTTGTGGATTGGACTTTTTCCTTCATCTTTTGTGTAGTGAGTGAGTGAGCGACTTTTGTCGCCGATGGGGAAAAGATATCACCGAACATGCATTTTGTGACACGTAGCACTACTTGCTACTCCCTCCGTCTCTAAATATAAGCATTCTCCGATTTCCGTCATGCACATTTGACCATTCGTCTTATTAAAACAAATGTGAAAATATAAAAATAATTATGATATACTTAAAATATATATGATGATAAAACATGTCATAACAAAATAAATAATATTTTCATAAATTTTTTGAATAAGACGAGTGGTCAAATGTGATCAGAAAAAGTCAACAAATGCTTATATTTAGGGATAGAGGGAGTAGCTTGTTGTCGGGATCTCCACTTCTCCACTTCTACCAGGCTTTGGCAGCTAGAGATGGTGTCCAGATAGCAAGAGCGTGTGGCCATGAAAAGGTTGTGTTGTAGACTGATAACTTATCTCTAGTGAACCTTTTACGCTCGAAGGCTGGCAATCGGAGTTTAATCGCAGGTTTATGGAATGAGATCAGCGAGTTAAGCATGGAGTTTTTAGCTTTTCATATTTGCTTTTGTAAACCGGGAAGGCGATGAGGCAGCGCATTTCTGTGCAAAACTGACCTCAGAGTTGAACCGGGAGAGTTTTTGGGCGGAAGCCTTCCCATTAGGTCTTTTGGGGATTGCTGAAGCTGAATGTAATCCTGCTTCCAATTAAGGAATCGATGATTCTCGCTCAAAAAAATATAGTTTATTGTTGTGTCGGTCTTCCAATAATTTATGTATGTACTTCGTTTGTCTCTAAAAAAAGTGTAGCTTTGAATTGACTTGTAGTGCAATGGTAGCTTCAAATCCTAGTACACACACCTTTTCCTTTAATTTTCTCAAAATTTACCGATGTTATGTGTATGGTAAGCAGTGTTCCCGTCGACAACGAGACGCCGATGATGACTTCGGGAGTCTCTAGATCTATCGGGTGGTCAGTCCTTCAGATGTGCTCATAGAGGTAGGGTGTACGTGTGTTCAGCATTAAACAAAGAGAGTAGGCACCATTTGGCATTTGCAGTCTAAAAAACAGTTGGAGGAATGATACATTCATAACTCCAAACACCACAAAGAAGTAGTTTTGCCAACTGAATCCACGCGCTCTTTATCTTACATATATCTATTAAAATATAAGTTACATTTCTGCCCTAATTTTTGAGTTAGGTCCAAGGTTCAACTTCAAGTTATATCCAATCAATCTCTAATTTTGGCATGTTATGAATCGAAATCAAATTTCGTTGGAACGTGCACCATAGCTCGCAACTCACCGCACCATTGCATAAGCTTCGATCCGGGTGTCACTGCATCCAAACAACCACAACCACATATGTACCCAAAGGCACCTTGCTCAACTACCGTAGTAGGCCAACGAGGAGTTATTAAGGGTTTGTTTGGCACGGTCGTGACTGTGGCTGTGGTAGCTCCAGTTGTGGTTGTGTTGGTGAAGCAGATTCGCTGGTGAAGCTAAAACCGTTTTGGAGAAATGTTTGGCAAAACAACTTCTCCTGGCTATTTAAAGATGCGTGGGAGAGTGAAATGTCTGTACTACCCTTTCCTTTTTTTTTCATTTTATTTTGTATTGCTTTTTTCCTTTTACATTTTCCTTCTCTTTTTATTTTTTTATTTCTCCTCTCCCTTATCCACCGCGGCTCCTTCACCCTCATCCATTCGCATCGCACCCGTCACTCGCCCACGACGCATCGCACCCGTCGCCCACCCCCTCTTCCCGTTGTCCCTCCCCTCGCCGGCGCTCTCCGCCACTGCCTACGCCCGCCGCTTCCCACCTCCCCCTGGCCTCCCTCGTTCCACCGTCGAGCTGCCCCAGCCGGCCATGGAGGAGGCCCGGACAGAGCTCGCTCTCCTCTGCGCCCTCCTCTGCGTCGTGTTGCCATCAAGCCCCGAGCGGATCTGCACCGCGTCACCAGCGAGCTCGCCGGCTCGCTCTCCACCGGCCATGGGAGGATGCCGCCCGCCGCGGTCGCGGTCGCCATCGAGCGGTTGGGGCCGGCCTCGACGGACCACACTCGGGGGGGGGGGGGGGGGGGCGGCGAAAGGGCGTGGCATAGCGGGGGGCAAAGCGACGATTTCGGGCTTCACCTCCCCCAAAATGCTCCAGAGAGCGCGATATCCGGGTGAGGTTGCTGCCAAAGCTGTTTTGGGGAGGCCTTTGGCACAACTTCACCCAAAACAGCTCATGAAACTGTTGGCAAAGTTGTGCCAAATGCACCCTAAGGTGGTGTGGATGTGAATAGAGGCAAACATGAAGAGTATGTTGTCGGGATAGAAGGGGATTGATGCGGAAGCCTCTGCAAGATGGTTAACGAAGGTGGTGTTGCAGTCTTGCAGATCATTAGCTTCAACGGTCGTGTCAACTCTGTAGGATCCACCAGTTGGCACGGTGAGGTCGCTGTAGGGGCATATGCACCCCGCTAAACTCTATCCCTGGTGAACTTTCTTTTTTCCCTTTGCTTGAATTTTTGCACACACTTGTTTTTTTATTTTATTTAAATTGTTACCCAAATTTTAGTTGGACCGCCTTGTTCATTTGGCTTATCAGCCACAACTAGCACTATTTATTTTTCAGAGCAAACCAGCCACCTGCAACTAGCCAGCAGTACTTTCCTCTCAGAACAAATCAGCACCAGCCACCAGCCAAACGAACAAGCTGATGTTGGGCCATTGGTGATACCTACCTACAAGAAAGGGTATAGCAACAACTGTAATTTGGCACCTAACAAAACGTCATGGTTTGATCTTTTTCTCTAAAAGAAGGAAAATGTTCCTATGTTTGCTTAAATTATGTCACTTGATCCTACACCTAATTAATTATCGTGATATTATGTGAGAATGGATAATTTTAGTTTTTCATCATCAACATAGTATTGCTGACTGAACAGGGCGGTTGTTACTAGCTTGCCACGTCGGTTGTTTGATGTGACAGTCAGGGGTGTACGTGTACATTCTTCATTCTTTTGTTAGAATGGTAGCACTGTCATACTCCAAACGCATCCCCTAAAACAGAATATTCTGTCCAGTCATCAAGATTTTGCAGTACAACGTCAATTTTTCCGCCGTCATCCCCTATACCTCATACTCCATACCAACAAACATTCGTGGGACCCACTTATCAAAGTTTTTTAACACCCCCTCCCACCAGTTCCCCTCCTACGGTCCCACTCCCTCTCTCCTTCCTCCCCGCCGGTCGAGTCCGGCAGCGGTTGGCCCGGGGGAAAAGGAGGCGGCGACGTGCGTGGAGGCCCTGGCCCTCTGCCCCGCCGGTCGATTCCCGGCGGCGGTGGGGACGGGGCGCGCTCACCGTCGTCGCACCCCATGACCGTTGTGGCCCGCGCCGTTCATCGTCGCGGTCGCGCGGATCCGGCAGCTTGCAGGGGCGGCGACACGGGATGTCGCGGCGTCCCTCCCTCTCTGTCCCTCCCGCGGGCGCTTCTCGATCTGCGCAGGTGAGCTCCGGCGGGCGTGTTGGTCGGAGGTGGCGAGATGGCCGCCCACACTCGATGACATCTGCACCAGCGCCTGCAGGCAGAGCTCACAACGGCGGCGACGGCTGATGTCTGTCGGCCGCGCCCTCCTCCCCTGCTTCTCCCTCCCCCTTCCTCTCTGCTCCTTCTCCCTCTACGATGGCGCAGAGCACCAACGGCCGGACGTCGGTGGGGCCAGCGTGGAGCGTAGCGCACGCCTGCTAGTGCGCTCTATTTGGCGCACCCCCCTGCCGAACGGGACATAGCGTTGGTCCTGGAGTACCCCGGTGCGGCCTCTCCGTGCTCTATCGGGTACTGGAGCACGCTGTGCCGCACCGGGTAGAGCACCCAGTGCGACTAGCCTTAGAATCCAGCAACCCTACCCTATGTGGCTATGTGGAAGTGAAAAGGGTCGAAAGCAACCCTATGTGGAAGTGAAAAGGGTCATAAGCAAAACGGGGTTGGCCCAAGCATTCGCACAACACCATTTCACTCTCAGTTTGCTTATTGTGTGCTTTATTCAAGACATTTTTTTCATGCCACGAAACAATAATGCAATTGATCATTTGATCATCGACTGACAGATATATGGATCTTTGACCTCAGATGAAGCTAAAATGAGAGTGATTAACATGAATATAGATCACAGAAAGTCTGAAATGCACACGAGTCAAATAGGAGAAAACGCGACCGTTCATTCGCGACCACTTTGGTGCTCGCAGTCGCATTTCAGACTTTCTGCATATGGATATGGATCTATCAGTTGTACCAGTGTCCACAATTCTACCAGATCGATCGATGGACGTTTGAACAACAGCTTAATTAATAATAAACTACAAGTAAGTATTTTTTTAATTAATCTCTAGAAGCTGGAACACATGTTGCCGGATTACTCATCACTTTGGTGGTGGTGGTGGGGGTTTGCAGCATCGGGGTGTGACTCATGACAGTGCCGGCGGCGATGGATCCATCGGTAGGGGAACACCAACACCACTGCGATCGAGCTAGGAAGCTACATGCGATGCGAACGAAATATATATGTACCCGAAGGCACCTTGCTCTGCTACCAGAGTAGGCCAACGAGGAGTTATTAAGGTGGCGTGGATGTGCATGGAGGCAAACATGAAGAAGAGTTGCCGAGATAGAAGGGGACTGATGTTGAAGCCTCTGCACTTTGCATGATGATTAATGAATGTGGTGTTGCAGATCATTAGCTCTAACGGTCGTGTCAACTCTGTAGGGTCCACTAGTTGCAAATTACTCTCACAAGAAGAGGAGAGAAGCAGTTACTGGCATGGCGAGGTCGTTATAGGGGGCATATGCCCCCGCTAAACTTCTATATCGCTGGTGAACTTTGTTTTTTTGCCTTTGCTTAAATTGTTACACACACTTGTTCTTTTATATTGTTACCTAAATTTGAGTTGGTCATGTTGATAATGTTGGGCCATTGGTGATACCTACCTACAAGAAAGGCCACAAGCCCGAAACTATAATTTGGCATCCAACAAAACATCATGGTTCGACCTTTTCTCTAAAAGAAGGAAAATGATCCTATGTTTGCTTAAATTATGTCACTTGATCCTACACAGAATAATGATCGTGATATTACGCAAGTCTGGATAATTTAGTTTTTTCATTATCAACATAGAACGGGGTTGTAGCTAGCTAGCGTGTACATCCTCCATTCTTTTGTTAGAATCCAGCAACCCTATGTGGAAGGTGAAAAGGGTCGAAAGGGAATATGTCATATGCAAAACCCCGTTAGAGAACTTGTAATTTTGTTGCTGATGAAGGAACCAAATTCCGGCCGGGGTCGTCTGCCAAAAAAAACATGGAGCTGACAGCAATTGTGGGGTTCTCCATGCTGGCACATACGACCCAAGGGTTCACACGTCACCATTTCATTCTCAGCTTGCTTATGGTGTGCTTTCAAGACATTTTTTTCATGCCACGAAACAATAATGCATTTGATCATCGGCAGATAGATATATGGATCTTTGATTCCTCTGATAAAGCTAAAATGAGAGTGAATGACATTAATGTGATCACAGAAAGCCTGAAATGCACACGAGTCAAATAGGAGAAAACGCGGCCGTTCATTCGCGACCACTTTGGTGCTCGCAGTCGCATTTCAGACTTTCTGCATATGCATATGGGTCTATCAGCTATACCAGTGTCCACAATTCTACCGTGACATTCTTTTTTTTTAAAAAATAAAAGGCACCCATTTTACAACTTGCACCGGAGCCCAAAGCTTCGCAGCAGTTTGCCGATGCATCTCTTGGCCCGCGACTCTCGGCGCTGCTGCTTGGCCACGCCGCGCCCACCACGCGTCTCTGCACCGCCGCCGCCGACGCCGGAGAAGATCGCCCGGAGGCGACCGAAGTGCGGGCTCTTCCCTTCGTACGCCACTGCCTCCGGGTTCTCCTGAAACACCCAACCAAGCATCGTTCGTTTTCAGTTCAGAGAAACCGCGTGTCGCGATCAGCTGATCGGCACCGACCGTACCAGCACGTAGCGCTTCCACTCGGCCTCCGTGGCGACGACGACCCGTCGGCGCGCGTCGTAGCTGAACCGGCGGTGGTCCTTGATCCGGCTCACGGCGTCGAACTCGCGCCGGAACTCGGCCAGCCGCCGTCGCAGCTCCTCGACGGGGAACGCGGACCTCGTCGCTGAGTTCAGCTCGGCGCGGATGGCGCGCCAGTCGTCCTCGGTGAGGTCGCCCACTGCCCGCCGCCGGTCCCCGCCGCCGCGCGTGTGCCGGAGCAGCAGGTCCAGGAACTTGGCGTCGTGCTGGGCCGTCCACACGTCCACGTGCAGCCGCGACAGGATCTTCCGGAGCGAGCGCCGCGACACGGGCCTCCTCTTGATGATGGCATCCTCGCCGCCGCCGGCCTCGTCGCCGTCGAAAAGAATCAGCTGCTGCTGCTGTTGCTGATCGATCAGTTGCCTCACGGTCACAGGTGATTGTTGTTCTGGCCGCATTTGCACGGTACGCATCTCCTGCCTTCCGTGTAGTTTAATTCCGTGTCGACGATCAGTGGAACATGCCACAGACATCAGAAGGAAAAGAGCTCCACAAGGGGTGCGTACACGTACTGGGAGGAATCGGCGCGGAGGCGGAGGCTGAGGAAGACGACGGAGCCGTGCCGCACGCCGTAGTGCGCGACGGGGAGGGCGTCGTCGTCGAGGTGCCGGCCGTCGAAGAAGAGCCGCTGCAAGTCGGCCGCGACGCCCTCCCGGGACGCTACCATGCCCTTGACCTGCGCCACCGTGGCGGCGCCGTCGACGTCCAGCGCCACGCGCTCCCCGCGCAGAGTCCGCACCACGATCCTCATCGTCGCGGCAGCAGCAGCTGGCTCATCCAGCTCGCCACGGTTCGCGCGACCGGCGGCGCACGGCGTGGCAGAACTCATGCTGCGTGCGTGCGGCGAGCTGGCAACGCGCGCATTCAACGCGGATGCGAGGACCAATCGGATCAGAGGCCAGCAAGAGGGGCGTCGGGGAAGAATCGAAGAGGTTTGGGCGGGAGAAAAAATAATGGAGGACAGATCAGAGGTGGAAGGTTGGGCTGGCAGACGGGCCAGGCATTGCATGATGATCGGCCATTTCGCGGGGGAGGAGGGAATAAAGCTGTTGGGGATGATGGCTTGAGGCGCCGACGTGAAGAAACGAATTTCCTTCCACCGTCCTCGACGTGCTGCGCGGCGCCGACCTGGGACTCTCGGAGAAGAGTCGTTGAATTGGATGGCATCTATCATCATTATCACTCTGTTGGGAAATCTGGACCGTTGATCCATCGACTGAGTTATAAAAAAAAAATCCATCAACTGTCAGCCTGTTTGTTTGCCTAGTGGCTGGTGCTGATTCGTTCTGAGATAAAAGTACCGCTGGCTAGTGATACTGACTGGTGATTAATTTGTTCTGAGAGAAAAGTAATGATGGCTAGTGGTTGATAAGCCAAGCGAACAGGTCGTAATAAACATGACCGTAAAAGGCGCACACTCCGTTCTATTCTAACACAAACTCTTACACTAGCGGGGCCTTTTTTTCAAAAAGAAAAAAACACTTTGCATAATTGGGTTTCCCATTTTCTGGTGATGGATGATGGGCCGCATGGCGCCGAATACGGCCACGAGCACACATCCACCTCCCTCCGACTCACCTACGGGCTGCAGAGATCGAGGGAGGGAGCAGAGCACCCGCGCATCACTCTCAATCACATGATCGATGCATCGGCAAAGCCAGGCCTCCCCCTCGGGCCGCTCTCCCCCAGGCGACTCGAGGGGCGACTCCTCATGCCGCCGTTAGCCCATCCCTAGCGAGCTCTACTGGTCGTCGCAGCCGGTGTGCACGCGGCGGCGGCGGCACCGTCCCTCCTCAATCTCCTCTTCCCCCTCCTCTTCCTCCCTTCCCCTTTTAGCTCCACACCACACCACTTGGTCGTCCTCCATGGTCCTCCTCCACTGCCCCTCTAGGACCCCGCGTCGCCGTCTCCACCACCGCAAATTGGCTGTCGGGGTCGGGCTTCTGCTATGGCGTCCCCTCCTCCGGTGTGGGGCCGTCCCGCCATCTTCAGCAGGGGCTTCTCTCCCGGCGCGGTCGCCGCCTCTCTATCGGGTCATCGAGGGCCGCTTCGATGGCGCCTGGCTCCTCCTGCGCCCGGCGTGCGCCACCTCCCTTTGGCTCTGATGGGTCGCAATGAACGTCGGGCCTCGACACCTAGGTTCTAGAGGGCTAGGCTCGGTGGCCCCAGCTTCGCCTCCCAACCTCCATAGACGTCCCCTTCAACCGCCACCGCCACCGCTGTGGGTCTCCTTTGATCACGGGGTGGGCCTCGTCTACCGGGAACCCTAGATCTGGCGGGTCCGGCGCCACCACCGCGATTGGGACCGAGGACCGTCGCCACTCCACCCCTTCCTCTGGAGCCGCTCTTCCCCTTCCTTGTGGATGCTACCGACATCCGGTGTTGCCTTTCCGGGCTGCCCCTCATCAGGCATCCGCCGCCGCCTCCCTCCCTTCTGCTTGCACCGGGGGTGTTCTCGGTTTCGGTGGCTTACTCTACCCGCCTCCCTCCTCTTGCGGGCGGGTGTCGGGTCACCTCAGCCGCGGGTGGACTTGGACGCCGGCGGTCGCAACCCCTCTCGCGGATGGTAGCGGCTCCCTCCCTATCGCTAATGGTCATGGCTCCTCCTATCGTCGGCAGCCGGTCTCCTCCCTGATGACGTCTCTGGGCTCGCGACCTCTTTTCTACCTCGCCATAGGTTGCGACACCCTCCTTCTCGTTCTCGGCGCGAGTGCAGGCAGTAGGAGGTCGTTGTGTGTGGTGTTGTTCCGCTGCAGCACCCCCACGATGTTGTCCCCCTCCCCTCGCCGGCACATGCTCTGACCTTCGCACCCTTCGATGGTCGGTGTTGCGGGCCTGACTTCCTGTCGCCTCACTCCCCTCCCCTGTGCCGTCTCTGAGTGGGGTTGTGGAAGTACCAAATAGTACCAGGAAGTACCGTGACATATCAGGTGGAAACCAACCTCTCCATGAAAACTATGGAAACTTCAATCTGAGTCACACGATGTTGATCCAACGGGGCGCCCAGAGTATTTTGCAAATCACTCCTCCCACCTCCCATGATTTTTGCAAATCACCCCTTCCACCTCTCATGAGCTCTCCCTTGGATCAAGATCGAGTGACTCAGATTGAAGTTTCCATAGTTTGCATGAAGAGGCCAGTTTCCACTAGATATGTTCTCAATATGATATTACTGGAAAGTACAAGTTTGGTAAGTCCGACAACTAATTTTGTTTATTAAATTATGTGGTGAAAATTATACAAGTTACCACCAAATATCTTCCAGTATATTATCCAATAATCCTAACAAAGCTACATTCTTCCATCATCACTTATATATTGAACGGAGAGACTTATATGGTGAATGTAGAGAGTTGAGAACTATAGATCAATCCTGAGCAAGCATGCCCTACACCTTAGAGATTTATTGGAAAGTTTAGTAAAAAATTCACTCACACCCTATGTATCTCTGACAACCTATAAACATATAACTATATTTTTTAAATAATGAAAAACATTCCAGCTTCAAACATCTCAAAAACATATGAGTATGTAACATGAAGAGATAAATTTGATCAAATGCATGGAAAGATTTTAGGATACTCAATACAATTTTTAAGAACTAAAGGTAAACTCATTCTTCCATTAAATCGACATAACAATAATTTTATCAACTTGCATTATAGATAAGTCACTCTTATTTTCTTTCTGGGTTTTATACGACCTTGACAAGTAGCGTAAGGGATACTAACCCAATAGACAACACAATTGCAGTGTTTCCAATCTACAAACTAGCAAATGCAAGAACGAATAAAAAACTCAGTCTTTCCATAAAAAACTATTGAGAAATCAATTCATATCTAGAACTGGCACCAAAGTCTTGTGATAACACTTTTTTATGGACTATTACTCACAATACTTCGAGGTGACCTTTACACAAACATCAATATGAAAGATCAATTTTGTGTGGGGACTGAACTTTTGTATTCAAACACAACTTCCACACTCCTTATGTATGAAATATCGTAACTCTAGAACTCTCATCATCCTTATCTAGTTTGCATATTTTTACTATGCTAAAATATCAAGTTCTAGAATATTATACACTTCACTATGAAGCATGGTAAGTATGGCTAATGTATTCTCTTTGATCCTTGAGAATGTTCTTACATTTCCATGATCTTATCCTTATGTAAGACAAAGTTAGTCTCTTGTGATCTTCATGATCTTCTAGAATATTCTAACTATGAACTGCATATTTTAACACTCCTGAATGCATACTTGTGTCTCAAGTAGTAGGATCATTGCATGTCGCTGCTATTGGATCTCTTGTGTTCTGCCATTACAATACTTATTCTTCACCTTCCCTCATGACATGGTCTTCTGTCCCTTCAACTCATATGCATGTGTCTTTGGTTGGAGGTTCCTTGCATACATTATGTATTGATGTATTTCTTCTTTCTTCTTCTTCATCTCTAGTTGTTTGTCCTCTAGATGCTTCTGAATTCAAAATAAAAATAGTCACAAAAGCATTGTCATACCTATATCTTCGTCTAACCATGCTCCTACAAATCTTTACGAATCACTAATATAATGCTCCATCTATATCTTCACCATGCTCTTGTGGCTCCTCATCTTCATGAAGAAGACTAATTATATTTTCTCATCTTTAATATCTTACTTCCCGTCACTTAGAGTCTTCCAATCTTCATTAATATCACATCCAAATATCTCACCTCCATGGAGAAGCCACCTTATGCGTCCCATTCTTCTTATTCTACAAGCACTACTGCCATTTCTTCTTCTTCTTCAATATTAGATGGAGCTTCATTACTATCACATCCAAATACCTCACCTCCATGGAGAAGGCACCTTATGCGTCCCATTCTTCTTCTTCTACCAGCACTACTGCTACTTCTTCTTCTTCTTATTCAATATTAGATGGAGCTTCACTTGCTATTGTTATTTGCCTTTACCTACCGTTGTCAAAGTATCTGTAGAGACACGAGTCAAACCATACCAATCCCCACTCTAAATAAGACAGAGCTCAACTCTGCATTTCTTTAGCAACTTTCAAAATTGTCAAAATATACTCCCTCCATTAATCATTCGTCTTATCAAAAATTTATTGTTAATATATGAAAGATATGATATACTTAAACTACCTCTCATAATAAAATAATTCATAAACAAAGACAAACAATATTTACACAATTTTTAATAAGACGAATGCTCAAATTGTATCCATTCAAAATATACAACTTTGTAGTTCAAACTATGTACATTTGAAATCATTTTGATGCTCATATATTAATTCAAATTTTAAATCAGTATATTATATCAATTGTTTGAGCACCAAGATGATTCCAAATGAAATGAGTCTGAACTAGAAGTCTAGAACTCGACAAAATCTATTTTTTCCATAAATTTTATATCCATCCGAATTCATATGAAAGATTTATGCTTTTCTAAAGATGGAGTGGTAGATACCGCTGATTGAATCAGCAGTTAGAGGCGCTATGATAACACGACGATGCTACAATATCCTACCGCAGTTTTAATTGACGGTAGATGCATTGCGGCACCAAACCACCGAATGAAACAATGCTACCTTCGTTTCTGACGTTTCAGCCAATGGCAGAAGGTTAGTTTTGCTAAAAAATTATACATATGTTCTTATAAAATCATAAAATAATATTAAAAATAAAACAACACCTGAGCCTCAGCAGAAAGCTGAGCCCGGGCTGATATAGCTGCAACCACAAATCGGGAGCTCCTATATACCTCCTAGAAGGTGGATAATCATTTAAACTACAAACCCACTTAGCCCACCAAAGCCACCACCCCACTGATACCCACTATTTAACAATTTCAACCAACAAAAAATGCTGACCAACATTTTTCAATGTAGATAATATTTTCCATCCAACATTTTTAGATTGTTTAAAATATTTTTTCACCCAACATTGCATAAAATGTTAAAAACATTTTTTTCGCTTAATATTTTTTCATCCAACAATTTTCAGAATATTGACAACATTTTTTCACTTTTTATGAATTAAAAATGTTTCAACATTTTTCGGAAACATCATACCAACAATTTTCATAAATGCTGTCAACTTTTTTAGACCAACATTTTTCGAAAGTGTTGGAGGGAGCAACATTTTTCAGAAACTATCAGACCAGTATTTTTAAAAACAATGCACCAGCATTTTTAATGTAATGTTGCTCAACATTTCGGAAAAATGATTCAACAATTTTATGAAATATTTTTCTCAACCTTTTTATGACGCATATTCTCTGGCTCAGGTTCCAGCGAGCAGCAGCCAGCGAGATCCGCGACCGGCGACGCACATGTGCATGCAGGGTTGGGGCTAGGCTGTGACGTAGTGGTTGGCGCGCAGGGCAGCACAGGGTAGCGCGACCAGCGACGTGTGGCAGGCTCTGGTGAGCTCCAGCCGCGCTTCTCCTCTGGCTTCGTCGGTGACCGTCCAACCACGATGGCGGCGGTGCCAACTGAGGTCGCGGCCGCGCAGCCATGGCTGCGATGGCAGTGGGGCTTGGGGGAAGTCGATGGCGGGCGCGCGGAGAGGCTCGCTGGCCGACTGGTTCCGGCGGCGCGGCCCCCGGATGGAGGCGACGAGGGGCAGGAGGTGGGAGGGAGGTGGAGACAGGTGGGCTAGGGTTTGATATTGTTGGATTGTGTGGGATATTGTTGGACTTCTAGTGAATTATAGTCTAAACTCATTACTATCTTTCGGAAGATATATAGAATTCCCGCAAAAAATGAGGCCGTGCAAGGCTTACCGCTCACCTTCGCCAGCTCGGATCCAGCCGCTCGTTGACGATCTGAGATTCGGATGACCCCAGGGGCGGACGGTAAATACCGTCCACCCCCGATCCCCCTGTTGCCACGGGCACTCGCCCTTCCTGCCGCCGTCCGACCAGGGTTTTTTTCCCAACCGGTCAGGCCGAACTGCCGTGGTCCGGTAGTGGTATACAGGACCGGTTCAACCGGGAACAACCCAAAAACGGTTGAATTCAAATTCAAAATCAACATTTGTAGTTCAGTCGGTTTGGTCCGGTATACCGACCGATTCGACCGATACACCGGTCCGGTTCAACCGCAATCGTTGAAAAAACCGAATTAGTGGAGAATTTGACGCGCTTTCAAAATTGAATTAAAAAAATTAAAAATAAAAAAATTCTAAAAATATTGCAAGGTGCATAGAATCTAATGGTGTCAAAAAATTTCAAATATTCGTTCATTTAGTATACTTTGCGGGCATTAGAAGTTCAACTAAAAAATAAAAAGAAGGAAAAATTGACCGGTTGAATTTCTAATGCTTGCAAAGTATACTAAATGAACGAATATTTGAATTTTTTTACACCTTTAGATTTTACACACCTTGAAGTATTTTTGGGATTTTTTTTTATTTTTTGAATTCAAATTCAAATTGAGTTTGGTCCGGTTGGGAACCGACTAGAACCGGAATCGGTCCCACGGTTTCCGACCCGATTCCCATCGGTTTGGTTAACCCTGCGTCCGGCTGTGTACCATGCGGAACGCAGGCGCGCCTAGCTTTCGAAGTTATTGCTGAGCTTGATGCAGAGTAGGGAGGCGATCGGCGAAGCAGATCGAAATCGATCGATGAGTTGCTCGAGATGCTCCTTGAGTGCGCATGCTCGATGGACCTAGCGATGGGGCGCACGACCTCCGGCCGTTTGCGTGCGGTGTCGGTGCGGAATGTGATCCCGACACTAACCAGTAGAAAGCGCCGAGGTCCATCCCTCAATGGTCGATGCTAAGTAATAAGAGACACGGGATTTATCCCGATTCCGGCCGAGGGGGCCGTACGTCCGGCGGTGGTGTGCTCTAGGCACTATATTGCTCAGCACCGGGGGTGCCTGTAGTGGGGCTGCTACAAGCAAGGCGGGAGAGGAAGCGTGGCTTCCAAGTCCCTAGTGTAGTGGCTGAAGATGTTGTGGGAGAATTGGAGAGCAAGTGCGTGGCGCAGCCTGTCTCCTGTTGTGTTGTGTCTGTCTCTTTCCGTGTTCTTTTTTGTCTCCCCGCGGTAGGGAGGGTTCGTCCCCCTTTTATAGATCAAGGAGGGAGCGAATCACATGCGCGCCGCGCTATATAGCTAAGTGAAGGGGCGTGGCGTGCTATGCTGTAGAGTGGGTGGCCGTCCGGACGATCCTTGCAGCGATCCGGCCATCATGGCCTATCTTGTACCCGAACAGTGGCGGTTCGAGGGTAGAAGGGCGGCGGATGGTGGTGATGTCTTCGATAGGCTCGAGGGAGGCTGCTCACGTTGGCCGTACGGAGTACGGGAGTAGGTAAAATGGCGTCCCGTTCCAATACGTTCCACGGTCTTTGGAGTCGTTGCTACGGCGCACGGCATGCGCGCACGCGCGGGGGCGGCAGCCATACCGTAATAGTAGCGGGGATGGCGCTCCACCGACCTAGCGCCTCCACCTAACCTCGCGGGGTCACAAGAAAGCAAATCGAGGGGTGCGGCCCGGCCCCCCTTCGAGGGGCTCGGCGCGTTAGCCGTCTTGGAGCGAGTGCACGGCGTCACGGGACGGCACCGGTCTGCTACACGGAGTCCCCTCCCCACGGTGATGGGGATGGACTCCCTCTCCGGGGAGTTGGTGCGGCGACGCTGGGGCGCGAGCCCGGGCGCATGATGGCGCGCGTCCCGCCGGTGTCGGGCGTTAAATGCCCGTGTACGGGGGGCGGGCGCACGCGTGCGAGGTGCCCTCGAGCGAGGCGGACCCGGTCGAGGGCGGGGCGGACCCTCGAGCGAGGGCGGGGCCTGCTCGAGGGGGGAGCGGGCCCTCGGCCGAGGGCGGAGCCCGCTCGAGGGAAGCGCACCCCCTCGAACGGGACGGAGCCCGCTCGAGGGAGGCGCACATCCTCGAGCGAGGCGAAGCCTGCTCGAGGGGATCTTCAAGAGGGCCGCCTTGGTGGGCCGTTGAGGTCCCTGCGGCATGGGCCGTACCCGCATGGTTAGGCGAAGTGTGTTTGGCTTTGTTGCGAGTTTTAAGTGGGGATTTCCCCGTTGTTAAAGGGGACCCCTAGGGCTGTCCCCGACATGCAACGTGCCAAGCATCTGTGGGTTTGCCATTGAGGCTCCCGCAGATGCTGGAACCTACTGATAGGACGTTCTTCCCTTCTTGTCTTGCGAACACTTTCCGGTGGGGCCGCGTCGGCGGACCCGCGGGTCTAGCCCCCGAAGCCCTGCAGGAGCGTGGATGCTCCTGTAGGGGTTAACCGCGAGAGCTGGTCAGAGGGCGTGGTACATGTCTCAACCGGCGTCGGCGATATCTCAGCCGGCTTCGGTGACGCACGCGGGGCGGGTGTGTCTCCCGGCGGGTGCAATTCAAGGAGGTGTAGCCGTGCGTCAAGCCCCCGAGCCTGGGCCCGTTCGAGGCGATCGGGTAGAGCTTTACGACTTGCTTTTAACGCTCACTCGCCCGTCCCTCCGCGGGACGGAGGGTGAGGTTTCCGCAACCCCCCATCGAGCGGGTCGCGAATTGCGGATTCCTCGTTGAGGCGCTAGTGGGTTGTTCGAGTGGACGCCCATGCCCCGTTCGATAAGGGTAGGCTGCGTGGTCCAGAGACACGTCCATTGAAGCGCTTGCGTGGGTTTGCTAGGTGGGGCTCGGTCCGTTCGATAGGGACCGAGGGGCGCGGAAGCTCTCCCTCGGTGGGATCCTTCGGCTAGGCTGCCCTCGGCGGCTCTCGAACACGACATATGGGGCACCCTCGAGCCGGCGGGCTCGAGGAACGGCTCGAATGCGCGTGCCTTCGTCGTCCACGACTCGCGATGCGGGGGCGCTGTTCGAACCCGTCGAGGGTCGGGCTTCGAACCTCGATCGGCGGGGCCGTGCGGGGGCGGCGCGCGGGGCGGCCCCGTCTTTGCGTTTGCGGCCGTCGAGGGGGTACGGGGCGAGCCGGCCCTCGAGGCGCCGGTCGGCAACACGGCGTGGCATGGGTGCTTGTGGTACTGCTTTGTTTCAAGCGGGCCCGGGCGACCTTCTCGGGCCTTGTGTCCCTTTAGAGGGTTGATATTGTCTCGAGCCGGGGGCTCGCGGCTGCTCGAGGGTCCTACATGGCATGGGCGCTCGCGATGCACCGCTTTGTTCCAAGCGAGGCCTCGAGACGACCCTCTCACGCTGTACCCATCGGAGGGCGACATTGTCCCGAGCCGGGGGCTCGCACCGCTCGAGGGTCCTAAGTGGCATGGGTGCTCGCGATGCACGCTTTGTTCCAAGCGGGCCTCGAGGCGACCTTCTCACGCCTGTACCCATCGGAGGGCGACATTGTCCGAGCCAGGGGCTCGCACCGCTCGAGGGTCCTACGTGGCATGGGTGCTCGCGATGCCCGCTTTGTTTCAAACGGGCCTCGAGGCGACCTTCTCACGCCTGTACCCTTTCGAGGGTTGAATTTATCCCGAGCCAGGAGTCCGTGCCGCTCAGGGGTTCTCCTTGCTTTGCAAGGGACCGGGCCATTAAATGCTCCACAGTAGAGGCTGCGGTTTCGCATCGCGGGCGCGCCTTTTTAGGCGTCGCGGCCGCGCGCGCGCGCGTAGTGGGCGGCGTGGGCGGGCGGGAGGTGACCGCCTGCCACGGCCCCTGCTAGTCTTCACCGTGATGATGGCTCGTTCGCGGTGATGTGGCCGCTGCGGTCGTGGTGGGGCCCGCTTGTCAGCGAGAAGAGAAGATTCCCTGCAGCTAATGCGCGCGGGACATCCGCCCCGGGGAGCTCGCCCGCGGCTTATAAATCTGAGGGGAAGGGGAAGCGGCGGTTTTTTACCTTAACGCTCCGCCATTTTAGCCCCCTGTACTTTCGTCTTCGCTTCACTTTTGCCGCCGTGCGGCTTCGCCATTAGAGCTCTTCTTCCTCTTCCCCGTCCTCCGCTCTCGCATTCCTTTGTCCTCCTCTCATGGCGCCGCTTCCGCCCCTCACGATCCTTGACCCGTATGCACGGGAGCGGTCGTCGGTGACCCGGACCGGCCCTTGGCGAGCTGGTCCGCCGCCCGGCCGGCCGACGGCGAACGAGGATGGCCGCCCGACGGAGTGGATAGTGCCGCCGGCGGGGGACCGCGCGCCCAACCCGCCGGAAGGCTACGTGGTGAGCTTTGTCCGCTTCCACGAGCGAGGCTTCAATGCGCCGGCGAGCCGCTTCATGCGAGCGCTGTGCCACTACTACGGCGTGGAGTTGCACAACTTCGCGCCCAACGCGATTTCGCAGGCGGCCACGTTCGTGGGTGTCTGCGAGGGGTATCTGGGGATCCCAGTCAATTGGGAGCTCTGGGTACACCTCTTCCACGCGGAGCTCTTCACGCGGCCCACGACGGAGCCGAGGGACCCGCCGCGCGGTGCGCGCGGCGGGATGTCACTCGCCCTGCGGGGGCAGTTCAAGGACGACTACATCCCCTGCACCATGACGACGAACAACGCCGGCTGGGAGCGGGGATGGTTCTACCTGCGCAACGCCGAGCCCGGCCTCCCCCCTACACCGGTCGGGTGTTCAAGGAGAAGCCCAGCTCCTGGGGCTACGGGGTGTCCACGGCCCAGCATCGGAGGCGGCAGGACTCGGTCCTGGCCGCCCTGAGGAGCCTGACGGCGCAAGGGCTGACCGCGGTGGGCGTCCTCGCCTTCCTCCATCACCGGCGGGTCGTGCCTCTGATGGAGAGGCCGCTCTGCATCTACGAGATGACAGAGGAGGCGGACCCCGTCGCGCTGGCGAGGTCGCGGATGCTCCCGACCCCCCTCGGGCGGCCGTATGCGCTCACCCGGGCGCGGAACGCCGTCGACACCGGATGCGGCGCACCGGACCGAACCCCGTGGGACCTCGAGATGCTCCCCACCGGCCCGCTGGTGAGTATGATTCTTGATTCCGTTTTAGTTCTTGGTGTTGCTTCTGCCCCCCGACGCGCCATTGACGTTCTCACATGCAGCTGGTGAACTTCACCGCCGCGAAGTCCGTTCCGCCCACCCCCGACTCCCGCGTGCTCGGTCGGGGCGGCGCGGCGGCGGGAGCGAGGAGCGGGCGGCGTGCAAGAGGGAGCGCGCGAGACGGCACCGTGAGTGCCGCGAGCGACGGAACGCGGAGTCCGGCGGCGCGAGGAGGCGGGGCTTTCCTCCCGGGGACCGAGGGAGTACTCGTCCTCGGAGGAGGACGAAGAGGAAGAGGGCGAGGGGCGGGGGCCCCTCGACGGTGGGAGCTCGCGCCCCGTCGCCGGAGCCGGCTCCGGCGGCAAGGGCGGCATCGCCGGGGCGGGCCCAACGGCGCCCGCCGCGGTGCAATCGACAACGAGGGCGCGCGCGCGCCGGCGGGGGCGCCGCGCGCGCCCACGGGGCGCGCGCGGCGGCGCGCGCGCGTGCGTGCGGCAAGCGCGCGCGCGCGCGGGCGGGGCCCGCGCGCGCGGTGGCGACGTCGGGGAGGCGCGGCCGGCCGGGTGTGCCGGCCCCGCGCCGGCCTCGTCGGCCGAGGCCTCGAGGAAAAGGAAGCGCGCCTTTTCCTCTTCGAGGTAGGGGGGCTCGTTCTTCTGCTCGGTTCGGTTTTTTGATAATCGGGCATTCTAACTTTTCGTTTGTGCTTGCGCGAGGGTGGTGCCAAGCGTGCCTCCCCTCGCACCGGCCAAGGTGCGAGGGCGGACGCATCCATCCCCACCCGGTGGCGCTCGTCGAGGGCGTCGCGGGCGGGGGGCAAGTACGGCGGTGGCGGGCGAGGGCTCGCAAGGCGCGGGCGAGGCCTCGCGACCCTCGGCGGCCGGTCGGCTGCCGCCGCGCGCGCCGCCGGTCGTCGAGGAGCGGCGGGCGCCGGCGTGGCGGAGGTGCCGCCCACGGCGGCGGCGGGTGGGGGAGGTGCAGCCCGTGGAGGCCGCCGCGGCGGAGGCGCGGCTCGCGGCGCCGGCGCGGAGGGGAGGCGAGCGGGTGCTGCCCGCGGTGGCGCCCGTGGTTGTGGAGGCTCGGCGGAGGCGGTGGCCGCCGAGGAGGGCGGCCGGGCGCCGCGCCGCCGCGGAGGCGCGGCCGGAGGCGTTGGCCGCGGCGCCGCGTCCAGCGCCCGCGGCCGTGGAGTCGCAAGTGGAGGCGCCGGCGGGAGGCGACGCAAGGGCCGGCGCCCCGCCGGCGGTTCCCCGGCGGAGGTGGTGGAGGTCCCGGACGACAACTCCCCGCCGCCGGGGTGGGACCGGTGGGCGAGCTTCCCCACGCGCTCCCCCGAGCCCCAGGAGGGGGCCCTCGTGAGGCGTCGCGAGGGTCACATGGTGGCGGGGGATCGAGGACACGGCGCCGAGGCCTCGTCCTCTCGTGCCGGCCACCCCGCCCAAGTAGAGGGGGCCGCTGGCGATCCCCCTGCGTTCGCTGACGCCTGGGGGGAGCAGGAGCTCTAGGGAGAGCTCCGGAGTCACGGCGTCACGCTCGACCGCGCGCTGAACGAGGCGCTGAGGGTCCATGGCGGCCCCGCATAGCGCGTCTTCCAGGTAGGGCGTTGTTGTTCGTTTTCTTCTTTCTCTCGTTTTTGTGCGCTGTTTCTGTGTCATGGCGCTTACGGGTTTTGATTTGTGGGTGCCAGGAGCTCGAGCGCCGCGCCCACGACAAGTACGACGCCTTCGATCGGGTGAACGCCGAGCTCCACCAGCTCCGGGAGCGATGCGGCGCTTTCGACGCGCTCGCTGACGCCCTCAGGACTCCGGACGGCTGGTTGGCGTACCGGGCCGTAGCCTGGCGCGACGAACTCCCCGAGAGCTCGAGGCAGGACCCGGCGCGCCGCTCTAGCCTCGAGCGGATTTGCGCCGCCCTCATCGACCCCCGATGAGGCGCGGCGCGGTGCGCGCTCGGACCGGAGAAGACGCGCACGCTGGCGACCAACTGGGAGGCGGAGGTGGCCGGCGTCCGCGGCCGAGAACCGGGGACTCCGCTCGACGCCCGAGGGGGCACGGGCGCGGCGGCCGCCGGCCGAGGAGCGGGCGCGCGAGGCGGAGCAGCGGGCCAAGGAGGCCGACGACTTGAAGGCCGCCCTCGACGCCAAGGTCGCGGTGCTCGCCGTCGGCCGAGGAGCGCCCTCCTGCGAGGAGCGCACCGCCCGCCAAGGGGCCGAGGGGCGGCTCCGGCGGAGAGCAAGCCGCCCTCGCCGACGCCCGGTCGGCGCGGGAGCGAGAGCGCGTCGCTCGCGAGGCGGCGCGAGTGTCGCTGGAGGAGCGGAACACCGCGCTCTCCAAGGCCGAGGGCGAGGTGATTATGCTCAGCATTACAACCGCAAATCAGGAGCTGGCCCTCCAGGAGCAAGGTGAGACCGTCAAGGGCCTCGAGGGTGGCGGTCGAGGCTGAGCGCCGTGACCTCGAGGCGGAGAGGAAGCAAGTTGAAGGTGAGCTGCTGCTTGACTCCTGTTTGGTTGGTTTTCTGTTTGGGAATTCGCATTCCTTTTTTTGATTTCTTTCTTGTCTTGGTGACTCCAGGCTTGCGCGCCGCGCTGGGACACGTGGTTGAGCGGGCCGAGGCACGCTGGACCTCCTACGACTCCTCCGAGCGGGGAGTTGCGGAAGGCCGCGTGATGCGGCCCTCGAGACACTCGCCCGGCCGTGGAGGAAGGTGAAGCGCGGGCGGAAGCTCGGCGGCCGGCCCGCCTGCGCGCCCTTGGCGGCCACGTCACCGAACGGATGCGCCGGGCGTTGTGTCTTGGCGTCCAGAAGGCCCTCGGAGTGTTACGGTCCCACTACGAGGTCAACTTCGAGGCACTGGCAGAGGGCTACGTCGTTCCCGAGGGCGTCGAGGATGAGGTGGCGATGGAGCACGTGGACGCGCTCGCCGCTGATGCCGCCGGGTCGCTCGCTGAAGCCTTCGAGGAGTTCCTCTTCCGGACGCCGGCCGACACCGCCGCTCCTCCTGCCTGAAGACAGCTGGGCGCTTGGCCCGTTTTTATTTGTGTATCAGTATTCTGGCCACGCGGTCTTTGTAAATAAACAAGTTATCTTGATCGTAAACATTTGTTGATACGAAATGAAGTCTTTTGTTTATTGCGCTTTTTGTTTCTCCTTCTTCCTGAGTAGATTCTAGTTAGGGGAGTTCGATTTTCGCGGGGGGCCTGCTGGGTTGGAGGCGAGAGAGAAGGGCCGTATCCTCGCGACGTAGGCTATCTCTGACTCGCGCGCTCCTTCCGCTAGGCCGCCTGCGCCCTGTTCGAATCGTTGCTCGGGGTTGAAGTAGAAAACAAACTTAGCGCGTGTGAGTTGCTTTATTTTTGCGTGAAAATGGGACCATTTGGGGGGGGGGGGTGCCCCCCGCGAGCCCCCGAGGGTAACTTGGGTTTTCGAGAGGAAAGCCGAGTTGCCCTTTTGATTAGACTTGAGGCGTTTACATAGTTGTCACCAACCGTGGCGTTGGTCGTATGATTTTTACAACAAAAAATGCTTGGAAATCCTAGCTAGGGGTAGAAGCGACGTAGCTGTTGGATGTTCCAAGCGTTGGTGACCTCTTCACCGTCCTCGTTGGCCAGCTTGTACGTGCCGGGCTTGAGTACCTTCACCACGACGTAGGGTCCCTCCCATAGGGGCGATAGCTTGTGGCGCCCTCGGTTGTCTTGGCGTAGCCTTAGGACCAGATCCCCTTCGCTGAAATCCCGCCGGCGTATCTTGCGTGCTTGGTAGCGCCTGAGGGACTGTTGGTACCTCGCGGAATGCATCAAGGCCACGAGGCGTGCCTCGTCGAGCTGATCCAGCGAGTCCTCGCGGGCTCGGCCGGTTGGCATCCTCGTCATAGCCTCGAACCCTGGGCGATCCGTATTCTAAGTCCGTGGGGAGGACGGCCTCCGCGCCATGGACTAGGAAAAACGGGGTGAACCCGGTGGCTCGCTCGGGGGTAGTCCTTAGGCTCCACACAACCGCCGGTAACTCTTGGAGCCATTTTCAACCGCATTTGTTTAGCCGGTCGAAAATTCCGGGCTTAAGGCCTTGTAAGATCATGCCATTGGCACGCTCTACTTGGTCGTTGGTCCGTGGGTGTGCCACGCCTGCCCAATCCACATGGATGTGGAACTTGTCGCGAACTCCAAGAACTTCCTCGCCCGTGAACCGGGACCCATTGTCCGTGATGATGGAGTTTGGCACTCCAAAGCGGTAGACGATGTCGGTGAAGAATGTTACCGCCGCTGCTCGCCCCGAGATTCGTGATGGGGCGCACCTCCACCCACTTGGAGAATTTGTCGATCGCGACCAACAGGTGGGTGAAGCCCCCGGCGCCTTCCGCGGGGGCCCGACGATGTCCGGCCCGCACACGGCAAATGGCCACGTTACGGGGATGGTCGCAGGGCATGGGCGGGCGAGGTTGGACTTGCGGGTGTAGAAGCGGCACCCTTCGCAAGTGCGTACGATCTCTCGCCGGCGTCCGCAACCGCGGTAGGCCGATAAAAGCCCCGGCGGAACGCGTTGCCGACGAGGGTGCGAGGCGCGGCGTGGTGGCCACGGATTCGGCGTGGATGTCCCGTAGGAGCTCGCGCCCGTCGGGGATGGGCACGCACCGCCGCGAGATGCCGGGAGGCGGCGCGCTTGTACGGCGCGCCGTCAACGAGGGCAAAGGACTTGGCCATCCCGGCGATGCGCCCGGCCGCGGCCGGTCCGCGGGGAGTTCCCCTCGAGCCATCCGGGCGGTGTATTTGTCACGCCAACTGCTTTGACGGGGCCGGCTCGATGTCCATCGCGTCGGCCTCGTGGGAGCCATACCCCTCGAGGAGGGAGAGCACGTACGCCTCGTTCGAGGGGTCCTCGTCCATGGGTTCCGCACCTCGCTGGATTCGAGGGAGCCCCCGAGGGTTCGTCGTGACTCGAGGGGTGGGGCTCGAAGACGACCGAGGGCTGAGCGACGTCGCGCGCGCGTTCGTCGGGGGACGGTGATCCGCCCGGACGCAATCTTGGCCGGCCTCGTCCGCCTCCTCGTTGTACCGGCGGGGCACATGGTTGAGCTCGATGCCGTAGAACTTGTCCTCGAGGGCCCGCACGGCTTTGCGGTTGGCCTCCATCTTGTCGTCATGGCGGCTCGCCTTCTTCATGACTTGATCGATTACGAGCCGCGAGTCCACCCGCACGTCGAGGCGCTTGACGCCTAACTCAACGGTGATTTTGAGGCCGCGAGAGGAGGGCCTCGTATTCAGCCATATTGTTAGACGCGGGGAAGTGGAGGCGCACCGCGTACCGCATGTGTTCCCCGAGGGGTGACACGAAAAGGAGCCCGCGCCCGCCCCTGTTTTCATCACCGAGCCGTCGAAGAACAAAGTCCAGCACTCTGCTTGGATCTGTGGCGGCGGCGCTGCGTGTCCGTCCACTCGGCCGACGAAATCGCCAAGATTTGGGATTTGACGGCCTTGCGCGGGGCGTAGGCGATCCCGCCCGCCGCGTCGAGATTGTGGATGATCTCCCCCGGCGGGAAGGAGGAGACCACCGTGGCGGGGTGGGCCTCGAAGTAGTGGCGGAGCTTGCGCCGCGCAAGGACTACCGTGTATAGCAACTTCTCGGACCCGGGGGTAGCGCGTCTTGGTGTCCGACAGACCTCGCCGATGTAATAGACTGGCCGCTGTACAGGCAAGGCGTGCCCTTCCTCCGTGCGCTCCACGACGATCGCGGCGCTGACCACCTGGGTGGTTGCGGCCACGTAGAGCTGCAGGGGTTCGCCGCCTTGCGGTGGCGTGAGAATCGGGGCGTGCGCTAAGGACGCCTTCAGTTTGTCGAGCGCATCCTGGGCCTCGGCGGTCCAGGAGAAGCGCTCGTGCTTCTTGAGTAGGCGGTAAAGGGGCAAGCCCTTTTCACCGAGCCGTGAGATGAAGCGGCTCAAGGCGGCAAGGCACCCCAGCACCTTCTGCACCCCTTTGAGGTCCCGGATCGGACCCATTCGTTCGAGGGCCGCGACCTTTTCGGGGGTTGGCCTCGATTCCCCGTTGGGAGACGATGTATCCCAGGAGCATGCCCCGCGGCACTCCAAAGACACACTTTTCGGGGTTTAATTTGACCCCATTGGCCCGTAGGCGGCCGAATGCGATGCCAAGGTCGCCAACCAAGTCGTCCGCCTTCTCGGTCTTTACGACGATGTCATCTACGTACGCCTCGACCGTCCGCCGATGTGATCCCCGAAAACGTGCCGCATGCGCGCCGGGTATGTCGCACCCGTGTTTCGGAGGCCAAACGGCAGCGTGACGTAGCAGAACATCCCGAACGGCGTGATGAACGAAGTCGCGAGCCGGTCGGACTCCTTCATCTTTATTTGGTGATACCCGGAGTAAGCATCAAGGAAGCAAAGCAATTCACACCCAGCCGTTGAATCAACGATTTGATCAATACGTGGCAAAGGAAAAGGAACTTTAGGACATGCTTTATTAAGACTAGTGTAGTCAATACACATCCGCCACTTCCCGTTCTTTTTCTTTACAAGCACTGGGTTGGCTAGCCACGTTGGGTGGAACACCTCCTTGATGAACCCGGCCTCGAGGAGCTTCCCGCGGCCTCCGCTCCGATTGCCCGTCGCCACTCCTCGTCGAAGCGGCGCGGCCGTTGCTCGCACGACACGGGCGTGAGGCAGGATGTCAAGGGAGTGCTCGGCGACCTCCCTCGGGATGCCTGGCATATCCGAGGGGCTCCACGCGAAGATGTCGGCGTTAGCGCGGAGGAAGTCGACGAGCACCACTTCCTATTTGGGATCGAGGGTGGAGCTGACCCTCAACGCCTTGCCCTCGGGGGCAGAAGGGTCGAGGGGGACCTCCTTGGTCTGCTCCGCGGCCTCGAAGGTGCCGGTGTGCTTGGCGGCGGAGTCGAGGTCTTCGTTGACCATCTTCTCCAAAGTGGTCACCAGCGCTTCATCCAGCGCCAGTGCCTCTGCGTGCTCCACGCACTCGACGTCGCAGTCGAATGCGTGCTCGATGGACGAGCCCACGGTGATGACGCCGTTTGGTCCTGGCATCTTCATCTTCAAGTAGGTATAGTTGGGGACCGCCATGAATTTGGCGTAACAGGGTCGCCCAAGTATAGCGTGGTAGGCTCCCTTGAACCCCACCACCTCGAAGGTGAGGATCTCCTTGCGGAAATTCTTTGCGGTGCCAAACCAAACGGGCGGTCGATCCGCCCGAGGGGCCGGACCCGCTTGCCGGCGCGATGCGCGTGGAACGGCTTCGTGGCCGGGGCCGCGCTCGGTCCAACCCGATCCCCATCAAGCGCAGCGTATGCGTGTAGAGGATGTTGAGGCTGCTGCCTCCGTCCATCAAGACCTTCGAGAACCGCGCGTTCCCGATGATGGGGTCGACCACCAGCGGGTATTGGCCCGGGTTGGGGACGCGGTTCGGGTGGTCCTCCCGGCTGAAGGTGATGGCGTCCTCCGACCAATTGAGGAAGGAGGGAGGCGCCTTCTCCGCGGCGAGGACCTCGTGCCGCTCCTTCTTGCGCTGGCGGGTCGACATGTCGACGGTTGGCCCCCCAAAGATGAGGAACACGTTTTCCACGGCGGGGGAAGCCGCCGGCGTCGCCGTCGCCTCCGTCTTTCTTGGCCTCTCGCCTCCTTCGCGGCGGCGCGGCCATAGAACTTCTTGAGCATATCGCACCTTGCTCAAGGGTGTGGTTTTCGGGGTCTTGTGGTAAGGACATGGCTTTTTTAGCATGTCATCAAACACCCCCGGACCTCGAGGGGCCGGTCGAGGGCCCCGTCGAGCCGGTCAACGCCGAGGGCCTCGGCATTACCGCCGTCGCGCCCCCGCTCCCCGCGCGCACCTCGCGGCGCGCGCTTCTTTCCCTTCTTGCCCCGCTTGTCGTTGCGAGTGGGGCTCCTTGGACTTGCCGCCCCGCGGGCGCGTCCTCCGAGCGCCTGCCCTTCTTGCCGTCAAAGATCACCCCCACGGCCTCTTCTCCGGAGGCGAAGCCGGGTGGCGATGTCGAACAACTCATTGGAGTCCGCGGGCGGGCTGCGTCCCGGCCCTCCCGCACGAGGTCCCGCACGTGGTGCCCTCGAGGAAGGCCTCGCACAATTTCGGATTGCGCCACGCTCGGGAGCTCCGTGCGCCGCTTGGAGAAGCGCCGTATGAAGTCCGCGCGCCGACTCGCCGGGCCTCGTGTGCGGAGCGCGGGTCCCATGAATTTCCGTGGCGCACGTACGTGCCCCGGAAGTTACCCACGAACGTGCGGACCGAGATCATCCCAATTGTGGATTTGGTGGCGGGCAAGTGCTCGAGCCATGTCCGGCCGCATCGCCGAGGTGCGGGGGCAAGTTGCGGATGATGACCTCGTCGCTGGTGGCCCCACCCACCGGCAAGCCAAGCGGTAGTCGTTGAGCCACACGCGGGGGTCCGTCTCCCCGTTGTACTTGACGATGGTCGAGGGTTGGCGGAAGCGTTGGGGGAACGTCGCTGCGCGGATCTCCCGGCTGAACACACGGGTCCCTGGGGGCTCCGGCGTCGGGGAGCGGTCCTCGCCGCTGTCGTAGCGTCCGCCCCGTCGAGGGTGGTAGCCCACGCGGCCGCTCGCGCGTCCGCCCCGCTCGTGCGCCCGGCGTTGATGACGTTGCGGGCGTCGCCATCCGGCGCCTGCGTGCGTCAAGGAGCCGCTCCTTGGCCGGCGTGCGTCCCGGGTTGGCGGGTCGCCCCCGCCGCCCCCCCCTGCGTGGACCGAGGGTTCGCCCCCCGGTGCGGCTCCGTCGTCCCGCGCATCCCCCTGTTGGCGGATGCGTGATGCCGAGCTCTCGGCCGCCGGACGGCCGCTTGCTCGATGAGAGTCTGCACCTCGCGGTGCGGTCTCGCGCCTCGGGGGTCGAGGGTGCCGGCATGGCCCGCGGCAGCCGTCGCGGCGGCAATGAGCTTTTGGCTCGCCGCGGGGTGCGTCCGCGTTGTCGACGTTGGGGTCGGTGTTGATACGGTCACGGACCCTGTTTGCCCGGCTCCCGCGCGCGTTCACCGCGCGCGGAGGCTTCCCCTCGCCATTGAGGCACGGAGCGCCCGCACCGTCCGTATTCCTCCACCGGCTTGGCCTCGAGCTCGCGGGCTTGGGCCGGTTGCGCGTCGCGTCGGCCCCGAAAGAAGAGCGCTTGGTCCTCGCGGCCGGGCGCGTGGCGATCCCCAGGGCGGTGCGTGACCTCCCCGTCTCTAGCGCCCACCGCACCGGCGGCATTGGGCGGGTCGTTGGTGATGACAACGTAGCACTCCCCGCGCGGGATCGTAACTCCCGATGCTGGAGTCGTCGGAGCAACCGAACCGGTAGTCCGTAGCGTCGAGGAAACACCCGAACATGAGCGGGTCCCGCACGCCGGAGAAGTCCCATTCCGCGTACCCGTGGCGGTTGGCGGGCGGCAACGCGTCGAGGGAACCCGGGGGACGACTCGTCACCCGCCGAGGCGCCGGGATCCCCGGCGACGAAGACGTGACGGCCGGGCGGAACCCGCGCATCGTGGTGTTGACGTTGGCATTGTAGGCCGACGTGGCACCACGCGGCCGATGGGGATGCGCGGTCGAGAGACCGTGCGCCGTCCCGCCGGGATGGTGGTCATCGTGACGGCGGGCACACCGTGCCGAGAGGCGGCGCGCTCGGCCGCCGCCGCTCGGGACCGCGCACGGCGCGAACGCGGCCCCGAGCGGCGGCGGCGTCGTGGCGTCGACGGGCTCGCGGCATCCGTGCTGCGGGCGTCCGCGCCGTGGTGGTGCGTGCGGCGGGGACCGGGAGCGGACCCGGCCTGGCGCCGCGCGCGGAGCTCCTCACGGTTGGTGAGGCGCATGAGGTAGCCGTTCCCCGTGGCCCGAAAGTTCGGGGCCCCCGAAGCGACCCTCGAACCCCGGCGGGGAGGGGGGTCCGAGCTACCCATGCGTAGCGTGTACCACGGTACTCAGTGCGGATCACCATGGAGGGAGTTGGCGGAATGACCTTAGGCGCTCAGATTGCCCCACGGTGGGCGCCAGCGTCGGTGCGGAATATGGTCCCGACACTAACCAGTAGAAAGCGCCGAGGTCTATCCCTCAATGGTCGATGCTAAGCAATAAGAGACACGGGATTTATCCTGGTTCCGGCCGAGGGGGCCGTACGTCCAGCAGTGGTGTGCTCTAGGCACTATATTGCTCAGCACCGGGGGTGCCTGTAGTGGGGCTGCTACAAGCGAGGCGGGAGAGGAAGCGTGGCTTCCAAGTCCCTGGTGTAGTGGCTGAAGATGTTGTGGGAGAATTGGAGGGCAAGTGCGTGGCGCAACTTTGTCTCCCGTTGTGTTGTGTCTGTCTCTTTCCGTGTTCTTTTTTGTCTCCCCGCGGCGGGGAGGGTTCGTCCCCCTTTTATAGATCAAGGAGGGAGCGAATCACATGCGTGCCGCGCTATATAGCTAAGTGAAGGGGCGTGACGTGCTATGTCGGAGAGTGGGTGAAAGTGCATCTAGGCCCCTAAGTGGATTTTGGTGAATTGAATGACAAGGCGATTAAAGGACTAATGCTTTTGTCTAAGATCGTGAGCAGGTGTTCATTATATATTCATGAGCTACTCTTGAAGTATTTTAAATATGGATGTATTTTATGGCTCACATCTACAAAGATAAGTATTTGGTGCAAGGCTTCATGAGTTTATTAAAAGAGAACAAGATGATGAGTGTACATTTCATGGTTCTAAAAATGGAAGCTTGCATATCCGTTGTCAATCAAGATCAAGCATTTGAAGCGGGACTTTCAAATGAAGGCTAATTGCGTGTGAAGCAAAGTGGAACTCAAAGTGGATTGGATAAGTGATGAAGAGATCAACCGAGATGTCTAGGGTGAGGGACTAAGCAATCTTTGGGGCCGTAGCTAAGCCGCCATAAGTGTTTTGCTAGGGTGAAGGTCTAGCATCCGTGGGGTCTTCAAGTATCATATTCAAACCTTAATCGAGGGAAGCTTTGCAAGTCATCAACTCGTTAAGATTGGCAACATGGAGTGGCCATGGATCAAAGTGTGCATTCTTATGCTATATGGAAAGATCCTAAGTCACTAGCTCAAGTATGGACATGCTCAAGTCAAAGGCTATGTTGAAAGCCCTCAAGTGGTTATCGATCAAGTATGGCAAGAATTGAAGATTGTTCAAGCTCAAGAGGTCATCAAAGCTCTTTTACTCTTTTCTTGAGTATAGGTACGCCGTACTATCAAGAGGGATGCAACTTAGCAAGTTGACCAAGTCAAAGTGCTCTTTAGTTGACCTAAGTGAGATCTAGCCCTTGAGTGTGCTAACTAACCCTCCTAACCTAACCGGGTCATTTCATCTTGGTGGTGAAGTGCTAGTTTCCTTAAAAAGGGTTTTGGGGCAACTCGGGGCCGACCGGGGTCCGACGGTCGGAGGGGCCCGCCTCGACCGGTGCCGCTAGCCCAACGGCTAGTTTTTCATACACCGGTCCGTCGGTGTAGGGCACCTTCGACGCCGGTGCCGCCGGGTCTAACGGCTAGTTTTCTTCTTTGAGGGGTATAAATACCCCAAGCCCTCTTCGGGTGAGGGTTGCCGCTTCTAGTGTTGTTGCTTCGAGATCCCAAGCCATTTCTAACTAGCTCTAAGCCTTAGTGGCTCTCCCCAACCATCTCTTTGTGAGATTTGTGGATTCAAGCCATCATTTTTGTGTTGGGTTGAGAAAGTGAGCCTAGGAGTGACTTTGTGAGTTAACAAGAGCGAGTTCCATAGCTTGAGCACTTTGGTTACGGGTCTACAAACTTTGGTGCATTTGTTACTCTTGGAGGTTTGCCTCCTAGACGGCTAGGTGTCGCCGGCTAGCTCCCAAGGTTGTGGTGAGCAAACAGGAAGTTTGTGAGGGCTGCGATCTTGCCTCTTCGTGGAAAAGATCACCTTAGTGGAAAGGAGGAAAGTGGTTGAAAGAGACCCGGCTTGTTGTGGGAATCGTCCCTTACAAGCTCCTCAACGGAGACGTAGCCATTCCTCAGTGGGTGGTGAACTTCGGGAAACAAATCCTTGCTTCCTCGTGTGGTTCTTCTCTCTAAGTTGTTTTTCTAGCATATATCATTTGCTTCCGCTTCGATCTACTTGGGTGTGTTACTTGTGTGTGCGGGGGCTCATTACTGCGCTTGTGATCATCTACAAGAGCCACACCCCGAGTTTGGTTCGTGCTAGAAGCCAAGAGGCGCTTGAAGTTGTTTTTGCGGGTTCTTCGTGCTACACCGGTCCGATCAGGTGAGGTGCACCGGCCCGACCGGTGTCATCCGTGAAGACCGGTGCTTGACCGGTCGACCGGTCACCACCACCGGTCGACCGGTGGAGCACTCGTCGGCTCAAGTGATTTGGGGGAAAAAGTTTAATTCGGCCGTCACGCCTATTCAACCCCCCCCTTCTAGGCGACATCAAGGTCCTTTCGGTGGGCGGCCGTCCGGACGATCCTTGCAGCGATCCGGCCATCATGGCCTATCTTGTACCCGAACAGTGGCGGTTCGAGGGTAGAAGGGCGGCGGATGGTGGTGATGTCTTCTGATAGGCTCGAGGGAGCTGCTGACGTTGGCCCGTACGGAGTACAGGAGTAGGTAAACCGCATCCCGTTCCAATACGTTCCACGGTCTTTGGAGTCGTTGCTACGGCGCCGGCATGCGCCCGCACGCGCGGGGGCGGCAGCCATACCGTAATAGTAGCAGGGATGGCGCTCCACCGACCTAGCGCCTCCACCTAACCCCCGGGGGTCACAAGAAAGCAAATCGAGGGTGCGGCCGGCCCCCCCTTCGAGGGCTCGGCGCGTTAGCCGTCTGGGAGCGGAGTGCACGGCGGTCACGGGGATCGGCACCGGTCCTCGCCGCACGCTCCCTCCCCACAAGGTGATGGGGATGGACTCCCTCCTGGGGAGTTGGTGCGGCGACGCGGGCGCGAGCCCCGGCGCATGATGGCGCCGTCCCGCCGGTGTTAGGGCGTTAAATGCCCGCGTACGGGGGCGGGGCGCACGCGTGCGAGGTGCCCTCGAGCGAGGCGGACCCCGGTCGAGGGCGGGGCGGACCCTCGAGCGAGGCGGGGCCTCGCTCGAGGGGGAGCGAGCCCTCGACCGAGGCGGAGCCTCGCCGAGGGAAGCGCACCCCCTCGAACGGGACCGAGCCCGCTCGAGGGAGGCGCGCATCCTCGAGCGAGGCGAAGCCTCGCTCGAGGGGATCTTCAAGAGGGCCGCCTTGGTGGGCCGTTGAGGTCCCCTGCGGCATGGGCCGTACCGCATGGTTAGGCGAAGTGTGTTTGGCTTTGTTGCGGGTTTTAAGTGGGGATTTCCCCGTTGTTAAAGGGGACCCCTAGGGCTGTCTCCGACATGCTGTGCCCGTGTCATGTCCCAGGCGCCATCGACTACTTGAAGACGGAGAGGAAGGAATACACTTATGTTTATTTTGTTTGAATGTATGACTAGTGGGCCACGTTGGTCAGCTTGTGGCTGGAGATAAAAACCAACGTGTAAACTGAATGACTCATCGTATTATGAATTAAGACAGAGTAGAGCTCTAGGGGTTTAGGGTCCTCTGCCCTTACCCGGCGAATTCCGATTCCTTCTGTCGTGATCAAGTCGACGGCGAGTCGCCGGCGACCACGAGTGTGTCATTTGGTATCAGATTCGGTGTATCCTCGGCGCACGTGGGTCAAGGATCCGGTATTCCGTCGGTCAGTCTCGCAACGCATTGGTAGGGTGAGATCGAGTTCGTGTGTCGCGAATCACCGACCACAACTCTTGATTTCCCCATAATTCCAAGGCGCACGGATTGATTTGCGGGGATTCTAACTCACCACGTTCGATTTCCAACAAATTAGCGACAGATTCGTGGTGGTGAGGGTTGCTTAGCATAATCTGGGTGTAAAATTCCGGAAACCTAATCGAATTTGGGCGCGGCGGCGTGGGAGACCGGAATCGACTCGGGTTGCACAGCGCGTCTACGTGTAAAATCCCTTGGTCGTCCCTAGTATCGGGTGGCGGTGGAGTTCAGGGCGAGTGAAATGGCAAGGGAGAGATCCTGAGTTGTCCGTCTGGACTAGTGGCGTGTGGTGGCAGTGATTGAGTTCTAGGCACCACGTCGAACATCTCTGATGCAGGTTCGAGGTTTTGTGTGTGACTGCTGTATTCCCTCGGCTTCGAGTGACTGTAAGAGTTCCTCATCTGTGGGGATTCATCAAATCTCGAGCTGTTCGCTTGGCTTCGGGTGTGGTCATTATGGCGCCTCCTAAGCCCTCGGTACAGACCCAATTCGTGCTCAGCAGGATGCAAGAGCGCGAGGAACAAGATGAAGCACGGTGGAACCAGGTCACAGATAGTCTGGACATGTTATTTGCCAAGGTGGGATAGATTGATGTTAACCAACAAAAGTTAGACACAAGATTTGACAGGACCTCCAAAGTGTTGGAACAAATGCTACTGGCCAAGCTGTGCCTAAACTTACCATGGCCCAGATGGATACAGGACAAGAACCACCAAGTCCCACATCATCTGAAAATTCACTGGATAATCCATTTTTTCAGTACAAGGCTAAGGAGAGTGTTGCAGGTCAAGGATCCAAGTTTGGGATGTCATCACGCTGGAAAGGGAAGGAGGATAATGGTTATCTGAAAGTAACTCTACCCAAGATGTCTTTTCCTCAGTTCACAGGAAAAAATCCTTCAATTTGGGTTGACAAGTGTCAAGACTATTTCAAAATCTTCAACATACCAAAAGGGATGTGGGCAACTTATGCTTCTATGAATATGGATGACAATGCAGCTAAATGGCTGCATATTTACAAAAGAAAGCGTGGTTTGGGTGACTAGAGTACTTTTGTTCAGGTTGTTGAAAGAAAATTTGGTACCAATGATTACAGAGAGGCATTAAATCAAATTTTGGAGTTACATTACATTGATTCTCTGGAATCTTATATTCTGCAATTTGAAGATTTACAATATCAGGTGTCTATACACAATTCTGACTTTGGGGAACTGTTTTTTGTCACTCAATTCATTAGAGGGCTCAAGATTGAAATCAATAGTGTGGTCCAGTCTCAAATACCTGATTCTATGGAAAGAGCAATTCTTCTGGCCAGAATACAACAACAAGTTATGGATAAAGGGAAATCTAGATGGCAGAGAACAGCTCACACAGCTAAGGTTGTACAACAAATGACTAAAGGTGACAACAAGGTCAACAATACACCACCAAATTTGTGGAGAGAAAGACAGACCAGAGATTACAGAAGAGCTAATGGATTGTGCTATTTCTGTGTTGAACCTTATGATGCCAACCACAAAAATACATGCACCAAAAGACCTATACAGCAAGCACAAGCTAATGCATTAATATTAAATGATCTAGATGCAGTGCTTACGGAAGAAGTACTAAATCAATTGGCAATTGAAGATACTCTAGCTGCAGATTTCTGTCATTTATCCTTGAATGCTATGTCAGGCACTGAAGTGGGGGAAGCCTTGAAAGTGAGAGCAATAGTAAACAACAAGGTGATGTTGATCTTGATAGATAGTGGTAGCTCTCATAGCTTTGTCAGTGAAAAGTTTCTGAACACTGTGGGCATTGTTCCTACACCTACAGTTCCAAAACAGGTGAAGCTGGAAAAATGGAGAACTGCTACTCACTGATCATGTGGTAAAGGGGTTGCAGTGGTGGACAAATGGGCATACTCTACAGAATGACATGAGAGTATTGCCACTAGGGACTTATGATGCCATACTAGGATATGACTGGCTCAAACTTCATAGTCCAATGCAGTGTCACTGGGATAACAGAACAATCCAATTTGTGCATGAAAGCAAGGACATTACCATTTAGGGAGTGCAATCACCAGGACCACACTTACATGAAATGTCATGTGATCAATTGCTCAAATGGACCAAGGTAAATGATATATGGGCTGTGGCTGTAGTAGAGACTGTGGACTTAAAACCAGCTGCTGAATCACAAGAAGAAATACACTCCTTACTGCAAGAATTTAAGGATTTGTTTGAAC
Organism: Cenchrus americanus; assembly: GCA_947561735.1. Taxonomy (NCBI): domain Eukaryota; kingdom Viridiplantae; phylum Streptophyta; class Magnoliopsida; order Poales; family Poaceae; genus Cenchrus; species Cenchrus americanus. The sequence goes on along the minus strand of OX387240.1, from coordinate 3,966,656 downwards.
AACCCACAAATCTGCCTCCAGCCAGGTCTTATGATCATCAGATACCTTTACTCCCTAATTCTGTACCTGTCAATTCAAGACCTTATAAGTACTCTACACAATATAAAGATGAAATTGAAAGGCAGGTTAAGAATTGCTAGCAGCAGGTTTAATTTGTCACAGTACCAGTCCATTTGCTAGTCCAGTGCTGTTGGTGCTTAAAAAAGATGGTAGTTGGAGATTTTGCGTGGATTATAAAAAATTGAATGCTATGACCATCAAAAATAGGTTTCCAATGCCTCTGGTCGATGAAATTTTGGATGAATTGGCTGGAACAAGATATTTTTCCAAGCTAGATATGCATTCAGGCTACCATCAAGTGAGAATGCAGCAAGGTGGGGAGTACAAGACTGCTTTCAAGACCCATCAAGGGCACTATCAGTTCAAGGTAATGCCCTTTGTCCTCACTAATGCACCAGCAACATTTCAATGCATCATGAATGAGGTGCTAGCTCCTTTCTTGCGTAAATTTGTGATGGTGTTCCTAGATGACATTCTGGTCTATAGTCATACATGGGAAACTCATATGGCTCACTTAAGGCAAGTTCTGTTGAAGTTGAGGGAACACAAACTATATATGAAATCCAGCAAGTGTTCTTTTGCTCAGATCCAGCTAGAATATCTTGGGCACATAATTTCTGATAGAGGGGTGGCCATTGATCCAAGTAAAACTGAGGATATGTTAAAATGGCCAGTACCTACTAATGTCACTGAGCTTAGAGGTTTTCTGGGCTTAACTGGGTATTACAGAAAATTTGTGAAGTATTATGGGGTGATAGCCATACCATTAACTCAGTTATTGAAGAAAAACCAGTTTATATGGAGTGAGCAAGCTCAAGAGGCTTTTGAGGCTCTGAAACAGGCTATGGTCAGTACACTAGTGCTAGCATTACCAGATTTTCAGCAATCCTTCATTGTTGAGACAGATGCATGTGAGTCAGGCATTGGAGCTACACTGTTACAGAAAGATCAACATGTTGCTTTTCTAAGTAAAGCACTGTCTAACCAACACAAGCATCTTTCCATATATGAAAAAGAATTCTTGGCACTCATCATGGCAGTTGATAAGTGGAGGCAATATTTACAGCACCAAGAGTTTATTATTAGGACTGATCATAAAAGTCTTGCATATTTGATAGAACAAAATCTGCATTCTGATATGCAAAGGAAGGCCATGGCTAGACTAATGGGTCTACAATTTAAGGTGGTTTACAGACAAGGCAAAGAAAATATACCAGCTGATGCATTGTCAAGGATGCCTCACTTGTTTGCTGTGAAAGCTATATCTTCACCACAACAAGTTTGGCTTCAAGAAGTTCTTAATTCTTATGCCACAGATTCCCAAGCTCAACAGTATTTGACTCAATTGGCAGTTCACAGTCCTAATGCTCAAGGGTATGCTTTAGGACAGATCAAATACAAAGGGAAAGTGTGGGTGGCTCAAAATTCAGCAGTGAGAACCAAAATCATTAAAGCCCTGCATTCAAGTGCCATTGGAGGTCATTCTGGCATTCAGGACGCATTTCACAGAGTTAAGCGTTTATTTCACTAGCATGGTTTGAAGCTGGATGTAGAAGATTTCGTCAAACAGTGTGTTGTCTGCCAACAAGCTAAACACTCTAATACCTTACCACCTGGGCTGCTGCAACCTTTGCCTATTCCTCAAGGGGCATGGCAAGATATATCCATGGACTTCATAGAAGAACTCCATAAATCTGATGGATGCACTGTAATACTGGTAATTGTGGATAGGTTCACCAAGTATGCTCATTTTGCCCCACTCAGACATCCATTTACAACAAAGACAGTGGCAAGAGTGGTATTTGATACTGTGGTGAAACTTCATGGATTACCTCATTCTATTGTATCTGATAGGGACAATGTATTCACGGGTACTTTTTGGAAGGAATTGTTTACTTTGGTGGGAAATAAGCTAATTATGAGCTCAACATATCATCCACAAACAGATGGATAGATAGAGAGAGTGAATCAGTGTCTGGAAATGTACGTAAGGTGTGCAGTGTATGATGATCCTAAAAAGTGGAGATCTTGGCTGGGGCAAGCGGAGTTTTGGTACAATTCATCTTACCGTACTTCTTTGGGCTGCTCACCTTTCAAAGCTCTCTATGGGACTGAATCGAATATGGGTCTTATGCCAGTGGTTACTTCAGCAGTTTCTACCACAGTAGCTGACACTGTGCAGGAGTTGCAGCAACAAGCATCAGCTCTGAAAGAACACTTGGCTAAAGCCCAAAACAGAATGAAGACATCAGCTGATAGAAAGAGACGTGATCAGGAGTATCAGGTGGGGGGACATGTGCTATTGAAACTACAACCATATGCTCAATCCTCCCTGGTCAACCGTCCATATCCAAAGCTAGCATTCAAGTATTTCGGGCCATATCAAGTTCTGGAGCGTGTGGGCAAAGCAGCATACAAGCTGGATCTGCCTGAAGGCTCTCTTATCCATCCAACGTTTCAAGTCTGCCAAAAACCATTTTTGCCTAACTTTACACCTGTGTTTTCTGAGTTACCCAAAGTTACAGAGCTCGACGACCGGGAGATACTGCCAGAGACGGTTCTACAACGTCGTCTAGTGAAGAAGGGGGGCAAGGCAGTGCCACAAGTGCTCATCAAGTGGACTTGCTTACCAGCAGTAGCAGCCACTTAAGAGGATTGGTACGCTTTTCTGAAGAGGTTTCCAGGAGCGCTTGCTGGAGGACCAGCAAGTTCTGAAAGGGAGGGGAAGATGTCATGTCCCAGGCGCCATCGACTAATTGAAGACGGAGAGGAAGGAATACGCTTATGCTTATTTCGTTTGAATGTATGACTTGTGGGTCACGTTGGTCAGCGTGGCTGGAGATATAGCGTGTAAACTGAATGAACTATCGTATTATGAATTGAGAAGAGCAGAGCTCTAGGGGTTCAGGGTCCTCTGCCCTTCCCCAGCGAATTCCGATTCCTTTTGTCGTGCTCACGTCGACAGCGACTAGCGGGCGGCCACAGGTGTGTCAGCCCGGTGGCAGGTTGAAGAGAAGTCGACGGCTTCGTGTTCGCGAAGCTGGGGAACGAGCAAGCGGCATGGTAGCCACTGCCGGTGGCCTGGCTCCGCCTCAGATCGAGGGAGCGAGCAGAGCACGCGCGCGACGCATCAGTCTCGGCCCGTCCGTCGTAGCGCATTGTGCACGCGCGCGGGCACCGGGGGAGGCGACGGCGCCACGTCCGCGGCGCCGCCGTGGACGCCGTGCCGTGCGAGGGCGCGGTGAGCGCGGCGATCCCATGCGGCGACGGTGGTGCGTACCGTTGCGCGGCGCGTCTTTGCGGCCTGACGGCCGGTCATGGAGCGCCCCGGTTTCATGGCAATGGGTCGTGATGGAACCGATGGCGAATCTAGAATTTTAGCTTAGGGTATGCCGCTCAAAAAAATTTCATATACAATTCGGTAAATCGGTATTTATTGTATAATGTAATTTGGTATATATATCCACTAAATAACATAATAATACTTAAATTCATGGAATAAGTAAAACCATCAAATATAAATAGTTTCAAAAGACACCTATAAATGTATATAGGTACAATAGAGTACCAAAGACTTACGATGCTATTTTGTGGACGAATTTATTCTACACTTTCGAATGGACATAAATGTATTGATTATATCATCTTCATCAAATTTAAAGAACACATGATTTTTTTAAAGCCAAAGAATAATTGAATCTCACCTTAACAATTGTGATCACAAATTCAACTAGATGTCGCCGCCGGTGCACTCAAAGGACCGGCATGCAACGGGGATGGCGAGAGGCGGGGACGTTTGGTGATCCGGTGACCGTGAGGGGTGCCTCGATCTGGATCGTAACGGCGGCACGACACACGGCGAGACGACTATGCATGAATGGCGTGTTGAAGATGCGATCCGAGTCTCTCGTAATTCCGTCCGTGCGTGAGTCCTTCCGTCCGCCGTCGCACATCGCATAGGTAGCGTGCCCCTCGTGGCCGCATGGGCTCGACGTACACTCGACCTCGCTTGCTCTAGTACGCCGTGTTGCTGCTTGGTTGGGCTTTGGCGGTTTGACGTGTATGTTTATTTTTTTACCCCTAAATACGAGTACATATACTTGAAGTTGCCGGAATCGCAGGGTATGCCCTGGATCCGCCACTCATGGAACGGAGACCCGATTTGCAGCCGTGATCGATCGATCGATCGATCTGTTGACCCCGTGCACGGATGGTAAGACACTAGCGTGAATCCTGGAGAATAGCGTGCAACTGATGTAGTTCGCGAACCGTTGAGATTACATTGTTCGTCTTGCCTCAAGATCTCACTGTATGCAGAGCAGACTTGATGAGAAGAGCACCAACGTAACAGAGAACACACAAGCAGTCGTTTCAGGACAGGTTCAGCTCAACTTAAATTGATGGCGTTGCACTCGAAGGGACCTGAACCACAGATAGATAGAGTAGAGATGGCACTGCCTTCTGCATGATCGAGTTTCTCCGTTCTACTAGAGCACATGGCAGACCGAGACGTGTGCGGAGGACCCACCAACAACTGGAGATTGGACAAACAAGACTGTGTCTTGCAAAATGTCTCGTCGACACATCTTGAGCCAGTGTATCCATCTGGAAAGTAGAAAGCCAGCATCTGGAAAGGGGAGAAAAGGGGGGAATGTCACCACTGGAAGAAGACGGAAATCCGCAGGACCCCCATTTCTCTGAAATCGTCTCGATCTAGACGTGTGTGTGAAAGAAGACTCTGAAAGTCTGAACCGAACCTGTGTTTCCCCGCGCTAGACTAGACAGGTGAGGTGATCTTTAATCGACAAAACTGAAATGAAACCTTCTGCTCGTTTGTTCAGTAGTCGGAGCTCATTACCTGTACAACTCTAGAAAAAGACCGACCAGAACAGAAGGAGAAGGTCTCCTCCTGCGCTTCCTCGTCAGAAGATCCGCATCAGGCCGAGCATTCTTCGTTTCAGCTTCGTCACCGCCTGCTGATCTGCTTCCAGTTGGTGGGCTCCGATCTTCTGGAACACATGTGGCAGCAGAATCTCGTCCTCGTCGATGGCATCTTTCTCCGCAGTCCGCACGTATCCATGAAACGAGGAAGCCAGTGACGATTATGTAACGAACGTCCGACCCAACACGCCGCTGCAACGAGCCGTCACTGAAGCTCTGACGAATTCTGGAGTCGAGTTTTTTTTGGTTGCCTTTTCTAAACTTCGCCCTGTTCGTTTGTCTTATCAGCCACCAGCCAGCATTACTTTTCTCTCAGAACAAATCAGCCATTAACAATCAGCCAACCGTACTTTTCTCTCAGAACAAATCAGCACCAGCCATCAGCCACCAGCCGAACGAACAGCAGGTGAGACCGTGAGAGAGTTGAGCTCTGAAGAATTCCAGGACCGCGCCACCTGTTGTTTTCCCTCGGGCGTTGATCGATCACACTTTTATTCACTTGAACCTGTCAGAGTAGTATCAGGTGGAGCACTGGAGGGGTGTTGAACGTTGATCTCGTCAAGCATTCTCGGTGGTCAGCGAACGACTGGCGATTAGAATAATCGACGACACCATCACCACGGAAGTTTTTGGGGGTGGTCATGTGGATTTTCTCCTCCATTTCCCCCCTTTCTCCTGTGTCGTATATATTTCATAAACGGTGGCTTAACCATACGTCGCTTTCTTGCTTACCGAACCCCTCCTGGTCCGTTCCATCGCTTCCAGGCCGCTTGTCGACGTCTAATCTAATTCCACTCCCCCAAAGTCTTTCTGCCAAGCTTTCAAACTTCAGAGTCGTCTTCACACCCTTTTCCAGCCTTTTTTCCTGTTTTCTTTTGCAGGATTCCCAAAGATCTCTTGCAAATCAAATGAGGAAACTTTGAAAAAATGTTCAAAACTAATCCATTCAGAATTTTACCCAAAAATCAGTTCGTGGCTGAAAATGACTGTAGAGGAGGGAGCATTACAGAGCTGACGGTCCCAATATAAACCGACAACTATGGCCAAGAGAAAAATATGTTCTTGGACAGTAGCTGACCCCCCTTGCTTTGCTGACTACGCATTTCCAGAAGCCAACACCCGCCGCCAACTGCTCCATTCCTCACGGGGTTATCCATACTGATTCCGCTGAAACCGCCACCATCTCCACGAAATCCCCCAAAAAAGCTCGGATCTTTTGGCTAAAGCCAGCGGCGTCGTCTCCACAAAAACCACGAGAAAGATTGCAGCCGGAGGAGCCTGCCTCCCTCCCCCGCAGCGAGTTTGCGCTGGCCTAAGTGCTGCCCGCTTCTAGAACGCGTCCACAATTCGTGGACTCACCCCCGCCCTTACCCAGCTCACACGCCAAGTCCCGGTACAAAGCCCACGGAAATTCCCCCCGATTCCAATTCGAGTTCTTCGCTTTCAGTCAGTCGCCGCCGCCGCTGCTGAATCGAAACCAGCTCGCCGGGTTGCGATTTCCCCCCAAATTTTACTTTTCTTTCTGGTTTGGAGGCCGCGGCGGCCATGGGCAACTGCTGCGGCGCGCCGGCGACGCAGGACGGCAGCAACCGCCATAAGAAGCCGAAGGCGAACCCCTACAACGTCGCGTACAACCGCGGGGCGGCGCCGGCGCCGGCGCGCCCGGGGCTGGTGGTGCTGCGGGACCCGACGGGGCGGGACATCGGCGCGCAGTACGAGCTCGGCGGCGAGCTCGGCCGCGGCGAGTTCGGCATCACGTACCTGTGCACGGAGGTGGCCACGGGGGCGCGGTACGCGTGCAAGTCCATATCCAAGCGGAAGCTGCGGACGCCCGTGGACGTCGAGGACGTGCGCCGGGAGGTGGAAATCATGCGCCACATGCCGTCGCACCCCAACATCGTCAGCCTCCGCGCCGCCTACGAGGACGAGGACGCCGTGCACCTCGTCATGGAGCTCTGCGAGGGAGGGGAGCTCTTCGACAGGATCGTCGCACGGGGCCACTACACCGAGCGCGCCGCCGCCGCCGTCACCCGCACCATCGTGGAGGTCGTCCAGGTGAGCAACGACCCGCGCTCTTTCGATGAGAACGCTCGCTCTTTGATTCTTGCTCAAGTTGTTCTAGACTTCTAGTAGGTTGGTTGCACTGTATGCTATTTTGGTGAATTGGTGGTGATTGGGCATGAGATATAACTGATGAATTCGGCCAATTTTATCATATTGCAATAAATTGTCTTTGAGGAGCTACTGCTTGCTAGTCAAATTTGTTGCGCTGCGAATATGGTAGTATCCCAGTTCCTAATTGTAATACTACGTACTCACAATGGGTCCAGGACACACATTGGCAATGCTGCATCCTTTATTCTCTTTATTTCTTCCAGTATTCCATTGTCTCATGAATCCTTGTTGCTTTTGTGGTGAAGATGTGCCACAGGCATGGCGTCATGCACAGGGACCTTAAACCAGAGAACTTCTTATATGCCAACAAGAAGGAGAGTTCCCCTCTGAAAGCAATTGATTTTGGGCTGTCCGTGTTCTTCAGGCCTGGTATGTTTTGCTGATAAATGATCAGCAATCACTTAATATGAATTGTGTAGAAGTAGTTTCTCATTGTAATGTGCTTCATTTCCCAGGAAATTAGACCTAACCTTGTTATTGCAATTTATTGGAACCACGCTACACATCTTTTACAGAAAAAAAACTGTATAGTTGCTTTTGCTTATGACTTATATTGGCTTCTGTATGTAGGCGAGCGATTTACTGAAATCGTAGGCAGTCCATACTACATGGCCCCAGAGGTTTTAAAGCGAAACTATGGCCCTGAAGTTGATGTCTGGAGTGCTGGAGTGATACTTTACATACTTCTCTGTGGTGTGCCACCATTTTGGGCAGGTATTTTCAGTCTCTTGTCTAGAATGGACACATTTTTTTGAAAGAACGAATGGAGACATTTTAATGGTATAAGTTAGAACACCATCATAATCCCGTACTTGTCATTCTTTGCAGAAAGTGAACAGGGAGTAGCACAGGCAATTATACGATCTAAGGTAGATTTCAAAAGAGAACCATGGCCCAGAGTATCTGAGCCTGCTAAAGATCTAGTCATGAGAATGCTGGACCCAAATCCAAACACACGGTTTACTGCAGCACAAGTACTTGGTAAGCATCGACACCACCTGTTCTAATTTAATCTTAATTGGTGATGTGTTTGCACTATGCATTAGTTGCATGAACCAAACGTGCACTAAAGTTCTCATTCTGAGAGTTAAAGAGAAGGAATAGATGACTGTTAGTTTGGTTTCCTATTTAAAAGAGTCAATGTATGTGTATTTTATCGAAATATGATTCTTGACATGGATCATGAATATAACTGTATGTTCAAAATTATTTTGTCATTGCTTTTCTAACAATGTCAACTGAATGGGCAGAACATCCATGGATACATGACTCTAAAAAGGTGCCAGACGTTCCTCTTGGTGATGCTGTCCGAGCGAGGCTGCAGCAATTTTCTGCAATGAACAAGTTAAAGAAGAAGGCACTAAGGGTAGGGTTCACTACATTTTTTAACAAAAAATAATTAGCTTCCTTATTGAATAGAAATTCCCACATATATTTTTGTGTGCATACCCATTTGTGTATTCTAAATACATGATGGATAGGTGGAATCATCTAGGCAAAGTAAATTAATTTTGTTCTTAAACACGTGCAGGTAATTGCTGAGCATCTATCTGTGGAGGAAGCAGCTGACATAAAGCAATTGTTTGACAAAATGGATGTGAGCAAGAGCGGCAAGCTAACATTCGAGGAATTCAAGGCTGGGCTTCGTAAACTTGGAAACCAAATGCCTGATTCAGACCTTCGGATACTGATGGATGCTGTAAGTTACTTATAAAAGAAGCTCTAACCTGGTGCAAAAATATCATGGAAAAACGTGTTAACGTTACTTTAAATGCTCTGCAGGCTGATGTTGATAAAAATGGGACCCTGGACTATGCGGAATTTGTCACTGTGTCTGTTCATGTGAAGAAAATAGGCAATGATGAACACATTCAGAAGGCCTTCACATACTTCGACCAGAATAAGAGTGGGTACATAGAAATTGAAGAGCTTAGAGAGGCACTGGCTGATGAACTGGAGGGAACTGATGAAGACATTATCAATGGCATCATCCGAGATGTGGACACAGATAAGGTAACCTTTTTCCTCAGAGCATGAAACTAATTCTTTTCCACGAATAACCAAGAAATTAATTTCTAGAGCACCACTGATGGTAATATGCTTAAGAGTGAAGTAGTATCATTAGTCATTAATGTGAATGAGACGATAGAAGCATAGAAAATAGCTCCGAATATTTTAGCTTCTGGAATAGAATAGGCGTGCCTTGCATATGACTGCATCCGCATGCAGGTCAAAGTTCAGATGCCACTACTTGCAAGGCATGAGTTTATTTTCTTTTCTTAGATAAAGAAGCATGGGTTTATTTAACTAAAGGATTGCTTGACCGCTATCAACATTTAGGACTGAGAAAGGATATGACAAGGGCACATGACGTAATTTGATTGGTAGCTTAAATTAATCTAAAGAAAACCATAGTTTGACAAGTTCAAATCCTTCTAGGTCCGGTCATCCTAACAACAACATGTTGTCTGTGCTGTTGGCAGGACGGGAAAATAAGCTATGACGAGTTTGCGGCCATGATGAAGGCCGGCACTGACTGGAGGAAGGCATCCCGGCAGTACTCTCGGCAACGGTTCAGCAACCTGAGCCTGAAGCTCCAGAAGGATGGTTCCATCGGCGCCGAGACACGGTAGGGCACTGAGAGTTGAGAAGGGCGAAAACAGAGCGCAGATGACTTTTGTCTTGAGCTGAGTGTGGGCACTGGATGCTTTGTTCTTGTTCCATCCCTTTTGCTCTGCTGAGGCCGTGTTTGGTCGTCAGGTTATTTCTCGATCGGGGTTCCATTGTGTTTATTTTACACGGTGAAAATCATCATCACTTGAGCTGAGCTGTGGATTCTTTTGGGTCTGTAAAGGCATGGACGCATGGTGTTTCTGTACGTACGTACTGTAGAGTGTAGATGAATATGATTGAAGAAGCATGTACTTAAGTCTGGAAGGAATGCTGAAAAAGTGGCAGAAGTTTTACTTGTAGTAACTTGTAATTGTTGCCGCTACTCAAAGGCTTTGCGTTGTGCGGTTCCACCCAACCAACGTTGTGGTTGGTGTTTTGTTGTAAAAAAACGTTGTGGTGTTGTTCGAAGGAGGTTTATTTTCTGACACGTTTGCAGGAAGACACTCTAACCAACAAAGAGTAATTTTTTTTATAAATTTACAAAAATATAAATCAATCCCAATGTTACTCATTGGTAGTTTTGCAAAACTTTTGGATGATGCATATTTTTTAAAATCGTAAAAACATAAAAATAAAAATAAAAAAGTGACTAAATGCGGGCCACGCAAAATAGGCTGATCGGCCCAGCAAAGCCGAGGAGGAGGAACGACTGGCCGGTCGCTTTTCTCTTTTTTCCACCGGTGCACGTGGCCCAGCGCCATTTCCCCACTCCATCGCTGCATGGCTGTTGAATGTAAATGTAAAAGGGACAGTAAAAGGGTTTCTTTATTGATGAACAGTGATTGATATTTATACAATAGCTAAAGACGCCAGTTCTGGGGAGGCGACGCTCCCACGCGCCCCTTCGTGGGGGAATCTTGTAACTGCGATTAGCAGTTGCTAATTGCTCCTTAATTGATCATTAGGAATATTATAGAATATTCTCAACACTCCCCCTGATCAATTATCTTCTTGATCCTCTATGTTCATCATAACATTTAATCTTGAAAAACCCTATGGGAAACTTAGATGTGCATTGATATATCGGGATAAAACTCCTTAAAAACCCAATGGGAAAATATAGGAGAAAACACCATGATAATCAAGTGTATGCACGTAAAATATCATCTCCTAAAAACCCCGTGGGGAAAAATAAGATGATATAGCATACATAATGCTGATATTGCCTCGTTAAAAACTTTATATGAGAAACCATCAAAGTAAAACTCATATAAAGAAAAGAGTACAATACGATGCACAAAGGATTAAATTTTCATATGTACTCCCCCAGATTTCTGCAAGTCCCTAAATCTCCTCGTACCAATTCCTTAAACATATTTATGGAATAATGAATATGGTAGAGATTTTGTGAATAAATCAGCAAGATTATCACATGACTTAGTTTGCAGAATCTCAATTTCCCCATTCTTTTGTAACTCATGGGGATAGAATAACTTGGGAGCAATGTGTTTGGTCAAGTTACTTTTGATGTAACCTGATTCCATTTGTGCAACACAAGCAGCATTATCTTCAAAGATAATGGTAGGTGCATCAAGTGAACCGATTTCACATGATTTCAATATGTGACCCACCACTCTACGAAGCCACACGCATTCTCGTGATGCTTCATATAATGCAATGATCTCAGAATGATTACTGGAAGTGAATATTAAAGTCTCGCTTGGATGATTTCCAAGAGATAGCAGTTCCACCATTCATGAAGACAAAACCTATACGGGATTTACTATTATGGGGATCGGATAGGTAGCCTGCATCTGCATAGCCTAAAAGATTTTGATCTGGATTTCTTTGATAGAACAATCCAAGATCTCTAGTGCCGTTAAGGTACCTGAATATGGTCTTAACCCCAACCCAATGTCATTTCGTTGGAGCCGCACTGTGTCTTGCTAGTAGATTCACTGCAAATGCAATGTTCGGTCGGGTACTATTAGCAAGATACATCAATGCTCCAATGGCACTTAGATAAGGAACCTCAGGTCCCAAAATATTTTCACCCACATCATGTGGTCTGAAAGTATCTTTCTCAATATCCAAAGATCTCACCACCATAGGAGTCTTACATGGGTAGGCTTTATCCATGTTAAATTTTTCCAACATTTTACGGATATAGGTACCTTGGTATACAAATATCCCGGGTGGTAAATGTTCAAGCGTAAGCCTAAACAAAATTTGGTTTGACCCAAATCATTCATTTCGAACTCCGCCTTCAAATGATGACATGCCTCATTGATATCTTGTTAATTGCCAATGATGTTTATATCATCAACGTAGACAGATACAATACAAAATCCATTTGTAGTTTTCTTAATGAAAACATATGGACGATCATCATTATTTATGTATCCCTTATTCTTAAGGAACACACTCAACCAATTGTACCACATTCGGCTCGATTGCTTTAAGCCATATAATGACTTCGCAACTTAACACAAAACATGTTGCGATTTGCACGGGGATCCGGTATACTAATTCCATCGGGAACTTTCATGAATAAATCGAATCCGGTGACCCATACAAGTATGCGGTCACTACGTCCATCAAGCGCATAGATAGACGATTTTGTACTTGCCAGAGATATCAAATATCTAAAAGTTATGCCACTCATAATTGGAGAATAAGTTTCGTTGAAATCGACGCCGGCCTTTGTGTGAAGCCCCGAGCAACTAGCCTTGCTTTATATCTCACCACTTCATTGTTTTCATTCCGTTTCCGGACGAAAACCCACTTAAATCCAACGGGATTAACACGGAAGGTTTCGGTAATACCTCGAGAAAACACTTCCCTTTTAGTGAACGAGGCTATCTCTCGTTTCAATTGCTTCCTTCCATTTGTTCCGGTCCGAGCGCTTCATGCACTCTGCCATGGACTTTGGATCCGGATCGGTATGAAGGACTTCAAGCAATTTATTCGGAGAATAAAATGTCGACCTCTCGTATTACTACGATCATAAGACTCTCCGGTCTCTATGTAATTAATGGCAATTTCATCAACCCTTGTTAGATCATAATGATTTCCCAATACGATTGATCTCGGGTCATTGGATGTCCCGGCCTCAAAATCTGTGCACATAAGAGGACTAGGTATCAACTCAAATCTCTCCAAGAGATACTGATTACCAACAAAGTTTGCGTCAACAAAGAATTGACCTTCGTTTACCACTTGCTTTTGTTTCTTATCTTGCATATGGGAATTGCCTCTCCCCCTCTTGCTTCTAAGAGGTATTATTTGAGTGGTTTTCTTTGGTACCTCCACTCTTTCGGGCACATTCCTTGCGGGATTAAAGGATTTAACAACTCTTTTGTAATTGGTAAACGCATCGGCGATTATTTGCAATATTTTGCAAACCTAATAATCTACGAACTTGTTGTTCGGTTTCCATAGTACGTGGATCGAAAAGGACATGCTTTTAGCATTCCAATTAATTTCTCGACATTGATCTTTATGGTACATTTCTCCCCCAATGCCGAAAAATGATCTTCATCGAAGATCTTGTCGACTAATCGGGTAGTAAATAGATCACCTGTCATAGGCTCTATGTACTTGATGATCGACGGAGATTTAAATCCCACATAGATCCCCAACTTTCGTGTGGACCCATTGACGTTCGTCGAGGTGGTGAGATGGGTATGTAAACAAGACACCCAAACTTATGCAAATGGGAAATACTCGGTGGATGTCCACGTACCATTTCCAATGGGGAGTTATCATTATATGCGGTTGGTCGTAGTTGGATCGGGTCGGCGGCGTGCGATCTCGCATGACCCCAACACGATGTAGGCAACTTGCAATTCATCAACATTGGTCTTGCAATGAGTTTAATTCTCTTTATTAATGACTCTCGCTAAGCCATTTTGAGTGTGGACATATGGCACTGAATGCTGGACTTGAATTCCCGTTGCCATACAATAATCATTGAATGCATGGGATGAAAATTCAGCAGCATTATCCATTCTAATTGATTGGATTCTATGTTCAGGATAATGTGTCTTCAACTGTATTAGTTGAGACAGTATTTTGGCAAAAGCATGGTTGCGTGTCGACAAAAGAGTCACACTAGACCATCTAGTAGATGCGTCTATCAACACCATGAAATACCTGAACGGTCCACATTCTGGCTGAATCGGCCCACAAATATCACCTTGAATTCTTTCAAGAAATTTGAGTGGTTCAGCCTTGATTTTGAGTGTTGATGGTCTCAAAATCAATTTCCCGGTTGCACATCTTTGTGCAAACATAATTCGAGGATTGTGGGAATTTTGTTTTACGCAAGTTATGACCAATGGAATTGCTAATAATTTTCCTCATCATGCCAACACCTGGATGACCAAGTCTATCATGCGAAGTTTGGAATGAATTGACATCTTGGAAAATTACTTTATATGCAACAAGAGACATTGGTTTTATGTATGTGTAGTACAATCCAGATTCGAAGGAGGGTATTCTCTCACAAATTTGCTTGCCCATATCCCGTAAGTTTGGTGAAGCAAATGAATTCTTCTTTGCCATCTACATGTGTTTCCACATGAAGACCATTCTTACGGATATCTTTATAGCTTAGTAGGGTACGTGTCGATTACGGATACAATAATGCATCGTCTATCGTCAATTGTGTACCCTTAGGGAGGACAATAGTGGCTCGTCCCGAACCAACTATTAAAGCATCGCTTCCCGCGATGGTCATAACATTTCCTCTTCTTTTTCTAAGAGTCCGGAAATATTTCATCCCTCTTAGTATTGTGTTGGTAGTACTTGTCGTATGGACCTCCCTGGGCCCACTACCTCGGTGGGTACCAGGACCGACTACTCGGTGGGCCCCTGGGACTACCTGGCTTGCGCTACACGGCACCTGATGGCGTGGAGCACAAGGACTGCAGAGGAGAAGTACTCGGTTAGGAAGCTGTACATGTCCCGCACTGTATGGAAGACTCCTAGACGTACTCGGCGGTACTCTCTCCCTACTCGACTTGTAACCCTGCCTCCCGACTATATAAGGCGAGGCAGGGACCCCTCTCTAGATCATCTCATCTCACGGCGTACAATTACACCATCTTGTAATCGCACCCGATCAATCCGAGCTATGCGGCATACGGGACGTAGGGTATTACGCACCTTGCGGCCCGAACTGTCTAAATTGTGTGCCACGTGTCTCTTCCTTCGAGTTACCGATCTCGGCGAGGCCACATTCATCTACTTCGGGTACTCCCCTTAGTAGGTTGCCGATCTAAAACACCGACAGCTGGCGCGCCAGGTAGGGGATCTCGCCGGAGATCACATGGCGAACTCGATGGCTCCGTCTACTTCAAGCCAACCGTCACCTTCCACCGCGGCGACACCTTCGTTTTCGGCGCTTGGGTCTGCACCGCTGACGGCGCGGGATCCTTCCAGCGCCGCCTCACCATGCCGCCCAACCGGAGTCCGGCTTCGTGGACGCTTCCAAAAGTTGTCACAGGCGAACTCGCCTGCAAGTTCGGCGAAATTTCGCTCTTCGACCATCACGCCGACTTTGAGCTCGAGTTCGCTTCCAACTCGAACTCGACGTCTCCATGGGCTATCGCATGCGAGCCGACTACTCAGCCATCGCATGTGGTACCACCACCCCGTGAGCACTCCACGCGTGGTCCCCGCATCCTCAGCAGGGCCCGCACAGAGGCTCCCTCTTCGCGTCGGGCGGCAAGGAGCCCGTACCCGAGTTACAACTCGGACTCCGACACCGCCCCCGGCCACGCTTCGGACTCCAACCCCCTCTTCGGGTTCTACTCGGATTCCGCATACGAGTTCGACTTTGGGTCGGACCCAGAGGATCCCGAGTCCGAGGACAACTCTACTGAGCATCCCTTATCAGGGCCGGCCTGCGGGGTGGTTATAACGTCCATACCGTACGGCGGGAGATTTGTCCTCGGCCGACCGCAAGCCCGCTGACCTGATAAGTGGAGACTCACGCTACGTCGCCTACATCGACTCGCTCCCGTTCGAGGAGGGAACACCACTTGCCCGAGCCGACTCGAACACCCCAACTGAGGTGGCGGTTTCTGAGTCCAACCTTGGCACCCCTGATCGCCAAGTCTTCATGGCTGCCGGCGACACTCCAGGACATTCAGGGACGGCTCAAGACAAGTACCTTGAAGACATATCCTCAGACGAGCTGTCTGCTGACGCACCTGCAGACGAGACCCCCGCCAACAGAGACGCTCGACGTGAGCGTAACAGGAAGCGCAGCGAACGGCGCCGGCGTCTCCGAGACAACCTCCCCATCCGCAACCTCGCGGAAGCTCTCTAGGCGGTCGAGAGCAGAGTACACACTACCCCTGAGCAATGCCTCATGTCGATCACAGCGATCGCACGCCAGGCTCAGGGAATTCGCGTCGGAGAAGTCATCGCCAAGCTCGCTGAAGACGCCTACTTCATGCGGGTCGACAACAGGGTCAACCAGCCTCCTCCCGCCAGGAACCGCGACAACGAAGCTACAAGTCGCAGCGTCAACCCCGGTCCCAACCGTACTCGAGCTGAGCTTTCAGCTCAGCCCAACCGTACTCGCTCAAATGCGGCGGACCTCCACGAGATGGCAACGAAGCAACCGCGAGGTTGTCCCTCACCGCGCCCACGACGGCGGCGGCCGTGACCCTGACGGTGGCGGCGGCGACGGCAGGAGCTCCAACCACGGAGCCAACAGGAGGGCCGGCGGCGGCGGCAGTCGCGGCGGTCGAGACCACGCGAACAGCCACGCCTCCGGAGCCTCACAGGGCGGCTACGACGCCCGCCAGAAGATTGAAGAGCTGCGGCGGAAGAAGTCAGCCACTGCAGGCGACAACGACGGCTTCCCCGCCTTCTCACCTCGACTTCGCAACTTGCTCCTCCCCGACAAGTTCAAGCCTTTGGGGATCACCAAGTACGACGCGAAGCAGGACCCCATCCAGTGGCTCAGGTGCTACGCCCTCTCCATCGAGAACGCTGGCGGCAACAACGACACCAAGTGCCTCTACTTCCCCTTCGCCGGACCAAGCTCCACTCACATGGCTCGAGTCGCCGGACAAGCACTCGATCGACAAGTGGGACCGGCTAAAGGAACAATTCACCAAAGCAACTTCGCGGGCGCCATGGGCCGATCGGGTACTCGCATGGCCCTAGCCATGGTCAAGCGAGAACAAGGCGAGACCCTCTCGCAAGTACATGCGCCGCTTCTTCGACAAGCGCGCTACCGTAGTCGACGTCACCGACAAGGAGGTCATCGACCTCTTCCAAGACGGCCTCTACCACCGCCGCACCTTTGAAGACTTTGGTCGTCGCCGCCCGAAGTCCATCCCCCACCTCAAGGACATGATCACATCCTGGGCGCATGAAGAAGACAAGGCCAACGCCAAGTACGACGCCATCCGTGGCAAGAACAAGCAGAACACGGGCGGCAGCAGCGGCAACAACGGGAACCAAGGAGGTCGCAACAACAACAACTACTCGGGTCCCAACCGCAAGCGCAAGCCGACAACACCGTCGCGGCTATCCGGCACCTGCGCGAAGGAGAACTCGAAGAAGAACTCCGGCGGCTTCAAAGACTTGCTTCGAAGGAGAAGTGCCCGTGGCATCTGAACGGCAACCACACCACCGAGCAGTGCTACCAACTCAGGCATGCACTCAAGAGTACTCCCGAGCCACCGCACCCTCACAACAAGAAGGGCAAGAAGAAGAACGACGGAGACAACAACGACTTCCGAGAACCCGACAAAGCGTCAACGTCCTCTTCGGCGGACTACCCGACAGGCGGGGAGCAAAAGGCTACCCATCGAGAAGTCATGAGCATTGAATCGGTGGTCCCGACCCCTCTCAAGTGGTCGGAGGTACCCATTACCTTCTCCCGCGCGGATCAATGGATCGGCTTCTCCAAATCGGGCGGTTCCCTCTCGTCCCGAAGCCGGTGGTCGCGAGGCTCCAAGCTCAACAAGGTCCTCATCGACGGTGGAAGCGGGCTCAACGTCCTTTTCACCAAGACCTTGAAGAAGATGAAGCTCGACATCACCCACATGCTCACCAAGAGCAACATGCCCTTCTACGGCATCGTCCCCGTAACGCGGCTATCCCACTGGGCTCAGTGGTCCTGCCAGTTACCTTCGGGGAATCTCGGGACAAGTACCGTACCGAGTACATCAAGTTCGAGGTCGCGAACTTCGAGACCTCCTACCATGCCATCCTCGGCGGACCGGCCATCGCCAAATTCATGGCGGTGCCCCACTACACCTACTTGGTACTCAAGATGCCAAGCCCGGCGGGTGTACTCTCTCTCCAAGGGGACTTGAGAATCTCCCACGACGCGAAATACAAAAGTCGTGGAGATCGCCTCTACAAATCAAGTACCCAACACCATGATGGCGGTCTACGCCGCGTCGAAGAAGCTTGCTACAAGTGAACTCGACACCCGGAGAAGTCCGACAACGCCAACAAGCCTCGGCCCACCGAGGAGGTTCTAGTCAAGACGATCAACCTCGGAACGGGCGACTCCGAAGAAGACCACCACCATCGGGGCCGGCCTCGACCCCAAATAGGAAGACGCGCTCATCAACTTCCTTCGGGCTAACCGCGACATCTTCGCGTGGAAGCCGGCGGACATGCCGGGAGTGCCTAGGGAGTTGATCGAGCACCGCCTCAACGTCGATCCTAAGGCCACCCCCAAGCGACAACACCTCCGACACTTCACCTACGACGGACGAGATGCCATCAAGAAGGAACTCGCCAAACTACTCGCACTGGCTTCATCGAGAGAAGTCTTCCATCCGAGTGGCTTGCCAACCCCGTCCTCGTCCGCAAGAAGAACTCGAACAAGTGGAGGATGTGCGTCGACTACACGATCTCAACAAGCACCGCCTCAAGGACCCCTTCGGGTTGCCGCGGATTGATCAAGTCATCGACTCCACGGCGGGCCGCGACCGCTCTCGCTTCCTCAGCGCTACTCCGGGTACCACCGGATAGCGATCAAAGAAGAAGACCGAGGAGAAGACCGCGTTCATCACCCCGTTTGGCGCGTCTTGCTACACGACAATGTCCTCGGGTTGAAGAACGCCGGCGCTACCTACCAACGAGCTATCCGGGCTGCTTCAAGAGGCGGCTCAACAAGAACGTCGAAGTCTACGTGGATGACGTGGTTGTCAAGACCGAAACTCCAAGTAACCTCATCGACGACCTTGAAGAGACTTTCACATCCCCGCGCGAGTACCGCCGGAAGCTCAACCCGAACAAGTGCATCTTCGGCATACCTTCGGACAAACTACTCGGCTTCATCATCGCCCAACGTGGCATCGAAGCCAACCCCGAGAAGATCTCCGCCATCACCAGCATGAAAGCTCCCACGTGCATCAAAGACGTCCAGAAGCTGACCGGGTGCATGGCGGCCTTGAACAGATTCATCTCGAAGCTTGGAGAACGGGGGCTCCCCTTCTTCAAACTACTCAAGCACCAAGAGAAGTTCGTGTGGACTCCAGAGGCGGATCAAGCCCTTGCCCAGCTCAAGGACTTCCTATCGAAGCCACCGGTCCTCACGGCTCCTCGCAAAGGCGAGCAGCTACTGCTCTACCTCGCTGCGACTACTCATGTGGTTAGTATCGCCATCATCGTCGAGCGGCGGGGAAGACGGCCACGCCTACCCGGTCCGGGGCGCCCAGTCTACTTCGTCAGCGAGGTCCTGTCAGAGTCCAAGGCACGCTATCAGCCTGTGCAGAAGCTCCTGTACGCAGTACTCATCACCTCGCGGAAGCTACGACACTACTTCCAGGAGTACTCGATCTCCGTTGTCACCGACTACCCACTCGGCGACATCCTGCGGAACCAAGATGCTACTGGAAGAATCTCCAAATGGGCAGTCGAACTCGGCGCCCTCACCATCGACTTCAAGCCACGCACAGCCATCAAGTCGCAGGCGCTAGTCGACTTCATGGCGGAGTGGCGGGAGAATCAGCTACCTACCCCAATCGTGCGACCAGAGCACTGGGTGATGTACTTCGACGGCTCACTCAACCTCGAGGGCGCGGGTGCGGGGGGTACTCCCCGATTTCTCCAACGGGCGAACAACTCAAGTACGTCCTACGGATCTTCCGGAAGGTCTCAAACAACGAAGCCGAGTACGAAGCTCTCCTACGGGGGCTCCGCCTCGCGGCTTCACTAGGCATCAAGCGGCTACTAGTCTACGGCGACTCCGCGGTGATCATCAACCAAGTCAACAAGTCCCGGGACCGCCACAAGGAGAACATGGACGCCTATCGCCTAGAAGTCCGCGAGCTCGAGAACAAGTTCTACGGTCTCGATTTCCACCACATCGTCCGCGACAACAACGTTGCGGCGGACGTCTGTCGAAGCTCGGATCTACCCGCGCCCAAGTACCGGCGGGTGTCTTTGTTCACGAGCTCCATGCGCCATCCATCTCGGAGCCGGTGCCACCGACCACTCGTCCCGGGCGCATCCACCGGCCGGACGAGGAGGTCATGATGATCGACGTGGACTGGAGGCAACCCTTCATCGACTACCTCGGTGAGCGAGAAGGTTCCCTCGGACAAGAACTTGGCCGAGCGGCTCATCCGCCGCGCCAAGTCCTACGTCCTCGTCGGAGACAAGCTTTACAAGCGGGGCGCATCTTCTCCGGAGCACTCATGAAGTGCGTCCCCGAGCAAGAAGGCAAAGACATCTTGGTGGAGATCCACAAGGGCGTCCGCGGCAACCACGCGTCTTCCCGCACGCCGGTCGGCAAGGCCTTCCGGCGAGCTTTCTGACCGGCCCACGGCTCCGGGCGACGCTGAAGAACTCGTCAGAAGGTGCCAAGGATGCCAGTACTTCGCCAAGCAAGCAACACGTCCCAGCCTACAAGCTAGTCACCATACCACCAACCTGGCCCTTCGCTTGCTGGGGGCTCGACATGATTGGGCCACTGCCAACTGCGCCAGGTGGTTTCAACAGAGTATTGGTGGCCATCGACAAGTTCACCAAGTGGATCGAGGTCAAGCCGGTCACATGCCCCAAGGCTGACAGAGTACTCGACTTCCTGGATGAACTCGTACACCGCTACGGACTACCCCACCGCATCATCACAGATCTGGGCTCCAACTTCAACAACCACCAGTTCTGGGAGTACTGCGAGAACAGCGGGATCGACGTCCGATACGTCTCAGTTGCCCACCCTCGGGCCAACGGACAAGTCGAGCGCGCCAACGGGATGGTGCTCGACGCTCTCAAGAAGCGGCTACACGACGCTGCTAATTCCAAAGGAGGCAAGTGGATCAAGGAACTACCCAACGCACTCTGGGGGCTACGTACTCAGCCCTCTAAGCCAACGGGGCAATCCCCTTACTTCCTGGTCTACGGCTCCGAAGCAATCCTCCCCGCTGATGTCATTCGGAACTCACCTGCAATGGAGCACTACGACGAAGGCGTCTCTGAAGACAGCAGACGAGCCGACATCGATGGACTCGAAGAAGCTCGTTGTGCCTTGCCCTCGTCCAATCAGCAAGGTACCTGGAGGGTATCCGACGCTACCACGACCGCAATATCAAGGAACGCTCCTTCAACGTTGGCGATCTTGTCCTCCGTCGTATCCCGAACACGGAAGGACTACACAAGCTCAGCTCCCCCTGGGAAGGTCCCTTCACCGTGGCAAAGGTGACCGGGCCGCCTCCGGACACTTGAAGGTGAAGACGTCAACAACTCGTGGAACATCGACCAACTCGTTGGTTCTACGCCTAGTCTACACGACTACTCCGGGCTCAAGTCTACACGACTATATCAAGACCCCTCCGCCGTAAGCGACCTCCGGTCCGGGCACCGGTCTCTAGACTACTCCTCTCCGGGATCCGGCCCGCACGGCTACCTACGGATCCTGGGCTGCGACGAGCGACAAAGGACTCTAGCAGCGGTCTACTGAGAGACCATGTACTCCAAGATCCAGCCTACACGGCTACTTACGGATCTACTGCTGTAAGCGGCTACTCGCCCTAGCACCACTTAGCCGTAAGCGGCCCTCGGGTCCAGGCGACTACTCTGTAACTACAGCCCTGGCCATCCAGGTGTACTCCTTCAGTAATAAAGTTTGATCATTCATCAACTTCTTTACTGTCTACTTCCCTCAACGGGACTACTGCCGAGTACGACTACTCGCGTCAACTCCACGATGGGACTCCGCACTCTAAGATTGCGACTACGAGTACTCATTGATGGAACTTTTCTTCATTAATACTAGAACAATTACATTACAAATGTTTTTGGACATACACCGCTATGAGCTAACTATTACGGGACTACCGGAGGTTAAGCTTCTCGGCGACTTGCTCCGCAATGGGCGCCATGCGCTCCCGACGGCTACGCATCTTGCTCGTCCGTACGGTTGGCGGCTACCCCGCCGCCGACTACATCCACCGGCGCCTTCGGGAAGTAGGACTTCATGAAGGTCAACACCCGGTTTGGGATCAACTTCGCCGGATGCTTCACGTACGCCGCCGGCCGGGCCGGGGGCTTCCTTCGGTCGATCCACGAGCGGTGCTATCTTGGGGCCACCGGGATGAGGCACCAAGAGTCTTGCGATGGGAAGCGCGGCTTCTTCAAGCTCCTTCGGTGGGCCCGCGGCGCCTCGCGATCCTCGTTCGGCACGCAACGATTTGTAGCGATTGACGAGGTCACGATCGGAAGCAATACGAAGCTCCATGTGCTTGTCGCACTCAAAGGAAAGCTCCTTATAGTCTAGCTCGAGTACACGGCGGGCCTCCCTGCTCCCGTAGAAGAGGTTCTTCATGTCCGTCTGCGAAGTCTTCAACCGCTCAACTCGGGTCTCAAGCTCGCAAAACAACAAGGCGCGGCGGGTTAGACTACCTCTCGACCTCCAACAACTACTCAACAAGACAAGCGGTGTACCTTTGTTCTTGTTGCGGAGTGACTTGTTCTTCCGCACCAAGTTGTCGCTCTTCGCCCGCATCTCCCGGATGTTGTTGTGATATTTGGCGAAGGCGGTATCCGGCTTGGACCGCATGGCGGCCGCGTCCTTCCGCAACTTCAAGAGTTGATCCTCCGCCGCTTCGGCCGGAGCACCGCGTCGCCAAAGCCTTGCGGCATGCTAGACTTCTCACGGGACCTCTCCACGACGTCCCGCACGGACAACACATGTCAAACAAGTACTCAACGCTTACGGATTGACTACTCGGGAGTTACGACTACTCACCTTCATCCACTTTGCTCGGCTGGCGGACCGCCTCCGGGTGCTCGGCCACCGTTGCCGGGTCGACCAAGTCGTCGCTAAAAGGATCGAGGCAATATGGCCTAGAGGGGGGGGTGAATAGGCCCCGCACACGGAATTTAAACTTTTTCTCGCAAAAACAGCGTCGGACCTCGGAACCTCCGAGATTATTCTCGGAACCTCCAAACGAGGTAGCCTCCGAGAATAAACTCGGAACTTCGACGGTTTGTTAGAACAGAGCATAAATAACAAGAGCTGCGAGGAACTTGATGAAAACCAGATCTACTAAATTCTAGGAGGTACTTAGGACCTAGCAAGAAGATTTCTAAGCAAAGTACAAGCTAGGAAGGCACCACAAAGTAGATCGGGAGCAAACCCTAATAGATCTAGTCAAGCACAAGCATGAACAAGTAAGTAAATGAGAACACGCATGAGACAAAGATTTATCCCGTGGTTCAGCTCGCCACAAAGGCTTGCTTACGTCCACGTTGTTGAGGAGGCCACCAAAGGCTCGGACCACAAAGGTCAACTCCTCTCTTACACCTATCACTTTGGGTAATAGGTGGAGGCTTTCCACTAGAATCACAAAGGGTAATACAAACACCTTGGAGCTTCCACAAATCGGTTTGGAGAGCTTCCAAGAACCTCTATCCGTCTAGGAGCAAAGCTCCAAGAGTAATAGATCCACCAAGCTTGCTAGGGTTCTTCCAAGTGCTCAAGTACCAAGGGAGAAGGGATTGGCTCACTAACTCACTTCAAGAATCCACTCTCAATCAATGCTAGGCAAGGATTTGGAAGAGAGTAGGTTTGGAGTGAATGCAAGGTGAGAGAAAACGGTGAGGAACGGCGTTCGCGCGGTTGGAGGAAGAAGATAACCGTTGGGGGAGCGTGGGGTATAAATACCCCCGGCATCCGAACGATAACGACTATATTCCGAGTTCGGAACCTCCGAGAAAAATCTCGGAACTTCCGACTTTTGAAAACTCTGCAGGCATCGTAGCCCGTACGGTCGGAACCTCCGAGAAAATCTTCGGAACCTCCGAACGACAAACGACAGAAGCAAAACATTTGCGGGGTTACTTCCCTTGGGGTGAGGATTAAGGTTTAGGAAAGATGGATTGTGAGCACTTGAAACCACCCTAACTCACCATTAGTATCCCTCTTGATAGTACGGATTGTCCTATACTCAAATTCAAAAGATAAAAATAAATAAACTCCTCCAAGTAGCATAGGCAACCCTTTTTAATAAGTTGAGGGGTCTCCAATCAATCTTCCGCACTTTTGTGATAATAACTCTAAGCCGCACAATAAACTCAAAGGCTCATTAGCTCTTTAATTGTGTGGTCAACATCACCAAAACCCTCATAGGGCTTGATTGCACTTACAATCTCTCTCTTTTGGTAAATGTTGACAACCCAATTAAAGTTTACAATTTAATTTGAAAGATTGAGCTTTTGATGATTTGAGTACAAGTCTCCCCCTCAATGTATGCATGTACCTTTTGAATAGGGAAAAATGTCTTAACCGACAATTAAGTTGCATACATTGTGAGTAAAAGTGACAAGAAAGTTGTACTCAAGCCATCGAGGGGTGCAAAAGAAGTGTAGCGAGATAATACGTGATGCATATGCCATGTGAAAACACACGAGAGAGTTATCTGGTAGCGAGTTTGGAACCTCCGAGAAAGTTCCGGAACCTCCGGGGGTTGGAGCCTCGGAGAAATTCTCGGAACCTCCGAGGTCCGCAACGGATACTCCGACAAACAAGCACATACGAGCAAAGCAACGGATATAACCGGAGAAATAGCAGCTAGATAAAGATAACGGCATTCAACACATCTAGCCCTATTACATCCATCACAAGGTTTTAAAGTTTTGCAAATCCCATACAACCATGACCGAACCCGCTTGCCAACGAGAGGCAAGCTAAAAGCTTTACGGCGAGTTCACCAATTAACCAACGGGGAGTTTATGAGAGAAGTTAGCACTCTCATCTCACCAAAAGAACAAAAGAATTTCGTGGTTAGCGAGGGCCACCGAGAAGGAGCTCCGGGTCTTCGGATGCTTCTCAATCTTCATCTCTCCCCCTTTGTCAACAATTTAACAAAAAGGAAAGAAAAGAAGAGAGGAAGTGAGAACGAGAACCTAGGGAAGTCACTCCTCATCACCGAAATCGAGTCCTCCTCTTCGCTTCGGGGACGGTCTTTGTCGAGCCAAGGTCGGAACCGGATGAGGACAGGTCTATGGGTCTTCGACGGGCCTTCCGGCGGTGGCCTTCCTCCCGAGTCTAGCACCGGATGAGGACCCCATTGCCTTCTTGCCGGCGACCTCTTTCCTCGGCGGCCATTTTAGCACCAAGTGGCTCATCATCTTCTTCATACGCATCAAAGTGGGCGGCAGGAGTATCCTCGGCCATGGGACTAGCGGGCTCCTTCTCACCCTCATCCTCACTCGGTAGTGTACTGCGGAAAGTCGGGGAAAAAGAGAAGGAGGATGGTGCATGGCATCGAAGGACAGCCCCTGGTGCTTTAGCAATCTGTTCATGTCTTCCCTGAGCTCAAAAAGCTGATGGGAAGTCCATCTGCAGTACCTCCAGGTGTCCCTAACCATCCCTCTCAGCTTGTGCAGACCAGCAGGCATGGGAGCCTTGCGGGTCCTTCTTCTCCCTCCGCTGGACCAGATCCGGATGGCTTGGTGCCGGCCTTCTTAAGGATGTGCTCCTCCACAATGTCTTGCTTCTTCGATGCCGCCATCGCTTTACTTGGTAGGATGCATGCTCAACATCTTTCTTGTAGGCTGACCCCGGAAACCATTTCTATCATGTACATAAGGTAAGGAGCATAAGGCAGGTTGCACTTCCCACTCTCTGTCACTTCTACCAAGTTATACCAGATGAATCTGCTCACAGAGAATGGCCTAGCTCCAGGCAGCAACCTAGCCAGCAGATTTGGTGCAAACCTCCTAAGGCTGGTTGAGTCACTGCCCCCTTTTTGGTATATGGTTTCCCGAACATATTGTTGAGCACATAATACACCGATTTCGTAGCCGTGGTAGAGCCATCGACCAACTCCTCATACTCATAAGTTGCAGCAATTTTATTGGGGTTCATATGGGCCTCAAAATGAATAATGTCGGCCTCCCGTCCTCCTTGCGAAACCAAACGGCCTGGCAAAAGTGAGAAAATCTATCTTGTAATGTACCCTTTCGTCATCCAGTGGATGGTCTCCTTGTTGTCTTCATGGAAGAAGGTAGAATGAAACTGAGCTAAAACCTCTATGTTCCAATCATATTTGAAGCTCATGATGTCCCTCATCTTATACTTGTCCACCAAATCAAGCACCTCTTCTTTCACAGGTTCCTCTGCTGCCTCCAGATGGGTAAAGTCTATCCACTTCATCTTGATCAGCTTCATCTTGGTGTTAAGGACAGTTTCATAGAACTTGAAGTGGAAGACAGACCAAAATCTATAATCTATAGCTGCCATCTTGGGGTTCACATAGGGATTTTCCTCTCTGGCTTTCTTGACCAAGAATCCTGCTCCATCATAGTTAGTGTGCTCAATATACACAGAGTTGTCATACTTGGTTGGAGGATGCCTTTTGAGCAGCCCCTTGTGGTACTTAAGATAGGTTGAGTCTATCTCTCCTAGGGGCATGTCATCTTCTAGCTCTATAGGGATGGTCTTGCCTTCAGTCCCTCCATTATCATCCACATGGGCGGGAGACCCGGATCCTCCGCCTCCCGATAAACTACCCCCTTTTCCTCTTCTAGGAGTGGCCTTTCCTCTGCGCCACCGCCACCGCCGTTGCTCGTGCGTTGCTCATTTGAGAGCCCTTTCACCGACAGGTGTCTCAAAGGGTGGCCTCTCGCCTTTTGGTGTATGTCTTGTCAACGGGAGTGCCGGACATCCGTCGGGGAATAAATATGAGCGAGCAGATAAGAGTGGGATCAGGACTGACAAGAACAGAGGATCAAGATAGGCATGATGTTCAATTGATTAATTTTCAGTGGAATTTTGAATCACAGACTGTCACTTGTTAGTACAGACACCGGAACCTCCGAGAAAGTTTCCGGAACCTCCAGGAGTTGGAGCCTCCGGAAAAATTCTCAGAACCTCCGAAGTCAGTGTACTGACAGATGACAGTTTGTCGATTCAACTTTCAACCGAATTTTAACCAAGGAAGCAAACATGATTAAAATTAACTAGGACAAGCGAGAAAGAGTGTTACAAGTGAAGTGAAGTTCGGTGGAACTTTGAATCAAGGTCGGCCTACGATGGGTTACGGGGGTTCGGAACCTGCGAGAATTTTCTCGGAACCTCCGAGCCCCCGTCAACCTTCTTCGCATTCGACATTTGATTCAACTTTCAACTAAACCTAAGCTTTACTTGCAACACAGGCATTCAGGGCAAGGATAAATAGGCAGCATTCTACGAATACCAAGATTTAGAACCCTAACAGCATGTAGACCTAGGAATTTGGGTTAGGGTTAGAGTAAGGCCTCTGATTACCTTGATTGGGATATAGGAGATGGAGGACGAAGATCTTCAAGAGATGTTCACGCCGGGGAAACGACGAGAAAGGGTGCGGATTGAAGCCTTCTTCTTCTTCTTCTTCGAACGGGATCCGAGCGAACCCTTCCTTGGCACTCTCCGGCGGCGACCCACGAACGAGGGAGGCGGCACGGCTTCGCACGGGTAGCCCGCACGAGGTGTGGTCTCCGGCGGCGAGGGGAAGCGGCGGCGGTGAGGCGGTGGAGAAGGATAGTGCGATGCGGTTTCCTTTCGGGAGAGCGAGAGGGAGAAGGAAGCAAGAAACCGGATCCGAGGAGGTTGACCGCGGTGAAAGGGAAAAGCCGATTTACCCCGGGTAAAGGAATATTCTTCGAAGATGCCTTATTCCCTTTAACTCCCCTTCGGTTGAGACCGAGCGCTAAGTCCGTAAAGATTGGAGCTTCCGAAGATTTTCTCGGAACTTCGAGGCCCGAGCCTCCAAAGATTTTCTCGGAGCTTCCGAAGTTTGAATTCCGAGACGAGTTAACTCCTACTCCTTTTGAGATTTTGAACTTTCTATCAACTGAGATTCTTAGGTCATGATACCCTTGACTCAAGTGGCTAGAAAACAAGCATTCACACACACAACTATAGCCACTTAAGACAAGTTAGGGATAAGAAAATAGATTTTGAAAAACCTTTAAGATAGAGTTTTCACACACATTTTTCAAACAAAATTTTCAGAAAAAAACTAACAGATTGAAGCAAACAATTATGGCATGCTAGAGATCAAACCACGCAACGAGAATCAAGAATATTTAGTTCATTCCTTAAACTACAAAACCTTGACTCATCGAGAGGTTTAGTGAAGATATCGGCTAGTTGCTTGTCGGTGCTCACATGACTTAAAACGATATCTCCTTTGGCTTCGTGGTCTCTCAAGAAGTGATGACGGATGTCTATATGTTTTGTGCGAGAATGGCTTACGGGGTTGTTTGCAAGCTTTATGGCACTTTCATTGTCACACAAAAGTGGGATATGGGAAAAGTGACATCCGTAATCTTTTAAGGTTTGCTTCATCCAAAGTAGTTGAGCACAACATGCGCCGCTGCAACATACTCGGCCTCGGCGGTGGAAAGGGCTACCGAGTTTTGCTTTTTAGAACTCCATGACACTAGAGACCTACCAAGGAATTGGCAAGTCCCCGATGTGCTCTTTCTATCTACTTTGCAACCGGCATAATCGGAATCTGAATAGCCAAGTAGATCGAGAGTGGATCCCTTAGGATACCACAAGCCAAGGTTAGGGGTATGCACTAGATATCTCAAGATTCTCTTTACGGCCATGAGATGGCACTCTTTCGGGTTAGCTTGAAATCTAGCACACATGCACACACTAAGCATAATATCCGGCCTAGATGCACATAAGTAAAGAAGAGAGCCGATCATGGAGCGATATACCTTTTGATCCACGGATTTCCCTTCTTCATTGAGGTCCATGTGTCCATTGGTAGGCATTGGAGTCTTGATGGGCTTTGCCTTGTCCATGTCAAACTTCGTAACATATCTCTTGTATACTTGGTTTGACATATGAACGTCCCTTCTTTAGCTTGTTTGATTTGAAATCCAAGAAAGAACTTGAGCTCACCCATCATGGACATTTCAAACCTCTTTGTCATCACCCTACTAAACTCTTCACAAAAAGTTTCATTAGTAATACCAAATATTATGTCATCGACATATATTTGGCACACAAAAATATGACCATCAACTTTTAGAGAGTAGCATCGGCTTTGCCTATCTCAAAGCCTTGCTTGAGCAAGAAATCCTTAAGGCATTCATACCATGCTCTTGGTGCTTGCTTTAGCCCATAGAGCGCCTTATGGAGTTTGTAGACATGATTAGGACGCTTGGGATCTTCAAAACCTGGTGGTTGCTTAACATATACTTCTTCGGAGAGTGGTCCGTTGAGAAATGCACTCTTGACATCCATTTGATAGAGCTTGAAGTCATGATGGGCAGTGAAAGCTAGTAGAAATCGAATTGCTTCAAGTCTTGCTACCGGTGCATATGTTTCTCCAAAGTCTAGCCCTTCAACTTGGGTGTATCCTTGAGCAACCAATCTTGCTTTGTTCCTAGTCACAACACCAAACTCATCTTGCTTGTTCCGAAAGACCCATTTGGTGCCAATGATGTTTGTGTTTGGTCTCTCCACCAACTCCCACACTTGGTTTCTTTCAAAGTTGTTCAACTCCTCTTGCATAGCCACCACCCAATCCGGATCCTCGAGAGCTTGCTCTACCTTGGTTGGTTCAAGAGAGGAAACAAACGAGTAAAATGCACAAAAATTCTTAAGACGAGATCGTGTTGTTACCCCTCTCCTTATGCTCCCAAGAATATTGTCAACGGGATGATCCCGTTGAATTACTTGATGTACACGGGGATGTGATGGTCCAAGAGGTTGGTGTAGAGGTTGATCTTCATCATCTTCATCAGCTTGGGGCTCAGATGTACTTGCTTGGACATCCCCTTGCTGATCAATCTGCTGGTTCAGGGTGTCTTGTGGTGTTGAACTTCCAGACCCCGGAACCTCCGGAGAATTTCTCGGAGGTTGGATTCCAGTGCCAGTTCCCGGAACCTCCGAGGAATATCTCGAAACCTCCGAAGTCTGCACTGCTCCTGAACCAGTGGCTTCTGGCCCTTCGAGTGGTGTTGAAGCTTGTGCTTGATTTTCATCGTCTTCTTGTGCTTCAACTGGTCTAACATCACCTATGGCCATTTGCTTGATTGCTTCACAAGATGGCTTCTCTTTACCTACAACATTCAAATCAACTTGCTCCACTTGAGAGCCATTAGATTCATCAAAGGTCAAATCTACCGTGACTTCAATCCTCCCGGTGGTTAGATTGAAGACTCGATAAGCATGCTCATTTGGACCATAACCAAGAAGAAATCCTTCGTCAACCTTTGGTGCAAACTTAGAGGTTCGGGGCCTCTTGTTTAGAATGAAACATTTGCACCCAAACACTCTAAAGTAAGACACCTTGGGCTTTTTACCGGTAATAAGCTCATAGGAGGTCTTCTTGTGAAACTTGTGAAGATAGAGGCGGTTGATTGCATGGCAAGCCGTGTTGATAGCTTCGGCCCAAAAGATGTCTTGAGTCTTGTACTCATCCAACATGGTTCTTGCCATCTCGATAAGAGTTCTATTCTTCCTCTCAACCACCCCATTTTGTTGAGGGGTATAAGGTGCTGAAAATTCATGCTTGATGCCCTCTTCATCAAGAAATTCTTCAACATAGGTGTTCCGGAACTCCGAGCCATTATCACTTCTCACTTTCTTGATTGGTAGCCCGAATTCCCTTTGTGCTCTTCTAATGAAGGTCTTCACCTTTCCTTGCACTTCACTCTTGTCAAACACAAAGAACACCCACGTGAAGCGAGAATAATCATCAACAATAACCAAGCCATATTTGTTACCACCAATACTTATGTAAGCCACCGGTCCAAATAGATCCATGTGGATGAGCTCCAATGGGCTTGAAGTAGTGAGGATGCTATTTGGTGGGTGAGGTGCTCCTACTTGCTTTCCTACTGGGCATGCTTTGCAAATCCTATCTTTCTCAAAATGTACATTTGTTAGTCCAAGGATGTGTTCATCTTTCAAAAGTTTGGCCAAGTTCCTCATGCCAACATGGGCTAGACGGTGATGCCAAAGCCAACCCATGCTAGATTTTGCCACTAGACAAGTCTTGGGAGAAACTTTACTTTTGTTGAGATCAACTAGGTAAAGCCTCCCCCTCAAGCGACCCGTGAGGACAATAGAGGAATCCTCCCTTTTTATGATGGACACATCCTTATCCGTGAAGTGGCAATCAAAACCAATCTCACTAAGTTGTGAAACCGATAATAGATTGTAACCCAACGGATCAACATGAAGAACATTTGTAATTGAATAATTTTGAGATATAGGAATATCACCTACACCGATGACTTCTCCTTTAGTGTCCCCTCCATATGCAATGGTTTCCCTTGGTCCTTCCAAATGGAGATAGGATGAGAACATACTCTTTTCTCGGTCATATGATGTGTACAGCCGCTATCAAGCACCCAACTTGATCCACCGGAGGAGTATGCCTACAAAACAATTTAGTTCCTTCTTTTAGGTCCCCAATTTGACTTGGGGCCTTCCACGTTAGTAACCAGAACTTTTGGAACCCATAGTGATCTTTTCACATATATGTTGGACTCATTTCCAACATACGTGGCAACAACTTTACCAACATTGTTGCGTCTCAACACATAGCTAGGAGGTATGTCTCTAGATGCATGGGCTTTGCTTTTGTTGGGACTCAAGTTTCTTCTAGGCACCATTGGATGATTTTCAACTCTGCATACAAGTGTTAGGGGCCCCGGAACCATGCTTGCTTCGAGTTTTGCTCCTTTTCTTTGTCCTGTCTTTGCGGTCCTCGGAACTTCCGAGAATTTTCTCGGAACCTCCGAGTTGGACTGTTCGAGTCGCTCGGGGCTTCCGGACTCCGGAACCTCCGGCTTGGAGGTCGGAACCTCCGGGGTCCGGGGAGAACGAAATCCGGAACTCTTGAATTCAAGGCATTCTTTTTCTTTGATGATTTTTCTTTCATTGGTCTTGCCACCTTCAATATATCCAAAGCCCGGATTCTTGCTCTTCTCTAACACTTTCCTCTTGGTGAATCTTGGCCTTTTGTTTTCTTCACCCATGCACCCTCTAGCTATGATTGAGTTCAACCTAGCAATTTCTTTCTTTAAAGCTTCCATGTTAGCAAGGTTAGTGGCATAAGATTCAATATCAATATGATAACATCTATCACGGCCCTTGCTAGTAGAAGCACTAGAGTTGCCTTTTACCTTCGAGGGATGTGAGGTGCTACTCCAAAGGAGGCTATATTGCTCCTCAAGCTCTTCATTCCTCAACTTGAGAGAATTACATTGAGCTTGAGTAACAAGAAGGTCCTCCTTGAGAGTAGCTATGACACTCTTCGCTTGGTTGATTTCCAAACGCAAAGCCTCAATCTCACTTCTATCGGAGATAATGGTGTCTTGGCTTTTCTCTAGCTCAACTATTAGCTTAGCCATAAAATCCCTAGATTGCTCATCCATTTCATGAACAAGTTGGTTAGCTTCTTCATCACTAGTATCATCACTAGAGTCCATTTTCGACTCATCACTAGGTTGAGGAAAGGATTTTGGGGCAGTTTTTACCTTCTCACCCTTGGCCATGAGACAATGAATGGAAGTGCTCTCTTCATCATCGGTCAAATTGTTGAACAATCTTGAGGTGGAGGGAAGCTTCTTGATAGCCACGGTTGCAACTTTCTTCCCTTCCTCTTCACTAGAGCTTTCATCCCCGGAGTTCCATTCATGACCAATGTGGGCTTCACCACCATAGTGTCTTCTCTTGTAGTGTGGTTTTTGATCTTTCTTGTAGATCCCTTTACCCTTGTCATTTCGTTTTCTTTCTTCTCATTAGGGCAATCAGCAATGAAGTGCTCGATACTTCCACAATTGTAGCAAGTTCTCTTTTTCTTGTTGGGAAACTTCCTCTTGGCAAACTTGTACCCTTGCTTCTTCAATCCTCTCTTGTAGGTCTTCATGAACAAGGCCATGTCTCCAATCTCAACATGAGAACCTTCATCTTCATCTTCGCTTGAATCACTTGTGGAGCTCTCTACTTCCACCCTTTTGGACTTTGACTTGGGAGGCTTGGAAGAAGTTGTGTGCTTGGATGAGGAGGAGGGTTTGCTTGACTTGTGAGAGTGGAGAGCCACCTCTTTAACCTTCAAGTTGTTTAACTTAGCCTCCAACTCCCCAATCTTCTTTCTATGTTGAATTTCCTTGTCCATGAGCTCATGTGTGAGAATTCTTCCAAGGACATCATTTGGAGAGAGTTCCTCAAACCTTTTCTTCTCTCTAATCAAGGTGACTAGAGTAGGATTCCTTGGTGCAAAAGCTTCCAACATTACCTTCACAACAAAGTGGTCATCTAGCTCATCACCACCTAGACCTCTTATCTTTCCAACAATAACCATCAACCTATCAAACATCTCTTGTGGCCCCTCTCCATCAAAGATAGTAAATCTATTGAGCTCGGACATCAATATGTTGATCTTGGATTTCTTGACGTTGTCAACACCCTCATGTGCAATGTGGAGAATGTCCCAAATCTCCTTGGCTATCTCAAGTCCACTAACACGGTTATACTCTTGGGCATTCAAGGCACTAAGGAGTATGCTTGTAGCTTGACCATTCCTTCTAATGTTGCGTCGGTCAATTGGAGTGAGGTTCCTAAAGTCTTTGGGATCTTCAAAACCTACACACACAATATTCCACAATTCCAAGCTTAAGCCGATTAAATAAGCTTTCATCATATGCTTCCATTTAGCAAAGTTAGTCCCATCGAATTGGGGTAATTTGCCAACGGGAATAGTCACTTCATCCTTGGATTTGACATCCAAAGAATCATAGTTAAAGGATACGCTTTTGTAGTCATTCTTTGCTTTAGACTTCGACTTTGGCTTGATTGTTCGCTTGGGAATTCTTGTGCCGTAGTACTCATCATCATCATCTCCATTCTCACTAGATGAGGACGACGATGAGGATGACGAGGATGGTGATGGAGATGGTGAAGGTGTTCTTTTTCTTCTTTTCTTCTCTTCTTTCTTTCTCTTCTTCTTCTTTTCTTGCTTGCTGTCTTGTTTCTTCTTTTCTTCTTCTTCCTTCTTTTTCTTGATCTCTTTCTTGCTTTTCTTGCTTCCATCTTTTGAGCTTTCCTTCACAGCCTTTTTAAGCTTTTCGAACTTCTCTTGAGCTGATGTATCGCCCACTTCCGAGGCATCACCCTCGCTTGGTATGTCTTCAAACTGCTCTTCTTCGTGCTTGTCATCATCACTTGCCATATCCTCACACGGTTAGGTGTTTACGAGGATGACCCGCTCTGATACCAATTGAAAGGATCGAGGCAATATGGCCTAGAGGGGGGGTGAATAGGCCTGCACACAGAATTTAAACTTTTTCTGCGAAAACACTGTCAGACCTCGGAACCTCCGAGATTATTCTCGGAACCTCCGAACGAGGCAACCTCCGAGAATAAACTCGGAACTTCCGACACTGGTAGGACGGACCATAAATAACAAGAGCTGTGAGGAACTTGATGAAAACCAGATCTACTAAATTCTAGGAGATACTTAGGACCTAGCAAGAAGATTTCTAAGCAAAGTACAAGCTAGGAAGGCACCACAAAGTAGATCGGGAGCAAACCCTAATAGATCTAGTAAAGCACAAGTATGAACAAGTAAGTAAATGAGGACACACATGAGACAAAGATTTATCCCGTGGTTCAGCTCGCCACAAAGGCTTGCTTACGTCCACGTTGTTGAGGAGGCCACAAAAGGCTCGGACCACAAAGGTCAATTCCTCTCTCACACCTATCACTTTGGGTAATAGGTGGAGGCTTTCCACTAGAATCACAAAGGGTAATACAAACACCTTGGAGCTTCCACAAATCGGTTTGGAGAGCTTCCAAGAACCTCTATCCGTCTAGGAGCAAAGCTCCAAGAGTAATAGATCCACCAAGCTTGCTAGGGTTCTTCCAAGTGCTCAAGTACCAAGGGAGAAGGGATTGGCTCACTAACTCACTTCAAGAATCCACTCTCAATCAATGCTAGGCAAGGATTTGGAAGAGAGTAGGTTAGGAGTGAATGCAAGGTGAGAGAAAACGGTGAGGAACGGCGTTCGCGCGGTGGGAGGAAGGAGATAACCGTTGGGGACCGTGGGGTATAAATACCCCCGGATCCGAACGAGAACGGCTATATTCCGCAGTTCGGAACCTCCGAGAAAAATCTCGGAACTTCGACTTTTGAAAACTCGCGGATCGTAGCCCGTACGGTCGGAACCTCCGAGAAAATCTTCGGAACCTCCGAACAAGACAAACAAGGCGGGGAGCAAAACAGCTGCAGGTTACTTCCCTTGGGGTGAGGATTAAGGTTTAGGAAAGATGGATTGTGAGCACTTGAAACCACCCTAACTCACCATTAGTATCCCTCTTGATAGTACGGATTGTCCTATACTCAAATTCAAAAGATAAAAATGAATAAACTCCTCCAAGTAGTATATGCAACCCTTTTTAATAAGTTGAGGGGTCTCCAATCAATCTTTTGCACCCGTGATAATAACTCTAAGCTGCACAATAAACTCAAAGGCTTATTAGCTCTTTAATTGTGTGGTCAACATCACCAAAACCCTCATAGGGCTTGATTGCACTTACATCCGCCAGTAACTCCACCCCGCCATGATTACTCGTGGCGGCTTCAGTCATCGGCGCAGAGCGAATGGGCTCCGCGTCTTGGATCTCCGGGGAGTGGACAACCACTTCCAGAGCAGGCTCTGGCGGCGCGATGGTCTCCTCCCCTCCGGTCGCCACGGCGGCCTCCTCGACGGCTACTTCCATCGGCGCGGGGGCTACTCCAGCAGCCTCCGGCTCTTGTGGTGTCAAATTCTGCATGGGCACCGCTGCTGGGATGTCGCTCCCTTCGACCTCGGTGCTCGTCAAGAAGAAGACAAGTGCATCGGCGACTACGACTACTCTATGGGGAGTGATATAGCCTCGGCGAGTACTTACCTTCGACCACGCTGGCCTCGGGCAACGTAGCCTCAGTAGCCGGCGCTTCGGGCTCGCTCGAGAGGCGGGAGCGGACTCCTCGGTGGGCGGCGCGGCTTCTTCCTCCGCCACCGCTGTAGAGGGCTCATCCACCTCCTAGGACGGATCGTTGATTTCCGAGTAAGTACACAAATTGGTTGTTAATCAAGCTCGACTACTATAGCAAGCACTACTCGGGAAGATCCAAAGCACTTACAAGCTTGACCGGACTATCGTCACGGTCGGGCGCCAAGAATGCCGGCGATGTCCACCGGTCCCGGCCTCGGTGGGTGCCTCCTCTTGCACCTCTGCGGCCGCCGACTCTTCCGCAAGCAACAACAACCGGTGCGGCGCTCTCCCCGCGCTCCGGCGGCCACCACTTCTTCTGCAGCAGCGGCTGCGGGCTCCATGCTCTCTTGAGGAGCGGGGGCCGACGCTCCATCCGCGCCGGGAGCTCTTCGACGGGGGGGGGCCGGGCTATGACTCCCAGCGGGTTCCCCCACCGTGTCCCACTCGCCCTCGTCGCCCCGATCAACGGGCTCCGTAGGCGGCACCTCCCCGCAAGCAAGGAAGCTCGGTCATCGGCAAGTGAACTCGAGAGACTAGTACTCGACTACACTACTCAAGACGTCTTACATCTTGGGGCGTGGTCTCGGAGACCCTCGGCTTCTTCGATACCCGCTTGCGGGCGGGGTTGCGCGGCCTCCGCGGCGGCGCGGCCCGGACTAGCCTCCGGCTAGCCGGCGGATCCTGCACGAGGGGCACGTGAGGCAAGCCAGGACGGCTGAACCTCGACCACAGCTGGAAGCGGTCCTGCAGCGTCTCCTCGTCGTCGTCCTCGTCGGACGTGTCCTCCACGACTACGGCGTCGTCTCCTTCGCCGACTTCCCGTCGTTCCTTGGCCTTGGTCTTCCCCTCCTCCGGGATCTCGACTACCTGAGGGGGCGGAGGCAGGTCGAAGATGAACTTCTTCAAGTCATCCTGCAAGACATAACTCGTCAGCGCGACTACTCACACGGGATGAGTACTCGACAGGGGGGCATAGCTACTTACCTCCTTTGGCGGGCGCACGACGGAGTACTCGGGACGGGGCACTCCGTGTGCGGTGGCATGTCCTTGATGATGCGCGTCGCCCTATCGACAATGTCGTCGTCGACGACTTCATCTCTCGGCATCCGCGACGTGTCGTCGTCGCCGGTGTACTCGAATTCAAGGGTGTCGCGGGCCATCGGTGGCCGCACCCCGCGCTTCATGAAGCCGAAGGCCACGTGCTCGGCCCTCATCCCGGCTTCTCTCGGGCGCCTTGATCCGCGCCAACAGCTCGGGGAGCTGGATCCCCTCCTGCATCGTCGGCTCCGTGTTCCACCACGGGCGATGCTTGGGCGCTTCCCCGCTCGGCTTCGGCAACCCTGGGTGGTGGTTCGTGATGTAGAACCACTTCGCCTTCCAGTCCTGGTTGGAGTCGATGAGCTTGTACGAAAGGTGCTGCTCGGCGGCGTCCTCCCGCATCTAGATTCCTGCTCCACCGACTACTCGCGGGTTGCTGGCGCTCGGCCGCGGCTTCACTCGGAAGAACTTCCGGAACAAGATCCGGTGGGGCTTGATCCCCGAAATGCTTCACCGAAGTGGACGAAGACGGCGGCGTGGAAAATACCGTTGGGGTTGGGGTTGAGGTTGAGGTACTCGATGCCGTAGTACCCCATGAGGCCCTTGAAGAAGTTGCTCGCCGGGAGCGCGAGTCCACGCTCCGCGAAGTGCGCGAACATCGGGATCTCGTCTTCGCTCTTCTCCATCGGGTACGGATCCCCGGCGGCGTCCCTCCACATGTCCACCTCCTTCTCACGGATGAATCCGGCGTTGAGGAGGGCCGGCAAATCTCCGGTCTTTGCCTTCGATTTCTTCCACTCGCGGTTCGGATCCGGCCGCGGTGGAGACATCGGCGGTGCCGCCCCCGGCGGCGGATTCGGCGGCTTCGTCGCGGCTTCTTTTCTTCCCCCCGGCGGCCTTTGCGGTCTTGGACGACCACGACTTCATCTTCCAAGTGCACGACGTCTTCACGCGCATTCGCTCGGGGGCTACCGCGGTGGCTCTCTCTCCGGCGGTGCACTTGGATCTACGGCGGCGGCGGCGTGCGGCGGCGGTGATTCCGGCCAAGATCTATTCGAAATGACTACAACGGTGATGGGTGAAAAACCCTAAGGGTTTTGGCTTCTATTTATAAGTCAAAACGGCCCTCCAACGGCCGGATGGATAAGTCCGCACTCGGCCGACTCGGCGGCCGCGCGTGACTCTTGGTCTACTAGTGGACGCGCCTCACCTCGGGGGGCTCGGCTACTTCTACTCGACTACCCGGGAAGCGACAAGACTCAGGAGCATCTCGGGACACATTCTACAAGATGACCCTTCAATTCGAGAGGAAGTATTCGACTCAAGGCTCGGGGGCTCCGTGCCACGTGTCCTTCGGTTTTTTCTCTCCGGATTTCTCGGGATATTCTTGCCAAGACTTCGAGATGGACCCTCGGCCGAGCCTACGACTCAACCTAAGGCTCGGGGGGATACTCCATATGGAGTGCGATTTTGCAATCGCACTTCCATATCGCCTTCGGCTTCAAGACAACACGGGCTTTGTTGAAGACCTTCGAGGGCGCACTCGAGGACGCTTGGGACTACTCGAGAAGACTTCAAGATAGCTCAAACATCGGTGGAGTACGTTCCGGCCTCGGGATGCTTCGATTACTCTTGAGTACTTTTGACTTGTGGTACTCGGGGACGCTTGAGGACTACTCGTTAAGGCCGTCAAGACTACTTGAAGCTATCCTTCTCGACTACAAAGTACTCGGGGGCTTGTCGTATGGACCTCCCCGGGCCCACTACCTCGGTGGGTACCGGGACCGACTACTCGGTGGGCCCCCGAGACTACCCGCTTGCGCTACACGGCACCGATGGCGTGGAGCACAAGGACCGAAGAGGAGAAGTACTCGGTTAGGAAGCCGTACATGTCCCGCACCGTATGGAAGACTTCTAGACGTACTCGACCGGTACTCTCTCCCTACTCCGACTTGTAACCCCGCCTCCCGGACTATATAAGGCGAGGCGGGGACCCCTCTCTAGATCATCTCATCTCACGGCGTACAATTACACCATCTTGTAATCGTACCCGATCAATCCGAGCTACGCGGCATACGGGACGTAGGGTATTACGCACCTTGCGGCCCGAACTGTCTTAATTGTGTGCCACGTGTCTCTTCCTTCGAGTTACCGATCTCGGCGAGGCCACATTCATCTACTTCGGGTACTCCCCTTAGTAGGTTGCCGGTCTAAAACACCGACAAGTACCACTATCAACAATACATAATTCCTCCTCCATTGGATTGACATCACAAGACATCTCTCCTGGTTGGCGGTCGATTTCTCCTTCTTCTCCGGCGAACTCGCCGACGAACCGCTCCCTGGCCTCTTTTCTTGTCTTCTCGGTGGTTTTGAGCGTGAGTGATAACGTGTAAATGTAAAAGGGAACAATAAAAAGGGGTCTCTTTATTGATGAACAGTGATTGATATTTATACAATGGCTAAAGACGCCGGGTTACGGGAGGCGACGCTCCCACGCGCCCCTTCGTGGGGGAATCTTGTAACTGCAATTAGCAGTTGTTAATTGCTCCTTAATTGATCATTAGGAATATTATAGAATATTCTCAAACAATGGCAAGGGCATCTCCGCTGCCTCAGCCGCCGCCGCCGCTGCTATTTCGTCATTGTTTGTGCCTGCTGATGGCGATAGGAAGCAACACGAAGACTGCGGCAATTTCAATAGGAAGCGGAACTTTTGCTGATTTAATTTGGAGCCGAGCCGATCGTGGGCCGTGGGAGCGTTGTTAGCGGTGAAGGCAATCATACTGGAGATGAGCCGCTACCTTGTGCCGTTTGATGTACACGCGCCGCACATCCGGGAGGGGTCGCGTAGAATCGCCTGTGCGCCACCGGCGTATAGAATTTTTTCCCAAAAGGACCATCTCACCACCGTCAAAAGTGGCGCACGCATCAAAATTTCAATGATATACTCATCTATCTACAACCATAAGGGGCTTGTTGGGGAAATGGGGGATTTAAGTGGATAGAAGAGTATTGAAGGGGATTTTAGGAAATTTTGACTTGAAATTCTTCCACCCCAATACCCTTCATTCCTGATCATTTCACCGATTCCCAAACAAACCCTAAATGTTATTAAATTGCTCGAGCGCTAGAGCTCGCGGAGATCCAAACTCGCTGCGTGTTTCCCCAACCCTCTACTACTGGCAAGCTTCGCGACCGGACATCAAGGATTGATGCAGTGGCTACTCGCAGTGGCTACTGTAAAGAAACGGTACAGCAGCCTCCAGGAACACATGGAGTAAATTTATGCTGCGGCGGGTACTCAGAATCTCACGCTATCTCCCCGTTCACCTCCTCCTTCCGCCAGATACAGCGTCATTCCCGTGCGACGCTACCGTAAGAGTCAAATATCAAAGCAAAGCTCCCTCTCTCCGTCAAGTTCCCTTGTGCATGAAGTAGCGTACGTTAATATACACACGAAAACGGTAATTGACATCCTAATTGATTATACTTACTTCAATCATACTAGATGATGAAGCCGCAATGTTGAGCTTACAACTGACCGTAACTTTTACCACTTTTACCACTCCCGGTCGACTCCACCACGCCACATGGGCGGGCCCAAGCAATTATCATATGGCAGGTCGCAGCAAGCCAGCAACCAAGCGCTCTACCGCTCCTTCTCTCTCCCATCCCTTTTCTTCTATCCTGAATCCCCCGGCGAGCTCCTCTAGGGAAATCCCAGGCGCCGACCGTCTCCATTGGCGCTCCTTCAAGCTGGATCCCCGACGGCGGCGCCCCCCCCCCCCCCCCCCGGGCGATATCCTCCGAGCGGCGAGCCCGCGACCCGAGGTCGAGCTCAGCATGCCGGATGTCGAAGTGAAGCGGCGGGGCCCCGGCGAGCTTCTCTGGGCTGATCCCGGCGGCCGTGGGACGTGCCCGCAGGACCCAGTCGCATGGCGTGGCGGCGAGCCAGCCTGCAAGATCAGCGCCGACATTTTTTTCTTTATCTTTTTTTGCAAAACTTTTTATCTAAATCTTTCTGCTTAAAATTTTGTATGTTAAGATTTTTTCAAAAACTTTTCATGCTTTATTTTGGTGATTCAATTTTTTTTGTACAATTTTTTTCTCAAGTTTGTCCGAAATTTTTCTTCAAAATTTTTTTTTCATTTTCTTAATAAAACCTTTTGTTCTGATTTTTTGTTCAAATTTTTGTGTAGATAGTAACTTTTCATTCACGGTTTCCGGCGGCCACAGGTCAAACGTCATGCCGCCCGGTCGGAAATCGACCGGACGGATCGGAACTGGCGGGCGCCCGTAAATTAGCAATCCCCCGTGATCGGTGGCGGTCGGTGAAGAATCACTGCAGATTACGGCATGCCGAGAGAAATCACGGAGGCAGACGAGATGTGTTGCGTGCGGCTGCGTGTGCCGTGAAAACTTTTAGATCGGATGCGGCTGCCAGCCGATGTACAGGTGGTGTATCTAGAGGGTATTTTGGTCTTCATAGCATACGTCGTCCACCCTTTTGGCCAGGAAATTATTCTTTTAATAATGTCCAACACCAAAAACTCAAAACTTTTTCAGCTGGAAAGAGAAGTAGAAGACCATGTTACCCTCAGCGACCAACCGGCCACAGGGAAAACGTGCCGTGCCCCCGCCGGTGTCCACCACCACCAGCTCTGGTTCTCACTTCTTCACTTCGGGCGATGATCGAGGTTGGTGTGGTGGAGCCGTGTAGGTAGAAGAAATCGAATCATACACAGACCAAAGAGCATGTGTTCGTTGGGCCGCGTCGTCGTACGTCGGCATGCCGAATGTACGTCGATCAATCGCTCAGTCTCTCTCCGGCCGTGTACTCATCCGCGCGCGTCGTCTCGATTGGTTGCATTGGGCGGGCAGACACAACAGGAACATGAGCGAGATACGAGGGAGCACCGCGCCGCGCGGTGCTCGATCGGCCGGCACCCACCGTCCACCGCCACCGAGATCGAGATAGATCGATCAGTTTGCTGCGATGATCATGTTGTGTTGATTTGTCCACCTATCACGTTCTTCCTCTTTGTTTCAGCATCTTCTTTCCCCACAACGGTGGCCGGCGGGCGTGCTGAACGACACAGCAGCCAGCGAGCACAGTGAGCGCGTTCGAGGAGAGGTCCACCGCAACAGAGGGAATAGATCTAGACTCGGTAAAACAAGGTGACTAGGTAAAATTAACAAAATTGAAGTAAAAATAAGATCCAACAGTCTCTCAAATTCCTCTGCTCGCTATCTTGCTCGGTATTCCATCCCCACGGCTCGGTATCTATCGCGAGCGCTCGCGAGGAGCATCCGCTCGCTATCCTGGTGGGCCCTCCCCTGTTCTCCCAATTCCGATCCACCGCGACGGCTCCCCTCCTGCGCTTGCATCGCGGCCACGACACCGTGAGCAGCGTCGTCGTCGAGCTCGTGCTGCACGAGGTTTGGTCAGTCCCTCGCTAGTTCGCTCGCAGATCCAGTCCGTGAGCGGGTAGCTCGCGCCACCCACCCACCAGATCAGGAAGAGGCGGTGGGACGGGATCATCATGACTCCCTCTGCTCGCCGCCCCGCCATTAGCCTGAAAAAAACATAAAATTTCATCAGATTACTTATACGGAAGGAAATGACAAAAATATTATTTACATAATTAAGAAATAAAGACATGAAATCCTAAGTAGCTACCGTATGCCCGCTCCCAATAGATTGTTTATGTTGTTCCTTCCGATGACCCTCCTCGTGGCGGACACTACATCGGTTCTTCGACTTTTCTTGGTCAAACTATCCGTCATCGTAAATATCTCTATCGTACCCACTTGTTTGGTCCATCTCATTGCGTAATCACTTTTTCTTCCTCCTTCCGACACCCGCATTCCTCTTCTCGTCATCCGGGACGTAAATAGGACCATTGTACTCGTGC
Source organism: Cenchrus americanus (assembly GCA_947561735.1). Classification (NCBI taxonomy): domain Eukaryota; kingdom Viridiplantae; phylum Streptophyta; class Magnoliopsida; order Poales; family Poaceae; genus Cenchrus; species Cenchrus americanus. Next base: position 3,923,426 of record OX387240.1, on the reverse strand, counting down.
CAATGTGTCTCGTCTAGTATTGGCTCAAAATGAGCCACCCATGTCTTCAATACCGATTCCTTAGAATACAATTGCGTCGTGTACGCCGGTGCTAGCCAAGACACCCCTCTAACAAGGTGCATGCGACTATCATATGAGAGCATGAAATATGTAGCAATTGAGGTATACAACAAGTGCAAGTCACTCCCGAGAGGCCCACCTTATATATGCGTCCGCCCGTCATCTCACCTCCGACATTCAAAGCGGAAGTCGTCCTCACCGAGTACACATACAATGTGGGATCGAACAACTCAACTCTCATGCTCGCAGCCTTTCAAACCTTGTTCGGTTAAGTGCTTCTTTGCGGTTTTACCACAAATATTTACCCCACGTAACCCCCTATCTATGTGGTCTCTTGCTTTTTTCCACCTATGCACAAAACATGAATTGATCTTGTAGAATGTGTACTCCACAATAGTCGATACCGGCATAACACGGATGCCTTTGAGGACCTTGTTCAACACTTCGATATTTTGTATTGTTCGCACCATATCTCCAACCACCTTCATCAAATGCATTGGCCCACTTATGTTTATTGACCATCCGCTCTTCCAACCACTCTTTTGCTTCCGAATTCATCATTTGTTTTAGTTTCTCTAGTCCAATATTAAACGTCCTCTCTCGCTTTGGCCGCACACACCGATTTTAGTCGCTCTCTCACTTTCTTGTTAGCTTGTCTATGTCATATGTTCGCCGCAAAGCGTCGCATGCACCAACGACTCACGACGAGTTCGTACCCTTCCATGTAATCCTCAACCGCACTTAGTATTCCTTGATGGTGGTCCGAAACTATGCACACCTTCCTTAGACGTCCCACAACGTCCCGACGGACCAAATGCAAGAACCAAGACCACCGTCAATATTCTCACTTTCAACTAAGGCAAATGCAAGGGGTACCAATCTATCCTCACCATCAACACCGGTGGCGATCAACAAAACACCCCCGTATTTTCCAGCTTAAGAATGTGCCATCAACACTTATCACCGTCCGCAATGCTTGAATGCCTCTACACATTGGGGGAAGCACCAATACACTCGCTCCATTACCGGCTTCATTACACCTTTGTGGAGCTCCTCCTTTCTTATTGTATTAGTGCATCACTTCGCACCGGGTTGAAGTGTGTTATTGCTTGTAGGATTTTTGGCACCCTACCGTAAGCATCCTTCAAATCACCCCACAACATGGATATTGCATGCCGCTTAGCTCTCCAGGCCTTTCCATAATTTACCATGTAGTTGCTAAAAGCTTTGATGGATTCAATGATGGCGACTATAGAAACATCGAGATCCTTATAAACCATGCCAACAATCCGTCTTGAAATGTAACAAGTCGTGCATTGAGAATGTTCTTGTGACACTTCCGACGTCCCACATGTATGAGGTTGGACAACTCTTGTGATTCTCCATTTGTTCCTATCATCGGGAAGTGGACGCGCCCACACCTTCCAAGCACAATCTTGTTGGCAAGCAACCGTGTATCTTGTGTTGGCCGATGAATGAATCACATTATATGGCTTATGGTGCCGCACCGAGTAATCCCTTAATAAAAACTTTAATTCTTACAAGTTATCAAATTGCATTCCCTTCGTTATAAACAATTGACCACCGTCGGGATCAACTTCACTAAGACGTAACCCCGAATCACAATATGCCTTCCTCGAACCGAATGGAAAACGGAAACTTTAGGTACATCAACATGTACAACTTACAATTGCCTCAACTCGTTTGAGTGAATTCGGCACTCGAAATCCGGTAAAGAGTATACACCGACCCACTAGACGCCTCATCTACCCTCTCACCAAATAATGGAATCTCTTCACCCAAAGAACTAAATTGGCGTATAGGATTTACTCGAACCGCATGTGTTGGTTGGGTTGGTTGCCTAAGTGGAGTTGGGGTTGGTTGCACTATCGGAAAATGAAATTTCCCCGTGTGTTTTACATTTCCCCGTCGGTATTTGCAAAAACACACAGGGAAGTTCACTTTTCCCCGATGAGTGAACATAAGGTGGTGTCAAAAATTGATATTTTCCCTAATTGCTCTATAACTTGATATTTTCTATTGTTACGGTGAACATAAGGTGGTGTCAAAAATTGAGGTGCATACAAGTTGGAATAAGTTGCAAGATATTCAAATCCAAAGTTTGACTTGAACTATGAGAAACTTTAAGAGAGATGTGCCCATGTGTGAAGAATGTACAATACCATTTTATCAAATTCATTTAATTTTTTTTATCATAACCTTATGTGACTAAAATATGTTGCCACATCAATTTGTAAAATTTTCTCATCAAATTTAAATATTATTTTAATTATTATGTGGTAATTTGGAGGAAGAAAGATGAATTTTCACTATAAGTCAATTGATTTTTCATTAGTATTCAAGAATGGACTAGAGTGGAATTTTGGATTTTCGTTAAATTTCAAAACTTATTGGAGGTGCACATAAGTCAACTTTGAATTACGTTTGTTAAGAAGGTAGAAATTCATTCAAATGATAGAAAATAATGAATCTTTTTGAAAATTCTTGAAACTCCAACATTAAAACTTAGATGTTGTGTATTACATTTAGAAAGCGTATTTGTGTATTTAAGATAATTTATTTTGCATGTTACTTCATAAGGTGCCTTAATTAGATGAAGATAATAAGAAAACACTAAACATGCCTAGATAGGCCAATTTTCAGCCCACCCATGAAACCCGCCTGGCCCAAATTTTCTATCCGTCGATCCATACGATCCGACGGTTGCCGGCTCTTTGAAACCTAGTCCTCCTTCACATCCCTTCCGGCCTACATGCCCGCACCCTATCCACTCGGCACGGTTGCCCGCCTCCCGCCTCCATCCCATCCTCTCACCTTCCTTGCCCACCTCCGCCGATCCAAGCCGCCTCCCGGCCGACCGGCCGCACCGCCGGTCCCGCACCCCCATCGAGACCCCGCGCCGCCGCCCCCGCGCCCCCGACAGTCTCCGCGCCGCCGGCTCCGCGTCAACGACGGGCATCCGAGCCGCCAATCCTACGTCCCCACCAAGCCTTCACATCACCGGCCCCGCGCCCTCGATGGGCCTCCGTTCCGCCATTCTCGCTCTCATTTGAGTCGCGCGACACCAAGACCCGCACCACGGCCGGCTCGCCGTCCGCAAGCGTACTCCGCAGCGGCGCCGCAGCCCCCATCTCTCTTGCTGCGGTGGGTTGAGGAATATTCGGGAGGTTGATGCCATACCACTATGATAGTTCTCTGCCACTTATCATCCTACCACTTAATTCATTGTTGTTTTCCACCGACCGCATTGAGTGGTGCCCGAGCTACATAGTTTATTTACGGTTGTTTAAATTGTTTGAAATGAGCGGTGGTGGCCACACTCCATTAGGGGATCTAACAAATACAATCGGTGGTGGCCGAATGCATCTAATTCGAGGCTATAACTCATTGATCCGAAAGATCGTAAACGCTGCTCGGGTATGTCATGTTGTCTCGTTGCCATTAACTCACCCACCTTTTCATGACTCTTGTATGTTACGCAAAAAAATGTAGATAGTGTTGTAGATGGCATCTTACACAATGAGAATGAATGTCCTGTCAAAAATGTAGATTTTTCCGGGTGATGGCTTGTGAGAGCAACTTGAAGTAGCAAGTGAGCAACTTGGCTTCGCAGAACATATGGTACTTATCTCATTCAGCTAAGGTAGATATCCTCTTCTTAGTTGTGAATCACTTTATCTTCATGCTTTATGTGTGCATTCCATTATCAAATTTATTTATGATGTACAATCATTATATCGTTTGGTGTCAATTGAGTGATTCGAGACCTTGTTACCTTACAATTCAACAATCTTTTACCTTACAATTACTACCCCGAACTTAGTGTTGTGAACCTTAAATTGCAAGATGAGCTGTAGTTTGGGCTAGTGTTTATTTGATCTAAATTTTAGTTGTGATGTTTCCAACATGCGGGATGAAGCCGCCGGAACCGAGCCAGGAGCCGGTCGGCAAACAATCGAAAGCCGCTTCAATGGTCCCGCAAGCCGTAGCAAAATCGGTATGCGATCGGTCGGTCACTCTCCATTTCACTCGAGATGTCTCGTTGTCCCTAGTTTGCACATATTTCTGTTTTTATATATATATATATATATATATATATTTAAAGATAAGGTAGTATCAAGTATTAAATGAAATTGATTGAACGAGATATCATTTACATTCGTGTATTTCTTTCACACATATGGGTTGCCCCGCAAAGATGAAGCTACCCTTTGACAAGGTTAGTGTTTATGTCTTCTCACTTTGCTTGGGCAATGGTGGGTTATGCTCTACCTCTTTGTAAGTCGACCCATGTACTAATTAATTCCCTCATATTTTACAATCAGCAAAGAAGACAATGATTGCTGGCATGACAAGAGATTAAATCCATGCATGTCTATGGGTATCAATGTTAACCGATAGTGAGTTTTGAATTTTGTATTGTGATGCAAGGACTTGTAATGCTCTTTAAGTGATTTTACCTATGTGGCAACAATGTGCAAGATAAATACATGTCAAGCGAAATGCTTATGATTTCAATTGTGGCTATATATTTTTTGTAATTGATATATATTTCCCCGTAGGTAAATGAAAGTAACAAGATAATTGGATTTGTCGGTTGCACATATTTTCCCCGTCGGTGCACATATTTTCCCTGTCGGTTTCGTTTGACAGGGGAATTATTCCAAACCCGACGGAGAGCAATTCCCCCGTAGGGGAGTAACCGACATGGTAATATGGAAACCGACAAGGAAATAGAAAACCGACAGGGAATTGTTTGTTTCCCTATCGCTTTATCCATGACGGTTATTCCCTGTCGGCTAACCATCAAGAAAATTATTTTTCATTATCCCTGTCGGTAATTTGCGTTTTCTTGTTGGATGTGGCGCACACGGGGAAATTTCGATTTCCGGTAGTGTTGGCTAACCGGAGTTGGTTCTTCTTTTTCTTCGAGCTCACATATATATCATCCCCATCCTCTTCCTCATCATCCTCATACTCACCAAAATTATTATTTAACCCACATCTATCAAAGTCATCCTCCCTATCCGAACCATAAGAACATTCCTCATCATCACCACCTTCTTCATCATCCTCATTATCATTAACCTCATTGTGTGGTGCCATATCTTCCCGAGTTAAGTGTTCCATGGGCTCATCATTATGCGGTAAATTAACCGGAGAGTAAACATTAACAACTAACTCGGCATAACGAACTTGAGATTCTTTCACACACTCTTTGTAAATTAACCAATCATCACCACATTTAATAGGCATCATCACATAGTGACTTCTTTTGTCACCGGAATCAAACCTTCCATTGATTGATTGACATGATTAAGTTGAGCTGCTATTTATCTTGTTCAAAGTAACACTAAATTCTCGGAGATTCACTTTTTAATCATAAAATTCATTTATAACGAGTCTTACGTATGACACAAGACTTTATGTCCTGTTAAAAAAAGAGTGCCTTGTTGAAAATTTGCTAAGAGTGTTCCGGTTTTATATCTCTATGCTTTCAAAGAGACTTGGGCATGACATAAAAAAAGAGAAAGAGAATGAAAAACGAGAGAGGAAAAAGTGAGATGAGAGAGGGACGAGAAATGAACAAGTGTTCTACTAGGCGAGAAGGGCCTACCTCCCTAAAAAGAATAAATTAGGGATGAATAATGGACACAAGTACGAGGGCGAGAAGAGCCCACATCTCTAAAGAGAGAGAAAAATGGACAAAAGTCCAAGGCGAGTAGGGTCCACCTCTCCTAATGTCATGTAACCTAAGGATCTCTTAAGATTATTGCTAAAAAGAGAGATATAATTCGGGAACAAAAGAAGCAAAGGAAGGCTAAAGTTAAAAGTTTTAAAAGTTTTATCATATCAAGTTGTCATACGGGAGTACTCTAAGCTTTAACTTGAACATCTTTTGCAAAACTCCGGAATTTTAGTGAAACCAAGAACTTGAGCCATGGTGCTTCACTTAATTGTTATATCTTTCAAGCGCTCAAGACCCAAGTGCGGATAAAAGCCCCATGTTCTCAAGTAGATATAAGTAGGTTTTATAAGTCGACTTTTTCATCCTACGTTGGTGTCGGTGCGGAATATGGTCCCGACACTAACCGGTAGATAGCGCCTAGGTCTATCCCTCAATGGTCGATGCCAAGCAACAAATGACACAAGGTTTTATCCTGGTTCCGGCCGCGGGGCCGTACGTCCGACGGGGGTGTGCTCGTGGCACTATATTGCTCGGCACGGGGGTGCTTATAGTGGGGCAAGTACAAGCAAGGCGGGAGAGGAAGCGTGGCTTCCAAGTCCCCGAGAGAGTGGGCGAAGATGTTGTGGGAGAATAAGAGAATGAGTGCACGGTGTGTTCGTTGATCCGAACTCGTCCCTCTCCCCCGCGGCTGGGGGCTCGCCTCCCCTTTTATAGGCCAAGGGGGCGGCGAGTTACATGCACGCCGCGCTATCCAGCTACGTGGGGGTGCACGTCGTGCTACGGCCGTAGAGTGGGCGGCCGTCCGGACGATCTTCGCTGCGATCCGGCCATGATGGCCTACCCCGTACCCGAACAGTGGCGGTTCGAGGGTAGGAGGGCGGCGGATGGTGGTGGCGTCCTCGATAGGCTTCGAGGGAGGTGCGATGATGGGCGGTACGGGGCACGGGGGCGGGCGAACGGCGTTCCTTCCCAATGTGCTCCGCGGTAGCGGAGTGGTCGCTGCGGCGCCGGGCGTGCGCCCGCACGCGTGGGTACGGCGGCCGCGCCGTTACGGTGGCCGGGATGGCCATCCACCGGCCTAGCGCTCCTCACCTAACCCGTAGGGTCACGGGAAAGTGAAATCGAGGGTGCGCCGGCCCCCCTTCGAGGGTCGGGCGCTTTAGCCGTCTGTAGTGGGCGCGCGGTGTCACGGGACGACACCGGCCGTACGCACGGTCCATCCCCACGGTGGCGGGGATGGGCTCCTCCCCGGGGAGTTGGTGCGGCGGCACGGGGCGCGAGCCCGGGCGCATGATGGCGCGCGTCCCGCGGCGTCGGGGCGTTAAATGCCCGTGTACGGGGCCGGCGCACGCGTGCGGGCGCCCGTGAGCGTGGCGGGCCCCCGGCCGAGGGCGGAACGGACCCTCGAGCGGGACGAGACCCGCTCGAGGGGGGGGAGTGAGCCCTCGGCGGGGGCGGGACCACTTCGTGGGGGGGAGTCGCCCCTCGAACGGGGGCGGAACCTACCCGAGGGGGAGCGCGCCCTCGAGCGAGGGCGGGGCTCGCTCGAGGGGACTCCTAAGAGGGGCGTCTTGGTGGGTCGTCGGGGTCCCGACGTGGGCCGTGCCCTGCATGGTTAGTCACCTGCATGGTTAGGCTTAGCGTGTTTCGATGTAGTTGCGAGATTTAAGTGAGGGTTTCCCCGTTGTTTAAGGGGACCCCTAGGGCGGTCCCCGACAGTAGCCCCCGAGCATCTGCGGGTTCGCCATTGAGGCTCCCGCAGATGCCGGAACCTAGCGATAGGACGTTCTTCCCTCCTTGTTTGCGAACGCTTACGCGTGGGGCCGCGTCGGCGGACCCGCGGGTCTAGCCCCCGAAGCCTGCGGGAGTGTGGGTTCTCTGCGGGGGTTAACCGCGAGAACTTTGGTCAGAAAGGCGTGGCACATATGCCAACCGGCATCGGCGGTATTTCAGCCGGCTTCGGGGGTGCACGCTCCCCTGTCACTGTCTCCGGCGGGTGCAATTTCAAGGAGGTGTAGCCGTGCGTCAAGCCCCCGAGCCTTGGCCCGTTCGAGGCGATCGGGTCGAGCCTGACGACTTGTTTTTTAACGCGCCCTCGCCGTCCCTCCGCGGGACGGAGGGTGAGGTTTCCACGACTCCCATCGAGCGGGTCGCGAATCGCGGATTCCTCGTCGAGCGCTAGCGGGTGGTTCAAGTGGATGCCCATGCCCCGTTCGATAAGGGTAGGGCTGCGTGGTCCGGAGATGCGTCCATGGAAGCGCTTGCGTGGGTTTGCTAGGTGGGGCTCGGTCCCGTTCGCTAGGGACCGAGGGCGCGGAAGCTCTCCCTCGGTGGGATCCCCCGGCTAGGCGCCCTCGGCGGCTCTCGAACACGACATGTGGGGCACCCTCGAGCCAACGGGCTCGAGGAACGGCTCGAATGCGCGTGCCCTCGTCGTCCCTAACTCTGTGATCTGAGGCGCCTGTTCGAACCCGTCGAGGGTCAGGCTTCGAACCCTCGATCAGTAGGGCCGTGCGGGGGTGGCGCATGGGCGGCCCCGTCTTTTCACGTTTTGCGGCCGTCGAGGGGTCTGGGCGAGCCAGCCCTCGAGGTGCTGGTTGGTGGTGCAGCGCGGCATGGGTGCCCGCGGTTGCCAGCTCTACATCAAGCGGGTCCCGGGCGACCTTCTCACGCGTGTGCCTTCTCGTAGAGGGTTGACATTGTCTCGAGCCGGGGGGCTCGCTCCGCTCGAGGGTTTTGCGTGGCATGGGTGCCCGCGGTCGCCTGCTCTACATCGAGCGAGGTCCGGGCGACCTTCTCACGTCGATATCCCATCGAGGGTTGACGTCATCTTGAGCCAAGGGCTCGTGCCGCTCGAGGGTTTTACGTGGCATGGGTGCCCGCGGTTGCTGCTCTACATCGAGCGGGTCCGGGCGACCTTCTCACGCCGATATCCCATCGAGGGTTGCTTTTGTTTGGAGCCGAGGGTTGTGCCGCTCGAGGGGTTTACGCGGTATGGGTGCCCGCGGTTGCACTGCTCTACATCGAGCGAGGTCCGGGCGACCTTCTCACGCTGATATCCCATCGAGGGTCGCCTCTGTTTGGAGCCGAGGGTCGTGCCGCTCGAGGGGTTTACGTGGTATGGGTGCCCGCGGTTGCTGCTCTACATCGAGCGAGGTCCGGGCGACCTTCTCACGGCGATATCCCATCGAGGGTCGCCTGCGCTTCGAGCGGGGGGTTCGTCCCGCTCGAGGGTGCTCCTTGCTTGGCAAGGGACCGGGCATTTAAGTGCCTTGCGGTCGTGGCCGCGGTTTTGCGGCTTGGGCGCGCCTTTTTAGGCGGCGGCCGCGCGCGCGCGCGTAGTGAGCGGCGCGGCGGGCGGACGTGACGGTTTTGCCTCGGTTGCTGCCGGTCTTTCTTTGTAATGATGACCCGCTGCGGTGTTATAGCCGCCTGCGGTCGTGGTGGGGCCCGCCCGTCGACGCGATGGGAAGATTCCCTGCAGTTAATGCTAGTCGGGGCGTCCGCTCCGGAGAGCTCGCCCGTCGGCCTATAAAACTGCGGGGAAGAAGGGACGGCGGTTTTTTACCTTAGCTTCTCACCATTTTCAGTCCCCCGCCTCTTCGCCTTCGTCTTGCTCTTGCCACCGCGCGGGCTCGCTGTTAAAGCTTTTTTCTCCGCTCCTTGTCCTCCGCCTCTGCTCGCTTTCGTCCTCTTCATGGCGCCGCCTCAGCCTCCCCTTAGGATCTTGGAGCCGTATGCCTGGGAGAGGTCGACGGTGACCCGGCTCGCCCTGGGCGAGGGCGGTCGCCGCCGCCCTGGCGGCGGCTAACGAAGAAGGGCGCCGGCGGAGTGGATCGTGCCGCCGGCGGCGCACCACGAGCCCAACCCGCCGGAGGGCTATGTGGTGAGCTTCGTCCGCTACCACGAGCGTGGCTTCAATGCGCCGGCGAGCACCTTCATGCGGGCGATGTGCTACTACTACGGGGGTGGAGGCGCAACTTCGCCCCCCAATGCGATCTCGCGGGCGGCCACATTCGTGGGCGTCGCGAAGGGTACCCGGGGATCCCGATCAATTGGGAGCTGCGGGTACACCTTTTCCGCGGGGAGCTCATCACGCGGCCCACGACGGAGCCAAGGACTCGCCGCGCGGTGCGCGCCGGCGGGGATGTCGCTTGCCCGCGGGGGCGGCTCAAGGATTTCTACATCCCCCGCACCATGACGACGAACAACGCCGGCCGGGAGCGGGGATGGTTTTATCCGCGCAACGCCGAGCCCGGCCTTCCCTCCTACACGCCGGGTGTTCAAGGAGAGGCACGCCTCCCGGGGCTACGGGGTGTCCACACCCCGGCAAGGAGGCGGCGGGGGAGTCGGTCTGGCCGCGGCTGCGGCGCCGGCGAAGATGGGGTTGAACGCGATGGGCGTCCTCGCCTTCCTTCATCACCGGCGGATCGTGCCGTTGATGGAGAGGCCGCTCGCATCTTCGAGATGACGGAGACGGCTAACCCCGTCGACACGGCGAGGTCGCGGATGCTCCCGACGCCCCTCGAGCGGCCGTACGCGCTCACCGGGCGCGGAGCGCCGTCGACACCGGGGTGCCGCCGCCGCGGGGGCGGACCCCGTGGGACATCGAGATGCTCCCCACCGGCCCGTTGGTGAGTGTGGTTCTTGATTTCGTTTTGGTTTTTTAGCGTTGCCGTTGCCTCGACACGCCTTTGTTGCTCCTGTGTGCGGCGGTGAAGTTCAACATCACCAAGTCCGTTCCGCCCACCCCCGACTCCCGTGCGCTCGGCGGGCGGCGCGGCGGGGAGCGGCGAGGAGCGGGCGGCGCGCAAGAGGGAGCACGCCGGGCGTCGTCAAGCGCGCCGCGGCCGCGGGCCGCGGAGTGCGGCGGCGCGAGGGGCCGGGGCTCTCCTCCCCGGATATCGAGGAGCCCTCGTCTTCGGAGGAGGGACGAGGAGGAAGAGGCCGAGGGGGAGGGCCCCTCGACGGTGGCGCCTGCGCCCCCATCGCGGAACCCGCGCGGCGTCGGTGGCGGCTTCGCACGGGGCGGGCGCCGGCGTCCGCCGCCGGCGATCGACATCGGGGGCGGCGCGCGCGCGCGGTGCGCCGGCGCGCGCGCCACGGAGGCACGCGCGGCGGACGCGCCTGTGCGCGCATCAAGCGTGCCCGCGCGCGGGGGGAGCGTGCCGCGCGCGCGCGCGTCATCGTCGAGGGGCGCGGCGGGCGGGCGTGCGCGCGCGCGGGCGAGCGTGCCCCCGCGCGCGGTGGCGCATTCGGGAGGCGCTTCGGCGGGCGCGGCCGGCTGCGCCGGCTTCGTCGCGGAGGCCTCGAGGAAGAGGAAGCGGGCCTTTTCCTCTGCGAGGTAAGGAGCCTGTCCTCCTTCGTTTGGTTTGGTTCGTTGGCGATCGGGTGATTTGACCCTTCGTTCGTGCTGCGCGGTGGTGCCAACCGTTCCTCCGCTTGCACCGGCCAAGGTGCGAGGACGGACGCATCGATCCCCACCGGCGGCGCTCGTCGAGGGGGTCGCGCCGGGGGCAAGCACGATGGCGGGCACGAGCTCGCAAGGCCGGGCGGGGCCTCGAGGCCCGGCCCGGCGGACCGGCCCGCCGTGGCGCGGCCCGGGGGGGTTGCGGGGGGCGGCCGGCGCGGTCGCCGCGGGAGACACGGGCGCGGCGGCGGCCATGGCGGAGGTGCGGCCGCGGTGGCGGCCGGCGCGGAGGAGGTGGAGCGGGCGCAACTGCGGGTGCGCCCGTGGATGCGGCGGTGCGGCGGAGGGTGGTGGCCACGGCGGCACGACGGGCGCCGTGGCCGCGGGGCGCGAGGTGGAGGTGCGGCGGAGGCGGCGCAAGCGGCTGCGCCCCGGCCGATATTCGGGCGGAGGTGGTGGAGCTCTCGGATGACTCCCCGCCGCCTAGGGTGGAATCGGTGGGCCGGCCCCGGCCCACGAACTCCCCCCGAGCCCCGGGGAGGGGGCCCTCGTGAGGCGGCACGAGGGTCACATGGTGGTGGGGGGCCGAGGACACGGTGCGAGGCCTCGTCCTCCCACGCCGGCCGCCCCGCCCGGGTGGAGGGGGGCCGTCGAGGATCCCCCCTGCGTTCGCCGACGCCGGGGGGGAGCGGAGAGCTGCGGGGCGAGCTCCGGAGCCACGGCGCCACGCTCAGCCGCGCGGCCGAACGAGGCGCTGCGGGTCCATGGCGGCCCGGCCTGGCTCGTCTTCCAGGTGAGCCATGGTTGCTCGTCCCTCTTCCCTTTTTGCTTTCGTATGCTTTGCATTCAAGTCTTGGCACTTACGGGATTTGGTGTGTGGATGCCAGGAGCTCGAGCGTCGTGCCCATGACAAGTACGGCGCCTTCGGCCGGGTGAACGCCGGGGTTCACCGGCCTCGGAGAGCCGGTGCGGCGCCTTCGACGCGCTTGCGGATGCTCTCGGGACGCGGACGGGCGGCTAGCGTGCGGGCGATGGCGTGGTGCGACGAGCTCCGAGGAGAGCTCGGGGCGGGGACGCGGCGCGCCGCTCGAGCCTCGAGTGGATCCGCGCGGCCCTCGTCGATCGTGACGAGGCGGCGTAGATGCGCGCGCGGACCTAGAGAAGACGCGGACGGCGGCCGCCAGGCGGGAGGCGGAGGTGGCCACCGCTCGCGCGCGAAGCTCGGGAGCTCCGCACGTCGCTCGAGGGGGCGCGGGCGCGCGCGCCGCCGGGCGGGGGAGCGGGCGCGCGGGTTGGAGCGAGCGCGCCAGGAGGGAGCGGGCGACACGAAGGCCGCCCTCGCCGCCAGGGCGCGGCCCTCGTCGTCGGCCGAAGAGCGGCTCTGCAAGAGAGCGCCGCCCGCCAAGGGGGCGAGGAGCGAGCTGCGGCGAGGGCGAGGGCCGCCCTCGTCGATGCCGTGCGGCGGAGCGGGAGCGCGCCGCCCACGAGGGGACGCGGAAGTCGTTGGAGGAGCGGAGCACCGCGCTCTCCAAAGTCGAGGACGAGGCGCTCGTGCTCTGCATTAGCAACGCCAACCGGGGGCGGCCCTCCGCGAGCGAGGGCGAAACCGTCCCGGCGCCTCGAGGCGTCGGTCGAGGCCGTGCGCGGGACTTCGAGATGGAGAGGAAACAAGTCGAAGGTGAGCCATTGTTTTGACTCTTGCTTGTTGGTTTTTCGTTTGGGAACTCGCATTCCCTTTTTCGATTTCTTCTTGTCTTGTCGATTCCGGGCTTGCGCACCGCCTTGGGGCACGCGGGCGAGCGGGGCCGAGGCGGCTGCGAGGCTTCGTACGACTCCTGCGAGCGAGGAGTTGCGGGAATTGCGCGATGCGGCCCTCGAGACTGCCTCGTCGTCGAGGAGGGCGATGCCCGAGCCGGCGGCTCCACGGCCGGCCGTCCGCGTGCCCTCGGTGGCCATGTCACCGAGCGGATGCGTCGGGCGTTGCGGTCGGGTGTCCGAGAAGGCCCTCGGAGTGGTGCGATCCCACTACGAGGTGAACTTCGAGGCGGCGGCGGAAGGCTACGTCGTGCCCGAGGGCGTCGAGGATGAGGTGGCCATGGAGCGCGCGGATGCGCTCGGCCGCCGACGCCGGCCGGGTCGCTCGCCGAGGCCTTCGAAGAATTCCTCTTCCGGACGCCGCCGATCTTCGCTGCTCCTCCCGCCCGAAAGCGAGTTGGGCGCTAGGCCCGTTTTTTGTTTACGTGTATCGAGTACGGCCTCGTGGCCTTTTGTAAACAAACAAGTTGTTTCATGAACATGAGCGATTCTTGTAAATGAAGATGTTTGTTTATCACGCTTTTTGTTTCTCCTTCTTCTGAGTAGATTCTAGTTAGGGGGAGTTTGATTTTCGTAGGGGGCCCGCCGGGTTGGAGGCGAGAGAGAAGGGCCATAGCCACGCGGCGTAGGCTATCTCGGCTCGCACGCTCCTTCCGGCGTGCCGCCGCGCCTGTTCGAATCATGGCTCGAAGTTGAAGTAGGAAACAAACTTAGCGCGTGTTGTTTTGTTTTTTGCGCGAAAAAATGGGACCATTTTTGGGGGGGGGGGGTGCCCCCCGCGGTAGCCCCCGAGGGTAACTTGGGTTTCGGGGGAAAGCCGAGTTGCTCTTTTATTAGACTTGGAGCGTTTACATAGTTGACACCAAGCGGGGTGTTGGCCATGTGTTTTTACAACAAAAAATACTTGGAAAATCCTAGCTAAGGGTAGAAGCGACGTAGGCATCTGTTGGATGTTCCAAGCGTTGGTGAGCTCTTCACCGTCCTCGTTGGCCGACTTGTACGTGCCGGCTTGAGTACCTTCACCACGACGTAGGGTCCCTCCCACGGGGGCGATAGCTTGTGGCGCCCTCGGTTGTCTTGGCGTAGCCTTAGGACCGCATCCCCTTCGTCGAAATCCCTCCGACGTATCTTGCGTGCTTGGTAACGTCGTAGGGACGTTGATACCTTGCGGAGTGCATCAACGCCACGAGGCGTACTTCGTCCTGGCCGGTCCGGCGAGTCCTCGCGGGCTCGGCGGTTAGCATCCTCGTCGTAGCCTCGAGCCGTGGGTGACCCGTATTCTAAGTCCGTGGGGAGGACGGCCTCCGCGCCATGGACCGGGGAAAAAGCGGGGGTGAACCGGTGGCTCGCTTGGGGTGGTCCTTAGGCTCCACACGACCGCTGGTAGTTCTTGGAGCCATTTTCGCCCGGATTTGTTGGTGGTCGAAAATTCGGGGCTTGAGGCCTGTAGGATCATGCCGTTGGCACGCTCCACTTGGCCGTTGGTACGTGGGTGTGCCACGGCCGCCCAATCCACGCGGATGTGGAACTTATCGCGAGAACTCCAAGAACTTCCGGCCGTGAATTGGGACCCGTTGTACGTGATGATGGAGTTTGGCACTCCAAAGCGGTAGACGATGTCGGTGAAGAACGTGACCTTTGCTCGGCCCTTAAATTCGTGATGGGGCGCACCTCCACCCACTTGGAGAATTTGTCGATCGCGACTAGCGGGTGGGTGAAGCCCCCGGGCGCCTTCGCGGGGGCCGACGATGTCTAGCCCCCACACGGCGAACGGCCATGTGAGGGCGGGGATGGTTTGCGGGGCGTGAGCGGGCGGGTTGGATTTGCGGGCGTGGGCGGCACCCTTCGCGGTGCGCACGATCTCGGCGGCGTCCGCGACCGCGGTGGGTCGGTAAAAGCTGCGGCGGAACGCGTTGCCAACGAGGGTGCGGGGCGCGGCGTGGTGGCCACGGATCCCCACGTGGATGTCCCGCGGGAGCTCGTGCCCCTCGGGAATGGGTATACACGCGGCCCGGAGGATGCCGGAGGCGGCGCGCTTGTACAGCTCGCCGTCGACGAGGGTGAAGGATTTGGCCATCCTGGCGTGCGCCTAGCCGCGGCCCGGTCTTCGGGGAGTTCCCCTCGAGCGATCCGGGCAATATACTTCTCCCCGCCGGTCCGCGCGGAGCGGGGAGCCGGCTCGATGTCCATCGCGACGGCCTCGTGGGAGCCGTACCCCTCGAGGAGGGAGAGTACGTACGCCTCGTTCGAGGGGTCCTCGTCCATGGGCTCCGCACCCGGCCCGGATTCGAGGGAGCCCCAGGGTTCGTTGTGATTCGAGGGGTAGGGCTCGAAGACGCCGAGGGTTGAGCGATGTCACGCGCGCGCGTTCGGGGGGGACGGTGATCCGCCGGACGCGATCTTGGCAAGTTCGTACGCTTCCTCGTTGTACCGGCGGGGTACCTGATTAAGCTCGATGCCGTAGAACTAGTCTTCGAGGGCCGCACGGCCTTGCGGTAGGCCTCCATCTTGTCGTCATGGCGGCTCGCGTTCTTCATGACTTGATCGATCACGAGGGGCACGAGTCCCCGCGCACGTCGAGGCGCTTGCCGCCCGGCTCGATGGCGATTTTGAGGCCGCGAGAGGAGGGCCTCGTACTCGGCCATATTGTTGGACGCGGGGAAGTGGAGGCGCCTTTGCGTAGCGCATGTGCTCTCCGGGGGGTGACACGAAGAGCGAGGCCCCCCCGCCCGCTCTGTCTTCATCAGCGAACCGTCGAAGAACGGAGTCCGGCACTGCGCGAAGTTGAGGGGCGGCGGTGCGTGTCCGTCCACTCGGCGACGAAATCGGCTAGGATTTGCGATTTGATGGCCTTGCGCGGGGCGTGGGCAAGCGTCTCGCCCATTAGCTCCACGGACCATTTGGCAATCCACTGTCGCGTCGGGGTTGCGAATGATCTCTCCCGGCGGGGAAGGAGGAGACCACCGTGGCCGGGTGGGCCTCGAAGTAGTGGCGGAGCTTGCGCCGCGCAAGGACTACCGCTTACGAGCGGCACGGACACAGGGGTAGCGTGCCTTCGTGTCCGACGGGGACTTCGGCGATGTAGTAGGCCGGCCTCCGCACGGGCAAGGCGTGCCCCTTCCTCCGTGCGCTCCACGACGATCACGGCGGCGGCCACACGGGTGGTTGCGGCCACGTAGAGCTGCGGGGGTTCACGCGTCTCGCGGCGGCGTGAGGATTGGGAGCGTGCGTCGAGACGCCTTCGGCTTGTCGAGCGCGTCCTGGGCCTCGGCGGTCCAACAAAAGCGCTCGTGCTTCTTGAGCGGCCGGTAGAGGGCGAGGCCCTTCTCAGGGAGGCCTCGAGATGAAGCGGCTTAAGGCGGCGAGGCACCCCAACACCTTCGTACCCCTTTGGGGTCCCGGGTGGACCCATTCGTTCGAGGGCCGCAACCTTTTCGGGGGTTGGCCTCGATTCCCCGGCCCGGGAGACGATGTATCCTAGGAGCATGCCCCGCGGCACTCCAAAGACACATTTTTCGGGGTTTAGCTTGACCCCGTTGGCCCGTGGGCGGTGAACGCGGCCGCGAGGTCGTTAACCGGGTCGTCGCCTTCCCGGGTCTTGACGACGATGTCGTCCACGTAGGCTTCGACCGTCCGCCCGATGTGATCCCCAAAAACGTGCTGCATGCGGCGCGATATGTTGCGCCGCGTTTCGGAGGCCAAAGGGCATCGTGACGTAACAAAACGTCCCGAACGGTGTGATGAACGAAGTCGCGGGCTGGTCGGACTCCTTCATTTTTATTTGGTGATATCCCGAATAGGCATCAAGGAAACGAGAGCGAGTTCGCACCCGGCGGTTGAGTCAACGATTTGATCTATGCGTGGCAAAGGAAAAGGAACTTTGGGACATGCTTTATTAAGACTCGTATAGTCTACACACATCCGCCACTTCCCATTTTTCTTTTTTACAAGCACGGGATTGGCTAGCCATGTAGGGTGGAATACTTCCTTGATGAATCCGGCCTCGAGGAGCTTCGCGCAGCTCCGCTCCGATCGCCGTCGCCGTTCTTCGTCGAAGCGGCCCCGGCCGTGGCACGGGCGCGGGCGTTTGGCGAGATATCAAGGGAGTGCTCGGCGACCTCCCTCGGGATGCACGGCATGTCCGAGGGGCTCCACGCGAAGACGTCGGCGTTGGCGCGGAGGAAGTCGACGAGCACTTGCTTCCCTATTTCGGGTCGAGGGTCGGGCGACCCTCAACGCCTTGCCCTCGGGGGCCGACGGGTCGAGGGGGATCCCTTTGGTCTGTTCGGCGGCCTCGAAGGTGCCGACGTGTTTGGCGGCGGAGTCGAGGTCCTCGTTGACCATCTTCTCCAGCGTGTTGACCAGCGCTTCATCCGGCGCCGGTGCTTGCGTGTTCCACGCACTCGACATCGCAGTCGAATGCGTGCTCGATCGACGACCCGACGGTGATGACGCCGTTAGGACCCCGGCATCTTCATCTTCAGGTACGTGTAGTTGGGGACCGCCATGAATTTGGCATAGCATGGTCGCCCAAGTATGGCATGGTAGGCCCCTTTGAATCCCACCACCTCGAAGGTGAGGGTTTCCTTACGGAAGTTCTTGGGGGTACCAAACCGGACGGGCGGTCGATGCCCGAGGGGTTGAACTTTGTTTGCGGGCGCGATGCGCGGTGAAACGGCTTCGTCTTGGGCCGCGGCGGTCCCGACCCAATCCCCATCGGGCGCAATGTGTGCGCGAAGAGGATATTGAGGCTACGCCTCGCGTCCATCGAGGACCTTCGAAACCGGGCGTTCCCAATGATGGGATCGACCACCGGCGCAATCTTGGCCGGGTTCGGGATGCGGTTTGGGTGGTCGTCCCGGCTAAAGGTGATGGCATCCTTCGACCAGTTGAGAAAGGCCGGAGGCGCCCTCTCTGCGGCGAGGACTTCGTGCCGCTCCTTCTTGCGCTGCCGGGTCGACATGTCGACAGTAGGTCCCCCGAAGATGAGGAACACATTTTCGACGGCGGGGAAGCCGCCGGCGTCGCCATCGCCCCCGTCTTTCTTGGCTTCTGCCTCCTTCGCGGCGGCACGGCCGTAGAACTTCTTGAGCATGTCGCACTGCTCAAGAGTATGGTTCACGGGAGTCTTGTGGTAGGGGCATGGCTTCTTCATCATGTCGTCAAACACCCCCGGGCCTCGAGGGCCCGGTCGAGGGCCCGTCGGGCGGGTCAACAGCGAGGGCCTCGGCGTTGCCGCCGTTGCGCCCGCTGCTCGCGCGCCTCGCGGCGCGGCTTCTTTCCCTTCTTGCCCCGCTTGTCGTTGCGGTGCGGCTCCTTGGACCCGGCCCCGCCCTCGCGGGCGTGTCCTCGGAGCGCTTGCCCTTTTTGCCGTCGAAGATCGCTCCCACGGCCTCCTCTCCGGAGGAGAAGCTGGTGGCGATGTCGAACGGCTCGTTTGAGTCCGCGGGCGGGGGCTGCGTCCCAGCTCCCGCACGAGGTCCCGGCACGTGGTGCCCTCGAGGAACGCGTGCACGATCTCGGGCCGTGCCACGGCGGGGAGCTCCGTGCGGCGCTTGGAGAAGCGCCGTATGAAGTCCGCGGCGACTCGCGGGCTTGCGTGCGGAGCGCGAGGTCCCGGGGAGTTCCCGGGGCGCACGTACGTGCCACGGAAGTTGCCCACGAACGTGTGGACTAGATCGTCCCGAGGTATGGATGCGGTGGCGGGCAAGTGCTCGAGCCATGTCGGGCCGCGTCGCCCGGATGCGGGGGCAAGTTGCCGGATGATCACTTCGTCGCTAGTGGCCCCGCCCGGGGCGAGGCTGGCGGTAATCGTTGAGCCGGACGCGGGGGTCCGTCTCCCCGTTGTATTTGACGATCGTCGAGTGCGACGGAAGCATTGGGGGAACGGCCGCCGTGCGGATCTCCCGCCGAACACGCGGGTGCCGGGGGCTCGGCGTCGGGGAGCGATCCTCCCCGGCCGTCGTAGCGCCCACCCCTTCGAGGGTGGTAGCCCCCGGCCGCTCGTGCGTCCGCCTTGCTCGTGCGCCGGCGTTGATGATGTTGCGGGCGTCGCCATCCGGCGCCCTGCGCGCGTCAAGGATCCGCTCCTTGACCGGCGTGCGCCCTTGCTCGGTGGGATGCCCGCCGCCCCCCCCCCCCCCCGCGTGCACCGAGGGTTCGCCCCCCTGGTGCGGCTTCATCGCCCGCGCATCCCCCCTGTTGGCGGATGCGTGAGGCCGAGCTTTCGGCCTGGCCGGGACGGCCGCTTGCTCGATGAGAGTTTGCACCTCGCGGTGCATATCTCGAGCCTCGGGGGTCGAGGGTGCGGCATAGCCGTCGCGGCGTCACGGCGGCGACGAGCTTCGGCTCGCTCGCGGCGGGACGTCCGCGTTGTCCGCGTTGGGGGCGGTGTTGAGGCGGTCACGGACTGTCGGCCCGGCTCCGCGCGCGTTCGCCACGCGCGGGAGGCCTCCCCGCCATTGAGGCGCGGAGTAACCGCCGCGTAGGTATTCCTCCGCCGGCTTGGCCTCGAGCTCGCGGGCTTGGGCCACGGTGTGCGTCGACGTCGGTCCCGGCTGGAGCGCTTGGCCCCTGCGGCCGGGCGCACGGCGATCCAGGGGGCGGCGTGACTTCCCCGTCTCCGGCGCTGCGCGCCGCCGGCGGCGTTGGCGGGTCGTTGGTGATGACGGCGCAACACTCCCGCGTGGGGTCGTAGCTCCGTGCTGGAGTCGTCGGAGCGGCCAAACCGGTAGTCGTGGCGTCGAGGAAGCGCACGAACGCGGCCCGGGTCCGGCACGCCGGAGAGGTCCCACTCCGCGTACCCGTGGCGGTTGGCGGGTGGCATCGTGTCGACGGAGCCCGGGGATGACTCGTCGCTGGCCGAGGTGCCGGGGTCCCTGGCGACGAAGACGTGTTGGCCGGGCGGAACACGCGCATCGTCGTGTTCACGTTGGCGTTATGGGCCGTCGTGGCGCCGCGCGGCCCCAATGGGGATGCGCGGTCCGGAGACCGCACGCGGTCCCGGCCCGGGGGCGGTGGTGGCCGTCGTGACGGTGGGCGCACCGCGTTGGGAGGCGGCGCGCTCGGCCCCCCGCCGCCGCTCGGACCGCGCCCGGCGCGGCGTAGCCCGGAGCGACGGCGGCGTCGCGGCGTCGACGGACCCGCGGCATCCGTGCTGCGGGCGTCGCGCGGTGTCGTGCGCGTGGCGGGGGTCCGAGGGGGGCCCCGGCGACGCCGCGCGCGCGGGAGTTCCTCACGGTTAGTGAGGCGCATCGGATAGCCGTTCCCGTGGCACCGAAAGTTCGGGTCCCCGAAGCGGATTTCGAACCGGCCGGGGAGGGGGTCCGAGCTACCCATGCAATAGCGTGTAGCGCGATATTCGGTGCGAATCACCATGGAGGGAGTTGGTGAAATGACCTTAGGCGCTCGTTTGCCCCACGGTGGGCGCCAGCGTCGGTGCGGAATATGGTCCCGACACTAACCGGTAGATAGCGCCTAGGTCTATCCCTCAATGGTCGATGCCAAGCAACAAATGACACAAGGTTTTATCCTGGTTCCGGCCCGCGGGGCCGTACGTCCGGCGGGGGTGTGCTCGTGGCACTATATTGCTCGGCACCAGGGGGTGCTTATAGTGGGGCAAGTACAAGCAAGGCGGGAGAGGAAGCGTGGCTTCCAAGTCCCGGGAGAGTGGCGAAGATGTTGTGGGAGAATAAGAGAATGAGTGCACGGTGTGTTACGTTGATGCGAACTCGTCCCTCTCCCCCGCGGGCGGGGGGCTCGCCTCCCCCTTTTATAGGCCAAGGGGGCGGCGAGTTACATGCACGTCGCGCTATCCGGCTACGTGGGGGTGCACGTCGTGCTACGGCTGTAGAGTGGGCGGCCGTCGGACGATCTTCGCTACGATCCGGCCATGATGGCCTACCCCGTACCCGAACGGTGGCGGTTCGAGGGTAGGAGGGCGGCGGATGGTGGTGGCGTCCTCGATAGGCTTCGAGGGGAGGTGCGATGATGGGCCGGTACGGGGCACACGGGCGGGCGGACCGGCGTTCCTTCCCAATGCGCTCCGCGGTAGCGAGTGGCTGTGCGGCGCCGGGCGTGCGCACCGCACGCGTGGGTACGGCGGCCGCGCCGTTCCCGGTGACCGGGATGGCCATCCATAGGCCTAGCGCTCCTCACCCTAACCGCCGTAGGGTCACGGGAAAGTGAAATCGAGGGTGTGCCGGCCCCCTTCGAGGGTCGGGCGCTTTAGCCGTCGTCGTAGTGGGCGCGCGGTGTCACGGGACGACACCGGTCGTGCCGCACGGTCCATCCCCACGGTGGCGGGGATGGGCTCCTCCCTAGGGGAGTTGGTGCGGCGACACCGGGGCGCGAGGCCCCGGGCGCATGATGGCGCGTCGCGCGGCGTCGGGGCGTTCGTGCCCGTGTACGGGGCCGGCGCACGCGTGCGGGGCGCCGTGAGCGTGGCGGGCCCCGGCCGAGGGCGGAACGGACCCTCGGCGGGACGAGACCCGCTCGAGGGGGGGGGGGGGGTTGAGCCCTCGGCGGGGCGGGACCACTTCGTGGGGGGAGTCGCCCCTCGAACGGGGCGGAACCTCCGAGGGGGGAGCGCGCCCTCGAGCGAGGGCGGGGCACCGCTCGAGGGGACTCCTAAGAGGGGTGTCGCGGTGGGCCGTCGGGGTCCCGGCGTGGGCCGTGCCTGCATGGTTGGTCACTTGCATGGTTAGGCTTAGCGTGTTTCGATATAGTTGCGAGATTTAAGTGAGGGTTTCCCCGTTGTTTAAGGGGACCCCTAGGGCGGTCCCGACACTTGGAAAAAGAATTTATTGTGGTAAACTCGGTCTTGCTAAGAGACTTGCAAGAGGTAATTTGGATGGGGGAGTTTGTTGATGCTCACTAACTCTTATTTTTATGCATCAACAATACATGAAAAAGGACCAAAAAATAAATTATCGGTATTATAGGGCCTTGGACTAACGAATTCCATGAGTTTTGGTGAGTTATATATTTTTCGGGAACTATTCGGGAAAATGCGAAAAAGAATGAATTCTAGAAGGCTCCAGAAGACTCCCGAACTCAGCAGAAGTGGGCTCCAAGAAAATACGCATCTAGAAGGGACAAGAGGCCCACACACGAAGGTGGAGCCCCCGGCCCAGGCCGACCGCCCCAATAAGGAGGCCGATCGGGCCCCACCGGCCCCGACCGGCACTTCGCTTTGGAAGGTTCCTCCACAGCCTCTTAGGGTTAATTTAAACCACTTGTTTAGGTCGGTTTGATCCTACGACGACGGATTATCCCTCAGGACTATATAAGCAACCCCAGACCCCCCTGGGCATGGTATGCATCTCTCAGAAGATCATCATCATCAGGCCAAGACAGGAGAAGAATAGGATACATCAGAGATAGGATAGCTACTTCATAGTTCAAGATCTAATTCCTATATCAAGAACCTCCTTCTAGATAGAGAGTCAGATTCGAGTAGAGTTGAGCTTTGCTCCAGTTCAGATCTGTAAGTTATCAAGATTCAAGTCTTATATTGTTTCTCAATGACTTTATGTTATTTCAATGTTATGTGTGCAATTGCTATGTTCTTACTTTATTCTAGTAGTATATTTGCTATAGTCATGATCAATGATAAGTCCACACACTTATTCGTAGAGCTCCTAGTATTTTATGCGCATATGCTAGGTAGTAGAAAGTATGTAAGCATGGTGCTTAGATATAATTTACTTGCGGATTCACATTATACTCGGGTCGTGTGGTAGATCGTGGGCGTGACAGGCCTATTGAGTCCTTTGTAGTCCACCCCAAGTATAAGACTAGTCGAACAATGGTTCTTGGGAGGATCAAGTTTCGTTCTTGATCTTCTTGGGTAATCTTCGGGTGTTCACATTTATCCAAGACTATGCTATATGTGATGATATGCTACATTAGAATACATGAACAAACTCGATCTTTGTATGCTATATAGAATTGTGCCTCTTAAGTAAATCCAATTCTAATCTAGACTAGGAATAGTATGTCTATGCTCCACATGTGCCTCGCCTATACGATTTATCATTACTTTATCATTTGGCTTACCCATGTTAAACTATGTGTCATTCCATCGAATTCTATAAAGTAATCTATCGCCATCCCTATGTCTTGTTGTTACATCCATACATTTTTCCTTGTGGATACGATATTTTAAAACCCATCACCCGGGTGAAATGCTCACGATATCAGGTGCTCTTGCGGATTATCTACCATAATATTTACGTGGGCTCTTGTACCAACCAACATTTCTTGCGCCATTGCTTAGAATGGTTTCTAGATCTATTCTTTGGAAGTTGCGTTAAGAAATGTCAACACTCATAATTGTTGTTGTTTTAGTCTTGAATTCGAGACCTTTAGTCTCGATTGGTCTTACCAACCGGGACAAAAGGGGTAGGGGCTCCGAAGCACCCATTTAGGGCCACGTCGACGAAAGGCCTTTAGTCCCGGCTCCAAAATTGAGCGGGACTAAAGGCTCGTACCAAAGCCTCGCTCTCTACCGGTGAAGTAAGGGCCATCGTCCATCTCGTGATCGAGCGGTGTTGTTAGTCTTTGGTGGAAACGGGTCGTGGGGGCAGAGAACGGGGACGAGAGGATGCCGAAGACGGAGGCCACAACGTCGACATCCATATGAGTGTGACGTGGCCCTTGTTGCGGTTGACCATGAGTGCTAGCCTTCGGATTGGGGCGGGCTCACATTGGGCGCCGAAACTCGTGCGGGGACATGATGGCGGTGTCGTCGTGTGCTCGGTCGTCACCGTCATCGTCCAAATAGTCCCCGCTCGTCCCATCTCCAACATCCATGGTGGACGGACGGGCACCCTCTCACGGGCGCGGATTGGTGGTACGGTGGGGTAGGCCCGATGGCGCCCTTTGGCCTGGCGGTGGCCGGAATGGCCCGCACGACGGAGGTAGGGGACGGGGTGGGTGACGTCGCGCTCGCCGCCAATCGAGGCCGCGGCGGTGGGCTGCCGCGATGATCGTCGTCATGTATCGCCGGCGCGGTGAGGAGGCGGGGTTGCCCCGCGGTGCGGCACCTCGCGCCCTCGGGCGACGAGCGCGGAGCGACCATTTCCCTTCTGCTCTTCCGTAAATCCAAATGCAATGGAAAGCAAAAGAGGAGAGGGATAGATCTTACAAGTGGGCCCGATTTTTTGCAAGGGCATAGATGACCTTTTCATATGTTGTGGTGTGTTGGAGACAAAAACACAATATCACAATGTCACTACAAGAAACTATTTAATACGTGACGTAACCATTCTCGTCATAGATTAAATAAAAATCGTCGCAAATCGGCATCCGCGACGATTTACATTTTCGTGGTGGAATGAGCGTCATTGATTAAATCTCTCGACGTTCCCTTAATAAACGTCGCGATCGTGATGTATCACAGAATCGTCACGGAGCGACCCAAGGCCGTGCACGCCCCAACCCATGGATCACTATCCGTGACAAAAATAAAATCGTCCGGATCGCTACACACATAGGCTGTGGCATCCTACGTGGATGATGACGTGACATCCTACGTGGGCGATGACATGGCATCCTACATGGACGATGACATGACATCCTACATGAACAATGACGTGGCATCCTACGTGGACGATGACGTGGCATCCTACGTGGACGATGGCTTGGCATCCCTATGTGGACAATGACGTGGCACCGTACGTGGACGATGACGTGGCAAAAATTTTAAGCCTAGCAGATACAAATTCCGGCCCACCACGGCCCATTTCGGAATTATATTCCAAAGCATAAAATTAGCAAAATTAGCCCATCTTCAACCCATTTTTCGGATGGTGCATTTTTCCAACACATTTACCAAAATTCAATGAAACGAGACCTTACATCATCAAATCGGGATACAATCTGCGGGCAAAAAAACCCAGCAAACACAATCAGATATTGAGGCAGATAACACATGCTTCTAGATGTCTACTATTCCTAAAACACTACACCTTCCTCTTTGTTATTCTGCCACTCTTTTCTCTGACTCCTTGCGAGTTCGTATAAATCCTGAAATAAAGGAAACCGGAATCCAATGAGAAAAGACAATCAAATATAGGATAACGCAACTTTGAATTTTTACGGCAAGGTATATATATATATAAAGGGAAACCAAACTAAAAGCGGAGTTCTAGATAAAGCGTGCATTGTACAATGAAAGTATCACTATAAGCATACAATTGGCATCATAAATCAATAGAATAGGAATGACGCAAAAAGAAGCTTGTTGTGCTAATTTAGCCTATAGTAGAGCATATGAGAGCAATATACGAGACAACACATGAATTCGCACTTGGAAACATGCTCTACGGACAAACCACATCCATTGATCAATGATCATATGCATGAGCATCGAAGTTCGGAGCAACATAACTTTGTTGACGGCGTACTCGGTCTACTTGAGGTCGTGGATCTCTACGAGGGTGAGGGAGGGGAGTTCATCACCGTTGTACCTCCTGATGCCTGTCTCCGCCTGTCCATCTCGTTCTTTATCCGTGATGCACAAACTCACGGATTGGTCATACAACATGTATATATAATTCATCGTTAAATTTACTATAGTAGTTTCAATTTGTTTGGTTAATTTAACTGCTAGCATCAAGATGGATCTGGAATATCAGAGTTTGCATAGATTATGAAAGATCTTGAATTCATATATAGGCAACTTAAAAGACAAGATAAACAAGGAAATTAGAGTAAACATTCTAGTCTGATGTGTCAGTACTTATATGATTTACATGGTAATATATATATTCTCATTATATTCACAGTAACAAACGACAAAGACTGACCACACATAGACAATACCAAATAACAGGAATGAAATGGAATGGAATACACAAGAGAAAACTTAAGTAGATAAGAAATGAAATGGAATACACAAGACAAACTTCAATAGCTATACTTCAGTCTACAGGTCCAATTTTATTTTCAGCCTTCGGAAGCGAGAAGAGAATTACGGGTTTGTATGCGCATTTTCTACGGTACTTACAATGCATGACAATTCCGTGCAAACCAATTCTACAGGCTTATAAGCGCATTTACACAAGCACGGGAAAGCTCAGCACACACATGGTATAGCCTCCAAGATCATGCAAATTGCACCTAGAACAAACAAAAGGCAACAAACTAGTGCAGAAAGGTAGATGCATTCGAAGTAGCAAACGGAATTCTAACCAGGGAAAATTCACTGCAATTCAATAACCTTTGTGATTGGCCTGCAGTAAAAACAAAGAGAGACAATTTGTATAAGCAATCTTCAATTGTTGAACCACTTTATTTAATCAACAATCATAGCAGAAGCAGCATTACTATCACTATAGAGGCTGTGTATCGAATTAAATCGGTTGGGTGAGACTCGAGGATATACGGCTAGATTTACCGGCACAAAAATTTCGGTACGAACTCTAATAATCAATGGCGCTTGAACAAGAAGCTGCAAGGCACCATGTGAAAATCCTATTGAATGAAGCATTATTTGGATTTCTTTCAATGTTCTAACTTTGATGTGGCTAAATTGCATCGATTAACATTTCAATTTAACATGGAGGACAATATAAACCATCAAAGGGGGCTCCACTCGCACGTGCTACTGGTTGTGTAATCCAAGAGTAATCAATACAAGCGAGGCACATTCACTAGAAAAATAAGAACGTTACACGGGTGAAGCGAAGTACAAGCGGGGGTGCATTTATACGATACGTCGGGCTATGATTGGCGTAGAGAAGGAGCTGGGTTGGTGGGTGTGGGTGGTACTCGGATGAACTCGCCAAGAATTTCCGGTCAACGAGGCTATGCACACACGCATAAAGCGGTCGAAATGCAGCATGGCATCGAAGCAAGCCAAATCCGATCTCGAATTACTCGGTCAACATGCTACGATCTCGAATTATCGTTGTAGTAATTCGAGATCAGATTTTGCTTGCTTCGGATGCTCATGCTGCATTTCGACTGCTGATGCGTGCGTGCTAGCCTGTTGATTGGAAATTCTTGGCGAGTTCATCCGAGTACCACCCAAACCCACCAACTCGGTTCCTTCTCTACGTTAATCATAGCCTCGACGTAAGTATAAATGCATGCCTCCGCTTGTACTTCGCTTCACCTATGTAACGTTCTTATTTTTCTAGTGAATGTGTCCCTGCTTGTATTGATTACTCTTGGATTACACAACCGTAGCACGTGCGAGTGGAGCCCCGCTTGATGGTTTATATTGTCACTCCATGTTAAATTGAAAAGTTAATTGATGCAATTTAGCCACATCAAAGTTAGAACATTGAAAGAAATCTAGTAATGCTTCATTCAATAGGATTTTCACATGGTGCCTAGCTTCTTGTTCAAGCGCCATTGATTATTAGAGTTCATACTGAAATTTTTATGCCCGAAGAATCTAGTCAGATATCCTCGGGTCTCTCACCAACCGAATTTAATTCCGATACACGACCTCTATAGTGATAGTACTTATGCTGCTTCTGCTATGATTGTTGATTAAAGAAAGCGGTTCTACAATTGAAGATTGCTTATAACAAATTGTCTCTCTTTGTTTTTTTTGCGGAGCCAATCACAAAGATTCTTGAATTGCGGTGAATTTTCCCTAGTTAGAATTCTGTTTGCTACTTTGAATGCATCTACCTTTACGCACCCCTAGTCGGTTGCCTTTTGTTTGTTCTAGGTGCAATTTACATGATCTTGGAGGCTATACCATGTGTGTGATGAGCTTTACGTGCTTGTGTAAATGCGCTTATAAGCCTGTAGAATTGGTTTTGCACGGAATTGTCATGCATTGTAAGTCTCTGTAGAAAATGCACATACAAACTCCGTAATTCTCTTTCTGCTTCCGAAAGGTTGAAAATAAAATTGGACTCGTAGAGCGAAGTATAGCTATTGAAGCACGTATTGTGTATTCCATTTCATTTCTTCTCTCTTGAAGTTTTGTCTTGTGTATTCCATTCCATTTCATTTCCCCTTATTTGATATTGTCTATGTGTGGTGGAGTCTTTGTCGCTTGCTACCGCAAATGTAATGAGAATGTATATATATTACCATGTAAATCATATAATGTACTGACACATCGTACTAGGAATGTTTACTCTAATTTCCTTGTTTATCTTGTCTTTTAAGTTGCCTATATGAATTCAAGATCTTTCATAATCTATGCAAACTCGATATTCCCAATCCATCTTGACTAGCTTAAGTAAATTAACCAAACAAAGTGAAACTACTATAGTAAATTTAACTTGATGAATTATATATACACGTTGCTGACCAACTCGTGACTTTGTGCATAACGTATAAAGAACGAGATGGACAAAAAAATGGAGACAGGCATCGGGGGAGGTACAAATCGGTGAGTGACCCCCCCTCCCTCACCCTCGACGAATTTAATAAATTGTCACAGTGTTCGTCGGGCTGGAATATCCATCGAGCACATCCGTGACGAAAAATAGGAATACGTCACGAGTTGTTGCGGGCTTGAATATCTTAACTGTCATATTCAAGTGGCCGAAACAAAACAGGAATACGTCGTAGAATCGCAGCTGAATTTAACAAATCGTCGCGGTGTTTTGGGCTTCAATGCACATCCGTGACAAAAAACAAGAATACGTCATAGAATCGCTATGAATTCAACAAATCGTCATAGTGTTCGGGTCGCAATGCACATTCGTGATGTTTTACGGAAACGTCGCGGAGAATGCGTCCGCATGTATTAAGTAGTTTCTTGTAGTGTGTGTTAGGCACAAAATTAGAAAACGAGAGTGTGTTGTACACAAAACGACTCATTTAAGGTTGTATTGGGGACAAATTTCCCTAGTTTGATCCATGGATCACCTTTCGATGCACAATTTCAAGGCATTTTGTAGTTTGACACAAACGCATGATTTAAAATGGAGAGCTCAAGATTCGCCTTTTTCTTCAACTTGAAGAACTTTGGAGCTATTGGATTGTAAAGTTTACAAATTCCTATCGCCAGAATAAACATGTGCAACTTACACCTAAGAGCATATCCTGAAGAGATAGTCTAGGTATAACATTGTAAAATAAAAAATAAGCCTACGAAACAAAAAACTAGGTTCCAACGGTGCATGCGTATCTAGTAAGCCAAATTTACTCCAGGCGGCATTCCACAAAAATGCGCAGGGTAAATGCAACCTCACCAAGTAGACACATGTTCCGAGGGGACCGACGGGCGACTCGTCTCCCCTCGCGCCGTGTGACGGGCGCCCCCCTCCTCAACCCCTAGCCGCCGCCACCCTGCCAGGCGAGCCCCGGCGCGCCGCCCCCGGGCGGGCCATCGGGATCCCGGCGCAGCCACGAGGAAGGCGGCGGTGTGGCCCCTCCCTCCTCTTCTCGTCGATGGACGGGGGCAGTGCGCGGGCGTCCCTCTCGTGCGGTGCGCACCGGCGGCGCGGGCCTGTAACACCCGTGTTTTTGCTCATTAGTCACTTGAGGCTTATTGTTAACACCAAAATTTGGTAAGGAGTATGACATGTGGGTCCGATTCGGAAAAGAGTCGGTACTGTGGAAGGAAAGACATCTTCGAGAGATTTTCGGCGGGGAAAGGATCCGCGGTGCGGCTATCGCTGGCTCCACGCGAAGATGTCGGCGTTGGCGCCGAGGAAGTCGACGAGCACCCACTTCCTATTTGGGATCGAGGGCGGAGCTGACCCTCAAACGCCCCCGCCCCTCGGGCCGAAGGGTCGAGGGGGACCTCCTTGGTTCGCTCCGCGGCCTCGAAGGAGCCGCGTGCTTGGCGGCGAGTCGGCGTCTTCGTTGACCATCTTCCAAAAGTGTTCACCAGCCGCTCATCCACGCTGCCTCTCGCGTGCTCCACGCACTCGACGTCGTTAGCCGAATGCGTGCTCGATGGACGAGCCGACGCATGACGCCGTTTGGTCCCGCATCTTCATCTTCAAGTAGGTATAGTTGGGGACCGCCATGAATTTGGCGTAACAGGGTCGCCCAAGTATAGCATGGTAGGCCCCCTTGAACCCTAAGACTCGAAGGTGAGGATCTCCTTGCGGAAATTCTTTGGGGTGCCAAACCAAATTCGGCGGTGTCAATCCGCCCGAGGGCCGGACTCGCTTGCCGGCGCGATGCCGTGGAACGGCTTCGTGTCGGGCCGCAGCTTGGTCCAACCCGATCCCCATCGGCGCTAGCCGTATGCGCATAGAGGATGTTGAAGCCGGCCGCCTCCGTCCATGAGGACCTTCGAGAACCGTGTGTTCCCGATGATGGGGTCGACCACTACGGCACCGGCCCGGTTGGGCACGCGGACCCGGTGGTCTTCCGCCGAAGGTAATGGCGTCCTCCGACCACCGAGGAAGGACGGAGGCGCCTCTCCGCGCGAGGACCTCGTGCCGCTCCTTCTTGCGCTGGCGGGTTGACATGCCGACGGTTGGCCCCCCAAAGATGAGGAACACGTTTTCGACGGCGGGGAAGCCGCCTGTGTCGCCATCGCCTCCGTCTTTCTTGGCCTCCTCGCCCTCCCCGCGGCGGCACGGCCATAGAACTTCTTGAGCATATCGCACCGCTCAAGGGTGTGGTTCGGGGTCTTAGGTAAGGACATGGCTTTTCAAAGATGTCATCAAATACCCCCGGGCCTCGAGGGGCCGCCGAGGGCCCCGTCGGGGCCGGGTCACCGGCAGCGTTAGCGGCCTCGGCATTACCGCCATCACGCCCTCGCTCGCGCCGCGCGCGGCTTCTTTCCTTTCGTCCCGCTTGTCGCGTGGGGGCTCCCTGGACTTGCTGCTCTTCCGCGGCGCGTCTCGAACGCTAGTTCTTTCAGCCGTCGAAGATCGTCCCCACGGCCCTTCTCCAGAGGAGCCGGTGGCGATGTCGGTCGGGGCCTCGTTGGAGTCCGCGGGGCGGGTCGCGTCCCGCCCCGCACGAGGTCCCGACACGGTGCCCTCGAGGAAGGCGTGCACGATCTCGGACCGCGCCACGCCGGGGAGCCTTGCGCCGCTGGAGAAGCGCCGTATGAAGTCCCGCGTCGACTGCCCAAGCCCGTGTGCAGGAGCGTAGGTCCCACGAATTTCCGGGTGTACGTATGTGCCCCGGAAGTTGCCCACGAACGTGCGGACCGCATCGTCCCCGCTAGGGATTTGGTCGAAGTGCGGGCACGAGCCATGTCCGGCCGCGTCGGCCGAGGTGCAGGGGCAAGTTGCGGATGATGACCTCGTCGCTGGTGGCCCCGCCCAGCTGGCAAGCCAAGCGGTAGTCCTTGAGCCATACGCGAGGGTCCGTCTCCCCATTGTACTTGACGATGGTCGAGGGTTGGCGGAAGCGTTGGGGGAACGCCGCCGCGCGGATCTCCCTACCGAACAAACGGGTCCCTCGGGGGCCCCGCGGGGAGCTGCCTTTCCCCCCGCCGGCCGTAGCGCTCCGCCCCGTCGAGGGTGGTAGCCCATTGTCGCTCACGCGTCCGCCCTCGCTTGTGCGCCCGGCGTTGATGACGAGGCGGGCGTCGCCATCCGCCGCCCCCGCGTGCGTCAAGGAGCCGGTCCCCGGTCGGCGTGCGTCCTTGGTCGGCGGGGATCGCCCGCCGGTCCTCCCGTGGACCGAGGGTTCGCCTCCCGTGCCTTCGTTGTCCCGCGCATCCCCCCGTTGGCGGATGCGTGAGGCCGAGCTCTCGCCCGCTCGGACCGCCGCTGCTCTATGAGAGCTTGCACCTCGCGGGTGCAGTCTCGAGCCCTCGGGGTCGAGGGTGCCGCATGGCCCGCCAGCCGGCCGCGCGGGCGACGAGCGGCCTGCCCGCGCGCGTCCGCGTTGTCGATGTTGGGGACGGTGTTGGATGCGGTCGCGGACCCCGTCGGCCCGGGGCCTCCGCGCGCGTTCGCCGTGCGCGTTCGCCGTGCGCGGAGGCTTCCCCTCGCCATTGAGGCGCGAGCGCCGCACCGTCCCATTCCTCCGCCGCATTGGCCCGAGCTCTCGCGGGCTTGGGCTAGCCGCGCGTCGGCGTCAGCCCCGCCAGAGCGCTTGGCCCCACGGCCAGGCGCGTGGTGATCCCCGGGGCGGTGCGTGACTTCCCGTCTCCGCCCACCGCGCCCTGGCGGCGTTGGCCGGGTCGCTGGTGACACGCGTAGCACTCCCACGCGGGGTCGTAACTCCCGTGCCGGAGTCGTCGGGAGCAGCCGTGAACCAGTAGTCCGTAGCGTGTGAAACGGTGGAACATGACCGGGTCCGGCACGCCGGAGAAGTCCCACTCCGCGTACCCGTGGCGGTTGGTAGGTGGCAACGCGTCGAGAGAACCTGTGGACGACTCATCGCCCGCCGAGGCGCCGTGTCCCCGGCGACGAAGACGTGACGGCCGTGCGGAACCCCCGCGCATCGTGGTGTTGACGTTGGCGTTGTAGGCCGACGTAGCGCCACGCAGCCTCCCCGATGTGGATGCGCTGGCCCCGAGACCGTGCGCTGTCCCACCGGGGTGGTGGCGGCGGTCGCGACGGCGCGGCGCGCCGCGCCGAGTGGCGGCGCGCTT
The DNA here is from genome assembly GCA_947561735.1 of Cenchrus americanus. NCBI lineage: Eukaryota > Viridiplantae > Streptophyta > Magnoliopsida > Poales > Poaceae > Cenchrus > Cenchrus americanus. The sequence continues at coordinate 3,890,936 of OX387240.1, read as the reverse complement.
CGGCCGCTCGCCGCTCGGACCGCGCCCGGCGCGAACGCTGCCCGCAGCGGCGGCGGCGGCCGTGGAGTCGACGGGCCCGGCGGGGCATCCGTGCCCGCGGGCGTCCGCGCGTGGGTGTTGCGTGCGCGCAGCGGACCGGCCCTCGCGCCGCGCGCGAGCTCCTCACTTGGTGAGGTGCGCATGAGGTAGCCGTTCCCCGTGGCCTGGAAGTTCAGGTCCCCGAACCGAATTTCGGAACCCGGGCCGGGGAGGGGGTCCGAGCTACCCATGCGTAGAGTGTGTACCACGCGTACTCAAGGCGGATCACCATTGAGGGAGTTGGTGGAATGACCTTAGGCGTCAGATTGCCCCACGCAAGTGGGCGGCCAACCGGCCGGTGCGGAATATGGTCCCGACACTCAACCGCAGAAAGCGTCGAGGTCTATCCCTCAATGGTCGATGCTAAGCAATAAGAGACACGGGATTTATCTCCGGTTCCCGCCGAGGGGGCCGTACGTCCAGCTAGCGCGGGGTGCTCAAGGCACCGTATTGCTCAAAGACCGGGGTGCTCGTAGTGGGGCTGCTACAAGCAGCAGGAGAGGAAGCGTAGCTTCCAAGTCCCCGGTGATGTGGCCGAAGATGTTGTGGGAGAATCGGAGAATGAGTACGTGTGTGCCGTGTGCTATCCGATCGTCTCTCTATTTTTGTCTGTCTGTTCGTCCCCCGCGGCAGGGGGGTTCGCCCTCCTTTTATAGATCAAGGAGGAGGCGAATCACATGCGCGCCACGCTACCTAGCTACGTGGGGAAGCACGTCGTGCTATGCTGTAGAGTGGGCGGCCGTCCGGACGATCCTTGACGCGATCTGGCCATCATGGCCTATCTTGTACCCGAACAGTGGCGGTTCGAGGGTTGAAGGGCGGCAGATGGTGGTGATGCCTTCTGATAGGCTCGAGGGAGCTGCTGACGTTGGCCCGTATGGAGCACATGAGTAGGGAAGGCGGCGTCCCGTTCCCGCATGCTCCACGTTGGCCGGGTTAAGCGCGCGCGCCCGGTGTGCGCCCCCCGCACGCGCGGACGGCGCTCATGCCGTTACAAAGGGCGTGGATGGCGTCCCACCGGCCTAGCGCCTCCACCTAACCCCGTAGGGTCACAAGAAAGCAAATCGAGTGTGCAACCGGCCCCCCTTCGAGGCTCCTGGCCACAGTCGTACCGGAGCGGCGTGCGGCGTCATGGGGACTCCACACCGCCGCGCGTGCCGCTCCCTCCCACAAGGATGGGGATGGGCTCCTCCATGGGGAGTTGGTGCGGGCGAACCGGGCGCCGAGCCCCGGCGCATGATGGCGCCGTCCCGCCGGTGTCGTGGCGTTAAATGCCCGTGCACGGGCCGCGCGCACGTTGCAGGGGCGCCCTCAAGCGTGGCGACCCCGCCGAGGGCGGACTCGACCCTCGAGCGAAGCGATGCCTCGCTCGAGGGGAGCGGGCCCCCGAGCGAGGCGGAGCCCGCTCGAGTGAAGCACACCCCCTCGAACGCGAGCCCGCCCCGAGGAGCGCGCATCCTCGAGCGAGGCGGAGCCTCTCGAGGGGATCTTCTGCGCAGGGCCGCCTGGTGGGCCGTTGGGGTCCCCGCGGCATGGGCCGTATCCTGCGATGGTTAGGCACAGACCGTGTTTTGGTTTTGTTGTGGGTTTTAAGTGGGGATTTCCCCGTTGTTTAAGGGGACCCCTAGGGCTGTCCCCAACAGAATGGTCGTAGGTTCGATTGAAGACCTTCCGAGGTAGGCACGTCTCTCGCCGCCCGCCGCATCCTTCGGGCGCCTCGGGAGGTCAACAGTACCATGAAGACCAGAAGCATCACAGAGCGCTATGGTTTCGTCGGACCCCCGTGGTCGGTGTGCCTATTGTTACTAAGGTCAACAATACCATAGTATCACGGCTCCGCCGGGTGGCCAGCAGCTATGTTGGTCGTCTGAACACCAAAAACGACCTCCTCGAGGTCGGTGTGCCTTAATACCTAGGTCTTGCAATATCTTCGTATGACTACGGCCTTGCCAACCTAGTTGGGTGCCCTGGATGCGTGACCTCCCGAGGTCGGTGTGCTCAAGTAGCCCTACCAGGCTGCTCTGGACACCTAGGATTTTATGTGGGAATGAAGGCCTCCTTGTGGGGTGCTCGCCTAATGGCCCTGCCAAGTACTTCCGGGTGCTTGGGCGCTTATGTTTTGAGACCTTCCTTAGGTCGGCATACCTCGAGTGGCTCTGCAAGATTCCTTGCAGCCATGCAAGATATCTGGGTGTCTCTACACTCCATATGATCAAGATCGATATTGTTTCACCAGCTTCATCATCGACCGAATGCGAACATTGCAGCTTCAGCTAGAAACCCATCAACGATTTCTTCATTTGACGCACCTTTCAAGACCTTGCTGGGTATCCTCGGATACTGGACATTATTGATTTAATGCCTCTCTGAGGTTTGCACGCCTACAAGGCCTCCACGAGGTCGGCCCTGCCAGACTCCTTGCAACCATGCTAGGAGATCTGGGTGTCTCTACACTATGTTCGATCAAGACCATGACTCAATTTTCTTCTCTTTTTTGGAGCATCAAACCAGCCATGCTGTCTGCTTCAATGCTCAGGGACTAGTCTACGAGTGCGTCTTCGACGCCCTCTTGTTTTCGTCATCGTACCGACCTGTTGAGAAACACGTTTCTTATCACGGCGCTACTCGACCTACTTTTTTCTCTTTTTCTTTTTTGGACCATCATACCAGCCATCCTACCCTCTATGATGCTCGGATACTACTCATGAGTGCATATTCGATCTATAGGTCATCATTGTCATTTCGATCTATCGGAAGCCTGCTTCCTATAGGCCGTCACTCGACCTTCCTTCGTTCGGCAAGACAACACACAGGTCGGCTGCTACGCTGATTTGTTTCTCTCTTTTTGGACCAACGTGCATGCTATTCGACCTGTCGATAGATCTACGACTTCGTCATGACCTCTCTAAGGTCGTTGCATCTACATCTCGCTCGGGGCTTGTGAGACATGGGTAGCCCTGGGTCCCCACCGACCAAGCTCACGGCCGTCCCCGACAAGTGGGTCCGGCCTACTAGAAGACCTGCCGACCTATTAGTGGGCCCAACCGACCTAGTTGGCAACCCACACGACCTCCTGAAGACCTTTCAGAAGATCCCCCACACGACCTACTTCATCACGACCTCAAGACTTGGCGAACAAGACAAGACGAGACATCGGTGGACTTCGCCTAAAGCAGATCGACGGGATATGGCAAGATGTGTAACATAGACTTAGGTCTCCTGGCCATAACCGACCAGGAGTCTGGGAACCGACCTCATCCGATGGCCAATGTAAGGCAGACGAGGCAACCCCCCTTGTAACTTCACCTCAACCAATCCCCAAGCAATCCACACCGACAACTGGACGTAGGGTATTACTCTTCGGAGGCCCGAAACAGTATAAACTCGCCGTGTTCTCTGTGTTTCGCGTACTCGTGTGCGACCTTCGAGTTCGTAGCCTTAGACTCCTCCCCACCCAACAAATAAACCACAGGGATTAACAACCCAGTGGGCTGTCTAGATCTCACCATCTGACAGTGTAGTAGTAAGTTTGTGGGGGTCAACTTTGTGTCTCAATCAATTTATCTATCTTAATCTTTGTGCCTCTTTAAAGCTTACTCTATATGCAAATCCAAGAGCTCTAAATTTGTTCGAGCAGCTTTCTTAGTCAGCTGCATTGTTTAAATTTTATCTCAGGCTACAGAAATCCGATTGCAGTAAATCTAATTGGAGAAGTTCAGAAATTTCGTGACTTATTTTCTTTGCAAAATTCAGAATTTAAGGATGAATAGTCAGAGTTATCACCGAAACATTGCAGTCTCATGAATCTGTTAAAAACTGCTGACCTACCTGACTTGTTTATTTTATAACCAGAGTTACAGAACTCCGATTGAGGTGATTCCAGTTGGAGTAGTTCCGTAATTTCATTATCTATTACTGATTAAAAGATCCAAATTTTTGGTTACCTAAGCTGAGAGCTATGCGTGATTGTTTAGGGTCAACAGAATCTGTCTTAGTAAAACATCTTTGTATCTTATCTTTCCGGGTTTAACTCTTGGTTCAATCATCTAAAGTAATGTCCATAACACTCAGGTGGTGAACACCAGGTCAGGATCAGGAGTTCACCAACAGGCAGTGAATCGTCCACGAAGGGCACCCCAGCAAGTACAGATGGATCCCGCTATGCTGCAGTTCTTCCAGACGTAGACCCAGCTTCTCCAGGACCTGACCAACACCGTGGCAAACATGCAAGCTCAAGCTACCAACCCACCGGTGCAGCAGCCGGCGCCCCGCAACAAGCACTAGTTCATGCGTCACCATCGCCCCGTGTGTTAACACCAAAATTTGGTAAGGAGTATGACATGTGGGTCCGATTCGAAAAAGAGTCCGTCCGGTGGAAGGAAAGATATTTTCGTAGATTTTCTACAGTAAGGATCCGCGGTCGCGCTATCCGTCCTGGGCTTCGGCAAAAGAATAGTAGAGCTGATTTTGCGGGATTGGACGATGACGTGGCTCGATCGGAGGAAGCGAATGGGTGGACGAGCGATCGAGTTTAGTTAGGCAATGAATCCATTCGCAGTTGTAATCAGCAGGGTATAAATACGATCCCTGGATGTATGTAAAAAACACGTTCATTCTTCAATACACACCGGCCTTACGCCAAACCCTAGAGTCCCTTGTCGTGTCGTCGAGTTCTTCGAGAGGACCAATCGATCCGTCGACCTCCGTGAGTACCGGCAACCTTGTATCATGTCTAGTATCATGCGGTGGATTTAGATCTGATGCAAGTAGTCTTGTTACCATGCTTCGTGTCACGCGGTAGATTCAAGCTTGGTTCAAGAGGGTTTCTTGTTAGATCATGAGCCATGCGGTGGGCTAAGATCTAGCTCGAAGCTAGTTATCGGCTCTATTGGATTTTGGCAAGATCCAATAGATTCATTAAGTTACCCCGTGTTATCATGAGTTTTACTTTATGTTTTAATTCATGTAACACACTCTTGCCCAATCTAGATGGGTTTGGATCGGCTTTTTCCTTGTAAGATCCGTGCATGGGCGAGGTTTCGTGATTTTGACGTGTGGATCTTGTGCTCTCCGATAGCCGAAACCGAACCGATCTAGGTTGTTACGTGTTGCGGGTTCAAGCTTGCTTTGTTAGTATAAATCTTGAAAGAGCCGGTATCATGCGGTAGATGCAGGTTTTTGGGTTGCTTTGGAGCTAGTCATCCGGTGGATTAGATTTCCAATTCAACTTCGATAGATTTATTCACGTGGTAATGTTTGTTCCTTCTTCATGGACCCCGAATCGGTTGTTCAATCCGCATTCGGTTATATCTTCACGAGTAGATCACGTGCGCTATTTATGTTTTAGAAGACGTGTGCTTCTAGCTTTCCATGTTTAGGTTGTATCATGCGGTGGATAGATCTATTTGTGGAAAGTGGTGCGTTCTTTCATGCAAGTTGTATCATGCGGTGGATAGATTTGCTTGATATCGTGCCCGACGGGTCTCAAAGTAATTAGACATGCGGTAGACTAATGCTTTGGATCTATGCATGCTTATTTTAATACATGATCATGTCCGTGCTTTACTTCATTTAATGTTAATCTTCATGAAGATCGGTCATAGCTTTTGCACATGCATCCATGATTATTCAAAGATCGATCGTTGTCATGCTTACGTCATCCGTTCGGCAATGTTCTTTTTCCCTTTGCGGTTACCCGAATGGTCATGTTTCTTTGACAGGTAGCTTTGCATAGCTACATGTCGTCTTACTTGGCTTCTTAGCCGTAAATATGGAACTGTCTGGTATCACCCGGCAAGTTCCAAGCTTTGGTATCTAACTGTCTTATCTTTTGTTAATTTTCAGGAAAAATTGACTGGCACGTCACTCTCTCTCTGCGCGTGCGAAGCTACGCTTTTCGGCTTGCTGTGTGATTGGCGTTGAGTGCACATTTTGCGTCAACACACTTTTTGGCACGCCCGGTGGGACCATACAACGCGAATTGGTTCGGGATGCTCGAGATCACGGACCTCCCGGATGTCGCATTGAGGAGCTTTCTCCCGCAAAGACGCATCGGCGGCTCGTAGACGCCGTGAATCGGTTTCAACAAAAGTGTCTCATGTCATTCAAGAAGAATCGAAGTGGTGTACCATATCCGAAGAATGGCACCTCAGAGTGCTCTTGCCGGAGAGGCCGACGCCACAACCCAACAAGAAAAGGAAGAATGCGCGCGGATCTTCCAAGAGTCGATGAGACAACATGCTCACCAAGCACAACCAAGCTTTCCTCGGGTCGCTCCAGCAGATGATGGTGGCCCTCTTTGGCCGGGCGCGGGGCGGTGCGTTTGGAAAGACGTACGCCGAAAGAGCACCGTGGAGCCGGGGTGAATCAAGCTCTCGGCCGCCGCCGCGAAGCCGTGCGCAGCGGCCTCCTCCTCAAAGCTCCGGGAGCGAGACATTCCAACCTCCTCCGCAGGCGCCGGGGGGGCGGCCGGTTCGGCCTCTCCGCCGCAAGCTTCGGAAGTCAACCAATCTTGCCGCCACCACGGAGCAACACGGGTCGCCCCCGTGCAACGCCCGAATCCGTACCGGCCCTACGTACGGAGACCTGGCATTCGGCTCACCTGGGGCTCCACTTGATCCCAGTCGAAGAATAGCTCCGTCAACCAACTGGCTCCAGAAGAATTTGTACGGCGGTGGCTATCATGAAGTGGGGAATTACGGGGCGTTCGACGCCTTCCCGCACCCAGGGTACGCGCCGCGCCGCGGCGCTCGGAGGAAGATGCCCTAGCACGCAAGATGGCCGAATTGATGCAGAATCAGTTCGGCCTCAAGCCAAGGATGCAGGGCCCCACCTACAGGCCGCCGTTCCCAGAGTGGTACTATAACGTGCTCCTGCCACCAAGGGTGAAACCGCCGACGGAATTCACAAAGTTCTCTGGGCAGGACGAGACGAGCACGGTCGAGCATATCGCTCGTTATCTCATGCAACTTGGGGAATGTTCGGCCGAAGAGACGTTCAGGGTTCGCTACTTCCCCGCCTCGCTGACGGGTCCAGCTTTTCAGTGGTTCTCGTCCTTGCCGCCTGAGTCAGTGGCCAGGTGGAAAGATTTGGAGCGTAAATTCCACGCTCATTACTTCGACGGCGCGCTTCGAGAAGAAGTTGATTGATCTCGCCACCCTGAAGCAAAGGCACAGTGAAACACCGCTGGAGTTTCTTAGAAGATTCAGAGAAGTCAAGGGCATGTGCTTCTCATTGAACTTGCCAGACGATCAGCTGGCTGATATGGCCGTCGCCGGGATGTTACCAGCCGTGCGCGAAAAGCTATTTGGGATGGAGTTTGAAAACTTGGGCCAACTGTCGTCGAAGTTATCCTTGATGAGCAATCGGGCATATGGCCTCAAGAAGGACCCCAAGTTTGGCAAGCGAAGACGACATCGCCGACATCTACAACCAATTCTTGGACAAAGCCGATTTGTGCGAGGATTCCGACGACGAATTGGAGGTAGGCGCAGCGAAATCTTGTGGGGTAAAGAGCCCTTAACAATGAATCGGCGATGGGTCGGGGCGGACCAAAGGAACCTACGACTTCGACATCACAAAGGCCGATAAGTTGTTTGAGCTCTTGGTAAAGGAAGGCCGAATCAAGGCGGCCGAAGGGCACTCTATGCTTCGGCTGATGGAGTCAAAGCGAAACGTTACCGAGGCTTCCATGACAGGACTCGCACTCCATCAACGATTGCAGGGTCTTCAGGATGAGGATCCAGAAGGCTATCCAGGAAGGGCACCTCAAGTTCGATAACAAGATGAAGTTGGATGGCCACCCCTTCCCGCAGAACATGCTCGGCTTTTCTATCAACGCGATAACAGCCGAAGAGAAAGGGAAAGTCAAGGTCCTGACCTCAGCCAGGTCCAAGCAAGATGGATCAGTTGACCCGGAGCGCCAGGTGACCCTAGAGCAAGTGCAGGCGACGCCCCCGCGTTCTCAAGAGCCACATCGAGATTGGGGAATCGTCCAAGCCTAAACCCAAGGTGACGTCACGCATTCTCCTCAACAAATGGCAGCGTCAGATGGAAAAGGAGCGCTACCAAAAGCGTCGTCACGAGGAGGAGCAGCGCGGGGGTGCCGAAGAGGATGCGCGCGATGGAATCGGGGAACGGCACGCGCGCGCGCGGAGCGCGCCCATTGGGGATGCGCCTTCTTCGAGCACTCGCCGGAATGAGGGCCTAAAGCCGCCCACATTAAGGAATTGTCCCGAATGCGGCGACGATATATGCCGAATACGGGCAGAAATCGCCAATCGCCGATCCGTCCATGAAAGACTTGGAAGGATTCACCCAAATGGGGATCGGCGGCAAAAAATTGAGGTTATAGATCACCCCAGGAAGCGCCAAGCTGATCTCAGGTGGGCTGACCAGGAGGACGACGAAGATGTCTACGTCTGGCAGAAGGGGCAGTGGTGCCCACCCGGTCTACGCAAGAGCCAGAAGAGGCGGGTCCAACGCTTGAGGAACCGCGAGATGAAGCAAGCGGGATCCAGACGAGACAGAAGTGGCGCCCCGAGGACCAGCCAGAAGGATCGAAGCGTCCGGCCTCTCGCGTGCATGGTATACTTCCCTAGCCGAACGAGTTCATGGCTCCCGCTAACCGGGTGATGCAGAGGAAGCTTCCTTTGACGACGAGCGGCCCGAGGAGATGATGGCGCAGCTGGTGCTTGCCAAGCGTGCCATCTTCGACAAGCCGGCCAAGAATCGCCACATGAGGCCGCTGTACTTGAGGGGGTACGTCAATGGCAAGCCATTGACCAAGATGTTCGTCGATGGTGGCGCGGCAGTCAACGTAATGCCGTACACCACCTTCAGGAAGCTTGGCATGACCCCGAGCGATCTGACACCAACAAGCATCATCCTAAACGACTTCGCCGGGAACCCCTCAGACACCAAAGGATGCGCTCACGTGGACTTGATGATCGGGTCCAAGACGTTGCTCACTACCTTCTTCGTCATCGAAGGGAAGGGAGCCTACAGCCGCCGCTTTGCCTGGCGGGACCGGATCCACGCCAACTGCTGCGTCCCATCCACTATGCATCAACAACTGATCCAGTGGGTGGACGATGAAATTGAGGTCGTACAGGCGGATGACTCCGTGAGCGTGGCTAACATGGAACCAGCCTTCTGGGAGTACCAAGGCATCGATTGCTTCTCAGGGAAGGACCGGGGAGAAGGTCTGTTGAACTGTCGGCGGTGACCAACATCCGATTCAAGCGATCGGCTCTTACAAGAATTTTTAATGGAGAACCCCGTGGATGGCACCGATGGCAAGTTAGGACGAGGATTTATGTCGGCCGATAAGCCGGAGGAAGTTGACATTGGAAACGGTGATAAACCAAGGCCGACGTTCATCGGTGCAAACTTGCAGCGGACTTCGGGGGAACTTAATTGAGCTTCTCAAAGAATATAAAGATTGCTTCGCCCGGGATTACTCGGAGATGCCCGGACCGGATCGATCCATCGTCGAGCACCGGTTGCCAATCAAGCCTCGGTTTCAAACCATACAAGCAACCGCCCCGAAAATCTACAAGGATGAGGTATTGGCCGATGTGAAGAAGGAAATCGAAAGATTACTTGACGCAAACTTCGTTCGGCCCCTGAGATATGCGGAGTGGATTTCTAACATCGTCCCCGTGTATAAGAAAAATGGAAAAATGAGAGTTTGCATAGACTTCGGGGACCTAAACGAAGCTACTCCCATGGATGGATACCCGATGCCTATTGCCGATTTGCCGATTGACGCCGCCGCCGGGCACAAGGTGATTAGCTTCATGGATGGCAACGCGGGATACAATCGCATCTTTATGGCAATAGAAGACATCTCGAAGACGGCCTTTAGATGTCCCGGTCATATAGGCCTATTTGAATGGGTCGTCATGACATTTGGGTTGAAGAATGCCGGTGCAACCTATCGGCGGGCCATGAATTACATTTTTCATGAGTTGATCGGCAAGACCGTGGAAATCTACATTGACGACGTGGTGATCAAGTCCCTAAGTCATGACACCCATCCGAAAGATGTGAAGAAGACCCCGGAATGCACCGGAAGCATGGCTTGAAGATGAATCCAAACAAGTGTGCATTTGGGGTGTCGACTGGAGAGTTCTTGGGGTTTTTGGTCCACGAAGGAGGGATTGAAGTTGGCAAAAAGAGCATGAAAGCCATTGATGAAGTCGTTCCTCCAACCAACCTCAAGGAGTTGCAATCAACTTTGCTCGGCAAGATCAACTTTGTGAGAAGGTTCATCTCAAATTTATCACGAAAGGTGTTGCCATTCTCTCCGTTGCTTTGAAGCTAAAGAAGGATCGAGAATTCACATGGGGCGACGAACAACAAAAGGCTTTCGAGGAAATCAAGCAATACATGAAGGAGCCGCCGGTGCTTGGTTCCTCCTCGCTGAACAAGCCTTTCAAGTTGTACGTGGCGGCGATACCCAAACTATTGGATCGGCCCTTATTCAAGAATTCGAAGGGAAGGAACGGGTAGTAGCTTATCTTAGCCGAAAACTACTTGATCCCGAAACCGAGGTATTCGGCTATAGAAAGATTGTGTCTTTGCGTATACTACTCGTGTACAAAGTTTCGGCACTACTTGTTGAATGCCGAATGCACTGTATACTCGAAGTTTGATGTGATAAAACATATGTTATCTATGCCAATTTTGAACGGTCGGGTTGGCAAATGGATTTTAGCTCTATCGAATTCGAGTTGAAGTTCGAATCGGCAAAAGCCATCAAAGGTCGGGTCATTGCCGATTTTATAACCGAACACCGGACCCTTCAATTGATCTCGCTTGAAATTACCCCATGGGCTTTATTCTTTGACGGGTCATCATGTGGCAAAGGTGGGGGAGTAGGGATCCTACTAATTTCGCCCGGAGGTGAGATGTTTGAATTCGCCATTCCTATACAACCCACCCTGTCACGAATAACCGAGCCGAATACGAAGCACTACTTCGAGGGCTTCAATATTTGAGAGAAGCCGGCCGTCTCGGTTGAGATCTATGGAGATTCGAATTGGTAATCAAGCAATTGAACGGCCAGACGAGTGCGAAGCGAGGCGCCGAGGGAGTTACTACGAGGAATGCGGAGAGAAATCTTGAAGGGCTTTCCACCGGTAACCCTACAAAGACATTCCTAGAGAGCACAACGAGGAAGCAAACGGCCGGCTCGGAGCGCCTCCGGTTATAAAGAGAGTCAAGAAGCATTTGCTTTGCGAGAGGTGAGCGCACTAGGGACGGATCTTACGAGAAGATGATTGGAGGAAAGAGATCGTTGATTATTTGAGAGATCCATCCCGAAAAGTCTCTAGGAAGCTCGTGGTACAAGGCAATCAAGTTCGTTCTTCCGGATGACAAATTATTCTATAAGTCATTAGATGGAGTACGCTACGGTGCACCGGGTCCCGGAAGAAGCCAAGAACATGATGAGCGAGGTGCACGATGGGATATGTGGAGCGCACCAATCGGCCTATCGCATGAAATGGGTTATTAGGCGAGTTTGGATGCTTTTGGCCGACGATATTGGAGGACCGCTTTGAGTATTACAAGGGGTGTCAAGATTGCCGGAGGTTCGGGAATATTCAAAGAGTCCCCGCATCGGCATTGAATCCCATCATCAAGCCATGGCCATTCGGGGGCAGGGGTATAGACTTGATTGGCCAAATTAATCCGCCATCTAGCAAGGGGCATAAGTTCGTGCTTTTGGCTACCGATTACTTCACCAAATGGGTCGAGGCAATCCCACTCAAGAAGGTGACGTCGAAAAACATGATCGAATTCGTCAAGGAACACATCATCTATCGATTTGGGATTCCTCGGACGATTACCACCGACCAAGGGGCACAATTCGTGTCATTGGAATTCGAGAGATTTTGCCGAAAGCATGGGAATCAAACTCGTTTAATTCTTCTCCATACTATGCCCAAGCTAATGGTCAAGCGAGAGGCTTCTAACAAGATCATGATCAAGCTTATACGAGAAGAAGATCGACCGAAGCCGAGGAGATGGCATTCGGTACTCGGTGAAGCGCCGTGGGCTTACCGAATGGCCCCCCATGGAGCTACAAAGACTTCTCCTTACGAGTTGGTTTACGGGCATCACGCGATCCCGCCTTGGGAAATGCAATCGAGTCAAGGAGAATAGTGCTTTGCAAAACGATTTAAGCTCCAAGGATTATAGTGGCCTAATGATGGATGAGTTAGAAGATTTGCATATGATCCGTCTCGGGGCCCCGGAGAACATCGAGAAAAACAAGCCGCGGGTCGCCAAATACTATAACAAGAAAGTGAAGGTGAAGCAATTCACGAAGGCGATCTAGTTTGGAAAGCGCTACTTGCCGATTGGAACTAAATACGATGAATTCGGCAAATGGTCCCCTAACCGGGAGGGGCCTTTTCGTGTGGTCGGATGCGTCCCGGTAATGCATACATATTGAAAACTTTGCTTGGGAGAAGAGTTTTCCGCCGCAATAAATGGAAGATATCCGAAGAAGTATTATCCTAGCATTGAAATCGATCGATGATTATACACATCCGACACGAAACGGCGGCGCTCAAGGATGAGGCCGCCTTTAGAACAAAAATCCATGAACAAGAGAAAACGGCCGGCTCGATGCATTGCCCTTAGCTCAATACTACACTACAACCGGTTTCTTGCGGGATTACACATAGCGACCACGAAGGTCAAATCCCCTAAGGGAGGGGAAGCGAAGGCGTGGAGAAAGAAGCGAAAGTATGATTCAATTTTTTCTTTACTTCTTCGCGTCTTTGCTCCCTCTTCGGTTGTTCCGGGACCACCGTGACGGCGACTTGGAACGCACGAGGATGACCACGATTGGCGGCCTCTACCAAGCTATCCCGGGCCGCCTTCGGGTTGCTTTGTACCGTCGAGACATCCGGAGCAAAAGAATCAAGGTTAGGGGCAAGAAATCCGGATGCAAACATGAAGGGGGACGAAGCGTTTACCCCCTACTAGCGCTTCCGGCGCCATACGACGCTCACGTTCGGCTTGGCGGCGGACGGACATGTCCCCGAGGTCACGCTCCGGGTGCGGGTACGGCGGCGCGGTCCGATGAATGACTCTTTGCTCAGGCGTGGCATCCTCCGCCTCGGAGAAGAATCGGAGGAGATGTACTCGGGAACATCTTCGGTTCCGATGACCTCTTCAGGAAGCAAATCAAGGCTGAAAGAGGCAGAGGAAAACATGAAGCGCAAGATCAAGCAGGAGGACAAGGAGCAGATCGAGAAAGAACTCACTTCCGAATCGTACGCTTCCTTGATGAGCCGCTCCCCCGAGGGCGTTTACCCTTGTCCATGGCGTTGGGGTTTTTCTTCGGCGAAAAGGAAGAGACGAGAAGCGATGGAGGAGTGTGCGAGTGGATTTGCAGAGCGCCCCACGGGCTATTTTATTGACCCAGGAGGCGCATTGGGAGTGATGATCTGGCCAGTACGCACTGTTGGAATACCAAGCGGCAGGGGTTTCCACCGAGTGCGAAGGGTTTTCTTTTGAACAGTGTTTACGGATTGCCGAATTGGGATCCTTTGTGGATCTTGCGCCGAGGGGCAGTCGTTTGCGAGCGTTCGGCTAAAGACAGTTCCCAGATGCATTCAAAGAGGACGAATTCACAGATGCAAATGCGAAGGGAAATATCACGGAACAAATGCAGAATCCAAAAGTTCGTCATATATTGCCGACATTTACACATCCCTAGTACAATCTAGTCAAAGAGTCTGTTCAACACAGACTGGGGATGGGTAATTTCGGCAATGGCGTCGCCGTGGCCGTCGAGGCGCTCCAGGATGAGCTCGATCTCGTCGATATCCTCCGCGCGCACCGCCCTGGAAGCCACGCGGCCTGGTGGAATAGTCGACGTCCGTATGCGTCGCCATCGCAGCCAGTGCCCAAGGTGGTGCCCAAACGAACGCCATGGACGGCCACCTCGTCGATGCGGCGCTCCACCGCGGCCAGGCGCTCCGCCGGCGTGTCGCCGTGAGCGTTCACCTTCTCCGCCGCCTGCTCTACCCGGCGTCTTTAGCAGGTTGAGCTCAAGCATCACGGGCCGCAAAAGACAAACAAGAAGGGATTAGCATCAAAGGCCGGGCCGAATCAAGAATCGAGCCATACCATCGATGGCCTCCAGCAGCTGTTTCCGCTGGTCCTCCCATTCTAGTTCGGCCACGCCCGCTTTTTTGGAGACGTCCTCCCGGCTCAAGACGGGACGCCTCTAACTCCTCCTTGAAGCGAATAGCGTCTGCTTCCCCGTACGGCACGGGGAGTGGCCATCGGACTCGAAGAGTCGTCGGGGAGGGGCCGATTGGCGCGCGCGCGGGGCGGATTCCACCGAATCAACTCTGAAAAAGGGAGATGATTGTCAAGGCAAAAGAAGATCAAAAAGGAAGATCGACGAGGAGAAATTGATGATCATCACCGCCCGCGCGCATTAGCGCTCGCTTCCCTCGCCCCTCGTCGGAAGCGCGGCGGCGGTTGAGGCGGCGCACCATTGCGGTTTGGGGATGTGCACTTGTTTACAAGAAGACCAAAGATTGGCAAAGATTCGAGAGCTAAAAGGCCTGATGGAGAGCTAGGGGCACCTATGGCAACATTTATAGGCACGGCGGGGTAATCGTGGCTTCGAGTCGTGGCTGTGGATCGTGGCGCACGTCCCAATAAAATCGGAAGGCGGAGAGATTTCCTTGACCAGCCCGCCGGCGGGTCGTTCGGAGTTCTAAGCTGGGCCGTGCGCAAGTCGATTGGTTCGGCTAAAGGAACTCAAGGTATCGTTCGGGAGTTAGCGTTTCACTACCGAATGGGTCGTTCGGCATCACATCTCAAAGTACGCCAAGGAAAGGAAACAAATCGCAAAGGAAATATTACAAGAACGACCAGTTCAGGTATACATCAATAAGGACAAGTCAAGCATTAAGGAGTTTTGCGAGTGCATGACGAACATTGGATACTATCAAGTGGGAATTGTCCAAGATCTCCCGATAGTCCTTTTGGGCATCGATAAGTCGCAAGCTCGCATCGCATTGCTTTACTCCGGTAACGACCGATTCTCGCCTCCGCTTCGGTCTTTGCTATTAATCCAGGGAGATCGGCTATTTTCTTCCCGGTCAATCTCCATCTCCGCCGACAGAGCTTCTCAATTCCGCCTCTAGAGCAGCCTTTCTCTCGGCGACTTTCGCATCGTAAGAAGCTTGCGGTGTCGGCCAAGGCATCCTTATGGCTTTTTGCTTGGGATTGTATCCCGTTCATGGCCTCGTTCAAGATCGTTTTTTTCCTTTTCAATGGCCGAACGGGAGCGCAATTTCCTCCAAGTGCGCCTCAAGGGAACATAAAAGGGCTCTAAGTCGTAGATGGATGATAGGAAAGCTCTGATGTCATCAGGAAGTCTTCGACTAATGGGTTCAAACATCTCTTCAAAATGACGAAGATCATTGAGCCGATCCCGAACGTCTTTTTCTAGCCAAGCCGCAATTTCTTTGAGTCCGAGCAACACTTCATCCGGGCGGCGGCTTGTTTATTTCTTTCATCACATCGGCGCGTGATGGGACCTCGATGGCAAGCTCGATGATGACGGGGTGTGATCCCGAAAACAACATTGCCGAGGTGAGAATGCTAGCAGCAAGGTATCGAGATTAAGAGCGAGAATTGGGCACCTCATGAGTGGTTTCTTGAGCGGGAGCAATCGCGGACGGAAGAGGCGTCCCGAGTAGAGCCGAAACTTCCAAGTCGGGGAGATGCCGATGCGGCCATCGGTGACTCGTGAGTTTCGGGCCGGTGAAGAATCGGATCCTCCTCTCGTTGGGTTAGTCATTGTCGCTTGACCGATAGGCGATGGCATCCCGGGGGAATTTTGTGGCTCCGGTTCGGTTGGGAGGTTCATCTCTCGGAGAACGTCATCGCTTCTGCAGCATGGTGATGAAGATGAGATCTCTCTTGGGATAGACAATTCAACCCCCGGAAGGGCTCGCCCGTTGAACCACTGGAACATCTACAAGTGGTTCTCCCACAGTTTCTTCTGCAAATGTCCAATTGAAGGGATAAGTGCCAGTGCTCATCCTTAAGAAAGAACAGCAAAAGTCATACCAGTGGGTGGAGCATTGGCAGGTGATGGTTCTGAAGAATGTTGGGCTCTGGTCTGAAATACACAATGATATGATCCATCAAGAACAGAGTGACTCAGTAATCAAGAAGGTAAAGGAGTTTACCTCAACCAGTACTTTCTTGACAGTTCTCCTCCTTTTAGCGCTCGGAGGGGGAATCAGATGCAGACCTTGCCTCCCCGTCGACGCGCAAGGTCGGAAAGGCCGGGATCGGTGATAGCATACCCGTCCATCGGTTGGCGCGGGGTTGTGGATTTAAACCCCGATCTTCGAAATTGGGCCTTCGGCATTATAAGTTATTACCCCGGCTCGAGGGGCGAGGAACGTGTTCGTGGACGGAAGATGAAGGTCAAAACCATGAATGGAGAAGGAGTGCTTGATCTAAGGGTTCATTGTGTTACCTCGAAGTCGGCAGAAATCGTGCACCAATTCCGCACGAACACATGAACGGGTTCACCGAAGATGTGGTCATGGAATTCTTGCCACCATGAATTGAAGGTGGGGTGAGCTATGGTTGCGGGCACAAAAGGACATGTGTAGACAAGTGGGACCGCACACATAGTTGAAAACTCGCCGCATCGCATCGCTTCTTTGATTTCCTCCCCGGGCTTGAGGAATTCATGCGAAACAATCTTGGGGGCATCCGACCGCATCCAAGCCGCCCGGCCATTACATTAGGCCGGTAGTACTCATAAGTGCGGCATTCCGCCTCCCTCCATTGAACTCGGCCGGTAATATGCATGGGCGGATTATGATATTGAAGATTTCCAAGAATCTCCCATCTTGATGGCCGGGCTCAAAGGAGAACTCGACAGGGAAGGTCGAGTGTCATAGCCTAGATAAGGGAGCCAAAGAGGATTGGGGGAAGCCTTTGAAGAACAACTCGAAGAGCCGGGTGATGTCCCGCCGAACGATAACGGTTGAAGCCGCTTCTCCATAGCTTTGGCATCCTCTCGGTGACTTGAAGCTCTCCTTCGGGGGATTGGACCAGGGGAAGAACCCGGAGTTCAAATCGACGCCTACAATCCGATGCATGTGAAGCTCGGCCAAATTTGAACAAACCACCAAGGGCCATTGACGCACGTTATCCTCTCGTCGGTATACATTTGGGTAACTCGTCCGATGAAGCATATGGTATACACGCCCAAGAGGAATTTTCCCGCAGGAAGGCGATTGCCACGGCCGGATGGATCGCCATTGCGATATGATTCAAAGTGGGTTCGTTGGCCTTGCCACGGAAGACAAATCGCATAACCACATGTTTAAAAAGGCTCGTATTCAACTTCGCCAAGGGGATTGTCTCTCATGTGCTTCGAAATATATTGCTTGTAGCCATTCCCCGGCTTTACCCCCCGTCCGGCGTGAGGAATTTTTGAAGTTCCAAGGCCGAACGGACCCGGTGATGTCAAGGCCGGTGATCATGTACACATCGGCCAAAGTTGGAGACATTGGGCCGTGCCCAAAAAGGAAGGCGTTGACGCCATTTGACCGTAAGTGGCATGCGGCTATCGAAGATCTTCGTTCTTGGGTGTCTCGGCTACGGATAACTCCGGACATTGAGCAATGCGGAGAGTATCCAGATTGGTCAATCCACTCTTATCCGCAAGAATCCGCGATACCAAGTCTTCCGGCCGCGATTGGGGGCAAAGGCCGCTTCTTGAACGCATCTTGCCACCGAGGAGGCGGAGATAAAGCTACCTTGAAAGGGATTCTCCGAGATTCGGCGGCAATAAAATCTCGAGGGTCGGGATTCCCTTCGGGACCAAGATAATAAGACTGCGAATTGGCCTCAATAGGAATCGAAGAGCAAGAGAAGGTTCTGGGAAGAAAGCGGAAGAAGAAAATCTCGGTAAAATTGAAAACCTAATGCCGAACAAAGGTTTGGAAGGGTGAATTTACTCCGAGCAAACTTGGTTCTCGAGTTGCCATTGGAGATTCGAGCTCGGAACGAAGGGGATCTAGGGTTGGATCCGAACGAAGAACCGGCGGATTGCGAAGAACAAAAGTTGACGGGTTTGGCTCAAGGATTCGTGGTGGAGTCAATTGTGGAACAAAATTACTTTTATCCCACAATTGAAGGGGCATGTGTTAACACCAAAATTTGGTAAGGAGTATGACATGTGGGTCCGATTCGGAAAAGAGTCCGTCCGGTGGAAGGAAAGACATCTTCGAGAGATTTTCGGCGAAGGATCCGCGGTCGGCTATCTCGCTCCGGTTCGGCAAAAGAACAAGAGAGCCGATTTTGCGGGATTGGACGATGACGTGGCTCGATCAGAGGAAGCGAATGGATGGACAGGCGATCGAGTTTAGTTAGGCAATGAATCCATTCGCGGTTGTAATCGGCGGGGTATAAATACGATCCCCGGATGTATGTAAAAAACACGTTCATTCTTCAATACACACCGGCCTTACGCCAAACCCTAGAGTCCCTTGTCGTGTCGTCGAGTTCTTCGAGAGGACCAATCGATCCGTCGACCTCCGTGAGTACCGCAACCTTGTATCATGTCTAGTATCATGCGGTGGATTTAGATCCGATGCAAGTAGTCTTGTTACCATGCTTCGTGTCACGCGGTAGATTCAAGCTTGGTTCAAGAGGGTTTCTTGTTAGATCATGAGCCATGCGGTGGGCTAAGATCTAGCTCGAAGCTAGTTATCGGCTCTATTGGATTTTGGCAAGATCCAATAGATTCATTAAGTTACCCCGTGTTATCATGAGTTTTACTTTATGTTTTAATTCATGTAATACACTCTTGCCCAATCTAGATGGGTTTGGATCGGCTTTTTCCTTTTAAGATCCGTGCATGGGCAGGTTTCGTGATTTTGACGCGTGGATCTTGTGCTCTCCGATAGCCGAAACCGAATCGATCTAGGTTGTTACGTGTTGCGGGTTCAAGCTTGCTTTGTTAGTATAAATCTTGAAAGAGCCGGGTATCATGCGGTAGATGCAGGTTTTTGGGTTGCTTTGGAGCTAGTCATCCGGTGGATTAGATTTCCAATTCACTTTCGATAGATTTATTCACGTGGTAATGTTTGTTCCTTCTTCATGGACCCCGAATCGGTTGTTCAGCCGCATTCGGTTATATCTTCACGAGTAGATCACGTGCGCTATTTATGTTTTAGAAGACGTGTGCTTCTAGCTTTCCATGTTTAGGTTGTATCATGCGGTGGATAGATCTATTTGTGGAAAGTGGTGCGTTCTTTCATGCAAGTTGTATCATGCGGTGGATAGATTTGCTTGATATCGTACCCGACGGATCTTAAAGTAATTAGACATGCGGTAGACTAATGCTTTGGATCTATGCATGCTTATTTTAACACATGATCATGTCCGTGCTTTACTTCATTTAATGTTAATCTTCATGAAGATCGGTCATAGCTTTTGCTCATGCATCCATGTTTATTCAAAGATCGATCGTTGTCATGCTTACGTCATCCGTTCGGCAATGTTCTTTTTTCC
The DNA here is from genome assembly GCA_947561735.1 of Cenchrus americanus. Classification (NCBI taxonomy): domain Eukaryota; kingdom Viridiplantae; phylum Streptophyta; class Magnoliopsida; order Poales; family Poaceae; genus Cenchrus; species Cenchrus americanus. The sequence goes on along the minus strand of OX387240.1, from coordinate 3,871,268 downwards.
TTTACGGTTACCCGAATGGTCGTGGTTCTTTGGCAGGTAGCTTTGCATAGCTACATGTCGTCTTCCTTGGCTTCTTAGTCGTAAATATGGAACCGTCTGGTACCACCCGGCAAGTTCCAAGCTTTGGTATTTAACTTGTCTTATCTTTTGTTAATTTTCGGGAAAAATTGACCGGCACGTCACTCTCTCTCTCGCGCGTGCGAAGCTACGCTTTTCGGCTTGCCGTGTGATTGGCGTTGAATGCACATTTTGCGTCAACACTTATAACCCACTTAATCATGTCTCTAAATCACCTTGATGACCATAGGTCAACCTTGGTCAAAACCCTATCTCAAAACCCCTCTTATTCCCTTAACCTCCTATGCCATTCTAGAACTTTGGCACGGTCCCCAAAAATTTCCTTAAACACTCCAAAACCACCCAAAGAGAAAAATGTGCGGAATGGTGGGGGACACAACTTTGCTGTTGAGTGGCATTTGAAATTTGGAAGAATTAATGGTGAAACAGTCCTTGGAAGCCGATGTGCTCCTCGTTCATGGGCGCCGAGAATTCAGCCATGTTGGCATGGCGTTCCGCTTCACCCCTTGGGCAAAACCCCCGCAAGCCTTTGTGAAAGTGATAGAGGGATCCTTAATCTCCAACTTTGCTTCGATACTAAGGTGAAGTTTAGTTTAGAAAACCGGAGAAAATCAAATTTGAAAATCGAATCGGAAATACAATTTCACCCCCGAGCGCCGAACGCATCCGGAGCGCGACGTCGCGCGCGGCCACGTCGGCCACCGCCGTACGTGCCGTACCCGCGTCGGGTGTGCACGCCGAGGCGTCGGTGTGACCGCCGGTCACTAGGCGGCCGACGGTGAACACCCGTGTGTGCCGTCCGTGGCAAGTGGGGAGGGCCGGGTGGCGCAAATCCGTCGGCCGGCGCACCGTCCGCGGCGTGCCATTGGCCGCCGGCGCGGCGCACGTCGCCGGCCATGCCCTCGCCTCCCCTATGCGGTCTAGCGGCTCGGCACATTCCTACCTACCCCAACCGACCTTCCCGCGCGCATATAAGCCGGCCCCCTCCGTCCCCCCGCGCGCATTGCCTCGCCCGCCCGAGCCGTCGCCGACCGCCATTGCCGCCGCTCGGTGAGCTTTGTGCTCCGTTCGTTTTCCTCGCAAACCCGGTGAGCCTCGGCCTTTCCCCGTGCGCTACAACATCTCCCCGAGCCATGTGTTGATCACGCCGAGCCACCCCTTCGCCGGAGCCCGAGCCTCCGCGGCCGCCGCCGACCGCCGCCGTCGAGCTCGCGCCTCCGCCACTTCTCCCGCCTCCGCGGCTTGCCCGGCACCTTCCTTGGTTCGCATGGAAGCTTCCCGGGCAGCACGTGGTTGAGCCCGAGCCATCCCCTCACCACCGTCAAGTTCCCCGCGCGGCGCGCCGCCGCCGCTCCGCCGCCGCCGCTCGCCGGAGACCCCACCGACCACTCCACCGCCGCCAATCGATAGCGGGTAGGTCCAATCGAAGATCCCCCTTGCTTGTTTGCGTGCCCGAGCCCTACCTCGCCGCCGGTGAGCTCATCTCCGCCGTCGGGCCCGAGGGGGGTTGAGCCAGGGGCATATTTGTGAAGCTTTTAAAAGTTCTAAGGTCCCAAGTACAAAAAGATTGTTACCCCTTTTGTGTTTGAGTTCGGAACCTTGTAAAATCGATTAAAAATCATAGAAATATCCAAAAATACCAAACCCAATTTTGCTGTGCTCAGGGTGACAAGAACTATAACTTTGTCCAAATATGTATATACTTTTGAGAATTAGTTTTTGCTTGAAAAATAGGAATGTAAAATGCTTAGAGTGATGTTTCTGCAAAATCCACCTATGCTTTTGAGCTGGATTTTGGATATGTTGTGATCACTAGTGTGCCTAGCTTCTGTGCCAAAATTTGCACAAAGTTACTGAAGGGATTTTCCTGAATAAATTATTTTGTGTTGTTGGCAAATCTGCTTAAATGATTTTTGTAGCTCCAAATATAATTATTTCTGAGCCCAACTTCTGGCTATAGTCTTGTTATGATAAAAAGCACCTTTGGTGAATTTACCATGATTTTATCTCTGTTAGAAATATTATTTCCTCATTTATGCTTGTTTTTAATCATAAATAGGTGTAGCATGTTTCATGAAGGCTATATGTTTGTTTGTCAGTTCTTTAAGCTTGTTTTGGACCAGAGTATAGGTAGGAGAGAGAGTGGAGTTCAGCTCTGTGCTATTTATTTTCATATGCATTTTCCTTTTATGCTAGCTAGGAATGCTCCTAATTGTGTGTATTAAATTCAATGATGCAAAAACCCTTTTTCCTTGCTGTCCATGTGTGCCTCCCGGTCGGTAGGGACCAGTGGGGGTTTGCTTTGGATTAGTTTGTATGATTTGGTTTGCATGAGAAGCTCAAAACTAGAATAATCTAGAGAAGGGAAAATAAGGAAAATTACTATCTCTAGTGCATGTTTAAGGATGAGTGTTAGGAAAGGTAACTTGGTGCTAGGAATAGAATGGCCTTGCTGTTGTTGCTGAATTAAGTAATTCTTAAATAGATGTGCACACAATCACCTTAATAGGGTGAGCTAAATAGGCCCTTGCTTATTTCTTTAAAAGGAAAGATGTGCAAATACCCTTGTTAAGATGAATATGGCCAACCATATACTCCTTGCAGCTCCTTGCTGTTGTTTGTGAATTAATTTAAAATAATTACACTCCTAACCCCCGCATGGCATTCCCCGTGTAGAAGTCCCCGACGGTAGCTATACGCTTGTGCCGGGCCGACGAGGACGAGGAAGTTGGAGGAGACGTGCACTACGTGACCGTAGATCAAGGCCCGACCAAAGTCCGGAAGTTTGTGTGTCTGCTTGTGCCGACAAAGGCAAGCCCCGGTTTATTCATAACCCCAGTGTTTCTTTAAAACTTCTGAATTTACTTCTTGTTATTGTATGTGCATTTACGTTCAGGAGTTGACATGAAACACTAGTTGCATGATCCATAAGTACCTATGATCTTTCACTAGCATGTTAGGTCGCTACTTGCTATGCTTAAGGATCCAGTACAAGTCGAGTGATGTTCGTCACTCGCGAGAATAGGATCTCCTTTATGGAATCACCATATGTTTAAATGGATTGCTCATGTGGTAAGAGCATGGGATTTGGGCTCCGGTCCAATGGCTTCGTTGGCTAAGTGTTTGAAAGTACTAAACACTTGTCGGAAATGGGTACGGTAAGCCTAGTACCTAAATGAGGCGGTACGGGGTTTTACTATCACTACTCTTAGGGTTGCGGCCCGGGCTCGCCACCCGAGTACATGCGTGAGGCCGGGTGACCTTAGTGGCGTAGCCCGGATAAACCTTGTACTTAAGACCGTGAGCTATTATCCCCAAACCGAAGTATGACGGGAACCGCCCGGTTGGTGAACTCTTAGTGAGGGCACCTCCCGTGTGTTTAGGTCCACCTTGCAAGGTTATGAATCAATCGATTGTCGGCCTCTCACCGTGATCCGAGACTACTTACCCGACCGGCCATGATATCCCTTTATGATGGAACTTCGTGAAGATGATTACTTTGATTAATTATTTGTACAACTTTGGTTGCAATAGTTGCTTACCTAGTAATGATTACTTCTACTAGAACCCGAGCTAAAATATGAAAGTAAGGATTCACAATTTAGTAGCTTTTTGGCAAACGAGACCCACAAGCCAAAGCCTTGCATGATTAGAGGTAAAGTCTTTCTTTTAAACGGGTAAGTCTTGCCGAGTATTAGTATACTCGGCCTTGCTTTATAACCGTTATTCCGGGTAATGCATCCGATGTGTGGCTCGGAGAACTTCCACCCGGCCGGGAGCCGGAATGGGTGGATGACGAAGAATGATCGCATCATGGACGAGCCTCCTATGGTGTGATCGAATCGTTTAGTGGACGCGCCTTTTTGGTGGAAGATGTAGGTCGGGCCGGACGGCGGCGATGGTGGCTCCGGTCGGTGAGGTGGCGGCGCGTCCGGCGCGGGGCGGGCTTCGGTCTTCGGGGCGGCGACGCGCGTCCCCATGGTGGTGGCTCGGCGGTCGGCATTGCTTCTTGATGGGGGCTCGGCGGCCCGGCGAGCGGCGCCCCGCAATGGAGGTGGCGGCATCTCGTGTTGTTGTCCCTCGGTGGGGACGGACGGCGGTGGCTGCGGCGCGGTCTCGGTGTCGTGGCACCCGGTGGCGAGTGGCGAGTCCCCGGTGGCCCCCGGTGTCCGGCGGCAAGTCTCATGAGTGAAGAAGGCGGTGGTCGGGCTTTTCGGATTTGCGGCTTGGGCGGCGATGACTTGTCGGTGGGAGTCGGTCCTCGGAACCTACCTTGCTCGGACTAAGTGCCGGGATGGTTTTGGTCTCCCGAGGCCGCTCCCGAGGTGAGTTCGGCGGTGGCCCGTGTTGGTTGGCGACCTAGGCCGGCCTCGTGCTCATGGGCGGACCTATCTCGTGGCCTAAGTGCGGCGAGAGGTTCGCTAGTGAGTTTGCGTGGTGTCGGTGGTGGTCGGTGGCCGCCGTGGGTCGCTTCCTTCCTTCGGTGTCCCGGTGTAGATCCGGGCTCTTCCGGTCGGTGTCATTCATCTCGCGCGCTGGGCAAGATGTCGCAATTCTCGTGTTGTTGGTCGTCGGATTGGTTGAGGGGAGCCTAAGTGCTTGCCCCTCGTGCTTCTGATGGTCGCAATCGGTGTCGCGGTCATCTTCTCCTTCGTCTTCGGGCCGGCATTGGACGAAGCGTCGGGCGAAAGCCTTCCCGGCTTTGGTGTCGGTGTCAACAACGGCGGCGTCTTCGAGTGTCGTGGTCCTCCTTGGAGGCGTTTTGTTGGGATGCTTTTTGCTTGGTCTTTGTCTTCCAGGTGAAAACCTTCTCCGGTCTTCGGAGGGGCGACGACAGCGGCATCGACGTTGTTTCCTTCTTGGGGGCGTCGCTTGGGAAGTCTTGGGATATGCTTCGCTTGTGGTGGTTTGGCTTGTTAGGCGTGGGCCGTTTTGTGGCTTGGTCGAAGATCTTGTTAGAAGTGTAGTCTTCGTTTGCGTTATTTTGTTTTTTCTTTGCCTCGGTGCGAGGCTTTGAGCCTAAGCGCTCGGATGTACTCGTTGGCCGTATATATCCACTTGTGGATATAGAGACCGGATTTCTAATCCTTAATTTAAAAAATGAAGACTATTTTATATGGTCGGTTGGTTTACCTCACACTTTTAGCACCAAAGCTATTTTTTATGGTAGGGTAAACTTTTATTTTAGTTATTTTTTAGCTTAATTCTTGAAGATGTTCTAATCTAAACAAGGCCAACGTAGTCGAGTTTCACGGACCCTATCCAAATCTGTCCATACTTCTCGTCAATTTGCTGACCGTCCATGTCCAGAGCTCCTCCAACTCTGCGCCGTCCATGTCCAGCCGTATATGCCAACAAGGTGCTTTAATCTATGTATCACCATGCGACTTCCGGCAATCAAGTACTACTTAATTTGTTGAACATCTGTTAATTGAATAATTTATGGAATTATTGGTTCAGCCAGTCTGTCTGGTTGGCAGCTGTAATAAGGCCATTTCCACTGCGAAATGGATTTGTTTAGCCACAAGCGTTAAATAATGGCCATGTTTGGATGGTATAGGTTAGTGTTAGTGGTAGTGGTAGTTTTTAACACCTCCAAATTAACACATAAAAAACTAACACCTTGGATGTTTGGATGTAGGTGTTTGTTTGCATTTAAAGTAACTTTTCCAATCATTTGAAAAAGGAGAGGGAGAGAGAAAAGGGGTGGGGTCCACCAAACTAACACCAATTACCACCTCTTGGAGGTGTTAGTTTTGGGGGTGTTAGTTCCAACTAACACCAAACTAACACATGTGTTCGGATGAAAAGTGTTAATTTTGGTGTTAGTTTGCTTCAAACTAACACTAACACCCCCATCCAAACATGCCCAATATGCAGATTGGCTGTCTGTGGCCTCCGTTTTCAATGCACAATTTCAGCCGTTTGCAATTTGACACCAACAAAAAACTTTTGACGTTGGGAATGCTGGTCAGGCCTTTGCCATATGCATCAAGCATGCACATTATTTAGTTCAATTTATATATGCTTGGCTGGCGTAAGCAATAATGCCCACCGGTAAATTGATTATTATAGACTCAAAAGTATATGTTATGTGCAAATTAGATGTCATTCCACACTTGACACTGTCGGATGCCGTTTCCATTACACAAATCCAGTTGTATGTAATTTTACACCAACACACAACCTGTTCGTTTGGCTGGTGGCTGATGGCTGGTGCTGATTTGTTCTGAGAGAAAAATATTGTTGGCTGGTTGTTGTTGGCTGGTTGTTCTGAGAGAAAAGTACTGCTGGCTGGTGACTGATAAGCCAAACGAACAGGGCGTAAATTGATTGGTGTAGACTCAAGTGTTAAATAATATGTAAGTTTTTAGCTATCCTGAGGTGAGGTCTCCAGTTGATAGTTTCATCCACGGATGCCCTTTAGATGCACAATTTCAGCAGTTTGTATAATTTGACACAAGCGCAGCTTTGACTTTAAGCGTGTGGATAAGGCCTTCACGACACAAGGTATGAACATTATTTTGATTAATTAATTTATGTGCTTGGCTGGCAATGATTAGGCCCATGTGCCATGTCCACTGCTAAATTGATTTGTGTAGTGTGAACTGTTAAATACTCCTGTGGAATTGGATGTCCTGAGCTTATCTCTTCCTCTTTATTACAATCTCATTCTTGGATGCCCTGTCGAGGATGCACAATTTCAGCATTTGCAGCAACTAGCTAGCGGTGTTTGCTAGCTAGCTGATAGAATCACGACCAACGCTCCCGGCCCCCACCCCACCCCAAAGGCCCAAACACACACACACACACGGAGGGAACTGAGGGAGCGAGAGAGCTATGGCGGACCTTGCACTGGGGTTGGCCAAGTCGACGGTGGAGGGGACGCTGTCCTTGGTGAAGACGGCGATGACGGAGGAGGACAATCTGCAGATGGCGGTGAAGAAAGACTTGATGCTGATGACAGACGAGTTCGAGATGATGCGCTCCTTCCTCACCGTCTCCAAGGGGCGTGGCACCGGCGACGACATGGCGAGGACCTTGGTGAGGCAGGTCCGCGACATGTCCCTGGATATGGAGGACTGCGTCGAGTACGTTGTGCAGTACACCGACAAGTCCTCCTGGCTGCGCCGTTTGCTCCCAAGGTGGCACTGCTTGCCGGCGGCACGTCCGGTGATGTGCTTGGACGAGGCAGTGGAGAACATAGAGCTGTTGAAGGCCAGGGTGGAGTCCTTGGGCCAAAGGAAGATGCGCTACAACCACGTCGATGAATCTGCTCCCAAGTCTGCCGAGCGGACGCATCAGCAAGCCATGGCCTTTAAAACTACATCTCAAGGCCAATTCGTGCGGCGCAACATAGATGGGAAGGTAAATACGAGGAGAGAAGAAGTGGATCTTGTTCACTTGATCATCGATGAAAAGTTACTTAATGATGCAATTGTAGTGTGGGCAACAAGAAGTGATGTGGGGATTACGTTGATCAGTAAGGCATTTGACCACACAGAGGTATTAGAAAACTTCTTATACCGAGCATGGGTTCAGGTCAAGCAGCCTTTCAATTCTCTGGAGTTCATCCAGAGCGTGCTGGCACAATTCTTTTTCTATAATGAAGATGAACCTCTTGGCATCAAGGATCTAGTGGGGATGGAGACAGACCACTGCTTGCTCATGGAAGAATACCTAAAACGTGTTGAAGTGCAGAAATACCTAATAGTCATTGAAGGCATATCCAGCATTGTTGACTGGGAGAGTGTCCTGCCCTACCTACCTGCCCGCGACGACGGAAGAAGCCGCATCCTCGTGTACACACAACAGCCTGAAATCGCAAGCCATATCGTCCAATGCCCACGCCGGATATCGCACCTGTATGATACAGATCCTTCTGTCTACGTCATGTACCAGACGGTATGTTCCGAGCACAAGGCCTTATTACTTTTGATTAAAAGAAGTTTATTCTCTTTACATTTCATTTACATCGTCGTTGTGGTTGTTATGCACATATATATGTGGTCATGCTAACTAAAAGACAACTTGCATCAGAGTTGCGAGAGAGAAAATTTGTATTTTATCATTAGGGCCCTCTCGCCCGGTTATCCCACTTAAAACAGATCATAGATGTAATCTAAACTGAGATCTACTAGGACACTAACCACAAACCATCATATTTCGCACTTCTCGCATTTATTCATGTCATATCGTTTATCTCTCTCGCACCCCCCCCCCCCCCCCCCCCCTATTTTCATTTTCATTTTGGAAGGATGGTAGACCGTTTCATTAATAGAAAAACATCGTTCATGCCATCCATGAGTTATTGGTACCAAAGGTACCTCATCATGAATGGTTATCATTAAATGTGTAGCGGAGTGAAAGAATACATTGGCCCTGTTTGGATTCTCTTGCAGGGCTAGAGTTAGAGTTAGTTTCTAACTCTAACTCTATCCCTAAACTAACTCTAGCCCTAGAGGTGTTTGGATGACATGGTTAGATTGACAAATAAATGCACTTTTTCAATTATTTCAGCATTCAAACCATCATTTCAGCAGGATTTTTTTGTGGGCAGCTCGTGTAGCCTAATTCCGATCGAAATCATCATGAACTCATTGTGATATTTTTTTACTCCCCGGCTACTTGCTGAATTCATTTTTTTTTTGAAAAAACTACTTGCCGGCACTAGTAAAAGTAGTAACAAACTTCGAAATGGAAGTACCGGTGTTAAATTTTCGAGGACATATAATCTTAATATTAAATAGGCATCCTGCTACCGTGCTATTATAAACTACTTGCTACTTTTACAACTCAAATAAATCATTTTACAACTCAAGCATCCAAAACACCATAAATATTATTTTGTCCATACAATCGATGCATAGCCCTTGACCATTACATTACACTCTATGAAATAAAGCATGAGCCAACTCATCACGGAAGGCATTCATGTTGACATCTTCAACAAAAGGTTCATCTTCGGCCATGTTGATGCGAGAAGAACTAGGCATTGGGTTATAATCATCATCCGCATCACATCGATCAAATTCTCTCGTCCGCAAGTCTGCTCTCTCGAATGAAATTATGAAGAGCCATACAAGCCACAATAATTCTAGTTTGCTTTTTCTCTCGGAAAACTTTGTACGTTCAACAAAATCCTAAATTTCATCTTCAACACCCCAAAAGACCGCTCTATGACATTTCTAACTTTGGCGTGTGCATGGTTAAAGGTTTCTTTCATACCTTTGGGAGGCGGTCCATTGTGCCATTGCTCCACATGGTACCTTGTACATCTATACGGTGAAAGGTACCCCGGCCGATTTGGGTACCCCGCATCAACCACATAGTACTTCCCTACATAATGTGAACAACGGCACACAATGAGACTTAATTAAATGAACGAGTCATGTTGGATAAGAATTGTTGCTAGTTAAAGTAGCAAACCTGGTGGTGGATGTGGAAATTTGTGTTGATAAGTAGTCGTAGCATCTTTGAAAACTCTCATGTCATGTGCCGAACCAGGCCATCCCGACAACACAAATGTAAATCTCATATCGAAATCACAAACGAAGAAGCACGTTCGACTAGTTTCATTGTGCCCGTTCAAATATGGAATCCTCTCACTCTTATCCACCACAACCTTCACATGGGTTCCATCTATAGCTCCTATGCAGTCGTTGAAGTATGGCCAAAATGCTGGATTTTCTAAGTTTGTGTGCACCTCTGAAAATGTTGGGTCCTTGGGTACAATTATGTCATGTGCTAACCTAAGTAGGCATCCCAAAACTCTGTTAAATGTCCTGCTTATTGTCTCCATAGACCTCCTAAAACGGTTGTCAGCCTGTCTAATTGACTGTGATGAACCAACAATCCATAGAAACATAGCAAGGGCCTCTATAGATGACATTTTTGCAGTGGACTCCAACCCATATGACTGGACCAACATATTATGGAGCCTGTTAAATAAAGGTCTCTCCACCCTGAACATGTTGTAGCATTGGTCATCTCGAGCTAGTGTGTTCATGACCCACTCCAAACCGAGTCTCCATTGACCCTACTAGGCGCTTTCACAAAGTAGTTGTCGAATACATACCCAACATAGGAATCAACCGCACGATCAAATTCTCGGTTTGCACCAAATTTGTGCGGCACATGGATATAATCTCATCCTCGCTTGAACCGCCTCCATCTTCTTCTCCCTCGAACATGGTGCCATGAACTTCTTCCCCGCTTTGACACATGTAAGAAATTGTCAACACACACCGCTTAATGTGAAAAATAATATTTCAAACTTGAAACAATATAAGCAATTGAAATTAATTCAGCCCGCAGATAAAAATAATTAAGCTCAACACATCAATACATAGGTTCTTAACGGATACATAGGTTCACACACATATAATTTAGTTCGTAACACATCACAATTAAGACCAACTACTCGAGATTGTTGTCCCCGCACCATTTCTTGAAGTAACCAAACCTAAGGTCGGGAGTTAATTTCCCACAGAAGAACTCCCTTTGGTATTGTGTTTCAAACATCTTGGACATGGCATAGACGGCTTCAACGGTTTGCTCAATCCCACACTCAAAAGCCAGCTCCTGACACCTCTCAACAGAAAACGCAGCCTTTTCACTTGCACGTTTCTGCATTTCGCGAGTGTTGATTGTGACAGACTCTTTGAAGGTAGTGGCTATGTCATTCACAGCTTTCAACATTGGGCTCTTGCTCCTTTTCAGTGGACTTGTCAAAGTGCTTGAAGTGCTTAGTGACCTCTTGCCTTTTTGGCTCCCCGTACTTGTAGGTGTTGTTTGAAACTCCTCTTCCTCCCCGCCCCCGATTCTCACCATAATCATCTCCCCGATTCTCACCATAATCATCTCCTGGCACAAAGGTCGTGCTCCCATCCGCCGTGGACTCTCCGAACAGCTTGATCGAGCAAGTCCTCGTTTGCGGAGGACCCCACCGTAGCTTCTTTAGGTATGGTTTCTTCGCAAAGAATAAAATCAAATGGGTGAGTTACAAAACAGATTACGAAATTAATTAGAAGCCGCATGCTTTGTTGAACCACAATAAACTTATGCGGAATGACATGCAACATTTGACATGCAACTTATGCCACCGTTGAACCACAATAAAAGAGAGAAATCCATATAAAAAAGCCGTGATCGATAAGCAAGTCCGAATAGGGCAGGTAGTCGAGCTACTAGTACTATTGCTGCATTTGTTAAAAGCATCCAGGGAACGCAGCCAAAAACCAGCTTCGAAAATGCGGTCGGACGACTATGGTGTTTATGATTCAGTATCATAAACACACATGCCTGCCCTGCCATTATAGGCAGTGGCTTGATATACAAGAAAAAAAACCAGTTCTGAAAACAGGAGTAAAGTGGGTAGCGTGACAGGGAACATATGCTGAACATATGCTGAACCTCCAATTGATAATAAAGAAACAATCCAAGCAGACAAACATATGCTGAACATTTCAGTAGAGCTAGATAATTACTTTATAAACTTTTAGGAGCTTATTTATATTTGTTTCACATTTCTAAAACTGATGCAAGTCACAAGCTGTACTATGCACATCTGGGCGAGCGGAGAACTATTATCCGACGAGTCCCGGAGTGACCAAATTGTCTGACAGGTCAAGGAAAATGGTGCTGTTAGGATATGAAACAGGGACAAAGGAATATCGGCTACTGGACCCATTGACTGGTCGTCTGCATGTTAGCTCAGATGTGAGTTTCGAGCAAGACCAAGAATGGTGCTGGAATAGCTCAAACAGTGAGCCTGAAGAAATTGAAACATTCACTGTTGAAGTGCAGATTACTGTTCACCATCCAGCAACAAGCAATTCTGAAGGAGAGAATTGCAGTAGCAGGTTACCAAGTTGTTCCCCATCAACACCTGTTACACCACCAGCTCAAAAGCAACCAGAGATTCTGTGGGCAACTCCACCATCTGATGCAGAAGCAAATTCTGAAGAAGGGGGTGTGGGGTGTCAGGTTCGATCAGAACACTGGCTGATTTGTTTGACAGCACAGATGAGGTTCAAAACTTTGAGCACTGTAGTATGTGTGTACTGGGAGCAGGTGAGCCATTTATTGTTGAAAATGCTTCTAGATGTCAAGTGCTGGAGAGAAGCGATATTGCAGGCTGAACTCCAAGCAATGAAGGAGAACAAGACATGAATAGTATGATCTGCCAAGAGGATAGAAGGCCATTGGTTTAAAATGGGTTTTCAAAGTGAAAAGAGATCCATCTGGTAACTTCAATAAACACAAATCCAGACTGGTAGCAAAACGATATGCTCAAACTCAGGGGGTGGATTTTTGATGAAGTGTTTGCACCTGTAGCAAGACTGGAAACTGTCAGAGTGTTACTTGGGTGACAGCTAGTAAACGAAAACTACAAGTTACCACGTGCAACGTGCAAGCATAAAATCCCGGGTTTTGTTCTCGTTGCACCTTTAGTATGCTCGCTTAATCTTACATTAGGATCCGCAAGCACAAAAAAAAATGGCATCACTAAATTCCCTCTATTACTTCAGCCATGAAACCGAGTAGTGTCACAAGGATAGGCATCCGCATGACCGGCCCTAGACGGACGTTTTGTAAAGCCCGGGCATATTGTGCGATCCCGCATGCGTGCTTTGCTCCCGGCCCTTTCGAATGCGTCGTGTTCGGTTGTCACGCGCCATGCATGCTAATGATGTTTTTGATCATCTTGGTTAAGACAAGATCCGATTTAGCTTACTCGGTAGTGTATTTACCATGTAAAAAAAGGATTTCTATGATGTTTTCTACATCACCATCAACATACATCAATCACAAGCCATCAAACTAATATTCAAAGTTATTCAGTATGACGACCTCGAGCAAATTTGAAAATTGGTGACGAATATAGTGGCGGCACCAATGGCGAGTGCATGGGAAAAGAACGAACCAAGTACTATAAGCAAGGTTACGGGAACTAGATTGACTAGCATAATATAATACCTTTGTATGTGTTTTCCACCACGCGGACTCGGCATCGATGGTTCCATCTTTTTTCCTCCCCAACCCCGTGTGCACTTGCAAGTACCGCCGTAAAAGACCGGATGTTCTTCAAAGACAAGTATTTGGTTCTTCACCCGCAAACGGCTATACACCAACCTCCTTCTATCAAATAAGCCATCGACAACGGCTGGTAACCTTCACCACTCATTTGGGCACCACTATACTTTCCTCGCCGCCTTTTGCTCCAAACACAATTGTAACAAACAAGCGTTGTTAGCATCATTCCATTGGGCTCGATTGGATTGGCTCACCGGGGGACCTCCGAAGCTCGCTAACTCCTCCACGTCTTCCTCCAGTTCTTCGTCACCATTGTCGAAGAAACCGCCGAGCCGGATGCTTGCCCACGGATGGCACTCCTCGGTGCCCGAGGAAGCGGCACACGCTGGCCGCCGCCACGGGAGCCGCCACGGGCCCTACCACGAGCCGCCGTGCTGGTGCGTTGGTTACGGCGGCTAGGTGCCACAACGGCCGAGTTGGCGCGCTGCGGAACACCGCCGCCTACTCCCGTCGACGACCCGCCGAGGAACACGCCACTGTTACCTCCTCCTTGACCGGCTGACGCTGATGAGGAGCCACCGAAGGTCGGTTGCCGGGATAATGGTGGCGCCAATCCATCACCTTCTCTGCCACGCGGTGGGCGATACGGAGGGAGCCCAGAGCCCCTGACGCGCCCAGAGAGGAGGAGCTCATCGTCGCCGCTCTGGAGGAAGGCCCCGTACAGTCCAAGATCCGGGAACCCCTCCGCCGCCGGTACTTGCGTGTTGAGGTCGAGGCCGGCCTGGGCAGCGGAGGCGGGCGACGACGAGCGCGATGCCTGCGAACCCCAGAAGTCGAAGCCCCCTCCATCCATCTTGGTAGGGCTCCAGGCGGCGGCCTTGGTGGGGGTGCTGACGGGGGAAACGGAGCCGCCGCCGCCGCGTTTCTGCTGGCGGCGTCGGGGGCGGCGGAGGCGGGGGCGGCGTCGGGGGCGGCGGAGGCGGGGCGGACGGCGGCGTCGGGGGGCGGGGCGGACGGCGGCGTCGGGCGGTGTCGGGGCGGGGGCGGACGGCGGGGGCGGACGGCGGCGTCGGGGGCGGCGTCGGGGGCGGGGCGGACGGCGGCGTCGGGCGGCGTCGGGGGCGGGGGCGGACGGCGGGGCGGACGGCGGCGTCGGGGGCGGCGGAGGCGGGGCGGACGGCGGCGTCGGGGGCGGCGGGGATCCCGCGCGGGAGGAGGCGGGCGGATCCCGCGCGGGAGGAGGCGGGCGGCGGGATCCCGCGTGCGGGAGAGATGTTTTGTGGGACCCACCGAAACTAGCCCCAATTAGCACCTCTTGGGTGGGCTAGTTTTTTTGGGTGAGCTAGTTGCATCTAACCCAATCTAACCCACCCTGTTTGGATGTTTCAGGGTTAGTTGGTGCTAAACTAGCCAAAACTAACTCTAACCCATGGATCCAAACGAGCCCATTGTTGTCGTCTCGTAACTTATTATTAAACTTCATACAAATAATTGATCAATCATCTAACTTATACCCATATCTCCTCTCTGGATCCTCCGTGCATCACTCGCTTTCCATCACCACGGCGGCAACCATCGGCCATCACCACGTCCCCGTCTCTCTCTCCTTTTCCCCACATCCACACATCTTTTCCAATCCCTGGAGCTCCCCCGTAGGTCGTAGCTCGCCGGCCCCCGGGGTTGCGGCGGCCTAGAGCCGCTCGCCCGCCCGGCCGCGACGGAGTGGAGCGGCCGCCGGGCCCGGGTCGCCGCGGCTTGGAGCTCGGCGGCATGAGCGTTCCCGCCGGGTCGCGGCGGCGTGGAGCGGCCCCGCCGGTCGGGTCGCGGCGGCTCGGAGCTTGCGGCCCGAGCGTGCGCGCCGGCTCGCAACGGCTCGCCGGCCCGAGCGTGCTCGCCCGGGTCGCGGCGGCTCGGAGCTCGCCGGCCCGAGCGTGTACGCCGGCTCGCAACGGCGTGGAGCGGCTCGGCGGCCGAGCGTGCTCGCACGGGTCGCGGCGGCATGGAGCGACATGTCGGCGGGTCGCGGCGGCTCGGAGCTCGCCGGCCCGAGCATGCACGCCGGGTCGCGGCGGCGTGGAGCGACTCGCCGGCCTAAGCGTGCCCGTCCGGGTTGCGGCGGCGTGGAGCGGCCGGCCCGACCGAGTGCGGCGGCCGGGAGGTCGCTCACCGGTCACTACGGCCCGATTCGCATCCTCTCGCTCGGCGGCGGCGCGCATCCAACGCGGTGGCCCACCTTCGGCGCGCGGCGCTAGCGGGGAGCGGCGGCGCGGGCCGTGGCGAGCTCGCGGCTCCCCCCTTACAGGATCCGGAGGAAGAGGATGGAAACGGGGCGGTTTCTTCCCAATGTGATTTTTATCGTTCCTTCGTGCTTCGAATCTTGTGTAGACGTCATTTCCTTATAAAGAAACGATTTTTACTTCCCAGCTCTCTCTCTCGTCATTAAATCGTTTTCCACGTCAGCAAATTGGTGAGCTGTCAACGCAATTCAGAGAGATATAAACTGCAATTACGCAATGTTGAGTTTTCGACCATCCGCAAGTTCACGACCGCACGGTCGATCGATCACCTCACGTGGGTGGACCCCGCTGTAATTAACGTACGTCTCACCGCACCAGGTCAAAGACATGCTTCGCACTCCAGTTCTTCTCTCTCCAATCTCGATTCATCCTCCCTCAAATCCCACCGAGCATCTTCCCCCGGCTTCCCCGCGGGGTGAAATCCATGAGCCGCGACGGCCGCAGCACCCGAGGAAGGTGCCCCGGCGAGCGGCGAGGTGGTGATCGGGGCCCCACGACCTCCCCCTCGCGGTCGCAGGAGTTGCGCCTAGACGTGGCCCTTGGGTCAGCAAAAAAATCTTACCACAAAATTTTTCTATTTCTTTTTTCTTGTAATTTTTAAATATTCTTTTTTGGCTACGTTTCCTCAAAATTTTATCCCAAAAAGTTTTTTAAAAACTTTCCCTTTATCTTTTCTCATATTTTATGTAAACAAATTTATAAAAGATTTTATAAAAAGTTATCCTTAAACTTTCATAATTTTTTTGCAAAAATTTTTATTCTTTTTCGGCAATGTTTCCTCAAAATTTTTGTTTTCAATAACTTTCCTTTTTTCCTCATTTTTTATATAAATTAATTTATAAAAGATTTCATAAAAAGTTATCCTGAAACTTTTATAAAAAATTTGAACGGCTTTTTATTTATTTTTTCAAAACTTTTCTTTGCAGTTTTTCATTTAATTTTTCGAAATGTTCTATTCATAAGTTTTTCCACAAAAAGTTTTCTGGATTTTTATTTTTTCACAAAACAACTTTTTACAATTTTTATTACAATTGTTTTGTTTCTTTTTTTGGTTTATGTGCTTTTTTCAAATTCTTTTTGGCCACGCACATGGCACGCGGGCGCGCGAGTGGGAACCTTCCCCGCCGATCGGGACCACCCACCCGTTGTTAAAAGAGGAATGGGGTGCGGCTGCGTGGGGATAAGAAAAAGGAAAGTTTAAACTCCGTTGGAGATCGACCGGACGCAGGGCGTCCTACGGGCGACCGTAAACTTAGATTCCCCCTTGCATATTAATGTCCCATTGGGACTGCCCTAATGGGTACGATAAAACCCGACCACTACACCAAGTACGATCAATTTTAAGTAGGACTGCGCTAAGTGTGTTATAAAAGGCCAGTCTCAATGGGTCCTTTCATTTTGCTATTTCCTACACTGTCATATCAGCTTATCAGAATGAAAGTGTGAAATTAAAGAGACAATCTGAGTGAGCTCTTTCATTTTACAGTTTCATATGCATGATAGACTATTAAATTGCAACATTAGGTTGTGATCAACTGTGCTATACTATTTTGTAGCCACTTGTGATAAACCATTCACACAATTGAAGAAAACAAAGTACTTGAACAAAATATTCATATAGCACTAGTGTATATTCAAATAGCACTACCGTGCAGCACTCATGAACTCGTCATATGCCAACACTGAGTGCAAAACTGATGCATGGTTGCAGTTACAAAAGTTCACACATAATATTCATACAAAAAAAACTAAACCGTGATTAAAGTACCAGAGCTGACACATATTACTATATTAGTCATAAAAAGAAAACTGAAACATAGTTGCAGTTACTAGAATTCACACATAGTAGTCACAAAAAAACTGAAACATGCATGGTTGCAGATTTGAGAGTTCACGCACAACTGAAGAAAGGTAGATATAGATAGTTTCCAAAGGCAAGAGCTAGAAAGTTCAGACACAAAATCTAGACAGTTGTACCCAATAAATTGGATCACTCATCAACCTCATCATCAGAACCATACAATTGCTGCTCCATCTTCTCCAAAAGCTTGTCTCTCCTAGCCTTTTCTAGTGAATTATACAATTCATACAACCGTGCCGACTTCTGTTCCTTTGCAGCCTTTAGATTTGTCTTTGAGATTTCAACCTGGGTCTGTGACACCGTCTCACTGCACGCACCACTTTGATTGCGCTCCTTTTGCATTCCTTGGCGTATCCACTGGTATGTAATTTAAATACGGTGCTCCAATAACCATTGAAGTTGTTGTTTGCTGTCTTTAGGCGTGACTACTGATTGGTAAATCTGCAGTTGGTTACTCACCCTTCTACGGTCTTTTGGAACATTCCTGTTATACTATCTAGTGATTCCATTCCAAAATACCTCACCTTTCTTATCACTCCCATTTAAATAATCTTTAGAACTGTTGAGATAAGCATTCGCCTACAAAATATGTTGAAGTTAGCAAGGCAAGACACAGACAAACTCACTGATATGTGCAAAAATTTAGGAAACCATCTGGGTTCTATTTTGTAATTGTAAGAACTGAGTATATTTATCTCTGCCATGGCATCATCAAAGATATATATAAAAACTAAAATAAAGCCGTTTATATCTAGTATTATCTGAAATTTAATAAGCTATGTTATCCCCATGACCAGCTAAAACATTCTAGAGTCCCAAATGCACTGAATTAAAAGTTTAACACTGGCCTAATGTTCTTTTAAGATATTATTTGCTCCTCAACCCATATGCCTGCACAGATTAGACATTTGAGAAGATAGAGAAAAAAAATCACCCTATCATTCTTATTTTTTTAGATAATGGATAATTACATCCGGTCTCTACATCTGTAGATGTACACAGCTAATTATTACAAAGTTTAAACAAACGTCAAAAGGAGCAGATAGGTAGCAACAGGCAACAAAGCACCCAACTAAGGTAAATGATAAAAAAGATTCCATCCTCCATTGGCGATTTGTAGAGTAATGACTTCTAATTTCCTACTCATAGCGATGAGGATGTCCTTAGCCCGCTCCTCACGCTGCAACTGGGCCCAGAAGCGTAAGCAGTAAGCTCCCCTGAAAATGGCCTACAAAATAGAATTAAATTTTGTCTTTTTGAAAACTATATTATTTCTGCATTTCCAAATAGCCCAGCAAATGGCAGCGACACCAACCCAAATTAGCTGCTTAATCTCCTTATGTTGATTATTAAGCCAATTACCAAACATATGGTTAATAGATCTAAGTTGGTTCAAATTAGTAGCATAGAAAATAAACCTCCAAATCATCTTTGCTAAAGGGCATTGTATAAAGAGGTGTTTGTCGGGCATACTCCCCGGTACTCATGCAAGGAAGGAAGAATAGTAGAAGACGGACTCCTGGTAGAATTCCCCCCGTACTCCTACTAGGACTCGCTCCGTGTACTCCTACTAGGACTCTCTGCCTTGTAACCGACTAGGAACCCGCCCCCGGACTATATAAAGGAGGGCGGGTACCTAGCCGCACATCCCCAATCCCTCCGGGGACAACACCAAGCGCGGGCGCCATACTTGATCCCTCAAACGGGACGTAGGGCTTGCCACCTTGGCGACCCGAACCCGTATAAATCTTGTGTCCCGTGTCCTTGCGCACACCTTCGAGTTCTCGGTCTCCCGATCACGATCCCCACCGCACAATCTACTACCTCGGGTACCCCCTTGGTAGGTTTGCCGGTCTAAAACACCGACAGCTGGCGCGCCGGGTAGGGGAGATCATCACCACCGGGCGAATTCGAAGGACCCTCGTCAACAAGATCAATCCTCTCGTCGACTCGCCGAGATCCATTGAAGCAAGTCGCCTTGCTCTTGTCAAAGCGGAATCAATCTTCCTACGCCGCGCGTCCGGGTGCCTCGGCTCGTCGCGCGGCTCGTCACGCGGCTTGTTGCGCCGCTCGTCGTCGACTACTCGTCGTCGACTACTTCGTCTCCGCCGCGCGTCCCGGGGTGCCTCGGCACGTCGCGCGGCTCCTCCCGCGGCTTGTTGCGCCGCTCGTCGTCGACTACTCGTCGTCGACTACTTCGTCTTCGCCGCGCGTCCGGGGTGCCTCGGCACGTCGCGCGGTTCGTCACGCGGCTTGTCGCGCCGCTCGTCGTCGACTACTTTGCCTTCGTCGCGCGTCCGGGTGCTTCGGCACGTCGCGCGGCTCGTCATGCGGCTCGTCGCGCCGCTTGTCATCGTCGACTACTCCGCTTCGCGCAGGCTCGTTGTCGACTACTCTGCCTCGCCCAGGGTCGTCGTCGACCACTCCGTGCGCCGCGACTTCGTCTTGCGGCCACGCTGGCTCTACTTCAGCCACGCCGTGCGTGGTGACTACTTGCCTCGCGGCAACACTGGCTCTACTTCGAGTGCGCCGCATGCTGCCACGACGTCATCTTCCTCGGTCGCATCGCGTCGACCATTCATCTCGACTAGTTTTCCAAACTAGTCGAGAACGGCAGTCACGCCCCCAGCGACTAGCCGGAATCAACTCTGACTAGTCAGCTTCAGCAACAACCCTGGTGGCTCCATCGCTGACCGCCACGGCTTCATCAACAAGTACGCCGGAAGCAACGGCTAAGTCATTTATTTAAATGATTACTTTGTTTTCTTGGCTTGTTCTCCTCATCATGTAGGACTACTTGCCGACTACTCATTTGTGTATGCTTCTCGGCGGGTTTTCACGGGAGCTACACTCTGCTGACTACTCTTGGGGCATATCAATCAAGTCGCCACGAGTCTACTTCATCAACTCGGGGGCTATCCCTAGGAGGCAGTCTCTAAAGTCCGCTACGCGCGGCAATCTAAAGTCGACTTCTAAAGTCGCATTCTAAAGTCCGCTCCATGCGGCAACTTAAAGTCGACTCCGGTCGCATCTTCGCCTGCTTCGATGGCATACTACGTGTGTAAGCTTCGATGGAACCTAGGCGTAAGCGGCCCTCGGGTCCCGGCGACGATGGAACCTAGCTACACGTGGTCTTCATGCTCGTACCATGGGTCCAAGTACCCTAAGTACTCCCGCTCCGTACCTTGGGTCCGAAATCCATGGTCCGGGTATGCAAGTCGACTCCGGTCGCACCTTTAAGCCCACTCCGGTGGCACATGCCCGCTCCGGCGGCAACCGTACCTTGGGTCTGAAATCCATGGCTCAGGTACTTAAGCCCACTCCGGTGGCACAAGCCCGCTCCGGCGGCAACCGTACCTTGGGTCTGAAATCCATGGCTCAGGTACTTAAGCCCACTCCGGTGGCACAAGCCCGCTCCGGCGGCAACCGTACCTTGGGTCTGAAATCCATGGCTCAGGTACTTAAGCCCACTCCGGTGGCACAAGCCCGCTCCGGCGGCAATCGTACCTTGGGTCTGAAATCCATGGCTCAGGTACTCAAGCCCACTCCGGTGGCACAAGTCGACGCTAACGGTCGCATCCAAGCCCACTCGGTGGCACAAGCCCGCTCCGGCGGCAACTGTACCTTGGGTCTGAAATCCATGGCTCAGGTACTTAAGCCCACTCCGGTGGCACAAGCCGACTCCGGTCGCAATCTTAAGCCCGCTCCGGCGGCAAAACTACTCGTTTTTTTCTGACTTTTTATTCGCTTTGGCTTTCCGGAAAGTGCTTTTCGTTTTTTGCATCTTAAGTCCACCCCGCGTGGCACAAAGTCGACTACCGCGGCCGCACCTAAAGTCCGCTTTACGCGGCAACTAAAGTCGACTTCTAAAGTCGCATATCAAAGTCCGCTCTGTGCGGCACCCTAAAGTCGACTTCGGATTTCAAGTCGCATCTCAAAGTCCGCTCCGCGCGGCACAAAGTCGACTTCGGTTTTTAAGTCGCATTCTAAAGTCCGCTCTCGCCGCATCTAAAGTCGACTTCGGTCGCAACTAAAGTCCGCTCGACGGCACGACTACTTCTCAAGCTCCACGGCTCGACGCCAAACGCTACTTGGAATCTCTCCCGGCTCGGGGGCTACTTGAAGATAACTTCAAAGCATGCTTCGCTCGCTCTCAAGCTCGGGGACTCCTCACCAATCACTACTCGACGTGGCTCATACGGCTCTCTTATCTCGGGGGCTACACGCTTCAAGAGTACTCGGATGATGGCTTCGCGAACACCGAAGACCCTTGGATTGATTACCTAATCATTTCAAGGCTCGGGGGTCGCTATGCTACACCCATCATTCAAATTTTTCAAGACGGATGAGTCGGACCACCTTCCGGCCTCGCGGCGGTTCAAGTACTATTGAAGGCTTCTCCAAGCGATACTCGAGGACGCTCAAGAACTACTCGAAGAGGCTTCAAGACTACTCGAACTACTACTCTCGACTCCAACGTGCTCGGGGGCTTGTCGGGCATACTCCCCGGTACTCATGCAAGGAAGGAAGAATAGTAGAAGACGGACTCCTGGTAGAATTCCCCCGTACTCCTACTAGGACTCGCTCGTGTACTCCTACTAGGACTCTGCCTTGTAACCGACTAGGAACCCGCCCCCGGACTATATAAAGGAGGGCCGGGTACCTAGCCGCACATCCCCAATCCCTCCGGGGACAACACCAAGCGCGGGCGCCATACTTGATCCCTCAAACGGGACGTAGGGCTTGCCACCTTGGCGACCCGAACTCGTATAAATCTTGTGTCCCGTGTCCTTGCGCACACCTTCGAGTTCTCGGTCTCCCGATCACGATCTCCACCGCACAATCTACTACCTCGGGTACCCCCTTGGTAGGTTTGCTTGGCCTAAAACACCGACGTGTTGTATTGTTTCATTCATATTACAGCAAACACACTTCTGACTTCCTTTCCAGTTTTTCTTTGCAAGGTTATCTTTTGTCAAAACGACACCCTTCTGAAGAAACCAACGAAAAAATTTGATTTTTAGAGGTAATCTCCATTTCCATATCTTCTTATGCTGAAAAGGTGGATGTGTATCTATAGTATGAAGATACATCGACCGGACAGTAAAAAGTCCACTTTTTATCAACAACCATTTAAAATGACATTACCATCCACCAAAACAACATTAGAGACCCGGGCTACCGGGTGAAGCCACTGTCTGAGGTTATTGTCCACCAGAGACAGTCTGAAAGATATAAAGAGGGATCTAGAAGACATGACCTTAGAAACTGTTGCTTGTCGATCCCGTACTATATTATACAAGGTCGGGTAAGTATCTTTGAGTGGCTTATCACCTATCCATGTATCATCCCAAAATCTTGTGTTGGTCCCATCTTTAATAATAAAAGACCCTTTAGAAAGAACCTCATCCTTAATATGCATGAGGCCTCTCCAAAAGTGAGAGTCACTTGGTTTGGGAGATAGTTGCGTGAGGGTCTTGGTTCTCAAATATTTATTCCTTAGCAAAGATTGCCAGGTTCCATCGATGTTTAAAAGGTTAACTAACCACTTAGCCAAAGACACTTGTTTTGAAGTTGTAAATTCAAGATCCCAAGACCACCCTATCCTTTGGGCGACACAAGATATCCCATCTAGCAAGCATGTATTTGTGTTTTTAGTAGAGCCTTACCAGAAAAATCTCGATCTGAAGTGATAGAGGCTTTTAAGAACTCCCTTAGGAATCTCAAAGAAGGACATCATGAACATTGGAAGACTACTTAGCACAGAGTTAAGCAGAACCAGTCTCCCCCCCTAGGATAGGTATTTTGCTTTCCAACATGAAAGCTTTTGCTGAAAACGTTCTTCAACTTTACTCCATTCAGAATTTATGAGTTGTCTATGGTGCATCAGTATACCTAAATACCTAAAAGGGTAAGCCCCCGAGTTACAACCAAAGAGAGAAGAATAGAATGGCTCCATTTCTTTGGCTGCACCAAAGCAGAATATTTCACTCTTGTGGAAATTAATCTTCAGCCCCAATTACTGCTCAAAAGCACATAAAAGGAGCTTAAGATTTTTTGCGTGCTCGAGGTCATGGTCTAGAAATATAATGGTGCCGTCTGCATATTGTAAAATAGACAGACCATCATCTACTAGATGGGGTATAACCCCTCTTATTTGTCCATCCGCTTTCGCTCTATTAATAAGTAGAGCTAGCATATCAGTGACAATGTTAAATAAGATGGGTGACATAGGGTGACCTTGCCTGAGCCCACGTTTCGTTTGGAAGTATGGGCCAATGTCATCATTAACTTTGATTCCCACACTCCCTCCCATAACCATGTTTTGAATCTAGCGGCACCACTTAGGTAAGAAACCTTTCATGCGTAAAGTTTGTTGGAGGAAGGACCACTTAACTTTATTGTAGGCCTTTTCAAAGTCAATCTTAAAAATAACTCCATGAGCTTTTTTGGTATGAAGTTCATGGATAGTCTCGTGTAAAATAACAACACCCTCCATAATATTTCTACCAGGCATGAAGGCAGTTTGTGTTGGGCTTACCACCGTCTTTGCTACTTTATTCAGCCTGTTAGTTCCAACTTTTGTAAAAAATCTTGAAACTAATGTTAAGGACACAAATGGGTCGATATTGCTGAATCTTAGTGGCGATCTCCATTTTTGAAATTAAGGTAATTATCCCAAAATTGAGGCTAAAGAGATCAAGGGTCCCTTTGTGGAACTCCTGAAACAGAGCCAAAAGGTCCTCTTTGATCAACCCTCAAAAAACCTGATAGAATTCCGCTAGGAATCCATCTGGTCCAAGAGCCTTATTATGCTCCATTTGGAAAATTGCCTCTCTCACCTCATGTTCAGTGAAGTCGGCAATGAGGATATCATTTTCCTCAGGCGTTACTTGTGGAATATCAAGAATTTGATCCTCCATCAAGGCGACTTTCGTCTGTTCTGGGGTCCCAACAGGATTTTTATAATAATTAGTAATGTGGCTTTTAAGACGGTCAACACTAACAACGACACCTTGGTCATCTTCAAGCCTATAGATATGTTGCTTACGGTGTTTGCCGTTGGCCACAAGGTGAAAAAAAACCTTGTATTAGCATCACCTTCCAAAAGTGTTTTGACTTTAGCCCTCTCATACCACTTAAGCTCTTCCTCCCTCAAGAGAGAGCCTACTTTAAGATAATGCTTTGAATTGATCTCCTGATCAGTTAGCATATCATTTTCTGCCTTTTTATCGAGGTTATGTAGAAGATCTAAGAGCTTTTTTTTCTCTTTTTTATAAGACCCTGCGATATATGAGGCTCATCCTCTAAGGTGTTGTCTGAGCCTACGGATCTTGGATTGCCACCATTCCAGTGGACAAGATCCAGAGTATTGGATAATCTAAATTGATTATCCATTGTATTAGATATAGAATCTTCATAACGCATGGCAAATCGTAATTTTGTCAAGTTAGATCAAAAGATTGTTGTTTGTCTACATCTAATCCAATGGCAAGATTTTTTTCTTTTTCATGAGAATTTTTAGGATTGTTCTTCGGTTAGTATATATAAGACTAGCAATTTACCTATATGTTGCTACGACGGTTATGTAAAATAGGAATTTTTGTTTGATCTTATTATATAAATAGCTAGTTATAGCTACCGGTATCTTCCACTACAACCTTTTTTGAGAGTTGCCATAGCCGGCATATGCCCTGGTAGAGCTATTGCTTCGGCGACCTTCACGGTGTTGCCCTTCCTGCTCATAGCCATATGCAGGTCACATGGTGTATTCTCATTGATGTTGTCCACTGGAAACCTATTGGAGTTACAGCGGGCACGGAGGCCCGATTGCTTGGAATGAAGGGCTTCGAACTGGCGATGTTGACCTCTGGCACATCCCCTTGAGGAGGGGCAATGAGATGAGGGTTTTCCTTCCAGAACCGCCACATGTTATCGACCCAATCCTCGTACTCAATGGCTGGTTGGGCGGCTGGTTGGGCCTGCTTGGAGGAACTCGGTGCGTCCTTGGGGAAGGAATCTTTCCATGGAGTGACACATGAGATACCATGTGTCCATGTGTGCGGCCCTGGTGTTCCTGGGTTCTGAGGGCAACAATTAGTTTGTCATGAGTTCCCTTTGGCTGAAAGGTGTCTGCCTCCTCTTATTCAACGATGTCCTTCACTTTGTGTATGACTTCACCGAACAGACTAAAGGGGCACTATTGCTTGACCATCATCAGATACTATGGACCGGGCTAGCTACCAGTTCCTAGAGCGTTCGGAGCAACCTTCAAACGGGTCCACCCTCCCAGCCTCCCAAGCTTCTTGCTCCCTTTGTTGCCACTTCTTGGTTCTAGCCTTGTACCCACCGGGTCCAAGATGAGGAGGCATCCTGTTCTTCTTGCTCCTCCCCTGGTTCTTCTTCCTTTTTTCTTTGGTCGTCGGGCTATTCATGCGGGAAATGCAAGCCAATCATTTGGGCTGATAGTGCCATATGTGTTTAATTAACAGTGTAATTTTTTTGGATGTACTCAATGTTAAAAGTACTCCGGAATTGACAATGCACCCTGGACATACACCGTAAACTCCTACGTTCTGCCTTTTCCAGAAGCTCTTCAGGGAAGAGGTAGTGAGATTTTATACGGCCCCACATCAGGTCCAATATCTATGTTGGCACTTCTTTTCTGCGTGGATGTCACCCGGGCAGCCTTACTGCATGTATGCTGACGTCCGCATTACCGTTGCGCCATGGATGACATCGTGGTTGTTGGTAGCCATTATTTTCCTATTTTGGCTACCAAAACATAGGTTCATCAGGGAAGAACCATGGGCAACATGTGCTTAATTGCTTGAACTTCACGAGTTCCACGAGTTTTGGTTAGAATTGTGGTGCAGGTGAATTTTACTGTAAAAGAGGCAAAAATCTCTTAAATTGAAGCCCACAAAGATGTCACGATAATCATGTCCAAATTCAACCAAGTTTGGGACATCTGACACGAGGAAATTGGCTCCACCAGGGCCTGGGACACGATGTCCAAGAGGCTTAGGGAGCCGGACGGCCACCTGAGGCTGCCGCCCGGCCTCTTGGCCGCCCGGCCTCAGGAATTCCCATACTATAGCCCAGTGAAGCCCAGTGGCCTTTTTCCACCCTTGGAACCACCTTAAGCTGGGATTTTCATCAATAACCGACCTAAGGACCGACTTCAGGAGGCAACCTGGAGTGTCCACGAGAGAGGCGCGCGGTGCCGAACCGTCTAAATGGACAGCCGGCTGACCGACCGACCCTCCTTGGCGGCTTCTCCACCTCCAACTGACCTTAGTTGCCTATAAATACCCCCTGTCTAGAATTGCCTATAAATAGGACCCCCACTCACTCACTTAGAGCAATCAATCAGTAGATCATTAGATAGAATCACACTTGAGAGGTTCCACTAGAGAGTGAGGAGAGTGAAGTCCTAGAGAGGAGGTCCTGCGGAGGAGAGCCAGATATGTCGGGCACTCTCTCGACCGGTGCCCGAAGAGATGTGCTCCTACGCAAGTAACTCTCTCTGACTCGGGGCCGACCGAGATGTAGTGGATAATTCTTGGTATGCACTAAAGCCTTATTTAGTATTTTATTATCTCTCTGTTGGATCTTGGTGCATGAATACTTTGCTCTACTTGAATTAGACAATAGTTTCATGCTTGCTAAAATTCTAGACATACCAGTAGGATTGAGTGTAAACGTGGTGTTTAGACTTAACCTACCCAAGGTTGTATTCGTCCACATGGCCTGACGGTAGGCGGCAGGAGGTGACAGCTCTTGTCCGTCCAATGATAGTTATTGAGGAAGTGCCACTCACTGCAAGCCAACGGTTCGTTGCCCTGTGGAGGTGAGGTCATGGGATCAACAAGCGCGACAGCTTTGTCCTCCTTGTTGGAGGATGCAAAGCTCTACATGGTGCAAAGATGGGAGGTGACACTATCAGCGCATTTCGGTGAAGGCAAGTGTGTGGAGGTCGTGGTGGGCTCAGCAGGGTTGGTTCGCACTGAACAGTGGCAGAGGTGCTCCACGAGTTCCGTGGGTGAGACTAGAGGCCCCCGAGTGCCCAATATCGTATTGGTGGCCTCCAATGTTGGTTAACTGGTGGCAGGGTTGCATTGTGGTGCTTTTTTGGCCTGTTCGGCTGGTAGAATGAATAGTTGTGTCAGAGGAACTGTAGATCAGACCGAGTACTGTAGAGAACAGACAAGCCGTGGTGCATCATCGTTTAGGGAGTGTTGTAGTGGCCGTCGTGTGGTTCTAGGTGGTGGCCTATCTCGCCAGTGTGTGAGTTCCTTGTACTCGATGTTGTGACATCTTCCAGTGTCTTAAGGAGGCGATAGCGATACATGCAATGCACAGCACAAAGAAGACACTACTGTTAGCGATTGCATAGATAAATGCATCATAGTTTGACGCACACTACTATTACCTTTACACGAGGCTAATGCCCCGACTGCCTGTACAACCCACCTTCTTCCCCACCACCCCGCCCCTTACCTCTCTGTGACCCACAAAGCACAATATGTGTACATTTATTGTCTTTGTCTTTATCCTGTATCTTTTCGCGAAAGCCCTAGTTCTACTTCTCATTTTTTCATGCTAACGGCTTACTTGGAATAGGTGATCTAGTTTAAAATTTTCACATGAATTACTCGATTAGGATGTTAATCTCTTACCTCCTAAAGATCATCATTGGGCGTCCCAATAGAAGGTACGGTATCGCGTAAACCAAGCACTGATAAATAATTTCTGATTGACAGGAAGAAGAGAAACATGAGGACTTGATCAAGGAAACAACAGAAGCAATAGAAGAATATGCACGTGAATGGTTAGAGAACTATAGATATATTGGCCCTGATACATACAATTCATTTCAACGGTCTGTTGAGGATATGGCTTGTCTGGGCCACGTACACTCTATATGGGGCATTCCTGGTGTTGGCAAATCATTTATAGCCGAATATATATACAGAACACGAATCAAGAAGTATGCAGACCGCAAGAGTACCGGCGAATTCACAATGTTTGGGTGGACGCATGTGTACCGCCCGCTCAATTTAAAAGAACTAGCAAGTGAACTACTTCAAGATTTGCAGCCCATATCTTTCGAGGAGAAGAGCATTTTGAGGCCCGATGACCCGATTGAATGGTGCCGTCAGTTTCTGCAGGTCAATGCTTACTGCCTCATTGTTATTGACGGTGTCGAGTCTACCGATGAATGGGACTTGATCAAACATGCCATAGCATTTGGAGAAACTTGCAGCACTTTCATTGTCACTACACGTGAAGAAAATGTCGCCAAATACTGTGCAACGTCACCGGAATTAGTGTGGAACGTCAAATGTCTTGAAGCTCACCATGCCTTCGATCTCTACAAAGACGAGGTGTGTATAAACCTCCCCTGCTATATATATATATTCCTGCAATACTCTACTGTTCCGTTCCCACCATGCCTCTCGATTTGCCATGCACCGCTATATATACATTTTTTGAAACTATACACCACATTTGGTTGCTTGCCCAGTGTTCTTAATTTTGTTCACTTCGTTACATTTCTCTTGCTCTATTATAAAATTATCTTGTTACATGATATTTTTATTATTTTGCTCGGAGTGCTGTGAATTTCATACATAACTTAAATACTAAAAATAAAAAAAATAATTTTATTTAACTTGTATGCCAAAATATGCTGGCCGATGTTGCCTTTTTTCTATGCGGAATAATTAAAAAGTGAAATATAATTAGCTTGTTTTTTGTTTATTTTTGATACGTTGTAATGCATCAGTACTGGGAAGAATTCTTGTTGGGAAGACAAACCCTAGTCGACATTAAGGATTTATCACAGTTTCCATCCCTAGGCGTATTAGAGAAAGCATAATAATAAATGCATAATGAATAGCTTCGACGACATTGGTTTCTGCTATATATGGACGTTCACAGTAAAAAAGAAGGAATTAGTTCTCCGTCGTAAATAGAAGGCGCATGTATTGCTAGATAGTTGTAGATTCACGAATCATGGGATTCCCATATTTTTTGGTCAAACGAGATGCTAACTATATGTTTTTCAGGATCTGTTTCATCATACATATAGGACCGTATAAGTGATAAATTTATCTATATCAAATATCAACAACTTTTTAACGAAAATGATAGATGTGAACAACAATAATAAGGGAAAACTTTAAAGCACACAATAAGCAAATCGGCATGCGCCAATGGAACCTCCAATGTAGTTCCTCTTCCTACAGGGCGGAGACAATTGGGTCGGTCTGTGGATTTTCCTTCCTTTTGCCACCTTGCGCCAAAGGGTTGAAAGGGGATAGTTCATCAAGGTATTTGCAAGGTCCAACTTGATCCTCATCCCCACGGATCCCAGATGAGAGAGAGCTAGGGGAGCTGCCGACTCCAACTATCGGTCAGCCAACCTAATTATAGCCTCAATGATTAATCAGCCAACCCGTAACCCACTACTACATATTCATGCAAAGCAAATGCCCCCTATTTTATAGTAGCGCCGGCCCCCCTCTCGGCACGTACTAACAGCAAAAATTGCTGAAATCATCGACGCGCGCGACCTATCTACGGCCGCAGTTGCGCCGGCCCCGCTGACGTCAGCAGGGCTAATCGCAGTTACGCCGGCCCCTGTTGACGTCAGTGGTGGCGCGGCGTTACTGCGGGTCGCAGTAATGCCACTCTATGCTGATGTCAGCGCGAGCGCGACCTTACAGTGGCAGCAGCCCAAAACAAAAGCCCATTTAGAGCCCACTCTATTACTAAGTATAAAAGGACACCTAAACCCTAACCTCCTCACCCCTCTCCCACTCTCGCGCTGCGCCCCTCGACTCCCCCCAGAGCCTCCCTCCACCCTCTCCGCCTCCTCCCCCATCTCCGACTCACTCCACCTCACCGTGCCGCCCTCCTCCCTCTATCTCCCACCCCACGCCGCCCTCCCCTTCACATTCCTCTCTCTCTCTCTCTGGTGCCACCCTCTGCCCTCTCTCTCTGGCGAGCAAGGCCCCACGACGCGCATAGGCGGGTGGTGGCACTGGTGGTCGACGACGCGCCCTCTCCCCCCTCCATCGATGGATCTGCCGGCTACGGCGCCGCCCCCTGCCTTCTCGGCATACGACAGTGGTGCTACATCTACATCGCTCGACGGCGTACGAGCGAGTGGTGGCTCTCCACTCTGACCCCGAGGTGCTGCTCCGGACCAACCTCGCAGCGGCTCTCCTCCCTAGCCACGCGGTGGCTCTCCTACCCGGTCGTGTGGCATTGCTCCACCACAATCGCGCAGATGCGTCTGGCGCCCTTCTCCTCAAGTTCTCACAGCCGTCGTCCATAACCCACCGCTAGATCTGTGACGGCGGCTACGTGGCGAAGCGAGATCTACGGCGGAAGCGGCTAGGGCTTTGCGACTGCGGTTCCGGCGGCGCGGCAGCGGCAACTAGGGTTGGATGGCGGCGGTGCCAGCTAGGGTTGGATGGCGGCAGCGGAAGCGGCGGCGGCTAGGGTTATGGTGAAGCCCGAGCCCGGGCCCGACCAACCTTAGCCACCTTTTTGGATTTTTTATTTCTATTAATGCGCTGTTGCGTCGGCCGTTGGAGCGGCGTTACTGTGTGCTCATAGTAATGCCGCTTTGGGAGTGTCATGCTCCCTGTGCAGCGCAACAGCATGTTTTTGCGCGGCGCAAAAGCTGCCCACCGTAGCAGTGACCGCAACAAACCAATTGCAAGAGTGGAGCTCCACCAACTAAGCTATATCCCCACCAATCCAAGTGGAGTATGCATGAAAGAGTCAAATGCTTCTTAATCTCTCCTATTTCATTGTGGAATCTTTATGACAGGAAACACAACAACTGTATGTACATACTGTACTCACTAAATTTGGAAATATGTGCTCATAGGATGATGTAGAGAATGGTTTAAGTAATACATTATGCCACTATGCCTAGCACACTTGATTTTAATGACAAAACAAGATACTTTTAAGTATGTGTGACTAGGATCAAGTTTCACGCAGACACTAAAGTGATAGTGCCTTAACATAATATCATTTATTACTAATGATTGAAGTGACTATCTCGAAGAATAGCATGAAAAGGCATCATAAAATCACAAGCAGTCGACTGGGCGCAACTTTCATAGTAGTAGTCCTGGCCAGTGTACTCCATCTCCTCTTCTTCTTCTGAATATCCATAAATAGAGAGGGAAAATATCAAGCATGAGTACATACTTAGAAAGAGTGTAAAAGTATGACATTCAAGCTTATTAAGTTAAGAAAGGCTAACATAAGGTTTTATCTGCATGAAAGCCAAATAAATGCACCTAAGACCCATTGAAAAAGCCATCCTACTTACAAAGCTAGTATTCTGCTAATATTGCTAATGGTGATTCCCTAGTGGTGCATCCACAACCAATAGATTTCATCCATCAATGCTATGATAACATGGCCATGTTTATGAAATAGAACAAGCATTGCCAATATTCAAATACTAATAACATAGAGTTCATAAGTTATGATTACAGCTGGTCACCATCACCACAGGAGGGAACGGAGAGAGTTACCCCATTGAAAATCCTCTGCTCTACGGCGAAACCCATGATGTGTCGATCGGCACCGGGTATGTGCCAATTGGCACTCCCTTTGGATTTGACAACTCGAGCCCCTCTTTCAAGGTTTCTCCTCCCTATTCTAATTTTATACTTATCTCGACTCGGTGTTATGGCTTGGCTAATTAAGAGTTTAATTAGCCAAACCACAACTCACTAAGTTGAGATAAGTATAGAGAGTTTAACTAGCCAAGCCACAACTCACTGAGTCGAGATAAATATAGAATTAGAATAATTGCGGCAACAGAGGTGCGCTAAACAAGGGGTGGGGGTTGTTGAGGATGGCATGAACGAAAGTTTATAATAAATATATGAAAATACCTTATAATAAAGAATCTTTTGAAATCTATTATCTTTATACTTGAGTGTTAAAAGAAGCCACCACGTTCACCGAGAGGGTATAGAAATTCTCACGTTAATCCAAAAAAGAGAAGAATATGAACCCTTGGATTTTATGAAGATCTAGCGGTCCCTATTACTTTAAAGAATCCATATCAAATACAACTAATAATAAGCCCGTAATTCCTCTCAAAAAATAATAAGTATATAATTGAAAATAAAAAATATTAGCATACCCTCACATGATACAATAGGAAAGATTGAGACCCATGCAAAAATTCGGACTCATGCATATACAAGCTGCCAATTAATGTAACTTTAATGCTTACGCTAGCAAACATGTGATTTACGATTCTTATAACATGTAACCATATTCAACACACGATCAATAATTCCCAAAAAAACGGACCAATAATATTTATGTACCGGGTGGATATGGGTTTTGGGTAGTCGTAAATTTATTTTATTCTTATGCTAGCAAGGCATGTAGGATATGGACTTTGTCTATCACGAGTTCATGAAAAATCAACACAAATTGAAGACTCGTTGATCAAACAATAGCCGCATGGTGCTCAATGATCTATCGAGTACAGCGACAAACCACCATCTCCAGCAAGGAAAGAAGCCACCGCACTACTCGGACACCATAGGGACCCGAACTCCTTTCACCTAAGCCTTGTACTTCCCCGTAGCGGGTAGAATCTAGATGCTTGAACAATATAACTACCTTTTATTTCTCCTACTTCATATTGATATTTTTCCTTGTGTCGATAAACAAGGAACTACAACAAAAATTTTTAAATAGCAGACTACTTCTTTTTCTATTGTAATAGGGAAAAGTGTATCTTCATCCCTCAAGATATTTCATTTGGTACAAATCAACCCCTTAACTAACTAAAATGGTGCATTTATCATCCACACCTTATAGTTTAACAATGATTTAGTGCAATCTATTGATGGTGTATGCCACACAATCATTTGATTAATGTTGACGGATAAAAGACGTATCCCTCTACGATCCGCAAGCGTACGGACCCCACACCTTTTTCACCACGGGATTCCCAAGGTTCTTGTCAATCCGCGGAGCAAGGGGATTACAAGCGTTCGATCAACAACGACACACTAGCTACTAAAACCCTAACTACTATTATACTAGAAAACACTAAACTACACTAGAGAGAGTGATAAACGATCAAGGTAGAAGACACTCGCCCACGGGTCTACGATACTAGAGCATGCAATCGCTTAAAGACATGAAAACCAATCTAATCTATCGGGGTTGTGACCACGGTTTCGCCCTTTCCCTCCTCTCGTATCGTCACTACGCGAAGGTATTCATGACTAGACCTTTGATGGTCACGGTGTATTGAATGGATCCAAGGAAGCATTGGAGCTCGTACTCCCTCTACGGCACGGTTGCAAGCCTTAAGCATTAAAGTATATTCAACACAAGATGATAGATAGATAATCCGACAAAGTGCGATTACATCTCAAGATCGATTACAACCCATGGACGAATGAGAAGATTACCCCATCAAGGTGCCGATCATGGCACCGTTGATCATGGTTTCCCTTCCGCCGGTGTCTTCCTCCTTCTTCACGAGAGGGTGCTTCCTTCGAGGTGGTTGATCTCCCGCCGGAGATCCTCCTCCTCTCTCTCTAGCTTGTGGATGGCCTTCTGGTGCGAATAACTCCTCCCCCCCTGTGTTGGCGGCGCGTCGGGGGTTTTAGGGTCGAAGATCCTTCGAGGGCAAGGAAGACGGGACCGAACCGGTGCCCGAAGTGGGCCGGGGCCGGCCCGCCCGGGCCGGCCGGCCCGAGCCCGGTTCGGCCGGTTCGGTCGCCCTTTTTGCTCCGTGGGTCCTCGTGCACTTATCTACTTCGCCCCCTCCACTTGGATGATTTTGACGCCGTTATCCTCGCGATCAAGATGGAGGCTCTCTTTGCATGAAGTTTGATCTTTTACGCTTCAATCCCCGGGGGTGTTCCTCGTAGCACTTCGGTTCTCACCACCATCGGAAGTAATTTCGGCGAGCTCATGAACACGAACAAGACTCCATGAATGCTCCTTTGAACTTATTGCGAATCCGTCCTTTATGTCCATGTTTTCCTACATAAACATAACACTTCCAAATGCATGCACAAAGATGAACTTGTTATATGATTAGTGTGCCTAGTGGCGGGTTAGTTCTATAATCAAATCCAAACCAAAGTGTAATGAACATGCTAGGTGCACCAAAATACACCGTCAACATCTCCCCCACACTTAGCTCTTGCTCGTCCTCGAGAAAGTACTCGTAAAAGAACTTCGTCCAAGGAGTGTAATCGTGTACCACTTATCCTTCTTCACAAGTTAGTCAATCCCTTCATCCTTAATACATAAACACAAAGTAATGATAATCAAACATAAACATGGGCGTTTAGAATTTTTACCACGTCAAGATTTACCCCACAACTCAAACCTTTCACTTGAAGTCTTCAATTTCAGCCATGCTTACTCCTTTGCTTCCATCGGAGGGTTTTTATGGTTTTCAAAACAAAAATCCCTGCAACAAGTATTAGACAAAAACCTTTCTCCAAGCTCTCTCAAGTCACTCATATGAAGTAGCTATCCTAACCAAATTTTATAAAACTCTCACCTCCCATTAATCTCTCATATATCATGTAAAAGTGGAGCTATAGGTAGGGCTAGCGCAATCAACACAAGTATTGTCAAACTAAGAACTTCCTCCAATGGTTGTCTACCT
Source organism: Cenchrus americanus (assembly GCA_947561735.1). Classification (NCBI taxonomy): domain Eukaryota; kingdom Viridiplantae; phylum Streptophyta; class Magnoliopsida; order Poales; family Poaceae; genus Cenchrus; species Cenchrus americanus. Next base: position 3,836,293 of record OX387240.1, on the reverse strand, counting down.
TTCAAAGCCAATGATCATGAGAATTAACCATATGTAGGGATATCAAGGATGAGAAGATTTAGAATGGTGGACATGTGCAAGGGCAAAAGAAAATTGTGAATTCAAGGCACCACCGATGTCCTCGTTGTCGGATTGCACATAGTTGGAAATAGAGTAAAAGTTTCGTCTCACAATCAACGTGACATCCTTCCTTACACTTTATTTTTTTTTCTTTTCTTTCACTTGATCCATCCCTCTCATATCTTCATTGCTAACTCATCTTTCTCTCTTTTTCTTTTCTTCTTTCATTCACATATGATTTTTCTTTCTTTCTTTCTTTTCCATACACATACTTTTTCTCTTTATTTTTCTCTCTCTTGACAACTTTTCAAAGCTTTCAATTCTCCCTTTTCTCGCATGCATACAATCTGAATTTTTTAAATAAATCATGCTAGAGACGAGACGAAACTTTGAAAATAGGTTGTGTTCAAGGAATACGATGTACAAAAGAGATGTATAGGGTTGGGTATGGAATCCGATGATATACATGACTTTCGTTGTGAAAGTCATGAACTGAATATATGACGAGGCTAGCAACAAAAGATAAGCACAAGGACATGATCATTGCTTGAAATTAAAACTCACCAAGAGAGAAGGGTCCTAGCCTAACTCATCGTGCTAATTACGCTTATGGTGGAGCGAAAAAAATAAACTTGGCTTTGGATAGGAATTTTTTCTTACTCTCAACTTGGAAAAAGAGGTTTTGCTAACCTTTATTACAAGGGTTTTAAAATAATTTTCAGAACTGAAATCCTCCAATTTTTAGCATCGAACATAGCACAACTAGCATGTGAAGCTCAAGATCGAAGTGCGGTATGGGTACTTTAAGTAGTAGCGATTCCACTAAGCACCACGGTAAACGTCTTTCAAACCACATACTTGTGCTCATATATCAAGAATCGAAGATTAAACAAACAAGTAAATAAAGATAAACAATACATAAAACACAAAGATGTATATAAAGACTCTTTTTATTTGGTTTTCTTGACTCAACACTAATTTAAGACTCTTGCAAAAATTTTAAAACGAGACTCAAAAACTAAAGACTCATTAAAACACTAAGACTCTCACACGAAGATTAAACCGAACCTAAACTTGAAGTTCAAAAGCTAAGGCTAGCGAGCTAGCTCTCCCCCACACTTAAAACATACGACGTCCTCGTCGTATCTTACAAAAACCAAAGGGGAAAACTAGATCTAGTGGTACTTCGAGCAAGCTTTGCACCACTTGCCTCTCATGTTTCCAACCATGCCGAAAAGTTTGCGCACGTTGCGGTTAAGGAACTTGTAGTCATCTTCAACTACGCGCTCCAAGTCCTCCATACGCTGCTTCATCGCTTCCATGGCTTGGAAACATTCGTCGGCCGACGTGTAGAGATCCGCGATGGATTGACGGCAAACTCGACAGCACACCGGATGCAATCCGAATGGGTCGTCATCGCCATAATCTCCACCGTTGTCACCGCCGTCGTCGCCACCTCCATTGTTGTCGCCTTCGCCACCGCCGTTGCCGTCGCCATTGGGGCCCTCGGGAGTCCTTTCATAGGGCTGCTCGCCCCAATCGTCATCGTCTTTACCGGCGCCGCCCACGAGCTCGGGCTACGATCGTCGGAGTAGTCGCTATCCCCATAATCCTTAGGCTCCGGCGACACCTCCTTGTAATCCTTGCGCTTGATGCCTTGGAGACGTGCCGACCTTCGAACGGGTGTAGGGACCTTCTCTCCTTTGACGGGGTTGCGAGATGCAAGAGCTCCGGTCGGGACACGTCCTCCGCAACGGATACGTGCGGTCCTCTTGACGGGTAGCTTGACCTCGCATCGCATCGCCTCCTCCATCGATGGCTTCTTGGCTTCTACCTTCAACTCTAAGCTTTTTGGAGGCTCAATGGCTGCTACAAGGGTGCAACACATTGCTTGAAAGGTTTGATTCTCGAGCTCCCAATTCGGCCAAATATATAGTCCTGAGAGAAAAGCCTGGGAACCTTATTTTCCTTTTTTACACTTCCCTTAAAATTTTCCGACCAAACAAGGAAGTCAAAAAGGAGCAGTTCGGGCGAAATTCGGGGTCATCGGGCGTCGGGCCACCCTTGGGCCGATCCGACTGGGCCGGCCGGCCCACCCTGCCTCGGGGGCCGGGCCGGTCCGGGTTTTTGCACACCGCCCTATTTTTTTCGTCCTCAGCCCATGGGAAAAAGTTGGCCCAGTAAATCTTCGCGAAAAACTCCAGAAAGCTAAAAGAAAAATTATTTACAGAAGTTGATGCCTTGTTTTTCGTCCTAGGCGGGACGTTCGGGCTCTTCCTCCATGGTAAAGACGTCAACATGATGAATGGGCACGACATCGGGTTCGTAGTAAACCTTAAGCCGCTGTCCATTCACCACAAATTGATCGCCGTTTACATCCATAATGGTTACCGCTCCGTTAGAGAACACCGAATGCACAACATAAGGTCCGTCCCACTTGCTTTGCAATTTCCCCTTTCCGAAGGTTTTAAACCTCGAATTGTAGAGGAGGACCTTATCTCCTTCTTTAAATTCTTTTTTCTTCAATCTTTTATCATACCACCTTTTGATTCTCTCCTTGTATATGCTTGCGTTTTCGTAAGCTTTCAACCTCAACTCCTCTAGCTCGCTTATTTGAATCCTTCGTTTCACCACCGCGGCATCGAGATCAAGGTTCATCTCTTTAATCGCCCAATAGGCTTTATGTTCTAACTCAACCGGAAGGTGGCAAGCTTTTCCATAGACGAATTGATAAGGGGTCATACCTATCGGTGTTTTAAACGCCGTTCGATAAGCCCATAAAGCTCCGTCTAATTTCTTTGACCAATCCTTGCCTCCCTTCTCTATGGTTTTGTTGAGTATGCTTTTTAATTGCCTATTTGACGTCTCCGCTTGTCCGTTGGTTTGTGGGTGATAGGCCGTGGAGACTCTATGCTCAATTCCCAACTTGGACAAGCACTTTTTAAAGTTCTTCCCGGTGAAATGAGTTCCTCCATCACTTATCAAGATTCTCGGTGTACCGAAACGGGGAAAAATCACGTTCTTGATCATAGTGATGGACTCCTCCGTGGAAGCTTTACGACATGGTATAGCCTCTACCCACTTGGATACATAATCAACCATAACAAGTATATACTCGAATCCAAATGAGTTTTTAAAAGGCCCCATGAAGTCTATGCCCCATACATCGAATATGTCGATTTGCAAGTTGTATTTCAAAGGCATAGAATTTCTTTGAGAGATGTTTCCGGTTCTTTGGCATTCGGGGCATGACGCAACATATCTTTTAGTATCTTCATGCATCTCCGGCCAATAGAATCCGCTCGACCATACTTTGGCTTCGGTTCGAAAATGGCTATAATGCCCACCGTACTCCGCCGAGTGGCACTTCCTTAGAATCTCAAGCCTCTCTTCTCTTGGCACACATCTTCTCATCACTCCATCATTGCCAAGCTTGAAGAGGTATGGTGCATCCCAAAAATATTTCTTACTTTCGAAATTATCTTCCTTTGAGTGTTTTTGTCTAGATGATCGAGGGGCATCTTTCGAATTGCTCGAATGATGTCGATCATCCAAGTATCTTTATCAAGCACTCTATAGAGGTGGTCGTCTCTCATCTTATCTTCTATGGGCTCTTTATCATCTTGCCCACGATTCATCCTAGACAAATGATCGGCCACAACATTTTCCACCCCCTTTTTATCACGAATTTCAACATCGAACTCTTGGAGAAGAAGGATCCAACGAATCAAACGTGGTTTAGCTTCCTTCTTAGCCGAGAGATACTTTATGGCTGCGTGATCGGTGTAAACAATGACTTTTGAGTTCACGATGTAAGATCTGAATTTTTCGAAAGCGAATACCACCGCTAGCAATTCTTTTTCTCGTAGTAGCGTAATTTAATTGTGCCCCACTAAGAGTTTTGCTAGCGTAGTAAACGGCGTGAACTCGGCCTTCCTTTCTTTGTCCCAAGACCGCGCCTACGGCGTAGTCACTTGCGTCACACATGATCTCGAAAGGTTGGCTCCAATCCGGAGGTTGGATGATGGGAGCACTCACCAACGCATTTTTCAAGGTCGGAATGCCGCTAGACACTTCTCATCAAAGTCGAAAGCCACATCCTTTTGAAGAAGGTGTGTTAAAGGCTTAGTGATCTTCGAGAAGTCCTTTATAAATCTTCTATAGAATCCGGCATGGCCTAGAAAGCTCCTTAAGGACTTAACATCCGTAGGAGGTGGGAGTTGCTCAACCGTCTCTACCTTAGCCTTGTCCACTTCAATTCCTCTCTCGGATATAACATGTCCGAGCACTATGCCTTGCTTAACCATGAAGTGGCACTTTTCCCAATTTAAAACCAAATCTACCTCCGCACACCTTGTAAGGACCTTTTCTAAGTTTGCTAAGCAATCCATGAACGTCTTCCCGTAAACGGAAAAATCATCCATAAACACTTCAACAATTTCTTCGATGAATTCCGAAAACACGGCCATCATGCAACGTTGAAAAGAGGCGGAGCGTTGCATAGGCCGAAGGGCATCCTTCGAGAAAGCAAAAATAAGCGTGGTTTGCTAACCTCTCGAGCATCTCGTCTATGAACGGTAGGGGGAAGTGATCTTTCTTCGTCGCTTTGTTAAGCTTACGGTAATCAATACACATCCGCCACCGGTCACGGTTCTTTGCGGTATCAATTCGTTCTTCTCATTCTTCACCACGGTCAAACCTCCTTTCTTCGGTACACAATGTACCGGGCTCACCCATTCGCTATGTGGAACCGGGTAGATGATTCCGGCATCAAGTAACTTGATAACCTCTTTCTTTACTACCTCTCGCATGGCATGGGTTAGCCTCCTTTGATGGTCCACTACGAGGCTTACATTGGTCTTCCATTGGTATACGATGAGTGCAAAAGGTGGGCTAATACCTTTGAGATCATTAATTGAATATCCAATCACCTTCCTATGTTTTTTTAATAAAATCAGCAACGCTTCATTTTCTTCGGGGCTCAACTCGTCGCTCACAATGACCGGATAGGTTTTATCCGGGCCCAAAAACTCATATTTTAATCCCTTGGGCAAAGGTTTAAGGTCTACTTCGGGCACTTGTGGCTCCTCGGGTTTGATTTCTCCTATGTCTTCGAACTTCTCTTCCTCCACGCTACCATCATGCGGCTCTAAGCCTTTTGTCGCTTCCTCTAGTTCTTCATCTTGTTGATTACTAATTTGATTTTCCATCGCTCTTTGCAGCGGGTCTCTAAGGGTTTCAACAAAACAAAGACTATCTATCTCTTCTATTTCTTCATCTTCGGGAGGAAAAGGTGTAAGGTGTTTAGAAGCACGAAGAAAGTTATATGTGTACTTTGTTCCATTAAGGTTCATTGTTACTTTGCCTTCTCCGGCATCTAACACGGCATCAACCAACTTAAGAAAAGGCCTACCTAAGATTATATGATCAGAATTACCATGGTAAGCATCAATAACAAAGAAATCGGTTGGTATATAGTTTCTAGAGATTTTTACTTTCATGTTGCAAGCAATACCTAGAGGTTTGATAGTTCTACCATCTCCCATAATTAATTTCGTTGATGTTGGAGCTAAGTCTAGGTTGTGGTATTGAACTTTATCGTAAATTTTAGAAGATAGAACACTTACTTGGGCTCCGATGTCGCATAAAGCTTTGCATTGAACTCCGTTGATCTCGCAACTCAAGTGCGGCGTCATCTTCTCTTCTTCTTCGGATCCGATCGAATAAATTTCAGCAAGGCGAGCGTATGGTGATGCTTCGGGCTTGATCCCCATGATCCTCTTCACCTCGGCAATATGTTCGGATCCACCACGTCATCTCCAAAGAGCTTTTCAAAAATCTCACCGGTGGTTTCGAGGTCGTATGAATTTTCAGCTTTCTTCTCCGGTGGGAAATCGACTTCCAATGCTCTTGCCATTCCCTTTTGATTAGGGAACGGTCTTCTCTTGTCGAATACTTCTCCGTAATCAATAGGAACCCAATCCATTGGCTCGAACTCCCTTAGTGGCTTCGCGCTTGACATGCTTCTCTTGTTCGTCTCATTTGGTGTGGCGAAGTCGACGTCCGGTGTAGTTCTTGACTTAACGTGTTCTTGTTCAAGCTTTTCCATGATTGACTCCTCTTTTGTGACTTCGGGCTCGCCTCTTTAGAAAAATCAGCAAGCTTTTTCTTCCTTGAATTGAATTCCGTCTCTTCCGCAAGTCTTGTTTCCCAATCTCTTCGCGTGGCGGCCGCTTTACTAACTTTTTGTAGAAGTTGGGCGGCTTCCGTGAGTGTTTTCTCCATGAGATCCCCGCCCGCACACATTTCGACGTGTCGCATGCAACTAGGGGTTAGGGAAAAGAAAAATGTATGCAAGAGTACGTCACCGGTGAAGCCGAGTTTTGGTCCTTGTTCGATTAATTCATTAAACCTTTCCCAAGCTTGGTCTATCCCTTCCTCTTCTCCTTGCATGAAATTGATCACTTGCCTCCTTAGATGTTGAACCTTGCTCATTGGAAAGAACTTCTCGCAAAACTTCTTTGTCAACTTGTTCCAATTGCCTTCAACTTCAAAGGACGCAACCGAACACCATGTCTTTGCTTTGCCGGCAAGTGAGTAGGGAAAGAGATTCCATTTGAACCATTCATCGGGAACTCCTTCTTGACGCACCGTGTTGCATATTGTCGTGAAATCCCTTATGTGTCTATATGGGTTCTCCGTAACCATCCCTTCAAATGGGTTTTCCACCACCATCTTCATGATCTTGGATTTAATTTCATACTTGGTCGCTTCGAGCTTCGAATCCGACTCTTGTACCTTTATGTCTTCACATCGAGGGCTAGCGTAATCCCTTAATGATTTCTCCGGTTCTTCCACGGGTTGATTAACGAACTCCATCTAGACAATAAGATAAAAACAAAAACAAAAAAGAAACAAGTGTTTTTCTGATAATATACGTTAGATATAGCGAAAAAAAAGATAAACTAAAATATAAAACTAAGTTAGATGCAAATCAAACGATGTAAACTAACTTGCTCCCCGGCAACGGCGCCAGAAAAAGGGGCTTGTTGACGGATAAAAGACGTATCCCTCTACGATCCGCAAGCGTACGGACCCCACACCTTTTTCACCACGGGATTCCCAAGGTTCTTGTCAATCCGCGGAGCAAGGGGATTACAAGCGTTCGATCAACAACGACACACTAGCTACTAAAACCCTAACTACTATTATACTAGAAAACACTAAACTACACTAGAGAGAGTGATAAACGATCAAGGTAGAAGACACTCGCCCACGGGTCTACGATACTAGAGCATGCAATCGCTTAAAGACATGAAAACCAATCTAATCTACGGGGTTGTGACCACGGTTTCGCCCTTTCCCCCCTCTCGTACTCGTCACTACGCGAAGGTATTCATGACTAGACCTTTGATGGTCACGGTGTATTGAATGGATCCAAGGAAGCATTGGAGCTCGTACTCCCTCTACGGCACGGTTGCAAGCCTTAAGCATTAAAGTATATTCAACACAAGATGATAGATAGATAATCCGACAAAGTGCGATTACATCTCAAGATCGATTACAACCCATGGACGAATGAGAAGATTACCCCATCAAGGTGCTTGATCATGGCACCGTTGATCATGGTTTCCCTTCCGCCGTGTCTTCCTCCTTCTTCACGAGAGGGTGCTTCCTTCGAGGTGGTTGATCTCCCGCCGAGAGATCCTCCTCCTCTCTCTCTAGCTTGTGGATGGCCTTCGGTGCGAATAACTCCTCCCCCCCGTGTTGGCGGCGCGTCGGGGGTTTTAGGGTCGAAGATCCTTCGAGGGCAAGGAAGACGGGACCGAACCGGTGCCGAAGTGAGCTGGGCCGGCCCGCCCGGGCCGGCCGGCCCGAGCCCGGTTTCGGCCGGTTCGGTCGCCCTTTTTGCTCCGTGGGTCCTCGTGCACTTATCTACTTCGCCCCCTCCACTTGGATGATTTTGACGCCGTTATCCTCGCGATCAAGATGGAGGCTCTCTTTGCATGAAGTTTGATCTTTTACGCTTCAATCCCCGGGGGTGTTCCTCGTAGCACTTCGGTTCTCACCACCATCGGAAGTAATTTCAGCGAGCTCATGAACACGAACAAGACTCCATGAATGCTCCTTTGAACTTATTGCGAATCCGTCCTTTATGTCCATGTTTTCCTACATAAACATAACACTTCCAAATGCATGCACAAAGATGAACTTGTTATATGATTAGTGTGCCTAGTGGCGGGTTAGTTCTATAATCAAATCCAAACCAAAGTGTAATGAACATGCTAGGTGCACCAAAATACACCGTCAACAATTAATTAATAATCACTACTTAGCGATGTAATAATATGCTAAGTAGGAAAAAATAAATAATTCAAAAATAATAATGGAACTGATTCACACTCAACTATTATAGAGATTGATTAAACATAAGATGCGGTTAAGTAGTAAAATTAGCAAGATGGTTGCATGGTCTAAAATGCTATTATACGATACTAGAATTATTACTAAACTAAGTAGGATGATAAATGCACCGGTTTAGGTAGTAAAGGAGTTGATTGGTAAAATATGAAGGATAAATAACACACTTTTGCAATACTTGAGGGATGACAAATACACTTTTTTCTTTTAAATAGCAACATAATGTGTGGCTTTATCAACTATATTGATCGAGATGTGAAGGCTTAGATTTTGGTACGAGTGGGGCACTTATATGAGATTGTGCACAAATTATAGTCACAAGAGGCTTGATGTCCCCGGTTTTGAATCACGGCACAATGTGCACACATATTTTGAGTGTGAAAATTGAAAACCTCTCAACTGTAAAAATATGTTTAGTTTTTGGGAGAAATGTAAAAATGTTTAGTTTTTGGACACAAGGTATAATAGTCTATTCTCCCTCCAATAATAGTAAATAATTTGACTCAAGATTCTATCTATGAAATCAAACAAATACAAATATTTTAATGGAAATAAAATATGATAGGACATCTACCCATATATATGACAACAAAGTATTGCCTCCTCTTATGAATAATGAAGGCTTTGATTGGTTTGTCCCGATGATCGAAGGTAGTCTTAATGGGATGGTCTTGGATGGAGCAAATGAAGTCTTAATTTTTTTCTTGACCCAAACCCAATCGAAGTGCTAAATGAAAAAAAACAGTAGGAAACCCAATCTCAACTTAGGCTCTATCCGAGCTTAGCCCATAAGAGAGGCATGTAGCCGCCCATAGGACGGAGGGCATGGTGGAATTTTTTAGGCTAAAAAATGGGTTTTTTCCCCGAAGCATGCGTCGGCTGGCACACATCTAGGTACAATATCACCACATGTTATGTAAAAAAACTAAATTAGGAAGAAATGTCCACTATATTAGAAATAAGAAGAGATTCAAATTGAGCAAAACATCAAATAACACCGACCTGGTTGGATTGGATACGGCACCGCACAATGCACTCACACCACATAACTTAACTCAAGAACATCTGCTGATTGGACTAAGACATTAACACAACATCTAACACCATTAAACTCTACACCACAAACAACATTTACCGGTTGGATTGGGACATCAAGATGACTCTACAACTCAGCTACAATTGAACCTAACACTTCCAACTGCTACTTCATCGGATCACTAATTGCCGCCGCCACCATGATGTGTGCAACATCACCACAAAGACTAGCAATGTTTTTTTATTGTTTTGTTTTCCTTTTTTTCGAAAGAAACCTTCCCGACAACCGTTGCATTTGAGCAAGGATGCTTATACACTATATATGCCGGATGTGCCTAATCAATAAAATAACGACACGTTGACACCTTCAAGAAGGATATGGCACAAACAATCCTATTGTCACTCAACCGAGAAGATTAGATTTTCACCTACAATATTCGGCATGATAGGATGGGGAGGTGCAAAAGGACACCTCCAAGCAGGAAACAACGTCCGCGGATGGGAAAAGCCACGAACACCCGCGTCAAAATCACCTCCAATAAGGCGCAAATGATGATTTAAGCACCACTAAAGCCCTAGCATCACACGCCGAGCTACGAGATGACAACGCGTATGGTCCTACACCACCATTGTTGTTACGCCATGTCGATACCACAACTAGCAATCTAGATGGCGATTGTGGACGGAGTGCAACACCACCCCAACCCGGTGTTGTCGTTGGTGCTACAACCCCACCCTCACTCGCCACAACGTTGTTGTGACTAATTACCAAAGATTGTCACCGAACCGCAAAGTGACCACCATGGCTCATACGGTGCGGATCCGGCAAGCCTTGACCGAGATCCAAGTCACATATACCTCGATCTCCGCAACACCACCAATTAGGGATGTCGTCGGCCGGTGAACACAAGCACATCCATGTAGTCACATAGAGAAGATACGCCTAATATAGGAAAAGAAGAAAATATCGGGTAGGGGTAAGGGGATGGTTTGAGAGGCTACCGTCGCCGCTAGCAATGGTGGATGGCTAGGTGTGCGGCACTTTTTTTGGTGGGCGAGGCCCAATCGCCCCTAAGGGATGATGTAAGGGCCAACAAAAAAGTTTCACATGCGACTCAATTAAACAATCCCGACATGCTTTATAGGTGAGCTTTTAGGATTTAGGAAATTATAAACATCTAGAAAGCAATGAGAGTGTAACGATAATGAGTGTATGGACAAGCTCATATGTGTAGTTGTATCCGGAATATGAAGTGATCTCAACCGGATCACTAGGTCAAGTATCAACCTAATTTGTCATGTTTTTGTTACCATCAAAGTATGTCAATTACCAATAGAGATAGTGAGAAGTAGCAAATGGTGATGTAAAAATTAATATTGTGGTTAGATGCTCAATATGTTGAGACATGAGAATTTTAGAAGACCAGAGTAACGATGTAGTCATAAACATATTGGTGATGTCAGTGTGACAATTTAATATTAACAAACCAATTCAAAATCAAAGTTTTACTTTTATGCACATTCATATAGCAAGATGTTGATAGTGTTCAAAATGAGGACAACACACACTGTTAGAAACACGTAATTTGCTGATATGTCGTGGAATATGATGATGAAAAAGAACAAGCAATACCTTGAGTTAGGCTATTAGGACTCCCTCACGTTCTAAATATTATCATAATTATACTAGCTACCCGCGCTATTTGCGCGGGCTAACTTGCTAGTTTAATTAATATTTCATTCAAAGTTCGACACCTGCCTTCACGCAGTTGATTTTCCTTGCACGAATACCTGTTAGTCAATTGATTTTAATTTTTTTTGGTGTAGTGCATGTATGAATTTGGTTACGTACGTAATTGTTTGCAGGCAAAATCTAAAGCTCGTTTTTACTCTTGTTCTGGTTTGCTTTGAATACTGAATTACTGATGAATGGATTTTTAGGCTTACGGACCTCGGTTTGTTCCTAACCACTTACAAACGAGGCGAATGAAGTTTATACTGGAAAAATGTGGTGGCCTTCCCCAGATGATAGTTACTGTAGCTAGGTACTTACGATATGACATATTGGAACCGGAAGACTCCCTTCGGTGGATCAGGCTGTGTGATAGATTTGTGCATGAGTTGCATAATAGCGACGAACTACGGGGCCTATTTAACTGGATGGACTCCTACCTTCAAACCTTCCCGGATTTACTGAAGCCATGCCTCTTCTATCTGTCTGTTTTCCCACCGAAGATCAGCATCCGCCGGAGTCGTCTGATGAGACGATGGATTGCAGAGGGCTACTGTAGGGACGCAAACCAAGAGCAAGAGGAGACCGCGTTGGAGATGTTTAGGCAGCTTGTGAAGATGAATGTAATCCTGCAGCATATCTGGTCAGAGATTGTAATCATGCCCTTGTGCCGTCTCAATGGTTTCTTCCGGGAGTACATGAAGTCAAAGTCAATGGAGGAGGACCTTGTCTTTGCACTGGAGGGACGTTACAGCAGGGACTTGAAACCAACAGGACGACACCTCACCGTAGGGAAGAAATGGGACAGAAATGAAATTGAGTTTAAGAGAATTAACCAATTTCGGCTACGGTCACTAACAGTATATGGTAGGTGGGAATCCTTCCTGATCTCCAGGAGTATGAGGGTTCTTCGGGTGCTCGATCTGGAAGGCACGTCAGGAGTCAGAGATGTTGACGTGGAGAACATGGTGACGTGGCTGCCTCGCCTCAGGTTCCTCTCTCTGAGAGGGTGCAGAGATGTCACGCATCTTCCCAAATCTTTGGCTGACCTAACGCTGCTCGAGACTCTTGACATAAGGGGCACATCTATAAGCAAATTACCAAAGACTATCGTCAAGTTAAAGAAGCTGCGCTACATCCGTGCTGGTACCCTTGCGCAATTGTGTGATGACACCTGCACCAGCCACACAGAAGCAGCAGCGGTTGAGAATTCTTCACCGCCATCCATCACAGTTCAAAGCATGCCTCCAACAAAACCAGTAGCCCCAGAAGGATCAAATACACCATCCTCTAGTGTTATTGAAAGCATACCACCACCACCACCACCACCACCACAACCAATGGTAACAGCATCTGCTTCATCATCCATCGCAGGCGAAAGCTTACCAGAACCAGCAACAACAGTGACACTAACGGAGAGTTCACCACCACCAGCAGTTGCAGCAGAAGCGGCAACAACAAGAGTGAGTTCATCATCCGCCACCGTTCCGCCATCAACAGTGTCAACGGGAAGGCAACAACGTTGTTCCTTCTTGTCAAAGTTCAGCAAATCAACTGAGGTTGCCGGATCTCATAAGGGCGGCGTCACGGTGCCTAAAGAGGTTTTTGATGAGCTTTTTGCCTTGCACACACTTGGTGTTGTTAACATCAGCGGAGTAGCAGGCTGCAAGGCCACATTCGAGGGGCTCAAGTACCTCGTCTTTCTGCACAAGCTGGGAGTGTCAGGCATCAACCCGAGCAACAGCCAAGAATTTTTTGGTGCAATCTCTGGTCTCATGCGTTTGCAGTCCTTGACAGTGGAACTCGACAAGGACAATCAAGCTGGATGCTTTGATAACACCTCCATGCCTCCGAACAGCCTCGAGAGCCTCAAACTGTCCGGGATCACGGAATGCGAGATGCCTGAGTGGATCTCTGAGCTTCCAGTTCTAAGAAAACTGAGTTTACAGGTGATAAAGTTACTAAGGAATGAGAACTTCATTATCTGTAAGAGTAAGGTACCAAAGAAGCTGGAAATTCTACGTCTATGTTTAACAGGTGGTGGTGAGTTTCGTTTTCACAGAAATGAGAAGATTTTTATGATGCAGCAGTTTGTCAATGACCCGGGTTATCTAAAAGTCCTCGACATTGCATGCAACTCCAAGTTAAAGGCTATCAAGAGTCCGAGGCGATTTGCACCTCATATTAGGGTGCTCAAGTTTAGATGCTGTGGTGTAAAGTCGTCACTTTATTTTTGTGATCAATATTTGCACAGGGAAGGGCACCATGATAATCCCATACGGAGGATGATGAGACTGGAGGAGGTCTGGCTTGGTGGGACCTATGATGTCGCATTCAAGGAGTACTTGGAGAGCGGAATTGCTTCAAGTTATAGTCGACGTAAGCCTGTTTTAAGGCTGGTGGAGGAGCTACTTATATGACAATGCACCTGAAACACCCTGATGGTTATTAACACCCGGCCTGTTGCAGGCGCGCATGCATGCCTTAATACCCCGTCTGAATGTCCATACTTATGAAGGCATATATATCTCTAGTAGATGGATTTGCGTGACTAAGGGGGTGTTTGGGGCTCGCTTTCTGCTCCCGTTTTTCCAAATCTCCGCTCCACTCCACGGGGCCAAACACATCTAGCTCCACGAACTCCGCTCCAAGAAAAACGTGGAGCTGGAGGCCAACTCCACGTTTTTCTTGGAGTACCTCAAGGGGTACTCCACCAACTCCACGTTTTTTATGGAGTAGCACCTCGCTCCACGAACACCACGGTGGAGCTGCTCCATGGTGGAATTCGTGGAGCGGAGGCGGAAAAAACGGGAGCGAGTAGTCCCAAACACCGCCTAAGCTTTGTCCAATTCACATTTCATTACTATTTGTTGCTTCTGTAATTTGTTCTTGTTTACAATAAAATTCAAGCAAACTCAACGCCTCCCCTAGGGAGCTATCTTTTGTGTCTATGGCTTTCTTCCCCTACGTCTCCTCTGCTCAGGCGGACAGCAGATACTAACCGGGCACGTCACCCATCCCTCGCGTCGTCCTTAGGGGCGGCTTGAGGGGTCACCGCCGGTTTTAAATTCCGGGAGGGGAAAAATTTCGGACCCCGGCGAGAAAGACGGGATTCCGAAAATTTCGAATTTTTTATTTTTTTTCAATTTTTCTATTTATTTTAAATTATTTTCCCCCGAAAATATTAAAATATTAGTTTCGGTCGGGAAAAAATAGTTTCGGACCCCACCGGGAAAGACGAAATCCCGGAATTTCGTGGGATCCCGGCCGGGATCGTTTTCCCTTCACCGGTCACCTCTCCCAACCGTCCCCACTCCGGCCACCCATCCCCGCCCGCCACCGCCGGCGGTCATTAGCGACGGTGGCGGCCAGCACGGCGCACCCCAAAGTGCTCCTCGCGTTGCTGCTCCGCCTCTCGTTTCCGCGGTGCCGGCATTCTTCGTTTTTGTTAACACCAAAAATTGTACGGAAAGAGGGCCGACTTGTGGGTCGAGCTTGGTGATGAAATACCATTCGGCTAGGAAAAATCTTCTCGGAGGATTCGGTAAGGGACGCTTGCGGTCGGCAATGCGCCGTCGTTCGGCAAAAGGACCGTTTGCGCTTTTAAAGGGAAGTTCTCGGGAATGCGTGGTGACGTGGCCCGATATAAGGAAGGAACGAGTTGATAGCGTATACGAGATGGACATTAGCGTCGGAGCTTTAATTTATACATTAAATGTTGTACTCGTAGTCGACTAGGATTCGTGTTGGGACAAGGGTACAAATATAAACCCTTGATGTACGTAATAGGGATCGAACATCTTTACAACTAAACCAGCCCCGTGCCAAAATCGAGTCCTTTAGTCGAGTCGTCGAGTTCTTCGAGAGGAGCCATCGATCCGTCGACCTCCGTAAGTACCGGCAACCTTGTATCATGTCTAGTATCATGCGGTGGATTTAGTCCGTGATGCAAGTAGTCTTGTTACCATGCTTAGTATCATGCGGTGGATTTATGCTTGGTTCAAGAGGGTTTCTTGTTAGATCATGAGCCATGCGGTGGGCTAAGATCTAGCTCGGAGCTAGTTATCGGCTCTATTAGATTTGACAAGATCTAATAGATTCATTAAGTTACCATGTGCTTTCTTTGAGTTTTACTTTATGTTTAAATTCATGTAACACTCCTTTGCCCAATTTAGATTGATTAGAATCGGCTTTATCTTTGTTTGTAATCCTTACGTTACATGTTTATATATTTAGCTCAATACGGCACATGGATCACGTGTTCCCAAATAGCCGAACCCGAATCAATCTAAGTTGTCACGTGTTGCGGGTTCAAGCTTGTCGATTTTGTATGAATCTTGAAAGAACCGAGTATCATGCGGTAGATGCAGGTTTTTGGGTTGTTTTAGAGCTAATCATCCGGTGGATTAGATTTCGATTCAATCGATAGGTTTATCATCTTTGGCAATGTTTGTTCCTTCTCCACGGAACCCGATTCGAATTTTGTCATCGTATTTGGTTGTGCTACCATGAGTAAAACGTGTTCATAAGTTTGTTTTAATTAATGCGTGCTTTTAGCCTTCCATATTTAGATTGTATCATGCGGTGGATTAATCTCTTTGTGGTTGGTGGTGTGATTTCAAACAAGTTGTATCATGCGGCGGATTAACTTGTTTGGTGTCATGCTCGACGGGTTTGAAAGTGCCTAGACACACGGTAGACTAGTGTTTTTGGTCTATGCATGCTTATTTATTTCATATTTATAATCATGCTTTTACCTTATTTGCTTTAAATTATTGTTTGTTCTCGAGAATCGGTCACGATCATGTACGAGCAACGCTATTTGAACAAAGACCGATTATTCGTCATGCTTATGTCATCTATTCGGCTAAATCATTTTTCATGTTTAACGACTCCCCGAATGATATTTGAACTCGTCGATAGATGATAGATAGCTTGTTGTAGCTATATATCGTTTTTAATTGGCTTTCTAGCCGTAAATACGGAATCGTTCGGTACCACCCGGCAAGTTCCATGTTTTATCTAACTATTATTGCCTTTGTCGGTTTCAAAATGGTACAAGCAAAGAGGTCGACTTGTGGGCCGAGCTTGGTGATGAAATACCATTCGGCTAGGAAAAATCTTCTCGGAGGATTCGGTAAGGGACGCTTGCGGTCGGCAATGCGTTGTCGTTCGACAAAAGGACTTGTTTGCACTTTTAAAGGGAAGTTCTCGGGAATGCGTGGTGACGTGGCCCGATATAAGGAAGGAACGAGTTGATAGCGTATACGAGATGGACATTAGCGTCGGAGCTTTAATTTAGACATTAAATGTTGTACTCGTAGTCGACGGGATTCGTGTTGGGACGAGGGTATAAATATAAACCCTTGATGTCTGTAATAGGGATCGAACATCTTCACAACTAAACCGGCCCCGTGCCAAAATCGAGTCCTTTAGTCGAGTCGTCGAGTTCTTCGAGAGGAGCCATCGATCCGTCGACCTCCGTAAGTACCGGCAACCTTGTATCATGTCTAGTATCATGCTATGGATTTAAACCGCGGTGCAAGTAGTCTTGTTACCATGCTTAGTATCATGCGGTGGATTTAAGCTTGATTCAAGAGGGTTTCTTGTTAGATCATGAGCCATGCGGTGGGCTAAGATCTAGCTTGGAGCTACTTATCGGCTCTATTAGATTTGGCAAGGTCTAATAGATTCATTAAGTTACCATGTGTTGCTTTGAGTTTTACTTTATGTTTAAATTCATGTAACACTCCTTTGCCCAATTTAGATTGATTAGAATCGACTTTATCTTTGTTTGTGATCCTTACATTACATGTTTATATCTTTAGCTCAATACGGCACATGGATCACGTGTTCCCAAATAGCCGAACCCGAATCAATCTAAGTTGTCACGTGTTGTGGGTTCAAGCTTGTCGATTTTGTATGAATCTTGAAAGAACCGAGTATCATGCGGTAGATGCGAGGTTTTTGGGTTGTTTTAGAGCTAATCATCCGGTGGATTAGATTTCGATTCAATCCGATAGGTTTATCATCTTTGGCAATGTTTGTTCCTTCTCCACGGAACCCGATTCGGTACTACATTTGTATTCGGTTGTGCTACCATGAGTAAAACGTGTTCATAAGTTTGTTTTAATTAATGCGTACTTTTAGCCTTCCATATTTAGATTGTATCATGCGGTGGATTAATCTCTTTGTGGTTGGTGGTGTGATTTCAAACAAGTTGTATCATGCGGTGGATTAACTTGTTTGGTGTCATGCTCGACGGGTTTGAAAGTGCCTAGACACGTGGTAGACTAGTGCTTTTGGCCTATGCATGCTTATTTATTTCATATTTATATTTACCTTATTTGCTTTAAATTATTGTTTGTTCTCGAGAATCGGTCACGATCATGTTGAGCAATGCTATTTGAACAAAGGCCGATTATTCGTCATGCTTACGTCATCTATTCGGCTAAATCATGTTTTCATGTTTAACGACCCCCGAATGATATTTGAACCCTTGATAGATAGCTTGTTGTAGCTATATATCATTTTTAATTGGCTTTCTAGTCTGTAAATACCGAACATGCGGTACCACCCGGCAAGTTCCATGTTTTATCTAACTATTTTTTCCTTTGTCAGTTTCGGGAAAATTGACGGCACGCTTCGGGATCCATCACGTGTGTTAAGCCAGCTTCTTTCGGCTTGCTGTGTGCTTGGCGCGAGGTACGATTTTGCGTCAACACACTTTTTGGCATGCCTAGTGGGACACTCTAGCTAATTCAAGATGCCCGACATTCAAGACGTCATGGATGTCACCATTGATGATTTATCTCCGGAGCAGCAAGTACGGTTGAAAGATGCCATTGACCGGTTTCGGCGAGAAATGCTTGATGTCATTTGGCAAGAACGAAGTGGTGTGTGTAACAACCCGAGATTTTAGGTGTGAAAATTTTGCGAAAATTTTAAAACTTTTTGTTTGGAATTGAATGCTATCAATTTTCAAACCAAATTGCTAGCCCTCTCCTAAATTCTCCACCTTTTCGCCCATTTATAAAAACATAATTTCAAACTATGGTAAAATAAGTGAGTTGGAGTTTTACGGTTTTATTTGGAAATTATTTGAGTGAAGTTTGAATTTGAAAAGTATTCAAATTCAAACTCTTAATCTACTCTTAATCCTTAAACCAAATTCAAAGCTGAACTTCGGGGCCGGGCCGTTTGTCCCTTACTAGTCCAACCCGGCCGGCCCCGGACCGCCGCACTTCGCGGCCCAACAAACGCAGGCGACCAACCGCGGCGGCCCGGGAGCCCATCACCCCCTTTTCCTTTCCTTTCACCCGCCGACGGGCATGGCCCACGTGTCGGCTGCCCTCATCCCTATCTTCTTCTATCCTTTCCCCCGCCTCGGATGCGGCCGCACGGGCGACCCGCGCCACGGCCCGCGCGCGCGGGGATGGGATGCTCGCCCGCCCGGCCGGCCCACACGCCGAGGGGCCGGTGCGCGCACGCACGTGAATCGAGCCGGCCCCCGGACCGAGACTTCCCCTTTTGCCCCCGCATTGCGCACCCTTGTGTCTTGGGCGGCGCGGAGGGAGCGAGGAGAGCCTCGGCCGCCGGCCGGTCCAAGCCGGGGCGGATTGGGGTATTCGCCCCGACGTTCGCGCACCGGCTTCAAAGGCAAGAGAGGGCGGCGACCGGACGCCCAAGACACCAACCCCCATTGGGGTTTTCCCTTCTTCACCCGTGAACACGCCGTGAGAGGGAGGGAGAAGGCGCGCCGCCGCCGCGTCGAGCCGAGGGAAGGTGCGGCCACACCGGACGCCGTTGACGTGCTAAGGACGACGACTACAACCGCCGCCACGAGGAGAGGAGAGGAGGCCGTCCGCGTTGGGAGAAGAAGCCGGACCAGAGCAGGGACGTCTACGCCGCCGTGAACGCCTACACCGCCGTGAACACCTTCGCCACGCCACCGTCCACCCTCGAGCTGGCCACGACTACACCATCGCCCCAACGTGAGCACCACCATGGCCATCTTCCTCTTTCCTCCCTCCTTGATGTCTTCTCTGTCCGGCACCGGCGGCGTTGGGGTGCGCCGTCGGGTGTCCTTGCTCGGATGCCGCCTTCGAGCCGCGCACCGCCGCACCGCGAATGTGTGGCGCTCTCGGGCCATCCATGCCCTCGGGCCCGGCCGTCGCCGCGCGAGGACCATCCGAGATCGCCGGCCTTCGAGCCGAGCTTGTGTTGCGGGGAACACCGTGTGCCGCCGCGCCGCCACAAGTCGCGCCCCCGGCTACCGGGAGGCCGCGCCGGCGAGCGAGGCGAGGCCACGCATGCTATAAGCATGGTTGTGGCCGCCGCACACCTCGCGTGCTCCATGCTAAGCCGCCGCCGCCCGAGCCGCGAGGGACGCCGCCGCGCGCGCGCCGAGGACTCGGGGTGATTTTTGACCCGGCCTCACCGTCGTCGCGCGTGCTATTGTGTGGGAAGGCCGGGCGTGGACCCGTGCGGTCTCTTGCGGGTGAAGGGCGTTGAAGCCGTGCCGCGATGCGCCGGCGGCGGTGGCCTCGAACCCGGCTACGGGTCGACGCGCCGCACGCCGAGCGCGAGATCGCGGGCACGGGCGCTGTCCGGCCGGCGCACCCCGGCGGCGTGCCGCGACCAAGGCGCGGGATCTGTCGCGCGCGTCGCCCCCGGATGCGAAGCACTCAATCCCGACGCCGGCGACGCGCGCGCGCGCCGCGGGGTTGCCCGTGTTTCGTCGAACACTTGGTGGGCATGTGAACCCCCGCGCAGAACGCTAAGTGGTAAATGGGCCGTCGGGCCGGATGCGGGCCTTAAGCCCGGCTAACCGCTATCGGGCCATCAACACCGCACACGGAAATCGGGGGGTCTTCCCCGGACTTCAAACTGCTAAGCTAGCCGGGCCGCGCCCCCCTGGACTAACCGGCCGTGACCCCATAGCTAGCCGGGCCGAGTCCACCGGGCCGATGGCCCGGTGACGCTTTCGGCCCATCTCCGGCCCACGAACCGAGAGACGCTGACGTCATGCTGACGTCAGCAGCCTTTTTAATTAAAAATCCTTTTATTTTTCTGAAATGATTTTCAGAAATGATTTATAAATGGTTTTAATCTTTGAAAATTCATAACTAATTATAGGAAGCTCAGAAAAATATAAAACTAATCTCTATAAATTCATCATTTCGAAACCTTGCTGATTGTAGGTAGTTTGAGCTCTTTTGGATCTTCTAAAAATTGGTTTTTATTTGGAGTTATTGCTTAGATGTGCACCGTATTCTTATATTCGCGTCGAATCTCGTGCCGCAGACCCGAGCTTCGACCAGGAGGACGCGGAGGACCCCGAGTACACTGCTCCGGACGGCGGCGCTTCAACGGCAAGGAAGGTGTCATGTCACTCCCAACCATATAGATCCGATGTTGTTAATTAGATGCTAGTGCTTTACTTTATATGCATTGCTCGTTGAATTGCATAACCGGTTTATTAGCCATGCCTTGATATTTTGTTATACCCCGATTCCTTGTTTTACCTCTCCGCGGGACTAGCTACAGACCCCTAGCTAGTCCCATACCTCAACTATCCATACTTTTGTTGCTTGATTATGGATGGTATTCTCGGGCTTGGACCGAGATGTGGGAGATCTCAGTGTGTTTCTAGCGTGCGTTCGGGTGCGTATCTCCTTTATGTGT
This sequence comes from Cenchrus americanus, assembly GCA_947561735.1. Taxonomy (NCBI): domain Eukaryota; kingdom Viridiplantae; phylum Streptophyta; class Magnoliopsida; order Poales; family Poaceae; genus Cenchrus; species Cenchrus americanus. Next base: position 3,815,358 of record OX387240.1, on the reverse strand, counting down.
TTTGGCGGGAGCGAGCCGCTTGGTTACTAGTGAACGTCCGCCGAGGGAAGATGCGATTTGGCCTCTAACCTAAGGGACGTGTCGTATGGGATGGAGATGGAGAGTGCTCGCTCTCGGCCCCTTAAGGACCGAGTCGACTTACCACCAGATGCAGTATCTACTTTTGTACAAACCGCCCGCCTTGTTATGGGTGGGGTGCGGGGTGAGACTTGTAGTGGATAGCGTCCCTCTTGTAGGTGGATCGGTGTGATCGTGTCGGGAGTGGTCTTTCCCTCCTTAGTAGACTTTGCCCCGGCGAGGCCGGGGAAGGGTTCCACAGCTTCGAGGGACCTCTCGCGGGCAGTATGAGCTCTACCGCGGAGGCTAGGCCAGGCTCGGAGATGCAAGAGGGTACTATCCACTTACTTGGCCTTCAGTCGTATGGTAGGGCCTGGAATCGGTGACGGCGGTTCCGGTCCTATTCGGGCGGGTACGGTTGTACAACCTCTCGCAGTGTTAAACCTATAGCTATAGTCCGTGTCCACCGGTTATGGACAGATCGCTATCTATCGCTACTTCCGACTAGCTACACTTTTCTTGTGTTTCTCTCTCTTCCCCCGAGTGTGTGAGCCGGCTTTGGCCGTTGAGATGTGGGGATAGGAGCGGGGTGGGCCCCACATCACGGATGAGAGTTGGGAACCGGATCGTGGTTGAGATCCGGTGCTTTGGTGTGAAATACTTGAGCGGGGTGTGGACCCCGGAGATGTCGACCTCGGAAGCGGGAGCTTTCCCGAGGTGTTGACATCACCGCCGAATTCTCGCTTACCTTGATCGTTGCTTTGCTTTGCTTTGCTTAAGCCTTCTACGACCGAGTAGGGATAACCCATGCATAGTAGATTATACACCGCTTTTGCCTCTTTGTTGGGAAGGCGACATGACCTACCCGCTTATCGGGTAGACCCCGGTGTCTCGACACGGAGCCGGACTACGACTTCGATAACGATGGATGGGTGGACTAGTGCTCTTCCTACACTCGAGCCGCCCGCGGATTTGGAGCTCCTCGCGCTTTCATGGAGACACTTGCTAGATGTTTTATTTCGTTTGATTCGGTCCCGATGGACTTGTACCGCATGTGCCGAAGAGATGTACTCGATTAATGTAATAAATTAAATGTTGTACTTTATCGCTTTTGTTTTATTCTTTTGTATCGATTTTGGCATTGCTTCGAGACGGGGATTGCACGTGGTAGCCCTCCCGGGACTACCACCGAGGTGCGAGAGAGTCGGGTCTCCGTCCGCGGAAATCCGGTTCGTTTCGGTTGGTATTAGAGCCATGCTTGGGAAGCCATTTCGAACCTTGAAACTTTATATAAACCCCTTGGCTTCCATATGTATATATCTATACTTATATATATGCATTATCTTGATTTACTTTAACTAACTATGCTCTAACAACGTTGTGCGGATGGCGGAGGAAGAGTGGATCCCCCTTGAGTCGGACGGCAAATGGGCGGAGGTTTTTGCCACCTTCTAAGAGAGTGCCCGGAGACGGCGGGAGTGGAGACGGACCGGGTCGGCTACGAGGGGAGGACCGTGGGGCCTCCGGACCGGTGTGCTACGTTCCTGACCGTCACGGTACCGGTGGACCCACGTGTGCCAGAGTTCAAGGGAATAAAGGTGCACTGCTTCGAGTGTTCTACCATGGAGGCACACCAGGTTTGCACACGCCGAGCACTCAAGGAGGTCTGTATCCAGCTTGGAGAAGCTTAAGGACACCCCGTTCAGCGTTCTTCCGACGGGGTCTACGACCCGAGTCGTTGGGACACGTACGACCGAGCTCAGTACCTTGAGGTGACTTCGGAGGAGGAGGACAAGAAGATGCACATCGCCAACCGGTGCATCCTGGCTCAGGACCAGGCGCTCTACTGGGCAGACAGTGAGATCACTTACCCGAGATGGAAGTGGGACAGGTGTCTGCAGCTTGCCCAGGAGCTGGAGCTGGAGAAACTGGACTTAGCGGCACCGACCGGAGCGGTCTCACCGGAGGAACGGTGAGTTGATGCGGCTCGGGCTAGCGGCCGCCCGCGAGCTAGCGCGAGAGCGGGACGCCATGAGGATCTCCACCCCGGAGGCACGGCCGAGGACAACACAAGAGCAAGCACCGGCCACGGTGGAGGCCACGTGCATGGACGAGGGAGAAGGCGGCGAGAGGCGAAGGACTCGTTGGAGTCGGTTGGGGCTACGGCGGTCGACTACCGGGTGAGGACGTGGGACCTACGGGAGGCGAGTCGACACAACTACAACCACTTGTGCTACCTCGGGGGGTTGGTCTACAAGGAGAGGGACCGAGCTGCCGGGACCCGCACGGTCCGGAAGTGTTCCGACCGAGCGGAGACCGAGGGAGGCCGGAGGAGCTCTCGGCACGGCTACCACCGAAGAAGAGGCCTCGGCCGCGAGCGAGAGACCTTTGAGCTATCCCCGACACTTCTTCCACGTCTACGCCCGTACCCGAGAGGCTCCCGGGACACGGCGAGAGATGGACCGCGCTCTTCGGGATACCCGTGACTACTACGGAGGACCGGCGATCGGGATGCGGGTTACCCGGAGCTTACTCACCACCGTTCTACTCTGTTCCACCAGACTCCAGCCCAGAGGCACCCCACAGCACCCCGTGACGAGAGTAGAGTTCTAGCGAGTAGATTCCGAAATGTCTTAATGAGTTAGTTGTAGTGCTACCGCTCATGTTGTCATGTACGTAGTAGCTACCCATGATGTACCATGCGTTAGCGTGATGTGTTGTCGTGTAACCTCGAAGGTCGTTGGAGTAAACCTCGAGGTACACCCCTTTTGTATGGTGGCATTGATTGAGTGACATGGATCTTCATGGTTTTTCTTGAATTTCATGCTTCTTATTTGTCCGAATGAAATTCTCTCGATTGTTAGCGGATTACTCCTTTATAGTAATAACTTTATTAATATTCTCCCTACCACTACCGACTCTTGCAAATGGAACGGATGTCGGGAGCAAGGAGGTCCGGACGACTCCCCGGCCCTTTTCGAGGAGGTCGGCGGGGACAACGGATGGGAGGATGCCCCTAACCCGGCGGGCGCGATGGGTCGCGGACGCCGTGGAGGTCACGCGCCACAAGGAGGACTCCGTGGAGGCCGAGCAGGCCGAGGAGGCTGAGTCGGCGGGCGAGGACCCGTGTACGACGACGAGGGAGCTCAGGAGAAGGAGCTCGAGCACGAGCAGGTACCCGAGCCCGAGGGAGGAGCAGGCCAAGAGCATGGACACGAGGTGCCACCACCGCCACCTCCCCCGAACTTGGCCGACGGAATGGCGGTACAAACCCGGACTCGATGCGGACGATCACCCAGTTGCTAGCTCAGAACAACAACAACAACAACCACAGGGGTCAGCACCGCAACGCACCAGAGGGTTTCCAGAAGAAGGTTGAGAACTTCAACAAGCTGCGACCGCCAACTTTCGACCACTCTGCAGATCCGATGGGCGCGGGCAACTGGTTGCGAGAGATTGAGAAGAAGCTGGAGTTGACTGAGTTCACTGAGGAGGAGTGTGTGACCGTGGCGGTGCACCGGCCGATCGGCACGGCCGGTGCGTGGTGGGACGGCTACGTGACTCGCACCGGACCCGTTGCACATCGGGTGGGACGAGTTCGTGGAGGCCTTCGGGACCCACCACATTCCGCAGGCCGTGATGGACGGGGAAGGCCGACGAGTTCGGGCACCTCAAGATGGGAGGTATGTCGGTGCGGGGAGTACGCAAGCCGCTACCAAGAGCCGATGAGGTACGTGCCGACGACACCGACATAGAGAAGAAGAAGGTTTCTTGGTTCGGGAAGGGACCGCTCAAGGGGATGGCACACCACTTGTCCGCGCACGGCCGCCCGACACTTCGCTCCATTATCGACAAGGCACCGATCGTTGAGAGGTTGAGGCTCGAGTACATGGAGGTCCGAGGAAGCAAGTCCAAGCGCACGGTCCGGGCGGGGACGCTCGGGTCCACCCCGAGAGGCGAGAGGACGAGGTTACACTCGGGGCCACCGGACACGGCGGAGGCACCACGTCACTCGGTCACGGCCCGCGGAGCGAGCCAACCCGGGGGGAGTGGAGGACGGAACAACCGGAGACCGAGACCACCACCTCGGTCGGCCGAGCATAACTAAGGTGACTTGCTTCAGCGTCGTCGGAGTTGGGCACAAGTTGTTCGAGTGTCCGGAACAGGTGCAACCAGGAGGTCAGAACCGCAGCTCTCAATTCCAGACTCCAGCCAAGCCACTAGCACCAGGAGGACAGCCACCACGTACACAGCAGAGGACCGCTCAGCCGCCAGCTACTCGAGGCCGCCTGAACCACCTCACCGCCGAGGATGCAGCAGCCGCACCCGACGTCGCACTTGGTGAGTTCCTTGTTGACTCAATTTTGGCAACTGTTTTGTTCGATACCGGAGCTCAGTTTTTGTATATTTCTACCAAGTTTGTTAAAGAAAGGTCGTTACCAACTAAGCCTCGACCAAGGCCTATCTTGACTAGCTCTCCGCTAGGAGAGAAGAGGAGTACGTTAGAGTGCAGGGGAGTGAAGATGGTGTTTGAGGGGCAGTGTTCACGGCGGACTTGACAGTCTTGGAGTCAACCGGGACGGACGTGATCCTAGGGATGGATTGGTTGGCAAAGCACAACGGGATGGTCTCTTGCAACCCCGGGTTTATAAAACTAGAACACCCCGGTGGGACAAAATTGCGGATCGAACCTCGAGTCCGAAGGCTACTACGATGATGTGCAACATGAGTGGGAAGGAAATTGAAGAAATTCCGGTGGTCCGTGAGTTTCGGACGTGTTCCCAAAGGAGCTTACGGAGTTACCCCCGCAGCCGAGACGTGGAGTTCGTGATTGAGGCGATGCCCGCAGCGGGGCCCGTTGCAAAGAGTCCGTACTCGGATGTCGTCCGATGAGCTAAAAGAGTTGAAGAAACGGCTCAAGAAGGCGCTCGAGCAAGGGTTTGTTCGGCCGAGTGCCTCACCGTGGGGTTCACTCGTGCTCTTCATGGAGAAGAAAGACGGTACCAAGAGGATGTGCATAGACTACCGCACGCTCAACTCGATGAAGATCAAGAATAAGTACCCACTACCCAGAATCGAGGACCTGATGGATAGGCTCAAGAAAGCAAAGTTTTTCTCCAAGATCGATCTGAGATCAGGTTACCACCAGATGAAGATCCGAGAGCAGGATATCCACAAGACAGCTTTCACCACACAGTACGGCTTGTACGAGTTCGTGTTGGTTTCTTTTGGGCTGACCAACGCCCCAGCTTACTTCATGAACTTGATGAACAAAGTCTTCATGGAAGAGTTGGACAGGTTTGTGGTGGTGTTTATCGATGATATCCTGATTTACTCTAAGACTACGGAGGAGCACGAGGAACACCTGAGGGTCGTGCTAGAGAGGCCGAGGCGGCCGAACCGTACGCCAAGTTCGGCAAGTGCGAGTTCCGGGATGGAGAAGGTCGCGTTTTTGGGACACGTGTTGTCGGCGGAGGGGATAGGCGTGGATCCGTCCAAGGTCGAGTCGGTTACCAAGTGGGAGCGGCCGTTGAACGTGACGGACGTCGAGGCTTCCTTGGGTTGGCGAGGTTACTACCGAAGGTTCATTGAGAACTTCTCCAAGATCGCCAAGCCGATGACGGAGAGCTGCTTAAGAACAACACAAAGTTCGAGTGGTCGAAGCGTGTGAGAAGAGTTTCCGGGAGCCGAAAAAGAGACTCACCACGGCCCCGGTGCTTACTTTGCCGGATATCAAGAAAGACTTTGTGGTCTCTTGTGACGCTTCAAAGCGGGGACTTGGATGTGTTCTAATGCGGGAAGGGAAAGTTGTGGCTTATGCTTCCGGGCAGATGAAGAAACAAGAGGAAAACTATCCGACACACGACTTGGAGTTGGCGAATTGTGCATGCACTCAAGATCCGGAGACACTACCCGATAGGGAACAAGTGTGAGCCGTTTTCCGACCACAAGAGCTTGAAGTACTTCTTCACCCAAACGAGAGCCGAACATGAGGCGAGAGGAGATGGTTGGAGCCGATCAAGGACTATGACGTCGAGATCAACTACCATCCGAGGCAAAGCTAACGTTGTGGCGGATGCACCGAGCCGGAAAACATATTGCAACAACCTCATGGTGAGAGAAGAGCAACCCTTGCCTTACATGAAGAGCTAGAAAAGGCGAGGATCGAAATTGTGAACCATGGCCAAGTCAACGAACTGCGAGTGACCTACGACCTGGAGGAACGAATCCGAACAGCTCAGAAGTCGTGTGCAGTGATCAAAGCTTTGCGAGAACAGATGAAAGAGGGTAAAGCGAGGGATTACTTGGATAGATGAGCAAGGCACCGTGTGGTTGAAAGAACGGATCTGTGTACCACAATACAAGGCAATCCTAGGTACTCGATCCACCCGGGTAGCACAAAGATGTACAAAGATTTGAAGACCAGATACTGGTGGAAGGACATGAGGAGAGATATAGCTCACTACGTGGCCTGTTGCGACACCTGTAGCAGAGTGAAGATCGAGCACCAGAAACCTGCAGGATTGCTCAAGCCGTTGGCAATTGCAGTTTGGAAGTGGGAGGGCATCTCCATGGACTTTGTGGTGGGACTTCCCCGGACACCAAAGGGGAATGACTTGGTTTGGGCATTGTGGACCGTTTGACGAAGGTGGCCCACTTTGTACCTGTCAAGACCCAGTACCGAACTGAAAGACTGGCAGAATTGTATGTTGAACATATTTTGAGGCTACACGGAGCACCCAAGAGTATTGTGTCCGATCGCGGACCGCGGTTTGTCGCCAAGTTACGGCGAGCTTTCACAAGCTTATGGGCACCACCCTCAACTACGGCCACGGCTTTCCACCCACGGACGGATGGGCGGTCGGAGAGAGTTAACCGGGTGCTAGAGGACATGCTACGAGCGTGTGCACTCACCTATGGTACCGATTGGGAGAGCGAGCTTGCCGTTTGCGAGTTCTCGTACAACAACGGCTTTCAAGCAAGTCTTCGGATGGCACCCTTTGAGGCCCTTTACGGGCGGAAGTGCGAACCCCGCTAGCTTGGTCGGAGGTTGGAGAGCCGACCCTATCCGGGCCGGCAATCATAGAGGAAGCGAGAGGAGAAAGTGGAGAAAGTTCGTGAGAACCCGAGGATCGCTCAAAGCCGTCGGAAGAGCTACACCGACAAAAGAAGAAGGGAGTTGACCTTTGCGGTTGGAGACCGAGTGTACTTGAAAGTCTCACCGCTCTACGGAACTAAAAGGTTGTTGGTGAAAGGGAAGCTCGCCCCGATGTACGTGGGGCCGTACCCAATCACCCGAAGGATTGGAAGTCTAGCCTACCGGCATGCGTTACCCGAGACAATGGCGAGTACACCCGGTGTTTCACGTGTTACGGCTAAAGAAGAGTGAGAAGGCGAGTGGAAGCTAAGCAAGTGCCCATGGAGTTGCTCGACCCGCAAGACAACCTTGAGTATGCGAGTATCCCGAGAAGATCTTGGACCGAGCAGATCAAAGAGACAAGAAGAACAACCATTCCCTTTTGTAAAGTGTTGTGGAGCAACCATACGGAGCGAGAAGCAACTTGGGAGAAGGAAACGATCTCGGAAAGGAGTACCCTCACTTGTTCACGGAGGAGGTTGAGGTCTAAATCTCGAGGACGAGATTGTCGGTGGTGGGGGAGAATGCAACCCGAGGATTTTAGGTGTGAAAATTTTGCGAAAATTTTAAAACTTTTTGTTTGGAATTGAGTGCTATCAATTTTCAAACCAAATTGCTAGCCCTCTCCTAAATTCTCCACCTTTTCGCCCATTTATCAAAACATAATTTCAAACTATGGTAAAATAAGTGAGTTGGATATTTTTGGTTTTATTTGGAAATTATTTGAGTGAAGTTTGAATTTGAAAAGTATTCAAATTCAAACTCTAAATCTACTCTTAATCCTTAAACCAAATTCAAAGCTGAACTTTAGAGCCGGGCCATTTGTCCCTTACCGGTTCAACCCCGGCCGGCCCAAACCGCGGCACTTCGCGGCCCAACAAACGCGGGCGACCAACCGCCGTGGCCCAGGAGCCCATCACCCCCCTTTTCCTTTTCTTTCACCCGCCGACGGGCATGGCCCACGTGTCGGCCGCCTCTTCCCTATCTTCTTCTATTCTTTCCCCCGCCTTGGATGCGGCCGCACGGGCGACCCACGCCCGCGCGCGCGCGTGGGGGATGGGATGCTCGCCCGCCGGGCGGCCCGCACGCCGAGGGGTCGGTGCGCACACGCACGAGAATCGAGCCCGGCCCCCGGAGCGAGACTTCCCCTTTTGCCCCCACATCGCGCACCCCTGCGTCTTGGGCGGCGCGGAGGGAGCGAGGGCGAGCCTCGGCCGCCGGCCGGTCCGAGCCGGGCGGATTGGGGTATTCGCCCCGACGTTCGCGGCACGGGCTTCAAAGGCAAGAGAGGGCGGCGACCCGGACGCCCAAGCCACCAACCCCCATTGGGGTTTTCCCTTCTACACCGTGAACACGTCGTGAGAGGGAGGGAGAAGGCGCGCGCGCGCGCCGCGCGCCGAGCCGAGGGAAGGCGCGGCCGCACGGGACGCCGTCGACGTGCCAAGGACGACGACTACAACCGCCGCCACGAGGAGAGGAGAGGAGAGGAGAGGAGGCCGTCCGCGTTGGGAGAAGAAGCCGGACCGAAACGGGGACATCCACGCCGCCGTGAACGCCTACACCGCCGTGAACACCATCGCCATGCCACCGTCCACCCTCAAGCCGGCCACGACTACACCATCACCCCAACGTGAGCACCACCGCGGCCATCTTCCTCTTTCCTCCCTCCTTGATGTCTTCTCTGTCCGGCACCGGCGGCGTTGGGGTGCACCGTCGGGTGTCCTTGCACGGATGCCGGCCTTCGAGCCGCGACGCGCCGCACCGCGAATGAGTGGCGCTCTCGGGCCATCCATGCCCCCGGGCCCGCCGTCACCGTGCGAGGACCATCCGAGATCCACCGGCCTTCGAGCCGAGCTTGTGTTGTAGGGAACGCCGTGCGTCGCCGCGCCGCCACAAGTCGCGCCCCCGGCTACCGGGAGGCCGCGCCGGCGAGCGAGGCGAGGCCGCGCGTGCTATAAGCACGGTGTGGCCGGCGCACACCTCGCGTGCTCCATGCTATGCCGCCGGCCGGCCCGAGCCGCGAGGTACGCCGCCGCGCGCGCGGCGAGGACTCGGGGTGATTTTTGACCGGGGTCGCCGTCGCCGCGCGTGCTATTGTGTGGGAAGCCGGGCGTCGACTCGTGCGGTCTCTTGCGGGTGAAGGGCGTTGACGCCGTGCCGCGATGTGCGGTGGCGGTGGCCTCGAACCCGGCCCCTGCGGGTCGACGCGCGGCGCGCCGAGCGCGAGATCGCGGGCATGGGCGCCTCGTCCGGCCGGCGCACCCCGGCGCGCGTGCCACGACCAAGGCGCGGGATCTCGTCGCGCGCGCCGCCCCCGGACGCGGAGCGCTCAATCCCGACGCCGGCGACACGCCGCGCGGCCCGAGGGTTGCCGGCGCTTCGTTGAACACTTGGTGGGCATGTGAACCCCGCACAGGAACGCTAAGTGGTAAATCGGCCGTCGGGCCGGATGCGGGCCTTAAGCCCGGCTAACCGCTATCGGGCCATCAACACCGCACACGGAAATCGGGGGTCTTCCCTGGACTTCAAACGCTAAGCTAACCGGGCCGCGCCCACTTTGGACTAACCGGTCGTGACCCATAGCTAGGCGGGTCGAGTCCACCTGGGCCACCTACGGCCGGTGGCCGCTTTCGGCCCATCTTCGGCCCACGAACCGAAGGATGCTGACGTCATGCCGACATCGGCAGCCTTTTAATTAGAAATCCTTTTCTTTTTACGGAATTATTTTCGAAATGTTTTATAAATGGTTTTAACCTTTGAAAACTCATAACTAATTATAGGAAGCTCAGAAAAATATAAAACTAATTTCTATAAATTCGTAATTTCGAAACCTTGCTGATTGTAGGTAGTTTGAGCTCTTTTGGATCTTCCGAAAATGGGTTCTTAATTGGAGTTATTGCTTAGTTGTGCACTGTATTCTTATTTTTGCGTTGAATCTCGTGCCGCAGACCCGAGCTTCGACCAGGAGGACGCGAAGGACCCCGAGTACATCGCTCGGGACGACCGCGCTTCAACGGCAAGGAAGGTGTCATGTCACTCCCAACCATATAGATCCGATGTTGTTAATTAGATGCTAGTGCTTTACTTTATATGCATTGCTCTGTTGAATTGCATAACCAGTTTATTAGCCATGCCTTGATATTTTGTTATACCCTGATTCCTTGTTTTACCTCTCCGCGGACTAGCTACGGACCCCTAGCTAGTCCCATACCTCAACTATCCATACTTTTGTTGCTTGATTATGGATGGTATTCGGGGGCTTGACCGAGATGTGGGAGATCTCGGTGTGTTTCTAGCGTGCGTTACGGGTGCGTATCTCCTTGATGTGTTTTGGCGGGAGCTTGCCGCTTGGTTACTAGTGAACGTCCGTCGAGGGAAGATGCGATTTGGCCTCTAACCTAAGGGATGTGTCGTATAGGATGGAGACGGGGAGTGCTCGCTCTCGGCCCCTTAAGGACCGAGTCGACTTACCACCAGATGCAGTATCTACTTTCGTACAAACCGCCCGCCTTGTTATGGGCGGGGGTGCGGGGTGAGACTTGTAGTGGATAACGTCCCTCCTGTAGGCGGATCGGTGTGATCGTGTCGGAAGTGCTCTTTCACTCCTTAGAAGACTTTGCCCCGGCGATGTCGGGGAAGGGTTCCACATCTTCGAGGGACCTCTCGCGGGAAGTATGAGCTCTACCGAAGAGGCCGGGCCGGAGCTCGGAGACGCGGGGAGGGTACTATCCACTTACTTGGCCTTCAGCCGTATGGTAGGGCCTGGAATCGGTGACGGCCGGTTCCGGTCCTATTTGGGCGGTACGATTGTATAACCTCTACGAGTGTTAAACCTATAGCTATGGTCCGTGTCCACTGGTTATGGACACTACTGCTATCTACCGCTACTTCCGACTAGCTACACTTCTCTTGTGCTTCTCTCTCTCCCCCGAGTGTGTGAGCTCGGCTTTGGCCATTGAGATGTGGGGATAGGAGTAGGTGGGCCCCACATCGCAGATGAGAGTTGGGGACTGGATCGTGGTTGAGATCTGGTGTTTTGGTGTGGTATCCTTGAGCGGCGTGTGGACCCCAAAGGTGTGGACCTCGGAAGCGTGAGCTTTTCCGAGGTGTTGACCTCACCACTAAATTCTCGCTTACCTTGATCGTTGCTTTGTCGCTTTGCTTAAGCCTTCTACGGCCGAGTAGGGATAACCCATGCATAGTAGATTATACACCGCTTTTGCCTCTTTGTTGGGAAGGCTGCTATGACCTACCCGCTTATCGGGTAGACCCCGGTGTCTCGACACGGAGCCGGACTACGACTTCGATAACGACGGATGGGTGGACTAGTGCTCTTCCTACACTCGAGCCGCCCGCGGATTTGGAGCTCCTCGCGCTTTCATGGAGACGCCGCTAGACGTTTTATTTCCGTTTGATTCGGTCCCGATGGACTTGTACCGGCATGTGCCGAAGAGATGTACTACGATTAATGTAATAAATTAAATGTTGTACTTTATCGGTTTTGTTTTATCCTTCGTATGGATTTTGGCGTCGGCGAGACGGGGATTGCACGTGGTAGCCCTCACGGGACTACCACCGAGGTGCGAGAGTCGGGTCTCGGTCCGCGGAAATTAGGTTCGTTTCGGTATGTGACATCCTGGCCCAAGGCTTAACAGGATTGATAAGGATACTCATACAAACAAGTTGCAACTTTGTTTTCGGAAGCACATCACAAAAAAACTCCAAAGTAAAGTGTGCTTGACTTGGAGCGATGGGTGACCGACCGGGAAGTCCTTCCCGGGTGCGCATGAGTGAGGACAAAGTGCGCAGAAAAGACATGTGTTGGTTTGTGGGGATATTTTTGGGGTCCTAGAGAGCTGCCAGGCGTAGGCGAGCCCGGCCTCGGGGAGGCGGGTCATTACGGTGTGCCATACCTCAAGTCCGATATGCCTAGGGTTCTCGTTACCGGGGGAGCCCGATTCCTCATCTGCTCAAGAGAAACAGGGAGGTCTTGAATGCTTTTCGGGAGACTATTGACAATGTAATGGTTAAGCATCATCTTGCTTTTCCGAATATGTTCAAGCGAGATGATGGTTGGAGTTTTTGGCCCGGGCATGGACGGGATGCTTAGTCGAGTATCCCCTCAAGCATCTACTTGTGGAAGTTGGAGAAACCGATCTTGCTCAACCGGTTCAAGATGTAAGTGCTCAACCGCCACCGCAAAGCCAACCAATCCAACCGCCTCCGCAGCATGGGAAGTCAACCGGTCCGGCCGCCTCTACAAAGCAATGGAGGTCGCCCGGTCCAACAACCGAACTCGTATCGTGCAAATGGGCCTACATATGGAGATCCGGCGCTCGGTTCATCGGGACCGCCACCTAACTCTACTTACAAGATAGCCCCGGCTAACAACGAGTACAGAAGAATATGTATGGCGGGGGATATTCGAAGTCATGGACTATGGCGCCATTGATGCTTTCCCAAACCCTGGATATGGTATAGGCTGCGGGAATGCCGGATGCTAATGATGATATCTTGGTGCTTAGCTTTAAAGAGATGGCTATGAACGGTTGAGCAAGGACCGAAAAGATCACACCGAGATAGAGCTTGATAAAGAACATCTAACGAACGTTTTGCATATGTGAAACACAAAAGACTATGTGCTAGGTTTATTTTTAATTAGCAAAAACATATGATAGGATATTTCATAAAGAAAAGCATCCTAGGTTGGAATTAATTCACATTAGACTTTATTTGCAAAACCGTAGAAAGAACCTAGTCAAGTTTTATTCATAAATGTTTATGTATAAATTATACCAATTAAACATTTAATTTGGAAAAGATAAACTATACTAATCATCTAAACGTAACTTTGTAATTCGGGTTGATCATATTATTATTAAAAACATCATGGCATTAGCATTAATCAAATTAACATTTATCATAAAAGCCGGTGTAGGCCTATCAACTTTTAATTAGAAAAGTTCATTAATTATTAAGCAAATTAATCTTTGGTTTATGAAGAACAAGGGAAAATATCTAATTAGATTTTATTTGCAAAAGCATGTGAGAGTAACATTAATCAAATTAAATTTGATTATGAAAACGGTGTATAGATCTATATTGCTTTTATTAGAAAAGGAATGATTAATAAACATTAACAAAATTAATGCCAAATTAATTTTCAGAAAAGATGCATGATGAAAACACACCACTAACACGTGCTTTATTTTATTATGAACCTAACGCAATTTGAACGGATTAAAACGGAGTAAAAACAAAGAAACTATGGAGAAAACATGATTTGAGGGCCTAGTTGTGATTAACTATAGATCCGGAGGGCTAGCGAGAAAAGATACTCGAGACACATCAAATAGTGCTCGTGAAAAGGACAAAAGACGAGGGTTAGATCCGAAAAAGACTCGGGTGGGGTTTATGTGTGAAAGGTGGGATTTCCGTAGGGGTTATGGGCAAAAGTTGCAAGACACAAGAATTGATCTAAAAATTACACAAAAAGCCGGGGGTCTAACCGTAAGAGAAGGAGGTCTTCTTTCTCCTCTAGTCAAAAATGAACGAGAGGGGGGTCGGGGCGATGGGGGTGTACGGGGGGCGTGGGTGTTCCAATCGCCGGGCTCCGGCGGCTAGGGGCTCGGATTAGATGCCAAACGGAGAGAGAAGATCGAGGGGATCGCGATGGTGTGCTCACCGGCGTGGGAGACGAACGGGAGGTGGCCGGATTTTGGATGGTGACGGACGGTTGATCGGTGGACAACAACTCGGACGACCAAATTGCCGGCGACACGGGCATCAAGGGGCATGAGTGAGGCGCGGGATTGGAAGAGGAGCCCAAGAGGAGCGTGTGGATGTGCTCACCGGCGGCGGGAAGAAGGGGGACGTCCCGAATCATGGCCGGCGGCGGACGGCTGATTCGGGTCGGGCTTCAAGGCTGCGGCGGCGAACCGGTGGACCTCCCGGGACGGGAAGCGGCTCCTTGGACGCGGCTCGTCGACGTGGATCTCCCGGTGGTGCTCGTTTACCCGAAGGTTGATGGAGGCGACGAATCGGCGGCTTGCGGCGGTCGAGCTCGATTCCCGGCTTCGGCGGCTTGGGCGGCGGTTCTATGCGGGGGTAGCGAGGCGGCGTGGGATGAGCGGGGAGGCTAGGGCACGCGGTGGCCGGGGCGCTATCCCCTTTGTAGGGTGCGGGGTGGAGCTCCGGACCGGCGCGCACGCCAAGGAGCGGCGGCGGCCATGGCCATGGCTCTGCCTGCTGGCCGGGGGTGGCCGATGGGCCTTGCGGACACGGCGGGCGGGCGGGATGGACGGGGTCGGGCCTACGGGCTCGGCCCGGATAGGGAAGGGATAGTTTTTTTTCTAAATTTCCGAATTTATTTTTAATGCGAAAACAATTACGGTAAAGACTAGAAATTGTTTAAAGCCACAAAAAATACTCGAAAATCACAAAAATTCCGGGAAAATTCTCGGAGACACATTGGGACATGAACAATCCGAATAAAGTATTTGGAGCTCATGAAATAGATTTTAGAGCCTTCTAATAAATAGAATAAGCTCGGGGAAAATGAGAATAAATTCGGAAAATCCGGAAAATTCTCGGAAGGGTTTGGTCGGCACTTCGACGCATTTTTGAAACCTTTTGCACTCAAGAAGCACCAAAATGCATCGGCATGAATGCAACACTCACAACCTTTTATTTGATTCGAAAAATCAAACAAGGGTTTTTTTCCTATACTATATTTTCTATAAGGAAAAATAAATGTTGGAAAAATTTAAAATTATGAGAAAATTTGTTATTTAATTATTCTCTATATTCACATCCCGAAATTGGAAATTTCGGGGTGTGACAACTTTGCTACCCTAATAGTCGTCGCCGCCTTCCTCTCGCCACCCACGCACCTGTCACCGAACGGTCCCCCTCCTCTGCCCTCCGGTGGCCTCGTCGGCACAGGTAGGGAGAGGAGCGGGACCCGTTTTCTGTAGGTTTAGTTTTTTCTTCTAGGTTTGGTTTTCAGCGACATCAACAAGGTGGTGGTGAAGATGATGCTATGGAATAAGGTCTCTTCGGCCTCTTCCTACCTCGACGACGTTCTTTACGGCGCCGGCGAAGGGCCAGTGAGAGTTGGTTCGCCGCATCCGTAGATTATCTTCGGATCTTTGCGGTTGAGGAAAAAGAAAAAATCAATCATTTTTCTCTTTAGTTCGGGGAAAAGCACCGCTTGATGATAGACCAATGTTTGAAAATAAAGTCATTGAGACAAACCTTATTTTCAAGCATTTGACAATGAGACACTTCCTTAATTTTAAACCGAAGGAGTACTAACCTTATTATTTCAGCTACGGAGCTCGCCACCGAGACGAAGGCAAACCAAAAACTTGCTAGTAGATAGTCACCATGGATGAAACGAACCGGATTTCCGCGGACGGAAACCCGACTCTCTGCACCTCGGTGGTAGTCCCAGGAGGGCTACCACGTGCAATCCCTGTCTCAGCGATGCCAAAATCCATACAGCAAGATAAAACAAAACAAATAGAGTACATCAATTTTATTTATTACATTAATCAGGGTACATCTCTTCGGCACGTGCCGGGTACAAGTCCATCGGGACTGAATCAAACAGAAATAAATCGTCTAGCAGTGTCTCCATGAAAGCACGAGGGACTCCAAATCCACAGGCAGCTCGAGCGTATAAAGAGCACTAGTCCACCCATCCGTCATTATCGAAGTCGTAGTCCGGCTCGTGTTAGAGACACCGGGGTCTACCCGATAAGCGGTGTAGGTCATGTCGCCTTCCCAACAAAGAGGCAAAAGCGGTGTATATTCTACTATGCGGGATTTACCCCTACTCGGTCGTAGAAAGCTTAAGCAAAGCGAAAGAAAGCAACGATCAAGGTAAGCGAGTTCGAGTTGTGAGGTCTACACCTCGGGGAATCTCACGCTTCTGAGGTCCACACCTCTGGGGTCCACACCCCGCTCAAGGATACCACAACAAAGCACCGGATCTCAACCACGATCCCGTTCCCAACTCTCATCTGCGATGTGGGGCCCACCTGCTCCTATCCCCACATCTCAACGGCCAAAGCCGGGCTCACACACTCGGGGAGAGAGAGAGAGAAGCACAAGAGAAGAGTAGCTAGTCGGTTGAGAGATCGAAAGAGCTGTCCATAACCAGTGGACACGGACTATAGCTATAGGTTTAACACTCGCGAGAGGTTGTAAACCGTACCCGCCCGAATAGGACCGGAACCGACCGTCACCGATTCCGAGCCCTACCATACGGCCGAAGGCCAAGTAAGTGGATAGTACCCTCCTGCGTCTCCGAGCACCGGCCCGGCCTGCGCGGTAGAGCTCATATCGCCCGCGAGAGGTCCCTCGAAGATGTGGAACCCTTCCCCGACATCGCGGGGCAAAGTCTTCTAAGGAGGAGCAAGCCCACTCCCGACACGATCACACCGATCCGCCTACGGGAGGGACGCTATCCACTACAAGTCTCACCCCGCACCCCCCACCGATAACAAGGCGGGCGGTTTGTACGGTAAAAGTCATCCAAAGCAAGGTCAACCGACGATCGGTCCTTAAGGGGCCGAGAGCGAGCACTCCTCATCTCCATTCCGCACGACACGTCCCTCGAGTTAGAGGCCAGATCGCATTTTCCCTCGGCAGATGTTCACCAGTAACCAAGCGGCTCGCTCCCGCCAAAACACAACAAGGAGATACGCACCCAGAACGCACGCTAGAGACACACTGAGATCTCCCACATCTCAGTCCAAGCCCAGAATACCATCCATAATCAAGCAACAAAAGTATGGGTAGTTGAGGTATGGGACTAGCTAGGGGTCTGTAGCTAGTCCCAAAAGTAAGTTAAACAAGGAATCAGAGTATAACAAAATATCAAGGCATGGCTAATCAACTGGTTATGCAATTCAACAGGGCAATGCATATAAAGTAAAGCACTGTACTAGCATCTAATTATCAACATGGGATCTACATGGTTGGGAGTGACATGACACCTTCGTTGCCGTTGAAGCAGTCGTTGTCCGGAGCAGTGTACTCGGGGTCCTCCGCGTCCTCCCGGTCGAAGCTCGGGTACCGCGGCACGAGATTCGACGCGAACGTAGGAATAGGTGCACATCTATGTAGTAACTCCAAATAGAAACCAATTTTTAGAAGATCCAAAAGAGCTCAAACTACCTACAATCGGCAAGGATTCGAAATTACGGAATTATAGAAATTAGTTTTAAATTTTTTCCGAGCTTCCTATAATTAGTTATGATTTTTCAAAGGTTTAAACCATTTTTAACTCATTTCCGAAATTACTTTTGAAACGAAAAAAGGATTTTTAATTAAATTACTCGCCGACATCGGCATGACGTCGGCGTTCCTCGGATAGTGGGCTGTTAGTGGGCTAAAAGTCCCACCTGGGCCGAAAGTGGCCCGGTGGGGCTCGGCCCCGATTAGCTAAGTGGCCACAACCCGGCTAGCTCGGCGGGGCGCGGCCCGGTTGGCTCGGCGCGGGCCGTAGTCAAGGAAAGCCCCTTGATCTCTTGCGCGCGGCGCCGCCGAGCGATTAGCGGGCTGGCGCCTTAGGTGGGCCTTAGTCCCGCCGGCGGCCCGCTTGAGGTGTTAGCGACACGCCCCTATCACGCGCGCCTACCAAGTGTTCGACGCCCGGCCCGGCGTTCACCGGCGGCGAGCGGCGCGTTGCGGCATCGGGTCCTCGCCCCCGGCGGCCGGCAATCCTCCGGGCGACTCATTTGTACCCATCCGGCATCCCTACGCGTCCAAGACGCGACCCTTGGGTCGCCATGGTCGACGCGCGGCGCGATCCGCGCCGGGCGCCGACGCGGCGGCGGGCGGGCTAGCCGGCCTTCGGCCTAGCCGTGACCTCGTGCCGGGGGTGCGCGGACCACTAAAGAGACGGCGCGCGGTCGGCCACGGTCGCCCGCACGACGCATCACAAAGGAAGCCGAAGTGCGGCCCGTGGCGGCACGGCGGCGCCTGCGTTCTGCACACGGAGGCGCGGCACGACCGCCGGCTTGCGAGTCGTCGCGCGTCGACGAGCGAGCACAAGGACATGAAGCGTCCAGGAGCTACAAGCCGTAGAGGGTGACTCCTTGCGCGATTCGGGCCGGGCATGTAGCCAAGCCGGAGTGCGGCGCGTGCGTGGCCACGGCCGGTGCTTGCGCACGCGCGGCCTTGCCTTGCCCGCTCGGCGCGGCCATCGGGTGACCGCAGGCGCGGCGCGAGGCGGAGCGGCGGCACATCCGATCGTCCTCGCACAAGAATCCACGACACGACGGCCGGTCCCATTCACGTTCCTCGCACGGCGACGGCGGCGCCCAAGAGCACGAACGGCTCGGAGCCCCCTCCGTCGTGGTACGGCGGTTCCGCGGCACGATGGCCGGCACCCGAGCAAGATTTAGAGGGCGACGCGTCTCGACGTCGCCGGGAGCATCACGGGGAAGAGACCATGGGGAAGGAAAGAACGGGGCGGCCGTGCGGTGCTCATGGTGGGGCGGCGATGTAGTCGTGGCCGGCTCGGTGAAGAAGTGCGGGCGGGGCGGGGTAGATGTCCACGACGGCGATCGTCCTCGGCTACGGCTCCTCGCTCCCGGGCCGGCTCGCGTTCCCCCTCCCCCGCGCGGCGCGCGCGGCGCGCGTCCCCTTCCTCTTCTCTTCGGCGCAAGCGAGGCGAAGGAGAGGGAGAAAACCCCAATGGGGTTTGTGGCTTGACAACCGGGACTCGCCTTCTCGGTGGTTTTGAAGCGAGGCGGCGGGCAGCACGGGGTGATTTGCCCCCAATGCCCCCGGCCGTTTGCGGGGGCCGGCGGGGCACCCGCGCCCGCCGCTCAAGCCACGCCTCGGGGGTGCGCGGCGTGGGGGTAAAAGGGTCATTGCCCCTCCCCCCGGTCGAGTCCGACCCAAGCGCGTGCGCACCGGCCCTCGGTGTGTGGGCCGCCCGGCCGGTGCGGGCCGTCCCGTCGCGCGCGCCCGCCGTGTTGCGGCTCGTCCGACTCGGCGGTGGGGAAAAGTGAAGATGGAAGAAGGTGGGTGCGGCCGACATGCCGGCCCCACGCGTCGGCCGAGAAGGAGTCGATGAAGAGGGTAATGCGCTTGGTAGGCGGCTACGGTAGATGCGGGCCGGGCCGGCGAGCCGGCTTAGAGGTATGGCGGCCCATGTTAGCGGTTGGGATTTTGGAAATAAGCAAAAGAATAACTTAGGTTTTTGAGTTTGAATTTGAATACTTGCCAAATTCAAACCTCACACAAATAAATCCCAAATAAAACCGAAAAATCCAACTCACATAATTTACCATAATGTGAATTTATATTTTTATAAATGGGGCAAAAGGTGGAGAATTTAGGAGAGGGCTAGCAATTTGGTTTGAAAAATTGGTAGCACTCAATTCCAAACAAAAAATTTTAAATTTTCGCAAAATTTTCACACCTAAAATCCCGGGTTGTTACAATGGATCATCATGAGTTCATGACAGTCTGCTGCCGCGCCGCCGCCGGGATGACCTCCTCCGCGGAGGCCGTCGGTAAGCCGCGGCGCAATACTATGTACGCCTTCCTCTACGCCACCCTTGCCTCCATGACAACCATCTCTTCATGGGCTACGATCGTTACCCGCCCACCGTCTCACCTCCCCCGACGCCGATCTGTGCCATTTATGGGCATATGTTGTGTGTGTCGTCACGGATATCGCGCTCATGAGCGGCGCGCAGTCGTTCATCCGGAGGACTTGGGCTCGTCCGACACTCAGATCGAGGTCCTTGCGGGCTCGATCAATGTGTTCATGCTCGTGTCCGCTCTCGCCGCCGGCTGGGCGGCAGACCAGCTGGACCGCCGAGGCACATTGGTGCTCGCCAACTCGTTCTTCATGGCCGGCGCGCTCGCCATGTCGCTCGGCGACAGCTACGCCGCGCTCGTGTTTGCGCGTTTCGTCACCGGCGTCGGCTCCGGATTCTCCCTGGTCGTCACCTCCGTGTACAACGCCGAGATCTCGCCGGCGTCCATGCGCGGCTTCCTGTCGTCCTTTCCCAACGTAGGATCGCACTTATATATACATATATATATATTGCACGTTGCATCGCCTTTTCCAATTACAAAGCTTGGCTTAATTTGATTGTTGGTTAGTGTGTATCGATCATGCGAATGGGAAATTTAATTCCCCTTGACTTCGGTCGAACCCGGGGATAGGAATATCTCCGGCCATACTCCCCCGGTTGTTAACACCGGAGCCTCCACCCATCAAACCGGAGACCGACCCTTCAAGTTTGAGAGGGATTGGCTGCTACGAGATGGTTTTTGTGACATGGTTGCAAAAATTTCTCGGCAATCCGAAACGAAGGCTCCACCCCCCCCTTGAACGCCGGCAAGCTAAGATCCGTAGACTTAGCACTTAAGGAGATGGGCTAAACACCGGCGGGTCCTACGAAAGGAGAAAAAAGATGTTATTATCTGTTTTAGATAATCCGGATAAGAGCAACTCCAACGGCCTAGCTAAATTGGTTGGACTAGCTAAATTTTAGAAAAAATCTCAAAACGTCCTTGCAACGGACTAGCTATCCGGCCACATCGCTATCCCGGCTAGCTATTTTGGTCGCCCTGCTAGCCAAAGATTGCTAGTCGCCTCTCGCTCGCTATCTCCCGCGGCCCACCTCGGCGCTCGCCGGGGGATTCGTGTCCGCCGCCGCTCCCCACGGGTGGCCTCGCCGGGGAGCCGCGTCCCCGCGGGCGGCCCTCGTCGGGGAAGTCACGCATGTCCGCGGTACCGCTCCCCCGCCGGTGGCCATCTCCGGGGAAGCCGCGTCCGCCGCGGGCGCGTGGTGTCCGCGCGCGCCGCTCCCCGTGGGCAACCTTGCCGGGGAGGCGCGTCTTCGCGGACGACCTCGTCGGGGGGAGCCGCGTTCGCCGGGGCGGCCTCGCCGAGATGCCGAGGGAGCAATGTTTTCCTCTTCCGGCAAGAAGAGCGGCTCAAGAAGATGCGTCCTCTTCGCGGTGTCAACGCGCTCACGGCATCGTCGGCGGGGGAAGTGCGGCGGCACCCGAGCGGCAACCCCAACACCGCCCGGGGGCGGTACGTGTACATCTTGCACTCCATGCCGCCGCGGTTCGCAATGTCAACATCATCCGCACCTTTCGCGAGACGAGTACCGGAAGACATGTGCGGGTTCTCCGATGAACACCGGCCTCGGCCGCCCGATCTCCAAATTGACGGTGGCGGAGGGATCAAATTGAATTTGGACCTCATCGGGGACCAAATCAACCGCGAGCGAGGACGAAATCGTCCGCCGAACTACGGCGAGGGACCAAATTGACGGCGATCGGCGAGCAGGGGACCAAATCGACCGCGAGCAGGGGGCGGCGGCCGGAGGACGGGCGGCGACGGCCGACCCGAGTGGCCATGACAGAGGCACGCGAGAGGGACGGCCGGGCGAGTGTGGGCGGGGGCGGCCCGCCGGAACGGAGGCGAGGCGCGCTGCGGAGCGAGGCGTGTAGGAGTGGACACAGGGGGGAGAATGAGAATGACATGCGGGAGCCACCCGGCATTGTATATAAAATGAAGTCCGATTTGGCTAGTCCGTTGGAATTGACCGTAATTTAGAGAGTGCTTCTTACCTAAATGACTAGCTAAATGAGAATATAAAGGGTAAAATTTAGCTAATCCGTTGGAGTTGCTCTAAGAAGGCCGAAAGTAGCCATTTATCCGATCAAGAAATCAATCTCAAGCATTATCTAAAAGAAAGGCTAGTTTCTCTGTTCTTGGTTTTGAGTGGAAAAGGTGCTAAATTGCTAAGGAAGCTCGAATCACTTGTTCACCCGAGGCATAAAAATCCGCAAGTTGGCATTTGAAATTCTCTCTCAATTTGAATCTAATTCAAATTCTCGCTTTAGCCATATTTTAGAGGGTAGACCCATCTACAACTTTCATATCTACCGGTTGTGAAGTTTACATGTAACTTTTTGAGATTTGTGCGAGCAAACGGGGGCACATCGCTCGGATCGGGCCGAGAGCGCGCTCGGGCGCAACGCCACGCGTCGCCGCCACGCCACGGCCGGACCTCGAAGTTTGAGCGTGAGCACGGTATGCGTTAGCACCGCACGCACCTCCGGGCCGTGTCTCGGCGGGAGAGCCCGCGCGCCACGCGGTGTGCGCGCGCTCGCCGCGGCACCGTCGATCCGCCCGCCGCGCCCGCACGCCGAGGCTCGCCATACCGCGCCTTAACGCGTCGGTCGCTTCGCCATGAAGCGAATATGCCACTACGTGCGCATATCGGCTATAAAAGCCCATCGTTGTGGCTCCCGCGCGAGAACACCGCGGTCCGCCGCCCGCCATTGCCGTCGCCTCCGTGAGCTCGCGTCTCCGCTAGCTTCCGCCACCGGCCAACCATTCCGACCTCTTCCCTAGACCCTAGAAAAGCTACCATGGCCGCGCGTTGACCTCCACCGCCTCGAGCCTCGCCGAGTCCGTGTGATCGCGGGTGTGCCGCCGCGGCCTCGTCGCCGCCGCTCGTCCGAGGCCTCCCCGACCACGCCACCGCCACCAATCGGCTAGGGGTGAGCTCAATCGTCCACCCGTGCCACTTGTTGCCCCGATCCGGCCCCACCTTGCCGTCGGCGAACCTCCCCGCCACCGCAAGGGTATGGATGTGAAGTCCAGGGACCCATTTGTAAATCGGGGACTCGATTGCAACGAAAGTTATCTTAGTTTCTTTACCGCTAGTCCAGTGCATTAGAAAATGCCTAGAAATTCACAGAAAATTCATAAAATTGCAAACCCAATTTTGCTAGACTCCCGGTGAAAAACACTACAACTTTTGTTAAACTTGTCTAGGCAGTTTCCGATAATTTTTGCATAAAAAATAGAAATGTGAAAACCTAGATCTGTGATATCTCAAAATCCATAAGTCCTCTCGTAGCTAATTTCTGTATATGTTGTGTGATATGTTATGATTGGACCCCGTACCAAAAATTGCACAAAGTTATGTGGCAAATCTTTTTATATGAATTGTTCTCCACTTATGCGAGAATCTATCTAGATGATTTTTGTAGCTAAAACTAGTTATGTTTTTGTGTCCAACTTCGCATGTGGTCTCCTTATGCCAAAATATACCTCCGGTGAATTACTCATTATTTTATAATTATCAAAAGTATTTATTCTTGATATATGCTTGATTTTCCTTGTAATTTAATAATGCAAGATCATTGGTAGTTCTAGATGTACATGCTGCATTCTTAGGATGGTCTTGGACCGAGAGCATGTGTAAGAAAGTTTGGATCAATTGGATACTTATTTATTTTTGTACACATTTATCTTACTTAAATGGCTAGCCTTTGTTATTTTCGGTATGTTTAATGTTCTAGCTTTTCCAAGCCCGCATGTGTGTTCGGTGGCTTGATATAGGTGTTTTGGTGCTTAAGAAATCCTCCACTGAATTTTAGTTATTTATTGTTTGAATAAAAGCTTTGGAGGCAATTGTAGGTTTAATGTTTTATTAAATAGGAAAATGTTCCCTTTTCCTTGTAACCCTTTCTAAAATGGTTGCATAGATTATTTAGGATCTATGAATACGCCCCTTGCTGTTTTAGGAATGTAAGTGGAATTAATTAAATTTTTGTGCACACCTTTGCTGTTGAAAGGTGGAATAATAAATCCTCACCTGGAATAACAATCTTAAAAGAAAACGTTAATTAAGTGTTTATTAAAAGAAATAAACTTATGCTTATCATAACCTTATTGAAAAAGAATTAATAATTAATTATTTGTTAAGGTGAATGTGGCCAACAAGAGTTGGATAAAATAATTAGTCTATCACATCACGAACCCCGCATTGCATTCCGTGTAGACCTTCCTAACGGTGACTACTTGCTCGTGCCGAAGACGAGGAAGGAGGAGTTGCGGCGGAACCGCGATACGTGGAAGTGATCGAAGACACCGAGGGCCCTCGGTCCTAACCCCGCCGACGAAGGCAAGCCCCGGTGCAATTAACCAAGTATTTTAAAATTCTTATACAACTATCTATAGATGATTGTGCATTTACGTTCGGAGTTGATATGAAGCCCTAGATGCATGATCCCTAGGTACCTTTGTCTTTTACTAGTATGATAGGTCGATAGTTGCTATGCTATATGGCCATTACAAGTCGGGTAATGATGTCACTAGCGAGAATAGGTTCTTATGTTGGAATCATAAGATCTCCTTAAATGGATTGCTCATTTGGTAAGATCATGGGATGTGGGCTCCGATCCAATGGCTTTCGTGGGTTAAGTGTTTGAACGTACTAAGCACTTGTTGGGAATGGGACCGGTAAGCCTAATACCTTAATGACGCGATGAGAGATCTTACTATTACTAATCTTGGGATGCGTCTCACGGCCTAGCTACCGGTGGTGCATGGTGAGTCCGGGTGCTTCGCGGGGTATACCGGATAGCCCGTACCAAAGATCGTAAGATTCGATCCCGATCCGAAGAGTTTTGGGAACCGCTTGGTGGTTGTCCTCACGGGGGCATCCCACCGTGTGTTTAGGTCTACCTTGCAAGGTTTAAATCAACCGGTTGTCGGCCTCTCACCGTTATCCGAGACTACTACCTCCACCGGCCATGAGATCCCTAATGATGGAAGTTGAAGAATAATATGCTTGATTAATTGTATTGCACAACTTATGCTTGCAATAGTTTGCCAACCTAGAAAAGAATAACCAACTAGAACTTGTGCTAAAATCTTGAAAGTAAGGACATACTCTTTGTTGCTTTTCGCAAAAGAAACCCCGAAAGGCCAAAAAGCCTATCATGTCTAGAGTTGGTGAAGTAGTTATCACCGACGGGTAAGTCTCGCCGAGTATTAGTATACTCGGCCTTGCTATAATCCGTTATTCCAGGTAATGCCTTTGGTGATGTGTGGCCCGAGAGATCCCGCCGGCCGGGAGCCGGAGTGGGTGGAGGACGATGAATGAAGGCATCATGGCCGGCCTCCCGTGGTGTTCTCGTTTCCCGTTTAGTTTCATTCTGCTCGTTTTAAAAACTCGAACTACGTGGTCATGTAAAAGACTTCGGTTTGTAATAACTAAACCCTTCGGGGCAAATTTTGTATGTTAATTATGTTTATCTCTAGACTCGCCTTCGCGTGAGTTTTAATGCATATATGTCGATCCTTGTTGTTGTATAAGTGATTTACCGGGCGTTAACCCAGGGACTAATGACAGGATGATACTTTATTATTGCTTAATGACCAAAGTGGATTGGTTTAGGCGATAGTACGGTATTTTCCGGGTGGGTTGTCACATGGACATCACATGGATTCAAGGGCCCGCTTATCCCCCAAAACCGTCGGGAAACTTGGCGTTCACGAGGGAGTGACTTCGGGGCCCACTAGTCGGCCACCACGAAGAAGCACAAGGCGCCACGTGGTGCCGTGGTTTCGGCCGAACCATGGATCGGCCGAGCCGACTTTGGTTCGGGCGATCTCGGCCTTCCACGTGGTAGCTCATGATTGGTCCTTGGTTGCAACCCCGGGCGTTTTGAGGCACTTTGAGCCCTGGAGCAAGCTCCCCTCTTGCTTATAAATAGAAGGGGAGGGGCCTCATTCTTGGACACACACTTCTTCTCCTCCTCTTCATTTTGGTCTTGGAGCCTCTCTCTTTAGGAGAGGAGAGCTCTTTGTATAGGATTAGTGCTAGGAAGTGAAGTGGGAGGCTTAGGGACAAGTCATGTTCGTGACATCTTCCTCAAGAACGATCCTCAATCGTGTCTTTGTTCTTCATCTAGACTAAAGTGAGTATTTCGAGATTTTCTATTTACACTGAAGTCGTATGCATGCTTAGTTGCATTGTTCTTGTGTTCTTCGTTTGTTCTTGGTTTAGAGGCTTGTGTTCTTCGAACACAACCCTTTCGATCTAGTAGACTTATATCATAAGTTTGCATCTAGCTTGCTAGCTTGTATTTTAGAGTAAAGTTGATGCTCCCGCATATCTCTAGTTAGATCAAAGTGCATTTGTGATCTTGCATAAGTGATAGAGTATACCTTGAGCTAGTGCCGGTATCTCCCTCATGGATTCATAGTTCCGTATTTATACGGAGTGCTATAGTCGGGCTATCGAACGTCGGATGGTGTCCGGCTATAGTAGTAGTCGGTGGTGTAGACGTGGTGTCTAGACCATAGGTTATCTTGCGAAGACCACGTGCGTTCGCGTAATGATAGAGGTTGGTCACGGTGTTGACGGACCGTTGGACCCTTTGCAACCCTCTCGCACCCGCGTACCGAGTTGGGCTCATTGCCGGCACATTGGCCTCTCCCTAAAAAGTTAGGATGGGATGGCACCCAAAGTGAGTGTTATACCTAAGAGATCGTGCTAGACTCGGTGCTCGGTCAAGGTAGATCCTTTCTACATATCCTATCAATCGGTGTTGTGTCATTAGACCATCTATACTAGAGTAGAAGATAGTGCACATCATTCCTTGGATTCGATACCCTTGGAATACTCTCCTTCCTTGGGGAAGTGCTAAAACGGTATTTCGTGCACTTGTGGTATACTCGGTTGCTCTTATACACTCCCTCTAGGTGTACAACTAGTGGTGACGTTAAGAAACACCAACGGTCTCGACGAAAGGTGACCCGTCTTGTGTACGCTCATCTCCTTTGCCTCAACTAAAGGAGACGCTTGATGTGAACTAGTGTCTCCCCTACCTCGACGAATGGAGACATGTGTTGTTAATACGTGTCTCGCCTATCTTGACGAAAGGAGACGCTTGCTATTAATGCGCGTCTCCTCTCGTCTCCACGAAAGCGTCGGCATCCGGGCCCCACCCGGTCGGTATTGGTAATGGTCCTTTGTGCGACTGTTACATTGTTGCCCTACTTGTAACGGGTGTTCCAAGTGAAGCCCGTTACTCATTGATCGCTTTTTGTAACGTGCATTACCGAACACCCATTATCGTTATGTAGGCCACCCCTACGATAACCCGCCTATTTTCTAGCCGCATCCCGGAACTAGCTAGCCGCATTTTGTAGCCGCCATATCGTGGGCCGCATCCCGGGAACCGCCTAGCCGAGATTTTGCGGCCACCAAATCGGGGGTTGCATCCCGGAACCGACCAGGATTTGGCGGCCACCACATATCAAGGAGACATCACAACACATGTTACGTGGGTTGTTGTGACAACCCCATCCGAGATAATTCCGTACTATCGCTTAAACCACTCCATTTGGTCATTAAGCGATAATAAAGAACCATCCCGTTGAGTGTTGCCGGGTTTACACCCGTAAATCACTTGAAAGCACGAGAGAGGATCGAACATATGCATTAAACTCCCAAGAAGGAGAGTCCGAGTGCCTTACAAATTAATACCAATCTCCCCATAGGGTCCATTATTACAAATCATAGTTCTTGACATAAAAGTAAATGATTCGAGTTTTATTAAAACGGCGGAAGTACTAATAGTGATACAATATGACGTCACAAGAGGCCATTCGTGATGCCATTACTCGGCGTCATCATCCACCCATTCCGGCTCCCGGCCGGTGGAATCTCACTAGGCCAAACAACTTCACCTCGAAAACAACAATTATAGCAAGGCCGAGTATACTAATACTCGGCAAGACTTATCCGACAAAAGTTACCTCTAGACATGTAGGCTTTTGGGTGGTGGGTTTGTGTCGGGCATATTCCTCGGGTACCCATGCAAGGAAGAATGGAGACGGACTCCTACTAGAATTCCCCCCGTAATCCTACTAGGACTCGTTCCGTGTAATCCTACTAGGACTCCTCGCCTTGTAACCAACTAGGAACCCGCCCCCGGACTATATAAAGGAGGGTCGGGTACCTAGCCGGCACCCGATCTCAACCCAACACCAAGCGCGGGCGCCATACTTGATCCCCCAAACAAAATGTAGGGTTCGCCACCTTAGCGACCCAAACCCGTATAAATCTTGTGTCCCGTGTCCTTGCGCATACCTTCGAGTTCTCGGTCTCCCGATCACGATCCTCACCGCACAATCTACTACCTAGGGTACCCCCTTGGTAGGTTTGCCGGTCTAAAACACCGACACCTGGCGCGCCAGGTAGGGGTGATCATCACCACCAGGCGAATTCGAAGGACCCTCGTCAAAGATCAATCTACTCGTCGACTCACCAAGATCCATTGAAGCAAGTCGCCTTACTCCTGCCAAAGCGGAATCAATTTTTTTACGCCGCGCGTCCGGGGTGCCCTCGGCACGTCACGCGGCTCGTCGCGCGCTCGTCGTCGACTACTCCTCCTCGCGCGGGCTCGTCGTCGACTACTTCACCTCCGCCGCGCGTCCGGGTGCCTTGGCACGTCGCGCGGCTCGTCACGCGGCTCGTCGCGCCGCTCGTCGTTGACTACTGCGTCGCGCGGGCTCGTCATCGACTACTCCGCCTTGCGCGAGCTCGTCGTCGACAACTCCGCCTCGCGCGAGCTCATCGTCGACTACTTCGCCTCGCCGTGCATCCCGGATGCCTCGGCACGTCGCGCGGCTCGTCACGCGGCTCGCCGCGCCGCCCGTCGTCGACTATTCCGCCTCGCGTAGGCTCGTCGTCGACTACATCGCCTACGCGGCGCGTCCGGGTGCCTCGGCACGTCGCACGGCCCGTCACGCCGCTCGTCGTGCCGCTCGTCGTCGACTACTTCGCCTACGCCGCGCATCCGGGTGCCTCGGCACGTCGCGCGGCTCATCGCTTGTTGTCGACTACTTCGCCTACGCCGCGCGGCGGGTGCCTTGGCACGTCGCGCGGCTCGTCACGCGGCTCGTCGTGCCGCTCGTCGTCGACAACTCCGCCTCGCGCGAGCTCGTCGTCGTCTACTCCGCCTCACGCGGGCTCGTCCTCGACAACTCCGCCTCGCGCGAGCTCGTCATCGACTACTTCGCCTACGCCGCGCGGCCGGGTGCCTCGGCACATCGCGCGGCTCGTCACGCGACTCATCGTGCCACTCGTCGTCGACTACTCCGCCTCGCGCAGGCTCGTCGTCGACTACTCCGCCTCGCGCGAGCTCATCCTCGACAACTCCGCCTCGCGCGAGCTCGTCGTCGACTACTCCGCCTCGCGCGAGGCTCA
Source organism: Cenchrus americanus (assembly GCA_947561735.1). Taxonomy (NCBI): domain Eukaryota; kingdom Viridiplantae; phylum Streptophyta; class Magnoliopsida; order Poales; family Poaceae; genus Cenchrus; species Cenchrus americanus. The sequence goes on along the minus strand of OX387240.1, from coordinate 3,786,093 downwards.
TCCTCGACAACTCCGCCTCGCGCGAGCTCGTCGTCGACTACTTCACCTACGCCTCGCGTCCGGGTGCCTCGGCACGTCGCGCGGCTCGTCCCCACGGCTCGTCGCGCCGCTCGTAGTTGACTACTCCGCCTCGCGCGAGCTCGTCGTCGACTACTTCGTCTCCGCCGCGCGTCCGGGTGCCTCGGCACGTCGCGCGGCTCGTCACGCGGCTCGTCGCGTCACTCGTCGTTGACTACTCGCCTCGCGCGGGCTCGTAGTCGACGGCTCTACCTCGCGCAGGCTCGTCGTCGACTACTTCGCCTCCGTCGCGCGTCCGGTGCCCCCGCACGTCACGCGGCTCGTCACGCGGCTCGTCGCGCCGCTCGTCGTCGACTACTCCGCGTCGCGCGCGGCTCGTCGTCGACTACTCCGCCTCGCGCGCGGGCTCATCGTTGACTACTTCGCCTACGCCGCGCGTCCGGGTGCCTCGGCACGTCGCGCGGCTCATCGCTTGTCGTCGACTACTTCGCCTACGCCGCATGACCGGGTACCTTGGCACGTTGAGCGGCTCGTCACGCGGCTCGTCGTGCCGCTCGTCGTCGACAACTCCGCCTCGCGCGAGCTTGTCGTCGACTACTCGCCTCGCGTAGGCTCGTCGACCACTACTTCGCCTCCGCCGCACGTCCGGGTGCCTCGGCACGTCGTGCGGCTCATCACGCGGCTCGTCGCGCCACTCATCGTCGACTTCTCCGCCTCGCGCGAGCTCGTCGTCGGCTACTTCGCCTCGCCACGCGTCCGGGTGCCTCGGCACGTCGCGCGGCTCGTCACGCGGCTCCTCGCGTCGCTCGTCGTCGACTTCTCCGCCTCGCGTAGGCTCGTCGTCAACAACTCCGCCCGGCGCGAGCTCGTCGTCGACTACTTCACCTCTCGCCGCGCGTGCGGGTGCCTCGGCACATCGCACGGCTCGTCACGCGGCTCGTCGCGCCGCTCGTCGTCGACTTCTCCGCCTCGCGCGAGGCTCGTCGTCGACAACTCGCCTCGCGCGGGGGTCGTCGTCGACTACTTCGCCTCCGCCGCGCGTCCGGTGCCTCGGCACTTTGCGCGGTTCGTCACGCCGCTCGTCGTCGAGTTCTCCACCTTGCGCGCGGCTCGTCGTCGACTACTCCGCCTCGCGCATGCTCGTCGTCGACCGCTCCGCCTCGTGCGGGCTCGTCGTCGACTACTTCGCCTCCACCGCGCGTCCCGGTGCCTCGGCACGTCACGCGGATTGTCGCATGGCTCGTCGTTGACTACTTCACCTACGTCGCACGTCCGGGTGCCTCGGCACGTCGCGCGGCTCATCGCTTATCGTCGACTACTTCGCCTACGCCGCGCGGCCGGGTGCCTCGGCACGTCGCACGGCTCATCGCTGTCGTCGACTACTACGCCTACGCCGCGCGTCGGGGTGCCTCGGCACGTCGCTCGGTCCGTCACGAGGCTCATCGTCGACTACTCCGTGCGCCGCGACTTCGTCTTGCGGCCACGCCGGCTCTACTTCGGCCACGCTATGCGTCGTGACTACTTGTTTCGTGGCAACACCGGATCTACTTCGAGTACGCCGCGCGCCGCCACGACGTCGTCTTTTGGTCGCATCGCGTCGACCATTTATCTCGACTAGTTTTCCAAACTAGTCGAGAATGGCGATCACGCCCCCAACAACTAGTCGAATCAACTCGACTAGTCAACTTCAAAGAACAACCGTCGCGGCTCCATCGCCGACCGCCACGGCTTCATCAACGATCCGCCCGGCAAGCAACACCTAAGTCATTTATTTAAATGATTACTATTTTCTTTTCTTGGCTTATTCTCCTCATCATGTAGGACTACTTGTCGACTACTCATTTGTGTACGCTTCTCGACGGGTTTTCACGGAGCTACACTCGCCGACTACTCTTGGGGTATATCAATCAAGTCACCACGAGTCTACTTCATCAACTCGGGGGCTATCCCTAGGAGGCGGCTTCTAAAGTCGCCTACGCGCGGCAATCTAAAGTCGACTTCTAAAGTCTCATTCTAAAGTACGCTCCGTGCGGCAACTTAAAATCGACTCCGGTCGCATCTTCGCCCCGCTTCGGTGGCATACTACGTGTGTAAGCTTCAATGGAACCTAGGCGGAAGTGGCCCTCGGGTCCTGGCGACAATGGAACCTATCTGCACGTGGTCTGCACACTCTGTACCATGGGTCCAAGTACCCTAAGTACTCGCGCTCTGTACCTTGGGTCTGAAATCCATGGCCCAGATACACAAGTCGACTTTGGTCGCACCTTCAAGCCCGCTCTGGCGGCAATCGTACCTTGGGTCTGAAATCCATGGCTCGGTACTCAAGCTCACTCCGGTGGCACAAGTCGACGCTAACGGTCGCACCCAAGCCCACTCCGGTGGCACAAGTCGACACTAATCGGTCGCACCCAAGCCCACTCGGTGGGACAAGTCGACGCTAACGGTCGCACCCAAGCCCACTCCGACGGCACAAGTCGACGCTAACGGTCGCTTCCAAGCCCACTCTAGTGGCACAAGTCGACGCTAACGGTCGCTTCCAAGCCCACTCCGGTGGCACAGGCCGACTTCGGTCGCAATCTTAAGCCCACTCCGGCGGCAAAACTATTCGTTTTCTCTCGATTTTTCATTCGCTTTGGCTTTCCGGAAAGTGCTTTTCGTTTTTTACATCTTAAGTCCACCCCGCGTGGCACAAAGTCGACTACTTGCGGTCGCATCTAAAGTCCGCTTTACGCGGCAATCTAAAGTCGACTTCTTCAGTCGCAACTCAAAGTCCGCTCCGTGTGGCATCCTAAAGTCGACTTCTAAAGTCGCATATCAAAGTCCTCTCCGCGCGGCACAAAGTCGACTTCAGTTTTTAAGTCGCATCTCAAAGTCCGCTCCGCGTGGCACAAAGTCGACTACCTAGCCGCATCTAAAGTCCGCTTTACGCGGCAATCTAAAGTTGACTTCTTCGCTCGCAACTCAAAGTACGCTCCGCGCGGCATCCAAAAGTCGACTTCTAAAGTCGCATATCAAAGTCCGCTCCGTGCGGTACAAAGTCGACTTCGGTTTTTAAGTCGCATATCAAAGTCCTCTCCGCGCGGCACAAAGTCGACTTCAGTTTTTAAGTCGCATCTCAAAGTCCGCTCCGCGCGGCACAAAGTCGACTTCGATTTTCAAGTCGCATTCTAAAGTCCGCTCTGCCGGCATCTAAAGTTGACTTTGGTTGCATATAAAGTCCGCTTTGATGACGCGGCTACTTCGCAAGCCCCACGGCTCGATGTCAACCTACTACTGGGAATCTCTCCCGGCTTGGGGGCTACACTCAAATTACTACTCGAGGATGACTCCGGTAGACTTCGCTTGCTCTCAAGCTCGGGGCTCTGTACCAACAACTACTCGACGTGGCTCATATGGCTCTCTTATCTCGAGGGCTACACACTGCAAGAGTGCTCGGATGATGGCTTTCGTGGATACTGAAGACCCTTGGATTGATTACCTAATCATTTCAAGGCTCGGGGCTGCTATGCTACACCCATCATTCAATTTTTTCAAGACGAAAGATTCAGAATCAAGATTGACCCTCAGCTAAAGTCTACGACTCAACCTAAGGCTCGGGGGATACTCCATATGGAGTGCGATTTTGCAACTGCACTTCCATATAAATCTCGACTTCAAGACTAATGAGCTGGACCACCTTCCGGCCCTCGTGGCGATTCAAGTACTATTGAAGACTTCTCCAAGCAGTACTCGAGGATGCTCAAGAACCACTCGAAGAGGCTTCAAGACTACTCGAACTACTACACTCGACTACAATGTGCTCGGGGGCTTGTCGGGCATACTCCCCGGGTACCCATGCAAGGAAGGATGAAGACAGACTCCTACTAGAACTCCCCTGTAATCCTACTAGGACTCATTCCGTGTAATCCTACTAGGACTCCTGCCTTGTAACCGACTAGGAACCCGCCCCCTGGACTATATAAAGGAAGGCCGGGTACCTAGCCGGGCACCTGATCTCAACCCAACACCAAGCGCAAGGCGCCATACTTGATCCCCCCAAACAGGACGTAGGGTTCGCCACCTTGGCAACCCGAACCTGTATAAATCTTGTGTCACGTGTCCTTGTGCATACCTTCGAGTTCTCGGTCTCCCGATCACGATCCTCACCACACAATCTACTACCTCGGGTACCCCCTTGGTAGGTTTGCCGGTCTAAAACACCGACAGCTTTGTTTTGCCAAAAAGCGACTAGGATCATGGATCCTTACTTTCAATTTTAGCTCGGATTCTAGTGAGATTATCATTACTATAGTGAGCAACTAATACAATCAATAATTGCATAATTCAATTAATTCACGCGGGAGATTTCACATAGTTCCATCATTAAGGGATATCATGGCCGGTTGATTAAGCGAGTCTCGGATAATGGTGAGAGGCCGACAATCGATTGATTCATAAACCTTGCAAGGTAGACATAAACACATGGAGCGGTGCCCCAACGAGCCGACACCGACCAAACGGCTCCCAAAAATCCTCGGGTTGGGATAATAGCCTACGATCCGGGTACAAGGCTATCCGGCATGCCCCACCTAGTACACCCAGCCTCACACAAGTACCCTCCTCCCGGTTGCAAGCCGGGCAGGAGACGAATCGAGAGTAGTAGTAGTAAAATCCCATGCCGTATCATTAAGGTACTAGGTTTACCGATCCCATTCCCGACAAGTGCTTAGTACGTTCAAAAGCTTAGCCACGAAGCCACCGGATCGGAGCCCAAATCCCTTGCTCTTACCACATGAGCAATCCATTTATAAAAAGGGGAATTCCAAAAAGGAAATCCTATTCTCGCGAGTGACGAACCTCACTCGACTTTTACCGGTCCTTAGAGCATAGCGTCTAACGACCTAGCTTATTAGTAAAAGAACGAGAGGCACCTAGGGATCATGCAACTAGGGTTTCATTCAATTCCCGAACGTAAATGCACATATAATAACAAAGATAGTTGCATAAGTTTAAATAAAACATGGGTTAAATGATAAAGCCGGGGCTTGCCTTCGTTGGCACAAGAAGTTAGACAAACTTCCGGACTTTGGCCGGGTCTTGCTCTACGGTGACGTAGTGCACGTCTCCTCCTGCTCCCTCGTTCATGTCCCTCGGCACGAGCGCGTAGCTACCGTTGGGGACTTCTACACGGAGTATGCAAATGCAAGACTTAATTGACAATTTGATTTAATCAATTTCAAAACAACTTATGACAACCATGGGGAGCTTGGTTGACCACATTCACCTAGATAATAATACATTCGGCATACTCTTCCTATAAAGGAACAATATGTGTTGCTTTATTATCTAGACTTTTTAATAGTGATTTTGTGTACATATATATACAAGTAAATTAATTTAATTCTCACAAAACAGCAAGGGGGTTGGTCATAAACTTGTTAGCAAGTGTCACAACACGAACATAACGTCCTCAGCTAAGAGTTGTAATTTTCCAATTAATTTCAATATTAAACCTACAAAGACTCCTTCACATTAATGCACAAAAAGTAAATCATAAAACACCAAGAGTGGTGCTCCCTGGTCTCATTGAGTCTAAGACCAACCACTGATCACACATGCACACTTTCTTAAGTCATAAAAATAAATATATCAATTATAGCATTTCTATTCACCATAAACAAGATAAATGCATATAAAAATAAATATAAAAATTCTGGACCCAAACTTTCTCCTACACATGCTTTGGTCTAAAACAAGTCTTGGAAACCAACAAACACATCTATAGCCTTTATAGATCTTGACCTACACATTTATGATTAAAAACAAGCATAAATCAGAAAATAATATTTATAACAGAGATAAAATTATGATAAATTCCCCAGGGGTGAATTTCAACATTACAGGATGATAGCCACAAGTTGGGCTCAAATATAAATTTATTTTAAGCTATAAAATTCATATAGGCATAATTGACAATAATACAAGATAATTCATATAAACAGATTTCTTCAGTAACTTTGTGTTATTTTTGACACAGGACCTGCACATGCTAGTGCTCACAACATATCCAAAATCCAGCTTAAGATCATGTATGGATTTTGCACAATCACAGATCTAGGTATTTCACATTTCAATTTTTCAAGCAAAAACCAAAGCTAAAAAGTATATACATCCTTTGCAGAAAAGGTAGATTTAATTACACAGAGCACAAAAAAATTAGTTTTGCAATTTTTGGATTTTTCTATGATTTTATGTGGATTTTACAAGATCCAGCTAAAACACTTAAAAGGGTAAGAATCACTTTGCTAGAAGAAACCCGAACTTTTGAACCTCACAACTCTACCCTCGGTTTATCACACGGGTCCCTACAAGACTCAAATCAGTACACGGGGATCCCGATGGCGCGGGGGAGCTCACCGCCGGCGAGGGGTCACCGGAGGCGGCAACAAGCGACACCTAGGCTGCGATTAGGCGTACCGTGCTCGATTGGGATGCTTGGTTCGGCCGGAGAGGTCACCGACGGGAGGTGGTGACGGCGCGGGGGCAATAGGTCCGCGGCGGCGTGAAGTTCGACGAGGTTCGGCTCGGGCAACACGTGGTCGTGGAAGCTTCGGGGCGTCTCGGTGGAGGCTGCTAGGAGGGTCGGTTGGCTCGGAATTCAAGTGGGAGATCGAGCTCACCTAGGCGGATGCTCGGCCGCGGCCGCCGGAACTCGGACTTCGGCGAGCGGGAAGCCGGTCGGGCTTACACGCGGGTGTGCAAGCTCAAGTGGTGCAAGGGGGAAGGGCTAGGCATGCTTAGGCGGTGCGGAGTTGAGCGGAGCGGTGGCTCACCGGGGGAATGCCAACGGCGGCGGCGGCGGCTCGGTGCTCGAGCGAGGAGAGGAGGCGGCGGCTTTTATAGGCCGGGTGCGAGGCGGTGAGGGATGCTTCCTTGCATGCCAAGGCAACCACGGCCGCGGTGTGGGCCGCGGCATGCCGGAGTACGAGCGAAGGGGGCGGCGACGTGCGGGCGGCCGTCGGCCAATGACGGCGCGTGGGTGGCGCGGTGTGGCCGGTGTGCAAGCAACACGTAGCACCGTCCGGGGGACCCACACGCGTCATGCACGGGGACTAGGGCTCGGTGCTCGATCCATCGGGCGCGGGCACCGCCTCGGCGTTCGGGTACGGCCGATACGGTGACATGCCGACGCGGTCGGGCACGAGCGGCGCGGGCGACGTTGCACGCGGGCGCTCGGTGGATTTCCATTTCGGCTTAGCACCATTTGACCAAGATTTACTCAACTTTTTGCAACTAAAGTGTGCCAAGGAATTTATACCAAAGTTGTACACCTCCCACCCCTCTACAACTTCCGGAAAAGCTCTATAGGGTTTTTCTCAACCAAATTTGCATAAGCCGCATGCCAAGTTGGCGGTTTCCCGGGTGTTGACTTGAGTTTTTCACCTATTTAGGCTTCAAATCTCAAATGTCACTCAACATGAAAGTTGTGTCCCTCGACAAAATACACAACTTTTACATTGGGAGATCTTGAAGTGTTTAGGTGAAATTTGGAGAACACGACAAAAGTTCCGGGCGACATAGAAGGGCAAAGGGTGTTCAAGTGGTTTTTGACTAGGGTTTTGACCAATGGTTGACCAAGGTTGACCAAAAGGGGTTATTAGGGGTTGTCAATGATGTTTTCGAGGTGATGACCCAGGTTGACCGTCGTTTAACAAAGTCAACTCGGTTGATCGGATCATTAGGGTTAATAAACCCGGCTGAAAACATGGGGAGTCACGGTTGTCATCGCTCGAGGAAGAGGAAGTTGTGGTGCCCACGAGCTCGAGTAGGGAGGCGGCATCGGAGGCGGAGGAGGAGCCCGACGGTGGTGAGAATCCTCTCGAAGGTACATGAGTAGAGGCATCGGGTTGCCGCCGCCGTTAGTGCATCCACGATGTTAAGATAATTAATGTAAAAGTTGTAATTGTTACGATCTTATGAATTGTAAAGGGCCAAGACTCGGTTGTAGTTAGAGATAAACCGAATGTCTTGTGATCCAAGTTGTAACTCAAACATTGTATATCTCTTGGCCTTGAGCCTATATAAGTTTACATAGATCCGTGATCGGCCAAGATAGGCAATCGTGTTTGACCTATGCTACAATCTTTACATGGAAATCACGAGGGGGAAATACCCCGCCATGTGGTCGTCTTTGCCTCCTGCGGTCTAAGCGGCAATGGAGTACATCTTCGACCAATAACTAGGGTCGGAGCGACCATTGTACTTATCAATGGCCGGCTTGAAGTCTTTTGGATATCTCGGCATCGGGAGACGGGAGGAGAATGCCCCGAAGTTGTTGATCGAAGAAGTCGCATAGTTGTGTTGCGCATGATTGTTACAACGAGAAGGCCATGGGGTTGATGAAGAGGTCTTCGGGATGTCCGTGCTCTTGCTCGTACTCGGCACGACGGGTGATTTCGAAGTCGTGGCGTATGCGATCCGCGATTGGCTCCAATATGGTGTTGGGATCGGGTTTAGGTCGTCGGATCTCCACTTCATCGCGTATGGGTGGTCGATGATCGTCCCGGGGGACTTGTACAATTGCGGTAGGTGGTACATTGGTTGCGGCATTGATTGCTAGAGTCACCCTAAGCGGTGCGGTCGGAGCTGGAGCAATAGGGTTGGCGTTGGCACCGGTGTTGGGTGGTTGTTGGACTTCAATCTCCCGCCACCCTCTTCAAGTGTGGCCTAAAGGGGGGTTGGGGTTGTTGTTATTGGTGTGAGGCCGCACCGACCTACTCCGGCTTCGGGAGTGTTGGGCGCGGCGGACTGTTGTAGCCTTGGCTTCGTTCTTTCACTTGTGTTGTTGCGACCGGAGGTACGCAAATAGCTCGTCGCATCCCTAAAGTGTCTTCCCCGGCTTCTACGTACGCCGGAGCGCGCCCAACGGCTGTTCGGTTGGGTCGGTGGCGATGGCCGGTCTTTGGTTTGTTCCGAGAGAAGAGTACCGCCGGCCGGTTCTTGATGGCTGGTTTGTTGTGAGAGAAAAATCTTCTTGGTCGGTGGCTGATAAGCCAAGCGAACGAGGCGCAAGTTGGCTCGGGGGAGGCATGGATCTCGTGGCCGCCTTCTTCGAATTCTCTTCGGATGTCTCCGGCTCGGAGGATACGTCATGGATTGACCAAGGGGTCATCTTGTCGATGTTCGGATCGGCGTAGCAGGGTCGGCGCTGCGGGCGGTATGATGGGAACATGGGGGTTGGCTTTGGGTGGTGCACCGGGAGCATGTCCCGCCGGCCGTCTTCTTTGGGGGCACCGCGCCCGGGCCGGCACCTGGTTAGCGTTGGGGCGACCCGCGGCCGCGGCGACCGGCTTTGGCTTGTTGTGCTTCCTCTTGGCGGTGTTGAGCTCGGTTGGTGTTGTCCGCCTCCCGTTGCGGTCTTATCGCCTCCGTTTCGTTAGCTTGGAGCGGCACATCGGTGGAGACCATGAAGGATTTACGATGAGGGTGGTCATAGTACTCACCGAGCTAGTCGGGGCAGTGTTGGGCGTGATGATGACTCGCGCGATCCGGAAAACACCGCAATCTAGAGGCTGCAGGGGTTTGGGGTGCTTGAATGACCCGGAGTCGCAGTTCGTTGGAGGTTGTCGTTTCTTCTTCATGGCGCGGCACCGGCGAGTTGTGTGCTTTACCTTTTTATGGATGGGGTAGGGCCCATCGGGGTAGTCTTTGCGGATCCCGCAAGCGGGACCTACGAGTCCGACTCGGATCGGATGCGAGGTTGGAGGCCGTATCTTCATCGAGTCGGACTCGACTTGGGACGCGTTTCGGAGTCCGAACAACATACGAGGTGGAGTCGGCTTGGGTTTGCTAGGGCGTGTGACGCCTTCGCAAATCTTGATGGTTCGCGAGCATGCGCGTGACACGATCGAACCCTGCGATGAGATCGTGAGCCGTGGGGTGGGTGGGTTTTCGTGATCGGATCGGTTTCGATCTAACGGGCATTGTCGACGGCAACGGGGCCGACGACCGGAGCGACGAACCCTACCGACATTGAGTCAAAGCGGATGTCGACGGGATTGGCGAGTAAAGTCGCCATGCTTGCGGGGAAGATCACACCGCGAGCCGAAGCCATCGGGTCGCACGAAGAACTCTCGATTCCCCCTACTCGGCGCGCCAACCGGCGGATGGTAAGATCCGCACGGCCCACGGGGAGGGTCAACCCCGTGATTTATTTGTTCGGTTGGGTGAATCTAGAGCTAAGGACGTGATGGTTACACAAGGAGCGCACGGAATACGGCGTGATCTACGACAAACACGGGGGACACAAAGGTTTATACTCGGTTCGGGCATCCGGAGAGTAAAACCTTACATCCGGTTCTTGATCCGTATTGCTTGGCGAGGTTGGGAATCGTTGGTTACAATAGGCATCGTCCCGTCCACCTTATATTGGCCGGCGAACGGGTCGGTTGTCGGGTGTCCGGGTCGTATACGGCCCGGACATCTATCTCCTAATGTGTACAAACATCTTTCGTAATCCTCGGACCGCTGGTGGTGTATCCGACGTCTTGACGTGTACTCCAAGTCTTCGAGTTCGGATAAGGCTTCGGAATGTCGTGGGGCCCACGGATCGGGTCGTCTAGTCTGCGGGCGGTGGGACCCACCTGTCGGGGACGACCGAGATCTCGGTCGATGGGGACCCAAGGGTACCCATGTCTCACAATTGTATAGATAGATTACCCACGCACCCACGCGACCCGCCCGAGCCCTCTCGTCTTCCACCAACACCGGACGCGAGCGGCCCCTTCGCTTCTACCGCCACCGGCCCTCCCCGCCGCGCGCGACCACTCCCCCCCCCCCCCCGACGCAAGCACCCTATAGAGTCCGCCGACTCCCACCGCCGTCAACATATCCGGCTCTGCCGGCCTCCACCGCCCTGTTCGGTGGCGCCCCGGCCGCTTGGCCTCGTCGTCCCGCCGACGGCCACCTCCGTGGGGGCCGTCCCGTCGCCACCGGCCCTCCGTCTATGGCCGACGATGAGCGGCGAGGCCCCCATCAACCAAAACCCCTAAGCCCGGAATCATAGCCCGAACCAACGGATGTTTTCAATTGAAAAAAATGGGAGCCTCACTTTGCCCGGCTCCTTCCGAGCATCAAGATGATTTCAAATGGAAAAAATAAAACTATAAAATTATAAATCTCGACAAAATCCGCAATTCTCGGGGCATGTTCTTCGGTTGTAAACCTCGTTGCTATTGCAACCCAAGGGCCTCGTTCTTCGGTGTGGTCTTTGGGCCGGGCCCACGTTAGGACGAAGATGAGTAAGGCCCAAGCCCAACACAAGTGGCACTCCGTTTCGGCTTTCGCATTCGCGCTGCGCACGCAATGGAACTTATAGATGTCCAAACGGGCCGCCGGCCCGGCCCGGCCTCGAGCCGTCTAGGCCCGGTAAACTTCGTGCCTGGGCCGTTAGCGCCCGCAGCCGCGCCGACGGCCCGAGCCGGCGCACGGGCCGTTTTTTTGTGTCGAGTGGCCCGGTTGGCCCGGGGAACTCCGTCGGGCTCGGCGGCCCATCACCCGCTCCTAGAGGACGGGAAGCGGCGGCCGGCGGCGGAGGTCGCCGAGCCGCGAGGTTGGTGCCGGTGGAGGTCGGCGGCCATGGAAGCCGAGCGGAGCGCCGGAGCATTCTTTGCGGGGGGCGGCGCCCGGTCGCGTCGGCCTCTACGGCCGATCCCTTGCGCGGGCGGGCCGGCGGGGGTGGTGTTGGCTCGGATCCACCGCGACGCCGCGATACGGGCGGAGTAGCCGAGCAGAGAAGAGGAGCGGTGCGGGCGGCGGAGTGGAGGAGAAGGGGAGCGTCGCCGACGCGAGCGGGGACGACGGGCGGCCGCGGACGCGCGTGACTCGGAGATCGCCATGGGCGCGGCCACGACACCTAGCCGCCGCGGGTCGGCGAGAGGGGGAAGGTGCACGGATTGGATGTCGCGTCGGCACCGTGGATGAAGCCTTCGGCCCTTCACCGGGCGGGACGGCCTCGAGCTCGCGTGTGTGCGCAACGGATAGGGGTGGCGGCGGGGGTGAAAGTGGGGGGAGTGGAGGAGAAATTGAGATCGAAGCGGAGGTAGTTAGGGTTGGCCTTTATGCGGACCTAAGCGAGCTCGTTGTTATTCTTCGTGTTGTGCCTGCCGTGCCAAGGTGGCGGCCCACGCCCCGGCCGGACAGCAGGCCGTGCCGTGCTCGGGCCGGGCCAGAAAACCGTGCTTGCCGGCGGGCCATCGTGCTGCGAGCCATCTGGACATCTATAACTGAGCTGGACGGCTGCGCCGACGACGGGCCGCTGCCGGAGCTGCGTGTACAAAGTTAGTACTCTGTCCATATTTAAACGACGGGCCTCTGCCGGAGGTGCGTGTACAAAGTACTCTGTCCATATTTAAAAGCTATCGGAAATAAAATGGTTTCTGACACATCCTGTCTCTCATCTCCGGCTGGCACCCACGGCCGGCACACAGCGAGCGTCCTGGGAGCCTGATTGCTAGAACTCTTCACGTATACTAATATGCTCTCTTATTTTCCAAAAAAAAAACACTCCTTGAAGAACGCTGTGGCACTACCAAATACTACACAAATTTGGCCACAAGATTCGCCGAAAATAAGTTTCTACTACATTGAATTAGGGTGTCCGGGACCTTTACTCTTCATGAAGCTGAATTTGGTGTAGCCTATTACTCTCTCCGTTTCGTAATACTTAGTCATTCTGGCTTTTTTAGGTACACTACTTTTACCAAAATATATACTTATGTCTACGTACATAGCAAAAGTAGTGTATCTATAAAACTTAGAAGAACATCTCATATTGGCAATCTCATATTTATTGTCACTTGACGATCACATACAACATCCATAATAATGCTAGTATCTATTAACTGCTCGATCTCTCTGATGTTCAAATGTAACAACTTTTTGCCTGCTCCCTCCTTTTTTTTCTTTTAAAAGGACTTATTAGTCAATCTATCGGTGCGGGTCCCGGCGCCGGTGCCAGTGCCGGCGCGTTTTCAAGTGCTTCGTATGTGCAATGTACAGTATACGACATTCAAACATTGTCTTGAAGCATACTCCCTCCGTCCCGAAATAAATGCAAATCTAGGGTTGAACACGGAAACCAATGTGTTGTGTAAAATTACCAAATTACCCTTTGTCTTTAGTGAGAAACATCTGGACATTGGCTTGTCTTTTGTACGTGAATCTTCCGAAAACTCGTCTTTTATGATTGATGGGTCAAAATTGCATTCTTTGTGACAAAATTCGAATTCCAGAATTGCATTTATTTTGGGACGGGGGAGTAGTCGTTTACCCTGGGCGCCAGGGCCTTCACAGCAGACACACTTACCGTCATAGCAGATGTATTGGTTGCAATAGAAAGGAATATGCAAAAGCTGCACAGTAGTATATTGTTATAAGATGAATAACGACAAGCATTCCTCTATATATACACTAGAAAATATCTTTCAAATTGAGTTCCATAAAAGTTGTATAGTTCAACAGATTTTATGACGTGCACTTGCATCGTGAGAGAGCCACAAAACACCCCAAGATAAGCATCATCACGACTGCAGTAACCATTCTTCGCTCCATCACAGCAATCACGGTGAGCTTGCTTCTGTGTGTAGGTATGCGTGTGTCCCACAATACCATACACATCCTGCACAATGTTTCTATATATATATAGATGGTGAATATATTCTATATACTAGCAATAATTAATAGCTCCTAGGCTTGTGAATTATGATTAATAATCCTCCAAAATTACTACAAATATTACTAGTCCGCATTAGTTTCGGTGCATATATCTCTAGTGGATATAAATTAATTACTACTTCCAGCAGACGCTCTGATTTTAGTCCTGATCAATTTTACGAGGATGTCCATTGATGACTACCATAATTTATTTTGCAAATTCCTTGTCTAATAATAGAGACAAAGATAAAAAATAATGGCATTCTATCTTTTGCGAGCCAATGAAAGCCACATAACTAACGTATTCTGCTGCGCTGTCCTGATCTGTGTGAGAGAGAGACAGAGATTGCGGGCCGCGCAGAAGGTCGGACGGCCCAGCAAAGCCCAGCCGGTCGCTTTTCTCCACCAGGTGCGTTTGGCCCAAGTCTATTTTGGCCGGCAGACTTCCCGCGGCCCGTTGGACTTTTCCGTTGCGTTCTCTCCCTCCTCTCGCGCTCTTCTTCTTCTTCTTCTTCTTCTTTTTAATTAACGAACTTTCACGTCATTTTTGGCACAGGAGTGCTGATGTCGTGATGTCAAACTCCGTTGAAAGATACTTCCTCCATCCTCCTATATAAGAACTCGAAAGATTCAAATTTTATATCAAAATTTAAGAATTTGGAAGGATTAGATACAACTAAATAAATTTGGTGAGTTGGTGAATAATGTAAAATGGAAGGTATAAAGGTCGTTTCATCCCAGTGTTGTTTATTGAGTTTGGACTCTTGAAGTTCCTATATTGCGCGAAGGGAGTACCAGAGTGCGAGACACATTGGAAAAGGCACACGACAAGAGTACTGGTGTGCTGGGAAACCACTAGATGTTGCTGCTTCCAACTTTACTATCCCTGTTTAGAAGCCAGATTTCCCCCCAAAATTCACTATGCAAAAATAACATTCCCCATCACATCAAACATCACATCAAAAATGGCTGCACATGCATAGAGTACTAAACGTGGATGAAATAAAAAACTAATCACACAGTTTGGATGTACTTTACGAGATGAATCTTTTGAGGCTAATTAGGCCAGCCAGAGACAATACTTACCACAAACAAACGAAAAGTGTTACAGTGCTTTTCAGTTTGGAACGGTGCTTTCCAGACTAAAATCCGTGCCCAATTTTGGGATCTAAACACACCCGACAATGCTGATTAGTACTACTTTAAGCACTCCATTAAATACCGTGGCTTTCAACGTTCTCGAGAAATCCGCGCAAGGATCACTGGAAGTCCCAAGCAAGCAAATCAGGGTCGAGATGATTAGACTTGAAGATCGTTACTGATCTTGGCACATGCTTTAGCTTGATACCGATCGATGGGAAACCGCCAGATGTGTCCAGACTCCAGACGCTTCCATCGGCGCCATGCATCCAACTTGTCTCTGCACCCCCTTCGTTTTCAAACGTCAGATCATGATCAGGACAAAATCACAATGCTCACAATACGCTATACAGCTGACAGTACCAAGCTGTTTGGTCACTATGAACTCACGGGAGGAGTGGTCGATCCAGTCCGTTTCTCAGAAGACGATGGATCCCTCGGTTTATTTTGTTGTGCAGTTGAGATCAATAATGCAATCTTTGTTTTGTTTGGGAAAAGTCCCTTTTTAGTAGCACACAAGTAGCACACAAGTCAGGTTTCAACCTTAAACTACACAACCGGACATAAAATCTAACTATCGAAAACCGGACAAGTTTAGTCCTTTGAGTGGTTTTGGAAGCGGTTTCTCATTTTTTTGAAAATGTTAAGAAAATATTTTCATCTAAGAATCATAATTATTCAATTTGAATCAGAAAAGTATTAAATCATAAAAATACGGAACTTATACCCAAAGTTTTATAAAAATGCCATCTATCTATTGCCGCACTGTTTGGTGCTTTTTCATGCGCGTCTTACTTATTCATATTCCTAGTATCTTTAGAAAAAAGCAATAAAAACTAGAAACTCGAACACATAATATCCAAAAAAAGCCACCAAATGGTGCGGCAATAGATAGGTGACATTTTAACAAAACTTTAGGTATATGTTCCACATTTTCTGATTCGAAATGAATTACTTGTGATTTTTTAATTAAACCATCATTTTTAACATTTTCACAAAATGAAAAACTACCTGCATCCAGAATCACTCAGAGGGCCAAACTTATCCAGCTTTGATAGTTGGATGGCCTATACGTATGGCTTTATAATTTAAGGTTGAAAACCGAACTTGCGTGCCGGTTCAAAATTAAAAATTGAACTTTCTTCTTTTTTTTTATTTATTTTTCGACAAGCAGATGTGTAGTGGGATACAATCACCTTGGCAATAGCTAACGTTGTACATGTAATGTAGCACTACGAAGAGAATGAAACCGGTTACTACCTCCGTCTTGAAATATATGATGTTTAGGGGGGGAAATAGTTCAATTTTTTCCTAAACGTCGTGACATGCCCAACTGTACTGACGTTGAGGAGGGAAAAAAAACCATGATGCCTAGCACGTACACACTGTACGCACATGTGTTCATTTCGTGGCCACGAGGGAGAACCGATGGTTTGCCAAACTTAACGGGCGACTAGTGCCTCACGCGCGCGAGCTCGATGGTGGAAGTGAGGGCGTGAGGCCTGTCCCGGCCGGCGGCAATGATTAGACTCCGCCAGTTGGAAGCGAAACGTCCAGCCAATTGGTCTGGCTGACGTGTCTCACTCTGCTCGGTCTTGTTTGTACGCACTCGTGGTTCCTAACACTAAGCCGACGGAGTTAAGGCCGACTCATGATTTTCATTACAAGAAGAGAATTTAATCTCAGTTTAGAAAATTTTCAAATTCCGACTTCACCAGCGAGAGGTTCTTGTAAATTCGCTCTAACAAGCAATCAAACTCGGGTCTTTTAAGTTGTGATTATACCTAGCCTCCTCTGAACAAGTAGGCTAGAGTCTAGCATATACGTAAGCAGCAATCCACAACGCACCACCTCCTCTCGCGAAAAGTCGAAGAGCTACGGGTGTGTTTAGTTCGCTGAATTGGGATGCAACATTCTGGATTTTGCACGGATTTTTGGGCTGAAAAAGCATCGTTCCGAACTGGAAAGCATCGCGGCACTTTTCGTTTGTCTGTGGTAAATATTGTCCTACCATGGCCTAGCTAGGCTCGAAAGATCATCTCGCAAAGTACATCCAAACCTTGTAATTAGTTTTCAATTTCATCTGCATTTTGTACTTCATGCATGTGCCGGCATTTCTGACGTGACGGGGATTCTTCTTTTTGCATAGTGAATTTTGGAGGAAGTTGGGGCTGCTAAACACACCCTACATCTGTGGTACAAAACGCACCACCATGGATCAAAGCACGTATTCCAAAGCTGTCACTGAGGTCCTCCTCCAACAACAAACAACAACAAAAAGAAAAATATCACAGGCTATGCTTCAAAACAGGATAAGCAGGCACACTCCGATGAGGCAGCATAATAACCTACTTAACCAATAACCACCGCAACGTGTCCCGTGCCCAATGATGCATGGAATGTGATTCCCAACACCAACAACCTGCAGCATGAGGCCCGATCAAAAGGATTGGTTTGCGTTGAAAGTTGGCGCTGGCGTCAATTTGGCCGACCTGGGCACCTCCCAAATGCAAGTTTTTTGCGTGGCTTCTTCTGCAGAACAGAGTTTGGACTTCTGATAGGCTGGCAAGGAGAAATTGGGACCACAGCCCGAGTTGCCCGCTCTGCCGTAAGACCATGGAAACGTCGCTCCACATGGTCTGTCAATGCCGTTACACGCGACGGATTTGGGCCACGGCCGCCGCCTGGACCGGCCTGAGACACTTTCATCCGACGAATGGCCTCAACACGAGTCGGTCTTTGCACCGGTGGTCTAGTGTTACTACGCTTCCGGACATACCGCGTAAAGGAGTACGATCCTTCCTAATGCTCGTTCTTTGGGAGATTTGGCTAGAGAGAAACGCTAGGGTGTTCAATCACCGCGAATCCTCCGTCCCTTCAATTCGGCCAAGATAAAATCCGAGCTCTCGGTTTGGGTAGCCGCAGGGGGCGGGGGACCTTGCGTTCTTAGCAGCCCGCTTGTAAATATATAGCAGTTTTGGCCGTTTTCCACGGCCTGTAAAGTTTCTTCTCTATCAATGAAATTGGCACAGTCCGTGCCCGTTCGTTCAAAAAAGAAAGTTGGCCCAAACCGAGATTAACAACGAGTGTGAGAACCCAAACCCACCCACCCACCCCCCCTGTCGACTGTCGTGTCAGGCAAAGGCAACGCATGATCCATGCTCAATCAGCAGAGCCTCCTCACAGTCACAGCCAGCCTCACAGGAGCAGAGAGAGCTAGGCCGGAACCGAGACAAACGGAGATCGATAAGAAAACGCACGCATCATCACCACAGATTCCAATCAATCATGGCCGAGACGAGGCGCTGCTTCTGCTTGCAAATTAAAGGCGACGCTTGGCATGAACTCGACCGTGCGTTGAGAATGAGTGAATGGAGGTGTGATGGTGTGTGAAGAAATGTTTGACTTGTTGGAGTGAAAAGATGATCATCGAGTGCTGTTGATTGCAGGGGGGCAAAAGCTCTGTTGCTAGTTTGGCAAACTTGTCTTTCACAGCCTGTGTTGTTCTTGTCCAAAAGTTCTTGGGGGGGGGGGGGGGGGGGGGGGGGCGAAAAGGATCTCTCATACAACGTGACAAGAGAAAAAGATCGAGCGAAGAAACGCTCCAAATCTCCGGCAAAAACGATTGGGTCGCTGTGGCTAACGTTAGAGAGTGTGTGGATAACGAAAAGATCCAATTCTTTACAGCTAACTTCTCTTTGCACCACCATTCTTCGTTAGGCCTTTTTCGGTACACAATACCACCCTGTACCACCACTTATAGGACTCGTATGTAATACAAAATGATCTATTTGTAAGGATCGGACGGTTGAGATTAATTCTGTACCACTGTTTTTTTGTGTGTGGTACGGGTGGTATTCATAGGTGATATTGGTAGCATACATGTATTATTGGAAATGAAAAATATTTTTGTTGTAATATATGAAATTGGATATATGAAATGATTTAGATATTGTACGTGCTATGTTTTTTCCAAATAACATTCATTCACCAAATTACCATTTTACCCACAGCAAAAAATCGACAATATCACTGTGCTATCAAGAGCGGTATTGTGTACCAAAAAGACCTCTTTTTCGTCGAGGACTGTTCCTCTAACAAAACTTCTTTAGAAAACTATTCTAGGTTTAAATTTTGACAGACAAGCGAGGGAGCAAAACGAAGCGAAACAGTTTCTGAAGAACACAGCAAAGCAGGCCCCAAATCTTCAGCAAAACGATTCCAAGAGCGCTTGACACGACACTGAAATTACACCAAAAAATCCGGGACAGATCATAGCTGGAAGGCTGGAACATTCACTCTGGATCCTTCACGAGACAGACGACGCCCAAAAAGACAGCAAGAAAATCTCCTCGCCATGGCCCACATGCCAGCCACCCGTACCTGCCCCAATATGTAAAGAGCTTGTATATTCTGCAACCATCTCCTGAAATCCCCATCCTTCATCACCAAATCCCCATGGATGGTTGGAGCACGCGAGAGGGGAGGAGATATTTTCCGTCCAGAAGCATGAAGTGTGCTCCGGCCTCCGGCAATGGCGGCAGCGATTGGCTTTTTACCCGAGCAGGGAAGGGATAGAAACATCTCCGTTTTTACTATTTCCGGCACGCCACGTGTCACCACGGCGTGGCGCCTGGCGCCATCGCCCCCCGGCTATATAAGCTCCCGCTCGGCGCCCACCCTCTTCCTTGCGAGGTCAGGCAGCTAATTCATTCGCTATAGAGTGAATCACCAACGACTGGTAGCTTGTGTCGCCGCGCTAATTGGAGTGATTAGCGTGTAACCGTTAGTGGTAACAGTCCGGTGGGATCTCGGATCCGTTCTCTGATCCGCGGTAACGCCGAAGATGACGGTGACGCCGAAGATCACGGTGGGGGACGGGCGGCTGGTGGCGCACGGGCGGACGATCCTGACCGGCGTGCCGGAGAACATCGTGCTGGCGCACGCCTCCGGGGCGGAGCTCGTCGACGGCGCCTTCGTCGGCGCCACCGCCGGCGAGGCCAAGAGCATGCACGTCTTCACCTTCGGCACCCTCAGGTGAGCACTGAGCAGAGCACCACCACCTGACGAAGTTGTTCGAGAATTGAAGAATGTGTGGAGCAGAGAATTCAGACGTCAAGCGTATAATTTAGAGAATACGTACTGTGTGCTTGACGATAGGCAAGAACACAAATTTGCAGCTTCTTTGGGGTTGGGACCAGAATCGCCACTTGTCCGGAAGGTTCAGGACACTTGGCGAAGTTCCATGCCCTCTCTCCATTTTTGCCTCAACTTTTTGGTCATTTTCCCCTTGCTGTTCTTCATCTTCATGTGATCGAATTAATTCTCCATGCCATGCAGAGCACTGCAACTGTTATTTTGTTTCTGATTTTTTTTTTGCTAACAACCGCGCGAGAGAAGATGTTAGTAACTGATGGACCATGGGGCATGCAGGGATCTGCGGTTCATGTGCTGCTTCCGGTTCAAGCTGTGGTGGATGACGCAGCGCATGGGCACCTCCGGCCGCGACGTCCCGCTGGAGACGCAGTTCATGCTCCTGGAGAGCCGCGCGGGCAGGGGCACCGGCGGCGGCGACGGCGAGGACGGCGGCGAGACGGTGTACCTGGTGATGCTGCCGCTGCTGGAGGGCCAGTTCCGCGCCGCGCTGCAGGGCAACGAGCGCGACGAGCTCGAGATCACCCTCGAGAGCGGTAAGCACGCGGCGCCCGGCCAAAGCCGTCGTCTTCCTTTTCCTGACGCGACACGGTGCTTCCCGGATTTTGTTTGCTGACCGTGACCGGTGGTGGTGGTGGTGCTCGGCTCGCCGGCGCCGGCGATATTTTCCTTCTTCTCAGGCGACAAGGCGGTGCAGACGGCGCAGGGGACGTACATGGTGTACGTGCACGCCGGGACCAACCCCTTCGACACCATCACTCAGGCTGTCAAGTGCGTCTTCTTGCTTCTAATTTCGATTACCCTGCTTGTCATGTGTGTCTACGGCAATTGCTATTACCTCAAGCCTAGTACCAATCTTTTCACACGCATTTCCCAAGAATTACTGCAGTACAAACCTATTGTGTTGCAGTACACAAATATTTGACTTCAGAAGACCTTTTATTTTTGAAATGAAGAGTTCGAACGACTAATCCCTGCGTGTGTAAAATAAAATGCATGAACAGGGTTGTGGAGAGGCACTTGCAGACGTTCCACCACAGGGACAAGAAAAAGGTTGGTTGGGTTCCGACCCTTTTCTTCTTAGATTTTTAGCTTGGAATAGGATAGTGGCTGGCGCCGCTGGCCGGCCTGGCCCTGGCCTTTTCCGTTGCGTGGCGAGCCGGGCGGTGTCGCTTTGCAGTTGCCGGGGACTCGACTAATCAATCCCTGCTGGTTTGGGTTCGGGTTTGGGTTTGGCTCTGTGGCTGTGCAGCTGCCGTCGTTCGTGGACTGGTTCGGGTGGTGCACATGGGACGCCTTCTACACAGACGTCACCGCCGAGGGCGTCAAGCAGGGGCTCCAGAGGTACGTAAACCTTTTCTGTTTTGGGGTTTTCTAACATGAATTAGTAGTGCTAACAATCTGATTTTTTTTTCGAACGATGGATGCGTGCAGCTTGGCGGATGGCGGCACGCCGCCGCGGTTCCTGATCATCGACGACGGGTGGCAGCAGATCGGCAGCGAGAACAAGGAGGAGTCCAACGCCGTCGTCCAGGAAGGCGCGCAGTAAGTGCCAGTGCCATTGCTTTTGATCGAGCCGACTTCACTCACTCTTGGTAATCCAACAGGTGAATAATTAATTAATGGACCTCAAGCTGATCGACACTGCGATATGATGCTGCAGGTTCGCCAGCAGGCTGACGGGGATCAAGGAGAACGCCAAGTTCCAGAAGAACAAGGACGACGCCGCCGAGGAGCAGAGCAAGAGCCAGAGCCAGAGCCAGGACCAGAGCAACACCCCGCCGGGGCTGAAGCTGCTGGTGGAGGAGGCGAAGCGCGACCACGGCGTCAAGTACGTGTACGTGTGGCACGCCATGGCGGGTTACTGGGGCGGCGTGAAGCCCGCGGCGGAAGGGATGGAGCACTACGAGAGCGCGCTGGCGTACCCGGTCCAGTCGCCGGGTGTCATGGGCAACCAGCCGGACATCGTCATGGACTCGCTCTCCGTGCTTGGCCTCGGCCTCGTGCACCCGCGCAAGGTGCTCAGCTTCTACGACGAGCTCCACGCGTACCTGGCCTCCTGCGGCGTCGACGGCGTCAAGGTGGACGTGCAGAACATCATCGAGACTCTCGGCGCCGGCCACGGCGGCCGGGTGTCGCTGACCAGGGCGTACCACCGCGCCCTCGAGGCATCGGTGGCGCGCAACTTCCCCGACAACGGCTGCATCTCCTGCATGTGCCACAACACCGACATGCTCTACAGCGCGCGACAGACCGCCGTCGTGCGCGCCTCCGACGACTTCTACCCGCGCGACCCGGCGTCCCACACCGTCCACGTCTCCTCCGTCGCCTACAACACGCTCTTCCTCGGCGAGTTCATGCAGCCCGACTGGGACATGTTCCATGTACGTACGGCGTCAGTCACCGAGCTGCTTCCTCTTCTTGTCCACAGATGGGATTTGTTTTGCTGTTCAGTTTGATGGCTGACGGGTCCAAATGCCTGTGTGTACTGCAGAGTCTGCACCCGGCGGCGGAGTACCACGGCGCGGCGCGGGCGATCGGCGGCTGCCCGATCTACGTCAGGTGAGCCACTGATCTCGATCTTGAATTCTGCGGTCCTTATCGCGGCGTCCATCTCGGCCAGCCAGCCGGCCAGCCGGCCGGCAAAGTGATCCCTGGAGAGTGGGAAACCTGAATGATTGGGTTGCCCTTGGTCCATGGCATGTCAGCGCCGGCGCGGGCGGGGCTTGTCGGGCTGATCCGCTCGCCACCGCCATGATTGGCCGTCGCCGTCGGCACATCGTCGGCGGCGTTCCCTCGCACAGAAGCTGCAGTAGCGATCCGCACGGCTTGCACGCACCGCGCAGTGCCTGCCAAGAGCGACGCGGCGGTCGTGACAGCCACTGTCGCCGTCCGGCGCGCCTTACGACTGACGGCGTGCGAGTCCGTGTGGTCTGGAATTGAAGTGGCTCTGCGATTCCTGACGCTGTGCTCTCGCGTGTCTCTGTCTCACCTGCAGCGACAAGCCGGGCAACCACAACTTCGATCTCCTCAAGAAGCTCGTGCTCCCCGACGGCTCCGTGCTCCGCGCCCAGCTCCCCGGCCGCCCGACCCGCGACTGCCTCTTCGCCGACCCGGCGCGCGACGGCACCAGGTGAGCCGACCACACATCCAACTTTCCCTTTCCAGAATCAGCAGAGGAGGAATCACCTGATCTGACACGACTCGCCGTTTCGGCAGCCTGCTCAAGATCTGGAACGTGAACAAGTGCACGGGCGTGGTGGGCGTGTTCAACTGCCAGGGCGCCGGCTGGTGCCGCGTCACCAAGAAGACCCGGGTCCACGACGCCGCGCCGGGGACGCTCACGGGAACCGTCCGCGCCGAGGACGTGGACGCGATCGCCGACCTCGCCGGCCCGGGCTGGGGCGGCGAGGCCGTCGTGTACGCCTACCGGTCCGGGGAGCTCATCAGGCTGCCCAAGGGCGCCACGCTGCCGGTGACGCTCAAGGTCCTCGAGTTCGAGCTGTTCCACGTCTCCCCCGTCAGGGCGGTGGCGGCGACGGGCGCCTCGTTCGCGCCCATCGGGCTGCTCGACATGTTCAACTCTGGCGGGGCGGTGGAGGAGTGCGTGACCCGCGCCGCAGACGACGATGACACCGCCACCGCCGTCGTGCGGCTCAGGGTCCGTGGCTGCGGCCGGTTCGGCGCCTACTGCTCGCGGAGGCCGGCGAGCTGCACGCTGGACGCCGCGGAGGTGGAGTTCAGCTACGACGACGACACGGGGCTCGTCGTGCTCGACATCCCCGTGGCGGAGCAGGAGCTTTACAGGTGGACTCTGGAGATCCAGGTCTAGGAGGCTATTCTTCCCTTCCCTGTCGATGAACCATGCATTACTACACGTGTGGTTGGTGTGTGCTTGCATTGTGTGTGACATGGAGAGGCGTGTCGTGTGCATGAATTGGAGGCATCCGCCATTGATGCGCCCTCTTCCTACAAGAATAAGCTAGAGCCCTCTGTAGCCTGTATGCAATAACGAGTACTACATGTATCCAATGCGACGAACATGTCTCGAGTTCCATGGTACATTTACACGATCGATCAAACTGAAAACAGAGCCAGCTGATCGAACAATTCAAAGATACCTAGCATTATTCTAACACAACGAAGACATCAGATGTACAAAGCGGCAACTCAATAGTGATGAAGGGTGACGTTGTACTCTATGATGGCGTCGCCATTGTTGTTGTCCAAGAAATGGGTCCGGAGCAAGGCGTATCCCCGGGCCATCCGGAACTTGCCACGGCCGCCGACGATGGCGAGCTCCCTCCCGACGGGGTGCGTCACGACCGTGTTCCGCGAGTAGACGACGAAGGCGCTGCCGTTGAAGGGCCCGTCGGTGAGCTCGAAGTCCATGCCGAGGACGAGCGACAGCTTGCCCCTCCCGGACGAGATGTACAGGCCCTGCGCGTTCCCGACCACCTTGGACCCAGGCTCGGGGCCCTCGGTGAGGAGGTCGTCGGTGGCGAAGAGGGAGCTGAAGGGCACCGGGTCATCGGGCTTGGGCGTGCGGCCTTCGCCGCGGGCGACGAGGACGGCGGATGGGTCCTTCCCGCTCAGCGTGTCGTGGAGGAAGAAGTGCAGGTGGGTGGTCTTCTCCGCGCCGAGCAGCTCGAGGGTGTCGGCGGCGGATTGGAGGGAGACAGCGGCGGCGAGCAGGATGGCAAGGAGGAGCAAGGATGGGGTCCTCATGGTTGGATCCTGGGGTTTGGAAGAATTCACAGTTGAATTTGGTACAGTGAGCGCTTGCATTTTTATAGCCCAAGATGTGCGTATATTTCTGCCATTTATGGAAAAGATATGGCCATAGTTACACTCCTAATATACAGTGCAAATATATTCATGTCCAGCTAACCATTTGAAAAGATAGAAAAGACTTTAATACGGATGGACTGTAGTCTGTAGTACTCCAGTAATGGCTTGCCAACCATAGACTATAATTACGTATAAAATCTTACTAAAGAAAGAATGTCAGTGCCAGGTGATGATGTAAAAGACAGAATCAAAGGATATTTTCCTCGTCTCATTGCAAGCCTCATCCTGTCATCCACATGCCATTTCCCACACTCCTCTCCCCTGCATCCATCATATTCATCCGGTAGACTGCTGAAAGAGATACACCCTCCGTCCTAGTAAGAGTGTCGTTAGAAATCGTGTTTGTCTTACAAATACGCTTCCCGGATGACACTCTTTCTGGGACGGAGTAGTAGGTCGTAGACACTAGACAGTATGATTTACAGGAGTTATTATAGGACTAGCAGAATTCAGTCTTGAATGGTTCAATTTTCAATGTGCTGGATACATGCTTTGTAAAAAAAAAGTATCGATCTTCTAAGATTAACAAACTGAATCTGGTACAAGCTAGATTTCTGCTAAAGTCAGCATTGCCTTTGAAGGACCGATTAAACGACCAGAGAGGAGGGGAAGTGAATGGGAGCCGGTAAAAATTCTACCCGAATGATGAACTCGGCCTATGCCCCAAATACACAACCAAAGATGGACGGGACGATGTCGTCGAGCTCCCACTCCTTGAAATCTCGCCTCACCTGGTCAAAATGATGTCGTAGATAACCTTAGCGGCTGGTGGCGAAGCGAAGCTACCTGCCAGGGGGGGCTCGGAAGAGTAGAGCCCTCCAATGGGTAGGATGAACCCTACCACGCCGACCACCGCGCCAACCACAACACTCCAGTCGATGGAGTAGTTGCGGGCACTTGGCATGGCGGTCAATGGTGGCGCTCGACAAAGAACTCTACCAAGAGAAAGCTATTCAAAGAGAGATCGGGGAAAAAGAAAAAAGACCAGAGGAGGAGTGACGAGTTGTCACGCTGTCCGCACTCGTCATACACCATTTTCATCCCCTAAAAAAATATTCCCGCCTAGTCATCGAGTTTCTCCAGTACAGTTTCAATTTTCCCGCATCCGTCATCCCTTATATCTCGTACTCCATACCAACTACCTACAGTGGGACCCACACATCATACTCCTCTCCCTCTCTCACCACACACTCCCTCTCCTTCCCCAGAACCCTGCTCCAGCGTGAGAAGAAGCCATCCTCCCTCCCAGTCTCCTTCCCCAATCCCCCACCTTCTCCTGCTCGCTCCGCCCCCTCCCTCCCCGGCTGGCTATACACGCCTGTCCTTATGCCCTCTCGCTCCCTGTCCCTCTCCATCGGAGGAGAAGGGCCCCCGCAACGGAGTTGCCCGCGGTGCGGCGCCTCGATTCCATGTCCGGCGGCGGAGCTCCATCAACTCCATGTCCAGCTGCGGAGTTACCGCGGCGCGACGCCTCAATTCCAATCCTCCCCCACCTCTGTGTTTGTGGCCGACCTCGATCTGGAGGTAGAGGACAGCAGCAAGCTCCGAGGTAGGCTGAGCCAGGAGGGGCGATCTAGGGCGACCGACAGGGAGAACGAGGCCGCCGCCGCTGGGTTCCTTACCCCGGGCTCCCTCCTATGACGCGGCGGGCCGAGGACACGACGGGACGAGAGAAGAGGCGGGACGTCGAGGAGGACCAGGGCGGCACTGGAACGACTGCTCTGGTGCTGCAAGCGTAGCGTGGGGGCGGGACGGCGACCTCCCCCTCTCCATCTACATCATCCTCAGGCGGCCTCCCTCCCTCGCCTCGACGGGTGGTTGGGATGGCATTGCGGGGGTGGCCTCCCTCCCCGCCTCGACGGGTGGTTGGGATGGCGCTGCGGGGGTGGCTGGATCCAACGCTGCGGGCCATGGTGCTCCGAGCTCTCTGACTCTCCGAGTGCAGGCGCCAGGTAGTTGGAGCTGCCTGCCGTGGGAGGAAAGGGTCCGCCACGGACTGGGGGAAGGGGTCCACCACGAATTCGTAGCACTCGCCCCCGCCCCCGGATCAATGGATGCATGCAACCAATGAGGAGGCTGCCGCCCTGAGCTCACCGTCCATTCAGAACATCAAACTAGGGTTTGTCTATAACTCACCCACGCAATTCTGGGCCTCTCCTCACACGAATTTTTGCAACTTTTTACACCCCGGATTTATGATTTTTACTCCTACCCTCCCTCAAATTTATCCCTTTCTCATCTATCTCCCTGTGCTCTCCTCCCTGTCCTCTCCTCACGGAACCACACCGACCGTCGTCTTCTTTGCGCCGCCTCCCTGGCCGGAGCCGGCGGACCCGGCCGACCTGCCTCCGGCCCCCGCCCCCGCCGCCGTCACCCCCCCCGACCCCGGCCCAACCGCCGGCCTCCACTTCCCCGTCGACGGCACCCTCGCCACCCGGCCCCACCGCCCCGCCGGCCACCACCTCTGTCGGGCCGGCCTGCCGCCGCCGGTCCTCCCTCTATGGCTGGCGGCGAGCAGCAGCCCCCGACAACCTCGAACCCCTAACCCCGAACCCTAACCCGAACCCTAACCTCGCCGGAGTGTCACCGGAGTTGGAGAAGGTGGAGATGGGATGAAGAAAAATTCGTGTGAGGAGGAGCTCCAAATCACTCAGGTAAGATATAGCTTTACCTTAAAACTAAGCAAATGCCAAACAACCAAGGCGGTCCAGTGGGACGCTACCCACCAGGGTTCAAATCCTGGTGCTCGCACCTTTTCTTGGATTTTCCAGGTTTTACCGGCGTTATGCGTTAAGTGGTAAGCGACGTTCCCGTTGACGACAAGGCGCCATTGGTGACTTCGGGAATCTCCAGATCTGCCGGTGCTTAGTCCTTCAGAGGTGCTCATAGGGTAGGGTTCGCAATGTTGAGTTTCCATGCGACCGCTCGTTCACGAGCTCACAATCGACCGTGGGACCCACGTCCAAAGGATAAGGTTCCATCGTCGTCTCCGTCGGTCCTCCCGTACCAACCAATTCTGCATACACCCGTCTCTCTCTTTTCTCCCTAAAACTAGCCAGCTCCCCTCCACCCACTCTCCCAGCCCCGACCTCTTGGGTGCCCCGAGCCAGCGAGTAGCGGATCCCCGGCCGGCGGGGGTAGGAGCAGCGAGGCCCTCGGCGAGTCGTCGCCCGCGGGAGCACTCGAGACCCCGTGCCACGGCGGGGGTTCGGGCCCGCATGCCGTGCGGCTAAGGAGTGGAGCGGCGGGGCGGTCGAGCTCCCCGGCGAGTCGTCGTGGCGGCGGGGCCCTCGACACGGATGAGGACAGGGGATTTTTTCGGATTTTCTGAATTTTGTTGCTCCAAAAACTTATGCAAAATCTTCTATCGAAAAAGTTTCTCACATTTGTTGATAATAAACGTTTTCAAAAAAATGTACAAAAAAACTGTTTCGAAAAAAAACTTCAGCTAAAAGGTTTTTCTCCAAAATTTTGCTTCTGTTTTTGTCAAACTGTTTGTTTTCAAAAGTTTTTCGCAAAAAGTTTTGTTAAAAGTTTTGCTTTCAAAATTTTTCGTGAATATTTATCGAAAATTTTTAAAACTTTTGTTTCCAAAAGTTTTGTGAATTTTCTCAACAAAAAATCTTCCGATTTTTCCTAAACTTTTTCTCGAAAATTTTGCTCCTGTTTTATCTAAACCTTTTCTTTCCAAAAGTTATTTGCAAAAAAGTTTGCTAAAGGTTTTGTTTTCAAAGTTTTTTATAAAGATTTGTCAAAATTTGTTTCTAGTTTTTGTGAAAAATATTTCTTACGAAACATTTTGTTTCATTTTTTTGTTGCGGCGATGGGCCATTGGACAACCGGCCACGTGAGCAGTGGACCGCCACTTCCATAATGCACGTGGGCCCGCTGTCGGATCGACCAGACGAAGCAATCCTTACGGGCGCCCGTTAACTTGAGATGGCTAGTAGGGTTTGCGTACGTGTATTCATAGGGGTGAGTGTGCGTGTGTGTTGTGAGCGTCTGCGTTGTACTGTGTCATTCTAAAAAAGAATAGCACGACAAAGCTTAGAAACTAAATAAATTCATAGAAAAATAACTTTTCATATTAAGGAATTGTTTCTAAGAGCTATGGATTCAAACTATACCATAACAGAAACGATAGATAGTTCTACCAGAAGGAACTGATCAGCAAAATCCGGCTGCCTATAGCAAACTAGAGAGATTTCGTCAGTGTCTCGGCAACACCAACCGACCAGCAGCGCACGTGCACAGCAAGACCTCAGTCGAACACCTCCAGTGCGTCATACTCCGGGCCAGAGATGGCGTTGGCCACGACGGCTGCAGGCGTGAGCTCGCCTTCCGCCTCCAGGAAGAGTCTCACCAGGTTCTTGGAGTAGCCGCTCACAAGGGCCGCGCCCTCCTGCGCCGCCACCACCGGCGACGACGCCTTGGACGTCCCTACGTTCCAGAACACCACCTGCGGCACAGTGAACCCCTCGGCGGCGAACTTGTCGCAGATGCCCTGGTACTCTGTCTTCCACGCGGCGCCGGTCCACCCGTCGAAGTCCATGTCGCTCAGCACGAACACCCTCTTCACCATCATGTCCTTGCGAAGCCCGCCGGCCACCGCCAGCTGCAGGATCTTGCCGAACACGCCCTGCAGGTTCGCGCCCTTCTTGTGCGACCCCATGGCCGCCACCAGGGGCCGCAGCTTCTCCTTGAGGTTGGTGCCGTGCACCTTGTGCAGCTGGTGCGTCTTGTCGAAGGTGATCACGCGCCCCTTCCATGGCTCCTGGCTGAGCTCAGAGATCAAGAGACCCAGCGCGATGGCCGCCGAGGCCGGCTGGTTCGCGACGGCAGCGGCGGCGCCAGAGAGCCCGCACACGGCGATGCAGTTGGCCAGGAGGCCCTCAGCTGCAAGGGAGGCCGCCATGCGGCGCCACTGGAGCTCGGCCGCCTCGTCGTGCTCCCCCTTGAGCGCGGCGGCGATCAGCTCGTGCGGCAGCACACCGTCCGCTGGCATCCTGGCGTGGCCGGTGCGCACCTCGTCGAAGAAGCTGGTCACGCGGTGCTTGTCGTGCTTCTGGAACACCTCCTTGTACTTGCGCATGGCCACGGAGGCAACGCGCTCGTACGGAAGCTCTTCAAACTTGCACGCGCACATGTACACCTCCGGGAGGTTGAGCGCCTTGCGCAGCGGCACCAGCACCTCGCGGCGGAGGCGGTCACGGACGCGGTAGGCGTAGTGCTTGTCCGAGATGTTGAAGTACTCCTGGCTGGACTCGCGGGGGAAGATACGGCGGGCGATGGCCTCGCAGAGCAGGGTCGCACGATCGTAGGACGAGCGCAGCGACGGGAACCACTTGGCGGCGAGCCCGATCTTGGCGGTCTCGCCCGCGCGCAGGTGCCCCACGTCGGACTTGAGCATCTCGGCGAACATCTCGGCGACGCTGTCGTAGAGGAAGCGGAAGGCCTCATCGGACTCCTAGCGCGCCAGCGCCTTCATGGCGAGCTGGGCCTCCTCCTGGCGCCTCTTGTCCTTGGCGGCCTGGAACTCGCCGTCGCTGCGGCGGCGCTTGGTGCCGTGGCGGCCGTCCTGCTGCTGCTGCTTGCGAGGGTCGCCCTCCTCTTCCATGCGGTCGCCGTGGAGGACGCGGTAGAGGATCTTGGGGAGGTCCTTGAGGCAGCCGAATCTGGCGAAGGTGGCGAGGTTCCCGGCGAGCGTCTTGGGGTGGCGCGCGTGCAACCAGTGCGCGGCGGCGTAGAAGCCCTCGCGGTCGCCCTTGCCCAGGCCGCGCGCGCCGCGGAGGTGGCAGACAAGCTTGAGGGCGGCACGCGCGTCGCGGGACCACGCGACGTCGAGGAGCACGGCCACGTCGGCGCCGGAGGTGGCGCCGGGGACGACCTGGAAGAAGAAGTCGACGCATGGGTCACCAGATGAGGCGTAGGCGAGCGCCCTCCCGGACCTCGACGCCTCCTTCCTCGCCGCTGCGCCGGCGAACGCCGTGGGCATGTCGTCGTGGTCGTAGTCGGACGAGTAGATGGAGTCGGAGGAAGAATCCTGGCGAGTGGGCTTGCGAACCACGGCGGCAGTTGTGTTAGTCTTGAGGGCGGCCACCGGGGGGCCGAGGAGGAGCGAGGCGGAGGCGG
Organism: Cenchrus americanus; assembly: GCA_947561735.1. NCBI lineage: Eukaryota > Viridiplantae > Streptophyta > Magnoliopsida > Poales > Poaceae > Cenchrus > Cenchrus americanus. Next base: position 3,755,106 of record OX387240.1, on the reverse strand, counting down.
GCGGGGCCATGGCGGAGGCGATGGAGGGGTTTGATCGTGGCGAGATCGAATCAGATCTCGAAGGCAACGGATCGAAATCGAAATCGAAACGAATCGAAGGCGCTGCAAGGATTTCGCTGATATTATCGATGAACATGGTTTACACACATATATATATAGTACATGCCCAAGGGGCAGTTTGTAGGATGTAAAGACACTTGGTAGAATCGCCATTAGCAGTTGCTAATCATCCATTTATTATCTTATAATTGATCATTAGAATATTAAGAATATTCTCAACACTCCCCTTGATCAATTATCTTCTGGAATCTCCAATGTTCATCATAGTTATTAATTCTTGAAAAACCCTGTGGGAAAAACTTATATATACATTGATATATCAGGATAAAACTCTTTAAAACCCAATGGGAAAATATAGGAGAAAACACCATGATAATCATGTGTATGCCCGTACAATATCACCTCTAAAAAAACATGTGAGGAAAAACAAGATGATATGACAAACATAATGCTGATATTGTCTCGTTAAAAACTTCATATGAGAAACCATCAAAGTAAAACTCATATAAAGAAAAGAGTACAACACGATGCACAAAGAATTTATTTATTCAAATTTACTACCCCGGATTTCTGCAAGTCTCTCATACCTATTCTTTCAACACATTTATGAAATGATGGATATAGTAGAGATTTTGTGAATAAATCAGCAAGATTATCACATGACATAGTTTGCAGAATCTCTATCCCCCATCTTGTTATAACTCATGGGGATAAGATGACTTGGGAGTAACATGCTCAGTCAAGTTACGCTTGATGTAACATGATTTCATTTGTGCAACACAAGCAGCATTGTCTTCAAAGATAATTGTTAGTGCATCAAATGCACCAATTCCACATGATTTTAATATGTGGTCAATCATTCTGCGAAGTCAAACACATTAATGTGATGCTTCATACTATGCAATTATCTCAGAACGATTAGTGGAAGTGGATATTAAAGTCTGCTTGGATGATTTCCAAGAGATAGCAGTTCCACCATTCATGAAGACAAAACATGTCTAAGATTTACTATTATGGGGATGAGATAGGTAGTCTGCATCCGCATAGCCTAAAAGATTATGATTGGGATTTCTTTGATAGAACAATCCAAGATCTCTAGTGTCGTTAAGATACCTGAATACGATCTTAACCCCGACTCAATGTCGTTTCATAGGAGCTGTACTGTGTCTTGCTAGTAGATTCACCGCAAATGCAATGTCCAGCCGGGTACTATTAACAAGATACATCAATGCTCCAATGGCACTTAGATAAGGAACCCCAGGTCCCAAAATCTTTTCACCACCATCCTATGGTCTGAAAGGATCTTTCTCAATATCCAAAGATCTCATACCATAGGAGTCTTACACGGGTTGGCTTCATCCATGTTGAATTTCTCCAACATTTTCTGAATATAAGCACCTTGGTATACAAATATCCCAGATGGTAAATGTTCAAGTCGCAGGCCTAAACAAAATTTGGTTTCACCCAAATCTTTTATTTCAAACTCTGTCAGATGATGATGAGCTTCATTTATGTCATGTCTTTTACCAATGATATTAATATCATCAACATAGACAGACACAATGCTAATATACATTGTAGTTCTCTTGATGAAACCACATAGACAATCATCATTGATTATGTATCCCTTATGCTTAAGGAATACTCAACCGATTGTACCACATTCGGCTTGATTGTTTTAAGTCATATCATGACTTCTGCAACTTAACACAAAACATGTTGCTATTTGCCTCAGGATTTGATATACCTATTCCATCAGGAACATTCATGTATATCTTAGAATCCAATGACCCATACAAATATGTGGTCACTACGTCCATCAACTGCATAGATAGACGATTTTGTACTGCCAAAGATATTAAGTATCTAAATGTTATGCCACTCATAACTGGAGAATAAATTTCGTTGAAAATCAACATCAGACCTTTGCGTGAAGTCCTTTGTAACTAGCCTTGCATTATATCTCACCACTTCATTGTTTTCATTCCGTTACCGGACAAAACAAATTTATATCCAATAGGATGGACACTAGCAGGTGTTGGCTTAACGCCAGAAATTACTTCCCTTAGTGAGGAAGGCTATCTCTGTTTCTATTGCATCCTTTCTATGTGTTTCAGTTTGAGCGCATCAGGCACTCTACCATGGATTTAGACCTGGATCACTTTAAAGGATTTCAGCAATTTATCAGAGAAATAACTGTCGACAATGATAATAAGACTCTCCAGTCTCTATGTAATTAATGGCGAACCCTTAATAGATCATCATGATTTCCCAAAACCATCGATCTAGGGTCTTTAGATTTCCCAGTCTCATAATTTATGCGCATATGTGAGCTAGGTAACAATCAAATCTCTCTCAAAAGAATTGATTACTAAAATATTTATATCAACAAAAGTTGATCTTCGTTTACCATTTTCTTTTATTTCGTATCTTGCATCTTAGAATTGCCTCCCCCCCTCTTGCGTCCAAGAGGGATTATTCAAGTGATTATCTTTAGGATCTTTCACTCTTTCAGGCATGTTCCTTGCAAGATAAAAGGGTTTAACAACACCTTTGTAATTGGTAAACAAATTTGGCAGATTATTTGCAACATTTGCAAATCTATAAGTCTCTAAACATAAAGTTTAGTGTCCATAGTACGTGGATCATAAAGGACATGCTTCTCGCATTCCAAAGGACATGCTTCTTGCATGACAATCAATTTCCAGGCATTCAAATTTATGGTACAATTCTCCCCCTTAATGCTGGAAAATGATCCTTAGTGAAAATACTATCAGCGAAACGGGCCGTACATATATCACCTGTCGTAGGTTCTATATACTTAATGATCGACTGAGATTTAAATCCCAGAAAGATCCCCAAATTTCTTAATGGCCCCATTGTTGCCGCTGATGTGGTGAGATGGGTACATAAACAACTTACCCAAACTTACGCAAATGGGAAATACTTTATAAATTTCCACGTACCAACGAAGAGGGGGATTTTAATATGCAGTTAGTCGTAGTTGGATTGATTCAGCAGTGTGTAGTACTGCATGATCCCAACACGATGTAGGCAACTTGCAATTCATCAATATAGGTCTTGCTATGAGTTTAAAACTCTTTAATCAATGGCTTAGGCAAGCCATTTTTTATGGATATATCGTACAAAATGTTAAGCCTGAATTTCCGACAGAAAATTCAGCAGCATTGTACATTCGAATCAATTGATTTTGATGTTCAAAATAATGAGTCTCCAACTTCATTAGTTGAGACAATATTTTAGCTAGCTTTATGCATGGTTTCATGTCTAAAACAGACACATAAGATCATCTTATAGATGCATCTATACCATGATTTATCTGAACAATCCACTATTAGGCTGAATCAGTCCACAAATATCACCTTGAATTCTTTCAAGTGATTTGTTTTGGTTCAGCATTCAATTTCCCTTTAGCACATGTAGTGCATACAAATCCAAAGATTGTGGGAACTTTGCTTTATGCAAATCAAGACCAATGGAATTGCCAATAATCTTCCTCATCATTCCAACTCTAGGATGACTTAAACTATCATGCCATGCTTGGAATGAATATATATTTTGGGAGATTATTTTATATGCAACAAAAATATAAGTTTTATGTATGTATAGTACAATCCATATTCGAGGGATGGCATTTTCATTAATTTGCTTGCCATATCCCGTAAGATTAGTGAAGTAAATTAATTCTTCTTTCCCATCTACATGTATTTCCACATGAAGACCATTCTTACGGATATCTTTATAGCATAATAGGGTACAAGTGAATCCCGGATACAATAATGTATCCTCTCTCATTAATTGAGCACTCTTAGGGAGAGTAATAGTGGATCAAACTGAACCAACTATCAAAGCATCATACATTGATGATCATAATCTTTCCTTCTCTTTTCTCAAGAGTCCGGAAAAATTCAACTCCCAAAGAATATAGTTTCTAGTACCACTATCAATAATATATAATTCCATCCTATATTGGATTGACATCAAATATATTCTATAGTCTAATAAGAATGCATACTAAAAGAACTTCTTATTAAACATATAGAAAACATACATAATCACACAAATGTATTACAATATCCAACATATGAGTATGACATTACAATACATATGTGCTCACAATACATCCATCAATAGCAAGTTTGCAATGCAACTCTTCAAATTACATAGTGTTTGCACAATATAAATTATTACAACAATTCAAATATCCCACACTATAATGAAATAGATAGTAGCTTCGGCTTGAGACAATTTATTCTAAGTCTCCAAACATGTCATTTGAGGTGAACTCCATGAGCATGTCATTAGTACTTGGAAGCTTCTCCTTCATGAGATCTAGGTTGTCATTGTTGTCTGAGCAACCAACTTCCTTAGTCACAGCAGGAGCAAGATTGAAATGTGCTTCATATCTTGGCGATTTGTCCTTGCTTTGCTTTGCATCCTTTAAGGACTTTTGGTAGAGAGCTACCAAATGCTTTGGAGTACGGCAATCTTTAGCAAAGTGATTGAAAGTGCCACATCTATGACATTTAGTGTCATTTTTGGCCTTAGCATCACTACCTCGCTTACCCTTGTGTTTGGGATTTTGCCTTTTGTTGAAATTTTGCTTCTCGAGCTTGTTCTTTGGGTCACCAGAATTGGATCCCTTGAACTTTCTCTTACCCTACACACTATGAGCCTCAGGTAGAGGTGCTGCACCAATCGGGTGCTTATGATGGTTCTTCATTAGAAGCTCATCATGTTTCTCAGCTTGTGTCAATGTGTGGATAAGTTGAGAATACTGAGTGTATTTATTAGCCCGATACTGTTGTTGTAAGACTCGATCCACAGGAAGCATGGTAGAAAGAGTTTTCTCAATCTTATCAGCATTCGTTGGTTCTTTCTCACAAAATTTCAACTTAGAGCAAATCTTATGAACAGCATGATTGTAGTCTGCAATAGACTTGAAGACCTGCAAACGCAAATGGTTCCACTCATGATTAGCCTCCGGCCAAATGAGTTCTCGTAACACCCTAAAAATCCATCACTAAAATAATGTAAACAACATGGTGTTTAGATTTTATTTTCTAAGGATTAAATAAATTATCAAATAAATTATGCTCTAAGATATTTTTTGAATAATTTTAGAGGCAATAAGCGCTTGTGCATCATATTTCGAAGTGCATGGCTTATGTTGCTTGTGTGAAGTTTTAAAAGTTTTAAAGTTTGTTTGAAACTTTGAAAAGATTTTGAAAAGTTGGAAAATGTTTCGAAGTTTTGAATGTTGAAAAGGTTTTAAAAGAAAAGGAGTTAAAAAAAATCAAACCCAAACCCTTCTCTCCAACTCTCTCTCGTTTTCCGGCCCCGCGAACAAAGAAGGTCGCCGCCCCGCCTCTCTTCCCCTTTCGGCCCGAGCGGCCCGCCCACCCCCGCAGCCCCGCCTTTCCCCTCCTCTCTCTTGTGGTCGCCGGGCACCGGGCCCCGCACATTAGGTCCGCCCCTAATCTCCCGTCGATCCCCTCCCCTCCTCTCGCCTCGCATCAAAGCCGCCGCCGTCGGCCGCTTTCTCCCGTGTCGTGCGCCCTCCCCTCCTTCAATCCTCTCCCATCAAAGATCGGTGAAGCACCGCACCACTAACGCTTTCAATTTCCTCGCCCTCTTCCGTTTCCTATCCTCTTTAACTCTCCAAGAACGGATGGGCACCACGGGCCATTGATGGCCAGCCATGCCGCAGCCCCTTCCCCTCTCCTCCGACTGTGAGTGCCTCCAAGCCCCTGCTGTCGTCTCGACCCGCGCCGCCACCTCGCCCTCACTACACTCGAACCGCGCAGCACCATCGCCACCTGCAGGAAGACCGGAGCGTCGTCGACGTCGAACTCCGCCACCATCCCAAGGCGGCAAGACAACAAAGCTTCGTGACGTCGAGCCGCACGGCCGCTGCCTCTTCACGTCGCCATTTGATCGTGGGAGCGCTGCCGTGACGAGAAGCCCGTGCGTCATCCGAAGCTCGTCGGCCGACCGATGGGTCGCAAGGGCCGCACGCCGAAGCAATGGAACACCACCAGAAGCCTCGCATCGTCCAGACGCACCATCTTTGCTGCTCTTCATCATCTTTTCGGTGTCGAAACATCACCAACCAGTGAAGGCCGAGTCATCGCCGGCTTCTATATCTAGCCGCCTCCGTCCGTCCGCACCACTGCACCGCTGAGAGAAGCCGAGCAAAGCCTCGCCGGACATCTGGAACGGCTGTACCAGGACGACGACGCCCCGAGCTCCAAGACGCCAAGGTGCACCTCTCTCCACCGCAAGCATCATTGAGCTGATTTGCATCTGTGTTCTGTCTGTTCCCATCGTCATGTTGTCTGTCGCCTGCAAGATTTCGATCGCTGGTGAGCACCCTCGTATAGACCTGCCTGCCTGAGATCCTTCTCTTTTATCTGGCTGTCTGGTCTCCACACTCCATTAAAGAATTTGCCATCTTCCTATAAATTCCTTGTGAGCGAGAAGACTCGCCGCTATTCCGTCGTGCTCAAGGATGGATACTAAAGCTTCCGGAGGAGCTATTGCCGTTTGCCAAGATCGAAGCTTCGGCGCCGCCATGGTTCGAATCTCATCATTTCGGTACAAAGCTATCACCAGTTCTCCATCCTCATCGGCTCCACTTTGTTTGCCATCAATCACCGCATCGTAAATTTAGAGGTGAGAAGCTAGCTTTTGCATGCGGTCTAAATCCAATATAACATTCCATGCAAATTTAATAATTTAAATCTTGTTGATCTCATGCTTATAGTTTTCCATCCTTTGCCGTGTACTTGTGATCGAACTAAAGCCCGATAACATCCTTTGATTTGTTGTCCACCATCTACTTTCCTACGTTCTTCCACACCGCCATACAACCGCCTAGCCGCATGCATGCGAGTTGACAAAGATGCGGGGCCGATAGCGTGCATGTGCTCTCTTTAGACAAGCATCGAAGCTAAAAACATGTACACGCTCACTTCATATCTTGCTTGATGCCATCATTACATCATGCCGATGTCATATACACTCGGGAAAAAAAAGATATATCATGTAATTGCATAAATGTCTAGCTTTCAATCTAAGCTCCGGTGAGAACCATTCTCCCGCACCGCATGTATGTTTTGTATCCAAACCGCTAGTGCGTGTAGTCATGATCACATTCTCTAGTCTCCGACACATGTCTCTCGTTTTCTCGTTTAGTGCCGCTCAACATGTAGTAGCAACGATGCAAGCCGAGGTACGGTGTTGCATACACGGCTCATGGCATGCATGTTTTTCTCTCTCGTTTACCAAAGACCATCATGCATGATAGCACATCGGTCTACACATGCTAGCAACCACGAACTAGCACACCTTGTTTAATCCATGCTTGCATGCATGTGTTTGTCTAAGTACACACGCTAGAAAGCTTGCTCTCGTACAAATACACTATCATGATGTAAGCATTACATAATGCTTGTGTCATATACTCTTTTTTCCATTAAAGAAATTCCGTCCACCATGTTCTATATAAATATCTATCTTGCTAATAATCAAGCTATGTCTCTATCTACTCTTTGCTTTGATTTTTCTTTCATAGCCTACCAATCTACAGCTAATCATGATTAGATCCCTAATCCTTGTTTAATCTTTATATCCCGTGTTTTAGCCTCGTTTAACCTCGTCCTTGTTGTGTTAGTTTCGTCTCACAATAAAATACGTGGTAGTGCTTGTCGTTTACCCTAAAATGTGTTTTAAGAATTTATTAACTTGATTAATGTTTATTAAACTTGTTTTCTAAATAAAATATTTTAGAGCTACGCTTTCTCTTTTCTTAATATAAATGTCAAATTGATTAATAATTATGTAATTTTCTTTCGATAAAAGCAACATAGGCTATATCTCGAGTTTTCATAATTAAATGTTAACTTGATTAATATGAATATAAATGTGTTTTTAAGTTGTAATTTGATTAGAATAACTCGAAATATAAAGATAAGCGCCTAGATGTTTTTACATGCTTCTTTTAAATTAAATGTTTAATTTGCATAAGTTAAACTTGAATATTTATAAATAAAATTGAACTAGTTTTTCATCGTCTTTTTAAATACAAATATAACTTGCTTATGTATAAATAGGGTATTTCTCTCGAAATGACCTATACACATTATTTTACTTAATTAAAAAGATACCAAGCACATAGCTAGCTCTTGTTTGTGATCATCCAAAGCTTCCGATAGATCCTAGTGCTTTTGTGTTTGCGTTCCTAGAGCCAACCCTTGTCTTCTCTTTAAGCTTTTCATGCTTGGTGTGTTATTTTGTTTATTGTATGTTTTCTTGTGTGCTCGTAGACATCGTGCCGGTTTCAAGTGAGCAACCAATTGAAGTGGATCAAAGAGCAAGTGTTTGAAGAAGAACTCCAATGTTTAAGCACGGAAGGCAAGTGGACTTCTCCCCCCGCATATTCTATTTTGTCCCACACAACTTGCATGATAACTAAGTTTACTTTTAAATGTTGTATTGCATAAACTTGTTGGGAAATTGCCTTTTTAAGGACATGACTAGATTTTATCTCTATTACCTTGGACAACCCTTTTAAATAAATGTTTTGGGTAGAAATGCTTAGTTGCTATAATTGGGATGGTTAAAATGAATCTTTTGCAATATGATGAATGTTGATCATGATAACCTTTGGTGATATATGTGTGTGTGCTTATGGTTAATAACAAGATCATATGGTTTAATCGGAACATGGAGAACCACCCAGAAAACAAGGCAACCACAGTCCATATGGCTCTGGCTTAGCCAATTAATTAGGAGAGTGGGTTAGCTGATAGCTCTTCTCCGAGAGGGGCACAGGGGGCCGGAGTTGAAGGGGTATAGCCCGGTTCTTTTGGGGTAGCAGCCTTGGCTAAGGTGCTGACCATTAGGGAGGGTTATGGTCCGCTCCGCCGCCAGTAATCGTTGCGGACCGTTGGTTTCTCTTCTTTCCTTTGTAAAGGCTTCGTAGTGGACCCCTAGCCACTCACCTTGGAAGTGTTTAAGGGTCCGATCAACCCGGCAACATGGGGAACACGAACCGTGGGTAAAGTGTACAACCTCTCGCAGTGTTAAACCGATCGATCGGCCGTGCTCACGGTCAAGAGCGGCTGGACCCTCACATGATTAATAAACTTGAAGATGGAACTAAAATGTGGTTTCTTGTGGTTTTTGAGAGAAGATGCTTTCCTAAATGCTTAAGTGGGTTGGTATAAACTCACATCTAGTAATTAGGTGCTTGCTAATAAAATTTGACCAACATTAAAATGCTAACCGCAAAGAAAACTCTTAGCCTATCCTTGATGGCCTTGCATCTTTCCCCCACTTGCCGAGCTCCAACCATAAGTGTGCTCACCCTTGCTTACCCGCCGTTCGAAGAGAACACCGGAGAAGAGTACTTCGGCGACTACGAGGAGTTCCGAGGCTTGAGTGCCCCCGCCGGATGCTCGTGGAAGATGAAGACGGTGCTTGCGTCTTCATAGTTATCGTTTGTTCGTTGTAAAGACCTTCGAGTCTAACGTCCGAGTGTAATAAAGAGATAATGTAATGGTTTAACTCTTGTACGTTTGTATTGCCGTTTATTGATATTTCACTCATGACGTCCATCATATGTGTGTAAACTTGATCCCGGCGCACATATGAGATGCATTTGGTTTTCTTCGGAAAATCGGGTGTGACAGAGTGGTATCGAGCAAGAATGACCGTAGGGCGCGGCCTTAAGTTAGATATGGTCGAAAAGTAAGGATTCATGTTCTAGAAAGCCCGTCATCCTTCAAAATTGACTTATTTTATGTATAAAAACAAATTTAATCTTGTCTTCTTGTTAAAACACATCGTTTTGTTTTGATCTATTCCGAGTTCGTTTCTTGTGCTATCACTCGAATCTTCATCACCGAGGTTTTCTCGATATAAGTTCTTAGATTGCCTACCCCTTATCAACTTCGATAGAAACGTTCCCGTGAGGACGATCGTTGTGCCAATGTTTGTTGTTTGAACACATGATTGATTTGGATCTTTGCTTGCATGAGTTGTATTGTGGAGTGATGGCCACAAATGCAACAAGAAATAAATTGTTAGGTTAATAAGATAGTTTGGGGTCCAAATCTTGATGTCTTCTATTTTATCTCTCATGCAAGTTTGGAATGATGCAAATCTGTTCTCGCAGCTATTTGACATAGCAAGCGTAATGTTTTAACCATATCTCGAGCTACGTAACTCCGTTTGATACAAAACCAGTTGGGTTAGTTCACAAATTTTTAGGATGAGTTTTGTCAAAAATCCAATACCATACAAGATGTATTCTAAGAGTTATTCACCAAGAATTGAGCACATCGGAATCTGTAATTTCGCCGACACACGCTACACCGTTTGAATTTTATCTCGAGTTGTATACCTCCGATTGAGATGATTACGGTTGGATTAGTTTCATAATTTTGCACATCACATCCTGGTACAGTTTCATGATTTTTGGAAATGGTACAGAGAGTTACAACTGATTTATTGAGATCAACGAATCTGTCTTAGTTTTGAAATTCATGCCGCTTCATCTTTTTTTTTTCAATTCATATCCTCATGCATCAGTTCAATCTTCTTGTCGAAATAACTTGCTCTCTAACAATTAGATGGCACAAACCGAGGTCGAGAGAAGGTCAAGACGTTTCACCCGTGATCCGTACTCATATTGCTATTTGACGGAATCAAGCACCACCACCTCCACCCCCACTCGCTTAACCAAATGGATCCCGCAATGCAACAATTCCTTGCTGCTTAAACCCAGCTGCTACAAAACCTCACTGCCACCGTCCAGAACCTGCAAGCTCAACGAACCAACCAGCACCCCCTCCTCCACCTCTGCCACAGCCGAGGGACAAGCATAAGGAATTTATGAGTCACCACCCTCCTACCTATTCTCATTCCTCCGATCCCTTGGATGCCGACGACCGGTTGAAGACAAGAACCAAGAAACTTGAGATTGTTCGGTGCACCGGCCGAGAGATGGTTCTTTATGCTTTGCAGTGCATTGATAGGACAAGCCGCCGATTGGTGGGATGCATATTCGACCGCACATCCTAATAGAAACAATATTACTTGGCAGAATTCGAGAGATAACTTTCGTACATATCACGTTCCTTCAGGAGTGATAAAGCTAAAGCAAAAGAAGTTTCTTGCATTAAAGCAAGGGAATGTGTCTCATTCGAGTATCTCGACAAGTTCACTCATTTGTCCCGTTATGTTCCCGATGAAGTCAACACCGACACCAAGAGGCATGAAAGATTCTTGGATGGATTGATTGGACCGCTCAACTATCAACTCGCAGCCATACATTCCCCAACTTTCGGATGTTGCCTTGAACAAAGCTATAGGTTTGGAGAATAAATGAATGGTACTTGGTGAACAAGTGCAAGTTCAAGTCTCATGGACAGTCCGAAGCAACACACGCCCTCGCTTCGGCTCATCTCGGAATTCTCGCTTTACTCGTGGATCAAGTGGAAATTATACTCGAATTTGCGCACTCAACTCAACCACCCCGAGCATTCTAGCCAGAGACACCACATGCTCCAAGTCATCATCAAGATCGTTCGGAGTACCAAGGAGAAGCAACTCCCCGGTTCTTCCTAATGGATGTTTCAATTGTGGAGAATTGGGACATTATGCCAACATCCGTCCGAAGCGCAACATGCGGACTCCTCGTAAAGATATTGGTCGAGATTTGGATAATCGTTATCACAAGCTCGTATTGGGAATTCTACTTATCGAGGTAATAGAGGCCGACGAACTACGCACGTGGAAGAGTGAATCGTGTGACAATTTTGAACAAGCTCAAGACGCTCCAAATGTTGTCTTCGGGTACGTTCTCTATCAACTTTGTACCCACAACAGCTTTATTTGATTCCGGAGCATCACATTCTTTCATTACTTGAACAATTCGTGGCAAAGCATGATATACCTATGAGTTCTATGAAGACACATTTGCCGATTAGTTCCCCGAATGGTGAAATGAAATCCACTTATGTATGCCCACGGGTCAATCTTAAAATCGGGGAAATAGATTTTCAAGCCGATCTAGTAGTTCTTACATCAAGTGGAATAGATGTTATACTTGGAATGGATTGGTTAGGCGAATGTGATGGAATAATTTTGTGTGCCAAGAAGTCAAGACTCTTAACCGGCCCACAAGGAGGTAGGATTGAAGTTGTCGTTACTACCCCGTCCAAGAAGGAAGGAAAAGTGAATCAAGATGAAGGAAAGTAAGAGAAGGAGCTATGACTGCCGGAAGAACCCAATGTGCAAGATGAGCTTATAGAAGAGCACCCTTAGTTTTTTTCCCAATCTCTTCGAATCTCGGGACGAGATTCTTTTTAAGGGGGTAGATTTGTAAAACCCTAAAAATCCATCACTAAAATAATGTAAGAAACATGGTGTTTAGATTTTATTTTCTAAGGATTAAATAAATTATCAAATAAATTATGCTCTAAGATATTTTTTTGAATAATTTTAGAGGCAATAAGCGCTTGTGCATCATATTTCGAAGTGCATGGCTTATGTTGCTTGTGTGAAGTTTTAAAAGTTTTAAAGTTTGTTTGAAACTTTGAAAAGATTTTGAAAAGTTGGAAAATGTTTCGAAGTTTTGAATGTTGAAAAGGTTTTAAAAGAAAAGGAGTTAAAAAAAATCAAACCCAAACCCTTCTCTCCAACTCTCTCTCGTTTTCCGGCCCCGCGAACAAAGAAGGTCGCCGCCCCGGCTCTCTTCCCCTTTCGGCCCGAGCGGCCCGCCCACCCCGCAGCCCCGCCTTTTCCCCTCCTCTCTCTTGTGGTCGCCGGCAGCCGGGCCCCGCACATTAGGTCCGCCCCTAATCTCCCGTCGATCCCCTCCCCCTCCTCTCGCCTCGCATCAAAGCCGCCGCCGTCGGCCGCTTTCTCCCGTGTCGTGCGCCCTCCCCTCCTTCAATCCTCTCCCATCAAAGATCGGTGAGGCACCGCACCACTAACGCTTTCAATTTCCTCGCCTCTCTTCCGTTTCCTATCCTCTTTAACTCTCCGGAACGGATGGGCACCACGGGCCATTGATGGCCAGCCATGCCGCAGCCCCTTCCCCTCTCCTCCGACTGTGAGTGCCTCCAAGCCCCTGCTGTCGTCTCGACCCGCGCCGCCACCTCGCCCTCACTACACTCGAACCGCGCAGCACCATCGCCACCCCGCAGAAGACCGGAGCGTCGCCGACATCGAACTCCGCCACCATCCCAAGGCGGCAAGACAACAAAGCTTCGTGACGTCGAGCCGCACGGCCGCCGCTTCTTCACGTCGCCATTTGATCGTGGGAGCGCCGCCGCGTGACGAGAAGCCCGTGCGTCATCCGAAGCTCGTCGGCCGGCCGATGGGTCGCAAGGGCCGCAAGCCGAAGCAATGGAACACCACCGAAGCCTCGCATCGTCCCGGACGCACCATCTTTGCTCGCTCTTCATCATCTTTTCGGTGTCGAAACATCACCAACCAATGGAAGGCCGAGTCATCGCCGGCTTCTATATCTAGCCGCCTCCGTCCGTCCGCACCACCGCGCCGCCGAGAGAAGCCGAGCAAAGCCTCGCCGGACATCCGGAACGGCCGTACCAGACGACGACGCCCCGAGCTCCAAGACGCCAAGGTGCACCTCTCTCCACCGCGAGCATCATTGAGCCGATTTGCATCCGTGTTCCGTCCGTTCCCATCGTCATGTTGTCCGTCGCCCGCAAGATTTCGATCGCCGGTGAGCACCCTCGTATAGACCCGCCCGCCCGAGATCCTTCTCTTTTATCCGTCGTCCGGTCTCCACACTCCATTAAAGAATTTGCCATCTTCCTATAAATTCCTTGTGAGCGAGAAGACTCGCCGCTATTCCGTCGTGCTCAAGGATGGATACTAAAGCTTCCGGAGGAGCTATTGCCGTTTGCCAAGATCGAAGCCGCTCGGCGCCGCCATGGTTGGGATCTCATCATTTCGGTACAAAGCTATCGCCGCTTCTCCATCCTCATCGGCTCCACTTTGTTTGCCATCAATCACCGCATCGAAATTCGCAGGTGAGAAGCTAGCTTTTGCATGCAGTCTAAATCCAATATAACATTCCATGCAAATTTAATAATTTAAATCTTGTTGATCTCATGCTTATAGTTTTCCATCCTTTGCCGTGTACTTGTGATCGAACTAAAGCCTCGATAACATCCTTTGATTTGTTGTCCACCATCTACTTTCCTACGTTCTTCCACACCGCCATACAACCAGCTAGTCCGCATGCAGAGTTGACAAAGATGCGGGACGATAGCGTGCATGTGCTCTCTTTAGACAAGCATCGAAGCTAAAAACATGTACACGCTCACTTCATATATTGCTTGATGCCATCATTACATCATGCCGATGTCATATACACTCGGAAAAAAAGATATATCATGTAATTGCATAAATGTCTAGCTTTCAATCTAAGCTCCGGTGAGAACCATTCTCCCGCACCGCATGTATGTTTTGTATCCAAACTCGCTAGTGCGTGTAGTCATGATCACATTCTCTAGTCTCCGACACATGTCTCTCGTTTTCTCGTTTAGTGCCGGTCAACATGTAGTAGCAACGATGCAAGCCGAGGTACGGTGTTGCATACACGACTCATGGCATGCATGTTTTTTTCTCTCTGTTTACCAGCACCATCATGCATGATAGCACATCAGTTTACACATGCTACCAACCACGAACTAGCACACCTTGTTTAATCCATGCTTGCATGCATGTGTTGGTCTACGTACACACGCTAGAAAGCTTGCTCTCAGCACAAATACACTATCATGATGTGAGCATTACATAATGCTTGTGTCATATACTCTTTTTTTCCATTAAAGAAATTCCGCCCACCATGTTCTATATAAATATCTATCTTGCTAATAATCAAGCTATGTCTCTATCTACTCTTTGCTTTGATTTTTCTTCCATAGCCTACCAATCTACACTAAATCATGATTAGATTCCTAATCCTTGTTTAATCTTTATATCCCGTGTTTTAGCCTCGTTTAACCTCGTCCTTGTTGTGTTAGTTTCGTCTCACAATAAAATACGTGGTAGTGCTTTGTCGTTTACCCTAAAATGTGTTTTAAGAATTTATTAACTTGATTAATGTTTATTAAACTTGTTTTCTAAATAAAATATTTTAGAGCTACGCTTTCTCTTTTCTTAATATAAATGTCAAATTGATTAATAATTATGTAATTTTCTTTCGATAAAAGCAACATAGGCTATATCTCGAGTTTTCATAATTAAATGTTAACTTGATTAATATGAATATAAATGTGTTTTTAAGTTGTAATTTGATTAGAATAACTCGAAATATAAAGATAAGCGCCTAGATGTTTTTACATGCTTCTTTTAAATTAAATGTTTAATTTGCATAAGTTAAACTTGAATATTTATAAATAAAATTGAACTAGTTTTTCATCGTCTTTTTAAATACAAATATAACTTGCTTATGTATAAATAGGGTATTTCTCCGAAATGACCTATACACATTATTTTACTTAATTAAAAAGATACCAAGCACATAGCTAGCTCTTGTTTGTGATCATCCAAAGCTTCCGATAGATCCTAGTGCTTTTGTGTTTGCGTTCCTAGAGCCAACCCTTGTCTTCTCTTTAAGCTTTTCATGCTTGGTGTGTTATTTTGTTTATTGTATGTTTTCTTGTGTGCTCGTAGACATCGTGCCGGTTTCAAGTGAGCAACCAATTGAAGTGGATCAAAGAGCAAGTGTTTGAAGAAGAACTCCAATGTTTAAGCACGGAAGGCAAGTGGACTTCTCCCCCCGCATATTCTATTTTGTCCCACACAACTTGCATGATAACTAAGTTTACTTTTAAATGTTGTATTGCATAAACTTGTTGGGAAATTGCCTTTTTAAGGACATGACTAGATTTTATCTCTATTACCTTGGACAACCCTTTTAAATAAATGTTTTGGGTAGAAATGCTTAGTTGCTATAATTGGGATGGTTAAAATGAATCTTTTGCAATATGATGAATGTTGATCATGATAACCTTTGGTGATATATGTGTGTGTGTGCTTATGGTTAATAACAAGATCATATGGTTTAATCGGAACATGGAGAACCACCCAGGAAAACAGTGCAACCACAGTCCACATGGCTCTGTCTTAGCCAATTAATTAGGAGAGTGGGTTAGCTGATAGCTCTTTTCCGAGAGGGGCACAGGGGGCCGGAGTTGAAGGGGTATAGCCCGGTTCTTTTGGGGTAGCAGCCTTGGCTAAGGTGCTAACCATTAGGGAGGGTTATGGTCCGCTCCGCCGTCAGAATCTGTTGCGATCGTTGGTTTCTCTTCTTTCCTTTGTAAAGGCTTCGTAGTGGACCCCTAGCCACTCACCTTGGAAGTGTTTAAGGGTCCGATCAACCCGGGCAACATGGGGAACACGAACCGTGGGTAAAGTGTACAACCTCTCGCAGAGTGTTAAACCGATCGATCGGCCGTGCTCACGGTCAAGAGCGGCCGGACCCTCACATGATTAATAAACTTGAAGATGGAACTAAACTGTGGTTTCTTGTGGTTTTTGAGAGAAGATGCTTTCCTAAATGCTTAAGTGGGTTGGTATAAACTCACATCTAGTAATTAGGTGCTTGCTAATAAAATTTGACCAACATTAAAATGCTAACCGCAAAGAAACTCTTAGCCTATCCTTGATGGCCTTGCATCTTTCCCCCACTTGCCGAGCTCCAACCATAAGTGTGCTCACCCTTGCTTACCCGCCGTTCGAAGAGAACACCGGAGAAGAGTACTTCGGCGACTACGAGGAGTTCCGAGGCTTGCGTGCCCCCCGGTCGGATGCTCGTGGAAGATGAAGACGGTCTTTGCGTCTTCATAGTTATCGTTTGTTCGTTGTAAAGACCTTCGAGTCTAACGTCCGAGTGTAATAAAGAGATAATGTAATGGTTTAACTCTTGTACGTTTTTATTGCCTTGTTTATTGATATTTCACTCATGACGTCCATCATATGTGTGTAAACTTGATCCCGGCGCACATATGAGATGCATTTGGTTTTCTTCGGAAAATCGGGTGTGACAAGTTCCTTCGCTGATCATAACGCTCTTTAAGCGCAAGCCACAAAACATGAGGATTCATCTCCATAAGGTACTCTTGTTTGAGATCCTTATGGATGTAAAGCCTTAATAGCATTAAGGCACCGTACTTCTTTTGTTCATCCAAAACGACACCTGCAGTAGGCTCGCTAAGGTATGGCAAAAGTCCACGGGATGCAAAGCTAATCTCTATATCCGAAGCCCAAGTGGGGTAATTGTGACCATCAATGGCAAGTTCATCGAACTCTTTTGCCATGGCCATAGCCTACGAAGTAGGACCACATGATTCAATAATTCATTCATGAAATATAATCAAGTGGCTAAAAAATGTTGTAATAAATGTAAATTAATTCAAATAGCATAACTCTTCAAGGATTAAGAAAAGTACAAGGTAAACAAATAGCATGTAAACCCTCAATTTTTAAAATCATTAACTTGTGTACATGGTAGATAGTCTCAAATGTCATAGGACATAGAGAGTAGATTAAAATGATAGGCAAATAAATTGCTACCAAAGCATGGTCTTAATGCAAATAATTCATCATGAATTAAATGCAACCTTTGCTAAGGTCTCTATCACACCACATGTATACTCAAGTTAATGATTGAGCATTGACTTTGGTAATCACTACAATAGTGTTAGCCAAAATTCTCAATGGTAATCACTTCAATAGTGTAATCCATTGTAATATTTTGATATTTAATCCTTGTTTTGGGAAAATTGTATAGGTAATCATCAATCTTCAAAATGAGCATGATGTAGACCTTAGTAACAGACCGTCAAAATCCATATACATGGATATGATCTCTATCACATAATGTTTGTATCCCAAAATTTTAAGAGAAATGCATAAATTAATTGCAAAGATCACTAGTAATATTTTACTAGTGAGTAAAATCACATCGTTGAGATGGTGTATGTGATAAAAATTATTGCAATGACGAAAATTGAGTATGAAAGTGCACATAAAATGACACAAACATACTTGCATTCTATAATAGAATTCGAAATTGCATGTGTACAAATATAATAAAAACATTTGTACAAATATATCATCACATCATAGGTCTAATTATAATAAAATATAGACACTAATAATGATGGACAGTAGTAATTAAATATAGTCTAATACAAGAATTATAGACTAAAATTACTGGAAATTCATAAACTCTAGAATATAACAGAAATAAATGAAATAATCAATATGGCCCGCAAAGCAATTAGGCCCAGCCGAAATCGCACGGCCCAGATGGCCCACGCGACGCTGCCCTGATCCAGCCGGCCAGCAATGCGGTCGTCAGGCCTAGCCGGCCTGTGCCGCGGCCTTCCGACCCACCGGCCCGTGCGGGCGCGTGCGGCCGGATGAGGCCCGGCGGCTGCGTTGCGCGGTCCCCGCCCAACGGCCGGCCCGCCCGACCGGCCCGTGGAATGGCGCGGGCGCTCGTTGGCTCTTTCGGCCCCGCGCCGCCGCAATATAAGAAGGGGCGTTAGGGTTCGCCAACGCGCGTGGGGACGGACTGGACGGTGCGGAGATCGTGGACGAGGAGGGTGGAGGCGATGGAGTCCGCGGTGACCATGAACGAGTCGAAGAACGAGCGTCGATGAAGGAACATACGGCGTCGAAGGCATGATTCTACCTTGCACTTGCGCCTTCCTTCTCCGGTGAGCAACTCCGACAAACTTCTTCACGGACGGACACCAACGATTGACGCCGGCGATCTACTCCGATCACGGATGAACTCCACTGCGACTGTTCCTGGCCTTATCTTCGCTCAGCGGTAGAACGCTGATAACGTGTTGAACAATGTAATGGAACAGTACAAAGTGAAGCAGGAAAAATGATGATATTATTGATGAACATGGTTTACACACACATATATATATATATAGTACATGCCCAAGGGTCAGTTTGTAGGATGTAAAGGCACTTGGTAACTGCCATTAGCAGTTGCTAATCATCCCTTCATCTCTACTCCTAAAAAGTGTGAAAGTAAGACAATCTCGTGGGTTCACCTTTCACCCTAACCTCCGCGCCTTCACCCATCCCCGCGCATTCACCCCGTCGCCCCCCCCTCCCCCGCCCCCCGCATTTTTTGCCCCCGTCACCACCCCCGCCGTCCGCGCGCGGTTCCCCCCGCACGCCGTCCCCCCCCCCCCCGAGCCGACCGGATCCGCCGCCGCCCGAGCTCATCGACCCGCCGCCTCACCGTCGTCGTCACGCGGGCCCGCCGCTCGCCCCCTCACGACTCCGCCCCGACCTCTCCGGTGGCGCCGTGGCGCCATGCGGGCGGTGCCATCGCGGGCGGCGCGGCCGCGGCGGGGCCGTCGCGGCGAGGGGCTCCGTCGCCCCGACCTCTCCAATGGCGCGCCGCAAAGCGGGGGGGAAGCTAGGGTTTTCGCCGCCGACCGGGACCGCCGCCACCCCGTGAATCGACCCCCCATCGCCATCCGGGATTGCCGTCGTCGAGGTCGCCGCCGTCATCGGGGGTAGGCACCACCGTACGACAACACCACCGTCCAGGATTGCCACCGCCGGGGTCGGGGTCGCCGCCATCCGGATCGCCGTCGCATTCCAGGATTGTCGGCGTCGACCGCCGTTCTCCCCTCGATCCCACACCATGCCTTTCGGTTCGGTGATCCTTCCTCCTTCAATGCTTTGTGCTATTCTCATCCTCTCGTTTTTGTTTATGCGGTTGTTCGAATTAGGATGAGGCCGGAGTTCTTCAATTATTTCATGATCAAGGTCCCATTGACAGCCACGACGCCGCACCGCTCATCCCTAAGGTCCTCATCCAAAGCAACCTCTAGGGAAACTGTCATCCCTCCCACGTTCATGGTGAGTTGTGCCCATCTACGGATAATATTAGGGTTTGTGATAGCCTTAGGCAATAAGGGTTCTTAAATTTTGTTTCTATTTAAATAAACCTTTGAAGATTGTGTGTTTAATGATGGCATGATGCCTCTCATGGATAAACTGATACATGGGGCAATCCGGCCATTGGAGCGAACAAAGATACTTCGTTTATTGTAAATTTGTGCTGCAAAAATTAGTAGATGCGGCAAATTATTATACAATCTTAAAACTGGAGACCATATATGTCCAATGCTATTAGCGTTGGTTACCATTATATTGCAGGAGGTAGAAGATAAGAAGTTGGGAGTTTTACAATTCCCATCTGTTGTGATTGCAGCGTGGAGCATAAGCCCAAGTTGATTGTCGAGTGCCGTGCACCGATACGGTGGTGCTCATTGCGTCTACAACAAGCCCTCCATACTAGAACTTGGCTCGGTTCGTTTTGGCTCCTCGAGCTCCGGTGGTCTGCAGAGGTAATGTTGCCTTGCACATTATGGTGGGGTTCTTGGTGTAAATTTAAGTTGTTTGCAATTGATTACTTTCTCAAAGATGCCCATTGCAATCCGTATTGTTTAATTTGTGATGCAATTAAAGACTACGGTAATAGATTTAGGATGAGCAGCAGGTATCTAATTAGCCTTGAGCAGATTATGGTGCCCGTCATGTAGTCTTTCTGCGAGATTAAGACTCGAGTAATCTATATATACATTGATGATGTCAATCCTATGTTTTATCTTTAATAAATACTTTCAATTGTCATTTCAGGGTTGGTCCGTGTAGGCAAGATATATAGTCTAAACATGTTTAATTTACAACAGACTAGGTAAAGCTTTGACCTCCTATACATGCATTAGGGCAAATTCATTAAGATGCATCTTCTCATTCTCATCCCTTTTTCTCTGGTCAAATTATTGTGGATTCATGATCACCTGCTCATCACGTCCAAGCCAAGAGGTGTGTGGTTGCAGGAATTGTTTGAGTTTTCTGTGCATGCTGAAATTGAAATTGGTGTGTTCATAAAATCACCAAGAAATCGCTTTATTCATTCAAATGATGATTTTGGGTTTAGTATAACCAATTTCCATTCTGTAAATTATTTCAAATATAATGCTGCAACTACGAAATGACCTACAATGCCCTGGGGCATTTCATTGGTAGTGCTATGTGTATTTAGTTACCTTATTTTGCTTGATTATGTACTGCAAACTGATGAGGGGAAACAAATGGTCTGCTCTAAATCATATTCTGACACATATTCTTAAATCTGAATTTATTGTCCAATGTTAAGAATTTTGTATCTGTAGATACTGGAAGCACCAAGAAGTTCAGACAAAGCGAGGGGCCCAAAATGGTTATCATGGATATCTTGAAAAGTGGCTCAGAAATTATTTACTGGAATATGAAATTAGTGTTGTGGCAGCACAAACTAATGTGTAAACTCGTATGATGCCATTCGTGTTCTGTTCACGCCTGATTGCAACCCAGTTGTGGCTTCTCGGGTATGTGCTTCCAACATTTTTTTTCTCTGAAAGTATTTGCTTTCATGATTGTTGAAACAATAATAGTCCATATGCTTGGAGTATTGTGTGAATTGTTAAGGCTTGTTGTTTCACAGTTTCAGTGCATGACAGGTGTCTGACAATACTCCAAACATATGGACTCGCAAAAAAAGTGACCGACAAAACAGATGGGCGGCAAGGGTCAAAACACCAAAGCCGTCGCCATCCTGCCCCTATGGACTCACAAAAAAAAGTGACCGGCAAAACAAATGGGCGGCAAGGATCAAAGCACCAAAGCCGTCGCCATCCTGCCCCTGGTCAACAACCTCAGGAGATAAGGTGCTCTTGCTTTTTTCTTATTTGTTTTAGTCAAGTTCTTTTTTCTTAATTGTTTTAGTCGAGATATTCTGTGTCATGTGCATGGCGTAAAAACATGTTATCTACAATTGTTTTTGTCCAACACCTTCAAGTTATGAGGGTTCCTTAGTATCATTCCAAATTACACTACCTACTTTTTGTTTCTAAGTTCCGTCGCTAGCAATTGCCTTTCCCGCATTCGGGTTTGTTCTCTTTGATTGACCGGAGTTGGACCGGACAGGTCCCTCATAATGGTTAGGTGGTGTTGCCATGTCTTTTATGGTCATCTTAACGACCATTGACCCAATGTGGAGGTGTGGCATGCGGGGGCTTGGAAAAGTGGCAACCGGTTATCCGGTACCCGTAGTGTAAGTTGTTGATCATTAACAAATTTCATTTCAATGTTTCCAGACGAGAATTATGGCATGATGGAGCTAATCATTGACGGAGGGATTCTGCTACATATTAGTGGGATGGCAAAGTTCCTTCTAAATCCATCCTTATGGGGCATTGGATGACATTAAATTTTTAGATCAAAGGTAACAACTCCCTCCGGAATAATTTGTTCCTAAATCTTGATAGTTCTCTTCGAATTGAATGATTTTATGTCTTATTAGTAGAACTTTCTCTCTCGAGAAACTGGACCATTACTCATCAATACTTTATCTATTAAAAAATTCTTTTATTTGTAGAATGTCGGTTTTCTTGTCGGTTTGCTAAGTTTTTGCAATGCTATATAATGCATACTCCATATTTCCATATTGCAGCACTTAATTCACAGGTTGCTACACTTTGTTTTTGTTTTCAATGCATTCCCCGTAAAAAAATCCTTCACTCGTTATATGCTCCCATCTATAGTTTCAATTACATCTTCCCCTTGTTTGAAAATAAAATGCACATATGTCGAATATACTTGTGCAATATTTGCATATTTATTTTTAGTGCAAGTCTAGCTTTATGCATTCATGGACCGGCCGGATTCCAAGTGTCTTGCGACTTAGCCTAACTCTTCGTGTCATCTTGCACACATATGAACCATGTAATAAAATGCAGATTTGTAATTACTATAACTTAATTATTAGTGCTAATATTAAGACGACGATCCGTTAGCTTAACAAGTTTTATTAACTACTTAAATATGCTTCTTTGATCTAGCCCTGGTTTGCCGAGCTTGTTACGTGTAGGCTACTTGTTAAACAAGCTCCATGGAAGGTTTGCACTTCCTCCGTTCAAAATATATGCCCCATGAATAAAAATAACCACTAATGTGAATGAAAATAACCTATACATGAGAATATGCCGGAATTTTTGAAAATATATTTTCGACCCTTTTTTGTTTTGCATCACTTTTTTCGGATAGATCAAGGGTGCCAAGAAAATATGCTAAAGATCCATGATAGTATATATTTTTGAATCGAGGGAGTGCATCATATGATTGTACGAGTTTTGTTGAGATGAGGGCCAAAATCAAGCCTCAATGTCAAGCAGGGTTTCTGTATTATTATTTTGACAAAGCTGAAGCCACTTAATATTCAGTGTTACTATTGTCAAGAGCACAAGGGGATTTAGGTTAATTCGGATTTAGGACATATAGTCAGAGTTAGTTGAAAAGGTGCCTTGAGCTAGAGGTAATTTACAATGTTGCTTTCATATTTTAAGGATTTAAGAGTGACCTTTTGCTAGGTCAGCTCTCTAGTTTGGTGAAAAGTACAGTATGTAAGAATGTAAAAATGATTCTAAGGTTTACAAGGGTAAAAAGTGCCCTATCCTTTATTGTGACTTATAAAAATACTAATATGTATACTAATTTTAAATAGATGAAGTTTTGTAATAGCATGTTACAATTGTAGTCTTGTCTTAATTTTCATCTCGCATTATGACGGCATTTAGATCTCTCCGCTTCATTGCATGTTGTTCGACTGTTGAAGCTTCAATGCACTTAGATTTTGTTGAGAGTGTTGTTTAGATTGTTATCGAGATTCTGAATTTTATCGCCCGTAGCAACGCACGGGCTTGATCCTAATTATCTTATAATTGATCATTAGAATATTAAGAATATTCTCAACAATTTATATTGGGGCAAGGCTGGCCTGGGAAGGCGGTGGCGGTGGACAATGGAGTAGCGCCTACTCCGTACGAAACCCCCGCCGCCCGGGCCCGGCCGGTCCTATATCAGCAGAGCGCGATCGAAGCCCACGGACGGAATCGAGTCAATCCCCCAGATTTCTCGCCGTCGTTTCCACCTATAAACCCTAGCAGAAGCCGATCTCGTCGGATCGATCCCGCCATGTCGTCCGCCGTGCTCCTCGGCCCTCCCGTGATCCGCGGGGCTCGCCCGGCGGCGCCGCCCGCCGCGGCCGCGGCCGCGGAGGCCCCCGCCTCACACCCCTTCCTCGACCTCCTCGACGCTTGCTTCAACGACGACGCCCCCGCCGCCACCTTCGTCGCCGGCAAGGGGCCCCGCATGACGTTGACGGAGAACAACTCCGCCACCTACGCGAGCTCCGGCAACGCCTGCCTCGACCTCTTCTTCCAGGTCGTCCCCGACACGCCGCCGGAGCGCGTGCGCCAGCTCGTCACCGTCGCCTGGGCGCACGACCCGCTCACGGCTCTCAAGCTCGTCGCCAACCTCCGCGGCGTGCGCGGCACGGGCAAGTCCGACAAGGAGGGCTTCTACGCCGCCGCGCTCTGGCTGCACGAGCGACACCCAAAGACGCTCGCCTGCAACATCCCCGCTCTCGCCGAGTTTGGGTATCTCAAAGACTTCCCGGAGCTGCTCTACCGCCTCATCCACGGCCCCGACGTCCGCAAGCTCGCCAAGGCCAATGTGGCCACCCAGAAGATCAGGCGCAACGTCGCGCAGGTCCGCGCCGCCCGGCTGGCCGGCGCCAAGCGCTCCCGCGGCGACAGCGTCGTGGAGCAGAAGTCCGAGGCGATGGAGGTGGATCCCAAGGAGGCGGCCGCTGCTGCTGCGAAGGAGATCCCCATGACGAAGGGCGTGCGGAAGGTGGCCAAGCTCGCCGTGCAATCTCTGGAGAAGTACTGCGGCGATGGCGCCTACCGCTTCCTTCTCGACTGCGTCGCGCAGTTCTTCGCCGACCTCCTCGCCTCCGACCTCGAGCAGCTCGCCCCCGGCGGCAAGACGAGGAAGATCGGGCTCGCCGCCAAGTGGTGTCCCACGCCGGGTTCGTCGTTCGACAGGACGACCCTGCTTTGCGAGGCAATCGCCCGCCGTCTCTTCCCGCGCGACTCCTGCCCCGACTACGCCGACCTGTCTGAGGAGCACTACGCCTACCGCGTGCTCCGCCGTCTCCGCCGCGAGGTGCTGGTGCCGCTGCGGAAGGTCCTTGAGCTCCCGGAGGTGTACATGAGTGCCCAGCGGTGGTCCGAGCTGCCCTACACCCGCGTGGCCTCGGTGGCCATGAGGCGCTACAAGGCCCTCTTCAAGAAGCACGATGAGACGCGCTTCGGCAAGTACCTCGCGGACGTCGAGGCCGGGAAGGCCAAGATCGCGGCCGGCGCGCTCATGCCCCACGAGATCGCGCACGCCGCCTTCGCCGGCGAGGCCGATGACGTGTCGGGTCTGCAGTGGCGCCGCATGGTGGACGACCTCCGCAAGAAGGGGTCGCTGACCAACTGCATCGCCGTCTGCGACGTGTCCGGGAGCATGCGCGGCACGCCGATTGAGGTGTGCGTGGCGCTGGGCCTGCTCATCTCGGAGCTCAGCGAGAAGCCGTGGGCCGGCAGGGTTATCACGTTCAGCTCGACCCCCGAGATCCACAAGATCGAGGGCAAGACCCTTACCGAGAAGATGAGCTTCATCAAGCGCATGCCGTGGAACATGACCACGGACTTTCAGGCCGTGTTCGACCGCATCCTCCGTACGGCGGTGGACGGCCGGCTGCCCAAGGACAAGATGATCAGGACTATATTCGTGTTCAGCGACATGGAGTTCAACCAGGCGTCGGCAAGATCGTGGGAGACGGACTACCAGGTCATCTGCCACAAGTTCCAGGACGCCGGGTATGGCGACGCGGTGCCGCAGATCGTGTTCTGGAACCTGAGGGACACTGTGTCCACCCCGGTGACGTCTACGCAGCCGGGAGTTGCGATGGTGAGCGGCTTCTCCAAGAACTTTGTCAAGCTGTTCCTGGAGAACGATGGCGTGGTGAATCCGGAGGCTGTCATGGCGGCAGCGATATCAGGCGCGGAGTACCAGAAGCTTGCCGTGTTTGATTGATAGGCTAGTGGCATTGGTAGTAGTTTAGTGGTGAGGCATGTCTGAATTCTGCGTTTAGATGTTACAACATCAATCTGGCATGCACGAATTAAGATAAGAGTGGTTCTGGTCTTGAACAGCTTTCGTGAATTTCTCATGATTCGAATTATAGGTTTGTTCTTGTTTTTCTTAGTAAAATTGGCTCTTTAATTTGTGCTTCTGTTCCATCTTAGTATACAATGAAATTTTGCTTCTGTCACGTTTGCTGTTGTATAAATTTCTGCTTTATGCCTTTATATATCCCAATTCCCATTTTGGTTCAACATTCACTGATAAGCGCAAAATACAAATAATCTAGACAATCCCAACAATGCTTTGCAGACATCTGTTGGGGTGTTAGCTCTTGCCCTTTTGAACTCCCATATATCACTGATGCTTCAGTAGTTCTTTGTATGTAGCAGAATAGTTTCCAATATCCTTTCTATCTAAAAAAAATAGTTTCCAATATCGTGTTCAACTTTCTTGATGGAATCATAAGTGAAAAATTATGTATCACTGACGCTTCAGTAGTTCTTTGTATGTAGCAGAATAGTTTCCAATATCGTGTTCAACTTTCTTGATGGAATCAATCGATAAGTGCAAAATGAAGCAGATCATGTCGTTCTGCTGCAAAGCAGGCAAAATCATATGAAACCCAAGTTATACTGCCGCTATGCCAAGTGAACCAAATTGTCTCTTCTCAGAGACTCAGGGATTGATGCTTCTTTGTTTCAGAGTTTTGATATTAAGCCTGCTCTAACTTTGTTACTGGATGTGAAACGTGTGAACAGAGGAACCACCAGAAAAATCGCAAGGCAACATGGTTGATAAACTGAATCTGGTACAAGATTTCTGCTAAAGATTAGCATTGCCCTGGCATCATGGTTTACATACTGTGAGTGTGTATAGACACAATGTAAAGGCAGGTGGCAAGTGCCATCTATCTATGTAGAAAAAAATTAAAAAAAAAGAAATTGCTGTATCTTCTCTCCAGAAAAGGTCTACACATACAACTGACTACATTAAGAGTGAATGAGGTCATCCAGTCAATCACTTGTATCAAAAACGTGCGCTCTTGTATGTATGTCACCAGCCTGAAGAAACATGAAAAGTGAATTTCCTAGCCATCAACCAAAGTATTTAAATAAAAACTTCCAGTGTGCATGTTGGCAGTATTGTAAATGTAACAATCAAAACTAGAAACTGGTACCAACCGAATAAAAATACACATCAGTATTCCTTGTCAGAAACATTTCATATGAGCTCCTGTTCTTTGATGCTGGCCACCAATCTAGCATTATCTCTGTCACGCTTGAACACAGTGTACAATGGGGTGTAGAACATGAGACACAGAGCGAAAGGCACAATCATCATAGTTAATAGACCTCTGGAGAGTGCATACGCTCCATCCACTGATCCATGCGCTAGATCAATAGTCTTTGCATTGTAGCCATAAATCCTTTCAGTGACAATGCCAACTGCAGGTGCAGCCAGTGAACCAAATGAGCCTTCGAATGCACGATCAAAGGCATAGATCATCGTGCGGTGCTTGGGAGGGACTACCTCTGCGAACATGGGGTTGTTTGCACAAGTAGCGCACCAGCTTATGGTGATGCCCATTAAGAAGAGTGTGACAGCATAGGCCAACCAGTAATCAACAGACTGGGGAATGACTGTAAGGAGGATCCATGAAAAAGGGATGCCCATGAAGGCGCTAAACTGCGCACACATGATTCGAGCAGAATCTGGATAGTATCTTGATAGGCGATCTGCTATCACACCACCTAGAAATGATCCACTGGCACACCCCATAGCGAAAAAGCTGTTCAACGCTGCTGAGCTGCTGTTGTCGAAACCTAGGAGGGTCGAGGAATGTAAATGTGTTCAATTACCGAAAGGGAAACATATCAATTCAAGCATCGAAAAAGTACATAGCTTTCTTACCAATGAGTTCAAACCACATGGTGAAGAAAACTACAGCAGCCCATGGCAAAGAGCCAACAATGCCTTGCAAGACAATGATTTGAAATGTCCGCACTTTCATTACTGATCTCGCCGCCATCCATGAATCCTTCCAGATAGAATGTGGAGGAAGGATACCATTGCTAACCAAATGTGACCTGCCATTTGCATAAGATAATATTGTTATGCTAATATGCGAATACACAGTTCCAGTGGTGAACAGGGTTTTGCTTGAATAAATCCAGTGGTGTCCAGGGTGTCATGGTAAGCTGATATTTCGAGTCATCCAGTACATCAGCTAGGAGAATAAAGCAGGTTTTGATAATCTTCCACTCATGAAAATTGTCCAGTGGACAAGCAGCAATGCCGCAATGCTACTTATGCCTTCTTAATACAACTTGGTGTCATTTATCTTTTAAAACATGATTAGGCATAAAGGGTATTTTCCAAAATCAGAAGAAAACCATACCTCTCATTGTTCTCATCACCACCATAATGGCCTGGAGAAGTTTTTCTAGGATCAACAGCGTAAAGGTATACAAGAAGTCCAATTACAAAGCTCACAAATGCAACCGATATAAATGCAAGCCGCCATCCTGGCAAACCATAGTAATCCCCTCCAGCCACGATTGTCGCCAAAACACTACCTCCTATACCACCTACTGAACCAATAAGCGCTAGTAAGCCAAATCCTGCTCCACGCGTGCCATCTTTGTAACTATCAGCAATGAAGGACTGAAGTGCCGGTATTACAATTGCAAGTCCAAAACCATTTACAGCTCTCCAGAATGCAACCTGCCCAAAATACTGGCTTACACCAACAGCTCCTGTTGATAAAGCCCAGAAAGCAGTCCCTATGGCAAGAACTGCAGGGCGGTCATATTGAAGAGCAAGGACACCTGCCAAGGGAGATGCTATGGACTTCAGAAAGTTCATCATAAATGTAAGGTACCCCAGATCAGTAGGACCAGCATCGAAAGCAGCACTGACTTCCTTGTAAACAGCTGGGAGGAGATTCTCATCAGCTCGTTCCAATATAGAAGCTAGGTTGATGAGGATAAGCGAAATGGAGAAACCAAACATCTTCTTTGATCTGAAATAAGAAGAAGTTCTTAGGGCGTGGTTACAAAGAAACATGATGCTCCTAGAATCATGGGGTATTTTTTGTGACACAAGAAATGTTTGATGCACTGAAATACAAGACATAGATACAACACGAAATATATAGTGAATAGCAACAGTATGGCGCAAAGCTTTTCAGTGAAACTGTAAAAACAACAGAAGACTACTAATGATATATTAGTTACAGTAGATTCTAATTTACTGGAACCCATGAAAAACTGAAACTAGGGTACTCTCTCGAGACACAGAAACTATTCAACATTGACACAGAAATTACAATAGCCAGCCTTGTGATATGATCCACCTTCTAACATTCAAAAGGAACGCATGCCAATGGAATGATCTGAACTTTCCTACTCCATGCATCAACTCCATACTTGGAAAATACTTCTAGTAAACATAGGGGGCCTCGCAGGTGCTCCAGCATCGACATGATTCTCATTTGGCAGGGACTGTGAGCACTACTCTTTGTTGCTCAATAGGTGCATAGGCTAGCCTTCTGAATCAATGCGACGTCCAGAATCCCTGAACACCACAATGGCGCCCCAGCAACTACATTGGCACCCTTGCAATCTGAAGACCATTGTATCACTACCCTTTTCCAACTAATTCTTTATTAAAATGAGAGATCATTTTCCCAAATTTGATTACAGTTATCAGTTTTGTTTACAAGCTAAGGAATCCTCCGATCCACTCGAAGCTACAGAGCGGCAGAGCAATGCAACTCCATATCACAGAGGGCCAGCTCTCGCAATTAGATAACGCCTAAGCATAGACACACAAAAAGAATCCTTGTTTGACCTAAATCAAGAGGCGGGTTAGCACCAGGAACTCAACGCCGGTCGCCGGCCACAAACACCAGATTCGGATCCCCAAGCAGACGACGGTCTTGACCCAGCTACACGAGCAACAAACAGGATAAAGCGATTCGTTCAGCAACAACTGGGTCGGGGGGACCCAGGAGGCAAACGAATCCCCCCCAGGAAGCCTGGGGGAGCAATCCATCTCTTTGCAGGAGCAGAAAGAATCAGCAGCTCACCTCATGCTGGAGCTTGAAAAGTGCCCGCGTCGAGGAGCAGGCGCAGCGGGATCCCCAATAACCGCCGCGTTGCGGTTACTGACTCGCCGGCAGCGTTGTCCGGATCTTGGGAACCTTTTCTTCTCCCCCGGGTGTGTCGCTGGTCCAGTGGCGGGGTTGGAGGCTGGGGGAAGCGAACGACCAACGACCAGGAGAGGGCAGGACCGGAAATCCCATGTGTTTGACTTGTGATTATTCGTTGCTTGATCTGGGCCGGTGATTCTTATCCAAATTTCTCGAATCTTTATCCTTATAAGCCCCTGGTTTAGTGCAGATCTCCAATTCGATACTTGCATGAAATGTGCAAACTATTATTGTGTGTGCCCCCAAATAATATGACAATTCTAAACAAAATTACTTGCAGGTCTTAGAGTATCTCCAAGAGTTTCTTAAAAATTTCTTGCGAAATCGCTGTTTCTTGACTTCTAAAAAGCTATGCAAAGTAAAAAAAAGAATTCATCTCCAACAGTTTGGCATAGTTCACTTGCCAAATCCAGATCTAACTTACATCGGGAATCCTGAGAGAAACAAAATTATATATATGCCCTTCCACCTCTTGAAAAACTTATATCAGTAATCCTTCTCTATTCTTTATTTCTTTTTCACACTCCCACCTAGAGGGAAACAACGATGGCAACCACGATCCGCGCGCGCATATATGCGCGTGGGGATGTGAGTTTTGCCAAGTTCTATTTTTGCCAAGTTGGTTTGTCAAACTGTTGGAGGTCAATTTTTCTTGATTTGCCAAAATTATATAGATGTCAAGTTGGTTTGCCAAACTGTTGGAATTGCTCTAAGGCTGTTGAGTGTCTGCTCTGCAATTCTAAACAAATACTGTTGAGTGTCTGCTTTGCAAGGCCGTAGGCCGTAGGGAGCGTATCAGGTGGAAACCAACCCACCTGTGCAAACTATGGAAACTTCGGTCACAGCCACCGGATCTCCATCCTATGGCCAGCGAGATGGGTGGGAAAAAATTGCAAAACACCACCTGTCATTCGCCCTCTTATCGATCTACTTTTGCAGTAACCCCTCCCTCTGTTCCTATCGCCCAGCGCACGACACTTCGTTTCTCGCAGCCCTGGATCCACACCGCCGCCCCCTCGGTCCGCTGTCGTGCTGTATGTCATCAGGAGCCGCAGCAGCCGGGTGCGCCGCCACGGATGCTCCTAAGGTCGTTGAGCAGGGCGGACAGGGTCGGGCTGGTCTTGCACGGAGCAGCCGCGGACCTGCTGCCTGCACGTGCCATGAACGTCACGTCATCGGCGTGGCGTCGAAATCCTTCATGGCCTACAAGTCGTTCAGGGGGTCGTCTCGCGTGACGATGATCCCGGACCTCGGTCTCGACAGACATCGACGGTGTGCTGCGGAAGAAGAAGAGCTGGTCGCCGGTCGTGATGATCGTGAGAAAGTAGATGGTGGACTCTTCCTGACGGTGTGGGTGAAGAGGAGGGCCTCCTGAAGTGCGTCCAGAACCTCAAGGTCTCCACCGTCGGTGTCGGCGTCGGCGTCAGCGCAATGGGCTACATCGGCTACAAGGGAGCCGTGTCCGTGAGCATGTCCATCTACCAGACCATGTTCTGCTTCGTGTGCTGCCACCTCGCCGGCAGCAAGAAGCCCGACGACGTCCCCAAGCGGAATGCCGACGTGCTAGAGATCACGTGCTTACTGTGAGCTGTAGCCATCAGGATTCAGTAATCTGACAATTTCTTGGTGATTTCCGGTTTCTGCTTACTGTGGGCTGTACCGCCTCGACGTGTCGTACGTGAGATCGCACATTCGCACGAGCTGATCTTGACCAAGAGCTGGTCCAAACTAGCCGAAACGGATCAGGTGAGTGAAGCAGACTCCATTCCCTCATTCTAATTTTGTATCTGAACTCTAACACCAGATTGATTCGCAATTCTGCAGCTGAAGCGCGAGCTGAAGAAGGGGCAAGTACACCAGTGACGAGCACAGGGGCGGACGGCGGACGTCGGCGTGGTGCGACCGGGTGCTTTCGTACGGGGAGGGGCTGCGGCTGCTGGGGTACCGGCGGCGGCGGGCGGAGCTGACGCTGTCGGACCACCGGCCGGTGACGGCCACGTACGCGGCGGAGGTAGAGGTGTTCTGCAGTCGGAAGTGCAGAAGGCACTGACTCTCACGGATGTCGTCGCCGGCGGGTGGCGATTCGCGGCCGCCGGAGTTCATGCCGACCGCTGGTGGCCACTCGCGGGCCAGCGACAGTATTTTTTCGGGCGTCGACGGCGATCGCAGCCTGTTCGGTTGGATGGTGGGCGATGGCTGTCTTGGTTTGTTCGCAGAGAAAGATCTTTACTTGGCGGTGGGCTGGTTTGTTCCGAGAGAAAATCTTGTTGGTCGGTGGTGATAAAGCCGAACAGGCGGAAAACCAGCGGCATGCGCTGGCCGCTAGGGAATAGAGGGAGGGGGCAGGCGGTGGCTGTGACCCAAGTTTCCATAATTTGCACAAATAGGTTGGTTTCCACCTGATACGCTCCCAAGGAAATAAAAGCAAATAAAACCTCAAACCCACAATATTTGTCTTTGGGCTTCCAACAGAGAAACAAGTTGTGGGCACTGTTTTATCAAATGTCAACATTGTGGCGCCTGCTGTACGAGAAACCGAGGACATTTGGGAGAATTTGGAACACAGAAGTTTAGCAGGATTTTTCACACGACATAATCTAGTTATTGTCACTTCAGAAATCGTAAACTGATGAAAAGGGGCTGGGAAAGTGGGTCAACTCTTTATCTGCTGGTGGATTTTTGGCCCAAGAACCTCGGGAAACAAACATAGGGTGTGGCCCAGGCAAGATACTACTACCATGTCAGCCCATGCACAGCCAGATTCTGTCCATGCGACCCCAGGTCAGCAGGCAGAGTCCCTGCGGCATCCGACTCATCAGCACCGCTAGCAGGGGACCCGTCTCCCACTGACGACCGGGTCCCACGCCCCGACCAATCCCGCGCGAGCACCCGTA
This sequence comes from Cenchrus americanus, assembly GCA_947561735.1. Taxonomy (NCBI): domain Eukaryota; kingdom Viridiplantae; phylum Streptophyta; class Magnoliopsida; order Poales; family Poaceae; genus Cenchrus; species Cenchrus americanus. The sequence goes on along the minus strand of OX387240.1, from coordinate 3,721,806 downwards.
ACGCTACCCGCCCCGGCGGACGCGCCACCTACACGGACACCTGGACCCTTCGCCGCGCCCCGATCCACGTGTCGTCCCTCTCTGGCCAGCCCGGCCACCGAACGCCGCGCCGCCACCTCCCGCCTGCCCGAAGCGACCAGACCCCCCGCCGCCTGTCCCGCTCCCGCGCGCCGCCCCTCCTCCTCCTCCTCTCTTGCTGCTCCACTGCCTGCGCCTCCGCCTTCGTTGCGGTCCCTGCCGCGTGAACTCGCCGCCGCCGCCCCTGCTCACCTCGCCGCACCGCCGCTGCAGTGCAGGCCGATCTCTCGGTCACAGGGAGTCAGCAGAGTCACCGCGGTTCACAAACAGAGTGCGGGACAAGTCGAGGACACGCGCGCGCCGCGTGGGCCATGGCATCATCCGCCTCCACGTCGTCGGGCGACGAGCGACCGAGCGGCGCGCCCGGCGACCCGTCCGCCGGGGCGGGGACGGCGGCGGCGCCGCCGCAGGTGCACGCCGAGTGGGCCGCCTCGATGCAGGCATACTACGCCGCCGGAGGGCAGCCTTACGCCTGGCACGCCGCGCAGGTAGACGACGATGGTTCGATTTTCTTTTTTTCCTGCGTAGCGTGCTTGGGAGGCGGTGGTGGCGTGGTTCATGATTTGATTAGGGTTTTCGTCCACGCAACAGCACATGATGGCGGCGGCTGCGGCGGGGGCGGTGCCGCCGTACGGGACACCGGTGCCGTTCCCCGTGTCATTCCACCCCGCCTACTACGCGGCCATGGCCACGGTGAATAATGCTCTGTCTCCGGTATCGTCGGTTCTAGTCTTAGTGCTGCAGCTGGGATGTGAGGTTGCTTTCTGGGTTTGGTTCCATGCAGGGTGTGTCCTACACGGCCGGCGAGCCTGTGGCGGTGGCGGTGGCGGAAGGGAAGAGCAAGAGGAAGAGCTCTGGTGCCCCCTCTGTTGGCAGCGTTTCTGGAAGGTACCATTTCAATTTTGTGTATAATGTACTTGCTGGCTGTTGATCTGTTCTCGTGGTTTTGTTGAGCTGGATTGTGAAACTATCTGTTGTGGTCTGTGCAGCAGTGATGCAGGGAGAGAGGAGTCATCAGATAAGCGAGATGCTTGTGCCAACCTTAAGGTGCCTTGTTGGTCTTTTTTACCTAAATGCAGCTAACTGTAGTGCGGCAGGCAGTACTGGGACTGTCTTGGTTGATTGTGATTTCGTAATTTCTATATAGCTATTACCTTCTGCAAAGAGGAGAAAGTCCAGCAGTGCAAATGTACAAGGTTGGCTTACATAAATCGCAATGCTTTACTTGTAATAATGCAGTAGCTTTTCTGTTTTGGTGGGTATGCGTAACCGGTTGGCACTTTTCAGGCGAACCATCTCAGGCTGCAACAGGGCAAGATGCTGCAGCCGAGACACAGAACGCAGCAAAGAGGAGGTCTGCAGCAAAGCTATCGGTTTCGACGCCTGAGGTGGCAGCAATTTCCGACGACAGACCAAACTTGAACATCGGAATGGATCTTTGGAGTAATTCTCCTGTTAAAGCAGAGACCTCTGGACAGGGTGAGATAAATGTTACAGCATCTTCCCAGCGTGACATCGCTTTATCACAGATGGTATGTATGGGAAACATACAGTTGTAATTCCGTGAACAACTAGCATTCTGGATCTCTAATAAATATGTAGCCTGTTTTCTCCGCCTTTGGTCATATGCTTTGTTTTAGCAGGATGAGCGAGAACTGAAGAGGGAGAGAAGAAAACAATCTAACAGGGAGTCAGCAAGGAGATCAAGACTTCGCAAGCAGGTACTGTCCTCGGTTAGGATGTTTGGGGGAGAGTGTAGATGATTGAATTCGAATGTTCTCTTAGCCTTTATTTTCCTGGTGACGCTTTGATTATAAATGGTACTGCGAGCAAAGCCTGTACAAAGCCCACTGATCCTCATGAAAAAATGAAAAAATGATGTAGTTTCGATAAACATACCTTGTTCTTGAGAAAGTTGTCTAATTTCTGGTGTAGTTGAGTTCCCCTACGACCCACTCTGCCCCTCGACAGTTATTTTTCAAGTTAAATTCCACGTTGTACAGCTTCTTTAACAAATTTTCTATTGATTGATTTCATGTCCTTGTTGTACTGTCCAGCAAGAATGTGAGGAACTAGCCCAGAAGGTAACTGACCTGACCACCATCAATGGCACCCTCAGATCCGAACTCGACCAGCTTAAGAAGGCCTGTGAAGACATGGAAGCGGAGAATTCGCAACTGATGGTGAACAACTAATCCCCGTTACTCGTTATGCCATAAGCATACAGCTCGTCTTTGGGTAGGTCATCATTTGTAGAAACATCAAAATTCTCATGGAGCATGTGTGGTTCCCGTTTTCTGTCCGTGCAGGGTGAAATGGAACAGTCTGAGACGCCTAGTGTAGTGACGACTTTGAGCATCCAGATCGACACGTCAAAGGCACATCACGGGAACAATGAACAGCACCACAATAGAAATAGCAATGATGGCGAGGGATAGTTTGAGTAGCGACCATGAACTAGGTGCTAGATCTAGATAAGGTTCAAAGATGAGATGTCGAGATGGAGGTGCTTAATATTAAACTGCACCGTTGTTACAACTACGACCACAGTTGACCCCCCTTTGTAAAGCTACTACTCGCAAGCGTTTTGATGTCTCTTGGAGTCGTGTATAGTTGTCATGTATCAGGTATCCCTGCCAGCCGGAAATGTGAGTAAGCTGCTTTGTGTCAGATAATCAGATATGGAAACTGTAAAAACGATTAATACAAACTTCGATGCACTGAAGCTAATACAAGGAAGCTGTATCATATAGCTGCCTAATGCACAATTTTAATTCAGAAGTACCCGAGTCGAGGCAGGCGTTGGCCCATTGCTCATCCCAGTCAGGGAACACAAAATTTGTAGCTGCAAAGACACATGGGCAAACGACCAGAAACGAATCATGTGGCACAATCTGTATCATCACCTGGATTCAGTTTCAGGCGAACTGAGAGGGAAAGAGAAGCATTTCAAACAGCACCAGACAGCAAACAAGTCTATAACTATCATTTGACAATCGACACTGTTTACAACAAAAATTGTTTTCAGCAGGTTGCTGTCCTCCGCTCAAGAGGAAGGAACCCACCCAGGTTTCAGAGAATCATCTCTTTTTTCCGCTCACAGCATTAACGAGTAAAATGGCATAATGGTTTGCTAACATCTTCCAGAGCTAAAGAGCAACCATGCTAAATCCAGCGCAAGTGATTCCAGAATCTCGGGGTTTCACTCCTAAATCTTCTACGCAACTACGCCCCCCGGTGCATACACGCGCCATAAGTTTGGGACAAGATTTATGTACATTACATCCAAAGGAAAGGCTCACACCATCCGCCTCAGGCACTCTTCACATATGACACGACGACTGTGATATCATCAAGCTTCCCACCATAGTACCGGTACCCAGCTTCTTGAGCAGCTGATGCAAATGGTGATTGCCTGTTCTTGTCTGTAGCTCTTTGTCGAGCCAGAGCAGCAATTTTCTGTGCTGCAATATGAGGCTCAAGTCCAACCCTAAGAGCTTCAACAATAACACCACTAATTTCATTGTTGTATAGATTGTCAAAAAGTCCATCTGTGCCAGCAACAATAACATCACCAGGAGCAACCGGAAAGTTGAAAACCTAAAGAAGCATCAAATGGGAAGCATAATTAATTACATACAAGTACTTTGAAGATGTAGAACTTTCACAAATTTAACAAGATATAGGTTTCTTAGGCGAGTTGTGTTATCATAGTACTCTACAAAACAAGGGCTGAATTACTCACCTGAGCAGAACTTGGAAGATCACTGCCACCTCCACTCTCAAGCTGATAAGTAAAATTGAAATCATGCTGCTGTGAAGGTGATCTGAGAACAGTGCGACCATCCCTGACTACTACAAAGCCACTATCCCCAAGATTTACAGCATGGATACCCTGCAAGTTTAAATTTCATGATGTCAGTGGAAATCATTAATGAACCAAATAGCATGCTTGCACTTTTTTGAGAAGAAGGAATTTGAACTGGTATCACCAACCAAATGAATAAATTATATATCTGTTAATGTTTACACAGTTTTGCTATTCAGATGCTCAACCACTTTTTCAATAAAATTAACTGCAGATATTCAAATAATTTCTGTGAGTTCACCAGGATACACCAAACAAGTAATTTAGTGGTAGGACACTAAGGGCATGCTTCATTCTCTAAGATAAACTCTGGAAGAAGTGAATAAGGAGAAGCTGATTTTCTTAGCTACCGTTATTTCTTTTCAAAAAAATCACTCCCACAGAATCTGAGAGTGGAGCTTCTCTGGGAAATCTACCAAACAGGGCTCTAAGCATCATGAAACAAATGACAGAAGTTTAACCTGATCTTTAAGAGTGATAATGCAAGCAGTAGATGATCCTCTTGCTTTGGTGCTCGCATAAGCCTTCTCCAAAACTCTTGATGGATCAATGGTCCCCTCTGGCTCATCTTTGATAGCAGTCATTGAATTTCTCATGAGCTCCTTAGCATATAATCCAGCATCAACACCAAGGTCTGCCCAACCACCAACACCATCTGCTACACCAATCACATGCTCATCGGCGCTAATAAAATGAGCATCCTCACCACCAGTTGCCTCCTTGGCAGGGTGAGGCAAGTAACAAGATCCTGAGATCAGCTTCAAACTTTCAGAAGTAGGTGCTTTTCTGTAGAGGGAATAAAACAGTAAATCACCAGCAGATGTTGATAATACCAGACCTCGCAAATTAAAAGAAAAAACAGACGCAATTCATCCTAAGGAAAAATCCTATATGGATATTTCAAAGCAAGCTGTAAGAAAATTCTAGTCTAAACTACAAACTTATGTGCAAGAAATACAAGTACTTTCTTATGTTGTCCCTATTATTCTATGAAACTCTGATGATCATACACCATACTCCAGTTCACTTTCTACAGGTTCATTCACACATCAATTTTAGGATATAGTTGACATCATTCACAGAGCTTAACAGCATCGAACGAAACCTAAAGAAATTTCTGTATAACCTTTTTCTTATCATTAATGGGCCTCAATTAGATCTCTTGACATATTTATGTGCATCTTCTGTATGGACAAAGGCAACTGCAACCAACATAGACAGTTGCAACCAGCTATCTACGCAGCATCAGAACATACACGAATCATGGTGGTGTTCATATACAATGTAGAACCTTCTAGAGACTAGAGCACATTGATGCTCAAAACAACCAGCAATTAGAGGCACATTAGTTTGATACATACCCATCGGATGCAACAGTTGAGTCATCCATCTTCTCGTCAAGTGACAACTGGTGCTCTGTCGCTCCGGTGGAATATGGCGCCACACATGATGAGCTGAAGTCTCTAGCCCATGGCTCAACTGCGAAGCTCAATTTCCAACTTGGTCCAACTGCATTTGTCCAGAACGACCTATTCCCCCACGGTTCAGAGCACTTCAAGCTTGCACCAAACTTCTTGCAAGACTCCAAGCCTCTATACCTAAACGAGACATCTGGCCGAGGTGCACTCCCCACCGATCCCATGGCTGCGGTACGCGCGGAGCGTGTCCCTGCAGATGGATCCTTGTCCGGTTGGCGCTTGGCGGCACCCAGCTCAGCTCGCCGGAGAGCATAGCCACAGGCAGCCATGACAATGCCACCTCTCTGCAGCAGGCCCTGCCCTGCGCAGGGAGACCGCACGCAAGGCGCCCGGTGGATTGCGGCGAAGAAGGCGGATGGCGCGCGGCGGTCCGTGGTGTGCAGGAGGCGTGCGGGGTAGGTGGAGAGAAGGAACCAGGTGTTGCCGAAGAGGAAGCTCCGGCCGCCGCGGCCGAGGGGGAGGTCCTTGTTGGAGGAGATATGGACGCCGCGGCCACCACCGCCGTAGCCAGCCAGCATCTTAGGACTGAGCGAGGCGGGCTCCGCAAGATCTCATCACAAACAGACCTGCCACCACCGGAGGAAAATCACGGGGGGGGAATTCCATGAGCGAAACTACACCTCGGGCCATTCCAAAAGCAAATCAAGAACTGCTTGAGATTGAGCGAGGAAATTTCAGAAGAGCGCAAGGTCGGAGACTGCGCCATCGATTCAGCTACAAAATCAAAATGAAGTCGTGCAGGGACAGGGTTGAATCTTCTTACCGCCACAGCAATAGCAGGATTTTCAAGTGTGAGGGGTTGAGATCTCGAGCACGACCAATTCCCGCGCGGCCTCTCGATTGAATCTCCAACCTAATCGCGCGAAGGAGCTTGCGGCGGGTCCACGGCCACGGATTAGGGTTGCTCCTTGTTAGGGGTGGGGGGGGGGGGGGGGGCGAACGAGGAGGTGGGGGGAGAAGATGGATAGGGAGGGGGGGTGCGGCGGCGAGTTCACACACAAGAGGAGAATGCGGTTTTGATTTGGGCCCTAGAAAGTTTCCTCGCAGTAGGGGACCTAAATAAAAAGCCCGCGGAAATCAAAGCGTAAAGCAGATTGTTAACGAAGCCCAGCCCATCAAATGGTTCCCTACTGGCTGGCGGTCTTCGACAAATTCATCCCTCTCTCTTCATTATTGTTCTTTCATTTCAAAATAAACTTGTCTTTATCATTGTTCCGGATATTAGGTTTGAACTTTGCAAGTGTTACCGATGTTTTTGGCAAGTCTCCATCGACAAAATCTTTACTTTATGATCATAAAGTTACGACAACTGTTGAGTCCCAAGTCCATCCATTTGCACCATCTGTTTGAGAGCCAAAGGACTCAGAATAAGGTAGCGTGACACCCAACTTTAAGCGTTACAGAATCCAATGTACATTCCCAAGCACATAGTGATGAAACACATGATTAAGAATTCAAAAACTGCGACGTGAAACAAACAGCTGTGGTGAAGCATGCTGGAAAGTATTTTTCATTTCTCTGATCGAGGATGGTCGCAATTTTTAGCTGGGGAAGGAGGCTCAGTTTCTTGCTCCCACCCTAGAAAACCTCCTTGATAATTTGAATGCTGAAAACTGATGCACAGCTTGACTTTCTGTGATCGTACTACAGCTTTCCTGACTGCTAAGCTCGTGTCCATCAGAAGTAACCGAAGAAGTCCTGCGCAGGATCTCAAATAAGGAAACACCCGAATTCGTATCACTCTTTGAATTTGCTTGTGGCCCCACTGGCTTCTGCTGTGAACTGCTAAACTTCGCCTTCTTAGGTTGGCTTGAATTGCTCTGATCCTATAAGATGGAAACAATAATCGCATCAGAATTTTCTGGTCTAGAAAATAAAAAACGAACACCATGTTTCAAATCAGATTCAAACTCATGAACATAGCAGACTCAATTTTCTCATGAAACTTACCATATCTGAAATACTCTCTGAAATAGACATGCAGCTCCTGGTACTACTGTTGCTATCATCACGGCCAAATACATAAGATCTATGAACTGATCTATAAGAAGACGCCATTGAACCACTGGCAGTTCGGCCAAGGAAAGATGACTGCAACGAATGCACAGTGACACCATTTGATGGTTAAATATGACAAAACGAAACTATGCAAAATCTTGGATAATAAACACAACACAAGATCATGCTAAAGTCGGACATGACATCATTGCAGTATGGAAACATTATGAGCAGCCATACAGTAATACTCAACAGAGAACCTAAAGTTGCAAAGACAAAAGGAATCAAAGGTTATTCAAGTCCAAATTTGTATTTACAATGCTATTAGTCACAGCAGTTCATGCTCAGTAAGTTGCTACAAGAAAGAGCATTGCATATTAGGAACACTGATTACTAAGTAGTATTCATTTGTAACAAGTATAACCATTAACAGGTATTAACAGGGGCGGAGCTAGAAGCCTAGAATTGGCTCAGGACCGGGGCTGATATAGTTTATGACTTTATGTAGATGTTTAAATTCTTGTAGCCCTTATTTTTTTTGTATTTGTTAGTGTGTATCTAATGTTGCTTTTGGCTCTGGACCAGGGGCTCAGCACCACTGGGTATCAATCAATAATCACTAACCTTTGAAGAACTGCTGTTCTTCCCAGTCATAAGCAATTCGTGATTTGCTGGAGAAATATTAGGAACAATTGTTAGTAAATCAATTAGGATGCTTGGTGACAAAATCAATTAGGAGACAAAGATGAGCTCAGAACGGTATCATACATGCTGATTGTTTCCCTCTCCTCTTTGGCTGAGGGGCGATATTGAGCTTCTTTATTAGACCAAATACTTCCCTTGAGCTGTCATCTTCCAGTGGAGATATGAATGTATTATTACCAACCTGTGTGAAAATGTGTCATTCAGTCATTCTCAAATTACTTATTAGCACTAAAAAAATAGTTCAGTGCTATTTGCTTCGTAAGTAAAGAACTAGCAATATTGGCTACCAAGCATATATCAGGCATTCAGTATGAGTATACCCATATCTAGGAAACCATCAAGAGTGGTATGATGACGTGTACATGGATGAATCATACAAATTATTGATGCTTAGCACTTACTTCTCGCTTTGAAATACGTTGACGGGCCAAATGTTCCTCTATCTCTTCATCATCAGAGTGCTCATAAGTATCATTATCATCTGCAAACATCTTTGCAATCATTTGTTTTGCCTTTTCAGAATTCTGCCGCACAACATTTGCCGGAGTCAAATCATATGACATTTCCTTCTCCGATTCGTTCTCAGAGTCTTCTATATCTTCATCTTCATCTTCATCTTCGTGCACTGATTCTTTCTGCTCCTGATGGCCAAACTTCAACCTTTGGATAACATTATTTGTTTCAGCAGCATCCTGTTGCTGAAGCCACTTTTGGTGGAGTTCATTACGCTTATCATGATCTACTTCTTTTTCTTCATAGCCAGCTGCTATGAGATCATTAAAAACTTCATTTTCATCACTTCCATCATCCTCCTCGTCATCCTTAAATCTCATCATGTCATTATCACTGTCATCCTCTTCCTCAGCTTCATCATCTAGAAAATCTTTCAGGATGGCATTATCTGGACATGAGTCTCCTCCAATAGCTCGTTGGAGGCGTTCACGAGTATTTACAACATTATCTTGAGTGCTCGGTTCTATATTCTCTTTATCATTATCTTCTTCTTCGTCATCTTCTTCGTCATCTTCTTCATCTTCTTCTTCATCTTCTGATGAACTGAGGCATAAAATGTATGACAATGTCAATACTGTATACGCATGACCATACATAGAGCAGGAATGGAGCTAAAAAGTTAATAATAATATGTATCGATTCTCTGTATAATTATATAAATTTTTATTGAAAATCCTATGTGCGTTAAGAAGTCACCCCATGTTTAATTTATGGACCTAAAAAGGCCTCAAAATTGGTTTGCGTTGGCAAAACACCATAATGCTTTATTTGACAACTCAAATTCGATGCCCCTAACAGGGATGCCAACAACCCTGTTTCCTATCAATGAAAATCACTCAGGTGTGACTTTTCGTTCCCCCCGACAACCATGAAAAATCAATGCAAGGCTAGGGAAGAAAAACAATGGCTCTGCTGCAGCAGACAAGACATCCAATAACTACAATGCCTGTGAAAAAAATTGAGAATGGAAATTATACAAGAAAGGTGCTGCACTTACGATTCATCATCTGTACTCTTCTCAGCAGGGCTTGAAGAAGGGGGCAGTTGAGTCTGATCTACTGAATCGTTATGTTTATCACTTGACTGAGTATTCTTATCATGATTGTCTTGCAATCTATCAGAAACTTCCTGGTAGAAACAAGCAATCTACAGTTAATCAAGCAATTCACTACAGATAACTATGTCAACATTTTAATTGTGTATGTATAGTGTGTATAGAAATCATTATTCTATTCAGTAAGACTTGCCAACCGTGGAAATTGTAACATTTTAGATCCTTACTCACAGTTTACAGCAACACCACAAGTGCAATTATAATTGCTTGGCGTAGCAAAATAAAATAGAAGTTACAGCTGAAGAGGTCAACTGCTATGCTATGTGACAAAATAGTTGCTGCAAACAGGCAAAGTGCAACATAATTGGATTGTGTGTGTGTTCAGGAGGGAGGGTGGGGGGGGGGGGGGTCTCCTACCTCATCTGAACCTTTGGTATGGAGATCTTCCTCCTTGCAGTTCAAATCATCCTGCAAGCCAGACCATTGCATCAGTAACACATGGGCACCAAACTGCAAACAAATTAAGAGAAAGCAATGCTCACCTCATCCTCACCACACTGATCAAGCTCATGGCCATTTGTTCCGAGTTCCTTGTCAACACCATCCTGCAATTATAGCGCCAATTAATTTTCATGGACACTACATAACGATCAAATCAAACTGCCTTAGCGAAGACTCACAATCCTCACATCCTTATCATGTCTTGTCACTTCTTTAACCTGAGGCACATCCAAACGCACAGCAGAATCAATGGCTGGCTCCGAAGCAGCAGCACTAGCTTCAGTAGTAGTAGTTGATCTGAAATCCAGAGTAAGCAAAGATCATCAATTGTCCCTGAAGACACATATGGGGTAGTGGGTTTTTTATCCTAATGATTTATAATTGAAATTCCTGAAAATCAAACGAAAATAACTAAAATACTTACTTCTTTAGAATCTCCAGCTTACGGAGGCGGATCTTCTCCAGGACCGATGAGATGGGCTTGCAAACTGGCTGCACAATTGGCTTGAATGATGCGCTCCTTGTTTCTGCAGCAAAGAAACGTGAGAACAAAGATGACGTCTCAACATGTAAATTCTATTGACATGTGCAGTTGACTTGTATACCTCGCAGCAACCTCTGGGACTCGGCGTGGATAGAATCAAGCTGTGCCCTCCTCTCCTGCACGGACGAGCCCACACCACCCATCAACAAAATTGACTAGCAATTCATCAATCAACTACATAAAGTAAGGATCCAGAAAGCAGGAGATAATAATAGTAGTAAAGGTTACCTTCTCAGAGCGTTTCTTCCCCCGTGCCGACTCCTTGGGCGCCTCCTCTTTCCTCTTCCTCTTGCTCCTCTTCCCCTTGGCCTCCGCCCCCGCAGCCATTTCCCCATCAGCTTCGTCCATGTCGAGTCGCTTCTTCGCGGAATTCTCCCTCCGCAGCTCCTCGATGAGCCCGCCACCCAGCAGCTCCTCCTCGTCCCCGTCATCCCCTCCCGCCGCCCCACCGAGCGGATCCCAACCCCCGGCGCCGACGGTCTCCGAGAACAGCGGGTCGAGCCCGTCGCCCTCCTCGTCGTCGTCGCTGGGGGTGTCGGTCGGCGGCAGCGGCGAGGAGACGGGGGCAGGAGGAGAGGAATGGTGCGGCGGGGTCGGCGCATCCGCATCTGGCGGCGTCGGCGGCTGCGGGGAAGGGATCGGGGGCGAGGACGGGCTCGGAGCTAGGGTTTCCCCGCCCGGTGACGCCTGCTCCTGCGGCGGCGGGGGAGGAGGTGGAGGCGGCGAGCCGGCAGGAGGGCTGGTAGCGACAGCGACTGTGGTGGTGGTGGTGGTTTGGGAGGAGGATTTCTTGAGCCGCTTGAGGCGGCGAGGCGGGGAAGCGGCGGGGGACGCGGGGAGGGCGAGGAGCTCCGCCTCGTCGAAGGGCTCCGTGTCCATGGCGCCGCGCCTCGGTCTCTCCTCTCCCCGGGCGGGATCTGTGATCTGGTGGGTGCGGGGGAGCGGGGAGGATCCGAGGAGGGGAGGAGGGAGTCTGGATCGGTGGATTTCAGATGGGTGCAGTGGGGGAGAAGAGGGGGACTGGGGGGCGTAGCTGAGAGACCTGAGAGAAGGAGCGGGAACAGGTTCGAGATTTGCCAGGTTTCGCGCCCGTTTTTCCACTTTCCGACTCTGCTGTGATGGGCCGTTTGGGCTTTTTCTACTAACGAAGAATGCCGAAATCTCTACTAAAAAATGCGTAAGGGTAACGCTCCACCCCGTGGTTCTGCTCCCTCGCGTTCTGCCGACAGAACCACAGGCGCTCCCCCTCCTTTCGCCCACGCCGACAAGTGGGCCTACCGGATCTCTGAAACTGCTCCACTCTCCTCTCCACCGCCCGCTCCGCTCGCGCTCCCTCCCACAGCTCCGCACCTCCGCCTTTCCCTCGCCGTTCCGCCTCCCCCGAACCCTAGACTCCCTCCGCGTCTCCCTTGCGCCAGTGTCAGATCGAGATTCGAGAGGCCCCAAGGCTGGCGGATCTCCACTAACGGCCACGCCCACAGGCCTGCACGGAGGCGCAGCTCGGTGGCGGCGGTGTGGAGGAGCAGAGGAAGGGGTGGCAGCGGCGGGCACGGTGGCAGGCGTTGTGGACGAGGACTTCTCCTCCGCCTCCACGCTCGAGCTCTTCGGCCTCGATTTCCGCTCCGACGCCGCCGACCTCCCGCTCCTCGTCTCCGCGCCCGCCCCCGACCGCTTCCACCGCCTCCGTTGGTCGACGCCGCCTTCTTCGGCCACGGGGCGCCCCCGCGCCGTCGTCGGCCGGCCGCCGCCCCCGGGGGGCTCCGCCGCGGAGCCGGGCCGATCTCCCGTGACGGGGATCGACGGGGACGAGCGCGCGCGACGGAGGAGGCGGTGGCGGCGGAAGGGGTGGGGGCCGGCGGGTCAACGGAGGAGGCGGTGGCGACGGAAGAGGAGAGGAGGGGGCGGCGTCGGCGGTAGCAAGAAGGAGGGGATTTTTTGCCTTCGTTGTTTGCATCTGGGGCTGTTGGAGATGGGGATTTTTGCCTCTTCTGTGCGCGAGTCAAATGCCGGAATGCACCTCCCTTTTTGCATTGTGTTGTTGGACTCTCCCGCTTACTCCAGAGCTCACTTCTTACTGTTCCTCTCCTTTCTCCGCTCGGCTCTCCGATCTGCCGGGATCCATTTTTCTTGCGAGCGGCGTAGTTGCATGTGCCCTTGCCTACCTCTGATGGCCTGATCTGCGTCGTTGTTCCTTCTATTGCTCGTTTCCCCGCTCCCGATGCTATTTTTTCCACGGTTGCCATGGAGGTTGGGCTTCGCTTCGGATCCGCATCCCCGCTTCGAGCTATTGCTCTTCGCTTACGGATCCGCATCCCCGCTTCGAGCTACTTGCTAATCCGGTGGCCTCGCGCTTTGATGGCGTTTGTGAGGTGGCGCATGTGTCTCCCATCGAATTTTCTTATGCATTCATAAACTATGGTAGTTCCTCGAGACTAACATGCATGGTTGATATGAACCCGGACTTCGAGGTCGTAAGTCTTATAGCCTATCATTTAACATAAATGTCTGTATGATGTCATGATATGATATTAACCTTATTCATGTAGCAATTTAAGCAAAAATGCTCTGGTTGGACACATTCCTGCTGAGTTTGGGAACTTGAGGAGCATCATGGAGATGTAAGCACCTTCTGGCCTAACATTGCCTAACATTGCTCAAATCTCTACCATGTTGATCTCTACCATGCGCATTTGTGCAGTACAAATTAAAGACATCTCCTTCCATCAGCTATTTAGTAGGAGTAATTCAGTTCCAAACAACTGTATTTTAGTTTGGATTGGTAGGAAATGTTGTATTGTATTCTTGATTAACACGATTATCTATATGCTTCTTATTTATGTATATAAGAAAATAGTGGGTGATGAAAGCTGGTGATTTTTGAAAAATGAGAAGTTCATACGGCAAAGAAAGGAGCAAGAGAAGCAGGAACTTCAAGTTCACTTGGACTCCACAAAGACAAAATTGTCTATGGTAAGCTACAAGTTTTCAGTTTGCTTTAGGGAATGATCTGCATGTTTTCTGCGCTCTACATTGGCAATCTCGCTTGGCATCATCCAACACATGAAACTGAAGTATGCACCATAATGTGAACCTCCAATTTCTTTAAAGTATGCACTATGTTAGTTTTCCTTCTGAATTTTCAGACAAACAACCATTATAGGGCAAACCATTTAAGGTTGAATTTGTTTTTTACATGGATCTTTTTTTAGGATAAGAGGGAATGCAACACATTTTTCTGCTGTGATTTGTAACAGATAAATAATTGTGAAGCTTCCTAATTTTTTTAGTCCATAATAAAATGTTGTGATGCTTTGCGCTTCTCATCAGGAACCGTGCTTGTGGCTGTTCTTGGTCAGGCTTCTCAATGTGACCTGCCCATAATGGTAAGCTTCAATTGTGTTGGCATCCTCTCTTGAGCTGCAGAACTTACCAACTATGACTGCATCGCAAATGTGGCTTCAAACTCCGAGTTAACTGCTGCCAGCAAGTTTGTTTGATCTATTTTTGATTTTTCACGTTCTGAATATTATATCTGATTATATCGAGAACAATCATTGTGCTCATTTAATGATGGAGAAACTTTGCCCTTTCGGTGATGTCAGCTAACACAACAGAGTCATTTCTTTAGTAGAGACGTAAGGGCAATATATGTAACAGCCAATCAATACATGCCAAAGTTGCTTTTCAAATTTTTTCTTTCTAGGAACTGAATGTATAGTTTTTTCAATTCCAATCCATATGAGTTTAATGGTTGCTCGGTGTCAAATGTCCATGAATCAGTGACCTATGTTCTAAAAATGTCAATTAACACGATTTCTTTGTCTTGACTTTTGTGATTGCTACTTGATTTTAACACTGGCGCCGCCTCTGGTCCTCCATGCCGCACCCCATCTGCAGCTCCATGCTGACAAGAGGGACCAACAGAGAAGTTGTTGGTGGTGCCATCCAAGCACGAGGGACCATCATCTTGCATAAGGAGATTGCGGCCGTGGAGCATTGTTATCCTCGTGTGGAGTTGATGGTGCCTAATCCACATATATGTAAGGGATCGATTTGATTTTGTAAGCATGTTCAAGTCAATCCAATTTTATATGCCTTAATTGAACCCCATGATCATTCATACATAAATGCTTACAAAATTTCTTTATGCAGATTATTATTTCCTCAAGGCTGGCAGTTGGAGAACTGTAGGGCTCCTGCATTCAGGTACCTTATCCTCTATTAATGAACATCGCCAATTAGGCTTCACGAGATCATCAATTTATGAGGTGAATTTGTTTTGTTTTTTACTTTGCTGATCGATCCCAATTCCAACTTGACGTATGATTACTGAATTAGCCAACAAACTGTTGTTCAGCTGATGCTATGTCTGGGGTTTCAAAATTTAGACTATCTATAGCGCATAATTTGTACCTAATGCAACCAGTTCACTGAAGGTGGTGATCTGATATTGTGTATTCATGTACCATGCCGAGTTTCTCCCAGCAGTAGAAATGAGCAAGCCAAAATGCATTCTGGGAAGTAGAAAAAATGCCTTAAAATTTTGAGTTTGTAGAGGTAAATATTTTAGATGATAATGTTTGATGCTTAAATGAAATTTATGTTGCCCGTAGCAACGCACGGGCATGATCCTATACTAAATATATTTTGATGTTGGGTCACTGCTTTATCAAATCCAAGTTTATTTAAAGCATGAGGTTGCACGGGAGCTCTGGCAAGGGCAGGGCAGGTGGATCCTGCAGGGCGCAACTCGGAGCGGAGAGGATGGGTAGGGTTTGATTGCGAGGTGGCACGGAGAGATTGGGTGGCGCAGAGGAGCTGCTTGCCGCCAACCTTGGCGAGCTCAGCCCTGCGATATCTGTTTGCTTTCAATTCTTAGCCCAGATATCTTCCTCTTTCAATCCATCTCATGTAAAGACCGCCACACAGTCACCATCACCCTTGGAGAAGGTGATGTTGTGTTGGGGAACTTAATTGCTGGATTTGAGGGCTCTAGGGGCACCACTGCAGTAGTAATAAATATAATTATTTTTTGATTCCACTGATATTTTCATATACGATTGCTATTGATAAGCTATAATAATGCTCCATTAGAAAAATGTGATACGAACACCTTATATAAGGCATGTGATATTGCAGTAGATAAAGGAGGATCAATTTTAGGCCCCTATGTATTTGCCTAACTGGCCTATTGATGTCTGGTACACCATAAACTGCTTCTTGTTTTTTCATACAGATCGTGTTGATTTGTTTCAGCAGCTTTCAGTTGGGGAAGGAAGGTCTTTACGGAAATGTGAGCGAATGCAATGTTCAGTTTAACAAGTAACCCAAAATAAAATTTTTGTGGTTGTGCTCTGAAGATTATTGGCATAGGAAGTCGTGTCGTCAGTTGATTTCAGTGTCTAATTTTCTGAACCTGTGTACCTTGACTGCCTGCAGATATTTCAGTAAAAGGCTAATTTGGTTTGCGTTGAGTGCAAATGGGTGGGAGGAAGCCTCTTCTGCATAAAGTGGTCTATTAAGGAGCTGGAGCAACTAGACTACCGACTCGTGGTTATCAGCTCAACCTATCAGACGTAAGCTAAGATGTATAAAGATGAGCCTTGTTCTCACAATAGGTAAAGATGGGCCGCTATCTGGTGTTGCAAATTAAATGTTGCACAAATCACATTCCTTGCCTTTTCATTCCAAACTCAGGGTGGACTTGTGTTTGCTATTATTATTATTATGCTCAAAATATCAATATGGGTCCTCGATAATTATCTAGAAGTAAAGAAGTCAAAGCTTGATGCTTCTGTTTGAAGAGCTAAATATCTGATGTGTTAGGGGATGTGCAAATAACCTTAACATGATGATTATTAGCTATATTTTGGTTTTTTGGGTGAAATATGACATGGCGAAATAATTATTTGTTCAATGTCAAAGCTTGATTTTTTTACCAAATGACTTTGGCATGTTGATTAATAACAGTAAATTATATGAACTCAATTATCGCTTTGTTGGTGAAGAAGAATTTCTGTTAGGGTAATAAAATAGACTTGTTGCTTTTTTCAAATAGAGCAGATCTGTTTTTAATGTTCAGAATACGGTATATGGTAATTGCTTTTTCTAAGGTACATCCAATGGTCCTTTTGGTTTTGTTAAATGTATGCTCCTGAATTATAGACTCTAAGCTTCACTGGGCCTCTTTCCCAGCAAACCACTACAATTGTCTTCTGTTTATTTGACACATTTTTGTGTTTTCAGGCCATTTTGACCTATGACCACAAGTTTGGTTTGAACCGAACATCACGATATTTTCCTTTTGACCACGTGTTAAGCTCATAAGTAACAACAGTCCATTTGTGGTTCCATGTAAACCACAAGTGACATGATGCTGGAGACGTGTGTGCTCTGTGTTGTTACTTCTGGGAAAAGTGAGTGCTCCAATTGCTTTTACTTGGTTGTTGAGTTGGCATGTGCCTCATGTACAACTTAATATGTTATTGTATCACACTCACGTTGGTGGATCAATATTTTGACTATTTTGAGTTAGTTTTGTTATGGTTTATATTGGTGGGCTCGATATTTTGTATATGGAGATTAATGGCATCAAGGTTGTTTCGACAGCCATCAATCTTACTTGCTCACAATATAATCTGTATTTCCCATAGTGTTGAACTTTTGTTGTTCACTGTGAATAAAAATCAATTGGATTAATATGCAAAGCCGCACTCAAAGGACAAGCATATGTTTATACTCAATCCAAGTTTTTGTCAATTAAAACGTAGTGCTCGATTTTGCTGAAACCTCACCATAAACATAATGCATATGCCCATGAATTAAATGATATATGTTTTTGAGTTTTTACATGTAAATATTTCACACAATCAAGTTTGATGGCTACAAAAAATTGTTTTGCCCGTAGCAAAGCGCGGGCACGATCCTAGTATGTTTAAGGCACGGGCTTGGAGCACCTCTTCTCCGCAGCCGATCTAGGAAAACAAAAACGATCTCCTCCTCCCTTCCCCCCACCCCACCCACCCCACCGCGCGCACCGATGCCGCCACCGGCACCGCCGCCCATGGTGCTGGTGGACCGCAGCGTGGTCTTCATCTATGAATTAGATGAAGTCATCAAAGAGTTGGGAGGTCTGCCGCTGCGTGAGAGCATTGACTCCGCCCTCAGCGCCGTCCCGCCGGACCTCAGAGGCTACGAGCTATGTGAATGGCAGTACATATAGATGTCCAAATGGGCTCAGCCCGTTGGGCCGGCACGAACACGGCCCGTTTAAACACGGCCCGAGAACGACACGGCACGGTCTGTCCCGTGTCCGTGCCTGGCATGGCACGACCCCCGTGCTAGTGTTGGGCTGGAATCCCAGACGCGAACACGACACGGGCACGACCCGCTCCGGCCGGCGGCGGCACGGGGCGGGCACGATAGCCGTTGGATCCGGCCGCCCCTCCCTTGTTATCGTTGATCCCGCCTCCCCTCCCCTCCTATATAAAGGCGAGCGTTTTCTTTATGTGTTGTGACTTTGAATGAATGAATTTTTGTGTTTGAACACTTGGTGAATCTATGTTTTGTTTGAACCTGGGCACCTGCATCGTGCCTGGGCTGGCACGGCACCGCCGGGGCCGTGGGCGGGCCCAGGATTTTAGGTTTGGGTATTCGAATTTCCAAAGGATAAATTTTTAGCCTAAAGTACAAATTCAAAAGAGAAAAACAACAACCTAAATGCTCAATGTCCGTCCAATTGTCGAAGTTCATACAATTCCGTGATTTGCAATCACTAATGTATTGAAATTGGATCATTAGATGCCGATTAAACAAAATTACCTTATCAATTCGGATGGCATGTTTGCTTTGTTGCCCGGCTTGATGTGCCATGTCCGACCGCCAAGGAGGTTGCTCCCTTTCCTAACGCAACGGCTCGCCGCTCCTTGGCCAGCTAGTGCTGCACCTCGATTCCACCTGCGCGCCGTGGCCAAGGCCAACTGGGCGTTGGACGTGTGCCCGTGGAGCCGCTGCACTCTGCCCTACTGACCTTGACTCCGCTTCGGTCGCCCGGTGCCTTTTCCTTGACGCCATGTGCAGTTGCGAGACGCCCTCCACCGCTGCCGCCCAGGAGTCGAAGTCAGTGACAAAGAGAGGGATGCTGAGGGGGAATGAGCAAATGAGGGATAGGCCGGGTCGACTAGTGGGCCGAATTTGGGGTTGTTCAGCCCATTTCGAGTACACAATAGCCTAAGATGATATTTTTCTCATTTTTCTGAATACACATACATGTATATGAGTATATATACTTGATTTTTGTGTAGAAATAATGGGTATTCAATGAATACCATTGAATACCAAGTGGGCCCGCCCCCGTGCCGGGCCGCCGTGCCGAGTAACACGACACGACACGCTCCGCCTCCTTAGTGTAGTGCACGGGCCGGGATGCGGCACGCCAAAGCACGTCTAGGCACGACACGGTAGGCACGCCAGCACGGTAGTGTCGTGCTTACCCGTGGCACGACACCACCGTGTCCATGCTAGTGTCGGCACGGCACGCACGTTTGGCCATCTATAGCAGTACACGGCCCAGGAACAGGTGTGGGCCCGCCATGCCAAGCTCGAGGAGGAGGCGTTCGACATCCTGATGGAGCGCAAGGCCACCACCCACCCCAGCGCCGCGCGCAAGCAGCCATTACCCCCGCAAGTCGATGGCTCCACCAGCTACCTGTACCTCTTGTGCGGCGTCGATCCATGCCTTTGTGATCCGGTCGCCGACCCTCCCAGCGTCACACGCCTGTCCCTCAAAATCTCGTGGCCGCCTGGCTATCGCGGCGACCACGGCCCCTCCTCCGCCTTCATCTCCAGCTGCCACCGCTGCTTCCTCGTCCTCTACGTCGGCGACTACCGTCCCTGGGTCTACAAAGATGGCTTCTACCTACCTCGTCTACAATGCCTGGGCTAACTCAGTCGCCATTGTCCCGCCGCTCTTCTACGACTTCGGGACGTCCCACTACTGCGGCATAGGGCCCGCCGCCGGGGTCGTCCTCCTTTGCTGCGGCAGCAAAGATGGCGACTACATCCTTGCCGAGCTCCTCCTCCGCAGAGACGTCCGGAGCACCCTTCCCACAAACAAGGCCACCCTCCTCATCTGGGAGTCGTCCTCGTCCGGCCGGTGGATCCAGAGGGAGGTGCTGCTCCCTATCCCTGTACTTTCTGCTCCTCCTCCTGCTCCTGCTGCTGGCGCTGTTATTGCCGATGACAAACTAGCTATAGACACCACCACGACCACGACCTTCCGTGCGGACATGGCGTCCCCCGTTTCCTTCAGCTCCATCTGCTGGGTTGACCTCCTCACAGGGATCCTGGTCTACAATCACATTCACAGCGGCCAGTTTCACTTCATCCCGTTGCCTCAGGAATGTGCTGGCACTGGCATGACGAGGCAGTGCTCGGTGCAGCCAGACGAGTACCGCTCCATGTGCTGCATCGACCGCCAGACCTTGAAATTGGCCTCCATGGACATGTGCGACCAGGAGCTAGCGCCCCAACGCCGACCCCATGATCAGAACCTGGACTCTCAGACGACCCCTGAGCCCGACCAACTGGAAGTGGGACAAGCAGGATGAGTCCAACTACCGCATCCAAGACCTCTGGGGGGACGATCCGGTCTACAAGGGAATGCTCAATCGGCTGCGGCCTATATGGCCAAGCTTCCCTGTCATTAGCACACACGAGCCTCACATCATCTACCTTTCGATCAATGACTTTGAGGTTGATACTTCGGGCGACGAGCCGCCCGTATTCGGAGGAATCTACGTGCTCAGCCTCAACCTGCGTACCTGCAGGGTAGATTCTGTGTACAAGATCCCTTGTGGTGAAAATGAAATTATTCCAGACCCAAGGCTATTTACTTCCGACTTCAGCAGCTACCTAAACAAGGTACAAGTACAAGCAGTTCCTAGTACCATTCTTTCAGCTTACTGATGTAGTAAGAAGAATTTCGTCAATTTGAACGAGTTCTTTTACAGCATTTACAAAATGTTGCTTTTCAATAAACACAAAAAATATGTTATGGTGATAGAGAAAGTAATCCAGTGTTTGATTAGCTGTTTGCTACGGTACCCGCAGTAGTGGTTGGTTATAAACTCTTAAAAGTCAAAATAGAAGCCGAGTCTAAAAATGGTAGAGCACGGCAAGTTTACTACAGTAGCACACACATAATAAACAAGCAAAGCACTTCAAAATATTTAGGTAGCAAACAGAGCTAATAACAGGTCTGTCCAATGAAGAGCGCCATTGTAGTTTTCTTTGGACAGATTAGTGGTGGCCACATTCAGTAAATTTTGGCATGCAAATCAAATCTAACCATTTAAATGGGCAGGTAGTTATCTGAATTGCAATTTTTGTGGGATTTTTTCACAAATGCCAGGATTGTATTTTTCATGAGACGGAGGGAGTATGTCTATTCTTCTCCCACCAAGCAGCAGGGAAAATGGAGAAATTTCTAGTAGCTGACGAAATAACTAAGCATGAAAATAGAGGGGTTTATGTTGTAAGAACATTGGAGTTAGGAGTTTAAAATACAATGCAATCAGGAGGTAGAATGGTGCAATTTGACTCATCTTGTTTTTCTTTGTGCTAGCCTTTTTTCCCTCTTTTATATGTTTTTTTCTGGGACGTCTATGTGATTTGGTCGTGTATTTTGCCCTAGTATATTTCATGAAGGATATAGAAGGAGAATGTAGAGCCAATTATCAGTTATTTTTTAACTGTGAAATCTTGTTTTTCAGACAAGGGAGTGGGACCGGGTACACGGCAAAAGGGATTATTTGTTTGAGGTCCCTAGGTGGACGGAGCTTGCTGAATGCTGATGAGGGTGAATCAAGGAGCAACCGCTCAACCCCTTACACAATTGGAGTTGGCTTTGGCATGTTGAAGCTATCCAGAGGCGGACGTTGTATCATAACCACTCATGGCACAGCTCTCGGACCAAGCAGCAGAAAAACTGGAGCGTTGACATCACCATCACATGCAGTGGGCTGTCAAGCTGCGCTGGATAGTGCTACGGCTGAGGCTGCTTAGTTATTTGTTGAGGAAATCTCCTTTGGCGAGGAGATCCCCTTTTGCGAGGAGGAAATCGCCCCTAAGTAACAACTTATGTGATCGGAACCCTTCACTTGTTAACATAATTAGCAAGCTTGGATGGATGTTATTCGTGACTTAGTAAGCAGTCACTGGATCTTGAGCACTGCCTCATCCGTACATCTGCATAGTGCTATGTGCTGTGAGATATGTAGGTTTGGATATGATTTGGAGCTCCCATCGTGATTGCCTGTGGCTCTGATTCTTGCTGATGATGGTTGTTGTTGCCTTGTTGCCAACTCGAATGATGATTTGCCTGCGACTCATTCATGTTGATTTGCCCGCGACTCATTCTTGTCGATGACGCCGTTGTTGCTAACTCCTGTCAGTCTTTGTGGGCAAGCTATTTGTGCTTATTGTTAGTATGTGCTATTACACCATATTTTGTTTTATTTTGCATTCCTGGTAGTGGCAAGTGTGGTCATTGAGTTTTATATCCCAACCTGTCTTTTTAACAATCTTTATGGAATGTTGTAATTTTGATATGCAATTCTACCAAACTCACCTTATGTTTCTTCCTTATAAGACTTTTTCCCCTTGCTGCTCACATCATGACAGCCATAAGGGGTCCCCTGATCAAGGGGAAAACCACCCTCTTAAAACGCGCAAATCGCAAACGCATCTCACAAATCAACCACGGGCTTAAAACGCAAACGAAGCCTACGGCCGAGCCCCCCCCCTCCCCGCGGCCCGTCAAACAAGGGCACCGCCCTCGAGCCACTCCGCCTTGCTCGAGAGGCCAGCGCCCCTCGAGTAAATGTTCGCCTCGCTCGAGGCTCTCCCTTGACCCACGGACCCTCGACAGGGGCATTAATTGTACCTCATCTGCTTCTCCCGACAGGGGCATTAATTGTTTATGCCAGGGGGGCTTGGAGTGGCCGGATCCTCTCTCTCTGGTGACTATGAGTGAAAATGAAAACAGTTACGACATCGTTTCCGCAAATACAAGAAGGGCACCGGGGGAGAGGCATGTAATGTTTTTGAATTTTGATGTTTTTCAAGTTTCAATTCAGCAGTTTTCAAATCCAGAGGTCTGCATTAAGGTTTTTTACACAGCAAGTTCCCAACTGTTATGCTCTCATGTTCAGCTTAGTGCATACTTTGTATTTCATCAACATGAAGTTGTAAAACTGGTGATTGGGGCCACACAAAAATTGAACCAGACTAAGAAATGTACGAGGGAACAAGAACATTTGTGACACAAATTGCAGGTCACTACATCTCATCACAATCCGTATCATTACATATGAAATACAAGTAGTGCTCCTCAAGAGACCGATCATGAGGCAGTGCGTCTTGCTCTCTCGTTATATGGGAACTGGACTCCCGGAATCTCTGCACGCGCAATTTGTTGTACGCTTCCATGTTGAGGTTTGAAACCAGGAAGAGCTCTACCTCGGTGACGAATCGCTGTGTTCGGCCGAGGAGGAACGGCCTAGCAGCATCAGAGAGCAACGCCCTGAATTCCTCCCTCCTAGTCTCTGGTGAAATCCTCCTTGACTTGTGTTCTTTTTCAAGCCTCTTCATGAAGGATCCGATTACACCATGAATGTGGTATACTATGGTATCAACATTCTCATCCTGCAAAACTCAACATTACCATATGTCACTGGGCAATCAACATGGCTGAAATTTATATGCAACATTACCGTACGTCATAAAGCAACTCCACGGTTAATTGGTTATGCCCCTTTATTAAAAATAAAAAAGAAAACACTATCCTCTACTGGGGAACAATCTCAACATTACTTAACTATTGAAAAATACAACATGCATCATTATCCTGCTGCTTGTTCACTGTGCAAACCAACCATGACAACAAAAGAAGCACTAGCATCAACATACACGAGTAAATGGGCAACACAAATCTGATAGCTATTTCTTAAGATTCAAAACTGATGTCTAAATGTTAATATGATACCATTTCACAACCTTGTAAAATACAAGGAAGAAGGAACACTTAACACAAGCAAAACTCAAAATCCCTAAAGGAACCATTGGATGCTCAAATTATATCACCTTTCAAAAATCTAGGAGCAATACCCCCAATATTTGAACATAATTCTTGCATGCTATGGATAATTATATTGCTAATATGCAGCAGTCAGAGCAACATACCCGAGTAAGGGCCTGGATTTCCCGCCTCAGCCAGGTTTCAAGCCAATTTTTTTTCTGGAGATATTTATGTTGCTCCCAGTATTGCTGTACACCAGAAATATCGCTTGTGGTATCTGCTCAATTCAACAAACTTCAGCCTTAAAATAACAAGTGGGGTACGATTTAGACAACCAAAGTGTGAACAGAAAGCAACAAAAAATTATATTAACACAATACCTGTCATGTTATAGAACTGTGACACCAACTCGTGCGCATCTGAAAGACGCCTGTATCATAAAGAAGGGGGAATTAGTGCACTTGTTCACATATGAAAGAACCATGTTTTAGTTTACAATCACATATATAACATGCAAATAGTCTCCATTGCAGGATCTGGGTGAATGGTTGCTTGTGAATATGAGCTCCAGAGTATAGTTGTACAGAACTAGAGGGGGGAAAAGGAGAGAGAAGGGATACCTCTTTCTAGGTTCTTGATTTATGTACCATCGCTCAAATGATTCACCATCAAAAGCATGTATGATGGATAGATTTTGAGTCTGCAAAACAGCAAAAGGGATCTGTCAGGACTTCAGGCAAACAATAGTTGGCCAACTACAATCAAGAATTAAGGCTACCAAATAGCAAAGGTGAAGCAAGCACATCCCAAATTTGTTGATATATGACGCATGACGCATAACGATCAGTGTCAGTTTCTCCAATCCAATAAAAACACAAAAAGGAGTTTCAGAACCAAGTGTGCCATCCAACACGTTCTGAACAAACACAACCATTTTGCCCCTTAGAGGCCCATACCGTTTGTCTATGTACTCACTTCAAGACGACAATACAGTTACTCGAGTGAATGAACTCCGGATGGGGGGATAAGCATAAATGAGCTCACCTTGCAAAGTGGGCATCTAACAGAGGTCAAAGGTTCTTCATGCTTGCTCGCTACGATCCTTACCCACTGGCATATGCATTTGTAGCAAAAAGAGTCTGCAGAAGGAGCTAGGAGTTTCAGAAAGGATCTTAAACAGCGAAGGACAAAATATTATCCTGAATCTGAAGTTCTGAACTATACATCAACTTTAGAGCTTCTGCAGTTCATTTCCAGCAAGACACCAATAAACGTGACTAAATTTCAGCCTACGGTAAAATCCTAGAGTTGAATCTCAGGTGCAGGCGTGCATCGAACGGAATCGGACTTCATACCGTGAACCGGGGGAAATTTCGTGAGAGGAGGGGACGACTTACGGAAGCAGGTGTCGAGGTACGCCTCATCTTTGAAGGCTTCGAGGCATATGGGGCAAGGGAAAGCAGAAGTGCTCGCCGTTGCCTTCGCCGCCACCTCCGCCGCCGCGGGTGGGCCGCCGCTATCGCTACCGGGAGAGGAGGCGGATGCGGCGGGGGTAGAGGCGGACGCCGCCATGGAGTCAGACGACGCCTCCGAAGTTCTTTGGACCGGGAGGAAGCCCCGTGTCGGCTCCCAAGTATCATCCGAGCCATCCTTTTCCGAATCGACGTCTACCGGGAGTCTGATGATTTGCTTCTAATTAATGGACTTTTAAGGGTCTTTCTGAAATAGCACTGTACTAATCACGTTTAGCTTGTAATTACCGCCATTATAAGAGACCCTCACGTTGGCAGTTGCCACACACAGACACACTCGCTTCCCCCGTTCTCTTGCTCTCTCCAATCATGGTGGCGGCGATGGGGCGAGCGGCGGCGGCGGACGAGGAGGAGGACGTGGAGTTCATCGACTACGACCAGGACGACGAGGACGCCATGGAGGAGGACGGCCGCGCCGTCCGCGCGCTCCCCGTGCCCCACATCGTCTCCCCCGCCGTGGTGCGCACCCGCGGGCGCTTCGCCGGCCGCAGCCCCTCCGTCCTCGCCTCCAGCCGCGAGCGCTTCGACTCCATCACCGACGACGGCAACAACGGATTCGGCCCGCAGCGCTGTGAGAACCCTTTACGCTAACACACGATCTCTAGGTTTCAACTTTTGGTTGGGGTTTTTAGGCTTCCCAAGTTTGCGAAAATTTGTTGGGGGTTCGCGTGTTAATTCGGGGTTCGTTTCGTGGAAATTTGCAGGCGATGTTAGAAATGTTTCGCTAGGGCTCGTGGTCGGTGATTTTTGGTCGGGGTTTAGGGTTTTCAGCTCTTGTGTGCTTGATCATAAGGTGATGCAGTCCGACCATTGTTGTACTCCCGGTTTTGTGGTTGTAATTTTGAAGTCGCTCCAGGTGATAGCTCCTGCAAACTGTGATGTTTCGCCATAACAACTGAACACGAGGCGCCTGGTTGGTGGACAGTGGTTTCTTAATAAAGTTATTTCGCAAGTTTGAATGTCATGGACAACTCAGGGGTCAGGGAAACATTCATATTAGATCACCCTTCCGTAGGTTTGGTGCCTTGGTGAGTGGTGGGGATGTGGACTATGGAGCACGTGTTTTCACCCCAGTGTCCTCTGGTGGTTTAATGATGAATAGATAGTTATATTAGAGGACTTTGGATTAAATATGGGAGAATAGTTACTGCAGTATGTAAACTAATTTATTCACCAGCATATATTGTCAGTCAGAGTGAAGGAAATTGCGGTATGATGCATGCATCTATCTATCCTTCTGATGAATAATGCTAGTTCAGCAAATTCAGTGTGGCTTCATTATGTTTGCTGGAATGCTTGTTCAATAACAATAGCTTGCAGCAACGAGTAACACCTCTATCAGTCATTAATGTTTCACAGGGAGTTCCAATTGTTCTAAAAGGGTTCCAATGTTTTAGGAACCACCAAAAATTCTGCAATTGAGCTATGGTGCTTAGGGATCACTGAACTAATGTACACATTTTACATGCCAGCACTTGTTTTGCAGCTGCTAGGAGAGAACATGGTAGTCCCTTTTATGTGTGTAAGAATAATGTAGCAAGCTAGTACAGGGATACATGGTAATTTGCAACAATCTAGTGAGCAATACGCTGTGAAGTGTGAACTATTACAGAGGGTACTCTCATTCGCTTACATGAGGCGGAATAATGCACCCCCCTGTTTTTTTGTTGTTGTGTATTGTGTCTTAAATGCAGCTTGATATTGTTTTAAGAACTGGGTTTTCTTTGCCAGATTTACTCATTTATACTACCTGGCACTTGAAGGTGTGGCTGTTACTAGTTTCTTACAGTCTTTTAGTCTTGTAAAAAGAAACAAAAGCATGCACTTAGTAGCTCAAGTACATCTCATTAAGACTAAATAACCAGTACAAGTTCAGAACAGGGATGTTTTAGTCAGTACATTTAATATATTATTAGGCGGGGTAGTATAGTTGCATGAATAGCATGGCATTATGCTTCCTTTATTTCTGCATTGTGCTGCTTGTGTGCTCTCCCTAGTGATGTCATTTAGTGTTTACTACAGATAGTGCTTTTCAAAACAGCAACTGACCTGAGTTAGATCAACTAATATATCATGTATATGTATCCCAGCATTTTTCTGCCCAGGAAC
This sequence comes from Cenchrus americanus, assembly GCA_947561735.1. Lineage (NCBI taxonomy): Eukaryota > Viridiplantae > Streptophyta > Magnoliopsida > Poales > Poaceae > Cenchrus > Cenchrus americanus. The sequence goes on along the minus strand of OX387240.1, from coordinate 3,694,348 downwards.
TTGTGGATTATCTCGTCCAGGTAGTCCCTGGTGAATTCATATTAGTTTACCCATAGATGCCAAAACATGTATGGATAACATAAGAACTGAGGGTCTGTTTGTCCCGTCGTATTGGATTCTATTATATGCAAAACTAGCTGCATTTGGTTTCTGGTCTCATACAGTCATAATTGTAATCATTCTCTCTTTGTTAGTACAGTAACATTGCATTTCTCGTGTGTCTGTTGCTCATTGTCACTTTACCTATTGCTCTAATTGGGATTTTTTATTAACTCTTAGCTATCGAAGGATGGACAATTCTTGTCTGTGGAGTTAAAGAAGATGTAGAAGAAGAAGATCTGCACAACGTTTTCGGTGAATTTGGTCGTGTCAAGGACTTGCATTTGAATCTAGAACGCCGCACTGGATATGCCAAGGTAGATTTTATAGCTTTACTCTGAGTCTAAACGCAACTTATGCTCGTTCGATTTGTTAAAAATGATATGCCACCATCTAACACACGTCAGTGTACTAGTAATGCTAGACTTCATCGCAAAATTGTTTTTTCTTAGGGACCTTTAACAGAGTCGAAGAATAATTGGAACCGAAGTTATGTTGTTTCGTTCTTCAGGATCTTGGTTTTTACTTTCGAGATATTCATATGAAACGATGCTCATTGAGTATTAAGTGTCCTTTAACTGTGTAAGTATAGGCTTTGTTAACTTGTCAGGGTTGGCTTTGTTTCACTTTGATCTGAAGACAAGTTTTGCATTGGAGATATTTATCTATACTATCTGCCTTGATTGAAATACTAGTATTGCCTTGCATACTTCTGAAAACTCATTTGTTTATTCATTTTGGCAACTTTTAAACAGAACCCATGTAAGTTAAGTCTAGCGCTAAATGATATTTCCTCCCCTTTGACCACCTTGCCAAAATAATCTAGCGCTGATGACATCTACCTTATGAAATTATAGGTCTTTTTGGCCTTTTTTTAGATTCATAGCATTTACGATGCATCTAGTCATAGCATATATCTAGTTGCATAGCTAAAACTATGCATCTAGAAAAGTCACGACTTATAATTTGGGATGGAGGGAGTACATTTTTGTCCCTAGCAAATTGGTACGTCCATGTGGTCATGTGGAAGCGTTCTTTTGAATCACTGATGATTGAGTGGTTTAGCTGTTCAGATTTGACATTTTTTTTACGCAATTTATTTAGATGGAAGCCTGATAAGAGAATAGCTATTTAGTCTGAAGTAGTTTATCTGAAGAACAGCATGTGCTATACTTCTGTGTGCCTGTTGTTGTGGTTTGTAACAAGAAATAGCTCATCGCGCATCGGAGAGGCACACACAGCTATGGTTGTAGATAACATTTACCTTTGAGAAAAAAGTTTATGAGACACATTTAACAACTTCCAATTGAGCTTCTCATATTTTCTTTTATTTGCTCCTCTGTCCTCACCTGCATTCTGCTGTGTGACAGGGATATGCGCTGATTGAATATGAAAGTTTTGAGGAAGCACAGGCTGCGATCAGAGCAATGAATGGGACTCAGCTGTTGACAAAGACTGTCTATGTTGATTGGGCATTCAGCAGAGGTCCTATAAAGAACGTCATGAGCACAAGGTATACTTTCTTTTTGTGAAACAGTACAACCTATCGCGTCTGCATGCGTGCTACATTAGCTCATTGACATTGAATTGTGTTTTCTTTTGGTCATGTATCTGTATTGCATATTGTAAATCATGTCCAAAATACCTGCTGCAATAGCCGCACCCAGAAATTGCCGTGTGCAAATTCTGGAACACACTTCTTACTTTGTAGCTATTTTTGAGGTTTACCTATTGTGTAAGTGCGATTCCAGTACGGTGGCATTGTTCCTGTGAAGTGTGGAAATTTATGGTTACAAACCTAACTGATTTTGTATGTTTTCACAGGCCACCACGCCCAAGATCCAGGACTCCACCGCGCAGGCTTCATGCCTTGAAGCTGACGTCATATTGAGTGGGGAGTGGCGGGTAGGGTTGTGTGTCAGTTCTAACTGATCATGTCTGGGTAATGAGAGCAGCAGCTAATAAACAATATGAAAGTGCCGTTTGAGCCTGAACCTCGCGACTCTGTTAGGCTTCTTGTATCCGTGCTTAGCCTGTTCAGCTCTAGCTCTGAAACTTGGGGAGGCTGCTGGACTCTGCTGACTAAATGTGCGCCCATGCCAAAGGTTGTAAGATCAGTGTCACGACGGTAAGGAGGTTTATTGGGTGTGCTTTGGAACGTATCCTCCCTCGTTTTCTGGTGGCTAATAACCAGCCGTATCATACGACATTCCTAAACAAAATCGAGGTCCGATCAGGAATGCCCGTTTTGAACTGCTGAGCTATTTGTTCTGTCATCAGTTGCTGCAGCCTGCATGGCACGGCTACTCGGCTAGTTAGGACTTGGTGAGCTAGTGGATGTTCAGACATGTTCTGTGCGTGTTCAAGTATAATAATCAAAAAATCTAAACCTTAACGATGAGCGCCGGCTAGAACATGAAGGAACCTTGGGTAACCTCGTATCAGGAATATAAGCAGGAATGCAGGATACCCCGCAGCTTGATCCGAGCAGCTGCCATGAAGCAACAGTCCTCCAAAAAAGGTCTCTTGCATATATTCTTGGCTGCTTTTGTATGGAATTAGATGCTTGCGTATCAAAGTCGTCTCGAGGGTCAGCAATAGAAACATCAGGAACTCTAACCAGAGCTATGCCTCGCTAATTATCGTGCTGCACAAAAGCGGCGTGCTAAAAAACTAACGTTTATGATCCTTTTCCGTGGACCGTGAGATGCCCAAGAGGTGCTCAAAAAAGTCGAAATGTTGACAGTTTTCCGTACCAGTTTAGTTTCTCGAAATTTCACCAACTACTCCTCAAAGCAATCTTCAGACACTAATTAGAAGTATTAAATGGCAAACCCCATTCTGCGGCCCATACCTTAATTTTCGAGACGAATCTAACAAGCTTAATTATGCTATGATTAATCAATTTTAATGATGTATTAATTAGACTTAATAGATTCATCTTGTAATTTTCAATTCATTCGTGTAATTATTTTTTAAATCATCTACGTTCAATACTCCTAATAGATCTTGGAAGGGGACCCAAAATTTCCACCTCATGGACTAAACGGGGCTCATGCTAGTTAAATTAGCGCTCCAAACTGCCATGATTAATATACTGTTCGCTTTAACTGCATTCACTCGAGTTGTTTTCAGCCATGTCCAAACTAACGTGTTCATTTGTGCCGGTGACATGTGGACCCACGTGTCAGTGATATGAACGTCACGATGACGCGCATCAGAGCATCTCGTTCCAGGCTTCCGAGCCATTCTTCTGCCCGACAACCCACACGCGGAAGAGATGAGGACGACGGCGATCAGGGTTTGAGCTGAGAGCACCGACCTCCGCGGCGGCTCCCGCTCTGCCACCGTCATCCCTCTTTCGCCCCCACGCGGCAAACCACCGTCGCTCGGCGACCAACCTCTCCGCCCCCGGATCCGCCGTCTCCCTGCAGGATGGCGATGATGAGCCGGACGCGAGATCTGCTGATGGAGGGGTTCGAGGGCTTCGTGCGGGAGGGGTCGTTCAAGTGGGGCCTACCCCGTCGCGAGGAGGAGGACGACGACGAGGATGACGACAGCTCGCGCTCCGGCAAGCGCCCCTCGATCCCCGGCCTCTCCTTCAGGGCCAATTCCGTCGTCGCTCGCTGCTCACGGTAATGGCCAAACGAAGCTTGATCACTTTCTTTCTTGTATTCACGAAAGGGAAATGTTCTAGGGGATTGGCTGTAATTTGTTTCTTATCGGGTAATGTGTTCAAGCGAACCTCGCATCGCAACCTTCCATAGATTCTCCAATGTGGAATTTGATCATCATTAAATGCCAACCTTCGTACTTTTAGATGGAATTGATTGTTGCTACTCCTCCGGGAATGTTGATGGAAGAAGTGGCAATTCTTACATATATAAGACCAAACCAACTTGCACACCATACATGTCGGATTAAACACTATTTGCTTAGCAGAAACTAGTGTTATGTTGCACGTTATGATTTGTATGTTGTAACTTAGTGCATGGATACTGCTTGAGGAGTGAGCATACAGTTTGGCACTAGCAACTTACTGCAACAATTGGACACACATAATATGGGATCTAATACTTAATTCCACTACGTGACTCATTGACATGCTTGGCAAACTGAGCTAGTATGAATGCTTATACCTTTTCTGTTATGTACTATATTGTAAATTGGCAATTTTGTGTACTTGAATATAGTTTCCCCCAATTGGTCGTCTTCAGCCTGTCATTACATCTCGATTCAAAACTTGTTGAGCATCCCATGCTGATGGAGCCATCATGAGAGTTCAGACATTTCCCTTTTTAGTTGGCAATACCACACTTTTTAGTTGGCATTCCATTATTCTTTATATTTATTTCAGCTGGTATCTATAGCCAGCATTTCCCTTTCAGTACAATGTCTGTGCTTCCATCAGTTGCTGACCAAGTTCTTTTTGTTCCAATTATCTTTCAGAATTCTTGATGTTTCTATCGTCAATCTGCAAAATAATTTTGACAAGCAAGCATCTGATTCTGTAAAGAACCCAAGAAACTATGCAAGAAACTTTTTGGAGTACTGCTGCTTCATGGCACTTGCTCAGATCTCACAAGTTGCAGGGTATCTCGCTGACAAAAACTTTCGTCGCCTATCATTTGATATGATGTTAGCTTGGGATGGTCCTTCTTCTTCAAGTCAACATAGTGTTAAGGTACTGCTTGGTTCTGTTATAGAATTAGTTAAGACTACTTGTCCCATCACAACTCGCAAGTTCTATGTTACAGCAAGGTTAATGGGTCCCTCAACTATACTGAATTTCATACCTCTGTTTTGCAGGTTGAGGTAGACAGCACGGTTAGTTTAGAAGCTTTTACAAGAATAGCCCCTGCCATCCCAACCATTGCTGATGTAGTAACTTGTTCAAATCTCTTCGATGTACTTTCATGTTCAAGCGGAGGCCGTCTTCCATTTTCTGTATATGATAAGTACCTTTCAGAATTGGACAGGTTACTTTCTTTACTACTATAATCTCTTTTTTTTTGTTATTAATCATACACAATAGATAGCTTAAATACTTGGCTGCTAACATGTTCAAGTTTTTTTTGGGGGGCCTTTTGTTCTGTCAAATACCAAAGTTGTGTCCAAACCCGGCTAAGAATGCTTATTAAATACTATTGTGAAATTGTCATGAGCTATCAAAACGCAATGAATTCCAAAACACTACGTAATCCTGGATATTTTTATTAAACTCACATTCATCGAGCTCACGTTTTGATTGGTTTTCTGGAATTTAGATATGACATACTCTGTTTCCTACACAGCCTAAGCATATCGAGTACTGCAACCTTTATTTCATTAATTTTTACAGGGCAATGTAAAGTGGTATGTGTTGGTACACTTGTGACTGTTAATCAGTTTAAAGGAATGTAGGGATATGGTGCTGCTAAGTTGGTCACAGTTAAATTCTAGTACCCTCATCAAGTGCAAGATGTATGTATCTTACTAGCTATAAAACACTTGCGTTGCTATGGCAAATTTATGAACATAAATCGTCTATTGCTAGAGAAGTTCTAGAAAAAAATTTAACAGACTTTGGCATGTAAACAGAAAAAATGACACATTAAGGCAATTTGTCAAGAAATAAGAATGATTTTGGGCGAAAGGGAATGCATCCTTTAGTATGAAGCTAATTAATCTACCCTTCATGCAGATTGCAAGTTAGTATGGCATCTATAGTTTTGGGAAATAGAGGAAAGAATGTAAAAACATCATCATTACCATCATTATGCATCTTCTGTTGTATCTTGTTGTCTAAAGGCCACTCTTAGCATATGTTTTTATCTCATATAGAGCGGTGAAAAAGATGAAGACACAATCTGAGTCGTCTCTCCTATCGAACCTCCGGTCTCAGAGAGGAGAAAGGATTCTGGAAGTTGATGGAACATTGACAACACAACCAGTACTCGAACATGTGGGTATTTCAACATGGCCAGGTATGTGTGGTTCATTGATTGTTGTGATCAAGCTGCTGTCATGTTTATTTACTGATTAGTGAAATGACATGAACTCGCCTTTCTCTATTCTTATATCACTTGTTTTGACCTTGCCGATGCAGGAAGATTGATACTCACAGATCATGCTCTTTACTTTGAAGCTCTTCGGGTTGTTACCTATGATAAGCCCAAAGCTTATGAACTTGCAGAAGATGTAAAGCAGGTTGTTAAACCTGAGCTGACTGGTCCATGGGGTTCACGTCTCTTTGACAAAGCCGTTATGTACAAATCAACAACCTTGTAAGTTCTTAACACATAATAAAGCAATATCATGTGAGCTACCATGTGTCTTGTGTTTTTGCAATAGTTTTTTCATTGTCTTTTAATTTATGGATCATCACTATATGATTCAGAAACTTTGTTGTATTAGAACATGTTGGCAATATGCTTCTGCTAGTTGGTATCCTTGTAATTACCCTATAGATCTGTTTTTTACCTTTAGTTACAGCTTTGGTGTATTGCTATTGTGCATGCAGAACAGAGCCGGTGATCATAGAATTTCCAGAGTTGGCTGGCCATTCCCGTCGTGATTATTGGTTGGCCATTATATCAGAAGTCCTTTATGCCCATAGATTTGTTAGGAAGTTTGACATAAATGGAGTTGACAAAGAGGAAACAATTCTGAAGGCAGTGCTTGGTATTCTACGGTTACAAGCCATTGAACAGTTAGGCTTCACAGTGCCAAATCGATATGAATCTCTTTTGATGTTCAATCTATGTGACAAAGTTCCCGGAGGTGATTTAATACTTGAAACACTAGCCAATGTTATATCATCAAGAACATCAGATCGAACTAACCAACCTGGCACAAGTAGAGGAATGCATGCTGTCTTGTCAAACTTGGGTGTGGTATCACCAGTTAATAATGGTGAGAGATTGTTTGTTGGTGAGATGGTTGTTGGGGAAATTAGTTCCTTGCAGAAGGCTGTTGTTGACTCAATGAACAACTATAAGAAGGTTGAACTGGCCCAAGCCAGTGTTGATGGAGTCAAAGTTGATGGGCTTGATACAAACTTAGCAGTAATGAAGGTAAACTCAGAACATAAACAATTATTTTAATCTGTCAATTATTTAGCTGAGATTGTGTAGTGTTGCTTTATTTTCTCCCTCTCAAGTGCTCTCACTTTATGTCTGGACAGATACATTTTAAGTTTTTGTTTGGTGTTTCTTTTATCTAATTTCTAATTGTATCTAGGAATTGCTATCCCCAGTAAGTGAGCTTTGGAGGATTTTGCTACTGCTCACATCATGGGAGGAGCCTCTGAAGTCCATGGTGTTTTGCCTTCTATTCTCTTATGTTATCATCAGGTATGGTACTTTCTTCATGGATATTTTTTTTCTGCTAACTTTACGTTGTGCTTCTTGATTCAGTAGAATTACGTGTTGGCCATTTTATACATAATAAGGAATCAAATGTTGGACTATAATAACCAAGAGAGGAGCTCATGCAGTAATGAGCCTATCAAAGTAAACTAATGTGACTGGTAGCAACTGTTGTTGTTTAAAGATTTTTTTTTTTGAAAGAAGGTTGTTTAAAGATTTGATGGCTGGCTTTGGTTCAGATAGCGCTTTTTGTTTGTACTCAGGATATTAGTGGCACCAGCAGATGAAGCAACATTAAATTAAAGCCATTAATTGATCTCTAATATGCTGCCCCTGTGGTGACAGGCTTTTGGTGGGTATTATGGATGCATTACCATTTGAATTGCAAACTATTACTAGTGGCTGATGAAAAGGAACTAGGCTAATAATAGTCCAGTGATTTTTAGGCCGAGTCATGTGACAAATAACATTTTGATACACATGTGCACCGCACTCTTCTCAATTGCTTGTTGGGTTATGGATCAATTTATTGCCTTGTAGATATATTAGTGACAACTTGTGCAATAGTTTTAGTAATGTGTACCAGAGCTGATGAATATGAAGGATGCAGCTGGTTAATATTACTTAGTCAATGATAGTTCAAGGGTGTATTTCATTAACCCAATACAATTTTAAAACAACTTGGCGAATTGGATGGTTCACCGATGATACTGATCAATCTAGGCCAATGATTTTTTCATTGAACATGCTGGAGAGCTGCATATGAGCATGTCATCATTGTATTAAGAGAGTTGAAAAAAGGGTCCAATTACAAAAACATTATCTCACCTTGGGCCAGAGTGAGGGATGTGTATGAGCATGCAGAAGGTTAATATTGTTGGTTGTCTCAACTTAATTACTACCCCTCACTCAGCCAAAGTAGAATTGTTTCAGTTTCTTTGTTAGCACTTTTTTTCTAAAAAACAGAACTTCGTTAACGAAACATCACAGCTGACAATAACTGAACTTGTTAGCTGGTGAGCACTCACATATTTTTGTGTGACTATATATCAACTGTTATCAAAAGGTATAGTGTAGCTTATGTAATCTGAATTGTACATTTAAGTTCTCAGGTATAATGCATCTTGATTAAATTTGTTACAGGTGATGAATTCTTCACATTTGTGACGTCTTTACGTTTCTTTGCTGACACAGGGGATGGGTAGTCTATTTCATGGTCATGGTGCTACTTTTTTCAGCAGCATTTATGTTTCTCACAAGATTAACTAATCAAGGAAAGCCAATGACTGAGGTCAAGGTGGTATCTCCACCTCCAATGAACACAATGGAGCAGCTCCTAGCTGTTCAAAATGCTATCTCTAAAATCGAGGAGCTTGTTCAGGATGCAAATATTGTTCTTCTGAAGATACGAGCTTTATTATTGGCTTTTCCATCCCAGGTATATGTTAGTCCTCACTCTCCATTATTTAAGGAATTATTTTATTATAGATATATTTTTCATTTTTATCTGTATCTGGTATTTGTAATGGTATACAGTGAATATATTGTGGCATACATTTGCGTTAGTGCAAATGGAACCCCAAATCACGTAATTGGCAGGAGTGAATGAGAAAATAAAAGTAATCCATTTTATGTTGTCATATGCTATGCTTCTTGGAATTATGACCCCATTACTCAAGGTTCATTTGAGAAAATATAAATGAACTTTTACTACAACATTCTTTGCATTGGTTGCAACCACTGAATATTTTTTAACTAATTCCAATTATGCTTTGATGTAAACTTTTAACTAATCAGGAGCCTGTCTGACAACGTCTGGCACTTTTTGTGGGGACCGAAGGTTACAAATTACAATAATGTCTGACACTTTAATTTGAAGGCGGAAAACCCAACTGTTCTAATCACCAATGGAATGGTCACTGTCAACCACCCACATGAAAGTGTCATCCTACTGCCCAAGTCTCTAAGAACAAGCTTAACCTTGGTCATCTCAAGACAGTAGACAAGAACCTTGACTTGGTTGATCACTTCAACTAGAAAGTAGAAACTCATGGGGGTCTTAAGGAGAATCTGACTGTCAAGGTTAGAAATTGGCACATCACTTAGAGCTAGTGACGGTTGGTATGCCTGTGTGTGTGTTTTTGTTTTGACGGGGTGACAGAGGGGATGGTATCCCACATGCATGAGGATCTTTAAAATAGAAAAAAAATACAGAACAATCTGAAATCCTTGCAGATCATGGGTTCATCAATTTGCCCATGACTACCACTTTTGCATTGTGTTCATGTTGATGTGAATGGTTCTCCCAGACCTCATGAATCTGAGATGGTGCCCTAATGGTAAAACTGACCTAGGGCACACTATTGAGCGCATGTGAGTTTACCTGAATCTGTTCATGAGTGAGGGACTATGATTAGCTTGAGATGGGGCACTAATGGTAAATTATTGTCTACTAATTCTGCTTGACAGACCCTGCTTCTAGTGCCACCAATGTGGTTTGGCCTCCCTCCTGCTCACGTGCATTGGTGTTAGTGGCTGCTGCTGCCTATTTGGCCTGCTGAGTTTGGTATTCAGAATGCTCACAAAGTATACTGCTGCATCAACTGCCAACAGGGACTAATTAGAGTCCCTGTCGGCATGCAGTGAATAAGTATCTCCGTGGCAGCATTCTTTTCCTTATTTTAAAGGGAAATAAGGAGCCTTGGGTCCTGCTATGTCAGTTTTATTTTTTTTTAAAAAAAAGGAGCTTCCAGGAGCACTGCATTGTCATTTAGAAGAGCAGAGTTCAAGTTCTTACAAAGCAATATTACATGAAGATAAACTAATTAATATTATACTACAGTTAAACACAGATATTTTTTTGTCGATTTAATCAGATTTCGGTTATTTATTCTCTTGCTGCAAGTTTTCTGCCAAATGCTAGATCCTGTGTGCACTAGTTCACAAGATTACAAATGCGGCAATTTTGGTGTTTCACTGTCTGCTCCTCATATCATAGGCGACGGACAGGGCTATTCTTGCATTGGTACTGATGGCCTTGAGCCTTGCCATCGTGCCCACAAGAGTGCTTATGCTGCTGATGTTTCTGGAGGTATGCACGAACAACTCACCACCACGAAGAGCAAGCACAGAACGGTGGACCAGAAGGTTGAGAGAGTGGTGGTTCAGCATACCTGCAGCCCCAGTAGTGGTAGAGAAGGAGACAGAAGACAAGAAAACAAGATGATATCCGTGTGTGTGTATCCAACGTAATCTTGTGTCTACTGCTTGTCTGATGCATTGTGTGACGCATCGGCCGGCCAACGCCCACTCTGTACAAAACCACTATATTGTCAGCAAGGACAGTTATAAAGGAGAATTACCTCCACTTATACCAGGTGCCTCTGATGCTTTGTTGGAATGTGTTGAACTGTTAGCCTCAAAGCCCTCAACGTCAGTGGACAGTTTAGAGAATAGCTCCCTGTCATCCTCCGGTGGCGTTTGGATGGCTATAAGGAGTGGTTTGGGTTATGTGGGCGGGAAAGATGTGGTATAGATTGTGATTGGAGTTTACCTCCAATGCTCCATTGGTAAATTCAAAAATTACATATATATTCTTAGACCCACTCGCTCTGTTCGTGTGGCTTATTAGCCACCAAAAAAGTAGATTTTCTTTCTCGAACAAACCAAGTAATTAGTCGGTACTTTTCACTTAAACAAATCAGCACCAGCCAAGCGAACAAGCCGATTATAATTTTGTTTTGAGAAAAAACAAATATAGACTCGGCTTGTGGAGGAAACAAATAAAAAAAAATACTGAAACGCAAGGCAACGTGGTTTTCTGAAGTCCTTGTCTTCCTCATGTCCAGTAAATATAATCCGAGGTTGGTAAACCCTTTGGAGGTGGAGGGAATGGAAAATCACTCGAAGACCACCTATATTCAATAATGTAAGCAGTGCATTACTGCAATGGTCACCGGAGACCTACAAGCTGCCCATGTATGTAGGTCAGATGTCCATCGGAGGGAAGGCGAGTTGTCTATTCCATCAACTGTTTGCCACAAAACTAGGGCATGCTCATTTCAAACTGAGCCGCAGCCTGTAGAAACTGTGTGTGTGTGTACATACAGTAGAACCAAGTAGACATTCTCGTATGGATGGATCATCTACCGTCGCACTGGTGGAGTTTCTGTTAGAAACATTGAAGTCACACTGTACTCTATTGGTCAATAGAGAGAATATGCAAGTCATTGTACTGTTGGTCAATAAAAAGAAGCAGCAACAGCAATTCATCTAAATATTGGGCTTGCGGACAAATTTCGTGTCTAAGTCCTCGCATAGTGTCTTAGGAGGAGCAACCTCTAGGGAGGCTCAAACCCCTCCCCCCACCCCATCACCCAGTCCCACACACAGCCGTGGTGAAGGGACCGGCTCGAGAACATGACAGTTGGCCGATAGCCTGCATCGTAGTCGGTGTGGGCGGGGCCAACATGGTCAGCAGCTCCTCCGGACAGCAGCGGTGACGGCGACGTGTGCACGGACGATCGAAGATCACCACCCCCCCCCCCCCCCCCCCGTTGTTGCCGTCGTGCGCGGAGCCGCGGACATGGTCGTACACGGCCGGCCTCCTTGGCAGTGAAAGATGGGGCAATGGCGAAAGGGCCTCTAGCTGTTACAAGAGCTCCGATAGCACTTCAGGTCCTAGGTTCGACTCCCCGTGGGAGCGAATTTCTCGAGATTTAACGGTGTTTGTGCTTTCAGTGTAGGCGACGTTCCCGTCGACAGCGATGCGCCTGTGGTGACTCCGTCGATCTCGAGGATTAGCCGGCACGATCTTCGAAGATGCTCCTAAGGGTAGGGTTTGCGTGTGTGTATTCATAAGGATGAGTGTGCGTGCGTTGTAACTTGTGAGTGTCTCCGATGTATTATGTAATTAAAGAAAAAAATGAAAGATGGGGGCAAGGGCGCAACTGCAGATTTCCTCGCGGCGACCCGGAATAAATCCCCAATTTTTATTGTACCTATCATGAATTTTTTTATATATTTATCATTTCCGCTCGAGTTAAATCCTATGTGACCGAATTGTAAAAAAAAAATCCTACTCCGTATGTGACAAAGCTCCAAATTTAAGCGGGCTCGCTCAGGCGCGTGCGCCTCGGCACTGTGCCGAAGAAAGATTGGCCAGCCTGGGCGTCGTCTCCGCGCGCGTGTGACGGGAACACGCCGGGTGTGGTCAACGATGTGCGGCATCAGCAACTCAAGCACCGCGCGCCGCCGCCCTGCGGCTCGCCCTCCAGCCACGCCACCGGCCAGCGGGGCTGCCGCACCTCCGACGACACCGGGAGCGGCCGCCGCTCTCTGTCTCGACCTCGATCTCGCCTAGTCGGGAAACGCGGTTGGCTTGCGTCTTGCTGGAGCTATAGGTGCGTGCGGGCTCGACGCACAATATATGCCGTGATGAGGTGCCGTCGTTGTCGATCCAGTGTCCCACAGCTAGCCCATGTATGTAGGTCAGCTGTCCGTTATCTGGTGAGGCAACTCGCCTAGCTAGTAGACCACAGAATCTGAGGAGCTGCGGGCGCAGCTGATCACCATCAAAAACGTTGTTGCCCGTACGTACCAATCGAGTGATCACCAATTCAGCACGAGGGCAGGACAAGCAATGGCCAATTCGCCATGCGAGATTTTCTTCTCTTTTTTTTTGCGGTGTCCCCAATATTAATGATCGATCGGTCGCTAGCCCGCGCGCGCGCGTCAATTTCATTCAGTCGAGGACGACGCGGCCGGACGTACTACCGATCGGCCACCGATCAGCTAGTAGTTATATGCACACGAGGAATGCATCCCCCCTCGCTCGCCCCCGTCCTGCATCAGCTCGACTGCTCGAGCTCCATTATATTCATGGAGGGCTCCATCTCCAATCTCCCGAGCACGAGGTAAGGTAACCCATGCCGTGCGTGTCAAGCATGCCCACACGTCTCTAGAGTCTAGCTAGACTCCACGCGCGTATGGTTGTTGCTTCGTCGTTCTTCCGATCCCTGCTGTATGTACTTACCGCATGCGTTTTCGATCCGGGCGCAGGATCGCCGTGGTGACCGGCGGGAACAAAGGGATCGGGCTGGAGGTGTGCCGGCAGCTCGCCGGCAATGGCGTCACCGTCGTCTTAACTGCCAGGGACGAGACGAGGGGCGCGGCCGCCGTCGAGAAGCTCAGGGGGGGCCTCGGGCTCTCCAGCGTCATCTTCCACCAGCTGGAGATCACCGACGCTCCCAGCATCGCTCGGCTGGCCGGTTTCCTTACGACCCGTTTCGGGAAGCTGGACATCCTGGTGAACAATGCCGGGGTTGTTGGCCTTGAGTACCTCCAAGATCACATCGACGGCGCTCCGACGACGAGCGACAAGGTAAACACAAACAAGTCGGAGATCGTCGCCCGCTTTTGATCCGTGAAACAAACAAACAAATAAAATCTCGAATCTTTTTTGGTCGATGCGTTCGACGACGGACGACGACAGTTCAGTGGCGCGGACACTTACGAGAGGATCGGCTTGCTGCTGAAATGGTGCCTCCGGGAGACCCGCGACGCCGGGAAGGAGTGCCTGAGGACCAACTACCACGGCACCAAGCAGGTGATCGGCGCGCTGCTGCCGCTGCTGCTGGCCTCCGACGATGGCAGGGTCGTCAACGTCTCCTCCGAGCTCGGCCAGCTCAGGGTACGTGGTAGTGATAACTAATAACCGCGAGATCGTTCCCCTCCTCCTTGGATACCTGACGGCGATCCACTCCGTGCGTGCAGCTGTTCGGCGACGAGGCGCTGAGGCGGGAGCTGGACGACGTGGAGGCGCTGAGCGAGGAGAGGGTGGACGCGGTGGTGGCCGCGTTCGCGAGGGACCTGGACGCCGGCGACGCGGCGGGGAAGCGCGGGTGGCCCGCCGGCGCGATGGCGGCGTACACGGTGTCCAAGGCGGCGCTGAACGCCTACTCGCGCGTCCTGGCGCGGCGGCACCCGGCGCTGCGCGTCAACTGCGTCCACCCCGGGTTCGTCCGGACCGACATGACCGTCAACTTCGGCCTGGTCCCGCCCGAGGAAGGCGCCGCCCGGGTGGTCGCCGTGGCGCTGCTCCCCGCCGGCGGGCCAACCGGCGCCTACTTCCAGGACCGCGAGCAGGCCCCGTTCGTGTGACGTACGGTCTCTCTGCAGCCTAGCTCCCCCGGCCGGCATAGGTTTTGCATTGGTGGTGACAGAAGAAGTTGTGCGTGTGCCGTTTGTAGATGGCGCGTGCGTCAGCTGGTGCTCCCAACTCCCAACTGCGCACGGCGGACGCTGCGCACTCCTGTGGCTGTGGCTCGCTCTGTTGCTGCATCTGATCCGTGACGTCTCGACGCCGTGTCGACGCTCGTGCTCTGCCTTCCTTTCGCTGGTGCTCGCCGTACGTCGTCGCCGGCTCTTGTCATGATTGGCATTGGCGCCGGCGAGTCTGCTATGCAATCAGTGCTTGGCATCCTCATCATAGTTAGCTTAGCTTGGCCGTGGTACCGGCACCACGCCGGCTGCCGAGCCGATTGGATGGAGTAGTGCGCAGGACCAGGAGACGACAGCAGCACAAAGTGCTACGCTAGGTGCCTGGCCGGTAGACCCACCCCCTGTGGCCTGTGGGCTTCGCGAGCGGGTGCGCACCACACGCCTGCCTCCGGCCGGCGATCGGTGATGCTCCCGCGGGCGCAACGCGTCGCGTGTTCGGTGTTCCTCCTCCAACCAGGCGACGAAACGACCCCCCGCTACCTCCACTTGCCCGCCGCCGTCGCCGCCCCCCATCCCCAATCCCCTCTCGTACCACTACCATGTAGGCCACAATGATGGGGGCGCTCGTGCTCTCGGCGCGCGCGGCGGCCAGTCCACTGCCCCACTCCCACTCTCATCACCACCACCACCACCACCGAATCCAACGAGCGGGCCGCGCGCTGCTACCTCTCTCTCTCGCCGGTCGCCGTCGTGGCGCGCGCCAAACCCCCCCGGCCTCATCCGCCGCCGGCCGCCATGCAATGCAACCGCGCCGCCGCCGCCGCCAGCCGCCACACACGCGCGCACTACTACTAGCTTATAGCTACGGTTCGATGAGCTTTATCTCGCAGGGCAGGTGCGTCGCCGCTCCGATCCGTCCGAGACGGTGACACGTGCGCTTGCGCACCTGCGCGCAGGTGTCGCTCTCGGCGGCGCTGCTCCTGCACTGTTCGTCTCACGCCCGCCGCAACCAGCGCCGATAGATCGATATATCCGGAGGCCGTGGCAGGGATAGTGTCCTGTTCGCCTATGCCTGATTGGCGTTGTTGCTTCTTTTTTTTCCCTTCTCCCACAATGCACGCGAAGACGATGCGTTCCCGGCCTTTTCGTCCTTTGCCGGGTTTTTTTTTGGCAAGGCCTTTTCGTGCCAAGGGGCGGCGGCACAGTGATCCAGGGCTAAGTTCCTTTGCCTTATCACCCACCGGCGGCCCAACAAGATTTTTTCTCTCAAAGACCAAAGAACCAGTAGCCAACAAGTATTTTTCTCTCAAAGACCGGCAACCAGCCACCAACCAAACGAACAGGTCGTTCCGTAAGGCCAGTTTAAGTGGCAGTCTCATAGACATAGATGATGACCCTATCACTCTCAACGCATTGGTTTATGAGCACAATTTCATAAATAGAATGCAACATTTAAATCTTGCATGTGTCAACAACATGAGCAGGTGATCTTCTCTCAATGCACAGTCATGATTATTGATAATTGTACCCACCTAGGATCATCACCACGACCTTGTGATGTTCTCTCATTCAATAATTTGGTGTCATGTCAAAAAAAACCTCATGTGTCAGTCTATTAATTTTGGACGATACTACCACTCAGACCGGCCTAAGCATGCTTTCTCATTCCCCTTCATGCCTTACCACAATGCAAACCATAGTGTTTGTGTCATACATTTTGAAGAATAACATTCTCGTCATGATTTTTTTAATGTACCTCCCGTCATGATGATTATCACTCGATCCCTAATATTCCCCCATCTTAAAATATAAGCATTTGTGACGTAGTAACTACTCCCATCCGAACACGTCCAAAAATAAGATTACCCAATTCCATCTCGCTTTATACCCTATAAACCAAACACTTGGCCAGCGTATAATATATTGTAGCTTCCTCCGTAGCATCGATGTAAACCAGTCAGTATGCTATCCTTGGGCCTCGATTGGTTTAGTACGTAAACAGCGAGGTCGAGTAGGTCGCTGCCCTACACCCAACCGTGCCTGTGTACCTAGGGCCTCCACAGAAAGCTTCCATGGTGTGGTACTTTGATGAGGCTATGGAAGCCTTTGCTATCGTAGTGTGGTCGTTTGTAGCGTTGGCACTTCTGTGCCCTCTGTGTCGCCGTGATGTAAAAGACTGATCCACCTGTTGTAATAAATGTGTTGCCAGCCTCCTGGGACTGGTATTTGTGTCACATTTAGTCACCTCTGATGAGGGAACGCTTCAATAGGGAGGAGAGAGAAATAGGGATAGATGGGAAAGGGATAAATTTGAGGGAGCGTATGAGTAAAAATTATAGATGCGGGGTGTAAAAAATTGCAAAAAATCGTGTGAGGAGAGGCCCAGAATTGCGTAGGTGAGCTATGGACAAGCCCTATGTTTTAGAATGGATGGAGTACTTGACTCCCAACCAAAACACGTCCAAAAATAAGATCACCAGATTCCATCTCGATTTAATATATTGTAGCTTTCCCCCGTAGCATCGAGGTAAACAGTCAGATCGCTCTTGTACGCCGTCCAAGTCATGAACAACAATGCACTGTACATCGTTTTCAATCGAGGAGGAAGAAGCCCATCAGTAGCTTACGCGTAGAAAGCGACGAGACACTCCCGCTGGACGCAACGATTTCGCTCGTCCGCAGGCCAGGGAGGTCAGGTCAATCGATGGGAGGATGTCAACTCCTGCTGTTCCTATACCCTATCCTAACCGAATCATCATTCAGGACCAAACAAACGCAGCTCGTCGGCGAACCCGTCGGCGTCGGGTAGGGGGTAACCGACTGCTCATCGAATACGTACGGGTCTGCCTGCCCGTGGTACGGAGGCACCTGGTGGTGTCGGAGCTAGCAGGGGTCCCGGCTGCGCTCCTGGGGCCTCGACACCCATTCGCGTGTCGCTTCGCCAATGGGGGGAGACTGAGCAGAGGGCCAATGGCTGTCGAGGCCCCATGAGCTCCAGTGACTCCACCGGCACTGGAGCTGATGAAGCTCCCAATTCAGAGTTCATGTTCAGAGTTCAGACAGAGGCGGCATCCTCACCACTCACTGAAAACTGGAAGAACCAACCCCCGGCACGTTGGATTCACTGGTTCTCCTTCCTCCGGTCCTCCCTCCTCCTCCCCCACCACCACCAGTGATCTCGCTCCATTGAACCCATTCGCCGCATCCAATCCACCCGCCACAAGTCCACACACCAGAGCTTTTAAACTATTCCTCAAGAACACACCCCACTACCACCGCCACTTCACTATAAATACAGCCTGCGATCCTCTGCTCCTACGCGCCCCCCACCCAAGCAAGCCGACCCCGACCGAGAACTCCAGCGAAGCTACCTCACCGGTGAGGTGATCGATCGCAAAGCGCCGGCAACTATCTATGGCAGTGTCCATGGCGGCCCCCGCGATGGCAGCCGCGCCGGCCTTCCCGAGGCTGACGATGCCGCTGCCGCCGCCCATCATCACGCTCCCGGACGCCGCGGTCCCGGTGCCGCCGCCGCTCTCGGTCGTCGGCAGGCAGCGCGTCGCGGCCAAGCACAAGGCCCTCGTCGTGCTGGGCGCCACGGGCACCGGCAAGTCGCGCCTCGCCATCGACCTCGCGCTGCGCTTCGGCGGCGAGGTCATCAACTCCGACAAGATGCAGCTGTACAGGGGCCTGGACGTGGCCACCAACAAGGTGTCGCCCGGCGAGTGCGCGGGGGTGCCCCACCACCTGCTCGGCGTCGCGCACCCGGACGACGAGTTCACGGCCGCCGACTTCCGCCGCGAGGCGGCGCGCGCCGCGGCGGGCGTCGCGGCGAGGGGCCGCGTCCCCGTCATCGCCGGAGGGTCCAACTCGTACGTCGAGGAGCTCGTGGAGGGCGACCGCCGCGCGTTCCGGGAGCGTTTCGACTGCTGCTTCCTCTGGGTGGACGCGCAGCTCCCCGTGCTGCACGACTTCGTGGCACGCCGCGTCGACGAGATGTGCCGGCGGGGGCTCGTCGAGGAGGTGGCCGCGGCGTTCGACCCACGCCGCACCGACTACTCCAGGGGAATCTGGCGCGCCATCGGCGTGCCGGAGCTCGACGCCTACCTCCGGTCGCGCGGACTCGACGGCGTCGGCGACGACGAGCGCGCGCGCATGCTCGCCGCGGCCGTCGACGAGATCAAGGCCAACACGTCCCGCCTCGCCTTCCGCCAGCGCGGCAAGATCCAGCGGCTCGCGCGCATGTGGCGAGTCCGCCGCGTCGACGCCACGGAGGTGTTCCTCAAGCGCGGACACGCCGCCGACGAGGCCTGGCAGCGGCTCGTCGCCGCGCCATGCATCGACGCCGTCCGCTCCTTCCTGCTGGAGGACCAAGAATACAGTAGCATGGCCACCGCCGCTAAGGCCTCCATCTTTGCCTCCAGGGCCGCCGCCGTCGCAGCCGCGGTTGTCTAACACATGACACGCTAGCTGCCGCAGCACATGACCACGTCGTTGATGCCAACAATCTCCATTGCCGATCCTGACAGAGCTCGTCAGCTCAGCAAGGTAGTAGCAACGCCGGAATGGCTGCATGCTCTGCCGCGGTCAAGCTCGCGGTGACCGGGCAGAGCAAGCCTGACCGTATAGTTGACCCTGTCCCGGGGGGAAGTAATTATTTTCTCCCCCACGCATTTCCTCTGTAATTTTTGTACGCGATGATCGGTTGAGTGCGAGAGCGAGTTTTGAGCATGTTCCAAGAGTGTGTAGTAGGCGGCGGCACTGTTGATGCAACAGGCTCTTGCTGTAAATTAGAGAGGGAATCTTGGTAAAACTTTCATTAGCAGAAATGATTTCTTATGTGAATATTTTGCTAGTCAGTATCGTAATCTGAACTTTTCATGGTCACCATTCAGTTGTGTTATCAAGAATCTTACTTGTTGCGCACTTACAATAGTCTATAGGACTATAGACATGCACTTGCTCGTCTCTCTCTCTGTTTTTTTTTTTTTTTGCCCTTTAACTGAGAGACCTTTAATTTGTGCAGCATATTTGGTGTTTCATGGACAAACATGATGCAAAATTACACTGTACTTGTACACTGAGCCCTGTTTAGCACATTGTTGGCGTTCTTTCCGTTGCTATGATGTGCTTAGTGATGCTCTGCAGGCATTTTTCTGTTGTATGCATGTCCTGTGGATAGAAGTTGACATGTGAAATACTTACGTTGTCTCTTTCCCTTTTCCAACTCTAGTACTAGGCCTTGAAAAACATTGTCGTGCATGATTGAGATTAGTTGGCAGCGCATGCTTTTGCATGTCATGGTCAAACCATCACACCATCAGGGCGGTGCTATATTGCTGTATCCATCCTGGTGTTCAGGGTCAACTCCAAATAATTCGCAGTTGGCCAATGCCTAAGTATGGTTTTCCAAATACTAATGTGTTACCTCCTCCAACGTTGTCAAGCTCTAGTGAGTAAGTACTAGCTAGCTAGAGGCCGTTAATAAGCGAGTGGTATGTAGTAGTCTGCAGCTAGTGCCTCTGCTGGCTCGGAAGGTCAACCAAACCAAACCACACCTTGCTAGCTAGACTAGGATCTTGAAACATTGATGAGCAAGAACCTTTCTCGTTCCATTTCTTTGAATAGATTCTTCAGTCAACATTAGCCATGACCAACCGTTTCGACATTGCTGATGAACGATAATAATCACAGACAGTACCTCGATCCCCTGCACAATAATTGCTCTAGAGAGGTTCCTGATTTCCCAGTAATAATATGTTAATAAAAGTCAAAGCTTCTTTATTGTCAGGAAGAAGAAAGTCAAACTGTATATATGCTCCAATAGATAGAAGGTCAAATCATTTAAGCATGGTGTAAAAAGGAGGAAGTGGAGATTAAAGGGACTCCCCAAATAGCAAGAGGGCCATCGTCCAGCATTGAGAATATTGGCATATTATTTAAAGTCAACATAAGAACTTGCAAAACTTTCTTTTCGGGAGATGGTTTGTAGTGCACCACTG
The DNA here is from genome assembly GCA_947561735.1 of Cenchrus americanus. Taxonomy (NCBI): domain Eukaryota; kingdom Viridiplantae; phylum Streptophyta; class Magnoliopsida; order Poales; family Poaceae; genus Cenchrus; species Cenchrus americanus. Next base: position 3,673,677 of record OX387240.1, on the reverse strand, counting down.
AGTCCTAATGAACCACAAATTTGTTTTTTTTTAAAAAAAAACTCTCAACTGGTGGTATGTAAGCCGTTCAACTTCTATTGGGTCCAATTGCTTTGCATTATGTGTGTATGGAATTAGTAGTTAGGTCGAGCAAATAATCATAAGATTAGACTCCTCAAAGCCACTAGCACCTAGAAACCCAAACCAGTCCATTGGTATTATCATTGCTAGAATATTTTGTGCATATAGCAACCACTGCGGTGGTGTTTCTTTTCTTTGCTTTTCCTTGAAAAAGTAGCGCGCGGCGATATTTGTTGATGACCAGCCGAAAAAAAAAATAAAACGGTTTCCATGAATTACATGCAAGTTTCTTTTCCATGCAACAGTTAGCCAATTATGGGTGGATCCACTTGTTATCCATTCTTATTTAAGTATTTGTATATGAGTTGTTGCCCGAAAAGTTTTTGCTCTCTGTTTTATATATAAAAAGAATTAAATCTTTGTATATATGCAACGAAATAGCTGACGTCAACTCTGGGCCAGTCCACCACCACTAGCCACACTGCTGGCTGGCTAGAAGCTTAAGGGATAATAGTTTCATTATTCAATCAGTAACCCCTTCCTTCCGAAAGTATCAGACATCTTGTGTATGTCTGATTGTCTTTGGTTGTGGGTAACTACACATGCATGGTGGTTAAGTTGTGTACGTGCTCTAGAGGTTGCTTTTCAGTGGTCATGCTAGCTTATAATTAACCGTGGCTGCTATATATGCTTTCCATGATGCGTGATGTTAACCATGGCTGCTATGCTCACTGTGAACTTTAATTAGCTCTCCCCAACCAAAGTGTGAAGAACCACCCCGGTCCCCATGGAAATCCAAGAAGAACACTCAGTAACTTATACCTACCACTATTTTGTTAGGGAAGGCGGCTAAAACGCCACAGCAAAGCCAAAGGATGCCGAACGTTAAAAACCTTTTCCTTTCCTATTAGTAGCGGTAGATGTAGGAATTGCTGAAGTGAGAATGACAGTGTGTACTCTCCAAACCTGAGAGCCACACATTACCAAAAAGGAGAAATGAAAGCTATTGCATGAATGTAAGCCAAGGGTATGAAGTACAAAACCATGCATGTCAGCTCATGCATTACAAGCTACTATATTCTAATTAGAATGCCTGCCACTTCTTGCAAGACACTTGAGGATGAGAGCCCTGCTGGCCCCTTGTCCTGGTTTAAAAGCACTGGTCAAAAGGAATTCCCTTAGCTTGTACCCCCCATACTGAACCTTTTTGTTTTCTATTGAGGGCGTGACACTAGCATTTGTCTCTTCCTTTTGGTTTTCTTAACTTGGTGCGCATGTAATAGCTTATATACGCAGAGCCAGTGGTGATCATCAGATAGTGTTTGTATATATATATATATATTATATATCATATATAGGAGGGTTCAAAGGCTCTCCAAGGGGTCTCTAACCCTTCAGATTATAGGGTAGTTAGTTAGTGTACATGCATGCACCTGCCAATATCATATCCAATTCCTGGTTGTTTAATTTCTTGTTTGTTTTATAATGAGATGCTTACTCATTGTGTTTGTACTTTCTCAGGACTAACCACCAGGAAAGTCGGTCACCCGTATATGCACCAAAAGTAGTTCCTTATATTAGACCAAATAAATTGCGAAAAAACAATGTCAAACATTTCTTATCTCCCCAGCTTCCTATACATAAAGAATGCAATGTTTATTAATAACCTTTAATTTTCACAAACACCCACTTATAGTTCTATCTTCTATCATATCTTTAATTTTGAATTGGAACCTATGGACTGGACATCGCACTAACACATATAGCTAGCTTTGGAGGTGAAAATGCAACCGAGCTAATGCCGTGCTACACTTGAACCATCTGCATCACACCTGCACAGAACAAATGGTGTGTGCGCTTTTCATATACTGCCACCCCCCCCCCCCCCCCCCCCCCGGGTCTGAAAATGTAATCAGGTACCTACTACTTGTGTAACGACAAATAGATCAACAGTTAAAAAGATGCAAAGTGGAGTTTTGTCGATCGAGTTTATCATGTGGTCTTACTAATGCTGGTTACTATCAATATTAGCCTTTCTTGTCACTGCCATTATCGCAGGAGAATTCCAAATTGATATGCTTGAAAACAAATGTGGAGCACGCACGCATGTTGGTGCCTACCTAGAGCTAGCTAGGTAGCTAGCTCGAATTCCAATTCCATCCTCTGCGTCCCAAAGCAGGCTCGAAAAAAAAGAATGCATCAGCGAATGGTTACGGCTATGTCTCTAAGCTTCATCTTATTTGCCCATCCCTGTCCTGAGTCTGTTTATTCGGATTTTTTTTTACCATCTTACTTCATTGACACGTGCCAATAGTTATCTATTTGACTACCATTGTCTCTGGTGGTTACTCTGTAGCAGGATACGGAGTATATAGCTGCCTTTTATTTTATCTGCTCTTTTTCCTAGGCTTTTGTGCTATTAGGACCGGAGGTTTCTTACGGTACACAATATCACCCAACGGTATAACGGTGGTATTATCGGGTTTTTTTTAGTTTTTTACTATGTATAAAATGGTAATTTGCTCGATGTATATTATTTGGGAAATATTTCCCCGCTGCCAAGGTTACATAAAATGACTTGATTTCATATATTACAACAATATTTTTTTATATTTCCGATAATACCCGCGTACTACTCATACCACCTATGAATACCACTCATACCACACTAAAAAAACGGTGGTACAGAATTAATCTCAACCGCCGGATCCTTACATATATGTCTTTTTTTATTACACACGAGTCCTTTTCAACCGGTGGTATAGGGTGGTATTGTGTAACGTAAAAAACCTCTAGGATTGGAGCTTTTCCCCTATTGTGATAATTATAACTATATGCATCTTTTTGGATGCAGAGGCTGGAATATCAATATATTCCAATCCTAAAAATAGTTATCTATTTTTTAATTATAACCTCGGACAGCATCCTCTCATGAACAATGTATATATGTACAGCATGTAATTGTTTGATTTGTTGTGTTGATGCAGTGCACGGGTGTTTTTTCTAATCCTACTACAGAAAGTGAGGTCTGTGTTGATTTCTTGGAAAGTGTAAGTAATTTGGCATCCAGAGACAAACTGTAGGATTTGTCAACCAAATTGTTACACTTGCACACAACACTCAGAAATACATGTGTGGGTGTTAATTCAAACAAAAATGTACCGATGCTTCGATTCTTGTAAACCAGTGTAAATTTGCTATTCGAGGCTGACTTGTGGGTTGCGGCCGGAGTGCGTAAGCTAGGACGTTTGTTTTGTGAGTGATCCGCATGCCGAAAGCACGTGTGTGTGCATTGTAACCTAAACTTTCATTTCATTCTACTTAATACAAAGATGCGCAGCTCTCCTGCGTATTCGAGAAAAAAAGTGTAAATTTGCTATTCGAGGAATTTTTTCTTTATTAGACCATCTAAACCATTTCTTCTGTGAGTTACCTGCACTCTACTGTTTATGTATTGCTGATCTGATTTTTTTTGTGAAATATGTGTAATAAGTTCGTTTCTGTGAAGATGGTCTGAAGCATTTGATTCTACAGCTGGACCTTCCTGCTGAAACGATGATATATTCCCGTTGGGAGATTGCATATCTCTCATAGGGCAACCAAAGAATACCCTTTTTGGGCCACACTGAATTCATGGATTCTTAGTATTCACCACTTGGAATAAATTTTCCTCACTCTAGGAAAGTAGCATGGAAAAGCATATTGGCCGCTTCGCTTACAGTGGACATAAGTGAGTTTCTGGTTCTTCCACCGGTCATTCTAGCTATAGAGTCTAAGATATGCTATGCCCTGATAAAATTGAAAATTGAGCTGCAAATGATGATATAAAGTATGGATGATTCTCCTCCCTTTCATATATAGATGTGCCTGGAGCATCAAACTACTATGTTAATGTTTTTTAAGAGAATTTTGCAGTTACCTATCGCTTTCAGGTATGCAAAGTCTTGATGTGATTGTCACACATGCTTACTAGTAAAGGCCAAAAAGAAAGGAAGGTTACGAGAACAAATCGAGCCTTTTATTAAGAATTGTGAAAAGTGATTTGGACCTAGCTTTGCTAGTGAGCATATAGACAGTTAATTAACTAAAACTAAACATTTTTGAACTCACCGGAAAACTTACTACTTTGAATTAAATTTGCGAAACAGCATACAGGCAGTCAATTCTGGATTCTGGTATTGAGGAATCAAATATATAAGTCTCTATGTACGCCACTTGCAATGCTAGCTATTTTATACATTGCATAACTTTTTTTCAAGGTTAGCTAGTTAGTTACCAACTTACCACACACTGTCCATAACATCACTAGTCAAAGTTAGTAAAACCAAATAATTTGTAACAGTAGGACTCGAATCGTAATAAACTGCATAATATACAACTAGGAAGAACAACTTTTTTTTTGAAAGAACAGGAGGGGCCAAGGCCCCTACTGATTAATATATTGAAAGAAAGCTAAACGTATTACAAAAACAAAGAAGTAGAAAGAAAGGACAACCATTGGGTACACATGCTGCATAATAAGCAGAAATACTATGTCCAGCCATAAACAAGTGGCGTTTAGGGATTGTTTTAATTCAATACTTTCAAATTCCGGTTGTATATTACTTGTCGTTATGGGTTGAGTTTGAATATTTGAAAATGATATGATGCTATCTAGATCTGTCTCAAACTACAGTTTCATAAAAGTGCATTTGCATTATGTTGTATAATATTTTTTTTGAAGACCATAAATGGTGTCACTTTCTTATTTATCGGAGGGAGTAATAAAGATGAGAAACCATTAACTCATTGTTTCAAGCCAATAATTTTCTAATAAAGTTGAATAAATAGAATTTGTAGAGAGTCCCCCTTTTCTTGTACTACCTCCGGTTTTGTTTATATGACGTTTCCGACAACATCTTTAGTGTTAATTAGCCTATATATCCATGCACCGGCGTCAAGTATAAAAAAACGGAGGTAGTAGTACTAAGCTATTTAAGAAAAACCGAACATGCAGAGGATTTTTACCTATTGTATTAACTAAGAAGAAGAAGAGCCCATCAAGCTAAGCCTCTACGTTTTATGTATTTTTTTTTCTATATTTCCCCCCTAGTAATTAAGCCTAGTGGTAGGAACAAGTGTTCCCTCCTTCGAAGAACCTAGCTAGTGTCCCATTTTGAATTTGGACGAACTTGTTGATGCGTTACACTCGAAAGAATTAAGTATAGTTGTCGTTTCAGGCAAAATCACAAGAGCAGTTCACTTCCGTATGGAATCAAAAGGAAGTGGAACAGATTCTTCCACTGAACGCAAAAAGGAACAGCACTAATAATATTTTTTAAAAGTTAAAATGTGGCTAGCTTAGGCTAGTTTATTACTGTGTTCGTTGAAACGTATGCCCGTCCATCCACGCCATCGCTTCAGCTACAATTGTAATCTGAACTTTATTAACTTTTTTTTTCAGTATAGTATTACGTTACTGAAAACAGGCCTCAGTATCTCTGTTTCGATCACGTCCTTTCTCGTTCAGAACTATAGGATTCTTGGAGAGAGCTTTGATCAGAAAAAAACAAAGTGTAACTATCCCTCTCCTTGTTCGGGGTTCCCGTGCATCTGATTCTTGCTTTGACTAACACTTGGAACCATGCATAATTTTTTTTTGGGGGTCTTATCTCTTCTTTCGGTGCATGGGATCCTATGCTGTGCACTAGTTATGTCAAAATACACGGCATGTATCTTCTCACTACAGCTTGCTAAAAATATTGCAAATTTAATTGACAGTCTCGTACGTTTGGTCAGTGAGGAGACAAAGCAGATGTTCTTTACTTAGCTTGAAGGAATATATATATCTGTAGAGTGGTTGCATTTGCACTGGCAAATACCGTGCACGGTTGGTGAATGAATTCTTTGGCCTGTCATTTTGTCAAGGTCATATATGCTCTGCTCATGCTGGTGGACGTCTCTCGTCCAAGTAGATAGAGGCGTAGAATAACTTGCTACACAACAAATTAAAGTTACTATTTTCTCCTCCGACATTTTTACGGCCCTCGACAGGCACCACCAAGTTATTACAAATAGAGAGATCAATTAAATCCCGGCCCATAACATAAACCACTCTTTTTTTTCTATTTTAAAAAAAGACAGTAGAAATATGTGAAGCCGGGAATATACACGGCTCTCATTGTCAAAGGACGAACCCACCAGCCGGTCCTCTCCGTCCACAAAGTGATGTGACATTCTTATTTGTTTTTGCGAATCGACATGACATTTTTTTTTGTAGCTACAATTAATTCCCGTTACAGAAACTTCCCCAAGGAACTTTTTAGTAGCCCATTTCTTCTTTTTGAGCAACGGCGCGCCAGATCCTAATCTTGTGAAAAGAAGTCCTCCTTTATTCTCTTCATTCATTCACACATAGCTATGTATGCATCTACCAGCAGCTGCTTTTCTGCGTGCATTCATCCAATCTTCAGGAGGATCAACAGTGAAAAGACGACAAGAAATATAGTCACTCTTGCTAAAATCAGTGAGATGCATATGATCCTATGGCGTCGCGTCAAGCGTGAATCCTTTCACGCCCAACACGGTTTCTCTTCTTGCAGGCTCCAGATTGCAGGCGGGCAACGACGACAGTGAAATATTGCGCCCAACAGGTTGCAGCCTGACTACCTGCTGATGGTATCGAAGTGAAAGCACTGACAAGCACAATTGATGGATGCAGTCGTGCACGCTTATGGATGCGGTCGTGCACTATCTCTCGGTAATCTGTCTATCAGTGCATGTGCATCAATCAACAAGTTGCTTCGAGACAGAGTAGGATTCTATTCTGCAACAGAATTTCAGCAGCAGCACTTGACATATTAGTCTTATGAGCATGCAGCAGCAGCTACGTAATCCTTCATGGAATTGAAAAGATGGATCAGCCATCATGAGAAAGTCGTTTCGGCAGAGGCCGGATATTTACCCCGTTTTCTTAAAAATATAAATATATGAGAAAGACGTTTGAAAAACACCGTCTTTCGGCGCAATTCGACGGCAAAAGCAATGGAAATTTTTGCTTCTCATCAGTTCACTTTGGCAGCTCCTCCTTTAGGGTAGTATATATATGATAGTACTAGTACCATGGAACTGGAAGGATAATCATTGTACTTTGCGGCCTGATTCTTTGGCTGAATCTCAGGCCTGGAATGTAAGACTAAAGAGGGCCTCAAACATATACAAGGACCAAAGTTACGTACACTGAACTTTTCTTAAATGTAGGAAAGAGATGAAATTATTCTGGGAGCAGCCCTTGAGCTCTGTTCGCTTTATCAACTTATCATCCACCAAAGTGATCAGATTTTCTCTCCGAAACAAACCAAATCATCGCCACGTAACCAACCGAACAGCTGCTTGCTTGGAATTCAAAAAAGTCGATATGGCAGAGTTCCTGTTTCAGCAGCTAGCGACCAAGCGTGCATGCCTTTTGGCTTCCTTTGAAGATGAAATGCATGATTTATAGTTGTATACTAGTTCACTAAGTCGATTCCGCGCTAGAAAATCTAACAATAACTTAGATGGTTAGTAGATGCGGTTATACTCGGCCAGCCGAAGATCACATTCCGGACTTGATGTTCTATTTATCTGATTACATTTTGTGCTTTGTTTCATGCAGCCATGGGCCCATGGCAGTATTCCCAGTTCAGTATGAGCAGCTAATTGGCTTGTGAATATGTAAGGTTCTGTTGGTTGTCAAATCACAATGGGGTGGTGGCGCAGTTGGCTAGCGCGTAGGTCTCATAGCTAAAAGCGAGTGATCCTGAGGTCGAGAGTTCGAGCCTCTCTCACCCCTGTGCTAATGTGACTGGCTGGGTCTGTCACAACTCACTGATCTCTTGATTAGCTGACAGCACACATGAGCTCTTCTTTTTTTTTAAACGTCTCCGTTTCTAACCATGTTTGCTCCTTGCCGTAATCGCTCCGCCTGCATCTGCTGAATTTGACTTTTTGAGCCTGGTTAAACTCTTGCTTGATGTAAACTGACGAACTCTTCAATTTTCTTACAAACAGCCGTCTTCTGAATATCACTTTAACTGGTGATCCACCAAGATTTCTGCTACCCGGCTCACTCAGTCACTCCCCAGCCAGCCTCTGCTCGAGCGAGGCAGATTGCAAGGTTCCAGACGCACTGTGCGGTGACTCCGGTCAATGGTGAACTTTTGATTTCAGTTATAGCAGTCAAGAATACAATAGCATATGCATCTCCAGAATCAGGAGCTGGGTTACAAAATGCGCACGGTGCGTGCTTGCAGCACCGAGACAGCAGCAGCTGAAACCGAGAAACAAATATGCGCGAGAATCGACACTTAAAAGTTGTGATAATTCTCGTCTTGATGAGATATACCCCGTTCCGCTAAACTAGATAACCATCCCGACATGTGACATCAAGGGTCAATGACCACCCAGCATCAAAAGAAGTACACTGTATTATTGCATCCTGCAAGGTTGGCGCCTAGGGAAGGAGAGACGATGAACAAATTGGAGGACCGCTGATAGGTTCAGCGGTTAGGCAGGGTCGCAGTTAGTACCACCGCCACCTCTGCTCCACTTGTCATGCCACTCAGAGAAGCCTGTGAGCAAGGCCTCTTGCATCCACTGGTACCGGCACTGTGATGCAGCTTCAGGAACCGTGAGCCAGGTTCTCTGCCGGGTGCTCTGTTCAGGCCATGAGGTTAGCTCTTCCTTTACATGCAGTGCAAACACCGCAGCTCTGCACATACCCTCAGGACAGCACGCATCTTGATGTGTCTTGCTTTTGAAGTCATAAAAACCTAAAAGATGCTGATGCAGAAAGCAAATGGCACTGTATAAGCTTATAACTATAATGGTAATATATATTGATTTTTTGCGAGTTTGAAACTTTGAATGAAAGATGAAGCTAGCAGTGTATTGGTATAAAATTGTCATCACGGACAAGCATTGGACACTGTTTCATGATGATGAAAGCACTAAGCACAATGATTGATAGAAAAGCTACGGATAACTTCAGTGGCACCACATGCATACATTGAAATTTGAGAACCTTCTAGAAAAGATAATCATTTGATTTCATGGGTCTTCCACTATGCAAACATCATACATGTTACAAACACAAAATTGTTACAGGAGAAGAATAAACATCATCTCAATTGTGCTATCCAACATTCGGATTAGAATGCCAATTACGACCTTAAAACTGGCCAAAAGAGTTCCAACTTGTGGCAGTTGAAGGACATGCCAGACTAAGCAACAACAAAATCAAATCAGAGTAACTAGTTCAACAACAGCGTCATGACCCACCGAGAATACTACCACAATGTGCACCTCATGTTTCTTTTTCTTCCACTATGAATGTAGGCCTGACTTGCATTGCTAGATAAACTTTAATGAAAAATCTAACAGAAGTGCAGGCCAGCCAAGTATAATTTCTTTACCACCAACAAGTGCTATGCAGTTGTACGGTGTGTTGCATGATACATGTTGCACATCATTAAGCTCATTCAACTACAGGATATTTAATGTGAATCATGTCTCGTACAACTTGTGGGACTAGTGAGAAAGACTGCAGTGAAAGAGCCACTAATAAGATTATAAGAGTGCTTACTCTTGGCTCAACATGAATCATTCAACAAGAATCCAATCCAAGAAAAAAAAACACCAACAGCAGATAATATTACACCCTTTTAACATATCTTCCAGTTTTCAAGGGAGTCAAACTCCCCTGCAAAGATTACTACTGTATGTTAGTAACTCCAATTTAGATTACAGAACAATAGAAACAAAGTTGGACCAAAGAGGGGAACCAAAAGCATGATTCTGAATAATAAATAAACTTGCATTACCAAAGAAAATGTGGCTTCCTAATTAAGTGTAGCACTAAAGAATCTAATACAGTAGTGAATATTATCCATATCAACTACGGATATCATTCGCATGAAGTCAAGATGGAAGCACAGGGGAAAAAGTATCAGGACATGGTAACCACTGAAAATATATTAAATGTCAACAAGCAAAATGAATAGGCAATTTACAGAAATTAACAGTGTTTATAGAGATCCTACCACTATATCACCTCGAACTCCAGCCTCTTCTATAGCTTCTCGAGCTGCTGCCTCTTCAACAGTTTCATCATTCTCCCATCCTCCCTGCAACATGACAATCAATATAATAAAATTTCACATGGTAGCCCTGTGACATGTACCAGACAAGTAAAATGACATGGATACAATATGAATAACATCATGTGTACCTAATAACTAATCTGAATGACATAGATATAGATATATAAGTATTTGCCAACATATCAACAGGGCAATTTAAAAAAAAAATCTTAGCAAGGACATAGGAATTCAGATCAGCAGCTGAAATCATCAAAGTTGATTCATTAGATTTCCGAGGGACGACACACTGGCACTTGGGAACACTGCTCAGAGGGTATAAGTGTTCCAATATAGTTACATGAAAACTTCAAAACAGAACAAGTTTGCAATCCATGTAAATAGCTAGCAATGGGGAAAAAACAAGCTTGAAACATTCCCGATTGTATTCTAATTATTGCATGAATATTTCAAATGGAGATGTCACAGTACAGTACCTTTGGAAACAAAAGACCAGGTCCACTTTGGGAATTTATCATGAGAACTTCCACGAGTTTATCATGTTTGTCATCAGAGGTTTCATCATTGTTAGCTCTATACCTAAATGGTATGCACCTGCAGGATAATGAAAATATTCAGACAACACACAAATACACCACTATGACAAAGTGTCATGGCATTTCTTAGGATCCACAAACGCAAAAGTTGTAATATTCTGAGTTACAGGGTACACCAAATCTTCAAGGGATAAAATAGTAGGCAGTTCTGAGGTGATAAAATCAAGTATGGACTCCGGAGAAGGACTAGAAAATAGTAATATAACTGAGTAAAACGCGGAGCTGTGTTCAGTGAATATGAATAATAATGTGTGGTAATCTTGGTAAAACTAACTTGGTAGCATCTTAATGATCACAGACAAATAGACCATAAGAGGACAAGGAAGCACTTAAGAACGTCGATTTCTGAAGTGCATAGGATCTATGGTGAAGTTACCACATGCAGATAGATAGTTACCTTTCTAGTTCCTCTAAATGACCCTTCCAGATATTATTTGGGTTAATTTAGATCCCCTGTTTATACTAGGAGGCAGGAGACCTTTTACATTGTAATTACACGCCCATATGTAATATCCTGAGAAGCTTTACACATTCTCTTATCACTATTATACCTGAGTAACCTGACACGTCTCATGATAGAAACTCTCGCTTTCTACAAGCAGACTAGTCACAAACTTGACACAAGGCTAGATAAGGGAAAACAGAACTATATAGGACTGGTAGACAACAACAGGGTGGGGTAAAATAATGCATGAATCATAAACAAGCACCTTGATATCAACACTGATCTGTGGTATTTTGCTATCAGTAACAACGACAAGAGTACCCTATGAAACCAACCATTCTGAACTGTATCTATCATTGTATCTATCAATCCTGACTTGAGCAGCAATAACAGGGCTGCTTCACACATTGGGAGACAAACTATTCATCATACACCACTATTCATTTCCATCACGCCCTAATTGTGATGCAAACAAACCTGCTCTTACATCTCACTTCATGATATACACGTCCCCACTTCCTAGCATACTATTAAACGCCATCTATAAGTGAAATAAACAAGTAGCAATCCCAAATACTGTCGCTATCATAAGGTGTTACGAGCTAAGATACTGCACGTTGATTAAGACGACCTGCCCAATGCATACATCAATCCAAAGATAAGTTTTTTTTTACTTCGGAACAAAAAAGAATGCATATCCAAAAGCCAGCAAATCCCACAGCAAGAAACAATCGACCGGCCGGTGGCACGCCGCACACCACCACACCACCACGACGATCCATTCACCGGAGCCAATGCTACCGCAACCGTACGCTGGTGAAGAATACGACGCGCACCGCACCAGGCGCCGCATTTAGGTCAAGAGGGCAATGAGCCCGCACGCGCACGCACGTAGCCATCGCTCGTTCCCCCCAATCCAAACCGAATCCAATCAAGAAGGGAACTTTGAAGCACTACAAGCAATAATTGGGAAGGGAATCACAATCAATCAGTCAGTCCCGCGCGTACCCGGCCACTAGCCGACGGCCATCCTCGTACCGCTGCTGATGCCGGCCCGTGCGGGCCACCAGGTCGCACATGCTGCCGCCCCGCTTCTCCCGCAGCCGCGCCGCGCCGCTCCACCTCACTCTCCGGCGGGGGTCGTCGGTGGGCAATGCGGCGGAGGGTGAGAGAGGAGAGGGAGAGATTTGTGGGGACTAGAGAGAGAGGAGGGAGGGAGATAAAAGGTGGGAGTTCCTTGCCGTGAGGGCGCCCTGTTTTTTTTTCTGCTGCTGTTTGTTCCGTGCTCTCTGCTCGCGGCCTGGCTTGCTTTTTTTTCGCTGGCCGCTTTTCATCTAGAGGTCGTGTGAATCGTGAAGGGCGGCGTGGCCTGACGTCCTCCGCTGCTCCGTTTTTCCTAGCAAAAACACAAAATCTCTTTTGTACGTTTTTGTTTCGCTTTGCACGATATATTGGCCCTTTCTTTTACGATTCTTTCACCTCTCTATCTATCTAAAATCTTGTGTGGTTGCCATAAATCACCTGACAAGACCTAAATTGCCTACGTTTACGTGAAAAGTTTCTCATATGATCTACATGGCACGTCAGAATAAGGTGGCATGAGTTTAGTTAGATTTTGGATTTTTCTTTATTTTTTTAATGAGATAAAGTTTTCCTTTATTTTGATATGTCTCGTTGCGTTAATGGTATTTCTTTTTGAAAAAAAATAGAAATAAGCTGCTATGCTATTTACGTGTGGTATTCATCACATCGCATTGGTGTATTTCGAAACAAACAAGACTCGTTTGGGACGGCTAAAATCGTGTTTCATCTAGAGGGTGTCATCGACATCATGACGTCCTATGCTGCTCAATTTTGCTTCCAAAAAATATAACTCTTTTGCATTTTTCTTTTGTTTTGCTTTTACAAGGACTTGCCTTTTTTTATTCCGCTTTACATGATATTGTCTTTTCTTGATGTTTCTTTTATCATTCCTTCAATTTTTCTATCTAAATCGCCTACTACGTGAAAGTTTTCGTGTGATCTACATGGCATGTCAGAATGAGATGGCATGAGTTTCGTTAGATTTTCGATTTCACTTTGTTTTGATATGTCTCGTTACGTCAATGGTACATCTTGTAAGATGAACACAAATAAATTGTTATGCTATCTACATGTCGCTGGCATATTGAAAATGGTTTTACATTCATTACATCCTAAGTTGATGGTGTGTTTCAAAACAAACAAATTAGATAAGTGTCACACCCTGAAATTTCCAATTTCAGGATGTGAATAGAAAGAATAATTAAATAACGATTTTCTCATAATTTTAAAAATTTTTTCAACATTTATTTTTCTTTACAGGGAATATAGTATAGGAAAAAATCCTTTGTTTGATTTTCTAAATTAAATAAAAGTTGAGAGTATTGCATTCATGCCGATGCATCTAGTGGTTCTTGAGTGCAAAAGGTTTCAAAGATGCGTTTAGGAGTCGTCCAAACTCCCCGAGAGATTTTTCCGGATTTTTCGGAATTTATTGTCATTTTTCTCCGAGCATTTTCTATTTATTAGAAGGCTCTAAAATCTTTTTCATGAGCCCCAAATGCTTTATTTGGGTTGTTCGTGTCTTAATCTATCTCTAGGAATTTTCCTGGAATTTTTGTGATTTTCGGAGTATTTTTCGCGCCTTTAAACAATTTCTAGATGTTTTCTGGAATTGTTTTCGCACTGGAAATAAATTCTGAAAAAAAGAAAAAAAAACCTATCCTAACGGGTCGAGCCGGAGGCCCGACCCGCCCGCCCGGCCCGCCCGCGCCGACCCGACCGCCCGGCCGGCGGGGCCCATCCGAGCCATAGGTCGTGGCCTACTCGGCCGGCGCGCGCGCCGCCACCCCGCGCGCGCGCCCGCGCCCTAGGGGTCCGCCCCTATAAGAAGGAGCGAGCCCGAGGCCGCGCGCCCTACCCCCGCCGCCAAGCACCCCGCGCGCCGCCGCCCGCGCGCCGCCGCCCCCGCGCGCGCCCCCCATCCGCGCGCGCGCCGCCGGAGCCGGCCGCCGCCGCCGCCGCCTTGTACGCCGCGTGGATGCCCAACCGAGTAGCCGACCCCACCCGGAGCTTCGCCTCGTCAAGTTGGACCTCCTCGGCCCCTCCCCTCGGCGGAGGTTCGCCGGAGCGTTGCCGTCCATGGGAGCCCGAGCCGGCCGCCTAGCCCTCCGCCGCCGGCGCAGATTGCGCCCGCTCCCCATCATCTCCCACGCGGTGAGGACCTCTACGCGACCGCCTCGATCCCCTCCTTCGATTCCGCCCCCCCGGCCGAAGCCCCGGCGCCCCTAACCGCCGGCGACAAGGACGGCCGGAGCTCCCCGTCCGTCGGCGTGACCTAGTGCCGGAGATAGAAGAAGATGTGGTGTTTTACGTATAGCCCCCTAGGTTTTCGTGTAATGATCAGATCTAATCTATGAGTCTTGCACCTTTCCTCGAAAACCCCCCGAAAAGATTAGATCCATCGGATCCAGTCCACCCAATGAATCTTGCGTGAAGGCCCTCTAGTTTATATACATAATTATGTATATGCCCCCGATCTTTCTTGGTTAAGCCCCCGAAGTTTTCAATCTTTCACAATTAGGTCCTCGGATCTTTAGAAAGCCATATCTTTTTCGTTTTAGCTCCGATTTAATCCGTTCAAGTTGCGTTAGGTCCATAATAATGTAAAGCACGCGTTAGTGGTGTGTTTTCACCATGTTTTGTTTCTGAAAATAAAATAAATATTAATTTTGATTAATGACTAGTTATACATGTCTTTTCCAAGTAAAAGCTATATAGATTTATATACCAGGTTTCATAAGCAAATTTAATTTGATTAATGTTTCTATCACATGTTTTTATATATAAAAGTTAATTAGATCTTTTACTCGGTTTTCCATAAGTCAAATATTAATTTGCTTAATGATTAATTAACTTTTATAATTAAAAGTTGATTAGGCTTTTACTCCGGCTTTATAAATAAATGTTAATCTTGATTAATACCAATTTAATACTGTTTTTGATAATAATATGATGAACTCGAATTACAAAGTTCCGTTTAGATTGTTCATATAGTTTAGTTTTTCAAAATTAAATGTTTAATCGGTTTAATCAATATATGAATCTTTATTAATAAAATTTGACTAGTTCTTTACACCGGTTTCATAAATAAAGTTTAATATTGCATTAATGTCAACATAGGGTATTTTATTTCTGAAATATCCTTTATATTTGTTTTGTTAATTAAAATGAACCTAGCTCATAGCCTTGTTCTCTCATAAATGCAAATAATTCGTTAGACGTTCGGTGTCAGCTTTATCTTAGTATCTCTTTTGATCAAGTTTGTCAGAGGCTCTAAACCTTTCTAGTGTTAGCCCCAAGCTAAACCGTGTGCATCTAATCAAGCCTTAGAGTTTCTGTTTAGCTCAGTAGCTTTGTCGTGTGAGTAGTTTGCACCTTGCTCATTTGCCTATCAAATAATCTTATCACTCTTGTTTCATGAATCTTGTATATCAACATCTAGCTAGTTGATGTCTCGTCCCATCTCTCGTTAGGTTGTCTTTTCATAAATCGGCTATGTTCTTATGCTCAACCTTTCGTAGCTATACCTTTCTTCGAGCTAATCTCGTTATCGGTTCCTTTATCAACTAGTTTAGCTTACCTTTTTGCTCAGTTGTTGCCCTTCGATCTAGTTCTCTACGTAGACTAGTTTTCCTAAACCCACCTTAAGGTTCTCTTGTGCGTTGATAGTTCGTTTGTGCCGTTCTAGTTCGTTTCGCCATAACTTATGCGTTAGCATGTGTATCACCTGTTACTTGTTTTAATATTAAAAGATGCATGTTAATCTCGACTAATTCTTATTCTAATGCTTTTATAAATAAAAAGTGATTAGGTTCTAATCCGGTTTTCTTTAATCATGATGCAATTGGTTAATCCCTATTTATAACTAGTTTTTTTTTCTAAGTAAAAGATGTTAGAGTTAAACATCGGTTTTCATAATAAAGTTAAAATGCCTAATGACTTCATAAATGCCTTTTCAATATTAAATATGTTTATTGAACACGTGACATAAAGTTACTCGTTTAGATATCTTATACTTGCTTCATCTTTTTAAAGTAATTGTTAATTTGACATAACTTCTACTCGAATGTTGTAAATAAAATATGATTAGGTTTATCGTGATTTCTTTAATTAAATGTAACTTGTTTAATGGTAACATAGAGTATTTCTCTGAAATATTCTTTCACATGATTTATTAATTAAAATATACCAAGCGTAGTCTCTTGTTGTTTGTTAATGATCTCACGATAGTTTCGAGCTTAGTTTTGTGTTCGGCGTTTCTTGCGCCTATGAATCGAGCTCTATCTCAGTGTGATCTTTCCGGTCCTTGCTCAATCTTCCGCGACCATCTCTTTAAAGCTAACCAAGCCGTTCCAAGCATCCTTTGTGTTCTTTAGTGATCCATCTAATCGAGCCTATCCTTTAGTGCGTTCTTTTAAAGTTTTCTTTTGATTGGTGCTTTGTTCTTAGTATGCTTGTTTGTTTGCTTTGTGTATGTTTGTGCCCGATGATTGATGCGCTTAGAGTGAACGCCGTTCGAGAAGTTTGGAAGAGCTTGAAGTTGAAGATTCTGAGCAACTACCTTGGTTAAAGGCAAGTGTGTCCTTGATTTTGTCCTAAGAATTATAATTAATCACTCATTGCATTGCTTGCATTAATTTTGATGGGCTCCTATTAAGGTTTATCCTAGACTTTGATTGTCATTCCTTGTTAACCTGGGTTTACATTTATGTTGGGTAGCTATGCTTAGTTGCTATACCTGGGTTATGGTGGTTTCAATGAACATTAATGATGAATCATGTTATACCTTGGTGCTATATCTTTGGTTGCTTAATACAAGATCATTGTGCATTAATCGGAACATGGAGCGACCACCCGGAAAACGGTGCTACCACAAGACATATGGCTCTGTCTTGGCTTATTAATTAGTGAACTAGATGTTAGGTATGCTTTACCCGATAAGGGTTGGGGGCCGGCGGGTAGTGGCGTATGGACTGCTCGGGCGTAGGTGTGGGCTTGGCTAAGACACGGTACTCGTCCGGGAGCTTTATACGTTGCACTGACCAGGTAACCTAGCGGGCAGCCTACATCTGGGGATCTTTGTAACGGCCTCGTAGCGTCCCTATGCAATCACACCTCGGTAGTGTGGTATGGTGCCTAGCTAGCACCGCATGGTTGGGTTTAAAGTTCTTCGGGACTTTTACGCGACTTGTGGGTAAAGATGTACAACCTCTGCAGAGTGTAAAACTAATCGATTAGCCGTGCTCACGGTCAAGAGCGGCCTGGACCCTCACATGATAATTGAACTTGAAGATGGACTTAAATCGCTCTCTCTCTCTGGTTATGTTTGCCATATGCTTATGGCGTATTTCTTACCTTATGCTTAATGTGGGTTGGTATAAACTTATACTTTATTAGTAATCAGGTGCTAATAAAACTTGACCAACTAAGATTGCTTAAATGCTTATAGCCCAGTCCACTATAAAGCCTTTGCATTCATTCTTTTCCCCACACTTGCCGAGTACGACAAGTGCTCACCCTTGCTATAAACAATGTTGCTCGAAAGAGGAAGTCGCTATGAAGATGTTGCGGTGCTAGGCGTACGCAACCCCCGGTCGATTGCTCGTGATGTTTGGAGCCTTCGTTTCCGGGATTAAGCGTAAATCTCGATAATCTTTCTTTTTTCTTACGTGATACCGTTTCGTATTCACTTATATGTCACTATATGCATGAAACTTGATCCTGGCATGCATATAGGTATGCACTTGATTTCCTTCGGAAAATCGGGTGTGACAATAAGTTAACCTAATTGTTTTTTTATCATTTGGACTCGTTTTGGGTAGCTCAAATCACTTTTCGTCTAGAGGTCGTGATTGACGTCATGACGTGCCTCCTGCTCAATTTTCCTTCCAAAAACAAGTCTATTTCGCATTATTATTATTTTTATTATAAAGAAATGCATTTTATTTCGATTTATATGCTATTGTCTTTTCTTGACGTTTCTTTTATGTTTCCTTCACTTTTTCAATCTAATAAATCACCTACTAGTGAAAGTTTTTGTGTGATCTTCATGGCATGCCAAAATGTAGTGGTATGAGTTCCGTTAGATTTTAGATGCATTTGTGTACGTGAGGTTCCTACTCCAATTTAATTTTTAAGATCTTTTTTGTCGTGACTATGTTAAGCACCCCTTGCAATGGGCCAGAGAATGATAAGTATTAGTGAAAATAGATGTCGGTAGGAAAATGAGTTACCCACGAGACCATTTTTGTAC
Organism: Cenchrus americanus; assembly: GCA_947561735.1. Taxonomy (NCBI): domain Eukaryota; kingdom Viridiplantae; phylum Streptophyta; class Magnoliopsida; order Poales; family Poaceae; genus Cenchrus; species Cenchrus americanus. The sequence goes on along the minus strand of OX387240.1, from coordinate 3,655,125 downwards.
TATATAACCAAATTATTTAAATATCTCTATAAATTGCTTACATTTACGTGAAAAGTTTCTCATATGATCTACATGCCATGTCAGAATAAGATGGCATGAGTTTAGTTAGATTTTGTATTTTTCTTTATTTTTTAATGAAACGAAGTTTTCCTTTATTTTGATATGTCTCGTCGCATTAATGGTACATTTTTTTAAAAAAAGATACAAATAAGTTGTTATGCTATTTACGTGTGGTATTAATCACATCGCACTGGTGTATTTCGAAACAAACAAATTAGATAAGTCATGCTTGTTGTCTTTTTTTATTGTTTGGACTCGTTTCGGACGGCTAAAATCGCTTTTCATCTAGAGGGTGTGATCGACATCGTGACGTTCTCTGCTGCTCAATTTGCTTCAAAAAACACAACTCCTTTGCATTTTTCTTTTGTTTTGCTTTTACAAGGACTTGCCTTTTTTATTCCGCTTTACATGACATTGACTTTTCTTGATGTTTCTTTTATCATCCCTTCAGTTTTATATCTAAATCGAAAGTTTTCGTCTGATCTATATGGCACGTCAGAATGAGTTGGCATAAGTACCGTTAGATTTTAGATTTTTATTTGTTTGGATACGTCTCATTGGTATACTTTTTTTAAGAAAGGACCCAAACAAGTTGTGAAGCCATCTACATGTTGCTACTACTCAATGTTGATGTTGTGTTTCAAAACAAACAAATTGGATAAGTTAACATGGTTGCTTTTCGGATCGTTTGGACTCATCTCATGTGGCTAAAATTAATCGCTTTTCATCTAGAGGTCGTGATCGACATTGTGGCGTGCTCTGCTGCTCAACTTTCCTTAAAAACAAGTCTCTTATACATTTTTTTTGTTATGCTTTTACAAGGATTACCATTCTTATTTCGCTTCACATGATATTGTCTTTTCGTGAAGTTTTTTTTATAATTCCTTCATTTTTTCTATCTAAATCGCGTATGTGAAAGTTTTCATGTGATCTACATGGCATGTCAGAATGAGATGGCATGAGTTTCGTTAGATTTTGGATTTCCCTTTGTTTTGATATGTCTCGTTACGTCAATGGTACATCTTTTAAGATGAACGCAAATAAATTGTTATGCTATCTACATGTCGCTGGCATATTAAAAAACAGTTCTACATTCATCGCATCCTACTCAAAGTTGATGGTGTGTTTCAAAACAAACAAATTAGATAAGTTAACCTAATTGCTTTTTTGATCGTTTGGACTCGTTTCGGGCGGCTCAAATCACTTTTCATCTAAAGGTCGCGATTGATGTTATGGCATGCCTCCTGCTCAATTTTCCTTCCAAAAAACAAGTCTCTTTCGCATTTTTATTACTTTTATTATAAAGATATGCCTTTTATTTTGATGTATATGCTATTTTCTTTTCTTAATGTTTCTTTTATGATTCCTTCACTTTTTCTATTTAAATCACCTACTAGTGAAAGTTTTTATGTGTTCTTCATGGCATGGCAAAATGGAGTGGCATGAGTTCCGTTAGATTTTAGATGCATTTGTGTACGCGAATGAGTTCCTGCTCCAATTTGATTTTTAAGATCTTTTTTGTTGTGGCTATGTTAAGCACCCCTTGCAATGGGCCAGAGAATGATAAGTATTAGTGAAAACATATGTTGGTAGGAAAATGAGTTACCCACGAGACCACTTTTTTTTTTACTAAATAACCAAAATATTTAAATATCTCTATAAAAAACATATAGTGCTGCAAATGCATGTTCAGTGAATGATATATGTAGCACAGACCAACAAAACATTTTATCGGTCAAAGTAGTTGGTCCTAAGTTAGAAAAAAAATTTTATACACATAGAGTAGTGTGATAAAATTCATTGATTTTTAGATTTAAGGAGTGAAAATTGATACATATGAACATATTCTCTCATCGTACTTTTCGGACAATCGTGAGATAAGAAATGTGACATGTATTTTAGTAGATAATTATAATTTTTTATACACATGTTAAGTTATTTTTAAAAAAAATATGCCATAAAATTATGGAAGATATTTGATTTTGTTAGGATAAATGACATGCATGATGATATCTAAATTAAAATATGACACTTTTCAAACATATTTATACTTTCATATTCAATGGTAAAATTTATATAAAAAGTTTTAGAAAATTGTGTCTTTGAAAGATAGGTTCTTATTACTTAGGTTTTGTGTAAAAGAATTATAAAATTTACATTTTCGCAAATGTGATTTCAGGATCAAAGTGTCATATTAAATCATTTGTAGTATTTCTTAGTTCCTTTACTAGCTTTTTTGGCTACTTGTGTATATTTCATAAGTGTTTAGTTTATATTTGTAGCATTTGTGAGTTTTAAGGATGCTCAATGCCAAAATTACATTGTATGCTAATTAGCCAAATACTTGAGGATGCTTCAAATAATGTCTCTTTTAGCAATGCGCTTCAAATAATGTCTTGTAATTAACTCATGATTCTCTATTTAAAATAAATTTTTATGTGATTAGATTAATGCATTAGTTAAAACGATAAGAGATTGAGATAAGTTAACACAAAAAGTCATTGTATACTTACATTTATTTTATGGTTTAGATTTTATTAATTAATCTCATGATGTATTAGAATTTTTCGGTAACTCTACTCTTGATGAAAGATATTGTTCTTAAAAGTATTTTTACAAGGGAACTCTACATCTAATGAAAGGTATGTTTGGATGATGTTTGTCTGTCATATTTGTCGTTTTAGACTTAAGTTTTGTGGAGTAAATCAGATTGGAGAAGCTTCTAGAATCACACAAATCGGTCTCCTTAATATCTACTTATATACACTTTGGTCCTTAAACTATTAGTCAATTACATGTCACACACTTGTGTACATACATCGGATGATACCACATGTTTTCTAACTAACTCATAATCTGATTGTTAAGTAGTCTACTACTTCTTCAAAAGATATACAATATTTAGATTAAATGTTCCATCATCTAGCAACTCCTTGACTAAGGACAAGTCAATCTCCAACTGTTTGGTTAGGACATACTAAATGGGGTTGTTAGCGGTGTTAATTCCTGACTTCTTATCATACCAAAGCTTCAAAGTACCTTATCTATGTTTGGCACTCATTGCATCTACTCAAGTTGATGGCGTATTTCAAAATAAGCAAGCTATATAGGCTATCATGTGACGTATAATCTATGTAGCATCAGGGGGCAATGGGAATAGACTAGTAATACAAAAAAATTTGAACATGTGAGTTGGTGAGAATTTAAGCTTAATCATGTGTCAGCATTAGGTTCTTTTTTATGGTGTCATCGTCATTTGTTTAAAGAAAAATGCTTACTGCATATAGAGACGAGTCAACACTGCAGAAGTTATCCAAAGTTATGGCTTTGTATGGATTTGCTTTAAAAAGAATGTCATCGAAAGCTAGGATATGCTTGATGATATGCATAGATTTGTTAGGATTTAGTCGTTCGAGTAAATTTTTTGTCTTAAGTTGGTTGGAGAAATAATTGTAAGAATTTTCTATTTTTATTTGTTATTGTTTTGGTCAATTATTCATATTTTAGAGGTGTTCTCTATTTTTTAAGTCTCGTTGGATGTGGAGGAGTCTCAGTGGTAGCATTGGATCAATACTACAAATCAGGTGTTTGCCTGAAAAGAAAGTAGCTTGAGTTAGACTCGCTTGTGCTACGTATACACATTAACATTAGGAGGAGATCAAGGTGCAAGTATAAAAATTATCAACAATCATTAAGTTGATAATTATCATGATGTTGGTAGGGAAATTTAGGACGTTATGAATATGGATTCTGATGATCAATCTAAAGGGAACAATGATGAAAAGCTATGAATGTGATATATTTCCCTGTAACGGATAATGTCCAATATTTGAAATACTTTTATGACTTCAAAGATTGTATGCATAGATTTTCACTATTAAATTCAAAGTCTTTGAGCATTTCGATAGTTCAAAAAGACTCAGCGTCCTCAAGCTTGCCAAACCAGATTCCCTACCAGATGAAGTTAGCTAAAGAAATCTTCAGCTGGGAAATGCAGATTATTCTAATGTTTGCCTGAAGAAGGAGAGTGTTGCAAATAAACATGCACTGAACATTATGGGTAGCATCAACCACCTGAATATTGTGTCAATGAAAGGAGTTGGTCCTAAGTCAGAACGTCATCTTCTTGTATTGAGCTAGAGTTGTGGCGGGTGTTCCATGATGATTATGGGCGTATTCTGTCAGATACATTTCAATTCATTGTGAGGTAAAAAATATGTTGAGCATTTCAGTACATAATTAGATTTGTTTTTCAGACATTGATTCATTTATTATTTTTGATGAAATCTATGCAGTCAAATTACTGAAGGTGTTGAATTTTTGAGATGGAATGACACATATCATGACAATTTGAGTTGGAAGACGACATTTTACAAACATCCATACATCGTCAAGCTCTGCAACTTCAAAGGAAATGGTAATGTGTAATAAATTATGAAAACTATTGCATCGTAAGCTAGGTTTTGCTTTGTTTACAAGCTGGCGAGACCCTCGGTGGCACTGGTCAAGGATCTTAAGCTGAGAAATGATGATACCCTATATGAGAATGAAATATGGTTTTGCCTCCATGTGTAGATCACTAGATTACTTAGCTATGTTTTACATGGCACTTATGTGTACCAGTGTGCTGATCAAAAGACTGCAGTGGTGAATCCTTTCTTTATCCACGCCCACGTGTTTGAAATTTGAGGGAGTATTACTTTTTTCTACTAAACCCACATATCAACATTTTTAGTTTGGGGTGCATTTTGTGTTGAGGCACATGAAGCAGCGTGCATTGTTCCGGTTCTGTGGTCATCGACTCATTGTAGAGATAGCCTAGCTAGCAGTAAGGAGAATACAAAATTTGCAATGCTTGTTGCTTGTATTTAACTTGTTAGTACTATCCACTTGGTTTAGTATACTCAACGAGGTTGTGCAATTCATTTAGCCTTAGCTACAATTTGGTGATTCTGTTGCTTCCGATGTTTGCTGGTCATTTCTTATCGAACTCTAACGAAGCGGTGGGCTAGTATTTCATGTTCATTTATTTATTTATTTCCAATTCAAAGGTTGGTTGATGTTTGAGTACCATCCCATTCATTAGTTTGAAACTTTGTATGTACTATTATAACTTAATCAATAGGTTCTTGTTCTTGTAAGGGTTTGACCAAACATAGAATTATTAGTAGAAAACTATATAAACCACTTGTGAGAACATATTTGCTGAGTACTCTTTTTTTTAAGTCACCGGGGGAGCATCCCCACCTGAATTATATCGATGGGGCTTCTTGGCAAGCCAAATGTCGTTTACATTGGGTACATTATGCGGTTAGAGAAAAAAAACAGGGGGAGGCGAGAGTTCATGAGTTTTACATTGAAGACAACGTGGAGCAACCTTGTGTCATCCTTGCAGGCCGCCCAGAAGCGCGCCATGGACGGCGGCACACCGTTGAAGATCAGGTTGTTCCTTTGCTTCCAAATCTGCCAGCACACCGGAAGGGTATAGACCGAAGAGTGTTTGCCCTGCAGCGTCGCTGGCGGGGGGACGCCTCACAACTGTGAAACTTTGCATCCACTCGTGTTCACACCGAGGGCAGACCAGACCCCTGCAGCGACGGGACTGGTGAAGACGAGTTGAGTACTCTTTCCCTCGACCGTTGAAGAATTTGCCTCCGCCTTAGATATAGAGAAGGGGAATATTTTAATGTTGTCTAAAAACGGATCATAATGAAGATCAAGATGGAATTTTAATTCTCTTGTACTGTACACGTAGAGACATAGAGAGGTGTCGGCCGGGGAGCAACTTAACCTTACTTACCTCATCGTCTTGTTGGTTCCTGATGTGCTGCAAGTCTACCTTGCTTCTGTGACAAGTCCAGCTGAATGACAAGCTGCTCTCTATAGTCGTGTCGCGTGGGTGACGGTTCAGGACCGTACGTGTGACATCCCGGCCCAAGGCTTAATAGGATCGATAAGGATACTCGTACCAACAAGTTGCAACTTCTTTTTCCTGGCCCATCACTAAAAACTCCAAAGTTAAGCGTGCTTGGCATGGAGCGATGGGTGACCGATCGGGAAGTTCTTCCCAGGTGCATGAGTGAGGACAAAGTGCGCCGGAAAGACGTGTTGGTCGTGGGGATATTCTTGGGGTCTGAGAGGCTGCAGGTGTAGGCGGGACCGGCCTCGGGGAGGCGGGTCGTTACGGTACGTTTGCAATGCAAAGCGAAACCTCCGAGAGGGAAAAACATCATCTACGGCGGTCGGCGGGGTTTACGATCGAGGATGCGGCTTGTGCATTTGATTGACAGAAATTGTGTTGTCGATCCCCGAGGCGCGACGACGACGACAACGACGATCAACATTTGAGAACCCCACCCACCACAGCACCCGCTGCCGACCGGCTTGAGATTGACATTTGAGATTTCCTGACCCGTTGTCGGAATGGGACGGAGTTAGAGTGACACAGGCCTGAAAATGGAGGCCCCATGAATCTTTTCTACTTTTTAATTTAAGTTTTATTTTATGGTTTTTTTTATAAAAGTAATCATGCCTACCAAAAAATCGCAAAAGTAACACTCAACCGCCTTACGGAACGACGATAAAAATCCCACCGCGGTACTTTTGCAAATTTTTGTAGTCGCGACTACTTTTGTAAAACCATCTTTGTAAAATCGTGAAGACATTAAAAACAATAAAAAAAAAAATTCGAGGCCCAATCGATGCACACTCATCATGGCCATGGGCTTTTCATTTTGTCCCTGGCCTGCTTTGCGAGAGCCCATTCTGCTGCCCTCAGCCCTCAAAGCCCTCGCAGTCCAAGGTTTTCAGTAGGCTCGAGTCGGACGGGCGGTGGCTACGGCGGCAGATGAAGAATCCACGCTCCGATCCCCTAGCACCTCGCAAGGATTTGTTTATTTCTGGGAGCGACCGAGAATTTGTTTATTTCTGGGAAACACTATCAAGAAAAACTGAGGTATGTAAGATGTGTGCATTGTGACTGATTGCTAAATTCTAGCCGTATGTCAACATTGTCTGATAGCCTTTGCATCACATGCAGTGGTTTAAAAAGTTCCAGAGCACCGAACCAAGTGAGGTACGCGGCACCTGAAGACCTCTCTTGTGGTTAATAGGTTCATTGAATGTATGCTAAAGTTGGCCATTCGGCCCGTGATGCGTGGCCCGGTCCATGGCCCGTAAAAACGGCCTGGTACCTGGGCCGGCCCGATCCACACTTTGCGGGCTGCGGCGGCCCGGACCGGTGGCTGGGCGGGCCATGGGCCGCCGCCTCGGCCCGCAGTCCGTAGGTGGCCCGGTCCGTTGGCCCGCGCAGCCCGCGAGCGGCCCGACCTATATAAACGTGTCGCAAGAATATATAGCCCAACAAGCATATCAGCCCAAGGAGAATAATGCATCCCAAAGAGAATTAATGGTCACAACCCACAACCCAGCAGTATGCATCCCAACTTCTCAACCCTATCATCTATCCTCGCGTTGCCCGCTCCCTCCCCACGCCACGCTCAGGCGTCGTCGCACGCTGCCCGCTCCCTCCCCGCGCCGCGGCTCGCTCGTCTCCCCCCCGCCCACCAACGGCGGCGCGGCCGCGCGGCTGGCGGGCGGCGCGGCGGCGGCCCCGGCCTCAGGCTGCCGGCGGCGGCGGTGGCGCGAGCGGCCGGCGCGCACGCGGCGACAAGCGGGGCGCGCGCGCGTGGCGGCGAGTAGGACGTGCGGGGGAGCGGCGGCGAGCGCGGACGCGGCGACAAGCGAGCTCCGCGCGGGGCGCGCAAGGGCGGCGGCGGGCCCGTGGCCCGACCCGGTGAAAATGCGGCCCGTGGCCCGTCAAAATGGCCTACGGACCGGGCCATGGGCCGAGGTCGCGGCCCGTAGCCGGTGTGGTCCGGCCCCGAGCGGCCCGTAGCCCAACGCGGCCCGCGGCGGGCCGGCCGGCCGGCCCGGCGGGCCACGGGCGGGACGGGTCGGCCCGTTGGCCATCTATAATGTATGCGATGCTATATATTGTCGGTCATCGACCCTAAAGTTATATATTCATTTTGTAGAATAAAAGAATTCACCGTGTGTTCTTCTATCATTTTGTGAAGATTGCAAGTGAGTGTACCCATGTTTTTACAAGGTTGCTTGCCTGTGCATACACTGTAATGGCCCTCCTCGCCCTGTTAACACAATGCATGCTGCAACTGACGGTATTTCACAATTACAAATTTTCTTTTCCAGGAATTTTTGTGGAGTGTTGACTTTGAGAGGACTTGGTATGAAGACTATGCTTGTCTCTGTTTTGAGATTTGGAAAAGGTTGGATTGTTGCCCAATTATACAGAATTAGAGAATTTATGATGCTCATTTTTCTGTTTATTCCAGCTTAATATGCTTATTAGTTATCAATCTGGTATGTTAAATCTTTCTTAATGTTGCTTAGATGAGTTTCAAGATGCTTTGGATGAAGTTAAGGAGAAAGGCATGCATTCCTCGTGCTGTTATGATTTGAGAGCTGCGTTTGACAGTGATCGATCGTATTGGCCTGGTCCGATCACACGTGATGTAGGTTGCTCTTTCTTAGAGATCTTTTTTATTGTATCTATGTATTTTTCCCCATTTTAGCAAATGTGGCTAATTCATTCACATTTTCTTTCTCCACGGCTTCCCGGTCCACACGAATGTGGAACTTGTCGCAGAACTCCAGGAACTTTCTGCCTGTGAATTGGGACCCGTTGTCGGTGATGATGTAGTTGGGCACTCCGGAGCGGTAGACGATGTCGGTGAAGAACGTCACCGCCTGCTCCGCCATGAGATTCGTGATGTGGCGTACCTCCACCCACTTGGAGAACTTGTCGAGCGCTAGGGCCTCGGCGTGTTCCACGCACTCAACGAAGCAGTCGAATGCGTGCTCGATGGATGAGCCTACGGTGATGATACCGTTGGGCCCCGGCATCTTCATCTTGAGGTAGGTGTAGTTGGGGACCGCCATGAACTTGGCGTAGCAGGGCCGCCCAAGTATGGTGTGGTATGCACCACTGAACCCCACCACCTCGAAGGTGAGTGTGACAACCCCATCCGAGATAATTCCGTACTATCGCCTAAACAACTCCATTTGGTCATTAAGCGATAATAAAGAACCATCCTGTCGAGTGTTGCCGGGTTTACACCCGGTAAATCACTTGGAAACACAGAGAGGATCGAACGTATGCATTAAACTCCCACGAAGAAGAGTCCAGAGTGCCTTGCACATTAATACTAATCTCCCCGTAGGGTCCAATTATTACAAAGCATTATTTCTGACATAAAAGTAAGTCATTCAGAGTTTTATTAAAATAGCGGAAGTACTAATAACGTTGCGTTACGACATCACCAGAGGCCATCTGTGATGACATTATTCAGTGTCCTCATCCACCCATTCCAGCTCCCAGCCGGGTGGAATCTCACCAGGCCAAACAACATCACCTGAAAACAACAATCATAGAAAGACTAAGTATACTAATACTCAGCAATACTTACCCGACAAAAGTTACCTATAGACATGCCGGCTTTTGGCTGGTGGGTTTGTTTTGCCAAAAAGCAACTAGGATCATGGATCCTTACCTTAATTATTTTAGCTCAATTTCTAGGGAAATTAGCATTACTATGATGAGCAACTAATGCAATCAAGAATTGTACAATACAATTAATTCACGCAGGAGATTTCACGCAGTATTATCATTAAGGGATATCATGGCCAGCTGATTAAGCAGTCTCGGATAACGGTGAGAGGCCGACAATCGATTGATTTATAAACCTTGCATGGTAAACTAAACACACGGAGCGGTGCCCCACAGAGCTGACACCGACCAAACGTTTCCCAAAAATCCTAGGGTTGGGATGATAGCCTACAGTCCCGGGTACAAGGCTATCTGAGATGCCCCACTTAGTACATCCAGCCTCACTCATGTACCCTCCTCCCAGTTGCAAGCCGGGCAGGAGACGAATCGAGATTAGTAGTAGTAAAATCCCGTACCGTCTCATTAAGGTACTAGGCTTACCGGTCCCATTCCCGACAAGTGCTTAGTACATTCAAAAGCTTAGCCCACGAAGCCATTAGACCGGAGCCTAATCCCATGCTCTTACCACTTGAGCAATTCATTAATTCATATGGGGGTTCCACAAAGGAAAACCAATTCTCGCGAGTGACGAACATCACTCGACTTTTACCGGGTCCTTAGAGCATAGCATCTAGCGACCTAACATGCTAGTAACAGATCATTGGTACTTAAGGATCATGCAACTAGGGTTTCAATCAACTCCTGAACGTAAATGCATATAAGATAACAAGAAGTAAATTCAGAAGTTTAAAGAAACACATAGGTTAATGAATAAACCAGGGCTTGCCTTCGCTAGCCCAAGCAGTTAGACAATCTTCCGGACTCTGGCCCGGGTCTTGCTCTATGGCGACGTAGTGCACGACTCCTTCGGCTCCCTTGTTCACGTCCTCTGACACGAGCGTGTAATTACCATCGGGAACTTGTACACGGAGGATGCAATGCAAAACTTGAGTGACAATTCGTATTTAAATAATTTCAAACAACTTATGACAACACGGGGTGTACGTTTGAACACATTCCCTTGGATGACAAATACATTCAGCATACTCTTCCTAAAAAAAGGACAAAATGCAATGCTTCCTCATCTAGACTTTTCAACAGTGACTGTGTACATATATATATGAATAAATTAATGTAATTCACATACAACAGCAGCACTAGCTACAAGTGGCATAGGGTTGGTCATATTCACCTTAAGAAAAGCATTTAAACGTTTACTTATTTAAAGCAACACAAAAGACTATGTGACACTTGCATGATGGTGAATACATGCACATCTATAAAAGAATATTACCTTTAATTACCAACAGCAAGGAAATTTACCTTTGACACCACCATTTTACTTCCTTAGCTCCTTCCCATAACTTATACACAAAGAATGCATTTTTCTATTTTCCCTTTACTAGATTAATCGGATTTGCACTCTTTTAATCAATTAAAAACACATCAAACTGTTCCAGCAGTACCCACAGTTCTACTGACCAGGAATGCTCTATTGGACAGCAAGGACAAGGGTTTTGCATCACTGATTATAATACACAAAAATTAAAGGCATCACTAGCTAGCAATTAGAGGATTTAAGCATATGAAAATAAATATAACAGAATTGAGTTCACCCTTTCTCCCATACATGCTTTGGTCCCAAACAAGCTTAAAGAACTAACAAACACACATATAGCCTTTATGAAACATGCTACACATATTTATGATTAAAAACAAGCATAATTGAGGAAATAATATTTCTAACAGAGATAAAATCATGGTAAATTCACCAAGGATGCATTTTTATATAACATGACAGCAGCCAAAAGTTGGGCTAAAAAATAATTATATTTGGAGCTACAAAAATCATCTAGGCAGATTTATCAATTTCACAAAATGATTTTTATAAAAAGATTTCTTCACTAACTTTGTGCAATTTTTGGCACAGGACCTAGACATACTAGTACTCACAATATATCCAAAGATCAGTTCAAGAGTAGATGCAGATTTTACAGAATTGCAGATCTAGGTATTTTACCTTTCTATTTTTCAAGCAAAAACTATAGCTCAAAAGTATATACATCTTTGGAGAAAGTTGTAGTTTTTGGTACACTGAGAACAACAAAATTGGGTTTGCTATTTTTGGATTTTTCTACGATTTTTAATGGATTGTACAAGTTCCAGCTAAAACACATCAAAGGGAAAGAATCTTTTTACTCCTAGCCCCCTGGAAGTTTTCAAAAGATCACAGAGAGGTCCCTGGTTTGCACCAAACTCCCTAGAAACACTAGAGGCCTTGCAATGTGGTCCAAGGGGGCGCGGGGGCGGTGCGGCTTGTCGGATTCCGGCGACCTTGCCGGCGGGCTCGGCCGGGGAAGCGGCTCGGAAGGGTCCAGGGTTTGAGAGGAAATGGCTTGGGGGCTTACTCACGTCGGAGAGACGACCGGCGGTCGGGGACGGCGGGCGCCGCCGGCGGCCGCCGCGGGATAAACCACTCCGGCGAGCTGGCGGCTTGAGCAGGCCAACAAGCGAATTGAGAAGCTACTAGGGGTTCTAGGGCAGGCCGGGGCAAACCGCGTTGGCGGTGCAAGCGACCGGAGGGTCGAGGTCACCGTGAGCACCAATGGCGGCAATGGCGGCTCGGCGGTGTGGCGTTCCCTCACGCGAAGGACGGTGAGGCGCTTATATAGGCAAGCTCCGAGGCGGTTGAGTGTTTTCTTGCACACCAAGGCGAGGGCGAGGTAGTACAAACGTGGCGTGGGCGGTGACGCGGCGACGACGTGCGCGGACGCCGGCCGGTACGGCGGCGCGACCACCGGTCGGGCGGCGCGGTGTAAACACGCGGCGAGCGTGCGTAGGGAAGGCGGGCGGCGCACGCAAGTGGGAGGGGTCCCCGGTGCGTGGACCGGCGGACCGAGGCCGGTCTCGGCGTGTGGTACGGCGTCGTGCGGCGGCGGGCCATCGCGGCCGGGCGCGACGCCGCGCGCGCGCGCGCGAGCACGCGGTCCGGCGTCAAAACCGTTCGGTTTAGTCCTGTTCAAACGCGAATTTCTCCAAAATCTTCGACTAAAGTGCACCAAGGGCTAATAACCAAAGTTGTAGACCACGTGACCAGCTACAACTTCTACAAAGACCAAGTGGTATTTTTCTCTACCGATCGTGCACAAAACCGAACGCATGCCAAGCTGCGGATTTCCTGGGCGCCGATGAATAGTGACGCTGCGTGTTGACTAGCGGTTTTCGCCAATTTAAGCTTCAAATCTCAAATGCCACTCAACACGAAAGTTGTGTCCCTTGACAAACTGCACAACTTTCCCATTGGGAGATTTTGAAGTGTTTAGGAGAAATTTGGAGAACGCGGCAAAAATTCCGGCTGACATGGATGGGTCAACAAGGAATAAAGGATTTTTGAGTGGGGTTTTGACCAAGGTGAACTTTGGTTGACCAAGAGGAGTCATTAGGGTTTGTCGGTGAAGTTTTTGAGGTGATGGCCCAGGTGAACCATCATTTGACCAAAGTCAACACCGTGGACTGGGTGACTAGGGTTAATTAACCCGGTCGAAAACCTGGGGTGTCACAGTGAGTGTCTCCTTGCGGTAGTTGTCTGGCGTGCCGAAAACCGGCAGGTCGATCTGCCCGAGGGGCTGGACGCGCTTGCCCGGCGCGACGCAATGGAACGGCGTCGTGCTGGGCCGCAGCTGGTTCAACCCGATCCCCAGCAGGCGTAGCGTGTGTGCGTAGAGGATGTTGAGGCTGCTGCCTCCGTCCATCAGGACCTTCGAGAACCACGTGTTCCCGATGACTGGGTCGACCACCAGCGGGTATTGACCCGGGTTGGGGATGCGGTTTGGGTGATCCTCGCGGCTGAACGTGATGGCGTCCTCCGACCAGTCGAGGAAGGAGGGAGGCGCCTTCTCCGCGACGAGGACCTCGTTCCGCTCCCGCTTGCGCTGTCGGCTGGACATGTCGACGGTCGCCCCCCCGAAGATGAGGAAGACGTTTTCCACGGCGGGGAAGCCGCCGGCGTCGCCGTCACCCCCATCCTTCTTGGCCTCGTCGTCCCTTGCGGCGGCGCGGCCGTAGAACCGCTTGAGCATGTCGCACTGCTCGAGGGTGTGGTTGACCGGCATTTTGTGGTAGGGACATGACTTCTTCAGCATGTCATCGAAAACCCCCGGGCCTCGAGGGGACGGTCGAGGGCCCCGTCGAGCCCGGTCAACAGCAAGAGCTTCGTCGTCGTCGTCGTGCCCCTTGGACTTGCCCCGCTTGTTCTTTTGGCGGAGCTCCTTGGACTTGCTGCCCTCCGTGGGCACATCATCCGCGCGCTTGCCCTTCTTGCCGTCGAAGATTGCCCCCACTGCCTCTTCGCCTGAGGCAAAGCTGGTGGCGATGTCGAACAACTCGTTCGAGTCAACTGGCGGGCTGCGCCCGAGCTCGCGCACAAGATCCCGGCATGTGGTGCCTTCGAGGGAGGCGAGCATGATTTCGGACTGCGCCACGCTCGGGACCTTCGTACAACGCTTGGAGAAGCGTTGTATGAAGTCCCGGAGTGACTCGCCGGGCTTCTGAGTGCAAGAGCGCAGGTCCCAGGAGTTTCCAGGGCGCACGTACGTGCCCTGGAAATTTCCCACGAACGTGCGGACCAGGTCATCCCAGTTGTGGATCTGGCTGGCCGGCAGGTGCTCGAGCCACGTCCGCGCCGAGTCGGCGAGGTGTAGGGGGAGATTACTGATGATAACCTCGTCGCTGGTGGCCCCGCCCAGCTGACACGCGTCGGTGGCGTTTGTTGGGTCGTTAGCGATTACGACGCAGCACTCCCGCGCGGGGTCGTAGCTCCCGGCGCTGGAGTCGTCGGAGTAACTGAACCAGTAGTCCGTGGCGTCGAAGAACCGCCGGAACATCACTGGGTCCGGCACGCCGGAGAAGTCCCACTCCGCGTATCCGTGCGAAGTGGTGGGTGGCAGCTCGTCGGTGGAGCCTTGGGATGACTCGTCGCCGGCGGAGGCGCTAGGGTCCCTGGCGACCAGGACATGGCGGCCAGGGGGAACCCTGCGCATCGCTGTATTGACGTTGGCGGAGGCGACGTACGCCGTCGTGGCGCCGCGCAAGCCGATAGGGATGCACGGTCCCCGAGACCGAGCGCTCCCCCCCGCCGGGCGGGCCGTCGTTTCGCCGCGAGCGCGTCACGTTGTGAGGCGACGCGTGCCGCATGTCGGCGCTCCGACCGCGCCCTCGTCGCGAACGCCGGCCGAAGCGACGACGGCGCCGTGGCGCCGATGGACCCGCGGCCGTCCGTGTTGGCGGGCGCTGGCGTCGCGGCGATGTGTGCAGCGGCGACCGGGACAGGCCCGGCTTGGCGCCGCACACGGAGCTCCTCATGGTTAGTGAGGCGCATCAGGTAGCCGTTCCCCATGGCCTGAAAGTTCAGGCCCCCGAACCGGATTTCGAATCCGGCTGGGAGGGGATCCGAGCTGCCCATGGAGTAGCGCTGACCGCGGTACTCGGTGCGAATCACCATCGAGAGAGCTGGTGACGAGTCGATCTACAGCGCGGTCCCCTACCTGGCGCGCCAACTGTCGGTGCGGAAAGTAGTCCCGACACTAACTAGTAATGAGCGCTGAGATCTGCCTCTCGATGGTCGGTGCTAAGCAACTAGAGATGCTTGGTTTATCCTGGTTCCGGCCGGGACCGTACGTCCAGCAGGAGCGTGCTCGAGGCACTGTATTACTTCGCACCGGGGTGCCTATAGAGGGGTGGCTACAAGCAAGGCGAGAGAGGAAGCGTGGCCTCCAAGTCCCAAGGGATGTGATTGAGGCAAATGCCAATATAGTGGGGAGAACGGAGAGAGTAAGATTAACTGCTATCCGTTGCCCGATGTCTCCTGTCCCCCGCAGCGAGGGGGATCGCCTTCCTTTTATAGGCCAAGGAGAGGGCGATTTACAGGCATGCCGCACTATTTCGCTACGTGTGGTGGTATGGCGTATAGTGCCGTGAAGTTGACGGTCGTCCTGGCGAATCTTGCTCCAATCACGGTGCCGTGGCGTGTCCTGTGCTTAAACAGGGGCGACTTCGAGGGTGGAGGCGTAGTGGTTGACCGGGGCGCCTTCAGGCGGGCTCGAGGGAGCCGTTGGCGACGTTCCGTACGAAGTGCGGTAGCAGGCGTGGCGGCATCCTGTCCCTGCGTGCTCAACAGTATCGGAGTGGTTGTAGTAGTGCACGGCGTGGCGCAGCAGGGGCGGGGATGGCCGCACAGTACTGACAGTGACGGGGATGGCGCTCCCGCCGGCCTGACGTCACTGTTTGACCCTGCGGAGTAACGAGAGAAGGGCTCGAGGATGCGGCCGGCCCCCCTTCGAGGGCGTGACGCGTTTAGCCGTACGAGGGTGGGCGGCACAGTGTCACGGGGCTGAAACCGGCCTCGTCGCACAGTCCCCCACAGTGGTGGGGATGGGGCTCCCCCTAGGGGTAGGCGGAACAGCGTCGGGGCGTGATTCCCAGACGCGTGATGGCGCGGCTCTGCTGTGTCAGAGCATTAAATGCCCGTACTCACGTGCGGGAGCAGGTGTGCTCGTGAGGGAGCCTCGAGCGAGGCGGAGCCCGCTCGAGGGAGGTGGGGACCCTCGAGCGAGGCGGAAGCCTGCTCGAGGGGTGTGAGCCCTCGAGCGAGGCGGACCTCGGTCGAAGGGGGCGTGAGCCCTCGAGCGAGGCGGACCTCGCTCGAGGGGGCGCCTTGTTGGGCCGCTCTGGTGGGTCGCGGGGGCCACCGCGGCGTGGGCCGTGCCGTGTGTGCATGTTTTGTGTTAGACTTGAGGTGTGTTTTGTTTTTTTGCAGGTTTTAAGCAGGATTCCCCTGGTTTTTTAGGGACCCTCTTGGCTGTCCCCGACACTCATATGCATCCATATGCAGTTTTGATTCTACTCATATTATACTACACCGAGTGTAAATCAGTTTTTTGAGGCACTAAATGGATTCAAATTAAAAACTTGTCAACTACAGAGTTTCATAACTTTTTGGTATCTACAACTTTCATGTTGGGCGTTTTTCCATTTGAGGTCATTTACGAAATTTGAATTTCAAATTTGAGAGATTCAAATTTGGATTTCATTGACAATATGATTTCAAATAAAAAATTTGTAAACTACGAAATTTCATAACTTCTCAGGATCTACAACTTTCACGTTGAGAGTTTCTCCATTTGAGACCATTTGAAAAATTCAAAATTTCAAATTTCAAAAATTCAGATGTACTTTACTTCAACAAAAGTCATTCAAATAAAAAATGGTTCTACTACAAAGTTCTATAACTTTTGAGGATGACCAACTTTTATTTTGGTCATTTGCTCATCAGGAATAGTGGTAACAATATTCTTCACAAATCTTATACACCTCTCACATAGTTTCTTCAAACTATATAAGAGATATAGATTTTGTGAACATAATTACTACCACTTTGTCAAATGAAGCAACAACCCGAATAAAAATTGTACACATTGACAAATTATGGAAGTATGGAACTTTGTAGTTTACAACTTTTTTATTTGACAACGTTTTACTACTTTAAAAGGGGATTGTTGATTTTGCAAAGGCACAGTGCTGGCGGGCGACATAAGGCACCCGCCAGTATTGTGCATTTGTGCTGGCGGGTGACATAAGCACCCGCCAGCATTGTGCCCCCACCACTATGCTGGCGGGTGATAGTTACATGTGCCAGCAATCTATTTTTCATGTGTCAGCACAAATCGTTTTTGGCCTAGTGTTCCAGCTTTATATGCTTATTAATCAAAGATGCATTTCTTTGTTTAACATTGCTTAGATGAGTTTCAAAGATGCTTTGGACAAGTGAAGGAAAAAAGGCATGCGTTCCTTGTGCCAGGCTGAGCTTGACAATGACCAACGGTGGTGGCCTGGTGACACGTCATGTAGGTTGCCCTTCTTCACAGATGTTACCAGGTAAATGCCCCGCACGTTGCTGCGGAATATTTGCGTTGATAACAGCTATGTACTTATGTGCATAATATATATATTCATAAATGATAAATGCAGAAGAAATGGGTAGGATGAATATATATGATGGAATCGAAATCTATGAAGCATTGGATGGCATGCCAATTTGATAAATAAGGATTACTTGGTCCAATGATCGGTACCGCTACATGATGGCCTCCAAATTGGCATGCTTCAACTTCCGTAGAAATACAATGGCTGAGCAATTTGGGTAGGAGGAGATGAACACTACACATTTACATGGTGGAGGGAATAAAATGTTGGAAAATCGGAGGTCGTTACCTTTTTTTAGATAATGGATTACATAACCCGGCCTCTACATCCAGGGATGTACACAGCCAAAAAGTACAGACCAAAACTGGTTTAGGAAAGCAAGCCAAACTTAAAAAATTCATAAACTAAAGCAAATGATAAAAGTGCTTCCACCCTCTATTGGAGATATCTAGAGCGACCACTTCCAATCTCCTGCTCAGCATAATGAGGGTGTCCTTGGCTTGCTCGTCACGCTGGAACTGGGACCAGGAGCGTAGCCAGTATGCTCCCCTGAAAATAACCTGCATGATAGAGTTAGTTTTCAATTTGTTGAAGATTACATCATTCCGGCATCGCCGAATAGCCCGAGATAGCGCCGCTACACCCACCCGGATCAAACCTTTGAAATTCTTAGGTTGATTATTAAGCCAATTACCAAACAAATGGCTAATGGATCTGGGTTGGTTAAGATTGGTAGCGAAGAAGATTATCCGCCAAATTGTTTTAGCAAAGGGGCCGTCAAGGAAAAGGTCTTGGATGCTCTCATTCCTATTACAACTAACACATTTCTGGCTTCCTTTCCAATTTTTCCTAGCCAGATTGTCTTTAGTGAGAATTACCCCCCTTTGTACAAACCAGAGAAAGATCTTTATCTTTAGTGGAATCCTCATCTTCCATATCTTTCGATGCTAAAAGGGTGGATTTGTATCAATAAGATGGTGATACAACGACCGGACGGTGAACAAGCCTGACCTTGTTAGGCCCCATTTAAAAAAATCCGAGCCTTCGGTTAGTTGCACGTGTGAGATTCGTGCTACTAAACCAAGCCAATCTTTAAGATTGTTATCCACAAGAGCCCTACTGAAGGAGATATTTAGAGGACTTGTGGCCATTATCTTGGCAATTGTCGCGTGTGGCTCCCTCGCTATATTATACAAGTTCGGGTATTGAAATTTTAGCGGCTTGTCTCTTATCCAAGTGTCTTCCCAGAATCTCACATTGGTCCCTTCCTATATAACAAAGGAACCTAAAGACAGTACCTCATCTTTTATATGCATGAGCCCTCTCCAAAAATGCGAGTCATAGGGTTTGGCTTACACTTGAGTTAGGGATTTAGCTCTTAGGTATTTATTTCGGAGCATCGTTTGCCAGATGCCATCTGTGTTTAGTAGATTAACTAGCCACTTGGCTAACAGACATTTATTTTGCAACTGCAAATCAAGAATACCTAGACCACCCTGATCTTTAGGTCGACATAAGATGTCCCATTTGGCAAGTCTCGTATCCGTGTTTAAGCGAGGATCCTTGCCAAAAGAACCTAGACTCGTAGTAATCCAAGTTTTTGATGACCCCTTTCGGTATCTCAAAGAAGGACATCATAAACATGGGCGGACTACTTAAGACCGAATTGAGTAAGACAAGTTTACCTCCGTAGGATAGGTATTTTGCCTTCCAACAAGAAAGTTTTTGTTCAAAACGTTCTTCAACCTTCTTCCACTCCGAATTCAAAAGTTGTCTATGGTGCATTGGGATCCCTAAATATCTGAAAGGGTAAGTCCCTTTATTACAACCAAAGAGAGAGGTATAGAATTCCTCCATCTCTTTAGCTTGTCCATAGCAAAAAAGTTCACTCTTATGGAAGTTGATCTTAAGCCCAGATAACTGTTCAAAAGCGCAAAGCAGAAGCTTAAGATTTTTCGCCTGCTCGGGATCATGGTCAATGAAGATGATAGTGTCATCAGCATATTGAAGGATCGACAAACCATCATCAACAAGATGGGGGAGCACTCCTCTTATTTGACCATCGGCCTTTGCTCTATTGATGAGTAGAGCCAGCATATCGGCAACGATGTTGAATAAGATTGGTGACATAGGATCCCCCTGTCTGAGTCCCCTTTTTGTTTGGAAATAATTCCCAATATCATCATTAACTTTGATCCCCACACTTCCACCGAGTTACCATGCTTTGAATCCACCTACACCATTTTGGTGCAAAGCCTTTCATGCGAAGGGTTTGTTGTAGAAAGGACCATTTGACCTTGTCATAAGCCTTTTCAAAATCAATTTTAAAAATGACACCATCCCGCTTTTTGGTATGAAGTTCATGAATAGTTTCGTGTAGAATAACTACTCCTTCCATGATATTCCTACCAGGCAAAAAGGCGATCGTGTCGGGCTTACGACCTTCTTGGCTACAAGATTAAGTCTATTTGTTCCCACTTTAGTGAAGATCTTAAAACTCACATTTAGAACACAAATTGGTCTATATTGCTGAATTTTTGTCGCATTATGAATCTTTGGGATTAACGTAATGATTCCAAAGTTCAAGCTGAACAGATCCAGCGCCTCCCTATGTAGATCAACAAAGAGAGGTAAAAGATCCGCTTTGATAATCCCCCAGAAAACCTGATAGAATTCCGCAAGAAATCCATCAGGGCCTGGAGCTTTATTATGCTCCATTTGGAAGACTGCGTTTCTCACTTCAGATTCAGTGAAGGCAGCAATTAGGGATTCATTTTCCTCCTGAGATATTTGAGGTATGTCGAGGATACGATCCTCTACTAGTGAAACCCCAGAAGCCTCTGGTTGTCCAAAGAGATCCTTATAGTAGTTAGTAATATGGCTCTTGAGGCAATCCTCTCCCACAACAACCCCTTGATCATCCTCTAGTTTAAAGATTCGTTGTTTTCGATGTTTACCATTAGCGACTAGATGGAAGAATCTTGTGTTGGCATCTCCTTCTAAAAGGGTTTTAACCTTAGCTCTCTCGTACCACTTTAATTCCTCCTCCCTGAGGAGTGTGACTAGACGCTCCTTTAGATACAACTTAAGATTTACTTCTTGATCAGACAGATGGTCAGATTCTGCCTTCTTATCAAGATCCTCTAAAAGGGACAGTAAGGTCTTCTTTTCCTTCTTATAGGACCCTGCTGTATGTCTAGCCCAACCCCGTAAGTGTTGTCTTAGTTTACGAATCTTAAATTGCCAACGTTCAAGAGGGGTGGAACCAGAGGTCTCTGATTGCCAGATATTAGCAACCATTTCAAAAAAACCATCCCGTACTAACCATCCTCTCTCAAATTTGAAAGGCTTGTTTCCGGTTAGGTGAGTGGAGGCTCCAGTACTAAGAACCAAGGGGGTATGATCAGATATATTCCTGTCCCTGGGTTCTACCTTAGACAAAGGAAATTGAATTTCCCAATCCGTACTGACAAGCACTCTGTCGAGTTTCTCAAAAGTGGGATTGTCCCCAGGACCCGCCCAAGTGTATTGGCGTCCCGTCATAACAATCTCTCTAAGATCAAGAGATTCAATGACAGCATTAAAAATGACAGGCCATTTAGGATCAAAATTCCCTGAGCTTTTATCCTCCGAGCGCCTCATAATATTAAAATCCCCCCTAGAACATATGGGAGAGATTCCTTTGAGCAAGTGTTAGCTAGTTCGGATAGGAAAGCACTTTTGTTTTGTACTTGAGCCGGTCCATAAATTGAATAAAGAACAAATTTGAAACCATTGGTTTTGTATCTCAAGGTGAATTTCACATAGAAATAACCCTCATCAATGGCTCCAATGTCAAAGATACTGAGGTCAACACCTAGTAGGATCCCGCCAGATCTCCCATGAGGTGCCATAGTGTGCCACAGAAAGTCATGTCCCGCACACAGATTTTTGAGGACATGATCAGGGAAAGAATCTCTACCAGTTTCAGAGATAGCTATAAAATTTAATTGCTCCTCCTTAACTAGTTCAGCCAAAAACCTATGTTTAGCCAAGTCCCCCAGACCTCTGCTATTTCAGAAAACCCCTTTCATTTTAGAATAATTTTAGAAGGGGTTTTTGGCTTCTTTGGTAGTTTGCCATTTTTCAGATTTTTGGCATTACCATATTTTTTCTTGCGTTGTACAGGAGCAAGATCTAGAATATGATCACGCTCTCGTATCCAAAGACGTTCTCATTTAGATCCCCACAAGCGTGGTTGAGAACGGCATCAAGCCTTTCATCTCGCTCGTCGTCAAATTCATCGGGTGAGGCAATAGGTATAACCTTATTTTGTTTAGCACACAGGACTAGCCTATCAACCTCTAGATTTTTAATAACCGCTACATCTGAAGAGCCTAGGTTGATGCCTATCCTACCAAGGTTTGACAAAATACGAGAATCTGAAAAGCTAGTGAAAGAAGTACCTTTGGATTCGAGGTTCCTCTTTGCAGCCCAAGCCTCCACCTTGCGTAGGGTATGCACGTCCGCCATCGCCGCCACTCTATTGCTCCGACGCAAACAGGGTACCACCGGCGCAGCAAGAGTCACGGAGTCAGGAGCAAGATCCTTCAACCCCGACTGAACCGCAGTGCCGCGGTCCACGTCCTCCAACGTAGTGGACCCTGCAAGCTCCACAGGTGAATCACCCGTAGCA
Organism: Cenchrus americanus; assembly: GCA_947561735.1. Classification (NCBI taxonomy): domain Eukaryota; kingdom Viridiplantae; phylum Streptophyta; class Magnoliopsida; order Poales; family Poaceae; genus Cenchrus; species Cenchrus americanus. The sequence goes on along the minus strand of OX387240.1, from coordinate 3,632,842 downwards.
GTATCAGGTGAGCTCGGCGCCGGCGCGGCACAGACGCCGCCAGGAGCGGCAGTGGCGCCCAGTAGAAAGTCTGCAGCGTCGCCCGATGCCCTGTCCGCAGCCCCCATGTTGGAGACAATGGAGGCAGGGGCATCCGCGGAAGTCGAGTCGGTGGAGGCAGCAAGGGCGGAGGTGGTAGCATACAGAGCGCCACCCACCCCCACCTCCCCAGGCAACACTCCAGCCTCCGCAGCTCCCGACCCCGGAGAGGAACCGATGTCGGCGGACGAAGTAGCTGGTGACGAGGGATTCCCGCCCCCGCAAAAGGTTATGTGGTGCAGCAACCTGAGGATCCGGTGAGGGTGCGAAGAAAACCTCGGAGGGAGGGACCTGCGCTGTGGGATGGACCAGTGTATTATAAAAATCCAGTTCCTCATGAGTCAACGGGGAAAAATGCTTCTTGGTCAACTCATCAGCAGGCTCAAGCATAACTTTGATACTGATCTCATCAAATAGCTTTTCACAAGCTAAATCGAGCGCCTCCTGAAACAACGAAGCTTGTTTCTGATTTAGATTCCGGGGTTGCTGCGACGGCGGCTGAGACTGGCCTTCCGTGGTGTTTCCCACCTCCTTCTCCGGATCAGCCTCCCCCATGTCAAAGTCAGGATTAGACTGATCCTTCTCCTTGCCGTCCTCATCCTCGTCACCCAACAAGTCGTCTTCGTCGGGATCAAAGCCGTCTTGCTGAGCAATTTCATCCGGATGAAAAAAGAGGCGATAAACGCTACAGCCAACACAAACATCAGCGAACTTCGGTATTTTTTTTGCATCAAATACCGCTACCAGAATCCTCACTTGGCCTGTCGCCCGGAGGTGTAGCATATCAACCTTCTGAGTGGCACCAATAATGGACCCGACTGCCCACAATGGAAGAAACGAGCGAAGGGCACGAGGCACTTTGGTGACGGTCACCCAGACCTGTTCCAGTACCTTGATGGGCTGCACATCAACAACAAATTCCTCGAAGGTCAAAGTGGCCTCTTTGTTTCTTGTTGTGATCGTCTGGATAGCAACCATCCTTTCCAGTTCCTCCTTGCTCGGAAAAGGTACCACAAAAGATTTGCTCCCAAGTTCCTGCACCTCCCAGTCCCGGCAAGCACGGGTATAATCCTAGCCGGCTCGGAACGGATCAACTGGGCATTAACCTCGCCCGTTTCCACAGAAATCAGTGCAGCAAAAGAAATCTGAGCAGAGTTGACAATTTGGTTACTCCTCGCAGCCTGAATCTGAAAGAAGCCCATACCATCCTCCGCAGCACCGCAGAAAGCCACCGCCGGTTTTGGCCCGCGGAGTTGCGGACACTGGTTTGTGAAGTGGTCTTCAGTGCAGATCGAACAGTCGAGCTTTTCCTTATCCTTGCGCTTCCTCTTCTGCTTGCCTTGAACATCATCAGCAATTCCCCCAGAAGAATCGACCAGCGAAAGGTCAGTTGAAGGACGTCCACGGCCTCTTCCCTGTTGCAATTTGGCTACCTGACCGTGATGAGCAGCAGAACCACGGCCAGCAGCCCCAAGAGGGTGGGCTCCCCACGGCCACCCCGGCGGTCCGTCGCAGGGGGAGGGCCCCCCCCCCCCACGGCCTCCATGGCCATCCTTCGCTGAGGGAGGACCCCTCCCGCGGCCTCCAGGGCCGTCCGCAGGTCCCCTGCCTCCCTGATTTGCAGAGTCCCCAGCCGGTTGAGGGGCGCCGCCATCTGCACCGTCGTCGCCCCAGTCCGTCCCGGCGGCGCTCCACGCCCCGGATGACCCCTGAACCTGCCGCGCGCACCAGCCATGACGGCGTCGAGGTAGGGGGTTCGAGACACGAATAGGGTAGGGTTGACCCGTCTGCGTCGTGGCTGTGCAGGTTGAGATGCGGTTTGGTCCTGAGTCCGCCTTGGTTCTAGCGGCTGGCGCGGGCCCACCGGAGCAGGCGTCGCTCGGCTGCGCGAAGGAGGCGGCTTGCGCTGCGGCCCCTGACGGGGATTGCGCGTCGGGGCGGTCGAATCGAGCGCGGGCAAGACGAAATCGGCAAGGGATACCGGCAGCGTGATCCGCCGCGGAGGAAGGGGCCCCTTCCAGCATGATTTGAGGGGCGCCCGAATCCTCCTCAAGGGCGATGCCGGAGCCGTCTTCCGGGGCGCCGGCGAGCTGTGTGCCGTGGTGGTTCCCGAAGACGTCTTCCTGGGCGCCGGCGAGATGGGCGCCCTTGAGGTAGCCGGCGTCGTCAACCTGGCCGCGCGAGATGGACTGAAATGAGGTCCGGCCCCCTCACGGCAGTCCTGTTCGGAGTCCGAATCGTCCCAGAAGCGTCCAAGCAGGGGTGTCGCCGGCCAGAGGCTGATCTCCTCATTGAGCATCCGCATCCGGCGAGGATCCGGCCGGCGAGAGAGGTCCTTCGCGACGACGGCCCTGAGCTTGCTGCGGGTTGATGGGGCGAGCAGAACCGGCATTCCCCATAGACGAAGGTCTGTCCGCGTGCCCGCACCAACCGGCCAGACCCTAGGGCCCGCCGGCGAGGTAGCCGGCGAGCGCCGAAGAACCTGCCGCCGGACGTCTAGCGCCCACGAGTCGCCAGGCCGAGAAAGATGGGATTCAAACGGAAACGATCCGGAGGTCGTTACCTGATTGATTGAAGGAGGCTAATGCTCTTGCTATTTATTTTCAGAGGCAAAATCAATTAATATGAGCCTGTAAATTTCAGAATGGCTTATACAATAGATAATCATACAATGGCTGACCAATTCAGAAAACGGTAACATACACAACATTAAGAAATGACTCTGAAATGCATGTGCTTATTACACTGCCACACAAATGATTTGTATATAGCATAGAGGGAACATATGTAAAGAATTTTCTACCACATATATGAACTGATTTTTTTACACTACCCAAAATATGCAAGAGAAATTGTGTTGATGCCAGCAGGTTGCTGTCAGGCATCAGAGATGATCTGACTTGCTACTTGCTCCGCTAGTGCAGACCGGGATTTGCTGGTGGTTGCACTCGATTCAGATGGCAAGGGCGGTGATCTCTAGGAGTAGATCATGAGGGAGGTGAGAGCCTGGATACTGGCTGGACGGGGAGTGCCATGTAGGTTTAGCGGATGTGCTCGTTTAAGAAGAGCTGGAGAGGGGAGGCTCTTCATCTACCGTCGAGGTTTTCATTTTTGCAAAGCTGAATAGTTTTCTCTTTGTCTTTCGAATGGATGGTGGGCATTCTTTGAACTGTAAAGTTGTTGAGTGACTATCAAGAACGTGCAGTGGGAGGCTCTTGAGGTGCCTAGACGGTGAGCTTGTCCACGGGAGAGGTTGTTCCTTGGACTGCTCCTTCAAGAACGTGGGAGGCTCTTCAGGTGCCTGGAGCTTGTCCACGGGATGGCAAGAGAGGCGATCCCTGGACTGATGTTGGATTGAATGGCGAGGGTGGGTGGGCTTGTTGCATGCCTGAGAGCAATTAAAGAAGAGGAAAGCTAGGTGAAGTGGATGCTGATGTGGATGCATAATGTTTGAGAGAATTGTGGTAGTGCTTTGTAGTGGGTACGAAAAATATAGTTGTCTATGATGATGATGATGATGATGATGATGATGATGATGATGATGATGATGATGATGTGTTTATTGCTTCTGATGCAAACTTTTCCCCTATTTTATTTTATCATATATGGCTAATTCCTCGTACTTTGTTTCTCCGGTATAATACCTTCGTGTTCGACAAAGAAATATAACGTTCTAACATAATCCGTATCATCCTACTTTTAGGATCAACGTGGCAGTTCAGTTTACAAGGAAGGAGTACAAAACGAGCGAGACACTAGTTATCGATTAATCTATGATGACTGTATCTGTGAACCTTTTTCTATTATATATGAAATCAAATTATATAAGCGAGGGTGGAACCAAGTCAAATAAATAAGAGCGCACTCCTCAGTCATTTACATATCAGGATTGGGGAAAAAGAAACAGAGGGGAACATTCTGTCGAACTTTTTATTATTTTTTTCTCGTGGGTTACGTTCTGGCCAACCTGAAAGTTTTATTTGTCTGGGAGACGTACGTGTCCAGGAGGGCAGAGGCTTCTGGTTGGGCAAACAGTGGCGTAATGGTGATATCGAAAGCCAAAGCAAGAGCTGACACGATCCCATCCCCTTGTCTATGCAGTGCGCACATAAATCGTGATATACGTGCTCCCTCCGGTTTCTTAAATGAAGTCGTTTAGGACAGCGACACGGTCATTTCGGCGATCACGTCAACCAGCTAATAGTTTTTATACTACGGAATAATCTCAAGAGACTTCCATCCGGAGGAGGGAGAACGTGTATAGGAGCAAGGAAGAAACCATTTGGTTGGTCATGCTTGTGGGCAATGGCTACTGCCGAAGTGCCGAAAACAAGCACAGCAAATTAATTCAAGGCCATTCGTTCGATCGCTTCGTTTTCTTCATTAAATCGCCGTCCCGTCCCATCCAAGGCCAACCAGCACGGACAGCAGCAGCTGCCGTGACGTCTCCACGGCGATCCGATCCTCTCTCTGTTTCTTTTTGCTTTTTCTCCAACCCCATCCCCGCGAAACTCGTGAGCTCTCTCTCTCTCTCTCTCTCTCTCTCTCTCTCTCTCTCTCGGTCTCTGCCCCGGCCGGTCCACCGCTATCACTTGCTGGTCCATGCACGGAAACGGAAGGTGTCGATTGCCTCCTGGGCCACGTAAGCAAGCGGCCGGCGCGCGGCGGTCTGCCAGGGAGAGACCAGAGAGGTAGCCGAGCCCGAGCGGCGGAGCGCCGGAGACCGACGCCGGCTTGGGCAGGAGGCCGGGATGTCAATGCCATGGGCGATGGCCGTGTCGGTGGTGGACATGGTGTGGGCGCTGCTGGCGGCGTGGGTGTCGGCGTGCCTCTCCGCCGCCACCGCCGTCGCCCGCGCCGCCCGGACCGGCGAGGTGGCCCACTTGCACATCGCCTGAGGGGGTCGGCGTCCGTCCCTATGTTTTAGCTGGCCCCTCCGATCCATCCATAGGTGATCAGCAGCAGCTCATCCTTGCTTGTTGCTCTCTCTACTGTTTCTCCCTTTTTTTGTGTGTGTGTGTGTGCATAAAATAGGGATTGGTGTTGCGGTGATTATTTGACCAGATTCAATGTATTTTGTTCCATGCGTCTTTCTTAGCGCGTCGTGCATCGCCGCTGCGTACATCGAACAAGCCAACCTCGTACCGTCTCATGGTCTATGTATACGTATATAGATCAATAAAAACTTTTTTATTTTGAGATACGACGGACGGATGTGCTCTTCAGCTGTTTGTGCGAGCCATTCTCGGATAGTGTAAAATCATTCAGCTTTTTTTCCCCATGAATGAAGTGTCGCAAATTTATTTTCAGAAGAAGCCATTGCCATTGGGATTGATTTTTAAATATTCAGAACCGATGCCGAACGTAACAAAAAAAAGTTGCTAGGTTTGAGTTGACAATAATCATTTCGATAGAGTTGGGCGAACCATCAACAGCACCCACTTATAATCAGGGATCGTCAATCAAAGTAACTCAATGGCAGTGGAAGATAATACCAATGCAAAAGTAGCGTGGCAAGTAGCGTGCTGCCATTTAATTGATCAAATTTGAACCAAACGAAAACTTGGTACAACACCAACTCAAGCTGCTTCAACTAAATGCTAAGGAATCGGCACGTTCGAACGAAACCAAATTCCATCAGCAGACCAGTGCAAGTAGCAAGAGAACAAAAAATTTGTAGTTGTAAGAATATTTAGCTTAGCTAATTTAGCCACAACAGAATATCAGATACGGCATTTTATGGAGCCAGAGGAAGTCGTGAATCTAAAACCCTCAATAGGCCGCACAATTTATAGCTGATGACAAGTCTGTACAAAACGTTGGTTTCTTGCCAGCATAAGCCCAAGCAGTGATGCTCAACAAGCATGTTGCAAGGTTGAGCTGTGGGAAGCGCCCTATTTCTCCACTGTATTGGACAGCTTCAAGAGGACGAGTTCTTCCGAGCTGCATAAACCCTGTATGCTGCTATTCCAACAACTGCAACAGCAGCTCCAACTGCAAATTCATTAGCCGCAAGAGTTAGAACGATAAAACTTCAATAAGCATCTCAGTGGCAACTTGGATTTCTAACAATGGCACCTAAACTCTTACTTAATGCTTGCTATATATTGTTCTTAATAATTCAATTGTAAATAAGATAGGAGTGTTGCTCACCAGAGACAACCATGAGGGAACGGTTTAGAAGTTGGCGATATTGCCGGCGTGTTTTTCCAGCTTCAGTCTCCGGAATGCTCAAATGGGGCTGTTGGGCTGCATGAACTATCTTGCAGAAAACATTGTTCAAATCTCTCAACCTCACACTGATCGGAATTGGTGTTTCAATTCCCATGTCCTGGCTCACCTGAAAAGTAGATATTTTTACAGTTACAACTTCCATTCTATAGAGACAAAAATAGTACAGATAATCCACCATCTGACGTGTGACTTCGACAGGTACTACAGTTTAGTGAGGACAACATCAAAATAACAGCTATCACAGTAATTGCAGCCTGATGTGATGAAATACATATTTTTGCAAACTAACTAGTAACCCAAGAAATAATTCAACAACAATCAAATACATTAGCCATAAAGAAATAATATTTCAACTTTTTAACCATTATGCAACTTCTTCCAAATAGATGCAGGATGTGTGCAAAAGATTTAGAAAGAACTAATTAAAAATGTAGCAGAGCTGTTTAAAAAACATCTTTGGGTAGAACCCAGGAGCTGTTGGCACAATAAAATCAATTTCAGATATAATAGCCTTAGTTTGGGAAGTTACTGTGTAGGGCTAAACCAGAACTAAATAAAAAATAAAGTTCTGCGAGGTCATTTTTCATAAATGTGGCACTAGCGCAGACATAGCATTCTGATGTTTATTTTCTATGATTCATATGGTTTTTTGGTAAAACCAAATACCTATTACGAGTCATATACCTAGGATATGGAATACCATGAATAAGGAAATAATCCCAATATATAATCTGGGTTGGACTGGTCAACTATGCCTATAGGATTAAATGCTAAAACACTTACTCTAGTTGACTCCTGTAGAGCTTGTGGAGATTGGTCAAGATCATCTTTTGCAGCAACTATCAGGCAAGGAACTTCGTAGCCAGTATTTTCTCCATGTGTAGCCACCTGCACAAGCAAGTCTCTTGCTCTTTGCCAAGAATATTCATCACAGCTGCCAATACAATAGGTTACGAGTCAGGCTGATTAGCGATAAGCATGGTAGTAGGTAAATTTATGTAATTGGTCATAGGCTTGCAGTCTGATGCAGCAGCACAAACGAGGTAACTTTTGGAAGTCCTGAAATGCTGTGTTGCATTCTACAATCAGGTCAAGTCAAGAGTGACAATATAGCTGTCACAAGAGTTTCAAGGCTGGACTGTTACTTTCCTTTTATAAGTAGGGCTAAAAAAAGAGTTTGCCTGACAAATTCATATAGATAGACAAGATTCTATTTCGTTTACATGTAGCCCTGCTAATTGGATTGGTGTTAATAGTTTTAATGGGTCGGTTTTTCAATTGGACTGTGTCGGTTTGGTGAGTTAATGGATTAATAAGTTATTGGATCGGTTTAGCTTGGGCTGCAAATTAAACTAGGGTTGGTTTGGCGTTGGAGTGGGGTTCATTTTATCTGATTGTAATGGGTTCTATCCGCAGGTTACAGGCCAATTAGTATATCGTTAAGGCAGGTTGCAGCCTCGTATGTCACAGGCACGTGGAGCTGCCGCCAGAACATCTGCATCAGTGCACTGCTGCTCGCCTGCTTCTGTGCAGGGTGATTAAAGCTGTGGTGGATACAGCTTGTTAATGTGTTTTTAATGGGTTCATGCTGTAGTTTTGAAATGATTTATGATAGTTTATGCTAGGGGAGCAGGATTGGATTGGTGGGGTCCAGTTTCTACAGGAAGAAGTTTGGAGCACAGGGTGGGTACTATTTTCTCTGCATGCTAGAATAAATTGGTGTGGTTTTGGTTTAGATGCCAGCCCAATTAGCAGGGCTATTTACATGAAATAAGATACATTGCATGCCTAATTCAACTTCAAAATACTGATAAACTGCGAGAAGGGTTCAGTTTTCTCAGCCAACTACCACCAGTTAAAAATATAGGGCAAAATCCATTCAGAATATGGTGAAACAGACACTGAGGCAACTAAAGTAAACATTTTAAAAAGATTAGAACTTTTATGGACTAAAAGTTATCGGCCACACTCACCGTCTAACCAGCTTTACACAAACGTACAATTGGAAGAAATAATACTATTTAACTAGAAAAAATAAAATATATCTGATTTAAACTTTTTTTAACTATGATTTAAACTTATTCGATGAACTGAATACTACCAATAGGGAAAACAATCATGAAAAGAGTGTGTACCTATCGTAAACAAAGACTGCTACATCACATGGCGCCAATGATTCCTTATCAGACAGTAAGGATCTCACATCACCTTCAGGAATTTCTCGCAGTATTAGCGTCTTTCTAGTTCCCTTCAACAAATAAAAACAATCAGACTAAAACAAACAAGAGGTACCTGAAACAACTCAGACCATAGATAAATAATCTTCTAAAATACTAACCCTAGGCAAAGGATGTAACTATGAGGATGCTTAACAATTGCAATCTAGATGCAGTATACTACACTTCAAAAGAAATGATTTTGATATGTTCACAAGTACACAGGAAGTTTCGTCAGAAATACATACATCAGGCAGTTCAACAGAATTTGTTGCCAACCGTTCAGCGTTAGATGGCAGAGCATCAGAAGGTTGCCTGTTAATATAAGTACGAGCACATCAAAGACCAAACGAAAAATTATTATAGAACAGCTGCATGGTAAAATAATAGGAAATGCAGCATGTACCTTCCGATGAATGATTGTAGCAATGATGTCTTTCCAGAACCTCTGGCACCGAAAACAAAACACTGGAATACATTTCTCTGTGTCTGTTGCTTCTTACGATCCACTCGTCTTTTCCTTGTGACAGTAAACGCTGAACTAAACTCGCCCGGATAGCCAACATATACAAGGTTGGCATAACTATTCGCCGGATCTAGAAGTGTCATAAGTGCCCACTGCATTGCAAAATTCTTATTTAGCAAAGGCAACACATAAGTGCTATCAGATGCTTCATCTATCGACAGCAACAGTACATGGCCAAGCAACTAAAAAACCACATTACCATGCTGCCAGCATTCTGTAACACATGTACTGTTCCATATTATAGAGACTTTCAAGAAAAAGCATTATTAACAGAGATTTCAGCTTGCCTATCTGGCTATCCCTATATCCCTCACAGCAAGGATTTAATTTATTCACAATCTTGCTAATGAGTGCCCCAACTTATAATGTGTATAATGTAGAATCATATACATAAAAAAGATAACAATTTCTTTGGCCGTTCTCAAAGCTAGGGCAGCTGAATTAGTGGCGATTGGTACATAAGAATGCACTAAAATGTTAGACAAGTAAATTATAGAAGAATGTGCCTTAGAACTTATGAATAGAGAAAGTAGGTCAGCTTTCTTATGTTGAGTCCACAAAAACATATGTAATTTCACAAATAAAAATACATCATTTAACCATTGGGTTATAAATTGTGCATGTCAGATCATTATGCTAAGGCAAGATAAATACCTTAGAAAGAAACCCTTCGAGTGACAGACCACCCAAGACATTCGTTTCAGCACAGTCATTATATGGATCAGAAGACCATGGGCTGAAATATGCAGCCAAAAAAAATGTGATGGCAATGAAAATGACAGTAGAGAATAACTAATAGAGGCCTGTCTAGTAAGAGACAATACATTCTACCATGACATAAGAGGAACTAATACAGGATCTTTTTAACACCTTTCTGAACATCAACAAATAGTTTTAGAAGGCTTATATCAGTATGCAGGATGATTAATTCATATATTACGGTCTTACTTTTCAGGTGCTGTTGAAAAAAGGTCCTCCAGCTCAGTAGGTAGTAAAGCATCATCCTGGATATATATATCATTAATCAAATCACATATATTTTTAAATAAAATAGAATTCAAATGCAAACAACAGTGTCCTCAAATGCCAATTGCGTATCAGGATAAGCTTACATTATCGATGTCAAACATGGTGAATATCCCTCTCAAGAAATCAACCACTTCACCTGTCAGTTCCAGTGTCTGCAGAAAAAGCGGAGTACATTACATCACCGTCAACGAGGATATATTCCTGCATGAAGCAAGTAATAGAAGTTCCCAAAACACTACCAAACCAATAATAAAAGCATGCTACCAACTTAACTATGGCAAGGCTGTGAACTGCATAAAAAAATAGCACTGCAGCAAATAAGCTCAAAATTTGCTTTAGCATGAACCTTACAAAAAAATGTTTTAACACACAGATACAGTAGATGTTGGCAAATCCCTTAACCGTAATTCAGGGGAAGTGCACAATGAGAGATTTCAGAAAGGATAATGTACAAGGATGAAGAAACAGATTAAAGAGATTATATTGATAGTGAAAGATTTTGATACAGATCATAAAGCAAACAAAATATTACTTGATCAGGAGCTCTTTTAATTGGCATTGCAATGAGATCATCCCTAAGCTTGATGTCATTGTCATAACCAAATTTTCTCAGTACAGTCCATGTAGTTTCCAGGCGGCCTTTTTCAATAAAAAGAGCATGCAGAAAAAGGAACCCAGTCAAGGTAAGTCCATTGTCATTCACGCCTTCAGGCATCTTCTCCTGAACAACTCTCTTCACGCCTGAAATTTCAGTAGGCTGGAGAGGAGCACTGAAACATCGGACCTGTAGAGCAGCAACGTTAGCCATAAATAAATAAAATGTAATCAAATAACTATGCAGTCTGATGCTAAACATAGAAAGTGGAGTCGACAAAAACCTGGAATTCATTGAGCTCCACATCACTGAGAGCACCATCCTTGTCACTATCACATAAAATGAATATCCGCTTTAGCGCTCTCACACAGCGAGGCTTCAAAGACTGTGCCTCTTGATCAAAGAGAGGAGCAGTTGGATGAAGCACTGCCTTCTGGGCATAGTAAAAGACCTCAGGCACCTGCAGGAAAAACAATATATGTGATTCTAATCAGAATTGACAAACGCCAATAATTTAACACACTGAGCACAATAAAAACAAAATAGTAGAATTGTTTTTATAATAAAACTGCAGTGAATGCAAAGTCTGAAACACTACAAGTGCACCCTAGTCTAATGTGTCTCACAACTGGTCATATCAGCATATTGCCCCCCACCGCCAAGTTCACCAAGCATGAAATATTTGGGGCTGCATTTACCCAATCCATTTAGTATTAAGATGAGGGGTAACCTGGATCTGCCGAAGAGCGGAGCACTCAATGCAGGTCTCAATCTCGCGGAACGACTGCATGATGGGCGCCATAACCTGCTCAAGGCTAACCTGCTGCTCGTCCCTCAGGTCCAGTTTGCACCCCACAACGATCACCGGAGTCTTCAACTGCGTCATCATAAATCAAACAATACAGATCACAATGGGCACGCCGGGAAAACAATCAGTCGTAAGCGACTTAAACCTACACCACAAACCCCCCGCGATAATGTGCAAGGCGGACGATTACCTGGAGTCGCCGGAGCTCGGGGAGCCAGAACGAACTGAGCCGTTCCAGCGTGGACGGCCGGTCGCAGGCGTACGTGAGCACCACCGCATCGGCTGCCTGGCACTCGGCGATCAACTTGGGCTTCTGCTCCGGGCTGAGCAATCACAGGGATACACACAGACAAAACGACGAAAATCACCATCCGCACACGGTGTTCCTCGAAGATCTGATGAATCCGAGATGCGGGGGGAGGGGGGCGGACCTGGACGATGTGTCGATGATGGTGATGGGGACGCGGTCGGGGAAGAAGTCGGCGGGGAGGCGGGTGGGGGGCATGACCTTGGGCACGTTCTCGGGGAACTGCTCGGTGGCGAGGGCGACGATGAGGCTGGACTTGCCGGTGCCGGGGTCGCCGATCACGACGACGCGGACGCCGGACTTGCCCGCCAGATTCGCGGCCGCCGCCGGGGACGTCGCACCCGCCATGCCGCGCGCCTCTCCTCTCTCTCTCTCTCTCTCTCTCGCCCTCTCGCCGCCCCGCCTTGGCTTAGGGTTTTGCGGGATTTGGGCGGCTGGTGTGGTGTGCGGCGGCGTATGTCAGCGGGTGGGGTCCGAAGGGTGTGGGCTGGTCCTGTTCTTATTGGGGGAACGCGGCGGCGGTTGCTTCTTCGCTTCGGCTTGGAGTGGACGAAAAGGAGAACGGGAAAAAATTGGAAAAGGGAACGAATGGTTGGGTTTTTGGTTGGTCTCCGCCTCTCTCTCTCCGGTTCCAAAGGGGAAAAGGGGAGATATAACGTTGAGGAATTCCAATGTACTATGGGCTCTTCTTCTTTCGTCGGGATGGATTGGGCTTGTAGGCCTCTGTACAGCCCAGATTAAGCCCAGTAGTGTTCGGTGCGATATTTTCTTATTTGAAAAATTCTCACATACTCACAGTATTATTCTGCGCCTTTCATGAGAAAATAAAAATTAAAACACTTCCATATTACAATTCGTAAAAAAAAAATAGTGTGTGTATTTCATCATTTAATTAGGATTTGTTAACGTGTATTTTATCAAAAAAAAAAGTTGTTTTAGGCAATGGGAAAAAAAGAAAGGGAAAAGAATATATCTACATCTTATAACCCATATAGATGCACCCCCGCTAAAGCTATCTATTTATGTCGTCCACTAATTTTGTGTCTAAATACATTGAAGATTGATCGTTTAAAAGATGTTCTCTTACAACATAATAACCATGTTAACATTGCTTGTAACAGAATGCTGTCATACAATCATCTTAGTATCTCTACTTTTCAAATTTCACTTTAATTTTTTGTTTAAGAAGTTTCCGCAGCACGCGGAGTATTACTACCTAATTTAACAACATCCTAGCGTCAAGGATTTCTTAAAGGCCAGGTTGCTTGTATGTACTTGTAATCCGAAATTCAATTCCGTCATTGGAGGACCCTTCCCCGTTACTACTGTGCTACACTGCTACATACCGCTCTTGTTGAGGCTTGAGCTGAATGAAATCTCTTTTCTTAAAAGCACCTGTTGTTTGCTCTCCTCTTCACGCTCCACAGCTGATGTGTCGCGGAGCCGTGAGTTTGGTCATTTTGCGAAAAACCCCTTATTTTTCTAGAAATAGCGAAATGACCTAGAAAGACATACTGCACAGTAATCACATTCAAAATGTTTTTGCAAAAGCCCTCTAACTAAAATTTATTTCTGCGAGAAGAACCAGAAATTGTATATTTGCAAATACCCCCGAGACACTTTGCAAAAAAACCTCCCACCACCCTAACCCCCGCCTAATACCCCCCCCCCCCCCCCCCCCCCGACTGTCTCCGGCCACCTCCGCCGCCGCCGCGACCTGCTCTTGCGAGATGCAGATATGTGGTTGTGGCGGACCCGACGCTTTAGAGACGACATCGGCGGTGGGGGACGGGATGGCGGTAACCCGACGCGTAGGAGACGGCGGCGACAGTGGGAGCGGAGATGACGGCCGTGCCAGAGAACCTCCATTGCAAGCGCTCCGATGACAAGCGGTGGCGCTGCAGCGCGCCCTCCATGCCTGGTAAGACCGTCTCTGCGAGAAGCGCTACATCCAGGGCTCCAGGCCAAGAGGCGCTCCTCGCTTTACCGCAAGTGCACGTCTTCCTCCACATCCTTCCTATTTCCTTTCATCTCATTGCTTTTTTCCTAACTAGGGTTCGGCAGACCGTGACGGCAACAATTACGGCGGTGGCAGTAGCTACTCCGACAGTGCCTCCATGTGGACGGGCGGCTCATCCAGCCAGGTCCGAATCTCCCTCCACCATCTCTTCTTGCTGGGAATTAGAGGATTAAATCCAAATCTAGATCCAAAGATTTGCATTTAGTTTTGATTTTTGTTATGCAGATAAGAGGTGCTATTGATGCAATACGTGTCATGGCCTCATGGGTGGTGGCTTCCAATGTAGGTGGACGTGCAACCATGGCGACGGTGACGTGATGCTGGGGGTAGCGCTCCTCATCCCCCTTCCTTTCAGTTGTACTCTGGCTGGTGGGTGTGACGACCTTTGTTGTTCTTGTGTTGTGATTTCAGATGCCAAGATTTCGCGAGGACTTGGGCTGTTGATCTGGTGATTTTGGGCTGCTAATTTTGAGGACTTGAGCTGCTGATATGCTAATTTCGCGCTCATCTAGGGAAGGTACTTTGCACTGATTGTCTGTTAGATGTGACAATTCTCTGCCATTTCTTACGTTTAATGTTGAATTGTTATCCTATGTTGTGGTGGCATGCCTGAATGGCAGTGGTTCTGTGTATATTGCAGACTTGATTTGGGTTGGATGGATATGAGTGTGTTTCTGACCTGTTTTTGGCCTGCAGTTTGGAGATGTGTGGTTAAGATTTTGGTGGGGCTTTGCCTTGGGAAAAACATATTATGCTTTGGCTTAGGAAAAACATATTATGCTTTGGCTTGGGAAAACATATTGTGCTCCGGTGGGGGCTTTGGCTTAGGAAATGACATATTATGTTGAATTATCTGTTTTTTATTATACACTTCTTTACAATGAATGTTGTAAGGTAATTTTGAGTTCAGATGTAGCTCTGGCAAGTTTTAGTTATCCTACTATTTCTGCCTCATCTGATCTTTTTTTGCAAAAATAGCGCCATGATTTGAAAGAACTGATGTAGATGTGCCATATTCTAATGCATTGAATTATTTGAACTGTGTTGGATTATCTGAAATGATGGCAGCTTATTCTTTACACTTGTTTGTTGATTATGCGATTCTTTTAACCATATGATCGGCTCCTATAAGCTATAGTTCATAAGAAAGGTAAAAGGAAACCAAAACGGAGGAAAGGGACAGAATCAGAGCATCCGCAACTCGCTTTTGCAAGAAAGAAAACATCCACTCCTACCTCTGGTGTTCCTTTCCTTCGCGGAAGACCGAGGTAGTTGTGCCACTGATCTAATTTGATCTGTCGTCTTATTTGATCATCTTGGTCTATCGTTATTTATTAGTTTTTTATGTGGCTACTTAAAAAATAAAAATGTGTAACAGTCGAGGTCTGAAACATATGGTGATTTGAAATGGAATTGGTATACTTAAAGAAGTCATACCTACATAGTTTCCGTTGCATTGATCCATTCTTACATAGTAATGCTATATGTTACTTTTTCGACATTCTTACATAGTAATGCTATATGTTACTTTTTCGACATTATTGATGGACATGGTTTCTATAGCATCGTTCTGTGACTGTCTTGACGTGTCAATGCTGCATGTTTCTCTTTGACATGATTGATACCATACTGATTTACATTATTGCTTCATCTTTGATCATTGCAGTCATATTTTGGTATCTTGAAATTTCATTCAAGAATGAACTTGATCAGCATTGATTTGAAAAAAAAAGATTGCTGAAAAGATGAATGGAATTTCAAGATCAGAGTTGAAGTTTATATTATTTTTGTGGGACCCCATGTGAGGATTATTGTGCTTGTGTTTGATTTCAGAAAATGAAATGGGATCGGTGATACATAATAAATTCGAAGAGATGTGTTCGCATTTAATTTGATGAGTAGCAAATTCATGTTTGTAAAGAAATTATTATTTAGACCTCTAACCGATGCATCATGCTCAATCCTATATCATGCATCCTACTTTGTTATCTTTCGCTTTTATTTACTTGTATTTTATTCCTTCGATTGTTCAAACTGTAGGACGCGCATAGCGTGCCAAATGTTCTGGTTCAGAAAAGCTGAAGGGTGCCAACAACTACCTGAAAGAAGCCCGTCGCACGCACGCGCACGAGACTCCTTGCCACTGGCCACGGCTAGCGTCGGCGTCGCTGGACGAGGACGAGGGGGACGGTGCATGCTTGTAGTCGCGGTTGGGGACCTGTCCCTGTCAGCTGTGGGAGCGAGCGCGCGAGTGGTGTGCCTGGCCCCGTATATCTCTCTCGCTATCGCCACGACGAGACGGAGACACGCACCGGATTTCGGCGACGAAGGCCTTCCCTGTACACACGTGCCAATGCGCGCCTCCCTCACGCTAGCCATGTGCGCCGTCGCCGTCGCCACCTGTCCGGTTCTGCGCAACTGGTGCTGCTAGCGCGAACGCAATTGGTCGATGCAGGCCGGATTACTGAGATTTTCTGGCACCCGGAGACGGAAGCCTCCTCCTGTCCTGTATAACACCCGCCAGCAGCGAGCTCCACTGCGCTGATTTCTCTCTCTCTCTCTCTCTCTCTCCAAACGCTCCCGTCTCGCCGCTCCCCGAGCGAATTCGCGAGGCAGAGGATCCAATCCACCAGAGAGGCAGAGAGACCACCATGTCCGCCGCCGCCTCCTCGCCATCGTCCTCCGCCTCCTCCTCCTCCATGACAAAGCGGTACACGTGCCCTGCTCCTTCCTTCTCCTCCTGTCGCCAGTAGCTAGCTTCTTGCTGTTTCACCCTGCTGAGTTTGATCGTGTTTCTCCTTCCGAGCCACACAGGTTGGGAGGGAAGGTCGCCCTCGTCACGGGCGGTGCCAGCGGTATCGGCGAAGCCATCGTCCGCCTCTTCAAACACCACGGCGCCAAGGTCTGCATCGCGGACGTCCAGGACGAGGCCGGCCAGAAGCTGCGCGACGCCCTCGGAGACCAGGACGTCATGTTCGTCCACTGCGACGTCACGGTCGAGGACGAAGTCAGCGCCGCCGTCGACGCGGCGGCCGACCGGTTCGGCGCGCTGGACGTCATGGTGAACAACGCCGGGATCACGGGCGCCAAGGTCACTGACATCCGCAACGTGGACTTCGCCGAGGTGCGCAAGGTGTTCGACGTCAACGTCCACGGCGTGTTCCTCGGGATGAAGCACGCCGCGCGCGTCATGATCCCCCGGAGGCGGGGCTCCATCGTGTCGCTGGCGAGCGTGGCCAGCGTCGTCGGCGGGATGGGCCCGCACGCGTACACGGCGTCCAAGCACGCCGTCGCGGGGCTCACCAAGAGCGTCGCCGCCGAGCTCGGGCGCCACGGCGTGCGCGTCAACTGCGTGTCGCCGTACGCCGTGCCCACGGCGCTGGCCCTGCCGCACCTGCCCAAGGGCGCGCGCGCCGACGACGCGGTCAGGGACTTCCTGGCCTTCGCCGAAGGCGCGGCCAATCTGAAGGGCGTCGACCTGATGCCCGAGGACGTCGCCGAGGCGGTGCTCTACCTGGCCAGCGACGAGGCCAGATACGTCAGCGCGCTCAACCTCGTGGTGGATGGTGGCGTCACATCCGTGAACCGTGATATGAAGCAGTTCGAGGATTGACTCAAGCTGTTCCGCAGTGATTCAGTGACGTGTTGTCAGTGCGGGCGTGTGGCGGATGCAGCCCAGCTGGTAAGGGTGGGCTCGCTCATCCGCTCTATCCTTCTTCGGTTCTTCCTCCTCCTCTCCTTTCTCTTCCCCCCTCCTCTTCACTCTTCACTCTTCCTCCCTCTGTTTGTTCCTCTCCTCAATCTGTGAAAATTGTGCGCATGTGGAAATTGCCCCCTGTATGTTGTGTCGTGTAGTAAGATTATTCAAGCATTAGTAAGATTTTTGCGGCAGTAATAATCAGTATATGAATGTACGGAGTAGCAAACAGATTGGACATTTGACATAAAACAATGCCATCGCTGAATGTGAAATGATTACCTGCAACGGCTTGCTTCGGTTGCTCCAACATGTCAAAATTCTAAAGCAAAATGAAATCTAGCGTAGACATTTTTATATCTGAAAAAAACCATGTCCTCTGAGAACTCAAATTTATATTGTCATGCACACACCGTGATTCTGATCTCAACACCAGCTTATAAACAATCCCAAGAGTACTTTAAAATTTCAAAAAAATGTGAAACTCGGCATACCCACAACTCATGTCTTGATGTACATTTTTGGCAAAAGTTAATGTTCAAATTCACTCCATATATTAATTCGTACGAAATCAACATACATTGTACTATATGATAAACAACATTTTTCACTACTAGGGGTGGATCTACCGTGGGGTGGGGTGGGGGGGGGGGGGGGGGCCTGGAGCCCCCTACCCCGTAGTGGGATGGAACTTTTTTTTTACTAACTTGGTATAGGTTATCATCACATCAGTCATTTTGTTAGAAAAAAAACTAACAACTAGAAATGAATTGACAAGAGGGACTGGGATGCGGTGTAACAGCGGGAAATTAGGAAGAGAAGAGTTAAACAAAAGAATATCAAATGAAACTTGCACAAATAATATAATTTGGCAGCAGCCACCAAAAAGCAAAGATGATGGGCTAAAAGGAATAAGACCCAAACTGAAAGGCACACAACGCATCACATAACCTTATGGAAAAAGTCAATTTCACAACTCTCATCTATAGGTGTTGTTTGAGTTTCAACCTCCAACCACAAACCAAGTGTTGGATGCCCACAAACTTTCCAGACCGGACATGTAACCCCCCCCCCCCCCCCCACACACACGGATTCGTGAGCTGTTTTGGACAGTTTTTTGTTGATGTGGCACTGGGTCCCACATGTCAGGCCGCCACGTCAGCTCACTCATCTCCTCTCCTCTTGCGCCAAGCAGGGAAAACCCGAAGAAGGAGAAAGTTAGGGAGAGCTCGCCGTCGGGCTGCCGGTAGCCTCACACACACCGCCAGGAAGGACAAAGAGGAAGCCACCAGTCTGCCATCCGCCACACGCACGCCGCGCGGGGAGGACAAGGAGGAGGCTACAGGGCTGCCGGTCGGCACAAGTCCACGCGTGAAGAAACAGGCCACGACAAGGGAAGAAGAGGAGAAGGAGCAGCAGGGCCTCCGAATCTCGCACCAGGGCGCCGCGTCTTCCGGAGGTGAGGAGAGGGCGGGTCGCTGCGCAAAAGAAAGGGAAAGGAGGGGGCACGACTCCAGGCCCACCCGCCCGCGCAAGCAACGGAGTTGAGGAGGAGGGCGCGCCCACTCGGCGGAGGAGGCGCGCTTGTGCCTAAAGCCTCCGTCACGCCAGTCGTGAGGAAGACAAGGTCATCGCGTCGTGCGGAGGAGGCCTCAGGCGCCTCGGCCTCATCGATAACCGCCTCCAGGGCACCTCCTCTTGCGTCACTTCCTCCAACATGACCACCTTCACCGTCGACGGTAGGTCTGAGGTCGCCGACAGCTTCCGCCCCATGAGCAACTCCAGCGGCAATATCCCGAAGGAGTACACATCCATGTGGGCGCTGCACCGCCGCATGAATTGGAGCTCTGGCGCCTTGTAGCCGTCCGCCTTGGCTGTCGCAAGCACCGCCTCCGCCGCCATCGGCACCAGCATCCAATCTATTATGTGGTCCGCCCATTGCTGGTCACCTGCCCTCCTCTCCGACCATAAAACGGCCTCCCCTTCGCTCTCCGCTCGCCGCACACCTCCCCAGCCAGCTCCCTCCCCTCTCCCGTACTCCGCCGCACTGCCACCAGTGTCGCTGCCGTCGGGGAGGCGCCTCCCTGCATCGCCCCCACCCGAGGTGAGAAGGGGAGTCGATCCTGCTTGCCCCCCTCTCTCTTCCCCCCTCTCTCCGGCCGATGGCGAGCGCCGCCGCTAGCCGGACCGCCCCTCATCCGCTCCTCTGTCTCCCCATGAGGAAGATGGTCATTTTCCTTTAACCCCCTGTCTTTCTCTTTTGACTCGGTGTTCGGCTGACGTGGCGCCACGTATGCGAAAACCACCCTCACGTGGCGCCACGTATGCGAAAAACACCCCAAAATCCACTGAGGGGGTAAATCAGACAGTTTTGATAGTTCGTGGGTGTCCAATAACTAGTTTTGTGGTTGAGGGTGAAACTCAGATAGCGTTTGGAGATAAGGGTTACGGAACCTAACCTTATCACGCCCCCATTTCATATCTCTCTCTCTCTCGCGAGTCACATTGCCGTTCCTCATGTGATTCTCCGCTGGTTTGCTTCACTGCCTGTTCTTCTTCCGAATCTGCGTGCTGGCTTCCGTGAAAAAAAATCAGTTTTTTGAGAAGGGTGAAAAAAATCAGGTGGTGATCATAAGCGAAGTGGAAAAAACCATTCCATCGATCCAACGGGCCCATCTTCGGCGCTGGGCCTACTCCACTGGTGGTGGCCCATGTGCGTGTCACAGTGCGAGTGCGCGACACACTCACTCACCTGCCGACCTCCACTGAGCACAGCAGCAGCAGGCTCTCGCTCGCCTCGCCTCGCCTCCTCACGACCCCACCCATTCTTCCCCACAGCCGCAGCTACGACGCGCATCCGCACCGGATTCGGCGACGCCGGAGGCAGAGGCAGAGGCAGGCTCCGATCTCGAGACGATGTCCGGTGCGAGCTCCTCGCCGTCCGGCTCCTCCTCCGCGAAGCGGTGCGTGCCCTGCCTCTCTCCCATCCCCCCATCCATGGCCTCCCTTCGCCTTCTAGACAGCCCCGGTTGCTCCCCCAGTGCATGGCTACTCTGATGCCCAGCCCCGTTGCTGCTGCCGATTCGATGCTGCGAAATATTCATCAGTTTTTAACCTTTTCGCTGCAAAATTGGATGGATCGAAGGATCCGCCCAAGCAAAGTTTCCTCTAGTGGAGTGTGATGCGAGGACTGATGAGCTGTGTTCATCTTTTTAGTCAGCCAAGTTTTAGGTGCCAAGTGTATTCTTGACCATTCTACTGTTCCAGACTTGCAGTATGCATCAGCATACATTTTCTTTAAAGACGATGTACCAGCCACCAGAAATCTCTGATGAATCTGACACTTAAATCCAATTATAATGTCATAGTACGGAGGATGCAGCATCTGGAGAAGGAGAATGATTGTTAATTTCTGGTATTTAATGCGTACCAGTGCTCAGATTTGATTGTGATTTCCTTGTGAAGCACAGGTTGGAAGGAAAAGTCGCCCTCGTCACCGGTGGTGCCACCGGTATCGGCGAAGCCATCGTTCGCCTCTTCAGAGAGCACGGCGCGAAGATCTGCATCGCGGACATCCAGGACGAAGCCGGCCAGCAGCTGCGCGACGCCCTCGGGGACCAGGACGTCATGTTCGTCCACTGCGACGTCACGGTCGAGGACGAAGTCAGCGCCGCCGTCGACGCGGCGGCCGACCGGTTCGGCGCGCTGGACGTCATGGTGAACAACGCCGGGATCACGGGCGCCAAGGTCACTGACATCCGCAACGTGGACTTCGCCGAGGTGCGCAAGGTGTTCGACGTCAACGTCCACGGCGTGTTCCTCGGGATGAAGCACGCGGCGCGCGTCATGATCCCCCGGAAGCGGGGCTCCATCGTGTCGCTGGCGAGCGTGGCCAGCGTCATTGGCGGGATGGGCCCGCACGCGTACACGGCGTCCAAGCACGCCGTCGCCGGTCTCACTAAGAGCGTCGCCGGCGAGCTCGGGCGCCACGGGGTGCGCGTCAACTGCGTGTCGCCGTACGCCGTGCCCACGGCGCTGTCCATGCCCCACCTGCCCCAGGGCGCGCGCGCCGACGACGCGCTCAAGGACTTCCTGGCCTTCGTCGGCGGCGAGGCCAACCTCAAGGGCGTCGACGCGATGCCCAAGGACGTCGCCGAGGCGGTGCTCTACCTGGCGAGCGACGAGGCGAGGTACGTGAGCGCGCTCAACCTCACGGTGGACGGCGGTTTCACAGCCGTGAACCATAACCTGAAACCGTTCGAGGATTAGTTCAAAGCTGTTCGCAGCATTATGCCAGCTCTGCGGGTATTGTCACTGCTGTTCCGAGATGTGCCATATTTGTAGCGAGATTCAAAGTGTCAGCAAGACTAATGTGCCAGTACATGAATGTAGCGCAACTGATGTGGACATTCGAAATAAACAATGCCGAATTCGTGTGTATGATCAATGAGAATATGAATGGATTTCCAGTACTGCTCTTCCAATAATTGGGTATATCTTGTCAGTACATCATTGTACTTGCAACACACAATAATTTCACTATAGATGCCAATACTAACATGAACATCACATATATGCTACCCGTGCTCTCTTTTAATTGAGCTAGAGCAGTTTTCCTGTACAGCATTTCTGTAGTGAACTATATCATATATCATGACATTTCAAAATCAAGAATCTAATCAGCAGCTGAAGTTTGATGTGAAGTTACAGGATCAACATTGTCAGGTGAGGGGTTGCTTGAGTCAGCTGCATCCTTGTTATCTTCAGTAGAGTCAGACCCTGAGATGGCGCCACAAGGTTCAACATATGCTTCAACCAAGGAGCTTTCGGCTAATAATTCAGTTACACTGTCACATTGAGCATGCGGAGCATCTCTTTTCATGATGTTAAGTAGAATACCGTTAGCAGTGCTTTCAGGTTGCAGCAAATCTCCTTCAGAAACAGCGATGCTTGTGGGAGTAGAAGATTGACTACCCCTGGTGTTGACAGTGTTGTATGACTCGGTCTCAGAAACTTCTGTGCCTGGTGTAGTAACTCTAGAACTATTGTTTGGGCATGGGTCGTTCGGAAAGGTAGATTCCGACAAAATACCTGTAGTCTCACCCTCTAGAGAACAGGGCTTACTGAAATCAGTGTCAGTCTCAAGATTTTGGATAAAACTGATGAACTTGTCAGCAGATGCTGTCCTCATCAGAGGCCCACCACTTCTGGTCCAGCAATTAAGGTCAATGGTTTCTGATTCACTCTCACTTCCGTCTAAAGAATTGCGCCGGATGTGGTGAGAAACATTTGGTGTGCCAACAACAAGAACAGTACCTTGTTGTGTGGATGAAGTAGCAACTGCAGAAATTTCTTCAGAAAGAGATTCTGAAGAATTCTCTCGACTGATGAGGTTCCATGATGGTACCCTCCTTGGTGTTTTGAGTCGAACGTAGTTAGAATGTCCCTAAGAAGCCGCTGTCCTTTCAATGCTTCTTTTTAGCCTCCGTTTGTGGTTCAAAACTGCTATCGATTCATCCAATGCAAGTTCAATGGCACAGTTTGCTCTGATTGCAGACAGCTTCTCCCATGTGCACCTACGGCCTTGGTTGGCAGCCATCTGAAGTTCCGCATATGTTGGATTCTGTATAATCTTCAAATACTGAAAATTGGGGAGATATGAGAGAAAATTCTTGAACTCAAAGCATAGTAGTTCATGTAATTAATCTACTCAGAACTCAGAACAATACCTGAGCTACTGTTGCTGGCATAACCATGGTGACGTCACCCTCCCAGTCCTGAGCAAACAACTTTGCAAGTCCTCCCATTGGAAGACCAAGCTCTAGAATTTGGTTGCATCGATACTTAACCTCCATCTCAGCAAGACGAGCAAGCTACACAGATAGATCAATGTTATGCCTAGCAAAAACACAAACTGCAATTGAATTTGTAAGAGAGCAATTCCTGGAACTAAAACAGTGTTCAGGGAAGATATAAAACCGACACTATTAGACAACTTGTATGCACAAGTATTTGTAACAGAAGTACAGAACATTGGTTGAACAGCTATGAATTTTTTGTGTGAATGGTCATCTATGAATTAACTTCATTAGTTCTATCATACCACTAAATAAACACTTCAGTCCCACCATATACTGCGTCAATGCACAGGAGATGTTAACTATGTACAGTCTAGCAGCATGCAGGGGAAATATTGAAGCTGAACTACAATTCATGAAAAAAAAAACATTTCAACATCAACTACATGCCTGCATTCTAAGATAAACCACATCATAAGATACAAGACTAACACAATCAAAAGTTCCCCGTCCCAACTCAATATGGTCACAAACATACCTTTCCAGCAAAGCGACCTCCATAGGCTCTAACAAGCTCTTTCATTCGGAGGAGTGGAGAAATATGAGGGTTTGTTTGGCTCACGATGAAATGATTTACATTAAACAATTCCTTGAGTCTCATCATGGGCAAATCCATCTCCAAGCTCCCATCTCTCCACCGCCGCTTTGAGGCCCCAGGACCTTGTTCAGGATCTGTGGAAAAGGGTGCATGGAAGGGAACTATGTTGCCGAATCTATCCTTTGCCATCAGTTCCTGAGCTTCGAAGAGCCCGGGAAATGCACAAGAGGCTGTTACAGCACTCCAGATAACAACATGAGGTGCCGTCAGATAGTTGAGGCAGCGGGGTGGCTCATTTTTTCTAGGAGAGCAAACAGTGATCCCAAGGACACGGCCAGTCATGTCATAAGCCTCTTGAAATGTTAAGTTACTTGTGAGATCCCTCAGAAGCCTTTGCATTTGACTAATGTCATGTAGTGCACCATAAGTGGTGACACGCCTCATCACTGCGAAAATTCCACCTATCCTATCAAAGAACTGCAAGGTCTGTAATGAATCTATGAAGTAGCTCTCGATCTCAGGCCATGTTCGGGTAGCAACAATTGAACATATAATGGAGCCAACGCTTGATCCTGCTATAATCCGAGGCAAAAGCTTATGCTCAACCAATGTTTTCACTACACCTACATGGAAAGACCCCAGTGAGGCACCCCCACTTAAGAGTAGTGCTGTCCTCCCAAAGGAATGCCTGGTCTCCTGAACAAAGGCAAGCTTCTCTTCCAACAGCAACTCGTCAGTGTCAGATTCACACACCATTTTCAATTGAGTAGAAACCTCATCGATGTATTCCTTTATAAGCTTAGGAACCTGCATCACGACAGATAAACCATGTTTCAGAAAATGTTTGGTGATGCTGAATTCCTTGTTGGAAGCAAGAGATGGTTTAACATCATCATTTACAAAAACAGATAGTGAGTGGGCATGGATCAGAAGCTGTAACTTTGTCAATTACCTCAAGCCTGCCTTTGTGAAGCTCAGGGTTGCACATGTTCCCCAAGTTCCTCACGAGATCACCACGCATGCAGAACACCACATCCCGGAGCGACCCATCCTCCCTCCGCCTGCGGAGCTCCTCAAGCCTACTCCTGATGAGCTCCTCGTCGTAGAAATCCGCCTCATGTACCTGCTCGGACATCTTGTCGAGCACCTTGGCGGCGCGCGCCCAGTCCTCGTACGTGCCGGCGTGACGCATGGCCTTCTCGCACAGGCTGCGGCGGCGCGCCAGCGCCGCCCGCGACCGCGCGCCGGAGAGCTTCCTCAGGGAGAGGGCGAAGAGGACGACCATGAGGAGGACGCCGTGGGTGTTCCTGAGGTGCAGCCAGGACGCCACCGCCGGCGCCGCCTTGCCGCGCACGCGCGAGACGGCGGCGTACGCGCGCGCCCGGAGGCGCCACAGCGAGCTGAAGAGGAGCACGCGGAGCGCGACCCCGCGGCCGAGCAGCGTCGACGGCCCGATCCTGAAGGCGCCGACGCTTGCTTCCCCGGACTCGTCCATTATCGGCAGGTGGAGCTAGCGGTCTCGATGAGCTCCGCAAGCAGGAAACCAGAACCCGCCGGAACTGGCTTTTATCTCAAGCCGCTGAGCTCTCCGGAGCCCCTCAAAAAAATCGGAGTTCCTTCCAGTTCCCACTCCAGACCAAGAATATCCCAGAGACCAAACGGCCGATGATCCCCAATTCGCACAAGTGGGGGGGGGGGGGGGGGATACAATTATGGCTACAAAAACTAGGAAAAGGGATTGAGGAAACCAGTCAAGTGATCGTCGATGCGCCGCAGCTACTCAAATCCGAACAAAAAAGGATCGGAATTGAGCAGCGCGGGATGGCGGATCAAGAAATCGCAAGGGAGCGAAAGATGACTCAGAACGCATACGAAGGATGCAAGGGTGGGGATGGAATAAGTAAACCCTCGGAAATGGAAATTTCGGGGCGGAAAAAAAAACGAAGACGGAGGAGTAGTAAATAAGCACAAGCTTCCGACAGTCCTGGCCGAACGACCAATCGATCAGACTGGCTGGAGGAGGAGGTATTGCGAAAAGGGAAAACCTTTGCGTGGAAGTAATGCGGGGGATGGGGGCAGGCGGGGCGTGGAGCAGGCGTGGACGACGCGATGATAGATTAATGGCGCCAAGAGGATGTGGCGACCGACGTCAGATTGGGCAGGGGATTTCAGTGGCGCGAGGGGGCTGGATGGATCATGGATTCATGGATGGATGAACGAAACGGGTCACTTGGCTGCAGAAGAAGAGGAAGAGCGAAGAAGGGAACGAGCGGTTTGTTTGTTTTTGCGGGAAAGAGTGAGTCGTCGCTCGTCGGATAGGGCGAGGGACCGTGGGAGGGCACGGGACTCACTCACCGTCGAGTCAGAATACCCCCACCCGCTGCCTAGCCATCTGACTCCAGCTGATTTTTTTTTTTTTTTTGTTATTTGGATCGGTACCATTGCAATTTTCCGAAGTTGGAGATACACCATTACAATTCGTCTATTCACAAGCATACCATTACAATTCACATTTTGTCTCAAATATACCACTGCTTACCCCTTGGATGTGTTTTTCAAACATTTTGGACCAAATTACCCTCGTCTCCTTCCCTCCTCTCATTCATCCTCTCACTCTCTCTCTCATCCGCCGGAGCAGGAGCTCAGGGGTAAGCTGCCGCGCAGCTCCTCTTCTTTCCCCACGCGTCTCCTCCTTCCCCTCCGTCCCTCCCTCGGTCCCTCCACTGCTTGCAGCTCGGCATTCGTGCGCGGAGAGCAGCGGCCGCAAGGCGACGTTGAGGCCGGCGGCGGTGAAAACGAGGTGAGAGCGCTGGCGGCCTCCTCCTCTTCTTGGCGGCGTCCTCCTCTTCTTCCCTCCTCCCCTCTGGCGCTGCTCTCCTCCCTCCACGCCCGCGAAGCTGGCTGCGGAGGCCATCGCGGAGCTTGGGGAGTTGGAGAGTCCGGCGGGAGAGAGGCTTGGAGGTGTGGTCGCGACTTCCTCGACGACGATGCTCGCATGCCAAATCGAGTTCCGCCGGCCGCGCGCGCGCACGGCGAGATCCGCCCCGTCCCGATTGCTTCGCTCCGCGTTGGTCGGCGCACGCGGATGGGCGCGAGGGTGGCGGCGCGCGAACGCCGGGCGGGCGCGAGGGTGGCGGCGTGCGAACGCCGGATGGCGTGAGGGTGGCGGTGCGCGGATGCCGGACGGGCACGAGGGTGGAGGAGTGATGAATCGAGGGCCGGCCGTGGGAGATAGAAGGAAGAGGAAGAAGACGAGGGTAATTTGGTCCAAAATTTTCGAGAAACACATCCAAAGGGTAAGTAATGGTATATTTGAGACAAAACGTGAATTGTAATGGTATGCTTGTGAATAGGTGAATTGTAATGGTGTATCTCCAACTTTGAAAAATTGCAATGGTACCGATCCAAATAACTTTTTTTTGATAAAAAGAATATTTTTGGGTGGAAAAACTAGCTCCGGCTGAACTTGAGTAGTCGAATGAATATAACCGTTGATCTAACGCTGGAACGCATCCAATGTTAACGGAATGCACTTTTTTTTTGTTGCGTTGAGCGATTTCCGTAATCAAAGATAGCGTCGCTTTCTCGGTGTAGCAGGCGTTAGACCATCCAACTTCGTATCCTCCTTCAAAACAGTATATTCCCTCCCAGCAATCCAGATTCTCTTCTTTATACTACTTTCTTCCGCACCCATTGTCGGGGACAGACCTGAGGGTCAAAAAAACCGGGGGATCCTGGTTAAAACCTGCAAAAAACACAAAACGCAAACACACCTCAAGCCTAACGCAAAGCACACACACAGCACGGCCCACGCCGCGGTGACCCCTGCGGCCCACCAGAGCGGCCCAGCAAGGCACCCCCTCGAGAAGGTCCGCCTCGCTCGAGGGCTCACGCCCCCTCGAACGAGGTCCGCCTCACTCGAGGGCTCGCGCTCCCTCGAACGGGCTCCGCCTCGCTCGAGGGTCCCTGCCTTCCTCGAGCAGGATCCACCTCGCTCGAGGTTCCCTCACGAGCGCACCCGCACGCGTGCACGAGCATTTAATGCTCTGACACGGCAAAGCCGCGCCACTACTCGCCTGGTAATCACGCCCCGGCGCTGTTCCACCAACTCCCTAGGGGGAGCCCATCCCCGTCACTGTGGGGAACTGTGCGACGAGGCCGGTGTCAGCTCCGTGACACTGTGCCGCCCACTCTAGTACGGCTAACGCACCGCGCCCTCGAAGGGGGGCCAGCCGCACCCTCGAGTCCTCCTCTCGTCACTCCGCAGGGTCAAGCCGTGACGTCAGGCGGCGGGGAGCGCCATCCCCGTCGGCCGCCGGTCCCGTGCGGCCATCCCCGCCCCTGCGGCCGCCACGCCGTGCACTGCTGCAACCACTCCGACGTTGTTGAGCACGCGGGGACGGGACGCCGCCACGCCTGCTACTCCACCCCGTACAGATCACCGCCAACGGCTCCCTCGAGCCCGCCTGGAGACGCCCCGGTCAACCACCACGCCTCCACCCTCGAAGCCGCTCCTGTTCAAGCACAGGGCGCGCCACGACGCCATGACTGGAGCAAGATTCTCCACGACGACCGTCAACTCCCCGATACTGTACGCCACACCATCACACGTAGCGAAATAGTGCAGCACGCCTGTAAATCGCCCTCTCCTTGGTCTATAAAAGGGAGGCGATCCCCCTCGCCGCAGGGGACATGACACCAGACACGGGATAACGGACATCGATCGATCACACGCTCTCCGCCTCCCTCACGATATTGGCACTCACCTCAATCACTCCGCTTGGGACTTGGAGGCCACACCTCCTCTCCCGCCTTGCTTGTAGCCGCCCCACTACAGACACCCCGGTGCGAAGCAATATAGTGCCTCGAGCACACTCCTGCTGGACGTACGGCTCCGGCCGGAACCAGGATAAATCAAGTGTCTTTAGTTGCTTAGCACCGACCATCGAGAGACAGATCTCAGCGCTTATTACTAGTTAGTGTCGGGAATACATTCCGCACCGACACCCATCTTCCTTCATATTCTTCCTTCATACCAACTTCCACCACCTAGGTCCCACTTGTCAGCCTCTTCTCCTTTTTATCTCCCCCACCTACCCCCACCCATCCCGTCTTCCCTCTGGACCGGCCAGAGCTCCGCGCGCCGCCCCCTCCCGCTCCTCCCCGGCCGCGCCCGAAGCTCCGCCGCCCCCACCCGCCGCTCCCCTCGCCCGCGCTAGAGCTCCGCCGCCCTCCCGCTCCTCCCCCCGCTCGCAAACCCGCCCGCGGATGGAGGAGCGGCGGCTCGACGATGACGGCGGCCACTCCTCCTCGATCCGCCCGCCGGTGCCCTCGTGGCCGCTCGCCGGCGAAGGAGAGGAGCGGCCGGCGGCGGGCTCGAGTGGGTGCGCCGGCGGGGGCTTCTCCCTCCGCGGTCGGAGGCGCGGCTGTGGTGCTCCCTTGCCTCCCTTCGAGCTCCGTGCCGCCGCCGGCGGAGCTCTCTCCCTCCGGCGGGAGCTGCTGCAACGATGGGAGGAGCTCCTGCGCTGGATCCTTGGCTCCTCCGCCTGCCTCATCCCTCCCCACGCTCTGGCGCCGGATGCGCGAGATCCAACAGTGGCGAGATCCGGTCGCACCGCTCCTCCCGGACACCGGTGGTGCAGCTCCCCAGGCACTGCTCTCCCCGGCGACGGCGACAAGGTTGCCGCGATGGAGCTCTCCTTCCGTTCCGAGTTCTGGCGCGAAGACCGTGGTCCGGCTGCGTGAGCGAGGAGCAGAGGTGGGGTCCGCGCCACACCAACGATAAAGGGAGTCCTGTACTACGCGGGATATGAAGGAAATGGGAGCATTCCTTGTTTTTGCCGTTAGCCTCCAATGTGCCGCTGCAGCAGTATTTCCGTTATCCCATCCCTCCAAGAGGTTTTCGAGTCCGCTAGTGCAGATGGTCTTACACGAGGAGAAGTCACTGTTTCATGTACAACAACATAACATAAAGAAAATTAAAGATAGAGTGCACGCACGTGCGAAAGCACCGACGCACACGTACAACTTGTGCTACGGACCTACTACTACCGAGTGTTGTGTTGACATCTACGTACTCCGTATTCAACAAACAGTGTCCACACAACCATGCTCCTTAATTTCAAAAAAAAAACAACAACCATGCTCCCCTGAAAACAGAATCCATGCTTCGCCTATATGGCTGTAGGCCTGTAGCACATGGATAGATATCGCTGGTGAGCATACCAAACTGGAAGGAGGGATATAATACGGCCTCATTTGCGATATATAATAAATACTAGGTGCGTGCCGTGCGTTCTTACGGGCATCCAATTATCTATAAGGCAACACACAAAACACACAATAAAAATTTCTCAATTGAAGGCATTACATCCGAAGAACGACTTGAAGTTGAGCGCACGGTTTGATATGTTAATCTGGTAATTTGCCCAAGTGACTATGACAAATACACCCAAAATGACACACTACGTCTATTCAAAATTTACGTCGTGATGCACCGAAGTTATTGTTTACAACGCTTGGTAGACACTTTCTCCAAGCATTTGCTTCATGCGCCACAAGATCCACGAAGAAATTATGTCGCATAGCAAGACTATCCTGAAACATTTGAATATTGTTTGCTTAAAGTCAAAACACAACATGTAATATATCTTTTGTATATTTTAAGATCATGAAAAAGTAACACTTAATAAAGTATATTTATTTACTGTACAGATGTCAACTTTTTTATGACTTTTCCAGCTTGTCATGTATTGCAGAATCAGTCATCCAGTTACCTATTTATTTCAAAGAGAAACAATATATATTAAGCTCCAACCACCGGCACAGAATGAATAACTCATCAGCCCAAATAATATGCTAAGAACCAACTTTTCGTTTATACAAGAAACTCTTCATATTTTATCTTTATATATTCATATACAATTAAATAATACATGACAATATTTCACTTTCGACATCATTCTCACTAATCGTAGCTCGTAAAAAAATCACAGGTAAATACCATAGTATAAAATAGACTTTTGTGTACTCGAATTATTAAATTGACACAAACCATGTCGAGTTGAAACATCATGACATGAAAGTATCATGGATCATTTAGTTTTACCTAAATAGAAAGAGAGAAACAATAAATGGCATCATTTTTCCAAACACGCATTAATATGTAAGATACATGAATAATAAATAGAATATTACCCTACCTACAATGTCAAAACCTCCTTATATACAATATTCTTTGTATACGTGCCATTCAACGGTAGTACTCTTTTTTGTTTTTTGACCGGATCATTATGTTTGCCCTTGCCCTTTGCTTTCTTTTTTGCATCTTTCTCTTCCTTCCTTCTAGCTTCCTCCTCCTCTGCCACAGCATTAGGTGGGAGGGCGAGGATCTTGATGTTCGTTCTGGCTGTGGCTCTAGACATAGCAACATACAACTGTCCATGGGAGAACACAGGTGCGGGCAAGTACACTCCGACATTTGGTATTGTTTGACCCCGTGACTTGTTGACCGTCATGGCGAAACCGAGCCTAATTGGGAACTCGCTTCCTCTTGAATTGAAATGGGAACATCCGATCATCGAGAGGGGCACAAGGGTATCCGAGGAAGGAAAACCCTCTTCCCGCATGCTTTGTCCCAAAACAATTTCGGCATCTATTGAGTTTCTTTGACATGCTCTAACCACCGCCTTGTTCCATTGCATAGTCCGTTTGCGGGGTCTAAATTTCTAAGCGGTATAACCGGGCGTACCGATCTTTAGCTTCGGGACGTGTGGAGGTATCCCATTGGGAGTCAATGTGTTAAGGAACTCCTGAGGATAGTAGTTGTGAGGATCATCAACCGCTTCGTCGAAACTATGGTACACCACCTCCCCACCTTGGAACTTGTTGATCATCTTCAAATTAATATCATCTACCCAATCATTACGTGTTGATAAAATGGCTCTAGAGGTGATGTAATCCTTGTTTGCCATGTTTTCATTTAGATTTGGAAAGATGCTATCAATCAATGTGTCAAGATCTTTCTCGGAATCCCCAGTGTACAAGACACATATTTCGTCAGGAAGACGTACATCACCATCTTCATTAACCTCCTCTGTGCCATTACCAATGCGCAACATATAATCTGCGAACCATGGATCGGTCTGTGCCCTCATGTTGCGCACGAGCTTAAGATGTCGCATGAATTCCCAAAGATGCGACTTTCTCAAGGAAGCACCGACAATTTGAGCCCTGGATCCTTTACGTACAACAGGGAGGACTTGCCTGAAATCTCCACCAAAGACAACTGTCTTACCACCGAACGGAAGATCCTTCCGTTCCATTATATCACGCATGCTATAGTCCAATGCTTCCACAGCTTGCCTCTTTGTCATAGACGCCTCGTCCCAAATGATAAGAGACGCTTGCTTAAGCAGCTTGGCAGTTCCACACTGTTTTGTGAAGCCGCATCCTTGTTTATCATCGAGCGTTAGGGGAATCTTGAAACGTGAGTGAGTCGTCCTCCCACCGGGCATTATAGATCTTTGCGACACCGCATGTAGGCGTAGCAACGAGCAAGCTTGTTCCGATTGCGAATGGTTCCGAGAAGCGCTCTATACAAAAAAGTCTTTCTCGTGCCGCTTTGGTCCATCGACAAAGAATAAGCCACCTCGTTTGGAGTCAATTGTGGACATTATCTCATCATAGGCAGCCCTCTGCTCCTCATTTAGTAGAGACGATAGGCCCACATCTTCTGGATTTGTCTTAATGCTGACCTCCTCAAATATCTCACGAGGGACCGTGATAGCATCATCAAATGCATCATCTATTTTTGGTAAGGGGAACTTATTTATGTCTTTGTCATTATCCTTAGATTTCATAGATTGCACCATGTTCCTAATGTCAATCAAAACCATCTGCTCCACCCAATGAGGGTTTGGATTCTTATGCTTGAAGTCTTCTGCCATTGCGTCAAAGTGTTTTGTCCACAAACCAGTGACATTCTTCGGCTCACAGAACACCAGTATTGTAGCGAACAGTCTACGCAATGAGGATGGCATCTGAAACATAGCACTCTCAGTGAGACAATCATCGAGTGTGTTGTCATCTTCGATCAGACCTGCAGCACAAGCAGCATCACGGAACGAATGATAATGCACACCATTCACAGTCCTAAGATGCCTCCATGACGTCGCTCCCGGAACATGATTTAGAAGTACCCGAAGAAAATAGCGTTCGCCCTCTGCCGGATTCGCAGACACGAGTCTCCCGACCTGGTATGCTGAGTTTTTCCTTGGTTGCCAACATTTATCTTTCACGTTCCAGGTAAAGTACTTTGGAAAGTCACGATACAAGATCCCTCGAGCTTCCGGATGATGTTGGTTGTAGGTAAACCATTCCGTGAGCATCGAGTCCTCGATACGTGGCTTTTTTAAAACTCGTTCAACCTTGTCCCGTGCATGAAATGAAACCATATCTTTGGCGGGGAGATGACATTGCAGCGCTAGCACCGGTGGGTGACACTGGTGTAAGTCAAAGCCGTATATCCTCCACATTGCTTCCGGAGGTCCCACCCACCGGGCCTCTTTGTAGTCTGTGATCTCATCAACGTTCCCGTTGGCATCTTTTTTCCCATTCTCCTTAACAGCCACAGATGCTCTGTCATGGCCCTTGTAGATATACTTGAACAGATATTTCACGGACTTAATGCTGCTGCACGCCTCAACATTAATGTGGCAGTTGAAAGTACGTATGAGATACGGGTTGTACGGGACAACCCATCGATTGTCCAACATGTGACCTCGAACCATCTCCTTACGACAATCATCGCGCCGCCTGTACACTGGGTACGAATCCTTGCCTTGCGACGTTGAATCGCAGAATGGTCGCGGGTAATAGTTCTTGCACGAAGTACGATCCTTTGTGCACGGGCAATTTGGATTAAGCACCCCGCATGGTCCGTGCATCATATGCTTGGTGACCATCTTGTAGAGCTCAGGGTACTTCTTTTTGTCAGGTAGCTCTGCAGTGATAATCGCGTCGTACTGCTCAGGGCAAGTGAGCTTGTACTTTCTTTGCATTATCAGCAGCCAGTGTGCATGCGGCAAGCCCCTCTTCTGAAACTCAATGACATATACGTAGGCTTTTACCTTCCCAAGTATGTCCTTGTACAACAAACGTCGCCTCAACTCCTCCAACTTGGCTCTGAACACTCGAGCCACGAGATCTGGACGGTCCTGCGCGCACTGTCCTGGATATAGCTCATTTTTAATCTCATCCCAATTCGGATTGCACGTCATGGTGAGAAAGATGTCCGGTTTGCCATACTTCCGCACCAGGGCCATCGCGTCCATATACCGACGCCTCATATCACGGGGGCCACCGATGAACGTCGGTGATAGCACGGTACGCTTCCCAACCTCATTCGCTTCTTCCACCCCCGTACGATAGCTGTCAACCAAACCCTGGTACAGGTCAGCCCTCACATTATCTTGATTGTTTCTGATGAAGTCAAGACGCGAGCTTTCAATCTTCACGTAGGTGTCGACGACAAACTGCTGGAACAGACGCTTGCCGTATAGTATCGGGTTGAAAATGCCAGGCCGCATCTGCAACCTGTACGAATAGTAATCACGAACGGAAACGCATTTATTACCTACGGACCCTACACACGGGGAAAGCTATCGGTTAGTATCATGATGCACGATAATTGGGTCATATTTGTTAAGAGGAAATATGCAATTACCTGCTTCATCATCGCCACCCCCCTGAGCACGTTGCTTACGTATCGCTCGGGCTCTGTTGACCTGCGCCTCAGTCACACCAACTTTGGGAATGCAGTTGTGCCACCCGAACTCTCCCCTTGGAAAGAAGAGCGGGTACGAGAGGGGGTCGTAGCAGCCATGATACGAACGGATGCCTTTCCATGACCTATCCTTCCCGTGGAGAACGACACTATTTTCAAACTGACCCCGATGCTCGCTCCCCTCAACCCAAACGGCTGCAACCTCTGACGTTAGAGGCTTGTTGTATGTTCTCTGGTCAAGTTGTTGATCAAGGTTGAACTCGATATGGTAATCGGAAAAATCCTCTACCTCTCCCATAGTGCGAAGTTGATCAGAGTAGGGATTAACACCACTATTGAAGATGTTTACCAGCATACGAATAACCTCTCTGTCTTTCTGTTCAGTCTTCTCACGACACTTGCTGAGCCTATAATCAAGATCAGGATCGTCGTCGTAGAAATAAAGCTCGAGGTGATTAGGTTCATACTTATTTTCTTTGCCAAAGTTTTTAAGATTATGGTAAAGGGCGCCATGCGCACGGAAGGTGTATATGGGACACTTCCGAGTGTCGGTGGTCGCACCATCAAGATTACAGTGCAGAGAAGTGAAGGAGAAGTGCCCATTAAAATATCTGATGTGGTCACGAAAATGCCTGGAATAAGAGTCAGAGGCCGTCCACAATCGCACGAGTTCATCCGGGGGCGTCTCAGGGGTGGATAGATGAATGGCTCCACTACGACAGCAGAATCCCGGCGGTTCATACTCAAACTTCTTGGCATTGCAGAACTCACAATTATCTACTGGCTTCAGCGCGTGACCCTCTTTTGGAACATTGGCGTAAACCCCACAGAATGGATCTGGTGCATCGGGCTCAAGTGTATCTTCATCGTCTCTCGTGAGGTCGCCATTCACGACAGAATCATCATCATCATCTGATAATATTTAGCATAGGTCAAAGGTGTTATATGTAGGTTGTAATGAAATCTCAACGTGAGATAATTGCAGCTCAGTATACCTTGTCCCGCGAAAAGAAACCCTTCATCATCTTCCTCGTCCTCATCGAATATGATGTTCTCATCACCATCTGACACAACCACATGTGACATGAATGGTGAGACGAACATAGGTGAATATGCACAATGTGAACAGGAAGAGCATGCGCGTCATGGACACATACCTTGACAAGGGTATCTGTGCAAATCGCGTGATGGCATAGAATCAGGCTCATTAACCATGGATGGTTGTATCGGAGTACATCTTTCATTACGAGGTTCCGATGCTCCATCAGCCGGAGGGTAGATTTGCGTGACACCTTTATATATACAACATTAAAACAGAGGTTGGTTAAATGTGTATTAACTTATTAGTAGTTATAATAATATATAGGTTGGCAAGTAGTTCACCATTGTCAAGAACACACGACTGTGTTGGCTGACTTGCAATGTTCTCATTTTCAATAGTGGTCCCAAATGTGTTTCTTGCAATGGTGGATTCAAACTCTTGATTACGACGCTTTCGTCGAGATTCTCGTAATCCTGGAGTTAGGTGGGCTGTATGGATAGTGTTGGATAGAAATGTCTCCAGGGTTTCATCTTTCTGTGGAGGTTCCCGTACTTCTACCTCGACATAGACAGGACTGCCACCGAAATCGGGGATCACCGTCTCTTCCGATACTCTCGAGGAAGGCTTAGCGCCAGGAGGGAATAAAAGCTCTGGCTTCCATTGAGGGTTTCTCATGGCGATGGAGTCAGGATGCAAGTTGTTTTCACGTTGTTCCTTGCTCCTCTTTCGATTGTTGATGTTGACTTGCCTCCTACTCTCCTTCACCTCTTCCGGCGTCTTAAATAACCTCTTTGAAGATCGTGCATCACGCCTCCTCTTCAGTAGTGCCTCCTTTGCAACAGGAGACATTTCCGCATAACGTGCCCTCCTCCTCCAACGACGACGATCGCCAGGGGAGAGGTTTTGGTCGTCCACGGGGTTGGGATCAACATTGCCTCCTAAAATCCATACCACCAATTGGTGCTAAGTATAATAGCTATGATGATCCTTAAAAATATACTAAGGACGCACAACAATTAACAGTTATAAGTTTAAATAGCAGACGTTGTAGAAAACAAGAGGTACTGATGCTTGATAAGTTGATATAACATTTGTGGTATGGATGATATGGCCCACTTTATATGTTCTTAATCTTTAAGAGGGAATTAAATTTTTCCCTGGTCATTGTCCAAATTCAATGACCAAATTCTTGATGCAAATATACAGTGGCTTTTGCTTCCTTTTACCCGGCTTTATATCCATTGCTAAATCTAGGTTAAGTACAGAACAACTAACAGGTCGTCCGATTAAACAACAGTTGTTGATACTTAAAAGAAAAAAATTACACGTCACTAATTAGTTAGAAAATAGAAGCTACTTATGCTTGATATAACATTTGGGGTATGGCCTAAGAAACAGAAGCATGTTGTCACCAATTGGTGGTACTAAAAATATTTGGGATTAACAACACATTTACCTCCATCTATAGATGTATCAATGCAACTGTCATTTATGGCTTCACCATCCGCCACCGGGTTGACCAATACGTCGCCACCAGCTATACGAATGAAACAGGTGTTGAAGTCCACATATAAACTCTTGTAATATCAAACTCCAGATAAGACGTACCTGTCTTTTCATTATCTTGAGTCAATTGTCCCCTATGGAGCCATTCATTATCATCGTCCCCATCCACTGATATTGTAATTACTGGTAGAAAAAAGGGCATTAAAATCAGTATTTAAAAAGTAGTATTTGAACTGGGTGGAGTAATACAACCGGATCCGGTATGTACCGGATTAACAACACATCTTACCTTCATCAACACCTTTATCAATGCAACTATCATTAAAGCCCTCACAGATGGTATTTGTGTTGGTCGATACATCGACCCCAGCTACACAAACAGGTGATCAAGTAGGCATCTAAACCCTCGTAACATTGAAAAAGCGAAAAGACGAACCTGCCTGTTGACTATGCTCAGTCAATTGTCCATCTTGTAGACATTCATTATCACCATCTTGTTCCATTGGGACATGCACTTGACCTAGCCGATTACCATCCGTTGGGGCCCTCTTTATCATCCTCCTCTCACGTTGAGCCCCGACTTTTTCATCCTTCTTCTCCCTTGACATTCTTTGCATAACGTTCTTTTTCCCTCGGCCTCTTACGTTCTTTGGAAGCCGATTGTTTTTGCGGCCCATCTACCAAAGTCGGGTTAGACCATAGAAAAGGAAGATGCATGCTGCGAGGACATTTTAATTAAGTTTATTACCTATTTGATATGTATTTGAGACGTCACCAAGAGGGATCACGGACCGTCTCGATGGTGACGGGTGGTCCATCGGCGGTAACAAACTCTATATTCTTGTTATCTAAATTAAACAGGAAATAGATTGAGTCGGTATGATATCACTTGAGGGGAACCCTACCACTCTTAACATGAATCACCGGGAACTCAAGAGGCAAGAAACCTAAAGTGATTAGTGCGGTGCGGTAATCGGGAACTTAAAAAAAATTGTCAATAAATCATCTTATACTCGAAAACACAAAGACTTGAGGGGGATATAAAATATTTTTTATATGGCAATCTACACGGTATTCAATAGTATTTATAGGGCAATACACATTGGTAACAAATTCAACAAATATCCAATCGACGATGCACAAATGTGATCCGGTTGTATTTATCTTTAATAATTATAGTTTCGTGCCCATGCGTTGCTAAAGGCATCCAATTATTTATAGCGCAATACTCAAATCATATAAAAAATCTCAATGAAAGAAAAGGTAATCGTCACCTTAAGTTATCGGTACCACCGTTGCATAAATACATAATCGTCACCTTAAGTTGTCCGGCGAAAGTAATTTAAGTGCGGCCACACTCCCGTGAAGCGCAACACACCTCAACGCCTAATATCCTGTTGTAGCAACCTGAGAATTGTAAATAGTCGATTAATAAAGAAAAGATTTGGCATACAACAAAATAGTATAAGGAACAAATTATAGTGGTTGTTCCTGCATATTGGTACTTTCAACAGTTTTTTTATCATCATTGTGATCACTCTACACATTTGGTACTCACCTGTGCAAAACAAATGATCGGGCAAGTGGAGCATATCCTCGCTCATGCCGAGTCTATGAGATCACTTGTGACCTAAACTAAAGATCGGGCACCAAATAAAAGCGCTACTTCACTTTTTAAGATTTTAAGCTAAGGCAAATCAAGAGTCAACCGTGCTCTACACGAAAGAGATTTCCTAGCCATCCACATCATCCGAATTTACTATAAGAGACAAGTAGTAATCTCAAGAAAAAATGGGGGAAAGGCGGTATTCAAGCGGGCACACTGCCGTGACAGATTTTGCATCCCAATACGAGCCTACACAATCTACTTGCATGAATATCACAAAAGTGTGTTATCCATAAAAACAAAATATAAAGTCGGTTTCGCT
Organism: Cenchrus americanus; assembly: GCA_947561735.1. Classification (NCBI taxonomy): domain Eukaryota; kingdom Viridiplantae; phylum Streptophyta; class Magnoliopsida; order Poales; family Poaceae; genus Cenchrus; species Cenchrus americanus. Next base: position 3,593,674 of record OX387240.1, on the reverse strand, counting down.
AAAAGATAAGAAAAGAAAAATTTTGCGGTGTTGTAAGACGTCCGGAGCTTGTGTGAGAATCCCGTAAAGGGAAACACGACTACTTGTAGGGAAGGCTTTGAATCATTTCACGGAGGAGCTAAAGAGCACGATGGGCGGCAACGGAAGGGAAAGACAAAGGCTAAAGACAAAGAGAAAGATCGGCAAGAAAGGAGGCGGCGAGCCGGGAGACCATGGCGCCGGGCCGATCTCCCTCCGGGCTTTAGGTTCCATCCAACCGATGAGGAGCTTGTGAACTATTACTTGAAGAGGAAGGTTCATGGACTCGGCATCGAGCTCGACATAATCCCCGAAGTAGACCTCTACAAAACCGAGCCTTGGGAGCCGGAAAGTAACCAACAATCCAAGTTCATTCAGTTTGCTCATCCCGATATCTCACATGGCTGAAATTGAAATTTCTTTGTTTTTGGAAGAGAAATCATTCCCGCCTAGCGAGACCCCGAGTGGTACTTCTTTGGGCTAAGGGATAGGAAGTATCCAAATGGATGCCGCACAAACCGTGCAACCCAAGCGAGATACCGGAAATCAACGAGCAAAGATCAGCAAGTCAACTACCGGAACGGACCAATTGGCATGAAGAACATGTTGGTCTGCTACAAGGGTCGAACAAATAGAATATTACCAAGAGCAAGACACCTGTCATGCTTAGCCCCGTAGAACAAGCCCGTATAAAACCCAAAACCTAAAAGCAACAATTTTGGATATGCTTGTGGCTTGTGAAAATATGATCAACATGTCAAATGATTCATCATACTTGCATCAAGTTGGACAACTATGATTCTTTAATCATCTTTATAGTATAAAAAAGTGTGGATGAAACCTTAACAAATTTCGAAACTTTGTCCAAAAAGAAGTACGAACAATTGATATTCAAGCCTACATCCCACTATGTCCGGGTTCCACCTTCCTATGAACCTTAAGTCAATATATAGACAAGGACAACTATACCATAGTAGAACGGTCATTATCCAAAGCTATTAGTGAGTTGTTCTCGAACCATTCATTTACCGAATGGAGTGATGCTTGTGTTGAATGGAGTGATGCTTTGTGTTGTCTCTCATTTAATCAAGCAACAAATTTCAAAATTATCATCGAAAGGTGGATAGAGAGTTCATGGGTTCCAAACCGATGTTTTTGTGTCGAAAAAAGATCACATCCTTATATGGAGAAAAACAAATGCATATATTAATTATAAGTTAAGTTTAATTAGGGATGTGGACTTGTACCATCACTCCATCAATGCACAATGTTAAAAGACTTCTAAAAATGTTGGCGCACTTGCTTTGTGATGGATGGTAATTATTTTTTTCTCGTTATACTCTTATTATTCCTTTTTTCCCAAAAACATGTATTTAATTTTGCTGATTAGAATCGATTAAATGATGATCTTCATTAGGAGACATAGTGCTATTTGCATGCTACAAGGTTTCGGACTTCACCAACTTGGTTAAAGCTTTTGATGTTATTTCAGGTTAAACAAGATTAGTAAATCAATATGCCTAAGTCTAAGCTTGGTGTACAAGCATGCAAAAATATATTAAGTTTGTTATCCCGAGTGGAAATAGTAACCGAGATGGATGAAAAGGTAACTCGTATATCGGCCGGGTTGATCCGTAGCCGGTGGCGGTGGAGTCGCGCGGAGGGCGGAGTTGCGTCGCGGCGGTGTCGTGCGTCGCGGCGTTGATCCGGCCGACGGTGGGGTTGTTGATGTGGATCCGCCGGCGAATTGAAGGCACCGTGCGTCGTGCGGAGGAGGAATGGAGGAGCCAACGACCCGAGGGAGAAGGAGGCGATGGCGGCGTGGGCGTGGCGGCGGCCGTCGTTCACGACGTCGAGGGCGCGTGGGCGAGGGGAGGGATTAGTGGATCGAGGCTCGTGGGCGGGGATCGGTGGATCGAGGCGCGACCGCTCGGATCGGGGAGCGGATCGCGAGTGCCGCGGAGAGGGAGTAGGAGTTGGAGTTGGGGACGGCCTCCTCGCTCCCGGGAGGCGGTGGCGCCGGGTTGGGATGGGATTGTGGTCGCGGAGCATGCGGAGGAAGAGGCGAGAGGGAGGCTAGCGGGTGGCGGCGCGCGGAGGTGCGGGCGGAGGCGGCGGGAGGCGGCGGCGGGGAGCGGGAGGTCGAGGAGCGAGGAGCGCGAGCGTGCGCCCGGAGAGAGGGCCGGCGGCGAAGGGAGGCGAGGAGGGATAGGTGGAGGAATCCACCGGGCGCGGCGGCGATGGCGCGGCCGGGGCGGCGGCGCGGCGGATGGGAGGCGGCGGCGAGGCGGTTTGGATGTCGAGGGGCCGGAGGGGTCGTGGGAGAGGAGCAACGCGGAAGGGGGACGGGGGCGGTTCACGCGTGGGAGGTGGAGAGGCGGCTCGGATGGGGGTGAGGCGGCGGCGGCTCCTCTTCCGTGGATTGGGTCGCGTGGGTGGGGGCGACGCGAGGGAGCGGTAGGGCGACGGGGGGCAGATTCACGGGGTGACGCAGGGGAGGCAGATTCACACGCGAGGGAAAAAAGGACTACCAAATTCTTGTCTCCACTTCATTCTTTTTAGTAGTAGAGAAAAGTGAGCAACATAATATGTTTTCACAGGATATGTTTCGCGTATTTACCGGGAGACTAAAGATAAGCATACCGGTACACCGGCGAGCCACGTCGTTTTCATATCGATTTATATTTTCCTAGAAAAAAGAAAAGACATCATGCATACCAAAAACTCACGGATTTTTAGTAGTACTCCCTCCGTCCCAAAAGAGGTTTTTTATGGTACACAATACCACACAACGGTAGTACGGTGGTATTACCGGTTTTTCCCGATGGGTACAATGGTAATTTGCTTGATGTGTAGTATTTGGAAACAAATTGGTATCTGTCACGGTGTCATCCTTCACCTTCCTCTCCATTCCTGGCTGGCGCTGGCGTCGCCGCCGCAGGCGCATCCTCCCTGCAGTACCGCGCCGTCGGGGCCGAGGGAATCCTCTGGCACACCTCTCCATTCCCGCTCCCTCGCGACCCCGCGCCGGCACAACCTCCAAGCCCCGCGCGCGCGCGCCGCCACCGCGGCATCCTCCCCGCCCAGCCCCGCGGCCGGCGAGGGAATCCGGCGGCGCGCCCCCGCAATCTGCAATCCTCCTGCACTCCCGCGCCGACGCCACCTCCAATCCCTCCATTCCCGCGCGGAGCAAGCCAGGACAGGGGCATCCTCCTCCATCCCCTGCGCCGCCGCCGCCGGCGCATCTTCCCACGCCTCTTCGGGCTCCGCCATCGTCGTCTCCACCCGACCCTCGTCGTCTGCACCTACCCCGCGCAGGTTGGTAACCCTCCGCTGAACACCACTGGTTTGGGATGGGTTTGATTATGTACAGTAGTGGAAAACAGCGAGTAGGAACAATCAAAATGTCCATTATAACTGATAATTTTTATATATATCTTCGGACATGTTTCAGTTTTTAGTTGGTGGATTGGTGATTCTTGTGAGATTATACAACTCAGAGCAGGCCCAGTCTGCGGCAAGGTAATGCCTATACTCCTCTCTGTCTCCCTCCTACCTCTGTTTCTGTATTTCGTTGTTGTTACTGAATTTCTGTCTCTATATGTATACTATAATAAATCTAATGTTCATCCATGATGATTCTTCACAAAGAAGGGTTCAGTATCAGGTCACAGTTGGGGTGGATAGTGACCACCTACAGTGGAATGGGCTGTTTGTGAAAATGAACCGTAAAATATAGAAAAGATGAAAGATGAATTAAAGAAGTTTAAGTAGTTGTTTGAAAGGCATAGTAATATTATTTCAGGCTTCCTCTTTTTAGGAAATATATGGCAGCCACTTGGAAAATATGTCGCTTCAGCACAGAAGTATAGAACTGGTTTAGGAAATTGAAACTTTTGAGCAGATGTAGTGGGTTGGTTGTTCATGAATCAAGATAGATTTCGAAACAGATTTCGAATTGTGATTGATTTTCATATAATATCGTCTATCAATTTGCTGTGAAATGTTTGTTCTTTTGTTTTTATGTAGAATGGATAAAAAAGAAAAAAAACTTGCTATTCTGATCAGTTTGATAATCTAACCTCAGCAATTACAGATGTGGTTAGCATTGGTTTCTTAGGGTGGGATGAAGTAACTGAGTATATTTTTATTTTGATAGGAAGGTTTGCTTTGTAAAGGTTGTGTTGTGTTTATATCTAATCTTGTAGGTTACTGGAATGGATGCTGAAGGGTTTGATAGTCTGGAGCAAATAAATGAGTACAAGAGTGTTGCAGGTCAGACTTTTTTGACGGAGGAAGATTGCTATGATTTTTACAACGAGTACGCATTGAGTAAAGGATTTGGTATAAGAAAAGATAGAGTTAGGTACAAGACAGGCACGAAAGAGGTAATTTGGAGGAGATACATGTGTTCATGTGAAGGGTACAGATCGCTGAAGTTCTTTGGAAGGACAGATAAGATAAGAAAAGAAAGCCCCGTGACCTCACCAGATTCGGTTGCATGGCTAGGCTTGATGTGGAGTGGAGTGAAAGTCTTGGCATATGGTATGTGAAGGACTTTGTGGATGTGCATTCACACGACTTTGCAAAACCACAACATGCACATGTTTTGCGATCTCACCGAGGGCTTAATGATCCCCAGAAGGCTGAGGCAGTTCAGTTGGCGCTGGGTGGGCTTCGTCCATTCCAGATCATGGACGTGATGGAGACGAGCCACGATGGTCCTGGAGAGATTGGATTCATTTCCCAGGATTTGTATAATTTTATTTCGGCGTACAAGAAGGAGAAGATTGAAGAAAGCGACGCAGAATTTGTGTTGAATCATATGCGTGTGATGGAAGAGAAGGACCCGGAATTCTTCTTCACATATAGTAAGGATGCACATGGCAGGTTGAAAAACCTTTTCTGGTCGGATGCACAGTCACAGATGGACTATGGTGCTTTTGGAGATGTTGTTGTATTCGACAGCACGTACCGCGTCAATCGGTACAATCTTCCATTTATTCCTTTTGTGGGAGTTAACCATCATCGAAGTACAGTTGTGTTTGGTTGCGGTATATTGTCGGATGAGACTATCCCATCATATGTCTGGCTGCTTCGTGCTCTACTGCAGGCGGTGCACCAAAAGCATCCAGTATCCTTAATCACTGATGGGGATGTGGCGATGGCGAGAGCTATTGAGATAGTCATGCCTGATGCAGACCACAGATTGTGCAGCTGGCACATAGAGCAGAACATGCTGAAACGATTCCGTGGTGCGAAGGCCAAGGAATTTAGAAAATTCATATACAATGCAATGGATGTTGAAGAATTTGATACGCTTTGGAGAGAATTTAGAGATAACCATAACATCAAAGAAGATAACTTATGGATGAATATGTTGTACAAACTAAGGAGGAAGTGGGCGAAGACGTTCACAAGAGGGAGGAATTTTTTGGGCATGCAAAGCAACCAGAGGAGTGAGAGTCTGAACTCAATACTTCACAATCATTTAGACAGAAAGATGTCCCTGGTTGATTTAATGGAGCATTACGAGTTCCGCCTTTCACGCATAAGGAGGAATGAGATTGAGCTTGATGCGAAGGCACTACTAAAGAAGCCGTTCACCGAGATTGCAGCTCATCCTCTTGAGAAACATGCTGCAGAAATCTATACACCAAAAATGTTCGAGAAAGTGAGATTCCAAATTGAGAAATCAAGCAGTTGGGTGGTGACAGAGGTGACATTCCAGAATGGGTGTTTCAGGTATGAGGTTTCACTTGAAGGAAACATCAAGCGTTTTTTTCACGTCAGTTGTACCTTTGGACCATCATTGGTTGATGTTAGATGTCATTGCCGGAAGCTTGAGCGAGAAGGAATTCCATGTGCCCATGCTATATGTGTCTTGAAGTATGCTCGTACAGAGAGCTTCCCTCCTTGTTGTGTGTGCGTGAGGTGGACTATGAATGCGAAAAGTGCTTTCCCAACAGAGATGCGTACCAACACGCATGTTTGGACAGAACAAATGGATCGTTACCACTCCCTTCGCCGAAAGGGCATTCGTGCTTTATTCAAAGTTTCTAAGAGCCCGGGTGAGACAGAGAGGGTTACAAAGTTACTGGACGATATATTGAAAGAAGACACGGAGGATGCCTGCACCGGAGAGGAGACATCATTTGGGCCATTGCCGGCTCATTTCTCGAAATAGCGAACCGGCCTTGTGGCACGAAAGTACTTGATCCGGTGAAGATTGTTCCGAAAGGTGCTCCGCGATCCAACAACAAGAGGTGGAAGGCAAGCCATGAATTTTGGGGAAGTGTTTGAAAATTTTCAGGTAAGATTATATATATGCGCTGCGTGATTCTTGTAGAGATAATCAATCTGTTGATTTTTGTAGAGACATTCAATCCGAATTTTACAATATTCTTTTTGTTGGATTATAATAAATTGTAGTCCTTTTTGTATGCAGCTGAAGAGACAATAAATTTGCCATAGTTAATGTTTTTATTACCCTTACCCAGGTATGCCCCAACCTGCTTGTCATTGTAAGATTAGGAGAAGCACAGTAATGTTAATATGCATAAGTTTCATGCTTTTCAGGGTGTTGGTTTCTCTAGAAAGACTAATGGTTTCCGGAACTACCAATCTAGTCATGATTCTTCAATGTTCTACATAGGAATGAGGATACTCAAGACACAGGGCTGTCGTGCTGCTTACAATATCTACATGCATGAATCAGCAGGTGGAACAGATTATGTTAACTCAAAAGGATATCGTGTGAATATTTTTTTAAAACTACAGGTCTGGTACTGGGAAAAGGTGTCTATATCTCATATGTATCCTACACTTCAGCAGCCTGCGGGGTACGAACCACCACTCATGCAGTATTGGGATGAAACGAGAGCCAGAGAAAGATGCAAACTAGGACGCAACCATCCCTTTGGAGAAGGGGAGGTAAAAGAATATCGAACTTTATTATGCATCTTATTACTTTATACATACAACAACCTGTATTAACACCTACATTTTATATATTAGATTGTAGATGACATAACAAGTCCGCAATGCCACACAACATTAGAACCTGACATGACAAATGTGATAGAAGCAGAGAGCAATTCAAAAGATACGCATGAATTGAAAATGTTTTTTTTAAATCAGTTCAAGTTACTATCAAATCAAATGGATGGCCGGTTCAATGCACTAGAGAAGCGGCTCGATGTGCAAGAAGGACAACATGTAAGTTTATTAGCATATTTTTTTCCAAACCTTACTTAGTTTTCTTGTTTAAATTCCAGCATTACATACCCTTGCAACTGTGCAGGATGCATACCACTTCAAATCACAATCAAATCAAATAAATGACAGGTTCATTGCACTAGAGAACCGTCTCGATGTCATAGAAGAACAACATGTAAGTACATCAGCATATTATTTTTCATACCTTAATTAGTTTTCATGTTCAAATTCCATCGTCACAAACCCTTCCAAAGGTCCAGGAGGCGAAGCGAGTGGAAAAACCTAAAATTGCCATGATCGAGACGTCAGATACAGACATAGGAAACAATGAAATGGAAGCAAAGGAGGTGGTTAAAGAACATCCAAACAAGAAAGGTACAAGCAGCAACCGACCAAATCGTCAAAAAAAATCCATCCAAGAAACAAACATCGATTACGAGTACAATATAGCCACAAAACGACCTCGCCCCTACAAGAACAAAGACAAAGAACATGTGCAAGATGAAGTTCCAATGCCATACCAACCACATCCAGATGAAAGCACGTCACAAGGTACAAGACTCCGTGTGCGTTTTTTAACCTTTCAAAATAACATATGGGTAATTTGACTCTCTTCTCCAGATTATTTGATCAATGCAGGTGACATGGCCACTGTCGAGTACATCAATTCAGCGTCAACGGATAAACTTTTGTTTCAAATTGGTCAATACACAGCAACAAGAGAGGATCTAGATCGCCTTATCACAACTGACATGTGGCTAAATGATTCGGTAAGTATATATAAATGATTATAAAATTTCCAAACATTAAAAAGGTTTGATTTCAGCATTACCATCTAAATATGGTTTACTTGCAAATGAAGGTTATGAACTCTTACATCCGAATACTAAAAGCACAACCTAGCATCAAGAAGAGGGAAGGTGGATCTACCTACCTAGAATCAACATACCTTTCCACCCAGATATGTCAGGATACTGTTGCTTCATTACGAGATCAAGACGAAACAAGCTTCCGTTTGAAACGGACGTTAACTTATCTCAATCATGAAATGGTACATCTTCCATCCTATTCCAGCTATTTAACATTGAGTTCTAAAATGCAAACATCTAACGAATCAAGTTTTCAGGTATACTTTCCAATCAATATTAAAAACAGTCATTGGTATTTGATGGTCATCAATGGTCCTAAGGGTCTCATTCAGATACTAGACTCCAAAGGGACTACCCCTCGCCGCCCTCAAGTACAACAGCTGGTGAGACATTTGTAGTTTAGTGCTGCGTACATAATAAAACATCATACATGATTACCTTAACTAATAATGATTATATGAATCGCAGTTGCAAGGTTTGCAGAACCGTATCAAACGCCTTGCAGAGCTGCAATTGATTGACAAACATAAATGGACGAACACACAAGTCAAAGAATGGCGACTTGTGGAATGCATCAAACAAAAAATTCAGAGTGACAAGTACAATGCTCATAAATAATTCTCATTATAGTTTCATCCCTACATTTAGTACTTCCTAACTTGTGCAAATACCAAATAATCTTGCAGCACATCATGTGGCCTATTCACATTGAAATTCATGGAGCTTTGGACCGGAAACAAATTGTCTTCCATATTCACACAGGTAAGTTGAACAAAACATTTCAGTAAGCCCATTTGTGCCTAATCTTACAATACTAATAATAACGATAATTTATAATTGTTACGTGCAGAAGGATATGACTAATTTCAGGCTTAAGCTTGCCGTTACATTGGTTAACTATCCATGGAACACAGTTCAAGGAAGCCCAGGTTGGAAACCTAGTGATATCGAGGAGAAATACACGCCGGAAGAGAATGAAAAGAAAAAATAAAATTGCTTCTTTTTTTTCTTCCTTATCTCTAGGATGACTGAACATTCCATTCCAATAATGTTCTTTTCATATGTGTAATAATCAGCAATGCCACACTTACGCTTTCAGTTTATTCAGTTATTCAGTTTAATTACTGATATCCGCGCATAATAAGTTCTAACATACTAGTAGGGCACATGGTTCAACCTTCGTGATAGATGACAAAGAACATACACTAATATACAAAAAAGTTTGTGTCCAAGATCTACAAAAGGTGGAAAATCACAAGGCAATTGACAATGTCTTTTTCTTTCATGGGCGAACCAGATAATTCTTCTGGCCCTTTGAAACAAATTTAGCAAATGAGTGCTGAGAAATAGTGAACGAATTCTAGGTTTTTATCATTCACAAACATTTTCTAACTATATATAGGTACTAAAGGTTGAGTAACATATCCTTGCACTAAATAATCATAGAAGGGCAAAATCTAATTTCCAACAGAACAACAAGTCCATACAATTTGCCACATTGTGGCACACAAACATGTCAATTGAATTTATAATTACATAGATATAGGCAACAACAATTCATCATTCTTCAAATTAGATAACTAATAATCGAGTAATGACTCAAAAATCACAAAGTCAGACCGATAGCGGCTTCTCTCCCAATTAACTAGCAGATCGACACTTGCAAAAAGACTATAACTAGCAGGTAGCCGTAGTACTTTAGTCTCACCAGTAATTATGCCAATAGATTAAATTCCAATATACCCCGAGCTCTCACAGCACCAGGAAACCTATCAGCCCCGCACAGACTGTGATCGTTTTCATACAGCAGGAGGCAAAAGCAAAGGGGAGGAAGCAAAGATCGCACCAGATACTGTGGAGGTCGATGCGTGCGCTGCAGGTGCCGGCGCGCCGATGCTGCCGACGAGGATGGGCAGGCGCACGGTGTTGGGCACTGTGGGCTGCAACGGCATGGTCGACGGCCGCGGGAGGACCCCTTGCACCTGCTCCCTCCACCACGCGGCCTTCGCCTCATCCTCCACCGCCGCCGCCGCCGCAACGGAGAGACGGCGGCGGGCGCATGGTCCACGCCGCTCTCCGCGCTAGATCCGGGTCGCGGTCGACCTTCTCCCTCCACCACGCGGCCTTCGCCTCGCCCTCCACCCCCGCCGCGGCGGCCGCACGGGAGAGGCGGCGGCCGGCGCATGGTCCACTTCGCTCGCCGCGCTAGATCCGGGTCGCGGTCGACCTTCTCCCTCCACCACGCGGGCGTCGCCTCCGCCTCCACCACCGCCGCGCCCGTGCACGGCGAGGCGGCGGCCGGCGCATCGTCCACGCCGCTCGCCGCCCTAGATTCGGGCCGCGCGACGTCCCTCCCCGCGGGGGCACGGATCCCTCGCAGATCCGTGCCGCGAGGTGGCGGCCGGACACGAGCTCGCCGCGGCGGCGCCGCCGGCGGCTTCACCGTCGCCGCTGGATCTGAGAGGAGGGGAAAGCCGCGAGTAGGAAGAAATGAGAAATGAATACGAAGGGATACAAGAGTGTATAGTGTAAACCATTAGGTTGATTTAAAATCAAATCTACAAAATTACTAAATTAAATTTTGTCTGTTACGAATTTGACATTTTACATTTCCTATATTACCCTCGTACAACTCATACGACCTGTTAATACGATCGTACGATAACAAAGAAAACCGGTCGTACAAAATTAATCTAAACCGTCCGATCCTTACATTTAGGTCCTTTTTAATTGCATACGAGTCCTTTTAAAACCGGTCGTACGGGTCGTATTGTGCACCATAAAAAACCTCTCCCAAAAAGACCGTTCGTTTAGAAAATTTATGACATGCTAGTAGTTGTGACAAATGACTTTGCTACCCCTAATTAATATGCATTGGAGCTTGAAAAGAGACATCAAATAAGCATTTCATTGGCTCCATGTGTTTCTCAATGCAATATTTCCTTGGTACTTGTGTTAGTTTAATGAGAATAACATTTACTACAAGCTATATGAACAGTCTTTGTGGGACAAATTTTGAAAGCTATATGAACAGTCTTTGTGGGACGGAGGGAGTACGTAGGTAATTTGACGAAATTGATGTGCTTCGAACATATATGCGTCTCACAAGGTCAAACCATCGAGAATAGCGTTGCATCCACTGAAAACGATGTGATGCGATGTAAGTAACCTTTTCATCATTAGCGTCTAAAGTCATCGTTATTAATTGGCTCGTCCAGCAGCAATTTACCTCGTGTCATATATAGTATAGCATGAATTTGGAGGTTGTAAATTCTTATCATCATCCAACTAGGTGATTCCCCGCGCGTTGCTGAGGAATTTCAGAGAGTTTTTTTGATAAACTACGTTAAAAGTCATGTGAGCGAATGATAGGAACTTTATTCTCCCCGGTATCCATTCTGCTTATTCTGACAATTGCAAACGTGAGACGCCAAGGTCGTGTGAAACTGGAAGTAACAAAAGAAGAAAAAAAATTGATGGACTGCCAAAAGTAAGAATGTCTACAAAATAATTAATTTTCAAAATTAACATAATGAGGATAATTGCATGTTTGGAATGCTAATAAAATTCGAGCATAATGTGTTACCTGGATGACTCAAAGAATCCCAATGCTCTTGCTATTTCCAGAGGAGAGATCAGTTTATATGAACATATAGATATGTGGCCCAATTGTCTTGCTATTTCAAGAAGAGAATCAAATTATATGAACCTATAGATACACGGAGAAAATTCGGAATGTTTTTATGCAAGAGTTCCAAGTGCCAATACATCAAACATGTTGAGTGCAAAAAACTTAATTTATATAAACCTACATATTTGCACAGAAAATTCAGAATGATCCATGCAAAAGTTACTAAAAGACAATAGATCAAACAGGTTGGGTGCGTGAAAGCATTGGCAAGTTTGAAACATTAGCGATGCATAATATAATTGAGTGAAGAACCTAAGTGAATCCAAATGAGTTGAGTGACATATCTCATCAGTAGGGTGCTCAATGGAGTGCGATGCAGTAGCCGTCGCAGAGAAAACAAACGGATAACAATGACAACACAAAGAATGACCAAACACGGCCAGTCCACTGGATTCTTCTCCCTCCCGGTTGTTCCTGTCGCACCAAAACTCGCGAGCATGAAGAATCCTCCCAATACTCGCAGAGAAGTTTCTGCAGAAATGCCCAAGAGTTAGCCCTGCATGAACTTCAATTGACAGCCGATTCATCATTGTGAAGGCTAGCTTGGGCCTCGACTGTGGAGGACGCGGAGGAAATTGCCTCGTCAGACGCCCGATGTTAGGAAACGCAATCGTTGTCGCCTCGTCGGAGGCTCGAATGGAGCTATTGATCAACATCGGCCGTGGACGCTGCACGCTTGACGCCGCTGGCAACACCACCTGGGAAGATTGGAGAGACCGCTGGACTGGAAGAGTCCCTGGAGCCCTACTGTACGTGCCGATACGCGTGCAGCCCGCCTGCGTCGTCCTGCGCCTCTGTCGGCTGGTGCCCATGATTCTCATCAGCTTCGATGCTGCGGGAGACGGACGCCAATGCGTCATCCTCAGGAGGCCGGCAGTCTTGTGGATTGGACGGTGAGTGCCTAGACATCGGGGAGGCAACTGCAGGGTGAGGCAGTTGAGCGGTTCAGTTAAGAATATGAGAGAAAGGCTCTTCGACTGCTGTAGATTGCAGTGCTGAGGAGATATGCGACGATCCATGGTCCTCCGCCAAAGACTATTCAGCCACTGTAGCGGGGAATAAAGAAGAGAAGATTATCTGCCTCTACCGTGGTAACTGTGGAGGGGCGGCGGCGGGCTTCAAGGCGCTGGCGAAGAAGCCTGACATCATCGACTGATGTGACACTCCAGGAATTGAGAGAATGGTACCGTTTATAAAGTTTGTGTGAAATGAAATATGCGACGATCCATCGTGCTCCGCCAAAGACTATTCAACCACTGTAGTGGGGAATAAAGAAGAGAAGATTGCGAAGAAGCCTGACATCATGGACCGATGTGGCACTGCGGAATTGAGAGAATGGTACCGTTTGTAAAGTTTTCCATGATTCCAAATAAGGCCTTGGGCGGTAGTGGGCCCCTTTCATTCAAACTCCCGTGCCGAACGCACGGCCGAGATGCGTCGCCGCGATTCCCCCGTTGGAAAACCAAAGGATAAGAGGCGATAGGCGCGCACGCCCACACAGGCGGAGGCGGGCGCTGAGCCGCTGACGCACCAGACCGGCCGGCCTCCATGGCGACGCCCACCGCGCTCTCCACCTCACTCCCGCACCTCCCGCCCCGCCGCGTCACGCCATTCCCCTCCTCCTTCTCCTCCGCCGCCGTCCCCCTCCACTCCCGCGCCGCCCGGCTGCGGGAGTCCCGCCTCGCGGCCGCGGCCCCGACGGTCTCCGAGGCCCTCGACTCCGCCAATGGCGCCATCCCCACCGCGGCGAAGAGCGGCGCCGCGCGCGGGTACGGGAGGGAGTACTTCCCCTTGGCCGCCGTCGTAGGGCAGGTGAGGAGCTTTTGCCGTGTCTGGGTGCGGCTGTTTGCGTGCTCGATTAATGGTAGTGGACCAGTGGCGGTTCTGCCTCCCGAGTGGTCGGATTAGTGGGCTAGAGGCGTTTCGTTGACAGAATCAAAGTGCTGCTGCCGTTACTGATAGTAATGAATTGGATTAAACTGGCATTGGCATCTCGTTTCTGGCATTGGCATATCGTTTCTGTTCAAGTCTGTGCTCAGTTAAGATATTATGGTGCTAGCGGCAAACTGATGTAGCCTAGTGTAGAGTTGGGAGTCAATGTGGGTATACCGATGCTGTTTTAAATTGAACGGTGGCTGTAGCAAGGGTTCAAAGACCGGACTGAGCCAGCAACACACACACGCAGAACATTTGAATCGACTACATGTCTCTGCGGAAACATTAAGCACATTATCAGGATTTAATGCAGAGTGACGCTTTGCTAATAAAAGTGCAAAATTAATTTCAAGCTTTGCACACTTCCCTTCCATCATTTCATGCATCTAGGTGCGGACTGTTTAAAACTTTGGGTTTGGTTTGACATTTGGGATCGACGTTGCTGTCCAGGATGCTATCAAAACTGCTCTGCTGCTTGGGGCAATTGATCGTGAGATTGGAGGCATTGCCATCTCCGGGAAGCGTGGGACAGCAAAGACGGTGATGGCTCGTGGCTTGCACGCTATGCTTCCACCCATCGAAGTGGTTGTTGGCTCCATTGCAAATGCTGACCCTAACTGCCCAGATGAGTAATGTCCTTCAACACTTTTATTAACTGTGCTGCAAGCATTACTTCTTTCGTCATTCAAATTATATTATTTATTTCTGATCCATTTAATCTTACATGCTGCAAAGTGTTCTTACTATTTTTTTAGTTGAACCACAATCTCTTACGGCTATTTGCTGTTTTGTTTCCGAAATGTATGTCAGCTTATCTGATTGAGTTCCGATTATGGCAGATGGGAGGATGGCTTAGCTGATCGGCTTCAATATGATGCTGATGGTAATGTCAAAACTGAGATTGTCAAAACACCTTTTGTGCAGGTACACCATACGGACTTATTGGTGTGTTATTTCTCCACAATGTTGTAAGGTTAACAACGCTGCTGGTTCCTCTTGACAGATCCCACTTGGTGTGACTGAGGATAGGCTTATCGGATCAGTTGATGTTGAAGCATCTGTGAGATCAGGGACTACTGTGTTTCAACCTGGTCTTCTTGCTGAAGCTCATAGAGGTGTTCTTTATGTTGATGAGATAAATCTGTTGGATGATGGCATTAGCAATCTACTTCTGAATGTCATGACGGAGGGAGTTAACATTGTGGAAAGAGAGGGCATTAGCTTTCGTCATCCCTGCAAACCACTTTTAATTGCTACTTACAACCCGGAGGAAGGATCTGTACGTGAACACTTACTTGATCGCATTGCAATTAATTTAAGGTACCTTTTAGACTGAAAGATTGGTTGCAAGTTTTTGTTTTCTATATTTATTTATTGTGGATTGATTGAGTCAAACAGAATGGCCTTTTTGTGTAATCCTTGAACTACCATAGCCAATAGTTCTCTCATTAGCACACTGTTTCTTGTTTCAGTGCTGATCTTCCAATGAGTTTTGATGACCGCGTTGCAGCCGTGGAAATTGCAACACAGTTTCAGCAGTCTAGCAAAGAGGTCTTCGAAATGGTGGAAGAAGAAACCGAAGTTGCAAAAACTCAGGTACCAAATGATGAAGATAGTTAGCTAGGCTTGCAGCTGTATTCATTTATTGAATCAACACATAGGTTCTATTCTTTCTTGTTCTTGCCTTTTCTTTTGCACTAGTACAATTATCTGAATTACATTGGGTATTGGCATATGAGTTCTTGCAATATATTCGGGGCTCATCAGAATGGTAGCTGTTGAACACACATGGTTACAAACTTACAATGGAGAAACAAATGGCCATATGAAAACTTACTAATATATTAGGCATAATGCAGGACTTAAATCGTAAGAATTTATAAGTTTATTGGTGTCTTAGGGCATGAAAAAATGTTCTATAATCATGATGTTAAAACAAAGAGGAAGGGATTGGATTAAAAGAATGTGGCACCCAGGACTGCTATTATAATGTACTATGAAATGATGGAACCACGTGTAATTCTTTCTCTGAACCACACACTATTGACTAAAACAAGTTAGCACTCCATATAAAAGAGTAATCATGTAGCTTTTCTGTAATAGGAAGTTATTAAATATAAGTCAAATAGTATGATTCATTTATACTTCAATCTGTGTTTTACGAAATCTTGCAAGAGCCATAGAATGTTAGTTCTATTAACCACCTCTCTAAGATGACGGGTATCACCAACTAGGCAACACTTGTATGTGCGATATGTTAATGCTTATCACTGACCATTTTCAATTGGAAACAATGTGCTGCATTAGTTCATAATGGTGGACATTTTTCATTTTCACACACTAGATTTTGTTGCTTCTAAAAAGATAGTATAATATGACAGTAACATTACTACATTAGACTAATCAATAGCTATGATTTTAGGACATCTGTACAAAAGTAGGATCTTTACTATTTGCATAAGACTTTAACACTTTACATTAGATTTTATTTGGAAATTTGTGATGTACCGTTGATCTCACAAGGGGGCCACATGGTCACACAGATAATTTTGGCAAGAGAGTATCTGAAGGATGTCAATATTAGCACAGAGCAGCTCAAATATCTTGTCATGGAAGCTATACGAGGTGGCTGTCAGGTTAGTTAAATAGTCGGACCTTGATGTCTCATATCAGAATTACTTGACTTTAAACACTTTGTAGCACTTAAAATGCATTCTTCTATAAAAACATCATGACTTTGTGTATAATTTCTCCCATGTTCTTCTGTTTACTTGTATTCATAATCTAGATCTGTTATTACCTATGCTGTTGAGTATTATGTAGTAATAGATGATGTCATTCCAGTGGCATTTCCAAATCCTGATGCTATATGGCCTTGCACTGTTGTCTGTCCGCTATACTGTGTGGATCATGCAATTTTGTGCAGTTATATTACTTTTCTTGTTACAACACAATGTTTGTTTGGACATAAATGCCAATTCATTTAGGGTGTTGCTATATCCAGATGTCTATGTGTTATAATCTTAATTCAAAACATACAAGTTTGTTACACTTACCTGCAGGGGCACCGTGCTGAGTTGTATGCTGCTCGAGTGGCAAAATGCCTTGCTGCTATGGAAGGACGTGAAAAAGTATTTGTGGATGACCTCAAGAAAGCTGTTAAGTATACCTATGCTTATGAATTCTTCGTTTTGTAATACAGTAAGATACCTCCCAGAAATTTGGGCAGTACATATTTGCTTGATTCATAGCTTGACCCCCCGTTTTGTTGTAAGATATTTGTATTTTTACTTGACCGCAGATGAATAAAAAACAAATTAGCAAGTAGCATTGTGTAGTCCACATCATTGGTGCGAAAAATTCCGAAGTGGTCAACCAACAAGTTTAACATTTGACACGCCTGGTACCTCCTTGCAGGTAGAGCTAGTCATTCTACCTCGCTCAATACTATCTGATAACCCACAAGATCAACAGCAAGAGCAACCACCCCCACCCCCACCCCCACCGCCACCACCTCCAGAAAATCAAGATTCTTCAGAAGACCAAGATGAGGAGGAAGAGGATGACCAAGAGGTTGATTTATTGTGTTGAAAAAACCTTGCTCCCCTTTTTTCATTTGTTTTATTATAGCTCATAGCTGTTTTGTTGGACAGGATGACGAGGAAGAAAATGAACAGCAAGACCAGCAGATACCTGAGGAGTTCATATTTGATGCTGAAGGTGGTTTAGTAGACGATAAGCTCCTTTTCTTTGCTCAGCAAGCACAAAGACGACGAGGAAAAGCTGGGCGAGCAAAGAATGTCATATTCTCAGAAGATAGGGGTCGATACATAAAACCTATGCTTCCAAAGGTATATTATTGATCTATTTGTCATTTAGTTCTTAATTAAGCACCAATACTGCATTGTTCTCATGTATACCTTGCTTACCTTTGGATTGACAAAATGGCCTCCAATCTAAACAATTATTTCTGTTGTAGGGTCCAGTAAGGAGGTTAGCTGTTGATGCTACGCTTAGAGCAGCCGCGCCATACCAAAAACTACGCAAAGCGAAAGATAGCGACAAGACAAGAAAGGTTTTTGTTGAAAAGACTGACATGAGAGCCAAAAGAATGGCTCGAAAAGCAGGTGCTCTGGTATGTCACTTATTCTCTGCAGGTTTGCTTGTGCAGTTTATGGGGCTCTGTAATTTATATTGCTCGCGTGTTTTGTGATAGTCCAATACAATGCATTATACTACCTGTTTGCTCGTCTACTCTGGTTATGGTGCAGACATGGCTGTCCAGTGGTAGCCCACTCATGAGACTAACAGCTCCTCTGGTTGGAATTACCTCTTGACAGGTAATATTTGTTGTGGATGCTAGTGGTAGCATGGCACTGAATCGTATGCAAAATGCAAAAGGTGCGGCATTGAAGTTGCTTGCGGAAAGCTACACCAGCCGAGATCAGGTACGCATTTTACATTTACTTCATGGTACACCCCGTGTGTCACCTCGAATTGTTCTTCCCACTGGATATGGTACATCCTTTATTCTGTTTGTGGTCAGGTGCGTAGTTTGTATACCATCAATGCTTAGATTGACCCGCTTATTCTTGCGTTTTGTCATCTGTCTCAGGTTTCAATTATTCCTTTTCGTGGAGATTATGCTGAGGTTTTGCTACCACCATCAAGATCTATAGCAATGGCCCGGAAACGTCTTGAGAAGCTACCATGTGGTGGTGGTTCTCCCTTAGCTCATGGTCTCAGTACAGTAAGAACTAACCATTGCCTTGAAGTATGCTATTATGCTGTGCATGATATGATGTTACATTGGGTTTCTTCTTCAAGGCTGTCAGAGTGGGTTTGAATGCTGAGAAGAGTGGGGATGTTGGACGAATTATGATTGTTGCAATCACCGATGGAAGAGCTAATGTATCACTGAAGAGGTCCACTGATCCAGAAGCTGCTGCTGCTTCAGATGCACCAAGACCTTCTACTCAAGAATTGAAGGTACTACTGCTTTGCTAATATCTACAAAGTAGTAAGATATGGAAAGTATCAAGTTCCAACAATGATGGGATAGTATGTGTAACTGCCTTTTCATTTTTTTTCCACTGGTCTAAACCAATTCCAAATTGCCTTCTTTTAGAAGTTTATGTAGACTATTCAAAGCTAATATGATTTATTTATCTTTTCCAAGGATGAGATACTTGAGGTGGCTGGCAAAATATACAAGGCGGGAATGTCGCTTCTTGTTATTGACACTGAGAACAAGTTTGTATCTACAGGATTTGCCAAGGAAATTGCAAGGGTTGCCCAAGGTACATTCGGAATGGCAAATCCATCAAATGCTTCCGACACCATTTTTTCCTTTTTTTGACCGTCTTTTTGAAGTATCGCAACCATTCTTTAACCCTTGCCGAACTGTCCTGAAGACCCGAACGTGACCTTTTTGTCTTACCATGCACAGGAAAATACTATTACCTGCCCAATGCTTCAGATGCTGTGATTTCTGCTGCCACCAAGACCGCTCTGTCAGACTTGAAGGGTTCATGATTTCCGACTGGGGCACCCCAATTCTGTACCATACCGTATATGATGAGCAGCGAACCTTCGTTTGTGCAGTAACCGTGTTGCTACTATGTTCAAGAGGTGGGCGTTTTCGGCTCGCGTCTTGTGACCAATTTTGGTGTAGGTCTGTAATACAGGAAAAGGATTCTGAGCATGGCATCGTGTAACGACTGAAACGCCCCCTTCTCCCTAATGTTTGGCAAATGTAAATCTGTCGCTTTTGTGTTGGGTGACCAAAGCTCGAGTAAGAGTGAGTTACATGCTAAGAAATTGTTCTTTGTTTGATGGAATGGTTAAAAATGTGAGACCCCTGTTAACTGCAGGGCATTTCTGCTTTGACTCGAACATCCGACAAGAGAACCTCAAGTCCTGAACACTGCGCCGGACGGTGGGGATTAATGTCGGGCCCACCTGCCAGTTGGTAGGGCAGGGAACCTCATGTATTCTGGCGCGAAACCTAGAGAGAGAGAGAAGTGGCGGGAGAGAGAAATTGTTAAATCAATTAATTATATTATATTATTAAAAAACTGAAGGAAACGAGCAGACGACCCTCCCGCGCCCCGCCTCTTGCGCCTCTTCCCTTCCTCCCGTGGCGGCGGCGCGGCGACTGCCCGATCCGGCCGCCATGTCGACCTGCGGATACCACTCCCCGTGCTTCTCCGAGGTAGCGCCGCCCCTCGCTCCTCTCTCCACTCCTCCGCGGCCGAACGGATCGATTGCCCCCTTCGCATGATAGGGTGGAGCTCTTGGACGGGATGGGTACTGGGGAATGCTTCCGATTCTGATTGCTTCAAGTTTTTCCAGGATGTTGCTTGGCTCCCGCAATGGCTTCAGCCGCATCGGCCGCCGACGGTCGGCGAACACCGGAATCACAGCACAGGCGTTTCGTCGCCTTCTTGCCAGGTGCGCTCCCCTTATTTTCTGCATTTAATGTGGTGGGAAATTTGTGGATTCGGCGCTGTTATTTTGATTGCTGGGGATCTTAATAAAGCATAATATATTTTTTAGTTGGAAACGACTACTGAATCAGCCCCGAATATAGCTGTCAGTTTTGATCTGATGTCTGGGTCTCTTCCTTGAGTCGCAGAACTGTGTGTTTATCGGAGACCCTTCACAGGAGCCTCAGAATTGTCAGAATGCCACTGCAAATGCTGATGGTTACAGTGGGTTCATCTTGCGTTTGTCAGGAGATGAGGAGACAGCTGCAAGCACACCAATCAGCAGCAATGTAAGATTAAGATGCCATTCCTCTCTACTTTGATAATACATCCTTCGTAGTGCTATTGTAATAGTACACGAGCCTTGAATACTGCACATATATCAATCTTGAGATAACAGAGCCTTTCGGTAGTAGAGTGCAGCCTTTTCAACCCACTTATCTCTGTTTTGCCAGTTACGTTACTGCGAAGGGATAAGTAGGATTTTTTTTTATTTTTTGGTTTCCACTACATTTTCATCTCTACTGTTGACCTTTGTTCATTTCGAAATCTGCTTGTAACTTTTAGTAGTGTGATGTCTGTTACTACTTTCATAAAGTTGACTTCCAAGTTACTTTTGATCTGCTGATCACTGACTGGTTGTTTTCACCTTGCTGGATTGCATATTGGGTTCTGAAGTTATTGAATAATAGCTATTTTGAATTGAGTGATAGATGAATTATGTACTTGCTCTCTACAGCACATATTAAATTTCCTCTTGTGTACTAGTGTTATAACGTCCTAGTTACCCTCCCCACCCAAAAATCTTTGCAGGTACTACCTTTCTCTTTGCGCCTTTCTTCCCAAAGTGCTGCAGAACCATTCCCAGCCGAAGGCAACAATAATACTCTGATGCCAAACTCTGGTACACTGAAAGGTCCAATAGAGGCCATTGTTGCTGATGGTCAAGAACATGAGGTCAATGCTGGGTCTCGGAATCAGTTTGGTGCTAAAGATTATCCAAAGGATAATCGTACAGGAGTCTGTAAAGTGACTAGCAAGGCAGGCAGTAGACCACTTGATGCAAACATAGATAAAAGGCCTGCTGCATCTGGAGGAAAGATTGATGTTCAGAAGCTCCGTAATGCTGATGTAAATGATGCAATTGAACTATCTATTGCTGCATCTGAGGCCATGGTGATTGCAGAGATGTTACTTGATGATTCTCAGTCTGATAAATCGGCTGCAGCAGCCATAGAAGCTGCTCTACATGTGAAAGTAGCCCGGAAACAATTTTACTTTGAGGAGACAGAACATGCTTGTGGATCCTCACAAAATGATCTTGACGAGACTGATTGGCTTGCAGAATTGGATGAGGCTGAAATGATCGATGTATTCCAAGATGTTGGCCTGTCCCCTGTTCATACTGCTTGCTCATTTCAGGATCAGAACACAGGTGATTTGAAGCTACAAAGCTCCCATCCTAGTTCTCTCCCATGTGGTGCTGACGTACACACCTTTGGGAGTTGTTCTTCTGAGAAGCAAAATAAAAGATGGAATAATGAGGATGATGATAGTGATGACCATGTATCCAATTCTTTCCCAACTAATCAGTCAGCTGGAATGCTACCAAATGAATCAACTCCATGCTCTGTTTCTTTAAAGCAAGCAGCACTAGGTAAAACATTTTCATGCTCAAGAAGTAAGAAAACTGGCCTCCAGGTGTCAACTGAAGACAATCCTGCTTTGCATGGAGCCTCAGGGGCCCTAGTAACATGTCAAAATATTCATAAGGTAACTTTGCTACATATCATCTTTTTTTTAGTGTCATATGGTATCAATTGATATATATCTTTCTTATCTGCATTCTTCATCTTCTCATTACAAGCATACATCTATTTCCAGGATGTTGGGAGAGTTTCTGCACAGATGAATGTTGGTACAAAGAAGCATGTTAAGGGTTTATTTGAGAAAGAAACTAGCTTCATTTCTGAGTCGATTAGTGTGGATGAGTGCTGTCCTACACCTAGAGCACTGTCGATGGAAAATGTGGCATCTTCAAGAGCATCCTTTTATTGCAGAACTGAAGCTTTCCATGAAGAAAAACATGGTGCTGAAATTGAAGAGCTGTGTTGTCAAGTAGTATGTTCGAGCTTGTCACATGGAGATGTGGATCCTCTATGTTCCATTGTTCCATGTAGCATATCTTGCGATGAAGGTCTTAGTAGCCAGGCTCCTGTGTGCAAACAGAGTGAAGGACATGAAGGTCCCAGTAGCCAGGCTCCATTGTGCAAAAGGAGTGAGGGCAATGAAGGTCCCACTAGTCTTGCTCCTGAATGCGAACATAGTAAAGGAGAGGAGAAAGAATTCACGCATACCAATGATTCTCCAAGGATACAAGACCTGGATGGGGAGGCTGGTCCATCTTGTGTGCCTAAGCCACTTAAGTCTAATGTTCCATTCAGGCGAAGGATATACAGTTCACTGAGGCCTTTTAGCACAATAGTGCCTAAGTCAAACATATTTGGTAGTGCTTCAAATTGCAATGCTGATTTGACGGCTTGTCAGAAGAAGAGATTCAAACCAATTACTTTAAATAAGAATATACAGCGAGTGCAAGCTGCTAAACACTTGATAGAAAATAATCTTGAACCTGAAAGTTTGCAATATTTTTCTGCGGTTAAGAATAAGCCATATCATCCTCAGGATGACAGTGAGGATCAAATCAGAGAGCAACAGGTCCCACGGGAAGTCGGTCGGTCATCAGTAAATTTGAATAATGGTCAACAGTGCCTTAAAAGAAAAAGGGTCCAATTTTCAGAAGCAAAACCTAGTAGCATAAGAACCAAGAGCAATAGAAGGATGCTTCCTAAATCTAGATTCAGTCGTAAGTTTTTTTTCCTTTTTCTTATTACAACCAGTTCAGTCTGTTGAGAGGGATCCTAACATATCCTCAGAGTGGTGTCTGCAAAAACATTAGTTCCTTCTGGTGATTGTTGTTGTGAATCCTTGCAGGATCAGATAGCAGAATAGAAGAGAAATTTAAGACCAGAGAGTACCATGATAATAATGAAGCCACATTTCAAGGAGTAGAGTTTATATTGACTGGGTTTTCTAATCAGAAGGAAAAAGAAATTGAGTCGCTTATACGGAAGTGCGGAGGCTATGTTCTTTCTAAAGTGCCACCCTTTCTACTTGATAAAAGAAAGAACATGGCTGATGTTCCAAGCTGGAAGCCTCCCATTGTACTTTCCCCTAAAAAGGTTTGCTATTTCATTATCTTTCCGATTTTTGGTGCCATTTGTTCATTATGAATGTCTTTTGTAACTGCATAATGTAAGAATCTGATAATATAGTCATATACATTTAAAAGTGTCCATTTATATGTGTACTTTGTTACATTAACAATTCCAGGCATTTGTTGCATCAGGTATCAACAGCTAAATTCTTATATGGCTGTGCCATCGATGCCTGGATGTTGAATCCCAATTGGTTCTTTGATTCTCTTCAAGCTGGCGTCCTGTTGCCACCTGGAAAGTAAGGCAAACTCCTAGCATTACTACATATTAATGGAGCTTCTGTGTACGAATTGCACGATGCCTATCCTGTGAAAAATAGTCTTTCAAATTTCTACTTCATATTTATTCATGAAGTTTCATTGTTCCGTACCTTTCTTGGAATATTCAAGGCAAACTTACCCTAATACTACAGTTATGGTGTTTCTATAAGATTTGTGCCATCCTTTAATAGTTATGTGCAGTATCTCAAGGCTTACATGCTTCCTTTTCTTTTCTCTGCCAGACAACTCTAAGTGAAAGACATTGCCATATTTGAAGGGCCTGACCGTTCTAGCTTAATGTGATTATGTCAACCACCATAAGCTACCTAGCAGTTATGTTCTAGATTCGGTCACTGGTCTGATTAAGCATTTGTTTCAAACTTTCGATGAAAACTTTACACCATATTTAAGTCTAGATGCTTTTATGTGAGTATATTGAAAGCCGCTCAATTTTTCTTCTCAAACTTAGTTGCACTTGTCTGTAGAGGTTGCATTTCTTGAACTTCTTTGATATCTAATAATTTAGTAAGAAAATCTTTTACTGTGTTGTCCATATTAATACGGTAATAATCTTCATCCCATTTTATATCCCTTAGGTATTTAATTCGACGAAGGAATGCTCAGAAGCACAGTTTGGCAGTTGGCCACACACTTCACCCAAAATGCAACGCATTGATATTTGATGGAATAGGATTCTTGATCCATGGCAAAATCAGCTTCTGTTCAAAATTTTCCAACATTATAAAGGTATATGTTGCATCATATTCCATAATAAAAATAATAACAATTAGGTTCCATTGGAAAGCCTGGAAGTTAAACAATATTCCTATATGTTATTGTGTGAAATGTGATGTCGTATCAATTTTTTAGTTGACTTTCCTTTATGGACTAGAAGAACCTAATTTTCGTCTCAGTGATCATTCAGTGGTATAGCTTGTCCTTTCTTTTAATGCGATTTCTTTTCCATAGCATGGAGGCGGCCAAGTTTTTGTATCTCTTCAAGGATTAGTTGAACGCTTGAAGGATGGAAGTACATCACATGGAATCATTCTTGTTGCAAATGAAGCTAGTGCATCTCGTCATCTAAGCCATTGCGGGTTGGAGCATGACATAAAGACAGCGGTTAGTTCAATGTTTAATGTAGCACATCCCTTATCACAAACTTTTGTTGACCCATTATATTAGTCAGTCACATTATTGCTTTTGGCCTTATAGAAAAATCAGTAGTAATCTGAAAGGCTTTATGCTTGCTTTGCTACTTCCAGAAAACCAATGCAGTGCTTTAATCATTTTAATGGTCGTGTATTTTAATGGTTCTATACACAACCATTTTCTATGCATCTGATCCCCATTTTTCCTTGCAGCCAGCAAGCTGGATCATAGGCAGTTTATTTTCAGGTAAACTGATCCCTTTCAAGAAAGATCGCTGTGCTTCATTCCGTCGAATCAAGATGCCATCATTCCATCAACAAAATGTATATGACATGAGTCAAGAAATATGACCTGCGCATAACATTGTGACATTGCATGGGCATGTGAAGTAGTTCTGACCAAGACATGGCTGGTGCACACCTCTTATGGGGAGACAGTGGAGTTTCTAACAGTGCTTTTTTATCACGCGGAAGCTCCTCTGTCTGGCGCCAAGGCTGATTTCTGTGGAATTTGTCATGAACGGGAGCTAGAAAAACAGAGCACTCATCAATCATGACATTGGGTGCTACTGCCCACACTATATATGAGAAAGGTTCGCTTATGGGGAGTAGTGAGAAATATTCCTCATGGAAAACCCTTGCCCATACCGAGGCTTAAATTTCAGAGAAGCGTGACATATATACTCCGTATTTCTGAAATATGCATGCAAGCATATAGTAGTGGATGTTCAGCCCTTGACAAAATCAGCCAGGAAGCAAAGTTGGTGATGTCCAGAATCAGTTACATGTTGTAAATTGTTCCACAGATGTTGTAACCTGCAAGTTTGAATACAAATACCAGATACTAGAAGATATTCCCTGGTTCTAGTCGTCACTTGAGAAGCGCTGCCTGTTGTTGTTCACTCTTAACTGTACCATCAACTGCCCTGATCCATTGTATCTGTAAGCTGTAAGATGTTGATTGACTTCACAGTTTGTCATGTGTGCAATAAAAGTCGACGTAAATTGAAAGTCTTCATGTGGTGCGTGTCTCGGGGTAAAAAGATCGGAACAAATTGCATTACAGTCATCGTCCAAGACTCCCATGTACATTGCAAACTTTTCAAATTTTCTGAAGGGGAACCAAAATATGCAATTTGCTTTTCCATTATAAAAAAAAAGAAACTCTGCCAGCTGCCAGCACTATGAAGCCATCAGACGCAGTAGTGGCAGAGACGTGGCCATGTGGTCCCATTTTCGCGGCCCACATGCATAGACTGCGGGGTTGCCCACAAACCGTTCGTCAAGGCCTCAACTCCTCTCGTTCCGGGCGGGCGCGATCGGCTTCTGCGGCGCCGGCGATCACCGTCGACGACTCCTCGGAAGTAGCGTTGATTCTTCTTCGGAGCAGAACAAGAGCCCCAACCGACGCCGAATCATGGTAACCCGCCGCCTCATTTCCTGTTCGAAATGCACGCAATCCATCTTTGTTTTCTCATACATCCGTTTGGCGCGCGCGCGCGTTCTTGAGGTTTCGTGCCCGCGAAGAATTTTTCTTCGGAAGGAAAAGGGATAGATAGATGCGCATGTGGATCGAGGAGCGGCGGAGCCGGCCGTGCAGCCCCCGCCGCAACAAGCTGGTGAAGGCTGGGGCATTGTGGCTTGACGCGTTCCGTGTCTGAACGCTTCTTCGTGCTCACCTCTCGGACTGCGGCAGCTTGCAGCGGCGACGGTCCGGCGGTCGCCATCGGTGGATGCCCGTGCTCCCTCCCCGCCTCCCCGGCCTTGACCTCATCCCTAGGCACCGCGGGCTCGCAACGCGCCGCCACTGTTGCCCCGGCAGTGAACCAGAAGGAGAGGCTCGAGATCGAGCACGGCGGCGGGCGGGGACGGGGGAGAGCGGGAGGTCGGCGGCGGGATCGACCTCGCCAGTGTGGAATAATTGCAAAAAAAACCCTAGATCGGATCGCGATTAATACTCGCGATTCAGTTATTTACATAACACCCCCTGATTTGGTTCGCGATTAATAATCGTGATCCGACTATTTGCAAAATACCCCATGGTTTGGATCGCGATTAATAACCGCGATTCGAATATTTGCAAAAATGCCCCTGGTTTGGTCGGCATGCTCTATCGCCCCCCTCCCGCTCGCCCGCCGCCGCCTCCTCCCGCTCGCCCCCCGCCGCCGCCGTCCTCCCCACCGGAAGGGCCAGGCCATGAACAGCCATTCCCTTTCTCAAGCCGTAGCGCCAACCAGCTCCGCATACATGATACATCTCACCCGCAGGCCGCAGCGAGGACCGGAGGGGCGGAGGCACGCTCGCGGTTCGACGCATCCGGTTGGAGCGACCAGCCGGACGCTATGCTCGAGCTCGAGCCTTTGGTGGGCAACCGGGCATGGATGCTTGGCCTGTGCCTGATTGCAAACTGGAGACTGGGAAATCCGCCCATACGTCAGGGCAATCACACTGTTTTCTGAACTTGATCAGGGCTGAACCTGGGAAATTGTGTTCATCATGAGCTCAGGAGGCAGACCTCGAGTGTAGCCTGCCTACCTGCCTGCTTGATTTCCTTGTTTTTCTGTCTGATTCATGCTGATGAAGAGAACTGAACTTCGTGTAGAAAACATAACAGTATTGCTTTGCCTGTCAGATACATTTTGTGCTTCTCATCAGTAGGCAGGGGAAGGTGAGGCTGACAAAATGGTACACTCCATACCCACAGAAGCAAAGATCCAAGGTATGAGTACATCAGCAGGTTTGCACTGCAGTTTATCATTGTTTTGACTGGAGCCTATAGTATCTTTCATGCATCCTATGGTGTGCAAAGGACTCAAACACATGTTTGCTTTCATTCAAAAGGTAATCAGAGAAATAAGTGCGCTCGTACTGACGAGAGGCCCCAAGCTGTGCAATTTTGTTGACTGGCAAGGTTACAGAGTCGTGTACAAGAGGTGAGGAGTCCTTCTGAATGATCGTTATGGAAATTCCATTCCTAACTGTTTGTAACCAGGAAATGGTGAAGATGCTCGCTAATGTTACTCATCTGAAACATAAAACTGATTATTTCAAAAAAAAAACATAGCACTGATTCCTGATTGCCTGCCTAATCTGTTCCTGTAAATACCGAAGGTATGCTAGCCTTTACTTCTGCATGTGCATTGATCCTGCTGACAATGAACTGGAAACTCTTCAAATCATCCATCACTATGTTGAGATATTGGACCGGTACTTTGGCAATGTAAGATCTTCACCATCCCTTGCTTACTTTCCCAGTTCTGACACTCATTTACCTTATGGCTTCTGTCTTTGTGTCACATTGCAGGTCTGTGAGCTAGACCTGATATTCAATTTCCATAAGGTGTGAGTTTGATATGTTTACGAATTGTGTACCTATCTCAAGTTTGCTAAAATGGCAAGGCATTTCAATTTTTTTATTTTTGGATTGCAGGCTTACTTTATATTGGATGAGGTTTTGATTGCCGGTGAACTCCAAGAATCGAACAAGAAAGCAGTTCTGCGCCTAGTAACTACACAGGTAGCTCATCTATCTCTTCTGTCTTGAATCGGCAAGAGAATTGAGTACAATATAGAATATGGACTGGAATGGTATTTGGAGCTAAAAAGTCAGAAACAATGAGGATTTTTTTTTGTCAACGACGAGGATTTCTCAATAAACATATTACCCTTATCCTTCTATACTATTTCTCTGCTGGAGTACTCTGCCTTGCCTTTCATGGCACAACCATGCGGATTCGCTAGAGACAAACTTTTAGAAAAATGCTTATGATAATCTCTGTACCAGTTGAACTGTGCTAATTTCTTGGCAGTACAATGAAAAGGATAAGCCAGCAAGCATATTCATGTGCTCATGTGAGATGCACTACTGGTTGCCACTAAGGATTGGGGTGATGATCTATCATGACATGGTGGAATAAGCGTGTGTGTTTTTTTTGCAGGACGCTTTGGTGGAAGCCGCAAAGGAGGAGGCAAGCTCATTGAGCAACATAATTGCACAGGCTACCAAGTAGAGCACTTATGTCTTGTACAATCATTACCCACAGCCTCAGAGCATGATGGTAACTTAATCAGTACCATACAGCAACAGCTTTCACTCTTAGTTTTCCTCTGTTTCATCTCTGCACTTTGCTCAGAGATCTGTCCTCCTGTCTGCATAGAGCTTTCCCCACCGCCTGTTTGAGGGAAATGAAAAATATCAGGAGTTGTATCAAGCAAAATAGTGCGATACTTTGGCTATCCCAAGTCTATGGTCCCTGTTCACCTACTTAGCCAGTTTCTATGGGCTTTTCCCCCAGCCTCTTGGTCAGATATCTTCCTTGCAAATTTCTTCTCTCTTTTTTTTTGGTTTGCATATGCTTATGTTTTATCTGCACTTTTGGCTTTGTTCTAGCAAATCAAAAGAGGAAGGAACTGAACCTTTGTTTACATCATGGGCTAGTCACCCATGAAAAAGTTCCCCAAAAAAGTGTTCGAATTTGGTTTGCTTGGATCAACGCCACGTGCCGCCTGAACAAGAGATGAACTCAACCACAGTGCAATACACGCGCATTGCCCTGAAATTGCAACTGTTCCAGAGATTTTATTTTATTGTATTTTTGCCATTGCTCCTTTATGCCAAAATTAGGTGAAGTGCAACCCAGGCCAAGCCAAGCCAAGCAGGGAGCGGAAGCAACAAATTAAGGTGCAACAAGCAGGGTCAACAGCAAAACAATCCCCGATCCGTCCACCACCGCCAGCCACCACTGTATCTCCTCCGACGGCGACCCGGCACCAGGTCGGCACCATCCCGGCCGTCCGTCCCCTCCCATGGACGGCAGGAGGTCGCTGCCGGGAACGGCGGTGGCGATCTTTGGCTGGCGGCAGCATCCCTTGCTCGCAGGACTCGTTTGCTTCTCAGCTCCCCCCGTGACGGGTCAACACGTCGTACGCGGGCCACCACTCGCCTACCAACAAAATGAGATGAGACTTTCTCTCTAGAGCACTGAGCACTCACTCCCTCTCTCTCTCTCTCTCTGGATGGATGGAGATGGAGGTAGCAGCAGCCTAGCACTCAGCAGCTCAGCGAGCTTCACTTTCTCTCTCTCCTCAGAGGAGGAGGAGGAGGAGCCTTTGCTTGTTTATTTATTCCTTCTCCCCGGCCGGCTGGCTCTCTCAGTCTCAGCTCACTCATCACCCATCCCCCATCCAGCATCAATCCGCTCTCTCGCTCTGTTCGGGTCCAAGTCCTAGGAATGACACAGCGCAACAACTCGCACCACCACTACCGCTAGCTAGTAGCTGCGCAGTAGCTACCGCTGCTCTGTGGCTTGGGCGCTTGGCTTTGCTTGCTCTTCGATCTGCCCACTCTCGAGGAGGCGTGAGGGGCATCGCAAGAACGAAGGCTGCAGCCGGCGGCGGCGCGCGCGCGCGCGGCGATCGATCGATCGAGAGCACGCATGTTCCCGGCGGTCGAGGTGTCGGCGCTCGCCGGCGCGGCGGGGCGGCAGGGCGAGGGCGGCGGTGTCATGCCGATGGCGATGCTGCCGCCCTTCTTCATGGACTCCATCTGGCCGGCGGCGGCGGCGGCGGCGGGCGTTACCGCTGGCGCCGCCGACGACTCCGAGGAGGACGAGGCCGCGGCGGCGGCGGCGGCCGCCGTCGCCCACGATCGCGCGCTCGCCGCGTCGCGCAACCACCGCGAGGCCGAGAAGCGCCGGCGCGAGCGGATCAAGTCGCACCTCGACCGCCTCCGCAGCGTCCTCTCCTGCGACCCCAAGGCACAGACGACACTACTCTCTTCCTAGCTTGAATCTGCCGTCAGTTTATTTGCTCAGCTGAATTTATCTTTTTTAAAAAATAAAAAATTCCTCTCGTTACCTTGGTTATTATCCTTCTGCAAGCACACGCCGTGCATGAGGTTAATCTCATGATGACTCCTCTGCACAATCGAATTGGCATCTAGCTTGCAGTGGCTACAAGAAGCTGCGTGCTGTCTATACCATAGCCGGCCAGGACGTACACGGCGAGCAGCTAATGGTGTGATTAAAGCTCGTTTTGGGAAAGTAGAATGGAGCCTTTCCTATTCCTAGAATCCTATCACACGATTCTAGGCTTGGGGCTAGGGCTCTCTTCTTTTGCTTGATATTTTATCTTCATGATTTTGATTGGAGCATGCTTCTTGTTTTTTTTTACAAGTGTACATGCAGCATATATGTTTCCTATTTCACTTGCACATCCGTCTTTGCATAAGATCATGTTCACTGAACCATGGCTTACCAATCTAGCTAGGGTTTGTGCTTTGATCTATCTTAATTGTGGCAAGAAGAAGGTTCATTTTGCTGAAGGGATTTGGTTTCGTCCTTGCTTGGCGCGGTTGTGTGTCCAGATAGACAAGGCGTCGCTGCTGGCGAAGGCGGTGGAGAGGGTGCGTGACCTGAAGCAGCGGGTGGCCGGCGTCGGCGAGGCGGCGCCGGCGCACCTGTTCCCGACGGAGCACGACGAGATCGTGGTGCTCGCGTCGGGCGGCGCCGTGTTCGAGGCCTCCGTCTGCTGCGACGACCGCTCCGACCTCCTCCCGGAGCTCATCGAGACGCTGCGCGCGCTCCGCCTCCGCACGCTCCGCGCCGAGATGGCCACCCTCGGCGGCCGCGTCCGCAACGTGCTCGTCCTGGCGCGCGACGTCGACGGCGGCGGCGTTACCGGAGACGACGGCGGCTACGGCGGCCGCACCGACTCGGCTGGCTCCACTGAGGGCAACGGCGGCGGCGGCGGAGGAGACTTCCTGAAGGAGGCCCTGAGGGCTCTGGTGGAGAGGCCGGGAGCTGGAGGCGGCGACCGACCAAAGAGGCGACGCGTCTCGAACACGAACATGCAAACGACGCCGGCATAGCACGCCGCCGGCCGGCCGGCCGGCTGCCTGATGATCATCGGCCACCGTAGCTCGATCAAAAATAGCTAATTGCATGCTCGTGTCATCATATGGGTACTCTAGCTCCATCATCTTCCATGTTTAGTTTTATTTTGTGTGCTGATATAATGAGTTGTTGCTAGATCTTCTCGTCATGCATTGTGGCTCTTCTTCTTGAGAGACGATGCCATTAGGAAGAAAAAGTATACTAGTATGGTGGTACTGCTAGGGTTTTTGCTTGAGCTTCAACCAATGTTGTTCCAAAGCCATTGCAAAAATCCCCAGCCCTAGAATAACAGCAAGAGTCAGGCAGCACAATGCAAAGCTGCAGGACTTGTGTTACCCAAGTGGCTATTAAGCACAATATATATATATTTCAACATTGGAAGCTTAATACATAAGAGCACAAGTTCTTGTTTTTCCCCATCCACAAGCAAGTTCGAGCAACATCTGCAGATGTCCATTTTTGCATTGTGGGTCAGGGTTGTTCAGCTATATACCAAAAGTCCTGTTCATCATTCAAGATGTTTGTGCCAAATGCATAAAAGCTCTATATGACTAGAGATAGCTTCATGCCTTACTACTACTCTTGTGAGTTGTGACTATCACTATAGTAGCTTGTGAGTGCTGGAACATGGAATGGATGATCTGCTGGCTGGGGTGCATGTCATGTCTGAATGGAGAGAAGATATGGGAGCAGCCAATGATTGGCTGTGGGTGCAGAGCACAGTGAGGCATGCAGAGTGAGCTCTCATGGCACATGAACGCATGCATATATGGAGCTAGTATAGGCATTGCATGCTAATGGTATGAAATGCAGGATGATCTGGAGGATCGAGTTGCATATACTATATACTGTGTGTCTGGGGAAAGGCCGGGGGGCAGGGAATTGAAAGGCGATGAGGGAGCTTTTGTTTCTTGCTGGTTACCTTGCCATTGCAGTGATGTGTTGGTTTGCTAGCTTGCTTTTGGAGATGGAGGAGATCTCCATGTCAGGCTATGGCTACACACATGCGTACTGTGTCGTCGTGTGCTCTGGCTCGATCTCTCATATGGTCGTCGACTCGTACTACGTCGTCGTGTGTCTTGCCTCTCACTGAGGCAAAAGGAAAAGCACTAGGGTGGGGACAAAAGGAGGTTGTAACTGATCAGCTTTGAACAAGGGCACTGCTGTGACGTGCTTTCTGCCCACACTAGCTGGTTGCTGTGGCTTGCAATGGCAATCTTCCTCGTTCTCGCATGTCACATGCATGTCATCCATTGGAGTATATATATTGCACTGCTTGTCCAGGAGATGCATTATCATAGCCATTACTATAACACATGCTAGGTATATTTATAGTGCAGCTTGGTTATACACTTATACATAGAAAAACAAAATAGATTAAATCCAAACTGTTGCTTTGAAGCTATAAATCGATTGAAGTCTGGATTAATTAATTAATTATCTATCATCACTTATACTTGAATTCTTTTCGATAAGAACTCATGCATACTTGATCTGTATACCTTATTGCATTATTGTAACATGAAGTAATATGGAGTGACTGCAATTAGTGGAATCAAGAATACATATGTGCACACATTGTTGTGGTTTTAGTACTCAGTAGATATATACGACGTTAGATTAATGAGTGGATCGGAGGTATATGGATCCTCATGACTCATGAGGGCACTACCGCAGGCACTCACAAGAAAATGTACAGATAAAGCCTGCTGCATCTGCATATGTAGTACCAGCATGTTGCTAGTTCCAATTTTTTCAGAGCAGAGCAGGAGCACAGGTTTCTACATCGAGATATTCTACTACTAGTAGCTAGAATTAATTTTTTTTTAAAAAAAAAGCTTCGTGTCTGTCTGTACGACACAACATGTAACTGTCAGGGACCAGGGCATGCATGGCAGAATTCTTCATGATTTGATCCGACCTTACAACAGAGAACGGAATGCATGCTCAGTGAATAATACAATGAAAACTAATATATTAATGAACATAAAAATTCTCTCTTGCAGAGTTGCATGCATGGATGGATGATGGTCGATGTGTGTGGTCCATCAGTGTGAGTGACTCATTATCAAAAAAAAAACAGTGAGTGACTTGTGTGGTATAGCACATGTTGCTTTCGGTAAATCCGCCCCAATCTCTGACTATTTTTGGAGGTGCGTGTATCTTAAGTTCCCCGCTTTACAATTCTTGCCGCTTCAATGGAAAATATCCAAAACGTGGATGTGACTTACTACAACATGCAAGTAGATAGCTAGAATGAAATCCTCGTGATGATATTTGTTCAAATCACAGAGAGAGAGAGATGCACTCCTGTAGCTAGTAAGTGGCCACACAGCATCATTCATTTGGAGCTCAAGGCAAAATTCTTTGCACCCCATTTGACTCGATCGGTGCCAAGTTGGGCAGTAGTGTGTGTAGCTTTCTTTACATGTAGCATGGCTAGTAGTGATTGTTTGGTCAGTAACTGACACCGTTGATTAAACAACAAAGCTGTAGCGTGCTATGTTAGAGAAATGATGGCATTGTTTATGTTGTACCGTGTTATTTTTATATATGTCCTTTTAAAGGAAAAATATACCTCAAAAATGCAAAAAAAAAGCTTGGGGAGAACCTAGCCTCTTTCACTCCTGTTGTCGAAGAGAAACAAATGTAAATTAAGGAATGATTATGTTTTTTTATTGCCAAAA
Source organism: Cenchrus americanus (assembly GCA_947561735.1). NCBI lineage: Eukaryota > Viridiplantae > Streptophyta > Magnoliopsida > Poales > Poaceae > Cenchrus > Cenchrus americanus. Next base: position 3,559,186 of record OX387240.1, on the reverse strand, counting down.
GATATATCATACCCCTAGACCTATTCCAAATTGTAGGTAGTTTTGGGATTTCGAGGTTCGTATGTTTTGTTATGCATCTAGATATATATTTATGTCAAGATGCATCCTAACAACTATGAATCTAAATTTTTCAAAACGACTTACAATTTGGAACGGGTGAAGTGTCATTATTATCATTAGGACAAGTAATTTTCTAGATCCAAGAATATTATACTATACAGTCTCTATATTTGTATTACTGTGGCCTGGATTCAGCTGGCATGTGCACTTTATGGGTTTTTTGGTTAGCCATGTGATATGTGTATCTTTACCTATTTCCTTGTCCAACAGGGAATCCTTATGCTAGCTAGGTATGTAGTAGTACTTGCATTGAAGCCACAGTAGCGTGTACACATATATGCATGCGCGTGGTATCATCATTTGCGGCCGGCCTCTTGCATGCCTGCCTGCATATTGGTACAGATAATCGGTTGGGGCGTGACGTTGCTGTCTGTTTGTGGCATGCTCTCCGGCTCTTTTGCTAGCTTGGCCCATCATAGAGATTATTGGGGGCACACACGTACGTATGTACTTGCCGTCACATACCGACATGCATGAAACAAGTGATCACCAGAGATGTATGCTGTACTATTTCTCTGCATGCATGCAATGCACGGACCATCATGCATGTGCCTAGTACGTACTAGTTGAGGAATTAATGGTATGCATGCATGCATGGTAGTAGTAACCATGCATGCATGCACACCAATGCAAACAAGCAACTAACTAACCCACAAATTAAGGACTTTGAAATGGGAGTATATATGAGGTGCATGGATGGGCTAGGCATGCAGCAGCAAGAGAGGTGCATGGATAGATGAATGCAAATAATAGGAGAGAATGTGGTGGGCGGCCGCGTAGGTACAAAGGAAGCGTGCGGGGAAGGAGATCTCGAGTGGTAGACGACACAGGCCTACCACGGCGAGGCCGATCGAGAGGCCCGGCCTCACCCTCGGCGGCTGAGGGCGAACCCCACACAATGCAACAGAGCGCGGCCGGGGGACCATGTGGATGGATGGATGCGTGCCGTGTGCATGGCCATGGCCGGCCACCACATCCTGCAATCTCTAGCTTCTTCGTCCCGGCCTGCTCTGCTAGGAGGCGGCGATATCGATAGCTGATGCGTTGCATTGCGTGGGTTCGTGCGCGCGCGGCTCTCTGCTCCGATCTGCAGTTTGGTGATCCCTATACTATACGCCTCTTCAATCCTTCATTTCATGTGCCCCTTTGTATAGTAGCATGGAATGTGTACCACACCACACCTCTGCTCATTTATTTGCACATCGATCTGATGCGCATCATCCGTGAAAACGGCAATGCACACACAGGGCACTGGGCAGGCAGGCTCTTGATTGCTTTCCCTGATGAAGTAGTAAACATATGCATGAATCCATTTTTAGCTATGCTACTACAGGTCACAAATCGCTCTCTCTCTCTCTCTCTCTCTCTCTAAAATTGAATGTGCGCGGGCGGTGGTTAGAGAGAGAAGGAACGCGAAGAAGATGCGCGTGTGTAGAGGATCCGGCCAGGGCCGGCACGCGTGCTGCGGGCAGTGTCAGCAACGCAAGGGGAGGGGGCCGCCGGCCGGCCGGCAATCATTCCCTTAATTTGCATGCCCCAACCGGCCAACAAACGGAACGCCGCCGCTCTGTCTCTTTCCTCCCATCGCTGTCCTCTCGTCTTCAACCCACCACCACCCATGGAGCCTCACTCGTACACTGATCGATTTGCTCACACACGTGACGCTCGCTCATGCCTCCCCCGGCCCCCAACCTGCTGTCGTCGTCCATCTCACCTCACATATATATGCATCATATATCGATCGGCCGGTGATGTGTGTGTAGTGGTACCAATAGCTAGAGCAAGCTGATTTCTCTCTCTAATCACTAGTACTAGTGGTACTAATCACGCACGGCCTAGCTATCTACTAGCCTCCATCCAATTAACCACTTTGCCGCTCGCTTTCTTCTCTTGCCCGCCCCCCCGGCCGGCCGGCCGGCCTTCCATTCCTTTTGCCCATGTTCACCTTTCACACGCCACAATTTGCACCTACGACGCAAAGGCCTCTAGCTTTCCAAATGATGCATGACGCGACGCGTACCTGATGATAAGCTTATTAGCTACTTGCTTGTTGGCATATATACTAGCTATAGCTCTTCTCCTTGCATTGGGAAAAGCCATCTTTCTCCGCCTAAACTTTTCGCGGTAACCTTTCCCTAATGCGCAGGTCAAAGCGCACATGCATGGCTATTATATATGCCTCTGAGATACACACAGATTATTAAACTCCAAACTACTACAGCAGGAAAACTGCCTGCGTGCTACATATACATGACATTCGCCAATAATACATGTGTGCACGTTTTTCTATATTCGTGGTGCATTATTGAAAAAATAGATACATATATATGCTAAAAATCATGTTTGTGTGTTTTTTGTTTTGGTCTTTCCCCATGCATTCTCAAACACACTGCTAAATTAAACCACCCATGATTATTTCCAGCAAATATATATATATATATATATATAGTACATTTTTATGCATGGGTGGCATTGCATCCACACTGCAGCATGCGTATAAGTAGTATATAAGCATGGGAACAGCCAGGCAGGCAGGCAGGCAGAATAAGTCCCAGTAGTAGTGTGCATGTGCGAGAGTTACTCAATTACTCGGAGATGAAATGAAAGGTGAAAAGGCGCGGCGATAAGTATATGGTGTGTGGCTTTTGACATGCGCGCTCGAGAGGCCATGATTAACCGTGGAGAGATAGAGATGGGCGCGGGCGATCATCATGGGGGCGGAGGGCAAAAGATGGGGCAAAAGAGCAGAGTCAGAGAATGCTTGCTTGCTATCAGATCGACGACATGCATGGATGAAAAGACGAGTAAGAGCTAGCTAGCCGAGAGGATGATCAGAGAGTCCACCTGTGCAATGCTTCCATGCCCCCCCTGTCTCCGGTCCCAGCGCAGCAGTAGAAAAAAATAATAATCCCCGGCCAGCACCAGCAGGCAGCGGCAGCAGTATAAACAAGTTACTAACAGCTAGGGATCTTTGCTGCTGGCCAACGCAACAAGGTCCCTGCATGGATGATCAAGTGGCCAAAACCAACCACCTCAAAGCGGCTATATGTTACTACTAATTAGCAGGTCCTCGGATCGTGTGCGGCGCCACTGCACCAGTCTGCGGCTCACGCCGTGCCCACGCAGTATATATATGGCTGCGTATGCTTGTCGTCGTGTTAGTGCTGCAGACACTGTCGTCAGTGAGAGAGAGAGAGAGAGAGAGCCATGCATGCTTGCATGACATGCAGAAAGCTAGTAGGGGGGAAAGGAAGAGAAATGGGGTGTGCAAAAGTCACTTTCCAACAGGTCGACGATCTACAGCTCCTTTTTCTCTCTGGAACACGATGGAAGCAAGTACACGACGGTCTGTCTCTTACTAGCTTAGTAGAGAGCAAAGAAAGATAGATCAACAGATTAAAGCACATCGTGCATGTGTCAACTGTCACCCTTTTAATCAAGCCAACAAATAGTAAGTAATCTGCAGCAGGACGACAGTGACTCCCACTGCTAAGCTTTATTAGTACAGTAGCTGAAATGTGTGTGATGCAGTCAGGCAGGGCATCAGCAGCAGGAGAGGCACTGCACTGTACCCCCACAGTAACGGGATCCCAGCGATAAAATGTGCGCGCGCGGCAGGGCAAAGAAAAAAAAGACGATCCCCAAGCGTCGCCTCGTGCCCCCCGCCCCGACCGTGAGATGGTGACCGTTCCTTAGTCCGAGCAGAGAGAGGAGAGAGAGAGAGAGAGGCTCTGCGCCTCTGCCACGGAAAGAGAGGGAATAATCTGATGAGGGAGAGGTCACTAGGTCAGAGGTGACTGGTGGTGAGTGATCTTGCTCTGATGCTCTCAACGCAATGCGAGCGCAGAAGATGCCGTTCATTTCAGCGGCCGGCCGAAAGGAGAGTAGGAGACACCCGATCGAAAGTTGCTGCAGTGCGTGCGTGCATCACGGAGGCAAGCATGGGTGGCGATGGGCCGATGGCAATGGCGTGGAGGGGGAGCAGCGTCGGCCGGCGTCCGGCCATGGCTTTTAGAGGTTATGGAGTTGATTGCAGTTGCAGCGGGAGCCGGCCGGGGGAAAAGTCAGTTGGAGGTCAACACGCGTACAGGTAGTAGGTCCTCCGGATCGCGCCAGAATCCCGTGGCCTGTGGAGTGGAGTGGAGTGGACTCGCTGGTCCACGCCGTCGAGTCGAGTGATGACAACAGCTTTGGAGGACAGGACGGGGTGGGTCAGCAGCGCCCGCCGAGCGTGACGTGTGCTCAGCTGCTCATCGAGTACGCGCATCACGACTGTCAGAGATCGTGCGTGCAGGCTAAACAGCCATCACGCCAACACTGATGCACTTCGAGTCTGTTCCACCGATTCGATGAATAGTGTTATGTGAGAGGAGATGAGTCGGGATAAGCGAGATAAGCCCAAGTCGGATGATCGAACGACCTCTTCATGTCGGGGATCCTATCTAGCTTCCGTAAATACATAGCCCATCTAGCTTCATCTTCTTCCTCCCGCCGCCGTCGCCTCGTCCACCACCCCCGCCGGCGGCTTCCCGCCGCCGTGCCGCCCGTCCGCAACCCACCCCCCGGCGGCGACCCCGCCCTTCCTAACCCGTGCGCATCCCCGCCCCCCCCCCGCCGGCCACCGCCCACCGCCCATCTTGCCCTCGCCGGTCGGTGGCGCTCCCGCGCCGCCTCGCTCTCCGCCGCCAGTCCCTCCGGCTTCCCATCTCCTCCCTTCCAGGTCCGACGAACATCCATGGCCCCGCACCCCGGACCCGAACCCTAACCCACCGCCACCTCGGCCCGTGGCGACCTCGCGACCCCCCCCACACACACACACCTCCTTCCGGATGATATATAAGATTCCCGCTTTTCAAGTCACCCAATCTGATACTGCAGCCCATCTAAGAATAAACAGCAACGAAAGCGGCCTGCTGCAAGCACCCCCACAGGTAGAGGTATACCACCATCGGTTTCATTGGTCCCGAGCAGCTGGGCCGCAATTCCTCTCAAAACCAACAACCAACAGGAGGAAGACCTCGGCAGTCGAGCAAAAAACCACAAGACCTCGCAACAGTCAACATCAACACCACAAGCCTAAGACCGATTCGAACCTGGAGAAACCCCGCGCCCAAACAATCACAACAGCCACAGCTCGAGACCAAAGCTGGGCAACCAACTGACCGCGCAAGCCCCCCCATCGAACGAAAAGGAAAAAAACTGACCGCGCAAGCACAAGATTACTGTACAACTTTTTTTTCCTTCTACTTCTTTCTGGATTAGCCCAGATATACCGACCACAAGTTTAACTAGATCCACCACCAACCAATACGACGACGCCCGACTTGGTTCACCAAGGGCGGAAGGGAACCGGAAGTCACCCAATCTCTTCTTGTCAGGTTGATTGTTAAACTACTACCAGGTGAAACCACAAAAACCAACACACCAGCGAGCTGGCCATGTCGACATACACTTCTCCAGCCGACTGGCGGTCACGGTTGCATCGCGCCAGGTAACTTGGTTCGTCATGCTTGCTCCCCACCACTTCCCTGGGCCGCATCGCTTCCCTGGGTAGCAGCACTTCCCTGGGCCGCATCGCTTCCCTGGGCCGCGCCGCTTCCCTGGGCAGCGGCACTTCCCTGGGCAGCAGAACTTCCTTGGGCAGCTTCACTACCCGGGACAGGACGTCCCTGGACAGCCTTGTAGCATGCCAGGCTGCAGAGCGGAACCCTTGTCTTGGAGTCACGGTACTTGTACGGGTTTGTGCAGTTTGGGCCCACACACTTCTCCCTTGGAGGTGGATAGCTGATGAAATGAAATCAAGCAGGTAAGCAACTATAAGACTGCAAAAGGCCAACCAACCTGTAGATGCTGCGGTTCAAATATGATTGAATGCAGAGAGATAAGCGTTGTATGTAACCTGACAGGCTTGGAGTTGAATATGCTTGGAAGCCCCATACTCTCAGGGAATGTGATGACAGTTCCAGTTGGGCCCATGACGGTCCGGATGCAGTTTTTCCTGTATTCTTCCAATTTTGCTTGTTTTTCCTGAACCAAGAGGAAATGCAACAGATGAATTCATTGCACCAAATAGGTGACGAATGCAGATACTGAAATACTTCAGGCATTTATACCTTCTCCTCCCGTTCTTTCAGCTTCTTCTCTTCCTTTTTCTTCTCAGAATCTATACCCAGTATCTTCCTCATTGCTTCAGCCTGTACAATTTGAGTTTGTAATACTGCGTCACCCAACGGAAAAGAAAAAAAATTAAAGCTATAAATTAGGACAGAGGCAAACCTGTTGTTCCTTCTCTGCCTTCTCAACCTGCATCTTACGCCTCTGCGCAGCTTCTGCTTTTCTGGCTTGTATCTCCACGTCTGGAAGCTTCTCCTTTTGCTCTGTAATACAATTTATGATGGCGTTATCACAATGTCTGAGGCAGAAATGTTAAATATCAACGACAAGCTCAAAGAATAAACTAAGAATTTACTTCTTGATGAAGCAGTTGGTAATCCATCAGGAAATTCAATCAGGCTTTCACCATGCCCACCCCTGCCTTGAAGGGCTCTCTGTCTTGTTGTAAGACCAGGAGTTTCAATCTTTGCTTCTGAAGGTGAATCAACCTCCTTTAGCCCACTCTTTTCATCCATCTCAGAATCCTCCTCTTCAATGGACTCATTGCCATCTCCTAACTGTAAATTCTTCTTACCATCCCTGACAAACCGTGACATTGTAAAGTCCTCATCCACTTCATATGGGGTGCTCTTGTTTTTAGAAACCTTGGACAGCTTCTTTTTCTTGAGACCATCATCAACAGTATCATCATAAGCTCCATGCCCAGGGGTCATAGGATCTGGTGCAACTTTAGCCCCCCTGAGTTTTTCCAGATAGCGCAGTTCACCATCTTCATCATCAGAATCTCCATCAAGTGGTTTCTTCTTAGGAATCCTTTTGCTCTTGCGAACAAGGTCAGAAGATGGCGAGATGTCATGCCTATCACCATGTTTCCCTCCAACATGATTACCATGAGTATCTCTGTATGTTTGCTCATCAGAATCCTAATTTCAAAAAAAAAAAGAGCAACAAATGAACACTTCTGTAATGAACAAAGATCAAACGCAAAACTACTGAGATAATGTATCTTCTACTACTGGAGTACTGGTAAAGAATAAGAATCGCAACTCGCAGTGATCATCAGCGACAAGATACAGAACCCCACAATGTGGCAAAAGGCATGAAACCAAAGTTATAATCATACAGACTCTAGACAAGAAGATATAATGAGGAAAGATAACCAACATCTAAAAAAACAGAGTTATTTTATTGACGCTGAGTTGGCCAAATGGCCCAGATCTGACCACCAAAGTTTCAGATCTTCAAGATACCAGATTCGGAAAACAAGATGCGCCGTGGGAGGGAACGGGAAACAAGATTGTTGGAGGGGATCAATCTTTCTCCGTGGGAGGGAACGGGCATCAAGATGCAGAAAAGACTACCAGATTCGAACATACCAGGGCTTCGCTTCCCACCGTTCTCCTACCGCCACCCCTGCCCCGGCTCCTTCCCCGCCCCCTTCTCGCACCCCTGCTCGATGAGCCCCGCGGCATCTCGCTTGATAGTGGTCGGAACAGGTAAGGTGCCACGGTACACTTGCAAGTGACCCTTGGAAGGAGGCCAGCAAGAATCCTGTAGGAGGATTTAACCAGGACCTGAGAGGGAAGAAGCGGCCACAGGGAAGAGGAAGGTTCTAGGCTTTACTGTGCACGAGAGGAATGAGGGGTTTCTTGTACCGATGGGGATGGAGTCGATCACGAAAAAGGACAAGGGCTACATACAGTTGTTAACAGAAGGAAAAGGGTGCTGGAGGCATCTATATCTTGAAGAATTTTGGCAAACTTTAATGGCATTAAACCGGACCAGCAAACCCCTGATCGCATATATCACAGCCTAGAAAAATTGGCAGCATTCTGGTATGCATCCGATTCTCTCCCGAAATATTATGCCAATACTAAATGATGGGTGAAAGCAGGTACTAAACCATGTAAGGATATACGAAGATGCCTATTCAGTCAGAATTGTAAAGTATATGGCACACTAGACACGAATCACGAGGGAATTGAAGATACGGAAGTACATTATGATTTCAAGCATACAATTATCCAGTAAGCACATAAAACAAACCTTGTGCTTATGCCGATGAGAAGAGCCATCCGACGTGGCAGAAATGCCACTGCCGCCCGCTTCTTGGGCGGCTTTTGTATGTATGGTTCGAGTAATCCCGCCAACTTTGAGCTTTACTTTCCTAATACTATTCTCGCCATGCACACCGCCATCCCTCGGGACCAACCGCGGGTTATCAGGGGATCCAGACCTTCTCGTGGTACACTCCAGTGCAAGAACACCATCGCTACCACGCCTGGCCGCATCCTTTGATTTGCTGCTTCGGCTGTGGCCATCATAGTCTCCTCCAGATGTGTCCTCCCTCCTTATCTTCCTGGACACGTCATTCTTATGAGCCATGGAGCCCTTCATCTCAGGGCTATTTAGGTATAGCTCTTTCCTCCGGTGCCCACCGGCTTCAGCGCCGGTGTCATCATCCTGGGAGATGTTCCGAGACGGCGCGCTCATGCCATTGTACTCGGAGGCTAGTTGCTCCGCGGACCTTGGCTTCCTGGACGCGACACTCCTTGGCTTCTTGATCACTGCATCGGTGGTGCCGAGCGGAGGGTTCCCGCGCCCCTCCATGAGCACACGCGCTGAGCTCCAGCTGGGTCACCTTTAATTTGCACCAGCCAACTCCGCGCACCTGCGTGTGAGAGAGAGAGAGAGAGAAGGCAGCATTACAACTAGTGGGACAGAGATCGACGCCGCTTCCGCGAAACAGAAGCATCAGACAACCGGAATCACTAGACCAGAGAGCAACCGCAGGCGATACGATCCCGCGCAAGCCAACCGAAATACTACACAGACCAGAGCAAGTGTAGGCGATGCAATGCAATCCCGCGCAAGCCAAGCAGAATACTACTATACAGCCGCCGCAAGCGGCGGCTGGCCATGAAAGCGAGAGCATAATATAGACCGACCGAGAGGAACCCCAGAAGTTCAAAAGAAAAAAAATGGAGCACCAGCCGACCAGCAGCCCGCATCCACCACGCTGGCGCGCGCCACCGAGGTGGAGCGGGAGCGGGAGCGGGAGCGGAACGCCGACGGGCACCTTCATCGAACCGCACCGCACCGCGAGGAAGGAATCGAACCGCAAAACCCCCCCTGGAGCTCTCTCCAAAACCCCCCCACGCACACGCACACCGGGGAGGAATCGAGCAGCGGGAGAAGGGACCCGGCGCACAGTGAAGCGCGGGCAGCAGCAAGCGGGAACCCACCCCCCCGACCGACGAGCCACCCGCGGCGGCGGCGAGCGCAAACCAAACCCTAGGAGGACGGAGTGGTGGGTGGGTGGGTTACCTCGGACGGAGCTGGCCGGCGGCTGACCGGCGGCGGCGAGCCGGTGAGGAGGTAGGGTTAGGGTTTGTGGCGAGAGCGGGGGGAGGTGGGAGGCGATGGGGGTATTTGGGCCGGGCCCGTGCGGCGTGACGACGTGGAGGGGGTGGATGGATGGATGACGCGCGCGGGTGAGAGGAGGTGGGAGGCGAGGCGAGGAGGGGAAGGGGAGGAGGAGCGCGGGGTGGGGGGGGGGTGGTGAGGGGGGGGGGGGCTCGTGCTGCTGCTGCTGGGCGACGCGTAATTTCTCCCCCATATCTCTCTTCTCTGCGTGCTGATGAGTGCTCGCTTCCGCTTTGCTTTGCCGTTGCCGTTGCCGTTGCCGTCCACACCACGCGCCCCTCCCCGCCCCTTCTCCCTCCTCTGGCTGTGGCAGGAATCTTTGCTTGCTCGGGTGGCGCCCTCCCCCCGCTTTGGCACGCCATGTCCCCCCCGCCCCGCCTCTTTCACGGGTGTTTTGCGTTCACGTCCTTCGAATGTCTTGGTATTCTGGGGACTGACTTGACCCGGCCACGGGGCTACGGATGCGATCCAAAAGTTTGTGCAAGTGTGAACTACTATTTTCGTACCAAATTCTGGAGTTTAATATTTAAACTCCAGTGTGGTGAACTAACATAGAATCTTAGAGAAGAATTCTAGAGTTTGATATTTATTTACCACCAGGGTGGTGAATTAAAACAGAAAACTTGGAAAAGAATTCTTCTTCTTTTTTTGAAATAATAGAAAATGATTCTAGAGTCCAGATTAAACGTTTCGTTTGTTTGTGGCAAATATTATCCTATCATGGCCTAACTAGGCTCAAAAGATTCATCTCGCGAAGTACATCAAAATGGTGTGATTAGTTATTTTTTTACCTATATTTAATACTCTGAACTTATGTCTTTTGACGTATTTAATGTGATGTGATGGAGAGAGGGTGGAGAAAACGTTAGAATTCCTAGCAATCTAAACAAGGCCAATAAAGAGTTAAGCCATGATGTTTGTAATCGGTGATCAAACAAGGTTCGTTGATGCATCGCCATTCCCATGAAAACAAACGCCTCAGAGATTCTCGTAAAGGAAAAACAGAGGACACACCATCTCTACATCTACCTGCCTCCACGCCCGCCGTCGAGGAGATTAATAGATTCTCCTACACGGACGGCTACACCCTGACAAGGAATATGCTGAGCTCTGTGCCACCGCCGCCGCCTCCCTCCGGGCTCACCATGTAAAACGACTCCGAGTCCTTGCTTCCGACCACCCTGTCGAACCCCGCGCGCATGTACGTCACCTCGCCGTCGGCCTCCGCCCCCGCCCCCGCCGGCGCGTCCACCACGTCCCCGGGCAGCACGCCGGCGCCCACCGACACCGTGCTCAGAAGCTGCATCACCGCGAGGTCCCCCTCCGAGGCCTCCCGCCGCACCGCGTACCCGACGCGCCGCCCGTTCACGTACGCCGTCCACATCGCCTCCTCCAGCAGGCTCACGTTGCCGTCCGGCGGCGCCGACTTCCTGGGCTTCTTCTCGCACTCGAGGGCGATGCGGACGTGCCCGCCGCCGGCGGAGAGCTCCTGCATGAGCTTCCCCGTGGGCACGCCCAGCTCCAGCACGAGCGACGGGAGGCTTCCCGGGCGCTCCTGCACGGCGAGCGTGATGCGCGCGCGTCGGTGGCCGTAGAACGTGACGGTGACGCGCGCGCCGCCGCTGCCGCCGTGTCCGTCGTGCGGCTTCGTGTAGCGCCGCGGCAGCGCGGACGCCGGGCGGCACGCGGCGGGCGCGACGATGGGCAGCGACCGGATCAGCGCGCGGATGGCGCGGATCGCCCGCGACGGCCTCCGGACGGCGGCGGGCGCGCGCTTCTGCGACGGCCGCGACGAAGGCTGCCGGAGCGTGATCTCCGGCCTCGGCGTGCGCGGCGTGGCCGGGGCCGGCGGCGGGGTGGACGCGCCTCCCGCCCTGCCCCTCCCCGGCGTGTGCGGCGACGCCGGGATGGCGCACTGCGGGGTGGACGGGGAGGCCGGCGCCACGGCCAGGCGGCTCGGGGTGCCGCCGGCAGTCGGGGAGAGCGGCGGCGTGGCGCGCGACAGCGGGCTCGACGGCGTCGCGCGCGCCATGGTTGGCAAGCCGGGAGGGCGGGAACGTGCTGGCGATCAAGGGGCTTGTTGGTGACTTTAAAAACGGGAGCACGACCGACGTAATGGCGCGCACGTACGAAAGCAAAACGCTGCGACTTGGTTTGTGACGGTATAATCATCAGAACACGTCTGGTGCTGCAAGTAGACCGCACCGCACGGTTTGGCATTGCAGAGTATGTTATCCGCGTGGAAAATGTTCTGTCAAAAGCTTAGTCATATGAAACATATGATTCTGGAATTCCTGACACCTGTGGATTCCTCGGCTTCTGACCTGTTTGTTCATGGCAACCCACTTGCAGGTTGCAACACATCAGCAGACAAATTTGCTCCTGCTACCGTGGAACAGAGATCAAGTTTTGTTTGCCAATTCCCTGGGCTTGCTGGCCGGAGTTGGAGACGTTTAGGTCAAACATGGGGGACGCTTCCATGATTGCTTTGCTTCCTGAATTATGGAAGAGCCGACAACTATTTGATTACCAGAGCAGATCTATAGGATCAACACATGCAACAGAAGACCCAAATTCCAAGTTAAATAATAATTAATTTCTTGTTTCGGCAGAGCTTATTGACTTCTACTGATTACTGATATGTAGGACCGATTTGTTGTAAAAGAAAAAATACTACACAGAGAAGTAGAAATGTCGCGCAAACAGATAAGTCATTGTCAATTTTGACATGCTTCACTACTTTGATCAATGCTCTACATTATTCCTACTTCTTCAATACTCGTATACCAAACAAGGTCTACGTCGACAGCGTCAAGAGTGCACGATTAGCTACATTTCCAGGCAAAGGCGAATCCACCGTGGGAGTGTGTGGGGGCGGGGGGGGGGGGGGGGGGGGGCGGGAGCCCCCTGCGTGTGGGTGCGCGCTGGTGCACTGGTGCGCTTGTCGGTGGGCAGCTGGCTCGACGTCCTGGCGCAAGTAATCAGGCATCGGTGGCGCCGAAGGGCAGGTTGCGTGTTGAGCTCCTGCACGTCGCTTAGGAAGTGTTGCATGAGCTCAATGCGTGCCGAAGCTGCCGGCGGCCCGTCGACGTCGTGCACGTGGTGGCCACGCGGAGGAGTCGGCGGCGGCATGAAGCTACTGGGTCCGCGCTCGGAAGGCCCGGGCCCCGGCGTGCTCGGCCGCCCTCCGCGCCGACGCACAACCCGGTGGCGGCGGCGGTGGAGGGAGGCGTGTCGGAGTGTGCGGAGGAGGCGACGGCAGCGGCACAAACCTCCCAGCCGGTAAGCGTGTGGAGTGGCCGGTGTGCTCGAATGCACGCCGGGCGTCGTCGAGCCTCTGCTCGAGGTCCTCGCGGCGGCGTTATCGAAGGCAGCAACACACGACTGCCACCACGACGGCGATCGCGACCACGACGGCCACCACCCCACCGGCGACAGCTCGAGGAGGGGGGCGGGAGCCCCTGCGTGTGGGTGCGCGCTGGTGCACTGGTCGGTGGGCAGGTGGCTCGACGTCCTGACGCAAGTAATCAGGCATCAGCGGCGCCGAAGGGCAGGCTGCGTGTTGAGCTCCTGCACGTCGCTTAGGAAGCGCTGCCGTCGGCGGCCCGTCGACATCGTGCACGTGGTGGCCACGCGGAGGAGCCGACGGGGGCATGAAGCCACCGGGGTCCGCGCTCGGAAGGCCCGGCCCCCGGTGTGGTCGGACGCCCTCCGCGCCGACGCACGACCCGGTGGCGGCGGCGGTGGCGGGAGGCGTGTCGGAGTGTGCGGAGGAGGCGACGACGGCGGCACAAACCTCCCGGCCGGTAAGCGCGTGGAGTGGCCGTGTGCTCGAATGCACGCTAGGCGTCGTCGAGCCTCTGCTCGAGGTCCTCGCGGCGGCGCTATCGAAGGCAGCAACACACGACTGCCACCACGACGGTGATGGCGACCACGATGGCCACCACCCCACCGGCGACAGCTCGGGGAGTGGGGGCGGGAGCCCCTGCGTGTGGGTGCGCGCTGGTGCACTGGTCGGTGGGCAGGTGGCTCGACGTCTTGACGCAAGTAATCTGGCATCAGCGGCGCCGAAGGGCAGGCTGCGTGTTGAGCTCCTGCACGTCGCTTAGGAAGCGCTGCATGAGCTCAATGCGTGCCGAAGATGTCGGCGGCCTGTCGACGTCGTGCACGTGGTGGCCACTCGGAGGAGCCGGTGGCGGCATGAAGCTCTCATGTCCGCGCTAAGCGCGTGGAGTGGCCGGTGTGCTCGAATGCACGCCGGGCGTCGTCGAGCCTATGCTCGAGGTCCTCGCGGCGGCGGCGGCGCTATCGAAGGCAGCAGCACACGACTGCCACCACGATGGTGATGGCGACCACGACGGCCACCACCCCACCTACGACAGCCCTCTTCACGCGGGGCTCGTGCACCGGTGGCACGGGGGCGCGTACGCCGGTCGGTGCTGCTGGTGGCGGCGGCGGCACCCAAAAAAGGTCGATTGTTCCCACTTCTTCAATACTTGCATCTACCAAACAAGGTCAATGTGGGGGGGGGGCCCTTACCCTGCATTGTCCATTGGAGCCAATCTCCCTCAAAAATTTTATAATGTGAAGAGATGAAGAAAAGAAAGATTTCAAATCCTGTTGCAGAGACCAAGTTACATTTCACCACACTCATTTATAATGCATGCATGCTTTGGTCAGTTGTTCAATCTAGTATTCTAGTTGCAATATTTCAAATCATGGAAGAGCTGTCCCCCTAGCATTCTTTGAATCACACATAACATTACAAAACGTTAAGATCAGATAGTGACAGTTGAAAAGGAAAAGGAAGGAGAAACCACAGTAATTTTTCTTGCCTCAAAGGTTTACTTTTTTTTCTTTTAGCTCACATTTTAGTCCCTCCACCAACTCGCCATTGTATTTTAAAAACAATTATCTAATTTTTGTAAAAAAATGTTTGAATTGAGTAATCTTAGTATTTAACCCGTCCCCTTAGCTTGTTTGACCCGATGCAACGTTTGGTACCTCGCGCAAACCAGTTGTCAAAAGTGCTTACGCCATTCTTGGTACAAATGCATGGGGCTTTCATTCAAATCAAATGATGTGTCACCTCAGCTATGAGACAGTACATGGGATCAGTTCTCATGCCAATGAAACTACTACTACTTCTTGTTGTTGTTGTTGTTTTTGCAAATTGATGTGAATGAAACCGGTGGTCACCGTTTCCAACATATCTGAAGCCGAGGGAAACCCTATGAAGAGGGCTTAAGCCAACCTATAAAACCGCGAAATAGAATATTTGCACTAAAAGATCTCATTTATCCATCAAATCAAATGGTACATTTGAAAACCGCATAATTAAACATTGCATCGAAAATGGACTTCGCAAACAAAGTGAGAGACACATGGAGAGACCAAGGCTGTCCAACAGGTTTTACAACGGCTTCTGCAGTTCTTCTAATTTGTACCATTAATTTGTCGTGAGGGTAAAAAAACACTGAAAAAATCTGAAATAAGCTGCGATGACGAATTGAAAATCGATGACGCATCCATGCAAGATGACGATGGATGAATCCAGGAAGGAAAGGTCGTCAATACTGCTCGATCGATGGGGAGATCAGAGTATCAGACGGACCGTGGTTGCTACGGCGCCTACCGTGCGGCTGTCCTCGTTCCTGCCGGGTCAAGTCAATTCCATCTCCGTCTCGATCCTTTTCAATCATGCATTATTGGTCGCGGACTCGCGGGGCCATCAGTACTATGAAACGCAGGAAATAGTTACCGGTGAACAATGCAAATGTTACCAGTTCAATTCCGTGGATGATCCAGCTTGGACTTGTTGCAGTGGAAAAATCCTGGACTAGCAACAGAACCAAATCTCCGTCAACAAGAACAAGTACCTACTAGCCATTCGGACGGAATCTGATCACCACTAGAAGGTACAAGTAGTAGCTACTTACTCTTCTTCAGTTCTTCTTCACAAGACATGCAGCTTGGCCAATGGCCACAGACATCCATTATCCATGGTTGCTGACCGGACCTTATTGGTTAGCTTGCCCGCCATGGCTAAGCTCATCGATCTTCTGCTGCTAGCACTCACCACGTGCACGCTTGTTCCGTCGCTGGCGGTGTCAGGCGCGCAGAGCACGAACATCACCTCGGGGGCCTCTCTGCAGGCCGGCGCCGGCGCCGCCTGGCCCTCCCCGTCCGGCTGCTTCGCCTTCGGCTTCTACGCCACGGACGGGGGCCTCGCCGTCGGCGTCTGGCTTGACACCGCGCCCAACGTCACCGTCACGTGGACGGCCGGCCGCAACGACACGCCGGCCACGGGCGGCAAGCTGTGGATCACCTACGACGGCCGCCTCGTCTGGAGCGGCACCGACACCGGCCAGGACAGGAGCGTCGCTGTGCCGGACCAGCCGGCCGTCGCCGCGGCCATGCGCGACGACGGCAGCTTCGTGCTCTACGGCGCCAACGGGACCGTCGTGTGGTCAACCTTCGCGTCGGCGGCGCCCACGGACACCCTGCTCCCCGGGCAGGAGCTCGCGCCCGGCGCGCAGCTCTTCTCCAGCGTCTCCGCCACCAACCGGGCCACCGGGAGGTACCGCCTCACCAACCAGGCCAACGACGGCAACCTCGTCATGTACCCTGTGCAGACGGAGAACGTCGCGAACGCCGCCTACTGGGACACCGGCACGTACCAGATCGGCTTCCCCCTGACCCTGCGCCTCAGTGCCGCCGGCGTGCTCTACCTCACCGGCAACAGCGGCAACTACACCAAGAACCTGACCAATCCTGGGGCTGCGCAGTCGGCCGGCGAGAAGCAACTCTTCTACCGGGTAACGATCGATCCCGACGGGGTCCTGCGCCGGTACCGCCACGCCGTCGCGTCCACCGGCGTGTGGAGGACCGACGTCCAGTGGATCGGGCCCAGCGACCGGTGCCGCGTCAAGGGCGCGTGTGGACTCAACAGCTACTGCGTCCTCGGTCGCGACGCGCAGCCCAGCTGCGCGTGCCCGCCGGGGTTCGACTTCATCGACGCCAGCAACGCCGCGCTGGGATGCACCGAGACCTCCGGCGCCGGCGACTGCGCGGCCGCAGCAGGTTCGACCATGGCCACGGCGGTGATGCAGAACATGACGTGGGCGGACACGCCGTACGCCGTGGTGGGCGCGGGCACGAGCGCGGCCGACTGCCAGGCCGCGTGCATGGCCGATTGTCTCTGCGCCGCCGTGCTGCTCAAAAGCAACGACGGTACGTGCACCAAGCAGCAGCTCCCGCTCCGGTACGGCCGCGCCGGCGGCGGGGACACGCTGTTCGTCAAACACGCCACGGCTGGAACGGCGAACCTTGCCGGCAGGGGACGCGGCCGCGTCGGGCGCGCGGCCACCATCGCGCTGGTATGCATCGGGCTCCTGACGTGCGTGTCGCTGGGCGCGCTCCTGGCGGCCGGGCGGCTGGTCTTGGCGAGCCGGAGGGCCGCGCATCGGCGCCTGGCGGACGCGGACGCCGAGGCCCTGGACGAGGAGGAGGCGCCCCTGAGCCTGAGGTCGTACAGCTACCAGGAGCTGGAGCGCGCGACGTGCGGCTTTCGGGAGCCGCTGGGCCGCGGCGCGTTCGGCACGGTGTTCCGGGGCACGCTGCACGACGGCGAGACGGCCATCGCCGTGAAGCGGCTGGAGAAGGTGGTGGAGGAGGGCGAGCGCGAGTTCCAGCGGGAAATGCGCGCCATCGGGCGGACGAGCCACCGGAACCTTGTCCGGCTGCTGGGGTTCTGCCACGAGGGCGCCAACCGGCTGCTGGTGTACGAGTACATGAGCAACGGGTCCCTGGCGGAGCGGCTGTTCGTCAGCAACAAGGGCGGCGGCGGGGGGTTCCCGTCGTGGAGCGAGCGCGTGGGCATCGCGCTGGACGTGGCGCGCGGGCTGCACTACCTCCACGACGAGCTGGAGAGCCGCGTCATCCACTGCGACGTGAAGCCGCAGAACATCCTGATGGACGCGTCGGGGACGGCCAAGATCGCCGACTTCGGGCTCGCCAAACTGCTGCTCCCGGACCAGACGCGGACCTTCACGGGAGTGCGCGGCACGCGCGGGTACCTGGCCCCGGAGTGGTACCGCGGCGCCGGGCCGGTGACGGTTAAGGCGGACGTGTACAGCTACGGCGTGGTGCTGCTGGAGATCGTGACATGCCGCCGGAGCATGGAGCTGGAGGAGGCCGGCGAGGAGCGGACGCTCATGGAGCTGGCGCACGAGTGGCTGGCGAGAGGGGAGGTGAAGCGGGTGATGGGCGGCGACGAGGCCGTCGACGCGGTGGAGGTGGAGAGGGCGGTCAAGGTGGCTGTGTGGTGCGCGCAGGCGGAACCGCAGGCCAGACCGGCCATGAGGACCGTCATCCTCATGCTGGAAGGCCATGTGGAGGTGCCGTTTCCGCCGCCGCCGGCGTCGTCCTGATGGATCATGCCGTGCCGTGGGTTGGAGACGGAGTACCGAGTAGATTCTAACACAACAGTCGTGGACGACGGCGCCAACCCCGGTGGTGTCGACGGCAGGGCTCGGTCAGTATTTTGACCCTGGTTGGTAGGGCTCCGCTCATTTAAAAACAGATTCGACTCTACCTCCTTCGGTGGAACGACTTCTCCTAAAAGCTGAAAAGAAACTAAAAATAGTAAGAGTGTGTCTCTATGCCGAATGACTGCCTAGAAATGCTAACATTAAGGGACGGAGGGAGTATCAATCATTTCTTTTCCGGTCATAGATACTGCATCCAATGGCTCCAGGCCAGCTGTTCTTTTTCTCCCTACTTATCAGAATTGACTGAAATTTTATTTCTTCTCAACCACTTTCCCAAAGAGGATCCGTGTACCCGTTAAGCTTAGTAAAAAGAAATTGATTGAGATCTAACATTCATCTCTCAATCACTTCCCCCAACCGGTGGGTCCAGGCAAAAAAAAAATTTGTTACCGAGTGGGCTTGATGGTTACTTGTGGGCTTCATTTTGTCACACACATTTGGACCTATTTTTTATTTGTATTGTAAAAAAAGCAACTTAATGGGCCTTTGACGAATGAACCTGCGATCTGCCAAAACTGAAATTCCTGACCATAATCCACTGCCTATTTTAAAAGTCTCCTGTACAACTTAAACCAGATTCATAGGCTAAAATGGAAAAGAACAAAAAAAGCAGAAATCTGTATGAAGGAGAGCTGGATGAAAATCGTGTGGAGCAATCTAGATGAGTTCTATGAATGAAAATCGAGTGGAGCAATCAGATCAGTTCTCCAAATTCTGACATGTTTGATCCAAATTTCTGCCAGATTTCCTGTTGAAAAAAATAGAAAACAACATAAAAAACATGTCTTGTGATATAATCATGAGAGAAATAATTTCTTAATGAAAACTACATGAAGAGAAACATCTAGTGATGTGATAACTTGGTGATCTGAAAACAACAGATATGCCCTCACGAATGGACAATTCCAACATGTGCAAAAACGAGAGAGAAAAAAAGAAAATCCTTACTTTTGGCACAGTTTTTGGTATGCACTTTCATGACAGTGCAGGAAAAATAATGAGATGAAAGCTTCACAAAAGAATTTAGGGGTCAGCCAACAAGGGGGTGCAAGCATTGATTGTTGTTGCTTATCATGGAGGATGCGTTAAGTATATAGATGTGTACAATGCAAAACAATGTACACTAAGTGGGGGTGATGAAAACAGAGAAACGTAGGTGTTTGGTAAAAATGCTGCCCCCTTTTCAAATGATTGGTCATTCTGGTTTTTTTTTTTAGATTCATAGTATTTTCTAGATTATGGAATGATGGAATGTGCATAAAAGGAACAACAGAATCTAACCACATAATGCTAGCTGCATGATGTAATCGCAGTCTACTTTATTAGATGCAAGTATTTGCATATTGATACTATAGTTACTTTGCTTTAAATGTCAACCCAAACATAACAGTTCATGACCACAAAACAAGTACATTAACGAAATTGTGAACTTTAAAGCTTGAAAATATGAAACCTAAAAAATCATGATACCTTTGCACTATACAATACACAGATGTTATTAAATGCGTAAAAAAGTACACTTAACTATCAATCTAATAAAATATTGTTAGAAAAATAACTAAAAGAATTATTTCATGTAAGTTGAGAGGTATTTGCATGTGGGGGTCGCTTCCATGATTGCTTTGCTTCCTGAATCATGGAAGAGCCGACAACTATTTGATTACCAGAGCAGGAACTATAGGATCAAACATGCTCAGCACAACAGAAGACCCAGTTTCCAAGTTAAACAATAATTAATTTCTTGTTTCGACAGAGCTTAAATTAGCTTCTACTGATTACTGATTTGTAGGACCGATTTGTTGTAAAAGAAAAATACTGCGTAGAGAAGTAGAAATGTCGCGCAAACAAATAAGTCATTGTCAATTTTGACATGCTTCACTACTTTGATCAATGCTCTACATTTCCTACTTCTTCGATACTTGCATCTACCAAACAAGGTCTACTTCAGCAGCGTCAAGGGTGCACGATTAGCTACATTTCCAGGCAAAGGCGAATCCACTGTGGGTGTGTGTGGGGGGGGGGGGGGGGGGCGGGGGCCCCCTGCATTGTGGGTGCGTGCTGGTGCACAGGTGCGCTCGTCGGTGGGCAGGTGCCTCGACGTCCTGGCGCAAGTAATCAGGCATCGGCGGTGCCGAAGGGGCAGGCGGCGCGTTCCTGCACGTCGCTTAAGAAGCGGTGCAGGAGCTCAAATCGTGCCGAAGATGGCGGCGACCCGTCGACATCGTGCACGGGGTGGCCACGCGGAGGAGCCGACGGCGGCATGAAGCTGCCGGGTCCGCGCTCGGAAGGCCTAGCCCCGGCGTGCTCGAACACCCTTCGCGTCAACGCAAGACCCGGTGGCGGCGGCGGTGGCGGGAGGCGTGTCGTAGCGCGCGGAGGAGGCGACGGCGACGACACAAACCTCCCCCGGCCGGTAAGCGCACGGAGTGGCCGGCGTGCTCGAATGCACGCCGGGCATCGCCGAGCCTCTCGCTCGAGGTCCTCGCGGCGGCGCTCGCAAAGGCGGCACACGGCTACCACCACGACGGCGATGGCAACCACGGCGACCACCACCCCACCGACGACAGCTCCCCCCTTCACGCCGGGCTCATGCACCGGTGGCGCGGGGACGCGTACGCCAGTCGGTGCTGCTGGTGGCGGCGCCGACACCCAAAAAAGGTCGCGTCGTGCCCTAGTCATACCGGTGAGGCGGTGAGGACAGTCCTGCCCTTCACTTGTGCTGTGCAGCTGCAGCAGGCAGGGGAGAATGGCTAGCGTGCAGCAGGCGTTGAGAGAGAGAGAGGGGGGTAGTGTCCAATTCCATATCCAATTCTGACATGCTGCACTACTTTGATCAATGCTCTACATTGTTCCCAATTCTTCAATACTTGCATCTACCAAAAAAAGGTCAATGTCAACAACGTCAAGAGTGCATGATTAGCTCAGGCAGAGGCGAATCCACCGTGGGGTGGGGGTGGGGGGGGGGCTGGAGCCCCCTTACCCCTGTGTTGTCCATTGGATCCCATGTGAAAAGAAGAAGAGAAAGATTTCAAATCAGGTATCCGGAGAAGCCCCCAAGGAGCCGCCGAATAGGTACTCAGCAGATTCCATCACCATGCTCCGGTGCGGTGACGGTGGCGCGTGCGACGCTGACGAAGGTGGCGCACGCGGCGCTGACGACGGTGGCGCTGGTGCGCGCGGCGATCTCCTCGGTCGACGGGGTGAAGGGCCGTGGAGCCGAGCAGGTGGCTCGACGTCCTGGCGCAAGTAATCAGGCATTTGCGGCGTCGAAGGGACAGGCGGCGCGTTGAGCTCCTGCACGTCGCTTAGGAAGCGCTACATGGGCTCAATATGCGCCGAAGCTGGTGGCGGCCCGTTGACGCCGTGCACGTGGTGGCCCCGCGGAGGAGCCGATGGCGGCATGAAGTTGTCGGGTCCGTGCTCGGAAGGCCCAGCCCTGCCGTGCTCGAACACCCTCTGCGTCGACACACAACTCGGTGGCGGCGGCGGTGGCGGGAGGCGTGTCGGAGCGTGCGGAGGAAGCAGCGACGGCGACACAAACCTCTAGGCCGGTAAGCGCGCGGAGTATCCGGTGTGCTCGAATGCACGCCGGGCGTCGTCGAGCCTCTACTCAAGGTCCTCGCGACGGCGGCGGCGCTGTCGAAGGCAGCAGCACACGGCTACCACCACGACGGCGATGGCGACCACGGCGGCCACCACGCCACCGACGACGCTCCCCCTTCACGCCGGCTCGTGCACCGGTGGTGCGGAGACGCGTACGCCGGTTGGTGCCGCCGGTGGCGGCGGCGAGGGGGGCGGTGGTGGTATGGGGGCTCCCCCCCCCCCCCCCCCCCCCCCCCCCCCCCCCTTGGCCCCACCGGTGGCTCCGCCGCTGGCTGCCAATGCCATCCGACAACAACCATCGAAACCGCCCACGGGCTCTGAAGACAGTGAAGTTCACTGAGAATTGAGAAATACAAATTATCGAAACCGCCCGCGAGGATCATACTTATGATTTTTGTTCCTCTTTGATGTATGTCGGCTTGGGTGTTTGATGGTGAAAGGAGTTCATGGTTTGAACAGTCTCCTGCCAAGGGCTCCAGTCCACACAGTCTCCGTCGTTGTCCACGGCCCGCTCACAGCACATAGCTTGGCGCCAAGTTTCTATGAACACTTTATGTGCATAATTTTTTTTTGCTAAGATGATTTATGTGTATAACTTTTTCTCTAACGACAATTTATGCACATAACTTTGTACTGATAACGAATTACACACATGACTTTTTTTCTAACAGACGAGTTATACACATAACTTTTTTCTAACGACGAGTTATATGTGTAATTTTTCCCCTACCAACGAGTTATGCGCATACATTTTCCGTAGCGACGAGTTATGCAGATAACCTTTTCGCCTAGCGATGAGTTACGTGCATAACTTTTTACCTAGTGATGAGTTATGAACATATAAGTTATAGAAAAATTATATGTATAATCTTTTCTGTGAAAGTTATACACATAATTTTGTCAGTAAAAATATCAATAATGATTTATTAATACAACTTATGAAGAAAAAAAATACATGTGTAGTTTTTTCTCAATAAAAGTTATATACATAATTTTATAATACAACATTTTCCAGATTAAAAAAGAAAAAGGAAAAGAAAAAACATGCAGCGGCTTTCCTTGTGAGGAATGTATAATTTTGTGAACAATGTATGGTCTTAATTTGTAAAAATCATTTATTTTTTTATCATATACTTGTGAGACTAAAATTTGTTTTCACACTAAATCGTATAAAATTTTGACCAATTTGGATATTATTCTACTTACTATGAGGTAATTTCGACATAAAAGTTTGAATTGGCCCTAGAAGACAATTGGATTTTTCACCATTCTTCAAGACATGGGCTAGAATGGAGCATAAGAGCCTAAATATAGAATCTTATTGAAGGTACACAGAGTTCAACTTGGAATAATTTCGATAAACACACAAAAATTCATTTAAATGATAAGAATAGCAAATGTACTTGGATTTTTTTGAAACTCTTAGGCGAACTTATATGTTGTATGTTACATGTGAAAAATGTTTTGAACGTATGTAAGATAATAGTTTGCAGATTACTTCATAAGGGATCTTAATTAGTTTTTTATTAGAAAAATGACTTTTTTCGCATGACAATTCGAAATCTAAATCTCCAAATACTGATAGGAGAGTAAGGGTAAAGTTGAATCCAATTCCAATTTGACGTGTCCATGGGGTAAGAAAGTAATTGATTGTGTACAAACTTCGAAGTTTTAGTTGAGTTGTATGAAATAATAAACTATCTAGTTTATGAACAATATACACTCCAATTTTCACAAAATCTTATGATACTTATTTTGTCAAACTTTTACATTCATAAAATGAATATATGCAAATTTACATAATTTCTGGAGAAGTTTTATGTATTATTATCATTATTTTATAACAAAGTAGCTAAGTAGAAGTTCGACTTTTCGTTATAAGTTAATTGATTTTTTTGTCAATTAGGTGTTACTTCACAATGGTGCAATAAAAAGAAAAAACAAAAAACAAAAAAGGTAAGCAGTGAAGTCCATTTAGGCTCAAATAGCCCAACTCATCCCGACCATCCATCATCGATTCAACGGTTCATATTGATATTGAGATGAACAAAAAGGGCCAGCCAAACTCTAGTCTCCACTCCACCAGTCCCGACGCCACCGCTCCTCGGCCACCTCCTCAAATCCGCCACCGCTCCCCGCCGCCGCTCCCCGCATGGTAGCCACTCGGCTCTCCCCCTTGCACCCTCCGCCTCCCACCTCCACTCTCCGCACCCATCGCTCGCCGCTCCCACTGCTCACCGCGCCTGCCGCCTCCCATCTCTGCTCCTCGCACCCGTCGCTCGCCACGCCCACCTCTGACGCCTCGGCCTCGACAGCCGGAGCCCCCATCGGTGACCACCTTGGCCTCGACGGCCACTAGATCCGCCCGCCCCCACAGCAACAGGTCCCTCTCCGCCCCTAATCCCTAATCCATCCAGCAACCCCGAGCGACGTCACCAAGCGGCGTCGACTTTGGGCCTCGCTCGGCTCGGGGGCCAATCCGGGGCGACCTCCGCCGGATCCCATGAGGCTAAACTAGTTATAAGATCCCTTTTTTTCTTAAGTCAATATAAGATTTTTTTTTATTGATGCCTTGGTATGAAGATAAAATCAGTAGGTTCAGGAATAGGGTTGGACAGGTCTCCAGCTGAATAATTGTTAAGTTAATGGAATTAGATTTGTTACTTGCATTCTAGCTGAATAGAATGAGCATTCAATAGAATTCATGTGTAGGTGAATGAATATATGGTTTTTTCTAATTCAATAACCATGAGTGGTCATATCCGTCATTATGTTGATCAGCATTGAACCATGACCTACGTTTTTTATCCGGCGAGAATGCATTCTCCACTAGACAATTAGACATTTTTGTTACTTGTTGGGCTACCATGATGATGACGTCGTCAGTGCCACATCAACTGCCACGTCATCGTACTTGTAGACAACCATGTCACCATCCACGTAGGCAACCACAACATCATCCATGTCAGCAGTCATCCGCGACATTTCTTTTCGTCACGAAAACTGGGCTTCCTGCTGTTTTGCGACGATACAAGATCATCACGGATCACTTCAATCCACGACGTTTTTGAAGAAATGTCGACCGATTTAATCAATGGCGCCCGTTCCACCAAGAAAATTTAAATCATCGCGGACGCTAATTTGTGACGAATTGTCAATGATCCATGACAGAATGACTATGTCACCAATTAAATAGTTTCTTGTAGTGATCTCATGCGGAATCGAGGAAGTGATCTCATGCGGAATCGAAGGTTTCATGTAAAGTTTCGATTCCATGTAAAGGGTAAAGAACCAGAGGTAGAGGGGAAGAACTTCAAATTCGAGCCGATTTGTGAGATTTGTGGTACAAGATCACAAAGAACCTATGTGTGATCCCCACGAAAATACCCGAAAATTTATATAAAGAAAAATACACAGGATTAAAAGATTTGACACAATATTAAGAGAAAGATTTCACTACGAAGAACTTAGTCATATCAATTACGAACCCACCAATTCAAAATGACAAAAGACTCCTCTACCAAGAGCACTCCAAAATGAAAGAGCGCTCCCACCAATTCCATTCCATAGTGTTGACACGGGCCGCAACCGGTGGAGTAATAAAACTACATAATTCTTTTATAAAACAAATAGTTGAGCTAGGCATTATTTCACTTTCAAACTGCACGAGTTAAAAAGCGATTGTTGATTACCAAAGCAGGAACACTAGGATTGAACATGCTCACCACAACAAAAGACCCAGCTCCAGAATCGAGCAACACTATCTTGTTTCGACCATCATTCTACAGATAGCGTAGAAACGATACAACTCGACCCAATATTACTTCTAACATGCTCCGGCACTTTGAACAATGCTCTACCACTGCTTCAGTACTTGCATCTACCAAACAAGGTCTACATCAACAGCATCAAAAGTGCACGATTAGCTGCATTCAGGGACTGACTCACATTTCACCACTTTCAGCTATAATGCAAGCAAGCTTCGGCCGGTTGTTCGGCCCAGTCGCAACATTTTCAATCTTCCTCACGACAAGCAGACCGTCTCCAAGAACTCTCTGAATCACACACAACAATCAAAGCATTAAAATAGTGGTAGGCGAACAGAAAAGGGGGGAAAAAGCAAGTACAATAGCCACCACCTAGCCTCGAGGTTTACATAAAGAACCTCCAAAACACATTTGATTTTTTTGGGTCTCAAATCCTATTCTCTCCAAACTAATAAGATACTCCTTATATGAGGTTTGGTGACAAAAAAGAAATGTTTGAATTGAATAATCATACCCCAAAGACCACATGTTTGTTGTCCAGCCAGTCACACTTTGCACATGTTATAAAGAACTGCAAGCACAGAAAAGGAAATAAGGTTTTTGTCAGGATTCAGGACTGCCTTTTTACTCTAAACATGATACTGAAGGCAATGGTGTTGCCAACTTTAAAAAAAAGTACAATACCACAATACTCGATAAGATTACTGAACTTATTGCAGAATAAATATGCAGTCAGCCATAAACTTTGATGGAATTTTCTAGAATGAGATTGTACCTGAGATCCATTAGAGTTAGGTCCACTGTTGGCCTGCAAAAGAACAGAGGACAACTACTAAGCATTGATACAATAAAGATTGAAGCTACCATATTGTTGGAACATCAAAAGTGATTTAAATAGAAACATAGTAGTATTAATCAGTTATACTTGAAAGTAATGATTTAGATGAGAAAAAACAAAACCAATTGATGATGGATGAGTATCAATGCAGCTGCATTCATGGAATGATGGAAGGGATGGGACAGACAAAAGTTACGAATCACCATGAACACAGAGATGCTGATCTAATCTACCACTGTTGCAAATGTTGTAGAACAATAACGTGAAAAAAAAGGAATACAATGATGACGGATAAAACAAGAAATACAATACAAACATTCCATGTAATAATTGAAGTTGACAGATACTATGGACAGATAACAGAATATGTTAACAAATAGCAACATATTGTGCTAGATCCCATACATCAAGCATGCTCATGCTAATAGGGCACAAGGGGTAATCATTTCTTATGCACACATGACAATCCTAACTCCAAAAAATGGTAAGAAGTTTGAAGATATATGTGCAACTACGGAAGGCTAGAAATATGAATCTAACTACAGAGTCTAAGCAATAGATACAATGCTAAAATATAGAAGTTACAAAAAGTATGCTCTGCCACTGACAGCATTTCAATAAAAGTTCAGGTGGAAAGAAAGATTACCAATGAGAGCAGTCCAGGCCCTGTATGCTTTGCAATAAAATTTTCATCATCAAATTTAGTACCATAGATTGATGTGCATCCAGTACCATCATTCTGGAGGACATAAAACAGTAGGCTTAGGTTATGCTAAATTTTATCAAGTCCAATTTCTCCTTGAAGATTACTAAAAAGCAGTTAATTGGTCTAAAACATCAAGTCCAATTTCTCCTTGAAGATTACTAAAAGCAGTTAATTGGTCCAAAACAAAATCTCTAGAGGAGGGTCCAAACTTAGTTCTCCGTCCAATTTTATTCCATATTTTTAACGTATATACACACGTAGATACACAAGCTTAGTTTTAGGATGGCACTGGGTCAAAATCCATACTAAGTAATAAAATTGATGGTTGAAGCTAGTGTGGAAGACAAACCTTCAAGAAGTCACCACCCTGAA
This sequence comes from Cenchrus americanus, assembly GCA_947561735.1. NCBI lineage: Eukaryota > Viridiplantae > Streptophyta > Magnoliopsida > Poales > Poaceae > Cenchrus > Cenchrus americanus. The sequence continues at coordinate 3,531,688 of OX387240.1, read as the reverse complement.
TCATGAAATCTTTGATCACTCTATGGAATTGACAGCCCTTGTAACCCTGGGGCAAGCCATTCTTTCTGCAAGCAACGTCAATACTAAGCATTAGAAATCATATAGCGGACTGCTGTCTGAAAGTAATTATGTAATTGCTGGAATAACTTTTTGCTTGCATCCTAATCAAGTCAATCAAAAAACAACCACCACCAGCTAATAAAAGCAGAAAAAATCAAAGAACCCAATTTTTTTATCAGTCAATTCACACTCCGGTGTCAGTCACAATATCCACCTCCGAGCTACAGCTTTGAAAAATGCAATACATTCACCCATAGGAAAATATCCTTCCCAATCTCAGACCAGTGCTGAAGTCACAGTGCCACACTTCACAGTTTATGCAACTCACAAAGACCAAAACTCATACCCTTGCATCGTCCCAAATATCAGTTTGACTAATAAACAAGTAAAGCAAGGAAAAACTAATTGACACTTCCTCTAAAAAGGGAGAAACGTATTGGCACAAAAACAACTAAGAAATAAGAAGTATAGAAAATTTGCTCTTCCTTGATTCCTTCTACCCTTTCCTTTTCACAGATGATATTCTCCCAATCAAACTACCATGACAACCATTACAAATATCAGCAGATAGTAACTCGGAAGAAAACTTATATAAGTATAGGCTAAATTGTTTAACATGAGGATTGAGCCAGATTAGCATAATTAGACACAGAATAAAGCCCAATCCGATCGCCTGAAGTCTCATACCTGTGCTCGCCAGTGCAGAACTGCCTGAAACCAACAAAGCAACACGATTAGAGATCTACCGAAGTTACAAACACACCGAATCAGAAGAATGAAACTAACGGAACCGAACCTAGGGTTTACGGCTAATGGGGGTTTAAACCATTACCGGAAGTTCTCGGCGGTCTTGGGGGCGATGTCGGCGAAGAGCTCCATCTTAATACGGCCAGCGGGGATGGATCCGATGGTCACGTCGAAGAACACCACCGGGTTCTTCGGGTTCGGCGGCCGCTGGTGCCACTCCACCGCCGCCGCCGCCGCCGTCGCCGACGGCGGCGTGGGACCCGCCGAGATGGCCGCTCCTCCGGTGGACGCCATGGCGGTGTTGGTGCTCGGTGGGCGGCGCCGGAAGCTTCGCGCAGACCGGCGGAAGAAGCTTCGAGGGAGGTCGCCGGGGGTTCGCAGCCGAGCTGATGAAGCAGAGGCGGCTCGGCTCGGCTCGGCTCGCGTTTTACTACTCCAAGATTAGACACCGACAGGTGGGTCCATATCGTAAATGGGCCACATGTCGGTGACCAGCTCCCCGAAGTCGGCAGCTAATCGACCCCGTGCGCCGGTTCCACCTCCAATAAGGCAAAGGGTGGAGCCACGCAGCGACAGCAAGCAAACTGCCCCTTGCAAATCCGAGAAACCCCCTCCCCCAATCCCTAAACCCTAGGCGAGCTCGGCGCGGCGGCGATGGCGGCGGCGGGCCTGCGGAAGGGGAACGCGCGTCTCCCGCCGGAGGTGAACCGGATTCTCTACGTGCGGAACCTGCCGTTCAACATCTCGAGCGAGGAGATGTACGACATCTTCGGCAAGTACGGCGCGATCCGGCAGATCCGGCTGGGCAACGCCAAGGAAACGCGCGGCACCGCCTACGTCGTCTACGAGGACATCTACGACGCCAAGAACGCCGTCGACCACCTCTCCGGCTTCAACGTCGCCAACCGCTACCTCATCGTGCTCTACTACCAGCCCACCAAGATGTCCAAGAAATCCGACGTCAAGAAGAAGGAGGAGGAAATCACCAGGCTCCAGGAGAAGTATGGAGTCGGGTCCAAGACTCCCGGCCCCGGCTCCAGCGACTGAGCCAAAGGTGTATTGCCTCTGCAGCCGCCGTTTGGGGTAGTCAGAGGGGACGAATTTGGTAGCGCTGTGTGTCATGTTTCATTTCACCCAGTGTTACTAACTATCGTGTTGTATGCCGTGAACATCACAACTGAATAGATATGTGCTTATTCATGAAGTGTGCTTTCGGTGCCTGTTCCTACTTGTGTGCTTTTCTACCAAAACAAGAGGAATGATTTAGTGTACACCTGTGACTAAGCTTGGATTGTTGATCTGGGATGAGACTGGGAGTAGTAGAATGTCTGTGCTGTTAAATTTGTGGTCTCCGTGATCTGTACGTCTGACCAAGGAAAGGCTTAAGCTGGTAGTCTCATTATCTGTGTGTAATTCATTGTGCGCTCTTTGTCAAATTATGTGAATTTTTAACCAGACTCCTCTAGTCCTGATTTTCAACATGTGGTCGCAAGTTCAGGCCTGGACGGATAGTGCAGTTAGATGTTTCATTGTGCATTGTTGACTATGTTTCCTTCAGCAAAACTCAGTTCTGAATATATGTTTGGCAGAACACTGCTTAGGTTGTGTCAGGGTTAGTTTTTCTTTGTCCATGTTAGGTTTTGTATATTTCGCCATTTTATTGTTCCAACAAGGCTTGTTTTGTCGGTCGTGGTATGATGTTTCGGTTGACTGTCAGGCACAACATTGTAACTGTTGTTCTGTCAATGTGGTTTGGTCCTGCTGATATGTATTTACTGATCCTCAGTCTGCAACTACTGGATATGATTTACGTGGAAACTGTCAAACTGTACTGATGCTGAGAGGCAAGAAGCCTTACAGTTACAGTCACTAAAAGCGACCTGCAGTTTTATGAATGTCTGCAATTTCCGGTGAGAGGCAAGAAAGCCACTGCAGTTTATGAATGTCCGCAACTAGATGATACACTATTGTGAGATGCAAGAAAGCTACTCCTAATGTTGCATAAATCTTCTGCAGTTTATGCAATCAATTTTCTACTCTTATCTTAAGCTGATGATGTGATCAATTTTCTCTTCTTATCTTAAGCTGGTTGATGAAAAAGAATCATATGTTGCAACGTAGAAGGGGATGCCCTCTTGTTTGGATTTCAGCATGCTCATACCAATAACAATAAGCACAAAAACAAGATAAATAGCGAATTCAAAAATACCAGCTTCCAGCACACAACATTCATCAAAACTAAAGCTGCGGGACCATGAGACACTCGGTACTATAAACAGCAAAGTCAAGGATACCAGTTTTCTTCCCAGTGTGAAATACAAGCACACAATATTGATCAAAACTAGAACTGCAGAAGCTCTGTACCATTAAATACTATAAACGAACCATTCAGCAAGATGAATAGCAGTCATGTATTGCTCTCTTCAAATGTGTAGTAGATTTTTTCGAACAACAAAAACGTATTAAGCGTAACAATATGTCAATATGTGTTGATATTATTCCACCACAGGACCAATTGAACTGACGAGTAGTGACTGCAAAATACATAATGATGATACATCTCTGAGTTTTTGCTACAAGCTTTCCAAAATGCTAACTATAGTAGAGCAGATGTATCATTTTTCGCCATTCTTCAGCAGGGCAGCTAGACCCAAAGGCCAATTAAATTTTGTAAGCATCTCTTGCCTGGCCACTTTCGAAGCCCTGCAAATCATAGATCATATCAGCTAATGTCAACACTGTATTTGCACAGGACAAGTAGAGCAAGGATCCAAGACATAGTAGCAGATTATATTCCTCAAACATATGACCATGTTTGTTTCCGCTTATAAGAAGCTTATCGGTGAAAATAAGCAAGAATCCCACCAAACGCCTTGCTTATTTTCCCAGATTCTCGCTTATGTGTTAAGCCGCTTCATAAGTACAAAAAGCGAAAAGCGAAAAACGAGAAAGCATTCGCTTATATTATAATCCAAGCATGGCTGAGAGAAGCGGAAACAAATAGGACCACAAAAGCACAACAAGCAAAGGCCTCTATGGAAATTGGAAATATACCAAGCTGTCCTGTTATATTGACAAAAGTATTACTACTTTCTAAGTACTTCATCTGAATAATAGAGATCGTCATATAACAAACTACAATATCTAAGGCACCTAAGGACATGTATATAATCAAGATCCTGAAAGCTCCCAAAAAAAGCACAAAATGGAAGCAATTTCCCAAAATAACATCTAGTATAAGATATGGAGTACAAATAATTCAGTTTTCATCAGAGGGTGATACAAAATATAACAAAAGTAACTGGTGCTCTATCCAGTACCACAATGACTTTAACTCAGCCAGTTAGTTGTTAGATGACAAGATCTCATATTACAGCCTTTCTTCTAGAATAAGCACTGGAATGGCTAATGAGAAATCAGTAGGATTCAGCAAGCCAAGGGGTGCTAGATTTGTATAAATGGCAGAACCCTTTAACATTATATGTTGTTGGATCACAGTTCATCCAACAACCAAGCCACTTTAGTGTCTCCTACCCAGGAGACAGCTAACACTAGTCATTTGGGTCAGCTGTAAAATTACAGCACTTGGCATCCTAGTTAGATAGTCAGTTTTGAGGATCCAAATGGCTGGTTACTGAGCTTATAAGGTTTCAATTTCAGCAGCCTAGATGTTTAACAGAACCATGGCCACGTATTCCTCGATGGGATAAAAGACCCCGAGCAAATCCGGCCATCAACTCTAATTCAATCAGTATCACGTTGGAGAATCGATACACAGGAGCTGCTTGGTAACAACAGGAGTACTATACTAACAAAAGAAATCGCGGGAGGGAAGCGGTGTTTCTTACTCCGCGAACGCCGCGGCGGAGGCGGAGGCCGAGCCGCTGGCTGGCGGCGGCGGGAGGCATGACGCGGCGGCTTCGGCGATGGTGGAGAAGCCCTGGCGCTGCTTGTGCTTGGGGTTGGCGGTGCAGTGGATGAAGACGATGCCCCGGCGCCTCACCACCTTGCAGAACCCGCACAGCCGCTTCACCGACGCGCGGACCTTCATCTTCTTCCTTCCCTCACTCCCTCCCTCGCCTTCTGCTTCCTTCAGCCAGGCTCCAGATTCGACGAGCTCCTCCGAGTCGGCGGCTCCATTTGGTTAGGGTTTGGTGGTGTTGGATATGATGGGCCGTGAGAGTCACGGCCCATGGGTCACATAGAGAACCAGCCCACCCACAACCGGGCCTACGAATCGTTCCGACTATTTTTCACATGTATTATATTATACTTCTTTGATTTTAGTGTTTAGTTCCTAGTTGATCTACTTATTTTTCAAACACGCAGGAAAGCTTTTTATCAATATATTAAGAAGATAAAAGGGTACAAAAACAAACAGGTTTGGAACACATGTACAGACCCGAACTCACATAGCTACAATCACCTTTTTAAATAAAAAGACACGACCTGATCTAGACCACAAAACACCAGCTACTCTTGCAAAGTTGCAAGGGCACTAGAGCGAGGAGATGGGAGATTACTCAATCCTGGCTACTCCATAGTTGCAGCTCGTCCCTTAGCATTGATAGGATGCTCTTCCCTTAGCATAGACATGATTCCATTCGGGTTAGGTGGATCCCCATCGAACACGCAACGATTGCGATGGTTCCAAACTGACCAAGCCCCTAGAATCATGATAGAATTAAGGGGTAATTGGATTGTGCCGTTATAATTTGCACGTTTTCGAAAGACACCATTACTATTCAACTAACTACGGTGCTATTACAATTCTCCACTTATTTGAAGCATGCCATTATGTACGCCCGGCACCAGCCGAGGCCCACCTACAGCTGTATTGGAGTGAACGAGGGAGAAACGTCTTCTTTGCCCTTGTCTTCAACCTCACCTCGCAAAGCACGGGATCCCGACGGCCCCGGGGGCGTGCGTGGCCGACCTCGGCGGTGCGGGCACGGTGGCCGCGGCGGCATGCGTTGGCCGCCGGACTTCGTGCGGGCCGCGGCCTCCCGCAGGTTTTAGGCGACCGAGGGGGGGGGCGGGCCGGCCGGTGACGGTGCCGTGGCGAGCCCCCGGCGGTCGTCCCCTTCCCCGTGTGGTCGGATGGGCGGGGGCGGGCCGGCCGGTGACGGTGTTGCGGCGAGCCCCATTGGCCCGTGGCTCGCGGCCTGCCGACGCGGGGGCGCGTGACCTCCGACGCGGTGGCTCGCGACCTTCTGATGCGGGAGCGCGAGGCCAGCAGCGCTTTGGCCAGCCTCGGGATCCGTCGGCGCAGGGGAGTAAGAGAAGGGGCGGCGCGGAGGCGAGCAGGGGATGGGGCAGCATGGGGAGAGCTGGGGACGACCGGAGTAGGGGATGATGGAGGCAATGATGGCGGCTGGACGCAGGAATTGATGGCGCAGGCGGTGGAGGGACGAGGAGGACGGCAGTCGTCCGCCTACAGGACCTCGCTAAGTGTCGGCCGTGTGCCGAGCCTCGGCCGCCAGTCCTGGCTTGGCCCAACCTGGGGAGAGAGAGAGAGAGTGGGAGGAGAGATGGTGGGAGGTTGAAGAAGCCACTGACGTGTGGGTCCCACACGTCAGTGAGATGAGAGAGAGAGGGAAAAAGAAAACTGAGCAGGAGTAATCTTGTACATACGAATATACATACCCCTTATACACCTGACAGTGGCCCCAAAATCGTCTCTAAGCGTACATAATGACATATCTCAAACAACATCAGAATTATAATGACACTGGCGTAGTAAATCGAATAGTAATGGTGTACTTCAAAAACAACAAAGTTATAATGGCACGGTTCCAATTAACCCTAGAATTAAGGTCCTTTTTGGCCAGACCCGCTACTCTTTCGCTTGCTCTTTCCATCAATCGTCAACGGAAGTATATTCAGGTTGTGGAGTTAGCGCCTGCAGACCCATTCTGCAGCAACCAGAACCAGACCTGCCAGGTGAAGACACAGGAGATATAAGGAAATAGTTGTCCTACTTCCTGCTGCAACAAATTTGTAATTTTGGTAAACATTAATTTGTTCACCTTTGCCATGTTTAGCCAGTCACTAAAGCGTTAGATATTCCTATGAAGAAGGTGGGTCTTTTGTTTGTGTGTAGTATAGGATTTATCAACCTCTTTATTAACACAAGAGATTACCTTTACCGGCATACATTTTTACTACTAAGTTATTGCTTGTTTCAGACTTAAAATTCAAAAGTTGGATATAGGGACAAAGGAGCATGTGAGGGTTCTCTCTGAGAAGACTGAGGAAGTTATGCACCCATGTGATTCTATATATTCTCAGCATGTTGAGGATTCAAAGCCTCCTTGTGAAGGATATGCAACTGCAAACCCTGAAACCGGTGCTCACTTGTCAGAATTACCATCGCAACAGCAGCAGGCTAAATTGCTAGAAAGTTTTGAAGGGTAATTTCCCCGTGATTGTATTTTGATGGATTTGAATAGTCTGTATTTGTACCATCTATTGCAACAATAATTTCATTGATGTCCTTTATTTCTTGTTTCTGCTGTGTTATATTTGTGTCATGACCAATGGTCTAGATCCTTGGTGTCAAGGGACATCTAAAAGTGCTGTCAACATCGTTTTAATTGCATGGGCTATCATAAAAAAGGCATTGTCCAGTCTTTATGAGCTTTCAATCAGTGCCCTTTTAGTTGTTTACTTGAGTAGCTCTCAAGAAATCTAATGACATTATGTAACCATAAATATTTGGCCATGCACATTTTCTCACTAGAATGTAGCATATATTAGGTACGAGTAATTATTATTATTTTGTTATAATAAGTATATTACTTTTGCTTTTGTTCTTTTTTGTTGTTCTCCATGCCTTTTATGTTGATTGAGCATATAGGAATTAGGTTAAATAATCTGACTCCTGGCTGTCGTTTAATTCCATGCCACAGAAGGTTAATCAGTATTAATTTCGTTTATGTGTTTTAGGGTTAGTTGATATTTTAGCATGACAAACTCATATGGTTCTGATTGCTTATTTTGAGATGAGACGCAATTCAAACAATACCCCAGTGGAATATTGCATGTCTGATGAGTTCATCGAGCTACTAAGAAGGCGAGCAAGGCTCTATCGTAGTTTGATGACACCACTTTCTCGGAAGGAAATGTATGCAAAGTCACTTGTATATATGAGTGAGGAAGCATCCTTGGCATTTGAATACTATGTTAGAGAAAGTGCTCTTTTTGAGGTTTGCATAACTCCTATATTTCTTTTCCTTGTTCTCATTACCATCACTGTATTCTTAAGTCAATGTTTTTTAGGGTTTTGACTACAGATTTGGTGAATTATTGCATCACTGCTTTAGTTTTGAGGAATATAGGAAGGTTTACACTCACTATAATTTCACCATTGAGATGAAAAAAGAAAGATGAGGAGTGTTGGACTTCTAGTCGTTATTTTGCTGAAGTCAAGCTGATGTTCGGTACAAAGCCTTATTTTTTCTCTCCACTCAAGCTTACTGATGATGGTATGCCCTCTTGCTTATTACTATTAAATCTCATCTTCTTTCCTTTGCTCTTTTTTGAACAGAAACATTGTCCTAACCGCGAAAAATTCCACCAACTTTAATGGATTATATGATGCCAAGGATACGAACATGTAGCTTACAATATACAAAAACTATTTCACATGTTTTTAGGGAAAGGTATGTGCCAGAAGGGAAATAAAGAATTTGCCCCTACAGATGCATACTTCATTGTAGGATTTTCCAGAGAATGTTCATTGACATCTGGGACAAATGAACTTGGATTGGAAAAATGCATATATGAAATGAACTGTATTGAATTATTTTCTGAAGACACAAATCCCTTTTTTCATATCTACGCCATCCATAGGAAAAGTTATTTAAAATCCCCTCAAGCACAAGAAGATTTCTACAGACTAAATTTTTAGATGGACAGAAGATAAACATGGAAAAAGGAAAAATAAGTTTGTACTGTCTTGGAATTTATGTCTGTAAAGTTGGAAGGGCAGAAATAATGTAGAATCATCAAAATGATTCTTCATTGGGATTATGCCGATATATTTATTTTTCAACAGTTCCTGGTGTACTTATATTTTCTTTACAAATTTAGTGTATACTGGTAATTTGGATACACATCTGTTGAGAGTATCTGCAGCTTCAGGCCAGTTATGTGTGTTGGTTTCCCCATTGGTTGTAATCTAGATTGGGTGTCTGGGTGTGTGCAGCCCTTGGGGGTTTGTTAACCTAATATGATAAATATAACTGCACTGGGTTGATTGCTTGAAAGGCCAAAGTAGATGGCCCTGGTGAACCATAATTTCAAGTAAATTTAAGCTTACGACCGTTCGTTTGGGCGGTGGTGGTACAGGGCTTTCTTGATTTGTTACGAGAGAAAATCTTCTTTTTGGTTGGTGGTGGTTGGTTTGGTCGAGAGGAAAGATCTTTATTTGGTGGTGGCGATAAGCCAAACGAATAAGTTGTTAATTGGCTAATTTTGCTACTAATGGTTAAGCAGATTCTCTTCATCCACAATTTTTACTAACTTTTTCTAGTTACGAGCGTATGTACCTGTCATATACTGATTCATGTCAAGGCATATGTTAGGTGTTATTTCTTATCAATTAGATGGTGGCAGCAACATAGCTATTGGTTTTGTTATATTGTACTTAACTCATTACATATTGAGCATTGGCTGCCCACAAGCCACTTTTTGTTAGTTTGGTAAGTTGTGTTATTATAACCAGCATGGTGCACAGTTCCAATCGAATAGTCCTTTTCTCTCACAACAAATCAGCCGACTTAATCAATACACAGTACACAGTATTTTCTTCTCACGACAAACCTGTCAGGCTTCTCCTAGAGACGTGCTGAACGCAGCAGTCTGTTTCCTTTGTTGTAGCATTGTTGTAAATGTTTCTCCGTTGTGACAAAGAAGGAATGGATGATTCTTATATTGGAGCCGCAAGTGAGTCGGGGCTACGACGCACCTCACGGAAAGAAGAGGTTGCTCCGGACCGGGCCCTTTGGCTCGCCGAGTCGAAAACTCGCGCAAAACCTTCAACAAGGATCGGCTCCAAGTGTCAAACTTTTTCCCACGCCGCCCCGCCCCGCCCTCCGGAGGAGAGGGAGCAGATGGCCCCGCCGCGAATTGTATAACATTTTTTTGTTTTTTTTGCTTTTTAGGAAAGACATTTATAATACATTTTTAAGGAAGATTTTTTTTTAAAAAAGAATTTGATACGTCAGAGCCTCTGACGTGAAAGCCTTCAGCCTAATAGTATGAGTTACTCTACTTTTGTAAAGAAATTTGACTGTAAGGTTGTCAGCAGCCTGCTCAAAACATTTACCGGATATCATAGTTTTTTTTTACAAATCACACATTATAGGTTCTCGAAAGAAGACCATATTATAACAAAGACCTTCAACTCTATGAGGATCCAGAGACAGCTAAGATGCCGATGACGAAGAAGATCGTTCCGCCGGCGGAGGGTCGCGGGGGCGCCAGAGACGCGTACACCCAGGTGGAGGGACCGTGCAATGCGTTGGTTCAAATTAGGCTCCTTGAGCTCTCCGAGGTGGTGCGCACCGATGACCGAAAGATGAGGTTGGGACCGTCGCCAGAGGATGAAGAAGGAGCTCGGTCAAGGATCCCAAAGGATGGTAGAGCAGTCGAATCAGCACCGGTGAAGAAGCTGTCGAGCTGAAGAGCGATGCATCAGAACCCGGAGGCTGCTTATGGGAGAGGGAGGCAGGCGGGGGTGGAGGGAGCGGACCTTGGTGTAGCAGGTCCCGCCGGTGGTGAGTTTAAGAGGTGGCGGTGGTGGAAGAGATTTATTTTATTACCACATACTCCCTCTGTCTAGGGAAAAAATTGCAAGTTTGGCTTTTCTCATGGAAACCAAGGAATGGGTAAAAAGATGCTTTTACCCCTACATCACGCTTGCCTTCCGTCAGGAGCATAAGCTTTGTGGACAGTACAGTTTGGCAGCTCCTCTACCGTAATCACGTATAACTTTTGAATGGCAGCGGCTCTCGCCTGCCCTCAAGTGTTGGATTTTCTGCACACGGTACTGTTGGTTGCTTCGACGTAGCACTGAAAGTTTATCTCCTAATTAACGACAGTTTGGGTTATCTGACATGAACTCTGCGATTGGTGCTCTCGAAGGGCAAAGTGAGAAACATCTGTAGTCCGTATGATATTCTTTTGATATTCCTGCATCGGACCTGAAAGACGTGCTATATATTTGAGAGGGCGTATGACATGCATGTACAAACATGTGTAGAGTATACACTATTGCACAAAGCTGAGTACATCTCAAAACAGCTGCCACATACGAATATATATATAAGAGAGACATACCAGTTCAATGCCTAAATATATTAATAATTAGAGGATCCTAAACAGCGGAGGCTTATGCTTGTAAAATGTTGCAGTTGTCAGCAAGACCTGCTGCGCAGATGTTTCCTCACATCCAAGGTGAGAAGTTGTCTGCGTCACTCGTTCCAATTTGGTAGAACTCCGCACACAGATCTCGCTCACAGTTTCCAAGAGTCTGGGCAGCAGACTCCATCCAAGCGCCTTCGTCTCCCTCTGGCCAGAAGTCATTTTCACCAGCCTCACTCGATGGATCATTTTCAGCAGCAGCAGCAGCAGCGTTTTTCCCCTTTTTTACGACCCGTTCTTTGTAGAACAGTTTGCAAACCACCCAGTCGTTGAGCTGCAGAGAAAATGGAAATAACCGGAGCCAAATCAGTGAATTATTCTTATCGCTTACTACTAATTCTTCAAGTGTATCAATGGCTACTGTGTTTGATTGGTTGACCCACCCGCATGGCTGAGCCATCGGGCGCGTGCTGGTTCTGCGGGATGGAGTACTCCTTCATCTTCCACGGCGTCTGCGTCCCCTTGGGCTGCCGCCCGAGGTGGAAGGTGAGCGACGTCACCACCCCTACCACCAGCGCGCCGCCGCCGGCGCGCACGGTGGCCAGCTTGGTGTTGGATTTCCAGTAGCCCACCTGCACGCCGCTCGCGTCGAGCACGCTCCTCGCCGGCCGGTCGCCGTTCTTGTACTTGCGGTTCCTCGGCGAGAACGCGTACCAGCACCCGTTCACGACCCCACACGCAGCTGTGCGCAGCAAGGTGGTTAAATGAAAATCACGTTCCAATTACACGACATATATCGAGAGGTTGGAATTGATAACGACCCCGTTAACTGTTAGTACTAATTAACTACTACAAGCTCTGACCTCTGCTTGTCTCCGGGTGTTCATGGTAGACGTCGAAGTCCTTGAAGAAGTCGACGCCGACGGGCATCTTGTGCCCGGCGTGCTTCAGCCTGAGGAAGAAGATGAGCTCCTCGTCCGTCGGCTGGAACCGCACGCCCGCCACTGAGGTGTCCGCGTATGGCCCGGCTGCTGCAGCTCGATCCCTCGCGCTTAGATCGTTGCTGCAGGTTATTGGTGGCAGCAGCTGATGCCATTGCTTCTTCTGACCACGGAGCAACGCCATCGGGTTCGTCGTCGTGCCCATCTGATGCTGGTCGGAGGTGGCTCCGGCGACGACAACACTGGCTACCTGATCTTTATGCTGCTGAACCTGAACTTGGACAGCACCACCAGCTGCCGCCTGACCTTGTTGCTGATGATGGATCTGAACTTGACAAGCCATTGCAGCTGAGCCACCGGTGCAAGCAGAAGCCGTCGTCGTTGCACGCTTAGGCTTCTTGATGACGGGCTTGGGGCCGGCGGCGGCGGCGGCGTCGGTCTTGCGAGGCCGGCCACGACGACGAGGAGCGGGTGCAGTGGCTTCTTGAGCCTTCTGCGCGTCTGGAACGGCGTGGACAATTGCCGCCGCTGCTTGTGCTGCTGAACCTGACGCGGCTGCATCCTGGTTGTGCGTGTGGTAACGGGACGGCTCCGCCCTCGTGATCGGCGTCGGTCCCAGCACCGGCGGCGGCATGACGCCTTCATGAGCAAAGGGCGGCGCAAAGCGCGGCGGGAACCCCGGCTGGGTTTGGTGGTACCAGCAGTAGGGTGGTGTCTCTGCCGCCACCGTCGGCCGCGGATAGAAGGTATCCGTCATGGATCTGTAGAGCATCGTCGACGGCGACGGCGAGGAGTTGAACCCGCCGGAGGTGGTGGCGGTTGGCGCACACGGCGGCGGGGGGTAATAATGGGAGCTCCAAGCCGTCGCGCCTGCGGGAGCATCGGCGTACGGTGCCATCCCCGCGAGGCCGTCGAAGAGCGACTCGGCGGGGTTGCTCACCGGCGTTTGCGACGGAGCGCGGGCGGCGGCGGCACCTGCCGCCGCGAGGGGGTGGTCGTCGTCGGCGGCGGGGCTGGTCGTTGTCATGGCGTCCAATGATCGGATCGGAGAAGTGAGCGCGCACGTGTTCTCCGCGGCGGCGGGTTTAATCCAGCGGATTCGCTTGGGGGGGGAGGAGAGGAGGAGGAGTCCGGGGGCGGTCGATCGAGCCCCGTCGTGTTATGCAAGAGGAAAGAGATCAACGCAGCTACTACGCCCGTGCATTTGCGTTGCCGTCGTACCGCCACAAGTTTCTCCAGACACGAACACGAGACGTTCGGGAGAAGAGCTCTTCCGGATTACGCGCCGTGAAATCAGTGCCGTCAGATTTAATTTTACAAACCACTTTCAAATGACTGTAACTTTACCTGTATTTCAAAAATCATGATCATAATGTTAGTGGAATACTCTCTGCTGTAGGTTCCAGAAAACATCACATTTAGTTATGTTCGAGATCAAAGATTGTCCAACTTCTATTAAATTTACGAGGTTTGTTACGGTGCTCGAGAGGAACCCAGAGTAACTCGACAGAAACAGAGGTTCCTATGTCGATATTTAGTTCCTAACCCACCGAGAATTAGTTCCGGACCCACAAATATTTGGTCCGGGTCCACAACTTTGATTTCTTGTAACAGGTTCCTCCAATTTTCAAACCATCCGACCTGGACCGATGGACGGTGCCTAAAATCCTCAAGCATGGGAGAAAATGTCTAAATTTATAGGGGGAAAAAATGTACTAACATCCGCTATCTAGACAAGTGCCTTATCACGGCATATTTCGTGATGGATTCACACAAATATTTTGATGTGTATGAATTTAGATAACATTATTATTGAAACTTGACGACTTCAACAGAACTGAAAATAATAAGGGGAAAATTGTTTGTCCAAATCAGCAAAACTAACTATTGAAAACTAACTGTGATTCTCATAATCATTCTGTTCCGTGTCCGTTGGAGCATTTTCTTTCCAAGTTGGGCCTTCCGGGAAAAAAAAAACCGTCGGTTTCCAGTAGCATCGTCCTGTTACATTTTATTTTTGCAGTGAAAAGCACCTGTCACACTCCTCTCATATACTCTTGTTACATTACATACAGCATGTGTTACATTCAGGCTCAAACAATTACTATTAATCGTTCGGCACAACCATGCAGCTCTACTCATAATACACGTCCAACGGTGTGCCCGCCCATACAGATGCAGCTACGGGGAACATAAATAAATTTTGCCAAATCCTCCACCGCTTCGCATCGCATCGCATCGCATCGCATCACGCTTCCAAAAGTGTTTTTCTCCTCCTCCGTCAGCTGCAGTACATGCGGTGGAGGTGCGACGCGTTGGGTTGACGCGACCCCGCGGCGCAAAGGAAAGGGGGGGTTGGGTTGGGTTGGGTTGGCTCGCTCCTCCGAGGCTCCGACCCCCCCGTATAAAACAGGCGCGACGCGCATCAGAAGCAGCCCAGCAAGCCTCTCCTTCCCCGACCCCGGCCCTTGCCGCCCCCCCCCCCCCCCCCCCCCCCCCCCCACAGCCCGCGTCGCCGCCGGCGATCTCACCGCGAATCGGATCCGCCGACAAGGTGAGCAAACCCCCCTTCCCCACCCCATGACCCACCTGTGCTCCTCCCCGTGTAAGATCGCTCTCTCTCTCTCTCTCCCCACACGGTCCGAGATCTAGGCGGATGTTCTCCTCCTCTCCTGGTGCGCTCGCCGCGCGCTCGGGGTGTCTGTAGATCCGCGCCTGCGGGATCTCGTGTAGGCTCGTCGGCTGGACAATTTCCGCGGTTGCTCGATCCCGGGTGGGGTGGATCTGGGTGATGCGCGTGTAGATCTAGCGGCGTGAGGCGTGCGGGAGGGGAGGGGAGGGGAGGGACGGGCGGGCGGCTGCGGGCGAGGAATGGATAATCAGCGCGGTTTGATCTTGAGTTTTTTTTTTTCGGTGTTGCAGGTCGAGAGGGGGAGAGATGGGGCTCACGTTCACGAAGCTGTTCAGCCGGCTCTTCGCCAAGAAGGAGATGCGGATCCTCATGGTGGGGCTCGACGCCGCCGGAAAGACCACCATCCTCTACAAGCTCAAGCTCGGCGAGATCGTCACCACCATCCCCACCATCGGTGAGCACCAGGCTCCATCAGCGTCGTGTGTGTCATAGATTATATGTTTCAATTATTTATCAAAGATTTAGGACAAACTGTTCAAATAATGATTCGATGATTCCACTGCCTGATATGTGTTTCAATTAGTTATATGTTTCCACTGCCTGATAATTCCACTGTGTCATAGATATATATGTTTCAATTAGTTATCATAGATAATTTGTTTTTTTTTAAAAAAAAATCCCTGGGCACTAGACTGGTGAAATACATTTATGTTCATAGAACCATACATGCATTTCCCCTTGACCATATTGTTGGCACAAGTTGTTGGTTGTCACTCATTTATTCCAACAGCTAACGAAGAGATATATAGCTTTATCAATTTGATAGGAAATTATGCTGTTGCCATGAACAGCTAAATTGTTTAGATACAATAGAGTGAAGTATAGCTATCGGCAAACGAATTTTTGCTTGACACGAGGAGATTTGGCACCTCAGCTATATCAGGGATCAATTATTCAAGCAGCTAATGAACAAACAAAAGCCGTTTTAGCATGCAGATAGGAAGTTATGCTGTTGCAATGTACATCTGATTTACTAGAATACAATAAAGTGAAGAGTCTTATCTACTGACAAATTAATACTTGCTTTGACATGCCATACCCTTTTGAAATTGTCCGCTTGAAACCAAACTGCTTTGCTGCGCAAACATGCCTTTAATTGTGAGTTGTGACATTATGAACTCCTTTTCTCACCATTAGCTTGCTTTCAAATACAGGATTCAATGTTGAAACTGTGGAGTACAAGAACATCAGCTTCACTGTCTGGGATGTCGGGGGTCAGGACAAGGTATGAAGATCATATGCCCTGTAGTTTCTGTGTTGCAAATTGTGCTTGCCCATGTCAGTTCTGTGGCATCGTTGCCTTCTCTGTCCTCTGATTTTCCCCAATGGATGATTTCATATTGCATTGTGCGGCTCTTATTTCAAAATCTTCTGAGGCATCCTTCGTTCAAACTGTCTTAACTTTTTCCCCCGTTGCCTGAAACAGATCAGGCCGCTGTGGAGGCATTACTTCCAGAACACACAGGGTCTCATCTTTGTTGTGGACAGCAACGATAGGGACCGTGTTGTTGAAGCCAGGGATGAGCTCCACCGGATGCTGAATGAGGTAATTACCTGTGCTCTTGAGAATCTTTTCACTGGTATGTGGTTGTGTGCTCACAACTGTCGTTATGCTACTGATTGCAGGATGAATTACGTGATGCTGTGTTGCTTGTGTTTGCTAACAAGCAAGATCTTCCGAATGCTATGAACGCTGCTGAGATTACTGATAAGCTTGGACTGCACTCACTTCGCCAGCGTCACTGGTAACACATACACCAGATATTCCACACATAGTCCGTCATAGTGTGATGTAGCCATAATGTTGCACTTCTGCTTGGTAATATATGTCGCTGTGTACTGTTTTGATAGGTACATTCAAAGCACTTGTGCTACATCTGGTGAGGGATTGTACGAAGGCCTGGACTGGCTGTCCAGCAACATTGCCAGCAAGGTATGCCGTATGCCAATTTATGTTTTTCACCTCACTGAACATTTAGTTGATTGCTTTACTCATCTTGTCTGTTTGATGACCTTGCAGTCTTAAATTTTCAAGAGGTTTGGATCATCTAGGAGCTTTTGGATGATGATATTGCTGGATATTTAGGGTTGGGTTGATATTCCCGTATGTAAGGTGTATGCCCTGAGCTCAATAGTTATTGAGCTTGGTTAAGATTTCACAGTTAAAATTGTTTTGTGTAATTTGGGCCCTTGAGATGTTTCCGAACCAAACTGCTAAATAGTGCTCCGTTGAGTTAATTGGTTGGGGAAATCGTGCCGGTATGCATCATGGCAATGCTTCGTGCTCCATATGTTGAACACCATCAGAATGATTGCATTATTTGTGCCCTGCCAGTCTAAAAATGAACACTTGTGTTCCAGAGCAAAGTGTTTTTTTCATCGGAATTCAATCATTAGTTGCAAACATGTACCCTTGCATTCTAAACACAATGGACAAATGTGGTAATGATATTCCAGTTTAAGATTTCGAACTGTACCTTGCTGCACTAAAACTGGAGAGGATGTGTTTAAAGATTTCGAACTGTACCTTGCTGCACTATTTGTGTCCTGCCCCTCTCAGAGCAAGCCCATGAAGAAATACCAAAACATCCAAAAGCTTTTACAACCTCATTTACAAAAACTTCTACCCTGAAGACCCTTTCTTTGGATTTCAAAATCAAGATGCTGCGACAAGCTAATTTTTTCTTGCCTCCTACTGATGGGCAGACCGAACACCATATAGTTCGATGACTCAGCTCGATGCCTGGATCTAACATTCATGTAAATAGCAATGGGCACTGATAGTTCGAGTGAAAACGTTCGAGTGAATAGGCCATCAATAAAATACAACCACAGTTGAGGCCCAACCAAACCAACTGTGATGCGGTAGTTTTGCTAGCCAACGTGCCATTTCACATCCATAACACATCGCAAGAATAATACTACCATATAAAGCACGCTACTGAGTTCAGCGGGCTAAGCAGATCTAGACAGGTTAATGGCCACCGCCCACCAGAGATCTATCCACCAAATCATCAGCTACTAACTACGCCTTGGTCCTTGCTGTGGGATCTTACAGGATTCCTGGCATTTACTGGCGACAGGAAAACCAGTCAAAAATGCATGCTCAATGGCCTGCGGTGCACACCAGGGCTTTAATTTAGACTAAGCTACTTGCATCAGGCAACATTAATCTTCAGCGACTTCTGCTGCTGCTGCGGATATCAGTGATGCGGACTGGATCTTTCCAGCATGCTCCAGCCTCATCAGAATTACTCCCCTGGATTGCCCGACAGAGGTAGAGCATGATGAAACAATTGGCAGCATATAGAAAGGGAAAATCCGAATAAATTGAACCAGCTAACTTCTATTTGAATGCCCAACTTACCTTGCGTAACGAGACTGGATGGATATATCTTTAACCTTGATTCTATTTACAGTGCCGCTCTGGCTAACCAAAACAACCTGCTCATCGCTTTCACCATCATCTACCATTGGATCCACAGGAAACAGCAAATGATGTGATAGGTGTATCAAACAGTGATTGGTTAAGCAAATAAGAACAATGAAAAAAGGGAACAAGTTCAGAAATGGTACCACCGAGTGAAAGACCAGCAACAAATACAGCGGCCAAGCGGCAATCCTCTGGTAGCTGCAACGCAAGATAGAACATACCAGATGGATTAGGTCAAATAGCATAATGTAACAAGCACCTTAAGTTCCAAAGCACATCATGTTTTTTAGACCCTGTTTGGTTCCCATAAGTCACCTAACTTATAAGTCAGTTGGATTTTAGTCAGTCCAGTTTGGTTGCAGTGACTACAAGTCAGTGGGCTCCACATAGGGTGCTAGAGAGAAAAGGTTGAAATAAGTCACTTTAAGTAGGGGTGGAGCTACTTATGGGACTTATAAGTCACACCGCTTTAAGTCATGACTGTTTGGTTTCACAGGTGACTTATTTTTCACTTTTTGCACTTTATTAAGTCACCCTACTTATGGGAACCAAACATGCCCTTAATGGACATAAGAAGCAAAAAAGTAGGTGGTGTACCATTCAACATTATACGGATGCAGTTTTCAATTCAAAACCACTGATTTTTAGAGAACTGAGGAGCAAAAGCTTACTCTACCTTGTAGCCCACCAAACCTACAAGGTTGAATCTTGATTGGCGGAATGCATTTAAGGGCACCCGTTTCCCAATCCCGTTTTCAGCTATGAAAAGCAGCCATGGAGGGCTCTGATCTCTGGACCTGGGGCAGCCGTTCAAAATTTAACGACAAAATTATCCAAACTGAGAAGATATATAAACAGGAAACTGGAAATGATGTTTAATGGACAGTAAAACGAGGGAAGCAAAAGGTTGGCATCAGGAATTTTCAGTATTTAGAGTATGGTCAAACTCTTCTCACATTTTAAAAGCTAATACAATTTTCTAAACCTAGAATTAGGCAGTACCAGTTACCACAGATGAAATTACCTTCTGTTGTAACTTTCAGGCATTTTGTGCACTGTTGATGGAATAATATCCATGGCTGCCATCTTATCGCCATCTTTTAGCTTCATCGCACAAGCACCCCTGGTATTCCTTCCCAGGGGACGAATCTGGGTGAAACATAAATATATAAAAGAATAAGAATTCAGGGGCAACCCAAAAATGGCAGGCACATCCATACATGTTGTCATGCAAAACATATTCAAATGACATAAAAAACTGACACTCCAAACATATTTGCCACTTTCATAACAAAATCATTTGTAGAATACTAAAATGTAGACAAAAAGAAAAATGTAACAATGCCATAGTTTACTGGAGAAGTGTACTTTTGTGAAAATTGCTTAATGTTTATCCCGAGAGTCGCACTTCAATATAAAATCAGATAGCCGTTCCCATTGAGTAAATCACCACTACAATACAATTATCACTGAGATGTGTGCTTGTTTGTAGCCTACCTTATCGCATGAGTTGACTATAACCTTCCCCTTTTGTGAAGCCAATGCAACCAGGTCATCATTGCCACATCGACGGACCCATTTGAGCTCATCACCAGGAACCTAACATTTAACAGTTATTGAATAAAAGTTGTACCACATTTTAACAATGATTCAAAAGTATGTTTATGTGTAAGAGATGCAAGCACATGAGACGGCATACCAGTTGAATCGATATGATCCCAGAAGATCTGATCGATGAGAAGGCATTAAGAGGAACTTTCTTGATGTAGCCGTTCACAGTGAGCATCACTAGATATTGGTCTTCACCAAATTCACTCACAGGAATAATGGAAGTAATCCGCTCTCCATCGGATAAGGATAGCAGCTAAACAAGGATAGAATAGCAAAGGTCAGCATATCACCTGCAGAGTTTCATTAGTCCAAATTAACATTTGTCACTGTACCTGTACCAAAGGAGTTCCAGTAGCAGTTCTAGTGCATTCCGGCATCTTATAAGCACGTGCTGAGTATACAATTCCCTTATCACTGAAAGTAAACACCGTGACGATACATGAGTTGACAAATTAATGTACCTTGTGTAAATTGGATTTAATTTCATCATAGAACCGTTAACACTAAAAAAATCCAAAGCTGTCAAACAAGGTAATGTAGTCATTAAGAAATGTCCCTTAGTTCACATACCTGAAATAGAGAACATGGTCATGCGTCTGGCAGACAATGAAATCAGATGTGGTGTCATTCATTCGCATCTTTCCAACAGATTTTCCTATGGTTCCTCGAGTTTGTAAATTGAACGTGTTCGGGTTCATCCGCTTAACATAGCCTTTCTCGCTAAGAATCTTTACGTGATAGATGTTTGATCAAGTGAAGTGAGGCACAAAAACAAAAACAAAAACAAAAGGTTGTTTGATCAACTGAGCAAGGATAAAACTATGTTGGATAATACAAATGTACGAATACACAAATGTCGCACCAAAAGCATTTCCTCATTTGGAATGATGTCGATATCATCAACTTCACTGTTTACTGAATCGTCTATCAAAGAACGTCGTGCTGTAGAAAACTTGTTTTTCAAATCAGCAGCTTCTTGTTCAATAAGCTAAAACAACGAGGAACAATTAATAATTAGCAGTGCAATAAAAATAGTACAAAATCAGGGTTAAGATAAGTGACTAACAACACAGATATGACCATAGGGCTGGAAACCATGTTCAACCACATAGTGTAAGAATTAAACAACATATAACAAAAAAAAAATGAAAATATTGTTGACTCCACAGGGCCTCGAATTTGCTCCAAGCCTCCAAATATATTCAATTGGGAAAAAAGGCATCCAAGATAGAAGTTAAAACATTTTTTTATAAGGAACAGAAGCAAAAACATTTAATACTTGCCGATTATGTTCTCTATAAGAGCACTGCAGCAATATCAAGAGAAGAACAATAACGAACTTGTAATGTTGATCACGTTATCTCATGATAAAATGGTGAAATGATTAGAAATAACACAGCATAGTGCTTTAGTGAAGTGTGAAGCCTACTCTGTAGTAGCACTTGTTTAGACTGTCTGCACTCGTCGAACTCCATATCTCAAACTCCATATCAACTACCAGTTACGGGCCCCACGCGTCATACTCTTTTTATTTCCTTCTCTCTCAACTCTCTCTCTCCTTCCCCAATCCCTCCTCTGCTCCCTCCGCCGGCACCCAAATCCCTCCTCTGCTCCCTCCGGCGGCGGCGGATCCGGCGCAAGCAGCTGCGGCCAGCAACCACACCGGCTAGGGGGGCCTCGACGGCGGATCCGGCGCGAGCAGAAGCGAAGCCGGCGGCGCACTGCTGCTCCTTCACCATCTACGGCCCGCGACATGGCCCATGGAGGTCCCGGCGGAGCAAGCGGCCCGAGGTCGGCCATGGCCATGGCCGGAGTGGCGGTGGGTATCGATCTGCGGCGCTGCCCGTCCTCTTCCACTGGATCTGCGGCCGGTGCTTGGAGCAGAGGCGGAGTGGAGCAGGGGGGTCGCGGCGGGGATGCCCGCCGGTGCGCCGCCCCTCCCCCTCGCTCCCCCATCGGTGGCGGGCCTCGAGCTCGGGTCGGTGCGGTCCTCTCTCCCACCTTCGTTGCCGCCCTTCCCCCACCTCTCCGGCTCCGCCCTCTCTCCCCCCCCTCCGTCCGCGGCACCGCCCCTCTCCACGGCGTCCGCGGCGACCTCCCTCCTCGCCTCGAGCGGTTGGGATGGCGCGCGAGCGCGTGGGCCCGCCGCCCCATCCGCGCGTCCAGGCGCATCCAGGCCGAACGGGACGCCGCCGGATTTGGCGTCGCCGCAGCCGAACGCAACCATCGCGTCCAGTTTGGCGTCCCCCGGTGCAGCCTAAAAAACGGCAAAAGTGACCTGGAGGTCGCTTTGCCGGCGCTATCCAGGCCCCCGGTGCGGACAGTCTTAAGCCACTTTGTCCAGAACTTGGCGGAATACAGTAAGAAATAATGGGAAAACAACCAATTTTATAACTAAGTACCATGTCAAGTCAAGTATAGCAATTCTTTACCAACATTGCAGATTGCCCACTTAAATCATTTGCAACCCGCCAATTCTCAAGAAAGGAGTTCAATAGTTCATACAGGTCAGAAGATGAAGTTGCATATCATTTGCTTAACGAGTATCACGTGGATTGTGGATATTTACAACAGATAAACATGCATACATAATGACTTGAAATGTTTTTAAATGCCAAACCTGAAAGATAAGTTTCTTGCTTGACAGAAGTTCATTTAACTTGGAAATTTCTGCTGACAGTGTATTAGCTTCATCAACAAATTTTTTCCGCTGCAAAAGTAGATGTCTGTTTAGTTCCTTTAGGTAGGAGAAACAGGGATGAAGTTTAACCAATTAACTGCCGAGATAGTAAAATTCAATTGAAGAA
This sequence comes from Cenchrus americanus, assembly GCA_947561735.1. Lineage (NCBI taxonomy): Eukaryota > Viridiplantae > Streptophyta > Magnoliopsida > Poales > Poaceae > Cenchrus > Cenchrus americanus. The sequence continues at coordinate 3,509,029 of OX387240.1, read as the reverse complement.
ACCTCAAGGGAGGTAAGCTTCCTTAGTGTGATGTCCAACAGAGCTTCAGCTTGCTTCTCAGATAGATCAAATTCTGCACATGTAATTTAAAATTAAATATACGAAATAAATCTGTTAATAGTATTTTATGTTCTCTTTCATCAAGTCTTTTTTGGTCTATTTAGAGAATCAAATTCTAATGTCCAAGGCACATTGAATGGCAAACCGTGCAGGTTTAGATTGTCCGTAACTAAAGAGTAAAAAAAGGAAAACATAGCTTGACTGCATCATGGAATATCAAGGACCTAGGATTCATTGGAGCGGAGTTGAAGGAAATTAGCTTAATTACCCTTGACTAAAGCTTCTGTTGCTGCGGCATGATTTGATGTTTCTCGTATTATTTGAATCACAGCATCCAAATTGTCAAGGCCAACAACAATGCCCTGCAAGAAGTAAATAAAATCACCATCCATTCAATATCCAAAAAGCTAACCTACCTAAACCAATTTACCTCCACAATATGTTTTCTTTCTAGAGCTTGTGAAAGCTTAAATCTTGCACGCCTTTCAATGACAGAACAACGAAAGTCGAGGAACGCCTGAAGAGGGATCAAAGCTTAAAATGGGCAATTAAATCTGGGGTTCATAATGATAATGCCAGTAACCAAACACAGCTGTATACAGGAAATGTAGCACACGGATAAGAAAATGATCAAATGCACATACAAGAGGTAAGGGATATGACATTAGTGTGGAGATGTCAATCTCAATAATCTACCAGATTGCACTCTTGTTAACACATGATATAAGCTCAGCTTGAATCTATTAGTGCTGTAGCTCATGCTATTTAAGTACTGGTAACAAACAAAATATCCCGTGCAATATACACTCCATCTAAGACTGAGTCCAACAGCTGAGCCATCCGGGGAGCCAAATCCATTTTTGCCTCACCCAAAGCAACTGTAGCGGATGCAATCATCTCCAACAGGAGAGGCAGACGGAGGGGCAAAATGCCTCGGAGGAGAGAGGCAATGGAAAAATGCACTCCCTCTCTCCTCCGATGCATTTGTCTGCGCGGTATTGCTCTCCTCTCCGCCGCCGACCCAATCCATCCTCCCGACGCCCGCGCCCTCCTCCCGGCGGCACGGCGGGGGGCGAAGGTGGCCCCGCCCGACCCCCGCGACCCTCCGGTCCGGCGCGGTGGAGCGAGGGGAGGCGGAGTGCTTCGGTGGAGCAAGGGAGGCGGAGTGCTGCTGCGGACGGAGGAGGCACGGCGCGGTCGCGGGTCGTCGCCCAGTGCGGCGGCGGAGAGATCGACGCCGCGACGGCAAGAAGGAACAGGGGTACGTCAGAGCCTCCTATGCGCGCAGGAGCGCCCTCTCCTTCCTCCATCGTGGAATCGAGCAAGCATCCGCGGTGGCCGGACCTCTGGCCGGCGCGCCGGCGAAGGAGTAGGGAGGACGTCGAGAAGGTGGAGCTTCGGCCTGTCAAGATTCGGTGAGCAGGGGCTCGGTCGCCATCCTCAAGGGCTCCAACGCGGTGATCAGAGAGAAGGGATGGCCTCCAGCGCAGGCTGCGGCGGCGCAGGGCTGCGAAGCAGCGGCGGCAGCGGCGCACGCGGGGCTGCGGCGGCGTGGCGAGCGCGACTGCAACTGCCTCTTCCTCTCTTGTGTTGGAGACACAAACGAAAATTGCATCTCCTGGTACTGTACACAGGATGCAAATGGACATTTGCCTCTCCGAATTGCCTCTATCTTGTTGGAGTTAGTCTAAAGACCTTGTATCTGACAGTGAACGTGGATGATATTGAAAATTACCACTTAAGCCCTCCACAAATGCATTCCAAACAAGTGTTGCTAAACAATTTCATAAGAGGTGAAAGAGAACTAGCAAAAACATTTGACAACGCTGCAAGATTAGAGCTCCTCCACAGATATAGCCACATCTGATTTTTATTTATCAAATATGGAATCCTGAAGATTATGTATATAAATGTGATCCGTGCTAGTTGGTTTCAGAGTATCTAAGTTTTATGACCTTTCGACTTTAGTTAGTTGAAAATTTTTTTAAAAAAAGCCTCTCATCAGATAGCACATTAGAATGCAACTTGTAAAATCAATATGTATGATTTTGTGAAAGGTTAAAAAAATAATAAACATAACAGCACCTGAAGAATTTCTTTTAGTCCCATCAACTTTGGATGCCCATCAAGTATACTGAACAGAGAAAGAGGAATAAAAAAGACATGAGAATTGGCAAATGCAGCGTTAGCAATATGAGAAGATTTAGTGCAGACAGTAAGAACATTTTGAAGAGCTCAAGATCATTATCTACGATATTTTACTTTTTAAGTATCATCAGGGATGCATGTGAGATCATTAATGACAGCTGTAGCCTTATGTTACGTAGACAGTGAGGCTCGTGATTCTGAGACTGCTCAATGACAAATACACAAATGTCTGCAGCCTTTTTCTACAGGATGTAAAGGTAATCATCTTAGAGCAACTCCAAGAGACTAGCTATCTTGGTTTAACTAGCTTAAAAATAGAAAATTTGTCCAAAAACTCAATCCAACAGACTAGCTAAACTTGCCTTGGCTATCCTCCACTAGCTAAACAGGGGGCTTCGCTAGCCATCTTTGGCTAGCCAGTCCCGCTAGCTATCCCCTTATGCATGAGTATGGCAGCCGGGACCCACTAGCGGGGAAGCATATGGATAGTTGATTTTAGCTAGTCTGTTGGATTTCATCAACTTTTTGCTAGCTATTTCATTTTATATACTAGCCAAATCAGAGTTTTAGCTAGTGATTTTTAGAGAGACTCTTGGAGTTGCTCTTATGGCAGCTTCACTGATATACTCCATTCACATTCCATGAAGAGTGCAATTCTAGTTTTTTAATAAGGTGAGTTACCTAGAAGTGGCTGCTACAACTTCTTCTGCACTGTTAGCAAATTAAATTGTACTCCCTCCGTCCCAAATTACTACCCAAATTACTTGCCGTTTTGGCTTTTCTAGATAGATTTCTTTTGTTCTAAAAAAAATAGATTTCTTTTGTTATGTATCTAGACATAAGTATATATCTAGGTGCATAACAAAAGGAATGTATCTAGAAAAGTCAAAACAACTAGTAATTTGGGACAGAGGGAGTAGATTATAGGTTTTGGTACTCTTCATGCTAGATGTGTCAAGATGAAAGCATTGAAACATTTTCAAAGGCATCAAGCACTACACAATATGATGATAGATCTACTTCCAAATTGAAAAGCAAGGAGAGAGACTTATTTGATACAATAACTATTTATGTTAACTAGCGTGCAGAAAAATATTATTATCCTAGAAAACAGGATGCACAGTCAGAGACACTCTAAATGAAATGAAGATAGATTTTTTTTCTGTTCACCACCATGTCCTTTTGTGGTAGGAAAACAGCAGCATCAAAAAGTTAAGAAGTACAGATTGCAAGCAGCATATGAATAAGTTGCTTTCCTTTTTGCAATAGAACACAAGAGGAGATGTGATGATATTACTGAATTGTAAAAATGGTTTAAGTGTACTTACGCTACCATGTTGCAGCTAAAGCTAGACTGCAGAGCTGTATGACGATACAAGTTGTTCAGGACAATGGCAGGATCTGCACTTCTTTTCAGCTGGAGCAGTGTACAAGGAAAAAAATTATTATACATCAACAACAAAGCATTAAAATCCCAGAACTCGAGAAAGTTCGGTTGTAATTCAAAGAGATAGCCTCAACACAACAGATAGAAATGAAACATAGTGGCACAAACCTCAATTACTACACGCATTCCAGTGCGGTCACTTTCATCCCGGATATCACTTATACCTTCCAATACCTGCACTTACCAAGAGTAGAAATATTTAATGCCTCCATCACAGTACAGGAAAAAATCTTAAATTTATCACACAATAGGCTCAAGTTAAGACCAACCATACAACTGAGTGTGCCCCAAAAGAAATTACCTTATCTTCAACAAGTTCAGCTATCTTTTCCACAAGAGTGGCTTTGTTAGCTTGGTATGGAATCTGTGTGGAGATGCATAAATTAGAAAATGCATGCCCTCCTGAAACTAAACAGGTACAGAGAACTGCCAAAGGAACATAGAGATGCCAGAGACGCTGCTCCAAAAACGATCTCTATCTCATACCTCTTTAATAATTATAGCTTCGCGCTTGGTTTTTTGATCAATTATTTCGATGTCAGTTTTTCCCCTCACAACAATTCGGCCACGTCCAGATTTATAGGCTTCCAAAATACTATTTAAGAGGGGCAAGGATTGGGTACACAGAACAAAAGGTTAATGCAGATGTCAAAGAGAGTAAAAAGATAAAAAGAGAGAAGAAAATAGTGCACCCTTGATTTCCTAGGATTGTCCCTCCAGTAGGGAAGTCAGGACCAGGCATGCATTCCAATAGTTCTTGGAGCTTTCACATGAAAGAAAGAGAACACAAAGTGCAGTTAAGATTATGAGATATCTGCAGATTTCAGAAGGAAAAAACTCAACAGTGAAAATGTTAAGTAACATAACTGGACAAGTGCTAATCATATGTCCTAGTCATCTTGCCACGTGACAGCCATCTAGAGCAAACAAACTATAAATAGAGATTGTTGTTGTTGCCATTGCTACGTTAACAACATAATTCTAATGATTCTGTAACAAAGACATGAAATGCAAGTGATATAATAATATCATCTGCCCGTGCTAAGCAGATATCCCTTGCTTGGTATGAAGATATGTTGATACTAACCCCAGGGTAAAGAAAAACGACATTTCAACACACATGCAAACAGATAAGGGTCTGTATTGCTGGATTCATCATGATATATGTTACAATGCTATTAACACATAGAGAACAACATCAAGGCAGTGATACATTACTTACCGTGGCTTCAGGGTTCTGAATTATAACAGACAGTGCATCAACAAGCTCCCCCAGATTATGAGGAGGAATGTTTGTTGCCATCCCAACCTGAAATAATGTAAGCATTTGAAAGAATCCCACTTTTGCATAAATAAATACCTGACTTAGTAGCACTTGTATGAAATGGATAAAAACTCGTACCGCAATCCCAGAAGAACCATTCAACAATAGAGATGGAACACGAGTTGGAAGCAAAGATGGCTCCTTCTGTGAGTTATCAAAGTTAGGTACGAAGTCAACCTGTAAAATAACAAAAAGTAGCACGGATGAGGAAAAAGGAACATTGCACAACAACCACTCAAAGAGAAAGGGATCAAAGAAGTGAAAATATATACTGTGTTAAGCTCCAGATCAGTCAAGAACATGGCTTCTGCTAATGGCTGCACACAAACAAAAATGCCATTCCACATTAAACCTTTTGTAATAGACAAATATGCAGTATAAATATGATTTGATATATCGAGTTCCATTTATTTCAGGCAGTTAACAAGCTATATACTGCATAATAAGAACAATTTGTAGTGTTCATTCCCACCCAAAACTTGTGGTGCTAGGGACAAGATGGTGTCAAGATATTCTTAGTATGGATGCATGAAGTACGGATTCAACAAACTTAGCAGAACCTAATTAAGTTCTAGCAAAACATATCAGATAATTCTTTCGCAAATACAACATGACTGGTGCTATATAGTATAAACAAAATTCAAATTAACTTACATCCAAGCGGCATTCAGTATATCGCATTGCAGCAGGAGGATCCGCATCTATCGAGCCAAAATTTCCATGGCCTTGTACAAGTGGGTACCTCATTGAAAAATCCTGCAAGATAGCATAACAATAAAAGGAGGTTGCGGTTTACAAAAATGTACAAATGAGGCATCATAATTTGAACTCGGCAGGATGGATATTTGAAAATCCAAGTAGAAGCACCTTAAAGTTATTGAGCCCCGACAAACATTATGGGAAGCTGGGATGCAAAATAGTAAACTGCGAATCGCCCAATAACGATGAAAATAAAGCCAAATTTTAAGTGAAAACATTTAAGTAGAATGTGACATGTAAGTCTACATCTAGCATGAAGTAAACAATTACCTTCCGTTTAATATTAACGGATAGGGTGACAGCAAGCATATTAACTTATTAAGAGCCTTGATGCAAAGAGCTGACTGCAGTGTACTGTTTTTTTTATCCAGTTTAGACCTTACTTAATGTCTCTCCTGTAACCACATAAACAATGTACTGGCTCATTGATCAAATAGCATCCATAGTATTTTACCTGAGCCATCCTCACCAAGCTATCATATACGGCTGTATCTCCATGTGGATGAAACTTGCCCAGAACCTGGGGGGGAAAGGGGGAAATCAGCAATGGTGTAGTGTACTAAACAGGTAGAAAAAAGGGTATCGTTGAAAACTGCAGTATTTCACAAGGCAGACACACACAGATACAAGTGTTGAAAGCTAACAAAAAGTTGGATGATGGTTTAATTAGTCAATGTCATCATCCCAGTAACATTTTCTGACCACAATGTTTCATGTCCTCCTTGTGACAATTTGAAATCAAGTCAACTAGGCCCACAATTACAATTACAATTTATCATTAATCGTTAAAAATGAAGGAAAAGATATACCATGAAATCGTAGTAAATTATTAACAAATGCAAGTTGATCATATCGTGAGTGCACACCAACACTAGTCCATTTGTGGAGACCATCTAACACCACTATGTGGACCTTCAAATTGTATTCTGTGTGATGTCATAATCAAATATCACTGGATTAAGCAGGTGCTCTTCCATTGGCCAACCATTGCATCTAACCTCAAATCAAAGAATTGTGGCCCTTCTCAGTCTACTAACTGAGGCAGCATGCCTACCAACAAAGCACCTAAATGTCGAAATTCCTAAATCTTTGGGCATGTTTTGGTATTTGACTAAGTTCCAGCTTTTCATTAACATAGATATTAGAATTTGAAGGTGTCAGCATCCTATTAATATCACTATCGTCGTTTAAAGAGAACCACCAGCTCAAGACAGCATGATTAGACCACAGTATCAGAGTCCTATCCATATTAAAAGATTGATAAATAATAGTGCGCCTCTTTTCCATTGGAGTTGCTAACTACACCCCACCCATCTGCGTGCACACCGACCAACTTTAGTTTGCACTCCTCAGCAACGTCCCAACCCATGCCCAGTGAAGGTGGAGATAAGCATGTTTTTCAAAACTGACAGCAGCAGAGAAGATAAAAACACATTACATGATTTGAATCCCCTGCAAAAAGATAATGAATACAAGTTCCTGCTTGCATACCTCACCGACAACTCTGGCACATTTTCGGAATGGCCTACGTGACGCAAGACCCATCTCATGCATGGCATAGCTGCAGCCAATTTTAGAAATCACCCAAATGGGATGAAGCAAGGTCAATGAAAAGGCTAGAAGGGAACTAAGAAGTAAAATGTAGGAGCTAGTTGGTTATAAGAACAAATTTCTTGATAATGTTGGCAAAGGTAACATCAAACTGTTCCAAAATATAAGCGATGTTAACACGATTGTTAAAACTAATGACTGCAAGTATCTAAACACACATCAGGTTCGACCTAGCTTACAAACGAGCAGGCACAAAGGGGGGGGGGAGCTTTTGAGCAGTTTTGCCGAGCGGGGAGAGGAGAAGGAGAGTGCTCACAGTATCCTGCGGTGCACGGGCTTGAGCCCGTCGCGTACGTCGGGGAGCGCGCGGCCGAGCAGCACGGACATGGCGTACGCCATGTAGGCCTCCGTGGCCTCCTTGTGCAGCTCCACGGGCACAATCCGCTCCTTGACCGCCACACCCCCACCGTCGCCCTCCCCGCCGCCGTCCCCGCCCCCCGCCCCCGCCGACCGCCGCCACCGCCGCCGCGGCGCGCTCATCCTTGCCACGGTCGCGGCGGCGCGAGCGGAGGGGGCGCGCGGACCTCGAGGAGAAGGACGCGGACCTCGGGGACGAGGAGGATAGGAAGCGGAGTGCGGCCGCGGGGGCCGCGGCGGCGCGGCGGCGGGAGGCGGCGCCGAGGATGGAGGCGGAGGGGCCGAGGAGGAGGAGGCGCGGGAGCGGGACGCGGAGCGCTGCGGAGAGGGCCATCGCTTCGCTGGGTGAGGCGGCGGAGCTACTGCCGCATCGGAGGGAAGACGAGGTGGCGGTGGTTGCCGCCGGCGGAGAATGGCGGAGGTGGAGGGGGGGGGGGGGGGGGGTTTGCGAGGGTTTTGGTTTTGGATGGGGAGGGGAAGCGAAGGACAGAGGAGGGAGAAGGAAAAGGGTGTTTGGGGAAGGGACAGGGAGGCGCAGAGCACGGGGATAGAGGAATGCGGCAGCCGACGCGTGAGAGCCGTAGATGTGTGATCCGACGGCTGGCGCTGCTGTCCCGCCTGACCTCTGCCCCGCAGAGACCGCCGCCTGGGTCGCCGTGCAGCCCCGCGAACGCGAACGGGCGCGGGCACGGGCACGGCTGGACTGGGCCTTTTAACAATCTTGTATGGGCTTTCCTTACTTGTGAGGGTCTGGGCCAAGACCCAAGATTTTCGGCCCTCTTATTTTCATCGAGCTCTCTCTCTCTCTCTCTCTGTTCATGCTCGTTCCTGTCCATCGACCATCGTGAGGTACTTGCACGGTTGCATGCAGTGCGGCGCGTCAGACGATAAGAGAAGGCAAAGCAGATTGAAGAAGTGTTTTACCAATCCATGGAAAAAAAAAAGCCTGCAGTGTTGTTTCCACGTCGAGCAATAGACAAATCAGACGTTACGGTGTTTCCCGCGCGTACATGACGATATACATCTCGTGTTTGGCGAGTTTGGAAGCCGTGCGGAATCATTCAGCGCCAGTACGTAGGTCCGCATGCGCCGGTTGTTGACTTGTTGCAGCATGTTCGAGGCGTTTGCACCTTGGTAGACGGAGGAGGTGTGGGTTCTCCTCTAACCGCCACACTGTGTTCACTGAACATGAGCCGCGGTCTTTCGTTACAAATTCCAAACGAGCATCGCTCTCGATGCAAAAAGAAGTTAAACTCCTAAGGGCAGTCCCAATGGATGATTTATATTGTAGAAGTCCAAGTCTACTTAATGTCTATAGAAACTATCCTTTGCAACCCATAGTTTCCATAGCAAAGCATTTATTCAAATGATAAATTAAATACCACACTAAAATGAGATGGATCAATTGTGCAACTCGTACTACAATAGACCCCGCTGCATTTGTACATGTTCAAGAAGATAGAACATACTACGCCGGTAAAGAAATGATTGGGAAGCTAATTCATGGCAAGGGAGCAATTGATTCAGGTGGTCACCGGATCGGTGGCGAACGAACAATTGAGGCTCCCGGTCATGAGATCAAACAATGGCACTACCCAAGTATTCCGGAAACTTATGGATTGAGCTTTAGCTCGGTAGCTTGTTCCGTCGCCGTGCCACTCGCGATCCGTAATTGAATCTCGTTGTTCCGAACGGTGAATCCAACCGCTTGTTCTCTGTTCCACCGATTTCCCCCCCGACTCCTTCCTTGCGTGGGTCGATTCCATCTCTGATTCTTCCACAGTTTGCTCGGGTCTCACAGCCCTCGGCGATTCTGAATTCGGAAGTTTAATGTTCAAACCGAATCGCCTGCGGATCTGCAAGACTAGTGGCGGTGCGTCCGCCGCGTGATGACTTCTGCCCGGTGGTGAGCTACGCGCGCGCGGGGATTGAGCCGCGAATCCCGGGAAAGCCGTGCGTCGTGAGGAACCGCGCGCGCGCGGGAACAAGCCGCGCGCGGAGGAGGATATTCGCGCGGGGAAGGAGTGATAGGAAGGAGCCGCTTGCGGCGGCGCAACACCGGATCCGATCGTGCTCACCGACGGGGCCCGACGTCGTGGACCGGAGCTCGCCGGCGGGGGCGGGCGCGGCGGCCCGAGCTCCGGCTCGTCGGCGGGGAAGGGCGGGCGGCCGCGGCAAGCGCCCGCCCATCGGCGGGAGGGTCCGGTGGCCGGGAACGGCGACGCACGGGCCGTGCCGAGCTCCCCGCCCTTCGCATGGAGAGGTGGGCGCGCGGGCTTCCGATTCGTCGAGCAACCGGCCTCACGGGCAAGGATACGACCGGGCGGAGCTCACCGCGCGACGCGGCGCGGCGGCGGAGCTTCCCCGCCGAGGTTGGGGCGGCGGTCGACGCCAAGCGGAGGTGCTCGCCGATGCGGCCGTCGGAGCATCCGCGACCCCGTCCGGCCGAGATGGCATCGGCGGCGCCGACATAGCTCAAGTCCGCCCCGGGCGACCTCGACCGCGATGGATTCGCCGGGCGCAGCTCAAGTCCGTCGTGGGCGACCTCGACCGTGATGGATTCGTTTCCCCGTTGTCCAAGCTCATCGGCGAGTCCGCGCGCCCGCAGCTCGCCGGAGCGCGCGCGGCCGGGGATCCGCACGACCGCAACGCCGAGGCACACCGGATCGGAGGATGGCCTTGGAAACTCCGTCGTTTCTCCCCAACAAGCAATCTTCTGGTTTCTACACGCACGGTTTCCACATTTTCCCCTCTCTTTCTTCATTAATTGGAGTTTTACATTAATTTTTTGCTTACGTGGCAATATAGTTAATGAAGATAGAAACTATCTAATTAATGCCATTGGGAGTGCCCTAACGAACGTCAAGTAGTAACCCGTTTTGATCCCTTTTCCCTTTCACTTTTTTATCTTGCAAATCTTTTCTTTGGTCGGGAACTCGGGATGAATGAAAAAAAGGCAGTGAAAGTGGCGATTTTGTTAATGTTTGACGAGTTGCTCTCGAGTCCGGTGAGCCAAAGTCAAGGCTGTAGCCAATCTCTTCTCTTCTTTTCTGACTGCAAAAGTTTTTTTTTTGAAGTAAATTCTGACTGCAAAAGTCAAAGATTACAGTCTCAACCAATCTCACATGCGTACGTTGTGTGATGTGAGAAGGCAGCTGGGTCGCGGGACCCGCAGCATTTGGGGCGGCAAAAACTACCGGTACAACTCACTACTATACTAGTGCTCCCGAGATGAATTTTGTAGTGCTACTGCAGTACACCCAACGCCCGGTTTCTTCGAGCAAATGACCCCGTGAGCCTCCAAAGGTTCAACGTCCTAATTAATCATTTCCGTGGAGGATGATGCTTAATCCTTTTGATAACGCTCGCGCCCAAAAGCTCTTGGATTCTTTACGTCACATGTACACGCCCTTCTTGCCCTTCTTTCTTCTCGCTCCCCCCGGTTAGGTAAATGAAGTCGTTTTGGACAAGTTTCGAGTCACACATTGGGAATATAAATCATGAATAACTTTTGAGCCGTTGAGTTTGAAAATGTGAATACTAACTGACTAGATTTGTCTTGCAAAATACTTTCGTAAAAAATATACTCCCTCGGTATTGCAATTAGAAGATGTTTAGGATAGTGACACAGTCTCCAAAGCATAACTTTGACTTCTATTTTCTATAAAAAAATATTTATGAGAAAGTTATATATGTATGTTTTTATGAAAACAATTCTCAAGACAAATCTATTGATGTGATTTTCATATTTCCAAAATTCAAGATTTATAACCCAATGTCTGACCCGATCCTTGTCCAAAAACGTCCTCCCATTGCAATACAGAGGGAGTACAATGTTAGTTCTTAATAAATATTTTTTATCTATCTATACTATAAGGAGCGAAGACAATTGAAAACTTTTCTCACCCAATTCGGGCATGCGGCCTGCCTTACCCCTCACGCCGGACCCACACGTCATATGTTTTTAAAAGTGGATAGGGTGGAAAGACTACGAAGTACCAAAAAATCACAATTTGGAGAGCGTTTCTGCCGAAAACGTAATGTTTTTGTTACTCAAGGTCACCTTACCCACCCCACCTATACCCATGTGCCCCCACCCACCCGCGTACCCGCATCCATCGAGGCGACCCACCTTGGCCATTCACCCGCACCCCCGCCGCGCTCTCCTCGCCATATCATATCGCTGATAGCCTCCAAGTTCTCGTCGGCGTCGGGGTACGACGCAGGAAGCCATCCCACCGGTGACGATGGAGAGAGCGGATCAGAACATGGCGGGGTGAGACGTCGCAACTCGCAAGGCTGTGGAGCGGCGCTGCGGCCCAAGCCGTTCGTGCGCGCGTGTGCCTGCACAGCGCCACAAAGCAGAGCCACACTGCGGGAAGCCGTTGCGTAGCTGCACACCCTGCGCCTGCGTCTGTGCTGGAGCTCCGCTTGAGCCCCCCGCGCGCTGGTGCGGATGAAAGTCCGAGCCGCCTGCTCTGCCAGTCAACGCCTCGTGAGGGATGGCAGAGCCACTGGCGCCTAGCAACCACCATGCCGGAAGCACTCCGCCCGTGGGTCAATGCCTCCGCACTGTCGTTCCGATCCACGCATGAGGAAGGAAGGGGAGAGATTGGAAGGTGCCCCCGGAGGGAAAGAAATGAGAGGAGAATTGAGAGGTCAATATCCATCAATATCCCCCCGCCAAATGAGCCACGCCGCTTGCCCCATCCGTGTTGGGCGCAAGGGCGCTTGCCATATTAGCAAGCATGCTTGAAGTCAAAGACCTTGAGGTAAGTGGCAAGATCAGGATGCCGCACGCTGGCGGGTGCTGACAAGACCTTGCAATACAACTCGATGTCTAACCCAAACCTTGTCAAAAACGTCCTCCCATTGCAATACACAGGGAGTACAAATGTTAGTTTTTAATAAATATTTTTTATAAAAAGTAACAAGTCAAAGTTGTACTTTGGAGAACGCGTCGACGTCCTAAACGACTTCTTTTACCAAACAAGATGGAGTATTTTCCTCTTTTTATAGGAATTGATTGGATACACAAAGAGGAAACAGTTAATGCACCGTGTCATGTGACCGTGCGACAACTTTGCTTAGGTCATGGCGATGAGAGTTTTATCACCATGAAAACAACTAGCACGGCTACCAAGTTCATGGAATCCTCGTGTGACTTGCGCCGAGGATGTTATCCTTTCATCACGAGACAAATTTGACCATAACTTCATGTGAAAAATGAAATGCTTCAAACTCTATATAAAAATGTGTACTAATGAAAGAATCTTTATTTAATAATAAATGACATAGCAACATGAAAAATCAGTGAAAAGCCTCAAGTCTCAAGATTCCGTCCGGCACGTGGAAACTCGCACACGTCCGGCACGTGGAAACAAGATTCCGTCCGGGTCTCTGACTGCAAGCCTCAAGTCTTTTCCGAGACGAATCCCAGGCCAGCAGCCTCTGACGGACTTTACCAAAAAGATTAATTAATTCCAAAACAACTGTTTACCCGAACCTCTGCACCAATCACTGGCCTAGTATTTCATCGTTCAGTGGGCGATGAGGTGTCCCCGTACCCTGAATGATTTTCGAGGCCTGCAGCCACGTGGCGGCCACGCGTCAAGGTGAACAGAGGAGCACGCGTACTACAGGCCTCGAGATCCCAAAATGTACTGTTTGGACTTTGAAAAGAGAATAAAACCCTAATAACGTCGTCAATCTACTATATATATAGTACTTCTAACATATACTCCGTATATACCATATATATACTCACTAAATCATTAACTTCATTTCTCCAAAAGCAAATTTCATTTTATTTCATTTTAAAATTCATCATTATTCACTAGCTCATGTATTTATGATTTACATCAATTTTCTATGACTAATAGTTTCTATGCATCATTTTATTAGCCTTTTGCCCCCACGCTACAAAATTACCACAGTATAAATTACATAGAGGATGAGTCTTTCTCTTGAGAAAATAAACATATTTTCATGTCTAATATCATTTGCAAATATATGTTTAAAAATGCTGTTATACAATCGCTTAGTGTTTCTATATTCTCAACGTTCACTTTAAAATTTTGTTTAAAAAATTACCTCGGACAATGTTTACTGTTTTTTTAAGTATTAAAAACATCTTTACCACTAATTAAGGGTATTGAATAAAGACAATTTACAAAACTACCTCCACATTTAGATAAATTTTCAATATAACTAATTAATTAATTATGATCATTAAATTTGTCACACATAATTACACTCGTTTGTGAAAAGTTTCGCAACCATCTTCATTAGCTCCATGCATGTAAGATTTGTTTTTCAACTTTTTTAAAAGGAATCTAAACATTGGCTCAAAACGCCTGAAGTATCACCTAATTTTATCTATTTATTACTCATTTCCCCGGCACCTCCTCCCTAAACAAACTTTAATCAGGGTCAAACGTGCAAAAAAAAAAATTGGTATTATAGTGAGATGAGGACACGCAAAATCACAATTAGCCCTGCTAATAAAATCGACTCCCGAATCAGGCCTTCTGGGACCTTCCGCGTAGTTTCCTCTCTACTCAACTTATCCCCTTCCTCCGCCCTCGCCCCGCCACGCCACTCCGCCGAACTGCTCCTCCACGACGCCGGCCGCTGCGCAGGGGGTGTGGGCGATCATGGCCTGAGCTGAATTCAAACCCGGCACCGCGACGCTCCAAGGTAATTGGCTCCGTCCCCCGTTCCCCCGTTCGAAATCTCGAGTACCCCGACCGAGCTGTTGTCTCGCCTCGTCTCGTGGCCTTTTTGGTGGCCGTAGGGTTTGGATGAGCCTGCAGCGTAGATCCGTGCTCTTGCTTGCTTCGATTTGGCTGTGGCGTGAGATTCCGCAGTGTCGGAGCAGTGCTGGTGGAGTAGGGTTGGTTTCGCTTGCTTGCTTGGATCCAGCTGCAGGCCCCCCCGGTTTCGCTTTAAACCTGGGGAACTGAACTGGGGGTTTGCACTTTGCTTAGACTGTGAGTCTGTACTAGGTTTCCGTGCTCGTGAATTAAGGCATACTATGTGCTTTAGTTGCAGATGCGCGTGTAGAAAGTTTCCTGGATATATCCTGCCTTACTTGCTTGTTCAGTGGGATTACACTAGCACCTGGTTTGCCCTAGTCTGGTTGATCTGTTAGTACCTTGTAATCTTTGCGTGTGTGTTTTCGTTCTAGTGAAAGTTAAGTACAGATGCTCATGGGGAAATTTGTTTCAGGGTGCTAAGGATTGCTTTCTCAGGCCAGGGAAGGAAGACATCTTCTTGACGCGGTAGAGCTTTTGATGGTTGCTGGGTTGTGCTATAAGTACTCAAGGGGTGAATCAGGACTGGAAGATACATACTAAAAGCTAAACAAAAGCCGTCGACAGAGTTTTTTTCGAGATGGATGAAGGCCAGGGAGTGAGGTACTGGTGCCACATGTGTGAGGAGGTGATCGATCCTATGCCTGAGATGAAGTGCCCGAGCTGTGAGGGTGGGTTTGTGGAAGAGATGGAATCTGAAGGCTTTGAACCGGCTGCAAACGCGAGGTCTGATCGCTCCCTCTCTCTGTTGGCTCCACTGCTTCTTGGTATGCTGGGGGGCTCGTCGCGCAGATCAAGACTCAGGAGGGAGGCCATGGAGGATGCCGATGCCTATGCTGATGCTGATGCTGATGCTGAGGATGATGTTGAGGATGATTCAGACCGTGAGATTGAAGTTCCCAGTAGGAGGCAAAGGAGGAGGGGCTCATCAGCGCTTGCCAGGCTGCTCCAAACTATCCGTGATGACATAAGGGGCTTGGATGACACTGACAGTGATACAGAGAGAGACATGGAGAGAGAAAGAAGGGAGAGGCAGAGGAGGGCAGAGAGGAGGGTGGAGAGGCAGAGGGAGAGATTAAGGGAAATAGAGAGACTGAGTGGTCGAACAAGAGAGAGGACAGAAAGCCTGATACTGATAAACTCCAACAATGAGGCCATTATTCTCCAAGGAACATTTGGACGCGATGATAACCAAGAGGAATCAAGCAACACAAGTTCTGGTGTATCACTCGGGGATTACTTTCTTGGTCCTGGCTTAGATATCCTCTTGCAGCGTTTGGCAGAGAGCGATCTCAGTCGTTCTGGCACACCACCTGCCAAGAAGGAAGCAGTGGATGCATTGCCAACTGTGAACATCAATGAAGTGTTGGGCTGTTCAGTCTGTCTTGAGGACTTTGAGATGGGAGCAGAAGCAAAGCAGATGCCCTGCCAGCATAAATTCCACCCTCACTGCATCCTTCCATGGCTGGAACTTCACAGTTCTTGTCCAGTCTGTCGATTTCAGTTGCCTACTGAGGAGACAAAGAACCCATGTGAATCAGCCAGTGGTGCTGGTGATGGTGACAATGCCGCCGCAAGCAGTAGTAGTGACGCAGAGGGTACTAACCGCAATGGAGGCAACCACTCAGATAGTCCTATCTTCTCTGCTTTGAGCGCACTCTTCTCTGATCCATCCTCGTCAGATGATGATGATGATGATGAAGCTGCTCCACACTCTTCTGAGAGCTGAAGGTAATGTTAAATACCATGATCATACTAGTGTTGAATAATGGTAAGACCAACCTTTTGCTATTATAGTTCATAGCTTCAGTAGTTTCATCTACATTGCAGACAGCGACAGATGCAGGCACACAAGTCACAATATGGTGAAGTTGTTCTGAAATGTGATGCGGCTATCTTTATATTGTAGTTTCTGTACATATTTCTCTGAATCAGCGCTCCCGGAAGACAAGCTATTCTCTTCGCTTTATGAAAACTGTGTGGCTTGTAACGTGCTAGTGCTTGTTATGAACTTGAATAAAAGTTAGCCTCAAGCGTTCTTACCATCTTCCTCAAGACTTCACTATGCGTCAGTAGACTGCTAGTTTGGTTAACACTATGACCTTCACTAGCTGTTTGGCATATGTAAGCAGCGACATTGAACCTTGTGTTTTTTTTCTGTGAGAATCCCATGGGAGACATCCGGATGATTTCTATGAAGGGATGCCCTTTCCTGATCCTCTTGCGTTCTGGAGTTGATGGAAGGTTGCAGGTGATGCACATATGGTTTGTGATCCTCATACTTGAGGATAGGCTGGTATCTTTTGACTGGGTTAATTTGTTCCTTTTTTTGTTCCCTGTGCCATTCTCTTCCGTGAAGGAATTTCGAAACGACATAAAAAAAATGGTTTGTCTGTTGCAGCCAGGTCCAGGTACATTCTTGTTCTAGGTTGATATAAAAGGAGGTCGCCAAAACAGCATTTCTGCGGTCCTAGTTGGGGTCGGTCAGGTGATGCACGAGGTGACCGGAGCAGGTTGCTACCATATGTTTCTTGGAACTGCTTCCTGAGCAAGGATCCCGCTTGCTCTTTGGTTTTGTGTTGTGACCATGAGTGAAATTCATTATGATTTGGGTGCCCAGTGGCTGAATACTAGTCATAGAGGAGTTGAATGTTGGTGGAGTTATTCTGTAGTAGAGTCGGTGCACATGCTGCTATTCCAGAGGCATCGGTAATCTGTACAGAGTTTTTGGCCCGAAAATATGAGATGCAAATATGCAATGATGTTGCGTTTACAGATCAAATCTTCAGCTTTGGAGAGATAACAGTGAGTCAGAAGTTTCAGAATGTAAGTCACCCAGTTCTAATCCCAAGCATATGTTGGTGTGGTATGATGTAGAGTTTGGGTTGGTTAGCTTGGGTTCTGAATTCTGGTTAGGATTCGCTCGCTAGTTTCTTCTCCGGAACAATCGACCTGGGTGCCGGCGTCCTCACGATACGTTTCGCGAGGGTTTCCGGTGCGTCGACCTCGCAGGTTCCAGTCTGCGGAAACTAACGTTGGAGCAGGGATTCTCACAGCATCGATCCCATTTCTCACAAGAAATATATGCTGAAGAAGCCAATCTTCTGATGGAAACCATATATATACCTGGTCCCTAGTCCCCCTGGTCCTGGGAAGGACCTCCCCGTCCCCGGTCAAGTCAACACGGACAGCGACTCCGGCCCGGTGACGAGCGGCCCTGGCCACTGGGACAGCAAACAGCAGTGCGAGTATGCCTGGCAATGGCGTGCTTGCAGTGAAATTTCGTGGGAATCACTCCAGCAACTCCGATCCAGTGCTACGCGAGCGAGGATCTTACCGATCCACTCCAACAAACTGTTACCGACTCGATGGAATTTCCAGACAATCTCCTGCCTTGTGGATAACGAAAAGAACTGCAAACTAGCGACACCACCCGCCATAGGACGATGAGATTTTGGTAGTGGCTGTAGTACCAGTGAACGGCCGGGTCGCCTGGGAGAGTCAAGTTAAAGAAATGGAGAGGCAAATGCAACTGGGTAGTACATTGTTGCGTCCCGGCAGGGCGCCCCCAGTACGTTCCTCCAGCAACTCGATCCAGTAGTGTTAAGTTCTTTACGCATGGAAGATCGATGTCTCGAGTCTCGACTTGACTCGAGAAGCCTTGAAGCCCTGCTGCTGCGCGTCGCCGTACGTCGTCAGACATGCCAGCTGCTCGGGTCTCCTCTCGTCGGCCTCTCTCTAGCCTCCTAGGCATCTGAAATTGCAGCTGTTTTTTCAGCAACTGAACCACTGGATTAGCTGCTCCGCCGTACGTGTCTGAACTCTCGGCGCCGTATACGTACATGGAACGGGAAGGGGAAAGCGGAAGCATTATCTCCCAACCCAATGGCGTCGTCGCCGCGTCCCTTTTCAGTTACCGAACGGTTCAACTGCACCAGCACGGACGGCCGGCTCCGGCTCGACGCGGAGCAGCAACTACTATGGATGACTTCGCGACGCTGCGAGTGAGCTGGATTGTGGACATGGACACGGAGCACTGACTCTACCACTCTAGTAAAATTTTCAATTCCTCGGCGTGCCAAAAGGGAACGCGATCTGTGGCCGAGCGCAGAATCTGCCGGGAAACTTCAAACGCGCGGCGCGCTCGATCTCGCGTGTTTGGCTGTGTAGCCCCAGCACGAAGCAAGCAGTCACCGGGGCGCAGCAGGCGCAGCAGGCAGGCAGGCAGGCAGGCAGCAGCCTGTGTTTCCCTGTTGGAAAGCATCGCGAACTTGGGAGTCGGCAGGAATCCGATGAACCGGCAGCTAGCGGCGGTAGGTACAGTAGTATACATCTCGAACGACGACGACGACACAGCCCCGAGTCCCTGACGACCTCGAGAGAGGCCTTCTTGGCTTCTTGCTCATCGGTCGATCATTCTCTCCCGACCATGCATTGCCGCGAACTTCCAACCCTTTTGCCACGCACGTAGTAGTACCACTTTAACTTGTAACAATATCCTTCGCCCCTACTCTAATCCAACTACACCCTTGCTATATATATACAGGGGCAGGGGTGTGCGTGCAGTGTGAAAGCCACGAGCCAGAGAGACCACACGAACCAACACATGCGCAGGCACCACCACCGTGCTCTCGGAGCAGAGGCGCCTGCCTCCAGCTAGCTGAGCGAACAGTTGAGTCCGAGGACCAGTAATTCGCGGTGCTTTCCAGAGCATGATGTGGGATTTAGTGCCAAAGATCGATCTGCACAGCGGCCTCGTCATGTCGGTGTCATCTTTCCTGATCATGCTCCTGCTCAAGCCCCTCGTCGACAACGCCGCCTCGGCGGGCAGGAGCATACGCTCGGCGTCGCGGGCGGCCGTGCGCCTCCTCGCCCGCGACGACAGCGTGCTAGTCGTGGGCGACGAGGACGGCGACGACAGCAGCGGCGGCGGCGGCGTGGCACCCGCACGGCAGCAGCAGCGGCGGCGGCATTGCGAGCGGTGCGCTCGGAGGGGCGCGTCGCGGTCCGACGTGGCGGCGGTCATGGGTAGCCTCCGCCTGCTGCCCAGCGACAGCGGCGGCGGCGGCGGGGAGGCGGAGGGGTGCGCGGCGATGTGGGCGGCGGTGGACGACCTGCTGGAGAGCAAGGTGGCGAGCGAGGCGGAGCTGCGGGAGGCGTTCTACGTGTTCGACCGCGACGAGGACGGCTTCGTGGGCGCCGGGGAGCTGTGGAACGTGATGCGGCGGCTCGGGATGCCCGAGGGCGCGGCGCAGGAGGACTGCCGGCGGATGATCGCCGCCCACGACGGCGACGGCGACGGCAGGATCAGCTTCCCCGAGTTCAGGGCCATGATGGAGAACGCGGTTTAGTTTAGATAGCTATATAGCTCGTCGATCTCTTCCGTGTTCGTTGCAAAAAAAATCTTCTTCGTTACTGCTTTTTTCCCCCTCTCCTGGAGACGATCAGGCAGTGGCATGGATCGTATCATACATACATACATACATCCTCTGTCGGTGAGAAGTAGCCGTCCGTATAAGAGTTAGAATGAATCGTGTTGTGTTTGTAATTTGCAAGTGTTAGCGGTAGTTTGGACTCGAGCCGACACAAATAAGGGAAATTTGGATCCATACCATTATTACAAAATGCAACTGCTTTTGAATAAACAAAATGTGGACTCGGGAGGGCGGCCCGCGTGCACCGTGCACCCCCTCGCTCGCTTTTTATCAACCACCAAAATCAATCTGATTTTTTCTCAGAATAAACCGCCCACCAAAGAACTGCAAGATTTTTCTCTCCGATAAACCAAAGACTATTCTGGTAGCCACCAAAGCGAAAACACGCCGAGTGTTTTACTGGTGTCTGAACGTGGCACGGCGCGTCCGACTAGAAGCTTGAGTAGCATGCACGTTAGCGCGTGCCATGTCTGGGAAGCAGGGGAGCTTCTCCAGTTTATTGCCGTGCGGGTCGTCGCGACTTGGAAATAGCTCTCCAGTTTCTTGCCGTGCAGGGTGCAATCCCAACCCTAATTCATGCAAATAAAAAAATTTCTGATGCTGTCAAGGCTAGCTAGCACCATCGATCTTCACTGGAGTCCCTGAACCAAATCATCTTGTTAAATAAAAGAAAGGGCCAGTGCTCTCGCACGAATCTTTGCCTGTCGGCGACAAGCCCGATCCGGCAGATCCTAAATTCTTAAACCTGTCCGGTCGTGACGTGCCACGTATATACAGTCGAGTTCAGGCAGTATGCCTGCACGATTCGGGTCGGTCGGCCGGTCGATCGGTCGGTCGGTGGGCAGCAGCCTGCAAGCGCATCCTCCGACCGCTGCCTATCTTCGATCTTCGGTGGCCTGGTGACTGAAGTTTGATTTGTTTTTCAAAAAAATGTTGATAATTGACTGTTATTTGGTCAATAGTTGGTGGCTGATGTTGATTCGGTATGAGGAAAAAAACAATTGACCAGTGGCTAATGTCGGTGTTTTCTTAAACATGCGGTAAATCATTGTTGAGCATTGTTCATTAGTACAGCTGACATTAGTATTTGACATGGGGCTGACCGGCTCCGGGAATCATATATGTCGCTTCAGTGACAGTTTGACAAACCATCACGACGCGGTCCCACGTGTCAGATCCATCTCCTTCCTCTCCTACTCCTGCGACCTCAGAAGTTGCCGGCCGGGGGGGGGGGGGGAGGTAGGCAGGCCAGGCGGTGGGGAAGGTCATGGGCGGCTTAGGGCCTTGGCGGCGGAAGTGGCGGCTAGGCCGGGTCGGGAGTAGCTCGCGCGCCGACGGCGGGCGGTGGCGGGGGAAGGGGAGGAAGGAGGCCGCTGCAGGCGTGGTAGGGTCTCACCGGACCCTACCGCGCGCGCGGTGCTTGGCGGTGGGCGTCGAGGCGGGGGCGAGCATCGGAGAGGAGGCATGAGGAGGATGGAGAGGGACAGCAGACGTGTTAGCACGCGGGGGGAGGCGGCCTCCGGATCCGGCGGCGAGAGCTTCCAGAGACGGGGGGGAGGGCGGAGGCGGGGGCGGGCGTCGATGCTGTCGAGCGAGAGGGAGGTGAAGATGATGGGGGCGGGGAGGAAGAGGAGGATAAAGTTGCGGGGGCTTGGGCCAATGGGCTGTTGGGCTATTATCGGGGCTTGCCTGCCAACAATCATCGCCGAAGTGATCCCTAACATCATCATCATCCGACTGGCTGGCTCCGCCCCTGCTAAGAGAAGAAATGACAGCACGTGAATTATTTCGTCAGGAAAAAACAAGGAATCATCGCCTCCATATACCAAGGACAAACAAAAATTAATTTTTTGAGTCTTTTCTTCTTCATTTTTTGGGCTGGTTTCATTTCGGCCCAAAGCTTCCCTCCCTCCCTCCCTAGTCTCTCTCTCTACACTCGCTCGCCTCGCCGCAGCTGACTGGCTCTGTACTATACCTCGCCGCCGCCGCCAGCGTTGCCTTTACTGCTCCGTCAGTCTCAGTCCGACCTCCATCGCACGGCAAGGTCGAAAAGGACAATGGGCCAGAGAGCGCGGCCGCAGCAATGGCGGAATGCCTTGCGGGATCGAGAGGCTTCAGTCTGATCAGGAAGACAGGCAGGGCAGGCAGCAGGCGCTACCATTCGAACAGAGATCAAGCCAGGTGTGTGTGTGTATTGCTGCAGTTTGCATACTGCGGTTTGATCCAAATGGACGCGCTGCTCTACACTGCGACGTTCCATTTTTTTTATAAAGGAAACTTGTTCCGGCCTCAACAGTTCCGGAAACTGTCTACAGCCACCGTACAAGGAGAAGCAGCGTCTAGACTGCACGGTGCGTGCTAAATTTCAACGCTGATATCTTGACACAGGATTTCAAATTGCAAGTCAAAAGAATCTACAGCTCAAAATTCGATCGGCAGCTGAACTGAAAGACAAACTTGGTTGGCAAAGAATCCACAGCTGATCATAACTCCGCACTGAAAGAATGCCGAAAGATATGGCAGTGACCTTTGCTAGTAAAAGTTACTGAACTTGTAATGTTTTCCAATTTTGGTGGCTGCAATGCAAACACCATTGGTTATAGAAGCTACTGAACTTAAAATGTAGCTAACAGTATGCAAAGGAAAACCAGCCTATTAATAGCGATGCTTGCCATCTGGGCTTTGTCAGTGAACTCCTAAGTGATTGAGGAGACCATGATGGAACCTGTTGATTCAGATTCCTGATCGCACGTCGTGCAGGTGAGGGATGGCGTCAGGCCGAGCAGTCCACGAGAGTACTGCTTCAGAAAGCTGAAAGCCAACCAAAGGGGAAAAACTTCGAGTGTAGTGTGAAGCCCAAGTCTACCAGATCAGCGTTGCCCCTTAAACTTGGGTTGATCCATGGACCATGGTGTAGCATCAGGTAAGTTGCAGACTTCACTGAACATCGACCGCATGTTGTTCATCTCCAGATGAATTGGTCTTCCAGCTGCTGGATTGCAGAGAAGTCCCACTCCCACCTGAAATTGCTCTGATGATCTGATCCATTGTCGGTGGCTTGCCCAGAGTGCAGGTGCGGGGCGGAAGGAGGCGGTGGAGGCAACGAACGCCGTTGGATCGCACTTGTGCGGTGCAGATCGGGCCGTTCTGCACTCGGAGGAGGAGCCCGTCGTTCTCGGGCTCTGTCGGGCAGACGCAGTGCCAGTGCGCCATGGCGGAGTCCGGACACTCACGCGGTCAGGCCAGTGCACCCTCTGGAGCGTCATGGAATACTCCACGCCAGCAATCCTAACGATTCTGAATCTGAATCAACTTGACAACCGAGCAACAGAAAAATCCATATCCATGCTTAGGATCGACGCCATTCCGGCGCCTAAACCGGTCCGGTTTTGATCACCATCCAAGTCTTCATATAAGCTGGCCGCTGGAACTGCATTGCACCACGCACCCACGAGTTCCATCTCCCCTCCCCTCCTCTCGCGTTCTCGCGGGGAACCAAGCCTGCCGAGAACTTGCGATCGATTTCCACCACCATCGCCCTTCCCTTTCTCTCACCAGGAACCAACTCCGTCGACCACATGGCTGCGGAGGACCGCGACTTCCGCGCTCGCGACGACGCGTCGTCGATCGCCCTCCTGCGCAGCATCCGCTCCGGACTCGCCGACTTCAACTTCGTCCACCGCGCCGACGTCTGCGCCGCCGCCCCCGAGGACCTCGTCGCCAGCCTGGAGCCGGCGCCGGGCACCGATCTCGACAACTGCGGCTACAACGCCGTCTGGTTCTTCTAC
Source organism: Cenchrus americanus (assembly GCA_947561735.1). NCBI lineage: Eukaryota > Viridiplantae > Streptophyta > Magnoliopsida > Poales > Poaceae > Cenchrus > Cenchrus americanus. The sequence continues at coordinate 3,485,285 of OX387240.1, read as the reverse complement.
TGCCCCAAGCGATTCAAGAACACCAAAGGCGACCACAGCGGGCGCAGGCAGCGATCGATCGCCGGCGGCGACACCTGCTGGCACTCGGAGTCCAGCCCGAAGCCCGTCAAGGATCTGGACGGCGCCACCGTCTGCAATCTGTCCTACGGCCGCAAGGAAGGATCCAGCAGATTTTTCAACCGCATGGGATGGTGTATGCTTGAGTACGACGACAAGCACAGCTGCGACGGCGACAACCACGTGCTCTGCAAGATTTACCGCTCGTCTTCATCTCTCGCTAGAGCCAAGTCGAAGCCGGCGACGCAGCGCCTGTCCGGCAGCAAGAGGAAGGCGACGAGCGACCACGCTGAGTCCCTGCCAATGAAGATGAGTCAGACTCAGAGCCACGCGCAGACCTCCTCCAGCGTCGATCTGGACTTCCTGAATCATGACATGCTGCCGCTTACTGACGACAAGATGGCGATGATAAAGTCCCTGTTCTCAGACGAGGAGCCCCTGTTGCCGGCCGAAGAGCAGGAGTTCCGGCACTACGCGCAGTTTCTGTTGCCGGCCGAAGAGCAGCAGTTTCAACTCAACACACAGCCCCTGTCGCCGGCCGAAGAGCAGCAGTCCCAGCACAACGTCCGGTCCCCGTTGCCGGCCGAAGAGCAGAAGTTCCAGTACGAGGACAACTCTGTGTTCACCATCGACGAGTTGTTGGGCTACCACGTGAACATGGACGAGTTCATGATCAGCAGATGCCTCAGCACGCCGACAGCAGTGGCACCAGCACATGCCGGCTTCTTTGAAGGCGTCGCCTTTTGATGTGCAGGTGCAGCAATGGCTAAGCCTAGAACTAGTTGATGCATGTGTGCTGATTAGCTGCACGGAAGTTTTGGTGTATAGCAACAGTGTAGCTTAGTACCTAAACACAAGAGCACCGTCAGTGTGATGTAAGATGACTCGATGTCGAGTTGTTGTTATATGGGAGGAGCGCCTGTAGTCATTGCCCCGGGGACGTAGGCCACACACGCCGAACCTCGTTAACAAATATCGTGTCTTGGTGTCATTTGCTTATTTGGTTCTTTAAGCTATGCAATTATGTATACTGCTGCTATGATACGAGACTACCAATGTGATCCGTGGCGAGATTATCGATAGCATCATAGCCCGCGTCGTTTCAGCAGTCAAAAATGTAATAAACAATCGATCTGGTCTGTCCAGTATCCATGCAATGCAAGGCAAAGATAGTAACTGGACGATCTGGGTTGGATTTTCTCTGTTTCTGAACTGTCTTCGTAATATTGATTATTCAGAGTCAGATCTTTTCTGAATTGTCTTTGTAACATCGATTATTCAGAGTGAGATGTGTGGCTTGTCGAGGCATGCTGACCTGAACATCTTTGATCGGACTCAGACATACAGACAACAATCCTCGTTTGGCAGAGACCAACATACAACGTTCATGTCTTATCTCTGATATAATTCAATCATAAACAGGTACAGAAGACAAGATTTCTGCTTGAAACATGAAGTGATCCCTCTATATCAGTATCCCTGCACGTGACTACTGCAAAGCGGAGCACTGAAGTGAATCAAGAGAAGCAGGATCTGATCAGGAAGATTGAATACCTTGCCTCTGCAGCCATACATTTCATCAGTCTTTTAATGTCAAGATGGCGGGACGTATTAGTTCATAAAATTGTTTAGTTCGTCGATGAGAATCGGATACAAGATGAGTAGAATAGGAGCAACACATTCCTCGGCAGTTCTGCAGACACATACAAATGCTTGGACTGTAAAATAACCGAGGCAAAGCATTCCACGTCAGAATGATGAACCATTTAACCAAAAAAGTACTGAAACTAGTCAGAGAGGAGGGGCTAGCATGTTGTGTGAAATAATGTACTGACAAACCAATACTTGTGTACAATAATCCATTTGCAAGTTGGAAACATAAGTAGCGATTTCCTTTCCAGTTAACAGTAACTGTGGAGCCTATCTATCTGTGCTAAGTCAAGTCTGACGCTCCAGGCTGCAGCAATATCTATCTTTTCAAGAATATTTGCTGACATGGCATGCAAGTCAGAAACATGGCATGCAAGTCAGAAGTCACCTTGTGCATGAGAGGGAACCATGGATACCCATTCTTAGCATCTCGTTTCAGTTTGGCGAAGGGCTAATGATCGAGCATCGCTTAAGTGTAATTTCAGCCAAGATGGCAGCAAACCGGTGAAGGAATTTTCAGACATACCAGAGCTTTATATATATTCAGTACAAAATTAGGTCGAAGATTTGTACCAGCATCTGTGTTACAGGAAAGGAATACGACGACATCTCTATAACTACTACTCATGGACACACACGATGGCTTCCTCAGAACCTATTCGATGTGGTGCTCTCCTGACGCATTCTCTGAATTTGTGCGCCGCCAGAGGCCTCACCATGCTTCTGTTTAGTGCCGGCCGGATTCAGACGACGCAGCAGAGTTTTTGCCATCAGGTCTGATAATCATATCTGCCCCAGTCCTGCAGACGAGGCTTCAAGAGCAGAGACTACAAACATACACTTCCCTCGAACCCAAACTTGTGTGCTCCAATAACAAACTGGGAAGACGTGCACTTTCACGCAGCTCAAGCTTCGTTTCGAGCGCATCAGTAAAATTCTCTATGACACATGGGCCGATGCTTGCAATGTTACGCTTTCATGGGCTGTATCTGGGCCACAAAGCTGTGGCTTAGGACTTTTGGGCCCAACCGTCCTCGCGCATTTTGTTTGCTCCGGCGAAGGCACACTGCTGCGGCGACAGAGGGTAAGGGTCACTTCCGCGGCCACTCACTCCACCGCTCCTGGCTCCACAGGGGAGCGCTCGCCTAAGCAGGAGAGATCCGCCGGAGGGTCCATCCGGGCCGTCAATCAGCGTGTTCGTTTGGGCATTGGTGGGCGATGGTGACCTTGATTTGTTCGAGAGAAAATCTTCTTTGGCCGACAGTTCTTGATGGGGTGTTTGTTCGAGAGAAAAGATCTTTGCTGGCAGGTGGGCGATAAGCCAAGCGAACAGGCTGAATGGAGGCGGCAAGCGCGCGTACAGCATCATCGCGCCCACCTACAACGAGCGCCTCAGTGTCGCCCTCATTGTCTACCTCATCTTCAAGCACCTCCCGTAAGCACTACTACCCACCTCCCTCTCTCCCACTGATTTGATTAGCATGTGCAGTGATTGAGCCTTGTCGTCAGGCTGTTCACCATCATACTGTACTGCACAACTCGTTGGACGTCAGGATCTGGAAAGACAACTTATGTCCATAGATCAAAATCAATCCTCGGTAGCGTAGTACTGTGGGGCCAGCTCAGCTAACCACAATGGGTCGATCCGGGTCAAGTTCTTGACGTAATTCTGCGTCGTCCGGACCAGCTCATTGAAGATGACACAGTCCGGCTTCGTCCTGAACAGCACGGATGAAGGATGGATCTGGACGCTCTGGCCTGTCGCAAGAGCCCTGCCAAGTGCCAGACGACAGATGAGAACCAAGATTGCGGACAAAATATGCATCGTTCTTCAAACTTTGGTTGATATGACAAGTGCTTTTTAGCTCATGGTAGAAGTTTAGGATCGTGATGGTGCATGGGAAGATGGTAGCAGTTGACTTGCATGGATTGGAAATACTAGAATGGAACTACCTGTATGATCCATCTGGTTGTCGCATTGCTGCATTCAAGAAGAAGGCAGCCGTGAGGCATCTCCGAAATAGAGCCATGTCATCTCCACAGGATGACAGGTTGAGCCCCATTGGTTGGACATGGCCCTGAATTTGACTGCAATAAACAGAACATTGCTGATGTCAACTCACAGCATGGTTTCCTAAAGCGGACAGGCTTCCATTTTCTTTACATAATTTAGTGCACCAGGTTTTTAATTCAAACAGATAGAACCTGTACAAGTATCGGAAACAGATGGAGCAGAAACTAGAAACTAACCTGTGAACATCAAGACCATGTTTTAGAGAGCGGTTGTTGATAAAGTTCTCCTTGCACCATCTGGTCAAAGCCTTTTCCATTGTTCTCTCTTTGGCATTTGCATTTTTTGCTCTTCTCCAAGCATTCTGCAGCTGCTCGATAGACATTCACCAAGGTGATATGGTCTCCTTCCGAGCTTTCAAAACCCTTCCTAGCAGCTCTTGCCTAAACAAACATACCATCAGCTTTCAAATTAGTATGTTAAAACTTTAAACTTGAATTCACTTCTATCTTCTTAGAACCTTTTGACATAAATTTAAATAGCAGCCAGTAATTAAAAACAGATACCTCTTCTAACTTCTCGCGCGGGCAGAAAAAATGGATTCCACTGAAAGCATAGATACAACAATCAACATTTCTTCCAAGCATTTGAATTCACTTGACACTATTAATGCCTTGGAGTACATTGGATCTAAAGGCAGCCTAGCCATCTGATGGCCAACTGGGTCTGACAGTTTATAATCATCGGTCAGAGCCCCTAGTAAGATTAACTGCTCCAATGATTTCAAAATGGCAGTCCTGTAGTAGGTTGGGCACCAATAAGCAGAAACTCAGCATTGATAAAAAGCAACAAGCTATTTAACTTATAATAATGGATATTACTTAGTTTATAGAAAACTTTTTCTTTAGTTAAGCTGGTAAAGCGTAGATCTATATTCACAAAGAAGTCCGTTCAGGGGAGTTTTATTTACGTATAATGCCAAAGTGACATATACTGCACAGATACTAATTTTCCAACTAAAGCACAATAGCACAAATTGAACAGAGAATGATTTTGAGAATATTCTTCAACATAGAAGCAGGCTAAAAAAGTTCACCTTGATGGTTTCTCCATAAAATCAAAACCTATGATGTCATCAATTCCTTGAGTTGCAGAACAACATTTGAGAGGTTACACCGCTTGATCTCAGGAACAGTAGAGTCTACAAGTTTATCAATTTCACTTTCTTGGAACAACCGGAAGCACTTTCCAGGCCCCTCACGTCCAGCGCGACCGCTGAGTGTTAGAATGGTAACATCAGAAAAAAGAACAAAACTAAAAAATGCTTAAGCCTTATTATTTAGTGGAACCATGTGCACCAGATATAAGCAATAAGATTCTAAATAGTCAATCATCACATGGGGATTTATTCTGTAACATAGGATATATGTAAACAGTAAACCATGCTAATGTGCTAACAAACCACTTCCTTAAGTATATGGATAACAAAGAACAACGGGGTGTACCACATGAACTCTTCATTATCCCAAATATTAGGCATGAAAAGTGAAAGAGGAATGATAGAATCTACCTCCTTTGAAGAGCCTGCGCTTTTGAGACTGGGATAATGATCAACGACTCCATTCCAGTCACAGGATTGTAAGCACGAGCTTTTACCATCCCAGGATCAATAACATATTTAATGCCAGTTATTGTTACAGAAGTCTCAGCAATATTGGTTGCTAGAACTACCTAGCATATGCAAATCAGCAAACAGTCAAACTTTACTTAGCAGAGTCTGTTGCAGGACTTTCAAGGGTAAGCAAAACACCGAAATGACTATGAAGGCACAATAAAAATTACTGAACAAGCAAAAAAAAATAGAACATGGAACCAGAAGGTTTGTCTTTATTGAAAGTAATATTTGTCAAAACACCAAATAGCCTAAGACGGGTAAAAAGCTTCATCTGCACCCGATGATATGACCTTCGGTTCTTAGTTTTAGGGGCAGAGTGATCAAATGACAGTTAATACATTTCCCTTTAGTTCATATGGATTATAACAATGTTTACCAAGAGAACCAACAGTAGCAAGATAGATTTTGTATTCCACCTTATAATGGTATTATTTTACAAAAGGTCGGACAGATAGTGTAGCAGTATCATATTAGAACCAAAGAAAGTTTGTATACATTTTTGGACATATTTGAAACATGTTTAAACCTTTTTTTCAAATCCTGCAATTTTCAGACAGACTATCAACATAGAGGTGTTACAAATGCATTTTTTTTCATATATCTAGATGAAACTAATTAACGTTGAGAGATGTCAAATATTCGCCTTAAGATCCACGTAACAAGAAAGTTTTATCAAGGGAACTGACCATACTACATGCATGCAAACAAATAATTTATGTTACGTTATTCATAAAGAATTGGTTGAGCAATCCATGATATGCAAAAAGGGAAATGAGGTATGAAGGTATATGACTGATGTTCTTTGAGAAGGATCTTACTGAAACATGATAAATTCAGAACCATCAGTAACCCATTGTTGTCTACCTTGCGGGTTCCAGCTGGTGCTGACTTAAAAGCATTCATTTGCTGCTCTGACGGAAGAGATGAATAAATAGGTGTAGTCCATATCTTACTACTTTCTGGTGGAAGTAAACGAGCACGCTCATGAATAAGTCTCTCTACTGATTCAATCTCCTCTTGGCCGGTTAGAAATGCAAGAATGTCTCCAGGCCCTTCCTCCAAATGAATCTAAAAAACAAAACAAACAACCAAAAAATGAAGTTTATACAGAAAGAGGTTCTCCTGTGTGTTTGAGGGAAGAGGGAAAAACCTCTCTGAAGAAAAAGTACCTTTCTGAAGTCCCATTTATGCATATTTCAATTGTCTTTCTTTGTCACTAAACTAACTAATATCTACAGGTTGCATGCAAACAAAAGTCTTGCTCACCTGAAAGATAGTAACTAGAGTGGCATCAAGATAATCCGGCTCAGACTGATATGTATATAGTATGTCAACAGGATACTGCCGACCTTGAATATGTACAGCTTTAGCACCACCAAAATAATCAGAAAAACACTTGGCATCCAAACTAGCAGACATAATTATCAACTTCAGAGGAGCACATCTCGTTCCCTGGCATGCCTTCTTATTTAAATTTTGAGAATGGCCCCATACATCAGGCAAAGTCTTCCCATTCTTACTGGCATTGGCTCGGGAATGCTGCACTTTTTTCAACAAACCCAGTAATACATCAGTATGGACAGTCCTTTCATGAGCCTCATCAACCTCTATAACACTATATTTAGACAAAAGTGGGTCCAAAAGTGCTTCCCTGGAAAAAACAATGTTTCAATTAGAAAACAAAATGTCACACATCAACTGGATGAGAATTTGCCAAACACATATGTTAGTAGGTAAAATGATACTGTATAGTCAAATGGAAATTCATTTTAGAATATTCAAGCCAAAATCTCACAAAAAAAAATTCCGCACTAGTAACATTATACAGGTGAAGTCAAGCCTAATTGGTTACAAAAAGTCCAATGTAGTTACACAACAGCAAAACAAAAGGTAAGCAATTGACAAAGTCCACCCTTATGCTGAACAGTTTCTATGCAGGTGTAGGGATGTCTGCCATCACAAAAGTTGAAAACAGAAGAAATGGCTTAAAGTATATTAAAAGATACATGCAATATTTTACAAGAAAGAAAATGGAAGAGTGTATCATGCCTTCTATTCTGCAGTACATCAACTACTGACTTGAACTGCTTTAAGTAACACGACCGTAATGCTGGAAAGAGAAGTGGATCAAAAGACCAACTTACAGTTACAACCCAACAATAAACAACATATTTATCAAATAATCAACAATGCAGTAAATAAACATCTACCTCAGAAGCAAACCATCAGTCATGTATTTAATCCTTGTTGCATTGGATGTGGAATCATCAAATCTGATAGAGTATCCAACCTTTTTGCCCAGCTGATCGTTACATTCCTCAGCTACACGCTTCGCTACTGTCACCGCTGCAACTCTTCGAGGCTGAGTGATGCCAATGACTTTACCATCTTGACAAAACCCACCATCGTGCAAAAACTGTGGCAGCTCTGCATACAACAACAAAAAAAAAATCTTCAACAGAAGGAAGTAGAATAAAAGACTGATCAGAAAAAAATAAATACTAGTGTGATAAATTCACTTCTAGAATGGTCCTTTTCGTTAGTCCTGTAGTCTGACCGAATCCAAATGTTCCCAAATCCACAAACACAAGCAATCCACAGCACCACTTCAACTAATTTATGCCCAACACATTTACATTTTGATCAAAGCCTATCCACATCCTAAGTCAATAACAATCAAGAGCATCAGAAAGCTACACACTTCTAACAACAATTTTATACAAACAGCAATTGCAAAAAAGGGGGGAAACGGAAATCAGAAACAAACTTACGCGTAGTTTTGCCACTCCCAGTCTCGCCGACAATGATCAGCGTGTGGTTCTTCATGACCTCGTCAACTAGCCTCTTCTGCACTGAACCAATCACAAACAATGTAGTTCAGCTCCCCGAGCTAACAACCCAAACAATAATCAGAGTGAACAGACATCTAAAGCTAGGAAGGCAAACCTGACGCAATAGGGAGCGACTTCCGCTCAGGGGCGGACCCAGTATAGTACATGTGTACACACATGTACACCCAATAACTGTTGCGAAAAGGTCGAATTTAGTAGGTAAAATCATGGTCAGATTCGAACACAAATACCCTACGTTAGGGGTTTGGGTGTTCGATTTCGCGTAGCAGGATGGGAAGGGAGGAGAATAGGAAGCCATTCCCCTGTCGGATGTTCGTCGCTCGACAGGGGGTTTCAAAGGCTGCGCCTAGGCTTCCAGGCGCTCCAACAATCGTGGGCGTCCTGGCCGTCTAGCTAAAAAGCAGCAAGAGGGAGTGAGGGAGGGGAAGAATGGAGGGGAAATAGACCCCACCGCGCCGCCGCCGCCACCGCCGCGCTCCTCACTGCTGCACCACCCGCAGCCCCACGTCCTCCTCCAGCTCCAGCGCAGGGCTCCCGCCACCGCCGTCGCAGTGTCAACGGGGCACGGCCGCACGGGCTCGAGGGAGGAGGGGAGGGACGAGCGCGCTGGGCTGGTGGGCTGACTAGTGGGCTGGGCCAGTCGAGTCTTTTCTTCTTTTCTTTTCATTTCCCTCCACTTTCTCCTGCCATAGTGCTTTCTTGCTACTAGGCTCTCTTTAGGAGGACTCCTGCTCCGGCTCCTCCACCGTCTCCTGCTGGAGCCCTGTCAAACTCTAAGGGCCTGTTTGGGAGGGCTCCGGCTCCGGCTCCACGAGCGGCTCCGGCCGGAGCCCTGCCAAACGGTGGAAACTGCACCGGCTCCGGGTGTGGAGCCGTAGCTGGAGCCCCTCGCGGCTTTCAAAGGGGAGGTGGAGCCACGTTTTGGTGGCTTCACCCGGCTCCAACTAGAAATCCACTAGAGGAGCTATTTTGCCAAACGTTTTTTAAAACGACTCAACTCCACCAGAGAATCCACTCCACCAGAGGAGTGGAGCCGGAGCCGTTTTTGGAGGAGCCGGAGCCCTGCCAAACAGGCCCTAAGATGGAGACGAGCTCCAGCGGAGGAGCCCCAGAAAACCTGCTGAGTGGAGCACTTTGGCCTTGGCGGAGCCAGAAAACCGTGGCTCTGCCCGGCTTCATGCGGCTCCACCCGGCCTTTGACAGTCCCTACCCCTGGGACCCGAGCGGGCATGCGGCCGACGGCTACCGGAGAGGCACAACCCATGAGGAGCAGGGTGGCCGGCAGGGAGAAAGGAGCTCGCGGGGCCGGTGGAGGAAGCTCGCGACGGCCAACGGCGGCGCAGAGACGGCCGGTCGGAGCTCAAGGGACCTGCTGGAGCCTTGCCATCCGGTGTCGATCCCACATCACCTCCCTCGCGTAGCTGACCCCGCTCGAATCCCTCAGCGTCGCTGCCATCTCACCTCAGCCTCTCCAGAGATCCGGCGCGAACTCGTCCGTGCTCGCGCGAGGACAACCCACCGCGACAGAAGGGGAGGAGTCGACCGACGGGGCGGCGAGGAGGACCCACGGCGGCAGCATCGACCCCTGTCGCCGGGCGGCCGTCGAGGCCGGTCGCTGTGCCGTTGCGGCCCTCTTCGTGGGTGGCGTCCTGTCACCGGGGGATTCGCTCCTGCGATGGATAAAAAGGAGGAAAAACAGGAAGAAAAAGGAGGCCCATGGATAAGGCCCAGCGATGGATAAATAGCCTGTTCGGTTGGCTGGTGGCTGATGGCTGGTGCTGGTTTGTTCTGAGAGAAGAGTACTGCTGGCTGGTTGCGGCTGGTTGCTGGTGGCTGATTCGTTCTGAGAGAAAAGTACTGCTGGCTGGTGGCTGATAAGCCGAGCGAACAGGCTGAAAGAGGAGGGGGGGGAAGAAAAGAGGAGAGAAAAAAGAATAAGGAGAAAATAAGAGGGAAAAATAAAAAGAAAAATATAGTGAAGGGTACTTTAGGCATTTTACAACATCTATACAATAGGTGAAGTCGTTTAGCCAAACGTTTTTCAAAACGGCTTTAGCTCCATCAGAAAAGTCGATCCACCGAAAGAGCCACAGCCGAAGCCGTTTTCGAAGTAGCTAGAGCCCTGCCAAACAGGCCCTAACAAAGGGTCGCCTTGGAGCAACTCTAAAATTTTGGCAAACCAACTTGGTATTCATCTGATTTTGGCAAAACAACAAAAATTAGCCTTCACATTTTGCCAAACCAACTTGGCAAAAATAGAAACTTGACAAAAACTCACCTCCTCACTCGTATATATATGAGCGCGGATCGTGGTCTCCATAGGCGTTTCCCTGTAGGTGAGAGGGTGAAAAAAAGAAATAAAGAATAGAGAAGGATTTCTCATGTAAGTTTTCAAGAGGTGAAAGGGTGTAAACATAATTTAAATTCTTTCAGGATTACTGATGTAAGTTAGACTGGGTTTGACAGGTGGACTATGATAAATTGTTGGAGATGAACTCTTTTTTTACTTGACATAGTTTGTCAAATTTTACTTGGCAAATCTTGTGTTTTGCCAACTTCTAAAAAGATATGTCGAGTAAATAAAGAGCTCATCCCCAACTGTTTGATATAATTTACTTGCTAAATCTAGATCTAAGAACCCTAAGAAACAAACAAAATTATGTTTATGATCTTTCACCTCTTGAAAACTTGCATCAGAAACCCTTCTCTGTTATTTAGTTCTTTTTTTACCCTTTCACCTATCAACGATGACAATCGCGAGTCAGGCGTATATTTACGCGCTAAAGGCTGGTTTCCCCCAAATTGCCAAAAAGTGCCAAGTCTTTTGCCAAACTAAGTATTGGTTATGTTTCTTATCTGGCTAGTGTAACTATTTTGTGATGTACTAAATTTTTGACAAAAATAACTAACCGACATTTTTTTATCACAAAAGTTAGAGAGTTACCATGACATCACTCAAAATATATGGTGATCCAAGTAGCTTTTTTAGTCAAAAATTTAAAATATATTTAGAATCACAACGTGAAAACATACAAAAATTAAGATTGTTAGTTTCAACAAAAGAAAAATCATATAATAAGATAATATATATTTAGGAACAAAATTAAGAATTTATATACACCTATTTTTGTAATCCTATGTTTGCCACTGCTTCCGTTGCTGCCAAATCCCCCCCTCCTCCTACACAACCTAACCAAAAACAAAGGCTCAACCCCCGACCAATGAATTGAAACAATTGTGACAAATGGCATCGAAGAGGTAGAGAGCTGGCACCTCTGGTAGGGTTGTTGCTTGTGCAGGTAGGCGCCCGCGTAAAAGGACGACATCTTGGATGTCGCCTTCGATCCCCGTGTCGGTGTTTTAGACCGGCAACCTACTAAGGGGAGTACCCGAAGTAGATGAATGTGACTCGCCGAGATCGGTAACTCGAAGGAAGAGACACGTGGCACACAATTTAGACAGGTTCGGGCCGCGAGGTGCGTAATACCCTACGTCCTGTATGCTGCGTAGCTCTGGATTGATTGGGCACGATTACAAGATGGTGCAATAGTGCGCCGTGAGTTGTATGAGATGAGATTGGATGCCAGAGATCGGTCCCTGCCTCGCCTTATATAGTTCGGAAGGCAGGGTTACAAGTCGTAGTAGGGAGAGAGTACTAGTCGAGTACGTCTAGGAGTCCTCCATACAGTGCGGAACATGTACAGCTCCCTAACCGAGTACCACTCCTGTGTAGTCCTTGTGCTCCACGCCTTCAGGTGCCGTGTAGCGCAAGCCGGGTAGTCCCAGGGGCCCACCGAGTAGTCGGTCCGGGTACCCACCGAGGTAGTGGGCCCAGGGAGGTCCATACGACAAGCCCCCGAGTACTTTGTAGTCGAGAAGGATAGCTTCAAGTAGTCTTGACGGCCTTAACGAGTAGTCCTCAAGCGTCCCCGAGTGCTACAAGTCAAAAGTCCTCAAGAGTAGTCGAAGCATCCCGAGGCTGGAATGTACTCCAGCTGATATTTGAGCAATCTTGAAGTCTTCTCGAGTAGTCCCAAGCGTCCTCGAGCACTGCCTTCGAAGGTCTTCAAAGACTGCCTGTCTTGTCTTGAAGCCAGAGCTGATATGGAGGTGCGATTGCAAAATCGCACTCCATATGGAGTAGCCCTCGAGCCTTAGGTTGAGCCGCAGGCTCTGACTGAGGGTCCATCTGAAGTCTTGGCAAGAAAATCCCGAAAAATCCAGAGAAAAAACCGAAGGACACGTGGCACGGAGCCCCCGAGCCTTGAGTCGAGTACTTCCTCTCGAATTGAAGGGTCATCTTGAAGAATGTGTCTTGAGATGCTCTTGAGACTAGCCGCTTCCCAGGTAGTCGAGTAGAAGTAGCCGAGCCCCCGAGGTGAGGCACGTAGACTAGTAGAATACGAAGGGTCACGCTGAGCCGCTGAGTCAGCTGCGCGTGAACTTAGCCATCCGACCGTTGCGGAGCCAGTTTGGCTTATAAATAGAAGCCGAAACCCTTAGGGTTTTTCACCCATTCGAGCTGTAGCCATTCCGTTTCCATCTGAGGTAGATCTGCTCCCAGCGCATGCTGCCGCCGTAGTAGATCCAAGTGCGCCGCCACCCAAAGCTTTTAGGGTAGCCCCCGAGCGGATTCTTGGAGACGCTCTGTTCTTGGAGAATGAAGCCGTCACCCCAAGTCGTCGAAAGCCGCCGGGAAGAAGAGAGGCCGCGAAGAGGCCGCCGCGGCCGCCACCGGGGTAGCACCGCCCATGTCTCCACCGCGGGCTGATCCAAGCCGCGAGTGGAAGAAGTCCAAGGTGAAGACGGAGGATCTGCTGGCCCTCCTGAACAGCGGGTTCATCCGGGAGAAAGAGGTCGACATGTGGAGGGCCGCTGCTGGAGATCCGTATCCAATGGAGAAGGCCGAAGACGAGATCTGTATCCGAGCCGCAGCCGCCCCCGAGCGGGATCGAGATCCCGAAGGAAGGGAAGGCCAAGGAGAAAGAGCGGTGAGAAGTCGGTGCAGGCGATGACACCGTCATCGTGGAGGACACCTCCGACGACGATGACGACGACGACGACGATGAGACGTTGCAGGACCGTTTTCAATTGCGGTCGAGGTTTAGCCGCCCAGGCTTACCTCATGTGCCTCTAGTGCAAGACCCCCCGACTAGCCTGGAGGCTAGCCTGGATGCGCCGCCACGGAGGCCACGCAACCCCGCCAGGAAGCGGGTGACGAAGAAGCTTAAGGTCTCAGAGACCACGCCTCAGGAGGTAAGATGTCTTGACTAGAGTAGTCGAGTACCCATCGCACAAGTACCCTTGTTGATGAGTAATCTTCCTTGTATGCAGGAGGTGCCGCCAACGGAGCCCGTCGAAGAGGGCGACGAAGGCGTGTGGGACACAGTGGGGGAGCCAGCCGGAAGTCGTAGTCCAGCCCCCACTGTCGAGGAGCTCTTGACGCAGCTGGAGCGCCAGCCCCCTGCTCCACAGGGGAGCACGGAGCCTGCAGCCGCCGCCGTTGAAGAAGTGGTGGCTTCAGGAGCGCAAGGGAGCACTGCGCCGATCGCCGTTGCAGAGGAGGCGGTAGCCGCAAGGACGCAGGAGGAGACGCCCGCCGAGGGTGGACTGGTCGATATCGCCAGCATCCTTGGTGCCCCGGCCGTGACAATAGTCCGGTCAAACTTGTAAGTACTGCATCTTTGCGAGTAGTACTTGTTGTAGTAGTCGATGTTGACTGATGACCAATTGTGTGTGCTTCTGAAGGAAATCCACGGATCTATCCTGGGAGGGGGATGAACCCTCTTCAGTGGTGGCGGAAGAAGCCGCGCCGCCCGCCGAGGAGTCCGCTCCCGCTTCCCAGGCGGTGCCCGAGCCGCCGGCTACTGAAGCGTCGCTGCCGGAGGCCAGCGTAGTCGAAGGTGAGTACTCCTCTGAAGCTATGGAACTCCTCGTGGAGTAGCCGTGATCATTGATGCACTTGTCTTCTCGTTGACAGGCGCTGAGGCTGAAGGCAGTGACATCCCTGCGGGGGTGCCCATGCAGAAGTCGACACCAGGGGCCCCGGAGGCTGCGGGAGGAGCCCCCAAGCCTGTGGAAGAAATCGTCGAAGAGGCCGCCGTGGCGGCCGGGGAAAAGGGCGTCACCACGTCGCCAGAGGTTGCTCTGGAGGTGGCTATCCGCTCCCCGGAGATCCAGGACGCAGAGCCCTTCCGCTCTGCGCCGATGACGGAGGCCACCGCGAGTAGCCGCGGCGGGATAGAGCTGCTCGCAGATGATCTTGTCGAGCCCGCGACGGTGGCGAAGCACCTGGAGGCGATCCGCGGTGCCGAGCAAAGGATGAAGGTAAGTAGCCGTAGCTTCGAGTAGTCAATCCTCTCGTTTGTTGAGTACTCGTGTGACTTGAGTTGTCTGTGCAGGACGTTGCGGAGAGGTCCCGCGACAAGTCCAATATGCCTGCAAGGCTATGGTGACGCGGTGCTCCGGCCGAAGCGCCGGAAGAGCAACTTGTGAAGTCGCGGAAGCACGCGGGCGCCATGCGGTCGAAGCTCGACGCCGCCTTCGCCAAGTACCACAACGATGTCCAAGAGTTGCGGGCGAAGGGCGACGACTTGGTGCGGAAGAATAAGGGCCTCCGCAACAAGAACAAAGGTATGCCGCCGAACTTGTCGGGTACTTGTTGGAGGTCGAGAAGTCTCGACCCGTCGTTGTGATCTTTGTGGTGCGAGCTTGAGGGCCGTGTGGAGCAATTCGAAGTCTTCGGAGACGAGCATGAAGAATCTCTTCTACCGGGAACAAGAAGCCCGCCAGGTACTCGAGCTCGACTACAAAGAACTTGCCTTCGAGTGCGAGAAGCACATGGAGCTCCGGATTGCCTCTGACCGTGATCTCGTCAACTGCTACAAATCCTTGCAGAAGTTGAATGAAGACCGCGAGGCACTGCGGGCCCAACCGAAGGAGCTCGAGGAAGCCGCACTGCCGATCGCGAGGCTCCTGGTGCTGCACCCAGGCGGCCCCAAGATTGCTCCACTGGTGGATCGCCTCAAGGAAGCTCCAAACCGGCTGGCGGCCTACGTGAAGCACATGGCGAGGTCGATCCCAAGGCAGGTCTTGGCCTTCATGAAGTCGTACTTCCCGAAGGCCCCAGTGGAAGTAGTCGCCGGCGGAGTAGCCGCCAACCGCACGATGAGCGATTGATGCGAGCTACCGGAGCGAGATGGCTCCCATCGCGGAGCAAGTAGCCGAGAAGCTTAACCTCCAGTAGCCCCGTAATAGATAGCTAGTAGCCAGGGTTGTACAAAAAACAATTGTAATGAATTGCTTAAGTATCAATGAAAGAAAATTTCCAGCAATGAGTACTCGTGGCCGCGATCTCAGAGTGCGGAGCCCCATCGTGGAGTGGATGCGAGTAGTCGTACTCGGCAGTAGTGGTCCCATTGTAGGGAGTAGACAGTAAAGAAGTTGATGAACGATTCAAACTTTATTACTGAAGAAGTACACCTGGATGGCCAGGGCCGTAGTTACAGAGTAGTCGCTTGGACCCGGAGGCCGCTTACAGCTGAGTAGAGCTGGAGCGGGTAGCCGCTTGCAGCAGTAGATCCGTAGGTAGCCGTGCAGGCCCGGATCGTAGATCCGTAGGTAGCCGTGCGGCCGGGATCTTGGAGTGTGGTCTCTCGCAGACCGCCGCTAGAGTCCTTGACGCTCGTCGCGCCCCGCAGTCCGTAGGTAGCCGCACGGCCGGGAGCACGGAGAGAAGAAGTCCGAGACCGGAGCCAGGACCTGGAGGCCGCTTACGGCGGTGGGGTGTTGGTGTAGTCGTGTAGACTTGAACCCCGGAGTAGTCGTGTAGACTAGGCGTAGAATCGACAGAGCTGGTCGACGTTCCACGAGTTGTTGATGTCTTCGCCTTCAAGTGTTTGGAGGCGGTAGGAGCCTGGCCCGGTCACCTTTGCAACGATGAAGGGACCTTCCCAAGGGGAGCTGAGCTTGTGTAGTCCTTCCGTGTTCTGGATACGGCGGAGGACGAGATCACCAACGTTGAAGGAGCGTTCCTTGACGTTGCGATCATGGTAGCGTCGGATACCCTCTAGGTACCTTGCTGACTGGACGAGGGCAGCGCAGCGAGCTTCTTCGAGGTTGTCGATGTCAACTCGTCTGCTGTCTTCTGAGACGCCTTCGTCATAGTGCTCCACTGCTGGTGAGTTCCATATGACGTCGGCAGGGAGGATTTCTTCGGAGCCGTAGACCAGGAAGTAGGGGGATTGCCCCGTTGGCTTGGATGGCTGAGTCCGTAGCCCCCCGAGTGCGTTGGGTAGTTCCTTGATCCACTTGCCCCCCTTGGAGTTAGCAGCGTCGTGTAGCCGCTTCTTGAGAGCGTCAAGCACCATCCCATTGGCGCGCTCGACTTGTCCGTTGGCCCGTGGATGGGCAACTGAGACGTATGACGTATCGGACGTCGATCCCGCTGCTCTCGCAGTACTCCCAGAACTGGTGGTTGTTGAAGTTGGAGCCCAGGTCTGTGATGATGCGGTGGGGTAGTCCGTAGCGATGTACGAGTTCATACAGGAAGTCGAGTACTCTATCAGCCTTGGGGCATGTGACCGGCTTGACCTCGATCCACTTGGTGAACTTGTCGATAGCCACCAATACCCTGTTGAATCCTCCTGGCGCAGTTGGCAGTGGGCCAATCATGTCGAGCCCCCAGCAAGCGAAGGGCCGGGTTGGCGGTATGGTGACTAGCTTGTAGGTCGGGACGTGTTCTTCGCTTGGCGAAGTATTGACATCCTTGGCACCTCCTGACGAGTTCTTCGGCATCGCCCGCAGCCGTGGGGCCAGTAGAAAGCTCGCCGGAAGGCTTTGCTGACCAGTGTGCGTGAGGACGCGTGGTTGCCGCAGACGCCCTTGTGGATCTCCTCCAAGATGTCCTTGCCTTCTTCACAAGGGACGCACTTCATGAGTACTCCGGAAGATGTGCCCCGCTTGTAAAGCTTGTCTCCGAAGAGGACGTAGGACTTGGCGCGGTGGACGAGCTGCTCAGCCGAGTTCTTGTCGGAGGGGACCTTCTGCTCGCTGAGGTAGTCGATGAAGGGTTGCCTCCAATCTACGTCGATCATCATGGCCTCCTGCCCGGCTGGTTGATGAGCTGGGACAGTGGTCGGTGGCGCCGGCTCCGGGATGGATGGCGCGTGAAGCTCGTGAACGAAGACGCTCGCTGGTACTTGAGCGCGGGTGGATCCAAGCTTCGAGAGGACGTCCGCTGCAACGTTGTTGTCGCGGACGATGTGATGGAACTCGAGACCATAGAACTTGTTCTCGAGCTTGCGGACTTCTAGGCGATGGCGTCCATGTTCTCCTTGTTGTGGTCCCAAGACTTGTTGACTTGGTTGATGACCACTTGCGGGTCGCCGTAGACTAGTAGCCGCTTGATGCGCAATGAAGCCGCGAGGCGGAGCCCATGTAGGAGAGCTTCGTACTCGGCTTCGTTGTTTGAGACCTTCCGAAGATCCGCGGGACGTACTTGAGTTGTTCGCCCGCCGGAGAGATCGGGAGTACCCCTGCACCTGCGCCCTCGAGGTTGAGTGAGCCATCAAAGTACATCACCCAATGCTCGGGCGCACGGTGGGAGTTGGTAGGCGGTTCTCCCGCCACTCTGCCATGAAGTCGACTAGTGCCTGCGACTTGATGGCTGTGCGTGGCTTGAAGTCGATAGTGAGGGCGCCGAGCTCGACCGCCCACTTGGAGATTCTTCCAGTAGCATCTTGGTTCCGCCGGATGTCGCCGAGCGGGTAGTCGGTGACGACGGAGATCGAGTATTGCTGGAAGTAGTGTCGTAGCTTCCGCGAGGTGATGAGTACTGCGTACAGTAGCTTCTGCACAAGCTAATAGCGGGCCTTGGACTCTGATAGAACCTCGCTGACGAAGTAGACTGGGCGCTGGACTGGGTAGGCGTGGCCGTCTTCATGCCGCTCGACAACGATGGCGATGCGACCACATGAGTAGTCGCGGCTAGGTAGAGCGATGAGCGCTCGCCCTTGTGAGGAGCCGTGAGGATCGGTGGCTTCGATAGGAAGTCCTTGAGCCGGGCAAGGGCTTGATCCGCCTGCGGAGTCCACACGAACTTCTCTTGATGCTTGAGTAGTTTGAAGAAGGGGAGTCCCCGTTCTCCTAGCCTCGAGATGAATGCGGTCGGCGCCGCCATGCACCCCCGTCGGCTTCTGGACATCTTTGATGCTCGTGGGAGCTTGCATGCTGGTGATGGCGGAGATCTTCTCGGGGTTGGCTTCGATGTCGCGCTGGCTGATGATGAAGCAGAGTAGTTTGCCCGAAGGTACGCCGAAGACGCACTTGTTCGGGTTGAGCTTCCAGCGGTACTCGCGCAGTGATGTGAAGGTCTCTTCAAGGTCGTTGATGAGGGTACTGGAGTTTCTGGTCTTGACGACCACGTCATCCACGTAGGCCTCGACGTTCTTGTTGAGCTGCCTCTTGAAGCAGGCCTGGATAGCTCGTTGGTAGGTAGCGCCGGCGTTCTTCAACCCGAAGGACATGGTCGTGTAGCAATACGCGCCAAACGGGGTGATGAACGCGGTCTTCTCCTCGGTCTTCTTCCTTGATCGCGATGCGGTGGTACCGGAGTAGCGGTCGAGGAAGCGAGAGCGAGTCGCGGCCCGCCGTGGAGTCGATGACTTGATCAATCCGCGGCAACCCGAAGGGGTCCTTGGGGCAGTGCTTGTTGAGGTCGGTGTAGTCGACGCACATCCTCCACTCGTTCGAGTTCTTCTTGCGGACGAGGACGGGGTTGGCGAGCCACTCAGGATGGAAGACTTCTCTGATGAAGCCGGTCGCGAGTAGTTTGGCGAGTTCCTTCTTGATGGCGTCCCGTCTGTCGTCGGCAAAGCGTCGGAGGTGTTGTCGCTTGGGGGTGGCCTTAGGATCGACGGCGAGGCGGTGCTCAATCGGCTCCCCGGGCACTCCCGGCATGTCCGTCGGCTTCCACGCGAAGATGTCGCGGTTGCCCGAGGAAGCCGATGAGCGCGTCTTCCTATTTGGGGTCGAGGCCCCCCCGATGGTGGTGGTCTTCTTTGGGATCGCTCGTTCTAAGGTCGATCGTCTTGACGAGTACCTCCTCAGGTGGCTGAGGCTTGTTGGTGCTGTCAGACTTCTCTGGGATGTCGAGTTCACTTGTGGCAAGCTTCTTCGACGCAGCGTAGACCTCCATCATCGCGTTGGGTACTTGATTTGTGGAGGCGATCTCCACGGCTTCTGTGTCGCAGTCGTGGGAGATCTTCAGGTCCCCTTGGAGGGAGAGTACACCGGCTGGGCTTGGCATCTTGAGTACCAAGTAGGTGTAGTGGGGCACCGCCATGAACTTGGCGATGGCCGGTCTGCCGAGGATGGCGTGGTAGGAGGTCTCGAAGTCCGCGACCTCGAACTTGATGTACTCGGTACGATAGTTGTCCCGAGTTGCCCCGAAGGTAATTGGCAGGACCACTGAGCCCAGTGGAATAGCCGCGTTGCCGGGGACGATGCCGTAGAAGGGCATGTTGCTCTTGGTGAGCATATGAGTGATGTCGAGCTTCATTTTCTTCAAGGTCTTGGTGAAGAGGACGTTGAGCCCACTTCCGCCGTCGATGAGCACCTTGTTGAGTTTGGAGCCCGCCACCGTTGGCTTCAGGACGAGGGGGAACCGTCTCGGTTCGAGAGAAGCTGGTCCATTGATCCGCGCGGGAGAAGGTGATGGGCACCTCCGACCACCTGAGAGGAGTCGGGACCGCTGGCTCAATGGACATTACTTCACGACGGGTAGCCTTCTGCTCCCGCCTGCTGGGCAATCCGCCGAAGAGGACGTTAACGGTCTTCTCAGGCTCCTGGAAGTCGTTGTTGTCGCCGTCCTTCTTCTTGCCCTTTTGGTCGTGAGGGTGCGGTGGCTCCGGCGTCTCCTTGAGTGCGTGCCTGAGCTTGTAGCACTGTTCGGTGGTGTGGTTGCCGTTTGGATGCCACGAGCACTTCTCCTTCAGCAGGTCTTTGAAACCGCCGGAGTTCTTCTTCGAGTTCCCCTTTCGCAGGGCGCTGGATAGCCGCGACAGTGTTGTCTGGCTTGCGCTTGTGGTTGGGACCCGAGTAGTAGTAGTAGTTGTTGTTGTTGCGACCGCCCTGGTTCGCGTTGCTGCCGCTGCCGCCGCCCTGGTTCTGCTTGGTCTTGCCACGGATGGCGTCGTACTTGGCGTTGGCCTTGTCTTCTTCATCCGCCCAGGACATGATCATGTCCTTGAGGTGGGGGATGGACCTGGGGCGGCGACGACCGAAGTCTTCGAAGGTGCGGCGGTGGTAGAGGCCGTCTTGGAAGAGGTCGATGACCTCCTTGTCAGTGACGTCGACGACGGTAGCGCGCTTGTCGAAAAAGCGGCGCATGTACTTGCGGAGGGTCTCGCCTTGTTCCCCGCTTGATCATGGCCGGGTCCATGCGAGTACCCGATCGGCCCATGGCGCCCGCGAAGTTGCTTGTGAGCTTGCTCCTTCGAGGCTGGTCCCACTTGTCAATCGAGTGCTTGTCCGGCGACTCGAGCCAAGTGAGTGGTGCTTGGTCCGGGCGAGGAAGGGGAAGTAGAGGAACTTGGTGTCGTTGTTGCCGCCGGCGTTCTCGATAGAGAGGGCGTAGCACACGAGCCACCGGATGGGATCTGCTTCGCATCGTACTTGGTGATCCCCAAAGGCTTGAATTTGTCTGGGGAGGAGCAAGTTGCGAAGTCGAGGTGAGAAGGCGGGGGAAGCCATTGCCCTCGAGTGCGGTGGTCGACTTCTTCCGCCGTAGCTCTTCAATCTTCGGGCGGGCGTCGTAGCCGCCTGCGCGGCGCCGGAGGCGTGGTCATTCACGTGGCCTCGGCCGCCGCGGCTGCCGCCGCCTCCGGCCCTTCCGTTGGCCCCGTGATTGGAGGCCGCCGCCGTCGGCTGTCGCCGCCGTCGGGATCATTGCCGCCCCCACCCGGCGGAGCGCGGTGAGGGACGACTTCTCGGTTCGTGGTCGCGCGGTGAAGGTCCGCCGGCGTTGTAGCGACGGCGGTTTGGCTCGGTCGGGAGCTCGGCTCGAGTACGGTTGGGACCGTTGTTGGCGCCGCGACTTGTGGCTTCGTTGTCGCGGGGTCCGGGCCGGAGGAGGCTGGTTGACTGCGTTGTCGACCCGCATGAAGTAGGCTTCTTCGGGCGAGCTTAGCGATGACTTCTCCGGCGCGTATGCCCCGAGCTTGGTGTGCGATCGGCCGCGATCGACATGAGGCACTGCTCGGGGGTAGTGTGTACTCTGCTCTCGACCGCCTCGAGAGCTTCCGCAAGGTTGCGGACGGGGAAGTTGTCGCGGAGGCGCCGACGATGTTTGTTGCGCTTCCGGTTACGCTCTTGTCGAGCGTCTCTGTCCGCGCGAGTCTCGTTCGGTGGAGCATCAGCAGAGAGCTCGTCGGAGGAGATGTCTTCCAGGTACTTGTCCTGAGCGGTGCCTGAAGGCCCTGGGGTGTCGCCGGCAGCCATGAAGACTTGGCGATCGGGGGTGCCAAGGCTGGACTCAAAGGGTGCCACCTCAGTTGGTGTGCTTGAGTCAGCCCGAGCTAGGGGTGTTCCCTCCTGGAACGGCAGCGAGTCGATGCAGGCGACGTAGCGTGAGTCTCCCTTTATCAGGTCAGCGGGCTTGCGGTCGGCCGATGAGACGTATCTCCCGCGGGTGTGGATGTTATAACCGGCCCGGAGGCTAGCCCGACGAGGGGGAAGCTCAGTGGAGTTGTCCTCGGACTCGGGCTCCTCGGGGGCGGACCCGAAGTCGAACTCGTAGTCGGGTTCGAGTAGAACTCGGAGAGGGGGTTGGAGTCGGAGCGCGATCGGGGGTGGCGTCGGAGTCCGAGCCGTACTCGGGTAAGGGCTCCTTGCGGCCGGCGCGAAGGGGAGCCCCCGTGCGGGCCGGTGAGGATGCGGGGGCCACACGTGGAGTGCTCGCGCGGTGAGGGGACCGCCTGCGATGGCTGAGCAGCCGGCTCACATGCGATGGCCCATGGCGACGTCGAGTCCGAGTTGGAAGTGGACTCGAGCTCGAAGTCAGCGTGGTGGTCGAAGAGCGAAATTTCGCCGAACTTGCCGGCGAGTTCGCCCGTGACGCGCCCGGAAGCGTCACGAGGCCAGTCTTCGGGTTGGGCGGCATGGTGAGGCGGCGGCCGGAAGGAACCGCGCCGTCTGCGGTGCAGACCCAGGCGCCGAACACGAAGGTGTCGCCGTGGTTGAAGGCGACGGTGGGCTTGAAGCGGACGGGGAGCCGTCGAGTTCGCCATGTGATCTCGGGCGAGAGCCCCTACACGGCGCGCCGGTGTCGGTGTTTTAGACCGGCAACCTACTAAGGGGAGTACCCGAAGTAGATGAATGTGACTCGCCGAGATCGGTAACTCGAAGGAAGAGACATGTGGCACACAATTTAGACGAGGTTCGGGCCGCGAGGTGCGTAATACCCTACGTCTCGTATGCTTTGCGTAGCTACGGATTGATTGGGCACGATTACAAGATGGTGCAATAGTGCGCCGTGAGTTGTATGAGATGAGATTGGATGCCAGAGATCGGTCCCTGCCTCGCCTTATATAGTTCGGAAGGCAGGGTTACAAGTCGGAGTAGGGAGAGAGTACTAGTCGAGTACGTCTAGGAGTCCTCCATACAGTGCGGAACATGTACAGCTCCCTAACCGAGTACTACTCCTGTGTAGTCCTTGTGCTCCACGCCTTTAGGTGCCGTGTAGCGCAAGCCGGGTAGTCCCAGAGGCCCACCGAGTAGTCGGTCCGGGTACCCACCGAGGTAGTGGGCCCAGGGAGGTCCATACGACACCCCGCGCCCTGAAACCTGCCATGGCAGCGGAAGAGGGGGCCCATGATTCGACGGAAGCCCCGCACCCACGGCGGAGGGTGATGGGAGGCGGGATGGTGGGTTCAGAGTTGGGGGTAGGGTTTTCGATCTTGTGGAGCTTCGGGCGTCGGGTTCCATTGTTGCGGGCTGCGAATTAACAATGATGGCATGGGATGACGAAGCAGAGCACCGTCGTATCCTAGAGTGCCATCACCGTCGCTAGTTGAAGAAAAACCCGCTCTAATTATGTGGTGTGTGATGATGGCGAATCAGCCGAGTGCGCCTGAATCATCTTTGGTTGTGCGTACCAGAATCATGTTGGGCCACCCGCCACCTACACTTTCAAGATCTGCGTCGTCAAGGAGGCTGACTGCAGAGGATGAGGGTGGCCAACGGGAGCATCGACGAGTTGCGCCATTCAGAGCCAATTTCCATCTGAAGGCGTCCTCCTTGTCCAAGAAGACGGTAGTCATGAAGGGGGTGATGAAGGGACGCAATGATGGTCTTTTGAAGGTTGCAATGTTGATGGTGTTGTATGATAAAATCAATGGCAGACTCTGTCGTAGTCCTCGTAAGCCTCTTCTTGCTTTGTACGAGGATTCCTTGGATGGGAAGCCTGACCTCCGGGAAGCTGCGCTTATGGGCTCAACCATGGTTCTAGTGAGCATTGAGACAGAGGGCAAACATTCTCCACAAGTACTTCAAGAAGGGCTATGCATCCATCGAGGTTGAGGTTGTCGAAGGTTGAGCAGTGTCCATGCATCTGTCAAGGTTGAGGTCGTCAAAGGTTGAGGAGTGTTTGTAATTTGGGGCCTTAACATCTAATCTATCTTGGGGCCTTAGTATCTATAATATATTTTGGTAATCTATCGAACTATGCTATCTAATCTGTCACCTTGTATGTTATCTAATCTATCTATGATCTATCAATTGTATGGTATGTGTTGCTCTTGTGTTTGCAATTGTGTTGTTAATAAGTGGTGTGTGTTGCTCATGTGTTTGCAATTGTGTTGTTCATAAGTAGTAATAATCTTTCAGCTTGTTTGTGATTTTGTGTTTGAATCAAGTTGAGATGCGTCGTAATGTTCTTGTTTCCTGCTAGAATTGTGAATCAGAATGGGTTGCCTTGAAAAAGTCACAAAGCTATATTTGAAAGGCCTTGCATATCTGCTGCACACAGCATAAGCAAAGACAACTTATGCGAGTTTCTTTCGGGCGCCCATATCTTTTAGGCCTTGGGAGAAAATTTGGAAGACATGGGCCCCGACCAAGTGTCGATTCTTCATGTGGCTTGTTGTGCAGAACCGATGTTGGACAATTGATTGTCTGGCACGTCGTGGTCTCTCTCCCCCAGAGTGTTATCCTATGTGTGATAAAGCACCATAGGCGATCAACCATATCCTTGTTGGCTGCACATTTGCAAGAGAATTCTGCTACCATTTCCTCTCTCTCAAGTGGGCCTACAATCCTTATCTCCTCAGCTTACAAATGATTCGTTTTTATGACTGGTGAGAGAGGATCAGTAGTGACAACAGTTGTTTGCTATTACAAGGAATCAATTCTCTTGTAATTCTTGGAGCCTAGATTATTTGGAATCTGCGAAATAAATGTGTTTTAATAAAGCTGCTTCAGACATAGCTTGTCCTCTTACTACATCCAATGAAGAAAGAAAATTATGGTCAGTGGCGGGGGCTCGAGGAATTTCTTTCTGGACTGCACCTACCTACCTCGGTAAAATACAAGGTTAGATCTATAAAAGAACACCGGTTGGATCTGATCTCAGGAACCTAAAGTATCTAGGGGGTTTTGTGACAACCCGCCCAGGAAAATACCGTACAATCGCCTAAAACCAGTCCACTTTGGTCATTAAGCAATTGTAAAGTATCATCCTGTCGTTGGTTGCCGGGTTAACGCCCGGTAAATCACTTGGAAATCATACAGAGGATCGACACATGCATTAAAACTCACACGAAGGCGAGTCTAGAGTACAACACGGATTAAATCCAAATTATTACAAACCATTGTTCATGACAGGAAGTAAAGGTTCAGAGTTCAGAAATAGCGGAAATAAATAAACTAGTGCGACGATACACATCACAGGAGGCCATCCGTGATGTCATCACTCGTCCCCTTCCACCCATTCCAGCTCCCAGCCGGGTGGAATCTCACCAGGCCAAACAACACTCTGCAACAACATTTTTAAAGCAAGGCTGAGTATACTAATACTCAGCAAGACTTAACCGTCGGGTGATAACTACATCACCAAACTCTAGACATGAGAGGCTTTTTGGCCGGTGGAGTTCTTTTGCTGAAAAGCAACAAAGAGTATGTCCTTACTTTCATCATTTTAGCACAAGTTCTAGTTGATTACCATTTCTAAGTGTGCCAACTAGCTCAATCAAGAATTGTACATGCAATTAATTCATACAATAATATTCACCAAGTTCCATCATTACGGGATATCATGGCCAGTTGATTAAGCAGTCTCAGATAACGGTGAGAGGCCGACAATCGATTGGTTTAAACCTTGCAAGGTAGACCTAAACACACGGAGCGTTGCACCAACAGAGCTGACACCGACCAGGCGGTTCCCAAAAGTCCTCGGTTTGGGATCAAAGATTACAGTCCTGAGTACAAGGATATCTGGCATGTCCCACCCAGTACACCCAGCTTCACACATGTACCCACCTCTCGGTTGCAAAGCGGTAGGTGATTACTCAAGAGTAGTAATAGTAAGTTCCCGCACCGTCTCATTAAGGTACTAGGCTTACCGGTCCCATTCCCGACAAGTGCTTAGCACGTTCAAAGGCTTAGCCCACGAAAGCCGCTGGACCGGAGCCCAAATCCCATGCTATTACCACATGAGCAATCCATTTATAAAGATCTTATGATTCCAACATAAGAACCTATTCTCGCGAGTGACGAACATTACTCAACTTCTATCGGGTCCTATAGCATAGCAGCTATCGACCTAGCATACTAGTGATAGAGCATAGGTACCTAGGGATCATGCATCTAGGGTTTCAATTCAACTCCTGAAACGTAAATGCACAATCATAGCAAACATAATTGCATAATTTTAAAAGACGGGGTTAATGATCGGGGGCTTGCCTTCGCTGGCAAAGTTGGCCTTGGGCCCTTCTGGACTTTGGTCCAGGTCTTGAGCTACGTCCACGTAATGCAGTTCTTCGTCACCTCCTTCGTCTCCTCCTTCCGGCACGAGTGTATATCTACCATCGGGAAGATCTACACGAGGATGCAAATGCAAGATTTATTTGTTGATTTTCAATTTAAAGAACTACAAATAATAGGTGGCAACTCTCGAGTGCATTGGTTGGGCACATTCACCTAGATAAGAATACATTCAGCATACTCTTCCAAAAAGGAACGATATGCGGCTCTTTATTAAATATTCTTTTTATAGTGACTGTGTACATATATATGTAAGAAATTTAATTTAACTTCACAAACAGTAGTGGGTGGGTATATTTAGCCTTTTAAAATGCTCTACAACCACACACAAGGTTATTAAGGATGATCGATGATTTTCCCATTTGAAGGACTATTAAGCCCTTAATGGCCTTCATAGCTTTTATTCATGAATTTAATTAATAAAATTCATTGGATGGGTGTATTAAACACTAAACACCTATAACAAGCCACTGGACACACATGCATGCTTTGGATAGCTAGAAATTACTTATTTTTGAAAATAACAAAAGCTAACTAGAAGGACAAGGTAAATGCACACAAAAATAAATATTAATCGAAATGATCCAAACTTTCTCACACATGTTATATGATCCAAAACTAACCTAGAGGTGCAGCACATACACCTAGAACTGTTATGAAACTTGAGTTATGTATTTTCAAAGAAAATCAAGAATAATTCAAGAATAATTATTTTTGGTAATTATAAAATTGTGATTAAATCACCAGAGGTGTGCTTTGGAATAAAAATGCAGTATGCAAAAGTTGGTTGAAAAAATATAATTATTTTTAGCTAAAAAAACATTTATGCAGATTCTGCAGAAATGGAAAACAATTGTTATAAAAAGATTTACATCATAACTTTGTGCAATTTTTGTCACAGGAGCTAGTAATGACATAAAACACAACATATCCAAAAATTGGACACAGAGGATTTATATATTGTGAGATATTGTAGATCTAGGTTTTTCATATTTCTATTTTTCATGCAAAAACTATCAATAACTAGCTCAGGAAAGAATAACAAAAGTTGTGGGATTTTTCACCACGAATCCAACAAAATTGGTTTTGCATTTTTTTTGATTTTTCTACGATTTTCTACGCAATTTACAAGAATCAGCAAAATGGCTTTACTATTTGAGAATCACTTTTGCACTGGGGTCCCTGGGAAGTTTCAGATTCTTACAGATATACCCTTGCTTTGCGGCTGAGCCCCTGGAAAGATTGGAAGGCCTGCAATTGGGTCCCTGGGGTGTCGGCCGGCGGCAATCTGGTGAAATTCCGGCGAGGGTTCGCCGGAGTCCGACCGGGGAGGTTAGGGGAGTGGCCTAGGGCCTACTAGGGTTTGATTTGGGGGCTCGGTTGGGGAGAGGAGGGCGGCCGGCGAGGTGTACCGCGGCACCCGGCGGAGGCCGCCACTGGACCTCTTGCTTCAGCGAGCCTCCGGTCAAGGACGAGCAGCGGGCGGCGCGGTTAGTTCGTAGGTAGCCTAGGGAAGGTGTGGCGGCGCAAAGACTGGCGGGGTGTGGGCCGGATGGTGGGGCTCCGCACAGCACAGGCGGCGGCTCGCGGCGTGCGCCGATGGCCGGCTGCGGGCTGCTTTGTAGGCGGGGGGAAAAGGCGTGCCTTCACTGCGACGGGACACGGGACGCCTCAACCATAGCGCACCGTACGCGAGCGGCCTCGGCCGGCGCACGCGCACAAAGCTTTTAAGCTTAAAAACGAAGTTAGTGCCGGTGGCAGGGCATATATAAACGTCTCTCCCTATAATAACTCGTTGGAAGCTATTCGTTTCTTAATTACCGTACCTAACAACCGTGGTTAGTGTACCTGCAGAAAATCACAGATATTCAAGACCTTTTGTGCCGGCACTCACAAAAGCGTCCACATTCATTACCGTTCTCTTATAGAAACGGTATCCATGCGTAAAGCCGCTACATGGACAGCGTCCTATTTAAGACTCTGACACGACGTGAGTGCCCATTGGAATAGGCCTCACTCATCCCTCACGGACTTTCCTGTGGTACCACCACGTATGGCAAAACGTGATGAGACGCAGACGCGACGTGGCACCCATTGGAATAGGTCCCACTAGTCCCTCACAGGACTTCCCTGTGGTACCACCACGTATGGCAAAACGTGATGAACTAATATGGTTGTGCATGAAAGTAAGCTTTGACATAAATAAATGTGCTGGAAGTCAGACTAAATACATCATAGAATACTAGCCACCTGAAACAACCCAAAAATTCCCTCTAGGGCCTCTCGTACTAGATTAAACCTTAACGTCCTACTCGTTTAGCAAGATTATTAATCTTGGCAACTTTTATTCAAAAAAACAAGTTTGTTAAGGTATTTTAATTACTCTGGTGCATATCATCGCTCTGGTACCAGCTGTGACAGAACCGCCCAAAATAATTCCGTATTATCGCCTAAGCCGGTCCACATGACCATTAAGCAATAATAAAGAATTATTAAGTCGCTTCCGCCGGGTAAAGCCCGGTAAATCACATACAACAGGATCGCTGATATGCGCTAAGCCCACACGAAGGCGGGACCAGAGTACAACATTACATTACATAAAAGGTTCACAAGTTCGACATTATTACAAACCAGGTTTTTCATACATAAAAGTAAACATGGTTCAGAGTTTAAACAGCGGAAATAAAACTAGCGCATGATACACACGGGAGGCCATCCATGCATATCACTCCTCATCATCGTTTTCCCATTCAAGCTCCCAACCATCTGGGATAGAACCAGGCCAGATGGAATTACCTGAAAACAACAAATTAAGCAAGGCTGAGTACTAATACTCAGCAAGACTTACCCGACAAAAATAAAGTAAGACTAGACATGCAAGGCTTTTTGGCTTGTGGGTTTGTTTTGCCAAAAGCGACTAAGAGTTGATCCTTATTTTCAGATTTTAGCTCATATTCTAGTATGTTAATCAGTCTATGTGAGCACCTCTACTAAACAAGCATGTTGTGCAAACAATATTAAACAGGTAACAATATTAATCCAAAATGTTCCATAAATAACCATGGGGTAGCCAGTGGTCAAGCCAACTCAGATAACGGCGAGTGACCAGCGATCGATCGATTTATATCCTTGCAAGGTAAACCCAAGATACACGGAAGAAGGTAGACCAAGTGCAGTGTCTACCCCAACCAGGCGGTTCCCAACATCCCACAGTTTGGGATCAAACGCTACAAACTCTGGTACACGGTTATCCGGAGGGTCTAACCCGACCATCCGACTCACACACTATACCACGGGTAGCTAGCCCGGAGACACATCCCAAGCGGGTAGCTAGAAAGATCCCGCCCCGGTTCGAAGGTACTAGGCTTACCGGTCCCATTCCCGACAAGTACTTGGTACGTTCAATAGCTTAGGACCAGCACCATGCTACTCGGTCGAGACCGAACCCATTGCTCTTACCACATGAGCGAGTCAATTTAACCAACTTATGATTCCAACATAAGCATCCTATATCTCGCGAGCAATGAGTCATTACTCGACTTCTACCGTATCCTTAGAGCATGGCACAAGCGTTCCTAACATACTAGTAAAACATAAATAGTGAAATGAAAAAGGTAATTTTTTTAAATCCAAAAAGGTCAGATGAACCGGTGCTTGCCTTCCTCTAACTCAACACTAACGCTAGCCATGGGCTCTTCGGGACTTTGGTCCAGGTCTTGCTGCACACTAGCTTGATTCAATTCACCATCAACGGTCCCGTCTCCCTCCTGAGTGAGTGTGTACGTACCGTCTGGTAGATCTACACGTATACATGCATATGCATTAATTAAAGTTAATCTTGATGGTGATTGTGTGCACATCTAAGCAATTTAAGTTACTTAACTTCACCAAACAGCAAGGGGGTGTGTTTAAAATTCAAAAACAGAACCAAAACATGATTTCACAATTTTAACACTTTAATTTCCATTTCTTTCTTTAATTACTTAAAAACAAGCCTTTCAACCATAATTCCAAATTAAATCAAAAACACTTAAAATGAGCCTAATCTTTTGCACACAGCAACATATGCTTAATTTAAGCTCTCAAACCAAAATTTGGCTTAAAATCATTTATAAATTAATTTATACGAAAAAGACAAATTGCAGCCTAGTAAATCAACATTAATTTATATAAAAAGATTTAATAAACTTTTTGATATCAACTTTCTCCTACAGTTCATGTATGCCAAGAATGAGTTTCTGACGAAAGCATGGTTGCAGATTCAAATTATTTTTCAGATTTTGAATTTAAACTCCTACACAAGCTTAAATCCAAAACATCTATTAAACAAATCCCTAAAATCAAATCCACTCTACCAGAGGTACTACTCATCATGGCAAATCCCTAGGGTGCACTTGTGGTTGCAGAAAAGTTCATTAAAGGGGCTATAAAAAGCATCAAACTTATTCTAGCATAAAGCTTAAATAAATCATAACTGAAAATATATACATCAAAACCCTGCAAATTTTTGTCACAGATCTAGACATGCCATAAAGAGCAACATATCCAAAATTCAAGTTCATAGCATGTGTATATTTTAAATCACACTAAAAACACTCCAAACTGAGTTTGAATTTTTAATTCAAAAACTTTATAGAAAAACACTATACTTCTCTAGAAATGATAGATTTCGTCACCACGAAACCAACAAAATTGGTTTTGCATTTTTCTGATTTTTCTACGATTTTTAATGATTTTTCGAAGTCGCTGCTGTAACCCTAATAACACATTTGCAGGGGAGGCCCTCGAACTTATTTTCCGAAATTACGCAGGGGTCCCTGGATTACGGAAAACTCCCTGGAAGGACTGAAATCGAAGCAATGTAGTCCTCGGGCGCCATGGCCGGTGGAGAGGACCAAAATCCGGCGAGCTCGTCGCCGGGATTGATCGGGGAAGTGGTGGGGAGTGACGAGGGACTCACCACGATCTCGTTTTGGGGCTTGGATGGGGGAGAGACGTGGCCGGTGGGTGCCGGCGGCGGCAAGGTGGCCGGCAGAGCCCTGTTGCGGTGTAGGCACGACGAGGAGCAGGAACAGAGGGAGGGCAACGACCGGACCGGGAGTGGCCTCACCGTGCCGACGTCGGTGCGGCTCGGTCCCCGCCGCCGCGGCCATGCCCGGGCGGCGACGCGCGCCGTCCGGTGGTTGGCTCGATAGCCGTGGACGGGCGGCGAGCGCGGTGAGTTGGACGACATGGACGAGGTCGCGGCGGCGGCCTTAAGGCCTCGCGGGCCGGGTAGCCGCCTTGCATGCGGGGGCGCGGCGCGTGGCTCGGCGCGTGGCTCGGCGGCCGGCCGCCAAACCGGCAGCGACGTCCCTAGGCGCGGTGTACGGCCCTGTGGAAGGGCGACGCCTCCACGGCACGCCCTTGGTCCACCGCGACGAGGTCGAGGCGCCCGTACACCGAAACAGCGCGGTACAATGCGTGGCAGGAAAAAAAAGAAACGCCGGCACGCACTAGATGGCAGCGACGCCGCGCGGCCCTACTTTTGGTTCCATTTACCCAGTTTTGAAAATGCTTAACTCCAAAAAGTGCCAACTAAGTTGAAAGTCTCCAAAAACAAAAGTTGTAGAGGAGCTATAGACCTACAACTTTCCCAAAGGGTGACATATGTTTTGATCAATCGTTTGCCCGGGAACGTTGGTCGAAGTCAGCAGAAATCTCGGCCCCAAGTCACTGTTCACAACGCGTTCAACTCGATTTTTGGCCAATTTGCACTCAAAATTGGAATGTCCACCAATTACAAAAAATGTGTTCCCGGAAATAACGAACAACTTTCGTATTGGCCGATTTTGAACTTCTATAGTGAAATTTGGAGAACGCGCAAGAAAACCATTTCAGCCTTTAAAGGAGATCTAGGGTTTGACCGTGATTTGGGATTTTGACCAAGGTCTTTTGTGCAAATTCGTGACAAAACATGTCAAACATGTTTATGAGCCAATTTAAACACGATTAACGCAACTAATTAAGTTAGTTATCTTTAATAAACACCTGGGGTGTTACAGTTAGTCGACCAAGTTTTTCACCAATTTCCACTCAAAATTTTAAATGCCAATATACATGAAAGTTGTGTCCCTCAACAAACTGGACAACTTTTGTAAAGGTAGATTTTGAAGTGCTTAGGTGAAATTTGGAGAACGCGGCAAAAGTTCCGGACGACATTCGCTGACGTCAATGCTTAAGCGGGGTTTGACGATGTCTTTGACCAAGGGCTGACCATGGGTGTGTGTAGACTTGGTCAAGGGGTTCAATAGGGTTCATTAGCGAGGTTTTCGAGGTGATGACCCAGGTTGATCTAGGTTTGACCAGCGTCAGCCGGTTTGACTCGGCTAATCCGGTCATTAGCGTCAATGACGGTAATTAAAAACATGGGGCGTCACAGGTTTTCTGCAAGATTTGCAAGACAAAAGATTGGATCTTTTCATTACTGGCTCTTGCAGGGGCCTTCTTGCAAAACTACCACAACTCATCTCCTACCTCTGGATTGGAGGCAGACGGCGGCCCTGGTGGCCAAATCGCCGCCGGCTCCGGCGAGTTGGGGCTCAGGCAAGGGGCGCATGGCGTAGAGGAGGTGCGGGGAACCACGTGGGGGTGCTCACCGGCGGCGGATGCGGACGGAGTCGGGCGGAATCCGAGAAGGAGCGACCGGCGGTGCCGGCGGACGACTCGGGCGGACACGGGCGGCGGCGGCTGCGGTGGGCGTCCCGGCACGCGCGGACCGATGGAACGGCTCCCGCTCGGCGTCCCGCAGCTCCCCGGAGGACTCGGCTTCGCTCGTCGGCGTCTTGGAGCGGCGAATCGCGCGACGACCGGCGATGCTCGGGCAACCGGTGGCGGCTCGGTGCTGCGGCGGCGGCGGCGGCGCCGCGCGGTGAGGCGAAGGCGGCGGGAGGCGGGCAACGGGGCTTCACGGGGCCGAGCGAGCGGCTTTTATAGGGCACGGTCCCCTAGGGCTCGCGGCGCGTGCGCCCGGGGAGAGGCGGCGGCGCGCCGTGCCATGGAAGGCCACACTCAGATGGCCCCCGTGCGGGCCTGTGGCCGGGCCGGAGCGGGTTGGGTCGGGCCCACGGGCTCGGCCCAATCCGGTAGGATAGGTTTTTTTTCATTTTCTGAAATTTCTTTTCAAAGCGGAAACAATTCCAGTAAACACCAAAAAATGTTTTTAGAGCACGAAAAATACTCGAAACATTCAAAAAATTCCAGGAAAATTCCCAGAGACACATTGGGACCTCATCTATCCAAATAAAGTGTTTGGAGCTCATGAAAAAGATTTTAGAGCCTTCTAATAAATAGAAATAGCTCAAGGAAAATGAGAATAAACTCTAGAAAAATCCGGAAAATTCTCACGAGGATTTGGACAGCTCCTAAACGCATTTTTGAAACCTTTTGCACTTAAGAAACACCAAGATGCACCGGCATGAATGCAACACTAACAACTTTTATTTGATTCAGAAAATCAAACAAGGATTTTTCCTATGCTATATTTTCTATAAAGAAAAATAAATGTTGATTTTTTTTTAAAATTATGATAAAATCGTTATTTAATTATTCTCTCTATTCACATCCTGAAATTGGAAATTTCAGGGTGTGACAAATCTACCCCCTTAAAAGGAATCTCGTCCCGAGATTCGAAAAATGCTAGCAAGAGACAAGGGTTTATTCCGAACTCTTTTCGTATCCTTCAGCAATATTCTTCCTTTCATATTACAAAAAAAATTTCCACAACCTAACTTATATTATCATCCTTAGGTATCGAGGGTCTTGTCTTGCTTGTGTCATTGTCGCCATTCCTTCTTAAAATGACGATCTAGAAATTTATTCGGGCACCTGCTGATAAAGTGTCCGCCAGCTTTTCAATAGAAACAAGCTTTACTTTCCCTAATGTTTCGACGATTCTGTGATGTCTCATAAATCACTGGCACTGCGACACCATGAGGATATTCTAGATATGCTTCTTTGTTGTGATCTTCAGGAAAACCTTGGGCTTGAGACATATGATGCAGGTGGGAATTTTTATTGGCCTCCCCTCGGAATTCTCTTTTTCTCATCTTACTTGTGATCTCCTGTAGTTTGCTTTCTAGCCCAATGGCTTTGTTGATTACATCTTGTAGACTGGAATAATCATGTAAGCTTAGTATACTTTGAAGATCTTCATTCAACCCTTTGATGAAATGCTCACGTTTCTTCTTACCACTTTCAGCCGATCTTGGGGCATACAGAGATAATTGAATAAACTTATCCCCGAACTCAGTTACTGTCATCTGTCCCTGCTTTAAGTTAAGGAACTCCTTCCTTTTGAGCTTCGAGTCGCAACCCCCAGTCGATTGCCTGTGTTGTTTGGAGCCTTCGTTTCCAGGATTAAGCGTAAATCTCTGACATTCTTTCTATTTCTTACGTGATACTGTTTCTGTATACACTTATATGTCACTATAAGCATGAAACTTGATCCTGGCATGCATATATGTTTGCACTTGGTTTTCTTTGGAAAAACAGGTGTGACAGTGCAGTAAGCTGTAAGTGGGTTTGTCTTCGTCGTTTTTCTTAGCTGCCACACGCGAATTGTTGTAAGTTGCCTCAGGGGGTTGTGTGTGTGTGGTGTCTGTTAGTGCTCTGTACTTTAAGGGAACTATCCCTTTTTCTTCTTAGTGCAATGAAGCACAATTCTCGTGTGCCTTTCGAGAAAAAAAACAACATAAGCAAAGACATACAATAGGGATGTAACTTTCCGTGTACAGTCATAACAGAGTTTGTATTACTCCGCATTGAGTCTGGAATTATTTCGATGAGATTGATCGTGCACTATCGGAAAACGCGTGTTTCCGCGAGCTCAGGATTTTGCCGTGAGCTTCAAGACCGACTCACGGCAAAATGACTTTTTGCCGACGGCTGCGAAGAAAACTCAATTCATGGCAAAATTTGACTTTGCCGGCTCACGATAAAGATTTATTTTGTCACGAGCTTTTGTTTAGACCGTCCGAAAAAAACTCTCTTCCCATCTTAGTTTTTTCATACAACTTCCGATGAAGAATAACCTTATACCACAATTGTACATTTCTCGGAAATATCTACAACTTTTTAGTAAGAAAATATTTCAAAAATTTCAACCTAAATATGTGTTTTCTTTTTTCGATTGAATATAGAAAGAACACTTGTAGAACAACTCATAGCTATACTTATCTTCTATATACTAAACTTTTTTTTACTCTCCCCACACAACATGTGGTACTCCATGTTAAAATTAGGTATAGTTTTGTATTTGTTTTCAGTATTTAAATAGTCAATTGTATTTCAGGCAATTTTCCGAATCTTAGACAAATTTGAACTGCAAATTATTCAAATAACAAAATAAAATGAGTGAAAAAATCATATTCATGACATTCAACCCATTTTGAGGCCTTACTCGTGAAATCAAAAGAAATTTTAGACATCATCATAAGGAAACATGAACAGAGACGCGTTGCCGAGTGGTTTTTAAATTTAAAAAACGCAAATGAATTTTGAAAATTATAAAATTGTCAATATCTCATTATATCATACATGGAGGTTGTGGACAAAAATTGAGTGGATTTCGCACATTCTATCATATACTATGCTTACAAACCGAAACATCTGCGAAAAAGTTTCATAGAGTTATGAAGTAAGCGGTTAGGTTTGTAGGAGAAGCGATGTTCAATTTAGAATTTAAATTCAAATCTTTCTCTATGAAAAATGAACCATATAGCTTTTTTTGTTAATTTTTGACGTTCATTTTATAATTTTAATGCATTAACTATTAATATGAAAAAAATGTGTCGAGTGCGGCTCATGACAAAAAGAATCTCAGCCCACTACAATCATTTCCTGCCCACAAAGCGCGCTAGCCCATCTCCTTCCCCCGACGACGACTTCTCGTCCTGTCCCGTAACCCTAGCCCCCTCTCCCTCCTGCTGCCGCCGCCGGCCGCGGAGCTCCAGCAGTCAGATCTTCTCCCTCAGACGCGCCACCTCCCCTCCTAATCCGGCGGCCAGATATTCTCCCCCGGCCGCGCCACCTCCCCTCCTGAATTTTTTGTCTACGGAGTTCCATTCCATCGGAGTGAAATAATGTACTACCGCCCTGTTCGCTTGGCTTATCAGCCACCGGGCACCGTATTTCTTTCTCGTAACAAACCACCACCAAAGAATCACCAAGAAGATTTTCTCTCGTAACAAACCAAGCCCATCGCCCACCGTACCAACCGAACGGGCTGTACTTAAGAGGCGCTCATCGCTCTTGTTGGTTGCTGCATGCTGGCCTGCTGTTCGCTCTCTTCCGTGGCTGCCGTTGGGGCCGAATAATCGTGACCGGTGCAACCCCCGGGCCGTACGGTTGGATGTCTCGGGCTGCAGCCAGTGACGCCGAGGAGCGAAACAGTGCTACCAGCTGATGCTGATTCGTCGTTGCCGTCAGCACGGCAATCTCAAAACAGCCGGTCAACGCGATGAGGTTACGAACAGTCCAACACACGCGGCGTTCTCTTCGCGAGCTGCTTGGGGCTGGATCGACTCGTCCTCTTCCGAGCTACTCCATCTATCGGAGCAGGCACGTCGGCCAAACTCGCACCACGCGTCGTTGTGCTCTCGTCTATCCGGCTCCCGGGTCCGATGTGGATTGGCATGCTGATCTGGATCACTGGATCGCAGGCAGGATAGGCATCTCCGATCCCCTGCTTCTGCCTGCCAAAGAGCTCCAGCTTTTGCGATGTCGACCCATGGATGCCCAAGCGCGTACTAGTAACACGTGGTAGGCAAGTTGCGTAGTAGCACGCGGAGCACGCACCCACGTAGTACGTACGGCCATCGTGCCAGCGCCGACGGCATTTTTTCGGCTACCACGCCAACCTTTTCCGCGCACCTTTTTCTCTCCCCCCAGATATTTCGTTCCCCGGCGAGCCCTCCGGCGAACGTGGCCGTCTGCCGGCCGCGCGGCCGTACGATCCGACTGATGGACAGGGGGCATCTGACTGACTGATGGGTGTCTGTCTGACCGAGAGTCCGAGACCTCGCGGCACCCGCTGCTCCGCCACGCGCCGCGCCGCGGGGTGTGCCACCGGTTCGCGGCGACGACGGCGACACACGAATACACGATGCGCTCTGCTGCTTGCATTGCCGCCGCCAATAGCTTCAAGCTCCGCCGCTAATTGACCAGTGAGTGAGACAGCCGTCAGCTTCGCGCGGCCTGCTGCTTGCTGCTTCGAGCGCGAGACACGATGCCATGTCAAGTTCAGTGCACGGGAGAGAATAATCACCGCACACCATGTTTGGCCGGATTCCCGAATTTACCACAGAGCCCTGTTGCAGTCTGGCCTGGCTCGCACGCCTCGGCGGCCAGGTTCAACGCACCGGACAAGTGTACCGACACAACTTTGAACCACGTGTTGCTTTCGACCTTGAGGCGCGCGCGGCGTACGTGGAGTACTGGTCCAGTGATCGGTCTGGATAAGAACGACGACCAAGCATGCAGATGAGGATATCTCACTCGAGCACGTTTTTCGCACACTGTAGTAGCTGGTAGGTGTTGCGCGAACTAGTGCGCGTCGCGGCCGCAGGGCGTAGTACGTGGGCGCCGGCACGGCCACGGCCACGGCACCTGACCTGCCGATGCCGATGCCGGACCCCTTCCCCCCGCACACGTGCAAACCTCCGCGCGCCGCCGGCCCGCGCGAGAGCGCCGCCCCCAAACCGGCGAAGACGAGCGGCGGAACTGACCACGACCGGGCGCCGTACACGTACTACTACCTCTTGGCGCTGCGAGGCAGGACACGAGTACTAACTATTAGTAGTCAGTCCGGCCGCGAGCACGACGAACGCCAGCAGCGGCGCGCTGGCGCACCCCGACAGCGACGCCGGCCACCACCGCACCGCAGCGCGCGTACCGGACCGATCCCTCACACCCCGCCACAGCCAACCACGTCGCGCCCCCGCCCCCCGGCGACTCCACCACGTGCCGTCCCGAGGCGCCGCCACACGTCCCCACACTGCACACCCGTGCGCGCGGCGCCTCGAGCCGCCTGCACCCCCCTTTTTTTCCCCCCCGTGCGATGCGATGCGATCGAGCGCCGCCGCCGGGATCACAGGAGCGGGACTCGTGTCGACACGCGTCCCAGGCCCGGGCACCACGTGCCGATTGCGTTGCGTTGCGTCGCCCCCGGCCCCGGCGGCCATCATTGCCTTGCCGCCCTGCCGCGCCGCGCCGCGCCGGTCGTCTGCCGCTGCCGGCCGGGGGCGCGTCCCTTTTCCGGTGTAGGCATGTGTCTCGTGCGGCGCGGCGCGGTGGCTTGGGCTCCACGTACTCTTTGCGTGGCGGGGTGATCCCGGCGGGGGGCGGCGGGCCAACCGCCGTAGGAACAGTGCAGTAGAATATATTATTATTTTTTTATTTATCGATTTGTTTATTCGGTTGCTGCGGGGATAGGGATGCTGAGGTAGTAGGCCGGGCGAATCGTCTGGATGGAGGCCGAGCGGGCGTGCATGTGGCCGCCGCCCGATAGGTTCCGACGGAATGGTGCTGGACGGATGATGGATGGGCCTGCACCGCACCTGTCTGTCTAGTACGTGACGCCCTTTTTCGTGACGCCGGTACTTTTGCCGTTCCTCATCGCGATCCTTGGTATACTCAAAATGCAAAAAAAAGGAAAGGAGTTTGTCGTATTTTTTTCCCAGCTTGGTTTCTGCTCGAATGAACTTTAAATTCACTGCATATTATGCACAGCACACAACAACAACAACAACACGTGGAAAATGAGGATACGATCGGACGCGAATAAAGGGAGTTATAGTAACATTTATCAAGACGATAGGTATGTACGTAATACCCGTCGTTCGTTCGACACATGTGCACTTCATTTTTCAAATCAATTTTTTTAATAAAATAATTTCTTATCCCCTCCCGCCGCACGCGATGTGCACTCTGCCCGTCCAAACATGCATGCATCCCCCCTTGCACACACCTCCACCATTCTCCCCATCCCTCTTGTGCCAAATACAGTACGTTTCCCCCCCAAAAAAAAACGTTACCGTCCACGGGATAATATACGCCCCCATCTCGTCTCGAACCACGCCGCTGCGCTTGCCACGGGCGCGCGGCCACGGAAGGACCACGCCGGCCGCCGAGAGACCGCACCGCACCCTCGGCGGGCAGGCAGAGCCAGAGGCAGGCACGTCCCAATTCTGCTGAGGTCGGCCGTGACGCCACCGCGCGGTCCCGTCCAATCCCGGGGCGCTGAGGTGGCCGTCCACGAGCCTCCCCCACCTTCCCCGAACCCACCACCTCACCCCCCGCTCCCCCGCCACACGTGCCCCCCCGCGCTTTCCCCTTTCCCGCAGCCGCCGACTTGCTTTGACCCCCCTCCTCCTCCGATCCGCGCGCGGCGCCTCTCTCTCCCCCCCCCCCCCCCCCCCGCCGAAGCTTCCAGACCGCCGCCGAGCACCCCCCCCCCCCCCCCTATATATCCATCCCCCGCCCGCGACTCCCACCTTCAAGAACACCGCAGAATCCACAGGGCTTCAAGAACACCGCAGAACCCACAGGACACAACCAGAGGGCCGGCCGGCCGCCGGAGCAACAGCCAACCAACAAGAGCACTGTTGCGGAGTGGGAGCGAGCGAGGAAGCAAGAAAAGGGAAGGAGAGGCCAGCTCAACTCAACTCGCCGATCCGACTTCCAGCTTCTTCGACCTTACCGACCGATCGCCATGGGAGTGCCGGTGGTGAGGAGGGAGAGGGACGCGGAGGCGGAGCTCAACCTGCCGCCGGGGTTCCGGTTCCACCCCACGGACGACGAGCTGGTGGAGCACTACCTGTGCCGGAAGGCGGCGGGGCAGCGCCTCCCGGTGCCCATCATCGCCGAGGTGGACCTCTACAAGTTCGACCCATGGGACCTGCCCGAGCGCGCGCTCTTCGGCACCAGGGAGTGGTACTTCTTCACGCCCAGGGACCGCAAGTACCCCAACGGCTCCCGCCCCAACCGCGCCGCCGGCAACGGCTACTGGAAGGCCACCGGGGCCGACAAGCCCGTCGCGCCGCGGGGCCGCACGCTCGGGATCAAGAAGGCGCTCGTCTTCTACGCCGGCAAGGCGC
Organism: Cenchrus americanus; assembly: GCA_947561735.1. NCBI lineage: Eukaryota > Viridiplantae > Streptophyta > Magnoliopsida > Poales > Poaceae > Cenchrus > Cenchrus americanus. The sequence continues at coordinate 3,444,866 of OX387240.1, read as the reverse complement.
CGCGAGGGGTCAAGACCGACTGGATCATGCACGAGTACAGGCTCGCCGACGCCGGCCGCGCCGCCGCAGCCAAGAAGGGGTCGCTCAGGGTAAGCCGCAGCCGCCTCTTCTTTCTCCACCGATGGTTTTTCTTGTTTAATTTCCTCTTGAAATTGGAGGCGATCGATCGATCGATCGATTTGGGTTGAAGCTGAACAGAACAGAACAGAACAGATTAACTTATAATCCTGATCCAATCTCCTCTGCAGTTGGATGACTGGGTGCTGTGCCGCCTGTACAACAAGAAGAACGAGTGGGAGAAGATGCAGCTGGGGAAGGGGTCCGCCGCCGCCGCCGCCGCCGCCAAGGAGGAGGCGATGGACATGACCACCTCCCACTCGCACTCGCACTCGCAGTCCCACTCCCACTCGTGGGGCGAGACGCGCACGCCGGAGTCGGAGATCGTGGACAACGACCCGTTCCCGGAGCTGGACGACTCGTTCCCGGCGTTCCAGGACCCCGCCGCCGCGATGATGGTGCCCAAGGTGGAGCCGCAGGCGGACGACGGCGGTAACAGCCTCGCCGCCGCCAAGAACAGCGACCTGTTCGTGGACCTCAGCTACGACGACATCCAGAGCATGTACAGCGGGCTCGACCTGCTCCCGCCGCCCGGGGAGGACTTGTACTCGTCGCTCTTCGCGTCGCCGAGGGTCAAGGGGAACCACCCCGCCGGCGCCGCCGGGTTGCCCCCCTTCTGAAGTGACTGGCGCGCGCGGCGTGGGAACAGGAGGAAACACCGTTGAGGCGATGGCTGGGCGAGGGCGAGGACACGGCGCCCGCAAGGACGCGGCGGCGCCTGTAAATACAGCGTAGGAAAGGACTCCAAGAACCTGAACCTGAACCTGAACCCGAGCCCCAGGTCGGGGTTACAGGGGAGTAGTGTCGGTGTAGCGTACAAGGAGCCGGCCCGGGGGGTGGCGCCGGCTCATTTTTTTTTCCTACCACGTTTTCACCTCAGAAGATAGACACTCGTATATGTGTAGATCTTTCCTCTTTTCTACAACAGAACCGGACGAAATTTTGCTGTTCCTTTCACTGCCTGTGATCTCACCTGTGCCCTGTGTTAATTTTGGTGTGACCTGTTAGCGTCCTCAAACGTGCAGCGAAAACGGTGCAAGTTGCAGATTTGCAGAACCATCCTAAGGAGACAGCAAACGAAAGATGTTGTGTCTGGCAACAGGCATGCAGCAAAGCGTGTCAACGTGGGCACTGTTTGGATAGGGGTAAATATTTACCCCGAGGAAAATGATTTCCTCTACTAATATTCGCCTTCGGTCGTTTGGATGGAGGGACCACAAGGAAAATGATTTGCCCCTTGGGGTGTTTGAATGGAGGGGTAAATGTGGATGTGGATGAGAGAGGAGAGCGGGACCCACCACAAATTTGCTCCAATTCTGCTACCTTTTAGGGGTAATAACACCACATTTGCCCACGTGTTTGGCAGACCTGAGGTAAATTTCCCCCCATTTACCCCACCATCCAAACAGGCCCGTGTCGTCTGGTTTATCAACCACTGATACTTCTCTCGCACCGGCCAGCGGAACTGCAACTAGAATGTGAAGTCCAAATAAAATAGAACAGACCTTCCTCGATTCAGACGTAATAACGTGAAACATCGATTTCGTTCGATCTTATTTCCATCACAAACATAGACACAGATTCAGTACAATACCGGCAGCGCGTCCCTTCTTTTCCTCTTTTTGATGGGCACGTACATTTCTCTTGCGGATCACTGAAAGCATCCAGTAATTACAACGGGAAGGAATTTTACATCATGAAAACTAGCCATTGCGCCATGTGGAGGAAATGGGAAGAGCATGGCTCATTTCTTATTGGTATAAGTTTGGTTCGAACAAGCCAAAAGAAATCAGGAAAAATCAGACTTAAGAGGGCCCTCCCGAGGTCAGATGAGCATAGGCATTCGTGGCCATCAGAACCCTGCGGTCGGGGAAGCGATGATATTTGTGGGAATTCAGCAGTACAGCAACAATACAGACTATCAAGAGCACCGTCAGATCTCCTTGAAGGCAGCAAACAGATCCCCGTGGATGTAGTCGTTGTCAACAAGGCTCACCAGATAGTAGTTATCCTGGACCTGAAACGAGCAGCCAGGAAATATTGTCAGCAAATGTGCTTCAGAAACGTGCATTATGCGGTACAATGGTACATGTAAAGAAACAATGCTATGAGGTATCTACAGAAACTTCATCAATTATGCGGTACAATGGTACATGCAAAAAAAAAAACAATGCTATGAGGTATCTACAGAAACTTCATTGGTGACAGAATAACACGACGTTTTAACACGACGTTTCAGATAAGCCTTTCAAGGGGTTATCTGTTCTGGCAAGAGATTTCTCAGGTTCTAGCAGAAGGTAAACCAAACTTTCTTTGCTCGGCTGGCTGCATTTTTTATACTTCATTGACTGCATCAAGCTCAAAAGTCTATTAGGTCTGTGGTTAAGAAGTACCTTCTTTAGTAGCTCCTTAGAGGATGAGTCATCCTCGGGGAACAGGCAGGCCCACCCCGCTGTCCAGATTTCAAATGCCTCATCCTTCCAAACTGTAAAACTTGCCGAATCAACAACTGTAGGTTGAATAATCTCCTTGCCAGGGAAAACACCCCATGTGACGGCATTCACAGCATTTGCTGGAATATTGGAGGCCGATACTCCATACTTGTTCACAGCAATAAATGTGAGGGAAGGGAATGCTTTGATCTTATCAACTAGTTGATCCAGCTTCTCTTTTGAACAGAAGAACTCAAGATAGGCCTTCTGATAAACATAGCCTCCCGGACCACCCCAACCTGCAGAGCAGGGCACAAATGAATAAAAAAAGGTCAGAAAGGATCAAAGAATAGCTCAAGCAAGTACTCTGCTTGACAGGAACTATCTATATGACATTTCCATATGATTTAGCAAACCAAGGATTAACTTGCAAGGACATGAATCCTGCACCTGACGTGCATGGATACCCATGAGTGATGACTCAATATACAATTACGATTTTAAGACAGACTAAAACAAGATTTACTAGTATTTGAATATCCCTATACATGCTTAAAATACTGCTCTAGGACCACCGAGCATAAAACAAAATAGTGAAATACATTCAACATACCAACAGTAGGCGAATCAGATTTCTCTCCATTTACTGCAGGCTGGCTGTTGATGGTAAGGAAGCCCTTCTGGTTAATCTTCACCAGCTGATCATCAATAATCTTTGTCTCTGGTTGAAGACCGTCCAACTCTGACCATGGGCTGCTTGTAAGCTTCCCTTGACAGAAGCTTGTAAAGCGCTGGAAATAGAATAAAGATCAGAATCCAGCAGGGTTAGCAAAAGATCAAAAGACAACAACTTGTATGTCATGCAATACATCACACAATATAACATTTACCTCACTAATGTCCTCAACAGATTTCAGTGGAACAGCCCATTCCTCTTGGAGCTTTTTACCACGCCCACGAGGTCTTGTGAACTGTTTGCAATGACAAGATAATTACATACAACTAGGATATCATGTGATCACAGAAGATGCATCACAACCCTGAGTGTGGGAAAAATGTTGCATACTGCATAGGTTATCTTAAAAAATTGCAGTAAACAAACACAAAGTAGGCCGAGACGAAAAGGATACCGAAATTACCTGGTGGTCAGTAAGTGCCCCATATGATGGGTTCCTGGAATCGCCCCACCGTCCATGCGGATACTGTTCCCAACCTAGAGTCCTTCTAATATAGCTCTTTGGTCTGTTAGCCCTGCACAGTCATTGACGTTTATTAGACTGGGTTAGCATGGGACAAAGACATCAATCAACTTAACATAAATGGCACTGAAATCAATTACCAGAATATAGGCCGAACATCCTCCTTAACACGGAAAACATTAGTTGGTGGCCTCCAAGGTAATGGCCTTGAAATCTTGGACTCCTCAATTAATCCAAGTCTCTGGTGGGGATAAAATAGTTGTTAGCAAGCAACAGATCAGAACAAAAACAGTTGTTAGCGTGTAAAGGTGCAGAGTCTATAGCAGACTTCTCCATGTTTACCTTCAATATTTCTATAGCAGACTTCTCCATGTTTAGCGTGTAAAGGTGCAAAGTCTTGATGCCACTAGCTAGGATTTTCTTGCACATCTCAGTCCCAAGGTGGACTCCATATTCTTTAACGGCTTCCTCATTTTCTTTAATAGGCTCCAGTGCATTAGTGATCTCATCAGGTATCTGTCAAACATTTAGTATTTTGTTAAGAAATCGAACATTTCAGCAAGTACTTGTCTATTAGCAGGATGATGGTTTGTGATAGTCCTATTTTAGTTGCCAATCAAGGGTCTGACATGGATGACTGTTAGATTCTTGTGTAGAGTAATTCCTCTTGAAAATAACTGGTGCATGTATATAATGATGTCGATACATAGGTGCATGTATATGATAAGGTGTGCATAGTGACATGATTAATTACATGATGAGTAGGATCAATCTCCTTGGTCATTGTGCCAAGGTGAAATAGGTCTATCAAAAAAAAATGGAGGAAGTGTGCTGCATTGAGGAGATGGCGTTTGTTGTACATTTACATACATGAGATGGAGTTTGTTGTACATTTACCCACATGTATAAACTATTTGTACATTAACAGTATGGTGGTTTGAATTTGAAAGTTTCCATTAATCTTGAGAATATCTTATAGTCAGTTGGTCCGTGTAAAATTGAAAGTTCCCATTTACCTTGAGGTCCTTACGGTGCTTGCACTAATTTTACCTACTACATGCACAAGTAGGAAAACTATTCTCCATTCAAATCGAGGAATTGATATAACAAAATTCAAGCAAAGCGGGAAATCTAATTTATGCACAAGTTCATGCCAAATTGTACAAATAATGGAGCTACTAGCAACAGATCTTACCTTAGTTTTGCAGAATCCGGTCATCCTTATGAAACCTTTGTAGTTATTTATTGGCATTATGCCAGGAACAATGGGACAAGTAATACCAATTTGACGGCAGTCATCCACAAACTTGAGAAAGATGTCAGTATCATAGAAAAGTTGTGTGACAATAAGGTCAGCGCCAGCATCAACCTACAGAGAAAATTGTATAATGAGAGAGAAGCTTTTAAAATAATAATATAATTGACAAAACAAGCAAATGCTATCATTTACAGCATTATACATTTGTTTTCTACATATTTTCTTATTCATGAACCAACAAAAAAAATCGTACTATCATGTTGAATTAAAAGAAGAAAAAGGAAAATCAAGCAAGTAAAAAGAACCTTTTTCTTCAAATAGGCAAGATCATTGCTATATGCTTCCGGTGTAGCACCTCCCTCGCCTAGTATCGCATCAGGGTGGGCCTCTGGCATTTAAAAAAAGTATTTCAGATAAAGCAGTCAATGTATAAAGTTGGGACTTGAAACCATCCCCTCTTATAGGTAAGAAATGTTAACTCACCTGGATAACCAGCTACAGTTATGCCAAAATAATCACCATACTTGGCTCTAATATGCTCCACCTGCGCAAGTACCAAGTAAAAGAAAGACGTTTGAATATGAGATGATCTTTTTAAGGATTAATATGGGTTAGTCAATTTTCCTATATATAACAGTCAATGTGGCAGAATAAATTAGTCAACAAGCCATATCTTGCAAGTGTACTTAATGATTTCATTTGCCTGAAATGTGATCTTACCAGGTCAAGAGCACAAGCAAATCCGCCTTCAACTTGCACAAATTTGTCTTGCCCGTGTGGAGGATCCCCTCTAAGGGCCAAAACATTTTGAATCCCATTGGATTTAATGGTTTCCAAAGCATGGTCTATCTTCTCTACTGGCATGTTTGTGCATGTCAGGTGCATCATAGTTTCCACACACACCTACAAAAGTGAACCAGTATAAATACTAGATAGCCATTCCATATACTTATGGATGCGATGAATGGGATCCATCAAAGATACAAATCAATTAGTTTGAGCACATTGAACAAGTTCAGAAGAGAACAATGTTGAATCAATTAAAGCTGGTGGTCAGATCCAACCAAGATCATGCATCCCATACCCAGACTAATATTGAGGCCAGAGATGCAGCAGCCTAAATTGACATTGCTATATGTGTGATCAACAGACATGACTCTGCTGCGAACTAAGGCAAACCCATAACAGTTTAACATTCCATTCAAATCCCACCTTCGGTAGCACCAAAGACATGCGATGCAATCCAACTAGTGGCATCCAAACTCACCCTCTGATGATCTATCGAGAAAGAAAATGAAAAATAAGCAAGTTTCAACTTCAACCTCTGATGCTCACTAAGTACCACCCACCACCGACATTAGCAATATTGGAAGTCGAGCCCACAGGCCCAAGTATCCGAACGGCACGTTTCCAGAGAACTGTTAATCAACTTCATCCTAACTATGATTATCACTCATTTTTTGAGCGAATATGATTATCACTCATCGTACCATTTTTTAACACGGGTGGCAGGAGCGCTACCTTTCAAGTAAAAAAGAGGAGAGCTTAAACAGTGCAAGTGGCATCGGGCCTTGTAAACACAAATGGGTAGTCGAACTAGGAACTACCACCAAAATGCTACACTCTTGCAGTAAGTACCAAACATGAAACGGTCCCACGAGTTCGTTCTGAACACACTCACTGCACACATAGCACTAGTAGTACACCAATCCAAAGTGCCCAAATGCCATCATTTCACACCCACGCAGCCATGCCATCCTAGAACCGTATCATGTGACTTATTAATTTTGAACTGAAATGAGCTATGGGGAATCTAAATTATGTAAAAACTTGTTCAAAATGAGCAGCGGTTAACAAAATTTGAAGTTGATGTAATCAGCACCAGGCATCCAGCGGAGAACATACTCATAATTTCTCCGAAATCCGCACTAAGTCGGGCCAACCACCTCCCCCAAACATTGGCATTCATCGAACGCATTCTCCTCTCACACAGTACCAAGCCAACAAATCTAATTACCCAAACCCGTTACCCAACACAGGAAAGCGAATGCGTATCGCCACATCCACCGACGCATTACTCGTCGCCCAGCCAGATCGAACCGAAGCCAATACTGAGGCCAATCATTGCCCGGTGCCACAAAAACAGATCAGACCAGATCAGATCGCGCGCGCGCGCGCGGTCGAGCGGGCAAGCGGCGCGCACACACACACACGTACATACCATGTTCTGCATGCGGTTGGCGATGTCGAGGGTGAGGTCGGCGGTGGATCCCCCGGCGCCCCAGGTGATGTCGCAGAAGGACGGGCCGTGCGCCACCATGCGGTCCATCCGCTCGAAGAGGTTCTCGACCCCCTCCTCGGTCTTGGGAGGGAAGTACTCGAACGAGAACGCCGTCCGGCCATTCTCCGCCGCCTGCTGAATCTTCTCGATCACCTTCATCTCGAACCGAACCCTCCCCTCTGCTCTGGAGCTTCGCCGTCGCCGCTGCGCGCGCGCGCTCCAATGGCGAGGAGGGAAGGGGGGTAGTGCGCAGGTAGGAGGGGAAGTGGGTGCGGGTGGGTTTATACGAAGAGAGATCTGAACTCACCAACCCCGTGCTGGTGGGTGGGCTCGGTCCACGTGAGTGGACTGACAGGTGGGGTCCTCACACGCGTTTCTGCCGTGGGTGCACGAGAGGCGAGTCCACGGGAGAGATGGGGAGTAGGGGGTGTAGGACCGGTGCACGTATCGCTGTCGTGCACCAAACCCAAATGTTGGGTAGCGCGATGGCCAGCCACTCGTGGTCGTGTGCCACGATTAGAAAAATCGGGACAGTTTTCAGAAGAAAAAAAAAAGAAAATCGGGACGTGCTGCGCGGTTGCCTCGCTGACGGGTGGGCCCCCGGCAAATAATCTTGCCTTTTTTCTTGCAATATCTAGTGTTTGGACTTTGGATTGGAAGGTAAACCGGTTCCTAACCATAAGCCATCGGGCGAAAAAAGCTCCTAACCATTGGGCATAACAACTCAACTAGTACTCTTTGATTCCTGCGAGATTTGAGATTCCACGGTGGACTTGTTCTGAATTCGTGACTTTAAGCAGACTACAATGACGAGTCTTCGTGCATTGCTGGTAGTTAAAGAGCACTCCCCTAGTTCCCTTCACAAAAACAAAACACAAAGAAGAAATTAAAAAGAGGTGAAGAGCACTCCCCCAGTTCCCATCACAAAAATAAATACAAAACACTTTTTTAAAAAAAAAGAAAAATAAGAAGAAGTGAAGAACACCATGCCACTTGCCGCATGTCAACCGGGTGATGGTAACGCGATGATAACGACGACTTGGTCCATGGAAATGATTTTTTAACAATTTTTTGAAAGTTTTTTTAAAAAAACACTAGGTCCGTGAAATGATGTAGAGCCCATTCAGATCATTTCAGCCTCAAGCCCATTCTGACCGAAATGCAAGCCCATTTCATCTGGCCCAGCAAGTGGCAACTCAACCAATCCGCCGCACACTGCCGCAGCAAACGTTATCCGGTTTCAATCAAAGCCGAGCGGCGACCTCGCTCGCTACTCGCCCACCTCTCAGCCAATTTAGCCAAACCCACTCCTCCGCTCGCCCTCCGCCATGGCGGCCTTCCCCTCCGCCTCCACGTCGCCGGCGATCTCCGCCTCGACCTGGCGCATGGCGTCCCTCCGCGCGGCGCTCCCCACGCTGCGCCCTTCCCCGGCGGGCAGGCTCCGGTCGTCCTTCTCACCCGCGGCGGCGGCCACGGCGTCGTCGGTCGGCTGCCTCGGGTCATTCTCCGGCCTCGCGCCCGTCTCGAATCTTCTCTCCCTCGGTGCCGGTAAAGGAATCTCACTGACCTCTCTAAACTTAGTGAACCGAATTTGCAGTTTTTAGAATAGTTGTAAGTTTAGGAGCGTCAATGGTTAACGCTTTGCTTATACACTGCAAAATGTGACATAATAACATGTCATTGGCATTGTGCTTCTAATAGTTTTACAGTGCTCAGCACGTCTAAGCTCTAGTTTTTTTTTGTGTGTGTGTTGATACAAGTCGATAACTTTTGTAGCAATCTTATCATTAATTGCTGTTACCACACACCTGCAATTTGATTGACCTGTCTAAGATGACAATGTGCACATCTTTAACCAGTTTTGTCTACCTATGGCCTATGCAGCACGGATACGGATACGTGTATAAGTATCGGAAGGATACGGATACGTGGATACGTCATTTTTCAAAAAATATCCGATACGCGGATACGTTTTAACTATTTTTAATAAATAGATAATAATGCATATTAAGTTACAAAATCAGTAGATAATAATGTCTTCTTCCAAAACTTATTGCACTGCTCCTATATGAGGGTGACAAATTTCCTTCCGATACTACCTACTGAGCAGGCGGTAGCCGGTAGCGACACCTGCTCATGGCCACCCTGCTGCACTCCTGCTAGGAGGGGGAACCTGATGCCTCTTATACAACATATGGTCAGAACCTCCCCCATACAGGGGGCTGCCAGTAGCATCTCAAAATTGGGGTCACCATCTAGTGAATCTAGGAACAAAGCAGGAAGGAGAAGTGAGGAACACTGCAAGTTTGGAACAGAGCAGATCGATTCAACTTCGAGAATGAGGAAAGGAAGAAACAACGGATTCATAGGCACATCGCGCTCATAGATGAGAGAGGTAGATGGGGCATCAAGACTGGAGACTTAGGAGGGGAAGGAACAGAGGTGTACAAGTTAACATGTAACTCGGTTGATGGGCTGATACGGCAGCAGATACGTATCCAAAGCTGAGTTTCAAGGCCCAGTACGGCCCAGTACACCGATACGTGGTGGATACGTATCCATGGAGTATCCGTGGAGTATCAGTATCCGATACGTATCGGATACGGGATACGTGGTCACCTGGAAGTATCGGGGTAACATAGCCTATTGCAGTCTTATCAGCTTCGCTTGGCTTATTACCGTGTCCAAATATATTAGTAGACCGACCTTTCCACTCAAATTTCATTAGAAAGCTGCAGTCCTGAAGAAATTAGGATTTTTTTTTCAAATTCCTTTTTTAAAAAACTCACCCACTTGATTCATCAAACGTATTGTAGAGAACTCAAGCTTTGAGCATCGGTTGTTCAGTGTTGATGCTCGCGGAAGGATCGTTGCAATGCGACATGGGAGGCGCGTTCCAAAACTTAACAGGCCTCCAGATCAGAGGAAAGCACTCCTGCGTGGTCTTACCACACAGCTGCTGAAGCACGGAAGGATAAAGACTACAAAGCCAAGGGCAAAGGCGATGAGGAAGTATGTTGAGAAGATGATCACGTTGGCAAAGGATGGATCTCTTCACAAGAGGAGACAGGCTCTGGCATTCATATATGAGAAGCACATTGTCCATGCGTTGTTTGCTGAGGTTGCGGACAGGTATGGAGACAGAGAGGGTGGTTACACAAGGATCATCCCGACATTTCCAAGGCGGGGAGATAATGCACCTATGGCATACATTGAGCTTGTCTAGGTAAATGAATTTCTTGTTATGCGATGTCTGAATTCTGAAGTTCCAAAGTCACTAAAAACATTTCATTTCGTATGTTGACCTAGACTTTTCGGACCATAAGACAGACTAGTATTCTTATGCATACTTGCTTAGAGCTGCAATAGTTTTATTTGGGGTTGTCTAGGATCTTGGTGTGCGTACCTCGATATAAATAATACCTCAATGTACATTAGACAGATGTTGCAGTGAGCAATATTGAAAATGATGGCCCTTAGCCATGTATCTTATGTCATTTGTGCACACAGGAATGTTATTCTGCTTCCTGCTTCATGGGATATGAGTTTCTTATGACTTGTGTCTTTTTTACCTGCAGGATCTTCCATCAGTTGCAGTGGTTTCGTGGGTTCTGTGCAGGTTGAGTGGTCATCTCTGCAAATTGCCCTTTCGATGCCAATTTTTCTGAAGTTCTTCTTCCTTTGTAACAAAGTGTAGATCATGCGTGAAATTTTGAACGGTCAAACATCATCCTGTAAACTGTAATCGACGAAGCACCTATGATATATTTTGGAAAGAGCTGCTGGCATCACATATCAATCAGCTCAGAGTATGAGTTGTTATATCTTAAGTACTTAAGCAAACACAAACACCAGTAGCTAATCTATTCGGGTAGGTACTTAATGATTACAGATAAACGACACGGACACCTAGATCTAGATCTACTGCACCTAAAACAACTACTAAGGCCGGTCTCAGTGGAGTGTCATGATAGGTTTCATGGTCATTAAATTCTATGCCACATAAGCGAGATTTGATGACTTGGCACTCTATTTATGAAGAGAGAGATGATAAGAGTTTCATGGGAGTTTCATCACCATGACACTCACATGGCACACTTACCTAGTCCCATGAAATCCAATGAAACTTCACTAAGGGTGTTATAGTTTCATCACATGACACATATGATCATCAACATGCACAAATTAAATACTACAAATTGCCTATGAAATTATGTAATGAAATTGTGCACCGAGAGTGAGAGTTTTATTCACTTCAAAACATGACATGGCGCTTCTTGGTAATAGTGCGATGAAATCATGCACCGAGACCGGCCTAAAAGAAACAGAGGGTAACAAGGAGGCGCAGACCATCGGGGGTTGGACGGGAGCGCGGAGTCCGAAGCCATGTCGCGGGTCGAGGTCGCGGGGGCGGCCGCGGCTTGACGCGCGGGGATGCGAAGGCGGCTCGGGGACGACGGGATCTCGTACGATGCGGTCGAGGGTCGGGCGGTGGCACCGGGTGCGCCGGATCCACGAAGAGGGCCTCGATGGCGGCGCTGGCGGAGCTTCCCGCCGCTCCAGTGCTCCCTCGGTCGGTTAGGGTTTGTGGGGTGAGGTGTGTGCGGCGGCGCGGTGAGCCTCGTACTGCGAGCCGTGGCCCCCACCCTCTCTTTATAGCACTGTGCGACGGGGGCCCACCAACCATGGATTGGTTGGGCGCCCCCGACCAGGGCGCGGTATCAAGCCCGTTACGGCCCAATTAACATGAGTATTGTATGTTTTCTGCCCAATTACTTGTGTAGCCCAGCCGTGGACAAGCTTGGAGACGAACTCTATCACAATTTAGGCGTTTAGTTACAAGGGTCGGGTCCAGGAGTCGTACCACTTGTGGTTGGGTCGAAAGATTGGTTTCGGTTTGGACTAGTACGTTACGAACATACTTTTCACTCAAACATCATGTTCTTTTTTTTCTAAAAGTATTGTTTGAATCATAACGCTGAGCACAATGCAGTTCCGTTTACCAACAACAAACTTGGACCCTAGCATGTGTGAGCCCCCTAGAACCCTGCTCTATTGTTTTGTTTGGTCATCCATGCGTAAGCAATGCAAGTTATATGAAGCTAAGATCATCAATGTAGCGCAAGGTCCTATTAATCGGCAACTATATTTCACTGTTCGACGTTTGTGCCTAATGTGATTCACTAAGGTCTTGGCCGCCACTCACCGGTTAATATTCGCACGGTGACTAGACTGTCAACAGTTAGCATCCACCGTGATGGATCACACGGTTACGGGTATTGCCGGACACATAATCACTTGAGCAAACAAGGGCATAGAGCTAGCGCTGGAAAAAGGCTACGAAGGAGCGATCCTACAGCCTGTTCGTTGGGCTGGTGGTTGATGGCTGGTGCTGGTTTGTTCTGCAGAAAAATCTTCTACTTGGTCATTTCTTTGATTTATTCTCGAGAGAAAGATCTTGTTGGCCGGTGGCTGATGAGCCAAACGAACAGGGTGTAGAGTGGTTGCAGCTCTCTGAAGACCTTAATTGATGACTAGGAGGGGATAAGATCCTCTGTAGAAGGCTTATGTTCCGATATTACAGAGTTAGGCAGGCTTTTTATCGATTTCAGAGTTGCTTGGGTGTTGCTAACTCGGTGGCCCATCTGTGTGCAAGTAGTATGGTGTTGGCTACCGAGCGCACCTTCTTCTTGTAATCCTGTCAATGACTAACGAAGCTCTGTTACTGCTAAAAAAAGTCACTTGAGGAAACAAACAGAACCCTATTTTATTCAAGTATTGTGTGTATCTTTGACTCCGTCGCCCTATCTAATCACGCCCGCATTATAAATTTATATATCCGTACGTCTATAGTTTATGGTTTATATTAAATGTAATGCAATATTGGACACTAAGGTCAGGATGGCCGAGTGGTCTAAGGCGCCAGACTCAAGTTCTGGTCCTCTAACGAGGGCGTGGGTTCAAATCCCACTTCTGACATTGTTTTTATTTCATTTTCTGAGATTATTTTTTTCTTTCATTTTGAGTTTTGATATCCTCCACCTTGCATATACTTCCTCCGTCCCAGAAATAATATTTTGAGTTTTGATATCCTCCATCCTCGCATGATACTTCCTCCGTCCCAGAAAAGATGTAACTCTAACATCTTGCACGGAGACCAATAAACATGTAAAAACACATATATACCCCTACAATAGTTCCCGGAACAATCTGGACACCGGCATTTTTTTTTACATTCTGGAACCATCACACACATTCACGAGTGGTCTACTGACCCAAACGGCAAATACAGCTAAATTGTTACTGGCACCCCGCGGCCCGCTACAACACTGCTATTGATTTTATAAAACAGTCACCCATTAGTAGGTCTCACATTTAAGGTAGAGTTGCATCTTTTTTTTATTGACAAATTTCAAATAGTACTAGAGTTGCACTTTTTTGGGGACGGAGGGGGGTACAGTAGTAGTGGTTAATTTTAGCTGTCGTTCGTGATGGTGCGGACGCATGTCAGGCGCGGCCATGGCCAGAAGAATGCTCCTCCTCACTGCAACGGCAGCACGTGCAGAATCAATTGAGGCCGCAGGGTACCCCCCGTAGCCGTAGATCGTGTGATCCGTCCGAAGATCTAGGCGGCGCTGGTCAAATCAGCATCAGCCTGACCGTCCGTCCGTCGATCCAGGTACCGTCGTCGTTTCTGCCTGCCAGAACATTTAATCTGTGGAGGACACACGGCGAGGTCCATGGAGGTTTGACGGCGTACGTCCTGGTGCCGCTGCTCGAGCAGTCGAGCACCGTAATACTAAGGGCATGTACAGCCCGTCTATTGAGGCCGTCTGCTGAGCGGCATGTTTGCAAAAAACACCCCGCGCGGTGCTATCGACGGGCTCAGCGTCGCTAGGTCTAGCGACGGCCTTGTCCCGTTCCCCAAAGCTCTGTAGTCGCGCGGCGACGGGCTGTGGAGGTCGTCTCCACCAAGCGACGCCCGGCGGATCCGCGCGCGCGGGCTGAATCCCGCGCTCCCCCCGCCAAAAGCTTCGTGCGCGCACTTCCCCCGCCAAAACCTGCAAGAAGGTCGCGCGACCGAGGTCGGGCATGGTAGTCCCGCCGGAGCTCCTCGGTGGCGAGAAGCAGGGGCGGAGCAGGGCATGCGACCGGGGCCGAAGAGGGCAAAGGAGGCTGGGGCCGATGCTGGGACGGTGGGGTGGATGAGGAGGTGTCAAGGTTGTTGGAGTCCGGGGCCAGCGGGATGGTGGAGGAGACCGGCGCCGGTGGTGGAGACCGAGGGCAGGTGGGTGGATCCGGCAGCCGCGGTATCCGGGGACGCGCAGGTAGGATTCGACGGCCGGCTGTGTGCGCGGCTGCCGTGCATGGGTGACCTCCGTTGTGTGAGACGCGCGGGTGCTGGATTCGGCGGCTTGAGCAGGTGAGATGAAGCTAAGCTTCAGCGGCACAATGGCTTATTCGCCTATGACCTCTGTTTTTCATCCGCTGGTGGAGCTCGGGAGAAGAATCGAGAAGAACGGAGAGAGGATACATCAGTTGAGCAGTAGCACCACCGGATAAAGATGGATTATTTTTTCAATTGTTTTTCAATGCTACGGCAGCTACGAAGCTACAGCCTGATCCAAGCAAATACATCCCAACGAAACAAAAGCAGAATCGATCCTCCTAAACAAACATGAAAATAGAACGGTCCTTTTTTTACATGATCATTGCATTCCATTTTATCTTCAAAACAAATAAATGTTTTGGTGATTTGAAACGCCGGGAATAATTCTAGTTAGACAAAAGGTGTTGTAACTTTGTATAATATAATAATTATTTTATGTCTTCTAAAAATTATTGTGATCATGCTTTTATTATTTATTATGCTTGATATTATTAATCAAATAACCACACAATGGTATACACAAATACATTTGTAGTTGATCTTAAGCTTAATGCAAAGTATTAAACAACTTACAGACGGTTCACTGTCTATGGGGGTATATAAGATGTCTACACATATGTCTGTATACGCAGTTCGAGGTTATACAGACACCCCCTTGTCTAAGGGCTGTACATGTACATGCCCTAATCCCTTTGAGCCGCGCGGCTCTCTCTTCAGCCCCGGGGGGCATCATGGCGATGGGTGGCGATGGGTTTGCCGGAGCTCTCCGCGAACGTATATTTTGCGCGGCCGGGTGGCCCGGCTGCTGGAGCGGGATCCACACCGGAATGTCGTCTCGCTGTCGGGCTCCTCGGGCCTTGGCTGAATGCCTGAATGGATCGGAGGAGGAGCTAGCAAGCTTGCTTCTCGATCGGTCGTCGTTGAGAACGGTTCACGGTCACGGCTGCCTGTTGCCACGGCGACCGCCACCGTAAAAACGCGCAAGTCCTGCCAGCGCCAGAGAGCACTGAGCGGCCTGCCGGTGCAGTGTCGGGCACAATTGCGAGAATTGGATGCTCTGGCGGCCGCGCAGAGCACAATTACAAGAATACAAAAACCCACCCGCAGCCAAGGCTCCGTACGGCGGGTAGATATCTTTGTCATCTCGTATCCGTCGCGTTCCGGCGCCGCGCCGCGGTACTCCGGCCGGCCAAGATCAGCGACCGACCGCCACAGCCACACCGGCCGGCCGCATTGGATGCACCACCACCACCACCACCGCAATGACGCCGCCATGTGCGCCCCCCCCCGGCAGGCGGCGGCTGCGGGTAGGTGGCCGTGTCCTCCGTGGTGCCCTGCCCCTCGCTCCCTGCACGCACGCACGCGTGCACGAGCTGTGGCCGGGCGGCGGATCCCGAACCGACGGCGCGGATCATCGGTCAGGCGCGCGCGCGCGCACGCACGCACGACTGCACGAGCACGACGACTCCCCTGCTTCTCGCGTGTCCTTCCTCGTGCCGCGCGGCAGAGCAGCGAGCGAGTCGAGCGACTGCGCGCGGCAACGTGCGCTGCCTCTCCCGTGCCGGGGGGATAATTAACGCCCGTCTCCAACCACGGCCACGGCGGAGTGGAATCCTATGCTGCCATCGCCACGGGAATCTCCTCTCCCTCTGCTCTCCCTCCGGTGGAACTGCATGCTTTGGTGGTGGTGTCAGTTTGGACGATCGACGACGAACCCTTGATTTGATTGCCGCCGTTAGAAAGATGGTGTTGGTCCACACACTACACGATCGAATACGATCATCGTGTCCGGAAAAAGGGAGATTACCAGGACGACCGCCCGCAGCTAACCAACGTGGTTACCTTACTGATTAGCCGCGGTGCCGGACAGGCGATGTGACAGTCGCCTTTAAATTTTTTTCCCTCCTTTTTTTTTCGTTTTGTTTTCTTCCGTACGTCCTCTCGGTGTGTGTTGATGCTCTCGTCTAAATTAAAGTTGGCAGTGTAGTGTAGCCAGAATGTAGTGTGCCGCCGGTGCGCTAGCTACTAGCTCAATGGAGACCGGGTGGGTGTCTGTACTGCTGTCTGGCTGGACCAAGATCCACATCGATCTGCTAGTGCTAAGCTGCTGTGTTGGAGTGCTTGTATATTCGTATATATATATATAAATATGTCCACCCATATATTTGTATGTTTGTTATATATATCAACTAGGGCAGAGTTACTTGGCGTGGTTTCCCGCTCGTGCCAAACTAACCATGCAAGCTACGTACGACTAGAGTCAACGTCGCGTACATGTGTCCACGGACCTTGCGGCGGCACCGATGGACAGCACGGCGGCCGCGGTGCTTATATATACCTGAATTAGACGCCGGCCGGTTTTGTCGAAACATACATAGGGATTTCGCAAAATTTCATCTGTTTCGCAAACAAAGTAAGCACAAGAGGTAGCTGCTGGCAAGGTATAAACGTGTCACTGCAGCAGCTCGGTGTGCCAAACCAATAATATTTGTTGGTACTGGTGGTACTACTACACACGCTCTCTCTATCTCTCTCTCTCTCCTGGTCTCCGCACACACGCTTGTTCCGGACTGAATTATGGCATGAAACCGGAGCATGCATGCATGCATGGAGCTGCTGCTGCAGCCTGCAGGGGCGCATGTGAAGGCTGACGGGTAAAGCAGGAAACCGGAAAGGGCCAACACAAAAGTTGATGCCCGGCCCGGATCGGAGCATCCAGCTTACCACCTGACCTGGTTCTCCTCTCCTCTCCTCGGTCAGGGTCAGGGTCAGGCTCAGGGTCAGGGTCAGGCAAGCCCTTGAGGCAAAAAGTGGCGAAATCAGGGTGTGTGTGCTCTGCTTACATCATTAGCAACTTTTACAGACTTATCAGTCACTCCAGCTTCACCTGTTGCTCACCAAATCCACACCACACATATATGGTAGTAGCACTGAAAGGGTGGCAACTCATGTGGCAACTGCTGCGGCTGTGGTGGCGCCAACTAACAGGCAACAGGGAGGGGGAGCGCATTCACTTGAACCCAGAGACGACATGTACACAGATAGTTGGATGGCCAGATCACAACAACTTATCACGAAATTAAAAAACCCATCGATTATCGCCAGTTTTACTAATTTCGATTACGAAAATAAGAGCGCTAATTAACAACATGATGCGGGTTTTTCCTGTTTTGAAATGCTTTCATCTTGTTCGTTGGGGGTCGAGCATTTTGCCTGATATATACACATGTACAACACACACACACACACACTTGGCTAGTGTGGTCCACAATCATGCATGTACCAAATGGTTAGCTAGCTAAAGAATTGATGAACGTTTCGCCCATTTCTTGGTAGAAAGAATGAAATTAAGAAAAGGAAGCATTCATGGGCCCTTTTTTTTGCATCGCTAGCCCGATTCGTCCGTAGTTAGTAATAGCTTACTAGAGAGAAGTGTTGGCTACGATGATTCTTGGAGATTATTGACTCTGTTGAGCTAGTTATTCTGGGTGATTGGTGTAACAATTAACAAGTGCACGTTTGGGATCCTTTTACAGCAGAACACCTGGTTTTCATATATATATATATATATATATATATATATATATATATATATATATATAATCCCCTGATTAATTGATTATTTAAGATCTGCTTTTGCAAACAAGACAGATGCAATTTAATTTTCTAGATGCAAGTTTCGACACAAAGGTTGTCGGGGACATTTTTTCTTTGGGATGGAAATAATTCAAGAAATTTACCTAGGTGTTTAACAAAACCTGTTTAATTTTCCAACCAATACAGGGATGCAAAAAGAAATATATCGTTGTCAGTGGCCTGGAAAAGTGCGTATTGTATCCACCACCACACAAAGCAAGGAATGGCTCAGTCTAAGCTCTACAAGCTACTTACTACGCCAACCCACTGTTGATAGGATCCTGCCGCTGTGTACCGACAGCGACAACCATGTTCACCAGCAACCGACACATTTTTGCCGAGGAAAAGGGCCATACCCGGCCATTTCTGTGGGCCTCAAGCTCTAGTACGTTGTACACGACTGATGGTTAAACTAGCAACACGAACGTTTCCCTGTGTCTCGCACTCGCTCGCTTTGCTGGAGCAAATGCCAGTCAAGAATCCAGATACAGTCTTAGTCACGAGGGTCCGTGACGACACTGAATGCTTGACAGCCGAAATTGAGTTTTCAGAAAACACCCATGTATATAAAACTGGGTATTGGTGGAAGCTCAAGCCTGCCAGGGAAAAGGGGATTTTGGAGTTTGCTCTGATGACAAAAAATCGACAGCTTGCTTGGGAAGAGCAGCAGCATCACTGCATCAGGGCTTGGCTTGTCCAAGGTTTCCCAGCTATTGTATCACACTTAATTAAAGTGCTAAAAAAATGAGAGAGAGAGAGAGAGAAAATACATAACTGTTTTGTGATAGTAAATCTCTATAAATCACTCCTTGTGTTGCAAACTTTGAAATTCTTGTGTTGCACGGTTGCATACACAGCCAAATGTTGTTATGGCTTCAAGACATCCACAATGTATACGCATATTTTCCGTGACGCTACAAACACGAAGGAAACGCAGAATAATATGTCGTTTTTCTCATACGACAAAAGTCTATACGCCATGATGACTAATTTCGTCATTCATGTCGTCATAGTAGACAGGAAAGATATCTAAAAGGAGAAAATAATCTGTGTGCGTGCTTGTATTGTTGTATACACCGCAGAGTTGTACCACATTCATGACGAGGAAAGTCGCATGGAAACTTGAACTTACATGTTGAATTGCAAGTTTCACCGTATCACGCTACATGTTCACAAGACCATTTTATAGAGAGAGGGAGCTAGAGATAAATTACGCGGTGATAATTGCACCAGATGTACGTTTCAATGAAATGAAAAAAAAACAATTTATTTTATCTTAAGTCGGATAGCCACGGTATGGCAAACCAAACAGTAGACATAGACTTGCCGACGTGACTCAAGAAAACACGAAGGTTAATTTCAAAAAATAAAAAAACAAGAAGGGGCATTTTTCTCATGTTTTTTCCTTAGCTGCTGGTTTTGTTTTGATACAAGAAAATCCGTCGTGTCGTGTTGCAAGCGTAGAGAGAGAGAGAAGGGTTTCCAGAGCGGCACCGGCTGCCTGCCAACCCCTCCTCCTCTCTCCTCCCCTACGCTGGCTGCTGCCGCTGCAGGCTGCACCCTAAAGCAGCGAGCCTTTTTACCTCTCTTCCTACCACCCCACACCGCAAACACCATCTCCTCGCCTCGCCTCCACTTCTTGGCTGCGTATCTCTCTCAATCACCTGGCCGCCTCCTCGATTGCAACCCTCACTCTCCAGAGCCGCCGCCATGTCGGGGCTCTACAGCCAGGGGTTCTCCCCTGCGCGAAACCTCTCCCCTCAGATTAGAAGCAATCCAGATGTTGATAGGTAGAGCGGCGCATGGATTTCTTCTGTGTTTTGTTCGACAATTATTGATTCGGAGATTGCTTCTTTGCCCCTCTTTTCTCGTTCTGTTTAATTGAAGGTATTGCGATGGCTTTAACAATCATCATCGGTTCCTTTGGTTAATTTTTTTTTTCAGTCAGTATTTAGCAGAGTTGCTTGCCGAACACCAGAAGCTGGGACCTTTCATGCAGGTGTTGCCCATATGCAACAAGCTATTGAGCCAAGGTGAGATCTTTTGATCTGCGCTTAAAGCGCCTTGTTGTTTCCTGCAGTTTGATGAGAGTATCTTAGTTTGGTTATTATGACTTATGAGTCAGCTCTTTATCTGCTATCATGAATTGGGGGCGGATGGCCCCAATGCTTGTATGAGTGTTCAGTTTGGATAGCATTGGCTGCTACTTCTGTCTGTACGCTCTATGGTTCTTATGATTCCAGATGTTTCGATGCTTTAGATTTGCATTATGATGCTTAATCCATTGGTTAGATTAGATGATCGGGCTTCTGGGATGTAATGCCATCATTTGTTGTTCTTGATGATCGATCTGGTAGCGATAATCTATGGTGGTGATGGTTCAGATCAACTTCTTGGTCCAACCATTTGTGACTTTGACCCATCACTATTTGGTATGCTTCAACGGAATGGATATGTTATATTGCTATGAACTTGATTGGGTTAGAGACTATATTTCATCTTAACAGAAGTATATAAAAGCAATGACAAAGCTCCTGCATTGTACAAGTGGTAGATGTTATCGGTGATGATAACATACGTTTTTCATTGCACAGTACCAGCAAGATCATGAAGGCATTACAGAGCATACCATGGCTGCTTTACTTATTAAAAACAAATTTTCTGGCCTATTTATGAACATTTTTGTGAATTTATAAAGGAAACTGTACTTCATATTATACAATCTTTTCCTATTGTTGATACTGGAAATGGTGGGTACCTTTTTTGCATTGAAAATTTATCTATTTTTTTGTTTGTAATGTGTTAGTCATGTACGGGCGAACGTACGTCGGGCGCCGTCGTGCGCGCGATGTGCGCCGCGCCGCGGAACGCGCGCGGGGGCGGGGCGCGGGGGACGGTGCGACGGGCGCGACGGCGCGATAGGCCCGGGAGCTGATCGTGGCTAGGAAAGATCTCTCGGAGGATTTTTAGTTCCTAAATTAGTGGGGTTGGTTACCCGTTTTAGTTGGGCCTCTGGCCATATATACTTGTAATCGGATTGGTTAGAGATCAAGCAAGTTTTGGTTATCCCTCAACCTTCTCCTTCCCCGTATCTCTCAAGCCGCCGGCGAGGGGCAAAACCTCACGGCGAGGACTGGAGCGCGGCTACGAACTACGTAGTCGCGGTCCGGCGTCGTTGGGTACCGAGGCCCTTGACAACTTGGTATCACGATCCCGGCGATCCTCGTCTACACGCTCCGCGTCCCCACCGCCAGCATCCGCCGCGCCGTCATCGCCAAACTCCGCGACATCACGCGCCCCGATCGGCATGGGTGACGACGACGTCAAGGCCTCCCTCGCGGAGATCACCAAGGCGCCGCAAGCCCTCCGCACCTCCACCGAAGCCAACGCCAAGGCCATCCGTGCCCTCACCGCCGAGCGTGCGTCGTCCTCGGGCTCCAAGTCGACATCCACGGAATCCAATACCGACCGACCACCGCCTCGCTTCCCGTGAAGTTGGATTTTCCCAAGTATGACGGCACCACCGACCCCCTCATCTTCCTCAACCGTTGCGAGTCGTTCTTCCATCAGCAGCGCACCATGGAGGAGGACAAGGTGTGGATGGCCGGATACAACCCGGGAGGCCGGTGCTCAATTCTGGTGGATCCAGGTCCAGCACGACGAGGGGATTCCATCGTGGAAACGCTTCTCCGACCTCCTCCATCTGCGCTATGGACCACCACTCCGATCCGCACCCCTCGTTCGAGCTCGCGGACCGTCGGCGCACCGGACGGTTACGGAGTACCAAGACCGCTTCCGGTGCGCTCCTCGCGCGCGCCGGCCGCCCCGGAGGAGTCCCCGGCGGGTCCCGGCTCTTCACCGGGGGCCTCCTTCCGCCGCTCAGCAACGCCGTCCGCATCCACAACCCGCAATCGCTGGCCAACGCGATGAGTCTCGCCCGCCAATTGGAGTTGATGGGCCACGCAACACCACCGACGATGCAAGCACCAGCCCGCCCGTCACAGCGTCCTCTACTGCCACCGCCACCGCCACGCCTCGCGTTGCCGCCACCACCGCGGCAGCGCCGCGACCGCCGTTCCCCCGTGGAGGCAATCCGGTGAAGCGCCCGTCGCGAGCGGAGCGGCGGAGCGTCGTCGCCTTGGTCCGTGCTGGCAACCGCGACGAGCGCTACACCCGGGCCATAACCGCGTGCGCCGCCGCATCTTCTTCATCGACGGCATCGAGCTCGCCGACGCCGACCACGCGGATCGGGACCCCGAGGCACCCGTATTCTCCGGTGCGCGCGGTGGCGGGGTCTGCGGGCGCCGACACGATGCGGTGACGGCCGCGCTGGGCCGCGGCGGCGGTCGCCCTCCTCGACACGGGCGACACGCACGGCTTCGTCTCCGAGGAGGCGCGCGCGCGGTCGGGCATGTTCATCGACCAACGCTCCCGCCTCACCGCCACGGTCGCCAACGGAGAGCGCGTGCCATGCGTGGGCCTTATACGCGACGCGCCGCTCACCATCGACGGTGCGACGTTCCCCGCCGACCTCTTCGTGATGCCCCTTGCCAGCTACGACGTGGTGCTCGGTACTCGTTGGCTTGGCGCGCTGGGGCCTTTCTTCATCGACCTCGCCTCGCGTCGGATGTGGTTCCGCCACCAGAACCGCACGGTCTGCTGGACCGGCGTCCCCTTGGAGAGGCCGCGCGCGTTCCAGGCCACCATCGTCCCTGACTCCCCGCCCGGCGCGCTCCCCGGCCGCGTTCGCCGACCTCTTCGCGGAGCCATCCGGGCCGCCGCCTAAACGGTCGCACGACCACCGCATCATCCTCAAGCCCAACACGGCGCCGGTGGCGTGGCGGCCGTATCGGTACCGGCGGCCCATAAAGACGAGCCGGAACGCCAATGCGCCGCCATGATCGCCCGGGGCATCGTCCGTCGCGGCCGACTCCCCCGTTCTCCCTCGCCGGTCCTCCTCGTGAAGAAGCCCGACGGCGCATGGCGTTTCGCGTTGACTACGGGGCCTTGAACGCGCTCACTATCAAGGACGCGTTCCCCATACCGGTGGTCGACGAACTCCCGGGACGAGCTCCACGGCGCCAAGTTCTTCACCAAACTCGACCTACGCTCGGGGTACCATCGGTACGCATGCGGCGGAAGACGTCCACAAGACCGCCTTCCGCACTCATGAGGGCCTCTACGAGTTCCCCGGTCATGGCGTTCGGCCCGTGCAATGCGCCGCCACGTTCCGAGCCCTCATGAACGAGGTGCTCCGCTCTTTCCTTCGCCGGTTCGTCCTTGTCTTTTTCGACGACATCTTGATTTACGACTCCTCATGGGACGATCACCTCCGTCACCTCGCCGTTTTCTTCACCGAGCTGCGCCAAGCCTTTGTCTCTTCGTCAAGAGATCGAAATGCTCTTTTGGCGAGCCCTCGGTGGCCTACCTCGGCCACGTCATCTCGGCGGGTGGCGTCGCCATGGATCCAACTAAGGTCCGGGCCATCGTCGGCCGGCCGGCACCGCGCTCGGCCCCCGCGCCGTGCGGGGGCTTCCTCGGGCTCGCGGGCTACTACCGCAAATTCGTCCACAACTACGGCACCATCGCCGCGCCGCTCACGGCCCTCCTCAAGAAGGATGGGTTCACCTGGGACGACGCGGCCACGGCGGCCTTTGCGGCCCTCAAGACGGCGGTCACCTCGGCTCCGGTCCTCGCCATGCCGGATTTCGCCAAACCCTTCACCGTGGAGTGCGACGCCTCGTCCCACGGCCGCGCGCGGTGCTTGTCCGGGAGGGACACCCGATCGCGTTCTTCGGCCCGCCCGTCGCACCGCGCCATCGGGCCCTCGCCGCGTATGAACGCGAGCTCATTGGCTTGGTCCCGGGCGGTCCGCCACCGGCGGCCCTACCTGTGGGGGCGTCGCTTCATCGTCAAGACCGACCACTACAGCCTCAAATATCTACTGGATCGGCGGGCGGCAACGATCCCGCAACATCACTGGGTCGGGAAGCTGTTGGGATTCGACTTCGCGGTGGAGTACCGGTCGGGCGCCTCCAACACCGTCGCCGACGCCCTCTCGAGGCGCGACACGACGACGACGTCGAGGGCGACCTCGCCGGCCATCTCTCGCACCGCGCTTTGACTTCATCGACCGCCTACGGCGAGCCCAAGCCACCGATCCGGCTCTGGTGGCTGTGCACGCGGGTGTCCGCGACGGCACTCAGACCGGCCCGTGGTCTGTGGCGGACGGGATGCTGGCGTTCGACGGGCGCCTCTACATCCCGCCAGCATCACCGCTTCTTCAGGAAATCCTGGCGGCCGTCCACAACGACGGACATGAGGGCGTCCACCGCACGCTCCATCGTCTCCGCCGCGACTTCCATTTTCCCAACATGCGTCGTGTGGTGCAGGACTTTGTGAGGGAGTGCGCTACTTGCCAGCGCTTCAAATCAGACCACCTCCACCCGGCCGGGCTACTACAACCCCTCCCAGTACCGTCCACTGTCTGGGCGGACATCGCGATGGACTTTGTGGAGGCGCTCCCCAAGGTGCAAGGCAAGTCGATCATCCTCTCCGTCGTCGACCGTTTCAGCAAGTACGCCCACTTCATTCCGTTGGGCCATCCGTACACCGCCGAGTCCGTGGCGCAGGCCTTCTTCTCCGACATCGTGCGGCTCCACGCGCATCCGCCGGTCCATTGTCTCCGACCGTGACCCGGTTGTTCACCTCCGCGTTCGGCGCGAGCTCATGCGCCTCATGGGGACGAAGCTCCTCATGTCGTCGGCTTTTCATCCGCAAACCGATGGCCAGTCGGAGGCGGCCAACCGGGTCATCATCATGTACCTCCGGTGCTTCACCGGCGATCGCCCTCGACATTGGCTTCGGTGGCTACCATGGGCGGAGTACATCTACAACACGGCGTTCCAGTCTTCACTCCGCGAGACGCCGTTCAGAGTGGTCTACGGCCGCGAACCCCCCTCCATTCGTTCCTATGAGCCGGGCGACACTAGGGTTGCTGCAGTCGCCCAAGAGATGGCGGCTCGTGAGGCGTTCCTGGGGGACGTCCGCTACCGTCTCGAGCAAGCGCAGACGGTGCAGAAGCTACACTACGACCGTCATCACCGGCCGGTGTCCTTTGCCGTGGGCGACTGGGCTCTCCTCCGCCTCCGGCAGCGCGCCGCTTCGTCTCTGCCTCGTGCACCCAAGGGCAAGCTGAAGCCACGCTACGTGGGGCCGTACCGCGTCACTGCCGTCATCAACCCCGTCGCGGTGCGCCTGCAACTGCCGCCGGGGCTCGCATCCATGACGTTTTCCACGTCGGCGTCCTCAAAAAGTTCATGGGCTCCCCGCCGGATGCCCCCCGGCGCTTCCCAACACGGTGGACGGGGCGCAGGGCCGCGGCGGAACGCGTCGTGCAGGGCCGCAGGGCGCGCGGCGTTCCTCAAGTGCTCGTGCAATGGTTTGGAGAGCCCGCTACGTCGGCTACGTGGGAAGACCTGGACGACTTCAAGGCTCGCTATCCTGAGTTTCAGCTCGAGGACGAGCTGGATTTCGACGGAGGGGGAGATGTCATGTACGGGCGAACGTACGTCAGGCGCCGTCGTGCGCGCGATGTGCGCCGCGCCGCGGAACGCGCCAGGCGGGGCGCGGGGACGGTGCGACGGGCGCGACGGGCGCGGTAGGCCTGGGCGCTGATCGTGGCTAGGAAAGATCTCTGGAGGATTTTTAGTTCCTAAATTAGTGGGGTTGGTTACCCGTTTTAGTTGGGCCTCTGGCCATATATACTTGTAATCGGATTGGTTAGAGATCAAGCAAGTTTTGGTTATCCCTCAACCTTCTCCTTCCCCGTATCTCTCAAGCCGCCGGCGAGGGGCAAAACCTCACGGCGAGGACTGGAGCGCGGCTACGAACTACGTAGTCGCGGTCCGGCGTCGTTGGGTACCGAGGCCCTTGACAGTGTTAGTCATGCTCTGTCAGCTGACTCTGGTATTTGTGTGCAATGCATATTATGAGGCCATGACTTGTAGGAAATTCCACTTATTTTAACCTTTTTCCCTCCAAAAGATGACCTTATTTTAACACTGTAGATTGTTCATCAACTGTCCATTGATCGACTAGGTGTTATTTGGTTGGACTGTCCAGTAAAAAGAAATATCGTGATAACCAAGTGGTCACCTGTATATTGCAGGCATAATAAAGTGATTTATATCGATGTGCACATGTTTTGGTATTTTCTGATCATTTTGTGTGTCGATTTTTATGAAGTGGGAGAGTTATCTTCTGACATTTGTTAGTCTAGTTCTAATCAACAACGTATCTATCTCTTATTATATAAAACTATGTGATCTTCTGACTTTGGTTCTACGCAGAGATTATGCGTGTCTCAAGCATTGTCCACAACCATGGATTTGGCGATTTCGACAGGCATCGGTTTAGAAGTCCTAGTCCAATGTCTTCTCCAAATCCCAGATCTAGTGTCCCTGGCAATGGATTCAGTCCTTGGAGTGGACTACAAGAGGTAACACTTAAAAATGTATTTGCAACCAAGTGCATAACTCTTCTGTACTTCATACACAAATGGATGTGCTTTTCCTCTGAGAGTCCTTTTTTTTTATCATGGATAGTGACGAACCTCGCATCTGCTTGAACTGTCAAATATATTTCAGACCATAGTGCGTTAACATGAAAAATACACGCAAGATGTACTGGCATTCATGTTATGCATGCTTTAATATTTTGTTTGTCACAAATACTAATAAAGTATATGTTTTTCCCTTTATGATAGAGATTAGGTTTTCCTCAAGGAACTAGTATGGACTGGCAAGGAGCACCGCCGAGTCCTAGCTCGCATGTTGTAAAGAAGATTCTTCGTCTGGAGGTCCCAGTTGATTCTTACCCGAATGTATGCCCTCCTCCAACTAGTGCAGTTTCTCTTGAAGTTCACACAAAAGAATCATGGAGCTTTAAGCTTTTTTCTGATACTATTTTTTACTCTTATCCCAGTTCAATTTTGTGGGGCGCATTTTAGGACCTAGAGGCAATTCTCTAAAGCGGGTAGAAGCATCCACTGGATGTCGTGTTTTCATCAGAGGAAAGGGTTCCATCAAAGATCCAGGGAAGGTAAGAGAAGTTTTCAATTCTTATTTACATCCATCAAATTAAAGTACTGTTTCTCATTGAGCTCTCGGGCAGATACATATATGTTGTTCAGAAGCCTTGAAATCCTATTTGTTTGCTTGAAATTGTAATGCTGTAATCAGAGCTTCTCTCATGTGTGCAAACACTGTATATATCCTACAAATGTTATGGGTTGCTGAAATGCACCTGTAATCAGAGCTTCTCTCATGTGTGCAAACACTGTATATATCCTACAAATGTTACGGGTTGCTGAAATGCACCTGATCAAAAATATAGAAAATGTTTATTTGCTATATTTTTGATTGCTACTTTCCTGGTTCTCCTTCATTGCAACAAGCTTTATCTATATGGTTCCATGATTTTTTAAAGGAGGACAAGCTACGAGGAAAACCAGGCTATGAGCACCTGAGTGATCCGCTGCATATCTTGATAGAGGCTGAGTTCCCTGCCGCTATCATTGATGCAAGGTTGAGACATGCACAGGAGATTATAGAAGAGTTGCTGAAACCAGTGGTGAGTGATCTGTATACATCATATATCCATATCTGCTAGATTATTGTATGATGCCCCTTCCTGCTGCCCCTGGTTGACATCTGAGGGAAACCACAGAAATAGTAACTCAAACATGTCATGGATTGTTTAACATGAAAGAGTTTTTAAATATTCCTTAGAGTTGTCATGTCATTCATGTCCAAAAAAAAAAACTTGCCTTAGACTTACCTACTGCTCACCTACTTGTCACATAACTCTTTTCTTGAATTTCGCTTACCATTTATTCATTTAACATGTTCTGTTCTGAACCTTATGTACGCTTTTACATATGTATAAATTACAATGGCCTCGGTTATTTGAAAGCTCCGTATATTTACAAATAAAGTTCATGTATGCTTAGCTTAAAAGTTGTATTGGTACCTGCTGCAGGATGAGTCCCAAGATTTCTACAAAAGGCAACAGCTCAGGGAGCTGGCAATGCTAAACTCAACCCTGAGAGAGGACAGCCCTCATCCGGGGAGCGTCTCTCCATTCAGCAACGGCGGTATGAAACGTGCAAAAACGGGTCAGTAGAGAAGCTGCCATACCGTCCTACCTGGCGCTGCCCAGGAGTGTTATGCCGTTGTCATGGGAACGCCATGCCTTCGGGCAATATTTGCCATGGGCATGCCGCGTGCGTGAAGGAAGCAATGTGCCTTCACTAGCCGAGTCTGGTATCAGTTAGTTTTCGCCTTCGGACAGGGGAAACTGCTGGGATGGTGAGAGTAGTCGCGGGATCCGTGGTTGGATCCGGCTTGGGTTGTTGTATGGTCTAGAACATTCGTTTTATTTGTTATTGACTGTTAACCCTAGTATGTGGTGGTATGGTGGTGAACTTGCAAACTGCATGATAAACCAGAGGACCGAGTATGAGAGCTTTAGGTGGTTTGTTAACCTTGTATTATAACCTTTAACATTATGGAGTTGCAAAAAAATAAAAATAAAAAGATAATAAGGATCATCGTCAGCTTGTACCTACTGTATATCTTGGTTTGGTCACAGGGTTCTTGAACTTACAATGCCAAAATCCAACCATGATTTACAATGCGTAGCAGTT
Organism: Cenchrus americanus; assembly: GCA_947561735.1. Taxonomy (NCBI): domain Eukaryota; kingdom Viridiplantae; phylum Streptophyta; class Magnoliopsida; order Poales; family Poaceae; genus Cenchrus; species Cenchrus americanus. The sequence goes on along the minus strand of OX387240.1, from coordinate 3,415,845 downwards.
TTCAGGCACCCACTGTTGTTCACTTTAGGCTCCACAACTCCACATCGTTAGATTTCACCAAAAAAAAAAAACTACATTGTTGGAACAGCTAAAAACTTTGAGCCCCATTCATTCAGACATGTTTGGCTCCAGTCGATTACATTTGTGTAACGTGGTCTGCGAGATGCTGTTGGCTTCTGGGGCGCAGGAAGGCAGTTGCGCTCTGAGCACGATAACGATGGCTGCTGGTATGCAACGGCATGGTGTCGCACAGGGCATGGCCTGAAGACTGCAGGCTCTGAAGACCTGGGTGATGGCAAACAGCTTCTCCATTGCCTGCGTCAGGCCTGACAGCCCATTATGCAAACTGTAGCTTGTTCAGCTGTCCATACACATGTCCCCTGAGGATTTTTTCTCGGTGCATGCTTCAATCAGGTAAAAGCGAAACTGAAAGAATCGCACTCGCATGGGTGGAGTTCTGCAAAGACAAACACTCCATTGGCATGTTTCCTCGGAATTCAGATACAAGGCGCGAGGGCATCTTATTAATCAAACTGAAAAATGCAGAAAAAAATTGTAGCAAGGCAACTCAGGACTCAGCAGAACCACAGTCCAGAGGATACATATACAGATACAGCGATTGCATTAGTAACACCCTCGAGAGCTTACAGTTGCCACGGCGTTTGCAAAACCACATTCTGTACAGGTCAAAAGAAAATGATGATACCGAAGTACGCGCATATGTTAAAGAGAAGTTCAGCAAATCGTGCTTTTATATCAAAGACAGACATACCAAAAACTGAATTCAGCCGTGTAGCCAACATAAAGAAAGACAACAAAATTTTCAGAATGTGCCACTCAATGCAAGCGTTTCCTTCCTCGCAAAAAAAAAAGTTGGCTACATATCTAGAAAGGATAAAAATCTGAAATTCACATGACACAGCTTCATACTGAAGGGCACATGCTAATTGTTTGTGCCGATTTACATACACACCAAAGAGTACACAGAATAATTATCTGGTCAAACCATCAACTCACATCTGTAAAGCAGGCACCAGCTAAGCATATAAAGACTTAAAGAGACTAGAGTAGCAAAACATTACCAACATCAAGAGAGATAATAATCGAAGAGGGAACAACTCAGGCATGACAGCAAGATAAAAATTCTAGGAAGTCATTGAAAAATAGAAATATTCCTGTCCCTTACCACGCATGCCTGCATACGACAAACCTTTAATTACACTACAACAGTGTAACCAAAAAAAAAGCCGGCGAGCACCTTTGATTACACTACAACAGTGTACCAAAAAAAAGGACCGCAAACTTGACATGTGCATACAATAGACAGCCAATTTAACTGAAATAAGATGTGAATATAGATCAACAGGTCGCACTCCAGAAAGGTCATCCCCACAACCAACTATTAGCAATTACATACTACTTTGATGAAAACAAGATATTGTTGCACACATCAAGAGCATGCATAAGTACAAATTTTCCACATCCAAGCACACACATTGCATCACATAGATCGGGAACATATTACCAAATGTAACAGATTACCATATATACATAAGATCATCACCCAATCATATCACAACCAGAGTCACAATTTTTTGCATCAACAATTTAACACTAGCCAAAATTATACAATACCAAGTTTTGATGATGCTATATAGGCAATCAAGGTTCTAGCCAGTAATAGTGATTATGTAAGGGTACTTGGGCACTCAGGCTCCGCCAACCTCCTCCACACAGACAGAGGCAGCGTGGATGGCACGCAGGCGAGCGCCACTGCCACAGCCCGGACGCTTCTTGCGCTTCCCAGGGATCATCTCCCACATCGGCTTTGGCGCAAAGGCCTTAACCTCCGAACTACCTCCCTCCGCCGGACCGGCGCAGCTACCACCCTCCTCCTTCACCTTCACCTTCACCTGCAGAGGTACGGTCGATTTCACAGGCACCAGTGGTGGTAAGGTTATCACCTTTCCAGGCTCAGGAGTCAGCGAGACAGTAGGCTTAGCTGGCTCTGGTGGCGGCGGGTAGCGAGCTGCGGGGAAGTTGGTGTGGGCGCTGGGCCCGCGGAAGCGGATGTTCGCAACGTCGTAGGCGGCGGCGGCCTCCTCCGCGGTGCTGAAGGTGCCGAGCCAGAGGCGGCGGCTGCCGTGCGGGTCGCGTATCTCCGCCGCCCAGCGCCCCCACGGCCTCCGGCGGACGCCACGGAAGCGAACGGGCGGTGCCGCTTCCATCACGCGGCGCCTCGCGCCCACGCTGCTGCTGCTGCCAACCCTCGCCCTCCGCGGCGGTGGGTCCTCATCCTCGCTGGAGGACGAATCGGTAGCATCAGCGTCGTGCACGAGGATACGCACCACGCGTGCCCGCGGCGGCGGCTCGGACGCCGTCATCGCCACATCCGCCGCCGCCGCAGCGGCCAGCTGTTGCAGGCTAGGGTTTGGACCCATGCCTTGGGAATCGACTCAATCCATGGGGATTTGCGATAGGGTTGGCTGCGCTTAGCCTCCGCGCCCCTCCATGGGAGCGTGGGGTTGAAGGCGAGGGTTTTAGGGTTACGGTGACTCACGAGCTGGTGCGGCGGCGAGGAGAGCTTGTGGGGGGTTGCGGGGAAGCGGGGAGACGAAGAGGAAACGCGTTGAGGGGGTGGGGACTATAAAATATTATGATAACTAGGTGCATGCCCGTGGATTGCTACGGGCCCTAATATGTATAATACAATAAATGTAACGTTTAATAAATAAAACTGTATAATACGAAATTAATGTCAATAAATCATAATACTGAATTTCAATATACATGTATATTGGCATCTACCCACATCATTCAATATTACAATAACAATATGATAACGATAATTTCCCTACATCATCTCGCCCATCTATCATATTTTCTTCCTATGATGCGCGACAGATAATATTTAACGATGGTAGGTAGGTTTTTCCTCCAGACATTTGCTTCATGCGCCAAAAGATTGATGAAGAAATGACGTCGCATCTAAATAGCATCCTGTATGTAAGATTGTTAACACCAAGTGGTACAGGAAAGGGACTGACTTGTGGGCCGAGTTTGGTAACGAAATACCGTTCAGCAGGAAAAAATCTTCTCAGAGGATTCGGTAAAGAATGCTTGCGGTCGGCAATGCACCATCATTCGGTAAAAGGACTGTTTGCGCTTTTAAAAGGAAGTTTTCGGGAATGCGTGATGACGTGGCCCGATATAAGCAACGAACGAATTGATGGCGTGTACGAGATGGACATTGGCGTTGGAGCATTAATTTAGACATTGAATGTTGTACTCGTAGTCGACCAGGAGTCGTGTTAGGACAAGGGTATAAATATAAACCCTTGATGTCTGTAATAGGGATTGAACATCTTCACAACAAAACAGGCCCCGTGCCAAACATCGAGTCCTTTAGTCGAGTCGTCGAGTTCTTAGAGAGGAGTCATCGATCCGTCGACCTCCGTAAGTACCGGCAACCTTGTATCATGTCTAGTATCATGCGGTGGATTTAGACCGTGATGCAAGTAGTCTTGTTACCTTGCTTAGTATCATGTGGTGGATTTAAGCTTGGTTCAAGATGAGTTTCCTGTTGGCTCATAAGCCATGCGGTAGGCTAAGATCTAACTCGAAGCTAGTTATCGGCTCTATTAGATTTGGCAAGATCTAATAGATTCATTAAGTTACCACATGTTGCTTTGAGTTTTTGCTTTATGTTTAAATTCATGTAACACTCTTTTGCCCAATCTAGATCGATTAGTTTCGGCTCTACCTCTTTGAGATCCATGTGATGTAATTTCAAGTCTTTGTTTATTATAAAGGATCAAGTGCTCTCAATAGCCGAATTTAGAGCAATCTAGATTGTCACGTGTTGCGGCAAGCTTTGACTTTTCAAATATTTGTTCCTTCTCCACGGAACCCGGATCGGTTGTACAGCTGTATTCGGCAATGCTACCATGATTAAAACGTGTTCATAAGTTTGTTTTAAATAATGTGTGCTTTTATCCTTCCATATTTAGATCGTATCATGCGGTGGATTAATCTCTTTGTGGTTGGTGGCGTGGTTTCAAACAAGTTGTATCATGCGGTGGATTAACTTGTTTGTTATCATGCTTGACGGGTTTGAAAGTATCTAGACATGCGGTAGACTAGTGCTTTGGCCTATGCATGCTTGTTTACTTCATATTTATAATCATGCTTTTACCTTATTTGTTTTAATTGTCATTTACCCTCGAAAATCGGTCATGATCACGTGCGAGCAACACTATCTAAATAAGACCGGTCTTTTGTCATGCTTACGTCATGCATTCGGCTATATCCTGTTTTTCGTGTTTTAAAGCTCCCGAATGGTATTTAGACTGTTGACAGATAGCTTGTTGTAGCTATATGTCATTTTAATTGGCTTTCTAGCCGTAAGTACGGAACTGTCTGGTACCACCCGGCAGTTCCATATTTTATCTAACTATTTTCATCCTTTGTCAGTTTCAGGAAAATTGACTAGCACGCTCTCGGATCCGGCACGTGTTTTAAGCCAGCTTCGTTCGGCTTGCTGTGTGCTTGGCGCGAGGTGCCGATTTTGCGTCAACACGCGTTTTGGCACGCTCGGTGGGACACTCTAGCTGATTCAAGATGCCTGACATTCACAACGTCATGGATGTCACCTTTGATAACCTGTCTCCGGAGCAACGGGTACAGTTGAAAGATGCCATTGACCAGTTTCAACAAAAGTGTTTGATGTCATTTGGCAAGAATAGAAGTGGTGTGCCGTATCTCAAATCAGACATGCCAAGGGTTCTACTACCAGGGGAGCCTGACACCACGACTGTTGAGGAGAAAAAGGAGACTATGGATGCTTTTCAGCAAATTATGGAAAGCATAATGGTCAAACATCATACTGCTTTCTTGACTATGTTCAAGCAGATGATGGTTGGAGTCTTTGGCCCGGGCATGGAGAGAACACTCGGTCGAGTATCGCCTCAAACATCTACCGTAGAGGTTGGAGAAACTAGTGCTTGCTCAACCGGCTCGAGATGCGAGTGCTCGGCCGCCTTTGCAAAGTATGGGAGGCCAACCAATCCAACCACCTCCGCAAAGCGTGGGAAGTCAACCGATCCGGCCCGCCTCTACAAAGCACCGGAGGTCGCCCGGTGCAACAAATTTCGAACCCGTATCAGGCAATGCCCAACAGGCCTACATATGGAGATCTGGCGTTCGGTTCTTCTGTAGTTCCACCTAACTCCACTTATAGGATAGCCCCAGACAACAACAGGCTACAAAAGAATATATATGGTGAGGGGTATTTAGAAATCATGGACTATGGCGCCATTGATGCTTTCCCAAACCCTGGATATGGTGCAGCTGCAGGAATGCTTAATGGACCTATTGGAAGGCCAGGGGATCAAGATGCTAATGTTGATCTTATGGTACAGAAAATGGCCGATGTTTTGCAAAATCAATTCGGTCTGAAACCTAAGATGCAGGGACAAGCTTACACACCTCCTTTCTCAGAGTGGTACCACAGGGTGGCTTTGCCACCAAGGGTGAAACCTCCTGCGGATTTCACAAAGTTTTCTGGGCAAGATGATACGAGTGTTGTGGAACACATAGCCCGATACTTGATGCAGCTTGGGGAAGCTTCAGCTGATGAGGCGTTCAGGATCAGATATTTTCCCTTGTCGTTGACAGACCCGGCCTTTACATGGTTTGCTTCTTTGCCTGCTCAATCGATCTGTTCCTGGAAGGATTTGGAACAGAAGTTCCATGCTCATTACTCCAGTGGCAGTACTGAGAAAAAGCTAATTGATCTGGCCACCCTGAGACAGAGGCACAATGAAACACCCATGGAATTTCTCAGAAGATTCAGAGAGAGCAAAGGTATGTGCTTCTTTTTGAATCTGCCAGATGATCAATTGGCTGATATGGCTGCTGCGGGTATGTTGACAGCTATTCGGGAAAAGCTATTCGGCATTGAGTTTGACAATCTTGGTCAACTGTCACAAAGGTTGTCATTAATGAGCAATCAAGCTTACGGATTCAAGAAAGACTCCAGGTTTGCCAAGCACATTGATATAGCTGACATCTACAACCAATTCCTCGAAAGAGCTGATCAAGGGGAAGAATTTGATGATGAGGAGGAGATAGCAGCAGTTGAGATAGTTTGGGGCAAAGAGCCGCTAACTGTGAACCAAAGACGGATAAAGCAAGCCAAGGGCACATATGATTTTGATGTGACCAAGGCTGACAAACTCTTTGAGTTCCTTGTAAAGGAAGGCCGAATCAAGTTGCCAGAAGGGCATTCTATGCTTCGGCCTGATGGAGTTAGAGAGAAAAGATATTGTAGATTTCATGACAGGAACTCTCACTCCATCAATGATTGCAGGGTTTTCAGGATGAGGATCCAGGAGGGTCGCTTGAAATTCGACAATAAAATGAAGCTGGATGGCAACCCTTTCCCTCAGAACATGGTTGACTTTTCTGTTAACATGTGTGTGTGAGAGACTTTAATCATGAAAATATAACTTACACAGAAGCGCAGATCCATGTTGTGTTTGACAACTTTTTTGTTGTGCCATTTCATTCCTTTAGCCTCTCTGCGAGAAACCGGACACCAAGGTTGAAAAAGCTTTCGGGCATGGATGCACCTCGTTTCAATAATGTCTGTAGTTCGCTAAGTTTATGCACAATTTTGTACGGGTAATCACTTCTTACCCAGACCATACTGCAAAACAATAAATGAAGATGATGCATACATAAGAAACATAATAAAGGGCAACTCCGGCCGATCTCTCAAATTCGGAACCCTACTTCTTCATATGATCGTGGGTCAAAAAAAATTCGGTCTTTCGGCGCAATTTTTTTCCCGCGGAGCCAAAAAAAATTTCGGTCCTTCCGGCGGCATGGCACTCTCCCTCACGTAGGATCATGGGTCGTCGGCTAGTGATGCTAGGACAAGGTCGGCCCACTCTTGACCAATGGGCGCCAAAAAATAGAGAGGAGCCTAGTCAAAGCTGAAATCAGCCCAATCCTTGTCCAGGTGTATACGTGCATTAATTAACTATATTAATTTGCTAATATAGTTATATAATATTATGCAGGTGTAAATGTACTAAACATATGAGACAGGTTTAATATGTCGGATGGAGCGGACGTGTTGGGCCAAATGTGTATCTGTAACGTGCATAGATTTTTTTTTTCAAAAAATAGCTTGCATAGTTGATTGCCATCGGTGCAAAGTATTAATGCATAGATGTTTTTTTGACAAGACGTTTTTAATTGTTGAACGGCACGTCACAGCATTGAACCATGATTTCAGATAAATCATACATAATTATTACTGCCCATTCATAATTCGTTGAGAACCAAAAACTCCCTTTGTAAAGGAACACTGAGAATCTACTTCATTTCTTTGTATATGCCGCACCTATCACTTTTTTCTCGAAAACACACACAACGTATCATTGTACCGGGACGGCGAAGAAATTGGTGCACTGTTCGGTTACAATCCAACTGGAACTGCATCTATTCCAGAACGAATCTCCCTTCCACTTTAGTGCGATCGGAATTGACAGATGTAACAAAACTAACTACTATATTGTACAAACATCACCCGTATCAGAGAAGTAAATGACAAAACAATATGAGAGACAAAACAGACCACCAACCCCAAAGCAATCGGTCAAAGCGGGCAGAAAGGAGAACTGTTGGGTCGTCATTTCATCCCCCGTTCAGTACCCCTTCATCAGAGGATCGCTGAATGAAAACATGCGCCATATTTCTGGGCGTCGTCCCCAGATTTTCAGAGAGAGATAAGGGAACTCGCTCGCCGCATCCTGCTCATCATTACGCAGGAGAGAAAACAAATAACCCAGAGATTGAATGAGGCAGCAACATACCCTCCGAGTTGACGACGACCTGACTAACGCCGACCGCCACCAACAAGAGCACTGTCGCCCACCACCAACTCAGCGGCACCGCCACCGACGCCACCATCCGATCGGCGCGTGTCTGTCGGTGTACCCGAAGTAGATGATTGTGACTCGCCGAGACCGGTAACTCGAAGGAAGAGACACGTGGCACACAATTTAGACAGGTTCGGGCCGCGAGGTGCGTAATACCCTACGTCTTGTATGCTGCGTAGCTCTGGATTGATAGGGCACAATTACAAGATGGTGCAATAGTGCGCCGTGAGTTGTAGGGGATTGGATGAGGTGAGGTGATCCTGAGATCGGTCCCTGCCTCGCCTTATATAGTCCGGGAGGCAGGGTTACAAGTCGGAGTAGGGAGAGAGTACTAGTCGAGTACGTCTAGGAGTCCTCTATACAGTGCGGAACACGTACAACTCCCTAACCGAGTACTACTCCTGTGTAGTCCTTGTGCTCCACGCCTTCAGGTGCCGTGTAGCGCAAGCCGGGTAGTCCCAGGGGCCCACCGAGTAGTCGGTCCTGGTACCCACCGAGGTAGTGGGCCCATGGAGGTCCATACGACAAGCCCCCGAGTACTTTGTAGTCGAGAAGGATAGCTTCAAGTAGTCTTGACGGCCTTAACAAGCAGTCCTCAAGCGTCCCCGAGTGCTGCAAGCCAAAGTCCTCAAGAGTAGTCGAAGCATCCCGAGGCTGGAATGTACTCCAGCTGATGTTTGAGCAATCTTGAAGTCTTCTCGAGTAGTCCCAAGTGTCCTCGAAAACTACCTTCGAAGGTCTTCAAAAAATGTCTGTCTTGTCTTGAAGCCGGATCTGACATGGAGGTGCGATTTGCAAAACCGCACTCCACATGGAGTAGCCCCCGAGCCTTGAGCCGCGGGCTCCAGCTGAGGGTCCATCTGAAGTCTTGGCAAGAAAATCCCGAAAAATCCGGAGAGAAAAAACCGAAGGACACGTGGCACGGAGCCCCCGAGCCTTGAGTCGAGTACTTCCTCTTGAATTGAAGGGTCTTCTTGGAGAATGTGTCCTGAGATGCTCTTGAGACTAGCCGCTTCCCAGGTAGTCGAGTAGAAGTAGCCGAGCCCCGAGGTGAGGCGCGTCGACTAGTAGAATACGAAGAGTCACGCGCAGCCACTGAGTCAGCCGCGCGTGGACTTATCCGGCCGCCCGTTACGGAGCCGATTTGGCTTATAAATAGAAGCCAAAACCCTTAGGGTTTTTCACCCATTCGAGCCGCAGCCATTCCGTTTTGCATCTTGAAGCGAATCCACTCCCAGCGCCTGCTGCCGCCGTAGTAGATCCAAGCGCGCCGCCACCCGAAGCCTATAGGGTAGCCCCCTAGCGGATGCGAGTGAAGACGCCTTGCACTTGGAGGATGAAGCCGTCGCCGTCCAAGACGTCCAAGGCCGCCGGGAAGAAGAGGGGCCGCGAAGAGGCCGCCGCAGCCGCCACCGGAGCGGCGCCGCCCATGTCTCCACCGCGAGCTGATCCGAGCCGCGAGTGGAAGAAATCCAAAGTGAAGACGGAGGACCTGCTGACCCTCCTGAACAGTGGGTTCATCAGGGAGAAGGAAGTTGACATGTGGAGATCCGCCGCGGGAGATCCATATCCGATGGAGAAAGCCGAAAGATGAGATCCCGATGTTCTCGCGGTTCGTGGAGCGCGGTCTTGCGCTCCCGGCCAGCGATTTCATCAAGGGGCTGCTCGGGTACTACGGGATCGAGTACCTGAACCTGAACCCCAACGACATCTTCCACACGTCGGTCTTCGTCCACTTCTGCGAAGCCTTCCTCGGAATCAAGCCGCACTGGGTGCTTTTCGGAAGTTCTTCCGCGTCAAGCCGCAACCAAGTGCCTCCAACCCCGGGGTAGTCGGAGGAGCCGACATCCGGGGTCGAGGGAGGACGCGCGGAGCGCGTACTTGGCGTACAAACTTGTCGACTCCAACACGGACCGGAAGACCGGGTGGTTCTACATCACGAACCACCACCCGGCACCGCCGAAGCCGAGCGGACGGCAGCCCAGGCACCGTGAGTGGTGGAACACGGAGCCCACCATGCAAGAAGGAATCCAGCTCCCCGAGCTGCTAGCACGCGTCAAGGTGCTCAGGGAGGCGGGACTGAGGGCCGAACACGTGGCCTTCAGTTTCATGAAGCGCAGGATCCAGCCGCTGATGGCTCGGGAGACCCTGGGCTTCGAGTACACCGGTGACGACGACACGTCGCGGATGCCGGGAGGCGAGCTGGATGACAACGACATTGTCGAGAGGTTGTCGCGGATCTTCAAGGACATGCCGCCATACACGGCGTGCCCAGTCGAGGAGTACTCCGCCGCGCGCCCGCCCAAGGAGGTGAGTAGTCGTACTCCCCTAGTCGAGTAGTGTTTGCTTGTAGTGGAGTTGCTGACGTCTTGTGTCTTGCGTAGGATGATGTGAAGAGGTTCATCTCCGAGCCGCAACCGCCACCGAGCGGGATCGAGATCCCGGTGGAGGGGAAGGTGAAGGAGCGCCGCGAAGTCGGTGAAGGCAACGACACCGTCATCGTGGAAGATACCTCCGATGACGACGACGAAGACGAAGAGACGCTGCAGGACCGCTTCCAGCTGCGGTCGAGGTTTAGCCGCTCGGGCTTGCCTCATGTTTCGCTGGTACAAGACCCTCCGGCTAGCCTGGAGGCTAGCCTTGCTGCGCCGCCACGGAAGCCGCGCAACCCCGCCAGGAAGCGGGTGACGAAGAAGCTGAAGGTCTCGGAGACCACGCCTCAGGAGGTAAGTTGTCTTGAGCAGAGTAGTCGAGTACTCTTTGTTCGAGTACGCTTGCTGACGAGTAGTCTTCCTTGTATGCAGGCGGTGCCGCCAGCGGAGCCCGTCGAAGAGGGCGACGAGGGCGTGTGGTATACGGTGGGGGAACCGGCTGGAAATCGTAGTCCAGCCCCCACTGTTGAAGAACTCCTGGCGCAACTAGAGCGCCAACCCCCTGCTCTAGAAGAGAGCACAGGACCCGTGGCCACCGCCGTTGGAGAGGTGGTGGCCTTAGGAGCGCAGGAGACGTCTGCGCCGGCCGCCGCCGCCGTGGAGGAGGCAGTAGCCGCAGGGGCGGAGGGGGAGGCGCCTGCCGAGGGTGGACTGGTTGATATTGCCAGCATCCTCGGTGCTCCGGCCGTGACCATTGTCCGGTCGAACTTGTAAGTACCATATCCTCACGAGTAGTACTTGCTGCAGTAGTCGATCTTGTCTGACGACCCTCCGTGAATATATTCTGCAGAAAATCCACGGATCTGACCTGGGATGGGGAGGAGCCCTCGTCAGCGGTGGCGGAAGAAGTTGCGCCGCCCGCCGAAGAGACCACTCCCGCTGCCCAAGCGGTGACCGAGCCACTGGCTCCCGAAGCGCCGCTGCCGGAGGCCAGTGTAGTCGAAGGTGAGTACCCTTCGTGAAGCTGCGGGGCTCCAGGAGGAGTAGTCGTAGGTACTGATGCACATGTCGTTTTGTTGACAGGCGCTGAAGGTAGTGACATCCCTGCGGGGGTGCCTATGCAGAAGTTGGCACCAGAGGCCCCAGAGGCTGCGGAAGGAGCCCCCGAGCCCATGGAGGGAGTCGTCGAGAAGACCGCCGGGGGAGAGGCGGTCACCACGTCGCCAGAGATTGCTCTGGAGGTGGCTATCCGCTCCCCCGAGATCCAAGACGCAGAGCCCATCCGTGCTGCGCCGATGACGGAGGCCACCACGAATAGTCGCAGCGGGATAGAACTGCTCGCGGACGATCTCATCGAGCCGGCGATGGTGGCCAAGCATCTGGAGGCGATCCGTCAAGCCGAGCAATGGATGAAGGTGAGTAGTCGTAGCCTTTCGAGTAGTCAATCCTTTTTGCCGTTGAGTACTCGTCATGACTTGAGTTGTCTTGTGCAGGACGTCGCGGAGCGGTCCCGCGACAAGTCGAACCTGCTGCAGGGTTATGGCGACACCGTGCTCCGAGCCGAGGCCCTAGAGGAGCAGCTCGTGAAGTCGCGGAAGCACGCGGCTGCCATGCAGTCAAAGCTCGATGCCGCCTTCGCCAAGTACCACAACGACGTCATGGAGTTGCAGGCGAAGGGCGACGACTTGGTGCGGAAGAACAAAGTCCTCCGCAACAAGAACAAAGGTATACCCCTGATCTTGTCGTGTACTTGTTGGAAGTCGAGAGGCATCTGACCCGCTGTTGCGTTGCTGTGTTGCAGAGCTCGAAGGCCAGGTGGAGCAGCTGAAGGCCTCGGAGACGAGCATGAAGAACCTCTTCTACCGGGAGCAAGAAGCCCGCCAGGTACTCGAGCTCGACTACAAGGAACTCGCCTTCGAGTGCGAGAAGCATATGGAGCTGCGGATTGCTTCTGATAGGGATCTCGTCAACTGCTACAAATCTTTGCAGAAATTGAGGAGGCCGCTCTGCCGATCGCAAGGCTCCTGGTGCCGCACCCGGGCGGCCCCAAGATCGCTCCTCTGGTGGATCGCCTTCGTGAAGCTCCAAGCCGGCTGGCCGCCTACGTCAAGCATATGGCCAAGTCGATCCCAAGACAAGTCTTGGCCTTCATGAAGTCGTACTTCCCGAAGGCCCCAGTGGAGGTAGTCGCCGGCGGGGTAGCCGCCAACTGCTCCGATGAGCAGTATGCAGAGCTACTAGAGCAGATGGCCCCCATCGCGGAGCAGGTAGCCGAGAAGCTGAACCTCCAGTAGCCCTGTAATAAGTAGCTAGTAGCCATAGTTGTACAGGAAAACAATTGTAATGAATTGTTCAAGTATCAATGAAAGAAAATTTTCCAGCAATGAGTACTCGTAGTCGCGATCTCAGAGTGTGGAGCGCCCATCGTGGAGTGGGTGCGAGTAGTAGTACTCGACTTTAGTAGTCCCGTTGTAGGGAGTGGGCAGTAAATAAGTTGATGAATGATCAATCTTTATTACGAAGAAGTACACACAGGGTGGCCGGGGCCGTAGTTACAAAGTAGTCGGCCGGACCGGAGGCCGCTTCTGACTAAGTAGCGCCGGAGCGGGTAGCCGCTTACGGCGAGGTGATCCGTAGGTAGCCGTGTAGGTCGGATCGTAGATCCGTAAGTAGCCGCGCGGTGGATCTTGGAGTGTGGTCTCTTGGTAGACCGCTGCTAGAGTCCTTGACGCTCGTCGCGGCCCGGGATCCGTAGGTAGCCGCGGGGGCCGGATCTCGAGAGGAGTAGTTCGGAGGCCCGGAGCCGGGACCGGAGGCCGCTGACGGCGGAGGGGTGTTGATATAGTCGCGTAGACTTGAACCCCAGAGTAGTCGTGTAGACTAGGCGTAGAATCGACAGAGTTGGTCGACGTTCCACGAGTTGTTGACGTCTTCGCCTTCAAGTGTTTGGAGGCGGTAGGAGCCCGGTCCGGTCACTTTGGCCACGGTGAAGGGGCCTTCCCAGGGGGAGCTGAGCTTGTGAAGTCCTTCCGTGTTCTGGATACGGCGGAGGACAAGATCTCCAACGTTGAAGGAGCGTTCCTTGACGTTGCGATCATGGTAGCGTCGGATACCCTCTAGGTACCTTGCTAATTGGACGAGGGCAGCGCAGCGAGCTTCTTCGAGGCTGTCGATGTCAACTCATCTGCTGTCTTCTGAGACGCCTTCGTCGTAGTGCTCCACTGCTGGCGAGTTCCATATGACGTCGGCAGGGAGGATGGCTTCAGAGCCGTAGACCAGGAAGTAGGGGGATTGCCCTGTTGGCTTGGATGGTTGAGTCCGCAGCCCCCCAGAGTGCGTTGGGTAGTTCCTTGATCCACTTGCCCCCTTTGGAGTTAGCGGCGTCGTGTAGCCGCTTCTTGAGGGCGTCGAGCACCATCCCATTGGCGCACTCGACTTGTCCGTTGGCCCGTGGGTGGGCGGCGAGACGTATCGGACGTCAATCTCGGCCGTTCTCGCGGTACTCCCGGGCCGGTGGTTGTTGAAGTTGGACCCCGTGGTCCGTGATGATGCGGTGGGGTAGCCCATAGCGGTGTACGAGTTCATCCGGAAGTCGAGTACTCGTCGGCCTTGGGGCATGTGGCCAGGCCCGACCTCGATCCACTTGGTGAACTTGTCGATAGCCACCAGTACCCTGTTGAATCCTCCTGGCGCAGGTTGGCAGTGGTCCAATCATGTCGAGCCCCCAGCAGGCAAAGGGCCAGGTTGGCGGTATGGTGACTAGCTTGTAGGCTGGGACGTGTTCTTCGCTTGGCGAAATGTGACATCCTTGGCACCTTTTGACGAGTTCTTCGGCATCGCCCAGGGCTGTGGGCCAGTAGAATGCTCGCCGGAAGGCCTTGCTGACCAGCGTGCGTGAAGACGCGTGGTTGCCGCAGACGCCCTTGTGGATCTCCTCCAAGATGTCCTTGCCTTCTTCACGAGGGACGCACTTCATGAGTACTCCAGAAGATGCGCCCGCTTGTAAAGCTTGTCTCCGACGAGGACGTAAGACTTGGCGCGGCGGACGAGTTGTTCGGCTGCGTTCTTGTCGGAGGGGACCTTTTGCTCGGCGAGGTAGTCGATGAAGGGTTGCCTCCGGTCCACGTCAATCATCATGACCTCCTGCCCGGTGGTGGATGGGGGCGGGACGGTGGTCGGTGGCGCCGGCTCCGGAATCGATGGCGCGTGAAGCTCGTGGACGAAGACGCCCGCTGGTACTTGAGCGCGGGTGGATCCAAGCTTCGAGAGGACGTCCGCTGCAACGTTGTTGTCGCGGACGATGTGATGGAACTCGAGACCATAGAATTTGTTCTCGAGCTTGCGGACTTCTAGGCGATGGCGTCCATGTTCTCCTTGTTGCGGTCCCGGGACTTGTTGACTTGGTTGATGACCCCGCGCGGAGTCGCCAGTAGACTAGTAGGCGCTTGATGCCCGGTGAAGCCGCGAGGCGGGCCCGTGTAGGAGAGCTTCGTACTCGGCTTCGTTGTTTGAGACCTTCCGGAAGATGCGGGACGTACTTGAGTTGTTCGCCCGTTGGAGAGATCGGGGGTACCCCGCACTGCGCCCTCGAGGTTGAGTGAGCCATCAAAGTACATCACCCAATGCTCTGGTCGCACGGTGGGAGTAGGCAGCTGGTTCTCCCGCCACTCTGCCATGAAATCGACTAGAGCCTGCGACTTGATGGCTGTGCGTGGCTTGAAGTCGATGGTGAGGGTGCCGAGCTCGACAGCCCACTTGGAAATTCTTCGGTGGCGTCTTGGTTCCTCGGGATGTCGCCGAGCGGGTAGTCGGTGACGACGGAGACCGATTACTCACCGGAAGTAGTGTCGTAGCTTTCGCGAGGTGATGAGTAGAGCGTACGGGAGCTTCGCACGGGCGATAGCGAGCCTTGGACTCGATAGAACCTCGGCCGACGAAGTAGGCGGGGCGGCCCCCGGGCCCGGGTAGGCGTGGCGGTCATCCCGCCGCTCGACAACGATGGCGATCGACCGGTGAGTAGTCGCAACTAGGTAGAGCGATGTTGCTCGCCCTTGTGAGGAGCCGTGAGGATTGGTGGCTTTGACGAAGTCCTTGAGCCGGGCAAGGGCTTGATCCGCCTCCCGGAGTCCACACGAACTTCTCGTGATGCTTGAGTAGTTTGAAGAAGGGGAGGCCCCGTTCTCCTAGCCTCGAGATGAATACGTTCAATGCCGCCATGCACCCCGTCGGCTTACGGACGTCTTTGATGCTCGTGGGAGCTTTCATGCTTTGGTGATGGCGGAGATCTTCTCGGGGTTGGCTTCAATGCCGCGTTTGCTGATGATGAAGCCGAGTAGTTTGCCCGAAGGGACGCCGAAGACGCACTTGTTCGGGTTGAGCTTCCAGTGGTACTCGCGTAGCGATGCGAAGGTCTCTTCAAGGTCGTCGATGAGGGTACTCGGAGTTCTGGTTTTGACAACCACGTCATCCACGTAAGCCTCGACGTTCTTGTTGAGTTGCCGCTTGAAGCGAGCCCGGATGGCCCGTTGATAGGTAGCGCCGGCGTTCTTCAACCCGAATGACATGGTCGTGTAGCGATACGCGCCAAACGGGGTGATGAACACGGTCTTTCCTGGTCTTCCTCCTTGATTGCGATCCGGTGGTACCGGAGTAGCGGTCGAGGAAGCAAAGCAGGTCGCAGCCCGCCGTGGAGTCGATGACTTGATCAATCTGCGGCAACCCGAAGGGGTCCTTGGGGCAGTGCTTGTTGAGGTCGGTGTAGTCGACGCACATCCTCCACTCGTTCGAGTTCTTCTTGCGGACGAGGACGGGGTTGGCGAGCCACTCAGGATGAAAAACTTCTCTGATGAAGCCAGCTGCGAGTAGCTTGGCGAGCTCCTTCTTGATTGTAACGCCCGCGTTTTTAGCCAAAAATAAATCACCCAGTAAAGCATGTGTATTCTCAAAACCGACCCGCCGAGCTTAATTATCAATCAAATCCTAGCCACTGCTCTCTCTCTCTCTCTCTCCCCGACGCGCGTGCCGCGATTCCCGCCGGCGCCGCACCTCGGTCGCGCCCCAGCGCACCTTCCCAACGCCGCGGTCGGCCACCGGCCGGGAATCCCGCGCACGCCGCGGTCCCGCCGGCCGGTCCGCCCCGCCGTCGTCGTCATCCCGAAAATCCCGCCGACACCCGGAAAATGGAAAACCCCGCAAAACCCTCCCCTAATTCCCTAACAATTTTTCCTAACTCTCTAACAAATTTTCCAATCTTTTCCCTATTTTTCCCATTTTCCTTTTTTTTCCCCCTCCTTTCTTCCTTTTTCTTTTTCCCTTTCCTTTTTCTTTTCCTTCTTTCCTTTCCTCTCTCTTCTTCCTCCTCTCGCTCCACCTCCCCGGCCACGCGCCGCCCCCCCTTCCCGCGGCCAGCCCCCGACCAGAGTTGACCCCGGGCCCGCACCCCCCGCCGCGGCGCGGAGGGCCGGCCGGCCGACCGCACGCCGGCCCGCGCGCCGCCGCCGCACCGTGTGACCCCCCCTCCTCCTTCTTCCCCCCCCCCCCCCCGCATTCAACCACGCCGCGCGGCGCCGCCCGGCCGGCCGGCCGGCGGCGTGCCGTGCCCGCCGCACGGGCCCGCGAGGCCGACCGCGACGGCCACCAGAGCACGCCACCGTTCCTCCCTCCCTCTATCCTCACTGCCCGAGGCCCAGGACGAAAAGACCCATCCATGGCGCCGGCGACGAAGCCGAGCCGTCACCTCCGGCCACCACTGCCGCCTGCCCGCGCTACACACTGCAAGAGTTGACCCGTACCAAGCCGACGCGACGCCGGTCACCGCAAAGAGCTGGCCGGAGTTCGCGAAGCTCCCCGAGCTCGCCGGCGGTCTCGCCGGAAGGGGAAAATATCTCTCCCCCTCGAACCGACCTTCGCCGCCTATTTAAGGCCGGCGCCACCACCGTCTCGCCACACCGCACCGCAAGCTAGCTTGAGCCATTCCCTGAGCCCCAACGCGCCGCCGCCGCCAGTAGCGCCGCCGCCACCCACTGACCGCCGTTGAGCCACTCCTACCGAGCCCCAATCGCCCAAGGTGAGAGCGGGGGATAAGATCCTCCCTTTCCCCTCTCCATTTTCCCCCACCTCTAGGCCGCCACCGTGGACGGGAGCCGCCGGCGGGACCCCCGCCGGCCGGCCACGCCGCGCCTCTCCCCTCCTCCCGTTCGTGTTCGAGTGGGGGGGGGGGAGGAAGGAGGCCGTTTTGCGATTAGGTCCCCCGACCTCTTCCCTTAACCAAGCCCCTTTATATTATTACATTCCTTTTTCCAAAATAACCCTAAGATTAATAATTAATTACTGATTGAACCTTAAATAAGTTACAAACAGACCCTAAACCAACTTATGTGGCCATCAACACACCCTCTTCCATTATTAGGAAATTACCAATAGGTCCTTAATGTCTATAATCCCTCCTTAACCTAGCTTTTCGTACACGCCCTTCCTTCCCGGTTAAGACCAAACCCCACCGCGCCTATATATATCCCTTCTCCGCTCATTTCCCCTCCCCGAGCTCGACCGGAACCATGAGTGCTAATGTTGCTTGCTGGTGTGTGTGAATGCCTTAGCCGACGGAGTAGACGAAGTAAGGTACCCCGAGCCGGAGGTCGGAGCCGACTACTGCGAGCAGGAGCCCGAGGTCCCGGACGCCGAGCCGCACTCCCGAAGACTTCGAAGACGGCAAGTTCAACCTCCCCTTTGATGCATGCTTCTGTCCTAGTTTTATAAATATACCCTTATATCCGTTTTATAAATTGCATATTGTTTTACTGCAAAACATGGTAGGATAGCCACCCATGATTGCTATGATTGAACCTTGTTTTGGCCTAAATGAGTGCTTTAAAAATTGTGTGCGTGCCTTCAAAATGTGTGAGTGCATTAAAAGTGGGAATGGGATATTTTGGAAAATGAGTACAGATCTGGGTAGACGGGATGGACGTGTGTGTCGGAGTTTGGGTAAGCTCGTACTGTGTGGTTGAGCGTGTTGGGAGTTGTCCATCTTGTCGGTTAAGGACCGGGTTGCGTGACATCTCACACGACCCAAATCATCGTACAACCACTCGACCGTTGTATGTGGCAACGGCTTAGCATAAACCCCACTAGTTAATCTACTTGCCATCGGGTGTGCGGGTGAGCGAGCGGGAGACCAAGGAGTCGGGGTACGCTGCCGTGTGAGGTACGCCCCGGTTATGTGGGATAACCCCTTGGGTGCTTCCGTGGTGGCTCGTAGTGTTAGCTAAGGTGGGTAACGGCTATGATAGGATCCGTACCGCGCCGAGGTGTCCGTGTGACGGTACCCTACTTGTGGGTAAAGATGTACAACCTCTCGCAGAGTGTCAAACCTATTCGGATAGCCGTGTCCACGGTATTGGACGAGTCACGGTGTGGTCACAAAAACTAGTGTTTGGGATGGGATGCTTTCTGGCGTGAGTTGTTTTCCGGGTGAAGGGTGTGGCTGTGTGCCTGGGCTACGACGGATGGGAAATCCGGTAGTTCCACACTGGTTTTACCTAAAACAGTTGAGTCATTTTGGTTACAAAAATGATTTGCGAAAACCTTTTTGAAATGAACCCCTGCATGTGTAAGTTTGCAAAATAAACCTTAACCTGATCCTTGTTATACCTTATGCATGATCTCGCTTATAAGCCCCTCCGTGGGTGGGGTTGGATTTCCTGAGTACGTATGTGCTCACCCTTGTTTTACTAACTATTTTACGAGAGGAGGATCCCGATTACATTCCGAGAAGACGTTGAGTAGGTCATTGCCCTACACCCAACCGTGCTCGTGTACCGGGGCCCTACCTAAAGCTTCCATGGTGTGGTACTGCGAGGAGGCTATGGAAGCCTTCGCTATCGTAGTATGGTCGCTAGCGTTTGTGTTGTTCATTGTAGCGTTGGCACTACCGTGCCCTTTACGTAACCGTAATGTAAAAGACCGATTCCACCTTGTTGTAATAAATGTGCTACCAGCCTCACGGGATCGGTATTTGTGTCACATTTGGTCACCTCGATGAGGGGACGCTTCGGGTGGTATCGAGCCGTAGGTTGGCCGTAGGACATGACCCTAGGATACGAGACCTCCTCTCGGCCCTCTCTAACCTTTCCTTTGCTAAACTCACCTTTTCCCAAATCCTTACCTTGATTCTTGCCTTGTTTCCGGATGCCTAACCCCGAGTGGAACGGAGGAATTTGCCCCGTCCGGCCCCGGCCTCCCTAACTCCGTTGCTACTCGGCCTAGAGCGCGTCGGAGTAAGGGACCCGCCGGAGTTCGTCTACGGGAGTACGAACGCTTCGGCACCCCTTCGGTGTAGGCTGCCGATCTTTGTGGGAAGAAGCACGCTTTACCCCGACATTGAGCCATGGTTCGTCAACGTCACCGGTTTTCGCTTTGCCGACACCTACCCCAAGGTCCGCTCGGAAGGCCTCGCGTCGGCCTACGAGTGGTTTACGACGGCACCTCCGAAGGACTCCAATGGGATTCTTTCCACCCTCCGGAGGAAGAGGACGCTCGTGGATTGATCGCATGAGAGGTCTAGAACGAGAGGAAGAAGACTTAGAAGAGGCGCTTTCCCACCTATCCATATACCTCGGAGGCCTAGACCACCTTTATCGGGAGCAAGCCCGGCGGTGCAAGCAGATCGACGGAGCGGAAAGAGCAGAACAGAGGATAGAACTAGAAAGAGTAAAGACAACCATAGCAGAAGTTGAACGACACAACATGGCGCAAGACTACCTCAGGGAAAAAGAACGTTCGGAGAAGTTTTGGGATGAGCTCCAAAGGGAACGTAGAAGGCGAAGAAGAGAAGCCGACTTGGATGAAGAAGAACCCGAAGAAACCCACTGGGACAAAGGGACCCAGACTGAAGATGAGATACTGGAGCAAGATCTCCCACTAAAGAAGCGCCGTATCCAGCTAGAGGAAGAGTCACCATGAGGATAAGACTAGGGTTTAGGCTAGAGACTGAGTCCTAGTAATAATAAGTGTACCCCTAAGGATGTACCCCAACCCTCCTACTAAATAAAGTTATCCATCTCTTGTACCCCACCACAACCTGTTCAACCCTATCTTTGTTTTCAGATGGCGGAAGATGGATGGACCCAAGGCGTGTGCCGGGGAGGAGCCTCGGTTTTGCTCGCTGCTCATCCACTCCCCGGAGCGCCTCGGTATCCCCGAGCGCCCTAGGTACTACGGCAGAGAGTACGAGCAACTCGGCACTCTTCGCCGTAGAGTGGTCCTCTCCGTCGCTAGAAGCAACCGCCACACCAACATCGAGCCGTGGCGCGTGACCGCCACGGGGGTTCCGACACGGGATACCTATCCCTTGGCCCTCGAAAAAGCCCTCCGCTACCCGTGCCGAATCTACGAAGAGCACCTCGTCCCCACACCGATGAGGTACTTCCCTCCCGCCATCGGGACCCCGGTTTGGCGGTGCCCGCATGAGGAACTTGGAGCGACGCCGCCACCAAGAAGACTCGCTATACCACGTAGTCGCCTACCTTGTCTCCCCGGACAAGCTCTTTGATGACCAGGCCGGACACTTGAGGGAACGGATCGGCCGGGCCGAGCAAGCCGAAGTCACGGTGCGGATGCACCAAGTCCGAGTGGCTCAAGCCGAAGCGAGGACCGCGGCGGCCATAAGCGGTGAAGCCGTTGCCCGGGAAAGCCTCGAAGGATCCAGGGACCAACGCATGCAAGAATGGACCCACGGCGGAACGCCCGTTCCGGCCATTGGAGAACCTCAAGTCCCGCCGGGAACACCCCCGGTAGGATGGGGAGGAGCCATAGAAGTCCCCACCGGCCACCACCAACAGTCACTGAAACCCCAACAGCTACCACCGAAGCCGCAGCACAACCTCAGGAAAACGGAGACCCCGAAGGAGGAAACGATGACGAGCTGCTCATCCCGCTGGAAGAACACTCGACCCCAGAAGACAGCTCTCCTCGCGAGTAGTGTGCCCCAAGACCCAGGGAATGAAGCCGTACCGGTCCAAGTCGCGCCCTTAGTCCTTAGCCGTGTAATGTGTCCGCGTAGTCGGATGTATCCTCCTCACTAGTTTGTAATAAAAACTTGTTTGAGCTTGCTTGTTTGCTATATGCTTGTTGTGTGCTTACGGCGGAATAAACCCCGCCTTTTCAAAAGAAATCCGTTATAATCCACTTAAACATCACATAAAACTAGATCTCTTAGAAACCCGCTTCTTTACGGATGGTTTCCGGGCGCCCGTCGGGACCCACCGATCGGATGCCGAGGGATCGCAAGCCGATCCGGAGGGAGCGTCTCCCCGAACAAGAAGTTAACCAAAATGAAGATGGAGGAGAGAACGTGGTCCTGCCACCACCACCCCCTCCTATTGACTTGGCTCAAGTCTTGGCCAACCAGACGGTCTTGATGGAGGCTATCTTCAATGCCATCAATCGTCCAAGACCCCGTGCCATGAGCATGAACGAGAAGCTGATCGAGTTCCTCAGGACTAAGCCGCCCACCTTCAGCGGGTCGGTGAATCCTCTGCGGATGCGACGATTGGCCGAGAGCCATCTCGAGGGAACCGGAGCCCCTCCCTTTGCGAGGACCATGACAAGGTTCTCTCGGCGGCTCACCAACTCACGGGACGGCCCTAGCTTGGTGGGAGAATTACCGCGCTGGCGCCCAAGGATCCCTCCGCCATCACATGGGATGAATTCGTGGAGGAGTTCCGCCGCTACCACATCCCGCAGGCTACCCCCGAAGCGGAAGGCGGATGAGTTCCGCGAACTCCGCCAAGGCAACATGTACGTGGAGGAGTACACGTACCGGTTCATAGAGCCGGCACGCTATGCCCCCGAGGAGGTGGATAAAGACTCCAAAAAGCAAGAGATGTTCAAGAAGGGGCCGACTCGGAACCGAGGACACCGCCGACTCCTCGGATTTACCCGACTTTAATACCCTCATGAACATGGCGATCCTCACGGAGAGAGCAAGGGCCGAAGAAAAGAAGGAGAACAAGCGCAAATTCATGGAGCACAAGGCCAAGCGACAAGAGCGGTCCCGAGAGGCCGAGAAACTTTGGACACCCCATGTCCGGGTTCCAAGCTCCGATGCGATGCTGAACCCAAACCCAAGCCACAAGCTCACAAGCCCCCGAGCCCCGCTTCAAGCCCTCCTACAACGAGAATACCATGAAGCCCCCACGAGAACAACACCGGCCGGATCACTACCAACAACAACAACAACGGCTCCCGAGTGTGTTTCAACTGCCGGAAACCGGGCACTTCATCGCCAAGCTTGTCCCTATGCTAAAAAGCCGGCCACCACCACCTACTCCAACTCGGTAAACGGACCAAGGCCACTTGCGTCGAGAGCCAACCGCATGCCGGTGCGCGGCAACAACGGCTTCGGCAACAACCCCAACAACCGGCGGATGAGACGGCCCCGGCGGTCGTATGGACGCGCCGGTGAATCACATCAATGCGCAAGAGGCGCAAGAAGCACAAGGAGTGGTACTCGGTGAGTTCTGGTCGGCTCGCTCTTGGCCACCATCTTGTTCGATTCGGGAGCATCACACTCATTCATATCCTCAAGCTTTGTGGAAAAGCATAGCATACCCACGGTACTACTAAAAGCACCCCTAATAACTCGAACGCCGGAGGCGACATTAATCGTCAACCGGGATGCCCCCGGGTAAGGATTATTTTAAGTGGGGTAGAGTTTCTAGCGGACACGGTAGTACCGAAATCCAAGGGGATAGATGTGATCCTTGGTATGGACCGGTTAAGCCAACACCGGGGCCTCATAAGCCGCGCCGATAAAGTAGTACACCGACCAACCCGGACGGGATACAAGTGACTCGCCACACCCGGGACACGGGCGGATATAATGGTTTTCAACATAGAAGCCAAGTCCATAGAAGACGTCCCGGTAGTACGAGAATACCCGGATGTGTTCCCCGAAGAACTCCCGGGAATGCCACCCGACGGGACATAGAGTTCGTGATCGACCTTATCCCCGGAACCTCTCCCATAGCCAAGAGGCCCTATAGGATGGCGGCCCCGAGTTGGCGGGAATTGAAAAAGCGGCTAGCGAGCTCCCGGCGAAGTGGGTTCATCAGACCAAGTTCATCACCATGGGGAGCCCCAGTGCTTTTCGTGGAGAAGAAGGATAAGAGCATGAGGATGTGTGTGGACTATCGCTCGCTGAACGAGGTCACTATTAAGAACAAGTACCCTCTTCCCAGAATAGATGACCTGTTTGACCAACTAAAGGGAGCCAAGTATTTCTCGAAGGTGGATCTAAGATCAGGGTATCACCAACTCAAGATCAGGGAAAGTGACATCCCCAAGATCGCCTTTGTCACTCGCTACGGGCAATATGAGTTCACGGTGATGTCCTTTGGACTAACCAATGCCCCGGCGTACTTCATGAACCTCATGAATAAGGTGTTCATGGAGGAATTGGACAAGTTTGTCGTGGTCTTCATTGACGACATACTTGTTTACTCCAAGAGTGTGGAGGAGCATGAACAACATCTTCGAGTGGTGCCGGGAAAATTGAGGGCACACAAGCTATACGCCAAGTTCGGCAAGTGTGAATTTTGGCTAGAGAAGATATCCTTCCTTGGGCACATATTGACCGCGAAGGAGTAGTCGTAGACCCCGGGAAAGTTGAGACAGGTCTCCAACCGGCGCAACCCACCAACGTAAGTGAGATCGGGGAGTTTCCTAGGTTTAGCGGGTACTACGGAGGTTTATCGAGGGATTCTCCAAGATCGCCGGCCCATGACGTAGCCGCTTAAGAAAGAGAAGAAGTTTAACCGGACCGAAGCTGCGAAAGAAGCTTCCAAGAGTTGAAGAAGAGGTTGACCACGGCCCCCGGTGCTAACCCCCGCCGACATTCAACGGGACTTTGTCGTATATTGCGACGCCTCCCGACAGGGGTTGGGATGTGTGCTCATGCAAGATGGGAAGGTAGTGGCATACGCCTCCCGTCAGCTCAAACCCCATGAGCAGAACTATCCTACCCATGATCTGGAGTTTGCAGCCGTAGTGCATGCCCTGAAGATATGGAGACATTACTTGATCGGGAACAAGTGTGAAATCTACACAGACCACAAGAGTCTAAAGTACATCTTCACTCAGCCCGACCTGAACCTAAGGCAGAGAAGATGGCTAGAGCTAGTCAAGGACTACAACCTAGAAATTCACTACCACCCCGGGAAGGCCAACGTGGTAGCTGATGCCCTAAGTCGGAAAACCTACGAGAAGGCAGCACCCAAGAGTGCCCGACCGTACAAGAGGAGATGGCCCGACTCAACGTACACATCGTTCCCCAAGGCTACGTCCGCCAGCTGAGTGTTCAGCCTACCCTAGAAGAGAAGATCCGGAAGGCCCAAGAAACCGATGAAGATCTAATGAGGATCCGCAAGCATACCGGAGAAAACAAGGCCCCTGACTTCAGGGTAGATGACCAAGGCACCCTGTGGTACAAGAACAGGATATGCGTGCCCAAAGGTGGAGAATTCCGACAGACCATCATGGATGAGGCACACAACTCAGCCTACTCCATTCACCCGGGATCCACCAAGATGTACATGGACTTAAAGCGAAGTGCGGTGGAATGGGATGAAGGCGGACATTGCACGGTTCGTCGCCCACCGCGACACTTGTCGAGGATCAAAGCCGAACATCGAAGCTGCGCAGGATTGTTGCAACCTTTGCCAATCCCGGTGTGGAAGTGGGACGAGATAGGTATGGACTTCATAGTAGGGTTGCCAAGGACTCAGAAGGGACATGACTCCATATGGGTAATCGTGGACCGACTCACCAAAGTCGCTCACTTTTTACCTGTACGGACCACTTATGGTGGAGAGAAATTGGCGAAACTCTACATAGAAAATATAGTGAAGCTGCATGGAGTGCCTAGCAGAATAGTCTCAGACAGAGGGACCCAGTTCACCTCTAGGTTCTGGAAAAGCTTGCACAAAGCCATGGGCACCAAGCTAGACTTCAGCTCAGCATACCACCCACAGACAGACGGGCAGACCGAAAGGGTGAATCAAATTTTGGAAGATATGTTGAGAGCCTGCGTCCTCACCTACGGCAAGGATTGGGAGCAGAGCCTGCCGTATGCGGAATTTTCCTACAACAACGGCTACCAAGCAAGTCTGGGAATGTCGCCATTCGAAGCACTATACGGGAGAAAATGCAGGACACCCCTGATGTGGTCGGAAGTAGGAGAGCGTGCCCTGGTTGGGCCCGCGCTGATAAAAGAAGCCGAGGAGCGAGTAGCAGACATCCGAGAAAAATTGAAAGCCGCTCAGTCCCGACAGAAGAGCTACGCAGACAAGAGAAGGCGTGAAGCGAGCTTCAACCCAGGAGATTTCGTCTACCTCAAGGTTTCACCTATCCGAGGGACTCGAAGATTTCAAGTGCACGGAAAGTTGGCCCCTCGGTACATCGGCCCGTATAAAGTGCTCAAGAGAGTCGGAGCAGTAGCATATCGACTGGAGCTACCCGAGGAGATGGCAGATATACACCCAGTATTCCACATCTCTCAGCTACGCCGATGTCTGAAGGTTCTGGAAGAAAAACGAGTACCGGTGGAGACCATCGATCTACAACCAGACCTTAGGTACCAGGAAGTGCCCGTCAAGATCTTAGACACTGTGGTCAAGCGTACAAGGACGACCGAAGTACGGGTGTGCAGAGTCCAATGGAGTAGACACGGAGTGGAAGAAGCTACATGGGAACGGGAGGACGCACTGAGGAAAGAATTCCCCCACCTATTCAAGACTTAGCCGAATCTCGAGGACGAGATTCATTTTAAGTGGGGTAGGTTTGTAACGCCCGCGTTTTTAGCCAAAAATAAATCACCCAGTAAAGCATGCGTATTCTCAAAACCGACCCGCCGAGCTTAATTATCAATCAAATCCTAGCCACTGCTCTCTCTCTCTCCCCGACGCGCGTGCCGCGATTCCCGCCGGCGCCGCACCTCGGTCGCGCCCCAGCGCACCTTCCCAACGCCGCGGTCGGCCACCGGCCGGGAATCCCGCGCACGCCGCGGTCCCGCCGGCCGGTCCGCCCCCGCCGTCGTCGTCATCCCGAAAATCCCGCCGACACCCGGAAAATGGAAAACCCCGCAAAACCCTCCCCTAATTCCCTAACAATTTTTCCTAACTCTCTAACAAATTTTCCAATCTTTTCCCTATTTTTCCCATTTTCCTTTTTTTTCCCCCTCCTTTCTTCCTTTTTCTTTTTCCCTTTCCTTTTTCTTTTCCTTCTTTCCTTTCCTCTCTCTTCTTCCTCCCTGCTCCACCTCCCTGGCCACGCGCCTGCCCCCTTCCCGCGGCCAGCCCCCGACCAGAGTTGACCCCGGGCCCGCACCCCCCCCCGCGGCGCGGAGGGCCGGCCGGGCCGACCGCACGCCGGCCCGCGCCCCGGCCGCCGCACCCGGTGACCCCCCTCCTCCTTCTTTCCCCCCCCCCCCCCGCATTCAACCACGCCGCGCCGGCGCCGGCCCGGCCGGCCGGGCAGGCGGCGTGCCGTGCCGCCGCACGGCCCGCGAGGCCGACCGCGACGCCACCGCAGCACGCCACCGTTCCTCCCTCCCTCTATCCTCACCTTGCCCGAGGCCCGGGACGAAAAGACCCATCCATGGCGCCGGCGACGAAGCCGAGCCGTCACCTCCCGCCACCACCGCCGCCCCTCGCCCGCGCTACACACTGCAAGAGTTGACCCGTACCAAGCCGACGCGACGCCGGTCACCGCAAAGAGCTGGCCGGAGTTCGCGAAGCTCCCCGAGCTCGCCGGCGGTCTCGCCGGAAGGGGAAAATATCTCTCCCCCTCGAACCGACCTTCGCCGCCTATTTAAGGCCGCGCCACCACCGTCTCGCCACACCGCACCGCAAGCTAGCTTGAGCCATTCCCTGAGCCCCAACGCGCCGCCGCCGCCAGTAGCGCCGCCGCCACCCACTGACCGCCGTTGAGCCACTCCTACCGAGCCCCAATCGCCCAAGGTGAGAGCGGGGATAAGATCCTCCCTTTCCCCTCTCCATTTTCCCCCACCTCTAGGCCGCCACCGTGGACGGGAGCCGCCGGCGGGACCCCCCGCCGCCGGCCACGCCGCGCCTCTCCCCCTCCTCTCGTTACGTGTTCGAGTGGGGGGGGAGGAAGGAGGCCGTTTTGCGATTAGGTCCCTGACCTCTTCCCTTAACCAAGCCCCTTTATATTATTACATTCCTTTTTCCAAAATAACCCTAAGATTAATAATTAATTACTGATTGAACCTTAAATAAGTTACAAACAGACCCTAAACCAACTTATGTGGCCATCAACACACCCTCTTCCATTATTAGGAAATTACCAATAGGTCCTTAATGTCTATAATCCCTCCTTAACCTAGCTTTTCGTACACGCCCTTCCTTCCGGTTAAGACCAAACCCCACCGCGCCTATATATATCCCTTCTCCGCTCATTTCCCCTCCCCGAGCTCGACCGGAACCATGAGTGCTAATGTTGCTTGCTTGTGTGTGTGAATGCCTTAGCCGACGGAGTAGACGAAGTAAGGTACCCCGAGCCGGAGGTCGGAGCCGACTACTGCGAGCAGGAGCCCGAGGTCCCGGACGCCGAGCCGGCACTCCCCGAAGACTTCGAAGACGGCAAGTTCAACCTCCCCTTTGATGCATGCTTCTGTCCTAGTTTTATAAATATACCCTTATATCCGTTTTATAAATTGCATATTGTTTTACTGCAAAACATGGTAGGATAGCCACCCATGATTGCTATGATTGAACCTTGTTTTGGCCTAAATGAGTGCTTTAAAAATTGTGTGCGTGCCTTCAAAATGTGTGAGTGCATTAAAAGTGGGAATGGGATATTTTGGAAAATGAGTACAGATCTGGGTAGACGGGATGGACGTGTGTGTCAGGAGTTTGGGTAAGCTCGTACCTGTGTGGTTGAGCGTGTTGGGAGTTGTCCATCTTGTCGGTTAAGGACCGGGTTGCGTGACATCTCACCTGACCCAAATCATCGTACAACCACTCGACCGTTGTATGTGGCAACGGCTTAGCATAAACCCCACTAGTTAATCTACTTGCCATCCGGTGTGCGGGTGAGCGGCGGGGGAGACCAAGGAGTCGGGGTACGCTCCGTGTGAGGTACGCCCCGGTTATGTGGGATAACCCCTTGGGTGCTTCCGTGGTGGCTCGTAGTGTTAGCTAAGGTGGGTAACGGCTATGATAGGATCCGTACCGCGCCGAGGTGTCCGTGTGACGGTACCCTACTTGTGGGTAAAGATGTACAACCTCTCGCAGTGTCAAACCTATTCGGATAGCCGTGTCCACGGTATTGGACGAGTCACGGTGTGGTCACAAAAACTAGTGTTTGGGATGGGATGCTTTCTGGCGTGAGTTGTTTTCCGGGTGAAGGGTGTGGCTGTGTGCCTGGGCTACGACGGATGGGAAATCCGGTAGTTCCACACTGGTTTTACCTAAAACAGTTGAGTCATTTTGGTTACAAAAATGATTTGCGAAAACCTTTTTGAAATGAACCCCTGCATGTGTAAGTTTGCAAAATAAACCTTAACCTGATCCTTGTTATACCTTATGCATGATACTGCTTATAAGCCCCTCCGTGGGTGGGGTTGGATTTGCTGAGTACGTATGTGCTCACCCTTGTTTTACTAACTATTTTACAGAGGAGGATCCCGATTACATTCCAGAAGACGTTGAGTAGGTCATTGCCCTACACCCAACCGTGCCTGTGTACCAGGGCCCTACCTAAAGCTTCCATGGTGTGGTACTCTGAGGAGGCTATGGAAGCCTTCGCTATCGTAGTATGGTCGCTAGCGTTTGTGTTGTTCATTGTAGCGTTGGCACTACCGTGCCCTTTCTGTAACCGTAATGTAAAAGACTGATTCCACCTGTTGTAATAAATGTGCTACCAGCCTCCTGGGACTGGTATTTGTGTCACATTTGGTCACCTCTGATGAGGGGACGCTTCATTGATGGCGTCCCGTCTGTCGTCGGCAAAACGTCGGAGGTGTTGTCGCTTAGGGGTGGCCTTTGGATCGACGTTGAGGCAGTGCTCAATCAGCTCCCTGGGCACTCCTGGCATGTCCGCTGGCTTCCACGCGAAGATGTCGCGGTTAGCCCGAAGAAAGCTGATGAGCGCGTCTTCCTATTTGGGGTCGAGGCCGGCCCCGATGGTGGTGGTCTTGCTGGGGTCGCCTGTTCCGAGGTCGACCGTCTTGACGAGTACCTCCTCAGGTGGCTGAGACTTGTTGGCGTTGTCACACTTCTCTGGGATGTCGAGTTCACTTGTAGCAAGCTTCTTCGACGCGGCGTAGACCTCCATCATCGCGTTGGGTACTTGGTTTGTGGAAGCGATCGCCACGGCTTCTGTGTCGCAGTCGTGGGAGATCTTCAAGTCCCCTTGGAGGGAGAGTACACCGACTCGGACTTGGCATCTTGAGTACCAAGTAGGTGTAGTGGGGCACCGCCATGAACTTGGCGATGGCCGGTCCGCCGAGGATGGCGTGGTAAGAGGTCTCGAAATCCGCGACCTCGAATTTGATGTACTCGGTGCGGTAGTTGTCCCGAGACGCCCCGAAGGTAATCGGCGCACCACTGAGCCCAGTGAGATAGCCGCGTTGCCTGGGACGATGCCGTAGAAGGGCGTGCTGCTCTTGGTGAGCATGGGGGTGACGTCGAGCTTATTTTTCTTCAAGGTTTTGGTGAAGAGGACGTTGAGCCCGCTTCCACCGTCGATGAGCACCTTGTTGAGCTTGGAGCCCGCCACCGTTGGCTTCAGGACGAGGGGGAACCGTCCCCGGTTCGGAGAAGCCGGTCCATTGGTCCGCGCGGGAGAAGGTGATGGGTACCTCCGACCACCCGAGAGGGGGTCGGGACCGCCGGCTCAATGGACATTACTTCGCGACGGTAGCCTTCGCTCCCGCTCGTCGGGTAGTCCGCCGAAGAGGACATTGACGGTCTTCTCGGGTTCTTGGAAGTCGTTGTTGTCGCCGTCCTTCTTCTTGCCCTTTTGGTCGTGAGGGTGCGGTGGCTCCGGAGTATCCTTGAGTGCATGCCTGAGCTGGTAGCACTGCTCGGTAGTGTGGTTGCCGTTTGGATGCCACGGGCACTTCTCCTTCGGCGAGGTCTTTGAAACCGCCGTAGTTCTTCTTCGAGTTCCCTTTCGCAGGGCGCTGGATAGCCGCGACGGTGTTATCTGGCTTGCGCTTGCGGTTGGGACCCGAGTAGTTGCTGTTGTTGTTGTTATTGCGTCCGCCTTGGTTTGCATTGCCGCCGCCGCCGCCCTGGTTCTGCTTGGACTTGCCGCGGATGGCATCGTATTTGGCGTTGGCCTTGTCCTCTTCATCCGCCCAGGACGTGATCATGTCCTTGAGGTGGGGGATGGACCTGGGGCGGCGACGACCGAAGTCCTTGAAGGTGCGGCGATGGTAGAGGCCGTCCTGGAAGAGGTCGATGACCTCCTTGTCGGTGACGTCGACGACGGTAGCGCGCTTGTCGAAAAAGCGGCGCATGTACTTGCGGAGGGTCTCACCCCGTTCCTGCTTGATCATGGCCAGGTCCATGCGAGTACCTGAACGTCCCATGGCGCCCACGAAGTTGCTCGTGAACCGCTCCTTGAGTCGGTCCCACTTGTCGATCGAGTGCCCGTCGAGCGACTCGAGCCATGTGAGCGGTGCTTGGTCCGGACGAAGGGGAAGTAGAGGCATTTGGTGTCGCCGTTGCCGCCGCCGTTCTCGATGGAGAGGGCGTAGCATCGGAGCCACCGGATAGGATCTCGCTTCGCGTCGTACTTGGTGATCCCCAAAGGCTTGAACTTGTCGGGGAGGAGTAAGTTGCGAAGTCGAGGTGAGAAGGCGGGGAAGCCGTCGCCCTCGCCGGCGGTGGTCGACTTCTTCCGCCGCGGCCTCCTCAATCTTCCGGGGAGCGTCGTACCCGCCGTGCGAGGCGCCGGAGGCGTGGTCGTCGCGTGGCCTCGGCCGCCCTCGACCGCCGCCTCCTCCCGGCTCTCTCCCGTTGGCCCCATGGTTGGAGCCGCCGCCGCCGCCGCCGCCGCCGTCGGGGTCGTTGCCGCCGCCACCGGCCGGAGCGCGGTGGGGAACGACTTCTCGGTTGCCTTGGTCTTGCGGTGAAGGTCCGCCGGCGTTGGAGCGGCGGCGGTTTGGCTCGGGCCGGAAGGTCGGCTCGAGTACGGTTGGGGCCGGCGTTGGCGCCGCGACTAGTAGCTTCGTTGTCGCGGGGTTTGGGCGGGAGGAGGTTGGTTGACTCTCGTTGTCGACCCACATGAAGTAGGCTTCTTCGGCCGAGCTTGGCGATGACCTCTCCGGCGCGTATGCCCCGGGCACGGCGTGCGATCGTTGTGATCGACATGAGGCACCGCTCGGGGGGTGGTGTGTACTCTACTCTCGACCGCCTCGAGAGCTTCCACAAGGTTGCGGATGGGGAGGTTGTCTCCCCGAGCCGCCGGCGTCGTTCGCTGCGTTTCCTGTTACGTTCGCGTCGAGCGTCCCTGTTGGCGGCGGTCTCGTCCGCGAGTGCGTTGGCGCACGGCTCGTACGCGGAGATGTCCTCCGTGTACTTGTCCTCGCCCGTGCTCGAAGGTCCCGGGGTGTCGCCGGCAGCCATGAAGACTTGGCGATCGGGGGTGCCCGTGCCGGGACTCGCAGGGTGCTACCTCGGTTGGTGTGTTTGAGTCGGCCCGAGGCTAGTGGCGTTCCCTCCCCGGAACGGTAGCGAGTCGATGCGGCGACGTAGCGTGAGTCTCCCTTTACCGAGGTCGGCGGGCTTGCGGTCCGGCCGCAGACGTATCTCCCGGCCGGTGTTGATTTTATAACCAGCCCAGAGGCTGGCCCTGACAAGGGAAGCTCAGTGGAGTCGTCTTCGGACTCGGGCTCCCCAGGGTCCGACCCGAAGTCGAACTCGTAGTCCGGGTTCGAGTAGAACTCGGAGAGAGGGCTGGAGTCCGAAGCGCGATCGGGGACGGCGTCGGAGTCCGAGTTGCACTCGGCACGGGCTCCTTGCCGCCCGGCGCGAAGTGGGAGCGCTCGTGCGGGCCCGGCTGAGGATGCGTGGGCCACGCGCGGAGTGCTCGTGTGGTGAAGGGGCCGCCTGCGATGCCTGAGCAGCCGGCTCGCATGCGATGGCCCATGGCGACGTCGGGTTCGTGTTGGAGACGGACTCGAGCTCGAAGTCAGCGTGGTGGTTGAAGAGCGAAATTTCGCCGAACTTGCCGGCGAGTTCGCCTGTGATAACTTCAGGAAGCGTCACGAGGCCTGTCCTCGGGTTGGGCTGCACGGTTAGGCAGTGCTGGAAGTAGCCGCGCCATCAGCAGTGCAGACCCAGGCGCCGAAGACGAAGGTGTCGCCGCGGTTGAAGGCGACAGTTGGCTTGAAGTGGACGGAAGCCGTCGAGTTCGCCATGTGATCTCGAGCGAGAGCCCCTACCTGGCGCGCCAGCTGTCGGTGTTTTAGACCGGCAACCTACTACGGGGAGTACCCGAAGTAGATGATTGTGACTCGCCAAGACCGGTAACTCGAAGGAAGAGACACGTGGCACACAATTTAGACAGGTTCGGGCCGCGAGGTGCGTAATACCCTACGTCCTGTATGCTGCGTAGCTCTGGATTGATAGGGCACGATTACAAGATGGTGCAATGGTGCGCCGTGAATTGTATGAGAGGAGATTGGATGCTAGAGATCGGTCCCTGCCTCACCTTATATAGTCCGGGAGGCAGGGTTACAAGTCGGAGTAGGGAGAGAGTACTAGTCGAGTACGTCTAGGAGTCCTCTATACAGTGCATACACGTACAGCTCCCTAACCGAGTACTACTCCTGTGTAGTCCTTGTGCTCCACGCCTTCAGGTGCCGTGTAGCGCAAGCCGGGTAGTCCCAGGGGCCCACCGAGTAGTCGGTCCTGGCACCCACCGAGGTAGTGGGCCCAGGGAGGTCCATACGACAGCCGCTTCCTCCTGCACAACCTGGTTAGCGGGAGCCATGAACTCGTTCGGCAGAAAGTATACCATGCATGTGGGAGCCGAACGCTTCGATCCCTCAGGTTGATCTTTGGGGTGCACACCTGCCGCGTCTGGATTCCGGCCTGCCTCAACTCGCGGTTCCTCAGGCGCTGGACCCGTCTCTTCTGGCTTCTCCTCAGGCCGGGCGGGCACCATTGCCCCTTCTGCCAGATGTAGTCATCTTCATCCTCGTCTTGATCAGCCCACCTGAGGTCAGCCTGCCGCTTCCTAGGACGATCGATGACTTCAATTTTTTGGCGCCGATCCCCATTAGGTTGGATCCTTCCAATTCTCTCGTGGACGGATCGGCGATTGGCAGTCTCCTGCCTGTACTCAAAATACCTGTCACTGCACTCAGGACAGTTCCTCAACGTGGGCAGCTTCAAACCCTCATTCCAGCAATGCCTGAAGAAGGCACATCCACAGTGCGCGCGCTCCTGCTCGCGCGTGTATTGGTCCCTTCTGCGCGCTTCTTCCTCAGCTCTGCGTCTCTCCTCCTCAGCTCTGCGCTTCTGGTAGCGCTCTTTCTCCATCTGGCGCTGCCACTTGTTCAAGAGGATGCGCGTGGTCACCTTGGGCTTAGCTCTGGACGACTCCCCGATCTCCATGTGACTCCTGAGAACGCGGGGAGCCTCACCATGCACCTGTTCCAGAGTCACTTGGCGTTCTGGGTCCACCGCCCCATCTTGTCTAGCCCTGGTTGAGGTCAAGACCTTGACTTTCCCCTTCTCCTCGGCCGTTATCATGTTGACAGAAAAGCCCACCATGTTCTGAGGGAAGGGGTGGCCATCCAGCTTCATTTTGTTGTCAAACTTGAGGTGACCCTCCTGGATGGCTTTCTGGATCCTCACCCTGAAGACCCTGCAATCATTGATGGAGTGCGAATCCCTGTCGTGGAAGCCGCAGTAACGTTTTCCTTTAACTCCATCGGGCCGAATCATGGAATGCCCCTCAGGCAGCTTGGTTCGGCCTTCCTTTACTAGGAGCTCAAACAATTTGTCAGCTTTTGTGATATCAAAATCGTAGGTGCCCTTGGTCTGCTTGACCCAACGCTGATTCATCGTCAAAGGCTCCTTTCCCCACATGATCTCTGCCGCGGCTACATCCAGTTCATCATCGGAGTCTTCGACCAGGTCAGCCTTGTCTAAGAACTGGTTGTAGATGTCAGCAACGTCATGCTACTTGCCAAACTTGGCATCCTTCTTGAAGCCGTACGCCTGGTTGCTCATCAGTGATAGCTTCTGTGATAGCTGGCCCAGGTTCTCGAACTCCATCCCGAACAATTTCTCGCGTACGGCCGGCAGCATCCCGGCGACGGCCATGTCAGCCAACTGGTCATCTGGCAAGTTAAGGGAGAAGCACATGCCTTTGACCTCCCTGAATCTCCTGAGAAATTCCAGCGGCGTCTCGCTATGCCTCTGCTTCATAGTAGCAAGGTCAATCAGCTTCTTCTCCGAGCTGCCGCTGAAATAGTGAGCGTGAAATTTCCGCTCCAGATCTTTCCATCTGCTAACTGACTCAGGGGGCAGGGATGAGAACCACTGGAACGCTGGACCTGTCAGTGACGCGGGGAAGTAGCGGATCCTGAATGCTTCCTCAGCTGAGCATTCCCCGAGCTGCATGAGGTAACGAGCGATGTGCTCAACTGTGCTTGTGTCGTCCTGCCCCGAAAACTTCGTGAACTCCGTTGGCGGCTTCACCCTTGGCGGAAGGAGCACGTTGTAGTACCACTCCGGGAACGGTGGCTTATAGGCGGGTCCCTGCATTTTTGGCTTGAGGCCGAACTGATTTTGCATCAATTCGGCCATCTTTCGCGCCAGGGCGTCGTCCTCTTGCGCGCCTGCGGCTGGCGCGTATCCTGGGTGCGGGAAGGCGTCAAATGCCCCGTAGTTTCCCACCTTGTGGTAGCCTCCGCCGTATAGGTTTCTCTGCAACCAGTTGCTCGCCGGAGCGATCCTCTGACCGGAAGCGAACGAGGCCCCGGGCGAGCCGAATGCCATATCTCCGTACGTGGGCTGGTACGGATTCGGCTGCGTGCACGGTGCCGACTCCGTGCCGCCTGCGGTGGTGGCTGGATTGGCTGTCCCCCTGAGGCCTGCAGTGGAGGCTGAACCGGCTGTTTCCCAGCGGCCTGTGGAGGAGGCTGGAAAGCTTGACTTCCAGCGCTTTGGGGAGGAGGCTGCACTGGCTGGCTCCGAAGCGGCGGCTGAGAGCTTGATTCGCCCAGCTCCACAGTGCCCCCCTGGACGGGCGCCTTGCTAAACGCTTGTTCCATGCCTGGTCCAAAGACGGCCACCATCATCTGCTGGAGCGCACCGAGGAAAGCCTTGTTGTGCTTGCTCAACATGTAATCTGCGGATTCTTGGAACACCCGCATGCACTCCTCTTTCTCCTGTTGGATCGTGGCATCGCTCTCCCCTGGCAGCAACACCCTGGGCATCTCGTTCTTCAAGTACGGGACGCCACTTCTATTTTTCTTGAAAGACAGCAGACATTTCTGCTGAAACTGGTCCATTGCGTCCTGGAGTTGCTGCCGCTGCTCAGGAGATAGGTCTTCAAGGCTGACGTCCATGATGTCCGCGATCTCGGGCATCTTGATCTACTCGGCTGTGGTCCCACCGAGCGTGCCAAAAAGTGTGTTGGCACAAAAGTGCACCTAGCGCCAAACACACAGCAAGCCGAACAAGCTGGCTTCGCACGCGCAAAGAGTAACGATGACGTGCCAGTCAATTTTTCCTGAAAATTAACAAAAGATAAAGCAGTTAAATAGCAAAGCTTGGAACTTGCCGGGTAGTACCGGACAGTTCCATATTTACGGCCAAGAAGCCACGCAAGATGACACATAGCTATGCCAAAAGCTATCTGCCAATGAACTGAGAGCATTCGGGAATTTATAAGAGGAAAATCAATACTGCCGAATGAATGACGTCAGCATGACGGCAATCGGTCTTTGTTTGGTCAAAGAGACATGCACATGGTATTATGACCGATTTCCGTAATAACCGATGTTAAATAAATAAATAAAGTAAAGCGCGAACATAAGCATGTAATAAACAAGCATGCATAGATCCAAAGCACTAATCTACCGCATGTCTAGATACTTAGAAATCCGTCGGGTACGATGTCAAACAAATCTATCCACCGCATGATACAATTTGCATGAAGACCGTACCACTTTCCACAAATAGATCTATCCACCGCATGATACAATCTAGATATGGAAAGCTAAAAGCACACATCATTTAAAACATGAATTACGCACGTGTTCTACTCGTGAAGAAACATAACCGAATACGGCTGAACAGCCGATTCGGGGTCCATGAAGAAGGAACAAACATTACCAAGTGAATAAATCTATCAGGTTGATTCGAAATCTAATCCACCGGATGACTAGCTCTAAAGCAACCCAAAAACCTGCATCTACCGCATGATACTCGGTTCTTTCAAGATTTATACCAACAATGGCAAGCATGAACCCACAACACGTAACAACCTAGATCGATTCGGTTTCGGCCTTTAAGAGCACAAGATCCACATATTGAAACATGAAATTTACTCGTACAAGGATCACAAAAGAAGTGAGCCGATCAAAACCCATCTAGATTGGGCAAAGATGTTACATGAATCTAAACATGAAGTAAAAACTCAAAGTAACACAGGGTAACTGAATGAATCTATTGGATCTTGCCAAAATCCAATAGAGCCGATAACTAGCTTCAAGCTAGATCTTAGCCTACCGCATGGCTCATGACCTAACAAGAAACCCTCTTGAACCAAGCTTGAATATACCGCATGACACGAAGCATGGTAACAAGACTACTTGCATCAGATCTAAATCCACCGCATGATACTAGACATGATACAAGGTTGCCGGTACTCACGGAGGTCGACGGATCGATTGGCCCTCTCGAAGAACTCGACGACACGACAAAAAGGACTCTAGGGTTTGGCGTAAGGCCGGTGTGTATTGAAGAATGATTGTGTTCATTACATACATTCAGGGCTCATATTTGTACCCTGCCAAGTACAATCTCGAATGGATTCGTTGCCTAACTTATCTCTAAGCTCAATCGCCTATCCATCCATTCGTCCTCCCTGCTTGAGCCACGTCGTCGTTCAAATCCCGCAAAATCAGCTCTACTGTTCCTTTGCCGAACGGGAGCAGATAGCCGACCGCAGACTTTCTTTGCCGAATGCATCTGAGAAATCATTCCTTTTCACGAGACGGACTCCTGACCGAGCTGGACCCACTGGTCAGACTCCTTACCAAATTTTGGTGTTAACAGGGGAGACCCTGCACGGCGGCGCTCGGCGGCGGCCGGCGGGGCACGGGCCGCGGCGGCACGGGTTCCCGACGAGGAGGGCACGGGCTTGAACAACGTGTGACCCCGGGAGGTGTAGTGGGTTCTAGGGAAGCTCGTGGCGCGGTTGGCCGGTGGGGAGGGCGAGCCGCGAGCTCCGGCGCGGCGGCGGCGGCAATGACGACGGGGCGCTCGGGTGGCGCGCGAGGAGGAGAAGGACGGCGCTTAAATAGCCCCGGGGGCGGCCCGGCGATGACGGCGGCGTGACCCTTGGCCGTAGTACGGCGCACGCGGGCGAGGGGGCGTGAACGGACCGCCGGTCCAAAGGGGGGGCGTCCGGCCACCGCACGGCGCGCGCGCGCGTCGCGCGCGCGTGGCGCGGCGCCGACCCCCGGCGCGTCGCGGGGCGCGGGTCGCCTCGGCACGGCGCTCCTAGGGGCGCGGTCATCCTCGGGCGGCGGGCGTTGGGAGGCGTGCGGACGCGGACGCCGGAGCGCGGGCGGCGGTGGCCGGCGACGCGCGGTGCGGGGTCGCGCACGGCGTCGCGCGCGCGCGCACCGGCCCCGGCGGTGTTGCTTTGGTGCTATGTTTGAGCAACTGTTTCTCCAAAATTTTGAATAAAACCTAACCAAGCAATGAATACCAAAGTTGTAGATCTAAGTACCAGCTACAACTTTCACAAAGGTTGTATGGGGTTTTTCTCTCTAGATTTGAATATGTGGGGATGCCAACTTTGAATGTCAGCTTGTGCTTGGCAACAGTAAAAGCTGGTTTGCAAGGGGTTTTTCACAATTTTTCCTTCCAAATTTGCAATGCCACTCTACATGAAAGTTGTGTCCCTCAACAAGACCTACAACTTTCCTAAAGGTAGAATTTTAAGTGTTTAGGTGAATTTCGGAGAACGCGGCAAAAGTTCCGTAGACACTGTGGACATTGGATGGCAAGGGGGTTTGACCCACCCTTTGACCATGGGTTGGCCCCACAAGTGTTTTAACTATTCACTAAGGGTCACTAAGGGTGTGTTAGGGAGTTTTCATGGGTGAGGGCCCAGGTTGACCTAGGGTTGACCATTTGACCGGCTAATTCGGTCATTAGCGTTAATGACGGTAATTAGATACCTGGGGCGTCACAGAGGCTGGCGCCGCCGCTCGTGGGCGGCGACCCCGAGGATCCCGCGACCACCTATTGTTGCGCATGCGCCTGCAGTTGGCGTTGGCGGCGGCGTGAGCGAGAGCGGCGGTTCTGGAACCAGTAGAAGACGTTGGCAGGGTGCGTCTGCGCGTGGGGAAGAGAGGGGGATAGACCTGGGAGATGGGGTCCACATAAAAATAGAGGCCCAAGTTGAGTGTCCTGCTGGAGTTGAGATCTAATTCTGGACCTCTATTTTTTAGAGTTGGACCTACAGATGCTTTTTGGAGGCCTCAATTTGGAGGCTTCCGTTGGAGATGCTCTTTAGCCTTGTTGGAGATGCTCTTTAGCCTTGTGATGTCCAGGGGATGCCCTGTTGTTGACACTTAGATTGTTGCCTAAGGATTTTTGGCTGGCTACTAGATGATGAAGAAGTCTAGAGCTAGAGGGACAAGAAATTGAACTAATCATCTCAACTCTTGGACTGCACTGTAATATTTGGCATCAGCAAATCCTGTTTCTACTCTAGATTAAAGGTGTCTTTTGATCTGGTTTTGCCAAATGAAGGGGTTAAATAGACCCTTTTACTGATTATTAGGGGTTATTCTGACCACGTCCATACTGGAGGTGGTAAAGTGGACGTTTTCCTTCTCAATTCATCACAATTTTATTGTCCAAGCCAAGGCCCTTTATGGATAACAAAGTGCATAAACATCATATTTCAGAGATGCATCACAGGACATGGAAATGAAAAACATAAATGGGAGAACATTAATTTTATCAGCATCGTCTGATTTATATGCATTCGATCTCCATCTGAACTTTCAAAGAACAAGTGCTGCCAACATTACTAATCATGAGAACATAAGAACCTGTAAAACAACCGCATAACATCATTTACAATGAACCATCCAAAACTGATGGGTACAATAGGTGATTATAATTAAGTCAACAACATTTATGCGTTCAACTAGTACAATCTGAATAAATCAGGTTCGCAGAGAGCGAAAAGCATGGAAGAAGAAAAAGGCTCCTAGTGTACGAAAAACTGAGTCCAACCTATCTGTCAAATTCAAATGACAGCCATAGCTAAGAGAGCACGCATTTGAGCAGGCTGGTGCTCAGCACAAGCAAGCAAACATTGAAGCAGGATGAACACTCATCACTTCAGCAGAACTTCCAGTGATTGTTGCAGTTCACACATGTCACAAATGTTGTCATCGGTTCATCAGCACTCCGTGTCTGGAGCTGATAGTAAGTCGTCTTCCGCTGGCCACACCTGCCACATTTGAACTGATCAGTCGTTGCCTTTGGTGCTCCTCCACGCTCACAGTCAAACAGAGCCTTTGCCTTGATCTGCTTATTCTCTTGCTTCCTTGCATCACTGGCCATCTCTTCAGGGGATACATCTGGAAGCCTCTCGGGCCTCAATTGACCAATGAGAACTCTTCTTCGAAAATCAGTGTTGTTATCTGCCCTCAGATTGAACATTATTGAACGATATTTTGCCTTGTGAGCCCCAGTGGAACGTCCAAGCTTCTCAAATAATGCGGACTCCACTGTTACAGCAACTCTGAATGGATCACATGCATCTACTTCATCCAACAAGTTCTTCACTTCATCCCGGTCATCATTGCTAGTCTCTCCAGAAACCTTTGCAAAGGCTTCAGCAAGTAATTCCCGAATTTTGTCTCGGGTGGCATCATTGCATTTGACAAGGGATGTAAGTTTTGGGGGTCCTGTGGAAACAGATGCTGGCTTCTTTGTGTCAGGAGTTCGACTGGCTTCTTTGGAAACCCTCTCAACCTTCACAGGATGAGCTTTGGAACCATTGCTAGTGGTCTTCTCAACTTTGACACTGTCAGGCTTCTGACGCTTAACATCCACATCTCTTTTCTCAACCTTCATGCTTGATGATGAAGAATTCCTTTCAATCTTCATGCTTGATGACGAAGAATTCCTTTCAATCTTCATGGGCCCTGCCTTCTCAACCTTTCCTGAAGAATCACTTGATCTTTCATTCTCTGAGCTTCCATTTTTCTTTCCTGTTTCTTCAAGAACAACCTTTTTCCAGTACCCAAAAAGGTCTGTAGCAACTGCCTGAATGCCCGAGTGAGGGTGCTTGGTAAGATGTCGAAGACGTTTACCAACCTGACAAAATCACAACATAGTATAAAGGATAGTCAGAGAAGCAGCAAAAGAAAAATAATCAGGAACAACCATGTCTTTATAAGATAATCAGGATAAAACGGAAAGCTTGTTCAACACGCAAGTATTAAATGGATGTGCCAACCTAATTTTACTTGAGAATTTGTTAAAAGAATGGGTCAGAACTCAGAAGTACTGACTGTCAGAATATCCTCCATAGGCCTTATTAATTGGGAGGT
Source organism: Cenchrus americanus (assembly GCA_947561735.1). Classification (NCBI taxonomy): domain Eukaryota; kingdom Viridiplantae; phylum Streptophyta; class Magnoliopsida; order Poales; family Poaceae; genus Cenchrus; species Cenchrus americanus. Next base: position 3,374,665 of record OX387240.1, on the reverse strand, counting down.
GTCAAAAATTGAGCATTATGTATAGATATGCTTTTGCACAAAAGAAGATATTTAAACTTAGTAACTAGCCTCGAGACATTCATGTCTGACAAACTTCCCCACCAACCAGAAAATAATCATTTTCACTCTTTATTTCTGAAATCATTAAAACTAGATTTCACAAGTCGTCACATGTTTCGTATGCTTTCGTACCAAGTCAGAACCCCAGGCTACAACCTGAAACAAACACAAGCCGATGCGCATTCTTGGAGCTCAACATCAGGTTAACTATGATATACGATCAGAGTATCAGACTAAACAAAATCTGAGCCAGAATAACAGTCAAAGATATTAGTGGTTTCGATATTGACTGCAAATCTGAGCCTGGAACACCACTGGTTGCAGAATAGCAGTCATGATGTTAGTGGTTTCGACATTAACTGGGGATCTGAGCCTGGCACCACTGGTTGCAGAATAACAGTCATGATATGTGAAGTGGTTTCCGACATTGACTGCAAAAGATTTCACCAGCCTCATCAATTCAGCTGGAATTGAACATATGGCTTATCTATCAGGTAGAAACTGCATGACGCCTGCAAATGCCTACAAATATCTGTAAGACAGGAAGCCCTCCAGCGAAACCATCAGATTGAGCAGAAAAGGAGAAAGCATATCAGCTTGCTATCCACCCCCAATAGGGACAGAAACCAGCTAGATCTAATTCCTATGAACTGACCAGTTCTTCGTGTCTACCCACGTCGCCTTAATAGATAGAAAACAAAAAAAAAACAAGTCAATTTGACGAACCAAGCCGATAACTGTGCACAGGAAACCCAAATCCAATGCGACAGCCCCACATCGCTCACACCTAGGTTAGGTTGCCGCCGCCGCACGCATCCACGGGAAAGGGACAAGACGAGGGATTTCATCGCAATCGGAAAGAATCGGGTCCGCCGCTCACCTGCGTGGAGACGAGGACGTCGGTGTTGACGCGGATGTCGCGCAGCCGCCGCAGCGCGTCGAGGCAGCGGTCGGCCTCCGGCGAGTCGGCCGCCCCGGCCGCCGCGTCGGCCGCCTTCTTAGCGGCCTCGAACGTCTCCAGCAGCTCCCTCTCCATGGCGGCGGGCGGCGCAGGCGCAGCGAGGCGAGGCGAGGCGAGATCAAAACCCTAGCTCCGCGCCGCCGTCCCCCTCCCCTCCCCCCTCTCGCTACCCTCTGTGTGGCTGGCGTGGAGGCGGGCGGAGGCGGCAGGCCGAGAGAGAGAAAAGAGGTTGGATTTCGGGGGGAGGGGAGACCTTTATAGCGAAGCGCCTGTCAGATTCCGCCGTTGATTCGGAGGCGGATCCTTCTGGAACGACACGGATCGGACGGTCCAGGAGGCCGGAGGCGACACGTGACAAGTGCCCCCCGGATTCAGTACGGAGCTGTTGGTTGCTTCGGCAGACATGACAGGTGGACTGTAGGTTGGTTGGTCCAGAAGGGTGAAGTGTTCGATCTCTTGTGATTTTTCCCCCTTCAACTTCCATTAACATCTGAAGATACCCATTTTGAAGCAAATCTTTCCTTCAGTATCTGATGTTGTCACTTGAATGGTAGGGTGCTTGAGTGGTGCTAGCTCCCAACACAAAGTTCGCAACGACATCGGCATCACATGCTGCTGCTCTCAGCTGCTATCACCAAAACAGATAGTTACATGTGACTCCGTGAGGTGCTTGCTAATCGATGACGTCATATGCTTTTGCAAATGGTGTAAAGAAACATTCTGTCGCAAGATTTGCGTCTCCGCCCGGCGGAGACAAAAAAGGGTCGAAGAAAAATCTAATCTGAATTCAGCATGCTGGTTTCGTTGCTGGCACCAGTAGTACACGAATTGGAAGGAGTGTTTCAGGTGCCGGAAGGACCTATCACCCGCACTATATGGGCAATGGCCCGCATTGTACCTTATCATAACCAGCTTGCACTTTGGGCGTTGTTTGAGACCATAGCTGAAGCCCCAACCTTTTCCAAGGAACGGTACTGCAACTTCACGCTCTCTGCATTGTCTAAAGTCTTCACCACATACCTGCCATGCATGTGCAACAGATCATGGAAGAGAGAAACAAATTTGCAGATCACACGAGCATTTTTTTTCTGGATTCAGGTAAAGGTCAGGAAGGAAGGAGTAAATGTTTCTAACCATCCATTTAAGCATTGCGCTGTTACAACTGCTTGGCGTCCCACGAATCGTTCCGGGGTCCTCTTGTTTCCCTGGAGGAAATCCATTTCTGGCACTAGTTACTGATACAATAAAAAAAAGAGAGAGAATGAAAGCCACTGCCGCTTAGTTGACTTGTCAGTTTTTTTAATCCTACCTTGATTATGACGCGGTCAAAGACAGAAAAAGGAAACTGCACGCCTTTCCCTCTAGAAAGTTCAGTAGGATTTGGATCGTCATTGCCACATTTGTCCTCATATAGAGTAGAGTGGATTTAAGAACATGCACGACATATGGCTGCCAAGATTTTAAGCATAATTAATATGCTGGAAAAAGTGTGTATACCTGTTCAAGGCGCTCTCTTCTTCTTTTCAGTGTCTTTGCTGAATCTTCTTCACGTTTAAATGCCTGAACTGCAAGCCGAAGAGCTGAAAACATACCCAAAAAAAAACCTCTGAGGTAATGGAAGCTACAAAATATCACAATGTATCAACTGTCTCACGTGTATGTGTGAATGGTTCACATTTCACAACTCTTTGTCCAGTTACCTACACTACTACTGAAAACTTATGCCATAAAAGAAATGGCAAGGTAAAATGTCTGCATGACAATTGACAGGGAAAGCTTTTACTGGAAGACAATGAACATACTCTTGTTTGAGCAGCTAGTAGAAGGAAGCAGACATAAGGGCGGATAGGTATCAGCATTACAAATTGTTCAATCAATGGATACAAATATTTAAGTGCACATTTGTAAAGAGCTTCTGGTGTCATGGCTAAAGAGCTGAAACATTTGTATGCAAACAGCCAAAACATTCAGCAGCAAACAAGCTCATTGGCCGTTTGGCACAATATGATGGATACATATATCACAGTGGTTGATACTGAGAAGTTCAAACTCATACCCAAGTTTGGTCGAATCGTGTCCTCGGTAATTGGCTGCCCACATTTACCACAAGCTTTCTGCATAGATGATATAAACTATTCCATATCACTTTCACCAAGCACTTGAAATTTCACAAAAGCACTACAATAAACAGTAAGTTATCAGGTTTGCACTTTCCAGGATTATTTGGTAGTGTTTGTCACTGAAAATGGAAGGTTGCATTATTTATTATGCATGATGTCAACAGATGATTGACTACAAAACATTGCTAATAACTCTTGCTATTGTTTTTTTCTTTTATAGAGTTTTACACTCGATGAATGGGAAAGGAAGTGTTGGAGCCTTTGTATTATATAAGTTCTTGGAATGGCATGCACATTACTGGCTATGAACCAAACCAGAGGCTATATAAATAATGGACAAGGGAAACCATTACACCTCAAAGCAAGAACCAGCTTATTGTGATTTGACAATATAGAAAGCTTTGGGCCACAAAAAAACTTTACTTACTAGCAGAGGCGGGTACAACATAGAGAAAACAATTGTAATAGTCTAGGTACAAGAGCCAAAAGCTACAAAATTATCAGGTGGGTAAAAATCCTTTGTCATACCATTCTGTAGATATGCTGCATCCCACCACTTCCATACGAATGGCCACATGATAGAATCATGGCATCATCCATGAGAACACCTCTGCAGATATAGATGTGGGAAGATACAAGAAATGAGATTTTTGGAATTGCGGTCCTATTAAGAAGTACCAATGTACCGTTTCTGTGTCAGAAGCAAAATTGATTTGGATCTGAGAAATTTCAGTGAAAACATGTCCAACAAATATTAAGCCAGAAGGAAAAACTAGCAAGCCATGAACCTAGTCAAGTAAATACAGTGTGATGATGGGCTGCTGGCAGATGCTTGATATTAGCATTGCATTGTAGCAGTCTCAAATGGCCAAGTCATCTCTAATCTTATTGTACAAACAGCTAAATTCTCAGGAGAACAACAAAGTCATTTTCAGGTACCTACGTCAACGGATCAGAGAGGTGCGCTCTCAGCAGGTCCCAATAGCTAGATGCAGGACCCCCCTCTCTTCTTCCAATAACTCCATATCCATTCTCCACACTCATCTCCCTGGGAACAGTACCAGGTTCGTCCCCTCCAGATGAAGTAGACCCGTAACGCTCGGTTCCACGGATATACAAATGACTCTGCTGCTGCCACTGATGCCCCTCTTGGATATGCCTCACTCCACTCTCCCCAGTCATCGTTGCCCGCCCAATACCTGGTGCACGATCAGCAAGCAGCAATGATCACCTTCATCCAGATACAGAAGCATCTCGATCCTAAATGAAAAAAGAGGGGTAATTTCACTATTGAGACTCCACGGGGGCCTAGCTTAATCATGGATCCGCAGCGAGTTAGGTTTATCCATTCCCCAACAACGACCAGCGGAATTCACTATGCTTGTAACTTGTAAGATACGAAGGCCTGAATTCTCTACTCAAACCCTTGATTCACCTGGGGCGGAGGAGGCGCGTCGCTGCTGCGGGCCGAGGGAAGCTCCGTCCTCCAACTCGGCCTCACCCTCTTCGCCGCTGTCGTCGTCGTCTTCTTCGACCTCCTCGTCGCCGTCCGAGGTGGGCGGCAGGTGCTGGTGCTGCGGCATGAAAGGGACTGCGGCGCGGGAGGGGAAGTGGGCCGCGGCGGCGAAGGGGAAGGGCAACGGCAACGGCAACGGCAACGGCGCTCCCCTCGAGGAGGCCGCGCTGTTGGCCCCCGGAGGAGATGCCATGGCGCGGCGGCTGCAATCGGCGGTGGGATTTGCTGGGCTCCGGCCTTCACGCTCCAGCTCTCCGCCGCACTGCGCTAGTCACAGCTCACAGGCTCACAGTCACAGGTCACAACTGAGCTGAATAGTGAATACTGATGACCAGTTTGAACCGACAAAGGAGTCTCATACTCAAGAATATTTTCACGTTTTGCCGTAAAAATATAGTAATAAGAATTAGCAATTTTTTATGTAAATTTGCTACATTCCTAACAGTCACCCAGTTATAATGAAACATAAACTACTCGTGCTGCGTATCAAGAAAAAATTGACTCGTGCTGCATCAGTATACATCTTTTAACATTAATTTTTCGGTAAAAAAATCAGCAGAAATGTGAAATGTGGAGTGTGAATAATACTTTCGCACGAAATAGTAAGTGCTTTTGCATTTTTTCATGGTAAAGAAATGACTGGATATGTTCTATGGATCTGTACCGTGGAATCATCCTGTCAGGGTTTATTTGGATATCGTGATTTGCCATTAGTTACCATACCAGTGGCGCAGAATATGCAGTGAAGAGAAGACTGCTCGAAGAGCAAAGCATGGACAAGTTACAGTAAAGCAGCTGCGAGCTATACATAGCTTGCAAAAGTTGCGCTTCAACTTTCCTTTGTATCATCAATACAGCAGCTACTCTACAATGAACAAGATCCCTCATCTTGTATTACGCATGACCTAGGCTAGCATCTTTACAGCACCAAAGGAAAACATCTCGGGGCGACGCATCACGCCTTCCCATTGCCTGCCTTCTTTGAGGCGAAGAGATGGCGGACGACCGAGAGCTTGCTTGTCGCGCGCGAAACGAGCGAGGAGCCAGAGGAGCTCCTACTGCTCAGTGACGACCTTGTTTCCTCTGATTCCTCATCTTCATTTGGTTCCGCAGGTGGAGGAGGAGGTATCGTCATGAGGAAAGATTCAAGCATCCGGATGATCTGGCTGAAACTGGGTCGCATGCAAGGATCCTCAACCCAGCATGATTGTACTATGAACACAAGCTCCTGAGGTGTATCCTCAGGAAGTGTTGGCCGCTTTTGCTGTTCATATAAGCAAGAAACAGTATTATTTACACCAGTAGACTGCAATCAGAAACAAAAGTACAACGCAAGAAGCTGATAATAACGCGAAAAATGGTAGTCAGGTAGGAGTTCATGTTCTAAGGATAACAAGATAAAGTGGAAACAACTGTTAAAGAAAGGTGTTAATGTTATGCAAAGCGGTTGGATAATCCTATGACACGTCGGCCTGTTCGGTTGGCTGGTGGCTGATGGCTGGTGCTGGTTTGTTCTGAGAGAAGAGTACTGCTGGCTGGTTGCTGGTGGCTGGTTTGTTGTGAGAGAAAATCTTCACGGCTGGTGGCGATAAGCGAACAGGGCGCTATGTAGGCCAGTTGGATTATGTTATAGCATCTGGTTTGTCAATCTGAATATTTGGTGTATATAATGGTCAAAACAAATATCGCAGGCGCATCATGAAAACAAAAGGTTAATAATTTGAAATTCAAATTTTCCTTACATGACAATAATAAAAGCAAAACATTGTTCCTTGGAATCAATTCTTTGCCATTTCATCTTTAACATTTTAGCCTTCACACTTAAGGTAAAATAAAATACAAGCACTAAGTAACTACTAAGTGGCAAGAGGCTAACAGATTTACCACAAAAAGAGGCAACTAACTTGTGCAAGTATGGGCAGCCAATAGTTTCATGCTTACCTGAAAAGCAGCAGCATATGCAGCTTGTAGATTTGACATGCCTTCGAATGGCATCCTGTTGGTCAATAATTCCCACAAAACAATGCCAAAGCTGTACACATCCACTTTATTTGTGTAATGCTTTTTCTCACCACGTCGAAGTGTGACTGTGCTGTATAGCTGCAAAATCACATGGAGAGAAAGAACATCAGCTAGCTTTTATAATTGCACCTTCAGTACAGGAGCATCTGATTCTTTTTTGAATAAAAGGTACCAAAACCGTAACAGGGTGATACAGCTAGCATATTACTGTCACGAGAGTAAAATGTTTGGTGGTTTTGGTTTCCGTATGTAATTTTGCTAGCTTTAGGTTAATGCAGAAAATAGTGTTTACAACCTCTGGGGCCATCCATCGGTAAGTCCCAGTTTCAGCCGTCATCATTTCAGTCACAGTTTCTTCACGTGCAAGTCCGAAGTCAGTAAGTTTTAGCTTCTTACGGTTTGCTGTAAGCAGTAAATTATCTGCACAAAAGAGCCATAAAATAAGCACAAAGAATTTAAAGCAACATAGAAAGCACCAACTACTGGAGCGACCAAGAAAAACAAAAAGATTGCATAGCTAAAAAACAAAGAAGGTTGCAACATTTTGAAGTAGAACCATGAGCAGGAAAATAAAGCTGGTGCTGATGTAGACTTGAGAATATTCAAAATGAATATCCCATATATCTTACAATAAATGTGGAAAATGACAAAACAGAAATAACACAAACACCTTACCAAAAGATTTGAGTTGCTAAAAGTATGCATTTAAATCAAAGGCCATAATATGGCATAAAAAATACATTCAAATGAACATAAAGAGATCTTATATTAAAGCTATACAATGCAATTTTTGTTACCCCAAACAGAAAAGGAATATGAAATATTCTACAGGTCAAAGGATCAAAGTGTACAATGCCAACAGTCAAATAGCTTAAGCATCCTTACCAGGTTTCAGGTCTCTATGTATAATGCCATTGGCATGTAAACAGTCCATTGCATGAGCTATGTCTAGTGCATAGCTGATTGCAGTGTGTGTGTCTAGTTGGCTGGGACGAATGCTGTTCAGGTAATTTTTCAGTGACATCCCAGGTAGCAGCTCACTAACAATCACCATCAATGGTTCCTTGCAGGCTCCAATGAACTGCAGGATGTATAAGCTTTTGTGAGAAGGTACAAACAATGATGATACATCTATCCACACAAGCATGTCATTCAGACCAGTAAGTACCTTGACAAGATTCTCATGTTTCACTTTGCACATCATATTTACTTCTCGAATGAAACGGGCTTCAAGTGTTGCTTTTTCTTCAGGAGTACTACCACGGTTAAGAACCTTTATTGCTACAATTTGATCACCATACCTATTCAAAGTGTACAAGGAAAAGTCGATTACTGATAAATGACTGAATAAGTTTATGGCATCAACATCAGGAATTAAATGGTACGAGTTTCGTCTAGTAAATAAGAATGTCATTTAAATCAGTGATGATACCAACAGCCACCTAAGACAGAACAGTACTTCTGAGTATGCGAGGCCGTTATATTAGAGATCATTGCAGGTTTACTGCAATCATGGCTAACATTTCTTTGAAAGTAAAGCAGAATAGCACAGCTCATGATGATGCTTTGATCAAGGGACCCTTGCGCCTACTAAAATCTGAACAAAATACTACTGTATAACTGATGGGGGAATGTGATATTGTGATATACTTCCGGAATTGCGCACTCTGGGAACCTAATTAATTTGAAACAGCCATTATTTGCAAGGATCTAGTGCACAACATCCATTTAATTCAACAAGGATTAAAATGACAACTAACGTCTAACGCAGACACTACGAACTCAGCCCGATTGGTAAAGTAACTATGACATCGAGCACAGACATATCAAAATTAGGCACGGGGATGCATGCATATATCAAAAGCATCTTTACTTACTTTCCCTTGTAGACCTTCCCATGAGCACCCTCCCCAATCTTGTCCCCAACGAACAGCATCTTGGGATCAACAAGCAGCTTCCTTTCGATCCAGGACGCAGGCGCCGTGGCATCCGAGCTCCGAGCTGGCGCCGCCGCGTCCGAACACCGCGCCGGCGCCACCGAATCATCAGCCGCGACCTTGCTGGGCCGCGGCCGCCTGAACTCGTCGCTGCCACTGCTGCCGCCGTCCCGGCACCCGTCGCTGCCGCAGCTCATCGTGTCTGGCCGCACGCGGCGCGCGGCAGCAGCAGCAGCAGCAGCCGCCGCCGCGGAGGAGGAGGAGGAAACGACGGTGTCGGGGTCGGCAAACTTGCAGGACAGCCGAGGCATTAACACAGGCAACCCCGCGCGCGCGCGCCCGAGCAGGCGGAGCCCCAATCCGCGCTCATAGAGTGCGCGCAGGTGATGAGGAATCGGAGCACGGGGTCCACGCCGGTGCACGAAACTCCACCACCACTAGATTTCTACAGCCGCCTGAGGAAACAAAGGACGGCGATTTTTGAATCTTCTTCGCACGAAAACCACAGTGTTCTTTCAGGGGACAAAAAAAAAAGAAGCAAAATTACAGCCCAAGCTCGCTGCGAAGCACTAATCGCCTCAGAGAACCGTGATTCTTACCTTGAAAACACTAGAGAAAAAAAACCAGAGAAATCACAGGGGGAAAAAACGAAAAAACAACTGGTTTTTTCAAAACAAACTGAGCGGAAAGCGGTGGTTTCGAACTCGAGAAATGCGAGAAATCACAGCGAAAATCACTAGCAGAGGAGGAACCCTAACCCTAGAGAGGAGGGGGGGGGGGGGGTGAGATTTGGTGCGGCTCCCCGGCGTGGGGTTGGGGGGGTTGTCGTCGTCAGTCGTCGTGCGGGGAGGGGAAGGAAAAGTCGGGGGGAGAAGGTATCGGGGAAGCAGAGCCCGGAGCGGGCAGCTTTTTATAGAAGCTCGCAAGGCGAGTGGAAGCAGCAGCCAGCCAGCCAGCCGGTAGGTGTGTGTATTGGCATGCCCCCCGTGTTCGTACCACAGATTGCGCCCATGCCCAAAATATCTCTATCCCGAAGGCACCGTACTAGGTACGTACCCAAGATCTGCTGCATTTGGTGCTCCATGTGGCGCCTGCCTGGTTCCTTTTTCCACAGCTTTGAAATGGGTTTACCTTACCCTTGGCAACGAAATAAAAGATGGAGAATGAAATGAGAAGACACATACTATGGCATAGACTGATGGGCACAGCATACTTAGTTACCATATGTTAAGACACGCATACCGGTGCGCGGTAGGATAACGACGAACACGTCTGCAGTGCGGAAAGATGCATTGGATGGTATGTCGCATAGGATAATGATATTGTTGAGATAATACGTCGGTTATCATACGTCAAGACATGCATATCCGATTTGCAGGATAGGATAGGATAACGACGGAAAATAGTGGATGTGTCGGTAGTGTTGTGCAAGGTATTATATGAAATGGTATAGCAGATAGAATAATAGTATCGTAGAGATAGCATGCTAGTTATCGTGTCTTAATTTCCTTGTTGATCCGGGCAATGCAGCCATGCAAAGATAGGATAACAATCAAATAGAGTGGACATGTCAACATTATTACATAGTAAATGTGTATCCAGCGACATTGTACGACAATCAAGATATCAACATTAATATTGTACCGTAGATATAACATGACAATTATCATGTGTTATTGCACACGTACCATCAAACAAAAGTGATGGAATAACAACAAAGTAGAGCGATCAACGTCCGTTTTGTATGTAAAGAAGAAGATCGAATGGGTGTTCCATAGGATAGAAGATACCGATGCCGCTCATCATGTGTTAACACACGCATAACGATGCAAATGATAAGATAGTGATGAAGTACGTCGAGCTACTCCGCACTTTGAAATTCTTAAATCACTCGATACAAAAAAAAAAGAGTTGCACACAGCACTTGTTTTTTTAAAAAAAAATCATCAACCGTATACGTGCGCTCATATTTATTTACGAACGGATCATGGAAAACCACATCAAAAAGCCCCGGCCGAGATAATGTCAGTGTGGTGCACAACCACAACCGGAAAACAACAAAGTCACGCTTGTGACAAGATAAGGCGCAAAAAAAAACAGAGAGAGGATCGGTTTGGAACCAATTAAACACGCATTCTATAGAGGAGCAACAACGCCAGAATGTTCCCACTCGCAGTCGCAGCAGGGCTGAACTTGAACCGTGACCAACGGACCTGGGGGGGGGGGGGGGGGGCAGTTGCCCGGTGGACCATTAGCCAAATCCTCCTCCTCCTCCTCCTGTAGTCGTCCTGCGGCTCGGGGGAGGGAATTAAATACGACGACGACGTGGGGGCCGCGACTGCTCCGGCTCCTCCACATCACACTCCCCGCGTCCCCTGGCGCGGCGGGGCCCACGGGCTTCCACGTGGTTTCGGGCCGTCTCCTCCCCGTCCCCCCGTCCCCATCCGCTTTACGGAAAACGCCCTTCACGCGGCGGAATCCCCGTCGTCGCCTCGCAGGAGTGACCTTGGCGAGACGGCCACCGGAATCACGCGATCCTGTCGGTCGTTGGCCGCTCTCGCCTCGCCGGGGACGGGACGGAGCGCACGGTCAACCCCCGGCCGACGGATCGGACCCCCCGGGCGGCGCCGGCGCCGGCGCGTGGGTGTGTGTTGACCTGCTGGAGCTGCGTTCGTCGCCGTCGCCTCTCACGTCCTACCAGTAGTCCCCAGCCCCCCCTCCGTCGTGTGTGTTCGGCTCCCGTGCCGTGTGTGTTGGTTATTATCGGCGGCGTCGACGACGACTTTAATTTCGCCAAATGCACACTGCATGCGCCGTGTGGTGGCGCCACCAGCAACTTAGCCCCCCGATTGTATAGTATATTCTGGCTACACGAGAGTTTGCGTTTGCGTATGTACACTATACTACTGTATATTCAGTGCGATTTATTTTTTTTTTTTGCGCATCTAAAAAATGGATTCAAAAAATTATAATGGATGCAGCAGCACGTACGCACACCGCACGGAGTGACACGGTGAAGAAAAGTCTAGTGGTGATTGGCGTGTCAGTTACCTAACACACACACACACACTAGCTTGAACAAGAACAACGACCACCGAATCTAGAGCTCTGGCTAGCGGCGGGTGGCTTCACCAAAGGATCGGCTGTTCGGGAATTAGACAACTTCAGGCGCAATCTTAACCTCACACGGTTACGATCGAGGGGGAGTGTTCAACAGAGTGTATATGTGTGTGCGCATGAGATGAGATGACCGGTTGTTAGTCAATGTTGTTAGCTGTTGTAGAATTAGTTGTAGATGCAAATATGTTGTATGTAGATCACAACAACCAACAACCGGTCATCCTCCTGAATTTTTTTTTTTACTTTTTAACACTTTTTAATCTAAAATTTTAAAACTAACCCCACCCCAACTAAAATTCCAAGAAGTAGCCCTTTTGGTCGCGCCAAGCCTCGTGGCGCGACTTATACTTGAGTCACGCCACGTGATGTGGCGCGACTAATGTCCACGGTGGCGTTGGAAAAAAGTCGCATCTGACGTGGCGAAGGGAGTCACGCCACACTGCGTGGCGCGACTCATTCACGAGTCACGCCACGCTCCCTGGCGTGACTGGATCGGTCCGGTCCTTAGGCTGGGAGTCCCGGTCTCATCTAGCCGTGTTTACTTATTCCTTTTAATTACCAAATGAGCTCCTAAATTTGTGAAACTCGAGGTATATGATCTATAGAGTGCATACGTTTCATTTTAACTATGTGCACTACAAACCATGGTGCATAAAATGAGAAATCTAATTTTGAAATAGCCTAAGTGTTATTAAACCAACACATGAAAAATGTTTAAGTCTGAAAATAGAGTCAACTAGTCAACTTTGGACTTACTTTTTGAAAAATTTTACACTAAGATCTTAAATACTTTTGGGCTACAAGTGAATTTGGATGTTAATAGGAAAGTTTGGACAAGTTTTTGGTCAAATATAACAAAGAATTCATAATTTAAGGGAGGCTTAAATTTGGAAAGTTGTGCTGTTTTAACATTAAACAGCACAACTTTCCAACTTCAAGATGATGCCATGCATCCTCGGTCGTCTCTACCTCCAACACCAGAGCTGAGATGTGATGAGTTCCTCCCCTACCTGAACTTGTGTACATCTAGGACTTTCATAAGATTTTTGCTGCAACTCGTTGTTGTTGTTGTTGTTGTTGTTGTTGTGATGAGCTTGTTCGGCAGGTCTTCTGTTTGATGTATTCCAAGAGAAATACTATAAACTCATTTGTACAATTATTTTTGTTCTGAGAGGAAAAATACTGCACAAGGAGCAGAAATAAGGCAAACCGAAACGTGGTCACGTTTTTTAAGTTGTAACAAGCCATGATATATTCAGGAATGTATCGAGGCAATAATGATTGCAACACGTCGCATATTCAGAAGCTACAGAGTATTATGTGATGGACAGATGAGACGGCCGACGACGTGTGATGAGGAGGGGGCCTATACGCTCCATCCAAGATGTTGGAGCCACGGGGCCAAACACAAGCCCGACCAAACAATGATTGCGCCCCGGGGGGAAAAAAACCGTGCAAGGAAAACACAGGGGCGCATCACAGTAGAGACAGGAGGCTGCTGGTGCTGGACACCCCTTTTGTTGCCACCGTCGCCATCACCGGGTCGTCTTCTTCGTCTACCTAGCTCCTCCTAATTTATCACGCAGGGCACCATGCCCTTTTGCTTTGCTTTGGATGCTACGATCGAGCAGCTACTGTTGTAAAGAGACGGATCGGAGCTCTTATAATAGTCTCAGGAAAGGTCATCAGGTCGGGTCGGGTCGGGTCGGGTCAGCACACACTACGTACGTACTCAGCAGCTAGCTAGCCACCAGCTGATGGCACAGTGGTGGCGGAGTGGAGTGTATTGTAAGCGTGCGCGCGAGCTTGCGGTTCAGGACCTGATCCGGGCTGAGATGTTCGGTGAGCAGTCACTGTCCCGGCACTGCACCATATTTTATTCTCCTTTTTTTTTCTTCTCTTCTTCTTTTTTTTCCACCACCGGCCTCTATCCAACTCCAAGGGGATGTTGTGATCTCCGAGTCACGCTTGCACTTGTTTTTTGTTTCTTGTTGCTCTCTCACTCACACAACAAGGTGTGAGAGGCGAGGCGAGGTGAGGTTGAGGGTCATCAGTGCAGGTGCAGGTGCAGGTGCGTCGCGTACGTAGTATCTCCGTGCATTATTCGGGCCGGGGTTGCTCTCCGGTCTCCAGTGTACGTGAGCACTTTTGTCATCGGCGTACGTCGCCGTCACTGTCGTCGGGGGCGTCGTCGCCTCCTGTCGGTCGAGTAGGGTGGGCTACGAGGAGCACCATGCCTGGTTGCTGCCTTTGTGCGTTTTGAGTTTAGGTGGAATGGTTTGCATTTCGTTTTGGTATATATGGACCGATTCCAGCTTTATTTTTCAAACTGGATTTGCATCTCCCATCATGATCAATCGCCCCGTAAACTTCGTCATTGCTCCTCGAAAAAGAAACTGCATCACTGCAAAAAGAGATACACTCCACGCATGTAGTTTGGTCCGGCCACTTTAAGTCGGTCCTGTTTGGTTGCAGTGACTTATAAGTTAGTGGACTCCACACAGGGTGGTATAGGAAAAAGTGGAAATAAGTCGCTTTAAGTAGGGGTGAAGCTACTTATGCAGTCGGAGCACTTTAAGTCACCTTATTTATGAGAACCAAACAGGGCCTAAATTATACATCCTTAGAGAAAAAAAAGGGAATAAATAGGAAAACAAGGATCACATGACGAGAAACCCAAATAAAAACCTCAAGGTATGAACCGTGGCCCAAACAATTCTTCTTCCGTTTAGATGGGCCAAGTATATCTAGTGTAACCAACTTCTTGCTGGGCCTAATCTAGGCTCTAGCTTCTAGTGGCCCAAAAATAAACCACTGTGGCATAAAGCCCACTAGGGTTCCTGATTGCACTATAAAATGCTGGATTCTTCGCCTCCCCCGCCCCTGCCTCCTCGCACACCCGCTCGCGCCGCCGCCGCCGCCGCCACCGCCGCATTGCTCAGCGAACCCTAGCCATCCACAGCGGCGGCTTCGAGCTCCTCTCAGCCATGGTGAGCTCCCCGGAGAAATGATCTCCCTCCTCTGCCACCGCTCGCCGCCGTTGCCGTCTAACAGATGTTGCTTGTGGGTGCGCGCAGACGTTCAAGCGGAGGAATGGCGGGCGCAACAAGCACGGGCGTGGCCACGTCAAGTACATCCGTTGCTCCAACTGCGCCAAGTGCTGCCCCAAGGTATGGTTCCGTGCTCTGTCTCGAGGTTGTTGTCTGAGGGATGAATCGCTTCGTTTTTGAGCTTTCCGAAGTAGCAGCAGTAGTGGAACAGGGCTGTATGGATATCGTCGAACGCGTTAGTGGTGGATAGCCTTGACGATTAGAAGGCGTGCAATATTAGATTTCTGAGTATGCCGGTTACCTTATAACTCGTACAATGTTGTCGGATATGTTATTTAGCAGTATAGTATGAATGAAATAAAATATGAAAATTCCAAGCATGCTCATCAATATGCTTAAATCGTGAAGACTTGGACCATGGTATGATGCATACATTGGTGAAGTAGTGAGCAGTACAATTCCAGGACTATGTATATTTTTTAGTGCTATAAGATATCACTTCTATTCCTATTTTGTTATTTTTGTTCTTATACTTCTGAGGCATGTGATTATACTGTAGGTCGTAGTATTGGAGTACCCGAGAACGCACTTTATATTGCAGCGCTGCATCTTAATTGTGTATTGCTACCTATTTTGTGATGATGATATTTGACATTTGGCTTATTTTCTTACAGGATAAGGCTATCAAGCGGTTCTTGGTGAGGAACATTGTTGAGCAGGCTGCTGTGAGAGATGTGCAGGAGGCTTGTGTGCATGATGGTACAACCCTTGTCAATTATTACTTCAATTTTTGGTCCTGTAATTTGATCATTGGTTACCTGGTTACTATTTTTCCTTACGATGCTAAATTTCTCAGGATATGTTCTCCCCAAGCTGTACGCAAAGGTTCATCACTGTGTCTCATGTGCAATCCATGCACACATTGTCCGTGTTCGCTCTCGTGAGAACAGGAGGAACCGTGAGCCTCCGCAGCGCTTCAGGCGCAGGGTATAATTCTGAGCTTGTGCTTTTCATTGTATAATGATCTTTATTCTTTTGGCTGAACTTGAAGATTGTTGCCTTCTGACTATTGAAAGTTACACCTGCAACAATAAGTGGTTTCATGGTTTCATCGAATCTCTGGTCGCAGTTTAATTGTATACCCTGATCAGTTTGCCTTTATTTTTGCTATTATCGCTTTTATAGGCGTTGCATTCACTGTGTTTCTGTTGCAATGGATGCGTCAACGAAAGCGTAGATAAACATGTGTTGGTGCATTACAGCCTATTTGTGATGACTGATTCCTAGTTCAGCCATAACTGCTTGAATGCACACATTGTGATAGATTTTGCACATTTTACACCGAGTAGTTGACACAATTTTGTACATGATTTCCTGTTTAATTATTAACATTTTATAAGTGTTGCTTTCAGTGTGAACATTAGAGAGGTTTAAGTATACCACGTAGTCTTAGGGTCATGTTACCATCGCTTTTATAGGCGTTGCATTCACTGTGTATATGTTGCAATGGATGCGTCAACGAAAGCGTAAATTAACATGTGTTGGTGCATTGCAGGCTTATGTATGATGACTGATGCCTTGTTCAGTCATAACTAAATGAATGCACACATTGCTTCATAAATTTTACTTTTTTGCATTCAGTAATTTGTATAATTACAGCATGTTTTAAGTTTCCTCTTTGATCACCTATTCCTGCTGAGTTGCTGTTTTTCTGGGCTATGCCTGTAAAAAATGTACTGTTTTAGCTGATTGTTGGACCGATAAGCCTAATTTTTTGCTTTGTGTTTGCAAATTTGTGACGTATTTATACCAGAGGTTGCGAACTGATGGTTCTGCTTTCCTTGCAGGAGGATGGCCCGAGGCCAGGCCAAGGAGCACCCCGCCCAGGTGGTGGTGCCCCTCCCGCGGCTGCCCCTGCTGCAGCTCCTCGCACCTAAGTTGAGGAAGTTTTGTCACCGATGGGATTATAGACTATTCCTGTTTTGAGAAAAGCAGCATTGCTGTACCTGGTTAATGTTAATTTACTGAGCACAATAGTCTTGTTTCCTTGTACCCATGTTCATTGTTACCATGATATATCGGGATCGCATTGTCTATGGTGCAGCTAGTTGAATGCATGTTTGCTCGGCTGTTCTGCACCAGTTTTTGATGTATGGCCTCAAGCTCTCCTATAAGTATGTTTCATGAAAATTGATTTTTTTAGCAAAGCTTGAATTTATTATTGCACATAAAAGATCAGATAAAAAATTGTGCCAATTGTGCACTAGTCTGCCAATTTGCTGTCACGTTGTGTTGGGGTGTTGGCGTTACAAGCTGACGCTCGTGTCACCGAGGAGCACCCATCATCGTCGTCGGCGAGCTCAGCCAAGAAGAGGAGAGGCGGCCGCAGTCGGAAATAATGGAGGTCATCAAGCCTCTGAGTGAAAGAGGCAAGAGGAAAGGGAAGACGGTGACGCTGGACACCGTCTGCTTCATGGAGTTCTTGGTTGCACTGCCCGAGAAAACGTGGATGACGTGCTCAAAATGCCGTTGCTTGAATTCAGATTCTGCAGCATGTTCCAGTTCCAAGAATGAACTTTCTATTCTGATTCTGATTCTGATTTTTTAGTGGTTGATGATGAAGCTGCAACTAGCGTACTTGAATATCTTTGAATCATCAAGTTGGATTTTTTTTTTATCTGAAAAGAAAGTTTAGTGTTTGTAACTCCTTAACATTTCTCCAATGTGAAGGATGAACTTCACCATTCAGATTCAAGTGCAGGTTCAGACTTTGTGGTTAATGGTTCAGATTCAGACTTTGTAATCAAGTTCTATATTTGTATCTTCTTAATTATTTTACTTTCCGATAGGTAACTTCATCAATCAGAACTAAAATTCGATGTCACCTTGGAGAATTCCCTGCTTCTGAACTTGATTGGATCTTTAGTTCCACACTGTACGGTTCCAACAGTACCTTATTATCTAAAGATGGTACGGTAGCAAGGTCCACGAAGACATTACAGTACCCAACGATCAAGATTCAAGAGATATACGCAGCCATCAGGAGATGTACCCTCTGATCTTGAGGCTCTCCACTGCATCCCCGATGATCTTCTCCAGGGGGCTGAACTGCATCCCCAGCGCGATGAGCTTCTTCGACGCGGCCTCCGCTCTGACCAGCCCGGGTTGGGTATCCTTTGGGAACCTGTACATAATCACGAACTCTCAAGCACGCAGAAATTGCAACAGCAGAAGACACAAAGAGATTGCCGTCTCGATTTCACATAGCGACCTAATTTCACTCTACTTTTCACTGTGAAAGTTTGGATGGTAGCTTACTTGGGTACTTTGTAGTTGGGGTAGAGCTCGGCGACTTTGGCCGCGAAGTCGCTCCAGTGAGAGATGGATTCGATGCAGAGGTGCCTCCCGGACGCAGATGGGTTCTCCAACACCATGATATGAGCCAAGGCAACGTCTTCCACGTGGACTGCTCCCACAAAGATATGCCTGTACTCCTCGGTGCAACCTGCACGGCCAAATGGTGTGTGCTCCTTTCAATGTTTCGTTGATCTGATGGTGTGACAGTACAATGAGCAAAGAAAGAACAATATTCTCAACATACGTACGTGTAATTTGAAGCTAGCATTTCAATGTTTCGTTGATCTGATGAAGTAAGTGTTAAAAAATCAATACTATTTGGAAACCTATAGATTTGAACTCAAAAGCTACAACTCAAATCCCCCCCCCCCCCCAAAAAAAAAAAAGCTAACATGTTTGTTTTTGGGAGGAACTTAAGCTAGACATGATCAGAGACTACAACTGAAATTTCCTGCATTTTGAATGAAAAGTACTGCATTCAGAGTTCAAACAAGTGCCTTACCTTGAAGGAGGCGTAGAAGGACGGACATGCTAGAATTGATGGCTGGTGGAATTATCTTCCCCAGAACTGTCCCCGGGTTAACGGTAACCACATCCAGTCCGTTTTCCTCTGCAAACTTCCACGCCGCCTTCTCCGCCAGTGTCTTCGAAACAGAGTACCAGAGCTACACGCAAAAAGCAAAATCTGACATGAGCAGAGCAGCGAATTACTGACGAAATTGAAGCTCTGCAGGCGTTGCATCCCGGAAATCCTGCGGCCTTCTTCTGCATTTGATGTTCCCCAAGCTGATCATATCATGCATGATGAAACTAGAATACATCTTTCGAAAAAAAAATATATCTTTCGAAGAAACTAGAATACGGTAGCGATGTGTAGGCTCACCCCGTTCTTCTCGCAGTAGTCGATGTCAGTCCAGCAGCGCTCGTCGGGGACCTCGCCGGCGGGCCACCCTGGGTTGGGCATTATGGACGCGTTGGACGATGTCACCACCACGCGCCGCACGCCACCGGCCTCCTTGGCCGCTCGCAGCACGTTCAGCGTCCCTTCCACCGCCGGCACGATAAGTTGCTTGTGCGACCACGAACAAGCACGGCAGGGTCAGTCTGAGGTAGAGAAGGTAGCTAGAGGACAGGCACAGCGACGACGCGGTTGGTATTGGTACCTGGGGGTCGCTGACGGGGTCGATGGTGCAGGGGGAGGCGAGGTGGAAGACCCCCGAGCACCCCCGCGCGGCGTCGAGGAGCACCGCGCCGTCGAGGAGGTCGCAGCGGAAGATGCGGAGGCGGCCCTCGCCGGCGCCGGCGGCGGCGGCGGCGGCGAGCGCGAGGAGGTGGTCCGTCTCCGCCTTGTCACCTGCGAGCCACGGCGCGATCTGATGAGTGATAACCACCGCATCCGAAGCAAGCGGAGCGACCGTGACATTGCTGCGTTCTGACCTGGGTTGAGGACGCCGGCGTGGACGTTGTAGCCGCGGTCGAGGAGGCGGCGGACGAGCGTCGAGCCGATGAAGCCGCTGGCGCCGGTGACCATCACCGTCTCCCCCTTCCCTTCCCGAGTCGTCATCTCCCCGAGCCCGAGGTATCTCACCTCTCTCGTCGTCTTTTCACTGACCTGGTGTCTGTAGTGGTGGACTGGTGGGAGTGTCTGCGTGTGTGATCGTCGTGTGGCTTCCGGGCACTGGATTTTTATGGAAGGATGCAGCTTGGCACCATCTCCGGAACTGATAAAACCGCAGCAATCACAGTCAAACAGACAATTGTTGTTCGCACATACTCAATTATCAATTATGTGTGTTTCCACCTCAACAGGAACATGTTGTCACCGAAGAATATTTGAATTTGCAGAATTGCACGGCCAGTGGATACATAAAAACCTCAAGGAACATAAAAATCAGTTCCTCATAAATCATCACCAAAAATGCACTCCACATCAAAGTAATAGTACACTTTTGTGAGCACCGTATATACATCATCCTGATGTGGAAAACTCAATTATTTCACGGAATAAAGTAGACCCTGAATGTGGTTTGATCCCCTCACAAGGAAAACAGCTCACTCATATTTGAATCCGAGCCGGTGATACAGCTAGCCTCCGAATCCTGACCTACCTAGGAATGCTTTAGCTCCAGGTTTTGTTAGCCTCCTTTGATGCAGAGTCCAAAACATCCAGTCTATTTGCTACGGTTTGATGAAGCGAGCCAACTTTCCAAGCACACCTCTCAGGTTGCGAATGCCACCTCCTGTTTTAGAGCTCACCATCATCTACATGAAGCAGTATCATTGCATAAGGTGGCAATGTATTTTCATTTATATAAAAAAGCAAAGAGCGCATGTGCACAGAAAAAGAAGAGAGGTGAATTCAATGGCTCACCACTGGTTTTACCACTGACTTATTCTTCTTTAGACTCTGCAGTGGAGTATGCAAAACAATTATGTTAGGCAATAAACTGAAATGTGCATATAACAGGATGGACTGGGAAAATAACCTCTTGGATTTCCACAGCACGGCGAGCGACATCTATGGGGAAAACTAAATCAGTCTTTGTCAGTACAATTTGGTATGGTGTCTTGTGCCTACAATTGCACAGAAATGTCGATCAGAGAAACAGAGGTCACATCAGTATAAATATACAATTCGAAGAGGTAACTAAAATGTTCTGAGGAAAGTTGCATACAATAATGAATTATTCTCGTTTTACTGACTATGATGCACTTGCATCAAGGCCATGCAAAAGTATGAACTGGTTGAAACTAAAATGAACATGAAAGGCACACCTTTCCATTAAATCTACAAGCTCATAGTCCAATGGCTTCATTCCACGTTTAGTGTGCACAAGGAGACACACTCTTTCTAGGCCAACCCTGGTAGAAACATATTCCTTCACCTGATTGTAACAGTTATTTTAGGGATAGCAGATTAACTGATGCAGATTGTAGCATTACAGGATTCATTTCAGCCTACTATTAAGATTTCAAGGTACTTACAAGCTCTTGCCATGATTCCTTAACTTCTTCCTTTGCATAAGCAAATCCATATCCAGGTAAATCAACAAGGCATAACTTTGATGCAAGCCGAAAGAAATTTATACTCTGCACTTAATAATTAATATTAACAAATAAAATTTAAGTGCCCAAAACCGATATAAGAAAATAAGCAACACTCTGTGTGCATTTCCACTCTTCCCACAAGTTCATCACACACATACCTGAGTAAGTCCTGGCTTATCTGATGTTCGAACAATGCCCCACTGTCTTGTAAGTGCATTTAGGAGTGAAGATTTTCCAACATTTGATACACCTAATATCGCACTGGGTTAACAAATACATTTGATACACCTAAAATGTCCCAACTACAACAAAAAAATTTCATCAGTAGTTCAGTTACCTGCGAATGCTATCTCTGGAAGTGTAGGAGGAGGGAATGATGAAGACATCTTGGCAGCAGCAAAGAATTCCAGCTTATTTCTGAACACCTGTCAATTATTTAATGTGAACAGCAATTAATAACTGAAGCTTGAAATTCACACAACAAAGTGCCAGATAACATCATAAACTGTGTGGTGGATATGACTCTATGGCCACCCCAAGGCAAAAGTAGAAGAGACTTTTTTCTGGCACTGATTATATGGCATGGTTCTTACACTTTCTTCTATGCGGTCACGTTCTGTGCTGGTTGAGAAGGGAACATTATCCAGAGGAGCAGAAATCTTGATATTGTAGCCAGCATTTTTTATCTCGTTTAGACGCCTACGACCTAGTAACTGCAAACAACAGCAAGAGGATGTTACACATATAACTATAGTCCACGAGAAGGTTGATAAGAGGCAATTATGCGTACATTATCTTCAACATAGGAAAGGATTGATGGAGCTGGCTGTATAGCACGGAATTTTGCATTTATAGACATTTCTGTCTCTTCTGGTGCACACTTCACCATAACCTTCTCTGCTCTAGAAGCTTTGCAAAGAAAAGAGAACAACAGAAGAAACATATCAAAACAAAAGCACTAGATTACATATTCAGCATAAATGTCTTCCACAAAAGACCATGTTCATGAAAAATGAAAGCAACTAAACACATATTTCATTTTAATTTTCGGAATTCAGGAGTCCAGGATCAAATATCAAATCGCACGCTTCTCCAACCTAAAATTAAACTGGCCTTTGTAAAAGGTCCCAATGTGTAAGCATCCTTTGAATATCCTCTTTATATTATTTACATTTTTTTCTAGAAAGGTCTGTTCTCGTATCGTATTCAAATCTTTTCAACACTGTACCCTGGTAAGGAAAACCAATACAAAGGATTCTCTACATTACTTTAGCCTGACATTAATATCCCTAAAAAAAGAAAAATATGTCATGTGTTACGCTTAGGGATAAGTAGAACACTATTTCAAGGTCAGAGAGAAAATATTCAACGAGGTGTGATTTACTGTTTAAGGATTATTTTGTTGTGCACATGAAACAATGCAATAAGACTAAGCATAAGTCATATGAACAATTAAAAGTCAGAACTCGCACCATCCTGGACAGGAGGAGTATCTTCAATCCGTTTGTTCGAAGTGTCATAAGGATCGAGTTTCATTCGTTTTCTCTTCTTAGGATTAGGAGAAGTAGGTTCCTCAGCGTCAGGAGCAATATCCTTCTTAGCAGGCTTTATTTTCTTCCCACTCTGGTCCAGCACTCGAGTAAGGCGAGGGCGAGGTTTTTCTTCTTCAGTAATATGAGGTGAGTCATCTGATTTCTTGTTATCTGCAACTTCCTCATCCAAAACAGCATCTTTTGCTCCACCCCTTTTTGTACGCCTGAATTCTGTAGATGCATCAAACTTCTTCCCTTTTGAAGCTCCAGAATTGTTACTGAGCGGTGCTCGACCCTTGACCCCTCTACTAATATCAGAAACCTTGCTCGTACTCCTCCCTACACGTGAATTGTCCTCATACAAACTTTGAGACTTCAATCTATCACCTTTTCCAGGAGCAACTTTTCGATGGTTTATGGTGGAAGCAGTCTTTCTGGTAAACATTGATTTGGAAGGCGAAACATTCTTGCCACCACCATCACCATCCCATGAGTCATCGTCAATCTTCCTTTTCCTCCTGTCAAACCCAGACACACTCTTCTTCACACCAAATCGAGGCACTCCATCGCTCGAACACCTTGTGGGTGCCGCATTTCCTTGGCGCCCCTTGCGTTCTCCCCTCTTCTCGCTCTTGTTCCAACCAGCAACCCTGGTTCCTTTCCCTTTGGCATCTCCCCGTTCCTTGTTCTTCCTTCCACCAGCAGTCCCACCGCTGCTCCAATTCATCTTGCCACCAGGGGCAGAATTAAAACGGGTCATGCGCTTTCTGTTGAACTACACGAAATTTGGAAGAATTGCACCACTCGCTCCTCAGGTGACAAATCTGTATGGTCTCGACTCAATTGATCTTGCACGCTGGAGACGAACTGCCTACCTGAGCCATGAGTTGACGGATTAGTAAGTAGCAGGGGGCGGACCCAGCACAGGGGGCCATGTTCGATTTCGCGGCAGGATGGGAATGGAGGAGAATAGGAAGGCATACCCCTGTCGGATCTTCGTCGCCGGCAAATCAACCCGTCGCTGGACGAAGGGTTTCAAAGGTGTCGCCAGGCGTCAAGGCGCTAGAACAATCCTGGTCGCCTAGCTAAAAGGCAGCAGCAAGAGTGAGTGAGTGAGGGGAAATAGACCCCACCGCGGTCCTGCTCGCCGCTTTTCTTCCTCCACTCGCCGCCGCCGCCGCGCTCCTCCCTGCTCCACCACCCGCAGCCCCACGCCCTCCTCCGGCCCCAGCGCAGGGCTCCCGGCACCACCGCCGCCGCGCTATCAACGAGCACAGAGAGAGGGAGGAAGGGGAGACTGAGGGAGAGAGACGAACGGAAGCAAGCGGCGACGGAGGTGGGTGCGGCGCGCAGGAGGCGAGTGAGGGAGATGGGGGCGACCTAGCCCTGCCGAACGGCGGCGCTCAGGCGGGAGCGTCTGGAGCAGGAGGAAGAAGGGCGTGAGAGAAATGGGCCGTTGTTGGGTTATACGATATCCCCTGACTCCCTGAGTGTTGGGCTGACCGATCAATGGGCTGGGGCAGCCCAGTCTTTTTTTTCCTTCTTCTCTTCTTTTTCGTTTTATTTCTTTCACTTCCTTTGTTACGGCGTCGCCTCGTGTACGCACGCATATGGAAAGTATCGCAGAGGACGATACTAATATGTGTGCTTTCCGTGATGCACTGACTGCTGCTTTGGTTGGTTGATTTATTGATGTAATCTTATTTTGTAGCAATTTCTATGGACAAATGGTAGTAATTATGACTTCTATTGTACTATACCCCTTCCGTCTTTTTTCGTTGATCGTCGAAAACAGTGATTCCCCACACTTTTTTAGCGACCATCAATAAGGGACAGAGGGAGTATCAAATAAGCCTACCCAACTTATAAGCGAGTTTCAGAAATGCGGTCCGAAACCTGGCCTATAAAAGAAGTTGAAACGCTATATTTTTCATAGATTCGTATTTCGTACGATCACATTTCATTTTTATAGGCAGATTAATATACTTTTTTCTCTGCATAAAAAAAAGTAAAATTCTACTCCGTACTAGGTGAGAACTGAATTTAGCGTGTCACCACTCACCAGTCGTCTTCGGTTTTGAAGCAGTCAGTCGTGGTTGCGAGGGCACATCAACCACTTGATCAACTGAGCCGGCATGAAGGGGAGCAGGACCCACATTTCCTGAACCCTGTAGGAGGTTAGTTAGCATGATGCTGTAATAACTCTAAAAAGCATGTTCAGAGTATGAAAAAAAAGACAAGTTCAGTTTTTTTAGGGGTCGGTAGGATTCTGTATGCTAGGGCTGATGCCTGCATTCAGGGTTACTGGTTGGTCGATGCTAGAAGTTGCTCGCAGCCGTGAAATTCCGGCAGGTACACAGCAGCTGCGATGTGACCTTGGCGCCCTAGGTAATATGGTTAGTTAACCTAACCGGCGGCGACGTGGACTAATTGCGGGAGCTAGTCCATTAAACAAGAGCCCCATGTTAGGAATGTTCAGTAGCTTGATCGATCGATCTCAGTCATGCTCGGTGAGATGTTTTTGTCACCGATCGGCCAAAACCGTCGATCCCGGAGTGTGATGTGGACAAACGGACGATCTCATCGTCTGAAATTTATGACGAATTCGCATCGCGAGAACGTCGATAAAGTCCTTCTGGAATTACGAGTGATCAGCAACGGACAAAGATTCAGCTAGCAACGGGCCAACTACTTACTATTCCGCTGGGCGACCCTGTAAACCTCTGCAAGTGGTCACAGTCTTTACTGGCTGGCCTTTTCCGTGCAGTGTGCTTGTCACTTGATCAGAAAAAAAGGCAGCTCGTAAACCCTGAGCTCCTGATGATAACACTGTGATGAGCATGCTGGCAATGGTTCCAGTTGATCGGTCCGTGCATCTATCTCTCCTCGACCGACAGTGTGTCCGTGGATCTAATCCGATCCTACATCTGGGAGAACAGTGAAAGCTGGCTCTGAACACTAAGGGGGTGTTTGGACCGCTCGCTTCTGCCCGTTTTTTCCAAATTTCGCTCTCCATTCCACGGTCTGCCAAACACATGTAGCTCCACGAACTCCGCTCCAAGAAAAACGTGGAGTTGGAGGCCAACTCCACGTTTTTCTTGGAGTACCTCAAGGGGTACTCCACCAACTCCACATTTTTTATGGAGTAGCCCGCTCCAATGAACTCCACGGTGGAGCTGCCTCACGCTTGGAGTTCGTGGAGCGGGAAATTTTAAAAACGAGGAAGCGAGTAGTCCCAAACACGCCCTAATTCAGTGCACCGGATTTGCTAGCTTCTTCCTCTGAAGGTGAGCACTGTACGTTGAGATGACGCTGTCGGAAAGGAACCTTGAGCGAACAAACCGACCAGAGCGCGCGTCAGTGTCAGTGTCCAAGCGCGTTGCCCTCTCTCACTAATCAAGTCGATCTCATCCTCAACAACTACGTAAAGAAACGAAGAGGAGAACGCGAGAAATACTACTAGCTGGTTCTGAATAATATACGGCTGAACGCAAGCATGCACACATCATCTGTGCTGCTCGAGGCAAATCCTGTCAGTAACAGGGCCTGCTTATTAGTAATAAATAATACAGCGTCATTACCTGCCCGATGCTAATTATTCACGATCAGTACAGTCTTGTGGATTATTTAACCAGTGATATCGATGCTCGAATAGGAGCTTCCAACTCACTCACTGCCTCTCAGAACCTCATGTTCCGCGCCGAGCCAGGCCACAGCAGCTTCACACCGGACGATCCAGCCTAGCCACAAGCTAGTTAAACCGTCCCGGCCTATATAAACTCCCAAGCTTTTAGCTTTGCTTCCGTGATCAGAGCTATTACTAGGTTCGACGTCCAGCACCTTGATCGGTTACAGAGGCTTGCAATCACAAGTACTGTTGTATTTCCTGTGAAATTGTTCCGGCCATTGAATCCTACATAGTACGCTCGGTCGCTTCCCGACATGGATTCAAAGCAGCTCGCTCTCCGGCGCCCGATCATCTCCAGGAGAAGCGGCAGCGTCGGCGGCGAGGTGGCCCTAGCCGCGGCGATGGAGCGGTCGAGCCTGGCGACCGCGTCGTTCCGGGTGTACTACAGCAGCCTGCGCCCCGGCGCCGTGCCGTTCCTGTGGGAGTCCACCCCCGGCACGCCCAAGGTCGCCGCCGTCGTCGTCGCGGCTTCCGTCACGCTCGGCGCCACGCCGGTCAAGAGCGGCGGCGCCGCCGCCGCCGCCGCCGCCACGCCCGCCGACGAGATGTTGGATGCTGCTGGGCTCCCGGCGATATCGCCGCCGCCGTCGTACCACTCGTCCCAGCTGAAGAAGGGGGGGAGGGGGAGGTGCCGCGCGAGGGCGGGCCGCGTCCTGAGGGCCCTGCTCGCCGCGCTCTGCATCAGCAGGAGGTCGCGTCGACCGGCGTCCAGCCTCGCAGCTTTGAACTGATGGATGCCGCGTCGTTTCCCGTGCTCACTACGAGATCAGAGCTCTCCGAATTGTTCTTATACGAGATCTTAACTCTCAACCATTGCTTTTCTCAAAAAAAAAAAAAAAACTCTCAACCATTGCTTGTGCAAGTTAGAACGGACTATACGGAGTAACATGTGTTAATTAAAATGATTATATAATTGTACTACGCTTGTTTAGTTGCGAATAATAATATGTGGGCAAAGAATTTGATTTGTGAAAGGTGTTCAAATTTGCTTGTAAATGCAAATCTAAAAATGAAAAAAAAAATGCCCAAGCACATTTGTCATATGCGGGATTGGTGACTGAATGACGCAACCTTCTTATTAGATTCATTTGTGTGGATTGCAGAACGTG
Organism: Cenchrus americanus; assembly: GCA_947561735.1. Taxonomy (NCBI): domain Eukaryota; kingdom Viridiplantae; phylum Streptophyta; class Magnoliopsida; order Poales; family Poaceae; genus Cenchrus; species Cenchrus americanus. The sequence goes on along the minus strand of OX387240.1, from coordinate 3,347,145 downwards.
CATGCCGCACGCGCAGTCAACGATGGTCGTGTCGATTGGTTATCTTTTGAGTTGGCCGATTTCTGTTAAGCTTCCCGTTTGGCGCTAATTGTACCCACACCACACGCCAGAGATGATGACCAATACGGGGTAGAATATGATGTGGGCTGTTGGGCTCTTTAACTGGTCTTGGGCTTCGAAAATAGGCAAAATTTCTAGCCCGAGCAGCCCACATTGCCTCCGAGTCGATTTCGCTTCCTGCACAAATCCCCGTGAGGAGGGAGGGGCCAATAAAATCCCCGCGAGCGGAAGAAACGAAGCCAAGCGTCCAACCCGCCTGACTGACTGACTACCCCTGCCGCTTCCACTTCCGCTTCCACTTCGGCGCCTCTTGGGGCCCGCCCATGGCCGGCGGCGGCGAGAAGGCACCGGCGAGTTCCGCCCAGCAGCGGAAGGCACGTCCCGCTCATGGACCGGTAAGTGTAGCCATTGCCATGCCCCTACGTTTCTACGCCGGCCGCAAAAAACGCCGGTTCCCCCAAATCCCCCAATAACTTCCGTCCCGTCGTGACGGGGGTAGGGTTCGCGGCTACCCGCTGTTGGTCGCCACAATGTAGTGCTGGACCTCAGGAACCGTGCGATGCTGTGCGGTGTAGTTGTTGGTTACATTTCAACCCGGGTCGGTTCTTCGTGGTTTCCTAGGATTTGTAGCAAGATGAATCGTGCCAGTGGCTGCTGAAATGGAATGGAAGTATTGCCCTTTTCCTGCGAATTAGGATATGAAAACGTGGTTTTTTTTTCGTGTCTGCTCGTGCAATATTAGTTGTATTAATCTTGTAGAAGAAGTGGAACAGGATGATGTGTGATTTTTTTAATTTGACCATTTTATCTGATTATTAATTTTCTGATTTCGAATTGAAGTTATGTTGGATGTGGTAGGTATATTGTTACCAATGCTTTGAATTATTCTTTCACGCATTCGGCCTCTAATACACCAGCTGTACTGTTAGGTCTACGGAAGGTCTTTGGAGCATCAAAAGCAGGGGTCATGCACATTCTCACCTTCAGTTAGCAGCAGCAGCAAAGATTCACCGCAACAGTTGGTGACACCAGTTCAACCGCCGAAATCTGCAGACTCCAGAAGCAGTGCATGTAGTTCTGGATCTGTGGGATCTGATTCAGGAGCTGCCCCATTTGACATATGCATGAATGCTAACAAACGCCCCGTCATCAAGTTAAATCGTTCTCTACTCGAGATCAACAGAGACAAAAGACGAGAGAGGGAACTTTCCAAGGATGGAGCTTCATTCCTGCACTTGGGACCTGGGATGGTTCTGCTGAAAAGATTCATAAAGCCTAATGATCAGGTACATCTATGTTTACACATGTTTTTTTAAATCTCAAATCAGCCTTATCTGAATAAACTTCCTTTTTTTAAAACAATAGTAGCTGTAAGTCTTTACATAGATAATTATTATGTTGCCGATAGTGACTTATGGGAGGAAATATAATGTTTCTGAGCAGTGAAGGACTATGAAATGATGTTCTTCATGCTGTTTGTCTTTACGTGAATAATTAAATGAAGTACACATTCAAATACAACCCATGCACATTTATACTGCCGAAAGTATGTTCCTAATGCTTTTATTTCACATGTCAGGTTAAAATTGTCAAAGTTTGCCAGCAGCTTGGTGTTGGCGCGGGAGGATTTTATCAACCTGGTTACCGAGATGGGGCTAAGTTAAGACTCTGGATGATGTGCTTAGGGAAGAACTGGGATCCGGATTCAGGCTCATACAGCGATACACGTCCATTCGATGGCGCTCAACCACCAACCATACCGGAAGAATTCAGGAAGTATGTCCAAGATGCCATTCAAGCTTCTCACGAACTATTGAAACAAGAGAAAGGAGCTGCCAATGCCGTGAAAGAACTTCCTCTGATGTCACCAGATATCTGCCTTGTTAACTTCTATAACAGCAGTGGGAGGTTAGGTCTTCATCAGGTACAAAACAACCATTTCCTGTGATTATGTTAAATACTAGTTCCAAAAGATTGTATTTCAAAATGTGTGTTTCATGCTAGTCAATTATCTGAACTTGTTTAAAAAGAAAAAAAGAAACGAGAACTGTTTTCTGCCTCACTAATTCACTAAACAATCATTTTGGATTTTCATAGGCACTTCTGTAGACATGATTAAGCAGATTCAGTTATGAAACTCGCGCAACGGCGCAAGTTTCTTGTTCTTGGGCATCACTAGTAAAGCGACCATTGCCTTTTTCTGCACTGAAATAGCATGATGTTGCAATCTTGCTCACTGGTTTCTACAATTCTGTTATTTGACAGGACAAAGATGAATCAAGGAGCAGCCTCGCCAAGGGATTGCCTGTCGTTTCTTTTTCTTTAGGTGACACCACAGAATTCTTGTATGGTGATGTTAGGGACGAAGAAAAGGTTTCAAAGGTTAATCTTGAATCTGGTGACGTCCTAATATTTGGCGGCAAGTCAAGGGGCATATTCCACGGTGTTTCCAACATTAAACCAAAGACGGCACCAACGTGGCTGACAGATGAGACAAGTCTTCGACCTGGGCGTCTGAATCTCACATTCAGGCAGTACTAGTCAAGTAGTCAGGGTTGTGCGTCTTGCAAGTAGAAGTCAGTCAAGTCACTTATCTTTTGTTGTGCGATTTTCAGTATGTTGTTAGCAAAAAATTGCTACTAAATTATGTCCAGTAACTGAAGATGAGTACTTCGCCTCAGCTTGATTGAAAGTTTGTTGTCATGGCCAATCATTTGTCTTAATGCATGTGAATATTTGGGAAGACAGAGTTCAGACATGCAGCAATATCTACAGATCACCTTGAAACGAAGTGCTTAGGGCATCTTGACCAGGACGGGCGGTGTGTCCTTCCGAAAATTATTACGTTTCAATTAGAATGTCGTTATATCTTTTTTATACTCATGATAAAATTCGATATGCACAAGAATAAAGCGACAGGGCTGAACCATGCTCCGCCTCCCGGCTGTCCCAATCGTCTAGAGAGGTTTGTTAAACATTTCTGTACTTACGTGAAAAACAGATTTATTTCATACGAAACCTTTATACGGAACATCATAACTATTTTATATGAATTCGGATGGAGATAAACTTTATACGAAAAACTAGATCTTGACAAGGTCTACACATTTGTAGCTACATGAGCAATTCAGAGGTCGAGAAAACAGAATTATTTCATATGAAACCTTTATACGGAACATCATAACTATTTTATATGAATTCGGATGGAGATAAACTTTATATGAAAAACTAGATCTTGACGAGGTCTACAAATTTGTAGTTCAAATATTTTTCATTCGAAATGATTATCGTACCCAAATAATTGACATAACACTCAGATCTAAAATGTAAATTTTAATCTCAAGATTGTGTTGATTATTTGGGAATGAAGATGATTCTAATTGAAAAATATTTGAACTGCGAAGTTGTATACCTCTGGAGATCTATAATTTTCGTATAAGTCTTGTGTACATCCGAATTCATATGAAATTATCCGCCCGAATGAAATAATAGTTCATAGTGCTACAGTACCGAAATTGCCGGATGAACTTACCGGCGGTTAATTAGTTTTGAATTTTTTTGTTAGGCCTAGTTATTTTTGTAAATCATTAACAAAAAAATCTTAGAGAGAGCGAACTGGGCTTTCATGATGATATGTGATACTCCTCCGTCCCTAAATATAAGCATTCTTCGGTTTCCGTGGTGTACGTTTAACCATTCGTCTTACGCGAAAAAATTATGAAAATATAAAAATAATTATGATATACTTAATATATATATATATAGTTTTGCTATAGTGCACCTGGGTGCATTCTGTATAGAGAATGCACCCACCCTTGTTGCAACTAGGTTTTGTCCAGTTGCAACTGGGGCTCATTCTGGTTGCAATTTATTCACATCGGGTTGCAATTAGGAGTCTAGTTGCAATTGGTTCGTGTCCAATTGCAACAGAGTCAGATTCGTTGTAATTAGTTCCGTCAAGTTGCAATTAGTATAGTGTCACAGTTGCAATCGGTTAGTCTCTTTGTTGCAATTGGTTCGCGCCTAGTTGCAGCTTGGCTGGGTTTAGTTGCAATTGGTTCGCGTTGAGTTGCAATTGGTCCGTCAAGTTGCAATTGGTTCACGTCGAGTTGCAATTGGTCCGTCAAGTTGCAAATTGTTCACGTCGAGTTGCAATTGGTCTGTCAAGTTGCAATTGGTTCAGCTGCGAAGTTGCAACCGCAGGGTCTGTGCATTTGCTATACAGAATGCACCTGAGTGCATTTTAGTATCGCCCTATATATATATATATATTATATGATGATAAAACATGTCATAACAAAATAAATAATATTTTTCATAAATTTTTTGAATAAGACGAATAGTCAAACATGATCAGTAAAAATCAACAAATGCTTACATTTAGGGTCAGAGGGAACTCAATGGATAATAATCACTTAATCAAATTAGCTAAGGCTAGCAATATCAATATGGGGGATACGACAGAAAGAATTGCTTATTCTTTATCCACCTTGCAAGCTAATGAACAGGCCAAAGCAACCATCCTAGCAACCAAGAAGAAAATGGCGGAGCAAGCAGATAGCAAGGAGTTAGAGTGTGACCATGCAAATATAAACAAAGAGGGTGTGGCAGCAGATGTGCATAGAGAAATAGAGACCGAGACAGAGGGGGGCAGTGTTCCCGCCTGTCAAGGAAACCTCCGAAGCAAAAACAGCCAGGGAAAAAAAGGAAACCTGAAGAGGGGGATGGAAGATAATTTTTTGGAATATAAGAGGTTTTGGGGCACTAGGGAGGAAGAAACAATTTGGAATTGAGGAGGAAAAATAGAGTGGAGGTTCTTTGTTTGCAGGAGACAGTTAAAGCAGATTTCCTACCTGGGGAGCTAGCAAGTATTAGTGATGGGGATAATTTTGAGTGGGTTTGGTCTGCAGCTCAAGGTCACTCTGGAGGTACGCTGCTTAGGGTGAAGATTGATGATGTGACAGTGATAGGCAAGGATATAGGGGAATTTTTCACTAGCATGAAGATTGTCACAAAACATGATAACTTCAAATGGGAGGTAGTGAATGTTTATGGGCCAGTACAATTAGAGAGGAAGGCAACATTTTTAGCGGAGCTAGGAAAAAAGTTACAGACGTGGAGGATCCTTTTATAGTGGGAGGAGACTTCAACTTAATAAGATTTGGTTGGGAGAAATCTTCTGATAATATACACCCAAGCTGGATGGGGGCTTTTAACGATTTCATCAGAGACAATGGCTTGAAGGAGCTGGTTAGGAAGGGCAGTAAATTTTCATGGACCAACAAGCAAAATGACCCGGTGATGAGTGTTTTAGATAGAGTGCTCATATCCTCCGGATGGGATATGTTTTACAAAAGAGCGTCTTGTGAGACCTTAACTAGAGTGGGATCATATCAATGTCCGCTGTTAATGAACTCGTATGACCACCATTTCCAACAACACTGCTTCAGGTTTGAGATGGCCTGGATGCTACAGAGGGGGTTTAAAGAGATGGCGCTAGCTAGTTGGCCAGAAAGAGGTGAGAAGACAGTACAAGATCACTGGAGGGATGTCAAAGCTACAACAAGAAATTTTTGCAAAGGGTGGGGTGCCAATGTAAACAGTCAAATGAAAAAAGATAAGAAAGATTTGCTGAGTAAACTTGAGGAAATGGATAGAGGCTGATGCTAGTGGTCTGTCGGCGTCACAATGGCAAGAAAGATACAATGTAGAAAAACAATTAGAGGAGATATATCAATTTGAGGAGATACAATGGCAAAGAAGAGGGGGGCTAAACTGGATACTAAAAGGGGACTCCAATAATGGATATTTTCATAACATTTCTAATGGGAGGAAGAAAAAATACACAATCTTCTCTTTGGAGCATGAGAAAAGAGAGATCCGTGACCCGATGGAAATTGAGGATCATGTGGAATCATACTACAAGGAACTATATGGTCCAGTAGAGGACAGTCAGATGTCACTAGGCAATGACTTTTGGATAGAGAGGGGGAGATTAACAGATGAGGAGGCCCATGAGCTGATCAAACCTTTTACGCTCAAAGAACTAGAGGAAGCACTCAAGGACATGGATGCTAACGCTTCACCAGGACCAGATGGCATACCTGTCGGATGTCAAAAAATTTTTGCTAGCTATTTCATTTTACATGCTAGCTAAATTAGGATTTTAGCCAGTGCTTTTTAAAGAGGCTCTTGGAGTTGCTCTAAACCCATGTTCTGTTGTTGTTTTGTTCAACCATGCTTCGCTCAAGCACACCCTTAGCAGCATGACAACAGCATGCCCTTGCCACTTCTCAAGTGATTTTAATTGCATACCTGTAGCTGCATTTTCCAAATGAAGACCCTAGAAATCGAGCATATCAAGTATGGCACAACGCACAATACTATTAATTTCAAAGGATCACTTCATAGTCAAAACTTTCACACTGATTATCAAAGTACAACCAATAAACTGATCTCAAAAGTAGGTCAGAAATAAACTTGTTCCCACAAGCTTATGCCGACCAATGTATGAAGTTTAAATGCTCTGGAATTTCATCGAACACCCTCTGAGTGTCCTACATATTCCCAAGTTAAGCATACATCCCAACCAGAACCATCACAAGAAGATCACAAAAGGCTGTTACTATGGATCTGAAATGGCAAACATATATACAATTTACTGTACTTCTATGTTAAATTGTTTTAAGTATCACCCACAAGACAAAAAGAAAAGATGTGAAGGAGATGTCTAGCCTCAGCATCTGGTCCAAATATATTTTGCAACCCAAGATCATCATGAAAAAGAAATAAATTGCTAAAAATCGGATAGGTTATCAGAAGCTACTGAATAGACGAGCAGCAGAAACAAACATTCTAAAAATTGCAAACTAAGCAGTTAAAGTTTGAAGGAAAACAGTGGCACAGACATCTTAACTTTCCGGGGCATCAAAATTACATTTACAACCTCGACATAGGAGTCCTTCCATTATAAAGGAAATGCAATGTAACAATAGTTGCACATGGTGTGACAGATTTCACAAAATAGAAGACCTCACACATTTTCTTTCTCATCTATCACTAATTCACTATATCCAATTCTATATGCCATGGTTTTTCATTAGCTGGCCCATCTCATGAATGGCAAGATTAATTGCACATTCCTGAAGTGAAGTATTTCATCAAGCAAGCAAGAAGATGCCACAAGACATGGTAAGATATTCCAATTTAACAACTCCTCATCTCAATTCATACTGGTCACTGGTATTCTCTTCTGATTCAAGAATTCACTCAAGTAGCAGAGTGATGGACCTATTTTACATATCATCAACAAGTTAACATACTATCATGTTTACTTCCTCTTCTGAGCTCCGATGCTTTCAAGTGTAAACATGCAGATTTTACACTTCTACAATTACTAATGCTCCTAAATAATGTGGGTAAACACCTAATTCTGCAGTAAACTTACTAAGAATTGTAAAGTTGGTCACTTGACCCACATGTAATTGAACCTATACCGAGGATGCACTTGAAATAGTGCACACTAATGCACCATATTCTTTATCATTCCAACTAAAATTTAGGTATTGGTTACACTTAATAACTTGTATGGAGACTATACACCATTTATCTATTATTTAGCAAAAGAGCTTCTCAGATTCATGCATTAAGCCTTCACATTGGCTTGGAGTGTTAATCCTGTTTCTCTTGATCAAAAGTGGCTTCAGCATCACGATTGTATAAATTAAAAATATTTTAGAATCAGGGGTCAGTTCAAAATCTCACATATCACTGGAGTTAGAGCACGTCGTCGTCGCGACTATGCCTGAATCCTTGAGTTGTAGTCTGCATTTGTCTTCTCTTCAATTCTGTTCTTTGTGCATCCAAGGTTCTGAAATCATATTAGAAGTCTCATATTATCACACACACCGAAACAGGCAAATCAAGTACTAAAAAATTGGCCACAAAGTTATTATCATCCCTGAACTGACTGCAGGATTACAAGCAGATGACACGAATTGATACAAATGAACAGCAAAACAGAGATGATTCGTGATTCATAAAACATGGTGTTTCTCAACTTATCTTTCATCATTTTTCCACAAAGGGCCTTGCCCGAATTTCATTACCAGGGTAACGAAATTACAGAGTTTTACCAGTTTGTCTTCACAACTACAGAGTTCACTGAAAACCGAACGAACTACTTATTACACACGCAAATGAGATACCGAGGATCTCTCCACAGACCACTGGTTCTACACGACCATCAACCAAAAGAGGCCCCACAAATAGAGAGAAAGACAGCAGAAGCTACCAAAAGAAGACTAGCCAACAGCTAACTATGAAGATCCACCAGGGGCTCCCTAGGCTTTTGCCTTCCTCTATTTTTAACATAACAGCACCATTTCCTGACCCTGCCCTCCCTGATCTTGTTGAGGACGCGCTTGAGGATGATGCGAAGTGCCGCTTCCTTCAAAGCTTCGCGCCCATCTCAATGCTTGCTTTGTCTTCATCCTTTTGCAACCCCCGCCCCAGAAATCAGGTAAGACGACGCTAAACAAATGATCTCAACAGGAGATCTAATTTTTTTCTTTTCAAAACAGACTGCATTGCGTGTCTGCCATAACCCCCAGCAAATGGCTGCCAAGGAAACCATATGTGGATTCCCATTTCTGGGCATATATCGGCCACACCACCTCCAGAATTGATCTAAACTAGAGGGCCTACAATCAGCACCTACAACCATAGCCACCAAGCTCCATACATATCTAGCAAGTGTGCAATCGAAGAAAAGATGATTTATATCTTCATCCAAGTTGCAGAATCTACAACTTTTATCTCCATGCCAATTTCTGCTCACAAGATTATCTTTTGTTAGGATTGCATTCTGTTGAAGTAGCCACATAAAGACCTTAATTTTCAAAGGAATTTTAGCTTTCCAGATTCTCTTGTTGTAGATATCGGTATCAGTACTACAGAGTTGTGCATACATTGTTTTGACAGAAATTTTTTTCTTTTCTCCCACTTCCAGATGGAACTGTCCTTTTCATCTCCAAGGGCACAAGTTGTTAATATACCCCTCAGCTGTCTTAATTGGATTTGAGCAGGCTCATCTAGCCACCTTCTAAAAGTTAATCTCCATCTTCTTCCTGCCACCTCAGCCACTGAACCTTTTTGTTCATTGCATAAGTCAAACAGCTCTTTAAATCTCTCTTTCAATGGGATAGAGTCACACCAAGAGTCCCTCCAGAAATCTGTATCTCTGCCATTTCCAATTTTCATAACTCTGCCTTTCAAATATAAATCTTTAATTTTAAGTAGGTCATTCCACAAAGAGGAATTTGACTGTTTAGTTCTCAATTGAACTATTCCACCTTTAATTTTATACTTTTTCCTCACAACTTCTTGCCACAGACCTTCTTCATTCTCAATTTTCCACCACCATTTACACAACAAGCTTACGTTCATTCTTCTGAGGTCTTTTATTCCCCGTCCTCCCTTTCCTTTTGGTCTCGCTATTACTGAACATTTGACCAGATAGTATTTCTTTTTTACACTGTTGCCTTGCCAAAAGAATTTTTCCTTATTCTGTCCATTTTTTTAATCAATGTCTTTGGCAGCAAGTACATTGACATTGCATATGTAGGAATGCTGCTAAGACAAGCATTCAGAAGGATCAATTTGCCACCATAAGATAATGAGGCACTTTTCCATCCATCTAATCTTTTCAAGATTTTTTCATCTAAATACACCCAGTCTTTAACATGAAGTCTTGAACCTGAGACAGGGACCCCCAAATATTTGATTGGCCACTGTCCAGTTGAACAACTCATCAGATCAGAGTAACAAATTGCTTTTTGATCATCAGAGGAGACCATTACTATCTCACTTTTATTGAAGTTTATCTTGAGTCCTGACATCTTTTCATATATATACAACAACATTTTCATATTTCTGGCTGTATCCACATCATCCTCCATGCATAATATTGTATCATCTGCATATTGAAGTACTGCCACACCTCCTCTTACAAGTTCAGGCACCAGGCCTTTAATCAGCTCATTTTCCTGAGCAGTATGTATCATCTTAGCCAAACAATCAGCTGCTAAATTAAAGAGAGGAGGTGATAGAGGATCTCCTTGCCTCACCCCTTTTTTGCTTTTGAAATAACTTCCCATCTTGTCATTCACTTTCACACTCAAAGTCCCACTACTCATCACACTTTTTATCCACCTACACCATTTCTCACAAAAGCCCCTTTGCTTTAAAGACTCAAACAAGAACTCCCAACTGATTTTATCATATGCTTTTTCAAAATCAAGTTTCAGAATAACGCCATCCTTCTTTTTGTTTCTAGTGTAATGCAGAATCTCATGAAGACAGAACACACCATCCATGATGTTCCTCCCTTTTATAAAGGCATTTTGACTTCTATTTATTATTCTGCTCATACACCCCTCAAATCTTAACATGAGAGCTTTTGTGATAATTTTATAGCTAACATTTAGTAAGCAGATGGGTCTATATTGTTGAATTTTGACCGCTTCCTTTGTCTTAGGTATTAAGGTAATCACTCCATAGTTCAGTCTGTCTATATCTAATTCATGAGCCCAAAATTCATTCACCAGGTCCATCACTTCCTCTTTAATAATTTCCCAACAGGTCTGATAAACTCTATAGGAATGTGATCTGGTCCTGGAGCTGTGTTTCTTTTCATATTTTTCACCACTTTTTTAATTTCCTCTTCTGAGAATTCTCTGATTAGAGCTGTGTTTTCCTCCTCATTTATTTTTTCTTCTTGTGTCCAGCAATCTGGACTAAGAGAAAAAATTAGACTGTCAGAGGGTCCAAAGAGTTCCTTGTAACATTCTGTTGCATGTTTAACCATATCCTCATCATTGTCAATGTTCTCCCCATCTTTTTCTAAATTGAAGATGATATCTTTCCTTTTCTTTCCATTTGCCTTCTTATGGAAATAACCTGTGTTGTTATCTCCTTGTAGCAACCAAGTTTCATTAGATCTTTTGTGCCAGTACATTTCCTCCTCTTCCAGCAATCTCATCAACTCTGTCTGTATAAATGTCTTCCTCTCCAACAAATGTACAGGTAAGCTTACATCCTCTTCTATTTTTTCTAGCTCATCCAACTCATTTTTTAAAACCATCTTGTATCTTCTTGTTTGTCCCTTCAGATTATTTCCCCATCCTTTCAGGAATTTCTTAATCCTATTCACTTTAATGTACCATCTTTCTGCTGCATTCTTTGCATGAACTGGTTTTTCCCAGATTTCCTTCATCTTAGGCAGGAACTCCTCATGTCTTAACCAGGCAGTCTCAAAGGAAAACATTCTTGTCGCTTTTTTATCTTCTCTTGCTCAGTGCACAACATCAGAGGGTTGTGATCTGACATGAGTCTTGGTATCTTCCTTAGTGTTGTAAGCGGATATATAGTCTCCCAGTCATTATTCATGAGAACTCTGTCAAGCTTTTCAAGAGTGGGGTTCATCTGATTGTTACTCCATGTAAATTTGCCTCCATTCATGACTATTTCTCTCAGTTCATAGGAATTTATAATCCAATTGAACATATCTGAGAATCTGTTAGCAGTAAAGTTTTTGTTCTTTTCACTGCTAAATCTAAGGATGTTAAAATCACCCCCAGAAGTAGGGGGTAATTTATTTTGTGCACATATATTAGACAGTTCAATTAGGAACTGTTCCTTCCTGTCATCCTGAGCAGGACCATATACAATTATAAGTCTCACATGCCCCCTAGTTTTCTTATCAACCACCTCTGCTGAAATGGCAAATTCATGCTCAGCTACCTGTAATACATCAAATCTTTCCAAATTAATGCCACAGAGGATCCTTCCAGATCTGCCTTTTGAGGTCAACCAGTGCCAGGCATACCTTTTGGAAGGATCTATATCCCTAAAAAATTTTTCATTGTATTTTTTTTCATGGTTTCTTGCAGACCCACAAAGTTAGCTTTAGAATCTGACAACAGATCCCTAATACCAGTGCACATACCTTTTTTGGAAACACCTCTACAATTCCAAATTAGACCTATCATTTTTTATTACAGTTTTTCCCCGCTGCCCCTCTTCTGAGGTTGTAATTAGAGCTAGCTCTAAAAACCCTCCCCTCAAAGGTGGATGAGCCATCATAAGGATGTCCATCGGTTCCTTTGGGACTTTTTTTGATTGATTTTTCAACTTCCTCTCTTTTTTCTTTGATATCCTACTCTTAACCACCTGAAAATCCTATGTCTAAACACATCAAAAATACATCTTAGAGAATACCACGGATAATATAGACACATTGGTAGCCTCAAATAATGACAACAACGCACATAAACCCATAACTTAAAAAAACAAATAAGCGAATGACACGAAGACACGATATTTGTTGATGAGGTTCGGCCAATGTGGACTACATCCCCGGGGCAATGACTACGGGTGTTCCTCCCCGATAACAACAGCTTGACATTGTGTCATCTTACATCACACCGATGGTGCTCTTGTGTTTAGGTACTAAGCTACATTGTTATTGTACACCAAAACTCGCGTGCAGCTAATCAGCACACATGCATCAACTAGTTCTAGCCAGTGCTGAACATCAGAAGGCGAGTCCCTCAAAGAAGCCGACATCTGGTGGTGGTACCATTGCTGTAAGCGTGCCGCAACATCTCGCCGATCATGAACTCGTCCACGTTCACGTGGTAGCCCACAACTCGCCGATGGTGAACCGAAACTGCCGCTCTTCGGTTGGTAACGAGGGCCGGACGTTGTGCCGAGATCGCTCGCTCCTCGGCGAGCAACGGGGTCTCGCCGTAGTGTTGGAACTGCCGCTCTTCGGCCGGCAACGGGGGCTCTTCATCCGAGAACAGGGGACTCTATCATCGTCATCCGGTCGTCGGTAAGTGGCGGCATGTCACGATCCAAGAAGTCGAGATCGACGCCGTCGGAGGTCCGTGCGTGACTCATCTTCTTCGGCGAGGGACTCGGCGGGGTCGCTCGGCGCCTTCCTCTTGCGGCCCGGACAAGCGTTGGGTCGTCGGCTTCGACTTGGCTCGGCGAGAGATGAAGACGAGCGGTAAATCTTGCGAGAGACGTGGTCGCCGCCGCCGCCGTGCTTGTCGTCGTAATCAAGCATACACCATCCCATGCGGTTGAACGATCCGCCGCCGGGTCCTTCTTTGAGGCCGTAGGACGGATTGCGCACCGTGGCGCCTTCCCGGATCCTTGACGGGCTTCGGGCTAGACTCGAGTGCCGGCGGGTATTGCCTCCGGCGATCGATCGCCGTCCGTGCCCGCCGTGGTCGCCTCGGCGTTCTTGAATCGCTTTGGGCCGTAGAAGAACCGGACGGCGTTGTAGCCGCCGTTGTCGAGATCGGTGCCCGACGCCGGCTCCGGGTTGGCGATGAGGTCCTCGGGGGCGGCGGAGCAGGCGTCGACGCGGTGGATGAAGCTGAAGTCGGCGACTCCGGAGCGGATGCTGCGAAGGAGGGCGATCGACGACGCGTCGTCGCGAGCGCGGAAACCGCGGTCCTCCGCAGCCATGTGGATGTGGTGGACGGAGTTGGTTCCCGGCGAGAGAAAGGGAGGTGGTGCGGTGGTGACAAGTTCTCGGCGGGCTTGGTTCTCGGTGAGAACTCGAGAGGAGGTGGGTGGGAGATGGAAATCGCAGGTGCGTGGCGCAGTGCAGTTCCGGCGGCCAGCTTATAATGGAGACTTGGGCGGCGGTGTGGACGTGTGTTGAACTGGTGATCGAAGCTGGGTTGGTTTAGGAACATGAATGGCGTCGATCCTAAGCATGGGTTCAGCTGGTTTTCTGTTGATCGGTTGTCAAGTTGATTCGGATTCAGAATCATTAGGATTGCACTGACCTGACCGCGTGAGCATCCAGACTCCGCCATGGCGCCGCGCCGTCGTCCGGGTGCAAAAATGACGGCCCTGCCGGCGGGGAACGATGATGCTGCACGCGCGCTTTCCGCCTGCCTCCGCCTCCATTGACGGCCCGGGTGGACCCTGCGGCGGATCTCCCCCGCTCAGGCGAGCGCTCTTCTGGGGGACAAACCAACAGCCGGGAGCGAGTGGCTGCGGAATGGACCCTTCTTGTCACCGCAGCCCCCGCCGTTGCAGAGGACCGACGAGGCGGAGAGATGTGAGGACGGTTTTGGCACCTCCAATTTCTTGGCCAACATCGCCGTAGAGGAAGGGATCGATTGATTCAGCGTACGTCTCTCTACTGCATTGCACATGTGCAAAAGTATATGTCCTCTGGTCCTCATGGAGGTTTGGGCGACGACACACCACATGTTGATCATCAATAATAGAACTGATGCAGCCAGCTATTTCTGTTTTGCATCGTTTCTTTATTCCATGGATGGTGACGTGGGATGATAACACGGTTGGGTTGGTTGATATAAAACCCTAGCTTTACGTGCATCCATGTCTTAAATCTTAATCAATTTTGGTTACACCATTGCAAAGAGCTCATTGAGACGATCAAAATTGATATATTATTTGCTATATTTGGAGCTGTGAATAAAAAGATATCAATTTCACAAATTAAATAGGAGTGCTGATGTCACCGCTGACATCAGAAATGCTGCAGTACCCATGCAAAACCACAGCACAAAACCGGGTTGGACCTGAGGTGAACGGGTTTGCAAATTCGAGGGGCCAGATATCTGGTTTTCAAGTTTATGGACCTATTTGACATAGCGCTGCAAGTTCATGGACTCGTGATGTATTTAACTCTAAATAAAATTATCACGTTGCTGGATGGTGCTGTTTCTTCATACATTGTCAATAAACCTTGATAAAGTTAAACAAATCGACAGGTGCAAAAGAAAAAAGTTAAACCTTGATAAAGACCTCAGAAAATGGTTGAGCCGCTGGAGGGATCGTCAGACTTGCTGACAAGTGACAGTAATGCATCCACGGACGAAAAGCCTCGTTGAGAAGATCGAGAGTGTGGGGGCGGGGGCAGAGTGCCCAACCTTTGCTGAATTCCACACCATTGCTGAGTGCTGACGAAGTGGAGGTGGATGATCTCGATGGGGTCCTTGAGCGGGAGGCGGCTCAGGATGCGCCGCCGCACTTCGTCCGCAGCGTCGAGACGCGGTCCACCGGAGCCGCCTCTACCGCCGCGGCTTCCGATTCGAGCGCCATTGTTGGTTGCCGCGCGTTCCCCAGTTGGCAGAAACCGGCTCCATCCTTTTCTCCCCTCCCATTTTCCCAAAAGCTTGACCAGCTGCATCAGCAACTGCGCCGCCGCGAAAAGCTCCTGCAATGCTCTTTCATCCGCGAAAGGAGTCACCGTGCAGGGGAGGGCTTTTGTGTAAATAATTAGGGGGTCATATGTAAATTACCGGATCGCGATCAATAGTCGCGATCTAAATTAGGGGGGTATTTGTAAATAATCGGATCGCGATTAATGATCACGATCCAAACGAGGGTTGTATATACAAATAACCGGATCGCGATTATTAGTCGCGATCCAGATGAGGGGGCTTATTGGGAAAAGGAACCGACGACCGGTGAGGCCGCCGCCGCCGCTGCCGACCCACCGGCCACCGCCAACCCCCGTCGTCGTTCATCTGCGCTGGCATCCGCCAAGCCAACCCACCCAGTGGCGGCTCCGTCGCGCTCCACGTTCCCTCCGCCGCCCCCATCACCGCGCTACCGTTCGCGACTTCCCACCGGTGTCCGGGGACGATCGAGGATGACTGGAGGAAGAAGACGACGGGAAGAGACAAAGATTCACGCCTGTAGGTGTAGGCCCTCGACGCGGCGTAGAGTACGCGAGGAAGCGATCGAGTTGCGGTCGAGGCGGCGGCGCGGGACGCTTTCCAGCGAGCGGAGAACCTTCTCTCACGTTTCGGACTTCAGAATCAGAGGCATACAGCAGTGTTTACACTTTACAGGTAGGAATCACTCGAAATACAGTGGAATACGTCCTTGAAAAAACAGAGGGATTCCCAACGTTCTAGTGCATCTCGTCCAGAATCACGGTCAGTGCAAGGATGAACGCTTGGTCTATGCCCGGGTTGATCCTTGCTGTATATTTGTTCCTCCCGAAACCGAGCAGCTGCTCAGTGTTTCGGCGGGTGATCTGCACGACCAGCGAGATATCAGAATTCACCACGGTGAAGAGCAGGTTCCTCCGGCTGGTGCTGTCCCCCCTGAAGACGGCCCACCTGGTGCCCACGAGGTACCCCGAGTCCTGCACGGTGACCACGGGGCGGCGCGCGGCGTCGGCGTCGAGGGGGAGGGACCTCTTCAGCAGCGCGAGCACGGCGGCCTCCACCTGCATCACCGCGGCGCCGGCGGCGTCCGTGACGGTGAAGTCGCGCCCCGTGTAGCTGATCGTCTTGGTCAGCGCGAAAGCCGTAGCACCCGGCGCGCAGAACCGCCGTGGTGCCGGGGCCTCCGCCGCTACCGTGGTCGGTGCCGGTGGATCCATCTTCTTCAGTAAATCGTGTTCGGCCCGGAACGCCCGCGCACGGCACGGTGCTATATATCATCGGCGACGAGATAAGCGGCGAGCTTGAAGTCCCCAGTTGCATTTGTTTGAACCGATACGATCAGCAGCCACGTCAGCGTCGACCGCGGTCAGCTATCATCGTTTGAACTCTCAAAATCAACGAAACCTCCACTTGCATTTGTTTGAACTTTGAAGACATTGCAATTCTCCAATTTGGAAGCTACCGTCTGACTACTCACCATTCTTCTTGCTACACAAAGTCGCTCGTTGTCCTCGGAAGGATTCAGTACAATTGTACAAAGAAAAAAACAAAATTACGGTTGTGACAAAGTCTGATTTAACCATCACCCCAACGTGAATTTCAATCTTAATCTCTTTCACTTATCATTGTGGCAGTCCATCACAGCCTTCAGAAGGCCAGAGACATGAAGCAATCACAGCTCACAAGAAACCCCAAAATGGGATTAAAATTGCAGACCCATCAGCACAAGACAAAAAGGAGCAGCGAAACTGAAGCCTCAAGGGAGGGAGTATTTGGGACTGAAACTGAAGCATTCGTGCGTCATGTCATCTCTGGAAATGCATCTCGTCGAGGATGACGACGAGCGCGACGATGAAGGCGTAGTCGATGCCCGGGTTGACGGTGACGCTGTACGTGTTCTTCCCCAGCAGCGCGCTCACCACGCTGAACCTCCGGTCGATCTGCAGGTACCAATCATCCATTCAGCTTCAACTCAAGAACCCCGATGAAGTAGCGACGCCGGCCGATGAGAACACAAGGACATCGCTACTTGCCTTGGCGATGACGGTGTCGGAGTCGCCGAGCGAGACGGCGCAGGCGCCGTCGTGGTAGCTGCCGGTGATCCTGAAGTCGCAGGCCTGCTCGGCGTCGTTGCTGGCGAGGAAGACGCTGACCTTGGTGGGCCCCCGCAGCTGGATCACGGACGGCTTCACCACGGTGAAGAGCAGGTCCCGCCGGCTGGTGCTGTCGCCCCGGAACACCTTCCACCGCGTGCTCAGCAACAGCGCCTGCTTCGCCGAGGGAGAGGGGAATCAGAGCATGTACAATACGGAGGGAGAGGGGAATCAAGAAACCGAGGGAGGATCATCGGAGCGAGGGGGGAGAAGGAGAAGGAGAAGGAGCACCACACAGACCGATTCCTGGACGGTGAGGACGGGGCGGCGGTCGGCGTCGACGAGCACGCAGCGGCGGCGGAGGCTGAAGAGCACGCCGTCGACGCGCAGCACGGGCGCGCCCGTGGCCGCGTCCGTGACGGCGAAGTCGCTCCCGGACATGCTGAGCGCCTTGGCCACGGCCAGCGACGCCGCGCCCGCCGCGCAGAACCGCGCGTCCACCACCGCCAGCGCCGGCACCGCCGCGCCCTCCATCTCCGCCGCCGCAGGCACGACAACAGCTGTAGGGAGGGGGGATCGGAGCCGACCGACGCACGCGCACGTCGCTGGCTCGGATGGGGTGGGATGCGACCAGACTGGGCGCAACGCACGCACGCGTCTCCCCCTCTTGCCAAGTTTGACCAAGCGAAGCGAGCACTCTCCCCAGGCAGTGAGTGTGGCACGGCACTGGCACGGTGGTAGCTCTAGAAGTAGGCTAGCGGCAGGTACTGGGCTACTGGCAATGGCAGGTCGGTTTCCGCTAGGGAGGAGCTTCGGCAACACTGGTTCAGATTGTACTGCTGCATCTAGATCTCAGATTCTCTCCTCCTCGTAAAAGAAAAAGCCCAGGTCTGAACGGGAGTTCTTCGAACGTTCTCCGAGGCCGAAATGTGGAAAGACGAATCCCCGTTTACTTCGGCAGGCAGTACTACAAAGACGAACTGGAAGACACGTGGAGGCCGGGGAGTGGATACGCTTTCCTCCTCTGCTCTTTCTTTTTGACGCGTCTTCTACGCCCCCCCCCCCCCCCCCCCCCATTCCATTCATCATTCCGTCTGATCACGATTCCACGACTCGAACGCGGAAGAAACGATGAAACCTGCGAGGGGGGATTAAAGAAGAATCAAACCCTCCGTGCGCAGTGGGCTCTCCCCTTTTCCTCTGTTTTTTTAACTTTTTTTTTTCTTTCGAGAATAATGCAAGACGGCTGGCAACGCGCAGCGTCAGTTGTCTGATCGAGAAAGTGTGAACTGTCAACTGATCCACCGCCCATTTCGGTGGCGGTCGGCGGTCTTCGTGTTGTCTGCGTGCCGAGAGAGAGAGAGAGAGAGAGCGCGCGCTACCCGCGCGCCGCGGTGAAAGTTTCCAGTCGGCCGTCTCCACGAGGCCGGTCAAGGTCCAAAGGTTGTTTTTGAGACTAACGTGGGCCACATAGGTTAGGCTGTTAGTTAATGGACCCAGTCCAAAAAGAGCGCGGCCCGTAACTAGGATTATGTCCATTGACGGCCCAACCCACGTGCGCAACGTAGGCTCACTGACCCGTTTTGCCCATTAAAGCGATTTTTTGAGATGTATGTTCTCAGTGTCATCTATCTCCAACCGTTGAATCCGAAATCAACGATCCGTGGCATCCCCCCGCATTTGAGGCGATCTCTGGAATCTCAATCCGGCAGATCCGGACCGGGCCGTCGGAGGAAGAGAATGGACGGCTCAAGATAGATGTTACTGAGAACGTGCGTTCTCTTCTGCATTTTCGGTGCCCCTTTCCTTCCACCTCCGGTTTCCGGCCATGGACATTGGACATGAGTCACAGGACGGTGGTCTTCTCCTGTCTAGCGGTCAGCCGTCACTCTGCTCAATATAACCTTTCGCAGAAACTGTTCTTAACTTCAGCTTATGATCGGTTTTGAATGTCCGATTATAGAAGATCCAAAAAATCAAGTGACTCATATAATTCAAAATTCTAGATTTTGGATTTACCGAAGTTGTACTACTTTCGGACCTTCCATAATCAAAAGCTTCAAAATCGAACATACTAATAAACAGAGGTCTTAGAGTCCGGACCGGTGGGCCGGTGACTCAGCAGACACCAGAGGCAGGCAGCACTGCAGTGCAGGCTAGACGAGGAGGCCACGGGGTGCGGCGCGGTGATGAGAAGGCACGTGCTTGCCCTCCCGCCGCCCGCGCCGTTCCTTCTCCTCCGATCATTCCCGCGGTCCCGCCGCCGCCGTCCCGCGGCGCGAGCTGGACCCTTGCCGAATTGAACGAGCAAGGGCCGGAGCAGCTGCAGGCCTGCAGCGCGCCGTGCCCCCAGTGGGGTTAGCAGCTGCCTACCACGGCAGGTAAAAGGAGTAAAGAGCGAGACCCGACCCGACGAGCCTGCCCTCCCAGTGGCGACCGACGGCGACAAGGCGCTAACGCCCGACCGCCAGACCCAGCGGCCGCGGCCCGCGGCCATTATTCGCGCAGCACACGGCAGCAGCGGTCGGTGCCAGTGCCAGTGCCAGAGCGCCCCGCGCGATGTCGCGTGCCCCGCCACCGCTTCCGTCGTCGTCGTTGGCGCCGTCGTCTTCTTCCTCGGCCTGACGGCCACGCAAACACATGCGTGCCAGGCAAACGGCCACGGAGCCTACCTCTGTTTCTGCTCCCCCCGGCCCCTCGCCTGCATCTGCACCTGCAATTCTGCTCACTCTCCCCATCTGTGCACGATCTACTAGTAGCAAGCAGTTGGTGATCTGTACAAGGCTGTAGATCGATAGATGCTGCAGGCCCTGCAGGCTGCAGCCGGCCGGTCGGGCGGTCGGTGCTGATCATTATTCAGACCAAAATCTTTGATCGAAGAGGTACGCACAGTGACAATGGCCGGTGGTCCACACACATCGATCAGTTAGGTGCCCGCGGCGGCACTCGGCTTTTGAATACACACACGTTCGTTATCAGCTCTTTTTTTTGTTGTTGTTGTTGTTAGATACTACTCACCTGTGGTCTGTGTGTGCAAAGATCGTACTACTACAGAGAGGTGATGGACTGATTAAGAAGACGTCGACCGACTGCTCCAAACGTAGAGTACACCCAACCGCCTGCAAGTAAAGGTGGTAACGACTAACGAGAAGATGGCATCTGGGAAAACGCGACAGCTAAAATTTATCCCCATACATATTTAAGCTGGTATAAAACATTTATCCCCATACATATTTATTCTTCATTTTCCACTCTTCAATCTTCTCTTTGAAAATACTACACACTATCTCAATCCACTCCAACAACCTAACCTCTCAATTTGTGCAAAACAACACGTACTTTCAACTTCACACATTTAGCAAGCCACATCTTTGATTGCCAAGTTCGGAGGGTTAGGGAGAGTTTTTTTTTTTTAAGACAAAGTTAGGGAGAGTATCTGGCAAGATGGATACTACTACTCTCTAGAACTTGGGGTTATGACTGTCTGCACGGGGGGCCTGGAAAGGGCCGCCAAAGCGACCTGCAGGCCGCTTTTGCCGTTTTTTCGGCTGCACCGGCGGCCTGCAGGTCGGACGCCACAGTCCCGTTCGGGCTCCCGGACGCTAAATCCAGCGCGCTTCCAGGCGGCCCGGACGCGCGCGGACGTGGCGCGGGGCCCGCGCCCGAGCGCGCCATCCGCAACCTTCCACCGCTCCGCGGCTTGGCCATGGGGAGGAGGAAGGAGGGAGCGGCCGCCGCCAAGACAAGCTCCGGCCCGCCGCCGTCGTCAAAGACTGCCGCGTCGAGGTGACGAGCTCAACGGAGTGCCCGCGGTTCCCCTGCTCCGCCGACCATCACGAGCGTACGCGGGCGAAGCCCCCCGCCGGATCTCGCCGTGGCCGCCCACCTCCTTCGCCGGCCCCGCGGCGCCGGCAGCATCTCGCCGAAGAGGGGACGAGAGGAGGGGCGGCGGCGGGGGAACTCGCTCCGGATGCGCTCGCCGCCGCCGCCGCCGGGGTTGCCGGCCTCAACGCACTCGTCCGCCGCCGCCGCGCCCCCGCGCCGGCTCACGTCGACCGCGGTGGGTAGGTGGAGGAGATTGGGGAGGGAGAGAGAGGAGAGAGGGGGGAAGAAAAGGGTGTATGACGCGTGGGGCCGCAGCTAAGTAGTTGGTATGGAGTCTAAGACATAGAGGTTGACGGATGCGGAGAAATTGGAACTGGACTGTAAATTTTCGATGACTAGACGAGAATATTTCTTTTAGAGGTTGAGTTTGGAGGTTGACGAGTGCAGACAGTTAATAATAGCAGCCGGATTATCGCACATTAAAAGGTGGTCAGGTACACGTACTACTACACTAGTACCTGCCCCGCATGCTTCCGCACGTCACAGTACGTGCGTAGTACGACGGCTCAACACCTCTCACGAGAGAGTTTTGATTCGCCTTTGATTACTACTCATGCTCCTTGGTTTAGCTGGCGCTTTACCAAACGCACTTGCTAGTTGCATTCTAGTACTACTACCTGCTGCCTTATCGGATGATATTCTCTTATTGAAAATAAAAAAGATACAGTATCGCATGCCATCAGTGGAGATGAAACCAAATGACGAGCAAAAGAGGAGTCTACTACGGCGGTAGTACGGCCACTCGTCGTCCAAGCGTCTCCTCCTGCCAGCTCAGCACGATTCAACGCTGGGCCCCCACCGTCGACGTTAAAAACCCAAACCCACCACCCCCATCCAACCCCCTTAATTCCCACGTCGTCAATAAACAAAGGGCGACGACGCGCCACGCGACGCGACCCCTACTACCTCCAAGCCTGGCCACTCCCACTGACCGCCGGGACCCCGCGCGCGCGGACCAGCGCCTCGCCCCCACCTGGCAGCTGGCGGAGCTCCGCGGATCTCGCGCCGGTAGCGGACGAGAATATCTCACGGGCAACGAGGGCGCGGGGGCCCGCACGTCAGCGACGCCCGTGACGCGCTGCGTAATAGTAAGAATGTGTGTTTCTCTGACGCGCAGTAGCCCGTATGAATCTCGTTACACTCACACCGGGCCGCGGCCTCGTCTTCCTCGCTCCACCGACTGGGAAAATTCATCTCCAATCTCTTCTCCTCCGTCGTCTTCGCCAGCAGCTCCGCCTCCTCGGCCTAGCGCCGCCGTGCCCGCGAAGCTGCCCTCCCGCTCCGCCTGCCGCGCCGGGCGCGGGGAGGGCCCGCCGTCGACCGCGCCGTCCCGCGCCGCCAGACCGCAGCCGCCGGCCCGTGGCCCGGGCAATCTCCGCCTGCCGCGCCGGGTGCGGCGCCGCCGCTCGCCGCCGGGTCGGGAGCTTGGGCCCACGGCCTGCTCACCTTGCAGAGGGAGCGGCAACTTGCTGTTGGAGTCAGTAAGCGCACCCGCGCGAATCTACCCCAACGCCAGCGGGGGGGGGGGGGGGGGGGGAGCGGGGCCAGCCAGAGCCCTGAGGATGTTGTCCGCGGCGGTGGCGGGGGCCGGTGGAGAGGTTGAGGCGAAGGCGGCTGCTCTAATGGCGGAGTGCTGAGAGGCGCTCTCGGGAAGGGAGGAGGAGGGCGGCGGCAGCGGTGGGGTTGCGGCTGTGCTAGCGAGTGGAGATGATTCGGTACCAGATACGGAACGAGTACGGGGTGTCGGATCCGGAGCTGCACGCGGCGGTGTCGAGGGAGGAGGATGACCCGGAGGCGCTCCTCGAGGGCGTCGCCATGGCAGGCCTCGTCGGCCTGCTCCGGCAGCTGGGGGATCTCGCCGAGTGAGTGCTGCTACCCTGCTCTACTCCGATTTTTGTGTGTGTGTGTGTGGACGCTCTAGGTTCTGAGCGTAGCGTGTGATGCTTGTTCTGTCGCTCGCGGCCGACTGCGACGCGCCCCCATCCGTTTTGCTGTGGAGTGTTTCTGTGTTTGTGTGTAGCGTAATAGGTAAATTCCTCAGCTCACTTGCTCATTCGGAGAGTATCAGTAGGGTGGGGAATTCGCCTTTTGCTTTGCTGTACAGGTTGCACATGCTGCTAGTGCTATGTGTGTGTCGGTGATTTCTGCAACTTGGTGTCCAAAATTTGGGGACTTTATTGGCGTTGCTTTTTTAGTAGATAATTTAAGGGAGTGTATTTGAATCAGTGCAAATTGGGGTTGAGGATCGAATTGGCATCCGGTTCAAGGGTTCTGAGATGGTTGAATGTGGGGATTGCAATGCCTGGCGGCTTTGTTGCGCGCTTTTAGCTGTTTCGGGATAGTTAGTCGCTTGGTCATAAGATGAGTTATGAGGTTAAAATTTGGAGAGTGCAGCAGTTCCTATGAAATATGGTGTATTTTTAGGTAAGATCACGTGACTTGTGCACATGGGTTGAGATAGAAACACACCACAGGTTCTGAAGTGTTTGACCTTGTTTGGCCACAACTTTCTGCAGC
This sequence comes from Cenchrus americanus, assembly GCA_947561735.1. NCBI lineage: Eukaryota > Viridiplantae > Streptophyta > Magnoliopsida > Poales > Poaceae > Cenchrus > Cenchrus americanus. The sequence goes on along the minus strand of OX387240.1, from coordinate 3,323,357 downwards.
CAATAATCAGAGTATTTGACCTTTGTTGGGTCTGTTGAAGGATAATTTTCCTAATGATTCGGATCTTTCACTGGACAAATGGCCAAGGACATTGCATTATGAATATCATTCGCAATGCAATACTTATAAGTCACAATGTGACAGCTTGCAATATGTGTGGAACAAATTTCCTTGCCATCACAACTCTGAACTTAATGCTAGCCTTTCGGTCTATCGATTTAAAGCAGAGTTGTTTGAGGAAGTCATAGATGAATTGGCGTTATAGTTTCTGATCCTCAATAATATGTTGTTGCTCAATTTAAACTTCAGTTTAGCACTTAAATGTCTTTTCTTTAAAAAAACATACTTGGGGTGATTGACATTTTATTTTTTGTGAACTAACTAAATATATCATTCGAACTACAGGCTTGGATAAATTTTACAGATGCGTATGGTATATTTTGGGCTCAACTTATCATGAAAATTGATCATGTTTGATCTTTGATATTTATTTTTCATAATTTTGCCTATTTTGCATGTTATCATGTTCTCAGCTACCACTGCTGTGATAAGTTTGCATCTCACGAGAACTATTGAATAATTCCAATTGCCAAGTAGCCAACTTGTTTACAATGTAGATGTTTAGTTGTTGATTGCTAGTACCTTTTCTATCCAAGTCTCAGTATTCCTTTCCTAATGGCACCATAATAGTCCACATGCAATTTTTCGACAGGCTTTTATCTTTGTGTCAAGTGTTTTGTTTGCCTCCATGTGCAATAGGTTTGCAGCTGAAATTTTTCATGACCTCCATGAAGATGTGATGGCCACTGCTTCTAGAGGACATGGTTTAATGCTCCGATTGCAACAGCTAGAGGCAGAATTTCCAGCAGTTGAGAAGGCAATTATATCCCAGACCAACCACTCAAATTATCCACATGATGAAGGTTAGCTGAAAAAAAGCTTTCCATACACCCTTAATTTCTTTTGGCACGGCTCTTATTTCATGAAGTTCTCTCTGTGTTCTCTTGTAGGTGTCGACTGGCATGCTAATCTTCAACTTAAACAGAATATGATCACACAAGGAGATATGCCTCGCTTCATTTTGGATTCATATGAAGAATGTCGTGGTCCACCACACTTGTTCACGCTGGATAAGTACAGAGATACTGTCTTTGTACGAAAATTTTTATGAACATGTTTTCAGCATTTACACAATTGGATTTTTCTTCAGGTTTGATGTTGCTGGTGCTGGAGCTTCCTTAAAACGATATTCAGACCCCTCTTTCTTCAGGACAGAACATACCTCCAACATGTTAGAAATGGATGTTTCAATTGAAAAGAAGCCCCGTCGAGTTAAGGTAAGTAAAAGGTCAACTCTTGCTAGATTTTACTTAAAAACTCTCCCAAGTTTGCTTTCCACTTTGTCCTGTATAATTGCTGTCTTTGCCTGAGTTATGTTATGTACAAACAGAACATAAAGCTAGCTGCTACTCTTAAGCCTGCCACTAGGGAGGGTATGGACAAATCCACTCTTGTTCATACCCAAATCCAAATAATTATTATCCACTTCTTACCCTCCCCATTCCCACCCATACCCAATGGATAACTAGTTTTGTACTAGATTCTACACATACCCAATCGATTATTTGCACCCTCCCCACACCCTACCCTCCCCATTTCTTCAATGGATAATTATTTTCTACCCATACCCTCCCCATTTGAGGTGGGTGTGGATTTGAATATGGACAATGGATAAAAACAACAGGCATAGCTACTCTTCTATTGCAAAAGCTCAAAGTTTTGGTAATGCCTATTATGGTAACTATAATGGCTTGAAATTCTTGTTCCTTCTTTAAATTGGCTAATCTTGCTAAAGTGATTCAACTGCATGTGAGAATAGAGTTTTAATATAGAACCCTGGTTGATTTAGCCAAGAGAACATCGTTCATCTTCCATTTGTTGATAATAATTAACACTTTTTCATCACAATTGGCCATAATCTTTTGAAATTGGAGCCTGGCCTTTTCCCCTAGTTGTATGTGTTTTCTTCGCTCTAGTATGTCGCTATGTAGATCTGGAGACATCCAGTTCTCTGAAACCCCATATGTCTCTTGAACTAAGAAACTTTACTCTCTTAATTCAGAAGAAGGCTATACGCTGGAGAAAAGGGGCGACACTTGAATCATTACTTGCAAAGTCTGAGTAAGTTCGGTGCCATTTTCTTGGTCACAACTAACAAGCATTGAATTCATCCATAACAACTACATACTTTAGGAAAAAAAATAGTATATCTGATTAGGCTGATTTTACCATGTGGTGATACATTGGTTTTCTGTACAAATTGCAGATCTTTTACTACACCCAAGGAACGAACTTCTAGGAAAGTTCCACCTAGGACAACGAAGTTGAAACCTAGGCATCCAAGGAGTCCTGACCATAAAACTATTAGCAGAATCTGCAGGGAGCATCTGCTAGAAGTGATTTCATCACAACAAAAAATTTTCTCCAGATATTCTGGAAGGCAATACCATGTGAGATTTAGGTCAACTGACTCGAGTGAAACTGGAGAAATGGAGAATTTGGGGGCCATTGTTCATTCTTCTGGTAAACTGGAACTGACTAAAATTGTTCCAATAAATGAATCCAATACCATGGAGATTATATCTGCACCCACTGATGCATCAACTTACCCGGAGCTAGGTGATAAACAAATTTTGGGGAACCAACATGAACCTTTAGAAAAAAATGGCATGGTCTGTGATTCAGGAAAGCTGCAGGATTGTCCAAACTTCCAGGTTGGTGAAAGTAATCACAGCTCACATTCAGGACATGAAGAGAAACACATTTTATCTGGGGTTCCTGTTGATCAAGATGCTGATGGCTGCAGGCCTGATGACATTTGTAGTGATCAGGACAACTTCATCGATGCTCTCAACAACATGGAACCAGAAGGTGAAGCAGATCCTGAAATAGAAACTGAATTTGATCCCAGTGCCAACGTGGAACAGATTGAGCATGACAGCAAGGAAGGTGAACATGCATTGTATGCGGAGTCCCCACCAGGGTTCAACAGTTCATGCAATGTTGGAGAAGCAACCTGTATGGACTTGCCAAGTGATTCTGCTCCTCCTGCAGTGTCAGCCAGTAACGGTCCTAGCTCTGTTTCACAATCTGAAAGACCATCGAATGGTGTTGATTGGATGAAAGATGAAGAACCTTTTGATGATGAGGATCTAATGGAAGTGAGCTCATCATCTAGTGTAGCTTCCGCCAATGCTGACTTACAAACTGATGAAGATCTCTATGGTTGTCAACAACACAGAGAGAAAGCTTATCACTATCAAAGTAGTGATCAAGCAGCTGTTATCCATAGTTCTGATAAACATTCACCCGAGACATCTGGTGACTTGGATGGTAAGTACCAAATCTTTTGATAAAATCTATACTTTGCATTAAATCCAAATTTTCTCATTTTAGCTCTGTCAAGTATTGTTCTACCAACATAGTTATTGCCTTCTCTGGTCAGCTACAGCTATCGGCAACAATGATTACACGGACAAAGTATATTGTTCCATGGAGCATGGCCAGGGTGTTGTGCTAGATGATACTTCAATGGTATCGAGCAAACCTAACTATGTTCCAGAAGACGAAGACAAACTCAGTTTTGGGATTGCTGTTGATTTGTTCCCACACCCAACCATACCCTATGAAGAGGAAATACAGGAGATGGAGAAAGAGTTGGAAGGTGGATCTCTAGATACAGACACTTCACCTGGCATACTTGCATCATGGCCAGATAAGGGCCATGTTATGTGCATGAATGATGTAGAGATGGACAAGGACAATGTTACCGTTCCTGAAGAAATTGTTGCTGATACTTCCCCAACAAGTTTGGATCAACATGACAACCATGATCATCAAGATGGTATGTTGATCGTTAGCCTCTTTTTTCTTTTCCTAAACACCTAAAAAATGCTTTATCCAGTTGGGTCTTTGATATTGCATTTTAAATATTTTATTTGGATGGGTGCTCTGTTGATTCAGGAATTGCACCAGAATATTCAGGCACGTGTAATAATCTACCATGTGAATCATATGATGATGAGATTGCTGAAGACATGCACTCTTTACTAGATGATGGTCTATCAACTCCTTTTAATAATTATGCTGCAGAGAATAATCAAATAGTTGTGCTTGAAGGAGGGGCCTGTCCATCTAGCCTCAACTCACACAAAGAGGATTCTGAGCAAGCACCTGCCATGGATAGGGACTTATCTGATGTCCAAGAGTTTCCAGTAATAATTCAAGGTGTACCTTCTCAAGAGGAGACAGAAGCTCATGCAGTAGAAACCCTTGCACCTGTGTCTTGCGTGGTCAGTGCTGATACAGAACCAGTGGGGATTAGTGTGCTTCTAGCCCCTAATACTTCATCCCCACCTGACAACAGTGGTTCATGTGCAGAACAACATGCATTGTCTGAAATGGAAGACATCGTGGAGGCTGGCAAAGTTGTGGTTGCAGAAGAATCAACTACTAGCAGGTTTGCAGATGACATGGTACATCCCGAAGATTTCATTGATGATGCCACATATACTGGAAAAACACATATTCTAACTGAAGAAGCCTCTAGGCATGATCTGCAACTGCAGCATAATTCTCCTTTAAGGGATGGGTTGGCAACAGTAGAAGCTACAGACAGAAATCTTGGGGAAGTAGATGCATCAAGAGAACATATATCTAAGGAAAGGATTGTGGAGACTGACATTATTCCTCATCTCAATGAAATGCCTACAGGTGAAAAATGTAGTGACGGAGATGAGGTTCTTTCTGCAGCACATTTTCCTCTAGAATTTGATTATCAAGAGGAATTACTAGAGGAGTCCAGTCATAATGCTAAAGTTCACTCTCTCTGTGATTTGGATAAGGATGGTACAGTAAGCCTGAAACGTAACACATTGGGGGGAAAACCAGAGGATGTTGCCGATCAAGATTTGGCTTGGGGGATGCCTTATCAAGACTCTACTAATACAAACCCATTCATGGATCCCGTGTTGAGCCACACGCAAAATTATCCATCTTCCAGTGCGAGTTGCCAACCATGTTTCCCTGAAGAACAGGATTTCCTTTCAGAACTTCTAGTACAACATGGCAATATCGGAGCCGCTGCTGTTTCTCTTTGGGAACCTGCAACTCCACCTGATGAAGCGCCATTGCCATCAGAAGTTATGACTGAAGAAGATTTCAGATCCTTCTGCCGTGAGTATCATGAGATAGAAATTTCAGCTGCCTCTGAAGGTTGTCACAATGAACCGGCCTCAGACTCTAACATTATTTCAAATGCTTCTCTGGTCAATGAATCAGATTTTCCTAGTTCTGTTTCTGCCTTGCCAGTGAAGTTAGACCAGGAAGCCTATGCTCATTCTAAATTTGGTTCTCAATGTGCTGAGCGTTCATCTACCATGGATATACAAGGCACTACGTCAGTGAACTTTTCTGGCCAAGAAAATCGTAAGGGTGAGATACCAGGAGTAGTTTCTCAGTTAAAATCTGATGCATCTTTCAATGTTAACAGAAGTTCTGAAACAGATATGCTCTCTTTTCCAGTAGATTTACAGCAGGAACAGCTGTCTGGAATTGATTCTCATAGTAGTTCTCCTTTGTCGGATAAAGAGAAGACTAATGAAGGATGCTGCTCTCCTACAAGTGACGTTGTTGAAGTGAAACAAGATCTAGAAATCCACGCCAATCTTCCTCCACATTCTTTTATTAATGAAACTGTAGACAAACTGGGTGTTGCTGTACAAGTGGAACCAGAGATAGCTCATGCTGTGGATGATCATGATAACCAAGATACTCCATGTTGTTCAACTAGTGAAAATGATGATCCCCTCATGGGCAAACCTGTTCTAGTCCAGGAGTCAGAAGTTTTTACCTTTGGTGAATTTGATTATCCAATCGTTCCATCATCTTCAATTGATGAGATTGAAGACAACCAAGAAGTCTCTGATTCAAGGACTTATGTTCGAACAGAACAAGAGTCAGAATGCTGCACCTCAGGTGAACTTAATTCTCAAATCACCCGATCCCCTTTGCTTGATGAGAAGATTGACAAACTGGACTGCCCTCTGAGCAATGATGCCATACTGGATCGGGAATCAGAAGTTTGTGGTCCAAGTGGACTTGATTCTCGAATCGCTTTATGTTCTTCAACTGATGAGAATGGACATGAATTGGATCCTCCTCCTTTGAGCTGTTCTGTTTTAATCAATCCTGAATCTGAAGATCATGTATTGGGTGACACTAGTTCCCAGGTTACTATGTGTTCTTTGGTTAAAGACAAGATTGATGAATCTGAAGATCCTCAACCAAACCATAATTTTCCTGAGGTAGGACAGGAAGCTTTTGCATCCTCTGAACTGGACTTTCAGGTTGCTCCATGTCCCTTGAATGATGATAAGGTTGGTGAAATAGAAGCGCCTCCATCATGCAATGGCCGGAAGGAATCAGAGAAGGAAACTGATTGCTCAATTGAATCTGATTCCCAAAGTGCGCCATGTTCTTCAAATTCACCGGTACTAGTTGACACGAGAGTATTGACTTCTGTCTTGCATAGTAACGAGGAAATCAACCACTTGTCTCCTGGTCCTCCACCTGCTGCACAATTTCAAAATATTTCCAACGAAGATCCTCAAGCTCAAGCACCACCCCCTCTCCCTCCCCTCCAGTGGAGGCTTGGTAGGCCTCGCCTAGGGCTTCTAAGTAGAAAAGGCTCTATGCCTGAGCCTGCAAGGAGCATAGATCCTGTTTTCCAAGCATCAAGCCAAGACATGGGTATCAGGCTAGGATCGTTTGATCAACCATATAGATCAATAGAACCAGTAACCTCTCAAGCGATCAAAGAAGATACTCATCAGAGTTCTTTGTTAGACGATAGTGATCAAAATGTAGAAGTTGGATTGTCGACCAGTTACACAGTAACTGGTGTGGCAAGGACTGAGCACTATTGGCCATTCTCAGAAGCTTCAGAGAACATTAAGGGACCGGAGCATATTTCTTCATCATTTAACGGAAATCTGGATGCTGGGGTCATATCAGCAACGACAGATGAGGAACATCTGGATGATTCTGGGGTGACACATGGAGCAGCTTTATACTCATCAGACCCGCTGCTTCGGTTACCTGCAGATGAGCAGCAGGAACCCCAACTATGCACATTATTTGCAGATACTCAAGAAACTACTGTCCATCCCAGCCATGTGCATCCAGCTGCATCTGAAAATGATAAGTCGGTGGATGCTGGTGGTATCATGGAAAGCGCCTCAACAAAAGGACCTGATTATGAAAATAGCTGTTACCAGCAACCTCAGCATGTTGAATCATTCTCGGAGACTTCAGATTACGGAGACCATATTGCAATTGCATCAGTGGAGGGTGTAAAACATCAATCTGATACAAGTGAGGCACTTTCAGACACATTAAAGCATTCTGCACCAGGTACATTGTTGAAAGATGGGAATAGCAAGGGGAGTCAAATTTTACAGGAACAAAACATGGGCAGTTCTGAGGACAATCAGTCAGGAGGCCCATTGCTCAGCTTGGAATCAGTGGCACCTCAAGATTATCAACGTGGTGAATATAATCTGGAGACAGAAAATAGACACCAGCCTAGCAACCCAGGCCCATTAGTGGCATGGCCTGGTGATAAAAATTACTTCTTCAGTAGCCTTGATGAAGCTAGCATTGTGCATGCTGAGCAGCCACCTGTGATGGGATGGACTGTTGGGCCTCAGATGATTCATCCAAAGTACGGTATATCAGCAGAAGAGAGCCAGTTTGAGCCAAATATCACGGACAATCATTTAATCAAGAAGCCTATTTCAATAAAAAACATTCCAAGAAATCCACTGGTCGACGCTGTTGCTGCTCATGATAGAAGCTCGGTAGTTTGCCTCCCCCATGTTGATATTTTTTCTATGTGTGCAGTCATGATTCCTGTATTAACTTAACACCGTCTATACTTTTTGCAGATGCGAAAGGTTTCAGAGCTCGCACCATCAGCTGACAAGAAACCCAGCGAGAGAAATGTGTTGCTAGAGCAGATAAGAAACAAGGTTGGGGTAAAAAAAACTTTTTCCATTGATATACAAGAAACTAAAACAAGTGTGCATTCAATCTAACTTGTTTGCTGTTTGTTTTGGATCAGACTTTCAACCTGAAACCAGTGGCTCCTCAGTCAACAGCCATGAGATCCCCTGCTAGAGCTAATACTAGAAACTTGAAGGTTGCTGCAATCATAGAAAAGGCAAATGCCATCCGACAGGTTGTCTGTCTGCAGTTAACTTCCGCCACTTTCTGCAGCGAACCAACTTCCATTTCAATGTTAATATTGCACGTTTACTTACCCCTCTCTTGTTTATCATATGGAACAGGCAGTGGGAAGTGACGATGAAGACGCAGATAGTTGGAGTGACGCCTAGACTCCCATCTGTTCCCCGCAGTGTTCATCAAGGACATCGTGGACAGGTTGGGGTTGCACAGCCATGCCACTTTTTGTTAGCAATGCTAGTCCTGTGTATAGTATATGCTCATAGCCTTGTTTCTTTTTTCATTCTTCTGTTATTCTTTCGGCCGATTATTTGTATACTTTGCCTCTCCCGGCAGCAAAGGCTGTTGTGGTGGACATGATCGTAGGAGAGCATGCATATTCTTCAGGTCTATGTAAATTAAACAGTTCTAATTAAACACTTCTATCTATCAATGATTCCATGCATACAGACCTCAAGTTACAAAAATATAAGATCCAGTAAACTCGTTTACTGATGTACTGTATTAATACTTAATCATCGATCATGAAACAATTGGAGGCGGATATGCACACTGCTGTATAATGTAATGTGAGTGTCGCAGAAACGAAAGAACTGAGAACTGTATGTGCAGGCTATACAAGGACTTCCGTGGAAAGGCTGTACCCGGAGACCAGAGCAGAGAGGCCGATGGCCATGAAGGCGAAGAATGCCATGCTGATGGCCGCCGCCGCCGAGTCGGTGAACAGGTTGTCCGCCTTCTGGCGCATGTAGTCCGTCACCGGCGCCGCCGCGGACATTGCCGAAATCATGAGGTAAGCGACGACCTGCACACCAACGACCATTCCAGTCTCCTTCAGGAAAACCAAAAAAAAAACCGAGATAACAAATGTGATCGGCCGGTGTAGCTCTGCCAGGTTGGGCATCGGTGGTTGGATCGGGATCCTTGCGACGCGTTGCGCGTGCACATGCGCCGGCGAAGCCCGAAGACGACTCACCTGGTCTCCGGCGAAGTCGACGAGGGCCGACGCCTTCCTCGTCCCGATCATCAGGTCCCGCCCGGAGCCGAGGCGGTGGGCGTCGCGCAGGACCTGCGCCGTGGCGTACAGCCACGCGAGGATCGAGATGCCCAGGCAGTAGCTGCGCGGGCAATTTTCAGTTTTTCAGCGCGTGGGGGGAAATCGCAATCGCAAATGCGTGGAGTTGAATCGAGAAGTGGATGGATACTGCTAGCGCTGCTGACTTGTATTCTGGGTACTGGCTGAAGTCCTGGCCGCCGCCGTGCTGGTTGGACGCCATGACGACGAGGGCGAGGAGGGAGAAGAGCCACGCCAGGGCCCGCAGCGCCAGCCGCGCCCGCGCCGGCACCGCCTCCATCTTCCACCGCTCCACCATCGACCTCACGCCGCCGCCGCCGCCATCGACGGCGGCCGCTTCCGGCGTCGGGGCGACGCTCGGCGGCGCGTCGGCGGACGGGACGGACTTGGACATCGGCGGATCTCGGCCGGCGCGCGCGCGTAATTTGCTTTGCCCGGACGGCCGGACACGCGAACGGCGGCGATTTGTTAGAGGAGACGGAGACGAGGCGAGGCCGGCGACACCGACGTGGCTGTGGATATATATGCGGGAGGCGGTGTGTGACAACGGGCTACGGGCCTGCGCGGGCACGGGTGGGTGATGACGCCGACGCACGACACGGTTTTGGTTGGCTTTAGCTTTTGCCGGCCGCGTTCGGCCGGCGGAGCCTGCGGTCCGTCCGCGCCCGGCGGGCGGCGGCGCCATGGTAATCTGTTGCTGTGGTTTAGAGACATTTCCGGCGCTGTTGTTTCTTGGCCTCTTGGGTAGTACTCCGAGTAGAGTAGTTGGTAGCCACGAGACCACGGCCATGACCAGGAACCATGATCATCCGAGTGTATTACCAAGAAAAAAAAAAGAGATAACAAGTATTAGTTGCTCTCGGGCCTGAACGTGCCTGTTGTTAGGCTATGTGGGCCTGTATTCTAGGCCTTTTTAGCCCATCCATAAATGTCCGTGCGACCAACTTTCAAAAGCTAATCTCTGTTTTTTTTACCATATATACTGGTTACGTAAATTAGATGGGACCTGTTGATAGGCTGGTATCTAGAGGGGTTGAGCACCTCGTGTCAAGCGTGGTTAGCCCTCTTTCTCAAACATTGATTAATGATTCATGATATGATTCCTCAGCAGAATCTCTGAGGCCGACTCAGTATTAGGCTGGGCTAAAGCACACGATATGATGTGCTTAGCTTTTTTTCTATATACAATTGAGCAAAATTTCAACTTTTTGACCTTCTTCTCTGAGGCTGACTCATTATTAGGCTGGGCAAAAGCACACGATATGATGTGCTTAGCTTTTTTTATATATACATTTGAGCAAAATTTTAAATTTTTGACCTTCTTTCTTGAGCACGCACACGAGCTTTTTCTATATACATTTGAGCAAAATTTCAACCTTTTGACCTTCTTCCTCAATCACGAACACGAGCTTCTTAGCTTTTTTCTGTATACATTTGAGCAAAATTTCAACTTTTTGACCTTCTTCCTCAAGCACGGTAGGGTGCTGGCGGGTGGATGACAGTGCACGTGGGCAACGGGGGTCGACGACAATTGAAGGAAAGTGAAGATGTGTCCAATGGATGATCTTGATTAGGGTACAGGGAGTAGAGGTTGCGACAAAGCTCGGGGGTGGCATCGGCATGCTCTTCGAAGATAGCTACGATTGAAGGAGGGTGAAGATGCATCCATTGGATGATCTTGATTAGGTTATAAAAAACTTTTGAAAGATACATAGGTTTGTTGTCTAAGTGTTACCTAAAAAAAGAAATGATAAGTGTGTTATATGGTTAAAAAGAAGAAGAGAGATGAATAACAAGTATGTCTCATTTTGAAATATCTTAGAAACCGTGTGGGGGTGTCTCGGAATCAGAACCAAACGTGACGGCAGAGTTGGCAACGAATTGGAACTTGAAAGATCATCGCACATGTCTGTCCAGCATAACAATGTCTTCATCACTTAGCCCATACTTTGTATGTCTGTCCGACAAAAAATTATTTGGACAAAATTAGAGGATTTTCAGGATTCAGAAATTAATAAAAACAAAGATATAAAGAACTCATAGTTAAGTCTCTTTTTTTATCATACCAGTTACACAAACTTAATGGAACCTGTTGATAGGTTAGTATCCCGAAATTGTGAACACCAAAGTTTTAATGATTCATGATATGGTTTCTGAGTCATTAGCTGAGTCTAACTCGGTCATCGGCTGATGAAATGGAAGCACACCACATGATGTTGGCTTAGCTTTTTATACCACCAAAACTTATTTTAATGCTAGAGCCTGAAGGTTACTTTGGTGATTTGAGAATTCTGTGTTTTTTTTATCGAACACGCAAGAGAAAGAATTGTGAATCTTTGCATTAAGATGCAAGAATTTAGAGTTACAACGTGCTACCGTCTACTTATGCGCCACGAATCTTAGGAACTACAAGGACCACATAACTGTTGGATTAATTGCGTCTTGAGCCATTTAGTCTCAATTAATCCTAAGAATTAAAAAGTACATAAAATAAATGCTAGGGATTCAATCCCGCATTGAAAGTCAATGAGAATCTCAACCAACTTAAAGGGTGGACCGGCGGTGGACCACTTGTGAAGTTGATAAAAGGAGAAGGGCGTGCCACACGCGCGCGCTCGCTCGCCGCGCCGAGGCCGAGGCACTTTGTTTTTGTCATTCATATCGGTCATTCATGTCAATCATAATCTCCCGTATTAAATCGACCGTTACCGGTAACCGATGACCGTGAATGCAAAGCGATTCTTGGTAACTTGTCGGTTAATGGGAATTATAGCGTCCGGTTTCATTCCCCTCTCCTCTCCTTTCCTCTCGCGCCTATATAAGAGGACTCCACACACATTCTCACACCCGGTACTCCCCGCTTAGGAGACCTCTCTCTTCTCCCTCTCGTGTTCTTTGCTCTCGACATTCCCAACGCAAGCTTTGCGCGCACACGCTTGCGCGAGCGGTGCCTCCGAACCTCGTCCGCCTAGCGATCCCCGCTCGGGATAGGTGGGCGATAAGGTTTTTGGGGAGCGTACCGACGACGCGCGCTCGCTCGCTTTCCGGTACGACTACGTCCTCCACGTGAACGACTACTTCCCGCACGACTACGTCCTCCACGTGAACGACTACTTCCCGAAGGCCGTTCGTGGGACTTCACCGCAACGACTCGTCACCGCATCGACTCTATCTTGCTACATCGAACAAGGTCCCTCCACGATTAGCATGTCTAATCCAAGGGATAACGACGCACCGGTTGACTCCGTTAACCGTCCCGCCTTTGGGTACACACTAAATCTCTTGTGTGTTTTTTTTGTTGTTCAAAGTTTTATTTGAATTTTAACTTGAACACTTGCACATACTTTGCTCTCACGAGATCACTTATAACTGTCATGAAACCGTTAATAATTTCCGGAATTAAAATGTACCGAAAATTGCCTAAATTTCTAACAATCCAAAAACCTTATACTATTGATAGGCTTTCGGTAACTAGTTTTGCCGCAACGCTCAAACCAAATGTTTTCGATGGTTCAAATTACAAACGTTGGAAGCAAAGGGTTACGTATTGGTTGACGAGCGATGAGCATCATGCATGTCATACGGGGGAAGCCCGAACAGTTTTCTCCCGAGGAGGAGAAGGCTTTCGAGGCAGCCGATAACCCGTTTCGCGGTGCCATCTTGAGTGTTCTCGCCGAAAACCTTGTGGACACGTACCTTCTGTCGCCAAGTGGCAAAGATATTTGGGATGCGCTTGAGGCTAAGTTTGGGGTTTCGATGCCGGTGGTGAGTCCGTATGTCATGGAACGACTCTATAACTACAAAATGATTAAAGACCGTTCGTAGTAGAGCGAGCCCATGAGATTCGGGCGCTAGCTAGAGATCTTGAGAACTATAGCAAGGATACACCATGTAAGTTGCCCGACAAGTTTGTGGCCGGGAGGTATTATCTCCAAGTTACCACCTTCTTGGAAGGACTTTGGAACCTCTCGAAACACAAGAGGCAAGAGTTTGCTTTGTTGTCGATCTTATCGGCACTCTTGATGTTGAAGAGAAGGCGAGAGCAAAGGACAAGACACATGGTAAAGGGATTGTTGGGTCTTCCAAGGTGCCAACTTGGTGCGAGAAGAAGAACAACAATGCATTCAAAAAGAAGAACAAGCCGCATCAGAACCAATCAAAGGCTAAGCAGACGGCTCAGTTCAAGCGAAAAAGCCGCCAACTGGGAGGTGCTACTGCTGTGGTAGCACGGAACACTTCGCTGCAAAGTGTCCGGAACGCAAGGATAAGAAAGACGGCAAGAGTGCCAACATGGTTATTTTATTAGTGAAACTGATGGAACGTCGGGGTACGGTAATCTTTTACCTACAATTCTTTCAGTATGTCATTCACCTGATTGGTGGATTAACACTGGTGCTAATATTCATTTTTGTGCTGACATTTCCTTGTTTTCCTCTTACCAGGTGGGCGGAATTTCCTCCTTGTTGAGGGAAACGGATCACATGCGCGTGTTCTTGGTGTTGGTTCGGTCGATGTGAAGCTTACTTCGGGAAAGATCGTTCGATTGAAGAACGTGCAGCATGTCCCTACTATCAAGAAGAACTTAGTTAGCGGGTCTCTACTATGTAGAGACGGTTTTAAATTAGTCTTTGAATCCAATAAATGTGTAATTTCTAAGTTTGGAAGTTTTATTGGAAAAGGTTATGATAGCGGAGGTTTGTTCCGCTTTTCTTTGTCATATGATTGTAATAAAGTTGTGAACCATGTTTCGAATGTTAATGATGAGTCTAATGTTTGGCATTCGCGACTTTGTCATATTAATTTTGGTTGTATGATGCATCTTGCAAACTTGAGTTCAATTCCGAAATTTACCTTAGTCAAAAATTCTAAGTGTCATGTGTGCGTTGAATCAAAACAACCTCGTAAGCCTCATTTTTTGGGCCGAGGCGAGAGACTTGGCACCTCTAGAACTAATTCATTCGACTTATGCGAGATGAATGGTGTGTTGACGAAAGGTGGTAAAAAGTTTTTCATGACTCGATAGACGATTGTACTAGATTTTGCTATATCTATTTGTTGAAGTCTAAAGATGAAGCGTTACAATATTTTAAAATCTATAAAGCGAAGTAGAAAACCAACTTGAGAGAAAGATCAAAAGAATTAGGTCGATCGTGGTGGAGAGTATTTTTCTAATGTTTTCATTGCGTTCGTGAGGAACGCGGAATAGTTCATGAGAGAACGTCTCCCTATTCACCTCAATCAAACGGGGTAGCCGAAAGAAAGAACCGCACTCTAACTGATTTGGTTAACGCCATGTTAGACACAGCGGGACTTTCCAAGGAATGGTGGGGTGAGGCTATATTGACTGCATGTCATGTCCTGAATCGTGTTCCTATAAAGAACAAAGAGATAACGCCATTCGAGGAATGGGAAAAGAAAAGGCTAACTCTTTCATACTTATGGACTTGGGGATGTTTGGCCAAAGTGAATGTGCCTATAACCAAGAAACGTAAACTAGGACCTAAAACTGTCGATTGTATCTTTCTTGGTTATGCTCTACACAGTGTGGGTTATAGGTTTTTAATAGTGAAGTCTGGAGTACCTGATATGCATGTTGGCACCATCATGGAATCCAGAGACGCTACATTTTTTGAGAACATTTTTTTTATGAAAGAGGTAGATAGCACATTTAGTCATGAACTGTCTATTAATAATGAACCTAAAGAACTTGTTGTTTTGATAGAACACAATGAACAACCACATGAGGAAAATCCCGAGGATTTGATAGAACACAATGAACAACCACATGAGGAAAATCCCGAGGAGGATGGCAATGAAACTCTTAGAAAGAGCAAGAGACGAGAGGATTGCAAAGTCCTTTGGTGATGATTTCATTGTGTGCCTCGTGGATGACACTCATAGAACCATTGAAGAGGCATATTCCTCTCCGGATGCGACTATTGGAAGGAAGCGAGTTCGAGTGAGATGGATTCTATTATGTCTAATGGTACATGGGAGGTTGTGGAGCGTCCCTATGGGTGCAAACTCGTAGGATGCAAGTGGGTGTTCAAGAAAAAGCTTAGGCCTCGATGGTACTATTGATAAGTACAAGGCAAGGCTGGTGGCTAAAGGCTATACTCGAAAAGAAGGAGAAGATTTTTTCGATACTTACTCACCGGTTGCCCGATTGACCACTATTCGAGTACTACTTTCCTTGGCGACTTCCCATGGTCTTATCGTTCACCGGATGGACGTTAAGACAGCTTTTCCTAAATGGAGAGTTGGAGGAGATCTATATGGATTAGCCGGACGGATTCGTAGTAAAAGGTCAAGAAGGGATGGTATGTAGATTGGTAAAATTTTTGTATGGTCTTAAGCAAGCTCCTAAGCAATGGCATGAAAAGTTTGACAAAACTTTAACGTCGCTGGCTTTGTTGTGAACGAAGCCGACAAATGTGTGTACTATCGCTATGGTGGGGGCGAAGGAGTGATCCTATGTTTGTATGTAGATGACATACCGATATTTGGGACAAGCCTTAATGCGATTAAAGAAGTGAAAGAATTCTTGTCTCAAAGCTTCGAGATGAAAGATTTGGGGGAGGTCGATGTGATTCTAAACATTAAACTAGTGCGAGAAGGTGACGGTGGGGTTGTTCTTACACAATCTCATTATGTGGAGAAAATCTTGAGTCGTTTTGGTTATAACGTCCGCAAGCCGGCTCCAACACCTTATGATGCTAGTAAAATGTTAAGAAAAAACAAAAGAATAATGAGAGATCAACCGAGATACTCCCAAATCATTGGTTCACTAATGTACCTAGCAAGCGCTACTAGACCCGACATCACATTTGCCTGTAAGCAAGCCGAGTCGATTCGTGTCTAACCGGGAGATGCTCATTGGGAAGCTCTTGAACGGGTAATGCGCTATCCGAAAGGAACAAGGGACTACGCGATTCACTATACTTGGGTATCCTAGGGTACTAGAGGGATATAGTGATTTGAATTGGATCTACGATGCGGATGAGATTAAATCCACAAGTGGATATGTGTTTACACTTGGAGGTGGCGCTATCTCCTCGGAAGTCTTGCAAGCGGACCATCTTAACGAGGTCAACTATGGAGGCGGAACTCACCGCATTGGACACCGCCTCGGTTGAGGGCCGAATGGCTTCGTGAACTCCTTATGGATTTACCGGTAGTTGAAAAACCGATACCGGAAATCCTCATGAACTGTGATAATCAAACGGTGATTGTCAAGGTGAACGCTTCAAAGGACAACATGAAGTCATCTAGGCATGTTAAGAGGCGGCCGAAATCTGTCGGGGAAAATGAGAAACTCCCGGAGTGATAGCCTTGGACTACATCCAAACGGCTAAGAATCGGCGATCAATTCACAAAGGGTCTTTCACGTAATGTGATAGACAATGCATCCAGGGAATTGGGCTTGAGACCCGTTGTGACGCCCCAGGTTTTTAATTACCATCATTAACGCTAACGACGCGATTAGCCGGTCAAATGGTCAACCCTAGGTCAACCTGGGCCCTCACCCCTGAAAACTCCCTAACATACCCCTAAGTGACCCTAGTGAATAGTAAAACACCGGTGGGGCCAACCCTTGGTCAAAGGGTGGGTCAAAGCCCCCTTGCCACCCAATGTCCACGGATGTCCGCCGGAACTTTTGTCGCGTTCCCCAAAATTCACCTAAACACTTAAAATTCTACCTTTGGGAAAGTTGTAGATCTTGTTGAGGGACACAACTTTCATGTAGAGTGGCATTGCTGGTTTGGAGGGGAAAATTGTGAAAAAGCACTTACAAGCCAGGAATTACGTTGACGAGAACCCCGCCGACAATCAAAGTTGGCACCGCCACGGTTTCAAATCTAGGCAACAAAACCCTATACAACCTTTGTAAAAGTTATAGCCGGTACCTAGATCTACAACTTTGGTATTCATCACTTGGCACGGTTCGTTGAAAAATTTTGAGAAAAATCGAGTCAAAGTTGGTACCGGCAACACGGCCCGAGCCGAGCACGCCATGCGCGACGTCGTGCGCGCGCCCGAGCGCCACCGTGCCGCCGCCGCCGGTCTTGCCCCGGCAGCCGTGCCCACGCCGCCCGAGCCCTCGACGTCCGCGCCATGCTGCGTCCCGAGGCACGCGCGCCCCGATGCGCACCGTCCCGAGGCGTCTAGGCGTCCGCGCCGCCGCGCGCGCGCGCGCGCGCACGGACCGGCGGTCCGTCGGCGGCGTCGCCGCCGTACGCGCGCGCGACCCGACGCGCCGCAGCACGGCGGCATCTCCCCGCCGTCACCAACGCGTCACCCACGGGCCGCCCGAGCCGGGTATAAAGCCTCCCGGCCCCTCCTCGCGCGCCGCACCGAGCCGCCCGCGCCATCGCCGCCGCCCGCCCGCCGCCGCGGGATAGCCCTCCCGGCCCGCGCTCGCCGCCGTCCAAGCACACCGCTAGGCTCCTTAGCATCCGGGCTAGCTCACCGAGCACGCTTGTTTGCGCCAATTTGATCTCCCCGCCGCACCGCACCGAGCCCTCCCGAGCGCCGCCGCCGGTCGCCGCCGTGCGCCGTCGCCGGAGCCAACTCCACCCTCGCCACCACCACCAACCGACCGTGGTGAGCTCAATTTCATCATGGTGTCGCTTGTTGTCGTGGATAGGTCCCACATCGCCGCCGGCGAACCCTCCCGCCGCCGCAAGGGCACAAATGTGAACCCGGGGGCATATGTGCAAGGATTCCTAACTTAGTTTATTTACGGTTCGGTCCATGGTCTTAGAAAATCCTTAGAAAATCACAAAAAATTCCAAAAATTCCCAAACAAATTTTGTAGGACTCGGGATGCCAAACCCCATCCATGTTACTTGTGGCTAGATTCAAAGTAGCTTTGGCGAGAAAAATTACAAATATGTTTTGCTTGAATATGTCATATCTTGAAATGTACAGCTCCTCCGTAGTTAGGCTTTGGATATGATGTGTGTTAGAGTAAGACTAGATGCTTGTGCCAAAGATTGCGCAAAGTTACCATGTGAATGTTTTTATAAAAATGTTTTTCCATCTCTGGCGAGTGCTACATAAATGATTTTTCATGTTAAATATATTAATGTTCATGATCCCAACTTGTTCACACTACCTTGAGATGCCAAAGGGCACCTCTTGTGAATTAATCATGAATTTAGGGGTACCGAACTAATTATTCCCGATTTATGCCTATTTTACTTTGTAAATTAATAAACCAAATTCAGTAGAGGTTCCATGTGAACATGTTAGCTTTTTAGACTTGATTAGGATCAGAGAGCAACCACCGTAAAGTTTGAGTAATTTTGATGCTTATTTATTTTTATTTGCATTTACGATGAATCACTAGATAACCTTTGTTATTTTCATGAATATTTAATTTTCTAGCATCCAACACTTGCATGTGGGTCCGATGGACCAGGATAGGTGCTAGTAGGCTTAAGAAACACTCATTTAATTTTTGGTAATTTAATTGTTTACATAATGGCTTAAATGCCCTATTAATATTAAAGGGAAATTAAAATAAAGAAAAATCCTTAATTAAATCCTTTTTCTTTTTGGAAATAGTACTTAATATAAATAAAAGAAATTTAATTAATATTACTGATCAAGAAATTTAATTCATAAATAAAAGATATTAAGTACACCTTGTTGGTTAAAAATAAAGTGAAACAAAGCTTTCACATGAAATGATAAGCTTAAATAAACCTTTATTCAAATAAGGAATAAAAGAGTAATCCATGTACAACCAATGACTTCCTCAAATAGAAACCTTAGATAGATGC
The DNA here is from genome assembly GCA_947561735.1 of Cenchrus americanus. Lineage (NCBI taxonomy): Eukaryota > Viridiplantae > Streptophyta > Magnoliopsida > Poales > Poaceae > Cenchrus > Cenchrus americanus. Next base: position 3,304,190 of record OX387240.1, on the reverse strand, counting down.
TTATTAAGGTGAATATGACCAACTAGAGTTGGATAAGACAACAAACTATCACATCACCTAAAGTGCATTGCATTCCGTGTAGATCTTCCGGACGGAGACTACTCCCTTGTCCCGGAAACCGAGGAAGGAGGAGCGGAAGGATCTCTCGCAATACGTGGACGTACTCGACACCGAGGGTGCCCAAGCTAACTTAGCTGACGAAGGCAAGCTCCGGTGCATCTAACCCAGTTTTAAAAGTTCTTTATTCAATTACCTGTGAATGATTGTGCATGTACGTTCAGGAGTTGAATGAAACCCTAGATGCATGATCCATAGGTACCTTTGGTCTCTACTAGTATGATAGGTCGATAGCTGCTAAGCTATAGGACCGTTACAAGTCGGGTGATGACCTCACTCGCGAGAATAGGTTCCTAGATAGGAATCACATTATATCCTTAAATGGATTGCTCACGTGGTAAGAGCATGGGATCTGGGCTCCGGTCCAGTGGTTATGTGGGTTAAGTTATTGAACGTACCAAGCATATGCCGGGTATGGGACCGGTAAGCCTAGTACCATAATGAGGCGGTGAGGGATCTTACTATTACTACTCTTGGGATTCGCTCTCACGGCTAGCTACCGGTGGTGTATGGTGACTCCGGGTATCTCGCGGGGTATGCGGATAGCCCTGCACCAAAGACCGTAAGATTCGATCCCAACCCGAGGATTTATGGGGACGGCACTGGGAGTTGTCCTCGCGGGGGCAACCGACCGTGTGTTTGGGTTTACCTTGCAAGGTTTAAATCAATCGATTGTCGGCCTCTCACCGTTATCCGAGACTACTTACTCCACTAGTCATATGATCCCTAATGATGGAAGTTGATGAAGATGATGTTTGAATAATTGTATTGTACAACTTTGTTTGTACTAGTTGGCTAATGTAGTAAAGATTTAACCACTAGAACTTGTGCTAAAATCTTGAAAGTAAGGACATACTCTTTGTTACTTTTTAGCAAAGGCAACCCAGTAGCCAAAAAGCCTTTCATGGTCTAGATTTGGTGAAGTAGTTATCACCGACGGGTAAGACTTGCTGAGTATTAGTATACTCAGCCTTGCATTAATGTGTTGATCCGGTAATGCCTTCGGTGATGTGTGGCCGGTGAGATCCCACCGGCCGGGAGGCGGAGTGGGTGGAGGACGACTACTGAAGCATCATGGATGGCCTCCCGTGGTGACTTGGCTTCCGCTAGTTAATTTCCGCTGTGTCTTTTCAAAACTCGAATTATTCGCCATGACAAAAACTATGGTTTGTAATAATTAAACCCTTCGGGGTGCGAATTTGAATTTGAATGTTGTTGTATCTCTGGACTCGCCTTCGAGTGAGTTTTAATGCATATATTCGATCCTTGGGCTCTCAAGTGATTTACGGGCGTTAACCCGCGACTTACGACAGGATGGTACTTTATTATTGCTTAATGACCAAAGTGGATCGGTCTTAGGCGATAGTACGGTACTTTCCCGGGCGGGTTGTCACGATTGGCATCGAGCTTATATGCACCAGAGATTAATTAATAAACCTTAATCACTGATTTTTGGAATAAAATATGCCAAGATTTTCTGATTTTCCAAAAACACGTTGGTCCGCTAAGGATAAACTAGACCGAGAGGCCCTAGAGGGAATTTTGGGTTCTTTCAGGTGGCTTAATTAACTTATGGTTTATTTTTCTAACTTCCAGCACATTACTTCTGTCAGACTTACTTTCATGCACAACCAAACTAGGAGTCACGTGTTTTATACGTGTGCTGTTCCGCATCACGGGAATTGCGAGGGTTGATGGAGTGATCCATTCCATGGATCCCATCTTCGCGTCCGTTTATGAGTTGTGTGTCGCCACGTGTTTCATACGTGTGCATTCCGCATGTCGCTCATGCGAGGCAAGGATACACTCCTTTCGAATGGAGGGTGTCCGAGGTTGGACGCCGTCCATGCAGCGGCTTAACGCATGGATACCGTTTCTATAGTGAACGGTAATGTATGTGGACGCTTTCGTGGTGTGCTGGCACGAAAGGTTCGTTTTCTGCAGGTACATAACAGCGCTTCGTTAGTGGTTAAGTAAGAACCGTATAGCTCTCGACTAGATATTATAGGGAGAGACGAGTATAAGCCTTGCCACCGGCACTAACTTCGATTTTTGGCTTGATTGCCATGTGAGGTCGAGTAGGACGTCTTGCATGCATGATTAAAAATCGAAACAACTAAAATGGACCCAAAAATCGGAAATCCTTATGCTCTCTAAGGAAGATTATGCTAGTGTGTGCTTTTTATAAATTAGAAGTACCCCTCATACCTAGCCGTCATGCTGCCAAAATTTTGTGAAAAATTTGTTTACCTTGTGCTAGGTTAACTAAACCAAATTGTTAAAAACAGTTGTTTCTCAACTAGTTACCTGGTGTAGCAAGTCTCAGTTCTATTTTTGTTGGGTTGGTTCACTTTTCCTTTAGGCACATCCAAGTTAAGGACCCTCCATCTTGTTTCCTTGATCGTTGTTCAACCTTAAAATCCTAATTAAGAGTATTTAAGAATTAATTTAGAAGTTGGGAAATTTTTGTGGTTTACGGGGCCGTTGGTTATGAAATTTTCATTTACAAGCGCCGAACTTCACCATTTGTCATGCCGTTCTCTTTTGAGATCCGACATGGGTTACCTTTGTGTACGGATGGATTTCCCCGTGTTTCACCGGTTCGACGGCGACGGTACGATCCGTACCAACGGGTTGCACCGGGAGGGTTTTCCGCGCTTGGCGTGGGAAGCACTCGGTCTTTGCGAGCTACCTTACCCCACCGACGTACGAGGTGAAGGAGTTTGAGCGCTTTGGTGTTCCCCGTTGCGGGGTGATCGTGATCGTGTCTTTGCCGCACCCCGATCACACCGACCGGTTTGACCCGAGCTTTATTTACGGGGATTTATCACGCACGAGTCCGTGGAGTCGGCCGCCCTCGGAGTGCCGACGGACTTTTGTGAACACAACCCTACCGTGGTAGCTCTTTCACCGTTTGGACTGTTTCCGGCTGTGAGTCCTCACGACCCAGCTTGGTTGGACCGTTTGGACCATCTACGGGAGTTGCCGACCCTAGCGAGCCGTTGGATATTACTCGGACACTTGCTCGTTGCACGAACGTGGTTTTCACACTCCGGGGGCTGCGTTTTAATACCGCGGCGGTTATTGCACGGCGCTTGGAGGCATCTAGGCGCGATTGGGAGCGGCTTTCGGCGGCACACCGGCGGGCTGAACTTCACGCTTACCCGGGTGCGGCGGGAGAATGACGGATCGCGTACTAGGAGATTCCAGTTGGAGCTTGAGCGAGGTGACAACCTCCAGAGGATCGTGGACCTAGAGATAGAGAACAATGCACTAGAGGAGGATGCCGACGCACACGAGATTGAGAGGCTGACCTTGTTGCAGAACATTGTTGATATGCGGCGGCGGGTGCGGGAGGCCGAGGTACGGTGGCGGCCTTGCGGGCTATAGTGGCCTTACGGCCACTGCCCCCGGTACGAGCACACCGGAGGAGCAGCGGGCCGTGTCCGGTGCCGGATCGGACGAGCCGAGCGGGACCACCGCTACCGACTCCCCGGCTTCGCCTTCGTACGGTGGTGCTTCGGTGGGCAACTAGGTTGCCGACGGCGGGAGCAACGGGATATCGATCTTATCGAGTGTCTTAGAGATGTTGGAGTAGTGGCTTGACAACACGTCTTCGTGCCAAGCAATTATTGTATCATGTGTTGTCTTGTTGTTTCAAATTGAGTTGTAATGACGTTGAACCTTGTTCTGTCATGTTGTAATAAGAATGCTTAAGTTTGGTATGCTTTAAGTGAATTCCGTTGTCTTCAAAATGGAATTTTCTTGTGCTAAATACCATATCTTTGGATAATTCGTTGCGAATGATCACACTTATCAAAAGAATGCATTGTTTATCTCCTGAGATCATAGGTAAAGCAAAGCATCTTTGCGAACGTCACTTGTTGCCGGCATATAAGTGCTCGTTCGTATACCATCTTCCTTGGTATTCAGGATAACGGCGATCGTTCGGAAGTGATTAGACGCCACGCAATTGAGCAATCACCGCCCTAACCTTGTTAAGAGAAACGATTCTATAAATCTTGTGACTATAGAATGTTGTGCTTGTTGTCGTACTCGTATTTCACGTACTAATGGGATGTGATAATGCATGATCGTGCTTGTCATCATTTGGAAGTAAGCTTTCAGTTATCTCACTAATAACGCTCACTTTTCAGATGGTGGGAACCACGCGCAGCTCTCCCAACGGTTTTGGTGCGAATGGTAGTGGTGACTTGCCGCCACCCCCGCCCATGAACCCGACGGAGGCTTACATGGCCACCCGGACCGAGGTGCCTCGCGCCGGATCTTGCGGACCCGGCGGCGGATCGCCCGGCGGATGAACCGAGGGCCGCCACATGGGGCCAACCACGAGGGACCTAACCGGGTCACCACGTATGCCCGCCCATCGCCATGAAGCCGCCAACGTTCGCGAAAGCCGAAGACCCTCCGGAAGCCGAGGCTTGGGTCAAGGCCATAGAGGCGAAATTCTCTGCCTTTGTGCTGCCTTGCTCGGAGGAGAACAAAGCAAACTTCGCGGTCCTACAACCGCGAGGTGAAGCTTTGATGTGGTGGGACCATTTCAAGTCCATGCAGCGAAATCACGTCGTGACTTGGGAAGAATTCAAGCAAGCTTTCAAGAGTCATCACATTCCCAAGGGTCTGATGGACCGGAAGATGAGGGAGCTGCTAGCCCTTCGTCAGGGATCTGACTCCGTGTACCGCTATGCCCAGAAGTTCAATAGCTTATGCCAGTACGGTGGGCATCATGTTGATACGGATGCCAAGAAGATGGAGAGGTTCCGTGACGGGCTTGATGGCAAGTTATATGAGCGCCTAAATATGCTAGAGCCCGCCAACTTCCATGAACTCGTGAACAAAGCTATCTCGCAAGAAGATGCTATGAAGAAAGCCCATGGGGACAACAAGAGGATGTCCGGTTTCACCCCAGGCAGCGGAACAAGCAAGAAGTTTCGCTTTGTAAAGAAGGAAACTCCGTGCCCATCCCGGCAATCTTCAACCGGACGCCGGACGATGAAGCCATTCCAGGACAAACTGCCGGGAACTTCCGGTTCCGCCGTGCCCGGCAGCGGGCTCCGAAGCCTAATGCACCCCCACGTGAGGTTGGAGATCGCCGTTGCTACAAGCGTGGCCGGCCCGGGGCACTATATCAATGAGTGTCCCAAGCCCGGGCGGATCAAGCCGAACCCGCGAGAACCGGAATACGGGAAACAAGCCGGTCACTCCGGCCAAGAAACCCATGGTGCAAGTGCGCCGGGGCAAGTTGAACTTCACCACCATGAGTGATATTCCCGCAGGAGCTCCAGTACTCACGGGTACATTCTCTATCAATCACACTCTGTCAAGGTCTTATTTGATTCGGGAGCCACCCATAGTTTCATAAATGAGAGTCTACTAGACAAATTGGGTCTAAGAGGAGTACCAACCAAATCTACTTATAAAATTACCACACCGGGTGGAAACATCACGTCTCAGTTAGTGATTTTTGGAGTTCCCCTAAGACTAGGAAGTCGGGTCGTTCAATCTAATCTGATAGTCATCCAGTTAGGAAGCATGGATGTTATTTTGGGTATGGAATGGATGAATCAACATAAGGTGGTTCTAGATATATCAGATAGGGTCGTTGAGATCCACTCCCCTACGGTCGGGCACACTACCTTGTACCTACCTTTCCGGGACGGTACCGACTCTTGTGCCTATGCGACCATTATCTCCTCCCTTGATGAGATTCCAGTAGTGTGTGAATATCCGGATGTTTTCCACGATGAGTTGCACCGGTATGCCACCGGACCGAGATGTCGAGTTTGTAATCGAACTCCAACCTGGTACCGCGCCCATTTCCAAGAGACCTTATCGCATGCCACCCAAAGAGCTAGCCGAGCTAAAAACCCAACTCCAAGAATTGTTAGATAAGGGTTACATTCGCCCGAGCTCTTCTCCTTAGGGTTGCCCTGCTCTCTTTGTCAAAAAGAAAGATGGTAGCTTGAGGATGTGCGTAGATTATCGACCGCTCAATGCGGTCACTATCAAAAACAAATACCCACTTCCTCGAATTGATGTTCTGTTTGACCAATTGGTCGGTGCCAAAGTCTTCTCTAGAATTGACCTTCGTTACGGCTACCACCAAATCAAGATTCGACCATGCGATATTCCTAAAACCGCATTTTCCACTCGTTATGGTCTTTATGAATTCTTGGTCATGTCCTTCGGACTCACTAATGCGCCCGCCTACTTCATGTACCTCATGAACTCCGTATTCATGACGGAGCTCGATAAATTTGTCATAGTCTTCATCGATGATATCCTCATCTATTCTAAAGACGAGGCGAACACGCCAACCATCTCCGAGTCGTCCTTCGGCGTTTACGAGATCATCGGCTTTATGCTAAATTCTCCAAATGTGAATTACGGTCGAAAAGTGTCAAATTCTTGGGGCACACCATTTCCCACGATGGTATCTCCGTAGATCCTAGTAAAGTTCGGGAGGTGATGGATTGGAAACCACCCAAATCCGTACATCAAATCCGCGCTTTCCTAGGATTGGCGGGATATTACCGTCGATTCATTCCCGACTTTTCTAGAATCGCAAAACCCATGACCTAATTACTCAAGAAAGGAGTAAAATTCGTGTGGAGTGAAGCATGTGAGAAAGCTTTTCACACCCCGAGACAACATCTAACTTCGCACCGAGTGCTAGCTCGGCCCGATAACTCCAAGCCATTTGAAGTTTTTACGTGACGCATCGAGCACCGGTCTTGGGCGTGTCCTTATGCAAGAAGGCCGAGTCATTGCCTATGCTTCGCGAGCCCTTCGACCCCATGAGCTCAACTATCCTACTCATGATCTTGAACTAGTTGCTGTTGTTCATGCCCTCAAGATATGGAGGCATTATCTAATGGGCAATCATTGCAATATCTTCACTGATCACAAAAGCCTCAAATATATCTTTACCCAGTCCGAGTTGAATATGAGGCGAGAGAAGATGGCTTGAGTTGATCAAGGATTATGATCTAGAAGTGCACTATCACCGGGCAAAGCAAATGTTGTTGCGGATGCTCTTAGCCGCAAGGATCATTGCAACCACCTAGAGTTAGAGCCAGTCAGTGAACCCTTGTGTGAAGAAATGAGGAGGCTCAACCTAGAAGTGGTACCGCAGGGAATTCTTTATGCCTTGACGGCAGAATCTAGCCTTTATGACGGAATTGTCACTGCCCAGCGCAACGATGCGAATATCCAAACCATCAGGCAGAAACTAGTGGAAGGAGACCCAAAGTACACTTGTTTTCAGCAAGATCCCCAAGGTGTGATCTGGTTTGGAAAACGTCTAGTGGTCCCCGTTGACCCGGAAATCAAGAAGATCATTCTAGATGAAGCTCACAAGTCCAAATTCTCTATCCATCCCGGTAGTACCAAGATGTACCAAGATCTAAAGCAGAACTTTTGGTGGTCAAATATGAAGGTGGAAGTAGCCAAGTATGTAGCCGAGTGCGATACTTGCCACCGGATGAAAGCAAGCCATTTGAAATCGGCGGGAGTACTCCAACCCCCGTCGATACCTATGTGGAAATGGGATGACATTAGTATGGATTTTATTGTAGGTTTACCCCTGACCCCTAGGAAGAAGGATTCTATTTGGGTGATTGTGGATAGACTTACCAAGACTACTCACTTCATTCTTGTGCACACCACTTACTCGGTGCAACAGTATGCAGAGTTGTACGTGGACCATGTAGTTCGTCTGCATGGAATCCCAAAGACCATAATCTCTGATAGAGGGACCCAGTTTGTGGCCCGTTTTTGGGAGCGATTGCATGAGTGTTTGGGAACCCGGCTACTCCGTAGTTCCAATTATCACCCGCGGACGGATGGTCGGACGGAGAGGATAAACCGGATCTTAGAGGACATGTTGAGAGCAAGCATCTTGCACTTTGACAAGAGTTGGGACAAGTGCTTGTCCTTAGCGAGTTCTCCTACAATAATAGCTATCGAGCCGGCTTGAAAATGGCACCGTTCGATGCTCTATACGGACGCGGATGCCGCACCCCACCGAATTGGTCGGAAGCCGGAGAAAGAACACTCTTTGGACCGAGTTAGTAAAAGAGGCCGAAGAGAAAGTACAAGTGATAAGAGAAAATTTGAAGATGACCCGGATGAGACAAAAGAATTATCATGACAAGGGAACCGCACCTCGACACTTTGAAGTGGGAGATCATGTATATTTGAAGGTATCCCCCACCAAAGGTGTGCAAAGGTTCGAGTCAAGGGAAAGTTAGCCCCGTGCTACATTGGACCATACGAAGTACTAGAAGTATGTGGACCCGTGGCCTACCGTATCCAATTGCCAGAACGGTTTTCCGCGGTTCACAATGTGTTTCATGTAACTCAGTTGAAGAAAGGAATGCACTCGTTCGGAGAACGAGATCATCACAGAAGCTAATGCTTGGATCGAGCCGGATTTCTCGCTCGTCGAGCATCCCTTAAAGGTGCTAGACCAAAAAGAGCGAAAGACCGGAGGCAAACCGTACGAATGTACAAGATCCAATGGAGTCACCACACGGAAGAAGAAGCCACGTGGGAGACGGAGGATTATCTCAACACCAAGTACCCCGGCTTCCTCCAATCCCGAAGCAGTGAGTCTTTTTCCCCATCTCTTAGTTGTCAAGTCGAATCTCGGGACGAGATTCCTTTAAGGGGGTAGGCCGTGACGCCCCGGGTTTTTAATTACCATCATTAACGCTAACGACGCGATTAGCGGTCAAATGGTCAACCCTAGGTCAACCTGGGCCCTCACCCCCGAAAACTCCCTAACATACCCCTAAGTGACCCTAGTGAATAGTAAAACAACGGTGGGGCCAACCCTTGGTCAAAGGGTGGGTCAAAGCCCCCTTGCCACCCAATGTCCACAGATGTCTGCCGGAACTTTTGTCGCGTTCCCCAAAATTCACCTAAACACTTAAAATTCTACCTTTGGGAAAGTTGTAGATCTTGTTGAGGGACACAACTTTCATGTAGAGTGGCATTGCTGGTTTGGAGGGGAAAATTGTGAAAAAGCACTTACAAGCCGGGGAATTACGTGTGACGAACCCCGCCGACAATCAAAGTTGGCACCTGCCACGGTTTCAAATCTAGGCAACAAAACCCTATACAACCTTTGTAAAAGTTATAGCTGGTACCTAGATCTACAACTTTGGTATTCATCACTTGGCACGGTTCCGTTGAAAAATTTTGAGAAAAATCGAGTCAAAGTTGGTACCGAAGAACACGGCCCGCAGCCGAGCACGCCATGCGCGACGTCGTGCGCGCGCCCGAGCGCCACCGTGCCGCCGCCGCCGGTCTTGCCCCGGCAGCCGTGCCCACGCCGCCCGAGCCCTTGACGTCCGCGCCATGCTGCGTCCCGAGGCACGCGCGCCCCGATGCGCACCGTCCCGAGGCGTCCAGGCGTCCGCGCCGCGCGCGCGCGCGCGCGCCACGGACCCCGGCGGTCCGTCGGCGGCGTCGCCGCCGTACGCGCGCGACCCGACACGCCGCAGCACGGCGGCATCTCCCCGCGTCACCAACGCGTCACCCACGGGCCGCCCGAGCCGGGTATAAAGCCTCCCGGCCCCTCCTCGCGCGTCGCACCGAGCCGCCCGCGCCATCGCCGCCGCCGGTGATAGCCCTCCCGGCCGCGCTCGCCGCCGGTCCAAGCACACCGCTAGGCTCCTTAGCATCCGGGCTAGCTCACCGGCACGCTTGTTTGCGCCAATTTGATCTCCCCGCCGCCCCGCACCGAGCCCTCCCGAGCGCCGCCACCGGTCGCCGCCGTGCGCCGTCGCCGGAGCCAACTCCACCCTCGCCACCACCACCAACCGACCGTGGTGAGCTAAATTTCATCATGGTGTCGCTTGTTGTCGTGGATAGGTCCCACATCGCCGCCGGCGAACCCTCCCGCCGCCGGCAAGGGCACAAATGTGAACCCGGGGGCATATGTGCAAGGATTCCTAACTTAGTTTATTTACGAGTTCGGTCCATGGTCTTAGAAAATCCTTAGAAAATCACAAAAAATTCCAAAAATTCCCAAACAAATTTTGTAGGACTCGGGATGCCAAACCCCATCCATGTTACTTGTGGCTAGATTCAAAGTAGCCTTGGCGAGAAAAATTACAAATATGTTTTGCTTGAATATGTCATATCTTGAAATGTACAGCTCCTCTTGTAGTTAGGCTTTGGATATGATGTGTGTTAGAGTAAGACTAGATGCTATGCCAAAGATTGCACAAAGTTACCATGTGAATGTTTTTATAAAAATGTTTTTCCATCTCTGGCAGAGCTACATAAATGATTTTTCATGTTAAATATATTAATGTTCTTGGGCCCAACTTGTGCACACTACCTTGAGATGCCAAAAGGCACCTCTTGTGATTTAATCATGAATTTAGGAGTACCAGAACTAATTATTCTTGATTTATGCCTATTTTTCTTTGTAAATCAATAAACCAAATTCAGTAGAGGTTCCATGTGAACATGTTAGCTTTTTAGACTTGATTAGGATCAGAGAGCAACCACCAGAAAGTTTGAGTAATTTTGATGCTTATTTATTTTTATTTGCATTTAAGATGAATCACTAGATAACCTTTGTTATTTTCATGAATATTTAATTTTCTAGCATCCAACACTTGCATGTGGGTCCGATGACCAGGATAGGTGCTAGTAGGCTTAAGAAACACTCATTTAATTTTTGGTAATTTAATTGTTTACATAATGGCTTAAATGCCCTATTAATATTAAAGGGAAATTAAAATAAAGAAAAATCCTTAATTAAATCCTTTTTCTTTTTGGAAATAGTACTTAATATAAATAAAAGAAATTTAATTAATATTACTGATCAAGAAATTTAATTCATAAATAAAAGATATTAAGTACACCTTGTTGGTTAAAAATAAAGTGAAACAAAGCTTTCACATGAAATGATAAGCTTAAATAAACCTTTATTCAAATAAGGAATAAAAGAGTAATCCGTGTACAACCAATGACTTCCTCAAATAGAAACCTTAGATAGATGCTTATTAAGGTGAATATGACCAACTAGAGTTGGATAAGACAACAAACTATCACATCACCTAAAGTGCATTGCATTCCGTGTAGATCTTCGGACGGAGACTACTCCCTTGTCCGGAAAAACCGAGGAAGGAGGAGAGGAAGGATCTGCGATACGTGGACGTACTCGACACCTAGGGTGCCCAAGCTAACTTAGGCGACGAAGGCAAGCTCCGGTGCATCTAACCCGGTTTTAAAAGTTCTTTATTCAATTACCCGTGAATGATTGTGCATGTACGTTCGGGGAGTTGAATGAAACCCTAGATGCATGATCCATAGGTACCTTTGGTCTCTACTAGTATGATAGGTCGATAGGTTTGCTAAGCTATAGGACCGTTACAAGTCGGGTGATGACCTCACTCGCGAGAATAGGTTCCTAGATAGGAATCACATTATATCCTTAAATGGATTGCTCACGTGGTAAGAGCATGGGATGCGGGCTCGGTCCGGTGGTTATGTGGGTTAAGTTATTGAACGTACCAAGCATATGCCGGGTATGGGACCGGTAAGCCTAGTACCATAATGAGGCGGTGAGGGATCTTACTATTACTACTCTTGGGATTCGCTCTCACGGCTAGCTACGGTGGTGTATGGTGACTCCGGGTATCTCGCGGGGTATGCGGATAGCTTTGCACCAAAGATTGTAAGATTCGATCCCAACCCGAGGATTTATGGGGACGGCCTGGGGAGTTGTCCTCGCGGGGGCAACCGACCGTGTGTTTGGGTTTACCTTGCAAGGTTTAAATCAATCGATTGTCGGCCTCTCACCGTTATCCGAGACTACTTACTCCACTAGTCATATGATCCCTAATGATGGAAGTTGATGAAGATGATGTTTGAATAATTGTATTGTACAACTTTGTTTGTACTAGTTGGCTAATGTAGTAAAGGTTAAACCACTAGAACTTGTGCTAAAATCTTGAAAGTAAGGACATACTCTTTGTTACTTTTTAGCAAAGGCAACCCAGTAGCCAAAAAGCCTTTCATGGTCTAGATTTGGTGAAGTAGTTATCACCGACGGGTAAGACTTGCTGAGTATTAGTATACTCAGCCTTGCATTAATGTGTTGATCCAGGTAATGCCTTCAGTGATGTGTGGCCCGGTGAGATCCCGCCCGGCTGGGAGCTGGAGTGGGTGGAGGACGACTACTGAAGCATCATGGATGGCCTCCCGTGGTGACTTGGCTTCCGCTAGTTAATTTCCGCTGTGTCTTTTCAAAACTCTGAACTATTCTGCCATGACAAAAACTATGGTTTGTAATAATTAAACCCTTCGGGGTGCGAATTTGAATTTGAATGTTGTTGTATCTCTGGACTCGCCTTCGAGTGAGTTTTAATGCATATATTCGATCCTTGGACTCTCAAGTGATTTACGGGGCGTTAACCCGGCGACTTACGACGGGATGGTACTTTATTATTGCTTAATGACCAAAGTGGATCGGTCTTAGGCGATAGTACGGTACTTTCTGGGCGGGTTGTCACACCCGTCGGCGTTATTCGGTAGTGGTAACTTTGTCCTATGTGATCGGAGATCCCGTGAATTAGGATAGTGAAACAAACTACTGTTTAACGAGAGAGAAGAGAACCTTTGTAAAAGGCTAATTCCGGCAGAGATGCATTTCTCTTCTAAAATACGTATGGCGGGTTGGTGAAAAACCTTAATGTGATCCGAGTGGCTCAAAGAGGAGCAAAGATGTTGGCCTACGAGAACATCTTAAAGGATTGCACCTATATGGGTCGATTGCTAGTCACAATCTATGAGATAGGGTGATCTCTAGACAACCATGAAAGGCACGGAGTATGACTTATACGCTCCAACCCTAGGGGATGCTTATAGCGACCTAGTACGGCAAGGGGCTCTAGTCAAACTTGTTTGCACGAAACTGCCAATTCAAGGCATAGTCCATTGGTCAGTTGCGAATGAGTGTAGCTTTTGTCTCAGATGGATGTTCAACTTAACAGTCTCCACCATAAAGTCAGTATATCAAAACAAGAGTTGAGAAGAGGACATTTCTTTGTGTACCTTGAAATTCTTGGTGGGGATTGTTGGATTAATTGGGCCTTGGGCCATTTAGTCTCAATTAATCCTAATAATTAAAAGGTCCACAAAATAAATGCTAGGGATTCAATCCCGCATTGAAAGTCAATGAGAATCTTAACCAACTTAAAGGGTGGACCAGCGGTGGACCACTTGTGAAGTTGGTAAAAGGAGAAGGGCGTGCCACACGCACGCGCTCCCTCGCCGCGGCGCGGCCGAGGCGTGACGAGGCCGTGGCGTGGCGAGGCGAGACGAGACGAGACCGTGACCGTAAACTCGATCGGAACCACCGGATCTATAGATACAAAGATCACCGAGAGAGGTGGTGTAATTTTACGCGTACCCGCCCGCGGCCCCCTTTTACACGTCTTCCCTCCGGTTTGGTAAATGAAGTCGTTTTGGACATGATTTGAGTCAAACATTGGGAATATAAATCATGAGCAACTTTTAAGTCATTGAGTTTGGAAATGTGAAAACTACATAAATATATTTGTCTTGCAAAATACTTTCATAAAAGTATACGTATGTTAGTTTTTAACAAATATTTTTATAAAAAAAAATCAAAGTTATCTTTGGAGGCAGTGTCATTGTCCCACGCGACTTCATTTACCAAACAGAAGGCAGTACTCGACGAGCGCCGCGGTCCGCCGCCTTCCAGCGACGCCGGCACCTCCCAGCAAAAACGATGTCGTGCTTAATCATTGATTGATCTTGTTGTGTTCTCTCGTTCGGTCGGTAGAGACTAGAGAGCCACACTCCACGTATCCAGAATTCCAGAGCCCAACCGGCGCCCACCAGATCGATCCGATCCGTTTGGTCGTCTGTAACCAATCAACGATCCGCCAAAAAGGTGTGGGGAAATCCTGTCACTGTCAGCCATGCGTGCAATTTCCTCTTGGGGACGGAAGAACGAACGCGCGCGCATAATTCAGTCGATCGGACAGTCGGACCGGAGCCACGCCAGACGCCACCACCTAATCATCCACAATCTGTTCATCCTCATCCTCGCGCGCGTCCATCCCAAGAACACGGAAAAAGGAATCGAGAAAAACGTCTCGTCGACGGCGGTTTTTTTATTAATTCCAGCTCGGCAGCTCGCGACGGAGACGGCGGCGTTGATTGCCGCCGGGGGTCGAGGTCGACGATGGCGGCGGAGGCGGATGTGCCGCTCCTGGAGGGGCGGCGGGGTGGCGCGACGCCCGCGCAGACGATCGGGAACATCGTCGTCTCCATCGTCGGCACCGGGGTGCTCGGCCTGCCCTACGCATTCCGCGCCGCCGGCTGGCTCGCCGGCGCCCTCGCCGTCGCTGGCGCCGGGGCCGCAACCTTCTACTGCATGCTCCTGCTCGTCAGTATACTTAATAAATCCTCATCCTTGATTACTCGAGTAGTCTTGTTGATTGACATTCAGTCTCATCCTTTCTGTTCTTCTTCCCGTAGTTGGAATGCAGAGACAAACTGCGAGAGCAAGAAGCAGAGAGCTCGGAGGAGAATGGCCACCAGCATCGCTGCTGCAACTACACCTACGGCGACCTTGGCGAGAAGTGCTTCGGCCGGGCCGGCAGGTACTTCACGGAGGCGACCATCATCCTGTGCCAGACCGGCGGCACCGTCGCCTACCTCGTCTTCATCGGCCAGAACATCTCCTCCGTCTTCGCCGCCGACGATGGCCACGCCCCGCCCCTCGCGCCGGCCACCGTGGTCCTCGCGCTCCTGCTCCCCGTCCAGGCCGCGCTCTCCTTCATCCGCTCGCTGTCCAAGCTCGCGCACTTCAGCATCCTCGCCGACGCGTGCACCGTCCTGGCCGTGGCCACCGTGGTGAAGCAGGACCTCCAGCTCCTGGCCGCGCGCGGCGGCTCGCCTCTCGATGGCCGGGCCGCGGTAACGGGGCCCTGGGGCGTCGCGTTCGCCTGCGGTTTCGCCGTGTTCTGCTTCGAGGGGTTCTGCATGACGCTGGCCCTGGAGGCGTCCATGTCCGACCGGAGCAAGTTCCGGCGCGTGCTCTTCCAGGCCATCGCCGGCGTCACCGTCGTGTACGCCTGCTTCGGCGCCTGCGGGTACCTCGCCTACGGCGACGCCACCAAGGACATCGTCACGCTCAACCTCCCGAGCAACTGGTCCACCGCCGCAGTCAAGGTCAGGAAGGATTCGATACGAACCAGTTCACGATCGTGAATCCGTTCGTGAGCGACAACACGGCCATTGATGAAAGCGAGCAGCAATGATTTGTTTGATTCCTTTCTCCGCAGGTGGTGCTGTGCATCGCGCTGGCGCTGACGTTCCCGATCATGATGCACCCGATCCACGAGATCGTGGAGGCGCGGCTGTTCGCGCCGGGCGGGTGGGTGCGGAAGCGCTGCGGCGGCGGCGTCCCGGAGCGGGCGGCGCTGCACGCGAGCCGCGTCGCAGTGGTGGCGGCGCTGTCGGCGATCGCGTGCTTCGTGCCGGCGTTCGGGGCGTTCGCGTCGTTCGTGGGGAGCACGGTGTGCGCGCTGCTCTCCTTCGTGCTGCCGGCGCTGTTCCACCTCCGCGTCGTCGGCGGCGCGGGCGCCACGCAGCGCGCCGTGGACTGGTGCATCCTCCTGTTCGGGCTCGCGTTCGCCGCCCACGGGCTGTACACGGTCGTGTCAGGACAATGACGAACTTGACGGGCACCGTCGCGGCATAGTGCACATTTGCAACACGCGAATTTGTCTTGTCACGTGTATTGTAGAAGAACAATAAAAAAATTGGATGAATAGAGAGAGCAATCATTCACTCTCTTTAGTCTCACAAAATGCTTATAACATTTGTGTTAGTGAACTTGGCCTTACGTGTCCCCCCACCTTTGAACCAAAGGGTGTTTTAGGAAGGAGGTTTGACAAGTTTTTGCAAAAAGGTGACAACTCTCACTTTGATTATTATTTGCCAATGCCGATGTGATGCAAGGAAGCTGGCGGGGAGCCGACCCCCAGAAGGTGCCTACCTAAGACTGTCTGCACTCGTCAACCTCCAAATCCAACCTCCAAAAGAAATATTTACTGCGCCATCACAATTTTAGGTCAGGTTCGATTTCAATTTCTCCGCACCCGTCAACCTCTATGTCTAGAACTCCATACCAACCACCAACACATGGGACCCACCCATCTCTCTTTTTCTACCCCTTTCTTTTTTTTTTTCTCCACCGATTCCTCTCCCAAATTCCCCATCCACCCCGGCGCGGTGCTCCCCACCTCCGGCGCCACCCATCTCCCCCACCTCCTCCCCGCCTACATCGCACACTCCGCCGTCCGTCCGCTCCCCTTCTTCGCCGGCGTCGGCGCCCTCCCGGCGAGCGACGGGAGCGAGAGGCGAGGCGGAGGTGGATCCGGCGGCTCGAGCTCGGGAGAGGGGCATGCGAGCATGGGTCGCGGCGGCTTCTTGGCCGAGGCGGAGGTGGATCCGTGGCCCCCTTCCACCGTCGGCCTCCTCGCGGGTGCGCGCGCGGGGAGCGATAGCGGGCGGGCCACCTCTTCCTCGGACGGCGACGGCGTGGTCGACGTGAGCCGGCGGCGGGGGCGGCGGACGAGGCGAGCGCGTCGAGGCGCGGCGGCCACAAGCTCCGGCCTCCCTCCGGCGGCGGCCGAGCTCGAGTTCAGATCCATGGAGGCGGCTGAGCTCGGCCATGGAGGTCAAATCCATGGTGAGCGGGAGCGACGGATCGGGGTCGACATCCGCTCTCCCTCCCCTCCGACGGCGCGGCGGCGACCAGCACCATCTCCCCCCTCTCTCTCTGGGCTCCGGACTTCCGAGGATGAGCGGGAGGGCGGTGGTAGTTGGGGCATGCCCCGGCGGGAGGCAGATGGGGCCCGCGCGAGGGTACCGTCGCGTTCCCGGCAAAGACGCCAGGGATGGCGTCGCCGCAACCGAACGCCACCGTTCCGGCGCGTTTAGCGCCCCCCGGTGCAGCCACAAAAGCGGCAAAATCGACCTGGAGGTCGCTTTGCCGGCCCTATCCAGGCCCCCAGTGCGGACAGTCTGATGGAGGGCGCTCGGGCGATTGCTGCAAAGGGGGAGAAGCAAGCAAGAGCCCCACGTGGAGCAAAACATGGGGAGGAGACATCCCTGCGAGGGCATAGCTGGAGGCATTGACGTGGGTAGAGGGCATCCATACGAGTGCATAGCTGGAGTCCTGGAGACATTCGTATGAATAGCGTCGGTACCAAGGTCGTATACTCATAGGGCACTGCTAGCGCCCGACGTTCGATCCGGGCGTTAGCCATCGGACGGGTCCGCAGCCGTCGGATCCTAAGATGTTCAATCGTCAGCCGTTAGATCTAAAGTCCGCCGAGTAAATGTTGTGAGCGTGTTGCGAAAATGTTGCGAACGTGGTTGCTCGCAACATCCAACATCAGGAGTTTTTCTTCTCTCCCCCCATGTTGCGACTATATTGCGGTCATGTTGCGACCCGTATTGCTTGCAACATCCAACATTAGGAGCCCCTTCTCCCTTCTCCTCGACACAACACCCAACATCAAATGTCTGCAACATCGAAACACAACATCTGCAACATTGAAAAAAATGTTTGCAACACCCAACAACACATGTCTGCAACATCGAGACTTAGCATTTGCAGCATCGAAAATTAATGGTTGCAACATCCAACATCAGGGACTCCAACATCACATGTCTACAACATCAAAACTCAACATCCGCAACATTGAAACTTAATGTTTGCGACATCTGACATCAGGTTCCCTCCACCCCCACGACACAACAACTAAGATCACATATCTACAACATGGGTCCCTGATGTTTTGGGATCAACAAGATTTTGCAACATTCAAAACAACATCCGCAACATTCAAAAAACAACATGTGAAACATCCAAAAACATATTCGCAGCGTCCCACGATATTGAAACATCTAGATCTACTTTTTTAACATCCGCACGAAACACTTGAAACATCCTTCACAAAGATCTGAAACACATGGAACGTTCGATTGCAACATGGGGAAAAACATGCTTCTTGACTGCCCAGCCTGTCTGCTTCAAGCTGGCTCTCGTCTTCACAGGGCAGTTGCTTGCGACATTCAGGTAATACACTTGCAACACACGCGATGCACATATGCAACATTCTCGACATCTCATATCTCTTTGCAAAATCCATATGAAAATTCAAAACATTTGTATGAAACATCCGAAACAGTGGAAATTTAAGCTCGCAACATGCACCATGGGAAAAAAAGAGGCATGGGGGAGCTTGCCTGCTCTCCTCCCACGCCGCCAGCAACGTCCCGCACCCGGTCAGGGTGAGCTCCTTCCTCGAGCGGTCGCCAACAGGGAGCAAGGCAGTAGTCGGGAGCAGGGGATCATGGATTTCAAAAATAGATTTCTGCAACATTGGTAGAAAGTATCCTCAACATCTCAAGTCATCAAATCTCTACCCCTAAAAAACGTGTAAGGGCAACGCCTCGCCCCTGTGGTTCTGCCCCCGGGGCGTTCTGCCGGCAGAACCACAGGGTGGGTCCGTGCCTCTGCCCCACCCCATCCACCCACCGACGCTACCGGACCAATGAAATCAATGCGTTCAAATTTCAAATCGCTCCGCCGCTCTACAAAACGCACGCCTGCTGCCGTCCACCACGCGTCGTCGCCCCTCGTCGCTGCCTGCTGAAGTCGTCTTCAGCGTCACCCCTCCAGTGCATGGACTCGCCGCACGGGGGAGGAGGAGCAACAACCAGTGCTGCCATTAAGCGTGTTTGTTGCTGTTAAAATGAGATGCTTGTTCAGAATGCCCAAATTTGTTGTTCAGAGTGTTGCAAAGATGCTTGTTCGAACCAAACAGTAAATGCTGCAAAGAATCCCCAAATGCCATTTGTTGTTCAGAATGAGATGGTTGTGTTCAGAAGAAGAAATTAGAAGGAGGGGAATCAAGAACCAAATGCCCAAATCCAGACGAACCGCCAGAATGCCCAGATCCCAGAATGAGATGGTTGTGTTGGATTCTGAACGGGCCGCCATAATGACCAAATCCCAGAAACGAACAACCGTGGGTCTCCACACGCACCTGTGATGACCTCCTCGACGACCGTTGCCACCGCATCCAGGCACGAACCACACCACATCGGGATCTCCATGCACCGGTATGGAGCTTCTCAAAGGAGCTGTGTGCGAGCCGTACGCGCCCTCCGGCGAGGAGCTCCACACCGGTGCGGTGTCCTTCTTCCACCGCGGGGTGTTGGATGGAAGAGCCGTGGCTGTGGGGGGGGGAGGGGGAGGGAGGGAAGCAACCGCGGGGTGGGGAGGGTCGCCCTTTGTTGTGTCGCGGCGGAGGTTCCAAGAGGAGGTAGTTTCTAGACGCCGGCGCTGGTGCTTGCGGCGGCGCCGCCCTCATCGGGTTCCGGCCGGCCGACTGACTCGGGTGCGGAGGGGTGAGGCGAAGTGGCTAGGGTTTGGGTAGCGGGCAGCCAGCCGAGACCGCGGCGTTTTGTTCTGCTTGTATTGACGCCCTACCGTCCATCTTGGATGAACGGTCCAGATGGAAAGGAGGCTAGGCGAGCTGGGCTCCGGCCCAGTTTCAATTGAGTCCCGGGACGCGAGCCACGCAAGCCAAAATATTCGTCTGGGCCGAAATTTGTGGACGCGCGTGAGAGAATCCTGGCCCAGTTCCTGTTTATTTACCCTGTGGTGTTTTCCAAATTAGCTTATTCACATTGATAGTTTTTGAATTAAAACGAGTCTATACTGTAATTATCATGTTGTGTGACTTAGTTCATTCTTTTTTCACTGTCAGTTTTGGCTTAGGGGCAGTCAGTTTCGTGTGAAGTTCAATACTAAACAGTTAGCAAAATTGGTTCTTAGCTGGCCTTGGAGAAACTACAGTGTCTCATAGGGCAGATCGGTAATAATCCTTGCTGAAAGGATCAAGATGTCGACTAGAGGGGGGGTGAATAGTCGAACACGAAAATCACAAACTTTTTCGAGGTCGTTAGACCCGGTGTCCGGAGACTCGGATATTTTTCCGGATACTCCGGGAAATCCGGAGAATCTGGGAAAATGTCCGGATAGTCCGGCCTGCTAGGGGAGAATTAAATCGACAGGATTTAAAATTGCTCAAAAGTAAATCTGTGAAAATAGGTTATGCATTGAAGTGATACAATCCTGTTTATCCACTTAAAACCTGTAGGAACCTCAACACGAAGTAGATCGGCACCAAACCCTAGATAAGTGTTCAAGCAAGATACAAGCATGCAACAAGATGAACAAGCACAAGAAACACAGGATTTGTTACCGGAGTTCAACCTCACACCTTGAGGTCTACGTCTCCGTTGAGGTACCCACAAAGGGTGGACCTTTACACCTAGGTCACTTTCCTCCCTCTAGCGACCACGAAGATCAAGCTAGAGTTACTTACTCAATGTCGGGGTAATACAAACTTCCTTGGGCAGCCACAACCTTTGGATGCTCCAAGGCAACGCCTAGCCGGCTAGGAGCTCAAAGCTCCAAGAGTAACAAACACGAATTTTGCCAACCAAGCGAAGAACTAGGTGCTCTAGAGATGGGAAATCAGCTCACTAGCACTCTCCAAGCCCTTGCTCTCAAATCCTCTTAACTCCCACAACAAATCTCACCAACTTTGAGCCAAAGGGAGAGAGGGGAGGAGTAAATGAGGTTTGCAACAGTTCGGCACGAAAATGGCAGGGGAGAGGAGTAAATGAAGGGGTGGAGGGGGCTTTTATACCCCCTCACCCAGAATATAGCCGTTGAGGCTTTATGACCGAGTATCGGGATAAACCCGGACTCTCCGGGAAGTCCGGAGTCTCCGGGCAAAAACCCGGACACTCCGGCCTTCCAAGGCCAGCACCCAAGATAAGATCCCCGTGAATGTGTTGGTGCAAAGGTGTCTCTCATAGGTTTTGTTTTAGCAACTAGAGCACCTGTTCGACTATTGGAAGACATGATTCCTGTCCCTCTTGATAGTACGGCATTCCTAGGACTCAAATTCAAAAGTAAAAATAAATAAGCCTTCTTAGGAATCCTTTTAGAGCACCACTTTCTTTTTGTATAGTTAACGAGTTGTGCTTGATGCCATACATAATTTTAATACCTGCTCATGGACTAGATAAATTCATTAGCCACTTAGGTGTGTGTCATTATATCACCAAAAACCCACTTAGGGGGCCAAGATACTCTTCAATCTCCCCCTTTTTGGTGATTGATGACAACACGACTAAGTCACATAAGAGATAAACAATGAATATTTGAAAATTTTTGTAATAGTCCCCCTTAATATGTGCATTTTGATTTTGAATATCAAAGGTCCTATTAGGGCCAATATTTTGCACAACAAGAAAAGCACGAGGGTATTACACTAGTGGGGTGCTTGTGATGTGCAACGGATCAAGGGTGAAATGCTCATGATAGATTATGCACTCAACAAAAAAAAAGAGAGATCCGGTGCTTTGAGAAGTCCGGAGTCTCCGGGCCAGGTCCGGAGTGTCCGGAAATTCCGGATACTCCGGGAAAAAGTCCGGACTCTCCGGGTTTCAGCACAGCAGCAGAAAAACAGACAACACACAGTTTTCAATTTAGCATAAGCTGTTCTTAGCAGATAAAAAGCAGATAAAACACCACAAGCACACAAGCAAATGTCTCAAGCTTCACATAGTCTCACACGAGCGAAGATTGGAGTTATTACAAACCAAGTTCCAAATTCGAATTATTACAAACCAAGTTCATTGTTCCAAAGACACAAATAGATAATATCACTCCCCCTTTGGCATCAAGCGCCAAAAAGGAAGTGTAGAGCAGCGGAGTCACTCGGAGTCCTCCTCCTCCTCCTCCTCTTCTTCTTCTTCTTCATTGCCCTCCTCTTCTTCTTCTTCTTGGGCGCCTTGGGCGTCCCACTCCGTAAATGGGTCATCAAACTCGGGAAGCTCGCGATAGGGATCGGTGGGAAGGCCAAGGTGAGACTTGATCTCGATGATGTCGCGGCGGTTCTCATTTGTCTCTATGGCTATGGTCTTGCACATGCTGAAAATGCTTTTAAGCACTCTCTTGATCATAGAGCCACGGTGCCGACGAGGAGGTGGAGAAGAGGAACGTGCAGCAGGCAAATCATCATGGGAAGGAGCTGCACTCGACGATCCAACATACTTACGGCCTTTGGGAGGCCTCTTGGCACGATCACGGAGGTGGCGAAGCGGCTCATGGACAACATCCTTGGGATAGCGGACATTGGTCACTCTCTCAATCATATACATGAGATAGGGGGCATAAGGAAAATGCTTCATGGGATCATTCATGGCCCTCCTCAACTCATTCCAAATGAAGTCAAAGACACAAAAGCCTTCTTCATCCGGTGCCATCCTATTGAGAAGATTGGGAGCGAAGTACCTCAAAGCTGTGACATCTCCAATCTTAGGGTCAATAGTGGCACGAAAGAATTGATTGAGATAGTAGTAATAAGGGTTAAGTTGGTCCGCCTTGCCCTCGATGGTTTGCATCTCGGCTAGGGAACATAAAGGGAAGCTCCTTGGGCTTGTACTTGTTCTCATTGTGCACGGCGGTGCGTCTTTCGTCCTTAGAACCAAGACCCAAGAGCCGAGAGAAAGACATGTAGTCGATGGTGCACTTTTGGCCTTGAGTTGTCCATGTGATGGTGTTGTCATGGGAATTGAAGTAGTAAGAACAATGGAATTGAGCAAGGATTTCTTTGTTCCAATTGTACCTAAAACCCATGATGTCGTAGAGCCCAACCTCCTTGCACTTGTCGTGAGCTAGTCGGCGATGCCAAAGCCAACTCAAGCTAGACTTTGCCAATAAGCATGTATCAAGTTGGGCTTTATCTGATGAAAAATCCACCAAGTAAAGCCTTCCCTTGAGTTCACCCTTAAAAGCAACGGAGTCATCGCCCCTTCTAAAGACGGTCACACCCTCATTTGTGAACAAACAATTGTAGCCCATCTCACAAAGTTGTGAGATGGACAACAAGTTGTAGTCCAAAGATTCAACCAAATAAACATCGGAAATTGAATGATTGATTGATTGAGATAGCAATTTTACCAAGACCAACAACCGTTCCTCCACCATTGCCTCCAAAGGCAATGCTTTCCGTAGGATTTTCAATCATATCACAAGATGTAAACATTTTCTTCTCTCCGGTCATATGATTTGTGCATCCACTATCAATCACCCATTTTGTTCCACCGGAGGAGTATGCCTACAAAACAAATTATGTTTGTGTTTTAGGTACCCAAGTGGATTTGGGTCCTAGAGTGTTAGTCACAAGAATCTTGGGCACCCACACACTCCTTTTTATCATTGTCCCTTTTGTGTGAGGCCCTACATACTTGGCAACCACCTTACCCTTGTGGTTCCAAGTTAACACATAATCGGCATAAAAACTATCTTGTGATGCATGAGGTTTGGGATTCTTGATTGACTTGTTTGGCTTTGAATGTGGTGCTTGTGAGGTCACTTGGGTGCTCTTGAACTTGATTGGAGTGTTGTATCTCACTTGATTGTCATGCTTCTTGACACCCATTTGCTTCATGCCGTGCACCACATTTCTTGTTCCCATACCTTTGGTGTGGTGGTTCTTGATGAATGGGATGGGGTCTTTTGTACCTTGTTCTTGCTTACCAAGCCCCTTCCCATCCTCAAAGCCAAACTTCTTCATGTAGCTTGACCCAAAACCTTTGGTGTGGTTTTCAAACTCACCTCTCTTGGGTTCTTTCTTCTTTTCAATTATGAGGGAGTTTGACAACCTAGCAATTTCCTTTCTCATGGCATTCATCTCGGTGACATTAGTAGCACAAGCATTTATATCAAATTGATAGCATCTAGAACAACCTTTGCTTGTTGATGTTTGAGAGTTTGAGAGAGCATCATTAGATGAAGTTGTAGCATTGTTCTTGAGGTTGTCAAGTTGAACTTCTAATGCTATGTGACTAGTCTTTAAGCTATCAAAGCTCTTTTGAAGTTCAAGCTTTTCATCCTCAAGTTTCTTGCAAGCATCCTTAGCTAGGAAAGATTCCCTAGTTAATTCATCTACCAACAACTTATCTTTAGCTAGGGATTTCTTGAGGCTAAGAATTTCTTTCTCCTTTTCCTTGAGCGAGTCCTCTTGCACCTTGAAACCCTTCTTTTCAATTACAAGGGCATCCTCAAGAGCAATGGTTTTCTCCCGCTCAAGTCTAAAGAGTTCTTCTTGCACCTCAAGAGTCCCATCTCTATTCTCAATTTCTTTCATTAAAAACATGATTTTCTTAGTGGCCTTTTTACCAAAGCTAGTGATCATTTTTTCAAAATCGAAATCATTTTCACTATCATCATCTAGGGGAGGGGTAGGAGTGTCTACCTTGGAGCCCCTAGCCATGAGGCAAGTGTGGGTGAAGTCATCTTCATCATCAGTGAGATCTTCAAATAATGATGACTTGTTGATTGGTTCCTTAATGGTTATGGTAGCAAGACCGGCTTCTATGTCGGAGTCGGAGCTATCATCATTTGAATCCCATTCTTCACCCAAATTAGCTTCACCAACTTCCTTTCTCTTGTTCTTGTCAAACTTGTTGGTGTCTCTTCTTCTCACTTTTATGTTAGGGCACTCCGCAATGAAATGTCCCTCCTTGCCACATCCAAAGCATGGTCTCTTTGAGGTTCTCTTGGTCTTGATCTTGTCCTTGTCCTTGTTCTTGTTGAAGAAGCCACTCTTCTTGAACATTTTGTTGAACTTCCTTACAAAGAGAGCCATTTGTTCGGGGGTCATGTCCATGTCACTATCTTCATCATTATCTTCCTCGGCCATGATTCTTGAGGTTGATGAGCTTGACCTTTTCTCCTTGCTAGATGCTTTGAGGGCCACTCCCTTGTTCTTCTCAAGTTGTTCATGCATCTTTGACATCTCTTGTGAGAGCTTGGACTCCTTGACGGTGATAAGGTGTTCTTCCATTCTTCCAATCACATCCGCCGGAGTGAACTTGTTGAATCCTCTCTTTTCCCTTATGAGAGTAGGGAGTTGAACATCCCTTGCCATGTACGCGGAGAGGATCTTGTCAACCACTTCTCTTCTTCCCCATCTTGTACTTCCAAGTGATTTGATCTTGTTGATGATCTTGTTCAATCAGTTGTAAATGTCTTGTGGTGATTCATCGTCCTTGATGACAAACCGGTTGAGCTCACTTTCTAAGGCTCGGATCCTTCCTTCCCTTACTTGCTTTGTCCCTTCATGATTGATGAACAAGGTGTCCCACACTTCTTTGGCGGACTTCAATCCATCTACCTTGTCATATTCTTCGGCCGTGAGTGAACTCTTGATGATGCGGATGGCTTGATAGTTTCTTTGTATCTCATTTGCTTGATCTTGAGTTAGCGTCGCATCACCACTTGGAAATGTAATGCCCCTGTTCACAATAGTCCAAAGTGCGGGATTCACCGCCATCAAATACTCCTCCATCGAGTTCTTCCACTTGGAATAGCCGGTTCCATCAAATTGGGGTATCTTCCCAATGTGGATAGAACCCGATGGATGGTTAAAGGATAAGCGAAAATAATCGAAAGAGGTTCGAGTGTAATCCCTTGATGGTCAACGAGCGGAGCGGATGGATCTTGCATCATCGAATTCTTCGTCCTCACTATCGGAGGACTCATCACCTCTTCCGGGCGCTTGATGACTAGTGCTTGCACCACGGGTGTTGTCTCCTCGAGGGGGAGGAGGCATACCAACAACATTGTTGACGGGAGGCGTGGCTTGATCATTTGGATTCGACATCTTCTTAACTCCAAGCGGTTAGGCTTCAAACACGGAGCACCGGGCTCGATACCAATTGAAAGGATCAAGATGTCGACTAGAGGGGGGGTGAATAGTTGAACCCGAAAATCACAAACTTTTTCGAGGTCGTTAGACCCGTGTCCGGAGACTCCGGATATTTTACGGATACTCGGGAAATCCGGAGAATCCGGGAAAATGTCCGGATAGTCCGACTGCTAGGGGAGAATTAAATCGACGGGATTTAAACTTGCTCAAAAGTAAATCCGTGAAAATAGGTTATGCACCGAAGTGATACAAGCTTTGTTTATCCACTTAAAACCTGTAGGAACCTCAACACGAAGTAGATCGGCACCAAACCCTAGATAAGTGTTCAAGCAAGATACAAGCATGCAACAAGATGAACAAGCACAAGAAACACAAGATTTGTTACCGGAGTTCAACCTCACACCTTGAGGTCTACGTCTCCGTTGAGGTACCCACAAAGGGTGGACCTTTACACCTAGTTCACTTTCCTCCCTCTAGCGACCACGAAGATCAAGCTAGAGTTACTTACTCAATGTCGGGGTAATACAAACTTCCTTGGGCAGCCACAACCTTTGGATGCTCCAAGGCAACGCCTAGCCGGCTAGGAGCTCAAAGCTCCAAGAGTAACAAACACGAATTTTGCCAACCAAGCGAAGAACTAGGTGCTCTAGAGATGGGAAATCATCTCACTAGCACTCTCCAAGCCCTTGCTCTCAAATCCTATTAACTCCCACAACAAATCTCACCAACTTTGATCCAAAGGGAGAGAGGGGAGGAGTAAATGAGGCTTGCAACAGTTCAGGACGAAAATGGCAGGGAGAGGAAGTAAATGAAGGGGTGGAGGGGGCTTTTATACCCCCTCATCCAGAATATAGTCGTTGAGTCTTTATGACCGGAGTATCGGGATAAACCGGACTCTCCCGGGAAGTCGATTCTCCGGGCAAAAACCGGACACTCCGGCCTTCCAAGGCCGGCACCCATGATAAGATCTCCGTGAATGTGTTGGTGCAAAGGTGTCTCTCATAGGTTTTGTTTTAGCAACTAGAGCACTCGTTCGACTTTTGGAAGACATGATTCCCGTCCCTCTTGATAGTACGGCATTCCTAGGACTCAAATTCAAAAGTAAAAATAAATAAGCCTTCTTAGGAATCCTTTTAGAGCACCACTTTCTTTTTGTGTAGTCAACGAGTTTGTGCTTGATGCCATACATAATTTTAATACCTACTCATGGACTAGATAAATTCATTAGCCACTTAGGTGTGTGTCATTATATCACCAAAAACCCACTTAGGGGGCCAAGGTACTCTTCACTTACCTTTTTCTTGGAACAAGTAATAATCCTTACCCTTGTATACTTTTAGAGAATATTACCCACCTATCCTAATGCCTATGTTTTGATTGCAGATTCTTATTCTATGCTCAAATTCCATTAATGGAGCATTCATGCTGTTTGTGCTAGACCTAAAGGCCTAAGTTGTCTATATACTAGACCCAATTCATATAGATTCTTCCTTCCGTAAGCAGCCAGTACGAAAATATTTAAACAAAATTCAACGTACTTCCACTATCCTTGGTACTATCATGAATATTGATGGCCAGTGGAAATAAAAATATTTATCTATGGGATCATACATTTCTAAATGGTGTTCAAATAAATATTGATAGGTAACTTTCTTAATGATGAGTCTTCTTTATATAGCACAAACCTAACTATTTATTCTTCCACACGGTGAATTATCTGCATATTATGTTCTACTTTTCATGCGCGCATGGGATGGTGAAATGTTACAAGCACTAACTTGCCTGGTGGGTATTCTACATGGCAAAACATGAGCCCTAATTATTTTTATATAACTATTTGTATAATGTATGTGCAGGATGCATATGAACTGAGAAAGCGCTTTCTAATACACCTACTTACATTCAAGGGGAACCAATATGCAAACAACATACCTGAAGTTCTACGAGATTATCTTGTATGCTACATTGGCCTCACAACTAGAAAAGCATGAGTTGTTATAGCATTCTCGGTCTTGATGATTGTAAAGAAAAATTGTATTAGCACATTGGATTTTCTTTCCATCAGCATTGACATGCAATTTGCTACTAAAGTTTATGACTTAAATAACTTATCTATTTTTCTCCTTTTGTTTTTAAAACTTGCCCGTAGCAACGCACGGGCATACACCTAGTGCGACATAAAAAAATCCAGATCGACCCAAGTCATCTCAAGTCATCCATGCCCTCCAAGGCGCGGTGGGGGAGGAGGATGGGATGTGCGGGCGGCTCACCCCGCCGCTACCCCGGAGCTCCTCCGCACGCCGGGGAGGGAGCAGCAGGCGGTGTGCTCACCGGAGCGCGCGGCCCGCGGGAAGCGACATCCATCCGCGCGCGGCGCGGCCCTCCCCCGGCGTGCGCGTAGGGCCGGCAAGCGGCTAGCCACGGGGAGCGGCGGCGCGGGTTCGAGGGCTGCGAGCGCTTCGGCCGGGCCGTCGCGAGCTCCTCCCGGCGGCGGGTATGGTGGAGCAGCCGAGCAGGGAGAGGGAACACATGATGTGTGTGAAAACGGAACGCGGTGAGTACACCGTCTGCCGCACCAGGTCGTACCTGAAAGGATCAAGATGTAGACTAGAGGGGGGGTGAATAGTCGAACCTGAAAAATCACAACTTTTTCGCAACTGTTAAGTCAGGTCCGGAGTTTCTGGATATTTTTCCGGATACTCCGGGAAATCCAGGAAAATGTCTGAATATTCCGTCCTATCAGGGGGGAATCAAATTCGACAGAAATTAAACTTGCTGAAATGTAAATATGTGAAAATAGGTTATGCACTGAGATGAGACAAGCCTGTTTATCCACTCCAATCTTGTAGAAACCTCACCACGAAGTATATCGGCACCAAACCCTAGATATGTGCTCAAGAGAGGAACAAGCATACAACAAGATGAACAAGCAAAAGAGACACAAGGATTTGTTACCGGAGTTCAACCTCACACCTTGAGGTCTACGTCTCCGTTGAGGTACCCACAAAGGGTGGACCTTTACGCCTAGGTCACTTTCCTCCCTCTAGCGACCACAAAGATCAAGCTATAGTTACTTACTCAAATTCGAGGTGATACAAACTTCCTTGGGCAGCCACAACCTTTGGATGCTCCAAGGCAACGCCTAGCCGGCTAGGAGCTCAAAGCTCCAAGAGTAACAAACATGAAGTGTGCCAACCAAGCGAAGAACGAGGTGCTCTAGAGATGGGAAATCAGCTCACTGGCACTCTCCAAGCTCTTGCTCTCAATCCCTCTTAAATCCCTACAACTATCTCACCAAACTTGAGCCAAGGGGAGTAAAGGAGGGAGTAGATGAGGTCTGAATGTTTGCAGGTCGAAATGGCACCCAGAATATAGCCGCTACATCTTTAAGACCCGGAGTATCCGGGGTAAACCCGGAAACTCCGGGAAGTCCGGAGACTCTGGGGTAAACCCGGATACTCCGGCCTTCCAAGGTCAGCACCCAAGAAAGGATCCCCGTGAATGTGTTGGTGCAAAGGTGTCTCTCATAGGTTTTGTTTTAGCAACTAGAGCACATGTTCGACTCTTGGAAGACACAATTCTTGTCCCTCTTTATAGTACGGCGTTCCTAGGACTCAAATTCAAAAGTGTAAAATAAATAAGCCTTCTTAGGAACCCTTTGTAGCATCACTTCCTTTTTGTATAGTCAATGAACTGCACTTGATGCCATACATAATTTTAATACCTGCTCATGGACTAAGACAAATCATTAGCTACTTAAGTGTGTGTCATTATACCACTAAAACCCACATAGGGGGCCAAGATACTCTTCAGTACCACCCCAGCGACCTCCCCGGTGTCGAGCAAGATCCGACCACCGTCCTTGTTGGGCATGACGCGGAGCGCCCCTTTGAGCTCCACGAGCACCTTCGCCGGCTCCGCCGGCGCAGCTCGAGCCCATAGGCGGCGACAGGTGGGTGGGGGAAGGAACGAGTGGTGGGGGTGTCTGTGAAGGATAAGGTCGAGTGGTGCCTGGTGCGTGAGGCAGCACTGGGAATGGATGGCGTCTGTCCGACGCATCGGACGCCCGATGGCAAGCATTACCGATACTCGTATTCACTGTAATACCTTGGAATTCTAGGAATCTAGTCGTTTTGGTTTTAAAAAGGTGTAATTGTAAAAGAATGTGTTTTCTATTCTCTCTATAAATAGGAGGAGCACTGTAATTGAAATGACACAAGTGAAGAGATCCGAAGTAGAGCATCTCCAAGAGTTTGCCAAATTTTACTTGGCAAATCTGGTGTTTTGCCAACTTATAAAAAGGTATGCCAAGTAAAAAAAGAGTTCATCTCCAACAGTTTGACATAATTCACTTGCCAAATCCAGATCTAACTTACATCAGGAATCCTAAAAGAAACAAAATTATGTTTATGACCTTCCACCTCTTGGATGGAAACTTACATCAGGAATCCTTCTCTATTCTTTAATTCTTTTTCACCCTCTCACCTAGAGGGAAACACCGATGGCAACCACGATCCGCGCGCGCATATATGCGCGTGGGGAGGTGAGTTTTGCCAAGTTTCTATTTTTGCCAAGTTGGTTTGCCAAACTGTTGGAGGCCAATTTTTCTTGTTTTGCCAAAATTAGATAGATGCCAAGTTGATTTGCCAAACTGTTGGATATGCTCTAATGTTCTTCCTGTTTTTAATGCTATTTTTATTCCTGCAGTAGCAGTAATAGCAGTAATAGTGATAGTATAAGTGGTAGTGATACCGATGTTCTTTGTTTTTAATGTTTTCCTTTTATGAGTTTGCTTAATCCGGATTTTACTATCTTAGTCAACAGAAAAGAAGGGTAAAATCATCACAAGGTAAAAAAGAGGGCTTTTATTATAGAATTTCTAGCACACCAACCCGTGCTACGCATGGGTTATTATTTGGAGGAGTCTAAACTACTAGATTTTTGTGAGAATTTTTATGATTGTTTTAGCATGTCTCGTGGGAAGTAATGACAGAGTCTCCCATGGAAAAAAATAAGGTTACATAGCTATAAAATTATTACCTTAAGCTGCCTATCATTTGTTAAATATTCGAACACAATATTTATATGACATATATATTTATTATCTTCATGTCATTGATATGTTTTAGTTAGGATTTACTCTAAGGGCCCCTTCGGTACCGCTCCGTGGGAGGAGTGGAGCGGACGGAGCTGCAATTTCCAGCTCCGGCAGCTCCGTATGTCCCCCACACAAAACAGCTCCCCCTCTCTCATTAGCTCCTACAAAACGGCTCCGGCCAGACGAGTCTTTGGCATAGCTTCCATGAAAACGACTCCAGGAGTCGTTTCTGGAGTCCTGCCAAACACGGCCTAAAACATTTTCATCCACATCTAATTTTTTAAGGGTAATAATATATGCAAATGTAAGGGGTTTTATGAGTTATTTTTAAAGTATTGGCTGTATATATTTAGTTACAAATTTAGGGGTTATTTTGAATTATTTTTGTAATGGCAAAGGTGGGTAATCTAGGTATAGATTTAGGGGGTGTTATTTTAGGCTATTTTTATAATGGCATGCAGGTAATGTTTTAGAAAATATAATTGATCTAATGGCTATAATGATTTGAGCCTACTAATTGATGGCTAGATGTTTTACTTTTTGTGAGAATTTCTAAAATTTCTCTATTATTTAGAGTGTCCACCTAGGATCCTAGGTGCCTTCATCTGGAGGCTTCAAAAGGAGTATCTAGTTAGCAATTGTAACGTAACATGGGTAAAAATATCAAACTATACTATGTGACAAATCGTGCATTACCACAAATCCACAATTGTAAGCCAACTACTTTTCCTTTGGATCGTAAGAAAAACAACAAAGGAAAAACGTGAGCATGCAATACTTTGTATTAATTGATGTCATCGCGTCTTTGGACACGCATGAAACTTTCCAGAGAAAAGGACTCGCTGTGAACGGGGGAAACAAAAAATCTGATTCGACTTCATGTTCCCGCGCTAGTTCATGTCTTCTGTTGCGAGTTGCTTTGCAGGTGAACCAGAGGAAAGGAGTTGGATTTTCTATCCTACCATTTTGGATTCATATGTTTTCTTTCCGTTTCCGCTACGATCCAAAGGGGCAATACAAAGCGAATGAACGCCCATATGAAGCACGCATTGCAATTAAGTAGTACTTCGGTTTGACTTGACCCATGGGGCACATGCCCCCTATTGGTTTCTTTTTATTTGACTATGCGCAAAATGGCCGAGCAACAAAAAACCACAAGCATGTTAGTGATATAATAGGAAACATGATAAAGGCTCTTGTCAGGTATGTGCAAAAGGTAGAGCTACACCGTAGTGGCATATGAGCCAATGAAGTTGGAGTATCGTGCGAGCCAATTGTTAGGGTTGTCGGTCGAGATACCAATCCAAGATAAGGCATTTGCGAAAGAAAGAAGTTGTGGTGTTTGCTAGATCTATATGAATGTAACCACGTCACATCACTAGTAGTGTCCAAAGCACTAGTTTATAAATCGCCTATGGTGACCTGATCATGAATACCAAAGCCCTCTAGTCTTAGTTGGCTAGTGGAGCTGACGTATGGTTGCAACCACCCAGGTTCGATTTCTCGTTGGAGCGAATTATAGGGTTGATTTTAAAAAAATCTCGTCACCGGTGAAACCGGGGTTCGAGGGTTTTCTAAGCCGGGAGAAGGTTTCTTCTTCTTAATGAAAACCGTGGGGCTCCATAATTCTGCCACTGGTGTCTGGCCAATAAAATATCTGGGAGTCCCAGTAACAAGCTCTAAACTGCATGTGATTGATTTGCTTCCAGTGGATGAAAAATTGATTCTAATAAATTCGAGCTTGAGCAGTATTCCCACTTATTATATGTCTATGTACCTTCTGCCTAAGACAATTCTGAAAAAATGGATAGGACCAGGCAAAAAATTTCTGGCAGGGGGGAGGGGACAAGAAGAAATACCACCTAGTAAAGTGGATCAAAATTGCCAGACCCAAAAAAGGGGGGTTTAGGTATTAAGGACTTAAGGAAAATGAATCTCAGCCTATTGTGCAAATGGTGGTGGAAGCTGGAACATGAGGAAGGTTTGTGGCAGGAAATATTGAGGCATAAATACAAAATAACAAAAGGAATTACTTCTTTGAGGCAAAATGGTAAAGAATCCCCAGTCCGGAAAGACTTGCTGAAGGTTAAGCATTTGTATCTGAAAGGAAGAATAGTAGTTGTGGGAAATGGCCAGAACACTAATTTTTGGGAAGACCCATGGTGTGGAATAATAGCTCTGAAAGATAAATTCAAAGAGTTGTTTGAAATATGTTTAGAACGAGATGTAAGTGTGGCTTATATGGCAGCAAGAGGTTGGAGGTTGCAATTTCGTAGATGGTTGGATGAGAGAGCCCAAAATCAGTTAAGACAATTGAGGGATTTGCTTGTTGTATGTCCCCTCTCTAATGAAAAGGATATATCAAGATGGTCCTGGGAGAAATCAGGGACCTTCTCTGTCAAATCAATGTACAATCATTTGTTCAGTGGGGATCCTAATGATCCCAACACAAAATTATGGAAATCTAAAATCCCATTAAAAATAAAGATTTTCTCATGGCTAATTCAACAAAATGCAATCTTGACCAAAGATAACTTGTCCAAAAGGAAATGGACTGGAGATATGAGATGCTACTTCTGCAATGAAAATGAAAACATTGAGCATCTCTTTTTCAGTTGCTCAGTGGCCAGATACATTTGGAGCCTAATTTCTTACACCATTAAAGCCACTTGCAGGCCTGCCTCTTTCTCACCGTTCTGGGAATGGGTCTCAAGATATATGCCTGTTAATAACAAAAATACATGTTGCTGGTCTGTCAGCGGTGTGCTGGGCAATATGGAAAACCTGAAATGCAGTTTACTTTGAGAAAAAACCGATAAGGTCTCCTACTGAGATAGTGTGCCTTGCTTCATCCCTCATTATGTACTTGGCAGGTCTTCACCAGGAGGGCGAGAGATTGGATCTGGAGGCGGGAGCTGAAGCAATGAAGGCCACGTCGCTCCATTTCCACCCGCGTCGAGACTCGGGGGTTGAGGATGATGGGGCGGTGGTACCGCTTTAAGCCAGCTGAGGCTGGGTCCTTTCTTTTGGGGGTTGCAAAGCCGGTGAAATATGTGTAGGCTTGCTTGGCTAGACTGTGTAGTTTGGTGCTCTTTGGTAGCTGGGTGCTGTTAAGCAGTTGGAGTATGGCAGACCCTTGGTGTCTGAAGTTGTAATAACCTGTCTACTTACTTTCTGTCCCTGCAAAAAGTAACTCTGTAATTTCGTTGCTATTGAGTAATGAAATCCGGGCGCTGCCCTTGATGGAAAAATGAAAACCGTGGGGCGGTCTTACCCCCACCGCCGGCTTAGTTTTTGTGACGTGATCATGAATAGTGCTAGTTGCGACTATTGCTTGTAGACCTGTAACCCACTACTGTTCATATGCATATTTCTTGTTACATCTGGTCTAAGTTTTGGGAACAAAGGATTCTCGAAACACAGGAATAGGAAAAGTGTAGGATTTGAGTTATTTGTCAATTGCAATCCTATAGGAACTCTAGGACGTAGGAAACTTTACGGTTGATGTTTAGATACAACATAGGAGAAACATAGATCCCCTAGATTCTGCATAATGGTAGAAGATGACGTGATCTATCCATCATTATTTTTGTTGGAAATTTCGATCGAGTGTATATATGTTCGCCATCACACAACTGGAACTAGTCGATCGAGGACATGATGGTGGCCAGGGAGTGCGGAACGAGGAATTAAGAGGGTGCGGAGACCTCCAGCAGACACTGGAGGAGCGTAGAGAGGAGTAGTATTAAGCACTGAGTCGTTGAGCTTTGCCGCTGTTGAGTGAAGTGTGGTGGTACGCGCTCTGTGGCCGGCGGCTATGGGCGACTTATTATGAGCCTGCTGCTGAGTGCTGAGACGAATCGAGGATGTCCTTTTTCACTGCTACACAAAAAGCTCGTAAAATCCACGTACTACTACTAGTACTACCTCAGTTGGGGATTCATGTGAGTTTGGAGTTTCAGTCCCTGCTGCTATTTCCACGCAACTGGTCAGGTGCCATTAGCCGCACGGTTCGGAACAGAAACCTACAAGCACGCAAGATTACAAAGTTCAGAGCATTGCAGCGGGTGCTGGAGTATGTGCTGCTGGAGAGTGGAGACCTGTAGTTTCACTGTAACACGTGTGCACCCGCTTTGACCCGTACAGTCTCGATCAGAATCCCGAGGCCGCCGCCTGGGCAGTTCTACTACTTCTACTCCGTCCCCGAATATAAGCATTCCTAGCATTCAAACTCAAGAAATAACGGAGCTGGTAAAAGACATCTATACCCCTCATTTTATACTATCCACCAACTCTCCACCCACCCACCAACTCCTTTATTTTTGTCCTTATGCATAGAAATGCTTATATTGTGAGCAAAATTTTGAACCCTAGAAATGCTAATATTAAGGGACTGAGGGAGTAGGTAGTAACAGCTCTTCGTGGCGTGCACGGGCTAGCTAGTCTGATTAGAAGCCCGATGAGATGGGTTTATTATTGACAGTGGAGAAAAGGTCCAAGCTAGATCGAGAGGTTTTTTTTTTGGTAGAAAAATACTACTACTTCTACTTGTTGGAACACGAAATGAATGCAGTTTCCTGCGTTGTACATCGAGGAGAGGACGTTCTTGTCTCCGGTTTCGGCAGCACGCGCAAGGAACGATAAATCTTTGCAGCGTTTGAAATTTGTACGCGAAATCAGAAAAAAAAAAGGGGCCGGGGGAGGAGCAAATGCTCCTCTGCCAGAGTACAGACAATTGAAAAATTGTGGGCTGCATGCATCAGGGTACGTTTGATTTCAATGAATTTTCATCATATGGTACTGTGCTAGTACACACGCCTCATAAAAAACTTTCACGGGAAGAACAAGGGGGGTCAGGCTTTGTGCCGGTACACCACACGTCTACACTCTACACTACACTAGTGTGGTGGCCACACAGTGAGCAGCTACCGAGCTGATGCCCTTCGTCCGTTCGTTCGTTCCGTTGCACGATTGATTCCTTGGTTAATTTCTGCCAAGGAACAGGGAGCTAGATCGAGGCCGGTGCCGCCGTCGTCGTGTCAGTCGTGGCATGGGCCGTGGAGTCCGGTGGCGCAGAAGATCCGGCCCCCTACCTACATGCCCTGAAATGGCAGTCATCAAGACATGTCAACGGGATTGGAAAGGCGATGAGGCCTTTTACCTCGCCTTGTGCAATGCATTGCACGAGGCACGGCGCACGGTGCAAGTGCAAAGCTGCTGCTTCAGATTCAGTACTGCCTCTGAGACTTTCAAGTGTAAGAGGAAAGCACATATTTGCATTGAAAACAGCTCGAAGCTAAAATATTTTATGAGATTAGGTGTGTGGTTCATGATGAAGTTCAGCATTCATCAAAAGATACTGTTTCGAGAGTAACAACTATATTTATTTTGTGCTGCTACTTTTATTTATTCTTCTAGATGGTAATATGCTAGTACATTTATGGGGTGGAGAATAACTACATATACTCTTGGTTTTATATATGAACGAATTTATATATTTGCAGCAGGAGATAGATGATGGAACATGCTCTTGAATCGGTTAGGTCAGCATTAACTCACCCTTTGTACGGTAGCAAGTAAAAACGGGCCGCCGTGCCCATGACTTTTGCAAGCATGCATGCACCTCTTCCCCCCTTGCACGGATATGGTAAAATAATCATGGAGCCAGGAGGAGATACCTCGGCCACAGGCCTGCAGGCTGGCCTGCAGCAATGGCGTCAAGGTCGTCTCTCTGCTGATGAGACTACGACCTCTCACCTGCATTTGCATCAGCAACAGGAGCGGCGAGCGAGCTGGGGACGAACTCGATCGATCGGCCGGCCGGCGGCGTGTGTTTGTGGTAAGAACAAGCCGTGGAGCTCAGGATAGATAGCGCTTCAGATTGGTAGACAGAACCTTCAGAGAAAGGGATCGAAGAGATTATATTCACTTGGATCTCTTTTCTCCTCATGGCTCCAATCTAGTGATTTCCTAGGCGCTATCCCTCCTGAGCTTCAAGGATTGTTCCATACCCTTCCTCCTCCAATCCCACCCAGATCTCTTCTATAGCTTGGTTCTTGCTTTGCTGCTCAAACACTATAGGTATGTGTGTGCAAGTAGCTATCAGCTGGGTTTCTTTGTGGAGCGCTATAGGAGCAAGGAAAAGCAAGCAGCAGCAATGGCGGCCGGCCGGCCACGAGAGAACAAGGCTCAAGAACTAAAGGATCACCACGGCGAGAGTGAGTGAGAGAGACAGAGCAAGAAGATGATAGAGGTTTATTTGTGCAGCTAGAGCCAGTGAACTAGCTAGTGCTGGAAGTGAAGTGAAGATGGAATGGCCTCCAATGCAAGTGCCCCGCCCTATTTATAGGTGAGAAGACGGCCACATCTCTCGACAACTGTCACACTTGTTGAGGCAGCATGGGGGAGGGAAACGGGGGAGGAGGCGAGGAGCGAGGCCGAGGCCTCCGGCTCCGGCGTTTCTACTCCAAAACCTTTGCTTTCAACTGAAGCGAGCGAGGCAGCACAGCCACCACACCGCTAGCTACTTCTCCGGCCTACACCTACAACGACTACACGTACTGCATGCATGGGCAGCAGGGCCAGGCCATTGCCACCATGGCCTTGACCCCCTTGAGCTGCAGCTAGCATGCAGCTTCTTCATGGCTCCTGCCCTAATAAAGCGTGGTGTCACTGCTCTGGCACCACACGTCCTCGCCTCACCTTTCTTTCTCCGTCCATGTACCGTCCGTCTCCCACACCGTAGTATCAATAACAACATGACACATGCTAGAGACAAGGGTACTCGCCATGAATGAATCCAGCATCATATCGTTGTGAATGGGGAAAAAATATTAAGAATAAGGAGAGATAGAGAGAGATCGAGAGAGGGAGAGAGAGACTCCGGTTCAGTACAGTGCTAGGGCAAACTACTGCTGCTGGTGGTAGCTTTGCACGCTGCACGTAAGATTTCTGACAACAGATAATCCGCGAGATATTTCTGACACTAAATCATTCCCATCAATGTAAATCCCTGTACCTGCTGCTCCGTGTATACACATGATTCGTGTTATTTTTACCGCTCCTCTTGTAACAGTTACTGAGGACGTACTCACGTACGTACGGGTGGGAGAAGTGATGAATCGGTTAATGAATGAACGAATGTTTATTTGTATATATATAAACATGATGCACGAATAATGAATATGAGCAATGCATATGCATGGGGCCGTCTCCGTGTTGTGTGGATGCGATAGGTGGTGAAAGAAATTTAAAACTTGTGATTAGACAGCAGAGATATATAGGTAGCTTTAGTCAGGTATCATGCATGGATCTAGCTTTTGGTTTTATCTGCCCATGATGTGAGAAGACCCTTGACCACACACACCAGCTTGTGCGTGGTCAAATTGTGTGCCAGCAAGACGAGAGCTTTTGCATGCATGATACCAAACGATCATTCATTCAATTATCGTCTCTTCATTTCTAACAGTGTCGTCCAAGCTGTGGAAAGGGGGCGGCCGGCACCACTGAAGAATGTACACCATGAATTGAAGCAGAACTGTTCATTCAATTCGGATCAATATGGTTCATTCAAAATAAAGCCCGGCTTCACAGTAATCATGCACAGAGCGAGTGATACATGGATAAAGGTTAAAGCAGCTGCTAACACGCCCTCACTGTAGTATTTGGAGACAGAGCATTGAAACCGATACATAGATGTGCCAAAACCATGTGCATCAATGTAGCATTCACGAAAAATTCAGTGAATGTTTGTGGGACAGCAATAAAAAAGGCTGGCCCCCACTGGGCCGCTTCAGGACATAGCTACACAGGGCCTCCAGCACGCGTACGTATAGAGACATACGGACACCACAGGTGCATGCATGTACAGTACAGCCACCAAATAGGGCGTACGTATCGCTATATGCTGTTTCTGTTTCACTTTATTTCCGCTTCTCTTTGAATGATTTTTTTTCTATCATGCACGCATCCGTCCTCAAGCAATTTGTTGCTATCCCGATTTCTGAAAAGGGACCAATTCTGCTTTCTGATCCAAATATAGATTTGATTTGTCCATCGATCGGGACCACAAATTAAACAAACAATGACACGATGCACAGACACAAAAGCGTGGAGATGACACAATGAACAGACACAAAATTGCAGCTCACTTTACCTTTGTACTAACTTACTTTTATAACTTAACTAATTTTATATACTATATAACACCGAAAAAAGCACTATCAAGGTATATTTCATGTTGGATTCCATGGACTAATTTGATATTGCAGATGTTGGTACGTGTTTTTGTATAAATTTAGCCAAAGTCAAAGAAGACTTATAACAAATCTATTTCCCCCTAAGTATTTGTACCAAATCTGAAGTGAAATACTCCCTCTATCCTAAAAAATCAAGAAAATCTAGCAACTTGAGTACAAGCTTTGAAACGAGTATATATAGTATATCCTACTCCTCATTGAACAAGTAGGAACACACCTATGTCCTAAATGCCTCAATTATTATTGTAGCAAACTTTTTAGTCTTTTGCTTAACATTAACAGGTGGAATAAATACGTTTCATAGCTCACAATAAGCAATATAGCATTCTTGATTGGCTCAACTATATATGCAGAGCTTAAAAAAGAAATTATTGCTTGAGAGTTCAGTTTGTATGAGTGCTTATATATAATTTGTGAATAAATGTAGATACCTAGAAATGCTTAATTATATTTGCGGCCAGTGTTGGTGTTTAGATCCAACCAGGGGTGAAGTCAGGATTTAAGAATAGGTGGGCCATAAACAAAAGAAGGTAGAACTAACAATCACGCCACATGGTTTTACTCATATGTGATAGTGGATGTTTCACAAGTCTTAATAAAAACATTACATATGTATCAACTTAAAATCAGCTCTACGACTAGCAACAAGATCATAGGCTTCAATAAGTTCATCAGTACTACTGATGCAGCCAATTCCTTCACAATATAAAATTCGAAACAATATCACAATAATTCAACTTTCGCAAGATTCATGAGTTAAAAGCATCTTTTGGTGGTTGCTGTTGATAGTGATACTAGAAGAGTTAATAACGATATGACTGCTAAGTAACGTAAAAGTCTATGTTTTTTGACAACCGCAAGTATATTAATAATTAAGCAATCGGTTTACAACAAGGTCCTCGGAGAAGACCAGAAATACAACAAGGTTCAAAGACCGGATAAGAACAACAACTATATCGAAGGAATCAGCGCGGCGAGATCGCCGGCCGGGGGGGGGGGGGGTACAGACATCGATCGCGCATACACCAAGATGAAAGACCATGTGAGGCTTCATATGAAGGAGGGTCGACGGAGCCTCTATGCTTGCGTTGGTTGTATTGAGTTGCATTTGGAGGGATTTCTTGCCTCGTCTTATATATGCGGGGCACGATTACATATCGACTGTTTATAATAATGTGTTTATAGAGGAATCATACTTTTATTACAACAAATATTTTCTTTATCCCCAACCATTCTATTCTATGTAGACCACACTTTTCCACGCCACAGTCCATACCCATATTCGTCCTAAAAAAAGGTCCATACCCATATTGGAGGGTTGAGACTGTGCATACCTGCTGGTGGGCAACCTCTTCGTTTGGCTGGTGGTTAGTGCCGATTTGTTCCGAGAGAAAGGTATAGATGTTGACTGGATTAGTAGTAGTACTCCACAGGGGTAGATGTTGGCATCTGGGTGGGGATGCGGCCCGCCATATCTCCTGATCAGGGGCACCTCTTGATGGCAAATGTCAGGCGAGGCGATGATGATCCCCACCCAGCTTTCCGTGGGGAATTAACTGTGCTGCGCGCGCCCATCTTTTCCTCGGCACGGCACCACCGCCCGCCTGAGCGGAGGGAGGGAGGCTCGTGGGCTCGCACGACCGCCTGTTTTTGGCTAATCACATCCGTGTCCCGCCTTTCCCCTGCATGCCCTGTGGATTTGCCTTTTTTTACCTCTGCAAACAAAAAGCTTGTCAAATACTCAGAGCGCCGCTGCTAGCTAGTGGTAGGAAGGAAGCAATGGCCACCCAGGTAGTTAATTTTGTTTTACCGCATGCAGCGTCAAATAGCAATTGCGTGGTAACTAATTTCCACCTCGCGTGACTAAGCTAGACTAGACCGACTACGGACTACCTCATCACGGATTTTTATTAGGAAGAAGAAATAAATCATCTCCCGACTAGAAAATCTCCGAATCCCGGTTTTACCAGTGAGAGAATTTTGTTTTTTCTAAAAAAAACTAGCTCAGTAATCTGTTCCGATGAGAAATCGACTTTGGGTCAACTGGTTGTGACCATACATCGTCTCTCTGAGATTGTCTCCAGCAACTCACCGATCTGCATCGGCTTCTGTAGAAAGGAGAGAGAACAGAGGGAGAGAGGGCGGTGCGGGCATTCCGTCAGCTTGTCGCATCCCCTCGTGCAACCACCACGACAGTTGGTTCCCGCGACCGCGAGGATGGGGAAAGAGGGGGGCTGCGGGCAAGCGAGGGGGAGGGGAGAGAGGGGGGAGGCGGGCACGAGGGCGGAGGAGAGACGCCCCTGGGGATGTGTGTGTGTGGAGGGGGGTCGCTGCAAAATGCAGCATCCCTTGCGGCACCCGCTGGAGGCGAAATAGTGCTTCCAGGATCTGCATTTTGCATATGCATATCCATTTGGAGAACTTGCTAGAGAACACGCGAACAACGCACGCAACAAGACACTACACCACCACAACCCGGGAGAAGAGTCAAGAGAAGCCACCGCAAACCGCGCCGTTGTCACCAACGTAGAGCCACGCCCTAAGCCGCAACTCGCTGCAAGCTCCAGCAGCCACCCGAACTCCTCCACCTAGAGCTATCACCAACGAGCCGCTCGCACATGACCGTCGATCCCTCTGCTCCAACAATGCTTCGGCAAAACACTCCCATTGAAGTACCAAAGAAAACCACCGAGCCTGGCCTCACACTCTGCGTGGGGGCCTCGCCTCACCCATCGCCTCACACTCCTCTGCCAAAGACTCGTATACCTGAGACTGCTCTAAGAGTTACACCTCCGCCCAGCTGAAACCGAGATCACCAACTGCACCAGACGCGCCAACTCGAGGCTACACACCCAAGGCCCCTCTACACGGA
Organism: Cenchrus americanus; assembly: GCA_947561735.1. Classification (NCBI taxonomy): domain Eukaryota; kingdom Viridiplantae; phylum Streptophyta; class Magnoliopsida; order Poales; family Poaceae; genus Cenchrus; species Cenchrus americanus. Next base: position 3,261,953 of record OX387240.1, on the reverse strand, counting down.
CCAAGCGCACCACCATAGCTGCAACGCACCAGGCAACACCACCAGCCGACCATCACCACTGCCATAGGCCGAGACAGGTCTTATATAGCAACTATTATGATTTTCTTGTTACATTTATGAATCTCGACCGGAATCCTAACGCAACTTTGATTTTCTTTACCTTACGGAAACGCCATTAACCCACTCGATCGGCCTCCTTTTGACTGAAATATGAGCCGCTCAACTCACTTTTTACCGGACTGACCAGATTGGACATAAATCACACACCCATGTGGCATTAAACCTAAGCGCAGCAATAATAGAAAAGGCTGCTGCACGAGAGAGAAGAGAGAGAGTGTTTTGTTCTCCCTGGCGCTGGAAAGCGCCCATTCCTGCCTGAACCCATTCATCAAAAACAAATAAATTTTGTACGCGGCATACTCTGACTGACGACCTGGCGGCCGCGGCAGCTCAGCAGTCAGCGCCCCCCCTGCCAGGCACGGCACGGCCCGCCTCCATTTAAAAACCTCGCCAAAGGCCGGGACGCTCTCTCTGTACAATACTACCACTCCAACTACAGTAGCCAGTACAGTGCTTGTACTGCTGTACTAGTCGGCATGTTTACCTGAACCTGAATCTTGGCAGGTTTTATCCCTGCACTGCAGATGAATCCGGCCGGGAGAGATACCAAGCCGCTTCCGGTGATTAACCTGCTCTGCTCTGAAATTTCTACAATTGCGAATGAACTTTTTTTTTTTGAATGGGGGTAGAAGTACTCCCTCCGGCTTGGTAAATGAAGTCATTTAGGACAGCGACACGGTCTCCAAAGTACAACTTTGACTTCTTGTTTTTATAAAAATATTTGTTAAAAATTAACATATGTGTACTTTTATGAAAGTATTTTGCAAGACAGATCTATTCATGTAGTTTTCACATTTCCAAACTCAATGACTTTAAAGTTATTCATGATCTATATTCCCAATGTTTGACTCAAATCATGTCCAAAACTGTAGGTGCGGAAAGTAGTCCCGACACTAACTAGTAATGAGCGCTGAGATCTGCCTCTCGATGGTCGGTGCTAAGCAACTAAGGACACCTTGGTTTATCCTGGTTCCGGCCGGGGCCGTACGTCCAGCACGGGTGTGCTCGAGGCACTGTATTGCTTTGCACCGGGGTGCCTGTAGAGGGGTGGCTACCAGCGAGGCGGGAGAGGAGGCGTGGCCTCCAAGTCCCAAGAGATGTGATTGAGACGAGTGCCGATATCGTGGGGAAGGCGAAGAGCGTGTAAGCGATCGCTATCCGTCCTCCATCGTCCCATGTGGCGAGGGGGATCACCTCCCTTTTATAGGCCAAGGAGAGGGCGATTTACAGGCATGTCGCACTATTTCGCTACGTGTGGCGGTATGGCGTACAGTGCCGTGGAGTTGACGGTCATCCTGGCGAACCTTGCCCCGGTCACGGCGTCATGGCGTGCCTTGTGCTTGAATAGGGGCGACTTCGAGGGCGGGGGCGCAATGGTTGACCGGGACGCCTTCAGGCGGGCTCGAGGGAGCCGTTGACGACCTTCCGTACGAGGTGCAGTAGCAGGCGTGGCGGCGTCCCGTCCCCGCGTGCTCGACAGCGTCGAAGTAGTTGTAGCAGTGCACGGCGTGGCGCAGCAGGGGCGGGGATGGCCGCACAGGACTGACAGCGACGGGGATGGCGCTCCCGCCGGCCTGATGTCACGGTTTGACCATGCGGAGTCACGAGAAGGGGGTTCGAGGGTGCGGTCGGCCCCCCTTCGAGGGCGCAGCGCGTTAGCCGTACAAGAGTGGGCGGCACAGTGTCGCGGAGCTGACACCGGCCTTGTCGCACAGTCCCCCACAGTAGCGGGGATGGGCTCCCCCTAGGGAGTTGGCGGTATAGCGCCGGGCGTGATTCCCGTGGCGCGTAGTGGCGCAGCTCTGCCGTGTCAGGGCATTAAATGCTCGTACATGCGTGCGGGGAGCGTGGTGCGCTCGTGAGGGAGCCTCGAGCGAGGCGGAGCCCGCTCGAGGGAGGCGGGGACCCTCGAGCGAGGCGGACCTCGCTCGAGGGGGCGCCTTGTCGGGCCGCTGCGGTGGGCCGCAGGGGCCACCGCGGCGTCGGCTGTGCCGTGTGTGCATGTTTTGTGTTAGGCTTGAGGCGTGTCGGTGCGGAATATGGTCCCGACACTAACCAGTAGATAACGCCTAGGTCTATCCCTCGATGGTCGATGCTAAGCAACAAATGACACAAGGATTTATCCTGGTTCCGGCCGAGGGGGCCGTACGTCCAGCAGTGGTGTGCTCGTGGCACTATATTGCTCAGCACCGGGGGTGCTTGTAGTGGGGCAAATACAAGCAAGGCGGGAGAGGAAGCGTGGCTCCCAAGTCCCGGGTGAGTAGCTGAAGATATTGTGGGAGAATAAGAGAGTGAGTGCACGGTGCGCTTGTGTTCTTCGGGTTCGTCCGAACTCGTCCTCCTCCGCCTCCCTCCGCGGTCGGGGGCTCGCCTCCCCCTTTTATAGGCCAAGGGGGCGGCGAGTTACATGCACGCCGCGGCCGCCTAGCTACGTGAGGGAGCACGTCGCGCTATGGTGTAGAGTGGGCGGCCGTCGGTCGATCTTCGCCGCGATCCGGCCATGATGGCCTACCTTGTACCCGAACGGTGGCGGTTCGAGGGTAGGAGGCGGCGGATGGTGATGGCGCCCCCCGATAGGCTTCGAGGGAGATGCGATGATGGCCGGGTACGGGGTACGGGAGCGGGCGAACGGCGTTCCTTCCCAATGAGCTCGCGGTGGTGGAGTGGTTGTTTGCGGTGTTCGGGCGTGCGCTGCGGAGTCGGGCGTGCGCTCGCGCGCGTGGGTACGGCGGCCGCGCGCGTTACGGTGGCCGGGATGGCCGCCCACCGGCCTAGCGCCCTTCACCTAACTGCGGGGGTCACGGGAAAGTGGGATCGAGGGTGCGCCGGCCCCCTTTCGAGGGTCGGGCGCGTTAGTCGTACGGTAGCGTGCGCGCGGTGTTATGGGGACCGACACCGGCCGTGCCGCACGGTCCACCCCACGGTGGCGGGGATGGGCTCCTCCCCGGGGAGTTGGTGCGGCGGCACGGGGCGTGAGCCCCGGCGCATGATGGCGCCGTCCCGCGGCGTCGGGGCGTTAAATGCCCAAGTACGGGGCCGGCGCACGCGTGCGGGGCGCCCGTGAGCGTGGCGGGCCCCGGCCGAGGGTGGAGCGAACCCTCGAGCGAGGCGAGGCCTGCTCGAGGGGGAGCGGGCCCTCGAGCGGGGCGGGACCGCTCGAGGGAAGGGTCGCCCCTCGAACGGGGCGGAACCTGTTCGAGGAGGGGGTTGCCCCTCGAGCGGGGCGGAGCCCGTTCGAGGAGGAGCGTACCCTCGGGCGAGGCGGGGCCTCGCTCGAGGGGTCTCGCGGTCGGGCTATCTTGGCGGGGCCTCCGAAGTCTGCTTGCGTGGGCCACGTCCCGCATGGTTAGTTCCCCGCATGGTTAGGCCCGAGTTCATTTGATGCGGGAATTTAAGTGAGGGTTCCCCCATCGTTTGAGGGGACCCCTAGGGCGGTCCCCGACGCAGCCCCCGAGCATCCGCGGGTTTGCCATTGAGGCTCCCGCGGATGCGCCGGAACCTACCGATAGGACGTTCTTCCCTCCTTGTTTGCGAACGCTTTCCGTGGGGCCGCGCTAGCGGACCCGCGGGTCTAGCCCCGAAGCCCTCGCAGAGTGTGGGCTCTCTGCGGGGGTTAACCGCGAGCAATTCGGTCGAAAGGCGTGGCACATATGCCAACCGGCATCGGCGGTATTTCGGCCGGCATCGGGGGTGCACGCTCCCCCCTCACCGCTGTCTCGGGCGGGTGCAATTCCAAGGAGGTGTAGCCGTGCGTCAAGCCCCCGAGCCTTGGCTCTGTTCGAGGCGATCGGGTCGAGCCCGACGACTTGTTTTTTATCACGCCCTCGCCGTCCCTCCGCGGGTCGGGAGGTGAGGTTTCCACGACTCCCATCGAGCGGGTCGCGAATCGCGGATTCCTCTTCGAGCCGCTAGCGGGTGGTTCAAGTGGACGTCCATGCCCCGTTCGATAAGGGTAGGGCGCGCGGTCCGGAGACACGTCCATGGAAGCGCTTGCGTGGGTTTGCTAGGTGGGGCTCGGTCCCGTTCGCTAGGGACCGAGGGCGCGGAAGCTCTCCCTCGGTGGGATCCCCCCGCTAGCCGCCCTCGGCGGCTCTCGAACACGACATGTGGGGCACCCTCGAGCCGACGGGCTCGAGGAACGGCTCGAATGCGCGTGCCCTCGTCGTCCCTAACTGCGTGATGCGGGGCGCCCGTTCGAACCCGTCGAGGGTCGGGCTTCGAACCTCGATCGGTAAGGCCGTGCGGGGCCGTGCCTAGGCCGGCCCCGTCTTTTCGCGTTTGCGGCCGTCGAGGGGTCCGGGCGTGCCGACCCTCGAGGTGCTTGGTTGGTGGCATGGCGCGGTATGAGTGCTTTCGGTGTCGCTCTATTTCAAGCGTGACCTCGGGCGATCCTCTTATGCGCGTGCCTTCTTTAGGGGGTCGACATCGTCTCGAGTTGGGGGTCATGCCGCTCGAGGGTCCTACGTGGCATGGGTGCCCGCGGTGCCTGCTCGCTCTACACCGAGCAGGTCCCGGCGACCTTCTCACGCCGATATCCCATCGAGGGTCGCCTTGTTTCGAGTTGGGGGTCATGCCGCTCGAGGGTCCTACGTGGCATGGGTGCCGCGGTGGCTCGCTCTACATCGAGCGGGTCCGGGCGACCTTCTCACGCCGCGATATCCCATCGAGGGTCACCCCTGCCACGAGCCGAGGATTCGCCTCGCTCGAGGGCTCTCCTTGCTTGGCAAGGGGCCCGGGCATTTAATTGCCTTGCGGGCGTGGCTGCGGGTTTTGCAGCGCTGGCGCGCTTTTTTAGGCGCTGCGGCTCCGCGCGCGCGCGTAGTGGGCGGCGCTGCCGGCGGATGTGACGGTTTCACCTCGGTTGCTGCCGGTCTCGCCGTAATGATGACCCGCCTGCAGTGTTAGAGCTGCTGCGGTCGTGGTGGGGCCCGCTTGCCGACGCGACGGAAAGATTCCTGCAGTTAAATGCTGGCGGGGCGTCCGCTCCGGAGAACTCGCCCGTTGCCTATAAAACTGCGGGAAGGAGTAGGCGGCGGTTTTTTACCTTGGCTCCTCACCGTTTTAGTCCTCCGCCTCTTCGCCTTCGTCTCACCCTTGCCGTCGCGCGGGCTCGCTTGCTTAGATCTTTCTCCTCGTTTCCTCGTCCTCCACCTTCGTACTCGTTCGTCCTCCCTCATGGCGCCGCCTCAGCCTCCGATCAGGGTCCTGGAGCCGTACGCCTGGGAGAAGTCGACCGTGACCGGCTCGCCACGGGCGAACGGTCGCCGCCGGCCGGCTCTCGGCCAACGAAGAAGGGCGCCGGCGGAGTGGATCGTGCCGCCGGCGTCGCACCACGAGCCCAATCCGCCGGAGGGTTACGTGGTGAGCTTTCTCCGCTACCACGAGCGCGGCTTCAACGCGCCGGCGAGCACGTTCATGCGGGCGTTGTGCTACCACTACGGGGGTGGAGGCGCACAACTTCGCCCCCAACGCTATCTCGCGGGCGGCCACATTCGTGGGCGTCCGCGAAGGGTACCCGGGGATCCCGGTCAATTGGGAGCTGCGGGTACACCTCTTCCGCGGGGAGCCGATCACGCGGCCCACGTCGGAGCCGAGGACCCGCCGCGCGGTGCGCGCCGGCGGGATGTCGCTTGCCTGCGGGGGCGGCTCAAGAACTTCTACATCCCCCGCACCATGACGACGAACAACGCCGGCCGGGAGCGGGGATGGTTTTATCCGCGCAACGCCGAGCCCGGCCTCCCTCCCTACACCGGGCGGGTGTTCAAGGAGAGGCGGACCGGCGGGGCTACGGGTTGCCTACGGCCAACCACCGGGCGCGCCGGGGAGTCCGTCCTCGCCGCCTGCGGCGGGCCGGCGAGGGGAAGGGCTCAACGCGATGGGCGTCCTCGCCTTCCTTCATCACCGGCGAATCGTGCCGTTGATGGAGAGGCCGCTCCGCATCTTCGAGATGACGGAGGCGGCCAACCCCGTCGACCTGGCGAGGTCGCGGATGCTCCCGACGCCGCCCGGAGCGGCCGTACGCGCTCACCCGGGCGCGGAGCGCCGTCGACACCGGACGCCGGCGCCTGCGGGTCGGACCCCGTGGGATATCGAGATGCTTCCCACCGGCCCGTTGGTGAGTGTGGTTTTCTACTCGTTTTGGTCCTCGTTCTCGTTTATGTTTCTTGACGCGCCATTGTCACTCTTGCGCGCAGTTGGTGCAGTTCAGTATCGCCAAGTCCGTTCCACCCACCCCCGACTCCCGTGCGCTCGGCCGGGCGGCGCAGCGGGAGCGACGGGGAGCGGGCGGCGCGCGGAGGGAGCACGCAAGGCGGCGCCGGGGCGCGTCGCGACGCACGGTCCGCCGAGTACCGGCGGCGGGAGGAGCCGGGGCTCTCCTCCCCCGACATCGAGGAGCCCTCGTCCTCGGATCGGGACGAAGAGGAAGAGTCGAGGGGGAGGGGCCCCTCGGACGGTGGCGGCCGCGCCCCCGTCGCCGGATCTCGCGCCGGCGTCGGGGGGCGGCTTCGTGCGGGGCGGGCGCGTCGGCGTCCGCCGCCGGGCGGTCGTCGTCGGGGGCGGCACGCGCCGCGCGGGGCCCGGCGCGCGCGCGCGGCGGGCGCGCGCGGCGGACGTGCTCGCGCGCGCGTCGAGCGTGCCCGCACGCGGCGGGAGGTGCGTCCGCACGAGCGGCGTCGTCGTCGAGGGGCGCGTCGGGAGGCGTGCCCGCGCGCGGGACAAGCGTGCCCCCGCGCACCGTGGCGCCGTCGGGGGGTGCGGCGTCGGGTGCGCCCGCGCACGGGGGCGGCGTGCCCGCGCGTGCGGCGGCGCCATCGGGGAGGCGGCTGCGTCGGGCGCGACCGCTACGCCGGCCCCGTCCGAGGCCTCGAGGAAAAGGAAGCGGGCCTTTTCCTCCGCGAGGTACGTAGCCTTGCCTTCCTCCGTGTGGCTTTGGTGTGCTTGGTGGTTAGATGTTCTAACTCTCCGTTCGTGATTGCGCGGGGCGGTGCCGACCGTTCCTCCTCTTGCACCGGCCAAGGTGCGAGGACGGACGCGCCGATCCCCACCGGCGGCGCTCGTCGAGGGGGTCGCGCCGAGGGAACGAGCGCGGCGGCGGGCACGAGCTCGCAAGGCCGGCCGAGGCCTCGGGGGGCCGGCCGGCGGATCAACCCGCCGCGGCGCGGCCGGGGGGTTCTTTGGGGGCGGCCGGCGCCGGTCGCCACGGAGGCGCGGCCGCGGCGGTGGCTACGGTGGAGGTGCCGCCGCGGTGGCGGCCACTACGGAGGAGGCGGAGCGGGCGCGGCCTGCGGGAGCGCCGCGGATGTGGCGGCGCGGACGGTGGTGGCGGCCACGGCGCCACGACGGGCGCCGTGGTCGCGGAGGCGCGGGTGGAGGCGCCGGCGGAGGGCGGCGCGGTGGCTCCGCCCGCCGGCGGTCCCCGGGCGGAGGTGGTGGAGCTCTCGGATGACTCCCCGCCGCACGGGTGGAACCGGTGGGCCGGGCGGCCCGCGAACTCCCCCGAGCCCCGGGAGGGGGCCCTCGTGAGCGGCACGAGGGTCGCATGACGGCGGGGGGCCGAGGGCACGATGCGAGGCCTCGTCCTCCCGCGCCGGCCGCCCCGCCCGGGGGGGGGGGGGGCCGTGGAGGATCCCCCGGCGTTTGCGCGCTCGGGGGGAGCGAGGGAGCTGCGGGGCGAGCTCTGGGCCATGGCGCCACGCTCAGCCGCGCGTTGAACGAAGCGGCGCGGGTCCACGGCGGCCCGGCACGGGACCGTCTTCCGGGTGAGCCACGGTTGCTCGTTTCCCTTCCTTTTTTCGTTTTCGCGTGCTTCACTCAAACTTTGGCGCTTACGGGATTCGATGTGTGTTATGCCGGGAGCTCGAGCGCCGCGCTCGCGAAAAGTACGGCGCGTTCGACCGAGGTGAACGCCGAGGCCCCCGGCTCCGGGAGCGATGCGGCGCTTACGACGCGCTTGCGGATGCCCTCGGGACGCCGGACGGTGGGCCGGTGTGCGCGGCGATGGCGTGGTGCGACGTGCTTCCCCGAGAGTTCGGGGCGGGACGCGGCGCGTGACCCGAGCCTCGGGCGGATCCGCGCGGCCCTCGTCGATCGTGACGAGGCGGCGTGGAACGCGCGCGAGGACACGGACAAGACGCGAACGGCGGCCGCCACACGGGAGGCGGAGGTGGCCACCGCTCGCGCGCGAGACCGGGAGCTCCGCACGTCGCTCGAGGGGGCCCGGGCGCGGCGGCGTCGGGCGAGGAGCGGGCGCGCGGGGGCCGGGAGCGGCGCGCCAAGGAGGCCGATGACCGAAGGCCGCCCTCGACGTGAAGGCTGCGGCTCTCGTCGCCGGCGAGGGGCGGCTCCGGCGGGGAGCGCATCGCCGCCGGGGGGCGAGGGGCGGCTTCGGCGGGGAGCGAGGCTGCCCTTGGTGACGCCGGACGGCGGCGGAGCGGGAACGCGTCGCGCGCGAGACGGCGGAGAGGTCGGCGGAGGAGCGGAACGCCGCATTCTCCGAGGTTGAGGATGAGGCGGCGGCTCGGCATCGGCAATGCCGCCCAAGAGATGGCCCTCGTCGAGCAAGGCGAGACCGTCCCGACATCTCGGCGGCGCTCGAGTCCGCGCGCCGCGACCTTGATGCGGAGAAGAGGCAAGTCGAGGGTAAGTTCTTGTCGACCACCTTGTTAGTTTTTGCTTTTAGAGGGTTCGTTTCCCCCTTTCGATTTCTTGTCGTCTTGTCGCTTCCGGGCCTCGCGCACGGCTTTGGGGCACGGCGGTGGGCGGGCCGAGGCCTGCGGGCCTCCTACAACTCCTCCGAGCGGGAGGCTGCGGGGAGGGCGCGGGACGCGGCCCTCGAGACTGTCACGTCGTCGAGGAAGGCGATGTCCGGGCCGGCGGCTCGGCGGCGGCCGGCCGCCCGCGCGCTCTCGGTGGCCACGTCACGGAGCGGGTGCGCCGGGCGTTGCACACGGGCGTGCGAAGGCCCTCGGAGTGGTGCGATCCCACTACGAGGTCAACCTCGAGGCGGTGGCGGAAGGCTACATCGTGCCCGTGGGCGTCGAGGACGAGGTGGCCATGGAGCGCGCGGACGCGCTTGTTGCTGACGCCGCCGGAACGCTCGCCGAGGCCTTCGAGGAATTCCTCTTCCCGGACGCCGCCGACGCTGCCGCTCCCTCTACCTGAAAGCATCTGGGCGCTAGGCCCGTTTTTTGTTTGTGTGTATCAGAACTCTGGCCTCGTGGCCTCTTGTAAATAAACAAGTAGTTTCGTGAACATGGTCAGTTTGTAAATGAAATCGCTTGCTTATTGCGCTTTTTGCTTCTTCTTCTTCACCGAGTAGATTCTAGTTAGGGAAGTCCGCCTTTCGCGGGGGCCCGGCGGGTTGGAGGCGAGAGAGACGGGCCGTAGCCACGCGGCGTAGGGCGTCTCGGCTCGCGCGCTCCTTCCGGCCGTGCCGCCTACGCCTGTTCAAATCGTGGCTCGTGGTTGAAGTAGGAAACAAACTTAGCGCGTGTTATTACGTTTTTTGCACGAAAAAATGGGACCATTTGGGGGGGGGGGTGCCCCCCGCGCGTAACCCCCCGAGGGTAACTTGGGTTTCGGGGGAAAGCCGAGTTGCCCTTTTATTGGATTCGGAGTATTTACATAGGTGACGCCAAGCGGGGCGTTGGCCGTGCGTTTTTACAACGGAAAATACTTGGAAATCCTAGCTAAGGGTAGAAGCGACGTAGGCTGTTGGATGTTCCAAGCGTTGGTGAGTTCTTCGCCGTCCTCGTTGGCAAGCTTGTACGTGCCGGTTTGAGCACCTTCACCACGACGTAGGGTCCCTCCCATGGGGGCGATAGCTTGTGGCGCCCTCGGTTGTCTTGGCGTAGCCTTAGGACCAAATCCCCCCTCGGCGAAATCCCTGCGACGTATCTTGCGCGCTTGGTAGCGTCGTAGGGGCGTTGATACCTTGCGGAGTGCATCAACGCCACGAGGCGTACTTCGTCTAGGCGATCCGGTGAGTCCTCGCGGGCTCGGCGGTTAGCGTCCTCGTTGTAGCCCCGAACTTTGGGTGAACCGTATTCCGGATCCGTGGGGAGGATGGCCTCCGCGCCATGGACTAGGAAAAACGGGGTGAACCGGTGGCTCTGCTTGGGGTAGTCCTTAGGCTCCACACGGCTGGCGGCGAGTTCTTGGAGCCATTTTCGGCCGATTTGTTGAGGCTGGTCGAAAATTCAGGTTTGAGGCCTTGTAGAATCATGCCGGTTGGCACGTTCCACTTGGCCGTTAGTACGCGGGTGCGCCACAGCTGCCCAGTCCACTCGGATGTGGAACTTGTCGCGAACTCCAAGAACTTCCGGCCGTGAGCGGGACCCGTTGTACTGTGATGATGGAGTTTGGCACTCCGAAGCGGTAGACGATGTCGGTGAAGAACGTAACTGCCTGCTCGGCCCTCAAATTCGTAATGGGGCGCACCTCCACCCACTTGGAGAACTTGTCGATTGCGACGAGCGAGTGGGTGAAGCCCCCGGCGCCTTCCGCAGGGGCCCGACGATGTCCAACCCCCACACGGCGAACGGCCATGTGACGGGGATTGTTTGTAAGGCGTGAGCGGGCGGGTTGGTCTTGCGGGCGTAGAGCGGCACCCTTCGCGGTGCGCACGATTTCGTTGGCGTCCGCGACCGCGGTAGGCCAATAGAAGCCACGGCGGAACGCGTTGCCAACGAGAGTGCGTGGCGCGGCGTGGTGGCCACGGATTCCCGCGTGTATGTCCCGCGGGAGCTCGCGCCCCTCGGGGATTGGTATACACCGGCGGAGGATGCCCGACGCGGCGCGCTTGTACGGCTCGCCGTCGACGAAGGTGAATGACTTGGCCATCCTGGCGACACGCCCGGGCGTGGCCGGTGCGCGGGGAGCTCCCCTCGAGCAATCCGGGCGATGTACTTCTCCCGCCGGTCCGCCCGGACGGGGAGCCGGCTCGATGTCCATTGCGACGACCTCGTGGGAGCCGTACCCCTCGAGAAGGGAGAGTACGTACGCCTCGTTCGAGGGGTCCTCTTCCATGGGGTCCGCACCCGGCCGGATTCGAGGGAGCCCCCCGAGGGTCCGTCGTCGCTCGAGGGGTAAGGCTCGAAGGTTACCGAGGGGCTGCGCGACGTCGCGCGCGAAAACGTTCGGGGGAACGGTGATCCGCCGGACGCTATCTTTGCCGGCTCGTACGCTTCTTCGTTGTACCGGCGGGGTACATGATTAAGCTCGATGCCGTAAAATTTGTCCTCGAGGGCCCGCACGGCTTTACAGTAGGCCTCCATCTTGTCGTCGTGGCGGCTCGCGTTCTTCATGACTTGGTCGATCACGAGCTGCGAATCCCCTCGCACGTCGAGGCGCTTGATGCCCAACTCGATGGCGATCTTGAGGCCGCGAGAGGAGGGCCTCGTATTCCGCCATATTGTTGGATGCGGGGAAATGGAGACGCACCGCGTAGCGCATGTGCTCCCCGAGGGGTGACACGAAGAGCGAGGCCCGCGCCCGCTCTGTCTTCATCACCGAGCCGTCGAAGAACGAGAGTCCGGCCTCTGCTTGGATGCGAGAGGGCGGCGGTGCGTGTCCGTCCACTCCGCGACGAAATCGGCAAGGATTTGTGATTTGATGGCCTTGCGCGGGGCGTAGGCGAGCGTTTCGCCCATCAACTCCACGGACCACTTGGCAATTCGCACTGCCGCGTCGGGGTTGCGAATGATCTCTCCTAACGGGAAGGAAGAGACCACGCGTAGCGGGTGGGCCTCGAAGTAGTGGCGGAGCTTGCGCGCGCGCGGGGACTACGCATACAACGACACGGACACGGGGGTAGCGCGTCTTCGTGTCCGACGGGACCTCGGCGATATAGTAGACCGACCTGCGCACGGGCAAGGCATGCCCTTCTTCCGTGCGCTCCACGACGATCACGGCGGCCGACCACTCGGGTGGTTGCGGCCACGTAGAGTTGGAGGGGTTCGCCGGTCTCGCGGCGGCGTAAGGATTGGGGCGTGCGTCGGCGATGCCTTCGGCTTGTCGAGCGCTTCCTAGGCCTCGGCGGTCCAAGAGAAGCGCTCGTGCTTCTTGAGCGGCCGGTAGAGGGCGAGGCCCTTCTCACCGAGCCTCGAGACGAAGCGGCTCAAGGCGGCGAGGCACCCCAACACTTTCGCACTCCTTTGAGGTCCCGGGTTGGACCCATTCGCTCGAGGGCCGCGACCTTTTCGGGGGTTGGCCTCGATCCCCCGGCCGGGAGACGATGTATCCTAGGAGCATGCCCCGCGGCACTCCAAAGACACATTTTTCGGGGTTGAGCTTGACCCCGTTGGCCCGCGAGCGGTGAATGCGATGCCAAGATTGCGACCGGGTCGTCCGCCTTCCTGGTTTTGACGACGATGTCGTCTACGTAAGCCTCGACCGTCCGCCCGATATGGTCCCCAAAAACGTGCTGCATGCGGCGATATGTTGCGCCGCGTTTCGAGGCCAAAAGGCATCGTGACGTAACGAACGTCCCGAACGGTGTGATGAACGAAGTCGCGAGCTGGTCGGACTCCTTCATTTTTATTTGATGATATCCCGAATAGGCATCAAGGAAACGAGTAGTTCACACCGGCGGTGGAATCAATGATCGATCTATGCGCGGCAAAGGAAAAGGAACTTTTGGACATGCTTTATTGAGGCCGGTGTAGTCAATACACATCCTCCACTTCCCATTTTTCTTTTTTACGAGCACGGGATTAGCTAACCATGTCGGGTGGAACACTTCCTTGATGAATCCGGCCTCGAGGAGCTTCCGCGGCTCCACTCCCGATCGCCCGTCGCCGTTCCTCGTCGAAGCGGCGCGGCCGGCTGCCGAACGGCGCGAGCATTAGGCGGGGATATCAAGGGAGTGCTCGGCGACCTCCCTCGGAATGCCCGGCATGTCCGAGGGGCTCCACGCGAAAACGTCGGCGTTGGCGCGGAGGAAGTCGACGAGCCGCGCTTCCTATTTAGGATCGAGGGTCGTGCGACCCTCAATGCTTTGCCCTCGGGGGCCGATGGGTCGAGAGGGACCCCTTTGGTTTGCTCGGCGGCCTCGAACGTGCCGACGTGCTTGGTGGCGGAGGCGAGGTCGTCGTTGACCATCTTCTCCCGGCGTGTTTACCGGCGCTTCATCCGGCGCTAGCGCCTCTGCATGTTCCACGCACTCGACATCGCGGTCGAATGCATGCTCGATCGATGACCCGACGGTGATGACGCCGTTTGGACCGGCATCTTCATCTTCGGGTACGTGTAGTTGGGGACCGCCATGAACTTGGCATAGCATGGTCGCCCAAGGATGGCATGGTAGGCCCCTTTGAATCCCACCACCTCGAAGGTGAGGGTTTCCTTGCGGAAATTCTTGGGGGTCCCGAACCGGACGGGCGGATCGATGCGCGCCCAAGGGGTTGAACACGCTTTCGGGCGCGATGCCGTGAAACGGCTTCGTCTTCGGGCCGCGGCTGGTCCGGCCCAATCCCCATTAGGCGCAATGTATGCGCGAAGAGGATATTGAGGCTACGCCTCCGTCCATAAGGACCTTCGAAAACCAGGGCGTTCCCAATGATGGGATCGACCACCGAAGGTCTTGGCCGGGTTCGGGATGCGGTTTGGGTGATCATCCCGGCTAAAGGTGATGGCATCCTTCGACCGGTTGAGAAAGGCCGGAGGTGCCCTCTCTCGCGGCGAGGACTTCGTGCCGCTCCTTCTTGCGGCCTTAGGGTTGACATGTCGACGGTGGGTCCCCCAAAAATGAGGAACACATTTTCGACGGCGGGGAAGCCACTGCGTCGCCGTCGCCCCCATCCTTCTTGGCCTCGGCCTCCTTCGCGGCGGCACGGCCATAGAACTTCTTGAGCATGTCGCCTTTGCTCAAGAGTGTGATTCACGGGGGTCTTGTGGTAGGGGCATGGCTTCTTCATCATGTCGTCGAACACCCCCGGGCCTCGAGGAGCCGGTCGAGGGCCCCGCCGGGCCGGGTCAACGGCGAGGGCCTCGGCGTTGCCGCCGTTGCGCCCCTGCTCGCGCGCCTCGCGGCGCGGCTTCTTCCCCCTTCTTGCCCCGCTTGTCGTTGCGGCGCGGCTCCTTGGACCCGCCGCCCTCCGCGGGCGTGTCCTCGGAGCGCTTGCCCTTCTTGCCATCGAAAATTGCCCCCACGGCCTCCTCTCCGGAGGCGAAGGGCGGTGGCAATGTCGAACAACTCGTTCGAGTCCGTGGGCGGGCTGCGTCCCAGCTCGCGCACAAGGTCCCGGCACGTGGTGCCCTCGAGGAACGCGTGCACGATCTCGGATTGTGCCACGCTGGGGAGCTCTGTGCAGCGCTTGGAGAAGCGCCGTATGAAGTCCCGCGGCGGTCGCCCCGCTTCGCGTGCGGGGAGCGCGGATCCCGAGGAGTTCCGGGGGCGCACGTATGTGCCACGGAAGTTGCCCACAAAGGTGTGGACCGGATCGTCCCGGTTGTGGATCCGGGCGGCGGGCAAGTGCTCGAGCCATGTCGGGCCGCGTCGCCCGGATGCGGGGGCAAGTTGCGGATGATTACTTCGTCGTTGGTGGCCCCGCCCGGGCGACGAGCCGAGGCGGTAATCGTTGAGCCAAACACGAGGGTCCGTCTCCCCGTTGTATTTGATGATCGTCGAGGGCGACGGAAGCGGCGGGGGAACGCCGCCGTGCGGATCTCCCCGGCCGAACACGCGGGTGCCGGGGGGCTCCGGCGTTGGGGAGCGATCCTCACCGCTGTCGTAGCGTCCACCCCCTTCGAGGGTGGTAGCCCCCGGCCGCTCGCGCGTCCGCCTTGCTTCCCGGTGCGCCCGGCGTTGATGACGTTGCGGGCGTCACCATCCGGCGCCCTGCGTGTGTCGAGGAGGCGTTCCTTGGCCGGCGTGCGTCCCGGTCGGCGGGTCGACCCGCATGCACCGAGGGTTCGCCCCCCGGTGCCGGATCATCACCCCGCGCGTCCCCCGTTGTTGGCGGATGCGTGAGGCCGAGCTTTCGGCTTGCCGGACGGCCGCTTGCTCAAGGAGGGTCTGCACCTCGCGGTGCATGTCTCGAGCCTCGGGGGTCGAGGGTGCCGGCATGGCGCGCAGCAGTGTTGCGGCGGCGATTAGCTTTTGGCTCGCCCGCGGCGGAGTATCCGCGTTGTCGACGTTGGGGACGGGGTTGAGGCGGTCTCGGACCTGTCGGCCCAGCTCCCGCGCGCGTTCGCCGCGCGCAGAGGCCTCTCCTGCCATCGAGGCGCGGAGCAGCCGCACAGTCCGGTACTCCTCTGCCAGCTTGGCCTCGAGCTCGCGAGCTTGGGTCGGCGCGCATCGACGTCGGCCCCGGCGGGAGCGCTTGGCCCCGCGGCCGGGCGCGTGGCGATCCGGGGGCGGCGTGACCTCCCCATCTCCCGGCGCCGCCGCACCGGCGGCGTTGGCCGGGTCGTTGGTGATGACGGCGCGGCATTCCCGCGTGGGGTCGTAGCTCCCGGTCTTTGAGTCGTCGGAGCGACCGAACCGGTAGGTCCGTGGCGTCGAGGAAGCGCACGAACGCGGCCCCGGGTCCGGCACACCCGAGAGAGTCCCACTCCGCGTACCCATGGCGGGCCGGCGGGTGGCATCGTGTCGACGGAGCCCGGGGACGACTCGTCCGGCTGGCCGAAGTGCGGGGATCCCGCGGCGACGAAGATGTGCCGACGGGCGGAACCCTCGCGCATTGTAGTGTTGACGTTGGCGTTGTAGGCCGTAGTGGCGCCACGCAACCCGATGGGGACGCGTGGTCGGAGACCGCACGCGGTCCCGGCCGGGGCGGTGGCGGTCGTCGTGGCGGTGGACGCTCCGCGTTGGGCGGCGGTGCGCTCGGCCCGCCGCCGCTCGGACCGTGCCGTCGCGAGCGGCGCGGCCCGGAGCGACGACGACGTCGCGGTGTCGACGGTCCCGCGGCATCCGTGCTGCGGTGCCCGCGCGGTGTCGTGCGTGCGGCGGTGACCGGGGCGGACCCGGCCTCCCGGCTGCGCGCGTAGCTCCTCACGGTTGGTGAGGCGCATGAGATAGCCATTCCCCGTGGCACGGAAGTTCAAGTCCCCGAAGCGGATCTCGAACCCGGCGGAAGGGGGTACGAGCTACCCATGTTGTAGCGGGTGCTACGGTACTCGGTGCGAATCACCATGGAGGGAGTTAGCGAAATGACCTTAGGCGCTCGTTTGCCCCACGGTGGGCGCCAGCGTCGGTGCGGAATATGGTCCCGACACTAACCGGTAGATAACGCCTAGGTCTATCCCTCGATGGTCGATGCTAAGCAACAAATGACACAAGGATTTATCCCGGTTCCGGCCGAGGGGGCCGTACGTCCGGCGGTGGTGTGCTCGTGGCACTATATTGCTCGGCACCGGGGTGCTTGTAGTGGGGCAAATACAAGCAAGGCGGGAGAGGAAGCGTGGCTCCCAAGTCCCTGGTGAGTAGGCGAAGATATTGTGGGAGAATAAGAGAGTGAGTGCACGGTGCGGCCGTGTTCTTCGGGTTCGTCCGAACTCGTCCTCCTCCGCCTCCCCCCCGCCGGGCGGGGGCTCGCCTCCCCTTTTATAGGCCAAGGGGGCGGCGAGTTACATGCACGCCGCGGCCGCCTAGCTACGTGAGGGAGCACGTCGCGCTATGGTGTAGAGTGGGCGGCCGTCCGGTCGATCTTCGGCGCGATCCGGCCATGATGGCCTACCTTGTACCCGAACGCAGTGGCGGTTCGAGGGTAGGAGGCGGCAGATGGCGATGGCGCCCCCTGATAGGCTTCGAGGGAGATGCGATGATGGGCGGTACGGGGTACGGGGAGCGGGCGAACGGCGTTCCTTCCCAATGAGCTCTGCGGTGGTGGAGTGGTTGCTGCAGTGTTCGGGCGTGCGCCTGCGGAGTCAGGCGTGCGCCTGCGCGCGTGGGTACGGCGGCCGCGCCGTTACAGTGGCCGGGATGGCCGCCCACCGCCTAGCGCCCTTCACCCAACCTGCGAGGTCACGGGAAAGTGGGATCGAGGGTGCGCCGGCCCCCTTTCGAGGGTCGGGCGCGTTAGTCGTACGGTAGGCGTGCGCGCGGTGTTATGGGACCGACACCGGCCGTACCGCACGGTCCACCCCACGGTGGCGGGGATGGGCTCCTCCCCGGGGAGTTGGTGCGGCGGCACGGGGCGTGAGCCCCGGCGCATGATGGCGCCGTCCCGCGGCGTCGGGGCGTTAAATGCCCAAGTACGGGGCCGGCGCACGCGTGCGGGGCGCCCGTGAGCGTGGCGGGCCCCGGCCGAGGGGTGGAGCGAACCCTCGAGCGAGGCGAGGCACTCGCTCGAGGGGGAGCGGGCCCTCGAGCGGGGGCGGGACCGCTCGAGGGAAGGGTCGCCCCTCGAACGGGGCGGAACCCTGTTCGAGGAGGGGGTTGCCCCTCGAGCGGGGGCGGAGCCCGTTCGAGGAGGAGCGTACCCTCGGGCGGCGGGGCACTGCTCGAGGGGTCTCGCGGTCGGGCTATCTTGGCGGGGCCTCCGAAGTCCTGCTGCGTGGGCCACGTCCTGCATGGTTAGTTCCCTGCATGGTTAGGCCCAGTTCATTTGATGCAGGAATTTAAGTGAGGGTTCCCCCATCGTTTGAGGGGACCCCTAGGGCGGTCCCCGACAAGGCGTGTTTTGTTTTTTGCATGTTTTAAGCAAGATCCCCCCCGGTTTTTTAGGGGACCCTCTTGGCTGTCCCCGACAGTAGCCCCCGAGCATCTGCGGGTGTTCCGGTCAGGTTCCCGCGGACGTTGAAGCCTACTGATAGGACGTTCTCCCCCCCGGTTGCAAATGCCATTCCGTGGGGCCGCGTCAGCGGACCCGCGGGTCTAGCCCCCGAAGCCCTGCATGAGCGTGGGTGCTCCTGCAGGGGTTTTTTTCGCGGAAATTTATCAGCGGGCGGGGTACATGTCTCAATCGGCATCGGCGATGTTTCAGCCGGCTTCGGTGACGCACGCGCAACTGATATCTTTCGCGTTCGGTGCATCTCAGGAGGTGTAGCCGTGCGTCGAGCCCCCGAGCCTGGGCCCATTTGAGGCGATCGGGGCGAGCTCTTCGTCTTGTTTAAAACGCGCCCTCGCCGTCCCTCCGTGAGACGGAGGGTGAGGTCTCCACAACCCCCATCGATCGGGTCGCGGATTGCAGATTCCTCGTCGAGCTGTTAGCGGGTGGTTCAAGTGGACGCCCATGCCCCATTCGATAGGGGTAGGCTCGTGGTCTGGAGACTCGTCCATTAAAGTGCTTGCGCGGGTTTGCTAGGTGGGGCTCGGTCCCGTTCGCTAGAGACCGAGGGCGCGGAAGCTCTCCCTCGGTGGGATCTCCCCGGCTAACTGCCCTCGCTGGCTCTCGAACACGACACGTGGGGCGCCCTCGAGCCGGCGGGCTCGAGGAAAGGCTCGAATGCGCGCGCCCTCATCGTCCCTGACTCTGGTGATCTGGGGCACCTGTTCGAACCCGTCGAGGGTTAGGCTTCGAACCCCTGATCAGTAGGGTCGTGCGGGGTAACACCTGAGTGCTCCCATCTTTTCGCATCTGCATGTTTCGAGGGTTCTCGGCCGCGCCGGCCCTCGAATCGCTGATCAGTAAACTTCGTAGATCGAGGGCACCTGTGGCGCCTGTTTACTTCGAACAGGCTTCGAGGCCACTAGTCAGTAATCGCACCCTTCGAGGGTCGGTTTTTGTCCGAACCTGGGGCTCAGGCCGCTTGAGGGTCTTCCTTACTTGGTAAGGGACCGGGCCATTTAATGCCCGCAGTCGCGGCTGTAGTCAGGCGCTACGGGCGCGCCTTTTCAGGCGCCGCGGCCGCGTGCGTAGTGGGCGGAGTGGCCAGGCGGACATGACCGCCTGCCGCGGCCCTCCGGTTACCGCGCCATGATGATGGCGCGCATGCAGACGTGCTGCCGCCGCGGTCGTGGTGGGTCCCGCTCGTCAGCGAGGGAAGTTTTCACCTGCAGTTAATGCGTGCGGGGTGTGCGCTCCGGAGAGCACGCCCCACGGATCTATAAATCCAATAGGGGGAGGTGAGGCGGTTTTTTACCTTCGCACTTAGCGTTTGCCATCCTTGCCTCTCGCGCTTCCGCCCCCGAGCTGTTCTTGCTTTCGTGCCTCTGCTCTAGAGCTGTTCTTGCTTCTTGTTCCTCGCTCCTTCGCCCATTCGCATGGCTCCCCAGCAGTTCATCACCGTCATTGACCCGCCGGCATGGGAGCGCTCGACGGCGACGTCGCTATCTCTGAATCTGCTGGTGGCCGGCAGCCAGCTGGCGGCGAATGTGGATGGGCAGCCCGCGGAGTGGATCGAGCCGTCGGCGAGGGACCGAGTGCCCAACCCACCGTTCGCCTACGTCGTGAGCTTCGTCTGTTTCCACGAGCGCGGCTTCGCGGCGTCGGCAAGCCGCTTCATGCGGGCCCTGTGCTACCACTACGGCGTGGAGCTGCACAACTTCACGCCTAACGCGATCTCGTAGGCGGCCACGTTCGTCGGCGTCTGCGAAGGCTTCATGGGGATCCCGGTAAACTGGGATCTCTGGGTCCACCTCTTCCACGCGAGTGCACACGGTGGCCACGTCGGAGCCGAGGACTCGCCGCGCGGCGCGCGCCGGCGGTTTGTCGCTCGCATTGCGAAGCTCGCGCAGGGAGGAGTACATCCCCTGCACGATGACCTCCAACAACGCGGACTGGGAGCGGGGGTGGTTCTACCTCCGCAACGCCGACCCCGGCCTCCCCCCTACACCGGCAAGGTGCTGAGGGAGAAGGCCATCTCCTGGCACCACGGGGTATCTCCGCCCTCGCACCAGGCGCGGCTGGACTCGCTCCTGGCCGTGTTGAAGAACTTGGCGGATCGCGGCCTGACCGCGGGGTGCGTCCTCGCCAACCTCCACCACCGGCGGATCGTCCCCTTGATGGAGAGGCGGCTCCGCATCTTCGAGATGGACGAGGACCCCATTGCGTTGGCGGAGTCGCGGCTGCTGCGGGACCTCTTCCCGCGGGAATACGCGGCCACCTGGGCGCGGCGCGCCATCGACCTCAGGGCGGGGCGTTGTGATAACGCGTCCTTGTGGGCGCTAGACATGCTCCCCGTCGGCCAATTGGTGAGTGAATTTCTTGCTTTCCTTTCTTGTTCTGCTGGTTTTTTTGGGTCGTCGGCGTGTTCTAAGGCTTTGCCTGATCCCCGTAGATGGTGCGCGTGAACGCTGCGCGGTCCGACCCACCCACGCCCCGGTCTCACGCGCGCGCGGCGCAACGGCGGGAGCAGGAGCGGGTGGAGCGCAGAAGAGAGCGGAATGCGCGGCGACGGGAGCGGAGGAGCAAGGAGTTCCGGCTGCGCGAGCAGCAGGGGCTTTCCTCGCCCGGGACAGAGGAGTACTCGTCGTCGCACGAGAAAGAGGAGGAAGAAGATAGGGGGCAGGTTCTCCCCGACAGGTGGGAGCCCGCACCCCCGTCACCGAAGGCGACTCCGGTGGCAAGAGAATCATCACCTGGGGCGGGCGCAGGGGTGCCCGCCGCCGGGCGGTCTACGGCGGAGGTGGCGCGGGCCGCGGAGACGCCGGCGTGCGCCGCGGAGGGCGCCCGCGCATGCGGCGGAGCCCGCGCGCGCGGTGGAGGCGGCGGTGAAGGCGCGGCGGGCGCGCGCGCGGCCGCGCCGGCCGCGCCCGCTGTTGACGGTTATTAATTGTATCAAAGTTCGTTCGTGACTCGCAAGCGTACAAGTCTCCCGTCATAGTCAAGGGACCCTTCTTCCCTCGAGTGGTGAACCCAAGGTATCGAATCCGTGGAACAAATGTGTGACGCAAGACTTAATTTATTAAAGCCAAATAACTTCAATATTCGATAAAAGACCTAATGCATCTAAGTTAAAGACACAAAACAGATCTAATCTACTAAAAACCGGAGAAAACAAAGTAAGATTGGGTAGATAAACCGATCTAGAGGGATCGGGGTAAGCCTTTTTGTTGAAGTTCCAAGCAAGAGAAGAAGTAGCAAATCGAATCTTAATAGAAGCTTCTTTAAATCGTGGTTTCCCGTCCAAATCCGAAAACATCCGCCTTTCGAGACCCCCGTTCTGTCACAACGTATCCCTATTCATGCGGGGAGCTTAGGGCGAGTCAAAAGACAAGTCGAGATTCTCTCGGAAGATTCGGCGTGTACCTCTAGCCACCGTGGCTACAAGAACACCATATGTAATCTATCGTACGAATAGAATTGGAATAAGCAAAGCCGATCGAAAAACGAAATCTTCGAGGAAACACTTGATCACTGGGAAAAGATTCAACTTGATAATTCAACTATGACAATGATACATACACAAGATCACCACCGGGATCCTTCCTTGATCTTGCTTCTAGCTCCGGGAACTCCGACGTGGTCTTCCTTGCAAGGTTCCCACGTCGGCTAGGGGAACCCTAGTCAACTAGCTCGACCCTCTCCTCTCCGAGATGGTGTCCCTCTCTTCTCTCGCTTCTCGGCGGCCGAAGACGAAATCTTCTCCCGCGTGGCTCTCGGTCGGGGGACTATAAATAGCCCGATTGGCGGCTAGGGCAAAGGAGGGCGAAATTGGGCCCAAAATGGGCACGGGCCGGCCCGGACGGGCCGGCGGCCCGGGCCCATTTAGGCCCAGCCCGTGGGCTCCTTTGCCCGACGTCGGTTCCCTTGCTTCCTGGATGTTTCCCCCTTCTGCATGTAGGTCCATGTCATCGGTTTCTCTTCGAATTGGACTCAACTCCTTGTCTTGCAAGATTCAGCACTTTTCTGGTCAGGTCCCTGGAGTCTGTCGTCTTCTCGGATCAAGTCCCCGGCTTCTTGGAGTTAAGTTTGCTTCATTGCATGACTTGTTCAGGGCTTCAAGGTCTTGTCATGAGGTGCTTGATGAACTTATCCCGAAAGTCTTGCATTCAACACTAAAACCCTGCATAAACATTAAACTCCAAAACCGACATGCACACGTGAACTTGTTATACCACGGGGGTTAGTACCAATGGATAAGGTATAAAACTCATGCCAACACCGAAGGTAAACTCATGGCTAGGTTGACGGATTTTCACCGTCAACATCTCCCCCATGCTTAAACCTTGCTCGTCCTCGAGTAAGCCTTCGATGGATATCATCATTGCTAAACAATGTTTAAACTTTGCACTTGATTACACATGAGAAAACATAATGCTCTCAAAATTTTAATTCATTAAAGTTCCATAATGTACTAGCCTTCATCTCTACGGAGGGTAGATTCTTTTTAAGCTTATCCCACAAGTATTAACATGCTCACAAAGTTTTAAATAGATC
The DNA here is from genome assembly GCA_947561735.1 of Cenchrus americanus. Taxonomy (NCBI): domain Eukaryota; kingdom Viridiplantae; phylum Streptophyta; class Magnoliopsida; order Poales; family Poaceae; genus Cenchrus; species Cenchrus americanus. The sequence goes on along the minus strand of OX387240.1, from coordinate 3,239,568 downwards.
TCAGAATTTTTGAAATGAAGATCGAGATGAAGAAAAAGCTAAACCAAATTCACAAATTTAAATCATCTCGTGTATTGCTCATAAACTCTCATCTCACTTGTCTCTCAAGCCTATATATTCTACTCCTTTCCCTCTCATATATATGTGGTAGGCTTTATATGGAGCTTTGGGAAAGTTTAGTCCTAACAAGATTTTATAAATGAGGTATTGTCAAAACAAGACAAGCTTCTCATGGTCTTACCGAGACTCGTCAAAAAGGTCATTGGAAAATAATGTTAAATCAAGGAGGGGAAAGAGAAAAATACACACACTTTTAGATAAGTGGACATGTGCAAATGGCAAAGAGTGATCCCGAGGCACAAAAGAAGTCCTCGTTATCGGATTGCACATGGTTGGAAAATGAGAACGGATCTTTTTAACTTGAAGCCTTGAATGCACTCTTAGAGAACCGGGGAGTTCACTTTACGCACATATATATTTTTCTCTTTCTCATATTTCTCATTCTTTTCTTTCTTTCTTTCTTTCTTTCTTTCTTTCTTATATATATATATTTTTTTTCCTTGAAAGTCATGAATATCGCTGGATTTTTTTTTTCTTTCATCATCATTTTTTTAAAAATATTCCCCTTTGAACTCTAAAACTGCACCGTACCTACCTCCTCCCCCATGCTTAGACGTTGCTCGTCCTCGAGCAAAGAGGCGAAAAATAAGGTAGGTACCGGAGATATTTTTCCTTGGAGAGATACTTGAAATCTTCAACGTTGGCACCGTCTTGCGATCTTCCTTGAATTGATGATCCATTCTCAACGATAGGTTGTGGTCAAGGAGGTAATCACAAAAGATGATATTTGGTTTAAGGGTGGATATCCGGCGAAGTTTGTGAGATCACCGATGCGGGGATACACAATGCACGGATAAAAGGCTAGCAAAAAGATAGATACGCAAAAACGGAATGACCAGCTTCTTAGTCTCGGGCCAGAGAAATCATGGCCTGCAATAACTCACTCAAAAATAAATCTTGTACACTAAGGTTTATGCACTCAAATATATATAAGGCTTTGGATAGATTGAGCAACACACAAGTGATATTTGTGACAAGGTTAGCAATATTTTTGAGCATAAAAGACATCTTTAATCTATTCATAACTTGAGAGCACATAAAACACTATGGGTCTTTATTTTAATCATAACCTCCGCTGAAAATTAAGCTAGCATTTAAATAAATTCAGATCTGTATTTTTAAGAGAGCACTAGCTTAAACATGCATAAATCGATTACAAAGATGAACAAAGCTGCAATTTTAATCATATATCATCATGGCACGAATTTTGTAACTTTTCCAATGATATAATCAAGGTGGTGTCTTTATTAATGGTGACATCAAGTTGAAATACAAACTGAAAATAAACAAACATGCTTGCTGAAATTTAAATAAAAAAAACAGAAAATACTACGCAAACACACATAAGTAAAAGCTGAAAATTACAGAGAAAAAGAGAAGAAAAGAAAACTAAAGTTCCTAAATCTTCTAGTCCTCCGCCGGTGGTTGATGTTGATAGTCTTGATAATAATACCCTTGCTCATAATATGGTTGGACACTTCCTCCGACGAATTGATTTGGCTCCACAAGGTGAAGGCGTCCAAGTTCAAAGGCAATATTTGCGTTGCCTTCACCGAGTTGAGCTGCGTTAGCTTGGATGGCTGCGATGTTTTGAGCATTTCTTGCAGCATACCCTCCAATAATGGCCATGCTTTGTTGTGGTTGGGGATGATGAGCGTAGGACTCCGCGAAGTTAGCGTTGGGCACAACATAATTTTGTGGGGGTACCGGTGCACCCCCCCCATGCTTGTTGTTGTGACCCTCCGTAATAACTTGGCGGAGGAGGGACCCCGCCGAATGGTTGCACACTGGGTTGTGCTCCACTCGCTTGTGCGGAGGATGTTCCCTCCTCTACGATTCTTCCTCTTTTGTTCTTCCATGCAGGGACAAGTAGTCCCTCTTCCAACCAATCTTCCCTTCCTTCGGTGAAAAGCCTAAGCCTCTCATTGGGAAGGGGTAGGTTCACTATGGCCAACCGATAACCTCCTCTCTCATCTCCACTAATGTACTTGCCTTGCCGCAAATACTCAAAACCGAGAGAGGTACCACGCAAAAGGTGAGCGGGGTTTCTTGCGATCCCCGGCCGCAAGGAAAAGGCCAACATGGAGAGGTAACACCCCGAACCAATATTACCCGCCCCCGATGTTGCTTCACAACACCAACGGTTGATCATGAGGTAAGAGGGGTCAATTGGCTGCCTGGCAATTAAAGCCGAGTATAGCCAATTCAACTCCGTGTCGGTCACCTTTGTTTCCTTCATCCTCCCCAATACCCTCTTGCACATCCAAGAGTGAAATATCCGGATAATGGGTTGCGGATGCAATTGCGTTGTTGATGGGCTTCTCCGGAGATCATGTTCCAAAATCCCGCCAACATGCCGGGTGGCACGTCAACTTTCTCCGGAGCTCCCTTGTGGAATCCAAGCAGCTCCCTAACGTGCTCGTAGGGAACCACTTGTTCGATTCCCTCCAAACGGAATGACAAGCTTTGCACCCCATCATCATCAACGATGGGTGCAATAGTCATCAAAATTTCCAAGGCGTAACCCAAATGGGTGTCCACCGATATTCCGTTGGAGAACTGCACCCATCCGAGGTGCCCCAACATGTAGTATATGTCGGTGCAAAAACCCAAGGTGTAGAGTGCTTGGTCGTCGAACTCGACGTTCGGCACAAGCCTCTTCTCAAGATTGGCGAGCCTCTCCTCCTCCTCCACCGACAAGATGATGAAGTCGTACGAAGATTGTGTCGGGGTGTAAGGAGGTGGTGCGGTTGAGCGAGTCGATCGTCGTGGTGGCGCGGGCTGCTCCTCCGTGTGACCACGAGGTTCGGTGAACCTCATGGAAGTGCTTCTCGCAGCCCTCATACCACCAAGGAGGAGAGCGTCGTTCCTCCTCGGTGGTGCCGTGTCCGTCTCCATGCTCCGGGGAGACTCGGAAACCTAGTGCCTCCTCGAAGACGTGGTTGATGACGGCTTGGACGACGACGAACTCTTCTTCTTGGAGAAGAGACTTGTGGTCTTCTTCCACATGGTTGCTGCACTCTTTCTTCAACTAAAATTCCGGGTTGCAACCGGTAAACTAGGTACTTAAACTCTTTGCTTCGGATGTGGACTTTGAGTGGATTAAGGGTGTGGATTTTTTTCTTGAGCTATCAAGCTTGGGATGGTTGGCTAAGTCTACGGAGGTTCTGAGCACACAAACTTGAACACACAAACAAGGGAAGGAGAGGGAAGCTTGCTGCGCGAAAAACGGGAGCCGGGGGGCTCCTTAAATAGGGCAGGCCGGCCGGCCTGGGCCGGCCGGCCCGGGGGTCCTCCGGTTCCTCCCCGCCGCGTCTTTCTCCCAGCACGATCGTTTCGCCTCTACAACTTTCCTGCCCGCGTGCTCCACGAGTTGCACCGCCCAAACGCTCTTGTCCACTCCTTTTCTTGAATTATTGGTCCTCCCACTTGATGCTCCATGCTTTGGGTCATGTCCATGCTCCCTAGCTCCACTTGCTTCACATGCCACCATGAAAATCCTGCAAAGTTGATGCTTGCTGCCCACCATGCTTGTCCTTTGCATGTGGAATTGGTGAAAGTTGATAAAAGGGAATCCAATGGTGCATGCATGATTAATTCAAACAAGTTGCCTCCATTTAGGTGTGTTTAAGGTTAAGCACTCCTCTAATTCGAAATTTAAAATATTTTTCAGAGCCATGCAAGAGCTCAAGCATAATTTTAGAGAAGTTTTTAAACCATTAAAAACAAATGTAAGTCTAAAATATTTTTCGACTACGTTGATTTCGGTCTCACCGGTATAGTTTGCTTTCATCGGTTGAGAGCGAACGTTTACCCGGCTTGATCATGGGGGCATAGGTTTAGGTTCTAATTTTGGCTAAATAAGAAAGATTTTGAATAAAACAAAATTAGAATAGGCTTAGAAAAATTCTAATCCTAGAGAAACCAAGGATAAAGATTTTTAAAACCAACCAAAAGCTTTGATTTCTAGGTTCACGCGAGTCCTACCACGTGCTGAATTTTATTAACACTTAAACATAAATCGTGGCTCTACTCGTGTGGTTTTAGCATGAAAAATAAGTCAACCTCAGCACCATAATGAGGGTGAAAGGTTGAGTTAAGGTTCTGAAATTATTTGGTTGGGGGGGGGGGGGTTCTCGAAAAGAAAAGAATCAAACAAGCACATAGGAGGGTTCATGCAAAGGGTTTATGATAAAGCAAACATTCAATCAAGAATTATGTCTCTAATATTGTTCAACCACTTCTAAGTCTAATGTCTTTGCGTAGTAAAACTCAAAAACTGAATTATTAAAAATACTCGAAAAACCTGGAATCGGGTTGTCCTCCCGGTAGCTTATTCTTGACTCGACGAAACGGGTTGCCTCCCGCCTAGCGCTTCGTTTATAGTCTATAGCTAGACTTCTTCACTTGATTACTCCGGATCAACGCTCTTCGCGGGCGTTGCAATCTTGGGTACCCACTTCCGCACCATCTTGGGCGCGGGCTTGTCTTTTGGCTTAGCTGGCTTAGTCATTTTTTTGGTCTTCACATGCGGCTTCTCTTCCTTTGTCTTGACGGATGCAACACCTTCTTTGATTTTCGTTACGTTCACTTTTTTCGGCTCCTTCTTCTTTTTCAGCCCCTCCGTTTGTTTTGGTTCTACCTTCACTCCAATCATGTTGCATGCCTCAATCCTTGGACGGAACTTGAAGGAACTCTTTTCTCCGTTGACATCGAACATGATCTCCCCCTTGCCAACATCAATAGTAGCTCCCACGGTCTTGAGGAACGGCCTCCCTAGGATGAGCGGCGGCTTCTCCCTCTCTCCCATCTCGAGCACAACGAAGTCGACGGGGATGAAGTGGTGTCCAATCTTCACGGGTACATCTTCAGCAATGCCCAAGGGATAGCGAATGGAGTTGTCACCCAACTCCAAACATATTCCCGTAGGCTCCATCGGTAGGCGTAGCTTCTCGAACACATACCTCGGCATGACACTCACACTAGCTCCAAGGTCGCATAACGCCTTCTCGAAGTTGAAAGAACCAACTGAACATGGAATTGTAGGGCACCCGTGGTCTTTTTGCTTCTCTAGCCCATAAGCAATGGCTGCACTACACTCCTCGGACATCTTGACATGATCTACCCCGAGTGTTGCTATCTCATATTTATTTGAAAGTATGTCTTTAAAGTAACGAGAATATGTAGGTACTTGTAGGGCATCTAGTAATGGCATGTTGATGCTAAGTCTACGCACAACTTCCACAAACTTCTCAAAGTGGTTGTCAAGTTTACCTCGGAAGTAGCGTGGCTTGAGTTGCGGTATCCTCGTGTCTTCCTCCGGTATCTCGAATTCGGGTTCCTCGGTGACGATCCCCGTAACCTTCTCTTTAGCAACCCCTTCCACCTCGGTGGATGGTTTAAGCTTCCTTGCTCCCGCGGAACGTTCCGGATCTTCGGTCTCCTTCCCCGAACGCGTTTGAATGGCCTTCGCCGATTCGGGACATTTGGGTTGTCCGGAAGCTTCCCTTCATCATTAGTGAGGCGCCCCGCAAGTTGTCCAACTTGCGTCTCGAGCATCTTCATCATGTTGAGCACTTGATGATTGGAACTTCCGACCTCCGTCACTTTGCTATCGATGTTCTCCAACACCTTGTCTATGGTCTTGAACTTGGTGACGGTGTCCTTGTTGATCTTAGCTTGCTCATCCATGAACTCCTTCAATTGTATCCGAAGCGGAACCGCGTTAGGAATAGATGAGCTTGCATTAAATTGAGGCCTACCTTGCCCGTAGCGGAAGTTTGGCAATTCTCCCTTCCTCATGTAGTCGAGCACTTTGGCTTCCTCCGGACAATCTTTGCGGACATGGCCATACTCTCCACATTCTTCGCATGTGGACCTTGCTTCGGCGGCCTTCAAGTCTTGAGCCTCTTTCTTTTCCACCTCCATCTTCTCCAACCTCCTCATGAGCGAGTCGATCTTGCCTTCAAGTATGTCTTCCTTCTCCACTTGCAAGACTCCTTTGACGTTCCCCATGGGTTGAGCCGGATGCAGGCGCCCGGATGACGCCCACGTGTCATTATCCGCGACCTTCTTGAATAGCGTGAAAGCTTCTGTTGGTGTGAGCTCGATGATAGATCCTCCCGCTGATGCATCGATGATCGTCCTTGACGCCATGGTGAGTCCTTGATAGAACTTTTGCACGAGGTCTTCTTTCGGGAACTTGTGATGTGGAACCGCCCGGTGTACTCGTTGAAGCGCTCGAATGCCTCCGAGATAGTTTCCGTAGGATATTGAACAAAGGTGGCAATCTTATTACGCAAGCTTTGAGTTTTACCCGGTGAGTAGTATTCCTTCATGAAAGCCTTCATCAACGTGTTCCAATTTTGCACCGTCTCCGCCGGTTGAGAGTGGAACCATTGCAAAGCCTTCCCGAGTAGTGAGAACGGAAAAAGCCTTGCCCTCATTTGATCTTGAGTCACCCCATCCATGTTGAAAGTCGACATAGTTGAATGAATGCTTGGAGGTGAAGGTTCGGATCCTCTTTGCCGGTGAAGGGTGAATGTTGCACCATGCGGATTGTTGAGGTCTTGATCTCGAACGGTCTTCCGATCTCCTCGAGGTTCAAGATTGGTAGGTCGATGATGTCGGGGTGCATAGCTCCCCAATCTTGCGTTCTTCCGGTGGTTGGTCACCCATTGGTGGAGGTCGATTCTCCCGCGGACTTTGAGGTGGTGAATTCTTCGGAGATTCCTGCGATCCTTTGTCTTCCGACTCCGAATCTACAAAATCCGGCTTTTTAGCTTGATGTGCTTCGCGTCTCCTTAGCACCGTAAAGTTTTTCTCGGATCATCCACAAAATTATTGGGTTTGTTGGAGAGGTAGCCGTCCATCTCCTGTTAGGGTTAGCAATAAACAAAGTATGCAAAAAAACTAGAAAACAAAACAAATCTATAAAGACTAGAGTTAGACAAACTAGATTAGATGTATTTTGAGGATGATCAAAATTTAGTAGATGCAAAAATAAAACAAAATCAGTACTGAAAATTACAAAAAAAGCAATAAAAAATCAAATCTTGATCACTTGTTCCCCGGCAACGGCGCCAGAAAAAGGGGCTTGTTGACGGTTATTAATTGTATCAAAGTTCGTTCGTGACTCGCAAGCGTACAAGTCTCCCGTCGTAGTCAAGGGACCCTTCTTCCCTCGAGTGGTGAACCCAAGGTATCGAATCCGTGGAACAAATGTGTGACGCAAGACTTAATTTATTAAAGCCAAATAACTTCAATATTCGATAAAAGACCTAATGCATCTAAGTTAAAGACACAAAACAGATCTAATCTACTAAAAAACCGGAGAAAACAAAGTAAGATTGGGTAGATAAACCGATCTAGAGGGATCGGGGTAAGCCTTTTTGTTGAAGTTCCAAGCAAGAGAAGAAGTAGCAAATCGAATCTTAATAGAAGCTTCTTTAAATCGTGGTTTCCCGTCCAAATCCGAAAACATCCGCCTTTCGAGACCCCCGTTCTGTCACAACGTATCCCTATTCATGCGGGGAGCTTAGGGCGAGTCAAAAGACAAGTCGAGATTCTCTCGGAAGATCCGGCGTGTACCTCTAGCCACCGCGGCTACAAGAACACCCTATGTAATCTATCGTACGAATAGAATTGGAATAAGCAAAGCCGATCGAAAAACGAAATCTTCGAGGAAACACTTGATCGCTGGGAAAAGATTCAACTTGATAATTCAACTATGCCAATGATACATACACAAGATCACCACCGGGATCCTTCCTTGATCTTGCTTCTAGCTCCGGGAACTCCGACGTGGTCTTCCTTGCAAGGTTCCCACGTCGGCTAGGGGAACCCTAGTCAACTAGCTCGACCCTCTCCTCTCCGAGATGGTGTCCCTCTCTTCTCTGCTTCTCGGCGGCCGAAGACGAAATCTTCTCTCGTGGCTCTCGGTCGGGGGACTATAAATAGCCCGATTGGCGGTTAGGGCAAAGGAGGGCGAAATTGGGCCCAAAATGGGCACGGGCCGACCGGATCGGGCCGGCCGGCCCGGGCCCATTTAGGCCCCGGCCCCGTGGGCTCCTTTGCCCGACGTCGGTTCCCTTGCTTCCCGGATGTTTCCCCCTTCGCATGTAGGTCCATGTCGTCGGTTTCTCTCCGAATTGGACTCAACTCCTTGTCTTGCAAGATTCGGCACTTTTCCGGTCGGGTCCCCGGAGTCCGTCGTCTTCTCGGATCAAGTCCCCGGCTTCTTGGAGTTAAGTTTGCTTCATTGCATGACTTGTTCGGGGCTTCAAGGTCTTGTCATGAGGTGCTTGATGAACTTATCCCGAAAGTCTTGCATTCAACACTAAAACCCTGCATAAACATTAAACTCCAAAACCGACATGCACACGTGAACTTGTTATACCATGGGGGTTAGTACCAATGGATAAGGTATAAAACTCATGCCAACACCGAAGGTAAACTCATGGCTAGGTTGACGGATTTTCACCGTCAACACCCGCGACGTCGGCGGGTGCCTCGAGGAAGAGGAGGCGGGCCTTCTCCTCCTTGCGGTAAGGAGTTGCCCTTCGAGGGGTCGTGTGCTAGATAGGCGGGGATTTGACGTTTGGTTCTCGTGTTTGCAGGGTAACGCCAACCGTACCCCCCCTCGCGGTAGCCAAGGTGCTGAGGGTGGATGCGTCCGCCCCAACCAGGCGGCGCTCGTCAAGGGCGTCGCGGGCGGCCGTAAGCATGGTGGCGATGGCGAGCGGGGGCTCACAAGACGCGGTCGAAGCCTCGGGGCCGGCGGTCGCGAGAGGCACGGCGAGCGCCGACCGCGGCGGAGGCGCGGCGGTGGCGGAGGCACGGCGGAGGCGCCGATCCCGTGGTGCGGCCGGCGACATCGGCCGTGGAGGCGCGTCCGGCACCGGTGGCCGGCCGAGGCGCGGCGGAGACGGCGGTTGTAGCGCCGCGGCGGGAGCCGCCGGCCACGGTGGCGCGGTCGGAGGCAGCCGTGGTGGTGCAGCAGGAGCCCGCCCTCGCCGGCAGCTCCCAGGCGACGGCGGTGGAGATCCCTGACGACGATGTCCCTCCGCCTGGGTGGGATCAGTGGGCAAGCCTACCCACACCAGCCCCCGAGCCCCAGGCGGGGGCGCTTGTGAAAAGGTGGGACGGTCACGTGGTGGCCGGGGGTCCGAGGCATGGCGTCAAGGCTTCTTCGTCCCGCGCCGGCCCCCCTGCCTCGGGCGAGGAGCGCGTCGATGCGCCGCCTCCCACTTCCCCGACACCCAAGAGGAGTGTTGGGGAATTCAGGAAAACCCGTCACCCTCGAAACGTTGAGTTTGACAAAGTTCTTGAGATATGCTTTTCAGGAACGGGGAATTCACGATTTTCGAGAATCAGGGGCTTACGAAGCTTCAGATTCACGAACATGCGAATTTCGGGGGTCTTGTTAAAGACAAGACGTGGAGTCACGAACACGCAGGAGCCCGGAACCTCAAGCTGGCGGAGGCGCGAACCTTGAAGGGCGGCTGATTCGGGAATCTATCGGGAATCCAGTTCGGAAGTCATGCATGGAGATATTCACGAACCGGCGAAGAAGCAAAGTCAAAGTTGTCGTCCCAAAAAGTCCGGGTTTTGAGTGTGAACTGGTGGCAGGCTTGTAAATATGTTAGATGAAAAAGACGTTCTTGTATGTGTTCACATTAGGAATATTCTTTGAGCTTGAGGGCGTTTTAGGAATGTAAAAGTCCCTTCATCTCCCTATAAAAGGGGGCGCGAGGGCACGTGTAAACGGATTCAGATTTTTGGGAACTTGTGCAATCGACCGGGAGAATCATTGTCTCTCAGTGCCCCTACTCTGTGTTCGAACGTGTTAAGAACTCTCTCTCTCTCGTGTTTGGGAAATCATCCGAATTTTTCGGGTAACCCCCCAACATTGGCGCCCACCGTGTTTCAGCCGAAGAAAAGCTCACGATGCCACCACAGAAGAAATCCAAGAAGAACGTTCCGGCAGAGACAAATCAAGATGACCACCATCCTCCTCAAAGGAATGAAACCTCTTTCGTTCCTGAACCTTCTAACACAACAGATCAAGAGCGGAGAGCAAAGCTCGAAGCTCTGATGAAGGCAAGAGCAGAGAAGACGGCTCACACCCAAGAACAACCTGCTGAACAGCAAGAATTTGAGAATGTCGATGATGATGATGACACCATAGACAGAGAGCTAGAAAGGGTTCAGCAAAAGATACAGCAATTGCAGAAAGACAAGGAAAGATTCACAAGTGAATTGCAAGCGAAAAGAAAGATCTCCGAAAAGTTAGAACAACTAAACAAAGCAAAAGAACAAATTGAAGTGATACAGAGAGAAATCGATGAGATGAAAGAACAAGAGAACAGTTCCCTATGGCAGGAATCACCACACCAGAACTCTGGGCCAGCAAGAGAATCCCCGAAAGAAAACTTCTTCGCGGGAAACGGAATCTCACACTTCGTGGATTCTGAGTCGCCGCTGTCTATTGGGCTGTAAACAGCACCTTGGCCGCCGAAGTTCAAGCCCGTCTCTCTCCCGAAATATAACGGCTTCGGAAACTCTAGGCAATTCCTCATGAGATATGAATCAGCTGTGAATTCAGGAGGAGGGGATGATGTTGCACTGGCCAAATCCTTCATCATTGCTTGCGAACGACCAGTACTGAATTGGTACTCCTTGCTGCCTCCACACTCAGTCTACAGCTGGGTAGATCTCAAGACAAAGCTCATGCAAGCATTTCAGATGTTCCACGACACAACTGCTGAAGCATCAGATTTGTACAACTGCAAGAAGAAAGACAAAGAGCCACTGCGGAACTTCGTGAGAAGTTTCATGCAGCAAAGATCCCAAATCCCCGAAGCTGATGAAAAAACAACAATTAATGCGTTAATCAAGGGCCTCACTCCAGGGCCAACAACTTCACATCTCACTAGAAAGAAACCCAAGACGGTTGAGGAACTTTTTCGTGAATTGGAAGAATACATCTTGTCTGATGATGACCATCGCAAGAGAGTAGCCGAGCGGAACGAGGCAAGGCAGGGCAGCAGAGAGATGACATGGAGAGCACAATCCCAGCATCCGCGAAATGTCAACAATGTCAGAAATCCACAACCTGAGCAAAGCAGCAGGCCAAGCACCAAAGGAGGGTTCATTCCCAGAGGAAGGGGGAGAGGAAGAGGACCCCCGAGACCTACGAACCATAACCCGAAAGATCCTTACTTCTATTGCTAGTATCATGGGAGGGGCCACAGCACCGAAGGGTGCCCAGAAACGAAGAAGAACATGGCAAGAATTCAACAAGAAAAAGCGCTAATGAGCATCGCATTATCAATGCTAAGCCAATTTCACCTGAATTTTTGGCAGCCGCAATTCGCGAACTCACAGTCAAGTTCTTTTCCAGTTCAGCAATTCCCGCAACCACAGTCATCGTGGCAGCCGTTGTCGGTGCGGAATGTGGTCCCGACATTAACCAGTAATAAGCGCCATGGTCTATCCCTCAATGGTCGATGCTAAGCAACTAAAGACACAAGATTTATCCTGGTTCTGGCCGGAGGCCGTACGTCCAGCAGTGGTGTGCTCGGGGCACTATATTGCTCAGCACCGGGGTGCCTGTAGTGGGGCGGCTACAAGCAAGGCGGGAGACGAGGCGTGGCCTCCAAGTCCCTGGCGAAGTGGCTGACGATGTTGTGGGAGAATTGGGGAGCGTGTGTGTGGTTGTTTTTCAGTATTCGTGTGTCGATGTCCCCTGCGGCAGGGGGAGTTCACCTTCCTTTTATAGGCCAAGGAGAGGGTGAATTACAAGTATGCCACATCATTCAGCTACATGGGGAGGTATGGCCTGCGCCGCCGCAGAGTTGGCGGCTGCCTTGACGGTCCTTGCCATGATCTAGTCATCATGGCGCGTCTTGTACCCGAGCAGTGACAGCTTCGAGGGTCGGGGCGTAGTGGTTGACCGTGGCATCCTCAGGCGGGCTCGAGGTAGTCGTTGACGTTGATCCGTACGGGGTACAGCGGCAAGCGTGGCGGCGTCCCTTCCCCGCGCGCCTTACAGCACCGGAGTGGTCGCAACAGTGCATGGCGTCGTGCTGCGAGCACGGGGGCGGCCGCACGGGACCAACAGTGGCGGGGATGGTGTCCCGCCGGCCTACCGTCATGATTTGGCCCTGCAGGTTCACGAGAAAGCGTTTCGAGGGTGCAGCCGGCCCCCCTTCGAGGGCACGGCGCGTTAGCCGTACGGGAGTAGGCGGTGCAGTGTCACGGGGCTGACACCGGCCGTATCGCACAGTCCCCCACAGTAGTGGGGATGGGTTCCCCTAGGGAGTTGGTGCAACAGGGCCGGGGCATGATTCCCAGGCGCATGATGGCGCTGCCCTGCCACGTCAGAACATTAAATACCCGTACCCGCGTGCGGGGGCGGGCGTGCTCGTGACGAGGCCTCGAGCGAGGCGGAGATGAACCCTCGAGCGAGGCGGAGCCCGCTCGAGGGAGGCGTGGTCCCTCGAGCGGGGCGGAGCCCGCTCGAGGGAGCCCTCGACCGGGCCACTCCTATGGGCCGTGGGGGCCACCACGGTGTGGGCCGGTCCTTGGGTGCGTGCTTTAAGTGAGAGATGTCTTGTTTCGGTTTTTTGCAGGTTTTAAGCAGGATTCCCCTGGTTGTTTTAGGGGACCCTCCGGGCTGTCCCCGACAGTAGCCCCCGAGCATCTGCGGGCGTGCCGTCCAGGCTCCCGCAGATGCTGGAACCTATTCATAGGACATCCTTCCCCCTGGTTGCTAAAGCCTTACGTGGGGCCGCGTCTAGCCCCCGAACCTGGTCAGTGGGCGTGATGCATATTTCAGCCGGCTTCGGTGACGCACGCGCGACTGGCACTGTCCGCGGCCGGTGCAAGCGAGGAGGTGTAGCTGTGCGTCGAGCCCCCGAGCCTGGGCCCGTTCAAGGCGATCGGGGCGAGCTCTCCGTCTTGTTTTTAACGCGCCCTCGTTGTCCCTCTGCGGGACGGAGGGTGAGGTTTCCGCAACCCCCATCGATCGGGTCGCGGATTGCGGATTCCTCATGGAGCTGTTAGTGGGTGGTTCGAGTGGACGCCCATGCCCCGTTCGATAAGGGTAGGCTGCACGGTCCGGAGACACGTCCATTAAAGCGCTTGCGTGGGTTTGCTAGGTGGGGCTCGGTCCCATTCGCTAGGGACCGAGGGCGCGGAAGCTCTCCCTCGGTGGGATCCCCCCGGCTAGCTGCCCTCGCTGGCTCTCGAACACGACATGTGGGGCACCCTCGAACCAGCGGGCTCGAGGAAAGGCTCGAATGTGCGTGCCCTCGTCGTCCCTGACTCTGGTGATTTGGGGCGCCTGTTCGAACCCGTCGAGGGTCAGGCTTCGAACCTCTGATCAGTAGGGCCATGCGGGGTAGTAGCTAGGCGCTCCTGTCTTCGCATATGCAGGTTTCGAGGGTCCCTGATCGTGTCAGCCCTCGAACCGCTGATCAGTAGAGTTGTGCGGGGTGGCAGCTAGGCGCTCCCGTCTTTGCATCTGCAGGTTTCGAGGGTCCCTGATCGTGTCAGCCCTCGAACCGCTGATCAGTAATTATCGTGTATCGAGGGCACCTGCGGTGCCTGTTTATTTCAAACGGGCTCCGAGGTTACCGGCCGATGTTTGCACCCTTTGAGGGTCGAATTTTTCTGAGCTAGGGGCTCGGGCCGCTCGAGGGTCTTCCTTACTTAGTAAGGGACCGGGCCATTTAATGCTCGCAGTCGCGACTGTAGTCTCGCACAGCGGGCGCGCCTTTTTAGGTGATGCGGCCACGCGCGTAGTGGGCGGTGTGGGCAGGCGGATATGACCGCCTGCCACGGCCTTCCGGTTTCTACGCCGTGATGATGGCCTGCGAGCGGTTGCGTGGCCGCCGCGGTCGTGGTGGGGCCCGTCCGTCAGCGAGGGAACATTCCACCTGCAGTTAATGCGCGCGGGACGCACGCTCCGGAGAGCACGCCTGCAGCCTATAAATCCGATGAGAGGGGAAACAGAGGTTTTTACCTTAGCATTCGCCATTCTTGCTCCTTGCGCCCCAGCCCCCGAGTCGTTCTTGCCATCACACCTTTCCCCTTTCGGAGCTCTTCTTGTTCCTTGTCCTTCGCTTCTTCGCCCGCTCGCATGGCGCCCCAGCAGCCTCTCATCATCATCTACCCGTTGGCGTGGGAGCGCTCGACGGTGACGTGGCTGGCCCTGAACCAGCTGGTAACCGCTGGTCAGCTGGCGGCGAACGAGGACGGACAACCGGCCGATTGGATTATGCCGTCGGGAAGGGAGCTAGCGCCCAACCCTCTGAGCAGCTACGTGGTCAGCTTCGTCCGCTTCCACGAGTGAGGCTTCATGGCGCCGGCGAGCCGTTTTATGCGGGCTCTCTGCCACCACTACGGCGTGGAGCTCCACAACTTCGCGCCGAACGCAATCTCGCAGGCGGCCACGTTCGTCGGCGTCTGCGAGGGCTTCCTTGGGATCCCGGTGAATTGGGATCTCTGGGTTCACCTTTTCCGCGGGGAGCTGTTCACGCTGTCGACGTCGGAGCAGTGGACCCGCCGCGCGGTGCGTGCCGGCGGCCTGTCGCTCGCCGTGCGGAGCCAGCGCAAAGACGACTATATCCCCTGCACGATGACGACCAACAATGCAGGCTGGGAGCAGGGGTGGTTCTATCTTCGCAACGACGAGCCCGGCCTCCCCCCTTACACCGGTTTGGTGCTCCGGGAGAGGCCCGCCTCCTGGCACCACGGGGTGTCTCCACCCCAGCACCAGAAGCGGTTGGACTCGCTCCTGGCTACGCTGAGGGATCTGACGGGCCGTGGGCTGACCGCGGAAGTCGTCCTCGCCCACCTCCACCATCGATGGATCGTCCCTTTGATGGATAGGCCGCTCCGCATCTTCGAGATGACCGAGGCGGCGGACCCGTCGCATTGGCGAGGTCGCGGACGCTGCAGAGTCCCCTCCTGCGGGATTACACGGCTACCCGGGCGCGGAGCGCCATCGACCCCAAGTCCGCGCGCACCGACGGGTCCCTGTGGGATCTTGAGATGTTGCCCACCGACAAGCTGGTGAGTGGAGTTCTTGATTTTGTTTTCGATTTTGCCAGTTCCCCGAGTTGTTGTCGCATTTTAATGTTTCGCCTGCAGTTCGTGAGCATGAGCGCTGCTAAGTCTGAGCCGCCCACTCCCTGCTCTCGCGCACTCACGCGCGCGGCGCAGCAGCAAGAGCGGGAGCGAGTGGCTCGCAAGAGGGAGCGTGCGACGCGGCACAGGGAGCACCGCGAGCGGAGGAGCGAGGAGTACCGGCTGCGCGGCGGCGAGGGGGCTCTCCTCGCCGGGGACCGAAGAGTACTCGTCGTCGGGCGAGGAGGAGGAAGAGGAGGAAGAGGTTAGGGGGCAGGCCCTCCCCAATAGGTGGGAGCACTCGCACCCCGATCCACCGGGCCGGCTCCGGTGGCGGGCGCCGGCATCGCCCGGGGCGGGCGCGGAGGCGCCCGCCACCGGGCGGGTCGGCCGACGGGGGGGCCGCGCGGGCCGCGGAGGCGTCGGCGCGCGCCCGGAGGCGCGCGCGGCGGAGGTGGCCGGAGGCACCGCGGCGGCGGCCGCGCCGGCCGCGCCCGCATTGTCAGCGGGGACCTCGAGGAAGAGGAAGCACGCCTTCTCCTCTTCGAGGTAAGGAGTTATCTTTTGAGAGATTGTGTGCCCGATAGGCGGGAATTTAACGGTTTGCTTGCGTTTCCGCAGGGTGGTGCCAACTGTTCCTCCCCTCGCACCGGCCAAGGTGTTCAGGGCGGACGCGTCCATTCCCACCCGGCGGCGTTCGTCACGGGCGCCGCGAGCGGGAGCGAGCGCGGCGGTGGCGGCGGGCGAGGGCTCGCGGAGCGCGGCCGGGGACTCCCGAGGCCACAACCGGTGGTTTCTCCCGCCGTTCCGCGGCCGGCGGCCGTCGAGGAGCGGCGAGCGCCGGTCGTGGCGGAGGCGCGGCATGCGACGGCCGTGGTGGGGGCGCGGCGGAGGTGGAGGTACGGCGGTGGTGCGGTTGCGGTGGCCGTTGCGGCGGCGGCCGTGGAGGGCCACCCGGCGCCCGCGGCCGGCCGAGACGCGGCCGGAGGTGGCGGCCGCGGCGCCGCGGCGGGAGCCCGCGACCACGGAGGCGCGGCCGGAGGCGGCGGTGGGGGGGCGCGGCCGGAGCCGCGCTCGCCGGCGGCTCCCGAGCGATGGCGGTGGAGATCCGGACGACGACTCCCCCGCCGCCGGGTGGGACTAGTGGGTGAACTTCCCCATGCCGCCCCCGAGCCCCAGGAGGAGGGGGCGCTCGTGAGGCGGTGGGACGGCCACATGGTGGCCGGGGGCTGAGGGCACGGTGCCGAGGCTTCTTCCTCCCGCGCCGGCCGCTCTGCTTCGGGAGGGGAGTGCGTCGACGGTCCGCCTGCCTTTGCCGACGCCCAGGAGGAGCAGGAGTTATGGGGAGAGCTCCGTGACCACGGCGCCGCGCTCAACCGAGCGTTGAACGAGGCGCTGTGGATTCATGGCGGTCCGGCGTGGCACATCTTCCAGGTGAGGCGTCGTTGTCTATTTCATTTGATTTCGTCGTCTTCATGCTTGTTCCTCGCGGCGCGACGCTCACTGGGTTTGGTCCATTGGCAGCAGGAGCTCGAGCATCGCGCCCGCAACAAGTATGGCGCCTTCGACCAGATGAGCGCCGAGCTCCGCCGTCTCCGGGAGCAGTGTGACGCCTTCGTCGCGCTCGCGGAGGCCTTGAGGACCTCGGACGGCTGGCTGTCGTACCGGGTGGAGGTCCTGCGCGACCAGCTCCTGGAGCTCGAGGGACAGGCCGCGGCACACCCCTCCACCCTCGAGCGGATTTGCACAGCACTCATCGATCGCGATGAGGCGCTGCAGCAGGCGCGGGGGGAGCTGGAGAGGATGTGCACCTTGGCCACCAACTGGGAGGCGGAGGTGGGCACCGTCGGGGCGACAATAGGGAGCTCCGCGCATGGCTCCTGGAGGCGCAGGCCCAGCAGAGCCAGGCTAAGGAGAGGGCGCGGACGGCCGAGCAGAAGGCCAAGGAGGCCGACGAGCTGAAGGCCACCCTCGACGCCAAGGTCGCTGCGCTCGCTGCCGCGGAGGACCATCTCCTGCAAGAGCGTGCCGCCCGTCAGGGGGGCCGAGGGGCGGCTCCGGCGAGGGAGCGGACCGCTCTTGCCGACGCCCGGTCGGCGCTCGAGCGGGAGCGTACCGCTCGCGAGGCGGCGCAGAAGTCGCTGGAGGGGCGGAATGCTGAGTTCTCGAAGCTTGAGGGCGAACTGGTAGATCTCAGCATCACGAGTGTGGATCAAGAGCAGTCCCTCAAGGAGCAGAGCGCTACCGTCGTCAGCCTGCAGCAAACGGTCGAGGCCGAGCGCCGCGCCCTCGAGGTGGAGAAGAAGCAGGTTGAAGGTGATTCGCCGTTTCGTCTTTTGTTTTGCTGATCTGCCCTTCAAGGGTTCGTTCCCTTTCTGATTTGTTCCGCTGATGATGTTCAGGCTTGCGCACCGCGCTGGGGCGCGCTACCGACCGGGCCGAGGCGCTACAGGCTTCCTACAACTCCTCCGAGCGGGGCGGGTGGAGGCGCGTGCGCGGCCCTCGAGACCCGCCGGCCGTCGAGGAAGGCGAGGCGCGGGCCGGAAGCTCGTTGGCCAGCCGCCTGCGCGCCCTTGGCGGGCACGTCTCCGGGCGCATGCGCCGCGCTCTGCGCCTTGGCGTCCAGAAGGCCCTCGGCATGGTACGTTCCCACTACGAGGTCAACTTCGAGGCCGTGGCGGAAGGCTACATCGTCCCGGAGGGCGTCGAGGACGAAGTGGCGATGGAACGCGCGGACGCGCTAGCCACAGATGCCACCGATGCGCTCGCCGAGGCCTTCGAGGAGTTCCTGTTTCCGGACGCCGCCGACGCCGACGCTCCGCCAGCCTGAAGATTGCCGGGCGCCAAGCCCTTTTTGTTTGTATGTTAGTGTATGGGCCGCGTGGCCATGTAAATGAACAAATCATTTTGTTTCAAACACTCGTGAAAACGAAATGGTGTTCTTTACTTTATTGCGCTGTTTTTGTTTCTTCCCTTTCCTGAGTAAATTCGAGTTAGGGAAGTTCGATTTTCGGGAGCAGCCTGCTGGGCCGGAGGCAAGAGAGAAGGGTCGTATCCTCGTGGAGGCGTAGGCTATCTCTAACTCGCGCGTCCTCTCCGCTAGGCCGTCTGCGCCCTGTTCGAATTTTGCTCGAGGCCAAGGTCGAGCCATACTTAGGGCGCGTGGGTTTTTTGCGAAAAAATGGGACCATTTTTTAGGGGGGGATGCCCCCCGTAGTAGCCCCCGAGGGTGACTTGGTTTTCTGGGGAAAGCCGAGTTGCCCTTTTTATTGAATTGTTGTTGTTTACATTTGAGCCGCCAACTGGGGTGTTGGGCTTTGTGATTTACAATAGGAAAACTTGGAAATCCTAGCTAAGGGTAAAAGCGACGTAGCTGCTGGATGTTCCAAGCGTTGGTGAGCTCCTCGCCGTCCTCGTTGGCCAGCTTGTACGTGCCGGGCTTGAGCACCTTCACCACGACGTAGGGTCCCTCCCACGGAGGTGATAGCTTGTGGCGTCCTCGGTTGTCTTGGCGTAGCCTTAGGACCAAATCCCCCTCGCTGAAGTCCCACCGGCGCACCTTTCGGGCTTGGTGACGCCTTAGGGACTGCTGGTATCTTGCGGAGTGCATCAAGACCACGAGGCGCGCTTCGTCCAGTTGGTCCAGTGAGTCCTCGCGGGCCCGCTGGTTGGTGTCGTCGTCGTAGCCTCGCACCCTGGGCGACCCATACTCCAAGTCTGTGGGGAGGACGACCCCTGCGCCATGGACTAGAATGAACGGGGTGAACCCGGTGGCTCTGCTTGGGGTGGTCCTTAGGCTCCACACGACCGCAGGCAGTTCCTGGAGCCACTTCCGACCAGATTTATTCAGCTGGTCGAAAATTCTGGGCTTGAGGCCTTGTAGGATCATGCCATTGGCACGTTCTACTTGGCCGTTGGTCTGTGGGTGCGCCACAGCTGCCCAATCCACACGGATGTGGAATTTGTCACAAAATTCCAGGAATTTCTTGCCTGTGAACTGGGACCCGTTGTCGGTGATGATGGAGTTCGGTACTCCAAAACGATGGACGATGTCGGTGAAGAACGTCACCGCTTGCTCCGCCCTGAGGTTCGTGATGGGGCGTACCTCCACCCATTTGGAGAATTTGTCGATGGCGACCAATAGGTGGGTGAAGCCCCCGGGCGCCTTTCGCAGACCGATGGGGAAGCGCGGTCCGAGACCACGCGCTCCCCGCCGGGGGCGGCGTCGTCGTGCCGACGGGCGCGCCGCGTTGAGAGGAGACGCGCTCGGCGTGCTTGTCGCTCGGCCCGCGCCCGGCGCGAGCGCCGGCCGGAGCGGCGGCGGGGACGTGGCGCCGACGGGCCCGCGGCGTCCGTGGCCGGCGGGCGCTTGCGTCGCGGCGACGCGTGCGGCGGCGACCGGGGCGGACCCGGCTTGGCGCCGCGCACGGAGTTCCTCACGGTTGGTGAGGCGCATCAGGTAGCCGTTCCCCGTGGCCTGAAAGTTCAGGCCCCCGAACCGGATTTCGAACCCGGCGGGGAGGGGGTCGGAGCTGCCCATGGAGTAGCGCGTACCGCGGTACTCGGTGCGAATCACCATGGAAGGAGTTGACGGCGGATTGACTTTTAGCGCTCGCGTGCCCCACGGTGGGCGCCAACTGTCAGTGCGGAATGTGGTCCCGACACTAACCAGTAATAAGCGCAAAGGTCTATCTCTCAATGGTCGATGCTAAGCAACTAAAGACACAAGATTTATCCTAGTTCTGGCAGGAGGCCGTACGTCCAGCAGTGGTGTGCTCGGGGCACTATATTGCTCAGCACCGGGGTCCCTATAGTGGGGCGGCTACAAGCAAGGCGGGAGAGGAGGCGTGGCCTCCAAGTCCCTGGCGAAGTGGCTGACGATGTTGTGGGAGAATTTGGGAGCGTGTGCGTGGTTGTTTTTCAGTATTCATGTGTCGATGTCCCCTGCGGCGGGGGGAGTTCACCTTCCTTTTATAGGCCAAAGAGAAGGTGAATTACAAGTATGCCGCACCATTCAGCTACATGGGGAGGTATGGCCTGCGCCGCCGCAGAGTTGGCGGCTGCCTTGACGGTCCTTGCCACGGTCTAGTCATCATGGCGCGGCTTGTACCCGAACAGTGACAGCTTCGAGGGTCGGGGCGTAGTGGTTGACCGTGGCGTCCTCAGGCGGGCTCGAGGTAGTCGTTGACGTCGATCCGTACGGGGTACAGCGGCAAGCGTGGCGGCGTCCCTTCCCCGCGCGCCTTACAGTACCGGAGTGGTCGCAACAGTGCCCGGCGTGGTGCTGCGAGCACGGGGGCGACCGCACGGGACCAACAGTGGCGGGGATGGCGTCCCGCCGGCCTATCGTCATGATTTGGCCCTGCAGGTTCACGAGAAAGCGTTTCGAAAGTGCAGCCGGCCCCCCTTCGAGGGCACGACGCGTTAGCCGTACGGGAGTAGGCGGCGCAGTGTCCCCCACAGTAGCGGGGATGGGTTCCCCTAGGGAGTTGGTGCAACAAGGCCGGGGCATGATTCCCAAGCGCATGATGGCGCTGCCCTGCAGCGTCAGAACATTAAATGCCCGTACCCGCGTGCGGGGGTGGGCGTGCTCATGACGAGGCCTCGAGCGAGGCGGAGATGAACCCTCGAGCGAGGCGGAGCCCGCTCGAGGGAGGCGTGGCCCCTCGAGCGAGGCGGAGCCCGCTCGAGGGAGCCCGCGACCGGGCCACTCTGATGGGCCGTGGGGGGCACCACGGTGTGGGCCGGTCTTTGGGTGCGTGCTTTAAGTGAGAGATGTCTTGTTTCGGTTTTTTGCAGGTTTTAAGCAGGATTCCCCTGGTTGTTTTAGGGGACCCTCCGGGCTGTCCCCGACAGCCGTCGCAGCAATTTTTCCCTCAGTCGCAAGCAATCCAGTCAATCCAGCAACCGCAACTGATTCTGGAAATCTTGCCACCACCTCCAGAAAGTTCGTCAAGGCCTCAGTCAAGTGCAGGACCTCAGAACTCCAAAGCATTGCCATCTTTTGGGACTATCATGCCAATCACAGGTGGGTCAGCTATGGAATTCGAGACCAAGAAGCAACGAAGCAATTACTTCAGGTCTGTGAACACCATCATCAATGACAGCCCAGTCGCACGTCCGGAGTGGGCGAAGGTGCCAATCATCTTCACAGAAGAAGACTTCAGGCTGAAATCTGCGATT
Source organism: Cenchrus americanus (assembly GCA_947561735.1). Classification (NCBI taxonomy): domain Eukaryota; kingdom Viridiplantae; phylum Streptophyta; class Magnoliopsida; order Poales; family Poaceae; genus Cenchrus; species Cenchrus americanus. The sequence goes on along the minus strand of OX387240.1, from coordinate 3,218,130 downwards.
CACAATGATGCTATGGTCATTGAGGTAAACATAGCTGGGTGGGTCATAGGAAAAGTCCTAGTTGACAATGGAAGTTCAGCGGATATCTTGTTCTTGAAGACTTTCGAAAAGATGAATCTAAGCCAGCACATGTTGGACCCCCGATAGTACCCGCTGCAAGGATTCGGAGGAAAGCCAATCAAATCGGTTGGAAAGATATCACTCCCTCTTTCCTTCGGAGATCTCGAAAATGCCAGAACGAAGAGTCTCACCTTCGATGTGGTTGACATTTACCACCCGTATCTCGCGATTTTCGGCAGAGGTTTTATGAACAAGTTCGACACAGTCATAAGGCAGCAGTTCTTATGCATGAAAATGCCCGCACCCAAAGGGGTCATTACAGTGTTCGGCAATCAACAAGAGGCCAGAATCATAGAAAAAGGCCACACGCCTAGCCAGACAAACGTGTACCAGCTGAAAACAGCTGACGAAAAGAAAGAAACTTACGAAGAGTCCAAGGGAGATAAAGAAAGAATTGAAATAGCCGCAGATGGTGAAACCAAGAAAGTGTAACTGGATGACATGCCCGATAGAGCAGTCACAATAGGGGCTAACCTCAGTGCCGAAGAGGACAGGGACCTCGTACAATTCCTGTACAAAAACAAAGATGTTTTCGCATGGTCAGCTAAGGACCTGCAAGGTGTTGACAGGGACATCATTGAACATGCCCTGGAAACAGACGAAAAAATACCTCCCAAGAAACAGAAACTTCGGAAAATGTCCGAGGAAAAAGTGAAAGCAGTGGAAGCTGAAGTTCAGAGATTGCAAGACGCACAAGTAATCAGAGAAGTAAAGTATCTAGTCTGGCTAGCCAACACAGTACCAGTCAAGAAGAAAAATGGAAAGTGGAGAATGTGTGTGGACTTCACAGATTTGAACAAGGCATGCAAAAAAGACGATTTCCCCTTGGAAAGGGTAGACAAAATCGTAGATGATGCGACCAACGGTGAAATGCTCTCACTCCCGGACATGTTCTCGGGTATCATCAGATCAGGGTCCGTAAAGAGGACGAAGAAAAAACAAGTTTCATCACTCCATTCGGAACATTTTGTTTCGTGAGAATGCCAGAGGGGCTAAAGAACGCAGGATGTACATTCTCAAGAATGATAGCAATAGTACTTCATCCCCAGTTACGGAGGAACATCTTGGCGTATGTGGACGATATAGTCGTCAAAAGTGTCCAGAGGAAAGATCACATCAGTGACTTGGCGGAAACATTCGCTAATATGAGAGCAGCAAATCTGAAGCTGAATCCGGAGAAATGTGTATTCGGCATTCACAAGGGGAAAGTTCTCGGATGTCTAGTTTCAACAAAAGGCATAGAGGCGAATCCCGAAAAAATCAGGGCTTTGGTGGAAATGCAAGACCCAGTTTCAGTGAAAGATGTGCAAAAGCTGACAAGGAGAGTGGCTGCCCTTAACAGATTCATTCTCAAAGCCGCAGAAAGAAGCTTACCATTCTTCCAAGTACTCAGAAGTGCCAGGAACTTCTAGTGGTCTGAACCTCAGAAGCGAGCCTTCCAAGAATTAAAAGATTACTTGTCCAATATGACTAAGCTCTGTCCTCCCGAACCAAAATCGCCACTTCTGCTATATGAGTCTGCATCAAGTTCAGCACTAAGTGCGGTGCTAGTGCAAGAAAAGGAGGAAGACGGGAAGCCCAAACAAATTCCTGTATACTTCGCTTCTAAAGCATTGTCTGGCTCCAAGATCTTCTATTCCGAACTGGAAAAAATCGCATATGCAGTCATCATGGCAGCAAGGAAGCTAAGACACTACTTCGAGGGTCACAGGATAAGATTCATCACCAACCAGCCGCTGAATGATTTGTTCGCAAATAGAGAGGCATCCACCCGAATCATCAAGTGGGGCGTTAAACTCTCTGAGTATGTGGTAGACTTCGAGAGAAGAAGTGCAATAAAATCGCAAGTTCTGGCAGATTTTGTCGTGGATTGGACTTCACCTGTTCAGAATTTCGAGGAAAATGTACTTGAACCTTGGATAGTACAGTGTGATGGGGCTTGGTGTTACAAGGGGGTTGGAATTTCGGCTGTCGTGACGTCCCCAACAGGCGTAGTCATAAGATATGCAGCCCGACTCATATTCGCGAACAATGAACACTCCACGAACAACACAACAGAATACGAAGCTCTTATGTTGGCATTAAGGAAAATGAAAGCCTTGGGGCAGCAGACCTTCATAATCAGAACGGATTCGAAAGTAATTCAAGAACATATCGAGAAAGAAAGCGAAGCAAGAAATCCTGTTCTTATGAAGTATCTAGAAAAAGTCAGGGAAATGGAAAAGCACTTCAAAGGGTACTCAGTCCAGCATATCCCAAGAGATGACAATAATGAGGCAGACGAACTGGCGAAAGCAGCAGCCAGAAATCAAGAGCTACCTCCTGATGTGTTTTTTGAAATCATCAGGGAGCCATCCATCAAAGATTCAAGACCGAGAATCGTGAATGTAGTAGACACTCCAGATTGGAGAGCAGAAATCAAGGGCTATCTCAGAGGCCACTATGAGCCACAAGATGAGTTGGAAGAAAAAAGATTGAAACAAAGGACACGGGGCTATACAGTGGTAAACGGAGAACTATACAAATCAGGAGTCACTGAGCCTTGGCTGCGGTGCATCACCTCCGAAAAAGGCCTAGAGCTTCTAAAGGAAATTCACAGTGGATTCTATGGTGTGCACATAGGCACCAGGGCTTTGGCTGGAAAGGCAATAAAGCAGGGATTCTATTGGCCCACCATCAACATTGACGTGAAAGCATTAGTTCGGCAATGTGAAGCATGCCAGAAAACAGCGAATCAACAGAATTTGCCTTCAATGCCAGTTCACTTAATTCCACTGACGTGGCCACTGCAAAGGTGGGGAATGGATCTAGTGGGCCCGTTGCCAACGGCCTAGGGAAATTGTCGATTCGCAGCTGTTGCAGTCGATTATTTCACAAAGTGGGTGGAGGCAAAACCACTTGCGAATATCAAAGCAACAACAGTTCAGAAATTCTTTTGGCAGAATATAGTCTGCAGATTTGGGGTTCCTAGAGAACTAACTGTTGACAATGGCAAACAGTTTGACTGCCACACCTTCAAAGAGTATTGCAAGACCTTGGGCACTCAGGCGAAATTTTCGTCAGTATACCATCCTCAATCCAACGGAGCAGTTGAAAGAGCAAATGGCCTGATTTTTTCGGGAATAAAAAAATGCTTGTTCGACCAAAAGAAGGGAAAATGGGTAGATGAATTACCGAAGGTGATCTGGTCTCACAACACTACAGTGTCGAGAGCAACAGGTTTCACGCCTTTTCGCCTACTTTTCGACACTGAGGCAATGACACCGGAGGAAATTAAAAATGAAAGCATGAGAGTCTTGAAAGGAAAAGAAATCGAGGAAATTGATAAGAAAGTGGAAAAGGACATGATCGAACTGACAATCCTTGAAGCTGCTGAAAACATTGAGAAGTACCAAAGAGAGACAAGGGCTTGGAGAGACAATAAGGTGGTCCGAAAGGACATCAAAACTGGCGATCTTGTGTTGAAAAGGAAGAAAAACTGGGAGAACCCAGGAAAACTTCATGAGTCTTGGGAGGGGCCTTACATTGCCAGGGAAACAGACATGCCAGGGGCTTTTCGCTTAATGGAGCAAACTGGCGAAGAGTTGCCGTATTCGTGGAATGCTGACAGCCTAACAAGGTATTACCCATGAAAACCACAGTTGTAGCTAGATGTAATATATAATAATTTTTCAATTTTTGCAAGTTTGTATTCTAAAAAACTAAAAAATCCGAATCACGTGTCTATAGGTGATTTCGGGAAAAAAACATTAGCTTTTCTTTTCCTAGTTGTATTAGAATAAGGAGGACCGTACTCTTTTCCTTGCAAAGGGGGCTCTAAATCAAGAGGCAAGGTTTTTAACGAGGCGGATCCTATGTAAATACTTTTTATGATATATGTATAAAAGAGTCTTCCCCCAAATTGCGTATATCTAGAATTCCATCGTGAAAAAAGAAAAAAGTTCGAGAGAAAGGCTTCGTGATAGCCAGAATTCCATCGTGAAAAAAGAAAAAAGTCCATGAGAAAGGCTTCGTGGTAGCCAGAATTCCATCGTGAAAAAAGAAAAAAGTTCGAGAGAAAGGCTTCGTGATAGCCAGAACTCCATCGTGAAAAAGAAAAAGTTCGTGAGAAAGGCTTCCTGATAGATAAAAGTTAGAAAAAAGGCCTGAGACAACAACAAGTTGTGGCCTAAAATCCCATCCACGAAGGGATTCCCACCGAAAAGGCCCGAGACAACAACAAGTTGTGGCCTAAAATCCCATCCACGAAGGGATTTCCACCGAAAAACGCTTGAGGCAACAATGGGTGAATGTGTGAGGCGTCGTTTAAAAATTTGTAAGGCGTTGTTTCTATCATGATAATTAATGACGATTGTGGTCAAGTGAATGTGTGAGGTGTTGTTTAAAAATTTTTCCTTAACGCAAATTGCTGAAAGTTTTTCGCGATAAAATCGTTCTGATAAAAGGGCAAGGGGCTCGTGCGGAAATTCGTAGAAAATCACGGTTGAAGCAACTGAGGGTTGCAATATCAACCAGGGCAAGTATGCCAAGCGGATAAAGTCCACAAAATTCGAGAACAAATTTTGTCGACTTGCGTAACAACGGTTGAAGTTTTCAAAGACTTACGAAGATTTCACCAAAAAGCGTGTTGGATCAAAATACTCGAATAGTAAACTTCGTCAACTTGCCTTGAAATTTTCATGAAAAACGGCAAGGTGGGGGAGGGTGATGTTTTTTCAAAGAAAAACGCCTTCATTGCCTTATTTGCATAAAAATTTCGAAACAATTCATCAACAATTACAGCAGTCAGTATAAAGTCTAGAACGAAAGCTCAACAACATGTCCTGGTTTGCAACTATTGTCTTCAGCAACATCACTGGCATAAGAAAAGGCGGGCGTGCTCGCGTAAGGGCTAAGGGGCTCTGTCTTCGAATTCTCGCGGAACGTGAAGTCGTAGGTGCAGAACTTTCCTTCTTACAAAACAAGAAAAATGAAGAAAGATCGAAGCACCCCATAGAAAATTTAAGCGAAGTTTCGAGCCAAAAATCAGAGAAATCTTGTTTGGGATGAGCTTGTTTGAACAAGCGCCACGCTTCGCCGCTAACAAACATCTTATCCCGATGAATTCGTAGTGGCATCACTGTCGGTGTTTGAACCACTCGACCTCCATGGGAGGTACCCGCAGCAAGGTAGAAGGTGGGGATCGCCATGATCTGGAACCCGAAGGTATGCGCGAGGACACAAGACACAAGATTTATACAGGTTTGGGTAGCCGGAGTAGCTACCCTACGTCCTGTTTGGAGTAGTATTGCGCCCTGCGCTTGGTGTTGTTCCCCGGAGGGATTGTGGATGTTTGGCTAGGTACCCGGTCCTCCTTTATATAGTCCAGTGGCGGGAACCTAGTCGGTTACAAGGTAGGAGTCCTAGTAGGATTACACAGAGCGAGTCCTAGTAGGAATACAGGGGAATTCTAGTAGGAGTCCGTCTTCTACTCTTCCTCCTTACTTGCATGAGTACCCGGGGTGTATGCCCGACAAGCCCCCGAGCACGTTGGAGTCGAGAGTAGTAGTTCGAGTAGTCTTGAAGCCTCTTCGAGTAGTTCTTGAGCGTCCTCGAGTACTGCTTGGAGAAGTCTTCAATAGTACTTGAACTGTCGCGAGGCTGGAAGGTGGTCCAGCTCATTTGTCTTGAAGTCGAGATTTATATGGAGGTGCGATTGCAAAATCGCACTCCATATGGAGTAGCCCCCGAGCCTTAGGTTGAGTTGTAGACTCTGGCTGAGGGTCAATCTTGATTCTGCTTCCGTCTTGAAAAAATCAACTGATGAGTGCAGCCTAGTAGCCCCCGAGCCTTGGAACGATTGAAGAATCAGTCCGAGGGTCTTCAGTTTTTGCGGAAGTCATCATTTGAGTACTCTTGTAGCGTTCAGCCCCCGAGCTCGTCGCCAGGTGAGCCGTAGGAGCCACGTCGAGTAGTTGTTGGTGCCGAGCCCCCGAGCTAGAGAGCTAGCGGAGACTACTCGAGTTGTTGTCGAGTAGTGATTTGGTGCGTAGCACCCGAGTTTGGGAACTAGCCGCACCGGTGGAGGTACGCGGAGCGTACTGGAAGTCATCGCCGAAGCTTGACCTGAAAGTAGAGATGCGTACATTATGTAGCATTTTTGTAGAATTGAATCTACAAATGACAAATACAAATATGAATATAGATGTAAATGTCATGTGTCATGCTCTTGTTGTGGTCGTTAGGCGTCGAGTAGTTAGCCTGATGCGGTTTAGCGCCCAGTCTCTGTGGTCGCTGTTTAGCCATAGCCGCTGGGGGCGTGGAGGCATGACAGGAGAGCTGGTTTAAGCGCTCGGTCTCTGAGGAGCCTGTTTAGCCATAGCCGCTGGGGGCGTGGAGGCATGACAGGAGAGCCGAGGCTTTGCGCGGATCAAGGCGTGTGCTACTGTAGCGAGACCATTAAGAGGTAGACGAAAGTAGTCGACATGGCGACAAGAGAGAGCGCGATTGCTCGTTGTTTCGCATGGCGGAGAGCAGGATTGCGCAGTGCCTCCTCAGGGTGTAGCCGTTGTGCGCCTCTAGCACTCAGTACACGAAACGTCGTGGCAAGAGCCTCCTAATTTGGTGTACCAAGCCTGTGACAGTTAGTCAACAGTCCCCAAGGAATAGCTGGCACGGTGTAGCTCTGCTGGCAGGTAGCCGTTGAGAGGCGTACATGAAGTAGTCTTCGGTGTTGGTTCCTATATGTGGACAACAAGCCGAAGAAAAAATAACTATTGAAATAAGTGACTTAGCTTGATTCTTGGACGAGTGTCAACGAAGCCGTGGCGGTCGGTGATGGAGCCGCGACGGTTGGAGCTGAAGTCGACTAGTTGTTGTTGAGACTAGTCGAGGTAGTCGTACGCCCAGAAGACGACGTCGCGGCGGCGTACGGCTTAGTCGATGTAGAGCCGCTGCGGCCGGGAGACGAGTACTCGCGACGCACGAAGAGGTTGATGTAGAGCCCATGCACCCGGGTGACGAGTAGTCGTGGCGCACGACAAGGTTGAGGTAGAGCCCGTGCGGCCGGGTGATGAGTACTCGCGGCGCACGACGCAGTTGTGTGGAGCCGATGCAGCCGTGAGACGATGTAGCCCTTCCCGTGTACGCAAAGTTTGTTCATTGAGCAAAGATCTTGGAGTGACTTGATGATTGCTTGCATGCACGGACAGAAAAGGAGCTCATAATTGCTCTTCACGCTGGTGCCATGAGAGCTTGCTGTAGCATTCTGTTTTATCCACGAGGAGTACAGGTGATGTGAGGAACAGCGATCGTAGACTATCTCTTGCGTTCTTGGAACTCAGCAATAGTGCGATTACAGGTGTCTTGCTGCCTCTGCTTTGAACTTGATGCATGCTGTCGTGTTGGCAATTTTCTCTGATGAATTGAATTCTCAAAAGCATATGTAGGACAGCAGTCAACTTCGATCTTGCAATCCGGCTCTGATTCGACTCCATCGTGAACTGGACAATGTGTGGAGAGGCCGCATGGGATTCGGATGACTTCGAACTCTATGCGAACTCGATGGAGACAACAATATAAAATCAGGGACTCGACGAGTTGTGAATCACGCCGAGCAGATCGATATTGTTGTTGATGATAGATCCTTCAAATTCGTTGATGATCCTGACGATGCCCCCACGGTGGGCGCCAGTTGTTGGTGTTTAAACCACTCGACCTCCATGGGAGGTACCCGCAGCAAGGTAGAAGGTGGGGATCGCCATGATCTGGAACCCGAAGGTATGCGCGAGGACACAAGACACAAGATTTATACAGGTTCGGGTAGCCGGAGTAGCTACCCTACGTCCTGTTTGGAGTAGTATTGCACCCTGCGCTTGGTGTTGTTCCCCGGAGGGATTGTGGATGTTTGGCTAGGTACCCGGTCCTCCTTTATATAGTCCAGGGGCGGGAACCTAGTCGGTTACAAGGTAGGAGTCCTAGTAGGATTACACAGAGCGAGTCCTAGTAGGAGTACAGGGGAATTCTAGTAGGAGTCCGTCTTCTGCTCTTCCTCCTTCTTTGCATGAGTACCCGGGGTGTATGCCCGACAATCACGTCCTGCGCAGGCCCAGCTTGCAGGACCTACGCAGGTTAAAGTTTACAAAACAATTGTTCAGAAAAACTAAGTGAATGTACAAATGTACAGAATGCCTCAAAGGTGTGCATAGTTCAGATAAAAACATCTAGCCCATGACGTCAACCTTCGGAGAACTCTCATCGCGCCCAGAAGCTTGGCCGTCGTTGCTGTCCTCGTCGCTACTGCTGCTACTGCTGCTCGAACCCTCTTCGCCCGAATCGCTAGAATCTCCATCGGTAGTAGACTCTTCGGGGGACGCAGCAACATTCTCACGATCTTCTTCCTCGTTCAGCTGAAAAAGATAGAGAAACAAACATAAGGGGAATTCAAGAAACAAAACTTCACGAACTAGCGTTGGCGACGAAATCGTACGAAAATTTACCTCAGCAAGCTTAGCACGTGCGATGACCTTAACGGCTTCTTTTCCACTGGCAAACCAGAATTCCCTCGCAAATTTGTTCTTAATAGCCTGAACATCTTCGTTAGCCCAAATTATTGAAGTACTCGTGGTGCCGGGAAATCGAGAGATTTTTTCGCGGAATTTCTCCAGATCGGCGCAGTCAAAGTCTTGAAGAATCTTCAGGATACTCTCGATAGAGAAGGCCGCTGCGATATCACTGGCGTCGGAGATAACCTCGGAGAGAGCCTTGAACTCAACTTCCATCCACTCCATGAATTCAGGAATTCCAACATCAGCCGGAAGAGGGGCAGGACGAACGCCAAATTCGTTCAGCGATTTCTTGTATTCCTCGAACAAGAGCTTCAGCTTCTACAAAATATCAGACAGATTTTTCTTTGAAGCATCACCCTGTTCCGCCAGCGCCTTCTCGAGATCCAGAATTTTCCGATCCTTTACGCTCAGAGACTTTGCCAGATTGGCGTTGTTAACACGAAGATCTTCGGCAGTTTTCGAGGCCCTGTCATGCTTCTCACGAAGGTTTTCGATCAAACTAAGATCGTCTTCGTGAGTCTTTTGTACCTTTTCCAGCTCCTTCTTGGACTGCTCGAGCGCTGCCTCAGCAACCTTCTTTTCGTCCTGACAGATCTTCAGAGCCTCCGCCAGTTCAGCCACCTTTTTCTCAAGATCAAGGTTCGCGGACTGAGCAAGAGCGAAGCTGCGCTTGAGTTCCTTGGACTCCTGAGAAAGTTGCTTGTTCGTCTTCTCCTGGTCAACAAGTCGCTCGACAGCAACTTTCCCGAGCATAGAATATTTCAGGGCGCAGTCTTCTTGAAAACGCGCCAGCTTCGACGGAGGGTAAGAACGAAGAAGGTCCTTGAATTCTGAAAAATTCGTGACTAAATCTTAAATAAAAAATTCGAGAATCTGAAAAGTACGAAAGGTAATGAAAAGAAACGAACCTTGTTTGCTGAAGTTCTGCATGGTGACCTTCTTCGTCGAACTCGAAGAAACCTTACCCTGTGACGAAGGAGTGGTTTCGGGAGCAGAGTGAGGCCCCTTCTCAGAGTCCGAGCAGCTCCTCCGGGTTGTTCCGAGCTCTCCCCTCTTGTTTCATCAACAAGTACAGGCGATTTCCATAGTGTTAAAATCTTGGACGTCTTGCTCCCGATGCTAGTCGTCTTGAAACCAACACTTAATAGCTCGCTGCGATGAGACGTACCAAAGCTCTTGTTAAATGCAGCCAAGGAGGGAGAGGGAGCCTGGTCTTCGGGAACAACCTCACGAACTTCGAGCAAAGGAGCACCTCGGACAGGATCCTCCCCTCTGTGAATGGTAAGTTCGAGCTCCTTGGTGAATTCAGGGGAAGCTTCGTCGCGGGAGCGAATCGGCAGAGAGACATCAGCAGCGACAGCGGGACCTTCAGCGACAACGGGGGCTTCAACAGCAGCAAGGGTTTCAGCAGCAACAGGGGCTTCAGCAGCAATGACAGGTATAGCCTCCTTGCGAACTTCGGGAGTAGCATCTGAAAAAGAATCAATATCCACGAACTCATTCTCAGAACCCGATGGGCAATTGTCTCGAATGTTAAATCTCAATAGAGGCCAAAAGCAAGAACCTTTCTGGCTACCCTCTTCCGCGAAAAGATCGTCGTCAAACGCAGACGGGACGCGCCAAACACCAGAAGAAGAAACTTTTCTCACCGCCTTCTTCAACTTCTTGCGGCTCATCTGGGCTAGGTCGGAAGCCGCTTGGAGCTCAACGTCTGAAACCTGTTCGGAGGTCTTGCGCTTGCATTTCGACGACTCCAAAGATCTTGTCTTAGAGGGCTTAACGCCAGAGGAAGTGCTTTCATTGACGGCTGATGAACCTCGTTTCAAACATCTTCTTCGTGGGGCATTTATAGGAGCAGCTGAACAACTAGACACAGCAACTGCGGGAACCTTCAACCTGGGACCTGGTGTTGACGGTGTATTTTGGTGCACCTAGCATGTTCATTACACGTTGGTTTGGATTTGATTATGGAACTAACCCGCCACTAGGCACACTAATCATATAACAAGTTCATCTTTGTGCATGCATTTGGAAGTGTTGTGTTTATGTAGGAAATCATGGACATAAAGGACGGATTCACAATAAGTTCAAGGGAGCATTCATGGAGTCTTGTTCGTGTCTATGAGCTCGCCGAAATTACTTCCAATGGTGGTGAGGACCGAAGTGCTACGAGGAACACCCCCGGGGATTGAAGCGTAAAAGATCAAACTTCATGCAAAGAGAGCCTCCATCTTGATCGCGAGGATATCGGCGTCAAAATCATCCAAGTGGAAGGGGCAAAGTAGATAAGTGCACGAGGACCCACGGAGCAAAAAGGGCGACCGAACCGGCCGGCCCGGGCTCGGGCCGGCCGGCCCCGGGCGGGCCGGCCCGGCCCACTTCGGGCACCGGTTCGGTCCCGTCTTCCTTGCCCTCGAAGGATCTTCGACCCTAAAACCCCCGACGCGCCGCCAACACAGGGAGGAGGAGTTATTCGCACCGAAGGCCATCTACAAGCTAGAGAGAGAGGAGGAGGATCTCCGGCTGGAGATCAACCACCTCGAAGGAAGCACCCTCTCGTGGAGAAGGAGGAAGACACCGGCGGAAGGGAAACCATGATCAACGGTGCCATGATCGACACCTTGATGGGGTAATCTTCTCATTCGTCCATGGGTTGTAATCGATCGTGAGATGTAATCGCACTTTGTCGGATTATCTATCTATCATCTTGTGTTGAATATACTTTAATGCTTAAAGGTTAGCTACCATGCCGTAAAGGGAGTACGAGCTCCAATGCTTCCTTGGATCCATTCAACACGCCGTGGCCATCAAAGGTCTAGTCATGAATACCTTCGCGTAGTGACAGTACGAGAGGAGGGAAAGGGCGAAACCGTGGTCACAACCCCGATAGATTAGATTGGTTTTTCATGTCTTTAAGCGATTTCATGCTCTAGTATCGTAGACCCGTGGGCGAGTGTCTTCTCTCTTGATCGTTTATCATTCTCTCTAGTGTAGTTAAGTGTTTTCTAGTATAATAGTAGTTAGGGTTTAGTAGCTAGTGTGTCGTTGTTGATCGAACGCTTGTAATCCCCTTGCTCCGCGGATTGACAAGAACCTTGGGAATCCCGTGGTGAAAAAGGTGTGGGGTCCGTACGCTTGCGGATCGTAGAGGGATACGTCTTTTATCCGTCAACAAGCCCCTTTTTCTGGCGCCGTTGCCGGGGAGCAAGTTAGTTTACATCGTTTGATTTGCATCTAACTTAGTTTTATATTTTAGTTTATCTTTTATTTGCTATATCTAACATATATTTTCCAGAAAAACACTTGTTTCTTTTTTGTTTTTATCTTATTGTCTAGATGGAGTTCGTTAATCAACCCGTGGAAGAACCGGAGAAATCATTAAGGGATTACGCTAGCCCTCGATGTGAAGACATAAAGGTACAAGAGTCGGATTCGAAGCTCGAAGCGACCAAGTATGAAATTAAATCCAAGATCATGAAGATGGTGGCGGAAAACCCATTTGAAGGGATGGTTACGGAGAACCCATATAGACACATAAGGGATTTCACGACAATATGCAACACGGTGCGTCAAGAAGGAGTTCCCGATGAATGGTTTGTTGACGGTGAAAATCCGTCAACCTAGCCATGAGTTTACCTTCGGTGTTGGCATGAATTTTATACCTTATCCATTGGTACTAACCCCCGTGGTATAACAAGTTCACATGTGCATGTCGTTTTTGGAGTTTAATGTTTATGCGGGGATTTAGTGTTGAATGCAAGACTTTTGGGATAAGTTCATCAAGCACCTCATGACAAGACTTTGAAGCCCCGAACAAGTCATGCAATGAAGCAAAACTAACTCCAAGAAGCCGGGACTCGATCCGAGAAGACAACAAACTCCGGGGACCCGACCGGAAAAGTCTTCGAAGCTTGCAAGACAAGGAGTTGAGTCCACTTCGGAGAGAAACCGACGACATGGACCTACATGCGAAGGGGGAAGCATCCAGGAAGCAAGGGAACCGACCTCGGGCAAAGGAGCCCGCGGGCCGGGCCTAAATGGGCCCGGCCGGCCGGCCCGGTAGGGATCGGCCCGAGGCCCATTTAGGGCCCAAACACGCCGCCCTTTGACCTAGTTGCGATCGGGCTATTTATAGTCCCCCGACCGAGAGCCACGCGAGAAGATTTCGTCTTCGGCCGCCGAGAAGCGAGAGAAGAGAGGGACATCATCTAGGAGAGGAGAGGGTCGAGCTAGTTGACTAGGGTTTCCCTAGCCGACGTGGGAACCTTGCAAGGAAGACCACGTCGGAGTTCCCCGAGCTAGAAGCAAGATCAAGGAAGGATCCCGGTGGTGATCTTGTGTATGTATCATTGTTATAGTTGAATTATCAAGTTGAATCTTTTCCCGGCGATCAAGTGTTTCCTCGAAGATTTCGTTTTTCGATCGGCTTTGCTTATTCCAATTCTATTCTCGAGATAGATTACATAGGGTGTTCTTGTAGCCGCGGTGGCTAGAGGTACACGCCGGATCCTCCGAAAGAATCTCGACTTGTCTTTTGACTCGCCCTAAGCTCCCCGCATGAATAGGGATACGTTGTGACGAACGGGGGTCTCGAAAGGCGGATGTTTTCGGATTTGGACGGGAAACCACGATTTAAAGAGGCTTTTATTAAGATTCGATTTGCTACTTCTTCTTTTGCTTGGAACTTCAACGAAAGGCTTACCCCGATCCCTCTAGATCGGTTTATCTACCTAATCTTACTTTGTTTTCTCCGGTTTTTAGTAGATTAGATTCGTTTTGTGTCTTTTACTTAGATGCATTAGGTCTTTTATCGATCATTGAAGATTACTTGGCTTTAATAGATTAATTCTTGCGTCACACATTTGTTCCACGGATTCGATACCTTGGGTTCACCACTCGAGGGAAGAAGGGTCCCTTGACTACGACGGGAGACTTGTACGCTTGCGAGTCACGAACGAACTTTGATACAATTATTAACCGTCAACAAGCCCCTTTTTCTGGCGCCGTTGCCGGGGAACAAGTGATCAAGATTTGATTTTTTATTGCTTTTTTTTTGTAATTTTCAGTACTGATTTTGTTTTATTTTTGCATCTAATAAGCTTCAATCATCCTCAAAATACATCTAATCTAGTTTGTCTTACTCTAGTCTTTATAGATTTGTTTTGTTTTCTAGTTTCTTTTGCATATTTTGTTTATCGCTAACCCTAACGGGAGATGGACGGCTACCTCTCCAACAAACCCAATAATTTTGTGGATGATCCGAAAAAACTTTACAGGCTAAGGAGACGCGAAGCACATCAAGCTAAAAAGCTGGATTTTGTAGATTCGGAGTCGGAAGACGAAGGATCGCAGGAATCTCCGGAAAATTCACCACCTCAAAGTCCGCGGGAGAACCGACGTCCACCAATGGGTGACCAACCACCGGAAGAACGCAAGATTGGGGAGCTATGCACCCCAGACATCATCGACCTACCAATCTTGAACCTCGACGAGATCGGAAGACCGTTCGAGATCAAGACCTCAACAATCCGCATGGTGCAACATTCACCCTTCACCGGCAAAGAGGATCCGAACCTTCACCTCCAAGCATTCATTCAACTATGTCAGACTTTCAATATGGAGGGGGTGACTCAAGATCAAATGAGGGCAAGGCTTTTTCCGTTTTCACTACTCGGGAAGGCGTTGCAATGGTTCCACTCTCAACCGGCGGAGACGGTGCAAAATTGGAACACGTTGATGAAGGCTTTCATGAAGGAATACTACTCACCGGGTAAAACTCAAAGCTTGCGTAATAAGATTGCCACCTTTGTTCAATATCCTACAGAAACTATCTCGGAGGCATACGAGCGCTTCAACGAGTACACCGGGCGGTTCCGCATCACAAGTTCCCGAAAGAAGACCTCGTGCAAAAGTTCTATCAAGGACTCACCATGGCGTCAAGGACGATCATCGATGCATCAGCGGGAGGATCTATCATCGAGCTTACACCGACGGAAGCTTTGACGCTATTCAAGAAGGTCGCGGATAATGACACGTGGGCGTCATCCGGCGCCTACACCCGGCTCAACCTATGGGGAACGTCAAAGGAGTCTTGCAAGTGGAGAAGGAAGACATACTTGAAGGCAAGATCGACTCGCTCATGAGGAGGTTGGAGAAGATGGAGATAGAAAAGAAAGAGGCTCAAGACTTGAAGGCCGCCGAAGCAAGGTCCACATGCGAAGAATGTGGAGAGTATGGCCATGTCCGCAAAGATTGTCCGAGGAAGCCAAAGTGCTCGACTACATGAGGAAGGGAGAATTGCCGAACTTCCGCTACGGGCAAGGTAGGCCTCAATTTAATGCAAGCTCATCTATTCCTAACGCGGTTCCACTTCGGATACAATTGAAGGAGTTCATGGATGAGCAAGCTAAGATCAACAAGGACACCGTCACCAAGTTCAAGACCATAGACAAGGTGTTGGAGAACATCGATAGCAAAGTGACGGAGGTCGGAAGTTCCAATCATCAAGTGCTCAACATGATGAAGATGCTCGAGACGCAAGTTGGACAACTTGCGGGGCGCCCTCACTAATGATGAAGGGAAGCTTCCGGGACAACCCAAATGTCCCGAATCGGCGAAGGCCATTCAAACACGTTCGGGGAAGGAGACCGAAGATCCGAACGTACCGCGGGAGCAAGGAAGCCGAAACCGTCCACCGAGGTGGAAGGAGCCGCTAAAGAGAAGGTTACGGGGATCGTCACCGAGGAACCCGAATTCGAGATGCCGGAAGATGACACGAGGATACCGCAACTCAAGCCACGCTACTTCCGAGGTAAACTTGACAACCACTTTGAGAAGTTTGTGGAAGTTGTGCGTAGACTTAGCATCAACATGCCGTTACTAGATGCCCTACAAGTACCTACATATTCTCGTTACTTTAAAGACATACTTGCAAATAAATATGAGATAGCAACACTCGGGGTAGATCATGTCAAGATGTCCGAGGAATGTAGTGCGGCTATTGCTTATGGGCCGGAGAAGCAAAAAGACCCCGGTGCCCTACAATTCCATGTTCGGTTGGTTCTTTCAACTTCGAGAAGGCGTTATGCGACCTTGGAGCTAGTGTGAGTGTCATGCCGAGGGATGTGTTCGAGAAGTTACGCCTACCAATGGAGCCTACGGGAATATGTTTGGAGTTGGGTGACAACTCCATTCGCTATCCCTTGGGCATTGCTTGAAGATGTACCCGTGAAGATTGGACACCACTTCATCCCCGTCGACTTCGTTGTGCTCGAGATGGGAGAGAGGGAGAAGCCGCCGCTCATCCTAGGAAGGCCGTTCCTCAAGACCGTGGGAGCAACTATTGATGTTGGCAAGGGGGAGATCATGTTCGATATCAACGGAGAAAGGAGTTCCTTCAAGTTCCGTCCAAGGATTGAGGCATGCAACATGATTGGAGTGAAGATAGAACCAAAACAAACGGAGGGGCTGAAAAAGAAGAAGGAGCCGAAAAAAGTGAACGTAACGAAAATTAAAGAAGGTGTTGCATCCGTCAAGACAAAGGAAGAGAAGCCGCCCGTGAAGACCAAAAAAATGACTAAGCCGGCCAAGCCAAAAGACAAGCCCGCGCCCAAGATGGTGCGGAAGTGGGTACCCAAGATTGCAACGCCCGCAAAGAGCGTTGATCCGGAGTAATCAAGTGAAGAAGTCTAGCTATAGACTATAAACGAAGCGCTAGGCGGGAGGCAACCCGTTTCGTCAAGTCAAGTCAAGAATAAGCTACGGGAGGACAACCCGATTCCAGGTTTTTCTAGTATTTTTAATAATTTAGTTTTTGAATTTTACTACGCAAAGACATTAGACTTAGAAGTGGTTGAACAATATTAGAGACATAATTCTTGATTGAATGTTTGCTTTATCATAAACCCTTTGCATGAACCCTCCTATGTGCTTGTTTAATTCTTTTCTTTTCGAGAAACCCCTCAACCAAATAATTTCAGAACCTTAGCTCAACCTTTCACCCTCATTATGGTGCTGAGGTTGGCTTATTTTTCATGCTAAAACCACACGAGTAGAGCCACGATTTATATTCAAGTGTTATAAAAATTCAGCACGTGGTAGGACTCGCGTGAACCTAGAAATCAAAGCTTTTGGTTGATCTTAAAAATCTTTATCCTTGGTTTCTCTAGGATTAGAATTTTTCTAAGCCCATTCTAATTTTGCTTTATTCAAAATCTTTCTTATTTAGCCAAAATTAGAACCTAAACCTATGCCCCCATGATCAAACCGGAAAACGTTCGCTCTCAACCGATGAAAGCAAACTATACCGGTGAGACGAAAATCGACGTAGTCGAAAAATATTTTCGACTTACATTTGTTTTTAATGGTTTAAAAACTTCTCTAAAATTATGTTCAAGCTCTTGCATGGCTCTGAAAAATATTTTAAAATTCGAATTAGAGGAGTGCTTAACCTTAAACACACCTAAATGGAGGCAATCAAGTTTGAATTAATCATGCATGCACCATTGGATTCCCTTTTATCAACTTTCACCCACTCCACATGCAAAGGACAAGCATGGTGGGCAGCAAGCATCAACTTGCAGGATTTCAATGGTGGCATGTGAAGCAAGTGGAGCTAGGGAGCATGGACATGACCCAAAGCATGGAGCATCAAGTGGGAGGACCAATAATTCAAGAAAAGGAGTGGACGAGAGCGTTTGGGCGGTGCAACTCGTGGAGCACGCGGGCGGGGAAAGTTGCGAGGCGAAATGATCGTGCCGGGAGAAAGACGCACCGAGGAGGAGCCGTTGGAGCCCCGGGGCCGGCCGGCCTAGGCCGGCCGGCCCGCCCTATAAATGGTGCCCCCCGGCGCCCGTCTTCTCGCAGGCAAGCTTCCCTCTCCTTCCCTTGTTTGTGTGTTCAAGTTTGTGTGCTCAGAACCTCCGTAGACTTAGCCAACCACCCAAGCTTGAGAGCTCAAGAAAAAATCCACCTCCCTAATCCACTCAAAGTCCACATCCGAAGCAAAGAGTTTAAGTGTCTAGTTTACCGGTTGCAACCCGGATTTTTAGTTGAAGAGAGAGTGCAGCAAGCATGTGGAAGAAGACCACAAGTCTCTTCTCTAAGAAGAAGAGTTCGTCGTCGTCGAAGCCGTCATCAACCACGTCTTCGAGGAGGCACTCGGTTTCCGAGTCTCCCCCGGAGCATGGAGACGGACACGGCACCACCGAGGAGGAACGACGCTCTCCTCCTTGGTGGGATGAGGGCTGCGAGAAGCACTTCCATGAGGTTCACCGAACCTCGTGGGCACACGGAGGAGCAGCCCGCGCCACCACGACGATCGACTCGCTCAACCGCACCACCTCCTTACACCCCGACACAATCTTCGTACGGCTTCATCATCATGTCGGCGGAGGAGGAGGATAGGCTCGCCAATCTTGAGAAGAGGCTTGTGCCAAACGTCGAGATCGACGACCAAGCACTCCACACCTTGGGTTTTCGCACCGACATAAACTACATGTTGGGGCACCTCGGGTGGATTCAATTCTCCAACGGAATCTCGGTGGACACCCACTTGGGTTACACCTTGGAAATTTTAATGACTATGGCACCCATCGTTGATGATGATGGGGTGCAATGCTTGTCATTCCGTTTGGAGGGAATCCAACAAGTGGTTCCCTACGAGCACGTAAGGGAGCTGCTTGGATTCCACAAGGGCGCTCCGGAGAAAGTCGACGTGCCTCCCGGCATGTTGGCGGAATTTTGGGGCATGATCTCCGGAGATGCCCATCAACAACGCAAAAGCATCCGCAACCCCATTATCCGGATATTTCACTCTTGGATGTGCAAGAGGGTATTGGGGAGGATGAGGGAAACAAAGGTGACCGACACGGAGTTAAATTGGCTATACTCGGCTTTGATTGCCAGGCAGCCAATCGACCCCTCCTACCTCATGATCAACCGTTGGTGTTGTGAAGCAACATCGGGGGCTAGTGATATTGGTTCGGGGTGTTACCTCTCCATGTTGGCCTATTCCTTGCGACCGGGGATCGCAAGAAACCCCGCTCACCTTTTGCGCGGTACCTCTCTCGGTTTTGAGTACTTGCGGCAAGGCAAGTACATTAGTGGAGATGAGAGAAGAGGTTACCGATTGGCCATTGTGAACCTCCCTCTTCCGGATGAGAGGCTTAGGCTTTTCACCGAAGGAAGGGAAGATTGGTTGGAAGAGGGAATACTTGTCCCCGCAAGGAAAAATAAAAGAGGAAGGATCGTAGAAGAGGGAACATCCTCCGCACAAGAGGGTGGAGCACAACCCAATGTGCAACCATCCGGCGGGGTTCCTCCTCCGCCAAGTTATTACGGAGGGTCTCAACAACAAGCATGGGGGGGTGGTGCACCGGTACCCCCTCAAAATTATGTTGTGCCCAACGTTAACTTCGCGGAGGCCTACGCTCATCATCCCCAACCACAACAAAGCATGGCTATTATTGGAGGATACGCTGCAAGAAATGCTCAAAATATCGCAGCCATCCAATCCAACGCAGCTCAACTCGGTGAAGGCAACGCAAATATTGCCTTTGAACTTGGACGCCTTCACCTTGTAGAGCCAAATCAATTTGACGGAGGAAGCGTTCATTCATATTATGAGCAAGGCTATTATTATCAAGACTATCAACATCAACCGCCGGCGGAGGATTAGAGGACTTAAGGAACTTTAGTTTTCTTTTCTTTTCTATTTCTCTGTAATTTTCAGCTTTTGCTCTTATGTGTTTGCGTAGTATTTTTCTGTTTTTATTTAATTTTCAGCAAGCTTGTTATGTTTATTTTCAGTATGTGTTTCAGCTTGATATCACCTTTAATAAAGTCACCACCTTGATTTTTATCATTGGAAAAGTTACAAAATTTGTGCCATGTTGATATATGATTAAAATTGCAGCTTTGTTCATCTTTGTAGTTGATTTATGCATGTTTAAGCTAGTGCTCTCTTAAAAATTCAGATCTGAATTTATTTAAATGCTAGCTTAATTTTCAGCGGAGGTTATGATTAAAATAAAG
Organism: Cenchrus americanus; assembly: GCA_947561735.1. NCBI lineage: Eukaryota > Viridiplantae > Streptophyta > Magnoliopsida > Poales > Poaceae > Cenchrus > Cenchrus americanus. The sequence continues at coordinate 3,198,430 of OX387240.1, read as the reverse complement.
ACCCATAGTGTTTTATGTGCTCTCAAGTTATGAATGGATTGAAGATGTCTTTTATGCTCAAAAATATTGCTAACCTTGTCACAAATATCACTTGTGTGTTGCTCAACCTATCCAAAGCCTTATATATATTTGAGTGCATGAACCTTAGTGTACAAGATTTATTTTTGAGTGAGTTATTGCAGGCCATGATTTCTCTGGCCCGAGACTAAGAAGCTGGTCATTCCGTTTTTGCGTATCTATCTTTTTGCTAGCCTTTTATCCGTGCATTGTGTACCCCCACATCGGTGGTCTCACAAACTTCGCCGGATATCCACCCTTAAACCAAATATCATTTTTTTGTGATTACCTCCTTGACCACAACCTATCATTGAGAATGGATCATCAATTCAAGGAAGATCGCAAGACGGTGCCAACGTTGAAGATTTCAAGTATCTCTCCAAGGAAAATATCTCCGGTACCTACCTTATTTTTCGCCTCTTTGCTCGAGGACGAGCAACGTCTAAGCATGGGGGAGGAGGTAGGTACGGTGCTGCCTTAGAGTTCAAAAGGGAGTATTTTAAAAAAATATATAATGATGAAAGAAAAAAAATTCGGCGATGTACATGACTTTCAAGGTGAAGAAAGGAAAAAATATATATATAGAAAGAAAGAAAGAAAGAAAAGAATGAGAAATATAAGAAAGAGAAGAAAGAGAAAAAATATATTTGTGCGTAAAATGAACTCCCCGGTTCTCTAAGAGTGCATTCAAGGCTTCAAGATAAAAAGATCCATTCTCATTTTCCAACCATGTGCAATCCGATAACGAGGACTTCTTTTGTGCCTCGGGATCACTCTCTGCCATTTGCACATGTCCACCTATCTAAAAGTGTGTGTATTTTTCTCTTTCCCCTCCTTGATTTAACATTATTTTCCAATGACCTTTTTGACGAGTCTCGGTAAGACCATGAGAAGCTTGTCTTGTTACGACAACACCTCACTTATAAATTCTTGTTAAGACTAAACTTTCCCAAAGCTCCATATAAAGCCTTCCACATATATATGAGAGGGAAAGGAGTAGAATATATAGGCTTGAGAGACAAGTGAGATGAGAGTTTATGAGCAATACATGAGATGATTTAAATTTGTGAATTTGGTTTAGCTTTTCTTTATCTCGATCTTCATTTCAAAAATTCGAGATCCATTTAAAACTTTGTGAGCATGTTAATACTTGTGGGATAAGCTTAATAAGAATCCACCCTCCGTGGAGATGAAGGCTAGTACATTATGGAACTTTAATGAATTAATATTTTGAGAGCATTATGTTTTCTCATGTATGGTCGAATGCAAAGTTTAAACATTGTTTGGCAATGATGATATCCATCGAAGGCTTACTCGAGGACGAGCAAGGTTTAAGCATGGGGGAGATGTTGACGGTGAAAATCCGTCAACCTAGCCATGAGTTTACCTTCGGTGTTGGCATGAATTTTATACCTTATCCATTGGTACTAACCCCCGTGGTATAACAAGTTCACATGTGCATGTCGTTTTTGGAGTTTAATGTTTATGCGGGGATTTAGTGTTGAATGCAAGACTTTTGGGATAAGTTCATCAAGCACCTCATGACAAGACTTTGAAGCCCCGAACAAGTCATGCAATGAAGCAAAACTAACTCCAAGAAGCCGGGGACTCGATCCGAGAAGACAACAAACTCCGGGGACCGACCGGAAAAGTGCGTGAAGCTTGCAAGACAAGGAGTTGAGTCCAATTCGGAGAGAAACCGACGACATGGACCTACATGCGAAGGGGGAAGCATCCGGAAGCAAGGGAACCGACCTCGGGCAAAGGAGCCCGCGGGCCGGGCCTAAATGGGCCCGGGCCGGCCGGCCCCAAGAGGATCGGCCCGGTGCCCATTTAGGGCCCAAACACGCCGCCCTTTGACCTAGTTGCCGATCGGGCTATTTATAGTCCCCCGACCGAGAGCCACGCGAGAAGATTTCGTCTTCGGCCGCCGAGAAGCAGAGAAGAGAGGGACATCATCTAGGAGAGGAGAGGGTCGAGCTAGTTGACTAGGGTTTCCCTAGCCGACGTGGGAACCTTGCAAGGAAGACCACGTCGGAGTTCCCGAGCTAGAAGCAAGATCAAGGAAGGATCCCGGTGGTGATCTTGTGTATGTATCATTGTTATAGTTGAATTATCAAGTTGAATCTTTTCCCAGCGATCAAGTGTTTCCTCGAAGATTTCGTTTTTCGATCGGCTTTGCTTATTCCAATTCTATTCTCGAGATAGATTACATAGGGTGTTCTTGTAGCCGCGGTGGCTAGAGGTACACGCCGGATCCTCCGAAAGAATCTCGACTTGTCTTTTGACTCGCCCTAAGCTCCCCGCATGAATAGGGATACGTTGTGACGAACGGGGGTCTCGAAAGGCGGATGTTTTCGGATTTGGACGGGAAACCACGATTTAAAGAGGCTTTTATTAAGATTCGATTTGCTACTTCTTCTTTTGCTTGGAACTTCAACGAAAGGCTTACCCCGATCCCTCTAGATCGGTTTATCTACCTAATCTTACTTTGTTTTCTCCGGTTTTTAGTAGATTAGATTCGTTTTGTGTCTTTTACTTAGATGCATTAGGTCTTTTATCGATCATTGAAGATTACTTGGCTTTAATAGATTAATTCTTGCGTCACACATTTGTTCCACGGATTCGATACCTTGGGTTCACCACTCGAGGGAAGAAGGGTCCCTTGACTACGACGGGAGACTTGTACGCTTGCGAGTCACGAACGAACTTTGATACAATTATTAACCGTCAACATGGTTCAAATGGAATCTCTTTCCCTACTCACTTGCGGCAAAGCAAAGACATGGTATTCGGTTGCGTCCTTTGAAGTTGAAGGCAATTGGAACAAGTTGACAAAGAAGTTTTGCGAGAAGTTCTTTCCAATGAGCAAGGTTCAACATCTAAGGAGGCAAGTGATCAATTTCATGCAAGGAGAAGAGGAAGGGATAGACCAAGCCTGGGATAGGTTTAATGAATTAATCGAACAAGGACCAAAACTCGGCTTCACCGGTGACGTACTCTTGCATACATTTTTCTTTTCCCTAACCCCTAGTTGCATGCGACACGTCGAAATGTGTGCAGGAGGGAATCTCATGGAGAAAACACTCACGGAAGCCGCCCAACTTCTACAAAAAGTTAGCAAAGCGGCTGCCATGCGAAGAGATTGGGAAACAAGACTTGCGGAAGAGCCGGAATTCAATTCAAGGAAGAAAAAGCTTGCTGATTTTTCTAAAGAGGCAACCCGGAAGTCACAAAAGAGGAGCCGATCATGGAGAAGCTTGAACAAGAACGCATCAAATCAAGAACTATACCAAACGTCGACTTCGCCGCGCCAAATGAGACGAACAAGAGAAGCATGTCAAGCGCGAAGCCACTAAGGGAGTTCGAGCCAATGGATTGGGTTCCTATTGATTACGGAGAAGTATTCGACAAGAGAAGACCGTTCCCTAATCAAAAGGGAATGGCAAGAGCATTGGAAGTCGATTTCCCACCGGAGAGGAAAGCTGAAAATTCATACGACCTCGAAACCATCGGTGAGATTTTTGAAAAGCTCTTTGGAGATGACGTGGTGGATCCGGAACATATTGCCGAGGTAAAGAGGATCATGGGGATCAAGCCCGAAGCATCACCATACGCTCGCCTTGCTGAAATTTATTCGATCGGATCCGAAGAAGAAGAGAAGATGACGCCGCACTTGAGTTGCGAGATCAACGGAGTTCAATGCAAAGCTTTATGCGACATCGGAGCCCAAGTAAGTGTTCTATCTTCTAAAATTTACGATAAAGTTCAATACCACAACCTAGACTTAGCTCCAACATCAACGAAATTAATTATGGGAGATGGTAGAACTATCAAACCTCTAGGTATTGCTTGCAACATGAAAGTAAAAATCTCTAGAAACTACATACCAACCGATTTCTTTGTTATTGATGCTTACCATAGTAATTCTGATCATATAATCTTAGGTAGGCCTTTTCTTAAGTTGGTTGATGCCGTGTTAGATGCCGGAGAAGGCAAAGTAACAATGAACCTTAATGGAACAAAGTACACATATAACTTTCTTCGTGCTTCTAAACACCTTACTCCTTTTCCTCCCGAAGATGAAGAAATAGAAGAGATAGATAGTCTTTGTTTTGTTGAAACCCTTAGAGACCCGCTGCAAAGAGCGATGGAAAATCAAATTAGTAATCAACAAGATGAAGAACTAGAGGAAGCGACAAAAGGCTTAGAGCCGTATGATGGTAGCGTGGAGGAAGAGAAGTTCGAAGACATAGGAGAAATCAAACCCGAGGAGCCACAAGTGCCCGAAGTAGACCTTAAACCTTTGCCCAAGGGATTAAAATATGAATTTTTGGGCCCGGACAAAACCTATCCGGTCATTGTGAGCGACGAGTTGAGCCCCGAAGAAAATGAAGCGTTGCTGATTTTATTAAAAAAACATAGGAAGGTGATTGGATATTCAATTAACGATCTCAAAGGTATTAGCCCAGCCTTTTGCACTCATCGTATACCAATGGAAGACCAATGTAAGCCCGTAGTGGACCATCAAAGGAGGCTAACCCATGCCATGCGAGAGGTAGTAAAGAAAGAGGTTATCAAGTTACTTGATGCCGGAATCATCTACCCGGTTCCACATAGCGAATGGGTGAGCCCCGTACATTGTGTACCGAAGAAAGGAGGTTTGACCGTGGTGAAGAATGAGAAGAACGAATTGATACCGCAAAGAACCGTGACCGGGTGGCGGATGTGTATTGATTACCGTAAGCTTAACAAAGCGACGAAGAAAGATCACTTCCCCCTACCGTTCATAGACGAGATGCTCGAGAGGTTAGCAAACCACGCTTACTTTTGCTTTCTCGATGGATACTCGGGGTTCATGCAAATTCCCATTCACCCGAAGATCAACATAAGACAACATTTACGTGTCCTTACGGAACGTTTGCATATAGGAGGATGCCCTTCGGCCTATGCAACGCTCCGGCCTCTTTTCAACGTTGCATGATGGCCGTGTTTTCGGAATTCATCGAAGAAATTGTTGAAGTGTTTATGGATGATTTTTCCGTTTACGGGAAGACGTTCATGGATTGCTTAGCAAACTTAGAAAAGGTCCTTACAAGGTGTGCGGAGGTAGATTTGGTTTTAAATTGGGAAAAGTGCCACTTCATGGTTAAGCAAGGCATAGTGCTCGGACATGTTATATCCGAGACGAGAAATTGAAGTGGACAAGGCTAAGGTAGAGACGGTTGAGCAACTCCCACCTCCTACGGATGTTAAGTCCTTAAGGAGCTTTCTAGGCCATGCCGGATTCTATAGAAGATTTATAAAGGACTTCTCGAAGATCACTAAGCCTTTAACACACCTTCTTCAAAAGGATGTGGCTTTCGACTTTGATGAGAAGTGTCTAGCGGCATTCGGACCTTGAAAAATGCGTTGGTGAGTGCTCCCATCATCCAACCTCCGGATTGGAGCCAACCTTTCGAGATCATGTGTGACGCAAGTGACTACGCCGTAGGCGTGGTCTTGGGACAAAGAAAGGAAGGCCGAGTTCACGCCGTTTACTACGCTAGCAAAACTCTTAGTGGGGCACAATTAAATTACGCTACTATGGAAAAAGAGTTGCTAGCGGTGGTATTCGCTTTCGAAAAATTCAGATCTTACATCGTGAACTCGAAAGTCATTGTTTACACCGATCACGCAGCCATAAAGTATCTCTTGGCTAAGAAGGAAGCTAAACCACGTCTGATTCGTTGGATCCTTCTTCTCCAAGAGTTCGATGTTGAAATTCGTGATAAAAAGGGGGTGGAAAATGTTGTGGCCGATCATTTGTCTAGGATGAATCGTGGGCAAGATGATAAAGAGCCCATAGAAGATAAGATGAGAGATGACCACCTCTATAGAGTGCTTGATAAAGATACTTGGATGATCGACATCATTCGAGCAATTCGAAAGATGCCCCTCGATCATCTAGACAAAAACACCCAAAGGAAGATAATCTCTGAAAGTAAAAAATATTTTTGGGATGCACCATACCTCTTCAAGCTTGGCAATGATGGAGTGATGAGAAGATGTGTGCCAAGAGAAGAGAGGCTTGAGATTCTAAGGAAGTGCCACTCGGCAGAGTACGGTGGGCATTATAGCCATTTTCGAACCGAAGCCAAAGTATGGTCGAGCGGATTCTATTGGCCGGAGATACATGAAGATACTAAAAGATATGTTGCGTCATTCCCCGAATGCCAAAGAACCGGAAACATCTCTCAAAGAAATTCTATGCCTTTGAAATACAACTTGCAAATCGACATATTCGATGTATGGGGCATAGACTTCATGGGGCCTTTTAAAAACTCATTTGGATTCGAGTATATACTTGTTATGGTCGATTATGTATCCAAGTGGGTAGAGGCTATACCATGTCGTAAAGCTTCCACGGAGGAGTCCATCACTATGATCAAGAACGTGATTTTTCCCCGTTTCGGTACACCGAGAATCTTGATAAGTGATGGAGGAACTCATTTCACCGGAAGAACTTCAAAAAGTGCTTGTCCAAGTTGGGAATTGAGCATAGGGTCTCCACGGCCTATCACCCACAAACCAACGGACAAGCGGAGACGTCAAATAGGCAATTAAAAAGCATACTTAACAAAACCATAGAGAAGGGAGGCAAGGATTGGTCAAAGAAATTAGACGGAGCTTTATGGGCTTATCGAACGGCGTTTAAAACACCGATAGGTATGACCCCTTATCAATTCGTCTATGGAAAAGCTTGCCACCTTCCGGTTGAGTTAGAACATAAAGCCTATTGGGCGATTAAAGAGATGAACCTTGATCTCGATGCCGCGGTGGTGAAACGGAGAATTCAAATAAGCGAGTTAGAGGAGTTGAGGTTGAAAGCTTATGAAAACGCAAGCATATACAAGGAGAGAATCAAAAGGTGGTATGATAAAAGATTAAAGAAAAAAGAATTTAAAGAAGGAGATAAGGTCCTCCTCTACAATTCGAGGTTTAAAACCTTCGGAAAGGGGAAATTGCAAAGCAAGTGAGACGGACCTTATGTTGTGCATTCGGTGTTCTCCAACGGAGCGGTAACCATTATGGATATAAACGGCGATCAATTTGTGGTGAATGGACAGCGGCTTAAGGTTTACTACGAACCTGACGTCGTGCCCATTCATCATGTTGACGTCTTTACCATGGAGGAAGAGCCCGAACGTCCCGCCTAGGACGAAAAACGAGGCACCAACTTCTGTAAATAATTTTTCTTTTAGCTTTCTGGAGCTTTTCGCGAAGATTAACTGGGCCAATTTTTTTCCCATGGGCCGAGGACGAAAAAAATAGGGCGGTGTGCAAAAAACCGGAGCGGCCGGCCCCCGAGGCGGGGGTGGGCCGGCCGGCCCGGTCGGATCGGCCCGGGGGTGGCCCGACGCCCGATGTCCCCGAATTTCGCCCGAATTGCTCCTTTTTGACTTCCTTGTTTGGTCGGAAAATTTTAAGGGAAGTGTAAAAACGGAAAATAAGGTTCCCGGGGCTTTTCTCTCGGGACTATATATTTGGCCGAATTGGGAGCTCGAGAATCAAACCTTTCAAGCAATGTGTTGCACCCTTGTAGCAGCCATTGAGCCTCCAAAAAGCTTAGAGTTGAAGGTAGAAGCCAAGAAGCCATCGATGGAGGAGGCGATGCGATGCGAGGTCAAGCTACCCGTCAAGAGGACCGCACGTATCCGTTGCGGAGGACGTGTCCCGACCGGAGCTCTTGCATCTCGCAACCCCGTCAAAGGAGAGAAGGTCCCTACACCCGTTCGAAGGTCGGCACGCCTCCAAGGCATCAAGCGCAAAGATTACAAGGAGGTGTCGCCGGAGCCTAAGGATTATGGGGATAGCGACTACTCCGACGATCGTAGCCCGAGCTCGTGGGCGGCCGCCGGTAGAGACGATGACGAATGGGGCGAGCGCCCCTACGAAAGGACTCCCGAAGGCCCCAATGGCGACGGCAACGGCGGTGGCGAAGGCGACAACAATGGAGATGGCGACGACGGTGGTGACAACGGTGGAGATTATGGCGACGACGACCCCTTCGGATTGCATCCGGTGTCTTTGTCGAGTTTGCCGTCAATCCATCGCAGCTCTCTACGCGTCGGCCGACGAATGTCTTCAAACCATGGAAGCGATGAAGCGGCGTATGGAGGACTTGGAGCGCGTAGTTGAAGATGACTACAAGTTCCTTAACCGTAACATGCGCAAACTTTTCGGCATGGTTGGAAACATGAGAGGCAAGTGGTGCAAAGCTTGCTCGAAGTACCACTAGATCTAGTTTTCCCCTTTGGTTTTTGTAAGATACGACGAGGACGTCGTATGTTTTAAGTGTGGGGGAGAGCTAGCTCGCTAGCCTTAGCTTTTGAACTTCAAGTTTAGGTTCGGTTTAATCTTCGTGTGAGAGTCTTAGTGTTTTAATGAGTCTTTAGTTTTTGAGTCTGTTTTAAAATTTTCTCGCAAGTGTCTTAAATTAGTGTTGAGTCAAGAAAACCAAATAAAAAGAGTCTTTATATACATCTTTGTGTTTTATGTATTGTTTATCTTTATTTACTTGTTTGTTTAATCTTCGATTCTTGATATATGAGCACAAGTATGTGGTTTGAAAATCGTTTACCGTGGTGCTTAGTGGAATCGCTACTACTTAAAGTACCCATACCGCACTTCGATCTTGAGCTTCACATGCTAGTTGTGCTATTTTCGATGCTAAAAATTGGAGGATTTCAGTTCTGAAAATTATATTAAAACCCTTGTAATAAAGGTTAGCAAAACCTCTTTTTCCAAGTTGAGAGTAAGAAAAAAATCCTATCCAAAGCCAAGTTTATTTTTTTTCGCTCCACCATAAGTGTGATTAGCACGATGAGTTAGGCTAGGACCCTTCTCTCTTGGTGAGTTTTAATTTCGAGCAATGATCATGTCCTTGTGCTTATCTTTTGTTGCTAGCCTCGTCATATATTCAGTTCATGACTTTCACAACGAAGTCATGTATATCACTGGATTCCATACCCAACCCTATACATCTCTTTTGTACATCGTATTCCTTGAACACAACCTATTTTCAAAGTTTCGTCTCGTCTCTAGCATGATTTATTTAAAAAAATTCAGATTGTATGCATGCGAGAAAAGGGAGAATTGAAAGCTTTGAAAAGTTGTCAAGAGAGATAAAAATAAAGAGAAAAAGTATGTGTATGGAAAAGAAGAAAAAAAAAGAAAGAAAAATCATATGTGAATGAAAGAAGAAAAGAAAAAGAGAGAAAGATGAGTTAGCAATGAAGATATGAGAGGGATGGATCAAGTGAAAGAAAAGAAAAATAATAAAGTGTAAGGAAGGATGTCACGTTGATTGTGAGACGAAACTTTTACTCTATTTCCAACCATGTGCAATCCGACAACGAGGACATCATTGGTGCCTTGAAGTCACAATTTTCTTTTGCCCTTGCACATGTCCACCATTCTAAATCTTCTCATCCTTGATATCCCTACATATGGTTAATTCTCATGATCATTGGCTTTGAAAGGTAGACAACCATTAGAGGAAGTTCTTAGTTTGACAATACTTGTGTTGATTGCGCTAGCCCTACCTATAGCTCCACTTTTATATGATGTATGAGAGATTAATGGGAGGTGAGAGTTTTATAAAATTTGGTTAGGATAGCCACTTCATATGAGTGACTTGAGAGACCTTGGAGAAAGGTTTTTGTCTAACACTTGTTGCAGGAATTTTTGTTTTGAAAATCATAAAAACCCTCCGATGGAAGCAAAGAAGTAAGTATGGCTGAAATTGAAAGCTTCGAGTGAAGAGTTTGAGTTGTGGGGTAAATCTTGACGTGGTAAAAATTCTAAACGCCCATGTTTATGTTTGATTATCATTACTTTGTGTTTATGTATTAAAGATGAAGGGATTGACTAACTTGTGAAGAAGGATAAGTGGTACACGATTACACTCCTTGGACGAAGTTCTTTTACGAGTACTTGCTCGAGGACGAGCAAGAGCTAAGTGTGGGGGAGATGTTGACGGTGTATTTTGGTGCACCTAGCATGTTCATTACACTTTGGTTTGGATTTGATTATGGAACTAACCCGCCACTAGGCACACTAATCATATAACAAGTTCATCTTTGTGCATGCATTTGGAAGTGTTGTGTTTATGTAGGAAATCATGGACATAAAGGACGGATTCACAATAAGTTCAAGGGAGCATTCATGGAGTCTTGTTCGTGTCTATGAGCTCGCTGAAATTACTTCCAATGGTGGTGAGGACCGAAGTGCTACGAGGAACACCCCCGGGATTGAAGCGTAAAAGATCAAACTTCATGCAAAGAGAGCCTCCATCTTGATCGCGAGGATATCGGCGTCAAAATCATCCAAGTGGAAGGGGCAAAGTAGATAAGTGCACGAGGACCCACGGAGCAAAAAGGGCGACCGAACCGGGCCGAAACGGGCATGGGCCGGCCGGCCCGGGCGGGCCGGCCCGGCCCACTTCGGCACCGGTTCGGTCCCGTCTTCCTTGCCCTCGAAGGATCTTCGACCCTAAAACCCCCGACGTGCCGCCAACACAGGGAGGAGGAGTTATTCGCACCGAAGGCCATCCACAAGCTAGAGAGAGAGAGGAGGAGGATCTCCGGTGGAGATCAACCACCTCGAAGGAAGCACCCTCTCGTGGAGAAGGAGGAAGACACCGGCGGAAGGGAAACCATGATCAACGGTGCCATGATCGCACCTTGATGGGGTAATCTTCTCATTCGTCCATGGGTTGTAATCGATCGTGAGATGTAATCGCACTTTGTCGGATTATCTATCTATCATCTTGTGTTGAATATACTTTAATGCTTAAAGGTTAGCTACCATGCCGTAAAGGGAGTACGAGCTCCAATGCTTCCTTGGATCCATTCAACACGCCGTGGCCATCAAAGGTCTAGTCATGAATACCTTCGCGTAGTGACGAGACGAGAGGAGGGAAAGGGCGAAACCGTGGTCACAACCCCGATAGATTAGATTGGTTTTTCATGTCTTTAAGCGATTTCATGCTCTAGTATCGTAGACCCGTGGGCGAGTGTCTTCTCTCTTGATCGTTTATCATTCTCTCTAGTGTAGTTAAGTGTTTTCTAGTATAATAGTAGTTAGGGTTTAGTAGCTAGTGTGTCGTTGTTGATCGAACGCTTGTAATCCCCTTGCTCCGCGGATTGACAAGAACCTTTGGAATCTCGTGGTGAAAAAGGTGTGGGGTCCGTACGCTTGCGGATCGTAGAGGGATACGTCTTTTATCCGTCAACACCTGGGCTTCGAGAGTTGAAAGACTTGTCTCTGCAGACCTCAGTAAACACACGGTTAATTCTCTTCTTGTGTTTCACCAGCGCCTTGTACGCCTTGTATTCATTCATAGTATATTCACCTATCATGAGGTTCACTCTCTTTTCAACTTCGATCATGAAAGCATTAGCGCTTTGGCCTTCTCGTAGCTTAATGCCGAACTTCGGGAAAGGCACTTCTTGAGCCGCCTAGTTGACGTTGAAATACACGATCTCGGTGGGGGCCCAACCACTAGAAATCAGCCAAATTTGGGCTGCAACGAACTCTTCGACGATGTCGCCCCCCCAAGTATAGTGCTGGCAAGATGAAAAGCACTCTCGCAGTTCCTAATCCCTACTGCTCGATGATTGAATTCGGCACTGTTCGTGGCAGTCAGGGGTGTGATAGGGCAAGACAAGGGGTAAGATGGACCCGCATAGCCAGGGACTTCGGACATGTTGACCTTCAAGTAAAACCAGTACGAATTCCAGTCGTCGATGAGATTGGTCTTGCAGCAGGGAGCGATCTGAATTCGCGTAATCCCTTTTCGGGTATTTTGACGCCGGGTGTTGAAGGTACAACATGCGTGCTGAGCTTCATAGTATTGCCCGTCATCGACCTTGATAACATCGGGAGAGATGACCAATTCAAAGAATCTGGCGAAGGTGCCGACGCTGAGATTTCGGCCAAAGGTCTTCATGATCCAAATAAATTTTGACACCTTAAGAAAAGATGTCGGCGAAAGCTGGTGAATTTTCACTGAAAAGGCATCCAGAATCGCGGGCAAAATCGGGTCACAAGGAAATCTGAGTCCACAGATAAAAAAGTCCCGAAACATAACAACCTCTCCATCTTTGGGAGCTGGGACTTGTTCGTCCAGTGGGGCTCGCCCAGTGCCCGAAGGGAAGAACCCAGTCGCTTCATATTCTCGAATCATGTTGGCCGTGACCTTAGACTCTCCGAATACGAGAGAGGGAGGCAGGCGACCTACGACCTTGGCCTTAACCAGATCACCAATGCCGGCATCCACATCCCCGATATCCTCGTCATCGTCCGTTCGGACCTCTCCATCCTCGTGACTCTTGGAGCCACTAGGAGAACCTACATCTTCAGCTGGAGGAGCGTTCTCAGGACCTTCAACAATCGGCTCAACCGGGAGACCAGCTGCGATAAGTTCTTCAGTCGTCATGGGTCTCGCGGTGCTTTTGACTCGAGCCACCTAATCAACAATGCAACAGGTACGAAGAAAATAAAACAACCTTCGTGAATAAAACTTGCGAAATAGATAACCTAATGCAGTAAAAAGAACAAGTAAGAATAAAAAAGAGCGAAAAGGAACAATACCTTAGAAAGACCCGAAGAAAGCTGAAAGCTCACGAACTCTTAAGCACAAGACGAGATTCCGCGAACAGAAACAGTTACGAATTGCAACAAAAGCAGGAGAGCTGTAAAAAAAATTTAACAGCGGAAGCCTCCTATTTATAGGGACAGGGGGGTTAGTTCCACGAAACCTGCCTCGATCAGACCGTTGTAGGGTTTCTGGGCGACGCGTGTCCCCTCCGACGTTCCGAGGTGACATTTTTACTAAATTTCCGAAATATTCGTGGAATCGGATCGTCGGAGTTAACCCGCTTCCCCGAGGGGCTAGTGTTGGGGAATTCAGGAAAACCCGTAACCCTCAAAACGTTGAGTTTGACAAATTTCTTGAGATATGTTTTTCAGGGAAAGGGAATTCACGATTTTCGGGAATCAGGGACTTACGAAGCTTCAGATTCGCGAACATGCGAATTTCGGGGGTCTTGGTTCGGAGAAGACGCGGAGTCACGAACACGCAGGAGCCCGGAACCTCGAGCTGGCAGAGGCGTGAACCTTGAAGGGCGGCTGATTCGGGAATCTATCGGGAATCCAGTTCGGAAGTCATGCACGGAGATATTCACGAACCGACGAAGAAGCAAAGTCAAAGTTGTCGTCCCAAAAAGTCCGGGTTTTGAGTGTGAACTGGTGCCAAGCTTGTAAATATGTTAGATGAAAAAGACATTCTTGTATGTGTTCACATTAGGAATATTCTTTGAGCTTGAGGGCGTTTTAGGAATGTAAAAGTCCCTTCATCTCCCTATAAAAGGGGGCGTGAGGGCACGTGTAAACGGATTCAGATTTTTGGGAACTTGTGCAATCGACCGGGAGAATCATTGTCTCTCAGTGCACCTACTCTGTGTTTGAACGTGTTAAGAACTCTCTCTCTCGTGTTAGGGGAATCATCCGAATTTTTCGGGTAACCCCCCAACAAGGAGCAGCAGCTGTGGGAGGAGCTCCGCGACCACGGCGCTTCGCTCAACCGGGCGCTGAACGAGGCACTGCGGATTCATGGCGGCCCGGCGTGGCGCGTCTTCCAGGTGTGTCAACGTTCGTTAGCTCGTTGCTTTCTTTTTTGCTCCGTTATTTTTGCGTTTGTCTTTGCGACGCGATGCTAACTGGTTTTTGTCTGCTGGCGGCAGGAGTTGGAGCTCCGTGCCCGCGACAGGTACGGCGCCCTCGACCAGATGAACGTTGAGCTCCGCCAACTCCAGGAGCAGCGGGACAACCCTCGACGCGCTCGCCGAGGCCCTGAGGACCCGGGACGGCTGGTTGGCGTACCGGGCAGAGGCTCTGTGCGCCCAACTATTGGAGCTGGAGGGGCAACCCACGGCGCGCGCTTCCACCATTGAGAGGGTCTGCACGGCCCTTATCGACCGGGACGAGGTGCTGCAGCGGACGAGGGAGGACCTGGAGAGGGCGCTCTCCGTGGCGGCCGACTGGAAGAGGGAGGTGGTCTCCGTCCGGGCTGAATGCCGGCGGGACCGCGCGGAGCTCGAGGAGGCGCGGTCCTAGCGAAGCCAGGCCGAGGAGAGGGCGAGGGAGGCCGAGGGGAGGGCCAAGGAGGCCGAGGAGTTGAAGGCCGCACTCGCCGCCAAGGCCGTGGCGGTCGTCGCGGCGGAGGAGCGGCTCGGCCGGAGCGTGCCGCCCGCCCGGAGGCCGAGGGTCGGCTCCGGCGAGGAGCGGGCCGCCCTCGTCGATGCCCGGGCGGCGCTCGAGCGGGAGCATGCTGCGCTCGTGAAAGTGCATCTTGGCCCCTAATTATTTTGGTGATAATGACAAGCACGATTTGAGGTATTTAATGCTTCGACAAGATGTGTGCAGGGCTTAAACGAATAAAATCCTTATTGATGATCAAAGGAAGTGCCCCCCAATTTCAAGACGATGCTTTCTATTCAAGTCAAGGCTTAATTCACTTTTACTTTTGAATTTGAGTATAGGAAACACCGTACTATAAAGGGGGATGCAATTCAATAGCCAAGAGATGCTAAAAGTGCTCTAGAAGGAATTCTAGGTGAGTGAGAAGAGTTGAGAGTCGACACGTGCACTTATGCTTATCTTTTCTAAAATTCTGTGACCTGGCCGGTTCTACCGACCCCATGTCGGTTCTACCGACCAGAGCCCATCGGTAGTACCGGCGCAGGGCCGGTATACCGATATGCGTTCTCTGGCACATTTTAGCCAGGGGGCCGGTACTACCGACCCTGTGTCGGTACTACCGGTGCCGTACTGTTTTTCTTCAGAAAAAAACACCCCCTCGGTAGTACCGACACCGTGTCGGTAGTACCGATGTTATACGAGTTTGCACAGTAACGGCTAGTTTTCAGCCCCTTGTATTTAACCCCTCTTCTCCCTCCTCACTCATTGCTGACCAACCACGGGACAAACACTTCCTTGAGCATTCACTCCACCTCCCTCACCTCCTCTAGAGATAATCCTTGGTTCCCTTGAGCTAGGACTTGAGAAGTGAGGTGAATTCTAGTGAAGTGTGACCAAGCTTTGAGAGCCCCATCGTTCTTCCCCTTCTCAAGAGCACTTGAAGCATCTCCGGGTTGTTGTGTTGCATTTGTTACTCTTGAAGCTTGCTTCTAGACGGTTAGGCGTCGCCCGCGAGTGTCCTCTTGGTGTGGTGCACCCGGGATCGTTTGTATTGCCCTCTCCTTCGTGGAGAAATCTTAGTGAGCACCAATCTTCCTTTGTGGGGGTTGGAAGAGGAAAAGAGGCTCTTGGTGATAGCCCTCCCTTTGTGGGATCCTCAACGGAGACGTAGCATCCTTTGTGGGTGTGAACTTCGGATTAAATTCTCGTGTCTCCTTTGCTTGCTTGCGTTTCTTCATTTCTAACTAACCCTAGAACTTGTTTTTAGCCCGATCTATCATTTGGTTGCTATCCAACTTGTTTCGTGATTGCGGTGTGGTTCTTAGCATCTAAACTTAAACTTTGATTCAAGTAGAATTGCTAGAAACCGCACGATTTCAAATTTTGTTTTAAGTTTCTTCTCTCGTCGGTAGTACGGGCGACCGGTGCCGGTAGTACCGACCCCGTCGGTAGAACCGGCACCACGTCGGTAGTACCGACAGGATATTTAATCCGCTGCTTTTGTTTCAGAAATTTGAAGTGATCCTATTCACCCCCCCTCTAGGCATCACAAGGTCCTTTCAATTGGTATCAGAGCCTAATCCCTTGATTTAGGCTTAACCGCTAAGGGATCAAGATGTCGGGGATTGGAAGCAACCCAACCGCCGAAGAAATTGCCGCAAAAAAAGCTCAAGAGAGAGAGCTCACAGCAGCTCAAGTCGGCGACCTTGTCGGCAGGGCACCAAGCCGTACTCCATCCAACATGGACAGCTCCAACGACTCCTCATCGGATTCCGATTCCGACTCGGACTCCGACTCAAGTGATGAGGACGCCAAGGACGATGATCCTGCGGCAAAGAAGGCGGCCAAGAAGAGAAGAAAGGCTAAGAAGAAGAAGAAGGCCAAGAAGATGGCCAAGAAGCTCCTCAAGAAGATGATCAAGAAGGAGCAAGCCAAGTACTCTCACTCCGGCTTCTACGAAGTGCCCCATCACTACGGGCAAATTCCGGCAACAACTCTAACGATAAATTCTATTCCGTGCATTTGGGAAAGCCTCCTCATTTCGATGGGAAGGACTATCCTAAATGGGCTTATGATATGCAAATGCACCTTTACGGGCTTCACCCCTCTCTTTGGAAGATTGTGGTTGTAGGTGTAACGATTCCCGCCGAAGGAGAAGCTCTCACCATTGAGCATGAACAAGATCTTCACCGCAATGTACAAGCCACAAGAGTTATCACGGGATCCTTGTGTGCACAAGAATTCAACAAGGTTCGGAACATCCAAATTGCCAAGGTGATTTGGGACACACTCAAAGAAGCACATGAAGGAACCGAGCATGTGAGACAAGGCAAGATGGACCTAATCAATGGAGAACTTGAGCTTTTCTTCATGAAGGATGGAGAGACCGTTCAAGAGATGTATGATAGGCTCATGGTGCTTGTCTCGGACATTAGAGCCCTTGGGAGCAAAGATTGGGATGACTCGAAGGTCACAAAGAAGTTGCTAAGAGCTTTTGCCCCCAAGGACAAGAACTTGACCCAAATGATAAGAAGAGATCCAAGATATCCAACAATGACACCCACTCAACTCCTTGGAGAGATATTGCACCAAGAACTTGTTGACCAAGACGTGGAGAAGTCTCTAACCTTGAAGATGGGCAAGAGTCTAGCTCTCAAAGCTAGCTCTAATGAAGTAGTTGAAGAAAAGCCCAAGCCATCCAAAAGCAAGAAGGAAGACACTAGTGATGAAGAGAGCACGGATGAAGAAACCGCCTTTGCCATACGGAAGTACAAGAAATTCTTGAAGTCAAGAAACTCAAGAAAAGGTGGGGATGATAGAAGGAAGAAGTCACAAAGGAAGTGTTATGAGTGTGGAGAGTATGGACATTTCATTGCCGAGTGTCCCAAGAACAAGAACAAGAATGAGGAAGAGAAGAGGTTCAAGGAGAGAAGCAAGGAGTACAAGAGCAAGTACCAAGGGCGTGCGCACGTGGGCCAACAATGGGACTCAAGTGATGAAGATGAAGAACCAAAGAAGCAAGGGATGGCAACAATTGCCATGGCACAAGGTTCATCCTCAACACGCCTCTTCAACAACCTCTCCGATGATGAAGACCACTCTCATTTTTGCCTCATGGCAAGGGGGAGCAAGGTACAAGAATCAACCATCTCATCCTCTCTAACATCCTCTTCCTCCACCTCTTGTAGCGACATAGAAAACCTAGACGAGGAAAAGGAACTAGAGAACAACATGATAAAGAAATTTGGTAAAAAGGGCCACAAGGAAATTAAAAGGCTATTGGACAAACTAGAGAAAAAGAAAGAGATCCTTCATGAGCAAGAAGACTTGCTTATCCTTGAAAAGGAAAGAAACCTTGCTTTAGAAAGATCTCTTGCCGAAGAGAAGGCTAAGGTGGAGAAGTTGACCATGGAATTATCCTTGGTTGGCGACTCTAATAAGAAGATGTCAAAGGATCTTACCTTGGCAAATGAATCTTTAGCTTCCCTAAAAACTATTCATAGTGAGCTTCAATCAAGCTTCTCATGCTTGACCGAGAAATACAAATCTCTTGAAGCCAACTTTAATAGTCTTTGGGAAAGCACCAAAGCAACTCAATCGGCAAACTTGGACTCTAGTGCCTCCACTAGCAAAACTTGCTCTTCTTGTGTTAATATTGATATGAATACTATCAAGACTAACCTTGCAAAGCTTGAAGAAAAAGTTAAGAGCAAGGACAAGGAAATTGCCCGATTGAACATGTTGTTTACACAAGGTAACATTAGTGCCAAGTCAATACCCAAGGTGGTGGACAAACAAGGACTTGGACACCGCAAGAACAACAAGGCAAATGGTAGGGTGACCGTGAGAGGGCATGAGATCCCCTTATGGAACAAGGGAGGCTACCTCAACACAATTATGGATATTGCTCATGGAGTCACCACGTCCACCACAACCAAGGAGGCCCCAAAGATTGTGCAAACCACAAAGGAAATTGGTGGGAGTAACATTCCACCTAAGGCATGGAAGAATGTGGTTGAGCATAAACCAACACCCAACTACACTTGTGATTACATTGTAACCTTGGACCATAATGGTAAAATAGTGGTCAAGTATGTTGGGGCCTATGCCATGAAGGCCATGAGAAAGAGTGTGTGGGTTCCAAAAGTTTTTGCATCTAACCTCCAAGGACCCAAATCCCTTTGGGTACCTAAACCAAGAGCTTAAACTTGTTTTGTAGGCCTACTCCTCCGGTGGAAGCGCATGGTTGATTGATAGTGGTGCCACTAATCACATGACCGGAGAGGAAGGTTTGTTTGCATCTCTTGACCGTTATGACAACCCTACGGAAACTATCATTTATGGGGATAATGGTCAAGGAGATGTCATTGGTCTAGGTAAAATTGCTATCTCAACAACAAATTCAATTGAAGATGTTTATCATGTGCAAGGGTTGGGATACAACTTGTTGTCGGTTTCACAACTTTGTGAGAAAGGCTACAATTGTCTCTTCACTCATGAGGGTGTGACCGTCTCTAGAAGGGAGGATTCCTCTATTGTCTTTGCGGGTCACTTACGGGGAAAACTTTACTATGTGGACTTCACAAAAGTAAAGGTGGATCCTAAGGCTTGCTTAGTGGCAAAATCCGACTTGGGTTGGCTATGGCATCGCCGTCTAGCCCATGTTGGCATGAGGAACTTGGCCAAACTTCAAAAAACGAGCACATCCTAGGACTAACGAATGTTGTTTTTGAGAAAGATAGGTTGTGTAGCGCATGTCAAGCCGGGAAGCAAGTTGGAGCTCACCATCCCGCCAAGAACATTCTATCATCATCAAGACCCTTGAAGTTGCTACACATGGATTTATTTGGACCAATTGCCTACATAAGCATCGGTGGTAATAAATATGGTTTAGTAATTGTTGATGACTTTTCCCGTTTCACTTGGGTATTCTTTTTGCAAGATAAAAGTGAGGCAAAGGGAATTGTGAAGAAGTTCATTAGAAGAGTTCAAAATGAGTTCGAGCTCAAGGTCAAGAATATAAGAAGTGACAACGGCTCGGAGTTTAGGAACACACAAGTCGAAGAGTTTCTAGATGAAGAAGGCATCAAGCATGAACTCTCCGCTCCATATACACCTCAACAAAATGGCATCGTTGAGAGGAAGAACCGCACGTTGATAGAAGCGGCAAGGACAATGCTTGATGAATACAAGACTCCGACTCATTTTGGGCGGAAGCCATCAACACCGCATGCCACGCCGCCAACCGCCTCTACCTCCACAAGTACTTGAACAAGACTCCCTACGAAATCATCACCGGTAAGAAACCTAGCGTGCATTACTTTAGGGTCTTTGGGTGTAAGTGTTTCATACTTAACAAGAAACCCAAAGCCTCAAAGTTTGCATCCAAGGTTGACGAAGGTTTTCTACTTGGTTATGGAACTAACGAGCATGCCTATCGTGTTTTCAACAAAACCACCGGTTGTGTTGAGACCACGGTAGACGTGAAATTTGATGAATCCAACGGCTCTCAACGAGAGCAAGTTAGTGAAAACCTTGTAGAAGATGAAGAGCCCCCAAGCGTATCCATCTTTAGAATGGGGACCGGTGAAGTGATGCCTCAGGAAGTTCAAGCACAAGCTCCGGTTGACACAAGCACTCATGATCCATCATCTTCAACACGAGTGGAGCCACCTAGTTCTCAAGTTCAACAAGATGAGAGTCAAGTTCATGATGACGATCATGAACGGGGCTTTGATCAAGGGGGAGAACTAAGTGATGAAGCCCAAGAGGAAACACCGCAAAGTGAAGATGATGATGGACCTATTCAACGTCAATCTCAAGAGCCACATCCAAGAGTACATCAAATGGTTCAACGGGATCATCCCGTCGACAACATTCTCGGAAGTATTCAAAGAGGGGTAACAACTCGATCTAGATTGTCAAATTTTTGTGCATTTTACTCATTTGTTTCCTCTTTGGAACCTTTTAGTGTGGAACAAGCTCTTGAGGATCCGGATTGGATTATTGCCATGGAGGAAGAGTTGAACAACTTCAAAAGAAATGAAGTTTGGGAGTTGGTACCAAGACCCAAGCAAAACGTGATCGGCACCAAATGGGTTTTTAGGAACAAGCAAGATGAATTTGGTGTCGTCACAAAGAACAAGGCAAGACTTGTTGGCAAGGGGTACACGCAAGTTGAAGGCTTAGATTTTGGAGAGACGTATGCACCGGTAGCAAGGCTAGAGTCAATTCGTATTCTTTTAGCCTATGCTACTCATCATGATTTCAAGCTTCATCAAATGGATGTGAAGAGTGCATTCTTGAATGGACCTCTCCAAGAAGAAGTGTATGTGGATCAACCACCGGGCTTTGAAGACTCAAGGTTTCCAAACCATGTGTACAAGCTCCATAAGGCGCTCTACGGGCTTAAGCAAGCTCCTAGAGCATGGTATGAATGCCTTAAGGATTTCCTTCTCAAGAACGGCTTTGAGATAGGCAAAGCCGATTCCACTCTCTTCATTCAAAGAAATGGGAAAGATATTTTCGTTTGTCAAATTTATGTCGATGATATCATTTTTGGGTCTACTAATGATAAATTTTGTGAAGAATTTAGTAGGATCATGACCAAGAGATTTGAGATGTCTATGATGGGTGAATTGAAGTTCTTTCTTGGGTTTCAAATCAAGCAAATGAAGGAAGGGACTTTCTTATGTCAAACCAAGTATGTGAAGGATATGCTCAAGAGGTTTGACATGGCCGATTCGAAGCCCATCAAGACCCCCATGGCACTAAATGGACATCTTGATCTCAATGAAGAAGGGAAGTCGGTCGACCAAAAGGTATTCCGTTCCATGATTGGCTCCCTGCTTTACCTTTGTGCATCTAGGCCCGATATAATGCTTAGTGTGTGCATGTGTGCAAGATTTCAAGCCAATCCTAAGGAATGCCATCTAATGGCTGTTAAGAGGATCTTTAGATATTTAGTTCATACTCCTAACCTAGGCTTGTGGTATCCCAAAGGTTCCACTTTTGATCTACTTGGCTACTCCGATTCGGATTATGCGGTTGCAAAGTAGATCGGAAGAGCACTACGGGACTTGCCAATTTCTTGGTAGGTCCTTGGTATCGTGGAGCTCAAAGAAGCAAAATTCGGTTGCTTTATCCACGGCCGAAGCTGAATATGTGGCGGCCGGTGCTTGTTGTGCACAACTCTTGTGGATGAAGCAAACGTTGAGTGATTATGGTTGCAAGTTTAGTAAGATTCCACTCTTATGTGACAATGAGAGTGCTATCAAGCTAGCGAACAATCCAGTCCAACACTCTCGAACAAAGCACATAGACATTAGACATCACTTCTTACGGGATCATGAGGCTAAGGGTGGCATTGCTTTACGGCATGTTTGCACCGAAAAACAACTTGCCGACATTTTCACTAAGCCTCTAGACGAGCAAAGGTTCTGTGCTTTGAGGAGTGAGCTAAACATCTTAGATTCTCGTAACTTGGCTTGATATTTTGCACATAAACTTGCTTGTTGCCTAGATAGGAAGCAAAACCTTTATTCTTAACTTCTTTGTGTGAGTTTTTACAAAACGTTGGATTTTCACATAGCGGGTGGTGACTATAGCTTTGAATGATTGATTGTGAACTAGTCACCATCTCCTATGAGTTCTTTACATGTCCATACTCCTTTCTACCCAAGATCTCTCTTTAAATCCCAATTATTTCCAAAATCTGCTAAATCCACCGGTACAACCGACACCAGGTCGGAAGTACCGATATGAACTCTCTGTTTGGATTTCCAGCGATCACCGGTACTACCGACCCCGTGTCGGTACTACCGGACCCCCCCGGTAGAACCGACGCAGGGGCGGTATACCGATAAGGACCTTCTGTTTCAATTTTTAGGGGACCCCGGTAGTACCGACGCCCCGTCGGTACTACCGATAAAACCCGCAGGCCTATATAACCAGCGCGGCCGGGAGCTAGGGTTCAGACCCATCTTTCCAACCGTTGAAGCGCCCTCTTCCCCATTCTCTCCAAATCCGCCAAGGGATCTCAACACCCATCCGTGGAAAGTGCTCCTAGCCCATATCTCTTGATTCTCCACCCTCCGGAACATCCATTCCTCGCCGGAAGATCGTCGATTCGCGCGGGAAGCTTGTCAAGGTACTCATTCAAAATCTCCGGGATCGATCTCTCAATGTAGTTGTTTCTAGAGGAAATGCTTTAGGGAATAAATATCTTTACCTCCATAGAACCCGTGCTCATGATTTCGTAGATTCTTGTTGGCTAAAACCTCAGATTCCAATTCTTTCACCAAAACCCAACCCTCATCGGTAGTACCGACCCCGTGTCGGTAGTACCGATGAGGGGCGGTTAACCCTGCTTCCCTTCTTAGGTTGAGCTTTTCCTCCTCATATTCAAACCTCAATCTTATGCATCCTTGCTTTTCTTCCAGATGGGCCGAGCTGGCAAGCAAATTGTGCGTGAAGGCTCCGATGAAGACGACGTTCCTCTCGCTCAAAGGAAGAGGAAAGGAGGAGCTAGTTCTCAAGCTCCTCGTGGTCGTGGACGTACCAATCCTCCTGCAGCCC
This sequence comes from Cenchrus americanus, assembly GCA_947561735.1. Taxonomy (NCBI): domain Eukaryota; kingdom Viridiplantae; phylum Streptophyta; class Magnoliopsida; order Poales; family Poaceae; genus Cenchrus; species Cenchrus americanus. The sequence continues at coordinate 3,175,549 of OX387240.1, read as the reverse complement.
CTCGTCAATCCACGGGTCAAGGTCATCGTGCCCGCACCAAGCAAGCACATCAACCCGATGACCATTATGACGACTATGAGGACATCTCCTTGGAAACCCTTTCCTCGTTCGTTCTTCGGCCATCAAGACCTCCTCGTCCTGCCACTCAAATGGGGGTTGTGAGAATGGTGGATTACACAAGAGGCTCCCACAATGTCTACAAGGAGAGGTACTCTGACCCCGCTCTTTGGCAGAAGGAGTTTGATTCCGACATCCGGTTTTGGCTCAAGTTCAATGCCGATTGGTATGAGTCCGTCATTCTAAGCAAGGATAACATGACAATCGATATGAAATCAATCAATTGGGATCTCCTTAGGTCACTTGACATTCCGGCTGTCAATGAAGCTATCGATATATGCCATGCCAAGGGGATGACAAATGTTATGTCAATCAACTGTGATTGGAATGAGGAGGTGGTCGCTCAGTTCTATGCCAATCTCTATATCCGTCGTGAGACCCGGACTTTCCATTGGCTCCTTCAAGGCAAGCCTCTTTCCGTCTCCTATGAGCGCTTCGCTCAGATTCTTGGCTTTGGTGAGGAGGATCTCGCACTTCCAAAGTTACATGGTGGCGAATTTCCCCTTGACAGCCGAGATGGCATTCATGTATGACTCGGCTTATGGCAAGGTGGAATTTGGCACTACTCACGGGATGAAGCCGATCTATCGGATGTTAAACCAACTCTTTCGCTACACTCTCACTCCAAAGATAGGTGACAACACCAATATCTCCAATGTGGCAAAAGAGATCCTAGTGAGGATGGCACCGGCAAGGAAAGCTTTAGTATCTTCAACTTCATTTGGGAAGAGATCATTGTGTGCTCCGTGTCCGCTAACAAGAGCTGCCAGTATGCCCCTTGGATATTTCAGATGATTTGTGAGGTGGCGGGAGTTGACATCCTTCCCGACAAGACTCACTCTTGGTACAAGCCAAACAAAGGGAACATCGAGCGGCTCCTCAAGTTAGGCAAGCATGCCCCTCCTCGTCCTTCTACCGCAGGTGGCTCCTCCTCCGGTGGCCCATCTTCTTTTGAGCCACCCTCCTCCTCTCGTGGGCCATCCGCATCTAGAGGCACCGTTCCCCCAGGCAAGAAAAAGAGCATCTTCAACTTCCTCTCTCAAGGCCTTTTTGCTTGCTTCAATGTGGGACGACACAATGCACAAGAGATTCGTGCCCATAGGCAGCACGTGGATGAGCAGCTCCTCAAGCTTGAGACGCGCCAAAAGTCCTTGCTCGCTCAACACAACATTGAGCACTCTCCGGTTCGCGAGCCCATGGACTTTCCTCCTCCGCCAAACTTCTACAACCCTTGGGAGATCTACGGCGACGCCTCCATGATGTATGGAGCTCCTCCAGCCGACATCGACGACGAGGACTTTGGTGGTGCAGAGGACGACGACGATGACGACGACTCCCCTCCAGCTGCCCACTCTCCACATGACTACGACGATTGAAGGGCCTCCTCTTTTTGGCGCTTGATGCCAAAGGGGGAGTGAGCTCACAATTTACTCATGTGTGGTGTGGGCTTGCACCTTCTTTTATCTATCTATCTATCCTTGTGTTTGTGGACATGTAAGGACTATGTGTGGATTCATGTGTGTGGTGTAATGCTTGTCGAAGAACTTAAGAACTTAGAACTCGTTTAAATTTGTAAGACTTAAGTTGTGCTTGTGGTGTGAGGAACCTTGGTTATCTATTTGTGATGCTTGTTATTTCTCTCTTTTATTGTTTTGTATACCATGACATATGCATCACGGCTTGTATATCACACTCATGCACTTGTGTAGGTAATTTGAGAATGAAAAATCTTCTAAATGTGTGATGGGCATTTGAAGCCTTCATAGAAGTTGAAGCACACATTTAGGGGGAGTTTCAATTTCAAATTCGTTAAATACACACATCTTTTCATAAACAAATTGTGGTTGTCATCAATCACCAAAAAGGGGGAGATTGAAAGTGCATCTTGGCCCCTAATTATTTTGGTGATAATGACAAGCACGATTTGAGGTATTTAATGCTTCGACAAGATGTGTGCAGGGCTTAAACGAATAAAATCCTTATTGATGATCAAAGGAAGTCCCCCCAATTTCAAGACGATGCTTTCTATTCAAGTCAAGGCTTAATTCTCTTTTACTTTTGAATTTGAGTATAGGAAACACCGTACTATAAAGGGGGATGCAATTCAATAGCCAAGAGATGCTAAAAGTGCTCTAGAAGGAATTCTAGGTGAGTGAGAAGAGTTGAGAGTCGACACGTGCACTTATGCTTATCTTTTCTAAAATTCGTGACTCGGCCGGTTCTACCGACCCCATGTCGGTTCTACCGACCGGAGCCCATCGGTAGTGCCGGCGCGCGGGCCGGTATACCGATATGCGTTCTCTGGCACATTTTAGCCAGGGGGCCGGTACTACCGACCCTGTGTCGGTACTACCGGTGCCGTACTGTTTTTCTTCAGATAAAAACACCCCCTCGGTAGTACCGACACCGTGTCGGTAGTACCGATGTTATACGAGTTTGCACAGTAACGGCTAGTTTTCAGCCCCTTGTATTTAACCCCTCTTCTCCCTCCTCACTCATTGCTAACCAACCACGGGACAAACACTTCCTTGAGCATTCACTCCACCTCCCTCACCTCCTCTAGAGCTAATCCTTGGTTCCCTTGAGCTAGGACTTGAGAAGTGAGGTGAATTCTAGTGAAGTGTGACCAAGCTTTGAGAGCCCCATCGTTCTTCCCCTTCTCAAGAGCACTTGAAGCATCTCCGGGTTGTTGTGTTGCATTTGTTACTCTTGAAGCTTGCTTCTAGACGGTTAGGCGTCGCCCGCGAGTGTCCTCTTGGTGTGGTGCACCCGGGATCGTTTGTATTGCCCTCTCCTTCGTGGAGAAATCTTAGTGAGCACCAATCTTCCTTTGTGGGGGTTGGAAGAGGAAAAGAGGCTCTTGGTGATAGCCCTCCCTTTGTGGGATCCTCAACGGAGACGTAACATCCTTTGTGGGTGTGAACTTCGGATTAAATTCTGTGTCTCCTTTGCTTGCTTGCGTTTCTTCATTTCTAACTAACCCTAGAACTTGTTTTTAGCCCGATCTATCATTTGGTTGCTATCCAACTTGTTTCTGTGATTGCAGGTGGTTCTTAGCATCTAAACTTAAACTTTGATTCAAGTAGAATTGCTAGAAACCGCACAGAATTCAAATTTCGTTTTAAGTTTCTTACTTTCTCGTCGGTAGTACCGACTGTACCGGTAGTACCGACCCCGTCGGTAGAACCGGCACCACGTCGGTAGTACCGACAGGATATTTAATCCGCTGCTTTTGTTTCAGAAATTTGAAGTGATCCTATTCACCCCCCCCCTCTAGGCATCACAAGGTCCTTTCAGCTCGAGGGGGCGCGGACGTCGCTGAAGGAGCGAGAGGATGAGGTCTCGAAGCTCGACGGGGAGCTGATCGCCCTCAGCATCTCCAACGAGGATCAGCGTCGGACCCTCGAGGAGGAGAGCGCCACGGTCATCAGCCTGCAGCAGGCAGTCGAGGGCGGGCGCCAAGCTCTCGAGGTGGAGAGGAAGCAGGATGAAGGTGACTTGACGCTTTGTCGCTTTGTTTTGCTTATCTTCCCTTCGGGGGTTCGTTCCCTTCTTGATTTTCTTTGCTCGTGGTATCCAGGCCTGCGCACCGTGCTGGGGCGCGCGACCGATCGGGTCGAGACGTTGCAGGCAGCCTACAACTCCTCCGAGCGGGAGCTGGTAGAGCTGCGCATTGCCGCCCTCCAGACCTGCCAGGCAGTCGAGGAGGGCGAGGCGCGCGCTGGAAGCTTGCTGGCAAGCCGTCTGCGCGCCCTTGGTGGGCATGTCTCGAGGCGCATGCGCCGCACACTTAACCTGGGCGTCCAGAAGGCCCTCGGTGTGGTGCGGTCCCACTACGAGGTGAACTTTGAGGTTGTGGCGTCAGGCTACGACGTCCCGGAGGGCGTCGAGGACGAGGTGGCGATGGAGCACGTGGACGCGCTTGCTGCTGATGTCGCCGAGACGCTCACCGAGGACTTCATGGAGTTCCTGTTCCCCGATGCTCCTGACACCGGCGCGCCCCAAGCCTGAAGATCGCTGGGCACTTGGCCCATTTTTTGTTTGAATGTTAGTATCCGGGCCACGCGGCCGTGTAAATGAACAAGTATTTTGTTGAAATGTTGAACACTTGTGGATGTGAATGGTGTTTCTTGTTTTATTTGTCGCGCTGTTCTGTTTCTTCCTTTGCATGGGCAAATTCGGGTTGGGGGAGTTCGATTTTCGTGAGCAGCCTGCTGGCCCGGAGGCGAGAGAGAAGGGTCGTATCCTCGCGGAGGCGTGGGCTATCTCTGGCTCGCGCGTCCTTTCCGCTTGGCCACCCGCGCCCTGCCTGGATTCGCTCGAGGCCAAGGTCGAAACATACTTAGCGTGCTTGCGAGTTTTTTGCGAAAAAATGGGACCATTTTGGGGGGGATGCCCCCCGCAGTAGCCCCCGAGGGTGACTTGGTTTTCAGGGGAAAGCCGAGTCGCCCTTTAACTTTATTAACTTGCTGTTATTTACATTTATGCTGCCAACTAGGGTGTTGGGCGTGTAATTTACAACAAAAAACTTGGAAATCCTAGCTAGGGGTAGAAGTGATGTAGCTGCTGGATGTTCCAAGCGTTGGTGAGGTCTTCGCCGTCCTTGTTGGCCAACTTGTACGTGCTGGCCTTGAGCACCTTCACCACGACATAGGGTCCCTCCCATGGGGGCGACAACTTGTGGCGGCCTCGGTTGTCTTGTCGTAGTCTTAGGACCAAGTCCCCCTCGCTGAAGTCCCATCGTCGCACTTTCCGAGCTTGATAGCGCCTTAGGGACTGCTGGTATCTCGCGGAATGCATCAGGGCTACGGTGCGTGCCTCATCCAATTGGTCCAGCGAGTCCTCGCGGGCTCGCTGGTTGGCACCTTCGTTGTAGCCATGGACTCTGGGCGACCCATACTTTATGTCCGTGGGGAGGACGACCTCCGCGCCATGGACCAAGAAGAATGGGGTGAACCTGGTGGCCCTGCTTGGGGTGGTCCTGAGGCTCCACACAACCGCCGGCAGCTCCTGGAGCCACTTCCGACCAAACTTATTCAGCCGGTCGAAAATTCTGGGCTTGAGGCCATGTAGAATCATGCCGTTGGCACGCTCCACTTGACCGTTGGTCCGTGGGTGCGCCACGGCTGCCCAGTCCACGCGGATGTGGAACTTGTCGCGGAATTCCAGGAACTTCCTGCCTGTGAATTGGGACCCGTTGTCGGTGATGATGGAGTTCGGCACTCCAAAGCGGTAGACGATATCGGTGAAGAACATCACCGCCTGCTCCGCCCTGAGATTCGTGATGGGGCGCACCTCCACCCACTTGGAGAACTTGTCGATTGCGATCAACAGGTGGGTGTAGCCCCCGGGCGCCTTCCGCAAGGGCCCGACGATGTACAGCCCCCACACGGCGAAAGGCCACGTGACAGGGATGGTCTGCAGGACGTGCGCGGGGAGATTGGTCTTGCAGGCGTAGAACTGGCACCCTTCGCAGGTGCGCACGACCTCGCTGGCGTCAGCGACCGTGATGGTCCAGTAAAAGCCCTGGCGGAACGCGTTGCCCACGAGGGAGCGGGGTGCGGAGTGGTGGCCGCATATGCCCGCGTGTATGTCCCGGAGGAGCTCGCACCCCTGGGGGATGGGCACGCATCGCTGCAGGATGCCGGAGGCGGCGCGCTTGTACAGCTCGCCGTCGATGAGGGCGAAAGACTTGGCCATCCTGGCGATGCGCCTCACCTCGGATCGTTCCGAGGGGAGTTCCCCTCGAGCCATCGAGGCGATGTATTTGTCGCGCCAGTCCCTTTCGCTGGGAACCGGCTCGATGTCCATGGCTTCGGCCTCGTCAGCGCCATACCCCTCGAGCAGGGAGAGCACGTACGCCTCGTTCGAGGGGTCCTCGTCTATGGGCTCTGCGCCCGCTGGACTCGAGGGAGCCCCCGAGGGTTCCTCGCAGCTCGAGGGGTGTGGCTCGAGGTTGACGGACGGCTGGGCGATGTCCCGCGCGAAAACGTTTGGGGGGGACGATGATCCGCCCCGACGCAATCTTGGCGAGTTCGTCCGCCTCCTCGTTGTACCGGCGAGGCACGTGGTTGAGCTCGATGCCATAGAACTTGTCCTCGAGGGTTCGCACAGCCTTGCAGTACGCCTCCATCTTGTCGTCGTGGCAGCTCGCGTTTTTCATGACCTGGTCAATCACGAGCTGCGAGTCCCCCCGCACGTCGAGGCGTTTGATGCCTATTTCGATGGCGATTTTGAGGCCGCGGAGTAGGGCCTCGTACTCGGCCATGTTGTTTGACGCGGGGAAGTGGAGGCGCGCAGCGTATCGCATGTGCTCCCCGAGGGGCGAGACGAAAAGCAGGCCCGCGCCCGCGCCTGTCTTCATCACTGAGCCGTTGAAGCACAGGGTCCAGCATTCGGCCTGGATCTGTGGCGGCGGCAACTGCGTGTCCGTCCCTCGGCGATGAAATCTGCCAAGATTTGGGACTTGATGGCCTTGCGCGGGGCGTAGACGAGCGTTTCACCCATCAGCTCCACGGACCACTTGGCAATCCTGCCCATTGCATCCGGGTTACGGATGATTTCCCCTAACGGAAAGGAGGAAACCACCGTGACCGGGTGAGCCTCGAAGTAGTGGCGGAGCTTGCATCGCGCGAGGACCACTGCGTAGAGCAGCTTCTGGACTTGTGGATAGCGCGCCTTGGTCTCGTACAAGACTTCGCTGATGTAGTACACTGGCCGCTGGACTGGCAGAGCATGCCCTTCTCCGTGCGTTCCACCACGACCACGGCGCTGACCACCTGGGTGGTTGCAGCTATGTAGAGGTATAGAGGCTCGCTGTCCCGAGGTGGTGTAAGAATCGGGGCGTGGGTAAGGGACGCCTTCAGCTTATCAAGCGCCTCCTGGGCCTCGACAGTTCAGGAAAAACGCTCATGCTTCTTGAGGAGCCGGTAGAGGGCAAGCCCTTCTCGCCGAGCCGCGAGATCAAGCCACTCAGGGCGGCAAGGCACCCCAACACCCTCTGGACCCCCTTAAAGTCCCGAATCAGACCCATTCGTTTGAGGGCCGCAACCTTTTCGGGGTTGGCCACGATGCCTCGCTGGGAGACGATGTATCCCAATAGCATGCCCCGCGGCACGCCAAAGACACATTTCTCGGGGTTTAACTTCACTCCGTTGGCCCGTAGGCAGTCGAACGCGATGCGTAGGTCGCTAACCAGGTCGCCCGCCTTCCTAGTTTTTACGACTATGTCGTCTACGTAAGCCTCAACGGTTTGCCCGATGTGGTCTCCGAACACGTGCTGCATACATCGCTGGTATGTTGCGCCCGCGTTTCGGAGGCCGAACGGCATTGTTACGTAGCAATACATCCCGAACGGCGTGATGAATGAAGTCGCGAGCTGGTCGGAATCCTTCATTTTTATTTGGTGGTACCCGGAATAGGCGTCAAGGAAATAGAGGAGTTCGCACCCGGTGGTCGAGTCAACGATTTGATCGATCCGTGGCAAAGGAAAAGGAACTTTAGGACATGCTTTATTAAGACTAGTGTAGTCTACACACATCCGCCACTTCCCATTTTTTTTCTTTACTAATACAGGATTAGCTAGCCAAGTGGGTGGAACACTTCCTTGATGAAACCAGCCTCGAGGAGCTTCCGCAGCTCTACTCCGATCGCCCAGCGCCGCTCCTCATCGAAGCGGCGCAGCCGTTGCTGCACGGCGCGGGAGTGAGGTAGGATGTCAAGGGAGTGCTCGGCGACCTCCCTCGGGATACCTGGCATGTCCGAGGGGCTCCACGCGAAGATGTCGGCGTTGGCGCAGAGGAAGTCGACGAGCACCACTTCCTATTTCGGGTCGAGGGTAGAATTGACCCTCAACGCCTTGCCCTCGGGGGCAGCAGGGTCGAGGGGCACCTCCTTGGTCTGCTCAGCAGCCTCGAAGCTGCTGGCGTGCTTGGTGGCGGAGTCGAGGTCCTCGTTGACCATCTTCTCCAGGTTGGCCACCAACGCTTCGTCCAGCGCTAGGGCTTCGGCGTGTTCCACGCACTCGACGTCGCAGTCGAATGCGTGCTCGATGGATGAGGCCATGGTGATGACACTGTTGGGCCCCGGCATCTTCATCTTGAGGTAGGTGTAGTTGGGGACCGCCATGAACCTGGCGTAGCAGGGCCGCCCAAGTATGGCGTGGTATGCACCCCTGAACCCCACCACCTCGAAGGTGAGTGTCTCCTTGTGGTAGTTGTCTGGCGTGCCGAACCAGACCGGCAGGTCGATCTGCCCGAGGGGCTGGACGCGCTTGCCCGGCGCGACGACATGAAACGACGTCGTGCTGGGCCGCAGCTGGTCCAACCCGATCCCCAGCAGGCGCAACGTGTGCGCATAGAGGATGTTGAGGCTACTGCCTCCGTCCATCAGGACCTTCTAGAACCGCGCGTTCCCGATGACTGGGTCGACCACCAGTGGGTATTGACCCGGGTTGGGAATGCGGTTTGGGTGATCCTCACGGCTGAATGTGATGGCGTCCTCCGACTAGTCGAGGAAGGAGGGAGGCGCCTTCTTCGCAGCGAGGACCTCATGTCGCTCCCGCTTGCACTGGCGGCTGGTCATGTCGATGGTCGCCCCCCCGAAGATGAGGAAGACGTTTTCCACGGCGGGGAAGCCGCCGGCGCCGCCGTCACCCCTGTCCTTCTTGGCCTCGTCGTCCTTCGCGGCGGCGCGGCCGTAGAACCGCTTGAGCATGTCGCACTACTCGAGGGTGTGGTTGACTGGCGTCTTGTGGTAGGGACATGGCTTCTTCAGCATGTTGTCGAAAACCCCCGGGCCTCGAGGGGCCGGTCGAGGACCCCGTCGAGACGGGTCAACAGCAAGAGCTTCGCCGTCGTCGTCGTCGCGCCCCTGCTCGCGCGCCTCACGGCGCGGTTTCTTTCCCTTCTTGCCCCGCTTGTTCTTTTGGCGGAGCTCCTTGGACTTGCTGCCCTCCGCGGGCGTATCGTCCACGCGCTTGCCCTTCTTGTCGTCGAAGATCGCCCCCACCGCCTCTTCACCTGAGGCAAAGCTGGTGGCGATGTCAAACAGCTCGTTCGAGTCAACCGGCGGGCTGCGCCCGAGCTCGCGCACAAGATCCCGGCACGTGGTGCCTTTGACGAAGGCGTGCACGATTTCGGAGCCACGCTTGGGAGCTCCATACAACGCTTGGAGAAGCGCCGTATGAAGTCCCGGAGCGACTCGCCGGGCTTCTGAGTGCAAGAGCGCAGGTCCCAGGAGTTTCCAGGGCGCACGTACGTGCCCTGGAAATTTCCCACGAACGTGCGGACCAGGTCGTCCTAGTTGTGGATGTGGCTGGCCGGCAGGTGCTCGAGCCACGTCCGCGCAGAGTCAGCGAGGTGCAGGGGGAGGTTGCGGATGATAACCTCGTCGCTGGTGGCCCCGCCCAGCTGACACGCCAGACGGTAGTCGTTGAGCCACACACGGGGGTCTGTCTCCCCGTTGTACTTGACGATCGTCGTGGGCTGGCGGAAGCGCTGGGGGAAGTTTGCCGTGCGGATCTCCTGGCTGAACACGCGGGTTCCCGGGGGCTCCGGTGTTGGTGAGCGGTCCTCCCCGATGTCGTAGCGTCCACCCCGTCGAGGGTGGTAGCCCGCCGCCGCCCGCGCCTCCGCGTTGCTCGTTCGCTGGGCGTTAATGACGTTGCGGGCGTCGCAATCTTGGGCTTGCCCGCGCGTGTCGAGGAGTCGTTCCTTGGTCGGCGTGCGCCCCGGGTTTGCGGGACGCTCGACCGCGCCGCCCGCGTGCACCGAGGGCTCGGGGCCTTGCGCACCCCCATCGTCCCGCGCGCTCCCTTGTTGGCGGATGCGGGACGCCGAGCTTTCGGCTTGTTGAGCGGCCGCTTGCTCGATAAGTGCCTGCGCCTCGTGGTGCAGGTTCCGCGCCTCGGGCGTCGAGGGGGCGGGCATGGCCCACAGCAGTGTCGCAGCGGCAATAAGCTTCTGGCTCGCTCGCGAGGGCGTGTCCGGATTGTCGACGTTGAAGTCGGCGTTGATGCGGTCGCGGGCTTGTCTGCCCAATTCACGCGCGCGCTCGCCGCGCATGGAGGCCTCCCCCGCGATGGAGGCTCGGAGCAACCGCACCGTGCGGTATTCTTCCGCCAGCTTGGCTTCAAGCTCGCGTGCTTGGGCCAGCTGCGCATTGATGTCGTCCCCCCTCGGTGGTGAGGGGGGGAGGGGTGCTCGGCCCCGCAGCCATGCGTGGTCCAGTTCCCAGGGCAGGAGGAACCTCTCCGTCGCCGGCTCCCGCTGCGTCGGTGGCGTTTGCTGGGTCGCTGGCGATCACGACGCAGCACTCCCGCGCGGGGTCGTAGCTCCCGGTGCTGGAGTCGTCGGAGTAGCCGAACCAGTAGTTCGTGGCGTCGAGGAACCGCCGGAACATCACTGGGTCCGGCACGCCGGAGAAGTCCCACTCCGTGTATCCATGCGAAGTGGCGGGTGGCAGCTCGTCAGTGGAGCCTTGGGATGACTCGTCGCCAGCGGAGGCGCTAGGGTCCCTGGCGACCAGGACATGGCGGCCAGGGGGAACCCTGCGCATCGCTATTGACGTTGGCGGAGGCGACATACGCCGTCGTGGTGCCGCGGATGCCGATGGGGAAGCGCGGTCCCGAGACCGAGCGCTCCCCCATCGGGGCGGCTGTCGTCCCGCTGGTGAGCGCATCGCGTTGCGAGGCGACGCGCACCGCATGACGCGCGCTCCGACCGCGCTCGTCGCGAGCGTTGGCCGGAGCAACGACGGCGCCGTGGCGCCGAAGGACACGCAACATCCATGCTAGCGGACGCCGGTGCCGTGGCGACGTGTGCGGCGGCGACCGGGACGGACCCGGCTTGGCGTCGCGCGCGGAGTTCCTCACGGTTTGTGAGGCGCATCAGGTAGCCGTTCCCCGTAGCCAGAAAGTTCAGGCCCCCGAACCGGATTTTGAATCCGGCTGGAAGGGGGTCCGAGCTGCCCATGGAGTAGCGCTGACCGCGGTACTCAGTGCGAATCACCATCGAGAGAGCTGATGACGAGTCGATCTACAACGCAAGTCCCCTACTTGGCGCGCCAACTGTCGGTGCGGAAAGTAGTCCCGACACTAACTAGTAATGAGCGCTGAGATCTGCCTCTCGATGGTCGGTGCTAAGCAACTAAGGACACCTTGGTTTATCCTGGTTCCGACTGGGGCCGTACGTCCAGCAGGGGTGTGCTCAAGGCACTGTATTGCTTTGCACCGGGGTGCCTGTAGAGGGGTGGATACAAGCGAGGCGGGAGAGGAGGCGTGGCCTCCAAGTCCCAAGAGATGTGATTGAGGCGAGTGCCGATATCGTGGGGAAGGCGAAGAGCGTGTAAGCGATCGCTATCCGTCCTCCGTCGTCCCCTGCGGCGAGGGGGATCGCCTCCCTTTTATAGGCCAACGAGAGGGCGATTTACAGGCATGCCGCACTATTTCGCTACGTGTGGCGGTATTGCGTACAGTGCCGTGGAGTTGACGGTCGTCCTGGCGAACCTTGCCCCGGTCACGGCGTCATGGCGTGCCCTGTGCTTGAATAGGGGCGACTTCGAGGGCGGGGGCGCAGTGGTTGACCGGGGCGCCTTCAGGCGGGCTCGAGGGAGCCGTTGACGACCTTCCGTACGAGGTGCAGTAGCAGGCGTGGCAGCGTCCCGTCCCCGCGTGCTCAACAGCGTCAGAGTAGTTGTAGCAGTGCACGGCGTGGCGCAGCAGGGGCGGGGATGGCCGCACAGGACTGACAGCGACGGGGATGGCGCTCCCGCCGGCCTGACGTCACGGTTTGACCCTGCGGAGTCACGAGAAGGGGGTTCGAGGGTGCGGCCGGCCCCCCTTCGAGGGCGCGGCGTGTTAGCCGTACAAGAGTGGGCGGCACAGTGTCGCGGAGCTGACACCGGCCTTGTCGCACAGTCCCCCACAGTAGCGGGGATGGGCTCCCCCTAGGGAGTTGGCGGTACAGCGCCGGGGCGTGATTCCCAGACGCGTAGTGGCGCAGCTCTGCCGTGTCAGGGCATTAAATGCCCGTACACGCGTGCGGGAGCAGGTGCGCTCGTGAGGGAGCCTCGAGCGAGGCGGACCCCGCTCGAGGGGGCGCCTTGCTGGGCCGCTCTGGTGGGCCGCAGGGGCCACCGCAGCGTGGGTTGTGCCGTGTGTGCATGTTTTGTGTTAGGTTTGAGGCGTGTTTTGTTTTTTTCAGGTTTTAAGCAGGATTCCCCCGGTTTTTTAAGGACCCTCTTGGCTGTCCCCGACAAAAACGACTTTATTTACCAAACCGGAGGGAGTATGTCGTATAAGAGCAGCAGCAGCGTGTATTTGTTCGATAAGAAAACATGAAGAATACAGTAGTACTATGTCAACAAGGCAAAGATCACACGATTTTACTTCAACGTGAATATATTAAATGTCAAGCGCGTGGCGCGAAACTCAGCACCGGCCTCTAGTCATCAGGCGTGAAGCAGCCAGTCCAGTCCTTCCTTGTAGCCAGGTCTCCTTCTTGCTGATCATACATACATGAGCTAGCCGTGAAAAATAGAAAGTGGTATGCGGTTGTCTGAAATATCCGAATTCGTAACCGCTAAAATGTAAATGTGGTCATCCGATTCCCGCACCCGATTGCTAATATCAACACTGAAATGGATGCATCTGAATTCGTTTTCACTATTTCCTCTATCCGAATCCATATCCGTATTCAAAATAATTGTGCGTACCCGACCGTGCTCCACCCCGGTGAACTCATGTATAATATAGTTTTAAAATAAATATATTATTTTTATTTAGTCAGAAAATGATGTATTTGTTAAAAATAAATTATTTTTAATATTTCATTTTATTTAATCATTGGTGCAAATTATTTTATGCATTGTAATTCTATTTATTTCTTCTAAATAATAATATATTTATTTGTAATATTATCTATTTATAATTTAATTTATTACTTATATATTTATTTATTAGAATAACTATAGATGAATATGTTCTTGGTTGACAAGCTATCTTTTGTTTACACGTTCGTACTTTAATTTTTATCCCTTAATTGATGTTGTTCTTCTAAAATTATCACTAAATAAATAAAATCTTGCTATTTGTAAATCGAGTAGATATCCGAATGTGAATTCGAATTCGAACTATTCATTTTGCATTCGTATATTGTATTATATTCGAATCCGAATTCGAGTCCGGAAAAAAAATGTGGATATGTTCACAAATGCTATGCTCAAAACAGGTGCTGCACATGTTGACCCAGACCTATACCTTGCTGTCATGGAGATGCCTGACTTCTCCACTGAGTCCCTGATTGTTGCCTACACCCACCTCTTGGAGAATAAGCCAGTTGCCACTGGCTTTGTGAACATGTCAACCCCCCACAGGGCCATATGGCTGAGGACCTACCTGGCCAAGAACTACATGCAGTAGTTCTCTCCTCTCCTCTCTTTTGTGATCCATTTTGGCTAGACATTGTGCATGGTAGATAGCTAACCAAAGACTCGTCCTTTTGGTTTTAGTTAGTGGGAAGGTGGCTAACTAAAGAAACTACATTTTGGCTCACTGAGTATGGGCAAAACTCCATTTGAGCTCACTGGTTGTGAGCAAAATTCTATGCTGTTGTACTAAATTGCAGCCTTTGTTGGCTTGCTACTGTCTGTTTAATTTGTGTTCATGTTTTCATGATTTTGTTATATCTGTGCTTGTTATCTGTTGACCTTTTGGGCTGGGTTATAAAATTTGCCTATGATGATTCCATGTACCCCATAAATGATGACATGGCCTTGTGAGGAACTTGATGCTGTTATTTCTTTTATTCTACCAGTTATCCCTACTCTTGTCTCCCATCTGACCATGGGACACATCGATTCCCATGTTTCCAAACTTGGGATCGATGTGTCCCATGGTGATATGGTAGACAAGAACTGTGTCATACTCTTCTTATACTTATGTTTCCTAATGTCCACCAGTTGCCATTATGCTCCAAGTCCATGTCAAATGATTGAAAAACATATAATCTGAGGCAAATATTTTCTGTTCTTTCATTTTTTTTGGCCTATGATGACTGGAGCTTATATATTACTCATGTCTCTCATCAAACCGTGGGACACATCCATGCTCATGTTTCCAAACTTGGGCTGGATGTCTCCCCCGGTTCAATGACTGCCATGAAAGTTCTGTTTCACTTTTGCTCCAAGTTCAAGTAGTCTGAGGCCATTTTTGCATGTTCCTGTTGCACTGTCAGGCCGATGATGATCCAGTTCACCATTTAACTATCATGACATCCATCAAACCATGTGAGACGTCCATGCCCATGTTTCTCAAACTGGGGCTGGACCTCTCACATGGTTCCATAGCTGCCATGAAACATTTGCTACTCATTTATTTAACTGAGGCCACAATTTCCTATCTTTTAGCCTATGATGATATGATCTATGATTATTGCTTGTCATGCATTCCATCAAAACGTCAAATTCATCCATGGTCCAAGTATTCAACTATGGACCATGTGAATTTGACGTTTCCATGGTTCACATGTACCCATTGATCTCCTATATCTGAGGCAATATCCTATGATGTTGACCAGAGGATATGTTGTCCAATCCTATGATGTCAACTACTACATTTGTGCATAAGAAAACTATGATTGGGGATTATTTACATCTCCTTGCAGACCAATGCCAAAATGGTATGTTGTTTTTGAGGGCCTCAAACCAGGGATCTACACATCCTGGCATGAGTGCAGTGAATATGTTCTTAAGGTACATAATGCAAGGTACCAAAGCTACAAAACTCATGATGAAGCTGTGCATGAGTTCAATGAAGCCCTCAGGATGGGTACTGTGAGGTTGGTAAAAGGTATAACAAAGCCGGCTAAGAATGTGATGCCACCAATTAATGCATATGAGGGTAAGAATGTGATGATTAAAGGGCCTTGTTCGGTAAGAATGTGATCATTGTCATTCTTGTGGTGTCCTTTGTTTGGTCTTGGCAGTAGATTGCCTAACTGTTGCTCCTGTAAATGAAATTTGGGATGAATGGCCAATGATGACGTTTTTTTTTCTTATTTCTACCTAAGTATGTTATGAAAGAGAACATTAAATTTGAGTCTGAGGCCAATTTCATGACTACAATCTATGTTGGTTAGTTATGTTATGAGATGATCCTCTACTTGTTTCTTCTCCTCTTCCTCTCATATGTAATTCTGTTGCTCTGGCCGGTCTGGGCTTGGACCGAATCAAACAATGTCCCGGTTTGGTAGTTGGCCTTGGGCCAGGCTGCCGGCTGCAATCAAACACAAAAAAGGCTTCGGCCTGGCTCAGTTTGGCCACACCAATCAAACACGCTGCCTGGCCGTCGTTGGCCGGGCTATGGCTGGCCAGGGACTGGCTGCCCAGCCAGGCCTTGCAGGGCCACGAAATCAAACACGCCCTGGGTGGGCTGTTTGGGCCAGTAGACCTGGGGACTTGCGCCTATAATACCTACTGGGCGTTCGCAACGCTAGCTACAAGCCCAGCGCCGCCGTATCGCGTCGTGCGTGACTGCGTGTACACAAAGACCACAGCAACCAACCCCCAGCCCCAGGGGTGGTGGGTGGCCCGCCTGGCCGCCGCGCGGCGCCTGTGGTCTGTGGCGAGCGGCATTCCCTGACAGGATCGCCGTCGCCGGGCACCACCACCAACCAACCCCCTGGGGCCTGGGCCATAGCTTTGTCCGGCCTTTGGGAGGCGCCGCGCCAGGCGACCCACGTCTGAGCGGCCGGCCGCCGAAGTGACTGACGGGCACGCACACGCAGACGCCGACGTTGCCCGCCCGCTGGCTAGCTCCATGCGTGAGCATATGAACTCCCACCCTTTCGATCGTCCGTCTCGTCCGGCCACTGCACTGCCAGGAGCAGGGACCCACGCGTGGGGACGGGCGGCCGGCCGGCCTGCGCTGCGCGCGCCTCGTAAATTCTGTGGCGCAGCGCAGTAGCAGTAGCAGTAGCACGCACAACCCTGGCCAGCTAGAGCTGCGCCACTACCATCGGTAAAGCCGGCCAGGTAGCCCCTACCCTCTTCTGACCCCTCGCGCGCTCGTCAGCCCCAGGGAAAGCTAGCTAGAGTACTACTGACCCTGACAATGGCTGGAGCTGCTGGATGCTCACCGATCAGCTAGCTGGAGCTGGATGATGCTCACCGTCACCGATCCCTTTCCGGTCCAAGGCCAGGTCTACATACTACGCTGCGCAGGGCGTGCTCGTAATGAGATGGTGATTGCGCGAGCCTGCGCCGCCTGCATCTGCATGCGTAGGCCGTAGGCGTAGCGAAGCGACCCCATCTGCGCCGCGTGCGGCCGGCCGGCGTCGTCGCACTGCACACCCTGCCCGGCCGTCTGCCACTTGACCCTAGTTTGTTGATGATGCGTGCATGCATGCATGCATGATCTGATCCGATTATTGGAAATTGGAATTCTCACTAGTAGGTAGCGACGCCACAATCCACCGGAGAAGGACTTGAAAGCTTTCCCGCGTGCGTGCAAACACATCTGCTGATCAATTTAGGCTTGGTTGGTTTTCGAAAATTATTCGTTAGGATCCACTAATAGGTTTCTCGTTCGATGTCCAACAAGTTTCATTAGATTCGGTATAACATATACTTTCAGAGTATACATATCTTATATGTGACAAATACCGATACGTCTCATTGTAAATTTGGTCAAACTTCAAATAGTTTCACTGGGAAGGAAGGAAGAAAGTGAGCACTCTTGCAAGCGGGATGGACGGAGTACTTTGAAAAAAAATCTGTGTTCTGAGTGTGCCGATCGAGCCGAAAGATTTATATTTTGTCATGTACTAGTCCTAAACTTTGCTTTGTCGTTGTATCTCCTTGAGAATCTCTGATCTCCTTGAGCACTTGCGTGCTTACATTACAAGCAGCCGAAACAGGCCGGTGCACAAAGCCTGCGGGGGTCTACCAGTCTACTAGTACTAGAGCGCTAGAGCCATTGCATGAAACTAGTACGTGCGCTCTTGAACAGTGAGCAATACGACTAGCTGAGAAGTTAAGAAATGCAGGCTACTACGGGGTACTAGTACGGCTGTAGCTGTAGCATGAATACGCGTGCTTGCTGGAGTGCTACTGGGTCGATCGTCTGCTGGGGCCCTTGCTTTTGCTTGCATGGAACATGGTTACTGGAGCCTGAGACCTCTGACTGTGGCAACTCCGATGCGGCATGGAGCAGCCAAACCCGCCAGGTTTACTGAATCCAATGGCTCCAGCTGGGAGCATATATATCCTCGATCAACTTGGATTCATGTTTTTTTTAGTACGAAACATTTCATAGTAGTGACGTGGATTTAAAATGAGAGTTTGTTTGAGGTACAAGCAATGTGTGGATTGCCTTGCCTTGTAATCTAAACTGCTGCCTTTAATCTATAGATAATTCTCGCTCCCTCAAGTCTAAACACATCGGGCCCCAGAGCCGATGCTGTCTCGGTATCAGACGGTGTCCCGCATCCGGTGAACACTTTCTCCCTAGCCGTTACGTGTTCCGTACAATGGTATTGGAGGTTGGGCGCAGCAACCACAAAGTTGCGGTCGAGATTTTTCTACTACACGGAAACACTCAATATATATATATTACTATGGACCCATGGTAGACATGGCTACACGCCAAAGCTAGACAAACGTTTACTCCGCTCCTCCTTATTAGTGCGAAATAATGTAAAAAAAAGTGTTAACCTTTATGATTAAATTAGGGGTAAGAGTTAGTGGTGTGCTGGTGTACGTTTGTCATCGTCCCAAACACATAATGTCCTTGCTCACGAAATTACTACTTATTTGGCAGGACAAATTTTTCTCACATGCCCAAATTTCAATCACCAGAACGGGAACGGTTCTGCTCAAAATATATGGATTACCAACATACAGTATGAAACATTTGAGCTCCAAGCAAAGCAAACATCTACTACAGTACAATGTTTTCTTTTTCTTATTTCCCTTTCTTGTTTTTTTTTAATTTTGAGAATTATTTCTCTGTCTTGTTTGTCTTGGCAGGTCGTCTTCGGAGTATTGTGAGAGGAAGCACATTTTTCGGACCTTTGCTTCTTTCAGGTTCAATCTGTGGGCCGGTCACCTGCCGCCAATTGGGCTGCCCATTTAATCGAGGTAACCTGGCTCTCACTTGACCCAGTTTACCAATTTTGTAATAAACTTATCGACCCTTTATGTTTGTACAGGCACATCGACACAGACAATACGGTCACGGTGATACTAGTATGTATCGTGCGTCGCCTCCGGTAAAAAAAAAAGCTCCCTTTTCAGCTACATTTACAAATTGGAGCATATAGATGAAAATGAAAGGAATTAATTACCGAGAACCTTCGGCTCGCTCGGCAAATCCATCCTGGCACGCACCACTTCGATGGTCACGACGGCGACACCATGTGCGCGTAGAGCATCTGGTTCCACACGTCGGGCACGCCGGGGAGGCACCAGTGGATGCAGTCGGCGCCGCTGCTGGGGTCGCGCGCCCGCGCCTCCAGCTCCGCCGCCGTGGGCGGGCTCCACTGCCGCCGGTGCACCGACGGGTGCGCGTCCTTGCGTTGCTCCGACAGCTGCGTCACGTTGAGCACCCGCACCGCCACGCCGCGCGCCCCGAGCCGCGCCACCTCCGCCTCCACCGCGCGCGCGAACGCCGGGTCCGTGTCCCGCCCGCGGTGGCCCTCCGCCAGGATCGGCTCCGTCTCGTTGTAGCACTGGTGGTTGCCGCCGCCTCCGCCGCCGCCGCTACCGGACTCCCACTCGTCCGAGTAGAGGTGCGTCGGCGATATGCTCGTGAAGAAGAGCTGCGTGCGGGCGCGGTCGACGTGGAGCTCCAGCCACTCCGACCACGTCCTGATCGCCAGCTCGAACGCCCGCAGGCTGCCCGTCACCTCGTACGCCGCCCTGCGCGCGCCCTCCGCCGTCGCCGCCTCAAACGATCCCCACCTGCTGCAGGCGCCAAATTAACGCACGGTCAGTGCCAGTCAGATCAGATTGCACACCTCGGCGTCCATGGTAACCGTGCTACTCTCTGTGACACACTCACAGGACTTTCATGGTCTGGCGGCGCCACCACAGGTAGGAGTTGAAGACGAGCACGTCGGCGTCGCCCCAGTGCCTGGCGTGCCCGGCGATGGAGCCGGCGCGCACGACGCGGTCGGCGATACGGTGGTGCACCGGGTGGTCCGAGTTCGACTCCACCAGCAGCGGCGACCAGTAGAAATCCACCGACGCGTTGTACTCCTGCGTGCAGTTGCAGCAATTGACGATGTCAGGCGCAAACCCTGCACAGAAATTTACGATGTCGCAGACTACACTGGTGATCGCCATGATCGGGTAATCGTACATGGATCCTGAAGGAGACGAGCGAGGAGTTGCCGCCGGCCATGGACTTGTGCAGCGTCGGCGTGGCGGTGTCGATGAGGCAGACCATGGATATCCACTGGTTCCTGTTCAGCGAGTCGCCGACGAACGCCAGCCGCTTGTTGCGCAGCCGCTGGAGCAGCGTCACCGCGTCGAACCTGCATTGCATGCGTGCAATCAATCATCCATCAGCTCCTGAGCACAAAACATGTCAACAACTGCGCAGCTTCCGCGACGTGAGCAGTTGAACAATCCGTTGACTTCCTCCAAAAACAAATTTTAAAAAGCGGATTCCAGTTCGTGCGCCATGGATGCTCGCGGCAGGTACCTGGGAAGGTCGCAGCCATGCGGCTGCCATCGCCAGTGCTGGTACTTGAGGTCCGTCCTCCCGAACCTCCCGCACGCCGACTGGTCCGACATGAACTTGCACGCGCTCTCCTTGTACAGCGGGTACGCCACGTCGTCGTACACCCACCGGCCGGACGACATGTCGCACTCGCCCACTACCGGATCATCACCGTGCCCGCCGTCGTCGCCGGCGGCGCCGGGGTCGTCGACAGGTCTCGGCGGTAAGGTCGGCGTCATCGCCCGCTGCTTGTGAGGGCCGCCGTTGCCGTCGTCGTTCCTGGTGGTGATCGAGACGGCGAAGAAGACGAACAGCACGAGCAGCAGCAGCACGAACGAGTTGAAGTGGCCGCGGAGGCCGAAGCTTACTGCGGTGACGCCCCACTTGGCCTTCTTGGCCGGCGCCTCCGCCACCAGCCACGCCTCCTCGAGGCCATCACCTACGGCGCCGGCCGTGCTCCGCCCCTTCCGCGGCGGCGGCGGCGTGCTCCCGGCCATCTCGAGCTCGAACTGCTCCGATCAGACGACGTCGGTGTCCAGGAGGCTTGCTGGGCCCGCTGGGTGCTCGAGCAGTGCCGCACGCACGATCAAATAGCTCGCATGGTGCGCGGCAGGTCTGTGCGCACACAGCGGCAGCGGCACAGGTAGTGGCAGTGGCACTGCATGCGGCAGCTTCCACTCGATCGCTTGTGGTAAAAGGATCCTTTTAGGTGAGACCAATGAGTTGCTGCCGCCTGACCTTGGGAGTTTTGGTGCACCTAAAGGGCTAAACCTGCTAGTCCAGGAACCGTATATATCGACACCTCAAATCTTCAAATCATGGCGTCCAACACATTGTAGTAGCTAGTGTGTGCACTTGCATATACATTGGAGATGTACAAAAGGCGAGGAAGTGGTTCTGACGGGTATGTAAAGAACAGCTGAAAGGGGTGTCTTCAGCTTAGTTTGTATGAATTCTGGAGACAGTTTGATCATTATACTACCAGAGTACCAGTAATGTACTTGCAAAGTCATGACTGCCCCTTCTGGCTTGCAAGCTAAGGTTTATGAAATTTCAGAGAAGTCTATGTGGAGCAGATGGCATGTAACCAACACCATTTTTTGCGAGAACGAGTTTACAACAAAGCCCATCTATCAGTAAATCTCTGTCCCCCTCAAAGTCCTGACACCAGAGACTTGTTAGAGATCAATAGCTAGGGAGTACTATTCACTCACCAGCTTTAAGCTTAAGGCTTCACGTCCAATTAGTATAGGGCTTCCGTTGCATATTCCTTTTGTGAATCACACACACTTGAAGCAGTGTCTTGTCAATTGTCATCATGTTTGTGGAAATTGGAAATTGACTTTCAGCAACAAGATTGATATAGTTAGCGCTATGAAAAGCATGCAGTATAAAGTTACGAAAAGGTACTAGGAAGCACAACAACTGGGCTAGTCTATAAGTTCATTGGACATCCGAACTGAAACTCAAATCAAATCCAATCGATATCTTACTTCCCTTCTAAGATTGTGGTAAAAACTTGCGGAACGCAAAAGGTTGCCAGATTCGTTGCCCAAATCATTTCCTGCACTGTCAACTGCTGTGCATCTCGCTACTCGCGATGCTGACCATCAGACCGGAGAACTCTGCAGCCCAACACCCTGGTGAAGATCGGACCTGACCTCCGATAACATTGAGAACAGTTGGTTCATGAGAAATTGCAGCCTACACTCCTGAAGAACCGGGGGGGGGGGGTTCTGTTTCAGATCGAGCATCTTCAGAATCCATGGCACGAGCACTAGTCAATTCAAAGGGGTTTGGTCTGTAACTGTAAGACTTGATCTGAAAGTGGAATGGGTATGAGACTGCAGGGTGCTGAAAACGCTGACCTTGTGTTCCTGTTGCAAACTTGCAATGCATACGGATTGGGTTATCTGTCCTGCAACTCTGAAAAAAAGTTCCTCCAACCTCCATCTCGTTTGACTGCGCATGTTTTAGGACCGATAAACATGCGGGCTCTCTGAAATATGAGGCTGATGTAGGCATGTATGGAGCCGCCTTGGGCATGGGGAGGTCGTGGCTGCGGCGGCCGGCGGGGCTGGAGCTTCGTGGCTAGTATGACGGCGGCAGGTTGATTTTATTATAAAAGGCCCCTAATTATTTGCATGAAGCCCCCCAATTCGGATCGCGGTTAATAATCGCGATCCATATATTTACATAACCCCCCAGTTTGGATCGCGACCATTAATCGCGATCCAAATATTTGTAGAAAACCCCCTACATCAACCAGTATTTATGAAAATAGTCCCTCCGTCGCGCCTCTGGCGACGGCTGCGGCCGGCTCGCCGTCGCGGCTAGATAATGAGACTCAGCACCTCCTCTTGTTCTCCGTTCCCCCCTTCCCCGCTGGATATCTCCCCTCGCGCTACATCCTGCTCCGCCGTTGCGTTCTTCCTACTCCTGTCACGCGGCCTCGTTTCCCCGGTGCCGTTGGCGCCAGCGGCGCGGCGGCGCTTGTTCCGTTCCATGGACCGTCCCTTGACCCTTGTTGAGCAACAAGATTTGGAAGACGATAGGGAGAGCAGTGGTCAGAATTCAAACCACTGCAGACTATACTGTTAACAAGGCTGACCTGATAGGAAGACGAACAGGTATCAGGTGCAACATCAGACTCCTGTCGTCAGAACTCATAACCAAAATCAATTGAAAAGTGGTTCTGATCGATATATGCAGAGAATAGTTGAAAGTGTATCTGAAATTCTGAACTCTGAAGACAATTCCCTCATTTTACTGCCTGTAATGTACTAGCAAAGTAAGATGTAGTACAAAATTTTGGAGAAAGTATATGTGGAGCAGATGGCATGTAACCAACGCCATTTCGATGAGAGTGAGATTCCAACTCATCAGTCCATCTCTGCCCCACAAAGCCCTGACTGCAGAGACTTTCTATGGAGATCACTACTAGCTGGGAAGTACTATTTCATTCACCAACTTTAAGCTCGAGTTAGAGTCCATATAAACATAAACGCTCCGAATAGTTAGACTTCCCGTTGCATGTTCCTTTTGTGAACCACACACTAAAGTAGTGTCTCTTGTCATCATGTTTGTGGAAACCGGAAACTGAAACTCAAATCGATATCTTACTTCCCTTCTAAGATTATTATGGTTAAGACTTCAAAAGTTTGGACGAAGGCCTTTCGCTGTCCTTATCACTCCATGTATTGTCCAAGTCTGTCAGCTAATCAGCTAAGTAGAAAACAGTACCCCGCTAAGCTCATGCGCTGCGTTCTCCCGGTGCCGGTGACGACGCGGTGGTCGGGGAATGGAGCATTCCCCCGCTCTGTACATCACGATTCACGATAAGCAATGCTGACCCAACAGCACAGCCAACAGGCCACCTTCTCCTTCTGTACATCTGAAGGCTGGAGCATCACTCTCCTGTCGTCAGAATTTTCAGAACCAATTCAGCCAAATGAATTAGTAGGTCCTGCAATGTACGGAAGCAATGTGATTCTGGAGACTTGAAACTTTGGAAATGGATTTCGAGTGGGGAGGTCGGCCAAACCTTCATCAATAAACTAGCAGATTGTTCATGAGGTCTGACTTGGAAGCAGTAGAAAACAGTCTTTGTGATAATGATGGTTGACATTGCGTAGCACCATAGTACAATCTCTTTTGAGCCCACACCCACAACAGTTTCCAATTGGAACCACTTTGAAGAAAACAAAAAGGTGCAAAACTGGAAAATGGCCACTTCGTTTCTGCAAAGATAAATCGGCCCAACCGCCCAACAGACCCATGGCAACCCTTCCTGGTGTTTCATTTTATTGTTTCCAGAGATGATGCAGCAGAATCTAAGGTGTTTTGGAACATGAACGAAGAAACCTATTTAATGCAAAGTTTTTTCCGTTTCGTAAACAAGACGTACCATTTAATCACCACATGATGTTGTGATCAAATGTACGACATGAATTGTATTGCCACTACTTGAAATAAAACTAAAAAATCACTTGCAAGTAGGCACAACGAGCTCATCTTGGTGAAAAAAAAGAGAGCTCATCTTCGCTTGCAAGTACAGTTGCTTGGTACGATCCGTAAGGTAGCGTGACAAATGCCAGCTTTAACACGTGCTGGCTGCTGGATCAGATCTTACGAGGCCGCAATCAATCAATCATATTCACTAGGACCTTGAGTTTTTTTTCTATGAATTCCCTCGTTCCTTCATTCAACAAAAGAGAGAGGCTCACGCTCACATTCATTTCCTTCAAACTTACTAGATCCAAAACGCCAAAGGCTCCAGTGATCTTTCCGTGAAATCATGAGATCGCTCGTACATCATGCACGCGTGAGCTTGTCGCAGCTTGATCTGCAGGTTCCCTGCTTTATTGTACTTGAGGCCTGTCGGTGCGGAATGTGGTCCCGACACTAACCAGTAGTAAGCGACGTGGTCTATCCCTCAATGGTCGATGCTAAGCAATAAGAGACACAGAATTTTATCCTGGTTCCGACCGAGAGGGTCGTACGTCCAGCAGTGGCGTGCTCAAGGCACTATATTACTTAGCACCGGGGGTGCCTGTAGTGGGGCTGCTACAAGCAAGGCGGGAGAGGAAGCGTGGCTTCCAAGTCCCTCGTGTAGTGACTGAAGATGTTGTGGGAGAATTGGAGGACAAGTGCGTGGCGCGGCCGCCTCTCGTTATGTTGTCTCTCTTCTCTCGTCCTCCTCCTCCCGCGGCAGGGAGGGTTCGTCCCCCTTTTATAGATCAAGGAGGGAGCGAATCACATGCGCGCCGCGCTATTTAGCTACGTGAAGGGGTGTGGCGTGATATGCTGTAGAGTGGGCGGCCGTCCGGACGATCCTTGCAGCGATCCGGCCATCATGGCCTACCTTGTACCCGAACAGTGGCGGTTCGAGGGTAGAAGGGCGGCGGAGGGTGGTGATGTCTTCTGACGGGCTCGAGGGAGCTGCTGACGTTGGCCCGTACGGAGTACAGGAGTAGGTAAAACGGCGTCCCGTTCCAATACGTTTCACAGTGCTGGAGTCGTTGCTACAGCGCCTGGCGTGCGCCTGCACGTGCGGGGACGGCAGCCATGCCGTAATAGTGGCAGGAATGGCGTTCCACCGGCCTAGCGCCTCCACCTAACCTTGTAGGGTCACAAGAAAGCAAATCGAGGGTGCAGCCGGCCCCCCTTCGAGGGCTCGGCGCGTTAGCCGTACTGGAGCAGGCGCACGACGTCACGGGACTGACACCGCCGCGCCGCACGGTCCCTCCCCACGGTGATGGGGATGGGCTCCCTCTCCCGGGGAGTTGGTGCGGCGGCACGGGGCGCGAGCCCCGGCGCATGATGGCGCCGTCCCCGCCGGTGTCGGGCGTTAAATGCCCACGTACGGGGGCAGGCGCACGCGTGCGGGCGCCCTCGAGCGAGGCGGACCCCGGTCGAGGGCGGGGCGGACCCTCGAGCGAGGCGGAGCCCGCTCGAGGGGGAGCGGGCCCTCAAGCGGGGGCGGAGCCCGCTCGAGGGAAGCGCACCCCCTCGAACGGGACGGAGCCCGCCCGAGGGAGGCGCGCACCCTCGAGCGAGGCGAAGCCTGCTCGAGGGGATCTTCAGGGCCGCCTTGGTGGGTTGTTGAGGTCCCCGCGGCGTGGGCCGTATCCTGCATGGTTAGGCAAAGTGTGTTTGGCTTTGTTGCGGGTTTTAAGTGGGGATTTCCCGGTTGTTAAAGGGGGCCCCTAGGGCCGTCCCCGACAGTAGCCCCCGAGCATCTGTGGGTTTGCCATTGAGGCTCCCGCAGATGCTGGAGCCTACTGATAGGACGTTCTTCCCTTCTTGTCTTGCGAACGCTTTCCGTGGGGCCGCGTCAGCGGGACCCGCGGGTCTAGCCCCCGAAGCCCTGCAGGAGCGTGCCCGGCGGAGTGGATAGTGCCGCCGGCGGGGGACCGCGCGCCTAACCCGCCGGAGGGCTACGTGGTGAGCTTTATCCGCTTCCACGAGCGAGGCTTCAACGCGCCGGCGAGCCGCTTCATGCGAGTGTTGTGCCACTACTACGGTGTGGAGCTGCACAACTTCGCGCCCAACGCGATTTCGCAGGCGGCCACGTTCGTGGGCGTCTGCGAGGGGTATCTGGGGATCCCGCCCAACCGGGAGCTGCGGGTACACCTCTTCCGCGCGGAGCTCTTCACGCAGCCCCACGACGGAGCCGAGGGACCCGCCGCGCGGTGCGCGCCGGCGGGATGTCACTCGCCCCGCGGGGGCGGTTCAAGGACGACTACATCCCCCGTACCATGACGACGAACAACGCCGGGCCGGGAGCGGGGATGGTTCTACCTGCGCAACGCCGAGCCCGGCCTCCCCCCTACACCGGTCGGGTGTTCAAGGAGAAGCCCAGCTCCTGGGGCTACGGGGTGTCCACGCCCCAGCATCGGAGGCGGCAGGACTCGGTTCTGGCCGCACTGAGGAGCCTGTCGGTGCAGGGGCTGACCGCGGCGGGCGTCCTCGCCTTCCTCCATCACCGGCGGGTCGTGCCTCTGATGGAGAGGCCGCTCTGCATCTATGAGATGACAGAGGAGGCGGACCCCGTCGCGCTGGCGAGGTCGAGGATGCTCCCAACCCCCCTCGGGCGGCCGTATGCGCTCACCCGGCGCGGAACGCTGTCGACACCCGGATGCTGGCGCACCCGGACCGGACCCCGTGGGACCTCGAGATGCTCCCCACCGGCCCGCTGTTGAGTATGATTCTTGATTCCGTTTTAGTTCTTGGTGTTGCCTCTGCCCCCCGACGCGCCATTGACGTTCTCACATGCAGCTGGTGAACTTCACCGCCGCGAAGTCCGTTCCGCCCACCCCCCCCGACTCCCCGCGCGCTCGGCGGGCGGCGCGGCCGGCGGGGAGCGAGGATCGGGCGGCGCGCAAGAGGGAGCGCGTGAGGCGGCACCGCGAGCGCCGCGAGCGACGGAACGCGGAGTGCACGGCGGCGCGAGGAGCCGGGCCTCTCCTCCCCGAACGCGGAGTACTCGTCCTCGGAGGAGGACGAAAAGGAAGAGGCCGAGGGGCGGAGGCCCCTCCGATAGGTGGGAGCCCGCGCCCCCATCGCCGGGAGCCGGCTCCCGGCGGCAAGGGCAAAGATCGCACGGGGCGGGCGCGACGGCGCCCGCCGCCGGTGCAATCGACAACGAGGGCGCGCGCGTGCCGCGGAGGTGCCGACGCGTGCCGCGAGGCGCGCGCGACGCGCGCGCCGCGCGCGGGCGGGGCCCGCGCGCGCGGCGGCGGCGTCGGGGAGGTGCGGCGGCGGGCGCACCGGCCGCGCCGGCCTCATCCGCTGAGGCCTCGAGGAAAAGGAAGCGCGCCTTTTCCTCTTCGAGGTAGGGGCTCGTTCTTCTGCTTGGTTTGGTTTTTTGACGATCAGGCATTCTAACTTTCTGTTTGTGCTTGCGCAGGGTGGTGCCAACTGTGCCTCCCCTCGCACCGGCCAAGGTGCTGAGGGCGGACGCATCCATCCCCACCCGGCGGCGCTCGTCGAGGGCGTCGCGGGCGGGGGCAAGCACGGCGGCGGCGGGCGAGAGCTCGCAAAGCCCGGCCGAGGCTTCGAGGCCTCGGCCGGCGGATCGCCCCCCGCCATGGCGCGGCCGGCGGTCGTCGAGGAGCGGCCGGCGCCGGCCGTTGTGGGGACGCAGCCCACGGCGGCCGGCCGTGGCGGAGGCGCAGCCCGCGGAGGGCGTCGCGACGGAGGCACGGTTCGTGGCGCCGGGCCGCAGAGGAGGCGAGCGGGTGCAGCCCGCGGTGGTGCCCGTGGTCGCGGAGGCACGGCGGAGACGGTGGCCGCCGCGGAGGGCGGCCGGCGCCTGGCCGCCGCGGGGCGCGGCCGCAGGCGGTGGCCGCGGCGCCACGTCAAGCGCCCGCGGCCGTGGAGGCGCAAGTGGAGGCGCCGGCGGAGGCGGCGGAAGGGCGGCGCCCCGCCGGCGGTTCCGGGCGGAGGTGGTGGAGGTCCTAGACGACGACTCCCCCGCCGCCCGCGATGGGACCGGTGGGCGAGCTTCCCCACACGCTCCCCCCCGAGCCCCGGGAGGGGGCCCTCGTGAGGCGGCGCGAGGGTCACCTCGGTGGCGGGGGGACCGAGGACACGGCGCCGAGGCCTCGTCCTCCCACGCCCGGCCACTCCGCCCGCAGAGGGGACCGCTGGCGATCCCCCTGCGTTCGCCGACGCCCATGGGGAGCAGGAGCTCTGGGGAGAGCTCCGGAGCCACGGCGCCAGGCTCAACCGCGTGCTGAACGAGGCGCTGAGGGTCCATGGCGGCCCCGCATGGCGCGTCTTCCAGGTAGGGCGTTGTTTGTTCGTTTTCTTCTTTCTCTCGTTTTTGTGCGCTGTTTCCGTGTTGTGGCGCTTACGGGTTTAGATTTATGGGTGCCAGGAGCTCGAGCGCCGCGCCCACGACAAGTACGACGCCTTCGATCGGGTGAACGCCGAGCTCCACCAGCCTCCGGGAGCGATGCGCCGCTTTCGACGCGCTTGCCGACGCCCTCGGGACTCGGACGGGCGGGCCGGGCGCACGGCCGGTGGCCCGGCGCGACGAACTCCCCGAGAGCTCGAGCGGGACCCCGGCGCGCCGCTCTAGCCTCGAGCGGGTCTGCGCGGCCCTCATCGACCGTGATGAGGCGTTGTGGCGGCGCGCTCGGACCGGAGAAGATGCGCACGCCGGCAACCAATTGGGAGGCGGAGGTGGCCAGCGTCCGCGGCGAGAACCGGGGGCTCCGCTCGTCGCTCGAGGGGGCGCAGCGCGCGGCGCCGCCGGGCCGAGGAGCGGGCGCGCGCGCGGGAGCGGGGCGGGCCAAGGAGGCCGGTGACTTGAAGGCCGCCCTCGACGCCAAGGTCGCGGCGCTCGCCGCCGGCGAGGAGCGCGCCCCCTCGCAGAGCGCACCGCCCGCCAAGGGGCCGAGGGGCGGCTCCGGCGGAGCAAGCCGCCCTCGCCGACGCCCGGTCGGCGCCGGGAGCAGAGCGCGTCGCTCGCGAGGCGGCGCAGAAGTTGCTGGTGGAGCGGAGCACCGCGCTCTCCAAGGCCGAGGGCGAGCTCATTGTGCTCAGCATTACAAGTGCAAACCAAGAGCTGGCCCTCCAGGAGCAAGGTGAGACCGTCAAGGGCCTCGAGGTTGCGGTCGAGGCCGAGCGCCGTGCTCTCGAGGTGGAGAGGAAGCAAGTCGAAGGTGAGCTACTGCTTGACTCTTGTTTGGTTGGTTTTCTGTTTGGGAATTCGCACTCCTTTTTCTGATTTCTTTCTTGTCTTGGTGACTCCAGGCTTGCGCACCGCTCTGGGGCATGCAGCTGAGTGGGCCGAGGCACTGCAGGCTTCCTATAACTCCTCCGAGCAGGAGCTGCGTGGCGCGGCCCTCGAGACCTGCCAAGCCGTGGAGGAGGGCGAGGCACGGGCCGGCGGCTCGGCGGCCGGCCCGCCCGCGCGCCCTTGGCGGCCACGTCACCGAGCGGATGCGCCGGGCGCTGCATCTGAGCGTCCAGAAGGCCCTCGGAGTGGTGCGGTCCCACTACGAGGTCAACTTCGAGGCGCTGGCGGAGGGCTATATCGTTCCCGAGGGCGTCGAGGACGAGGTAGCGATGGAGCGTGTGGACACGCTCGCCGCCGACGCCGCCGGGACGCTCGCTGAAGTCTTCGAGGAGTTCCTCTTCCCGGACGCTCGCGCGACGCCGCTCCTCCCGCCCTCGAAGACGCTTGAGCGCTAGGCCCGTTTTTATTTGTGTATCGCATTCGGCCATGCGGCCTTTGTAAATAAACAAGTTATCTCAATCGTAAACATTTGTTGATACGAAATGAAGTCTTTTGCTTATTGCGCTTTTTTTGTTTCTCCTTCTTCCCCGAGTAGATTTTACTTAGGGGAGTTCGATTTTCGCGGGGGGGCCGCCGGGTTGGAGGCGAGAGAGAAGGGCCATATCCTCGCGGCGTAGGCTATCTCGGCTCGCGCGCTCCTTCCGCTAGGGCTCGCCCGCGCCCGTTCGAATCGTTGCTCGAGGCTGGAGTAGAAAACAAACTTAGCGCTCATGAGTTGTCTTGTTTTTGCGCGAAAATGGGACCGTTTTGGGGGGGGGTGCCCCCCGCAGTAGCCCCCGAGGGTAACTTGGGTTTCGGGAGAAAGCCGAGTTGCTCTTTGCATTAGACTCGAGGTATTTACATAGTTGTCACCAACTGGGGCGTTGGTCATATGATTTTTACAACAAAAAATACTTGGAAATCCTAGCTAGGGGTAGAAGCGACGTAGCTGTTGGATGTTCCAAGCGTTGGTGAGCTCTTCACCGTCCTCGTTGGCCAGCTTGTACGTGCCGGGCTTGAGTACCTTCACCATGACGTAGGGTCCCTCCCATGGGGGTAATAGCTTGTGGCGCCCTCGATTGTCTTGGCGTAGCCTTAGGACCAAGTCCCCTTCACTGAAGTCCCGTCGACGTATCTTGCGTGCTTGGTAGCGCCTTAGTGACTGTTGATACCTTGCGGAATGCATCAAGGCCACGAGGCGTGCCTCGTCCAACTGATCCAGCGAGTCCTCGCGGGCTTGCTGGCTGGCATCCTCGTCATAGCCTCGGACCCTGGGCGATCCGTATTCTAAGTCCGTGGGGAGGACGGCCTCCGCGCCATGGACTAGGAAAAACGGGGTGAACCCAGTGGCCCTGCTCGGGGTGGTCCTTAGGCTCCACACAACCGCTGGTAACTCTTGGAGCCATTTTCGCCCAGATTTGTTTAGCCGGTCGAAAATTCTGGGCTTGAGGCCTTGTAAGATCATGCCGTTGGCACGCTCTACTTGGCCGTTGGTCTGTGGGTGTGCCACAACTGCCCAATCCACACGGATGTGGAACTTGTCGCAGAACTCCAAGAACTTCCTGCCCGTGAACTGGGACCCATTGTCGGTGATGATGGAGTTTGGCACTCCAAAGCGGTAGACGATGTTGGTGAAAAATGTTACCGCCTGCTCTGCCCTGAGGTTCGTGATGGGGCGCACCTCCACCCACTTGGAGAACTTGTCGATCGCGACCAACAAGCGGGTGAAGCCCCCGGGCGCCTTCCGCAGGGGCCCGATGTTGACGGTTAATGTTTGTATCAAAGTTCGTTCGTGACTCGCAAGCGTACAAGTCTCCCGTCGTAGTCAAGGGACCCTTCTTCCCTCGAGTGGTGAACCCAAGGTATCGAATCCGTGGAACAAATGTGTGACGCAAGACTTAATCTATTAAAGCCGAATAACTGCAATCTTCAATAAAGAACCAAATGCATCTAAGTAAAAGACACAAAACGAATCTAATCTACTAAAAACCGGAGAAAACAAAGTAAGATTGGGTAGATAAACCGATCTAGAGGGATCGGGGTAAGCCTTTTGTTGAAGTTCCAAGCAAGAGAAGAAGTAGCAAATCGAATCTTAATAAAAACCTCTTTAAATCGTGGTTTCCCATCCAAATCCGAAAACATCCGCCTTTCGAGACCCCCGTTCTGTCACAACGTATCCCTATTCATGCGGGGAGCTTAGGGCGAGTCAAAAGACAAGTCGAGATTCTTTCGGAAGATCCGGCGTGTACCTCTAGCCACCGCGGCTACAAGAACACCCTATGTAATCTATCTCGAGAATAGAATTGGAATAAGTAAAGCCGATCGAAAAACGAAATCTTCGAGGAAACACTTGATCGCTGAGAAAAGATTCAACTTGATAATTCAACTATAACAATGATACATACACAAGATCACCACCGGGATCCTTCCTTGATCTTGCTTCTAGCTCCGGAACTCCGACGTGGTCTTCCTTGCAAGGTTCCCATGTCGGCTAGGGGAACCCTAGTCAACTAGCTCGACCCTCTCCTCTCCTAGATGGTGTCCCTCTCTTCTCTGCTTCTCGGCGGCCGAAGACGAAATCTTCTCTCCGTGGCTCTCGGTCAGGGGACTATAAATAGCCCGATTGGCGGCTAGGGCAAAGGGCGACGGGTTTGGGCCCTAAATGGGCCTGGGCCGACCGGACTGGGCCGGCCGGCCTGGGCCCATTTAGGCCCAGCCCGTGGGCTCCTTCGCCCGAGGTCGGTTCCCCCTTTTGCATGTAGGTCCATGTCGTCGGTTTCTCTCCGAATTGGACTCAACTCCTTGTCTTGCAAGATTCAGCACTTTTCTGGTCAGGTCCCTGGAGTCTGTCGTCTTCTCGGATCAAGTCCCCGGCTTCTTGGAGTTAATATTGCTTCATTGCATGACTTGTTCGGACTTCAAGGTCTTGTCATGAGGTGCTTGATGAACTTATCCCAAAAGTCTTGCATTCAACACTAAAACCCTGCATAAACATTAAACTCCAAAACCGACATGCACACGTGAACTTGTTATACCACGGGGGTTAGTACCAATGGATAAGGTATAAAATTCATGCCAACACCGAAGGTAAACTCATGGCTAGGTTGACGGATTTTCACCGTCAACACCCGACGATGTCCAGCCCCCACACGGCAGATGGCCACGTTACGGGGATGGTCTGCAGGGCATGGGCGGGTAGGTTGGACTTGCGGGCGTAGAACTGGCACCCTTCGCAAGTGCGTACGATTTCGCTGGCGTCCGCGACCGCGGTAGGCCAGTAAAAGCCTTGGCGGAACGCATTGCCGACGAGGGTACGAGGCGCTGCATGATGGCCGCAGACCCCGGCGTGGATGTCCCGCAGGAGCTCGCGCCCTTCGGGGATGGGCACGCACCGCTGTAGGATGCCAGAGGCGGCGCGCTTGTACAGCTCGCCGTCAACGAGGGCAAAGGACTTGGCCATCCTGGCGATGCGCCTGGCCGCGGCCCGGTCCGCGGGGAGCTCCCCTCGAGCCATCCAGGCGATGTATTTGTCGCGCCAGTCCGCTTTGACAGGAGCCGGCTCGATGTCCATCACGTCAGCCTCATGGGAGCCATACCCCTCGAGGAGGGAGAGCACGTACGCCTCGTTCGAGGGGTCCTCGTCCATGGGTTCCGCACCCGCCGGGTTCGAGGGAGCCCCCGAGGGTTCGCCGTGACTCGAGGGGTGGGGCTCGAAGACGACCGAGGGCTGAGCGACGTCGCGCGCGAAAACGTTCGGGGGGACGGTAATCCGCCCGGACACAATCTTGGCCAGCTCATCCGCCTCCTCGTTGTACCGGCGGGGCACATGGTTGAGCTCGATGCCGTAGAACTTGTCCTCGAGGGCTCGCACGGCTTTGTAGTAGGCCTCCATCTTGTCGTCATGGCAGCTCGCGCTCTTCATGACTTGATCGATTACAAGCTGCGAGTCCCCCCGCACGTCGAGGCGCTTGACGCCTAACTCAATGGTGATTTTGAGGCCACAGAGGAGGGCCTCGTATTCAGCCATATTGTTAGACGCGGGGAAGTGGAGGCGCACTGCGTACCGCATGTGTTCCCCGAGGGGTGACACGAAGAGCAGGCCCGCGCCCGCCCCTGTTTTCATCACCGAGCCGTCGAAGAACAGAGTCCAGCACTCTACTTGGATCTGCGGCGGCGGCAGCTGTGTATCCGTCCACTCAGCGACGAAATCTGCCAAGATTTGGGATTTGACGGCCTTGCGCGGGGCGTAGGCAAGCGTCTCGCCCATCAGCTCCACGGACCATTTGGCGATCCTGCCCGTGGCGTCGGGATTGCGGATGATCTCCCCCAGCAGGAAGGAGGAGACCACCGTGACGGGGTGGGCCTCGAAGTAATGGCGGAGCTTGCGCCGCGCAAGGACTACCGCGTACAGCAACTTCTGGACCTGGGGGTAGCGCGTCTTGGTGTCTGACAGGACCTCGCTGATGTAATAGACCGGCCGCTGGACCGGCAGGGTGTGCCCTTCCTCCGTGCGCTCCACCACGATCACGGCGCTGACCACCTGGGTGGTCGCGGCTACATAGAGCTGCAGGGGTTCGCCATCCTGCGGCGGCGTGAGAATTGGGGTGTGCGCTAAGGACGCCTTTAGCTTGTCGAGCGCGTCCTGGGCCTCGGCGGTCCAGGAGAATTGCTCGTGCTTCTTGAGGAGGCGATAGAGGGGCAGGCCCTTTTCGCCGAGCCTCGAGATGAAGCGGCTTAAGGCGGCAAGGCACCCCATCACCTTTTGCACCCCTTTGAGGTCCCGGATCGGACCCATTCGTTCGAGGGCCGCAACCTTTTCAGGGTTGGCCTCGATTCCCCGTTGGGAGACAATGTATCCCAGGAGCATGCCTCGCGACACTCCAAAGACACACTTTTCGGGGTTTAACTTGACCCCATTGGCCCGTAGGCAGCCGAACGCGATGCCAAGGTCGCCAACCAGGTCGTCCGCCTTCCTGGTCTTTACGACGATGTCGTCCACATACGCCTCGACCGTCCGCCCGATGTGGTCTCCGAAAACATGCTGCATGCAGCGCTGGTACGTTGCACCTGCGTTTCGGAGGCCAAACGGCATCGTGACGTAGCAGAACATCCCGAACGACGTGATGAACGAAGTCGCGAGCTGGTCGGACTCCTTCATCTTTATTTGATGATACCCGGAGTAGGCATCAAGGAAGCAAAGCAATTCACACCCAGCCGTTGAATCAACGATTTGATCAATGCGTGGCAGAGGAAAAGGAACTTTAGGACATGCTTTATTAAGACTAGTGTAGTCTATACACATCCGCCACTTCCCATTCTTTTTCTTTACAAGCACGGGGTTTGCTAGCCACGTTGGGTGGAACACCTCCTTGATGAATCCGGCCTCGAGAAGCTTCCGCAGCTCCGCCCCGATTGCCCGTCGCCGCTCCTCGTCGAAGCGGCGGAGCCGTTGTTGCACGGCGCGGGCGTGAGGCAGGATGTCAAGGGAGTGCTCGGCGACTTCCCTCGGGATGCCTGGCATATCCGAGGGGCTCCACGCGAAGATGTCGGCATTGGCGCGGAGGAAGTCGACGAGCACCACTTCCTATTTGGGATCGAGGGTGGAGCTGACCCTCAACGCCTTGCCCTCGGGGGCAGAAGGATCGAGGGGGACCTCCTTGGTTTGCTCCGCGACCTCGAAGGTGCCGGTGTGCTTGGAGGCGGAGTCGAGGTCATCGTTGACCATTTTCTCCAAAGTGGTCACCAGCGCTTCATCCAGCGCAAGTGCTTCTGCGTGTTCCACGCACTCGACGTCGCAGTCGAATGCATGCTCGATGGACGAGCCGACGGTGATAACGCCGTTCGGTCCTGGCATCTTCATCTTCAAGTAGGTATAGTCGGGGACCGCCATGAATTTGGCGTAACAGGGTCGCCCAAGTATAGCGTGGTAGGCTCCCTTGAACCCCACTACCTCGAAGGTGAGGATCTCCTTGCGGAAATTCTTCGCGGTGCCAAACCAAACCGGCAGGTCGATCTGCCCGAGGGGCCGGACACCTTGCCGGCGCGATGCCGTGGAACGGCTTCGTGCTGGGCCGCACCCGGTCCAACCCGATCCCCATCAAGCGCGGCCGTATGCGCGTAGAGGATGTTGAGGCCGCCGCCCCCGTCCATCAAGACCTTCGAGAACCGCGCGTTCCCGATGATGGGGTCGACCACCGGCGGGCACGGCCCGGTTGGGGACGCGGTTCGGATGGTCCTTCCGCTGAAGGTGATGGCGTCTTCCGACCAATTGAGGAAGGAGGGAGGCGCCTTCTCCGCGGCGAGGACCTCGTGCCGCTCCTTCTTGCGTTGGCGGGTCGACATGTCGACTGTTGGCCCCCCAAAGATGAGGAACACGTTTTCCACGGCGGGGAGGCCGCCGGCGTTGCCATCTCCTCCGTCTTTCTTGGCCTCTGCCTCCTTCGCGGTGGCGCGGCCATAGAACTTCTTGAGCATGTCGCACTGCTCAAGGGTGTGGTTCACGGGGGTCTTGTGGTAAGGACATGGCTTTTTTAGCATGTCATCAAACACCCCCGGACCTCGAGGGGCCGGTCGAGGGCCCCGTCGAGCCGGGTCAACAGCAAGGGCCTCGGCATTACCGCCGTCGCGCCCTGCTCGCGCGCCTCGCGGCGCGGCTTCTTTCCCTTCTTGCCCCGCTTGTCGTTGTGGTGGGGCTCCTTGGACTTGCTGCCCTCCGCGGGCGTGTCCTCCGAGCGCTTGCCCTTCTTGCCGTCGAAGATCGCTCCACGGCCTCCTCTCCTGAGGCGAAGCTGGTGGCGATGTCGAACAGCTCGTTTGAGTCTGCGGGCGGGCTGCGCCCCAGCTCTCGCACGAGGTCCCGGCACGTGGTGCCCTCGAGGAAGGCGTGCACGATTTCGGATTGCGCCACGCCGGGGAGCTCGTACGCGCTTGGAGAAGCGCCGTATGAAGTCCCGCAGCGACTCGCCGGCTTCGTGTGCGGGGAGCGCGAGTCCCAGGAGTTCCGGGGCGCACATACGTGCCCCGGAAGTTGCCCACGAACGTGCGGACCGCATCATCCCAATTGTGGATTTGGGTCGGCGGGGCGGGTGCTCGAGCCATGTCCGGGCCGCATCGCCGAGGTGCAGGGCAAGTTGCGGATGATGACCTCGTCGCTGGTGGCCCCGCCCAGCTGGCAAGCCAAGTGGTAGTCGTTGAGCCACACGCGGGGATCCGTCTCCCCGTTGTACTTGAAGATGGTCGAGGGTTGGCGAAAGCGCTGGGGGAAGGCCGCCGTGCGGATCTCCCGGCTGAACACGCGGGTCCCCGGGGGCTCCGGCGTCGGGGAGCGGTCCTCGCCGGCCGTCGTAGCGTCCGCCCCGTCGAGGGTGGTAGCCCACCGCTCGCCGCCGGCGTCCGCCTTGCTCGTGCGGCGGGCGTTGATGACGTTGCGAGCGTCACCGTCCAGCCGCTCGCGCGTGTCAAGTAGCCGTTCCTTGGCCGCCGCGCGTCCCGAGTTGGCGGGTCGCCCCCGCCGCTTCCCCTCGCGTGGACCGAGGGTTCGCCCCCTTGTGCGGCCCCGTCACCCCGCGCATCCCCTTGTTGGCGGATGCGCGACGCCGAGCTCTCGGCCTGCTGGACGGCCGCTTGTTCGATGAGAGTCTGCACCTCGCGGTGCAGGTCTCGTGCCTCAGGGGTCGAGGGTGCCGGCATGGCCCGTAGCAGCGTTGCGGCGGCAACGAGCTTCTGACTTGCCCGCGGCGGCACGTCAGGGTTGTCGGCGTTGATGCGGTCGCGGGCCTCGTCCGCCCGCCCTCCCGCACGCGCTCGCCGCGAGCGGAGGCTTCTCCGGCCATCGAAGCGCGGAGCGCCCGCACCGTCCGCATTCCTCCGCCGGCTTGGCCTCGAGCTCGCGGGCTTGGGCTAGGCGCGCGTCGGCGTCGGCCGCCCGGGCAGAGCGCTGGCCCTCGCGGCTAGGCGTGTGGCGATCCCCTCGGGGCGGCGTGATCTCCCCCGTCTCCCGGCGCCCACCGCACCGGCGGCATTGGCCGGGTCGTTGGTGATGACAGCGTAGCACTCCCGCGCGGGGTCGTAGCTCCCGGTCGTGAGTCGTCGGAGCAGCCGAACCAGTAGTCCGTATCGTCAAGGAAACGCCTGAACATGACTGGGTCCGGCACACCGGAGAAGTCCCATTCTGCGTACCCGTGGCGGTTGGCGGGCGGCAACGCGTCGAGGGAGCCCAGGGACGACTCGTCAGCCGCTGAGGCGCCAGGATCCCTAGCGACGAAGACGTGATGGCCAGGCGGGACCCTGCGCATCGTGGTGTTGACGTTGTTGTTGTAGGCCGACGTGGCACCACGCAACCCAATGGTGATGCGCGGTCCGGAGACCGCGCGCTGTCCCGCTGGGGTGGTGGCGGTCGTGGTGGCGGGCGCGCCGTGCTGAGAGGCGGCGCGCTCGGCCGCCGCCGTCGCTCCGACCGCGCCCGGCGCGAACGCGGCCCGCAGCGGCGGCGACGTCGTGGTGTCGACGGCCCGTGGCATCCGTGCCCGCGGGCGTCCGCGCCGTGGTGGTGCGTGCGGCGGGGACCGGAGCGGACCCGGCCTGGCGCCGCGCGCGGAGCTCCTCACGGTTGGTGAGGCTCATGAGGTAGCCATTCCCTGTGGCCTAAAAGTTCAGGCCCCCAAACCGGATTTCGAACCCGGCGGGGAGGGGGTCCGAGCTGCCCATGCAGTAGCGTGTACCACGGTACTCATTGTGGATCACCATGGAGGGAGTTGACGGATTGACCCTAGGCGCTCAGATTGCCCCACGGTGGGCGCCAACTGTCGGTGCGGAATGTGGTCCCGACACTAACCAGTAGTAAGCGTCGTGGTCTATCCCTCAATGGTCGATGCTAAGCAATAAGAGACACAGAATTTTATCCTGGTTCCGACCGAGAGGGCCGTACGTCCAGCAGTGGCGTGCTCAAGGCACTATATTACTTAGCACCGGGGGTGCCTGTAGCGGGGCTGCTACAAGCAAGGCGGGAGAGGAAGCGTGGCTTCCAAGTCCCTGGTGTAGTGACTGAAGATGTTGTGGGAGAATTGGAGGACAAGTGCGTGGCGCAGCCTGCCTCCTGTTATGTTGTCTCTCTTCTCTCGTCCTCCTCCTCCCGCGGCAGGGAGGGTTCGTCCCCCTTTTATAGATCAAGGAGGGAGCGAATCACATGCGCGCCGCGCTATTTAGCTACGTGAAGGGGTGTGGCGTGATATGCTGTAGAGTGGGCGGCCGTCCGGACGATCCTTGCAGCGATCCGGCCATCATGGCCTACCTTGTACCCGAACAAAGGGCGGTTCGAGGGTAGAAGGGCGGCGGAGGGTGGTGATGTCTTCTGACGGGCTCGAGGGAGCTGCTGACGTTGGCCCGTACGGAGTACAGGAGTAGGTAAAACGGCGTCCCGTTCCAATACGTTTCACAGTGCTGGAGTCGTTGCTACAGCGCCTGGCGTGCGCCCCCGCACGTGCGGGGACGGCGCCCATGCCGTAATAGTGGCGGGAATGGCGTTCCACCCGCCTAGCGCCTCCACCTAACCTTGTAGGGTCACAAGAAAGCAAATCGAGGGTGCGGCCCGCCCCCTTCGAGGGCTCGGCGCGTTAGCCGTACCCGGAGCGGCGCACGACGTCACGGGACCGACACCGCCGCGGCCGCACGGTCCCTCCCCACGGTGATGGGGATGGGCTCCCTCCCCGGGGAGTTGGTGCGGCGGCACCGGGCGCGAGCCCCGGCGCATGATGGCGCCGTCCCGCCGGTGTCGGGGCGTTAAATGCCCGCGTGCGGGCGCAGCGCACGCGTGCGAGGCGCCCTCGAGCGAGGCGGACCCCGGTCGAGGGCGGGGCGGACCCTCGAGCGAGGCGGAGCCCTCGGCCGAGGGGGAGCGGCCCTCGAGCGGGGCGGAGCCCGCTCGAGGGAAGCGCACACCCTCGAGCGAGGCGAAGGCTGCTCGAGGGGATCTTCAAGAGGGCCGCCTTGGTGGGTCGTTGAGGTCCCCGCAGCGTGGGCCGTATCCTGCATGGTTAGGCAAAGTGTGTTTGGCTTTGTTGCGGGTTTTAAGTGGGGATTTCCCGATTGTTAAAGGGGACCCCATAGGGCCGTCCCCGACAAGGCCAAACGTGGTCATGTGGAGCACGCGCCGGTATTGTGGTGGCTCGTCGATGTCAAGGTCGTCCTCGGTAGGGTCAAGGAGCAAATGCTGATCATCCTTGTGGAACAGGGACTCAACAAGGCAGAACTTGCCGTCACCCATGTAGATGAGCTTGGCACCCCGATGCAACTTTGACTCCCTGCGAAACAACTTGTCCTCGCCGATCTTCCAAGACGGAGGAGTGCTCGTTAACTCGGCAGCAACAGGTGGCACATCACAGGACACAGAGGCGCCCAGCACTCTCCTTGTCACGGGCAAGGCCGACCCACGCTTCCAACTCAGCATCAAAGTGAGCTTGGCCATCAAAAGGCAGCAGCCAGTCACCATGGTATGTCCACTTGAGGCGCTCCGCGTCAAAGGAGAATGTGGCCGGGCGGTCCTTATGCTGCCGGCTGCCGGAGGACACGAAGAAGGTGCGGCCGTCTGGGTGCAAGGCATAACAGACAATTTGCATGTTATAGAACGGCAGCTGCGAGTTGATGGCGGTCCAGGACCATGGGGCCTCGCTGTCATACGGTGGCGGTTCGCCAAGGTATTCAGAGCGGTCTTCCAGGAACAAGAAGAGCTTGCCGCCGACTGAGGCGAAGAGGGGGACGACATAATCCGAGCGGCAGGAAGGCCACGGGCAGATTGCCGAGCTCAGTGTGTGGGTGTCGAATGCTGGGATGGCCGGGCTGGTTTCCTTGGCCTTCATGGCGAAGATCTTGGAGCCGTGGGAGACGAAATTCCAGGACCTCACGTGCGGGGCTTCGATGCGGGCGACCGGTGGCTCAGTGAACCGCTTCGGTGGCCGCAGGTTAGTGTCGGCGGCGCCAGAGCTGAAGGCATTGACGTCCAGCTTACGGACACTGTAGCCCCTCTCCCAGTCGTCCAGCAGCAGGTACAGATGCTGCTGCTTCCGCTCCTGCGGCGGCCGGCCGCCGTGTTCCTCTGATCGTTTGCGCTTCGGCATGCTCTGCCCCCCCCCCCCCCCCCCCCCCGTGGCTCGTATGTCTCTCCCCCCTTGTGTATGTCGTCGGTGCGCCCCATGAATCTTGATCACGCCGCGCGCTAGCTCATGTATTTATAGAGAAGATCGTGAGGGAACGAATTCGTATCGGAATAGATAGATCAGTATATAAGCAATAAAAAACCAAGTTTTTTTGTTTACCTTGTGTGTCGTCCTCTAAGAAGGCCGTCTCCGACA
This sequence comes from Cenchrus americanus, assembly GCA_947561735.1. Classification (NCBI taxonomy): domain Eukaryota; kingdom Viridiplantae; phylum Streptophyta; class Magnoliopsida; order Poales; family Poaceae; genus Cenchrus; species Cenchrus americanus. The sequence goes on along the minus strand of OX387240.1, from coordinate 3,135,075 downwards.
CATAAACGAATTAGAGATGGCAACGGAATCGCAATAACCCCATAAACGACCTCCGCTCCGAGAGATGAAATTTCCTCGCACGACGGTCCGATTCCACCGACGAGACTCCAAGAGAGAGGAGGGAAGGGCAGCGCGTCACACGCGGAGGACGCCGGAGGAGGAAGCACTGCGAGGGAGGGACTCTGCGGCTGCGGCTCTTCTTCGCTGGGTGGGAGGAAATGAGGGAGGAATCTTCTTCGATCTAGGGTTACACTGGAGTCCGGGCCAAGGACACGGGCCTGCCTCTCCGGCTCTATCGTGTAGTCGGTCCATTTACGAGCCGCTGTGCACAAGCTGCTTTCTAGGCCTGCATCCCTTTTAACAAGGCCGGCGGGCCCTTTTTAACAGCTCCTTCCTAATCACCGGACTCAGAGTTTTTTTTTACATTTTTCTTTCCTCTTTTTTTAAAGATGTATGGTCCGATTTTTTTTCAAAACTATACGTATAACGTCATAGTCCCCACGGCGCTATATAGTTTTGCAGATTTTTTTTACAGATCATATATTTTTGCAAAATTGGGGGGCATGTAAAAAGAAGAAAAATTCCGGGACTCGTGAGAGTGTGCTCCCTATGTTCTTGTATGGGCATGTAAAAAAAAGAAAAATTCCGGGACTCATGACAGTGTGCTCCCTATGTTCTTGTATTCTTGACGTCCGTTTGGCACAATTGTGTGCGTCAAATAAAAAGAAATTGAGCTCTGAAATCAAACACGCCCTTCTTGTATAGCACATCAAAAAATACAACCTATGGCATAGAGCTCAAATTCTAATTTTCGATAGCATAGAGCACATGTGCTATATTTTTCTATGGCATACAGGGAATTTTCTCTTGAAAGATTGCAAAGTTAGATATGTATCATCCCACATGTCATTAACTTGTGTGAACCCCACGTGTAAGTGAGATAGTGATGGTATATACCTAACTTTACCATCTTTTAATGGTAGGATCTAAACTTCCCTTTATTTTATTCACATCCATGCGAAATTGCTACCAGAATTCGAGACTTTTGTCGACTCGATCGCGCGCGAATTCAAGAGTATTTTGGAGTGTTGAAAGCGCATGGCAAGGGGCCAGGGCCTACCTGGTTTTCACAAGTCACAAACTCACAAGTGAAGTTACGAGTTTGTGTTGCCCTGCAACTGCAGTCTTGCAGAACTCAGGTGGGGACGAGCTTGCAACGAGCTTGCAAGTACAGTTACAAGGTAGCGTACGTGACAAATGCCAGCTTTAGCACGTGCTGGATCATCTCAGATCTTACAAGGCCGCAATCATATTCACAAGGACAATAAGTTTTTTTTCCCCTATGAAATCCCTCGTTCCTTCATTCAACAAAAGAGAGAGCGTCGTTACACTGATCGAATCGAAAAGGAAAAGGAAAATCCAAAAAAAAGGGATTACACCATCGTCCACCACCCAAGCTTTCTCCAGGACCAAGAGTATGTACGCATGCAGCATTGCAGCTGCAGCAGCGATCAGATCAGATGGCCTGGTCGTTGCTGGGGAAGAAGAGCTTCCAGTAGAGCAGCTCGTTCCAGGTGTCGGGCACGCCGGGGAGGCACCAGTGCGTGCAGTCGGCGTAGCTCCTGGGGTCGGCGCGCTGCTCCTTCGTCGGCTCCGACCACTGCTTCTTGTAGGTCTGCGTGTGCGCGTCCCGGCGGTACTCGGACAGCTGCGTGATGTTCACCACCCCGACGGGCACCCGCGACGTCGCCAGCACCTCCTCCGTCACCCGCAGCATCTCCCGGCTCGTGCTGCCCCAGTAGGAGGCGTCGCGGATCGGCGTCGTCTGGTTGTAGCAGTTGCCGCCCTCGCCCTCCTCGCCCCACGCCCTGCTACTGTTACATCATGGATTCATGGCGGCGATCGGTCATTCCGAGATAGAGTCGCGCGCGCGTGTCAGTCAGTGAACCAAGCTCTGGATCAATGGCGCATCGCGTTCACGATCGAGAACGGGAGCTCACTCACTCTGTGTGGGTCGGCGACGCGGTGACGAAGAAGGCCCGCGAGTTCTTGGGGTCGGCGCTGCGCTCCAGCCACCGGACCACCTGGTGCAGCACCAGCCGGTAGGCCTCCGCCGCCTTCATCTCCACGATGTCCTTGCTCGGATCATTGTCGGCGCCCCTCCTGAGAATCCATCACGGCTCATTTCATCACACACGTACATATATACACAGTTCCGTCAGAATAATTGAGATCACACAGATGCGAAGATCAGGCTGCTCACAGGATCTTGATATTGTCGTCGGCCGTCCACCAGAGGTAGGAGTTGAAGACGAGGACGTGGGCGCCCTGCCAGAACCGGAAGTGCTTGTCCATGGGCGCGCCGCGAATGACGCGGTCGTCGACGCGGTGCTCGACGGCGTCGTCGGAGTTGGACTCGGCGAGCATGGGCGCCCAGTAGAACTCGATGGTGGCGTCGTAGTCCTTGGCCCTGAAGATGCTCAGCGAGTCCATCGTCTCGAACGACTTGGCGCTGTCGGGGATGGCGCGGTGGAGGAGGCACAGCAGCGACACGTACTGGCCCCGGTTCAGCGAGTCGCCCACGAACAGCATCCGCTTCCCACGCAGCATCTCCAGCATCATCGTCGCGTTGAAGCTGCACCACGTTTTTTCGAATTCACTTGGTTTCAGTTCAGACGAAAGCTTCCCGAATTCGAATCAAATTGTCTCCCCTACAACTACAATGCAGTTGACTGGCACACACAGAAATAAAATCTTGAGTCCACTACGTGATGCATGACGCCGCTCCAAGGCAATCCTCGCCGCTTAGGAGCAAGGAGCCAAGGACCACAGGGACAACACATTTTGTAGCGTCCTGAGTCGTGGGTTAATGGGCTCACGGTTTGCCCACCATGGTTTCTAGTGGCTGGTCAGGCCACCGGACGTTGATGAAGGAGTGTGACGGGCTCGCAAGGGCACAAACATGCGTGGGGGCATCGCTGTCTGCGTGCGGAGATTGTGCTTGTGCATGCATGGTGGATCAGTGTTGGTGAACCTCGTTTCAGTTTGAAACGTCAACCGGGAACTAGGATCAGGAAGAATTCAGCACATTCTACTGCAAACCGAAGTAACTGAACATCAGTTTTCAAAAAAAAGAAGTAACTGAACACAACTTGCTTGATTATTGGTGTAACACTGTAATACTGTAAAATCAAAGTACTTAATTGCCGATCATAATACTAGTGTAGTTACTGTTTGGATTCAATGTTGTACTAGGAGCTAATGCTAACGCCATTGCTAGTAATTTCTCAACCTCCAGAGGCCATGGCTCACCTACTACCTCCTGCTGCTGCCATGGCCTGTGCTGCGCGGCACTATTACTGTGTCATCGTCCCTGCTTCCTGCTGCGCATTATTGGCGTCCTACAAGTCACAAGTGAGCGCAGCACTCGAGGATGATGATTGATGAGCGAGCAGCACTAACATCTTGTTTACCCCTCGTCCTTTTAACCTTTCTGTTGTAAAAAGAGTAAAAGGCATGTTGGAGTAGTAACTCCTCTCCTCGCCTAGCTTTCTTCACGGTTTCTTGCAAGTTACTACTGCGGGCTGGATCGCAGCAGAGCAAAGGCAAAAGCCTGGCTGGCTGCGTTTTCTCGCCAAAAAAAAAAAGAAGAAGCATTGGATTCTCGCTACCGGCACACGCAATGTTCACCGTGCTATGCAGCTACAGAATGCGAGAGAAAGAGATGAAGATGTCGATGAACACCGGCGGCGCCGGCGCCGGCGTGGGGAGGGAGGGAGGGATGGTGGCCGTGACCGGACGTACCTGGGCAGCGAGCACCCGCGCGGCTGCCACCGCCAGCTCTGGTACCCCTTGTCGGGGCGGCCGTGCGCCTGGCACGTGAGCTGCGGCTGGATGTAGGGGCACTCCCACTCCCGGTACCACGGCCGCGCCGCCTCGTCGCGCACCCACTCCCCGCGCCCGACGTCGCACCCCGCCGGCGCCGCGCCCACCGCGAACGGCAGCAGCCCGGCCGCCCCGTCGCCCTGCACATCACCCACAATAATGGCGCCGCCGGTCAGAGACCGCGGCCTTCGATCGCGCGCCGGCTCTGGGCTGGACTGTCCCCCGAGTAACGTACCTGGCCGGCGGCGGCGCGGAGGAAGAACGGCGCGGCGGCGAAGGCGACGAGCGCCACCACGGCGAGGAGGGGCTTCATCGTGGCGCGCGCGCGCGGGGGCTGGCTACCACTACCTCTCGCGCGTCTCGGTCTCACCAGTTCAGCAGCAGGATTGTCGGCCTAGAGCAGCGACGCGGCGGCGCGCATTGGGATCTGGGCAGCGGCGGAGCGCAGCGGAGCAGCTAGTAGCTACCACTGACGGGACGGAATGTGGGAGGAGCAGAGATATAACGCGCGCGCGGGGGGGTAGCCACTAGCCAGCGACAGGGGGGTCTTGGGCGGGCGCTCTCACTGACTCCACTCCAACAACCGCGCCGCGCCGCGCCGTGGGACTGTGGGAAGGAAGGACGACGGCACGGCTGGCTGTGGCTGGGTGAGCTTTCGTCAATGGAGGTTTTATTGGCGAAATCTCCGGTACTGCACGGCCCGGTGAGATTTCGCCCTTCTTTCTACCGGGCCGGGGGGGGGGGAGGGGTAGGTAGGTGAGGTCGTGACGACGATGCGGGGCCGCCGCTGCTTGCTCGCTCGCTGTGCTCCAGAGAGAGAGAGAGATTCTTGCGGTTGGTTGGGAGGATCTCTCCTCCAGCGCCTGCCTGACGGAACCCGGCCGGATCGGTGGGCAGGGCAGATCGGGAGGAACGGAGCGTTTCGGTGGGATTTCGTCTGCCGAAATTCGGACGGACCGGTTTGCAGTTGCAGGACGTCCTGTCTGGGGTTCCATTCTCGCGGAATTTCTGTGCGTTTCGGTTGGGGCAAATGCGTTTTAGAGCTCTTGCGTCACACTTTTTTTTCTCTTTTTTTTTTCTATAGCTCACCCACGCAATTCTCGAGCCTCTCATACGAATTTTTGCAATTTTTTACACCCGGGATCTATTATTTTTCCTCTTACCCTCCCCAAATTTATCCCTTACTCATCCATCTCTCTTTCTCTCTCCCTCCCTATCCTCTCCCACACGCCGCCCGACCCCGTCTTCTTCCTTGCGCCCCCGCCCCCCTCCCCGCCTCCCCGCCGCCACCCCGGCCGCGGCCGGCGGACCCTAGTCCGCCGGCGCCGGCCGTCCCGCCTCCAACCACCACCGCCGCCTCCTCCCACCGCGCGCGCGCGCCGCCGTGCTCCCCCGCCCGACCCCCGGCCCCAACCGCCGCCTCCTCCGCCCGCGCGCCCCTCGCCGCCGGCCGGCGGCGCCCTCGCCGCCCCGCCCACCGCCGTCCTCCGCCGGCCGGCCCTCGCCGCCGCCGCCCTCCCTCTAGGTCCCAGGCGGGGGACAAGCAGCCCCACCCCCCGAAACCCCGAACCCTAACCCCGAACCCTAACCCGGACCCTAAACTCGCCGGAGTAGCTCGCCGGAGTTGGAGAAGAAGGTGAGATTGGGGAAGAAAAAATTCGTGTGAGGAGTTGCTCCAAATCACACGAGGTAACGAGACATCTTTACTTTTTTTAGGCACTCTTGCGTAGTTGCGTTGCAGTTGCTCTGGAGCTCCTTTCAACTTTTTGACCGGCTTGCTGCTCATTACTTCTCGAGCTTTTGGCAGAAACAAAATCAGATTGTGTGGGTCGTTTATTGTTGCCAATGAATAAAGGCCAATGATTTTAGAATTTCCTGTCCTGCGACACGTCTTCAAACGCTGTCCTCCTGCATGTTTCGAATTTCCACCAATTCTTTTCCAAATAGTATGTGTTTCTTTTTGTAAAGGCAGACACCGACGTCCGATGTACAATGTAGTACAGGAGTAGCAGATTAACTTCACAATGTAGTGAAAGCTAATGCAACACTCCATACTCCTACCGATTTGGTAAATGAAGGGGTGTTTGTATGGAGGGATAAATAGGGCAAATTTATCCTAAATTTACCTCTAAGTGTCAAATATGAGTGTTGGGGGGATACCCGAAAAATTCGGATAACTACCCAAACACGAGTAGAGTTCTCAACACGTTCAAGTACACGAGTTAGGGCGCAAAGAGACAACGATGCTCTCTCGCAAGTAGCACAAGTCCCAAAAAAAAGTCCGAATCCGTTTACACGTGCCCTCGCGCCCCCTTTTATAGGGAGATGAAGGGACTTTTACATTCCGATAACACCCTCTGGCTCGAAGAATATTCCTAATGTGAACACACACAAGAACGTCTTTTCACCCCTTACATATTTACAAGTCTGCCACTAGTTCACACCCTAAGCCCGGACTTTTTGGGACTACAACTTTGACTTTGCTTCTCCCGTGATTCGTGGATGTCTTCGCCCAAAATTCCCGAATCAGGTCTCTAACTGATTCCCGAAATGGCCTTCGCTTCTCCGCAGATTCACGCGTATCCCAGCGCCTGAGCCCCGAACAGAGTCTTCACTGGACTCCCGAATTGGAAGATCTCCGAAATCCGAGCCGCCAACAGTTGAGGTTCCGGGCTTCCGCATGTTCATGACTCCACATCTTCGCCGAAGCAAGTTCCCCGAATTCTGCACACCCGCGAACTCGTCTCAGAGTTCCTGCGTTCGCGAATCTCCTGCCCCTGAAAAACATACTTTGAGAATACCATTAGACTTCGACGTTTCGAGGGTGATGTATTTTCCTGAATTCCCCAACACTAGCCCCTCGGGGAAGCGGGTTGACTCCGACGATCCGATTCCACGAACTTTTCGGAAATTTGGTAAAAAACGTCACCCTCGGAACGTCGGGAGGGGACACGCGTCGCCCGGGGAGCAAATGGCGGTTGAATCGAGGCACGCTTCGCGAAACTGCCCCTCCCCGGCCCTATAAATAGCGTGCGGCGCGCCGTCAAAAAATTTTTCTCGCTCTCGCGCCTTTCGTGATTTTCACATTTCTCTTCCTTCGCGGAACTAGCTCTCTCGTCTTTGGAAGACTTCCGAACTCCGGGGCTTTCTCGCGATTTTCTAAGGTATTCCTTTTATGTTTGCTATGTTATTGCCTTAGTTCGTTTATCTTTGGTGTAGTGATGTTACGATTTTCGTAGCTCTTCTTAGACTGTTGGTTCAAATTGATCGATCGGTTATATTTGCTAGGTGGCTCGTGTCGAAATACGGCCTAGACCTATGACTACTGAAGAGTTGATCGCTGCCGGTCTCCCACTCGACCAACCTGCCGAAAGATCGGATCGTGCTGCACCGGCCGAAGATGCTGGATCACCTAGCGGCTCCCGAAGTCGCGAAGACGGAGAAGTTGGGTCCGATGGTGGCGACGACGTCGGAGATGTGGATGCTGGGGTGGAGGATCTCGTTATGCTAAGGACCTCTGGCCCCCTGCCGCCCTCGCTTGCTTTCGGAGAATCGAAGGTGACGAGTGACATTATTCGTGAGTACGAGAAGGCGGATTCTTCTCACCGGGGCCGGCGCGCCCCACTCGATGAAACAATTCCCGCGTCCCAAGCCGGGGGAGATTGTGGTTTTTCGGGACTTCTTCATCCGTGGGCCGCGATTCCCCTTGTGATCCGGTGCTACGGCGATTCTCGACGCATTCTCGGTGAAGATCCATCGGCTTACCCCGACGTCTTTTCTCGAAGTATCAAAGTTCATTTGGATTCCGAAGACTTTCGGGTGCGACCCTACCATTGATGCCTTCACCGGGTTCTACGAACCGGTTATAATTCCGTGTTGTGAAAGGCGAAGACGGGCAATTCTATCATAGCCGGCACGCGTGCCGCACTTTCAATACCCGACGTCGAATACCCGACAAGGGATTACCCGAATTCGCATTTCTCCCCGCCGCAAGACCAACCTCTCAGATGACTGGAAGTCCTACTGGTTTTACCTGAAGGTCAATGTGCCGAAGTTGGCATGTCCGATTGCACCCCTCACCGCAATGAACGTGGGGAAGTATAATCAGCGGGCCCTAGGAATTCGAAATTGCGAGAGTGCATTCCACTTGGCCAGCACGATACTTGGCGGCCGCGACATCATCGAAGAATTCGTCGCCGCACGAATCTGGCCTATCTCGAAGGGCTGGTCCCCTGTCGAAATCGTGGACTACAACGTCAACTGGGCAGATCGGCGAGTTCCTTTCCCGAAGTTCGGGATTAAGCTTCGTGAGGGCCGCAGCGCCAAGGATTTTATGGACGAGGTTGAAAAGAAGGTTAACGTCATGGTAGGCGAGTATACCATGAATGAATACAAGGCATACAAGGCTCGGTGAAGCACAAGAAGAAAATCAACCGCGTCTTTTCGGAGATCTCGCGGTGACAAATTTTTCGGCTCTCGGAGCCCCGGTTCGAAACTTAAACTTCTCGCCGTTGCCGTGGCCGGTGCTCTCCGCCGCTCCAATCAACGCCCCTCGAATTAGATCCTCGAAGCGAAACTTGTCACCCGCCACCGAGGGAACATCTTCGGGAGTGAAGCCTTCGAAGACCGGATCACTCGAATCGTCGAAGCGTAAACGAAGGACCTCCGAACCTCGGACTTCGAAGTCGAACTCCGGGCCGCTTCCGGCTTGCCCGGATGGCCCGCAAGAAGTTGAAGAAGGCTGTGAAAAAAGTTTCTTCCTCCGGAGTTCGGCGAGTTCCGTCCGCCTTCGACGACGACATTCCCACGAAGCCGGACAATCCCAAAGGTGTTTTCCTCCTCGGCCATTATTTAACTTTCGAGACATTTGTCCCGTTGGCTCCGAAAATGAATTCGTCGACATCGGCTCCTTTTCGGATGTTGCTCCCGAAGTTCGGAGGGAGGCGTCTCCCCGCTGCCGAGAAACCCGCCGCCGCTCGTCGAAACCGTTGCTCATCCCGAATCCCCCGCTCGTTGCCGAAATTCCCCGCCGCCGATGTCACCGCTGCCGATCAAGTCTCCTCCGACTTTGCCCGTGATCTTGAGCGGACCATTCAAAGGGACGACCATTCATCCGAAAACATTCCCTTGGTCGAAGTTCGAGAGGTCGTCCCCGAAGACCAAGCGCCTTCTCCTTCTTTGGCGGCCTTTAACAAAAATTTTGGTACGTCTTATCGCGGCAAACTGTTGCATGTTGGTTTCGAGACAATTGGCGTCGGGGGCAAGGCGTCCAAGTTTTTAACTCTATGGAAATCGTCCACGATTGTTGATGAAACAGAGAGGGTGCCTCGGAACAACCTCGAAGAAGCCGCTCAAGGCTCCGAAAAGAGGCCTCTATCTATCTCCGACACTACCCCCTCACCTCGGGGGAAGGCCTCCTCGGGTTCGACTAAACAAGTCACTATGCGAGCACTTCGGTAAGCAAGGTTCGCCGATTCTCCGTGCCCCTTTGCACGATTCGTGATTGTAGAATATTCGTCTAAGATTTATTCTTGAATTTTTTCGCAGTTCAAGAATGTGTTGCATTCTTATTCTCCCTCAAAACTTGCTCGCTTCCATGAAGATTACACTCTCAAATATTCTATGCTCGGGAAAGTTGCCATAGAACGGCTTCATCGCGCGGAGAAGATTAACGAGGAACTTTCTCGGAAGTCCAAGGAGTTGGAGCGCAAGTTTGGCCTTGCGAATCCACGAACCTAGAGCCGGAAAAGAAGGTGTCCGAGCCGGGCCGAGGCTTTAAAGAGAAGTCGGACGAGAAGAAGTTCGCCGAAACCGCGCTTGAGGATTCCAAAAAAGAATTGGAGAAGGTTCGGAAATCTCACGAGGATGACCTGAGTGTGATCGAGAAACTTCGGCAACAACAAGAGCGTGCTACCAAAATTGCTGAAGATCTCCGTACCAACAACGCCAATCTTGCCGTGTCACTTAGCTCGAAGGACCGTAAAATCGTAGATCTCGAGAAAGCGCCGATGGCGAAGGTGAATCTTCGAAGAAACAAATTTCGGAAATCCCGGGAAGATTGAAGTTGCTTTATCGTCGAGTACCGAAGTCCTTGAATGAGTATGGTGTTCGTCCGGCTCCTCTTCCGACGATATTGATATCCCCGATTTTATGGACCGGCTCGAGGAAGAATTCAAGGCTCTCCATGAAGTCATCGATGGTGCGGCAATTTTGCCGTATCTTTTTTCGTAGAAAGCATTCGAAGGTCCTTCATGACTATGGTCGTGCGCATTTGGCAAAGTTTCGCGCGAACCTTTCTCAATTCCCAGGCGTCACCAGTGAAACTATACTTCAAGACAACCCTGACGTTATTGCTATAAAGCGAAAGTTCGCTAGGGAATTCTGGATGGTTGGCGGGGCGGAAATGGCTAAGACTGTTGGGCGGTTGAAGCTTGACGAGGTAATTCTTTAGCCTATTTCGTGACTTACGTTCGTCGTATGTATTCCGGCTTTCTTAAGATTTCTTTACTCTTCTCTTTGTTTCGCACCGAGAGAAAAGGAGGAGCTAGAGCGCGCGCGGCATCTCCCGAAAAATCGTCCTCGGGGAAAGTTCGGGAGAATCCGGCGAGGACGGCTCGGGCGGCGACGAGCGGCGGCGGCGACGGTGGCGACGATCGTGAACAAGTCCCCGAACCGGAAGGAGAGTCACCGAAGGTGGATGTAATGAATTAAACAACATGTTTGAACTTTTGAGTGGGGTCGGTCGTACGCTTGTGTAAATTCGTCAAACGTTTACGAACGGATGTTTGTATATTTTAACCCGCGCAGTCCCGCAAGCCGGGCTGCGCGCAGACGTGCTACCACTACGAATTCATCGAGATAGAATGTTTGTTAGTGGTGAAGCATGGCGTTTATTCAAACAAGCACATCCCGAGCAAGATTTTTCCGACTTTTGGCTTGAGGCTTCGCTTAAGTTTTCGATAGGTTGTTTTGATCTCACTTCGTTTTTCTTGCTTCATAAGGATCGCCGTTCTGCGGCCTCTACTTCGCGATCCACGAAAGCTCCGAAGACGGAGCCCCTTAGCCCCTTAGCCGGTTCATCTGAGTTCGCCTATGCTAGCGATGTAGCCGACAACAACGTTTGTAAGCCGGACATGTAGTAGAATTGTCATTCTAAGCTTCGTGTTGATTATTGTAATTCTCGATGAACTATTCGGGAGTTTTTATGCGAATAAGGCAATGAATATGTTTTTTCTTTGAAAAAACGTCACCCTCCCCCAGCTTGCCGTTTCGCATAAAAACTTGATTGCAGATTTGCGAACCCCACTATTCTCGAATTTTGTAGCGCATTTTTCTGAGAGTAGTCTTCCTTAGTTTTTTCGAATCTCGATTGCTAATGTGCAAGTCGACAAAATTTGTTCCGAATTTTGTGGACTTGACCTAACCGGCGGACTTGCCTCGGTTGATACGACAACCCTCGGTTGCTTCAACCAAGGTTTTTCTCGCGATCACCCGACCGAGCCCCTTGCCCCTTTTTACAATGATGATACCGAAAAAATAAAATTTAAACAATCTCTACCGGGTGAGAAAACACAAGCAAATCCTTAGATATTCACTTTTTTCGAAATCATCATGCAAATTTTTCGATGGGAATCCCCTCGTGGATGGGATTTTTCTAGGCCACAACTTGTTGTTGTCTCAGGCCTTTTCGATGGGAATCCCTCGATGGATGGGATTTTTCTAGGCCACAACTTGTTGTTGTCTCAGGCCTTTTCGATGGGAATCCCTCGATGGATGGGATTTTTCTAGGCCACAACTTGTTGTTGTCTCAGGCCTTTTCAGTGGGAATCCCTCGATGGATGGGATTTCGGCTATCAGGAAGCCCTTCTCACGAACTTTTTCTTTTTTCACGATGGGATTCTGGCTATCACGAAGCCTTTCTCACGAACTTTTTCTTTTTTCACGATGGAATTCTGGCTATCACGAAGCCTTTCTCACGAACTTTTTCTTTTTTCACGATGGAATTCTCGAAACAGAAAATAAGAAACATGCAATTTGGGGGAAGACTCTTTTCATATACATATCGGAAAGAGTATTTACACGGGATCCGCCTCGTTAAAAACCTTGCCTCTTGATTTAGAGCCCCCTTTGCAAGGAAAAGAGTACGGTCCTTCTTATTCTAGAACTACGATTAAGATATAGAGCTAACTTCTTCCGAAGTCACTTATAAACACGTGACTCGGGCTTTTATTTTCCTACGGTGTAAACTTACGAAATTTGAAAAACTGCTATCTACTATACTTATGTACAATTAAGATCTTCACGGATAATACCTCTTTAAGCCGTCGGCATTCCACGAATACGGCAACTCTTCGCCGCTTTGCTCCATCAGGCGAAAAGCCCCTGGCATATTTGTTTCCTTAGCTATGTAAGGTCCTTCCCATGACTCATGAAGCTTTCCTGGGTTCTCCCAATTTTTCTTTCTTTTCAAGACAAGATCACCGGTTTTGATGTCCTTCCGGACCACCTTTTTGTCTCTCCATGCTCTAGTCTCTCTCTGATATTTCTCGATGTTTTCTGCTGCTTCGAGGATTGTCAGCTCTATCATGTCTTTCTCCACCTTCTTGTCAATTTCCTCTATCTCTTTTCCTTTCAAGACCCTCATGCTTTCATTCTTGATCTCCTCTGGTGTCATAGCCTCAGTCCCGAAGAGTAGGCGAAAAGGTGTGAAACCCGTTGCCCTTGAAACCGTGGTGTTGTGAGACCGGATCACCTTTGGAAGTTCATCCACCCATTTTCCTTTTTTCGATCAAACAAGCATTTTTTGATTCCCGAAAAAATCAGGCCATTGGCTCTTTCAAGCTGCTCCGTTGGACTGTGGATGATAAACTGACGAAAATTTCACTTGTGTGCCCGGGGTTCCGCAATACTCTTTGAAGGTGTAGCGATCAAACCGTTTGCCATTATCAATCGTCGGTTCTCTAGGAACTCCGAACCTCGCGGACTATGTTCTGCCAAAAGAATTTCGAACCGTTGCTCGCCGTGATGTTCGCGAGTGGTTTTGCTTCTACCCATTTCGTGAAATAGTCGACCGCTACGCCCGCAAATCGGCAATTACCCCGAGCCGCCGGCAACGGTCCCACTAGATCCATGCCCCATCTTTGCAAAGGCCGGGTTGGAGGAATCAAATGAACGGCATTGAAGGCGGACTTCTGGCGATTTGCCGTCTTCCGGCATGCCTCACATTGCCGAACCAACATCTTGGCGTCGATGTTGATGGTTGGCCAATAGAATCCTTGTTTTATTGCCTTGCCGCCCAAAGCCCCGGTGCCTATGTGTGCCCCACAAAATCCGCCGTGAATTTCTTTCAAGAGTTCGCGACCTTTTTCGGAAGTAATGCGGCGTAACCAAGGTTCGGTGACTCCCGATTTGTACAATTCTCCATCTACCACAGTGTAGCCCCGAGCCCTTTGCCTCAATCTTTTTTCTTCTATTTCATCCTGTGGTTCGTAATGTCCCCTTAAGTAGGCCATTATTTCGCTCTCCCGATCCGGAATTTCCACCATGTTCACGATTTGAGTTCGTGAATCTTTGATGGATGGCTCTCTGATGATTTCAAAGAACACATCTGGTGGTAGCTCTTGATTTCCGGCCGCTTTGCCTTCGCGAGCTTATCCGCTTCATTGTTATCATCCCTTGGGATATCTTTGAACCGAATATCCTCGAAGTGTCTTTCCATTTCTCCGACTTTTTCAAGATACTTCATGAGAACTCGGATTCCCGGCCTCGCTTTCCTTCTCGATGTGTTCTTGGATTACTTTCGAATCCGTTCGATTATGAAGGTCTGCTGCCCCAAGGCTTTCATTTTTCTCAGTGCCAGCAGTAGAGCTTCGTACTCCGTTGTATTGTTCGTGGAGTATTCATTGTTCGCGAATACGAGCCGTGCTGCATATCTTATGACCACGCCTGTCGGTGATGTCACAACAGCCGAAATTCCGACCCCCTTGTAACACCATGCTCCATCACACTGCACTACCCAAGGTTCGGGCATGTTTTCCTCCGTATTCTGAGTAGGTGAGGTCCAGTCCACGACGAAATCGCCAAGCACTTGTGATTTTATTGCACTTCTTTTTTCAAAATCTACTACATATTCGAGAGAGTTCGAGCACCCCACTTGATGATTCGAGTAGATGCCTCCCTTGTTTGCGAACAAAGTCACTTAACGGTTGGTTGGTGACAACCCTTATTCCGTGGCCCTCGAAGTAGTGTCTTAGCTTTCTTGCTTGCCATGATAACCGCATACGCGATTTTTTCCGGTTCGAGTAAAAAACCTTGGAACCGGACGGTGCCTCGGAGGCGAAATATACGAGGATTTGCCTCGGCTTTCCTTCTTCTTCCTTCTCCCCGCACCGGCCACGGCGCTTCGCCGAATTTGATGCGGACACATACGGCGAAGCGGCGATTTGGGCTCGGGAGGGCGCAGCTTTGTCATGCTTTGGACGGTAGTCTTTCAATTCGCGAAAAGCTTGCTTCGAGGTTCGGCCCACCGGAATTTCTTGGCACTTCGAGAACTTGGAAGAATGGCGGACTTCTTTCTGCAGCTCCGGGAATGAATGCGGTAAGGGCGACCACCCTCCCCGTCAACTTCGGACATCTTTCACCGAGGCCGGCTCTTGCATTTCCATCAAAGCCTTGATCTTGTCAGGGTTCGCCTCAATGCCCTTAGTTGAGACTAGGCATCCGAGAACTTTCCCTTTGTGAATCCCGAACACACACTTTTACGGGGTTCGAGTTTCAAGTTCGCCGTCCTCAAGTTCGCGAACGTTTCGGCCAAATCACCGATATGGTCTTTTCTCTCGAACACTTTTGACAACTATGTCATCCACATATGCCAAGATATTTCTCCGAATCTGCCGGTGCAAAGACTATTGCTATCATTCTTGAAAACGTGCACCCCGCATTTTTCGGCCCCTCGGCATTCTCACGAAACAAAATGTTCCGAAAGGAGTGATGAAGCTTGTCTTTTCTTCGTCCTCTTTGCGAACTCGATTTGATGATATCCGAGAGAACATGTCCAGGGAGCGAAAGCATCTCACCGTTGGTTGCATCATCCACGATTTTATCTACCCTTTCTAAGGGAAAATCGTCCTTTTTGCACGCCTTGTTCAAATCGGTGAAGTCGATACACATCCTCCATTTGCCATTCTTCTTCTTGGTCGGCACGGTATTGGCTAACCAAACTCGGGTACTTGACTTCTCGATTACTTGGGCATCTTGCAATCTCTCGAACTTCTCGCTTCCACTTGCCTTGACTTTTTCGTCGGACATTTTCGGAGTTTTTGCTTTTTGGGTGGTATCTTGTCATCTGTTTCGAGGACATGCTCGATTATGTCTCCGTCCACGCCTTGCAAATCTTTGGCTGACCATGCAAAAACATCCTTGTTTCTGTTCAGAAATCGCATTAGTTCATCATCCTCTTCGGCGCTAAGGTTCGCCCCTATTATGACTGCTCTGTCGGGCATGTCATCCAGATACACTCTCTTTGTTTCGTCTTCCGCGGCTATGTTTGTTTTCTCTTTGTCCCGCTTTGGCTCTTCGTAGGTTCCCCTTGTCTCTTCGGTCGCTTTCGCCCGATACACGTTTGTTTGACCAGGCGTGTGGCCCTTTTCTATGTTTCGGGCCTCTTGTTGATTGCCGAACACCGTGATAACCCCTTTGGGTGCGGGCATCTTCATGCAAAGGAACTGTTGCCTTATGACAAGATCAAACTTGTTCATGAAACCCCCGCCGAAGATTGCAAGATACGGGTGATATATGTCAACCACATCAAAGGTGAGGTTCTCGGTTCCGGCATTCTCGAGATCCCCGAAAGAAGCCGGGAGAGATATTTTTCCAACCGGCTTGATGGGCTTGCCGCCGAACCCCCGCAATGGGTACTGCGGTGGGTCCAACATGTGCTTGGCTCGGATTCATTTTCTCGAATGTTTTCGGGAATAAGATGTCCGCCGAACTCCCGTTGTCCACCAAGATTTTTCCTATGACCCATCCAAAGCAATGTTGACTTCGGTCACCATAGCATCATTGTGGATCGTGGATTTCAGCCTGAAATCTTCTTCTGTGAAGGTGATTGGAACCTTCGCCCATTCGGGCGGGCCTGTGACCATCATTAATGATGGTATTCACGGATCGAAGTAGTTGCTTCGCTCGCTTCTTTGTTTCAAATTCCATGGCGATCCGCTTTGTGATTGGCATGATTGTCCCGAATGATGGCAGTGCTTTGGAATTCTGAGGTCCCGAACTTGACTGAGGCCTCGAAGAGCTTTCTGGTGGCGGTGGCAAGATTTCCCGAATGGGTTGTGGCTGCTGGATTGACTGTATTGCTTGTGACTGAGGGAAGAATTGCTGCGAAGGCTGCCATGTTGATTGCGATTGTGGAAATTGCTTCGAACCGGCACGAGCTTGGTCGCGGACTCGCGAACTGCTGTGGCCAGAAGTTCGGCCGAAACTGGGTCGGCATCGAAGATGCGATGCTCATCAACGCCTTCTCTTGTTGGATTCGTGCCATGTTCTTTTTTGTTTCAGGGCACCCTTCGGTGCTGTGGCCTCTTCCATGATACTGGCAATAGAAGTGGGGATCTCTTGGGTTGTGGTTCGGAAGGTTTGAGGTTCCTCTTCCTCTCCCCCTTCCTCTTTGGCCGAATCCTCCCCCCGGCACTTGGCTCGCTTTCTTCTTTGTTGCCGAGGATTTCCAACATTGTTCACATTTCGCGGATCTTGGGGTGGTGCCCTCCGGGTCATATCTCTGCCGCCCGTCTTGCCTCATTCCGTTCGGCTACTCTCTTGCGGTGGTCATCATCGGACGGGATGTAATCTTCTAACTCCCGAAATAGTTCTTCAAGCTGTTTCGGGCTTCTTTCTTGTGAGATGAGAGGTCGTTGGCCACCGGGGTGAGGCCCTTGATCAATGCCTTGATCGTTGTCTTGTCGTCGGCATCGGGGATGCGAGACCTCTGTTGCATGAACCTTCTCACGAAGTTTCGCAGGGGTTCCCCCGTCCTTCCGTTTGCGATTGTACGGATACGAGGCTTCGGTTGTTGTGTCGTGGAACATACGAAACGCTTGCATGAACTTTGTTTTGAGATCTACCCAGTTGTAGATCGAGTGTGGAGAGCGAGGAGTGAGTACCAATTCGATCTGGTCCTTCGCAAGCTATGATGAAGGATTTGGCGAGTGCAACATCATCTCCTCCCGCCGAGTTCACGGCCGACTCGTATCTCATGAGGAATTGCCCGGAATTTCCGAAACCGTTATACTTGGGAAGAGAGACGGGCTTGAACTTCGGCGGCCAAGGTCTTGTTTGCAGCCCTATCGAGAGTGGTGATTCAGAATCCACGAAGTGTGAGATTCCGTTTCCCGCGAAGAAGTTTTCCTTCGGGGATTCTCTTGCGGGCGCGGGGTTCTGCTGTGGTGTTTCTTGCCATAGGGAGCTGTTCTCTTGCTCTTTCATTTCATCGATTTCTCTCTGTATCGCTTGTATCTGTTCCTTTGCTCTGTTTAGCTGCTCTAGTTTATCAGAGATTTTCCTCTTTGCCTGCAATTGAGCCGCGAACTTTTCTTTGTCTTTCTGCAACTGTTGTATCTTTTGGTGGACCATGGCTAGTCGTCCGTCTATGGCATCATCATCGGCATCAACATTCTCGTGCTCTTCTTGTTCGGTAGGTTGTTCTTGGATATGAGTCTGTTTTTTCTTGCTCTTGCCTTCATGAGGGCTTCGAGCTTCTCTTTTCGCCTTGGTCCGTTACGTTCGAGGATTCGGCACAAACGAAGTTTCATTTCCTTGTGTGGGAAGGCGATCATCCTCGGTTCGCCCGCACTTGGAGCGTTCTTCTTGGATTTCTTTTGAGGTGGCATCGTGAGTTTCTTTTTCGGGCCGAGACACGGTGGGCGCCAATGTTGGGGGGATACCCGAAAAATTCGGATAACTACCCAAACACGAGTAGAGTTCTCAACACGTTCAAGTACACGCTAGGGCGCAAAGAGACAACGATGCTCTCTGCAAGTAGCACAAGTCCCAAAAAAGTCTGAATCCGTTTACACGTGCCCTCGCGCCCCCTTTTATAGGGAGATGAAGGGACTTTTACATTCCGATAACACCCTCGGGCTCGAAGAATATTCCTAATGTGAACACACACAAGAACGTCTTTTCACCCCTTACATATTTACAAGTCTGCCACTAGTTCACACTCTAAGCCCGGACTTTTTGGGACTACAACTTTGACTTTGCTTCTCCCGTGATTCGTGGATGTCTTCGCCCAAAATTCCCGAATCAGGTCTCTAACTGATTCCCGAAATGGCCTTCGCTTCTCCGCAGATTCGCGCGTATCCCAGCGCCTGAGCCCCGAACAGAGTCTTCACTGGACTCCCGAATTGGAAGATCTCCGAAATCCGAGCCGCCAACAGTTGAGGTTCCGGGCTTCCGCATGTTCATGACTCCACATCTTCGCCGAAGCAAGTTTCCCGAATTCTGCACACCCGCGAACTCGAGACTTCGCAGGTCTCAGAGTTCCTGCGTTCGCGAATCTCCTGCCCCTGAAAAACATACTTTGAGAATACCATTAGACTTCGACGTTTCGAGGGTGATGTATTTTCTCGAATTCCCCAACAATGAGGGGTAAAGGTTTTGCCCCCTAATTTTATTTACCCAGAAAAAGTAGTAAATTGGAGCGAAATTGTAGTGGACCTCAACCCTCTCTCTTCCATCCACACCCACATTTACCCTAAATCTAAACACCCCAAGGAGTAAATATTATTAGAGGCAAATGGAAGAGGCAAAACATTTGCCTTGGGGTAAACATTTACCCTTGCATCCAAACATGGCCGAAGTAGTTTAAGACAGCGACACAGTCTTCAAAGTACAACTTTAACTTTTTATTTTTAGAAAAATATTTATTCAAAAGTAGCGTGTGTGTACTTTTATAAAAGTATTTTGCAAGACAAATCTATTTATGTAGTATTTTTGTTTAAAGACGGACACCGACGTCCGATGTACAGTGTACTACCTCAATTCTTAAATATATGACACCATTAATTTTTTCGATCGTCTGACTATTCGTTTTCTCTACAATTTTTTTTGCAAATCGATAAACCAACAAGTTAAATCTAAAGTACATTTCATCATGATATAATGATATAGTACATTTTACTTTAGTTAACTAATTTGTTCAATATATATCGGTTCTCAAAGTTGAAGTAAAAAGTCGACGGTGTCATATATTTAAGAACAGAGGGAGTAGTACAAGAGTAGCAGATGAGTTGCCGACTTAAGAGCATCTCCAAGAGTATCATTTCTAGAAATATGAAGTTTTAATACTTCTAGTTAAAAGGTATTGAAAAAGAATAAAAAAGGTCATCTTCGAGAGTTCCTAGTAATCTACTTCTGGAATATAGAAGATAATTTTGCATCAGGAATCCTATGCTATACTTAAATTATCCTAACCACGTTTATATATTCGTTCTATTTTGTACATTTGCATCAGAAATCCTTTTCTACTCTTTATTGTTTCTAATCACTTCCACCTTGTTTTTAGAAGAGTATAGGCATCGACCAAAATGGTAGCAGTTTTTTCTCAAGTTCTAAAAGATTAGGAGTGTGGATTAGGAGTTATTAGAGAGGTATATATATTTTTTTGCCATCTTCTAGAAAATCAAGGATTAAAAAGGATTTAGAAAGTCTCGGAGACACTCTAAGGTAATGCAGACTATTTGCTTCTGTTGAAAGAAAGCTTTTAGCAGGTGAGGGTCTCCTCGTCGTCAACTTCGGGAGACGCTCCTCTGCAGTCTACTACTCATTGCAGAGTGGTGCTCGCCGGACCGACATGGCAGCCTCTGCAGCCGACTGCACCGGTCAACTTCAGGGTTGCTGACACCATTTGGTGTACCTAAAATTCTGTGTTATCCGGCGATAACCATAGATGTTTTCTGCACATGATGGAGTAAACAAAGCAGCACGAGAAGGCGGCACATTCACGTACTGAATAAATATTTCGCCCAATTCCTTGACGAGAAGTATGAAAGCAACGTGACCGGTACCAGAGAAAGATTTTTTTTTTTGGAAAAAAAGACACGATTATTTCTCGTGTGTCTTGCAAGCAAAGTCCATGGAGAAAGTAGAGTGGTGTTTGTTGTTGTTTTGAAGGTACCACGGGGGCTGTGGCAGGTGGCCAATGAATAGCGTTTGGTGGGGGTTTTCTGAATCCTGACACAGTACAAGGTTACAGACAGACCTAAACAAAGCAAGCCCGGAACGGCTGGGAACGACGACGTTGCCGTTGATTTCAGTGTCTCGGTTTGGTGCACACGTACGTTAATTAGTTCCACGGCGATTTGTTTTAGCAAAGAAGACGATGACGTGGGACGAAGAAGCTTCATCGATCAATGGGATGGAATGCCGTCAGAGGGTAGTAGGATCGCCGTCGCATTACGCGAAAGGAAGCTCGGCGTTCGGCGGCGGCAGGCCAGCAGGCAGCAGAAGGCGGCAACGCCGATGCGCGCAGCAACCGAACCGCTGCCTAACCAACCGGCTAGGCGGCTACTCTGCGGAGGTCAAGCAAGGGCATCATCAGCGGCGAGCTAACACCAGCCAACCTGTCGGTTCACATTAACAACGCAAGGCGAGACGCCCGCGGCGGTGGTGCGGGTGCGCGCGGCCACCGGCGAGCTGAGTGCTGGTCGTTGCGCCGTCGCCGCCGGCCTAACAAAATGCTTCTTTCTGACGCCGGCCGGCGAGAGTGCTGGCCGTTGCGGCGTCGCCGACGGCCGGGGCCGTCCGACCGACCTAACTCGATCGCATCGCATGTCACTCCTACTTAAGCAACTTTCTGACTACCGCGTTGTGGGGGGGCTTCTGGCGTGCGTCGTGCCACGAGCACACCGGCCATGGCACGCACGCACGGGCACGGCACACCAGACGTTCGTTTGGGTCCCGGCCGCTCGTGACGACGACGAGCGAGGCGGCAGATTTGCCTAGCGTCGCGACGGAGAAACCATCCCGTCCGTGCGAGTGTCTAGTCGAACGGAGCCTAGAGCGGCGGCGGTAGGTCTTGATTGCCCATGCCACCGGAACGTGGGGCCCCGATCCGGCCCGATCGGATTTTTAACTGGCCGCGACAAAGTTTCTCACCGCCTGGGTCCCTTGCCAGCTCGGCCTGGCCTCCGACGAGTGACGGGTACGGTCGGTCGGTCACTGGCAACAAGATGAGGTCATCATCACGAGATCCCAGCCCAGAACTGCCAACTAGTATTTCCGGATCTAGTATGTAACAGCAACGCACCACACACACACACGACACACCCAAAACACATTCACGGTGGCGGTGATCCATGCACGGAGGGGAAGAGAATGTCTCGCTTCCGGTTCCGGCCGCCGCCGCGTCACCATCACCAGCTCGTGGTGGTTAAGCTCGGCGGCGAGCCGGCGACGGCACACTCCACGCACGGCCACGGGCGAAGGTGACTCGATCGGGTCGGACGGAGGAGTGTGACACGCAAGCGGCCGGCCGGCCGTCCATTTCGGCTTTGCAGAGTTAATAAGCAACAGAGACACAGGCACGCTGCTGCGGATGAATCGCCAACAACCTTTTTCTTTTCCGTCCTTTATTATCCCCCCCTCTTTTTTCCCCCCATTTTGCAGGGTATCAAAATGTCAGATCGGTGGTTTAGATTAGACCAGACCAGGGAGAGGGAGAAGGTAGCGGTTAGTGTGGTGTGAGAGGGACGGAGGGGAGTAGGCGCACACACCAAATAAAGGTGGCGAGCCGATCAGCCGAGCCGAGAGCAGCATGCTTCTGGTGCAATCAATCCGATCGTGCAGCCACCTTTGCCACCACCACCACCTGCAGCTGCAGATTACCAACCAAGTGTTTCCTTTTTTTTGATGTCTCGGACAGCAGGTAATGGAATGGTAATTGCTCCACGATTTTGATTTGCAGCGAATCCTCGGAGCACCCCCGGACTTGCCGACCCCACCCCCCCAGGGAGCAGGCCGGCAGGCAGGCCGCCGCGGCATGGCAGGCCTCCTCTGAACTGCAAGTTGTTGGTTGCTGCTTGCTGGTGTCACGGTGGATGGCTTGGGTTCCACCACAGAATGGCTAGCGTTGCGTGCCTGACGATGCGCGGCCGGTGTTCATTTGCAGTAACAACAGCGGGTTTCACCTCTGGACTGGATGTCTGCCGTTGCGAGTAGTACGAGTACTGTAGCGCATGCAGGGCCAACGTTGATATTCTGGGCTGGACCTATAATCCCCGTTGGAGATCTGTCGTGCGTGCAGGACAGGAAAGGTTTGGTTGGTTGGTGACGGGTACGTGTCGTGGGCTAAAAAGGCTACTCCTACGTTCTAGCAAGGTAACAAAAAAGTCGCAGGGGTTAGGGATGCTGTCCGCCTGTCTATCTAGCGCTAGTTACTACTCACATCAGGCACCGACGTACGTACGTACGTACTGGGAGCAGTAGGAGGGAGTACTCCATCGGCGGCAAAGTCAGCAACCTGCTTTGCCCTGTTCTGTCTCTCTCTGCCGCCATGAGTTGTTGGATCCGATACCAAAACAAGGTTCGATCATCGCCATCAACAAATGCAAGACAAGAGAGCTTAGAACAAGCCGTTTTTTTAGGGAATGCTTGCAACAAACTCGAATCCTCTTCGCCAAGGCGGGCTTTAACCAGACTAGAACAATCCGGCGCGCGTTGCGCGCCCTATCGAAAGTGCACTCAGATCAACCGGTAGACAAAAGGAGGCTCATATCATGACGTAACAATAAAAAAGTCATAGAAAAAAGTCTGCGTAACATCAATTAAAATTATGGTGTTTGTCCTCAAGTTTTTTTTAATTGATTTGTCCTCAACTTCTCAAGTATCAGATTATAATTGCATTTAGCACGCACTGCACACTACCATTTCAACAACCAATACAAGTAAACAATTAGTTGTTCCAGCCCAAATCATAGATGCATAAGCAACCAAAAATTGTCAACTCATTACCATGAAATTTCATCATGTCTGATAAAATGGCATTTATGATTACAGTTCAGGAAAAAAACATTTACAAAGCTATCATTCCAAGGCTTTTTATCTATCAGATAAAGTTCATCACACCACGAAGCTACAAATATTCTAATTCTGCAATAACGTTCTATATTGCACCTAGTAGGACAAGGTTATTGGTTATTGCAGAATTAGGATATTTTAAGACTATAGGTTGGAGATCTTTCATAATCAAAGAGGCGTGTCCATTCTAATGTATTTGTTTGATGTAGCTAGTGCATAGCAAAGACCTTCCATCAATCATCTCCATGGATCATGAACTATCTCATAATCAAAATAATGAAATAAACTCAAATAAAGATATCAAGACTTTAGTACTGTGCAGTTTTATAACACCATGTCAGCATTGGAAGGGTAATGAGACCTATAGGAAATAAAATTTAATTTGTACACTGCAAAAGTACCAAATATAAAAGAAAGCATAGAGAGGGTTACTATAAGTTGTGAGTAATGAAAATGCTACGATGCAAGTATGGATATTAATTATTGTTATGGGCACAAACACGAACACAATTCGATAATATATATGCATCCATTGTAAAATCCATCCATGTCAAATCATTGAGAAACATGTTGTTGACAAACCATGGCTGGTTCAATGTGCTGTTCAACTTGAAAAATAAATAGCAAAGACGAGAACATATCAGACATGTGATTTCATAAGCATACTCACTAAAATATTTCGAAAAGCAGTGAAACTTCCACTTTAGAAGGAGCTTCGAAGATCTTACTATAGGAAAGATAATACTCCTCATCTGCACAACAGCAACAGGTACATCAGTAGTTCAGTATAGAGGAATTAGGCCAAGATACTCACATTAAATTTCAGTGATCATTCTATGAGCCGAACGTCCACGTGATGAACACTGGACAGATTATATTTACAAGTCAAAAAATTCCCCCGAGCATTCTAAGATCAATAGGAATTAACCCATTCAATAGATTGTCATTCAGTTCCCTGAACATAGATGTTGTGTAAAAAAATATGGGAAGAACACTAATTAATAAACTATACCAAGAAGCAAAGTAATAGACAAAATACATTCTTACAAGTGTGATAGCTCCAAAATCTCACATACAACAACAAATTATGAATGATTGGAGCACCAGCTCCAATTTGTCTGCAAAGATTAATAAACTTACTTTCAAGCACATTAATTATTTTTCAGATTGTACACTGAAAGGCAAATAGGCAATATTGGCACACTACTGCAATTCACACATGTCAAGATCTGTTGATAAACTTGAAATTTATCACAAATGTCAAGATCACAAATGGAATTTATGACTTTTTAAAAAGCATTGAAGCACAATGGCATTCAGTCCATTCTTCAAATCGAAAGTCAGAGTCATTTAAAAGACAAGTAGCAAGCAGCAACTACAAAAAGCAGACCTTTGAGCACGGCCAGCATACAAGTCTGCTGCCGTCAGAGTGTGACCGCATCCCTGGCGGTACCACCCACGCTGCCACTTCTGCAATGGAGGGAGCTACCATCCGATGGATCTGCAGCAGGTCTAGAATCTACCTACCAGGTCATAGATGCCCGACCTCCGCATTGGAGCACTAGTGATGTCGTACGCCTCGTTGTGCCACCGCCATTGGGGTGCCGCTCACCGCCGCCAGTCCTTCAATAGTCCAATCTATCATGTGAAGCCGGAGAGCACCTTCGTTAATTTGTGGAAGTAGATCCACTGTGCGCGAGGGAGGCAGGCCATATGGTTAGATCTGGTCAGGATCCATACCTCATTTAATATAAGGGGTCGACGATGATCTCACTCCTGTTCGTGCAGCTGGTAGGGGATGTCTGGAAAGTCGGTGACATCGCGGTAGAACGGGCGGAAGAGATGGACGGTCGTGTCCCCGTCGTGTTGCAGGAGGGCGTCGAGCGAGTCGAGGATGCGGCCGTGTCCCCATCGCGTTGCTGGAGGCTGTTGAGCGAGTCGAGGATGCAGCGATTCCTGAGCTGCGGGCGGAAGACGGAGGTCATAGACGAAGGTGCCGTCGCCGACAGTGAACAGGTCCAAGAAGCCATGGCGCGGGTCTAGCAGGGCACAACCACGCGGGAAGGTGGTGGCGGCGCGCGGGGCTCTCCCAGCCGGCACCGTCACGACGCGGGGAGTCCAGATCCACCTCCGCGTGGCTATGGAGGCTAGAAGGGAGGGTAGGCTGAGAGGGCGGCGACCTGGGGAGGAGAGTGTTGCGGGGCAGGGTGGCGGCGCGGCTTGGGAAGGAGATGGTTGGTGACTGGTGAGACGATTGGTTGCCTGGAAGAGGGTAGGGTTTCTTCCGCCGTCCAAACTCAGCATGACGTTGGAGCGAGCACCCACCCACTGCCAATCAGGACCACCGCAGACTCGACCCCACAAGCCAGCGGCTCTGAGTACCGCACGGTGGGTCAGCGGCCACCCCACCCGGCTGCTCCACCACCACGGGGCTGGTGCTTTTGGCGGCACCAACACCTGACCACTGAGCCCCGCCACTGAGTGTGAGCCCATAGCAATCCATGCCCCACCGGTCAGGGAGGCACCGTTAACCAAGGCTAGGGTGACCAAGGACACGCGCCCACAGCAGCCCACACCATCACGATACAGCAGGACACCGAGCCACAACAACTGACAATGGGCCACAATATGCAACACGTCCCGCTGGTCAGTGGCTGTATTCCGAAGTTAGTGTGGAGCGCTCGGGCCCTCCGTTGCCCCTGTGTGCTCCTGCCTTCGGCGCGCATTGGACGCAGGGCTGCGCGATACCTCAGCCGTGAAACGCGGGGAGCGCAAGAATCAGAAGTAGCTTTTCATTTCTCCGATTGCTTTGTCGTCTACGGGCCCAACAAGCCGGGAGCTTCCAACGCTCTCGCTCGGACCATAAAAGGATGGAAAAAGTCCATTCCACAACCCTCATCTATAGACGTTGTCTGGGTTTCAACCCCCATCTACAAACCAGGTATTCAGCACCAGGAACTATTAAAACTGTCCGATTTACACCCCTCACTGTTTTTTGGAGTGGTTTCCGCACACATGGCACAATGTGGTCCACATGTAAGAATCATGTCACCATATTTTTCACCTCTCTCTCTTCTCCACACCCGCCCTCCTCCTTTCTGTCGTCGGAGCTCCCCTCTTCCCCGACGCCGGAGACCGCGTCGCGTCCGTCCTCCACGTGCCCCTCCTATGTGCCCTCCGAGCCCCCACTCCGGAGCTTGCCTCCGCCTTTTGACGCCAATGGCCATGCCTCCTCCTAGAGCTGGGTGTCTAGCTCGATGACCTCCCCTCTGACCTCCGAGGACGCCCAGAACCTGAGCTTGGAGCCGCACACCGTGTTCGCCAGGCAGCGCTTCAGCTCCTCCCTCCTCTGCGCTTGCTCATCGACCTCCTCCTCCTCCGGCACAAGTGCCGACGCAGCATGCTGCTCCTCCCAGTCGTCGTCGGACACTGGCCTAGGCGAGTCAGTGGTGGAGGGCGGCTCAGGCTTGGGCTCCGCGGGCTCGCCCCACTCGTCGACGACGATGGGGCACGACCTTCCCTCGGCAGCATCACCGCCCCACTCGTCCTCCTCGATCGGTGGTTCGGGCTGCGCGGGGGTCTCGGGTACCGAGCTAAAAAAACAGAGCCCACCAAGCACCATCGATTCGTTGCCCAAATTCATCTTTGTCCCTCCACCAAAACTGAATCGCCGCCACACGCACCTCCCTCACCTTCCCAACTCCACCTCAGCAACTCCTCACTGTCGGGCATGGCTTCTGCGCTCGAGGGTTGAAGTTTCCCCATCTGCCGGTTGCCGCGAGCCACTGAGGCGGATCGTGTCGCGTGTCGCGAAGCCCATGATCGCCGAGAGCCAGGTGTGGCAGGGCGTCGCCACCGACCATCTCCTGCGGGCACCACCGCGCACGGGAGCGGTCGCCGAGGAAGAGCAAGGCGAGGCCGAGGACAAGCAGTAGCAGTGTTGCGGTAGGGTGGTGTCGGGGGCTGCAGGACCTGCCGGTCGTGCTGCTTCCATCGTGGCGACACCTGTGCCTGTGTGGTATGTGCGAGGCAGACGTCGAGGCTCCCGGCGGCTGCTGCGGCGACACTGGTGGGATGGAGGGAGCTCGTCGCACTGTCGTGATGAGGTCCGGGTGAGAGAGAAAGCAAGGTTGCAAGGGCCCACCGCCACATGTGCGTGGCATGTGGGACCCAGCGCCACGTCAGCGAAAATCACCCCAAACAGCCCATGAAACCGCCGAGGAGGGGGGGGGGTTAATTGTTCGGTTTGAAAAGTTTGTGGGGTGCTGAATAACTGGTTTTGTAGATGGGGGGTTGTGGGATAGACTTTTTCCTAAAAGTATTTGGGACCGTGTAGGCCCAACCATTTCGTCAGAATTCCACCGACGCTTGCACACCCGTTTGTTTGTTTTTTCCAACCAAATCACTCACTTTTCATAAACTTCATATGAGTAGAAGCGTATACAAATGGTCACCCGGTGCAATTACAGCACTCCCGGCCAATAAATGAATCGTACTCCCTCCAGTTTGTTAAATGAAGTCGTTTAGGACAGTGATACGGTCTCCAAAGTACAACTTTGACTTCTTATTTTTATAAAAATATTTGTTAAAAACTAACATATGTATACTTTTATGAAAATATTTTGCAAGACAAATCTATTCATGTAACTTTCACATTTCCAAACTCAATGACTTAAAAGTTATTCATGATTTATATTCCCAATGTTTGACTCAAATCATGTCCAAAACGACTTCATTTACCAAACCGGAGGGAGTACTCGTACATCAACACGCCTTGCCGCGTGGAATCTTTGCCGAACAAGTATAGACAAGTGGTCTTACATGAACTACAGCAAAGCTTCCAACTCTCGTGTGCTTTCTTCATGATGTCGGAACCTATACGATGTCAAAGCTAACTAGAGCATTCTCCAGCATACCATTGAGAGCCTCCCAAACGGCATGTGTCATGCTCCCCAGTTCCAGCTTGACCATGCAGTTCGGCAACTTGTGTTCAGTCGTCATCCACCAACTGGGAAATGGTCGGTATTAGTATTACCAAACCCAGCACAGCAATCTGCTCCAACCTTAAGCTCAGGGGAAAAAGAGCTTGGAGTAGAGCAGCTCGTTCCAGGTGTCCTGGAGCCCTGGAAGGCACCAATGCGTGCAATCCGCGTAGCTCTTGGGGTTCGCGATCTGCTCCGGGGTCAGCGGGTTCCACTGCTTCTTGTATATCTGAGTGTGCGCGTCCTTCCTGTATTCAGAGAGCTGGGTGATGTTCACAACCCCGACAGGGATGTTAGACGTGCCGAACACTTCCCCGATGACCCGCATCACACCCTTGCTGGTGCCTGGTCCCCAGTAAGACAAATCTTTGATAGGAGTTGTCTGGTTGTAACAGTTCCCATCAGTATCTTCGCCCCAATCTTTGCTCCTGATAACAAAAGGACAAAACACATATCAATCATCATGTCAGTTCTTTTGATGCTCGGAACATAAAAGGTTTTTCTTTATAAAACTATAATGTCCAAGGGAAGTTTGAGATACATTATACATTCGGGCTGGCTTACCTGGTATGTGTGGGAGACATAGTAACGAAAAACACTCTTGAAGTTTTTGGGTCCATGTTGCCCTCAACCCATTTCAGCACAGCCTTCAGTACCATTCCATAGGCATCCTCTGTTTCCATTTCTATGATGTCCTTGTTTTTATCTTCGAAAGAGTTTTGCCTGGAATTGAAAGGTGTTAAGGGAAGGAAATATAGCTGAAGTATCATCAGTGATGGTTGCTTTAAACAAACTATTGAAGTTTGACACAAAATGTAAATTGCAGAAGGGTAACTAAATATATATTTTTTCTTCAAACTGCCATAATCCATGACCTGATCTTATTTGATCAATTACTAGGAAACTTCCATTCCAGACACAAATCCAAAGAACCTCGTACAAGCGTACAGTAAAGGAAGATACTTACAGAATTTTCATCTTCTGTCCAGTCATCCACCAAAGGTAGGTATTGAATACCAAAATGTCGGCCCCCTTCCAAAATTTTGCATGTTTCTCAATAGATGTTCCCCTCACAATTCGATCCGCGATACGGTGGACAACAGCGTCATCAGAATTTGACTCGGCCAGAAAGGGAGCCCAGTAGAACTCAATGGTGGCATTATAATCCTAGCAAACATAAGCTTTTTAGCATGGATGAACTTAAAAAATGATGGGAGTCCACAAGCTAGAAAAGGATAGCTTTTGCTCACTTGCCAGAAAATATGAAAAGGCATAAATAGCTTTTGCTCACTTGCCAGGAAATATGAAAGGATATACAAATTGGAGTTTGTTTTATCCTTCGTGACAGCTCTAGGGATTTTTGTTAACCAAAAACAGTAAAAGAAGATACTAGTGGCTACATCTCCACAAGTCTACATCCATACAAGAAAAGGAGGGGAAAGAATGTCCAATGACTAGGTAGAAATATTAAGTAAAAATATATTTGGTGATTGCAGTAGCTTTCTAAGCATAAAAAAGTGCTGCACCACATTCTGAGCAATGCCTCACGCTAAAGCCTTCACTTGTTATATAAAAAGATACAAGCATGGGAATACCTTTGCTCTGAAAACTGTGAGGGAATCAAATGTCTCCATGGACTTGGAGCTCTCCGGGATGAGTCGATGCAGGAGGCAAACCAGAGATACGTATTGCCCTCGGTTCAAGGAATCTCCAACAAAAAGCATGCGCTTGCCCCGTAGCATCTCTAGCATTAGAGATGCGTTGAAGCTACAGATTGCAACAAACGACACTTTGAATTAAGATATACTAGTACAGTAACTAAAAAAATGACAGAAGACATTGCTATGGAAAAAAAGCAGCCATTAACAGATCGTCTCTCCTTGCAGCCCTCGTGTAAGACATTCTAGTACTATGGAGTAGTAACATTGCCAATTGGGTTCAATAATATCTACATTTATAATACAAATATTAGTCACGATGTCCCATATCACTCACAATGAGGGCTGGCCCTTACATTTGGTCTTATACCACCAGCAGTTCATAGACATGCTACATTACTGTATGACTGACTGTATCTGCATCTTTTAGAAGTCCATTATCTGCATCTCTGGGTGACCGAGCCCAAAGGTTTCTACGCAGTAAAGCTGAAACAGCCATGACACGTACTACCACTCTCAGGACCCTCACGCTTCACATCAAAATAACAGCATAGGAATTGTCAAAGGTGAGGGAATGAATGAGGTTCGACAGCAACAAAGCAACAAACGACACCACGACACAACAAAAAACGCAACAAAACTCGCATCAACACTGTCGCAGAATCATAGACCGGATCGGCGGATCCACAGAAAAGGAGCGTAGTAGTGATTCTATAGTGAAGGAACCCAAGCCCGTGCAATACGGCCGCGGCTATACGGCCGTCAGCCACTCAGCCCCACCGTGCCAACCGGACCACACCGTCCGGCTGGCCCCTCCGTCTTTGCTCGAACCCCGTGCTCCCACGTGACAGCCTGCACCCTTGCTCGGCCGGCAGCACGCAGCGGCCGCAGCGCTACGAATCATTAGCGTCGAGGACACCCGTACGGAGAGGTAGTAGAGCAGCGCGACAACTGGTGCCAGGAGCCCCCATGCCACGCGGGCGATACGCATCCGTAAAAAAATTCTCAAGTGGCACGGTGCCCACGGCACATGATTGAGACCCCACGCCTCTCATGGAGCAGCGGCCGGCCGGAGACCGTCTCCGACGCCGGCCGATGACCACGCCATCAATAATGTCCCGTTCCGCTCGGCGGAGGTGAGGAGCGGGGCGGCCTGGCTGCGTTCTCACTCGCAGCATCTAGCATATGCTTGCCGAGTTGCCGACGTTTGCCGCCCAAGGCTTCCGAGCCGCGTGGCTCGCCGAGCCCACCGCCCACCACACGCATTGCATTAATGGGCGGCTAACCTGCTCACCTACGACGGCGAGGTACGACGAACTCCGCTGCTGCTGCTACCAACCAGCTACCCCCGCACAAAACAGGCCGGCCCACCGCAGCTCGCGCTCGCCGCCTGGCGCCTGCGCCGCGTGGCGGGCGCTTGCTACCGGCCGCGCTCGGATCGGCATGGTCTCGAAGCGTATCGCGACAAGACAAGCGCTCGAAGCCTCGCCGTTTTTCGGCGTCTCCGCTCCGCCCACACACACACACCGCCCCCAGCGACACGTCGCCATCGCATGCCGTTTAGCTCCCCTTCTTTCCTTTTTCCTTTTCTTTTTTTGAGATCTTCCTTTTGAAGAAGAACTACTACTGCATCTTCAAAAGGAAATTTGAAACAAGCGCGCTCGATCCGGCCTGGATCAATCAAGAGCCTAGTAATTCAAATGTTGGGCGGTGATCATACTGCTCAACTGCTACTAACTAGATCGGAATCACTCACTAGTCACTCTACCCACAGTAACAGCAAATCGATCGAAGGCAAAGGCAGGGGAGGAGAAATCAAAGGGTAAGGTTGTTCACCTGGGCATCGAGCACCCGCGCGGCTGCCACCGCCAGTGCTGGTATGCCTTGTCAGGGCGGCCGTGCGCCTGGCAGGTGAGCTGCGGCTGGATGTAGGGGCACTCCTCCTCCCGGTACCACGGCCGCGCCGCCTCGTCGTACACCCACTCGCCCCGCCCGACGTCGCACCCGGCCGGCGCCGCGCCCACCGCGAACGGCAGCCGCCGCGCCTGCGGTGCCTGCTCTGCCGAGCCCGGCTCGCTCACGTCGCCGCCGCCGCCGGAAGCGGCATGGCGGGCGGGGCGGAGCGGGCGGCTGCTGATCTGGGCGCCGCGGCGGTGTGACGGGGGCCGGCGGAGGAACGGCTGGTGCAGCGTGGAGGAGAAGTCCTTGAAGTAGAGCACGGAGACGAAGGTGATGAAGGCGAGCGTGAGCGCGTAGGACGTGATGAAGGGGCTCCTGCCGCCCCTCCCGTTGCCGTGCTGCGCCTTCATCGTTCTCATCCCCTTCCCCCGGGGTCTCCTCTCTCTCCCCTTCTGTAACCTCTCTCCTACCCGCGCGCGCACCCTCCTGCTCGCATCGCGGGAGTCACGGCACGGGCAATGGAGGTACTACGGTGGAGCCTGGCAGACCGGCTGCCGCGCGCGGCGATCCCTGATCTGATGCCGGGGGGGTGTGGGATCTGGGAGGGGGAGCAGAGGAGAGGAGGAGGAAGGAGTGGGAGAGAAACTGGAGGAGCAGCTGCCTGCAGCTGCTTTGCTTTCCCTTTTGTTTTTTTTTGGGGGCCCTTTTGGTGGAGTAGGCTTTTCTTGCTCCCGAGTTTGAGTGAGAGTGGTGGGGTCTACCCCTCCTCACTCAAGTGGGGTAGCGGAGCCGCGGAGGGAGAAGAGCAACGGAAACGAGAGATACAGATACCACAGTAGTAGTGGCTCCAGCTTGAATGCTTGCTTGGTGAGTGCAAACCAGCTGATGAGGCAGGCAGCAGGCTGGCCCATTTGTTGGGAAATTTGGGTCACAAGCAAGCCCAGCGTTGACTGCTCCCTCCTGTTGTATGTGGCGACCTACCTACCTAATCAGGGCCCAGTTGTACCACGTCGAGACTGTTGGTTAACCCAGTGGTTTTCGGTTTTTACCACGGAAAGTAATTAACCAAGCTCGTTTTGTCACTGTTACGACGTGAGCCAGCGTTAGGAGTATGTATATGTGGCCACGTCGTCAGTCCACGTGCGTGATTAAGGCTGCTGAAAAACCTGGCCGTGTCGGAACAAAACTTGCATTGGTCGGTCACCCGGGCGCGACGCGGGCGATTGAGTTCGGGGCTTTGGTGAGGCCTGGGACCATCATATGCCGGTACGGTGGGGAAGGGGCAGGAACTGGTATGGGTGGGGTACGTAGACCCGTTCTTGTTATACATACTCCACATGAGATCCATGCTTGCTGCAAAGGGCTTGATGAAGACGGCGACTGATGCTGATTGTTGAGAATATTCCTATATTCTAATGATCAATTAAGAACTGCAAAAGGCAGCTTCTGCATCCCCCCGAAGGGGCGCGTGGGAGGGTCGCCTCCTAGAAAACCCGCACCCTCGCCATCGTATAAAAGATCTACCGTTCATCAATAAAGATATAACTTTTACTTTTACATCTACCGTTCCACTTTACATTCAACACGTTATCGCACGCTCAAGCCACCGAGAAGAAAAGAAAGAGGCCGGGAGCGAGTCGCCGGCGAGTTCACGGCGAGTTCGCCGGAGAAGAAGGTACCATGCCTACCATCGACGAACTTGTTGGCGATGTCATGCATCTTCCTCGTTCCTCGCCGTGCTCCTCGCTTGAGGACCCTCCTTCGAAGCACTATGTGCGCCACACCCTCCTCTACAACTACATGGTGTCTCCTGACGCCGTTGAGGAAGCCATGCACCTCTGGAACGCCGTGGAGCCACCTGACCCTTTCAGGGACAGCGACGTCGATGTAGAGCCGCCGAACGTCGTCGTCTCCTCGGCGCTGGTTCCAACCTCGACCCAGACTCCACCCGCCCGCATCCAGGTAGCCAATGTGGCCTACTGTGATGCGCACGGATGGACGGCCGTGGTTCAGGTGCCTGTGGTCCTCTGTGACTTGCCGCTGGACGAGTCCACGCCGCCGCTCCACCGGGCCGTACTGCGGCATCGGAGAGTGAACCGGTGGAAGTGCACATAGATGCGCACGCGCCGCCCTCACCCGTAGTAGGCAACCGCCGCGCAGATCTCCATCCTCGCCGCCATCACCACCTCCTCGTTCGGCACCAAGGGTGAACGGGCGGCCATTGCGGCCCGGCCCGAAGCCCGCTCACCAATGGTCATGCTTCGGGGACCCTTGTCGCCCGAGGGGCATGCCGCCGCCGCGGCTCTTCTCCGTGGACGCCGGCGACGCCGTCGTCGAGCCGGCGTTGCGGTCCCGCCGCCGCCACCACCTCGGTCATCGCCACCGGCCGGTCCCACGCTCCGTAGGACGTGGATCAACGTCCCGCACGGACCGTCCGCTCCTCCGTCGCCGGCACTTGCGCATGTCGTCGTCCGCTCGCGGGGAGCCCGAACTCCGGGGCCCGGAGCGGCGGGCGCGTCGGTGAGCGCGATGGAGACCGTGCTTCTCCTTCCGGGGGGAGGCACGCGCCACCATCTTCTTGAGCAACAACCCGGTGGGTGGGGGGGAGCGCCGGCCGACCTCGTCAACGGTGACGAGAGGTGCGGGAGCCGGCGGCGGCCCCCATCCCCCGAACTGCGCCGGAGACCGCGCTCGGTGGCAAGGAGGACGGCGGGGGGCGGATCCGATCCGGATGGCGACGGGGCGGTGGGGGGCCGCACCGCCACGGCCGGCGGCGCCGGCGGCCATGTCCGGCCGCGGCCGCGCGCGTCCGGAGCCGGCGGCGGCCTCCTCCGCCGGGAGCAAGCGCCCTAGCGGCGGCGGGGGGGCCGAGGAACACCGGGATTCGCGCGCCCAACCGGCGGCGGCCGGCGGCCACACGTCGTGGCCGGTGGTAGGCCGCGCCGAGTTCATGCTATGGTGGATGAGGAAGGGGCGGGGCGGATCTACAACTTGGAAGGTGTTTGGTGGGCGGCGGACGGCAAGGAGGCGGCGGGATCCGGCGACGGAAGACCGGCGGCGCGCGCCGCCTAGCACGCGGCCGTCGCGGTTAGGAGGCGCGGTTAGGGTTGCAAACCCTAACCGCCCGCTACTTATACCGCGCGCGGCGCGGCCACCGGCCACGGTTGGGCCGCGCGCCCGCCGGCCGCCGACCACGCAGCCACCGGGCCGGGCCGGCCGCCGCCGCAACATCCGCCGGGCCGGGCCGAGCGGGCGGGCGGCCCGCTTACCCGCATGCGCCATGCGCAGCCGGCGGCCCCAACCCGGCCGAGGCACGCCCGATGGGCCATGCGGCGGCGGCGCCGCCGGCGGCACGCGGGCGGCCGGGCCCGTAGCCCATTTCTTTTTCTTGTTTTCATTTTATTCCTTTTCCAATTTCATTTAGACATTTCCGGCGTTTAATATTCAGCTCATGAATATTAGTCTATGTTAATTACTATGTTAATTACTGCTTTGTTTATCACTTTGTTCGATCTTGTGACTTTACTAAGTCTAGATCTATCATGTGATGCCTATGTACAAATGTGTTTTTATCACTTATGTACTTCGCAATTTCGATATTAATATTAGTATGTTTGTCACTTTCATACTTAATTTCGTTATTGCTATATTTTATTCACATACATCATCTCATTACTGTGAGTTTCTTCATTAGTAAAAAATCACTAATGATTTCTTGCAATTAATTATACATTTCTCTTAAATTTTGGGATTCGAACATTAGGTGATAGAGATCATATCCATGCATATGGATTTTGACGGTCTATCACTAAAGGTCTACATCATGCTCATTTTGAAGATTGATGACTACCTATATAATGTTCCCAAACCAAGGATTAATTATGAAAACATCACAATGGCTTACACTACTAAAGTGACTACCATTGATGATTTTGGTTTACACTATTTAGTGATTACCAAATTCAGTGCTCAATCATTAACTTGAGTACACATGGTGTGATGGAGCCCTTAGCAAAGGTTGCATATTTGCATTGAGACCACGCTATGGCAGCAAATTATTGCCCATCATTTCGATCTACTCTATGTCTGATGGCATTAGAGACTATCTAAACCATGTATACGAGTTGATGAGATTAAAATTTGAAGGTTTACATGCTATTTGTTTACCTTGTACCTTTATTAATCCTTCGAGAGTTATGTTATTAAATTAATTTGCATTTATTACAACATTATTTAGCCACTTGATTATATTTCTTTTATGAATTATTGAATCATGTGGTCCTACTTCGTAGGCTATGGCCATGGCAAAAGAGTTCGATGAACTTGCCATTGATGGTCACAATTACCCCACTTGGGCTTCGGATATAAAGATTAGCTTTGCATCCCGTGGACTTTTGCCATACCTTAGCGAGCCTACCGCAGTGTCGTTTTGGATGAGCAAAAGAAGTTTGGCGCCCTTATGCTATTGAGGTTTCACATCCACAAGGATCTCAAACAAGAGTACCTTATGGAGATGAACCCTCATGTGTTATGGCTTGCGCTTAAAGAGCGTTATGATCAGCAAAAAGAACTCATTTGGCCGGAGGCTAATCATGAGTGGAACCATTTACGTTTGCAGGACTTCAAGTCCGTTGCAGACTACAATCATGCTGTTCATATAAAATTTGCTCTAAGTTGAAGTTTTGTGAGAAAGAACCAACGGATGCGATAAGATTGAGAAAACTCTTTCTACCATGCTTCCCGTGGATCGAGTATTACGAGCGAGATATCGGGCTAATAAATTTACTCAATATTCTCAACTTATCCACACTTTGACTCAAAGTGAGAAACATGATGAGCTTCTAATGAAGAACCATCATAAGCACCCAACGGGTGCAGCACCTCTCCCCGAAGTTCATAATGTGCGGGGTAAGGGAAAGAAAAATAAGAGAAAGTTCAAGGGCTCCAATTTTGGTGACCCAAAGAACAAGCCCGAGAAGAAAACTTTCAACAAAAAGCACAAGCCTTACCACAAGGGCAAGCGAGGTGGTGATGCTAGAGCCAAAAATGACTCCAAATGTCATAGATGTGGCACTTTCAATCACCTTGCTAAAGATTGCCATACTCCAAAGCACTTGGTAGCCCTCTACCAAAAGTCTTTAAAGGATGCAAAGCAAAGCAAGGATAAAGAGCCAAGATATGAAGCACATTTCAATCTTGCCCCTGCTGCGAACAAGGAAGTGGGTTGCTCAGATAACAATGACAACCTAGATCTCATGAAGGAGAAGCTTCCAAGTACTGATGACATGGTCATGGAGTTCACCTCAAATGACATGTTTGGAGACTTAGAATAAATTGTCTCAAGCCGAAGCTACTATCTATTTCATTATAGTGTGGGATTGTTAAATTGTTGTAATAATTTATGTTGTGCAAACTCTATATGATTTAAAGAGTTGCATTGCAAATTTGCTAGTGATGGATGTATTGTGAGTACATTTGTATTGTAATGTCATACTCATATGTTGGATATTATAATACATTTGTGTGATTATGTATGTTTTCTATATGTTTAATAAGAAGTTCTTTTAGTATGCATTCTTATTAGACTATAGAATACATTTGATGTCAATCCAATTTAGGATGGAATTATATATTGTTAATAGTGGTACTTGAAAATATATTCTTTGGGAGTTGAATCTTTCCGGACTCTTCGAAAAGAGAAGGAAAGATTATGATCATCAATGTATGATGCTTCAATCGTTGGTTCGCTTTGAACCACTATTACTCTCCCTAAGAGTGCTCAATTAATGAGAGAGGATACCTTATTGTATCCAGGATTAACTTGTACCCTATGCTATAAAGATATCCGTAAGAATGGTCTTCATGTGGAAATACATGTAGATGGAAAAGAAGAATTAATTTA
Source organism: Cenchrus americanus (assembly GCA_947561735.1). Classification (NCBI taxonomy): domain Eukaryota; kingdom Viridiplantae; phylum Streptophyta; class Magnoliopsida; order Poales; family Poaceae; genus Cenchrus; species Cenchrus americanus. The sequence continues at coordinate 3,097,672 of OX387240.1, read as the reverse complement.
CTTCACTAATCTTACGGGCTATGACAAGCATGAAAATTCCATCCCTTGAATATGGATTGCAGTATACATACATATTTTTGTTGCATATAAGGTAATCTTCCGAAATGCAAATTCATTCCAAGCATGGCATGACAGTCTAAGTCATCCTAGAGTCGGAATGATGAGGAAGATTATTGGCAATTCCATTGGTCTTGATTTGTATAAAGCAAAGTTCCCAAAATCTTCGGATTTGTATGCGCTACATGTGCTAAAGGGAAATTAAATGCTGAACCAAAACAAATTACTTAAAAGAATTCAAGGTGATATTTGTGGATTCATTCAGCATGACAGTGGATTGTTCGGATAAATCATGGTATAGATGCATCTATAAGATGATCTTATGTGTCCGTTATAGACACGAAACCATGCTTAAAGCTAGCTAAAATATTGTCTCAACTAATGAAGTTGGGGACTCATTATTCTGAACATCAAATCAATCGATTCGAATGTACAATCTTTCGAATTTCTGTCGGAAATTTGGGTTTAGCATTTTGTACGATATATCCACATTAAAATGGCTTGCCTAAGCCATTGATTAAAGAGTTTTAAACTCGTATCAGGACCAATATTGAGGAATTGCAAGTTGCCTACATCGTGTTGGGATCAAGTAGTACTGCACACTGCTGAATCAACCCAACCATGACTAACTGCATATTATTATATCCCCCCTTACAATTGGTACGTGGAAATTAACCAAGTATTTCCCATTTGCGTAAGTTTGGGTAAGTTGTTTATGTACCCATCTCACCACATCAGCGGCAACAATGGGGCCATTAAGAAATTCGGGGATCTTTCTGGGATTTAAATCTCAGTCGATCATTAAGTATATAGAACCTATGACAGGTGATCTATGTACGGCCCGTTTCGCTGATTGTATTTTTAATAAGGATCATTTTCCGGCATTAAGGGGGAGAATTGTACCATAAATTTGAATGCCTGGAAATTGATTGTCATGCAAGAAGCATGTCTTTTGGAATGCGAGAAGCATGTCCTTTATGATCCACGTACTATGGATACTAAACTTTATGTTTAGAGACTTATAGGTTTGCAAATGTTGCAAACAATCTGCCAGATTTGTTTACCAATTACAAAGGTGTTGTTAAACCCTTTTATCTTGCAAGGAACATGCCTGGAAGAGTGAAAGATCCTAAAGATAATCACTCGAATAATCTCTCTTGGACGCAAGAGGGGGAGAGGCAATTCTAAGATGCAAGATACGAAATAAAAGAAAATGGTAAACGAAGATCAACTTTTGTTGATATAAATCTTTTAGTAATCAATTCTTTTGAGAGAGATTTGATTGTTACCCAGCTCACATATGCGCATAAATTATGAGACTGGGAAATCTAAAGACCCTAGATCGATTGTTTTGGGAAATCATGATGATCTATTAAGGGTTCGCCATTAATTACATAGAGATCGGAGAGTCTTATTATCATTGTCGACAGTTATTTCTCTGATAATTTGCTTGAAAACCTTCAAAGTGATCCAGGTCTAAATCCATGGTAGAGTGCCTAATGCGCTCAGACTGGAACACACAGAAAGGATGCAATAGAAACAGAGATAGCCTTGCTCACTAAGGGAAGTGTTTTCTGGCGTTAAGCCAACACCTCCTAGTGTCATCCTATTGGATATAAACTTGTTTTGTCCGGAAACGGAATGAAAACGATGAAGTGGTGAGATATAATGCAAGGCTAGTTGCAAAGGCTTTACGCAAAGGCCTAATGTTGATTTTCAACAAAATTTATTCTCCAATTATGAGTGGCATAACATTTAGATACTTAATATCTTTGGCAGTACAAAATCGTCTATCTATGCAGTCGATGGACGTAGTGACCACATATTTGTATGGGTCATTGGATTCTAAGATATACATGAATGTTCCTGATGGAATAGGTATATCAAATCCTAAGGCAAATAGCAACATGTTTTGTGTTAAGTTGCAAAAGTCATTATATGGCTTAAAGCAATCGGGCCGAATGTGGTACAATCGGTTAAGTGTATTCCTTAAGAATAAGGGATACGTAAATAATGATGATCGTCCATGCGTTTTCATCAAGAAAACTACAAATGGATTCCGTATTGTATCCGTCTACGTTGATGATACAAACATCATTGGCAATGAACAAGATATCAATGAGGCACGTCATCATTTGAAGGCGGAGTTCGAAATGAAAGATTTGGGTCAAACCAAATTTTGTTTAGGCTTACGACTTGAACATTTACCATCCGGGATATTCGTATATCAAGGTGCCTATATCCGTAAAAATGTTGGAAAAATTCAACATGGATAAAGCCTACCCATGTAAAACTCCTATGGTGGTGAGGTCTTTGGATATTGAGAAAGATCCTTTCAGACCACAGGATGAGGGTGAAAAGATTTTGGAACCTGAGGTTCCCTATCTAAGTGCCATCGGAGCATTGATGTATCTTGCTAATAGTACCCTACGGACATTGCATTTGCGGTGAATCTACTAGCAAGACACGGTGCGGCTCCAACAAAACGACATTGGGTCGGAGTTAAGACCATATTCGGGTATCTTAATGGCACTAGAGATCTTGGATTGTTCTATCAAAGAAATCCGGATCGAATCTTTTAGGCTATGCGGATGCGGGCTACCTATCCGATCCCCATAATAGTAAATCCCGGACGGGTTTTGTCTTTATGAATGGTGGAACTCGCTATCTCTTGGAAATCATCCAAGCAGACGTTAATATCCACTTCCACTAACCATTCTGAGATCATCGCATTATATGAAGCATCACGAGAATGCGTGTGGCTTCGTAGAGTGGTGGGTCATATATTGAAATCATGTGAAATCGGTTCACTTGATGCACCTACCATTATCTTTGAAGATAATGTTGCTTGTGTTGCACAAATGGAATCGAAGTTACATCAAAAGTAACTTGACCAAACACATTGCTCCCAAGTTATTTTATCCCCATGAATTACAAAAGAATGGGGAGATTGAGATTCTGCAAACTAAATCTTGTGATAATCTTGCCGATTTATTCACAAAATCTCTACCATATTCATTATTCCATAAATATGTTGAAGGAATTGGTATGAGGAGATTTAGGGACTTGCGAAATACGGGGAGTACATATGAAAATTTAATCCTTTGTGCATCGTATTGTACTCTTTTCTTTATATGAGTTTTACTTTGATGGTTTCTCATATAAAGTTTTTAACGAGACAATATCGGCATTATGTATGCTATATCATCTTATTTTTCCCCACAGGGGTTTTTAGGAGATGATATTTTACGGGCATACACTTGATTATCATGGTGTTTTCTCCTATATTTTCCCATTGGGTTTTTAAGGAGTTTTATCCTGATATATCAATGCATATCTAAGTTTTTTCCCACAGGGTTTTTCAAGATTAAATATTATGATGAACATGGAGGATCAAGAAGATAATTGATCAGGGGGAGTGTTGAGAATATTCCTATATTCTAATGATCAATTAGCAACTGCAAAAGGCAGTTATCAGATCTCCCCCGAAGGGGCGCGTGGGAGGGTCGCCTCCTAGAAAACTGGCACCCTTGGCCATTGTATAAAAGATCTACTGTTCATCAATAAAGAGATAACTTTTCACTTTTACATCTACTGTTCCACTTTACATTCAACACTGATGATCAATGAAAGTCCCAATCTCTCGCCACCGACTCGACCGACCGACCAACCAACCAGCCAGCCAGCAACCACTCCAGGGTTGAGGCCCATTTCGTCTGCACACCCCAACAGCACGCACGCGGCACGCCTCAGTGCCTCACCCACGTCACAGGCTCACAGCTACTGAACCTCGCTGCAGCAGATTGCACATGGCACATCTGTTTTTTTTTAACCAACGTAGGCCTCCATTTTGTTGTAGTTAGGTGACAAGCCTAATTTTGTTTTGAATCACGCTGCCTAATTTTTGAAGGTTGGGTAGGTCGGCAGGATGCGAAGTGAAACCGCGAAAGGAAAAGAAGCTGACCAGCGCTAACCTTAGCTTCCGGAGTGAATAGTCCATCACTGAATCATTGTCCTCGTACCATTTCAATCCTATCGCCAGCTCTGGATTGAAACTTTTTTTTCCCTCTGGAGACGAGCCGATGATGATCACTGCACTGGTTAGTGATAATTAGGCAAAGCTTTCGCGTCTTTCTTCCTTGCGCGTCCCACTCAGTCGGCGCGAGGGCTCTCACTACGGAGCCAGCGGGTGCCTGCGTAAAATCACGAGCACGTTCGTTTGGTGGTGGTGATGATGGCATACCATCTTGATTTGTTCGAGAGAAAAATATTGTTGGGCGATTCTTTGGTGGCTGGTTTGTTTCCGAAAGAAAAATCTGGCATTGCCTGGTGTCACGATAAAGCGGCGAGCAGGCGCATGTTTGTAAACTCTCAACGTTTTCGAGTTTAGGGGATGACCGTTCCGTGCGGGTAACTGATAACGACTAACGAGTGGCATGATTTCGTTTTTGCACGAAACTGCAACCTCTAGCGGTGACGTGGAGGGTTTATTTGAACACCGACAAAAAAACTGCAGAGATCCGCGTATGTTGCAATCTGAATTCGGTTCCTTCGGCGACCAGCAGAGAGAGAGACAGAGAGTCAGCAGACGTTTGGCGGTTTGGAGGCTCCACACAAGCGGCTCCCTGCCTGTCTGCACCGAATATTCAAACCTAGAACGAATTCCGTGGAGATTCGACCGACCAAAGTCAACACGAAATCACAATCACACACGGCTAGTGTGCTCCTAACCGCTAACCATCAAGATAATGCCACTTGAACCGACACGTGTTGAAAAAATTACAACTGGGCCGAATGAGGTCCAAACTTCCTTCTGTGTAATTAGGCCATAGTGGCTTTTTAGCCCAATAAGAATAATTGATGGATCTAGCCGTATTAATTGCATGAGTTCCCTTGGGCCATACGATCCATGGAATTCAGCCCGCGGTAAGCCCAAAATGTATACTAGTGCCGACGGTTAGTGCTCGTCCTCGTCTCCCCCCTTGATTCCTTCTCCTCCCCTTCTCGCCTCTCTGCCCTCGCCGTCGCCGAGGCGAACAACCAATCCGACCCCGACCCAACCCGACCCAACCCCTAGCGCCGCGGCGCCAGTCACCGCCGCCGCCTCCGATGGCCGCACGGCGCGGTCCCCACGTCATCAGCCTGGCCGACTCCAACCCGCCCCTCCTCGGCCGCGCGCCGGGGGCGGGGGCGACGGCCGCCGTCCCCGCGTCCGCGCCCGCGCCCGCGACCTCCTCCGCCGCGCACCCCGCCTTCGCGGTGATCGAGGAGCGACTCGTCGCCCGGGACCAGGACATCCAGGAGCTCCTCGTCGACAACCAGCGGTTCGCCGCCACGCACGTCGCGCTCCAGCAGCAGCTCATCGCGGCGCAGCACGAGCTGCGGGCGGTCTCCGTGGCCGCCACCAGGGCCCGCGCCGAGCGGGAGAACGAGGTGCGCGCCCTGGCGGACCAGGCGGCGCGCATCGAGGCAGAGGCGCTGGCCGTCGCCGCGGCGCGCGCGGAGGTCGAGCAGGTGCACGCCGACATCCAGGTGCTGGCGGGGGCGCGCGCCGAGCTCGTCAGCCGACTCCAGGTCACGCGGGACCACCTCACGCGCAAGAAGGCCGAGGCGAGCAAGACCGAATCCGTCCGCGCCCAGATTGAAACCATGCGCCGGGAGATCCAGAAGGGCAGGTATTGCTGTTGCCTGTTGGTTCATTTAAACTACTCATGTGTAGTATCCACTGCTAGATATTCGTTGTGACGATTTCTAGACCTCAAGATGTCTCCCAGTTTATGTTGAAAGTATCATGCATTTTGATGATTGCTGTGTGAAGTTTGTAAATATACAAGAACATGCCACACATCGTTTACGATGGTTAGTAGTTTAGGGTGTATCTGTTATGCAGCTGCTCTTCCAACCTGCTCTCTTCTGAGAGCTGTCATACATGCAGTCACGCACAGGATCAATCCAACTGTTTTGTAAAAGAGAGACATACATTTTCTTTATCCTCCTCAAGCAAGCTGCTTTATCTGAGGAAGCTTTGACATTGTCAGTGTGCCAATTACACATGGTTTGCTAACAACAGATTGACAATGCCTTGCAGGCCAACTTTGGAGGGTAGTCTTTTTAGATGCTTAGTGTGTAATGAGTGGACAATCTGGTAGCATTGCTGTTATTACATTTCCTAGTTGATACATCTTGGATAGAATAATACATCAAGTAGATTGTCAGCAGTAGTTTCCCATTACACACTGGTAACAAGTAATACCCAATAGCACATGCATAAGGATCTAATCAGTGTACTAGCAGTAACCCAATTCTGCTACTTACCATGCTTTAAGCTTTGGACCGGTTTATTGAGATTAAAGCATAGAAGCTCTTGAATTTGTTATGATATTATCATCTACTAAGGGTTTTGTATGATTCTATCACACTTTCTGGTGAACTGAAACATTACCCATTTTCTTTGTTGTGGATACTGCAATCTGCAAAGTTGGCCATTCCACCACACTTTCATGGTATACAATGTTTCCAGTGGGCATAGAGAGTATATAGCACAACACTTGTTTAGGCCAAATGATGAACCTAGCTATTTCCCTGCTTGAACTCTTTTTTTACCAGATCCACTGGTTTATAATTGTCATAAACCCGATTCAAATCTAAATATATATATGTGAAACTTGCATCAGGCAAAAAACACAGTAACACACACTTGATTCCAGGATGTTTTGTGGCAAATACAAAAAGTTCTGGCTCGTGCTGTGAACAATAAGCAAAATTCATTCAAGAATGAAGTGTGGTGTGTCTGCATGTTCTGCAAATATGTTATCAGCTCATTTTAACCAATGCATTGATCTGCCACTGTCTACCGACCACCTGAACCACACTTGTCCTTCCATCCCAAAACAATAATCACAATGGAATGATCTAGGTTTTCTTAAATTTTACTGAAATCTCAACTAGGTCCATAACTATCAAGTGAGTGAGTGGTTTGCTCCGCTCCAAGTGACAATCCGGGTCCATATATTGGACCTAAAATTGATATGTTGTTTCACTCTGATGTCTTGTGCACAATATTGCAGAGCTGCGGTTGATTTCGAAAAGAAGGCACATTCTGATAACCTTGAACAAAGTAAAGCAATGGAGAAAAATATGATCGCAGTGGCTAGTGAAATTGAGAGGCTTCGAGGAGAGCTTTTAAATGCTGAAAAAGGGACCGTGGCTGTCAACCCAGCAGCTGCTGTTCCTAACTCTGGTATCATACTGAATCTGCTTCAAGTATATTATCACTTAGAAATTAGAATTGAAGTATTAAGGGATACTAGGCTCAGCGGCTTAGCATATTAGCCACATGGAATTTCAGGCTTTCTCGTGTAATTGTTCTGAACAAGTTTTTCTATTTTCCATCTTTGTAATCCTATCTCAGGGTATCCTGCTTCTTATGGCAATTCTGAGGCAACATATCCCGGGATGTATGGAAATCCTGATCCAACATATGCTGGTCACTCTTATCCTGATGCTTATAGCACTAATCAGGTTTGTGTACTTGCTTTATAATTGTTCTCTTATCTGCTTTAGTATCAACTTACATGTTTTTGCCTGGATTAACAATTGCAGTCTGTTGAATCACACCAATGAAAATGATTTGAGAATTGATTTCTTATTTGTTATTCGAAGCAGATATTTATTTTTGGATGACTAATGATCAACACTTAGGGCTAGTTCGTTTCCACGGGATTCAATCCGGACGGAAATGACAAATACAATAGAAAAATCAATATAGATAATATAGAGACCCGGATTTATTCCGGTTCGAGAACTAATTTACTCATCATGATAAGCATAACAAGGAACCAAAGAGCCGGATTGATTCCACACCTCTTGACTAGTGGATTAATTCCGAGTCTCTTGATGTCCTCATGAGTAAATTGGTTTCCAACCCGGAATAAATCCGGATCCCTTATAGCAGCTATCATGATTTTCTTGTTATATTTATCAATTCCGGCCGGATCCAAATGCCATGGAAACGAACTAGCCCTTAAGCTCTTCTCTCCTCTTCTCTGTTATTTTTCTTATTTTCTTTTCCTCTTCTATGTTTATGTTTCTCATTTTTACCTTTAAAATAGGGTCTATATATCTTCCTAGTACAATGAAAATTTTGTTCCCGCTCCTTATTGCGTTTGCCTTGTTGTTTAGTATTTCTGGAATTCCTCTTTTATCTGTAAGAAGTTAAGTAGATTGACACATTCACTTTCTTTTATACCCTTCCCGCATCAAATAACCTCCTTAGTTGACATATTATGCCATGTAGGCTCTTAAATATGGGAACCACTTGCATGGTTGCATTAGAAACATAACACCTATCCTGTTGGGGTTAATTTCTGAAAAGATGCCTGTAGATATGTAAAACTGTTTCTAGCATTATACTACTAGCGTCACACTAACTGTGATGATCTCATCTGGTGTGACGACTTCAAATATTTTTGGTCTAGTTAGCTCCTCTTTCTTTGAAAGAAGGCTTGTACAAGGCAACAGGCAGCTCAACTGAAAATTGATGTTGAATCTTATCTTGACATCTCATCTTCTAAATTACAGGCTGGCAATTCTCATTACATGAGTCAACCTGTTTCGTATGGACACTATGGGAGCCAGCACACTGATCTTCAAAGATGACTGCCAACTCAAGATATCTTAGACTTGCCTGCCGTCTCAATGTAAAACGATAGTTGCGCAGAGTTCAGCCAAATTAAGCATGTTAGAGATATTCATTACATGGAAGTGCTGGAAGTCCTCCTGTTCGTGTTTTGAACTTTCTGGTCAAGTTATTCCAGAATGTATGAGTCGGAATTTGGAGCTGAAATCTTCTTTGCTTGCCGATCTACTAGCCTGATGATTCATCAGTTAGTTCTGCAGATCAATGTTGTTATTTTGGGATGATGATGACTTAACCTTGTAGTGGTGCAGACATCTGTATATAGAAATGGATAATGACAGCTAGTTTGGATCAAGTTTTTTTTATGAGACTTGTAAAATTGCTCCTTTTTAACCCAGCAGACAAGGACATAGCATCAGTCCATTGAGCTTGCTATGGATTCCTCCTTACTTCAGGCCGCGGTTTAATCGTATACTAGACCTTTTCTCGCGCACCTGATTAAGTAGGGTGCCAGCGTGTGTACATTTGTTGCGTTTTTTTTTCTTGACTAGCACCTATGCCCGTGTATTGCTGAATATTTGTACGTCTGATTTTACTGCATGGAATTTGTACGACTGATTTGTTATGAGACAAAAAAATACCACGAAGAAGTAGAAAAGACAAGTCGAACATAATCGTAATCTTTAAACATGTGTTTATTTTAGGATCAAGTGCAATAGATTGGCCCAATCTCATATTTGAAGGTTGAGTTCAACTCATCTTCATATTTACTTGAGAGGGATGATTCCGGCCCAATTTTTTAGTTAGATGGGTTGTAAGGGATGGTATGGATGCCACATTTTACCACTATTTGCACATGTGTTTCACATGTCATCCTCTCTAGCCATCCTTGTCTTCTCCCCATCTCCCTCTTACTACACCATCCTCTACTACATCGTCATCGTGCCGCCTTGTATCTACTTGACCTCATTGTCGTCTGCTCCAATCAAGTCATGGTCTGTGCCCTCCACCGGCCTTGCCATCACCCACTCCGATCATGTTGTCATTCCCGCCACCTTGACATCTTTTTAACCTCAAGGTCACACCTATGCCATCCGGTCGACAGCGTGCATGCGCCAACATGACCTCACTTGCCATCATTTGATCCTCTCCAACCTCGTCGTCGTCCACCCCGGCCTCAACTTGCTCGTTCGTGTTAACATCTCCAACACTCATGCGCCTCTCGGTATAAACGATCGAGATAACTCTACCTATCAAATAGCATATGACTTATCAACCATTGATCTACTATCATGAAGGTCCACATGCTAATGACATATGTAGAAACAATAGTACTTTAATATTAATATATAAACAACGGTACTTTAGTATTACTTATTAGAGTAGATTTGCAGATATTAATACCAAATAAATAAAAAGCTATTATTTACCAACAATAAGCTATAAAATATTTACTCCTTTTCCTAACATATGTTTTTCTATTTGTTTAGTCTCACTTTCCTTTCGTTTTTTAATTTGAGATTAGAAATTCGAAGTTTATCTTCCTTTCCTCCGTCTCCACCGCTCTTTTCTCTCTGCGTGCTGCGTCATTTTCATTCCATTCTCTTTTGATGTAGCACAACACGATTGACCGGACATTGCCATGGTGAGGGTGGCCCACCCGTCAGCGCTTAGTCAACAGGTCAATGACGGACGAAACTTTAGGGCAGAAGTGATCCTTGCTTTAATATTTGGGTAGAGATTCGGTAGGGTTACTCTTCTAGAGTATGTTGCCGGCGGAATTGGAAGAAAAACGAAAGGGAAAAGAAAACTAAGCACACAGGAATTAAAGCGTACCAGGCTCGAACACATCCTTCTTTTCTTGCTTACCTACGGACGGAGGCCCACATCTTTGTTTCCTCTAGGCCCAACCAAACATAGAAGGCCCACATCGTTGGCTCGCTCGGTTCGTTCCGCCGCGAGTTTTAGCACCACATCGGCGGGTGAGGGCGGACGCGCGGCGAGCCCCGGGTATAAGATCCCCGCCCCGTGCTCCGTTGCTCCGTGGCCTAGGTCAATGGCCCACATTGCACTTGGTGGGTGCGTTGGCTTACCATCTCCCCAAGTGGGAGAGTGGACGTCATAATTTGTGGTAGAGGGGTACGCGTTCGCGCGGCCCCCGCCAATTCTAACAAATTAAATTTTCGTCCTCTGCGCCCCTGCCAGTTCCTTAAGAATTTAAATTTTGGTCCCACGAAGTACTCAGGTCTTCGCGATCGTAATAGATTTTGCTGTTAGGTCCTCTGGTGTGCTCGTATGATTTTCATTTTGGTCCTCGAAGTTCTTTTATCCTTGTAATTGTTATGGATTCGCTTCTGTAATACGTTTTAATTATTATTTTATTAGTTTTTTTAATATATTTTGGCTAAAATGTAAATCAATCATCATTACCGCAAAGATGATTAAGCACGGTGTGGTGTGGAGTAAAATGTGCCGGTGGTCCTTACGCTGTCACGTTGTGTCAAGCTGGTGCTCAGTTCGCAAAACGACCACTAGGTCCTTAGTTGGTCCTCGAACTCAAAACGACCACTAGGTCCTTAGTCCGTCCCCGAGTTCACAAAACGATCACTAGGTCTCTAAACTTCGTTCGGGTCTCATTCTGATCCCAAACGAGTTTGGATCCGCGTGTTAAGTTCTCTTCAACCTCCCGTCGGTGTAGGTTGCCCACCACCGCCGTTGTGGCCATGCGACCGTGACTTCTCCTTGTCGTGACCGATCATGACCGGCCGCGGGGAGCTTCCTCCTCTGTCGGTCGAGCTCCGCTCCGCTCCACCTTGTGCTCCTCTGCCCCCGCACTGAGCACCACAGGGGCCGCTCCTGCTTACGACGGCCGGCTCGCCCATGCTCACAGAGGCAAGGCTCGATGTGTAGGCTTGCGTGTGGCCGTCGCCGCCTAGGAGGGGAGCTGCGGACCATCGTGGGCGAGGGGGCGGAGGTCCAAGGCCGAGAGGGAAGGGATTGTTTCCTTGACTCTGACGTGCTCGCCCGGAGGTAGTTAGTGAGGGACGGCAGGCGGTCGGTGTTTGCAATGGTTGGAGATCGAAGACAACCTTACTCGCTGGTCCCACATGTAAGTGGCAAGGGAGATAGATGCGTCTCTGGTTAGACTAAAGTGAGACCCGTACGGAATTTAGGGATCTGGTTGGTCATTTTGTGAGTTTGGAGATTAACTTGACACAGCACGTTAAGGACTGCTAGCCGCATTCTACTCGATTATATTAATATACATGAACTATAAATCACATGTCACCATCAAGCAATGCAACAATTGTAAGCGTGCGTCCATACATACACTCGAGTCTCAGGCGTGTAGACCCATACGTATCAGCCGCGCTAGAGTTGCGTTCATTTCACGTGGCAGCCTAGCGTCGCACGGGCACATATTTAAAACCCAGCGCGCAATCGCGGCCGTCCAGCGCGACCCGCGTCCGCGACGAACCGTCCAGGTGGCTCGGTGAACGTGTCGCCGTCCGCACGGCCGCCGGCGCCGTCCAAAACCATCATCCAACGACTCGAAGCCACCAGGCGCCAAAGCCCCCCTCCTCTTCCCCCCCCACACCTGGAAGAAACAGCACCAAATCGAGAAGGCGAATCGAATTCGCCATGGCCACTCCGCGGGCGCCGCTCCCGCAGCTGCTGCTCCTCCTCCTCCTCGCCGCCGCGCTCCTCGCCGCCGCCCCTGTCCGGAGAGCGGCCGGGGCCGGCGAGTTCGACGTCCGCCGCCACCTCTCCACCGTCACCAGGTGTGTGTGTGTGCCGCCTCACTCGCCGCTGATCTGAACCTGTTCTCTTGTGGGTTGGTTCATGACGAGCTTCGATTTGCGTGTGTACTCCCATCGCGTTGTTTAAGGGGGGGGGGGGGGGGGGGGGGGGGGCTAGGCCCTAGGGATTACGAGTTGGGGGTGGGTGCTTTCAGCCTTGCCGGAGTTTGGGCACCGCCGGCTGCGCTTCATGCGATGTGGATGAAGCGCGACCTGAGCAAACTGACCCCGCCGCCACGGACTTCTGCGAAATGGGTGGATGCCAACTCTGGGCTCCTGTAGAAGATTCCTCCGAAGTTATGCCTCGGGGTGATACTACCACTGGCCTTCGATTGGACTAAATTTCTGACGGGATGGATGCTAAATTTCTGATTGATGGAACTTGGTTTTCTGTCTGATGTAAACCTGAACATTTTCAGTGTTTACTGAACATGGCTAGATCTAGAAAGTGGCACAGTACAACCATTTAAAAAATGCTGTTATAGTCTTATGGTGTTTTGTGTGAATATACTGTGTTTTTAGAAGTATCAAAATTCAGAAATGAAATGGGGGCTTGCCATCTAGATTCTGGAACTCATATTAGTAATAAGTGCTGTAAGAATAATACTATCGGAAATGAAAAGGAGGCTTGCCATCTAGAACTCACGCAGTTCAAAGTTTGCTGAATAATATTGGCCGTGTTTGGATGGTAGATGTTAGTGTTAGTGTTAGTGGTAGTTTTTAACACCTCCAAATTAACACATAAGAAATTAACACTTTGGATGTTTGGATGGAGGTGTTAGTTTGCATTTAAAGTAACTTTTCCAATCATTTGAAAAAGGAGAGGGAGAGAGAAAAGGGGTGGGGTCCACCAAACTAACACCAATTACCACCTCTTGGAGGTGTTAGTTTTTTTGGGGGGTGTTAGTTCCAACTAACACCAAACTAACACATGTGTTTGGCTTCAAAGTGTTAGTTTTGGTTTAGTTTGCAACAAACTAACACTAACACCTAAATTAATCCTGGTCCCACCATTCTTCACTGAACAAAATGCCCTTTTACCCTTGGCGATGTCCAGGTACGATGTGGCCAGAGGGTCCAACAGTGTCAACTCTATGCCATCAATCCCAGATGGGTGCCGTGTGATCCACCTCAATCTAGTGGTAAGTTTACTTCCATACATTTTGCTGACTTTGATCTACACTGTTCTAGTTATTTCTGATGTTTGTTGCAACTTCGTGTTCGTCCAGTTTGTGTGGAGGAGAATAGTGTAGCTAACAGCCATCATCTTTGCAATTTCTCTGTATCGTGCTGAGCTCCCTTTTGAGTTAATGGACAAACTGTTTATATTTTGTGTATGACTGCAAGTATAATTGCATACTGCACAGGAAGGAGTGTATATTTAGGTAGAATAATGGAAATTATTTGACAAATTTGTTTTTGGTCACTAGGCAAGACATGGGACTCGTGCTCCTACCAAGAAGAGAATCAAGGAGCTGGATAGATTGTCAGTAAGGCTGCAAGCTCTTATGAATGAGGCAAAACAAGGTCTCAAGAGTGATTCTCTGAAGAAGATTCCATCCTGGATAAAGGGCTGGGAGTCACGTTGGAAGGGTAGGACTAAAGGTGGTGAACTGACTAGTGAAGGAGAAGAAGAGCTTTACAACTTAGCCACCAGAGTGAAGGAGAGGTTTCAAGACCTATTTGATGACGAATATCACCCTGATGTATATTCAATAAGAGCAACTCAGGTTAGCTCCGACATATCTTCTTTGATTTACTTACATGTATCTTACATCTACTTATGAAATTGTCTTTTTTTTCCTCCATCCTCACCAGAAAGGTAAGGAATATATTTGTGATACTTTTTTTTCGAGAAAGAGGTATATTATGAACATATCCATAATTTACACTAAGGTGAATCTGATTACTGAGCGGAATAGGTGAATCAGCGTAGATGGTTCCAATTACTATCGTCAAATGTTGCCGTTTTCTATTGTGGCACAGCAGGTTAACTATTTCTATGTTGCTCAAAATGCAGGTTTCTCGTGCATCAGCTAGCGCAGTAGCATTTGGTTTGGGACTGCTTTCTGGGAAAGGCAAGCTTGGGCCAGCGAACAACCGTGCCTTTTCTGTTCTGAGCGAGAGTCGTGCAAGTGATATTTGTCTGAGATTTTTTGACAGCTGTGAGACATACAAGGTACTATATAACGTATCTTATAGAAAGACATAAATTTGCAGCAGTGATGTCAAACAATGCTACCATGCTGTGCTAGTTTCTAAACAATTTCGTACATCATTTATGGTAACGTATAAACAAGTGGCCTCGAGATGTTACTCTGTTGTTTTACAGATAATTGTTTCATGTGGTGCATCCACTCTTCCTATTGCCCTTTTGCGTCTCAGCTACTTTATTTCCTTTAATGTTTACAAAGATCGTGCTCATGTCTCTCCTTATTTGTGCCTTTTATGTTAAGTATATAATTCCCTGTTTGGCACTTGTAAATTGCCACAGGTGCAATATGATAAATGTTGTTCTTTTGCTTATACAACTTGCAAACTGTATTACGTAATAACTTACTAAAGATCAGTAAATTTTGAAATCATTTCCAGGCATACAGGAAAAGGAAGGAGCCTGATGTTGAGAAGCAAAAGGAGCCGATTCTAGAGCATGTAACAGCTGCACTTGTCAATCGTTATCACCTCAATTTTACAACTCAGGATGTCTCTTCTCTATGGTTTCTTTGCAAGCAGGTAATGGGTGAACGATGGTGCTGGGGTTTTCTGCCATGTATTTCTGAAAATACCAACCTTGACACTCGGGAGTTGAATACGATTAACTTTTGAATGTTTCTCAATCCAGGAAGCATCTTTATTGAATATAACCAATCAAGCTTGTGGGCTTTTTAATGAAGCTGAGGTAGGTCGCCTCTGGACAGCTATAGCTTTTGCCATGTTCCATGCTTGAAATTTTTTAACTGTAATAAGTGTTATCCCTTCCTGCGCTTGGTGCCTTGGTTTGATCAAATACACCGGATAATTATCGGTCTTAAACTTTTTAGAGTTGACTTCTAGTTTTCAAATATCATATCAACTCCATGAGGTGGCGAATGCTTCAGAAACTGTAATTATCATCCCACCATGTCATGTGGGGCCTCTCCTATACGCGTAGAAGGCGGGCCGGGGACGTGCGCGCGCGCGGGCGAGCGGGCGGCGCCGGGGGCCGCGCGGGCGTTGAGGAAGGCCACCGATTAGTGGCTAGATTTGGGGATAATTAGTTAGTACCCTTCCTAAATTATAGAGATTGTTTCCCTTTCTTGTTGCAACCGCGAGCTATTAAAGCCTTGTACGGGCCTTTGGATGAGATTAAGAAAGAACAAGCTATCTTCTTCCTCCCATCTCCTTCCAAGCTCAAGCCTTCGGACGAGGGGCAAAACCTCACCGGAGAAGACGGACCGAGGCTACGATCTACGTAGCCGAGGGCCTCCTACCCCTAGATACCAAGGCCCTTGACAACCCGGTATCACGGTCACGTCGATCCTCCTCATCGGTTTCGGCGGGCGTCCCCCGCCGCCGATTCGTCCGCCGCCTCCACCAACAACTCCATTGCCACCATGACGGAGCCGTCTCTCGCCGATCTCGCCAAGGCGATCGATGGGCTTGCCGGCAAGATCACCTCCCTCCGGACCGATATCGACACCCCGAAGAGGGACAAGGCGACGTCCTCCCGGCGCCTCGGGGCGGATGGCGGTGGTGATGGCCGACACCATACCGATCGGCCGCCGCGTTTCCCGGAAGATGGACTTCCCCCGCTACGACGGCAAGTCCGACCCGCTCATCTTCATCAACCGCCGCGAATCCTTCTTCCACCGGCAGAGGATTATGGACGAAGAGAAGGTGTGGATGGCCTCCTACAACTTGGAGGACCGGGCGCAACTTTGGTACATGCGAGTGCGGGGAGGACGAGGGCGTTCCAACGTGGCGGCGCTTCAAGGATCTCCTCAACGTCCGCTATGGGCCGCCGCTACGCTCGGCCCCCCCGTCCGAGCTCGCCGCGTGTCGGCGCACGTCGACGGTCGCGGAGTACCGGACCGCTTCCGGGCGCTCTCGCCTCGCGCCGGCCTGCGGAGGAGCGCCAACGCGTTCGGTGTTCACCGGTGGCTCGCTTCCTCCGATCGACAACCAAGTCCGCCTCCACAATCCGCGGACCCTTGCGGTGGCCATGAGCCCGGCCCGAGAGGTGGAGATCATGGAGACCGAGCGCCCGGCGGCGGCCTCCGCGCCGGTCCAACCTCGGGTCGGCACTCGCGCCCTACCTGCGGCCTCGCTCCGCCGCCCTTGGCTCTCACGGCGCCACCGGCCCCGGCCAGGTTCTTCCGGCGCGCGCCGGGGGGGGCGCGGCCGGCTCGGACGGACAACCCGGCCGGTGAAGCGGCCGTCCACGGAAGAGCGGCGGAGCGCCGTCGCCTCGGCCTTTGTTACAACCGCAACGAGAAGTACTCGCGGGGCCACAACCGCGTCTCGCCGCCGCCTCTTCTTCGTGGACGGGGTCCACATCTCCGAGGACGAGGAGACCGCCGCCGATGATTCTAACCCCGACGCCCGGCTCCCGTTTTCTCCCCGCAGGCTCTCGTGGGCGTGCCCGTATGCGACACGATGCGAGTCGGGGTGACCGTGGGCGCCGCCACATTGGTGGCTCTCCCGGACACGGGCTCCACCCATAATTTCATTGGGGAGGAGGCGCACGCCGCACGGGCCTCGTGGTTCAACCTCGGCCACGCCCGACGGCTACCGTGGCCAACGGGGAGCGCATCCGTCGCCCGGGGGTCCTCCGCAAGCGCCGATCTCCATCACCGCGAGCCGTTCGTGGTGGATCTCTTCGTCATGCCCCTTGCGGCTACGACACCGGTTATGGGCACGCGGTGGCTATACACCCCGGGCCCGATCGTGTGGGACTTTCCGGCCCGCACCTTGTCGTTCGTCCGACGGGGCGGAAGGTTTCTTCCGGACGGATGTGGCGGCCACGCGCGCCCCCCACCTCACGGCGCGGCCGCCGGTGACTCCCTCCTCGACGATCTACTACGCGCGTTCGCCGACGTCTTCGCCACACCCACGGGGCTCGCCGCCGGTGCGGGGCTCGGGACCACGCCATCGTCCTCAAGCTCGACGCCGCGCGGCGGTGGCCGTGCGGCCCTATCGTTACCGGCGGCCCACAAGGACGAGCTCGAGCGGCAATGCGCCGAGATGATGGCCCGAGGCATCGTCCGCCGGAGCGACTCCGCGTTCTCCTCGCCGGTCATCCTCATCAAGAAGGCGACGCGGCTCTTGGCGGTTCGCGTGGACTACGGCGCTCAATGCGCTCACGGTCAAGGACGCCTTTCCGATCCCGGTCGTCGACGAGGCGCTCGACGAGCTCCACGGCGCGCGGTTCTTCACCAAATTGGACTCGCGTTCGGGGTACCATCGAGTGCGAATGAAGCCGGCCGACATCCACAAGACGGCTTTCGGACACACGACGGCCTCTACGAGTTCCTCGTCATGCCGTTCGGCCTATGCAACGCACCGGCGACGTTCCGGGCTTTGATGAATGATGTCCTCCGCCCTTTTCTTCGCCGTTTCGTCCTGGTGTTTTTTGATGATATTTTGATATACGGTTCGTCTTGGGCGGATCACTTGCGCCACATCCGGGCGGTACTCACGGTCTTTGCGGCGGCACCTCCTCTTCGTCGCCGCGGGGCCAAGTGCGCCTTCGCCGTGTCCTCGGTGGCGTGCACGGGGGCATGTGATCTCGGCGTCCGGGGTCGCCATGGATCCCGCAAAGGTGGAGGCGGTTCGCGCGTGGCCACGGCCCGGTCGGCTCGCGCGGTCCGCGGGTTCTCGGGCCTTGCGGGTTACTACCGCAAGTTTGTCCGGGACTATGGGGCCATTGCGGCACCATTGACGGCGCTCCCGAAGAAGGAGGGCTTCTCTGGTCCGACGAGACCGCGGCGGCGTTCACCGCCCTCAAGGCCGCGGTCACCTCGGCCCCCGTGTTGGCCCTCCCCGACTTCGCCAAGCAATTCATCGTCGAATGCGACGCCTCGTCTCACGGCTTCGGGGCGGTGCGATCCGGAGGGGTCACCCCCATCGCCTTCTTCGGCCGGGCCGGTTGCGCCACGCCACCGTTCCCTCGCGGCGTATGAACGGGAACTCATCGGCCTCGTGCACGCCGTCCGACACCGGCGCCCATACCTGCGGGGGCGGCGGTTCTTGGTGAGGACGGATCACTATAGCTTGAAGTTCCTTTTGGATCGGCGGGCGGCGACCATACCCCGGCACCCACCGGGTGGGCAAGCTCCCGGGGTTCGACTTCGGCGTCGAGTACAAGCGGGCGCCCGAACACGGTGGCCGACGCGCCGTCACGGCGCGACACACGGAGGGAGTGCCGCTCGCGGTGTCCGCGCCCTGCTTCGACTACATCGGCCCGGCCGCGGCAAGAGCACGCCTCCGACCCCGCCTTGGTCGCGCTCGGGGAGGAGTTGGCGGCCGGCTCGCGCGGCGCGCCGTGGGCTCGGTGGACGGGCCGCTCACGTACGACGGGCGCCTCTTCATTCCGGCCCACTCGCCGCTCCTTCACGAGATCATGGCGGCCGTTCATGGGGATGGTCACGAGGGCGTTCACCGCACCCTCCACCGTCTTCGTCGGGACTTCCACTTCCGGACATGCGCAAGGTGGTGCAAGAGTTCGTCCGGTCTCGCTCGACGTGCCGGCGCAACAAGTCGGAGCATCTCCTACCAGCCCGGCTCGCTCCTCGCCGTTGCTTGGTGCCATCGGGGGGTCCGGTCGGACATTGGCCCGGACTTCATTGAAGCCCTTCCCGGGGTGCGTGGCAAATCGGTCATCTTGACCGTGGTGGACCGCTTCGGCCCGGTACGCGCATTTCCTACCATTGGCGCATCCGTACACGGCGGAGTCGGTGGCACGGGCTTTCTTCTCCGACATTGTTCGCACCGCACGCGCGTGCCGCGATCCATCGTCTCCGACCGCGATGCGGTGTTCACTTCCACGTTTTGGCGCGAGCCGATGCGGCTCACGGGGACCAAGCTCCACATGACGTCGGCCTTCCACCCCCGGTCGGACGGCCGGTCCGAGGCGGCCAACGGGGTGATCGCCATGTACCTCCGCCGTTTCCACCGCGACCGCCCGCGCGAGTGGCTTCGGTGGCTGCCTTGGGCCGAATACACGTACAACACGGCGTACCAATCGTCGTTGCGGGACACGCCCTTCCGCGTGGTCTATGGCCGCCATCCCCCATCCCTCGGGTCGTATGAGGCGGGCGACACACGGGTGGCGGCCGTGGCCAAGACGCCGGCGAGCGGGGAGGTGCTCTTGGAAGATGTTCGTTACCGGCTGCAGCAAGCTCAAGAGGTCCGAGAAGCGCTTCTACGACACCAAGCACCGGGCGGTGGCCTATAACGTCGGGGACCGGGTGCTGCTACGCCTCCGCAATAGGCCTCGTGGCATCCATGTCCTTGACGCCGAAGGGCAAGCTGCAGCCTCGGTTTTTTGGGCCTTATCGCGTCACGAGAGATCATCAACGAGGCAGCAGTACGTCTTGAGCTTCCTCCTCGGGCCAAGATTCATGATGTGTTCCATGTGGGCCTCCTCAAGAAGTGGGTGGGCGAACCGCCAGCCTCTCGTGCCTGCCCCCGCCGGAGCTCCTCCACGGTGCGGCTCCGCCGGAGCCGGAACGCGTGGTCCGGTCTCGCCCGGCTCGCGGAGTGCACGAGGTGTTGGTGCGCTGGAAGGGCCAGCCCGCCTCGGCCGCGACATGGGAAGACTGGCAAGAATTTTCAGCGCGCTATCCAACATTGCAGCTCGAGGACGAGCTGAGCGTCGAGGGGGGGAGAGATGTCATGTGGGGCCTCTCCTATACGCGTAGAAGGCGGGCCAGGGACGTGCGCCGCGCGGCTGAGCGGGCAGCTGCCAGGGCCGCGCCGGCTGTTGAGGAAGGCCAGCCGATTAGTGGCTAGATTTGGGGATAATTAGTTAGTACCCTTCCTAAATTATAGAGATTGTTTCCCTTTCTTGTTGCAACCGCAGGCTATTAAAGCCTTGTACGGGCCTTTGGATGAGATTAAGAAAGAACAAGCTATCTTCTTCCTCCCATCTCCTTCCAAGCTCAAGCCTTCGGACGAGGGGCAAAACCTCACCGGAGAAGACGGACCGAGGCTACGATCTACGTAGCCGAGGGCCTCCTACCCCTAGATACCAAGGCCCTTGACACACCAGTTGTTAATTGGTTGACATCACATTCTATTCTATCCAGTATGTCGATCCTGAAATTGAGTATGCTACCTGGAAAATAGTTGGTAACATACTGTATTGTTCGTATGCTTTCTGACCTCCACTTTAGGTTTGGTGTTCTTTCTTCAGTAATCTATTATGGTTTATGACTGGTGATTGCATTCTTTGAATTAATTTTTATTTTTAAGCATTTATTTGCTTTGCTTTTGTTTAATAATTAAAATAAAAGAATGTGCTGTTGTAGGTTTATTTTCTAGAGTGGACAGATGATTTGGAGGGTTTTGTTCTGAAAGGCTATGGTGAGTCAATTAACTATCGGATGGGACTGCCATTGCTCAAGGATGTTGTCCAGTCAATGGAAGAAGCAATCATAGCTAAAGAAGGTAGCTGTATTTCATGAATCCAGCAAAGTTTCCAGGTTCTTAGGATCTGCTTCTTGGAATCATAACTAAATAATCCTTTGTATTGTAGAAAACCATCCTGATGGTACATATGAAAAGGCAAGGCTCAGATTTGCACATGCAGAAACTGTTGTTCCTTTCAGCTGCCTTCTTGGTCTTTTTCTTGAAGGCTCAGGTATGTTTTCCCCTCTTCACCTAGGCCATTGGATGAGGTACATATTGATAATTGATCTCTCATTTGATATGTCTACATATACAAATGTTTTGCCTGCTTAGATTTTGAAAAGATACAGCGGGAGGAAGCATTGGACCTACCACCTATGCCACCACAGGGAAGAAACTGGAAGGGCAGTGTTGTAGCCCCCTTCGCTGGTAACAATATGCTGGTTTTATACCAGTGCCCAGGCAAGACATCAGATGGCAGCACTTCAGGGAGTCAAAAGAACTCATATTTCATTCAAGTTCTACACAATGAACTCCCAGTTTCGATGCCGGTAAGAGTTATTGCCTTCATGTATTTTGATCTATTAATATATTTGTTCTTTGATGTCAGCTAATGGTGTCCTGAAATCTTTCTATACTAGCCACCCCTTTACTTGTGCTTATTTTTTGTTTCAATTTGCATCAGTATAGTTTGTGTATGCCAAGCACTAGAATATGGTGAGTCAAATAGCTTGTTGGTTACAACATCAGTAGTTCCCCTACTTATTTTCCCCCCTGCTGTTGGACTAAATGTATGCAGGGTTGCGGTAACAAAGATTTGTGCCCATTTGAGGAGTTCAAGGTAAATGCAACAGTACACTGCCCTCTCCTTTCACTTTTCACTGCCACTCATTCTGAAGAGTAACATTTACTAACCTCGTGTGCTTGCTTGCTTGTACAGGAGAAGATAGTGAAACCGCACCTGAAGCATGACTATAACATGATATGCAAGATCAAGCCGCCCGTGGGGAGAGAAGAGCCGGCCACGTTCAGCTCCAAGGTGTCCGGTTTCTTCACAGGATTGCTCTCACAGAGGGGATACAGAGTCGCTAGTGCTGAGAGCGTCAAGACGGAGTTGTAGGCCATACTGGCAGGGCTAGTTTCTGCTGCCTTTTCACCATCTGCCGCGGGCCTTCGTCTGCGTGCGATGCGACGACCACGAGCAAGGAACGATACTGACCGATGCACTAACCTGCGGTGTTTTTGTACGGGCGAGCCAGAACGTGTACGAGGCTCCTGTTGTCCAAAGTTCTCCAGGGAAAGATGTTTGTCCTCGGATAGTGTGAATCCTGATTTCAATTCGGACTATTCTTCGTGATGAAACGGCGTGGCACGTTCTTGTTGTGGTCAATCCACGAGCACGCTGCTGCAATCATATACGGAAGGCGTGGACTGTACCGTGCCATTTACTCTGTTCTTATCTGAACGAAAGGGCAGAACAGTAACTGTGCTCCCCTTCTGTTTCCTAAAAAAAAATTAACTGTGCTGTGCAGGCTGTTGTGGAAAATCCAAATGAGGTTACTGTTTTGTCAGATGTGGCCCGAAGGCCGAAGTGGGTACCAACCGCATCCCGCGAGATCGAGCGTCCGGTAGCCAGGCACCACTCGACTCGACACAGTCACACACTCCAAGAGTCCACTCCAGAGTACGAGACCTCAGCAAGCAGCTCAGGTCAGTCAGAACGGAGAAAGGACGGCGAGACCGGGGGGAGATCCGAGATGGCTAGCGGGGAAGCCAAGGGGGAGACGGTGGTGGTCACCGGCGCCAGCGGCTTCATCGGCTCGACGCTCGTCCGGGGCCTCCTCGACCGCGGCTACGCCGTCCGCGCCGGCGTCCTCAACCCCGGTCAGTCAGTAGCGCCGCCGCTAGCTCTCCGTCTCCGGCTCTCCTTTCCCGAAGCCCGCCGCCGGAGCGCAGAGACCGGGTGGCTGCTTTCTTGCTTTGCTTGTTGAAGTTGCGACGCGGAAGGCGTGTATGATTTGCCCTCCCGGTGGTGACGTGCAGATGACAGGGCGGAGACGGACCACCTCCACGCGCTCGCCGGCGAGGGCCGCCTCAGCATCTTCCGCTGCGACCTCCTCGACGGCGCGGCGCTCGTCGACGCAGCGCGGGGCTGCTCCGGCGTCTTCCACCTCGCCTCCCCCTGCACCGTCGACGCCGTCGACGACCCCCAGGTGAGTGCCTATTCGCCGTAGGGTGCCGTTTACCCCCCATCGACTGCTCAGGCTGACCCTGCTTCGTTCGCGGTCGCAGAGCCAGCTGATGGTGCCGGCGGTGGAAGGGACCCTGAACGTGCTGCGCGCGGCCAAGGAGGCCGGGAGCGTGCGGCGGGTGGTGGTGACCTCGTCCATCTCCGCCATCGTTCCCAGCCCCGGGTGGCCCGCCGGCGAGGTCCGCGACGAGCGCTGCTGGACAGACGTCGACTACTGCGAGAAGAACGGGGTGAGCGGCCTTCGCCTACTGTCCTCTACTCCCAGCTTGGGTTCATCCAATCACCCTCTTCGCTCTGAATTTCTGGAACAATGGCGAGCGTAATCGGAAAACACAGTGAACATCGTCAGCACTGAGGATGTTGTGCAGATGTATCTTCTGAAGAGCTTGGATTTCGTCAGTAATTCCACTGTTAAATAAATATAATCTCAGGTTCCCTTTGCTCTTGCGTATAGGTCTGGTACCCTGCTTCTAAGACGCTGGCGGAGAAGGCAGCGTGGAAGTTTGCAGAGGAGAAGGGGCTAGATGTGGTTGTGGTTAACCCGGGGACAGTTCTGGGCCCGATGATTCCGCCAACCATAAACGCTAGCATGGCCATGTTTCGCCGCCTCCTCCAAGGTAATCATGCTGCATAGCAGTTCAATACTGTATTGCTTGCTAAGGTTGGACAATATCTGATATTTCTCTCCTTTTTTTTTAATTTGAAAAAAGTGAATGGAACCATCAACTTATCATGTCTTGTCCTTTTGAAAGCATCTTTAAATCCTTGTCTTCAATTCAGCATACTGAACGAGCCGTCATGATCATCAGTACTAGGGTTGTTTACCTCAGCTCTGAAGCTGAAACCCTTTCTGTAGATTCTATTTTTAAATGGCTGCAAGAGAAACCTTTCCCTCCTACATGATCAGTAATTCAGCTCACGAACAAACATGTTGCGTTTCCACGAGATCAAGGGAACACTGAAGCGAAGCAAACACCTTTTATTTCTGCCTGCAGGTTGCACGGAGGAGTACGCGGATTTCTTCATGGGGCCCGTCCATGTGGAAGACGTCGCCATGGCTCACATCCTCGTCTTCGAGAACCCGTCAGCGTCCGGGAGGCACCTCTGCGTCGAGTCCATCTCTCACTGGGGCGACTTCGCTGCCAGAGTCGCCGAGCTCTACCCCAACCTCGACGTGCCCAAGTACGCGACGAGAGACCATCCAAATTCCGAGCAATCTCTTGGGTGTGTGCTTGAGCCACTTGCTGTTGCAGGTTGCCCAAGGACACCCAGCCTGGGCTGGTGAGAGCGGAGGTGGGGTCGAAGAAGCTCATCGCGCTGGGCCTGCAGATCACCCCCGCGGAGAAGATCATCAGGGACGCTGTGGAGAGCCTCAAGAGCAGAGGGTACATCTCTTGAGATGGCTGGGCTACCGTGACGTGATGTGTCGTCCTCGTGGACCTTTTGCTAGTTATTACAAACCAGTAATAAGGGTGTCCAATCGATCATTAGATAACCTGAAAGGCTAAAGACTTGCTTGAGTATCGCTTTATCTGCTCGATTTTCCAATTTGCACTAGAGCATCCACCCCTTAGATCTTTTTACAGGGGCAAAATCGTAGACAAGCTAGTTTTGTTGTTTTCTTCTCGAAAGAAAAGTTTCACGGCACTCGGTGTCCCGGCACTGTTGCTTAGTAGAGGGCGGGGGCTAGGTTTTTTTTTTCTCCCGACATGTTGACCCAAACCGCCACTCGATTCGGCTAACCGAAAAAACCACCCAAATTAAACTCCAAACCAAAAATGCCAGTTCAAACGGTTCGGACCGGTTAGCTCTGGTTACAAGGCGGTTAGCTCCGGTCACTGGGGTTTTGGGAAAAAAAAACAGCGTAGTGAAGAATTTGACGTGTTTTCAAATTTGAATTTAAAAATAAAAGAATTTTTTCGAAAAAATATTTTAAGGTACGTAGAATCTAATGGTGTCAAAAAATTTCAAATATTTGTTCATTTAGTATTTTTTGTGGGCATTAGAAGTTCAATCAAAATTTTAACACCATTAGATTCTAAACACCTTAAAGTATTTTTGTGAGTTTTTTGAAAATTTCACTTTTTAAATTCCAATTCAAAATTTGAATTTGGACCGGTAGCTAACCGGACGGAACCGGACCGGACCGGTTTGACCGGTAACCGCGGTATCCGGCCCGGTTCCAGTCGTGAAAAAACCCTGGGCGGGGCACAACAAAAGCATCGTTATGGCCATTTCCTTTCAATTTAGCTTAGCATATTTAAGTATCGAGTCCTATAAAAATTGGATCATAATTATACATAATTTTAAGCTAAAAAATAGTAGAGTTTAGTTGGATTGTGAAGAGTAAATTAAGACCATTATGGATGGCCATTTGGCATGAGGTCTATGAGCCAGCCCAAAGCACGATTTTTTTTGGCCCGACACGAGCACGTGCCCAACACAAAGGTGTCAGGCTCGGGTTGCCCCGAGCACGACGTCGGGCTGGTGTTGGGTTGCGATCTCAGCCCATAATGTCGGCCCAGACTAGCACGAAAACAGTCGTCCCGATGCGACCCGCAGGCTAGCATGATGGCTTGTGACCCAGGTGGCACATATAAAGGGGTGCCCTTTTCTGTAAACCCTAGCGCCCCTCTCCTCCTCCCATTCTACAGCCGCCCCCCGCCCCCCTTCCTACGCTCCTCTATCCTGCTGCCCCCCTCCTCCAATGCCCCACCTCTCCCTCCCTCGTGCATGGAGACGACCGCCATCGGAGGCCTGCTTCACCTGTCGCGGCTCCGCCGTCAGTCCCCCCGACCATATCTGTGGGGCAGCACTGGGGGAGCTCCGGTGGCGGCGGTGGCCTCTGACGCAACAGCCTCCTCTTCTTCCTCGTCTCCGACCTCAGGCATGGCGGCGAGCTGGCACGAGCACAATGACACGCTGGGTTGCCACCGTGCCACCGTACCGACACGACACAGAATTTTGTCGTTGTGCTAATGTTGTACCTAAGGCTGCAAAGGGGTAACCGTTAGGTGCACCTCCGAACCTCCTTAGTTCAATTATTTGTATTACTTCTTAGTACAAATAATTGAACTAAGGAGGTTCGGAGGTGCACCACATCTTAATCAATTTGCACCCCTAGTTGTACCCTGATGGCGGCACGTAGTGGTGGCACCACAGTAGCACGAAGGCCGTGCCCGTGCCATTTCGGGCTTATGTCGTGAGTGGGCCAAATGGCCATCTCTAGGCCATAGCCCATTACCACCACTAATCATTGTGCTGCTGCAAACACCATCGTATTATTAGAACCTTTTATAGTTCAGATAAGAACGAGCAAAATGGCATGGCACAAGCACGATACAGTCACATCAATCATGAATGATCTGTCTTGCAAACATCCGAGCATTAGCTTCAGTTCCGCACGAGTTTTATGTGGCAAACCGTAGTACCGTACTCGCAGTCGCTCATCCACTAGGCCACTAGACAGAAAGGACGCGCGCGCGAAAGAGGGACACCGATGGCGAGCGGAGAAGCCAAGGGGGTGGCGGTGATGGTCACCGGCGCCAGCGGCTTCATCGGCTCGACGCTCGTCCGCCGCCTCCTCGACCGCGGCTACAACGTCCACGCCGGCGTCCTCAACCCAGGTCAGAGCGCAGCAATGCCGTGGCTGTTTGCTTTGCTTCGGATGCGGTGGTCATGTCATCGAATCGCGCCGTGGCGTGCAGATGACAGGGCGGAGACGGACCACCTCCTCGCGCTCGCCGCCGGCGCCGGCGAGGGCCGCCTCCGCATCTTCCGTTGCGACCTCTTCGACGGTGCGGCGCTCCTCGACGCCGCGCGGGGCTGCTCGGGCGTCTTCCACCTCGCCTCCCCTTGCATCCTCGACGCCGTCAGCGACCCGCAGGTGGCATTGCCCCGTCCTCGCTGTCCTCTCCTCTCCACTCCTCACCCCAGACTGATCAGCTCCGTTTGGTTCTGGCCGCAGAAGCAACTGATTGTGCCGGCGGTGGAAGGGACGCTGAACGTGCTGCGCGCGGCCAAGGAGGCCGGCGGCGTGCGGCGGGTTGTGGTGACCTCGTCCATATCGGCCATCGTGCCCAGCCCCGGGTGGCCCGCCGGCGAGGTCCGCGACGAGCGCTGCTGGACCGACGTGGATTACTGCGAGGAGAACGGGGTGAGCCTACCTATTCCACTTTCACTTTCACCGGCAAAACTTGGATTCTTCAGTAGTTTCGCTGCCATCTCTCTCATCAGCTCAGAGTCGCGTTTGCTTCTGCGTGTAGCTATGGTACTCTGCTTCCAAGACACTGGCAGAGAAGGCGGCGTGGAAGTTTGCAGAGGAGAACGGACTGGATGTGGTTACTGTTAGATCTTAAGGACTTAACCAAACACAAACACCAGTGGCTAATCTATTCAGGTAGGTACTTAATGATTACAGATAAACAACGTGAACTCCTAGATCTAGATCTACTACACCTAAAGCAACTACTAAGCGAAAACAGAGGGGAAACGGAGACGCAGACCATCGGGATTGGACGGGAGCGCGGAGTCGGATGCCATCTCTTGCGTCGGGGTCGCAGGGGCGGCGGCGGCTTGACGTAGAGGTTGCAGTGCCGGCTCGGGACGACGGGATCTCTCACGATGCGGTCGAGGGTCGGACGGTGACACCGGGTGCGCCGGATCCACGAAGAGGGGCGCGGCGGCGGCGGTGGCGGAGCTTCCCGCCGCTCCAGTGCTCCCTCGGTCGGTTAGGGTTTGTGGGGTGGGGTGTGTGCGGCGGCGCGGTGAACCTCGTACTGCGAGCCGTGGCCCCCACCCACTCTTTATAGCACTGTGCGACGGGGGCCCACCAACCATGGATTGGTTGGGCGCCCCCGACCAGGGCGCGGTATCAAGCCCGTTACGGCCTTTGGGCCGTAACGGTGAAGAGATCGAACTAACATTCTCCCTCTCGATCTCTTCTACAACATTCACTTAATCTCGAGTTCTTTACTTGACATCCATCTCATCACGAATAAACATATTGAGCATGGGTCATCTAAATTGTAATCACAACCGCATTAACCAAGTCACAATACACTTATCCATTTTGATAGGATCTTAACATGGGCCCGGTCCGGAATCATAGGCTTTCCCTTAAACCCATACGGCTAAGTGTTCTCCGAACACATTGGGTGGTAAGCCTTTTGTGAGCGGATCCGCTAACATTTCTTTAGTGCCTAAATGCTCCAGACTTATAGTTTTATCCCGGACTCTGTCTTTCACCGCATAGAATTTTATTTCTATCGGTTTGGTAGCATTATTTAACTTGTTGTTGTGAGCATAGAATACTGCTGGTTTGTTATCGCAGTACAATTGTAGCGGTTTGTGAATACAATCCACTACTCTTAAGTCAGGTATAAACTTCTTTAGCCACATCACCTGTCCTGTTGCCTCATAACAGGCAATGAACTCTGCATACATCGTAGATGTTGCAACCAGTTCTTGTTTTGAGCTTCTCCACGAAATAGCTCCTCCTGCGAGAGTGAATATGTATCCTGACGTGGATTTTCTATCATCCCTATCTCCCGCATAATCAGCATCTGAGTACCCTTTTATCTCTAGGGAATCAGACCTTCTATATGTTAGCATTAAATCTTTCGTGCCTTGTAGATATCGAAAAGCCTTCATTACCATCATCCAGTGCTCTTTTCCTGGATTACTTTGATATCTACCAAGTACTCCCGTAACAAATGCTAAATCAGGGCGAGTGCACACTTGTGCATACTGTAAGCTACCGATCGTTGAAGCATATGGAACCATTTTCATTTGATCGATCTCATATTGGTTCCTTGGACATTGGTGAAGTCCAAACTTATCGCCCTTCACTATAGGAGCAGGTGTGGCTCTACTCGCATGCATATTATATTTCTTTAGTACCTTTTCCAGATATGCTTTTTACGATAATCCTAAGACCCCCTTCTTTCTATCCCGATGAATCTCAATGCCTAAAACATATGAGGCTTCACCAAGATCTTTCATATCAAATTTTGAAGACAAGAACTTTTGTTTCCTGCAGTAGTCTAACATCACTACTAGCTAGTAGAATGTCATCCACATACAGTATTAGAAAAATAAATTTCCCATTCTTAAACTTTGTATAAACACAGTTGTCCTCAATATTTGCCTTAAAACCAAATTTTGTGATGGTCTCATCAAACTTTAGATTCCACTGTCTAGAGGCTTGCTTTAAATCATAAATGGATTTTCTTAAACGACATCCTAAATGTTCCTTCCCTTTCACAACAAAACCTTTGGGTTGAGTCATGTATACATCTTCATATAAATCTCCATTCAGAAATGTCGTCTTAACATCCATCTGGTGTAATTCCAAATCATAGTGCGCCACCAAAGCCATTATGATTCTAAAAGAATCCTTACATGAGACTGGAGAGAACGACTCATTAAAATCTATCCCTTCTCTTTGCGTGTATCCCTTGGTCACAAGCCGTCCTTTATACTTCTCTATATTCCCTTTGGAGTCATATTTTATCTTGTAGACCCATTTGCAGCCTACTGTTTTGGCTCCTTTAGGAACTTCCTCTAAGTCCCAAACTCTGTTGGTATTCATTGACTTCATTTCATCTTCCATGGCTTCTTGCCACTTGGATGCATCAGAACGACTCATAGCTTCTTCATAAGAAGTAGGATCACCTTCTATGTGAATTTCTTCACATTCATAAACTTCATAGTCGTCAGGGATAGCTGACTTTCTGACTCTTGATGACCTCCTGGGAGCCTCTGCAACTGGCTCTTCCTGCACTTGGGGCTGTTGTGTTTCTTCCGGTGCATCAGTTGTACTTGTAGGATTCTGTTGAACAGTTTCCTCATTTTCTTCCACTGATGGCACAGGCGTACTAACAACAGGTTCCGGCACCACAGTGGGTTGCACTGTAGCTATCGGGACAACAGGCAGCTCAAAATACGGTTCTTCAACCATAGGAGTGGGTGCGCACACCCGCTTTTCTTCAAGATCAATCTCTCGAACTGCCTTGCTCCCTCTGATCATTTCATCCTCTAGGAAAACAGCGTGTCTCGTTTCCACAAACTTTGTATGCCCGGTAGGACAGTAGAAACGATATCCTTTAGATTTTTCCGTGTAGCCAATGAAATGGCAACTTACTGTCTTGGGGTCTAACTTCCCAATATTTGGGTTAAAAACTTTAGCCTGTGCTGGACATCCCCACACACGCATATAATTCAAGGAGGGTTCCCTACCCGTCCATAACTCATATGGTGTAGTAGTTACTGACTTACTAGGTACTTTATTTAGAATGTGAGTGGCGGTTTTTAATGCCTCCATCCACAAACTAATCGGTAATGTTGAGTAGCTTAACATACTTCTAACCATATCCATTAAGGTACGGTTCATTTTTTCAGCTACTCCATTCTGTTGAGGTTCACCCGGTGTACTATACTGGGCAACTATGACATTTTCCTGTAGAAATCTTGCAAAAGGACCAGGAACTTGGCCATACGGGGTGTGTCGACCGTAGTACTCCCCACCTCGGTCGGACCTCACCACCTTAATCTTTTAGTTGTGCTGATTTTCAACTTCAGCCTTAAATATCTTAAACTTGTCTAGCGCTTCTGACTTCTCCTTAATTGGATAAATGTACCCATATCGAGAATAGTCATCTGTGAATGTAATGAACGAATCAAAACCATCCACAGATGCCACACGGAATGGACCACAAATGTCTATGTGGATTATCTCCAACACTCATGTGCTTCGCTTTGTGCCTTTCTTAATTTGTTTAATAAACTTGCCTTTAATGCAATCTATGCATTGTTCTAAGTCATTAAATTCTAACGGCGGAAGAATTGATTCCTTAACTAAGCGTTCCATCCTTCCACTCGAAATATGGCCTAAGCGACAGTGCCATAATTTCGATGATACGTTATCAATTCGCTTCCGCTTCTTGCTTGCATTCGTAGATGATTCAACATTCGCATTTTCACATACAGAATCAACACATTCAGAGCAATCATCATGAATAGCCAACATGTATAGTTTGTCTTGTCGGATGGCAAGACCCACAACCACATTATTTAACTTAATAGAACAATGTTGTGAAGTAAACTGACACTCAAAACCATTGTCTGCTAAACATGACACTGAAATTAAGTTGCGACTTAAAGATGGAACATAAAGAACGTCATGGAGCTGAAGCGTGAAGCCGTCCTTCAACTTGATGTGGAGATCACCAATGGCTTCAACTGCAGCCTCGACGCCGTTCGCAACCTTAATTGTTCTTGCTCCTCTTGTTAGGATTCTGGTTGTAGTCATACCCGCATAGAATTAGCAACATGAATTGTTGCACCCGAGTCAATCCACCAAGTAGATTTAATATAACTTAAGTACGGGGATTCATCTACAAATGTAATAATGTCCTCACCCTTTGACTACATGAAGTGCAACCACTTAGGACACTTGCTTCTTCCAATGCCCAGTCTTCTTGCACCAGTGACACTGGTTTGGTGCAAACTCCATCTGCTGAGGCGGTTTCTGAGGTTTCGGAGGCTGATCATTCTGCATGGGAGCTTTTCCATTTGGCTTCATCTGTCCCTGAGGAGGTGCATTGGAAGGTCCGCTTTCCGCTTGATTCTTAGCTTGAAAATGCTTATGTGGAAAGCTTCTCTTCTGTGGCTTCTTACCATGGTTTACATAGTTAACAAGACCACCATTCTGAGCCTTCAACCTTTCCTCCTCCTGGACGGACATGGCAATCAACTTATGCACATCCCACTTATCTGGTATGGTGTTGTAGTTAACCTCAAAAGCAGAAAACTCAGGAGGCAGGGACTTAAAAATTAGATGAATGACAAACTCATTGGGAAGGACCATGCCCATCTCAGCAAGCTTGCCGTTCATGTTGCTCATCTTAAGTATGTGGTCCCTTACACCACCACCAGTGTACTTCATTGCAACCAAACTGCCAATAGTAGTACTGGCATAAGTCTTAGTGTGATGAGAGTGCTGCTTATCCACTATCTCCAAATACTCGGAGGCAGTGAGTAACTTTCCGTCCTTATCCTTTTCGGGAATGGACGCCTTAATTACCTCTCGTCATCTTAGTCCGAATGATCGCTAGACATCTCTTGTTGTCTAGATCCCACCTCGCTTTAGCGAGTTGATGCTCACTTTCCGCCTTGATATGGGCGTCTTCCCTTAATTTCCATGCATCATCGGTCTCATTTGCCTCTCCGACGGTGCCCGAGGCTCGGCGGGACGCTCTCGTGGTCAGACATACTCCATACCCGGCATTAAAAATGCCGGTTTCGAAGCAACTTGCGCCAAGCCGTGTAGTTGTTGCCAGTCAACTCAGGGATCTGACCAACATAACCAGCTTGAGCTGAAAATAAAATTCAGAAAAAGTGTGAGAACATTTAACAATAAATATTGCACGCATCAATTTAACTTTGGTCAAAATTAATACATACAACATGCTATTACATTAATTCTATATCACCTTTGGGCAGAAAAATAGAACTAATGCATAAAACTTTAGTGTATCAGGTTATAATATTGTAATTATCAGCTTTGGCCAGAAAAATAACAATATCATAACATATTCTTAAAAGAAAAACCTTCTCTAATTAAATATCCCTTTGCTTCAATTTAACTAGAGAAAATAAATCAACGCAATGCGGAAAAACAAACAAAAAAACGAGAGAAAAACTTTAATTTCGAAGCATTCAACTCTCTGTAAAATTTCATGAATTTATCAAAAATTAAACAGAGATATTAACTTAATGATAAAACAGCAAATAAAACAAGAAAAACAATACCAAAAAGAACTTCTGAAATTAAATACTTAAATGCAAATCTTTACTGTTCACAGGCAAACGGTGCGGCCCATTTACGAGATTCGGCCCGCGGCCTGGCTACGCGTGCCCGCGTGGGCTCCAGGCCCAGCAGCAAACGACTGGGTCGGCGAAGCGGCCCAGCGTCGCCTCCCGCCTGGGCTGATTCCAGCCCGCGTCGGCCGCCAGTGCTTAGCTACCGTCGATCGCCAGATCGAGGGCTCAAAACCATCCCACCGATTTCGGTGGTGTATATAAGGCCGGCTGCAACCCTGAAACCTTAGCCACTCCATTTCTTTTCCTCCTCACCCGCAGCCCTGCACGGGTCCGGCGGCGGCCGGCCCGTTTCTTCCCCGCGGCCGGCGGCCCTCGCCGGCGGCGGTGGAGCGGCGCCGCCCCGGTCCACAACCGCGGCAGCACCCTCCTTTCTCTTCCTTTAACCCTTCCTCTCCACCAAAAACAACAATAAACGCCACAACCAGAGAGGAGCACCATCTCTGTAACCGGTGAAGGAGAGCGGCGCTGCGCCGGCCCCTCGCCGGCGCGCGCGTCCACCTCATGGGTGAGCGCGCGGCCGTCGAGCGGCCCGGTGGTGGCGCCCAAAATGCATGTCCCGCACGCCATCGCGGCGGCGAGCTCCTGCTCATCAAGCCCCGCACGGCGGCTGGTCAACCCGCACAGGAGCGGTGGCTGCTAGGTAGGATTTCTTTAGGTGGTTAATCTCGGGAAGAAGAAAAAATTGGGATCTAGGGTTTGATTTTTTTCCGATTCGCATCGGTTTCTCCAGTTCTTCCCCTAACCCGAGTAGATCTAGGGTTAGGGTAGCCTCTGGATGCATGTTTATGTGTTTCCTTCCCCTAACCCGAGCAAGATCTAGGGTTAGGGTCTCATCCTTTATTCGTTTTTCAACGATTTTATGTCGAATCCAGTGTTCTCTCCCCCAGATCTAAAAGATTTGGGGTCATCTCCTTCTACTTGCTACACTGAATGTAAAAGATCTAACCCCGAAAAAAAAATTTGCTAACTGGCCTGACTAACTGATACCATTGTTAGATCTTAAGGACTTAACCAAACACAAACACCAGTAGCTAATCTATTCGGGTAGGTACTTAATGATTACAGATAAACAACGTGAACTCCTAGATCTAGATCTACTACACCTAAAGCAACTACTAAGGGAAAACAGAGGGGAAACGGAGACGCAGACCATCGGGGTTGGACGGGAGCGCGGTGTCGGATGCCATCTCTTGCGTCGGGGTCGCAGGGGCGGCGGCGGCTTGACGTAGAGGTTGCAGTGCCGGCTCGGGGACGACGGGATCTCTCACGATGCGGTCGAGGGTCGGACGGTGACACCGGGTGTGCCGGATCCACGAAGAGGGGCGCGGCGGTGGCGGTGGCGGAGCTTCCCGCCGCTCCAATGCTCCCTCGGTCGGTTATGGTTTGTGGGGTGAGGTGTGTGCGGCGGCGCGGTGAACCTCGTACTGCGAGCCGTGGCCCCCACCCACTCTTTATAGCACTGCGCGACGGGGGCCCACCAACCATGGATTGGTTGGGCGCCCCCGACCAGGACGCGGTATCAAGCCCGTTACGGCTTTTGGGCCGTAACGGTGAAGAGATCGAACTAACAGTTACCGTTAACCCGGGTGGTGTTCTTGGCCCGATGATTCCACCGACCATCAATGCTACCATGTCCGTCCTTCTACGCCTCCTTCAAGGTAAAGCTTAAGCCATTGTTCGGAATTCTTAAAGCTACTTTTCATTCCTTCCAAATATGAAAATCTTCAAATAGCGACTGATGAATGGAAAGAAACTGATCCAACTACATTCCTCAGTGATTCATTCACCTGAAGAAACTATAGAAGCCAACCACTTTGGGATTTGGCCATGATGCAGGTTGCGCAGAGGTGCACAAGGATATGTGGATGGGGGTAGTCCATGTGGAAGACGTTGCCTTGGCTCATATCCTGGCGTTCGAGAACCCATCAGCGTCAGGTAGGCACATCTGCACCGAGTCCATCTCTCGCTGGAGCGACTTCGCCGCCAAAGTCGCCGAGCTCTACCCCAACTACAAAGTGCCCAAGTAAGCCACCACCCAAACCTTTTCACCGTGAAAAAGAAAAATGAATGAAGTTAGCTGTTCATGCCGTCAGATAGCAGGCGATATCTGTGAATGCTTGCGTTTCCTAGAGTTGAAATCTCTGGGTGTGCTTGATGAGATTTAGAATTTGTGGTGTTGTTTTGTGAGCAGGTTCCCCAAGGATACCCATCCTGAGCTGGTGGCAGCAGAGGTAGGGTCGAATAAGCTCATCGCGATGGGTATGCAGTTCAGCCCCATGGAGAATATCATAAGAGATGCCGTGGAGTGCCTCAAGAGCAGAGGCTATATTTCGTGATCGTGAGGCTACTGTAATGTCTTTTGACCTTACTCAGTTTGTAATTTGATAATAAGGTACTATTGGAAGTTTGGAACCATAAAGTGTTGAACTAAGTTCAAATAAAGTTCACAAGAATAAAAATCTTGAAGGTTACATCGAATTTCAACCCGGAAAAATGGAAATTTTAATATGTATCTGAATCAGGAACTGAATTTAATCTGAAAGGTAAATTTCACCGGAACCTGAATCTGAATCTAAATAGTAACGTTCATTGTCGAGACTGGAATCTGAATCTTCTGGTTTCAGCAACGGCATTCGGATCACGTCTTGCATGTTCTCATGCAGCCTCCGCATCATGCGAAGCAAGAAGAACTCCATGAAGCACACAGTATCCAGCGTTGCCTTTTGCCCTTTCCTCCTGTGTCGCTTGTTGACGGGCTCCAGTGCCGCCATTATGTCCGAGTTCCGGTCTCGGCGCTTCTCTTCATCGTGGCTGAGCTCGCCGACGATGCTCCCCGGTGACATGAGCAAAAGCAATGATCTGACCGTTCAGGCGTAATGCTGCGCGGCAAGTTGAGCACTTCAAGCTGGTTTGTTTCACTACAGTGCAGCAAGAGCTTGTCATTTTTCCCGTCCTTGCTTGACGACGCAAATCGCAGGAACACGACTAGCGCGCCGCCGCAGTCCCAAACGCCGGCGATCAAGTAATGTTCATGGGTGCTGCAGCCAATCTCCTGCATCGTAAATGGTCGTTCCTGATGCCCTTCGATGACACACCTCCTCTCCTACCGGTGCTCCGCCGTGAGGAGCCACACAGGGCTCTGCCGCCGGCGAGCAGCACGACGCCATTGCACTTGTTGTCTTGTTGACTCACCTCTTCTCAAGGTACATCGGCCCCGCGAGCGCGCGCATCGGGGCGTTCCGCTGCCGCCGAGCCCTTCCCCGCCGGCGACGTGGAAGCCATGGTAGCCGGAGACGGGATCCCGCGCGCCGCAGCTCCTCCGTACCGTCGCCGTCGCGACGTTTGGGCTGGGCAGCGGCGGGGCGAGGCGCCGGAGGCGCAGAAATGCATTGCCGCGGCTACAAGCGTCCGCGGACCTTATTCCCGTGTGCTGATTGGTTGCATGTGGGATAGGGCCCACGCTTGCATGCGGGATGGTGGGATAAAAAATGGTAGCCGGGCCCATGTCTGGTCAAACCGAAATGCCTCGCGTCCCCTGTCTCCGGCGGGATAGAAATATTTTCGCCTCGATGAGTTTGCCTCATTCGCGCCGGATCGAAATTTTTGCCTCACGCGGGATAAGACGGACTCCAGCGGAGTCAGAAATCTTCTTGCATCCGCGAAATGCGAGAATAAAGCGCAAGACTGTTCACCCTCCAGCAGTAGCTGCATTAGAGTCTACATTTTGCAGTCGGTTGCCTCCCCACGCGCATTCTCGGGGAATCTGTGCCCTTCTCTCTCCTTTCTTCATCACGCGCAGTCCAACCGCTCTCTCCCCCTGCGACAGCGACCTCTCCCCTGCGACTGGAACCTCGCGGCCCCTCTTCTGGCTGCACCGCGCCGCCGCCTCTTCTCTCCCTGCTCCGTGGTGGTGTGTCCTCCGGGGTAGGAGGCCGGGGAAGGAGGAGGTAGACGCGGAGGAGGTTGAGCATGGAAGCGGCGGCGCTGCCCTCTCTTTTGCACCCGTCGCCGCCCCTTCTCTCCCTGCTCCGTGGCGGCGGCGCGAGCCTCCTTGGCCAGATTTGGCCGGCGGGCTGCCTCCTCGACCGTTCCTCCACGTGGATCCGGTGCGGGAGGAGGCAAATCGGAGCGGTCGGCGTCGGCGTTGACCAGCACCGCCTCCAACCTCGCCGGGCACCAGCGGCGACGAGCTCCGGCGGAGGGAGCGCCCGAGGCCGCCGGGATGAGGCCGCCTTGCCTCGTCGCCTTCTTCCTCCTTCCCTAGCCGCCACCACCACCCCCACGAGTACGTGGCGTTGGTGTGTACGTCCCGTATGCGGCCAAGCGCCCGGACCGCCGCCGCGGTGTTCCGCCGCTCCACCCACCGCCACGACGCAGGTGACCTCCCTTCCTCCATCGATCCAGGGGCAAGCGGCGCGGGGCTCCCTCGATTCAGGGGCAAGCGGTGCGGGGCTCCCTCGATCCAGACCAATTCCCACTCGAACCAGCCGGCGGCGACCTGGATTCGGAGCAAGGGCGGCGACCTCGATTCAGAGCCGAGGCTCCCCTTCCACGCTCTTCCTGACAGTGTCGGCCATGGGGTCTTCGACGACGAGGGCGCTAGAACCCTATCCGTGCAGTGACTCCGGCCTGTGCAGCGACGCCCCTCGATCTCCAACCGGCCGCGGGAGTCAACTGCCACGACGGGCTGCGCGAAGTGATGCGCGTGCTTGCTGGAGTAGCTCCACTTTTCCACCAGGGATGGCTTCTCTCTCTTTCGCTCATATCCCCTCTTTGCAGATGCAGATCGAGTGCACCGCTGGAGTCAGTCTAAGCTCGCACGGGCACACCTCAAACCCTAAATCTCACTTTTCGGTCAACCCACCCTCAACTCATTAGAGAATAAGCGGCGGCGGCGGCAGCGGCCGCCGACGACGGCGGCACCCGCGCCGCTATCTCCAACTTTTCGTGTGCGGCCCCGGCGATCCCCGATCCGCGGCGCCCCCATGCGGTCCTCCACGCTCGGGATCCCGCGGGCGGCGCCGCGCCGCCGCTATCCGCAACTCATCGGGCCGATCGACGATGGCGGTTCCGGATCCTATGCTAGCCATGCTTTGTCTTCCGGGGAGGATCTGTGGCGGCGGCGGCGTGGTAGCCGGCATTCCCCACGACGGCGCCCCCCCATGGTATGTTCCGGACTTGTGTTCTTTCGCGACTGCCGGCGTTGGTGTTGACCAAGCTTTTCGAGCACCACCCTTCCGGCGTCCTTGCCGCCGTCTCGTGTTGGTGTTGACCAAGCGTTGGTGTTGCCGCCATGGAGATCCCTCGTCGCGCGCATCCCTCCCCTCCCGGACACCCTCCCGCCCTCCTTGCCGCCGTCTCCGACCTCCCGCCCGCTACTTCGGCGGCCGCCACCGCCGGCGCAGTTATGGTAGTGGGACCGGCCCTAGGCTCCGGGCCCACTACCGTAGCGCGTGAACAGTTTGGGATAAGGAAGCCGGAGGTATCACTTAGAAATGCCGGCAAGGTATCTCCGGAGGTACCACCCTCCTTCCTCTCTCTCTCCTCATCCCCCCATCACCCGCCCACCCTCCACCGGCCTCCGCATCCTTCCCCCCCTCCCTTTTCAAACTCCCCCTCGCACCCTATCCCACCAACCCCCCCCCCCCCCCCCCCGCCCGATTCCCCCACCTCCCCGTGCCTCCACCTCCTCCTCCTCTCCACGCGCCCCTTCCCCTCATGGCGACCACCCCGCCGCCCACCTCCATCCACCCCCCGAACTCGACCCCCTCGGCCCGCCAATCGCGAACCCTACTCCCCCCAACCACCCACCCGGCCCCCCTCCTCTCTCCCCCGCTCATTCGGACCGGCAACCGGATTCCGCCCGTGGAAATCCCGCAGCTCCTCGGCACCTCCGTTGAAGACCGCTCCCCTCCTTCCCGGCGACGGCGAACCAACTCGGGGCCGGGATCCGGATCCCCCCCGCATCCGCCCCGCCTCCCGGAGCCGACGATCTATCCCTTCCCGCACCGCCGCAAGCGGGAGAGGGGAGCGGTCCTTCGTTGCTACTACAACGGCTCCGGCGGTGCAAGTCGCCGCCGCTCCCCCTCCACGGCCTTCCGAGGCCCTGCGGGAACTCCCTCCCTGCCGCGTCCTCTTCGCATCAACGACCACCTCAGGGAGAACATGCGGGAGACGACCTCGCCGCAGCACACCGTCATCAACATTGCAGATCTACAACCTCCCAGCCAAGAAGAGGTCGAGCAAGAAGACCAGAATCAGCATCCCCACCTGCAACAGCAAGATCAGGAGGACCCCATTCCTCTCCCCCACGAGTCCGAGCTCCAGGGTCGGGCTTCTCGGCGGGACGGCGGCTTGGGGTCCCCCCAAGCGAGGTCGAGGTGTCCGGATCCCTCTTCGGGGGGGATTCACATCCGGGCACGGAGATCCCCCTCGGCGACTTCCTCGTCAACCCTCTCCAGACCTTTTTTGTCGCAGTCCTGGCTTCAGTACTGGCGATAGTGTGGGACATGTGGCTCACACCATTCCGCCAAGCCTGCGCCCGGCGACTCCTGTTGCCGCGCCGACCCACCTCTACTACCCGGCTGGGACCGTGGCTCCTGGACCTGTGCTCACGTCATTGTCTTCTAACGCTGATATTGACAGGAACATCCACCGGGTTGGTTTGGATAGGGGCATTCTCCCTGATGTCCCACACATTCAAACCCATTCGATGTTCGGGATCAAGGCGGTGGCCACTACGAAGCTAGCACTCCTCCTCGCCACATACATCGTGTACCTACTACGACCGCAAGTGAACAAGCTACGGCGCGCCGGCTTCAAGGGCGCCGCGGACGCCATGACGCACCTCGCTTGGAACCGCTAGCTTCGCAGTCATGGCGTCCGCGGCGCCCTTGAAGCCGCGCCGTAGCTTGTTCACTTGCGGTCGTAGTAGGTACACGATGTATGTGGCGAGGAGGAGTGCTAGCATCGAAGTGGCCACCGGCCTTGATCCCCGAACATCGAATGGGTTTGAATGTGTGGGACATCGGGGAGAATGCCCCTATCCAAACCAACCCTATGGATGTTCCCGTCAAAATCAACGTTAGAAGGCGTGTCGTGAGCACGTGTCCAGAGCCACGGTCCCGGCCGGTAGTAGAGGTGGGCTCGGCGCGGTAATGGGAGTCACCGGCGCAAGCTTGGCGAAATGGTGTGAGCCACATGTCCCACACTATCGCCGCATCGAAGCCGGACCGCGACAAAGAAGGTCCGGGAGAGGGTTGACGAGGAAGTCGCCGAGGGGGATCTCCGTGCCCGCCGTGCGTAATCCCCCCGAAGAGGGATCCCGACACCTCGACCTCGCTTGGGGGACCCCAAGCCGCCGTCCCAGCGAGAAGTCCGACCTGGAGCTCGGACTCGTGGGGGAGAGGAATGGGGTCCTCCTGATCTTGCTGTTGCAGGTGGGGATGCTGATTCTGGTCTTCTTGCTCGACCTCTTCTTGGCTGGGAGGTTGTAGATCTGCAATGTTGATGACGGTGTGCTGCGGCGAGGTCGTCTCCCGCATGTTCTCCCTGAGGTGGTCGTTGATGCGAAGAGGACGCGTAGGGAGGGGAGTTCCTAGTAGCCTCGAAGGCCGTGGAGGGGGAGCGGCGGCGACTTGCACCGCCGGAGCCGTTGTAGTAGCAAAGAAGGACCGCTCCCTCTCCCGCTTGCGGCGTGCGGGAAGGGATAGATCGTCGCTCCGGGGAGGCGGGGGCGGATGCCGGGATCTGGATCCCGGCCCCGAGTTGGTTCGCCGTCGCCGGGGAGGAGGGAGCGGTCTTCAACCCGCCGAGGAGCTCGGGGATTTCCACGGCGGAATCCGGGCTTGCCGCTCCGAATGAGCGGGGGAGAGAGGAGGGGGGCCGGGAGTAGGGTTCGCGATTGGCGGGCCGAGGGGGTCGAGTTCGGGGGGTGGCCGGCGGGGTGGTCCGCCATGAGGGGAAGGGGCGCTCGTGGAGAGGAGGAGGAGGTGGGGAATCCGGGGGGGGGGGGGGGGGGTGGGATAGGGTGCGAGGGGAGTTTGAAAAGGGAGGGGGGAAGGATCCGGGAGGCCGGTGGAGGGTGGGCGGTGATGGAGGTATCTCCCCGAAGTTGATAAATGCGAGAAGGGTTAACCGCAAACTCGGATGAATCACCGCATACATTATTCATTGTCTTGAATACCACATTCTCGAAGCTTGGAGGTATCACTTAGAAATGCCGGCAAGGTATGCAATGCTTATGTTTGGTATCTTCGATGTTCCAATGTACTTTCATGAGTAAATAAACCCCGTGTCGCTTTTTTTAAAAAAATGGTCTCACTATTTAGTTTGATTCATTAAGTTAAGTTTCATGTGGTGCTTTGCCAATACCGAATGTGTTGCCTCTACCAGGCAAGCAGGCATTTGTCAATATTGTTTGTTTTTCGTTGATATTAATTTATTCCCCTTTTCTTAACAATGAAATACTTGTTTGTTCGTACTTTCCAAAGCAACACCCGGACTCGCATACCCGGAATTTCAAAAGTCAACAAAGCTTAGCAAAACTTGTTCTCATATGGCTTCCCATTTGCACTTCAAAGCCATTTTCGGGTTTCGAAAGCACAACTCCCGAAACAAGGACTTGAGTCAACGGCTACTAGTTGTGCTATACACATCGGACATGCAAATACTTTGAATCCCTTGCTACTTTGATGAATTGCAAGATCGATGTCGTTTCTTGACGACGCCTAGGGATGCGTCTTGTCTAGGAGGTGCCGAAGCCCCTGTCGCGCGTTCGCGGCACAAAGGCTATCAACCTGGAAGTTCTTCACCGATCACATTCTTTTCGGTTCGGTCGCTTAGTTTTTCTCCCTTGTTTGTAGGTTTAGGTCACGTCCAACTCCTTGTACTCGTTCTTGTTCTCGTTTTAGCTTTGTTTTGCCTCGCTTAAGCTCCCCGTAAGCTTGTCGTTGTGGTTGTAACTCAAACTTCTCTTCTTAATGAACTATCACGTTCTTCTTTTCTATTTTCCTACTTCTTGATTATGTATACCCATTTTCATTAGATCTATCCGCACCTGGTCAAGATATTATATAAACGAAAAACTTAAGTTAATTTTCAATTAAGACATATTTCTTTGTAAGTATATTGTACTTGAATTCTATATAAATATTTTATTTTATCGTTTTGGTCACTTAAAATGTCATGTGCAACCGGCATGCTCTACTTTTTTTTAAGGTAATGTGCCATGCTTTACTTGCAAGTTGCAACACGGTTCGATGTCCAGCTCCTTGTACTCGGACACACGCACTTTGCATGCCTCTAGGCTCTCAGCGGCAAGAGCATCCAATGTTTGAAGTATTCTTTCTTTGTACCGGTGACCCGGTCTCATCACGGGTACTACGAGTCCGTTATTAAGCCGGAGTAGTATGGAGTATGAGTATTCTTATACTATTTTAGACATAATAGTAGAGGTGAAAAATGTTGATATTATTTTTATTACTAATGAATAGTTATCATGTCCGGAACTCCTAATGTTTGTTTAATTTTCTAAATCCTAAATAAATAACAAATGATATCAAGTGATCATTTAATTGGTTCTAACACACTTCTCCCACACTTATTTTTATTGATAAGTGTTGCTTTCTCTCGTATAATTTTTTATGATGTACGAGAACATTCAAAGTTTAAAAGACAAAGGGATGCTTTTTGCCGAACGAAGGAAGAAGGGCTCGATTGGTTCGAGGTCAAATTTGCTTAATCAAAATTTTGACTATTTTAAAGTTTGATCAATAATTCAAAATCTTGACTATTTTGACAATTCAAATGAACTAAGATGCACAAGATGAACCTTTTTAGCCACTTATTCATCTAGATTGTTGAAATTGGTTAAGATTTTGAATTGGTAGTCAAAATTTAAAATAGCCAAAATTTTGACCGACAACTTTGACATCAAACTAATCACACACGAAGTCCTTGAGAGTACCACTCGAGCGGTGGGGGACCGCCCGGGCAAGCGGGGCCGCACGGTGCGTGCCGTGCGGCGGTGGTGAGGACATCAACACACCCGTACCGGGTAAATGTCAACTTTTTGCTCCCCTCCTTTCACCTCAAGGCTGCAACAATAAAAATGCCGGGCGACCTTGCGATGAATCCGATGAGAGAAACGTTAGGTTGCGCTAGGCTAGCAGCGAAACGGTTTCACTCCGGGCCGGCGACCTAGTGACAATCTGCCACCCGGTGGCAAATCGTTCGTCATATATTATAGCGCTATCTACTATTCATGCTTCGAACCACCCGGTTACTTTTACTCCTCGTCGGCGTTAGATGTGATGTGACATCGTCGCCGTGGAGAGCCGGACCCACGGTCGCATGGATCAATGTTTCATTACGGTGATATCATGAACATAGTTCCATTACATTGAATGAAACAATTTGCCCACAGAGAGTTCCAAAGAAAGACAACCACCCTCGTTTATACTCTGTCGATTCTTCGTTTATTCAAAGTAGCCTCAATTATCAATGTACATATGGCTCACAACACTTTTACCGGAATGTAAAGTAGAACTCACCGAAGTTCACTAAAAACAATTTCGAGCACTATTATATAAGATACATATTTGATATGCAATAACACTAAAACCATATAAGTTCGGGCACAAAAAAATGTATTACACTTCAAAAGAAAATGAATTCTGCCAAGTACCTAAACACTACAAGAATATGTCATTAAAAAAAAAGAGTATGCACTCCCGCCTATTCGACCAACCAGCTCCTTTCTCTACCAAATACTTCGTAAGCATTACCTTTCACAAAGCTCGAAATAGAGGTGCAAAAGAAAAAGATTAGATATGTCGTTTTGGACGAAATGTGAGAGTCGTGTTTGGCGAAGTGGAGCAAAAGTACCGCAAACCGAACAAGGTCATTCCTAGAGGCTAGAGCCGAGACGAAGCATATGACACCGCTTCTTAAGAACATGTTATCATTCTTTTCCAATCATATGCACTTACTAGTGTTTAATTTAATCACTTCATACATGCGGTTCAATCTCACAAAGACTAACGATGTGAACTGCTTATAATATGTATAATATATAGAAACATCACACACTTAAAATAATATTGTCAATACCATTTGGTTCCAAGGCCGACATTCTAATGAGTAGAACATTTTGAAATGCTATTTGTAAGGGCACATTACCTTTCCGATGATACATGCCAAAAAGTATAGTAG
Source organism: Cenchrus americanus (assembly GCA_947561735.1). Lineage (NCBI taxonomy): Eukaryota > Viridiplantae > Streptophyta > Magnoliopsida > Poales > Poaceae > Cenchrus > Cenchrus americanus. The sequence continues at coordinate 3,053,217 of OX387240.1, read as the reverse complement.
AGTGGATTTTGCTCATTTGAAAGTTGTCCGTACACACTCGCCCAAAATTAGTGAAGCAACTCTTGAACTTGGAATCTTGGAAAATATTAGAATAAGAATCCACGCCCGTGAACACCGTAACTCGGACTTTTTTATAGCACCTCAAGTGCATAGCAACCAAGTATTTTGAGAAAGGGAAAACATAGTGTACAAAAACTTTTTTTTCGAAAAAAACTAATGCTCGGATGCAATGCTCTTGATGGTAAAAAAAAAACCGGGACATACACTAGGCTACTATGTCAACAATAACCAAGATGTGTGTCCATTATTCCTTCAAATGAAACTTGGGACATATATTAGGTTACTATAGTATATCAACAAGATAAAACCTTTGTGAGATCCATATGTAAAGACCATGTTTATAATAGAGACTAGGAACGTGCCCGTGCGTTGCTACGGGCATTACAAAATTGATATTGCAAAACATAAAGCATTCTACCACATAATGATTAAGCTTGCGGATCATTATACATGTGTCATATAGTCACATAACTTTACCATGATGTTTTGCGGTTCAATGACAACGACATGATTCATAAATGTCATGGTGCTTTTTTTCCGTCGGTGATTTGGCCAAGCTACGGGAATGCTCGATACCGGTAATAATACACAAATTGGACTTAGTACATTTTACAAGTTGAAAATCCATTTGAAGAATAAGGAATCATGTGGGCCATCGAGCTCATGTGACTATAAATATGAGTTGCTTAATTAGTTTCCAATGCTAATCGAAAGGCGCCGGGCCGCTAGAACTCGAAGCTAAGTTCCATGAGACAAAGGTTGGTGATCCCGAGAACCTCCTCCATGGCTTTGACGTTGGGCTTGCACCGGGGTCTTGTAGATCATCTCTTTGTGATGAGCACAACAAGTTCAATATGGTCCGGAAGCAAATGTTCCCTTTCAAGTCGAAGCGATCCGCATGAATGGATCTTGTCGGTTGTCGTCGGCGGTGAAGCAAGCAACACGGTTATCACTAAAGAATAACATGAACTTGCGGTCCGTGGTCTTGATCACAAAGCATGAAAATGAGCTAATTTATCATTATGAAGTTTATTTCTTGATTCAATTTATATCAATATGAAGTTTATCTCCCGATTTTTTTTCTCTTATCCAAGTCTAATTATTGTTCACTGGCGGTACAAGAACCTCGCCAGTTTGAATGTCGATAAAATCGATCATTTATCTTGTACTACGACTCGTAAGGTATGTATACATTTGGAATACAATTACTTATTATTTAGAGGGGCAAAATAAGGTAGGGATGAACTCTTCCAACATGAGGCTTGATGGATGAGGGCATCACAAAAAACCCAGGGTGTATATTACCTCAAGAAATAAACCCATAAATTACTATACTTTGTGAAAGTGATAATAGATATGTGAAATGCTTCCTTCTTATTCATAGTTGAATTTATATATGTATTAGCTAATCACTAACAAAATCCAAAACATAGTGCATTAAAGATTGAGCAAGCAACCAAAATATGATTTTTTTGCTTTTCCGATATGGCATTCGGGATGCGATTTTTGCTATTAACACAAATAGTGCAACAATCGAGATGAGTAACATGCGTCCATCGGGGAAAAAAGAAATACCGCTTGTTAAGACCATACAAAACCAAACTATGCAAGCAAACCAATTTGATAACAAATTGATATAAGGAAAGAGATAGGCTCGTACCGATTATGAGAATAAAAGCTCGGTAACCATTAGTATGTATGATGGTATACCCGGTGTGTTAGTAGAGCAAACAAAGCTACATGCACAGCTTTTTCCCGGTGATGTGATAATATTGTCAGTCAAATATCCCTTTCTTTTGAACAGTCCAGGATAGATAATGTATCGACATAATTATCACTTGTCCATCATCATGTTGCAAGTCGATAGAAACAAGACAAATATGAAATATGCCAATCATCAACTGAAATTTATTATCTCTAGAGGTCGCCGATCCACACGCCGTAGGAAATTAAAAGATATTTGGAATCGGTTAGATCGCACAAAAATCAAAATAAGAAAATGGATATATTACGGTAGGGAGTGAAATAAAGAAACCAAGTACATGCAGAATAGCTGCATCGGACATATTAAACAGCACAAACACAAAGGCAAATGACTACTCAATATGGATGTTCTATACCTAAGTCATGAAACCATCCAGAATATTCAATACAACATTACCTGGAATCAACGGCTCTCAGGGAGCCAGAATCCGCTTAGCCCCTCAAACTATAAGTGACTTCAGAAAGCTGAGTACATCACCGCCAAAATTCCTAACATGCAAACACAATGAAATGATCAAATAATAAATTCAAGATTTCCTTCAAGCATCCAGTCTTGATTAGCAGATGTGACAAAAAGAAGACCTTGGTGTGGACATAAACAGAAGGGAGTTTTGAGTTATTTGGAACATCAGCCAATACAGACTCGCTACTACTCCCGAGTCCCGACTAAAAAAAGTATCATATACCAGGTCTAAATATAATTAAGCAAGGAACAAGTAAGTCGGTACCATCTTTCCTCGTTCGCTCGTATGTAGCCAAAACATTGTGGAGAAATTAGATCTCAACATCGTTTTAGCAGTAATACATTCACTATCACCGATCTTTTCTCCGGATCACAAACAAATTGATTCACATAATTACCGATGCATCACCTCAACACCCATTATTTTTGCTTATATCTTGTCTTGTGCGGTACATTCATTGACATGTATGGTGGTACACATATGTGACCTGAGTTGGCAGTAGAGCACAGTTAAAGTGGGGCAATGCCATTCTGAACAACACACTTTAGTAGAATGAGGGTACAAGTGTACATAACCAAAAATCACTATTGCCTCTGCAAGCTCCAGGAATGTTTGACTACCGAAATTGCATCCTCCCGGGTTTCTTGATATGTTGTTCTTTCCACTTCCGCCTAGCAAAAACAGAGAATTATGCACAATCTGTTTGTGTGGGACCCCAAAAACTTGAGAATCTCCGGCGTCAAGTGGAACTTGTTGCTAACCTTCCCATAAGCAAACATGCAGGTGTTGTAGCCGTAAAATGCAATTCTCCACCATTGGCACTCCAACAACCTTGAACATATTCTCTGAAGAGCACCAAATGAGGAGCAGTTACACATTTTGCACAAATAATGAAATAAATAAGCCCGAAGAAGCAAATAGGTGTGAATAATTGGGAATTGAGTGTCAAGAGCACCTGTGTGACATGCTTGTCCGCGACGAGATCAAACGTGAGGATCTGCCTACTATCCTGTTGGACGCACCTCTTATGCCCCTGCAGCATATCTCGCTACCGCCGAGCGGCCGGATACGTATCACAACCTGCCGATTTTAGCACTAATAAGCAACCACCGATAGGTACTCGATGATGCCCGCGGACACGGAGCCGACCGCTCGACCCGGCCGAATTAGGACCGAGCACCGTCGCGGTGCCTCTAATGGAGTAGAAAGCGCGCCGGCGGAAAAGGGGAGGAGACAAGCATGTAGAGAAATAGATGTAACCCTACTTGCACGGTGTTCTTCCGGAAGGCGGGGGTCCTCCCGGAGCTCGAACCGCGTGGGGGAGGGGGGCGACGCTCCCGCCGCCAAGCTCCTCGTCGACGTCGTCCGACGGCATCACGGGTGCGGTGGAGGCGGAGGAGGGCCGAGTGGCACGAAGCGCAGGCGGAGACGGAGGCGGCGGCGGATCGGAGATGTAGTGTGGTGGATGGCGCCGGCCGACGGCGCGTCCGGATCGGCGGCGGTTGCGCCGCCGACTACGGGATAGGAGGCGAGGTGAGGGAGATCGGCGTGGCGGCTAGGGTTCCGATGGGCGACGCTTGGCGCGCGGCCGCCGCGGTATCGGGGGTGGACCGGAGAGGCGTGCGGGATTTGGCGGATGATGGGGTGGGGTTGGGAGGGCGGACGCACGGACGCGGGGAGGCGGATTCACAAGAGAGCGGAAAAAGTAGAAACATGTTTTTGTCTCCACTTCATACTTTTTAGGAGTAGAGAAAAGTTACTATTACTATATCCGAATCTTGGTAAATGTAAGCCGACAAATTGTATGCATCTATATGTACTATATAACATTTTTTTAGTTTGATGCATGATATGCTAGTAATTTAAAAATGGAAGGCTGCTGAAATAAAAAAAATATTACAAGGTAAGGCAGGTAGCTTCACTACCTCAAGAGGAAAAACAATATAAACATAGTCCGAATGTGTATGAAAATTCATGAGAAAGACCAATATGTGTACTGGTGATGTAATGACGACAGAACATGATGATAATATATATAAGCTATGTACTATATTAATAAAAATAACTGAATGACATCTATATATGCCAATTGCCAAAATAACTATTTTGACAAGTTCAATGATATATTTTCAAGATTATACAGGCTGATCACTTCATAAATAAAACTTACAGAAAATGCTAAACATAAGCAACACAACTAAAAGGTGGTGAGCCCGAGGAGACAAGGGCTGCAGGGGTTCTTTGGATTGATGATGACACTCTTGTTGCATGTGAAAGGAGCGCAACACAAAGTTGACCATGTGATTATATATTGTTTAACATATTGGTTTCAGTTATAGAACTAAGAACACAATATGAACAAGCTCAATTTACATGATTACATTGGGAGCATACGGTACATGCGAGGAAATAGCAAACACGAGACTATATAGTATGAAACAAGTGACCTGCACTCTTCCTTGTTAAGCTGGGATTACTTCATCATGAAGAGATATCGATTGCAAATAAAAAGGATCAAATCAGTTACATCAAAGGTGAATGTCAACTATACATGTTGAGTGGCAGGAATCCACGAGTGGTAGTAATCTAGTTGAGTGATTAGCCTAATTAGTCCGAATACTTAGAAGTAAAAAAGGACTATGAACGAAGCAATTTAATAAATTATAATTATCTAAAGATAAATAAGATTATCTAACAAAATCTGAATTATATAAACTTTTGTGCAATATTTAAACTATGAAAGTGCAAGTTGTATGATATCAATGGATAGGTACTTATGAAGTGATGGGGAAACAGAATGGAAATAACAAAGCATCTAACCTTAGACACGCAGTTCATAAAGTAGAGATGTAAGTGAATAGAAATATTTCACATTTTCAAATTTTGTTAGATCCTAATAACAAATACTGACTGATTGATATTGAGAATGATATTGAAAACCATGTAGGGGAATGTCCTTTTTTAAAAAAAAAAACAACTTTCCATGTGAAATCATCTCGGGCAACTCCCACTTATCCATGCATTCGGAGGGAACCATTTTGGGCTCCAAACACCTTCCCCGGACTCCCAACTCATGCTCGGGTTCACAGTGAACAAAAAATATAGTGACTAACAAGCGAGAGGAAGCAATAATCAAGCGGTAAAGTGCTAATAATAGTATCGCGTGTCTTCTGCCAAAACTCTTAATTGTAGCATTGGAGATGTGATAAGAATGATACTAAATGTCTAAATGTCGAGATTAAACTGAAACAAACGAGTCCATTTGAATTTTGGAATTCATTGGACTATTAGTGTAGCAATCAAGAAGTAATAGAGGATAGGGTAGACCTTGGTTTCGCCAATCTCCGTAGCACAAACAGTTCGTCAAAGAAAGAGTTGCCACCGTTGACCATGGGTATCGGGGTCGAGTCACCGGCCATCTCGGACACGGACAAGATCCAAAGGAAACGACGAACCTAGAGGTCCCGGGAGGACGCCGGGTGCGAGCAGGAGACAAAATGTGCGTCACCGAGGAGCGAATGTGGAGCAACAACGCCGGGAGAGCGGCGGCGGCGGTGTAGATTAGGGAGAAAATGAGAGGGAGAAACGGAGACAACGGCGGCGGTGTAGATCGGGGAGAAAAGGAGACAAGGCGGTGGAGGGAGACGTATGGAGAGAGATGACGGAGACGGAAAGAGGCGGCGAGCGCGGCAACGCGGCGGAGCGACGGATGCGGCGGCGGCGGCTGCAGATGCGATCCGGCGGCAATCGGGAGGGGAGATCTCGTCGGGAGGGGCGGCAACAACGGCGGCGGGGGGAGCGGATAAGGCCGGGGCGAGGCATGGCCGCGTGGGTGGAAGCGAGGGGGTAGAGGGGGGGGCTTGACCGCGCGAGGCAGCTGGCGGAGGCACCCGGGGTCGCCGAGGCACGATCGGTGCCTCGCGGCTTGTTGACTAATGGGCCCACGACATATAAACAATACCAAAAGACGCATGCAAATGTGGGGTCCGCGGTTGCATGCGGCCAATAGAACCTCACGGATAGGCTCCGCGGCCGCTCATACTAGTGGCATTTTCACTCCGGCCGGAGGCGGCAGTGGAGGCGGTGGTGCTTGGAGAGCGCCATGGACGTGACCGCGGTGCGCACGGGCGCGCGGGCGAAGACGCGGCGTCTGGTGGCGTGGCAGTGTTGGCTCCGCTCGTCGTCGTCCTCCTCCTCCTCCTCGTACTAGAGGGTTTGTCAGCGCCGCCGCTTCCTCGAACTCATTCTCTGTCATGCTACCGTGAATTGCGTACATCATCAGTTAGGTCATCCTCCGTTTCAGCGAGTAAATAGAGTTTATAGTGCGCACGGCATTATGCGAGGAAACTAGAGTAACTTGACACGTCATCGTCATGGTTTGTTGGGCACATGTATCATGGAAGTTTTTGTTGATTGCCATGGTGGATCGTGGGGACTCACGGTCACGGATATACTACAAGAGCCGCGCAGCTTCTGCCGGCGTGCGTACTCGGGGTTTTGCTCCTCGGGCCGTAGCTCAACCCCAGGATGCATAATGGCCGGCCGGCCGGTTCGAGAGGTAGCACGTGCTGGACCCTGGGATTGCCGGCGACGAGGTACGGCAGCCCCGCGAGCGCGTGCTGCTGCCGACGTGGAAAACGTGGTAGCCGCCGCTCCTGCTCGGCAACGTGCGGGTGGGGCGGGGCGGGGTGAGGCGAGGCGGCAGTAGATCGATGGAGTCGGGGCAGCGGATCAAGCGGCGGCGGCAGCGGGCACCGTCCTTGGAGCGTCATGGACGCGACGACCGCGGTGCGTGCCGACGTGCCCGCGGCGCCTGGCGGTGCGGCAGTGCTGGCTAGCTCCTCCCGTCGACCTCGCCCTTTTCCTCCTAGATGGGTTTATCGGCACCGCCGCCCCCACCGCCTCGATCTCATCCTCTCCCGCAGTCCCGCTCGTCTTCTTCCTCGCCGGCCATGCCACTGTCCACCTCGCACCCCTCTGTTTGACGCTCGGAACGGCGCGTCCAGCAACACCGTGTCCACCAGGGGCTCCTGTCCACCTACCGGAACGTGGATAAGGATGCGAACTTCCAGCCCATCAAAGACCATCTAAACATCTTTTTTTTTTATTTTTCCACCAGCCTGTGCATTAGAAAATATTTCAACTTTTTTTAAGAAAATGTTGTAACATTTTTCAACAAAAATTTTTCTGAGAAGAGTTGTATCAACATTTTTCGAGAGAAAACATTAGATTCAACATTTTTCCGGAATGTTTCATCGATATTTTCAATATTTTTCATAAAAATGTTGATCAACATTTTCTCAAAATGTTACAACATTTTTCAGGGAAAAAATCAATATTTTTTCGCCCCTTTCTTCCACCTTTAGACCGTCGCCGGTGGGGGCAGGAGCACGCCGACCGGCCGGCCACGCGCGCCGCGCGAGCGTGGCGGAGTCGCGCGGGGCCGGCCCGCGCACCGGCGCGCGGGGCCGCCGGCGAGCTCTCGCGACGGCCCGACGAGCTCCCGGCGCGCCGCGCTCGCGGCGTGGTGGCCGGCACAAGAGGGCGCGCGGTCATGGAAGCGGGCGGCGGGCGGGCAAGGCATGTGCGGGGTCCACGCGGCCCCTGTGGGTGGCGGCGGCGGCAGGAAGCAGGCGGAGGGGAAGAGAGAGGAAAAGACTAGGGTTCGGTGATGAAATCCAAAGGCTGTGGTTCGTTGCACGAATCTCAATGGAGATTCTCGAAGTCACCACTAGCGCCTCGCCGTGGACAGGAACGTCACTTACCACTTAACGTATAACGCCGGAAAATCTTGGAATAAATCCAGGAAAATGTGCGAGCACCAGGATTTGAACCCTGATGGATAGCATCCCACTGGACCACCCTACCATTAGACTACAAGCCCAATCGTAACATTGGAAGGTGGGGTGAAAAAAACTTCCTGAACGTATATAGGATTAACGCACCTCGCACGAGCTCTTGTTTCCGGCCCACGAGTTATAAGTGAAGAGGAGTCACCGAGTCCCCCGATTCCAGCCCGGATCGGCCCAGCAGCCCGTATATATATAGAGATATAGAGAGGTATATCGCGAGGTACACGACCCCTGCCTGCCGCCTCCTTTCCTACGTACGTACGAGTCGACGACAGACAAGAGACAACCGACAGTACTTCGAATCGTCTCCTCCGATCCGGCGCAGACTGCTGAAAACACGAGGCAACACCTACTTACCCTTTTTGATTTAGATTTACGATGATGAACAGTTCTTTTTTACATCAGCCATAAGCCTGAATTATATATCATTCATATTGTAGTTTGCCCCCATATATTGTAGTATGTAGTCCTCCTAATGCGATCGATACAAGAGTGTATCTACTTGCTATTGGTTATGTTCATGCTGTTGAAGGGTTGTTATGTGATGTATCTCTTCATGTTTTGGAGGGAATGTATGTATGTATGTATATTCTGACAGTGACATGCACGGATCGGTGCCCTTGGTTTGCTTGATCCTGCATGGCATGGCCAGCTGCGGGAAGAGGAGAGCATCATGTGCGTTGTAGCTAGGTTATATATGGACGGCTTTGACGCTATCGCTTTCATCTAGCATCTTCAGTCATTATTGAATTCCTGCTACTCAAGACTGTTTTTTTTGCTTCAAATTTCTCTTCAGGTACCCAGCACTAGAAAAGATTTTACAATGCCTGCGATTGGAGACCCAGATGCTTCACTGGCTAGAGTTGCCTGCGAGATTGGGTATCTCTCTTGCGTCCTGGGGTGCTACTACCTTTGTGGGGACAAGTTTCCTACGAGGACAATTGATTGCCATACATATCTAGAGGCAGGCTTGGCTTGTGTTGCAGCATGTTTCCTCTCACCAAATTTCATATTCCTAGCTTTTGACATGTTCGATCCATCGAACTCACGGCCTTGGAGTAGCAGGAGAATCTGATGCAATCAGTATGTGTGTGTCTCTACATATATATATATATATATATATATATATATATATATATATATATACACACTTGTTCTTCATGCTATTGATTTTCCAAGGGTAGCATTGTGTACCGTAAGAGAACTCTCTTTTTCAGAGGGTTGACGATGAATCTCTCCTTATATGTATAGCTAGAGTGAATGAATCCAGGACACAAATTTTTTTACACAAACAAGTACGTTTGGAATGTCTTGCGCGTTTCATGTTGTGCCATTGCTGCTTCGGCGATGCATAAACTTCTTTTTGTTGCTTGATCCAATGGAGTGCATATGCACTCGTGATCTTTCCAAGTTTCCATATTACATTTATAAATAAAGGCAATATTAGTGGACCTTCTTTGGTATAATTAATCAGTTTTATCAGAACAATGTATGATCGGGGTTAGTCGACCTGTTAGAAAAAAAGCCTAATTATGAATAATCCAGATTTAAAGTTGAGGAAAAACATATTGACTAGAAATGATGCAATCACACAACACAAATGAACAAACCACACATTAAGAAATTACTCACAGTTCTTGCGCAGTGAGTTGACGAACGCGTCGAAGAAGTAGTTGCAGATCCACCAAGCGGTCGCGTGTGTGCCGCCCAAAAACCTGATTACCGCCCCGTGCAGGAATGTTGCGGTAGTGGTTTCGGAGATCCCGCTTCCTCCAAGCCCGGTGCACGCCGAGGTCGAAGGTCGACGAAGCGCAGCAGCTAGCGGTCAGAACAGCGAACGCGTGGGAGATGAAGTGTATGTCTACCCTGTGTCCTAGCCACCAAGACGTCTCCTGTTTATAGGCTCCAGCCAACGTTTCATATTCCTCTCATCAATCAGACTGATAACCGGTCAATTGATTCAAACAGAAACTGTCACCTTTATCAAGCAGGCTGAAACTGCCTATTTGATTGCAGTAAATCTGTCACCATTAAGCAGTCGAAACTGAAACGTCATTGACACAGCACAAAAATTAAAATGCACCTGTAACAGCCAGTTGTACACGTACGCGATAATTTACGCGAAAATGCGCGGGCTGCGCGTGCATCAACAGTCTCCTTTTCTCTCACATGCATCTATTTTGCTATGATAGGAGACTCCCATATTTAAACAAGGCAATCTCTCCTTGTCTTGGCAATACGGGACTTTTATTGTGTATGATTTAGAATTTACTAAATGGGCCACATGGACCAAATTCCAACACGACCTTCTCGAGATCAGCCCTGCCTGCGTCGAAATCTGGCCAAAACCATCTGGTCCTGGTGAGCTGTTCTTGTGTACATGAACCAAGCTGTCGAAATTCCATTCCATGCCGTTTGGTCTGACAAAGCCACCAAAGCATGCTAATCTCTTCCACTTTGGTGCTTCTACGGTCTGACAAAGCCACCAAAGTGGAAGAAATTAGCATACCACGATCTGACAATAAGCATGACAAGATTAACTTAGATATTCATGTGACAAGTCCCAGATTAGCATGATGATACAAGATAGGAACTCCCCAAGGTTACTGAGGAAAAAGGAAAAAAAACAGGTGATTTCGCAACAAGCGTCTCAGCTAAATTTCGATTCTATGACGCTTGGTATATCAATTTCACAAACGGTGACCAAGAAAGATATCAGTATCATGTACGTCGGTACAAAAGGAGCAACGCATGATCATATTTTGCTCCAGAGGACAGAGAAACATTTACTCACTGCTACCTGATTTCAGCACGATACCTAAGAATCATTCACTTTCAAACGGTGCAATAGTAAAATGTTTTTCTATTGCTGTACAGTCATATGTGTAACCAGCAAAAAAGAAAGGACTGAATGGTAGCCCAAATCTTTCTCTTCCTCGGCAGCAAAATCTTATCCGACCCATCTCAAATTCTACCAATTCTCCTTCTTCCTGGACCTGTCAAAGAAAGCTGAATGAAATTATCACACTAGCAAAGATCATAGACATATTCGACTTGCAGTTGGAAGATATAAAAACTGTCACACTATACCAACCATTCTTTATGCACCCAGACAGTTTTCATAAACTACCAAAGTAATTTTTCAAGACAGGTAATGAACTGTTGAATTGTAACTTAATTTTGAGGGGGTTAACATAACAAATTTGAACTTCTCATTTTGTTTTACAAGTATCAACTGTAGTTTATAAGCAAAAAAAAACTGCGAAAATGATAACATAGTTTTCAAAGGATCATGTGCTACCTTTGGGAAGAAGGTCCTGAGCAGTTACTCCTCTTCAGAGTGGTGTCCATCTTCGGCATCATCTGATAGTGACTAAATTGGGAAGACATTTCTGTTGCACATGATAGATCGTATATGAGAAAAGGAAGATACCAAGCAGTAATAGCAGCAAGTATATATCAAAACTGTGCTCTTTCTATTATTTTCTTTGACAATAAAAGTGGGCACAAAATGTTTCCAGTCTTGTGACGAACAATCTCACACATAGATTCTACTTACCGGTCATCAGGAGAACTGGAATTCAGGACCATGACGCAACTGTTTATAACAAATTAGCAAACCTAAGGACCAATCTAACCTAGCATGACCTTAGGTGCACATGTCCACAGCTATTATACCTTATTTCCTGAAGCGATAAATTCTTGGAAACTAAATCTGAAAGGGGAGTACTCCACTTGTGCTAATTCATCTGATTTAAGCAAACATCGATCAGCATCGGTCACATTTTCATCACTGCTAATTTCAGAATGAATGTGCGCATATTGACATGCTAATAATTCCGCTAAACTGACTACAAGAATGGAGTTAACAGAAGATAATTTCCTACACAGACATCTTTGTAGTCTGTCTGTCTTCATCGTTACATAAAAATATAGAGGACAAGAAAGAATGGAAATGATAGGAATAAACCATATTATCAGCACCATCCAATCATTAACATGCCCAACATCAGCCTCAATTGGATCAAGATCAAACATTAGCAGACTCTAATCCCAATATTAACTAAATGAATCTTTGGCCTCTAACAATGCCGTGTCATATTCGGACAAAGAATCAGACGCGACAAATGAAAGACAGATGCTGACGAACCATCCAAACAGACGCAAATCTCCCACTGAAGAAATTGGTTTCAGGGCGCGAGACGCAAACAGAAGCAGTGAGAGGATACCACAATGGCGAAATTCCCCCAACCAGGAAATGACCCGCTGCTCAGCCAGGAAAGAACTCTCACCTTCGAGGACGGGCTGTCGCGGTCGCTGGCGCGAACCTCCTCCGAGCGCACGAGACGCGGCGCCAGCATTGCCACCCCAGGCCGCTCCTCGCCGCTGTCGATGCCGGGGCTGCGTCCGCGGACCGCCCACGCGGTGAGCACGTTCCCCAGCGTAGAAGCCGAGCTCAGCGTCGCACGCCTTGTCGCCGCCGTCCCCGTCCCCGCCCCCGCCCCCGTGACGACCGCGGTCGCGGCGCCGCTCTTGCGCTTCTTCCCGGGATGCTCCGAGGACGACCGTTTGTCGTCGTGGTCGCGGTCCCGCAGCGTCCCGAGCGCCCACGCCGCTCCTTGCGAGAAGCGTCGCATGGGGGAGGCCAGTTTCGCCCTCCCCCTCATCGTCGACGGCTCCGCGTCCTTGATCACCGCGGAGCTGCGGCGCTCTGGGGCGCCCTGAGGCGTGGCGTCGGTAGGCGGTTGCCCCCGCCCGTTCCCTCCCTCGGGATCCTCCTCGGGACCGCTTGCGCTTGGAGGCGCGTCGGTGCTGGGCGGCGGTGGCCCACTCCTGTCCCCACCCCCGCCTCCTCCTCCTCCTCCTCCTCCTCCACCGCCTGCGCCTGGTCGGCGCCGCCTGCGCCTTCGGGTCAGGAAGTAGTACAGCGCAACGGTACTCGCGACAGTTAGCAGCGCCGCAAGTACACCCTTCAGCAGGGCGGAGTAAATGCCAGTATCAGCTGCTTCGGCGGTGGAGCTATCCGCTAGCTCCCCGTCCTTGACTTCCGCCGGCAGAACCTTTGGCGCCTCCGTTGACGTCTTGCTGTGCTCCGACGAGACCTCGCCGCCCTGCGGCTTCTTCGAAGGCCACGGCAGGTGGTCGGTGACATCGGGCAGCTGCTCCCGGACGTACTCTAGGAGGAAGCCCTTCACCGTCCTCTCCGCCACGCGCCAGAGGGCGGCCACCACCGTGTGCGACACGGGCGGCGCCGGCGTGACCGCAAGCGACCCGGGCGGCGTGGCCGCCGTCATTTCCGTGGGCAATTGTTGGGTCCAGACTCCAGAGGCAGAGGGGGTAGGGCCCTAGGGGGTGTGTTGGGTCCGGGAGAAATAATCGGGTCTGGCAGTATTTTTTTTTATTGACATCATGTCGGACAGTCGGAGAGGGAGGCCGAGGCGGCGCGGAAGGAATAAATGTCGGTTGCAAAAAGTGGATGGTTAAATGCATGCAAAAAAAATACTAAATGAATTAATATTTGAATTTTTTTTTGACACCATTAGATTTTACACACCTTGAAGTATTTTTATTTTTTTTCAATTTTTTAAATTTGAATTTGAAAATTTTGGGTTGTACCTGTTGGGAACCGGCCGGTACTGCACTGATCATCATTTGCTGTCCAATACAACAACAACAACAACTTAGCCTTTTGTCCCAAGCAAGTCGGGGTAGGCTAGATATGAAACCCAAAGGTACCACCAACATAAAGACACGTAGAAGAAGTCATGGCTCAGGAACGTTGATGGCTAGTCTCCAAGCGCCCCTATCCAAAGCTAAGTCCTTGGAGATATTCCACTCCCTAAGGTCTCTCTTGACCGACTCATCCCAGTCGGTTTAGGTCGACCTCTAACTTTCTTCACATTGTCGTCCCGCTCTAGGACCCCACTACGCACCGAGCCTCGGGAGGCCTTCGTTGGACATGACCAAACCATCTCAACCGATGCTTTGGATCGGTTTCTCCTCAATTGGCGCCACCCCGACCCCCGTCCCGAATATCATCGTTCCGTACTCTATCCCTCCTCGTGTGCCCACAAACCCAACGCAACATACGCATCTCCGCCACACTCAATTGCTTTGGACATGTCGCCTTTTTGTAGGCCAACACTCCGCACCGTATAACATCGCCGGGCGAATCACCGTCCTATAAAACTTACTTTTTAGCTTCGAGGCACCCTTTTGTCACGGAGGACGCCGGAGGCTTGACGCCATTTCAACCAACCGGCTGAAATTCTATGCCTAACATCTTCGTCGATGTCGCCATCCTTCTGTAGTATCGAGCCTAAATACCGAAAAGTATCCTTCTTGGTCACCACTTGCCCATCAAGGGTGACGTCTCCCTCCTCACGCGTCGTACCGCTAAAGTCGCACCTCATGTACTCGGTCTTGGTCCTACTAAGTCTAAACCCTTTCGATTCTAACGTATGCCTCCACGGTCTAACTTCCTATTTACCCCCGCCCTACTCTCATCAACTAGCACCACATCATCAAGAAAGAGCATACATCGGGGGATATCACCTTGAATGTCCCTTGTGACCTCATCCATCACCAAAGCAAATAGATAAGGGCTCAACGCCGACCCTTGATGTAGTCCTATTTTAATTGGGAAATCACTAGTATCGCCATCGCATGTCCGGACACACGTCACCACATCCCTGTACATATCCTTGATGAGGTTAACATACTTAGTTGGGACCTTGTGCTTCTCCAGTGCCCACCACATGACGTGTCTCGGCACTTTGTCGTATGCCTTCTCGAGGTCAATAAATACCATGTGCAAGTCCTGCTTCTGCTCCCTATATCTCTCCATCAATTGGCGTATTAAGAAAATCGCCTCCATGGTCGACCTACCAGGCATGAACCCAAACCATCATTTGCTGTCCAATGCCAAATCCAAATGCAGGAATCCTACTGCGAGCCCAACTTCCGGACTTTGTCCACCTGGATGTGGTCTTGCTCTCCATCTGGCAAATTTGGAGGGCACGCAATGCCCGATCTTTGATCAAAAACACCTCACTGCAGTAGCAGTTCTGTGGCAAGTTGTTGACAGCACGTAAAGCTGGAGATGCAGATATAGGAACAAACAAACTTCGGTTGGACTGTTGGCTCTCCTTCCTTCTCTCTAGGACGTAAACATTCATTTGTTTCCACATCTCATGTAATAATCTCTACAATCTGTCAGCGGTTCCAGCGTGCAGCTCAGGTCTCTCAATTCTTCCCCCCTCCGTTGATGCCACGGGTCCATCGGCCATTGCTCAAGGCATGTTTGGTTTTGGCAGAGACGGTTTCTGGTTAATATTTTTTTTAAGCATAGGTTGCTGGTTAGTTCGGCCGCGCACTGTGCCCGGAAATCCTATATATCTTCCGGAAGTTAGGAATCAAACGAACTATAAAGCTCAATAATAGCCCAATAACGTGAACCCTAGCACCACCCTCTTCTTCCTCCCGACTCGATCCCTGAAGCCGCCGCCTGCCGCCGGCCTCCCCGCGCGCGTCGCCCGCCATTGCCGGCCTCCCGGAGCGCGCCCCTCCCGCGGCCTCCCACGCGCCCCAACGCAGCTCCTCGCGTGCTCCGCGGCACGCCATGGCCGGCGGGCCGCGCCTCCGGGGGGGAGTTCGCACGGTTGACGTCGGCGTGGGGCTTTGCCGGAGCTCGACTTGAGCTCGACAGCTGCAGGCCCGGCGCTACCACGCCCCGCGCGCTGGCGCGTCGAGCGCACGGTCACCACCGACCTCTCTAATTTTTTTGTATTTTCAAAAATGTTGGTAAACAAATGTTGGTGCCAAAATTGATGCAACATTTTTGTAAAATGTTGACGAAAAATGACTAAAAATGTTGAATTTTTCTAGAAAAGTGCTGTCCAACATTTCTGAAAAATGTTGTAAAATTTCGCAAAATGTTGACAAAAAATAGTTGACGAAACCAACATTATAATATTCTGAAAAAAAGTTGGAAGAAGTCTAAAAATGGAGAAAAATGTTGTCAAACATTTTTAAAATGTTGCAACATTTAAAAATGTTGACAAAAAATAGTTGACAAAACCAACATTCTTTAAAAATGTTGGAACATTTCTGAAAAATGTTGGAAGAAGCCTCCAGAAAAGTGTTGTCCAACATTTCTGAAAAATGTTGGAAGAAGCCTCCAGAAAAATGTTGACTAAAAAATGTTGGAACATTTCTAAAATGTTGACGAAAATTACTAGAAACGTTGAAAAAAAATGTTGTAACATTTCTAAAAATGTTGTAATTTAATGATTATTAAGTGGCCTGGTGGGAAAATGAAAAACATCATTAGATGGGTTTTAGTGGGCTGAAAGTTCACATGCTTATCTATCTTCCGGAAGCTATATAGGAGCTCCCCATGATGTGTGGCTGACTGCCCGCTGACCCACTAAACACACAAAAAAAAAATCAAAATTGATGGCAATTGATGCATAAATACATATGTCCACATCTTTAGAATTTTGATACTTTTAACGAACATATGTAAGAGCAACTCCAAGAGTCTATAAAAATCACTAACTATAATCTTGATTTACGTACTATATAAAATGAAATAGCTAGCTAAAAGTTGTTGAAATCCTACAACCTCTCTAAACCGAACTCTCTATATGCTCCACCACCCGTGTGTCCCGCCTGTCATATCAAACTCTACTATCTCCACGGGGGATAGCTAGCGAAGGCTCAAGTGTAGCTAGCGGGTGTTTGGTTCTATGTTGAAATGCTATATTTGTTGATTTTTTTTATTTTTTAACTAGTCAATAACTAATCTCCTGGAGTTCCTCGGTTTAGACCTGGCCCATTTGGCCAGCCAAAGGCCAAACATCACCTCGCACTTTGGTCGGCGAAATGTGTTAGTATGTCTACACCGGCAAATGTATTTCCCTCCGGATTTCGTAATCAGCTGCAACTGAAACTTTAACTGTATATACACGTATACAGTTACCAAGAATACCTCAAGTCCACCAAATTTGACAGCACTAATCCAGATACACGAAAACACTGAAACAACCTACAGCTATTATACCTGCGACAAACCAACTCATTTTCATGCTTCCTGTTACAACGAATGCGAAGCAACAGGCACAACGATGAACAGTAAACTAGCCATTTGTAAAAAGGAGCAACGAGCATGTATCATCTATCAGTCCTTTTGCCTCTTCCTACTAGGGATGCAAGCGGCGCGGGCCAAGCCGCCGGCCCGCTAGGTCAACTTGTGCCGCCAACTCCCACTAACATGCAAACAAACCCACATAACACAAGCGGGCTAATGCAGGTAAACCGCTCAACCCACGTAATCCCGCATACCCGCCCCGCATCGCATCTCTCCGCAGCTGGCTGCGTCGCCACCGGCTCCTCCTGCTCTGCGCCAAGATTGCCTTGTTGGCGCAGCCTCCTGCGGCCGGCGCCCGTGTTCGTGCCTATGCCTGGCACGAGGACATGCCCACCAACATGGCTCGACCATTGGACGGGATCTTGTGATGCGCGCTGGCTAGGATTTCCAGTTTGCAGTCAAAGCTCGCTCTCCTCTTGCACTCTGTCCCATCATGTGTGCTCTGTTTTCGTTGATGTTCCAACTAGGGGGCTTCATCCCTATAGCCTACTACCTAATGATGGTGTTTAGAACGGATCGAGCATCTCGTTTGCAGTGCATTAGCAAGGCTGTAAGCCTGTAACTGACGCATCTCAGTTTCATTGGGTTATTTCTTTCTTTAACCGATCTTCCTTCTTTGTATGAGTCTCCGGTCCGATGACTCCAAAATGCTTTCTCGCCGAAGCAACGCTTGATGCCGCGATCTATTGTTCTTTGCGGTTTTGTTCTTCTTTGCATCGAGATCATGTTCTTTATGCTTTGCTCTTTTCTTTTTCCATTTGATGGTGGTATGCTTGCTCTTCGATCCCGATCTTCTTGCTGGTCCGTCAAGAAGGAAGAATTTCATGTTCTTCGGATCCTCTAAACTCGGGAGTTGCATGAATAGCATATCACCATTGAGTACTTGCTGCTATTTCAGTTCCAATTTTTGGTATTACTGATGACAGCAATTGTACATAATTTAAGTATAAGACATTAAGACTATAAGAGTTATTAGCTGTTCTTCAAATGCTTGTCTGATGAGCTGTCATCGTTGGTAAATTGATCTGCCGAGCTTTCGGTTTTCTCCATGCTTGCAAACTCAATAAGCTGTTTTCTTATGTTGATGTCTTGCTGGTATGATAGAATTGTAACTTTGACAATGGCAAAAAGAAATTTTTTTATTGGCATCATGTTGAACCTGAATGTTCTGAACCTCGTCAGATAGAATTGATCTGGTACAATCTTCAGTCCAAGCAAAAGAAGGTAATGCAAATCGCAGCTACGGAGGGGGAGAGAACTCAGTTGCCTTTCATGATGGCGATCGGTGAGGCATCACATCAGCGATTTGGAACGATCTCTCCTGAACGGTGGCCGCAGACTCACAACAGCTCTTAAGTGGGTTTATGTTAAGTGGGTTTATGTGGGTTGCCGCTGAATCCCGCATAACGCTTACGGGTTTATCTGGGTTGCTGTTGAAACCCACTTAATCCATGCAGGTTATGCGGACGTGGGGCGGGCTACCCGCAGCCGCCCCATTTACAACCATACTTCCTACCACCACATAACACCACGCACGCACGCACAACAACGTTCTAAACAAATTCACATCTGCTACCTGCAATGGGGGAGTATGTTTCCGATCTTCATCAGACTGGTCAGCGAGCGCCTTCTACTGCCTCATTTTCTTCGAGCTGCAGTCCGGGCACTTGTAGTGCTTTATGTGTTCCGCTCGGGCGGGGGTGATCCGCACACACTTGCCGTGGAACCACCTCTCGCATATGTCGCAGCCAATCCAGAACTCGTTTGAGTTGTAGAGCCCGCCGCAGGTCCCACAGAAGGTCTCGTTGTGCTCCTCCTCGTCGTCGTCATCGTCATCATACTCCTTGGCAGGCGGAGCTGCTGCTCTGGAATTCTTCACGTGTCCGTCGCTTCCTCTCTGAACAAGCAACATCGAGCTCCTTTCGGGTTAAAATTTGAACATAAGAACCTGGATTCTCAGATTCTGAAACCACACTTCAATATTAGCTATTGGTAAGATGAATGCGGAACCTTTGACGAGTGTCTGGACTTGCCGCTGCTATCAACACCAGACCTATCTCTGCTGTGTTTCCTGTCCGAAAATGCTTCAAAGACAGATGGAAGATCACTGACCATGCTGAATAAGCGCTTCCTGAAGAACAAAAAAGGAGCAAATCATCGAATCAGAGGCTGCAGCACCTTCTCACAAACTTGACAGGTAATTTCTTATTAAAATCAACTGTCTAGTGTGGATCATAATTAGTCTCTTACTGTTAGAAAAATAAGGATGTACTTCAGCACACAACACATCTTCAGACAGAGAATTACCAATTTGTTAATTCGAAAACGAGTTGTGTTGTCGCTGTTTAGGGTATGAACAGCACTGAAGAAACTAATTAGGTTTCTAGGAAACAATATTACAATGAACATCCCGAGACAAAAAGAAAAATTAGTCAGAACAACATTATCATGGCTGGTAGAATGAGACAGTATAAGAATACTGCAGGTCATAATCTTTTTGCTCAAGAGATGGAAATACTGAGAAACTCAGAATTTTAAGCTCCACTATCAACAACAGAGAACAGGCGTACGGTGGGAAAATAGTGGCTTAGCCTAAAAGACAAAAGAATGCTAGTAGTTATAAATTAAGATACAAAAGATGATACATCTATTCCTTCCGAAAGAGTTTGAGCTAAGGTTGCACGAGCAAAAATAAGCAATGTGAAGGTTCTGGAAAATGTTTTGGAATTGGAAGTTATATGGGCAGAGCTGCTTAAAGCAGCAGCCAGAAAAGGCACACACAACACTGTATAGGCATAAAATTCTCTGTGATTCTCATATGTGGAAACTTGCAATAGAATGAGAACAAAATGAGCTCTCTCAAATAGCAAAGGAGGTTGAAACATCATCTGAATCTCAACCTCAACATTTAAATTCTGAGAATAAGAACATGATAGGCCCAAGAGATATGCAAAGAAACAACCAATTTTTCGATTACACAATGAAAAGTATTTTCAATAATCCACTAAATTTTGCATATCTTTTTCAACCTTTTCCAATTAGCTAACATTATTTCCAGGCAAGCATACAACAATTGAACTAGCAAGCAAGATGCTCTGCAATAATAGTTTAAGGCATCAATATTATACAAGGGTTTCCTTTTACCATGTTGTTTTGCAGTTTGGTCAAATTATTTTTGTATTTCCCATCTTAAACATTGTGTCAACCAGTAAATGACAGCTTCTCCAACCACCATGAATACACCTTTCATCAAAGAAATAATTACCCTACAATTAAAATGTCAGCATGCGTTCAGAAATGGATGGCCCAGCATCAATGTAGAAGAGGACTTCAGGCTAGTACATGCCTTTCAAAGCTTTGGTTGTAGAACTTGTGTCATTATTCTTTGAAACAAAAATAGGATTGACATTAGAACTCATAGGATCGATGAAACATTCAATTCTAGAGCCACATAAAAGCACAAGATCTCCAACTTTTCTACATGATTTCAGTGCGCAAAAGGACCTAGAGTTTGGCACCCCATAATGAATTGATGGGCCCATGGTATTGGAAATAAATATATCCCACCGTATGAAATGTGTTATCATGAGATGTTTAAAGTCTCGTGATTCTGATTGCACCTTGTAGCATGAACAAAAAGAAAAAGTAAGGAGAACAGCATGCAAAGGTACCGATAAAGTAAAACTCATCCCCAAAGCATGAACCCTAATTCACTCAAAGGAAACAAAAAAGAGGAGCACACACCAAACATGTGCACATGCGAACACATGCACGAAGTGAAACAAACAAAATGAACACGCATATCCCACTATCAAGTCACCTAACAAACAAACAAACAAACTGATTCACCAAAATGGAAAAGATTGAAGTTAACAAAGCAACTGTCACAGGAAAGAGAGAACAAGCATTTACTCTCTTAACCAACTCGAGGGGACAGCTTGAAAGAGCGAATCGAATTCAGAGTGTACAGTGGGGGAATAGCATTGGTACCGATCGTTGGCGTTGAGGCGGGCGCCGAAGAAGAAGGCGACTGAAATCAGCCACGAGTCGGAGTGTACTGCGACGAGCGAGAGCCAGTCCCGGCGTTGCATGCCGTCGCGCGCGAAGTTGATGCCCAGCGCCGGCTCCGGCATCTCCGGCGGCACCTCCTCCGCTGGCGGCGCCACCGACCAGGTCCCGTTGGGGAGGCCGTACAAGCACAAATTCTCCTTGTCTGCGTGGAGGAGAGGGGCAGGAAAAACCAATCAACTCATCCCCCCAGCCCAGATCGACCACTCCACGCACGCACCCGAGAACAGCTCGCCGCGGATCGATCTCACTCACCTGGGTCGCAGGCGCTGTAGAAATCGTCCACATCTGCACCAGCAACGACACGATAGGCGAGCCCAGCGTCAGATCTGCGAGCTTCTCAAAGCGCTGCGGCGAGGCGAGGGGGGGTGCGGTCGTTACCGGAGGTGAGGGCGCGGACGAGGCCGGCGCGGCGCGCGGAGAAGTCCTTGTAGATTTCCTCGACCGAGCGCGGGTTGGAGGAGATGGACGCGGGGGCCATGTCCATGCGAAGGCACGGGCCGTCGATGCGCGCCCGCGCCGGCAGCGGCGGCGTGCTCGGCCGGAGGCGGCGGGGACACGGGCAGCTGCTCCGCGGCCGACGAGTCGAGCGCGCACACACACAGACACACAGGAGTTGGATTCGGCCGGCGTTGCTTCCTCGCCTATCTTTTTATTATTATTACACCCGGCCGAGGCAAAAGGCTTCGTTTGTTTCAGTCACGCATCGCGCGACCCGCGCGAGGCGATGCCACCTCGTTTGACGCTGACACTGACACGATGGGCCAGAAGCTAGGGCTCGTGCCGACCCCACGTGGAAGTGAGATGGCAACTAGGGTGCGGCGGCTAGGAGGGCGCGGACCCGGATAGGCTGCTGACCTGGCGACGATAGGGTAGGGCCCGGGTCAAGCACAAACCTGGGCCCGTACTGCGACCCGCGCGGGCCATTCCGCGCCGGGCCCGTTTCAGAATCAGATCGCGGTTTCCACTTTCCAGTTTTACACTGCTCCGCTGATGCTCGCGGCAGCAGGGACGCCATCCGGTCCGTCGATCCCCCTCAACAACGGCTCATAACTTCACAGGACAAATAGTCCGCTTCACCGTCGGTATTCAGCTGCACAGTACTGTACAACAAACAGAGCAGTCGATTCCAACCATTGCTTCACCGACACGCGGCCGGGTTTAACAGCAGAATTCCAGCAACACCCCACGATGTCAATGCAGGGCGATAGGTAACATCACACTGACAAGCAGTTTTTAGAATTCAAATTTAGATGCTTCTCAACAAAACTAATGGCCATACAGGGTACTGATGGTAAGGCTCATCTAGACATAACTTAAAGTTCTGATATGAGAGAGCCCTTCAGGTGTGCGCCACAGGCCAAAAAACATTACAAGTTTCATCAGGGTGACAAAGGGACAGGTTCTTAAGATCTCGGCTTCTCCTTCTTCTCCTTGAAGAGGGCGAGCAGGGAAACACCAGAGACCTTCACCACCTTGAAACGGACACCGGGAATATCTCCCACGGCGTGACCCTTACGACCAAACCCAGCAATCAGGACCTCATCCTACAACAGAGACAAGGAGTGCCATAATTAACAGTGAACCATGATTGTGCCTATTACTTGAATGCCAATGAGTGGTAGAAATACAGCTTACATTTTCCTCGATGTAGTTCAAGCAACCGTCGTTAGGCACGAATGCAGCAATCTTCTTCCCATTCTTCACCAGCTGGACACGAGCACACTTACGGATAGCAGAGTTAGGCTGCTTAGCCTCAATGCCACTGCAGTTGAAGTAGATCTGTCAGGTATTCTATCAATTTGGTAATTCGTAAGAAACTTGCAGCTATCATTTCTCAAACTCACATCTTTTCAAGGACGATTCCCTTAGCGTGAGATGAACCGGCAAAGGGCTTCTTCCACTCGTTGCCAAGATGGCTCTTCTTGTAGGCTTTGTCAGCCCATCTCTGGTTCCTTCTGTGGGTCTTGAGCTTGCGCCCAGCTCCCATACCACGTGTCTTACTGCAAGAGGATTATGAACATCAGCATTCATGGAACGTTTGTGAGCACCAATTGCAGCACATGAAACTCAACCTCAAACATTTTCAATTATAAACATGCAGCTAAGGAACAAAATTACTTCCTTTCTTCAAAGTCAACAAACACAGCAAGTGGAGGCTATATTCCACAATGAACATTTGCCATTATAAACATCAAGAAATAATACAGCTACAAAGTGCAAAGTACTGCTTTTTTCAATGTGCGCCATATTCAACAGTCGTCTGCTAAAGCTCAATCTGTGGACTACCAGGCTTGAAGCAGAGTACAAACTGTGCCGCTTAATGCTTGAACTCCATTTATCGACTAAAACATCTACTTTGGAATAAATTTCTTGGTGACAACTAAATTATGGGCCTGAGTAGTTTGTTGGCACAAAGCTCGACTTCAATAAAAGGACGACACCCTAACATATGATTTTATTTGTGGCAACCAGAGCAAAATAACAAGAAAATATCAACATTTCTATGATCGCTCCAAATAAACCAATTTGGTAAATAAAACAAATCATTGTGCATATCACACAATTGATAGTGACCGTATCACAGTATATGTGATACCTTATAACACTCAAATGCTCAACAAATGAACATGTTATCATGTTCCAGTTAGCCCTAGAACCACACTAGTACTACTAGCACCTCCAATTACGAGGGAATTTGTCCATATGAAATGTGAAAACATATCCAATGTAACTTTAACAGATTCCACAGTACAAGTTTGGTGGTATGCAGCTTTCTAAGTAAGAAGAAACAAAATCAAACCGCAACAGAACATTAAACTAATATCTGGATCCCTGTATTTAGTACACAATTAAGTTGTATGAACAGGAATAGACTATTATTAAGCACAGAAAAATAGAGATTGTTGTGTTCGATATACAAAAAGTTAGGAAATAGCAGTAGATAATATTATTTGCACTTAGCATTTCAGACCCACCATACAGTTAATGCACAGCATCAAGTATTTACATCAGCAGTTCAAGGAAGACTAGTATAAGCAGAAGTACAATGCATGATGGGTGACAGAGGCTCAAGACGGACGGTAAGCATTTTAGACTAAATAGTTGGTGCAAAATTTCAGTTATTACAGAAATTAGAAACGTGATTAGAATTGAGCACGCAACGATGGAAACTGAGGAGCTCAGCTACGAATCATGCATCTAATAAGGCAACAGACCGCTGCCACCACCGAGAAATGCATGGTTCGTGACTCGATAAAACCCAACACAGGAAGCAGAGGCTCGGTAAGCGGGGCAGTTCGCACTAATCCAATCTTCTTCCCGCAAGCATTCAGCAAAATATTTAAGAATCGACAAGCAGTGAAAGAAACACGCTTCGCAAGGTAATCAGGTGATGTGTTGAAACGCTGGCACCTAATAGATCTGGGAAAGCATCAACAAATTTCTAGGAATAGCGCCCAACTTCTGTGAAATCAGATCTAGAACACAACGTGTTCAATTACCCCATGCTGGAAGGGCGAAGGTGACGCCTAGCTCGTAGCGGGAGTAGGCGGCCGACGGCGAGGGCGCTGGAGCTAGCGGCGGCGGCGGCGTAAGGGTTTGGATGCAGGAGTGGGGCGAAGCGTTTATATCCCTTCGGACCTGGCTGGACGGACTAGTGAGTGTAACTGGGCTAAGGGCCTTTGTGGTCGATTAATATGGCCCATTTAATTTGCATTTTGGGTCACAGATCCCCCAGCCCATAATGTGCTCGTAAATTGTCCACATATGTTTGGACCGATAAGGCCGTGTAAAGAGTTATCCAGCCCAAACAAGAAGAAGTAGTCAAGAACACCCAGAAAGAAGAAGAAGAAGAAACAAGTCACAGCACAGCTCGTTGTTTTTTCAATCCCGCGACCCAATCAACCATCCAAGTCGTCGCAAAAAACAAAAAAAAACGGCCACAAAATAAAGCCGCTAATTTGCTTCAGCGGAGAACCATCAAATCAGTGCCGACTTTCCAAACGAACGGAGAAAGCAAACCCGACTGGAAAACACACATGCATCACGTGCCAGGACCGTGAATCAAACAAGCAAAGCGGAATACCGTCACGGCGCCGTGTGATCCTCTGTGTTTTAGACTGGTAGCACTCGTCATAATCCAAATGCATCCCCTAAAAGAGAATATTCCGCCTAGTCATCGAAATTTCGCCGCACCCGTCATCCTCTAAATCTCCTACTCCATACCAACCAACACCTGCGGGCCCCACGAGTCATACTCATTTTCTCGCACCCTCTCCCCTTCTCTCTCCATTCTATCTCCACCTACCCCCGACGCCTCCTCCCCCACCGGCGATTCGTGCTCGCCCGCCCTGTCGCCCGCTCCTCCCCTCCCCCCACCCGGCGGCGGACGGCGGAGCTCGCGCGTGCGAGAGAGTCGTGCCTACGCCTCCCCCGCCCCCCCGTCCCCCCTCGCTCCCTCCCCACACCCGCCGCGGAGCTCCGGCCATCTCCACCACGCGAGCTCGTCCTCCCCTCCGGATCCATGTCCGGATCGACCGGCGGCCGCGCGGTTCGGCACATCTCCCCACTCCACCGCGTGGAGCTCCTCATCCCTCCCATCGGCGGCGGCGGCGCTCGAGCTCGCGGCGCGGCCGCAACCCCCCGCCGCGACCTCCTACTCCGGTGCCCGCCCCCCCCTCTCTGTCTCTCCGCCCTCCGGCCCCGCAGGGCGGAGCTCACGGCGGCGGCGGCGAGCTCCTTGCGACGAAGAGGGAGGCCGCGCGGCACGGAATCTTGGGCGGCGGCCGGCGAGCTCCCGGCTCGGGGAGATGTGTGAGCGTCACGTCCACGACGACGGAGGCGGGGGCGACGACGGCGACGACGACCTCGTGCTGTCGACTCCGTGCTCCGGCGGATCCGCGGCCCGGAGCACGGCGGCCGCCTCGGCTCCTCCCGCGCGCACGGCGGGGCCCCTTCCAGGCAAGGCGGAGATGGCTGGTGCACCCTCCCCTACTCCCCTCCTCTCCGTCGACGCCGACGTCTTCTCTCTCTGCTGCCCGGTGTCTTCTCCCTCTCTTCCTCTCTTGGCGCGGAGCAGCAACGGTGATGCAAGGTGGGGGCGCCGCGGGGGCGTAGCGCACGCCGAGGGCGCGTTGTATTTGGGGTTCGTCGGGATGGAACGGGACGTGCAGTAACCTTTGGCGTCTCCCGGTGCGGGAGAAAAAACACCAAAAGGCGTATGCCACGCTCCACCGTGTCCCGTGGCGTGCCCTTTACCGCGCCTAGTGCTACCAGTCTTACGGAGTGGCATCTTGTCACTCAGGACCGGACGGGACTAGCTAAGAGCAACTCCAGTGGGGGCCTCTATATGGGCCTCTACTCCAAAATTTGGAGGTTTTGGGCAAAAAATCAACTCCAACAGAGCCTCTAAATGACCCTCCATTTTTGAGGCCCCTCCAAATCTCCCTTCCAAGCCTCCATTCTTGGAGGCCCTCTACTCCCCCCTCCAAAATGTGGTCCCACCATTTTTATTATTTTTCCTTTTTTATTTACCTTTTCCTCTCTTCCTCCCGTATCTCTCCCGCAAGACCTGACCGGCGTAGGTACCCAGCGGCGGCGGCGCGTTGTGTGCTGTCATCTTCGAGGCCCCTGAGGAGGACGTCGTGCAGTACCCCGCCGCCGTGGACGTCGTCGTCGAGCACCCGGCCCGCGGCAAGCCGGGGCGCGTGCGCCGGCTTCGCCTGTTCGGCTCGACATGGCCGCCCCTCCCGGCCGGGGCCTCAACCCGACGTCGTCACGCTTCCAAACCCCGGCCGCCACGGGGTCGTTGCGGCCTCTCGGCCGGCCCGCCGCGCCCTCCGCCGTGCTATACCCGACCGCCGCGACCTCGTCGGCCTCGCGCGCTCCCCCCGGACTCCACGACCTCGCGATCCGCCATGCGCTTCCCCACCACCGGCTCGCGTGCTCCCGCGCCATTCGCACCGGGGAGTGCGAGGGCCCGACGGCCGACGACGAGACATGGGCGGCGGCCGAGGCCCGGACGGTGACTCCGCCGTGGCATCCGCGTCGCCCCCGTCCTTCGCCGCCGGCCGACGAGGCTCCTCGCACTAGCCGCCGAGGCAGAGCACCGCCACGATTTCCCGGCAGCAGCGTCTTGCCTCAAGTCCGTGCTGCGCCCACCCCACGCCACTGCGCTCCTCCCGCTTGCCGAGGCCCGGGCGCGGTTCCAAGGAGCACTTTGACTCCATGGGTTGGCAAGGGCGGTGGCGAGCTGGTGGTGTTCGACCGCTGCGTCGTGCTCCCGTGCTTCCGCCGCCGCGGCGGTGCGGCCGCTCCCGCCGGCAGGCCCGCCCTTTGCCAGGCCGTCGGCGGCAGGGGATCGTTCTCTGGGCGCCAGTCGATTGGCTCTCGCCGGTGCGTCCGCCCTTTGCTTCTGTCACGCACGGTGACTACCACAGGTTCCACTACCCATCGGCCATCGTCCCCTGCCGCAGCGGCAGCACCCCTTACCTGATCAATCAAATCAAATAGTACGATCACAGGAATCGATCTAGGAAATCGTCGAGTCCTCGGGCAGAAGCCCAACACGAACGCTGATCAGAAGCTCCAGGTTGTAGCAGGTGTCATGCTTCTTCCCGTCGTAACTCCAGAACTAGAAGCTGCGACCGTTCTTGCACGATATCGTCTAATATACCTGCTCGACAAAGTAGAAGAAATCGAAGCGCTCGCCGGCGCCGTCGTCGTAGGTGCGGAGCAGCCCCGTGAGGGAGAGCCTCCTGCTGTTCCGGTCCCGGAGCTCGAGCTCGCGCTACTCCTCGACGCAAGCAGCGCGGCTCGCGACCTCGCGGGCCGGGCGGCGGAGTCGCGGAGGCGGAGATGGCGGGCGGAGGTGCGCGACGGCGGCGGGCGGATGAGCGAGCGAGTCAGCGACGGAAGGAGGACGCCAGGACGGGGGGATAAAATGTTTCGGTGGGGTCCACATCAGAAATAGAGGCCCAAATGGAGTTTCTTGCTGGAGTTGAACTTAAAGTTTGAGCCTTCATTTTTTGCAGTTGGACCTGCAAATGAGGTTTGGAGGCTTTAATTTGAAGGTCCTTGCTGGAGGTTGCTCTAAGCAATCTCCGGTCAGACGAGAACACCGTCACGTCGAGATCGATCCGGAGCCGTGCGTGGTTGGCGCGCAACCGATCCCGTCGCGATCCGGCCGTAATAATAATAAGCCACGGCCGCACCGCACGGGCTCGCCGCTCCCCCCGCCCCACCCACCCGCGCGCATTTGGTTTCCCGTCTCCCCGCGACGCACGGCACGGGCGCACGGCGCGCCAGCGCGAGGCACGGGCCAAGTACATGTACACTAGCCTGCCGCTGCCGCTGCCGCTGCCGCTGCTGGAGTGTGAAGTCTGTCTGAAGACGCGAAGGCAGCAGCCATTGCTTTCACTGACCACCACCAGGCACCAGCAGCAGCACCAGGGAGGGGACGCGTACGCCGTCCATTCAAGTGAATGCACTGTGCCGGCCCCGGCCGGCGCAAGGCAACGCAAAGCCACCGGTGGCGCTGTCGCCGTCGTCACGAGCGCTCGCCTCGCCTCGCCGGGTCGGCCGCGGCCGCGCGCGACGCCGACCCACACCCACACAGCACCGCACCAGCGATGGGACGGCACGCACGTACGCACGGCACGCGGTACGCAGGCAGGCAGGCAGATCCCGCCGCGCGCGTGTTTTTTCCCGCCGGGCGGGCACTGTTCCGTCCGCCGCCCCGCCGGCGCATTTCCAGAAACGAAAGCGAACGGCAGTCGCACGGACAGGGGTACCTGCGGCGCGGCGGGGGACGGACGACTCGTCGAATAATTGCGAGCGGCCCATGCGCACGCACGGGCCCCGCGCGCTCCCCCGGCCGGCCCCCTGTGAGGCTGACCTGACGGGAGACGGGTGGTGCTGGTGCAGCACCGCAGGCACAGCACAGTCCCAGCACGGGCCAGCAACTGTTGAATCGATGGATATGCATGGTTCAGAACCGTTAGGGGCTGGGCTCGAGGTGACAGCAAGATGTGGATGCTGCAGCAGCAGCCAGCAGGAGTTGCAAGTTGCAACCCCGCTCGTGCATCTCGTGCTCTGCTCGCTCGACGCGGAGACCGCGCGTTCGCGGTGGTGGCCTACGGAGCCGCGACTAGGAGAGCAAGCAGGCTAGCAGCAGCAGTGTAGTGTGGCCGCGCGGTCAGAGCCGAGCACGCCCACGACCACGACACGGAACGCACGGCGCGGCGGCGCCTCGACGGACGGGGGCGGGGGGCGGGGGGCGGGGCGGCGGCATTGACCACCGTTGGGGGCCAGGCCAGGGCCCCGGGCGGCGGCCGAGTCAGGAGGAGGGCTCAGCTCGCGCCGGGGGCACACTACTACTGTGCGGCGGGATTAGTCTGGGGGATGCCGATTTTGTCTGCCAATAATGCGCCTTTAAATACTACACTACTCTAGCTAGTGTGCTGCGGCTGCTGGTACGGTGACGGTCCGCTGCTTTGTTCGCTCGCTCGCTCGCTCAATATAAAGTACCGGCCGTACGATCAACAGGAGATGATGATCGTGGCCGCCGGTGCGCTGCGCATTATTGCCGTCGGGGGCCGCCGCCGGCCGGGGATCTCGGTCTCCTCCTCATCCGCACTCGGTTGCTGGTTGGCCACTGGGCGTATGGGAGCCATCGGACCAGCCAAACTCCCGCGTCCGCCCGTTTTGATTCGTGGGTTTTCGTCAGTGCGGTCGTCGGCTTTACGATGAAGAAAGCCGCGGTGAATCGGTGCCACGGCCAGTTTTTTTTTTTTTAGAAAAACTCTGTACTAACTTTGCTCGAAGTGGCCTACTACTCCCTCCGCCGTCACGTCGTCTGGAGAGTGTCGCCGTGAGTTTTCATGCTACAAGCTTGATCGAATTCGTAGAAAAATACGTGTAACATTTGTGTCTCGAAATAAATTTTATATAAAACACGATTCCAAAATCTATGTAACGATATTAGTATTGCACCACAAATATTAATACATATGTATGTATTAGTCAAAGTTGTTTCTCAAGAAGCGAAAACGGCACTCTTTTGAAAAACGGAGGGGGTATTTAAGATTCACGAGAAGTTTAAAAAAACTAATATGGCACGCTGATCGTAACTATTTAAAGTACAACTTGCATATATTAAAATATATTATCTGTACGACAACTTAAATCTACGTTTTAATAACGTCTACCGCACGCTCGGCGCTATTTAATTTAAAAGGACCGACTTTTACTTTTACGTTGCAACTATAAAGCGCAGATGACGATTGCGTCTGTTGTCGAAACATGACCTTCATTCCACTAGTCATATTGGAACGTTATCGTACCTAAAAAGCTGACTTGCCCACACGATATTTTAGCTTACTTGTCAAGAAACCAGATATTCTAATGGTTGTGTACCACATTTGTGATACCATGTTTTGTAGCCAAACTCCACTCAACCGAATTAGAAAAGTATTATTAGAACTATGATGCTTAAGAGATTGATACATAATTATAACCACCACGACAGAAGTAGAAACCACACAAATTCTGAACCACTATTTAAAAAGCGAAATACTAAAACATGGGAACAAGCTAAAAGAAAAACCCACGCGGACAGTTTCAGCAGTGCATCTAAAAACCATGGCAAACAGAGCCCCTCCTCCGCCTCCGGCGAGCCGCCGCACGACACGTTAACCACCGTGGCGGAGGCGCGCGTGCCCGTAGCGAAGCTCCATTGCACAAAAATAGTTTACCTTTGATACCCTTCACCCTCCTCGACGTCCTATCTCCCTTTCCTTTTCTCCCACTGCTCCCCTACCCTTTCTCTCTCTCTCTCCTCTTTCGTCCTCCTCCCCATGGCCACCACCACCACCACCCGCTGCTCCTCCTCCCACCTTGCTACTTATCGTGTCTGCGCTGCTCCTGCTCCGGCGCCATAGAGGCGTAAGCGCACGTCGATTGGTCGAGCCTGCCGATCGAGCTCGAGGGCGGGCCGAGAGTCACGGCCGGAGCAGGAGGTGTGGGTGGTAGCAGACTGACTGGCTGGTGAGTTAAGGCTTGAGCTGGAGGAGGAGGGTGGAGGCTTTTCGCTCCGCCGGGCCCCTGATCGGAGATGGTGCTGGATCTCAATGTAGCGTCGCCGGAGGACTCGGGCACGTCGAGCTCGTCCGTCCTCAACTCCGGGGACGGCGGCTTCCGGTTCGGCCTGCTCGGGAGCCCCGTCGACGACGACGACTGCTCCGGCGAGATGGCGCCGGGCGCCTCCTCGGGATTCACGACGCGGCAGCTCTTCCCGCCACCGACTCCGCCGACCGAGCCGGAGCGGGCGGCGGCGCCGGTGCCGGTCTGGCAGCCGCGCCGCGCTGAGGATCTCGCCGTGGCGCAAAGGCCGCCGGCAGCGGCAGCGGCCGCCGCCGCGAAGAAGACGCGGCGCGGGCCGCGGTCGCGGAGCTCGCAGTACAGGGGCGTCACTTTCTACAGGAGGACGGGCCGCTGGGAGTCTCACATCTGGTACTCAGCCTCTGACCTCGCCTGCTTCGTCGTAATTACCATCTACTAATTCATCTGCTCATGGAGTTCTTAATCACTTTCTTCTTTTTTCGTCTTCTTCCTCTTCTTCTTCTGCTGCTGCTCCTCCTTGATTTCGGCAGGGATTGTGGGAAGCAAGTCTACCTAGGTGAGCGCTCCGGTTCTAGTTCGAGCTCGAGCTTCTATTAGCTGTTGACTAGTCTTCGTGCGTTTGATTTGGTTTCGATGTGCTGATGCTGTTTTATCAGGTGGCTTTGACACTGCGCACGCAGCTGCGAGGTTAGGGAGGTTTTGCTGGCTTGAACTCGATTCAGTCTGCAGTTTGATCATCAGTGTGCGGAAATGGTAATATCGGATCACGCAGGGCATACGATCGAGCTGCGATCAAGTTCCGGGGGCTCGAGGCCGACATCAACTTCAGTCTGGGCGACTACGAGGATGATCTGAAGCAGGTAATGGTTGCGTCAAATGGCTTCTACAGTTTTCCCATGATCAATAGTCACGCCGTGGATTGATGGGTGTGCTTTTCAGATGAGAAATTGGACCAAGGAGGAGTTCGTGCACATACTCCGCCGGCAGAGCACGGGGTTCGCCAGAGGGAGCTCCAAGTACCGTGGCGTGACGCTGCACAAGTGCGGCCGCTGGGAGGCGAGGATGGGCCAACTTCTTGGCAAGAAGTAAGCTGGCAGTTAAATTCGACCTTTGCCTATAGTAGCTAGTGCTTGTTATTAAGCTTATAGTTCAAATGCTTTTATCCGTAGTTATGAGCAAATTGTGTATGTGTCATTGGGCTTAAGCCTGATCAAGCAACCCAATATATGATCACAGTAGGTGCTTGAGGCTTTCAGTGATTGTAAGGAGTACAACTTGAAGATTTTAGTTTGGGTCAGTGCAGCTATAATCGATGGTACTACTAGTTGTTACTTGTTAGTGTGTCTCTGTTATATTGGTGACAGATGCACTTCCCCCCGCTCAATTGGTCTTCCATGGCACATTGGCACCTAACAATGTGACACAGATCTATTTGCAGCAACCACTAGATTTCACATATGTACAATTGCAGACAATTCAGTTCTTGCACCTTTTAGCCAAGGAGCATATTTGTCAAAGTCTACTAGTCTAGGCATCCATCTCTTGAAACACGTCTCTGAACTGGAATTCACACGCAGGTACATCTATCTTGGGCTCTTTGACAGCGAAGTTGAAGCTGCAAGGTGCTCCTTTTCTCTAAGGGCACGCCGAATTTATCAGTTCAATTAACGTTGCTGACTTCCATGCTTGTTGGATTTGGTAGGGCATATGACAGGGCAGCCCTTCGCTTCAACGGGAGGGAGGCTGTTACTAACTTTGAGCCTAGCTCCTACAATGCAGGAGATGCCCCGCCAGACACCGAAAATGAGGGTATCACAAACAGTCTCACCATAGTTCTTTAAATATATAAGCACGAGCATCCGAGCTGTACCTCATAATTATCAGTAGGTTCTTAGCAATTGTTGACGCAGATGCGGTTGATTTGGATCTGCGGATTTCACAACCTAATGTCCAAGACCCTAAAATGGACAATATCATAGTTGGCCTCCAGCGAACATGTGACTCCCCTGAATCTTCAAATATGATGACCTCTCAGGTAAACTTGCTTCAAGATTACAGGGCAGTTTATGCATAATTTTCTATTTGCGGTGGCTAAAAAGTTATCAGAAAAATTAGAATCTTAAGATGGAAGCGACTAGGTAGACTTGTCTTGGATCTTCATGTGGAATCTTTAACATCTGACAATCATAGGATTGTCTGATTGGCCTATAGTTGGTTGAGACATTAATTCGTGGTCCAGGTCCTGTGGCTATTATTGATCTTACGATATTTGCACCTATCTCTTGCTGTAGCCAATGAGCTCATCGTCCCCGTGGCCTATGTATCAACAAAGTCCAGCAGTACCATCTCACCATCAGCACTTGTACTCGTCGGCTTGCCCTGGATTCTTTCCGAACCATCAGGTACCACCAAGCAGACCCCTTTGTTATGCTTGCAAATTGCCCGTTCCTATGCATAAGTTAGTCTAAACTGTTAACTGAACATGTGATGTGTTTCAATGGGGGAGAAACTAAAATATGTTAGACATGTCTTACTACTATACTTTTATACTGCTAGCTTGTTAAAGAGTTTCTCAGTTCAATGTCCTGTATTTCTTGTTTGAAATTGGGCTTTGAGATAAAATTACTAGTAGCTTGAACAGTTAACATGTCTTAAAATTTTCCATTGAAATGTCTTAGTATTGCACTGGTTGCTAATGGCATGGCACATACTGTTTGGCGTGTGAACTGATTGATGTTTCAATCAGGATGTTCTGCCCGTTTGCATCTTTTGAAAAAAAAGGCAGTCGCGTTCAGTAGTTTCATGACATAACATGGGATGCATCTTGGTACGCTGATCAGTGATCACGTGCTACAGCTTTAAAAGTAGTTGGGGATGCTTTTGTAATCACAGGAAGCAGAACTAGTGCCAAACTGCCAAGTCCTTTGATTTTGCCTAGTCCTGGGATTCTTGAAGAATTCTTTCGTGGGCATGCTCACTTCACCATCCTTATCTGAGGCCATTTTGAACGATTTCCAGGTGACTCGTTATTACTGTGGTCAAAAGTTAACAGAGCTCATGGTCGTGCTGTTGCCACTGCAGGAAAGGACCATGGAGCGCAGGCCAGAGGCGGGCGCCCAGCCATTCCCCACCTGGGCATGGCAAACGCAGGGCTCCCCTCACATGCCGTTGCACCACTCTGCAGCATCATCAGGATTCTCTACCGCCGTCGGCGGCGCGAACGGCGGCGGCGGCGGCGGCGGCCTGCCGTCTCTCCCCCCGGCGCCGTCGTTCCCGAACTACCAGTTCTTCTCCTAGTCGATCCAACCGCTCGGCAGCCTGCTGTTCCGGCTCCGCGCTCAACTTGGTTTGGGCTCGGGGGGCGGCGGCTGGCCTTGTGTTCGTGGCAGCTTTGGGCACGCCGGTAACCGCTGTTAATTAATTATGGGGAGGAAAGACCGAAAGAGGGGGAGAGAGAGAGAGAGCTAGGAGACCCAGTATGGGCGTATGGCTCACAGATACGTCCCCCTCTGGTTAAAAATATGTATTGCCAAAATGCCCTGGATTTGTCATGGTTGAGGTTTTCTAGCCATTCAGTCATGAACGAATTTGTTCTGAAACACTCCATATCTGTCCTGCCGGATCATGCATGGGTGTGTGCACATACCGTATCCCCCCCAGTGTGGTGAAAGGGATTGGCAACCTGCTACAAGTGACTGGTGTAGTACTCCTAGTGCCCTACCACTCCTTGTGAAAGGAAATGGCAACCTACACAAAGCAAACCAGCAGCAGGACACTACTAGAGTCCAGAGTCCTGGCCGGGGCACTAGCACTACTGTAGTCGCCGGGCCCCGGAGAGCCTGACAGGTGGGGCCCACGCAGCACAGAAGTGGGGATGACCTGGCCGGATGGGAAAAGGCTACTGTGCCTCCTCGTACGTTCACTGGGGGGGGGGGGCGGGGGGGGCGGTCAGTCAGCGTTTGTCCTGTCCTTTGGTGGGTGTTGCGATTGGCACCCACCACTTTGGGGAGCCAGCCACTCCTGATGGGCTGGGCGGGGCCCTCGGAGGGGCACTAGTGCTTCCAGTCAAGTCCGCACAGTGAAGTGAAAGCTAGTAGCCATAGGCCCTCCCACTGTAGGACACGACGACACTGTAGTGCCGGAGCATGCACGCAGAGGAGTAGTAGAGGAGTGGTGTAGTAGGACGATAGAGCTGCGCCCTACTCTGTCTGCCGTAGAGAACAGGAGTGGCCAGTATTGGCTGACTGCTACTGACTGACAGGGACCGAGTGACCTGCCCGTGCCCGCTCGGTGTGTGTCCCGTCGAGAGAACTGGAGACTGCTGCCGGCCGTCGTCCCACGTCGCGCTCACCCCCGTTTCTCGTCTCGTCTGCCGCCCCGGCGGTGCGCCTCCCATTGGGGCCATCCGGCCATGGTTTGGTTTGTTCCGTCTCGTCTTCGCGGCGACGCCCCACCCCCCCATTTTGGTGATGGCGGTTTGGGTGCTTTCTCCTGACTCTCCACATGTCCCGTTCCTGATGTCTGCTGGGGGGGTGGGGTGATGGCCTGATGGGCTAGTACAGTACAGTAGTGCGTCGTGGGCTCCCGTCCCGTCCTATTGGCCTGTGCGTGAGCCCCAGCTGTCTCCGCTGCCTGCCTGCTGCCTCCGGCCTCGTGATGCTGTTCCAACTGCAGTCCACAGGGCCCGGCCCTCCCTTCAGCCCGGTTCAGTGACTTGACTGTGAGACTGTCCCGTGCAGTGGCCTGCGACCCCGACGGCCACCAGTCATCAGCAGAACTAGCAAATCACCGTGCCAGCATCCCCCCCTGTTCCGGGTTGCACGGCACAGCGGCCGTCTCAGGCTGGAGGCTGGAGAGCTCGCGCCAAATCTCGTGCCGGGCGGCGGCACCGCCGGTGGTCCAGGTCCGTGCGCCTACCCTGTGTACTGTGACCCAACCCAACCACCAGCACACTGTTGCCGTCTCGGGCTTGCCTCGCCTCTTTCCGGATGCCACAACAAGTGTCACGTTGATATCTCTCCTCCACTCCTCTTCCCCCTTGCACGTTGCACGGCACGCGCACCAATTCCTCTGGATGGATGCAGCAGCCGAGCAGCGCAACGCTTTGTCCTGAGCAAATGGAGACGGATGGGGAAGCAGGGAGCGCTGATCCCCTGAACTCTACTGTACAAAAAGGGGTTTCTGCTCCAACGGTCCAGCTTTTGTTTGTTTCCCGTCGAAGAGAAGTGTTGCCGCTCCATCGTTTGGCACAGTACTCCAGTCCAGAGTAAAACTATTTTTGCCCCAGGGGGTGATGAACAGTCGCATTGACCCGTTTGCCGGCCGGCCCTCTCGGGTCCCGGCCCCACACACCACACACACATGCATAAAACGCGCTACGACCGGTGGTGGCACTAGGTGTCCGTCCATTTGGGGGTTATTGGCGTGGAGCCACCTTATTCATTCCGATCGAAAAGGACATGTACGTAGTACGCCAACACAACATCAGACCATTCAGACCAGACCGCCGTGCTCCGCCGAGGTCTTAACGTGTACCGCGCCCTCCATGCACTCCCTACCCTACAGCACATCCTGGTGTGGTGCATGCATGCATGGTCCTGCCTGCGTACTAGTGTACTCCGCATCAAGGTGAGCGCGCTCGCATGCATGCATGCATGGCCCGCAAACACATGGGCGTGATGAGCCGTGACTGGTTGCGTGCTCTCACCATGCATGCATGTCCCGTCTTCTGGCCAGCAGAGCAGGATCGTGCCGAGTGCCGTGCAGTATCTACAGTACCCCGAATATTTGCAAATCGGCTCCCGGCTTCAGCCGCCGTGTTGCACACCGTTGGGCAGGGCTCCAGCCGGAGCGGCTCGTGAAGCTGGAGCTGGAGCCCTATTTGCCCTACCAAATAGGACCTAAAAGTCAGTCATGGTGCTTGATTGTGTCATTCTCTGCGCAAATCAAGGTATCTCTCACGTCTAAAGTAGCTAGCATCGATGTCCGTGCCCCTGCGTTTGTAGGCAACCGCCACGTGTGTGTAATTGTATACCGTATCGAAATATTTATCGCCATTGACTTTCTCTTTAACCATTCTCCTTATTGGAAAAACATGTGCAAGTGTAACTTATTTTGGTTGATATATGTTTTATTGTTATACGTATTTTAAGCCTGGCTTGAGTTGTCGTTTCACATGACGAGTGATCAAAACTGCTGCTAGCGGCCATTTTTGCCCGGAGACGAGAGGATCGTCGGATGCCGCGCCGCCGTGCATGCCCACCCGGTGGCGTAGCCACATTGGGGCTAGGCCGGGGCAGCCGCCCCGGCTAGATTTGCACCGATTTGAGTATGTTTCTTCTTCTCCATCGATTTTTCAAAGCTCCGGTAACACTCCTAGATGACGCTATGGCTCGCAGGTTCTTAGTATTTGCTAATTTGTGTTTTTATTCTTCAAATTTGAGGCTACATCTATAAACTTTGCATAAAATTTGCGCAATTGTAGTATCTGAATGTGTGAATTGGTGTGTTTCCATTTTGGTTTGGTCTGTCGTTAGAAGTCGCCCCAGCTAAATTTTTTTCCTGGCTCCGCCACCGTGCCCACCCACAGGCCACAGCCAGTGGTTGGAGACGGCAGGCGTTTGGTGAGGAGACAGCCGAGCCGAGCCGAGGCGAGCCGACATGGCGCTTCAAAGGGAAAGGAAAGCAAGCCAAGCTAGTGATGTGGCCCCCGGATCGATCCATTCCAAATCGGATAGCTAGCTATAGCTGCTGATGGATGGATGTTGCCGGTATGTGTAGTCTAGTGGCCACTCATACACATCCCGTCCGTGCAGCGAGCGCTGCACTGCAGCTACAGCCTACAGCCGCGCGCGCGCATGTGGTAGGTATGGTATGGTATGGTATGGTATGGTATGGCTCATCTTTTCTGTTGGTACTGGGGGACACGAGACGAGATCGAGGTGGCCCGTACGTAGTAGTAGGAACCTCGTAGGGATGCTGCTTTCCTCTCACCCTGCCTTCATCCGGAGGTAGGGCAGTGGAGATTTTTTGAGAACATAGTAGTAGTACGTAGTGGAGAATTATTGATGCTGCCGGCCTTTCTCCGCTTTTGGAGTCGCATGATAATATGGGCGTTTCTCCGCTTTCGTCAATCATCACATGATACAGTATTTGCAAAGATTTGATACGGGTATTTCAGTTCGCTCTCTAGCTACTTTTCCAAACCCGATCGAGTACTACTAGTGCTCTCTTCACCAAGAGCGAGCGCAGCAACAGAACCAGATGGTGGTAGCTAGTGACCCAACAACGAAACGCGCAGCCGAGGTCGGTCGCGGAGCATTTCTAGTAGGTGGCGGTGAACGGGTGACTATGCATGCTCTCACTTCAACTTGAATGTGATCATTCTTGTTACGCCCGTACGTAGAAAACCCCCCAAGACTACAGACATGACCAAATCTCTATATCCCTTCGTACCAAAAAAAACAATCAATAGACACGTTGCCGGATTTCAGAATATTACATAGGAGTATATATAAAGGCTTCTGAAAAGAAGAAAAAAAACTGTATCAAGCGAAATGGAAACATGCATTATTATTTACAAGGAGGGGCAAATCCGAAAATGTACATGATGCGCAGAGAAGTTTTTTTTTTGAACCTGGATGATGCGTAGAGAAGTGTATACAGTTGGGCTGGATGATGGGCTGAGATCTCACTTTTGTGAATCATTCTTATTTGAATTGGGCCTTAGTGAATTCGGCCCGGGATCTCAAATCAAAAAAAAAAAACCAAGACACAGCGCACCCCCACACCCGTCTCTCTCCCTCCAACCTTGTCTCTCCGCAAGTCCGCAACAGCCTGCCCTGCCACCGGATTCTCTTCGCGGTTCGCGGTTCGCACGCCGCCGAAGCCGGCCAGGCGGCGTCGGGCCGGCAGCCACGCTATCCTAATCCGGCGAGACTTTGCTCTTCTAAGGTATTATTCCTCGTCCCCCACCCCCTCGCATCATGCAGTCACCTGCTTAGGTCGATGGCTTCGACCTAGATACAACCGCTTTTGGTTCCTGTCGCAGACCTAGTGCGCTAGTTGATTTTTGATTCCCTCGATTCGCCATATTGGGTGGAAGTACTGCCTGTGTGCTAGATGATTTCGGTTACCTCGATTGATTCGGCCGTTGTGGCTCGGGGCTGTTAAGGAGTCACCCCTTTTCTGATGTTTGGGTACAGGACGATTCAGTCACGGATTAATGCTGAGGAATTAGCACTAACCCTGGCGAACGGTGTGAATGTGTTCTCATTGATTAGTTTCTTAAATCTTGGTAGCACGTTCAAGGTATAACATGACCCGTGCATTCCAAGTTGACTAGTTCGCGTACTGGTTGTTGTATTGCACAAGGATGCTTTGGTCTTGTAGAATTTTGGTTTGAAGGCTGAGTAGAAAGAGGTACCTTTCTTATCTGGGGGTGCATCCAGATGTACAGTTTGGATACAATATGTTTCTGTTGGAACATTCTATTAGAGTGTTTTTTTTTCAGCAATCCTATTCTAGTAGAGAGCATGATTTTTTTTGTTTTTGCACCAATCCTATTCTAGTAGAGAGCATGATTTTTTGTTTTTGCACCA
Source organism: Cenchrus americanus (assembly GCA_947561735.1). NCBI lineage: Eukaryota > Viridiplantae > Streptophyta > Magnoliopsida > Poales > Poaceae > Cenchrus > Cenchrus americanus. The sequence goes on along the minus strand of OX387240.1, from coordinate 3,013,136 downwards.
ATCTTATTCTATTAGAGAGCATGATTTATATTTTTTGCAGCAACCTTCTATTTTAATGCATGACTTTTTTTGCAGCAATCCTTAAACGAACACAGTACCTTTATGTTCTTTGCAGGAAGGGGTAATGGAGGAAGAAGAGGCACCGAATCTTCCATTAGACATCACCAAAATACATATCTGATCCAGCCTCATTAGCATGTGCTGCTTCCTCCTGCAAGTTATGGCGCGGTATCATAAAGGATCCTGCCTTTCTTGATGGCCTCAAGATGCGGCACTTCGACCACGGTTTCACCTCTTCCCTCCTCCTTGGTTTCTTCTATCAGGACAGTGTTGAGGTTCCTGAGCACTTGTGGCAGCATGACAAGGACAGAACCTGTTGCATGGCACCAAGCTTCACACCCACCTCAGAATTGGTACCATTCAGTGGCTACAAAGAGGGTTACAATTCAGCTAGCCTGATGTCCCTTGGCGCCCTGATTTCAAGCCTCAATTTCTATGAGCCTGTTGCATCCCAGGACAGCTTCCTGGTCCTCTGCCGTCACTCAAAAGACACAGAAGGTCATCCCAGTGCTGATGTGGTACGTGTCTGCAATCTTCTCACTGGTGACGTGTTTCATCTGCCTAAACTTCCATACAAACCACCAGACCACTATGCCTTACTTGTTGCTGACGATAACAACCTCGATGGTCGGATGACGCTGGTTGCCATTTGGATCATCAAAGGAAAGAGCTTCACCTATGTATACTACTGTTCAAAGACCAAAGAGTGGTGGAGGCCTGCAGGCTTTCCTGAACTAATGGCTGGTCTCTACCTAGTGTCGCCCCCAGCTGCTGCTTCCCATGGTAGGATCCATTGGCTTTGTGGGTGCTGGAAAAGCTGGTCGCTCAGTCATGTTGTCTCGCTGCACGTGGACGGACAAGAGCTATCATACCTGGACCTCCCATCTGAAGTAAAGCCCAACACAACACCGCTGCTAGGGACTTCTGTCGATGGTGGCCTTCTGTTGCTGCTGATGAACGGTCTTCACATGACACTGTGGAAGCATAAAAGTGAACCTGGCAATGGTAAACTGGGTTTGTTCTGAAACTATTGATATGACAAAGTCCTTACCAATGCGGGTGCTGCATGCCAGTGTGAAGGTCAGACTGGAGATTTTCCGTGGGAAGAGTGGTATGGTGGTTTTCTGGATTGAGGGGGAAGGTCTCTTCTTGTTCAGCCTCAGTGATCAGTCGATGAAGAAGATTGACAATGAACATGTTACAAAAAAGCATCGCTTCGGCCCTTACGAGATCGATTGGCTATCTTGCCTTGCAGCCATAAACCTTGTCGATGGTTCGCTATCACTTCATACGGGAAGGGGAAAGGCTCAGCGAAGATGGAGGACTGTGGTGGCAAAGAATATACCCAAAAGCACCAAGGCATGAGTTAAACTAAGCATGTTGCTGCAGGATTTTTTTTAACAAAAATTTAAGGTGGAATGTGAAAGTAGAAACACAAAATCGGTTACATGATGTCATCTGTAAACAATATTATATATGGAAGCATGTTAATTTTGTAAATCAGACTCTCCATATTAAAAGAGAGAAAACCAACAGATTAACAGATTAGGTAAATCAGACTCTCCATATTAAAAAGTCCTAGACCCCTTCATCCGATTTCCTTTTTCCCCTCCGATTTTCCCGAACTCCTTCCTTTTTTTCCTCCGAGATTCCTTCCACCGATTTTATTTCTCTAAATCTTTTTTCTTTTCCCCGATGCTGAGCCGTGGAGGATAGGCGTATATGCCTCAGTAGTTTTAGCCAAGCTGTTGGAAGCGGAGTTTTTTTCTTTTTTGTCAATTTTTACCTATCCGCACTCATTTACAAAATATGTTGGAGTTGCTAAAAAAAAACAAGTAAAAGTGCGTGGCTCGGAACCGTCGGATGGTTTCCTGAAACCCTAGCTCCAGCCCCCCTTCCCTTTTCCTTTCGATTACGGCGGCGCCATCCTCCATCGCCCCCTCCACACCCACCCACCCATGGCTAGCTTCTCTCTCTCCGACTGCGTCCTCCTCCATGCCAATGGCTTCTCCGGCTGCTTCTTACAACGGAACGCCACCACCGCCATGGCCTTCACCAGTCGGGGTTGCAGCATCGCGGTATCCTTAAGGTGCCCCGAGCGTCCGCTGCTCCCCACAATCCTCTTTGTGGAATGCTCCCGCGTCGACTTCATCAACGAGCCCCCACGCATCATCCGCGCCGTGGAAGACACCATCCTCTTCAGCGTCTTCCCTCGATCAGATACCTCGCCGTGCAAGGACTACTACATCTACCAGGTCGGGGACGTTCCGACGCTTCAGCTTCTGCCACCCCCGCTTGACAACTTCATAGACGAGGATGCAGGCCTCCTACGCCACGGGGACGGCGACTTCATGGTGGCCGCTTTGATGTCTACCAGCAAATTTGACTTGTACGACCTCCACCGCTTCGACTCCAGGACTGGGACGTGGAGCCAAGTGGTCGTGCGATTGGTGGAGCCGCAGGTCTCGTTCCCCTTCAGGATGTCCCTAAACACAATCCGGCTTGGTTACCATCTCACCTCCACTGTAATCAACATCGGAGGCCAAGGTGGCTTGATGGGCTGGGTCGATCTTTGGCGTGGCATCCTGATCTGTGATGTCCTCGACTCAGAGCCTGAGATCCGTGGCGTGCCCCTGCCGTTGCCGTTAGACTTGCTGACATGCAACAATGGTCGCGGAGCTGACTTGGGAGGCTGCGCAAGGCCCATCCGGGGGATTGCCGTCGTCAATCAATGCCTCTGGTTTGTTCATTTGGAACCCATCCTCTCCGCCGCCCCCGGGACTACTCTGCTTACCGATAGCAGTGACGATGACAATGACAATGAAATAGAAATAGCTGTTCCTGACCCGGTGATGTCTGACTGGGTGGTCCATACATGGAGCAACTCCAAGATGACTGCCTCCTGGAAGGACTGGATCAAGAACTGCAGTGCCAGAGCATCAGACGTGAAGATCCCCGGCAAGGTCAAGTCAAAGATGCTCAACTCCAGATTGCTCTCACCTGAAGGAGCAAATCCAGTGCGAGCTTTACAGAACCTCATGGTGTCACACCCATCTCCTGGCATTGATGTTGGTGTTGTTTACTTGCTGGCCAGACACAGATTGCAGGACCCCAAGGCATTCATTATCGCTCTTGACACCAGGGAGAATGTTTTACTAGGCTCAGCCGAGTTTGCCACAGAAAGGAAACACGGTGCTGGCATCATGTATTTCCCAAGTAACATCTCAAAGTATGTCGACCCAAAGGCTAGGGTCCTTCCTATCCTTAAAGGTACGGCTCAAATTAAGTATTGCAGCTGCAAATTAATTCCTGCTATAAGATATGGGAGTGGGTGTACAAAGATATTCTCTAAATTAATGAGAATACCTGATCACTGAACCGTGGCCACTGTCAGTCCACTACATGCTTCATTTAGCTTACGTTGATTCAATATGCCCATTGTTTCTTTGAGTTTTTTTGTTCACCTGCTTTGCTGTTATTAAGCTGCAATTAGTTGATCTGGTTTCTATATATTGCAGTTATAGATTTGAGGAAAAAAAGGTAGAAACATAACTAGGATCATCTCATCAGCCGGGACGTTAGTGGATGGCCCTAGGTCTAGGAGATTGGGGATCGGTGTAGGTATAGTTAAAATGGGATTCAGAGTTGGAGTTAAAACACATCCGTGGAACATTGCCTAGCTGGTGAAATCGATGCTACAAATCGCGGGCTATAGGGTTCAGCGGAGTGCTTCTAGAAAAGCTACAAATGCTATAGTGCAGCTATGGCCTTAGTAGTTTCAAACATTAGTAGTTAAAGAAAACCCAGCAAAATTTAGATTCAAACATTAGTAGTTTCATGAATTTCAGCTCATATTTCATAAGTACATGGTCCAGACATGATTGCAAACATAAGTTAACATAAAAAAATGAGTCACATCTCACAAGACAAGTCATAAGTCATAACTCTTAGTCTTGTTCATAAATCACAGGTATACAAGTTCATAACTTAGTCATAGCAGAGTAGCGGCACTAAGCTATTGAATTTAGTGGTGCTATTCCACACTGTAGCGGGCTTTGCGGTAATATCTGCAATATCGCAGCGGCACTTGTCTCCAGAAGCTATAGTGGTGCCATAGTGGACTATTTGCAACACATGAAATCATTCTCTGCACCTACTGGTGGATTTGTGCACCGGTACCCATCCTGGTGAAGTTTGAGTTTGATTAGCGTCCCTGTTAGTTAGGATAGCAACAGATACCTTGTATTTCAAACACTCATGGGTGAAGGTGAAACCGCAGCACCATACCTGAACTTGTACGTAGATGTTTATGTCCGCACCTGAACTTGTAAGTTCGCATCTGAGTGGAATTTTACACCTACACGTGGGTTGTGTTGTCATCCCTACTTAGATACCTTCTGTTGGTGATTTGGCTTGAAAGTTTTTTCCTTTTTTATTATAAGAAAATAGTTGACCAGAGTTTTACTAGCAAGATGCGATGAGGCCAAGGTAAAGAAGCATCAGATATTAAACTATTTATGCTTTCTGACTGTTACAGGCGATGAAGAAAGCTTGGAGGAGTCAAGCCTGTATGAAGGCACTGAATTTCTTGAGTTCCCAACAAGTTTAGAAGATTTTCACTACAATCCCTTGGAGTTTGTTGGTGCTTCTAGCAGCTAGCTTGAGGTGAATGTGAGCTCGTTTGTAATAGGATCGATGTCTTTATAGTGCTCGATCTGTCCCCATGTCGATTGTGATAACCTATATCCGCAATGTTGGTCTTACTTGGCCCTGTTTGTTTACTCGAGATTATATAACCTAAGCTATTAAGCTGTGACCTGTTTGGCGTTGTAGATCATTGGTAGTCGTGTTATCATCTGCACTGCCCTTGATTCTACAGCTGTTTAGAGCTCTGCTCATGCTCCCGTATCCCGTTCAAGTAAGTACGAACTGATTTTTTTTATTTTTTTTGTTTTATGGAAGTTGTGTTTTTGCGATTCTTAATGGTTACTGAAGTAAAAAAAATGTTTTGCGCATCAATTGATTTTGTTATTTGCTTGCAACGTGCGCGTCGTTGTGTTTTGTGCCCGGTTGTTTATCCGTTTGGCCTGGCGAACATGTTCATTCTTTTCTTTGTTCGTTTTTCTTTGTGAGAGGATGCGAGTGTGACATACACATCATGTGTTTGAATCTCGGGTCAATGCGACTATTTTTTGTGGCACATTTCGATGCACAAGGGAAATTCAACGTGACTAGTTGTATGCCTATTTGTTTTTGGAATATTTAACCTGTTGCCATAATATGGTGGTGAGTGACAACAGATTTGCCACTCATGAGAGAGTAGTGAATGTGAGAGGGATTAATTAACCCTAGCTAAGAGTGACAAATAGTTAAATATCCTTTTGTTTTTCGTCCCAGCGATTTTTCTTCACCTTCCTACCTTACTTCACAAAATCGTTAATGTCAATGTAATGTAACAGCATTGATGTACCTTACTTCCTGCCTTCCTACCTTACTACCGGAATCGGGGCCTCTGCCGAGAGCCGGACCCACTCGGCACAGGGCTGTATGCTCTCGGCACAGCCTGTGCCGAGAGGGAGCTCTCGGCAGAGCGCTCCCGGCACCGCTGGGCCGGCACAGGCGGCTCTGCCGAGAGCCACGGCCCAAACTCTCGGCACAGCTGTGCCGAGAGCCCACTTAGCTCTCGTCACAGGCCCGTCCACAACTGACGGCGTGAATTGCGGGCCCCACTTCTGTGCCGAGAGCCGCGGAGAAAGCTCACGGCACAGAAGCGCTCTCTGCCGAGAGCCTGTGGGCGGCTCTCGGCACAGCGTGGTGTTAGGCGTCCGCTGACGGAGGTGGGCCCCACCTCTGTGCCGAGAGCCTGCTGGCCGGCTCTCGGCATAGAGCTGACAAGCGGGCCCGCGTGTGGCTCCTGTGCCGAGAGCTGGGCCAGCAGGCTCTCGGCACAGAGCCTATCTGGGCCGCCAGTCAGCCCCTCTGTGCCGAGAGCTAAAGCCATTGCTCTCGGCACAGAGCCCGCTTTGCCGAGAGCCTGGGCTTTGGCTCTCGGCACATATTACTTTTTTTTCCAGCAAGCTCATGATTACCCTCATCACTTATACATCATCACAGTCTGTTAATATTCATCACAGGCAGTTAGTATTCATCCCAGTCAGTTAATATTCATCACAGGCAGTTAATATTCATCACAGACGGGTAATATCCATCACAAGCACATAAAACATAACCACCACAGCCACACGAAGATCCAACTCAAAGTTCAATTCACGAAGGTCCAAATGCACGTACAATTATCGAAGGTACATAGTCATCACATGGCACAGGCAAGTTTGGCTGTCGAAATGCAAATAAAAGTTGCTAAGTCCAGGAACTCACCGCGGTGGGCGATGCCGTGGCCACGACCCCCACCCGCACCCGGTGGGCCGCCGTGGCACCCCGTGCCAAGAGGACGGGCCACGCGGCATCCCCCCACGGAGTCCGCCGAGCCGGCGGCAACATGTCGTGTCCTCGTCGACGGGCCACGCGGCATCCCCCCACCGAGTCCGCGGAGCCGGCGGCGACATGTCGTGTCCCGCGGGCCCGTCATTTGATGCCGCCGACAGTTCTCGCATATGATTGAAAATCGAAATGATAATACAAGATTATGAGCATGTATACCAAGTCATTTTCAATTTCTACGTCATTCTAGGTTTCGCTAACATTATAAGTTATATACAACAATAAGAAAGAAATGAAAGTACAAGGTTTTCTAGCCCACCACGAGTAATTCTAGGTCATTCTAGTGTTTAAGCATCTATATCAAGTCGTTCTAGCTCAATACGAGAAACAAAAGAGCAAGCTAGGTTGGAAAGCAACTCACAAGAGAAAGAGCGGCCGGTCGAGGAGGTGGAGCGACCAACACCTGCGGTGGTGGAGGAAGCTGCACCTGTGGCGCTACCACGTGGCCAAGGTTCTGCATGTACTGGAGCATGGCAGCCATCTTCTTGATTTTGGGCCTCTTGCATCGCATCTAACTGCCTCTGGTAACTCTCGTGCAAATCATGCGCCCGCCTCGCGACTCTTCTCGCCGCCTCTCCCCACTCGCCTTCTCTCGCTGCAAGTTGGGCCTACAATATTTGATCCAAAAATTAGAATACAAGGAAACATATGTAAACATCAATGAAGGACGAATAGAACAGAAATAACCTGGAAGGTAGCATTTAAGGTCTCCGTAACACTGGGTCATAGTTCTATGGGCGGGGCTGAGCTCGTGGCCTTGTCTCGAGATCGAACCTGCGAGAGAGTCGGAACATCGCGCGGGACCAGGAGAGAGTCGCCAACGAAGTACAGTCCATGTTTCCTGCCTTCTCCAATCCTGACGACGGTTTCTGGATCCAGAGGCTCTCTCACCGGATCGAAGTCTGGCCCACGAACCTGCCTCGCCACTGTGGTGTACCTTGCGATGCGGGGCTGGATTGTCGGGTTGGTGTATGCCTCGGGCGGGTCGTCGGGGTTGAAGGTGACGTCGGACGTCGCCCCCGCCCTTGTGTGCCATACCATATCCCTCGAGCTCGCAGCAAGCTTGATTCTCATGTGACTTAGACTCGCAGGAAAACAATCGAGAGTTAGAAAACGAAGAAATTATGCGATGCGAGAGTTAGAATAAAGAAATAGATTAACATACCCATCTACGAGCATACTCGCGGATGTTAAGGGGGCCTTGATGGTGTGGCGGTCCCGCCATCTTCAAACGTCTCTCCCGACGCTCGAGGTGTTTTGCCTCCCAATCGGGCGCAAACCACAAGTCCACAATCGCACTCCAAGCCCGAGGCATCTCGACGAGCCACCACGGAGGCACCTGCACGTCATCAAGTGGATACCATACAAGAACATAAAGGTTGGCGTATCTAATCTGAGAAGAATGAATAATAGTAATTTTCTGCATTTACCTCCATGTATTGTTTTCGAGTGAGGCGCAGGTTTCGGACGTCCCTTTTTTAACTTTCTCACCATACTTAGCCTTGTGGGAAACATTTTGCGAGATACGTGACTCGTAAATCATATCTGTCACAAGCTTCCGACACGTAAACATCGCACACTCAGCCGCTCGATCCTCATATCCCTCAAGGACACTATAGAAATCTTGCATGTAGAAGCAATGTTAATACTTGAAGGATATCCAATTAATTCAATTTATTGAGAAATACAATTTGTTGCAAGGAAGACTCACCCAAAACTCGCCAACCACCCGACGGGCCTTCTTCTGGAACGTCCTCTGTGTCGGATCAAGCAAATCGATCATGAGGGTGTAGTGGTCAAACGTCGTCACCAACAGCTCTCGAGCGTCTTCTCCCTCCCCAACTGTCACGAACCCGGGGTAGTGCTGCCTGCACAAAACGCCCAAGATGCCATTGGGAAGACGATTATGAGAACCTGGAGTCACGACCTCCCACCCCCTGCCAAAATGATTTCACACAAATTATTAGTTTCAATCATGAGTTTGAATAGAACGGATGAAAAAAGTTGTGATAAGTTACCGTAGTCCCTCTGGTTTAATAACCGGTCGGTTGGCAAGCGGTATGGGTCGATCCGGAAGCCGAGCGGGGCCTCGGATATAGACCTTCGGCACGCCCCCCGCCCCCGCACCCCGGCCTCCCCATCCTCCTCCTCAGGCTCATACGCCTCCTCATCCTGATGGGCCTCCCCCTCATCCTGATGCGCCTCCTCCCCCTCATCCTGATCTGCATCCCCCCCTCATCACTCTCCTGCTGCAACTCTTCCTCCTCATCACTCTCCTGCTGCACCTCATCCTCCTCATCCCCGTCATCCGACAACGACGGCACCGAAGTGGGTGCACCTTTCCGAGCCCTGGATCCAGACGACGAGGTGGGTGCCTCAGACGGGGACCTCGTCACCCTCCTAACAGCCGCCATCCCGGCCTGGTACAACTCATTGATGCTCCTCACCGTAGGGCCGCGACGAGGAGGCTGCTTTGGCATCTTTGATCAATCACCTGAAATAGACAAGATTAAACCAGTTAGTATATAATTAAATGTAAATACCAATTAGTAAATAAGAAAACAAATGTCGTAGTAAAGAAGAAACAAATTATCCTACAAAATTAGAAAACACAATTATCCTAGTAAATAACAAACAAATTATCGTAGTAAATAAGAAACGAAATATCGTAGTAAATAAGAATCCTAGAAAGTTAGAAGCATAATTTCAATTACTACGGACCTTACATGTTTTAGAAATATTCATCACGATCCGGCATATCAGGATCATAAGTCTCGTCATCACTATCACGCATCTCCAAAGACTCAACGCCGTGCTCCAAAGGAGGATCAATGTCATCATCATCACTGACAATGCCTAATTGTAATCGCTCAAGTAATTGTAAGTCCTCTTCATTATCAACTTCTTCTGCATCATCGACGTTGACGTCCATTTCATTGTCTACTTCCATTTCGATCTCTTCAGTTAAGTTTATCTCAAAACACCCTTCTAGCCCATCTTCTTGGAAGAACTCTCCGGCATATGTGTTTGGATCTAGTAGGTGGTAATCTTCATCGTTTGGGGTAGGTAGTTTACCGTGTGGCGATACCTTGTACACAACATCCCAACCCCTGAGACGCTTGTCCTTTTTGCAAGGGTATGAGAGGTTATATACTTGCGTGGTTTGTTGGGCCACAATATAGACATCGTGTCCAGGGTACACGGATGATTGTTTAATTTCGACTAGCCCAAGATTCTTGTTTCGTCTCACAACATTTGGATCAAACCAATGACACTTGAATATGACAGGTTTAATAGGTTTGCAACCACGATACTCGAGTTCATATATTTCTTCAAGTCTTCCGTAGTAATCTAGCCCATCAGTTTGGCCATGTGTACAAACTCCATTATTTGTGGTTTTTCGATTGGGCCTTTTCTGCTCATGTCGTGTCGTGTGAAAGCGATATCCATTCACGTCATAAGCAGCATATGATTTGACCCTTAAGGAGAAACCATCGGCAACCTGTCTCAACTCAGGACTCATAGACGCATCGGTTTGGCTCTGCAAGTTCAGGCATGATTGTGGTTAATGTGATATTGAATGCGAGCTCAATTACTTGTAATATTAGAGTACGACCTATATTACCTTCTTTTTGAACCAAGAAATGAAATCGGCATTTAGAAGAACGTTTTCCTCATCGTGGTCGGTAGGGGGCCTTGACCGACGCGGAAGTGACCCAATAAATTCACTGCACCAAATCAAATGAGGTTGGATGCAGATGAGGCAAGATACAAGAAAGAAAATGAGGAACTTTATTGACAACTTACTTTATGTATGGTCGTACTTCCTCAAGGTTGCGCAGAATATATATCGTCATAGTGCGCCACTCTTCAAGAGATAAGGTCTTGAACGTCGAACCACTTGCACTTCCGAGCTGCCCCCGGAAAAGGCTGAGTTCCGATTCATTTGCGCCAGTATTGTACCGAGGAGGTGGATTATGCACGCTGGGAAGGTGCTCAACATAGTATTTAGTTGTAAAGTTTGTCACCTCCTGCAAAATAGCTACCTCTGCAATGCAAGCTTCAACTTTGTTTTTATTTTTACATGTACTTCGAAGAACCTTTTGAACCCTCTCAATTGGATAGCACCAACGGTTCTGCACGGGACCCCCCAACCGTGCCTCACGCGGGAGGTGCAAAATCATATGTTGCATCGGATTGAAGAAGCCGGGTGGAAAGATCTTCTCTAGCTTACAGAGCAATACAGGTGCATCTTTTTCTAGTTTGTTAATCACAGCCTTAGATAACTCCTTGGCACAAAGCTGACGGAAGAAATAACTCAATTCCGCCGGCACTTGCCACACATGCTCGTGTACATAGCCTCGAACCGTCACCGAAGAAGTCGTTCGATCCATATGTGGTAGTCATGACTTTTCAACCCCTTTATTCGAAGAGTAACTAAGTTGACTCCCCTTCTCAGATTCGCGGCATACCCATCAGGGAACATTAATTTTTGCATCCATTCTAGTACTTCCTTCCTTTGTACCCTATTAAGGATGAAATCAGCCTTAGGCCTATTCCATGTCTTTCCCGGTACAACCTTCGGGATGACTTGCTTTGGCCTGTCGCATAACATTTCTAGATCGAGTCTAGCCTTAACATTGTCCTTGCTCTTCTCTTTTATATCCATCATTGTAGCCCATATGCCTCGGCAACATTCTTTTCGGTGTGCATCACATCAATGTTATGTGGAAGAAGAAGATCTTTCATATAGGGTAGCCTCCACAAACCCGCCTTTTGAGACCAAGCATGTTTCTCACCATATCCCTCAAAACGACGTTGTCCTTCTTTGAGCACGAGACCTGCTACCTCAGCTTGAATCTCGGCTTTGTCATCATGTACGGTGGTGGATCTCTAACTACAACACCTTTCGTGAAGTTCTTGGTATCTAGTCTGAATGGATGGTCAGCAGGCAGGAATTGTCGATATTTGTCAAATGAAGAATACTTGCCACCCCTCTTCAACCAAATGAACCTTAGAGCTGCCTTGCATACTGGGCAAGGGAACTTCCCGTGGACACACCAGCCGCAAAATAACCCATAAGCCGGCATGTCATGCAGGGAGTACATGTACCACACGTGCATTTTGAAGTTTGTCTTGGTAGCTCGGTCGTATGTCGTCACCCCTTCATTCCAGGCCTTGAGCAAATCATCAATCAGAGGCTCCATGTACACACACATATTATCTCCCGGGTATCCAGGAATTATCAACGACACGAATATGTGTTGTCGTTGAAAGACGATGCCGGGGGTAGATTGAGGGGGATAACAAACACGAGCCAACTCGTGTGCGGGCAGCCGTCATTCCAAATGGATTGAACCCATCCGTCGCTAGCGCAACACATACATTTCGAGCCTCTACCGCTTTGTCGGCATGTTTCTCATCAAACTTTGTCCATGCTAGGGCATCGGTGGATGTGTCGAGTTATCATTGTATCGACGACCCGTTTTGTGCCATTTCATTTGCTTCGCGCTTTCTTCGGTCATGTACATCCGTTGGAGCCGTTGTATGGGCGGGAGGTACCGTAGGACACTTACTGGGATCGTGAGTTGCGTTTTTTTACCCTCTGCAGAGTCTACCTCCATGAACCGAGATGCTTTACATTTCAGACAGTGCGTCGCATTCTCATGTTCTTTCCTGAATAAGACGCATCCGTTCGGACAGGCATGTATCTGCTCGTATGGCATCTTAAGTGCACGAAGGACGATTTGTGCTTCATACATGTTCTTCGGCAAAATGTGACCTTTGGGAAGCATGTCATCGAAAACGGTCAGCAAAGCATCAAAGCATTCTCGACTCATGTTATGCTGAGACTTTACGACCATCAGGCGGCCGATGGAATCTAATTGAGATAGTTTAGTGTCTTTGGTGAAGAGGTTTTTGTCTTGCGACCAACATATCATAATACGCCTTCGCGCTTGGCTCTGGTTCCTCCTCTCGACTTTCTTCTTGAAAACGTGCCTCATGAAAGTCATCTATCATGTGTGGTACTCCAGCATCACCATCAAGCTCTCCGATGCGTTGCCTCACAAACTCGTCTCTCATTCGATTGGTTTCACCGTGGCGGGTCAACTTTGAATAGTCTCTCGTAAATCCATTCCTATAGAGATGTGATGACATCTCCACCTTTGTAATACGACGTGAGTTTCCACGGCGGCCGGGGGGCACCATGTGGTTTTCCTGTCTTTAGGCCCTTTAACCTTGCTAAATGCTTCATCAAGAAAAGCTTGAGCATTTTTAATCCATTCCTGTGTCATATGACCAGCACTTGCCCATCCATTGTACATCCACTGACGGTCACCCATTCTCTATCATATCAACGAGTTATATAAAAAAACATTGCATCACCTACACACTGTCTAGACATTCTAATAGGTAAAGATAGGTCCTAATTCCACCCGTCGATGCGTAGATGGGGTTAGTTTCTATGGTCTACTCCGATCCGAGACAGAATTTCGGCAGCACCTCCCCGTTGTTCTCCAAATACACGTCCCGTTAGGGAGATTGTGTATCCGGAGAACAACAGGGAGGTGCTGCCGAAACTCTGTCTCGGATCGTAGTAGACCATAGAAACTAACCCCATCTACGCATCCACGGGCTGTCCAAAAAACGTGGACAATTCGAAATAGATACAGCCTTAAATATGCAAAGTTTTGCACATTTCGAACCGTATCTCTTCCGAACGGGAGACGCCTAACTAGGTTTCGCGATCTACGACATCTATTAACTCGATGGCGAGGCACGGGCGTGCTCACCTAGTGACTCGATGGTGAGGCGAGGGCGGCAAGACAAGACCAGGGTTGACCGGGCCTCTGAGACAATGTGAGTGCGACCTCCTAATCCTCCTTTAGCGGTGGCGACCAGGCCTCCTTCCTGCAAAAATAAATCAATGATGGATGTTTAGTCAAAATTTCGACAGCACCTCCACTGTACGGTGAGGTTTCCAAAACCTGCAACAAAAGGCACGACACGAAGGTCGGGCTACACACGGGCTTTCTTCCAACGGCTCGATGGCCGGACAAATCACGTGTGTTGCCCCCAAGCTAGCCACGAGTCTCACCTAAGAGATCGACAAATCACCCCTCTTTCTCCAAAAAAACCTTTGGTGGTCAGTGCGGCAAATCAAGGCATCTCTTCCTATAAAATTGAATTGCATTAGATGTACGAAAATAAAAATTAGAGACACGATAAATTTGCTAATTGCTAACTAGCAAGAATTCTATCTATAAATTGCACACTAATTCTTCTAGTCTTACCTTCCTTAATATTGCTAGGAAACTAAAATTTATAATAATCCTAACTAACTTGAATTTCAAACTATAACTAAATTATAGCTAACCAAGACACCTAAAATTTGATAACTGAAATTTCTAACTTAAATTTTCTATCTAAATTTGAAAACTACAACTAAATTTCAATCTAAATTTCTATCCTAACTTGAATTTCAAACCTATAACTAAATTACTCACCTATTGACTGAGGAGCAGGAGGAGGCCGCGGCCTCCCCACGGCTAAGGCCGCGAGGGGGCGCAGACCAGGGGGGTGGGGTGGGGTGGGGGGGGGGGGGGGGACGGCCGGCGGACGGCGGCCGGCGCGGGCGGTGCGGCGGGGCGGGGCGGGGTGGGCCACGCCGGGCGGGCGGTGCCGGCGGTGCGGGGCGGGGCGGCAAGGGTGGCGCGGGCGAGGGCGGGCGAGGCGGGGGCGGGCACGGTGCGACGAAGGAGGAGGCGCGGGCGGGCGAGGTGTGGCGGGGCGGCGCGGCGGGCGGGCGCGGTCGGTGTTCGTGTGTTGTGTGTGTGGGGGGGGGGGCGACGACAGTGTAGGGCCGGGGAGACAATGGCACTGTGGCCCCGTTCTCCCTCTGTGCCGAGAGCCAGATCCATTGCTCTCGGCACCGAGGGAGGGCGGGGCCCACCTGGCAGCGCCCGTAACCAACTGTGTCGAGAGCTTCAGATCTAGCTCTCGGCACAGAGGGAGTACGAGGCCCACATGGCAGTGCCTGTAGCTATCTGCGCCGAGAGCTTTGGATCTGGCTCTCGGCACAGAGGGAGAGCGGGGCCCACTTGGCAGTAACGCAGGATGAGAGCCACTTGGCACGTGCTCCCATCTGTGCACATACTCAATTTATAGCGAGATGGTCCAGCTCTCGGCACAGATCCTTGATGGGCCCACCTGCAGCTTCTTTGCCGAGAGCAATGCTCTCGGCACAGAAGTATTTATTCAAAATTTAATTTAGAAAATAGCAAACAGACACGAAAATTTTCCGAAACTCAATATGTCACCACTGATGATGTGTATTACTTATAAAAATGTTCTTGTACTCAAAGTCAACTTTTAATTTCTCTTAAATCGCAAACCTAGTGACATTAGTTTAAATTCCTTAAAACTCCCTGTGAGATGTTCGAGTTTCTAAACAACGTACGTGTCCCGGTGTTCAAAATGTTGTCAATTTTTTTCTCAACTTCCTCAGATGATATCATTAGTGCTCGACAAAAGTCGTGATTTTCAAACTTTATTTGAATTTTATACAATTTTTAAATTGTTCCAGCTCACGATGTTCAACGTGATGAGAGAGTCAAATGTCGAAAATTTAGCATAATTTCTTGTAATTGGTCTTAAAGATGACTCATGAACATAAATATCATTTTTTGACTAACTTTACTTCGTGATTTCATGCACCTCTAGTTCATATCGGAGCTCTACGGGGAAACTAGCTAGAATGAAATAAAATTGTTAAATACAAAATAAATATATATTTTTATTTGAAATTTGAGCATATGCTTTGTAGGAGTGTATGTTGATCCAGGAAAAACTTTGGAATCCTAAAAATGATTTTTTTTCCTATTTGCCGAGAGCTATTGTAAAGCACTCGGTACAGTCCTCTTTGCCGAGAGGATTGCTCTCGGCACAAAAAAGTTATTTATTCATATCAAAGTTAGAAAATAGCAAACAACCACGAAATTTTCCCAAAATTTATTATGTCACCACTGATGATGTGTATTACTATAAAAGGGTTCTTGTACTCAAAGTCAATTTTGAATTTCCCTTAGATTATTCCAAACCTATTGATATTAGTTTAATTCCTTGAAACTCTCCGTGTAGATGTTTGAGTTTCTAAACAACGTACGTGTCCTGGTGTTCAAAATGTTGTCAATTTTTTTCTCAACTTCCTCGGATGATATCATTAGTGCTCGACAAAAGTCGTGATTTTCAAACTTTATTTGAATTTTATACAATTCTTAAATTGTTCTAGCTCACGATGTTCGTTCAACGTGATGAGAGAGTCAAATGTCGAAAATTTAGCGTCATTTCATGTAATTGGTATTGAAGATGCCTCATGAACATGAATATCATTTTTCACTAACTTTACTTCATGATTTGATGTACTTCCAGTTTCTTTCACACTCGATCTAGCTCTCTCACTACCAGCTCGAAGAGGAAGCGTGGTTCTAAGATCGGTGTTTCCCTGCCATTTCATGTTCAAAGAGAAGCTCCTCTCAAGGTACCGGTAGATATCTTTCCCTACTAATACAAAAATTTCTGAAATTAATTCATGTTCTCAGTTACTTTCTCATGTAAATGCAGACGAGCTTGGCTGCCTCTTTGAGGTCGACTTCGCGAGTTTTTGGGCTCAGGTGGAGGAGTAGGAGGAAGCGCGCCGCAAGAGCAAGTACGGCGACTGCGAGAAGGCACTGATCAAGCTGGAGCACGACACTAGTAGTGTGCAGAAGGGTGCAGTTGGACATCCGAGAATTGGACCAGGGAAGAAGGCGGCGGCGTTCGAGCCGGTGTCGTGGCACTTCTGCATGCCGATCAAGGAGGTGGTGCAGGAGCTCAAAGTCGGGGTCACGATGCTGAAGAAGCGGTGCAGGGAGCTCGGCATCGTGCGGTGGCCGCACCGCAAGGTGAAGAGCCTGAATACGCTTATCGACAACATCCAGGTTCATCTTATTCTCTCGTTGGAGCATATTGTCATGGAATTCAATTCGTTGGGAGTTTTTACTAGAATAAGATTTGTCTAGAAAAACTGACGAACATGGAGTGATGGAGTGCATGTCTAGCAGGACCTCGGGAAGCTGACCGAGCAAGAGGACGGAAATCTAACGAGGATGGTGGTGGAAAGCCTGAAGCACGAGAAAGAGATGATAGAGGAGAGGCCTAATATGGTGTTGGATGAGAGGACGAAGGAGCTCAGGAAGATGTGCTTCAAGGAGAGGTTCAAGAGGAGCGGTGATCATGGCCCATGCATAGCACTTAGCTAGTGAAAGATGACGCTTGCGGATTCCGGTCTCTTGGATTTTGTTCGAGTGCAGGTTTGGTCATAGGAATTTTGTGTGATGGCCAAGTGTCAACCGTCTCAAAGCTTAATTAGCAATGGTGTGTTAAGTTGTTAACCCGTACTAATCAGTTGTAGAGTCTACTGTCTAGGCTTGTCACTAGCAGTGAGTTAACCCGGAGAGTAGAGCAAGAACCATTTTGTTACTGTATGTAACTGTCCTTGGCTCCTTTGGCCCTTGCTGACCTCCCATTTTGATGCTCTCGATTGGTGTATGTAAAGACTTTTGTTGCCAAACTTGTTTTCTGTTAGAAGCAATTTGACGGTTTCATTTATTTGAATTCTATACAATTTTTAAATTGTTCTAGCTCACGATGTTCATCGTGATGAGAGAGTCAAATGTCGAAAATTTAGCGTTATCGGTGTGGAATGTGGTCCCGACACTAACCAGTAATAAGAGCTGAGGTATCTCCCTCAATGGTCGATGCTAAGCAACTAATGACACGAGTTTTATCCTGGTTCCGGCCGGGGGCCGTACGTCCATCAGTGGTGTGCTCGGGGCACTATATTGCTCAGCACTGAGGGTGCCTGTAGTGGGGCTGCTACAAGCAAGGCGGGAGAGGAGGAGTGGCCTCCAAGTCCCTGTGAAGTGGCCGAAGATGTTGTGGTAGAATTGAGAAAATGCGCGTGTTGTGCGTTTTCTGGTGTCTGTTGTCTTGTGTCCTCTGTCCCCCTGCGGCGGGGGAGTTCACCTTCCTTTTATAGGCCAAGGAGAGGGCGAATTACATGTACGCCGCACTATTCAACTACATGGGGAAGCGTGGTGTGCCGCGCTGTAGAGTAGGCGGCCGCCTTGATGGTCCTTGCAGCGATCTTGGCCATCATGCCATATCTTGTATCCGAACAGTGGTATCCTCGAGGGTAGGGGTGCGACGGTCTTGCCGTGATGTCTCTAGGCGGGCTCGAGGGAGCTGCTGACGTCGATCCGTACGGGATGCAGTGGCAGGTATGGCGGCGCCCCGTTCCCGCACGCTTCACAGTGCCGGAGCTGTTGCTACAGCGCCCGGCGTGGGGTTGTACGCGCGGGGGGCGGCCGCCACGCCGTTAACGGTGGCGGGGGATGGCGCCCGGCGGCCTGCGTCGCAACCCCAACCTGCGCGAGGTCACGGGAAAGCAAATCGAGGGTGCGGCCGACCCCCCTTCGAGGGGCTCGGCGCGTTTGGCCGTCTTCGGAGTAGGCGGCGCGGCGTCACGAGGCCGGCACCGGCCATGCGCACGGTCCCCCACGGTGGCGGGGATGGGTTCCCTCCTAGGGAGTTGGTGCGACGGGGACCGGGCGTGAGCCCCGGGCGTATGATGGCGCCGCCCCCGCCGTGTCGAACATTAAATGCCCGTGCCCGCGCACGGGAACGGAACGGGCGTGCGTGTGCGGAGCGCCCTCGAGCGAGGCGGAGCACCGCTCGAGGGCGGCGCGGACCCTCGAGCGAGGCGGAGCTCGCTCGAGGGAAGCGTACTCCTTCGAACGGGCGGAGCCCGCCCGAGGGGGTGCGCCCTCGAGCGAGGCGGAGCCCGCTCGAGGGGATCTTTGAGTGGGCCGCCTTGGTGGGCCGTCGGGACCACCGCGGCGTGGGCCATGCCCCACGTGTTTGAGTGGGACGTGGTTAGCCTTGGTTTTTTGCAGGTTTTAAGTGGGGTTTCCCCGGTTGTTTAAGGGGACCCCTAGGGCTGTCCCCGACAGTAGCTCCCGAGCATGTGCGGGTTTGCCGGCCAGGCTCCCGCAGATGCTGGAGCCTACCGATAGGACGTCCTTCCCCCTGGTTTGCGAGTTCTTTCCGTGGGGCCGCGTCGGCGGGCGCCCGCGGGTCCCCAGCCCCGAAGCCTGCGGGGAGCGTGAGTGCCCCTGCAGGGGTTTCACCACGAGATCGGGCCAGAGGGCGGTACATATCTCAACCGGCGCCGGCAATGTCTCAGCCGGCTTAGGTGACACGCACGCTGCTGGTGCCATCCGCGACTTGTGCAACCCAGGAGGTGTAGCCATGCGTCGAGCCCCCGAGCCTGGGCCCGTTCGAGGCGATCGGGTGGAGCTCCACGACTTGTTTTTAACGCGCCCTCGCCGTCCCTCCGCGGGACGGAGGGTGAGGTTTCCGCAACCCCATTGGTCGGGTCGCGGATTGCGGATTCCTCGTCGAGCTGCTAGTGGGTGGTTCGAGTGGACGCCCATGCCCCGTTCGATAAGGGTAGGCTGCGTGGTCCGGAGACACGTCCATTAAAGCGCTTGCATGGGTTTGCTAGGTGGGGCTCGGTCCCGTTTGCTAGGGACCAAGGGCGCGGAAGCTCTCCCTCGGTGGGATCCCCCCGACTGGGCGCCCTCGGCGGCTCTCGAACACGACATGTGGGGCACCCTCGAGCGGCGGGCTCGAGGAACGGCTCGAATGCCCGGTGCCCTCGTCGTCCCTAACTACGGTGATGCGGGGCGCTTGTTCAAACCCGTCGTGGGTCGGGCTTCGAACCTCGATCGGTAGGGCCGTGCGGGGGGGTGGCGGCTAGGCGCTCCCGTCTTTGCATACGCGGCTCCTTGAGGGGTCGTTGCGTCGGCCCTCGGGGCGGCCGATCGGTAAAGTGGTGCGGGGGTAGAGGCTAGGCGCTCCCCATCTTTGCATCCGCGACTCCTCGAGGGGTCGACCGCGTCGGCCCTCGGCGGCGGCTCGGAAGGTGGTGCGGGGGTAGCGGCTAGGCGCTCCCCGTCTTTGCATCCGCGGCTCCTCGAGGGGTCGACCGCGTCGGCCCTCGGGCGGCCGATCGATAAGTGGTGCGGGGGTAGCGGCTAGGCGCTCCCGTCTTTGCATCCGCGACTCCTTGAGGGGTCGACCGCATCGGCCCTTGGGGCGGTCGATCGAGGGGTGGTGTGGTGCGGGGGTAGCGGCTAGGCGCTCCCGGTCTTTGCATCGCGACTCCTCGAGGGGTCGACCGCGTCGGCCCTCGGGGCGCCGATCGATGGGTGGTGCGGGGGTAGCGGCTAGGCGCTCCCGTCTTTGCATCTGCGACTCCTCGAGGGGTCTGACCGCATCAGCCCTCGGGGCGCTGATCAGTAAAGTGGTGCGGGGAAGGTACCTGTGGTTCCTATTTTACTTCAAACGGGCCCCAAGGTGGCTGCACGATGCTGGCGCTCTCCGAGGGTTGAATTTTTCTGAGCCGGGGGGCTCGCGCCGCTCGAGGGTCTTCCTTGCTTGGCAAGGGGCCGGGCCGTTTAATGTTTTGCAGCCGCGGCTGAGGTTTCGTGCCGCGGGCGCGCATTTTCAGGCGTTGTAGCCGTGCACGTGAGTAGTGGGCGGCGTGGGCAGGCTGACGTGACCGCCTGCCGCGGTCCTCCCTGTTCTACGCCGTGATGATGGCCCGTCTGCGGTGGCGTGGCCGCCGCGGTCGTGGTGGGGGCCCGCCGTCGGCGAGAGAGGATTCCCCACCGGGTGTGCGCGCGGGACGTGCGCTCCGGAGAGCACGCCCGCGGCTTATAAATCAGGGGAGGGGAAAACAGCGGTTTTTACCTTAGCATTCGCCATTCTCGTCCCTTGCGCTCGAGTCCTCATCTTGTCTTCGCCGCGGCGTCTTTCCGTCCTTGGAGCCCTCCTTCTTGTTCTTGTTCCTCGTTCTTAGGCCCCTTGCCTTTCCTCATGGCACCTCTGTCGCCTCTCGTCATCGTTGATCCGTACGCGTGGGAGCGCTCGTCGGTGACACGGCTGGCCCTGAGCGAGCTGGTGGCCGCCGGTCAGCTGGCAGCGAACGAGGAGGGCCGGCCGATCGAGTGGATCGTGCCGCCGGCTGAGGACCACGCGCCCAACCCGCCAAGCGGCTACGTCAGCTTCACCCGGTTCCACGAGCGCGGCTTCGCGGCGCCGGCAAGTCGCTTCATGCGGGTGCTCTGCCACCACTACGGCGTGGAGCTGCACAACTTCACGCCGAACGCCATTTCGCAGGCGGCCACGTTCGTGGGCGTCTGCGAGGGGTATCTGGGGATCCCAGTGAATTGGGATATCTGGATTCACCTCTTCTGGGTGGAGCTGTTCACGCAGCCGACGTCGGAGCAGATGACCCGCCGTGCGGTGCGCGCCGACGCCATGTCGCTCGCTTTGCGGGTGCAGCACAGGGACGACTACATTCCCTGTACCATGACGACCAACAACGCCGGTTGGGAGCGAGGGTGGTTCTACCTTCGCAACGCCGAGCCCGGTCTCCCCCCTACCTTTCGGTGCGGTGCTCGGGAGAGGCCCGATTCCCCGGAGCCACGGCGTGTCTCGGCCTCGCGCGGAGGCGGTTGGACTCGGTCTCGGCCGCGGCCCCGAGGTACACGGCGGGGCGCGGGCCGGCCGCGGCGGCCGTCCTCGCGCACCTTCTCAACCGGCGGATCGTTCCCCGATGGAGAGGCCACTCCGCATCTTCGACATGACGGAGACGGCGAACCCCTCCGCGGCCGGTGAGGTCGCGGATCTTTGCCGACCCCCTCTTGCGGGAGTACGCGGCTACCGGGCGCGGAGCGCCGTCGACACCCGGTCCCTCGCGGAGCGACCGGTCTTTGTGGGACCTCGAGATGCTCCCCCACCGGCCCGTGGTGAGCGAGAATTTTTTGGTTCCATCCTTGATCTTGTTCCCGATACTCCCGAGTTGCGACGCGCTTCGATGTTTGCTTGCGGTGGTGAGCCCGAGCGCCGCGGTACGACCGCCCCTCCCCCGACTCTCGCGCGCTTGGTCGAGCGTCGCAACAACGGGAGCGGGAGCGGGCGGCGCGCAAGAAGGAGCGCGCGAAGCGACACCGCGAGCGTCGCGAACGGAGGAGCGAAGAGTGCGCGCCGCGTGAGCGAGCGGGGGCTCTCTTCTCCGTGAACCGAGGAGTACTCGTCCTCGGAGGAGGATGAGGAGGAGGAAGAGGCCGGGGGGCAAGGCCTCTCTGATAGGTGGGAGCCTGCGCCCCCGCCGCCGGAGCCAGCTCCGGTGGCAAGAGCGGCATCGCACGGGGCGGGCGCGGGAGCGCCCGCCGCCGGCAATCGATAACGGGAGCGGCGCGGGCGGCGGAGGCGGCGGCGCGTACCCGGAGGTGTGCGCGACGAGTGCGCCGCGCGCGCGGT
Organism: Cenchrus americanus; assembly: GCA_947561735.1. Classification (NCBI taxonomy): domain Eukaryota; kingdom Viridiplantae; phylum Streptophyta; class Magnoliopsida; order Poales; family Poaceae; genus Cenchrus; species Cenchrus americanus. Next base: position 2,991,143 of record OX387240.1, on the reverse strand, counting down.
GGAGACGGCCGGAGGCGCGGTGGCGGCCGCGGCGGTGTCGCTCCTCGGGATCTCAAGGAAGAGGAAGCACACCTTCTCTTCTTCGAGGTGAGGGACTCGTTCTCTTTTGCGGGGTTGAGTCTTTGACAACCAAGGGCCTGACCGCGTGTTCGCGTTTACGCAGGGTGGTGCCGACCGTACCTCCCCTCGCGCCGGCCAAGGTGTTAAGGGCGGACGCGTACATCCCCACCCGTCGGCGCTCGTCGAGGGTGCCGCGGACGGGAGCGGCGCGGCGGCGCGGCGCTCGCGGGGCGGGGGGCGAGGCCCCGGGGACGCGGCCGGCGGATTCGTCGCCGCGCGCGGCCGGCGGCCGTCGAGGAGCGGCGGACGCGGTCGTGGTGGAGGCGCGGCCGCGGTGCGGTCGAGGCGGTGACGCGGCCTGCGGTGCGGCCGTGGTGGAGGCGCGGCCCGCGGCGCCGGCCGAGGAGGGCGATCCGGCGCCGGTGGTCGCGGAGGCGCGTCCGAAGCGGTGACCACGGCGCCGCGGCGGGAGCCCGCGGTTGCGGGGGCGCGGGCGGAGGCGTCGACGGAGACGACGCGAGGGGCGGCACTGCCCGGCCGCTCCCGGCGGTGGTGGTGGAGATCCCGGACGACGACTCCCCGCCGCCCGGATGGGACCAGTGGGTGAGCTTCCCCACGCTGTCCCCCGAGTCCCAGGAGGGGGCTCTCGTGAGGCGGCGGGAGGGCCACATGGTGGCAGGGGGCCGAGGGTACGGCACCGAGGCCTCGTCTTCCCGCGCCGTCCGCGCCGCCCCGATGAGGGGCCGGGTTGGCGATCCGCCCACATTCCACCGATGCACGGGGGAGCGGGGAGCTATGGGGGGAGCTCCGCAACCACGGCGCCGCGCTCGGCTGCAGATCCATGGCGGCCCCGCGTGGCGCGTCTTCCAGGTGGGGCACCGTCGTGTGTTTTCTTTGTTTTTTCTCGTTTTTGTGTGCGCGATTTTTGCGTCATGGCGTTCACAGGTCTTGGCTTGTTGGCGATAGAAGCTCGAGCACCGCGCTCGCGACAAGTATGGCGCCTTCGATCAGGTGAGCGCTGAGCTCCGCCAGCTCCGGGAGCGATGCGACACCTTTGACGCGCTCGCCGACGCCCTGAGGACTCGGACGGTGGGCGTCATCCAGGGCCATGGCCTGCGTGATCAGCTCCATGAGAGCACAAGGAAGGACCGGCGCGCCGTCCACCCCTCGAGCGGGTTTGCGCGGCCCTCATCGGCGGTGATGAGGCGCGCGCGGCGGCGCGGGCGGACTCGGAGGGGTGCGCACCACGGCGACCAGGCGGGAGGCGGAGGTGGCCGGCGTTCGCAACGACAACACGGAGCTCCACTCGTTGCTCGGGGGGCGCGAGGCTCGGCGAGCCGGGCGGAGGAGCGGGCGCGCGCGCTCGAGCGAGAGGCCAAGGAGGCGCGACGATGCGAAGGCGCCCTCGACACCAAGGTTGCGGCGCTCGGCCGTCGCGGAGGACCGGCTCTCGCGGAGCGCACCGCCCACCAAGGGGCCGAGGGGCGGCTCCGGCGGGAGCGAGGCGCCCCTTGCCGGCCCCGCCGGTCGGTCTTTGGAGCGAGAGCGTGTCGCCCTCGAGGCGGCGCGAGGGGGTCGTTGGAGGGCCGAAACACGGAGTTCTCGAAGCTCGAGGGCGAGCTGGTGGTGCTCAGCATCACGAGCGTGAGCCAGGAGCTGGCCCTCCAGGAGCAAGGTGAGACCCTCAAGGGCCTTGAGCAGGCGGTTGAGGCCGAGCGCCGCGCCCTCGAGGTGGAGAGGAAGCAAGTCGAGGGTAAGTCGCTGTTTAACTCCTATTTTGCTGGTTTTCTCTTAGAGGGTTCGCCCTTTTTCGATCCCTTTCTTCTTGGGCAACATCGAGGCTTGCGCACCGCGGCCGGGGCACGCGGGCGAGCGGGCGGGGCGGCTGCGGACCTCCTACAACTCCCCTCCGGCCGGGGCTGTCGGGAGTTGCACACCACGGCCCTCGAGACCTACCGAGGCCGTGGAGGAGGGCGGGCGCGGTCGGGAGCTCGTTGGCCGGCCGCTGCGTGCCCTTGGCGGGCATGTCCGCCGGCGCGTGCGCCGGCGCGCACCTCGGCGTACAGAAGGCCCTCGGGGTGGTGCGATCTCATTACGAGGTCAACTTCGAGGCGCTGGCGGAGGGTTACGTCGTCCCCGAGGGTGTCGAGGACGAGGTGGCGATGGAGCGCGTGGACGCGTTAGCCGCCGATGCCGTCGGGGCGCTCGCCGAGGCCTTCGAGGAGTTCCTCTTCCCAGATGCCGCTGATGCCGCCGTTCCTCCAGCCTGAAGACAGTCGGGCACTAGGCCCTTTTCGTTTATGCATTAGTATGCTGGCCGTATGACCTTGTAAATAAACAGGACAGCCGGGCACTAGGCCCTTTTCGTTTATGCATTAGTATGCTGGCCGTATGGCCTTGTAAATAAACAGATTACTTTGCTTCGAACATTTGTCAAAGTGAAATGATGTCTTTTGTTTTATCGCGCCTTTTTTTGTTTCTCCTTCTTCCTGAGTAAATTCTAGTTAGGGAAGTTCGATTTTCGCGGGTGGCCTGCTGGGTTGGAGGCAAGAGAGAAGGGCCGTATCCTCGCAGAGGCATAGGCTATCTCTGGCTCGCGCATCCTTTCCGCTAGGGCTGCTGCGCCTTTCGAACTTTGCTTGAGGCGAAGTAGAAGCATGCTTAGCGCGCGTGAGTTGTTTCTTTTTTGCGAAAAAATGGGACCATTTTTGGGGGGATGCTCCCCCGTAGTAGCCCCAGGGGTAACTTGGGTTTCGGGGGGAAAGCCGGGTTACCCTTTTTTATTAAACTGATGATGTTTACATGGTTGTCGCCAAGCGGGGTCTTTGGGCACGTGATTTTCAACAAAAAACTTGGAAATCCTAGCTAGGGATAGAAGCGACGTAGCTGTTGGATGTTCCAAGCGTTGGTGAGTTCTTCGCCGTCCTCGTTGGCCAGCTTGTACGTGCCGGGCTTGAGTACTTTCACCACGATGTAGGGTCCCTCCCACGGAGGTGAAAGCTTGTGGCGTCCTCGGTTGTCTTGGCGTAGCCTTAGGACCAAATCCCCTTCACCGAAGTCCCGCCGGCGTATCTTTCGTGCTTGGTAGCGCCTGAGGGACTGTTGATATCTTGCGGAGTGCATCAAGGCCACGAGACGTGCTTCATCTAGATGGTCCAGTGAGTCCTCGCGGGCTCGCTGATTGGCGTCTTCGTCGTAGCCTCGAACCCTGGGTGACTCGTACTCTAGGTCCGTGGGGAGGACGGCCTCTGCGCCATGGACTAGAAAAAACAGGGTGAACCCGGTGGCTCTGTTTGGGGTGGTCCTTAGGCTCCACACGACCGCTGGTAACTCCTGGAGCCATTTCCGACCAGACTTATTCAGCTGGTCGAAAATTTTGGGCTTAAGGCCTTGTAGGATCATGCCGTTGGCACGCTCTACTTTGCCGTTAGTCTGTGGGTGTGCCACAGCTGCCCAATCCACACGGATGTGGAATTTGTCGCAGAACTCCAGGAATTTCCTGCCCGTGAACTGAGACCCGTTGTTGGGGGGATTCGGAATCGAGCCTTCGCATACCCAAAAAATAGAGAGCGGCCGTGCGAAGGATGCCGGCAGCAAAACCCCAGAAGTAGCGGATTCCATTTCCACCCTCCGGGCGTCGCGTTTTGGCGAGCACCCTTCGTCGCCACCGAAGCCATCAACACGAATCCAACTTAGCACCGGGCGTCAAAGTCTCGCTTAGCGACTCATTTCCATGACGAAACCCCTAGGGCGAAGATTATCCACCCAGGGAGCCTCGGCCTGGGATTCGAACAGGGGGTTTCGTCGTTCCTAGCACTTAATGAGTTCAAACTTGAGTGTGGTTTTTGTTTCAGGTGATGAAGAGCGCTAGGCGAAAGGGGGGATCTCCAAAAGGCTCGGGGGTTTTCATCTCGACGACGGGCGCACGTGATGAAAGCCGGAAAGGCGCCGCGATTTGCGGCGTGACATCATGAAGCGCCGATTACGTGGAGACCTAATTGGAGATTACCCGAAGATAGCCTAGCACATTCTGTTTTGATTCGTTTTACACGAGGGTGTTCTCGGAATGTAAAAAGTCCGCCCGCCTCCCTATAAAAGGAGACGGACCGGCACTTGTAAAGGGGATCGGCTTTTGAGAAATCAACTGTTGAGAAAAGAACTTTTGGTTGTCTTTTGTCCTGAGTGTTGGTTCTGGTTCTTGAGCTTTGGTTTTCTCTCATTGTTTGTGCGCGGCGGCTTCGGCTATCGCCACAACACCCGTTGTCGGTGATTGGAGTTTGGCACTCCAAAACGATGGACGATATCGGTGAAGAACGTCACCGCTTGCTCTGCCCTGAGATTCGTAATGGGGCGCACTTCTACCCACTTGGAAAACTTGTCGATCGCAACCAACAGGTGAGTGAAGCCCCCGGGCGCCTTTCGCAGGGGCCCCGACGATGTCCAACCCCTACACGACGAAAGGCCATGTTATGGGGATGGTCTGCAGGACGTGAGCAGTGAGGTTGGATTTCTGGGCGTAAAATTGGTACCCTTCGCAGGTGCGCACGAACTCGCTGGCGTCCGCGACCGCGGTAGGCCAGTAAAAGCCTTGACAGAATGCGTTGCATACGAGGGTGCGGGGTGCAGCGTGATGGCCACAGATCCCCGCATGAATGTCCCGTAAGAGCTCGCGCCCTTCGGGGATAGGTACGCAGCGCTGCAAGATGCTGGAAACTGCGCGCTTATACAGCTCGCCGTCGACGAGGGCGAAGGACTTGGCCATCCTGGCGATGCGCCTGGCCTCGGCCTGGTCCGAGGGGAGTTCCCCTCGGGCCATCCAGGCGACATACTTGTCGCGCCAATCCGCCTTAATGGGGGCGGGCTCGACATCCATCACGTCGGCCTCGTCGGCGCCATACCCCTCGAGGAGGGAGAGCACGTACGCCTCGTTCGAGGGGTCCTCATCCATGGGCTCCGCGCCCGCTGGATTCGAGGGAGCCCTCGAGGATTTCGCGTGGCTCGAGGGGTGCGGCTCGAGGGTGACGGAGGGCTGGGCGACGTCTCGGGCAAAAACGTTCGGGGGGACGGTGATCCGCCCGGACGCGATCTTGGCCAGCTCGTCCACCTCCTCGTTGTACCGTTGGGGCGCGTGATTGAGCTCGATGCCGTAGAACTTGTCCTCGAGGGCTCGCACGGCCTTGCAGTACGCTTCCATCTTGTCGTCGTGGCAGCTCGCATTTTTCCTGACTTGGTCAATCACGAGCTGCGAGTCTCCCCGCACGTCGAGGCGCTTGACGCCTATTTCAATGGCGATCTTGAGGCCGCAAAGGAGGGCCTCGTACTCAGCCATGTTGTTTGACGCGGGGAAGTGGAGGCGTATTGCATACCGCATGTGCTCCCAGGGGTGACACGAAGAGCGAGCCGCGCCCGCTCTTGTTTTCATTGCGAGCGGTCGAAATACGAGTCCGACGTGCCGCCGGATCTGCGGCGGCGGTAATTGCGTATCCGTCCACTCAGCGACGAAATCTGCCAGGATCTGGGATTTGATGGCCTTGCGCGGGGCGTAGGCGAGCGTCTCGCCCATCAATTCCACCGACCACTTGGCGATCCTGCCCGCCGCGTCTGGATTACGGATGATCTCCCCCAGCGGGAAGGAGGAGACCACTGTTGACGGTGTATTTTGGTGCACCTAGCATGTACATTACACTTTGGTTTCGATTTGATTATGGAACTAACCCGCCACTAGGCACACTAATCATATAACAAGTTCATCTTTGTGCATGCATTTGGAAGTGTTGTGTTTATGTAGGAAAACATGGACATAAAGGACGGATTCGCAACAAGTTCAAAGGAGCATTCATGGAGTCTTGTTCGTGTTCATGAGCTTGCTGAAATCACTTCTAATGGTGGCGAGGACCGAAGTGCTACGAGGAACACCCCCGAGGATTGAAGCGTAAAAGATCAAACCTCATGCAAAGAGAGCCTCCATCTTGATTGCGAGGATAACAACGTCAAAATCATGCAAGTGGAGGGGGCAAAGTAGATAAGTGCACGAGGACCCACGGAGCAAAAGGGGCGGCCGAGCCGGGCCGAGGCGGGCTCGGCCGGCCGGCCCAGGCCGGCCGGCCCAGCCCACTTCGGGCACCGGTTCGGTCCCGTTTTCCTTGCCCTCGAAGGATCTTCAACCCTAAAACCCCCGACGCGCCGCCAACACCAGAGGGAGGAGTCATTCGCACCAGAAGGCCATCCACAAGCTAGAGAGAGAGGAGGAGGATCTCCGGCGGGAGATCAACCACCTCGAAGGAAGCACCCTCTCGTGGAGAAGAAGGAAGACACCGGCGGAAGGGAAACCATGATCAACGGTGCCATGATCAGCACCTTGATGGGGTAATCTTCTCATTCGTCCATGGGTTGTAATCGATCTTGAGATGTAATCGCACTTTGTTGGATTATCTATCTATCATCTTGTGTTGAATATACTTTAATGCTTAAGGCTTGCAACCATGCGTAAAGGGAGTATAGGCCTCAATGCTTCCTTGGATCCATTCAATACGCCGTGGCCATCAAAGGTCTAGTCATGAATACCTTCGCGTAGTGACGATACGAGAGGAGGGAAAGGGCGAAACCGTGGTCACATTTCCGATAGATTAGATTGGTTTTCATGTCTTTAAGCGATTGCATGCTCTAGTATCGTGGACCCGTGGGCGAGTGTCTTCTACCTTGATCGTTTATCATTCTCTCTAGTGTAGTTTAGTGTTTTCTAGTATAATAGTAGTTAGGGTTTTAGTAGCTAGTGTGTCGTTGTTGATCGAACGCTTGTAATCCCCTTGCTCCGCGGATTGACAAGAACCTTGGGAATCCCGTGGTGAAAAAGGTGTGGGGTCCGTACGCTTGCGGATCGTAGAGGGATACGTCTTTTATCCGTCAACAAGCCCCTTTTTACGGCGCCGTTCTTGGGGATCAAGTTAGTTTACATCGTTTGATTTGCATCTAACTTAGTTTTATATTTTAGTTTATCTTTTATTTGCTATATCTAACATATATTATCCGAGAAAAACACTTGTTTCTTTTTTTTTGTTTTTGTTTTTATCTTATTGTCTAGATGGAGTTCGTTAATCAACCCGTGGAAGAACCGGAGAAATCATTAAGGGATTACGCTAGCCCTCGATGTGAAGACATAAAAGTACAAGAGTCGGATTCGAAGCTCGAAGCGACCAAGTATGAAATTAAATCCAAGATCATCAAGATGGTGGCGGAAAACCCATTTGAAGGGATGGTTACGGAGAACCCATATAGACACATAAGGGATTTCACGACAATATGCAACACGGTGCGTCAAGAAGGAGTTCTCGATGAATGGTTCAAATGGAATCTCTTTCCCTACTCACTTGCGGCAAAGCAAAGACATGGTATTCGGTTGCGTCCTTTGAAGTTGAAGACAATTGGAACAAGTTGACAAAGAAGTTTTGCGAGAAGTTCTTTCCAATTAGCAAGGTTCAACATCTAAGGAGGCAAGTGATCACTTTCATGCAAGGAGAAGAGGAAGGGATAGACCAAGCACGGGATAGGTTTAATGAATTAATCGAACAAGGACCAAAACTCGGCTTCACTTGGTGACGTACTCTTGCATACATTTTTCTTTTCCCTAACCCCTAGTTGCATGCGACACGTCGAAATGTGTGCAGATGGGGATCTCATGGAGAAAACACTCACGGAAGCCGCCCAACTTCTACAAAATGTTAGTAAAGCGGCTGCCATGCGAAGAGATTGGGAAACAAGACTTGCGGAAGAGCCGGAATTCAATTCAAGGAAGAAGAAGCTTGCTGATTTTTCTAAAGAGGCAACCCCGGAAGTCACAAAAGAGGAGCCAATCATGGAAAAGCTTGAACAAGAACACATCAAGTCAAGAACTACACCAAACGTCGACTTCGCCGCACCAAAGGAGACGAACAAGAGAAGCATGTCAAGCGCGAAGCCACTAAGGGAGTTCGAACCAATGGATTGGGTTCCTATCGATTACGGAGAAGTATTCGACAAAAGAAGACCGTTCCCTAATCAAAAGGGAATGGCAAGAGCATTGGAAGTGGATTTCCCACCGGAGAAGAAAGCTGAAAATTCATACGACCTCGAAACCACCGGTGAGATTTTTGAAAAGCTCTTTGGAGATGACGTGGTGGATCCGGAACATATTGCCGAGGTGAAGAGAATCATGGGGATCAAGCCCGAAGCATCACCATATGCTCGCCTTGCTGAAATTTACTCGATAGGATCCGAAGAAGAAGAGAAGATGACGCCGCACTTGAGTTGCGAGATCAACGGAGTCCAATGCAAAGCTTTATGCGACATCGGAGCCCAAGTAAGTGTTCTATCTTCTAAAATTTACGATAAAGTTCAATACCACAACCTAGACTTAGCTCCAACATCAACGAAATTAATTATGGGAGATGGTAGAACTATCAAACCTCTAGGTATTGCTTGCAACATGAAAGTAAAAATCTCTAGAAACTATATACCAACCGATTTCTTTGTTATTGATGCTTACCATGGTAATTCCGATCATATAATCTTAGGTAGGCCTTTTCTTAAGTTGGTTGATGCCGTGTTAGATGCGGAGAAGGCAAAGTAACAATGAACCTTAATGGAACAAAGTACACATATAACTTTCTTCGTGCTTCTAAACACCTTACACCTTTTCCTCCCGAAGATGAAGAAGTAGAAGAGATAGATAGTCTTTGTTTTGTTGAAACCCTTAGAGACCCGCTTGCAAAGGGCGATGGAAAATCAAATTAGTAATCAACAAGATGAAGAACTAGAGGAAGCGACAAAAGGCTTAGAGCCGCATGACGGTAGCGTGGAGGAAGAGAAGTTCGAAGACATAGGAGAAATCAAACCCGAGGAGCCGCAAGTGCCGAAGTAGACCTTAAACCTTTGCCCAAGGGATTAAAATATGAATTTTTGGGCCCCAGACAAAACTTATCCAGTCATTGTGAGCGACGAGTTGAGCCCCGAAGAAAATGAAGCGTTGCTGATTTTATTAAAAAACATAGGAAGGTGATTGGATATTCAATTAATGATCTCAAAGGTATTAGCCCAGCCTTTTGCACTCATCGTATACCAATGGAAGACCAATGTAAGACTGTAGTGGACCATCAAAGGAGGCTAACCCATTCCATGCGAGAGGTAGTAAAGAAAGAGGTTATCAAGTTACTTGATGCCGGAATCATCTACCGGTTCCGCATAGCGAATGGGCGAGCACAGTACATTGTGTACCGAAGAAAGGAGGTTTGACCGTGGTGAAGAATGAGAAGAACGAGTTGATACGCAAAGAACCGTGACCGGGTGGCGGATGTGTATCGATTATCGTAAGCTTAACAAAGCGACGAAGAAAGATCACTTCCCCCTACGCGTTCATAGACGAGATGCTCGAGAGGTTAGCAAACCACGCTTATTTTTGCTTTCTCGATGGATACTCGGGGTTCATGCAAATTCCCATTCACCCGGAAGATCAACATAAGACAACGTTTACGTGTCCTTACGGAACGTTTGCATATAGGAGGATGCCCTTCGGCCTATGTAACGCTCCGGCCTCTTTTCAACGTTGCATGATGGCCGTGTTCTCAGAATTCATTGAAGAAATTGTTGAAGTGTTTATGGATGATTTTTCCGTTTACGGGAAGATGTTCATGGATTGCTTAGCAAACTTAGAAAAGGTCCTTACAAGGTGTGCGGAGGTAGATTTGGTTTTAAATTGGGAAAAGTGCCACTTCATGGTTAAGCAAGGCATAGTGCTCGGACATGTTATATCCGAGAGAGGAATTGAAGTGGACAAGGCTAAGGTAGAGACGGTTGAGCAACTCCCACCTCCTACGGATGTTAAGTCCTTAAGGAGCTTTCTAGGCCATGCCGGATTCTATAGAAGATTTATAAAGGACTTCTCGAAGATCACTAAGCCTTTAACGCACCTTCTTCAAAAGGATGTGGCTTTCGACTTTGATGAGAAGTGTCTAGCGGCATTCGGACCTTGAAAAATGCGTTGGTGAGTGCTCCCATCATCCAACCTCCGGATTGGAGCCAACCTTTCGAGATCATGTGTGACGCAAGTGACTACGCCGTAGGCGCGGTCTTGGGACAAAGAAAGGAAGGCCGAGTTCACGCGGTTTACTATGCTAGCAAAACTCTTAGTGGGGCACAATTAAATTACGCTACTACGGAAAAAGAGTTGCTAGCGGTGGTATTCGCTTTCGAAAAATTCAGATCTTACATTGTGAACTCGAAAGTCATTGTTTACACCGATCACGCAGCCATCAAGTATCTCTTGGCTAAGAAGGAAGCTAAACCACGTTTGATTCGTTGGATCCTTCTTCTCCAAGAGTTTGATGTTGAAATTCGTGATAAAAAGGGGGTGGAAAATGTTGTGGCCGATCATTTGTCTAGGATGAATCGTGGACAAGATGATAAAGAGCCCATAGAAGATAAGATGAGAGATGACCACCTCTATAGAGTGCTTGATAAAGATACTTGGATGATCGACATCATTCGAGCAATTCGAAAGATGCCCCTCGATCATCTAGATAAAAACACTCAAAGGAAGATAATCTCTGAAAGTAAGAAATATTTTTGGGATGCACCATACCTCTTCAAACTTGGCAATGATGGAGTGATGAGAAGATGTGTGCCAAGAGAAGAGAGGCTTGAGATTCTAAGGAAGTGCCACTCGGCGGAGTACGGTGGACACTATAGCCATTTTCGAACCGAAGCAAAAGTATGGTCGAGCGGATTCTATTGGCCGGAGATGCATGAAGATACTAAAAGATATGTTGCGTCATGCCCCGAATGTCAAAGAACCGGAAACATCTCTCAAAGAAATTCTATGCCTTTGAAATACAACTTGCAAATCGACATATTCGATGTATGGGGCATAGACTTCATGGGGCCTTTTAAAAACTCATTTGGATTCGAGTATATACTTGTTATGGTTGATTATGTATCCAAGTGGGTAGAGGCTATACCATGTCGTAAAGCTTCCACGGAGGAGTCCATCGCTATGATCAAGAACGTGATTTTTCCCCGTTTCGGTACACCGAGAATCTTGATAAGTGATGGAGGAACTCATTTCACCGGAAGAACTTCAAAAGGTGCTTGTCCAAGTTGGGAATTGAGCATAGGGTCTCCACGGCCTATCACCCACAAACCAACGGACAAGCGGAGACGTCAAATAGGCAATTAAAAAGCATACTCAACAAAACCATAGAGAAGGGAGGCAAGGATTGGTCAAAGAAATTAGACGGAGCTTTATGGGCTTATCGAACGGCGTTTAAAACACCGATAGGTATGACCCCTTATCAATTTGTCTATGGAAAAGCTTGCCACCTTCCGGTTGAGTTGGAACATAAAGCCTATTGGGCGATTAAAGAGATGAACCTTGATCTCGATGCCGCGGTGGTGAAACGAAGAATTCAAATAAGCGAGCTAGAGGAGTTGAGGTTGAAAGCATATGAAAACGCAAGCATATACAAGGAGAGAATCAAAAGGTGGTATGATAAAAGATTGAAGAAAAAAGAATTTAAAGAAGGAGATAAGGTCCTCCTCTACAATTCGAGGTTTAAAACCTTCGGAAAGGGGAAATTGCAAAGCAAGTGGGACGGACCTTATGTTGTGCATTCGGTGTTCTCCAACGGAGCGGTAACCATTATGGATATAAACGGCGATCAATTTGTGGTGAATGGACGGCGGCTTAAGGTTTACTACGAACCCGATGTCGTGCCCATTCATCATGTTGACGTCTTTACCATGGAGGAAGAGCCCGAACGTCCCGCCTAGGGGCGAAAAACAAGGCACCAACATCGTAAATAATTTTTCTTTTAGTTTTACGGAGTTTTTCGCGAAGATTTACTGGGCCAACTTTTTCCCATGGGCTGAGGAAGAAAAAATAGGGCGGTGTGCAAAAACCGGCCCGGCCGGCCCCGAGGGGGTGGGCCGGCCGGCCCGGGCGGACGGCCCGGGAGGGGCCCGACGCCCGATGACGCCGAATTTCGCCCGAATTGCTCCTTTTTGACTTCCTTGTTTGGTCGGAAAATTTTAAGGGAAGTGTAAAAAAGGAAAATAAGGTTCCCAGGGCTTTTCTCTCAGGACTATTTATTTGGCCGAATTGGGAGCTCGAGAATCAAACCTTTCAAGCAATGTGTTGCACCCTTGTAGTAGCCATTGAGCTTCCAAAAAGCTTAGAGTTGAAGCTAGAAGCCAAGAAGCCATCGATGGAGGAGGCGATGCGATGCGAGCTCAAGCTACCCGTCAAGAGGACCGCACGTATCCGTTGCGGAGGACGTGTCTCGACCGGAGCTCTTGCATCTCGCAACCCCGTCGAAGGAGAGAAGGTCCCTACACCCGTTCGAAGGTCGGCACGCCTCCAAGGCATCAAGCGCAAGGATTACAAGGAGGTGTCGCCGAGCCTAAGGATTATGGGGATAGCGACTACTCCGACGATCGTGGCCCGAGCTCGTGGGCGGCAACGGTAGAGACGATGACGATTGGGATGAGCAGCCCAATGAATGGACTCCCGAAGGCCCCAACGGCAACGGCAACAGCGGTGGCGAAGGCAACGACAATGGAGGTGGCGACGACGGTGGTGACAACGGTGGAGATTATGGCGACGACGACCCCTTCGGGTTGCATCTGGTGTGCTGTCGAGTTTGCCGCCAATCCATCGCGGATCTCTACACGTCGGCCGACGAATGTCTCCAAGCCATGGAAGCGATGAAGCAGCGTATGGAGGACTTGGAGCGCGTAGTTGAAGATGACTACAAGTTCCTTAACCGTAACGCGCACAAACTTTTCGGCATGGTTGGAAACATGAGAGGCAAGTGGTGCAAAACTTGCTTGAAGTACCACTAGATCTAGTTTTCCCCTTAGGATTTCTGTAAGATACGACGAGGACGTCGTATGTTTTAAGTGTGGGTGAGAGCTAGCTCGCTAGCCTTAGCTTTTGAACTTCAAGTTTAGGTTCGGTTCAATCTTCATGTGAGAGTCTTAGTGTTTTAATGAGTCTTTAGTTTTTGAGTCTGTTTTAATATTTTTGCAAGTGTCTTAAATTAGTGTTGAGTCAAGAAAATCAAATAAAAAGAGTCTTTATATATATCTTTGTGTTTTATGTATTGTTTATCTTTATTTACTTGTTTGTTTAATCTTCGATTCTTGATATATGAACACAAGTATGTGGTTTGAAAAACGTTTACCGTGGTGCTTAGTGGAATCGCTACTACTTAAAGTACCCATACCGCACTTCGATCTTGAGCTTCACATGCTAGTTATGCTATGTTCGATGCTAAAAATTGGAGGTTTTCAGTTCTGAAAATTATTTTAAAACCCTTGTAATAAAGGTTAGCAAAACCTCTTCTTCCAAGTTGAGAGTAAGAAAAAATTCCTATCCAAAGCCAAGTTTATTTTTTTCGCTCCACCATAAGTGTGATTAGCACGATGAGTTAGGCTAGGACCCTTCTCTCTTGGTGAGTTTTAATTTCGAGCAATGATCATGTCCTTGTGCTTATCTTTTGTTGCTAGCCTCGTCATATATTCGGTAACGTGACTTTCACAACGGAAGTCACGTATATCGCCGAATTCCATACCCGTCGGTGCGGAATATGGTCCCGACACTAACCGGTAGATAACGCTTAGGTCTATCCCTCAATGGTCGATGCCAAGCAACAAATGACACAAGGTTTTATCCTGGTTCCGGCCGAGGGGGCCGTACGTCCCGACGGGGGCGTGCTCGTGGCACTATATTGCTCGGCACGGGGGTGCTTGTAGTGGGGCAAGTACAAGCGAGGCGGGAGAGGAAGCGTGGCTTCCAAGTCCCCGGGAGAGTGGCTGAAGATGTTATGGGAGAATAAGAGAGTGAGTGCACGGTGTGTTGTGTTCCTCTGAACTTCTTCCCCCCGCGGGCCGGGGGCTCGCCTCCCCTTTTATAGGCCAAGGGGGCCGCGAGTTACATGCACGCCGCGCTATCCGGCTACGTGGGGGTGCACGTCGTGCTATGCTGTAGAGTGGGCGGCCGTCCGGACGATCTTCGCTGCGATCCGGCCATGATGGCCTACCCCGTACCCGAACAGTGGCGGTTCGAGGGTAGGAAGGCGGCAGATGGCGGTGGTGTCCTTTGATAGGCTTCGAGGGAGGTGCGATGATGGCCGGTACGGGGAACGGGCGCGGGCGAGACCGGCGTTCCTTCCCAATGCGTTCCGCGGCGGCGGGAGTGGTTCTTTGCGGTGCTCGGGCGTGCGCCTGCGGTGTCGGGCGTGCGCCGCACGCGTGGGTACGGCGGCCGCGCGGTGTTACGGTGACCGGGATGGCCACCCACCGGCCTAGCGCCCCTCACCTAACCTGCAGGGTCACGGGAAAGTGGAATCGAGGGTGCGCCGGCCCCTTTTCGAGGGTCGGGCGCGTTAGCCGCATCTTGTAGTGGGCGCACGGTGTCTTGGGACTGACACCGGCCGTACCGCACAGTCCATCCCACAGTGGCGGGGATGGGCTCCTCCCTGGGGAGTTGGTGCGGCGGCACCGGGGCGTGAGCCCAGGGCGCATGATGGCGCCGTCCTGCGGCGTCAGGGCGTTAAATGCCCAAGTACGGGGCCAGCGCACGCGTGCGGAGCGCCCGTGAGCGTGGCGGGCCCCGCCCGAGGGCGGAGTGGACCCTCGAGCGAGACGAGACCCGCTCGAGGGGGAGCGAGCCTTCGAGCGGGGCGGGACCGCTCGAGGGAAGGGTCGCCCCTCGAACGGGGCGGAGCCCGTTCGAGGAGGGGTGACCCCTCGAGCGAGGCGGGGGCCTGCTCGAGGGGTCTTCCAGGCGGGCCGTCTTGGTGGGCCGTCGGAGTCCCGCGGCGTAGGCCATGTCCTGCACGGTTAGTTTCTGCATGGTTAGGCTTAGCGTGTTTCGACGTTGGGATTTAAGTGAGGGTTCCCCCATTGTTTAAGGGGACCCCTAGGGCGGTCCCCGACAGTAGCCCCCGAGCATCTGCGGGTTTGCCATTGAGGCTCCCGCAGATGCTGGAACCTACTGATAGGACGTTCTTCCCTCCTTGTTTGCGAACGCTTTCCGGTGGGGCCGCGTCGGCGAACCCGCGGGTCTAGCCCCCGAAGCCCTGCAGGAGTGTGGGTTCTCCTGCGGGGGGTTAACCGCGAGAACTTTGGTCGAAAGGCGTGGCACATATGCCAACCGGCATCGGCGGTGTTTCGGCCGGTTTCGGGGGTGCACGCTCCCCCGTCCCCCTGTCTCCGGCGGGTGCAATTTCAAGGAGGTGTAGCCGTGCGTCAAGCCCCCGAGCCTTGGCTTTGTTCGAGGCGATCGGGTCGAGCCCGACGACTTGTTTTTTAACGCGCCCTCGCCGTCCCTCCGCGGGACGGAGGGTGAGGTTTCCACGACTCCCATCGAGCGGGTCGCGAATCGCGGATTCCTCATCGAGCGCTAGCGGGTGGTTCAAGTGGACGTCCATGCCCCGTTCGATAAGGGTAGGCCGCGCGGTCGGAGACACGTCCATGGAAGCGCTTGCGTGGGTTTGCTAGGTGGGGCTCGGTCCCGTTCGCTAGGGACCGAGGGCGCGGAAGCTCTCCCTCGGTGGGATCCCCCCGGCTAGCCGCCCTCGGCGGCTCTCGAACACGACATGTGGGGCACCCTCGAGCCGACGGGCTCGAGGAACGGCTCGTATGCGCGTGCCCTCGTCGTCCCTAACTCGTGATGCGGGGGCGCTCGTTCGAACCCGTCGAGGGTCGGGCTTCGAACCTCGATCGGTAAGGCCGTGCGGGGCCGTGCCCGGGCCGGCCCCGTCTTTTCACGTTTGCGGCCGTCGAGGGGTCCGGGGCGTGCGCGACCCTCGAGGTGCTTGTTGGCGGCACGGCGCGGCATGAGTGCTTTCGGTGCCGCTCTATTTCAAGCGTGACTCCGGGCGATCCTCTTACGCGCGTGCCTTCTTTTAGAGGGTTGACATTGTCTCGAGCGGAGGGTCATGCCGCTCGAGGGCTTCACGTGGCATGGGTGCCCGCGGTTGCCCGCTCTACATCGAGCGAGGTCCCGGCGACCTTCTCACGCTAACATCCCATCGAGGGTCGCCTTTGTTTCGAGTCGAGGGTCATGCCGCTCGAGGGTTCTACGTGGCATGGGTGCCGCGGTTGCTGCTCTACGTCGAGCGAGGTCCCGGCGACCTTCTCATGCGGGTATCCCATCGAGGGTCGCCTTTGTTTCGAGCCGAGGGTTCGCCTCGCTCGAGGGCTCTCCTTGCTTGGCAAGGGACCCGGGCATTTAATTGCCTTGCGGTCGTGGCCGCGGTTTTGCGAGCGCGGGCGGCGCCTTTTTGGGGCGCGGCCGCGCGCGCGCGCGTAGTGGGCGGCGCGCGCGGACGTGACGGTTTTGCCTCGGTCGCGGCCGGTCCTCGCCGTAATGATGACCCGCCCGCGGTGTTAGAGCCGCTGCGGTCGTGGTGGGGCCCGCCCGTCGACGCGATGGGAAGATTCCCCCGCCGTTAATGCTAGGCGGGGCGTCCGCTCGGAGAGCTCGCCCGTCGCCTATAAACCGCGGGGAGGGAGTGGACGGCGGTTTTTTACCTTGGCACCTTACCACTTTCGGTCCCCCATCCCTTCGCCTTCGTCTTGCTCTTGCCATCGCGCGAGGCTCGCCGTTAGAGCTTTTTTCCTCCCTCGCTCCTCGTTCTCCGCCTTCGCATTCCTTCGTCCCCCCCTCATGGCGCCACCTCGGCTTCCCGTTAGGATCCCGGAGCCATACGCACGGGAGAAGTCGACGGTGACCCGGCTCGCGCTTGGCGAGGCCGGTCGCCGCCGCCCGGCCAGCGTCGGCCAACGAAGAAGGGCGCCGGCGGAGTGGATCGTGCGCCGGGCGGCGCGCACCACGAGCCCAACCCGCCGGAGGGCTACGTGGTGAGCTTCCTCCGCTACCACGAGCGCGGCTTCAACGCGCCGGCGAGCACCTTCATGCGGGCAATGTGCTACTACTACGGGGTGGAGCTGCACAACTTCGCCCCAACGCGATCTCGCGGGCGGCCACGTTCGTGGGCGTCCGCGAAGAGCACCCGGGGATCCCGATCAGGCGGGATCTCCGGGTTCACCTTTTCCGCGGGGAGCTCATCACGCAGCCCACATCGGAGCCGAGGACCCGCCGCGCGGTGCGCGCCGGCGGGATGTCGGCGGCCTCGCGGGGGGCGGCTCAAGGATTTCTACATCCCCTGCACCATGACGACGAACAACGCCGGGCCGGGAGCGGGGATGGTTCTACCCCGCGCAATGCCGAGCCGGCCTTCCCCCCTACACCGGCGGGTGTTCAAGGAGAGGCCTGCCTCCTGGGGCTACGGGGTGTCCACACCCCAGCATCGGAGGCGGCAGGAGTCCGTCCTTGCCGCCCCGGCGGCCGGCGAGGGACGGGGCCGAACGCGATGGGCGTCCTCGCCTTCCTTCATCACCGGCGGATCGTGCCGTTGATGGAGAGGCCGCTACGCATCTTCGAGATGACGGAGGCGGCCAACCTCGTCGACACTGGCGAGGTCGCGGATGCTCCCGACGCCCCTCGAGCGGCCATACGCGCTCACCGGGCGCGGAGCGCCGTCGATACCCGGTGCCGCCTCTGCGGGGCGGACCCCGTGGGACATCGAGATGCTCCTCGTCGGCCCGTTGGTGAGTGTGGTTCTCGATCTCGTTTTGGTTCTTCAACGTTGCCTTTGCCTCCCGACACGCCTTTGTTGCTCCCGTGTGCGGTGGTGAAGTTCAACATCGCCAAGTCCGTTCCGCCCACCCCCGACTCCCCGTGCGCTCGGCCGGCGGCGCAACAGAGCGGCGGGGAGCGGGCGGCGCGCAAGAGGGAGCACGCCGGGGGCGTTGTCAAGCGCGCCGCGACCGACGGTCCGCGGAGTACGGCGGCGCGAGGAGCTGGGGCTCTCCTCCCCGGATATCGAGGAGCCCTCGTCCTCGGAGCGAGGACGAGGAGGAAGAGTCCGAGGGGGAGGGCCCTTCGGACGGTGGCGGCCCGCGCCCCCGTCGCCGAACCCGCGCCGGCGTCGGGGCGGCTTCGCCGGGGCGGGCGCATCGGCGCCCGCCGCCGGGCACTCATCATCGGGGGCGGCACGCGCCGCGGAGGTGCCGGCGCGTGCCGCGGAGGTACGCGCGGCGGCGCGCGCGCGCACGCGCGTCCAGCGTGCCCGCGCGCGGGGGAGCGGCCCGCGCGCGCGGCGTCATCGTCAAGGGGCGCGTCGGCGAGCATGCCCGCGCGCGCGGGCGAGCGTGCCCCCGCGCGCGGTGGCATCTTCGGGGGGTGCGGCATCGGGCGCGCCGCGCGCACGGGGCGGGCGTGCCCGTGCGTGCGGCGGCGCCGTCGGGGAGGCGGCGGCGGCGCGCGCGGCCGGCGCGCCCGCCTCTTCCGCGGAGGCCTCGAGGAAAAGGAAACGGGCCTTTTCCTCCGCGAGGTAAGGAGCTTTGTCCTCCTTTGTTTGGTTTGATTTGCCTGGTGATTAGATGCTCTAACTCTCCGTTCGTGCTCGCGCGGGCGGTGCCAACCGTTCCTCCTCTTGCACCGGCCAAGGTGCGAGGACGGACGCATCGATCCCCCACCCGGCGGCGCTCGTCGAGGGGGTCACGCCCTAGGACAAGCGTGGCGGCGGGCACTAGCTCGCAAGGCCGGGCCGGGGCCTCGAGGCCCGGCCGGCGGATCGGTCCGCCGCGGCGCGCCCGGCGGTCGGCGGGGGCGGCCGGCGTCGGTCGCCACGGAGGCGCGGGCCGCGGCGGCGGCGACGGTAGTGGTGGAGCCGGCGGTGGCCGCCCCTTGCGGAGGAGGTGGAGGCCGGCGCAACCTGCGGGAGCGCCCGTGGATGCGGCGGTAGCGCGCGGAGGTGGCGGCCACGGCGGGCGGCGGGCGCCCGTGGCCGCGGAGGCGCGGGTGGAGGTGCCGGCGGAGGCGGCGCAAGCGGGCTGCGCCCGCCGGCGATTTGCGGGCGGAGGTGGTGGAGCTCTCGGACGACTCCCCGCCGCCCGGGTGGAATCGGTGGGCCGGGCGGCCCACGAACTTCCCCGAGCTCCAGAGGGGGCCCTCGTGAGGCGGCACGAGGGTCACATGGTGGTGGGGGGCCGAGGACGCGGTGCCGAGGCCTCGTCCTCCCACGCCGACCGCCCGCCCCGGGTGGGGGGGGGGGGGGGGGGGGCGGGGAGGATCCCCTCGCGTTCGGCCGATGCCGGGGGGGGAGCAGGAGCTGCGGGGCGGAGCTTCGGAGCCACGGCGCCACGCTCAACCGCGCGTTGAACGAGGCGCTGCGAGTCCACGGCGGCCCGGCCTGGCTCGTCTTCCAGGTAGGCTGCGATCGTTCGCTCTTTTTCCCTTTCGTTTTCGTATACTACATTCAAGTCTTGGCGCTTACGGGCTTCGATTCTGTAATTGCCAGGAGCTCGAGCGTCGTGCCCATGACAAGTACGACGCCTTCGACCGGGTGAGCGCCGAAGCCCAGCGGCCGGGAGCAATGCGGCGCTTTCGACGCGCTTGCGGACGCTCTTAGGACGCCGGACGGGCGGGCCGGCGTATCGGGGCGGCGGCATGGTGCGACGAGCTCCCGGAGAGCTCAGGACAGGACGCCCCGCGGCGTTCGAGCCTCGAGCGGATTCGTGCGGCCCTCGTCGATCGCGACGAGGCGGCGCGGAATGCGCGCGTGGACCTCGGGAGAAGGCGCGGACGGCGGCCGCCAACCGGGAGGCGGAGGTGGCCACCGCTCGCGCCGAAGCTCGGGAGCTCCGCACGTCGCTCGAGGGGGCGCGGCGCTGCACCGCCGAGGCCGAGGAGCGGGCGCGCGGGCCGGAGCGACGCGCCAAGGAGGCCGATGACCCGAAGGCCGCCCTCGACGCCAAAGCCGCGGCCCTCGTCGTCGCTAAGGAGCGGCTCTGCAAGAGAGCGCCGCCCGCCAAGGGGCGAGGAGCGAGCTGCGGCGGGCGCGGCCGCCCTCGTCGATGCCCGTGCGGCGGGGCCGGAGCGGAGCGCGCCGCCCACGAGGGGACGCGGAAGTCGTTGGAGGAGCGGAGCTCCGCGCTCTCCAAAGTTGAGGACGAGGCGCTCGTGCTCGGCATCGCGCCGCCAACCGGAGCCGGCCCTCCGCGAGCGGGGGGCGAAACCGTCTAGCGCCTCGAGCCGTCGCTCGAGGCCGTGCGCCGGGACTTCGAGATGGAGAGGAAGCAAGTCGAAGGTGAGCCACTGCTTGACTCTTGCTTGCTGGTTTGTTTGGGAACTCGCACCCCCTTTTTCTGATTTCTTCTGGTCTTGTCGGTTCCAGGCTTGCGCACTGCCTTGGGGCACGCGGCTGAGCGGGCTGAGGCGCTGCAGGCCTCCTACAACTCCTCTGAGCAGGAGTTGCAGGAATTGCGCGATGCGGCCCTCGAGACCTGCCACGTCGTCGAGGAGGGCGAGGCCCAGGCCGGCAGCTCCCGGCCGCCCGTCCGCGTGCCCTCGGTGGCCATGTCACCGAGCGGATGCGCCGGGCGTTGCGGGGGGGGTCCGAGAAGGCCCTCGGAGTGGTGCGATCCCACTATGAGGTGAACTTCGAGGCGCCGGCGGAAGGCTACGTCGTGCCCGAGGGCGTCGAGGACGAGGTGGCCATGGAGCGCGCGGATGCGCTCGGCTGGCGACGCCGCGGGGGGTCGCTCGCCGAGGCCTTCGAAGAATTCCTCTTCCCGGACGCCGCCGATGCCGCTTGCTCCTCCCGCCTGAAAGCCGTTGGGCGCTAGGCCCATTTTTTGTTTATGTGTATCAGAATTCTGGCCTCGTGGCCTTTTGTAAACAAGTTATTTCATGAACATGGGTATTTGTTGTAAATGAAATTGTCTGTTTATCACGCTTTTTTGTTTCTCTTTCTTCCTGAGTAGATTCTAGTTAGGGGAGTTCGATTTTCGTAGGGGGCCCGCCGGGTTGGAGGCGAGAGAGAAGGGCCATAGCCACGCGGCGTAGGCTATCTCTGGCTCGCGCGCTCCTGCCGCTGTGCCGCCTACGCCCTGTTCGAATCGTGGCTCGAGGTTGAAGTAGGAAACAAACTTAGCGCGTGTTGTTTTGTTTTTTGCGCGAAAAATGGGACCATTTTGGGGGGGGGGGGGGGGGTGCCCCCGCGAGAGCCCCCGAGGGTAACTTGGGTTTCGGGGGAAAGCCGAGTTGCCCTTTTATTAGACTTGCGTATTTACATAGTTGACACCAATCGGGGCGTTGGCCATGTGATTTTACAATAACAAAAAACACTTGGAAAATCCTAGCTAAGGGTAGAAGCGACGTAGGCGTTGGATGTTCCGTGCGTTGGTGAGTTCTTCGCCGTCCTTGTTGGCCGCCTTGTACGTGCCCGGCTTGAGCACTTTCACCACGACATAGGGTCCCTCCCATGGGGGCGATAGCTTGTGGCGCCCTCGGTTGTCTTGGCGTAGCCTTAGGACCAGATCCCCTTCGCTGAAATCCCTCCGACGTATCTTGCGTGCTTGGTAACGTTGTAGGGACCGTTGATACCTTGCGGAGTGTATCAACGCCACGAGGCGTACTTCGTCTAGCCGGTCCGGCGAGTCCTCGCGGGCTCGGCCGGTTAGCATCTTCGTCGTACCCTCGAATCCTGGGCGACCCATATTCCAGGTCCGTGGGGAGGACGGCCTCCGCACCATGGACTAGGAAAAACGGGGGTGAACCCGTGGCTCGCTTGGGGTTGTCCTTAGGCTCCACACGACCGCTTGGTAGTTCTTGGAGCCATTTTCGGCCGCATTTGTTGAGCCGGTCAAAAATTCGGGGCTTGAGGCCTTGCAGAATCATGCCGTTGGCACGCTCCACTTGGCCGTTGGTCCGTGGGTGTGCCACGTGCCTGCCAATCCACGCGGATGTGGAACTTGTCGCAGAACTCCAAAAACTTCCGCCCGTGAACTCGGGACCCATTGTCCGTGATGATGGAGTTTGGCACTCCAAAGCGGTAGACGATGTCGGTGAAGAACGTGACCGCCTGCTCAGCCCTCAAATTCGTGATGGGGCGCACCTCCACCCATTTGGAGAATTTGTCAATCGCGACAAGCGGTGGGTGAAGCCCCCGGCGCCTTCCGCGGGGCCCGACGATGTCCAACCCCCACACGGCGAACGGCCATGTTACGGGGATCGTTTGCAGGGCGTGAGCGGGCAAATTGGACTTGCGGGCGTAGAACTGGCACCCTTCGCAGGTGCGCACAATTTCGCTGGCATCCGCGACCGCGGTAGGCCAGTAGAAGCCCTGGCGGAACGCGTTGCCAACGAGGGTGCGGGGCGCGGCGTGGTGGCCGCAGATCCCCGCATGGATGTCCCGCAGGAGCTCGCGCCCCTCGGGAATGGGTATACACCGCTGGAGGATGCCTGATGCGGCGCGCTTGTACAGCTCGCCGTCGATGAGGGTAAATGACTTGGCCATCCTGGCGATGCGCCTGGCTATGGCCCGGTCTGCGGGGAGTTCCCCTCGAGCAATCCAGGCGGTATACTTCTCCCGCCAGTCCGCCTGGGCGGGAGCCGGCTCGATGTCCATCGCGACAGCCTCGTGGGAGCCGTACCCCTCGAGAAGGGAGAGTACGTACGCCTCGTTCGAGGGGTCCTCTTCCATGGGTTCCGCACCCGCCGGATTCGAGGGAGCCCCCCGAGGGTCCGCCGTCGCTCGAGGGGTAGGGCTCGAAGGTGACCGAGGGGCGCGCGCGATGTCGCGTGCGAAAACGTTCGGGGAACGGTGATCCGCCCGGACGCGATCTTGGCAAGTTCATCCGCTTCCTCGTTGTACCGGCGGGGTACGTGATTAAGCTCGATGCCGTAGAACTTGTCTTCGAGGGCCCGCACGGCTTTACAGTAGGCCTCCATCTTGTCATCGTGGCAGCTCGCGTTCTTCATGACTTGATCGATCACGAGCTGCGAATCCCCTCGTACGTCGAGGCGCTTGACGCCCAACTCAATGGCGATTTTGAGGCCGCGAGAGAAGGGCCTCGTATTCCGCCATATTATTAGATGCGGGGAAGTGGAGGCGCACTGCGTAGCGCATGTGTTCCCCGAGGGGTGACACGAAGAGCAGGCCCGCGCCCGCTCCCCCGTCTTCATCACCGAGCCATCGAAGAACGCAGTCCAGCACTCTGCTTGAATCTGAGGGGGCGGCAGCTGCGTGTCCGTCCACTCAGCGACGAAATCGGCTAGGATTTGCGACTTGATGGCCTTGCGCGGAGCGTAGGCGAGCGTCTCGCCCATCAACTCCACGGACCACTTGGCAATTCTGCCTGCCGCGTCGGGGTTGCGGATGATCTCTCCTAGCGGGGAAGGAAGAGACCACCGTAACTGGGTGGGCCTCGAAGTAGTGGCGGAGCTTGCGCCGCGCGAGGACTACCGCGTACAACGAGCCTTCGGACACGGGGGTAGCGCGTCTTCGTGTCCGACAGACTTCGCCGATGTAGTAGACCGGCCTCTCGCACGAGGCAAGGCATGCCCTTCCTCCGTGCGCTCCACAACGATCACGGCGCTGACCACCTGGGTGGTTGCGGCTACGTAGAGTTGGAGGGGTTCGCCGTCTCGCGGCGGCGTAAGGATCGGGGCGTGCGTCGAGACGCCTTCGCTTGTCGAGCGCTTCCCCGGGCCTCGGCGGTCCAAGAGAAGCGCTCGTGCTTCTTGAGCAGCCGGTAGAGGGGCAGGCCCTTCTCACCGAGCCTCGAGATGAAGCGGCTTAAGGCGGCGAGGCACCCCAACACCTTCTGCACCCCTTTGAGGTCCCGAATTGGACCCATTCGCTCGAGGGCTGCGACCTTTTCAGGGTTGGCCTCGATTCCCCGCTGGGAGACGATGTACCCTAGGAGCATGCCCCGCGGCACTCCAAAGACACATTTTTCGGGGTTTAGCTTGACCCCGTTTGCCCGTAGGCAGCTGAACGCGACGCCAAGGTCGTTAACCAGGTCGTCCGCCTTCCTAGTCTTGACGACGATGTCGTCCACGTAAGCCTCGACCGTCCGCCCCGATATGGTCCCCAAAAACGTGCCGCATGCGAGCGCCGATATGTCGCGCCCGCGTTTCGAGGCCAAAAGGCATCGTGACGTAACGAACGTCCCGAACGAGTGTGATGAACGAAGTCGCGAGCCGGTCGGACTCCTTCATTTTTATTTGGTGATATCCCGAATAGGCATCAAGGAAACGAGTAGTTCACACCCGCCGTGGAATCAACGATTTGATCTATGCGTGGCAAAGGAAAAGGAACTTTTGGACATGCCTTATTGAGACTAGTGTAGTCTATGCACATCCTCCACTTCCCATTTTTCTTTTTTTACAAGCACAGGATTAGCTAGCCACGTAGGGTGGAATACTTCCTTGACGAACCCGGCCTCGAGGAGCTTCCGCGGCCTCCGCTCCGATCGCCCGTCGCCGCTCCTCGTCGAAGCGGCGCAGCCGCTGCTGCACAGCGCGGGCATTTGGTAGGATATCAAGGGAGTGCTCGGCGACCTCCCTCGGGATGCCTGGCATGTCCGAGGGGCTCCACGCGAAGACGTCGGCGTTGGCGCGGAGGAAGTCGACGAGCACTGCTTCCTATTTGGGGTCGAGGGTCGAGCCGACCCTCAACGCCCGCCCTCGGGGGCCGACGGGTCGAGGGGGACCCCCTTTGGTTTGCTCGGTGGCCTCGAAGGTGCCGACGTGCTTGGCGGCGGATTTGAGGTCGTCGTTGACCATCTTCTCCGGGCCGTGTTTACCGGCGCTTCATCCCGCCGCTAGCGCCTCCGCATGTTCCACGCACTCGACGTCACGCGCCGAATGCGTGCTCGATCGACGACCCGACGGTGATGACGCCGTTTGGACCCGGCATCTTCATCTTCGGTACGTGTAGTTGGGGACCGCCATGAACTTGGCATAGCATGGTCGCCCAAGGATGGCATGGTAGGCCCCTTTGAATCCCACCACCTCGAAGGTGAGGGTTTCCGGCGGAAATTCTTGGGGGTCCCAAACCGGACGGGCGGATCGATCGCCCGAGGGGTTGAACTCGCTTGCCGGGCGCGATGCCGTGAAACGGCTTCGTGGCCGGGCCGCGGCCTCGGTCCCAGCCCAATCCCCATCGGCGCAATGTATGCGCAAAGAGGATATTGAGGCTACGCCTCCGTCCATAAGGACCTTCGAAAACCGGCGTTCCCAATGATGGGATCGACCACCGGTGGGTACCGGCCCGGGTTCGGGATGCGGTTTGGGTGATCATCCCGCTAAAAGTGATGGCGTCCTTCGACCCGCTTGAGGAAGGCCGGAGGTGCCCTCTCTCGCGGCGAGGACTTCGTGCCGCTCCTTCTTGCGTTGCGGGTGTTGACGGTGAAAATCCAATATATGATTATAATTGCCGCTTTGTTTATCTTTGTAATTGATTTATGCATGTTTGAACTAGTGCTCTCTTAAAAATACAAATCTGAAATTATCTAAATGCTAGCTTAATCTTCGACGGAGGTTATGATTAAAATAAAGACCCATAGTGTTTTATGTGCTCTCAAGTTATGAATAGGTTAAAGATGTCTTTTATGCTCAAAAATATTGCTAACCTTGTCATAAATATCACTTGTGTGTTGCTCAACCTATCCGAGCCTTATATATATTTGAGTGCATAAACTTTAGTGTACAAGATTTATTTTTGAGTGAGTTATTGCGAGGCCCCGATTTCTCCGGCCCGAGACTAAGAAGCCGGTCATTCCGTTTTTGCGTATCTATCTTTTTGCTAGCCTTTTATCCGTGCATTGTGTATCCCCGCATCGGTGATCTCACAAACTTCGCCGGATATCCACCCTTAAACCAAATATCATCTTTTTGTGATTACCTCCTTGACCACAACCTATCGTTGAGAATGGATCATCAATTCAAGGAAGATCGCAAGACGGTGCCAACGTTGAAGATTTCAAGTATCTCTCTAAGGAAAAATATTTCCGGTACCTACCTTATTTTTCGCCTCTTTGCTCGAGGACGAGCAACGTCTAAGCATGGGGGAGGTGGTAGGTACGGTGCAGTTTTAGAGTTCAAAGGGGAATATTTTTAAAAAAAATGATGAAAGAGATGTATAGGGTTGGGTAAAAAAAAATCCAGTGATACTCATGACTTTCAAGGTATAAAAAAAAAATCAAAACTTCGTTGTGGAAGTCATGGGCTGAATATATGACGAGAAAAAAAATGAATGAATGAAAGAAAGAAAAGAATGAGAAACATGAGAAAGAAAAAAAAAAGGTATGAGCATAAAGTAAACTCCCCGGTTCTCTAAGAGTGCAATCAAGGCTTCAAGTTTAAAAGATCCATTCTCATTTTCCAACCATGTGCAATCCGATAACGAGGACTTCCTTTGTGCCTTGGGATCACTCTTTGCCATTTGCACATGTCCACTCATCTAAAGTGTGTGTATTTTTCTCTTTCCCCTCCTTGATTTAACATTATTTTCCAATGACCTTTTTGACGAGTCTCGGTAAGACCATGAGAAGCTTGTCTTGTTTTGACAACACCTCATTTATAAAATCTTGTTAGGACTAAACTTTCCCAAAGCTCCATATAAAAGCCTACCACATATATATGAGAGGGAAAGGAGTAGAATATATAGGCTTGAGAGACAAGTGAGATGAGAGTTTATGAGCAATACACGAGATGATTTAAATTTGTGAACTTGGTTTAGCTCTTTTCTTTATCTTGTTCTTTATTTCAAAAATTCCGAGATCTATTTAAACTTGGTGAGCATGTTAATACTTGTGGGATAAGCTTAATAAGAATCTACCCTCCGTAGAGGTGAAGGCTAGTACATTATGGAACTTTAACGAATTAAACTTTTGAGAGCATTATGTTTTTTTTCATGTATGATCAAGTGCAAGGTTTAAACATTGTTTGGCAATGATGATATCCATCGAAGGCTTACTCGAGGACGAGCAAGGTTTAAGCATGGGGGAGATGTTGACGGTGAAAATCCGTCAACCTAGCCATGAGTTTACCTTCGGTGTTGGCATGACTTTTGTATCTTATTCATTGGTACTAACCCCCGTGGTATAACAAGTTCACTTGTGCATGTTGGTTTTGGAGTTATGTGTTTACGCGGGGTTTTAACGTTGAAAGCAAGACTTCCGGGATAAGTTCATTAAGCACCTCATGACAAGACCTTGAAGCCCGATACAAGTCAAGCAATGAAGTGAACATGACTCCAAGAGCCCAAGGACCAAGCCCGAGAAGATGATAAACTCCGAGGACCGAACCGTAAAAGTCTTGAATCTTGCAAGACAAGGAGTTGAGTCCACTTCGGAGAGAAACCGACGTCAAGGGCCCACATGCAAAAGGGGAGAACATCTAGAAGACGTGGGAAGCAACACCGGGCGAAGCAGCCGCGAGATGGGCCGACTGGGCCCAGGCCGGCCGGCCCGGGCCGGTCGGCCCAGCCCAATTCGGGGCCCAATCGGCCTCTCCTTTGACCTAATTGCTTCTCGAGCTATAAATAGCCCCCCGACCGAGAGCCACGCGAGAGGAAGTCGTATTCCGCCGCCGAGGAGCGAGAGAAGCTTGAGGGACACCAACTTGAAGATGAGGGTCGTGCTAGTTGTCTAGGGTTTCCCCGGCCGACGTGGGAACCTTGCATGGAAGACCACGTCGGAGCTCGGAGCGAGGATCAAGATCGAGGGAGGGCCCGGTGGTGATCTTGTTCATGTAATCATTCATGGTGAAGTTTGTAAGTGAATCCGATTTCTAGCGATTAAGTGCCTTCTCGATGATTTTGTTTTCTTCTTGGTTTTGCTTCTTCTACGATCTAGTTTGCGGCTAGATTACATAGGGTGCTCTTGTAGCCGCGGTGGCTAGAGGTGCATACCGGACCGGCCAAGTGATTTCAACTTGTTCTATCGAACTCGCCCTAAGCTCCCCGCATGAATAGGGATACGTTGTGACAGAATCGGGGTCTCGAAAGGCGGATGTTTTCGGAGTCGGATGGGAAGGCCACGATTTAAAGATGCTTTTAATGAGATTCGCTTTGCTATCTTCATCTATCTTGTTTGGAGCTACAACATAAGCATGATCTAGATTCTCTAGATTGGTTATCTCTTGCTTTCTCTTGCTACCTCTTTAGTAGATTAGATTAGATTAGATTCGTTTTCTTTATGAGTTAGTAGATTAGATGCAACTTGTCTTCATTAGATAGCTTTACCTTGCTTTACTAGATTGAATCCTTGCGTTGCACATTGTTCCACGGATTCGATACCTTGGGTTCACCACTCGAGGGAAGAAGGGTCCCTTGACTACGGCGGGAGACTTGTCCGCTTGCAAGTCACAAACGAACTTTGATACAACTATTAACCGTCAACACCGGTCGACATGTCGACGAGGGTCCCCCAAAGATGAGGAACACATTTTCGACGGCGGGGAAACCGCCCGCGTCGCCATCGCCTCCATCTTTCTTGGCCTCTCGCCTCCTTCGCGGCGGCACGGCCGTAGAACTTCTTGAGCATGTCGCATTGCTCAAGAGTGTGGTTCACGGGAGTTTTGTGGTAGGGGCATGGTTTTTTCATCATGTCGTCAAACACCCCCCGGCCTCGAGGGGCCGGTCGAGGGCCCCGTCGAGCCGGGTCGACGGGGCCGAGGGCCTCGGCGTTGCCGCCGTTGCGTCCCTCGCTCGCGCGCCGCGGCGCGGCTTCTTCCCCTTCTTGCCCCGCTTGTCGTTGCGGCGCGGCTCTTTGGACCCGCCGCCCTCCGCGGCGCGCGTCCTCGAGCGCTTGCCCTTCTTGCCGTCGAAAATCGCTCCCACGGCCTCCTCTCCGAGGCGAAGCCGGTGGCGATGTCGAACGGCCTCGTTTGAGTCCGTAGGCGGGCTGCGTCCTAGTTCGCGCACAAGGTCCCGCACGTGGTGCCCTCGAGGAACGCGTGCACGATCTCGCACCGTGCCACGCCGGGTAGCTCCGTGCGGCGCTTGGAAAAGCGCCGTATGAAGTCCCGCAGCCGACTCGCCGGCCTTCGCGTGCGGAGCGCGAGTCCCGGAGTTCCCGTGGCGCACGTACGTGCCCCGGAAGTTGCCCACGAACGTGTGGACTAGATCGTCCCGGCTTATGGATCCGGGCGGCGGGCAAGTGCTCGAGCCATGTCCGGCCGCGTCGCCCGTGTGCGGGGGGGCAAGTTGCGGATGATTACTTCGTCGTTGGTGGCCCCGCCCGGACCGACAAGCTAGGCGGTAGTCGTTGAGCCGGACGCGGGGGTCCGTCTCCCCGTTGTATTTGACGATTGTCGAGGGCCGACGGAAGCGCTCGGGGGAACGCCGCCGTGCGGATCTCTCGGCCGAACACACGGGTGCCCGGGGCTCCGGCGTCGGGGAGCGATCCTCACCGCCGTCGTAGCGTCCACCCCCTTCGAGGGTGGTAACCCCTAGCCGCTCGCGCGTCCGCCTTGCCGGTGCGCCGGCGTTGATGACGTTGCGGGCGTCGCCATCCGGTGCCCTCGCGCGTGTCAAGGAGCCGTTCCTTGGGCGGCGTGCGTCCCCGGTCGGCCAGTTGGCTCGCGTGCACCGAGGGTTCGCCTCCCCGGTGCGGCTTCATCGCCCCGCGCATCCCCCCCGTTGGACGAATGCGTGAGGCCGAGCTCTCGGCTTTGTTGGACGGCCGCTTGCTCAAGGAGAGTCCGCACCTCGCGGTGCATGTCTCGAGCTTCGGGGGTCGAGGGTGCCGGCATGGCCCGCGGCGGCGTTGCGGCGGCGACGAGCTTCGGCTCGCTCGTGGCGGACGTCCGTGTTGTCCGCGTTGGGGACGCGAGTTGAGGCGGTCACGGACCGTCGGCCCGGCCTCCCGCGCGCGTTCGCCGCGCGCGGAGGCCTCCCCCGCCATCGAGGCGCGGAGCGCCCGCACCGTCCGCACTCCTCCGCCGGCTTGGCCTCGAGCTCGCGGGCTTGGGCCGCCCGTGCGTCGACGTCGGCCCCGGCGAGAGCGCCGGCCCCGCGGCCGGCGCGTGGCGATCCCCTCGGGCGGCGTGACTTCCCCGTCTCCGCACCCGCCGCACCGGCGGCCGTTAGCCGGGTCGTTGGTGATGACGGCGCAACACTCCCGCGTGGGGTCGTAGCTCCCCGTGCCGGAGTCGTCGGAGCGGGCCCAAACCCGCAGGGTCCGTGGCGTCAAGGAAGCGCCCGAACGCGACCGGGTCCGGCACGCCGGAGAAGTCCCACTCCGCGTACCCGTGGCGGTTGGCGGGTGGCATCGTGTCGACGGAGCCCGGGGACGACTCGTCCGCTGGCCGAGGTGCCGGGTCCCCGGCGACGAAGACGTGGCGGCCGGTGGAACTCGGCGCATCGTCGTGTTCACGTTGGCGTTATGGGCCGTCGTGGCGCCACGCGGCCCGATGGGGATGCGCGGTCCCGAGACTACACGCGGCCCCGCCGGGCGGTGGCGGCCGCTGTGACGGTGGGCGCACCGCGTTGGGCGGCGGCGCGCTCGCCCCCGCCGCCGGACCGCGCCCGACGCGAGCGTAGCCCGCAGCGATGACGGCGTCGCGGCGTCGACGGACCCGCGCATCCGTGCCGCGCGGCGCCCGCGCCGGTGTCGTGCGTGCGGCGGAGACCAGAGCGGACTTGGCCTCGCGCTGCGCGCGAAGCTCCTCACGATTGGTGAGGCGCATGAGATAGTCGTTCCCCGTGGCCTGGAAGTTCAAGTCTCCGAAGCGGATCTCGAACCCGGCCGGGAGAGGGTCCGAGCTACCCATGTTGTAGCGGGTACCACGGTACTCAGTGCGAATCACCATGGAGGGAGTTGGTGAAATGACCTTAGGCGCTCGTGTGCCCCACGGTGGGCGCCAACCGCTCCGGTGCGGAATATGGTCCCGACACTAACCGCAGATAGCGCTTAGGTCTATCCCTCAATGGTCGATGCCAAGCAACAAATGACACAAGGTTTTATCCCGGTTCCCGCCGAGGGGGCCGTACGTCCCGACAGGGGCGTGCTCGTGGCACTATATTGCTCGGACCGGGGGTGCTTGTAGTGGGGCAAGTACAAGCGAGGCGGGAGAGGAAGCGTGGCTTCCAAGTCCCTGGGAGAGTGGCTGAAGATGTTATGGGAGAATAAGAGAGTGAGTGCACGGTGTGTTGTGTTCCTCCGAACTTCTTCCCCCCCGCGGCTGGGGGCTCGCCTCTCCTTTTATAGGCCAAGGGGGCGGCGAGTTACATGCTCGCCGTGCTATCCGGCTACGTGGGGGGTGCACGTCGTGCTATGCTCGTAGAGTGGGCGGCCGTCCGACGATCTTCGCCGCGATCCGGCCATGATGGCCTACCCGTGCCCGAACGGTGGCGGTTCGAGGGTAGGAAGGCGGCAGATGGCGGTGGTGTCCTTTGATAGGCTTCGAGGGAGGTGCTGATGATGGCTGGTACGGGGAACAGGCGCGGGCGGAACGGCGTTCCTTCCCAATGCGTTCCGCGGCGCGGGAGTGGTTGCCGCAAGGTGCTCGGGCGTGCGCCCGCGGTGTCGGGCGTGCGCCCGCACGCGTGGGTACGGCAGCCGCACCGTTACAGTGACCGGGATGGCCACCCACCGGCCTAGCGCCCCTCACCTAACCCGCGGGGTCACGGGAAAGTGGAATCGAGGGTGCGCCCGCCCCTTTTCGAGGGTCGGGGCGCGTTAGCCGCATCGTAGTGGGCGCACGGTGTCTTGGGACCGACACCGGCCGTACCGCACGGTCCATCCCACGCGGGCGGGGATGGGCTCCTCCCCGGGGAGTTGGTGCGGCGGCACCGGGCGTGAGCCCCGGCGCATGATGGCGCCGTCCCCGCGGCGTCGGGCGTTAAATTCCCGGGTACAGGGGCCGCCGCACGCGTGCGGAGCGCCCGTGAGCGTGGCGGGCCCCGCCCGAGGGCGGAGTGGACCCTCGAGCGAGACGAGACCCGCTCGAGGGGGAGCGAGCCTTCGAGCGGGGCGGGACCGCTCGAGGGAAGGGTCGCCCCTCGAACGGGGCGGAGCCCGTTCGAGGAGGGGTGACCCCTCGAGCGAGGCGGGGCCTGCTCGAGGGGTCTTCCAGGCGGGCCGTCTTGGTGGGCCGTCGGAGTCCCGCGGCGTAGGCCATGTCCTGCACGGTTAGTTTCCTGCATGGTTAGGCTTAGCGTGTTTCGACGTTGGGATTTAAGTGAGGGTTCCCCCATTGTTTAAGGGGACCCCTAGGGCGGTCCCCGACAATACCCAACCCTATACATCTCTTTTGTACATCGTATTCCTTGAACACAACCTATTTTCAAAGTTACGTCTCGTCTCTAGCATAATTTATTTAAAATTTTCAGATTGTATGCATGCAAGGAAAGAGAGAATTGAAAGCTTTGAAAAGTTGTCAAGAGAGAGAAAAATAAAGAGAAAAAGTATGTGTATGGAAAAGAAAGAAAGAAAGAAAGAAAAATCATATGTGAATGAAAGAAGAAAAAGAAAAAGAGAGAAAGATGAGTTAGCAATGAGGATATGAGAGGGATGGATCAAGTGAAAGAAATAAAAAATAAAGTGTAAGGAAGGATGTCACGTTGATTGTGAGACGAAACTTTTACTCTATTTCCAACCATGTGCAATCCGACAACGAGGACATCATTGGTGCCTTGAAGTCACAATTTTCTTTTGCCCTTGCACATGTCCACCATTCTAAATCTTCTCATCCTTGATATCCCTACATATGGTTAATTCTCATGATCATTGGCTTTGAAAGGTAGACAACCATTAGAGGAAGTTCTTAGTTTGACAATACTTGTGTTGATTGCGCTAGCCCTACCTATAGCTCCACTTTTACATGATATATGAGAGATTAATGGGAGGTGAGAGTTTTATAAAATTTGGTTAGGATAGCCACTTCATATGAGTGACTTGAGAGAGCTTGGAGAAAGGTTTTTGTCTAACACTTGTTGCGGGAATTTTGGTTTTGAAAACCATAAAAACCCTCCGATGGAAGCAAAGGAGTAAGCATGGCTGAAATTGAAGGCTTCAAGTGAAGGGTTTGAGTTGTGGGGTGAATCTTGACGTGGTAAAAATTCTAAACGCCCATGTTTATGTTTGATTATCATTACTTTGTGTTTATGTATTAAAGATGAAGGGATTGACTAACTTGTGAAGAAGGATAAGTGGTACACGATTACACTCCTTGGACGAAGTTCTTTTACGAGTACTTGCTCGAGGACGAGCAAGAGCTAAGTGTGGGGGAGATGTTGACGGTGTATTTTGGTGCACCTAGCATGTACATTACACTTTGGTTTGGATTTGATTATGGAACTAACCCGCCACTAGGCACACTAATCATATAACAAGTTCATCTTTGTGCATGCATTTGGAAGTGTTGTGTTTATGTAGGAAAACATGGACATAAAGGACGGATTCGCAACAAGTTCAAAGGAGCATTCATGGAGTCTTGTTCGTGTTCATGAGCTTGCTGAAATCACTTCTAATGGTGGCGAGGACCGAAGTGCTACGAGGAACACCCCCAGGGATTGAAGCGTAAAAGATCAAACTTCATGCAAAGAGAGACTCCATCTTGATCGCGAAGATAACAGCGTCAAAATCATGCAAGTGGAGGGGGCAAAGTAGATAAGTGCACGAGGACCCACGGAGCAAAAGGGGCGACCGAACCGGGCCGAACTGGGCCTGGGCCGGGCACCGGTTCGGTCCCGTTTTCCTTGCCCTCGAAGGATCTTCAACCCTAAAACCCCCGACGCGCCGCCAACACGAGAGGGAGGAGTCATTCGCACCAGAAGGCCATCCACAAGCTAGAGAGAGAGGAGGAGGATCTCCGGCAGGAGATCAACCACCTCGAAGGAAGCACCCTCTCGTGGAGAAGAAGGAAGACACCAGCGGAAGGGAAACCATGATCAATGGTGCCATGATCAGCACCTTGATGGGGTAATCTTCTCATTCGTCCATGGGTTGTAATCGATCTTGAGATGTAATCGCACTTTGTTGGATTATCTATCTATCATCTTGTGTTGAATATACTTTAATGCTTAAGGCTTGCAACCATGCCGTAAAGGGAGTATAGGCCTCAATGCTTCCTTGGATCCATTCAATACGCCGTGGCCATCAAAGGTCTAGTCATGAATACCTTCGCGTAGTGACGTCGACGAGAGGAGGGAAAGGGCGAAACCGTGGTCACATCCCCGATAGATTAGATTGGTTTTCATGTCTTTAAGCGATTGCATGCTCTAGTATCGTAGACCCGTGGGCGAGTGTCTTCTACCTTGATCGTTTATCATTCTCTCTAGTGTAGTTTAGTGTTTTCTAGTATAATAGTAGTTAGGGTTTTAGTAGCTAGTGTGTCGTTGTTGATCGAACGCTTGTAATCCCCTTGCTCCGCGGATTGACAAGAACCTTGGGAATCCCGTGGTGAAAAAGGTGTGGGGTCCGTACGCTTGCGGATCGTAGAGGGATACGTCTTTTATCCGTCAACAACCACCGTGACGGGGTGGGCCTCGAAGTAGTGGCGAAGCTTGCGCCGCGCGAGGACCACCGCGTACAGCAGCTTCTGGACTTGAGGGTAGCATGTCTTGGTGTCGGACAAGACTTCGCTGATGTAGTAGACCGTCCGTTGGACCGGCAGGGCGTGCCCCTCCTCCGTACGCTCTACTACGATTACGGCGCTGACCACCTGGGTGGTCGCGGCCACGTAGAGCTGTAGGGGCTCGCCGTCCCGCGGCGGCGTGAGGATCAGGGCGTGGGTTAGCGATGCCTTCAGCTTGTCGAGCGCATCTTGGGCCTCGGTGGTCCAGGAGAAGCGCTCGTGCTTCTTGAGGAGACAGTATAGGGGTAGGCCTTTTTCACCAAGCCGCGAAATGAAGCGGCTCAAGGCGGCAAGGCACCCCAGCACCTTTTGTACCCCTTTGAGGTCTCGAATTGGACCCATTCGCTCAAGGGCCGCGACCTTCTCGGGGTTGGCCTCGATGCCTCGCTGGGAGACTATGTATCCTAGGAGCATGCCTCGCAGCACGCCAAAGACACACTTTTCGGGGTTTAATTTTACCCCGTTGACCCGTAGGCAGCTGAACGCAATGCTGAGGTCGCCGACCAGGTCGTCCGTCTTCCTAGTTTTTACGACGATGTCGTCCACGTATGCCTCGACGGTCCGCCCGATGTGGTCTCCTAAAACATGCTGCATGCAGCGTTGGTACGTTGCACCCGCGTTCCGGAGGCCGAACGGCATCGTGACGTAGCAGAACATCCCAAACGGTGTGATGAACGAAGTCGCGAGCTGGTCGGACTCCTTCATCTTGATTTGATGGTACCCGGAGTAAGCATCAAGGAAGCAAAGCAGCTCACACCCAACGGTCGAGTCAACAATTTGATCGATGTGTGGCAAAGGAAAAGGAACTTTAGGACATGCTTTATTAAGACTGGTGTAGTCTATACACATCCACCATTTCCCATTCTTTTTCTTTACTAGTACAGGGTTTGCTATCCACGTAGGGTGGAACACCTCCTTGATGAATCCGGCCTCGAGGAGCTTCCGCAGCTCCGCTCCGATCGCCCGCCGCCGCTTCTCGTCGAAGCGGCGGAGCCGCTGCTGCACGGCGCGGGAATGAGGCAGGATGTCAAGGGAGTGCTCGGCGACCTCCCTCGGGATGCCTGGCATATTCGAGGGGCTCCACGCGAAGATGTCGGCGTTGGCGCGGAGAAAGTCGACGAGCACCACTTCCTATTTTGGGTCGAGCGTGGAGCTGACCCTCAGCGCCTTGCCCTCGGGGGCAGCAGGGTCGAGGGGCACCTCCTTGGTCTGTTCCGCGGCCTCAAAACTGCCAGCGTGCTTGGCGGTGGAGTCGAGGTCTTCATTGACCATCTTCTCCAGGGTGGTCACCAGCGCTTCGTCCAGTGCTAGTGCTTCCGCGTCCTCCACGCATTCGACGTCGCAGTCGAACGCGTGCTCGATGGACGAGCCCACGGTGATGACGCCGTTTGGCCCCGGCATCTTCATTTTGAGGTAAGTGTAGTTGGGGACGGCCATGAATTTGGCGTAGCAGGGCCGCCCAAGTATGGCGTGATAGGCGCCCCGGAACCCCACCACCTCGAAGGTGAGCATCTCCTTGCGGAAATTGCTCGGAGTGCCAAACCAAACCGGCAGGTCGATCTGCCCGAGGGGCTGGACGCGCCTGCCTGGTGCGACGCCATGGAACGGCGTCGTGCTGGGCCGCAGCTGGTCCAACCCAATCCCTAGCAGGCGCAGCGTGTGCGCGTAGAGGATATTGAGGTTGCTGCCTCCGTCCATCAGGACTTTTGAGAACCGTGCGTTCCCAATGACCGGGTCGACCACCGGCGGGTACTGGCCCGGATTGGGGATGCGGTTCGGGTGGTCTTCACGGCTGAAGGTGATGGCGTCCTCCGACCAGTCGAGGAAGGAGGGAGGCGCCCTCTCCGCAGCGAGGGCCTCGTGCCGCTCCCGCTTGCGCTGGCGGCTCGACATGTCGACGGTCGGTCCCCCGAAGATGAGGAACACATTCTCCACGGCGGGGAAGCCGCCTGCGTCGCCGTCTCCTCCGTCCTTCTTGACCTCCGTGTCCTTCGCGGCGGCGCGGCCGTAGAACTTCTTGAGCATGTCGCATTGCTCAAGGGTGTGGTTTACTGGGGTCTTGTGGTATGGACATGGCTTTTTCAGCATGTCATCAAACACTCCCGGACCTCGAGGGGCCGGTCGAGGGCCTCGTCGAGCCGGGTCAACAGCAAGGGCCTCGGCGTCATCGCCGTCGCGCCCTTGCTCGCGCGCCTCGCGGCGCGGCTTCTTCCCTTTCTTGCCCCGCTTGTCCTTCCGGTGGGGCTCCCTGGACTTGCTGCCCTCCGCGGGCGCGTCGTCCGAGCGCTTGCCCTTCTTGCCGCCGAAAATTGCCCCCGTGGCCTCTTCTCCTGAGGCGAAGCTGGTGGCGATGTCGAACAGCTCATTCGAGTCCGCAGGCGAGCTGCGCCCTAGCTCCCGCACGAGATCCCGACACGTGGTGCCCTCAAGGAAGGCGTGTACAATCTCGGACTGCGCTACGCTTGGGAGCTCCATGCAGCGCTTGGAGAAGCGCCGTATGAAGTCCCGGAGTGACTCGCCGGGCTTCTGAGTGCAGGAGTGCAGGTCGCAGGAATTCCCAGGGCGCACGTACGTGCGCTGGAAGTTGCCCATGAACGTGCGGACCAGATCATCCCAGCTGTGGATCTGGCTGGCGGGTAGGTGCTCGAGCCACGTCCGGGCTGAATCGCCGAGGTGTATGGGCAGGTTGCGGATGATGACCTCGTCGCTGGTGGCCCCACCCAGCTGGCACGCTAGGAGGTAATCGTTGAGCCACACGCGGGGATCCGTTTCTCCGTTGTACTTGACGATAGTCGAGGGCTGGCGGAAGCGTTGGGGGAAGGCCGCCGCGCGGATCTCCCGGCTGAACACACGGGTCCCCGGGGGCTCCGGCGTCGGAGAGCGGTCTTCATCGCTGTCGTAGCGTCCACCCCGCCGAGGATGGTAGCCTGTCGCCGCTCGCGCATCCGCCTTGCTCGTCCGCCGAGCGTTGATGACGTTACGGGCGTCGCCGTCCGGCCGCCCGCGCGTGTCGAGGAGCCGCTCCTTGGCCGGCGTGCATCCCGGTTGGCGGGTCGCCCCCGCCGCTTCACCTCGCTCGGACCGAGGGCTCGCCCCCCCGTGCGGCCCCGTCGCCTCGTGCGTCCCCCCCCCCCGGCGGATGCGTGACGCCGAGCTCTCGTTCGCTGAACGGCCGCCCGCTCGATGAGTGCCCCGCACCTCGCGGTGCGTGGTTTCGCGCCTCGGGTGTTGAGGGGGCCGGCATGGCCCGCGCGGCGTTGCGGCGGCGACAAGCTTCGGCTCGCCCGCGGAGGCGTGTCGGGGTTATCGACGTTGAAGTCGGCGTTTATGCGGTCGCGGGCCTATTTGCCCAGCTCCCGCGCGCGTTCGCCGCGCGCGGAGGCTTCCCCAGCCATGGAGGCGCGGAGCAGTCGCACCGTCCGATACTCCTCCTGTCGGTGTTTTAGACCGGCAAACCTACCAAGGGGGTACCCGAGGTAGTAGATTGTGCGGTGGGGATCGTGATCGGGAGACCGAGAACTCGAAGGTATGCGCAAGGACACAGGACACAAGATTTATACAGGTTCGAGCCGCCAAGGTGGCGAGCCCTACGTCCTGTTTGGGGGATCAAGTATGGCGCCCTGCGCTTGGTGTTGGTTGTCCCCGGAGGGATTGGGGATGTGCGGCTAGGTACCCGGCCCTCCTTTATATAGTCCAGGGGGCGGGTTCCTAGTCGATTACAAGGCAGGAGTCCTAGTAGGATTACACAGAGCGAGTCCTAGTAGGAGTACAGGAGAATTCTACTAGGAGTTCGTCTTCTACTATTCTTCCTTCCTTGCACGAGTACCCGGGGAGTATGCCCGACAAGCCCCCGAGCACGTTGGAGTCGAGAGAAGTAGTTCGAGTAGTCTTGAAGCCTCTTCGAGTAGTTCTTGAGCGTCCTCGAGTACTGCTTGGAGAAGTCTTCAATAGTACTTGAACTGCCGCGAGGCTGGAAGGTGGTCCAGCTCATCAGTCTTGAAGTCGAGATTTATATGGAAGTGCGATTGCAAAATCGCACTCCATATGGAGTAGCCCCCGAGCCTTAGGTTGAGTTGTAGACTCTGGCTGAGGGTCAATCTTGATTCCGAATTTTGTCTTGAAAAAATTGAACGATGGGTGTAGCATAGTAGCCCCCGAGCCTTGAAATGATTAGGTAATCAATACAAGGGTCTTCAGTGTTCGTGAAAGCCATCATCCGAGTACTCTTGCAGCGTGTAGCCCCCGAGATAAGAGAGCCATATGAGCCACGTCGAGTAGTGATTGGTGAGAAGCCCCCGAGCTTGAGAGCGAGCGAAGCATGCTGAAGTTATCTTCGAGTAGTATGTGAAATGCAGCCCCTGAGCTGGAGAGATTCCAAGTAGCAGTTTGGCGTTGAGCCGTGGAGCTTGATAAGTAGTCGTGCCGTCAGAGCGGACTTTAGGTGCGACCAAAGTCGACTTTAGATGCCGGCAGAGCGGACTTTAGAATGCGATTTGAAAACCGAAGTCGACTTTGTGCCACGCGGAGCGGACTTTGAGATGCGACTTGAAAACCGAAGTCGACTTTGTGCCGCGCGGAGCGGACTTTTAGATGCGACTTGAAAACCGAAGTCGACTTTAGTTGCCGCGCGGAGCGGACTTTGATATGCGACTTTAGAAGTCGACTTTAGTTGCCGCGCGGAGCGGACTTTGAGATGCGACTACAATAGTCGACTTTGCGCCGCGCAGAGCGGACTTTTGAAATGCGACTTTGGAAGTCGACTTTAGGTTGCCGCGTAAAGCGGACTTTAGATGCGACTGCAGTAGTCGACTTTGTGCCACGCGGGGTGGACTTAAGATGCAAAAAACGAAAAGCACTTTCCGGAAAGCCAAAGCGAATGAAAAATCAGAGAAAACGAGTAGTTTTTCCGCCGGAGCGGGCTTAAGATTGCGACCGAAGTCAGCTTGTGCCACCGGAGTGGGCTTGAGTACCTGAGCCATGGATTTCAGACCCAAGGTACGATTGCCGCCGGAGTGGGCTTGTGCCACCGGAGTGGGCTTGGATGCGACCGTTAGCGTCGACTTGTGCCACCGGAGTGGGCTTGGGTGCGACCGTTAGCGTCGACTTGTGCCACCGGAGTGGGCTTGAGTACCTGAGCCATGGATTTCAGACCCAAGGTACGATTGCCACCAGAGCGGGCTTGTGCCACCGGAGTGGGCTTGAGTACCTGAGCCATGGATTTTAGACCCAAGGTATGGTTGCCACCGTAGTGGACTTGAAGATGCGACCTGTCAGGGACAGCCCTAGGGGTCCCCTTAAACAACAGGGAAATCCCCAATTAAAAACCCGCAACTAAACCAAACACGCCTAACCATGCAGGACACGGCCCACCAAGGCGGCCCACTCGAAGACCCCCTCGAGCAGGCTCCGCTTCGCTCGAGGATGCGTGCCTCCCTCGGGCGGGCTCCCGTCCCCGTTCGAGGGGCCGCTCCCCCCCTCGAGCGGACTCCGCCCTCGCTTGAGGGTCCTCTCCCCCCCCCTCGAACGGGGTCCGCCCTCACTCAAGGGCGCCCGCACGCGTGCGCCCTACTCCCGTACGCGAGCATTTAATACCCTGACACCGGCGGGGGCGGCGCCATCATGCGCCTGGGGCTCGCGCCCGCACCGCCGCACCAACTCCCCAGGAGGGATCCCATCCCCGCCACTGTGGGAAGCACTGTGCGGCGTGGCCGGCGCCAGTCCCGTGACGCCGCGCCGCCTGCTCCGGTACGGCTAACGCGCCGAGCCCTCGAAGGGGGGCCGCCGCACCCTCGAGTTGCTTTCTTGTGACCTTGCAGGGTTAGGTGAAGGCGCTAGGCCGGTGGGACGCCATCCCTGCCACCGGCAAGCATGGCTACCGCCCCCGCCCGTACGAGCGCACGCCAGGCGCTGTGGCAACAACTCCGGCACTGTGAAGCGTGCGGGAACGGGGTGCCGCCTTACCTGCCACTGTGCTCCGTACGGACCAACGTCAGCAACCCCCTCGAGCCCGTCTGAGGACATCGCGGCCGTCCGCTGCCCTTCTACCCTCGAAGCCGCTACTGTTCGGGTACAAGATACGCCATGATGACTGGATCGCTGCAAGGATCTCCCGGGCGGCCGCCTACTCTACAGCATAGCACATCACCCTCTCTCACGTAGCTAAATAGCGCGGCGCATGTGATTCGCTCCCTCCTTGATCTATAAAAGGAGGACGAACCCCCCAGCCGCGGGGCGGGGGGGGGGGGGGACAGACAGGAGACAACAGAACACAACCCGAGTCAAGCTGCGCCACGCACTTGCTCTCCAATTCTCCCACAATATCTTCAGCCACTACACCAGGGACTTGGAAGCCACGCTTCCTCTCCCGCCTTGCTTGTAGCAGCCCCACTACAGGCACCCCCGGTGCTGAGCAATATAGTGCCACGAGCACACCGCTGCTGGACGTACGGCCCACCGGCCGGAACCAGGATAAACTCTGTGTCCCTTGTTGCTTAGCATCGACCATTGAGGGATATACCTCGGCGCTTACTACTGGTTAGTGTCGGGACCACATTCCGCACCGACAGTTGGCGCCCACCGTGGGGCAATCAAGCGCCTAAGGTCAATCCAACAACTCCCTCCATGGTGATCCGCACTGAGTACCGCGGTATACGCTACTGCATGGGCAGTTCGGACCCCCTCCTTGCCGGGTTCGAAATCCGGTTCGGGGGCCTAAACTTTCAGGCCACGGGGAACGGCTACCTCATGCGCCTCACTAACCATGAGGAGCTCCGCGCGCGGCGCCAGGGCCGGTCCGCCCGGCCCCCCGCCGCGCGCGCCACCACGGCGCGGACGCCCGCCGGCGCGGACGCCGCGGGCTCGTCAACGCCACGACGCCGCCGTCGCTCCGACGGCGTTCGCGCCGGTGCACGCGTCCGAGCGACGGCAGCCGAGCGCTCCGCCTCTCAGCGCGACGCGCCCGCCATCACGGCATCCGTCACCCCAACGGGACAGCGCACGGTCTCTGGACCGCGCTTTCCCATTGGGCTGCGTGGAGCCGCGACGGCCTACAACAACAACGTCAACACCACGATGCGCAGGGTTCCCCCCGGCCGTCATGTCTTCGTCGCCAGGGATCCCAGCGCTTCAGCCGGTGACGAATCGTCCCTGGGTTCCCTTGACGCGCCGCCGCCCGCCAACCTCCACGGGTACGCGGAGTGGGACTTCTCTGGCGTGCCGGACCCAGTCATGTTCCGACGTTTCCTCGACGCTACGGACTACTGGTTTGGCTGCTCCGATGACTCCAGCACCAGGAGCTACGACCCCGTGCGGGAGTGCTACACTGTCATCACCAACTACCCAGCCAATGCCGCCGGCGCGATGGGCGCTTGAGACGGGGAGGTCACGCCTGCCCCAGGGATCGCTCCGCACCCGGCCGCGGGGCCAAGCGCTCCCCGCCGGGGCCGACGCCGACGCGCGGCCCAGCCCAGGCCCGTGAGCTCGAGGCTAAGCTGGCGGAGGAGTACCGAACGGTGCGGCTGCTCCGTGCCTCGATGGCAGGGGAGGCCTCCGCGCGCGGCGAACGTGCGCGGGAGCTGGGCAAACAGGTCCGTGACTGCATCAACAACGTCGATAACCCGGACGCACCTTCACGAGCGAGCCAAAAGCTCATTGCCGCAGCGACGCTGCTGCGGACTAAGCCGGCACCCTCGACCCCTGAGGCGCGAGACCTGCACCGCGAGGTGCAGACTCTCATCGAGCAAGCGGCCGTCCAGCAGGCCGAGAGCTCAGCATCACGCATCCGCCAACAGGGGGATGCGCGGGACGACGGAGCCGCACCGGGGGGCGAACCCTCGGTCCACGCAGGGAGGAGCGGCGGGGCGACCCGCCAACCTAGGTCGCACGCCGGTCAAGGAGCGGCTCCTTAACGCGCGCGCGGGCGGCGCCGGACGGCGACGCCCGCAACGTCACCAACGCCCGGCGCACGAGCAAGGCGGACGCACGGGCAGCGGTGGGCAACCACCCTCAACGGGGTGGACGCTACGACAGCGACGAAGACCGCTCTCTGACGCCGGAGCCCCCAGGGACCCGTGTGTTCAGCCGGGAGATCCGCGCGGCGGCCTTCCCCCAACGCTTCCGCCAACCCTCGACCATCGTCAAGTACAACGAGGAGACGGATCCCCGCGTGTGGCTCAACGACTATCGCCTGGCATGCCAGTTGGGCGGGGCCACCAGCGCGACGAGGTCATCATCCGCAACTTGCCCCTGCACCTCGGCGATGCGGCCCGGACGTGGCTCGAGCACCTGCCCGCCAGCCAGATCCATAACTGGGACGACCTAGTCCGCACGTTCGTGGGCAACTTCCAAGGCACGTACGTGCGCCCTGGGAACTCTCGGGACCTCGCGCTTCGCACCCGTAAGCCCGGCGAGTCGCTGCGGGAGTTCATACGGCGCTTCTCCAAGCGCCGCACGGAGCTCCCCGCCGTGGCGCGGTCCCGAGATCGTGCATGCCTTCCTCGAGGGCACCACGTGCAGGGACCTCGTGCGAGAGCTGGGGCGCAGCCCGCCCGCGGACTCCAACGAGCTGTTCGACATTGCCACCAGTTTCGCCTCAGGAGAGGAGGCCGTGGGGGCAATATTCGACGGCAAGAAGGGCAAGCGCTCCGAGAACGCGCCCGCGGAGGGCAGCAAGTCCAAGGAGCCCCACCGCAACGACAAGCGGGGCAAGAAGGGAAAGAAGCCGCGCCGCGAGGCGCGCGAGCAGGGGCGAGACGGCGGAAATGCCGAGGCTCTTGCTGTTGACCCGGCTCGACGGGGCCCTCGACCTGCCCCTCGAGGTCCGGGGGTGTTTGATGACATGCTGAGAAAGCCGTGTCCTTACCACAAGACCCCAGTGAACCACACCCTTGAGCAGTGCGACATGCTCAAGAAGTTTTACGGCCGCGCCGCCGCGAAGGAGGCGGAGGCCAAGAAAGACGGGGGAGATGGCGACGCCGGCGGCTTCCCCGCTGTGGAAAACGTGTTCCTCATCTTTGGGGGACCAACCGTCGACATGACGACCCGCCAGCGCAAGAGGGAGCGGCACGAAGTCCTCGCCGCAGAGAGGACGCCTCCATCCTTCCTCAACTGGTCGGAGGACGCCATCACCTTCAGCCGGGAGGACCACCCGAACCGCATCCCCAACCCAGGCCAGTACCCGCTAGTGGTCGACCCAATCATCGGGAACGCGTGGTTCTCGAAAGTCTTGATGGACGGAGGCAGCAGCCTCAACATCCTCTACGTGCATACGCTGCACTTGCTAGGGATCGGGTTAGACCAGCTGCGGCCTAGCACGAAGCCGTTCCACGGCGTCGCGCCCGGCAAGCGGTGTCCGGCCCCCTCGGCGCATCGATCCGCCGCCTTGGTTCGTCACCGCAAAGAATTTCCGCAAGGAAACGCTCACCTTCGAGGTGGTGGGGTTCAAGGGCGCCTACCACGCCATACTTGGGCGGCCCTGCTACTCCAAATTCATGGCGGTCCCCAACTACACCTACTTGAAGATGAAGATGCCAGGACCGAACGGCGTCATCACCGTCGGCTCGTCCATCGAGCACGCATTCGACTGCGACGTCGAGTGCGTAGAGCACGCAGAGGCGCTAGCGCTGGACGAAGCGCTGGTCACCACTTTGGAGAAGATGGTCAACGAGGACCTCGACTCCACCGCCAAGCACACCGGCACCTTCGAGGCCGCGGAGCAGACCAAGGAGGTCCCCCTCGACCCTCTTGCCCTCGAGGGCAAGGTGTTGAGGGTCAGCTCCACCCTCGATCCCAAATAGGAAATGGTGCTCGTCGACTTCCTCCGCGCCAACGCCGACATCTTCGCGTGGAGCCCCTCGGATATGCCAGGCATCCCGAGGGAGGTCGCCGAGCACTCCCTTGACATCCTGCCTCACGCCCGCGCCGTGCAACAACGGCTGCGCCGCTTCGACGAGGAGCGGCGACGGGCTATTGGAGTGGAGCTGCGGAAGCTCCTGGAGGCCGGGTTCATCAAGGAGGTGTTCCACCCAACGTAGCTAGCAAACCCTGTACTTGTAAAGAAAAAGAATGGGAAGTGGCAGATGTGTATAGACTATACCGGTCTTAATAAAGCATGTCCTAAAGTTCCTTTTCCTTTGCCACACATTGATCAAATTGCTGACTCAACGGCTGGGTGTGAACTGCTCTGCTTCCTTGATGCCTACTCCGGGTACCATCAAATAAAAATGAAGGAGTCCGACCAGCTCGCGACTTCATTC
Source organism: Cenchrus americanus (assembly GCA_947561735.1). Taxonomy (NCBI): domain Eukaryota; kingdom Viridiplantae; phylum Streptophyta; class Magnoliopsida; order Poales; family Poaceae; genus Cenchrus; species Cenchrus americanus. Next base: position 2,946,356 of record OX387240.1, on the reverse strand, counting down.
ATCACGCCGTTCGGGATGTTCGGCTACGTCACGATGCCGTTCGGCCTCCGAAACGCAGGTGCGACATACCAGCGCTGCATGCAGCACGTCTTCGGAGACCACATCGGACGGACGGTCGAGGCGTACGTGGATGACATCGTCGTGAAAACCAGCAAACGTGACGACCTGGTTGGCGACCTTGGCATCGCGTTCGGCTGCCTACGGGCCAATGGGGTCAAATTAAACCCCGAAAAGTGTGTCTTTGGAGTGCCGCGAGGCATGCTCGTGGGGTACATCGTCTCCCAACGGGGGATCGAGGCCAACCCCGAGAAGGTCACGGCCCTCGAACGAATGGGCCCGATCCGGGACCTCAAGGGGGTGCAAAAGGTGTTGGGGTGCCTTGCCGCCTTGAGCCGCTTCGTCTCACGGCTCGGCGAGAAGGGCCTGCCCCTCTATCGCCTCCTCAAGAAGCACGAGCGCTTCTCCTGGACCGCCGAGGCCCAGGAGGCGCTCGACAAGCTGAAGGCGTCCCTGACGCACGCCCCGGTCCTCACGCCGCCGCAAGACGGCGAACCTCTGCAGCTCTACGTGGCCGCGACCACCCAGGTGGTCAGCACTGTGATCGTGGTGGAGCGCACGGAGGAAGGACACGCCCTGCCGGTCCAGCGGCCGGTCTACTACATCAGCGAGGTCTTGTCTGACACCAAGATGCGCTACCCTCAAGTCCAGAAGTTGCTGTATGCGGTGGTCCTCGCGCGGCGCAAGCTCCGCCACTACTTCGAGGCCCACCCCGTCACGGTGGTCTCCTCCTTCCCACTGGGGGAGATCATCCGCAATCTCGATGCGGCGGGCGGGATCGCCAAGTGGTCCGTGGAACCGATGGGCGAGACGCTCGCCTATGCCCCGCGCAAGGCCATCAAGTCCCGCATCCCCGGCGGATTTTGTCGCCGAGTGGACGGATACGCACACGCCAAAGACCGCAAATCCAAGCGAGTGCCGGACTCTGTACTTCGACGGTTCGGTGATGAAAACAGGGGCGGGCGCGGGCCTGCTCTTTGTGTCACCCCTCGGGGAGCACATGCGGTACACGGTGCGCCTCCACTTCCCCGCCTCGAACAACATGGCTGAGTACGAGGCCCTCCTTTGCGGCCTCAAGATCGCCATCGAGTTGGGCGTCAAACGCCTCGACGTGCGAGGGGACTCGCAGCTCGTAATTGACCAGGTCATGAAGAACGCGAGCTGCCATGACGACAAGATGGAGGCCTACTGCAAGGCCGTGCGAGCCCTCGAAGACAAATTCTACGGCATCGAGCTCAATCACGTGCCCCGCCGCACAACGAGGGGGCGGACGAGCCGGCCAAGATCGCGTCCGGCGAATCCCCGTCCCCCCCCCGAACGTTTTCGCCCGCGACATCGCTCAGCCCTCGGTCGCCCTCGAGCCTCACCCCTCGAACCACGCGGAACCCTCGGGGGCTCCCTCGAATCCATCGGGTGCGGAACCCATGGATGAGGACCCCTCGAACGAGGCGTACGTGCTCTCCCTCCTCGAGGGGTATGGCGCCTATGGGGCTGATGTGATGGACATCGAGCCGGCCCCCATCAAGGCTGACTGGCGTGACAAGTATGTGGCCTGGATGGCCCGAGGGGAACTCCCCACGGACCGGGCCGCGGCCAGACGCATCGCCAGGATGGCCAAGTCATTCGCCCTCGTCGACGGCGAGTTGTACAAGCGCGCCGCCTCCGGCATCTTGCAACGGTGCGTGCCCATCCCCGAGGGGCGCGAGCTCCTGCGGGACATCCACGCCGGGATCTGCGGCCATCATGCGGCGCCGCGTACCCTCGTTAGCAACACGTTCCGTCAAGGCTTCTACTGGCCCACCGCGGTCGCGGACGCCAGCGAAATCGTACGCACCTGCGAGGGGTACCAGTTTTACGCCCGCAAGTCCAACCTTCCCGCTCACGTCCTGCAGACCATCCCCATAACATGGCCGTTCGCTGTGTGGGGGCTGGACATCGTCGGGCCCCTGCGAAAGGCGCCCGGGGGCTTCACTCACTTGTTGGTCGCGATCGACAAGTTCTCCAAGTGGGTGGAAGTGCGCCCCATCACAAATCTCAGGGCTGAGCAAGCGGTGACGTTCTTCACCGACATCGTCCACCGTTTTGGAGTGCCAAACTCCATCATCACCGACAACGGGTCCCAGTTCACGGGTAGGAAATTCTTGGAGTTTTGCGACAAATTCCACATCCGTGTGGATTGGGCAGCTGTGGCACACCCACGTACCAACGGCCAAGTAGAGCGTGCCAACGGCATGATCCTACAAGGCCTTAAACCCGGGAATTTTCGACCGCTGAATAAATGCGGTCGAAAGTGGCTCCAAGAGTTGCCGCCAGCCGTGTGGAGCCTAAGGACCACCCCAAGCGCAGCCACCGGTTCACTCCGTTTTTCCTAGTCCATGGCGCGGAGGCCGTCCTCCCCACGGACTTAGAATACGGGTCGCCCAGGGTTCGAGGCTACGACGAGGATGCCAACCAGCGAGCCCGCGAGGACTCGCTGGACCAGCTGGATGAGGCACGCCTCGTGGCCTTGATGCATTCCGCGAGGTACCAACAGTCCCTCAGGCGCTACCAAGCACGCAAGATACGCCGGCGGGATTTCAGCGAAGGGGATCTGGTCCTACGGCTACGCCAAGACAACCGAGGACGCCACAAGCTATCGCCTCTGTGGGAGGGACCCTATGTCGTGGTGAAGGTACTCAAGCCCGGCACGTACAAGCTGGCCAACGAGGACGGTGAAGAGCTCACCAACGCTTGGAACATCCAACAGCTACGTCGTTTCTATCCCTAGCTAGGATTTCCAAGTATTTTTTATTGTAAAAATCACATGACCGACGCCCCAGTTGGTAACAACTATGTAAACGCCACAAATCTAATGCAAAGGGCAACTCGGCTTTCCCCCGAAACCCAAGTTACCCTCGGGGGCTATTGCGGGGGGCATTCCCTCCCAAAATGGTCCCATTTTCGCGCAAAAACGAAACAACTCACGCGCGCTAAGTTTGTTTTCTACTTCGACCCCGAGCAACGATTCGAACAGGGCGCAGGCAGCCTAGCGGAAGGAGCGCGCGAGCCAGAGATAGCCCACGCCGCGAGGATACGGCCCTTCTCTCTCGCCTCCAACCCAGCAGGCCACCCGCGAAAATCGAACTCCCCTAACTAGAATCTACTCAGGAAGAAGGAGAAACAAAAAAGCGTAGTAAACAAAAGACTTCTTTTCACATCAACAGATGTTTATGTCAAAACAACTTGTTTCTTTACAAAAGCCGCACGGGCAGCGTACTGATACATCAACAAAAACGGTCCTAGCGCCCAGCTGTCTTCAGGCAGAAGGCGCGGCGGCGTCAACAGCGTCCGGGAAGAGGAACTCCTCGAAGGCTTCAGCGAGCGTTCCGGCGGCGTCGGCAGCGAGCGCGTCCACACGCTCCATCCCCACTTCGTCCTCAACGCCGTCGGGGACGACGTAACCCTCCGCCAGCGCCTCGAAGTTGACCTCGTAGTGGGACCGCACCACTCCGAGGGCCTTCTGGATGCCCAGATGCAGCGCCCGACGCATCCGCTCGGTGACGTGGCCGCCAAGGGCACGCAGGCGGCTGGCCAGCGAGCTGCCGGCTTGTGCTTCGCCCTCCTCCACGACCCGGTAGGTCTCGAGGGCCGTGTCGTGCAACTCCCCGCAGCCTCCTCGCTCGCGAGGAGTTGTAGGAGGCTGCGCGCCGCGGCCGCTCGGCCGCGTGCCCCGCAGCGGTGCGCAAGCCTGGAGTCACCAAGACAAGAAAGAAATCGGTGGAAGGGAGTGCGAACTCTCTACCGTAAAACCAACACAAACAGGAGTCAAACGGCGGCTCACCTTCGACTTGCTTCCTCTCCACCTAGAGGGCACGGCGCTCGGCCTCGACGGCCGGCTCGAGGCCCTTGACGCGTCTCGCCCTACTCCTGGAGGGCCAGCTCCTGGCTCGCGCTATTGATGCTGAGCACCATCAGCTCGCCCTCGACCTTGGAGAGCTTGGCGTTCCGCTCCTCCAGCGACTTCTGCGCCGCTTCGCGAGCGACGAGCTCCTGCTCTAGCGCCGACCTGGCGCCAGCAAGGGCAGCCTACTCCTGCTGGAGCCGCCCCTCAGCCCCTTGGCGGGCGGTGCGCTCCCGCATGCCGGTCCTCGCAGGCGACGAGCGCCGCGACCTTGGCGTCGAGGGCGGCCTTCAAGTCGTCGGCCTCCTTGGCCCTCTCGCTCGAGCGCGCGCGCCCGCTCCTCGGCCCGGAGCCGCTACGCCCGCGCTCCCTCGAGCGACGAGCGGAGCCCCCGGTTCTCGCCGCGGACGCCGGCCACCTCCGCCTCCCAGTTGGTCGCCAAGGTCCGCATCTTCTCCAGGTCCGAGCGCGCCTGCCGCAGTGCCTCGTCACGGTCGATGAGGGATGTGCAAACCCGCTCGAGGCTAGAAGGAAGCGCCGGGTCCTGCCTCGTACTCTCGTGGAGCTCATCGCGCAAGGCCATCGCCCGATACGACAACCAGCTGTCTGGGGTACTGAGGGCGTCGGCGAGCGCGTCGAAGGCGCCGCATCGCTCCCGGAGCTGATGGAGCTCGGCGTTCACCTGGTCGAAGGCGCTGTATTTGTCGCGGGCGCGGCGCTCGAGCTCCTATCACCCACAAGTCAGAGCCAGTAAGCGTCGTGATAACAAAGACAGCGTGCGAAAGCGAGAAAAAGAGGAAGACAAGCAACGACGCCCTACCTGGAAGACGCGCCATGCGGGGTGTTGACGCAAAACGTGTACTCAACGCCAATCACACAGCAAGCCGAACAAAGCTGGCTTCACACGCGCAGAGAGCAAATGACGTGCCAATCAATTTTTCCTGAAAATTAACAAAAGATAAGGCAGTTAGATATCAAAGCTTGGAACTTGCCGGTGGTACCGCACGAGTTCCATATTTACGGCTAAAGAGCCGGATGGGATAACATATAGCTACAGAAAGCTATCTGTCAAAGAGCCACAACCATTCGGGAAACCGCAAAAGGGAAAAAAGAACACTGCCGAATGGATGACGTAAGCATGACAGCGATCGGTCTTTGTAAAAACATGGATGCATGCGCAAAGCTATGACCGATCCCCACAAAGACTAACATTAAAGGAATAAATGAAGTAAAGCACGAACATGATCATGTATTAAACAAGCATGCATAGATCCAAAGCACTAGTCTACCGCATGTCTAGTTACTTTAAGATCCATCGGGTACGATATCAGACGAATCTATCCACCGCATGATACAACTTGTATGAAAAACCGTACCACTTTCCACAAATAGATCTATCCACCGCATGATACAATCTAAATATGGAAAGCCAAAAGCACACATCATTTAAAACATAAATAACGCACGTGATCTACTCGTGAAGAAACATAACCGAATGCGGCCGAACAGTACCGATTCGGGTCCATGAAGAAGGAACAAACATTACCACGTGAATAAATCTATCGATCGATTTGGGAATCTAATCCACCGGATGACTAGCTCCAAAGCAACCCAAAAACCTGCATCTACCGCATGATACCCGGTTCTTTCAAGATTTATACGAACATAGCAAGCTTGAACCCGCAACACGTAACAACCTAGATCGATTCGGTTTCGGCTATCGGAAAGCATAAGATCCACGTGTTAAAACATGAAACCGACTCGAACAAGGATCATAAAAGAGATACAGCCAATCCAAACCCATCTAGATTGGGCAAAGATGTGTTATATGAATTAATACATAAAGTAAAACTCAAGATAACACGGGGTAACTTAATGAATCTATTGGATCTTGCCAAAATCCAATAGAGCCGATAACTAGCTTCAAGCCGGATCTTAGCCTACCACATGGCTCATGATCTAACAAGAAACCTTCTTGAACCAAGCTTGAATCTACCGCATGACACGAAGCATGGTAACAAGACTACTTGCATCAGATCTAAATCCACCGCATGATACTAGACATGATACAAGGTTGCCGGTACTCACGGAGGTCGACGGATCGATTGGCCCTCTCGAAGAACTCGACGACACGACAAGGACTCTAGGGTTTGGCGTAAGGCCGGTGTATATTGAGGAATGATTGTATGTTACATACATTAAGGGGTCGTATTTATACCCTATTGAGTACAACTGCGAATGGATTCGTTGCCTAACTAAGCTCGATCGCCTACTCATCCATTCGTCTCCCCTGATTGAGCCACGTCACCGTCCAATCCCGCAAAATCAGCTCTACTGTTCCTTTGCCGAACCGGAGCAAATAGCCGACCGCAGATCTCTTTGCCGAAAATCTCTGAAAATATCCTTCCTTCCACCAGACGGACTCTTTTCCGAACCGGACCCACAGGTCAGACTCCTTACCAAATTTTGGTGTTAACACATGCCCCTTCAATTGTGGGATAAAAGTAATTTTGTTCCACAATTGACTCCAGCCACGAATCCTCGAATCAAATCTGTCAACACCTGTTCTTCGCAATCCGCCGGAATCTTCATCCGGATCCAACCCTAGATCTCCTCGTTCCGAGCTCGAACCTCCAATGGCAGCTCAGAACCAAGATGCTCAGGTAAATTCATCCCCCGCAAACCTTGTTCGGCATTAGGTTTTCAATTTTACCTGAGATTTTCTTTTCCGCTTTCTTCCAGGAGCCTTCCACTGAACTTTTGATTCGCACATGTTCTGTGATGACTCCCTTTGCATTTTGCATCTGCGAGTTTTGTTTTCTTTGAATGCATCCGGGAACTATCTTTAGCCGAACGCGTAAGAACAACTGCCCCTTGGCGCAAAATTCACAGAGGATCCCAGTTCGGCAGTCCATAAACACTGTTCAAGAAAAAAAACCCTTCGCACTTGGTAGAAAATCCTGCCGCTTGGTATTCCAACAGTGTGTACTGGCCAGTCATCACTCCCAATGCGCCTCTTCGGTCAATCAAATAGCCTGCGGGGATGCTCTGCAAATCCACTCGCGCACTCATCCATCATTTCTCATCTCTTCCCCCTCGCTCTAGAGGAAAAAACCCCAACGCCATGGACAAGGGTAAACAACCCCAGGAGAGCGGCCCGTCAAAGAAGCGTACGATTCGGAAGTGAGTTCTTTCTTGATCTGCTCCTCGTTCTCCCGCATGATCTTGCGCTTCATGTTTTCCTCTCGTCCTCTTCGGCCCTTGATTTGCTTCCCGAAGAAGTCATCGGGACCGAAGATGTGCCTGAGTACATCTCCTCCGATTCCTCCATCGAAGCAGAGGATGCCACGCCTGAACAGAGGACCAACCATCAGCTGCGCCGCCGCGTCCGGCACCTGGAGCACGGCCTCAGGGACATGTCCGCCCGTTGCCAAGCCGAGCGCGAGCGTCGCATGGCTCTGGAGGCATTAGTAGGGGGTAAACGTTCCTGACTCCTTCTTGACCTCGTGCTTGCACTTGGATTTCTTTGCCCCTAATCTTGATTCCTCCTCTTTAGATGTCTCTGACAGGTACAACAACCTGAAGTCGGCCTGGGATAGCTTGGTGGAGGCCGCCAACCATGGGCACCCCCGCGCGTTCCAGGTTGCCGTTACGGTGGTCCTGGAGCAACTGAAGAGGGAGCAGCCGAAGAATTAAAGAAAAGATTGTATCATACTTTCGCTTCTTCCTCCACGCCTTCTGCTTCCCTCCTCCTCGAGGATCTGACCTCCGGGGTTGTTAGATGTAATCCTGCAAGAAGCAGTTGTAATGTAGTTTTGAGCTAAGGGCAATGCATCCAGGCACTGGCCATTTTCTCTTGTTCATGGATTTTGTCCTGAAGGCGGCCTCATTCTTGAGCGCCGGCTATTTTTTGTGCCAGATGTGTGTAATCATCGATCGATCTCAATGCTAGGATAATACTTCTTCAGATATCTTCCATTTATTGCGGCGGAAAATTCTTCTCCCAGCAAAGTTTTCAATATGTATGCATTACCGAGGGACGCAGTCGACCACACGAAAAGGTCCCTCCCGCTAGGGGACCATTTGCCGAATTCAACGTATTTAGTTCCAATCGGCAATAGCGCTTTCCCGTACTAGATCGCCTTCTACAAATTGCCTTACTTTTACCTTCTTATTATAGTACATGGCAACCCGCGGTTGTTTTTCTCGATGTTCTCCGGGGCCCCGAGACGGATCATATGCAAATCTTCTAGTTCATCCATCATTAGGCCACCGTAATCCTTTGAGCTCAACTCGTTTTGCGAAGCACAACTCTCCTTGAATCTGATTGTATTTCCCAAGGCAGATTGCGTGATGCCCGTAAACCAACTCGTAAGGAGAAGTCTTTGTATCTCCATGGGGGGCCATTCGGTAAGCCCACGGCGCTTCACCGAGTACCGAATGCCACCTTCTTGGCTTCGATCGATCTTCTTCTCGTATCGCCTTGATCATGATCTTATTAGAAGCCTCTCGCTTGACCATTAGCTTGGGCATAATATGGAGAAGAATTAAACAATTTGATTCCCATGCTTTCGGCAAAATCTCCGAACTCTAATGACACGAATTGTGCCCCCCGATCGCTGGTAATCGTCCGAGGGATCCCAAATCGATAGATGATGTGTTCCTTGACGAATTCGATCATGTTTTCTGACGTCACCTTCTTCAGTGGGATCGCCTCAACCCATTTGGTGAAGTAATCTGTAGCCAAAAGCACGAACTTATGCCCCTTGCTAGACGGCGGATTAATTTGGCCAATCAAGTCTATACCCCAGCCCCTGAATGGCCATGGCTTGATGATGGGATTCAATGCTGATGCAGGGACCCTTTGAACGTTCCCGAACCTTTGGCAATCTTGACATCCCTTGTAATACTCAAAGCAGTCCTCCAATATCGTCGGCCAAAAGCATCCAGCTTGTCTAATAACCCATTTCATACGGTAGGCCGATTGGTGCGCTCCACATATCCCATCGTGCACCTCACTCATCATGTTCTTGGCTTCTTCTGGACCCAGGCATCGTAGTAATACCCCATCTAATGATTTATAGAACAGATTATCATCCAGAAGAACGAACTTAATTGCCTTGTACCTGAGTTTCCTGGAGACTTTTCGGGATGGATCTTTCAAGTAATCAACGATTTCTTTCCTCCAATCACCTTCTGCAAGATCCGCCCCTAGTGCACACACTTCTGCAGCAAACGCTTCTTGACTCTCCTTGTAACCAGAGGCGCTCTGAGCTAGTCGGTTTGCTTCCTCGTTATGCTCTCTAGGAATGTGCTGTAGGGTTACCAATGGGAAGCTCTTCAAGATTTCCCTGCACTCTTCGTAGTAACTCCTCAGCGCTTCGCTTCTGCACTCGTATTGGCCGTTCAATTGCTTGATTACCAATTCTGAGTCTCCATAGATCTCAACTGAAACGGCCCCAGCTTCTCTCAAATATTGAAGCCCTCGAAGTAAAGCCTCGTACTCAGCCTGGTTATTTGTGACAGTGGGTTGTATAGGAATGGCGAATTCAAACATCTCACCTCTGGGCGAAATTAGCAGGATCCCTACTCCCCCACCTTTGCCACACGATGAACCATCAAAAAATAAAGCCCAAGGGGTAATTTCAAGCAGATCAATTGACGGGTCACGATGTTCAGTTATAAAATCGGCAATGACCTGACCTTTGATGGCTTTTGCCGATTCGAACTTCAACTCGAACTCTGATAAAGCTAGAATCCACTTGCCAATCCGACCGTTCAAAATTGGCATAGATAACATATGTTTTATCACATCAAACTTGGAGTATACAGTGCATTCGGCATTCAACAAGTAGTGCCGAAACTTTGTACATGAGTAGTACACACAAAGACACAGTTTCTCTCTGTCGAATACCCGGTTTCGGGATCAAGTAATTTTCGGCTAAGATAAGCTACTACCCGCTCCTTTCCTTCGAATTCTTGAATAAGGGCCGATCCAATGGTTTGGGTATCGGCCGCCACGTACAACTTGAAAGGCTTGTTTAGCTGAGGAGGAACCAACACCGGCGGCTCCTTCATGTACTGTTTGATCTCATCAAAAGCCTTTTGTTGTTCGTCACCCCATGTGAATTTTTGATCTTTCTTTAGCTTCAGCAATGGAGAGAATGGCAACACCTTCTGTGATAAATTTGAGATGAATCTTCTCACGAAGTTGATCTTGCCGAGCAGTGATTGCAATTCCTTGAGGTTGGTTGGAGGAACGACTTCATCAATGGCTTTCATGCTTTTCTTGCCAACTTCAATTCCCCCTTCGTGGACCAAAAACCCCAAGAATTCTCCAGCTGATACTCCAAAAGCGCACTTGTTTGGATTCATCTTCAAACCGTGTTTCCGGGTGCACTCCAAGGTCTTCTTCACATCTTCCAGATGGGTGTCATGACTTAAGGACTTGATCACCACGTCATCAATGTAGATTTCCACAGTTTTGCCGATCAACTCATGAAAAATGTAATTCATGGCCCGTTGATATGTTGCACTGGCATTTTTCAACCCAAACGTCATGACTATCCACTCGAACATGCCTATATGACCAGGACATCTAAAGGCCATCTTTGATATGTCTTCTATTGCCATGAAGATCTGATTGTATCCCGCGTTGCCATCCATGAAACTAATCACCTTGTGTCCAGCAGCGGTGTCAATCAACAAATCGGCAATAGGCATCGGGTATCCATCCATGGGAGTAGCTCTGTTCAGGTCCCTGAAGTCTATGCAAACCCTCATTTTTCCATTCTTCTTATACACAGGGACGATGTTAGAAATCCACTCCGCATATCTGCATGGCCGAACGAAGTTTGCGTCAAGTAATCTTTCAATTTCCTTCTTCACATCGGCCAATACTTCATCCTTGTAGATTTTCCGGGGCGGTTGCTTATATGGTTTGAAACCAGGCTTGATTGGCAACCGATGCTCGACGATGGAACGATCCAATCCAGGCATCTCCGAGTAATCCCAGGCGAAGCAATCCTTATATTCTTTGAGAAGCTCAATTAAATTCCCCCTGAAGTCTGGCTGTAAATTTGCACTGATGAACGTCGGCCTTGGCTTATCACCGCTTCCAATATCAACTTCTTCCAGTTTGTCAGCCGACATGAATCCTCGCCCTAATTTGCCATCAGTGCCATCTACGGGGTTCTCCATTTAAAAATTACTATAAGAGCCGACTGCTTGAATCGGCTGTTGATCACTGCTGACAGGTTCAACAGGACCTTCTCCCCAGTCTTTCCCTGAGAAACAATCAATGCCTTGGTATTCCCAGAAGGCTGGTTCCATGTTGGCCACGCTCACGGAGTCATCTGCCTGAACGACCTCGATCTCATCGTCCACCCACTGGATAAGATGTTGATGCATGGTGGACGGGACGCAACAGTTAGCATGAATCCAATCCCGCCCAAGCAGCAGGCTGTAGGATCCTTTGACCTCGATGACAAAGAAGGTGGTGAGTAGCGTCTTGGACCCGATCATCAAGTCCACGTGAGCACATCCCTTGGTGTCTGAGGGGTTCCCGGCGAAGTCGTTCAAGATGATGCTTGTAGGCGTCAAATCGCTCGGGCCCATTCCAAGCTTCCTGAAGGTGGTGTACGGCATTACATTGACTGCCGCTCCACCGTCGACGAACATCTTGGTCAATGGCTTTCCATTGACGTATCCTCTCAAGTACAGCGGCCTCATGTGACGGTTCTTGGCCGGCTTGTCGAAGATGGCCTGCTTGGCCAGCACCAGTTGTGCCATCATCTCCTCGGTGTGCTCGTCGTCGAAGGAAGCTTCCTCCCCGCATAACCTCGGTTAGCGGGAGCCATGAACTCGTTCGGCGAGAAAGTATACCATGCATCTTGAGCCGAACGCTTCGATCCCTCGGAGTTGGTCCTTGGGGCGCCACATCTGCCTCGTCTGGATCCCGGCCTGCTTCAATTCACGGTTCCTCAAGCGCTGGACCCGTCTCTTCTGGCTCTTGCGTAGGCCGGGCGGGCACCACTGCCCCTTCTGCCAGATGTAGTCATCCTCGTCCTCTTCTTGATCAGCCCACCTGAGATCAGCTTGGCGCTTCCTGGGATGATCGATGACTTCAATTTTTTGGCGCCGATCCCCATTAGGGTGGATCCTTCCAAGTCTCTCGTGGACGGATCGGCGATTGGCACCTTCCTCGCCCGTACTCAACATACCCCATCACCGCATTCGGGACGGTTCTTCAATGTGGGCGGCTTTAAACCCTCATTCCCGGCGGTGCTCGAAGAAGGCGCATCCCCGGTGTGCGCGCTCTCCCGTTCGCGCGTGTACGCTCGTGGTCCCTCCCCGCGCGCCTCTTCTTCGGCTCTGCCCCGCGCGCTCCTCCTCGTGGCGACACTTCCGGTAGCGCTCTTTCTCTATTTGGCGCTGCCATTTGTTGAGGAGGATGCGCGATGTCACCTTGGGCTTAGGCCCGGATGATTCCCCAATCTTGATGTGGCTCTTGAGAATGCGGGGGGCATCACCTTGTACTTGCTCCGAGTCACTCGGCGCTGCGGGTCCACTTGCTCCACCTTGCTTGGACCCGGTTGAGGTCGAACCTTGACCTTTCCCTTCTCCTCGAGCCGTTATCACATTGACGAAAAGCCGAGCATGTTCTAAGGAAAGGGGTGGCCATCCACTTCATCTTGTTATCGAACTTGAGGTGTCCCTCCCGGATGGCCTTCACGGATCCTCATCCTGAAGACCCTGCAATCGTTGATGGAGTGCGAATCCCTGTCATGGAAGCCGCAGTAACGTTTCGCTTTAACTCCATCGGGCCGAAGCATAGAATGCCCCTCAGGCAGCTTGATTCGGCCTTCTTTCACTAAGAGCTCAAACAACTTATCAGCCTTCGTGATGTCAAAGTCATAAGTCCCCTTGGTCTGCTTGACCCAGCGCTGATTCATTGTCAAGGGCTCCTTGCCCCACATGATCTCTGCTGCAGCTACATCCAATTCGTCCTCAGAATCCTCGAACAGATCAGCTTTGTCCAGGAACTGGTTGTAGATGTCAGCGACGTCGTGCTGCTTGCCAAATTTGGGGTCCTTTTTGAGGCCATATGCTTGATTGCTCATCAGAGACAACTTCTGTGATAGCTGGCCCAGGTTCTCAAACTCCATCCCAAATAGCTTCTCGCGCACGGCTGGCAGCATCCCGGCGACGGCCATATCGGCCAACTGATCATCTGGCAAGTTCAGCGAGAAGCACATGCCTTTGACTTCCCTGAATCTTCTAAGAAACTCCAGCGGTGTTTCACTGTGCCTTTGCTTCAGGGTGGCTAGATCAATCAGCTTCTTCTCGTAGCCGCCGCTGAAATAATGAGCGTGGAATTTACGCTCCAAGTCCTTCCATCCGGCCACCGATTCGGGAGGCGGGGACGAGAACCACCGAAAGGCGGACTGTCGGTGAGGCGGGGGAAGTAGCCAACCCCGAACGTCTCCTCGGCCGAGCATTCCCCAAGCCGCATGAGGTAACGAGCGATGTGCTCGACCGTGCTTGTCTCGTCCTCGCCCCGTGAACTTTGTGAATTCCGTTGGCGGCTTCACCCTTGGCGGCAAGAGCACATTATAGTACCATTCTGGGAACGGCGGCCTATAGGCGGGGCCCTGCATATTTGGCTTGAGGCCGAACTGATTTTGCATCAATTCGGCCATCTTGCGCGCTAGGGCGTCACCTTCTTGCGCGCCTGCAGCTGGCGCATACCCTGGGTGCGGGAAGGCGTCGAACGCTCCGTAGTTTCCCACTTCATGATAACCACCGCCGTACAAATTCTTCTGGAGCCAGTTGGTCGACGGAGCAATTCTCCGGCCGGGATCAAGTGGGGCCCCGCACGAGCCGAACGCTAGGTCTCCGTACGTAGGCCGGGTACGGATTCGCGCCGTTGCACGGGGCGACCCGTGTCGCTCCGTGGTGGCGGCGGGATTGGCCGACTTCCCGAAGCTTGCAACGGGGCCGAACCGGCCGCCCCCGCGCCTGCGGAGGAGGTTGGAATGCTTGGCTTCGGAGCTCCGAGGAGGAGGCCGCCGTGGCGGCTCCGTAGCGGCGGCTGAGAGCTTGATTCACCCAGCTCCACGGTGCTCTTCTGGATGGGCGCCTTCCCGAACGCTTGCTCCATGCCCGGGCCAAAGATGGCTACCATCATCTGCTGGAGCGACCCGAGGAAAGCCTTGTTGTGCTTGGCGAGCATGTAGTCTGCTGATTCTTGGAATACGCGCGCGCATTCCTCCTTTTCCTGCTGGGATGTGGCATCGCTCTCTCCTGGCAGCAGCACCCTGGGCAGGTCATTTTTCAGATACGGGACACCACTTCTATTCTTCTTAAACGACATGAGACACTTTTGCTGAAACTGGTTCACGGCGTCTTGGAGCTGCTGATGCTGCTCTGGAGAAAGCTCTTCGATGTTGACATCCATGAGGTCTGAGATTTCAGGCATCTTGAACCAATTCGGCTGTGGTCCCACCGGGCGTGCCAAAAAGTGTGTTGACGCAAAAAGTGCACTCAACGCCAATCACACAGCAAGCCGAACAAAGCTGGCTTCACACGCGCAGAGAGCAAATGACGTGCCAGTCAATTTTTCCTGAAAATTAACAAAAGATAAGGCAGTTAGATATCAAAGCTTGGAACTTGCCGGGTGGTACCAGACAGTTCCATATTTACGGCTAAAGAGCCAGATGGGATAACATATAGCTACAGAAAGCTATCTGTCAAAGAGCCACAACCATTCGGGAAACCGCAAAAGGGAAAAAAGAACACTGCCGAATGGATGACGTAAGCGTGACAGCGATCGGTCTTTGTAAAAACATGGATGCATGCGCAAGGCTATGACCGATCCCCACAAAGACTAACATTAAAGGAATAAATGAAGTAAAGCACGAACATGATCATGTATTAAACAAGCATGCATAGATCCAAAGCACTAGTCTACCGCATGTCTAGTTACTTTAAGATCCGTCGGGTACGATATCAGACGAATCTATCCACCGCATGATACAACTTGTATGAAAAACCGTACCACTTTCCACAAATAGATCTATCCACCGCATGATACAATCTAAATATGGAAAGCCAAAAGCACACATCATTTAAAACATAAATAACGCACGTGATCTACTCGTGAAGAAACATAACCGAATGCGGCTGAACAGCCGATTCGGGGTCCATGAAGAAGGAACAAACATTACCACGTGAATAAATCTATCAGACTGATTTGGGAATCTAATCCACCGGATGACTAGCTCCAAAGCAACCCAAAAACCTGCATCTACCGCATGATACCCGGTTCTTTCAAGATTTATACGAACATAGCAAGCTTGAACCCGCAACACGTAACAACCTAGATCGATTCGGTTTCGGCTATCGGAAAGCATAAGATCCACGTGTTAAAACATGAAACCTACTCGAACAAGGATCATAAAAGAGATACAGCCGATCCAAACCCATCTAGATTGGGCAAAGATGTGTTATATGAATTAATACATAAAGTAAAACTCAAGATAACACGGGGTAACTTAATGAATCTATTGGATCTTGCCAAAATCCAATAGAGCCGATAACTAGCTTCAAGCCAGATCTTAGCCTACCGCATGGCTCATGATCTAACAAGAAACCTTCTTGAACCAAGCTTGAATCTACCGCATGACACGAAGCATGGTAACAAGACTACTTGCATCGATCTAAATCCACCGCATGATACTAGACATGATACAAGGTTGCCGGTACTCACGGAGGTCGACGGATCGATTGGCCCTCTCGAAGAACTCGACGACACGACAAGGACTCTAGGGTTTGGCGTAAGGCCGGTGTATATTGAGGAATGATTGTATATGTTACATACATTCAGGGGTCGTATTTATACCCTATTGAGTACAACTGCGAATGGATTCGTTGCCTAACTAAGCTCGATCGCCTACTCATCCATTCGTCTCCCCTGATTGAGCCACGTCACCGTCCAATCCCGCAAAATCAGCTCTACTGTTCCTTTGCCGAACCGGAGCAAATAGCCGACCGCAGATCTCTTTGCCGAAAATCTCTGAAAATATCCTTCCTTCCACCAAACGGACTCTTTTCCGAACCGGACCCACAGGTCAGACTCCTTACCAAATTTTGGTGTTAACACGGGGCCGCAATGGACCTTCAGCGCCTCGTTCAGCGCATGGTCGAGCGTGGCGCCGTGGCGCTGGAGCTCTTCCCACAGCTCCTGCTCCCCCTGGGCGTCGGCGAACGCGGGCGGATCGCCAGCGACCCCCTACACCTGGTCGGAGTGGCCGGCACGGGAAGATGAGGCCTCGGCGCCATGTCCCCGGCCCCCCGCCACCATGTGGCCGTCACGCCGCCTCACGAGGGCCCCTTCCTGGGACTCCGGAGAGAGCGAAGGGAAGCTGACCCACTGGTCCCACCCGGGCGGTGGGGAGTCGTCGTCCGGGACCTCCACCACCACCGCCCGGGGGCCGCCGGCGCGCCGGCCCCCTGCGTCACCTCCGCGGGCGCCTCCACTCGCGCCTCCGTGGCCACGGGTTCCCGGCGCGGCGCCGTGGCCACGCCTCCGCCGCACCTCCGCGACCACGGGCGCCCGTCCACCCTCCTCGACCGCAACCACGGGCGCCACCGCGGGCGCGCCCGCTCCGCCTCCGCCGCGGGCCGGTGCCACGGGCCGCGCCTCCGTCGCGGCGGCCCCGCCGGCCGTGCCTCCGCCACGACCGGCGCCCGCCGCTCCTCGACGACCACCGGCCGCGCGATGGCGGGGGGCGGATCCGCCGGCCGGGGCCTCGAGGCCTCGGCCGCACCTCGCGAGCCCTCGCCCGCCATCGCCGTGCTTGCCCCCCCGCCCGCGGCGCCCTCGACAAGCGCCGCCGGGTGGGGACGGACGCGTCCGCCCTCAGCACCTTAGCCGGTGCGAGGGGAGGAACGGTTGGCACCACCCTGCCCAGGCATAAGCAAAAGTCAGAACGCCTGGTCGCCAAAAAACCAAACCCAGCAGGGGAGCAAGCCCCTTACCTCGAAGAGGAGAAGGTGTCGGGGACAGCCCTAGGGGTCCCCTTTAACAACTGGGAAATCCCCACTTAAAACCCGCAACAAAGCCAAACACACTTTGCCTAACCATGCAGGATACGGACCATACCGCGGGGACCTCAACGGCCCACCAAGGCGGTCCTCTCAAAGATCCCCTCGAGCAGGCTTCGCCTCGCTCGAGGATGCACGCCTCCCTCAGGCGGGCTCCGTCCCGTTCGAGGGGGTGCGCTTCCCTCGAGCAGGCTTCGCCTCGCTCAAGGACCCGCTCCCCCTCGAGCAGGCTCCGCCTCGCTCGAGGGTCCGCCCCGCCCTCGACCGGGGCCCGCCTCGCTCGAGGGCGCCCCCGCACGCGTGCGCCGCGCTCCCCGTACGCGGGCATTTAACGCCACCGACACCGGCGGGACGGCGCCATCATGCGCCGGGGCTCGCGCCCCCGTACCGCCGCACCAACTTGTTGATGGATAAAAGACGTATCCCTCTACGATCCGCAAGCGTACGGACCCCACACCTTTTTCACCACGGGATTCCCAAGGTTCTTGTCAATCCGCGGAGCAAGGGGATTACAAGCGTTCGATCAACAACGACACACTAGCTACTAAAACCCTAACTACTATTAAACTAGAAAACAACTAAACTACACTAGAGAGAGTGATAAACGATCAAGGTAGAAGACACTCGCCCACGGGTCTACGATACTAGAGCATGCAATCGCTTAAAGACATGAAAACCAATCTAATCTATCGGGGATGTGACCACGGTTTCGCCCTTTCCCTCCTCTCGTACTGTCACTACGCGAAGGTATTCATGACTAGACCTTTGATGGCCACGGTGTATTGAATGGATCCAAGGAAGCATTGGAGCTCTTACTCCCTCTACGGCACGGTTGCAAGCCTTAAGCATTAAAGTATATTCAACACAAGATGATAGATAGATAAACCGACAAAGTGCGATTACATCTCAAGATCGATTACAACCCATGGACGAATGAGAAGATTACCCCATCAAGGTGCCGATCATGGCACCGTTGATCATGGTTTCCCTTCCGCCGTTGTCTTCCTTCTTCTCCACGAGAGGGTGCTTCCTTCGAGGTGGTTGATCTCCCGCCGGAGATCCTCCTCCTCTCTCTCTAGCTTGTGGATGGCCTTCTCGGTGCGAATAACTCCTCCTTCCGGTGTTGGCGGCGCGTCGGGGGTTTTAGGGTCGAAGATCCTTCGAGGGCAAGGAAGACGGGACCGAACCGGTGCCCGGAGGGCCGGGCCGGCCCGCCCGGGCCGGCCGGCCCGTGCCCGCTTCGGCCGGTTCGGTCGCCCTTTTTGCTCCGTGGGTCCTCGTGCACTTATCTACTTTGCCCCCTCCACTTGGATGATTTTGACGCCGTTATCCTCACGATCAAGATGGAGGCTCTCTTTGCATGAAGTTTGATCTTTTACGCTTCAATCCCCGGGTGTTCCTCGTAGCACTTCGGTCCTCACCACCATTGGAAGTAATTTCAGCGAGCTCATGAACACGAACAAGACTCCATGAATGCTCCTTTGAACTTATTGCGAATCCGTCCTTTATGTCCATGTTTTCCTACATAAACATAACACTTCCAAATGCATGCACAAAGATGAACTTGTTATATGATTAGTGTGCCTAGTGGCGGGTTAGTTCCATAATCAAATCCAAACCAAAGTGTAATGAACATGCTAGGTGCACCAAAATACACCGTCAACACAACTCCCCGGGAGGGTGCCCATCCCCATCACCGTGGGGGGGGGGGGACCGTGCAACGCGGCCGGTGCCGGTCCCATGACGTCGGCCGCCCGCTCCGGTACGGCTAACGCACCGAGCCCTCGCAGGGGGCGGCCGCACCCTCGACTTGCTTTCTTGTGACCTTGCGGGGTTAGGTGGAGGCGCTATGCGGTGGGACGCCATCCCCGCCACCTCGTTGACGGCATGGCGCCGCCCCCGCGCGTACGCACCCGAAGACTCTCACACGAAGATTAAACCGAACCTAAACTTGAAGTTCAAAAGGCTAGCGAGCTAGCTCTCCCCCACACTTAAAACATACGACGTCCTCGTCGTATCTTACAAAAATCCTAAGGGGAAAACCAGATCTAGTGGTACTTCGAGCAAGCTTTGCACCACTTCCCTCTCATGTTTCCAACCATGCCGAAAAGTTTGCGCACGTTGCGGTTAAGGAACTTGTAGTCATCTTCAACTACGCGCTCCAAGTCCTCCATACGCTGCTTCATCGCTTCCATGGCTTGGAGACATTCGTCGGCCGACGTGTAGAGATCCACGATGGATTGACGGCAAAATCGACAACACACCGGATGCAATCCGAAGGGGTCGTCGTCGCCATAATCTCCACCGTTGTCACCACCGTTGTCGCCACCTCCATTGTTGTTGCCTTCGCCACCATCGTTGCCGTCGCCGTTGGGGCCTTCGGGAGTCCTTTCATAGGGCTGTTCGCCCCAATCGTCATCGTCTCTACCGGCAGCCGCCCACGAGCTCGGGCTACGATCGTCGGAGTAGTCGCTATCCCCATAGTCCTTAGGCTCCGGCGACATCTCCTTGTAATCCTTGCGCTTGATGCCTTGGAGACGTGCCGACCTTCGAACGGGTGTAGGGACCTTCTCTCCTTTGACGGGGTTGCGAGATGCAAGAGCTCCGGTCGGGACACGTCCTCCGCAACGGATACGTGCGGTCCTCTTGACGGGTAGCTTGACCTCGCATCGCATCGCCTCCTCCATCGATGGCTTCTTGGCTTCTACCTTCAACTCTAAGCTTTTTGGAGGCTCAATGGTCGCTACAAGGGTGCAACACATTGCTTGAAAGGTTTGATTCTCGAGCTCCCAATTCGGCCAAATATATAGTCCCGAGAGAAAAACCCCGGGAACCTTATTTTCCTTTTTTACACTTCCCTTAAAATTTTCTCGACCAAACAAGGAAGTCAAAAAGGAGCAATTTGGGCGAAATTCGGGGACATCGGGCATCGGGCCCCGCCCGGGCCGATCCGACCGGGCCGGCCGGCCCACCCCCCTCGGGGGCCGGCCGGTCCGGTTTTTTGCACACCGCCCTATTTTTTCTTCCTCAGCCCACGGGAAAAAGTTGGCCCGGTAATCTTCGCGAAAAACTCCGTAAAGCTAAAAGAAAAATTATTTACGAAGTTGGTGCCTTGTTTTTCGTCCTAGGCGGGACGTTCGGGCTCTTCCTCCATGGTAAAGACGTCAACATGATGAATGGGCACGACGTCGGGTTCGTAGTAAACCTTAAGCCGCTGTCCATTCACCACAAATTGATCGCCGTTTATATCCATAATGGTTACCGCTCCGTTGGAGAACACCGAATGCACAACATAAGGTCCGTCCCACTTGCTCTGCAATTTCCCCTTTCCGAAGGTTTTAAACCTCGAATTGTAGAGTAGGACCTATCTCCTTCTTTAAATTCTTTTTTCTTCAATCTTTTATCATACCACCTTTTGATTCTCTCCTTGTATATGCTTGCGTTTTCATAAGCTTTCAACCTCAACTCCTCTAGCTCGCTTATTTGAATTCTCCGTTTCACCACCGCGGCATCGAGATCAAGGTTCATCTCTTTAATCGCCCAATAGGCTTTATGTTCTAACTCAACCGGAAGGTGGCAAGCTTTTCCATAGACGAATTGATAAGGGGTCATACCTATCGGTGTTTTAAACGCCGTTCGATAAGCCCATAAAGCTCCATCTAATTTCTTTGACCAATCCTTGCCTCCCTTCTCTATGTTTTTGTTAAGTATGCTTTTTAATTGCCTATTTGACGTCTCCGCTTGTCCGTTGGTTTGGGGGTGATAGGATGTGGAGACCCTATGCTCAATTCCCAACTTGGACAAGCACCTTTTGAAGTTCTTCCGGTGAAATGAGTTCCTCCATGACTTATCAAGATTCTCGGTGTACCGAAACGGGGAAAAATCACGTTCTTGATCATAGTGATGGACTCCTCCGTGGAAGCTTTACGACATGGTATAGCCTCTACCCACTTGGATACATAATCAACCATAACAAGTATATACTCGAATCCAAATGAGTTTTTAAAAGGCCCCATGAAGTCTATGCCCCATACATCGAATATGTCGATTTGCAAGTTGTATTTCAAAGGCATAGAATTTCTTTGAGAGATGTTTCCGGTTCTTTGGCATTCGGGGCATGACGCAACATATCTTTTAGTATCTTCATGCATCTCCGGCCAATAGAATCCGCTCGACCATACTTTGGCTTCGGTTCGAAAATGGCTATAATGCCCACCGTACTCCGCCGAGTGGCACTTCCTTAGAATCTCAAGCCTCTCTTCTCTTGGCACACATCTTCTCATCACTCCATCATTGCCAAGCTTGAAGAGGTATGGTGCATCCCAAAAATATTTCTTACTTTCGAAATTATCTTCCTTTGAGTGTTTTTGTCTAGATGGTCGAGGGGCATCTTTCGAATTGCTCGAATGATGTCGATCATCCAAGTATCTTTATCAAGCACTCTATAGAGGTGGTCGTCTCTCATCTTATCTTCTATGGGCTCTTTATCATCTTGCCCACGATTCATCCAAGACAAATGATCGGCCACAACATTCTCCACCCCCTTTTTATCACGAATTTCAACATCAAACTCTTGGAGAAGAAGGATCCAACGAATCAAATGTGGTTTAGCTTCCTTCTTAGCCAAGAGATATTTGATGGCTGCGTGATCGGTGTAAACAAAGACTTTCGAGTTCACGATGTAAGATCTGAATTTTTCGAAAGCGAATACCACCGCTAGCAACTCTTTTTCCGTAGTGGCGTAATTTAATTGTGCCCCACTAAGAGTTTTGCTAGCGTAGTAAATGGCATGAACTCGGCCTTCCTTTCTTTGTCCCAAGACCGTGCCTACGGCGTAGTCACTTACGTCACACATGATCTCGAAAGGTTGGCTCCAATCCGGAGGTTGGATGATGGGAGCACTCACCAACGCATTTTTCAAGGTCCGGAATGCCGCTAGACACTTCTCATCAAAGTCGAAAGCCACATCCTTTTGAAGAAGGTGTGTTAAAGGCTTAGTGATCTTCGAGAAGTCCTTTATAAATCTTCTATAGAATCCGGCATGGCCTAGAAAGCTCCTTAAGGACTTAACATCCGTAGGAGGTGGGAGTTGCTCAACCGTCTCTACCTTAGCCTTGTCCACTTCAATTCCTCTCTCGGATATAACATGTCCGAGCACTATGCCTTGCTTAACCATGAAGTGGCACTTTTCCCAATTTAAAACCAAATCTACCTCCGCACACCTTGTAAGGACCTTTTCTAAATTTGCTAAGCAATCCATGAACGTCTTTCCATAAACGGAAAAATCATCCATAAACACTTCAACAATTTCTTCGATGAATTCTGAAAACACGGCCATCATGCAACGTTGAAAAGAGGCCGGGGCGTTGCATAGGCCGAAGGGCATCCTCCTATATGCAAACGTTCCGTAAGGACATGTAAACGTTGTCTTATGTTGATCTTCCGGTGAATGGGGATTTGCATGAACCCCGAGTATCCATCGAGAAAGCAAAAATAAGCGTGGTTTGCTAACCTCTCGAGCATCTCGTCTATAAACGGTAGGGGGAAGTGATCTTTCTTCGTCGCTTTGTTAAGCTTACGATAATCAATACACATCCGCCACCCGGTCACGGTTCTTTGCGGTATCAATTCGTTCTTCTCATTCTTCACCACGGTCAAACCTCCTTTCTTCGGTACACAATGTACCGGGCTCACCCATTCGCTATGTGGAACCGGGTAGATGATTCCGGCATCAAGTAACTTGATAACCTCTTTCTTTACTACCTCTCGCATGGCATGGGTTAGCCTCCTTTGATGGTCCACTACGGGCTTACATTGGTCTTCCATTGGTATACGATGAGTGCAAAAGGTTGGGCTAATACCTTTGAGATCATTAATTGAATATCCAATCACCTTCCTATGTTTTTTTAATAAAATCAGCAACGCTTCATTTTCTTCGGGACTCAACTCGTCGCTCACAATGACTGGATAAGTTTTGTCTGGGCCCAAAAATTCATATTTTAATCCCTTGGGCAAAGGTTTAAGGTCTACTTCGGGCACTTGTGGCTCCTCGGGTTTGATTTCTCCTATGTCTTCGAACTTCTCTTCCTCCACGCTACCATCATGCGGCTCTAAGCCTTTTGTTGCTTCCTCTAGTTCTTCATCTTGTTGATTACTAATTTGATTTTCCATCGCTCTTTGCAGCGGGTCTCTAAGGGTTTCAACAAAACAAAGACTATCTATCTCATCTATTTCTTCATCTTCGGGAGGAAAAGGAGTAAGGTGTTTAGAAGCACGAAGAAAGTTATATGTGTACTTTGTTCCATTAAGGTTCATTGTTACTTTGCCTTCTCCGGCATCTAACACGGCATCAACCAATTTAAGAAAAGGCCTACCTAAGATTATATGATCAGAATTACCATGGTAAGCATCAATAACAAAGAAATCGGTTGGTATATAGTTTCTAGAGATTTTTACTTTCATGTTGCAAGTAATACCTAGAGGTTTGATAGTTCTACCATCTCCCATAATTAATTTCGTTGATGTTGGAGCTAAGTCTAGGTTGTGGTATTGAACTTTATCGTAAATTTTAGAAGATAGAACACTTACTTGGGCTCCGATGTCGCATAAAGCTTTGCATTGAACTCCGTTGATCTCGCAACTCAAGTGCGGCGTCATCTTCTCTTCTTCTTCGGATCCGATCGAATAAATTTCAGCAAGGCGAGCGTATGGTGATGCTTCGGGCTTGATCCCCATGATCCTCTTCACCTCGGCAATATGTTCCGGATCCACCACGTCATCTCCAAAGAGCTTTTCAAAAATCTCACCGGTGGTTTCAAGGTCGTATGAATTTTCAGCTTTCTTCTCCGGTGGGAAATCGACTTCCAATGCTCTTGCCATTCCCTTTTGATTAGGGAACGGTCTTCTCTTGTCGAATACTTCTCCGTAATCAATAGGAACCCAATCCATTGGCTCGAACTCCCTTAGTGGCTTCGCGCTTGACATGCTTCTCTTGTTCGTCTCATTTGGTGCGACGAAGTCGACGTTTGGTGTAGTTCTTGACTTGATGTGTTCTTGTTCAAGCTTTTCCATGATTGGTTCCTCTTTTGTGACTTCCGGGTTGCCTCTTTAGAAAAATCAGCAAGCTTTTTCTTCCTTGAATTGAATTCCGGCTCTTCCGCAAGTCTTGTTTCCCAATCTCTTCGCATGGCAGCCGCTTTACTAACTTTTTGTAGAAGTTGGGCGGCTTCCGTGAGTGTTTTCTCCATGAGATCCCCGCCTGCACACATTTCGACGTGTCGCATGCAACTAGGGGTTAGGGAAAAGAAAAATGTATGCAAGAGTACGTCACCGGTGAAGCCGAGTTTTGGTCCTTGTTCGATTAATTCATTAAACCTTTCCCAGGCTTGGTCTATCCCTTCCTCTTCTCCTTGCATGAAATTGATCACTTGCCTCATTAGATGTTGAACCTTGCTCATTGGAAAGAACTTCTCGCAAAACTTCTTTGTCAACTTGTTCCAATTGCCTTCAACTTCAAAGGACGCAACCGAATACCATGTCTTTGCTTTGCCGGCAAGTGAGTAGGGAAAGAGATTCCATTTGAACCATTCATCGGGAACTCCTTCTTGACGCACCGTGTTGCATATTGTCGTGAAATCCCTTATGTGTCTATATGGGTTCTCCATAACCATCCCTTCAAATGGGTTTTCCGCCACCATCTTCATGATCTTGGATTTAATTTCATACTTGGTCGCTTCGAGCTTCGAATCCGACTCTTGTACCTTTATGTCTTCACATCGAGGGCTAGCGTAATCCCTTAATGATTTCTCCGGTTCTTCCACGGGTTGATTCGCGGACTCCATCTAGACAATAAGATAAAAACAAAAACAAAAAAAACAAGTGTTTTTCCGATAATATATGTTAGATAAAGCAAATAAAAGATGAACTAAAATATAAAACTAAGTTAGATACAAATCAAACGATGTAAACTAACTTGCTCCCCGGCAACGGCGCCCGTAAAAGGGGGCTTGTTGACGGATAAAAGACGTATCCCTCTACGATCCGCAAGCGTACGGACCCCACACCTTTTTCACCACGGGATTCCCAAGGTTCTTGTCAATCCGCGGAGCAAGGGGATTACAAGCGTTCGATCAACAACGACACACTAGCTACTAAAACCCTAACTACTATTAAACTAGAAAACAACTAAACTACACTAGAGAGAGTGATAAACGATCAAGGTAGAAGACACTCGCCCACGGGTCTACGATACTTGAGCATGCAATCGCTTAAAGACATGAAAACCAATCTAATCTATCGGGGATGTGACCACGGTTTCGCCCTTTCCCTCCTCTCGTATCGTCACTACGCGAAGGTATTCATGACTAGACCTTTGATGGCCACGGTGTATTGAATGGATCCAAGGAAGCATTGGAGCTCTTACTCCCTCTACGGCACGGTTGCAAGCCTTAAGCATTAAAGTATATTCAACACAAGATGATAGATAGATAAACCGACAAAGTGCGATTACATCTCAAGATCGATTACAACCCATGGACGAATGAGAAGATTACCCCATCAAGGTGCTGATCATGGCACCGTTGATCATGGTTTCCCTTCCGCCGGTGTCTTCCTTCTTCTCCACGAGAGGGTGCTTCCTTCGAGGTGGTTGATCTCCCGCCGGGAGATCCTCCTCCTCTCTCTCTAGCTTGTGGATGGCCTTCTCGGTGCGAATAACTCCTCCTTCCGGTGTTGGCGGCGCGTCGGGGGTTTTAGGGTCGAAGATCCTTCGAGGGCAAGGAAGACGGGACCGAACCGGTGCCGAGTGGGCCGGGCCGGCCCGCCTGGGCCGGCCGGCCCAGCCCGCTTCGGCCGGTTCGGTCGCCCTTTTTGCTCCGTGGGTCCTCGTGCACTTATCTACTTTGCCCCCTCCACTTGGATGATTTTGACGCCGTTATCCTCACGATCAAGATGGAGGCTCTCTTTGCATGAAGTTTGATCTTTTACGCTTCAATCCCCGGGTGTTCCTCGTAGCACTTCGGTCCTCACCACCATTGGAAGTAATTTCAGCGAGCTCATGAACACGAACAAGACTCCATGAATGCTCCTTTGAACTTATTGCGAATCCGTCCTTTATGTCCATGTTTTCCTACATAAACATAACACTTCCAAATGCATGCACAAAGATGAACTTGTTATATGATTAGTGTGCCTAGTGACGGGTTAGTTCCATAATCAAATCCAAACCAAAGTGTAATGAACATGCTAGGTGCACCAAAATACACCGTCAACACAACTCCCCAAGAGGGAGCCCATCCCCATCACCGTGGGGGGGGGGACCGTGCAACGCGGCCGGTGCCGGTCCCCATGACGTCGGCCGCCCGCTCCGTACGGCTAACGCGCCGAGCCATCGCAAGGGGCGGGCCGCACCCTCGACTTGCTTTCTTGTGACCTTGCGGGGGTTAGGTGGAGGCGCTATGCCGGTGGGACACCATCCCCGCCACCGTTGACGCGCATGGCCGCCGCCCCCGCGCGTACGCACCCCACGCCGGCGCCGTGGCACCGCGGTCCGGCGGCTCGCGGAGCGTAAGGGAACGGGACGTCGCCTTGTCGCCACCGCGCCTCGTACGGACCGACGTCGGCCAGCCTCCCTCAAGACTATCAGAAGAAATCACAGCCATCCGCCGCCCTTCCACCCTCGAAGCCGCTACTGTTCGGGTACAAGATAGGCCATGATGGCCGGATCGCTGCAAGGATCGTCCGGACGGCCGCCCACTCTGGACAAAGATAGCACGCCACGACCCTTCACGTAGCTGAATAGCGCGGCGCGCATGTGAATCGCTCCCTCCTTGATCTATAAAAGGGGGACGAACGCCCCCCCGCCGCGGGGGGGGGGGGGGGGGACGGACACAACACAACAGGGAGACGCCGCGCCACGCACTTGCTCTCCAATTCTCCCACAACATCTTCAGCCACTACACCGTGGACCCCGGAAGCCACATTTCCTCTCCCGCCTTGCTTGTAGCAGCCCCCACTACGAGCACCCCCGGTGCCGAGCAATATAGTGCCTTGAGCACACCACTGCTGGACGTACGGCCTCCTCGGCCGGAACCAGGATAAATCCCGTGTCTCTTATTGCTTAGCATCGACCATTGAGGGATAGACCTCGGCGCTTACTACTGGTTAGTGTCGGGACCATATTCCGCACCGACAGTTGGCGCCCACCGTGGGGCCATCGAGCGCCTAAGGTCATTCCACCAACTCCCTCCGTGGTGATCCGCACTGAGTACCGCGGTACACGCTACTGCATGGGCAGTTCGGACCCCCTCCCCGCCGGGTTCGAAATCCGGTTCGGGGGCCTGAACTTTCAGGCCACGGGGAACGGCTACCTCATGCGCCTCACCAACCGTGAGGAGCTCCGCGCGCGTCGCCAGGTCGGATCCGCTCTGGCCCCCGCTGCGCGCACCACCACGGCGCAGACGCCCGCCGGCTCGGACGCCGCGGGCCCGTCAATGCCACGCGCGCCGCGTCGCTCCGGACTCGCGGTCGCGCTAGGCACGATCCGAGCGACGGCAGGCCGAGCGCGCCGCCTCTCGCCGCGACGCGCCGCTCATCACGACAACCGCCGCCCCCCAACGGGACGGCCGCGTGGTCTCCGACCGCACTTTCCCCATTGGGCCGCGTGGAGCCACGACGGCCTACAACAACAACGTCAACACCACGATGCGCGGGTTCCCCGGCCATCACGTCTTCGTCGCCGGGGATCCCGGCGCCTCGCCCGGCGACGAATCGTCCCCGGGTTCCATTGACGCGCCGCCACCCGCTAACCTCCACGGCACGCGGAGTGGGATTTCTCCCCGGCGTGCCGGACCCGCTCATGTTCCGGCGTTTCCTCGACGCTACGGATTACTGGTTCGGCTGCTCCGATGACTCCAGCACCGGGAGCTACGACCCCGCACGGGAGTGCTACGCCGTCATCACAAACGACCCAGCCAACGCCGGCCGGCGCGGTGGGCGCCGGAGACGGGGAGAACACTCCTGCCCCAGGGATCGCCACGCGCCCGGCCCCCGGGGCCAAGCGCTCCGCCTGGGGCCGACGCCGACGCGCGACCGGCCCCGTGCCCGCGAGCTCGAGGCTAGAGCCGGCGGAGGAGTACGGACGGTGCGGCCGCTCCGTGCCTCAATGGCGGGGAGAAGCCTCCGCGCACGGCGAACGCGCGCGGGAGCTGGGCAAACAGGTCCGTGACCGCGTCAACAACGTCGACAACACGGACGCACCTCCGCGGGCGAGCCAAAAGCTCATTGCCGCCGCGACACTGCTGCGGGCCATGCCGGCACCCTCGACCCCTGAGGCGCGAGACCTGCACCGCGAGGTGCAGACTCTCATCGAGCAAGCGGCCGTCCAGCAGGCCGAGAGCTCGGCATCACGCATCCGCCAACGAGGGGGATGCGCGGGACGATGGAGCCGCACCGGGGGGCGAACCCTCGGTCCACGCAGGAGGAGCGGCGGGGCGACCCGCCAACCCGTGGCGCACGCCGGCCCGGGAGCGGCTCCTTGCGCGCGCGGGCGCCGGACGGCGACGCCCGCAACGTCATCAACGCCCGCGCACGAGCAAGGCGGACGCGCGAGCAAGCAGGTGGGCTACCACCCTCGACGGGGTGGGCGCTACGACAGCGACGAAGACCGCTCCCCCAACGCCGAACCCCGGGAACCCGTGTGTTCGGCCGGGAGATTTGCGCGGCGGCCTTCCCTCAATGCTTCGCCAACCCTCGACCATCGTCGAGTACAACGGGGAGAAGGATCCCCGCGTGTGGCTCAACGACTACCGCCCGGCGTGCCAACCGGGCGGGGGCCACCGGCCGACGAGGTCATCATCCGCAACTTGCCCCCGCACCTCGGCGATGCGGCCCGACATGGCTCGAGCACCGCCCGCCCCCGGATCCACAACTCGGGACGACCTAGTCCCCACGTTCGTGGGTAACTTCCAGGGGCACGTACGTGCGCCACCCGGGAATTCCCGGGACTCGCGCTCCTGCACCAAGAAGCCCGGCGAGTCCGAGATCGTGCATGCCTTCCTCGAGGGCACCACGTGCCGGGACCTTGTGCGAGAGCCGGGACGCCGCCCGCCCGCGGACTCCAACGAGCCGTTCGACATCGCCACCGGCCTTTGCCTCGGGGAGAGGGAGGCCGTGGGGGCGATCTTCGACGGTAAGAAGGGCAAGCGCTCGGAGGACGTGCCCGCGGAGGGCAGCAAGTCCAAGGAGCCCCACCGCAACTACAAGCGGAGCAAGAAGGGAAAGAAGCCGCGCGCGCGAGGCGCGCGAGCAGGGGCGCGACGGCGGTAATGCCGAGGCCCTTGCTGTTGACCCGGCTCGACGGGGCCCTCGACCGGCCCCTCGAGGTCCGGGGTGTTTGATGACATGCTAAAAAAGCCATGTCCTTACCACAAGACCCCAGTAAACCACACCCTTGAGCAGTGCGATATGCTCAAGAAGTTCTATGGCCGCGCCGCCGCGAAGGAGGCAGAGGCCAAGAAAGACGGAGGAGATGGCGACGCCGGCGGCTTCCCCGCCGTGGAGAACGTGTTCCTCATCTTTGGGAGGCCAACCGTCGACATGTCGACCCGCCAGCGCAAGCGGGAGCGGCACGAGGTCCTCACCGCGGAGAAGGCGCCTCCATCCTTCCTCAACTGGTCGGAAGACGCCATCACCTTCAGCAGGGAAGACCATCCGAACCGGATCCCCAACCCGGGCCAGTACCCGCTGGTGGTCGACCCAATCATCGGGAACGCGTGGTTCTCGAAAGTCTTGATGGACGGAGGCGCAGCCCTCAACATCCTCTACATGCATACGCCGCGCTCGCCGGGGATTGGGTTGGACCGAGCGCGGCCCGACGACGAAGCCGTTCCACGGCGTCGCGCCCGGCAGCGGGTGTCCGGCCCCTCGGGCAGATCGATCTGGCGGTTTGGTTCGGCACCGCGAAAAATTTCCGCAAGGAAACACTCACCTTCGAGGTGGTGGGGTTCAAGGGCACCTACCATGCCATACTTGGGCGGCCCTGCTACGCCAAGTTCATGGCGGTCCCCAACTACACCTACTTGAAGATGAAGATGCCAGGACCAAACGGCGTCATCACCGTAGGCTTGTCCATCGAGCACGCATTCGACTGCGACGTCGAGTGCGTAGAGCACGCAGAAGCACTGGCGCTGGATGAAGCGCTGGTGACCACTTTGGAGAAGATGGTCAACGAGGACCTCGACTCCGCCGCCAAGCACACCGGCACCTTCGAGGCCGCGGAGCAGACCAAGGAGGTCCCCCTCGACCCTTCTGCCCCCGAGGGCAAGGCGTTGAGGGTCAGCTCCACCCTCGATCCCAAATAGGAAGTGGTGCTCGTCGACTTCCTCCGCGCCAACGCCGACATCTTCGCGTGGAGCCCCTCGGATATGCCGTGCATCCCGAGGGAGGTCGCCGAGCACTCCCTTGACATCCTCGCCCTCACGCCCGTGCCGTGCAACAACGGCTGCGCCGCTTCGACGAGGAGCGCCGACGGGCTATCGGAACGGAGCTGCGGAAGCTTCTAGAGGCCGGGTTCATCAAGGAGGTGTTCCACCCAACGTGGCTAGCAAACCCTGTACTTGTAAAGAAAAAGAATGGGAAGTGGCGGATGTGTATAGACTACACTAGTCTTAATAAAGCATGTCCTAAAGTTCCTTTTCCTTTGCCACGAATTGATCAAATTGTTGACTCAACGGCTGGGTGTGAACTGCTCTGCTTCCTTGATGCCTACTCCGGGTATCATCAAATAAAGATGAAGGAGTCCGACCAGCTCGCGACTTCGTTCATCACGCCGTTCGGGATGTTCTGCTACGTCACGATGCCGTTCGGCCTCCGAAACGCGGGTGCGACATACCAGCGCTGCATGCAGCATGTTTTCGGGGATCACATCGGGCGGACAGTCGAGGCGTACGTAGATGACATCGTCGTAAAGACCAGGAAGGCGGACGACTTGGTTGGCGACCTTGGCATCGCGTTCGGCTGCCTGCGGGCCAATGGGGTCAAATTAAACCCCGAAAAGTGTGTCTTTGGAGTGCCGCGGGGCATGCTCCTGGGATACATCGTCTCCCAACAAGGAATCGAGGCCAACCCCGAAAAGGTCACGGCCCTCGAACGAATGGGCCCGATCCGGGACCTCAAGGGGGTGCAAAAGGTGTTGGGGTGCCTCGCCGCCTTGAGCCGCTTCATCTCACGGCTCGGCGAGAAGGGCCTGCCCCTCTACCGCCTCCTCAAGAAGCACCTTGTCACACCCCGAAATTTCCAATTTCGGGATGTGAATAGAAAGAATAATTGAACAATGATTTTCTCATAATTTTAAAAAATTTCTCAAATGTTATTTTGTTTACGGAAATCTAGTATAGGAAAAAGTCTTTAAATAAATTGGTTTGATGTGAGTGTTGCATTCATGCCGATGCATTATAGTGTTTGCCGAGTGCGAAATGATTTCAAAAACGTGTTTATGTGCCGACCAAATCCCTCCGAGAATTTTCTAGCTTTTGTGGAATTTATTCTCTTTTCTTTATAGCCAAATCTATTTATTGGATGGCTCCGTAATCTTTTCACGAACTCCGGATATTTTATTTCAATTCATCGTGTCCTAAACTATCTTTGAGCCATCATGTACTCCCCTAAAACTTTTGAAGCTTCTACAATTTGTTCATCACAAATTACTCTCTCAAATAAGACCCATGACATGCTTAATTCCCTTTATGTTTCTCCAAGCGTGATCTTTTCTTTATTTTCAGTTCTATCCGAGCAGCCAACTAGGTAGATTATTTAGCGTTGAGGTCCAACTTGACGTCTTCTTGGACCCTAGCACGTCCTGTCCCAGCCCTCTCTATGTATATGCACATCTTGTATCCCTTCGTGTCCTCATATTTCGGCAGCCTTATTTGCCCTAGTTCCTTCGCAAGCCGTCGCCGCCGCCACCTCGTGCCCTTGCCTAGCAGCGCCGCCACGGCATGCCGTCGCATCCGCTGATTGACCATGGTGCCGCCGCCGTCTCCAAGAGTTCCACCGGGACTCATGATGGTCGCTCGTGATCGGCCACCGCGTCTCAATCTGCTGCTGGAGAAGCACGTCTACGAGATGGTCGATCTTCCACCCTCCTCATCCAGTTCGATCTTCGCCGGCCGTTCGTCCGTCGTCCATGTATGCCGGCTGCCGGGACGGATTATTTCATCAGCACGACGAGTGCCAGCAAGGTGATACCTAAGGCCGCCGAGGATGCTGTCCCTGTGACGATAGATTGATCTGCTGTCAGAGCAGCGTATCTTATATATCCGTGATCCTTCTCCGGTTCGATCTCCACCGTCTTTGTGTGAGCATGCCGGTATACTCCCTCTCGTTCCTAGTTCGGCCTTGTATCCGTTTTGTCTTGCTCATCTACACCGTCGTGCATGCTATCGTCCATGATGTGTCTTTCGCCGCATACGTACATGCCGTGCATGTTGTGTGTA
This sequence comes from Cenchrus americanus, assembly GCA_947561735.1. NCBI lineage: Eukaryota > Viridiplantae > Streptophyta > Magnoliopsida > Poales > Poaceae > Cenchrus > Cenchrus americanus. The sequence continues at coordinate 2,913,821 of OX387240.1, read as the reverse complement.
GATCGCGCGGCAGAAGCAAGCACCGGGAGCTCTTTACTATGCTGAGCTATGCTAGTTGTGGTGGACTCCCAAAAGAAAATCACCGGCGCCACGAAGTCAAGCAAGATGACTTAATCTAAGAGAGACACGTTCCCACTACAAGCAACAGCCATGCATCGTTCATACTTGCTCTTGCCGGTGATGACATCATGATAGCATCATGCTTATGCGGTAATTAAGACTTTTCCTTTATCAAATAATCAACATTTTTTCCTACACTCGTTTTCAGTAATGTGAAACTTCATTGATGATTAGGCCTTACAAATCTTTGATCTATCGAATAATTATTTATTCATCTGTACAATCCTTGCTAGTCAGCCAATTTATCTATCATTTAAATTCTTTTCTTGATTATTGCTCATGGTGACATCATCTTTATGTCCTATTCAATCAGTTATCCTTTTCTTATTACTAAAATTCATATCTTATTCTATTCAATTTCGATCTCAGTAATTCTTTCAGTAACATGTTCCTCCTAACGCGTAGATTAGTTGTGTACCTTTATAGTGCGTTTGTGCCGTTGTATAGTTCGTTTCACCTTAACTTATGCGTTAGCATGTGTGTCACCTATTACTTGTTTTAATAATTAAAGTTGCCTGTTAATCTTGACTAATTCTTATTTAATTGGTTTTCTAAATAAAAGTGATTAGGTTCTACTTCGGTTTTCTTTAATCACGGTTTAAATTGTTTAATTTTTATTTATAACTAGCTTTTATAAATAAAAGATGCTTAGTGCTACCTATCGATTTTCATAATAAATTTAATATGATTAATGGTATTATAATTATCTTTTCAATATTAATATGCTTAGTTGAACATGAAATATAAAGTTATTCGATTAGATTCTTTCACATGCTTTGTCTTTTAATATTAATTGTTAATTGGATATAACTTGTACTTAAATATCTGCTGATAAAAATGATTAGATTTACCGTGTTTTCTTAACTAAAGATAACCTGCTTTGTAATATTCTTGCCACGTTATTTTATCATTAAAACATATGAAGCACGTAGTCTCTTGTTGTTGATAATGATCTTTCGATAGCTTCGACCTTAGTTTCGTTTTCGCATTCCTTGCGTTTGCGTAACCATAGAATCGAGTCTATCCTTTAGTGCGCTCTTTTAAAGTTTTCTTTTTTATTGGTGCATTGTTCTTAGTTGTACTTGTTGCTTTGTATGTTGTGCCCGATGATTGCTTCGAGTAGAAGAAGGATCGTTGTTCGTTTGCTTTGAAGATGAAGAGTTCCAAGAAAGCAAGAGGCTGAAGAATGAGCGATAAGAGTAGCTTTTCGTTGGAGAAAGGCAAGTGTGTCCTTGATCTTTTGTCCCAATAACTATGATTAATCACTTTGCATTGCTTGCATTAATTTTGATGGGTTCCTATTAAGGTTTATCCTAGTCTTGATTGTCATTCCTTGTTAACACGGGTTTACATTTATGTTGGGTAGTTATGCTTAGTTGCTATACCTGGGTTATGGTGGTTTTAATGAACAATAATGATGAATCATGTTATACCTTTATGCTATATCTTTGGATGCTTAATACAAGATCATATGATTAATTGGAACATGGAGAACCACCCGGGAAAACGGTGCTACCACAAGACATATGGCTCTGTCTTGGCTTATTAATTAGTGAACTAGGTGTTAGGTATGCTTTACCTGATAAGGGTTGGGGGCTGGCGGGTAGTGGCGTATGGACTGCTCGGGCGTAGGTGTGGGCTTGGCTAAGACACGGTACTCGTCCGGGAGCTTTATACGTTGCACTGACCAGGTAACCTAGCGGGCAGCCTACATCTGGGGATCTTTGTAACGGCCTCGTAGCGTCCCTATGCAATCACACCTCGGTAGTGTGGTATGATGCCTAGCTAGCATCGCATGGTTGGGTTTAAAGTTCTTCGGGACTTTTATGCGACTTGTGGGTAAAGATGTACAACCTCTGCAGAGTGTAAAACTAATCGATTAGCCGTGCCCACGGTCACGGGCGGCCTGGACCCTCACATGATAATTAAACTTGAAGATGGACTTAAATCGTTCTCTCTGGTTATGCTTGCCATATGCTTATGGCGTACCTCTTATCTTATGCTTAATTTTGGGATGGTATATACTTATACTTGCTAGTAAATAGGTGCTAATAAAACTTGACCAACTAAAATTGCTTAAATGCTTATAGCCCAGTCCACTATAAAGCCTTTGCATTCATACTTTTTTTCCACACTTGCTGAGTACGACAAGTGCTCACCCTTGCTATAAACATTGTTGCTCAGAAAGAGGAAGCTGCTCTAAAGTCTTGTGAAGACGTTGTTGGTGCTAGGCGTACGCAACCCCCGCGTCGGCCCCTCGTGATGTTTGGAGCCTTCGTTTCCGGATTGAGCGTAAATCTCCGATAATCTTTCTTTTTCTTACGTGATACTCGTTTCGTATACACTTATATGTCACTATATGCATGAAACTTGATCCTGGCATGCATATAGGTATGCACTTGGTTTCCTTCGGAAAATCGGGTGTGACAAGCACGAGCGCTTCTCTGGACCGCCGAGGCCCGGGAGGCACTCGACAAGCCGAAGGCGTCCCTAACACACGCCCGGTCCTCACGCCGCGCGGGCGGCGAACCTCTCTGCGGCTCTACGTGGCCGCAACCACCCGGGTGGTCGGCGCCGTGATCGTGGTGGAGCGCACGAGAGAAAGGGCACGCCCCCCTGCCGGTCCGGCCGGCGGGTCTACTACATCGGCGAGGTCTTGTCGACACCAAGACGCGCTACCCTCAAGTCCGAGAAAGGCTGCCGTACGCGGTGGTCCTCGCGCGGCGCAAGCCGCGCCACTACTTCGAGGCCCACCCCGTCACGGTGGTCTCCTCCTTCCCGCTGGGGGAGATCATCCGCAATCCTGACGCGGCGGGCAGAATCACCAAGTGGTCCGTGGAACTGATGGGTGAGACACTCGCCTACGCCCCGCGCAAGGCCATCAAGTCCCAGATCCTGGCGGATTTCGTCGCTGAATGGACGGATACGCAGATGCCACCGCCACAAATCCAAGCAGAGTGCTGGACTCTGTACTTCGACGGATCGGTGATGAAAACAGGGGCGGGCGTGGGCCTGCTCTTCGTGTCACCCCTCGGGGAGCACATGCGCTACACGGTGCGCCTCCACTTCCCCGCCTCGAACAATATGGCTGAGTACGAGGCCCTCCTTTGCGGCCTCAAGATCGCCATTGAGTTGGGCGTCAAGCGCCTCTATGTGCGAGGGGACTCGCAGCTCGTAATCGACCAGGTCATGAAGAACGCGAGCTGCCACGACGACAAGATGGAGGCCTACTGCAAGGCCGTGCGAGCCCTCGAGGACAAATTCTACGGCATCGAGCTCAATCACGTGCCCGCGGTACAACGAGGAGGCAGACGAGCTGGCCAAGATCGCGTCCGGGCGGATCACCGTCCCCCCGAACGTTTTCGCCCGTGACATCGCTCAGCCCTCGGTCGCCCTCGAGCCTCACCCCTCAAACCACACAGAACCCTCGGGGCCTCCCTCGAATCCAGCGGGTGCGGAACCCATGGATGAGGACCCCTCGAACGAGGCGTACGTGCTCTCCCTCCTCGAGGGGTATGGCGCCTACGGAGCTGATTTGATGGACATCGAGCCAGCCCCGATCAAGGGTCGATTGGCGTGACAAATACGTGGCTGGTTGGCCCGAGGGGAACTCCCCACGGACGGGCCGCGGCCAGACGCATCGCCAGGATGGCCAAGTCCTTCGCCCTCGTCGACGGCGAGGCGCTGTACAAGCGCGCCGCCTCCGGCATCTGCGGCGGTGCGTGCCCATCCCCGAGGGGGCGCGAGCTCTCGTGGGACATCCACGTCGGGATGCGCGGCCATCATGCGGCGCCGCGTACCCTCGTTGGCAATGCGTTCCGCCAAGGCTTCTGCGGCCCACCGCGGTCGCGGACGCCGGCGGGATCGTACGCACTGCGAAGGGTGCCGAGTTTTACGCCGCAAGTCCAACCTTCCCGCTCACGCCTGCGGACCATCCCCATAACATGGTCGTTCGGCGTGGGGGGGGCCGGACATCGTCGAGCCCCCTCGCCGAAAGGCGCCCGGGGGCTTCACCCACTTGCTGGTCGCGATCGACAAGTTTTCCAAGTGGGTGGAGGTACACCCCATTACGAATCTCAGGGCGGAGCAAGCGGTGACATTCTTCACCGACATCGTCCACCGCTTCGGAGTACCAAACTCCATCATCACCGACAACAGGTCCCAGTTCACGGGCAGGAAATTCTTGGAGTTTTGCGACAGATTCCACATCCGTGTGGATTGGGCAGCTGTGGCACACCCACAGACCAATGGCCAAGTAGAGCGTGCCAACGACATGATCCTGCAAAGCCTTAAGCCCAGAATTTTCGACCAGCTAAACAAATCTGGTCGGAAATGGCTCCAAGAATTACCAGCGGTCGTGTGGAGCCTAAGGACCACCCCAAGTAGAGCCACCGGGTTCACCCCGTTTTTCCTAGTCCATGGCGCGGAGGCCGTCCTCCCCACGGACTTAGAATACGGATCGCCCAGGGTTCGAGGCTACAACGAGGGTGCCAATCAGCGAGCCCGCGAGGACTCGCTGGACCAGCTAGACGAGGCACGCCTCGTGGCCTTGATGCATTCCGCGAGGTATCAACAGTCCCTCAGGCGCTACCAAGCACGCAAGATACGCCGACGGGACTTCAGCGAGGGGGATTTGGTCCTAAGGCTACGCCAAGACAACCGAGGACGCCACAAGCTATCGCCTCCGTGGGAGGGACCCTACGTCGTGGTGAAGGTACTCAAGCCCGGCACATACAAACTGGCCAATGAGAACGGTGAAGAGCTCACCAACGCTTGGAACATCCAACAGCTACGTCGCTTCTACCCCTAGCTAGGATTTCCAAGTATTTTCGTTGTAAAAATCACATGACCAACGCCCCAGTTGGTGACCACTATGTAAACGCCACAAATCTAATGCAAAGGGCAACTCGGCTTTCCCCCGAAACTCAAGTTACCCTCGGGGGCTACTGCGGGGGGCATCCCCCCCCCCCAAAATAGTCCCATTTTCGCGCAAAAACGAAACAACTCACGCGCGCTAAGTTTGTTTTCTACTTCGACCCCGAGCAACGATTTGAACGGGCGCGGGCGACTAGCGGAAGGAGCGTGCGAGCCGAGAGATAGCCCACGCCGCGAGGATACGGCCCTTCTCTCTCGCCTCCAACCCAGCAGGCCACCCGCGAAAATCGAACTCCCCTAAGTAGAATTTACTCAGGAAGAAGGAGAAAAAAAGCGCAATAAAGAAAAGACATCACTTTACATCAACAAATGTTTATGTCAAGAACAACTTGTTTATTTACAAAGGCCATACGGCCAGCATACTGACACATAAAACAAAAACGGGCCTGGCGCCCGGTGTCTTCGAACGGGAGGGAGCGGCGGCGTCGGCGGCGTCGGGAAGAGGAACTCCTCGAAGGCTTCAGCGAGCGTCCCGGCGGCGTCAGCGGCGAGCGCGTCCACACGCTCCATCGCTACCTCATCCTCAACACCGTCGGGGACGACGTAACCTTCCGCCAGCGCCTCGAAGTTGATCTCGTAGTGGGATCGTACCACTCCGAGGGCCTTCTGGACGCCCAGATGCAGCGCCCGGCGCATCCGCTCGGTGACGTGGCCGCCAGGGCGCGCGGGCGGGCGGCGGCCGAGCGCCGGCCTGTGCTTCGCCCTCCTCCACGACCCGGCAGGTCTCGAGGGCCGCGTTGCGCAACTCCTGCAGCTCCTGTTCAGAGGACTTGTAGGAGGCTTGCAGCGCCTCGGCCCGCTCGGCCGCGTGCCCCAAAGCGGTGCGCAAGCCTGGAGTCACCAAGACAAGAAAGAAATCAGAAAAAGTAGTGCGAATTCCCAAACAGAAAACCCACCAAACAGGAGTCAAGCAGCGGCTCACCTTCGACTTGCTTCTTCTCCACCTCGAGGGCACGGCGCTCGGCCTCGACCGCCTGACTCGAGGCCCTTGACGGTCTCGCCCCATCCCGAAGGGCCGGCTCTCGGTTCGCGCTCGCGATGCCGAGCACTATCGGCTCGCCCTCGACCTTGGAGAACGCGGTGTTCCGCTCCTCCCGGTGACTCGCGCCGCCTCGCGGCGGCGCGCTCCTGCTCCGGCGCGGCCGGGCGTCGGCGAGGGCGGCTCGCTCTCGCCGGAGCCGCCCCTCGGCCCCTTGGCGGGCGGTGCGCTCCCGCGGGCGGTCCTCGAGGCGGCAAGCGCCGCGGCCTTGGCGTCGAGGGCGGCGTTCAAGTCGTCGGCCTCCTTCGCCCTTTGCTCGAGCGCGCGCGCCGCTCCTCGGCTTGGCGGCCGCTGCGCCCTGCGCCCCCTCGAGCGACGAGCGGAGCCCCCGGTTCTCGGCCGCGGATGCCGGCCACCTCGCCTCCCCGGTTGGTCGCCGGCGTCGCATCTTCTCCGGGTCCGAGCGTGCTCCGCCACAACGCCTCATCACGGTCGATGAGGGCCGTGCGGATCGTGCTCGAGACTAGAGCGATGTGCCGGGTCTTGCCTCGTGCTCTCGGGGAGTTCATCGCGCAAGGCCATGGCCCGGTACGCCAACCAGCCGTCCGGAGTCCTGAGGGCGTCGGCGAGCGCGTCGAAGGCGCCACATCGCTCCCGGACCTGGTGGAGCTCGGCGTTCACCCGATCGAAGGCGCCGTACTTATCGCGGGCGCGGCGCTCGAGCTACTGTCGCCCACAAGTCAAAACTCGTAAGCATCCTGATACAGAGACAGCGCGCGGAAGCGAGAGGAGGAGGAAAACGAGCAGCGATGCCCTACCTGGAAGACACACCACGCGGGGCCGCCGTGGACCCTCAGCGCCTCGTTCAGCGCATGGTTGAGCGTGGCGCCGTGGGCTGCGGAGCTCTCCCCACGGCTCCTCGCTCGCCCGGGCATCGACGAACGCGGGCGGGTCGTCGGCCGACCCCCTCCACTTGGGCGAAGTGGCGGCGCGGGAAGACGAGGCCTCGGCGCCATGTCCTCGGCCCCCGCCACCATGTGGCCCTCGCGCCGCCTCACGAGGGCCCCCTCCTCGGGACTCGGGGAGAGCGTGGGGGAAGCTCGTCCACTGGTCCCCACCCGGCGGCGGGGAGTCATCGTCCGAGACCTCCACCACCACCGCCGGGAGGCTGGCGCGGCGCCAACCCCCGCGCCGCTTCGGCGGGCGCCTCCACTCGCGCCTCCATGGCCACGGGCGCCCCGACGCGCGCCGTGGACATCACCTCCCGGCCGCGCCTCTGCGACCACGGGCGCCGTCCGCCCTCCTCGGCCGCAACCACGGGCGCCACCGCGGGCCGCACCCGGCCTCCGCCTCGCCGCGGCCGGCGCCATAGGCCGCGCCTCCGCCGCGGCGGCCACCGCCGGCCGCGTGTCCGCCACGGCCGCCGCCTCGGCCGCGCCTCCGCCGCGGCCGGCGCCCGCTCCTCTTCGACGACCGCCGGTCGCGCGGCGGCGAGGCGATCCGCTCGCCGAGGCCTCGAGGCCTCGGCCCGCGCCTTGCGAGCCCTCGCCCGCCGCCGCCGTGCTTGCCCTGGACCGTAGCGCCCTCGACGAGCGCCGCCGGGTGGGGACGTACGCGTCCGCCCTCAGCACCTTAGCCGGTGCGAGGGGAGGAACGGTTGGCACCACTCTGCCCGAGCACAAGCAGAAGGTCAGAACGCCTGATCCACAAAAAACCAAACCCAGCAGAAGGGCAAGCCCCTTACCTCGAAGAGGAGAAGGCGCGCTTCCGTTTCCTCGAGGCCTCGGCAGATGAGGCCCGCGCGGCCGACACGACGGTCGCCGCGCCCCCCCCCGACGCCTCCGCCGCGCGCACGGGCCCCGCCCCACGCGCGGGCGCGCGCGCGCGCGCGCGCCTCGCGGTGCGCGCGGTACCTCCACGGCTCGCGCCGCCTCTATTGTTGATTGCCCGGCTGCGGGCGCCGTTGCGCCCGCCCCGGGCGATGCGCCCTTGCCGCCGGGAGCCGGCCGGCGACGGGGGCGAGGCTCCCACCTATCGGAGGGGCCCCGCCCCCCCGACCTCTTGGGGACGAGTACTCCTCGGTCTCCCGGCGAGGAGAGCCCCGCTGCTCGCGCCGCCGTACTCCTCGCTCGCCGCTCGCGGCGCTCGCGGTGCCGCCTCGCGCGCTCCCTCTTGCGCGCCGCCCGCTCCTCGCTCCCGTTCTTTGCGCGCGCCCGACCGAGCGCGCGGGAGTCGGGGGGTAGGCGGAACGGACTTCGCGGCGGTGAAGTTCACCGGTTGCATGCGAAAACGTCAAAGGCGCGTCGGGAGGCGGAGGGCAACACCAAGAACTAAAACGGAATCAAGAATCATACTCACCGGCGGGCCGGTGGGGAGCATCTCGAACTCCCACGGGGGCCGGCCCCCGCGCGACATCCGGTGTCGACGGCGTTCGCGCCCGCGTGAGCGCGTACGCCCGCCCAAGGGGGGCCGGGAGCATCCGCGACCTCGCCAGCGCGACGGGGTCTGCCTCCTCTATCATCTCGTAGATGCAGAGCGGCCTCTCCATCAGAGGCACGACCCACCGGTGGTGGAGGAAGGCGAGAACGCCCACCGCGGTCAGACCGCGCGTTGCCGGGTTCCTCGGGCGGCCGGGGACCGAGTCCCGCCGCCTCCCCATGCCGGGGCGTGGATACCCCGTAGCCCCGGGAGGTCGGGCTTCTCCTTGAACACCCGACCGGTGTAGGGGGAGGCCGGGCTCGGCGTTGCGCGAGGTAGGAACCACCCCCGCTCCCAGCCGGCGTTGTTCGTCGTCATGGTGCAGGGGATGTAGTCGTCCTTGAACTGCCCCCGCGGGCGGCCCGACATCCCGCCGGCGCGCACCGCGCGGCGGGTCCTCTGCTCCTTCGTGGGTTGCGTGAAGATCTCCGCACGGAAGAGGTGTATCCAGAGCTCCCAGTTGACTGGGATCCCTAGATACCCCTCGCAGACGCCCACGAATGTGGCCGCTTGTGAAATCGCGTTCGGCGCGAAGTTATGCAACTCCACGCCGTAGTAGTGGCACAGCGCTCGCATGAAGCGGCTCGCCGGCGCACTGAAGCCGCGCTCGTGGAAGCGGATAAAGCTCACCACATAGCCCTCCGGCGGGTTGGGCGCGTGGTCTCCCGCCGGCGGCACTATCCACTCCGCCGGCGGCCCCTCCTCGTTTGCCGCCAGGCGGCGGCGGTGACCCGGCCGCCAAGGGCCGGTCGGGTCACCGTCGACCGCTCCCAGGCGTACGGGTCGAGGATCGTGAGGGGCGGAGGCGGCGCCATTAGAAAGGACAAGGAATGCGAGAGCGGAAAACAAGGAAAGGAAGAGGAGCTCTAATGGCGAAGGCGCACGATGGCAGGAGCAAACCGAAGGCGAGAGCACAAGGGGCGAGAACGGCAAAATGCTAAGGTAAAAAACCGCTGTTTCTCCCTCCCCTCAGATTTATAAGCCGCGGGCGAGCTCTCCGGGGCGGACGTCTCGCGCGCATTAACTGCAGAGAATCTCCTTTCTCGCTGACGGGCGGGCCCCACCACGACCGCGGCGGCCACGCTACCGCGAATAAGCCATCATCACGGCGGATAATGGCAGGGACCGTGACAACGGTCACGTCCGCCTGCCCACGCCGCCCACTACGTGCGCGCGCGGTTGCAACGCCTAAAAAGGCGCGCCCACGACGCGAAATTACAGCCCTGACTGCATAGCATTTAATGGATCGGTTCCTTACAAGGTACGCAGAACCCTCGAGCGGCACGAACCCCTGGCTCGGGAGAGTTCCAACTCTCGAAAGGGTTCAGGCGTGAGAAGGTAGCCTCGGGGCCCGTTTGAAACAAAGCGGGCGCCGCAAGCACCCATGCCACGTAGAACCCTCGAGCGGCACGAGCCCCTGGCTCGAGACGATGTCAACCCTCTAAAGGGCATTGGCGTGAGAAGGTCGCCTCGGGGCCCGTTTGAAGCAAAGCGGGCACCGCAAGCACCCATGCCACGCAAAACCCTCGAGCGGCACGAGCCCCTGGCTCGGGACGATGTCAGCCCTCTAAAGGGCACAGGCGTGAGAAGGTCGCCTCGAGGCTCGTTCTGGAACAAAGTGGGCATCGTGAGCACCCATGCCACGCTGTATTACATGCGATCGGTGCCTCGGGGGCCGACTCGCCGGGGCCCCTCGATGGTCGCGGATGCCGGTCGGGAGCGCTTGGCCGCCGCCCCCCGCACGGCCCTGCGATCGAGAGGTTCGAAGCCTGACCCTCGACGGGTTCGAACAGGCGCCCCCGGATCGCGCAGTTAGGGACGACGAAGGCACGCGCACTCGAGCCATTTCTCGAGCCCGTTGGCTCGAGGGTGCCCCATATGTCGTATTCGAGAGCCAGCGAGGGCAGCTAGCGGGGGATCCCACCGAGGGGAGAGCTTCGCGCCCTCGGTCCCTATCGAACGGGACCGAGCCCCACCTAGCAAACCCACGCAAGCGCTTCCAATGGACGTGTCTGCGGACCACGCGACCTACACTTATCGAACGGGGCATGGGCGTCCACTCGAATCGCCCGCTAGCAGCTCAACGAGGAATCCGCAATTCGCGACCCGCTCGATGGGGGTTGCGGAAACCTCACCCTCCGTCCCGCGGAGGGACGGCGAGGGCGCGTTAAAAAACAAGTCGTAAAGCTCTACCCGATCGCCTCGAACGGGCCCAGGCTCGGGGGCTTGACGCACGGCTACACCGCCTTGGATTGCACCCGCCGGAGACAGTGCCAGCAGTGCGTGCGTCACCGAAGCCGGCTGAAACATTGCCGACGCCGGTTGAAACATGTACCATGCCCTCTGACCAGCTCTCACGGTTAACCCCTGCAGGAGCATCCACGCTCCCCGGGGCTTCGAGGGGCTAGACCGCGGGTCGGCCGACGCGGCCCCACGGAAAGCGTTCGCAAGACAAGAAGGGAAGAACGTCCTATCGGTGGGTTCCAACATCGCGGGAGCCTCAATGGCAAACCCACGGATGCTCGGGGGCTGCGTCGGGGACGGCCCTAGGGGTCCCCTTTAACAACTGGGAAATCCCCACTTAAAACCCGCAACAAAGCCAAACACACTTTGCCTAACCATGCAGGACACGGCCCATACCGCGGGGACCTCAACGGCCCACCAAGGCGGCCCTCTCAAAGATCCCCTCGAGCAGGCTTCGCCTCGCTCGAGGATGCATGCCTCCCTCGGGCGGGCTCCATCCCGTTCGAGGGGGTGCGCTTCCCTCGAGCAGGCTCCGCCTCGCTCGAGGGTCCGCCCCGCCCTCGACCGGGGCCCGCCTCGCTCGAGGGCGCCCCGCACGCGTGCGCCCTCGCTCCCGTACGCGGGCATTTAACGCCCGACACCGGCGGACGACGCCATCATGCGCCGGGGGCTCGCGCCCCGTGCCGCCGCACCAACTCCCCGGGAGGGAGCCCATCCCCATCACCGTGGGGGGGGGGGGGGGGGCAACGCGCGGCGGTGCCGTCCCGTGACGCCGGCCGCCTGCTCCGGTACGGCTAACGCGCCGAGCCCTCGCAGGGGGGCCGGCTGCACCCTCGACTTGCTTTCTTGTGACCTTGCAGGGTTAGGTGGAGGCTCTAGGCCGGTGGGACGCCATCCCCGTCACTGTTGACGGCATGGCTGTCGCCCCCGCGCGTACGCACCCCACGCCGGGCGCTGTGGCAACGGTTCTGGCGCTGCGGAGCGTACGGGAACAGGACGTCGCCTTGTTTGCCACTGCGCCTCGTACGGACCGACGTCAGCAGCTCCCTCAAGCCTATCAGAAGACATCACAGCCATCCGCCACCCTTCCACCCTCGAAGCCGCTACTGTTCTGGTACAAGATAGGCCATGATGGCCGGATCGCTGCAAGGATCGTCCGGACGGCCGCCCACTCTACAGCATAGCACGCCACGACCCTTCACGTAGCTGAATAGCGCGGCGCGCATGTGATTCACTCCCTCCTTGATCTATAAAAGGGGGACGAACGCCCCCCGCCGGGGGGGGGGGGGGGGGGGGGGGGGACGGACACAACACAACGAGGAGACGGCCGCGCCACGCACTTGCTCTCCAATTCTCCCACAACATCTTCAGCCACTACACCAGGGACCTGGAAGCCACATTTCCTCTCCCGCCTTGCTTGTAGCAGCCCCACTACAGGCACCCCCGGTGCTGAGCAATATAGTGCCTTGAGCACACCACTGCTGGACGTACGGCCCCCTCGGCCGGAACCAGGATAAATCCCGTGTCTCTTATTGCTTAGCATCGACCATTGAGGGATAGACCTCGGTGCTTACTACTAGTTAGTGTCGGGACCATATTCCGCACCGACAGAAGGCACGCTTCCTCTTCCTCGAGGCCTCGGCGGATGAGGCCCGCGCGGCCGACGCGCCGGTCGCCGCACCCCCGACGCCTCCGCCGCGCGCACGGGCCCCGTCCCCGCGCGCGGGCGGCGCGCCGCGCGCGCGCCTCCGCGCGCGCGCGCCGCCCTCGTCGATAACGCCGGCGGCGGGCGCGCGTTGCGCCCGCCCCGGCGATGCCGCCCCTGCCGCCGGAGCGAGCTCCGTCGCGCCGGGGAGCGAGGCTCCCACCTTTCGAGAGGGGCCCCGCCCCCCGCTTCTTCCTCCTCGTCCTCCTCCGAGGATGAATACTCCTCGGTCCCCGGTGAGGAGAGCCCCCGCTTGCTCGTTCGGCCGGTACTCCTCGCTCCGCCGCTCGCGGCGCTCGCGGTGCCGCCTCGCGCGCTCCCTCCCCGCGCGCCGCCCGCTCCTGCTCCCGTTGCTGCGCCGCCCGACCGACCGCGCGGGAGTCAGGGGTAGGAGGGACGGACTTCGCGGCGCTGAAGGTCACCAGCTGCAGGCGAGAACATCAAAGGCGCGTCAGGGGCCAGGAGCTTCATCAAGAACGAAAACAAGGCCAAGAACCATGCTCACCAGGTGGCCGGTGGGGAGCATTTCGAGGTCCCACGGGGACCGGTCCTGGCGCAGCATTCGGGTGTCGACGGCGTTCCGCGCCCGTGTGAGCGCGTACGCCCGCCCGAGGGGGGTTGGGAGCATCCGCGACCTCGCCAGCGCGACGGGATCCGCCTCCTCTGTCATCTCGTAGATGCAGAGCGGCCTCTCCATCAGAGGCACAACCCGCCGGTGGTGGAGGAAGGCGAGGACACCCGCCGCGGTCAGCCCACGCGCCGCCAGGTTCCTCAAGGCGTCCAGGACCGAGCCCAGCCGCCTCCGATGCTGAGGTGTGGACACCCCGTAGCCCCAGGAGTCGGGCTTCTCCTTGAACACCCGGCCGGTGTAGGGGGGAGGCCGGGCTCGGCGTTGCGCAAATAGAACCACCCCCGCTCCCAGTCGGCGTTATTCGTCGTCATGGTGCAGGGGATGTAGTCGTCCTTGAACTGCGCCCGCACGGCGAGCGACATCCCGCCGGCGCGCACCGCGCGGCGGTCCTCTCGCTCCGTCGTGGGCTGCGTGAAGAGCTCCGCGCGGAAGAGGTGCAGCCAGAGCTCCCAATTGACTGGGATCCCTAGGTACCCCTCGCAGACGCCCACGAACGTGGCCGCCTGCGAAATCGCGTTCGGCGCGAAGTTGTGCAACTCCACGCCGTAGCGGTGGCAGAGCGCCCGCATGAAGCGGCTCGCCGGCGCAGCGAAGCCGCGCTCGTGGAAGCGGATGAAGCTCACCACGTAGCCCTCCGGCGGGTTGGGCGCGTGGTCCCCCGGCGGCGGCACGATCCACTCCGCCGGGACGGCCCTCCCTCGTTCGCCGCCAACCGGCCGGCGGAGACCAGCTCGCCAAGGGCCAGCCGGGTCACCGTCGACCGCTCCCAAGCGTACGGGTCAAGGACGTGAGGGGCGGAAGCGGCGCCATGAGAGAAGACAAGGGATGCGAGAGCGGAGGACAAGAAGGAGAGGAGGAGCTCCAATGGCGAAGGGCTGCGGTGGCAGCGAAGGCGAGAGCGTAAGGGGCGAGAACGGCGAAACGCTAAGGTAAAAAACCGCCGTCTTCCCCTCCCCTCAGATTTATAAGCCGCGGGCAAGCTCTCCGAAGCAGACGCCCCACACGCATTAACTGCAGGGAATCTTCTTTCTCGCAGACGGGCGGGCCCCACCACGACCGCGGCGGCCACGCCACCGCGAATAAGCCATCATCGCGGCGAAGAATAGCAGGGACCGTGGCAGCGGTCACGTCCGCCTGCCACGCCGCCAACTACGCGCGCGCGAGCGGCTGCAATGCCTAAAAAAGCGCGCCCACGACGCGAAATTGCAGCCTCGACTGTGGAGCATTTAATGGCTCGGTTCCTTGCAAGGTACGTAGAACCCTCGAAAGGGTACAGCGTGAGAAGGTCGCCTCGGGGCCCGTTTTGAAACAAAGCGGGCACCGCAAGCACCCATGCCACGCAGAACCCTCGAGCGACACGAGCCCCTTGCTCGGTGTAATTTCCACCCTCGACAGGGAACAGGCGTGAGAAGGTCGCCTCGGGGCCCGTCTTGAAGCAGAGCGGGCACCGCAAGCACCCATGCCACGCAGGACCCTCGAGCGGCACGAGCCCCTGGCTCGGGACGATTTCAACCCTCTAAAGGGCACAGGCGTGAGAAGGTCGCCTCGGGGCCTGCTTGAAACAGAGCAGGCACCACAAGCACCCATGCCGCGCTGTGTTACTGATCAGCGCCTCGGGGGCTGGCTCGCCCAGGCCCCTAGATGGTCACAGATGCCAGGCCGGGAGCGCTTAGCCGCCGCCCGCCCCATTGTTACTAATCAGCACCTCGAGGGCCGGCTCGCCCGGGCCCTCGACGGTCGCAAACGCAAAGACGGGGCCGCCCGTGCGCCGCCCCCGCACGGCCCTACCGATCGAGGTTCGAAGCTTGACCCTCGACGGGTTCGAACGGCGCCCCGCATCGCGAGTCGGGGACGACGAAGGCACGCGCATTCGAGCCGTTCCTCGAGCCCGTCGGCTCGAGGGTGCCCCATATGTCGTGTTCGAGAGCCGGCCGAGGGCGGCTAGCCGGGGGATCCCACCGAGGGAGAGCTTCCGCGCCCTCGGTCCCTATCGAATGGGACCGAGCCCCACCTAGCAAACCCACGCAAGCGCTTCCATGGACGTGTCTCTGGACCACGCAGCCTACCCTTATCGAACGGGGCATGGGCGTCCACTCGAACCACCCGCCAGTAGCTCAACGAGGAATCCGCAATCCGCGACCCGCTAGATGGGGGTTGCGGAAACCTCACCCTCCGTCCCGCGGAGGGACGACGAGGGCGCGTTAAAAAACAAGTCGTAAAGCTCTACCCGATCGCCTTAAACGGGCCCAGGCTCGGGGGCTTGACGCACGGCTACATCTTCTGGATTGCACCCACCAGAGATAGTGCCAGCGGCGCGTGCGTCACCGAAGCCGGCTGAGACAGTGCCGACGCCGGTTGAAACATGTACCATGCCCCCCGGCCAACTCTCACGGTTAACCCCTCCGGAGCACCCACGCTCCCGCAGGGCCGGGGGCTAGACCCGCGGGTCCGCCGACACGGCCCCACGGAAAGCGTTCGCAAAACCGGAAGGGAAGAACGTCCTATCGCAGGGTTCCGGCATCCGCGGGAGCCTCAATGGCAAACCCACGGATGCTCGGGGGCTACCGTCGGGGACGGCCCTAGGGGTCCCCTTAAACAACAGGGAAATCCCCAATTAAAAACCCGCAACTAAACCAAACACGCCTAACCATGCAGGACACGGCCCACCAAGGCGGCCCACTCGAAGACCCCCTCGAGCAGGCTCCGCCTCGCTCGAGGATGCGTGCCTCCCTCGGGCGGGCTCTGTCCCGTTCGAGGGGCCGCTCCCCCCTCGAGCAGACTCCGCCTCGCTTGAGGGTCCGCTCCCCCCTCGAACGGGGTCCGCCTCGCTCAAGGGCGCCCTGCACGCGTGTGCCTGCTCCCCTACGCGAGCATTTAATACCCTAACACCGGCGGGGCGGCGCCATCATGCGCCTGGGGCTCGCGCCCCAGTACCGCTGCACCAACTCCCCGGGGAGGGATCCCATCCCCGCCACTGTGGGAAGCACTGTGCGGCGTGGCCGGCGCCGTTGACGGATAAAAGACGTATCCCTCTACGATCCGCAAGCGTACGGACCCCACACCTTCTTCACCACGGGATTCCCAAGGTTCTTGTCAATCCGCGGAGCAAGGGGATTACAAGCGTTCGATCTACTATGACACACTTAGCTACTAAAACCCTAACTACTATTATACTAGAAAAACACTAAACTACACTAGAGAGAATGATAAACGATCAAGAGAGAAGACACTCGCCCACGGGTCTACGATACTAGAGCATGCAATCGCTTAAAGATATGAAAAACCAATCTAATCTATCGGGGTTGTGACCACGGTTTCGCCCTTTCCCTCCTCTCGTACTGTCACTACGCG
Source organism: Cenchrus americanus (assembly GCA_947561735.1). Taxonomy (NCBI): domain Eukaryota; kingdom Viridiplantae; phylum Streptophyta; class Magnoliopsida; order Poales; family Poaceae; genus Cenchrus; species Cenchrus americanus. The sequence continues at coordinate 2,897,378 of OX387240.1, read as the reverse complement.
AAGGTAATCATGACTAGACCTTTGATGGCCACGGCGTATTGAATGGATCCAAGGAAGCATTGAGGCCTATACTCCCTTTACGGCACGGTAGCTAACCTTTAAGCATTAAAGTATATTCAACACAAGATGATAGATAGATAATCCGACAAAGTGCGATTACATCTCACGATCGATTACAACCCATGGACGAATGAGAAGATTACCCCATCAAGGTGCTGATCATGGCACCGTTGATCATGGTTTCCCTTCCGCCGGTGTCTTCCTCCTTCTCCACGAGAGGGTGCTTCCTTCGAGGTGGTTGATCTCCACCGAGATCCTCCTCCTCTCTCTCTAGCTTGTAGATGGCCTTCTCGGTGCGAATAAACTCCTCCTCGTCCGTTGGCGGCGCGTCGGGGGTTTTAGGGTCGAAGATCCTTCGAGGGCAAGGAAGACGGGACCGAACCGGTGCCCGAAGTGGGCCGGGCCGATCCGACCGGGCCGGCCGGCCCGTGCCCGGGCCGGCCGGTTCGGTCGCCCTTTTTGCTCCGTGGGTCCTCGTGCACTTATCTACTTCGCCCCCTCCACTTGGATGATTTTGACGCCGTTATCCTCGCGATCAAGATGGAGACTCTCTTTCATGAAGTTTGATCTTTTACGCTTCAATCCCCGGGGTGTTCCTCGTAGCACTTCGGTCCTCGCCACCATTGGAAGTAATTTCAGCAAGCTCATGAACACGAACAAGACTCCATGAATGCTCCTTTGAACTTGTTGCGAATCCATCCTTTATGTCCATGATTTCCTACATAAACACAACACTTCCAAATGCACGCACAAAGATGAACTTGTTATATGATTAGTGTGCCTAGTGGCGGGTTAGTTCAATAATCGAATCCAAACCAAAGTGTAATGAACATGCTAGGTGCACCAAAATACACCGTCAACATCTCCCCCACACTTAGCTCTTGCTCGTCCTCGAGCAAGTACTCGTAAAAGAACTTCGTCCAAGGAGTGTAATCGTGTACCACTTATCCCTCTTCACAAGTTAGTCAATCCCTTCATCTTTAATACATAAACACAAAGTAATGATAATCAATCATAAACATGGGCGTTTAGAATTTTTACCACGTCAAGATTTACCCCACAACTCAAACTCTTCACTCGAAGCTTTCAATTTCAGCCATACTTACTTCTTTGCTTCCATCGGAGGGTTTTTATGGTTTTCGAAACAAAAATTCCTGCAACAAGTATTAGACAAAAACCTTTCTCCAAGCTTTCTCAAGTCACTCATATGAAGTGTCTATCCTAACCAAATTTTATAAAACTCTCACCTCCCATTAATCTCTCATATATCATGTAAAAGTGGAGCTATAGGTAGGGCTAGCGCAATCAACACAAGTATTGTCAAACTAAGAACTTCCTCTAATGGTTGTCTACCTTTCAAAGCCAATGATCATGAGAATTAACCATATGTAGGGATATCAAGGATGAGAAGATTTAGAATGGTGGACATGTGCAAGGGCAAAAGAAAATTATGACTTCAAGGCACCAATGATGTCCTCGTTGTCGGATTGCACATGGTTGGAAATAGAGTAAAAGTTTCGTCTCACAATCAACGTGACATCCTTCCTTACACTTTATTATTTTTCTTTTCTTTCACTTGATCCATCCCTCTCATATCTTCATTGCTAACTCATCTTTCTCTTTTCTTTTTCTTCTTTCATTCACATATGATATATTTTTTTTTCTTTCTTTTCCATACACATACTTTTTCTCTTTATTTTTCTCTCTCTTGACATCTTTTCAAAGCTTTCAATTCTCCCTTTTCTCGCATGCACACAATCTGAAATTTTTAAATAAATCATGCTAGAGACGAGGCGAAACTTTGAAAATAGGTTGTGTTCAAGGAATACGATGTTCAAAAGAGATATATAAGGTTGGGTATGGAATCCGATGATATACATGACTTTCGTTATGAAAGTCATGAACCGAATAAATGACGAGGCTAGCAACAAAAGATAAGCACAAGGACATGATCATTGCTCGAAATTAAAACTCACCAAGAGAGAAGGGTCCTAGCCTAACTCATCGTGCTAATCACACTTATGGTGGAGCGAAAAAAACAAACTTGGCTTTGGATAGGAATTTTTTTATACTCTCAACTTGGAAAAAGAGATTTTGCTAACCTTTATTACAAGGGTTTTAATATAATTTTCAGAACTGAAATCCTCCAATTTTTAGCATCGAACATAGCACAACTAGCATGTGAAGCTCAAGATCGAAGTGCGGTATGGGTACTTTAAGTAGTAGCGATTCCACTAAGGACCACGGTAAACGATTTTCAAACCACATACTTGTGTTCAAATATCAAGAATCGAAGATTAAACAAACAAGTAAATAAAGATAAACAATACAAAAAAACACAAAGATATATATAAAGACTCTTTTTATTAGGTTTTCTTGACTCAACACTAAGTTAAGACACTTGCAAAAATTTAAAAACTGACTCGAAAACTAAAGACTCATTAAAACACTAAGACTCTCACACGAAGATTAAACCGAACCTAAATTTGAAGTTCAAAAGCTAAGGCTATCGAGCTAGCTCTCCCCCACACTTAAAACATACGACGTCCTCGTCGTATCTTACAAAAACCAAAGGGGAAAACTAGATCTAATGGTACTTCGAGCAAGCTTTGCACCACTTGCCTCTCATGTTTCCAACCATGCCGAAAAGTTTGCGCACGTTACGGTTAAGGAACTTGTAGTCATCTTCAACTACGCGCTCCAAGTCCTCCATACGCGCTTCATCGCTTCCATGGTTTGAAGACATTCGTCGGCCGACGCGTAGAGAGCCGCAATGGATTGACGGCAAAATCGACAACACACCGGATGCAATCCGAAGGGGTCGTTGTCGCCATAATCTCCACCGTTGTCACCACCGTCGTCGCCACCTCCATTGTTGTCGCCTTCGCCACCGCCGTTTCCGTCGCCGTTGGGGCCCTCGGGAGTCCTTTCATAGGGCCGTTCGCCCCAATCGTCATCGTCTCTACCGGCCCCGCCCACGAGCTCGGGCTACGATCGTCGGAGTAGTCGCTATCCCCATAATCCTTAGGCTCCGGCGACACCACCTTGTAATCTTTGCGCTTGATGCCTTGGAGGCGTGCCGACCTTCGAACGGGTGTAGGGACCTTCTCTCCTTTGACGGGGTTGCGAGATGCAAGAGCTCCGGTCGGGACACGTCCTCCGCAACGGATACGTGCGGTCCTCTTGACGGGTAGCTTGACCTCGCATCGCATCGCCTCCTCCATCGATGGCTTCTTGGCTTCTACCTTCAACTCTAAGCTTTTTGGAGGCTCAATGGTCTGCTACAAGGGTGCAACACATTGCTTGAAAGGATTGATTCTCGAGCTCCCAATTCGGCCAAATATATAGTCCCGAGGGAAAAGCCCCGGGAACCTTATTTTCCTTTTTTACACTTCCCTTAAAATTTTCCGACCAAACAAGGAAGTCAAAAAGGAGCAATTCGGGCGAAATTCGGGGACGTCGGGCGTCGGGCCCCCCCCCGGGCCGATCCGACCGGCCGGCCGGCCCACCCCCGCCTCGGGGCCGGGCCGGTCCGGTTTTTTGCACACCGCCCTATTTTTTTCGTCCTCGGCCTATGGGAAAAAGTTGGCCCGGTTAATCTTCGCGAAAAACTCCGAGAAAGCTAAAAGAAAAATTATTTACGAAGTTGGTGCCTTGTTTTTCGTCCTAGGCGGGACGTTCGGGCTCTTCCTCCATGGTAAAGACATCAACATGATGAATGGGCACGACGTCGGGTTCGTAGTAAATCTTTAGCCGCTGTCCATTCACCACAAATTGATCGCCGTTTATATCCATAATGGTTACCGCTCCGTTGGAGAACACCGAATGCACAACATAAGGTCCGTCCCACTTGCTTTGCAATTTCCCCTTTCCGAAGGTTTTAAACCTCGAATTGTAGAGGAGGACCTTATCTCCTTCTTTAAATTCTTTTTTCTTCAATCTTTTATCATACCACCTTTTGATTCTCTCCTTGTATATGCTTGCGTTTTCATAAGCTTTCAACCTCAACTCCTCTAGCTCGCTTATTTGAATTCTCGCTTCACCACCGCGGCATCGAGATCAAGGTTCATCTCTTTAATCGCCCAATAGGCTTTATGTTCTAACTCAACCGGAAGGTGGCAAGCTTTTCCATAGACGAATTGATAGGGGGTCATACCTATCGGTGTTTTAAACGCCGTTCGATAAGCCCATAAAGCGCCGTCTAATTTCTTTGACCAATCCTTGCCTCCCTTCTCTATGGTCTTGTTAAGTATGCTTTTTAATTGCCTATTTGACGTCTCCGCTTGTCCGTTGGTTTGTGGGTGATAGGCCGTGGAGACCCTATGCTCAATTCCCAACTTGGACAAGCACTTTTTGAAGTTCTTCCCGGTGAAATGAGTTCCTCCATCACTTATCAAGATTCTCGGTGTACCGAAACGGGGAAAAATCACGTTCTTGATCATAGTGATGGACTCCTCCGTGGAAGCTTTACGACATGGTATAGCCTCTACCCACTTGGATACGTAATCTACCATAACAAGTATATACTCGAATCCAAATGAGTTTTTAAAAGGCCCCATGAAGTCTATGCCCCATACATCGAATATGTCGATTTGCAAGTTGTATTTCAAAGGCATAGAGTTTCTTTGAGAGATGTTTCCGGTTCTTTGGCATTCGGGGCATGACGCAACATATCTTTTAGTATCTTCATGCATCTCCGGCCAATAGAATCCGCTCGACCATACTTTGGCTTCGGTTCGAAAATGGCTATAGTGCCCACCGTACTCCGCCGAGTGGCACTTCCTTAGAATCTCAAGCCTCTCTTCTCTTGGCACACATCTTCTCATCACTCCATCATTGCCAAGCTTGAAGAGGTATGGTGCATCCCAAAAATATTTCTTGCTTTCGAAATTATCTTCCTTTGAGTGTTTTTGTCTAGATGATCGAGGGGCATCTTTCGAATTGCTCGAATGATGTCGATCATCCAAGTATCTTTATCAAGCACTCTATAGAGGTGGTCATCTCTCATCTTATCTTCTATGGGCTCTTTATCATCTTGCCCACGATTCATCCTAGACAAATGATCGGCCACAACATTCTCCACCCCCTTTTTATCACGAATTTCAACATCAAACTCTTGGAGAAGAAGGATCCAACGAATCAAACGTGGTTTAGCTTCCTTCTTAGCCAAGAGATACTTTATAGCTGCGTGATCGGTGTAAACAATGACTTTCGAGTTCACGATGTAGGATCTGAATTTTTCGAAAGCGAATACCACCGCTAGCAACTCTTTTTCCGTAGTAGCGTAATTTAATTGTGCCCCACTAAGAGTTTTGCTAGCGTAGTAAACGGCGTGAACTCGGCCTTCCTTTCTTTGTCCCAAGACCGCGCCTACGGCGTAGTCACTTGCGTCACACATGATCTCGAAAGGTTGGCTCCAATCCGGAGGTTGGATGATGAGAGCACTCACCAACGCATTTTTCAAGGTCCGAATGCCGCTAGACACTTCTCATCAAAGTCGAAAGCCACATCTTTTTGAAGAAGGTGCGTTAAAGGCTTGGTGATCTTTGAGAAGTCCTTTATAAATCTTCTATAGAATCCGGCATGGCCTAGAAAGCTCCTTAAGGACTTAATATCCGTAGGAGGTGGGAGTTGCTCAACCGTCTCTACCTTAGCCTTGTCCACTTCAATTCCTCTCTCGGATATAACATGTCCGAGCACTATGCCTTGCTTAACCATGAAGTGGCACTTTTCCCAATTTAAAACCAAATCTACCTCCGCACACCTTTTAAGGACCTTTTCTAAGTTTGCTAAGCAATCCATGAACGTCTTCCCGTAAACGGAAAAATCATCCATAAACACTTCAACAATTTCTTCGATGAATTCCGAAAACACGGCCATCATGCAACGTTGAAAAGAGGCCGAGCGTTGCATAGGCCGAAGGGCATCCTCCTATATGCAAACGTTCCGTAAGGACATGTAAATGTTGTCTTATGTTGATCTTCAGGGTGAATGGGAATTTGCATGAACCCCGAGTATCCATCGAGAAAGCAAAAATAAGCGTGGTTTGCTAACCTCTCAAGCATCTCGTCTATGAACGGTAGGGGGAAGTGATCTTTCTTCGTCGCTTTGTTAAGCTTACGGTAATCAATACACATCCGCCACCCGGTCACGGTTCTTTGCGGTATCAATTCATTCTTCTCATTCTTCACCACGGTCAAACCTCCTTTCTTCGGTACACAATGTACCGGGCTCACCCATTCGCTATGTGGAACCGGGTAGATGATTCCGCATCAAGTAACTTGATAACCTCTTTCTTTACTACCTCTCGCATGGCATGGGTTAGCCTCCTTTGATGGTCCACTACGGGCTTACATTGGTCTTCCATTGGTATACGATGAGTACAAAAGGCCGGGCTAATACCTTTGAGATCATTAATTGAATATCCAATCACCTTCCTATGTTTTTTCAATAAAATCAGCAACGCTTCATTTTCTTCGGGACTCAACTCGTCGCTCACAATGACCGGATAAGTTTTGTCCGGGCCCAAAAATTCATATTTTAATCCTTTGGGCAAAGGTTTAAGGTCTACTTCGGGCACTTGTGGCTCCTCGGGTTTGATTTCTCCTATGTCTTCGAACTTTTCTTCCTCCACGCTACCATCATGCGGCTCTAAGCCTTTTGTTGCTTCCTCTAGTTCTTCATCTTGTTGATTACTAATTTGATTTTCCATCGCTCTTTGCAGCGGGTCTCTAAGGGTTTCAACAAAACAAAGACTATCTATCTCTTCTATTTCTTCATCTTCGGGAGGAAAAGGAGTAAGGTGTTTAGAAGCACGAAGAAAGTTATATGTGTACTTTGTTCCATTAAGGTTCATTGTTACTTTGCCTTCTCCGGCATCTAACACGGCATCAACCAACTTAAGAAAAGGCCTACCTAAGATTATATGATCGGAATTACTATGGTAAGCATCAATAACAAAGAAATCGGTTGGTATGTAGTTTCTAGAGATTTTTACTTTCATGTTGCAAGCAATACCTAGAGGTTTGATAGTTCTACCATCTCCCATAATTAATTTCGTTGTTGTTGGAGCTAAGTCTAGGTTGTGGTATTGAACTTTATCGTAAATTTTAGAAGATAGAACACTTACTTGGGCTCCGATGTCGCATAAAGCTTTGCATTGAACTCCGTTGATCTCGCAACTCAAGTGCGGCGTCATCTTCTCTTCTTCTTCGGATCCGATCGAATAAATTTCAGCAAGGCGAGCGTATGGTGATGCTTCGGGCTTGATCCCCATGATCCTCTTCACCTCGGCAATATGTTCCGGATCCACCACATCATCTCCAAAGAGCTTTTCAAAAATCTCACCGGTGGTTTCGAGGTCGTATGAATTTTCAGCTTTCCTCTCCGGTGGGAAATCGACTTCCAATGCTCTTGCCATTCCCTTTTGATTAGGGAACGGTCTTCTCTTGTCGAATACTTCTCCGTAATCAATAGGAACCCAATCCATTGGCTCGAACTCCCTTAGTGGCTTCGCGCTTGACATGCTTCTCTTGTTTGTCTCTTTTGGTGCGGCGAAGTCGATGTTTGGTGTAGTTCTTGACTTGATGTGTTCTTGTTCAAGCTTCTCCATGATTGGCTCCTCTTTTGTGACTTCCGGGGTTGCCTCTTTAGAAAAATCAGCAAGCTTTTTCTTCCTTGAATTAAATTCCGGCTCTTCCGCAAGTCTTGTTTCCCAATCTCTTCGCATGGCAGCCGCTTTACTAACTTTTTGTAGAAGTTGGGCGGCTTCCGTGAGTGTTTTCTCCATGAGATCCCCACCCGCACACATTTCGACGTGTCGCATGCAACTAGGGGTTAGGGAAAAGAAAAATGTATGCAAGAGTACGTCACCGGTGAAGCCGAGTTTTGGTCCTTGTTCGATTAATTCATTAAACCTTTCCCGTGCTTGGTCTATCCCTTCCTCTTCTCCTTGCATAAAATTGATCACTTGCCTCCTTAGATGTTGAACCTTGCTCATTGGAAAGAACTTCTCGCAAAACTTCTTTGTCAACTTGTTCCAATTGCCTTCAACTTCAAAGGACGCAACCGAATACCATGTCTTTGCTTTGCCGGCAAGTGAGTAGGGAAAGAGATTCCATTTGAACCATTCATCGGGAACTCCTTCTTGACGCACCGTGTTGCATATTGTCGTGAAATCCCTTATGTGTCTATATGGGTTCTCCTCAACCATCCCTTCAAATGGGTTTTCCGCCACCATCTTCATGATCTTGGATTTAATTTCATACTTGGTCGCTTCGAGCTTCGAATCCGACTCTTGTACCTTTATGTCTTCACATCGAGGGCTAGCGTAATCCCTTAATGATTTCTCCGGTTCTTCCACGGGTTGATTAACGAACTCCATCTAGACAATAAGATAAAAACAAAAACAAAAAAGAAACAAGTGTTTTTCTCGATAATATATGTTAGATAAAGCAAATAAAAGATAAACTAAAATATAAAACTAAGTTAGATGCAAATCAAACGATGTAAACTAACTTGCTCCCCGGCAACGGCGCCGCCGAAAAAGGGGCTTGTTGACGGATAAAAGACGTATCCCTCTACGATCCGCAAGCGTACGGACCCCACACCTTCTTCACCATGGGATTCCCAAGGTTCTTGTCAATCCGCGGAGCAAGGGGATTACAAGCGTTCGATCTACTATGACACACTTAGCTACTAAAACCCTAACTACTATTATACTAGAAAAACACTAAACTACACTAGAGAGAATGATAAACGATCAAGAGAGAAGACACTCGCCCACGGGTCTACGATACTAGAGCATGCAATCGCTTAAAGACATGAAAAACCAATCTAATCTATCGGGGTTGTGACCACGGTTTCGCCCCTTTCCCTCCTCTCGTATCGTCACTACGCGAAGGTAATCATGACTAGACCTTTGATGGCCACGGCGTATTGAATGGATCCAAGGAAGCATTGAGGCCTATTCTCCCTTTACGGCACGGTAGCTAACCTTTAAGCATTAAAGTATATTCAACACAAGATGATAGATAGATAATCCGACAAAGTGAGATTACATCTCACGATCGATTACAACCCATGGACGAATGAGAAGATTACCCCATCAAGGTGCTGATCATGGCACTGTTGATCATGGTTTCCCTTCCGCCGTGTCTTCCTCCTTCTCCACGAGAGGGTGCTTCCTTCGAGGTGGTTGATCTCCGGCCGAGATCCTCCTCCTCTCTCTCTAGCTTGTAGATGGCCTTCGGTGCGAATAAACTCCTCCCCGTCCGTTGGCGGCGCGTCGGGGGTTTTAGGGTCGAAGATCCTTCGAGGGCAAGGAAGACGGGACCGAACCGGTGCCGAAGTGGGCCGGGCCGATCCGACCGGGCCGGCCGGCCCAGCCCGGTTCGGCCCGGTTCGGTCGCCCTTTTTGCTCCGTGGGTCCTCGTGCACTTATCTACTTCGCCCCCTCCACTTGGATGATTTTGACGCCGTTATCCTCGCGATCAAGATGGAGACTCTCTTTCATGAAGTTTGATCTTTTACGCTTCAATCCCCGGGGGTGTTCCTCGTAGCACTTCGGTCCTCGCCACCATTGGAAGTAATTTCAGCAAGCTCATGAACACGAACAAGACTCCATGAATGCTCCTTTGAACTTGTTGCGAATCCGTCCTTTATGTCCATGATTTCCTACATAAACACAACACTTCCAAATGCACGCACAAAGATGAACTTGTTATATGATTAGTGTGCCTAGTGGCGGGTTAGTTCAATAATCGAATCCAAACCAAAGTGTAATGAACATGCTAGGTGCACCAAAATACACCGTCAACGGGCGCCGGTCCCGTGACGCCGCGCCACCCGCTCCGGTACGGCTAACGCGCCGAGCCCTCGAAGGGGGCCCGGCTGCGCCCTCGAGTTGCTTTCTTGTGACCTTGCAGGGTTAGGTGAAGGCGCTAGGCCGGTGGGACGCCATCCCTGCCACTGTTAACAGCATGGCTACCGCCCCCGCCCGTACGAGCGCACGCCAGGCGCTGTGGCAACAACTCCGGCACTGTGAAGCGTGCGGGAACGGGGTGCCGCCTTACCTGCCACTGTGCTCCGTACGGACCAACGTCAGCAACCCCCTCGAGCCCGTCTGAGGACCCCCTCGAGCCGTTCCCCGTGGCCTGAAAGTTCAGGCTTCCGAACCGGATTTCGAACCCGGCAGGGAGGGGGTCCGAGCTGCCCATAGAGTAGCGCGTACCGCGGTACTCGGTGCGAATCACCATGGAGGGAGTTGATAGTGGATTGACCTTAGGCGCTCGTGTGCCCCACGGTGGGCGCCAACTGTCGGTGTGGAATGTGGTCCCGACACTAACTAGTAATAAGCGCCGAGGTCTCTCCCTCAATGGTCGATGCTAAGCAACTAATGACACGAGTTTTATTCTGGTTCCGGCCGGGGGCCGTACGTCCAGCAGTGGTGTGCTCGGGGCACTATATTGCTCAGCACCGAGGGTGCCTGTAGTGGGGCTGCTACAAGCAAGGCGGGAGAGGAGGAGTGGCCTCCAAGTCCCTGTGAAGTGGCCGAAGATGTTGTGGTAGAATTGAGAAAATGCGCATGTTGTGCGTTTTCTGGTGTCTGTTGTCTTGTGTCCTCTGTCCCCCTGCGGCGGGGGAGTTCACCTTCCTTTTATAGGCCAAGGAGAGGGCGAATTACATGTACGCCGCACTATTCAACTACATGGGGAAGCGTGGTGCGCCGCGCCGTAGAGTAGGCGGCCGCCTTGACGGTCCTTGCAGCGATCTTGGCCATCATGGCGTATCTTGTATCCGAACAGTGGTATCCTCGAGGGTAGGGGTGCGACGGTCTTGTCGTGATGTCTCCAGGCGGGCTCGAGGGAGCTGCTGACGTCGATCCGTACGGGATGCAGTGGCAGGTATGGCGGTGCCCCGTTCCCGCACGCTTCACGCGTCGGAGCCGCGCGCGCCGCCGGCGTGGGGTTGTACGCGCGGGGCAGCCGCCACGCCGTTAACAGTGGCAGGGATGGCGCCCCGCCGGCCTAACGTCGCAACCTAACCCTGCGAGGTCACGGGAAAGCAAATCGAGGGTGCGGCCGGCCCCCCTTCGAGGGCTCGGCGTGTTTAGCCGTACTGGAGTAGGCGGCGCGGCGTCACGGGGCTGGCATCGGCCATGCCGCACAGTCCCCCACAGTGGCGGGGATGGGTTCCCTCCTAGTGAGTTGGTGCGACAGGACCGGGGCGCGAGCCCCAGGCGCATGATGGCGCCGCCCTGCTAGTGTCAGAACATTAAATGCCCGTGCCCGCGCACGGGAACGGGCGTGCGTGTGCAAAGCGCCCTCGAGCGAGGCGGAGCCTGCTCGAGGGCGGCGCGGACCCTCGATCGAGGCGGAGCCCGCTCGAGGGAAGCGTACTCCTTCGAACGGGCGGAGCCCGCCCGAGGGGGCGTGTGCCCTCGAGCGAGGCGGAGCCCGCTCGAGGGGATCTTTGAGTGGGCCGCCTTGGTGGGCCGTCGGGACCACCGCGGCGTGGGCCATGCCCCGCATGTTTGAGTGGGATGTGGTTAGCCTTGGTTTTTTGCAGGTTTTAAGTGGGGTTTCCCCGGTTGTTTAAGGGGACCCCTAGGGCTGTCCCCGACAAGCGTCATTTCATGTAATTGGTATTGAAGATGCCTCATGAACATGAATATCATTTTTCACTAACTTTACTTCATGATTTCATGTACTTCCAGTTTCTTTCGCACTCGATCTAGCTCTCTCACTACCAGCTCGAAGAGGAAGCGTGGTTCTAAGCTTGGTGTTTCCCTGCCATTTCATGTTCAAAGAGAAGCTCCTCTCAAGGTACTGGTAGATATCTTTCCCTACTAATACAAAAATTTCTGGAATTAATTCATGTTCTCAGTTACTTTCTCATGCATGTAAATGCAGACGAGCTTGGCTGCCTCTTTGAGGTCGACTTCGCGAGTTTTTGGGCTCATGTGGAGGAGTAGGAGGAAGCGCGCCGCAAGAGCAAGGACGACGACTGTGAGAAGGACCTCGGGAAGCTAACCGAGCAAGAGGACGGAAATCTAACGAGGATGGTGGTGGAAAGCCTGAAGCACGAGAAAGAGATGATAGAGGAGAGGCCTAATATGGTGTTGGATGAGAGGACGAAGGAGCTCAGGCAGATGTGCTTCAAGGAGAGGTTCAAGAGGAGGCAGCTGGCCCATGCATGGCACCTAGCTAGTGAAAGATGACTGCTTGCATATTCTGGTTTCTTGGATTTTGTTCAGTTCGGAGTTTGGTCATGTAATTGGTCTTGAAGATGCCTCATGAACATGAATATCATTTTTCACTAACTTTACATCATGATTTCATCCACCTCGAGTTCATATCAGAGCTCTACTCTACGGTGAAAAACTAGCTAGCTAGAACGAAATAAAATTATTAAATACAAAATAAATATCTATTTTTATGTGAAATTTGAGCATATGCTTTTTGTAGTGGTGTAGGTTGATGAAGAAAAGGTTTTGAATGTGTGAATTTGATTTTTTTAATTCTTTGCCGAGAGCCTTTGGCAGGCACTCGGCACAGGTGCTCTGTGCCGAGAGCCAGAAGTGGGCTCTCGGCACATCTGACGGCTGGGCAAACGGCCGTGACGGCCGTTACGTTGCGCCGTGAGGTGGCGGCTGTGCCGAGGGCCCGCTTCTCCAGCTCTCGGCACAGATCCTCTGTGCCGTGAGTCGTTGTCTGTGCCGAGAGGCGGCTCTATTCCCTCTCAGCACAGTAGGTCTGTACCGCGGGTTTTTTCTGTGCCGAGAGCTGGACCCCTTGCTCTCGGCAAAGCGTCTCTGTGCCGAGAGCTTTGGATCTGGCTCTCGACACAGAACCGAGCTCTCGGTAGAGGCTGCGTTTCCGGTGAGGGGAGGGGTGTGGCTCAGTTTTTATAGGCGCGATCCCTCCGGTGACGTTGTGGTGACGACGCAAGATGCCGCCGTAGCACGGCGCTCTCGGCCGGCGTGCGGCCGTGGCGCGTGGACGCGCGCGGCAGCGCCCTGGCTTAAATGTTTTGCTGGTGCACTGTTTGAGCGAACTTTTCTCGAAAAAATTTGAATAAAAGTTGACTAAGCTTTGAATACGAAAGTTGTAGATCTAGCCACCCTCTACCACTTTTACAAAGGCTCTATGCGGTTTTTCTCCACAGATTTTGAAATAAACAGTTGCCAACTTTGAATGTGAGCCTGTTTGCCTAAACAGTGGATCCTGCCTTTGGCACAAGTTTTTCAAGCTTTTCCACTCAAAATTTGAAATGCCAATCTACATGAAAGTTGTGTCCCTCAACAAGATGGACAACTTTCATAAAGGTAGATTTTTAAGTGTTTAGGTGAATTTTGGAGAGCGCGGCAAAAGTTCCGGCAGACATCTATGGATACTAGGGTGACAAGGGGTTTGACCAAGTCTTTGACCATGGGTTGGCCCCACAAGTGTGTTTACTAGTCAAAAGGGTTCACTAGAGTAGGTTAGTGAGTTTTTCGGGGTGAGGGCCCAGGTTGACCGTGATTTGACCACTGTCAGCTCGGTTGACCGGCTGTTAGTGTTAACTAAAAACCTGAGGCGTCACAGGGTGTGAGAGCTGTGGGGGTGCCGGGGTCCTGCGGGTCGACGGAGGAGCGGCAGCGCGTGACCTCCCACGCGAGATGCGGATGATGGAGGGAGGCGAGCCGCACGGGATAACGGGAGGAGAGAGGGGGGATTTGGTGTGTTGGGCCCACCGAATTGATGAGAGGAGCACTTAATTAGGTGAGAGAAGGGATTTTAGTCAGTAAAAGTTGGGGTGTGGGTAACTAGGGACTAAACTAGTTTTAGTCACTCATTAGTCAGGGGCGTTTGGAGATTTAGTGACTAAAATTAGTCAGTAGTATCTGGTCAGGTGGGATCCAAACACCCTCTAAATAACCTTATTTTATAAGTTGGGCTATGGGATAACGACATGATGATTCCATCACACTTTATTTTACAACCAAACACATGCTAATATTCTCAACACTTGGAGAGCAAGCAAGGCTATATTGAATCACTCAAAGTCTCAAACCAAATCATCCGATGTACTTAGGTCAAATCAATTTCTCTCGTGCCACAATTTCCCAGATTCGGAGTTTTGGAAGGAAATTCGGAAGTTTTGTTGGAGTTGTTCAAATGGTGTAAACGTAAGAGCAACTCCAAGAGAGTAGCAATAATAATGTAAATTTAGCTATTTAGAAGATCTGTAAAGAAATAAAAAGATCTCAAAAAAGAGAGAAAACCAACAGATTAGGTAAATCAGACTCTCCATATTAAAAAGTCCTAGACTCCTTCCTCCGATTTCCTTTTTCCCCTCCGATTTTCCCGGACTCCTTCCTTTTTTTCCTCCGAGATTCCTTCCACCGATTTTATTTCTCTAATCTTTTTTCTTTTCCCCGATGCTGAGCCGTGGAGGATAGGCATATATGCCTCACGGTTTTCGCGGATTGCCAAAGAAGAAAACGCGTCGGTAGTTTTAGCCAAGCGGTTGGAAGCTGAGTTTTTTTTTTTGTCAATTTTTACCTATCCGTACTAATTTACAAAATATGTTGGAGTTGCTTAAAAAAACAAGTAAAAGTGCGTGGCTCGGAACCGTCGGATGGTTTCCTGAAACCCTAGCTCCAGCCCCCCTTCCCTTTTCCTTTCGATTACAGCGGCGCCATCCTCCATCGCCCCCCCACCCACCCACCCATGGCTAGCTTCTCTCTCTCCGACTGCGTCCTCCTCCATGCCAATGGCTTCTCCGGCTGCCTCTTACACCGGAACGCCACCACCGCCATGACCTTCACCAGTCAGGGTTGCAGCATCGCGGTATCCTTAAGCTGCCCCGAGCGTCCGCTGCTCCCCACAATCCTATTTGTGGAATGCTCCGGCGTCGACTTCACCAACGAGCCCCCACGCATCATCCGCGCCGTGGAAGACACCATTCTCTTCAGCGTCTTCATCGGCCCTCGACCAGATACCTCGCCGTGCAAGGACTACTACATCTACCAGGTCGGGGACGTTCCGACGCTTCAGCTTCTGCCACCCCCATTTGACAACTTCATAGACGAGGATGCAGGCCTCCTACGCCACGGGGACGGCGACTTCATGGTGGCCGCTTTGATGTCTACCAGCAAATTTGACTTGTACGACCTCCACCGCTTCGACTCCAGGACTGGGACGTGGAGCCAAGTGGTCGTGCGATTGGTGGAGCCGCAGGTCTCGTTCCCCTTCAGGATGTCCCTAAACACAATCCGGCTTGGTTACCATCTCACCTCCACTGTAATCAGCATCGGAGGCCAAGGTGGCTTGATGGGCTGGGTCGATCTTTGGCGTGGCATCCTGATCTGTGATGTCATTGACTCAGAGCCTGAGATCCGTGGCGTGCCCCTGCCGTTGCCGTTGGACTTGCTGACATGCAACAATGGTCGCGGAGCTGACTTGGGAGGCTGCGCAAGGCCCATCCGGGGGATTGCCGTCGTCAATCAATGCCTCTGGTTTGTTCTTTTGGAACCCATCCTCTCCGCCGCCCCCGGGACTACTCTCCTTACCGATAGCAGTGACGATGACAATGACAAAGAAATAGAAATAGCTGTTCCTGACCCAGTGATGTCTGACTGGGTGGTCCATACATGGAGCAACTCCAAGATGACTGCCTCCTGGAAGGACTGGATCAAGAACTGCAGTGCCAGAGCATCAGACGTGAAGATCCCCGGCAAGGTCAAGTCAAAGATGCTCAACTCCAGATTGCTCTCACCTGAAGGAGCAAATCCAGTGCGAGCTTTACAGAACCTCATGGTGTCACACCCATCTCCTGGCATTGATGTTGGTGTTGTTTACTTGCTGGCCAGACACAGATTGCAGGACCCCAAGGCATTCATTATCGCTCTTGACACCAGGGAGAATGTTTTACTAGGCTCAGCCGAGTTTGCCACAGAAAGGAAACACGGTGCTGGCATCATGTATTTCCCAAGTAACATCTCAAAGTATGTCGACCCAAAGGCTAGGATCCTTCCTATCCTTAAAGGTACGGCTCAAATTAAGTATTGCAGCTGCAAATTAATTCCTGCTATAAGATATGGGAGTGGGTGTACAAAGATATTCTCTAAATTAATGAGAATACCTGATCACTGAACCATGGCCACTGTCAGTCCACTACATGCTTCATTTAGCTTACGTTGATTCAATATGCCCATTGTTTCTTTGAGTTTTTTTGTTCACCTGCTTTGCTGTTAATAAGCTGCAATTAGTTGATCTGGTTTCTATATATATTGCAGTTATAGATTTGAGGAGAAAAAGGTAGAAACATAACTAGGATCATCTCATCAGCCGGGACGTTAGTGGATGGCCCTAGGTCTAGGAGATTGGGGATCGGTGTAGGTATAGTTAAAATGGGATTCAGAGTTGGAGTTAAAACACATCCGTGGAACATTGCCTAGCTGGCGAAATCGTAAATCGCGGGCTATAGGGTTCAGCGGAGTGCTTCTAGAAAAGCTACAAATGCTATAGTGCAGCTATGGCCTTTAGTAGTTTCAAACATTAGTAGTTAAAGAAAACCCAGCAAAATTTAGATTCAAACATTAGTAGTTTCATGAATTTCAGCTCATATTTCATAAGTACATGGTCCAGACATGATTGCAAACATAAGTAAACATAAAAATGAGTCACATCTCACAAGACAAGTCATAAGTCATAACTCTTAGTCTTGTTCATAAATCACAGGTATACAAGTTCATAACTTAGTCATAGCAGAGTAGCGGCACTAAGCTATTGAATTTAGTGGTGCTATTCCACACTGTAGCGGGGTTTGCGGTAATATCTGCAATATCGCAGCGGCACTTGTCTCCAGAAGCTATAGTGGTGCCATAGTGGACTATTTGCAACACATGAAATCATTCTCTGCACCTACTGGTGGATTTGTGCACCGGTACCCATCCTGGTGAAGTTTGAGTTTGATTAGCGTCCCTGTTAGTTAGGATAGCAACAGATACCTTGTATTTCAAACACTCATGGGTGAAGGTGAAACCGCAGCACCATACCTGAACTTGTACGTAGATGTTTATGTCCGCACCTGAACTTGTAAGTTCGCATCTGAGTGGAATTTTACACCTACACGTGGGTTGTGTTGTCATCCCTACTTAGATACCTTCTGTTGGTGATTTGGCTTGAAAGTTTTTTCCTTTTTTAATATAAGAAAATAGTTGACCAGAGTTTTACTAGCAAGATGCGATGAGGCCAAGGTAAAGAAGCATCAGATATTAAACTATTTATGCTTTCTGACTGTTACAGGTGATGAAGAAAGCTCGGAGGAGTCAAGCCTGTATGAAGGCACTGAATTTCTTGAGTTCCCAAGTTTAGAAGATTTTCGCTACAATCTCTTGGAGTTTGTTGGTGCTTCTAGCAGCTAGCTTGAGGTGAATGTGAGCTCGTTTGTAATAGGATCGATGTCTTTATAGTGCTCGATCTGTCCCCATGTCGATTGTGATAACCTATACCCGCTATGTTGGTCTTACTTGGCCCTGTTTGTTTACTCGAGATTACTATTAAGCTGTGACCTGTTTGGCGTTGTAGATCATTGGTAGTCGTGTTATCATCTGCACTGCCCTTGATTCTACAGCTGTTTAGAGCTCTGCTCATGCTCCCGTATCCCGTTCAAGTAAGTACGAACTGATTTTTTTTATTTTTTTTTTGTTTTATGGAAGTTGTGTTTTTGCGATTCTTAATGGTTACTGAAGTAAAAAAAATGTTTTGCGCATCAATTGATTTTGTTATTTGCTTGCAACGTGCGCGTCGTTGTGTTTTGTGTCTGGTTGTTTATCCGTTTGGCCTGGCGAACACGTTCATTCTTTTCTTTGTGAGAGGATGCGAGTGTGACATACACATCATATATGTGTTTGAATCTCGGGTCAATGCGACTATTTTTTGTGGCACATTTCGATGCACAAGGGAAATTCAACGTGACTAGTTGTATGCCTATTTGTTTTTCGTCCCAACGATTTTTCTTCACCTTCCTACCTTACTTCACAAAATCGTTAATGTCAATCCTACAACTAAAAAAAGCGGAATGTTATCGTCGTTATCCGATTTGGGACCGCCCCGCATGCCCCTCCGCTTGAAAACCTCCTCGCCTCGCCCCCACATCGTCTTCCCCAAATCCCCCCAACCCGAGAACCGAGGCCGGCCCGAGCAAGCAACTACCACCGCGCGACCCGCCATGGATCGCCGCCCACCACTCGCCGTCTCCCCGCGCCGCCTCCGCCCGCGCCCGCACCGCGTGTCCCGGCCGCCGCCGGTGCCGGCTTCCTCCGTGAAGACGCCGCCGGTGCGGGGCTCCCCCCGATCCCCATCCCTCCCTCATCCCCCCTTTCGTTCGCCGGTTGGTTTTCGATTCGTCGGCCGACGGTCGACGACGGGGGTAGATCTGATGCGCGTTCCTTCTAAAACTCCCCAGGGTCGATGAAGAAGGCGGCGGCCCCGATGCGCGCGTCCATCTGCGCGATCCCGTCCCCCGATCCACCTCGAGCCGAGCCCGATGCGCGCCTCCGTCTCCGCGCTCCCGTCGTCGGCCCGCCTCGAGACGAGCCCCATCATGCGCGCCTCCATCTCCGCGCTCCCGTCGCCGGTCCGCTTCGAGCCGAGCCCGGTCCGCGCGTACGCCATGGCCGCGGCGGCGCTCCCGCCCAAGACGCGCGCCAAGCTCGACTTCCCCGCCGCCGCCGAGGCGTCGCCCCCCGGCATGGGCGCCGGCCGGGAAGGAGAACCTCCTCCCCGCCGCGGCGCCGTCCACGCCCACGGCGGGGTTCGCCGCCGAGAAGGAGAACCTCCTCCCCGCCCGGGAGCGAACGCGCACGACGAGCTCGTGGCGCTCAACCTCGCCGCGGTGGCCGGGGCCGCGGGCACGCCGGCCGCCGGCCCGCTCTTTGTGCGCGGCGAGGCTCTCACGACCTCTACTCCGCGCGTCGCAACGAGCGCCTCAAGCGCAAGCACGGCTTCCCCCTACTCCTACGAGGACTCGCCGTCCGCGGCACCGGACCCCGAGGCGGTGGCCGAGGACCCCTGCGTCGCCGTCGAGCTGTCCAAGCGCCGCGTCGCCAAGAAGGCTAACACCGCAACCGACGGGGCCGAGTCCGTGAGGAGGTCCATGCTGCTCTTCTTCGTAAAAGAATGTGCTCATGAATTTATTTCGGGAACTTTAGATTGATTGTTTATGCACCTTGCAGGTTGTAGGGTTGGATCTGGTTGATGATGAAAGCAAACCAGAAAGGCGGCCAACTAAGCACATGCCCACACCTGAACAATGGACTAATGTTTTCAACCCTGCATTTTCATATTATGCGTACTACTGCTATGCTAACTTATACACATTAAATAAGGTGATTATATCACCCTTCTTACTCTAATCCTCTCCATATTTGTCGAGAAGTAACACTTTTTTTTTCAATTTCAGGTTGCGTGAGTCAAATGGGATGACTACTATAAAATTCCGTCCTCATGCCGGGAGGTAAACTCTATTCCGAGGTTCCTCTCTCGTAAGTCCGGTCTCGTGTTTGGTCTAATGGGTATGCTTATGCGGTGGAGATGTTGATCACTTAGTCGCGACATTTCTTCTTTGTCACAACATATCACATGGAATCAATTTAAGGAAGTCTCCCGTGCTTCGGTACTTGTACTACCTTGGTCGGTAATAGGCTATCAAATTCCATAATTCCGGGGGCTTTCTATATGCATTCGCCGGCATTTACTTCGGTTGTGACATGTTTCATCCGGATAAAAATAACTAGGGTTTTAGGATAGGTGAACTTTCTAATCTTTGGGTAATACTTCCATAAATCATAAACAACATTTTTTTGGGTGAATCATAAACAACATTCTCGTACTTGGTGGGTTTTATACATATAGTATAGTCGGTATTAATGGTCAAGATGTGTTTTGGGGATAATTTTAATGTTTAAAACACTTGTTAGTGGCGTAGATGGCATGATAAATGGAGTCCACATATTCATACTCGGGGAATCTCTTTCTTAATGTCATTAGAACGAGCTCGGCTCCACATGTTGAATCTGTCATTTAATATTATTAGGTCGCATAATTGTATTTCTTCTTAGTTCACTTTGTTCGTTCGGCTTATCGGCCACCGACCAAAAGGTACTTTTCTCTCGGAACAAACCAGCCACCAAAGAATCGGCCCGGCAGTACTTTTCTATCGAACAAATCAGCACCGACCATCGGCCACCAACCAAACGAATTCATTGAATGTTGTCTCCATGTTTGGCCGCACCTTGTGTGACATTGATGCCCTTCTACTTTCGGTTTCGATTATTAAATGTTCTTCTTTCTAACTTTTTACTTTCAATTTTATCGATTGGTCTAGCAATGTCCCCATTGAGCAACAACTCCTTGTTTCTTGATTATCATCGCAACCCTTTCCCAATGTTCTTGCGAGTGAGGTCTCGAATGTCTCATTGTCTACGGATGATCCGTTGCAAATTCACCCGACAAAAGAACCATTGGTGGAAGAATACAACGCATTGCCGCTTCGGTACTTCCTATGTCCCTCTTTTACTCGTTCTTGCTTGTCCATGCACACATGCAGGCATAAGAGTTGTGCACATGTGTATGTGCATACAAGTGATTTCGGCATGCATCTTCGCAAACACACATAGACACGAATATGCTAGGTAAGCTGCTGCACCTATATGCACAAAAGCATGAAGAACTCATGTCCATTTTGATGTTTTTTTCAGCTGTGGAAACTCAGTTCTTGTGATTTATGTGAAATTGCGAGGAATTCTGTCTATCAATCTGGATTTTCACATGCTCTTAAGGTGAGAAATCTTTTGCTACTTCTCTGGACTTTTTCGGTGCTTGTTCCAAACTTGTTGCCTTCATGTTAGTTATGGAGTGATGGTATGAAATGTAACCTTTGGCATACATTAAAGTGGCGCTTTTCCCTTTAGGGGGAGGGTGTTCAAGCCCCCTCTTTAGGCATTTGAACTATATGTTAGAAAAGATGTTAGAGACTATTTTGACCTTCCGAGTTGTATGTTTGTGTGCACAACACATAATCATTTGATCTCTTGCAGCACACCTTGGATTGGGAAGAACTACTACAAGAGAAGCCTGCCGGAAATGATATTCACGAAACGAATGTACCGCACATCGGGGTCCAATTTAGAGACATGGTATGAACACTTGCTATCATATCAATAATGTGAAGTGGATGGTATTATTTTAATAGGCTGTTTGTAGAAGTTAGGTGAAATTTAACTTATACAATTTTGCGTTTTTCGGATCCGGAGAAATGAAATGAAACTGGTTTACCTGAACAACAACATCTTAATATCTGAAGACTTGGACCAGTAAGATGCCCCCTGCGCTTGTGTAACATTGGGCTCGACCTCTGATTCCATGGTGCCCTTGTCCCTCGGTCACCCTAGCCTTTGATTCCATGTATGTGATGCCTCTGCTTGTTCGTGCATTAATGTCGCTTGCCGAGCAAGCAGTTAGTGGTATTCATATATGCTTTTAGTTTTTCTTTGATATGTTCCCGTGCCGACCAAATTAGCATTTTCAGCCAAGATATGCTTTAAGTAGAATTAAGATTCAATTTCCGGTGTTGCAAAGAATCCGTTTCAGCTAAGGTGTCTTTGTGAGAACATCCTTGATATCATCTCGCCGAGATGATAATATTTTTTCATATGGATCTCTCGAATTCGAATCTATAAACCTGGCGGGAAAGATTAGCTTTTTCGAGTCGGTATGTGTCTTCCTTTTTTTAGTTGTAGGATTTACAGATGTGTTGATTTTAGTACACTCTTAATGTTAAATCCCCTGAATAATTTATTAATTAGAAGGACCAGCTGAAAGAATTTGGCTAGGATAGTAGGAGTTCACAGTAAACATTAAGGTCAATAGATGTGAGCTCAACTGTGTTTTTAGCAGGATTGTTTTTACTATACCCCTGAAGAAGTGTAAAGTCAAGTGCTGAAGAAGAAGTGTACAAGTGCTGAGCTACATTTAAGATATCCCGAGCTACATTTTATATGTTGTAATCAATGGTACTTTGTCTTGTGCAGGCAACATTGGTATGACACAGAGTGAACCTGCTGAAATTAGTGTCAGGTTACTTCTCTTCAGGTATGACAACTCATTTTAGTTTGATCTGAATATCTGATCTTTGTCACTTTATTAGTCTATGCTTCCAAGTATATGAATTTGGAGTCTCAGAGTTTTTTTCTTGGCAATGTGGATAGAGGATGAGTACACCAGTGATTATTTTTAGCAAAGCATAGCACCTCTCGGTGTTAACAGTAGTAGTTAGAGTGACAAACAAACTCAGTATTGCTTATTAGATTGGTAGCAGTAGTCCATTAGTTTTTAGTATAGTACTTTTGATAGGATGCGAGTTTGTCATGATAATTAATGCCTACTTTTGTCGTTGTCCGAAACATATTGCGAGGTAAAAAAACATAAACATATTGTGTTTCCTTTGAACTCGGTGTAGCTGATTTGTATGATAGAATTTTTTTTTCTTTGTGTCACCACACTTTTAAGGAGCATGTGTTCTATTAGCCGCACGCAATGTGTTGAGGGTACTGGAATTGATCATGATATGTTGTGTTAATACCTTCTTGCAAAGAAACACATGAGCCATCTAGGCAATCATACACCACAAGGATCATCTCCATCGGCAATGTTGTATGTGCAGATACAGTTCTTTTAGAATCAGTTGTTACATTTTCTTGAGGTGACATCAACATCACTTGGCAGCGGATATCGATGGTGTCATGTAGAAAATTGTTATGACTCATGGGTAGCAACATAACATGACTAGAAATATTTTTCTTTACATGATTCGGTCATTTAGGTTGATGATTATACGAATTTTATCATATATATGGCCTTCGTATGCCCAACATTTGTAAATGAAGTTGTCAATCTATATAGCATGAGTGCATGATCATGTTTGATGAATCTTAGTGATTGAACAAAAAGTTTAGTGCATCAAAATTGTTATGCTTATTGTAGACTCATCGTAGCTTTTTGCTTACTATGTTATTCGATTGTAAGCCCGTAGCAACGCACGGGCACTTAGGGGGTGTTTGGGAGAGCTCCAAAGCCGCTCCGCATTCAAAAAAACGGCTCCACTCCATTTTTTTCTCGCCAAACACCGCAGCTCCAAAAACTCCAGATCCACGAAATCCATGAATCTAGCTCCCAACTCCACCAATTTCATGGAGTGCCTCAAGGGGTACTCTGCGAACACGTTTTTCATAAGAACTCGTGGAGTTGGGGGGTAATTACCCACCACTGCCACCGATTACACAACATACCGGTTCAATCTATTTCCCCCCTCGCGACCTTTCTCCTGCCGCGACAGAAGCCGCCCCCCCTCGCGACCTTTCTCCTGCCGCGACGGTCTCCCTGCCGCGCGACGCTCACGGTCGCAGGGTGCGATCGCCGCCGCCTCCCCTTGTCCGGCCGGCCGGGACGGGCCGCCGGAGTTCGCCGGAGATGAGCCGGCCGCCTCCCCCCCCCCTCCTCCTCCTCTCGCCTACGCACGGTGAGTTGGGCTTTCTCGTCCTCCGTCCGCAACCCTAGACAGCTCCGACGGCAATGTAATGGAGGCCGCCGGAATTGAGGAGGAAAACGGGGCCGAGGTTGCGTTCGGGAGGAGCCCTTGGGCCCGTTTTCCCAATCCGTTGGCGCGGGCGCGGGCGGCGGCCGGGGGCGGACCCGCGCCCGGCCTAGGCGGGGGGTGCCGGCGGCCTTGGCCGGGCGCCGCGGCCATGGCGGCGCCGCGGACGGCTCGCCCGGGACCACGACCGGTCATGGCATCGTTCCCGGCGGCATGGTGAAGAAACGGCGGGCCGGGGCAGGAGTGCGGCCGCCCGAGCCGGCGGCGCCGGCGGCATGGACGGGGTAGCGGCCGGCGGGGGCAGGGGCGTTCCCGCCCGGGCAAGCACTCTGGCTTTGTCCATGGACGCGGACGAGCCGGGAGGCGGGATGATGGGCGCATTTGAAACGGACCCGGCCATTGGAGATGCATTTTTGGCGTCTCAAGCATCCGGTACCTCCGGTGCTCGGCGAAGGAAACGTCTTTGCGTCAACCAAAGATGAGGTATGATTCGATGTCACATTTTACTTGTTATACTTGGTATTATCAATTTTTTTCTGCACATGATGAAAAAACTAGTTACCTGCACCTGAAAAATGTGCTATCAGTTTATTTTTTATGGCATATAGGAACAGTAGGATGAGGAAATTCTGGAAATTCAACTCCATTGTGATAATACAAGTGCATATATTTTTTACAAGTGCATATTTTTTACAAATGGAAATTCTACTCCATTGTGATAATCCATGAACAGTAGTGAATGAACAGTAGGATGAGGAAATTCGACTCCTTTTTTATAATCCATGAACAGTAGTGAATGAACAGTAGTGAACGATAGGATGAGGAAATTCGACATTGAGGAAGAGGATGAGGATTTTTTTAAAATGATCTTTGGTGGTGCAATGATGGGAGAAATGTATCTGGACATGTTTATTAAAAAAATCCTCCCAGGACGTCAACCACAAGTGGAATGGGGTTTATGTTGGAGCTTTTCAACACTCCAGGAGAATGCCATAGGCAATTGCGCATGAGCACAGAGATTTTTTTCGACCTCCATAAGTTATTGGTTGAGAGGTATGGGTTGACTTCATCTCTACATATGTCATCTATTGAGAGTTTAGGTATTTTGTTATTCATTTGTTCGGGGAATGAGTCCAACAGCAGAAGTCAAAATAGATTCAAGCACTCTGGTGAAACAATCAGTAGAAAATTTGAGGAGGTTTTGTTTTGTTTGATGACCATGTCAAAGGATTTCATTAGGCCAATAGATCCAAATTCCATAGGAGGATAAGGGATGACAAGCGCGCCTATCCATATTTCAAAGATTGCATTGGAGCACTAGATGGCACACACATTCGTGTCACACTACCACCTGATGAGCAAGTAAGGTACATTGGAAAGACAGGGATACCCACCCAAAATGTGTTAGCAGTTTGTGATTTTGACATGAGATTCACATATGTGTCAACGGGCCAACCGGGATCTATGCACGACACAAGTGTGCTATACAATGCATTGAGTGTCGACAAGGAATTCTTTCCACATCCTCCACTAGGTAAAAAGGTGTCAATAATAAATTTCCTTGCATTGACCATGAAAATATGTTGATATATTTTTCCATTTACAGGTAAATTTTATGTTGTCGATGCTGGATATCCTAATCGTCCCGGCTACCTTGCTCCATACAAGGGTGAGAGGTACCATATGCCGGAGTGGCATAGAGGTATGGAACCTAATACCCCGAAAGAAAAGTTCAATCGCAAGCATTCATCTATTCGTAATGTGATTGAGAGATCTTTTGGTTTACTCAAAATGAAGTGGGAAATTCTTTATAGAATCAAGAAATACCCCATGTGGAAGCAAAAAATGATAGTTGTCGCTTGTATGGTCCTCCACAATTTCATTCGTGAGCATAACAGTGAGGATGCCGACTTTGCTCGATTCGACCGTGATCCAAATTTTATGCCTACAATACCGGATCGTTACAAACGAGATGCCGTCCCAGCAAATGCATCAGATACATCTACTCCGGAAGCGAGTTCGACTTCCATGGATAATTTTCGGGATGAACTTGCCACATCTCTTGCTATTGGTTGGAATAACTAGCTTGTAATCGACATTGAATTTTTATATCTCTTATCGTTTGAACAATTCGTGTGTGTAAACTTTTATATGCATCTGAACAATTTCTAATTATCGGATACTCGGAGTCCTGGAGATGTGTGTTGATCAAAATCTTTAGTTGTTTGTTGAAATTAAAAAAAAATGCAGCACACACCACACACGCACGCACAGCACACATGCATGCACACCGGACACGCACACACCACACATGCACACACATGCACACAGCATGCACCCGTACACACCCATGCACACAGCACTCACACACACCACGCACACAGCACCCACACACCATGCATGCACACAGCGCCCACACGTGCACATGCATGCACACAGGACACGCACACACACATGCACAGCACATCACGTACATGCAAGCAAAACAAAAAAATTGAGGGCATAAGAGGGTAATCTATTCAAATCTTCATTTTTCGGAGCTGGAGTTGTTGTCTCAGCCAAACACATCTCCTCAGCTCCAATGGGAGAGTCCAGCTCCACGGTGGAGCTGCAAATTGGTGGAGTTGCTACTCCAGAGTTGGTTTGGTGGAGCTGGAGCCCTCCCAAACACGCCCTTAACTAGTAGACTAAAATGGTTGATATTAAAAAACTACAATGGGCTTATAATTGGGCTTAGCCCACAACATAGTCATCCATGCTTAAAAATTGTAATATTTTTCGGCTTAAATTAGTGACAAAAATCGAGCGTCATAAATTAGTGACAAAGAAAGGATTGTCGTAAATTTTGTGACTAGAAAACATGGTTTTGTCGCAGAACGCCAAACATGACGCATGATAGGTGACGAATGGATTTTCTGTCACCGGATTGTCACAGACTACAAAATGCGACGAAATTTTGGTTTTTGCGACATAAATAAAATGTCACCTGATCATAGCATCTCTTGTAGTGATTGTACACCCCTTCTCCACGAGACTGTAGAGACAAAGCAACATTGTCACCCTACGGTACACATGCTTGTGCGTTGCTCCGGGCTTTTGTGTGAATGTGATACGTATTTTCTCGTCTTATTTATATAATTAATGTTCCATATGCATGTCGGTCGTAGCTGCTGGCTCCATCAGAGGCTTTGGAGCTCGATTCGCCGAATAGTGCTAGATTAGCTTGTTTTGGATGAGATAGTCCCGTGCCTATTTTTTTATTAATCTGTAAAAAGAGACGAAAGAGAATTTTCTATATCTAGATTGATAGATGATAGGAAACATGCCGGTGTGTTGCTACGGTTTTTTTTTGGCAAATGTGCATGTTTTTATTTTATTATACTATTTAGATATTTAAAGATATATTAAATTATATTATTATATTAATACTAGTTAAGTGCCCGTGCGTTGTTACGGGACACATAGCACTATAATGACATATGTATAAGCACAAGAAACATTTAAATATGAAACATCAACTTCATTTATATCATAATTTAAGAACATATCTGCAGCCGTGATGATAGAAACATAATATTACATAAATCTCAAATAAAGATAAATAGTTACAACGCCATAATGTAAGAACATATATAATCATTTAATGTTTCCGATGCACGAGAAACAAGATTACAAAGGACACAAACGTAAGGATGTAATAGTTGTGCAAAACATAAGATAATATCTTGTCATCAAGTGAGGGCCTCTCTGTAGACAATATTTTTAGTATAAGTTGGATTAACTGTTTTCTTTTTTCTCTTATCTTTCTTATCACTGGTGGGATAGCAAGGATCTTAATGTTTGATCTACCAGTGGCCCTAGATAGCGCAACATATAGCTGGCCATGGGAGAAGACCGGTTCAGGCAAATACACACCAACATTGGGGATAGTCTGTCCTTGAGCCTTTTTTATTGTCATGGCAAAACTGAGTCTAATAGGGAACTGCTTCCTCTTGAACTTGAACGGGAACATATCGTCATCCGATGGGCATAACGGAATCCGTGGTAGGAAGATTCGTTTTCCGGCATGGTCTCCAACCATAATTTCGGCATCGATGATATTTCTTTGGAACCTTCTAACCACCAGCCTGGTTCCATTACAAAGTCCAGTCGCAGGGTCGATATTCCTTAGCAATATGACTGGGCACCCAACCTTGAGCTTTAATACATGTGGCGGGAGACCGCTAGGGTTTAAAGTGTTGAGGAACTCAGATGGGTAGTAGTTGTGTGGATCATCCACCGCATCGTCAAAGCCGTGGTACACCACCTCATCCCCTTGGAAACGGCTTACCATCTTCATGTTAATCTTATCAACCGAGTCATTCTTTGGCGATAATATCGCTCGTGAGGTGATATAGCTCTTGTTTGACATATTGTCATTGAGGGCGGGGAATATGGAATCAATTAGCATATCAAGATCACCTGTCTTCCCCGGTCCGCGGTATGCATATTTCTTTAGGAAGGAGGATTTGACCATCAGCATTAGCCTCCTCAGTGCCTCCCCCGATACGTAGTAAGTATGCCGCAAACCATGGGTCGGCCTTTGCCCTCATGTTGCGCACCAATCTTAGATGTTGCATTGAACTTCAAAGGTGCGACATCCGTAGAGAGGCACCGACTACTTGTGCCCTTGATCCTTTCCGAACAACCGGGAGAACCTGCCTGAAGTCTCCACCAAACACAATAGTCTTTCCCCCAAACGGCACATCCCAACGGTCCATGAGATCACGAAGGCTGTAGTCTAGCGCCTCGACACCTTGCCTCCTCATCATCGTCACCTCATCCCAAATAATAAGGGATGCAATATGAAGCAGCTCACCGGTACCACTCTGTTTTGTGAAGGAACAACGGTCCCCATCTTCGAGGCTGAGAGGAACCCCAAAGCGCGAGTGGGCAGTTCTGCCACCAGGCATTATTGAGGCTGCAACTCCAGAAGTTGTTGTTGCCACTGCAATTTTATTCTGACCACGTATAGTAGCGAGCAGGGCTCTATATAGATAAGTCTTTCCAGTGCCGCCAGGTCCATCCACAAAGAACACACCACCACACTCACTATCAACAGCAGACATAATCTCATTGTAGGCAACGTGTTGCTCCTCGTTAAGGGTTTTTGATAGTTCCAAGTCTTCAATGCTCGCCTCAATGTTAGCCTCTTCAAAAATCTCTCTAGGAATATTGCCAGACAGATCATATGTATCATCGATTTTAGGAAGTGGAAACTTTGTTATTTCCTTCCCCATGGATTCTAACTTCTTCCGAATTTCTATGAGGACCATACCGGTCCACTTTGAAGCTAGACCGGTTGTTGCGCCTATAGTCCTCTCCCATTGCATCCTTGTGCTTTTCCCGGAGATCAAACACATTACTTGGCTCACAAAATACCAAGATACTTGCAAAGAGCGTTCGTAGTTCAAATGGCATCATCCAATGAGTACCTTCAGTAAGACAATCATGCAATGTTTTGTCCGCTTCAATAAGGCCCCTTTTTTCTGCAGCTTCGCGAAAAGTCGGCGAGTGTGCCGAAAACCGTCCTTAGATCAGTGAAGGAGGTTGCACCAGCCACATTGTGTAGAAGAACACGGAGGTAATAACTCTCCCCTTCGGTGGATTGGCACCTACAACTCTTCCGACCTGTCTTAAAGCCTTTTGTGCCCTCCGAATCCATATTTTGCCCTGTGAGTCCCACCTATAGTACTCAGGAAAGTCTGGATACAATATACCACGGGCATGTTCAGATGTCCTGTTCTTTTCAAAGTAGGCTTTAAGCATCGACATTTCAACACCCGGACGATTAAGCACATGTCGAATACCCTCGCACCGCAAAATGATACCATGTGCATGCCGGAAGATGGAGCTGCAAGGCCAACACCGAAGGGGACCTATCACTTAAATCAAACCCATATTTCCTCCACAAGGCTTCGGAGGAGTTATCCATCTAGCATCCCTATATAGTTTGATCTCATCAATGTTTCCTTCATTACCCTCCTTGGCAACCTCTCTCACGGCAACAGATGCACGGTCATGACCCTTGTGAATGTACTTAAATAAATATTTGACGGACTTGATGCTCCCACATGCCTCAACATTTATGTGGCAATTGAACGGACGGAGGAGGTACGAGTTGTAAGGCACAACCCATCCGTTGTCAAGGTCATGCCCACGAACCTTCTCTTTTCTACCATCGTCACGCCGTCCGTAAACCGGGTATGAATCCTTGCCCCGTAATGTGGCATCACGAAAGGTCGTGGGTAATGGTTCTTGCATTCTTTACGGCCCTTTATGCATGGGCGATTGCGATTAAGTGATCCACAAGGCCCATGCATCATATGCTTTGTAACCATTTTATACGATTCTGGATATTTCTTCTTGTTTGGGAGCTCGGTGAGATTAGAAGATCATAATGCTCGGGCACTTGAGTTTATAGTTTCTTTCCATGATTAGCAAAAAATGTGCATGTGGTAGTCCCCTCTTCCGGAACTCAACAACATACACATGTGCGCGAACCTTTCCGAGAATGTCCTTTTTTAGCAACTTGTCCTTAAGCTCTTCCAATTTTGCCCTAAAGACCCGATCAATAAGGTCCGGACGGTCTCGTCTTTGTTTGTCCGGGGTACAGCTCACGCGTGATCTCTTCCCACTTTGGATTACATGTCATGGTTAGGAAGATGTCTGGTTTCCCAAACCTTCGCACCAGTGCCATGGCATCCAAGTACTTACGCCTCATGTCCCTCGGGCCTCCAATAAACGACGAAGGCATCACCGTACGCTTTCCAACCATTTCAGTTCTCCCCTCACCAGCATGCAGGCTATCAACCAATCCTTGGTAGAGGTCGGCCCTGATCTCTTTTTGATGATTACGTATGTAATCCAACCGAGAACTCTCAATTTTGATGTACGTGTCCACAGCAAATTGTTGGAAAAGGCGCTGGCCATAAATAATGGGATTGAAGATTCCCGGCCGTATCTGAAACTTATAACAGTAGTAGTCACGCACAGAAACACATAAGTTTCCTGGAGATTCTGCAAAAGTAACATGTTATTAGAGTTATTTCTATGACAACGTGGTTCCGTATACATGATAGTATAAGGAGAAATAAACCTGTTTCTTCTTCCTCGGTATTACTACGAGCCTTACGCAGGGCACGAGCCGTGTTGACATCCTCCATAGTAACACCTCTCTTTGGGATATCCATATGCCATCCAAGCTCACCCTTAGGGAAGAATAATGGATATGAAAGAGCATCGTAGCACCCATGGTATGATCGGATGCCATGCCTGCTCCTATCTTTTCCATGGAGAACAACACTATTTTGAAATTGGCCCAGGAGTTCACTACCCTCGATCCAAACAGCAGCCACCTCCTTAGCGATCGGCTCATTGTATGTCCTTTGGTCCAATCGTTGATCAAGATTAAGTTCGAGACAATAGTCATCAAGTTGTCCACCCTTGCCCCATACTTCTCAAATGTTGTGAGTACGGGTTGTGACGAAGGATGGCCACCAATCTGTCTATAACTTCTTTATCTTTTTGGTACTTCTCTTCTCGACACCTTCGGTAATGATACTCAAGGCTCAGATCATCATCATAGAAGTAAAGCTCAAGATGCCTAGGCTCCAAGCCCTCCTCTCTCCCAAATGACCTTATGTTGTGATACATCATGCCATGTGCACGGAAGGTATATATGCCGGTGTTCCTCATGTTAGCAGTAGCACCATCTAGACGACAATAGAGGGAAGTGAAAGAGAAGTGACCATTGAAAAACCTAATATTGCTACGAAAGTGCCTAGCATCTTCATCAGAGCTCGTATAAAGCCTTATGAGTTGGTCCGGTATCACTGGTTCATTCAGCTCGATCTTCCCGTTGCGGCAACAGAACCCAGGTGGTTCTTTCGGAAACCTCTTCGCATGACAGTGGTGGCAATTAGGGACATGTTTTAACACATGTGTCTCCGTAGGCATGTTACTGTACACCTTTTCATACGGGTCAGGTTCTTCAGGGATAGAAGTCCCGTCGTCCTCGGGAGTATCACTTTGGACATCATCATCATCCGATTCCTCTAATGAAATGACATGATCAAACAAAAAAGGTTAGATAACGTAGTGGATATTTAGGAAGGTATTTGGTTCGGTACAAATACCTTGCCCCGCAAATAGGTATCCCTCGTCTTCTTCCTCACCATCTTCAAATATGTCACCCTCGTCATCGTCTGTGATCACCACATTGCCATGTGACATTATAGTTTGGGTAACAATAAAGGAAAGAAAACACAGTAAAGAATGTTAAAAGTTGTGAGCATCACCGATCTCATCAAATAATGGTTGTTCAGGCGCAGATGATGCATTTTGATTGCTTGGTCCTGCGTTTTCTACATTTTGATTACTTGGTCCAATGTTTTCTGTCAACCATATAATGGAAAAGTAAGATAAAGGAGTGGATGTTCAGAAAGCTATTCGGTATTTTTTACAAATACCTTGGCCAGAGAAACATGTATGCCTCGTCCTCTTCCTCATCATCATCAAATATGTTGCACTCATCATCTTTTGTGATCGTCACCGTGCCATCGGATATTATAGGCGGGTAAAAATAAAGGAAAGAAAATGTCGTAAAGAAATTTTAATAATGGTTTTTTTTCCTTGGTCTAGCGTCTTTTGTTAATCACATAATGGACATGCATGGTTGAGATAGGAATAAAGTTGTTTCATGAGAAGGAATGAGAAAAGTGAGGCCATGTTATTTACCGTTGTTTGTCACGGTTGATTGTGGTAAGGGTGTATTTTCATCCGCATGTTCTCCACTCGTATGATCGGGAAATATATCACCGCAATCATCCTTATCATCATCATCATCATTAGTCTCATTTGTAGCTTGCGGGTAACGAATAGGTGTTGCTTTGCTGATTCTGGGATATCCCACTCACTGGGGCTTGTTCTGGGCCCATGAGGACCAGATGAGTTTGCAGTGGGCAACTCCGTCGTTGGATTAAAGAGTGGATTCTCCATTGCAATGGACTCACTATTTAAGGTATGTTTATGTGCCTCCCTAGAGCGGCTTGTAGTCGCTTTCATCGCCTTTTTTCGGGATGGAGCTTGATTGTAAAGCCTTTGTTGCTTGCGTCTTTGTTCCCGTTGGTCAGGTGTCATGTTTTCATATGCCATCCTCTTCCTTGCACGAGCAGAGATAACATGGTTCTGTCTGTCACGTGAATTGCTGGTGCACTGTGACTGTAGTTTACCATTGTCGACAACACACGATTGTATCGGCTGACATGCCACGTTCTTGTTTTCACCGGTGGTCCCATTGGTGTTTCTTCCAATGGTAGATTCAAACTCCTGACTACGACGCTTTCGTCGTGATTCTCGCAATCCTGGAGTTAGGTGCGCTGTATGGATAGTGTTAGATAGAAATGTCTCCGGGGTTTCATCTTGTTGTGGAGGTTTCGGTAGAGCTGCCTCGACGTAAATGGGTCTGCCACCGAAATCGGGGATCACCATTTCTTCCGATACCCTCGAGGAAGGCTTATCGCCAGGAGGGTGTAAAAGCTCTGGCTTCCATTGAGGGTTTGTCATGGCGATGGAGTCAGGATGCAAGTTGTTTTCACGGTGTTCTTTCATCCTCTTTCGATAGTTGTTGTCGGACTTTCTTGCACTCTCCTTCTTCTCTTGTGGTGTCTTAAATAATCTCTTTACAGCTCTAGCATCACGCCTCTTCTTTTGTAGTGCCTCCTTTGACACAGGAGACATTGCCGCATAACGTGCCCTATCCCTCCTACGCCTACGCTCACCCGGAGAGAGGGCTTGGTCATCCACAGTGATGGGTTCATCATCTCGACCTAAAATCCAGATCAGCAATTGGTGCTAAATTTTGGAATATGACAGACATCACACCAAACAAAATGCCCCGTTGAACATGGTTATGCTTTGACATAAATTTTAAGTGAGTTCCCATATTTTCATATTATGAGATCTTGCAGGCGCAAATTCATGTAATGCATAAGGACACTTCTATTTCTTTTAATCAGTTGAAGTTGTGACAAACAAAAAAATCACTATATTTGGGAAAGATGATATTAGTAAGTAAAAATCACCAGAAAAAAGGTCACAATATTAACAACACATTTACCGCCATCAATAGTTGGATCAACACAACTGTCATCTATGTCATTGTCGTTGGTCTCTGCATTGCTCAATACCCCACCACCGCCTACATGTAACAAACACATGGTGAAGATCACATCAAACATAAAGTCAACATAAATAAATGCATGATTTTTTGACTAACCAAGCAGGTCATTGTCTTGAGTCAAATGTCCCCTGTGGAGCCATTCATTCTCTTCATCTTCATCCATTGCTGCACTAACACCTGGTTAAATTAAATGTCACGTACCCATCAAAACATGCAATTATGAAAATAGTATATTGATACACAGTAACATAGTTTTCGGTCAACAGGATAGTATGTTCACCTTTGGATGGAGAATGGCTATGATTCCCTTGATTTGTGCCTATATCAAATAGTCCTGAACATTAGTCACCATCCGAGCCTAATTACTATACATCACCTCAAATAAATAGTACCTCCATGACATATTGTGTTTTCATGGGTCGACTCTTTCTTCTCCAAGCGCCTCTCTCGTCTCTTCCTGTTCAGCTCGTCCTTGTGTTCCTTTGGCATTGATGCATACCTCTGCATCCTCCGCTCATTATGATCCAAGACACCTGGCAAAACAACCAAAACACGTACAGATTACGCGAACAAAATTTACTGCTGAGTTGTGTAAAAGTGCTCTATCGAACCTTCATTTATATTGTTTGTGATGTCTCCAAGAGGGGTTGAAATTTCTCCTGTTCCCGAGGGATCCATCTCAATTCAGATCGCCTTGCTTGTATATGAAACCAAGTATGAAGTGTTGTAAGAACTCACGAATCAAAATCTAGTATGTGGCACATAAAATCAAGTAGTAGTAATAAAAAATCAGACAGAAGATGCGACTGCATTCTTCAGCTATTATTCAACTATTCTTCAGCTGAACATAACATGTTGATCAACATATCCAAAATATAGCCGATACATGTTGCTCGACAAAAATGCCTTGCTGATCCATGTGCATACCCTCCCTCGGTGGTGAAACAATTGGACATCCGAATTTTGATTTGGCCTTCATAGTGTCGATTGTAGGTGCAAGGTTTTAGTCTTTATGAAGTGTATACAAGACTATAGTCTATAGGTGCAAGATTTTAATATATATTGATTAGCATACCTTCTAATCTTCATCTGAACCTAATGGAGACCCTGAAACAAAGGTTCATGAGGCTAAGATACTATCAATAACCCAAAAGTGATGCTGAAGTTTTTTCCTCTTTAGATTAGTGTACTGCAACTTCAATGCTTGTCTTAAATTATTATGAGTTAAAAACTTAAAGTATACCTTTGTGCTACTGCATACCTTCACTTTAAACTGTCCAAAGACTACACAATGACATTGGATATATTCATATTTATAGTGGCAATGAGGCTGTCATAGTTCCAATATACCTTAACCTGCCTTAGCTAGATCCACGAGTTTCGCTATTTCTATGTCTAATTATTTGAATGCAAGAGGTTACCTATTTATTGTATATATTTCCTCACTTTTATGATGTCAGTTAAGAAAAATATCCCCTGCTGTAGTCATAGCAGCTCATGTGCAACCTACAAGTATGTCCTGCGCAACCTACAAGTATGGTGGCTCCCTCCATGGACCGCGCGGCAACACAGCGCATGTGTTTCTAGTACTAACCTAGATTGGAGTAGCATAAACATAGACTGTTGCTATAAGTTCGGAAGCTAAGAATACCAAAACTAAGCAAAATGCAGTAAAGCACAAGCACATGGATCGGCCATCAGGCACACTTTCACACAGAGCATCATAGCATCAAAAGCCGTTCGCATCCTACCACAATAGCAACAGAGCAAAGTGGAGGAGACAAGCAAAGGCACATGCGAGCGAGTGGGCGGACGGGGAAGGTGGAGTGGAGGACGGAGCGGACGGGGAACAAGCCAACGAGCACCCGGATGTACCGAATCGGTGGAAGTGGAAGGGGTTGCAGCCGCTGAACGGCACAGCGCCGCTGTTTCCCCTTCTCTGAATCGGCGTTCTGGGCACACGGGGAGATGCAGGAGCATGAATTTGTCCACGCGCAGCTGCCGCCGCTTCTCCCGCGCGCAATCCGCTCCGTGCCCCAGCGTGAGGAACCCTGATTTCGCTCACGCGCGCAGCTGCCGCCGATTTTCCGCGCGCGCAACTCCGCGGCAGTCCGTTTTTGCCGCGCAGAGGACCCAAATCCAATCGATTGACGTCCGCCTGGGCGGAAAAAATGACGCCATCCACGACCTAGGCGACGATTTCGAACGCCATACGCAAGGAACTTGTGGCGTCCGTCTCGCCAAGGAGGGACGAGAAGAGGGGGCGGGCGGGCGCATGTACCGTGGGTGGCGACGCCCGGCTCGGATCGTTGGACGACGGTGAGGACGGCGGGGAGAGACAGGCGGATCGACGATACGAGGGGGAGCGAGACGTGCGCGGCGAGGTGGGCGAGTTATGCGGGAGCGGGGCGGAGCGGAAGGAGGCGGACGCACGAACGACCGCAAAATGACGTACCAAGTTTTTCTCGTAACTTCATTCTTTTTAGTTGTAGAGATATTATTATACTATATTACCGCTTTTATGTGGTCTTGGCCTGTCGACCCGTGCGACTGGATGTCAACGAATCTGGATGTGCAGAGTTGATGTGTGTGAGGGCCGGACCGGGGAGGCGGGGCCACGTGTTGTGGGGTCGCGGGAGGCTGCTATTATTTGTGCCGCGGGTATATGCGACATGGACCGACCCTATTATTTGTGGATGATTGTGATGATCTCTCAACAATGAGCAAGCTCTCTTCGGACGATGAGTTAGTCTTCTCCTGGCAATGATCGAGTGATCCTATGGCATGGGTGATTTCAATGGTAATGCTAGGTATGACTAAATATGTCATGGTTGCTTTGACCATTTAGTAATTGATATCGTTAGAAAAATAATAGCAAAGTAATATATATATATATATATATATCATGATTGGAGATAAACCTTTTTAGAGTTCTTTAGAGGACAAGCCGGTTTAAAGAGTCAAACAAGCAAATTTCATTATTTAATCACAAAGGGAGATGTGGGTCTCGTGGTGAGATATCTTGGGTTCAAATCCCTGCATAGCCAATTTCTATTTATTGTTTCTCTAACACTTTACCTCCTTCGAAGCTACTTTTTTTCTTTTTTTTTAGAAACTCCTTCGAAGCTACTACGTGGTACTACCTGCGGTAAGGTGCAGGGGGCTTAATTTAACTAGTCCGCGAAGGAGGAGCTCTCAATCCGATGCTTCGTGCAACGTGCTCCTATCTGGGCCGCGTGAGCGAGGCCGCCGCTGGAGAGGGGAGGTACTTGGGCCGTACCTCAAGAAGCAGCCCACGAGGTGAGTCCGTTGCCAGCGCATGCCGATGCACAACGGCAGCCACAATGGGAGGCACATCAATGCTGTTACATTACACTAGTTAAGTGCCCGTGCGTTGCTACGGGCTTACAATCGAATAACATAGTAAGCAAAAACTGTACGATGAGTCTACAATAAGCATAACAATTTTGATGCACTAAACTTTTTGTTCAATCACTAAGATTCATCAAACATGATCATGCACTCATGCTATATAGATTGACAACTTCATTTACAAATGTTGGGCATACGAAGGCCATATATATGATAAAATTCGTATAATCATCAACCTAAATGACCGAATCATGTAAAGAAAAAATATTTCTAGTCATGTTATGTTGCTACCCATGAGTCATAACAATTTTCTACATGACACCATCGATATCCGCTGCCAAGTGATGTTGATGTCACCTCAAGAAAATGTAACAACTGATCCTAAAAGAACTGTATCTGCACATACAACATTGCCGATGGAGATGATCCCTGTGCTGTATGATTGCCTAGATGGCTCATGTGTTTCTTTGCAAGAAGCTATTAACACAACATATCATGATCAATTCCAGTACCCTCAACACATTCTCCTTAAAAGTGTGGTGACACAAAGAAAAAAACAAAATTTTCTATCATACAAATCAGCTACACTGAGTTCAAAGGAAACACAATATGTTTATGTTTTTTTACCTCGCAATATGTTTCGGACACTCCGACAAAAGTAGGCATTAATTATCATGACAAACTGCATCATATCAAAAGTACTATACTAAAAACTAATGGACTACTGCTACCAATCTAATAAGCAATACTGAGTTTGTTTGTCACTCTAACTACTACTGTTAACACCGAGAGGTGCTATGCTTTGCTAAAAATAATCACTGGTGTACTCATCCTCTATCCACATTGCCAAGAAAAAAACTCTGAGACTCCAAATTCATATACTTGGAAGCATAGACTAATAAAGTGACAAAGATCAGATATTCAGATCAAACTAAAATGAGTTGTCATACCTGAAGAGAAGTAACCTGACACTAATTTCAGCAGGTTCACTCTGTGTCATACCAATGTTGCCTGCACAAGACAAAGTACCATTGATTACAACATATAAAATGTAGCTCAGGATATCTTAAATGTAGCTCAGCACTTGTACACTTCTTCTTCAGCACTTGACTTGTACACTTCTTCAGGGGTATAGTAAAAACAATCCTGCTAAAAACACAGTTGAGCTCACATCTATTGACCTTAATGTTTACTGTGAACTCCTACTATCCTAGCCAAATTCTTTCAGCTGGTCCTTCTAATTAATAAATTATTCAGGGGATTTAACATTAAGAGTGTACTAAAATCAACACATCTGTAAATCCTACAACTAAAAAAAGGAAGACACATACTGACCTGAAAAAGCTAATCTTTCCCGCCAGGTTTATAGATTCGAATTCGAGATCCATATGAAAAAATATTATCATCTCGCAGATGATATCAAGGATGTTCTCACAACACACCTTAGCTGAAACGGATTCTTTGCAACACTGGAAATTGAATCTTAATTCTACTTAAAGCATATCTTGGCTGAAAATGCTAATTTGGACAGCACAGGAACATATCAAAGAAAAACTAAAAGCATATATGAATACCACTAACTGCTTGCTCGGCAAGCGACATTAATGCACGAACAAGCAGAGGCATCACATACATGGAATCAAAGGCTAGGGTGACCGAGGGACAAGGGCACCATGGAATCGATGTCGAGCCCAATGTTACACAAGCACGGGGGCATCTTACCGGTCCAAGTCTTCGGATATTAAGATGTTGTTGTTCGGGTAAACCGAGTTTCATTTCATTTCTCCGGATCCGAAAAACGCAAAATTGTATAAGTTACATTTCACCTAACTTCTACAAACAGCCTATTAAAATAATACCATCCACTTCACATTATTGATATGATAACGGTGTTCATACCATGTCTCTAAATTGGACCCCGATGTGCGGTACATTCGTTCCGTGAATATCATTTCCAGCGGGGCCTCTCTTGTAGTAGTTCTTCCCAATCCAGTGTGCACTGCCAAGAGATCAAATGATTATGTGTTGTGCACACAAACATACAACTCGGAAGGTCAAAATAGTCTCTAACATCTTTTCTAACATATAGTTCAAATGCCTAAAGAGGGGGCTTGAACACCCTCCCCTAAAGGGAAAAGCGCCACTTTAATGTATGCCAAAGGTTACATTTCATACCATCACTCCATAACTAACATGAAGGCAACAAGTTTGGAACAAGCACCGAAAAAGTCCAGAGAAGTAGCAAAAGATTTCTCACCTTAAGAGCATGTGAAAATCCAGATTGATAGACGGAATTCCTCGCAATTTCACATAAATCACAAGAACCGAGTTTCCACAACTGAAAAAACATCAAAATGGACATGAGTTCTTGATGCTTTTGTGCATATAGGTGCAGCGAGTTACCTAGCATATTCCGTGTCTATGTGTGTTTTGCGAAGATGCATGCTGAAATCACTTGTATGCACATACACATGTGCACAACTCTTATCTTGCATGTGTGCATGGACAAGCTGCAGAACGAAAAGAGGGACATAGGAAGTACCGAAGCAGCAATGCTGTATTCTTCCACCAATGGTTCTTTTGTCGGTGAATTTGCAACGGATCATCCGTAGACAATGAGACATTCGAGACCTCGTTGCAAGAACATTGGGAAAGGGTTGCGATGATAATCAAGAAACAAGGAGTTGTTGCTCAATGGGGACATTGCTAAACCAATCCGATAAAATTGAAAGTAAAAAGTTAGAAAGAAGAACATTTAATAATCGAAACGAAAGTAGAAGGGCGGGTCAATGTCACACAAGGTGCGACCAAACATGGAGACAACATTCAATGAATTCGTTTGGTTGGTGGGCGATGGTCGGTGCCGATTTGTTCGATAGAAAAGTACCTCTTCGGGCCGATTCTTTGGTGGCTGGTTTGTTCCGAGAGAAAAGTACTTTTGGGCCGGGTGGGCGATAAGCCGAACGAACAAAGCCGAACTAAGAAGAAATACAATTATGCGGCCTAATAATATTAAATGACGATTCAACATGTGGAGCCGAGCCTGTTCTAATGACATTAAGAAAGAGATTCCCCGAGTATGAATATGTGGACTCCATTTATCATGCCATCTACCGCCACTAACAAGTGTTTTAAACATTAAAATTATCCCCAAAACACATCTTGACCATTAATACCGACTATACTATATGTATAAAACCCACCAAGTACGAGAATGTTGTTTATGATTCACCCAAAAAAATGTTGTTTATGATTTATGGAAGTACTACCCAAAGATTAGAAAGTTCACCTATCCTAAAACCCTAGTTATTTTTATCCGGATGAAACATGTCACAACCGAAGTAAATGCCGGCGAATGCATATAGAAAGCCCCCGGAATCATGTTGGGTTATGGAATTTGGTAGCCTATTACCCGACCAAGGTAGTACAAGTACCGAAGCACGGAGACTTCCTTAAATTGATTGCATGTGATATGTTGTGACAAAGAAGAAATGTCGCGACTAAGTGATCAACATCTCCGGCCGCATAAGCATACCCATTAGACCAAACACGAGACCGGACTTACGAGAGAGGAACCCGGAATAGAGTTTACCTCCCCGGCATGTGGACGGAATTTTATAGTAGTCATCCCCTTTGACTCACGCAACTTGAAATTGAAAAAAAAGTGTTACTTCTCGACAAATATGGAGAGGATTAGAGTAAGAAGGGTGATATAATCACCTTATTTAATGTGTATAAGTTAGCATAGCGATAGTACGCATAATATGAAAATGCGGGGTTGAAAACATTAGTCCATTGTTCGGTGTGGGCATGTGCTTAGTTGGCCGCCTTTACGGTTTGCTTTCATCATCAACCGGATCCAACCCTACAACTCGCAAGGTGCATAAACAATCAATCTAAAGTTCCCGAAATAAATTCATGAGCACATTCTTTTACGAAGAATAGCGGCATGGACCTCCTCACGGACTCGGCCCCGGCCGGTTGCGGTGTTAGCCTTCTTGGCGACGCGGCGTTTGGACGGCTCGACGGCGACGCGGGGGTCCTCGGCCACCGCCTCGGGGTCCCGGCGCCGCGGACGGCGAGTCCTCGTAGGAGTAGGGG
Organism: Cenchrus americanus; assembly: GCA_947561735.1. Lineage (NCBI taxonomy): Eukaryota > Viridiplantae > Streptophyta > Magnoliopsida > Poales > Poaceae > Cenchrus > Cenchrus americanus. The sequence goes on along the minus strand of OX387240.1, from coordinate 2,855,980 downwards.
AAGCCGTGCTTGTGCTTGAGGCGCTCGTTGCGACGCGCGGAGTAGAGGTCGTAGAGCCCGCCGCGCACAAAGAGCGGGCCGGCGGCCGCCGTGCCCGCGGCCCCGGCCACCGCGGCGAGGTTGAGCGCCACGAGCTCGTCGTGCGCGTTCGCGCCGGCGGGGAGGAGGTTCTCCTTCTCGGCGGCGAACCCCGCCGTGGGCGTGGACGGCGCCGCGGCGGGGAGGAGGTTCTCCTTCCCGGCCGGCGCCCATGCGGGGGCGACGCCTCGGCGGCGGCGGGGAAGTCGAGCTTGGCGCGCGTCTTGGGCGGGGAGCGCCGCCGCGGCCATGGCGTACGCGCGGACCGGGCTCGGCTCGAAGCGGACCGGCGACGGGAGCGCGGAGATGGAGGCGCGCATGATGGGGCTCGTCTCGAGGCGGGCCGACGACGGGAGCGCGGAGACGGAGGCGCGCATCGGGCTCGGCTCGAGGTGGATCGGGGACGGGATCGCGCAGATGGACGCGCGCATCGGGGCCGCCGCCTTCTTCATCGACCCTGGGGAGTTTTAGAAGGAACGCGCATCAGATCTACCCCCGTCGTCGACCGTCGCTGACGAATCGAAAACCAAGCGGCGAACGAAAGGGGGATGAGGGAGGGATGGGGATCGGGGAGGCGCCCGTGCACGCGGCGTCTTCACGGAGGAAGCCGGCACCGGCGGCGGCGGGACACGCGGTGCGGGCGCGGGCGGAGGCGGCGCGGGGAGACGGCGAGCGGTGGGCGGCGATCCATGGCGGGTCGCGCGGTGGTAGTTGCTTGCTCGGGCCGGCCTCGGTTCTCGGGTTGGGGGATTTGGGGAAGACGATGTGGGGGCGAGGCGAGGAGGTTTTCAAGCGGAGGGGCATGCGGGGGCGGTCCCAAATCGGATAACGACGATAACATTCCGCTTTTTTTAGTTGTAGGATAGGTGCGGCGGTTACCTAGCATATTCGTGTCTATGTGTGTTTGCGAAGATGCATGCTGAAATCACTTGTATGCACATACACATGTGCACAACTCTTATCTTGCATGTGTGCATGGACAAGCTGCGAACGAAAAGAGGGACATAGGAAGTACCGAAGCGGCAATGCTTGTATTCTTCCACCAATGGTTCTTTTGTCGGGTGAATTTGCAACGGATCATCCGTAGACAATGAGACATTCGGACCTCGTTGCAAGAACATTGGGAAAGGGTTGCGATGATAATCAAGAAACAAGGAGTTGTTGCTCAATGGGGACATTGCTAGACCAATCGATAAAATTGAAAGTAAAAAGTTAGAAAGAAGAACGTTTAATAATCGAAACGAAAGTAGAAGGGCGATCAATGTCACACAAGGTGCGGCCAAACATGGAGACAACATTCAATGAATTCGTTTGGTCGGTGGCCGATGGCCGGTGCTGATTTGTTACGATAGAAAAGTACTTTTTGGCCGATTCTTGGTGGCCGGTTTGTTCCGAGAGAAAATCTTGCTTGGTCGGTGGCCGATAAGCCGAACGAACAAAGTTGAACTAAGAAGAAATACAATTATGCGGCCTAATAATATTAAATGACAGATTCAACATGTGGAGCCGAGCTTGTTCTAATGACATTAAGAAAGAGATTCCCCGAGTATGAATATGTGGACTCCATTTATCATGCCATCTACTGCCACTAACAAGTGTTTTAAACATTAAAATTATCCCCAAAACACATCTTGACCATTAATACTGACTATACTATATGTATAAAACCCACCAAGTACAGAATGTTGTTTATGATTCACCCAAAAAAATGTTGTTTATGATTTATGGAAGTATTACCCAAAGATTAGAAAGTTCACCTATCCTAAAACCCTAGTTATTTTTATCTGGATGAAACATGTCACAACTGAAGTAAATGCCGGCGAATGCATATAGAAAGCCCCTGGAATCATGCTGGGTTATGGAATTTGGTAGCCTATTACCTGACCAAGGTAGTACAAGTACTGAAGCACAGGAGACTTCCTTAAATTGATTCCATGTGATATGTTGTGACAAAGAAGAAATGTCGCAGCTAAGTGATCAACATCTCCAGCCTGCATAAGCATACCCATTAGACCAAACACGAGACCGGACTTACGAGAGAGGAACCTGGAATAGAGTTTACCTCCCCGGCATGTGGACGGAATTTTATAGTAGTCATCCCCTTTGACTCACGCAACTGGAAATTGAAAAAAAAGTGTTACTTCTAGAAGGGTGATATAATCACCTTATTTAATGTGTATAAGTTAGCATAGCAATAGTACGCATAATATGAAAATGCGGGGTTGAAAACATTAGTCCATTGTTCGAGTGTGGGCATGTGCTTAGTTGGCCGCCTTTACGGTTTGCTTTCATCATCAACCGGATCCAACCCTACAACTCCGCAAGGTGCATAAACAATCAATCTAAAGTTCCCGAAATAAATTCATGAGCACATTCTTTTACGAAGAAGAGCAGCATGGACCTCCTCACGGACTCGGCCCCGTCGGTTGCGGTGTTAGCCTTCTTGGCGACGCGGCGCTTGGACAGCTCGACGGCGACGCAGGGGTCCTCGGCTACCGCCTCGGGGTCCAGCGCCGCGGACGGCGAGTCCTCGTAGGAGTAGGGGGAAGCCGTGCTTGCGCTTGAGGCGCTTGTTGCGACGCGCGGAGTAGAGGTCGTAGAGCCCGCCGCGCACAAAGAGCGGGCCGGCGGCCGCGTGCCCGCGGCCCGGCCACCGCGGCGAGGTTGAGCGCCACGAGCTCGTCGTGCGCGTTCGCGCCGGCGGGGAGGAGGTTCTCCTTCTCGGCGGCGAACCCCCGCCGTGGGCGTGGACGGCGCCGCGGCGGGGAGGAGGTTCTCCTTCCCGCCGGCGCCCATGCGGGGGCGACACCTCGGCGGCGGCGGGGAAGTCGAGCTTGGCGCGCGTCGTGGGCGGGGAGCGCCGCCGCGGCCATGGCGTACGCGCGGACCGGGCTCGGCTCGAAGCGGACCGGCGACGGGAGCGCGGTGATGGAGGCGTGCATGATGGGGCTCGTCTCGAGGCGGGCGGCGACGGGAGCGCGCGGAGACGGAGGCGCGCATCGGGCTCGGCTCGAGGTGGATCGGGGGACGGGATCGCGCGGATGGACGCGCGCATCGGGGCCGCCGCCTTCTTCATCGACCGTGGGGAGTTTTAGAAGGAACACGCATCGGATCTACCCCCGTCGTCGGCCGTCGGCCGACGAATCGAAAACCAGCCGGCGAACGAAAGGGGGGATGAGGGAGGGATGGGGATCGGGGGGAGCCCCGTGCACCGGCGGCGTCTTCACGGAGGAAGCCGGCACCGGCGGCGGCGGGACACGCGGTGCGGGCGCGGGCGGAGGCGGCGCGGGGAGACGGCGAGCGGTGGGCGGCGATCCATGGCGGGTCGCGCGGTGGTAGTTGCTTGCTCGGGCCGACCTCGGTTCTCGGGTTGGGGGATTTGGGGAAGACGATGTGGGGGCGAGGCGAGGAGGTTTTCAAGCGGAGGGGCATGCGGGGCGGTCCCAAATCGGATAACGACGATAACATTCCGCTTTTTTTAGTTGTAGGATTTTAAAGCCGGAATATCTGTAAAGGCCCAGCTGTTTTGTAGGTCCCAACCCATGCATGTACATTTTTGAATGGGCCAAACACAATTTTCGTGTAAACCTTACCAGGCTCAGTTTAGATTATTCAAATGGGCTCCAGCTCAATTTTCATGGACCTTATCAGGCTCAATTATTTGGTGGATCTAATCAGACCCATTTTTCAATTTCATGTGGGCTAATTACACCTATTTTCAATACACATTACAGCACATCCACAAAACCGTATCAAAATAAACACATTGACTACATCATCAACCAAATAGGTCACTTAGCCATAGCTTGTTCAAAGCAAGTAACAGAAAAATTAGTTCCATGAAGTTCAACTCAAACCACATGGCTCACGTATCAGCCAAGTTAACATCCAGGTACTAAGACATGCTAAGTCTAACAGCTAACAGTGAGCCAACAACTGAAATTAGCCGAGTGTTACAGCTAATTAGAAAATATAGAGATAGAAAATCATATTTGTTCCTTGCATATGGTCCTTAACCTGAAAAGAGCACATTGTAAAAATGTCAGACATTCGGTCAGCAGATTTGAGATAAAAAGGAATGCGGATCCAATGGACTGCTACCAACCTATAATAGCAAGCAATAGATCCAAGTTATTAGTGGAATTTATACTATCAAATTTGAACATGTTAATAATCTCAGCTTTACATGGAAAACTAGAAAACAGAGTAGTTATTAATCAACAGAAGTTGATATTGTATTGCTTGGAATTCCCAAATGGCAAAATACTTTTTATCAAATAAAGCAGGTAAATATTTCAGTGGGTTCTTACTTTTTGATTTGTCTCCATAAAAAACAGAGTAGTTCACTACTCCTACCATGCAAACACATTTGACGAGTGATTTTTCTAAAAAAACAATAAATAATTAATGGCTATTCTGAGGAACAAGAACTTATAGCATAGGATGAAAAATCAAAGGTTCTGGATTTACAGAGTTTACAGCTTCCACTGGATCGCACTGGATCAATATACACAGTATAAGAATCCTCATAAGCTAGAGTGGTGGTATAATTGAAAAGTAGATATTCTGGCTAGCTTACAGATTCCTGTTTACACAACATCAGGCATCAAAACATTGTATGTGTCGCTCTTCTTCTTTCAAAACATCTTTTTGAACTGAATTTGTATCTTTCAGCTTTGAATTTAAAACGATAAATCAAACAGAGTCACAAACAATGCCCTACGATAGCAATAAGTCAAGCCCAAGGCAAGTTTATTAGCTTCCGTCACTAACCTTCAGTGTCATGCTGTACAAGGTGTCCAACTATGCCCATGAGGCTATCCATCAACTCATGTTCTTGAATCTTTCCTTGATTTGCCTACACAATAGAACTGTGTTATGGACAGCTAAAGTAACCACAGAGTAGCCGAGAGGATTCTACATTGCTTGAGTTTGAGTAAGAAATCGAAATACTAACAATTTGTATTTAGTACAAATAAAAGAAAGCTGCACTGGCTGAATATTGCCTAATAGCAGTGCCACAGGATTTTTGAAGAACAATTGTTCAATAATTTAGAACTTTAGAGAAAGCAAAACTCCATAAGACAATGCATGCATATATGGAATGCAGCCACGACATTCGAAGTTCAGAGGTGAGTATTCATGCTTGAACCATGACATACCGATAACATTGTAACCTTGGCAAGCTTTTGCTTTACTTGTGGCAACCGCTTTTAACTGATGCCTGACCAATTGGATCTCCCTCATTGATATCAATTATTGGTGGTCTATCTGCAAGGAGAGTTTCAAGCATCTGAAATTACTTCCAGCACTAGTTTGTCTACAGAAAAACTCCAGCACGTCAGAGGAATACTGTAACTCACATTGGCAACAATCTTCTGGAGATCACGAATAGCTCGCTCGAGCCTGGTGCCTTTGGGTTTAGTACCTGAACCCTCCCTACCAACAATTGGGTGCTGAAAACAGCAGAAAATGATGGGTTAGAAGCTTAGAATATGTCAATCTTTGGTGATGCAGGTAAATAGAACATGAGTATATGAGAAAAGGGTCGAAAGCTAGGGTTCGCGAGGCGTACTTCCGTTGTGCCCGGTGATGAAGTTGATGTGCTCGCCGAGCTCGATGTGGAGGCCGGAGTGAAACAGGAAGTTCTCCAGGCGGCTGCGGGAGATGGTCCCCACCGCCATCGCCCTCCTCTCTCCGCTTTCCCTTGCCGTAGCAGCGAGGATGGCCCGTACCACCTCGGCGCCGCGAGATCCCCGCCCCCAACAGCTCCGGGGTTGTTCTTGGGATTTGATGGAAACGACGGAGGGGAAGGGTGGTGGTGGCGGCAGCGCAGGGGAATGGTGGTGGCGCGGCAGTGGCGGAGGGGAAGGGTGGTGGTGGTGGCGGCGGCGGCGGCACAGGGGAAGGAGTGGGAGCCTGGGGGCGTGTTTGATGTGTGTGGCCTGCAAGACCTGGCCGACGAGCCAGGCTGGCCTGGTTCTCCATGGCTCATCCTCTTGTTTGATTTCTTTGTTCAATTTAGAATTGTGTTTGATTTAGGACAGAAATGGGTAGGATGACCTTGTATCAACGCTGGGGTGAAGTTACTCTCAGCCTTTTTGACATTGCATCGAACAACTGCTCGGAAGCCGGAGCTCCTGTGCCACCGCCGTCGTGCCATCCTCGCCTCGCCGCTGTGGCTCCTCCTGCCTCCGCAGATGCCAAGTCGCACCGCTCCTCCGCAGATGCGCTACCGCGCCGTCCGGTGAAGGGAGTCGGCGCGGGAGGAGAGAGAGCGACGGGAGTGGGGGAGGTGGCCGGCGCAGAGGAAGAGGTGGGGCGCGCGGCGCCCCGGCTCGCTTGTTGTCGCCGAAGGGGAGGGAGACGTGAGGTCGCGCCTCGCCTCGCCGTCACCATGGAGCCGCCGCCGGGAGCTCGTCGTCGTCGCCCCCGCCTTGCTCCCACCGCCGGCGGAGTCTTCGAGGCGCGTCACGGCCGTGGACCCCGAGGCGGCCGCCGCCCGATCCGCCGCGCCCCCGCCCCCCGCCCCCCACCTCGCGGGAGGAGAAGCGGCGAGGGCACCAAGGAGGCACGCGCGCTTCGAGCTGCGGATCCGGTCGCCCCCCGGATCTCCACCCGTCCGCCATCATCACTGCGCGCACCCACGGACGGCACCCGCCACCGACGCCCCCGCTCTCCGGTGCCGGCGGCTCGCCGCGCCCCCGCTCACTCCCTATTCCCGCGCGCGAAAGGGTGCGAGGAAGGGAGCGGGGGCGGCCGCCGAGCTCCGAAGAATTGGAGAAGCCGGCGACCGACGCGAGGAGCTGCGGCTTCTTAGCACGGCGCGGCGGCGGCGCGCGGCCGCGCGGCGTCCGCACGTGGTTGCTCCCGCGAAGCTCGACCCGATCGTCGGCATGGACGACTCGCCGGCGGCCTCCGTCGCCGTCGCCGCCGCGCGCCGTCCTCGACGTCGCCGAGGTCCCCGTGGTGGGTGAGATAGAGGGGAGGTATCGCTATCCTCTCCCGCGGCTCGCGCGAGCACGGGCCAAGGTTGGCTCCAGAAAAACGAAATCCAGGAGCGTAGGCCGGGAGCCAGGAGAGAGAAGGTTTTTTGCTTTGTGGGAGCCTGGCCCAGGAACAGTGAATGAGAATCGAACACGCGAAAGTGGCTCCGGTAGGCTTGGCTGGCCAAATTTGGCCCATATCAAACACGCCCTGGGACTCTGATTCTGTGGTGGCGGCGGAGGGGAAGGGTGGACCGGATGGGGGAAATGAATGGATTCTCTTGGCCGATGGGATTTTACCAAATTGCCCTCAACTTGAAGCCAGATACACTAGGCGTGTTGAGCAAACATGTCATATCACTTGAAATTTTTTGGTGATACCCCACACGTTGCTGCGAGAATTTTTTAAACAAAATTTTAAGGTGAAATGTGAAAGTAGTGACACCAAAGATATTATATGGCAATATTCGTTTGTAAACTCATTATATATGAAATCATGTTATTTTGTTGAGAGTGAATCATTCTAAAATCATCAGCATGAATTTTGTGGTGTGATATACATGCTATAAGGCACAGAAAATCGATTGAAGACATAAATATGTGATTTAGTGGATGATGACATGGCGTATATTGGATGGTGACATGACACATAGTGGATGATGACATGGAATGCTTGCATGTTGAGAGAAATCCAACCATGACTTGTAGTGGGTCTCACCTATATAAGTTTTATAGATAACATAATTTTGGTGGCCGCTTGTAGAAATATAAATAGTGATTAAAATAGGTTCAATATTTAAAATAAAATAAATAAAAGTTTGGTGGTCACTGGTCACAAGCTTGTTTGAGGGCCAAAACAAATTCAAATAAAAAATCTGTCAACTACAAAGTTTCGTAACTTTTTGAGACCTACAACTTTTATATTGGTTGTTTCTCCATCCGAGGTCGTTTACGAAAATTTAAATTTCAACTTTGAACTCTTTCAAACCATGTTATCGTTGACAATATGCTTTCAAATTGAAAACTTGCCAACTACAAAGTTTCATAACTAGTCGAGATCCACAGCTTTCGTATTGGTCGTTTCTCCATCCAAGGTCGTTTACGAAAACCCAAATTTCAAATTTGAACTCTTTCATACCATGTTATCGTTGAAAAGATGATTTCAAATTGAAAACTTGCCAAAACTACAAAGTTTCATAACTAGTCAAGATCTAAAACTTTTATATTGGTCTTTTGTTCATACAACATAGTAATGATACAAATGTTCATAAATCATATACATCTCTCTTCTACTTTCATGAAACTAGATGAGAGATATAAGATCTACGAACAGTTTTATTACCATATGGATAATACATTGTAAATATAACCTAACATACATAAAAACTGAACCAAATGAAAGAGCGTGATTTTAGAAAGAGTAAAAACTACTATCTTACTCTAACCATTGGAGGAGGCCTGGTGCTGCTTATCGACTTTGATTTTTTGTTGATTACATTGATAGTTTTAGAGTTTGAGATTGTCGATTACATTAATAGTTTTAGAGTTTCAAACGCGTACTACATAGTGGAGAAGTCAAGTTTATGGTCCATAAACTTTTCATGAAAAACTTAGATAGTTTTAGTAAAGTTGATGGATACATTGTTCTTGTTCATAGAAGTATATCTCTCTCACATAGTTCCTTGCAACTCATATAAAAACATTGAGCTACACAAAATTTTTGAACTCTTAAACACCACAAATCTGAACAAAACACTATGAAAATTAACCGGAGCAAAGATTTTCAGTTTCAACATTTAGGATGAGCAGTATCAACATTCCGTGTTTTTACATTCAGCATTGCTAGTGTAAATTTTCAATATTCCACTGTACAGTCTGAACAATTACAACATTTTCAATTCTCAATTGCTGAAAATATTTAAAACGTTTGTTAAACCAGTGCTTTAATGATGTTGAATCAGTGCTGCCAAAATGTTATATATTTGACTGTTTTTATCATGTCCTAACCTAATTGGCCCTTGGTGGGCTTTAAAGATAAAGTGCTTATCCATCTTCCACAAGATGGATAGGAGCCCCCGCATAAAGGCCGCTAATGGATTGGATAATGGGGTTAAATGGTAGACAAAAATGCAGAAATGGATTTAACCTTTCCAGTTGTCCATTTCAACATTTCATGTGTATATTTCTGACATTTGTAGTTTGTAGTTTCAAAATTTGAAGAGAAACCCCTGGGAATCAGGCTGCGGTAGGCGTGTGGGCTGCAGGCCGCACTTGTGGGCTTTGCTGTGCTGCATAAAGGCCACTAAGGGCTTGCATAATGGGTTTAAATGGTAGACAAAAATACGGAAATGGATTCAACCTTTTTATTTCTCTATTTCAAAATTTTGTTTCTATTGCTCTGACATTTGTAGTTTGTAGTTTCAAAATTTGAAGAGAATCCCTGCGAATTGGGCCGTTGTAGGCGCGTGGGCTGCAAGCCGCACTTGTGGGCTTTGCTGTGCTGCATAAAGGCCGCTAATGGCTTGGATAATGGGTTTAAATGGTAGACAAAAATATGGAAATGGATTCAACCTTTTCAATTGTCCATTTCAACATTTCCTGTTTGTATCTTCGACATTTGTACTTTTCAGTTTCAACATTTGAAGAGAAACCCCTGCGAATCAGGTCGCGGTAGCCATGTGGGCTGCACGCCGCACTTGTGGGCTTTGTTGTGCTGCATAAAGGCCGCTAAAGGCTTGGATAATGGGCTTAATTGGTATAAAAAATAAGGAAATGTATTCAACATAGTTAATTGTCTATTTCAACATTTTGTGTATGTAATTTTCATATTTGTAGTCTGCAGTTTCAACATTTGTAGAGAAACCCCTACGAAACTCAACTGCGAGTCTACAACCCTGTTCTCGCCGAGGAAGAAGTCCCTCACATTACTGTTTAACATTGCCAACTCGAAGTTTAAACATTTTTAGTATGAACTTTCAACACTTGGTTTTTCAGATTCAACATTTTGAAAGTCGAATGTTGAATTTGTTCATAAAAAATATTGAATGTGGTGGCACAAAAATATGGAAAGGTGGTCCCACAAAAACATTAGAAGCGGGACCCACCATATCCATGTCTTTCCTTTTGAAAAGTTTGTGACATTTAGTTGTTAATTTTAATGACGAAATGAAGTTCGTCACGACTTTGACATTGACTAGTTGGTGACGATTTCTAGTTGGGCTTAGTGACAAACACCTAATTTTTGTCACTAAGTTCTACTAACCTGAATAGAACGTCAAAAAACAGTACGACATAGTGACGAATAGATCTAATGTCACCAGGTTTTTGTGACAGAAGGTCCATTCTCTTGTAGTGAATGCAAGTTAACTCTCCCAGAGCCACCGATCCGTACAAGTTTTTTGGTCGGGTCCTCCAATGGATGGCTGATTGCTGGAGATGAAAGTGCTGAGCTGCTCCTTCTCAATCCACTTAGGGCTGTTTTGGCAGCAAGGGCTAATTATCCCTGGGTTTTTACCCCGCGTGGAAGATGATATGGGAAGGCGGAGGCGACAGCGCTCTGTTCGTAAGATGGGAAGGCGACGACAGCGCTCTGTTCGCGGCCGCGACGGTGAGAAGTCGGGGACGGCAGGACGGGGAGCGTTGCCCGACCTGTTGGGTCGCGGATTGGTTCCCCGTGAAAAACTCCCGCACATTCTTGCTCTCGTGGTCGTCGTTGTCGTATATCATGCAGCGGCACAGTCTGGAAAGCATGCACCGACGGGGTTTCTAGCCCTGGGAACTTGGTGTGATGCCAAACTAGCCCTTACTAGGGAACGGATCCCTCTCCCCTCAGTGGTCACGACTGAGCATATAAGGGCACGTACAACGGTCGACCGCAAGCCGGTATTTTTGCGGAAACACCCTCACCTCAGCCAGACGACGAGCTTGCCGTCGTCTCGCAAAAGGACGGCGGGGGCTCGTGCTCCCAGACTATATCGCCGGCTTCAAAGACCTTGTTGTACCCTCGGTCGACGGTGAAGTTCGATCCCGTGCGGCACCGGACCTTAATTTGGCGCCAAGAAGTCAAGATTCGATCCATCTGCGCGAGGGAGCAGCTCCCGGGCTAGCGAGAGAGCAGCGACGGGGTGATGGCAAGCGCGTGGGGGAGCAGCAGCAGCCCGACGGCCGACGAGAGGACGCTCCCCGTTGTGGCCCGCCACCACCGGCCGGCCGGCCTTGTGTGAGAGAGAGAGAGCGCCGGCGGGGAGGTGCCGCAAATCCGGTGCGGTATCCTGCCACGAGGACGGCCGCGTGCTCGATGGGGGATCTCACCACCAGCCTCGCGCCGAGAGGTCACTCACCCGGGTGTCGCGGCCGTCGCACATGCGGGGAGCCCGCCAGAACTCGGCCGTCGGAGCTCACCTGTCGCGTGCTCGCTCCTCGACGGGGGACCTGGTCACCAGCCTCGCGCGCCGCTCTCGGCCGTCACGAGAGTCGTTGCGTGCTCCTCCGCCATGGCCTCCTGCAGCCTCGCTACAGGCCTGCAAGATTCTTTTTTTTGTGTGTGGTCGAGTTGATCCGGGACTGGGAGAGGATAAGGATGAACAAGACTGCAGAGACATGACTGAATCACGTGAGGCCAGTGTTTACAAAATTGACCCCATTAGGCATTAGAATTCTTTCTATAAACTGTTTTTGAAAGAAGATCGTCTAGGTAAGATAGCTATAAACAGCATAGAAATAACATTTCCATCATTTGATAGTTGATATGACTGTGTTCTCTCTTGTAACTAAAAAATAGTTACAACCATCCAATGCACAATAGATCATTATAGTTTCTTGTGTCAAAGGATATATTAAATATCATATAGACACTTAAATAGACAACACATTGTATAAGTTGTCCGTTTAACTGTCTATATATATCAAATAGACAACGGTGTCTACACCGTTGTACATGCCCTAAGGCCCATCTTTGATGACTCGGGTACTATCCTCAAGTTTGAATTAGTATCAAACTATACAGGAGAGAAGGTCAACAACACACCCAATGTACATGCTCGCAATGATCTCCGTGAAGAGCTCTACTTCAAGGCATTTGTGTTTCCTGACCTGTCTACAGGAAGCTACATTGTGGTGCTCATCCACCATCCGTTCTATCAGCTATCATTTGCACGAGCAGGGGATGATAAGTTGTGACAACCCGCCCAGGAAAATACCATACTATCGCCTAAGACCGATCCACTTTGGTCATTAAGCAATAATAAAGTATCATCCTTTCGTTAGTTGCCGGGTTAACGCCCGGTAAATCACTTGAAAAGCAACAAGGATCGAATATATGCATTAAAACTCACTCGAAGGCGAGTCCAGAGATACAACAACATTAATATCCAAATTCATACCCCGAGGGGTTTATTTATTACAAACCATAGTTTTTGCCATGATGAAATAGTTCGAGTTTTCGAAAGCGCGAGAAATAAACTAACGGAAGCGAAGACACCACGGGAGGCCATCCATGATGCTTTCGAAGTCGTCCTCCACCCACTCCGGCTCTCGGCGGGCGGGATCTCTCCGGGCCACACATCACTGAAGGCATTACCTGGATCAACACATTATAGCAAGGCTGAGTATACTAATACTCAGCAAGGAAATAGTTCAGAGTTTTCGAAAGCAGCGGAAATAAACTAACGGAAGCGAAGACACCACGGGAGGCCATCCATGATGCTTTCAGAAGTCGTCCTCCACCCACTCCAGCTCCCAGCCGGGCGGGATCTCTTCGGGCCACACATCACTGAAGGCATTACCTGGATCAACACATTATAGCAAGGCTGAGTATACTAATACTCAGCAAGGCTTACCTGTCGGTGATAACTATTTCACCAAGTCTAGACCATGAAAGGCTTTTTGGCTACTGGGTTGCTTTTGCTAAAAAGTAACAAAGAGTAGGTCCTTACTTTCAAGATTTTAGCACAAGTTCTAGTAGGTTTAAACTTTACTACATTAGCCAACTAGTACAAACAAAGTTGTACAATACAATTAATCAAACATAATATTCATCATGTTCCATCATTAGGGATCTCATGACTAGTGGAGTAAGTAGTCTCGGATAACGGTGGGAGGCTGACCATCGATTGATTTAAACCTTGCAAGGTAGACCCAAACACACGGTAGGCTGCCCACAAAGGTACAACTTTCCCAGGCCGTTTCCAAAAATCCTCTGGTCGGGATGAAAGGCCACAGTCTTTGGTGTAGGCTATCCGGAATACCCCGCGAGATACCCGGAATCACCATACACCACCGGTAGCTAGCCGTGAGAGCGAATCCCAAGAGTAGTGACAGTTCGATCCCTAGCCGCCTCATTAAGGTACTAGGCTTACCGGTCCCATTCCCGACATGTGCTTAGTACGTTCAAAAACTTAGCCCACATAACCACTGGACCGGAGCCCAAATCCCATGCTTTTACCACGTGAGCAATCCATTTAAGGATATATTGTGATTCCTATCTAGGAACCTATTCTCGTGAGTGAGGTCGTCACTCGACTTGTAACGGTCCTATAGCTTAGCAGTTATCGACCTACTATACTAGTAAGGACAAAGGTACCTAGGGTTCATGCATCTAGGGTTCCATTCAACTCTTGAACTTAAATGCACAATCATCCATAGATAATTGAATAAAGAATTTGAAAACTAGGTTAGATGCACCGGAGCTTGTCTTCGTCAGCTAGGTTAGCCTGGGCACCCTCGGTGTCGAGCACTTCCATGTACTGCAGCGAAGCTTCCGCTCCTCCTTCCTCGGTTTCCGGGACAAGCGAGTAATCACCGTCCGGAAGATCTACACGGAATGCAATGCAAGTTCAGGTGATGTGATAGTTCGTTATCTTATCCAACTCTTGTCGGTCATATTCACCTTAACAAGCATCTAGATAGTGTTTCTCTTTTAGGAAGGTTATTAGTTGTACATGGGTTATGCTTTTATTGCACATTTGAATAAAGGTTTTTATTATACTTGTTATTTCATGTGAAGGCTTTAATCCTTTTCCTTTCCCAAGCAAAGGTATGAATAATATTTTTATTCATGAATTAATTTCTTATCAGCAAGGATAATTGATTATCTTTTAATTATATTAAATAATACTTTCAAAAAGGAAAATGAATTAAATAGGGGCTTTTCTTTATTTAATTTCTCTTTAATATTAAAAGGGGCTTTTAAGCGTTTATTAAGCAATTAAATTACCAAAAACTAAAGGAGTGTTTCTTAAGCATACTAGCACCTATCCTGGTCCACTGGACCCACATGTAAGTGTTGGATGCTAGGAAATTAAATACTATTGAAAATAACAAGAGCTAGCTAGTGATTCAAATTAAATGCATACAAAAATAAATAAGCATCAAAATGATCCAAACTTTCTCATGCATGCTCTCTGGTCCTAAACAAGCCTAAAGAACCAGCATATTCACCTAGGAACTCTACTGATCTTGGTTCATTAATTTACAAAGGAAAACATGCATAAATCAATAATAAATATTTCTGTTAGGCGAAAAATCATGATTAATTCACAAGATGTGTATTTTGATATCACAAGACAGTGTGCACAAGTTGAGCTCAGAAACATAAATATATTTAGCAAGAAAAATCATCTAGGCAGTTTCTGCAGAAATGGATAAACATTTTTATAAAACGATTTACAACATAACTTTGTGCAATTTTTGGCACAAGAGCTAGTCATGGCCTAACACACAACATATCCAAAAATTGGATACATAGGATTTATGGATTTTGATACATTGCAGATCTAAGTTTTTCACATTTGTATTTTTCATGCAACAAATAACAAGAATTAGCTCAGGCTAAAATAACAAAAGTTGTAGGATAATTCACCACGAACCCAAAAAAATTGGTCTCGCATTTGTCTGATTTTTCAACAATTTTCTACGCAATTTACAAGAAACATCCAAATGGTTTTACTATTGGAGTTACCCTTTTGCAGGGAGGCCCTCGGAAAGATCTTCTCTTTTGCAATGTAGTCCCTGGGGCGCGGGCAGCGGTGCAGTTCGCCGGAATTCGGCAAGCTCGCCGACGTTCTTGGCCGGGAGAGGATGGGGGAGGGTCTATGGACCATAGGGGCTCGGTTTGGGTGGTTATTTGGCCCTTGGAGGCGGCCGGCGCGCGGCGCACCGGCGGCCGGCGGCGGCGGCCGCCGCGGCAGCACCGCGGCGCGGCGGGCGCTCACCGGAGCGGGCAAGGCGCGGCAAGGGAATGATAGGGGGGGAGATACACGCGCACACACGCGAAGACCGGCCCCTTATAAGTCCGCGTCGCGCACGGACGACGGCGGTCGGACCGCCTTTCTCCCGGGTGCGCCGTCCGTGGTACGGCGTCGCGGTGTTCTAGGCGGCTTCGCATGCGCGCGCGGCGTGGGGAAGGCGCGAGGGGACCTCGGGAGGCGCGTGGGCGGCTCGAAAACCGAGGTGGCCGGCGGCGCGCGCGCGGCGGCGCGCCGGCGCGGCGGGCGCACTCTCGGCAGAATTTTTGTCGGAGTGCCCCTGTTTGACCGCGATTTTCTCCCGAATTTTGAATAGAAGTGCACAAAGTGATGAATAGGAAAGTTGTAGATCTAGCTACCCTCTACAACTTTCACATAGGCCGTCTAGTGTTTTTTCTCAACGGATTTTGCAGGAACGTCGTGCCAACTTTGAATGCCGCCAGGTTCCGCAAACGAGGACGAGAGGTACGCGCTTGACCAAGTTTTTCACCCTTTTCTACTCAAAATTTGAAATGCCAATCTACATGAAATTTGTGTCCCTCAACAAGATGGACAACTTTCATAAAGGTAGATTTTGAAGTGTTTAGGTTAATTTTGGAGAACACGACAAAAGTTCCGACGACATTCGCCGACGTCAACGGTTAAGCCGGTTTTGATCGTGTCTTTGACCAAGGGTCCACCACGGTGTGTGTAGACTTGGTCAAGGGGTTCATTGGGGTTCATTGGCGAGGTTTTTGAGTTGATGACCCGGGTTGACCTAGGTTTTACCACTTGTCGGCCGGTTTGACTCGGCTAATTCGGCCGTTAGCGTTAATGACGCTAATTAAAAACCCGGGGCGTCACATAAGTGGACCTCGCTACCACCCAATGCAGGATACAGAGATTGCATGTACATGGATGTGCATTGTATGCAGTGACTGAAGTAGGAGAAATCAATATCTTTGATCTCAGTGGCTCCATGGTCACAAGGAACGCCATTGTGGGCAAGCTAAAAGATTATATTTAGGAGAGCGTGTACATCACTAGGGTTCCTTGGGGTGGTCTGCTGCAAGTTTGGGAGGAAGTAGATGGTCCAAAGTATGAGTTCGAGGATGATCCAGCGATAATTTTTCATCCAGATCACAAAGTTTGGAGGGTAGTAAATCATCCAACACTTCAGTTAGAGGATGGTGATGCACCTGGGATGTTATCCTATACAGAGCAAGAGGATGAGGATGCTGGTGCACCAGGTATAGTAAATGCCCCAGAGCAGGACGATGTGGATTGTGATGCACCAGGATGTGTACAATACACTACCAAGAAAATCCTAGTATACAAAGTGGACATAGAAAAAAGGCTGGCAAAGACCTATTGAAAATTAAGAGCCTCTGCAAAAACTTTTGTTATTCCTTGGGCATGGCCAATCACTTTGTCTTGGTGCTGAGGAACACTCACAATTGAAGGCAAATCATGCCTACTTTACTGATGATCACAAAGAAATGATTATGGCATTTGAAGGTGCCAACCGCAATGTTGGAGTTCTCAACTTGGAAAGTCACCGGAGGAAAGAAATTGTGTCGATCCCATCTCGTGTCAAGCAGGCGCCCGAACAATGCTGAGATGTTTTCTCTGAAACAAAAATGAAAGAGGAGAGTGTGATGAGGAGGTCCGAAAAAGGCGGACATTCTCAATCATCAAATTCATAATTCATAAAATAAATCTGAATAAACTGTAACATACACATGCTTAATCGAACATTAGTAAAATTAAACATGCATATGAATTATTGCAACTTTTATCTTGATGACCGAACTGGAAATAAAATCCTCTTCATAGAGAGTAAATGAAAAACATTTCTCAAGACTCTCAATGATCTATCATATTTCTAGGATTAATATCCGAGAATCTTTACTTTTGAAACCATTCTTTACGGAGAACATAGTCCCTCATATTATTGCACTCTTTCTTTGTCATTTTCTCGAGTCACAAGTGCTCGCCTTCTTTTAATACTTTCATGAATGAAAGCGAAAAAAATCTTTTCTATGAGAAAATATTCCGAAATAATCCAGACTTTAAACTTATGAAGCTTTTAGAACTTTATGTTCTATTCTATATCACCGTTGGCTAGAAAATAGAATAAAACATTATTCATTTATACTAATTACAAATCATCATCGACTGAATTAGAATTAATCCATCATATCATAATATTGTCATCATCAACGTTGGTCAGAAAATGACAACATCATGAAACCTTATATTTAGAATTAATACTCATCAAAAGTATTTCTAAAATATCCTCTCGTGTCCATAATTGAGTAGAGACATAAACTTTGTACAAAAATTTGGCAATCAAAAACCAATGCAACTTTATCTTGAACTTTATTCGGCGGAAGCCGACTTTAACTTTAACGTGGATATAACCCACCGGAAAACTTTTCAAAACTGTTCTTTCAATTAAATTTTCTCATTGGTTCCAATTTAATTGAAAGATCGAGTATCTTATACAACGAAAAAACAAGAAATAAAACAACATTTCTTGACCTTTATTCTCTCGAGAATTGATCACTTTGATGCAAAATTCATCGGGGACTTTAACTTTAAAATTAAGACTCATAAAATTATAATATTGTTGTCATCAACGTTGGTCTAAAAATAACAATACCATAATTAACTTTAAATAAATATGTTTCTACTCCGCTAATTAAATTTTCCCATTGGTTTCGATTTAATTAGAGGGTGAAACTTTCACTTTGCGGTGGAAAACTTTTCTTTCTTTTCGAAGCAATCACACTTCTAAACTTTTCTTTACACCAGTTAACTCTCTAAACAATTCATCCCGTTGGTTCAAAATTGAGTAGAGGTTAAAATCTTGAAAAACTCGTCACAACTTTGATTTGAATTAGTATTCAATCGGAATTATCTTTCCTTTTTACATTATTTTCTCTACCCAACTTTTCCCTTTAATTTAATCTCCAAAATAAACTAAAAGGAACAACAATTTAAACTTTGCAGAGGAAAAACATGAATAAAATACATGAAATATACTATTCAGAAGCAATCCTGTCACTTTTCTAATCCCTAAACAATTTTCTCGTTGGTTCCAATTGAATAGAGATCAAACTATACAAAAGACATTCAAAAATATGCTTCGAAAAAACATTTAAATAATTAACAAGAGGCACTCGCTCACCACTATTCATTTGACTCTTCTTTTGGCCCGGATGTGAAAACCGACCCGCGGTCGATTCTACTCCTCCGCATCGTCCCGAGGCCCAAGCAACCAACCGGCGGGCCACCGAACCGGCCCGCGCTCCGCGCCCGCCCGGGCCGAAACCGGCCCATCGGCGCTCGGTTGCTCTCGGCCGTCCATCGTGTGGATCGTGAATCCGACGGTCACCCGCGCCTTTCGTAGGAACGAAACCCGCCGGCGGCCGCCCCCCATAAACCCGAGCCCCATTCTCCTTTCTCCTTCCCGATTCTCTCGCGCCGCACACCGACGGCGAAGGGAAGAGTGCCATGGCCGGCGGTCGGTGACAACGGCGAGGAGCGGCACCGCCCGGCGCAAGGCCACAACCGACTCTCCTACTCCTTCCCTCTCTCTCGCTTTCTTTCCCCCCCCCCCCCCCCCCCCCTTTGCCTCGCGTCATGCGAGATCCGAGGAGTGAGCGCCCATGGCGGCCCCGAAGGAGGTTGGCGGTGCCGCCATAGAGCCCTTCGCCGTGCACGCGCTCACCCGAGGGTGAGCACGCTGTCGTCGAATGGCCTTGTGACGGTGCCGTTTGCCACGAATCCAAGGCGAGGTCGTGCTTTGCTACATGGCCCTCCCGATGGCTCGGTGAACTTTCCCGGCCGATTGCGCCGACAAGTGATGATGCCGGCGGCGAGGTAGGTCCCACCGTAGGTCCTTCTCCCCCGGTCCTCTCGCATCTTTGCTTTTCAAATTTAGGGTTAGGGTTACTTGTTTCAATTCGATTCGAGAGATCGATTCCTCTCTTCTCAAACAAGATCTACAACCTAGCACGGCTCGGTACCATTGATAGGTGTGCCGGATCGACTAGGAGTAGATCGAGCGGGATCAACACCATGAATGACATACCTCGAGTCCCCTGTTCTTCCTCTCGGTTTTGTTGATGGAGCTCGCGCTAGGCGTGACGCGCGCGCGGTGCGGTGCGGGGACGACGGTGATGGCGACCGTGGTGACGCGGTGGTGCTTCCCGTCGCCGCGGTGGTGCTTCCCGTCGCTTCGGCACTCCCTCTCGGTCGGCTAGGGTTAGGAGTGGGGCAGCTACCGTGGTGGCGGCGAACCTCGTGGTCCGAGCTCGTGGCCCCCACCCCCTCTTATAGTGTTGCGCGACGGGGCCCATCGGCCTTCTAACGGGCCGGGCTTCCCCTATCCGGACGCGGGTCAAGGGCCCAATGGGTCGTTGGTGGAGAGATCAATGTAACAGTTCTTTTTATTGCTTATAGTACATCTAGGAGAACAAATTGTCTTTCAGGTAAAAATAAGGAAATCAGTTGTCTGAACTCTTGTGTTCATTTGGAGCTGGTCTCCTTCTGGTTGTGTTTTACTAAACAGAATTGGTGTCTGTCTCTTCTTTGCAGAAAAGGATCATGGATGATGGTGTGATGCTGCAGCTTCCGGTGGATATGATCGATAAGATCCTGTCTCACATCACTGATCCTGCCTCCCTAGCACGCCTTGCTTCAACCTGCAAGTTTTGGCATAATATCATAAAGGGAAGAAGATTTTTTGATTGCCTCAGGAAGCGCCGCCATGACCATGGTTTTACCCCATATCATTGCTCCTTGGTTTCTTCTACCAAGACAGCAATGAGTCCCCTCAACAATTATTACAACATCAAAAGAGAAGTGGCGCAATTTGGCAGTCACAATCTATTGGCAGCAAAATTGGATGCAAGACCATCACACCTGCTAAACTTTGCACTTTCATTCGGGGTCTTGGTGCCGAGCTCAACTTTTATGAGCCCATCGCATCTCAAGGTTGCTACTTGGCCCTCTGCCACCACCTGAAAGGCACTGATGATGACAAGTGGCGCAATTTGGCACCGAGCTTCATGCCCATGTCTAAATTGTCGCAATCCATTGGCAACAAAATTGGATGCAAGACAATCACACCAGCTAAACTTTGCACTTTCATCCGGGGTCTCGGTGCCGAGCTCAACTTTTATGAGCCCATCGCATCTCAAGCAGGCCCGTACCTAAATATATGAGGCCGTACCTAAATATATGAGGCCCTGGTGCAAATATATAAAATGGTGACCTTATATTTTCAAAATAAAAATAGCAAGATACATGTATACATAATAATATAATTAATATAAACTAGTCCATCAACTCGTACCACCGTTCGGGTTAGCAACTTTAACATAATTATTTGTTTGGTTTATCAACCACCAGCTAGTCGAACAAGAACATAACATAAATATAAATGACCACACATTTAGTTTATTACTTAAAAATATCATTATTCTTTCATGTATCCAACATTTTATTCAAAAGCTTGCACCAATCAATCTCACTTAAGCTACCATAAAATGTGATCATTTTGTTGTAGAGCGATAAATGACCACACATTTAGTTTATTACTTAAAAATATCATTATTCTTTCATCTATCCAACATTTTATTCAACAACTTGCACCAATCAATCCGACTTAAGCTACCATAAAATGTGATCATTTTGTTGTAGAGTGAGTAGTAGAATATTTAAAGAAAATGAATTAATATTGAAGCTAGTACATCCTCCTTTTTTACATATCACAATTGCTTTATCACAAATCAAATACGTCCAACTTTGACCAAGTTTATATATATATAAGTATTGTTTAACAAAATATATGCATCATCAAATCATTCTCCATGGTGCATTTGATGATACAAATCTGGTATCATAGATTTTTCGAATCGAGGGGTATCCCCCATTTCCATTACCAAAACGGAAATATAACAGTTTAACAGACCGAGAACGAGATAGAAAGTTTGTCCTCCCCACTCACCCACACAAACAAGGGCCACCTATCTGCCTCAGATAGCTGGACAACCGGACAACTCTAGGACTCCCAGAGCTAAGGGAGGTGAGAGGGGGGAAAGGACCTAAACAGCAAAACCATTCGGATACAGGCAACGTTTTGACGACAACTGACCCCTAACAACAGTTCATGCACGCACAGAATGCTTCATGCCCAGCATTGTATTGCTATCACTTCAGACCCAGCTTCTTCACGTCCTCGACCTCTCAGTCTTCATCCCCGTCCTCTGCCTGGTCTTTTGGAGCAGGAAGCATTCCAACCCCCACTGAGGCCCTCTGGTTCGCGACCAACTTCTGTGCTAGCACCAACATGATCCCCACGCCTTCCACGATCTCCTGGCTGTCCCCTTCATGATACAAACCTGCCCAATAAGACATAAAAGAGCACGCATGCATGATTATTTCAGCTGGATGTCTGATCAGCTTTCTATCAAAGATCGCCTTATTTCTGGCCTTCCAAATGGCCCAACAGATTGCAGAGAAACCAAAATGGTGTACTGCCTTCTCTCCAAGAAGAAATGTTCGAATCCAGATCTTATACTGTGGCACATTGTTGGGGATATTAGTTGCTCCCAAGCAGGCTCCAACTATTCCCCAAACACACTTTGCCACTGTGCATTGAAAAAATAAATGCTCAATATCTTCATTATAGGCACAGAAAGCACAAGAGGTGTCTCAAGTCCACCCCCTCTTAGCCATGTTATCTCTGGTCAGCAGAGCATTGTTCTCTAATAGCCAAGAAAAAATCTTAATCTTGTATGGTAACTTGGCACTCCAAATATGTTTGAAAGGGGCACCAGCATCCCCACTTGTCAGGTGATCATACACCGATTTGGTGTTGAATGCTTTTTATCCCCCATTTCCAGCTGATTATGTCCTCACTGTTTTGAAAATTATAATTGTAGATTCTATCAATTATCCCAACCCATTTGTCGGTGCGGAATGTGGTCCCGACACTAACCAAGCAATAAGCGCCGTGGTCTATCCCTCAATGGTCGATGCTAAGCAATAAGAGACACGGGATTTTATCCCGGTTCCGCCGAGGGGGTCGTACGTCCGGCGGTGGTGTGCTCAAGGCACCGTATTGCTCGAGCACCGGGGGTGCTCGTAGTGGGGCTGCTACAAGCAAGGCGGGAGAGAAAGCGTGGCTTCCATGTCCCCGGTGTAATGGCCGAAGATGTTGTGGGAGAATTGGAGAACAAGTGCGTGGCGCGGCACTGTCTCCCGTTGTGTTGTGTCCGTCTCTCCCCGCGGCGGGGGGGGGGGGGGTTCGTCCCCCTTTTATAGATCAAGGAGGGAGCGAATCACATGCGCGCCGCGCTATTTAGCTACGTGAAGGGGCGTGGCGTGCTATGCTTGTAGAGTGGGCGGCCGTCGGACGATCCTCGCGGCGATCCGGCCATCATGGCCTATCTCGTGCCCGAACAAGGGCGGCTTCGAGGGTAGAAGGGCGGCGGATGGGCGTGATGTCTTCCGATAGGCTCGAGGGAGCTGGCCGACGTCGGCTCGTACGGAGCACGGTGGTGAGTAAGGTGGCGTCTCGTTCCCACACGCTCCACAGTGCCGGAGCCGTTGCCACAGCGCCTGGCGTGCGCCCGTACGCGCGGGGGCGGCGGCCATACCATAACGGTGGCGGGGGATGGCGTCCCACCGGCCTAGCACCTCCACCTAACCCTGTAAGGTCACAAGAAAGCAAATCGAGGGTGCAGCCGGCCCCCCTTCGAGGGCTCGACGCGTTAGCCGTACGGAGCGGGCGGCGGCGTCACGGGGACCGGCACCGGCCGCGGCGCACGGTCCCCCCCCCCCCCCACGGTGATGGGGATGGGCTCCCTCCGGGGAGTTGGTGCGGCGGCACCGGGCGCGAGTGTTGACGGTGAATTTCCGTCAACCTAGAGTACTTGTTATACATTGGTTTCGATTATGATTTGCAACTAACCCGCCACTAGGCATACTAATGATGTAACAAGTTCACACTTGCATGTCGATTTTGGAGTTTGTTTACGCAGAAATTAACGTTAAAGAGGAGACTTTCGGGATAAGTTCATCAAGCACTTTAAGAGAAGATCATGAAGCCCGTCACAAGTCAAGACACGAAGTGAACAAGACTCCAAACAACCCAAGGACCGAAGCATCAACACGCAAAACTCCGGGGACTTGGATGTTTACCAACAAGATCAACTCGGCCGAGAGATATTCTCATGCACCCCGGACAGCATGATCTTTCGGTACAGATTCGGAGACTTAAACGGCCTTTAATAACAAAAGTTTGACTACCAAAGTTGTGGGCCTCGACGATACCTTCGATTTGGACATGTGGAAGGCCCAATTCGGATAAGGGAGCTAGGAGATATAGCCCCCGAAATCCCTGCTGCGCAGTCAGTCCGAAATCAGAACAGATTATCTTCCAAGGCCGATTTGGAGATCTTATCTTCGTTTTTAAGGAAAGAAATGAATACCAAAGTTGAAGATAATTTTGTGGCACACAACCTGGACACCGAATTTGCATTATTTGGAGTCCGGACGTGGGAGATATGGCGGTGGCAAGGAAGGATCATGAATCAGGAAAATCTGGCTGATTTTATGGAAACCAAGTTTGCTTCTCTCCAAGAAGGATCTCGTGCAAGGAAAGGTGGAGCACGCCCAAAGGCACCCCAATGTAACACCCTAAATTCCAATTCCTGATTTTAATTAAAATTTGCTTAGCAACATGTCGATCTCGCTCAAGGAATATAAGGTTGTTGTGCTTTTATAGGCATTTAATCACTTTTATTAATTAATTAATGAAATATAGGAGTTTACTGTTGCATACATGCTGGTGCATGGTTTTTGGTTGCTGGATTCAAATCTCGGTTTGAATTCGAAGTTTGTTTGATGTTTGAAGAGGTTTGGAAATAGGTTTGTAAAAGAAAAAGGAAAAAAAAGAAAAACCAAACCGCAAACCGCAGCCGGCCCAGCTCCCCTTAGCAGCCCAGCGCGGCCCGGCAAGAACTCTGCTCCGCGCCCCGCCGCCCGCCGACGCCGACGGGGGGCCCGCCCCGTCGGCGTCCTCCTCCCGCCGCGCGCTTCGGCTCGGGGTCGAACCCGAGTTCGACCCGACCCCGACCGCGCCGCCGCCGCGGGCCCGCGCGCCGAGCCTTGCGCCGCCCCTTTTTAAGCGCGCCGCCTTCCCCGTGCCGCGCCGCACCCTCACCCCGAACCCTAGCGCCCGCGCCCGCGCGAACCCTAGCCGTCGGCGCCGCCGCCGTCCGCCGTGCGCCGCCCCTCGGTTCGCGCCGCCGCCGTTGTTCGTCGCCCCTCCGTCGCTCCCGTGCAACCGCCGTCGGGTAAGGAGCCTACCGGTGCGGGTTGTTGGTGTTCCCGTGCACCGCATCTTCGGTCCCGCCGTCGCCGGAGTTGGCCCGCCGCCGCGGCTCGCCGGCGCCGTCGTCCTTCATCGTCGCCGCCCGTGAGGGCCACCGGTGGTTTCGCCAAGCGCTCGTCGACGTCTCGGTGCAAGTCCCGTGGTTTTTGGGGCATCCTAGCCCCCGCGCCGCATCGCGCCGCCGCTCGCCGCCACGCGCCGCCGCGTCTCGCTCGCCGCCGGCCGCTTCGCGCCGCCGCCCGCTTGCGCAACACCCGGACCGTCGGATCCCCATCCAACGGCCACCGCACGCCCTAGCCGCCGGTCAAACCAAACCCCCGGGTCAAACCGTTACGGTTGGATGCGAGCCGCCGATCGCGATCCAACGGATCCGATCCATCCCCTTATCCTTAACCGCGCGTTTTGCTAAAGAAACCCCGAGTTTTCCCTGTTTCACAAAAATACCCTTCCACCTTATAAAACTCTCACATTTTAGTCCCGTTTTCTTCGTTTTAGCCCGAGGTCCTAAAATTCTTTACAAATAAGTCCTAAAACTTGTTTTAATCATAACTTTGTCGTTTTAACTCCGTTTTTAGCGTTCTTTATATCCACGCGATCGTCTCGACGAGTAGAATAGTTTTCTGTCGCTTTTGTTACTGTTTGAGATGATTGGTGTACTGTTTCTTATTTATTTCCATTGCTTGCTTGTATGTGATGTGTGGAGCGTAGCGTACGAGCAATTCGGGGACTTCGCTGTCGTTGAAGAGTATCAAGACCCCGAGCGAGTTTCCGGTGCTGGTAGAAGGCAAGTCCTTGCTGCATTCCCGTTAAATTCCTATTACAACATGCATTTTGATTACACCGTTGTTTACTTTTGCTATGCATTAAATTGATGGGTCCTATTGCTAAGGTTCGACTAGCTTTGTTATCCTATGCCTTGATCAACCGGGTTTACTTTATGTTGGGTAGCACTTGCTAGCGCTTTACGTGGTTTTGGGATGGTTTAATGAACACTTGTTAATATGGCTTTACTTATGCTATCATTTCATGTAATGCAAGAACACTTTACTTTGTTAATCGGAACATGGAGAACCACCCAGAAAACAAGTACTACCACAAGACATATGGCTCTGTCTTGGCTTATTAATTAGTGAACTAGATGTTAGGTATGCTTTACCCGATAAGGGTTGGGGGTGGCGGGTAGTGGCGTATGGACTGCTCGGGCGCGCGGTGTGGGCTTAGCTAAGACACGGTACTCGTCCGGAGCTTTATACGTTGCACCGACCGGGTAACCTAGCGGGCGGCCTTCATCCGGGGATCTTTGTAACGGCCTCGTAGCGTCCCTATGCAATCACACCTCGGAAGTGTGGTATGGTGCCTTGCAAACACCGCATGGTTGGGTCTAAAACTCTTTTGGGTTTTTACGCGACTTGTGGGTAAAGATGTACAACCTCTGCGAGTGTAAAACTAACTAGTTAGCCGTGCTCACGGTCAAGAGCGGCCCGGACCCTCACATGATTAATTCTATGGAAGATGGAACTTTTAAACTTGTGCATTACGTTTTATGGATCCGTTGCATCTTATTATCCGGGTTTGGTATATATTTACATTTGCTAGTAACGGTTGCTTAATAAAACTTGACCAACTAAAATGCCGACTTGCTTATGAGCCAACGACTTCCACCATAAAGCCTTGCATGTTGTTATAGAACTTTTTCCTTGCTGAGTACGACATGTGCTCACGCTTGTTGTTTATGTATTGCATCTACACTACCCGCCGTCGCTCGGATGGGCGTTTTGAAGACTACAATGAT
The DNA here is from genome assembly GCA_947561735.1 of Cenchrus americanus. Classification (NCBI taxonomy): domain Eukaryota; kingdom Viridiplantae; phylum Streptophyta; class Magnoliopsida; order Poales; family Poaceae; genus Cenchrus; species Cenchrus americanus. Next base: position 2,829,490 of record OX387240.1, on the reverse strand, counting down.
GAGTTTGATGGGTTCTAGGCGTCCGTTCTCCGATCGCGTCACTCGTGGAGGACTTCTACGTGTGTTTCTTTCCGCCGTTAGCTACTCGAACGATTGTTTAGTTGAGACATTCGGTCATGTAATAACCGTTTAATACTCTCTTTACGCTTTACACCTGTGTTTTGGTATTCACCGCATCGATGCATGTGTGTAACTTGATCCTTGCGCACATGTATTCTTGCATTCGGGTTTGTCCTTAAATCCGGGTGTGACAAAGTGGTACCGCAGCCGTGTTGATCGTAGGACGTTAGCCTAGTTAGAACTGGTCGAAAATTAAGGATTTTATAACATTAGAAGCCACACATAGCTTAGCTTGCTTTATTCTATTTTATTACATCTAATCTTGGTTTAATCTTATCCTTGTTTGCTTTTGTTATCTAAGCTTGGTCTTGTCTCTTTTAGTAATCTGCACTGTCTCATCTATCTTAGATGGTTCGCCGGTCGAAGACCACGCGTTCGGGTGCCTACCGCTTTCCTAGGTACTCGGAGGACCGGGACTTCTACTTGCTACTCAACCGACAGTGAGGAGCATCAGGAAGCTTCTGGAGAGGGAAGTGAAGCAAGCTGCGCCGCAGCAAGCTCCACCGCCCGCCGTCATTGAGCTGTCGGATGACGAGCCCGAAGAGCCAGAGGAAGAGCAAGAGCCTGAGGAGGAGCCAGCGAGGAGCCAGAGCAAGGAGATGATCCGGAAGACCCCTCAGATCCTGAGGACTCTGACCCAGAAGATGGAGATGCCGAGGATCACCTGCGCCGGAGAAGTGGAAGGTGGTCATTTGTCACCACGATGGAGGGCATGCACGCTTTCCGTCTAAGTTGAGGAGGCTTTTCCGGCGTCTTCGGTGAACGTGACGATCGACTACGTGGGACCGAAGAGGACTCACCCTCGCTACCCGACCCGGTGGGATGTGTCCGTGCACATCCCGGAAGATAACCCGCCGGATGGGGGGTTGTACGAGGTTGTGGTCCATCAAGCTCTAGCTACCGCAGCTACCTTCGCAGCCGGAAGAGATGATGCGGCTAGGAGGGCTCTATCCGCTTGGTGCTATGAGGAAGCTCATCACCTCACCAACTCGGGTGGGGAGATCTACCCCGCCGTCGCTGCGGAGCCGTGGGCAGTGAAATTCCAATGGCCAATGAAACCCTGGGAGCACGCTATGCCATGCAAGTGGGTCACGTAGCCGCTCTCAATACCAACTTGGATGACACTCTCATGGAGCTTCAAGATCTCCGTGACCAGCAAGATGAAGACCGCGAGAGAGATCAAGAGGCTCAAAGCGGTGATCGCGGGCGAAGATGAAGATGAGGTGCGGGATGATGGAGAGGACCGGCTCGCCATGTCACCAAGACCCGCAAGGACAAGCTATGGGTCACTTGGATCCCGCACTAGGATCATTTGGCCATAGGAGTTAGGTGTTAGAAGTCTTTATCTTTCTGTTATCAAGTCCGTAAACGTTAGAGCGACGCGTTGGAACGATGAGTTAGATAGTGGTGTGCTTGAATGCTTGGTTTGTGAACATCCGTGATTTGGATTTTTGTTTGATTGCAATGTGTTGTGGATTAATGACACAATGACATTGGTTTAGTTATAGAGTTTGATTAGTGGGTTTAAGTTCTGTTCCACCTATCTTTTATCTTATAAATTCGTAATTCTTTATCTATCATATTTTATCTATCTTAAGGAGTATTGTAGTGCTGAATCTGTTCGCGTTACTTCCTGACACAGCAGTACTGTTTTAATTTTATCTCGAGCTACAGAACTCCAAACTAAGTAAAACCAGTGGGGTTAGTTCACAAATTTCATATCTGATTTTCTTTCAAAAATTCAGCTATATCCAATTAATATTCTGGGAGTTATGGACGAAACATTAAGCTAACAGAAATCTGTCAATTCCTGCTGACATACCTATCTTTATTATTTTATATCTGGAGTTGTAGACCTCCGATTGAGGCAAAACCAGTTGGGTTAGTTCAGTAATTTCATACACCATATCTCCAGAAAAATTCGTGGTTTTTGGTTACTGGAACAGAAAGATATCTTGGTTTCTTTACAGCTATCAGAATCTGTCTTGTTCTGGAATTCAGCATTATTATCTTTTCGGCTTTTCAATTGTTATCATCATCTAAATCGGTGTTTCTAACGCTCCGTTGGTAAACACCAGGTCCGAATCAGGGGTTGATCAGCCTCCGGTGGTTCGTCAAGGTCGAGGCAACAGTTCGAGCAATGCACCTCCACCTCCACCGCCACCAATGGATCATATGCGGCAGTTCTTTCGAATCGAGCCGCGGCCTCTTGCGGGAACCTGACGGACACCGTGGCCAACTTGCGGGTTCAAGCTAATAATCCGCCACCACCACCGCCACAGCGGCCGGCGCCTATGAACAGAGCACGGGAGTTCATGAGCCATCGTCCACCGGTCTTCACCCATGCTGCGATCCACTTGACGCCGATGATTGGGCGAAGACTCGTGAGCAAGATGCTCACCACGGCTCGGTGCGATGACGGGGAGAAGGTCCTGTTTGCTGCCGGTCGACTCCGGGGATCCGCAGGAGCTTGGTGGGATGCTTACACGACCGCCCATGCCGCACCCAACACCATCACTTGGCGGAGTTCACCGAGAGCTTCGGAACCATCATATTCTGGCCGGGGTGATGAGGCTTAAGAAGAAGGAGTTCCTCTCTCTCAAGCGAGGGAGGGATGTCGGTGGGCCGAGTATCGGGACGAGTTCATTGAGTTGTCTCGCTATGCACCGGAGGAGGTAGCGGATGATCCGAAGAAGCAGGAGCGCTTCTTGGAGGGTTTGGCCGGACCGCTTCGTTACCACCGACGTCACACACCTTCCGGACTTTCCGGCGAGCTGCTCGACAAGGCTATTGTTCGGAGTCCATGCGCGAGAGAGTTGGGGGAGTTGAAGAGGAAGGCTACTACTCCGGGGCGGTCCGGGAGCCATACTCGTCCCCGTTTTACTTCACCGCCGGGAGCCCCGTTCCGTCCGGGGAGGCCCGTCGGGAGGTTATGGCCGGCGGCGGTAGTATCGGTACCAACCGCGGCGGTTCCGGCGGTTTCCGCGCACTCCTCGGCGGTTTCCGCGCCCGGGACCGCGGACACCGCGCCACTCGCTTACCCGCAAGACCGTCCGATGACTCCTCTTGGTACGCCCGTGAGGCCGGGCGCACCACACACCCCCGCGGGAAACACTTGTTTCAAGTGTGGAGAGGTCGAGCATTATGCTAATGCTCGTCCTAAGAGGCACCCCCCCGTGCACCCCCGTGCGGAACCGGCGGATGCGGCGGTTGAGGAGCGGGAACCGGACCCCGCGAGCAACAAGAGGCCGCGAGTCGGGGCGGTGGCGGGGGTGAATCACGTGAGTACCGAGACCGCTCGGGAGAATCCACACGTGGTGCTTGGTATGTTCTTTGTCAACTCTATCCCCGCATCGGTATTATTTGATTCTCGGGAGCTTCCCATTCGTTTATATCTGCTCGCTTTGTGGCCAAGCATAGCATACCCATGTGTCCCATGAAACAAACCATGCTAGTTAGATCACCAGGGGGGGATATGAGGTCTTTATATATGTGTCCTAATGTTAGACTAAAGATCATGGGAGCGAGACTTTTGGGCGAATTTGATAGTGCTTGGAATCGAAGGATCTTGATGTTATACCGGGTATGGATTGGTTGGGCACGCATGATGCGACGATACGGTGTGCTAAGAGGACCGTTAATCTCACCTGGTCCTAGCGGGGAAAAGATTGAACTTGTGGCCGATCCACCGTCGGATGCGGGAGGTTCTCGTGCGGCACTCGGATGGCGAGCTTTGGAGGATATCAAGGTGGTCAATGAGTACCGGACGTGTTCCCGGAGGGAGTTGCCGGTGTATGCCACCCGACCGAGATGTTGAATTTGTTATTGATCTATTACCCAGTACTTGCTCCTATTTCTAAACGTCCATATAGAATGTCTAGTACACAATTGATAGAACTTAAGAAACAGATTAAAGAATTATTGGAAAAGGGGTTTATCCGTCCTAGTTCATCACCTTGGGGGGCACCGGTTATCTTTGTTGAGAAGAAGGATGGTACTCAAAGGATGTGTGTGGATTATCGATTGCTTAATGAGGTCACTATCAAGAATAAGTATCCATTGCCTCGCATTGAAGACTTGTTTGATCAGATGAGAGGTGCTAAGGTGTTCTCTAAGATTGATTTGCGTTCTGGTTATCATCGGATGAAGATCGGATGGTCGGATATTCCTAAACTCGCATTCACCACCGGTATGGATTGTATGAGTATACTTGTTATGTCCTTTGGGTTGACAAATGCACCTGCCTACTTTATGTATCTGATGAACAAGGTGTTTATGGAGTACTTGGATAAGTTCGTTGTGGTGTTTATTGATGATATTCTGGTTTACTCCAAGACTGAGGAGGATCATGAGGACCATTTGAGGCTTGTTTTGCAGAAGTTGAGAGAGCAAGAGTTGTATGCCAAATTTAGCAAATGTGATTTACGGGTGAAGGAAGTCTCTTTTATCGGGGGCATATCATCACGGATGGAGGTATCGCGATCGATCCGGCTAAGGTAGAAGATGTGTTGAAGTGGGAACCGCCGAGGACGCTTAAGGAGATCGGGGAGTTTCCTAGGACTTGCGGGGTACTATCGACGGTTCATCGAGGGGTTCTCTAAGATTGTGAAGCCTCTCACCACCTTACCGGAGAAGGATAGAGAGTTTAAGTGGACCGATGCCCGTCGGCGAGTTTTGAGGAGTTGAAGCGAGAGGTTGACGACCGCTCCGGTGCTTGTGATGCAGTTGCGAGAAGGGCTTTGATATCTACTCGTGATGCATCGAGGCAAGGTTTGGGTTGTGTTCTTATGCGGGAGGGACACGTCATAGCCTATGCATCAAGGCGCGTTGAGGAAGCATGAGCGAGAACTATCCTACGCATGATGCGGAACTAGCGAGTGTGGTTCATGCGTTAAAGATTTGGAGACATTACATCATGGGGACCAAGTGTCGGATCTACACGGACCACAAGAGCTTAAAGTACATCTTTACTCGAAGGATCTTAATGCGAGACAACGCCGATGGTTGGAGCTGATCAAGGATTACGATCCGGACATACGGTATCATCCCGGGAAGGCTAATGCGTTGCGGATGCTTTGAGTCGGAAAGGACAAGCCAATGCGGCTTTGGCGTTCCGGTACCCGATGAGCCGATGAGGGAGTTTGAGGGACTCAATGCGGGGATAGTCGCTCACACCGAGGGAGTCACTTTGGAGGTAGAGTCTACTCGGGAGCGACGATTCGTGAAGGACAGTTTCGAAGGATGAGGAGATCAAGGAGATCGGGGACACCATGGAGAGGGGCAAGGCCCCGGATTTCACTGAGGACGATCAGGGTACGATATGGTTCAAGAATCGGATCTGTGTGCCTGATGTGGGAGATCTCCGAAAGACGATCTTGAGAGAGGCTCATGATTCAGCTTATTCCATTCATCCAGGCAGTACAAAGATGTATCAGGATCTGAAGCAGAGGTATTGGTGGTATGGGATGAAGCGGGATGTGGCCGCTCACGTTGCGTTGTGTGACACGTGCCACAAGGTCAAGGCCGAACATCGAGAGACCGGCGGGATTCTTGCGGCCCATTGAAGGTGCCGAGTGGAAGTGGGAAGAGATAGGCATGGATTTCATCGTTGGGTTGCCCCGTACTCGTGATGGATATGATTCTATATGGGTTATCGTGGATCGTTTGACAAAGGTTGCTCACTTCATACCCGTGCGTACCACTTATACTCGGGGCAAAGCTAGGCCGAGTTGTATATGACCAGGATCGTATGCTTGCACGGTGTTCCTAAGAAGATAGTTTCGACGGAGGAACTCGGTTCACGTCACGTTTCGGGATAAACCGCATGAGTTTATGGATACGAAGTTGAACTTCAGCTCGGCCTATCACCCGCGGACGGACGGACGGACGAAAGGACAAATCGGTCTTCGGAGGACATGCTGAGAGCTTGCGCCCTTAAGCATGGTGAGAGTTGGGACAAGAGCTTGCCGTATGCTGAGTTTTCTTACAACAACAGCTATCAAGCCAGTCTGAAGATGGCACCCTTCGAGGCCCTGTATGGGAGAAAGTGCAGGACACCCTTGTACTGGAGTCAGACAGGTGAGAGTCAGTTGTTTGGGACAGACATCATCAAGGAGGCAGAGAGGCAGGTTCAGATCATCAGAGAGAACTTGAGAGTTGCTCAGTCCAGGCAGAAAAGTTATGCAGACGGGAAGAGGAGAGATGTATCTTTCCAAGAGGGCGATTATGTGTATCTGAAGGTGTCACCTATCAGAGGTTTGCGCAGGTTTAAGGTAAAGGGAAAGTTGTCTCCTCGCTACATCGGACCTTTCCAGATCTTGCAACGAGTAGGAGAGGTAGCGTACCGACTTGAGTTGCCAGCGCAGCTTGCAGATGTGCATGATGTGTTCCATATCTCTCAGTTAAAGAGAGGTCTCAAGCCTCATGATAAGGAACCATTGCCCATGGATGGGTTGGATGTGAAGGAGGATCTCACCATCACTGAACGGCCTATCAAGATTCTGGACATTGACACGGGTTACAAGAAACCGGACTTTCATAATGTGCAAGGTGCAGTGGAGTAATCATGCAGAGGATGAGGCAACTTGGGAAAGAGAAGAGGAGTTGAAAGCAGAATATCCACATCTCTTTGATCCATCCGAATCTCGAGGACGAGATTCATCTTCGGGGGTAGGATTTGTAACACCCTAAATTCCAATTCCTGATTTTAATTAAAATTTGCTTAGCAACATGTCGATCTCGCTTAAGGAATATAAGGTTGCTGTGCTTTTATAGGCATTTAATCACTTTTATTAATTAATTAATGAAATATAGGAGTTTACTGTTGCATACATGCTGGTGCATGGTTTTTGGTTGCTGGATTCAAATCTCGGTATGAATTCGAAGTTTGTTTGATGTTTGAAGAGGTTTGGAAATAGGTTTGTAAAAGAAAAAGGAAAAAAAAAGAAAAACCAAACCGCAAACCGCAGCCGGCCCAGCTCCCCTTAGCAGCCCAGCGCGGCCCAGCAACCTGCTCCGCAGCCCCGCCGCCCGCCGACGCCGACGGGGGGCCCGCCCGCGTCGGCGTCCTCCTCCCCGCCGCGCCGCTTCGGCTCGGGGGTCGAACCCGAGTTCGACCCGACCCCGACCGCGCCGCCGCCGCGGCCCGCGCGCCGCAGCCTTGCGCCGCCCCTTTTTAAGCGCGCCGCCTTCCCCGTGCCGCGCCGCACCCTCACCCCGAACCCTAGCGCGCCCGCGGCCGCGCGAACCCTAGCCGTCGGCCGCCGCCGCCGTCCGCCGTGCGCCGCCCTCGGTTCGCGCGCCGCCGTTGTTCGTCGCCCCTCCGTCGCTCCCCGTGCAACCGCCGTCGGGTAAGGAGCCTACCGGTGCGGGTTGTTGGTGTTCCCGTGCACCGCATCTTCGGTCCCGCCGTCGCCGGAGTTGGCCCGCCGCCGCGGCTCGCCGGCGCCGTCGTCCTTCATCGTCGCCGCCCGTGAGGGCCACCGGTGGTTTCGCCAAGCGCTCGTCGACGTCTCGGTGCAAGTCCCGTGGTTTTTGGGGCACCCTAGCCCTTGCGCCGCATCGCGCCGCCGCTCGCCGCCGCGCGCCGCCGCGTCTCGCTCGCCGCCGGCCGCTTCGCGCCGCCGCCCCGCTTGCGCAACACCCGGACCGTCGGATCCCCATCCGACGGCCACCGCACGCCCTAGCCGCCGGTCAAACCAAGCCCTGGATCAAACCGTTACGGTTGGATCTGAGCCGCCCGATCGCGATCCAACGGATCCGATCCACCCCCTTATCCTTAACCACGCGTTTTGCTTACGAAACCCCGAGTTTTCCCTGTTTCACGAAAATACCCTTCCACCTTATAAAACTCTCACTTTTTAGTCCTGTTTTCTTCTGTTTTAGCCCGAGGTCTTAAAATTCTTTACAAATAAGTCCTAAAACTTGTTTTAATCATAACTTTGTCGTTTTAACTCCGTTTTTAGCGTTCTTTATGTCCACGCGATCGTCTCGACGAGTAGAATAGTTTTCTGTCGCTTTTGTTACTGTTTGAGATGATTGGTGTACTGTTTCTTATTTATTTCCATTGCTTGCTTGTATGTGATGTGTGGAGCGTAGCGTACGAGCAATTCGGGGACTTCGCTGCTGTTGAAGAGTATCAAGACCCTGAGCAGTTTCCGTGCTGGTAGAAGGCAAGTCCTTGCTGCATTCCCGTTAAATTCCTATTACAACATGCATTTTAATTACACTGTTGTTTACTTTTGCTATGCATGAAATTGATGGGTCCTATTGCTAAGGTTCGACTAGCTTTGTTATCCTATGCCTTGATCAACCGGGTTTACTTTATGTTGGGTAGCACTTGCTAGCGCTTTACGTGGTTTTGGGATGGTTTAATGAACACTTGTTAATATGGCTTTATTTATGTTATCATTTCATGTAATGCAAGAACACTTTACTTTGTTAATCGGAACATGGAGAACCACCCGGAAAACGGTACTACCACAAGACATATGGCTCTGTCTTGGCTTATTAATTAGTGAACTAGATGTTAGGTATGCTTTACCCGATAAGGGTTGGGGGCCGGCGGGTAGTGGCGTATGGACTGCTCGGGCGCGCGGTGTGGGCTTAGCTAAGACACGGTACTCGTCCGGAGCTTTATACGTTGCACGACCGAGTAACCTAGCGGGCGACCTTCATCCGGGGATCTTTGTAACGGCCTCGTAGCGTCCCTATGCAATCACACCTCGGAAGTGTGGTATGGTGCCTTGCAAACACCGCATGGTTGGGTCTAAAACTCTTTTGGGTTTTTACGCGACTTGTGAGTAAAGATGTACAACCTCTGCGAGTGTAAAACTAACTAGTTAGCCGTGCTCACGGTCAAGAGCGGCCCGGACCCTCACATGATTAATTCTATGGAAGATGGAACTTTTAAACTTGTGCATTACGTTTTATGGATCCGTTGCATCTTATTATCCGGGTTTGGTATATATTTACATTTGCTAGTAACGCTTGCTTAATAAAACTTGACCAACTAAAATGCCGACTTGCTTATGAGCCAACGACTTCCACCATAAAGCCTTGCATGTTGTTATAGAACTTTTTCCTTGCTGAGTACGACATGTGCTCACGCTTGTTGTTTATGTATTGCATCTACACTACCCCCGCCGTCGCTCGGATGGGCGTTTTGAAGACTACAATGATGAGTTTGATGGGTTCTAGGCGTCCGTTCTCCCGCCCGTCGCCCGTGGAGGACTTCTACGTGTGTTTCTTTCCGTCGTTAGCTACTCGAACGATTGTTTAGTTGAGACATTCGGTCATGTAATAACCGTTTAATACTCTCTTTACGCTTTACACCGTGTTTTGGTATTCACCGCATCGATGCATGTGTGTAACTTGATCCCGGCGCACATGTATTCTTGCATTCGGGTTTGTCCTTAAATCCGGGTGTGACACCCAAGGACATAAATACAACCCCCTATGCGCCCCAAGATGGTGACCCATCGAACAAATCATCCTACCGACGCCAATCACCGAAAAACCGCCGCCGCAAGATGAGTGAGAGAGTTAGATGAGCTCGTCGCAAGGATCAACGCCGGCGGAGAGAAGGAAGCAAGAGGAGGACTCCAAGCCGCCGGCCTAGGGGTGTTCCCAAGCTCCATCGCCGCCATCTTCATCAACGACGTTCTCCGAGTCTCCATCACCCCTATGTGCTTCAATCCGTGTAAGATGATGGGGTAATGTCTCCGTTCATCCCTAGGATTAGATGGATACATGCTATGTGATCGCTACTCGATTTGTGGTTTCAATCTATTGTTTTCATGTTGATGATGCTTTGATGATTAAGGTTAGCTACCGTGTTTTTCGGCGTATGATATCCGCTACTCCCATAGATTCCATCAACATACCGTGTCCATCATAGGTCTAGTCACGAATACCTTCGCGTAGTGACAAGACGAGAGGAGGGAAAGGGCAAAACCGTGGTCACAACCCCCGGTAGATTGGTTTACCGCTTTCGTGTAGTAGATGCATACCATGTTATCCTAGATCCTAGGGAGGGAACGCTTATCTTTCTTGCTCACTCTCTTGTGTTCACCCCTTTATCATCTAGTTTAACCCTAGATTTGTTTGATCAACTTAACTTAGATTAACTTAGGTAGATTGTCTTTACTTTTAGATTAATACTCTCTTTAAAGGTTTCCTTAGTCAACTAGATTAGTACTTGGTTAAGCGCTAGTAATCCCCTTGCTCCGCGGATTGACAAGAACCTTGGGAATCCCGTGGTGAAAAAGGTGTAGGTCCGTACGCTTGTGGATCGTAGGTGGATACGAGTTTTATCCGTCAACAAGCCCCTTTTTCTGGCGCCGTTGCCGGGGAGCAAGCCGCCTTGCTACGTTTAATCTAGTATTAATTTTGTTGATTGCTAACACCTAACCCTTATTTTCTAAAAAAAGAAAAAAAATCTTTTTTTTTGTTTTTCTTTCTACTTTTCTTGTGCCTAGATGGATTTGTTCACCTCACCATTGGAAGACGAAGAGATGTCGCTAAGGGAGCTAGCAATGCCGTCAATGGAAGACATTGAGATGCAAAAATCAGATTTGATGCTTGCTACAACCCACTACGAAGTGAAGCCAGGAATCATCAAGTTAGTGGCGACAAAACCATTTAGAGGATTGGAGGATGACAACCCATATAGACACATTAAGGAATTCACGATGTTATGCAACACGGTGCAACAAAAAGGAGTTCCGGCCGCTTGGTTCAAGTGGAATCTTTTTCCATTCTCTCTCGAAGATGAAGCGCGAAGATGGTACACACTTGCGTCCGTTGAAGCAAAAGGAAATTGGGATGAGCTAGTGAAGAAGTTTCTTTTGAAGTTCTTTCCCATAAGCAAGGTCCAAGACTTAAGGAGGCAAGTGCTCACTTTCAAGCAAGGAGAGGATGAAGGAATTGATGAAGCATGGGACCGTTTTAATGAACTACTTGAGCGAGGCCCGAACTTGGGATTTTCCGGTGACTTGATGTTGCATACCTTTTATTTTTCACTAACCCCTAACTCATCTTGTTTTGTAAGCATGTGTGCAGGCGGTGATATAATGGATAAAACAATTAGTGAAGCCGCACAAATCTTACAAAGGATAAGCAATGGACAAAGAACAATACGAGATTGGCAAAGATGTTGTCAAGAGGAGCAAAATGACAAAAGCAAGCCCAAGGTGCTTGCTGAAATTTCCGAAAAAGATGAACCGAAGGTCAAGGAAGATGAACCGACCATTCAAGAAAGTGAAGATCCACTTCCCAAGGTAAGAGAAGTCATTTCGGATGTTAAAAATGTTGAAACTAACATGAATGTAGGCCGAAGTATGTGGAATGCTAGACCATTGGCGGAGTTCAAGCAATCCGGTTGGGTTCAAGTTGATTTCGCCCCACTAATCAACTACCGAAGGAAGGAGGAACGCCGACACGTTACCAAACTAGTTGAAGATATATTTGATCAAGAGATGAGTGGAGAGTCGATCCAAAAGATGTTTGAAGAAGAAAGAGAAGAAGGAGATGAAGGATGGATCGACCGGTTTGATAACTCAAAGATTTATGATGAAGGGAGAGAAGAGTACAACCGTGATGAGCCTAGTGACTCAAAGGATAAATGGGAAGAGATAGGACTCAAGCTAGATGATAGCTTGTGTGCTATTGAAGCCTACACACTAGCAAATCAAGACATGGAAGTACTCAAGGATGAAGGAAAGAGTGAATCAACAATGAGCGATCTTGACGACATGTGGTACATGGAAGATAAAGAAAGCAACATACAAGACTTTGAAGACGAAGATTGGGATGATAAAGAAGACTTCAAAGAAGAGATGAATGCGTACATAGTTGAAGGATTACATGTTCCACATTATGAGTTGAAGAAATTGCAAGATGGTGATGAAGAGGCAACTACACTTGTTGAGATCGATTCGCCTTCAACACCGCTTGATGAACCAAATATCACTCTTGTTGAAAAATCTCTAAGGCCAAGGTACACACTGAAATCTCAAGATATTATTGGTATTGATGTTGATAAATTCAAATACTCATGCTCAACCAATAGTATGAATGATAGTTTAAATTCTATGCCTTGTTCCAATAGTGATCATGTTGATAGGCTAGATTTTCTTGAGAATGAAAAAGAGGAAACATTTATGTTTTATCCAATTAATATCACACCTAAAGAACCTTTGCCTAATGATGAGCTAAGTGCTATGCATGAAACATATGCTTCTTTTATTTACACCTTGACTTGTTGCTACAATTCACATGTGGTGTTAATTATGGACGCGTATGTTTACAATAAGTTTTGTAAATCTCGATCATGCTTTGCGCTTGGTCAAGCTAATGACCTTAAAGAATCATATGTCGGGAAAGGCCCGATTTTCACTAACCATGTAGACAAGGCTTGAATAATGAAAAAAAGAAGTCATGCCTAAAAGAGTTGCAAGATAAATCATCAACCTCTCCGAATCCCGCGATGGATGCTGCTGTCTTCATCAATTTGAGAGCTTGTTCAGAGGTGTACAAATGAAGAAAATGAGATATTCAGAAGCTCCATCAAATTACCATTCCAACGCATCAAGAAACAACAAGTTTGAAGACCCGTGCAAGGAGTTATGGAGAAAACATTGAGCGTTGTGCGTTCTGAAATTTCAGGACAGATTTCATCGCCGAAGTAAAACGGACGTAACTCTATTGTCCGAAGTCCGATTTGAGCAAATGAAGACTCGTTGGAAAGAAAATTTTGTGCACTGTGCAATGGAGTAGAGCTTGAGTATACTTTCTGTTCTGTACATTAAAAAGAATTCATGGAGTGAAGGCAGCACCGAAGGATGATAAAGAAGAAGATAATGATGAAACAAAAAGATGCTTTGGGCAAGTCTTATATAAGTGATTAAGCACAACATGGGAAGTAAATTAAAGCTGCATTGGTACCTTTTCTTTTTACATGAAGGGCCATGTCTATGCGACGAAAAGAAGGTATGTGAGAAAGTCGAGCTCTATGACTTTAAATGAAGCGCTTTTCGGGAGGCAACCCGCTTCTTTATGTTTTTATACCTTTCTTAGAGAGAATAGAGAATGAAACCATCTTATGATGATCAACTTGTGGTTATTAATCTAAGTTTAGATTTCCTTTTTAGAACCACCATCATGTTCATGCTCATATTTATTTATTTGCATGCATTGCATTTTGTTATCAACATGATGTTTTTTTGCATGTACATGTTTTGTGCATAGTTGGATTGGTTGTTTTATATACTTAATGATGTATGCTTCAGTTTCCATGTTAATGCTCCAGCTGGGCATTTTCCTTTTGTGATCTTGTGTAAACGTGATGTTTAAACATGATTGCGGACCATCATCGTTAAGTTCGATAAACCTAGTTAGCTTTTCATATGTTTTCATGTTGCTTTGGTCGGTCTATAAGCTTTGCAATGCGCTTAATTTTTCTTGTGCTATAAGAGTTATTGATTTAGGGATAGACATGGTGTTTTAACCCTAGATATATAAACCTTTATGGCTATGGAGAAATTCAGCAACCTAGTTGTAAACATGGTGTTTAGAACTAGGTGAAAACATTGTCTTTGTTTATATGCTTTCCTATCATGTGCATACACACCTTGCACCACGTACACTCATTAGGTTTATATTCCTCATTAAACTAATTATGACACAAGTTAAGAATCTTAGGAGACATTGTTGGATTGTTGGCAATTCTATCTACTCCCAACTGTCACCTTGGGGGTAGAATGTGCGTTTAAAACGTCTTACAGGCAAGATAAAGACTCTCACTACAAGGAAATTGAAGGACGGCTAAGAAGTGCTTTGTCTTCTTCTTCCATGACTAGCAAAATGCTAAGCATGGGGGAGACCCTGAATCTTCAACACGGAAGTGCAACATGACACTCTAGAAGATAGAATGATAAAGATCGTTAACATCTCCGGATCAATGCGCAAGAAGCCACCGATCTCATCAAAATTCTGCATGGTCTCGAAGGGAAAACACTGGATATTTTTGGATATTTAGAAGCCCCATGAAGTTACGATTCCAACAAATCAAGAATCAAGACAGTCGGAGGTTCCTACAAGCGGTTATGCCCGAATCACCGAGTGCAACACGTCCTGAAATCAGTTTTGGACAGCACACAGCGCTGAAGTAAAATGGACATAGCTCCCTTGTTTGAACTCCGTTTTCAATGAATGACCACACGTTGGAAAGGTAATTTCATAAACTTTTCAATAGAACTATATTTCGATACATGTTTTGTTCTGGACATAGGGGGAAATCCATGAAAAAGAGACAGCAAGGAGATGATGAGAACAAGAAAGAGGAGATGGTGATGACAACATTGAAGAGAAGGGTGACCAATGACTCCATTAAGCATACAAGATCAAATTCAGAAGTTTAGGAGCATTAATAAATCAAGACAAAAGCAAAAGCCACATCGATACAAGGAGATGTCGGAAGAAGGCAACGAAGAATTACAAAGGATGGTAACATCTCCATGGATCTTTTCTTTTCCAAACACAAATGCTTGTAAGTATGCCTTCAACATCAACTAGGTGCAACCTTTTGTTTTCTCTTCAAACAATAACATGGCTACTAGGAGGACAACCTAGGTTTCTTTTTACTTTCAATAGATAAGCATGACCATGTGTTCACCTCGATGTTCTATATTGCCTATGCTTACGGAAAGATGATGAAAGTTTCCGCTTTGTTTTACCTACATGAAGTTATACATGTCTTGGCTAATTGCTCTCTATAATATGATCTGAAATTAATTTAAATACCGGCTCTTTTATTTGTGGAGGTGAAATGACTATGCTCTAGACCCACATACATATCTTTGCTCTTTGATTTAAGTTTATGGATAGCCGGATAACTTGTTGTTTTTATGAAAACTTAACTTTTATGCTATCTACATATTTTTGATGCTCTTGCAAAGTTCTACCTACCAAAGCCATATACATATATGTTTTATGATAACAAAACCCGTAGATTGCAAACATATGTTTTGATGAGTTGGATTAGGATTGATTTCTATGGTTCGAGACTAAGAAGCCGGTCATTCCTTTGTGTAACTTTTTCATGCTAGCCTTTTTGTCCATGCATTGTGGGTTTTCACGTCGAAAATTTCACAAACTTCGCTGGGCATCCACCCTAAACCAAAAACATCTTTTTGTGATCACCTCCTTGTCCACAACCCAATTTGAGTATGGAGTAAAATTCTCGATGGAGATTCAAATATTCCGCAATATTATGGAATTTATACTTACTTTAGCAGCCATTTCCCCTCTCTTTTATGCTCGAGGACGAGCATCGTTCAAGCATGGGGGAGGATTCATTCTCCGACACAAATGCTATGTAAGTATTATGTTGCAAATAGTTTTGAGGAGCAAAAAAAAAGAGAAGAAAAAAAGAAGAAAAAAAATAAAAGAAGAAAAAAATTATTATGATGAGAAGAAAAGAAAAGTAAGCAAAAAAGGAAGAATAAAGAAGAAAGAGAAAGAAAGAAAGAGAGAAAAATGAGAAGGAAATAGAATAAAAGTAAAAAATAATAAAGATGCTCTTCGCATCTTTTTGCTTCATAAGTTCTCAAGTGCCTTGATGACAAATCCACACTCAAATCTTCCAACCATGTGCAATCCGATAACGAGGACTTCACTCGTGCCTCGGGATCATCCATTTGCCACTTGCACATGTCCACTTATCTAAATGTGTGTGTTTCGTCCCTCTCTCTTTCCAACATTTATTTTCCATGGCCTTTTTGACGAGTCTCGGTAATTCCAATAGACCTCTCTCTTAATTTGACAATATTTCGGATATACGTTTTGCTAGGATTGTTTTTAACCTTCCAAGCTCCACATAAGCCTTCCACTATCACATATGAGTAGAGTAGGTTGAAAACAATCTAGTATAGGCTTGAGTGACTTGATGAGATGAGTGTTCCATGAGCTCTTGCAAGAGATTTTCACTTATGTTGGATATGCATCTTTTTGCAAATTCTTCCATGTGACAAGGTAATGGTTTGAAGTTCACTTAAGTTTAAGAGCATCGTGTTTATTAAATGTGGCTTGTTCTTTATTGTTAGTTTATCTTCCATAATGAAAAAGAAGCCGGTCACAACTTGAACTTTAAAAATAAATTCTTAAGAGAGAGCAATTTGCCTCGTCATGAATGACTAAGTGCGGGGACAATATTGGAAGGCAACGCCGATTTCCCTTTTAAGCAAGGATTACTTACTCGAGGACGAGCAAGGTTTCAGCATGGGGGAGATGTTGACGGTGAATTTCCGTCAACCTAGAGTACTTGTTATACATTGGTTTCGATTATGATTTGCAACTAACCCGCCACTAGGCATACTAATGATGTAACAAGTTCACACTTGCATGTCCATTTTGGAGTTTGTTGTTTACGCAGAAATTAACGTTAAAGAGGAGACTTTCGGGATAAGTTCATCACGCACTTCAAGAGAAGATCAAGAAGCCCGTCACAAGTCAAGACACGAAGTGAACAAGACTCCAAACAACCCAAGGACCGAAGCATCAACACGCAAAACTCCGGGGACTTGGATGTTTACCAACAAGATCAACTCGAGCCGAGAGATATTCTCGCAACCCAGGACAACATGATCTTTCGGTACAGATTCGAAAACTTACACGACCTTTAATTGGAAAAAGTTTGACTACCAAAGTTGTGGGCCTCGACGATACCTTCGATTTCGACATATGGAAGGCCCAATTCGGATAAGGGTGCTAGGAGATAAGGCCCCCGAAATCCCTGCTGCGCAGTCAGTCTGAAATAAGAACAAATTATCTTCCAAGTCCGATTTGGAGATCTTATCTTCGTTTTTAAGGAAAGAAATGAATACCAAAGTTGAAGATAATTTTGTGGCACACAACCTGGACACCGAATTTGCATTATTGGAGTCCGGACGTGGGAGATATGGCGGTGGCAAGGAAGGATCACGAATCAGGAAAATCCGGCCGATTTTATGGAAACCAAGTTTGCTTCTCTCCAAGAAGGATCTCGTGCAAGGAAAGGTGGAGCACGCCCAAAGGCACCCCAAGGACATAAATACAACCCCCTATGCGCCCCAAGATGGTGACCCATCGAACAAATCATCCTACCGACGCCAATCACCGAAAACCGCCGCCGCAAGATGAGGGAGAGAGTTAGATGAGCTCGTCGCAAGGATCAACGCCGGCGGAGAGAAGGAAGCAAGAGGAGGACTCCAAGCCGCCGGCCTAGGGGTGTTCCCAAGCTCCATCGCCGCCATCTTCATCAACGACGTTCTCCGGAGTCTCCATCACCCCTATGTGCTTCAATCCGTGTAAGATGATGGGGTAATGTCTCCGTTCATCCCTAGGATTAGATGGATACATGCTATGTGATCGCTACTCGATTTGTGGTTTCAATCTATTGTTTTCATGTTGATGATGCTTTGATGATTAAGGTTAGCTACCGTGTTTTTCGGGCGTATGATATCCGCTACTCCCATAGATTCCATCAACATACCGTGTCCATCATAGGTCTAGTCACGAATACCTTCGCGTAGTGACAAGACGAGAGGAGGGAAAGGGCGAAACCGTGGTCACAACCCCCGTAGATTGGTTTACCGCTTTCGTGTAGTAGATGCATACCATGTTATCCTAGATCCTAGGGAGGGAACGCTTATCTTTCTTGCTCACTCTCTTGTGTTCACCCCTTTATCATCTAGTTTAACCCTAGATTTGTTTGATCAACTTAACTTAGATTAACTTAGCTAGATTGTCTTTACTTTTAGATTAATACTCTCTTTAAAGGTTTCCTTAGTCAACTAGATTAGTACTTGGTTAAGCGCTAGTAATCCCCTTGCTCCGCGGATTGATAAGAACCTTGGGAATCCCGTGGTGAAAAAGGTGTAGGTCCGTACGCTTGCGGATCGTAGGTGGATACGAGTTTTATCCGTCAACGCCGAGCCCCCGGCGCATGATGGCGCCGTCCCGCCGGTGTCGGGGCGTTAAATGCCCGCGTACGGGGGCGGGCGCACGCGTGCGGGGCGCCCTCGAGCGAGGCGAACCCCGGTCGAGGGCGGGGCGGACCCTCGAGCGAGGCGAGCCCGGCTCGAGGGGGGAGCGGGCCCTCGAGCGAGGTGGAGCCCGCTCAAGGGAAGTGCACCCCCTCGAACGGGATGGAGCCCGCTCGAGGGAGGCGCGCATCCTCGAGCGAGGCGAAGCCTCGCTCGAGGGGATCTTCAAGAGGGCCGCCTTGGTGGGCCGTTGAGGTCCCCCGCGACATGGGCCGTATCCCCGCATGGTTAGGCAAAGTGTGTTTGGCTTTGTTGCGGGTTTTAAGTGGGGATTTCCCGCTTGTTAAAGGGGACCCCTAGGGTCGTCCCCGACGAGAGCCCCCGAGCATCCGTGGGTTTGCCATTGAGGCTCCCGCGGATGCCGGAATCTACCGATAGGACGTTCTTCCCTTCTTGTCTTGCGAACGCTTTCCGTGGGGCCGCGTCGGCGGACCCGCGGTCTAGCCCCCCGAAGCCCCGCGGAGCGTGGATGCTCCCCGTAGGGGTTAACCGCGAGAGCCGGTCGAGGGCGTGGTACATGTTTCAACCGGCGTCGGCAATATCTCGGCCGGCTTCGGTGACGCACACGCCGCCGGGCACCGTCTCCCGGCGGGTGCAATTCAAGGAGGTGTAACCGTGCGTCAAGCCCCCCGAGCCCGGGCCCGTTCGAGGCGATCGGGTAGAGCTTTACGACTTGTTTGTTAACGCGCCCTCACCGTCCCTCCGCGGGACGGAGGGTGAGGTTTCCGCAACCCCCATCGAGCGGGTCGCGAATTGCGGATTCCTCGTTGAGCCGCTAGTGGGTGGTTCGAGTGGACGCCCATGCCCCGTTCGATAAGGGTAGGCCGCGTGGTCCAGAGACACGTCCATTGAAGCACTTGCGTGGGTTTGCTAGGTGGGGCTCGGTCCCGTTCGATAGGGACCGAGGGCGCGGAAGCTCTCCCTCGGTGGGATCCCCCCGGCCAGCCGCCCCCGCCGGCTCTCAAATACGACATATGGGGCACCCTCGAGCCGACGGGCTCGAGGAACGGCTCGAATGCGCGTGCCTTCGTCGTCCCTGACTCTGCGATCTGGGGCGCCTGTTCGAACCCGTCGAGGGTCGGGCTTCGAACCTCCGATCGCAGGGCCGTGCGGGGGCGGCGCCTAGGCGGCCCCGTCTTTGCGTTTGCGACCGTCGAGGGGTCCGGGCGAGCTAGCCCTCGGGCGCCGATTAATAAAAATGACGCGAGGCGGCGGCTAAGTGTTCCCGGCTCGGCATATGCGACCATCGAGGAGCTCGGGCAAGCCGCCCCCGAGGCGCCGATCGCAATATAGCGTGGCATGGGTGCTCGTGGTGCCCGCTTTGTTTCAAAACGGGCCTCGAGGCGACCTTCTCACGCCTGTGCCCTTTAGAGGGTCGAAATTATCTCGAGCCGGGGCTCGTGCCGCTTGAGGGTCCTACGTGGCATGGGTGCTTGCGATGCCTGTTTTGTTTCAAAACGGGCCTCGAGGTGACCTTCTCACGTCTGTACCCTTTCGAGGGTCGAAATTATCTTGAGCCAGGGGCTCGTGTCGCTCGAGGGTCCTACGTGGCATGGGTGCTTGCGATGCCTCGTTTTGTTTCAAAACGGGCCTCGAGGCGGCCTTCTCACGCCCGTACCCTTTCGAGGGTCGAAATTATCTCGAGCCAGGGGCTCGTGCCGCTCGAGGGTCCTACGTGGCATGGGTGCTTGCGATGCCTGTTTTGTTTCAAAACGGGCCTCGAGGCGACCTTCTCACGCCTCGTACCCTTTCGAGGGTTGAAATTATCCCGAGCCGTGGGGCTCGTGCCGCTCGAGGGTCCTACGTGGCATGGGTGCTTGCGATGCCTGTTTTGTTTCAAAACGGGCCTCGAGGCAACCTTCTCACGCCTGTACCCTTTCGAGGGTTGAAATTATCCCGAGCCAGGAGTCCGTGCCGCTCGAGGGTTCTCCTTGTTTTGCAAGGGACCGGCCATTAAATGCTCCACGGAGAGGCTGCGGTTTCGCATCGCGGCGCGCTTTTTAGGCGTCGCGGCCGCGCGCGCGCGTAGTGGGCGGCGTGGGCGGGCGGACGTGACCGCCGCCACGGCCCCTCGCTATTCTTCGCCGTGATGATGGCTCATTCGCGGTGGCGTGGCCGCCGCGGTCGTGGTGGGGCCCGCCCATCGGCGAGAAGGAAAGATTCCCCCGCAAGCTAATGCACGTGGGACGTCCGCCCCGGAGAGCTCGCCCGCGGCTTTATAAATCCGAGGGGAGGGAAAACGGCGGTTTTTTACCTTAGCATTCCGCCGTTCTCGCCCTTTGCGCTCTCGCCTTCGATTTCACTCTCGCCGTCGCGTGCCTTCGCCATTAGAGCTCTTCTCTTTCTCTTTGTCCCCCGCTCTCGCATCCCTTGTCTCTTCTCATGGCGCCGCCTCCGCCCCTCACGATCCTCGACCCGTACGCCTGGGAGCGGTCGACGGTGACCCGCCGGCCCTTGGCCGCCCCGGTCACCGCCGCCGCCTTGGCGGCAAACGAGGAGGGCCGCCCCGCAGAGTGGATAGTGCCGCCGGCGGGGGACCGCGCGCCCAACCCGCCGGAAGGCTACGTGGTGAGCTTCGTCCGCTTCGACGAGCGCGGCCGCCGCGCGCCGCCGAGCCGCTTCATGCGAGCGCTGTGCTACTACTACGGCGTGGAGTTGCATAACTTCGCGCCGAACGCGATTTCACAGGCGGCCACGTTCGTGGGCGTCTGCGAGGGATATCTAGGGATCCCAGTCAACTGGGAGCTCTGGATACACCTCTTCCGCGCGGAGCTCTTCACGCAACCCACGACGGAGCAGAGGACCCGCCGCGCGGTGCGCGCCGGCGGGATGTCACTCGCCCTGCGGGGGCAGTTCAAGGACGACTACATCCCCTGCACCATGACGACGAACAACGCCGGCTGGGAGCGGGGATGGTTCTACCTGCGCAACGCCGAGCCCGGCCTCCCCCCTACACCGGTCGGGTGTTCAAGGAGAAGCCCGACTCCCCGGGGCTACGGGGGTGTCCACGCCCCAGCATCGGAGGCGGCAGGACTCGGTCCTGGCCGCCCTGAGGAACCCGGCGACGCGCGGTCTGACCGCGGCGGGCGTCGTCGCCTTCCTCCACCACCGGCGGGTCGTGCCTCTGATGGAGAGGCCGCTCTGCATCTACGAGATGACAGAGGAGGCGGACCCCGTTGCGCTGGCGAGGTCGCGGATGCTCCCGACCCCCCTTGGGCGGGCGTACGCGCTCACGCGGGCGCGGAACGCCGTCGACACCCGGATGCTTGCGCCGGGACCGGTCCCCGGGTGGGACCTTGAGATGCTCCCCCACCGGCCCGCCGGTGAGTACGGTTCTTGGCTCGTTTCCGTTCTTGGTGATGCTCCCGCCCCTTGACGCGTCTTGGACGTTCTCGCATGCAGTGGGTGAACTTCACCGCCGCGAAGTCCGTTCCGCCCACCCCCGACTCCCGAGCGCTCGATCGGGCGGCGCGGCAAAGAACGGGAGCAGGAGCGGGCGGCACGCAAGAGGGAGCGCGCGAGGCGGCACCGCGAGCGCCGCGAGTGACGGAGCGCGGAGTACGGCGGCGCGAGGAGCCGGGGCTTTCCTCCCCGGGGACCGAGGGAGTACTCGTCCTCGGAGGAGGACGAAGAGGAAGAAGCCGGGGGGCGGGGCCCTTCGACGGTGGGAACCCCGCACCCCCCGTCGCCGGAGCCGGCCTCCGGCGGCAAGGGCGGCATCGCCCGGGGCGGGCGCGGCGGCGTCCGCCGCCGGGCGGTCAACAACGGGGGCGCGCGCGCGCCGCGGAGGTGCCGCCGCACACCGTAGAGGTGCCGACGCGTGCCGCGGGGCGCGCGCGCGCAAGCGCACCCGCGCGCGGGCGGGGCCCGCGCGTGCGGTGGAGGCGTCGGGAGGCGCGGCGACGGGTGCGTCAGCCGCGCAGGCCTCGTCCGCCGAGGCCTCGAGGAAGAGGAAGCGTGCCTTCTCCTCTTCGAGGTAAGGGGCTCGCTCTTCTGCTTGGTTCGGTTTTTTGACGATCAGGCATTCCAACTTTCTGTTTGTGCTTGTGCAGGGTGGTGCCAACTGTGCCTCCCTCGCACCGGCCAAGGTGCTGAGGGCGGACGCGTCCATCCCCACCCAGCGGCGCTCGTCGAGGGCGTCGCGGGCGGGGGCAAGCACGGCGGCGGCGGGCGAGGGCTCGCGAGGGCGCAGCGAGGCCCCGAGGCCTCGGCCGGGTGCAGCCCCGCCATGGCGCGGCCGGCGGTCGCCGAGGAGCGGCGGGCGCCGGCCGTGGCGGAGGCGCGCCCACGGCGGCCGGCCGTGGTGGAGGCGCGGCCGCGGAGGGCCGCCGCGACGGAGGCGCGACCGCGGCGCCGGCCGCGGAGGAGGTAGAGCGGGTGCGCCCGCGGTGGCGCCCGTGGTCGCGGAGGCACGGCCGGAGGCGGTGGCCGCGACGCCGCGCCGCACGCCCGCGGCTACGGGGGCGCAAGTGGAGGCGTCGGCGGAGGCGGCGCTAGGGGCCGGCGCCGCCGGCGGCTCCCGGGCGGTGGTGGTGGAGGTCCCGGACGACGACTCCCCGCCGCCCGGTGGGATCGGTGGGTGAGCTTCCCCACGCTCTCCACAAAGTCCCGGGGAGGGGGCTCTCGTGAGGCGGCGCGACGGCCACATGGTGGCGGGGGGCGGGGACATGGCGCCGAGGCCTCGTCTTCTCGCGCCGGCCACTCCGCCCGTGTGGAGCGAGTCGCCGACGACCCGCCCGCGTTCGCCGACGCCCGGGAGGAGCAGGGAGCCGTGGGGGGAGCTCCGCGGCCACGGTGCCACGCTCGACCGTGCGCCGAACGAGGCGCCGAGGGTCCATGGCGGCCCCGCATGGCGCGTCTTCCAGGTAGGGCGTTGTTGCTCGTTTCCTTCTTTCCCTCGTTTTTGTGCGCTGTTTCTGTGTCATGGCGCTTACGGGTTTCGAGCTGTGGGTGACAGGAGCTCGAGCGCCGCGCCCGCGACAAGTACGGCGCCTTCGATCGGGTGAACGCCGAGCTCCACCAGCTCCGGGAGCGATGCGGCGCTTTCGACGCGCTCGCTGATGCCCTCAGGACTCCGGACGGGTGGTTGTCGTACCGGGCCGTGGCCTTGCGCGATGAACTCCCCGAGAGCACGAGGCAGGACCCGGCGCGTCGCTCCAGCCTCGAGCGGGTCTGCACAGCCCTCATCGACCGTGATGAGGCGCTGTGGCAGGCGCGCTCGGACCTGGAGAAGATGCGCACGCTGGCGACCAACTGGGAGGCGGAGGTGGCCGCCGTCCGCGGCGAGAACCGGGGGCTCCGCTCGTCCCTCGAGGGGGCCCGGCGCGGCGCCGCCGGGCCGAGGAGTGGGCGCGCGCGCTCGAGCGGCGGGCCAAGGAGGCCGACGACTTGAAGGCCGCCCTCGATGCCAAGGCCGCGGCGCTCGCCGCCTCGAGGACCGGCACGCGGGAGCGCACCGCCCGCCAAGGGGCCGAGGGGCGGCTACGGCGGGGAGCAAGCCACCCTCGGCCCGATGCCCGGTCGGCTCGGGAGCGGGAGCGCACTCGCTCGTGAGGTGGCGCGGATGTCGCCGGAGGATCGGAACTCGAGCTCTCCAAGGTCGAGGGCGAGCCGATAGTGCTCGGCATTACGAACGCAAACCGGAGCCGGCCCTCCGGAGCAAGGTGAGACCGTCCGGGCCTCGAGCGAACGGTCGAGGGCGAGCGTCGCGCCCTCGAGGTGGAGAAGAAGCAAGTCGAAGGTGAGCCGCCGCTTGACTCCCCGTTTGGTTGGTTTTCCGTTTGGGAATTCACACTCCTTTTTCTCGATTTCTTTCTTGTCTTAGTGGCTCCGGGCTTGCGCGCCGCACCGGGACACGCGGTTGAGCGGGCCGAGGCGGCGCGGACCTCCTACAACTCCTCCGAGCAGGGGTTGCGGGAGGCGCGCGATGCGGCCCTCGAGACCCGTCGATCCGTGGAGGAGGGCGAGGCGCAAGCCGAAGCTCGGCCGGCCGCTCGCTCGCGTGCCCTTGGTGGCCATGTCACCGAACGGGTGCGCCGGGCGGCTGCGTCTTGGCGTCCGTGAAGGCCCTCGGAGTGGTACGGTCCCACTACGAGGTCAACTTCGAGGCGCCGCGAGGGCTACGTCGTTCCCGAGGGTGTCGAGGACGAGGTGGCGATGGAGCGCGTGGACGCGCTCGCCGCTGATGCCGCCGAGTCGCTCGCTGAAGCCTTCGAGGAGTTCCTCTTCCCGGACGCTGTTGACGCCGCCGCTCCTCTTGCCTGAAGACAGCTGGGCGCTTGGCCCGTTTTTATTTGTGTATCAGTATTCTGGCCACGCGGCCTTTATAAATAAACAAGTTGTTTTGACATAAGCATTTGTTGATACGAAATGAAGTCTTTTGTTTACTTCGCTTTTTGTTTCTCCTTCTTCCTAAGTAGATTCTAGTTAGGGGAGTTCGATTTTCGCGGGGGGGGGGGGGGTCGCCGGGTTGGAGGCGAGAGAGAAGGGCCGTATCCTCGTGGCGTGGGCTATCTCTGGCTCGCGCGCTCCTTCCGCTAGGCCGCCTGCGCCCTGTTCGAATCGTTGCTCGGGGTCGAAGTAGAAAACAAACTTAGCGCGTGTGAGTTGTTTTATTTTTGCGCGAAAATGGGACCATTTTGGGGGGATGCCCCCCGCAGTAGCCCCCGAGGGTAACTTGGGTTTCAGAGGAAAGCCGAGTTGCCCTTTTCATTAGACTTGAGGCGTTTACATGGTTGTCACCAACTCGGGGTGTTGGTCGTATGATTTTTACAACAAAAATACTTGGAAATCCTAGCTAGGGGTAGAAGTAGCTCTGGGCGTTCGGGTTACCCGAAAAGTTCGGGTCGGGTATTTCGGGTTTCAAAAAGTTCGGGTAATAAGATTCGCTACCCGATAGGAGCATCAAAAAATGCCTACCCGAAAGTTCGGGTACCCGCCAAATCGGGTTCGGGTTCGGGTGTACCCGATTTACCCGAAAATTATAAAATCACAGCAATAGCTCAAACATCCCAGAATTTTTTATAGAACTGGACAGACTTAATGATAACTAATTAAACCATAACCGATGAAGTGATAAATTCAAGTTTTCAACAGAAACGCAAACCACTACAAGATGATAGTTTTTAACCACAGAACCATGACTCCATGAGTCCATGACACAGTACTATCGTGACTCTACTGACTACTTAAGTACTTAGTACTAATAACAAGATAGAAGAGCAAATTGGATAAGTCCAGCAGTCCAGCACATATGTTCAGCACATATGTTCTATGCTTGTGCTTCACACGACAACAAAAAACATCCTAGTATCCAGGCTTCCATTCGCTTACGCTCCATACTCCAGTTCCATTGGCTGCAACCAGCAAGGGCAAGGCAATCCAGTCCTCCATACTGTGTAAATAAAAATGATGGGTCAAAATTCAAAATCCGAGCAACAAATTTCAAGATGATATAAGACAGAGAAATGTGAGCATACCTTCAGATTTTTGTAAAAGCCGTCGACGTGCTCTGAACATTATTGCTTGGTGTCTGTGACTTGGTGTTGCTGGTGCGTCACTGATGGCTGCTTATTCTTTTTCCCATTACCGCCATATTCTTCAATCCACTCTGTAAATGCACAGCACACAGTATAGTTATATTACATACATAGCGTAAATTCACAAATGCAAGCAAGGAAGGAAAAAAGGTACCTTGTTGTACTATTGCTAATTCTTCTGTAATCTCTCTTATATCAACAGCAGGCCTCCGTAGCCAATCCTGCGTGCATACTAAAGCCTCCAACATGAACGGAGTAAGAGAGGTACGGAAGTCATCCAAAATACGTCCACCTGCGCTGAAAGCTGACTCAGATGCAACTGTTGTAATGGGTATAGCAAGCACATCACGAGCCATGTGACCCAAAACTGGAAACCTTGCTGAATTGACTTTCCACCAAGCAAGAATGTCAATTTTGGATTCTATGTCTTCTGTTTCTTCAGTAAGGTACTTCTCAAGTTCAGATTTGTTGGTGCTGGTAGAACAATTGTTTAACTTCATCTTCTTGGCAATTATGTCTTTAAGCATTCCTCCAGCTACTCTCTTTGATTTATCAGCATCAAATACTGGAGTAGTTTCTTCACTTGGAGCATACATGTTCTTGTATTCTTCAAAAAGCTCTGTCACACAAGCATTGATTGCTGCCCAAACCAATTGACCTCTTTCCTCACCAAATATCTCTTCAACACTAATCTTTAGGTACAAAGATAACTTGTACCTTGGATCAAGGAATGCAGCCACAAATATCAATAAGTTGATATTCTCTTTATCCTTCTTCTTCTCCTTTCCCCTGCCCTTGCTTCTCCCTTTATCCCTATCTTGCTCTTGCTGCCCTTTCTCACTGTCCTTGTTATTGGTGTGCCAAACTCCCCAATATTTATCAAATTTCTCCTTCATTCTTTTACCCATTGAAACTTGCAAACTATCTTCACTGTTCAGCCATTCTTGTATCAAAATACAGACTTCTCCAATCTCATGGAAGAAAGTGTTACTAGTAACTTGGAGAGAAGAAGATATACGAACAGTAAGGTCATAGAAATGTTGTAGAAACTGTGCCATCTTCTTTGCATTCTCCCAATCATCTTCATCAGGATGCCCAAAACCATCTCTTGCTTCAGACAAGTCGATAACATAATTGGGGTCCTCTTCAGCTAACCTTAAAAACACTTTCTCATACACAATTGCAGCCTTCAACATCAGATAGGTGGAATTCCACCTTGTTGGACAATCCAATTTCAAAAAAGTTTTGCTGTCCACTTTCTCTTCCTCAGCAATTTCCTTAAACTTGACCAATCTTGAAGTCCCATTTTTGATGTACCTAACAGCAGCCCTGACACGCTTAACAGATAGGTCCACTTCTTGCAAACCATCTCTTACAATAAGATTCGAAATGTGAGCTCCACACCTAATATGCATGAACCTTCCGTTGGCAATGTTGGTTTTCTGTAGATGCTTCTTCAAGTAATCCACACCAGTGTCATTAGCACTTGCATTATCAACTGTTACAGTCATTACTTTATCCAAACCCCAATCAGCTAAGCATCTTGCCATGTTCTTCCCAATATCCTCTCCCTTGTGACCCTTCACCATGAAAAAGCTTATCACTTTCTTATGCAAATGCCAATACTCATCAATGAAACTTGCTGTAACAGTCATGTACCCATCTTGAACTTGAGAAGTCCAAGCATCTGTTGTTAGACACACTCTCTGACAAGATTCTTTGAAGAACTTCTTTAGCTTGGCCTTCTCTTCAAAGTACTAACGAACAATGTCCCTTGTGCAAGTTCTTCTAGATGGAATTTGGAAACGAGGACAGGCTTTGGACATAAATTTCCTAAAGCCAGGCTTCTCACCAAAACAAAAAGGTTGCTCATCTTCAATAACCATCTCAGCAAAAGCTTCTCTAAGTGCATCTTGATCAAACCTCCAAGTGGTAGGAGCTTCCCCATGACATGTTTGCAAGGTGCCCTGCTTCGGGTCCTTGTTAAAAACATGAGGATTGCGTTTGCATATATTGAAGTGCTTCTTCAAAGCAGATGTTCCATGAGAAGTTGGGTCAGCCTTGATGTCACGGTGGCAATATTTGCACTTTCCAGCCTTCAAAAATCCTTTCTCATCCTTGATCTTGATGAAATGGTGCCACATCTCAGATCTTGGTGCCAACTCCTTCCTCTCATGTTTTTCAGTTTCCTTGTCCCCATCAATGAAAACCTTCTCCACATCAATAACAACCTTCTCCTTCTCCTGATCCTTAGCATCCACTTGCACCATTGCCATGGCTTCAGTGTCCTGTGATTCTGACATCTACAGAAAATGAAAAAAAACATAACACATTATAAATCAGTATTCATATCACTAAGTGAATCTGAACTCATCCAACAGATTATGACTCATTAATAGATTACAACAGATTATAACATATCATAAATAAACAATAAAGAATAGGTCATAAGAACCAATCAGTTTCAGTTTACAGATTACATACCAAAGGAACAAATCAGGAGCAGCAAAATGTGATACATATTAAAATAAAATTCATGTGATTATAATTTATAATGACCAGAACAATCTGATCCATATTAAATGTCCTGGCACTTTATTGAAGGATAATTATATTACCCAAAACAATCTGATCCATATTAACAACAAAGAGGAAACATTTATAATCTGTAGTAAGCTAGATCCAATAATTGACTCCTCCTAGCAACAGAGAAATCGAGAGAGAATAGTTACAGTTCTCTAAGCATCTACAGTGCCTCCCCCCTATTTTTTCTTTTTTTTCCTGAGAGCATAAGAACATAAGGCTTATGCGTTCAATTATTTATTTATATACCAAACTATAAGGCTACTCAAGCATTTATTTAGACAAGTGCCGGTGGGCATAAACAAAAAGATTCAAGCATACACAAAAAGATCCAAAATTATTTAGACAGGTAAATAAAATAAATTAGTCGTACTCCTAATCGGTGGGCATAAACAAAAAGATCAGAAATTTATGAGCTGGAATTGCAATTTTAGGCATTGTGATTCAGATTCAAGCAACATACATTCATACATTCTCGAAGAACAAGCATGACATGAAATCCAAGCAAGGAAGGAAGCAAATTGCGAGATTTAACAAGTTGTGAGGAGTACTTACTCGATCCGGCGGATTTGGTCGAAGAACCGGACGTTGTAGACGCCGGCGGCGACGGCGGCGGGGGGGAGGACGTGCGCGAGCACCTCGGCGTCGGCGGTGGGCGATGGCGACGTGCGTGCGGTGGGGTGGCCTCGGCGTCGGCGGTGGTGGCGTCGGCGGTGGCGAGCGCAACGAGCGCCTCGGTGGAGACGAAGCGCGGGACGTGCGTGAGCTCGCGCGCGCGTCTCGCCGCGCGTGCGCCTCGCCGTCGGGCCGCTCGGCGGTGGCGACGTCGAGCTCGGGAGAACGGACCGCCGCCGGGACCGGGAGAACGCAGCTCGGGAGGTGCGGGATGCGGCCCTGGGAGGACGGACCGCCGGCAGCACGCATGGGGACTTGGCCATCTTGGGGTCTCCTCGACTCCTCGTCCTCGCCTCCTCGGCGCAGCCGCCCCGCCGACGACTCACCAGTCGTGGTGATGGGGGATTGAAGACGGGGAGTAAATGCGAATGAAAGAAAGCCGGGATATCTGGACGCATGGACGGACGACTAGACGAGGATGGACTGCAGACTTCGGGTCCTTCGGGTACCGGGTCAGTCTACCCGATTTACCCGTAATAAGTTCGGGTTTTGAGAATCGCATCCGAAATAGCTTTCGGGTTCCTCGGGTTCGGGTGATTCGGTTCCGGTCCGGTTTTTCGGGTTCGGGGATCGGGTTTCGGGTTTTATGCCCGGGGTGAGGTAGAAGCGACGTAGCCGTTGGATGTTCCAAGCGTTGGTGAGCTCTTCACCGTCCTCGTTGGCCGACTTGTACGTGCGGGCTTGAGTACCTTCACCACGACGTAGGGTCCCTCCCACGGAGGCGATAGCTTGTGGCGTCCTCGGTTGTCTTGGCGTAGCCGTAGGACCAAATCCCCTTCACTGAAGTCCCGTCGGCGTATCTTGCGTGCTTGGTAGCGCCTTAGGGACTGTTGGTACCTCGCGGAATGCATCAAGGCCATGAGGCGTGCCTCGTCCAGCTAGTCCAGTGAGTCCTCGCGGGCTCGCTGGTTGGCATCCTCGTCGTAGCCTCGAACCCTGGGCGATCCGTATTCTAAGTCCGTGGGGAGGACGGCCTCCGCGCCATGGATCAGGAAAAACGGGGTGAACCCAGTGGCTCTGCTTGGGGTGGTCCTTAGGCTCCACACGACTGCTGGTAACTCTTGGAGCCATTTCCGGCCAGATTTGTTTAGCTGGTCGAAAATTCTAGGATTAAGGCCTTGTAGGATCATGCCGTTGGCATGCTCTACTTGGCCGTTGGTCTGTGGGTGTGCCACAGCTGCCCAATCCACACGGATGTGGAACTTGTCGCGAGAACTCCAAGAATTTCCCGCCCGTGAACTGAGACCCATTGTCGGTGATGATGGAGTTTGGCACTCCAAAGCGGTAGACGATGTCAGTAAAGAACGTCACCGCTTGCTCAGCCCTGAGATTCGTGATGGGGCGCACCTCCACCCACTTGGAGAACTTGTCGATCGCGACCAACAAGTGGGTGAAGCCCCCGGGCGCCTTCCGCAGGGGCCCGACGATGTCCAGCCCCCACACGGCGAATGGCCATGTTATGGGGATGGTCTGCAGGACATGAGCGGGAAGGTTGGACTTGCGGGCGTAGAACTGGCACCCTTCGCAGGTGCGTACGATTTCGCTGGCGTCCGCGACCGCGGTAGGCCAGTAAAAGCCTTGGCGGAAAGCGTTGCCAACGAGGGTGCGAGGCGCGGTGTGGTGACCGCAGATCCCCGCGTGGATGTCCTGCAGGAGTTCGCGCCCTTCAGGGATGGGCACGCACCGCTGTAGGATGCCGGAGGCGGCGCGCTTGTACAGCTCGCCGTCAACGAGGGCAAAGGACTTGGCCATCCTGGCGATGCGCCTGGCCGCGGCCCGGTCCGCGGGGAGTTCCCCTCGAGCCATCCAGGCGATGTATTTGTCACGCCAGTCCGCTTTGACAGGAGCCGGCTCGATGTCCATCACGTCGGCCTCGTGGGAGCCATACCCCTCGAGGAGGGAGAGCACGTACGCCTCGTTCGAGGGGTCCTCGTCCATGGGTTCCGCACCCGCTGGATTCGAGGGAGCCCCCGAGGGTTCTGAGTGGCTCGAGGGGTAAGGCTCGAGGACGACCGAGGGCCGAGCGACCGTTGACGGTTAATAATTGTATCAAAGTTCGTTCGTGACTCGCAAGCGTACAAGTCTCCCGTCGTAGTCAAGGGACCCTTCTTCCCTCGAGTGGTGAACCCAAGGTATCGAATCCGTGGAACAAATGTGTGACGCAAGACTTAATCTATTAAAGCCAAATAACCGCAATCTTCAATAAAGAACCTAATGCATCTAAGTAAAAGACACAAAACGAATCTAATCTACTAAAAACCGGAGAAAACAAAGTAAGATTGGGTAGATAAACCGATCTAGAGGGATCGGGGTAAGCCTTTTGTTGAAGTTCCAAGCAAAAGAAGAAGTAGCAAATCGAATCTTAATAAAAGCCTCTTTAAATCGTGGTTTCCCGTCCAAATCCGAAAACATCCGCCTTTCGAGACCCCCGTTCTGTCACAACGTATCCCTATTCATGCGGGGAGCTTAGGGGCGAGTCAAAAGACAAGTCGAGATTCTTTCGGAAGATCCGGCGTGTACCTCTAGCCACCGCGGCTACAAGAACACCCTATGTAATCTATCTCGAGAATAGAATTGAAATAAGCAAAGCCGATCGAAAAACGAAATCTTCGAGGAAACACTTGATCGCTGGGAAAAGATTCAACTTGATAATTCAACTATAACAATGGTACATAAACAAGATCACCACCGGGATCCTTCCTTGATCTTGCTTCTAGCTCCGGGAACTCCGACGTGGTCTTCCGTGCAAGGTTCCCACGTCGGCTAGGGAAACCCTAGTCAACTAGCTCGACCCTCTCCTCTCCTAGATGGTGTCCCTATCTTCTCTCGCTTCTCGGCGGCCGAAGGTGAAATCTTCTCTCGCGTGGCTCTCGGTCGGGGGACTATAAATAGCCCGATTGGCGGCTAGGGCAAAGGGCGACGGGTTTGGGCCCTAAATGGGCACCGGGCCGACCGGGACCGGGCCGGCCGCCCGGGCCCATTTAGGCCCGGCCCCGTGGGCTCCTTCGCCCGAGGTCGGTTCCCTTGCTTCCCGGATGCTTCCCCCCTTCGCATGTAGGTCCATGTCGTCGGTTTCTCTCCGAATTGGACATAACTCCTTGTCTTGCAAGATTCGACACTTTTCGGTCGGGTCCCCGGAGTCCGTCGTCTTCTCGGATCAAGTCCCCGGCTTCTTGGAGTTAATATTGCTTCATTGCATGACTTGTTCAGGACTTCAAGGTCTTGTCATGAGGTGCTTGATGAACTTATCCCAAAAGTCTTGCATTCAACACTAAAACCCTGCATAAACATTAAACTCCAAAAACGACATGCACACGTGAACTTGTTATACCACGGGGGTTAGTACCAATGGATAAGGTATAAAATTCATGCCAACACCGAAGGTAAACTCATGGCTAGGTTGACGGATTTTCACCGTCAACATCTCCCCCATGCTTAAACCTTGCTCGTCCTCGAGTAAGCCTTCGAGGGTAGATTCTTTTTAAGCTTATCCCACAAGTATTAACATGCTCACCAAGTTTTAAATGGATCTCAGAATTTTTGAAATGAAGAACGAGATAAGAAAAACTAAAACCAAGTTCACAAATTTAAATCATCTCGTGTATTGCTCATAAACTCTCATCTCACTTGTCTCTCAAACCTATATATTCTACTCCTTTCCCTCTCATATATATGTGGTAGGCTTTATATGGAGCTTTGGGAAAGTTTAGTCCTAACAAGAATTTATAAATGAGGTGTTGTCAAAACAAGACAAGCTTCTCATGGTCTTACCGAGACTCGTCAAAAAGGTCATTGGAAAATAATGTTAAATCAAGGAGGGGAAAGAGAAAAATACACACACTTTAGATGAGTGGACATGTGCAAATGGCAAAGAGTGATCCCAAGGCACAAAAGAAGTCCTCGTTATCGGATTGCACATGGTTGGAAAATGAGAATGGATCTTTTTATCTTGAAGCCTTGAATGCACTCTTAGAGAACCGGGGAGTTCACTTTACGCACAAATATATTTTTTCTTTCTTATATTTCTCATTCTTTTCTTTCTTTCATTCATTCATTTTTTTTTCTTTCCTCGTCATTTATTCAGTCCATGACTTTCACAACGAAGTTTTGATTTTTTATACCTTGAAAGTCATGAATATCACTGGATTTTTTTTCTTTCATCATTATATATTTTTTTTAAAATACTCCCTTTTTGAACTCTAAAACTGCACCGTACCTACCTCCTCCCCCATGCTTAGACGTTGCTCGTCCTCGAGCAAAGAGGCGAAAAATAAGGTAGGTACCGGAGATATTTTTCCTTGGAGAGATACTTGAAATCTTCAACGTTGGCACCGTCTTGCGATCTTCCTTGAATTGATGATCCATCCTCAATGATAGGTTGTGGTCAAGGAGGTAATCACAAAAAGATGATATTTGGTTTAAGGGTGGATATCCGGCGAAGTTTGTGAGATCACCGATGCGGGGATACACAATGCACGGATAAAAGGCTAGCAAAAAGATAGATACGCAAAAACGGAATGACCAGCTTCTTAGTCTCGGGCCAGAGAAATCATGGCCTGCAATAACTCACTCAAAAATAAATCTTGTACACTAAGGTTCATGCACTCAAATATATATAAGGCTTTGGATAGGTTGAGCAACACACAAGTGATATTTGTGACAAGGTTAGCAATATTTTTGAGCATAAAAGACATCTTCAATCTATTCATAACTTGAGAGCACATAAAACACTATGGGTCTTTATTTTAATCATAACCTCCGCTGAAAATTAAGCTAGTATTTAAATAAATTGAGATCTGTATTTTTAAGAGAGCACTAGCTTAAACATGCATAAATCAACTACAAAGATGAACAAAGCTGCAATTTTAATCATATATCATCATGGCACGAATTTTGTAACTTTTCCAATGATATAATCAAGGTGGTGACTTTATTAATGGTGACATCAAGTTGAAATACACACTGAAAATAAACAAAACATGCTTGCTGAAAATTAAATAAAAACAGAAAATACTACGCAAACACACATAAGCAAAAGCTGAAAATTACAGAGAAAAAGAAGAGAAAAGAAAACTAAAGTTCCTAAATCTTCTAGTCCTCCGCCGGTGGTTGATGTTGATAGTCTTGATAATAATACCCTTGCTCATAATATGGTTGGACGCTTCCTCCGTCGAATTGATTTGGTTCCACAAGGTGAAGGCGTCCAAGTTCAAAGGCAATATTTGCGTTGCCTTCACCGAGTTGAGCTGCGTTAGATTGGATGGCTGCGATGTTTTGAGCATTTCTTGCAGCATACCCTCCAATAATGGCCATGCTTTGTTGTGGTTGGGGATGATGAGCGTAGGACTCCGAGAAGTTAGCGTTGGGCACAACATAATTTTGTGGGGGTACCGGTGCACCACCCCCCATGCTTGTTGTTGAGACCCTCCGTAATAACCTCGCGGAGGTGGAACTCCGCCGAATGGTTGCACATTGGGTTGTGCTCCACTCGCTTGTGCGGAGGATGTTCCCTCCTCTACGATTCTTCCTCTTTTGTTCTTCCTTGCGGGGACAAGTAGTCCCTCTTCCAACCAATCTTCCCTTCCTTCGGTGAAAAGCCTAAGCCTCTCATTCGGAAGGGGAGGTTCACAATGGCCAATCGATAACCTCTTCTCTCATCTCCACTAATGTACTTGCCTTGCCGCAAGTACTCAAAACCGAGAGAGGTACCACGCAAAAGGTGAGCGGGGTTTCTTGCGATCCCCGGTCGCAAGGAAAAGGCCAACATGGAGAGGTAACACCCCGAACCAATATCACCAGCCCCCCGATGTTGCTTCACAACACCAACGGTTGATCATGAGGTAAGAGGGGTCAATTGGCTGCCTGGCAATTAAAGCCGAGTATAGCCAATTCAACTCCGTGTCGGTCACCTTTGTTTCCCTCATCCTCCCCAATACCCTCTTGCACATCCAAGAGTGAAATATCCGGATAATGGGGTTGCGGATGCAATTGCGTTGTTGATGGGCGTCTCCGGAGATCATGTTCCAAAATCCCGCCAACATGCGGGTGGCACGTCAACTTTCTCCGGAGCTCCCTTGTGGAATCCAAGCAGCTCCCTTACGTGCTCGTAGGGAACCACTTGCTCGATTCCCTCCAAACGGAATGACAAGCTTTGCACCCCATCGTCATCAACGATGGGTGCAATAGTCATTAAAATTTCCAAGGCGTAACCCAAGTGGGTATCCACCGATATTCCGTTGGAGAACCGAACCCACCCGAGGTGCCCCAACATGTAGTATATGTCGGTGCGAAAACCAAAGGTGTAGAGTGCTTGGTCGTCGAACTCGACGTTTGGCACAAGCCTCTTTTCAAGATTGGCGAGCCTCTCCTCCTCCGCCGCCGACAAGATGATGAAGCCGTACGAAGATTGTGTCGGGGTGTAAGGAGGTGGTGCGGTTGAGCGAGTCGATCGTCGTGGTGGCGCGGGCTGCTCCTCCGTGTGCCCACGAGGTTCGGTGAACCTCATGGAAGTGCTTCTCGCAGCTCTCATACCACCAAGGAGGAGAGCGTCGTTCCTCCTCGGTGGTGCCGTGTCCGTCTCCATGCTCCGGGAGACTCGGAAACCGAGTGCCTCCTCGAAGACGTGGTTGATGACGGCTTGGATGACGACGAACTCTTCTTCTTGGAGAAGAGACTTGTGGTCTTCTTCCACATGGTTGCTGCACTCTTTCTTCAACTAAAAATCCGGGTTGCAACCGGTAAACTAGGCACTTAAACTCTTTGCTTCGGATGTGGACTTTGAGTGGATTTAAGGATGTGGATTTTTCTTGAGCTATCAAGCTTGGGATGGTTGGCTAAGTCTACGGAGGTTCTGAGCACACAAACTTGAACACACTAACAAGGGAAGGAGAGGGAAGCTTGCTGCGAAGACGGGCGCCGGGGGCTCCATTTATAGGGCGGGCCGGCCGGCCTGGGCCGGCCGGCCGGGGTCCTCCGGCTCCTCCTCGGCGCGTCTTTCTCCCGGCACGATCATTTCGCCTCTGCAACTTTCCCCGCCCGCGTGCTCCACGAGTTGCACCGCCCAAACGCTCTCGTCCACTCCTTTTCTTGAATTATTGGTCCTCCCACTTGATGCTCCATGCTTTGGGTCATGTCCATGCTCCCTAGCTCCACTTGCTTCACATGCCACCATGAAAATCCTGCAAAGTTGATGCTTGCTGCCCACCATGCTTGTCCTTTGCATGTGGAATTGGTGAAAGTTGATAAAAGGGAATCCAATGGTGCATGCATGATTAATTCAAACTTGATTGCCTCCATTTAGGTGTGTTTAAGGTTAAGCACTCCTCTAATTCGAAATTTAAAATATTTTTCAGAGCCATGCAAGAGCTCAAGCATAATTTTAGAGAAGTTTTTAAACCATTAAAAACAAATGTAAGTCGAAAATATTTTTCGACTACGTCGATTTTCGGTCTTACCGGTAAAGTTTGCTTTCATCGGTTGAGAGCGAACGTTTTCCCGGCTTGATCATGGGGGCATAGGTTTAGGTTCTAATTTTGGCTAAATAAGAAAGATTTTGAATAAAACAAAATTAGAATAGGCTTAGAAAAATTCTAATCCTAGAGAAACCAAGGATAAAGATTTTTAAAACCAACCAAAAGCTTTGATTTCTAGGTTCACGCGAGTCCTACCACGTGCTGAATTTTTATAGCACTTGAATATAAATCGTGGCTCTACTAGTGTGGTTTTAGCATGAAAAACAAGTCAACCTCAGCACCATAATGAGGGTGAAAGGTTGAGTTAAGGTTCTGAAATTATTTGGTTGAGGGGTTTCTCGAAAAGAAAAGAATCAAACAAGCACATAGGAGGGTTCATGCAAAGGGTTTATGATAAAGCAAACATTCAATCAAGAATTATGTCTCTAATATTGTTCAACCACTTCTAAGTCTAATGTCTTTGCGTAATAAAACTCAAAAACTAAATTATTAAAAATACTCGAAAAACCTGGAATCGGGTTGTCCTCCCGTA
This sequence comes from Cenchrus americanus, assembly GCA_947561735.1. Classification (NCBI taxonomy): domain Eukaryota; kingdom Viridiplantae; phylum Streptophyta; class Magnoliopsida; order Poales; family Poaceae; genus Cenchrus; species Cenchrus americanus. The sequence goes on along the minus strand of OX387240.1, from coordinate 2,792,487 downwards.
GCTTATTCTTGACTCGACTTGACGAAACGGGTTGCCTCCCGCCTAGCGCTTCGTTTATAGTCTATAGCTAGACTTCTTCACTTGATCACTCCGGATCAACGCTCTTTGCGGGTGTTGCAATCTTGGGTACCCACTTCCGCACCATCTTGGGCGCGGGCTTGACTTCCGGCTTAGTTGGATTAGTCATTTTTTTGGTCTTCACAGGCGGCTTCTCTTCCTTTGTCTTGACGGATGCAACACCTTCTTTAATTTTTGTTACGTTCATTTTTTTCGGCTCCTTCTTCTTTTTCAGCCCCTCCGTTTGTTTTGGTTCTCCCTTCACTCCAATCATGTTGCATGCCTCAATCCTTGGACGGAACTTGAAGGAACTCCTTTCTCCGTTGATATCGAACATGATCTCCCCCTTGCCAACATCAATAGTTGCTCCCACGGTCTTGAGGAACGGCCTCCCTAGGATGAGCGGCGGCTTCTCCCTCTCTCCCATCTCGAGCACAACGAAGTCGACGGGGATGAAGTGGTGTCCAATCTTCACGGGTACATCTTCGCAATGCCCAAGGGATAGCGAATGGAGTTGTCTCCCAACTCCAAACATATTCCCGTAGGCTCCATCGGTAGGCGTAGCTTCTCGAACACATCCCTCGGCATGACACTCACACTAGCTCCAAGGTCGCATAACGCCTTCTCGAAGTTGAAAGAACCAACCGAACATGGAATTGTAGGGCACCGGGTCTTTTTGCTTCTCTAGCCCATAAGCAATAGCCGCACTACACTCCTCGGACATTTTGACATGATCTACCCCGAGTGTTGCTATCTCATATTTATTTGCAAGTATATCTTTAAAGTAACGAGAATATGTAGGTACTTGTAGGGCATCTAGTAATGGCATGTTGATGCTAAGTCTACGCACAACTTCCACAAACTTCTCAAAGTGGTTGTCAAGTTTACCTCGGAAGTAGCGTGGCTTGAGTTGCGGTATCCTCGTGTCATCCTCCGGCATCTCGAATTCGGGTTCCTCGGTGACGATCCCCGTAACCTTCTCTTTAGCAGCTCCTTCCACCTCGGTGGATGGTTTAGGCTTCCTTGCTCCCGCGGAACGTTCCGGATCTTCGGTCTCCTTCCCCGAACGTGTTTGAATGGCCTTCGCCGATTCGGGACATTTGGGTTGTCCCGGAAGCTTCCCTTCATCATTAGTGAGGCGCCCCGCGAGTTGTCCAACTTGCGTCTCGAGCATCTTCATCATGTTGAGTACTTGATGATTGGAACTTCCGACCTCCGTCACTTTGCTATCGATGTTCTCCAACACCTTGTCTATGGTCTTGAACTTGGTGACGGTGTCCTTGTTGATCTTAGCTTGCTCATCCATGAACTCCTTCAATTGTATCCGAAGTGGAACCGCGTTAGGAATAGATGAGCTTGCATTAAATTGAGGCCTACCTTGCCCGTAGCGGAAGTTCGGCAATTCTCCCTTCCTCATGTAGTCGAGCACTTTGGCTTCCTCCGGACAATCTTTGCGGACATGGCCATACTCTCCACATTCTTCGCATGTGGACCTTGCTTCGGCGGCCTTCAAGTCTTGAGCCTCTTTCTTTTCTATCTCCATCTTCTCCAACCTCCTCATGAGCGAGTCGATCTTGCCTTCAAGTATGTCTTCCTTCTCCACTTGCAAGACTCCTTTGACGTTCCCCATGGGTTGAGCCGGGTGTAGGCGCCGGATGACGCCCACGTGTCATTATCCGCGACCTTCTTGAATAGCGTGAAAGCTTCCGTCGGTGTAAGCTCGATGATAGATCCTCCCGCCGATGCATCGATGATCGTCCTTGACGCCATGGTGAGTCCTTGATAGAACTTTTGCACGAGGTCTTCTTTCGGGAACTTGTGATGCGGAACCGCCGGGTGTACTCGTTGAAGCGCTCGAATGCCTCCGAGATAGTTTACGTAGGATATTGAACAAAGGTGGCAATCTTATTACGCAAACTTTGAGTTTTACCCGGTGAGTAGTATTCCTTCATGAAAGCCTTCATCAACGTGTTCCAATTTTGCACCGTCTCCGCCGGTTGAGAGTGGAACCATTGCAAAGCCTTCCCGAGTAGTGAAAACGGAAAAAGCCTTGCCCTCATTTGATCTTGAGTCACCCCATCCATGTTGAAAGTCGACATAGTTGAATGAATGCTTGGAGGTGAAGGTTCGGATCCTCTTTGCCGGTGAAGGGTGAATGTTGCACCATGCGGATGGTTGAGGTCTTGATCTCGAACGGTCTTCCGATCTCTTCGAGGTTCAAGATTGGTAGGTCGATGATGTCTGGGGTGCATAGCTCCCCAATCTTGCGTTCTTCCGGTGGTTGGTCACCCATTGGTGGAAGTCGATTCTCCCGCGGACTTTGAGGTGGTGAATTCTCCGAGATTCCTGCGATCCTTCGTCTTCCGACTCCGAATCTACAAAATCCAGCTTTTTAGCTTGATGTGCTTCGCGTCTCGTTAGCTTCGTAAAGTTTTTCTCGGATCATCCACAAAATTATTGGGTTTGTTGGAGAGGTAGCCGTCCATCTCCTGTTAGGGTTAGCAATAAACAAAGTATGCAAAAAAACTAGAAAACAAAACAAATCTATAAAGACTAGAGTTAGACAAACTAGATTAGATGTATTTTGAGGATGATCGAAGCTTAGTAGATGCAAAAATAAAACAAAATCAGTACTGAAAATTACAAAAAAAAGCAATAAAAAATCAAATCTTGATCACTTGCTCCCCGGCAACGGCGCCAGAAAAAGGGGCTTGTTGACGGTTAATAATTGTATCAAAGTTCGTTCGTGACTCGCAAGCGTACAAGTCTCCCGTCGTAGTCAAGGGACCCTTCTTCCCTCGAGTGGTGAACCCAAGGTATCGAATCCGTGGAACAAATGTGTGACGCAAGACTTAATCTATTAAAGCCAAATAACTGCAATCTTCAATAAAGAACCTAATGCATCTAAGTAAAAGACACAAAACGAATCTAATCTACTAAAATCCGAAGAAAACAAAGTAAGATTGGGTAGATAAACCGATCTAGAGGGATCGGGGTAAGCCTTTTGTTGAAGTTCCAAGCAAGAGAAGAAGTAGCAAATCGAATCTTAATAAAAGCCTCTTTAAATCGTGGTTTCCCGTCCAAATCCGAAAACATCCGCCTTTCGAGACCCCCGTTCGTCACAACGTATCCCTATTCATGCGGGGAGCTTAGGGCGAGTCAAAAGACAAGTCGAGATTCTTTCGGAAGATCCGGCGTGTACCTCTAGCCACCGCGGCTACAAGAACACCCTATGTAATCTATCTCGAGAATAGAATTGAAATAAGCAAAGCCGATCGAAAAACGAAATCTTCGAGGAAACACTTGATCGGCCGGGAAAAGATTCAACTTGATAATTCAACTATAACAATGGTACATACACAAGATCACCACCGGGATCCTTCCTTGATCTTGCTTCTAGCTCCGGAACTCCGACGTGGTCTTCCGTGCAAGGTTCCCACGTCGGCTAGGGAAACCCTAGTCAACTAGCTCGACCCTCTCCTCTCCTAGATGGTGTCCCTCTCTTCTCTCGCTTCTCGGCGGCCGAAGACGAAATCTTCTCTCGCGTGGCTCTCGGTCGGGGGACTATAAATAGCCCGATTGGCGGCTAGGGCAAAGGGCGACGGGTTTGGGCCCTAAATGGGCTCGGGCCGACCGGATCGGGCCGGCCGGCCCGGGCCCATTTAGGCCCGGCCCCGTGGGCTCCTTCGCCCGAGGTCGGTTCCCTTGCTTCCCGGATGCTTCCCCCTTCGCATGTAGGTCCATGTCGTCGGTTTCGCTCCGAATTGGACTCAACTCCTTGTCTTGCAAGATTCGGCACTTTTCCGGTCGGGTCCCCGGAGTCCGTCGTCTTCTCGGATCAAGTCCCCGGCTTCTTGGAGTTAATATTGCTTCATTGCATGACTTGTTCGGGACTTCAAGGTCTTGTCATGAGGTGCTTGATGAACTTATCCCAAAAGTCTTGCATTCAACACTAAAACCCCGCATAAACATTAAACTCCAAAAACGACATGCACACGTGAACTTGTTATACCACGGGGGTTAGTACCAATGGATAAGGTATAAAATTCATGCCAACACCGAAGGTAAACTCATGGCTAGGTTGACGGATTTTCACCGTCAACGCCGACGTCGCGGGCGAAAACGTTCGGGGGGGACGGTGATCCGCCCGACGCAATTTTGGCCGGCTCGTCCGCCTCCTCGTTGTACCGGCGGGGCACATGGTTGAGCTCGATGCCGTAGAACTTGTCCTCGAGGGCTCGCACGGCTTTGCGGTAGGCCTCCATCTTGTCGTCATGGCGGCTCGCGTTCTTCATGACTTGATAGATTACGAGTCGCGAGTCCCCCCGTACGTCGAGGCGCTTGATGCCTAACTCAACGGCGATCTTGAGGCCACGAGAGGAGGGCCTCATATTCAGCCATATTGTTAGATGCGGGGAAGTGGAGGCGTACCGCGTACCGCATGTGTTCCCCGAGGGGTGACACGAAGAGCGGGCGCGCCCGCCCCTCGTTTTCATCACCGAGCCGTCGAAGAAACAACGCAGTCCGGCACTCGCGTGCGATCCGTGGCGGCGGCGGTGCGTATCCGTCCATTCAGCGACGAAGTCCGCCAGGATTTGAGACTTGATGGCCTTGCGCGGGGCGTAGGCAAGCGTCTCGCCCATCAGCTCCACGGACCACTTGGCAATCCTGCCCGCCGCGTCGGGATTGCGGATGATCTCCCCCAGCGGGAAGGAGGAGACCACCGTGATGGGGTGGGCCTCGAAGTAGTGGCGGAGCTTGCGCCGCGCGAGGACTACCGCATACAGCAGCTTCTGGACCTGAGGGTAACGCGTCTTGGTGTCAGACAAGACCTCGCTGATGTAATAGACCGGCCACTGTACAGGCAGGGCGTGCCCTTCCTCCGCGCGCTCCACCACAATCACGGCGCTGACCACCTGGGTGGTTGCGGCGACGTAGAGCTGTAAGGGCTCGCCGTCCTGCAGCGGCGTGAGGACGGGGGGCGTGTGTTGACGGTTAATAATTGTATCAAAGTTCGTTCGTGACTCGCAAGCGTACAAGTCTCCCGTCGTAGTCAAGGGACCCTTCTTCCCTCGAGTGGTGAACCCAAGGTATCGAATCCGTGGAACAAATGTGTGACGCAAGACTTAATCTATTAAAGCCAAATAACTGCAATCTTCAATAAAGAACCTAATGCATCTAAGTAAAAGACACAAAACGAATCTAATCTAATAAAAACCGGAGAAAACAAAGTAAGATTGGGTAGATAAACCGATCTAGAGGGATCGGGGTAAGCCTTTTGTTGAAGTTCCAAGCAAAAGAAGAAGTAGCAAATCGAATCTTAATAAAAGCCTCTTTAAATCGTGGTTTCCCGTCCAAATCCGAAAACATCCGCCTTTCGAGACCCCCGTTCTGTCACAACGTATCCCTATTCATGCGGGGAGCTTAGGGCGAGTCAAAAGACAAGTCGAGATTCTTTCGGAAGATCCGCGTGTACCTCTAGCCACCGCGGCTACAAGAACACCCTATGTAATCTATCTCGAGAATAGAATTGAAATAAGCAAAGTCGATCGAAAAACGAAATCTTCGAGGAAACACTTGATCGCTTGGAAAAGATTCAACTTGATAATTCAACTATAACAATGGTACATACACAAGATCACCACCGGGATCCTTCCTTGATCTTGCTTCTAGCTCCGGAACTCCGACATGGTCTTCCGTGCAAGGTTCCCACGTCGGCTAGGGAAACCCTAGTCAACTAGCTCGACCCTCTCCTCTCCTAGATGGTGTCCCTCTCTTCTCTCGCTTCTCGGCGGCCGAAGACGAAATCTTCTCCCGCGTGGCTCTCGGTCGGGGGGACTATAAATAGCCCGATTGGCGGCTAGGGCAAAGGGCGACGGGTTTGGGCCCTAAATGGGCTCGGGCCGACCGGACCGGGGCCGGCCGGCCGGGCCCATTTAGGCCCGCCCCCGTGGGCTCCCTTCGCCCGAGGTCGGTTCCCTTGCATCCCGGATGCTTCCCCCTTCGCATGTAGGTCCATGTCGTCGGTTTCTCTCCGAATTGAACTCAACTCCTTGTCTTGCAAGATTCGGCACTTTTCCGGTCGGTCCCCGGAGTCCGTCGTCTTCTCGGATCAAGTCCCCGGCTTCTTGGAGTTAATATTGCTTCATTGCATGACTTGTTCGGGACTTCAAGGTCTTGTCATGAGGTGCTTGATGAACTTATCCCAAAAGTCTTGCATTCAACACTAAAACCCTGCATAAACATTAAACTCCAAAAACGACATGCACACGTGAACTTGTTATACCACGGGGGTTAGTACCAATGGATAAGGTATAAAATTCATGCCAACACCGAAGGTAAACTCATGGCTAGGTTGACGGATTTTCACCGTCAACATCTCCCCCATGCTTAAACCTTGCTCGTCCTCGAGTAAGCCTTCGATGGATATCATCATTGCTAAACAATGTTTAAACTCTGCACTTGACTACACATGAGAAAACATAATGCTCTCAAAATTTTAATTCATTAAAGTTCCATAATGTACTAGCCTTCTTTTCTCGGGGGTAGATTCTTTTTAAGCTTATCCCACAAGTATTAACATGCTCACCAAGTTTTAAATGGATCTCGAATTCTTGAAATGAAGAACGAGATAAGAAAAACTAAAACCAAGTTCACAAATTTAAATCATCTCGTGTATTGCTCATAAACTCTCATCTCACTTGTCTCTCAAACCTATATATTCTACTCCTTTCCCTCTCATATATATGTGGTAGGCTTTATATGGAGCTTTGGGAAAGTTTAGTCCTAACAAGAATTTATAAATGAGGTGTTGTCAAAACAAGACAAGCTTCTCATGGTCTTACCGAGACTCGTCAAAAAGGTCATTGGAAAATAATGTTAAATCAAGGAGGGGAAAGAGAAAAATACACACACTTTAGATGAGTGGACATGTGCAAATGGCAAAGAGTGATCCCAAGGCACAAAAGAAGTCCTCGTTATCGGATTGCACATGTTTGGAAAATGAGAATGGATCTTTTTATCTTGAAGCCTTGAATGCACTCTTAGAGAACCGGGGAGTTCACTTTACGCACAAATATATTTTTTTTTCTTTCTTATATTTCTCATTCTTTTCTTTCTTTCATTCATTCATTTTTTTCTTTCCTCGTCATTTATTCGGTACATGACTTTCACAACGAAGTTTTGATTTTTTATACCTTGAAAGTCATGAATATCACCGGATTTTTTTTCTTTCATCATTATATATATATATATTTTAAAATACTCCCTTTTGAACTCTAAAACTGCACCGTACCTACCTCCTCCCCCATGCTTAGACGTTGCTCGTCCTCGAGCAAAGAGGCGAAAAAAATAAGGTAGGTACCGGAGATATTTTTCCTAGGAGAGATACTTGAAATCTTCAACGTTGGCATCGTCTTGCGATCTTCCTTGAATTGATGATCCATCCTCAATGATAGGTTGTGGTCAAGGAGGTAATCACGAAAAGATGATATTTGGTTTAAGGGTGGATATCCGGCGAAGTTTGTGAGATCACCGATGCGGGGATACACAATGCACGGATAAAAGGCTAGCAAAAAGATAGATACGCAAAAACGGAATGACCAGCTTCTTAGTCTCGGGCCAGAGAAATCATGGCCTGCAATAACTCACTCAAAAATAAATCTTGTACACTAAGGTTCATGCACTCAAATATATATAAGGCTTTGGATAGGTTGAGCAACACACAAGTGATATTTGTGACAAGGTTAGCAATATTTTTGAGCATAAAAGACATCTTCAATCTATTCATAACTTGAGAGCACATAAAACACTATGGGTCTTTATTTTAATCATAACCTCCGCTGAAAATTAAGCTAGTATTTAAATAAATTGAGATCTGTATTTTTAAGAGAGCACTAGCTTAAACATGCATAAATCAACTACAAAGATGAACAAAGCTGCAATTTTAATCATATATCATCATGGCACGAATTTTGTAACTTTTCCAATGATATAATCAAGGTGGTGACTTTATTAATGGTGATATCAAGTTGAAATACACACTGAAAATAAACAAACATGCTTGCTGAAATTTAAATAAAAACAGAAAAATACTACGCAAACACACATAAGCAAAAGCTGAAAATTACGAGAGAAAAAGAAAAGAAAAGAAAACTAAAGTTCCTAAATCTTCTAGTCCTCCGCCGGTGGTTGATGTTGATAGTCTTGATAATAATACCCTTGCTCATAATATGGTTGGACGCTTCCTCCGTCGAATTGATTTGGCTCCACAAGGTGAAGGCGTCCAAGTTCAAAGGCAATATTTGCGTTGCCTTCACCGAGTTGGGCTGCGTTGGATTGGATGGCTGCGATATTTTGAGCATTTCTTGCAGCATACCCTCCAATAATGGCCATGCTTTGTTGTGGTTGGGGATGATGAGCGTAGGACTCCGCGAAGTTAGCGTTGGGCACAACATAATTTTGTGGGGGTACCGGTGCACCACCCCCCCCATGCTTGTTGTTGAGACCCTCCGTAATAACTTGGCGGAGGAGGAACTCCGCCGAATGGTTGCACATTGGGTTGTGCTCCACTCGCTTGTGCGGAGGATGTTCCCTCCTCTACGATTCTTCCTCTTTTGTTCTTCCTTGCGGGGACAAGTAGTCCCTCTTCCAACCAATCTTCCCTTCCTTCGGTGAAAAGCCTAAGCCTCTCATCCGAAGGGGGAGGTTCACAATGGCCAATCGATAACCTCTTCTCTCATCTCCACTAATGTACTTGCCTTGCCGCAAGTACTCAAAACCAAGAGAGGTACCACGCAAAAGGTGAGCGGGGTTTCTTGCGATCCCCGGTCGCAAGGAAAAGGCCAACATGGAGAGGTAACACCCCGAACCAATATCACCGGCCCCCGATGTTGCTTCACAACACCAACGGTTGATCATGAGGTAAGAGGGGTCAATTGGCTGCCTGGCAATTAAAGCCGAGTATAGCCAATTCAACTCCGTGTCGGTCACCTTTGTTTCCCTCATCCTCCCCAATACCCTCTTGCACATCCAAGAGTGAAATATCCGGATAATGGGGTTGCGGATGCAATTGCGTTGTTGATGGGCGTCTCCGGAGATCATGTTCCAAAATCCCGCCAACATGCCGGGTGGCTCGTCAACTTTCTCCGGAGCTCCCTTGTGGAATCCAAGCAGCTCCCTTACGTGCTCGTAGGGAACCACTTGCTCGATTCCCTCCAAACGGAATGACAAGCTTTGCACCCCATCATCATCAACGATGGATGAAATAGTCATTAAAATTTCCAAGGCGTAACCCAAGTGGGTATCCACCGATATTCCGTTGGAGAACTGAACCCAACCGAGGTGCCCCAACATGTAGTATATGTCGGTGCGAAAACCCAAGGTGTAGAGTGCTTGGTCGTCGAACTCGACGTTTGGCACAAGCCTCTTCTCAAGATTGGCGAGCCTCTCCTCCTCCGCCGCCGACAAGATGATGAAGCCGTACGAAGATTGTGTCGGGGTGTAAGGAGGTGGTGCGGTTGAGCGAGTCGATCGTCGTGGTGGCGCGGGCTGCTCCTCCGTGTGCCCACGAGGTTCGGTGAACCTCATGGAAGTGCTTCTCGCAGCTCTCATACCACCAAGGAGGAGAGCGTCGTTCCTCCTCGGTGGTGCCGTGTCCGTCTCCATGCTCCGGGGAGACTCGGAAACCGAGTGCCTCCTCGAAGACGTGGTTGATGACGGCTTGGACGACGACGAACTCTTCTTCTTAGAGAAGAGACTTGTGGTCTTCTTCCACATGGTTGCTGCACTCTTTCTTCAACTAAAAATCCGGGTTGCAACCGGTAAACTAGGCACTTAAACTTCTTTGCTTCGGATGTGGACTTTGAGTGGATTTAAGGATGTGGATTTTTCTTGAGCTATCAAGCTTGGGATGGTTGGCTAAGTATACGGAGGTTCTGAGCACACAAACTTGAACACACTAACAAGGGAAGGAGAGGGAAGCTTGCTGCGAGAAGACGGGCGCCGGGGGCTCCTTTTATAGGGCGGGCCGGCCGGCCCGGGCCGGCCGGCCGGGGCTCCAACGGCTCCTCCTCGGCGCGTCTTTCTCCCAAGCACGATCATTTCGCCTCTCGCAACTTTCCCCGCCCGCGTGCTCCACGAGTTGCACCGCCCAAACGCTCTCGTCCACTCCTTTTCTTGAATTATTGGTCCTCCCACTTGATGCTCCATGCTTTGGGTCATGTCCATGCTCCCTAGCTCCACTTGCTTCACATGCCACCATGAAAATCCTGCAAAGTTGATGCTTGCTGCCCACCATGCTTGTCCTTTGCATGTGGAATTGGTGAAAGTTGATAAAAGGGAATCCAATGGTGCATGCATGATTAATTCAAACTTGATTGCCTCCATTTAGGTGTGTTTAAGGTTAAGCACTCCTCTAATTCGAAATTTAAAATATTTTTCAGAGCCATGCAAGAGCTCAAGCATAATTTTAGAGAAGTTTTTAAACCATTAAAAACAAATGTAAGTCGAAAATATTTTTCGACTACGTCGATTTCGGTCTTACCGGTAAAGTTTGCTTTCATCGGTTGAGAGCGAACGTTTTCCCGGCTTGATCATGGGGGCATAGGTTTAGGTTCTAATTTTGGCTAAATAAGAAAGATTTTGAATAAAACAAAATTAGAATAGGCTTAGAAAAATTCTAATCCTAGAGAAACCAAGGATAAAGATTTTTAAAACCAACCAAAAGCATTGATTTCTAGGTTCACGCGAGTCCTACCACGTGCTGAATTTTTATAGCACTTGAATATAAATCGTGGCTCTACTCGTGTGGTTTTAGCATGAAAAACAAGTCAACCTCAGCACCATAATGAGGGTGAAAGGTTGAGTTAAGGTTCTGAAATTATTTGGTTGAGGGGTTTCTCGAAAAGAAAAGAATCAAACAAGCACATAGGAGGGTTCATGCAAAGGGTTTATGATAAAGCAAACATTCAATCAAGAATTATGTCTCTAATATTGTTCAACCACTTCTAGGTCTAATGTCTTTGCGTAATAAAACTCAAAAACTAAATTATTAAAAATACTCGAAAAACCTGGAATCGGGTTGTCCTCCCGGTAGCTTATTCTTGACTCGACTTGACGAAACGGGTTGCCTCCCGCCTAGTGCTTCGTTTATAGTCTATAGCTAGACTTCTTCACTTGATCACTCCGGATCAACGCTCTTTGCGGGCATTGCAATCTTGGGTACCCACTTCTGCACCATCTTGGGCGCGGGCTTGACTTCCGGCTTAGTTGGCTTAGTCATTTTTTTGGTCTTCACAGGCGGCTTCTCTTCCTTTGTCTTGACGGATGCAACACCTTCTTTAATTTTCGTTACGTTCATTTTTTTCGGCTCCTTCTTCTTTTTCAGCCCCTCCGTTTGTTTTGGTTCTCCCTTCACTCCAATCATGTTGCATGCCTCAATCCTTGGACGGAACTTGAAGGAACTCCTTTCTCCGTTGATATCGAACATGATCTCCCCCTTGCCAACATCAATAGTTGCTCCCACGGTCTTGAGGAACGGCCTCCCTAGGATGAGCGGCGGCTTCTCCCTCTCTCCCATCTCGAGCACAACGAAGTCGACGGGGATGAAGTGGTGTCCAATCTTCACGGGTACATCTTCGGCAATGCCCAAGGGATAGCGAATGGAGTTGTCCCCCAACTCCAAACATATTCCCGTAGGCTCCATCGGTAGGCGTAGCTTCTCGAACACATCCCTCGGCATGACAACGACACTAGCTCCAAGGTCGCATAACGCCTTCTCGAAGTTGAAAGAACCAACCGAACATGGAATTGTAGGGCACCCGGGGTCTTTTTGCTTCTCTAGCCCATAAGCAATAGCCGCACTACACTCCTCGGACATTTTGACATGATCTACCCCGAGTGTTGCTATCTCATATTTATTTGCAAGTATATCTTTAAAGTAACGAGAATATGTAGGTACTTGTAGGGCATCTAGTAATGGCATGTTGATGCTAAGTCTACGCACAACTTCCACAAACTTCTCAAAGTGGTTGTCAAGTTTACCTCGGAAGTAGCGTGGCTTGAGTTGCGGTATCCTCGTGTCATCTTCCGGCATCTCGAATTCGGGTTCCTCGGTGACGATCCCCGTAACCTTCTCTTTGGCGGCTCCTTCCACTTCGGTGGATGGGTTAAGCTTCCTTGCTCCCGCGGAATGTTCCGGATCTTCGGTCTCCTTCCCCGAACGTGTTTGAATGGCCTTCGCCGATTCGGGACATTTGGGTTGTCCCGGAAGCTTCCCTTCATCATTAGTGAGGCGCCCCGCGAGTTGTCCAACTTGCGTCTCGAGCATCTTCATCATGTTGAGTACTTGATGATTGGAACTTCCGACCTCCGTCACTTTGCTATCGATGTTCTCCAACACCTTGTCTATGGTCTTGAACTTGGTGACGGTGTCCTTGTTGATCTTAGCTTGCTCATCCATGAACTCCTTCAATTGTATCCGAAGTGGAACCGCGTTAGGAATAGATGAGCTTGCATTAAATTGAGGCCTACCTTGCCCGTAGCGGAAGTTCGGCAACTCTCCCTTCCTCATGTAGTCGAGCACTTTGGCTTCCTCCGGAAAATCTTTGCGGACATGGCCATACTCTCCACATTCTTCGCATGTGGACCTTGCTTCGGCGGCCTTCAAGTCTTGAGCCTCTTTCTTTTCTATCTCCATCTTCTCCAACCTCCTCATGAGCGAGTCGATCTTGCCTTCAAGTATGTCTTCCTTCTCCACTTGCAAGACTCCTTTGACGTTCCCCATGGGTTGAGCCGGATGTAGGCGCCGGACGACGCCCACGTGTCATTATCCGCGACCTTCTTGAATAGCGTGAAAGCTTCCGTCGGTGTAAGCTCGATGATAGATCCTCCCGCCGATGCATCGATGATCGTCCTTGACGCCATGGTGAGTCCTTGATAGAACTTTTGCACGAGGTCTTCTTTCGGGAACTTGTGATGCGGAACCGCCCGGTGTACTCGTTGAAGCGCTCGAATGCCTCCGAGATAGTTTCGTAGGATATTGAACAAAGGTGGCAATCTTATTACGCAAGCTTTGAGTTTTACCCGGTGAGTAGTATTCCTTCATGAAAGCCTTCATCAACGTGTTCCAATTTTGCACCGTCTCCGCCGGTTGAGAGTGGAACCATTGCAAAGCCTTCCCGAGTAGTGAAAACGGAAAAAGCCTTGCCCTCATTTGATCTTGAGTCACCCCTTCCATGTTGAAAGTCTGACATAGTTGAATGAATGCTTGGAGGTGAAGGTTCGGATCCTCTTTGCCGGTGAAGGGTGAATGTTGCACCATGCGGATTGTTGAGGTCTTGATCTCGAACGGTCTTCCGATCTCCTCGAGGTTCAAGATTGGTAGGTCGATGATGTCTGGGGTGCATAGCTCCCCAATCTTGCGTTCTTCCGGTGGTTGGTCACCCATTGGTGGAAGTCGATTCTCCCGCGGACTTTGAGGTGGTGAATTCTCCGGAGATTCCTGCGATCCTTCGTCTTCCGACTCCGAATCTACAAAATCCAGCTTTTTAGCTTGATGTGCTTCGCGTCTCCTTAGCCTGTAAAGTTTTTCTGGATCATCCAAAAAATTATTGGGTTTGTTGGAGAGGTAGCCGTCCATCTCCTGTTAGGGTTAGCAATAAACAAAGTATGCAAAAAAAACTAGAAAACAAAACAAATCTATAAAGACTAGAGTTAGACAAACTAGATTAGATGTATTTTGAGGATGATCGAAGTCTAGTAGATGCAAAAATAAAACAAAATCAGTACTGAAAATTACAAAAAAAAGCAATAAAAAATCAAATCTTGATCACTTGCTCCCCGGCAACGGCGCCGAGAAAAAGGGGCTTGTTGACGGTTAATAATTGTATCAAAGTTCGTTCGTGACTCGCAAGCGTACAAGTCTCCCGTCGTAGTCAAGGGACCCTTCTTCCCTCGAGTGGTGAACCCAAGGTATCGAATCCGTGGAACAAATGTGTGACGCAAGACTTAATCTATTAAAGCCAAATAACTGCAATCTTCAATAAAGAACCTAATGCATCTAAGTAAAAGACACAAAACGAATCTAATCTACTAAAAACCGGAGAAAACAAAGTAAGATTGGGTAGATAAACCGATCTAGAGGGATCGGGGTAAGCCTTTTGTTGAAGTTCCAAGCAAAAGAAGAAGTAGCAAATCGAATCTTAATAAAAGCCTCTTTAAATCGTGGTTTCCCGTCCAAATCCGAAAACATCCGCCTTTCGAGACCCCCGTTCGTCACAACGTATCCCTATTCATGCGGGGAGCTTAGGGCGAGTCAAAAGACAAGTCGAGATTCTTTCGGAAGATCCGGCGTGTACCTCTAGCCACCGCGGCTACAAGAACACCCTATGTAATCTATCTCGAGAATAGAATTGAAATAAGCAAAGCCGATCGAAAAACGAAATCTTCGAGGAAACACTTGATCGCTGGGAAAAGATTCAACTTGATAATTCAACTATAACAATGGTACATACACAAGATCACCACCGGGATCCTTCCTTTATCTTGCTTCTAGCTCCGGAACTCCGACGTGGTCTTCCGTGCAAGGTTCCCACGTCGGCTAGGGAAACCCTAGTCAACTAGCTCGACCCTCTCCTCTCCTAGATGGTGTCCCTCTCTTCTCTCGCTTCTCGGCGGCCGAAGACGAAATCTTCTCTCGCGTGGCTCTCGGTCGGGGGACTATAAATAGCCCGATTGGCGGCTAGGGCAAAGGGCGACGGGTTTGGGCCCTAAATGGGCTCGGGGCCGACCGGGCCCGGCCGGCCGGCTCGGGCCCATTTAGGCCCGCCCCGTGGGCTCCTTCGCCCGAGGTCGGTTCCCTTGCTTCCTCGGATGCTTCCCCCTTCCGCATGTAGGTCCATGTCGTCGGTTTCTCTCCGAATTGAACTCAACTCCTTGTCTTGCAAGATTCGGCACTTTTCCGCTCACCCGGGTCCCCGGAGTCCGTCGTCTTCTCGGATCAAGTCCCCGGCTTCTTGGAGTTAATATTGCTTCATTGCATGACTTGTTCAGGACTTCAAGGTCTTGTCATGAGGTGCTGTTGACGGTTAATATTTGTATCAAAGTTCGTTTGTGACTTGCAAGCGGACAAGTCTCCCGTCGTAGTCAAGGGACCCTTCTTCCCTCGAGTGGTGAACCCAAGGTATCGAATCCGTGGAACAATGTGCAACGCAAGGATTCAATCTAGTAAAGAAAGGTAAAGCTATCTATTGAAGAATCGATTGCATCTAATCTACTAACTCATAAAGAAAACAAATCTAATCTAATCTACTAAAGAGGTAGCAAGAGAAAGCAAAAGATAACCAATCTAGAGAATCTAGATCATGCTTATGTTGTAGCTCCAAACAAGATAGATGAAGATAGCAAAGCGAATCTCATTAAAAGCATCTTTAAATCGTGGCCTTCCCATCCGACTCCGAAAACATCCGCCTTTCGAGACCCCCGTTCTGTCACAACGTATCCCTATTCATGCGGGGAGCTTAGGGCGAGTTCGATAGAACAAGTTGAAATCACTTGGCCGGTCCGGTATGCACCTCTAGCCACCGCGGCTACAAGAGCACCCTATGTAATCTATCTTAAGTATAGATCGTAGAAGAAGCAAAACCAAGAAGAAAACAAAATCATCGAGAAGGCACTTGATCGCTAGAAATCGAATTCACTTACAAACTTCACCATGAATGATTACATGAACAAGATCACCACCGGGCCCTCCCTCGATCTTGATCCTCGCTCCGAGCTCCGACGTGGTCTTCCATGCAAGGTTCCCACGTCGGCCGGGGAAACCCTAGACAACTAGCACGACCCTCATCTTCAAGTTGGTGTCCCTCAAGCTTCTCTCGCTCCTCGGCGGCGGAATACGACTTCTTCTATGCGTGGCTCTCGGTCGGGGGGCTATTTATAGCCCGAGAAGCAATTAGGTCAAAGGAGAGCCCGATTGGGCCCCGAATGGGCCGGGCCGGCCGGCCCGGGCCGACCGGCCCCTGGGCCCACTTCGGCCCATCCCGCGGCTCGCTTCGCCCGTGTTGCTTCCCACGACTTCTAGATGTTCTCCCCTTTTGCATGTGGGCCCTTGACGTCGGTTTCTCTCCGAATTGGACTCAACTCCTTGTCTTGCAAGATTCGACACTTTTCTCGGTTCGGTCCTCGGAGTTTATCATCTTCTCGGGCTTGGTCCTTGGGCTCTTGGAGTCATGTTCACTTCATTGCTTGACTTGTATCGGGCTTCAAGATCTTGTCATGAGGTGCTTAATGAACTTATCCCGGAAGTCTTGCTTTCAACGTTAAAACCCCGCGTAAACACATAACTCCAAAACCGACATGCACAAGTGAACTTGTTATACCACGGGGGTTAGTACCAATGAATAAGATACAAAAGTTATGCCAACACCGAAGGTAAACTCATGGCTAGGTTGACGGATTTTCACCGTCAACATCTCCCCCATGCTTAAACCTTGCTCGTCCTCGAGTAAGCCTTCGATGGATATCATCATTGCCAAACAATGTTTAAACCTTGCTCTTGATCATACATGAAAAAAAAACATAATGCTCTCAAAAGTTTAATTCGTTTAAGTTCCATAATGTACTAGCCTTCACCTCTACGGAGGGTAGATTCTTATTAAGCTTATCCCACAAGTATTAACATGCTCACAAAGTTTAAATAGATCTCAGAATTTTTGAAATAAAGAACGAGATAAAGAAAAGCTAAACCAAGTTCACAAATTTAAATCACCTTGCATGTTGCTCATGTACCCTCATCTCACTTGTCTCTCAAGCCTATATATTCTACTCCTTTCCCTCTCATATATATATATGTGTGGTAGGCTTTATATGGAGCTTTGGGAAAGTTTAGTCCTAACAAGATTTTATAAATGAGGTGTTGTCAAAACAAGACAAGCTTCTCATGGTCTTACCGAGACTCGTCAAAAAGGTCATTGGAAAATAATGTTAAATCAAGGAGGGGAAAGAGAAAAAATACACACACTTTTAGATGAGTGGACATGTGCAAATGGCAAAGAGTGATCCCGAGGCACAAAGGAAGTCCTCGTTATCGGATTGCACATGGTTGGAAGATGAGAATGGATCTTTTTAACTTGAAGCCTTGAATGCACTTTTAGAGAGCCGGGGAGTTCACTTTACGCACATATATTTTTTTCTCTTTCTCATATTTCTCATTCTTTTCTTTCTTTCATTCATTCATTTTTTTCTTGTCATATATTCAGTCCATGACTTTCACAACGAAGTTTTGATTTTTTATACCTTGAAAGTCATGAATATCACTGGATTTTTTTTTACCCAACCCTATACATCTCTTTCATCATTTTTTTTAAAATACTCCCTTTTGAACTCTAAAACTGCACCGTACCTACCTCCTCCCCCATGCTTAGACGTTGCTCGTCCTCGAGCAAAGAGGCGAAAAATAAGGTAGGTACCGGGGTATTTTTCCTTGGAGAGATACTTGAAATCTTCAACGTTGGCACCGTCTTGCGATCTTCCTTGAATTGATGATCCATTCTCAACGATAGGTTGTGGTCAAGGAGGTAATCACAAAAAGATGATATTTGGTTTAAAGGTGGATATCCGGCGAAGTTTGTGGGATCACCGATGCGGGGATACACAATGCACGGATAAAAGGCTAGCAAAAAGATAGATACGCAAAAACGGAATGACTAGCTTCTTAGTCTCGGGCCAGAGAAATCATGGCCTGCAATAACTCACTCAAAAATAAATCTTGTACACTAAGGTTTATGCACTCAAATATATATAAGGCTCTGGATAGGTTGAGCAACACACAAGTGATATTTATGACAAGGTTAGCAATATTTTTGAGCATAAAAGACATCTTTAATCTATTCATAACTTGAGAGCACATAAAACACTATGGGTCTTTATTTTAATCATAACCTCCGCTGAAGATTAAGCTAGCATTTAGATAATTTCAGATTTGTATTTTTAAGAGAGCACTAGTTCAAACATGCATAGACCAATTACAAAGATAAACAAAGCGGCAATTATAATCATATATCATCATGGCACAAACTTTGTAACTTTACCAAAGGTAAAAACTTGGTGGTGACATTATTCATGATGAAAATAAAAACTAAGACACATGCTGAAAATTAAACTAAAAACTGAAAATTAAAGCAAAACTGGAAATACTACGCAAACATAGGTGCATACAAGCTGAAAATTAAAGAAAAAGGGGGGTAAAGGAAAGATAACTAAAGCTCCTCCTTTCTCTAATCTTCCTCCGGTGGTTGATATTGAAAGTCTTGGTTGTTGTACCCTTACTTGTAATAGGAATGCACCACTCCTCCTATGAATTGTCCGACGGTGCTAGGTGAAGGTGTCCAAGCACATAAGCGACGTTTGCATTTCCTTCACCCATTTGGTTTGCATTGGTTTGGGTGGCTGCAATAATTTGCATGTTCCTTGCAGCGTATCCTCCAATGCTGGCTCCATTTTGTTGTGGTTGAGGAAGGTGTGCAAATGGCTCCGCAAAGGCTACGTTGGGCACCGCAAAAATGGTGGGGGTATGGCTGCACCACTCCCCCATGCTTGCATTGGTACACCACCGTAGTAATTCGACGACGCCGGGTTTCTCCCAATGGTGGGACATAATTTTGTTGTGCACCTCCTTCTTGGGTCGTGGAAGATCCTTCTCCTATAATTCTTCTCCTTTATTTTTCTTCGCCTGCACAAGAAGTCCTTTCTCTAACCAATCTTCTTTCTCTCAAGAAAAAGTTTGAATCCTCAATCCGAAAGAGGCAAATTCACCTAGGCCACTTGGAAGCCTCCTCTCTCATCTTTACTCTTATCTTTTCCTTTCTTCATATATTCCTAGGGAAGTCCCGGGTAGGAGATGATTTGGGTTCCTTGCAATACCCGGTTTTAAAGAGATAGTCAACATGGAGAGGTAACAACCCGATCTCCCGAATCCGATGTTGCCACAACACCACCGGTTGATCATAGGTGAGTAGGGTTGATTGGCTGCGAGTAAATCCAATTCAACTCCGTGTTGGTTATCTATGTCTCTCTTATTCTCCCCAAAAATCCACTTGCACAAAAGTGACACACTTGGATGATGGGGTTCCGGATAGTATTTCTTCGTTGATGGTCTCTTCCCGTGATCATACTCCAAAAGCCTTCCCATGTGCCTTTATGCACATACTTGTTCCGGAGCTCCCTTTTTGAAAATAGGGGACGCTCGCCCATGGGTCTACGATACTAGACATGCAATCGTTTCGAACATGAAAACCAATCGATCTATCGGGGATTGTGTTGAATGGATCCAAGGAAGCAATGGAGCCCTTACTCCCTTTACGGCATGGTTGCTAGCCTTAAGCATTAAATTATTTTCAGCACAAGATGATAGATAGATAATCCAACAAAGTGTGATTACATCTCAAGATCGATCGCAACCCATGGATGAAAGGAGATTACCCCATCAAAGTGCTAGAAATAGCATCACCGATCAAGGTTACCCTTCCGACGGTGCCTTCCTTCTTCTCCACTTGTGGGCTCCCTCCAACGGAATGAGAGACTCAGCACTCCTTCATCAAGGGTATACGCCATGGTCATGAAAATTTCCTAGGCGAATTCCTTGTGGGTGTTTGCCGACACTATGTTAGAGAATTGCACCGGTGTCCCGTGTGAAACCCAATATGTGGAGAGCTTGGTCGATGTCGGCGTTCGCTACAAGCCTCTACTTAAGGCGAGCGAGCTTCTTCTCCTCCTCCGTCATGATGGCATACCCCTCGGAATACCGCGGAGCATATGGAGGTGGAGCGGATGATCGTGTCAAGTGGCGAGGTTGGACGAGCGGCTCCTCCATATGTTATTGAAGTTTGGTAAACCTCATAAACGAGTTTCGTGTAGCCCTCATGCCACCAAGGAAAAGAGTGCGATTCCTCCTTGGCGGTGCCGTGTCCTCCTCCATACCCCGAGGAAACTCGGAAACGAGTGCCTCCTCGAAAAGGTTGTCGATGATGGCTTAGACGACGATGATCCCTTCTTCTTCGGTGCAAAGGCTTGTAGTTTTCTTCCATGATTGCAGCACTCTCCCTCACAAATAAATATCCGGGGTTTTCACCCGGTAACAAGGTACACAAATATTATTTTGGAGTCTGGACTTTGTGTGGATTAAGGATGTGATTTGTTGCACGAAACAAACGCGGTGGATGGCTAAGTCTAAGGTGATTCCGGCCTACAAACTAGAGCACACGAACAAAGAGTTGGATGAAAGACTTACCTCTCTCCTCCTCTTGGCTCAGTTCTTCTCTAGTGCATTCATGTGCTTCGTGATCGCGTACACCTTCCAAACGTTCCCGTCCACTCCTTCGCTTGCACTATTGCTCCTTCCACTTGATGTTTTCACTTTGACTCACTTCCATACTCCCTTGCCTCACATGCATCCATGATATTCCTACAAAACAAAGCCTTGGCTGCCCCCCATGCTTGTACTTTGCATGTGGTTTAAATATGTTGGAGGCGCATCCCGTGATGTATCATGGTGCATGCATGGTTAGGTTAACTAGATTGCCTCCCTTTAAGTGTAAGCACTCCTCTAATTTCGAAATTTAAAAATATTTTTCAGAGCCATGCAAGAGCTCGAACATAATTTTAGAGAAGTTTTTAAACCATTAAAAACAAATGCAAGTCGAAAATATATTTTTATTACGTCGATTTCGGTCTCACCGGTATAGTTTGCCTTCATTAGTTGAGAGCAAGCTTTTCCCGGCTTGATCATGGGGGCATAGGTTTAGGTCCTAATTTTGATTAGATGAGAGAGATTTTGAATGAAATAAAATTAAGTGAGGCTTAGAAAAATTCTAATCTTAGAGAAACCAAGGATATGGATTTTTAAACCAACCAAAAATCAAGTTTCTAGGTTCACGCGAGTCCTACCACGTGCTGAAATTTAAATAACATCTAGATACAAGTCGTGGCTCTACTCGAGTGTTTTTAGCATGAAAAAAAAGTCAACCTCAGCACCATAATGAGGGTGAAAGGTTGATTAAGGTTCTGAAATTTTTTTGGTTTTGGTTGTGGTTTCTCGGAAAAGAAGCAAACAATCACATAGGATGGTTCATGTAAAGGGTTTATGATCAAGCAAAATATTCAACCAAGAATTATGTCTCTAATATTGTTCAACCATTCTAAGTCTAATGTTTTGCATAGTAAAATTCAGAACTGAATTATATTTAAAAAGACTTGAAAAACCTGGAATCGGGTTGTCCTCCCGGTAGCTCATTCTTGACTCGACGAAACGGGTTGCCTCCCGCCTAGCGCTTCGTTTATAGTCCATGGCTAGACTTCTTCACTTGATTACTCCGGATCAACGCTCTTTGTGGGCGTTGCAATCTTGGGTACCCACTTTGGCTTAGTCAATTTTTTTTGGTCTTCACGAGTCGGCTTTGTCATTTGGTCTTGACGGATGCAACATCTTCCTTGTGGCTCGGCATCTCGAACTCCGGTCCTTCGGTCGTGATCTTCATGGTCTCTAGTGTGATCCTTCATCTCTCCCGAATGAGCTTGAGTAGCCTTCGCCGTCTTGGGACCTTGGAGTTGTCTCGGATATTCTTCTTTGTTACCCATCGGGCGCCCGGCAAGTTGTCCCACTTGCGTCTAGCATCTTTATCACGATGAACTCTTCACACTCCTTGCATGTGGATCTTGCGTTGGCGGCCTTTAGGTGTTGAGCTTCTTTCTCCATCTCCATCTTCTCCATCCTCCTCTTGATCTTGAATGGCCTTCCGGCGTCTTGACTTGGAGGTGGTGATTCCCTTGGAGATTTCGACGGTCCTTCGACTTCAACTTTTGAATCTAGGGTTTCCACCCTTTTAGCTTGTGTTGCATGTCACCTTTGCCCGTAAAGTTTTCCCGGATCATCCACAAAAAAGTTTGGGTTTCTTGGAGAGGTAGCCAACCATCTCCGGTTAGGGTTAATAATAAAACAAAAATCTAAACATAAAAACTAGGGTTAATCAAAACTAGATTAGATTGACTCTTTTTTTTTCTTTTTGGGGATGATCAAACATAAGAGATGCAAAAGAAAATCAAAAGAAAAACTGAAAGATAAGCGATACTAGATCGGATCTTGATTGCTTGTTCCCCGCAACGGCGCCGAAAAAGGGGCTTGTTGACGGTTAATAGTTGTATCAAAGTTCGTTTGTGACTTGCAAGCAGACAAGTCTCCCGTCGTAGTCAAGGGACCCTTCTTCCCTCGAGTGGTGAACCCAAGGTATCGAATCCGTGGAACAATGTGCAATGCAAGGATTCAATCTAGTAAAGCAAGGTAAAGCTATCTATTGAAGAATCAAATTGCATCTAATCTACTAACTCATAAAGAAAACAAATCTAATCTAATCTACTAAAGAGGTAGCAAGAGAAAGCAAAAGATAACCAATCTAGAGAATCTAGATCATGCTTATGTTGTAGCTCCAAACAAGATAGATGAAGATAGCAAAGCGAATCTCATTAAAAGCATCTTTAAATCGTGGCCTTCCCATCCGACTCCGAAAACATCCGCCTTTCGAGACCCCCGTTCTGTCACAACGTATCCCTATTCATGCGGGGAGCTTAGGGCGAGTTCGATAGAACAAGTTGAAATCACTTGGCCGGTCCGGTATGCACCTCTAGCCACCGCGGCTACAAGAGCACCCTATGTAATCTATCTTAAGTATAGATCGTAGAAGAAGCAAAACCAAGAAGAAAACAAAATCATCGAGAAGGCACTTGATCGCTAGAAATCGAATTCACTTACAAACTTCACCATGAATGATTACATGAACAAGATCACCACCGGGCCCTCCCTCGATCTTGATCCTCGCTCCGAGCTCCGACGTGGTCTTCCATGCAAGGTTCCCACGTCGGCCGGGGAAACCCTAGACAACTAGCACGACCCTCATCTTCAAGTTGGTGTCCCTCAAGCTTCTCTCGCTCCTCGGCGGCGGAATACGACTTCTTCTCTCGCGTGGCTCTCGGTCGGGGGGCTATTTATAGCCCGAGAAGCAATTAGGTCAAAGGAGAGCCCGATTGGGCCCCGAGTGGGCTGGGCCGGCCGGCCCGGGCCGACCGGCCCGGGCCCAATTCGGCCCATCCCGCGGCTCGCTTCGCCCGGTGTTGCTTCCCACGACTTCTAGATGTTCTCCCCTTTTGCATGTGGGCCCTTGACGTCGGTTTCTCTCCGAATTGGACTCAACTCCTTGTCTTGCAAGATTCAAGACTTTTCCGGTTCGGTCCTCGGAGTTTATCATCTTCTCGGGCTTGGTCCTTGGGCTCTTGGAGTCATGTTCACTTCATTGCTTGACTTGTATCGGGCTTCAAGATCTTGTCATGAGGTGCTTAATGAACTTATCCCGGAAGTCTTGCTTTCAACGTTAAAACCCCGCGTAAACACATAACTCCAAAACCGACATGCACAAGTGAACTTGTTATACCACGGGGGTTAGTACCAATGAATAAGATACAAAAGTTATGCCAACACCGAAGGTAAACTCATGGCTAGGTTGACGGATTTTCACCGTCAACGGGTGCTTGATGAACTTATCCCAAAATTCTTGCATTCAACACTAAAACCCCGCGTAAACATTAAACTCCAAAAACGACATGCACACGTGAACTTGTTATACCACGGGGGTTAGTACCAATGGATAAGGTATAAAATTCATGCCAACACCGAAGGTAAACTCATGGCTAGGTTGACGGATTTTCACCGTCAACGGCGTGGGTCAAGGACGCCTTTAGCTTGTCGAGCGCATCCCGGGCCTCGGCGGTCCAGGAGAAGCGCTCGTGCTTCTTGAGGAGGCGATAGAGGGGCAGGCCCTTCTCGCCGAGCCGCGAGATGAAGCGGCTCAAGGCGGCAAGGCACCCCAGCACCTTTTGCACCCCTTTGAGGTCCCGGATTGGCCCCATTCGTTCGAGGGCCGCGACCTTTTCAGGGTTGGCCTCGATTCCCCGTTGGGAGACGATGTATCCTAAGAGCATGCCTCGCGGCACTCCAAAGACACACTTTTCGGGGTTTAATTTGACCCCATTGGCCCGTAGGCAACCGAACGCGATGCCAAGGTCGTCAACCGATTGTCCGCCTTCCTCGGTTTTCACGACGATGTCGTCTACGTACGCCTCGACCGTCCGTCCGATGTGATCTCCGAAAACGTGCCGCATGCGGCGGCGGTATGTCGCACCCGCGTTTCGGAGGCCAAACGACATCGTGACGTAACGAGAACATCCCGAACGGCGTGATGAACGAAGTCGCGAGCTGGTCGGACTCCTTCATCTTTATTTGATGATACCGGAGTAGGCATTAAGGAAGCGAGCAGTTCACACCCAGCCGTTGAGTCAACAATTTGATCAATTCGTGGCAAAGGAAAAGGAACTTTAGGACATGCTTTATTAAGACTAGTGTAGTCAATACACATCCGCCACTTCCCGTTCTTTTTCTTTACAAGCACAGGGTTGGCTAGCCACGTTGGGTGGAACACCTCCTTGATGAACCCGGCCTCAAGGAGCTTCCGCTGCTCCGCTCCGAGTGCCCGCCGCCGCTCCTCGTCGAAGCGGCGAAGCCGTTGTTGCACGGCGCGGGCGTGAGGCAGGATGTCAAGGGAGTGCTCGGCGACCTCCCTCGGGATGCCTGGCATATCCGAGGGACTCCACACGAAGATGTCGGCGTTGGCGCGAGAGGAAGTCGACGAGCACCACTTCCTATTTGGGATCGATGGTGGAGCCGACCCTCAACGGCTTGCCCTCGGGGGCGAAGGATCGAGGGGGACCTCCTTGGTCTGCTCCGCGGCCTCGAAGGTGCCGGTGTGCTTGGCGGTGGAGTCGAGGTCGTCGTTGACCATCTTCTCCAAAGTGGTCACCAGCGCTTCATCCGCAGCCAATGCTTCTGCGTGCTCCACGCACTCGACGTCGCAGTCGAATGCGTGCTCGATGGACGAGCCGACGGTGATGACGCCGTTCGGTCCTGGCATCTTCATCTTCAAGTAGGTATAGTTGGGGACCGCCATGAATTTGGCGTAACGGGGTCGCCCAAGTATAGCGTGGTAGGCTCCCTTGAACCCCACCACCTCGAAGGTGAGGATCTCCTTGCGGAAATTCTTTGCGGTGCCAAACCAAACCGGCGGGTCGATGCGCCCGAGGGGGCCGTACCGCGCTTGCCGGGCGCGATGCCATGGAACGGCTTCGTGCTGGGCCGCAGCTGGTCCAACCCGATCCCCATCAAGCGCAGCGTATGCGCGTAGAGGATGTTGAGGCTGCTGCCTCCGTCCATCAAGACCTTCGAGAACCGCGCGTTCCCGATGATTGGGTCGACCACCAGCGGGTACTGGCCCGGGTTGGGGATGCGGTTCGGATGGTCCTCCCGGCTGAAGGTGATGGCGTCCTCCGACCAATTGAG
The DNA here is from genome assembly GCA_947561735.1 of Cenchrus americanus. Classification (NCBI taxonomy): domain Eukaryota; kingdom Viridiplantae; phylum Streptophyta; class Magnoliopsida; order Poales; family Poaceae; genus Cenchrus; species Cenchrus americanus. Next base: position 2,766,995 of record OX387240.1, on the reverse strand, counting down.
GAAGGAGGGAGGCGCCTTCTCCGCGGCGAGGACCTCGTGCCGCTCCCGCTTGCGCTGGCGGGTCGACATGTCGACGGTGGGCCCCCCGAAGATGAGGAACACGTTCTCTACGGCGGGGGAAGCCGCCGGCGTTGCCGTCTCCTCCGTCTTTCTTGGCCTCCGCCTCCTTCGTGGCGGCGCGGCCATAGAACTTCTTGAGCATGTCGCCTTTGCTCAAGGGTGTGGTTCACCGGGGTCTTGTGATAAGGACATGGCTTCTTCGGCATGTCATCAAACACCCCCGGACCTCGAGGGGCCGGTCGAGGGCCCCGTCGAGCCGGGTCGACAGCAAGGGCCTCGACCTCACCGCCGTCGCGCCCCTGCTCGCGCGCCTCGCGGCGCGGCTTCTTTCCCTTCTTGCCCCGCTTGTCCTTGTGGTGGGCCCCCCTGGACTTGCTGCCCTCAGCGGGTGCGTCGTCCGAGCACCTGCCTTTCTTGCCGTCAAAGATCGCCCCCACGGCTTCCTCTCCTGAGGCGAAGCTGGTGGCGATATCGAACAGCTCGTTGGAGTCCGCGGGCGGGCTGCGTCCCAGTTCACGCACGAGGTCCCGGCACGTGGTGCCTTCGAGGAAGGCGTGCACAATCTCGGATTGCGCCACGCTGGGGAGCTCGGTGCAGCACTTGGAGAAGCGCCGTATGAAGTCCCGTAGCGACTCGCCGGGCTTCTGAGTGCAGGAGCGCAGGTCCCAGGAATTTCCAGGGCGCACGTACGTGCCCTAGAAGTTACCCACGAACGTGCGGACCAGATCGTCCCAGTTGTGGATCTGGCTGGCGGGCAGGTGCTCGAGCCACGTCCGGCCGCATCGCCGAGGTGCGGGGGGCAAGTTGCGGATGATGACCTCGTCGGCCGGTGGCTCCGCCCGCGCGGCACGCCAAGCGATAGTCATTGAGCCATACGCGGGGGTCCGTCTCCCCGTTGTACTTGACGATGGTCGAAGGTTGGCGGAAGCGGCGGGGGAAGGCCGCCGCGCGGATCTCCCGGCCGAACACACGGGTCCCCGGGGGCTCCCGGCGTCGGGGAGCGGTCTTTGTCGTTGTCGTAGCGTCCGCCTCGTCGAGGGTGGTAGCCCACTGCTGCTCGCGCGTCCGCCTTGCTTGTGCGCCTGGCGTTGATGACGTTGCGGGCATCACCGTCCAGCGTCCTGCGCGTGTCGAGGAGCCGTTCTTTAGCCGGTGCGCGTCCCGAGTTGGCGGGGTGCCCCGCGGCTTCGCCTGCGTGGACCGAGGGTTCGCCCCCCTGAGCAGCCCCGTCTCCCCGCGCATCCCCCCTGGCCCGGCGGATACATGAGGCCGAGCTTTCGGCCTGCCGGACGGCCGCTTGCTCGATAAGAGCACACGCACCCCGCGTTGCGGGTTCCGTGCCTCGGGGGTCGAGGGTGCCGGCATAGCCCGCGGCGGCGTCGCGGCGGCAACGAGCTTCGACTTGCCCGTGGAGGCACGTCGGGGGTTGTCGGTGTTGATGCGGTCGCGGGCACCGCCCGCCCGGCTCCCCGCGCGCGTTCGCCGCGAGCGGAGGCTTCTCCGGCCATCGAGGCGCGGAGCGGCCCGCACCGTGCGGTACTCCTCCACCGGCTTAGCCTCGAGCTCGCGGGCTTGGGCCACCGCGCGTCGGCGTCGGCTCCCGGCGGGAGTGCTTGGTCCCGCGGCTTGGTGCGGAGCGATCCCCGGGGCGGCGTGACCTCCCCGTCCCCAGCGCCCACGGCGCGGGTGGCGTTTGCTCGGGTCGTTGGTGACGACGACGCGGCACTCCCGCGCGGGGTCGTAGCTCCCGGTGCTTCGGAGTCGTCGGAGCGGCCGAACCGCAGTGGTCCGTAGCGTCGAGGAAACGCCTGAACATGACAGGGTCCGGCACGCCGGAGAAGTCCCACTCCGCGTACCCGTGGAGGTTGGCGGGCGGCAACGCGTCAAGGGAACCCAGGGATGACTCGTCACCCGCTGAGGCGCCGGGATCTCTGGCGACGAAGACGTGACGGCCAGGCAGAACCCTGCGCATCGTGGTGTTGACGTTGGCGTTGAAGGCCGTCGTAGCACCACGCAGCCCGATGGGAAAGCGCAGTCCGGAGACCGCGCGCTGTCCCACCGGGGTGGTGGTGGCTGCCGTGGTGGCGGGCGCGCGCGTGCCGAGAGGCGGCGCGCTCGGCTCGCCGTCGCTCCGACCGCGCCGGCGCGAACGCCGCCCGGGCGGCGGCCGACGTCGTGGCGTCGACGGGCCCGCGGCATCCGTGCCTGCGGGCGTCCGCGTCGTGGTGGTGCGTGCGGCGGGGGACCGGAGCGGACCCGGCCGGCGCCGCGCGCGGGCTCCTCACGGTTGGTGAGGCGCATGAGGTAGCCGTTCCCCGTGGCCCGAAAGTTCGGTCCCCGAACCGGATTTCGAACCCGGCGGGGGAGGGAGTCCGAGCCGCCCATGCGGTAGCGTGTACCACGGTACTCGGTGTGGATCACCGTGGAGGGAGTTGGTGGAATGACCTTAGGCGCTCGGATTGCCCCACGGTGGGCGCCAACTATCGGTGCGGAATGTGGTCCCGACACTAACCAGTAATAAGCGTCGTGGTCTATCCCTCAATGGTCGATGCTAAGCAATAAGAGGCACGGGATTTTATCCTGGTTCCGGCCGAGGGGGCCGTACGTGCGGCGGTGGTGTGCTCAAGGCACTTTGGATTGCTCGAGACCGGGTGCTCGTAGTGGGGCCGCTACAAGTAAGGTAGGAGAGAAAGCGTGGCTTCCAAGTCCCCGGTGTAATGGTCGAAGATGTTGTGGGAGAATTGGAGAACAAGTGTGTGGCGCGGCTGTCTCCCGTTGTGTTGTGTCTCTCTCTCCCCGCGGCGGGGGGGTTCGTCCTCCTTTTATAGATCAAGGAGGGAGCGAATCACATGCGCGCCGCGCTAAAGGGGCGTGGCGTGCTATGCTTGTAGAGTGGGCGGCCGTCCGACGATCCTCGCGGCGATCCGGCCATCATGGCCTATCTCGTACCCGAACGCGTGGCGGCTTCGAGGGTAGAAGGGCGGCGGATGGGCGTGATGTCTTCCGATAGGCTCGAGGGAGCTGGCCGACGTCGGCCCGTACGGAGCACGGTGGTGAGTAAGGTGGCGTCCCGTTCCCACACGCTCCACGGTGCGGAGCCGTTGCCACAGCGCCTGGCGTGCGCCCGTACGAGCGGGGGCGGCGGCCATACCGTAACGATGGCGGGGATGGCGTCCCACCGGCCTAGCGCCTCCACCTAACCCCCGTAAGGTCACAAGAAAGCAAATCGAGGGTGCGGCCGGCCCCCTTCGAGGGGCTCGGCGCGTTAGCCGTCACGGAGCGAGCGGCCGGCGTCACGGGACCGGCACCGCCGCGCCGCACGGTCCCCCCCCCCCCCACGGTGATGGGGATGGGCTCCCTCTCGGGGAGTTGGTGCGGCGACACCGGGGCGCGAGCCCCGGCGCATGATGGCGCCGTCCCGCCGGTGTCGGGGCGTTAAATGCCCGCGTACGGGGGCGGGCGCGCGCGTGCGGGCGCCCTCGAGCGAGGCGGACCCCGGTCGAGGGCGGGGCGGACCCTCGAGCGAGGCAGAGCCTGCTCGAGGGGGAGCGGGCCCTCGAGCGAGGCGGTCTATGCTCAAGGGAAGCGCACCCCCTCGAACGGGACGGAGCCCGCCCGAGGGAGGCGCGCATCCTCGAGCGAGGCGAAGCCTGCTCGAGGGGATCTTCAAGAGGGCCGCCTTGGTGGGCCGTTGAGGTCCCCGCGGCATGGGCCGTATCCTGCATGGTTAGGCAAAGTGTGTTTGGCTTTGTTGCGGGTTTTAAGTGGGGATTTCCCAGTTGTTAAAGGGGACCCCTAGGGCTGTCCCCGACACCATTGATGAAACAACACCGGAGGAAGCCATCTACTAAGATCTAGATCTCCATTCCTTCTTAGGAATTGATGTCTTGTAATATCTTTCTCCGGGCATAGCTCAAAGATAACGGGGGCTTCGCACAAATGGGTTTGTCGAAAGCCATGGATCTTTCCACAACAGAATTTTCTTCCCATTTTTTGTTGTAATCATTCTACCACCAAGGTAGATATGTTTGACTTTAAGTAAATCTGTCCAAACGGGAGAGTCGGTCACCTTGTGTCTCACAGGTCTTGATCCACTCCTCATGCAAGTACTTGGATTTGATAATTTCCTACCAAATCCCTTTTTCCTTCTCTAGCTTCCATCACCACTTACATAATAGACTTATGTTTATTTTCCCGATGTTTTTAATCCCTAAACCCTCGTTTCCTTTTGCTTTTGCAAATATTCTCCCATCTCATCAATCTATATTTCTTCCTGGTGCTACCACCTTGCCGTAAAAAAACCCTTCTCTCGTTTATCCGCAGTATCAGCAATCGTTTTAGGTACCGGATGCATGGACATTTGGTATATCACAACACTAGTGAGGCCGGCATTGATCGAATAGTTCTACCGGCTATAGATAAAGTGCCTCCTTTCCAAACTACTAGTTTTTTTTTCATTTTTCTCAATTACGGGTGACCAATCTTTCACATGCAACCTACTAGGGCTGACAGGAACCCCCGGGTATTTTATAGGAATGAAACCTATTTGGCAATTAAAAACTTCACCATCCGCAAGTTTTTTTTTCCTCATCCCCATTTATCGGATCACTTCACTTTTTGTGAAGTTTATTTTCGGACCGGACATTACCTCATACAAGTATAGAAGGAGTTTCATATTTCTAGCATTTTCAAGACCATCTTTGAGGCATATGATAGTTTCATTAGCATATTGGAATACCGCCACCCCCTTGGAATTAGGTTGTCGGCCAAACCGGTGATCAAGCCATTTTCTTGGGCTTTTCGATCATTCTTGTGAGGGTATCGGCAGCAAAGTTAAACAACATTGGGGCGAGAGGATCCCCCTGTCTAACACCTTTGTGACTCACAAAGTAAGGCCCCTCTTTGTTGTTTATCTTGACACTCACAAATCCCACCCGTCACCACTTGTTTGATCCAGTTACACCATTTTTCATTAAACCCTCTTATTTTCATGCTTTCAAACAAAAACTCTCAAGCATACTTTATCATATGCTTTTTCAAAGTCTAGTTTGAGCACAATCCCTACCTTTTTAGATTTCTTGGTCTCATGTATTACCTCATGTAAAGCCATAATCCCACTCATTATATTCCTTCCCTTCATGAAGGTTGTTTGGTTTTGAAAGATTAGCTTCTCGACAATTTTCTCTAATCTTAATGTCGGGACTTTGGTCACCCATTTATATAAACAATTTAATAGGCATACAAGTCCGTATTGTTGAATTCTTTCGGCATCTGCCGCCTTTGGCGGAGAGTAATGATTCCATAATTGAGTCTACTCGACATCCGGCAGCTCTTTGTGGAAATCATTGAACATCTCCATGATGTCAAATTTGATGATTCCCCAAAGCACTTCGGTAGAATTCAATAGGAATGTTATCTGGCCGAGTTTGCTTTGTTAGTTTCCATACGAAACAAGGCCTCTTTGATTTCAATCTCGGAGAATAATTTTGTAATATCTTCATTTTCTGTTTGTGTGACTTTTTCTCCTTCCTTCCACATGTACGGGATCCAAAGGCGGGATATTTCCATCCCCCCGCCCAAACAATTCTTTGTAGTAATTTGTTGCATGCCTTGCAACAAGTTTTCATCCCACTCAATGACCATATCTTGATCATTAAAAGATATAATAGTATTTTCTTTTTTTTCCATTTGCAATTTTATGGAAAAATTTTGTGTTGTTATCTCCTTTCAACAACCAGTTTTCATGGGATCTTTTCAACCAAGTACAATTCCTCTTCTTCAAGCATATTCAACGGTAAAACTTTTATTTGAACCTTCCTTTGTATTTGTGCTATGCTCTACACCTCATCTTCCTCCAATTGTTCCAAGGCACATAGTTCCCCCTCCCGATTGCTCTTTGATTTTTATGTTATTTCCTCTCAAGTTGAACCTCCAACCTTTGAAGAATTTTTTGAATCTTTTCAATTTAATTTGAATTCGTCAAATGTTGTATCGCATGACAGTGCTTGTCCCAAATCTCCCGACCAAGGGGATAAAATCGGCATGTTTGAGCCGGGATAACTCAAACCCGAATCCGATGCTTTTCACTTGCTTTTTTTATTCCGAGGTTATGATTAGTGGATTATGGTCGGATCTTTCTCTAGGAAGTTTGTGTACAATTGTGGTTAGATCTTTCTCTAGGAAGTTTGTGTACAATTGCCATTGGGAACAATTTTTCCCAATCCGAGCTCACCAAAAATCTATCCAACCTCCGAAGGGTGGGGTTTTCTTGATTGTTAGACCAAGTGAACTTCCCACCGGACATGTGCGGGTCAATCGGGCTAAAAGTGTTGATCACCGAGTTGAAGAGACTTGTATGTCTATGAGTCCCGCCCTTGTTTTTTTCGGAGGAATTTCTTATAATATTAAAGTCCCCACCAATCACCGGGGGTTCCTTACACCCGTTTATGTTCGTTGCTAGTTCGGTAAGGAATTCGACTTTATTTTCTTCCTGGGCAGCCCCATAGACATTCATGAAGTTCCATTTGGTCCTTCTTTCTTTGTCCCGCAGGTCTAACCGAAGGAAATATTTCCCTTCATGAAAGGCCCCAACATCAAAGAATTCCAACCTAACGCCACTTACAATCCCCCCGACCTCCCTCCGGATGGGATCCATTTCCGAGGTAGTCCCGATCGGGGTCTATCCGTCTTAAGATTTTATCCTCAATGTTCTATTGAAGAGTTTCCTGTAACCCAATGAAGTGAAATTTGTGTTCCCGGATTAGATTTCTAAGAAAAGGGGGTACACCTTTTTTTTATGCCCCCGCAATTCCATATAAGGCCTTTCATTTTTTACCTCTTTTTTTGTTTTTGGTAGGATCATCACCAACTACGGGGACTCCCCGCACCCGGGTATCCTTATCTTTATCCGTACAAGGGGCTCCCTTGTTAGATTTTCTCGTTTTTATTCTTTTTTCCGGAGAGGGACAACCTTCTTGTGGCTTTTCTCTCTCTCTTGGAAACATAAAGGGTGAATCCTTCATCTTCCTTGTCAACATTCTTTCCTTTTTCCCAAGGTTTATCCAAAGCATACGATCATCTATCTCGGATGAGCGACTAGCTAAACACACATTTGCTATAGACTCATTCTCACTATCCTCATTATCATTCATAATGGGTGTAACATCCTCATTTTCATTGTTTGTACCGGAAGTGGATAAATTTTTTGCTATCTCATTAAGAGCCTGTCCGACTCTTTCCAATTCGGTAATCATCTCAATGGTAGCTAAATTATGCTTGTCAATTATCACACCCATATTAATTGATCTTTCAGCAATGTCCATATTAGTAAGAACCGAATAGGAGTTGAAGCTATTTATGTTACCTTCATTGGGCTCCCGCCTCTGGACCCCCTCCCCATCCTTGATTGCTTTTTTAGTGTTCTTCATAAGCCTCTCACTCCATCTTCTTTCTTCTCTTTCCGGCATCATCTTGGAGCTTGGATTGGTTAGCTTAGTTACATCCAGGATGTCATGATCTTCTTCCATCTCTTGGTATGCTTCCTTTTCATCACTCACATTGAGAGTCACAAAGCTTTCGGTTTGTGTTTTATCCAGGAGTCCCCCCTTCTTTCTTTACTCGCACCGCTTGACATGACCGCCGCCAAGTCTTCCGGGGGTGAGACAACTCACATCTTTCTAACCATGCCCCTCCACCTCTCTTGGATGACTCGGCTCCACTCCCAATTACTTTGTTGACTTGTTCTTGAAAATCATCACTGCTTTGTCACTTGGGACATATGTAGGCTGCAGGGGATAGCTTCCTCATCCCCACCAACTTCTACATTCTTCATTTTTGCACTATTATTTTTATTTGAAGATATTCCGGTGGCACTTCCTTTCTTTTGCTTGCTTATATGATTCATCTCTCCTTGCCGACCGAGCTCCGGTATTGTTGTCTCCAACGGGATGGTTTGTTTTCATCTTTTTGGGGCTGGGTTGTTCACCGAGCTCACCGATTTTAATTCCCACCTTTGGATCACCTCTTTTTTCAATCCTGGATGATTCCCTCTCAAAGAAGAAGTCATATATGAACATCCCCAAATTGCCCTCGGCGAGTCGGGGACCTCATAGATGTCTCGCAAGCAACTTTTACCCTCACAAACTCAGCATTAAATCTTGTGTTTTCATCAATTGCTACAGCTTTTTCCAACCAAACCACCCACTTTAGCTATAGTCTTGACTCCTCTCCGATCGCTTGGAATCCCCCTCACTCCGAACCAGGCCTGCTCAAGCTTCCCTTTAGCACCAATTGATGAAGACCATGGTTGAATGGTGACTTGGGCATCAACATTCTTCATCCCCATGTTAAACCTACTATATTCCTGCACCATCCTTGCTGAAGGAAATCTCATCACATACTTATCATCAGACACTTTTTTAGCACTCCACCTCCATGTATCAGAACTTATGATATTCCTGAACTCCATTTCCAACTGTCTTGTAGTCATTTCCCCTCTGATCAAAGTTATGATTGCAGTGCTAGCTTTTTCCTTGCAAGCTTTCTGATCAATTTGTTCTTCAATGAAGAAGAAACTTTGGTTAGGAACTTGTGCAGCACGTAATTCAGGGCCCATGTTCCACAGAGGCTCCCTCCTGCATTCATATGACCCATGATTGTGAAGGCCACAGAGTTCACAAGTAACTTTCCTCTTACAATCTTCAGTCTGACGATTCTTCAAACCACAATGAGCACATCCAGCTCTAGGTTGCCTCTGTGAATCCTGCTCCCATTTTTTCTGCTCTTGATTTTCACTCCCAGCTTGTTTCTCTTGCCCAGCCGCCCTATCCCAGGTCGATGAGGACCCTTTTTGATCCTCATCGCCATCTCCCATTCTTCCTACCAAATCAGCACCCTCCCCTTGCAATGGACAATCTTGAACTGGCTTACCTTCATCCATGATGATTCCACCTTCCTGATCTTCCGCAAGTCCGGCGCGCCACTCCTCTGCTCTCTGCCAGACAAATGCCCTAGCCCCAGTGCGCCCTGCACCCCGGCCAGTACGACCAGCACCGCGGCCGCCCCTACCAGCTTCGAGGCCTCCACGACCTCTCCCCTGTCGCGATTCGCCTACGGGTTCACCATCTTCACCCAAGGAGATTCGCTTCGAACCACCTGGGCGTAGGATCTGGCACTGTGGGGACTCCACTCTGCTTCCTGAAGTATCCAACAAATTTATCGATCTGGGATTGGATTTTGTTATGCTGCGACAGTGGGGAGGACGAGTCCCTAATCCTAGATTGGGATTGCGGGATCGGATTCTGGGAGGAAGAAGCCTCCCCCTGCTGACTCAGCGGGGGGAAGTCACCCCTGTTCCCGTCACCGCCACCGTTGGATCTGTCATCTTCAACCTCCGTCAGGATCTCGCCGCGTGTCTCTCCGTACGGCGAACGACCGATGACTCCTGCTGTGCTCCTCACTCGGGGGGTATCCTGATCTTGCCATCCATCGTTGGTACTGGGCCAAATCCTGCCCGATGCGGGTCCCAGAACGGTCTCCCAACGACGGTCGCCGGAGCAGCGGTCATCCGTCCCACCGCCGGCCCTCCATGATTCTCCTTCTCCGACCATCTTTTCCCCGAGGCCCAACAAAGTTTGATTGGTGTGTTCTTCAGCCGAATCGCTCCTTCCTCGAGCTCTATCGGGAACATCGGCTCCGATCGAGCTCGCTGGAAGGATCTCGTCATCGTATCCACGGGAAACCCTAGAGGTCGACCAAAGAAACACGCCTCCGCCGTCATCCTCTCCTTTTTGTACACCTTTCTTTCTTGTGAACGGTATGATCAAAGATGCCACTTCCGCTCTGCAGGCTTTGTATGCGTGCACTAAACTGATGATGCAAAACAACTCCCTGCCATCTGGTATCATAGATGTTGTTATAGTTTAAATAATCACCTCAATGTAAATGCGTATTATTTCATCACTTTTCCCAAATGCAAGAAATTGTTATGTAAGTATGTAACTGCTAGTGCCCCATTAATATATTTAATTAAGTAAGAATCAATCAACCATGCAAAGTTGTTTCTACTAATATTGTCTGCTTCATGGAAATTACGTAAAAATGTAAAAAAGAGAGGTCAGAATGAGTTGTATCTCTACAGAGGCAATAAGATCTTTAATTTCTAGCGGCTAGCGAATATATACTGCTACTCACATGTCATCAACTCAGCATAATCCTAAAATAAATATATCATCAATCTATAGTGTATTCTTTTCTTAGATCTTAACTGTGTCAACTACTTTTCCACCACCTATGTCCTTCAGGCCCTATTATCGCAGGACATAAAAACTTGATATTTTGGTTAGTAACATTAGTTTTAACTGGTCACCAGTGAAAATATACACAGCCCTCGATCGTGTACCTTTCTCCATCAATAGGCATGCATGCTTTCTCCTAATCTCAAACATAACAGTTGGTTACATTCTTCTCGATCATTGCCATTTGCTGCACGCTGAACGACAACACGTCATAGAGCATCATCTGACTCCTTCCTTGTTGCTTGTGCCATGGATAGCACCCTCGCTAGCGGCCTGTACTGTGTCCTTGCTTGACTGCATGTGGTCTGCTCGGTTTGTGGCAGCCTTGTGGATTACTACGTACTATGGGTTGCGGCTGCTTTCATGCTCATCCAAAGACCACTGAGGTTTAAGAAGGTCGAATTTGTGTGTGTGATACATCTCGGGAGTCGGATATTGCATGTGAAGATTATATGTGGGCAGACATCAAATTTATATGTTTTAATAATTGAACAGATTGATAGTTTAGAGAGCTGATTTAAATTAATTTTATAAAACACAGATTTTAGATAATTTTAACATAGATATAAGAGGTTATTTTAGTTAAGTATGCATAATGGTAAAGGTGGGTAATTTTATTCTCTTTTTAAGTGTCCACCTAAGATCTTAGGTGACTTCATGCGGAGACTTTTTAATTTTTGTTTTTTCTAGACTGTCCACCTAGGATTCTGTGTGGCTTCGCGTGGAGCATCAAAAGGAGCCTCCAATTAGTATTAGGCCAGTCTCAGTGCATGATTTCATCGCACTATTACCAAGACTGCCATGTCATCTTTTGAAGTGAATGAAAATCTCACTCTCAGTGCACCTTTTCATCGCACAATTTCATATACAACTTGTAGCATTTAATTTTTGCATGGAGTTAATGATCATATGTGTCATGTGATGAAACTATAACACCCTCAATCAAGTTTCATTGGATTTCATGAGACTAGGTAAGTGTGCCATGTGAGTGTCATGGTGATAAAACTCCCATGAAACTCTTATCATCTCTCTTCATAAATAGAGTGCCAATTCAGCAAATCTACTTATGTGGCATAGAATTTAATGCCCATGAAATCTCCCATGACACTGCACTGAGACTGGCCTTAGTAAGATATTCAAAAGTAGATGTTGTATACGTGCACCTAAGGGCACCCGCAATGGGTGCCGTTAGTCTATCTACAAGCTCCCACGTAGGAGAGAGGAAATAGGACAGAGAAGAAATGGTCGCTAGAGCTGGCGACTCTCTGCAACACGTGTCCCCGAGCCTGACGGCCCCCCATTATACCAGAGCATTTTGAGCCCGGCCCGACCCGGCCTGCAGGCCTGGCCCGAGCCCGCCCACGAACCTTACTAGACGGGCATGGGCAGAGATCTTGAAGCCCGCGAAATTATTTTTGGCCCGAGCCCGGCCCGAAATGTTGTTTTAGTTGTTTACACTATAAAATATGTGGGCGGCCCGTCAAAGACCGGGCCCGGCCCGAAATTGAGGCCCGATGCGTCCAGTGGGATGGTCATGGGCAGGATTTTTTCGGCCCGAAATAACGAGAATTTAATCGACCGACACTACGAGCAGCCGTGGCTTCGCCAACGGCCCCGCAGCTTTCCCAACAACCAAGACTCGAGCCGTTGGCGAAGAAACTCTTTCCCAACGGGAAAATTCTGCTGTCGGAAAGAAATCTTCGCCAACGACCCAAAATCCAATGATCGATGGCAAAGTTCGGCTGTTGGCGAAGGGGTTCTTTCCCAACGGCATTCTCGTTGGGAAAGAAAAGCTGTTGGCAAAGCCACGGCGCGGCCAAATGGTACCGACGCCGTCCACTTCGCCAACGGATTCGCCGTTAGGGCGTTGGCAAAGGGAGCAGCCCTTCGCCAACAGGGCCACCAAGCCGTTGGCGAAGAGCCTTCTTTCCCAACAGCCTTGTAGGGGCTATTGGCGAAGATTGCTCTATGCCAACAACATGTACATGCTGTTGGCAAAGAATTTTCATTTTTTTTCGAATTTTGAATTCAAAATTTTTTGGTAGCCTTGCTACATTGTTTACAAGCACATGGTTCAATGTGGGCCCTTTTTGCAACATTTAGCTATATTTCGTTAATTATTTTCGTTCACTTGAATTTTCCGGCATAATCCAAATTTGAACTGCGGGTGCATGAAATAATGAAACTTAGGCGTTCGAAAAATGATATTCATGATGGGGAGTGTGTTTTGGGGCCGTGTCCCAAAGCTCACCCAAAATTTCGAAGTCCTTGTCCACGTAACACGACGGTCCGGGCAAGGTACAAGCTTTTTTTTAATTATATAAAATCCAAATGAAGTCGAAAAATCACGAAACTTGTCGGGGTGTCTTGTTATCGCATGTGGAGGCTGCGATAAACATTTGAGAAAGTTTGGAGCAAGTTACCCCGTCGGATGCTCAAAACCTAGACATCTCCACATGTGCTCACAAGTGATCACATGGTAAGTACGGAAGTTGTCACGGAACTCCTGCCAAGTGATGTTATGCCTGTTGGGATGAGCAGTTGAGTACGCATCCCACCAATCTGCGGCCTGCCCCACAAGTCTTCCAGCAGCATACAGGACCATCTCTCTATCAGTGCATTGCACGATCTCCAGCTTCTTAGTGATATTTTTCAGCCAGTCGTCAGCATCCAGTGGATCGGACGAGTGGGAAAACGTAGGGGGATGGTGGCTCATGAACTCCTTGTGCCTGTCCCTTGGTGGCGGGGGTAGCGGAGGGATCGACTGTGGTGGCTGGTTCGTTGAGCTTGCATCTGCTGCCTTGTGTTAGTAAGGTTCGAATCGGTTGCATCCGCGCTGCCGAAACTGCCTGCATGTTTGGGTCCATTGCTTGGTTGATCGGTGGGGGTGGTGCTGGGTTTTGTTGATTTGCGATATGTGCCCGGATCACAGGTGGCACGTCTTGACCTCCTCCGGACCTGGTGTTTACCATCTGACCGTTAGAAAAATCATATCTCAGATAGTTGTACTTGAATCAATGCATATGAGGATAACTCAAAATAAAATAACAACATGTTCTTCAGTTAGGACAGATTCTGTTGACCTCAAAGAATTATGTATAACTTTCTGTGTAATTATTCAATGACCACGAATTTTTACCAGATTATGATGTACAAAATTATGGAACCATCCCAACTGGAATCACCTCATTTGGACATCTATAACTCGAGATATAATTCAAACAGTACAGCTATATCAGCAGAAATTTACAGATTCAGACTTGTTCATTACTTTGTGCATAACTCCCAGAATATGTATTGTATACCATTGAATTTTTGACAGAAATTCATCCTCTAAATTTTTGAACTAACCCAACTGGTTTCATGTCATTTGGAGTTCTGTAGCTTGAGTTATAAACAAAACATTACTGATATGTCATATGACTGCGAAAACAGATTTGATCCAATCAAACTTGCATAAGCGATTAAGCAATGACAACCGATAAAACTCAAACCATCCTTTAATTAACTTAACAATTCAGATTGCATAGTGGTCATTACTCCACCATATAATTCACAATCAAGCAAAGATCCAACTCAAGCATGTTTGCAAACAACATTCATTATTACAAGCAATTACGTTCACGCAGGAACGATCTAACGAAAAGGTAAATGATAAGGGCGAGTATCCTAGGATCCTAGCCAAGACGAGTAGTAGCTTCATCGGTGCCGTAACGGAGCCTCTTGCGCGGAGGGGAAGCCGTGGTCCGATATGGCATGACTTCTGAGGGAGTCGCCGTCCCGCCAACCGTGCTTCCGGACGTGCTATCTTCACTCGTGCGCCTGCAACTCTTCATGATACTTGTTTATCTCCAAAGTTGCTCCCTCCGGATACGTGTTCGGAGCAGCGGTCACCCGTGCCAAGACGTCGATGCGATCATTGCCTCCTGCCGGCACCACGGTCACTTCGTGCCACTTGCACGTCGAGGCACATGGCGGTACTCCGATTGGAACAAGCGCACCCGATTTGCATTGCGGATCGACCGCAGTGCCCTCCTTGCTTTGCATCATTCACCGCGGCATCATCCGTGGAAAACTGAGCTGTGCTATGGTGAGATGAGCGATACCTCCATCCTTCTGTATCATTCAGAGGCTTCCTGATGTAAACTCTGCAGGTGTAGTAGTCCCTCATTCCCGGCTCACTGAAGTGCTTAGTCACATAGAGAGGCCTTATGGTATATCCCAGGTACCTCAGAACATCCCACGAAGAATGCGGAAGCTGTCCATTCTCGGCTTCGGTAGAATGTTTATGGTATTCTCGCTCCATGATAGCGGGGGCTTTCATCCTCATCTTCCTCCGGGTTGCCAACAGCATTGTCACCATCATCCTCACCCACACTATCATCACTGGAGTCATCCGGGTCACCTCCTTCACCATCAGGCACTTGGATCAACAGGTGCAGGGGGTGCTTCCTCATTGGCTACGAGCGCGCCGGTGGGATCACAATGTCCCCATCGGCATCCGCCTCCGAAGACGGTGCCATCATACGGTTTGTGGTCGTTCCAATGGCTCATCGGCTCCTCCTCCTCCATCTCAACCTCTTCGGGATCCTCCTCTTCGGTTCCGACGGACCTCCTCTCGGGTCTTCCTCCACCTCAACCTCCGGGCCGGAACTCTTCCGGTTCCTCCTCAACATCCTCAAGACGATGGCGAGGGGCCGGTGTCCCGAAGGAAAGCGCCCACCGGTGCTCTTGCGAGGGGTCATGTAGGTTCGGCCATCCGTCAAAGCAAAGGCGATCTCGGAGTACGGAATAAATCAAAATGACGAGTTTAAAATGATAAACAAAAATTAAATTAGATTTTTAATGCGTAAATAAGATGATTTGAAGCATGATAAGGTTTTCTAGAACATGAATCCTTAATTTCGTCCATTTCTAACTAAGGCTGCGACCTACGGTCATCACGGCTCGGTACCACTTTGTCACACCCGATTTTACAAGGAAAACCGAATGCATCTCACATGTGTGCCGGGATCAATTTACACACACGTCATAGACAAAACGAGAGTAATACCATTGCGGTAATAAAACGTTCAAGAGTTAAACCGGTACGATATCCATTATTACATCCGAGAGAGGTGGATGTCGTATGGACCTCCCCGGGCCCACTACCTCGGTGGGTACGGGACCGACTACTCGGTGGGCCCCGGGACTACCGGCTTGCGCTACACGGCATACGAAGGCGTGGAGCACAAGGACTACACGGGGAGTAGTACTCGGTTAGGGAGGCCGTACATGTTTCGCACCGTATAGAGGATCGCTAGACGTACTCGACTAGTACTCTCTCCCTACTCCGACTTGTAACCCTGCCTCCCGGACTATATAAGGCGAGGCAGGAACCGATCTCTAGCATCCAATCTCCTCTCATACAACTCACGGCACACCATTGCACCATCTTGTAATTGTGCCCTATCAATCCAGAGCTACGCAGCATACAGGACGTAGGGTATTACGCACCTCGCGGCCCGAACCTGTCTAAATTGTGTGCCATGTGTCTCTTCCTTCGAGTTACCAGTCTCGGCGAGTCACAATCATCTACTTCGGGTACTCCCCGTAGTAGGTTGCCGGTCTAAAACACCGACAGCTGGCGCGCCAGGTAGGGGCCCTCGCTCGAGATCACATGGCGAACTCGACGGCTTCCGTCCACTTCAAGCCAACTGTCGCCTTCAACCGCGGCGACACCTTCGTCTTCGGCGCCTGGGTCTGCACTGCTGATGGCGCGGGCTCCTTCCAGTGCCGCCTAACCGTGCAGCCCAACCCGAGGACAGGCCTCGTGACGCTTCCTGAAGTTGTCACGGGCGAACTCGCCGGCAAGTTCGGTGAAATTTCGCTCTTCAACCACCACGCTGACTTCGAGCTCGAGTCCATCTCCAACTCGAACCCGACGTCGCCATGGGCCATCGCATGCAAGCCGGGCCGCTCGGCCATCGCGGCGGCCCCCTCACCACGCAAGCACTCCGCGCGTGGCCCACGCATCCTCGGTAGGGCCCGCACGAGCGCTCCCACTTCGCGCCGGCCGGCAAGGAACCCGTACCCGAGTACAACTCGGACTCCGACGCCGTCCCCGATCGCGCTTCGGACTCCGGCCCTCTCTCCGAGTTCTACTCGAACCCGGACTACGAGTTCGACTTCGGGTCGGACACGAGAAGCCCGAGTCCGAAGACGACTCCACCGAGCTTCCCTTGTCGGGGGCCGGCCTCGGGGCCGGTTATAAAATCAACGCCGGCCGGGAGATACGTCTGCGGCCGGACCGCAAGCCCGCCGACCCGGGTAAAGGGAGACTCACGCTACGTCGCCTACATCGACTCGCTACCGTTCCGGAGGGAACGCCACTAGCCCGGCCGACACAAACACACCAGCCGAGGTAGCACCCTCCGAGTCCGGCCTCGGGCACCCCCGATCGCCAAGTCTTCATGGGCGCCGCGACACCCCGGGACCTTCGAGCACGGCCGAGGACGGTACACGGAGGACATCTCCGCGTACGAGCCGTGCGCCAACGCACCTGCGGACGAGACCTCCGCCAACGGGGACGCTCGACGCGAACGTAACGGGAAGCGCGGCCCGAACGACGCCGGCGGCTCAGAGACAACCTCCCCATCCGCAATCTTGCGGAAGCTCTCGAGGCGGTCGAGAGCGAGTACACACCACCCCCGAGCGATGCCTCATGTCGATCACAACGATCGCACGCCAGGCTCAGGGCATACGCGCTGGAGAGGTCATCGCCAAGCTCGCTGAAGAAGCCTACTTCATGCGGGTCGACAACGAGTCAACCAACCTCCTCCGGCCTAAACCCCGCGACAACGAAGCTACTAGTCGCGGCGCCAACGCCGGTCCCAACCGTACTCGAGCCGACCTTCCGGCCGATCCAAACCGCCGCCGCTCCAACGCTGCGGACCTTCACGGCAAGACCAAGGCAACCGAGAAGTTGTTCCCCACCGCGCTCGGCCGGTGGCGGCGGCAACGACCCCAACGGCGGCGGCGCCGACGGCGGCGGCGGCTCCAACCATAAGCCAACGGAGAGCCGGAGGCCGCGGCGATCGCGGCGGCCGAGGCCACGCGAACAGCCACGCCTCCGGCGCCTCGCACGGCGGGTACGACGCTCGCCAGAAGATTGAGGAGCTGCGGCGGAAGAAGTCGACCACTGCCGCTGAGGGCGACGACTTCCCCCGCCTTCTCACCTCGACTTCGCAACTTACTCCTCCCCGACAAGTTCAAGCCTTTGGGGATCACCAAGTACGACGCGAAGCAGGATCCTATCCAGTGGCTCCGATGCTACGCCCTCTCCATCGAGAACGCTGGCGGCAACAGCGACACCAAATGCCTCTACTTCCCCTTCGTCCGGACCAAGCACCACTCACATGGCTCGAGTCGCTCGACAAGCACTCGATCGACAAGTGGGACTAGCTCAAGGAGCGAGTTCACGAGCAACTTCGCGGGCGCCATGGGCCGTTCGGGTACTCGCATGGACACGGCCATGATCAAGCGAGAACGGGGCGAGACCCTCCGCAAGTACATGCGCCGCTTTTTCAACAAGTGCGCTACCGTCGTCGACGTCACCGACAAGGAGGTCATTGACCTCTTCCGGGACGGCCTCTACCATCACCGCACCTTCGAGGACTTCGGTCGTCGCCGCCCCGAGTCCATCCCCCGGCTCAAGGACATGATCACGTCCTGGGCGGATGAAGAGGACAAGGCCAACGCCAAGTACGCCGCCATCCGCGGCAAGTCCAAGCAAAACCAGGGCGGCGGCGGCGGCAATGCAAACCAAGGCGGCCGCAACAACAACAACAACAACAACAACAACTACTCGGGTCCCAACCGCAAGCGCAAGCCAGACAACACCGTCGCGGCTATCCAGCGCCGGCGAAAGGGAACTCGAAGAAGAACTCGGCGGTTTCAAAGACCCGCCGAAGGAGAAGTGCCCGTGGCATCCAAACGGCAACCACACTACCGAGCAAGGTGCTACCGGTTCGAGCATGCACTCAAGGATACCCCGCAGCCACCGCACCCTCACGACCAAAAGGGCAAAAAGAAGGACGGCGACAACAACGACTTCCAAGAACACGAGAAGACCGTCAATGTCCTCTTCGGCGGATCGCCGGCGGGCGGGAGCGAAGGCTACCCGTCTTGAAGTGATGTCCATTGAGCCGGCGGTCCCGACCCCTCTCAGGTGGTCGGAGGTGCCCATCACCTTCTCCCGCGCGGACCAATGGACCAGCTTCTCCGAACCAGGACGGTTCCCCCTCGTCCTGAAGCCAACGGTGGCGGGCTCCAAGCTCAACAAGGTGCTCATCGACGGTGGAAGCGGGCTCAACGTCCTCTTCACCAAAACCTTGAAGAAAATGAAGCTCGACGTCACCCCCATGCTCACCAAGAGCAGCACGCCCTTCTACGGCATCGTCCCAAGCAACGCGGCTATCCCACTGGGCTCAGTGGTACGCCGATTACCTTCGGGGCGTCTCGGGACAACTACCGCACCGAGTACATCAAGTTCAAGGTCGCGGATTTCGAGACCTCTTACCACGCCATCCTCGGCAGACCGGCCATCGCCAAGTTCATGGCGGTGCCCCACTACACCTACTTGGTACTCGTAAGGAATCGGATGCCCGTTAGCCTAAGAGGGGGAGGGGGTGAATTAGGCAACTTAAAAACTTAGCCTATGGCTTCACTACTTTTTCTCAAAGTAAACTAGAACATACTATCTATATGTGCAACTACGGTTGTTCTAGTGTGAAACTCCCCATCCCAAAAGAAGGTTTGCAACCTATAGCCAATCCTAGCATGATACTACTCTAGGAATGTAGAGGCAAGCAAAGATTGCAAGAGAGTAAATGCGGAAACGTAAAAGGGGATGAGAGGAAGCAAACTCTTGACACGCGATTTATCCCGTGGTATCGGTAGGCACTAAGCCACCCCTAGTCCACGTTGTTGAAGCACTCACACAAGAGTATTGCTTCCCGGTCACCAAGTCTCTCCCAAGAGCACCAACTTGACTTGCCACAAAGGCTAGCCACTTAGGCACTTGTCAAGCTCCCTTGGTCACCTTGATGCCGCCTCCACTAAGGAGCTTCTCCACCAAGGAAGGGGGTCTCCACGTCCCCCGCACAAAGTGTCCTCGCCGCTCCACACCAAGCCGGAGGGTCGATGACGATTGCCGGTGAGCCACTTAGGCCCCAAGGCTTCCGGCGAACCTTGTACAACCGGATTCACTCAAGAATCACCTCACAAGGTTGGCACAACCTTGCACTCACTCGGCTCTAAGCTAAGCCTAGCACTAAGCACATACACAAAGCATATGCAAGTCTAAGGATGAGCAATTAAGCACTTGGATGGACTGGATATGATCTTGAATGTGTCTTGAACTCCTCTCGCACTTCCACACAATCCAACAACCTCAAATGGGTGAGTGGAGGGGGGTATAAATAGCCCAAGGCATCAAACTAGCCGTTGGCTAACGTCCACCGAAAAAGGTACCGTCGGATGATCCGATGCTATGCTTTTCCGGGCGTCGGTTCATCCGGTGCCCCTCCCACGTCACGTAGCCGTTGAGGTTCTCCGACACAAGCTCCTCCGACGCTATGCTCCGACGCTACGTCGGATCATCCGCGTCTTTGAAGGCCTCGCGTCCGGGTCGATGCTCGTTAGGTTCTAACGGACCGTCGGATAGACCGACGCTATGCCTTGACCAAGGCGTCGGATCATCCGGTCTTTGAAGGCCTCGTCTTGGCGCGTCTCTGTCTTGATTCAAGGCGAGCGTCGGATAGACCGACGGGGTCCTCACTCGGACCGTCGGATCATCCGGTGCTCTTGTCTTCCTTGCTCTTCCTCCGCAACTCGTCCGACGCATGTAGAAAATGGATCGTCGGTTCATCCAACGGTACCTAGGGTTTCACCCCGTGTACCAACTCGTCCGAAGATTGCACCGACGCTTGTAAATGAGGGACCGTCGGTTCATCCGACGGTGACTTCTCTTTTCCTTTTCTTGCTCGGTTTTGACCCTTTGTTTTGGCATTTTTGCATGGGGTTTTCTTGCATCCTTGGGACCTAGAAGTGTCTACAAAGACATGCTCAAACAATATGGTTAGTCCCAATGATCATGCTTGTCATGAATCACCAAAATCAAACTCCGAACTAATGGCATGTGAGGCCATGTTCGCTACAATCTCCCCCTTTTTGGTGATTTATGACAACACAACCAAAGCAAGCATAAATTTGCTAGAATTGACGAATTAGAACCACTTACACTTTCTTGGATGCTTACCATCATCCAAACTCCCCCTAGATCAAACTTCTCCCTTTTTGCTCTTATGTTCACATTCTCCCCCTTTGGTCTCAAATCCTTGAAATCACTTGTAAGCATCCTTGATCCCACTTGTAAGCTTACGCCACACGCTTGCTTTGGTCTCACATTCTCCCCCTTTGGAATAAAATCTCCAAAAATTCCAAAGCAAACGGGTCCAAGGAAACTAGCAAGATCTAGCAACCATAGCTCAAAGGAGAGATGTTAAATGCAAGGGAGAAAGCCGCATGAACCATGATCCATAAGTATGATATCAATGAAGATACCACATGTGTGAATAACTAAGGTGGATCACAAGCTCATGAAACTTAACATGATACAAACTAAGCTCCCCCTAAGTGTGTGCATAAAAAGAATACCACTTGCAAGACAAGGGTAGTGAGAAACAAGTGCACAACTACAAACTTGAAAGACTAGGAAGCTTAGAGCATATCATGCAAGGAGGTAGCTTAAGGGACAAGAGATAAGACAAATGGGTTCTTGTTACATTACCACTTGTAGATATCACTTGTAGTCTTTTGATCATTGCATACCTCCGGGGTTGATCCTCTCTACCTTGTTGGCACCACATTGAGATGAGCCACTTGGAAATGATATCACTAGGTGACACCACTTGAAAGAAGCTTGTATAGAAGGCACTTGGGGTACCACAAGGATTAGGAATGTATGAGTACATTTCCTTTGAACTTATATAGATACATAAGCTTGCAAGGACACGACTCAATAGCATGAAGCTCATATTGCTATATTCACTCTTTTAGAGATGTTAGATCACATTGAGAGTGAAATAGCATTCTCTTAGAATGAAAACACCGCACCGAACGCGTCGCTAAGGGACTACATAAGAAAAGCTTGAAACAATGTTAGTCCCATAACCAAACCATAGGATGAGCTCCCCCTAAATGTGTGCATTTAGTGTTTGAATCACCAACCAAATGTATGCACATTGTTTATGAAAACAAAAGGGAAGCTTACCCTATAGCTTGCTCATGATGCAAGGAGATATATATGAAAACATGCACCATGAAAGAACAAGTGTAGCTTTCCTACACACTAATCAAACCATGTAGATTGCTCATGGGTTAGCACATGACACAAGCAACCTACCAAATGTAAACATTGCAACAAATGCAACCTAAACAAGGCAATGGAGCTACAAAGATGCAAGAGATAGGTACTAGTTTCCATTACCTCAACCGGGGAACTTGGGCAACACATGTCCAATTTGCAAGCTTGGCTTGTAGGCATGAATTTCCGCAACTTCTTTGTGCCAAACCTCCCAAGTCCCCGCACTCAAGGCTTTCAAGTGGCCTTTGGAACCCAAACCATTTGAGGCCCCTTCATGTTGATGATGACTTCCTTGGGCACACAAATGGGTTGGTTCCAACCCCGCTCTTCCTTCATCTTGCCAACCTTGTGTGCAACCACCTTGCCATTTGCCTCCTTCTTGATGACGTAGGTGTTGCTCTTGGTCTTGTTCTTGCGGTTGGGCTTGGTGTAGATGAGGGAGCTCTTGATGGTGGGCTTCAATTTCTTCTTTGCGCCCTTGTCCGTCTTCTTGACAAATTGAGGGCATTTGTAGAACTTGTGCCCTTCACCATGACACTTGTAGAAAGTCACGGTTGCACCCTTCTCAAGCTTCTTCACCATGGGATAACGGTTATCTTGAGAAGGTTGGACTTGGCACTTCATGTCTTGAGAGATGTCCACTTGTTCTTCATCGTTCTTGCCCTTGCCCATCAAGTTTGCCAATCTCTCTCGGAGCCTTTTCACTTCTTGCTTGAGCTCATCATTTTCCTTGCCTATGAGATAATCACATGATTCTACAACAACATTCTCATTGCAAGATGGTGAGCAAGATTCATCAATTAAATCAATGCAAGAAGTTGAAGCATCTACCTTGGAGATAGGAATTGCACAAGGGATAGATGTTTCATCAAGCTCAAAGGAATTACTTGTTTTAGTTTCATTGCTCTCAAGCTTAGATTTTAGCTCATCACACTCCTTGCTAAGCAATTTGAATTTGCACAACAAATGTTCATAATTTGTAGCAAGGGTGTCACTAAGATCATTGAGAGCATTGAGTTCTTTGATTTCATTAGCTTGTTGTTCAAGCATTCCTTTTTGCTCATGGATTAGCTCAACAAGATCATTGAGAGAGGTGGTGTCGGATTCGTCATCACTTACATTGCTTTCCATACCTTTGGCCATAAGGCACATGTGTGATGATGAAGGACCTTGCATGAAGCGGGTGGTGAAGTTCTTTCTTGATTCATCGCTTGAGCTAGAAGAACTTGATCCACCACTTGTCCACTCGCGGACGGCGAAGGTTGCTTCTTGCCTTGGTCTTCTCTCCTTGACCACCTTCCTTTTGGGCTTGTGCTCAATCTTGGTGAACTTGATGTGTTGATGATGGCGCCCTTCTCTCAAGTGGATGTTGTAGCCGTACATGTTGACTTTCTTCACATACTTGAAGATCTTCTTCACGTACTCGGCCACCATAGATTCAACCTCTTCATCACTTGAGGAATCTTCATTATCACCATCATCACCATCATCTTCGCTTGAGCTTCCACGAGTAGCCATCCTACTCAACATTTTCTCTTGTCGACTTGAGAGAGCATGGCTTGTGGTTGGAGAAGATGGTTCTTGGGGCTTTTCTTGGGGCGCCTTCTTTGACTTGGGCATTAGTTGAAGCTCATGTGCCATGATCTTGCTCAAGATATGCGATGGCTTCAAATCTTCGAGCTTCTTCTCGTAGATGATTGCTTTCACCAAGTCATAGTCGGGCTTTCGGAGACTTTGAAGGATCTTGCGATTGATGTTCAAGTCCGTGATGTCCTTCACACCTAAGGCATTAATCTCATTGACAAGCACATTTAGGCGTGAGTACATAGATTCGGCATTTTCATTAGCAAGTTGCTTGAAGCTATTGAATTCCTCAAGGAGACAACCGTAGCGTTCATTAGCAACTTCTTTTGAACCCTCATTTTGCTCCTTGATGGTTTTCCATAGCTCATGAGCATTTTCACAAGTAAAAACTCTATTGAAAACGCCTACATCTAGTGAGGACAAAATGATACTCTTAGCAATTACATCAAATTGCTTTTCCTTCCTAGTACCATTTTTCATGCCCTCATCGGTGACTCTCCAAACATCAAGGTCCCTTGCTTGGAGATAGGCCTCCATGAGAACCTTCCACCGAGGATAGCCCGTGCCATCGAAATGTGGAGCCAAACCTAAGGTATCCACCCCTTTCATTCCTCTAAAGAGCAACTCACTAGGCGGTGAAGCCTAATCGTTCCAATGAGCCGGTTTCACAATTTACCAATCGAATTGGCGT
This sequence comes from Cenchrus americanus, assembly GCA_947561735.1. Taxonomy (NCBI): domain Eukaryota; kingdom Viridiplantae; phylum Streptophyta; class Magnoliopsida; order Poales; family Poaceae; genus Cenchrus; species Cenchrus americanus. The sequence goes on along the minus strand of OX387240.1, from coordinate 2,742,958 downwards.
ATCCTTGTGAAGGAAGTGAGTCCCGGCTCCGATACCACTTGTAAGGAATCGGATGCCCATTAGCCTAAGAGGGGGAGGGGGTGAATTAGGCAACTTAAAAACTTAGCCTATGGCTTCACTACTTTTTCTCAAAGTAAACTAGAACATACTATCTATATGTGCAACTACGGTTGTTCTAGTGTGAAACTCCCATCCCAAAAGAAGGTTTGCAACCTATAGCCAATCCTAGCATGATACTACTCTAGGAATGTAGAGGCAAGCAAAGATTGCAAGAGAGTAAATGCGGAAACGTAAAAGGGGATGAGAGGAAGCAAACTCTTGACACGCGATTTATCCCGTGGTATTGGTAGGCACTAAGCTACCCCTAGTCCATGTTGTTGAAGCACTCACACAAGAGTATTGCTTCCGGTCACCAAGTCTCTCCCAAGAGCACCAACTTGACTTGCCACAAAGGCTAGCCACTTAGGCACTTGTCAAGCTCCCTTGGTCACCTTGATGCCGCCTCCACTAAGGAGCTTCTCCACCAAGGAAGGGGGTCTCCACGTCCCCCGCACAAAGTGTCCTCGCCGCTCCACACCAAGCCGGAGGGTCGATGACGATTGCCGGTGAGCCACTTAGGCCCCAAGGCTTCCGGCGAACCTTGTACAACCGGATTCACTCAAGAATCACCTCACAAGGTTGGCACAACCTTGCACTCACTCGGCTCTAAGCTAAGCCTAGCACTAAGCACATACACAAAGCATATGCAAGTCTAAGGATGAGCAATTAAGCACTTGGATGGACTGGATATGATCTTGAATGTGTCTTGAACTCCTCTCGCACTTCCACACAATCCAAGCAACCTCAAATGGGTGAGTGGAGGGGGTATAAATAGCCCAAGGCATCAAACTAGCCGTTGGCTAACGTCCACTAAAAAAGGTACGAGTCGGATGATCCGACGCTATGCTTTTCCGGGCGTCGGTTCATCCGGTGCCCCTCCCACGTCACGTAGCCGTTGAGGTTCTCCGACACAAGCTGCTCCGACGCTATGCTCCCGACGCTACGTCGGATCATCCCGTCCTGAAGGCCTCGCGTCCGGTCGGTCGATCGTTAGCTTCTAACGGACCGTCGGATAGACCGACGCTATGCCTTGACCAAGGCGTCGGATCATCCCGGTCTTGAAGGCCTCGTCTTGGCGCGTCTCTGTCTTGATTCAAACGAGCGTCGGATAGACCGACGGGGTCCTCGCTCGGACCGTCGGATCATCCGGTGCTCTTGTCTTCCTTGCTCTTCCTCTCGCAACTCGTCCGACGCATGTAGAAAATGGACCGTCGGTTCATCCGACGGTACCTAGGGTTTCACCCCGTGTACCAACTCGTCCGACGATTGCACCGACGCTTGTAAATGAGGGACCGTCGGTTCATCCGACGGTGTCTTCTCTTTTCCTTTTCTTGCTCGGTTTGACCCTTTGTTTTGGCATTTTTGCATGGGGTTTTCTTGCATCCTTGGGACCTAGAAGTGTCTACAAAGACATGCTCAAACAATATGGTTAGTCCCAATGATCATCTTGTCATGAATCACCAAAATCAAACTCCGAACTAATGGCATGTGAGGCCATGTTCGCTACATACTCAAGATGCCAAGTCCGGCGTGTACTCTCCCTCCAAGGGGACTTGAAGATCTCCCACGACCGCGACACGAAGCCGTGGCGATCGCTTCCGCAAACCAAGTACCCAACGCGATGATGGAGGTCTACGCCGCGTCGAAGAAGCTTGCTACAAGCAAACTCGACATCCCGCAGAAGTCCGACGGCGCAACAAGCCTCATCCACCGAGGAGGTACTCGTCAAGACGGTCGACCTTGGAACGGGCGACCCCGGCAAGACCACCACCATCGGGGCTGGCCTCGACCCCAAATAGGAAGACGCGCTCATCAGCTTTCTTCGGGCTAACCGCGACATCTTCGCGTGGAAGCCGACGGACATGCCGGGAGTGCCCAGGGAGCTGATTGAGCACTGCCTCAACGTCGATCCAAAGGCCACCCCCAAACGACAACACCTCCGACGTTTTGCCGACGACGGACGGGACACCATCAAGAAGGAGCTCGCCAAGCTACTCGCGGTGGCTTCATCGGAGAAGTCTTCCATCCCGAGTGGCTTGCCAACCCCGTCCTCGTCCGCAAGAAGAACTCGAACGAGTGGAGGATGTGCGTCGACTACACCGACCTCAACAAGCACTGCCCCAAGGAGCCCTTCGGGTTGCCGCGGATTGATCAAGTCATCGACTCCACGGCGAGCGCGACCTGATTTGCTTCCTCGACCGCTACTCCGGGTACCACCAGATCGCAATCAAGGAGGAAGACCGGGAAAAGACCGCGTTCATCACCCCGTTTGGCGCGTCTCGCTACACGACCATGTCATTCGGGTTGAAGAACGCCGGCGCTACCTATCAACGGGCCATCCGGGCACGCTTCAAGCGGCAACTCAACAAGAACGTCGAGGCCTACGTGGATGACGTGATTGTCAAAACCAGGGACTCCGCTACCCTCATCGACGACCTTGAAGAGACCTTCGCATCGCTACGCGAGTACCGCCGGAAGCTCAACCCGAACAAGTGCGTCTTCGGCGTCCCTTCGGGCAAACTACTCGGCTTCATCATCGGCCCGGCGCGGCATTGAAGCCAACCCCCGAGAAGATCTCCGCCATCACCGGCATGAAAGCTCCCACGAGCATCAAAGACGTCCGTAAGCCGACGGGGTGCATGGCGGCGTTGAACGATTCATCTCGAGGCTAGGAGAACGGGGCCTCCCCTTCTTCAAACTACTCAAGCATCACGAGAAGTTCGTGTGGACTCCGAGAGGCGGATCAAGCCCTTGCCCGGCTCAAGGACTTCTGTCAAAGCCACCAATCCTCACGGCTCCTCACAAGGGCGAGCGCCCTCGCTCTACCTAGCCGCGACTACTCACGTGGTCGCATCGCCATCGTTGTCGAGCGGCCGGGAAGACGGCCACGCCTACCCGGTCCGGGCGCCCGGTCTACTTCGTCGGCGAGGTTCTATCGTAGTCCAAGGCTCGCTACCGGCCCCGTGCGAAGCTCTCCGTACGCTATACTCATCACCTCGCGGAAGCTACGGCACTACTTCCCGGAAGTACTCGGTCTCCGTCGTCACCGACTACCCGCTCGGCGACATCCCGAGGAACCAAGACGCCACCGAAGAATCTCCAAGTGGGGCCGTCGAGCTCGGCGCCCTCACCATCGACTTCAAGCCACGCACGGCCATCAAGTCGCGAGGCACTAGTCGATTTCATGGCGAGTGGCGGGAGAACCGGTCGCCTACTCCCACCGTGCGACCGAGCATTGGGTGATGTACTTTGATGGCTCACTCAACCTCGAGGGCGCGGGGCGCGGGGGTACTCCCGATCTCCCCAACGGGCGAACAACTCAAGTACGTCCTGCGGATCTTCCGGAAGGTCTCAAACAACGAAGCCGAGTACGAAGCTCTCCTACACGGGCTCCGCCTCGCGGCTTCACTGGGCATCAAGCGGCTACTAGTCTACGGCGACTCCGCAGTGGTCATCAACCAAGTCAACAAGTCCTGGGACCGCAACAAGGAGAACATGGATGCCTACTGCCTAGAAGTTCGCAAGCTCGAGAACAAATTCTATGGTCTCGAGTTCCATCACATCGTCCGCGACAACAACGTTGCAGCGGACGTCCTCTCGATGCTTGGATCCACCCGCGCTCAAGTACCAGCGGGCGTCTTCGTCCATGAGCTTCACGCGCCATCCATCCCGGAGCCGGCGCCACCGACTATTGTCCCGGCCCCCATCAACCAGGCGGGGCGGGGAGGTCATGATGATCGACGTGGACCGGAGGCAACCCTTCATCAACTACCTCGGCGAGCGAGAAGGTCCCCTCCGACAAGAACGCAGCCGAACAACTCGTCCGCCGGCCAAGTATTACGTCCTCGTCGGAGACAAGCTTTACAAGCGGGGCGCATCCTCCGGGAGTACTCATGAAGTGCGTCCCTCGCGAAGAAGGCAAGGACATCTTGGAGGAAATCCACAAGGGCATCTGCGGCAACCACTCGTCTTCACATACGGCCGGTCGGCAAGGCCTTCCGACGAGCTTTCTGCGGCCCCACGGCCACGGGCGTCTTTGAAGAACTCGTCGAAGGTGCCAAGGATGTCGGTACTTCGCCAAGCGAAGAACACGTCCCGGCCTACAAGCTAGTCACCATACCGCCAACCCGGCCCTTTGCCCGCCGGGGGCTCGACATGATTGGGCCCCGCCAACCGCGCCGGGAGGATTCAACGAGGTGCGGTGGCTATCGACAAGTTCACCAAGTGGATCGAGGTCAAGCCGGTCACATGCCCCAAGGCCGACGAGTACTCGACTTCTGGATGAACTCGTACACCGCTATGGGCTACCCCACCGCATCATCACGGACACCGGGGTCCAACTTCAACAACCACCGGTTGCGGGAGTACTGCGAGAACAGCGGGATTGACGTCCGATACGTCTCAGTCGCCCATCCACGGGCCAACGGACAAGTCGAGTGCGCCAATGGGATGGTGCTCGACGCCCTCAAGAAGCGGCTACACGACGCTGCTAACTCCAAAGGGGGCAAGTGGATCAAGGAACTACCCAACGCACTCTGGGGGCTGCGGACTCAACCATCCAAGCCAACGGGGCAATCCCCCTACTTCTTGGTCTACGGCTCTGAAGCCATCCTCCCTGCCCCGACGTCATATGGAACTCGCCAACGGTGGAGCACTACGACGAAGGCTTCTCGGAAGACGACGGACGAGTTGACATCGACGGCCTCGAAGAAGCTCGCCGCGCCGCCCTCGTCCAATCGGCGGGGTACCCGGAGGGTATCCGACGCTACCATGATCGCAACATCAAGGAACGCTCCTTCAACGTTGGAGACCTTGTCCTCCGCCGTATCCGAACACGGAAGGACTTCACAAGCTTAGCTCCCCCCGGGGAAGGCCCCTTCACCGTGGCTAAGGTGACCGGGCCGGGCCCCTACCGCCTCCAAACACTTGAAGGCGAAGACGTCAACAACTCGTGGAACGTCGACCAACTCTCGTCGTTTCTACGCCTAGTCTACACGACTACTCCGGGTTCAAGTCTAATCAACTACATCAACGCCCCCTGGCCGTAAGCGACCCTCCGGGTCCTGGCCCCGCTCTCCGGACTTCCCCTCTCCAGGATCCAGCCCGCGCGGCTATCTACGGACCCTGGGCTGCAATGAGCGTCAAGGACTCTAGCAGCGGTCTACCAAGAGACCACACCCCAAGATCCAGCCTGCTCGGCTACTTACGGATCTACGATCCAGCCTACACGGCTACCTACGGATCATCTGCTGTAAGCGGCTACCCGCTCCAGCGTTACTTAGCTGTAAGCGGCCTCCAGGTCCAGGCGACTACTTTGTAACTACGGCCCCGGCCACCCGTGTGTACTTCTTCGGTAATAAAGATTGATCATTCATCAACTTCTTTCTCGCCTACTCCCTACAACGGGACTACCGAAGCCGAGTACTACCACTCGCACTCACCCCACGATGGGTGCTCCGCACTACGAGATCGCGACTACGAGTACTCATTCTTTGGAAAATTTTCTTTCATTGATACTTGAACAATTCATTACAATTGTTTTCTGTACAACTATGGCTACTAGCTACTTATTACGGGGCTACCGGAGGTTCGGCTTCTCGGCTACTCGCTCCGCGATGGGGGCCATCTCGCTCCGGCGGCTCCGCATCTTGCTCATCGGAACAGGTTGGCGGCTACCCCGCCGGCGACTACCTCCACCTGGAGCCTTCGGGAAGTACGACTTCATGAAGGCCAAGACTTGTCTTGGGATCGACTTGGCCATATGCTTGACGTAGGCGGCCGGCCGGCTTGGAGCTTCACGAAGGCGATCCACCGGAGGAGCGATCTTGGGGCCGCCGGGTGCGGCACCGGGAGCCTTGCGATCGGCGAGCGGCTTCCTCCAACTCCTTCAAGCGGGCCCGCAATGCCTCACGGTCTTCGTTCAATTTCGCAAAGATTTGTAGCGATTGACGAGATCTCTATCGAGGCAATCCGCGACTCCATATGCTTCTCGCACTCGAAGGCGAGTTCCTTGTAGTCGAGCTCGAGTACCGGCGGGCTTCTTGCTCTCGGTAGAAGAGGTTCTTCATGCTCGTCTCCGAGGCCTTCGACCGCTCCACCTGGCCCTCAAGCTCTGCAACACAGAAATGCAACAGCGGGTCAGATGCTTCTCGACTTCCAACAAGTACTCGACAAGTCGAAGGATATACCTTTATTCTTGTTGCGGAGGCCCTTGTTCTTCCGCACCAAGTCGTCGCCCTTCGCCTGCAACTCCTGGACGTCGTTGTGGTACTTGGCGAAGGCGGCGTCGAGCTTTGATTGCATAGCAGCCGCGTGCTTCCGCGACTTCACGAGCTGCTCCTCTAGGGCCTCGGCTCGGAGCACGGTGTCACCATAACCCTGCAGCAGGTTCGACTTGTCGCGGGACCGCTCCGCGACGTCCTGCACAAGACAACTCAAGTCATGACGAGTACTCAACGGCAAAAGGATTGACTACTCGAAAGGCTACGGCTACTTACCTTCATCCATTGCTCGGCTCGACGGATCGCCTCCAGGTGCTTGGCTACCGTCGCCGGCTCGACGAGATCGTCCGCAAGAAGCTCTATCCCGCCGCGGCTACTCGAGGTGGCCTCCGCCATCGGCGCAGAATGGATGGGCTCTGCGTCTTGGATCTCAGGGGAGCGGATAGCCACCTCCAGAGCAATCTCTGGCGACGTGGTGACCGCCTCTCCCCCGGCGGTCTTCTCGACGACCTCCGCCATAGGCTCGGGGGCTCCTTCTGCAGCCTCCGGGGCCTCTGGTGTCAACCTCTGCATTGGCACCCCCGCAGGGATGTCACCACCTTCAGCGCCTGTCAACAAAACGACATGTGCATCAGTGCCTACGACTACTCCTCCTGGAGCTCCGCAGCTTCACGAAGGGTACTCACCTTCGACTACACTGGCCTCCGGCAGCGGCGCTTCGGTAGCCAGTGGCTCGGTCACGGCTTGGGCAGCGGGAGTGGTCTCTTCGGCGGGCGGCGCAACTTCTTCCGCCACCGCTGATGAGGGCTCGTCCCCATCCCAGGTCAGATCCGTGGATTTTCTGCAGAAATATTCACGGAGGGTCGTCAGACAAGATCGACTACTTTTGCGGCAAGTAATACTCGTGAGGATATGGTACTTACAAGTTCGACCGGACAATGGTCACGGCCGGAGCACCGAGGATGCGGCAATATCAACCGAGTCCACCCTCGGCGGGCGCCTCCTCCTCCGCCCTTGCGGCCACCGCCTCCTCCACGGCGGCGGCGGCCGGCCGCGACGTCTCTCGCGCTCCCGAGGCCACCACCTCTCCAACGGCGGCGGCCACGGGTCCCGTGCTCTCTTCTCGGAGCGGGGGGGCCGGCGCTCCGGCTGCGCCGGGAGTTCTTCAACGGTGGGGGGGGCCGGACTACGACTTCCGGTCGGTTCCCCCACCGTATCCCACACGCCCTCGTCGCCCTCTTCGACGGGCTCCGCCGGCGGCACCTCCCGCATACAAAGGAAGACTACTCGTCGGCAACGTACCCGAACAACGGTACTCGACTACTCGCTCAAGACAACTTACCTCCCCGAGGCGTGGTCTCCGAGACCTTCGGCTTCTTCGTCACTCGCTTCCCCGGCGGGGGTTGCGCGGCTTCCGTGGCGGCGCGGCAAGACCGGCCTCCAGGCTAGCCGGAGGGTCTTGTACCAGCAGAACATGAGGCAAGCCCGGGCGGCTAAACCTCGACCGCAGTTGAAAGCGGTCCTGCAGCGTCTCTTCGTCTTCGTCGTCGTCGTCGGAAGTATCTTCCACGACGATGGTGTCGTCGCCTTCTCCGACCTCGCGGCGCTTTTTCACCTTCCCCTCCACCGGGATCTCGATCCCGCTCGGTGGTGGTTGCGGCTCAGAGATGAACCTCTTCACATCATCCTGCGCAAGACACGGGGCGTTAGCAACTCTACTACAAGCAAACACTACTCGATCAAGGGAGTACGACTACTCACCCCCTTGGGCGGGCGCGCGGCGGAGTACTCCTCGACTGGGCACGCCGTGTACGGCGGCATGTCCTTGAAGATCCGCGACAACCTCTCGACGATGTCGTTGTCATCCGGCTCGCCTCCCGCATCCGCGACGCGTCGTCGTCGCCGGTGTACTCGAAGCCCGGGGTCTCCCGAGCCATCGGCCGGCCGGATCCCGCGCTTCATGAAACTGAAGGCCACGTGCTCGGCCCTCAGTCTCGCCTCCCAGAGCACTTTGATGCGTGCTAGCAGCTCGGGGAGCTGGATTCCTTCTTGCATGGTGGGCTCCGTGTTCCACCACTCACGGTGCTCGGGCCGCCGTCCGCTCGGCTTCGGCGGGGGCCGGGGTGGTGGTTCGTGATGTAGAACCACCCGGTCTTCCGATCCGTGTTGGAGTCGACAAGTTTGTACACCAAGTACGCTCCCGCGGTGTCCTCTCTCGGTCGGATGCCGGCTCCTCCGACTACCCCGGGGTTGGAGGCACTTGGTTGCGGCTTGACGCGGAAGAACTTCCGAAAAGCACCCGGTGCGGCTTGATTCCGAGGAAGGTTTCGCGAAGTGGACGAAGACCGACGTGTGGAAGATGCCGTTGGGGTTCAGGTTCAGGTACTCGATCCCGTAGTACCCGAGCAGCCCCTTGAAGAAGTCGCGCGGCCGGGAGCGCAAGACCACGCTCCACGAACCGCGAGAACATCGGGATCTCATCCTAGGCCTTCTCCATCGGATATGGATCTCCGGCGGCGGATCTCCACATGTCAACTTCCTTTTCCCCGATGAACCCACCGTTCGGGAGGGTCGGCCGTCCTCCGTCTTCACTTTGGATTTCTTCCACTCGCGGCTCGGATCGCCTCGCGGTGGAGACATAGGCGGCGCCGCTCCGGTGGCGGCCGCGGCGACCTCTTCGCGGCCCCTCTTCTTCCCGGCGGTCTTGGACGTCTTGGACGGCGACGGCTTCATCCTCCAAGTGCAAGGCATCTTCACTCGCATCCGCTCGGGGGCTACCCTAAAGGCTTCGGGTGGCGGCGCGCTTGGATCTACTACGGCGGCGGCCCGGCGCCGGGAGTGGATTCGCTTCAAGATGCAAACGGAATGGCTGCGGCTCGAATGGGTGCAAAACCCTAAGGGTTTTGGCTTCTATTTATAAGCCAAATCGGCTCCGCAACGGGCGGCCGGATAAGTCCACACGCGGCTGACTCAGCGGCTGCGCGTGACTCTTCGTATTCTACTAGTCGACGCACCTCACCTCGGGGGCTCGGCTACTTCTACTCGACTACCTGGGGAGCGGCTAGTCTCAAGAGCATCTCAGGACACATTCTCCAAGAAGACCCTTCAATTCGAGAGGAAGTACTCGACTCAAGGCTCGGGGACTCCGTGCCACGTGTCCTTTGGTTTTTCTCTCCGGATTTTTCGGGATTTTCTTGCCAAGATTTCAGATGGACCCTCGGCCAGAGCCCGCGGCTCAAGGCTCGGAGCTACTCCATGTAGAGTGCGGTTTTGCAAATCGCACCTCCATACCAACTTCGGCTTCAAGATAAGACGAGGCGCTTTTTGAAGACCTTCAAAGGCGCTTTTCGAGGACGCTTGGGACTACTCGAGAAGACTTCAAGATTGCTCAAACATCGCTCGGAGTACATTCCAGCCTTGGGATGCTTCGACTACTCTTGAGGACTTTTGACTTGTAGCACTCGGGGACGCTTGGGGACTACTCGTTAAGGCCGTCAAGACTACTTGAAGCTATCCTTCTCGACTACAAAGTACCGGGGGGCTTGTCGTATGGACCTCCCCGGGCCCACTACCTCGGTGGGTACCGAGACCGCTACTCGGTGGGCCCCGGGACTACCGCTTGCGCTACAAGGCACACCGAAGGCATGGAGCACAATGACTACACAAAAGTAGTACTCGTTAGGGAGCCGTACATGTTCCGCACCGTATAGAGGACTCCTAGACGTACTCGACTAGAGCTCTCTCCCTACTCCGACTTGTAACCCTGCCTCCCGGACTATATAAGGCGAGGCGGGGACCGATCTCTAGCATCCAATCTCCTCTCATACAACTCACGGCGCACCATTGCACCATCTTGTAATTGTGCCCTATCAATCCGAGCTACGCAACATACAGACGTAGGGTATTACGCACCTCGCGGCCCGAACCCGTCTAAATTGTGTGCCACGTGTCTCTTCCTTCGAGTTACCTGGTCTCGGCGAGTCACAATCATCTACTTCGGGTACTCCCCGTAGTAGGTTGCTGGTCTAAAACACCGACAAGGGACTCGAAGGTCCGAACACAACGATAACTAAATGACGAGCGGCTCCATCATTGACTTCCACGAGCATGATGACTAGGGGATCCGCATGCCCTAGAACTCCTCGTAGTCACTCCAAAGTACTCGTCCTCGCCTCCGACGTTCTCCTCTCGAACGGCGGTAAGCAAGGGTGAGCACACTTATGGTTGGTGCTCAGCAAGTGGGGGAAACAATGCAAGGCTATCAAGGACAGGCTATGGTTCACAGCGGTAAGCATTTTATAAGTTGGTCAAGTTTTATTAGCAAGCACCTAATTACTAGGTGTAAGTGTATACCAACCCACTTAACCTTAAAAGAAACCTCAAACCAAACCACAAACCCATGATTTGCATTAATCTTCAAGTTTATTAATCATGTGAGGGTCCAAGCCGCTCATGACCGTGAGCACACTCGATCGATCGCTTTACACTCGCAGAGGTTGTACACTTTACCCACAGCTCGTGTTCCCCATCTTGCCCGGTTAGCTAGACCCTTCAACACTTCCAAGGTGAGTGGCTAGGGGTCCACTACGAAGCCTTTACAAAGGAAAGAAGAGAAACCAACGACCCGCAACAAGCATAAAGGCGGCGGAGCGAACCATAACCCTCCCTAATGGTCGCACCTTAGCCAAGGTCGCTACCCCAAAAGAACCGGGCTATACCCCTTCAACTCCGCCCCCTGTGCCCCTCTCGGAAAAGAGCTATCGCCTAACCCACTCTCCTAATTAATTGGCTAAGCCGCAGCCATGTGGACCGTGGTTGTACCGTTATCTTGGGTGGTTCTCCATGTTCCGATTATAAATCAAGTTATCTTGTTTTAAGCACAAACACATTATATAAACAAATCCGAGTTGTAAAACATAAACAAAGCATAACCAGACTCATGTAAAGCAAACTAAGCATTTATCTACCCCAAGCATTTGTTTAAACAGGGTTGATCAAGGTAAAGTGGTAAAGTATCTAGTCAAGTCCTTAACTAGGTGTTTGCCCATCAGGTTTATGCATAGCAACAGGAATAGTAAACTTTGTTTAGCATGCGATGACATAGGTTCAAAAAGATAATGCGAGGGGGAAAGCCACTTGCCTTCCTCTACAAGTCGGGTGAAATCCTCCTCGAAAACAGGCTCTTCCCCGATCACCTCCGACAGGGAGCTCGTACAAAATAGGCACGATATCTACGAGTCAATCATGAACAAAAAACAATAAATAAAACAAGACACCAAACAAGAACAAAACTGGTAAATTTACCGTTAAAAAGATTCTACTCGTCGAGACGATCATTTCGGTATAAAGAACGCTAAAACGGAGTTAAAATGAAAAAGATATGATTAAAACAAGTTTACAGGGACCCGTCCGCAAGAAAACTAAGTTTACAGGGCTTTTTATAAATAAAATCAGGGGATAAAACATAATTTCATATAAAAACTAAAGGGCTTAAGTGTTATTTCTTAAGAAAAGGACTCCTAACACTATTAACCAGGGTAGACAGGGGCTAGATCGTAAAAACCAGGACCTAACCGTAAAGATTCTTAAAGGTGGAAGGACCGGCTTGCAAAACTGTAAAAGCTCGGGGCTCTTTAAGCTAAACGGCTCGGCCGAGCCATGGATTGCCGATCCAACGGCCGAGGATGCCGTGGATCGAGCCATGGTCACGGTCCATAGGTCCATGGTGGACCGCCTCATCAAATGAAGGGGTATGCGATCTCGTCCGTTCATCGCAAATCGAACGGCCGAGAACGCGTGCAAGCGAGGGCCGCGGCGACGTCGCCGGAGTGCGGCGGCGCGCGGCCGGGCGGCCGCCGCGCGGCCCAAGATCGGGCCGTGGGGCACCGTTTCGCACGCGAGCGGGCCCTACGCGTAGCCGAGCGGCACGCGCACCCCTCCCGGGGTTCGGGGAGGTGGATCGTGCTACCACGGCGGCCGCACCGAAGGGGGGCGGCGCGGGGTTCGCCAGCATGCAGGCGCCGGTGCTGCGGCGGGAGGTCAAGGGAAAAACAACTGGGATGCTGATGCTCACCACGTGAAGAAGCGTTGAACGTGTTCACAAGCGAAGAAGAGGCGACAGCGAGGAAATTCGTCGACGGCGGCGAGCTCCAGCGGGAACAGGGGCGAGCTCCTCGTGCGGCCGATGCGCGCGATGAAGAAGGCGACCTGAAGCAGGGAAACTCGATGAGCATCAGGCGCACCGCAAAACAGGGAAGAGAGGAAGGGAGAGACCCTTCACCGACGATGGACAACTCCGGCGGCCAACAATGGCTTAGCGGCGGGGAGCGATGGCAAGGGCGCAAGCGAGTGCGTGGGGCGATGCTAAGCCTCGCTCGGGGTGGGAAAAGAGGAAGGCGTGCAAGGCCCGAGCACAGTTCTTATAGGACAAGGGAAGGGGGAAGAGGAAACAGCGGCCGTGTTTATGGCCATGGGGCGCCGGCGGCCGCATTCCAAAAGATTGGGGGCGGGTTAAAGGGAAACTGATGAGGATTAAAAGGGGGTAACTAATCCCCGGTGCTCCGGCGCTTGATTGACCGACTTGATGGCCGGGGAAGCAAAGGAAGGCGGGCGGGCGCAGCGGGATCCACGGCGGCGCCGCCGAGCAGAGGAAAGGAAAGGGGAGGTGGGAGGAAGGGGAAGCGCCGACAGGTGGGGCCGCGATGTCAGTGGCTCAAAGGAAAAAGAAAAAAGAAAGAGTGGTTAGCGGGCCGCTGCGGGGAGGCTAGATGGGCCGGCAGGCCTGGCTGGGCCGAAAGGAAGCCAGCGCTGGTTTTCCCCTTTTTTCCTTTTTCTTTTTCAAACTTCATTTTCAAACCAATATTCATTTCAAATTCAAATCAAACCTTTCAAACTTTTTCTCAAGAATTTTATAAACTTTTTAGAAACCACACAAGCAACCAAAAGCCATGCAAGCCAACTGATGATGCACATACACTTGTTGTCTCTAAGTTTATTAAATTATATTTAATATTTTAGAGCTCAATTTAAATAGCAATTTAATTCCTTTAAATCCTTAAGACTACTTTAAGTTGCTAAGTGATTTTAGTGATGGAATTTTAGGGTGTCACACCGACCTCCTTGGTTAAGGAGGCTAAAGAAGCATATGAAGCTTAGGCGAATGAAGTACCCAGGAACCTCGCCGTACTAGCTGAAACTGTTGCATCTAGGGATCATAAGCATGTAGGTTGTTGACACTTTTATGTTAAACATCTAGTACCTGAAGAAAAATCCTGGTGTATGTTGGACATGTATGCACTCGTTTTGTTACTTTATGTGTATTATGGACATGTATCGATGGATTTGATGTGTGGATTCATGTTGAGATCGAAACCGATGCCGAAATGTGGTTCATATGCTATATTGTTGATATATATGTGGTATTCTGGTTCATATGCTGATGTGTGGATTTGATGTGTGAATTAAAGGCTAGAAAACAATAAAAGAAAAGGGGAAAAATCCCGCCTTTGCCAACAAAGATGGGCCAAAGTCGTTGGCAAAGCCGGGCTTTCCCCACCGGTCGCGGCGCAGCTTTGCCAACAAACTTTGGCCCGCGTCGTTGGCAAAGTTGGGCTTTCCCCCCCGAAGCGCGCGGCGGCTTTGCCAACGCCTTCGGCCCATGCTTGTTGGCAAAGCCCTTTGCCAACCGGACTTTGCCAACGATCGTCGCTTCTTTGTTGGCGAAGGTAACGGCAAACCGAGCCGACGGCGTCCCCCCTTCGCCAACGGTACACGTGGTTGGGCGAAGCTTTCCCAACAAGACCCGCGTTCTCCGTTGGCGAAGAGCTCTTTCCCATCACTTAAAACGCCAACGGTTCTTTCCCAACATGAACTCGAAACCCCGTTGGGAAAGCCTTCGCCAACAAAGGGGTTGAGTCGCTTCGCCAACAGCTCCTGGCCGTGGCGAAGCACGCGTAACCCGAACCCGGCCCGGCCCGAAAAATGCTCAGGTCTATCCCCATGTGCTCGCCCTTCTCTTTGCGCAAGGGTGGAGCTGAAGGTGAGCACGAGGAAGGGGAAAGAAGGAAGAAGCGGACGACGCGAGATTCGGCACCACGGACAGAAGCGTGGTCGCCAGCGCCGTCCAACCGAAGCTTGGCCGTCGGTGCACCTGCTTGAGCACATTGGGGAGGAGGAAGGACCACGCGTGGCCGTCATTGATGATGCCGGACTTCCTCGGTCACTCCCGAGCGCGTCCCCGCGACGAGCAAGAGGCGGCCGCAGGCGACATGGCTAGCCTCCGCAAGCGGCGCCGGCGAGGGGACGGTGACCGACGCGGCCACGGATGATGGAGGAGGTTGTACGAGCTTTTGCGGGAGGAGGACGGGGCTCCGGCGAGGCAAACAGCGTGGGTAGGAGTCCGGACAACCGTTGCGGGGAGGAGCACGTGGCGCAGGTGTGGCAACTGGGGGGAGAGGAAGTAGGCGGCTCGAGTGACCTCTGGCAAGGGCCTCCATCCAGTATACCGGCGTGACCGGGTGAGGAAGGCGGCGCCGATGCGGTCGGGGGCCGCGGCGAGCGGAGAGGGCCGGCGCAGGTGCGAGGGCAAGCCACGGTGCGACGCCATGTCTGGGTCGCCGGCGCGGGGGAGGAAGGGTGCGACGCAGCAGAGGTGTGACCAGAGGCGGAGTGCGGCGGCCGGCACAGGGGCGGGCCATCCACGGTCCGACGACGAGCCTGGGCAGCACCATGTGGCTGAAGCTTCATGCGTGAGGGAGAAGAAGCAAGACCAAGGATGAGGTCGCGAGTTAATACGCGGACCCCACGTAAACGTTTGCTATAGCTAGATCATTGAGTGGGTCACCTGTAAAATTGACTATAATCTAGGTGGCATTGCTATAGAGAGTGAATTGACTTTAACCACTGCAGGCGCGCACGCATAGCTGCAAGCATGCGCCAGATTTACTTTGTGCTGGTTGGCTGTGTTGTGCGGTTGGAAATTTGTTGATTGAACATCGGCGTTTGCATAGGTGCATGCATAGGGGCATCTTGATCTGTCGACGAAGGCAGTAACTAGTGAGTAATGACCATACTTTGGCGGCCACTGAAAATGGGCGGCGCGGCACAGTCGCGCAGGTTGCGCCGCCCAATCGACAGGCCTGATCTCAAGGTTGCTACTTGCCCTCTGCCGCCACCCGAAAGGCACTGATGATGTCAAGTCGCGCCCTGTTCGTTTTCCTTATCGCCCACCAACAAGAAGATTTTCTCTCGTAACAAACAAGCCATCAAGAAATGACCCGCAAGATTTTCTCTCGAAAGAAACCAAAGATCTACCATCACCACTGGGAACCAAACGAAACGGTAAGCGCTGCGCTGTTGGTATCCCAGTCCTTCCAGCTTTGTTGCCATTTGGATAAAACAAAGGTTTTTCAGTATTGGATCCTACTGCTCGGAGGCCAAACGTTGGACGTGGTTTAGTGACACTCGTGAGCTAATAATGCCCGACCTCTATGCCGTGCGATCCCTCGCTGCTGTTTCTCATGGCGCCATCCATTTTCTTTGTCGCAGCTTGACTAACATTGCCACGGCGCATCTCGCCAAAGATCCAAAGCTGTCGTATGTGGAGCTCCCGCTTGATGTTAAGCGCAGCAAGGCACCATTGTTAGCAAATTCTGCGGACGTACGGGAGCTTTCTGTTACTGTTATTGAAGAAGGGCCTAGAGATGTCAGTCTGGAAGCATGGCATTGACACCAATAGCTGGGTCCTCTCTGAAAAGGTCAACCGCCGAGGGTGGTCCAGATGCATGCTACCAATAGTTGGAGATGTTTCTTGGGAAGAGTGGTGCGGTGGTGCTTTGGATTTGATGGTGAAGGCCTCGATCTGTTCAGCCAGCCTGAGCGATGGGTTGATGAGGAAGATTGGTGACGAGCGTGCCACAAAGCCCATACGAGGTCGATTGGCTGTCCTGTCTCTCAATCACGAATTGAACCTCATCGTCGATGGCTCCTTGCTGCTTGACCCTGCAAGGAAAACGATTCAAGACAGGTGGAGGAAAACTGTGGCAAGGAATATGAAAAAGAATGAGAAGCATCTCGATGGCAAGGCGTAGCTTCTGCTTGGTCAATTGGTGGCAGGGAAGCCATGAAGTTTTACACTATCAGTCACCGCGTGCTTCCGTATTATTGCTATGAGTGTGAATCTAGCTAAGTACCATATATTGCAACAACATCCACTTTGGAACATTTTCAGTTTTCATTGTGGTGTCATGTTAATCCTATAAGTTGCGCTAGTCACTAATCGCATCCCATGTCAATTAAGCAAAGGTTTTGCTCGACTTACAAGTTAAAACCAAAAGTCCAGTTTGAGCTTTCAGTTAACTTTATGTTGCACCCAGACTCAGACTCTAAGAATGTTGCTATAAAGATACTGTTGACTCGAATGTTGAAAAAGGAGATTAGATATGAAGTGAGAATATATGTAAGGCATCTGTAATTTAAGGGCCGTAATTTAATTGATACTGTTGGCAATTGATTGCCACTCCTATGATATGTTTTCCTGCTTTTGGGAGTTTTTTTAAAAGTTGCCTTTGCCATGTTGAGGGGTTTTTAACTGGTTCATCTCGCCAGAGGTATCAGTTCCTTCCGATCAGGGAGGGAGAGCGGAGCTGCGGCGGAGAGGCAAGGAGAGCTCAAAAGGTCTTGTCGGCCCTCGACCCGACCAACAAGACCCACCGAAAGCCCATCCGGCTCGAACCAAACCCTCTCCCCCGTCTCGTCTCGTCTCCTCCCATCCCGTCTCGTTCGCCGCCGCAGCAGGAGGAGCAGAGCAGCAGCAGCCATGGCGCCGGTCGATCCCCACTCCTACACCGACGGCGCGCACCCGGTGGTGTCGCACGCCGCGCTCGCCTTCTACCTCGACTTCGACGCCTCCACCATCCACGCCTCCGCGCTGCTCACCCTCTCCGCGCCGCATTCGGGCGACCTCCTCCTCGACACCCGCGCCCTCGCCGTCCACTCCGCCTCCACCGTCGCGGACCCGCCGGAGCCCATCCCATTCTCCCTCGCCGCGAGCCCCGACCCCGTCCTCGGCTCGGCGCTGACCCTCACCCTGCCCCCCGACACCGCCTCCTTCCGGCTCACCTTCTCCACCTCCCCGGACGCCTCCGCGCTGCAGTGGCTGGCCCCGCCGCAGACCGCCTCCGGGCAGCCCTTCGTCTTCTCGCAGTGCCAGTCCATCCACGCCCGCTCCATCTTCCCCAGCCACGACACCCCCGCCGCGCGCATCACCTTCTCGCTCCTCCTCAACGTCCCCTCGCAGCTCTCCGCCGTCGCCGCCGCGCGCCACGTCGGCCGCCGGGACCCGCTGCCCTCCGACCACCGCGGCGCCTGCGACGACGAGCTGTGGTGCGCGTCCGGCCGCATCGTCGAGGAGTTCCAGATGGAGCAGTCCGTGCCGCCCTACCTCTTCGCGTTCGCCGCCGGCGGGATCGGCTTCAGGGACCTCGGCCCGAGGACGCGGGTGTACGCGGAGGGAGGGGACAAGGTGCTGGACGAGGCGGCGAGGGAGTTCGCCGGGGTGGAGGAGATGGTCAAGGTCGGGGAATCGCTGTTTGGGCCGTATGAGTGGGAGAGGTTCGATCTGCTCGTGCTGCCTCCGAGCTTCCCTTACGGAGGCATGGAGAACCCCAGGATGGTGTTCCTCACTCCGACCGTCATCAAGGGGGATGCTGCAGGGGCTCAGGTTGTGGCGCATGAGCTCGCGCATAGCTGGACTGGCAATCTGATTACTAACAAGACCAATGAAGATTTCTGGCTAAATGAGGTGAGTGAGCACTTGTTGTTTTTGATGTTGTCATTGTCGTTATCATCCTCCGTGGTACAAATAGTGTTTTCCTCCTAATTCGCTGTAGGCAGTCCAGTATTAGGTGGGAAATCTCAAATCTGCGGCCTGTTCGCTCGGCTTATCAGCCACCAGCCAATGCTTTCTTTCTCTCGTAACGAATCAGCCACCAAAGCAACCAGCCGCAACCAGCCAGCAAGATTTTCTCTCGTAACAAACCAAGCACTAGCCATCGCCTACCAGCCAACCGAACAGGCTGCTGGCCTTACCAGTAGGCAGTAGCTAAGTCTTCTGTAGCACTGAATATTTGTGAGTGAATATAACCAGCACATCATGTATGGTTTGGAATGAATCAAACTGTAGTATCTAGGATCAGGAGAATTTTGCTCTAGAAGAACTATGTTCCATGAAGTATAAATGGAGAAGATATGATATATATTAGCGGTGTTCTTCTTCTAGATTGGTTAAATGGTTTTGTTCCCGTCAGGGTCAGGGTCAGGTCAAACTGGGTACCATCGCCACGGCTAGTCGGCTATCATCTAATCCTTTACATTTTCTCTGATCAGTGTGTAGAATCTTAGGATTTTTTTCTATTAAGGTGGGAGCTGTTAGAGAGCATACTTTAATTACATGTTAGATGTCATGATGGGTCATGCTTAAACCTGACCAGTGACAACTACATATAGATGATGTACTTTGTTTTGACACGTCACAATCTCATATTGTTGTCATACAGGGATTCACAACATATGCTGAGAGGAGGATTGTTGAGGTGGTGCAAGGGGAGGAGCGGGCAGCCTTAAACATGGGAATTGGATGGAGGGGGTTGAATAGAATGATGGAGAGGTTTAAGGATAACATGGAGTTCACCAAGTTGAAGCCGAAGATGGCAGGGATTGACCCTGATGATGTGTACTCTGAAGTGCCCTACGAGAAAGGCTTCCAGTTTCTTTGGCGCATTGAGCGCCAGGTGGGTGGGAGCACAAGGCATTGCAGCTGTTTCACTTACAATCGATGCAATATTGGATTCATGTCTAAATTAGTTTTGTCTTCTACTGTTTATTTTGTTAGATTGGCCGCCCTGCTTTTGACGAGTTCTTAAAGAAGTACATTGCCACGTTCAAGTTCAAATCCATAGACAGTGAGACATTTCTTGAATTCCTGAAAACAAATATACCTGGGATAGAAAACCAAATTGACCTTCAACTGTGGGTTGAGGGGACTGGTATTCCTCCTGATGCCATGGAACCAGATTCAGCTACTTACAAGAAGATCTGCGACTTAGCTGCAGAATTCAAGTCAGGTAAGCTTCCAAGTGAAGATGAGGTGGCAGACTGGAGTGGGCAAGAGTGGGAGCTTTACTTGGAAAATCTACCCACAGATGTTGAAGCCTCACAGGTCTGAATTCTTACTGATGCAATCTCTCAGTATTCCGTCTGTCTGAAAGCTACCCTGCTTTTTGTGACGACTGAATTCATTAATTTAGAATACGGTGGTGGCTGTCATAGTATGGACTGTTAGGGCTTTAGCATTGCAGTCCTATCGTCATTTTTTTAGCACTGCAGAATGTTGGAAAGTGTGTGTTCCACTCAATTGAAATCCCAACCGGCCAACCTTTGTAGCATTCATGTTTTATTGATCCTAATTGAGTTATGTAGAAGTAGAACACTTGCCAAAAATAACACACATGTTTATTGATTCATCACTATTTAAGTGGAAGGTGCCCTATAATTGGATTATGTAATATAGATTGAAATGAGTGGCACACATAGGCCTATCCCAACTTCCTGGAGACTAAGACTTTGCTGTTCTTGTTCTGCTAGAAGCATTTAGCGTCAAATGAGTTTGTTTAGTTCACTTATGTTACAGTACTGTAAATGTGCTGTGTTTTGCTGTGTTTGTTAGATTATGTGTTTTGTTGGCTTTGTCAATTGTGGGTAGCTGAAAGAAAAAATAGTGATCACATTCAAGATGTTCTGTTTACACTCATGTATACTTGAATGTTACATTTGTTTGTTATAGATCAATTGTGAAGATTACATTGTCCTCTGCAGTCGCCTAACTTTTTTAAAAAGTATTGGGGTAGTGTGTAGAAAAACATTTGTTTGTAGATAGCATGGCAGAATCCTGTTCAGTCACGAAGAGACCTCTGTATCCAGTTTAGCAAGCTGAATATTGCTATTTCCATAACATTTTATTCACATTCAATACTCACTGGCAAGTCCTACATGTAGCCACAGCTTTCTGGAGTAGCTGATTGCCTGTTTCCAAGCCGGTTATAAATTAGCTTTTTCTTCGCAAATGAGACAGATGAAAGAAATGTTCTGCTGTTCCGGGCAGTTAACTTTCATCTGTGGTCAGTGGTCTGCAATCACCATGCACGAAAGGCTTTTGGCCTGGTCATGTTGTGGACCAGAGTTTCTCTTTTAACACAAGAACAATGTAACTCACGGGTAATTTAAAGATCAATTACTCACATGCCTGTATCTTGTCTATATGCAGGTTACTGCTCTTGATGAGCGGTACAAGCTATCTGAAAGCCGTGACTATGAGGTCAAGGTCGCGTTCCTCCAGCTGGCGATCCCCACCGGGTGCAAGTGCTACTTCAACGAGGTTGAGAAATGCTTGAAACAGGTGGGAAGGATGAAGTACCTTCGCCCGCTTTACAGCTCACTGGCCAAGTGCTCTGGTGAGGAGAAGATGCTGGCCCAGAGGATCTTCTCAGAGGCTCAAGAATTTTACCACCCAATAGCTCGCAGTGTTGCAGAGTCCATTTTGTCGAAGCATAGCTAAAGGCTTTGGTGAATCCATCATCCCTTGGAGCAAACGGAACATCCACTGTTGGCTCAGTCGCTTCTTTCGCATAAAACTATCACCCTTCCTGGAGCTAACTTAGGAAAACTGGAAACTTGGTACTGTATCTCGATAATATGTGGAAACTAAAGACTGTGTTATTATCCGAGATTATTCTTAGTACTGCATATCTTTTGGGATTGCTCATGCCTAGTTTTCTGATATTTGCAAATTATTTAAGTCCATCCATTAAAGTTGGAGCTGATAGCAAATGGATGTTATTGCTTTGTGAATCTAAAGGCATAATGACATGGATGCCGTAATAACCAAAAAAATTCCGTTGCCGGGACTCGAACCCGGGTCTCTCGGGTGAGAGCCGAGTATCCTAACCAGCTAGACTACAACGGAGGTTGAAAGAGGTTTCTAAGACATGCTATATGCGTAACTAAATCTCAAGCTGACTGAAGGCAAGCAACTCAGCGCTGTGCTGTGCATAACACTGTCTAACCATGCAGCCTGTTCGTTTGACTGGTGGCTGATGGCTGGTGCTGATTTGTTCTGAGAGAAAAGTTGCTGGTGGCTGATTTGTTCTGAGAGAAAGGGCATGCACGAGAACAACCAAAATGCAGTGCAGGCGTTCCACCAATCAATTGTAAAATGGAAAAACAAGAGAGGAAGGTGATACGTCCAAAACGTTTCCGCCCCAAGTGAGACGAAATTCTGACTTGTCTCACGCGTGCAAGCCAATCCTGCTCCTCGTCCTCGACGGCGCAGCGCAGATGGGACCCCCCCTAACTTCACGTCCAACCACAGCGATGAAATAGCACAACTCTAATAATGGCAGACTATCGGAACCTGCTGGTTTTGCTCGGAGGCACGCATTAATTGCTCTTCAACAACCTTTTTATGCCCGTACGCGTTGATCCATCGACACACACCATAAATAGAAGAAAACCGATCGGCACGCGTGGAGTTAGCGCATGTATATATCTTCCGACTCATGCACACCATTGTTGACGCCATTTTGTCCAAGGAACCTCTGTCTGGTCACCAGGGTCCAGGTAACCTCCTGCCTGCAATCCTATTATGAGCATTGATCAATGTCTCCTCCGTGATATGCCTGCTGGTCACTTTCAATTCAAGTTCTTCGGTTTTCTCTCACGGCGGTTAGGTGTCGGGGCTTGAGAGGAGAGCGTCATGGGAGGCGGAAAGTACAACCATGATCCCTCGGACGCGGACAAAGGATTTCACGGAGGGTACGCAGGTGGATACGGTCAATACCCTGCCGGTTACCCTACTCCACCGGGTGCATATCCTCCTGGACAAGGGTACCCGGTCGCACCTGGTGGGTACCCACCTCAAGGTGGTTACCCTCAACCTGGTGGATACCCGCCGTCGCATGGCGCCTACCCGCCGGGTGGGTATCCCCCAAGTGGATATCCCCATCAACCTGGCTACCCACAAGCTGGTTATCCCGGTCACGGTCCACCAATGGCTGGTATTCATGTCTCATCATCCACGTCCACTGTTTTGTTCTTGAAACCTGGCTTTTTAGGTTTTGACATTGTGATCTGTTTGTAAATTTATCGTAAAAAATATTCTTTCGCGACAATGTATCTATAACAAATGATAAGAAGAACCTCAAACAGTGCGATATTCCCAAGAAAAAAGAGAATATAATGAAATAATCACCAATGGGCTAGCACGCGTGCAAGGATTATGCAATCTACTAATTCAAACCCTCTTAAATTACCCAGGTCACGGTGCTATGTACGGAGGAGGCCACGGCGCAGGGGGCTCTGCAGGCTACGGCGCGGTGATCGCCGGAGGTGCAGCGGCTGCAGCGGCAGCGTACGGAGCTCACAAGATGTCCCACGGCCACGGAGGCGGCGGCTACGGGATGCACGGCCACCACGGTAAGTTCAAGCATGGCAAGTTCAAGCACGGAAAGTTCGGCAAGCACAAGAAGATGTTCGGCAAGCACAAGAAGATGTTCGGGCGCAAGTGGAAGTGATGATGATTAGCGGGGCATACCTTGCATTGGCCTTGAGACTTTAATTTGGACAGGCAAATGTTGAGTTCCGTTTGTGTTATTTTGAATACGGGACGACGTAATTAAACTCCCTAGTCTTTATACAGTAGTGGTTAGTTGATTGAAAGTGCTGCTGCATGTAAGCATTTCTCTCACTTGATATTGGATATATCCCATTTCATGCAATGAAAGCGTCGAATGACATATAAGTTCCTTTAGTATTTTATTTTTCATTTCGCTAGAAAGAAACCACGAAGTTTCAAATATACAAAATCGATCTGGCAAGCAGCCATATATATATATATATATATATATATATATATATATATATATATATATATATATATATATATATATATATATATATATATATATATATAAAAGAAACAGGAGGTGCAAGCCCCTACTGAAGATAAATTAAATAAAGAACAAGTAGCACAGGTACAAGCAAAAGGAGAGAAAAGCTAACAGGCTAAGGAAGAGGGAAAAGGAAAACTTCAAAAAAAAAAGAGATACAGACAAACGATTAGAACGCTTCGATCCATTCTGACATGGCCGTTAGCAACCCTGGTTTTGCCCTGATTAATAGCAACATGAATTTCTCTTTGAATTTCCTCCGACAACTTCCCACCGTTGGATCCACATTATTGAAAATCCAGTCATTCCTTGTTAGCCAAATACTCTACTGTCGGGCATACACCCCGGGTACCGCAAGAAAGGATGAAGACGTACTCCTACTAGGACTCATACCATGTAATCCTACTAGGACTCCTACCTTGTAACCGACTAGGCACTCGCCCCCTGGACTATATAAAGGAGGGCCGGGTACCTAGCCGGACATCGACAATCCCTCCGGGGAACAACACCAAGCGCAGGGCGCAATACTACTCTAAACAGGACGTAGGATAGCTACTCTGGCTACCCGAACCTGTATAAATCTTGTGTCTTGTGTCCTCGCCCGTACCTTCGGGTTCCAGATCATGGCGATCCCCACCTTCTACCTTGCTACGGGTACCTCCCATGGAGGTCGAGAGGTTTCAACACCGACAGCTGGCGCCCACCGTGGGGCCGATCGTCATATCATCCGGCGAATTCGAAGGACCACACGTCATCAAGTTCAATCTGCTCGGCGTACGCGTTTGAAATTGCTACACCAGCAACTCGGCACATTGGGTTGATTCCAAGGCGAGCTCGAACACCAAGCTGATCCCGTCATGGAACCACGATCAAACTTGCCGCAATTGTCCTGACACATCAAGATAGGAGGCACAATCCGATTCGAACTCAACACGTGAATTCCAAGATGGCTTACTGCCACACGCAACATTGGAAACAATTTTTCGGTCCGAGTCCGAAGCAGAGCCAACAGCACAGCATAGCCGCGTCAAGCATCTTAAAAAAAAGCTCAAGCGCACGCGCAACAAGACATGGAGCACTCTCCGCTAGCTTACTGGTGCAAAA
This sequence comes from Cenchrus americanus, assembly GCA_947561735.1. Classification (NCBI taxonomy): domain Eukaryota; kingdom Viridiplantae; phylum Streptophyta; class Magnoliopsida; order Poales; family Poaceae; genus Cenchrus; species Cenchrus americanus. Next base: position 2,718,534 of record OX387240.1, on the reverse strand, counting down.
CGAACTTTTAGAACATTGTGCTATGGACACACCGAAGGCTATTTGGTCAAAGCGGAGCACCAAGATCAAGTCATCCGACTACTACACGTGCACAACAATTTTGGTAGACTTGTGCTACGTACACACAAGGCTGCCTACAAGATTTCAAGACCTTTGCTTGCAGCACACGTGAAGACGTACGTGAGCACACCTACTTCAACTACTCGAGTACAACTACACATTGCGCTGCGACTACTCGTCACCCGGCCGCACAGGCTCTACGTCAACCTCGCTGTGCGCCGCGAGTACTCGCCTCCCGGCCACAGCAGCTCTACATCGACTACGCCGTACGCCGCCGCGACATCGTCTTCTGGCCGTACGACTACTTCGACTACTCATCTCGACTAGTAAACTAGTCGAGAACGGCTTTCGCGTCATCAACAACTAGTCAGATCCACCTCCGACTAGTCGACTTCAACAACAACCGTCGCGGCTTCATCACCGACCGCCACGGCTTTGTCGACACTCGTCCACGAATCAAGCTAAGTCACTTATTTCAATAATTATTTCTTCTTCGGTTTGTTTTCTGCATACAGGAACCAACGCCAAAGACTACTTCGTGTACGTCTCTCAACGGCTACCTGCCAGCAGAGCTACACCGTGCCAGTTATTCCTTGGGGACTGTTGACTGACTATCACAGGCTTGGTACACCAAATTAGGAGGTTCTTGCCACGACATTTCGTGTACTGAGTGCTAGAGGCGCACAACGGCTACACCCTGAGGAGGCACTGCGCAATCCTACTCTCCTCCATGCGGAACAACGAGCAATCGCGCTCTCTCTTGTCGCCATGTCGACTACTTTCGTCTACCTCTTAATGGTCTCGCTACAGTAGCACACGCCTTGATCCGCGCAAAGCCTCGGCTCTCCTGTCATGCCTCCACGCCCCCAGCGGTTATGGCTAAACAAGCTCCTCAGAGATCGGGCGCTTAAACCAGCTCTCCTGTCATGCCTCCACGCCCCCAATGGCTATGGCTAAACAGCGACCAAAGACACTGGGCGCTAAATCGCATCAGGCTAACTACTCGACGCCTAACGACCACAACAAGAGCATGACACATGACATTTACATCTATATTCATATTTGTATTTGTCATTTGTAGATTCAATTTCTAAAAAAATGCTACATAATGTACGCATCTTTACTTTCAGGTCAAGCTTCGGCAACGACTTTCCAGTACGCTTCGCGTACCTCAACCAGCGCGGCTAGTTCTCAAACTCGGGGGCTACGCACCAAATTACTACTCGACAACAACTCGAGTAGTCTCTGCTAGCTCTCTAGCTCGGGGGCTCAGCACCAACAACTACTCGACGTGGCTCCTACGGCTCACCTGGCGACGAGCTCGGGGGCTGAACGCTACAAGAGTACTCAAATGATGACTTCCGCAAACACTGAAGACCCTTGGATTGATTTTTCAATCGTTCCAGGTCTCGGGGGCTACTAGGCTACACCCATCAGTTGATTTTTTCAAGACGGAAGCAAAATCAAGATTGACCCTCAGCTAGAGTCTACACTCAACCTAAGGCTCGGGGGCTACTCCATATGGAGTGCGGTTTCGCAATCGCACTTCCATATAATCTCGACTTTAAGACTGATGAGCTGGACCACCTTCCAGCCTCGTGGCAGTTCAAGTACTATTGAAGGCTTCTCCAAGCAGTACTCGAGAACGCTCAAGAACTACTTGCAGAGACTTCAAGACTACTCGAACTACTACTCTCGACTACAATGTGCTCGGGGGCTTGTCGGGCATACACCCCGGGTACCGCAAGGAAGGATGAAGACGTACTCCTACTAGGACTCATACCATGTAATCCTACTAGGACCCCTACCTTGTAACCGACTAGGCACTCGCCCCCTGGACTATATAAAGGAGGGCCGGGTACCTAGCCGGACATCGACAATCCCTCCAGGGAACAACACCAAGTGCAGGGCGCAATACTACTCTAAACAGGACGTAGGGTAGCTACTCTGGCTACCCGAATCTGTATAAATCTTGTGTCTTGTGTCCTCGCGTGTACCTTCGGGTTCCAGATCATGGCGATCCCCACCTTCTACCTTGCTGCGAGTACCTCCCATGGAGGTCGAGAGGTTTAAACACCGACATCCACGCCATTAAGATGATGATTTCCATAGCAAAAGACACTGATAGCTTATCTTTGATGTTCCTGGAGATGTGGGGAACTGGTCTTGTGGGGACGAAAGTGATCCCAAGAGAGCTCCAACAGGCCTTAGCGAAATTGCATCGGAGAAAGAGATTAGCCCCACTTTCTAACCTTTGCAAGATGCACAAGTCACAGGTGAAGGAGTCCGGAGCCATGTTCTTCCTATTAGTAGGTCTCTAGTGCTCAGCCTATCTTTCAAAAGCAACCAAAAGAATACCTTGTGTTTCATTTGACATTTGGATCTCCAAATCCATTGATACACCGGATGTGCCGGTTGCCCTCTAACCAGGAGCTTATAGGCCTTGGAGGTTGAAAAGGAGGTACCGCCCCAATTATATTTCCATTGATCATTGCCCTGAATTATAGCTCTATCCGAAAGTACCTCCTGAAGATGCAATAGCTACTGGTGGGCTTGAGTGGAGAGTGGAAGATTGAAGTTCTGTAAAAAATCATCTTTGCCAACTGCCACTTTGAAGGTTACATTCTCGTTTTTTGGCAAAAGATAAGAGTTCTGGGTACCTTTGTGCAGGAATTATGCCATTCCAATGATCTTTCCACAGGAGGACCGTGGAACCATCTGCCACTGCAACTGATGCAATGTCTTTGAACTTATCCAAAAGGCCGGCGATATCCCTCCACCAAAAGGATCCTTTTTTGTTTTGCCTCGGTAGCTTCCCTGATCTGTAGTACTGAGACCAAATCAAATTTACCCATGGGACATCTACTTGTGCAAAGAATTTATGAAGGAACTTGAGGAGCATTGCATCATTGTGTGAATGTAAGTCCAGAACACCAAGACCTCCCTGTTTCTTTGGAATGCACACCATAGGCCATGCTGCCTTGGATGGCTTTATTGACTGCAAGTCTGCACCTCTCCAAAGGCAATGCTTTCTATACCTGTCCAGTTGCCTTATTACCCCTTTATGTATTTTCAGAGTGCCTGTGTAAAACATTGCTAAGGATGAAAATACTGAGTTGACCATCTCTATCTTTCCGGCTTGACTGAGGAATAAGGATGTGCAAGTGAGCCTTTTCTCTATCTTTTGTATCAGGGGCATAAAGTGCTCCAACTTGGGCCTTGAGGTTCCTAGGGGCAATCCCAGATATGTGAAAGGGAAGGAACCTTTTTGGCAGCCAAAAACAGAAGTGAGAACATCCAGCTTCTCATCAGAAGTGTTCAAGGGGACCATCATGGATTTGTTAAAATTCACTTTAAGTCCAGTGGAAGCAGAAAATGTGTTCAGGATATCTTTGAGGTGGGATACTTGTAAGGGACAAGCCTCCATGAATAAAAGTGTGTCATCTGCATATTGCACTATAGGGAAATCCAAGGTGGCTGATGTTTGGAGAGGGAGATTAATCAATCCTTGTTCCCTTGCATTGTTAATTACTAACTGAAGGAGGTCGGCTGTAAGAACAAATAGCAGGGGGGATAGTGGATCTCCCTGCCTCACACCTCTTTTACAGTGAAACACTTTCCCTGGAATGCCATTCAATAAGACAGATGAAGTAGCTGTGCTGAGGATCTCTTGAATCCATCTTATCCATTTTTGGTCAAATCCTTTAAATTTGAGGATCTCCAGGATTGCCTGATGTTCAATTCTATCAAATGCTTTTTCAAAATCCAACTTAATAATTACCAACTCTTTCTTGGAGGCCTTACAGATGTGAAGAAACTCAAAAGCCCAGGCAAGACAGTCATGAATTGATCTTGGTCTGAGGAAGCCATATTGGTTCTTGTGAATCAGCCTCAGAATGACTTTCTGTAGTCTCTCTGCCAAGAGTTTAGTAATGATCTTGAAGGAAGAGTTTAACAGGGAAATAGGTCTAAAATCCCCTACCATGGAGGGGTTGTCAGTTTTGGGCACCAGGGTAATATATGAGGAATTTATGCTTCTCATGCAGAGATTCCCATTATAGAAGTCTTCAATTAACTTATAGAAATCTGGAGCTACCAAGTGCCAACATTTCTTTAAGAACTCCCATTGAAACCATCAGGCCCTGGAGACTTATTATAGGGGAGGTCAGCAATTACTGCATCAATTTCTTCCTTTGTGAACTGTTGCACTAGACTGGAAAGATCCAAATCCCTTTGAAACAAATTCTCTAGGTCAAAATACATGTGGGTAAATTCTGAGGTTCCCATTCTTTCTTTGTAGGCCTGCCATAAAAGCTGGGCTTTTCCTCATGTTGGAAAACCTCAAGACCATCAGCATTCTTTAGAGATGTAATTGTATTTCTTCTGAATCTGATTGAGGCATTTGCATGGAAGAAAGCTGTACATTCATCCCCAAATTTGACCCATTTTATGGTTCCCCTTTGTTTCCAGTAAATTTTCTGTTGATGTAGGAGTTCTTGTAGATGTGAGCTGAGTAGCCTTCTGAAATTCCATTCTTCCAATGTCAGATCTCTGCTTTCTTCCATAATGTCCAGGAGCTGAATGATATCTTTGGTGTTTTGGATAGCCAAAGCAAGATTTGGCAACTGTGCTTTCCAAGCTTTGAAAACTCTTCTGAGGTTCTTGAATTTGGCACTTAGGTTTTTCGCACTATCCTGCTGCAAAGTGGCTATTTCCCAGCATGTTGCAAGACAGACATGAACTCTGCATGTTCAAGCCAGTAATTTTCAAATATGAAGATATGAGGCTTAGGTACCTTGGTTGAAGTAGTGATGACACAGGGTGTATGATCTGAGTTGTCTCTGGCCAGGCCCTTAACCGAGGTGTCAGGTAAGAAGGAAGTCCAAGCATTTGAAGTAAAGAACCAGTCCAGTCTTTCCAACAATGGGTTAGGTTGCTTATTAGTCCATGTATATTTGCAGCCTCTTAATGGCAGCTCCACTAGTCTCAAATTGCTAATTGCATCATTGAAAGCTAGCATTTCTTGGATATTGCCTCCTTCCTTATTCCTGTTCGCAGGTGATCTCATTAGATTAAATCCCCAACCACCATCCACTTTGTGTCATCTGGCATACTAATATTCTTAAACCAGTTTAGAAAAGCAACTTTTCCATCAGCAGTGCAAGGGGCATACACATTGGTTAGTATCCAGGATTCACCAGAAAGTTTGCAAATGAGTTCAACTGATTGAGCAAAATCATTCTGGAATTCTAGGTTTCCAGAAAACTTTGAACTGTCCCAAACAATAATAGAGCCTCCAGAGTCGCCGTTGGAAGGGAGGAAAATAAACTCATCCAACTTCCTAGGACAGAATTTTTTAACATATTGTAAATCAAAGATTTCTCTTTTAGTTTCTTGAAGGCACAAAATATCACAATTAGACTCTGAGATTTTGCTTCTGATGGCATCCCATTTACCATCGGAGTTCATACCTCTGATGTTTCAGGACAAGATCCCCCAGCTTCTATGGTGTGAGTTGTGATTCATTGGGAAAAATGGTAAAATGACAGACCGGGCAAACGCACAGCATAACCCACCAAAGAGAACCTCCCAAGTAAACATAAACAAGCATAACATTAAGGATAACCAGATAACCAGATCAACCATTAGTTTGAAGCATACCAGGAGTTCCATAAACTGCTTCAATACAAGAAATAAAAATAGCTCAACCCTGATATCATAGGGGAGGAAAACAAAAGAAGCCAAAAAAGGTCTTGTACTTCTTGAACTTCTTGGCAGGATCCTGCCCTTCAGTTTCATATTGGGCCTTCCTCCTCTCAGCAACCTTCTTCGTTTTATGTCCACCAATGGCTTGCTTGGATTTCTTCTTGGTTGACAGATCCTCCTCGTGCAGTTTCCCTGCCTTAACCTTGCAGTATTCTTCTCCCAATGTTTTTAGCATTGTCTTTGTCATGGAGGGGGGTAACGCAACACATGCCAAACAGTTTTTGCTGGGGCAGCTATTATGTTTGAAACCCCTGTTACGGCTACGGATTCTTGGACTTCTTCTGGTTTCAGTTTCTACAACAGGACTAAGGGTAAGAGTTTTTATGACCTGCTGATTAACTGCCATTTCAGAATGAGCTACAGATTGTTGATTATCTGCATCTTCATTTTGAGCCACAGATTCAACCTCTGGTAACACATCCAGGTTCTGAGCCAAAGCATCACAGCAAACTTCAGCCCCTTCTGGGCATTTGGAGGGCAGTGCAAAGGCCATCAGAGCATCAGACTTAGCATGCTTTATCATCAGATTCCAAGCTTTTGAGGCAAGAAAGGACTTGGCCCAATCAAAATGGTTAGGGGAAAGTAGCATCACGGTGAAGAAGGCAGCCCAATCTGTTGGGATATTAATGACCTGCTCAGGACATCCCACTAGTGAAAAGTGTTTAGCCCACAATCTATAAACATCCGGCAAAGGATTGGTCTTGGCTAAGCCTAATTTCCCTCCCATGAAAGCAGCCCAAGCAGGGTCAGCTTCCCCTGGAGTATGGAACTGAGTTAAAGCCATGTTGAAATTGAAGTTCAGGTTCAGGGCCCTGTCAGGGTTAGCTGCAGGAAGGTAATTAGGAAGAATGATCTGAGCATTCTGCCCTTGAGGAATAGCTGCCGGAAGAAACTCTGGTAAGTTAAACTGATCCACTTCCATACCCTCTTCCTGATTTCCCTCATTTAACTCCTCTAGATTCTGAAGGTTGTTCTGACCCTCTATCAAATTCTCCTCTTCAGGCGCCTCTACAACCAGCTGCTGTTCTGGCACTCCTGCAATCTGTTGCTGCTCCATCCCCTCAGCATTTAGTTGTTGCTCTGGCAAGTTCTGATCCACCACCATGTGGTCTTCCCCATTTTGGTTTTCCTGAAAGTTTCCAAGGTTGATTACAGGGTGGACAGGGAATTGATTATCAACTTGTGCTGGTAACTCCCCCACAACAAATGGGCCAATGGGTTCTTGGACCGCTTCCACCTTATCAGATTCAGACAACTCAACTGAGGCACTCCCAGGATTAGCAATCTGTCCAATTCCTGAAAGAGCTGAGGAAACTGTGGGTCCAGAGAGGCTCAAATCCAAATTCAGCTCAATTTGTTGGTTAGCCTCAACTTGACCTCCCCACCTTGCTGCTGAACCTCAGGTTGGTCTTGCAATTGCAAATACTCCTCCATCAAGGGGTCTGCGTTGAGGTCGTGAAGAGCTGGACGACCCACATTGTTAACCTGCTGAACTTGCTTGTTCCCCAAATTCTGTTGCTGAACTGGAGGAAAGTGGAGAGCATGGAATTGCTGATTTTTGACATTCCCCTCAAAACCTGAGAAGACAAACTCGTCATCATCAAATCCCCCAGGGGGGATGTCCTCATCTTGCAGCTGACCCCCATCATGTGCTGCTGAACAATTTCACATTGGACAGTAAGTGAGACCCCTTCATGACCATCTCCTTCTGACAGGATGAGGTAGTGAGGAATATCAACTAAGTCAGTAACTCTGGCCTTCACATAGATTCTTGCCAGAACCTCATCCTTCTGCCAGCATATGAGCCTTCCAAATGGCTTAATACAGTTGCTGATATCCTCCTTGTTCCTGTTGTCCACAGGATACCCTATGAGCATCAACCAACATTCCCTGTTAAAAAGCACTCTCCTAGCATTGGTCCCTCTATTGTGATTAACAAAATCCAGCTGTAAACCCTGGAAGTGATGAGGGCTATGATGCACCAGGGTGTCCCTATCAGAGACTCTTCTAAGCCTGACAAAGGCCTGGCCCCTCCCAAGGGGCAACACTGCACTTCCGCCACACAAAGCTGATATTCTCCCTCTAACAAAGCCAATACTGCATTACGGACAAAAGCGAATGGGACCTCACCCGGCGGAAAATTGGAGACAGTGACGATCGCCAGGTCCTCTTTCGCCGGCATGGTTCTTGAAGTGACCACCCTCGAGTACTTCGGTCTTCCTTCCAGAAGCACCCGCTCGAACCCAGCTAGCAGCATCGGCTCCGGGTCGATACTCAGAAATGCCATCCCCTTGTCACCAGAGGATTCCGCTCCCCTGGAAGCTTCGTCGTCGGCGGTGGCTACAGTAGCTGGAGTTTGCTGCAGTGAGGGGGAGTGGGGAGCCTCCGAAGCTGAAGGGGTACCTTGAGGGACTGTGTGAGAATACCAAGCGTCCCTTTGGGCAGCGGCCAGCATCGGTCCAATTACTTAAGTCCCATTTGTCGCGGCACCTTTTCCTTTAAACCTGGTCAGCCGAGGCTCCTTTGGCCAATTAGCAGCTGAGAGATTAGAGGAGAAATTACAAGAAGGGTTCTCCCCAACCAACTTAATAAATTTCTGAAGATCCTGGTGTCTGGCACAAGATTTTATCTTGTGACCCCACTCTTTACAATGCCAGCATTTGAAATTACTTGGACAGTCAAAATTGGAGTGGTTGGAAGACAGACACCGGGCACAGTAATTACCAGCCGCTGCTACAGTATCGGGCCTCGAGAAAGCCTGGTCTGATGACCCAACTACTTTGTAGGCCCGTTGACTATTTGCGGAATTTGAATTTTTTGAATAGCCAGAAGAATGTTCAAAGCTAATCCTGTCGAACACCGGTCGACGAGGGAATTGCAACCCGGAGAAAACCGATGAAGCCACAATGGATCGAGAATTCAGGTTATTTACCCGTCGAGGAGGAACAGATCCCTCTGATCTGTTTCCGATGGGCACTGCATTTGCCCCAGTTAGCGGGTGTTTCCTTGATTTGGCAGCATCAACATATGAGTCTCTAGATTTCCCGGATTTAGCCTTCTCCCAAGAGAAAGTAGGTCCCGAATCCAATTTTGCAAACCTCAGAGCCTTCTGAAAACCCGAATCATTGCAAAAGAAAAAAACCAGTTTGAAGTTTTCAGCAATCACCTGATCAAGTTCAATAACCAGCAGACCAACTTGTTTGGAGGAGACCGAGAACCTGAAAATCTGATCTTCCGGGAGAAAAGGATTGAAATCTTTGGCATTTCCACCCAAAACCGAATGAAGGCAAAGACCGACAGGATCTTTTGTGAGGCGAAAACGATTCCGACTGAAAGATACCAGCAGGAAAAACCCCTGACCTGCTGGCTTCCGGCTCGAAGTCACAGGAGAACTGAGGCGAGCGAAAACCTTGGAGCTGAAAGCCTTACCAGTGCTGCAGTCGAGCTTTGAGAGATCCATGATAGAGGAGCTGGGGAGAAGGATTCAGCCTTGGACGGAGGAGACCAGAGGAAGGAGAACGGCAAGGTCAGAAGCTAGAGGTGGGGGAGCTCGAGCCAAAGGAAGAGGGACGCCATCATGTACATATATATAGTCTAGATGATCAAACTAACAGAGATAGTAAAAACAACACCTAAAACAGGAATAAATGTTACCTAATGTTATCTAATTGAGATCAAATAAAACAAGGGGCCTATACGGAGTAGTAAGATTAATGTGACGTTTTTTTGTGTGTGTTGCACCACACTAGATGATCCACCAGTTCCTCCAAGGCCGTGCATTAGAATAAATAAAGTCAAGGAATAACCATGTAGCATTGCAGCACAAAAAACTCCATCCTACTAGCAGCAATGCTTCATCTAAAAACGTGGTCCGGTACGCCCTCAAAGACAGATACTTGGTACCGTCAAAAGTAGAAGTGGTAACATCCTGCAACAACGCAACAGTTGTATCCGAGCTCCCAAACAACTCTAAGTAAAGTAGCATCCGGATGGATCCCCAATTCGAGGCATCGTAACAAACCTGGTAATTAAGACAATAAGAGTGTAAGATTTTTAACGGCAAGCACATTGAGAAGGCATTAGATGCTGTTAACTGCAAGAGAAAACAGAAGGACAGGCATCGTCGTCTCAGACCAAAACAAGGTGCGACCTTGCAGTGTGTGACCGCCGCGGAGAGTTCGCCGACCAAGAATCCGAGGGTTCCACCCGTGATTTCTTGAGGCAGCGTATGTTTGTTTGGCTTATTAGACATTAGTACTTTTCTCTCAAAACAAATTAGCATCGGCAAGCAACCACCAAATGAACTGGCCGTCGATCGAGCATGAGGCGACCGTGTTTGTAATAAAGTCACGGGCAACTTAGAACCTCGGCGACTTGTCGTATAGTATTATATAAGGTGGAGACGTACGGAGACTGATGTGAGTTGTGCCTGGACTCTCGAGCAAAAACACATTTATTGAGGTTTAAAAAACATATACAGTATGAGCCAACCAAGATACGTAGCAGTAACAAAAACGGATCGGGTCAAACTAGATATAGGAAGACGGCGAGGAAGGGAAAGCCAGGCACATGGCGCCACGGGATTGGGGCAGCAGATTGGCGATCAGTACAGTTCATAGGAGTATTGGTCAATACATACAGTGAACAGAAATATTAAAACAAAGAGTGGCAAGCCTCGACGATTCATAATTTTTGATGTAATCGAAATTGTGAGGAATTACTATTGTGCAAGAGCTTTGTCAGCATGACACAATAAACAGGTGTCGGAGGCCTCCCTCCCTCGCCCCCACCCTTTGTATGCACTTAAAATTACCAATGTAGCCCTAAATTAATAGATGTTATTTATAAATGTTGTGTTAGTTACGCAAGCTTTTCTTTGTATGAAGTATAGAATTTGCCAATTTATTTTTTTGGAAATAGGCAAATGCATACGTGGACGTGGTTATCTAAGAGTTCAAGCAGATGCTTGGATTTTAACCGGTGGCAATATACTTTTGGTTGATTTGCTTTTCCAGATATTATTGTACATATGCCAATTGAGTTTGGTAGCATGAGTATCTTAAAGTAACTAAGTGATAAAAATGTTATAATATGTGAAATGAATATAATTGGAGAAATTGCATTATTAATGTTTAATATTTTAAGCTGCACGAATCTGTACAACACTAGTATCTTTTTGTTGTGGTTTGCACAAATTTTTTAAATAAAATGAACCGCCAAACTCAAGGTTAAGCTATAGTTGAAACAGAGGAGTACTAATTAATTGGTACAATTGTTGAAGCAGAGATGCATGACATGCAGCATGCAACAGTCACTCTATCTCTCAGACTCCAAACACCAGTGTTAGCCTGTTTTGGTTGGTGGTGGTTTGCGACTAGTCTTGTTGTTACAGAGAAGAATACTTTTTCTTGGTTCGTTCTTTGGTGGCTGGTTTGTACTGATAACCCAAACGAACAGGGTGATGGTCACGGCCTCCACTCGTACGAGCGATCGTCGTTGGCAGTCCACACTCCATCTTCGAGCATCACGTTCAGAAAATAATCTACCCATCCCTCTATGTTGTAGTTATTCGCACTAAAAATTACAGTCACCTTCTCAAGATCTGCGGCGTTTTCGAGCAGGAATCGCAAGAACCGGAGTTCACAAACGGTTCCTGAAATTCCCATAAACTCTGCTCTGATGAGGTTAGATAAAGATATCTCTGGGAATATCCAGCGGTCATCATGCTTGCAAACGAAGGCTAACTTTCCACCAGCATCTTCTGAGAAATGTTTGTCCTGTTGCAACATGAATTATGCATGACTAGATTGAAAAAGAAAGCATAAAACTAGCACGGTCGGCTTTAGTGTAATTTGTTTTTTTTTTGCGCAAGAGTGTAATTTGTTGCTTACCTTCTTAATGCATCCAGGAACCTCGTCTAGCTGCAGACATAGGTATCTGAGATTGTTGAATCGTGTGAGGAGACCTGCGACGCCATCCCCAAAGGAATGACGGTCATGTCTAGTATCAAATTTAACAACCAGAGATGTGATATTAGAATGTTGTGGCATCTTATCTTGGATTAAGTCATGACGCCGATCCCATTCCTGGTAACATAAAAGGCACAAATAAAATGAGCAACCAAATATATATAGTCAGTAATGTATGATATTTGAGCATTAAAAAAGGGCTAGACGGACCCTACGAAGGGCAATAAGATGCATGTTCAAGAATATTGGTAAAATATCACAAAAAACATGCTGTGATACTCATCATCTATATTATTTTGTAAAATAAATAAAGTCCTCTACGAAATAAACATTAGTCACAAAACCAGTCAAAATTAATTTAATTTAAAACTAAATTCAGTTTATATTACTTATTTTACGAACAAATAAACATCTAAATTAAAACTAGTTAGAGGCTCCTTCATGTTAAAGTTCACGAGATGCTCGATCTTGAAAAAAATATAGAAATTCTCATGAAAGTCCACCTTAAGCATCATGAAAAAAACAACCTAAAGAAATCCCCTAGTCTTAATCTAAATTGTTGATATAAATATCAGCTTAAGGTATACATCATAAATGGATAGATCTAAACAAATCCCAAAGGTGCAATTTAAAGTGGAGAAAGTTATGAGAGTGGATGAATAATTGCTAATAAAAATATATCACAACATGATAAGAGATAAGTATGTACCGATATGAATGTTAGGTTAGAATATTCAATAAATTAGCTCAAGTATGTACCCTCGTTTCGATCTGCCCGCCGCTCAAGTCGCTCAAGTTGATGGATCTACCAGGGGTTGAGGCACCGCAAGTTCCAGGTTTTTTTTCGCAAGTTCCAGGCCAGGGGCGTAGCCAGGATCCAACCATAGGGGGGGCCAAGGCACAAGTGAAAAATCTATTGGTGTGTTGTATACATGTTAGAGCAGCGGCAGCGGGTGCCTGAAATGCTACAATGCCGCCTAGAGTAAACACAAGAACGATGACAAACAGTTATATTCATGTATGCACAAGGTCTTGTGGGCATTTAAGCTAATCCTGGTCATTAACTTTTAGTATGTAGGGGTCATCTTCGTGTTACACAAGGAAATCGGGGGGGGGGCAGGTCCATGCGCGCCCCCCTTGGCTCCGCCCCTGGTCAACTAGACTGACTGCGCCGGAATCGGGGAGGAAGGCGCGCGCTGGGGAGGGGCCGGCTCACTGGAGATCAGAAGAGGGTGGTGAAGAGCAAGGTCGCACAGTCTGCTAGCAGGAGCAGGCGCGTGCTGGGGAGGGGTCGGCTCGGCGGAGAGAATAGGGTGGTGCAGAGGTCATTTGGAAGTCAGATTTCATATGCAACCATCGGAAATCCCATGAGATCTCGTTGGTTCACCTCAGGGAAAGGGAAGCAGAATTTAGTAGAGTACGTGGAACTGATTGTGAACTCGATCGGGTTGTGCGCCTGCTACCTTCATGAACTCAATCTTGAGATCGTTGAGCGATGCGAAGATTATAGTGGTAGGGGGACTGACCCAGGCGTAACTTAAGTCCAAATACATGACTTCCAGCTTTGCAGAGCTAGAAAGCTCGTCAAGACTTCACCTATAGATGGCCAACATGTCGTGCTGTGCCGCCCATGGGCCATTCCAAAAGGTCGTGACGTGAGCCGTGCCGCCGGCCCATGGGCCGTTTGTACACCTGTAACTTCACCCCGTGCCGCACAGCACACCGGATCCACCTCTCCGCCGCTGCGATGGATGGCTGCACCAGCGCGAGTCCTTCGTTGCCGGAGGCGGCGACGTTCCAGATGTCCAAGCTGATCGCCAGCCGGTCGAGGCCGCCGCAGCCGGATCGCGCGCGGAGCTCGAGGGTGTCGTCGACGGAGGCGATGAATCCCTGGACGCTCCACCATGGCAGAAAAATATATATAACAAATTTCATTTCCGGAATATAATAGTGGGCTGCGTTGAGAGGTCGGCCTGGTCAGGTACAACAACGAGATATTTGCGATTTGGCCATTCTCAAGATTGGCTTTCGCGGTTTTGCCATTATGAAAATGGGATTCGCTCTCTCGCCATTATCAAACTAAGGCAATCCGCTGCTATGCCTTTTGTCCCAAAATTACCCCTGCTCTTCTTCCCCATCCTCCTCCGCCCGCTAGCCCCTTCCTCCACTGGTTGCTGCGCCCGTCCTCCAGCTCCCTCGCCGGGCGCTCCTACCTCTGCTGGCCTCTCCTCCATCCTCCCCCGTGCGGGCCGCCCCTCCGGCTCCCTACGTCGACCTCTCCCTCCATTCTCATCCGGCGCCGGGAGGAGATGAAGGTCGCGGCCAATAGAATGTTCGAGGCGGAGTAGGGCCGGAGTCGTCGTCGAAGCGGCGGCCGGCGGTGAGGGTCGTGCCTCCCCACCTCCCCTCCGTGATGAGCCGCGCCGCCCCTTCGTCGGTGAGTTGTGCCGCCCTCGTTCTCCTCCACGACCGCCAAGGCGCGCGCGCGCGGGCAAGCTCCGCGGCGCGGTGGGCGAGCATCGCCGCCGGCCGGGGATGCGTGCGGCGGCGAACCCCCCACCTTCTTCCACCCCGCGGCCGTCCCGTCGTGCTCCTTTCTACTAACGCCGGCGGCGGCGTCGACTGCTCCCCGAGCTCCCTCCGTCGACGGAAAGAGGTGTGGCTTCGCCGCGGCGGCTCGCTCCCCCATCGGCTGCCCCTGCTCCGGCCCCTACTCCACCTCGGGCTCGCGCGCGCACCGCGCCCGGGTTGCGCCACCGCGCGGGAGGCCTCATGCTATGGCGGGGGCAATTTCGGGACTAAAGGCATAGCGGCGGGGTGGCATGGTTCGAGAATGGCAAAAGTGCGAAGGCCATTTTCATAATGGCAAACGAGCGAAACCCGATTTTGAGAATGGTCAAATCGCAAATATCTCGTACAACAACGGGCGGCCTCAAATGGCCCAATATTTTTTTATATTTTTTGAGTTTCATTGGCCCAAGAGAAATGCACGGCCTCTTTTGGAGAGAAAAGGTGAGCCTGTTCAGTGGCCTATGGTTGTTCTTGTGGCCCAGGTAGTTCTTTTTCCTAAAAAATCTATCACCTTTCCCTGAAGAGAGAGAGAGAGAGAGAATTTTGGTTTGATCTAGCAGCACTGTTTGTGGTACCAGAACCGCTCAGCTAAAGTTTTGTGAGTTTGCGAGGCGCCAAACTTTTCACATTCACAGATTGACAGGCTCACAGTATCTGTCTTATCACGAACCTGTTCCATATATCTAACAGAACCTGTAGCTTAATCTCCTCCTCAGTCCACATTTTATTTTACGCACTCAAAGATGGCATAAAACGCGAAAGCCAGATGCAATTTTAGGATCTCTCACTCTCTCCCCAAAGAAAAACCCTTTGCGCTGATCTCTGTAGAAATCTGACGCGCGCCTGAGCTGACATTTCTGGTAGCGAAAATTGGCTTGCTCAGCTCATCTGGTTTCAGAATTTTCTACATTTCAACCACGTCACCAGATCTTATTTCAGCTTTCCCGACACCAACTTCAGGTCACTCACTTCTCCATAAGAGACCAGGGACAGCAACGCAGTCGTTCGTTCCATTCTTATATATTACAGGCTTACAGCAAGAAGAAAAGGGCGAAAGAAAAAGGATTAAGCAAGAGGCACCCACTCATACCAGAAGGGAGGAAGCACCAAGACGTCGCAAGTCGCATGGCGCCAACCACAGCAAAACAAGGGAGGATCACAACACAAGACGACCACAGGAAGAAACCAAAGCTGCATACTGCATTCGGACGCATGCGGGTCGAGCAGACAGCGCTCGCAGAGGCACCAGTCACTCACAGCCGCGCGCGGTGGCCCGGCGTGCTGCCCGCCAGTCGCCAGACGCCAGTGCCCGGCGCCCCCACACGGCTCCAGCGCCGCACCCCCTACCAGCTACGCCCAACGCGCAAGCGCAACGGATCCTAGGCTACGCAAGCTTTGGGCTTCCGGATTTCCTTTTCGCCTCCTCTTTTCCCCGTCCCTTCAGACGGCTATCGCCGTCGCCGGCGGCGCCGGCGCCGGCGCCGCCGCCCAGAACTGGGCGTTCTTCACCTTGGACACGCTGTTCAGCACGCCCAGCGGCGTCACGTCGCCGACCACCGTCACCTTCTTCGCCGCGAAGTCGATGTTGAACGATGTCACGCCTGAAGTGCAAGCAGTTTGGTGGTTATTATCAGGACCAGTGGAAAAAAAAGGTTAATTTTGACGTTCTCTTGAACTCTGAACAAAAAACTTCAGATCCTGAAGAAGAAATTCTAGCTGACAGGCTCACCTTCCATCTTGGAGAGGTGCTTCTTCACTTTCCCGGCGCATGCTTTGCAGTGCAGCGACACCTTCAGCACAACAACCTGACAAGATACCGGAGCTGGAGCTCAGTTCACAGCAAGTAGCCGAGCACGTATATTGATTTCGCAGATTTTTGAGTAAAATCAGACAAGTAGTATGCATTAGCAATATGTCTATGTTAAAAAAGAAAGAAGAAATCAAGGTGGCGTGCTGCGAGTTTCTGATACTAATCCAGTAGGCCGCAAAGCCGCAGTCATCCGTTAATTTTATAAGCATATATCTGTTTGCAAGCCAACTTTCCACAAAAGTGGTATCCGGCTGTAATCATAGTACATGGATAACTTCGGCTGGAAGCTCCAGATATCAACTGGAAAATCATTGCATAAACCCTCCCAGCCCCACATGGAATGATTACTAATGATCACATAATCTCACTTCTGGTTTTTCTATTGTTTTGTTTTCTAATCAACAAGAGTAGGGCCAAATTCTTTAAAAAAATGTAGAAGCACCTGTCAGTGTTCAGTAATGATCCACAAAACCACAAGTGGAGTGAGAACTCTACTGCTCCTTACCTGTTCTTGCGCCGGTGCGCTCTTCGCATCAGCTGCTTCACCTGCTTCCTCCCGCTTGGCATCAACGGCCGGAGCAGCCTCCACCTCCTGGATCTCTTGCGTGACGGAAGCGAAGCGGCTGCTCGTGAGCAGGTACCTGGACGAGCCGGCCGGGCTGACGAGGCCACCACCGCCGCTTGCGACGGCGGCGGCGGCGGCGGCCTTGTGCTGCTGCCCCTTCTTGCCGTCGTGCCTGTGCGTCCTGGGCTCGGTGGGGGCCTGCGACAGCGGGCTGGCACCGGCAATGGCCTTGTGTGACCGGACCATCGGCTGCCGCTCCAGGCTCGGGCATATCGCGGTGGACGCCGGCGACGAGCACGAGAGGCCCTTCATGTCCCTGAAGAGCAGAGGAGCCATGGCGCGTGGAGGCTGCTAGCGAGTTGCAACACGCTGGCTTTTGGCTGTGCTGCTGAAATGGTGGCGGAATGGGCTGTGGAGTAAGGAAATACTGCTTATATAGTAGAGGCGACACTTTTGCTTTACATGGCAGTAACTCTTTTCAAATCCATCAAAAAGAAAACAGGGAAGGGAAAAGGAAATACTCTTCCCAAAAAAGTGATGCTAGTGTTTATCTGCCTGAAAAAAACTTTAAAAAACCCCACACATGCCATGCAGTATCAAACAAGGAGTTCAGAGGTGATCTGCAACAAACTTACAATGTTACTGAGAATATAGTTTTGTTTTCTTGTTCTTTTGTGCTCGGGAGAGTCAGAGTGCTGTTAAGATCTCCGATCTCCACAATCTTTTACCCAGAAGTAGAGCTGTCGTATTTATAAGTTAACTTGCAGGAAACGACACGGTTTTTTAACTTAACCATCGCAGCAGCCGGGCCACCGTGAAAGTCCTGACGTGTTCAGATTTTTCTTCAGCCACGTTGCTGCTTGGTCCTTCAGCCGCCTGTATTTCCACCACAGAGAGCCCTTTCACGAAATTAATATACTATAGTCAAGGCTGATGTAACAAGCAGTATTGAATTATTGACGCAATAGGTGGCCCCAATGTACATGTAGTAGTCTTTGCGATTGTGGAGTAATTCTCGTCAAATTTGCCCAGCACATTCATGGACATACAGGTGATTCTTCTGGTCGTCTCGACATACCTTCCTTTTGTTCTTAATTGATTATCAGTTGCGGGAAAAATAACACAATTGAAGGATTCCATCTCTTTTTTCACATATAAAAGAAAAGTCTTACAGTACATGTTCTTGAAACAATAAATAAATAAAAAAATGAGAAAGCCCTGAGTAATCCAGAGAATCCTCGTGAAAAGAGAGGGAATAGTTTCAGATAACGTTCCCGTGTCAGGATAGCCTCCCCCGCCATGGACATGGTGCGAGACAGCAAAGTCCTTGCATCGCGGTCGTGGCATGGCAGCACGCATTCGAAGAAGAGTGAAGAAGAGTCCACAGCGGCTACCTTTTTCAGAGGTTTTACTGACGCAAATTGCTCCGGCGGTGGGCGTCGTTTGTTTCCGCTCGGAATGATTGAAAGGCCGCGGTGGTTCCGGCCTTCCGGGCAAAAACCACGCTCGACTCCGGGCGAAAAACGCGGCCCGTTCTTCATCTCGGCGTGCGCCCCGTCCGTCCGTCCAAGCTGGAAACGACGCGAGGGCACGCACCCGGAGACCGGCAGGAAAGCAAGGTGGCGCAGCCTGTGCCCGTAGCGTAGCGTAGCGACCCGATTCCTTTCGCCCTCACTCTCGACCCCTGCTCGCGAAACGGTTGGCCCGTCGGCGTCGCGGATTCCGCGCCGCAGCCACACCGTTCCGTCGCCAGGCGTGCGCGCGCGCGCGCGCGCCGGGGTCGCTGTCTCTCTCGGGGGTTCCTTTCAGGTCTTGGGCAACGAACGCAGCAGCAGCCATCCTGACCCGACCGGAATCCAGCACGTAGTAGCTTCCGCGAGGGAGGAAGGCGCAGGCACGGTGATGCGCGCCGCCCGGCTCCACCGTTGCCGCTGGGCGCCGGCCAGGCCAGCGAGACCGGTGGCCGGCCGGTGACGCGCGCACGGTGGGCGGGCGCGGTGCCGTTGGGGTGTGTTGCGTCAGCAAGCAGAGCAGCGGTGACCGCCGTGTGCGGGGGAGAAGGACTAGGAGCGGGGTGCACGTGACGGGGCGCCGTCGCGTTGCGAGTGATGATGGACACGGATCCTGTGACGGAAATGGGGCTGCCGAGTTCTGACAGCATGCTTGGCTCCGAATGGCATTGGTGGTGGTCACCGGCTCACCGCGCTGTGCTTGGGGTTTTGGCCGTTGATTGGTTTGGTGAGATCGCCGTACGCCAACGGCTACGGCTCGGTAGGTTTTCTTTCTGTGTTTCTGGAGCCCCCCCCCCCCCCCCCCCCCCCCCCCCCCCGAGCCCCCAAAGGAAGTCGCGAATCTAGACGTTACTACTCGCACAAAAGCCCTGTTGTCAGATTCAGCAGCTGTGCCTGGTTTGTCTGTCGTCTCGGCGCCGAGAGAGGATTTCAAGACAAGCAGCCATTTTGATCTCACAACTTGTGCATTTCGACGGACCCAAAGAGCATTTCACGCCGTGTGATTTCTGAAGATTCTGTACTTCTGTGCACGGCGGCGATAGTAGTGACCGTTTGTTTTCTTCTCAGCGGGTGGAGGTGGAGCCCAGGCAACCATCATCCAGCCCGGGTACAACAGCAGCTGGTGCGTGAGAGAGAAAGAGACCGGCAAGGTTTTTGTTGGCAGGCTAGGATGTGGCCCATAAGCATTTCTGACGCATGGGCTTTGTTTTCCATGCCCCTCCTTCCTGGGCCTATTTAGTTGGACACGATGGGCGCCAGAGGACAACTTAGTTAGTTCCAAAAACCAATTAATTTACTTATCGAAACGTCATATATTTAAAACCGGATGGGGTGGGTACTCTGCTTTTTTTATTACACGATCGTAGTACTGGACTTCGGAGTGGCAAAACGTACTCAAGGTATGTATGACTCGTGGTGTGATTGGCAAAATTTTCAGAGTTATTCTCTGTCGAATTCAACGGCCGGCAATTCTGTCAAACAGTTTTCGAGAGAATCACGTTCTGTCGAGAATTGAAATTAAAAGGAGCTCTACCTCTACCAAACAGCTCAGTCCCTCGCTAGCTCCTGGTCACTTGCCACTACCAGAATTTCAGTCTTTGCCTAGAGTCTGGTTCTGTGCCGAGAGCCAAATGAAAAACTCTCGGCAAATAAAATTTAAAAAATCACTTGGCAAACAGACTTCTTTGCCGAGAGCCAAACAAAAAGCTCTCGGCACAGAAAAAAACACTCGCCAAATATTTCTTTACCAAGAGCCAAACAAAAAACTCTCGGGAAAGAAAATTTTAAAAAATCACTTTTTTGCCTCCAATTTTTTTTTTCTATCCTCAACATACACTTATACAAAACTTATGCTCAAATTTGGCATAATTTCAACTTTATTTAAAAATTTTACTTCTTTCTAGGTATTTTTTCGTATGCGTTCGATATGAACTGCAAGTGCACGAAATCATATAGTAAAGTTGTTAGAAAACTGATATGCATGTCCATGAGACATCTCTAAGACCATGTACATGAAATGAAGTTAAATTTCTGGCATTTGATTCTATATGCATGATGGAGATCGTGATGTAGAAAGGATTTAAAATTGTATAAAATTCAAATGAAGTTTGAAAATCACGAAATTTGTCAAGTGCTCATGATATCATATGTGGAGGTTGTGATAAAAAAATTGAGACTGTTTTGAACACTTGGACACGTACACTCTTTAGAAACCGGAACATCTCACAAGAAGTTTAGGAGAATTTAAACTAATGTGACTAGATTTGGTGTCTTAGAGAAATTCAAATTTGAGTTTGACTAAATTTTTTTCTACAAGTAGAATACACCATTTTTTGGAAAATTCTCACATCATTTTACTATTTTTAAAATTAATTTTGACTAAAATTACCTCTGTCGAGAGCTTTACTCTACTGGTTCTTTGCCGAGAGCCGAAATTTTACTCTCGGCAGAGCCAGCCCACCAGCCCACCGCCGCCGCCGAAATCATATATAAGGCCGCCCCCACAGTGCCAAACCCTAACCCCCTCCTCTCCCCCACCGCCTCCCCTGCCTCCACCACGCACAACACCGGCCGCCGCCCCCTTCTCTCCCTCAAAGGCGCGCACCCCCTCCTCTGCCTCCCCTCCCCTCCCCCTCTGCTTGCCCCTCACCGGTGGTGAGGCGCGGCGGCGGGGTGAGGTGTGGCGGCAGCGCATCTCGAGGGGAGGCCGCACCGGCCTCCGTCTACTCCGCACTGCGGGCTCCCGTCGACTCCGCGCCGACCTCCGACGGGCGCTCTCCTCCGGCCTCGGCGGCTCGGCGGCGGATCTAGGGCGGCCAATCGTGCGGTGGCGGGGCGACCTCCTCCTCCTCATCGATGTGGCGGCGGCGGGCGGTGGTGGCTTCGGTGCACGGCGGCCGACATGTGGGTGTTGAGTCCGGCGGCCTCCTCTCCAAGTCCCAACCGAGGCGGGGCGAGGCGAGGTGGCGGGAGGCGTGCGGCGGCGGTGGTGGTCAACAACGATGGTGGTGGCGGTTACGGTGGTGGCCGGTGTTCGGCGGCGGTGGTGGTGGTGGCGGGCGGCGCCGGTGGTGGTGGTGGCGGATGCGGTGGTGGTGGTGGGCGGCGGTGGTGGGGCCGGGGCGGCGGGCCGGTGGGCCGCAGCCTTGGATTTGTTTCTTTTTTTGTTTTATGAAATTTCAGTTGCCGAGAGCAATATCCCACTCTCGGCACACGTGTAACGAGTGGATCTGACGTGGCTCTCGGCAAAGGGCTCTTCGCCGGCCCAGCGGTGCCGAGTGCGTTGTGCCGAGAGTTTCCTCTCGGCACAGCCTCTGCCGTGAGGAATGATGCCTCTGCCGAGAGCAAGGTGCTCTCGGCAGAGCCTTGGAATCCGGTAGTGTACGCCTCTGCCGAGAGCAAGGTGCTCTTGGCAGAGC
Organism: Cenchrus americanus; assembly: GCA_947561735.1. Lineage (NCBI taxonomy): Eukaryota > Viridiplantae > Streptophyta > Magnoliopsida > Poales > Poaceae > Cenchrus > Cenchrus americanus. Next base: position 2,696,863 of record OX387240.1, on the reverse strand, counting down.
CTTGGAATCCAGTAGTGTACGGAGAGGTTACGGAAGTACGGAACCACCATTCTCGCCACAACGTACCGACCAAATAATAATAATCTCCGGAGGCCCTCTTGGCCTCTTGCACAGCGTGCAACAGGGAATTGGAGGGGCAGCACAACTTTTGTTCATCAGGTCACACCGACGATGGCTCGCGCGAACAACGAACGCCAAACATGTATGGGGGGATCAAAAGTTCAGACCACGTGAAGTTTTTCCTGCTTTGAACTCACATAATCATTGTCTTGTATTTTCTTCTTCTATATCAATGAAACACGCACTATTTTTGTGTGGTTCGTTAGAAAAAATTCAGAACATGTGAGGACTGATGGGTGTAATGTCTTGTGTCGTTAGGGATGACATGTGTAAGAGGTTGGATTTAGAAGTTTATATGCGACAATGAAATCCAACCCTTTTCTATGAAAACTTATAGAAGTCAAACACACTTTGGCCTTTTTTTTTTCTCGGGTAAATAGTATTAATGGAATACGGGACTTTGGAGTAGCAAAACGTGCTCGAGGCACGACTTGGACGATTGGTCCCTCGTTTCTGCTCTCGTGCGGCGAGGTTGCAGAAGTATGGAAGCACCATTCTCACCGCAATGTACCAACCAAATAATTCTGCACATACTCCATCTTCCTCCGTCTCTGAAACACGGTCGTCGCCGGAAAAGTTTTGCGACAAATAATGCAAGTGACTAAGAGCAAGGTTATTAGCAACGCCGACTGCCGGCTGGGATGGATGCAATGATGATGGTGGGCCCGACTTGTTTGGCCAATTGCAGCAAACACAGAGCCTCTCTGCCGGCTTCAGCAGGCGAAGAGCGAGACGCCTACCTCCCTCTCTCTCTTCATCCACGTAGACTCTCAGCCGGCTGTACGCCACCCATAATACTTGCTCTAAAGACACTGATGCTCCTATGTAACAAAGATTGGTGCCTGTTTGATTTTTTTACTGTGTAAGGTGCAGTAGGCTTCAATTATTACGGCACTGGTGCTACGAGTAGAGAGGCAGCCTATTGTGCTGCTGGTTTTAGGGTGCAGGGGTCGCTGCCGATGACAATTGTATGGAGACCGAGTTATGCAGCTTCCACGACCATGTTTGAAGGACAAAGGGAGTACATATGATGTGACAAACTGTTTAGTTGGTGAAAACAATACATATGATGTGAAAGGTGAAATTTGTGCACTGGCTCATGTGCGTAGAGAGAAGAAATGTTCTCTAATCGTGAAATTTTTGGGTTTTGGATTTCGCCTGGCTTATCAGCAACTGACAAGCACAATATCTTTCTCTTCAAACAAAACAGCGTCAGCCGCTGTACTTTTCTAATAAATCAGCACCAGCTATCAGCCAAACGAATATGTATATGTTCCCCGCAGGATACTTACCAAGTAAATAATAATCTCCGAAGTCCCTCTCGCAGGCAGCAAAGATTTGAGCCACGCACACGTAATTGGAGGGGCAGCACAATTTATTCATGACGTCTAACATGTATATGGGGATCAGAAGTTCAGAACATGACTCCACACCGGCCACAAACAAAGACGACAGGGTGCCGGCGTGCGGCATCTCCCACGCTAGACTGGCCAGCAGATGCGCCATCGCGACCGGTGGCCTGATTATTTCCTTCCCCTCCGTATCCCGCTCAGGCGGAGACCGGGACGGGCTCCGCCTGCTGCGCGTCGCCGGCCGGGCTGGTCTCGGCCCCCTTGAGGAGCTCCGACACCCTCGCCGCGACGCTCAGCTTCGCGGCCGGCGAGACGCCGTGCTCACCTATAATGGACTCCAGCACGGCCTCGCAGAGGGGCCTGTTCGCGATCGCCACGCCGCCGGCCTCCGGCACCGACGAGTCCTCGGAGAACGCGACCTGTTGGTGTTGGGCATCGGATCCGAACATATATATAGCATCCGATCGATTAATTCACATGGAACGGGAAATGGAATTAATTGGTGGTGGCGGTGGCCGGTGGGTGCTCACGGTGAGGACTCCGGCGGGCGAGTGGGTGAAGAGGATGGACGCGCCAGGCGGGAACGTCTCCGGCTTGAACGCCTCCTTGAACTTGCCCACGGCGGCGCCCTCGGCGTCCGTGTACACGCCGGTGGCCTTCCAGTACGCCACGCAGTTCTCCGTCACCTTGTCCGAGTACTGCTCGCCCGTCAGCGGCAGGATCATCGTCACCCGCGTGAACTTCTCGAAGTCGCCTGCGACGCGACGTCGTCACGTACGGCATCCGTCAGTCGCGCCATCGCATTTCACGTAAGCCGACGCGGCGGAGTACAAGGACCGGCGGCGGCCCCGGCCGGCCCAAAGATTCTTTTTCCCCCCATCAAAACGATAAAAAGGACCGGTCCAAAGTCTATTGGCACGCTGACTATCACCACTCAACGAGAGAGCGAGAGGCGTGTCTTCTTCGTCTCTTCTTACCCGTGACGACGTCGCGGAAGAAGGCGACGTCGGAGGCGAGCTCGTCGGGGGTCTTCCCGGCCCACTTCTTCGCCAGCGCGGAGACGGCCGCGCCCTCCTCCAGGTACACGCCGATGGCGGTGAACTTGATGAAGTTGCCGCCGATCTCCAGCCCTCGAACGCCTTCCGTCGGCACCGACAAATTAAACGAGGGATGGGGTATCAATCAAAGTTGCCATGCTCTGCACCGACTGCTGCAGCTTCCTCTACAACCTCCCATGGCACGAAACGAAACGAAACGCACCTGCGCCGGCGAGGAAGTGCGAGCGGGCGGAGCCCGGCGGGCGTGCCACCACCGGCGGGAAGACGACGCCGTCGACCGCCAACTCCGACACGGCCATGGTTGCAAGCAGCCACGAGAGGGAACTGGTCGGACGCGGGCGGCGTGCAGTGCAGATGCAACGTAACAGCCGAAGCTTGTGCTTTGTGTATCGGGCAGGGCGGGGTAGTTGCGATAATATGGGGACGGGAGAGAGACTGAGGGCAGAGAGAGAGAGAGAGAGCAAACAGCGATAGTGGTTAGCTCGCACGCGACATCCCAACAGTGTTATAGAAACGTATGAGATGATGCCATCAGCTCTCGGCCAAAATTGCAGGCATGCCACAGGAGGATTAGTACACTCTAACTGAGCTTTATAGGGTGATGACCTGCTGCCATAGGTTAGTTACTACCATAGGGTGACGTCATCGTGGCAGCTTTGTAATTGATCGGTGCTCCCGAGGGCGCGGATTGTGGTTGTTGGCGCGATTGACAATACTCCCGTGGCACATCGGTACCCACTATCCAATTTTGCGGCGAGAAGAAGCTACAAATTGAACACAACGTACGGGAGGAGTTGGTAGATAGATGATGCCTCGCATCGTTTCGTGTCTGCATAGAGGGGGAGAAGACACTGAACTGCTGAAGCTTTCGGGATCAAGAATCCAAGTGAACAACCGACTAAGTGACCTCACCAAACTCAAGTGAACAACCGACTAAGTGACCTCACCAAACTTTTTGATCAGAGTGCTTTGTGGTACATACGCTCAACTAGTACAGAAACTTTGCCCCAACTGTTACTCTCAACAGTCTCATTTCAGTGATACGCTCAAAATCTCCAGTACGGTGTCTCAACGAGATATGATGGCATGCTGTGTCTGCTAGACATATAAAGCCTATAATTATCAAATGCAGTGAACAAGAACAACCCAGAAATGACCAAAAGGACACGTATTCTTCCTTTCAAGAACAATACAAAATGTATGGGGACTACAATTTGCCCTCATTTACAGACTACTCCGTAACTCTCACAGCCGACAAAACTTGACAGAAAATATATCACATTCTTACAAATCCTGCCTCGACATGTACCTTTTCATCAAGGAAGAAAAGAATTTGGCTACAGACATCACCTAATCCAATAGAATTCACAATATTTCTAATACCACCAGAACAAGTGAACAACGGCGACTAAAACAAATTCCTTCGTAAGGACTAAAGGAACAATAACTGACTACAAAAACTAACTAAAAAGGCACCAAGGGACCTGTACTGCTACAATGCGTGGAAACCTAACTGGAAAGTAGCTCAAGTACCAGCTCTTCCAAAAGATCATCTTTTATCAATTTCTCAATATCCCTTCCTACCCTGTCCATGCCATCTGCTAAATCTGGCCACTTCTGATCAAATCCTTTCATTTCAGGCTTTGTCTTACTCGGTGCAAGTTCTTCCCGTCTCTGAGCTAACACCTGCAAGACCTTCTCCAACAGGCCCTCTGAGCCCCACAGTGGAGCCAAGTTCCTGGCGGTATTGACCCAAGGTTGCATGTTCAAGCACGGAGCAAGTATTTGTGACAACAATGTGTTGACCATATCGAATAACAGCTTCCTCTCTGATCTTGACCACATGACAACTCTGTACTTGTTTTCCAACTTCTCAAAGACATCATAGCTGGCAGGGCAGTCCAGCGACTGACACACTTTGTAAAGTTGATCCTCTGCAGTTCCATGAATGCCAGAAGCGATCAGTATGTCCAGCAAGTACGAAAAGTCTCTTTCCTCTTCACCTTCAAATTCTTCAAGAATATCTTCAACCAGCTGTGTGGGTTCATTGTTGTTCGACTCGACTTCCGAGGATAAATAGTCACTAGTTCCGCCAATGCTACTTGCCTCTGCAGCAGTCTCTGCTCGTGAAAATGTACCAAGCTCAAGTCTCAGTTGGAGATCTAAATGAATAAAGTCATAAAGTTAGCAATGATCAGCACAAAACAGAAATGTAAAAAAGCCATAACCGCCACGTGGAAATGTATGAAGGTATAAGCACACTAACCATACAGATCAGCAGACTCTCGCTTGATGTTTTCAGAATCAGAGCTAACCTCAGATGGAGGCTCAAGAACAGATATCGGGCTAGCCTGACCTCTCTCTTTGCGATATCTGACAGACATGGAGTCTAGGCGTGCAGCATGGGGGCAGTATACCTGTCAAAGGATAGTATGAGGTTAACCTTACTATCACGCTGAGGGAAAGCGAAACTAATCATAAATGTTAATCTTTAGCAGTTTAGTACATTTTAATAATAAAATATGGTTTTGTTAGCTACAGGAAACCATGCAAAAAAATCTTGGAGAAGTTTCTAATTCTGCAAGCTCAAGAAACCATACAAACATCTATAATTGCAATAAATTAGTAAAACCTACCTTTTTGAAGGTCATCTTCCATTGATTATTAGCTACTGCACCCAGAGATGATAAGTTGGAGCTATCACTAGTGTCACTTGAAGATGATACTTGCAAATCATCAATGCTGTCACCAGAGGAAAAGCATACTATCTTCTCAGATTCACTATCTGCAGGGCTCCATAATTCTTCAGTTGCCTTTTCATTAAGTACATCTGGACAGTGCAGTTGCTTTTCTCGAACTAATGCGTTATTTAACAAAGCCTGTGACTGTTCACTGAATGAGCAATCAAGATGGTCATGGTCCTCCTCCGTATTAAGCAGGTCATTTACTCCTCTAGGATTCACAATTCTATGTCTTCGATTTAAAGCACTGATACAATTTTGGCCCTGATGATTACCACCATACCGTGGTTGACGTAGCAATGACATTTTCTCAGAAAGGGAACCGTTTGCACTCGTTAAAACTGACCTTTTAGCGCTTCTGACCAGTTGATGGCTAAAATCACTCATATCATTGCAGCTCTTTACAGTTGGAGGATTCATCAAATTGCTGCTCGGATTGTTGAGATAATATTTAGGCCGAATGGACAATCCTGAAATAGTGCTGCTCGTATAGCGCAATTCTTTGTTGCTGGAGGTTTTGTTTTCTCTTGGCCAGAGAATAGGAGTTGAAGAATCTACAAGAGCTGCACCTGCAGCATCAAAACCATTCAATTCTGCCATCACTGAGGGTTGCACGTGGCTGGCTTCTGTAATACTTCTCTCTGACGGATGACATCTTCGAGAACTTCCATAGGAGCTCTTATGCTTGAATTCCCCAATGTCCGACGATAACTGCATCAACGCAATTACGTGAAAACCGTATAAACAAAAAAAAGAATGTACTGAAGCGCAGAAGTTTTGGCATTCCGGAAGTATTCTGCAGGGAAGCAATTGATAAAACAATAGCGAGCATTCAAACAGCTTACATAATCTGCGGATCCACTGCTATATCTGAAATCTGATAGTACTCCATGAACACGCCGTTGCTTGTCCACATGGGCAAACCCTGAGTAAAGTCAGAAGGAGAACAAGAAGAGGTCAACTCCAAATCATTTGCACGAGGAGAATTGTGGTGTTTGAATCACATGGTACGACCAATTTTTTCCAGTCAAATTGTGGTGTTTGAATTTTTCCATGAGTTTTTACTCTTAAGGCAATCACGAAAAAACATTGGGAAATTGGAAACTAAATGGTAATATACTCCGTTGGACTACTCCTTCTAGCATGATCTCCCCTAAATTCTGTTTGTTCGGGGAGCACCGCACAAGCAAGTAGTAAACCCAGCGGTGCAAGCAAATTAGGCAACCCTTCCCTCGCTTCCGCGCGTGGCACACGCTACCACTGCTGGACGACGACGGAGGAAGCGAGGCAGCAAAGCACACAACCTAGCAAGCATGTGGAATCAACAAAGAAACGACGACCGACGATCACATGCGACCGCCCGACGAACAAACCGTTCGGAATCAATCGCTAAAAGGCTACGCCGAAAACGCGGGAGAGACGAATTTTCCTCGGGAGCAGCAGCAAGCTCTTCTCCTTTTGTCTCACCTTCCGCCACCCGCGGCGGCGCCGTGCTCGCCGCCACCGTCCGCCTGACGACCCCTCCTCCCGTCGTCCTGCACGACCGCCGCGCCCACCTCCGCCGCCGCCGGCCGCCCGGCCCGCCCATCGCCTCCGCAGCCAGCGGCGCGGCGCGGCGCGGCGCGGCGCCCCAAGTCAACCCGACGAACGACACGGCCCCTTGACGCGGGACAACCGTCTGATCTGGCGCGCGCGGGCCGGGGGGGTAGCGGAGCGACGAGCTATTTGAGGGTGGGTTGCGCCGCGCCGCGCCGCGAGGAGAGATAGAGGGGGAAGGGCTGGATTCCCGGGGGGGAGCGTCGCGTCTCCTCGGGCGGGGGAGGAGAGGGAGGAGGAGGCCGGCGGGCGGGCGGGGCGCGTTCGGTGGCGGCGCTTGCGCTGCGCGGCAGCGGTTGGCTGGCGCCCCCGCCGCACCCGCCTTTTCAGGTGGTGGAGTGGGGTGGTGCCCGTGCCCTGCCCTTTTGCCTTGGCCTGCACAGTGGAGCCGCACGCTTGCGCGCTTCCGTTCCGTCCCTGCTCCTGCTCCTGCTTCGCAGTTGGCAGTAACTTTTGTCTTTGTCTTGGGTGATGATGCCTCGGAAGGGTTTGACCACAGCCTAAACCGCCGACGCGGCGGTTCTTATTGTGGTGGTGGTGATCCGCGGTTAGGCCGGCGGCTAGCAAACTCGTCTCGTCTCGTGTGGACTTGACCCCCGTGGTTTAGCCACACGGACGATTGGAATTGGGAGCGTGTGCGATTTGCAAACGTGGTGGGTAATTAAATCGAACCATTTTTTTTGATTCTGCGGGTTTTTTTTTGTTTGAATCTGAAAGCGATAGCGACAGCGACCTTGTGGTTGTGGCCGTGGCTGCCAATTCTAAAACCGTGCTGCCGGGCCGTCGCGGGAGGAAGGCGAACGCGGCAGGAAAGTAGGAGGAAGTAGGAACCCGCGTCTCTACTACTACCGGCTGCTGTCCCCCGTAAATACTCCTGCACTGCACAGTGCGCGCGCCGTGATAATATCCCCGCGTGTAGTAATAATTAATGATTGGATCCGTGCTGATCGGGCGGATCTCCTGCTCCTGATCTCATCCCCTCAAGTCCGCCGCACAGGAATCGCACGGCAAACTCATGGGGGCACAGGGGAGAATGATTAGTTGGCTCGGCTGGCCGGCAAGGCGGCAGCGCCCCGTTGCTGTTGGGGCATGGGCAGGCCACTTCTGATCAGTAGTCAGTCTCCCCCCCTGCCTGATTGATTAGTGCGCAACTGCCCCTGCCGAGCCGAGGCCGAGCATCTCCACTCCTGCAGGCTGCAGGATAAACAAACACGAGGGCTCTGCTACAGTGCTCTGCTACGACCCCTTTGACTTCCTCGTTTCCATTGCTGACCCAGGAGCGTCCAAGTGTCGAACCAAATCCTCTTTCACGCTCTCACAAAACAATTCTTAAGGCTGCCGAACTATTCTTTTTTATTGGACCATGAAACGGGACTGACGAGCGATCGGATTTATTGCAGGCGGAGCGTTGTGTGAACGTACGAGACCGGATCGTTTCGCTGGTCACCTGCACTGCACAGCACAGCACAGCGCAGGAAGAAGCGGATTAGGCGCGCCGCACGTCACACCCCGGTCTTGAAATTTCGAATTCGAAACCTTCTTGCAGGCGGAGCGCTGAGGAATTTTCTCGCGCCTTCGGCAGATCATCATGACGCAGTATATCTTAATTATAATCTCAGCTAGTTTAGTGGACGAGGACACTGCTTATAATACGCAAGAAGTGTGGCACGGCATTGGCTTACAAGCAGGTCGCGGTCGGCTATGGATCGATGGTGACTCTACAACAACCTGCCACCCTATCGCGCGCCGCGCGAGTTTTGAACAAATTTTGCCCCGACTGGTGGACTTCGTTGACCGTACGTATCGTGTGCGTAATTCAAAAGAGCACATACCCACGCGAGGCAAACAATTTGTATCCGCAAATCCGTATGTGTTTGGTTGCATAAACTATACAAAATTTCATATGGATAGATGGTCTTTTTGGTTTTTAAGGGTTCTCAAGACTTAAAATTTTTCAGCGCATGAGTAAATGCTTGACAAAGAATACTTTCAATTTTGGAATGTCATTTTAAATATGTAAACTCGCTTAGTTTTTATCCACAAATGTTGTAAGATGTTAAACAAAGTTCATAGATTCCATTTTGCATGTTATTGGCCACATTTTACATACAAATTTCTTCACAAAAGAATTTCAAAGTAGGGTAACTGATATTGTTTTCAGGCCCAAGACCTCGGCGCCATGATCTGTGGCGCCGAGGCATGTAAGCTCGGCGCCATGATCCACGGCGCCGAGCTCAGGGTCCATTTTTTGAAATCTTTCCAAAAAGGGTCTACTTGTGAAAATCTTTCGCAAAAAGGGCTAAAAATTAAAAAAGTCGGTGTCACGTTTTGATTAATGGATTTATTACCGAACATATGATATACCCCCTTCATTTTAAATTACCTTCTATTTTAGATTTTCTAGACACATTTTTTTTCATTATGTATCTAGACATAATTATATATCTAGATGCATAACACATGAAATGTATCCAGACAAGCCGAAGCTACAATTAATTAGAGATGGAGGGAGTACCATTTACTAGGGAATTATATCAAGCCTGATGATTTTAGTACAATTAAGAATTCACCATCCACCCTTGAACCATTCTATATGCATGAATCAAATGCGTACAAAAACTACTTATGAACAAAGGCGGAGGCTGGGTTGGGCCGACAACTAGGGCTGACAAGAGGTACAATATAGAAAATGCGCTAAATTCTCAACTATATTGTATGCTACAATGTTCTAAAGTATAAAAAAAAGGTTGTCTACTAGGGTCTCGGCATGGGAGGCGGTCTTTGCCTTGCCTTGCCTCATGCCACTGGTACCAGGTATACTTTGGTTTTGCATGGCTAGCCTTACAACATTGGATCACAACAGAGTGCACACAACTCCTTTTTTTGTGAGAGAGTAGCACAACTCTTTTTTAAAAAATTGCACAACTCTTAATTTAACAACCAAATGTGTGGTTTCCTTAATTTAACGACCAACTGCATGGTTTCCTTAAAAAAAACTATATAAAGAACCAAACTTGGCCTAATTTCCCACTATGAGCCCAACTTAGTAATAAACGACCCACAGTACCTGCACCATATCTGGGCTGTTATGGGCCTGCGCACGACCCAACACTACGCCGAAAAACATTTTTTTTTCCCAAACAGAAGACGGACCAATTCCACCATCCCACGCGAACGCGTGTGCGTCCTCCTTCCTCCTCCGATCGAGCGAGCCAGGTCCCCCTCGCTCCCCCTCTCCCCGTCACCGCGACGCCTCGCTCCACCGCCCGCCCGCCTCCGCTTCTCGCGCGGCGACACCACGCCTAGAGATCGCCTCGCCACCCCCGCCTGGTTCGGCCCGCCATTCCGCCCCCCCCCCCCCCCCCCCCCCCCCCCCCCCCCTGTCCGGCTCGATTGGTTTGGCTGTTCGCGTCTCCGATCTGATCTGGTTGTTGCGTGATGCTAGGTGCTGGGAGGTAGAGCGCGATGGCAGCGCCGCCGGCGAGGGCTCGAGCCGACTACGACTACCTCATCAAGCTGCTTCTCATCGGGGACAGCGGTGAGCTCGCCGCAACCTCTCAGCCGCTTCCTCTCTTGTCGTATCTCGATCTGCGCGAGATCTGTTTCGTTCGGGGTCATGTGGTTATGTCCCGTTTCTGTGTGATTTGGCGTTCCAATTGGGATCCAGCACCTAGATCAGTCTCTGCATATTGGTTGCGTAAAATGTGAACGGTCGGATGAATCGAACCAATGGACGGCACCTGGGGTCTCACCTGTGTAACGTTCCTATTTTTCTAGTCAATGTGCCCCTCTTGAGGGTTCTGCTTCACATTAGGGAATTGGTTGGGTGTGAAATGCATAGTCTCAGGCACAAACTAGGCAATACCTCAAGTTGGAAACTGAAATTGTGCTATCTATCTTTCTATAAGATAATTGAAGTGTTTGTGTTGGTATTCCTTGCTTTGCACTTCCAATCTACGGCCATGTTATTGTTCTCCTTGCAAGACATTTTGCAGCCATACACAGAAGCTTGTAGATAGGGGCACACATTTAATTTTCTTTCCCCTCTCATGCAGCATTTGAACCAAAAAAAAATCAACTAAGCAGTTTGCTTTGTCTGTGTGGCCTGACCAGTATTTATGCTGAAGTGCTCTATGCTCTTGTCTGAACAGAGACATAAAGCTATATATAGATATCATTTGTTTTTGTTAAGGGTATTTCCTGCTGATATTTTTATGGACTGTTTCTGATATTTGTCGCGGCACGAGTTAGATTGTTTGCGACCACATAAGATTTCTAATTACAAAATGTTGTGTGTATAGGTGTTGGAAAAAGTTGTCTCCTGTTACGGTTTTCAGATGGATCCTTCACCACGAGCTTCATCACTACTATTGGGTATGAGAGTAAAATCACAAAATCCCCTGGTTGAGAAATTATCATGCTACATGTGAAAGCTTGTATGAACTTATGAATTGCGCCCACTGGATTCTCAAAACAGTATTGATTTCAAGATAAGGACTGTCGAGTTGGATGGCAAACGGATTAAATTGCAGATCTGGGATACTGCAGGGCAAGAACGTTTCCGCACTATTACAACTGGTATGCTTGTTTTCTTTGAGCAAACTAGTTTATTTCTAAAAGTTGTTTGGCTGAAGTTGGTATTTCACCATTTTTCTTTGCAGCCTATTACAGGGGAGCTATGGGCATTTTACTTGTGTATGACGTCACAGACGAGTCATCTTTTAATAGTACTGACTTTATACTGAAGTGCTCTTTGATATTTCGCTCTGCGGCTTCCGATTCTGACACTACAAATATTACTGACCCGCAGACATCAGAAATTGGATCAGAAACATTGAACAGCATGCCTCGGATAATGTGAACAAAATTCTGGTAGGGAATAAAGCTGATATGGATGAAAGCAAACGGGTACGCAATTCGTTCTTACTCTTACTCTCTTTTTTATCCCTTAAACTTTATATGTTTTTAAATAACTCTTGAATTTATTTCTTGTAGGCTGTACCCACTTCAAAGGGGCAAGCTCTTGCTGATGAGTATGGGATAAAGTTCTTTGAAACGGTCAGTGCAAGTTATAGTTTTTATTCGGACATTCCTTTATTGTAGCACAACTGATCATTCAAAGTCACATTTGATTTGTTTGTGATGCATGATTTATTATTTATTGTTCTCCGCAGAGTGCAAAGACAAACCTGAATGTTGAGCAGGTTTTCTTTTCGATAGCAAGGGACATCAAACAAAGACTCTCAGAGACCGATTCGAAGCCTGAGGTGCGACCCGTTTTTCATAGATTGGACATGTTTACTTTCTTTTGCAGACCCACCTTAGTTCTTGTTCTTATCTTCAGGATCGAACTATCAAGATCAAGGCCGAAGGGGACACGGAGACGACAGATGCACAGAAATCAGCTTGCTGTGGCTCCTGAACAGTTGCAACAGCAAGATTTGGTGTTACTGCGCATGTAATTCTTACCATTTTATATTCTTTGCAAGCAACTCTCCTTGTGCGTTTCTTAAGTCATCTCAATTGTTGGGATTTGGACCAATGGGTGTTAAGTCAGAACATTTACTTGCTATATTGGTGGAATCACTGGTCTTGATAACTATGGGGCGCATATACAACTGGGTGGCTGGTTTGATCTCGCGCACTTTAGAGAACATGTACATCAAGTTGTGCATCTTTTTTCAGCTTTATGTCTACCTTTTACCTGTGACAGTGTTAACATTTTGCTGAATTCTTGTGGAAACTGGGAAATCGGAATTGAAGCATAGTATGCTAGACCTAGGCATATTTCATGTAAAAACGATTATGACCCTTGTTTTCTTTAGAAGAAAAACATTTCCGTGCAGTATCCTGTAGAACACAATTTATATATCGTTAACAAGTGGCCAGTCAATCATTTTTTACACAAGACTTACATTACACAAATGAATCGTGTTGTATTGTATGATATGTACAAAACTTTGAATAACCAGAATTACAAACCCAGGCCAAAAAACGAAAGAAACACGACTGATTTCATCATGACGGGGCAATGTTGAGGTCCAAGCCCAGCAGCAGTCCTCTCGCTTCGTGGGGCTTGGGCTCGGTTCCTTCTTCAGCTAGCCCGCGGGAAGTGGCGGTGGCGCTCTGCCTCTCCTCCTCCCCCTCGGCCGCGGCGGCACGGTGGCGCCTCATGTGGCCCCCCAGCGCTTGCCCGAGCGCGAACTCGACGCCGCACACCGCGCACCCGTGCGCGCGGGCCTTCGCCGCCGGCGCGGCCGCGGCGGCCTCACCCGCCCGCGGGCGCTTGTGGCTCGCGCGGTGCCCGCCCAGCGCCTGGAACGACGGGAACCGGCGGCTGCACGTCTTGCACTCGAACACGCGCGGCGAGGCCGATGGCTCGCCGCCGCCGCCGCCGCCGCCGCGCGCGAGCAGCAGCATGACCCCTTCCGCCACGCTGATGATGCCCAGCTCCGCGTCCGCCGGCTCTTCTTGCCCGAACGTCAGCCGCTTCATCGTCGTCACGAAATGCTCCGTTGCTAACTTGCTATATGCTGAATGTGTGATGTACTAAAGTGAGAGGCTTCTGATTGTGAAGTACTTATAGGATCGGTGGTAACAGTTGACTTGCTGCTTCTTGTGCTATTAAATGCCAGACATGATAGAATTGAGACTCGAGAGATAGGAGTGGATGGACTTAATCAGCTGATGACACCCTAACCCACGCGTGGGTTGATGGAGATTTTGAGTGTTCAAGTAAAGTTTTGCATTTCGGCTATCCAGCTATCCTCGCTATTTGTGCCTCATCGCTTGACTAATTGGCTATGTGCTGTCACTGCAGAAACAAAGCATTATTTGGTAAGGGGACAAAGCGCTAGCCGACCTCATCTTGATTGGTCGGTCAAGCTGGTAGGTGGGTATTATCTGTCTGGCCTGGCCTTTGATTCGCTAAACTCTCGGTTACGTATTTGACAATATAATCTGAGTATCTGACTTTTGGACGGATATCCTTAACAACAGTGGAGTCGAAAATCAGTATCAACGAGCCACACACAACATCTTCTCCGATTCCACTGAGCACGGCTTAGAGCTTTTACAAGAGGCCGGCGTGGACCTAGAGTATGTAGTGCACAATGATAAATCTCATCGCGTCATCCATATGGCCCTCACAGACAGATCGTTAATCTATTTCCATCTCGCGCTGATGCTTATCTGGCATCAATCAGACTGTAACGGAGTATTTGTCAATGCATCTTCGAACAACACTACGCAGTTGGTCACCTTGACTGTCCAGTACAATTATGCACCCTCATCCCCTAATTCTCGAACAGCTGAGCTAACCAACCCTGCTAGTGACGCACGCCTGCATCACGTCGCCATGTTCCCGAGCTCGAAGGAGACCTTTTCTATATCAGTTTTTTTAAGACGGTTATATCAGTTTTTTTTAGAATCACAAGACGATTATATCAGCCTATTCGTTTGTTTGGTGGCTGGTGGGTGATGCTGAGAGAGAAAAGTGTTAAACTGGTTTGGGCGTATATCAGCTGGAGAATTCAGAACAAATGCTTGCTAAGTAAGTGGGTCATTAAGTTGTTGAATGAGGATGGTTTATGGCAGCAAATTCTCAGAAAAAAGTATTTAAAGGGGAAAACTCTCTCACAAGTGGTCAAAAAGGCCGGAGATTCACATTTCTGGTCGGGCCTAATGGAGGTCAAAGACTTAGTTCTCTCGAGGGGTAAGTTTAAGGTTCAGAATGGTACCCAGGCTAGGTTCTGGGAGGATCCGTGGTTGGGGAAAGTTCCCTTGATGTTGGTGTATCCTAATGTTTACAGAGTTGTCAGGAGGAAGAACATGTCTGTGGCTCAGGTTCTAAGTACCACACCATTGAACGTATCGTTTAGACGTTCACTGGTGGGAGAGCTTTGGGAGGAGTGGCTTGATCTGGTAGGCAAGATCGTGGATGTGTCTCTTACGGAGCACAGGGACTGCTTCATATGGACAACCAATAAGGCGTTCTCGGTCAAGAATTTGTACAATGACTTAATTATAAGGGCGGGAGCTCGGGTTAATTGTTGGACTTGGAAAGCTAAGTTGCCGTTGAAAATTAAAATTTTCCTGTGGTTTCTTAACAATGGGGTGGTGCTCACTAAAGATAACTTAGTCAAGCGTGGGTGGAAGGGGTGTACGAAGTGTGGGTTTTGTGCGCGGCAAGAAACGGTGCAACACCTCTTTTCGATCGCCGCTTGGCTAGACTTGTGTGGAGTTGCGTTGACGTTGCTTTTGGATTTAACGGATCCACTTGTATGCAACACCTTTTTGGTCCTTGGCTTAGAAGTTTTTCGAAAAAGCAAATGAGCCTTGTTGTGATTGGAGTGGCAGCCCTATGTTGGGCTATCTGGATCAGTAGAAATGATTTGGTTTTTAAAAAATCACAGTATGTATCTGTTTTGCAGGTGATCTTTAGGGGAGTTTTTTGATCAGAAGTTGGGCTTTCCTTGCCAATGATGGTGGGAGAAATAGCTTGAGGGCCGGAGGCCGTATGTTGGAGTCTGTCGCTCTGGCGTTATTTAAGGGGACCGGTTGGAACATTCTTAAGCGAATTGAGAACTAGTTTTGTTGCTTTGTATGGTTTTGAGTATCCTCGTGGTTGTCTTTCACCTTGTTTGGACGTGTTGCTGTGTTGGTTGGACTTGTGTAGTGGTCCCTGGTGTAAGGGTGAGTGTGTATTCTTGCGGCCTGAGTGCCGATCGGTTTTGTATCTTGGCTGTAGACGGTGCTGTGCACCGTTGAGGCCGGAACTTGTTTCCTTAATCTTAAAAAAAATCAGCTGGAGAATTGAATGGGATCCACCCAAGTGAACTCTGGGCCAGGGTCAGCTCCATCCAAACTGGGCCGTTCAAATAGGTTTAGACGGGCTGATTGTCTTACGTTTCAAGTTTTTTTTTGCCAGATGTGGCCCAATACTGTGATTGAATTTATGTACGTTGTTGGGCTAGACTCTGTTTTCTAACTCAACAAGCCATCCTCCTCCTCCCTCCCTCCGCCGTCTCCGCTCCTTCGCTTTATTCCTCGCCGGAGTGGAGGGGGATCGAAGCGAACCAAAAACCCCAACTGCACACAGCGAGGAGAGCGCATCCGCCTCCCCTCCGCTCCGCAGCCATGGCCGCCGCCGCAGGCGTAGTCGCCGAGCCCAAGACCAAGTACGATCGCCAGCTCAGGTAACCCTTCGGCGCGCATCTGCCTTCGCCCCTCCCATCTCCACTACCTCCCCGTCTCCACGTGATCGATGAGTAGATTCCGAGCGATTGCGTCCATTGATTCCAGGGTTTAGGGTTCTCGAGCTACTGAATTCCGCTATTGGGATCCAGCTTCAGCTCCGTTTGGATGTGTTGCCCCATCTAGGGTTTAGGCTCCTTTTTGTCACTCGGATTTGCTAGCGCTAGCGCTCTGATGCAGAAGGAATCTGACGTATTTACGAGCCTGCTCTAGAAACAGGCTGCTCTTGAGCTGATGAGCGGTGCAGACCTTGCATTTGGAGCTGGGGTTGCTTGCAAGTTATTAGGTACTGATTAGTTAGGCTTGTCTCGCAGTTCCATAGATTCCATTACAGTTGGTTTGTGCCTTAAGTTGGCATTCTGATGGAAAGGTGCAAGTTAGTAGTGATTTAACGATTTTATCTAGGTTTGGTGGAATTGGGTACTTGGGGTTGCATTGCCTAAGCTAAAAGTATACACATATAGAAAGTTAAGTCCATGTGAATCTCAGAGCCTGCTCCATGCCAAGTGTTATTGTTCATTAGATGGCATTTGTCTAGGTTGGTGAATTTTGGTTCATTTGATGATTTTCAGTTGATGGTTATATGACAACTGTTAGCTGTCTCCTCCTCAATTAATCTGCATATATTTTGGACTCTTTGATCTTGGTGTTGTGTCATCTCATCCTGGCATTATGATCAGAGAGTTACCATGACTTCAAAATTATTTACAGCCACAAATTCAGCATTGCTAGTTTGGCAATGCTACAACATAAAGAAAAATCATGTTTCTCTACTGTATAATTCTTCTATGTTGATTGTGGTATATGAAAAGAGTATTTGATGGCGTAAGCATCGTTTTATCAAG
Organism: Cenchrus americanus; assembly: GCA_947561735.1. Taxonomy (NCBI): domain Eukaryota; kingdom Viridiplantae; phylum Streptophyta; class Magnoliopsida; order Poales; family Poaceae; genus Cenchrus; species Cenchrus americanus. The sequence continues at coordinate 2,679,896 of OX387240.1, read as the reverse complement.
TTAAGGAAATTCAATTTATCATTTTGCGTGTGTTTTCCAATAGTCACTTAGGTATACATGTTATTTGTTATCTGCTTGTTTTACTCGCCCATTGAATCAGATAGCTTACCAGATATTGAAAGCTACCTGTTTTTCTTTAACTAAGTACAGGATATGGGGTGATCAAGGACAAGCCGCGCTTGAGAATGCTAGCATATGCTTGCTTAACTGTGGCCCTACTGGAACTGAAGCATTGAAGAATCTTGTGCTTGGAGGAATAGGAAGTGTCACTGTTGTTGATGGCTCCAAAGTCGAAGCATCTGATCTCGGGAATAATTTTTTATGTAATTTCTTTGCTATGTGGATCTACCTGTTTGTATGAACTCGTCCTCCTGAAATTGACGGAACTCATATTCTTGAATTATTTTTAATGCAGTGGATGAAGGATGTTTGGGGCAACCAAGAGCTAAGTCCATATGTTCTTTCCTACAAGAGCTGAATGATGCTGTTAAAGCCAAGTTTGTTGAGGAGACTCCAGCGACTTTGATAGACACCAATCCTTCATTCTTTTCCCAGTTCACTGTCGTCATTGCTACTCAGGTGTGTTTTCCAGCCTACTTTAGAATGAATCACAAAACTGTGATTGCTCTGGTGGATTTGTTTCCCTGTAGACAGAATTTTTGGGTGTATGAGTAGTTATATGTTTTTTCTGTTAAAGATTGAATAAAATGATCGCGAGATGAGAATCAGTAAGAGGACTAGGGCTATTAGGAGGTTTGTAGATTCAGAGTAATACTACCAAAAATTGTAACTGTGGTAGCTTTTTTTTTGTTAGAATTGAGAAAGAAAGAAATGTCTTTGGGCATAAAATTTTTAGAGCTCTAAATCTGTGATGACCTTTCCAGTGGACTGAATCTGTTGAACATTGTGGATTGTTTCTCATATTGCATAGTATGTGCATCTTAATTGTCAAACTAGCAAATTTTTCAATGGCTGATTATTCAACCAGTTTCTTCTGGTTTTTTTACTGAAGCTAAATAAAGTTTTGTTGCTTTCCGAGCCCACAACTGGGCTTACTGTCCAGAAGCAAATATATTTACCGTACTACCTCCGTTTTCTTTTATTTGACGCCAGCTAAGTCAAATTTAAACTACGGAGCGTCAAATAAATAAGAATAGAGGGAGTGCTATTTACTAGCTTGCACGATTGTTTCTTTTAGCAATAGTTTTGTTCTGTTGATTAACAGTACTACTGTTCAATTATATGCTTAGGATTTTATCGTCACTTGTGCTCCGTGATAGTAGAGTTCCTCACTCTTCATTTAGAGTATTGGTGGCAAAATATGTGTGTGCACTGAACCCTCAAAATATTTTTTAAAATTCAATGCCATTTCATATATGTTGCAGCTTCCAGAGAGTTCATTACTGAAGCTAGATGATATCTGCAGAAAAGCAAATATCGTGTTGGTTGCAGCACGGTCATATGGTCTAACAGGTCTGGTCAGGGTCAGCGTCAAGGTAAATATACTTACATCCAAACTTTAGGGTCTACATGATTAATTATCATGACAACACAGTCACGGGTGGCAAGACTTGGCAATTTTGAAAACTGGGCCTTGTTGTATGGCTAGTTTCTATGCCACCCATACAAACTAACCTTGTCGGCAGGAATTCACAACAGAAGCAGTTTGGGAGGGTTGATAAATCTATTTGTTTGTTATTGGCCAGGAACACTGTGTCATAGAATCAAAACCAGACCACTTCTTGGATGACTTGCGCCTTCACAATCCATGGGCTGAACTCAAGCAGTAAGGATATATACATTCATTATAAACAATTGTATTTGTACACGAGCAATGTTATTGCTGACACTTCTACTATGCAGGTTCGCAAAATCAATTGACATAAATGATAAAGATCCTGTCGTGCACAAGCATACACCATACATTGTTATCCTTGTGAGGCTTGCAGAAAAATGGGCAGATGCACATGATGGTAATTTACCTTCAACTAGGCAAGAGAAAAGGGAGTTTAAGGTACATTATTTTCATTGCTGGCGAGCCAAAAAAAAAGTGTTTTTAAGGATTTGCACTGACTAAACTTTTCTCTTGTCAGGACCTGATCCGGGCCCATATGCTTAATTTAGATGAAGAAAATTACAAAGAAGCTGTGGAGTCTTCATATAAAGTCTCAGTCACTCCAGGATTCAGTAAGTTGCTTTTACGTCTCCTTATCCCTGCACAGTTTTAACAGGGTCCACTTATTCCTTCATTTGTACGATAGTTCACACTTTTGTGAATCAGTATGTATTGAAAATGTTCTTGACCCTAGTATTTTCTCTATTTACCTTAGCCACTTCTATCTATCTATCAAATATTTAGCTTAATTTTTTTTTGGATTTACATAATTACATCCATCCATACTTCATTTCTTGGATGTTTAGTATAACATGCAAGGAGCTTTAGTAGTTGATGGAAGATAGGACACTTTGTTTGATTGAAGATGTATTTATAACATTCTATTTGTATGTTTCAGCTACCATTTGTATGCTGTATGACATTCTAGTAAAGCAGCACCCAGCTGGTCCTTGGCACACTAGACAGTATGAAGCAAATGGTGGCTATGGGCTGGCTGAGATGACTTAATTAACATGCAAAATTTGTAGATATCATTTCTGATTATGTTACTTAGGGAACAATAATATATATCTTTCAAGTTCCCAAACTTTGTTGTATGGTTTTATGTTCTTATTGCTTTAGATGCACAAGTTCACTTGTACAAAATGGTGCATGCAACAGTACAAATATGCAGGTTCTGACATTGATTTCTGTTAGGTAATGAGATCCAGCAGATAATTGATGATAACTCCGCGGAAGTCAATTCATCTTCAACGGATTTCTGGATTTTAGTGGCTGCTTTGAAGGTATATATCATATTATGATTATAATGTACGGAATGTTGACTTTGTCAGCATATTCCATGATAGGCCATTCCATAAGAGTTAGCCACTATGCTTAAAAGTTCGTGTGGCTTCATTATGACTGGATGCTGATTCATTCGCTATGGATCTATTACCTGGCCTCCTTTGTTGTTGTTAAAAGCAGATAGTCTTTTTTTTCTTGGTATATATCTTACTGCCAGCTTTTAGTCTAGTTCGTGCCAACATCTGTTTCCATAAATGTAGTCAAGGTATCCTGAAAATATACGAATGACATTGCTTGGGTACCTCCTAGCTTTAGTTTGTGGACGTGCAGCCCTAGCTGAAATTGTGCTAAAATATCAGGCCATTAAAATAACCAAGGTGCCCTAAACTTAAAAACCTGAATACTGTGTGAGTCAGCTTTGGATTAGAAGGCTTCTAAGATGAACCTATGGTTTTCATTTGCTAAAGAAGTCCCGATTAGAGCACAGAGGCCAGTCCACAAATAGTCTTCATGGTTTCTGACTTTTCATAACTTGCACTGTTCTATATCTCTCTGATGCCAGGAATTTGTTGCAAATGAGGGCAATGGTGAGCTGCCTCTCGAGGGAACAATTCCTGACATGACTTCACTTACTGAGTCAGTTTCCTATAGCTGCTTCTGCCATCTTCAGATTCAGATTCTGTTACTCTAACTACATCATCTTTTTCTGTGTGAACTATTTAATGAATCTCTTTTGTGATCTTACAGGTATTATGTGAGCCTACAAAAGATTTACCAAGCTAAGGCTGAAGCTGACTGTCTTGCCATGGAGAATCGCGTAAAGGATATCTTGAGGCGGATTGGTAGAGATTCGGATTCTATTTCAAGGACATATATCAAAACATTTTGTAAAAATGCTAGAAAACTCAGGGTAAGCTTCTTTCTTCCGTTGTCATGTCTTGTAGCTTCTGTTTATGCAACTTGACATCTTACTGCATGATGCGCTCAACTGTGACTACTAGTACTCATTTTAGTGAAATCTGTTAATTTATTCATGCCAGAATGATAAATTGGATAGTAGGTGTTAATTTATTCAGTCCAGAATGATAAATTGGATATTAGGTGACTTTATTGATGTGTATAAAAGTTTTTTCTCACTGTCAAGTGAAAGAGGCATAAAAGTTTGTCATTGAGCCACATTTTACTACCTATGCATTGCCCATTGCATCTACCAGTAGTGTGAATAGATATAAAATTATTATTTTAATCTGGCTGTCTATTTCCAATGTCTAGGTCTGTAGATATCGTAGTATTGCGGAGGAATTTAGCTCTCCCATAGTCTCTGAGGTCCAAAGGTATTTCACCGATGAAGATTACAGGTCAGCAGCCATTGCACTGAATTTTCTGGTTCATGTCTTGTTTGTATTGTTTTTGTTAGTAAATGAAAGGAAGTGATATGCATGTTCCAGATTTGATGTTAGTACATGTATCACATTTCTGCGATTTGCCTTTTATGGTTTAATGTGTTTACTAGGCAATTCTGGGTTATTTTAGCGCTATCATTTCTGTGATGTATCACCATAACAGTTAAGACTTGTCGTTCTAGGATATGTTATCATTTCTTCAAAGATAAAAGAGAACATTTTTGAAACTGTCAAAACTGCGGTGCGAATACAGATTTTTACCATGAATATGATTGCGAACATCCAAAGCAGTTAATTTTATCTTTATAGTCATATTTAGTCATCTCACAAATCCTGGGTTTGAATATGTTTACAAACTATTGTCTGTTGCAATATCCACCTGGTGGTTTAAATTTTAATTATTTTCACTGAATTGTCCTCTCTAATGATGTCAAATGTGTTACTGCAGTTATGCAATGAATTTCTACATTCTACTACGTGCCGTTGACCGATTGGCTGCCAACTATAGTAGATTGCCTGGAATCTTCGACAGGTACTTGAGAAAAATGTTCATTTGCTATTGGTGAACATTATTATCTCACCTGTAGAGAAATGATTCTGTTTTTTATAATACTGATTATACACTGGATTCGATAGTGAAATTGATGAGGATATCCCTAGGCTGAAGACTGTTGCCGCTTCAGTGCTAAGTGAGATGGGCTTGAGCGGAGCATCCTTAACTGAAGATCTGATAGCTGAGATGTGCCGGTTTGGGGGCGCAGAGATTCATGCAGTGGCGGCTTTTATTGGTGGTGTCGCTTCCCAAGAAGTAATAAAGGTCTGTTATTGCTTGACTGAAATTATTAAGTGATATACTACTCTGTCCCAGAAAGAGTGTCGTCCGGGGAGCGTGTTTGTCTCACAAACACGGTTTTCTAGCGACACTCTTTCTGGGGCGGAGGGTGTACTCCTGATCATACATGGCGTGACTCCTTTATGCATGATTTCCTCCGATCCAAAATAGACACCGTTCCAGAATTTTACACAATTGAAAAGATTGGTAAAAGGCGTCTTGAATTCGTACGAGGATATACACTTGGGCATGATCTATTAATAATCATGTATTTGGAAATTGAAAAGGTATTGTTACTGATTGCTGTTCTTATTCCATCTTCCAGATGGTCACCAAACAGTTTGTGCCGTTGCGGGGAACATTTATATTCAACGGAATCGACCTCAAATCTCAAGTTCTGGAGCTATAACATGGTTATGGAGCGTTCCACCTGTTGGCGGCTTGATTTGAGTTGCCCCCAGATTTTGTGCCATGGCCTCGCAGTACAATGCAATCAGCTCGCTCTTGTACTTACCAAAAGGCGAGATTTGATGACGAAGAGCCAAATCTGCATGATAATTAGATGAGAGGCATTTTCGGCATGTAACTCTATATAATCTATATTGCTGTTTCTACCTTTGAGGAAAGGGAGAACGAGTTGTCGAAAAGTGGTAGGTGTTTAAGAATGCATCCTAAAAATCACTCTCCCTTCTCCGAGTATCCAGAGTGCTGTAATTTTCAATATATGTGATCTATGCAAGTGCGCAGCAAATTCCTATGTCGCGCGGGTCGTGCTGCAGTCGACCAGAGCAGTCACATTCCAAAATCGATGGGCTGTTACCCTGTAGTACACTGTTGTAGAGCATGGGGTTGTCACCGTCCAAAAAAAAAATGGAGCGGCACGTGGCGGTGGTTCCGTTGTCGGCTGAGCTGCCAGCGCTTTCATGGGGCGCACGTAGGCACCGACATCACTGTGCGTATGATCTCAGGTGTCCCGTCATCTGCCCTGCCGGACCACAAAAAAATCTGCAGCCAAATGGGCGGCCGGCACGGTTGGTGTCCCTTTCGCGACGACGCGCTTGCCTCCGAGGGAAGCGAAAGACGTGACAGCGAAACTTGGCTTGCTACGCCTACTGTACGTACACAGCCACACAGGCTACCTAGCTAGTTCGGTTAACTTCCAGCAGGTCGATCACAATCACGCTGTCGCTTCCTTCCTTCCGGTGACAAGCAAAGGACCAGAAGACCGACCACATCGGTCGGTCTTCAGCCTCAGCGGTTGTTTCATCTGTTTGCATGTGTATATCGCAAAGAATAACGTGTACACCCTCCGTCCCAAAATATTTCGCACTTTCGACTTTTACAGATCACATTTGACTGCCTTATTCAAAATATTTGCGAAAATACAAAAATAATAATGATATACTTAAAATATATCGACGATAAAATATGTCATAGCAAGATAAATAACGTTTTCACAAATTTCTCGAATAAGGCGAATGGTGAAAAGTGAACCACAAAAGTTAACAAGTGCAAATATTTTGGGGCCGGAGGGAAAGACGCACACAAACACAAGCTTAAAGCTATACGTATTTTTTTTATATCTATATAGCAATAACGCGTTCCCTGTTTTGGTTACTTCACGCTGGCGCGCCCAGTGGCCGTTGGTCGATAGCGTGCTACCAGCAGGGCACAAGCTGTCGTCTCGGCGAGTTCTCAGGATCATCGCCGTTAAGTTTGCTACAGCCGATGGTGTTCACAACGGGGTCACAGACGCGTACTGCGCGCGTACACACACGCGCGCGCGCGCGCGCGCAGAAGTAGTGTGTGGCTGATTCTTTGATTGATCGGATAAGGCAAGCAAACTAGCTAATTAAGCAAAGCAATGAGCTTCCCGACGAAGGAGCGAGGCTGGAGTAGGAGATATTTTGCCCTGCCACATTAATTTAATTCTGATTTAATCAGTACTACTGTCTTATCCCAGTAGTACAAGCAGAATTTTTCCCACAATCTGTGTGGGCCCAGCATTGGGCGCGGCCTGTCTTGTCGAGGAAGAATGCATTACTAGTACTACCTTTTACCGTGTTGGTCGACGGGAGGTCGAACGAAGCGTGCCTTCGTCCACAGGCTTACTGGTTTATTTTAAACTAATTTGCTTATTTATAAAATGACATGTATTTAAGAACGGAGGACTACACTTAACTAATTGTTACTCTGCTCGCTTTTGGCAATTGGCGCACCAGCACACCACGCACGTTTTCTGATCACGGGCGCGTACCCCATGACGTCATGCCGCATCAAGATTGTTTTCTGTCGACGAGTGGTTGTAGTACTACTACTACTTCTACTGTTACGTACAAGATTAGTTAATTTGGAAATGGCTGCGGGGCGGCGGCTTCCAGAACAGATCGAGCACCCCACAGACAGATCGCCGGCGGCCGGACGGGCCCGGCCTGGATGGTCAAGCAGGCCCGCACGCAGCCCCACCAGCGGCCAGCACGTCACGGCTGACTTGTCGACCACGCACGGGGGTAGCGTTGACAGTTCCAGTTTGTCTGCGATTAGTGTACTACCCCCCCTGCGTACTCCTGCATACCAGAAAGGGAAATTAAAAGTGGCGGCCGGGTGAAGTTGCAAAGCTAGAGCGGCGGCAGAGTCGTGCCCGCCACGTCGCCTGAGATGGAACGGATCGGATCGGATCGGATCGGAGTTGCCAAATGCCAAGTGCCAATGCGCGCAGCCAGCTAGCGAGCACGCAGCTGGCGCTGCAGCCGCACCCCGCCCTGCGCCGTCCCCCGTTCCGTCGGCAAATGCACGTACTAGGACGCCATCATCAGCTATACTGGCAGGGGTAGCACGCAGCAGCCGCGCGGGGGCGGGGCCGGGCCGCCGGAGTCGCCAGGCAAACGAAGAAGGCGTGCGTGTGCGTGTGCGTGTTGGACCGGCTCCATCCAGATGGAGCCCCCCCGGCTGGCTTCCAATTCCCGTCCCACCCCGTGACTGGAAAGGGAAGGGAAAGCGTAGCCCTCGCGGCACAGGGAATCAAGTAAGTATACGCGTGCGTATTGGCCGGAGGAGTACAAAGTCTGCACAACAGCTTCTACTTGCTGTGGACCGTACCGTGGACGATGCAAGATTTGTTTTAGATCATAGTATCGACGACTACCAGTACTTCTGGAATCCACGTCACGGCTCACGGCCAGTGTTAAAAAGTAGTATTACTAGTACCGTACGTACATAGTATTCAAAAGAAAGAATCAATGCGTCTCGATCTTTTCTTTTCGATTCGACCACGAGTGGCATCCGTTTCCGCTGACCGTCCGTCCACCCGTGCTTGAAATGTACGTACACCAGTAGAGCAAGAAAGACGACCGAGAACGTTCTGGACCCTTCTTCCACCAGGTCAGCACTCAGCAGCACACACCGGCCAGGATTTTATCGCAAGCCCATACGCATATACACGTACTACGCCGTCCGTCCCCATCCCGTCCGGAATTACGTACCAATTGCTCTCCTTCCCACTCCCATCACCCACCTCCGCTCGTTTTGCTGCTTCCAGCCAGGGCCAGTCCAGGTAAACAAACAAACCAATAAAGAAACAAACCGGCGGCCGCCGAACCCGGGGTGGGGGGGGGGGGGGGGGGGGGGGGGGGGCGGCGGCGTCGTTGCCCCCGCGGCTAAGCAAGCGCAATCACAGGAAGAGGGAGCACCGGCCGCCACGCGCACGCCGCTCGCTCAGCCCACCTGCGCGCCGCCTGCCGTGTCGTGTGCTCTGCAGCCGCACGCACCACCACCACCACACGTCCGTCCGGCCCCATCCATCCATCCATATCCGAGGACTCGCATATCGATCGCCCCAGGACTAACTACTAGGCGCCCAGCCGTCCACGTCGCGACGCGGCGCCGCGCGTTCCGGTCCGGTGCCTTCCCCCGATTGGTCGGTCCCCCCACTCCACGTCACCCCCTCCTCACGTCTTTTTTTTTTTTTGAACACCCCCCTCCTCACGTCGGTCACCAACTTGGCGCACACGTAAGCCCCCCCGCACCGCACCGCCTCTCCTCCCCGGCCGCGCAGCCAGAGCCAGCACAACCTATATAACCGCTCGCGACTCCACCATCCCCTTTGTTCCCGTTCCCCTCCTCGTCTCGGCTCTCACCCAGAAACACACCTCTGCACATCAACAACAAGCAAGCAGCCAATAATCCTCTCGAGATGAAGCACCCGCGAGACCATCACCAGGAGGAGGTGTCGCTGGCGCTGGCGCTGTCGCTGTCGCTGAGCACGACCACGGCGGACTCGTCCTCCGCCGCCACCGCCGCCACCACCTCCTCAGACTCCGCCGCCACCGCGGGGTACTCCTCCCCGGCGGCGCCGTCGGCGGCGGCGGCGGCGGCGCCCAACAACAACAGCAGCAGCAGCAGCAGCAAGCGGGCGCGGCGGCGGAGGGGGCCGGTGGTGGCGACGTCGGGGGAGGGGGAGTTCGTCTGCAAGACGTGCGGCCGGGCCTTCACCTCGTTCCAGGCGCTCGGCGGCCACCGGACCAGCCACCTCCGCGGCCGACACGGCCTCGACCTCGGCGTCGGCGCCAGGGCGCTCAAGCACCACAAGGCTGCGGCGGCTGCGGCGGCGGCCGCTGCCGATGCCAACAATAGTTACAAGGGCGGCGGCGGCCAGCAGCAGAAGCGGCCGCAGCAGCACGAGTGCCACATCTGCGGGCAGGGCTTCGAGACGGGCCAGGCGCTCGGCGGCCACATGAGGAGGCACCGCGAGGAGATGGGCGCCGCCGAGGCCGCCGACGCCTGGGTCTGGCGCACCGTCGCGCGCCTACCGGCCGGGGAGGAGCTCGAGGTCCCCCGCGCCGCCGCCGCCGCCGTCGCCGCCGCCGAGCCGCCCGTCTTGCTCGAGCTCTTCGCCTAGGATTGATTCGGTAGATCATTCATCGCGCTCGCGCGCGCGCGCCTGATTATTTGGGCTGACGCAGTTTCATGTGTAAATGATGACGATGATATTGTTGTTTGGTCCTGTTCGATTAGATCTCTAGGAAAATTTAATTTGATGAGAAACAGCTGATAGGATGGTGTTGGCTTTTGTAAGTAACGCGCTACTAGGAGTTTTGGTTGATCGTTAGGGTTCGATTGATTTCAGATGTCATAGAGCTGATGATTCCATCACGATTCTTTGGTTCAGATATACATATAGTATATGTTGTTCATCATCTGTAATGCAAAAAAAAAAACTGCTGTTGGAGTCAGAAATTCCCCTCGGTCGGTTGTTGAATGATCGATCTGTGTACTAGCTGTTGTTGTTCATATGCTTGTTTTTGGAGGAGAATTCACCATCTGTTCTTTCTCTTCCCGCAAATTAAATGCGTTGTGCCAGCTACATATTGATATCAAAACAAATAAGCAGATCGATGCTGAAAAATTTACCCCACAAGCCAAGCAGTCATGTTCTTCATCAGAGATGAAGCACGTTCTTAAATTAATTAAATACTGGTCCGCTATATGTCCCCTTTAATTCGCAGCATCAGTTTGGGGGGAAAATGTATGCATGCAACTAAAAGAGAGGGTAGAATCCAAGCATGACTTTTGGGTTATGCAACCAGCTTAATTGCATCCGGGAATTTGACGCCTTTCTTTGGGGTTGGGGGATCGTCGTCGGCAGATGCAGCATGCTGCCTCGCTCGACAACACCAAACGTGGACTGCACGTAGTAGTAGTACGCTCGTACTAGAAACTCACTGTTTCCCGGTCCCTCCTCGCCTCTGCAGCAAGTCACCGGTTGGGCCCGGCGGGCAGGTACGATGAATCTTACAGCTGCTGAGATGCATGGATGAGGATGACGCCACCTCCTGGGCTAGCTAGCTAGCTAGTTTCTTCGCGCGCGGTATACGGCGCACGACCTATGCAATGCAATGCAATCGATCCCCGGTGACAGCCAGCCACGTCCTTTTCAGCTGATAAATTTTCTTCCAACTACTAACCTTGATACTAAGTAATTAATATCGATGACTTGGATGATTATCTCCTTGCTCCGATATTTCTCCTTGGAAATATCAAGGGATGATGTGATTAATGCCCCGTGTGAAATGCCCACACGTACGATAGATGATGAATCGTATCCATGGATCGGAGCGGCCACCGCCTTGCCAATTCGACACGTGGCACGTATTATAGGTCCTAGAGTCTTTAGGTCCTCCTGTCAGGGAGTACTGTACGTGGATGATGCAAATACATCGATCGGCAGTGAAGAGAAACTACGAGGAGAGAGAGGTCGAGCGGCAGTAGAACAGGAGGAAATCTCGATGCTAGTACTAGTACTACTACCAGTATCACGAAACGTGCTCCCCCGTACGTTCACACACGCGCGCGTGGCCGTCGTGCGGAAAAATACTATAGACTTGGCATGAAAGTTTGAGGTAGCACAACACACAGCTCAAGCATGACGCTGCTTGCTGTTCATCCTTCTTGTCGCCCAAGACTGGTTTGACCCGACCCCTCCGCGCGCGCGGCGTCAAAGATACGGATCGGAGCGAGCTCGATCGTGGTGTGTGTCTCACCGCCCGCGGCCCCAGGAGGAGGGCGGAGGGGGGGCTACGACACGACGACCAGTCTCCCTCTCCCTCCCTTCCGGTGGCTGGTGACCGGTGCGTGAGTGGATAGAACCGCAAGCGCGTGCATCACCGTGGGCCCCACCACGGCTTCTTCTTTTCCTTAACACCGTCAGCTTCCGTCTGGACGCGTCGTCCGTCCTTCCTTCCTTCCGCTCCCGCGGTCTCCCGTTCCCGCGCTCCCCACGGCCGGCCGAGCGCGTGTTAACGGGAAGGTTCCCGTCCTTTTCCGTCCCCGTCTTTTCGGACCGTTCCAGACGGGGAAGAGTCGCGCCGTGGGGACGACGCGGCTGCGCTGGTTCGTTCCCTTCCCTTCCGTTCCACCGCTGCCTGCCGCCACGGCCTCGCGCTCGGGATGCCCACGGCGGCGGCGACCACCCCGCCGGCGAAGCAGCAGGGTGCCGCAGGCGCCGCTGCCAGCGAGGACCCCAAGGCGCCGCCGCATGCCGCCGCCTCCAGCCACCAGTGCCACGTCTGCGGGCTCGGGTTCGAGATGGGGCAGGCGCTCGGCGGACACATGCGGCGGCACCGCGAGGAGGCCGCCGCCGCGGCGCAGGCGCCTCCGCCCGTCCTCCTCCAGCTCTTCGTGTAGACCTCATCATTTTAGCTATAGCCCGTACACGCAGACGTGTCATTAGAGTACTAGTTCTTAGCATCTGTGTCCGATCATTCTTTGTAGCACATTCATTGACATTTCCCGGGGCATGCTGCCCCGTTCATTCCTTCGTTCATTTATATATGATACATGTATACAGGCTATTCACTGATTCATCCTAAATTATTATATAGTGAGTCTGTTTTTTTTTAAAAAAAATTGTGCTAGAATGCATCTGATCATCTGTCTCGCTTGATGTCCTTGTAGAACAGTATTTGTAGAGCAACAGTATGTGTAGAATCAATGAACAGGTGGCTCATTTGTTAGCCACATCGAGTGAGCTTGCTGCTTATTCTATCTACTAGCAATATATTCGTATATGTATACTATGTGCCATTGTAAAATCTGAAACATTGTTTGATCCAACCTGAGTGCTTGGAGGAACATTCGAGGTGCCAGTTCTGGCCAAAACAACGGATCTGAAACATTGTTTGATCCAACCTTAGGTGTCAAATCTTTTGGGCCGTATACTCGTAGTCGCAGGCCCGTTCGGCGGCAGAGAGGCACGGCACAAGTTTCCTTTCTCCCCCTTCCGTGCGTGTGCCCGCGGCGGCAACGCTGTTGACACTCCTCTCCGACACGTACGGAGGAGAAGACGGCGCAGGGGTCACGCGATTTCTGTTCCGACTCCGCCGCCAACCACGCAGACGACACGATCACACACACGCGACGCACCCTGATCAAGCTGCCGACGTGCCGAGGCCTCCTTCTGCCTATCGATCGATCCGATCCATCGCCGGATCGCCGCCCCCCTCCCTCCCACGCGACTGACAGATGTCGTGACGAACGGGCCGCGCGTCGATCGCTGCATCACCGGATCGAGGCGGCAGGGCACACGCACTCACTGCTGGCCGGTGTCTTTGTACCCAACCCAAATCAAACGGAGCGAAACAAAAAAAAGAGTCGTACGTGTGGCGGCAACGAACGCGCGCGCGCGCGCCGGCGCCGACCGCTAGCACCAGCGGAACTCAATCCGGCTTATCCCAGCTGCCACATACAGTAAACGATCATTATCCGGAAGTCAGTCAGCCTCTAGCCCCCTTTCAGCGATCATCATCCTAACGTGTAGTACACTTTCCTCCTCTTCCGGTCTGCTACTTGTTCGATGGGGCCATCTTCTCGACGCGGCCATTCTGCGGCTAAGACTAAAGTCGGTCTGCTAATCTCTAAATACTGGATCGCTGTTAATCTCCTTGCTGTGTGAGTGCTGCCGTGCTTGCTAATCTTTTTCCCTTTTTGTTTTGGCTGGCTCAACCAAAAAAAAAAATCTGCAGGTCCGCGCGGCCCGCTCGGCTCCCCTGGACTTTCCTCGCTCGATTCATCCGGTTGCCGGCCCACCAAAACGGATGATGGCAGATGCAGATCGCGGGATCCCCTAAAAAAAAATGCACCAGATCGAAGGAGCACGACGACGCGCCTCAAGCGGGCAGGCGTGCCGAGGCCTTTCGTCCTCGCCGTGTCACCGGCCGGCCTGCATCACCCACCGCCCAGACGCGCGTCCGCGGTCTTCGGCCGTGGCCCGCATGGGGCGCGCGCGGCGCTTTGCCCTGTCGGCCGTGATGGAGCCGCCCAAATCCATCAGCCCCCGGCCGACCACCTCCCTCTCACAGTCTCACCGTCCAGGAACAACGCACGTCGCCGCTGCACTATCACCGGCCGGAGAGGCGGTAGGCACGCCCTGCGCGCCCCGGCCGGTGTCCGTCCGTCTGAGCTGGAACTGCCGAACCCAAATCATTCAAACCAGAGTGCAACAGAGAGTCGGAGCGGCGATCGAGAAGAACACGTACGCACGCGTACATACGTTGCGCCGACGACTGATGCCCACCCAACTCGATCGATCAATTATTCATCCCGCTGCTAGCTGCCACGTAAACACGCGTCTAGAACACTCTGATCAGGCATCTGCAGCCTCCGCGGTGCGCCCACGCGTACACCTTACCCTCTCGTTCCTCTCCCTAATTTACTTCCTCGACGGAGACACCTTGTCAAGATCATCTTGACACGGCCGGCGTGTCCACCAGCTACTATTAAAAGCAGACGAAGAACCAGCTCACCCTGCAATGCAATCGTTCAATCCCCGGCCGGCCAACATCCACCCATCCATATCTGAACCCATTCCGAGCTGAATTTCCTCAGCAGCTCAATCTGCAACTCGGCCAGCTCCGACGAGGATCATCACCGATTCACCAGGCAGACAGACAGACAGACAGCATGGTGCGTACTGTACTCTGACACTTGTTGATTTCGAACCATGCGACAGTTTGCTGCTGCGGCCAGGTTAATTTATTTCCTTGAGGGGCTCTAACGATGATCGATGGGCACACATATGAGCAGGCGAACGCGGCGTCCGGCGTGGCGGTGGCGGACGAGTGCGTGGCGCGGTTCCAGGAGCTGCGCACGGCCCGCGCCCACCGCTTCGTGGTGTTCAAGGTCGACGACTCCCAGCAGCGGGTGGTGGTGGACAAGGTGGGCGACCGCGACGCCGGCTTCGGCGACCTCACCGCCAGCCTCCCCGCCGACGACTGCCGCTACGCGGTCTACGACCACGACTTCACCGTCGGGGACGCCACGGCCGCCGCCGGGGGAGGAGTAGGCGAGGCGCCCCGCAGCAAGATCTTCTTCGTGTCGTGGTCGCCGGCGGCGGCGGACGTCAGGAGCAAGATGGTGCACGCCAGCTCCTGCGAGGGGTTCAAGAAGGAGCTGGACGGCGTGCAGATCGACGTGCAGGCCACCGACCCCAGCGAGCTCACCCTCGACGTCCTCAACGACCACGTCATCTCCTAACCCAATCGAACCGAATGGGATACGCGGCGTACGTGTGTGTATTTCGTACTATACACGGCGTGTGTACAATACAAGATGCGTGCGTGTGTGTGTGTGTGCATGGACGTATATTATTACAGGCCGGGTTGCCTGAGTCCTCTTTGCAGCATCATTACTGTCGTGTTTGGATTGTTGTTTCCTGTGGAATTGTAGCAACGTTGCTGCTGCAGTGCTGCTGTTACGCGTGCACGAATAATTGATGGTTGGGCTTGGCCTTTTGCTCGATCAAATGCACACTGTCACCTCTCTATCTAACCCTGGTCGGTCGTCTGGTCTCTTTTATCGAACTGATGTGTGGCTGCACGTGGTGTCCAGGCTACAGAACAGCAAGTTCTCGCATCTAACCATCGTGTTGCTTTCCCTCTGCATGCTGCTAATGCTCTCACAGATCAGATCACCAGCGCGCATGATTAATGCTGCTGCTTGGACATCTCACAAATCACAAGAGCGCGACACGATCGCTGAGCGGCCGAAAGAAATAATTAAACAAGGGCGGATAAGGCCCCGGCGCCACGGCCTACGGTCGGTGTCCATGGATGCTCGGATGCTTGCCCCTTTTCTTTCTCTCGATCCCGCTGATATTTTCTCCAGCCACCGAAATCCCTTTCGCCAACAAACAGCCTGTTCGGTTGGCTGGTGGCTGATGGGCGAATCTTGGTTTGTTACGAGAGAAAGATCTTACTACTTTGCATTGCACGGTGGTTGTTGGTGGGGCCACGGTTTGTTCACGAGATAAAAGATCTTTTTGCCAGTGGTGATAAAGCCAAAGCGAATGACAGGCTGAAAGAGTGCGCGAGGAAAAAGAGGAGAGAATCTCACACAAAGAATAAATAAAATGGAAAAAAAGAGGGAGCTCGCACAGCGAAATCGCACTGCGACGCTGCGTTGTGCCATGATGTACGTTCACGTGCTACCCTACGGCAGCAACCACGAACCGCCCGTGTTCTTTTCTTTCTAGTGCCTGTGAAAAACATTCCAGTACCACCGCCGATTTTCTTTTTACCAAGAGGAGGGCAAAAAAAAATCATTTTCAGTACGTACGTACTAACGTACGTACGTGAAGTTTCCTTGGCGACAGCATACGCCGAGCTGACGTGTCACCCATCCCAGCCGTCGGCCCACCGATCCGACGACCGCGGAGCAACGAGCGCCGCGAGCCCAGCCCACCCACACCCACACCCACCCCCGCCCGACGGCACCACCACCCCGCAGCACGCGGTGTGGAAAACCCGGCGACCACATCAAAACGCGCCCCGGAGACTGGTCACTCGGCCCAGCCCCCCCTCCTCTCGCTTCCTTTCCCCTCCTCGCTTCGCTTGCTCGCTCCCTCGCTCGCGCAGCGGATTCCATCCTCCGCCACCACCGCCGCCGCGGCCTCCCCGGCTTCGGAACTCGCCCGAGATGGTAAGACCGACCCCCCCCCCCCCCCCCCCGCCTGCCTCCCCTCCGCGCTCCGGTTCCCGCAGATCGGTGCTGGCCGGTGGCCCGATCCGCGGTCGATTTCGGGTTTCTTTCTGTTCGCACGGTGCAGTAGCGTAGGGTAGTGGCTAGATGCGTCGGATCTAGTTGGGTTAGATGGGGATCGAGGTCGTCTCGGTCGGGAATTCTGCTCGGATCAACTGGTTCCGTGTGCGGTGTGTGGGGAGCGATTGGGAGGAGCGGAAGCTCGGGGGACGGGTTGACGGCGGGGTTCCGCTCGCCGTCTTTTAGATTTGGAAGATGTCGGGAGTTTCCGTCTACCTCTAGCGTGGGGTCCGCGTGTGGTGCGCGGCGCTTCGGATCCGCGGATGTACGGACTGCCCCGGGTGAAATCGAATATTGTTAGATCCAAGTTCCGCGAGATGGGCTGGGGGCGCGGAATCTTAGCTGATCTGCGTCTGATCGCCTCATTAGACCGTATAATCGCGAGACTTCCACCTACTTAGCGTGCGGAATCCAGGGGCGACCAGCCGTCGCGTTATCCTGTTGGTTCTGGTGTGGATCTGTTCTCTTGACTGTAGGCTGCAGTCGCACACTAGCGCTGCCATTGCACATTGACCATGAGCTGGGCAGTCGTGCTGGAGTCTCTAGCATTGTTAGTAAATGAACTCTGCTTCTGAGTTGTCTCCTGAGAAATGCCTTTCTTTTTTCTAGAGATTTCTAGCACTCCATACTCAAGGCCATGGACTTGAATTGTATCATAGTGGTAGTATTTGTACTCGTTCAATTCCAGCCTGGTCTAGGATACTAGGGGGCAGTTGGCTCTGCCATGCGAAAAAATAAAATCAGTGGAAGCAACCACCTTTCTTGAATTACAAGTTCAGTACCACTTTGAATCGACATCCATGCCGTATTGCCTTTCAGCAATGATGGTGTCTGTGCTCGCAGGCAAACGCAAGATCAGGAGTCGCGGTGAATGATGAGTGCATGCTGAAGTTCGGCGAGCTGCAGTCCAAGAGGCTGCACCGTTTCATCACTTACAAGCTGGACAACAACTACAAGGAGATTGTTGTGGACCAGGTTGGGGACCGTGGCGCCAGCTACGAGGATTTCACCAACAGCCTACCTGAAAATGACTGCCGATACGCCATCTATGATTTCGACTTCGTTACTGCAGAGGATGTCCAAAAGAGCAGGATCTTCTATATCCTATGGTATTGCTTTCCTACTCCCCTGTGTTTGCACTCCTTGTCATCTGTGCTTGCTGCGAAGCTGCTCACCCATGAGAACATTACTTTTGAATTGCAAGGTCCCCAGCCACCGCCAAGATTAGGAGCAAGATGCTTTACGCCAGCTCAAACCAAGTATTCAAGAATGGGCTCAATGGCATTCAGGTGGAGCTGCAGGCTACCGATGCTAGTGAAATCAGCCTTGATGAGATCAAGGATCGAGCAAAATAGGCGTCGTCTATGCGTTTCAGAGATCCCGCATCGTGGACTCGTGCCTACTACTGTGGATTTGTATGCCATTATAGACTTGGTGCTATGAAAGACCGCTTGATGATTTATGGGTTTGTTGCTGTGTAAAAAGATCCTCATGGCTTTCCACAAGACCATGAAGGTTTGGATCTGCCATGTACTTCCTTGTTGTCTGCCAAATTATGTATGGACTATGCCACTATGGGCATGTGTTTCGCTGTTCCAAGTTACTAAAATAAGTAATCGATATGTTCCCTACTTATGATTCTGAGAGGATTGCCTGGATGTTGGAGAAGCTTGACTTGTTCAGCAGAATTTCTACTGCTGCAGTGCTGGCGTGCTGCTTTGTACAAACTGTAGTGATGCAAAACTTCTACTTCAGCAAAATTTTCACTGCCGCAGTGCTGTGCTGCTATCTACAAACTGTAGTGTTGACGCAAAGCTTCTTCGCCAAACCAATAAAAAAATAGCGTCGTTCTCGCCCGTGCACTGTGACACAAAAAAAGGACCACAAAACAAAAATGGCGTCGCCCGGACTCGAACCGGAGACCTTCAGTGTGTTAGACTGACGTGATAACCAACTACACCACGACACCTTGGTGATTATGATTCATCAAAAGGGCCATATTTTCTCTTAACCCCACCGTGATCTCAGATTCCACTGATCTACTACCCTGCTCGCTGCATTTGTACAAAGATTAATGCGCATCAATACATCTCGGAGCATGTCTCAGATATGCAGCTAGATCATCAATACATCTCGGAGCATGTCTCAGATATGCAGCTAGATCTAGTATACGGGTACGGGTAGGAAGCAACTGTAGAGTGCAGTTGAGTCACTAACACATGGGACCAGACCCTCCTGTCGGTGACCCAAAACTGCCCTCACTGCAGAGGAGCCCGTCATACCGGTAGGGGTAACCATAAAAAAAACAGACAACATATACGTGAAGAAGAGTCAAGTGTCAACCTGCCAAGCAATCTGTTGCCCAGAGCCCCAGATCAAACCATCAATATCACCATAAGAATTTCACAGCAATACATGAAACGTCGACACACGATTAGGGTGAAGCGAAACATGGTGACTTGGTGAGGCGATCGAAAACACAAAACACAGATGGAGCATGAGTGCATGACTTGGACCTCGCAATTTTTCACATGAAATGGTACATCACTGTTTAGTGCACGAAGGGCTATATCCTGATATAAAAAAAGGAAAAAGGTTACACCCAAAATACATCCCACAGAACCTCATCTCGCATGGTCAGAGCAGAAACACCCAAGAAAAACTGTCCAGTGTTCGTTAGGAACAAATGAAACAACATGAAATTCAACCATGAAACCAGTGGAGCCCTTGAGAACAAATCCTGGTTAATGGTTTTCACTACTTTTCAGAACCGGCGGAGACCGCGATTGAACATCCTGGCTGACGGGCACTCATACGACATGTGCCCCCTCCCACCGCATGTGTCGCAGATGATGGTTGCCATGCAGTTGCGACTGATGTGTCCTGACTGGCCACAGATGCGGCAGAGGATATCACGGAACGGGCCTCCTTGTATCTCTGAAGCCAGAGTCGTCTTCGGACAGCTGCGGGCTACATGACCAGAGACATTGCACAGGTTGCAAACTGGGTCGTTCTTGCACTCCCGAGCTATGTGCCCAGGTTGACGGCAGTTGTTGCAGGCCCGTTCATTGGTGCAGTCAACAGCAATATGGCCTGGCTTAAAACAATTGTTGCATAGCTTAATGTTAGACCCTGAAGTAGGGCAATCTCGCGCCAAATGACCCGTTTTATTGCATGTGTGGCACAGGGCCTCATTCTTGCACTCGGTGGCTATGTGTCCAGATTCCTTGCAGTTCCAGCAAACAGTTGCTGAGGTGCATTCTGCAGCGAAGTGGCTATTGAAACAAAAAAAAGGAGCACAGTTACAGTTCAGTTTAAACAAATACTTGTATCTGATAGATGAAATATAGCATCTAGAAATAAGAAAAATGATGCTCTCTACAATAATTCTAATGATGCTCTCTACAATAATAAGAGATAAATGCATCCTGTTTCCAACAAAAAGTAGAATGAGTGCAGCTATATGAATAGTTTAGCTGATTAATTTACCCTGGAAGATTACAGTTATTGCATGTAGCCGCAGATGGGCAATCCTTAGCATAGTGTCCAGGTCTCCGGCAGTTCTTGCACATAAAATCCCTGCAAAATCATTCATGTTAAACATGTCTCTTTTTCAATCTAATGCTGGAATATGAACAAAAAACACACCAACATAACTACATACAAAGGGCAAAATCATGTTTCAATTAGTGGGAAATGTGGGTGTACACTCCCAACACAAGTTCAAGTCCTCTTCACCTCAAATTGTTCCTCCTTGGTTAGTTCCCTTCCCCAGTACCCCACCCCAATAGGTTATCGTGGTAGGGAATATCCTTTTCCCAGTGGAGACCATGTTGTGTCCAAAGAAACACTGCACCTTTTGGGCTTATGAGGTGGTACCGTACACCTTAGTAGATTTATCACCATTCACAAACACAAATAACACCACGCATCTTTAAAATAACACAGTTCAGTGGGGAAAACATGTGACAGTAGAATAATTACAAGCCAGTTAGGTAATAAGAAAGTATGGAATTTCAGGACCACTGATGCATTCATGGTATTTCAGTAAGCCCGTGGTTACCAGAAATGTATCCTGAAGCGGATTTCAACCCCTTATAGTGAAGTGCTGTCCAAGCAAGATAACAGACAATTCCAGGTTTCCTTAAACAGTAGTTTCTTGCCTACGAGTTACAAATTTACTTAGCCCCAATGCTCTGTTGGCAGAAACACCATTAAGAACATCTCTACCTAAATCATAGTTCTGTCTTTCTAGATTACAGACACCAGTTCACTCTGATGTTCATGAACTGTGCCATTATAGAAGTGCAATTATCATGCTAAAAGGATTTTGAACTTTAGTGTTTGATAGCACACCCCTATAAATACTTCATGTTTCCTTCAAACAAATAAACTACTGCACCTTTCTTAGATGTTCTCTCATGATATAGCAATCATTTACTTAACGGGAGAAAAAGGAACAGGACATGGAAGCAGATCAAATAGTGTTTCTGAAATAGAACTATCCTCCACATATCTATTGGAACCAAGGAACAGAAAATGAGCAAATAAAAATGTACATCATCTGTGAAGCAACCATTCATTTTGTTTCCTTTCAGAACTGATTCAAGATTTTTCCTGGATATGCATGCGCTACTTGCACGGTTTATTTTTGACAGAACTATTGGGATATTGGAACATACGATCGAACATTTTATTTTATGAGCAATGGTGTAACTGTGTAAGCTTGACATGTCATGAGCAAACTATATTGTAAAAGGGTGGCATTAGATACACTACTGGAGATAGGTGGAGAAACTTTATCCATGAACAGAGTGCTGATATTGGCATTATAGTGATACTCATGTAACAAAAGTACAAAATGTAGATCTCTGTCAGCACAAGATCAATTGCAGGGAAGTTATAGAACAAAAGACATCACTCGAGAGCACACCTGTGGCCACGTCGTTCTCTGCGACGGTATGGACTGCGGCTCCTGCTGCGACTGCGGCGGGGTGCACGCTCACTGCGCAACCTATCTCTTCGCCTAGGACTGCGGCTCCTGCTTCTGCTGCGACTGCGGCTCCTGCTCTTGCTTCTTGATGGACTCATCGAAACTAACCCTAATGTAAGAACTTCAAAAGGAACTTTCAACAGCCAGCCCCCGGAGTATTTACAGAAGAGAAATGTGTAACAATCAGAACTTGTAAAAGTAATGGAAAACCGAATGCCTATCCCCTTACAGCAAGACCTAACCAAAGAAACAAATAGCTCACAAATAGCCCTGTGGGAATTTCGAATCTACACTCACTGCGAAGAGGGAGATAAGAGAGAGAGAAAAACGACAGCTCTGTCACCCATCACCAGCAACCAAAGCATCTCAGTAGTCAGTCAATAAACGGCATCAAGACCTCTAATAAACCTAATAAAAACTTAAAAGAGTTGTGAGGCAACCCCCTTCCCCAATTGTTGATCGATGGCAACCAAACACCTTGACTTCACCCAACAAAAGCTCCCAAATGGTACATAGCACAAAAACGAGCGAGAAATTTAATCCCAAGGGTCACAAACAGTACCTCTCGAGGACTCATCCCGACCAAAAAGAACACTAGAATCAGTCGTGCCTACTGCCTAGGGAGGAAAAAAAATACGAACGAAATCGAATCGTAGAAGCCAAGCTGAGGAGAGGGCGAACCCACGGGAGCCTCCGGGCGGAAGCGGATCGGGCAGAATGGAGGTGGCCTGGCGCGCGCGCGAACCCTAGTTTGGGTCGCTCGAGGAGGAAGCCGGCGGCGAGGTGGCGGAGGCGGACAGCGGAAGCAGCAGCTTCCTGCTGTGGTGTGCGGGTGTGCCTGCCTGCCTACGAGGATCTCGCGTTTCAGGTTTCACCACCACGCACGCGGTGCTCATTCTCAGTACGCGGGTTGGGTCAGGCCGGTCCGGGATTGAGCCCATCATCAATTCATCATGACCGGGTTTGGTATAACCATGGGCCAATATGGTCATGGACTCCCCGGGCCTCATGTGGGCTTGGGCTTCATCAATGATCTCTTTTAAAGTGCACACGTGCGAAGGAGTAACACGCACGTATCAAGAGCCGATATCTCTACTACTAAAAAAGAGTGAAAGTAAGGCACAATTCCATCGGTTCACCTTTGCCCTCCACCTCCGCGCCTTCACCCGTCCCGCGCCTTCACCTCGCACGGTCGCCCCCCCCCCCCACACACACATTTTTTTTCTCTCCCGTAACCACCCACGCCGCCTACTCCGTCGACCGGATCGGCGGTCGGGCGACGACCGCCCGCGCCGGCGCCGGCCGGCCGCGATTGGTCGCCGCCGCCGCCTTCTAACCCGTGCGTCCGCCCCCTCCCTCGCTCTTTTTCTCTCGCATCGCCCCTCCCCGCACCGGCGTCGTCTCCTCCCTCCTACCCCTTGCCCTCGACGTCGCCCCGGGTCCGGCCGCGCGCCTCCCGGTGTCCGCCGCCGCCGCCCCTTCCCCCCCGCCGGAGGCCGGCGTGCTTCTCGCGCCGCCGTGGCCACCACCGTCCGCTCGCCCCATCCCGTGGACGCCGCCCCCACCTCCAACCTCGCTCACGCCCACGGACGCGGATCCCGATGCCATGGACACGGCCTTCCACTTGCCCCCTCCCCCCCGGTTTTTTTCCTACGTGATGCAGCGCCGGCGTAGATGGTGGAGCAGGCGGCCGCATCCTTGCCCCTGCGCCTGCTCCCCCATTCCCCTGCGCCCCCGCTCCCCATCCTCACCGTCCTCCGCCGCTACCCTCTCGTCCTCAACTTGCTACGTCATCGCCCAACGCGAGCAGATGGTTGCTCGAGATCCATTTTTTCCGCTGACGACCGTGGACTGGCGTGGCAGATCTCCCTCTCGGTGGAATTTTGTCTAGCAACCACCAATTGGAGTTCCCCGTGGTTCCTGATCAAAGGCCCCGACTGTTGTCGATCCACTGCATAACTTGATGAAGGTATAGCTCATTTCTCCCCCCGTATGATTGGCACCATTGCATAGAGTTCTCCTCGTTATTGGTAGCAGCATGCGAGCCTCTCCGCTTATCATGTACGGGGTAGTGTACACTTCATTTTATTAAGCACATTTGGAATTGTTGTGTCAGCATGACCATGTTAATGCTAACTCTACATGTCTGAATCTCTTACTGAATGCTGACACTCTTGCATATCCCTGATTTTGAGATTATATACATAGCATCGCTGATAAGTCGCTTAGCAATCTGACGTGGATACTCCATAATGTAGATCCTTAACAAAGCTGGTGCAACTACAATTTCTTGACGATCTATCATTTGTTGCAGGTATTCTTTTCCTAATTTTTTTATGCATGTCGATTGCTTGTTCACGCAATTGGATACATCGATCTACCATAGTATAGTGACCTTGAGTCCAATAACTGTTTGTGAAGAAATAGAATCTGCTGATGTGTACGGAATCGGGCCACATGATGGTTTTATGTAAGTAGAAGTCGCTTATGGTGTCATGTGTATGCATGGTGAATTTTGGCCAGCATTCACCTCGGCTTAACTACATAAGTTCGCAAATATATAGTGATCAATTGGCTGTTTTTTACTCAATATAGCATGAAATTTGAGAATCTTAAATTAATTGCTAAATCCGACTTAGAAGACATTTTACCTTTGGTACATCCCTAAATTGATGTGCCATTTGTATCACATATATTATAAGTTTATTTAAATATAAACTCATGATGGCTGATTGGCTAAGCTAAGGAAGGTGAAACTTAATCTGAAGACCCTTGCATGTTTATCTATGCTTAATAGTTGTCCATCCTAACTTAATGCGTGGTTAATCTGATTTTATCAATTTGGGTACGTCAAAGCAATATTGATACTCGCTACACTATCGACTTGCATCGATTCATCCGGTGTTGTAACATAGTTCTAATATCCGAACTCCGAGAATCTCAAAATGATGGATGATGCATCTATGTATATCAGTATATGCATATGTCTCCCTTGTTTCAAGTTTGCCCTGCACCTTTCTTTGTAGGATGTCGACACCCAAAGATCCTGCAGTGGCAGAGATAGATGTTGAGAACAACCTGAAGAGGAAGCTATCTAATATAGGGTGAGAGTGAGGATGACTCTGTGATCCAAACGACATGAACACGGTCTCCAAACGACAAGAACAAGGTCAAGTGTCTTCTTTGTGACCATGAGAGCACAACAAGTATTAATTATTTCAAGCAATATCCGGCTTGGGTTAGCTTTTACGGAACATTATGGAAACACTTAATCGTGTTTAGTCAACGTTTACTCGGCCCTAGCCGCTTTGTGCCTCGGCCTAGCGCACGCGTAGTGCATAGCATTTTCCTGAACATTGATGGAAAGTAAATCCTGTCATCTGTATGTTTTATTTTTTTTCTCATTTATTCCTTTTTAAGTAATTCATAATTGTGTTGTTGCAAGGGAAGTTATACTACCAAGATTGTAATGGTTTTTCAGCTAATTAAGCAATTTTGCTCACACCGAAACCACCCGCAATTTGTCATTTGTGGTTTAAACAGAGATGAATTTGTTCTACCAGGAGTTCAATATTTTCCTTAGGAATGATACTTCATTGTCAATTCTTTTTTTCACCAGGTCGGATCGCAAACAAGATGTTGGGAACAACTAGAATAAGATAAATGATGCATTTCATCCCTGTACCAAGATGACCCCAGGGATCATTTTCTGCAAGTGAGGTGTGTCATTTTGTCTTGGCTTCTAATTTAGCTTGCTGCAGATTGTTGTGTTGCAAGGAGCATGGATACTTGAGCTGATGTGGTATTAGCAATTATTTTTGGAATAAGTTTGTTTGTATCGTCTTTTCTACTACTGATTTGTTGAGCATACAATTTTCATGGATTAATGTGCATTTTTATGAAAGCACTCCCTTACCAGTTTGCTTTCGCACCTTTAAAAAATAGTTCATGCAAAAACCCGTGCATTAAGTTTTTTTACCCGTGTGACTCCCTTATTATACTTTAATATGGATTGTCATTTAGCCGATTTAAACTATTTATTTCTTTAATTGGGGTCGTTGTAGGTCGAGGTGCGGATCCCCAACCGGAGGTTGACTTCTTCGAGGTATGTACCCATGACTAAGCTTTCTTCCTAGGATCTTTTAGGAGCTTTTCATTTTCTGGTGTCTAGATAGTGATAATTCAGCTCATCGCAAGGGCCGAGGCGCGCGCGACGATTCCTCCGGCTGCTCCTACTCGGTCGTCCATGCCAATAGACGTGCTTTGCCGATGCCACACGTGGTGCAAAATTTAAGGATATTTTTTTCAAGTTTCTCTCTCTTTTGTGATGAAAGGATCGGTGCAATTAAACTATTAACCAAATCAGTCCATAACTTTAATTGGCAATAGTTATTGTTGCATGATTTTCTCGACAACCTCTATTTTCGGTATGTTTTGCTAGGTGTTGTTCTGTTTCCTAGCGTTGTTTTGCGAAATTTGAAGCAATTTTGGGTTAGAGGAGTGACAATCACACCGAATAAACCCGGTGAAATTATGTTTTTAATATCCCTATACTAGGAAAATGTTCCTTTACCTCGTATTCTAGAGGCAAAAATAAATCGTTCGATCCGCTTTCAACATTTTATATCGGTTCATTCGGATTACTACCGCGAGCCGGGTACTTGACGAGTTGTTTGGAGTTTTCTTATTTCTGATTCATAAAAAAAATTCTGATTTACTTGAGGACTAGCACTTTGATTTCTGATTTCTAAATTTCTGCTTTTGCTTCTTGAGATGATTCACGCCTATATTTGCATCAAAGACAATAACAGTAACCACAAGTATTTGTTTGCTAGCAGGTAGTGAACTTCTTTGGTCAGGAAATACAATAACCTCCCCAAGCAGTATATGCAGGAGAACGATGTAAAGGTGTATATGCAGCTGCATATGTCAATTCGATTCCATCAAGTCCTCGCAGTCGTACGATCGAGAAAATAGAAGTACACAACACACGTGGATCGCGCGGTTGGACTGACCATTTTTGCTGTGAAGGACGAGCACCCCAAATCCAATACTCCCTTTGTCATAGTCACTTAGATGGATTTCCAGATTAATAGATCAAATTGTACGTTTAATTTCAAGTCATTCTTGAGATGTGATGTCTTCCATTGAGAATTTTTTATTATTATTTGAGTATTGCGCTGTAAGTAATTAGATGTCCGTAGCAATGCACGGGCACGAACCTAGTAAGTTCTTAAAATAATAAAAAAAAGAGCTGAGATGAAAACACAATCGAGTCAGTTATGCTCCGAATGATAACTTGAGATTGGGCTTTGAGATTTATGTTTAGAAAAAAAAAGTTAAGTGCTTTGAAATGCAAACTAACAACATCTGCCACATAATACATTATTCATCTGCGCTCACAAAGTTGGGAGCCAAAGCACTACACGCCCGGTGTGAAGATAACGGCCAGAATAAAAGACCCTATAGGATTCTAGCAGTAACACATGTTTATATACTCTCATCACACTAAGTTAGGCAGTTCCAGAACCTCAGGCACTGGACGGGATAGTCGGATCGTTCATCCCTGCCAGAAACGCGACGAAGATGCACACCATCAGCAGGCCGATTATTGCGGCCCTGATGGCGTTCTCGCAGCTGTAAGGTGTTGCGATCTCTGCTTCGTCGAAGTCAAAGTCCGTGGCAGTTGATCCGCTGTCAACACTTACTAGGCGAGCCTGGCTCTTGCTCCCTTCCCCTGCCTGCATTACTGAACCATCACGAGGCTTCTCACATCGCGGGCACCTGCATTTACCACCCAGAAATGCGGGCACAACCTGCAGGAACTCTGCCAATGTCTTCTTGTACGAGTCCCCCTCGAAACGCAACTTCTGCTTTGTAGACGGATTCAAGACCTGTATGGAATTAAGTGATAAGTAACGTATGATGTATCAATCTACCAGTGCAAAGTCATTTGTCATGCTAAACCACTCCTTACTACAGATTATTGTCACCTTGGTTGGCCTGTATGAGTAGATTACCAACTTTGATTGGAAAACAAGCTTTAGTTACCACAAAACCAGCAAAGGAAGTGCGAGCAGGAAATATTTGGCATGACATTAAAAGATGAGGTGGATAAATAGTATGACTTTCCAAATTTGAGCAGCCATGCTCATGAAGGCATCAAATCCAAGTCCCACTACCAAACAAGGTCTTGAAAAGCTCATCATTACATATAAAATACATCACACGATTATCTATACAGAGTTAGACACCGTTGATAGCCCATGAATTTTATGATTAGAGGACAAAAAATGCAAAGGTCCATCTTTTCAGATGTTTGGCTTGCCCCGTTTCACACAGCATCTGCCAGGATTAGGGATAAAGGGCAAGCCTCTATTGTCCACACAAGAGTGAGTGTGATCGTTGGATTGGAAAATTTGTATGCCATTGACCAAGCAATATCTCCATGATATAACACTTATGTTTAGAACAAAGAAATTATGTTGTCAAGAGAAACTGGAGATGTTACAATGCTTTACAGTGCATTATTGATAGTGCGCTTATTAAACATAAAAAACTTTAGCATAATAGGCATAATTACAGCATGGAATGGTAAAATTTCAATGTCAAAAATAAAGCAGATGTAGCTGAAAACACAATACAAAAGCAAAGTAATGAGATGGCAGATGGGAAAAATATATCTTACTTGAAGAAATGTCTGTGCAATAACTCTGACAACGGGAGGTAGGCGGACAACAAACAATACCGCAAGACGATTTGGGTAGTTCTCTTGAACTACAGTGATAAATGACCTCATCATTTGCATTGGAAACCTGAATGGAGAAATCCCATGGCAATCCAGCAAAACGGTAATTCTTGGATCTTCTTCATTGACCAAATTTACAACACCATGGTCAATTTGAGAAACTGAATTGAAAGACATCAGTGAGATAGTAGCCACTTTTCTTGCAGGCCAATCAGAGGAAAGAAAAAGTGAAAACCTCTCAATGGTAAGAAAACCAAATGAAAAGCAAGATCACATGCATTCTCTGAGAATAGCTAGCACCCAGTTGGGTTTGTAGTGTTGTTCTATCTCTAGTTAGTTACAGGGAACTTTATCAGTTTCAGTTTTGAGAGTTACCTTGGTTCCAAAAATTATGTTTTCAACTAATTCCAATACCCAAAAACGAAAAAGAAGAGAAGGATATGCCTTTGAGAAGCACCACAATGCCAAACTGAGCCTAAGACTTTCATTTGTAGAAGATATTTTGCTTGCAGAAAGATACATTGCCCATGCTAACATGGGAGTTTGACCAGCCAGCTCTAACAGCCTGTTCGGTTGGCTGGTGGCTGATGGCTGGTGCTGGTTTGTTCTGAGAGAAGAGTACTGCTGGCTGGTTTGTTCTGAGAGAAAAGTACTGCTGGCTGGTGGCTGATAAGCCGAGCGAACAGGCTGTAAACTTTGAAGTCACAATGAAATTACCAATAGAAAAATGATTATCATCAAGAACATACAGAAATAAATGTACAGATAAAAAAGGTTGGGAAATTACCTACTGCTTGGCCGAAACAAGGTCTGTCACGAGGTGGTATACTAGCGCATGCAAGACCAAGACGAATTACTAAACAAGGCTGAAGCATTGTGTCAAATCCATGCCAAAAGACTAAGTGAGACCACCTATCAAGTTCTTGCAATGTAAGTATGTGAAAAGTCTCCCTCCAACGAATTGTCTTCTTAACTGAAGAGAGTAAACTTGAAAAGTCACCATTTGCCGCGACATAAAATCTGCGTAACTCATCTTCTGTGAACCTGAAACATCAATCTAGGTTCAGCTTTGTGGAAACAGGTTACTCATTTCAGACATGTACTACCTTCCTGATAAAGAGGTCCCACATGGATTGAAATACGTGGCAATAGAATCTTCTTTAATTTTTTATCTTGAGATAATATTTTTTTTCTCGAACACGCAGGAGAGCTGCGTATCAATATATTAAGAAGAAATTATCTTGAGATAATAGCGTGACAAACAAACTCAAAGAGATACTCAGGGCCAACTCACACTCCAAAAAATTACCAAAAATATAAAAGCAACTTTGTAGAATTCAACAAATTCAGAATTTAGAGCTGCATCTATCCTGATCAGATCACATAGGCAGTTAGCCAGTTACATATTTGTGCATTCTGGCTCCGTTCACAAGTTCTGTTCTTAAAGATAAACTGCTGCTCCAATATCCCGAACTACAGTAAAAACACCGCTAATTGTACATGAAAATGTTTTCCAACTGCAGAGTGTTTTCCGTAGTTTATATATCGTAATTATACCTCAACACAACAGTATAATATGATGCACATGAATAGCAAAGAAATATAGTAAATTAACCTCTCGGGCAAAGTGATGCCCTGCTTCTCAAGTTCTCTGAAAAGTAACACAAGCCAATTCTCTTGCACGATTTCCTTTGTACCATCAGCAACATCCCTAAAACAAGCCAAACCAACCATGTTATTGAAAAAGGAAGACTTCTTTTTTACTGGTATGATGGTATCTCATTCCTGGGGCAGGATGCCAAAAGAACTAGAATAGTATGATATTATGATTCAACGGCAATAAACCAGCAAAGTATTGTATAAACTATGAGATACTTATGGGCTTATTTCTTAAATCTTAAGCTTAAACCAACCTTGTGCTGGAAGTTGATGCCGATTCATTTGCTTCAGAAGGTATCTCAGAATGTTCTGTATTGCTGTCCGGTTCATCATCACGCTTAGAAGACCGCTCACTTAATGTTGTTGTGACTGATAGAAACAACAGTGGCATGGATAGCTTCTGCATTAGAGGAAAGATCATTAGTTGTTTGAGCCTTTTTTAGGAAAATAAATTCTAATTTGGAATGCAAAGAAGTTATGTAAACAAAACAAATGCTGACTTGGAATACACAAAAACTGATGTGCTACACAACCCATTCAAGTTTCCAACAATGTATCAAAGAAGAAAAAGATTCAAATGAGAGAATACAGAATAGGTTTTGAGCAAAACACACATTAATTGGCCTGGGATGCTCCACATTAAGTACAGGTTGTCTCATGAAGTGCTGAAGCAGATATTAAAGAAGGCATGCCCATTTATGGTCGCTATTCTAAAAGGCAGCTGCCTAGTCCACTTAACAGCGATTGTGAGCTAGGTGCCACCTCACAGACTACCCAGCACAAATTTTAGGAAACTGTTTGTGGTTTCTTAATCTGACTAGAAGCTCAGATGATGCTTACAGGGGACTGGTGTGCAAGAAATCCAATGCCCCAAAACAAAGCCTAGTTTTATGCCAGTTCTAGGTGAAGTAGAATTATTCATATTAAGAAGACTGTCAGAACATTTCACCATGGACACAGGGTTAACTCCAGAATTCTTTCCTCTGCGTGAAGGGACAATACAATATCCAAGCCAGTGGCATTTGTGAAAGTACTAACTAATTTCATAAAAAAAGAAAAGAATGTGCACTATGAAGATCTGAGGAACGTATCAAATAACCTGTATTCCTTGCACAATAAATCTGAGTGGTGCCCACCGCTGAATCCAGCTGAATGGAGGGTACACAAGAATCTGCAATGCTTGGACAGAATTCCATATGAAAGGGCACCTTGCTTTAGAAACTCTTCTCACTGCTTCGAGAGCAACAACCTTAAGCAGAAATGATGCCGCGTGACCTAGTGAATCCCCACCCAATATCAGCTGCCTAGATGGCACAATGCGGTTCACACACTTGGGTGAAATGGCTTTTGCTGGAGAAGCAACCAATGTGCCCTGGCACTTCCTGTCATTTCCTGCTGTGCTTGAAGTTTGCAAGTGCTTGCTTACACTGCCCATTGCTTAGAAGCAAAAAAGCTTTAGATGGAAGAGAGGCCTGCTATTCACATGTGCCACCAGCTTCAGCGAGAACAAACCAGACGCCTCTTACCACTGCATTAAGATTATGATGATCAAATTCATGCCAACGTAAGAAATGCTAAGGCAATAAACAGCAATCGTGCATATCAATAAATGAACTCACAACCCACATAGAACAAACTGAATCAATCTCTCAGGCCAAACTGTAATAATGGGAAAATAAAGTACCAGGAGGCCTCAATTTCAGGCCTAGCCAAGCAATTTCGATACCCTAGCTTAGGCATAACGTGTCACTATTTCCACCGTTAAGTGTTAACACGACCCGGCTAGTTTCGTTCCGCCGGCACACCACACGGCAGGGGCGGAGATAACGAGGGGAATGGGGTCGCAGTTGGTTGAGCGAGCCCCAATTCATTTGGGAAACAGCCGCAATTACGACCCCGCCAGCCACCATCCATTGAACAAATCTGCAAGTAAAAACTAGATGAATGGCGCGAAGTGTCCATCCCATGGTCTAGATTCGATCGCTGATTGGTCACCGCGCATACTAAGATCCTATTGCAGAGCCCCCAAAAAAAAACACACGGAGAACAATCCACCAATCGAGCGATGATCCAGCAGTGCTTCCTTACCAACAAATGAAGAGACCAATTCAGGGCACTGATGGACCTTCACTCCGCCGCGCTCCGCGCCTCCGCCAGAGGGGCCGAGGAGAAGAAAGACGGGCACGAGAGGAGGAAAAAAACAATTCCCTCGTGGTGGTCCCGTTGGGCGGGCGGTGCGCGTGCTTAGGGCTGCCTGGGATGCCCCTGGTCGCGCGAGGAGCGGGAGTCGGGAAACGGCCGCGGATCTGAGAGTGTGGGGAAGGAAGCGGGAGGAGTGACGAACACGAACACTCCCCACGGAGACAAGGGAGGAGGAGGAAGGGGATCGGAGGGGCAGGCGCACGCACAACAGGGACAGCAGACAGGTCGCGGGTGGGAAGTGAGCGCGTGTCCTTCTCGTGCTACGCGTGCCCGCTGGCCGCTGCGGTATGGGGCCCTAGAGGACTAGAACAGTCGAGCACTCGGTGGTTTCCGTCCGTGGGTGGGGAATAACATGGTGACAATATTGCTCTACAATGACCATTTAATTATGGTGGGCGTGTTCGGTATGGAACGAAAAAACCTTATGGCGATGTAATTATTGTGGGCGTGTTTGATACGGAACGAAACCCTTAGCCAAACTCATCGCGTGCAAGTTCACGTGTTTGATATGCTTGGCTCCGTTCACCGACCCGGTCCGTGGGATGCAAAATCCCTTCTCTCTTGGCCTCGGTCGCACGCTCCGGAACTTCGTTTCTCCGGAGCCGGGCCGTGACCGAGCCGCCGCGAGCTCCCTTTCGATTCGTCTCACCTCCTTCACCCTCTTCTCGTTTCTCACGTTAACGTCGGGGCGGACCTCCCCCGTGCCCACGATAGCGCTCGCGGCGGCGTTGCGGGACGGACCTCCCCCGCACTCGCGGTCCCCTCGTCGAGTCAACGCGAGCGTTGCCGGGCTGCGCCACCGGAGTAGCACGCGCGCGCCGGCGAGAGGGCGAGGGGGCGCCGGTCGCCGCACGGCCACCCCGCTCACCGCAGGATATCCCGCGCACGGATCGAGGACGGGCCGCGAGAGGGGCCATGGACGCCGCCGGCGAGCTCGATGGAATCGTGCACGGGCGGTCCGCGAGCGGACTTCCCCCCCCGCTTCCCTCACGGCGGGCGGTCCGCGGGCGACGAGTTCGCGGCCGGCGGGTGCGGCGCGGGCGTGAGCCGCGCGGTGGCGGCGAGCACGAGCGCGGGTGGGCACGAGCGGTGCTCGGCCGCGGCTGTGCCGCCCCACATGGCCGACCCGGCTCACCGGCTTGCCGGGCCACGCGCACGCGCGAACCGACGTCGAGGCGAGAAGCACCCCCGGGTGATGTCGCACGACGGCTCTCCGGCTAGTGAGCGGCCGTCCATGGAGCTTCGGCCGTCGGACGAGCTCCCCTTCTCTCACTTCCGCCCCTCTCCTCTCGGCGGTGCGCGCCAATAGGTTCCCTCGGCGGCGGCGGCGCAATCCGTGCGACCTTGCGGGTGTTCGATAAAATGAATCATAGGAAAGAGCATGAAAGGATGAGCGGTAAGGCTACATATTCCCGGGTGCAAGGTAGTCATACCCACCGGTACGAGCAAATCAAACACGCTTCATGTCGAGCCCGGATCATTTGGTACAATTAAATCAAACAAAGAGACTTGCCCTCCGAAGCCTGGCCGTGGGCGGTCTTGGACGAGCTCGCCACCAGTGTCTTGTAGAGCTCGAAATCAAACACGCCATGTAAGTCTCGGAAAGGAGCAGGTGGTGCAACTAGATTTAAACAACACTAGAACATTCGGCGCGCGTTACGCGCCCTACCGTTTGAACAATCAAATGCATGCAAATGAAATACGAAACTGCATTTGCGCCCTATCGTAAACAAAACTATGACCAACCAAGACATAAAACGTCTATATACAAAGTGTATGAAAAGAAGAAACAAATGCACCCCAAAATCTCGACAAATTCCAGTTCATACAACAACTAAATTCCGTCCCTTTAAGCGTCGATGTTCTTTGATTACACAATTTGCGGGACATAGCATGCACTTCAATTTGTAGTTGTAGTTTGCTTATATCATTTTACAAAAGCAAAACAACCAAACCGACACCGCTTTTCGGTAGTACGGAATACGAAGTAAAAAAAATAAAAGTACATTTTGAGCTCATTTACATCATCTAGTTGTGCCTTGTGCTTCTTGTTCTTCCGCTTGCAAACATCATAGTGCACTTCATGGTGATCGAAATTCATTGCCTACCTGAGCTCTCCCCCTTCCATGACTTTTCTCCACACAATCAAATAATTTGGTAGGCAGGTCCGCTGACATGACAACTACTATTCATCTATCAACAACCTAATAACTTTCATGATCATATTTGCAATAAGACTGCTTTTTATAAAGCTTAGCACACAAATTTTTACATAAAGCATTTCGGTTCCTAAGTTTAGTGTTTCATGTACCACGGTGGATGATCGATACTACATGTCTCTTTAGTCTTTGCTTTGAGTGAAATTATCCGGGCTACGAGAGGCATCAACAAACTTTTTTGGTGTACACCGTGTATGCCTCTAAGCCTCTTGGGCTCGGGAAAACATCCAATTGCACAAAAACAAAAGAACGAAGTATAAAATTTTGAAAGGTGTGTAGCATACCCAAAATAGAGGAGCAAAGTGTATACTTTGCAATGTCACAAAGAAACTCACATGCTTGCATAACTTGTCATAACGACCAATAGCTTAATTTAAATACCGTATTGCATCACATTTTATCGACCAATTCTATTCGATCAATAGACGACTAAAAATGTAGGTAGTTCGATAGAACATAACGAGTACCAACGTAGTTTCACAAATTGGTAGCTTGGACACTCGTAAAACCGTAAAAGAAAATACCGAGCATATAGTATCTATTTTGTAATTTATGTAACGTTGACTAAACTCAACTTATGTAACATATTTGACACCAACACATATTGTTCATCGGACTCGAAAGCTTTAAGTAGGAAAAAAGTAAGCACAATATAAGTTCGTAATCACAAAAATTTATTAATCTTTTAGGATGCCATCATCATTGAGATACGTCATATTATACAGAACTCCTCTATGGTCTAAAACTCCCACATCTGATGGGTCACATGTCCAACTGGTGGGCACACCCTCAACAGAATTATTTAGTATACTCAACACAGATAGTCTAGTAACACAATACATTCCGAGCTTTGCTAGTTCACAGCCAAATCTCAAATTAAGTATATAAATTGTTTTATGTGATTCCTTCTACATAAGATGAATCTAATAACCAGGAAGACAACTGCAAAACTAATAACCTAGATGAATGCAGGTACTTACTCCATAAGCAATGCTTGCGCCCATCCATGAAACGGTCGTGTCGCAACCGCCGATCACCGCATAGTCGACGTGCGCGCCCGGCCGCGCCACCACGACACCACCGCTTGCTCGGCCCGCCGCCCGTGCCACCTTGCCCCCGCATCTCCATAGCCGAAGCACCTCCATACCACCACCTCCAAGAGCTGGCAAACAATTGAGAAGAGAAAGAGATAAGGGATAACAAGGCGTACCTAGCAATGGAGGAAGAGGAAAAGGAGCAGAGCAGAGCAGAGGAAGAGGGAATCCAGCCGGTGGATGAGTAGAGAAGCATACGAGACTCCTTGTAGGTGCCCCTGCAGTAGATCTCGAAGGCAGTGCCCTTGCAGTAAATCAGCCGAAGCCCAGTAATTACCATTTCAATGTCAAAAATACCCACCATCACAAATATGGGTGCACATTTATATTGTAGAATCATGCCGGTACTCACATTGTCTCGGAAAAATTGCTTGAACTCGCTCCCGAGCTCTTCAAGGCAAGGTGGCGGAGCCGTGAGGCTTTGTGGCCGGGGAAGCAATTCATCGCCTTTAACCTAGTTAACTCCTAGTTAGGCAAAAGAACATGCCAAATAAGAATGTCAGTGTCTAAACTAAAAGGGTGATTAACACCTGAGATATTCAGTGCAAAATGCATAGAACAATGCTAAAATTTCAAATTTCCTAAAGAAAACATGCAAGGAAAATCGTTGATCAATAGTTCAGAACCATATCATGCATCCTGGAACTCAATCCAAATATACAATATAGTGCTATAACTTTTAGACTACATATGTCGGTTCAGCAAGGGCATAACATGCTCCTTTGGGTGCTGCCTGCCTCCTCCAGGAAGCTTTGCCACTTTGCCAGGTCTGCAATGCATGGGCACCAGCTTTGCTCAAGCCACCAGTGTCACCGGCAATGAAACACAAGAATCAAATCAAATTGAATAGAATGTACAACGGGACCCGAGAGCGCGCGTGGCATCGTGGTCGGCCGGAGCTCTCGCCCGTGCGGCGCTCCCCGCGTGGTCGTGGCCGGCGGGAGTGCTCGCCGCCGCGGCCCCCGCTCGCCGCTCCGGGGCCGCCTCGGCCGGATCCGCACCTCCGAGAGGGCGGGGCCGCGGGAGCGGCGGCGGTGGAGGAGA
This sequence comes from Cenchrus americanus, assembly GCA_947561735.1. Taxonomy (NCBI): domain Eukaryota; kingdom Viridiplantae; phylum Streptophyta; class Magnoliopsida; order Poales; family Poaceae; genus Cenchrus; species Cenchrus americanus. Next base: position 2,643,208 of record OX387240.1, on the reverse strand, counting down.
GTCGGTGGGGGAGGCCGGGAGTGCTCGCCGCCGCGGCCCCCGCTCGCCGCTCCGGGGCGCCTCGGCCGGATCCGCACCTCCGAGAGGGCGGGCTGCGGGAGCGGCAGCGGTGGAGGAGAGCCGGTGGGGAGTGGGTGGAGGCGAGGACGCCTGGGAGCGCTCACCAACGCCGTCCTGCTTGCTGCTCCGGGGCCGCCTCGGTCGGATCCGCACCTCCAAGAGGGTGAGATGCGGGAGCGGCGACGGCAGAGAAGGAGAGTAGGTGGGGAGAGGGAGGCGGCAGGGATGCCGGGGAGGAGAGCAGGGGGCGACCGGCGACGGGGGCGGCGGGGGGGAGTGAATCGGGGTTAGGGTTTGGGGCGGCCGTGGGTGGGGCCGTGGGGGTATTAGGCGGGGGGTAGGGTGGTGGGAGGGGGTGTTCGTAAAAGTGGAGAAGGGCTCGTGTGCAAAACGACACCAATCCGCTCTTTCACGGAGAAATTTTATACTAAGGTTTGTTTTACAAAATGTATGAACGTGTTTCCCGTAGCATGTGGACTCGCTAGACCGTTTCGCGATTTGCGGGAAACGGAAGGACTTTTTCGCAAAATGACCAAAGACAAGGTGTTGCGCGACACGTACCCCTCGGAGCGCTCCGGGTGCGAGCAAAGGGCCGTAGGTTTTAAGAATTCGATTAAACAACATTTGGTTGGGGTCGGGACGTCGGTGCTCCATTGCAGGAAAGTGCCACCAGATGTGCGAGATTATTTTAAGCGTGATATTGAGAGGGCTACGAAGGTAACTACTGGTCGGGCTCGAGAGAAGTTGAGACGAAGGCGGTTGCGGCGAGGGGAAACAATCCCGGTGGTGAATATGATGAGGAGGATGAGGTGCGGCGTGCCATCCGCCTATCGAGGGCGGAAGAAGAGTACCACCGGGGGTGTTAGAGAGAGGAGGTCAATACGAGTGTGGAGAGGGTAGTGGTTACGGTGCGGGGAATCCTTTTCGAGAGGATGTTTAAAAGAGGCCGGTTTACGGAAGGAGACTCCCGTGGTGGTGGAAAACTATATATTGGATGCGGGTGGGAGAAGAGGAATGGTGCAACCAAGAATTGATACGAGCTCCTAAACGAAGAAGGGTAAGAATGCAAAGGAAACTTTTAGTAGAGCTTGGCCAAAGTTTTTCCATATTGTGGGAGTACCCGGGAGACAGTCGATAATCCATATTTTGTCGGCGCGATCAAAGAGACACGAAGTGGTCAAAGTTTTTTTAGGGAAAAGGTAAAGGACTAGTTAAGTGTTGATAATTAATTAGAGATATGCTTCATTGCCGATAACAATTTTTTATAGACCCCGTAATTTTTTTGCAATAGTTACAAATGATCCAAATATTGTCCTCCATTAGAAGAACTAACTGTGAAGGAGAAATAAGATACCACAATGGTTCAAATATTCATGCATTTTATATTTACTTACGGGAAATGAAATTCCCAATGTCATTGCATTCATGAATAGTGGAGTTGATAAGCTCATTGATGTAGGATGCATGCATTCTATTTTCTACGTAGAGATTATTTTTCTTTTTGATAATACCATTTGGATATATTATTCTATCATTAATGGCGAATCGTTACTCGCTTGTACTAAAATCTTGTAATTTACCTATGTTCCTTGGTGAGAGAAAAATGTGGTTGAAAGACATCTAGGCCCTAAGTGGGTTTTGGTGTATTGATTGACAACTAGATTAAAGATCTAATGTCTTTGTTAAGCATGTGAGCAAAGTTGCAACATATAAATAACAAAGCATGATATATGAACATCTATATGAGAAGACAAGTCATTGTTGTACAAGATGAGTTGAGGAATGGGTAATTGCCTCACACTATGAAATAGCTCTACTTAAGGTTGAATGTCATGATATTTGATATGTATGATCCCATGGAGCATATAAATGGTATATGACAAGCTAATGAAGGTTAAGATAGAGACATATTGATATTGGAACATTGGATGATTTCTTATTGAAGGAAGAAGCTTGTTATAATAAAAAGGGATATTTAAATTAAAAGAAGGCATGATCTAAATAGAATTCCACTCTTGATGTTGAATCAAAGCTTAACTCAAATTGGCAACGAATGGATGAAGAAATCAAGCATGGGATTAGCAACGAGGTACTAAGCTAAGGTTGGCCGAGTAGTGACTTGGACCATGTGCTTGGCTACGGTGAAGTGGCTATAGCTTGGAAAGTTTCGAGGTATCAAGTCGAGCCTAACCGAGTGAAGCAATGAAGAAGCATTACATATTCATTGAGTCATGTGAAGGGTGACTTAATCGAGAATTGGGTTTCATTCTTATATAAAGATCAAAGTCACTAGCTCAAGGTAGAAGTGCTCAAATCAATGAGACATTGATGGATGGATCTCTCATGAGGATATATTGATCAAGTATGTCCATTCTTGAAGAAGAAGCTCAAGAGTTCTAATATTGCATTTATATTTGATCTTTAGTATAGGTACGTCGTACTATCAAGAGGGATGCAACGTGGATAGCTTTGCTTATGTCTCGGTGCTCAAACCTAACCTCCCAAGTGCTATCATGAGAGAAACACTTTTCACAACACATGCACCTGACGGTTTTGGAGCTTATTTTCAGTTGTAATGGATGCTCCTCTTAATAAACTTTCCATAGAGTCCAAGATCATCGAATTCGGAGTCCGGGGTAAAAGTTATGGCTTTTTGTCCGAGGTGACTTGTGTTGTTCAGTGAAGCTTCGGATATTCCGGAAAATTTTCCGGAGATTTCGGACTTTCCAAAGATTCCGGAAAAATGTCCGGAATATCCGGAACTTTTGAATCTAACAGCTAGTTTTGGGGATTCCGGAGTATCCGGGGATTTTTCCGGAGTTTCCGGGACTTAACAGCCAACGGCTAGTTTTTGGGTGATGGGTATAAATACCCCTCACCCTCTCCCATTTGGGGTTGCTGGTCCCCCACATGAAAAACACATATCCACAGCCCTTTTAAGCCCTCCCATCTCTAGTATAGCAAGAGATTTGATAAGAGAAGAGATTTGTGTGAAGGATTGAAAGATTGAGTGAAAGTTGAGCTAATCCATCCTTGAGCACTCGAGTTCACAACAAGAGATCTTTGTGGCATTTGTTACTCTTGGAGGGTTGCCTCCTAGACGGCTAGGCGTCGCCCATAAGCTCCCAAGATGTGGTGAGCCGTGGGAAAGTTTGTGAAGGTCGTGCTTCACCTCCGAAAGGGAAGAAGCTATCTAGTGGATCGGAAAAAGGGTTGAATGCAACCCGGCTTCGGTAGGAGAAGCACCCAACGGAGACTAGGATTCACACGGTGGTGAATCCGAACTTCGGTAAAAAAATCCTTGTGTCTCTTGTTTGTTTACCTCACATTACCTTGATATATTTATCCTTGCTTGCTTTTGTCACTTTGGTGGAGCTACTTGGTTGCGAGTGTTTGTGAAGTGCAGGCACTCTATATCAATCAAGGAACTGATCCTTAAGCCATACACCAAGTTTGAGTTCAAGTCAAACAAGCAAACAAGAAGAATAAGAACGGGGAGTCACCGGCACCGGTTTTGGGCGGTGTGCTTATTCCGCCGCAAAGGCGCCGATCCGGAGATTCCGGAGATTTATCCGGAGATTCGGACATTCCGTAAACTCGGAGAAAAGTCCGGAGTATCCGAGGTTCATTGATAAATTTGTTTTAAGTGGTGATTTTCGGGACTCGCCTATTCACCCCCCTCTAGGCGACATCAAGATCCTTTCGGTAGTCTTCTTACACTTTTGTTAATCTTACTTGCACATGTCATAAAAGGGAGGTTCTATAGGAGTTATATCAGGGAGGAGCTCAACAAAATTTCTCATGCCTCTTTCTCCACCAGGTGACATGTAAGGTCTTCCCAAAGATAGAAAAACAAACTTAATTATCTACATTACAGGAACATGACGTGACAAAAAAGAAAGCGCCAATTAGGCCGGAGACCGGGAGGTTGCGGCAACCATTGAGATTAATAGGTGAGCTATGTTTCTTTTCTATATTTCATTTCTTATTTTCTTCTCTTTGCGATGTATTTGTAGGTGAGCTCATGAGCATATGGAAAAAGACCTTTCTTGTTATGTTATAGTAAGACTACGATTTCAATTATACAATTGTGGATGAAAATTGTTATGCTAGATAATCCCGAAGGTGTACTAGTGATGAACAATGTTGATTTTATTCACTTTAAAATGTTCCTACTATTGATCGACCGAACATGAGATTTAGGCCATAAGGCCGGTGCAACCTCAACAAGTGTATGATCGGTAGTTTATTAGGTCCTTGGTTAGCACCGATCGAACTAAAATTATTTCCAAGATTTAACAATATGGTGAAGCAATCACCAATTTAAAATTCTCATTCTAAATGTATGCATGCATCGAGCAAGTCTATTGCCATGATCTTGGAGCAGAATCTCGGCCTTGCAATGGAATGCATATATTATTATATTCTTTATTCCCCCCACTTGGCTATTTGATGATAAAGTCCTTTACTCACAAGTTGTTGAAACCGTAGTTAGTTAAATGGTCAATGATCCACTACCAATAAAAAAGATCCTGGTGTAATAGTGTAAATGCTCTATAATTTTTAGATAAAGTTTTAAAGTATCCGACTTGGTCAAATAGCCGCAAATGTATTGATGCTTAATGAAGTTGTTATTATTATAAAGATTGCTGCTGTTTTGATGATGTTTATTCGATCATTATAAATTATATAACTCACCTCAACTCATCTTGCTTGGTTGCGTAAAGATTTCGTGGCGGACTTGTACCAACTTCAAATGCTCAATTCACCGGGATGGAGCGTTGTAGACCGTAGTTAAGCTCGTGGATGCTAACATAAAACATGTAAAAAATCATTTTATCTTACAAAATAAGATGTCAAAGTTCACATTTCAATTGTTTGCAAAATTTCATATTGTTCACCGTGAGAATACACACTTTTGTTTATATGTACACATTTTTACTTTTAGCAATTTTGGTAATAGATGGAATTTGTATATGTACACACTATGCTACCTTACAAACTTACATTTGTTTCAAAAAAAAGACTGTTTTTTTATAATATTACTGTGAATATTGTGTTGGCAGGCTATATTATTTTGAATATTATGATTGCTAAGCTCTGATTTGCCAAATATTATTGCGAATATTGTGTTGATAGTAAATTATATTTGAAACGTGACCCTTGTAAGCTCCGGTCTTTGTACGAACTACAATGTTACATCTATGTTACAGCAAAATCAATGCTTTCATTACATGTTAAATATGTTATATAGTAAAGTTTATTTATATTTGCTCGTATCAATACATGAACACGATCCTTAGAAAAGAAAATACGAGATTTTGTGTGGGGGGCGTGCGCACATCCACTGCCACGTGCCATGGCGGCCTCCCGTGCTCTATGCGCCGCCTGCTGGCCGACCTCTCGTTGCATTGACCTCGAGGTCGTCGGGCCGCCGACCGGCCTTGGGGCTCGTCGGACGTGGGAAAAATTTTAATGAACGTGTCCTTAAAGCACAGCTTCGTCGTGGTGTGCTCCAAGTGTTGGTCAAATGGGCCGGCCTTCCGGTGGGCGAGTCGACGTGGGAGCCGGTCGAGGACTTCAAGGCCGCCTTCCCTGATTTTCAGCTCGAGGACGAGCTGATTGTCAACGGAGGGGGTGATGTTATGATCGGCAAAAGGTGTTCCACGGGCGCAACAAGACCCAAGGTGGCTAGGATCGCAGGAACGTCGTCTGCGCGGCTTGGCCGCTGGTTTAGCTCGGTTTGTTAGGATTTCTTCGAGATAAGGTAGTCTCGGTTAGGAGTTAGCCGGTTGGTTAGCTTAAAGATTTGGTTTAGCAGTTTGTTAGGGATGTAGGCTATAAAGCCTGGAGATTGAATCATCTCCCCCAGCGCCCTCTCTCGCTCCCTCGCTGCCCTCGCGTGATCGACGCCGACGGCAGCACGGCGGCGCGGGCTCCCCGCGGGGTTCCTGCGAAGCCTGGCCCTGAACCAAAGGGTCTAACAGCGTGCGGGCCCATTCTATGTACTGGACTCTGGTTGGGCCGTGTTCCCCGCAATTTCCGGAGGAGACCGAGGAGAGAGAGAGAGAGAATTTCGGAGGAGACCGAGAAGAGAGAGAGACCAGGAAGGAAAGGGGAAGAGACCAAGCGAAAGCCCTGTACAAATACAAGTATACAACCACCGCGCCGCCGTCGTCGCATCTGCAAACCTCAGCAGCAATCCTAACCCTAGCAGCCTCCTTTCCACTGTCCCCGTCGACTTGCCTCGGCCTTCAGCAAAAAATTGAGCTCGGGCTGGATGTTTCGTTTGTGAAGGAGAGCGAACCTTTCCGGAGGAACGGGGAGCTCCACTCCTTCATTCCAAACACTCGGTGACGTCAGCAAACTGGAGGGATGCAATTCCTGTGAAATTCCTTTGGAAATCCTATGATCCAGACGGGGCCTGAGAATTGAACTTGTGAGAACAAATGGAGGAACAGCAATGTCCATGAAACAGACAAGGGGGCTTGGGTGAGGAGCCCAACCATTCCGATCAAATGGCTTAGGTCGTTTAAATCTTCCTGCGAATCCCCAGCCCTGACTTTCTGTCAAGAGAGCAGGGTGGGTGTGCAACGTTTGGAAACTTTGGATTGTGGTGATACATTGGCAGTTTTTGTACTGTAGACATAAACATATACAGTTGCTTCCACATGGTATAGCTTGTCTTAATGATAACTTGTTGCTCATATATGCAGGTAAATTATGATAATGTTCCTTTCTGTATCTTTCAGATTTTGACGAACCCTCGAGGTCAACAACATGTTTCATCGAATTTTATGGGCGAAAGCACGCATCTTTCAGGTATGGATCTTTAAATTTAATTGCACTGATTGAATAATTTTCTGTATATATTGCATTGCCCTGTCTATATATCTTTCCTGCCTGGGGCTTATACTGTCTTGACAAAGCATGAATGTTTCTTTTTGCCTAAGGTGATGTTTGGCATAAAAACCTACAGAACCTTCTGCATTCTGACTTCTAAGATGATTATTTCTCAGGTTCAACTTCTACTTTGTCCATTTAGCCCGATGTAGCTTCCACAACAAGAAATTTAATTTTATAATTCTTGTTATATTTCTTTTCCTTGTCATTGTGATTCTTAATGAGGACGGAATTAATGTCATTGAAATTTGGGGGCCTTCATCAAGTATGACTATGTACTATCTGTATCGTATCATTTGCGATCAGCTCTATTTTGGCTGAATGAATTGACTAGGGTGCATTTTTCTGCCGCTGTTGATGGCTTTGGAAGTACATGCTGAATTTGTTGGGAATAGGGTTTACAAATCTGTGTTGCTACTTTCAAGGCGTCCTTTTATCACTCTAAATCTGCATTTATAGAACGTCTGGTTTCACTAATCAGGTGTAAAGCTAGACCTTAGCAGCCAGGAATGTGAAAAGTGGCCATGTTCCTCATCCTGGGAACGATTACGTTCTGGGAACAGGAACAATTTAGTGTAAAAACCTTTGATAAGTGCCGTACCACGTTCCCGATCCCATCGTTCCAGGAACATGGCCGCTAAGAGCGACACCAGTTGAGTAATGAACCGAGAAAATGGGGCAGATCTGATCTTGCGCATTTAAATTTTTGGGGCTAAAGTCGTGTAGTGCTATACTGCGATAGAAGAAATAGGAAACAACCAGTGGTATGGTTGCATTGAATTGATAAGTAGTAGAAGTGATATAGAACTTTTTTTTCCGCAAACGCAGGAGAACTGTGCTTCATTGTATTAGAGAGACAAAGCCATACTCTCATACGGGAGACTAGATATGGGAGTAGGACCTGACCCTGAACCTCACCTAGACTTAGATCATCATAATACACCTGACAGACCCAGGCCTTGCAGCCTGCTGGCGCCTGCAGACACCAAAGGTGATGTTCATCTTTGAGATCCGATGGTGTTGACTGAAGGAGCCACACCGTCAAAAACACATGCATTCCGGTGTTTCCAAATCACCCAGGCGCCTAGGATAATAAGAGAGTTAACTCCTTTCTTAAATTCCTTTCTCACATGCTTCAGCACTTTATGCCACCACTTAGCGATATTATTGTCTTGCTGCCCAGGGGCATAATCCCCAAGATTCAGAGGTGCTAGAAGCTTGAACCAGACTTGTTTGGCCACCACACATGTAACTAGAAGGTGCTGAATTGTCTCATCCTCCTGATCACACAAAGGGCACTGATCTGGGTGTGGTAACCCTCTCTTTTAAGTTTATCAGCCGTCCAACATCTGTTCCGGATTGCCAGCCAAAGGAAAATCTTGCATTTATTTGGGGCCCAAGACTTCCACAGCCTTTTCCAAGGTTCGAACGTAACTGAGCCTTGGAAATAGGAACTGTCCCTGGGAATAAACAATGTCATGTTTAACATGGTGTGGCAATCATCAATTGTACATATGACCTCCAGTTGTGATGCTTATTGTAAAGATGCACTGTTAGCATTGACGCATTTTTTCTTCACCTTGTTTCAGGATCGCATGCGTGGATGTATGACTTTCAGGTACTACATGGCACTGCATCCTCCTCAAATCTCCACTTTCCTTTTTCAGTGTTTCTTTACATTTTCTGTTGGTTTCTCAGCACGATGCAGTCAAAAGTAGCTGTGGTTGGGATTGACCTCGGATGCAAAAATTCAAGAGTTGCAATAGTTGATTCCTTGGTATGTAACTGTTGCTTCTTGAGATCTGTGAAGCTTGTCTTCAGTTTGCACCCTTGTCGCTAAAATTTGTAGGAGACTGCTTATGGAAGGAGCATATGATCAATGACGGAAGCATTTCATCATTTTCATCATAATTCTTATTGCCAAAATAACGTTATTTCATTAATAATTACTGCATGATTCCTTTGCTTCTTTTTTTCATGGGAATTTCTATAAGATGGTCAAATCGAGTATATATGGTTCAGGCCTTATGCAACCTGATTATGATGTTCCATTGTTCTTTTTATATTTCACAAATGATGAGACAAGCTCCTGAAACTGATGGGGACCCTGTAGAGTTTAAATACATCTTCATTACTCCAGTTAGTTCTAATACATGTGTTTACTCACTTCATTCAGGTACCACGAGTTCTTGAAAGTGAAATCGGGCGTTCCACACCATCATATGTTACTCTGACACAACTGAGTTCACGTGTACCATATGCATGGGGTCTGCAACACCTTGACCGTGTTGGTAGATGTGTTGCAGTTGGAGAACTTGCTAGGCGTCAAATGTCAAGACATCTATCAGATGTGGTATTCAATGCAAAAAGGTTGATCGGGAAACGATTTGATGATCCTGACATCCAAAAGATGAGGAAAAGGGTCTGTTTCAGCATTGTTGAAGGACCAAAAAGAGAATCTTGGGTAGAAATTCATGGAATGAAATTTTCTCCAGTTGAACTCATCAGCGTCATTTTTGAGAAATTGAAAGATATTGTTCTGATGCACCAATTTCATCATGAATTCAAAGTGGTGATAAGTGTACCTGTTTCCTTTGATACTCAACAAAAGGAAGATATCATGACAGCAGGGAAAAGAGCAGGCTTAGAGATACTGGAGTTGATAGATGAACCAATAGCAGCTGCTCTTTCTAGCTCTGCAGTAAGAAATGGTTTTGTGATTGTTTTTGGCATGGGTGCTGGATCATGCAGTGTCGCAGTCCTTCGTGTCTCTGGCACAAAAATTGAGGTGCTTCTTTCTGTTAATTATTTTGTTGTTCATAATCATCATATCATGCTAACTTTGTTGCTAAAGCCGTTCTGGTCTGTCTTTGCATCAACAGATCAAAACTCAACTTGATGACTCTTCTATTGGTGGTGATCAGTTTGATAATGTACTTGTGGACTATTTTGCTACATGGATCAACAAAGTTCATTCAATTGACATTTGTGAAGATATGCATGCCATGACAATTCTTTCAGAGGCAGTGGAGCAGGCTAAAGTGAAATTATCTAGCCAACTTGAAGTAACAGTTTCGATCCCTTACTTTACATCATCAGCTGAAGGTCAAGATCCTATTCATCTCAACATTACTATTTCTCGCCCAGAGTTTGAGGAGTTAGTTAATGACTTGATCATACAAATTCGAGACAAGTGTCAGATCATTTTGAAAGAGGCTAGCATTAGTAGCAATGATATTGGTGAAATTATATTCACTGGGGGGATGACAAGAGTTCCCAAGATACAGGAAACTGTTTATCAAGTCTTTGGCGATCATCAGACCGCAACGGTGGACCCTGAGGATGCTGTAGTTATTGGTTCTGCAATACAAGCCGCTCTCTTTGTAGAGAAACAGCAGGTGATGAATAAAGACATGATTCCACTATCTATTGGAATTGAGTGCGAGGAAGGAATTTTTACAAGGGTCATTCCAAGGCACACCACACTTCCAGCAAAACGGACTGTTAAGATTCCTGCATGGTGTGCTCAAGGGGAATGCTTGCATATCAGAATATTTGTTGGTGAACATGTATTCATTGAACACAATATGCCTCTGGGAGAGATACGATTAATCAACAATCAAAACTCACATCAAGGTTCTGTTGATTTTGAACTGACCTTTGAAGTTGATAAAGACTATGTGGTTAAAGTAAGTGCCAGGAATGCTGATGATCATGTTAAAGCAGCTGATGATGTGAGAAAAGCATTGAATCCCTTGGTAGTATATGAGAAAGTTATAGATGAGAAGCTTATGAGTAAACATAACATAGACAATGCTGTCAGAAATGCCCTACTTGACTGGCCAATGTATGCAGCAGAAATCAATGCTCGTTCGAGAAACATGGCAAGGTTTTTAATAAACACTCTCAGTGATGTCCTGTCAGCCAGAAAGGATGAACTTCCAATGGACCTTTGTGATGATGCAGTGAAGGCATTGGCTGATTTGCAAATGAATTTGGGTGGAGATGTTTCAGTGTTAAAAGATAAGATGATCCTTGCAAGATCAGTTGAATCAACTCTGCTGAACTGGAAGCCAACATCAGAATCTGGCGAAAGAGATGCCACAGATTCTGAAGGTTACGATAACCATTGTTGATAGTGGAAACCAACTTTGAACTAGTTAACTATGTGACCATGCTTGTTATTATAGTATGCACATTTGCAAGGTCGAACTTACTGTTATGCGCCAATCAGTTGAAACTAGAAATATGTGCGGCGTTGCCGCTTGTGGCCATTAGGACCTGTGATATTTTTGCATAGCAAATAATTATTTCTTGTGAAGTGAATTTAGTAATTATTTTTTTGGCTAAATTTATTATGGAGGAAGAAATTTGAAAAGTATTTATTAAGAGGGAAGAAGTTTTTTGTATATAATAACGAGTCGTTTTATTTTATATGCGGTATGGGTGTGGTATGATAAAAAATTCTTAGAAATTTGAATAAATAACCTATCTCTATTAATTGTTTTTAGAAAACTCTAGAGAAATGTAGATCTGCATTTGTAGCAATTACATTATATTATAATAAAATATGTTATGTTATATGTTTTAGTGTAGTGCTACTTATTTGGAGTTTAATAAATTTGGTTTGTTTTTTTATTTTTATTTGACTTGTTATAATTTTTTATATTGATTTAGTCTACTTAGACAAATAATAAGTTCACTGGAAATAAATAAAAGGTTGTTGGGCCGAATTCAGCCCAGCCGGACCATGAAACCGGCCCATGTATGGGGCTGAGTGGAGGATGGACCGCGCTTCATTTTCCAAAAAGATCGAGAGCCGTTTCGCAAAAATTTCTATGAGAGGCTGCTGGACGGCGGGTTTTATTTTGCCATAGTTCGAGGGCCTTTTTGCAAAGTAACCGGCAGACGCCCGATCTGGGCCGTCCGTCCGCTCGATCGGACGGCCGAGCAGAGCGCGCGACGTGGCCACGCTTCCTGACCTCCTTTTGGTGCAGCTTTCGTATAAGGAGATTGCTCTGGCAACCGTGGAAGCTCAGTTGTGTTTGTGGATAATTTGAGATGTTCTGTCATGTCTGCTGTTCGTCTAATTTCAGCTGTGTTCGTGGCTACAGCCTACAAGGCCGAACGAGCTGTTATGCACCAAGCTGTTGAAATTGCTCTGGCAGCCGTGGAAACTCAGCTGTGTTTGTGGCTAATTTGAGATGTTCTGTCATGTCTTCTGTTCGTCTAATTTCCCTCTAATTTCAGCTGTGTTCGTGGCGAATATGCTAAGATGGAAATGGAGTAAAGCCTAACTATAATAATTTTGAAACGAACCTTCTTCATTCCAACCATGAGAATCAGCTGCGACTCTTTGCAAACGAAAGTTATAGGTTTGATATGTAGGGATCAAAGTGCATCATTGATATAGAACGCCTTAGATTTTCCTTACATGTACTTATGGTCGTATGTCTCCATAATCAGAACAATAAGAGCGACTTCCAAAGATTAATTTTACATAAGCAGCATGGATAAACTTTGGTAAAGATTTGTGTAACCCTAACCATACATTATGCTTCTCGCTTGCTCCGAACTTATCTTTTTGGCTGATAAACAGCTTACGGTACCAGACAGTGAGACCGCCCAGACAATTAATAACTGGGCGTTAATACATGTTAGAACTTAGAACGAGCAGATTATAGGAGCATCAACAACTATATACATATACCTCACAAAAAAAACAACTATATACATATAGATATAGGTGAATCACTGATTTTTGTTCAGGGGGGCATCGACTACGGGAGCATCAACAGCTACACATAGTGGCAACTTCAGTTTCCTAGTCTTCATCCCTCGCGCTTGCTGGGCATGCCAACTGCTGCAGCAGTTGCGAGAGGAATTAGAAGTAATGCCATACGACCAGTAGCTGCCCTTCCCATTTTCTCTTGTACTCGATGCAGGGAGCCAAAGCAACCCTTGAGCGTTGGCTTTACTATTTCTTTCAGGAAACCCTCAAACGACTGCTTCACACTTTCTTTCATCAGAGGCAGCTTCACAGCCCCTGAACTTGTAGATAAAATCTCTTCCCTGCAAATTTCTCTTAATGGTAGAGCCTGCAATAAATTAGGCAACAAACACACTCAGACTCAGTACAGCTATTTACAGGAACTAAGCATATTTGCTTAGAAGCAATCCAATACTCAATTTCGGTTTAGTAGACATGTCTTCTAACCTATTCAATTAGCTTGTACGAGCATGAGGATTAAATGAAGATTGACAAACTTTAGAGCACATGCAAATCTAACAGCTACAAACAGGAATACAGGGTATCAAAGAGAAACAGAACATAACTAGTCTAACTTTATTACGAATAACACAACACAAATTGTAGGCTACAAATGGCAAATGACATGACATAGTGCAAGACCATGCAGCACCCACTAGATTAAGGCTGAGAGATTAAGGCTAAGACATGAAATAGCGCGATACCTGCTTAACAAGAATAAATCCAGTCTCTCGTGCTTGAATGGAACATGCTCTTGCAAAACTCTGTAATTTCATGCGGTTGAAGTAATGACCCATGAGCGCCTGCAAAAAAATGGAAAGAAAGGGAAAGAGTCACAACTGCAGGAGGACAATGTCATAAGGAAGCTGACTTTAGAATCATGAAACTTGCCCAGTCAGAGGTATCTAGATCTTTCTCCAGTTTAGAAGCCAGCTCTGCATTAATCCTTTTCAAAGCCACACTTTCAGACTACAAAATCAAAAGAGAATGTTTTGGTCATATCTCAAATCTGAAGTCAAATCTGCAAATAATAATGTAACCACCAGTTCACTTTAAACTTGGGTTTCAGAAACTGGGAATCCAAAGCTGTTAAAGAAATTTCAATAAGACCGACTAGTATCCAGTCAAAAAATCTCAACTGGAAACAATTACATGCACACAGTATGAAACTTTTAACAAAACAATTTACACTTACAATACACAGTGGAAAGAGTTCACAAAACAAAACAAGGGCAAATGTCTAAACAAGTCAATAGTTCGAGCTTTAGCCCCCCCCCCCCCCCCCCCCAAAAAAAAAAACACAATTTACAATTAGAGTAGTTGTTTCGTTATCCATCTTAGCATTTAAGCCATTCGGAATTTTAACATGGGTCAAGCAGAAGGATAGAAGGGAATGGGAGGTTTACAACCCAAATCCCTCCACAGCAACCAGGTCGGATACTAGAGAAGCCAGCAGCTTGGGGATGCGATAATACTTAATATCCATCTTAGCATTTGAGCCACTAGGAATTTTAACATGGGTCAAGCAGAAGGATAGGAAGGGAATGGGAAGAGATAAGGAGAGAGACCAAAAACTATTTGGTTTACAACCCAGATCCCTCTCCACAGCAACCAGGACGGATACTAGAGAAGCCAGCAGCTTGGGGATGCGTTAATACTTAATATCCCACCATCCCAGAACCGACAGGATAAACAGCCATTTCCATTTGCTTGGAAGCTAGCTCAACATTGTTCAATAAATAGCTTATCACAATATCAGATGCAAGAAACACATTTACTCCAAGACCCCCTTGAACAAAAGAGAAGTTTAGAACTTTGGGTGGACGTTAAGAATAGAAATGTGCACATCTAGCTTCCAGTCAGGGCCGTCAATGAGGGAGGTGGGCTGATGACCCCCCCCCCCAAGAAAGTGAGCCCCACAGTTAATAGGAGATGAAGGGGGGTGAAGGGGGGGGGGCTGCTGCTGCCTGCCCCCTTGGTCTGCTTGTTTGCCTTTGTGATTCGTCTGAAGCAACAACACCCAGTTAGACCCATTGTGAGTTCCTGATCAGCTCTGAACAGTGTGTTCATGTGCTCCTCCTAAATCCTAAAGGCTAAAGAGGCCATGGCACCATGAACAAACATCACTGATTTATGAATCAGTGGCACATGGCAGCTCATGCCCCTTAGGAAGAGAGTTGATAGTGTATGCAATAACACATACTGGAGTTAGATAACTAAAATCACAAAATTATATGAAAGTATGTGTAATTATAGTAGACTTTTCTTTTTTTCAAAATTTAGGGCCTCATTTTGTATTCCCCCTCTATCTCTGGAGACGGAAATAAGACGATATCTAAACCATGACAAGAGGCTGTCATTGTCCGGACAAAGTTGAATGTCAACTCCAATTATTCTCTTCCCACGTACATACCACCTTTGGCAATATAAATTGCGCGTTCACCTTAATTTAGTGTCACTATAACTTCATTCACTCCATCACGTTCCTTTAAATGTTCATGTTTTAATGTCACTATAAGCCTTCTGCACCCTCTTTTTTTTTCTTTTAAACAAAATCAACTCACTGAGCAGCCAATTTTATCTAACGAAGTGGAAACGATAAATCTTATATGATTAGTTTCAATTTCTGCTTGGTAACATCTATACTTCAAACAACAAAGTCTAGGCAACAAAATACGTCCAACTTAACAAAAAATAAGATGGAACATTGGCTTTTATCCCGGGAGAGAACGGGGTTCCATTTTTTTCTGAAAGGAAAACATTAACCTGACACATATCTAAAATCAGTCAAAGAATATTACCAGGTCGGTGTGAAAGTTCAGTTACTTACCTCATGTTCCTTCAGAAAGTCCATGTGGCTCTGCGAAAAGTAGCAGTGTTATGGAAAATATTATTTTAAAGGCAACACTTATGAAAAATAATGGCAACAGGAACCTTTAAACCACGTCTTAGCTCATCATTGGGCAGCTCAGACCATCTGGTTGAAGCTTTAAGCCATTGTAGAGCTTTTCCTGGATCACCGTTAAACTGCAAAAAGTATGAACTAGTTACAAACAAGTTCAATAAGTATAGCATAAGGGATCGGAGATTGATTAAACTGACAGGCACCTGAGTGATGTTGAGCTTCAGAAGACCTTTACGATATGCAAAATATCTCCGAGTAAGATGCACTTTCCGCAGATATAATTCTTTGTTCTGCGGAAAGTGAAATTAAGTGGGAATCAAACAAAAATGATTCTTTGTTTTGACCATTGTTTATCAACACACATGCAAAGCTATTCACAGAAGATAATGTAATAATAGAATTAAGGAAAAAAACTCTGACCCACAACAAAACAAAACAGAGCCTCATTGCAAAACAGAATCTGGAGACCTGGGTTCGAACCCTGCATCTTCTTAAATAGGGGGTCTGCCCTTTCCAATGGATGTTGTACATTGATGCAGATAGACCTCGTGTATAACACTTTATTTTCTTGGATCGTTGATATCAATGCTTTGTTAGCCAGAATGTAGGGTTGCTAATTTAAAATTTTGAGCATGCCTTCTTTTTAAAATACCAGTTGATAACAATACCATTATGAGCATTCATGCAACATTATTACACTGAGATGACCCACAAGTTTTTGTGGACTTAAATCTTAGTTTGGTAGCTTATGTGCTAGATCTAAGTACGAAAGCCCAGCTGCTATGCATATCTGAATCCAGGGAACACCATATTAGGATGCGGGAAAAACTGTATTCTGCTGTATCCAACTTGTTTTCACCCTTACATTCCACAAAGCCCATGGTAGATGTCCTGCCATTTATTATGCTATCATGTGCAGTGATCCCATAATAGGTAAGTTTTTTTCTGTTAGCACATGCCTGATCTTGAATAATATTCTCAGGGAACCAAATCACCTACTTTCATGCTTCTTAACTATTGTTTGACGTACTGACTATCCCTGGGATGTATAGTAAAGCATGATTAACTGGATGTATTGCGACATGCCAGACCGAGAGCAAGCCCCAGTAACCAGTCGTCTGCGAGCGCACATTTTATCTTTCAGTGAAACAAGCCAAAATAAAATATGGTCATTTTATAATCATGTCACCTACCTACAATGCAATAATGAAGGGTCTGAGCGTTAACAAGTTCTTAAGTGAAATAGTAACACACATTCGAACATATGATGTGCCTATGCAAGAGAGAAGAAAGAGAACGGTCTTCATATTCTTGCTACAAGCACTTACATTCTTGTAATCATTGATCTCACTACTTAGATCATCGGCACTTAGAAAAGTAGCTGAAAAGTAGTTGTCAGCCCCACTTCCATTTCTTTGATCATCCACAATGATAGAATGCTACAATAAGTCCCATTTAAAAAATAATCAAATGCAATTAGATGAGAACAACAAATAAATAGTATATCATTTATGGTTATATGAGAACTAAAGTCGAGATAAAAAGGAAAGAAAGATATAATTACATTATACGAATTGAGGAGTAAAAAACTAAAAGCAGACCATGGACACACAGGGAAAGAAAACCCACTAGATTCTCCCGTTCAAAATAAACCCATACTTTGAACAAGTAATGTGGTTAATTTGTGAAATATCTGGAAAATAAGACACTGAAGTGAAAGCTTTTACTGATCCACTAGCCCAGATGAACATGTCCTAATGACGTTTTATCATTTCCCTGCTTTGTGGTTTATGTCCCAGCATGCCTGAAATTTCTAGTGACTAAAGATGTTTCTACATACAGTTAGTTTCCATGTGATTTTAGGCTAACCAAGTTGAAGCAGGGCAGCTCGGGCCCTGGCTCCGCCACAACATGCGGCATGCTACAATTCTGCAAAGCAGCACAAACTTATAACAGCATTGCTAATTTTTCATGAAATTGGGAGACACCATTAGCTCTGACCCCGGCAGGATTCACAGTATAATTGAGCCTCGCACATTTATAAATACTGAGATATTGAAAACTAAAAGTGCAAATGCAAAACAGTAGATAGGTCTATGTAAATTTGATGTGAGCATGGCAGAGATGAAAACCTAAGCAAACTAGCAATGTAAGGTTGAAATATTGAACAAGTGGACAAGTGGCAACCATTCAAATATTAGGTAGTATGCATGCACACTAGTGCATGATACATAGAAGCACAAACTCTCACTTAACATGAAGCACTTGTGTATACATACACTGTTTCATCAGAACCATGGATTTTTCCGTCAAACAATTTTTGAGCCTGGGAATATGGAGGGCTAGGCTAAACGTTTGTGTTATTTCATCTCAAATTGATGGCATAAGGAACCAAACCCCAATCAAAATATCAACATTTTGGACCATGATAATCTTAGATGGCATTTTTGGAAACGTTGACACTGGTGCACACACGTAGTAGTAAATAGATGTATATGCACTAGAAGTTAGAAGGTGCACTGCGGTTGCAAAGAAATGAAATGGAGGGAGCCAGGAAATGAAATGGGGAAGCAAGGAGAGACTGACCTGACTTGTGTCACGAAACCTTATGTAATGAAACAGGTAATCTGACTGGAATTGCTGCCCATCCTCTCGGGTGAACAAAAACAAATCACTCTGCACGTGAAACAAAAAATAGATAGGATGCATGAATTCTACCAGAACTGGGCTAGTGGATTTGCTGTCGGCGATGTGGCTCGATACATACGGGTGAGTCGAATGCTGCGACCAGTTCGCTTGCAGCGACGTTAAATGCTTGCTCCCGAAATTGCAGATAGGCTTCAAAGCGCTGCTTCGAGGAGAGCATCCTGCGCACCACAATGTCACGAAGAAGGCCAGTCGATGGAGTCAGGAATTCCACCCCGCCGACCAAAAGAGGCCCTCGAACCTCATGAATACCGTGTTGGTCGACCCTTCCTTCTGCACAAAGAAAGATCCAAGCTTCATGGGTGGAATCGATTGATCGTCAGTCCAATTCAACGATTTCATACGGACTGACAAAAGTTGTGAAAGGAAAAGAGCTATCAACACAGAATCGGGAGGGAGATTAGTCAGCTTACGATTGATTGAACGATCATCCGGCCGAACCATCCTGTGCTCTTTTGCGTCACCTTCGACGCGACACCCACCGCCCAACCCTGCCATCTCCGAGTCTTCCGGCGGCGGAGATCCGAACGTCTTTGCGGCGGCGCTTGGACTGTTGGCCAGACGAACAGGGCCCAGTTGCAAGGAAGTTTCATATGGAATTTAAATATTTAATTCTACTACGGCATTTATACCAACTAAGGAATACTGAACAACTTGTACCCACCGGCTGTCAATCACTTTGGTTACATAGACGAATGCGTCCATGCCAGCACAGCTGTATAGGAACACTAGGTGATGCCCGACACGTTGCTGCGGGGTTTAAGAACTTTTCTGACAAACTATGAAGTTTGTGAAAAATCCAAATTCGACAGAAGGTGATAGCGTGAAATTTGGAATTTTCATATTACAAATTCCTCCCGCCTCTCTTCATCCTAACGCCCGCCCTTAGTATTAGTAGTAGTTGTTGTCCCTTGAGCGCGACCATCCGTTCTCCTTAGCTTGCGCTCCACTTCGCCACCCACGTTTGCCTATGGAAAAGCACCTAGTAGACGGGCAAGATGAACGGGCGAATGAAAACGTCTTGGAACCTTGTATTGCTTCTGCAGCTTATAAATAGCAAACGACTCCTCTTGATGCGGTGTCTTAGTGGTCGTTTATACTAATCGCTTTTGAGTGGAAACGTATGGAGCATCTAGTAGTTGTTTATTAGTTAATTGTTAGTGGCACGTACGTTTGGCCGTTTATAGATTGCTTCTGAGTGGCTTGATCTGATTTCAATTGAAAGTGCCGATTGGAGGCTTTTGATTTGCTAGTTGCTGACGTGACTCATCGAGGATTAAGAGAAATCTTGTAGTGGGGTGCTCTTATATAACTTTGTATGATGATGGGCCTGTTTGGATCCACAGGCTAGAGATAGTTTTGGCTAGTTTAACACCAACTAGCCCTGAAACATCCAAACGGGGTGCGTTAGATTCAACTAGCCCACCAAAAAAAAACTAGCCTACCTAAGAGGTGCTTATTGGGGGTAGATGTGGCTGGAAACTACTCTAACTCTAGCCCTGCGAGAGGATCAAACAGGGCCGATGATGACTCTAATATGTTTCATAGAGAGACGAGAACGTACTGTATTCAAGTTGAGTAATCGCAAAACAGCTGACACTTAATGCGACACAAGCATGGTCTGCATACTACTGGGCTTCCTTGGTCTGCTGTTGCTTATTCCATGGAGTGGATCCATAAAAGGCAAATGCTGCTGCTGCAGCAGCAGCAGCACCTACCACCGCAGCTCTTGGATCCATCTTGCTTCTGATAGCTGCTTCTTTTACCTTGTCGTATCCCCTAGTTAGCGTGCCAACAACAGTAATGGGGCGGTCCTTCCTCATTAGCTGCTTGTATAAACCTGAATCCTGAGACAGAAACACAAGGAAATCAACATTATCACTGAACTAAGATGCAAAAAAAGGCACATGAAAGTTTCCTGAATAATGTAGCCAACAATACTTCAATGATGACAAGACATATCATGAGGGAATTGGAAATTATAAAACATGAAACGTCCAACCTAAACTTGGGATATGCAGCAAAACTTGATACATGGAAATTGAGTTATCCACGTGAATAAATAGGGCATAAACCTGATTCAAGCAACCAATAACATCAAACACCAGTACGACTGGGAAGAACATTGTACCTCCTTTCCATCTCATTCCATGAATTAGGTGAGTAATGTTCCACAGAAACCTGTTATGCCCTTGCCAATGGACATTACGCCTTTCATCGAGGGGCTTTGTGGAACTATGTTCCACAAAAAAAATGTGACTGAAATCATCAAGAGCGAAGCCAATGGGCTTTGCGGAACTTGGAAATACTGTATAATAAATATACCACTTACAATTGAACTGGAAGTGGCCCCGTTTGTTTCTACAACTTAAGTCATGGGAGTGCATCTATCAGTTCATGGTGGATCCTTTGCACATAGAAGTGATCAGGTGGTATCTTTGTGGTTTGATGTTTCATTAGAAACTTTGTATCCAGACTTGAAGATACTCATATATGAAAGATAAATAGCTCAGTGAGAGATTTAATGTGTATTTATATAATTCCGTTGCAGAAACATAAGAGCACCAAGGTATTAACAAATTAAACTGCAGCCTACTGGAATGTGTTAAAATATGAATCCAGAATTGACAGGAAAATGGGATCAGACTTGAGATCATGAGAGGGTTGCAAAAAAGGTGATCCCCTGAGCAGCACAGTTGTGGTGTTATTTCCACTCTCATGGAACTTTAAAGAGACAAAAAGGAAACTGTGTTGCGGAGAAACCTGGGTACGCGAAGAAAGGAAGTACGTGAGCTTCCTAGAAAATGCGTAGTTGATATCATCCATGTACTCATCCCACCTTTCAAGGGCCTCAGGGTCATCACTGAAGTGGAGCCTCACCTTCTCTGACTCAACTTTCAACTTGTGCAGTGCCTGGGGCATACGTTGATGTATCTTTTCTGCTCGAATGTGTCGCCATTCGAACTCCTCCTTGCTCATGCCACACTGGGGATCATAACTCTGTGCAGCGAAGAGATCAGCACTGCTGCAAGACAACACCCTGAGAAAACAATTGGAATGTGCGCAAGAACATCTAACCAGGTTACTGTGGTTCCCATTGATCTTGCCTTTATCTACAAAAAGATGTGAGTAAAACAAATTAAAATCATGATTGGGGACCATGAAGTTATGGACTTGATGCATTAATAAGAACATAAGTACGACATTAGGATAGCCGGCTATATTATGCAGCATACATAAGACATGTCTCAAGTTGGAACTCAAAAGATTGCTAGTAGCATCCATAAGTTGATGGTGCAAATGAAAACATAACTATCAGTTTGCATGCATCAGTAATTCAATAGATAGCATATACAATTGAATTACACAGCAGTTTTGTGCAGATATATTAGCATCGGCTGGATGGCTGCCAACCACGATGCATTATTACTGATAAAAATGGATTTAAAATATGGGATTATGGGAATGATGGTTGAGGGACCGCCCACATCATAAGCTAGCAGCCTGTTTCATCTTGACAAACAGAATGAAATGCCACCGTGATGAGCCTTGCGGCTATTGCGGACGAAGGCACAATGCAAAAGCCAGAATTTGGCTTCCTGGAGCCTTGCATGACAGCTTGAGTACATTGTTTTTTTCTAATAACGTAATAAAGCAAGTACCCTTTTTTTCCCGAACCCACAGCATGTACCTTGCGGTTGACGCGATAGGACTCTGGACATGGCCGATTACCAGCTTCGGGCGAGGGGAGGAAGGGGGGAGTGTGGATCTAACGGCGGGCGTGACTTGGGAGGAAGCGTCGTCGAGGTAGAAGGGTATGGGGGCGGCCGGCGGCGAGGACTGAGGGTTGAGAGCGCATCCGGCGGCGCGAGCTGCCGGAGACGGGGCAGGTGGGCGGCGCGGGGGCTACGGGACTGTGGAGAGTCTCGAGGTTGAAGAAGCGTTGTGGGCCGACATCGCGGGCCGCATTGTGGGCCTTCGGTGATGGTTTTTTTTTGGTTTAATCATCACCGATACCGACCAGGAAAGGAAGGCCAAGCGAAAGCCCTGAGTACAAATACAACCACCACCTCGCCGCCGTCGCCGCCGCATCTGAAAACCTCAGCAGCAAATCCTAACCCTAGCAGCCTCCTTCTCACCTTCGACACCGCTGCGAGCGACCTAGAGGCGGACATGGCGCCGGCAAAGGGCGAGGGGCCGGCGATCGGCATCGACCTGGGCACCACGTACTCGTGCGTCGGCGTGTGGCAGCACGACCGCGTCGAGATCATCGCCAACGACCAGGGGAACCGCACCACGCCGTCGTACGTTGCGTTCACCGACTCCGAGCGCCTCATCGGCGATGCCGCGAAGAACCAGGTCGCCATGAACCCCATCAACACCGTCTTTGGTGAGCACGTCCCCTCCACTGCTCTGTTTTCTACGCAATGCGCGTGTGGTCCAGTTTAATCTCGTGGTTATCTACGTTAATATGTGGATTTTGTGTGAGAGATCTGTTTGTTGTGCTTGATCCATTAGTAGTTTCTTTAGCTAAAAGCGAATTGATTGATTGGTGTGTCCACTATGAACTGTTTAAGTCTGCATAGATATGATCTGGAATGTAGTTTCGTTTTCTAGTCTGTTCACATGCCATATGATTCGATCTAGGAATCTTGTAATTTTGTCTGAAAAATGTAATATAGTTTTTTTGCAGGTAGAAAAATGTACTATAATGCATAGTTGACTGTGTATGTTTACTGCAGATGATGTATTTTCCTTTTTCACCACCTTTTAAGTATTTGCTTGTTCACGTGTAGACTGCGCATTTGTTCATTCGGTTTGGAGATATTAAATCAGTGGTCGACACATCTGCTAAATTGTCACTGCTCTTCTCTCGTCAATACAGAAACTGCTCTTGACCTTTGATTAATTGCTTTGTCATTTGATTTATAAAAAAGGTCAAATTTTATCATGCATTTTACTTTATGTACAGTCTACAAAACAGAGGTATTTTATCTGTGCCTGAGTTCCCAGAGGACACTTATTTGCCACACACACACACACGGATAGTTTGTGTAATGACAAACTCGTGTCATAATGTGGCAAGGTGTATCTTTTGTATGTCGTTTTCTAAGTCGTTGCATGGTCATAGGATTAACTTTGTCAGGCCGATACTTCGCTAGCTCAGTTCTTTCTGTATCAGTCGTAGCCCCTAAATCATAGACAGTTTATTTGAATTATTAACTATGTTGCTGAAAGTTGGAGGTATTATTGGCAGTTTTTGTACATTTTCTAGTTACTAAGAACTATATAGAATTCAGACCGCGTGTTTGGAACTAATTTTTATTCACTCACGGAAGTGAAGTATAGCTTACCCTTTTTTATGTCTATGTATAAGAGCATGACAACTTCCGAGTGTGGGTTATGTTCTGCTTTATTAAGCTCTTCTGGGTCTGGATATTCAAAAATGCCAATTAAGTATGATCGTCAATTGGTCATGGATGTCTGGTTCTTACTATGTAACAACCTTTAATGCTGATGCTATTTTAGAAATGAATTTGCACATTCAATCCCTATTCCCTAAGCCAAGTAGATATGTTCACATCACACAAAATGTTACAGTTAATAAATGTTCTTGTTACGTTGGTACCTTACATATTGTTCAAACTGTTTGAGGTATTATGATATTTTGCATCACCTGGTCCACTATATTATTAGAAACTCAAAGCAAATGAGTGAGTAATATTTTTTTGAACCAACACCTTTTGCTAATCGGACATTATCAATAGTGAAATTCGGTTTACTTATGTCATCTGGAAAGGCTGTAGGTATGGATATATCAGATTTATGAAATTTAACATTCAAATGATGATTCTGATTATGATTCTTTTTTATGAAATTCTGCAGATGCCAAGCGTCTTATTGGCAGACGGTTTTCTGATGCATCTGTCCAGAGTGACATTAAGATGTGGCCATACAAGGTTATTCCTGGCCCAGCAGATAAGCCTATGATTGTAGTGCAGTACAAGGGTGAGGAGAAGCAGTTCTCTGCAGAAGAAATTTCTTCTATGGTTCTTATCAAGATGCGCGAGATTGCTGAAGCTTACCTTGGATCAACCATAAAGAATGCTGTGGTTACTGTTCCTGCTTACTTTAATGATTCCCAGAGGCAGGCAACTAAGGATGCTGGTGTTATTGCCGGGCTCAATGTCATGCGTATCATCAATGAGCCAACTGCTGCTGCAATTGCCTATGGTCTTGACAAGAAAGCTACCAGTGTTGGCGAGAAGAATGTCCTTATTTTTGACCTTGGTGGCGGCACTTTTGATGTCTCTCTACTCACCATTGAGGAGGGTATATTTGAGGTGAAGGCCACAGCTGGTGACACTCACCTTGGTGGGGAGGACTTTGACAACCGCTTGGTGAACCACTTTGTCCAAGAGTTTAAGCGGAAAAACAAGAAGGATATCACTGGGAACCCCAGGGCTTTGAGGAGGCTTAGGACTTCATGTGAGAGGGCTAAGAGGACACTTTCTTCCACAGCGCAGACTACGATTGAAATTGATTCTCTGTACGAAGGCATTGATTTCTATTCCACCATCACCAGAGCCAGGTTTGAGGAACTTAACATGGACCTATTCAGGAAGTGCATGGAGCCTGTGGAGAAGTGCCTGAGGGATGCCAAGATGGATAAGAGCACTGTCCATGATGTTGTCCTCGTTGGTGGTTCGACTAGGATCCCCAAAGTCCAGCAGCTGTTGCAGGACTTCTTCAATGGAAAGGAACTTTGCAAGAGCATCAATCCTGATGAAGCTGTTGCCTATGGTGCTGCCGTTCAGGCTGCTATCCTTAGTGGCGAGGGCAATGAGAAGGTTCAGGACCTTCTCCTCCTCGATGTGACCCCACTGTCTCTTGGTCTTGAAACCGCCGGAGGAGTCATGACTGTTCTTATTCCAAGGAACACCACCATTCCGACCAAGAAAGAGCAGGTCTTCTCCACCTACTCGGATAACCAGCCTGGTGTGTTGATCCAGGTTTACGAGGGCGAGAGGACCCGGACCAGGGACAACAACCTCCTTGGGAAATTTGAGCTCTCTGGAATCCCCCCTGCTCCTAGGGGTGTCCCTCAGATCACTGTATGCTTTGACATCGATGCTAATGGTATTCTGAATGTCTCTGCTGAAGACAAGACGACTGGACAGAAGAACAAGATCACCATCACCAATGACAAGGGGAGGCTGAGCAAGGAGGACATTGAGAAGATGGTACAGGACGCAGAGAAGTACAAGTCTGAGGACGAGGAGCACAAGAAGAAGGTTGAGGCCAAGAACTCCCTGGAAAACTATGCCTACAACATGAGGAACACCATCCAGGATGAAAAGATCGCTTCCAAGCTACCAGCTGACGACAAGAAGAAGATTGAGGATGCTGTTGAGCAGGCGATCCAGTGGCTGGACAGCAACCAGCTTGCTGAGGTCGAAGAGTTTGAGGACAAGATGAAGGAGCTCGAAGGCCTGTGCAACCCCATCATCGCCAAGATGTACCAGGGAGCAGGTGCTGACATGGCTGGTGGGATGGAGGATGATGCTCCGGCAGCTCCTGGCGGTGCTGGCCCCAAGATTGAGGAAGTCGACTAAACTGTTCCGGCCATCATTCTTCATCATAGTTCCTTTTGTTGTTTCCAGCTCCAAGTGGCAATCATACCACCTGGGATTATGAATTAGGTCCCCTCTGGTTAATGCTTATGCGCCTGTTAAGAACAGCAATGTATGGGGTTTACATTCGGCTAAGTTTCTGCTTTTGAGATTGGGCTTTTTTGCACTGACGTGTTTCAAAATTATTCAGTATATTCTGTTTAGGTATAATACGATCTGCGGCTGGTTGGTAACTTGCTTTTCTTTAACTTGGTTAGCTTAAATTTGTCTAATGAGTTGCTGCACTTGATCATCCTGATGGTTAAGCTGCTTACCCATACTCTGGTGTGTGTGTCTGATTCGTTTTGTTTTGGTTAAGTCGGAGTGATCTCTGTCGGCGACGGCACTGTTTACTGGTATGAAAGCACATGCCGGAGCTGGAAGGTGGACCGCCATGGTACTCAGGTGCTCATGTCTTTTTAGTTCGTTGCCTCTGGATGAATCTTTGCAACCTCACACACTGCACAACCACCCCTTGCCAAAAACTTTTGTTGTCGGCTGTGCTGGACGCACCGCGATCATCGCTCATCGGGGTTGCAGATACATACTTGTATGTAGTGTGTGCAAATATTCTAAGCCAGGAGACCTCCGGCGAAGGATCCGGGCGCGGCAGAAAAGGGAAGTCGCATGAATCGGTGGCAAGCCGGGGGCGCGCGCACCACACGCACCACACGCGCACAAGCCCCGGCGGCGCTTTCAAATCCCGAACGCGTCGTCGTCTTTTCGCTTTAATCGATGATGATGATGAATGAGCTCGCGATCGTCAGCCAGCATGCATGATAGTGCAGGGCGAAAGCGGCGTCGCTCCGGCCCCCCCTCAACCTACGGACACCTAGCAGCAGCTAGATGATCGATCCCCCCTGCTATGCTACGCGGCTAAGCAACTAAAGCGCGCGCGCGCTAATCATTATCGCCTCCGGCCCCGATCGCTTTGATCCTGGCCTGGCCACAGCCCCTCCTCCGATCCCGCGCGCGTCGGTCGCCCAGATGACGACGACGACGCCGCCGCTGCCTTCCTCGCCTGCTGCCGGACACGGTGAAAAAGAGGGGGGTGGTACTGGTACTGGTACTGGTACTGGCCGGTGGCCGGTATGGTAAAGCGCGCGCGCGCGCGCGGGCGGAGCGGGCGGTGGCTTTGGTTGCCGCGCTTTTTCACCGGCGCGCGGCCGGCAGTTCTGGCCGGCGCGCGGCTGATGCGGAGCAGCAACAGGGGCCGGCGGTGGGGGAGGGAGGGGCTGGAAATTATTGCATATCGAGGCGATCCATGCCGCCACTGTGCCGATCGACGACCGCGACAGAGAGCACTGAACTACTCTGATCGATCGACCAGCTGCGCGCGCGGTATAGGCCTGCAGGCGATCGATAGCTCTCGCTGGCTAGCTGATGATTCATGGATCGATCTAGCTAGGAGTATCAGTTTACATGGCGCTACTGCGCCCCGGCCGGCCACCATGGACACGGACAAGCTTTCTTTCTGCCTCTGTCTGTCATTCTGCTGCGGCGGTGGCCCAGCAGGCACTTCTCTGATGCTGCAGAGTACGTAGGCCATGAACAGCAGTAGTACGTGATGTGCGTGTGCATGGCTCCTGGCCTCCTGCGTGCTGGCTGCTGCTACCAGCTGCTATAGCGAAAGCTTGACTACTTGTCTTCTTCCCTCCCGCTCCTCAATCCTCATGCATGCACTCCCAGCTCAGCTTTTCACTACTGCTGCTGGACTGGTTAAATGCTGACTCACTCTTGCCGCGCTGGATTGCAGGGCGGCGCAGTGCAGAGCTTCATTCATCTAATCTGCTTATAAATAGCTTATTAATTAGTGCAGACTAATAATCAATTGTTCATCGACAGGTTGGTTAATCAGGCATCTTGGACCAAAACCTACTAATACGTAGTAGCTAATACTGGTCCATTAGTTTTTTGTGGTACGGTGATTGCTATATATATGATCGATCCATCGATCTCTTCGCCCCAAAGGAAACGCACTGATGGAGAGTTCAGGATTCATTCAGACATTCAGTGCGCTACGGCCTTCAGGTGGGAGTTGAAGTGACTGGCAGCAGTAGACAGGTAGTGCACACACAATCTTCAGTGAACAAAAGCTGGGCAGAATCTTGACTGCTAAAGCGACGCCGCCTCAAAGCTGAATGATGAAGCATGCATGGTATTTGTATATACAGCAGCAGCTCGACTAGTCATGCTTAAACGAACCCGGCGAGTATGTAGTCAGGCATCATCGGCAGGTGTAGCTCCAACTTTTATACACTTTGATTGCATTGATATATATATATAGCCACCTTATTTTGGACACACATATAGCTTGATATTGAGTAATATATATGCTGTAAAAAAAACCTTGTTCGTTTTGACTTGTAGATTTGCACATCATTCAGGTGAAATGAACTCTGACACTGTGATCAGTTGACAACTGACGCATGCCTGATCGATCGATGCCCTGAATCTCTGAAAGGATCGGAGCAAGTAAATTAGCTACTCGCCAGTCCCCATGAACGAGCTCATCGATGAACTGGAACTGGGGAAGGGTACACTAGCTTCTTAGATCCTAGTACTGCACTGACAAAAACCAATTGCTGCCTTCTGTCTAATCCCTCTAGCTGTTCAGTCATAGACAAGGAAAAGTGGGGTTCGTTTTAGTTTAATTTGGTAGCTAGGCGAGATATAGCCAATTAGGAGAATATAATGATGACCTAATTATAAGACAGTGAGCACAAATCCCTTGTGCTCTCACCAATTTGGAGAAAAAATAATGACACTAGGATGCAAGGGTTTTGGAGAATATATGAAAGGAAAGATTGCACCGATTTGATTATTAAATTATTATGCCATGCATGGTAGTCACACTTGGTTTCTGGTTATCAAATTAAGGACCCCCTCTTGACTAGAATAAGAACCTCGTGATCTGTCCAGATCTTGCACAACTTGAATGGGTAAAGCCCTATCATAGTTTTAGCAGTATACAAATGGCATGTTTGCTTAACTAGCTTTCCTAGCCTACAGATCTTTCTACCAGAATTAGCCTACATACTCTAAATGCTTTGTACTGAAATTACCCGGCGAGTACTTGTAAATTTGAGCAAGCATACACTACACACACATACTAGCTTATAGGCAGGAAGCAGGACAGATGTGTTCAACAATCAACTACAGGAGATAGAAAGGACTAGTAGTGGCAAGAAACTTGGATTCAATAACCATGTGCTCTCAAACACTATTCGAGCATGCATGTTGTGCAAGCAAACAGAAAAAAAAGAAATCGATCTGTATCTCTCTCGACCTCTTGCTTTTCCACCTCTACTGCTGATTGATCTGTACAACGTTGCGCAAAGACCAGTGTAGGCGTACTTTATTGCTTTGTCTGTCTATCCCTACGTACTTAAAGTTGCCTGCTCATATACATGAGTACTGTCTCGCTATACTCGTCAACTTTGGCCCTTGGTTGGAGAGAGATGAAAGAGAGAGAGGTAGAACAGGAATTCTACACCACCACTAGCCAAGAGTCCAAGAGAGGCTAGCAAGGCTAACTTTACTTCTGATTGATCTCTTTCATCAATATGGACATAAAGTCGCGCACCTGCACATACACTAGAATGGCCCCCTAGACAACCAGTATTGGTAGCTCATGTTGTGGTAACCTCTTGCTAGCTAGCTAGCTCCACATGAATACTTTTCAACCCCCTCTGTATGTGCTTGCTAATATAATCAACCGTGCCACCGGGGGGGAAATGCAGAGAAGAACATAACAAGACAGCAAAGCCAGCCTCAGCTTCCAAATGGTAGCTAGATAGTGCAACAGGGATCACCACCTCTCCCTGCCTGCTGCTGCCCTTAGCTAGCTAGCTAGGGTTTCCAGCTTATTTCCTCATGCATAAAAACACAGCATAGCAGGGAGCACCATATATAGCTTGGTCTCTCTTCATGCTGATCGATCTCTCTTAGCTTGCAGCTGGCTGCACTACTGTCTACATACTGCACCCATCAACCATCATCCGACCGTCTCACACACATCGATCCTTACGAGCTAAGCAACGCTCTCCTCCCATATGTTTCACATCCAATATATATAATGCAAGCCCTCCACTAAGACCCAAAAAACAAATTAAAGCAGGAACAAACCCCATTCTCCCTGCTTCTTTAATTTTATTCCACTCGCTTTCGCGCTCTCGCTCTCCCGGCGATCCCATCTCTTTCGTCTCTCCCCAACAGGCCGCTAGCTGCTAGCTTTTCTCGTGCCTGCTAGCTCTCTTCCTCTCCGGCCTGGCCTGGCCCCTTCTCCCTTCTTCGTCCCCGCTAGCTAGCGCTTCGCCGTCATTCCAGTCCAGCTATTAGCGCGGCGTGTGGAGATCGATCGTCGGAGCTCCGATCCCCTCCTGCTAGCCAGTGCTAGTGGATGTTATTCTCCGATCCACCACCTTTATCACCACCCCCCCATCCTTGCATGATCCCCTAAAGCGCCTATATACCCTTATCTCTCGCAAAGAGGCGAGCTGAGAGGAGAGGAGCAAACAAACCAGGAAAGAGAGAGAGAGAGAGAGAGGGGCTCCGTCCCAAGTAGCAAAAGATCAAAAGAAATCAATTCTATACCATGGTCTTTTCTTCGGTTCCTGTCTACCTTGATCCACCCAATTGGAACCAGCACCAGCACCAGGTAACAATTTCGCCCTTCTTTTTTTGCTTTTCTCTTCGTTGGTCGTCATGCAGCTTAGCTTCTTCATCAAAAAAGCAAAGCGCGCGGGAGGGGAAATGGGGAGGAAATATTCCTAGGCTCTTTTGAGAAATCTCAGCTGGTTGTTGAATATACCGGACCAAGCCATCTCTTTTGGCTCCGGTGATCTCCATCAATTTCGCCTCACCTTTCTCTTTAATCGCTTGCTCAGTGTTTGGCTCTTTGCATTGATTTGGAATGATGCTACTTTCAGCAACAGCATCAGCAAGTTCTCCATGGCCAGCTTCCAAGTGCGGCCGCCGGCGGCGGAGGAGGAGGCGGCGGCGGCGAGACGCATGCGCATCATCACCAGCAACACCAACATCAGCACCATCATCAGCTGCCGCCGGTGCCACCTCCCGGAGCTCTCATGGCGCCTCCTCGGCCCGACATGGCGACGATTGTGGCCGCTGCGAGTGGCGGCGCGGGCGGCGGTGGGCCGACCGGCGGCTCCGCGGTGCGGCCGGGCTCCATGACGGAGCGCGCCAGGCTGGCCAAGATCCCGCAGCCGGAGCCGGGGCTCAAGTGCCCGCGCTGCGAGTCCACCAACACCAAGTTCTGCTACTTCAACAACTACTCGCTCTCGCAGCCGCGCCACTTCTGCAAGACGTGCCGCCGCTACTGGACCCGCGGCGGCGCGCTCCGGAACGTCCCCGTGGGGGGCGGCTGCCGCCGCAACAAGCGCACCAAGTCGTCCAAGTCCAGCTCGTCGTCGGCCGCGGCGTCTGCTTCCGCCGCGGGCGGCGGGACGTCGTCGTCCACCTCGTCCACCGCCACCGGCGGCAGCAGCGCCGCCGCGGCCGCGGCCGCGGCCGGCATCATGGCGCCCCAAGGGCAGCTGCCTTTCCTGGCCTCGTTGCACCACCCTCTCAGCGGAGATCACTACAGTACTGGCGCGTCAAGGCTAGGGTTCCCCGGGCTGAGCTCCCTGGACCCCGTGGACTACCAGCTCGGAGGCGCCGGCACCGGCATCGGGCTGGAGCAGTGGCGCCTGCCGCAGATACAGCAGTTCCCCAGCTTCCTAAGCCGCCCCGACGCCGTGCCGCCGCCAATGTCCGGCATTTACCCGTTCGACGTGGAAGGCCACGGGGACGCCGGCGGCTTCGCCGGACATATGCTGGGGGGCTCCAAGGTGCCCGGCTCGGCGGGGCTGATCACGCAGCTGGCATCGGTGAAGATGGAGGACAACCCACCATCCACGGCGATGACAAGCTCGCCGAGGGAGTTCCTTGGGCTCTCTGGGAACCTCCAATTCTGGGGTGGTGGCGGCAGCAACAACGGTGGTGCAGGTGGCAACGGTGGAGGCACTGCCAACACCGACGGTGGAGGCGGCGGTGGCGGTGGCGGTGGCGCTTCTGCTCCGGGCAGCAACTGGGTGGACCTGTCAGGATTCAACTCGTCGTCGGCAGGGAACATACTGTGACGAGCTGAGGCGCCCGGAGCAGAAGCGCCGCCGCAGCTGGTTGCCGCACACAAAAGGTAGCCCTATTATTTATGCAAAGCCCTGAAGCTTAATTTTTAGTCATGGCTAGCTTCTGAGAAAGTTCAACGAAGGAGTTGTGGTGCAAAGATTATAGGGGCTCCATCTCTGACAGTAATATAAACGTACGCCCGGCGATCGATGGAACTGGTGAATTGGTCTCTTCTCTCTATAATTGGTAGGCAATCAAAAATTAGTTTTTGTCATTGAGTTTAATTTTCTTGCTCGGTTCTAGCTACTTCAACGATCCGTACGTGTTGTCGCTGCTGCGGCTGTTCTTGTTCTAGAGGGTGCACTTCTATATTGTTGTCCATTTCAGGTCTTTGTTGTAAACTTGTAATGCATGCATGTTGCATTGCTAGGTTTGCTAGCTTATTGGTGCAAGGTCATAAGTACATATACCTATGAGATCCAGTACTTGATCAAGAGATTATTGAGCCTATATATCAACATCCGGTATTTATCTATAGCCATCTACATGCATGTTGAATTATTCATCTCTATTCCATCGAGTTAATAATTTGCAATGGTTATTGTTACCTGTGACTTAATGATTCTATGTGCTTTATTATACACTGCGTACGAGTGTAGCATGTCTAGTGCATCTTCATGCTTTACTGCTAGATCTATAGTATGTGATGTCTACACATCATGGAAGTGTACCATATATGCATGCATGTGAGAGGGAACATGTACATGCATCTGTCTATCATAGCGCATTCAGCTGAACCGATATATATATATATATATATATATATATATATATATATATATATATATATATATATATATATATATATATATATATATATATATATATATACACACATATATACATACATATATATATATATATCATTTGGAAATGAATAAGGTCGTGATACGTGACAAAATTCACCACATATATAGCATCTAGGATTCATCTCTACGCACAGATAAAGTGAATATGCCGCCATTGCTAGGTCTCTTGCAAGAATTATTATTGCATTCTCTGTCACGTGTTAGTTCTTCCTTTCTAGCCAATGCGGAGTCGCAGACACACCATCCTTGCAATGATCGATAAAACTTGAGCCAAAGCTTGGCTAGCAAGACACACAATTGCAAGTTCCATTCACTTCATCACCTGACGCATCAAAGGCAAAAAAACAATGAAACGTGATGCACGAAAGCTCTAAATTTCTCCTCTTTTGAGAGATCACATTTTTTATCACACACACACACACACACACACACACACACACACACACACACACACACACACACACACACACACACACACACACACACACACACACACACACACACACACACACACATCTATATATATGCATGCAGTGCAAGTGACCCAGTTCTCCATGCATGGTCCTCCTCGATCTCGCTCTCAGCAGAAACGGTGTTGGTTTCTAGGTTTCCAAGCACCGATCTCCATTCAAAGCCTTTTCCCCCCTGCCATTGTAATCATGGAGTAGTGTCCCCACATCGCAGGCACAGAGGCATTTATTCATGTGCATGCAATCCAAGGAATGAATGCCTGCAGCAGCAGCCAGCAGGGGGGTGGCAATCTCCTTAGTTGTGCTCAAAGAATTTGTTCCCATGTTTCTTTTGGTCCTTTCGCGCCATCTTTACCTTTAGCCAGCAGCTTCGTCGGTTTCGAGGAGTCATTGCGCCAGAAGCTTTGCATTTCTAGAGCTTTGAAGCCAACCATTGACTGACTACGCCATCAAAGTGTGCATCATCCCTGACGAACCTGCAGGTTGCCCAGCCCTGCTGCATCTTGCATTCTCCTTGATGTGCATGTTTCTCAATTCTTACACACCTGCATGCCGACGACCCCACTGTACGTGTACGGGCTAGCAAGTTTTGAAATAGAGTACATGGCCAATAGAAGTTTTGCGAAACACTGAAGATTTAAAATGGGCCATGTTTACTTGTCATATAAATTCCTTACAAATTTTTATTGAGTCTTGTGCAAAGTCATTCCTAGTTTTCTCCATGGTTTCTGGATACTCCTTGTATACTCCCTTCTTTCATTTTTATAAGGTATTGTAAAACATGGCACGATCTTCCATATGACATTTTGACCATTTATTTATCATATAAAGTTTACATCATAAAAATAAAAAATCAATGATCAAATTAGTTATTAAAAATTGCAAAGTGTGAATTTTAATATGTGTGCGTGCCTTATAAAAGTGGAAGGAGGGAGTAATATTTATATAGAGAGAGACAGAAGAAGAGCGACCTACACTATTTGCAAAATTATAATTAGAGTTTCTGTCTTTTTCATGACGAAACTCATCATTTTTTTTGAGGCTTCAACGGGGGGGGGGGGGGGGGGGGGCGGAGCTCGCCCACCTGAACTTCGTAAAAGGGGCAAAGCCCGCACGACGCGGAGGGGGAGAGGGGGTGATCTATCCTGGGAATTTACATAGTGATGCCTTGGCACCAGAGATCAAGGGGGAGTAGTCCAAGCACCGGGGTGCCCGGACAGCCCAAAGACGCGCATGGGCACTGACCGTCGAGGCACGAGTGGGCAGGGGTTCATCGTATGAATCGAAGATCATTCGATTGCGGCTCTTCCAGACGATCCAGAGGAGAAGGAGCGTAGCGGTGTTGCGCAACTGGCCGGGGGGGGAGAGGGACGCACCCCCAGAGCTCCTCGATGCTCTGGGGGCGGCGTACCGGGGCAGACGTGCATCCAAAACGCGGCGGTGCGGGGGCAAACGAAGAAGAGGTGGTTGGAGTCTTCAGACACGTCGAGGCAGTAGGGGCAGTGGTCGACGTCAAGCGCGCCGTGGCTGTGGAGGAAGCTGCGAGTCCGCGTGTTACCGTGGCGGAGGACCCAGAAGAACACTTGGACTTTGATGAGGGCGAAGTTATCCCAGTTGTCCTCGGCAAGAGGTACGGAGCAGCCGGTCTGCTTGAGCATCCTGTAGACGGCACCAACACGGAAGCGCTTATCGAACCCCCAACGCAGCTGACGAGTGTCAGGTGCGTGGCTGAGGCGAAGGCCGGCAGCTTAGTGCGGAGGGTGGCGAGGTCCGCCGCAGCCGCGGAGCTGAGGCGGTCCCGGAGAGGGAGCACCAACTCCCCGGTGCGGAGCGCGTCCTCCACGGAAATGGCGGGGTCGACGCAGTGGGAGAAGAGAGCCGGGAGCACCGCGGCAAGTGGCCCGGCGGTTTTCCAACTGTCGAGCCAGAACGAGGTGGAGTCCCCCGCGCCGACATTGATGATGGTAAGCCCGCGGTAAGTAACAGCGAGCTTCTGTAACATTGCCCAAGCGGCGGTGGGAGCAACGCGGCGCCCCAGTGCATACCAGCGCCGGACCCAGTCGGCCCACGGGTTGTAGTGGCCGGCGATGAGCTTGTCGACGGTCTTGAGGAGGAGGCACGTGTTCTGGGTTTCCAGGTCTTTGATGCCCAAACCGTCCTCATCTTTGAGCCTGCAGGCCGTGGCCCAGGCGACCTGGCAGTTCCCGCCAGAGCACTTGGCGGCGCCCTTCCATAACATGCCGCGACGCGGCTTGTCGATGCAATCCAGGGTGGTCTTCGGCAACCGGAGCGCGCCCATGGCATAGACTGGTTTCAAGGACATGACCACGTTGGTCAGGGTGAGGCGGCCCCCTCTAATGAGCGTGTGAACGCGCCACCCCGGGATGCAGCGTTCCACCGGGATAGCCAGGTTGTCGAGGACATGGATCTTGTTGTCGGAGAGGGGAAGCCCAAGGTATGTCTGGGGGAACCCCCCACCGAGCAGCCCAGGATAGCGACCATCGTGGTCGCATGCGCCTCTTCGACGTTGATGGGGATGAAGGTGCTTTTGCTGAAGTTGATCCCCAACCCGGTGGCGACGGCGAAGTCGTCGAGGACGACCTCGAGGCGGCGCACCTGAGCATCCTCGGCAAGGAGGAGGATCAGCGTGTCATCGGCGTATTGAATGACCGGGCACTCCAGATCGTCCACAATCGGATGGCGCAACACAGTGGGCGCGGCGGCGTCAGTGACCATCCTATGGAGGAGATCAGCGACGATGATGAAGAGGTACGGGCTCAGCGGGTCCCCTTGTCGGAGCCCACGGTGGCAGGGGATCCATGGCCCCGGCACATCGTTGAGGAGCAAGAGCTCGGAGGCAAAGAGGAAGTTATCAGTGATGGACCGCCCTTTGACGAACCTGGTCTGCAGATCAGAGATGAGGCTGGTGATGACTCCTTGCAGGCGGGTGGTGAGGATTTTAGCCACAAGCTTCGGCGCGCAGTTCTGGAGGCTGACAGGGCGAAACCCGTCAGCGGTGGTGATGTCGGCCTTCTTAGGGAGGAGGACCACGTGCGCCTGGCTGATGCGCCCAAAGTCGGCAGTGCCCTGGTGGAAGGCGTTGAGGAAGGCCATCACGGCGCCACCCACAACCGGCCAGAACTTGCGGTAGAAGGCAGGTCCGAAGCCGTCCGACCCGGGACTGCTTGTCGTGCGCATCTGCCAGAGCGCTTCCTTCACCTCAGACGCCGAGAATGGGGCCTCCAGGGTAGATAGCCCGGAGACGGCGGGGAGGAGGTCGAGCAGGCGTGTCGGTGTGGGAGGCAGTGCCGAGGAGACCGGCGTAGGAGGAGTGGAGGATGCGCTTCTTGGCAGCATGAGTGTAGGCAGGCACTCCGCCATCATGGAGGACTTGAATCTTGTTGCGATGCAGTCGCACCGAGGCCGAGGCGTGGTAGAACGTCGTGTTCTCGTCCCCGAGCTTGCGGAGCTTGAAGGAAAAACGTTGCCGCCAATAGGCACCGAGTTCCTTGATGGCCAAGGAGCGACGCGCGGCAACCAATTGGCGAAGCAGGCGTTCCTGGGTGGTCAGCATCCGCACCTCTTCAAGGAGGTCGAGAAGCTCCACCACCCGGTCGCAGGCGGAGATGACGGAGTCAGGTTTGCGCCGCCCGCGCGCCCAGATCTTGCACTCCTGCCTGGTCCCCTTGAGGAACCGAACCAGGCAAGTCGTCGGGTCGGTTATCTCGCCCGGCTGCCGGCTCCAGACCTCTTGCACAAGAGCACAAAAGGGGGGTGGAGCCCCCAGGACTTCTCGTACCGGAACACTTTTGACACGGGAGCGGTCGACGCGTCGGTGACGAAACTCATTATAATTGTGGGCTATCTGGGTTCATTAATTTTTTTCCCTCAATAGCACCTCAGGTCTTGGGGTTCGACTCATGCCAAGTCATTGTTTTCCTGTTTTCTCCATCGTGTTCATGACGACAATTGTTATATATGTTGGGCTATATGGGTTAATTAGATTTTTTTCTTAGTGAAATAATTTGTGTTATTTTCACAGTGTAAAAGCTACTCCCTCCGGTTTGGTAAATGAAGTCGTTCTGGACATGATTTGAGTCAAACATTAGGAATATAAATCATGAATAACTTTTAAGTCATTGAGTTTGGAAATGTGAAAACTACATGAATAGATTTGTCTTGCAAAATACTTTCATAAAAGTATACATATGTTAGTTTTTAACAAATATTTTTATAAAAAGAAGAAGTCAAAGTTGTACTTTGGAGACCGTGTTGCTGTCCTAAACGACTTCATTTACCAAACCGGAGGGAGTAGGTGTAAATTAAGCTAGAAGTGATTATGGTCGCGCTTCGAGTTACTTTTTCATAATAAAAAATATGGGCAGTTTGTGACTATACCTAATAACTATATCGCCCTAGGAATATGAGCGATTTGTAGGATTGGTTGGCAATTATGTACGGTCTTTGGGGGAGGGGGCCTCAAATCGTTTTGCAATAATGATTACCATGATCCATGATGGCTTCAAAAAAAATTCTCTAACTAGTTACTAGTAATATATAAGAGAAAGATTCAATTTGTTGAACCAATTGCTCATCTCTGCATTTCCTTGAGTGGAAGGTAATGATTTGCGGTCTCTACCGATCATGGCCAATGAGTCCATGTGTGCATATGGATCACGTGCATGTCCAAATCTATCAAACTTGCCATAGTTGTTCTTTGGGCCTCTGAAATGTACGAGAGACATGCAATACTGGAATATTCTTACGGGACAAATGTCACATTGGTTAGGGGCTAAACTTCATTCAACGTAATAAGTGCTCGTTTTGTTTTATTTGCTCCAAAGCTAGAAAATATCATACAATTAAAATTTCAAGTATCGACAACATGGAAGCACCAAATACTGATTAATAAACTTTAAATTGCTTAATTACCTCTCGAATCCTACTCGACCCCTCCGATCACAAATAAATGGCATTTAGAATTGTTTGATGTGAATCAACCGTGTTCCAAATTGTAGCTATATATGATACTTGTTTGCGATCGGACTTAGTTTCATGTATATAGAACACTAATTTTATAAATATATACCTTGTGATTAATAAAAAGGTACTAGGCAAAATTGTATTTATTTATGATGACCGAATTGAAGGGCACTGAATCAATAATATAGTATATAGCAGTCGGAGCATAGAATATATCGTCTTTGAGGTTAAATTTTCATAGCCATATACTCTTCAAATTTAAGCTTATTAGATACTTGTACCAGCAGATCGACTTAGCTTCATATTTAAGCTTGATGAGTGATGATGTATAGTGCGCGCGTACGCAAGGCTAGCTAGCTCGTGCAGCATCAGTGTATACTAGCAGAGTATAACACTCATCATATATATGATATATCGTGCAAAACTGCCAGTTTAACCGATCGGATCGGATCCGCAAGCAAGCAATTCAGTTATGGAACCGGGGATTTCTTTTTCCTTTGTCACTGTGAGAGAGTAGAAAAGCATGCCGACTTTGCATTGCATTTAGACACATATACATCGACTAAACTATGATTACCCCATCACTCTCACTTAATAAAAATCCAGCTGATTAATAATAAAATACCCGCTGCACCAAACGGCATGAATCAGCTGGAAAGCTAAAGTGTTTTTGTCTGTCTGCACAATAAATGAAACATGGTCTTAGAGGAATATATATATATATAACAAGTCCAACCGCAATAGGTATATATATATATAGTGATCGTCGATCGATCGATCGAGTAGTAAATTAATTAAAAGCGAAAGCCGCTAGTGCATGCATCGATCGATCGATCCACACGGTTGTTAGTGCATGACGATGGTGAAAAAAATTAACTGCCCTAATGGATCAGACATTGACACTGAGCGACGGCTACGGCTCCATGCTAAGCATCTCGCTCTCTCCCCTAGCTCGTTTGTTTACCTGTCGCTGTCGGAGGGAATCTAAGTTTTCGTCCGCTTTCGTGCAGTCCAATGCAGTCTCTCCCCCTCTCGGAGAGGGAATAAAGGCAGCATGCAGGCGGCCTCTCGTAAGCCTCGCCACTGGGGAGGGTATGGACAAATCCACTCTTGTTCATACCCAAATCCAAATAATTATTATCCACCTGGGGAGGGGAGGAGGGGAGGGGAGGGGAGGGGATCACACAAAAGATGGCAGCTTTAGCCTTTATACACGTACACACACACCAGCTGCATGCAGGCCCTTCGCCTTTTAATTTCGATCTCCTTGCACTACTAGCTAGTACTGTCCGGGGGTCCTACCACGCTAGCTACTACGGTGTACGTTTGAAATTACGGTTTGTTTAACATTTTTTTTTGTCTCAAACAAAGTCTGACCATTCTTTTTTATTTAAAAAGCTGTGCAAGACAACTGATGATGTGTGTCTCGTATTCTCAATTTCTCATGTATGATGCAAGGGGCATGGCCAGCCACATATGGGGCGGGCGGTAACTTTCTTGCTCACTACTCGTTCTCTCTTTTCCGCTGGCAAAAGTCTACGACGACGTACGTACGGTAAAAGCAGCAACAGTAGTTTTCATAGTTACAGTTACGTACGTGTATATGTGCGCGCCTCTCTCTCTCTCCTTTCTATGTGTGCGAGAAAGAGAGAGAGATGGTCAGGAGACAGAGATTCTGTGCGCGGTTGGCCTCACGTTGCGTCACATGAAAACAATCATGGATTATTACTGCATACTGTATATATATATATGGACCAGGGAGGGGGGCCGGCCTCTCTGATCTGATCACCCATGCATGCCGGATGCACGCACGATACACGTACTGCATGCAATATTACCTTGAGAGATCGATCGAGATCGATCCATCGTCGATCGAGCAACATTAATTCCCTTGTGTATACTATAGTATACTAGCATACACATCTAGCAGATAATGTACTATACTGGTCTGTGTGTCTTGATCTGGACACAAGACGCCAAGGAATGTATGTTCCAAATCGTATGTTAATGGTCGAGCGCGAGGAGCGAGCTTTAATTTGTGGTATATGCAGAGATCCCAACGCAATGGTTGTTGCCCAAGAATCTGATGCTCTCTTTTGCATTGCATTGGGTACTCATTATTATGTAACGTTAATTTTGCGACGATCGATCGATCGAGCTAGTGAGATCGAGACCCATCGCTGGGAGCACACGAGAGTGCCAATCGTTTCTGCCTCCAGAGATAGATCTAGCTAGGCGTAGTGCAAAAAACGTGAACTCGCAACTGTTGGTGCATGACACAAACTTAAGATCGTTGGAGGACTTCCAAGCATCACATATCACGTACGTACAACTCACAGTGCAAGCATGAATTGAAGCTGCTGCCCGTTGCTTGCTGCCTGCATAGTAGACGATCGATGTGCTTGCAACGAAGGCCAGCCCAGAGATCGATCGACATGATCGCTCGATCTTGTGCACATCGTATCGACTCTACTGTATATTACGTGCGTGCGCCTTGTTTAACTTGGTGTGCGTACCGTACGTGTGCATCACGAGAGCCAGCACACTGCACGTCTCTGCACCTAGCGGTGTGTATGTAGCTAGGCAGCAGGTGCACGCCAAACGACCCCCACCATATGCTGCGTAGGATCGTACGTGTTGTAGTAGTTGACTTGACCAGTACGTAGGCCGGGATACAGATACTGTTGCTTAGCTTATACTATGTCTACTGCATGCATGCATTGCATGCATGGGCCATGCACGTACCGATCGAGCACACAGTATCCTGATTGGACGTACCAGTAGTCTCTTGTTTAACCTGCACTACTGTAGATCGGGATACTATTGCATTGGAGCTAGCTAGCAATAATGCCTTAATTAGTTTTTTTTCTTAAAAGAACGGAGCAACGCCCTTTTACCGTATTCGATTAAATTCGAGAAAGTACAATAATAATATAGAGGACGATGGTGTAAATAAAAATCAGCAGGGTGGTCAAGCCCGCGCGCTGCCTACGTGGACACACATGTATATATCACTGTTGCATGCGTGGGCCACAACCCACAAATGCGTAGCAAAACCTGTCCGTACGTGGCGCCACGCATGCATGCGGTCGAAGAGATTGGACGGACGTACTGGCATTCCCACAACAACACTGTCCCGAGCGAGAGAGGACGAAAAGCGAGTGAACTGCATGCAGCCTGCAGGCCACAGCAGGCAAGGTAAACACGGCGGTGAACAGCACGGGCCACACTGACTGTTGTGTAAGAACCCTTTCGTCCTCATCCGCCCGTGCGTCGTGTCCGTGCGTGTGTACGTTGGGCCACACGTCCCCATCGATCCACCACGTACATACTACGTACCCCAACCGCTCGACGTGCTCATGCATGGACACAACTGCGGCGTGCAGTCGTGCACACGCACGCACGCAGGCAGAGGCCCGGCCCCGGCCCCGGCCCCGCGCGGCCTGCACGTCGTGAGTACGTGTGCGACGGCGACGACACAACAGAGCTCGATCAGCTCGTCTCGTCCCGGCCGGTCAGTCGCCACACGTCAGGTCATAAGGCGGCAGAGGTGGCACATCATGTGCAGCACGGATCGATCGAGCGCCAAGCAAGCAAGCAAGCAAGCACAAGCACGCGTGTGTTTTCGTGTCCGATCGATCGATCGAAAGTACCTGAAGGCACGGCCCGCGGCGTGTTCGTTTGTTTGTCCGGGCTCTCCGGGACTCTTGTGCTGCCCACCCAGCGACTAGTTGCTAGGGTAGTGCAAGAGAGCAAGGATTCTTATTCCCAGCAGAGTAGCAGCAGGCTATGGCCGCTATGCCCATCCGTCGCGGCCGGCCGGTCAGGTCAGGGACACACGGGCCGGCGCCATGCCGCCATGCATGTCTGTCGTGCATGCACTGCACGCACGCACGCTCGCTCGTGTGCATGCACGCATCATCGTCGTCGTCCTGGTGATGATACATGTGCATGCGGCCATTACCAGTCCATGCATGGCATGCATGTGCTGCACACGTACTTACGTGCAGTGCATGTGCATCGGGGCAGCTGCGACGCCGTTACGCCGCAGCAGCTGCATGCTGTGGCCGGCGGCCGGTCCAACCACCGTGCAAGCATGCATG
This sequence comes from Cenchrus americanus, assembly GCA_947561735.1. NCBI lineage: Eukaryota > Viridiplantae > Streptophyta > Magnoliopsida > Poales > Poaceae > Cenchrus > Cenchrus americanus. The sequence continues at coordinate 2,600,637 of OX387240.1, read as the reverse complement.
CAGAATCTCAGGTAGGGCGCCGACGCGACGGGGGAACCGGGAGTAGTACGCCGGCCGGCCCAGCCGTGCGTGCGCTCGGGTTTGCTTTGCTTTGTCGCTTCCTCTTGCTCGCGACGATCGCACTGTGTTTCTTCAGTCGTCTGCCTGTTTAGTGTTTCATCTTTGCATGCTGCAGAGTGCAGACTGCAGTCGTTGGTGACTTGCTGCTGCTCGCACCAGCGCAACAAACAGAAGTGATCGATTGGCGACTCGTTTTTTTTTAAAAAAAACATGTGACTGACGCTTGCAGTTTATAATATTTTTTAATATATGCATATAGTAGTACTTGTTCTTACGGTCTTACCCAATTGTAGGCAAACTCTATACTCAAACACACACACACACACACATGATCGATCTCGACACTCGAAACAATAATACCATTGACACTTGCTACTTTGCTAGTGCCCTCTGAAATTTGAGTACCTGACATATATTCTGCCATGAAAAATAATCTAATACATTGCTTGTCTTTGTTCATGATTAACAAAATTACTAATAGACGCCACATCCATGTTTAGCAGCCCAAAATTTTCGCACGATAAAAAAAAATCAGAATCATCCACATGTGCTAGAGATATACAAGACGGATCTATGCATGGGATCGTATATTGTGATGTCGCGCGCGTAGCTTTATGCGTTGTCGTCGTGGTGCGGTGTGGTGTGGTGTACTGGTGTGGTGTGGTGTGGGATAAGGTCCGCTTTGGCTTTGCTGTGCCGTCCTGTCCCTGCCGCCTGCCCGGTGCCCGCGCGCGCGCGCGCGATTTGACCGTGGAATCTCTCTCCGCCGCGCGCGGCAATCCCATCCCGTCACATGCCCTCATGTCGTGGGGGCCGCCGCCCGCTTTCGTCGTCGTCGTCGACCGCCCCCAGGCCAGGAGGCGTCAAGGAGAAGCCTCCGCCGCGCTGCCTTTTGACGCCAGAGAGATTCGGATCGCCCCCACCCCGACCCCCTGCCTGTCTGCCGGCCGGCCGGCCGGCCGGCCAGCGGCCTCGATCCCCGCCCAGGCGCCCACACTGCCAACGCAACGCCACCCCCCGCAGACAACGGGAGATCCGTCGACGCGCCCCCGTGTCCGGCCTCGCCTTTAGTTTGCCCCTCTTTCCGGTGGTGTCATCACGCATCTCATCGCCGCCGTCCCGGTCGTGGGGTCGCCCGCCGGGCGATCGAGGCCGCCGGCCGGAACGTGCATGTGTACGTGTGGCCGCCCGCCCGTCGTCGTCGCGCTCGCGCGCGGCGCCCATCATATCCTCCTCGTCCATGGATCTATCGTCAGCAGGTGGCCGCGCGCCGTCGTCTCGTGCCCGATCGGGACGGCGCGGCGCGGCGCGCTCCAAGCCTCCAACATGTTGCATGGCTCTCTGCCAAAGCCACACAACGTACGTCGCTACCTAGCTAGCTAGCGTAGGATGGTGCTACGCCAGCGAGCGAGCGTGACGTCTCGCGGCCTCAAGGCCTCAGCCGCCGCGCAGTCGTCGTCGCCGTCGTAGTAGCCACACCCGGCACCCGCAGTGCCCATCACGCCGTTGCGTGTGTCGTGCCGTGCCGTGTCGCGCCACCCCGCCGCGCGCAATCATTGCCGTCATCTGCAGGGGTGGGGGGAGAGAAAAGCAACAGCAACGCGCACTACACACACGCGCCGGCCGCTGGCGTAGTACGTGCATGCACACGTCTACAGCAACGTGCACTACACACGCCTCTGCCTAGTCACCCCGGCCGTCCGGCGGCGGCGTCCGTCCGTGCGTGCCGTGCGTGCCACGCGCACATGTCCCGTTCCCGCGCCGCTGCTTGCGCCCAGTGTTGAGGTTGTTAGCCGGTCGGCCGCCGGCCGGTGCGAGCTCGGCCGGGCAGCTGCAGGGACCGGCTGGCGGCTGGTAGAGGAGGCCCCGGCCCCCGGGCGCCTGGGAAGAATAACCTTTCCGCGCGGCGTACGCTGGCGCGCGCCCGGAGAGAACGGCAAGCTAGCGAGCCGTTCACGGGCAGGTGTCGCGCGCGCGCGTACGACGCCGACGGAATGGAAAGCTGCCGTCGTCGATCGTCTGGCCCTGCAGCGTTAGCGCGCGAGACGTGCGCGCGGCGCCCGGGCTCTGGCCGGCGGTTTATTTGCTGTCCGGCCGGGACTCCTGGTCCGGTGGATCGGAGCGATGTGCCTGGCTGATTTGACGGCGCCGCGCCAAGCGCGCCGCGACGACGGCGCCGCGCGCGGCAGGGCGCTCTGGCCGATTTGCAGCGGGCAGCGAGGGTAACGACGATCGACGACGCAGGACGCCAGGACAGAATGGACGTGGCCAGCAGTGTACCTGGCCTGTGGCGCTTGCGCGGCATGCATGGCTCACCGGCCGATCACCAGCAGGCGTGCAGCAGGCAGGCAGCAGCAGCTGGTGAGAGCCGGGGGAAAACCACCACATCTAACGCGAGCCGGTTCATCTGGAACTATATTTAGGGAAGGCCGCGGAGTCGATATGATCTCTCACGCGCGTACTGCCATCACACCGTGCAACAAAAAACAAAAAGTGGCGAGCGTCGCTGGAGAACAAGAGAGGCGTGGTTCAGAGCGTACCATACTACCATGCATGCATGCAGCAAGAGATTGACTGAAACGACTGGAATTGATCTGCGAAAGAATATGCTTCATCCGGCCGGACTGCACACAGTGTGCCTTCTGAGACTTGCATTGACGCTGCGAAATAATTAAAAAAAATTTATCGCAGAATATTGGGAATCCTGTGATGCCGCACGGCAGTGCAAACACCTGGTAAATTAATATCTCTGCAAAAGTAGGGCAAGAACCCCAAAACGCTAAGTTTGATCCAGCAGTGTTATCAACGCAACAAGAACACACTAGCTGCATCGAGCAAGATGCTGAACCAAGTACTGCACGCAACTAGTAGTTCAGTGTGATTTAAGTTGCTAGCAAGTTAATGAAACTCAATTAGAGAAGAGTAGAACTACTGCTGCAGGATTTGGACACTGGAATAATTCAGCTGTACATTGGTTCCAAAGTAGCTCCAACTTTCGGCTCATCCCTATCCTCCAGTATGCAAGCATCTCTCCGGATAATTGTGACGGCCCCCATCGACATCTGGCGCAACGGTGGTTCTTGTGATGGATTGCCAGATCGAGCAGATAAAGACAGGAATTGCGTGGATTACGTGATGTCATGAACCAATAGGCACACAGCCCATGACCTAAGCCTGGATCCATCTGCCGTTAAACGTATGACAACAGTTCCCGGACCCTCTTTTCTTTGTGCACAAATGATGTGTTCAACTGAACGAAAGGTATATACCTCGTGCCCAGTCTATCCCTTTTTTTTGTTCTGTTCAATAATTGCTTACACAATTACATATGATCGATTCTGTTATGGACTCGAAGTTAGATGCTTGGTTTTGTTCTGCTAATTAGCAGCTAAAATGCGTAATATTCTCTCAATCTGATCTGACGCAACCACAATTCAACATGACTGCGGCATTTGGGCCAGGGTAATGATTTCAAATCATGCAAAGCAGCAGCACTTGAACTAAATCAAGGAGTGGGAAAGAAATGATAGTACTACAATAGTCCTGCGTACTCATGGTATTATCAAACATGAACCTGAACATATAGCCTTTGAAAGAGATTGCTTGCAAAAGCTTCCATGGCACAAGTTAAACCAAAACTAGCTAAGCAATCAACTAATAGGTCATGATTATAGTTCCACAAAAGAACTATGTTCAGAGCATAATTTCTCCCACACAAAACGGATAAAAGGTGGGCGCACATCACTCAATTCAAAGACGGCCCTTAACCTTTGTATCTAAAGGATCTTGTCAAAAGGTGGCTTGCTTTCAACTTGGAGCAACTATATACTATTAGATGATTGGTTTTGGGTCACTACATGATTTGATACACAAAAACTTTTAACTCCATCAACAAAAGCAACTCAATCGAATTTCAGCAATATTCTCTTTAAGTATACAGGAATGAAAAGTAGAAGCATACCTCATCCTCCTAAGGACATCGAGCATCCCCTCACGCTTCTTCATAGCTCTCTTGTGCGTCCAAGCTTTTTTGTTTGACAACTTAACAGCAAGCTTATCCCTACAATTCCTCAGAAGCCCAATAATGCGTTTCTCATATGGTGCTAATCCAGCAACTTCCCTAATCACGTGCCTTACGAACCAGGCCCTCCTGCCAGATTTCTGAAATAAAAACAAGTAATGTGTTAAAAAAGCTCCAAAAGCACAACATATATCTCATTAGTCATTACAAACGAGAATCCCATACACTGAAATGATCCAGTAACTTGTTCGATGGAGGAGACAAGTTGATTACACCAAATTTACATCCAGTCCTTTCATGATGGAATAGTTTTTTTTTCCTGAACCATGAATGGTGCAGTAGTTTCACATCGAAAGCTAACAAGTATGAAGATTGCATATGCAAGAATTGCAATTAAGCTGGCACAAAAGACTTCTATACACAAAATACACTCCGAGGATATTAATCTTTAATGCCTTGAAGGAAGGGACCTCAGGAGCAAGTGCAACAAATTTCCTCAAAATGATATTTTTAAAGCTAAGTTTTGTGCAAGGCTTAGGTCACGCTCCCACTTGTGTCAGTAACCAGTAACATGAGCTCCTGAATTAGGTTTGCTACCGTTTGCTAGATTTACTTGAGCAGTTACATGTTACATAGCACACGCTTCAGAAACCGCTCCCCGGGAACTTTCAGGTTAAAACAGAACAACCATGCCAGAATTTTCTCAGTTCGATCCAACGAGTAGAAGATACCATGTCAGAAGTACATCGCCTAACAAGGGACTTGGGAGAGAACAGGGTTCCCGGGGAACGACTAACTAGCGACCGGTCGCTAGGATGGTTGCCAGCGACCGGTCCACTCCCACTTCCAAACATTCTTTTAGTTTTTCTTCTAATAAATTTTCATTTCTCAAAAATCATAACTTATATACACAACTTTGATGCATAACTTCGAGATACAAAATTTTGTCAGAAAACTTTTGAGTATAAGTTTGATATGCGCAAAGTTTATACGTACAACTTGTATGCACAACTGTTTGAAGTATAACTTGTGTGTATAATTTTTTCTCTAACGACAAGTTGTGTGCATAATTTTTCTACGTAAACGATGAGTTGTGCACATAATTTTTTATGCAATGGTAAGTTATACACATAAATTATGTAGGAAAAAATTTGTTGAATAAAAAAGAATAAAGAAAAAAAAAGAAGAAAGAAGCACGTGGCAGGGGAGCGCTACCGCGCGCAGGCTCGGTCCGATCGGTGGCTCCAAGCGACCGATTGCTATTTTGGTTTTGCGGGGTTCCCGAAACAACTATGATGACACGGGACGCGAAATACCAACCTGCACAGAAACAACAGATGAATTGATCGATCGAGCATTTGCATCGTGTGGCTTACTCCTTTGCGCGCGGGCGGAAGGGCGAGGCGGGAGCTCGCGCTTAGGTGACAGCAAGCATGGCCGTTGTTCACCCCCCACGAACAGCCCCGTCTTCCCCGGCCGGCGGTGGCGGCATCTTAACCCCCAACGGCACAACAGCGAAATATACGCGAATGCGACGGTAGCACGGTGCGGTTCGACTTCACAGGGGGTAGCTTTGAGCTCTCGGGGTTGAATGGCGGCACGGCGGCAGTCGGCAGTCCGCAGTCGGCAGCGGCGGGCGGCGGCGGCGGATTATAAAAGGAAAAAGGAAAAGGAGTAGACCAAGAGGCTTGTTATAGGGTTTTGGGCCCGTGGGCTATTACAGGCGTGCAGTAAATTGGGCCGCATATCTGTTGGCATTCAGCCCATATCCTGGCCCACTGCTGCTTACGGCGTGATCTCTTTTCTGCTGAACGAGCAGCCTATGATTCCGCCAGATGCCCAGATCCACAGTGAGTGGGCAAAATACTCACTCTTATCACAAAAAAAAAAACATGACGATTTGACTCAAATCTGATCTCAAACTTTGACCATCAGTGTTTTCTAAAAATATTTAGTTTCAATATATATAATTCGTACGTTTATATTTCTGAAAAATGTATCCATAATCTCTTCGCTCCGTTTGGATCCATAATCAGATTCTAAAAATCTAGAATTTGATTGGATTTCCAAAATCTTGGTTCTAGGCAAAATCCGGATGGGCCTGTTTGGAGGGATAGATTTTAGAATTCAGAATCCTCATTTGTGTCATTTGGCCATCAAAGTCCACCAAAACCTTCCCAACTCCAGATTCCTGGAATACTCACCAAAATCCATCATGTTTGGAAGACAGCTAGATTCTGGATTTCGGATTCTCGTGATCCAGACACATCAAAACTACTATATCATAACAAGAACATGTAATGAAGAAACCTAAGAGCAATTCCAAGAGACTATCTTGCCTTAACTAGCTTAAAAAATAGAAAATTTGCCTAAAAACTCAATAGACTAGCTAAACTTGTCATAGCTATCCTCCACTAGCTAAACCGGGGGCTTCGCTAGCCATCTTTGGCTAGCCAATCCCGCTAGCTATCCCCTTGTACATGAGTATGGCAGGCGGGACCCAGTAGCGGTGGAGCATATGGAGAGTTGATTTTAGCTAGTCTGTTGGATTTCATCAACTTTTTACTAGCTATTTCATCTTACATACTGGCCAAATCAGTAATTTAGCTAGTGATATTTAGAGGGACTCTCGGAGTTGCTCTAAAAACTCGAATATTCAGAGGATAGTACCAGTGAGCAATAATTACTATGATTCTGTGAACAATTAGTAAGACTCTCTTTCGCGGGGGGGGGGGGGGGGGCAGGTGAAGAACAGGTGCTCCTCCATTCAACTCTCTGTACCTTAAAAGCAACAGAACACCAAGGGTTTGCTTGCAAAACAATTCACAACGAAGGGATCGGAATGACGCTGAACGTCAGTGCGTGTAGTGGGAGAAATACAACAGGGAAATGACCCGGCACGATGGGCTTTCTTCTCGCACTAGCAACCACTCGCCCGAAAAAAGAATGCATTTCTTACAGGAAAGCGCTTGCTCCTGCTTTTCCCTTGCTTCAGAATAGTGTTATCTACCGCATGAATCAACCATTTCAAGATAGATGTGTCTGACTCTCACTACTTGGCAGAAAATAATGTAGACTGGCAAATCAATCTCCGTTTCTTACCTAAGAAATGACTATTTATCTACCAACTAGAAACATAAAGAAACTTACGCAGCGAGTGGTGGTGGACTCTAAGGCAACTGCAATTATTGGTGAAGCAGCAGCAATCAAGCTCATCAAATCTTTGAAATTCAGAAAGTGCTGAAACCAAGAGATAAAGCTAGCTCCATAAGGCCTGATTGATTGTGAGTAGGGCATGCTAGATCAGAGGTCAACTCAGGTTCATTCATGGCATGAAGCCATGGATAACCCAAGATAAGGCCGGCAACCTGGCAGTTGGAGTGCTTGCTGAATTGTTCAACATGGGGTAGCTCTGGATTCTGGAAAGGTCTAATAGTTAAAAGGTCAACACTCTGCAAATGATTCCTGACCAAAGAACCCTTCGCATTTTGAGCATCGCAGAAGTCCAACTCTGAATCAGTCTCACTTATGCATGTATACTTACTGTTAAGTATGAACACAGAAGATGCCAAAAAAGGAGGGTCAAAGAAACTTGACCAATTGGTCATGATTTTAGTTATTAATAATTGAACAAATCCTCTTTTACATGCTCCAGGGGATTTCATCGTGATTCAGCTGGATGCGCCGAGATCCCAAACCCAACCCAGTGCTTCGTTGGTATTGTACAGTGACAGCTGGGGAGGAGTGGAGTAGCCGCAAGATCTTCTCAAAGGTCTGCAAGAACCTCTCTCTTTCTCTATACGTTTCTTTCCCTAATCTAGTATGGCTGATCTATTTACACACATGACCTCCAGATCCTACCCTCCAAAGATATTACGATGACAGATACATCGTCGTGGTATCGCCGACGATCGCCCTGCGGTATTTCTATCAGTTCGTGGAAGTCCATGCCTGCAACCACAAGCCATGTGAAAAACAAGATCAGTGACCGATCTGAGCTAATTCAGTTTGACCTTCCAGAAGTTCAAAGGTTACTGCACAACGACTACCAAAGATATGACTTTCAGCATACCTGCTTTGTTTGCTGCTCGGAAAAGAACTTCCTCCACCAGATGCTGGGCAGGGTCGCCTTCAGGGGTTGTTGCGATGAACATTTCTACCTGAGCAACCGCCTCCTCGTTGGTGAAATATTGGTAAAGGCCGTCTGAAGATAGTATCAAGAATCTGTCCCTTGTGCTGAGTTTATGGTGGAAGAGCGAAGGATTGCACGTGATGTACGGAGACGACCCAACGTAATCTATTCTGAACATCTCCAGCAGTGCATCATTCCACTTGGGCTGTAAAAACATACCAAAAATTGTGAGTGTGGGAAGAAAAACATGCATACGGTACCAGCTACTAGAAAGTCAAAACTAACTTGAGCTATGCTAAAAGTCAAAATTAAAACATGTTAACTCAATTACTCATCAAATTTGAAAATAAAAGGGTTGCTTAACTTCATGGTTATCCTTGCAATGTTTTCCTCTATAAGTTATATCTCACGTCAGTTGCAAGCAAAAGACCTTCCCCTAGCATGGAGTTGTGTGATTGATTTGCAAATTGTTCTAATAAAACAGTAGTATTACTACAACCGACAGTATTTTGGCTTGACAGGAGAAACGTGCCTGCCTTCAAAGCCACTCCACTTGCTAGCTTGCTGGCCACATTTCAGTAGTACTGCACAAACACATTCTTTGCACTTGGACAGAAGCAAAAGAAACTTCGTTTTCTCTTGGGAGCAGCTTCTCCTACACTTTTCAGACTAGCTATACACATGGTGACTGAATTTGGAGTAATTAATTCATCCGTTGAAAATTTTGTACAGCCGACTGTATGCTTTTAAGTCAAGGTCAAGACAGTCTGTTTCAGCGAAAGATGGTCATAATTTCCACTCAAAGGAAATTAAGAATTGGGAGTGATTTAAATCATTTTTCAAACTTGGACCAATTATACCAAATGTCGCTTTCCTTTTTTGACCTTGATTAATCAAGATCTTGGTTATTATTTGCTGACCCAGTATTGCAGCAAAAGTGTCTTATTAAGCACCTGATATAATGAGATTAGACTTTATGCTCTCTTGAGTCTTGACCCGTACAAATCTCCCGCAACAATGTCAGATCTTTTTTATTAGGGGGGGGAAACACTTGCAACTGCCGATTGTATAATCAAAAATATCTAAACAAATCCATTCTTTGCAAAAACTGACATAATCAAGCAAATGCTAACCTGTTTCAAGAAACCAGCTCCGAACGCTCTTGTCACCTTAAGCGAGCCCTTCACACGGTCCTTGGAGATTGCGGACGGGTCATCAGGATGCTCGTTACGTATTCTGCAAACTTCCTGCGAACAAGCACACCATACATTAGTAACCGTCAGATCTGGTCATCACAGAACAGTGAGTGAATGACTCGATTAAGCTAATCAAACCGCGAACCAATTCAATTACCTCTGGCACCGAAGTGCTGTGTTCGGATGTAAGCTGCACAGCTGACAGGAGCGGGGAGTCCCCAACCAATCCGTCGAATGAACCCTGACTGATCTGCTCGAGATCAACACTGTCCATTGTTCCCAGCACAGCCCGGCTGTCGCCTACATTCATGACGTACATGTCCTCTCCTTTCATAAGCATAGCCAGAACGCACGAACCCATAAGCGCAAGCTCCGGGAACTCGCCGACCATCTTGTCGGCGACGTCCAGGTAGGCCTGTTCAGTCTTGCGCAGCGCGCGTGCAAGCGCCTTGAGCACGGCGAGGTGGTCGTTCTCGCCGTGGCCGCTCCGAGGGGGCCGCTGCTGCGTTGGAGGCTTCAGGCTGGAGCAGTCGCGCTCCCACTCGCACTTCCACCGCCGTTGGTCATCGTCGGCGCCGCGCGGGGGTTTCGATCGGCGGGCGCGGCGGCGATGGGCGGGCTGGTCCTGGTGATCTGACGCGGTGGTGCTGGTCGGTTGGTCGGGGTGCTGGTCGTGCTGCTCCTCTTGGTCGCACTGGTCCCAGAGCAGGCCGCGGAGCTCGCGGTGCACGGCGGCGTAGAGGTGGGAGACGAGGAAATCCGTGGCGTCGGGACCGTTGAAGCCGTCGTAGATGCCGACGAACACCCAGCCCCGCTCCTCGGACACGACGATGTGCACGCGGTCCTCGCCGGCCTTCCCCTGCGCCCACTGCAGCCCGGCGGAATCCGCGCCGCAGGCGGCGTCGACGGCGGCGGCGGCGGCGGCGTCCGGCGAGCCGAGGTCCATGGAATCCTGGAACTTGTCGGCCCGCGCGAGGAGCGCGCGCGTGAAATTTCGCAGGTGGCGGCCACCGTGGGAGAGGCTCTGACGGAGCGTGGGCACGACGCCTCCCATGCGGCTAGAGGTGACGACACCTTGGAGGGGCCCGGACATGAGCGCAGCGTCGAGGGGCCCGGAGAGGAACCTCCTCTCGATGGGCCCGGAGAGGAACCCGGCCCCGGCGGGCACGCAGATCGGTCCCGATGGGAACCTCGGGACCGGTTGCAGCGGCATGACAGCGAAGGACTCGGAGCTCTCGAACCCGGACGAGGCGGCGGCGGCCGACGACGCCGTGGAGTCGTCTGACAGCAGGAGGAGCACGGATGTGGAGAGCGGGGTGGAGACATTGGCGCTGAGTGCGGCCCCGGAGATGGCCGGAACGTGGTGGCCTCCTCTGCGGCGGCGGCGGAGGCCGCCCTGGCGTCGGCGACGAGGTCGTCGGCGGAGAAGGGGACGAGGACCTTGTCGGGGCGGACGTAGCAGAAGGAGTGGCCGAGGCCCTCGTCGTAGGCCGGGTCGGAGGGGAGCGCGGCGGGCGCCACGTGGCGGCGGCGGCCGGCCGCGCCGCCGCCGCCGGCGCAGCAGAAGCAGGCGAGCGAGTTGCCCATGGCGGCGGGCGGGAGCGGCGGGGGAAGAGGGGGGAGCAGAAGAAGGGGGGAGAGGGTGGGAGGCCGGGGAAGGGTTGGGTGGTTATAATGGAGGGAGCATTAGCTAGAGAGCGGGCGGGGCGGGGGGGAAGGGGAGAGGAGAGTTGACTTGCGGGGGGGGGGGGGGGGGGGGGGGGGCGCGAGAAGAGAGATGGAGGAGAGTGGGTGGGGGTTGAAATGCCCGAATAATTTAAGCTGTGGTTTCCACCTCTAGGCGTTGACTCGTGTGGGCGGGCGGCGTCCCAGCCCCGCCCGCCAGGACGCTGGTGGTGCTGCCCCCCCCCCCCCCCCCCGCGCGCCCACCTTCTGCGTCCGCGTCCCGTGTGGCCGCCTGTGTGTGCGCCTGCCTGCCTGCGCTCGCGCGCGCGCACCGTGCTTTTCCTAGTTTTGTGTGGGCACGGCACGCACCTCTTGCCCCCCCCCCCCCCCCCGGTTGTGGTGGGGGTGCGGGTGGGGGTCGGGCCTTGCTTTTGTGTCCACATACTCGTAGCAGACACGATTGAAAAAGAGGCCGGCCTGGGTTGTTTTTTTTTTTTGCTTTGGTGGCATCATCGTTCACGACTTGTCAGGTCAACCACCGCTGTTTTCCTGGGGCTGCTGCGCGCGCAGTCTGCAGCCAGCCGAATGGAAATCACAGTCCCGGTCGTTTAAGAAGCACGAAAAGAAAATCATGTGTGTAAGGAGGCACGAGACTAGGAGAGAGGGAATGTGCGTCAAAGCAGCCCGCACCGCGGCCGGCGCTCCTCCTGGGCACCGAGGCAGCGCCGAAACCGCACGGAACGAGCAGCGTGCGCGCGCGGGCAGGTTGCGGTGGCGGACGGCGCCCGCGTCGTCCCCGCTCGGCTCCCCGAATCGGGACGACGAGTGGTTGGAGACGGAGAGCCCTCCCGTTCACGTGGCTCCGTGCCTCTGTGTGTGTGTGTGGCTCGGGCGCTCGGGGCCAGAAGAACCCAACCAAACCAAGCAGCAGCAGAGTCAGCGGGGCGGGTAGATTAGATTTTTTTCTCCCGTCACCCGGATGGATGCTGCCATGACCATGATGGGGCTGGAAAAAGCGAGAGAGGAGGGTGAGTGACTGACGGCAAGGCCCGGTGTTCGGGTTGGTCGCCGGTCGCACGCACGTGTGGCTGCCGTTGCATCGCATGCATCGGGTGGGAGCGGGGGAGGAGCTCATCAGCTTCGGCCCTCGCTGACTTTTCCGCGCCGCCGGCGTCTCAGCTGTACAGTACTAGCGCCGCTCCTCACTCACTTTTGCGTGTGCTCTTGCTCTGCTCGCCTTTCTTTCCAGTTTCGGGTGTGCGTGCGGAACTCGGCAGCTAGCTATATCTGCCCTGCCCTGCCCTGCTCTTGGTGCGTCGTCGTGCTCTTGGCTGCCTGCGAGGTGCGAGCAGTAGCAGCGCGTAGCTAGCTGCTAGCATCTAGGGAGTGTGACTAGTACGTAGCTATAGATTGCAAGTGCACTTTGACATGCGCGTAGGCGTAGACAACGCCACGCAGCGAGCGAGCGAGGCATCATCCGATTCGTCAAGTTCAGTCGTCTTGCCGGTTGCGAGCGACTGTTGTTGTGTACTAGTAGTACTACTTCACTTTCGTGATACGGCGGGCGTCGTCGTCGGACGCTAGCCAGAGCTACCCCGTGAACTGAGGAGAGAAAATGGCATAGTACTCCTGTACTGGGGTCTAGCTTGTGTACGTATCTCTATTCGTACCTGACAAAAAACTTGTAAACGCTAGTAGTAGCTACTAGTAGCTAGGAGAATCGTTCCGGCGGCGGCACAGGAGACATCCAGCTGATCGAGACCTCTCGCGCTCCGAACGTCACAACGACGGCTTCCCCGAGTCGGAGGGCAACGACGCGCAAGCAAGCGAGACCAGGGGCCTCAAGATGACGGCCTCCGACCGTTCCTGATCGTGTGGCGCACCAGGCTTGCGAGGGGGAGGTCCCAACACATGGCCGGAGCAGCAGCAGCCGCCGCCGCCGTGCCTCGTGTGCTTGCCGCGAGCCGTGTGTGCGCGCGTGTGGCTCTCGAGCTGGGGCCGGCGCGGCGCCACATTAATCGCCTCGTCGGTCGGCTCGTACCGGCCGGGGTCGTCAGCAGTGACTCACTCACTACCTGCTTCCTGCCCCCAGCAGTACACATCGCCGCGAGACCGTACCGCCGGCAGCGCTGCAGTTCCGGTCCATCTCTGGCTACTACTACCAGACGTGTGTGAGGACAAGAACCACGACAAATCCGGTGGCGCAGGCACGCCCGGCGCCGAGATCCGCCGAATCTTGGTCGTGTGGGGGTGGTGGAGGAGCACGGCGCGCGCCCCGGATCACGGACGGGAAAGCAAAAGCAAAGCAAAGCGAGAGCGCAGCGGAAGCCTCACCACACACACGCGCCGGCGAGCCTCTGACCAAGCCCCCCCGCCACCGCCATCCGCCAACCCAAAACCCGTAGGAATCTCTCTCGCGCCACGGCCACGGCCACGCCCCCCCGTGGATCGAATCGGATTCGGCCGGCGGCATCGCGCGCCTGATCGATCGATCGATCGATCGCACCACCGGGTCATCTCGCTCGACGGAGTTTTCGTGCATGTTTGCCGATGGCGCGCCGACGCCGCATCGACGGGGAGGGGCCCGCCCGTGCGGACCTTTACGGTTGACTTGCAGATGGCGAGCAAGCACGCACACACACACACACGTCTAGGGGGGCGTTTGGTTTGTTGCTGAGCCTAGCCTGGCTCGCATATCAGAGCCAGGCTCATGGTGCTGGCCGCGAACATGTGTGAGGCATAACGTGGTTCGATTGGTTGCTTTCTTATGTCGTGCTGTTGAGATGGAAGTTGTTTGGTTGGTACATGACGATAACACGTTGCATGAGATGAAAAATTGAAAATAATTATCATAACAATATTTATTTTATATGAATGTAGTTTAATATCTCTTAATTTGCCTTATCAAGTCTTAATCAAATTTAAAAAACACTAATATTAATTAATATATACTAATCACATACTAATATAATCGTTAGCCACTAACCAACTTGCACGCAACAAATTTGCCAGCTGCGGCGGAAAACGGAATTGAAACTTGTTTCCCGGATCCGCGCGGTGCATGCACTTTTGCATGTGGCTGACGGACAGCGCCAGCCTTTCAATCGCAACCAATCAGCCAAAAGCTGCATCTGGCCAGCCTGGTCGAGCCTTGTACAGGCAACCAAACGGGCCCTAGTTGGATTGGATTTGGATTGGCAGTGGGGACGTGGGGGGGTACGATACGAGACGCTGGAATTGGGCTGCTCGCTTTCCGTCGCCTTCAACCGCTGCGAGTTCATCAGTGCTGCTATAGCCCAACGATCAACCAACTCCCTCCCCTGCTCGTGCGTGCTCGCTCGTGCCGGATGGATGGATGGATCAACGCGACGCGAGGAGGAGAAACCAGCCGTCGCCATCAGGCTAGCTAGCACCTCGTGGATGGATGGCAGGGAGGGAAGGATGGTCTCATTTGGATTCTCTTCTAGTCTTCTCTGTCTTTTCCCTTGATTTAAATTGATTCATTCATCTCGACGTGCTGAGAAAAGAGGTCAGAGGGCAATTTGGCAGATCCAAGTCGTCGATTTCCTCGTGCAACTTTACTGTTGTGAGTGAACACTGCTTGATCCATTGCGTTTTTTTTTATTTCGCAGTAGCAGTAGAATAATAAAGTACTACAGATTTACGTATTGTTAAGCAGTTCCCTGATCCTTGTCATGTTACTGACGAGCTAAGTACTGGTAGACGGAATAAAACCGAGGGCAGGGCACTTTACAGTGCAGCAGACTCAACCTAACATGTGCTAGATTGGTTCTGAGACGCATCGTCACAGAGTCAAGTGCCATGTGGTCTAAGCACAAGGTTACTTACTTCTTCAACCTTTTTTTTTCTCCATGTCCTTTTGTGGAGTGTAGTGCACTTTAAATTCGCTCTTCTCCCCGTCAAGGCCCAGGTGTTGGGAGCCAGCCAACCAGGCAGTGCACCAGACCCTGGCACTATGCATCTACTCTACGTACCCTCTACCCTTTGACACCAAGTGCAAACCGGTGGTATTTCACGATTCCACCCCCTCGTCTCGTCTGGATTGCACAGTTACATTTAAATCCTGCAGGATTTGAACTGTTTCCTTTGAACGCTGTCTCGAGGCGTGGTGTGTGTGTGTGCAAGTGTGTCTATTCAATGTACAGAGTGGTGGACGCACCAGTATTTGGTTTGAACAACTTTAATGGAAAAAAAAAATGGTAGGGTACTGATGCATGCATTAAACATACTACCGTGACATCGTTTTGACTTTTTTGTCGCATGCAGCAGGATACTACAATACTGCAAGACAACGTCAGCACGCAATCAATTTGGATCTGCTCACACCGACTCGGAAATTAATTTACGTGTCTCGCCTCCATTTTTTTTTAACAAATCAAATACCCGTACTAAATTACTAAAAGACTTGAAAAATAATTGGAGCGGCGCGATGACTCAAAGCAGCAGGGGCAGGGGCAGGGGCAGGGTCGGAGGAGCACAAGTCAAAGGGGCCTAGTGTGCTGCATGCATGCCCTCCTAAATTATGCATGGCTGGTTGACGCGCGCGCCACACTGACGACGACGATGATTAGACAAGAATTAAGTGAAATGCTGGCACGCACCCCCACTATGCGTCGTGCTTGCTAATATCATGGATTAGGTTGCTCCTCACGTAGGCATGCAAAACCAAATCCTGACGAAATTAGTTTAGTTTAAAAAATAGGATGCATTTTTTTTTTGTAAAGTATAAATGCAAGTCTTGCACAGGCAGGCACCCTACCGACTCCACTCTGTAAAATGCGCCCTGTGTTGCAGTTTTTTTTCAGTGAGGTTGTAGGAGTAGTCAGAGGCTCATGGACGAGAAATGATTTCGAATCTTGTATCTGTACGTTGAACTAGCTACTACTGATCAACCCGTCCCCACGTACTCAAGTACTACTATATACTAAATTTTAGAAGGCACGAGCGTTGCGTGTCCAACTATCTTTTTTTTTTTGACAATGATCCAACTATATTTATCAAATTTTAGAAAACCAGGACGCCTAAATGTGTCCCTTTGGAGTATTTTTAATTGATGAACCGACAATTTAAAAAGCCTACGACCGACTGAAGATACAAAAGAGGCGAATGGAGGTTAGCAGCCACCTATTGAAATTTCACACGTATTTGACTAAAACTGTGTTCAAAGATGAATGCCGATGGATGTGACCGACGGAAGAGGTTTGAACCATAGTCCATAAACCACGTACAGTAATTCGAGGCGGCCACGAAGTACATTCTGACTTTTACCACCAGTTCCTCGAAGCATCTCGACCGACCACTACTAGATCTCTGATCTCTCGTCACCAAAATGTCAACCGGTACCTTCCGTTCCACAAGAAGCAAAACAAAGCAAAGCAAAGCCGGGCATGCATGCATCATCACGGCTGGAGTTTCATTGGCCAATCCACGACAGTCGCCATCAGTGTGCGTCTGTGTCCATCAAAAGCTTCATGGTAAGCATGAAGCACGGCCGTAGCCGTTGGCATTGCAGCAAAGCTGAATTCAGGGCAGCCAGCCAGGCAGTCAGTCAGTCAGTCAGAGCGCTCGTCGCGCTCCGGAAGTCAATTTTTTTTTTTTGTTTTTGCTTGCCGATTAAGGTTTTCAAGAACCACCCCCCCCCCCCCCCCCCCGGCCCCGACCTGGAACTGATGGCAACAGCAGGCGTGCGTGTGCCTTGTTTGACTTGTGCCCCTGTTTTCTCCCGCTAAAAAGAAAGGGGGGGATTCGTCTCGCAGGAGCATGCATTCCTCGTGCCACTTGAACTCGACGCGCGTGGGGTGGTTCTGAATACGCAGCGGCAGCGTTGAGCGTTGTTCGTTCGCATCCCCATTTGGGACTGTTCGTCTTGAGCAAGTGGAGAAGAGCTCGGCGGGGGAGACTGTTCCCACCCGGATTTGGGAACGAGAAATGGTCGCGGCGCCCGTCCGAAACGGCAGGGGGGGGGGGGGGGGGGGGGGTGCGTCGCGGTCTCGGCGTCTGCCGTCGCTCTCGGCGGCGCTGCTCGTGCGTCGTCGTGTCGCGTGCCCCGGCCCGCGCCGTGGTTACAGACTCGCTCGCCCCGTTTGACAAATCCGGGTTGGACGGACGATCGCCGGCGCTCCGGCTACCGACGGGATGGGGTCGGGTCAGGCGTTCAACCTCCGTGACTTTTTCGCGATCCGACTCGATCGCCGACGCCGCGCTGGTGCCGTGTGCCCTTTGACGCGTGCGCGCGCCGATCGGATCGGGTCGTTGTTCCGACATGATATGATTACCACGTCCCTGATTTCCTTCCTCTATCGGCGTTGGTGACGTAAGTTCGCCGCCGTGCGGCCTGTGCGCAATGCTCGTCATACCGGCAAGGGCCGGCCACGCAGACGGCGGCGTATGACCGCCGGCGGGGGCGAACGTGCGGCCTGTGCGCAATGCTCGTCATCGCGAGTGATGTGGCGCGTGTGGCCGTGGATGCGTGCCCTGACTGTTGTCTGCTTACTCATATGGGCTGTGACTGTGAGGATTGGATTTTCGGCCTTGTTCAGTGTTCACAGCGGCCGTGGGCTATGTGTCTTGGGAGATGGATAATGAATGACTGAAACTTCGAGCCCACCAAAGTCTCTGCTTCAACACACACAGAAATCAGCTCTGACAAATCATCTTCTAAATCTAAAGAACGCACTAAAGTTTCATAACGCACTAAAGAACGCCCGAAAATATATCATTTTCTCATTAGAATGGTGCATAAAAAAATACAGCTTGAGGTGAGCAAAAATCAATGCAACATCTTGCTTAGTGCTTACAGCTCAACAGTACAAGGAAAACAAAATAGACAAACCAACTACAGATGCAGCGTGATACCGCTGGTATTCTCTTATGCAGGCCATCACTCGATGTAAACTAAGCAGAAGGTGCAGAGCAGTGCTTAGTTCCTCTCAGGAAGGGCTCTATGATGGGTGGGTGACAAAAACTATGTACCTTTTATTTCTCCCAATCGCAGACCTCGGTGTACTTAGTAATTCTCAGTTTCCCTCGCTTGGGGCCTCTTTTGCTCCATCCGTCTTGGTTGTCCTTTTCCTGCTACGACTCAGTTAAATCCCTCAGACGGTAATGCAGAAAAACACCTGATCGCTACACATCCAACTACTCACCCTTCCTACCGCTCAAGGTGCTTCATCAATGGCAAGAGTGATTTGTTCCGCAGTGGCCAATGACATCACGAGCAGGGTCATCTCCAAGGTGACCGAAAGGTGCAACTGCAACAGGAAGGCGGCTGTCAATGATAAGCTGTGGAAGCTAAATATGCTGTGCACAAGGATCCACAGCTCGGTGGAGGCATCTGAAAAGCACCTGATCACCAGCGACCATCTGCTCAAGTGGCAGGAAATGCTGAAAGAAGCCGCTGTGGATGGTGATGAGGTTCTCTTTACCTTCCGTTGGCGAGCCTTGAACGAAGCCAGCAGGAACAACGGCAATCATCAGGTTGGCACATCTGGGCCTCTGGCTTACACAAAGATTGCTGTGTCCAGTATGGTAGAGTACTTTCACAATGTTGCCAAGATAATGTTCTCATTAGATGAGGATGTGGAGAAGCTTAACAGCACTGTGGATAAATTAGAGAAGTTATCGGCAGATATTGAGGAATTCTTAAAATTGGTTGAGCTTGAGGTCCCCGTAGAAGAGGAGAATATACCTACAAAGGGGAAGAATCAAGTTATCTGCAACAGTTTAGCTTTGCATTTGCATAAAGACGAGCATCAACCTTTGAACAGGAAGAGGCCATTTGACTCCATACTTGATTCCACTAAGATGGTAGACAGCGTGAAAAGGGCAATGCGTGTCAGATTCTTTTCATTTTGGATCGTGTAGCTCTGTATCATTTCCATGGATAATGTTGAGTTTTCAATCTTTCACATATCATAATGGTAGCTGAAGAACAAATTTCATAAAGAGTCATATTTACAAATATTTTCTAGATGCCGGATCAGGCTCTTTATAGAATAAATCCAAATTTCAGGTCCAGGCTTGCACTTGTTCTTCATGGCATGAAAATGCAAGCATAAATTGGATGGTTTATAATAAAATAAATGGCTTGGGTGGATGTCCCTAATCTCATATAATAAATGAAATAGTTGAAGGTTTATAACACTCAAAGCTTCTAGTAACACATAAGTGAAGTTAACGAAAAATCTCTACGATCCTCCTTGAAAATATCTAAAGATACCTTTTCAAGTCTAATCGAGATACCAACCATGTTGTACCTGTCTGTTTCCCAACTACTTTGTCTCCGTGCTGGTCTTCAGGGTAATTAAACCTATGCCGGCAGCAATTAGATTGTCTTTTCTTGTAATTTACCATTCCATGATTTTTTTATTTCAGTCTCTCGGTGTCCTTTCTTCTTGTTCATATACCTGCCCTTTTCGTTTACAATTTCATTACCTTAACTCTTTCACGAGTTCACCATTCAAATAGCCACTAGGGAGAGATGGCAAGACACACCTCCATAACAAACCGTCTTCAATAAAGTTCAAGTTACTTCTTGAGAGAGTTTGCAGAATAGGTTATGATGAGATGTGCAGCTGCAGACACACGAGAAGTTTTCGGCAGATTGTGGGAGATTCACAGCTAAATGCAGAACTTTCGACAGTATCTGCCGATGACTTCTCGTAGGTCTTCAGCTGGATCAAAGAGTTCATCAGCATGTCCTTGACAGTAGGATGACTTCACGTGGGTCTTGAGCTGGATCAAAGAGTTCATCTATAGCATGTATGACAGCATGTCCTTGATATAGTAGGATGTATGCAAATGCTTGACTGTGGATTTCAAAGGCAAGCTTTTTAAGAAGACCCTAAATACCAAATGCTTCTGCTTAACTTGCTGCAGGAATTTCCCACCAAGAATTCAAAGAGGTAGTTACAGTTATGCAAATCCAACCAGCAGTTGGGCGACGGGCGGGAGCTGGGGGGAGTGGCCGGCGACGAGGTCGCCGCCGGCCGGGTGGTGGTCGAGGCCGGCGGCGATGGTTAGGGTTCTGGGGTTCAGGGACTCCATGTTCGCCGGCCTTAGAGAAGAAGGTCGGGGGGGGGGGGGGGGGCTTCGACCGACGGTGGGCGGCGGTGCGTGGGCGGCCGGCAAGGCGGCGGAATGCCGCCGGCCGGGGTGGTGGTTGCCAGCGGTTGGGCCTGGTCCAGGGGGCGTCACCATCAGAGAGGTTCGTGGAGCGTGGGGAGGATGGGGATTCGAATTTACCGGTGTCTTGCAAGCCTAGAGGGAGTTCCGGGAGGCTCGCCGGCCGGCGGTGGAGGCGGGGGAGCGGAGGCGGCGACGGCGCCGCCGGAGCCGGGCGGCGGGGGCACATGGCCCCGACGGGTTAGCGTCGGGACGTGGAGGACAGCGGCGGCGGAGGCCGCCGGAGCCGGGGGAGGAGGTGGCAGTGGGGGCGGCATTCCCCTGCCTGCGTCGGGCATCGGTTGGGGCAGCTGCGCGTCGGAGAAGAAAGGACGAGGAAGAAAGAGAAAGGAAAGAGGGGGGGGCGCATGGGCTGTTGGATCAAGATCCAACGGCTGTCCACGTTGATTGATAGAAAAGCAAAAAATCGACCGGTTGTTAAGGAGGCAGATAAGATTCGTATAAAAAACGATTCGTTACCGATTCGTATAAGACACCGCACCCCGCTTCTTCGGACCCCCTTCAAATACCGCCGTCTTTCCGGACTTCCGGTCCAATCCTCCATTACCATGGACACCACCACCTCCTCCAGGAAGCAGAAGAGGACGAGAGGCGGAAGAGCAGCAGACTACCGCGGCGCCGAGGGAAGATGCGTAGAAGAGGGGTGGGATCCGATCGTCCGCCTCCCGGACTGCGTCATCCTCTCAAGGAAGCTGAAGCGCAGGAAGTGCGGCACAGTCGATCGCGGCGGCGCCGAGGTTTACAGCGCGGACGAGGGGCCGGATCTCCTCAGCCTCCTCCCGGACTGCATCCTCGGCGTCATCGTCTCCCTCCTGGACACCGATGAGGGCGCCCGCACAACCATCCTCTCCCGCCGCTGGCGCGGCATCTGGCGCTCGTCGCCGCTCAACCTCGACCCCCGGCGCTTCTGCGACGAAAACAGGCGCATCCAGGTCATCTCCAAGATCCTCGCTGCTCACCCTGGCCCCGCCCGCCGCCTCGCCCTCAGATTCATCTGCGATGCCGCCAGCGTCAGCCGCTACGGTTATTGGCTCCCCCTTCCGATTTTCGACGGGCTGCAAGAACTGATCCTCCATTGCCCCCTCGTCGTCGACCACCTCGAGGTGCCGGCCTCCGCGCTCCGCTTCGCCTCGCTCCGCGTGCTGGATATCTACAACTGCACCTTCCCGGTCAGCGACTGCGCGCCCTCCTTCCCCTGCCTGGCCCACCTCTCTCTCAGCCATGTAGGCATCACCGAAAAGCTCTTGCAAGGCATGATCGCTAATAGCCCCGGTATTGATGCTATGGAGCTGAACACTATTTTTGGCCACCGCCGGCTGTGCCTCTCGATGCCGAGGCTGAGGTACCTAGCTGTGGCAGTAGGGTGCGTTGAAAAGATGGAGGAGGTTGAGCTGGAGGATCTCGTCGTTGAGGATGCTTCAAGTCTGGAGAGGCTACTGCTGCATGAGCTGGACTATGGTCCATCTGTGAGGATCACTGGGGCGACAAGACTCAAGATGCTGGGGTACCTTGGAACTGGCTTTCCCATTATTCTGCTTGGAGATTCAATATTCAAGGTAAGATCGATGCGTATTTTCCCTGCAAGTTCTTACATAAAAAAGGTGCAAAAGCGGGAGATTTCGTTGATGTAGCAATAATTCTAAATGGCACAGTTTAGAAAGGGAGTAGGACACATCCATTATTATTTTTTAACTTGATGCATGAATTTAGTTGTAGTCCAACCATTAATATTCTTGATACATGAATTTTGTTGTGGTCGAACCATATCATTAAATCAATGGCATGTCACAAGTTATGCCACCACTCTTACATTTTAAGTACTTCTCAGGAAGTCCCGACACATTTTAAGTTCACGTGAAACGTGTTTGATGCAGGGCATGGTTCCTATCAGCTTGGTGGAGCAGTTCTCTACTGTGACAATATTAGCATTGGAGATGCCAAAGCCGAAATTGAATGTTGTCATCGGGTACTTAACATGTTTTCCTTGCTTGGAGAAGCTCAGCATCAAGGTGCTGGTTCTGGTTGCAAAGTCATTTCTGCATAGTTCTGCTGTTTGATTTTATTTTTCACTGTCTTTCTAATATGTTTGTCTCATTTTCAGTTCTATGTTAACAGATGGACTAGTTTGGAGCCTGGTATGCATGGTGATCCATTTGCTCCTAACAAGTGCCTTGACCACAGCCTGAAGACCGTTGTGCTGCAATCATATGATGGGCTGAAGACACATGTCGCATTCGCCAAGTTTTTTGTCAAGAGAGCAAAGGTCCTCAGGGTCATGAAATTCTGTTGCAGCAGAGTGTGTACAGCAAGATGGATTCAAACCCAGCATAGGCGGCTCGACATGGCCGGAAGAGCTTCAAGGTGTGCTCGGTTTGCTTTTGTGAGCGAGTATGACTTGCCCCTAAAATTTTGGTTCGATGAGGGCTTCTCTGGAGATGATCCCTTTATCGAAGCTAGGTGATGGGTGTCCATTCAAATGCAATAATTGGTGAGTTCTCCATTTCCATGTTCATGAAACAGTGGTGCACCAAGATCCCATGAAGATGATGACACACACCTTTATTTATGGAGTCATGCAGTTGAAAGATGAGTTAATTCAAGTCGTGTTAGGCCTTTGAATCTTGTGTAGACGTGTGCTCAGGCACGCCAATGTGGGTGTGTGGTGTGTGTGAGTAGAGAACTGTGTTTGTTTATGATCCGAGGCCTGATTGATATGGTACCTGATAAATGTGATGATTCGATACCACAATTATCAGGTTCTCTCCACCCCCAAATTATTATTTGTTTTGCTTTTTTTTGGATTTATTATTACTTTTGTTATACACATAGATATATGCTATGGCCGGAGACATAGCAAAAGTCGTGTATTGAGAAAAGTCAAAACCAAATCAAATACTCCTTCCTTCCTTTAATAGTTGACGCGGGTTAGGCCAAAAATGAGTTGTGCAACGTCAACTATTCGAGAACGGAGGGAGTAGTAATTTGAGACGGAGGGAGTATCTTCGAATTCACTAGTAGGCCATTCAGCACTCGTAATGAACAGCCATTGCCAAAGCTTATTCACTCTATAAAAGAAACTCTGTAAAAGAAAAAGTTGCTGTAGTCGCTCATGATATTTCAACAGTCCCTGATAGTTTCATTCACACATTCAAATATCATCATATAATCTATAAGGTCTACATGAAAATTCAATAATCATACTCAGATTACAAATACAAGCCCAGATTTGCCTTAGGACTAGACTTCACCTGAAATATTTATCTCCATGTTCTCAAAAAAAAAAACACCTCCACTGTTCTATGTGCTGAAAAGCTCTAAAACTTCGGGAGATCTGAATATTGATGGTGTAAATGAAACATATCATCTGCAACCATGATGTAAGCTGTAAAAAACTTAGAACATGATTGCAAAGCTCAAACCAAATGTATACAAGTGACATAATATATATAGTACCTGAAGCTGTTACGAAAATTAACATAATATAGTAGCTTACTGCATAATCAGTTATGCAGCCCTCTGCATCATCTTAATAAGAGGATGTCAAGCCACAAATCAGCTCAGGGAGCCATGCTCCAGTAGCAATAGCAATGTTTTTAGTTCCATGTATTGAAATGCATGGTTTTATAATCTTATATAGGTTTCCTATGTATTGACAGTTCTATCTTGATTTTGCAGGATATGCCAGTAACTAGTCACAGTCAGACTTCCTTGTGCTACATGGGTACTCGTCGGATGCGCGGATACGAATACTCAGATACACCATTTTAGTGGGATTTCTTTCGAGAAAGTGCGTATCTACGTATCTGATACGTATTGTATCAGATACCCGTACTCGTATAGCATAGGTGATGACTTGTAGGAGGACACCTCCTTGTTGCCTTGCTTGCCGCAGGACTTCAGTCCACTGTGCTAGCCACTCCAGGCCTTCCATGTCTCGGATTTCTGAAATCTCAACTGCTGTGATCGATTTGAACCAAGGCTTTCTGTAGCCTTCCCGTGAGCATTGTTAATTCCTCGGTCTCCTGATTATCTGCTGTTTCAGCCTGGGAAGCATCTGTCTGGTCCATGTCCACTGCTCGATCTGATGCCTTGTGTTGATGGGCACGACCACCTCCATAGTTACGTGTCCGCTTCAGCTAGCCAGGGAAGCACACATCTGGCGCATCTTCACTGCGAGCTTACCCTTAGGCATCGGCTTCAGCTTTGGTGAGGCCCGGAACAATCTTATGAAGTCCCCGATGTTCTCCGACGCCTTCTCCAACGCTTCCACCGCGCTGTCGAGTTTCTTGGCGTCCTCATCGCTCGAGAAGAGCACAGAGGCAGCGGTGCCGACGCGTCGCGCCATGCTCGACAACGACAAGGCTTTCCTTGTGAAAGACATAGCGGTGCCAGTACCACTGGCACCGCTGCCGCTTGCCTGCTGTTGATTGCCGTCCCTCTGCTGGAAGCTGAGGAGCACCTCGCCGCCGTGGGCGGCAGCCTCCTTGAGATCCTCCCGCCGCCGGAGCAGCGAGGTGCTCTCGATGGCGTACTTCTCGGACACCTAGACCGCGCTGCCACTACGGCAGGCAGGTTCTTCCCCGAGTGCCAACTGCACTCGGGGAAGGATCGCCGCACTCGGGGAAGGCTTCCCCGAGTGCAACTCTCGGGGAAGAGGGTCGGGGAAGAGGCTCACGGGGAGCGCCGCCTTCCCCGAGTGCCAACAACCGCACACTCGGGGAAGGCTTCACCGAGAGGGGCCTCTCGCACTCGGGGAAGATTTGTGGATTTTTTTTTAAAAAAATGTAAAAGACGCTCCGGCCGCCCGCCGCCCGCCCGCCGCCCGCGCCGCCCGCGCGCGCCGCCGCCCGCGCCGCCCGCGCCCCCGCCGCCGCCCGCGCCTCCCGCCCGCGCCGCCCGCGCGCCCCGCGCGCCCGCCGCCGCCCGCCCGCCCGCCCGCCGCCGCCCGCCGCCGCCCGCCCGCCGCTCCGCCGCCGCGCCCCCGCCGCGCCCGCCGCCCGCCCGCCGCTCCGCCGCCGCCGCCCGTCGGGGAGGGAGCTCGCGTGCGGATCCGGAGAGGGGGATCCGGGGAGAGGGGGTGGGGTGCGGCGCGGGCCGGGGAGAGGGGGTGGGGTGCGGCGGCGGGCCGGGGACGACGGGCCGGGGAGAGGGGGCGGGGCGGCGGCGGATCCGTGGAGAGGCGCGCGGCGGGCCGGGGAGAGGGGGGGGTGGGTGCGGCGCGCGAGGGGGGAGGAAGGGGCTGTGTCACACCCTGAAATTTCCAATTTCAGGATGTGAATAGAAAGAATAATTAAATAACGATTTTCTCATAATTTTAAAAATCTTCCCAACATTTATTTTCTTTACAGGAAATATAGTATAGGAAAAATCCTTGTTTGATTTTCTGAATCAAATAAAAGTTGTGAGTGTTGCATTCATGCCGATGCATCTTGGTGCTTCTGGAGTGCAAAAGGTTTCAAAAATGCGTTTAGGTGCTGTCCAAAACCATCCGAGAATTTTCCGGATTTTTCTGGAATTTATTCTCATTTTCCCCGAGCTATTTCTATTTATTAGAAAGCTCTAAAATCTTTTTCATGAGCCCCAAATGCTTTATTTGGATTGTTCATGTCTTAATCTAGCTCTAGGAATTTTCCTGGAATTTTTGGGATTTTCTGACTATTTTTCGTGCTTTAACGTATTTTCTGGACTTTTTCTGGAATTACGTATGCACTGGAAAATATTTCGGAAAAAAAAGAAAAAAAACCTATCCTGTTCCTAACGGGCCGAGCCCGGAGGCTCGACCCGCTCCTACCCGCTCCGCTCCGCCCCGGCCCCGGGCCCGCCGAGGCCCATTCGGCCGGGGGAGGCCGCGGCCGGCCGGCGGCGCGCGCCACCGCCCGGGCGGGACGAGCCCGCGCGTGCCCCTATAAAGGGAGCCGCCGCCCCTCCCGCCGCCCCGCCACCGCCCCTCCCCGCGTGCCCCCGGCCTCGCCGCCCGCGCCCGTGCCCCCGCTCGCGCCGCCGCCGGACCGAGCCTCGTTGCGCGCCGCCGGCCGCGCGCCGCCGCCGATCCGCCGCCCCGTCGCCCGCCGGCCAAGCCGAGCGCCGCCTTGCGCTGCCGCGCGCCGGTGTCAAGCGCGATTCGCTGGCTGCGTTGCCCGCCGGAGCAAGCGGACTTCGCCAGGAGTATCGTGAGGCGGAGCCGCACGCTCACCGCCTTTTCCGTAGCAAACCGGCCGTCGGAGTGCCGCCGTCATCGAGTTTGTGCACCGGCCGCCTCTCAACCCAAGAGTTTCGCGTCTATAAGCCATCCCGTTAGTTCAACTTTGTTTCTGTTTTTGCTTCTGAAAACGCATCTCCCTAAATTCCAGGTGTCCATGCCGTCCATGAACCCCTGTTGTTCGCCGGACGCCGCGAAGGATTTCACCACCAGAATAGCTAGCGGGCTAATCCAGAGGCCCAAGGTTGTCGCCTTTTGATCGAAGCATAAGCATGTCCAAATCTCAACCATAATCTCGCTATCTGATCGATCTGCTCGTTGCCGGCCATGCAACGTGGGTGAGCACTCCATCAAATTTCCCATCTCTTCCTTTGTTCCTTTGATCCATATGCCGCTCATGTCTCCTATGACCTGACCACCTTATAGTTTTTTTACGTGTGCCAAATCGTGATGAACGACCCCATCACATCTATGCTGCCGATTGGCCGTGTCATGTTGTTGTGTCCGTACGTCGAGCGGTTTCCCCTCCGCCGCCCTGCCAAGACAGATCGTCGCTTCCTTGCAAAGTTATCCACCACCAGCCTTGCAAATCTACACGTACAGCATGGTGAGCAAATTTTCTTACTAGCCTTTCCTTCTTTGATTGCTTTGGATGAGTTACGTATAGCCATGCGTGCATGTCGGTATACATGTGAGTCACAATCAATTCCTTTACCACATTGTTTATTGCTTAAATACATTGATGATGTCATGCTTACATCATGCTTAAGCAATAATTATTCACGTATGCACCATCATCCTGCAACCTGATTAGTATTTTCTGCCTGTTCTTTTGCGCTGCAGCCATGCAATGTATGTCCGATCATCGTCATGTTTAATAGTTATTCTTTTATTCTTGAAATCCATATCTTGTTCAATTCAATTCCGATCTCGGTAATTCTTTCACTGACGTGTTCATATCCTGACCCGCGTAGACTAGTTTTGTACTGTTATAGTACGTGTGTGACGTTGCATAGTTCGTTTCACCATAACTTGTGCGTTAGCATGTGTATCACCCGTTACTTATTTTAAAACTAAAGTTGCATGATTAATTTTGACTAATACTTATTCCATAGCTTTTCTAAATAAAAGTGATTAGGATATATCCCAGTTTTCTTGAATTAATATGTAACTTGTTTAAATCTTATTTATAACTAGCTTTCTTTGAATAAAAGATGCTTAGCTTTAAACATCGGTTTTCATAATAAAGTTAGTATGCCTAATAACATCATAAATGCCTTTTCAATATTAAATATGTTTAGTTGAACACGTGACATAAAGTTACTCATCTAGATATCTTATACTTGCTTTATCTTTCTAAAGTAATTGTCAATTTGACATAACTTCCACTCGAATGTTATAAATAAAACATGATTAGGTCTATCGTGATTTCTTTAATTAAATATAACTTGTTTAGTGGTAACATAGAGTATCTCTCTGAAATATTCTTTCACATGATTTCTTAATTAAAATATGCCAAGCGTAGTCTCTTGTTGTTTGATAATGATCCCACGATAGTTTAAAGCTTAGTTTTGTTTTCAGCGTTCCTTGTGCTTGCGTAACCAATAAATTCGAGCTCTATCTCAATGTGATCTTTCCGGTCCTTGCTCAATCTTTCGCAACCATCTCTTTAAAGCTAACCAAGCCTTTCCCTTCCAAGCACACTTTGTGTTCTTTAGTGATCCATCTAATCAGCCTATCCTTTAGTGCGTTCTTTTAAAGTTTTCTTTTGATTGGTGCTTTGTTCTTATATGCTTGTTTGTTTGCTTTGTGTATGCTTGTGCCCGATGATTGATGTGCTTAGAGTGAACGTCGTTCGAGAAGTTGGAAGAGCTTGAAGTTGAAGATATTCTGAGCAACAACATTACTTTGGTTAAAGGCAAGTGTGTCCTTGATCTTTTGTCCTAAGAATTATATTTAATCACTCATTGCATTGCTTGCATTAATTTTGATGGGTTCCTATTAAGGTTGATCCTAATTTTTGATTGTCAATCCTTGTTAACCTGGGTTTACGTTTATGTTGGGTAGCTATGCTTAGTTGCTATACCTGGGTTATGGTGGTTTTAATGAACAACAATGATGAACATGCTTTACTTTGATGCTATATATCTCTGGTTAATACAAGATCACTGTGCATTAATCGGAACATGGAGCGACCACCCAGGAAAACAGTGCTACCACAAGACATATGGCTCTGTCTTGGCTTATTAATTAGTGAACTAGGTGTTAGGTATGCTTTACCCGATAAGGGTTGGGGGCCGGCGGGTAGTGGCGTATGGACTCGCTCGGGCGTAGGTGTGGGCTTGGCTAAGACACGGTACTCGTCCGGGAGCTTTATACGTTGCACTGACCAGGTAACCTAGCGGGCAACCTACATCTGGGGATCTTTGTAACGGCCTCGTAGCGTCCCTATGCAATCACACCTCGGTAGTGTGGTATGGTGCCTAGCTAGCACCGCATGGTTGGGTTTAAAGTTCTTCGGGACTTTTACGCGACTTGTGGGTAAAGATGTACGACCTCTCGCAGTGTAAAACTAATCGATTAGCCGTGCCCACGGTCACGGGCGGCCTGGACCCTCACATGATAATTGAACTTGAAGATGGACTTAAATCGCTCTCTCTGGTTATGCTTGCCATATGATTATGGTGTACCTCTTATCTTATGCTTAATGTGGGTTGGTATAAACTTATACTTTATTAGTAATCAGGTGCTAATAAAATTTGACCAACTAAAATTGCTTAAATGCTTATAGCCCAGTCCACTATAAAGCCTTTGCATTCATTCTTTTTCCCCACACTTGCTGAGTACGACAAGTGCTCACCCTTGCTATAAACAATGTTGCTCGTAAAGAGAAAGCTACCATGAAGATGTTGCTGGTGCTAGGCGTACGCAACCCCCAGTCGATTGCCTGTGATGTTTGGAGCCTTCGTTTCCAGGATAAAGCGTAATACTCTGATAATCTCCCTTTTTCTTTACGTGATACTGTTTCTGTATTCACTTTTATGTCACTATATGCATGAAACTTGATCCTGGCATGCATATAGGTATGCACTTGGTTTCCTTCGGAAAACCGGGTGTGACAGAGTGGTATCGTAGCCGTATCGACCGTAGGACGTAAGCCTAGCTAGTATTGGTCGTTTCCTAATGCTTATTTTGTTCTACAATCCCTCCTTACCTTATCCTTGACCTCTCTCGATGAAGGATCTCACATCTTAACTATCTTCTTTTTCTCCATACCATGAATTCTTGTATATTTATCTTCACTCTCCTTGAACATCTCTTCGACCTCGCCTATTCATTCGCTCAAGCAATAACACCCACTTGATTGACGGGTAAAACCGTTACCCTTACCATTCTATCTGCTCGCGCACCTCCCCGACACATCAGTGTTGTTTTAATTTTATCTCGAGCTACAGAACTCCGATCGACATGAAACCAGTTGGGTTAGTTCCTAAATTTCATAAGTGAATTTCTATCAAAAATTCAGCCCTATCCTGTACATGTTCCAGAAGATATGCTCGAAACATTGGAGCTATCAGAATCTGTAAACTCTGCTGACCTAGTTACCTTCAATATTCTATATATCGGGCTATGGACCTCCGATTGAGGTAAATCCAATTGGAGTAGTTCAGGAATTTCATCATCTTCTCTCTGTCCAAAATTCAGCAGTATTAGTTTTGTATCCAAGGAGATACATACGAATTACTGGAGCATTCAGAATCTGTCAACACTGCTGACATAGACATCTTGTTTAATTCATATCTCGAGTTCTAAACCTCCGATTGAGGTGATTCCAGTTGGGCTGAACTCATAATTTCATACTCCTTGATCTAGGAGAAATCCATTAGTTGTGGATATCCTTGCCGGGAGCTACATCTGATCTATTAGGAGGATACCCCCCGACTATATTAACAACGTGTAGTATCGTTCCCTTTAGCTATGCCTTGATTGGTGAATTCAGTGTTTGCATGATGATGCTTGGTTTTATGATATTGCTTGTGTTGGTTCTTTGAAGTGAGTGTTGGTGTATTGTGGGTCTTACATCTGCAATAACATCAGTTGCCTAGTTGGGTTTCTCTTTTGTACCTCCCACATCCTTGCTATCTCTCTGCTCTAATGAAGGACATCATAAGAAGGAATTGAAGACAACACCAATGTCAACAAGCAAATGCTACTGCCACCATCGTTAGGAAAAAGTGAGCGAGATGAAGAAAAGAAGACCTCACTCTACTTTCCTTCCCACCTTGTGCTTGCTTTTATCCCACCTAACTCACTCCGATGAAGACCCCAACAACCAACAAAGAAAAAGATTAAAGGTTTCACACCGATCAACAAAAGAGGACGACCGCCTACCTACCTTGGGAGCAATGTTTTTGTTTATCTCCCTCCTCCTTGCTTCTTCTTTCTTCGAATCTCGGGACGAGATTCCGTTTAAGGGGGGTAGATTTGTCACACCCTGAAATTTCCCAATTTCAGGATGTGAATAGAAAGAATAATTAAACAACGATTTTCTCATAATTTTAAAAATCTTCCCAACATTTATTTTCTTTACAGGAAATATAGTATAGGAAAAATCCTTGTTTGATTTTCTGAATCAAATAAAAGTTGTGAGTGTTGCATTCATGCCGATGCATCTTGGTGCTTCTGGAGTGCAAAAGGTTTCAAAAATGCGTTTAGGTGCTGTCCAAAACCATCCGAGAATTTTCCGGATTTTTCTGGAATTTATTCTCATTTTCCCCGAGCTATTTCTATTTATTAGAAAGCTCTAAAATCTTTTTCATGAGCCCCAAATGCTTTATTTGGATTGTTCATGTCTTAATCTAGCTCTAGGAATTTTCCTGGAATTTTTGGGATTTTCTGACTATTTTTCGTGCTTTAACGTATTTTCTGGACTTTTTCTGGAATTACGTATGCACTGGAAAATATTTCGGAAAAAAAAAGAAAAAAAAAACCTATCCTATTCCTAACGGGCGAGCCCGGAGGCTCGACCCGCTCCTACCTGCTCCGCTCCGGCCCCGGCCCGGCCCGCCGAGGCCCATTCGGCCGGGGGAGGCCGCGGCCGGCCGGCGGCGCCGCCACCCGCCCGGGCGGGGACGAGCCCGCGCGTGCCCCTATAAAGGGAGCCGCCGCCCCCCCGCGCCCCGCCACCGCCCCTCCCCGCGTGCCCCCGCCTCGCCGCCCGCGCCCGTGCCCTCGCCCGCGCCGCCCCCGGACCGAGCCGCGTTGCGCGCCGCCGCCGGCCGGCGCCGCCGCCGATCCGCCGCCCCGTCGCCCGCCGGCCAAGCCGAGCGCCGCCTTGCGCCGCCGCGCGCGCGCGGTCAAGCGCGATTCGCCGGCCGCGTTGCCCGCCGGAGCAAGCGGACTTCGCCGGGGAGTATCGTGAGGCGGAGCCGCACGCTCACCGCCTTTTCCGTAGCAAACCGCCGCCGTCGGGAGTGCCGCCGTCATCGAGTTTGTGCACCGCCGCCTCTCAACCCAAGAGTTTCGCGTCTATAAGCCATCCCGTTAGTTCAACTTTGTTTCGTTTTTGCTTCGAAAACGCATCTCCCTAAATTTCGGTGTCCATGCCGTCCATGAACCCCCTGTTGTTCGCCGGACGCCGCGAAGGATTTCACCACCGAATAGCTAGCGGGCTAATCCGGAGGCCCAAGGTTGTCGCCTTTTGATCGAAGCATAAGCATGTCCAAATCTCAACCATAATCTCGCTATCCGATCGATCCGCTCGTTGCCGGCCATGCAACGTGGGTGAGCACTCCATCAAATTTCCCATCTCTTCCTTTGTTCCTTTGATCCATATGCCGCTCATGTCTCCTATGACCCGACCACCTTATAGTTTTTTTACGTGTGCCAAATCGTGATGAACGACCCCATCACATCTATGCTTTCGCGCCGATTGGCCGTGTCATGTTGTTGTGTCCGTACGTCGAGCGGTTTCCCCTCCGCCGCCCTGCCAAGACAGATCGTCGACTTCCTTGCAAAGTTATCCACCACCAGCCTTGCAAATCTACACGTACAGCATGGTGAGCAAATTTTCTTACTAGCTTTTCCTTCTTCGATTGCTTTGGATGAGTTACGTATAGCCATGCGTGCATGTCGGTATACATGTGAGTCACAATCAATTCCTTTACCACATTGTTTATTGCTTAAATACATTGATGATGTCATGCTTACATCATGCTTAAGCAATAATTATTCACGTATGCACCATCATCCCGCAACCTTGATTAGTATTTTACTGCCCGTTCTTTTGCGCTGCAGCCATGCAATGTATGTCCGATCATCGTCATGTTTAATAGTTATTCTTTTATTCTTGAAATCCATATCTTGTTCAATTCAATTCCGATCTCGGTAATTCTTTCACTGACGTGTTCATACCCTGACGCGCGTAGACTAGTTTTGTACTGTTATAGTACGTGTGTGACGTTGCATAGTTCGTTTCACCATAACTTGTGCGTTAGCATGTGTATCACCCGTTACTTATTTTAAAACTAAAGTTGCATGATTAATTTTGACTAATACTTATTCCATAGCTTTTCTAAATAAAAGTGATTAGGATATATCCCGGTTTTCTTGAATTAATATGTAACTTGTTTAAATCTTATTTATAACTAGCTTTCTTTGAATAAAAGATGCTTAGCTTTAAACATCGGTTTTCATAATAAAGTTAGTATGCCTAATAACATCATAAATGCCTTTTCAATATTAAATATGTTTAGTTGAACACGTGACATAAAGTTACTCATCTAGATATCTTATACTTGCTTTATCTTTCTAAAGTAATTGTCAATTTGACATAACTTCCACTCGAATGTTATAAATAAAACATGATTAGGTCTATCGTGATTTCTTTAATTAAATGTAACTTGTTTAATGGTAACATAGAGTATCTCTCTGAAATATTCTTTCACATGATTTCTTAATTAAAATATGCCAAGCGTAGTCTCTTGTTGTTCGATAATGATCTCACGATAGTTTCAAGCTTAGTTTTGTTTTCAGCGTTCCTTGTGCTTGCGTAACCAATAAATTCGAGCTCTATCTCAATGTGATCTTTCCGGTCCTTGCTCAATCTTTCGCAACCATCTCTTTAAAGCTAACCAAGCCTTTCCCTTCCAAGCACACTTTGTGTTCTTTAGTGATCCATCTAATCAGCCTATCCTTTAGTGCGTTCTTTTAAAGTTTTCTTTTGATTGGTGCTTTGTTCTTATATGCTTGTTTGTTTGCTTTGTGTATGCTTGTGCCCAATGATTGATGTGCTTAGAGTGAACGTCGTTCGAGAAGTTGGAAGAGCTTGAAGTTGAAGATATTCTGAGCAACAACATTACTTTGGTTAAAGGCAAGTGTGTCCTTGATCTTTTGTCCTAAGAATTATATTTAATCACTCATTGCATTGCTTGCATTAATTTTGATGGGTTCCTATTAAGGTTGATCCTAATTTTTGATTGTCAATCCTTGTTAACACTGGGTTTACGTTTATGTTGGGTAGCTATGCTTAGTTGCTATACCCGGGTTATGGTGGTTTTAATGAACAACAATGATGAACATGCTTTACTTTGATGCTATATATCTCCGGTTAATACAAGATCACCGTGCATTAATCGGAACATGGAGCGACCACCCGGAAAACAGTGCTACCACAAGACATATGGCTCTGTCTTGGCTTATTAATTAGTGAACTAGGTGTTAGGTATGCTTTACCTGATAAGGGTTGGGGGCTGGCGGGTAGTGGCGTATGGATCTGCTCGGGCGTAGGTGTGGGCTTGGCTAAGACACGGTACTCGTCCGGGAGCTTTATACGTT
Source organism: Cenchrus americanus (assembly GCA_947561735.1). Classification (NCBI taxonomy): domain Eukaryota; kingdom Viridiplantae; phylum Streptophyta; class Magnoliopsida; order Poales; family Poaceae; genus Cenchrus; species Cenchrus americanus. The sequence continues at coordinate 2,566,324 of OX387240.1, read as the reverse complement.
GCACTGACCAGGTAACCTAGCGGGCAACCTACATCTGGGGATCTTTGTAACGGCCTCGTAGCGTCCCTATGCAATCACACCTCGGTAGTGTGGTATGGTGCCTAGCTAGCACCGCATGGTTGGGTTTAAAGTTCTTCGGGACTTTTACGCGACTTGTGGGTAAAGATGTACGACCTCTGCAGAGTGTAAAACTAATCGATTAGCCGTGCCCACGGTCACGGGTGGCCTGGACCCTCACATGATAATTGAACTTGAAGATGGACTTAAATCGTTCTCTCTGGTTATGCTTGTCATATGATTATGGTGTACCTCTTATCTTATGCTTAATGTGGGTTGGTATAAACTTATACTTTATTAGTAATCAGGTGCTAATAAAATTTGACCAACTAAAATTGCTTAAATGCTTATAGCCCAGTCCACTATAAAGCCTTTGCATTCATTCTTTTTCCCCACACTTGCTGAGTACGACAAGTGCTCACCCTTGCTATAAACAATGTTGCTCAGAAAGAGGAAGCTACTATGAAGATGTTGCTGGTGCTAGGCGTACGCAACCCCCAGTCGATTGCCTGTGATGTTTGGAGCCTTCGTTTCCAGGATAAAGCGTAATACTCTGATAATCTCCCTTTTTCTTTACGTGATACTGTTTCTGTATTCACTTTTATGTCACTATATGCATGAAACTTGATCCTGGCATGCATATAGGTATGCACTTGGTTTCCTTCGGAAAATCGGGTGTGACAGTCGCGCGGGGGGGGGGGGGGGGGGTTTATACGATTAGGGTTGGGCCGGCTGGAATAATTGGGCCGGCAGGAATAAATGGGCCGGCCCAGGCCTTCCCCGAGAGCTGTTTTCCTGGCACTCGGGGAAGCGTCTCTTCCCCGAGTGCTAGCCAGACGAGATTTTTGCCATTTTGACCACGAAAGCGGCGGGCTTCTCTAAAATGACCACCACACACTGGGCTTCGCTAAAATGACCACGAATCCGTTGCTCTTCCTGTTAAAATGACCATGTTGGTTGTTTTACACCATTTACTGTTTTAGAGAGGTAATTCTCCACTGGAAAAGACAGTCCTACCCTCCTATGCCTCCAACACGGGCGGGGGCGAGGCCGCCGGGGGCGGGGGGCGCCGCGCGATCGGCGGCGCGGGGGCGGGGCGAGGCCGCCGGGCCGGGGGCGCCGCGGGCGGGGGTGCGGCCGCCGCGGGCGCGGGCGCCGCGGGCCGGGGCGCGGCCGCCGCGCGCGCGCGCGCGCGCGGCGGGGCGAGGCCGGGCGGGGGCGGGGGCGCCGCGGGCGGGCGCGCGCGCGCGCGCGCCGCGCGCGCGCGCGCGCGGGCGGGGCGCGCGCGCCGCGGCGCGCGCGCGCGCGCGCGGGCGGCGCCGCGCGGGCGGGGGCGCGGCCGCCGCGGGACGTGGCGGCGCCGGCGCCGGAGCCGGAGATGACTCCATCTCGATCTAGAGCTCGCGAGGGAGAGAAACAGAATCTGGACTGGAGAGTTCGCGAGAGAAGGAAAGAGAGGGTAAGGGTATTTTGGTCCGTTCACTAGAAGAGAAAGTTAAGAAAACATTACAAAAATGGTAAAACTCAGGTTTGGTCATTGTAGCGTATGGAACAACGGATTCGTGACCATTTTAGCGAAGCCCAGTGTCTGGTGGTCATTTTAGAGAAGCCCGCCGCTTTCGTGGTCAAAATGGCAAAAATCTCCAGCCAGACGGCACTCGGGGAAGAATTTTTTTTTTCGTTTTTTTGCCTCATTTTTTTTGTGAAGCCATCCCACATTATTTTAAACTCCTTGCTCAAATTTGGGGTTATTTTGCATTTTTTTGGTATATTTCATTAGTTTTTTCATTTTGTTGAATTTTTTAGCATACTTCAAATTTGAACTGCAGGTGCATGAAGTAATGAAATTTCTTAATTCAAAAATGATATTCATTATATTTGGTGTATTTTGAGGCCATATCTAGGAAGCCATATGAAATTTCGAACATCTTTTTTCCGTAACATGACGAACAACTAGCAGGAAAAGTGTTTGTAAATTATATAAAATCCAAACGAAGTCCGAAAATCATGAAACTTGTCTGGGTGTCATGTTATGGCATGTAGAGGCTGTATGCAAGAATTGAGAAGATTTCGAGTAAGTTGGGACGTCGGATGCCTCAAACCCAGACATCTCCACACATGATATCTGGGTTTTTTTGCCTCATTTTTTTTGTGAAGCCATCCCACATTATTTTAAACTCCTTGCTCAAATTTGGGGTTATTTTGATTTTTTTGGTATATTTCATTAGTTTTTTTCATTTTGTTGAATTTTTTAGCATACTTCAAATTTGAACTGCAGGTGCATGAAGTAATGAAATTTCTTAATTCAAAAAATGATATTCATTATATTTGGTGTATTTTGAGGCCATATCTAGGAAGCCATATGAAATTTCGAACATCTTTTTTCCGTAACATGACGAACAACGAGCGGAAAAGTGTTTGTAAATTATATAAAATCCAAACGAAGTCCGAAAATCATGAAACTTGTACGGGTGTCATGTTATGGCGTGTAGAGGGTGTATGCAAGAATTGAGAAGATTTCGAGCAAGTTGGGACGTCGGATGCCTCAAACCCAGACATCTCCACACATGATCAAGTGATATCATGTGCGGAGATGTCTGCGTTTGAGGCATCCGACGTCCCAACTTGCTCGAAATCTTCTCAATTCTTGCATACAGCCTCTACATGCCATAACATGACACCCAGACAAGTTTCATGATTTTCGGACTTCGTTTGGATTTTATATAATTTACAAACACTTTTCCTGCTAGTTGTTCGTCATGTTACGGAAAAAAAATGTTCGAAATTTCATGTGGCTTCCTAGATATGGCCTCAAAATACACCAAATATAATGAATATCATTTTTTGAATTAAGAAATTTCATTACTTCATGCACCTGCAGTTCAAATTTGAAGTATGCTAAAAAATTCAACAAAATGAAAAAAACTAATGAAATATCCCAAAAAAAAATCAAAATAACCCCAAATTTGAGCAAGGAGTTTAAAATAATGTGGGATGACTTCACAAAAAAATGAGGCAAAAAAACAAAAAAAACAAAAAATTCTTCCCCGAGTGCCTCACCATAGCACTCGGGGAAGAGACCCTTCCCCGAGTGCTAGGATGAGGCATTCGGGGAAGAGGTTGGCTTCCCCGAGTGCTTAAAAAAATGCACTCGGGGAAGGGGGTCTTCCCCGAGTGCCTCCCTTCCCCGAGTGCCATGGACTATGAGGCACTCGGGGAAGACCCTCTTCCCCGAGTGCATTTCTTCCCCGAGTGCAACACTCGGGGAAGAGTTTCTTCCCCGAGTGCCCGATATTTGGCACTCGGGGAAGCCCGAGGCACTCGGGGAATTTCCACTCTCCCGTAGTGTGCGGGCGCTCATGTGCAGACGCTCAAGGCGCTGCAGCTTGTCGGCGACGGGCGTCTGCTTGCCGACGAATTCGGACACCACCTTGTCGGCGACCGCACCGGTTACCGCCGATGTGATCGATCGAACCGACCATCACTTCCTTTGCCATGGCGATTAGCAGGGATAAGGCACGATCACTGGCTATACCCTCCCGGATATATATAGTTGTTGCATGGATCGTTTAGATTACAATTGCTTGCGGAGTTGTCATGTCTGGCATCAACGAATTTATCAGGGTGCCCGTGGTGGTGTTTGCATTGTTGGTGCCGCCCTAAGGCCGGCCGGCCTGCGCAAAAGGGAAAAAGAACCCGGCATGGCAGCATAGCATCCCGTTGTTGTTGGCAAGGATTTTGGAATCAGCGAAGATCATCTCGTAGGTAGCTGCATTGCAATAGGTACTACTTGCACTATATAATTTGTCCTTACTTACTAGTAGGTACTTGTGCGTTCTAGTTTCGGCAAGCTCTTCAACTGGATTGGCCTTTCATTTCACTAGAACGATCCGGCGCGGTAGCGAAAGTGCACTCAGGTCAACTGGTAGACAAAAGGAGGCTCATATCACGACGTAACAATAAAAATGAACGTGCAAGTCATAGAAAAAAGTCTGCGTAACATCAATTAAAATTATAGTGTTTGTCCTCAACTTTTTTAACTGATTTGTCCTCAACTTCTCAAGTATCAGATTATAATTGCATTTAGCATGCACTGCACACTACCATTTCAACAACCAATACAAGTAAACAATCGGTTGTTCCAGCCCAAATCATAGATGCATAAGCAACCAAAAATTGTCAACTCATGACCATGAAATTTCATCATGTCTGATAAAATGTCATTTATGATTACAGTTCAGGAAAAATACATTTACAAAGCTATCATTCCAAGGCTTTTATCCATCAGATAAAGTTCACCACACCAGGAAGCTATAAATATTCTAATTCTGCAATAACTTTCTATATTGCACCTAGTAGGACAAGGTTATTGGTTATTGCAGAATTAGGATATTTTAAGACTATAGGTTGGAGATCTTTCATAATCAAAGAGGCGTGTCCATTCTAATCTTCTCAAACCAAGCACTAAAGGCACAGGGAGCACGCAAAAAAAATCCCTAGTAAGCACAAACTCACCCCAAGATGCAGCTGACCAAACCCAAGCGCACTGCAGGCACAAGGAGCAGACAAGAAGCAGTCACCACTGATGAAGGGCACAATAGAAGATCAAGAGGGAGGGACAATCTCACCTTCAGAACTCGCTGACCAAATCCACTGAGATCACTGGATACTTCCAGGGAGCCCAGGGTTAACTCTCTGATGCAGCTATTTATCATTTACATCCTCCGCTTCAAATTGTAGGCCGTTTTGACATTTCAAGATTCACAATTTTTTGTTATGCATCTAGATATATACTTGCGTCTAGACACATAATAACAACTATGAATCTAGATTTACCAAAACGATATACAATTTGTAACAGTAGGCGATTCCAGCAACCGAAGAACTTTCCACAAACTAATAGATGAGCTTATATGCATATGGATATGTATGCTAAATGCATCAAAAGATCCCATGTAATCAATACAACGTCAACAGGTATGAGTAGAGTGGTTTAAGTATTCAACTACGAACAATTTTTTAGTGCCTTACAACTGAAAATAAATTTCAAAGGGTAGCACATGATAACAAGAGGGCAGGTTACCATCAATTTCGTATTTTTCACTTCCATTAACTGCCTTCAATGCGCTTGATCTTTCAGCAAAATGAACAGATCCAAAATCCCTCTTATGCCCAGCCTCGGCGGGGGTAGAACAATTTTTGTGACCTCTCCAAGTTTGTCAAAAAGTTTCTTAATCTTCTCTTTAGAAGCATTCTGCGGTAGGTTCTTCACATATATAGTCTTCACCTGTCAATAAAAATGTATTTTTAGTAAATATTCAAGGTCTCACGCTCTCGGCCAAACGAAAGGAATTTGAATGTAAATTTCGCACGTGAAACTCAACAAGCCAAGATTAAATTGAACAGTAGCGACATGCTTTCATAAAAGTATACGCCTAGCACATATTGAGCCCATGGCAGGTCAATTAGTAGATTGACTTGCAACTAAGTCTACCTGTAATAATTTTTTACTACAAGCAACAGAAGTTGAGTAGTCATTCCTACTGTTCCACAATGAAGCACAACTCACAAAGAAATTATTTCTAAACTTGTGCAGATTAAATCATTGAATAAATCTTTAAAAGAATGGATAAATTATTGAATAACAGGGACGAGATGCGGGAGGATGGCGAGGGAACGAATAAGAAAAGAGGGGAGGGGAAGAGGAGGGAGGCGCCCTTATCTGCACGGTGCGGAGCAGCGCATGGACCGCTGGTAGGACGCGAGGCGCATGGACCGCCGGTAGCATGCGGCGATGCGGAGGAGCCCCCCTGCGGATCCTGGCGTCGGCGGGCTCGGAGACGCGCATCCGCACCCGCATGAGCTCCCCCGACCGTGGCGGGCCCGCGCCGGGGTGCCGCCGCCTTGCCGCCGCTCCCGGGCCGCCGACGCCCTTGGATGAGGCGGAGGAGCGGAGGCCGAGCGCCTTCTTCATCTTGCCGGCGGCGGGCCGAGGTGAGGGAGCGGCCGGAGCGAGGCGGAGGAGGTCGTGGACGCGGAGGAGGAGGCCGGGGACGACGCCGGCACCGGGAGAGGTAGGGAGGTAGTGGTGATGGGGAGAAGGAGAGAGGGCCGGCGGGCGGTGGCGAGAGGAGAGCAAGGTGACAAGGGCGGCGGGGAGTGAATCGAGGTTAGGGTTTGGAGCGGCTGCGGGTGGGGTGGGGGTATTAGGCGAGGGGGTAGGGTGGTGGGAGGGGGTGTTCGCAAAAGTGGAGAGGGGTCGTTTGCAAAACGGCACCAACATCAAATTTCTGCTTCTTTGTGTAAAAATAAATTTTGTACTAAGGGGTTTTATGCAAAATATACGAACGTGATTGCTGTAGCATCTGGACGCGCTGGGCCTTTCCGCGATTTGTAGGAAACCGAAGGGCTTTTTCGCAAAATGACCAAACGCACGCCAGCGCGACACGTCGGCCCGGAAACGCGGAGAGGCGAGGAAAGGGGGCAGGTTTTAATATATCCAATGACCAAACGCACGCCAGCGCGACACGTCGGCCCGGAAACGCGGAGAGGCGAGGAAAGGGAGGCAAGTTTTAATATATCCGATTCATTCATGTCTATCCACTCGAGACAATGGCAGCAGTATGGTGTGGGCCAGTGCGGCTTCATCGGAGCAGCAAGGCAGTCGCGATCGCGCGGCGAACGGACGCGGGGGACGTTGGACCGAACTGGGCCGTGCTTGCTTGCTCGACCCAGTTAAGCCGAGATGTAGCGCCCCCCTGTCCCCAAAGGCCCAAACCTCAACCCCTACCGCCGCCGCCCAAACCCTCCGCCCCCCGAGCTCGCCGCCGCAGCCGCCATGAGGCCGCTCGACGAGAAGGAGACGACGCAGGTCTTCGAGAAGCTGTTCAAGTTCACGGGACCCAACCTGAAGCACCTCCTGGAGCGTCCGGCCGTGGAGGGACCCGACCCGGAGCCGGGCCGCTACTGCCTCCGCCTCCACAAGAACCGGGTCTACTACGCCTCCGAGTCCCTCGTCCGCCGCGCCACCGCCGTCTCCCGCGCGCGCCTCGCCGCCGTGGGCACCCCAATCGGCAAGTTCACCCACCACGGCTCGTTCCACCTCACCGTCCACGCGCTCGACCTCCTGGCGGCGCACGCGCGCCGCCGCGTCTGGCTCAAGCCCGACACCGAGCGCACCTTCCTCTTCGGCAACTCCGTGCCCAAGTCCTCCCTCGCCCGCATCACCGAGAACACCAAGGCCGGCGACGGCGTCGTCGTCATGTCCATGGCCGACGTGCCGCTCGGCTTCGGCATCGCCGCCAGGTCGGCGCAGGACTGCAGGAAAGCCGACACCAACGCAGTCGTCGTGCTGCACCAGGCTGACGCCGGGGAGTACCTCCGCAAGGAGGAGGAGCTCATGTGAGGTGAGGGCGCAACGCCCCTAACCTTGGATCATAGAGTGGAATTCGAAAGGTGAATGAAAACCTTATTGTAGTGTTGCAAGGCTTCAACATTTCAACCTTTTGCAATTTAGATGTACCAAATGATTAATTAGTTTTGAGATGTGATGATTGCTGCTGCCAATGTCAATGTCCGTCAATGTTTCAATGTGAATTGAGATTTCTTATGCTTTTTTCGGGATTTGGATGAAACTGAATTATCAGGCAAGCTAGTCTGAGAAAAGTAGTATAATTAGACAGTATTTTGTGTTACATTATATGTAGTGAAGAACTTGGACATCGTAGTTAATCAAGCTAATTAAAGGAATACGCCATGTCCTATATCTGTCAATACTCAACAGGGCAATTTGGTGGAGCATGTGAATGGATATAAAAAAACATTCTGTTTTATTTCTTTGGTCAAACCTCCAAGTATATGCATTTGAAATGCCGGCTATGCTATGATGTGATTATGATGCTGGTTTCCTTAATTATTGATGCTGCTAGTCAGTGGTTTGTCTTTTCAATTAATCAAATGAGTATTGGGATCACATTGTTTCCTAATTCCTACATAATTAATCAACCAATGTAAAATTTCTGACAATGAGTTCTTGCACTTCATTGTTGAATTTTTTTTCAGAGTGCTTAATCCGCTAGCAGTTCCCAGGATACACATGTGAATAAAATTTATAACCTAGTTGCATTGAGAAAACATGCTTAATCGAATGGGGTACTGAGATAGGATGTTTGGTTGGAAAGCAATTTTTTCCTTAACTTCAGTCCAGCATGTTGCTGTGATTTTAGCATGGCATGGCTGATTGGTTTCCCTGAGCTGTTATAATCACTTGTCATTGGGCTGCTATCTAGTATCTACCATAGAAGTCTGCTTTTACAACCTTACTAGCACTAGCACTGGGCATTCCCTTGCTATCCATGCTAGTGGAGCATGGTCTCCCCGAGCCAGGCTTGGCAATCCTCTTATAAGATAAGCAGAGGGCTGCATAACTGATTACTCCGTATGCAGTAAGCTACTATATTATGTTAGTTTTCATAAGAGCTTCAGGTGCTGTATAGATCTGTTATGTCACTTGTATACATCTAGTTCGAGCTTTGCAATCTTGTTCTAAGTTTTTGACAGCTTCCATCATAGTTGCAGGTGATATATTTCATTTACAGTATCAATATTCAGATCTCCCAAAGTTTTAGAGCTTTTTAGCTATGGTGGAGAGAAATATTTAAGGTGGTCAAGTCTAGTCCTGAGGCAAACCTGGGCTCGTATCGTATCTGTAATCTCAGTATGATGATATTGAATGCGTGAATGAAACTGTCAGGTGAATGAAACTGTAGGGACTGTTGAAATATCACGAGCGACTACTTCGTGGTTCAGTGCAACTTTATTTTTTACAAGTGCTGAATGGCCTGCTAGTGAATTCGAAGATACTCCATAATAAGCATTTGATTGGACACCCATCACATAGTTTCTATGAAGGGATCATCTCTAGAGAAGCCCCCCTCATCCAACCATAATTTTAGGGGCAAGTCATACTCGCTCACAAAAGCAAACTGAGCACACCTTGAAGCTCTTCTGGCCATGTTGAGCCGCCTATGCTGGTTTTGAATCCATCTTGCTGTACACACTCTGCTGCAACACAACTTCATGACCCGAAGGACCTTTGCTCTCTTGACAAAAAACTTGGCGAATTCGACATGTGTCTTCAGCCCATCCTCATATGATTGCAGCACAATGGTCTTCAGGCTGTTGTCAAGGCACTTGTTAGGAGCAAATGGATCAACATGCATACCAGGCTCCAAACTCGTCCATATGTTCACATTGAACTAAAAATGAGACGAATATATTAGAAAGCCAGCGAAAAATAAAATCAAACAGCAGAACTATGCACAAATGACTTTGCAACCAGCACCTTGATGCTGAGTTTCTCCAAGCAAGGAAAACATGTTAGGTAGCCGATGGCAACATTCAACTTCGGCTCAGGCATCTCCAGTGCTAATATTCTCACAGTAGAGAACTGCTCCACCAAGCTGATAGGAACCATGCCCTGCATCAAACACGTTTCACGTGAATTGGTGTATCAAAGTTCATGCACCAAGTTAAAAATACTGATGGTTGGACTACAACGAAATTCATGCATCAAGTTAAAAAATAATAATAATGCATGTGTCCTACTCCCTTTCTAAACTCTGTGCCATTTTGAATTGTTGATTCATCAAAGCAATCGCCCGCTTTTGCACCTTTTTATGTAAGATCTTGCAGGGAAAATACGCATCTATCTTACCTTGAAGACTAAATCTCCAAGCTGAATCTTGGGAAAGCCAGTTCCAAGGTACCCCAGCATCTTGAGTTTTGTCGCCCCAGTGATCCTCACCGATGGACCATATTCAACCTCATGCAGCAGTAGCCTCTCCAGACTTGAAGCATCCTCAATGGCGAGATCATCCAGCTCAACCTCCTCCATCTTTACAACTCGCCGGACTGACACAGCTAGGTACCTCAGCCTCGGCATCGAGAGGCACAGCCGGCGGTGGCCAAAATTAGTGTCTAGCTCCATAGCATCAATACCAGCAGCGAGGATCTGTGAGATGACCTGGGTGCGCTCGGAGTCGTCGCAGAAGCGCTGGAGGCGGTCGTCGAGGTTGAGCGGCGACGAGCGCCAGATGCCGCGCCAGCGGCGTGAGAGGATGGATGTGCGGGCGCCCTCAACGGTGTCCAGGAGGGAGACGATGACGCCGAGGATGCAGTCCGGGAGGAGGCTGATCAGATCCGGCCCCTCGTCCGCGCTGTAAACCTCGGCGCCGCTGCTGCGCTTCAGCTTCCTTGAGAGGATGATGCAGTCCGGGAGGCGGACGATCGGATCCCACCCCTCCTCTAAGCATCTTCCCTCGGCGGCGCCGCGGTAGTCTGCTCTTCCGCCTCTCGTCCGCTTCTGCTTCCTGGAGGAGGTGGTGGTGTCCATGGTAATGGAGCATTGGAAGACGGCGAAATATGAAGGGGGTCCGTCGTACAGAGAGCAGGACTGCGGATCGGAATCGGTAATGAAATTGGAAACGAGAAGGGCAGGTATATGAACAAAGACAAAGGACGCCGAAAGACTGAAATGAGAAATCATGGAAGGATAAATCACAAGAAAAGACTATCTAATTTCTGCCGGCATAGTGAAGAACTTGGACATCGGAGTTAATCAAGCTAATTGAAGGAATACGCCATGCCCTATATCCGTCAATACTCAACAGGGTAGTTTGATGGAGCCTGCGAATGGATATTAAAAAAAAAAACACTCTGTTTTATTTCTTTGGTCAAACCTCCAAGTATACAGTATGAATTTGAATGCCGGCTATGCTATGATGTGATTATGATGTCGGTTTCCTTATAAAATTGCTCAAGTATCAGGTCGCTGAAACAGAACAAAGAAACATCCACTTTTGATGTTCCTTTCATGTATGCCAATATACAATACAAATTTCAAAATAGTACACCTGTCCCATTTCATTGTCCAGTTCATCTTACAGCCGATACCCTCTTGTTCAGTAGTGTCCCGCTGTCTGGATCGCGGAGATACACCTGCAATGTTACGAAGGTGTTCAGCCTGTTCGGTTGGCTGGTGGCTCATGGTAGTCTTTGGTTTGTTCCGAGAGAAAATCTTCTTTGGCTGGTTCTTGCGGCTGGTTCTTTGGTGGTAGTTCGTTCCGAGAGAAAATCGATCTTTTGGCTGGTGGCTGATAAGCCGAGCGAACAGGCTTTCTCAAACAACGGCGATTTGGAGAAACTGAGCTGTAAACTGGAGAGGTTGGAGGATCTTGCAGCAGATACAGCAAGATTCATAAGATTGGTTGAGCAGGAGGTTTGGGAAGAGATAGATAAGAGATCAGCGAAAAGACAGAGGCGGGTTGAAAATTATGTTCCATGCAGTGCACAATTTGTTTTGAAAGAGCAGGCTGCCAAACAGTGAAGAAATCATCCGTGTTTGACGCATATTGGGAGGCCCTGAAAAGGGGAGTGCACAGCACAGAGATACTACCCATATCATCAACGAGGATGTAATGACGTCACAAGGGTGAGACATTACCAGCACCCAACAAAAAATGAGGCAATGATAGAGATTAGACCATGCAGAGATGGCAACGATAGAGAGATGGTGGGTAGTTCAGAGGCAGACATAGGGGCCTTTGGCGGGCTTTTCCAAGTCAAGTCCCACCCGGCTTCTACAGGTAGCCTGCCAAACCCCCCCTCGACAAAAAAGGGCTTCCAAGCTGAAGCCATTTTGCAATGGGGCCCATATTAGCTCACTGCATGAACGAAAAGGAATCGGAGGACGAGATGTTGAGGAAACGATGAGAGTGGTGCCCGTGAAGATCAGGAGGGCATTGAGACGACAATATCTTCAAAAAAAGCATTCATCAGCGCACTTCATGAATGAAGATGAGAACACGAACAAGGAGATGCTTGAGAAGAGGCTCAACCATTGATATGGCTGATAGTCATGACGTCAAAGACATGGTATCACTTGCATAGTGGACTGGCATCTTCAGGGAGGCTATGCAAGAAGGTATTGCTGTCCTCGGCACTATCAGAACTATACTGGCAAACAGATGACAGATTTTGGTCAAGAGGCAGAGAACCCTTCTGTTTTTTGTTTTTTACTGGGCAAATCTTGCACGGTAGAAGTAATATTGTATCATGTTAAGCATTTAGTCAAATGGTCTACTTGAAAATCTAATGTTTATCTAGTTTTTTAACTAATATCCAAGATTATTAATTTCATGTTTTTTAAATATAGGATGTGAAAAACAGAGGTTGTGCATACTCCATGGTTGCCCAGCAAATGTGTATAAGCAAAAACTTTCTGTGGACAAAGTTAACTATTAAAAACACTATATGATTCAATGCAACTCTTAGTATCCTTGAATAGGAATTGTAATTATTAACCACTGAAAGCTTTTGCATTGGAAAACAATGGAAGAACCTTTATATATTTGCAGAAGCTCTGCAGAAATATATTATCAGTGCCAGCATCTTCTATGGAATTTCAACACACTCTTCAGTGGACCATGGGAACTGAGAAACAGGATAATCTGGTGAAAGGCAATACCATCACCAGAAATCATTGCATGAGCAGGAGCCATTCTTGAAGCGATGGAACCGGCTGCGATCACGCACTATGATCTCCCGGTTATAAACATGTGAAATGCATTTTATTGCTGCATGACAATCCGAGCATACCCGGAGATTCTTAACCACCCGGACCTGTGTACCAGGAGGAGTCCTCAGCAACACAAATGCAATTGCCAGCTTCTCGCTGTGCCACTGAAGCGCACCCTCCTTATCCTCCTCGTCAAGATCAAGGAGAACCTCCGATGTAGCTGGGATGTGCCCAATGCGCCTTAGCTCTCTTGACATCTCCTCGACCATCCTGTATATCTCCTTCCACTGCGGGTGCGACTCATCCCCAGCTATGAATTCATGGACCTCCCCATCAAGCTCAACAACGCTGCAACCCGGCACCTTCTTGATTCCTCTCTTGGTCATCTCTCTCCTAATCTCTGATTTCTCCTTCCACCTGTGTGTCAGTGCGTAGACATTGGAGAGCATAACGTAGTTGGCCTCATGAGCCGGGTACTCATTCAGAAGGTTCCTGGTGATGCTTTCACCGAGTTCAAGCCTGCCATGAGCACGGCAGGCAGCAACAAGCGTCCGCCATATTATTGGGTTTGGTTTCATGGGCATCGTACGAACAAACTCCATTGCCCGCTCAACCATGCCAGCACGACCAAACATGTCGACCATGCAACCATAATGCTCGATCTTAGGCTCAATGCCATACTTCACCTTCATCGAGTCGAAGTAGCCACAGCCTTCATCAACCATTCCAGCATGGCTACACGCAGTGAGCACCCCGATGAACGCAACATCATCAGGTGGCACGCCAGCAGTCTTCATCTCCTCAAACACCCCCACAGCCTCCTTGCCACGACCCTCCATTGCAAGAGCATCAATCACTGAGGTCCAAGACACAACAGTCCGTTCCTCCATCCCCTGGAACACTGCCACAGCCCCATCCACATCACCACACTTGGCGAGGGCGTCGATCAACGCATTGCACAAAGTCACAGATTTCCCAATCCCCTCCCTCTCCACAAACCGCCCAACCCACCGAACAAGCTCGAGTGCACCCAAATCTGCAGCTGCAGCCAGAATGCCAAGCACTGTGACCTCATCCGGCCGCACCCCACTGGCCTGCATTTCCCTGAACAACTCAACCGCGTCACTTGACAGCCCCCCACGCACGTACCCGCCAATCATCGCGCTCCAAGTAACCGCACTCGACTTGGTCATTCTGTCGAACACATTCCGCGCGTCCCCGAGGAACCCTCCGCCGAAGCACGAGTACATGTGTATGAGAGTATTGGAGACGTACTGGTCGGTGGCGAACCCGAACTTGAGAGCGGCGGCGTGGGCCTGGAGCCCAACGCCCGGGGAGCCCGGGAGCGCGGCGCACGCTTTGAGGAGGAAGGGGAAGGTGAATTTATTCGGCAACACAGCGCTGCGGAGCATGAGCGGGAAGAAGGCGGCGGCGCGGAGGCGGGCGGAAGGGAGCGGGGACGTGGCGTGCGCGCGGACGAGAGTGTTGACGAGGAAGGCATCGATCGGGACGGAAGGGCCAAGGAGCGCGGCGACGAGGGGCTCGAGCAGCGCGGGCGCCGCGGAGGCGGTGGACGCGAAGAGCCTGGTGAGGACGAGCGGGTTGGAGTGCAGGCCGGACTTGAGGAGGAAGGCGAGGGACTGGAGCACGGCGGCCGGCGTTGAGGAGCGCTCTAGAAGGCGGAGGCAGTGCTGCTCCGCCGCCCGCGCCGCGGGTGGCGGGTGGTGCGGGGCCAGCGCGGTGGAGAAACGGCGGCGGCGCAGATGCAGCGTAAGAGAAGGTGGAAGCGGCGGCGGCAGGTTGACGAATTCGGCCACTGTGGTGCTGTTGCTGACCATCGAAGAGCTGAGTGTCGACGTCATCATCGTACTGCGACACAACCATCACGTACGATGAATTTCGAAATTTAGCTCTACCTTCCCATGCCTGACGCGAGATAATCCTAACTTCCCGATCCTTTCGAAATTTAATCTCGAGGCACGCGAACTCTTCTGTTCCAGGGTTTTCCACTCTTTTTCGTGATTCCATGATTTTCTTTTCTCTTTTCCATCTCCAACCCAGCTGAATGGACAGTTTTGCCCCTGTCTTTATCTCCTCCACCACCACCGACGTGTGGGACCCATTTTTTTTTTTGTCATCTTCAACCTTTGTTATGGGCGCTAGCCAAAGGCGGCGCTCCTTGGAGATGCGCCGGCAACCATGGGCGCGACTCCGCCGAGCGGAGTTCGCCATCCCCGCGTCGTCCGGTGGCCATGGCGCCCACGGGAGGAACTGAAGGAGCTCCAACGCGGCCACCAAAGACCGCCCGTGGTGGAGCGGCAGGACCTCCGTCGCGCTCGCCGGAGAACCGCCGTCGTGCGGTGCGCAAGGGCGCGACGCCCGCACTCACGCACCTTCGCTGCTGCCGGCTCCGCCCGCGCCGTCGAGGTCCTGCCGGCTCCGCTCCGCCCGTGCTCGACCTCCTCGCCAAGTTCCGTTTCCGCGAGGGGCGCTAGGAGTTGTGCAAGATCCCCGACATCATGGTCGTGCTCTCCCGGGCAATCGAGCAGACCGTGTTCGTCCTGAACTGGATTTGCTCGGAGAGCAACGAATTGGCATTGAAAGTTGGGAGCTTTCCAGCTCTGTGTGAGCTTTCCGGTAGATAGAGAGAGAAGGGAGGTTGAAGAAGACCCCGTACGTGGGACCTACATGTCGGTGTGGAGAGGAGAGAAGGGCATGGGCAAAACAGTCCGTTCAGTTGAGTTAGAGAGGGAAAAGGTGATGGAAAATCCTGAAATGCAAATTTTTTTTGAAAAAAACCCGAATAGAAGAGTTCGCGTGCCTCGGGGTTAAATTTCGAAAGGCTTGCGAACTGAGGGTCATCTCGTGTGAGGCCTGCGAAGATAGGGTTAAATTTCGAAACTCCTCGTCCCGTACAAGCTCCACGCAACAGGGTAGAGCTAATAGTACCACCTCTACCGGAGAGGAATTTTCTGAGGGGAAAATTGGTTCGGAGCATGGTTTACCTTACCGAACCGAGGGCGGTTCGAGGGCAGTAACCGCCGGCTCTCGGTAACGAAAAATCACACCGGTTTTTTTTGAAAACCGTTAGAAACCGAACGGTTTCAAATTTCCAAACCAGCGCTCGTAGTCAAACGGTTACGAGCGGTTAATCGGTCGGTATGCCGGTTAACCGTGCCAATTATTATTATTTATTATTATTTTTGCTTGAACTCAATGGAAAATTAGGCATGACCTTTGTAAAAATCCACATACAAAATGATCACAACAAATCAACAATATATAGTTATCCATACAAATTATCAAATAGTGTACCACTATGAATATCAAATAATAATGCATAGTGCAACTTTGCATACAATGAGACAAATACCATAGATGCAATGATACTCATCATTCACCGATACAAGTATACCTCAATGGCTCTGCAAGAATGGGAAGACCCCCATTTGGGACGCTGTCTCGTACTCAGCGTTGGACATGACACTCAAACCTCGCACTCGAAGCAGCTCAGCCTTGTAAACAAAAATGTGTGCAAAAAATGTAAGTGCAATGTATACCTGTGAAACGAAACCAGCACCGCTACTACTTGCAACATTACCACCGTCATTATTCTACTCCCACCGGCTGCCAAGTTATAGTCTTGCACCACAGGGCTCTCCCTCTGCGAAGTAGCCCTTTGAAACAACCTCGAAATAGGATTCCGACCCCTCGAAGCACCACTACCACCTCCACGCTCGTAAGTACCTCCTCTTTGTTGCACTCCCTGCTGGAATTCTGCTTCTGCTCTAGAGAGGTTCAATGCACGCTGCAACTCAGCCTCCTCATCATAATTACCACGTACTGGATTGTCCCCTCCGTTGTAGCTGCCTCCCTATCCAACTTCTCCTTAGCCCGTGCAGCAGCATCTTGCTTAGTCCTTTCAAGAGCATGCTGAAAGTATGCCCACACATCTGGCATCACCTTGTTGCAATGGACCACATGCGTTCTGTGCCCAGCCAAATGTTGTTTCAATCGATTGGTACCACTGCCGCCTTTATGCGTGCCACAATGACATTATGTACCTACATAATAAGAACACAAACAAATCAATCCCATGAAAAAAATGTAGATCATTCAACACTACATAAATTATGACACTACCTAAAATCGTACCTAAGTGGCAAATTAATTCATAGTGCCATACACTAATGTGACCTAAATCAGTAAATCCTAAATCAAAACTACCAAACTGATAAATGCCTATTGACTAAACCTAAGAAGGCAATTGAAATCTATCTAAATCCTTCTATTTAATTCATACATTCAAGATTCATAGCTAAATCGGTAAATCAATGATAAAATCCTACCTAAATCATATAACAAATCATACCTACATCTCAAGCTTATACTACCTAAATCCTAAAAACCTATTGAAAACAATTACATCTAAGAAAATGTGCTTACCTTCGGTCGCCATCCGACCGGGTCGGCTAACCGCCCGACCGCCCCGGCTAACCGCTCCTACCGAGCGGCCAGACACAGATCTGCAACCGCCTCAGTTAGGCGAGCATTTTGCTCGGTAAACCGAGCGACCGGAGCGGCCAGCCTGGGCGTGCGGCGGAACGGCGGCGTGCGATGGCGGACTGGAGAGGAGGGGTCGCGGATAGGAGAGGGGAGGGAGTGAGAGGCGTGCCTAGCCGGTGGATGCGTCCCAGTATTAGGTCTAGGGGCATATGGGTCTTAATGGGCTGACGTATTTTTTTCTTTTTCTGTTGAACTTCCAAAGGCAACAAAAAATAGTGAATGCACTCAAATTTGAAAACTTTTGACACCATTACATTCTATAAATCATGAACTATTTTAAAGATTTTTTTTAAAAAAATCAAAAATTTAAACCCACCGGTTGGCTACCGGTCGGAACCGCTACCGTTCCGGACCGGTATCGTCGGTATTCGCGGAATTCCGACCGGTAGCCAACGGAAATTAAAACCATGGTTCGGAGTCGACACGATGCCTGGACACGGCGGTCAGCCATGGGACGGGCGGGCGCGGCGGCTGGCCAGGGTTTCACTATTTAGTTGGGTGAGAAGTTGGTGAACTTTTTGTATTTAACCACGTGTGCACAAAGAATTAAGATTTTATGGATGACGGTGTCTTGTCTCGTGTGATCAGGCGATGAGGTGTGTGGCCGCGTACTCATGTTCACAAAATCGTTGCTGCCGTACCGGAATTCCGCGATAACCGGTATTACCGATCGACCGAACCTAAAAAAATCTACCTCAGTTAACCGGTCGGTTATCACGGTTAACCGTACGGTTTTCGAGGCTCAAAAAACCAGACCGGTAGTTTTGTGAACCCTGTACTCACGTTGATCTCCGATACTCTATGCTCGTGAGCTCGTCGCCCTGTTCGTAATCCGCCGATAGAGGTATACAGATCAGGGAGACAAGAGATAAGATGGCGCCGAACTAAGCTTGTTCGGCTCGATTTCAACCAACCAACCAGCACCAATATTATCTCACACCAAATCAGCACCAAACACCAACCACTAGTCAATCAATAGTATTTTTCTATCACAACAAATCAACTACCAATCACCCTCCACAACCAACCGAACAAGTATTTGGGACCAAACTGCATTAAACTAAACTAAACTAAAGGCCCTTCTAGCTACTGCTAATTAAGCCCATTTAAGTAATATTTAAGTCCATGATCACATTAACTTCAAACGCTCTAGCAGGGGTAAAAAAATTACCACATTGAGGGTCATGCCCCCCCTAGGCTAGGTGGCGCACCGCCGCCTCCTAGGCGTAGCCCCTCGCTGCCACGGCGGCCGCGCCCGGCACACGCTCCGTCGCCTCCTCTAGTCCACCACGCCGCCTCTCGCAGACCACTATGGGGCCTCCGGTGTTCGCCGCGCCACCTCTTCCCGTCGCGACCAATCCGCGACCAACGTGCCACCGCCTCCTGCGGCCCACCGTCCTGCGCTGCCATCGATGTGCATTGGAGTCGGAGAATAAGCTCCATTTTTATTGAATTGTTGATATAGGTTTTAATAGATGTTGAATCCATTCTATTGAGATGTTGAAATAGTTTGTGAAAAATGGTGAAAGTGGTTATTTTGCAAAAAAATGTTGAATGTAGTATTCTATAAATGTTGATCTATTTATCAAAAATGTTGAATGTGATTTTAAAAATGTTGAATTTATTTATGTATTAGTTGAATCTATTAGTTGGATTTTAATGGGTTTTAAAGCCATGTTATTTATCCAGTGTAGGAGCGGTTCCCAGCCTTCAATTATTCTTGGCCAGTGTGACATCTAGGCAATATTATGGATGTACATGTACAAAATATCGTCAAACAATCGTAAACTTGTTTACTAAAAGTCCATAAATGAACTGAAGTACAAATGTATTCAGTTCCGAGCAAGCAATATGCCAGAACAAGCTGAAACTACTACTAAAGAAACTGACTGATTAAAGGATTTGCAAGCGTGTATGGCGAAAATGGGATAACGTTGAAAGACTGAAAATTTGTTGCAAATAGGGTGCTGATTTCAAGTTATTGTCAATTCTCTTAGATTCTTTGTCGCAAAGTAGAAAATAATACAAGATTCAGTCTATCAATTATTCCATGTGGGCCAGGCCTAACAAACATGCATATGGAATGGGCATTCACACTGATAAAGCACATAGTTCTCAGACATATGATCACGAAAAGATTGCAAGAAATATACTAATTGATCTTCATATCCACCTGCAGTTTGGTACTTCAGCTTTGCTACAAGTTCAACATTAGGACGATGAGTAAGATCACATGACCAACCATTTTCTTATTCAAACAGGACGACTTAAAACATGATATATTGGCCATGATGACATACTCCTTTAACTCTCCATATATGAGACAAATTACTATAATCATCAAGAAACCAACAATAGCACATTATAAGGGATGGATTGTTGTTATATTGCATCTTCATGCAGTGACAGTTTGCCCTTAGCAAGACCTGAAAAGATACGATGCAGAAAATTACAACCATGACACAGCTGTATTGATGTTTGCACATGTTTGAGATATGTATTTATGGATGATGGCAATAACAAGTTTGGTATTTGTGCACATCAAGTGAGTAAAAGAATAATATATCGCCCCTATATAGCAAATTTCAAGATTTTTTTAGCAATAAAAATTTCAAGCACCATCCTACTAACAGATGATATACTAATGATACTAAGAAAAAGAAACCATAATTATCTTGGTTCTTATAAGGTCACAAGCTTTCTATTTCATATATTAATTCTCTTAATTAAAAAAGAGTTAATTTCACCCACCATACAACTACTTGTCTAGTGGGTGCAGATTGGTTCAAGAACTTGTAAAATGCTCAATTTAATACAATAACCTGATAGGTGAGTGCAAATTGATCAAAAAACTTGTAAAATTCTCATTTTAGTGTAGTAACTTGGAAGATTGGTGTATCGACAGTCCAAATACTATAGCAAGTAACATATTTATTGCCAAGCATATTATTTGACTATCAATAACCGTGTCGCAATGACAATGTATATGGAATATTTAATTTCGTCTTAATTTTGATAGATTCACATTCACTATTTTACATGTTTGATTATATGTATTTTTTGGTTCAGCTAAAAAAGACAACATATTTTGTTTTTAGCAAAAACCTATATTAATACATATTATATATTTTAATAGTCTAATGTGCTTTTAGAAGATTGACATAAATATTTTTTGTAATAGCTCATGTACCTATTTATATAAAATAAAATAAAATAACAGAAACAAACATCCTTCTCTACAATTGTTGAATATCTGAGCATAACCGCAGAAAAATCCTAATGCTCCAGTATCTTTCATGTAAACTCTGGTCTTTTTGCTAATACCAATGGATTAATGCGAACAACAACTAAGTTATGTACATAATTCAGAAGCTACATACAGCATGGTCGCGGTTAATGACTTTTATTGACAAAAATAAGACTTGTTGATTGCAAGAAAATTGACATGTTGATCTACTTTGCTTAATACGTTGTCGTTGGACCAATTGCACCCACCTTTCAAATTGTTGTACTGGATTGAGCATTTTCCAAGTTATTGGACCAATCTGCACCCACCCGACAAGTTGTTGTATGGTGGGTGCAATTCACTCTTAAAAAAATCATGCACCATTATTGTCACATTTATTTGTATGCTCGTCTGATATATTGCATATTACTGATGGATCATGACTAATTAAAACATATATATAGAAGTCGCGTGGTACTTAAAAATATATGACTAACTTGATGCACGAAACTGCAAGCCCAAACCCATTGGCGTGTTAACGTGTTAACATATATGATGCATATGTTTGAATAGACGACTTACGTAGATCACAACAAGGAAGACATGCATACGCACAAGTTTAAAGAAAGGGCTACCTGGAGTGTAGAAGTTCATATAAGGTAATATATTTCCATGCCATTTTTCACTGACCATCCTCACCGTCATTGACTTGAGGTCCAATGTGAAGACTCCCATGTATTTTATGCATAATAAGACAATATCTGTTCCCTCTGCGAAGCTAATTGTGTCATCATCGTCAGGCCAGTACCAATCTCCCGTGGTTAAAAATGTCTCGAGCTCTGCAACATTTTTTTTTATGAAACAGGAGGGGGGTTCCCTACTGATTATATATTAAAAAGTAAAAGTAACCAAAGCTAGTACAGCCAATCAAGAAACAAAGAAAGAAAGGAAAAAAATAAAGAAGATTACACATAAGCTTCTAGCCATAAGGACATAAGATATTTGAGACTAGCTTTTGCTCTGAGAATAACTAGAGCAAATTCCTTTCGAAAACAAGTCTTGGCCAACTGCAAAGAGGGTTGCAACCCGTTGAAGATGAAGTTGTTTCGGGCCATCCAAATAGACCAGCTCATGATTATGATGACATCCATAGAGAAGGGCAGGTGAAGCTGCTGTCGAAAGGAAGTGAGGACAATAAATGGATCCCCAATGGGAATAGATAGATGTAGAGATGCCCAGCAACTTCGAGCAAAGTGGCAATGCAGAAAGAGATGCTCCAGAGTTTCCTCAACATGAAGATTGCAGAGGGCGCATTCATATGATGGCAATGCTTGGTTTCTGCGGCGAAGGATGTTTCTTGTGCTCAGCCGATCTTTGAGCAGCAGAAGAAAACTTTGTGTCTTTTTTGTACTGATGATTTCCACAACCATTTATAAGCTTGATGAACCTGCCTAGGACCAACAAGGTGAAGATATGCACGTTTAGGAGAAAAGGAATGGCCCCACCTGTAACTCCAGATGTCAGGTGAGTCTGAGAGATCGATGTCATCCAGGATTTGTGCAAAAACCAACGCCTGATCAAAGGCCTCCTCTGAAAGTGGCAAATGAAAGAGGTTGTTGATGTCCATTGTTCTCGCTTTGTTAATTGAAATGAACTCTGATCTTGTAAAGGAGAACAATTGAGGATAAGCTTGACTTGGTACTGGATCCTTCCAAGGATCATGCCAAAGGGAGCAAGTAGTGCCTGACTGAACTAGCACCGAAGAACAGCTCTTGAATTTACCTAGAAGCTTTAACATATCCCTCCACCGAAAAGAGCCTTTCGTAGTATGGTTAGGCAATCCGCCATTTCTATAATATTTTTCCCAGACCAGATGAACCCGGGGAATATCAGCCTTGTTGAAGAACTTATGGAGATTTTTGAGCAAAGCGAGAGCCTCATTGTGAATTTCCAGCTGCAGAACACCAAGCCCACCTTCAGATTTAGGAAGGCAAACTAAATCCCAAGCTGCTTTAGGAGGAGTTTTGGCATTAATATCAGCACCTCTCCACAAACAATGCTTTCTATATTTATCAATCTGATGAATGACTGTTTTATGCATCTTGAAGGTGCACAGATGAAAGGTTGGCAAAGCAGAGAACACAGCATTTGTCATTTGGAACCTGCCTGCTTGAGAGAGGAATTTGGAGGTACTGACCAACCTCCTTTCACACTTGGAGATGAGGGGCAGAAAATCAGCAACTTGAGGCTTAGTGGTGCCCAAAGGAAGCCCTAAATAAGTGAATGGCATTGAGCCAATTGAACAGCCTAAAGTGTTTGCCAGAATGGACATCTTACTTTCTTCCACATTGATTGGGATCATCATTGATTTGCTATAGTTGACTTTAAGGCCAGTAGATGTTGCAAAAGTTTGCAGCAGACTCTTCAAGAAAACAAGCTGCCTAGAAGAGCCTTCCATGAAAATTAGGGTATCATCATCATATTGTAGAATGGGGAAATCTGTAGAGGAGGCAAGTGGGATTGGTAACTTCAACAGATTGAGATCTTTAGCTCTGTTTAGAAG
This sequence comes from Cenchrus americanus, assembly GCA_947561735.1. NCBI lineage: Eukaryota > Viridiplantae > Streptophyta > Magnoliopsida > Poales > Poaceae > Cenchrus > Cenchrus americanus. The sequence goes on along the minus strand of OX387240.1, from coordinate 2,543,335 downwards.
AGTTTGAAGAAGATCTGCTGCCAGAACAAACAAGAGAGGGGAGAGTGGATCCCCTTGTCTAACTCCTCTCCTGCAATGAAAGGTTTTCCCTGGCACACCATTTAGCAGGATAGCAGATGTACCAGAGTTAAAGATTAAAGACATCCAATGCAGCCAGATGGCATTAAAACCTTTGTGTTCCATAATCGCAACATACCCGATGTTCAATCCTATCAAAAGCCTTTTCAAAATCCGGCTTAAGAATAATCGATCTTTCTTGGATTTATGACAAAGATGCAGGTACTCAAAGGCCCAGGCAAGGCAATCTTGGATAGTTCTTGACTTAATGAAGCCATACTGATTTTTGTGAATAATGCCTTGGATAACTCTTTGTAGCCTATTAGCCAGAAGCTTGGTGATGATTTTAATGGAAGTATTTAGAAGAGAGATAGGCCTGAAATCTGAAACTGAAGATGGGTTATCAGTTTTTGGCACAAGAGTGACATGGGAACCATTTAAGCTCCTAAGACAGACTTGCCCTGCATGAAAGTCAGCACAGAGGTTGTAGAAATCCTGCTTAATGATTGACCAGCACTTTTTCACAAAGTCTGTGTTAAAACCATCTGGTCCCGGGGATTTATCCGAGGGCAAACTGGCAACCACAACATCAATCTCCTCATGTGTAAAAGGTTCAGTCAGATAACCCGGAGTTTCGATCGCCGGAGCAAATTTCGAAGGTCAAAGAGCATTTCGGGAGAATCAGAAGTTCCCAACCTAGCTTTATAGGCTTCCCAGAGGATGGCAGCCTTAGCATGATGTTCAGCATAAGGAACCCCATTGTCATCTTGTAGAGAGGTAATCAGATTCCTCCTGTGTCTGATTGTCGCTAAAGCATGGAAAAATTTAGAACCTTCATCTCCAAATTTGACCCATTTCAGAGTACCTCTTTGTTTCTAATATATTTGTTGTTGTCGCAAAAGAGAGGCATACTTGTCCTGAAGCAGCACTCTAAAATTCCATTCAAGCACTGTGAGGTCCCTGTATTCTTCTAGAATCCCCAGAAAAATTAGCACACTTTTGACATTAGCAATGGTAACTTTAAGATTAGAAATCTGAGACTGCCAAAATTTAAGAACTCTTCTCAGGTTTTTAAATTTTGCTGAAAGAACTTTAGCTGAGTCTGTCTGAGAAGTGGGTACTGACCATCCATGAGCAACTACAGCCAAAAAATGTTCATGCTCCAACCAATAATTCTCAAATCTAAAAATTGATGACTTTGGTATTAAAGTGTTGATGGTAACCACACATGGCACATGATCCGATGGCTCCATGGAGAGAGAAGAGACCGAGCTGTCAGGAAAGCTAGTCGTCCAGGAAGCAGAAGTGAAGAACCAATATAGCCTTTCTAATAAAGGTGAACTTTGCTTATTAGACCCGGTATATTTTCTCCCACGCAGAGGTAATTCAACCCAGCCCTGAGCACTTATGACTTCATTGAACAACAACATCTCTTGAATATTACCTCCAGGTTTATTTCTATTATGAGAGCCTCTGATCAGGTTAAAATCCCCTACAATAAGCCAATCTACCTCCTAAGCAATTTGAATACCCTTCAGCCAGTTGAGAAAAATAGTCTTTCCTTCAGATGTACAGGGCCCATAGACATTAGTCAAAAGCCATGCAGAATGGTCATGCTTGGAATGAAATTCAACAGATATTGCATAATCATTGCTAAAGACAAGTGAGCCCGAGAACAGAGACGATTTCCAGATGGTGGTGATTCCACCAGAGGCTCCTATTGAAGGCAAAAACTCAAAAGCATCAAAGCTAGCCGGGCAGAAATTTTTAACAAATTGAGCATCCAAAAGCTGCCTCTTAGTTTCCTGTAAACAAATGACATCACAACCACTTTCTGAAATTTTATCCCGAACCGCTTCCCATTTTTCTTTGGCATTCAGACCTCTAACATTCCAGCACAACACTTTCCATTTTCTAGTCTGATGAGTTGTATTTATGATAAACCAAAGGAAATAAAAGGAGCCACATGAGTTGAGTATCAACCATGTTAACAAACCAGCCCAAGCAACCATCACAGGAGTAGGTCAGCTTAGAATCACAAATATTACAGGCCCTCAAAATAAAGTTATTTGTACAAAGACAAAAGAAAGAACTATTCCACTCAGTTCTTCTTGGCTTTTTTCTTGTTTGCTTTGCCCGTCGTCATCATTGGGAACATCGGGGTTGGTTTTACTTTTGCCTTTGGCTTGCTTCTTCCCACCGGGGGCGGCGACCTTTTTGTTCCTTGCCTTCGACAGCTTGTCCACTGTCAAGTTATCAGGATCAATGTTACAGAAAGTGGCACCTAAATTTTTAATGACTGAGGGTGACAAAGTGGGGGGGTCCAGGGAGCAACCAAGACAGTTTTTATTGATGCAAGGAGAGTTTTTGTAACCTTTGTGCAGAGCCTTCTGTCTCAAGCTCCTTCTAGTGATGGCATCTTTCAGATCTGAAGAGTTCCCCCTTTGAGCAGCCATATCAAGCAGAGTTGTGGACCAGGGACCTGACATAGGAGCAACTTTGGATTTTAGTTTCTCAGGAGGTGTAGCAGGGGACGGTACATTGCTCGAGTTCTGCGGGGAAGAGGGTGCATGCGGAGAAGGGGACTCATGTGAGGACAAAGAGTCATCAGGTTCCTCTGCAAGTGGCAAATTATTTGAGCATAAGAACAGACCTGTATCTGGTAAAGCTTTAGGAATTCCAAAAGGAACAGAGGATGAAGAGGCCCAGCCAGATGTTCCAGAGCCGAGGAGGAGAGAAATTGCTTAGCCCACTGAAAAGATTTAGGGCTCAAGAGCATCATGGTGAAGAAATCAGCCCATACTTTGGGAATCTGAACTGTGGAGGCCCCATCCACAGGAGCTAAGAAATTAGCCCAAAGTCTGATAGCCTCAGGATTGACTTTAAGAGCAGAACAGCCTGAAAGGTTTGTAGGAGAAAGCCTCTGCATAAAAACTGGGTCTTGAGCAGGCTGCAAGAGTTCCACAAAACCAAGTTGTTCAAAGTTATTGCCCATCTAAGCCATTACTGGCACATTAACCTCTGGAGCACCTAATAATTCATGCTCCTGTATCTCATCCGGGATCAGCTGCAAAGGAGCCCCATTGTCCATAGGGATGAAGACATCAACTTCCTGCTGAACTGCTGCCAAAGGAACTGGTGCAATTTCAGGGCCTCCTTCTGAATCACTGCTAGCCACAATAATATCTTCTTCCATTGGCTCTGCTGGTTGCTGAGGTGGTTGTAATTGCCCAGGGATATCTTCAACCACTCCCAAATCATCATCAATTTGATCCAGAGGCTGGTTTAAATCAAAGTTTAAGGGCTGGGCTGCAGGAATAGCTTGCACAATTACTGCTTCTTGTTGGGCCTGATCTTCTTGGCCTTGAGGACAGAGACCCCAACCTGCACCCTGCAATTCATGCACTGGCCCAGGATGCTGCTGCTGAGCTGGCCCATGATTCTGCTGCTGGGGCTGCAACTGAAAGGCAGGGCCATGACCTGGTTGCCCGAAACCAAAGAAGTCAAAGAAGTGAGGTTGAATATCATCAGGACCGGGTGGGATATCTTCATCAGGGCCCAAACCACCTAGCATCTGAGTTTGTATTATCTCAACTTGAATAGTCCAAGAATCACCATTAAAACCAGGCCCTTCAGTGCTGACAATGAACCAGGGAATTTCCTCCAAGTTAACAACTCTGGCCTTGACAAGAACTCTGGCTATGTGATTAGGATCTTCTTCCCAGGCTATAATATGACCATGATCACCCAGGAGTTTGTTCATATGCACATCAGACCAAAAGTCAATGTTGGTCCCCAAAAGCATAAGCCAGACTTCATGGTTCAGAGTAACAGCTCTGCGATTAGTACCCCTGTCATGCTCAACAAAAGAGATAAACACATCCCCAAACTGATGTGGGCTATTATGAATAAGCTGATCTCTGTCATGGAAATAAACAAACTTGACATAGGCCTGACCAAACGGGCACGGTTGGATAAAAGTGTAATCCACTCGAGCATGATTGCAGAGGAAATCATGTAGCACATCCTAAATATTGGTGAAGGCTACCTGATGCTGAGGGAGCAGATTGATGGTGACAATGGCCACATCAGGATTGCGCTTAGAGGGCCTACCAAGGAGGACCCTGCTCATGGCTTTGCGGTTGGGAACAACCACCCGTTGGAACCCCCGAGGGATGAAGGGCGCCGGGTCAACGAACTGATACGCCATCGGAGGTGGATTGGAGCCTACTGTAGCAGGGTTTTCTTGCTGCGACTGTAGCTCAGGTTCTGGTGGCTCAGAGGGGGGTGCGGGGACTGCGGCGGCGGAGAATGCTGGGCAAGCAGCGGCGAAGGAGGGCGAAGCTCAAGGACTACCCTGGATTCGGGAAGGACATCTTGGCCAGAATCAGCAGGCGAAGAGGAAGGCGATTGAGCCGAGGAAAGGAAAGCACCCGAAGGCAAGCACCAGGGTATTGAAGTTGAAGAGATAGGGGTGAGCACGGGTGGAGCTGAAGGGCTGGCCCCACTAGTCATAGACTTGAACCAAGTAGCCGTAAATAAAGGATCCCAAGCCACCGAACGAATCTGTGTGGAGAAAACCCCATCTTTGGAAAGGCCCGGGAACCGAGGCGGGAAACGGCAAGAAAAGGCTACATGTCCCAACCGAAAGCAGGCAGTACACCTTTTCCTCGAACGGCAATTGGGCCTAGTGTGAAAGTTGGAGAGACAACGAGAGCAACTGGGCCGCTGAGTGGGCTTGGGCTTTGAATGCCTGTTTCCCAAAGGCTCCGCATTTGCACCTGAAAGAAAATGTGGCCCACCCGGTGGCACACGATTTGAATTAGACGTCGGACAGTTTGAAATGACTGTACCACGCGAAAGGAAACTCCCGCCGTGATTGGGGCACCGCGGCGAAGAACACGGGGAAAGGTTTGGCTGATTGGGGCAACACGGCGAAGAACACGGAGAATGATTCGGCTGTAGGTTACGATCTGGAACAGTTCGGAAATTAAGCCTCGAGAACACCGAATTAGTCTTATCAGCACTCTGAATTGGGGAGCGCCTGCCTTGAGAAGCAGTAGAAGGAAAAGAATTCACTGGGAACGCCGATTTCTGCTTCTTGGCAGGAACCCACTCAAAACGCGGTCCCGAATCTGAGGTTGAGGAGATGCGAGCTCGAGCCAGACCATTTTCATTCCAGAGGTGGAAGAAAACCTTGAAGGTTGCACAAGCGAAAGACTTCAAAGCGTAAACACGAAGGCCTACTTGCCGATCCAAGACAGTGAATTTGAAGAGCTGCTGTTCAAGTTCGACTACCGAGAAAAGGTCAGCCGAGCCACCAAGAATCGAATGCAAGATGAGGCCAACGGAATCCGATGAAAGGAGCAAACGGGAGCGGCTGAAAGCAGCGATGAGCCAAAAACTGGAACCCAGATCGGGGTTCGGGGAGCAGACCGGGCGACCGAGAGAGGAGCGTACCTCCGAGGAGAACTTAATGCCATGGGAGGGATCGAGGGATGAAGGATCCATCGCGAGCCCGCAGCGGCGAGCGAAGATGGAGGAGCGTTAGGGGAGGCGGCGCTAGAGGCGGCAGCCATGGTTGTCGTCGCCCCGACCGCTCGTCACCATGTTCGCCTTATCAGCTCGAGCCCGCTTCCTCCGCAACATTTCGCCGCACCCATTCTCCAACCCCATCCGCAGCACTAACTTGCAATGACCACTGAACGTATAGATGACATCGCGGACACTTTGGACGATCCCTAGCTCTCCATCAACATCTACGGGAGCATACAAGGGAAACTCATCTCCCAGCGGCGTGTCTTCGATCAAGGACAACCCATGGCCGCCTACTAAGTCATACTTGAGGAATTTTATCTCAAAGCTCGCAGCAAGGGTGAAGTAGAGCGTGTTTCCGATAAGAAGACTGGAATTCTTGAGGCCCCCGGCGGCATGGTAATAATTTGTATTATTACTGCAATGAGTTTGGGCGCTCCATGCTCCTGTCTCCGACGAGTACACACACACTCGCCCACGTGCGCTTGGCATTGCCGGTTCCAACGTGTGTCCCCACAAAGACCACGAGGAACGGACCGCCATGACAGTTGAAGTGGTCGCAACCATGCAGATGTCGTGCGCATAGCACTGCCCCATCGAAAGAGCACAACATGCCCCCGTGAGAGGGAAAGCTCAGGTGCTGCCCGTTGCCAGTGATGAGGTCCCAAATGATGAAGCGTACTGCGAGGTTGTCGAACAGCACACGGCCATGGCGGCAGTCAAGGAGTCTGTAGTAGCGGCTGGTAGGAAGTGGCGGCGGTGAGAAACTAGCGGTTGGGACGAACTGGCCGCCTGCGCCAATGAAGGGGGCGTTGCAGATGTAGCCCAGCAGGATAGGCGTTTGGTGGAACCGGCAGTAGCGGCGGCGGAATCCGCCGTCAGAGAGTATGTGGAACCAGGCCTTGCGGACCATGGCGGCGCGGAAGAGGTGCGCTGCTGGCTCCTCCGGTGGGAGGCGGAGGAGGATCTCTTCCACGATCTCCTCCATCAACGCCGGCAGCGCCGTGTTGCGCGATCGGGTTGGTTTCATGGCAAGCGAGAACGAATATGCATGCATGGGTATGAAATCACAGAGGACCGGAGCACGATGATATTGATGGCTCGGTCTCGACTCTCGGTTCCGTTCGGGACACACATGGAGTTGCTTGTGTCTGTCCCCCACCCACACGCGGGATTCAGTACCTTTCCTTCGTCGAGTCACGGTGAGCCCTTACTCCCCTCCATCCACCGTCCAAAGGAAAATCAACGACATCTCGCGCAATCTTATCCCTTCCACCAGACACACCCCAACACACACACGATAAATCATCCCTCCCAGTTTGCAACTGTCTCCTTCCGCCTTCCTCCCGTCCTCGCCTCGCCTCCGCCGCGCCCATCGCCCCCCGCCCACGCCACACCAAGCCGCTCGTCCCCACCTCGCCTTGACGCTCGTCCCCCGCTCTCCGTCCAACACCAAGCAAATCCGAGAAATCTCTCTGCTCGACTCGCAACGACAAGCCAAGTGTGAGGGGAAGGTACGGGGGACGCCGATCGCTTCGGTGCAGGATCTAGGATACCGACCAGAGGGGGTGAATAGGCGGTTCAACATCTAAAATCACAACACTAGAGAAATTTAATTAGAACCATAAGGAGAATTAAATCTCTACCTATTCTATTCCTATGTTGGGTTTTGCGGCCTATGGTGACAAGATATAAAACAATCTCTAGAAATTGAATGCTCAAAGTAAAGTAATTGAAAGGAAATTGAGCAAAGAAATAACCAAGCACAAGAGACGAATTTTATCCTGTGGTATCGATGACTCGCCGGTCACCCCTAATCCACGTTGAGGTGGATTCAATGTTCAACCGCTCCTCTATCAAGACACCGCTTGATCTTGAGCCGGTTAGAACCACATCAAGACACCGCTTGATCTTGAGCTGGTTAGAACCAAAGAACCACTCCACACCTCGATTCCACTAGAGTTGTTCTTTACCGCTCCGGTGAGGTGAGCACAATACCTCTCACAACACGAAATCCGAAGCCACGCACAATCTTCTTGCGAGTTTCAACGGATTCTTCCACCACCAAGCCGTCTACGAAGCGGCAACTTCCAAGAGTAACAAATCAATCACTTGCTTGATGATTCCCTAGTGCCACAAAGAGCAAAACCTTGATGCAATGCACTTGAGGCTCTCAATCTCACAAAGAATGCAACCACTAAGCCAAGTGAGTGAGATAGAGGAGAGGGAAAGCTCTACAAGGGAGTACGGACCTTTCGAAGTGCCAAGAGGAACTCTCCAACCCCGGGTTGGAGTATATATACTCCCCCCTTCTCGTTACTAGCCGTTATGGGCAAAACGCGTACCTCGCGGACTGTCCGCGTTTGAATTCCAACGGTAAAAACGTGAAGTCAACGGGCGCGGGGTGACCGACCGTTGGGCGGGCGGACCGTCCGCCGGGGCCCCGCGACCGTCCGCCCGGGCCCCGCGGGACCGTCCGCGGGCAGGCCGCGGACCGTCCGCACGGTCCACCGAGCTGCACCCTGTTCTGTTAAGAATAACGGACCGTCCGCCTGAGGTCTGCGGACTGTCCGCCTGGAAGCGCAATTTCTCGAAAACTTTTGCCAAAAAATCTCAGATATTAAATAGATATCCAAAACCCGCGGACCGTCCGCCCCAAGGGCCCGGACTGTCCTCCCAACACCTGAAAACTGATTTTTCTTAAGATTTTCAATGAAACCCTTTTACCAAGAGAAAACGCCACTCATCTAAATGCAATGCATGCAAATTTTTGATCCGAGTGGCACTATGGAAAGTCAAGCCAATGAAATTGATCCCTCTTGATAGTACGGCTATCTATCCTATCAACCCGGTCATTTAACATCCTCTAATCACCTTATGACCGGCAAAAAATAAAACCCTATCTTTTACCTTTGCCCTGAGCTCTTTCCAACACAAGCCATACAAGACTTTCTCGTTTATCCCGCATGATCTCATCATTTCACCGGACTAACCTATTCTTATAACTCAAATAAAAATGTTAGTCCATAATGATTGTCATTAATTACCAAAACACGAATTAGGGACCTAGATGCCTTCATTCGGGTGCGGGAACCGGAGATCCTGGGACGAGACCAGTACGAGGAGATCCTCCTACGCCTGCCACCCGACGAGCTCAAGAAGCTCTTCCGGCTCGCCATGGTGAGCAGGACCTGGAGGAACATCCTGCGCAACTCCTCCTTCCAATCCCGGTACCGCCCGACGAGCTCAAGAAGCTCTTCAGGCTCGCCATGGTGAGCAGGACCTGGAGGAACATCCTGCGCAACTCCGCCTTCCAATCCCGGTACCGCGACTTCCACTACCTCGCGGCGCCCCACCGATGATAGGCTACATGTACGGCGACCCAATGGCATCCACGGCGTGGTACGTCAAGACCGTCAAGCAGCTCACCCCGCGACTCCCAAACGGAGGGCGCGGCCTCCGTGTGCTTGACAGCCGCCATGGGCGAGTCCTTTTCATCAGTATTGGGAGGAGCCGCCGGGAAGCATCCCTCATCGTGTGGAGCCCGCTTACCGGCAACCACCAGAACGTGCGCTTGCCAGAGGGGTCCCCTCCACTGCCGACAACTGGAGCGCGAGCATCCTCTGCGACGTCCGCCCCTGCAGCCACGTCAAGGCCTCGTGCCACGGCGGTCACTTCCGGGTCGTAGTGGTCAGCATCACGAAGACGGGGGTCGTGTCGCGTTCGACTACAAATCCTCCACGAGCGCATGGGCCGCCACCGCCTCGCTCGAGAAGCCCGACGCCGCCGCGCAGAAGATTCAACAGCGCGCCACCACTCTCGTGGGCGAGAGCATGTTCTTCCCAACGGCCAGTCGCGCCATTCGATACCATATGGGCGAGGTGGCCCGCCTGTCCTTCGTTGAGATGCCGCGAGGCTCGCTATCTGGAGCGCATGTCACTATCTACATGTTTTTAATTTTTGATCAGTCTTAATGAATTATTCTTATCCAACTCTCCGTACAACTTGAATGTGATGTTAAATACATTTACGTTGTTGTTTACTTTATTTTAATTAAATAATTTAATTAAGAATAAACATTTGAAACATCTAATATATAACACTACTTCGGAAGATATATTTATTTCATTTAAAATATAATTATTTAATCAATATTATATTATTAATCATATTCAGCTTGAATTAACCTATGTCTCTCTATTACTGGACACTATCAATCACTGATATAAATTTAGTTCCTAACATCCATCCATCCATTTATGCATGCAGACTATTTTATATACTACGATATACTTCAAAGAACACATGGTTTCTAACCTATACACCTTTAACTCACAAACATATACGTATTTTACGGTGAATACCAAAATTAGATGGTGTAGCGTGTGATTGAGAATCTTCTTCACTTAATCAAACTATGTCGAATGGATGTTTCGACTATTATTACACAATCCCAATTTATAGTGTCCTCCTATCATGGTTTCGAACTTAAAAGATTTATTATATGAAGATATAATGATAGAACAATCTACAATGTAGTCTTATTATAATTTTGAAATATCTAGGCTTCTTTAAATTTTTAAATGAAAAAATGTCCAAGTCAGTTTATTTCACAGTTGCAAGCTTTCCTAAACGAGACATGAATAATATATAGCTTTCGTTGAAATTATATATTTCAAAATATGTAGCACTTGGATTTCCATATGTTAGTAAAATGAGACCTTTAAATTTTCTACCGTGTTTATGCAAAATTCATGGCATTCAAAGTTTAAATGCTATTTTATTGAGATGCTCTCAATTTTTTACCATTTAATAAGGACCCTAATTGTGATATAGGGGTAATTCATAGCATATTTTGGCAAACCTACCGCGCTAGTGCATATGGTGCGACAAAGTTTTTGCCGCGCGTGGGCCGGCGGGGCCAAAAGGATAATATATGTAAATAATGTTTTGGTGGTGTTATTTTAAAAATATTTTTTTAAAAAAGGTTAAAATTAAAAAAGTGCTAAAGACACCCATATAGTGGGGTGGGACGAGCTACTAACCGCTGGGCTGACCCATGCCGCATGCCCACGTAGGCCTATATGCATGTTCTACTAAATCAATGGTGTTATCTTAGCATCATAACAAATTATGTATTTCCATTATTTTAAATGGTGAACATTTGCCATTGTTAAGCATAGGCGCATATACTTTCATAACATTGATGTATTGAAATCAATAATCAAGAATATAAAATGAAGAATCGGTTCCTCATTTTATTATTTTGTATTGAGAGTGCAGTAGGAAAAACTATTACCAAGTTGTATTGAGCTTAAAATGCTTCCACCATTTCGATTTCTAATTTCATATGAAGTTGGAGCTGATGTATTAACACTCGTTACTTTACCGTATTTCATTTATACATAGAAAAATTAGCGGTACTCTTAAACGAAAATAAGTAAAAAAAGTTAGGGAAATACACTGCAACAAAAGTTGGTGTGTTGCTGATCTTTTGTTTGCTTGTGCTCCCAACACTGCCCACTGCCCTTCGCAACTCACGTGCGTGAACAAACAAGGAGAGGACTTTTTTTGGACCTTTGCTGCTATGTTGGGCCACTTACTCCCTCTGTCCCGTAAAGAATGCAATCCCGGAATTTGAAAAAAAATCCCACAAAGATTGCAATTCTAGAAAACAGATCTAATTACTTGCCTAATTAAATAATCATATCTGGTTTGCATCTCAAAACTTACTGCATGTGGCTAAAAAATAGGGGCACTAGAGTCTTTTCGTACCACCACTAGTCTGTCTTAGAAAAACTAGAATTGCACTTTTATGGGACAGAAGAAGTAAGTCTTAGATCAAAATATGGACAACTACTTGGGTCTTGCATACAAAAAGGGTTTTGGGCCACGCCTACGGCCATGGCCCTAGTGGCCCTAGGCCCAAATCCGCCCCTGCCTGACACCGTGCTCGTGCCGACGCCGGAAGGCAGAATCATGTTTGTTGATTTGGCCAGCCCCCCAATGGCGCCTTCATTAGTTCGTGCCAGGCCGATGTGAATTCTGAGGAAACTGGCGAATGGGAGAAGCAGTTCCCTCTGAGGCTATCTGTGAACTGCACAAGGTTGCTGGGGTTCGCCGAGCTTTCCCATACTCTGCTGATCGGGACATCGCCGGGGGCCATCACCTTTGATCTGCGCACTCACAAGGTTCAGGTACTTCCGCAGCCAGATAACACATCGATCTTCTCAGGGCGGGCACCTATTAGCGCTTCGGCTCTGACTCCGTTTCTGAGCTTCTATACGCCTGGCAATCTCTAGATGTTGTGCTTGATGCATTTGTCAGAGGGTTTCACTGTAGGACCCTGTGATTCTGTAAGATTTTTCATCAGAGGGTATCACTGTAGGACCCCGTGATTCTGTAAGAATTTTCATCAGAGGGTGTAACTGTAGGAACCCAGGATCTCTGTAACGTTTGTCAATTTCGTTTGCGTTTGCGTCTGCAAAGTTTGTCAATTTCGTTTGTGTCTCCAGTTGCAGCACGTGACCCTTAATTGGCCAACAAAGAAAATGCACGTGAGACTGTTCGGCTAATTTGTTGAATAATGTTCGACTAATAGATAGAATAGTGTTAGTGTGATATGAAGTAGTCGAGCTGAAACAAAATTACATATCAAAGTTCTCTCATCTCCAAAGATCAACTTCTCTGGTTATTTCCTTTGGAAATTCAGCTTCATTATTATGGCAAAGGCCGAACAACACAGAGAAAAAGAACCTGAATGCCACAATCACCACGGCAACTACCCAGAGGAAGGTGTGGTTGAAGCCGAAGCGACGGTGGTGTTGCTGACACCATCGAAGAGCAGAGTGTCGACGTAGTCTCACCGTACTGCGATACAACCATCCTGTACAAGCTTGAATCTGGTGGTGGAGTACTCAGTTCATGCATCAAGGCCTTATTCCACCTGTAACATGTAAAAATAAACACTAACGGTGCTGTTGCAACTTACAACAAGGAATGCTTTTGGTTGCCAAGTCACAGTAGAAACCAAAATGAAAGAACAACACAAACATTTAACAGTATGCATCTGTAGTTTTATATGCAGATGCTAGTAGGACTGAAAGTAGGTTACTGACTGGTAGAGTTCGGAATTCTTGTATGTCACTGAAATCAACACCTAGCGAAAATTCTTGTGAAACTGTCGTCACTTCCAGCATCCAGGTTGCTGGATTGTAACCATCTTTGATTTCGGCAACTCCTTCAATTTCCTGAACATAATGGAATAACATGATAGCTGGAAATCGACGCGTAGAAAACATTTGATTTTAAGCCATCCATTTACCTCAAAATACCCGATCATTTCAGAGGAATGATGGCCTAGTGGACCAACATAGATCTCTTCTCCACCGTGCTTCAACAGTGAAAGCTGCGTGAACAGAATTATGAATTTCAGGGTTCACAGCTTCATTCAGGATTAAATAAGAAAGCACTAATGCTATTCTAGTGATGCTGTTCATCTCTTCAAGCAAGTAATGCTGTTCTAGTACCGTCATGCTCCCCACCATTTCCTCTTGTAAATTCTTATGGCTTGCTTCGTTAAATGGTATTGCAAGGTTCTAAAGTCTGTTACAAAATAAAATTTATTCATAAGACCTCACAGGAACTATGTGTCTTTACAATAACAATAAGCACCCTCGCACAAAACTGGGGTAAACTCAGTTCAATTCAGTATTAACTATTATAGGGGAAATGAGGTCTGCTCAAAATATTTTTTCCTATTGATTTATGGCAATATCTCATGCACCTCATCAAAAGCTTCAAATATGTCAATGCTTGGCTGATTGATTGTGCAGACGGCTGTTCGGCCAGTGTCAACAGTGTTCCTCACTGTCCTCATCACAATTGCTGCAGCGCGAGCATCGAGTCTTGATGTTGGCTCATCCATGAACATGATTGAAGGATTTGTGACAAGCTCCACAGCAACTGTCAACCTCTTCCTCTGCTCCGTTGACAGGCCATTTACTCCAGGTAATCCAACCAGAGCATCTCTCACTGGCGTGAGCTCAACAAGCTCCATCACCTCCTCAATAAACATCTGCATCCACAAATCAAGAAATTTCAGAAAGTAATCAACTAAAAGTGAGTGCTTATCAAATTCAACAGGCCTTTCTTGTCTTTGAATTTACGTCCCCTGGCAGTCAGAGCCACGCCGAAAACAGCAGCGACTCGTGTACAGTATCCTGCGGAGAGTGAATGTTAGTATCTTGTTCACAGTACCCTGACACACGAGCAAATGTTTCTTGTTTCTTTGGATGTCCAGAAATGCTGATACTTCCCTTGATGTATCCACTGGTCTTTCTTCCTGCCAGAACATCCATCAGAGTTGTCTTACCAGCACCACTGATGCCCATCAGGGCAGCCAGTACTCCTGGTCTGAATGACTCACTAACACCCTTTAAGATCTCCAATTTATCTTCTAGAACTTGTGTTTTCATTTCCTAAAGTTTTGCATCGACATTATTTGATTAGAGTTCATGAAAATTGAGAATAACAATAGTTAAAAAGTTATAATTATTTGCTCTAAAACTTACCTGTGGGACGTCGACAGAGTATCTGATACTGTAGAAAGTTAGCGAGAGTGGAACAAAGGGGAGAACCATCCCTCTTGGTGCAGGCATAGAATTGGCATCAACACTTGCCAATTTTGTTTCATTGTAGCTGCCTGTTGCGCTGTTGCCTGAGAAACACTTTCAGATGACTGGCAATTACTTCCAAGTCCCTTCCCTTTATGTAAGGGAACTTCTACAGCCACACCAGTTAAATTTGCATGCTTCTCCTTCAGCGTCTCTTCTGATACTGTTTGGATAGGAGTGACCATATGCTGTAAAACCAAAGAGGGCATGTCTCTTAGCAAAGCTGTCTGGTTATCTGGTGGACTGAAGCTTGAACGCATTCAGTAAAGTACTGCAGTTTCTTGTTTTGGTTCGTACATTGTAACTGATGTACCAAGATTATCAAACTCGATGCTGCTGCCAGAAAGATACTACTTAGTAGTAAATAAGTCCAGAAGGTGTGCACTCGCACTTGAGATGTGCAAGGGGCGGGAAAAAATTGTGATTATAAGACTCCCTCCAAACGTGATTTGCTATTTTGACAATCTGTGTGGATGACAAATGGGTCCATCTGTGTCTATGAAATGTGGGGCCAGTGTCAAAATAGCAAACCGTGTTTGTTTGAGTCCTATAATCACAAACCAAGTAATGCGCCAAAGCCAATCCAGGACCACTTGGCTTCCAGAAATATTCCACGTGATTTCAGGGCAAGCACACCAAGGGGCTTGAGGGTTCAGGGTAAGACTCTTTCTTCAATACTTGAGGTTTTTATGAGTCGTCCATCGGTCCAGATCGGGTGGTTGTAAAATAGGAGGAACCTATTACAAGGAACCAATCTTGCCGACCGAAACCAAGTAATTGTGGGTCAGGAACTAAATAATTGTGAGTAAGAACCAATCCTTATTATGAATTGTGAACCGGAACCACCAGTTCCTCCTTGTTCCGGTCAAGTACCGTAACATTCCTCTTAGGGTAATGCACACCCTAAACCCTAACCCTAAGACCTTCTGCCAGCTTTCGGTTCAGAACTGCACCCTGTCAAAGACTCAAAGCAGTTAAGCCGCTTTTCCATTGCTGGAAATGGAGGACAATTGCATTTTGAATTCTCATGTTAATATACAACAAATCAATACTCCGTAGGAGAATTTATCAACAAGCTCGGCATACATTTGTCACTCTCTATGGTTCAGACACTAAAGTACAGGAGGCATGAATTCGCTCCAGGTGAAAATATCCGAAAAATTTTACAGTGATCCTTCAAATGGATCCTCTTGGTGAGGAACTAGGTTTGGTATACACTACAATGATGAACTAAGCTGCAGTTGTCAACAACAGATGTCAGGGTTTATGTGTATATTTTCCATATGCCCAGTCCATAGCCTACTCTGATCAGCAGGAGCTCAAACACCATGTGCATGATGCTTGTCATGCGCACTTTGGATCCAGGTATCTCAGTCCAATTAACAGATACTTCCACCATTGGGATCCTGAGGTGCTTGCACAGGTATACAAGCTCAACATCAAAACACCACCTGCCCAAGCAACAAAAGGAAAACTGTAACAATCATCCATACCATGAATCTACAAGCCTAGAGAGAGGAATTTGTACGTAGAAGCATCACTGGAACCTCAACGGAAAAGTAGAAAAGGAAACTATACCTCTTCAATCTGATATTTGTGAAAAGTTTCCTTGCAGCAGCTCGTGTGAACATCTTAAACCCACACTGGAATTTGTAAAGATATGGTGGATAGTGAACAGTGTAGTCATGAAGAAAGTACATGTAAATCAACTGCAGTTGTTTATTGGAGGATATTAAGCAAATAAAGCATACCTGTGTGTCTCTGATCCCAGGACCAGCAGTCAGCAAAACTACCAAGTGGAAACCTTTCATAAGAAAGTTACGGTACCACTTCCTCTGCAATAATAAGTCATAAAAGAATGCAAAAATGTAAGGTCAAATAAAAAGGCATCAAGGAAAGAAAGTGTGCAATTGAGGGTACGGGGAATCAAAAGATTTACTGTTGCAAGGGCCTGCTTCTCCAAATGAGCACGGGAACCAAAGACAGCAATTTCAACATCTGATACTTTCTGATGTGAACCAGTAGATGTTCCAGGGCTGGGGTTAACTTTCTGAGCCAATGCATGAACCTAAGAGCAGAAAAGTAAATTCCCAGAATTGTGAACAACTAGTGAAATTCTTACAAGATTGAGCTCATGACAGACCTGAGCTTCAAGCTTTTCCAAATCAGTCACTTTTGTTGCCCCATCAGCATCAAGCATGAGTAGTAGTTCACCACGTGAATGGAGCATCCCCTATTAGACCATGCTTTCCATACTGATTAGTAATTATTTGAAACCAAAGAAATATGCAGGGAGCTTAACACTCACTTTTCGGACTGCTTCACCCTTTCCGTGATTTCTCCCAAGTAGAAGAACTCTAACATTGTCAATCTTGTGTTCTTTTACAAACTTGAAGCCAACTTTTGAGGTTCGGTCTGTGCTCCCATCATCAACGATCAAAACCTTGACAAAATAGATTGAACTCCTTCATCAGTTTGAGTTAACACATGTTTCTATAAAGGTTTGATACCAAAAACTGCTCAAAATTTTCAAATGTTTAGGTGAACACAAATCCTAATAAGTGCTAGATTTTCACATACCTCGTAAGAGAAAGACATGTCTGCAGCAGCACGGCGTTTCAGATAGCTATTAAAGAGATAAAACAGCAGAGCAATTAACACAAGCAATCAAGCAAGAGAGTAACACTAGAAGGACAATTAACCAGTATACGGCATAGATTGCAAATGTCAATTCGCCGTTCAAAGATGATAATAGAGTATTTGAGCCACAAGAGCAGGAAATGTTCATATCAAATCCTTACTTGAGTGTTTCTGTAAGAGCCTCGGGGAGTCGATGCTCCTCATTGTATGCAGGAACTATCAGGGAAATGTACTTCTCAGGAGGATCAAAAATTGACGGGCAGGGAACCTACAACAGTTCACACAGGGAAATGAGCAAGCACCTATCGTGCACGACATGACACAGCCCGAGACGGCCTCGACACGAGGAGTCAGGTAGTACCTTGTTGAGCGAGTTGGGGTCCTCGAAGAAGGCGTCTGACACGGCCGACCTCTCCAGCCTGCGGCCGAGATCCAAAACGTCGAACCAGTCAACTCGACGCGCAGATCGCGCGAGAAACGAAGTGGGTGAGAGACGGGAGGGCTGAAGCGACTTACGAGTGCATGCATCCGATCCTGCGGATGTGCTCGAAGAAGAAGGCGGCGACGCCCAGCACCAGGATGGACACCTGCGCACGAGAGGGGGGGACATGGCGTGAGCACCGCGGCGAGGGGGGGGGGGGGGGGCGGAGGGGCAGGGTTTAGGGAGGAGGGGAGGGAAGTACGAGGGTGGCGATGAGGAGGGTCAGCGACAGGGAGGCCGGGATGAGACCGGCGACGGCGGAGAGGGGCCAGGCGGCGGCCACCATCGCGTCCCCCGGCGGCCGGTGCCGAGTCCACCACCCGCTGCTATGCGTGCGTTTTCTGGTCCTCGAGTCGGGGAGATCTGCAGTAGGCCGCGTATTGCCACCCACCTATGATTTACCGGTTTACCACTAGTTAGCGTCATAACAGAAATCTCAAGTTGTAAAAAGAAATAATGTGTATTTTCCTAATTTAGTTATGAAAAAAATCTCTTCCAAAGAACCTACAAAGTCCCGGCAACTGTAATTCACAATAAAAGTGACTGGAATAAAAATATATAAAAAAAGTAGGTTAGGTTTCCCTGCTGATTTCGGTCAAAATAAATCAACTATAATTCTAATTTAGTTGCATTCTCCTCGATGTCTAATTTTACATCCCCTCTCCGCACCTCCTCCCGTGTCTCTCTTCTGGCAATGGAACATAAACATGTCATTAAATCTCTACACCTAAAAAGTGTGGAAATAAGACAATCTCATAGGTTCACCTTTCACCCTCCACCCCGCGCATTCACCCTTGTGGCGCCTTCACCCCGTGCCCTCGCCATTTTTTTTTCCGCGCCGCGATCACCCGCCCACCCCTCCTCCTTTCCTCTCCCTATGCTTCGCCGCCTACCCTACTCCTTTCCCCATGCCGCCGCCCCCCGGTAGATCTCCGCCCTTCCTCCCCATCCCGCTTCCATCCTTCCTCGCCAGTCGCCGCCGCCTGCCCTTCTCCCAAACCCTACCGCACCCCCACCAATCCACAGAGAGGTGCCATCGCCCATCAAACCTCCCCGCGTCACCGCCATCTACGCAATCGATGAGGGTGCCGCCTCCGTCTCCCCTCCACCGCCACCTCTGAATGCCTCCTCCTTGCCCTTGGCCCGCCGCCTCCTGCGCCGTCCTCCCTAACCCTGCACGTCCCCTCCATTTTCTCCATCTGCAGTAGCACCATCCGCCGGAACCACACCCACGCTGTCAGGATCCGCCGCCATGCGCCGCACACACCCGCGCCTTCCGCCGAAGCTGCACCCGCGCGGTCAAGGATCCAACATGCGTCACCAAGGCACCCGCCATCGGAATTTGGGGAAACCCTAATCGTCAGGGGTCAAATTCGATGCCTTGTCGAGGAAGACCCCCCTCCATTGTTGTCGTCACCTCGGCCAAGGCGCTCCTGTCCTTTAATCTCGGTCGCCGCCGGAACCCTCCCAATCGTGGACAACTGGACGCCGGCGATGCCCAACCCACCGTTGTCGTCGCTACTCCACGACGAGATTCGTCGTCTGCTCCGCCAAGTAGCCTCCCGTCTCCTGCAATCCCTGGGAATCCGGCGGTGGAAGGCGCTGCTAGGTGTTGGGGGGACGGCGGACGCCGGCGCGGAGGTAGCAGCTAGACAGGAGATGACGTTCGCGGCGGAGCAGAGCTTGCTCAAGAAGGTCAGCCTCACCACTGAGGGCTTCCACCGCTGGCTCTGCAGTGACGCCAACGCCGCCCTGGCACGCAAAGGGGTAATTTTGCTCCAGCTTAGAGATTAATCTCTTTTGTTCTGTTCATGTACCTTTTTTCTACTGAAATTTTTACTGCTCTTCGATCTCTCTATCTCTCAACATCTCTAGACCATACATCTTGCAGTATTAAATTTCCAACTCGAGCTACTATGTTATCTTGTGGCTCAATTCTCAATACAGTGCTTATCAATAGCATCGCAATCTCGCAGAGTTGAACATCACCATATGCAAATATCTTCTGCAACTGCACATGCAGTTATGTACGCATCGGTGGCACTGAAAGAATTAAGATTTCTTTTTTATACCTATATAAAAAGCAAATAGTTTTTAAACCTAAATAATTTCACAATTGCATTATTCATGTCATTATATCTTGTTAAAAACACTGAAACTATGCGGGCCTCGTATGTATACTTCAGTAGTTCTTTTGTGGATACTTATGAAATTTGTGGTGTTTTTATAATTCACTGACTAGGTGCTCCCTTCAATGCAGATTTGTCTTTGGTGTTGTGGCACTTTTGCCTCTGATCACATCTTCTGTTGCAGTTCTTGTAAACGAAGAATGCATGTCTTTGGTGAACATCCAGTCTCACTTTCAGTTTCTGGTTCCAAATTAATTGAGAGCTCTATTTCTATGTCTAGGTCTAGGCCATCTTCTTTGGATGGTACGTTGCCCTGCCGCTTGCTCCAGCTGTTCTTGGGTTCTTAGGTCTACTACCGGAGGCCAGATTGTTCTGAGATTCCAAGAGCTGAGTCTTGTAAAGCTTGAGAAGGTATCGATCTTTTCACATATTTATATTTCAGTCATACAAGGAACATGCATGGGTTAAGGATGTGATGTTCAGTTACACAATTTTAGTGCCCTGAGTGCATGAAACTCGAAGTGAAAAGACCATTAGTGGAGATAAGGACTGCATTGATATTTTTGTTTTTGTAAAAAGCAACTGCTTTCTGTTTCTAGGTGGAAGTATAATGAACAAAAGTTCATTAATTTGCTGGTAAATATATATTTGTTTAGTTGCAGAGTTGTTAGGATATGTGTTGACCTTTAAGTGCTTTATGTGAGTTATGAAGTTTTTTGGGTTCATCATTGTCCAATAAATTGATAAAACCTTAAATGTGGTCAATTATTATGGAATTTTTGGTAGCTTAGCTGTTTGGATTTGCATTATTTTGAATTTGAGCACAACATTTGAGTGACCTGTAAAATTTTGTAGTACATCAAAAAATCCTGTGCAGCCATCTTTATTGTATTTGGTTATATGTTACATTTTTGTATTGCTCTGTTTCAATAGGTTGGATTAGTCAGAGAGAAGCCATTTGGAACTAAGGACAGGATGCTTTACATTGAGCAGTGTGCCAATTCCGGAGCTGTCTTGTAACTATATATTTTCATTTGTGGTGGTATGTTCTTACCTGTTTTGATTCTTTTACGTAACATTGCATGTGTCTACTTTACACACCAATATTTCATTAGATTTAGGCACTACACATTTTTTACTGAAATAAGGTGGGTGATTAATGATTTTTTGTCGAAGTGAAAGCTATATAGTTATATCACTATTATGATTGAACTGTCCTACCGAGGTTATCAAATAATTGTTGGTATTAAATGTGCATCAGGGATCCAAATTTTATAAAATTGTGTTGTGAAACATAGTATAGGCAATTCATTTGTTGGGGAACAACAAACCTTACCGGTTCTTACTAATATTGTATCCAAACTAGGAGCAGGTTCTCTCAGCAATGAGCTTAGCAATGCTGATTTCTCTATTAAATTATTCTGCCTTTATTTATTCTATATTCTAAAGTGAATGTAGATCTAATTTTGTGAGCTACCGCGCTAATGCTAAGTTTTCGGACAAGAATTTGTTCATTTCTGAACGCGTCACTCTCTTTGTCGGAGGACTTCGCAAGCGCCTGTGTACGCCGTCATCCATGGCTCCAGGACCCACCTCGCCGTTGCTCGGGTCTGCAGCACAGAAGTTACGCTGCGCCACCACACAAATCAGAGCACGAGTGGGTGTCGATGGCTATCCCTGTCGCTGACCATTTTACTCCATATATATAAGTGAGTTCTCATTAAACCACATAACTTGGATTCAAACACTTCCCCATGGTACTGCAGGTGTGTCTTGTGATTGGAATCTGGTGAATGTAATTGCATACTCTTTCTCATTTCACAAGACTGTAGTATAAGTTTTGATAAACTTAGGTTAGTACATGCCATTTTTTAATGGTCAAACCCATTGGTCTTTTTCCATCATCTTGCTTGCACAGCACCTTGATCTCATTTGATGGCATGTTGTTAAGATTGGATATTGATGAGTTGATATGCCATCAGATAATTATCTCAGTTTTTGCTAAAATTATTATCTTATTTTGCCCATTCATATTTGGTGCCTTCTATGTATTCTGCAGTATTTTTGTTTATCTAGCCGCCACCCACAAATAGGATACACATGGACATTTGATTTCAAAAGTTCATGCAGGACACTAGACTATCTGCATATAATTTACTTAAAAGCCAATAGGATGATGCACATATTTTTCGGTGGTACCTTAAAAATGGCTTGTACACGACGCTTGGAGCACCACAGCTGCCTACTTGGATTACAAATGGCGTTGACCCCTGTAACGAGGGTTGCCGGGGTGTTTCATGCGTGGCCTCAAATATCACTTCCATGTATGATCATCCCTCATGTATTTTTCCTTCAAAATTTCTAATCAATGACCCCTTTTAATTGGTGATCTGAACAATGTAGCATATTTTCTTATAGAATCCTCAGTGGCGCAAATTTAGGTGGACAGCTGGGTAACACTTTGACGAATTTCACATCGTTAATCACCTTGTAAGCTGATTATCTTTTGAGTTTGAGATGTCAGTCAGTCTGGTTCTTAATTCGTGATATTCTTTCAAGTTGGCGCTTAACACTTCCTGATTTGCTACCTCATTTAGGGATCTTAGCAACGATAATATTGGTGGAACCATACCGGATGGTCTACCAGTCACAATGTAGAAATTGTATGTGTTCGAGCATTCCATTGCTCTTTCCATTCACCTTCATGTCTATTTATTTTTACTAAGCCCTTTTCTGTCAATCACAGTTACCTTTCAGCTAACCAGCTAAGTGGTAGCCTCCCAATTACATCGTCATCACTTACACTTTTGACAAGCATGTAAGTATGTCATTGCCAATACTAATTCACAAGCCTTTAGGATATTATCAAGACTTCGATGATGATTTCTCGAACTGCCCCTCCTGCGTTCTTTCATTTGCAGGTCGCTCAATAACAACCAATTGTCTGAAGATATACCAGGTGTATTTTTAGCACTAACTGGACTCGCAAATTTGTAAAAACATACTGTGTTGGTTTACAGTTTTATTCTATACTACCACTAACTGATAATTTGAAACGAATTGGTAATATTAATCAACTTTCTTGATTAGAGATTTTTCTTCAAACAACTTGACAGGTCATCTGCCACCTTCAATGGGAAATTTAACAGCATGGATACTGTGTTGGTTTACAGTTTTATTCTATACTACCACTAACTGATAATTTGAAACGAATTGGTAATATTAATCAACTTTCTTGATTAGAGATTTTTCTTCGAACAACTTGACAGGTCATCTGCCACCTTCAATGGGAAATTTGACAGCATGGACTAGCATGTGAGTATTGATGCCATCTCCACTACCTTTCGGGATATGAAGTTTTAACTTATGTGAATAGCCTAATTTTATACCCCAACCATTGCAGGAACCCTTGACGTGTTATAAGATCTCCCTTTCCAAGATTTGTGTGCCATTCAATTATAGTTTTTATTTCTTCTCCAAGAGAATCTTGCATTGGCCTTTCAATGAAATGAAAATTCTCTCACAACTGATTTAATTCGATAGGAACATAGAAAACAATCTTTTCTCTGGTCCAGTGCTTGTGAAGTTACTCAACTTGTCAAACATATAATTTATTTTACTGAACAGGAAGAATGGGAACCCATTCAATACCAGCATAGCCCCATTCGCACAACCTCCTGCAGCACCAACACCATTACCATTAGTCTCGCCTCCAGCTAAGCATGTCCCCACAAAAGAACCTTCAACCTTCACCTGGTCGAGAAGGCTTGTTTAGTTCCCCTTAATGAATTCGGATTATAAATCACTATGATACATGTGATTAGCCACTGGTTCATCATGGATATAAATTTGACCTTCGAGCTGCTGTTGCAATCAGACTATGGAAAACATATAATGGAAATGATGATTATGTGCTACAATATGTCCTAAGACCAATGTGCAAAGGTTGTGATGAATAGGTGCTTGACATTTTAGAGACTATGCAGAACGTGCAATGTAATTGGTCTGCCATGTGCTTTAACATGAAAATACTGGTTAATCTCAATAAATTGTCTACTGAATTGGTTTCTTTCATGTAGGATAGATGTAAATTGCCTACTGAAATAGTTTCTTTCATGTAGGATAATGTTATTTACATATGATTGAATTGCCCGTAGCAACACACGGGCACGATCCTAGTTCGTATCAAGAGTACAATAATCATTTGATAGCTAAATATGTCTCAAACTTCACAATTACACACTTATTGATATACATAAATAAGTTAAATAAAGAATTACAACATCCCAACATAAGAAATAAGATCAAATTGTGATGAGTTGATGGCTATCTTGCATTCTTGCGAGTCAATGAGTTATGGATCAATGATGTCAGACTCAACATCATCCTGAGAACACAAAATAATAGACATAGATCAATTAAAGTTATACTTTGGAAAGAAAGTGGAACATGTGAGGTCAGGACATACCAACGGTGGAAGGTATGTGGTGCTAGGATTAGGATACATGGGTCTACTTGGGTCAAATATTTGACTTTTTTTAAGTGCGGGTACCCTTCGGTAACCCATAGGTAACGTTTCATACCCTTACCCTTGCCCGCTAGTAGAAGTTTATACACGTACACTTACCTGCGGGTAGAATTTTATGTCATTAGGTTACCCATGGGTAAAACCGTCATCCTTACTAGCGAGTGGCCTAACCGCGGTATGGTGCGCCGCTTGGTCCTGCAAACGCCCCATGGCAGGACGATCGGCATATGCTGTGGTGGTAATAGTATAGTTTTTTTTGAAGTAAATGGCAGGAGCTGTCGTGTCATATAAGAAGGAGAAGCATGCGAATTCTCACAGAGTTGTGATTACAAAAAAGGTAAAAACTCAACTAAGGGTGCAAAGGGATAACCATTAGGTGCACCTGTAAGTGCAATCAAGCCCTATGAGGGTTTTGGTGATGTTGACCACACAATTAAAGAGCTAATGAGCCTTTGAGTTTGTTGTGCAGCATAGAGTTATTATCACAGGTGCAAAAGATTGATTGGAGACCCCTCAACTTATTACAAAAAGGGATGCCTATGCTACTTGGAGGAGTTTATTTATTTTATCTTTTGAATTTGAGTATAGGACAATCCGTACTATCAAGAGGGATACTAATGGTGAGTTAGGGTGGTTTCAAGTGCTCATAATCCATCTTTCCAAAACCTTAATCCTCACCCCAAGGGAAGTAACCTGCAGCTGCTTTGCTTCCTGGCGATTCTTTGTTCGGAGGTTCCGAAGATTTTCTCGGAGGTTCCGACCGTACGGGCTACAGTCTGCAGAGTTTTCAAAAGTCGGAAGTTCCGAGATTTTTCTCGGAGGTTCCGAACTCGGAATATAGCCGTTCTTGTTCGGATGCGGGGGTATTTATACCCCACGGTCCCCAACGGTTATCTTCTTCCTCCCTTTGCGCGAACGTTGTTCCTCACTTGTTTCTCTCACCTTGCATTCACTCCTAACCTACTCTCATCCAAATCCTTGCCTTGCATTGATTGAGAGTGGATTCTTGAAGTGATTTAGTGAGCCAATCCCTTCTCTCTTGGTACTTGAGCACTTGGAAGAGCCCTAGCAAGCTTGGTGGATCTATTACTCTTGGAGCTTTGCTCCTAGACGGATAGAGGTTCTTGGAAGCTCTCCAAACCGATTTGTGGAAGCTCCAAGGTGTTTGTATTACCCTTTGTGATTCTAGTGGAAAGCCTCCACCTATTACCCAAAGTGATAGGTGTGAGAGAGGAGTTGACCTTTGTGGTCCGAGCCTTTGGTGGCCTCCTCAACAACGTGGACGTAAGCAAGCCTTTGTGGCGAGGCCGAACCACGGGATAAATCTTTGTCTCATGCGTGTTCTCATTTACTTACTTGTTCATGCTTGTGCTTGACTAGATCTATTAGGGTTTGCTCCCGATCTACTTTGTGGTACCTTTCTAGCTTGCACTTTGCTTAGAAATCTTCTTGCTAGGTCCTAAGTACCTCCTAGAATTTAGTAGATCTGGTTTTCATCAAGTTCCTCGCAGCTCTTGTTATTTATGCTCTGTTCTAACAGCTGTCGGAAGTTCTGAGTTTATTCTCAGAGGTTGCCTCGTTCGGAGGTTCCGAGAATAATCTCGGAGGTTCCGAGGTCTGACAGTGTTTCCGCAGAAAAAATTTAAATTCTGTGTGCAGGCCTATTCACCCCCCTCTAGGCCATATTGCCTCGATCCTTTCAATTGGTATCAGAGCGGGTCATCCTCGTAAACACCTAACCGTGTGAGGGTATGGCAAGTGATGATGACAAGCACGAAGAAGAGCAGTTTGAAGACATACCAAGCGAGGCTGAAAGTGATGCCTCGGAAGTGGGAGATACATCAGCTCAAGAGAAGTTTGAAAAGCTTAAAAAGGCTGTGAAGGAAAGTTCAAAAGATGGAAGCAAGAAAAGCAAGAAAGAGAACAAGAAAAAGGAAGAAGAAGAAGAAAAGAAGAAAGAAGACAACAAGCAGGAAAAGAAGAAGAGAAAGAAGGAAGAAAAGAAAAGAAGAAAGAGAACACCTTCACCATCTCCATCACCATCCTCGTCATCCTCATCGTCGTCCTCATCTAGTGAGAATGGAGATGATGATGATGAGTACTACGGCACAAGAATTCCCAAGCGAACAATCAAGCCAAAGTCGAAGTCTAAAGCAAAGAACGACTACAAAAGCGTATCCTTCAACTATGATTCCTTGGATGTCAAATCCAAGGATGAAGTGACTATTCCCGTTGGCAAATTACCCCAATTCGATGGGACTAACTTTGCTAAATGGAAACATATGATGAAAGCTTATTTAATTGGCTTAAGCTTGGAATTGTGGAATATTGTGTGTGTAGGTTTTGAAGATCCCAAAGATTTTAGGAACCTCACTCCAATTGACCGACGCAACATTAGAAGGAATGGTCAAGCTACAAGCATACTCCTTAGTGCCTTGAATGCCCAAGAGTATAACCGTGTTAGTGGACTTGAGATTGCCAAGGAGATTTGGGACATTCTCCACATTGCACATGAGGGTGTTGACAAGGTCAAGAAATCCAAGATCAACATATTGATGGCCGAGCTCAATAGATTTACTATCTTTGATGGAGAGGGGCCACAAGAGATGTTTGATAGGTTGATGGTTATTGTTGGAAAGATAAGAGGTCTAGGTGGTGATGAGCTAGATGACCACTTTGTTGTGAAGGTAATGTTGGAAGCTTTTGCACCAAGGAATCCTACTCTAGTCACCTTGATTAGAGAGAAGAAAAGGTTTGAGGAACTCTCTCCAAATGATGTTCTTGGAAGAATTCTCACACATGAGCTCATGGACAAGGAAATTCAACATAGAAAGAAGATTGGGGAGTTGGAGGCTAAGTTAAACAACTTGAAGGTTAAAGAGGTGGCTCTCCACTCTCACAAGTCAAGCAAACCCTCCTCCTCATCCAAGCACACCACTTCTTCCAAGCCTCTCAAGTCAAAGTCCAAAAGGGTGGAAGTAGAGAGCTCCACAAGTGATTCAAGCGAAGATGAAGATGAAGGTTCTCATGTTGAGATTGGGGACATGGCCTTGTTCATGAAGACCTACAAGAGAGGGTTGAAGAAGCAAGGGTACAAGTTTGCCAAGAGGAAGTTTCCCAACAAGAAAAAGAGAACTTGCTACAATTGTGGAAGTACCGAGCACTTTATTGCTGATTGTCCTAATGAGAAGAAAGAAAACAGAAATGACAAGGGTAAAGGGAGCTACAAGAAAGATCAAAAAACACACTACAAGAGAATACATTATGGTGGTGAAGCCCACATTGGTCATGAATGGAACTCCGAGGATGAAAGCTCTAGTGAAGAGGAAGGGAAGAAAGTTGCAACCGTGGCTATCAAGAAGCTTCCCTCCACCTCAAGATTGTTCAACAATTTGACCGATGATGAAGAGAGCACTTCCATTCATTGTCTCATGGCCAAGGGTGAGAAGGTAAAAACTGCCCCAAAACCCTTTCCTCAACCTAGTGATGAGTCGGAAATGGACTCTAGTGATGATACTAGTGATGAAGAAGCTAACCAACTTGTTCGTGAAATGGATGAGCAATCTAGAGATTTTATGGCTAAGCTAATAGTTGAACTAGAGAAAAGCCAAGACACCATTATCTCCGATAGAAGTGAGATTGAGGCTTTGCGTTTGGAAGTCAACCAAGCAAAGAGTGTCATAGCTACTCTCAAGGAGGACCTTGCTGTCACTCAAGCTCAATGTAATTCTCTCAAGTTGAGGAATGAAGAGCTTGAGGAGCAATATAGCCTCCTTTGGAGTAGCACCTCACATCCCTCGAAGGTAAAAGGCAATTCTAGTGCTTCTACTAGCAAGGGCTGTGATAGATGTTATCATATTGATATTGAATCTTATGCCACTAACCTTGCTAACATGGAAGCTTTAAAGAAAGAAATTGCTAGGTTGAACTCAATCATAGCTAGAGGGTGCATGGGTGAAGAAAACAAAAGGCCAAGATTCACCAAGAGGAAAGTGTTAGAGAAGAGCAAGAATCCAGGCTTTGGATATATGGAAGGTGGCAAGACCAATGAAAGAAAAATCATGAAAGAAAAAGAATGCCTTAAATTCAAGAGTTCTGGATTTCTGTTCTCCCAGACCCCGGAGGTTCCGACCTCCAAGCCCGGAGGTTCCGGAGTCTGGAAGCCCCGAGCAGCTCAGACAGCCCAACTCGGAGGTTCCGAGAAAATTCTCGGAAGTTCCGGGGACTGCAGAGACAGGACAAAGAAAAGGAGCAAAACTCAGAAGCAGCATGGTTCCAGGGCCTCTAACACTTTTATGCAGGTTGAAAATCATCCAATGGTGCCTAGAAGAAACTTGAGTCCCAACAAAAGCAAAGCCCATGCATCTAGAGACATACCTCCTAGCTATGTGTTGAGACGCAACAATGTTGGTAAAGTTGTTGCCACGTATGTTGGAAATGAGTCCAACATATATGTGAAAAGATCACTATAGGTTCCAAAAGTTCTGGTTACTAACGTGGAAGGCCCCAAGTCAAATTGGGGACCTAAAAGAAGGAACTAAATTGTTTTGTAGGCATACTCCTCCGGTGGATCAAGTTGGGTGCTTGATAGCGGCTGTACACATCATATGACCGGAGAAAAGAGTATGTTCTCATCCTATCTCCATTTGGAAGGACCAAGGGAAACCATGGCATATGGAGGGGACACTAAAGGAGAAGTCATCGGTGTAGGTGACATTCCTATATCTCAAAATTATTCAATTACAAATGTTCTTCATGTTGATCCGTTGGGTTACAATCTATTATCGGTTTCACAACTTAGTGAGATTGGTTTTGATTGCCACTTCATGGATAAGGATGTGTACATCATAAAAAGGGAGGATTCCTCTATTGTCCTCACGGGTCGCTTGAGGGGGAGGCTTTACCTAGTTGATCTCAACAAAAGTAAAGTTTCTCCCAAGACTTGTCTAGTGGCAAAATCTAGCATGAGTTGGCTTTGGCATCGCCGTCTAGCCCATGTTGGCATGAGGAACTTGGCCAAACTTTTGAAAGATGAACACATCCTTGGACTAACAAATGTATATTTTGAGAAAGATAGGATTTGCAAAGCATGCCAAGCCGGAAAGCAAGTAGGAGCACCTCACCCACCAAATAGCATCCTCACTACTTCAAGCGCATTGGAGCTCATCCACATGGATCTATTTGGACCGGTGGCCTACATAAGTATTGGTGGTAACAAATATGGCTTGGTTATTGTTGATGATTATTCTCGCTTCACGTGGGTGTTCTTTGTGTTTGACAAGAGTGAAGTGCAAGGAAAGGTGAAGACCTTCATTAGAAGAGCACAAAGGGAATTCGGGCTACCAATCAAGAAAGTGAGAAGTGATAATGGCTCGGAGTTCCGGAACACCTATGTTGAAGAATTTCTTGATGAAGTGGGCATCAAGCATGAATTTTCAGCACCTTATACCCCTCAACAAAATGGGGTGGTTGAAAGGAAGAATAGAACTCTTATCGAGATGGCAAGAACCATGTTGGATGAGTACAAGACTCAAGACATCTTTTGGGCCGAAGCTATCAATACGGCTTGCCATGCAATCAACCGCCTCTATCTTCACAAGTTTCACAAGAAGACCTCCTATGAGCTTATTACCGGTAAAAAGCCCAAGGTGTCTTACTTTAGAGTGTTTGGGTGCAAATGTTTCATTCTAAACAAGAGGCCCCGAACCTCTAAGTTTGCACCAAAGGTTGACGAAGGATTTCTTCTTGGTTATGGTCCAAATGAGCATGCTTATCGAGTCTTCAATCTAACCACCGGGAGGATTGAAGTCACGGTAGATTTGACCTTTGATGAATCTAATGGCTCTCAAGTGGAGCAAGTTGATTTGAATGTTGTAGGTAAAGAGAAGCCATCTTGTGAAGCAATCAAGCAAATGGCCATAGGTGATGTTAGACCAGTTGAGGCACAAGAGGAAGATGAAAACCAAGCACAAGCCTCAACACCACTCGAAGGGTCAGAAGCCACTGGTTCAGGAGCAGTGCAGACTTCGGAGGTTCCGAGAATTTCCTCGAAGGTTCCGGGAACTGACTCTGGAATCCAACCTCCGAGAAATTCTCCGGAGGTTCCGGGGTCTGGAAGTTCAACACCACAAGATACCCTGAACCAGCAGACTGATCAGCAAGGGGATGTCCAAGCAAGTACATCTGAGCCCCAAGCTGATGAAAATGATGAAGATCAACCTCTACACCAACCTCTTGGACCATCACATCCTCGTGTACATCAAGTCATTCAATGGGACCATCCCGTTGACAATATTCTTGGGAGCATAAGGAGAGGGGTAACAACGCGATCTCGTCTTAAGAATTTTTGTGCATTTTACTCGTTTGTTTCCTCTCTTGAACCAACCAAGGTAGAGCAAGCTCTCGAAGATCCGGATTGGGTGGTGGCCATGCAAGAGGAGTTGAACAACTTTGAAAGAAACCAAGTGTGGGAGTTGGTGGAGAGACCAAATACAAACATCATTGGCACCAAATGGGTCTTTCGGAACAAGCAAGATGAGTTTGGTGTTGTGACTAGGAACAAAGCAAGATTGGTTGCTCAAGGGTACACCCAAGTTGAAGGGCTAGACTTTGGAGAAACATATGCACCGGTAGCAAGACTTGAAGCAATTCGGTTTCTACTAGCTTTCGCTGCCCATCATGACTTCAAGCTCTATCAAATGGATGTCAAGAGTGCATTTCTCAATGGACCACTCTCCGAAGAAGTATATGTTAAGCAACCACCGGGTTTTGAAGATCCCAAGCGTCCTAATCATGTCTACAAACTCCATAAGGCGCTCTATGGGCTAAAGCAAGCACCAAGAGCATGGTATGAATGCCTTAAGGATTTCTTGCTTAAGCAAGGCTTTGAGATAGGCAAAGCCGATGCTACTCTCTTTACTAGAAAAGTTGATGATCATATTTTTGTGTGCCAAATATATGTCGATGACATAATATTTGGTAGTACTAATGAAACTTTTTGTGAAGAGTTTAGTAGGGTGATGACAAAGAGGTTTGAAATGTCCATGATGGGTGAGCTCAAGTTCTTTCTTGGATTTCAAATCAAACAAGCTAAAGAAGGGACGTTCATATGTCAAACCAAGTATACAAGGGATATGTTAAAGAAGTTTGACATGGACAAGGCAAAGCCCATCAAGACTCCAATGCCTACCAATGGACACATGGACCTCAATGAAGAAGGGAAATCCGTGGACCAAAAGGTATATCGCTCCATGATCGGTTCTCTTCTTTACTTATGTGCATCTAGGCCGGATATTATGCTTAGTGTGTGCATGTGTGCTAGATTTCAAGCTAACCCGAAAGAGTGCCATCTCATGGCCGTAAAGAGAATCTTGAGATATCTAGTGCATACCCCTAACCTTGGCTTGTGGTATCCTAAGGGCTCCACTTTCGATCTACTTGGCTATTCGGATTCCGATTATGCCGGTTGTAAAGAAGATAGAAAGAGTACATCGGGGACTTGCCAATTCCTTGGTAGGTCTCTAGTGTCTTGGAGTTCTAAAAAGCAAAACTCAGTAGCCCTTTCCACCGCCGAGGCCGAGTATGTTGCAGCCAGCGCATGTTGTGCTCAACTACTTTGGATGAAGCAAACCTTAAAAGATTACGGATGTCACTTTTCCCATATCCCACTTTTGTGTGACAATGAAAGTGCCATAAAGCTTGCAAACAACCCCGTAAGCCATTCTCGCACAAAACATATAGACATCCGTCATCACTTCTTGAGAGACCACGAAGCTAAAGGAGATATCGTTTTAAGTCATGTGAGCACCGACAAGCAACTAGCCGATATCTTCACTAAACCTCCCGATGAGTCAAGGTTTTGTAGTTTAAGGAATGAACTAAATATTCTTGATTCTCGTTGCGTGGTTTGATCTCTAGCATGCCATAATTGTTTGCTTCAATCTGTTAGTTTTTCTCTGTAAATTTTGTTTGAAAAATGTGTGAGAAAACTCTATCTTAAAGGTTTTTCAAAATATATTTTCTTATCCCTAACTTGTCTTAAGTGGCTATAGTTGTGTGTGTGAATGACTTGTTTTCTAGCCACTTGAGTCAGGGGTACCATGACCTAAGAATCTCAGTTGATAGTAAGTTCAAAATCTCAAAAGGAGTAGAAGTTAGCTGTCTCTGGAATTTAATCTTCAGAAGCTCCGAGAAAATCTTTGGAGGCTCCGGGCCTCAGAAGTTCTGAGAAAATCTTCAGAAGCTCCAATCTTTATAGACTTAGCGCTCAGTCTCAACCGAAGGGGAGTTAAAAAGGGAATAAAGCATCTTCGAAGAATATTCTTTTTACCTAGGGTAAGCCAGCCTTTCCCTTTCACCGCGGTCAACCTCTCAGATCCGCTTTCACCGCTTCCCCCTCTCTCTCCCGACGCGAAACCGCAACACACCATCCTTCTCCACCGCCTCACCGCCGCCGCTTCCCTCGCCGCCGGTGACCACATCTCCTGCGAGCCACCCGTGCGAAGCCGTGCCGCATTCCTCCTTCGTGGGTCGCCGCTGGGGAGCATCAAGGAAGGGTTCGCTCGGATCCCGTACGGAGAAGAAGAAGAAGGCATCAATCCGCATCCTTTCCGGTCAATTCCCTGGCGTGTACAAACCTTGAAGATCTTCGTCTTCCTTCTCCTTGATTCCAATCAAGGTAATCAGAGGCCTCACTCTAACCCTAACCCTAGTTCCTAGATCTACATGCTATTAGGGTTCTAAATCTTGGAATTCGTAGAATGTTGCCTATCTATCCTTGACCGGATTGTTTGTGTTGCAAGTAAAGCTAGGTTTAGTTGAAAGTTGAATCAAATGTCAGAATGCAGTAAGGTTGACAGGGGCTCGGAGGTTCCGAGAAAATTCTCAGAGGTTCCGAACCCTGTAACCCACTGTAAGCTGACCTTGATTCAAAATTCCACTGAACGTCACTTCACCTGTAACATTCTTTTTCACTTGATCTAGTTAAATTCAATCATGTTTGCTTTCTTGGTTAAAATTCAGTTGAAAGTTGAATCAACAGAACTGTCCTCTGTTAGTACACTGACTTCGGAGGTTCTGAGAATTTTTCCGGAGGCTCCAATCACTGGAGGTTCCGGAAACTTTCTCGGAGGTTCCGGTGTCTGTACTAACAAGTGACAGTCTGTGATTCAAAATTCCACTGAAAATTAATCAATTGAACATCATGCCAATCTTGATCCTCTCTTCTTATCAGTCCTGATCCCACTCTTATCTGCTGCTCACATGTCTCTCTAACAGATGTCTGGCACTCCTGTGGACAAGACTTACACCAAGAGGCAGAGGCCACCTTTTGAGACACCTGCTGGTGAGAGGGCTTTCAAATTAGCAGCAAGAGCAACAGCAGGTGGCAGTGGCAGCAGAGGAAAGGCCACCCCTAGGAGGGGCAAAGGTGGCGGTTGTCGGGGAGGCGGAGAGGTTCGGGTCTACTGCCCATGTGGATGATAATGGAGGGACTGAAGGCAAGACCATCCCGATAGAGCTAGAAGATGACATGCCCCTAGGAGAGATAGACTCAACCTATCTCAAGTACCACAAGGGGCTGCTCAAAAGGCATCCTCCAACCAAGTATGACAACTCTGTGTATATTGAGCACACTAACTATGATGGAGCGGGATTCTTGGTCAAGAAAGCCAGAGAGGAAAATCCCTATGTGAACCCCAAGATGGCAGCTATAGATTATAGATTTTGGTCTGTCTTCCACTTCAAGTTCTATGAAACTGTCCTTAACACCAAGATGAAGCTGATCAAGATGAAGTGGATAGACTTCACCCATCCGGAGCGCAGAGAGGAACCGATCAAGGAGGAGGTGCTTGATTTGGTGGACAAGTATAAGATGAGGGACATCATGAGCTTCAAATATGATTGGAACATAGAGGTTTTAGCTCGGTTTCATGCTACCTTCTTCCATGAAGACAACAAGGAGACCATTCACTTTGGATGACGAAAGGGGTACATTACAAGATAGATTTTCTCACTTTTGCTAGGCCGTTTTGGTTTCGAAGCAAGGAGGACAGGGAGGCTGACATTATTCATTTTGAGGCCCATATGAACCCCAATAAAATTGCTGCAACTTATGAGTATGAGGAGTTGGCTGATGGCTCTACCACAGCTCTGAAATCAGTGTATTATGTGCTCAACAATATGTTCAGGGAAACCATATACCCAAAAGGGGGCAGTGACTCAACCAGCCTTAGGAGGTTTGCACCAAATCTGCTGGCTAGGTTGCTACCTGGAGCTAGGCCATTCTCTGTGAGCAGATTCATCTGGTACAACTTGGTCGAAGTGACAGAGAGTGGGAAGTGCAACCTGTCTTATGCTCCTTACCTTATGTACATGATAGAAATGGTTTCCGGGGTCAGCTACAAGAAAGATGTTGAGCATGCATCCTACCAAGTAAAGCAGTGGCAGCATCAGAAGAAGCAGCACGTTGTGGAGGAGCACATCCTTAAGAAGGCCAGCACCAAGCCATCCCGATCTGGTCCAGCGGTAGGAGAAGAAGGACCCAGCAAGGCTCCCATGCCTGCTGGTCTACACAAGCTGAGAGGGATGGTTAGGGACACCTGGAGGTACTGCAGATGGACTTCCCATCAGCTTTTTGAGCTAAGGGAAGATATGAACAGATTGCTGAAGCACCAGGGGCTGTCCTTCGATGCCATGCACCATCCTCCTCCTCTGTTTCCTGACTTTCCAGAGTACACTACTAGTGAGGATGAGGGTGAGAAGGAGTCTGCTAGTCCCATGGCTGAGGATACTCCCGCCGCCCACTTTCTTCGCGATGAAGAAGATGAAGAGCCACTTGGTGTTAAAATGGCCGGTGAGGAAAGAGGCTGCTGGTAAGAAGGCAATGGGGTCCTCATCTGGTGCTAGACTCAGGAGGAAGGCCACTGCTGGAAGGCCTGTCAGAAGACCCATAGACCTGTCCTCATCTGGTTCTGACCTTGGCTCTGACAGCACTGTCCCTGAAGCAGAGGAAGAGGACTCTGACTTCAGTGATGAGGAGTGATTTCCCTAGGTTCTGTTCTCACTTACTCTCTTCTTTTCTTTCCTTTTTGTTAAACTGTTGACAAAGGGGGAGAGATGAAGATTGAGAAGCATTTGAAGACCTGGAGCTCCTTCTGGTGGCCTGCTAACCACAAAATTCTTTTGTTCTTTTCGTGAGATGAGAGTGATAACTATTCTCTCATAAACTCCTGTTGGTTTATTGGTGAACTGCTGTAAAGCTTTTAGCTTGCCTCTTTTGGCAAGCAGGTTCTGGTCATGGTTGAATGGGATTTGGAAAACTTTAAAACCTTGTGATGGATGTAATAGGGCTAGATGTGTTGGATGCTGTTATCTTTATCTAGCTGCTATTTTCTGGTAATATCTGTTGTTTTGCCTGTGTGTTATTGTTGACTGTTGGAGTATCTGTTGCAGACCTCGAAGGTTCTGAGAATTTTTCCGGAGGCTCCAATCCCTGGAGGTTCCGGAAACTTTCTCGGAGGTTCCGAACTCGCTACCGTATAACTCTCTCGAGTGTTTTCACATGGCATATGCATCACGTATTATCTCGCCACACCTCTTTTGCACCCCTCGATGGCTTGAGTACAACTTTCTTGACACTTTTACTCACAATGTATGCAACTTAATTGTCGGTTAAGACATTTTTCCCTATTCAAAAGGTACATGCATACATTGAGGGGGAGACTTGTACTCAAATCATCAAAAGCTCAATCTTTCAAATTAAATTGTAAACTTTAATTGGGTTGTCAACATTTACCAAAAAGGGGGAGATTGTAAGTGCAATCAAGCCCTATGAGGGTTTTGGTGATGTTGACCACACAATTAAAGAGCTAATGAGCCTTTGAGTTTGTTGTGCAGCATAGAGTTATTATCACGGGTGCAAAAGATTGATTGGAGACCCCTCAACTTATTACAAAAAGGGATGCCTATGCTACTTGGAGGAGTTTATTTATTTTATCTTTTGAATTTGAGTATAGGACAATCCGTACTATCAAGAGGGATACTAATGGTGAGTTAGGGTGGTTTCAAGTGCTCATAATCCATCTTTCCAAAACCTTAATCCTCACCCCAAGGGAAGTAACCCGGTACTCGCTTTGCTTCGTCGATTGTTCGGGAGGTTCCGAAGATTTTCTCGGAGGTTCCGACCGTACGGGCTACAGTCTGCAGAGTTTTCAAAAGTCGGAAGTTCCGAGATTTTTCTCGGAGGTTCCGAACTCTGGAATATAGCCGTTACTGTTCTGGATCTGGGGGTATTTATACCCCACAGTCCCCCAACGGTTATCTTCTTCCTCCCTTTGCGCAGAACGTTGTTCCTCACTGTTTCTCTCACCTTGCATTCACTCCTAACCTACTCTCATCCAAATCCTTGCCTTGCATTGATTGAGAGTGGATTCTTGAAGTGAGTTAGTGAGCCAATCCCTTCTCTCTTGGTACTTGAGCACTTGGAAGAGCCCTAGCAAGCTTGGTGGATCTATTACTCTTGGAGCTTTGCTCCTAGACGGATAGAGGTTCTTGGAAGCTCTCCAAACCGATTTGTGGAAGCTCCAAGGTGTTTGTATTACCCTTTGTGATTCTAGTGGAAAGCCTCCACCTATTACCCAAAGTGATAGGTGTGAGAGAGGAGTTGACCTTTGTGGTCCGAGCCTTTGGTGGCCTCCTCAACAACGTGGACGTAAGCAAGCCTTTGTGGCGAGCTGAACCACGGGATAAATCTTTGTCTCATGCGTGTTCTCATTTACTTACTTGTTCATGCTTGTGCTTGACTAGATCTATTAGGGTTTGCTCCCGATCTACTTTGTGGTACCTTTCTAGCTTGCACTTTGCTTAGAAATCTTCTTGCTAGGTCCTAAGTACCTCCTAGAATTTAGTAGATCTGGTTTTCATCAAGTTCCTCGCAGCTCTTGTTATTTATGCTCTGTTCTAACAGCTGTCGGAAGTTCTGAGTTTATTCTCGGAGGCTGGCTCGTTCGGAGGTTCCGAGAATAATCTCGGAGGTTCCGAGGTCTGACAGTGTTTCCGCAGAAAAAATTTAAATTCTGTGTGCAGGCCTATTCACCCCCCTCTAGGCCATATTGCCTCGATCCTTTCAGCACCTCCAAACCTCTTTAGTTCAATCATTTGTACTACTTTTTCAAAATTTTGAAGAAGTAGTACAAATAATTGCAATAAAAAGGTTCGGAGGTGCAACACATTATAATCAACTTGCACCCCTAAACTCAACGGTCGAACAACTATGACACATATTAAGAAAAACGACCCTCAACTCCGCCACGCATGGCCCACACCCGCAGCTGCATTTCATGTTTTTGCATGCTGAAAACTCTTTCTGTCGCCATATAAATTCCATCAAAGATTCTCCAATTCCTTTCCTTCCATAAACTCCATGTTGTATAAATGAGAATGGCAGCCACCCAGCATCTTATATGCTTTGGCCTTCCTTGCATTTGCTGCTTTGGCCTTCCTTGCATTTGCTGGTTCCACCAGACCTCGAGTGAGACAACTTGGGCCGGAATTAGAATTTGCCCCCCAGTCCATACCGCAAGTGAAGTCCACAACTCCCTTGCATAGACACAATGCAGGCAAAAATGCGTTGCAGTTTCCTCCACTTGATCACATAGGCAGCACACCGGATTGCAAGGCCAATTTCTTGGCAACAATTTATCACCGGTAATAGTATAGTTTCGACAATTTTTAATTTATTTCTGAAAAATAATGAAAACATAAATATATTAAAAAAATTCCGAACCCACGCCCTGTTCGCTTGGCTTATCACCATCAATGCAAATAAAGATTTTCTCTCGTAACGAACCAAGCCACTAAGAACCAGCCAACAAGATTATTCTCTCGAAGAAATCGGCGTACCATCACCATTGCAGCAACCGAACGGGCTGCCATTCAGCCAGTTGCCGGGGCGTGAAACGTGGATGCGTGGGGAAACGGTAAAAACACCGGTCCCAACAGAGGGCCCACGCGGCAGCGTACACTTCTACGGCGGCGCACCAACTTCCCCGTGCTGCCCCCCCCCCCCCCCCCCCCCCAGGAGGAGGCGCAACACGAGGCCGGACCGGAAGCGGCGGAACCCGCGGTGGCTTGTTGCCCCCACCCAGCCAGCCCCAGGAAAACACTCACGCACCCCTTGCCCGCCTTTAACTGCTCTCTCGCTCGGCACACACTCCTCTCCCCACCTCCCTTCCCTTCCCTCCTCCCTCCCCAAAAGCCTCACGCACTCCGCCACGCTACCTTCCATCCCTCCTCCCTGTAGATAGACTCCCATCATCCGCCGCGTTCCGCTCCGCGCCCTCCCTCCCCCAAAACCCTAGCCCGGCGGGGGATCGCGCTGAGCCTCCGGCCCACCGCGGGGGTCGAGGCGCGGCGAGCGGGGTGGCGCTCCGCTCGTTCGATCCGATTGGTTGATTTGCCCCCCCGCGCCCTCTCTGTCGCGCTTCGGTTCGGCGGCGCGCCGTGGCGCGGGAATGGGGAACTGCTGGGGCGCGCGGATCAAGGATGGGAGCCCTCACCCTGGCGCCTCAGGTTCGTCCTCCTCCTCCTCGCTCTTGTTTGGTGTTGTTGGTTCATGGGGGGGCGGGGCGGCGTTGTACACTTACTTGTACGAGGCGGGGTTTGGATGGTCTTGTGCTTGCTAGTCGCGCGCTCGCTCCGGTCAGGCGGGAGGTTATGAGATGGCTTGATTCGTTGCGCTGGAAAGCTTATCGCTATGTGATGACGACGAACTTACTTGCATGATGGTAGTACATTCATTGAGGCGTTTAATCAGATACGTTGCTTTGCAAATAGGGGGAATGGTAATCAGGATATGTATGTAATGGCATGCATCCATGTGTTCAAGGTGCCAACTCCGATGATGACGACGATGATCGGGGCATGTATGTAGTGGTACAGTCTTTGTCCTGTTAGATGATCTCAACGTTCCAGCTGTCCCGCCAACCTCGACGTGGTCTGTAAGGCATCGCAATCACTTTACAGCCGTTTCTCTCAAGCGAGCTTGGAACCTTGAGGTTTGGTACTTTAGGTGGTTCTGTACTTGTGCAAAAGAAGAGCTTAAGCTTTATTAGATGCTAGGTATTACCTTATTTCGTATGGTCATGGATAGGACACAGGCACATAAATGCTCCATTCGTCACATGATGTCTCACCGGAACACTCATCAGTAGTGCAGTTCTTTTGCTATCTGCTTGGTAGCATTTGTCCTCTTGAGATGACATTACTAAGCAACACGAGGTTGACTTTATTGCAAAAGGTTGTGTTAATATCTTAAATAGCACTTTGCGTTGACTACTTACATGTCTAATTCCAATCACCCTGGATTATGTTGTTGGCCAAGGTAATATATGACCGAAGTGGGACTAATGCTGTGGTAGAGCACTTAGTATGCTTGGCCACTATTTGACACTTTATGCCGTTGACATTCGCTGTTCACATTTTCCACTTCGCAGAATAACTCACATGGCCCAAGGAAAAAGAATATTTAGGGTTCGACTGGTTGTTTCTCTATTGCTACTGTATTTTTATTTATCTTCTTAGTTTACATCGTTGATACGAGATTAGGGAAAACACTCAAGTTCTACCTTGGTTTATTTTGACAAGTGTTATAGATGTGCTAGTAGTATCAACCTGTTCACATCAGATAGTTGGTTCTTGTAAACTATTTATTACATATTTTGAACAGTTGGTGACCGTTGTATTAATGATGCTTTATTATCTTTCATGATGAAAGTCAAGTATTTTGTTGTCTTACCATATGTACCGTTCATAAGTTAATACTTAATAGTTCATGATGTACTGATCAAATTCAATTGAGAGGAATAAGCTATTTGAGTCTACAAGGATCATGATTTATGTTCCGTTATGGCTGTGACCGTTTTATGTAGGAAAACTGCTTGTATTTCCTCTCTTCCCGCTCATTTTGAACACTTGCTCTACCCCAGTCATCACTTTGACTCCTACAGACAAAGTTGCTCCCTGTTACTGTAGTCCGATTACCTACTAGGGGGTACGAGGTCAAATAAGTCTTGAGCCATTAAGTTTTAGGACAAACAAAAAAAATCTTAGAAGATACTGGCTATTCAGGTTACCTCACACCAAATCATGCATGCTGTTAGTTCATTCCCTGAGCACGTCTATGGGTTACATGGCCGCATGCATGTATGCATGATATTCTGCATCTCTTATTTATTTGGCATTTTGCTCTATCTAGTTGACTGCAAGAGTGCATGTAGATAACTAGATAAGAAATTATCTGCCGCCAAATTTAGAAACTCGTACATTTTGTTAAGGCCACCAAAGGAATGGCTCTGGAATCGGATTGTAATCATGCAATGATGATTACATTGGTTGGATTGGGAATACATAGTGTACATGAGTTACAACCGAGGAAACAGACAAAGTTAAGGTTTGGAAATTGTACTATTGTCGTGATGTGCCATTGCAGATCCTGTACGCATGATGCTGCATGCACACAAGGAGTGGGCAGAGGAGTAGCCGATGTGAACGTGCAGCTGACGTGCACTATTGTCGGGATGTGCCATTGCAGATCCTGTATGCATGATGCTGCATGCACACAAGGAGTGGACAGAGGAGTGACGCTGAAAAGGGAAAGGCTCAGTATCTCGCTAACAGCTCTTGAACTCATGATTGGTTACATGTTGCAATGCACCGAGCCCAAAGCAGTAGCAGTCATGCTGCAAGTGAGGGACAGTCTAGCCCCTAGCTGACAGCAAATTTGTTGGGCCTTTGTGCCAAGACGCATATGCGGTTGGTGGCAATGGCTAGGAAGGTCACGTAGAGCATGGCCAGCAACACTATCATAAATAATCCGTTACGTTCTTGCTACCGAAATTGGATGTCACTTAAGGAAGTTAGACCTCCCAAATTGGCCAGACGTTATGTTATGAAGTTACATCTGATCGGTTGATTTTCCCATTTATTTCCATTTTAAATAAAAATATATAAAAGCAAACTATAATAATTGTGTTCATCATATGGACGGATTACAGTCATTTGGGAGTGTCATAGTGAGAGCCATCAATGTTTTATGCTCATGTAGGCAAATGGTTGCTGGAGGCTGGAGCAGATTCTTGGACACTTTTAATGCTACAATTTTTGCCAAAGCTGGCAACGGCTATTGGCTATCGTCTAACTCTAGGTTTTTGTGTCAATCATAATGGTGACCAAGTAGTGATTGGGATATTCAGTTCCTTGTCTAGTGCCTCATTTTATGTTTAAGTGGTTGTTCTTTCTGGCTTGTACCTGGGATATATCACTGTGAACTTTATTCGTCCAGCACACTTTTGTGGAGAATATGAGGCTTTGGTCTGACCTTTTCTTGTACCATTTGTTTCTGTATAATATTTACAAATACATGATCTGCAGGGATTTTCTCAAAGAGTGGTGGCAAGGATGGGAGTAGGCTTAGCGGCTGTAGTAGCCGAGCCTCTTCAGCTTCCATGCCTCCAAATGCGAAGACCGAATGTGAGATCCTGCAATCTGCCAATGTTAAGGTCTTCAGCTTCAGCAATCTCAAATCAGCCACAAGGAACTTCCGTCCTGATAGTGTGTTAGGTGAAGGAGGGTTTGGATCTGTCTATAAGGGATGGATCGATGAAAATACATTAGCACCGTGCAGGCCTGGCACGGGAATTGCAGTTGCTGTGAAAAGGCTTAATCAGGAGGGTTTGCAAGGACACCGAGAGTGGTTGGTGAGTATAATGCAACTCAACTTTATGCTATTGTTCTGGGAATTCATGATAGTTTCAGATTCGTTTGAAGTTTTGTCTTGTACCCTCCCTTTCTCTGCTGACTTGATTACTATACTAACATGGATAAATATTGTGTTCGTAGGCGGAAGTTAATTACCTAGGTCAGTTTTGTCATCCCAACCTTGTCAAGCTAATTGGGTACTGCTTAGAAGATGAACACCGACTGCTAGTGTACGAGTTCATGCCTCGTGGGAGCTTGGAAAATCATCTCTTTAGGAGTAAG
The DNA here is from genome assembly GCA_947561735.1 of Cenchrus americanus. Classification (NCBI taxonomy): domain Eukaryota; kingdom Viridiplantae; phylum Streptophyta; class Magnoliopsida; order Poales; family Poaceae; genus Cenchrus; species Cenchrus americanus. The sequence continues at coordinate 2,501,254 of OX387240.1, read as the reverse complement.
TTACTCAGGATCTAGTGTTACTGCTCTCTTTTTTTCGTTCATATTACAGTGCTACTGTGCTAACATGTATTCTGATTTGTAATTTGCTGTATGAATCCTTGTTGTAGGAGGTTCGTACTTTCAACCTCTTTCATGGAACCTAAGAATGAAGGTTGCACTTGGAGCTGCGAAAGGACTAGCTTACCTTCACAGTGCAGAGGCAAAAGTCATTTACCGAGATTTTAAGACTTCCAATATTCTACTTGACACAGTAAGTGATAAAAAATCTTCATTGCTGTATACTTCGCTGCAACTTTTGTATGCTCTACTGAAAGGGGTGCATGGTGTTAATGTGTAGGACTATTCTGCAAAGCTTTCTGATTTTGGATTGGCGAAGGATGGTCCTGTTGGTGAGAAGAGCCACGTGTCCACAAGAGTAATGGGAACATATGGTTATGCAGCTCCTGAATACCTTTCAACAGGTAACCTTTGCGCAGATCTTGGTTGTTCCATCCAAATTTCTCTAGATTTGGATGCCCGGATTTAGAAACTGCATTGTGTGAACAAATTAACTAGCGTCGTGCATCAAATACTGCCAATCAATCTAAGTCCAAAAGGTATAATTGCTGCCATACACCCCTGCATGGAAATTGCAATTTTGGCACATTATCTACTTTATTGAGTTGGTTAAGGTTTTGGTGCCATAGCCTACGTGTGTAATGGAGTGAGAACATAACATAAGGTCATGGATGCTGGATCTTATGTTTGTAGCATTCTTGTATATCGTAAACAGTTTCATGCCGCCACATTAGGTGCTTTCTAAATTCATCTCACTGCACATTATGTTGAGATGCTGTCCTGTAGGCAAAGAGCATAATTTTACTTTGATAACCTTGTATCAACATCTCATTCAGTATCTGATATGGATCTCTTTTTTTGAATGATGCTGCACTTTCAGGTCACCTAACTGCAAAGAGCGACATCTACAGCTTTGGAGTAGTGCTTCTGGAGATGTTGTCAGGCCGCCGTGCCATCGACAAAAACCGCCCACAAGGGGAGCACAATCTCGTTGAATGGGCTCGACCTTACCTGACACATAAGCGCAAGATATTCCGGGTCCTGGATACCAGGCTGGAAGGTCAATACTCGCTCAACGGTGCACAAACAATTGCCACCCTTGCTCTTGAATGCCTGTCCTACGAAGCTAAAATGAGGCCATCTATGGATGCTGTGGTCACTATCCTTGAAGAGCTTCAGGACTCGTGTGAAGCAGAGACGCATCAAGAAACAAAGGCCGCCACCAAACAGACGTCTGCTGCCGTGAGTGCCAGCAAGAGCAGCCACAAGCCTCGCCGGAAAAGCTTGGGAGGGACGAAGGAGACGGTTGGCGCGAACCCAAAACCATTGGCCCATTCTCGTTAGCGAGGGCGTAGCTTGATCCAGTTGTTGGCTAGATTGTAGCTTGTGAATATGATGTGTATATTGAGGGCAATCGGGCCTTTTTGGCTACAAGTCGTTCCGTCGTTCACATGAGCTGTTCGGTTTCAGCCGAACGTGGATGGGATTTGTATGTCGAAACTCATGGCATCAGTGGGAAGCTCATGTTTTGCAAGCTGTTGATGATTGTTCAGCCTTTGTTCCTTGGTTATAGCCTGACAGCCTGCAGTGTTCATCAATCTGCCAGATCAGATCCTTAGTGGTGTTGACTGTCGTGCAGCCAGGATACATGCACGATACTCCGGCGTGAATGTAGTATATATGTATGATGCTGACGGCCGCACTGCCTTGCCGATCGAAATCTCCGGCGTGAGTATCGTCGAGATAGCACTGGCACCTACCACTACCAGCAGGTCGGCCATTGCGATCCCCGCCGTTCCCATGCCGGAAGAAGCTCCTCCTCTGCAGCCAAACCATGCCACTGTTTCCGGCAACACCACAGCGCCTGACGACAGCAACCGCACCTGCCACGGGAAGTCGTAGCATTCTGGATCACTCCACCTCCGCGAACGGCGTCAACACGTAAAACTCCCATCACGCCGAGGACCTGGTGGCCCAAGTCCGGCACCGGTAGCATCAATCATGCGGCGAGGCCGTGGCCATGCACGCCATGCCCCGAGACGGCGTGGTCGGTGGTGGTGCCACTGCCGTCGCCATCACGAGCTCGACCCTGCTGGCATCCGAACTCGAGCAAGCAAGCAAACAAACTCATCCCCCAAAGCCGCGGCGCGCTTTCGCTTTCATCTTTTATCCCTTTGAACGCATTTTCATTTCAGCACAAGGGGAGCCCGGGGAAACGAATCGCCGCCGGTCGTCATCGTCATCACGCGAACAGCCGAACATCACATCAGTTTCTTAAGCAAAAGTATACTCCATCACAAACATCCCTTAGGAAAAGAGAACAACAGTGAAGCCCCTCTCACAAGTCCAATCACCTTTACTGGTAGCACCTAAAAATTCAGGTCCATGATGGATGGATATAACACGGCGTGTCATGGAGACAGATGACACACACGGGACAAAGCAGCTGCGGGCTACACTCACCGCACCAAGTTTTTGAAGCTGCGGCTTGGCAGCCACTTCAGCCACTCTGCCCCGCCAACACAAATCACCCCCCCACAAACCAAAAGGCAAACAAGATCCATAACCACACAGTCGGGTAGCCAATAAGCAACGCAGATGGAGCAGAGAGTAGTAGTACTAGGGACAGGCTGGTTGTGACGGACAAATATTACCCTAATCAACTCTAGACTTTCACCCTTCCCTTCTTTCGCCCCCCTCGTTTGTTCAGAAGAAAAGGCTTCCTTTCAGAGAGAGGACCTTGGACCCTCCGGATTCAAGGCGAGGCGAGGAGGATGCGCGAGCTCGGACGCGCATTCCCACCCCCCCCCCCCCCCCCATAACCCCACGCTTAATGACTATACTAATTACGTATAAGAAGACATCGATGGCTTCTTTGTCCTCCGGTCCCGACCACAAACAACGCCGGCGCGGCCGGGGACGGACGGCGGCGGATCAGACCCTGAAGTTCTTGCCCTCGAAGGTCTGGCCGAACTGCCAGTTGCGCGGGGCGGCGTCCCAGGAGGTGGAGGTGCGGCGGTCGCTGCCGGTGACGCGGAAGGAGAGCGCGTCGCCGACGAGGATGGAGTTGGACTGCCAGTTCTGGCCCCAGTTCCGGGACATGGGCATCCACCCGGCGCCGGAGCCCTTCACGCTCGCGCGCACGATGTCGCCGGCGCCGGCCACGTTGGTGATGAGCACCAGGTTGAAGTAGCGGAAGCCGTTGATGGTGAACCGAATCCCGCCGGACTTGCGGCACGGCACCCTGCAAAACCAAAGGGGAACATTTCTCCTTCAGTAAAAGAACAGCAGCAAGTGTTTTCTCTTTCTTTTCACAGCATCATCATCGAATAGTAACCGATCAATCAGTAAAAAGTTTTTGGTGAGCAGCAAGAATATTAATTGCTGTAGAAAAAGAGAGGACGGGACAAGACAAGCACCACGGTCAGCTCAGGAGGTGCAGCGCAGGCGGCAGAGTGGCGGCAGGACCACGCGTGATGGCGGAGCTGCAGGACGAGACGGCCCCTGGTCTTTACAGGTCACGCGAGTACAAGCCAAGGGGCAAAACGGGACAAATTTCAGGCGTGGACGGTAGAACCGGAAAAGCGCAGCGGCACGGTACGGCCGGAACCACGGGTGTGTGTGTGGCCCAAAGTGAAAGAGGTCAAAGCCTGTGCCGTGCCCTACCACTACACTACCAGAGTGGAATAGCTGCTCCTGGTGTTCCATGCAGGCGCAGCAGTGCTGCTGCTGCTGCTAATGGCTGATTAGAACCTCTAGTAGCAGAATGTCAACAAAGCAACCTTCTAAAATGGCTGTTTCGTCGTCGGGACGTGAACAAGAAAGGTTACTTGCCGCTAGTGTAAACTGCGAGCTCATCCATGTGACATGCCGGAATGGTTCGCATCGCACAGAATTCACACGGGCAATGGCAAGCCAAACTCCTCAGATCTACTACTCCTACCAAATTCAGAGAAATCGACCCCTCCTAGCACGAACTACTAGGATCCAATGCTTTCAATCACAGAAAGAGGGCAGGGCAGGACGGGACGGGACGAAGTGATCCCTGCCCTCCATTTCCAGCTCTGTACCAAATCACCTTTACCACGCACGGCACAGTACAGGAAGGATATCTCCTCGGCGTTTGCTCTCCAACTCTCCTCCCTCTCCCCCGCCCCCGCCTTTACAACCCGGATCCGGTGCATGTTCCCATGACCCGCGCCGGGGTAGTAATTGCCGGGCGCCGTGATGACGGCGGCGCGCCGGGCAGGGGAATCAAATCGGCCACGCCGTGCAACCGGACCGGCGACGGGGGCGATGAAACGGCGAAGGGAAAACGCAACGGACGCGGGTGGGTTGGCGTTAGCGTTACTACTACTACGGGACGACGGCTGTGACGGAACGGAACGCGTCACGGAGGCTTTCTCCTTTGGCTTTTCCGGTTTTCCCCACCAGGCACCAGCAGTGCAGGCGTGCAGCTGTGCAGTGCAGGGGGGCTGCAGGCCGAGGCGCCGCCTCAAAAGGTGTGTGTGTGGAGAGAGAGACAGGGAGGAATCTTGAATGCAGACGAGCAGAGGCCATGGAGCTCCCTGCTACTATACAATGGAGTAAACAAAAACCCACGGTGCTCCGACCAAGGCGAATGTCTGCGTGCGCCGTCGTCGCCAACAAACAAACAAAACACAAGAGACGGAGACGGAGGACGCGTTTTACCGGCGGTAGGAGACGGGGACGATGCCGGCGCGGTACTCGGCGATGTGGAGGAACATGGGCATGGCGAGGTCGAAGTGGGGGCGGGGAGGGTTGCACCACCCGCCGTCGTCGGAGGGGAGGGCGTAGTTGGGCGGGCAGAAGTTGGTGGCGGTGACGACGATGGACGGGCTCCCGGGGTGGCACCACCGCCACCCGGGCTGGTTCTCGCACTTGATCTCGAAGCAGGCGCCGCAGCTCAGCCCCTCGTTGAACAGCGCCGTGCTCAGCGCCGCGTTGTTCACGCCGTACCCCTGGCTGTAGAGGTTGCCGTACCCGCACGCGCCGCCTGCGAACCGCAAACGCGAACGCGAACGCGACGCGACGGATGAGTTCTCTCGAGGCGACGAGACACGGTCGAGAGCGAACAGCAGGAAGGGAACGGAGCGGAGCGGAGCGGAACGTACCCATGGTGCCCGAGGCGTCGCTGCCGCCGTAGAACGTGGCGTGCGCGCTCTGCCAGGCGCCGCCGCCGTACACGCCGGGAATGCGGGCGGCGGCGGGGGGGACGGAGACCAGCGCGGCGAGCAGGAGCAGCAGCGCCGCCGGCATTGCCGCCATCCCGTTCCCTTCTCCTCCTCCTTCCCTCCCTGACTCGCCGCGGTTGCACTCGCCACAGGGACCGGGCGGCTTTGGCTGTCAGCTGGCGGGCCGGGGGGAGGAGCACAAGAAGAGGTGGTGGTGGTGGTGGTGGGGTGGGGAGGGAGGCCTAGGAAGAGGAGCCGAGGGCGGGTGGTATTTATGGCTGGCGCTCTCCTGTCCGGGGTCTCCGAGGGCAATCTGTCTACGCGTCTCTGCGTCCGTCGGTCACTTGGAGAGTTGGAGGAGGCGCGGCGACCGGCGAGGCGAGCCCACCGGCTGCCCAGTGAAAACGAGAGGGGCAGTCCGGACCTTTCCCTTTTATCTTTTTTCAGATTTGTTTTCTCTTTTTTTCCGCTCTGCCACCAGTACAGATTCATCTGCTCACCAGCTCGGCACGTATATACATGCTAACAGCGCGACATGTCACGTGCTCCACCGGCTGCACGTACGCACGCACAAGATCGACGGCTACCATGAATCGATCGTCTAGTAGTACGTGGCGAATAAGCGATAGGCCGCCCGATGGCATGGCCTGGCTTTTTTTTTTTGCAAGCACGGTGGGGTGTTAATTAACACACGTGCATCGGTGTACTGCCCGGTTTGTACAGCGTGCTACCAGTAGTACGACCGCCGGATCGGCGGAGCGCGCAGTCTTGGCTTTTTCTCTAATTCCCTGCTGCCGCGATTCAATTCCACAGCTAGTACTTCACTACTAGCTCGCGACGAGGGCAAGCAATCAAGAAGAGGGCACGGGTTTTCTCGAGCCGGAGGAAAAAAAATGCTCGGTGGGTGGCCGCGCGGCCCTACCACCGTAGCCTTTGGATCCTCCCTCCCTCCGCGCGTGTGGATCGACCGCCGCGGGCGCGGCGCCGTGGCGCACCCGCGCGGCCTCAGCTCTATTTACTCCCCGTGCACCCGCCCACGCCCGACGCCATGTCCCTCGCCTCGCCTCGCCTCGGCCTGGAAGCCCTCGATCGAGCTAGTAGCCTAGTAGCCGATCGATCGATCGATCGCCACACGAGACCGCGCGCGGCACCGAATTGATCACGGGCGCGCGGCACACATGGCGCCCCCGCGACGACGGTGCGCCCCGTCGCTGTTCACATACACTCTCCCCGGCCGGTCGGGGGGGCTCGCTCGCTCGCGCGCTGTTGGGTGCCGGCTGGTCCCGCGCTTCAACGCGCCGCCGCGCCGGAATTCAAGCCGCCTCATCTCATCTGGCCAGGCCAGCATGCAGTGAGTGGGGTGCATGCAGGCAGGCTCCGCGGCCATCCCTCTTCACTGCGCGCCCGCGTGCGCGCACGGGCCGGGTCGTCCCTCGCTGCCGGACGGACGCAGAGTGTACAGTTCACACGGGATATATACGCCTCCGATCCGGCCGCGGCGCCGGACGTCGTGTCGGCCGTTTTTAGATCTCACGGTGAACGTACAAAGATTTACTAGTAGAGTAGCACCGCTGCACCAGAGGTCGCCAGCGAGCGTGTGGCGCCCGGCGGCGTCCGCTGTCTGCGCTCTGCGATCGGCGCGAAAACGGCGTAGCCGCGGCCAACGCCCCCACCACGTCCACACCGCACCACCGGCGTGACGACGGGCGGGGCGACACGTGCGACAGGCCCGCCCAAGCTGATCCGCGGCCCGGGTCTCCGGCATTTCCGGAGGGGGAAACGCCGGCCGCGGGGCTTGGTTTCCTCCCTTTTGGTTCGGAGGACCGGAGTTTGGTGGATGCGATGGCGACGGCCGTGGCCCAAGCTCTCGATCGATCGGCAGGTCGCCGCGCGGTACGCTTGCCGGCGGGAGGCCATGTGGTGGCGGTGGCGGTGGGTGGGTGACCCTCAGCTCGCTCGTCGATCGCTGTCCCGCGATGGTCTCGGCCGCCGGCCAGCTTAGCTGCACGCCATCGCGTCGTAACGGTTTCCTTGGCCGCACGCGCGCGCGCGTTAACTCCGCTGTCCAGGCGGCCGTCCGTCCAGTCCAGCGGTGCGAGAGACGTCGGTTCCACGTCTCGGCGGAGGTCAAACTCGGTCCACACAACACACGTCACACATGACGACACATGCCCGTTTCACCGGCGGCAGTACAAAGTCAACTCTGAGGTAGACCAGTACTCGCTCGGTCCCTTCATGTTAGCATTTCTAGTGTTCAAAATTTTGCTCAAAATATAAGCATTGCTATGGATAAGGACAAAAATAAAGGAGTTGGTGGGTGGGTGGAGAGTTGGTGGATAGTGTAAAACTAGAAAGGCAACGCGGCCTTGCCGCGTGAGGCCAGTGACATTCGTTGATTTGACAATATATTCTTTTTGCCAGTGCGGCGTATGGAGTGGTGGTTGTAAAGTTTGAGGGTGTTTGATTATGTTTGTGTGTTTTGCTAATTTGTGGGAATTGAAGTTTTTTTTTGGTAAAAGTCTGGGGTGTACGGGTGGGTTGTATCAAAGTTAAGTTTTTTTAGGAAATATGGGTCGTATATATTTTTTTGGAAAGGATGGGGACTGACATGTAAAATTTTGTAGGCGGTGGGGTTTAAGGGTGGATTGTTGCGAAGATCGAGGACCTTTTCCGGAAAATCATGGGCTGCAAACATATTTTTCCGGAACCTTAGGGGTGCATATGTAAATATTTTACCGAGAAGTTTAGGGAGTGATGTATAAGATTTCGTAGGCAGTGGATTGTTGCGAAGCTCGAGGACCTTTTCAGAAAATTATGGGTTGCAAATATAATTTTTCTGAATTTCAGGGATTCATAAGTAAAAATCCCTGGACCGTGGGCGCAATTTTGTTAAGCTCAAGGGCCTTTTCGCAGAATGATGGGTTGAAAACATGTTTCCCGAAAGTTTAGGGGTTCATATGAAAAATCCTGGACCGCGGGCACTGTTTTTGGTAAGTTCAAGAGCCTTTTTGCAAAACGATCGATATCTGCCCGATCTGGACCGTTGATTGGGCTGATCCGACGACCGTGGGAGGCCCGCGACGTGGCCACTCTCCCTGCCCACCTTATTGGCCCAGAATACTAGTAATAGATAGATAGATGAGGGTTAGACTGTCTCCAGCAGTTTTCTCCATCTCCACCTGCAAACTTCCCGTATGAGCATAAGAAAGAGAAGGCTACAGTCTCGCAACGGAGGAGGCGTTCGAGCAGAGGATCTGCATCATCTGAGACGGTTGCCTCCCGCGTGTATGCGTCCTTCCACCTCCTTGCCTCCCGCGTGTATGCGTCCTTCCGCCTCCTTGCCTCCCGCGTGTATGCGTCCTTCCGCCTCCCGCCACAACACCTCGCCGTCTTCGCTGAGCAACCTCGAGGAGCGCGTCCGCGAGTACCTCCGCGCGGGCCTCCGGCGCCGGCGAGGGAGACGGGCGAGATGGAGAGAGAAACGAGGGAGATGGCACGGGAGAGAAAATAGTTGGACCTGTGGCGAACTGGCGATGCAGAAGCCCCAGGAATGCAGTTCGACGAAGTGAGAAGCGCATTTTGAAGATGCAAATGCACACACTGCTGGAGGCGTTACAGTAGTGTTTTTTTAGCTCATTTTGGAGATGAGGGTGGAGATGTAGAGACTGCTAGAGTCAGTCTTATAGGAGTCTTTTTACCAACTCAGTTATTTTTTGAGCTTGAATAATAGAAATGGTTATATTCAGGGACTGGAGGAAGTAGTGTGGTTTGCACTCTGCTTGCTACTGTCACTCACCTAACTAGTACACTGATGGTGGATCCCAATCATTTGGGTGGTTGGTCAGCTCTAGGGTTGTTGCAGCCTCGTAAAGGTAAACACAGTAGGAGTAGACCATATCCTCCAAGCCTAAACTAGCTGTAGGCTACAGCCACGTGAGGTTTCGGCGGGGCGTTGCATGGCGTTGCAGCTCGCAGCCGGCCATGGCCAGCAACACAGCGAATCGTCACAAGGCCAAGCAAGAGCGAATCGCCGTGGGGCCTTTGCTTGCTGCCTGCCCTTGAAGCCTCCCTGCGGCGCAGGCAGCTGTAACGATTTGACCTGACGGCCGGTGCTACTAGGCAGCCGTACGGAGGGGGTACTATTATCTCAACTACTCCCTCCGTCCCTAAATATAAGCATTCCTAGCATTCAAACTCAAGAAATAACGGAGCTGGTAAAAGACATCTATACCCCTCATTTTATACTATCCACCAACTCTCCACCCACCCACCAACTCCTTTATTTTTGTCCTTATGCATAGGAATGCTTATATTGTGAGCAAAATTTTGAACTCTAGAAATGCTAACATTAAGGGACGGAGGGAGTACTACGGGCCACGATCCCATGCCGTACGTACGCGCGGCAGCCGCGCTGGGCAGCGGATCGCGCACGGCGCCACCCCCTGATCTTTCCTCAAGTGGGGGTGTAGCGTAATGGCCGGATGGATCTACCGTCAGACAGATCAAGGTGGAGGGGTTTGGTTGGCGTCTCGGAATCCGAGCCAAATTCACGTAGGAAACCCTGCCTGCCTGCTTGGGGTTGGAGATCGAGAAGAATATCTGTACTGGCCCCTAAATTGGCAGCGGGAAGAACCCAAGCACAAGGGCGACCAAGATCCCCTGTTCAAACAAGGGGAAGAAGAACACAAGAGCGCACTACGCGCTGCTCTAGCCTTTTCACCCCCTGTGTCTCGGCGCCTCTCGTTTCTGAGTTTTGGCGATTCGCGATGGGAAAAACATTCGCCAATCACGGCAGGTCTCTGAAGAAGAAGACTTCCGTGGCCCGTCGTCGAGCTTCCTGCTGCTAGCACTATTCCGTTGCACGCGTTTGCACGAGTCCTATGTGTGAAGGTGACAACTGCGTCCGCACCGACGCCGGCGCCGATCGGACCGTTGCGCGCCTGTGCTACAACATCAACATTTGTTGGTACATAAAACTGTATACCACATGGATCGGTAGCAGAGTCGCCAAGTTTCAGACGTTTCCACACGTCTTTGCTAGCTTGCTGTCAGTTCAGTCCCTCCCTCCCTCCATCCATCCATCCATACTGAAGCTGCGTGAGCATCTGAACGCGGAATTCAATCAGTTTCATGCGTCCGCATTTATGGATCTTATCGTTGCTGTTTATGGTTCGTCATACTATATAATTGCTGAACGGACTGAGTGGATCGAAGTTGCTAGTTCTAGTGTATGTGGAGCTGGAAACCGAATGGGTCGGATAATGCATGCTTCGATCAGTAAGTAACCGAGATCTGCAGGTGCAGGGTAGGGTCGTCATGTGTGCTGGAGGCTGTGGAGCATGAGGCGTTGTCCCTCTCTCTTTGAAAATCTTCGAGCAGGAGATGGAGGCCATGTGCCTGCCCCCCCCTGATCCTTCTCTTTTCTTTCGTGTTGGGTTGGTGCTCTGGGTTGGTTGCGCGTCAGCTCCTGTCGTTTTTGGATCCATTAACATTGCGTTAGCTCACCGTTGATCCTTCCTAGTACCACTGACCAGATAAGTCTGCACAGTTTGATAAGGGTTTGACCCCCATTTTCATGAAACCTAGGTTAGGTTCATGCTTTGTGGTTAGTAGTATTGATTCTCGAGAGCTCAGCACATGCGCATGCTCGCAGACAGCAGACGTGCAAAATGAGCAGTATTGCAGTTTCCAAGTTCAAACCTGCACAGATTCGAGTCAAGCAAGCGTTTCAGACGCTCTCGAGGTCGAGTTCAGAGCACGGCTTAATTGGTCGTCGTCAGATAACTTGTGTTCATATGTTTGCTCACTTCGTACTTCACTGCAGTGAGTCCCAGCCCGTCCAGGCAGCAGGCAACAAGCTCTCTTCTCGGTAGTAGTTGATCACCTGGCAGCTTGCAAGTTGGCACCAAGAATCGCTCGAGAGGACCAGGCATTTGGCGCCACCTCCTTGTTGGGTTGGGAGGATTGGAACTTGGCCGAGCGCGAGCAGGGGGGGGAACCTGCCATGGACGACGGAGAGCATCACCTTGCGTTGTCGTGGGAGACTGGGAGTAGTAGGAATTGACCGGTAACCCATGATGCTGATGATCGCGGATCGCCGCCGTGACCTCACCCGGATATCGCCATGACTCGAGTGTTTGCATTGACCCGATGAGCATGACCTGCCCGCAGCCGCAGCGCGCGGCCACCGGCGCCGTCCGCCGGACCACACAGGCCACAGCCGGCACGCGGCTCGAGCCCGTCCGTCCGCTAGCCTGTGACAAGCGCAAGAGCCGCCGCCTGCCTCGCGTCAGTCAGGTTTGGACTTCGGGGTTCGGTGGCTGCTGGCGCCGCCGCACACGTGGTGCGGTTGCTGCTGGCACGTCCGTCGCGCTCGGATGATTGGGCCTCGGGCCGCATTGATGTAACCGTGGGCCTCCTCAGGACCAACACACCAGAGAGAGGAGGTGGGGATGGTGGAAGGCCACCAGCCCAGCCCAGCCCAGCCAAACGTGGCGAGGGTGAAGAAATAAGGAAAAAGTCCATTGACCGCCCCTCAACTATCAGCGAGGTTTGGTTTCAGTCCCTGATCCGGAAAACCGGGTATCCTACGTCCCTCACCTATCCAAACCATCTATTTTTAGGCTCTTGCTGGTTTTGATAGTGGTTTTCGATGACGTGGCAGCGGGCCCCGCATGTTAGCGGGTGGACCCGACAGTCTTTCTTCTCCCACACACCACATTTAATAACCCCCTCCCTCCCACCTAATGTCGCCGGCCTCCGGCTCCTCGGTCCATTTGCCTCCCTCCCCGAACCCCCTCCCGCGGCTCGGTGGCCTCTCTGCGGCGGCGGCCACGCCTCCTCAGCTCCCTTCCCTCTCTCTCCCCCGCGAAGGCCGGCTCGGGGCGGCCTCCTCCGCACCACCGGAGGAGCTTCGTCCACGGCGACCTCGAGGGCGCGGTCGGCGACGCTTCCTTCCTCCCGCGCGCCGCCCTATCCCTCCCTCGCCGGCGCAGGCGTCGCACCTGCTTTCCACAGGAGAGGAGGTTAGAAGAAAGACTGCGGAGCCCATTACTGACATGCGGGGCCCGCTGTCACGTCATTGAAAACCACTGTCAAAACCAACAAGGGACTAAAAGTAGACGGTTTAGATAGTTCAAGGACGTAGGATGCCCTTTTTTCCGGATCAGGGACCGAAACCAAACTTCTTTGCGAGTTGAGGGGCGGTGAAAGGACTTTTTCCCAAGAAATAACAGGTGTTACGGGCGGCCAAATTCTGTTGTGATCATAGAATTGTCGCAGCACAGGATGCACATGATGATGATGATGTGGCTCACCTGGTTCTTGCGGTCAACTCTACTGCTCTCGTCCTGCTCGCCAGCATCTCGTCCTGTTCACACCAGTGATTGGTTTTTTTATGGTCTTCTGGGGCCTACCTACTCAGATTCTTTCCGGCACCAATTGCCACGACCATGTTGCGTCGGGCGCGCAATGTTTTGGTCCCATGTATGCACTACACAGGTTGACAGGCATAGTACTAGTAAATTAACGTCCACCATTTAGAAAGGCATATATATATATTCCTCCTCTGGTCCCAAATTACTATTTACTTTATGTTTTATATTTGTATAGATAATGTTTGTTGTGCATTTAAATAGAGTATATTGGAAGTAGGAGTCCTTAAAAACATCTCCCAAGTACTTGCCAAAGCTAAATTAGTTGAATTTCGGCAACTCGATATCAAAATCACCCCCCCCCCCCCCCCCAACAAGCTCCCCATCCTTCGCCATCCTATGCATAGTACATTATTTGCTTTGTTTGTGACCTACTTCATCATCAAATGTATTTTAAATATAACTTGATGTTTATATATTTACACCATTTTTTTTTGAGAATGGTCAAACGACTTTGTGATCAAAAGTATGGAACGGACGGAGCACTAAAAAGTATATTACCATGATCGAATATTATTTTATTCAACCTCCCATAAAAGGTATCCCTAATATATTTCGATGTGCGATCCAGGAGGCAAGCTTGTTCGCTTTGGAGCCACCACCAAATAAAGATTTTTTCTCACAACAAATCGCCCACCAAGAATCAAACCAAAAGATTTTTTCTCGTGAACAAACCAAAGACTACCATCACCACCAAACAAACGAACATACTTTCATTCCTAGTTGCCACATCCAGAAAATTTAAAATAAAGTCCGGTGTATATTTCGGAAACGAAAAGAAAAATACTACTGCGGTGCAGAGGCTCGTCCTTGCAGACTGCAAACCATAGTAGTTACCTTCGCAGAGAATCCGACCATTTCCGCGCCGAGGCCCGTCCCTTGCGGCGTCTCCTTCTCGCGCATCACCGAGGGCGAGGTGCATCCCCCCACCCCCCCAACACCTCGATTACCAAACACGGGAGCACCAATCCGGCTGTTGATTCGTTGCTGATGCAACTTAAGTAAACAAACCTCCCCAGTTGACGAAAAGGAGCCAGTGCTCGACTGCCGCATACCCCCAACCAGAGCTCTTGTTCTTGGACTCTTGCTGCCGCTACCCCCAATCCCCACTCTGGTTCCACGCATCATCGCAGGGTGAGGCTTTTAGGACGGAAGGCAGCGCGTCTCCCTGGAGCCGCAAATAAGCTGTAAGCAGCGCTTGCTTTGCCATCCTTCCAGTCTTCCCTAGGAGCTGTGTAGATCACAGATCTCGCCGGTCAGTTGCTCGTCCATGTTCTCCAATCGCTTTGTAGGGTAAATCTCATTCTTTTTTTTTTCTCTCTTTTCGAATTACTTGTCTGCAAAAAAACATGGGATTCAAATGCTCTGTTCCATCATCATCCATCATCATCTTTTCTTTGTCATTTGTAGTTCTCTAAGCGGAATTGTTGTGTTCTAGAGGGGAATAAAGAGTTACAGTAGAGGTGGGATTGAGATTCGTGTACCATAAGTGATTGCGACACAGATATGCTTTCTTGCGGAAAGAAGCTTCAAGGCATGATGATGGACCCTGCTTCTCGTGATAATATTGATTTTGGTGACCAGTTGTCCGCCCCAAATCCGCCGACCCCTCACATGATTAATTTCTCCCTCCAACAACAGTCACAAGTTCAATATTTCCCGCAATATGGATTCCACAGCCACAACCCTCCTGTGAGTTCCCATCCATCACCACCCTGGGTCATGCTTGGTTGCTCCACACCGAGTCCAGCATCAACAACCACAACAGAGGTGGACAGCGCTGAGGAATTGTCTGAGACTGCTGCCGATGATGCGGTCCTTGCATATATCAATCAGTTTCTTCTTGAAGATGAGGATGACGAATCCTATCCTGTTAGCAGTGCATCTGTGGAGGATTCAGCCCTCCTCGCTGTTGAGAAACCCTTTGTTGACATTCTTAAGTCTGCTAAGCCTATCACGGCACAAGCCTACGAAGTGAAATCTTGGATGACTGACGATTGTGAGTCCACTGGAAGTGGAGGATTTCGTGATGTTGTCATAAGTAATCAGAACTCTTCCCAATTACTGAGTCAGATGGTGGTGGAATGTTCAGTTGGTGCCGCTCATAAAGGTCGGAAGAACCCACCTGATGATGGTCTGGAGATGGAGGAGAGGAAAAGCAAACAATCGGCATTGTGCGATGAGGAGACTGTCAGAGAGATGTTTGACAAAGTCCTTTTGTGTACTGATGCAAATTGTGAGTTCAGCTCACCAGTGCCAGCTGAAGCACAAATCAATGGCAGATATGTGAAAGGATCGGGCAATAAAAGAGGCAGAAGGAAGGGAAGATCTGGTACTAATCCAGAAGAGGAGGCAGTCGATCTCACAACCCTACTCATGCACTGTGCCCAGGCCGCAGCTATTGATGATCACCGGAACGCGAATGAATTGCTGAAACAGATTCGGAAGCATTCTTCTTCTACTGGAGATGCTGGTCAGAGATTGGCGCACTACTTCGCTAATGGGCTTGAGGCTCGCCTAGCTGGCACTGGTAGCAGCATCTACCGTTCACTTACTTCAAAGAGAACTTCTGCTGGTGAAATGTTGAGAGCATTCGGCTTATATGTTAAGGCATGCTCATTTAGGTTGATATCGCACTACGTTGCAAATGCGACCATCTTGAATGCTTCTAATAGTTCAGCAAGGTTGCATATTATTGACTACGGGATACTGTACGGTTTTCAATGGCCAGTCCTCATGCAGTATCTCTCGAAGAGATGTGGTGGCCCCCCAAGCCTTAGAATCACTGGTATTGATTTCCCCCTACCAGGATTCCGACCTGCAGAGCGTGTAGAGGCAACAGGGCGACGGTTACATGAGTATGCCCGTATGTTCAACATTCCCTTCGAATATCAAGCTATTGCTGCGAAGTGGGATACCATCCAAGTTGAAGATCTCAAGATAAAAAGCGATGAGTATCTCGTCATCAACTGCCTTCACCGAATGAGGAACATGATGGACGAGACAGTAACGGATGATAGCCCCAGAACAAGGGTTTTGAACACAATCAGAAAGTTGAATCCCCATTTGTTTGTTCATGGTATTGTCAATGGTACTTATAATGCACCCTTCTTCGTGACACGGTTCAAGGAGGCTATGTTTTTTTTCTCTTCAATCTTCGATATGCTTGAAGCAAATGCCTCGCGGATGGATGAACATAGGCTACTGATAGAAAGTGAATTCTTTGGACGGGAAGCTCTTAATGTGATTGCCTGTGAGGGCACAGAGAGGATTGAAAGGCCGGAGACCTACAAACAGTGGCAAATGAGGCACCTCAGGGCAGGCTTTAGGCAGCTACGCCTGAATGAAGAGATAATGAAGAGAGCAAGATACAAGGTGAGCAAGAGGTACCACAGGGATTTCCTGGTTGACGAAGACAATAAGTGGATGCTACAAGGTTGGAAGGGCCGAATCATATTTGCTCTTTCAGCATGGACTAGCTAGACCTGTAAATATTATTACTGGGCTCAGCTGACATTTTCTATGAATTTATTATTTTTCATCATTTCATTTTGTTGTATGATGTTTATGTTGATGAGTTCTGGCCCTTCTCCTGAAGCCAAGATTTTGATATTTTAATTGACCGCAATAAAAGCCAGTTGGCGTCTGCATAATCTGTGCAATGAAGTAACAGGTTCTTCCTATCATATAATGCAAGACACTTATTTTATTCATCGAGTCAGTAGCACCAATAAAATCCATTCGCTATTTGCTTTCGTTCCTTTGATGCATTTATGTGCAGATTTAACAGTTCATCATGTATACTGTTTATGTTAGTGAATTGTAGCGTTTTTTCTGGTAGCAAATATGTTGGAGCTCAAGCTGACTGGAATAGATACAGCCTGTAAGGCCATACCCCACCACATTCGTGAAGTAGTGTTATAGGACTCTCTTCCTCTTCTATCATAGAGAATACAGATCTTTTGTTCATTGAATCGCAAGTAAATCATTTTCCATTGTTTGCTCTCTTGCTTTAGTAAAACATTTTTGCGTCATGAGATAGTCACCAGCAACACAGGAATTTTATGAAGCTTTGCTTTTCAATTAACTGAATAACTGCCTAGTTCTGAGCCAGAAGTTTTGTGATGGCTTCAATGAATCAGCTGGATGACCGAGAAGTTGATCCAAAAGTAGGCACCAAAATTGCAGACAGAACATACTGGTATGTCTTACTATCGTCATTCAAAGCCACAGGGAAAGTTGCAACTGACGAACCTAAGCAGATGTACCAGCTGTGCCTGAATAAATTGTTCTGTGGCATTTATGAAAACTGCCACGCCTGATTAAGTTGGATGATTGGTATAATACAGCATACACAGAGGCAATGGCAACTAGAAAGAGCCCTCTAACTACAACAGCATATCTTAGAATAAGGCATCGATTCCTTTCAGCCGTTTTGACAATGTCACCCAAATTACAGCTCCCTCGCACACAAGTTACTTAGCTTTATATATCTAGTACAAGTCCACAAGTGATGGAATGCAACAGCATGGAAACCTAGAATTGCTTGTGGGGCTTTAGGCTTCTCAGCGGGTCAGTCAAAACCTTGCAGTAATCTGGGAGAACAGTGCCCGGAAGTCCTTCGTTGGTGTGCCCACACCTTCAGGCTTTGAAGCCAAATCAAATGCCTTGAGCTTTGCCTCTTCATACTGCAGAGCCTATTATCAGGTAAAAAAGTTTTAAGATCAGAATTGTTGTCTGACCATGGCCATGGCCAATTTTAACCTCGTTCTTTCAGTCAGATCTGTAGAGATTACCTGAACACAAACTTCAGCCACATCAGCTCTAGGAATGGACTTTGTGTCAGTCTGGAGAAGTTCATCATCTTTGCCAACAACTAACTCCCTCACTCCTCCATCTTTGTCTTGCAAACCTCCAGGCCTAAAATACCAGAGTCGACATCAATACTGACTATTTTCTTTTGTATTGTTCCATGATTAAATCTTTACACAACAATGCTACATGACGAGATTTCAGAAAACAAAGGCTAGCATTTTGTTCCACACATCCAGACAAATGCCTCTCTGGAAATACAACACATCTGAGAGAAATATACTGAAATGAGGCTAACACAACTACTTGCAAAAGGATTTTGTTTCGATCTAGATGCACCATGTACCTTATAATTGTATAAGGGACTCCACTGTCCGCCAAATACTGTTCTGCCTTGCGCTTCCATACCTACAGCAAACATACGCAATAACTAAGGTACTCACGTTTATAATAAGTTGGTTCAAGTGAGATTGGAAAGCAGTTATCTAGGAAAATAATCAAATTCCAACTTACCAGTATGTTGCCATTACCAAGGCTGTTCAATGGATGGTTAGGATTTGTGCCCCCCATGGATCCCACCAACACTATATGCTTAACTCCAGCAGCTTTGGCTGTCAGCACAGGGAATCCACTTAACAAACATCTATGGTGACTTATTATGTGCCAAACAACAATACACTGAGCCATAAAGCAGAATGATCATTATGCTCACCAGCATCAATCTGATTCTTTTGGCCAATCCAATCCACCTAAAGCAAATCCAAAGCCAATGTTATCACAAGTCACAAATGGATGAAAAACTCTATGAATGCACAAGATCATGTGATATGGGAGAAAGATTCTGTCAATGAACCTGCTCAGGGTACATTCCATCTTCATAGTAGAACTCAGGTCTCCCGCCTTTGCTAGGGTCGAAACCCGGTTTCATCTTCGGGACGGCACTTGTGAGGATTACGAGAGCATCAGCACCCTGAACAGCAGGCGCTATATGATCTGCATCCCTTATATCAGCAATGTAAACGTCATCTGCTCCCCCAATTTTCTGTTTGCTCTCCTCTGTCCTCACTAGGCCCCTTGCGATAAATTGCTCGGATCTCTCTTTCAGCTTGGTGTACACAATATGGCCTAACATCATGTAATTGCAGTGTGAGCATAGAGCGCAAAGGGGGCAAAAAAAATAGAGTTGCAGAAATCGCTACACACCTACTGCAACTTTACTAGCAAAACTATATCTATGAGGCTTTGATGGGTAAACCATAAGCGAAGGCATTCTCATTTCGGTCCAAAATTCCCACACGCTAGCCAACAAAAATTCCCCCCATCAGGTAGTATCATCATCAGCCATGACCAACAGGCGAATTGGCAGAACATCTCTCTTGTTCTTCACTAACGGAGTTGGCGGGGGAGGTAGAGCTACCTGTGCGGCCACCGGCGCCGGTGACGAGGACGGTTGGACGGGGCGCGGCCGATTCCGCCATGACCTCCGCTCGCGGCGACTCGATTCGTGCAGTTCGGTGCTGTCGATAACCGCAGTGGCCGGTGGGTTTGAGCCTTTCAGAACCGTCTAGAAAGAAGGTCTTGCGATCCGATGGATGATGATGGATGGGGTCGCGCGGCGCGGAGGGCGTCCACGTCACCTATTTTCCGGGTGCGAAGGCCCAAGGGAGGCCCAACCCAACACGGACCAGCCCATCATGTGAACGGGCTAATTCCTCTAATCTGCAAGAAAAAGGAAAAAAGGGAAGGAAAGAAAGAGGACGGGCTAAAACCCTAGCGACCCCCCCTTCGTCGCCGTCGCCGTCGGACGAGGTCGCCATGAGCGCCGCCGGGGGCACCGCCGACTTCTTCTACCGCGAGTCGCAGCGGCTGGGCTATGTGGCCCGCTCCGCGCTTAAGGTCAGCTCCCGCGCTCTCCCTGTGGCTCTCTCCTCCCGTGTCATTCATGCCCACTGAACGGGTGCTTGCTGCCGCAGCTGATCCAGATGCAGAAGCAACACAGGCTCATCACCCCGGGCGCCGCCGTGCTCGACCTCGGCTGCGCCCCCGGCGCGTGGCTCCAGGTGACGATCCCTTCACTCTTCCTCGTCTCCTCGAGCTCTCGGTATCTCTGTATGTGATCAGTCCTCATTTCCAATGTGCAATTAACCTGCCCGGTGGTTGCTTCCTGCAGGTGGCGTGCCAGAATCTGGGTCCACTCGAGAAGGGCGGTGTTGTCGTCGGTGTCGATGTTAAGGTCAGTGGGGGTTGAATTGTTGTTCGTCAGTGCGATGGATTATTTGATGGATGGGGCGGTCGGTCTGATTCGATGACTCCCTTGTTGCAGAGCAGAAGGTGAAGGTCCCCTCTGCTCACTGCGACTCGCGGGTCAGGACGGTCTGTGCAGATGTCATGACTCTGATGAAGCAGCAGGCTCGCGCAATGTCGCCACAGGTTCGATTGTTTGCTTGCTTATCCACTTCACCTAGTCTGGAACACTGGCTGCACCAATGAATGGTGTCATGCTTGCATATTGCTCAATTAAGTTTTAATTGGACAGAAATCTGAGGCAATCTTTCAGTTTGTCAAAGTGATGTTAGCGCTTAGGTTAGATATATAATAATGTTTCATAGTTGGAAAGACAAGGGTTTCTAGACTTTCAGAAGGATTCAAAGAGGCAATGTACTATATGGAGTAGGAACTAGAGATGCAAGAAATTGATAATCTGAATATTGAACATAGATCATACTGTGATGTTGGCACTTATGTAGTTATTCAGTGTTTAGTCCCGAAATAAAAAGCATGATTATTGTTATAATGAGAGCATTATCATTTTGAGTGAGCTCACTTGTTTTTGTTCAGTCCTCCTCTGTATGGCGTACATCAATCAAGCCAAACATCTGTCCTTTGTACCCTGTGGTACTGCTCTTAGGAGGATTCGTCAATTGCAAAGCCAAACCCCCCCCCCCCCCCCCTTTTTTATTATAAGACCAAATCAAGGATTTCAGTTTGTATGTGTCCTGTGGAATTGTAATCATTGCTAATTGTTGTTGATTAATGGATTTTATCCTCTTCTACAGGAACGAGGATTCTCTGTGATATTGTCCGACATGTGTCCAAAAATTTCAGGGATCACAACCAAAGACGAAGCTATATCTTGTGAATTGGGCATGCGTGCTCTCTCTTTGGCGATAGGGAAGATAAAACTAAAAGAATCTGATTACAGTGATACTATAGAAAAGTATCTGAGCTGTACTGATCCTGATCCCGACGAGGATGGCGTTCTTCGCCGCGGAGGCAACCTAGTACTCAAGTTTCTCGAGAACGAGGACGTATCAGGTTAACACAAGTTCTGACCACTATCTGATTTGAGAAGTGCTCATGTGCCCTTCCACTTCCATTATTATGTGACTTGAGAAGTGCCTCGCCCCTGCTATAACTGAATTCAACTGTTTGTTGTTGCGTCGGTGCAGGGTTTGGCAAGTTTTGTAAAGTGAAGTTCAAGAAAGTATCATTGCTGAGACCCAAAGCGACCCGACCGAGCTCGAGGGAGATCTACATGATCTGCGAAGGTTTGCGGTAGAAAGGAGTGTGCATCACAAGGCAAGTGGTGACTCCAAGCCACGGCAATTCAGCCCCCTTGAGTTGGGGCAATCGTTCTGGTTGCAAACTGGCAATGGGATACTCCTAGTACATCTGTTCTGATCCTTCAGGGGCAAGATGCCTCAAGGCTTTGCTAGTTGTGTAATAACTGTAACGAAATTAAACTATTAGTTTGTTCTAGGAATACTATGAACCGTGAGATCCTTGCTTTTTATCGGCACCAGCTTGTTGCGCAATTTGTTTCTTCTCCGATTTTAGTCTCACAACCGATGTTTCCAGGACCTCGTGACCTGGGGCAAAAAATAAAAATAAAAATTAAAACGTTCTCGGCCCTTTGAACAGCAACGGAAGAGGCGCGCGCGCCAGAAGTTTCTACCCTCCACTCATGTCACAGAAGATGCAGTGCCACGTAGGCACGGGCGTGCCACGCTGGCTGCAACCTTTCTGTTGGCCAGCAATGGGCTGGCTCCACGTGCCGCGCCTCCCTACCACAACCTGGTCTGCCGGACCGAGGCCCACGTACCGAAGTGATATGCTCGAGACCGAACCATTTTCTAGTCTATCCTTTCCTTTAAGCACGACCCCACTTAACCTGGGATCCACTGCGATTAGGATACCAGCCTTTTTCGACTCCTTTCAGTGATGCTAGCTTCCTTCCAATTCCTTGAAAAGCAGGGATTTCCTTCACTTTAAAATCTTCTTTTTATCTATCAAAGTCTTGCTGCCTTTTACCGATTCACACTGTAGAAAAACAACTCGACTCCATAAGCAAAGTACGTGGGAGTATTAGTAAGAAAACAAAAAAAACTGAAAGTTCCAAACAAGTTTTACTAGTCCTCTCTGTCTTGAGTAATCAAAGGGTCTTGTTCTTGTTCCCACGGTGGGAGCGGCACAAGGAATCCGGACGGACGACGGCACGGCAGCTCTAGACCATTCCGCCACTTTCGACCGACGCGTTTCCCGCGCACTGGTCAGTCGGTGACACGTAACTCTCCCGGCCACCCCCGCCACCTCCCGCACAAAGCGCTCGCCTACCAGCACCCAACTGACGGCTGGGTCCCGACCAGCTCGTCCCCCACAAGTCATGCTCCGATCGAAGAGGAGAGCGCCCCCGTCACCGCCACCGCCATGCCGCTGGACTCCACTTCGTTCGCGGCTTCGCGCGCGTTGCTGCTGCTGGCTGCTGCTGCTGCTGCGTCACATCCCAGTCCACCGCTATATTTACCCCCTCCCTCCACCAAGCTCACTTGCATTGCATCGCTATCACCACCAATTCACCCACCATTCACCACCACTGCTTGCTTGCTCTCTGCTCGATCTGTTCTGCTGAGTTTGCGAGGAGGAGGAGGGGAGACGAGCAACTGTTCAAATCATCCCAGGAGAGAGCGTGCGTGCGTGCGTGACTGAGTGATAGATAGATAGTATGGGAATGGAGGTCGAGTGCCACGGCGGCGTCGGCGAGGAGACGGTGGCGGCGGCGGCGGAGGAGGAGGAGGGGTGGCAGACGCCGAGGCGCGAGGACTGCCGCATCCCCGTGGTGCCGCCGTGCCCGGCGGCGCCGCCGAGGAAGAAGGCCGTGGCGATGCCGGAGGTCGCCGGGGGCAGCGGCAAGCGCCGCCGGCAGCCGCCCAAGGGCGGCTACTTCCAGCCGCCGGACCTCGAATCCCTGTTCGTGCTCGCGCCGCCGCGGAGGCAGGCGGCCTCCAGCTGCGCGTGATGATTTCTCGCACGCGCGTGCCGGCGCGCGCGTTGGTGATGTTCCGGCCGCGCCCGTGCGGTTCGAGAACAACTCAGCGACAGGTAGCTACCGTATGTAGGCCGTAGGGATGCAGTGGCAGCGGCACATCTTGCTGCTTCTTGTTTTCGTTTTGGTGGAGAACAAGGGTGCAGGCATTTCTTGCTGTGCTTTTGTGTGTGTGTGTGCGTGGACGAATGGTTTGCAGCGCAGTTCTTTGGTGGGCGGTTTGTTGTGAGAGAAAGATCTTTACTTGGTGGTGGCTGATAAGCCAAGCGAACATGGCGTTGGTGGAACTAGACGAACTGGTAGTGTGCAATCTGTCTACGTGTATATGTAAGGGTTATCAGTTATGTAAATGTTCACGGCAAGTCCTCGAGCCATTGGAGGGTCTTGTTACTACTCCTTGAGATCTTCCTCTCCCAGACGCTGAGACGCAGCTGGGTTTTGCTGGCGATTGTAGGCTAGCACGGAGTCCTAAAAGCTGCACAAATTTGTGGTACAAAGTCCCATGTGTGGGATATGCTATTGCGAAAGGGGCTGCAGTCTAGTGGTTACAATTTCTCAAGATTAGGGTCTGTAACCTAGTGGTTACAAGAGCCCGGTAGCACTTCAGGGATTGCCTGTGGGAGATTAGGGTCTGTAACCTAGTGGTTACAAGAGCCCGGTAGCACTTTAGGGATTGCCCGTGGGAGCAAATTACTCAGGATTTAACGATGTCTGTGCTTTCAGTGGTAGACGAGAATTTCTCAGGATTTAACGACGTTTGTGCTTTCAGTGGCAAACGACGTAGGAATCTCGACAGCGAGACGCATGTGGTGACTTCGTCAATCTTGAGGATTTGCCGGCACAGACTTCGTAGGATGAGTGTGCGTGCGTTATGAGTGTCTCCGACATACTGTGTAATTCGGAAAAAAATACTCCTCCTTCCAAAATATTTGCACCTTTTGACTTCTGTGCTTCACATTTGACCTTTCGTCTTATTTAAAAAAATTATGAAAATATTGTTTACTTTGCTATGCTATGGTTTATCATCATATATATGTCAAGTATATCATAATTATTTTACATTTTTACAATTTTTTATAGGACGAATGGTCAAATATGAATCGCATAAGTCAAAAGGTGCAAATATTTTACGACCAACGGTGTATACTATTGCTGTGACGAATTTGTTTTACGAACGTGAACGTTCCAGGAGGCGGCTGCTGTGTTCACTGTTCAGCTCAGACTGAATCGCCATAGCTCGAGAAGAATCGGTCCAAACAGACGGACCACAGGGTATGGTCCATGTAAGACGTGCAAAATATGGGCCGTATATCATGTTTTTTTTTATAAATTCGAAAGAAGACAAAATTTATATGAAAATGTAGCTTTATCGAGATGTACAACTTTTCAATTCAAAGGTTTTTCATTTGGAGTTTTAAGTGAACCTGTGCGTGTGAGGCAAGCCCGGTTCCGGAGCGAACAAAATTGGCACGGAGAGTACTTTTAAAATTTGTATCTCAAATGCAAATAAAAGCTTTATGAAAATTGTAATATTCAATGAAAGAGTTACGACTGTAATTTATATTTTTATCGTTCGAAATCATTTTGATGCAGATTTTTTTCGCTCGGCAATATATCTTCAAAAAGTTTATAACGTTTTCAAATAAATTCAAATGGAGCTAAACTCTATATCGCAATTGTGTATCTCGACGAGATACAACTTTCTAGTTCAAACCATGTCTATTTGAATTCATGTTGATACTCAAATAATATATATAATGTCTAGATTTAAAATTTAAACTTTAGATATTTGGTAGTAATTGATTATTTGAACCTCAATATGATTTCAAATGAAAAAAATTGAATTAGCAGATCTCAATGAAAATCATAGTTTTTATATAAAATTTATCTCCACCCAAACTCATAAAAAGTTATTATTTTTTGAAAACGGTCTGACCCCTACTATTGTCGTTTGAAACAAGGTTGGGAGTGTTACAATACCCGTATTAGGGTTACTGGTCACTATCGCCATTTCACATGGTAGTAGGGGCATCCGACATTTTAAATGACTGATAAGGTTATAGCTTTTGAAAAAAAGATCGAGCTATATGTTTTTTAAAAAATCGTAAAAAAATTAAAAATAAAAATCCGTATCTTAGCGGGTTTTTTTTTGAGGCTACCGCTGGAGTTGCTCTGAGTGAACCTGTGCATGTGAGGCAAGCCCGGTTCCCGAGTGAATAAAATTAAGACGGAGGGGGTACTTTTAAAGGTTATATGAAAATTGTATCTCAAATGCAAATAAAAGTTTTATGAAAATTGTAGTTTTCATTGAAAAGTTACAACTTTGTAGTTTATACTTATATCGTTTGAAATCATTTCAATGCACAACTAATCTAAAATATGTTCAGATCTAAATTTTGACAAGATTTTTTTCGCTCAACAATATATCTTCAAAAAGTTTATAACGTTTTCAAATAAATTCGGATGGAGCTAAACTCTATATCGCAAATTGTGTATCTCGATGAGTATACAACTTTCTAGCTCAAACCATGTCTATTGAAATCATTTTGATACTCAAATAATTTACGTAATGTTTAGATTTAAAATTTAGATATTTGGTAGTAATAGATTATTTGAACCTCAATGTGATTTCAAATAAAGAATTAAATTAGTAGATCTCGAGGAAAATCATAGTTTTTATATAAAATTTATCTCCGTCCGAGCTTATAAAAGTTATTATTTTTTGAATTGCTAGTGTCGTTTGAAACAGCAGTGGGGAGTGCTATAATACCCGTCGTAGGGTTACTAGTCACTATCGCCGTTTCACATGGTAGTAGGCCTGTTGTTTTTATCCACTATCCACATTCAAATCCACACCCATCTCAAATGTGGAGGGTATGGGTAGAAAATAATTATCCATTGAAGAAATGGGTAGGGTGGGTGTGGGGAGGGTACAAATAATCCATTGGGTATGTATATAATCTAGTACAAAACTAATTATCCATTGGGTATGGGTGGGATTGGGGAGGGTAAGAAGTGGATAATAATTATTTGGATTTGGGTATGAGCAACAGTGGATTTATCCATACCCTCCCCAGTGGCAGGCTGACATGGTAGTAGGGGCAACCGCCATTGATCCCTACCGCCATTTGAAACCACGGCATCGCTTTTGCCAAAAAAACAAAATTATTGAGCTATATATTCTTGAAAAATCGTAAAAAAAAAATAAAAACCCGTATCTTAGCTATTGTTGAGGAAGCCCACTCCTCGGATGGGCCGAGAGTAACCAAACGCTCGCTCAAGTGTTTTGCGGCCCATAGACGTTGTGGTGGAGAGAGAAGACGACCAGCCGCGGCCGCGCACACCGCAGCAGGTTCGGGAGGACTCTGGAATCCGCCGCCGCCGCCGCATCAACACGACGCCACGACTGACGCCGGGGAGCCGCCCCCCGGCCTCCCGCCGCCGCTTCCACAGACCACACCCCATAAAAGGCGGAGGAAGTTCCACCTTGCCGCGAACAGCCCCCCCCCCCCCCCCCCCCCCCCATACCGATCTCGCCTGAAGCGATCGCCTTTCCCTGCTCATCTCGCTCGCCCCCATCGTGCGCAACAGCAGCAGCAGCGGAACGGAGATGGCGAAGGACGGCGGCCCCGACTGGAACGGCCTGCTCAAGTGGAGCCTCGCCCACGGCGACGGCACCAACCCGCCGCGCGCTCTCAGGTCTTCTCCTCGCGTCTCGGGATCCCGTACTACTTCCTCCCCCTTTTTCGCTCCTCCGGTGACAAAACCCTAATGGGATGATTGGTGTTAACTGTTCATTAGCTTATACCTTTTTACTGTCTTACATACATACTCTGCAACAAATCGTTAGTGTTCAAACTTCATGTGCTCAGTTACTACTCCTGATTCAGTGTTCGTTCTGTTGCAACAGATTGTAATTTTAGTATGCTTTAGGAACTCAGATAAGATGTGCATGGCTTATATCCTTTTCCTGATTCGTGCTGCTTGCCAAAATTACCATACTTAGTGCAATACTCTAATTGAAGTGTGAGTTATGTTTTGTATGTGTACTCATTCAGTTGCTTGATCAGAGTTTGACACAGCATTAGGGGTGAAAAATAACAAAATGGGATTGTGATCAAATGTTCATGTTGTTCATACTTTCATTTTATTATTCTGTTCTGCAGTGAGGAAGACAGAAAATGGTTCATGGAGGCCATGCAAGCCAACACGATTGATGTAGTCAAGAGGATGAAGGAGATCACTCAGGTGATGAAAACTCCAGAAGATGTCTTAGAATCACAGGGTGTGACCCCAGAGAACATTGAAGGTACCGTGCTGGAGCATTCCATGCTAATTCCGAAGTCGATTCATTCTTGTTACAGACAAGAGGCTCGGCCTAGTGTTTTGAATTACTGCTATGTTTATATGTTCAGCAACCTGTTGTAGAGGTCTGTAGACTCTTCTTAGTCTAATACCTAGGAACCTGGGTATTTAACGCATCAGCATGCGTGCAACTCTATTCTTAGTATCTGCTGGCGGGGCATTTTGTATGCTTATAGAAGGATGTTGAAACACGATAAGCAAGTACTACGTGTGATTGTAACATTTAGGCTAACTTATACGCCAAACGATTTTTATAGGGTGAAAATCGCAGGTCACAGAAGTTAGCAGTTATATGTCGTTCATTTGCGTACAGACTTCTCAGTTGCAGGCTATATGAGAAATTAATGACTGATGATGTACGTCAGGTTGTTATTTCTGGAATAATAATTTGCTTGCTATATTTTCAGATATGTTGGATGAGCTACAAGAGCATGTTGAATCTATTGACATGGCAAATGGTAAGAATCATAGTTGAAATCAATCTCTTCCTTGTAAATGCTTGATCTAGCTATTATTCTGCATGGTTCCTGATAAATCATTTACAATTACCCAAACAGATCTACATTCTATTGGTGGGTTAGATCCTCTACTTGGTTACTTGAAGAATTCACATGCTGGCATCCGAGCAAAGGCTGCAGAAGTTGTGAGCACAATTGTGCAGAACAATCCCAAGAGTCAGCAACTTGTAATGGAATCCAATGGACTGGAACCCCTGTTGACAAACTTCAAATCAGATCCAAGTACAAGTGCACGCACGAAAGCC
The DNA here is from genome assembly GCA_947561735.1 of Cenchrus americanus. NCBI lineage: Eukaryota > Viridiplantae > Streptophyta > Magnoliopsida > Poales > Poaceae > Cenchrus > Cenchrus americanus. Next base: position 2,473,306 of record OX387240.1, on the reverse strand, counting down.
TTAGGAGCCATATCCTGTAAGTGGCTCTGTACCGTAGTAGTACAAACCTTTGATAGACTCTGCAGTAAATTGCACACAATCCATGCTAACATACATTTGTGTTTTGCAGCTCTGATTCGTCATAACCAGCCTGGAATATCTGCATTTCGTCTGGGCAATGGTTATGCTGGACTCAAGGATGCTCTTGGTTCTGATGATGCCAGACTCCAGAGGTATGTCGGTGGAACTAGGAGAGCAGTAATACCATCATTTCATAGGACTTGCAATTTGGTTGCCGTGACATCTTCTTAAACAGTGTCTTAGTATTGATCTGACAGGGCAGTAGCAAAGGATTATTCTCAAGTCCATAGGGACCCAATCAACAAGCAACCACATACTAACAGAACCATATTACCATATCAAGATACTGTGCTCATGCGGTATTTAAATTTTCTTTTTTGTGACGGTAATGCGCAATCAATGAGAGTCTGGAGCCATTTTATCAATTTTGCCTACCTTTAGATCAATTTTCCTTTGGCATTGGTTGAAATTCCACTGCTTGTACCATTATTCAACTGCAAGGCTAATGACATCTGCTGTATTGTTGCAGGAAAGCTCTCAATCTCACACAGTATCTGCTGCACAACAACAAAGGTGACAGGAACATAGCTACAGAGCTTGGTCTTCCAAAGCTGATGATGCACCTCGCATCCAGCGATGATTCCTTGGTGCGTGAAGCTGCGTTAAGTGGTCTCCTCGAGTTGGCACAGGACAAGACGTCTGGTAACACTCTACCCGACCAAGACAAGCTGAAAGACATCCTCAAGAGCCGAATCGAAGGGATCAGCGCGATGGGCACCGATGACCTCCATGCTGCTCGCGAGGAGCGGCAGCTGGTGGACGCACTCTGGAAGGAGTGCTACAATGAGCCCTCCTCCCTGAGGGAGAAGGGCCTCGTGGTGCTCCCTGGAGAGGACGCGCCCCAACAGCCCCCACCGGACGTCGCCGGGAAGATGTTTGAGCCGCCGCTTCGCGCCTGGGCAGCTGCAAGACCTGCACCTAAAGATGATTCGGATACCGGCAGCGAGAAGAAGGATGCCCCGCCGTTGATGCTTGGCCCTGGACCATCTTCCAGCTCCAATTCTTAAGACTTGGTCACGGTGGTGGAAGGCTAAAATAGCAGACCTGATGAAGTCTTTGACTTGTGCAAACTCCTGTAATCGTATTCTGATGATGGGATGGTCTGCATTTTGTTTCAGGGTATGGTTTGTGTTAGGCTGTTGGTACACTTGTATGCTCTTAAAATTAATGCTACTTGTGAATTCTCTCTGCACGAGGGTTTCGAATTCTGATGCTTTTAAATTTTAATCGGATTGTTCTGTTGCGGTTACACGATGTTGAGAGTTGAGATGTCGGAGAAGTTCTCACGCTTTTCAGTTCAAGGATGGCCGTCCGATGTGCCCCGATTCCTGCTTGGCCCGTTCAGTAGAGGAGGCTCGCGGCGAGAGCCATTCGAAAGAAAACAAATCCAGCTATCTTCCCCGGTCGCCCGGCTGCGCCATGGCGCTGCAACTGCAGGCTGCCACTCCGCGTCCCCTCCCGCTCTCCTCCCCCAGCAGCCGTCCTGTCCCACCGCAGCCGCCGCCTCCCCTCGTTCGACTGGCTGTTGCCTCCTCCCCCTCCCCCTCGTACCCCGCTGCGCGCCTCTCCTGTCTCGGCCCCGCGCCTCGCCGGCGGCGGGTGATGGTGCGGGCGCGCGCTGGGGCCGCCGGCGGCGGCGGCGCCGGGCGGAGGGAGTCCCCGTACGAGGTGCTCGGCGTGTCGCCGTCGGCGGCGCCGAACGAGATCAAGCGCGCGTACCGCCGCCTCGCGCTCAAGTACCACCCGGACGTCAACAAGGAGGTGCGTGTGGCGACTGGCGACCCGACCGCCGCCGCCGCCGCCGCCGCTTGTCCGCGCTCTTATCCATTCGCATTGCGTTTCATTCACCTCTGCGCGAATTCTGGTTGTGACTCTTCTTACCGCTAGCTTCCCGCCCGGGATTTTGTCGATGCAGCCCAATGCTCAGGAGAGGTTTCTGCGGATCAAGCACGCTTACAACACACTGATGAACTCAGAGAGCCGATCCAAGTACGCGAGCAGCAGCTCAGATTCGTCGTGGTCGTCCTCCTATAGCTCCAGAGAGAGCAGCAAACCAACTGCCGAAGAAGAGCCATTCTATGGGTTTGGTACTGAATTCTCATGTCACCTCTAGTGGTTGTCATGTGGAGATATATATAGGACTTGTAGTTTGGTTCAACAAAATGTTTTCACCCCACCGAAACTTAAGACCATGGTGTTTGTGCCTTTTTTTTGCAGCGGAATTCCTTAAAGATCTGCAAACAGAATTTCAGAACTGGGAAGCTGGTTTGAATTCAGATCAGAAACCTAAAAGTCTTTGGGAAGAATTAGCAGTAAGTTCCCTGTATTCCATAATTTATGATTGTAACAAGTATTCTTGTTGAGAATCACCGGGCAATTATTTTGGATAGATAATTCTGTAGCTACTAGCTGTGCCTTTGGGGAAATGTCATGTAAACCATCTGTTGCATTCTGCTCAATCAGGCAATTGGTGAGGAATTCGTGGAATTTCTGGAAAATGAACTGAAGATTGATGACTCCAGCCCCAAGGATGGCACTGGGAATGATCCATACACACAATTTGGAGGGCAAGGAAAAAACGCCAAGGATAACAAGACAGCAACAAACAACTTCGACGATGGTGTTTCTGAAATAGAGGCTGCCCTTGAAAAGCTGAAGAAAGAACTTGGACTTGGTTAGACCATTGTTGTTCTTACTGACTTGATGTTATACAATATTTCTTGTATGTATTCGATCTGTTGGTGATAATAGCTAGTCACTGGGATATAGTCGAAGGTTTATGAGCTTATACAAGCAGCTTTCATAACATTTTCTGGTTTCTACAAGGGCAGTTGTTTGGAAAGTCCAATGGCAAAAAATTTATTGCCTTCAAAGTTTAGAGTAAAATGTTCTTTTTTAATGGTGGGGTAAAAAGAACATAATTGTGTCCTGCGATCATAATTCTGTTCAAATACAGTTTGAGATGCCTTGAAACTTTGGACTTCCATAAATAAATCAAATATGCAGTATCTTTGTCCGTATTGCAGAATGCAGATTGAAATGTGCTTTTCTGTTTATCAGTTGTTTACAAGTGTGGTTCACGTGAGTCCTATTTTGAAAAAGGAAAGGCTGAATCCAGAGTTGTATGTTTATCCTTGCGGAGCCTGATCAAACGGCAATGCAGTAGCCAGCACATTGGAGGCAGGGCAGAGCAGATTTAATAGTCCCATGCCATATCTGCACTGGCCTCTGCTTGTGCTCTAATCTGTTTCTTGTTTTTTTTGACAAGTTTAATCTGTTTCTTGTTGAGCATTTTAGCATGTAGCATCTGATGCTGGTAGTTTTCAGAACGTGAAGAAAACTGTTGTTCAGAGAGTGGCAGAGACATTTAGATTTGGTGGCATTATGAAGATCATATGCAAACTGTAATTCTTGTTATTCCTTGTGAGAGCCGCCTAAAGTTTTTCAATTCTCCTCGCACAAGATTTGGCATGTTTGCTACAATCAGATTTGCCCCCCTTAAACCCTTCTCATGTGTGCAGTCTTCTACTGCTAGTGGCAGTTTTGAACAGCTCTGTTCATGGGAGCAAATCAGTGATAGCTTCATATTGTGTTTTCCCACTTGGTCATGTTGTAGGTGTTCAAGTTCTTACTATATATGTCGTAGTGACTTGTAGGTACGTAGGATTCAAATTCTTTTTACCATGACATGGGGTTAACATGAGAAATTCTTGAGTGGTAATGGGTAATTGGATAGTGATCAACTGATCATGCTCGCCTGTTCGCAGACATTGATGGATTCAAACGTGTTTGCATCTTTCGGATTGTCACTTGTCAGATACTTGGGGTTCAGTACAGTTTTTTCAACATGATACTGGAACCAGTACAAGTAGCGAGAAAATAATAAGTACGTTCAACATTGTTCTGAAATGGCAAATGCATTGATGCAACTAATTTACATTACAGTCACATAACGTAGAACACGGTTCAGACTGTTTCAGAGCTACGTGCTCTAGCAACAACGGATGCGACAAGTGAAATGGGTGAACAAGAAACTGACAGCATGACTGGTGACATTTGATGACATGATGCAAACTGGGAGAAGCATGGTACCACCATCAGTTGTCCTAGATCATACTGCGGGCTTGGCTTGGGCTTGTTTCGCCTTCTTGCCCACATGAGGAGCACCATGGCTGTCTTGACTGCTGCTGGTCACTGAGCTCCTTCCGGAGGTTTTCGACCTGCTGCTTGAGACACTCCTCCCTACTCAGGAGGCTGTTGATATGCATGGTCGCCTTCTCAGGGAAGGCCTCATCCAGCCACTGCGTGAATCCACAATCCCTTGCAGGATCCTTGGAGACGAAATGAATCAAGGTCATTTGTAGATTTGGCTACTTCTCTAATCCATAAATTTCTTCAAATAATGACATGGGAAAGGAACTAGTATAAGGTACCTCGAACAGAGGACAGCGGTAGAAACGTCGGCCCGGGTCCTCACTGTCCCAGGAGGTCTCAATGGAGCACGGCTTGCCGTGCTTCCTGCAAGACGGCCAGCTTCCGCCTTGTTTACCTGCCACGGTGGGCTCTTTTGAGGCAGCAGCAGGGGCAGGAGCAGGCACAAGGGCAGGTGCCGGAGCCGGAGCCCGAGCAGATGTGGCGCTGTTCTTATCGCCGATAACACCTTGATAAACAGGACCTGGTGCCGCCTTGGCCTGCCAGTGAACATACAGTACCAAAGGGACAGCAAGGCGCAATGACACATCAAGAAATGTCCTCCAGGATTCGAGGCTCACTATATCAACCACTATGTTGTAAGGGCGCGTCTGGTTCTTGGGCTTTACAGGCACGATGTGCCGCAGCACAAGCTCGTGTGCCGCCTCGTCCACATTGAACATCTCATATATCCAGCGCTGCACTTGCTGGAACGACATGTCCCGCGGCCCTAGCAGCTTCTTGCACATGACACGGCTGGCCAGATTCCGCTGCACCCCCTCAGGTCCATTTGTAAACAAATTATCCCCATGGTATATTGTGAAGTTCTCGGGTATTGACATGCCTGCAGGAAAAAAAGTATCAGCTCTCATTATGCTATGGTTTAGTATTTTTTTAAAAAAAATATGCTTTGGTCCATTCACAATTTATAACCTCATCAGAGATTTGTATTTCCTAAAAAAGGGTTCATGGTAGGTGTTCATCGTTCAGTAGATTCCTTCTAGATTTTCACCACATCCTGTGGCATTACCAATCCTTTACGATGAAGCATGCTTCTCTGCTTGCTGCTTAGGCAGAAAGCCATATGAAAAAACAAACCAGAGCTACCTGTATCCCACCGAGCATGGGGGGCACAAATAAACTTCCTCATACCAACACTGATTTGGGGAAAACAGCATGCGTACCACATCATCATCCCTGTACACTCAGATTTGGGAATTCAAACACTGCAACTGAAAAAACTGCGCAAACCAACATCATCTCGATCGATAGAAAAAAACCCTAGATTTCGTTAGGCGCAACATTTTTCTACTACAAGACACAAAATTAGGACCCCTCAGCCTCCAATATAAAAATGCGTCCAAACTGTAATTCCAACTTTTGGGATTTATAGAGCACCTCAATTTTTTTACAAATCATATCGTTAAAACCTACAGTTGCTGGTTTCCATCTTAGCCTACATTCTTTAACTAATTCTCAAAAAAAAAAACAACAAAAAAACATCGTGAACTGAACTCCCCTAGGTGTCCTGGTTGGCGTCACCCCGTCAGGTCTCCCAAATGCGAGCAGAGAAGAAGGGAGAAGGGAGAAGGGGGGCATTTTCCCAGCAGATAGACCTCTAGCTCTATCCGCAGAAAGATGCAAACCATACCTCGGTGCTGCTGCTGCTGCTGAATGGTGATATGGCAGATCAGCTCGTATCGTAGCAAGGCCGCCGGAGCGGATTTCCTCTCCCCGGCCTCTTTGATTTCCCCAGCTCTCAATCCCCCCCATCCGCCCCCTGCAGCTTGCACTGTACGCCACAGCAAGCGCCTCGGGAGTCGGGAAACGAGCATCTCCCCCGGGCCGGCGCCGCCGCCCGCCCGGTTCTCAGGGTCATGAGACTGAGACGCTGACGGGTGGGGGCAACCGACTGCTTTGCCTTCGCTCGCTCCTCGCGGCCGAAGAAGCGGCAAAGCCGAAGGAACCAGGCCGGCCCACTGGTCCGGCGCATTCGCCCCCCGAGCAGCCCAAACCTTTCGTGACCTGCCCCTGACCCGAACCAACCGGCTGGGCCGCCCGTGCTCTCTCTCTCAGTCTCTCCGCCTGTGTCCGGCCAGGTCAACCAACCCACCCTCCACCCGACCGCCGGCTCGCTCGCTCCGCACCCACTCTCTCGCCCGCCCGTCGCTCACCTTCCCCCGATCCCCCCTCCATCTCACTGGTTTTCTTCCTCCCCGCCCCCGGCGGCCGCCGATTTGGGGGGGGAGCCCGGCCGATTCGCCTCTCAAAAACCCGGGTGAGTTCCCTGTTCCCTCTCGCTCGATCCTACTCCTACCCTCTCCTCCCTCTCTCTGGTTCTCCTGGTTCGCTCGGCTCGCGCGGGGCCGCACGGGTTCATTTCCCCCCGCGCGCCCGCGCCCGCGCTCGCCATGTCTCATCATTTCTGAGCTCGAATCCGATCGATTCGTGACGCCCGGCGGTGATGATGGCTGATGCAGCAGTGCTCGCGCCCGGATGGAGAGGCAGGAGGGGGATGACGCCGCCACCGCCGCCGCGGAGGAGGAGGTGGTGGTGCAGATCGGCGCGCAGAAGCACGACCCGGCGTGGAAGCACTGCCTCATGGTGCGCGCCGAGGGCCGCCTCCGCCTCAAGTGCGCCTACTGCGGCAAGCACTTCCTCGGCGGCGGCATCCACCGCTTCAAGGAGCACCTCGCCCGCCGCCCCGGGAACGCCTGCTGCTGCCCCAAGGTGCCCCGCGAGGTCCAGGACACCATGCTGCGCAGCCTCGACGCCGTCGCCGCCAAGAAGATGCAGCGCAAGCTCGCCAACGCGCTCCCGCCGGCCGACATGAGGAGGTTCGCCCCCGTCGACGCGACGCCCGTCTCCGCCGCCAGCGGTGCTGCGGCCACCGACAGCCCCATCCACATGATCCCGCTCAACGAGGTGATGGACTTCGAGCCCGTGCCGCTCGAACAGAGGCCTCCGCTTCCGGAGGCCGTGAGGGTGGGTGTCAGCAGTAGGAAGAAGAGGAAGATGTTGAGCAACGCTAATGCCTCCGCCACACCACTTACCACCCCCCAGGCCCAGGCTCTGCAGCAGCATGCTCCGTCTGCTCCTCTGACCAATCCTCTTCATCAGGTTGTGATGGCAGTCGACGCGGTGACACCAGCGTCAGGGCATTTCGGACACGCTGGTTGGGACAGGGAGCAGGTTTCCCTGGCGGTTGGGAGGTTCTTGTATGATGTCGGTGTGTCATTGGAAGCAGTGAATTCAGCCTACTTCCAGCCCATGCTCGAGGCCATTGCATCAGCGGGAGGGAGGCCCGAGGCGCTCTCGTACCATGACTTCCGTGGTCACATTCTTAAGAAGTCACTGGACGATGTGACTGCTCGGTTGGAGTTCTTCAAGGGGTCATGGGCCAGAACCGGCTGCTCAGTGTTGGCTGATGAGTGGGTCACTGATAAAGGCAGAACCTTGATGAACTTTTCAGTGTATTGCCCGGAAGGCACCATGTTCCTCAAATCCGTGGATGCGACCAGCATTGTCACATCTTCAGATGCGCTGTACGAGTTACTGAAAAGCGTTGTTGAGGAAGTTGGCGAGAAAAAGGTTGTCCAAGTAATCACAAACAACTCTGAGATCCATGCAGCTGCAGGAAAAAAGCTAGGCGAAACATTTCCCACATTGTTCTGGTCTCGGTGCTCCTTCCAGTGCATCGATGGCATGCTTGAAGATTTCAGTAAGGTAGGGGCTATCAGGGAGATAATAAGTAATGCCAAGGCCATCACAGGATTTTTCTACAACAGTGCATTCACATTGAATCTAATGAAGAAGTATCTGCAAGGGAAGGATCTGCTAGTTCCTGCTGAGACTCGCGCCTCTATGAACTTTGTCACACTGAAGAACATGTACGGTCTGAAGGAGGCTTTGCAAGCCATGGTCAACTCGGATGAATGGATACACTTTTTGCTGCCAAAGAAAGGAGGGATCGAAGTAAGCAATCTTGTTAATAGTTTGCAGTTTTGGTCCTCTTGTGCTGCTGTTGTTCACATCACCGAGCCACTTGTGCATCTCCTTGAGCTAGTTGGTAGTACCAAGAGGCCTGCTATGGGGTACGTTTATGCTGGATTGTACCGGGCCAAAGCAGCAATCAAGAAAGAGCTAGTGAATAAAAACGACTACATGGCTTATTGGAATATCATCGACTGGAGATGGGACAACCAGACACCACAGCCGCTTCATTCAGCTGGTTTCTTCTTGAATCCACTGTTTTTTGATGGAATTCGAGGTGATGTATCAAATGGAATCTTCTCAGGAATGCTAGATTGCATAGAAAGGCTGGTTTCTGATGTGAAAATCCAAGATAAAATCCAGCGAGAGCTCAACATGTACCGGAGTGAGGCAGCAGGGGATTTTCGTAGGCAGATGGCCATCCGATCCAGACGAACTTTACCTCCTGGTTAGTGTTATGAATTTCTCATTAAGTAGTGATATGTGCTTTTTTTTTGCCATGCAAACTTCAGTTACATCTGTAGGGTTATTTTGTTTTATCTAATCAAATGGCACTTCTCTGACGAAACTTGTTAGCCTTCTTTCAGTATTTGGAACCTAGTTAAATTGTGCTTCCCTTTAATGAGGCTGGCACAAGGTAAAGTTTGTTAAGCGATATTTAACACTTGGCTTTAATATTGCTATTTTATCTTACAGCTGAATGGTGGTATACATATGGAGGAGCTTGCCCAAATTTAACACGTCTAGCAGTCCGTATTCTCAGTCAAACCTGCAGCGCTAGAGGATGTGATCGAGCGCACATTCCTTTTGATCAAGTTCATGATGAAAGATTGAATAGTTTTGAGCGTCAGCGAATGCATGATCTCACCTTTGTACAATACAACTTACGGCTGCAGCAAAGGTAATGCAATCATCTTTTTGTATAGAGTCTTGCCATTGGTAGTTAAAATTAAATCTGTTGCTAAGAAACATGGTTTGATTGACTGATCTTATTGATAATTATTCATAGAACACAGCGCAAGGTGAAAGCATTTGATCCTATCTCAGTGGACTACGTAGACATAGTTGATGATTGGGTTGTGGATACACCTGCACTGTTCTCCGGCCCTGTTGAGCAACCAAACTGGATGGAGATTAATCAATCAGTCAGCCGAATCGCACCTAGGGAACCAAATGAAGATGAATTTGAATCCTTCATTGAAGGTACACCCACATGTATTGCCTTTTTTAGACTTTATCTGCAGGTAAATGACAAAAGCTTAATATCAGACGTTCTAAACTTTCTTCCAGGAGTTGATGACGAAATGATCCAAGGTGCTGCACAGGGCATCCAGGAAGATGGCGATGATTCTGCTTGTGGCTGAGGCTATATATGAATTGGTCAGCTAACATGTACACTAATGTTATATTGATAGAAGCTGGCATTGCCTGCCGTGATTTTCCAATTAGAACCCTCTTTATGGCACTGTATGTGCTGTCTACTTCGGTTGTTCAGATATTTTACATTTCAGATATCTTCCGTATCTTTTCCGAAATCCACAGTTCTAAACTCAATGCTTCTAGTCTTCTATCATAAAGTTTATGGTTCACGTGCCACAATCTTCTTCCCATGATAAGCAAGGATGTCCCGCGAAAGTGACACCTGGGTTCTGATTCTTCACAAAAAAATGATTTCCCTCATATTATTACTTCTTTTGAGGTTTAACTGTTAATTTGAAGAGATCCACTATTTCACCTACAACCAGCCACACATTTGTCATTTGCAGAGTCTTTTCTTCTGGAAATGCACCAGCCAAAAATGATAAATGTGCTTGAATTAACCTGATCGGTATAACAGCCTCGGCAGTTAGAACTTGATACCTCAAACTTTATTGTTTTTGTCATCCCTACAAATGGCTGACGATATCCTATGTTCACATCGAATCGAAAAAGATCTAACACCCCTTTCGACTCTAAATCTTTGACTACTTGCTTTTCCTGTACAAAGTTCCAACCACCGTAGGTCGGCACATGACTGAACTTTTTGGCGGTTTGGTGAAGAGAGAAGTTGTCTCACGCCCCGTTTGGTTCCCATAAGTAGGGTGACTTATAAGTCACCCGACTTATAAGTCACGCCACTTTTAAGTCGGTCACTGTTTGGTTGCGGTGACTTATAAGTCGATGGGCTCCACACGGGGGTAGAGAGAAAAAGTGGAAATAAGTCACTTTAAGTAGGGGTGGAGCTACTTATGCAACTTATAAGTTGGAGCAAGACTTTAAGTCGAGGGTACTGTTTGGTTTCGCAGGTGACTTATTTTACACTTTTTGCGGCTTTAAGTCACCCTACTTATGGGAACCAAACGGGGCCTCACTACTCAGCCGGAGATCACCTGCTGCTGCTCGTCGTTGGAGTGCGAAGAAGACGGCTGTGTCGTGACGGTGGTGGTCCCGGACGTCGGGAACACGGTGGCGAACTCGTCGAACGACTCGATGTATCCGTAGAACAACCTGTTAGTGTTTTGCAGATCCTTCGGCGGCGTCTCCGGCACCGGCGCTGCGCCATCCAGTACCTGCACCACCTGCCTCATGCTCGGCCGGCTCCGGGGGTCCGGGTGCGAGCAGAGCAGCCCGAGCTTGAGCACCAGCTCGACATCGGCCTCGTCGCACTTGCCGATCCTTGGGTCCTTGGCATCCATGATCCTCCCGCCCTTCCAGCACTCGAGGACGAGGTCGACGAGCCCCGGCGAGTCGAGGTCGTCGTTGCGCTCCATGGGCCTCCGGCCGCAGGCCACCTCGAGCAGGAAGGCGCCGAACGCGAACACGTCGGTGCTCGTGGTGGCCTTGCCCGTCTTGCTCATCTCCGGCGCGAGGTACCCGAGCGTCCCGATGACGTGCGTCGTCTGCGGGTTGCTGCCGTGGTCGTACAGCCGCGCCAGGCCGAAGTCGCTGAGCCTGCCGTTCATGTCGGCGTCGAGGAGCACGTTGGCGGACTTGATGTCGCGGTGCACCACCACCTGCTCCCACCCCTCGTGCAGGTACAGCAGCCCGGCGGCGACGTCGCGTACGATCTTGGCGCGCCGCTCCCAGCTCAGCGCCGCCGGCTTGCCGGCGTCGAAGAGGTGCTTGTCGAGGCTGCCGTTGACCATGTAGTCGTAGACGAGCATCAGCTCGCCCCGTCGCCGGCAGTAGCCGAGGAGCTGCACCAGGTTGCGGTGGCGCAACCGGCTCATGCTCGCGATCTCCGACACGAACTCGCGCAGCCCCTGCCGCGAGTCGTGGGCCACCTTCTTGACGGCGACCTCGGCGCCCGACCGCCGGAACACGCCGTGGTACACGGTGCCGAAGCCGCCGGCGCCGATGACGTCGCGGAAGCCCCTTGTCGCGGCGTGCAGGTCCTTGTAGCGGATCCGGTGAGGGCCGTACTCGATCTCCCAGTCCTCCTCCTCGTCAGCGAACCGGCGGCGCCTTCTGACGAGCACCACGACTGCCCCCGAGACTAGGAGTACCACCAAGACGGCAATTAGGAACACTGTGCCGATCAGTAGCAGCGGCATCTTCTTCTTGGAGCTTGACGACGGCACTGGCGGGAGTTTCGAGAGGTCGAGGTCCGGCGCGCGGCCGCCGCCGAGGCGGAAACTCCAGCCAAGAACGTAGTGGGAGCTTGAGGCCGCGCCGTTGGCTCCGGAGAACCCGACGTAAGTGTCTTCAGCCACAGCTGACGAGAGGTTGACGGTGTACGACACGAGCGGGACTGCCGGCCTGGGCGCGCCGGCCGGCGACACCGTCACCTCCATTCGCATGCTCGCGCCGTCGTACTCGACCCATACCTGCTGGAGTTTTCCGCTGACCAGGCTGAAGTTGACGAGCCTGCCGGTGCCGACCTCGACGTACGCCGCCGGCGCTGAGTTCACGGACACCAGGCTGTTGACGTCGATGCCGACGTGGTTCTTGTCGATGTCCCTGAACTCGTCGTCCCGCGCCGTGTCGAGCTCGACGGCGACGATCCCGCTCCTCCGCTGCCCCATGTTATCCGACGTGTTGAACAGGCCGAGGTTCTTCCCGGGCACGGCTCCCGGCACGGTCGGCGACGGCGCGAGCGCGAAGGCGATCCCGTGGCCGTACGCGTCCGGGTACTTGGGCACGATGGCGAACACGAAGGTGGTGGAGAAGGAGAGCGGCGCGCCCGTGGAGGAGTTCCTGAAGCGCAGCGGCGCCGGGTAGAAGCCGTGCCCGAACACCTCGTCCCCCGTCTCGTTGGTGAGCCGCAGGAGGCCGGAGGCGGTGACCACGGCGGCCCCGCTGACCGTCACGTTCTGGAGCGCGAAGCCGGCGGTGAACACGAACTCGGTGGCCGCCGCCGCCCATCCGCCTCGGGCGAGGAGGAGCAGGACGGCCACCAGAACGGCGACGACGGCCGCTGCCATGAATCCCATGATATGGAACGCGCGCAGCGAGATGCGGTTTTTTGCTTTGCTCACATCTTTGCTGTCGGAGTGGATCCCAGTGTGTTAAAGAGGCTTGTCCTGGTTACTGTGATGCCCGGGTAGGGGTTGGTCGCGTCGTCGGCTCGTCGCCGATGCTTCCATCACAGCTTATGGTCCGCGCCGGGTGTGGCGAGAGGGACGTGGAAGTGGACGGCATCGGAGGAGCGCTCGCGGGTGATATCTTCGTAGCACGACAAGGGTAGGAACGGCTGAAACCTACTGTCCCGCTGTACGACAAGTGTTGACGTTTGGCGAGGTGTTTTGTCCCTGTGTGTGTGTTTGTTTTGGTGTTTGGGTTACTAGATCTGCTTTTCATTCGGTTTCTTGTTGCAGTTACTTCTTCGTTCGAATGAAACATCTCACTTCTCGTTGATCCCCAGTCACATGCTACTTCACGTTTTGTGCCCCCCCCCCCCCCCCCTGAGCACCTCCATTGCTCGGCTCACCTCCATTCGCATCCCTCCCCTCTAAATCCCAAATCAGGAACTGTGATATTGTCGGAAATGAAGCAGGGATGTCATATGTGCGTGTGGCTGAAATCGAAAAGAAATTAGTGAAGGGAACAGAGAGACTCGTGTGTAGACACTGGAGATGGTAAAAAAATTCTCAAGTCCCATAGATTTCACATTCAATTTTTGTTTAGATGCTGGAAATTTCAGGTCCGCGAACATTTCAGTGGATATATACGTGTGCGCGCGCGCGCGATGCGTATTCATATGTAGCACGATGCACCACGTTGCTTTTGCTCGTGTGTTGTCTCATTTTAATTTGTGAAACTCCAATTCATATATGACCTAAAATACTGGACCGAAAATTTGGAGATCTTTTTTTTTTAGGTTTTGCTCAATGTGACACAAGTAGAAGTAGAGGTGTCACTCTCGCATTGGAAAGGGACGACGTGCATTCCAAAAGTCAAATTCTCATTCCCAGTCAAACACCCAGCTAATATAAAGGTCCTCTTCAGCTGGAGACTTGTGCATGTGTGTGGTTGCATTGCAGTTGGGAGTTAATTTGGATCTAGCAGTACTGTACTAGCCAGATGCATAACGTGGCCAAGGAAACTGCAAACAGCCGGTCAAGTTGCATTTTGGATCCATCGACTTTGCCTGGTTTACGCGGCAGCTGAACAACATCATCTCAATTTCAGACGAACAAGGCAATGGAAGCAGCGTGCATCACACACTGCCAAGCAGTGACTGACCACGAGTCCACCACCATCTCTGTCCAATGCACTGCACCTTCCAGGCTGCACGGCCGGTAAGAGGCGGCCTGTCGGGGAATTCAGGAAAACCCGTCACCCTCGAAACGTTGAGCTTAACGAAGTTTTCAAAGCATGTTTTTCAGGAGCAGGGAATTCGCGATTCTCGGAAGCCTGGGACCTGTGAAGTCTCGAATTCGCGAACGTGCAGAGTTCGGGAATCTTGATTCGTCGAGGAGGTGGAGTCACGAACATGCCGAAGCCCGAATCTCAACTGTTGATAGTCCGAACTTCGGAGAATTGCCGATTCGGGAACCTGATGAAGACTCTGTTCGGGACTCAGGCGCATGGACATGCACGAACCGGCTGGGAAGCCGGGGCCACTTCGGGAATCGATGAAGACCTAGTTCGGGAGTTTTGTGCGAAGACATTCACGAACCAGGGGAGAAGCAAAGTCAAAGTTGTAGTCCCAAAAAGTCCGGGTTTAGAGTGTGAACTAGTGGCAGATTTGTAAATATGTTAGATAAAAAAGACAATCATGTATGCGTTCACACTAGGAATATTCTCTGAGGCTAGGGGTGTTATCGGTATGTAAAAGTCCCTTCATCTCCCTATAAAAGGGGGCGCAAGGGCACGTGTAAACGATTCGGACTTTTTTTGGAACTTGTGCTACTTGCAGAGAGAATCACAGTCTCTTTGCGCTCTAACTTTGTATTTGAACGTGTTGAGAACTCATACTCGTGTTAGGGTAGTTATCTGAATTTTTCGGGTACCCCCCAACATTGGCGCCCACCGTGTTCCAGCCGAAAAGAAACTCACGATGCCACCTCGGAAGAAGTTCAAGAAGACTCGTTCCAGCACAAAGCTAGCCGAGACGATCGCCGGCTCACCCAAGGGAATGAAACCTCGTTTGTTCCCGAGTCCTCGAACACAACGGACCAAGAACGAAGAGAAAAGCTCGAGGCCCTCATGAAGGCAAGAGCGAGAAAAGACGACTCATATCCAAGAACGGCCGTGGCGAGCGGCGGGAGTTCGAGAATGTCAATGATGATGATGATGACATAGACAGAGAGCTAGCGATGGTTCGACAAAAGATACAACGGCTACAAAAAGACAAGGAAAAGTTCGCGGCTAAGTTACAAGCGAAGAGAAAAATCTACGAAAAGCTAGAGCGACTCAACAAAGCAAAAGAGCAAATCGAAGCGATACGAGAGAGAAATTGACGAGATGAAAGAACAAGAGAACGAGTTCCACCCTGGCGGGAATCACCGCACCGAACTGCGGGCCGCACAAGAGAACTCCCGAAAGAAAACTTCTTCGCGGGAAACGGAGTGTCACATTTCGTGGATCTCGAATCACCACCGTGTCGTTGGGCCGCAAACAAGACACCTTGGTCGCCGAAGTTCAAGCCTCGTCTCTCTCCCAAAATACAACGGCTTCGGAAACTCCGGGCAATTCCTCATGAGATACGAATCGGTGTGAATTCGGCGGGGAGGAGATGATGTTGCATTGGCCAAATCATTCATCATTGCTTGCGAAGGGCTGGTACTGAATTGGTACTCACTACTGCCTCCTCACTCAGTCTACAGCTGGGTAGACCTCAAGACAAAGTTCATGCAAGCATTTCAGATGTTTCATGACACAACAGCGGAAGCGTCAGATCTGTACAACTGTAAGCAAAAAGACAGAGAGCCACTGCGAAACTTCGTGAGAAGGTTCATGCAACAGAGGTCTCAAATCCCCGAAGCGGATGACAAAACAACAATCAAGGCACTGATCAAAGGTCTCACCCCAGGGCCAAATGCTTCCCATCTCACGAGAAAGAAACCCAAGACGGTTGAGGAACCTTTTCACGAATTGGAGGAGTACATTTTGTCTGATAACGACCATCGCAAGAGGGTAGCTGAGCGAAACGAGGCAAGACAGGGCAACAGAGACATGGCATGGCAGGCACCACCCCAACATCCGCGAAATGTCAACAACGTCGGAAACTCGCAACCGAGAACAAGGCAACGGTCAAGCACCGGGGGGAGGATTCAATCCCAGAGGAAGGGGGAGAGGCAGAGGCTCCCCAGGACTCACGAACCACAACCCAAAAGATCCTTACTTCTACTGCCAGTATCATGGGAGGGGTCACAGCACCGAAGGGTGTCCAGAAACAAAGAAGAACAGGGCAAGAATCCAACAAGAGAAGGCACTAATGAGCATCGCATCCTCAATGCCAGGCCAGTTTCGTCCGAATTTCTGGCAGCCGCAATTCGCGAATCCACAGTCGAGTTCTGTCTCAGTTCAGCAATTCTTGCAACCACGGTCGGCATGGCGGCCGTCGCGGCAATTTTTCCCTCGGTCGTAAGCGATCCGGTCAATCCAAAGAACCACAACCCATTCGGGAAATCTTGCCACCACCTCCGGAAAGTTCGTCAAGACCCCCGGTCGGGTTCGGGACCTCGAACTCCAAGGCATTGCCATCGTTCGGGACTATCATGCCAATCACGGGCGGATGCTGCTATGGAGTTCGAAACCAAGAAGCGAGAGAAGCAATTACTTCGGATCCGTGAACGCTATCATCAATGACGGCCCCGCGTGCGCGCCGGAGTGGGCAAAGGTGACAATCACCTTCACGGAAGAAGATTTCGGTGAAATCCGCGAAACACAATGACGCCATGGTCATTGAGGTGAACATTGCTTTGGGTGGGTCATAGGAAAAGTCCTAGTTGACAATGGGAGTTCGGTGGACATCCTATTCCCGAAAGCTTTCGAAAAGATGAATCGAACCGGCACATGTTAGACCTCCCCGAATACCCACCGCAAGGGTTCGGAGGAAAGCCCATCAAGCCGGTTGGAAAAATATCGCTCCCGGTTTCCTTCGGAGATCTCGAGAATGCCGAACGGAGAGTCTCACGTTCGATGTAGTCGACATCTACCATCCATACCTCGCGATTTTTGGCGGAGGGTTCATGAACAAGTTCGACGCGGTCATAAGGCAACAGTTCCTATGTATGAAAATGCCCGCACCTAAGGGAGTCATCACGGTGTATGGCAATCAACAAGAGGCCAGAAACATAGAAAGGGGACATACACCTGGACAAACAAACGTATACCGGTGAGAACGGCCGATGACCATAACCAAACTTTGTCCTCCTGAACCAAAATCGCCACTTCTGCCGTGGCGGGAACATAGCATGCGGGTTCGGGGTTCCCGGAGAACTAACGGTTGACAATGAAAAACGATCCAACCGTTACACCTTCAAAGAATACTTGCGAAACTTGGGCACTCAAGCGAAATTTTCGTCAATCTATCACCCGCGATCCGTGGAATGCCGACGACCTAAAAGGTATTACTCATAAAATCCCGATTGCATCTAGATGTAATAGACAGTACCTTTTCTATTTTCGTAAGTTTGAATTCCAAAAACCTAAAATCCGAATCACGTGTCTATAAGTAATTTCGGGAGAAAAAATCAAAGGATCGTACTCTTTTCCTTGCAAAGGAGGCTCTAAATCAAGAGGCAAGGTTTTTAACGAGACGGATCTTATGTAAATACTCTTTGTGAGAAAAGGCTTCATGATAGCCGAGTTCCAACGTGAAAGAAGAAAAAGTTCGTGAGAAAAGGCTTCGTGATAGCCGAGAATTCCATCGTGAAAAAACAAAAAGTTCGTGAAAAAGGCTTCGTGATAGCCGAATTCCACCTTTAAAAGAGAAAAAGTTCGTGAGAAAGGCTCCGTGATAGCGAAATTCCATCTTGAAAAGAGAAAAAGTTCGTGAGAAAGGCTTTGTGATAGCCGAAATTCCATCGTGAAAAAAGAAAAAGTTCGTGAAAAGGCTTCGTGATAGCCGAATTACACCTTTAATAGAGAAAAAGTTCGTGAGAAAGGCTTCGTGATAGCCGAATTCCATCTTGAAAAGAGAAAAAGTTCGTGAGAAAGGCTCCGTGATAGCCGAATTCCACCTTGAAAAAAGAAAAGTTCGTGAGAAAGGCTCCGTGATAGCCGAATTCCATCTTGAAAAGAGAAAAAGTTCGTGAGAAAGGCTTCGTGATAGCCGAATTCCATCGTGAAAAAAGAAAAAGTTCGTGAAAAAGGCTTCGTGATAGCTAGAATTCCACCTTTAAAAGAGAAAAAGTTCGTGAGAAAGGTTCCGTGATAGCCGAATTCCATCTTGAAAAGAGAAAAAGTTCGTGAGAAAGGCTTCGTGATAGCCGAAATTCCATCGTGAAAAAAGAAAAAGTTCGTGAGAAAGGCTCCGTGATAGCCGAATTCCACCTTGAAAAGAGAAAAAGTTCGTGAGAAAGGTTCCGTGATAGCTAGAATTCCATCTTGAAAAGAGAAAAAGTTCGTGAGAAAGGCTTCGTGATAGCCGAGTTCCAACGTGAAAAAAAGAAAAAGTTCGTGAAAAAGGCTTCGTGATAGCCGAGTTCCAACGTGAAAGAAGAAAAAGTTCGTGAAAAAGGCTTCCCGATAGCCAAAATCCCATCCATCAAGGGATTCCCACCAAAGTGGCTCGAGACAACAACAAGTTGTGGCCTAAAAAATCCCATCCATAAAGGGATTCCCACCAAAGAGGCTCCGAGACAACAACAAGTTGTGGCCCAGAAAATCCCATCCATCAAGGGATTCCCACCAAAGAGGCCTGAGACAACAACAAGTTGTGGCCCAGTAAATCCCATCCACGAAGGGATTCCCATCAAAAATTTGTACGAAGATTTCGAGAAAATGAATGCATAGGGGGTTACCTGTAGGTTTTTACTTAGTGAGGGTTGTTGAAAGTTATTTAAACATCATCGTTGTAAGAAAAGAGCAAGGGGCTCGTTCGGGAATCGCGAACGCCTTGGTTGAAGCAACCGAGGGTTCTTTGTATCAACCGAGGCAAGTCTCCGATCGGGTCAAGTCCACAAAATTCGAAAACAAATTTTGTCGACTTGCGCGAGAGCAATCGAGGTTCACAAAAACTAGGGAAGACTTCTCCTAGAAAGATATGCTAGAAATTCGAGAATAGTAAGATTCGTGAACACCTTGCCATCTAGTTTTTATGCGAAACGGCAAGGTGGGGTAGGGTGACGTTTTTTCAAGAAAAAACATTCATTGCCTTATTCGCATAAAAACTCCCGAATAGGTCCTTGATAATTACGGCAATCGGTGCGAAAATTAGAATGAAAGTTCTACAACATGTCCTGGTTTACAAACGTTGTTTTCGGCCATATCACTAGCATAGGCGAAGTCGGACGCATCGGCTAAGGGGCTAATGGGCTCCATCTTGGGAACCTTCGCGGACGGCGGAGTAGACGACGCGGAGCGAATCTTCTTGCGAAGTAAGAAAAACGAGGAGAGATCAAAACAACCTATAGAAAATTTAAGCGAGGCCTCATGCCAAAAATTGGAAAAATCTTGTTCGGGATGTGCTCGCTTGAACGGACGCCACGCTTCACCACTAACGAACACACTATCATGATGAATTCGCGGTGCTAGCACGTCCCGCACGAGTTAAAAAATATACAAAACATTTGTTCGGGGAAAGTTTGACGAATCTACATAAATGTACAACCGGTCTCGAATTCATCCAAAAGTTCGGACATATCATTCGGTTTGTAGCATCCACCTTCGGCGAATCCTCCTCTCGTTCGGGGACGGTCTCTCCCGAACTTCAACCAAAGGGACATGTTCGGTAGGATTGTCATCCCTTTGGATAGTGAGCTCAAGATCCCGGGCGACTCGGAGGAGGCTTGGTCGGCGGCGGGGACTTCGGCAACGAAGCTTCGGCGGCGGCGGGGGGACTCGGTGGGGACAGCGGCATCGGCAACAACAACGGACTTCTCGGCAACGGCGGGGGGATGTCTCCTTTCGGACTTCGGGAGCGGCATCGAAAAGGAATCAACATCCACGAATTCATTCTCGGAACCGGGGTGAGCAAGCTGTCTCGAAACTTAAATAGTGGCCGAGGAATACACCTTTAAGGCTATCGGTGTCCACGAAGGTGTCATCGTCGAAGGCGGATGGGACTCGCCGAACGCCGGTGGAGGAAATTTTCTTCACTGCCTTCTTTGGTTTCTTGCGGCTCATCCGGGCAAGCCCCGGCGACCCGGAGTTCGCATCCGAAGTTCGAGGCTCGGAGGTCTTGCGCTTCCGCTTCGACGATTCCAGCGATCTAGTCCTCGAAGGTTTGACTCCCGAAGAGGCCCCCTCACCGGCAGGCGATGAGCCTCGCTTCGACGATCTTATTCGGGGAGCGTTGATTGGGGCGGCCGAGCAGTTGGCCACAGCGACGGCGGGAAGTTTCAACTTGGGACCGGGGTCTCGAGAGCCGAAAAATTTATCACCGCAAACTTCCGAAAAGACGCGGTTGATCTTCTTTTTGTGCTTCACCGGGGCTTTATACGCTTTGTACTCGTTCATGGTATATTCGCCTACCATGACTTTAACCCTTTTTTCCACTTCGTCCATGAAGTCCTTGGCGCTCCGGGCCTTCGCGAAGCTTGATCCCGAACTTCGGGAAAGGCACCTTCCGGTCCGCCCGGTGACATTATAATACACGAGCTCGGTAGGGGACCAACCGTTCGAGATAGGCCGGACCGGGCAGACAACGAATTCTTCAATGATGTCACGGCCGCCAAGTATTGTGCTGGCCAGGTGAAATGCACTCTCGCAGCTTCTGATTCCCAAGGCCCGCTGGTTGTACTTCCCTACGTTCACCGCGGCGAGAGGCGCGATCGGGCATGACAGCTTCGGCACATCGACCTTCAAGTAAAACCAGTAAGATTTCCAATCGTCGGTAAGGTTGGACTTGCAGCAAGGAGCGATCTGGATTCGGGTGATTCCTTGTCGGGTGTTCTGGCGTCGCGTATTGAAGGTGCAGCACGCGTGCTGGCTATGGTAGAACTGCCCGTCTTCACTTTTCACAACTTCGGGGATGATCACCAGTTCGTAGAATCTGGTGAAGGCGTCAATGGTAGGACTACAGCCGAATGTCTTCAGAATCCAGATAAACTTTGACACCTCAAGGAAGGATGTAGGAGTAAGCTGATGAATCTTCACCGAAAATGCATCGAGAATGGCCGGCAAGATGGGGTCACAAGGGAACCTCAGCCCACAGATGAAGAAATCCCGAAACACCACAATTTCTCCCTCCTTCGGAGCTGGAATCAGCTCATCAAGCGGGGCACGCCCAGCACCAGGGGAGAAAAATTCAGCCCTCTCGTACTCACGAATCGTGTTGCTTGTGACCTTCGACTCTCCGAAGGCGAGTGAGGGTGGCAGCGGGCCGGAGGTCCTTAACATGACCAGGTCGTCGACACCGGCATCCACATCTCCGACGTTTTCGCCGTCGTCGGGGCCGAACTTCCCCATCATCGCGACTCCCGGAGCCGCTAGGGGAGCGGACATCTTCGGTAGGTACGAGCATGTTCGGCGCCTTCGACAACTGGGTCAGTGGGAAGACCAGCAGCGAGGAGCTCTTCGGTAGTCATGGGCCTAGCTGTGCTTTTAACGCGAGCCACCTAACCAACAGTTACGAACAAACAGACAGTTAAGAGTATTGTTCGAGAATAGTTCTCGCGAAATCGCGACATCGCTACACCGAAGTTTAACAAGTAACAAATCGACAATAGAAAGATGAAGGAATACCTTAGAGAACCGCAAACAACACCTAGAGACTCGCCGGCTTTTCGGCAGAAGACCAAAGTCCGCGAAAAAGAGAAATGCACGAACTGTGGAAAAAGCTGGAAGGCTGTAAAATTTTTTCAACAGCGCCAACCCGCTATTTATAGGGCTGGGGAGGGGTAGTTCCGCGAAACACGCCTCGATTTAACCGTCCTTGGTTCCCCGGGCGACGCGTGTCCCCTCCGACGTTCCGAGGGTGACGTTTTTTACTAAATTTCCGAAGGATTCGTGGAATCGGATCGTCGGAGTCAACCCGCTTCCCCGAGGGGCTAGTGTTGGGGAATTCAGGAAAACCAGTCACCCTCGAAACGTTGAGCTTAACGAAGTTTTCAAAGTATGTTTTCGGGAGCGGGGAATTCGCGATTCTCGGAAGCCCGGGACTCGTGAAGTCTCGAATTCGCGAATGTGCGAGTTCGGGAATCTTGATTCGGCGAGGAGGTGGAGTCACGAACATGCCGAAGCCCGGAATCTCAATCGGTGATAGTCCGAACTTCGGAGAATTGCCGATTCGGGAACCCGATGAAGACTCGTTCGGGACTCGGGCGCATGGACATGCACGAACCGCCGGGAAGCAAGGGCCACTTCGGGAATACGTGAAGACCTAGTTCGGGAGTTTTGTGCGAAGACATTCACGAACCGGGGGAGAAGCAAAGTCAAAGTTGTAGTCCCAAAAAGTCCGAGTTTAGAATGTGAACTAGTGGCAGATTTGTAAATATGTTAGATAAAAAAAGACAATCATGTATGCGTTCACACTAGGAATATTCTCCGAGGTTGGGGTGTTATCGGTATGTAAAAGTCCCTTCATCTCCCTATAAAAGGGCGAAAGGGCACGTGTAAACGATTCGGACTTTTTTGAAACTTGTGCTACTTGCAGAGAGAATCGCGCCTCTTTCTTGCTCTAACTTTGTATTTGAACGTGTTGAGAACTCATACTCGTGTTAGGGTAGTTATCCGAATTTTTCGGGTACCCCCAGCACTGGCCACGAGCACCGTGGTTATCTGATCTCGGCGTCAGCTTAATTAGACGTCTAGACCCCAAGTCATCAGTCTGTACTTTGTGCTGTATTTATACTTATTTACATGCAGACTCATCAGACACATGTACAGCATTCAGTTGAGAAAGGGGCCCAAGACGACTGACTCTACAGCTTGAGACGATGGACACGGTGTGGTCATTGCTGGGATATCTATCTCCATCCCATGTTATTAGCATTCCACACAGGATGGGTTTACATCAGAGTGATAGCCTGATTGTATTCAGTCCAAGTAGGATGGTCGTCACGTCAGACGAATAGGAGGTGAGAGAGACGAAGCAGCTGAAACCTCTCCATCGAATTTCTCACTCGTGCGGTAGATGGATGGACGGTGTAGTGAGGGCCACCGCCGTACTCCGGGACCGGCCGGCCTTGTTGACGACGAGGTCGAGGTCCCTGAAGCCAGGCCGGTGTTCGTTGGGCAGGCAGGCGCAGTCGATCTCGATACCACCATTTCTCACTTGATCGAGCCTTTGCTCCGGCCGGCGGCGCTTTGCTGATCCCGCGTGATGGATGCGTTCATATCGGCGCACCGCGCACAGCCCACGTGTTGGCTCGAATGTATGAGTTTGCTCGTTCGATCGAGATGGATGCCATGATCTGTGATTCTCACTCAAGTCCTTCTCCGGGCCAGAGCTGGATATATAGGTGGGAAGGGACGGCGGCGCTAGCAAGGGGCCTGCGGCGTTGGGAAGGAGCGGCGGCTCGGCGAGCGAGCAGCGGACCATCGGTTTAGTGGAGGCCACGCTGGGAAGGGGCGGCCGCCCGGCGAGGTGGCGGCGGTCCGATGGCTCAGTGTGACAGTGGAGGTAGCGACTCACGGGTTGCAGAAGCGAAGTAGCGACGCGCGCGGGATGGGTCCGCGTCGTGCGTGCGAGAGAAATGGCGTGGGACTAGTTAGGGCGAGCGTGTTTTTGCAAAAGTGCATCGACCGTCATTTTTAGCCCAGCCCGCAGGCCCGGACCGAACCCAGCCCGCCCACGGACCTTACTGGACGGGCGTGGGCAGAGATATTGCTGCCCGCGAAAAAGTCTTGGCCCGAGTCTGGTCCGAAATGTTGTTTTTATCTATTTTACACTACAAAACGCATCGGCGGTCCGCCCAAGTCCGGACCCGACCCGAAATTTGAGGCCCGACGTGTCCATTGGGACGGGCGTGGGCAGGATTTTTCGGCCCAAAATAACTGGGTTTGTTCCAGCCCGCCCCGCAAAATGCTCATGTGTAACCGGTGGGGGGTTGCCTGGCGGTTTTCTGCAAATTGCTCCCACCTGTTGCGCAAGCCGCCAGATCTAGATATAGCGTATCACATCGGAGTTTTCGTAGTTTGCACAACTACAAACTCCTATGGGTTCTACCTGATACGCTCCCTTTTTCCTCTTCTTCGTCCTTCTCCTCTTATTTCCATGGAATTTCTAGCGGTGGTGGGGTGGGGGCTTGAGCCCCACCGCCAGATCCGCCCCTGCATGGTTGAAACATCTTCTATGGCATTTGACTATTTGTGCTACGCATTCGTCTAGTAGGTTGGTGATGACAAGGTTAGGACTGGAAATCTAGATTAAAGATGTTCCCATCAGGGTTAAATCGGCCGCTAAAACTCAAAAGGGTGCCCTTGATAGATTTGTTGTTAAATAATGACCAACTAGCACACAAGAAGATCATACTTCTTAGGTAGATAATGATGGGAATAATTATGATAATCCAAACAATTGTGAGGGTCACATTCTGGAAATTCAAATAATAAGAAATTTAAAATATATGCCTCATTTTAGATTTTGCACCAGGGCCTCAAAAATGAAAGTACAGGCCTGTCAGAAAGGGACCCAGAAGGCCAGAACAGGTAGCAGTGTTTGCCGTAGAAGACGACTGACTCTGCAGCTTGGGACGATGTGGACTGTTGTGGTGATTGCTGGATATCGCTCCAGCCCGGCCGGCCGGTCCATCCCATCCCATGTTATTGGCATTATTCCACAGGCCAGGGTTTACATCAGAGGTGACAGCCTGCCTGATTGTATTCAGTCCAACAAGCAAGATGGTCAGACGAAGAAGTGAGACGAAATTAAGCAGCTGACAGCTCCGTCGAATTTCTCACTCGTGCGGTGCGGTAGATGGATGGACGGTGCAATGATGGCCGCCGCCGTATAGTACTCCGGGGCCGGCCGGCCTTGTTGACGACGAGGTCGAGGTCCCGCCGGGCCGGCGTTCTTTTGGCAGGCGGGCAGGCAGGCGCAGTCGGTGCCGTTCACATCGACCGGATTTGGCTACGTTCGTGACAGACGGGGGTGCTCGTGCTCGTGTCGTGACTAGGAGGATGCAACGGCATCACTGCACTGGAGGGTTCCATGAATCGGCGAAGGTGAACATGAGTATTCATATATACTGTTGATTAGTATCATCTATTCACTTGCATAAACAGATTACAAGTACAAACTTGTAGCGACTAAGTGTTAGTAGGACTTATGGCAGCACAAAACCACTCTTTATATCCTAGGCTCATCGTGTAGAAAGATTATTTTGTTACACACCTAATTTGCAATTTTTTGCTTTCCAATAGGATGAACCACCTTAATCGCATCACTGCGATTTTGTAGCAATTAGCAAATTAGTTGCAAGAGAAAATCGAATCAAGTGTCAATATAATTTCGGGGTCATTTATTGACGAGGGCTGATGGCAGAACTCAGCCGGAGATCAGGTGGTGCTGTTGCTCGGCGCTGGAGCGCGAAGAAGGCGGCTGCGGCGTGGCGGTGGCGGTGGCGGTGGCCATATCGATCGTCGTCGGGAACATGTTGAGTAACCCGTCGAACGTCTCGTAGTACCCGAGGATCCTGCCGCTGCTGCCTAGATCTTCCGGCGGCGTCTCCGGCACCGGCGCGGCGCCTCCCAGCACCTGCACAACCTGCCTCATGCTCGGCCGACACCGGGGGTCAGGGTGCGAGCAGAGCGACCCGAGCTTGAGCACCAGCTCGAGGTCGTCCTCGTCGCACTTGCCGATCCTCGGGTCCCTGGCGTCTCTGATCCTCCCGGCCTTCCAGCACTCGAGGACGTTGTCCACGAGCCCCGCCGGGTCGGCATTGTTGTTGCTGAGTGACTCCACGGGCCTCCGACCGCAGGCCACCTCGAGCAGGAAGGCGCCGAACGCGAACACGTCGGCGCTCGGCGTCGCCCTGCCGGTCTTGATCATCTCCGGTGCCAGGTACCCGAGCGTGCCGATGACGTGCGTCGTCTGCGAGTCGCTGCCGTGATCGTACAGCCGCGCGAGGCCGAAGTCGCTGAGCCTGCCGTTCATGTCGGCGTCGAGGAGGACGTTGCTGGCCTTGATGTCGCGGTGCACCACCACCTGCTCCCACTCCTCGTGCAGGTACAGCAACCCGGCGGCGACGTCGCGGATGATCTTGGCGCGCCGCTCCCAGCTCAGCGCCGGCCTGTTGTTGTCAGCGTCGAATAGGTGCTTGTCCAGGCTGCCGTTGGCCATGTAGTCGTAGACGAGTATGAGCTCTCCCCGTCGCCGGCAGTAGCCGAGGAGCTGCACCAGGTTGCGGTGGCGCAGCCGGCTCATGCTCGCGATCTCCGACACGAACTCGCGCAGGCCCTGCCGCGAGTCGTGGGCCACCTTCTTGACGGCGACCTCCGCGCCCGACTGCCGGAGCACGCCGTGATACACGGTGCCGAATCCGCCGGCGCCGATGACGTCGCGGAAGCCTCTGGTCGCCGCGTGGAGGTCCTTGTAGCTGATCCGGTGAGGTCCGTACTCCATCTCCCAATCTTCCTCCACCTCGGCGAACCGGCGGCGCCAGACGACGAACAGCGTGACGCCCGCTGACACCACGAGGAGCGCCACGACGGCAAGGAGGATTAGCGACAGGACCAGTTGCGGATGCATGGTCCTCTTCGCCCTAGACGACGGGGCCCGCGGGAGCTTTGAGAGGTCGAGGTCCGGCGCGCGGCCGCCGCCGAGGCGAAAGCTCCAGCCGAGAACGTAGTGCGAGCTCGAGGCAGCGCCGTTGGCGGCCGAGAAGCCGACGTACGTGTCGTCGGCCACCACCGACGAGAGGTTGACGGCGCAAGACACAAGCGGGACGGCCGGCCTGGGAACGCCGGCCGGCGACACGGTCACCTCGAGGCGCGTGCTGGCGCCGTCGTAGTCGATCCACACCTGCAGGGGGTCCCCACTGACCAAGCTGACGTTGGTAAACTTGCTGGTGGTGGGGCCGGAGTCGACGCCGTACCCCGCCGGCTTCGAGCAATTGGACTTCAGGCTGTTGACGTCGACGCCGACGTGGTTGTCGTTGATGTCGGCGAACTCCTCGTCCATCGCCGTGTCGAGCTCGACGGCGACGACCTCGCTCCGCCCATTCCCGAGGTGGTTCGAAGTGTTGAAGAGCCCGAGGTTCTTCCCCGCCACGGCTCCCGCCACGGTCGCCGACGGCGCCAGCGCGAAGGCGACCCCGTGGCCGTGCGCGTCCGGGTAGCGCGGCAGGATGGCGACCACGAAAGTTGTGGAGAAGGAGACCGGCGCGCCCGTGGAGGCGTCCTTGACCTTGAAGCGCAGCGGCGCGGGGTGGAAGCCGTGCCCGAACGCCTCGTTGGTCTCGTTGGTGAGCTGCAGGAGGCCGGAGGAGGTGACCACGGCCGCGCCGCTGGCCGTCACGTTCGCACCCGCGAAGCCGGCGAGAACGAATGACTCGGTGGCGGCGGCCGGTGGTCCGCCTCGAGCCAGAAGAGCGAGCAGGACGGGCACCACCAGCAGCGCGGCAGGAGCAGACGCCATGGTGGTGGAGCGGGAACAGGACACGGCGATCTCTCAGCGTCAGCGATCGGCCGGCGTGTTCGGCTTAGGCTTATATCTTCCGGCCGCAACAATCCCGGCCCAGCGCGTCGTCAAGGTCATGGTCATCGGGGGCTATATATGGCTACACCGGCGAGCGCCTGGGTTTCTCGTGCACGGCAGCACGGGTGGAGAGAGGAGGGGTGGTCCGCGCCGCGTGCGGCGAGAGGGACGGCATCAGATTGGGGGAACGCTGGCTGGGCTGGGCTGCTCGTTTCATAGGATAGGATTATGGGAGATGTGTGGGTTTATTGGGATTTAGGATGGTGGACCTGCAGAAAGAAAACAGTGGGCACGTATGTTGGCCTCTTTGTAAACACGTTACTATTGTCATTAACACTACCATTTCCTATAGAAGATACCTGTAAATTAATCTGTACTCTGTTTGGTTTCAAAATTTGAGATGTTTTAGTTCTGATATAACATCTCGAACTAATTTATTTAAGTTCATAAGAACTACACCAACATATGTCCTTAGGTTTCGCTGGAAAGACAGCTACCCCCAAGCGTAGACTAGCGGTTGCATCAAAATATCATTGCAAAAAAAAAAAAAGAGACAAGCGTAGACTAGATGGACGTCATAGATAGGGCCTTTGTAGATCGTCGAGCACAGGATTTACGGATGGTTTGGAGAAAGATGCTCAAAGACAAAGTGGGCACTATACGGAAGAAGCACACGCGAGACCCATGGCCAGCAGCCGCAGCTGTGGACAGACCGGCGTGACGGACGGTGGTCGCCGGCGTACTCTCCGTCCGGGACCGACGACCCCGGTGTTCGTTCGTTGGGCAGGTTGGCAGTATCTCGCTCTTGGTCACTCCGGCGGTTGCTGCAGTTGGCACGCCCCACCATGACGCGATCTGGGCCAGATACATCAGCCAAGCAGTCACCTCGTCACCAATCGAAATAAGAAATTAGGACGCCACAATACCACATATCGTCCCAGCAAAGAATTGAACTTGCTTACTTAGTCAACGCTACATACCTACTAATTAGAGGCTCCTTTTGAGGCCTGCACGTGATGCCACCTAGGATTCTAGGTGGACAGCCTAAAAGATAGAGAAATCCTTAAAATTCTCAAAAAATCAGAAACATCCGGTCATCGATTCAAAATCTCTAATCCTATTGATCTGTTATCTTTTTAATAAATTACCCACCGCTGCCATTATGTAAATAGACCAAAGTAACCCGCTGAATATGTATCTAAATTACCCACATATGCCATTATAAAAAATAATATAAATTAACCTTAGAGAAATCCTTAAAATTCTCAAAAAAAATCAGAAACATTCGGCCATCAATTCAACATCTCTAATCATAACAGCCATTAGATCTGTTTCTTTCTAATAAATTACTCACCTCTGCCATTATGAAAATTGATCAAAGTAACCCCTTAACATGTATCTAAACTACCCACATATGCCATTATAAAACATAATGTAAATTAACCTTTATTTTTCATGTATATTACCCACTTATGCTACCATAAAAACAATATCAAATATCCTCCTAAATTTGCATATAAATGTTCCACTTATTAAATTTAAAGTAACCCTTAAATCTGAATCTAAATCATATAGTTATAATAAGATCTTAAAGTGCATCAATATGAAATTTTAAATTACCTTCTCTATAATTATTAATATATCATTTGTGTTTTCTCAAAAATATATTATTTGTTTTATTATTTATATAAAAATACCTCTCGTAATGTGTGTCATCATTAAATTACCCACTTATGCTACTATAAAAATAATATCAAATAAACCCCTAGATTTGCATATAAATGATCACTTGTGTGCTTATTAAATTTAAAGTAACCCCGAAATTTGAATCTGAATCTGAATCAGTTATAATAAGATCTTAAAACGCATCAATATAAAATTTTAAATTACCTTCTATATAATTATATTTATATTTTTCTCAAAAGTATATTATTTATGCTATTGTTTATATAAAAATACTTCCCGTAATGCGTGTCGTCATATACTCATATATTCGTGAATGAGAAACAGATAAGAGTACCAAATTTTATGTTGTTCATAGCTTAAGTGTTAAATTAAATACAAATCAAACCATATGAAGGTCCTATGCTAAGGGAAAAACTATTACTAACTAAACCTATTACAGTTATTAGAATATGTAATAGATGATTGAGAGCCTGAGATAGATAATTATAATTATTTGCTATTTCTAACTAGCCTGTGCGGGGGCACAGGTTGATAGACTAGTACTCCTTAATTGTCATCGTACGCTCTTCTCCGTCCCAAATTACTTGTCACGTATTTAGGTGCATAACATTGGTAGTCATAGAGACTTTGTTACGCCCCTTTAGTCCCGGTTCAACTTTGGAGCCAGGACTAAAGGGGTTTCATTGACATGACCATTAATGCCATGAGTATTCACCCCCTTTAGTCCGGATTGATAACACCAACCGTGACAAAAGGCCTCCCCTTTAGTCTAGGTTTGTGTTACGAACCGAGACTAAAGGTCCCCTTTTGTCACGGGTGGTGTTACCAACCGGGACTAAAGTGTCTCCCACGAGTTACTATAAGAGGATAGCATCCTCTACTCAGTTAAATGTGTTGTGTAGATGAGATGGTGACGAAGCTATGTGTGAAACTGGAGGTCATAAGTTCGAATCCCCGCGCACGCGTATATTGCACGTGAAAAATCGCATGTGAGGGCCTCCCGGGGATTTGACGCTGGCGTGCCCCCTTTAGTCACCAACCAGGACTAAATAAAAGTCGGCCCGAGCCCGGCCCGAAAATTAAAGCCCGCCGCGTCCAGTGGGATTAAGGATGCAGGTTTATGTGGGTCGACCCAATGGCCCGTTACCCAAAATAAAAATTTTGGTAGAAAAAACCAATATACCGACCCATAAAACATTAGTGTCTAGTGGTGTATAATATTTTGGGTTAATTGGGTAACCCAATCCAGAGGAGGCCGAGCTTTTCCCCATCTGCATCTGCACCGCGCCGTTCTCCGTCTCGCTCGCCGCCGCAACACTCGCCGCCGCCCCACCCCCTCCATCCCAGTCGCCGCCGCCCCTTCCCTACGTCTTGCGTCGCCCTACGTCGTCCTTCCATCCCCTCTGCCTCGGAGCGAGGAGGTCGCGGGGCCTGCTTCTTCCCAGCGCGGACGCCACCGTTGCCAAGAGGAGGAAGGTGGGCGGGGTCAGGGACTCAGGGGAGCGCGGCAGTGGCAACTCCTCGAGCCCTGGTGGCGCAAAATTGATCCCCTCCCACCCCTTCGATGGATCCCGACCTCGCGGCTCGGTGTGCCGGCGCATCCATGTCCTCGGCAGCGTCCCACCTCCTTGCCGCCGGCAGTTAGTCCTCGATCCCCGGCGGGAAGGCCCCCGTCAGATTGGTGTTGTGAGCACCAGCTACAACATCGTGGTGCTCACCGCCAACAAGTCTGCCGGCGCGCCGCCGTGGAGGTCAATGAACTGCAGGGTGCAGGCTGAGCCTCATGACTTGCTTCACGACGTCGCACAACATGCCCGTCCACCGACACGACGACGCGTCGGAATCCCTCGAGTCCCCGAGCGCCCACGCCAGCAGCGCCGCACCCTGCACGTCGGCGGCGAGTGCGCAGCCCCCGCCAGCTCAGTAGCACTGCGTGATAGAATCTGCGGACCATCTAGGAGTAGATCAGGCGGGTTTAACACTGTCAATCATACCTTGGTCCTCCTGGTGAGCCACCCATGGCGAGGACGACTCGGCGGAGGTGTTGATGACGACGGCGGCGACTGGTGGAGCTTCCCATCGCTTCAGCACGTCCCCTCTAGGTCGGTTAGGGTTTGGAGTAGGGGGCTACAGTGGCGGCGGCGAACCTCGTCATCTGAGCTCGTGGCCCCCACTCCCTCTTATATGTGCTGCGCGACAGGGGCCCACCAGCCTTCTAATGGGCTGGGCGTTCCCGATCCGGACGCGAGTCAAGGGCCCAATGGGCCGTTGGGCCCATTGGTGGAGAGATCAATCCAACATTCTCCCCCTTGATCTCACCATATACTTTTAACTTCTTTCTCATTCCATTACAGATCTGTGTATAGAGCATGTTTTATCGTCACGGTCAATCTTGTTTCTGTCAATCTCCGATAGACTCAACAACTACTATATACATCTCTGTACTGAAACAAATTCTTTAGACTTGGGCCCTTTATCATCCGAAATCTTAAACTATGACATAAACCCATGTTGCACATGTGCTCTCTAAGTGCACTGGGTTATATACCTTTCGTAAGAGGATCCTCAAGCATTTGCTTGTCTCTTGTATGCGCAATATCTTTAATGTGATTCCGGACTTACTCC
This sequence comes from Cenchrus americanus, assembly GCA_947561735.1. Classification (NCBI taxonomy): domain Eukaryota; kingdom Viridiplantae; phylum Streptophyta; class Magnoliopsida; order Poales; family Poaceae; genus Cenchrus; species Cenchrus americanus. The sequence goes on along the minus strand of OX387240.1, from coordinate 2,441,517 downwards.
TCTACAACATATAACTTTTGTGTCAATGTGTTTGGCTGCACACTTGACTTGTTGTCATAGGTTTGAACTTCCTTAATGGTGATTGCTGTTGTCAACCATTATCAACTCCGTGTACAGGTTCCATTAACTATTTTGCCTGTCCCTCAGCCTCGTATCATGCTATATCACATCTCTGCATCACACTGATGACAATTTGTGTTAATCCCTTTGGAGCATTTCCACACAAAAACTCCAAGTGTGAAAGTTAGCGACAATTGTGGATTTCGCTACCCATTTCACAAAATATCTTTGTACTCACAACCCTTTGAGAGCACTTGATCTTTTCAACTTAGCATGAGGCTGATAAACTTAATTCCATTCCAGTGATCTATAGCTGGATTGGACATTGCCAAAACAACCCGGATATACAAACTATGTCAAGGTAAGTTCTATCTTTTCCATTCATTAGGCTTCCAACAGCTGAAGCATATGGTACCAAATTCCTTTAATCCATTCCATGTTGAATCTTGGAACATAAAAGTTCCCAAAACCATTACCCTTGACAATGAGAATAGGCAAAGGTTCACTCGCAGGCATACTATATTTCTTTATAACTTTTCTAAGTATGCCTCTTGCGATGGTCCTAATACCCCTTTTCATTCATCTCGGTGAATCTCGACCATTATAATTGAGACATTCATCGAGAATTTCCTTTGAACTTTGAGGACAAGAACCTCTTATCCTTTTACAATAGATTGACATTACTGTTACCATGCAAGATGTCAATCACATATGCATGATTAGGAAATGAATTCCCATTCTATAGCATTGTTCAAATGTTGTCCTCCTATTCACTTTTAAACCCAAAACCAAATCCTTTATCTTTGAATGTTATCATTCATAAATGATTTCTTTAAGCGGCATTCCTTTTCTTCTTTTATTTACATGACAAAACCTTTAGGTTGTGTCATGAAATACTTCACATATTCTCTTTGGAGTCACGTCACGACTTGTAGACCCATTACAGCCTACTGTTTTGGCTCCATTGAGAATCACTTATGAGTCCCAAGTTTCCTCGGGATTCACCAGTTCAACTTTCAATATACAAGCGCTTCTTTTAACACATGAGATTGAATAAATCTCAATGTGAACTTTTCTATATTGCAAACTTTGCAACCATCAGACTTTTAATTCTTTGAGACCTTAACTCTTTGAGACCTACTAGAGATCTCAACCTCTGGCACATTGAGTGCCTAAACTTTTGGTACGTCTACCATAAGGGGTGCAGCAGCTCTCCCCATGCACAACAGCAAGTTTCAATGGCTCCTGAAGGACAGGTTCCATGTCATCTATCATGTTGTTGTCACGAGTACAGAGAGAAATAGCCACCGAATCATCAGAGCGGGCATATATACCCACTTCTCCTCGAAGTCAATTTCTCGAGCCACCATGCTCCCCTTGATTGCTCTCATATTCCAAAAAGACAAAATGTCTCGTTAGAATTAAAAGAACCTTTTCTGTTATCTGAATTGCCAACAAATGACTACTCAGATCAGCCTTTTCTTTCATCTGGATGGCCAACTAAATGGCTCCCCCAGATCTTTCCATCTATTATAAATAATAATAATAGAGTATCTTTAAACTTTCTCATTTTTGGGTTTGTACTTTCACCATTTAGGTCATAAAAGTCCAGGATTTTAGCTATTCATTTTCTTTAGGGGTATCACATTTATGTCTGTCGTACTCCCCCAGACAATCACATTTAGATCACACTCTAAATGCATACAATGCATTTCTTTCCTGAAGTATAGGGGATTTCACCTTTATCCCCCTCGAAATGTGGCATGAACTTTACTGTCATAATTTCGAAACCATTCAGAACTATTATCAGTGAGGAAACTTTGAGAACACTTTCAATTACTTCCTTTATCTGCATGATTATATCATACAAAAACAAGACTATTACTTAACTCATGTATGGGAGTACATTTTTCCTCATTTCACTTTAAGAACTCAACAAAGTTCTTTATTTCCATGCTTTTGAAAACTCATGCAACTCTAGCTTGTGTTCGTTCTTTATCTTTAGGTTCGCATATTACTTTTGATTCTCTTTAAACTCATAAGTGCTCAATGACTATAGTACGATAAGTACAAACAGTATTAGAATAGCACAGGAGCTACTCCAAAATTCTCTTTCCCAGTGTGGGATATGTAATAAGCACATGAGTCATTATATCTTTCTCCCGCCATGCAGGATTTGTCCTTTGACAAAACTTTTCCCGCCATATAAGATCGTCTAACATAAGCATTATGCCAACGCTAGCCAATCATGCGGTTATTTTCTCAGAGCCTTTCCCGCCATGTGGGTATTATTATGAACTTTTCTCGTCGTGCGAGAGTATCACACACTTTCCTCTCCATTCAGGTAATAACCTGAAAGGGGCATGCATGCCAAGATTGACTTGCATTCAATCATCAAATTCACAATTCAGAAAATAAATCTGAATAAACTGTAACACATACATGCTTAATTCAACATTAGTCAAACCAAACATGCATATGGATCGGTGTAACTTTTATCATGATGACTGAACTAGAAATAAATTCCTTGTCATAGAGAGTACATGAAAAACACTTCTCAAGACTCTCAATGATCTATCTCTTTTCTTGGATTAATATCCGAGAAACTTTACTTTTGAAAAACATTCTTTTAAAGAGAACATAGTCCCTCACATTATGTCCTTCTTTCTTTGTCATCTCCTGAGCCACAATTGCTCAGCTTACTTTTCTTAATGCTTTCATGAATGAAAACATAAAGATCTTTTCTCTGAGAAAATATTCAATAATAATCCAAACTTTAAGCTTATGAAGCTTTTAAAACTTTATGTTCTATTCTATATCACCGTTGGGCAGAAAATAGAATAAAACATTTCTCATCTGTATTAATTCCAAGTCACCATCAACTGAATTAGAATTAATCTATCATATCACAATATTGTTATCATCAACGTTGGTCAGAAAATGACAACACCATGAACTTTACATTTAGAAATAATACTTATTATAAGTATTTCTAAAATATCCTCTGTGTCTATAATTGAGTAGAGACATAAACTTTGAACAAAAAATTGGCAATCAAAACCAATGCAACTCTTATCAGAACTTTATCCAGCGGAAGCTGACTTTAATTTTAACGTGGATACAACCCACAGGAAAACTTTTCATACTGTTCTTTCAATTAAATCTTCCCGTTGGTTCCAACTTAATTGAAAGATAGGTAGGGATGGCAATTCGGGTACGGGTACCGGGTACCTGCCGGGTACCCGACCCGACGGGGACGGGCATGGGTACCATTTTGCACCCGTGGGTGGCGCCCATACCCGACCCGGCGTGAGCCGGGTACGGGGCGGGGATCTAATCTTACCCATGGGTAACCCGTGGGTACCCGTCAAACAATCACAAACTCAACAAAATATTTCAGTTTCAGCCCAACATTCGGCCCAGCCCAACATTCCTCATCCCACAAGCGCCGCCTAACCCTAAGTCAACAATGCATTTTTTAAAATATGTGCTATGAATGTGTGGTTTATCATGTGATGTGACAATGTGACTCCATTTACGCATTTATCATGTGATGTACCGATGTGACAAACTGACAATGTGACTATATTTATCATATGAATGTTTATTGTGTGAGATGTTGCAAAATTGAAATAATTTGTTGAATTGTGAATTTGTGATTGTGGTATGGCATAATGGCAATGTCTTTACAATGTTGTACCCATGGGTAACCCGTTACCCGCCCGATACCCGGCGGGCACGGGGACGGGTAAGAAATTCTACCCATGGGCACGGGGACGGGTAAAAAATTTTACCCGCTGCCCATGTCGGGGCGGGCATGGGTATGCTCTACCCGCCCCGAACCCGCCCCATTGCCATCCATAAAGATAGGTATCACTGTACAGCAGAAAACAAGAAATAAAAACAACATTTCTTTATCTCTAAGTTCTCTGAACATTGATCACTTTGATGCAAATATCAGAGACTTTAACTTTAAAACATAAAGAACATTTAATTATAATATTGTTATCATCAACGTTGGTCAGAAAATAACAATACATAATTAACTTTAAATAAATATGTTTCTACTCCACTAATTAAATTTAATTAGAGGGTAAAACTTTTACTTTGCAGCGGAAAACTTTTATTTATTTTCAGAAGCAATCACACTTCTAAACTTTTCTTTATACCGGTCAACTCTCTAAACAATTTATCCCGTTGGTTCAAAATTGAGTAGAGGTAAAACCTTAACAAACTTGCCAAAACTTGACAAACTTTCCAATACTCTACTTTAAAATAAATATTCCATCATAATAATCTTTTCTTTTTCTATGATTTTCTCTACTCAACTTTTCCTTTAATTTAATCTCCGAATTAAATTAGAGGAGTAACAATTCAAACTTTGCAGAGGAAAACATGAATAAAATTCACGAAGATTAACTATTCAAAAGCATTTCTATCACAATTTGATCTATACACAAATATCTCGTTGGTTCAATTTGGGTAGGAATCAAAACTATACATAATTCATCAAGGAATCATACATATATGCTTGTGAAAATATCAAAACAATTCACAAAACATACCGTGCATAACCTTTCCTTTTCGGCCCGCGAGAGAATGCAGCCCACGGCCGTCCTCCACACACCCGCATGGGCCCGCGGCCCAGGAGCCAACCAGCAGGCCGCCGAACCGGCCTGCGCGCCGCTCCCGCCTGAGCCAAAACCTGGCCCACGAGCCACTGGACGCTGAGAGCCGTCCATTTCTGCAGATGATGATCTGACGGCTGACCGCACGTCTCGGAGGAACAAAACCCGCCGGCAGCCGGTCCCTTAAACCCTAGCGTCATTTCCTTTCCCTCCCGAGTCTCTCGCATGCACTTGGCGGCGGAGGAGCGCCATGGCTTGCGACCGGCCGACATCGTCGAGGAGCGGCGCCGCCTGGCATGGCCACGGCCAGCTCTCCACTCCCTCCTTGTCTTTTCTTTTTATCCTTTGCCCTTTCCATCTTCTCTAGCCCTGCAACCGCAAGATCCAGAGAGATTCTAGTGGCAGAGGTGTCTCCGTAGCCGGCGGCGCCGGCGATGGCGAGGATGAGCGCCGCCCGGCGCGCAGCCGCGGCAGGCTCCTCCCTCCTTCTTTCTTTCTGTTGTTTCCTCCCTCGCCCTCTTCTCCCCCAAAAAACGAGAGACAGAGCAGTTCCTTTTGCCCAGGGAAGAAGAGCAGGTGCGCCGCCGCAGGCCCCTTCGCCGGTGCGCGCGTCCACCCATGGGTGAGCGCGCCGCCGTCGAATGGCCCTGCGTTGGTGCCTTTGGCCCAAACCCGCACAGCAGCGGTGTCGGGCCGATGAGCGCGTGGCTCATCCTGTGTGTCCACTCGGCGCACGCCTATGCGACGGTGGTGGTGGCGTAGAGGTAAGCCCCACAGGTAGGTACTCACCCGGCGCCCTTTCATCTGAATCTAGGGTTAGGGTTTCGGGATAAACTTTTGCCTTTTCTGTTTCGATTGGATTCAAGTCGATTCCGTGTTCCTTTCTTTTCCCAACTCTGTCTACTCACTAGAACCTCGCTCTGGTACCATTGATAGAATCTGCGGACCATCTAGGAGTAGATCAGGCGGGTTTAACACTGTCAATCATACCTTGGTCCTCCTGGTGAGCCACCCATGGCGAGGACGACTCGGCAGAGGTGTTGATGACGACGGCGGCGACTGGTGGAGCTTCCCATCGCTTCAGCACGTCCCCTCTAGGTCGGTTAGGGTTTGGAGTAGGGGGCTAAAGTGGCGGCGGCGAACCTCGTCATCTGAGCTCATGGCCCCCACTCCCTCTTATATGTGCTGCGCGACAGGGGCCCACCAGCCTTCTAATGGGCTGGGCGTTCCCGATCCGGACGCGAGTCAAGGGCCCAATGGGCCGTTGGGCCCATTGGTGGAGAGATCAATCCAACACTGCGCCCTGCGCATCGACGGCGAGCGCGCACCACACCACAACAGCGGCGGCGGGAGGCAGCACCACCCACGCACCAATGCAACTGCAAGGACTCCACGAGATGAACTGTAGCACACGAACAAGCAATTATTCAACTTAAGCTGGGGCATGGAGGGAAAAAAAACTCTCTCTTTATTCAACAGAGCTTCAGTACTGTAGCATACTGTAGCTACACGAATAATAATTGTTTTTGGGTACTTATTGGGTCAACTGGTGTAGCTATCTTATTGGGTTGGTGGAACCCAAAACCCATACATAACCTTTTGGGTAGATTGGGTCAGCCACTGGTTGACCCAATGGGGACCCAGTTGCTTGCTTAAGTGGGATGGTCATAGGCAGGATTTTTCGACCCGAAATAACAGAAATTTTTTTCGACCCGGTCCGAACCCGACCCGGCCCGAAAAATGCTCACCTCTTGTGCACGGCTGCACGCAGTGGATCGGAACCTCCTGCGCGCGCGCTACACGGGCAGCAAGAGGGATCGAGGATTCGAGAGGGTCTCCGGGACCGGCAGAGCCTGAGACCTCTGTCTGCGTCACGAGGGAGTGCATGGGAGATGACTGCTCAAGTGGCCAGGCTGGGGCACTCTCTCTCTCTCTCTCTCTCCGCACTTGTGATTTGTGTGAATCGCAACCGAAGCGGATCAGGCCAGAATCTCCATTTCTCGCTCGAGGCTCCATATTCCCTCCCGGGCAGGTGCATAGCATCCACACGCATGTGGCGCGTAGTAGCTTGTTCGTCCTAGTATAGTAGTATTATTCATTTATTATTTTCCGTTGCTCTGTTTTTTTTTTTGCAGATTATTTTGCCTAGTATCTGTCTCTCTGGACCAATACCATATAGCACAATTAGTGTCTGCTTTCTTACGTGTGTTTGATAAGCAAGAATCAGTCGCTGTAGGGATCAGCTCAGCGACCACACACATCACACGCACACCCACGATGACGACGACACCATATAGGGCATGCCATTTCAAATGTGCTTTTTTATATTTCCGAAGCGTACCTCAATTCCTTGAAATTTCTTCTGCGAAAAATAGCAAACTAGTAGATACTGCATCAGTTTCCTAATGATGTTTAATAAAACAAAATCTGAATACGGAGTACTGTACGTGGTTGCCATGGTGTGGATCAATAGTAAATATATGCGCGATTCCAAACCCGCCCGCACCAGGACGCAATACGGGCCAGATGCGATTAGGGTGATAATGAATTATATCGTCGCTGTCTCGTGGAAGAGCTTAATCAATGCCGAATAAGCAAGTGATAGTATATAATGAGCTGGTCAGATTTCCGCTGCCCGTCGGATTTCTCTTCACGAGCTTCTTGCGCCCTGTTCGTTTGGCTTATCAACCACCAGCCAGCAGTACTTTTCTCTCAGAACAAACCAGCCAAATTATTTCCCAAGACAAACCCATCGGAATTCCTTTTTTTCTCAGAAATAAAACAGAGAAATAGCTTACCGAAACAGGTAAGCATCAGTGAGCAAGTACAAACAAATTTCTGCGGCATAGTTTCACAACGACAGTTGGGGGTAAATTAGTAAAATAAAAAAAAAAAAAGAAAAACAGTAGGGGTAACTGGGGACGTCCCCGGCGCGGCAGCTCACCAGCAAGCTTCCAGCAAAGTCACAACAACACCATGATCAGTCGATTACTTACAGCTGCTATGGGATGAGATCAATTGACAATCAGGACGTGGTTATGTCTTGGTGCCTCCAAAAAAATATATTAATTACAAGAAGGAAAAACTTTACATCTAGACGTGAACTGCGCTACCAAGTCTGAAAACTGTCGAATGAGTGAGCATCCATGTTGCAAACGGCACTAATCTTTCTCGCCAACAACCGGGGGTTCTGCAGCCTTGACCACACCATTTTACTTCAGGATCTTAGATTCAATCTCCTCCAAGCTCAGCCCTTTTGTCTCGGGAACATTGAGGATCACAAACACAAGGGAGACCACTGCTATGACCCCAAACAGGAAAAATATATTCTCTGGCCCGAGGAATTCCTGTGGTGAAAAGAGAAAATATAAATTGTTGGCAGAACCAGCATGTAATGTTAGTTCACATATCTGTGCAAAATGAAAAGGCTACATCAGTATTTCGAACAGATAGCCAAAATACACTAGTCCAGTACCCCACAGCGCAACTGAGGTTGCAGGTCAGTTGGCAGTTTTGAGTTTTGAAATACACACACAAGTCTGGAGTTTGGACCCGATAAAGAGGCTGAATTTGGACCATAGAACAGGTACAGTTTTACAATAACAAGAATAAAAATAAGTATTTAGTGGGGAAGGATTCTTTGGTTACAAGTACTAGGTATTGACACGTTTAGTTGTTCATGTATTTTGGGAACTCCACTCGCGGAAACAAACATCGTTAATTGCACACCAGGAGGTAGCAATATGAGAACTTGAGAAGCAATACCTGCAAGGGTGAAAACGCAAATGTCACCAGCGCATTTGAGCCGAAATTTGTTAGTACCGCAAGGCTGATCCCACGTCCTCTTGTTCGCAGTGGAAATATTTCAGACACCATTAGCCAACTAATTGGGCCAAATGAAACCTGAAACATATGGATATATAAGTGTTTTGTGGATTCCCAAAAAAAAAAAGAGTATCGCTGTGCTTGTCAGGCTCCTTGTGCAGAATAATGCACCAACCTGGTAAGCACCAACATAAAGAAGTAAAGCGCCAACAGCGACAAAGGGGAAGCTGTTCAGAATCTTGTAGTAAGCTGCAAGCAGGAAGAGTGACAGAGCCTGCATTTACAGGTTACAGGGAACATAAGGGCAATTTAGTTAGAACATAGTAATAGAAACCTGACAGAACACGAGCATACCAAGTATCTTATTCTAATGTAGAATTGTAGACTAATGCAGTACCTAAAATTTTAGTATTTATCAGTGTTCATGTCTAGTGACTGAATGCAACTGTGTGCATGGGGGCACTTTTTTCATGTAATATGAACTTAATCAAATAACATGAATGAACAGATACTCACAATTCCACCAACACCTCCTATCAATAATGGACGCCTTCCAAGATCATCAACTTTCAATACCGCAACACCTGTCATTAGCAACTGCGAAGAATAGAATTGTTACGCAAACTCAAAATTTAAAGAAAACATAAGATCCTTGGATTTCTACCAACACCATATGATCCAAAAACAGCTAATATACGAGCATTGAAGTAGATCTTCTGCATTACCTTGAACAACCCAATCAAAATTGCCACTCTGGCAGCATCTGATGCAGCTGAGAACCCAGCAGTCTACATAAGGCATACTTTAGAGATGGAGGCGTTGACTTGTATGAATTCAGGAAATGCATTATATAAAAACTATACCACCAAAATATTGGTACCTGAAGTATAGAAGCTGCATAATATAGAACACTTGGCTGGCCTGTTATCTGTCAAGTAACAATTTAGCTTGATAACAAAATCTACCATGTCTATGCTACCACTCAAAAATAAGTACTCCATCTGTTCCAAAGTGTAGGTCATTTTAGCTTTCTTAGATACATATATTATGCTATGCACCTAAATACAGGATTATGTCTAGATATACATAGTAAAATATGTATGCCTAGAAGAGCCAAAACGACCTGCATTTTGAAACGAAGGGAATAGCATTCATCTGTATTTTGAATATAGATAGAAATGGGCATAAAATTTAAAATTAAAAGATAATAACTTTAATCTTTTTTTAGTAAGACAGAACTTTAACTTTAGTAACCTGCATATCCATGGGTTAAAGAGAACAAAATACCTGCTGAAACAGAACCAGACCTCCACCAATGGTGAACGCCTTCAAGCTAGCTCCTTCAAATACCTCCCAAATATTTCCTTCACCTTCCTGTCCTGCATAGGCTGCCTTAATAGAGACTATGGTATCTTCAACATCATCTGCTAAAACCTTTTCACTTGCTGAGCGGCCCCTCAATGTTCTAAGGGCTTGAATTGCCTTCTTTTTATTATCCTCCATAGACCCCTTTCCTTGAACTGCCCTGAGAAGTAACCATCTTGGTGAGGGTGGTAAAGTCCACATACCAATACCCATGATAGCTGCAAGCGGCGCGCCAAAACCAAACATGTACCGCCATCCTCCTACATTGTCAATTTCAAGACTTCCTACAAGATATCCGAACTGCACAAGATATTTAATGGTCAGCAGGCATGCAATGAGTATATTAAAGTACGATATACAGAAGACTAGATAATTACCAGTATTCCTAACACAATAAACAGCTCCTTCAAAGATATCAATGTTCCACGTATTTGCGGAGGAGAAGTCTCTGCAATATAAAGTGGGGCACCATGCATTGCCTGGGACATAGCACCATAATGGTTTAGTGGCATAACGCCAAATGGTTTAGGGCGACATTGGTGTCCCAAACCCCTAGCTAAATATGCATATGCTCCTTTGCAACTATAATCCCGTCAATTGCTACTAATCCAATTTTAACAAAGCATGGAACCATGGAAATATTGATGCTTGTGGTGTCAAACAGGCTAGGGTAAAGTGCTACACGCGATGCAACCACCCCAGAAATTAAAGAAAAAAATCATATTAAATATCTTAGCAATACAACAAGCTTCATTTTCAGTGTCAGTGAATATGTTTACTAGCCCATCATTGGAAGGTCAGAATAATCAAGTGTGGGAACGTTTTATATCTACTTATTCTATAATTAGTTATATCAGAACAGGGCCATCAAGCTACAGTGACATCAATTAGTTTTGCTACTTTACACTTCAGTAAATGATTTGTTATCAGAAAACTATAATGAGACATCATGACATTATAAGTTTATAACAATGGATGTCAGGCTACTCAGCTTGAGTGAACGTACTTACCATCCCCAGAAAATCATTTTTATACGCATACCTAAATTAGATTTCTTTTAATAACAGTAACCTGGGATCATCTTAGCGAGGAAGAAGATTTGTGCCTGCAGGTACTCACCAAACCGATACCAATCCCATAAAGGATGCGACCTATGATTAGACCTACGAAATTAGGTGCAAATCCAGTGACCAAAGCACCGAGAATATATAATGCAGCTGCGGTGACCAATTCTATTCTCCTTCCTGTATCAAGATGGTAGAAGTTATTCACCCCCTTATGACCTTATCAAACAAGCATGGTAAGGACTATTAAAATTGGTGTAGCTTTTCAGTGCACCTAGAAAATCTGCAATGCGGTATGCGAGAATGGAGCCACCAAGAGCTCCATAAAGTGAACCACTTGCCTGAACAAAAGGAAAAAAGAAACGAAAAAAGAAACACATTTTGATCTTGACAATTGATATGAAAAGGGAGGTGCGAAAGCTTAGGAATCAACGGAATTTGTATTACCACAAGCCCCAGTTGCACAGATGACAGGTTGAACCAAGTGGTGCCACTGAGATCAGCAGACTGAAGAGGAATACACCCACTGGCGGTGAGACTGTATGTCAGGCAGGAGATTCTTGGGAAAAAACAAAGCAGGGACTAACTTGAACAGAGATTGTTGCTCCAGAGGTCGCGCCAATGTCATAGCCAAAAAGGAGACCACCCAGTGCAGGGAACAAGAACCTAGGTTCCAAATGGTGACCCATCAGTACAGAAAGGCTGCACTCTCGATTTGCTTCCTGATTACCCCCATTTTATAAGTGTATTTTCTAATCTCTACATGAAGAAGCATCACTAAAGCATAGGTCTGTACGCAAAAAAAATATTAAACAGATCCTATAGATTACTCTGCATCACACATTCTACGACTGCTCCATATTGAAGGATATCACAGTTTAAACAGTCTATATGCAGTGAAGGTCTGAAGGATGACAGATTAACCGGTTGCTTCAATCAGAGTCAGACGGTGTGCAAGGCTGCATCAGACCAGATATAAAATCCCGAAATGCTGAAATTCGAGAGGCGGCTGATTGTGAACATAGCTTACGGGAGTACGACGGGTGCCCACGAGAAGGCCGCGTCCGCCTCCGCGGCGGCGCCACGCCCGGCATCGCCCTCGCCCTGCGCGTGGGTCCGCACCTGCACATGGACCTCCATGTCGTCAGAACCTTCACCGCCACGCCTCCCTCCCCAGAATAGCAGGGGGGGGACGGCTATGTTTAGCCGGCGATTGGGGCGGGCCGTCGTACGCGGAGCCTGGGGTGCCCCCCGACGGAGGGGCGGAGGAGGAGCGGCTCGGCGGCTCCCGTCACGCGGAGGGCGTCCATGGCCGCCGGCGCGCGGCGGCCGAGGGCCAGGGGGCGGCGGCGGGTGCCGTGGGAGGAACTCAGTGCGCGGTGGCAGGTGCGGGCTGGCGCTGCGATGGCGCGAATGGCGGTGGTGGGTGCGGCGAGTGACGAGGGGGGGAGGAAGCCATGGGTCGCCATGGCTGGCTGGGTCAGGCTTGGCCGCGTGGCCCCGCACGTGCTAATAAAATAACGCAACTTTATTTACTTCAACCTAATTAAGAAAGCAACACTTTGGTTTGAAGTAACCGTGAAGAAAATACAGATAACAGCCACATAAACAGAAATATTGCAGGACAGAACCCCTTCCAATATACAGAACAAAGCAGGGCCAGGGACCAAAATTTTAATTCTTTAGAACTGGCGGGGGCCGCGCGAACGCGTACCCCCTCTGCCACAAATTATGACGTCCACTCTCCCACTTGGGGAGATGGTAAGCCAGCGCGCCCGGCCGAGTGCAATGCGGGCCACCGACCTAGGCCACGGGCCTTCATGATCGCCCGTCGACCCCGTCCAGGTAAGTATGGAGCAACGGGGCACGGGGCGGTCGTCTTGTACCCGGGGCTCGCCGCGCGCCCCGCCCTCACCCGCCGAGGTGGCGCTAAAACAAAACAAACTCGCACGCAGGCGGCGGAACGAACCGAGCGATCGAGAGATTTTCTGCTCTTCTTCCGCTGAGAACACCTGGGCCTCTCTGGGCCTTTTCTTGTTGTGGGCCGTTGCGACCAGGAAACCGCTTCGATAACTGACAGGCCCAACAAGCATGTTACCGGCCGGCCCCTGAACGGAAGGCCGCGAGGAGACTCAATTCCACAAATTTCTCCCCACCTCGGCTCCAAACTCAGACGCTGCATATAGTTGCCGCATACTCCTAGCCTCGTGAGTTCGAGTGCGGGCGGGGCAGGAGGAGTCCCCCACTTGCAGTGCTTCTTGTCATCGGATATTCATTCGTCGGATCACGAAGGCACCCCTCCCTGTGGCCGGCCCTGTCGTCTTGGAGGGTGATGAAGGGGAATCCGCTGGCTATGGAGGGTCGTTTCGGCCGCCTCGGCCTCGCGCCGGAGGCCGGATTTGCGTCCAGGTGAGGTCCATCACCCTGCAGCCCTGACAGAGGCACTGAGGGAGGCAGCATATCTGTGTTCCCAAAATATCCGCACGAAAAATCGACCAAGCTGGTGTGGCGTGGACCTCAACTATCCGAGCTCGGGACAGCAAGCATGGTGACCAACCTAAAAAATCAGCAAGGAGAGCAAACAATCTTTTTTCCCAATCCCGGTGATTCATTCACCGTGCTTATCTCCTCGCAAGCAAGAAACAGTCAACCAAACAGTAGTCACCGGCAGTTACAGAGCAGTATCAAGTCAAAAGAGGAGAAGAAAAAAGAACACACTCCAAGATCGGTTTGGTTGGTTGCTCATCAGGCGATCGACTCCTCATCTCTCTTTACACAAAAATCTATGTAATCCACAGCTGGCCTTCAGACGCGACGGTAGGACTCGCCGGCGGGTGGTCGGGTTGGACGGTTGGTGGTGGGTCAACAGCAGCCAATCAGTCGTTCCGCTCAGCCGGGCCGCGGTCAGTGGGCGGCGGCGGCGGCGGTGCAGCGGCGGGCGCAGAAGTTGGGGACGCGGTCCATGCACTGGTACACCGGCGGGTCGGCGCTGAGGCTGGACTTGACGCAGTCCTTGCACGCCGGGTGGCACCCGCGGGGCACCGCGTCCAGGCACCGGCACTGCGGCGGGATCGACTTGGTGCACCCGCCGCAGTTGTCGCAGCACGGCCATGCCCGCGCCGCCGCCTTCCCCCGGCTCGCTAGCTCCCCTCCTCCTCCTCCCCCTCCATGCCCTGAAACCAGAGACAGATTCCAACGGACCGAGTAAGCCAAACTGATGCAATTACATGAAGCGAACCCAAAGCGAATTTGATTGTCACTTGGAAACCCAGAAAGCAATTCCTTTCCTGGATTCAGATGTCGAAAAAAGAAGCGACTTTTGGCCGGGCGAGAACAGAGAGAAGATCCGATACCTTTGCTCTGGACACGGGAGTGGTGGTGGTGGTGGTGGTGGTGCCTGTTGCTGCTGGATTGCGCGAGCACGGCGAGCAAGGCGAATGTGAGGAACAACACTTGGGTTCTCATGTCTGCTCCTCCTTGCAGTTGCAGGAATTGGTCTTGGTAGCGACGGGTGTCTCTCCTCTTCTCTTCTCCTCTGCTCCTCTCCCGTTTGTGCTTTGGTTGGACTGGATCAGTTGTTGTTGCTGCTTATCTATCTGTACGCGGCTAATAGAAGCCTTCTTTATAGAAGGCGAAGGAAACCCGGGCCGGGGACCCCCTCCGCGGGGACAAGCCACCACACCACCAGCCCCGTGTGCCATGTCTGCCGCTCGCCCACTGATAAGCGAGCAAACAGGAAACTTGGAGAAAACCCCTCTGCTATGATGAAATGATACTAGAGTTCGTAAATGACTCTTAAAATATTTCCGGACAAGACAAAGGATCTCCCAAAGACTGCTCCCGCCTCACAAGTTGCGAACCCTTTACACGTGCCCTCGTGCCCCCTTTTTACAGGGAGACGAAGGGACTTTCGTTAAAAATAAGGTTTCTTAAAAATGCGGATCCTCACTTTCGTTAATACAATGTTGCACAAAATGGTTTGCACAATTGCACCACGGTAAGTAACATAGTAGTTCATTTTCGATGTGTAGATAGATAACATAGGTGCCCCCCCTTGGGGAAGTAATAATAAAGTCGATAGCACGAGGGGGTATATGCTAAAAAGACCGAAGATGATGCAAACTGATAAGTCCCGAGTGTCAGTCACATGCGGAAATGAGTCACCGGAGATAAGATCGAGGGAAGAGGAGAGGACGCCACTTTCACACGGTCCCATCCCATGCCAAGGTGTCGTCCTCGTCCATCGTGCTCGTGCAACGCCCCCTGCCCCGGATCTTCTGCGCCGCCAGAGCACAGAAGAGGAGCAACGTTTGTGTGTGTGCGTGATCGTCGGGCACAGAAGATCCGAGTACGTGGCCGCGCGGCGACGGGGAAATGCCGGAAAACGGAGAGGATAGGAGCCAGCTGCCAGCAGTATTTTCCTCTCGTAACAAACCGGCAGACCACCCATCGCCACCACCGAACGAACAGTGCCGCGACGTCTGTTTGTTTGGCTTATCGCCCACCGTACGCGCATTTTTCTCTCGAACAAACCACCCATCACCAACCAGGTAGCGATCTTTCTCTCGGACCAAACCAAGACGGCCATCGGCCACGTCCGCGCTTAGGCCCGGGCACAAAAAACCGAGAACCGGAACCGAACCGAAAGAACCGGAACCGGAACCGAAAGAACCGAAACCGAAAAAATCGGTTCTTGTTCGGTTCTCGATCCTCTCGGAACCGAAATACACCTAGGTTCTTCGGTTCGGTTCTTCGGTTAACCGAGAAACATAGCAACAACACATCTAACACATTGAGCCCATATAACCGCAGCCCAAAATACCAAAAGCCCAATAAAAAACACCACAAACCCTATCTCCCACCTCCCCCGGACCCCCACCGCCGCCCCCTCCGGTCCCTACCGCGCCCGCACCGCTCCGTGCTCTCCGCCTCTCCCCGACCCCCCTCCCGACTCCGAGGTTCGAGCGCCGGCCCGCCGAGGCGCGCACCACGCCGCGTCGCGCCACCGCCACCGTGCCAAGCCCCGGCCCGCCGCCGCGTCTTCGCCCGGCGCGGCGGCCGCCCCCCACCCCCCGGGCGCCGCCCCCCTACTGCGCCTAGTCTCGAGGCATCGACCGGCTACTCGGCCGGCCGCCGCCGTCCCCGGTCCGCCGTCCGTCCTCCATCCCGTGTGGCGGCGCCACTACCTTCTCTCACCTCCCTCAGATCCAGAGACCCCAGAGCAGTAGAGCACGTGGAGGTCGTCAGGCGGGTGGCGAGTCGCCGCCGTCCTTCCCAATCCGACGACGGCAACAACTCTTCCTCTTCAATCTCATCGATCTGGGGCATCAGCTCACCTTGATTTGGCTTTTTTTTGTTGATTTGTGCTTAAATTTCTCAGTGAGTGAATGCTTTTGCAAATTTATTGTATGCTTGACTAGTATAGTTCGGTTCCCTCGGTTAGAACCGGAACCGAACCGAAAGAACCGAAACCGAATGGTTCTTCCTTCGGTTCGGTTTTACGGGAACCGAATTTTTAAGGGAACCGAGGAACCGAACCGGTCGGTTCGGTTAGAACCGAATGCCCAGGCCTACCGCGCTCCGCCGCGACGTTGATTGAGGTCGGCGTCGGAGTCGGACACGCTTCTGCTTTGAATACCTTTTTCTTCCTAGAGTTAAATAATCCGGGATAATTACTTACTTTGAATAACTTGACTTGACCTGAACCTCAACAGTGGGGGAAGGCTACATATATATAAAAAAAGAAATGTGCTCCTCTTTCACGATCGTTGGAGCCTTGCAGGGATGGATGGATATACCGTGTACTGTACTCACCACGATTCCTTCCCCACCGCTCGCTTGTGCTTGATCCAGAGCTAAAAAAAAATTAGGCCAAAAAAATTTGCTAGGATTTCGGTAAGATAAGTGAAATATATGGCAAACTACTTTAGTAGCTAACCAATTGTAGTAGTCAAAAATTTTGGTATATATGTCTAAGTTTTAGCAGGCTAGCCTTTTGGGGTCAAACCGATCAGCAGCCAATACAACCAATACAGCTACTAGACGGTTTAGGATCTCCGGCGGATCTGATGAGGATCCTTTTCATTTTCTTACTTGACCCCGTCGACAGCAGCCAATGCCAGCAAAGTGGCAGCGCTAGTGCTAGTGTCTCTGTGTGCAATTGGTTAAGGCTCCCTGGTCCCCTAGCCAAGTGGCATGTGACTTGTACAGTACTCGATCTGCACAGCGTCGTTTAGATCAAAAGTCATAGAAAGTACCATCTCCGTCCAAACTCTTTGTCGGTACCACACTGCTCTATTATGCACAAATGCACAGGGAAAGGAAATGTCAATTTTTTTTTTTGAAAATAAAAAAAAAACAAACGAGGACACTGGTCATGGTATGGGCCGAGAGGTGCCAGCATCCCTGTTATATAGGCCGAAGCCCGGTCCAACTAAACAGATAATTTCGGCTCTACTCAATTTGTTTTCTCAGCCCAAACTTAGCCTGACAGACAGACCCAGAAAGGTGTGGTGGTGGTGGACCTTCTGTCTGGGTTGAGCGTTTCAGCCCAACCCACCTCGGTCCGCCAATTTGTTTTCAGCCCAACCTCTCGTCATCGCCCCTAACCTTAGGTTGCCCGCCGCCGTCGCCGGAGTCGGAGACGAGTTCCCCGCTTGCCATTTCCTCGTCACGAATTAACCGAGCTCGTCACGCACACGGTGATTGAATCGCCGCTACAACGAGCCAGACCGCACTCAGATTCCACGACGTACAGTACGCGGGTGGTTCACGAACGATCCAACGATCCCACCAGCTGATGAAATCCTTGCGACACTGACACGATCGACATGATATACCCAAAGCTAGAGCGACACCCACGGTGACTGACGACATACACATTATCATATACACATCTTATATGTATGTATGTATCTATCTACTTACTAGCCGCTAACGATCTCCAGCTAGCTAGGCGGCGGCGGCGCACTCGATGTCGCCGCCGGCCTTGTCGACGCCGACCTTGCCGGCCCCGCTGACGGCCTTGTACGAGTACCTGGTGGCGACCACCGCGTAGAACACCAGGTTCACGGCGCCGATGCACGTCAGCAGCCAGTAGTAGAGGTCCAGCCTGCTGTGGTTGAGGTCCTTGGCGAACCAGCTGGCGTGCCCGCCGCGGGAGCTCGCCCTGTCCGCCGCCGTGATCACCAGGCTGCTCAGGAAGCTCCCGGCGCCGATCACGCTCAGGTACAGCCCGATGCCCAGGCTGCGCATGTTGTCGGGGACCTGGTCGTAGAAGTACTCCTGGAGCCCCACCAGCGCGAACCCGTCGCCCACACCGATCAGCACGAACTGCGGCAGCAGCCACAGCACCGACATGGACGCCGGCGAGGGGGACAGCAGGCGCCGCCGCTCCACCACGGCCGCCACGGCGAGCGCCACCACGGCGAGCGCCATGCCGATGCCCACGCGCCGCAGGATGCTGATCCCGCGCTCCCCGCCCGTGGCGCGCCGCAGGTATGGCACCAGCACCTTGTCGTAGATCGCGACGGTGGCGATCATGCCGATGGCCGACAGCGCGAAGATGGACGCCGGCGGGAGCACGAAGTGCGGGCCCATGCGGCGGTCCATCACGCTGCCCTGCTTGATGAAGAAGGTGGACACCTGCGCCGCCGCCATGCCGAAGGGCAGCGTCGCCACCCAGATGGGCACCATGGCGAGCACCAGCTTCGTCTCCTCCACCTGCGTCACCGTCGCCAGCCTCCACGGCCCGGCCGCGTCCTCGCCGCCGACGTGCTCCACTATGGCCGACTTGTCCAGGAACCTGCACGTACGTCACACTCAACATTCCATCGTAATTCGTAAATGTAAAAAAATTGTAATGATGAAGGGCTGGGTTTCTGTACGTGTTCCTTTTTTGCTTTTCAGAGATTTGCTCCCGATTTGTTCATCCAAAAGGGGCAGAATTGGATAAACTCGTATCGCGATCACTGGTCACTAGCGACGGTTGCCACAATTGCAGCTAGCAATTGCGCCTCACGATCGATGGAGCACTTTAATGGCCGCGCGCGCCGGAGAAAGGAAAGGAAAGCAACGGCAGTTCTTACCGGAGCTGGTGGGTGTGGCAAAGCATCCTCTTCTTGATATTCTGCGGCTTGACCTCGTACAGCTCGCCGGCGTCGGCCGGGAGCGCGAGGTGCCTCTTCCTGAAGGCGGCGACGGCGACCTGGAGCAGCGGCGTCAGCGGGCTGCCCTCCGGCACCCTGTAGCGGTAGAACCTCCAGCCGGCGAGGAAGACGAGGAGGGAGGCGGCCATGACGGCGGCGAGCACGACGCTGGCGGCGCCCCATCCGATGCGGTCCTGCGCGTAGACGATGACGGTGACGCCGAGCAGGACGCCGGAGCAGAGCGCGCAGTTCCACCAGTTGAAGAAGGACATCTTCTGGACCCGCTCGGCCGCGTGGCTCTCGTCGAACTGGTCGGCGCCGAAGCTCTCCAGCGCCGGCTTGTGGCCGCCGGTGCCGACGGACACGAGGTATATCCCCACGAAGAAGAGCGTCTCGTGGAGCCGCAGCGAGCGGTCGGGCTTGAGGCTCGGCGACAGCTGCGCGGTGGCCAGGACCATGAGGCCCTGGAACGACGACGACGACGACGACGACAAGGAAAGCGCACGCGTCAACGACGGACGGCGACGGAGAATGCATATGCGTGCGAGAAGAGAAGTAATCAAATCCACCCAAAGGGCCGGCCGGCCGGCCGGCGGCCGGGACAGCATGCAGAGCAAGCAGCTCACCAGGAGGTAGACGACGGTGGAGCAGACGACGGTGGAGAACCTGCCGAGGTAGCCGTCGGCGAGGAAGCCGCCGGCCAGGGGCATGAGCGTGGTGACGCTGGTCCAGTAGTTGACGTTCTTGGCGGCGACCTTCATCTCCTCCTGCAGCACCTTGGTGAGGTAGAGCATGAGGCTCGTCGCGATCCCGAAATAGCTGAGCCTCTCGCTGAACTCGATCACTGCATGACGACGACGCCAATCGGCCGGCCCGGCCCGGCCAGGCCAAAAGACGAAATCAGTAGCTGATCACCTATCCACCTCACCTCACCTCACCGTACCTATTTTGGGACAGGAAACCGAATCGACGGACCGGAAGAAGAGGAAACAGCTGGTCGGTCGGTCGACCGGTGCATGATGGATGGGCACTCACTGATGATGAACATGGCGGCCTTCCACGAGCCGGTGGCGTCACGGGAGGGCGGCCTCCCGCGGTGGTCGACGGAGGAGTCGTGCACCCATTCCCCGCGGTCGTCCTCCATGGCGCCGACCCGCAAGCTTTTCTCCATGGCGGCGGCCGGCCGGGGGGGCAAGCAATCAACAAACAAGTCCCGGCCCCGACGAGATGAAATCAATCTAGCTCGGTTCCTTTTGCGAGTCAAGAGAGAGGGAGGGAGAGGATTGTCTTGTTTGATCGATCTCCGATGGTGTTTGGTGGTCTGATGGGAGAGGCCGACAAGAGAGAAGGGTCCTTTATATAAGCCCCCCCCCCCTGAGGGGCCCACACGGCAAGCGGCCGCTAGCTCCTCTGAATTGCGGCACCGGGGTGTGGTGTGGGTCGCTGCTGAGGAGATAGATAGTAGAGGAGACGATGTGCAGTGTGCAGTGCAGTGCAGGGAATCGAATCCTGCAAAGGCAGGGCCAGGGCCAGGGGCCCAGGACCAGGACAGGCTCAGGCTCAGGCTCAGGCCTCAGGCTCAGGCCCGGCAAATTACTACTCTGGCCGCGAAAAAGGCGAATCAATTTGTTAATAATCTGGCAATTGTTCAGTAAAGAGGGCAGCACTAATGGAGGCAGGTGGATCGAGATCGCTGGCCGGCTCACAAGCAAAAAAAGCGCCGGGAGCAAATGAAAAGGAGCATGTACCGTTTTACTGCCAAGATTACAGCACATCTTACACATAAAGAAAGAGCTTAATTTGAGATCAAATCAAATCTACGCGTACGAGGAGGCTGTGTGCATACGTAGGATTTAACAAGAGCCCTTTTCCGGTGCCCTATACCACCAATGAGTGGTATGAGGTATGGATTAAGGCTATTTTTGGTACATGTGTTTATTTGTAATCTGTAGGTTGTTTTTCATTTGTTCCCTGAATTTTTCCATGTTCTCCCGTGAGTCCTCAGACCCCGACGCCACGCCTGTCCTCTCGTTGACCCTCGGACCCCGACGCCGTGCCGCCGCACCCGACCCCTTGCCTCCGCCCCGCCCGCACCGACCCCTCGCCGCCGCGCCCGACGAACACGACGCCGAAGTTGAAGGCCGCACGATTCCGGACGGTTGGGCGCCGCACCGGACCCCTTGCCTCCGCCCGGCCGCGCGGCCGACCCCTCGCCGCCGCGCGCGACGAACACGGGGCCGAAGGCGAAGGCCGCACGAGGTCGAGACGGTCGGGCGCGGCGTTGTGCCGCCGCGCGGGTCGGCCATGGTGGCCCGGAGGGACATCGGCAGCTACACAGGGTGAACCCGCGTCTTCGTCTTCATGCCGTGCGCCGCCGTGAACGAGGTAAGCCCCTAATTCCTAGGGTTGGTGTTAGGGTTCACAGATTTGGGGGATGTCTCCGATTTATGCAACCCATTTTAATTTTTTCTGATATATAAAATTGAATGTGCCAAGATCGAAGCAATTATCAACCTTCTCTGAACGAAAACCAAATATCCAACTAATTGTGCCAACTCAATACCTATCTATGCCTAGAACGAACTAATTATCTGTCTTTTGTGAACCAAAAGAAAGTATCCAACTTATTATGTCGCCATCCCTAAAAGGAAACTACTAGCTAAAATTGTCTATCTGAATTTTCGTTAGTGCTCCATAGGTACAAGCCTGATAGAACTTCCCCCCCCCTTGAAACCAGGCCGCAAAGCTTGTAACTTTTATTTTGTTAGACCTTCTTTAGATTCTTAATAAATTTCGGAGGGGGGCTCCCCCTCCCGTTCCCATATAAATAATATAGTTGTGTGCGGTAGGTAATTTTAATGTTCTAAGATGTTGGTTTAGAGAAGCAAACTACTTGTGAAATGTGATTGATGTCGTAATGTAAGTGAGGCAATTATAATAGAGGCAAGCTTTGTGGTGTCATGCACTTGTATGATAATGAAATTCACAAATGTTTGTCATGAAATGTATGTGATTCTTTTTTTATATAAGATTTTGCACTAGCAGGTTATTGTAATGGAGGCGGATCAGTACGTTAGCCTTGAGGAAATTGAGGAATATAACAGCGTTGCAAATCACACTTTCAGGAGTGAGGAAGAATTCTTTGAGTTTTACAATAAATATGCAAAGCAGAAAGGGTTTAGTGTTAGAAAGGACAATGTGAGATACAAGGCAGGCACAGATGAGGTGAAATGGAGACGGTATGTGTGCTCGTGTGAAGGATACAGAGAATTGAAGCACTTTGAAAGGACGGATCGAAAAAAGGAGCCACGTGCCCTCACTCGATATGGATGCATGGCTAGGCTTGATGTTGAGCGGAATGAAGGGAGTGGCATTTGGTTTGTGAAGGCTTTTGTGGATGTGCATACGCATGATCTTGCAAAACGAGAGCATACTTTTGTTTTGCGGTCGCACCGAGGGATGAATGACCCTCAGAAAGCGGAGGCAATAGAGCTGGGATTGGGTGGGCTTCGTCCATACCAGATTATGGATGTAATGGAGACAACACATGGTGGTCCCGGAGAGACTGGATTTCTGTCGCAGGACTTGTACAATTTCTTTTCAAGGAACAAGAAGAGGAAGATCGAAGGAAGCGACGCTGAATTTGTGTTGAATCATTTGCGCCATATGGAAGAGAAGGATCTGAGTTTTTTTTTCACATACGAGTCGATAATCATGGAAGGCTTAAGAACCTATTCTGGTCAGATGCACAATCGCAGACAGACTATGGTGCTTTTGGAGACGTTGTTGTATTCGACAGCACGTACCGCGTGAACCGTTACAATCTGCCATTTGTCCCATTCATAGGAGTTAACCATCATCGAAGCACGGTTGTATTTGGTTGCGGCATAATATCTGATGAAACTATTCCATCATATGTGTGGCTACTTGAGGCATTACTGGAGGCGATGCATCAGAGGCATCCAAAATCCTTAATCACTGATGGGGACGCAGCGATGGGAAGAGCTATTGAGATTGTTATGCCTAATGCAGATCACAGGTTGTGCAGTTGGCACATAGAGCAGAACATGCTGAAACGATTGCGTGGTTCGAAGCAGAAGCGAAAGGATTTCAGAAAGTTCATATACCATGCAATGGAGGTTGATGAGTTTGAGAGACGTTGGAAAGAGTTTAGAGGTAATCACAAAATCAAAGAGGATAACTTTTGGGTGAATATGATGTATGAACTTAGGAGGAAGTGGGCTGCAGCATACACAAGAGGGAGACATTTCTTGGGCATGCAAAGCAATCAGAGGAGTGAGAGTCTGAACTCAAGGCTGCATAATCATTTGGACCGAAAAATGTCCCTAGTTGATCTAGTGGAGCACTATGAATTTTGTTTGTCACGCATCCGTAGGAATGAGATTGAGCTCGATGCAAAGGCCATGAATTCAACCCCATTCACGAAGATTGAGGTCGCTCGGCTTGAGAAAAGTCTTTGCACGATTGTTCACACCGAAATATTTAAAAAGGTGAGGTTGCGGATCAACAAAGGGTGTGGTTGGTCGGTGGATCGAGGTGACCTTGGAGAATGGGTGCTTCAGGTTCGAGGTTGCATTAGAAGCTACCAACAAGAGATTCCTTTATGTGACATGTACGTTTGGGTCATCTTTGGTTGGTACTAGTTGCCAATGTCAGAAGCTTGAGCGTGAAGGAATTCCTTGTTCCCATATTTTCTGTGTCTTGATGTATGCTCGTATAGATATCGTCCCTCCTTGCTTTGTGTAAACCGAGAGGTGGACGATGAATGCTACCGTTGCTTTCCCAACCGAGATGCGGACAAACACTCATGTGTGGACGAACAAATGGATCGTTACCACGCCCTTCGGAACAAGGGAAATCGTGCTTTATTCAAAGTTTCTAGGAGTCAAGCCGAGACGAGAGAGGGTGATGAAGTTGCTTGACGAAATATAGCTGTCCATTTTTTTAATTTAATATTAAGCATTTTTAAACTTTACATACATAGCGTACAGTCACAGGTAAAGGCCCAACTCATCGTAAAAAAATATATTAGACGATCTTTTAAAAAAACCTAAACAACGCTATCTCTTTTCCCACACACCGCCGCCCCTGCCGCCGCCGCCACCTAACTGCATCTGTCGAAGATTTCAATGAAGTGAGCCATCACGCCAGGAAGTATTCAATAACTTGGTCGCATTCTCCCAACCTGTGTGTATTAATGGAGGGTCAATCGAGTCTACCAATGGTGGACCAGGGGGACTCTACTGCTCCTGTAAGTCACTTTTACCATCACTGCATCCGAAAACTGATTGTGTTTCATCACAAAAATTTGACATGTGTTCTCACCGAATATCTACCGGCAAGTACCTTGTGAACACAACAATGGAACTTTACAGCAACCAAGCCTCGTCTCCAAGGAAACAATAAGTACTTGGGCCGGTAAGTATTAATTCCCGTAACCAAAAAAAGGTGTTTCCCATTAACAAAAATAGTAGATTAAATCCTGTACATTGTTTAATAGAATGTATATCATTTTGCATCTCTTAAATTTGTTTCATTCGGGGTACTTGTAGATGCTCACGGAAAAAGCTAGTAAACATTCGAGCAAATTTAGTGAGGACCAAAAGAGAGCTATTAGTGATGTCGGATTCGGTTCTTTACTTAAGCCTGAAAGAATTAGATATACGACGCGACCTATGCAAGGAAATCGCAGACAGTTTTGATGTAGAGACAGAAGAATTCATAATCCAAGGCAAAAGGGTCAAACTACTAATTAAGGATGTCGAGCACATACTAGACCTTCCATGCACAGGTCCAGAAATTAAGGAGGCTCCTAAAAGACATGTTCCTGGCTTGTTTGACAAGTACAAATGGAAAAAATCAAATAGTATAAGTGTTGAGTCATTGAAGGAATATTTCAAAACAAACACCACACACGGACAAGACTTCATTCGCATATTCGTGTTGTACACCATTGGTTTCTACTTGTGCCCAACGCTACAACCAACTGTGAAATCAGATTACCTAGGCCTTGTTGAAGATGTCGATAATATCAAGAATATCAACTGGAGTAGCCTAGTTCTAAATGTATTGATTGCTAGCATAAGGGAATACAAGGTCCTTAAAGCAGCTAACCTAAAAGGGAATTTAGCTCTACTACAGGTATGTACATTTCATAGCTCTACTCCCACTTTTTTTGGAATAAAGTATCGGTTCCACTTTTAAATGTTTCGGGTGTGGTATTGGGAGAAGCCGAGTATGTCTCATATATACCCTACATTACAAAGACCCCGCACAGACAAACCACTCATGCGATCGGGATGAAGACAAAGCTAAGGAACGGTGCAAACTAGCGCGCAAACATCCGCGAGGAGAAGGAAAGGTAATACTAAGTTCCCTTTTCTTTACATACAATAGCTTCGTGTGGTAACGAATTATCAACATTGTAAATCGATTGTTGATGACATCACATGTCCTACGATGAGGTGCACACCGGATATAGAAAATGACAATGAACAATTAGGAAACCCAATACTCAAGGTATTATGTTGCTAACCTTTTGACCAATGCGAAATACTAGTACTTGAAACTCATTTGAAAACATGTGCGGGAAACACCGAGTGGTAGAAACTAACAAAGAACAAACGGCGAGACCCAAGACTCGAGGTATTATCTCCCTATTTTTTTCACCATTGGTGAAAAACAAGTTGATGAAAGTCATTTCTAAACATTTGCGAGGAATTAAAAGTACTCATTAATAATGGGTTCATCGCACTATCAAATCAAATTTCTCGGGGTTTCGTAGCCATTAACAAACGGTTCGATGATTACACACATGAACATGTAAGTCATTCAAATTGAGTTTTAAACATACCTTACATAATTTGACCGTCTGTTTCAATGTGATTTCGCAACTTGAAGGAATCAAGAGGAGAAGAACATTGCAAGGCGCCGCAAACATCAAACCAGAACCTTGTCATTCCTGACAAAAAAATGGATAATTCAGTTGCAAAGGTGGAAGCACCATCACGGGTTCCATCTAGAAGGGCAAGAAAACCTATACAGAAAACAAATGCCGACTTTGTTTACACTACGGGTAAAAAGCGTAAGCGATCCAACGAAAATAAAAAAGCGAGATGAAAACCTAGATATTGACCTACCTAATGAAGATGAACCACTACCAGAGGATATCACATCCGAAGGTATTCACTACATTTCAGTGAGTTTTATAATTATGAGTATATCAGCAGCATAATAACAAGTCAAACTATTTCCTGCAGAATATATGTGCAAAACGGTCGACATGGAAACTATCCAGTACCTAATGGATTCAAAAGAGGATAAACAATTGTTGCATATTGGTAATCACTTTGGGCAAATAAAAAGGAGCCGGACTCGCCTCCTAAACTCAAAGATGTTCATTAACGACGTGGTAAGTACACCTATACCGCAAAAGTACCTATTTCGTTACTCACATAACATGTCATTTGATAAACTACCAATTGTAGGTAATTACTGCATACATCACTTTCCTCCAAGCACAACCTACTATGCTGGAAAGGGAAGATGGAGCTGCCTACCTAGAGACAACCTTTAATGCCAACTTGTTATTTGGTGATACCACCGATTCACTAAAAGACCGAGACGAAGAGAGCTTCCGCATAACTCAAACATTAACTTACCTCGATAATGAAATGGTACAGCCCGATTTCTACATATTCTAAGGTTCAGTGTACATACACTAATCTGATGTACTCTTACTTTCAGGTTTTCTTCCCCATTAATGTTACAGAGACGCATTGGTACTTGGTAGTGCTCAATGGTCATAAATGCCGTGTACAGGTACTTGACTCAATGGGCACTGCCACTCGTCGACCTGAAGTAGAAAAACTGGTGACATACTAATCCTCTACCAATTACTACATAAAATTTTACACACATGGTTAACTAAACTGCTGATGGTTGTCTTGAACTCGGATCCAAGGGTTGAAGAACCGTCCGGATCGTCTAGCCGAACTAAAATTGATCCGAAAGCACCAGTGGAAGGATCTCAATGTTAAAAAGTGGCGAATCGTTGAATGCATCAAAACGAGGATGCAATATGACGAGTACAATGCACAACAACACTACTCAGTCCAGTTCCTTCTCCAAACTAAGTATTGTCTAACTTTTAAAATACAAACTAATCTCGCAGGTGGTCCTGTGGACTATTCACAATGAAATACATTGAGCTTTGGACAGGGAATAGATTATCTACCATCTTCACACAGGTACTTCCAATCTGATTTTGTTAATATTATATACACATCGAAAATCCATATTACAACAAAAATAACAACAAATTTCATTCTTCATGCGCGAAAGATATGACTAATTTCGGGCTCAAGGTGGGCTGTCACATTGTTTAACTGTCCGTGGAACAAGATTAAAACGAAGCCAGGTTACAAACCTACCTTCAAGAAAACGGACAATACGCTTGAAGACAATGACAATTAGATCAGATTATGTGAAATGCCACGTTTCTGTTACCACCTATTCATATATACGTTTTCAATCAAACAACATTGCCTATCTTCATTGACAACTTCCAAACAATGAATAAGAATAAGAACTGTAATTTGTGTGGATTGTAATAATAATTCATTGTGTTTTTCCTAAATGTGTGCTCTAAAATGTCCATGCGCCTCATCAACGAATGGCTGCAAGGGACCTTACCTTTCCAATTATATCCATGATTATATGATGGCCACAAGTATTCTGGAATTCAGCATAATCCAATCCAATAAATACTGACAAGTAAACTAAAGACAAAAGACTGCTCTCACATGGAAATTAATACCCACAAAGCATGCACTTTAAATCTCTACAGATTAATTCCAACAACACATGTAATTCATCCATATCAACACTTGAAACTATGTGAGACCCAATCTATATGCTTCACATAATTCTCCTTTACCAATCGCCTACACAGCTAACATGTCACAGACATAACCAAAGGAGTCACCCAACACATACGAAGATTGAAAGATTTCAGAACAGAAGCCATGATAGTCTGATATTTTTGCGGGATCAAACAATCAGAGACAACACAAGAAGAAACGGAACATAGGCAAAGATGTTGCCTGCTACATTATATTGCAGGAAGATGAAAGTTATGGTCAAAGGGAACCTCGTTGCGGTGCTTGTTGTCGTCCTAAGACCATCTCTAGCAGTTTACCTGCATCCGCATCTGCAAAGACCTCGCTCGCGCACAAGAGAGAGAAGCTATTAGTCCTGCAAAACTCGAGCTGCTCAAGCAAGGAGGCACACCCGGTCACGCATCAAGCCGTGGCAGTTGGCTCCCGCCACCCGCGTCCGCCGGCTAGCAGCGCCACCAGGGAGGAAGATGCTTATCCTCTGCCGCCACGACTCTCCCTACCTCCGCCGCACGCGAATCGAGAGCCAACAACGACCTCCGCGCCGGATCGAGGCTGGTCGTGACTGCTTGGCTCCGAGGGACGGCTAGCACGACGGAGAACCTTGTGCGTGCGGCCCCTCGAGCTCGATGGCGACCTCAACCTCAACCTCGACCTCAACCTTGATGGCTGGCGCGGCGGAGAAGCTTCCTCGCGAAGGCACCTCGGACTCCCCGCCTCCGGCTACGTCGCCGCCTCCGCCGCCAGATCCAGGCTTGGGAAAGGGGAGAGGCGTGGAGGAGGCGGCCGGATCTGCGTCGTCGCGGAGCAGGCTGGCGCGGGGAAGGAGGCAGCCAGGGGATGGATGAGGCGGTGGAGCTCCTCTCATCGGAGATGGCGCGGGGACAGGGAAGGTGAGAGGAGGTCGGGAGGGAGGCGAGGCGGGCGGTCCGACGGAGGCACTTGGCAAGAGGAAAAGAGGAAGAGAGGAGTGAGAGGATAAGTCACTGTGACGGACGGGTCAACGAGAAGACAATTTGCAAATCAATTCTGTGTTAAACAAATTAAAATTATAATTAGTGGGACTGTAATTAACGATAATACGAGGTTCGATTGAAAAAGTTTTTTAATTTGCAATTCCCATAATACCCTATACCACCTTATACTACCCATGCATACCACCTCATACCACCGTTTGGGTTTACGAAGTATACAATCGATCTTAACCGTTGGATGTTTGTATACTACTCCTTTTTAAATCGTAGTATACCCTAGTATATGGCACCGGAAAGGAGCTCTTTAACAATAGTGCATGTGTCTGCCGTTGCTAGCTAACGGATAGACAGATTACACAGATAGAGTAGAGAGAGAGTAGGCAGGCAGACAGATAGACAGATAGATAGCATTCAAAGGCCACCCAGCTGCAAACCGTGTACGTAGCCGAGGTCTCCAAGTGCCAGCCATCAGCAGTGATGCAACTCCGGATGGCTGGATCCTGGAGCCTGCGCGCGGCCCGCGGCACCGCTGTGATGGGAGCAAACTGAGCTCTTTGTAACTGAAGTACGCGCAGCGCAGGCAGCAGGGTGTCCGGCTGTTTGTTTCCTATCCTACAAATCCTACTACTACGTCTCGCGGGTGGTGCCCGTACGTACGTGGACAAAGGTTTTAATGGGGGTAGTACGTACGTGCCTTGTCTGGCCGGCCGAGCAAACAGCTTGGACTATGCAAACGAGTGCGGCGGTTACCTGAATCGCGTGAAATTACAAGGCGGTGCGTGTATTTCCATCTTGCATTGCATCATGCAGTCAAAAGAGGTCATTTAATATGCATGCGAAAAAGCAAAGCAAAGTTACTTTTGAAAATACTTTCAATTTGGCTGACGCGGCAAGCATTTAACATCTCCTACGTACGTATGAGATGGTGTATGTACATAAGGCCAACGCAACGCAACGCAACGCGCGCCAAATAAGAATTTTGTTAAGGCCAACACTACATATACAAAGGGATGCTAATTCTAAATACGATCCTAATGGTGTTGGTTAAAGCCGTAACTTTGTTAATGTGTTAGATATATTGATGGAATGTTACAAAACCTGAATCTCAAAAATATCCCCTGCGGTATCTGATGCGTTATTCTATATCCGGATGTGAAACAATACATATCCTTGTATGAATGAACAAGCTAGTAGCGGCATATGCTATGTTTCAAACAAATTAAATTCTCTGCTTTTGTTTCACGTCTTGTAAGAACGAACTGTAGCCGGGCTAATTAAAGGTTGGCCAACCTCCATCTCATCATCTCATAGATCGACTATCTCTAATCCTAAAAGATAGCTTTTCAAGAATCTGCCTGTCTCTAGTAGAGATCGAACCAAATACGGTAGTAGGGTACTTTTTCTCTTTTTCGTTCAAAATATATCACTTTTGCTCAAGTGGGTCTGAGTATGACAGTTGGATTCGGAAGCCCACAACAGCTTGTTGATCAGGTCGATCAAGATTCATATTTTTTAGAGCCAATTATCATATCGAGTTAGTGGGTAAAACATTTTTCCTTAAAGAAAGTTGGTGGGTTAACCTACAAAGACTACTATAACATGAAGGGTCAATCAGAAGTGGTTGTGCATTCGATCGAATCAACACATTCTTATTCCTGAATATATATATATATATATATATATATATATATATATATATATATATATATATATATATATATATATATATATATATATATATATATATATCGCCTAGGTAGCCCATATCCGAGGTGGGAAAAAAATGTTGATTTTACTGTTTTGCGACAAGTACTTCCACCCGAATATTATGTGCAGATGCCATTTATGTGACACCGTTGTTTTATAACGGGTGTATCTGCATAAACCGGGTGATCTAATCTCACGTGTTTAATCGACAAATAATAACATATAGTTTTGCAGCATGTTCGTTTGACTGGTGGCTGGTAGCATGTGCTGATTCTGATTTGTGTTGAGATAAAAGTATTGCCGACTGGTTACCCAGACGAACAAGGCAATAGTAGAATGGATACTAATTTGCAGTGACTGTAGCAAGAACCGGGAAATATATATGACTTGCAATGTGCTTTTAAGCTGTCTTTAAAAAAATCTGAATTTTGTAAAAATATAGAAGCTTTTGATGAATACATGAGCCTTCATTCATCAATTCATATTTGGCATTGTTCATAGTTAATTACTTCAAGATTTGCATGCTTTGTCTTGCGCGGAACTGCCTGGATTCAACTACTGTCGTCTCGTGTCATAGTACGTGTGACATATTGGCATACCCTATTGTGATTCTTTGGCTTCTATTTATTATTTCTCTCATCTCACTTTGAGTTGTTGTCATATTTCTTATAGTACTTCTTAATTGTTACCCCTTGAACCTCTAATCATGAAGGCTATGTGGCTACAAAGGCTATCTGGTCTTATTTTGATCGCGAATGCAAGTGGACCCTCTAGCTTTGTAATTAAAACGTTAATAGCTAGCCTCGCAAGTTTTGGTCTGCCAATTGTTTTGTTTCTCGACATATTATATTATTCGTCATGTTTGCAGCGCAGAAAATTGCAGCAACTTGTAAGGTTTATTTGACAAAAAAAAATATAGCTAGCGTAATAAACCTACAAATTAGGTGGTGCTCGTCCTTGTCCTCTCAAATTTGAAACTAGTCAAAGTTGGATCATGGATGGGATTTGCTCCAGTACACGTTGTCGACCAAAAAGAAAGTTGACAACACACTGCGGCCGGAAGAATTAAGATTTGACGAAAAGGAAATGAACAATGCGCGCACTGATAGACCAAGTGCAGCAGTGGAGTACAATCATTTTTTTCAAAGGTCAGATGGTAACTACTTGGATGTGACATTGTCTGTCACTCGGCGCAGCTAACCACAGCCTTTTATCCCTGAACGAACCGGATTAATTTCATGCGTCCACATGTGCCCATACTTACATAGCTCTTGCTCGTATATGACTAACCCAGATAATTAGCATACAGTAGTTCCATGCATTAGTGGCCGAATCCATGCATGCACTTGCATTGCCGACAACGTCGAGTTGGTGCAGTGCAATCGGTGACGGAACGATCGATGGATGGATGCGATCCACACCACAGCTTTGCAGCCACCACTTTGGTTTTGCTTTACTCGTCAGTGCTTGCCTCCAACTAACTAATTCGAGCACATGAAAAAAATGCGGCCGAAATTTGCACGGCGAGCTCGTACCCTGCTAATGCAAATATATATTCAGCCGCCATGGCAGAAATTTGCACAGGAAGCTCGCACAAAGCCTGCTTGTCAGTGACTGTTCGTAAACCGGTTGACCGTCTATGTATGTAGGAGCGTATCTTTTTGCTAGTTGTTGGTGTCAATAAACCTCCGGGCACAAACCATTTTCCATGTAGGGTGGTGCCGGTCACTGTCATCTGGACCCGACTGAGATCACTCTATCGATGGAGCCCCCCTCTTGCCCTTTTTTGCCTTCAAATAAATTACGTAGAAGAGCTACGTATCTTTGCCTTAAAAAGATGAAATCATGCTATCGAAAGAGCCCTCCCTGCTAGTAGTGACTGTTTGCAAACAGGTCCAACTGCTATATATGTGTGACACCTCTCTTGAGCTAGCTGATGTCAAGAACTTTAGATTGATCGGCCTAGGCATTGTGGGAGCCGGACGATAATCATCTGTACAACCTGTCTGGCCACAGTGGACGTGCTCTCCCATGATGGGGCAGCTAGCATCACTCTCCAAACCACTGTCAAATCGCGTCATGTTGAAAGGATACTATACTGCCATCGTGCTTTCAGTAGATCGTGTGAAGCTATCAAGCTTTGACCATCCTGAAAAAGCGAGAGCTTAGTGAGGGTGTGCATCACTGATCTGCAGATAGTGGCGCCGATCCACGTGTCGATCGTGGGCGCAATAGATCTGAAACGTATATCACAGTTGACTGTTGACATGCTTAATTTGGCTATCTCTAATCACGGGTTTCTTTTTCCATAGGTCCGTTAGTTGTCATTCTGAGTCAGATGGATTGATTTGATTGGAAATTTGGTCATGTACAATACGCTGAAAGTATTACATGATTGACTCGAAGCTTGGTGCCTTTCTTTTGCAGTTCTACTCATCTCACTTGTGTACCATGTTGTCACCATTTTTCACACCTGCTCACCACACCAAGATGTGCACAAAGTCACTTTTGTCTTATTTTAATAGTTGACGTAAATGAACACTATGCATCCTCATCACCAAGATGTGCACAAATTCACTTTTGCGCCTTAGGTCGTGGAGCATGAAATTCCCAACCAAAATCTCATGATGGAAGCAAAATGATTAGCTCCAAACTTAGTGGATAATCCCCGGTCAACCCCTGGCCCACACCAATCAAACCTGCATCTAGAGAGGAATTTGAATAAAAAAGTCAGTGGTAGATTGCACCCCAGCCACGAGTGAGTATTTTTTTATTGTCCTGGCCTGGCCATAGTGAATTTCCAGCATGGGTCTAGTGAGTCTAACCCCTGATGAGGACAAGCATAAAAATGGATCTCGTGGGATGAACCTTCTTTTCCAAGACAGGCAAGGTGGTGCCTACACAACCACTCCTTAACAGGATAAATTCAAAGAATCAGAATGTAGCCATTTTTCTATGGGACAACGGAGTGCCGAATTGGCAACATATAATCCATGATTGGAGCATTTGGGGATAAGAATTTGTGGTAGCCAGTAACGAGTTAGCCTAATAGCTGATTACCCTGTTGCTCCTGCATCAGACACCCACTTGCTTCTCCCAAGTGCGCCTCACATCAATCCATCTTCAAGGTTATTAGTTTTTACCTTTGGTGAGAAATGCCAACCAATCAAAGAAGGGGCGATCGAGTCGGAAGCCATGAAACATTTGCGAGGCTCTTTGCAAATAAAACACATGGCAAATGGGCACCTGCTCTGATAGATCACGATCAGGGCCAAGGCTGCCTGCCACTGGAAAATGGAAATCTTGGAATCGGAGAGATGCATTGGACTTGGATCCTACATACGAGCCAACAAAGCCAGACTGAGGGAGGTTTCTAGAACTGCTTTGCTTTGGCCTGCGAAAAGAGGTCTGAAGAAAGCAAGTTCTCATCAATGGCTGCGCACATTCTCGGCTCGGCGAGGGCACAGAACAGGATTCGGCGAAAACGTTTTCCGTCGCTGCAGTTGACGGACGGACGACCCGCACGATCTCATCATTCGCTATCATTTGCTGCGGCAAAGCATCTGATAGTGCATGGAAATGCATCTATGCAAGTGCCCGTTGTTGCCTGAAAAGATTGACTGATTTTTTTTTTTGTGTGGACAGAACATGTTCTTCTTCCTTCTTCGCGGCAGCAGCGGCAGCTGCAAGAAATGGAGATGACAAGTTGTTGGTAGGGAGTGCAGTCACACTTCGCAAATCACAAGGGTTCGTTTTCAATCGTTTCGATCTTCAGAATTCAGATAATGCTCTTCAGATTTGGTAATACTGTCAGATCACATCTGCTGAAAGACTGACCGGGCATCTGAATAACGTGCAGGAGTCTTTGCAGAAAGCGATGGATTGTGCAAAACGAACCGGCCGAGAGTGATACATGCGTGTGAACCACAATTTTTTTATCAAATGCGAAAACACGATTAACAAGGAATTTGGTGCTTCCTACCTTATGTTGGAACTTGGAGGGTCGTTGTGTTCTTAAGAATTCGACCTCAACGCAAGAGATCAATTTATGCATATGGTTGCTACTGACAGCGAAGATGTAGATCCAGAGTGCAAGCTGGAAAGAAGTTTATGCTAAAGCTGAGATCAGAGAACTGATTCAGTCAGAATGCATTAGCAACACTGAACCACATGATAACCTCAAATCACGACGCTACACGAATACCGGGGTATGGTTCACGTGGTGAGAAGGGACATCGCAACTTCGCAAGCAGTGTAGTTGAAGCAACGAGACAATGAGCCAATAGGACCAGCAAATGGGCAAGCTGTGCAGCCTGGAAGAACACAGCCTGAAAAAAAGAGAGGCAAGGATATACTTCAGGTTGCTAATTCAAAACTCATGTAGAATTAGAAATCCAAACCTGATTTTAGTTTTCCGACGATCAAGAAAATATTAGGATTAGCTTACTGATAGAAAGCACGACATTGCTCTGAAACTGCGGTAAGTATGCCAAACGATAGTCTATGCCAAGATTTTGCTGAAAGGAGGTTGGCCAGCCTAATCTTGTATGGTTTTCCAGATAATGCTAGTAAGATGAGCTGGTTTCTGAGAGACTGGGCATCTGAATTATTTATCCCAATCTTAGCAAAAACAGTGCTGTTAACTGAATCGGCCAAGAGTGATATAAGGATGCAAAGACATCGGCCGCACCGAGTGAGATAAAGCTTTTCCTATCTTTTAAGGTTCATAAGAAAAATGCTGTGCAACTTAATTGTGCTCCTGAATGACTGGGCATCTGCATGATTTGTCCTTCTCCCGGCAGAAAAGGATAAATCATCGTGAAATGGATCAGGTGAGAGTGATACAATGATATAAAGCCAGAGATGAATATATCAAAAGCTTGAAAGGAGGTTGAGGTGCCTTAGCACGAGTTATACATTGTTGCTCACTACGGACAGCAAACATGGAGCTTTACAGTGCAACTGAAAAGAGGATTATGCTAAAGTAGATAGGTTAGAACTGATTCTTTCTGAATGGAATGACTATGAGTAACAGAGGCAGATCATGATGCATAACTAGAACAAAAATTGAAGTATGGTACGTGTGATATTGGAGGGGATCACACGTGAGTGGAGTCTAGGCAACAAGTGAATGAACCAACACAATGGCCAAAAACATGAACACATGAGCTTGGAAGAACTAGTTTGGAACATGGATCGATGTTCTAGCACAGAAATCAAAATGTCCGATAATACCACAAGCTCATGTAGTTGTAGAGATACAAGAAATATCTGGTTTTGTTTTTCAGTAGAATGACTATATTAGGATAGAACACTGAAAGAAAACACACTCTTAAAGGAAGTCTGCCAAACACCGGTCTCTACCAAAATTTCAGAACTACACATAATATCTACCACAGATTGGAATTTCTTTGCAGAAGTATGAATTGTGATTACAACCCCACCAGAGTTACAGGCCAAAAGGAGTCAAAGCAACCTACTCATGACACCTAGAGTGTTGTAAGATTCTTTCCTTTTGCTTCATCATCATATCTTTGTTTTCCCCTAGGAAGAACAGCATCCTTTCTTTGTGTTGGTAGACGAATCAGCAACATTGATGGTGGTTCCTTGACCTGGAGGTCCACTGCCTGCTGCCTCCTGTGCAGCAAGTGCTTTCTTGCTTATGATTTGATGAATATCAGCGAGGACAGTCTGAAATGCCTTCTCAACATTCAGGGCTTCAAGTGCTGATGTCTCCAGGAAGGATAGGCCTTCTTTCTCCGCTAATGCCTGACCATCTTCCTCTTGAACCGATCTCAGGTGGTTCAGATCCGATTTGTTACCAACCATCATGATCACAATGTTGGAGTCTGCATGATCACGGAGCTCACGAAGCCACCTCTGGATGTTTTCAAATGTCTGCTTCTTTGTGATGTCGTAGACTAAAAGTGCACCCACAGCTCCTCTGTAGTAAGCACTAGTGATAGCGCGGTACCTCTCTTGCCCAGCAGTATCCCATATCTGAGCTTTGATGGTCTTCCCTTCTATCTGTTAGAACAAGTAGCACAGTGAGTGTCACAGAAAAAACTTAATTTTAAATCACTTGTCAAAAGGGAACAGTGGTAATACCTATAAAATGAAGCGGAAAAGTAAGCAGAAGTGACGAACAAACATTGCAAGGTTTTTCAGTACAACAGAATATAAAGGCAAGATGGTACAGTCAAACAGCACCAAAAATTAAAGAAGTTGTCTTGACAAAAACAGACCATGCTTGACATGCAAGGGCAAATCGAGTACATGGTACCAGCAATCATTAACACATGAAGTCATGATAGCCCTTTGCTAGACAATTTCTTGTTCTGAAATACTCCTGGCCAAGATACAGATACATACACATGTATGCTCTGAGCAATTTGCTCACTTTGCTACCAGTCTGAACAAACCAGTTTGATACCACTGGCAAAAGTGGTAGTTTCATAATTGATTTGCAAGCAACAATTATAAATACAATATCTGTGCATGCTTTGCAAATGCACCAGGCAATGTATCAGTGAACTCGAAAACAACATATGGCAGAATTACTAAACCACCAGTATATAAACATTTTATCCAGTGGGATTAAAATCATGTCAGCAAACATGAATACAGAAATTTAAAAATACATAGCATTCTAGCATAAAACAGTAGAAGACAGCCAGAAAATGAGTCTATGCTCCAGCTTGTTATTGGATAATGAGACAAAACAACCAAATAAAGCAGGGGACAACAATATATATTGAAGCCACAGACAAAACTGAAAAGCACAACAGCAAATTATGCGCATTTGGATGGGGTTTAGACATACAAGTGGAGAAACCTCCAAAGTCCAAACTGAAGGACACATCAACAATGTGCATGCAACTCAAAACAACCAACTTTTCTTTTTTACTGTGGTAGTTAGTTTAGCTGTTGCAAGTGTTGACTCAGAAACATTGGTGCAGACAAAATATTCATTAAAGGGCAGCAGTACTAGATTAGTACTTGCTGAGGACACAAAATCCCACAGGCAAGTCTATATGTCAAGCGCTTCATCGCTTATCCGACCATTCAGCTAGAGCTTAAACTGCAATAAAAGAACCAAAACTAGGGAAGAGCTGCGAATACTGCTTACTGCATGGCAACACACCTGCTCTAGTCTAGACTTTAAATTTTAGCCCTGCCAACCATAATTCATCGTTTTCTTCTCTGCGTGCATAAATATTATCCATACAATGCCAATTCCCACCTATCATTTACAATCATTAATAGTAACACAGGAAACTTCACAGATCTGACACTCCTGCTGTGCATGGAGCACCGCATCCTCCAAACCATCGTAATAACACCCATCAGCCACAATGAATATAGCTACCCCGAATTCCTGCTCCCCAAGCCGAAACAATCGCCTCGGACCAGAACGCAAATAAATCTCTCGACTCACACGTCCCGAGATTCGAGGGGCAGGGGGAAGGGAAGGGAAGGGAAGGGGAGTGGAGTGGGTGGTTTTACCTGGAGAGTGCGGGTGGCGAACTCGACGCCGATGGTGGACTTGGACTCGAGGCAGAACTCGTTGCGGGTGAAGCGCGAGAGGATGTTGGACTTGCCGACGCCGGAGTCGCCGATGAGCACGATCTTGAAGAGGTAGTCGTACTCGTTGTCCACCCGGTGCGCCATCGCCGGCCTGCCGACCGACCGACAACCGCCCGCCCGCCCGCCCGCCGCCGCGGATCCTGCAGGATGGACGGATGGACGTCACGCGCGCCAACGAGATCCACCGAATAGGAACCGCGGACGCGACGCGCCGCCGCGCGGATCGATCGGATCGCGCAATGGAGGGGGGGGGGGGGGGGGGGGGCGAATTGCTGCGCGCGCGCGCGCGCGTACCTCGGATTCGGATGGAGTCGCGGAGGAGGAGGGATCGGAGGCCGAAGGGGACGGGAGACCCGAATGGGAGGGAGGGGGGGAGGTGGCGACGACGATGATTGATGAGAGAGAGAGAGAGAGAGAGATGGGGGGAGACGTGGGCGTGAACAGCGGCGGTAGAGGGCCGGGCCGGGAGGGGAGGGGGAACGAAACAGTGGCGGCTGTTGGTTAATAATTACTCAATCATCAGGGGGTCTAAATGTAAAAAAAATAATTGATGAATTACTGTATTACTGTCAGAAAAGAAATCAGAGTCAGGGGAACGAACGAACATCATCAGAGAATTTTTTTTTGATTGAATTTAGTTTGGATTTGTAGAGCGCGACAGATCTCTCGGGTTCGGTGCTTTGACGCGTCAAATTTGTGGAGTGAAAAATAATCAAATAAACATGTTACTCGTACTATCGTGTATTTGTAAACACCAATCACGTTTGCATGTTACTAGTACTCTGTATGTAGTACTTGCACTATTTCTTTTTTTTTAAAAAAAAAGAAAAAAGAAAAGATTTGCATGTTAGCGGTTGGTACTTGTTGACGAGGTCGTGCGTGCGACTCAAAATCATGTGCCACTCACAATGTTTTTTTTAAAACAAAATATTAATAGTAGTTTGAACTTTGAAATGGTCTGGCTTCCTGGTTGTACTGCTAGCTCATCGACAGTTGGGATTCGTGTGCCGTTGGGTTTGACCATGACCGTGGCATGTAGGAGTAGTAGTAGTTGTGACTTGTGAGTTCGTTCATACCCTCCGCGTAGGTATTTTTGTTTCCAGCAGGGACGCGCAATCGGCTCCGACGATATGCAGCCTGTTCGTTCGGCTTATCACCACCACCAAGCAAGATTTTCTCTCGTAACGAACCACCACCAAAGAATGGCCAAAAGAAGATCGTTTCTCTCGTAACAAACCAAGACTACCATCACCACCACCAACCAACCGAACAGGGCGATGAAGGCCGACATGAGTCAGGTGCAGAAACCATCTGAAAATCTGCTGTGACAGCACCCCCGTCAAGATCTCAGACCGTCCTCTTGTGTTCAGCTTGTCGACTGTTAGCTGATTCCTCTCAACTCTGAAGGAAGGTAAAAGAATTCCCCGTGCAGTAAGACTGTATTTGTAAGAGCACCACTGCATCAGGAAGAGACTAACATACGTGTAGCAGAACGATTGAGGAGGTAGAAAGATCAAGATGTTTGGCATTCTCAATTTGCCGATATACTGTAACTAGGAACCAATTTACATCCAAAAACACCGAGCCACCATTCTCTCCATTCCGTCAATAGTTAAGCAAGCTGAGCTCTACAAGATTCAGAACTCAGGAGGTACATTCAGAACTCAGGGGGTACTAGTACATTTTTTTTTTGAAACATAAAGCAGGAGCACTGCTATTTCATATAAGAAGGAGAGGAAGCAGAGTTTTACATGGCCGATGTTACACGAAGTAAAATTACTCAAACTCACGGAAAAGGAAAAAAAATTAAACAAGCTAAATCACTGCTGAAGGGGCAGCTGCCCCCCCCCCCATTGCAAGACCTCTGAGCCTCATCTCTTCTTGAATCAGCAGCAAAACACGGGACGGAGTCAACCTTGCTCCTTCGAAAGTTCGGCGATTCCTTTCATTCCAAATATTCCAAGCAATGTAGATCATGACAGAAGCCAAGTGCCTCCTGTGCTCCCTTGGAGAGACATGTATTGCTGAATTCCACCACTGTTCCATGCCCAAAGTCAGCGACGGCACAGGTACAAGACCCTCCGTCCAAGTGCTGACCAGAAGCCACACCTCCTGGGCGAAGCTACAATGCAAGCAGATGTGTTCAGCCGTCTCTGGTTGCTGATCACAGAGCAAACAACAGGGGTTGCACGGCCAGCCCCTGATAAGCAAATTATCCGCAGTCAGCAGCTTTCTTTGAATCAACAGCCAAGTGAAGAATCCGTGCTTCCCCTCAACTTTCGCCTTCCAGATGGCCAGAGAGTTGTAGGTGTTGAAGGAGCCCACAAATTGAGCTTCATAAGCTGATTTGGACGTATAGGCTCCCGACGGTGTGAATCTCCAGACAATGTCATCTTCTACAGTTGATAGTTGCACATCCTGAACCAGGACCAGAGTAGTATGAATTGTGCAATCTGATCGGCTGATGTCATTCTCCAAACTCCCCGAGTCCAATTGTCATCCTGAAGATCGTCTGCCACTGACCGATTTTTCCGCCAAGCAAGCTTATAGAGATCAGGCGCAATATCCCGGGGTGCCCTCCCATCAAGCCAACTAGATTCCCAAAATTTAGCTGTTTGCCCATTCCTAACTGTCACCACCGTGCAGGTTCTAAAGAGCGCTTATCGCCTTCGAGACAGGCACCTTTGTACCTACCCACGGCCGCTCCGGCTCCTTCCAAGCATACCACAACCACGTAATCTCAAGGCCCGACTGAAAAGATCCAAATCTAGCACCCTGAAACCACCCAACGGCTTTGGTCTCTGCACCTTCTTCCAATTGACCAAGCAGTGCCCACCATTAATATCCTCCGACCCTTTCCATAAGAATCCCCGCCTAATTTTATTCATTCTCTTCAATGCCCACTTCATTGGAGCGAACATGGTGAGGAAATATGTCGGGATGGAGGACAGCGCCGCGTTTAGTAATTTCAGCCGGCCAGCCTTATTCAAGAATTTCCCCTTCCAAGCTGGCAGCCTGTTTGCCATTTTATCAATGAGTGGCTGGATATCGACCCGCCTCAGTTGCTTAACATGCAGCGGCAGGCCGAGGTAGGTGCATGGAAAACTTAGGATGGGGCATGCAAATCCCTCCATAACCTCTTGCAAATTGATGCCTTCACACTGAATGGGGTACACAACACACTTTGACCGATTTGTAATCAGCCCCGATGCTTTCCCGAAGAGGTCAAGAAGATCAGCCACCACCTGCACATCTTGCTTGCAAGGATTTAGGAAGATGGCAGCGTCATCTGCATACAGACTAACTCGCAAGTTTGTGTTCCTGTTAGCTATCGGTGAGAGGAGGCCAGCAGCAGTTGCAACTTGAAAAATTCTTTGGAGAGGCTCCATGGCAATGATAAATAGCATGGGCGACAAAGGGTCGCCCTGACGAAGGCCTGTGTAGTGCCTGAACCTTGGCCCCTTTGTACCATTGAGCAGGACCGAAGTTGAAGCTGATCTTAGCAAAATGGATACCCAAGCTCTCCACCTCACCCCAAAACCAAACTGCTCCAAGACTTCCAGAAGAAAATCCCATCTAACGGTATCAAAGGCCTTTGCAATATCCAGTTTCAGGAACAACCCGGCCTGCTTCCTCCTGTGCAAAGCCTTGACAAAGTTTTGAGTATACAGAAAATTGTCTTGTATGCTCCTTCTTTTGATGAACGCACTTTGGGCCCTTGAAACAATCGTGTTCAACTCAAGTCGCAGCCTGTTAGCAAGCAGTTTGGAAAACAATTTTGCTATGGAGTGAGTAAGGCTGATCGGCCTATAATCAATGATTCTCAGTGCATCTGCTTTTTTTGGAATGAGGACCACATGAG
This sequence comes from Cenchrus americanus, assembly GCA_947561735.1. Taxonomy (NCBI): domain Eukaryota; kingdom Viridiplantae; phylum Streptophyta; class Magnoliopsida; order Poales; family Poaceae; genus Cenchrus; species Cenchrus americanus. The sequence goes on along the minus strand of OX387240.1, from coordinate 2,399,380 downwards.
CTGTGTTCAAATGTGAGAAATGCTGATCATGTAACTGAGAGAAATAGTTCACCGCCATTAGGATATCCTGCCTCACAATTGCCCAACTTGTCTTAAAAAATAAACCAATAAAGCCGTCGGGCCCTGGAGCCTTCGCTGCTGCTAGTTCTTGTACCACACCCTGCAATTCTTCCATGGTAAAGTCCTCCTCAAGATGAGCCAGATCGTGCCTGGGGAGCCCAAGTTCATCCCAGTTCAGTGTGACCTCCCTTGCAGCAGGTGGGCCGAAGTGATCACTGAAATGGTCAAAAATAGCCTTTTCTTTATCTTCGTGTGTGACCCAAGTGCCTAGATCAGTCTCCAAAGAAAGAATGTTATTCTTCCTCCTACAGCCATTTGCATATAAGAAGAACAGTTTGGAATTAGCTTCAGATGCTCTTATATGGGTCAGACGCGAGGCCTGCCTTGCTCTAAGCTTTTCAACCGCAGTTAGACCTAGAAACCGGAGCTTAAGATCTCTCTTGAAGTTGATTTCTAGCTCAGTTAACTGCCTGAAATCACCGACAACATCCAAGATGGCAATCAGCTGCTGAGTTGCATGAAGAAACACTTTGTTATGGCCAACTAGACCCCTCGCCCATCTGCGCAAAGCACGGCCTGTTCTCTGCAGTTTAGTGTGCAGCCTCAAGAAAGGGTTGGTGACATTTAGACTTCTACTCCAAGAGTGGGCAACAAGGTCACTGTACCCTGGCAGTCTTGGCCAGAAAGCCTCGAACCTAAAACCCCTGTACCTATGGACCTCATGAAATCCGACAACAAGAAGTGGGGAGTGATCCGACGCCCGAGAGGACAAAGCATGAAGGGTAGCATTGGGTAGCATGAGATCCCACCCGGTTGTGCAAAAAGCTCTATCAATCCGAGTATGGGTTCGCTCATTCGACCATGTAAACTTACGGCCCCTTAAATTAAGCTCCTTCCACTCCAGGTCTTGAACTAACTCCCTGAAAGCACCCATCGATCTTCGGTTCAGATTTGAGTTGCTTTTATCGGCCGCCTGAAGAATCATGTTAAAATCTCCAATGACAATCCAGTTTTGAGACACGCTTGTACTGACCCACCGTAGTTCCCCCAAAAACTGCAATTTCGCTGCCTCCCCTTGCGGCCCATACACAGTAGTCAAGCTCCAAGCAATCGATCCCGAACAGGTTGCGATCGTGGCAGTGACAGAATGCACTCCAAGCTCATGGGCCGCAAGGACATAATGGGATGAGTGAACTGCTAATAAAATTCCCCCACTCAAACCTGTCGAAGGCAGAGCGACCCAGCTGTCAGCAAAGTCCTGCCCCAGAGTTTCAACCACCAAAGCTCTGTCAAAGTGCTGAATTTTTGTTTCTTGCAAGGCCACTATCGTCGCTTTAGAATCCCGCACCAAGTTCCTAACGGCCTGCCTCCGCACCGGGTTATTAAGCCCCCGCGCATTCCAATTGAGAATTAAGCACTGCTGCTTATCCATAAAGAGAAAGAACGCTCAGCGGACCAGATCCAGCTCTGGCCACACACCGCCCCCCAAAAAACCAGCTTCTTGCACACCAGAACTGAAACAGAAAGAGGTACAACACAAAGCACACCGCCTTCCAGCCACTGCCCAGCCGGCAACCACCAGCGACCACCATCCACCACCTCCCAAAAAACCCAGGACATAAAAGCAACAACATTGAAGAAAAGATACACATGCCCTCTGACAGGCACCCCACATCCAGCACGAAAAATCAATCATCGGCATCAGGAGCCAGCGCCTCCAGAATGCCTGCTCCTGCAGCGGGCATCCCCAGTGCCTGCCTCATGTTGCCCACCAGGGAGCCCGGCAGCGGATCCGCAAACTTTCCATAGAATGCCAATTTCATCTCATCAGTAGGATGTGTGCCTGCGCCCAACTCATTTGTTGCCTGCATAAGGAGTAGTGTCGCCTTCTCGTCCACCGGCTGCACCAAACCTCCCAATTTGCTAACTCCGCCCCCTTTCGATTATTGAGACCCAAATCGCTTCCTGCCGATTTCTTGGGAGGAACAGACTTGCTTCTGCCGATTTGCCCACATAAGAGCGACTTCTTCAGAGGGGCAGCAAAACGTGCCACTCCCTTCGCCGACCCTTTGGCTCCTGATACACTCATACTCTCCTTGTTCAAGCGATCATCAGCAGTACTAAGGATTCTCCTGCTCGCGATGCCTTCATCAGTCAAACAAACCACTTCCTCAGCCACAGCCAGGTTTAGGTCTAAAAGGGCCCCTGTCGGATCGTCCTGAAGCACAAAACCCTCCTCCTGCACCATAGGCCCATGGGACATCCGCAGCCCATCACCTTCTTCAGTTGCAAAACCCATCTCTCTGCCCATCTCAAGCCCATCATGCCTTGGAGGCCCATCAACAGAGCCAAACACCGCCAGCTCAACGCCCACAGCAATCTCACCAGCAGGATGGTCCACAGAGGGGGACCTTCCAGACTCTTCCAACCCATCAGGGGTCAAACGGCTAGAAAACTCCGGGCTATCCCCAAAGCCCCCCACGCCACAGCACTGTTCATCCTATTCCACTTGCAGGCACACGACCTCAGAAGACAGGGATTTCTGCGCACCAGCGTCAGGTACAGACACGACCGAACCCGCATTGGCCATCGTTGGCTCCACCGAGCGCAGTGGCCGGGCAGGTTGGCTAGCTGTAGGACGCAGTACTCCCATGGCCTCGTCCACCATCGGGTCCCTCAGTCTAAGCTCTGTCACATGCCTTTCACCGAGAAGGAAACTGTCATCTGCACCCGAGGACAGGACATTACTGACCTTGCCAAACTGGGTGGACTTCCTCGGTCGCCCCACCTCTGCAGCAGCGACCCCCTCGACGCTAGTGGCCTGCCGGCGGCCACCGCCCGAACCCCCCCGGCGCCGCCGCCCCTAACGCCTCCACCGCCCGGGTGCTGCATCCTCGCCAGATCATGCCAACTTCCAGGCGGCTGCTGCATTCGCCCCGCGCCTCCATGCCCTCCTCGCGGCGACGGTGGCGGTGGCCGATCCTCCCTATCACCACGCCCGCCAAGCCGCTCATGCACCGACGCCCTCCTTGGTGGCACACCATCCTGCAGACCCAGATGCCAGGTGAAGCTGAATTTGGCCGGGTACTCCTGCGCCGGCGAATCATCCGACGGTAGACCACTGGTGTCACTCTCATAGCCTTGCTCCCCAGAGCTGTCCGAAAGGGGGGTGTAGTCCAGCACACGGTCCAGATGAATGAGCACATTATAATCAAAAGTCTCCGCCGGCCCATCTCTGAAGAAGGGTGCATCCATGTCTCCCAGCTGGTAGCAGTAATCATCAGAGTTTACAAGAGGTTCCTGAATCTGAAGAGTACCTTGCAGCGCGATCTTGTTCGGAGCATCAGTCCAAATCCAGACATTGAAGCAGAACCTCTCTTCTTCTTTCTCCACTGTGTAGTCGATCTCTTCAACGAAAGACGGAGTGCTGAAGAGTTGAGCGACCGCCGCCATACTCCGCGCGTGCCGGGGGACCCCCTCGAGGCAGACGCGCACGCGGAAGCGAAGCTTGCCAGCCGAGGCCCTGATCCTTCTGCTCCAAGGCATGAGGTTGAGGCGACAGTTCCCCACCTGGAAATCCCTCGCGGAGAGAGCAGCATTCCGGGCGGCGGGGGACCGAAAACGAAGAAGAAACGTGGCCTGACTCAGGCCTTCGACCTCCAGATCGTGCGCCGGGATGCGAAGCTGTCGTGGAGCATCCCGGAGCACCGCCGCACAAGTCAGCTGCAGCCGCCCGTCCCGCTGCACCGCCACCAACGTGTTGAGCTCCAACTCCCGCTCCGCCGCCCTGATCGTCGAAGTCCGTGCCGCCGCCGCCCGCACAGATGGAGGCCGCAGATCAGCGTCCCCCGGCCGGAACTCCATGGTGCAGTCCATCCCCTTTACCGTCCTTTCCTCCTCCCGCCGCAAGGGAGAAGAGAGGACAGGACCGCTTGACGCAGGAGGCGGAGGAGATGCAAAGTAGCGTCGCCGCGAACAGAACCGCGCCTTGTGCCCCGAACGAGAGCAGATCAGACACCTCGGCGGGTCCATGCACTGCGAGATGCGATGATCTGACGCGAGGCAGTTGAAACACCGCCGATCCCCCGCCTTCGCCTTCAGCAGCGTGAGCCAGCGGCTACCCTCCTCACCAGATGCAGGATGGCCTTGGCTTGTGCTCAGGCGATTGAGAACAGCAGGACCCGTGAAGGCGTTGCTGCCAAGGCGATCCCACACTGTGATACCCTTCGCCCCCCCTCTTCCTGCAGCTATCTTGATTGAGCCAGCGGCGATGTGACCCCTCCGGCGGAAAGCGGGGCCGAAAGGTACGCGGCCTCACCACAACATCCCTGTAGGAGAATCTCGCCGTCCTGTCGCCATCACCTGCCCGTGTCTTCAATGCTTCATCAGCCGTCCCCCTCTTAACTGCTGGGCCAAAGCCGCTGCCCGTCTTCAATGCGCCAATCTCCTCTTCCCTCCTTCTGCTCGCCGCTCCAAGATGAGCAGCAGCAGCAGCCTTACCAAACTCCTTACTTGCCTTGTCTTGTCGACGGGATGATGAAGGCCCCGCGGACTCCTGCAGCCCAACGCGCTTGCTGCCTGAAGAGCAGGAGGCGGCCGAGCCCTCGCAGCCGGTGGCCGCAAGCGCAACACGAGTGGCGCACGCCGGCGGCGTGCCAGACGGTGGTGGAGGTAGTGGTGGTGGAGGGGGAGGTCACTCTCACTCTCTCGCATGTTCACTCTCCCGGAGAAACGCGCGATCACTAGTACATTTTTAGAATGTATGAGAAACAACAGAGTGGGCGTGGCATCTGTCAAGGACCCCATCACTCTGTCAAGGACCTAACCGCGCAACATTTTTCGTTTTTTCTGTTACTGACAGCAGATCACAAGGATGGGAAGAACTTGTCGAGGTTGAATGGAAGGGAGTAGAACTCGCTGCTGCGTGGGTCAATCTTGAACGACCTGAACCTGTCCCGGAAATGGTGCCCCCAGTCCCTCCTCACGGCGGCGTCACACCTGTGCTGGGTGTTGTCCAGAAAATATGCTACGGCGCCTCCGACAAATGCTTTTGTCGAGAGCACCACGTTGATCGTATCACTGAACTGGACATGAGCACAAGAGTAAACATCAGTTAGACTGTCTGCACTGGGGGCCTGGAAAGGGCCGCCAAAGCGACCTGCAGGCCGCTTTTGCCGTTTTTTCGGCTGCACCGGCGGCCTGCAGGTCGGACGCCACGGTCCCGTTCGGCCTCTTGGACGCCAAATCCAGCGCGCTTCCAGGGCGGCCCGGACGCGCGCGACGTGGCGCGGGGCCCGCGCCCGAGCGCGCCATCCGCAACCTCCACCGCCCGCGCGGCTCGGCCATGGGGAGGAGGAAGGAGGGAGTGGTCGCCGTCGCCGCGAGCCGCCCACCGCCGGAGCCGCTCACCGCGCCGAGGCCCATCTCGCCACGCTCCACCCGTACCTCGCCGCCAAGCTCCTCGCCGTCGCGGTGCCGCTCGCGCACCACCACCTCCTTCGCCGGCCGCCGCGGGCGCCGGCGGCATGTCGTCGCCGAAGAGGGGACGAGAGGGGCGGCCGGCGGTGAACTCGCCCGGATCCGCTCGCCGCCGCCGCCGCAAGGCCGCCGGCCTCAACGCAGCTCGCCTCGTCCGCCGCCGCCGCGCCCCCGCGCCGGCTCACGTTGACCGCGCCGTCGCCGTCCGAGGAGGAGGGACCGACCGCCCGCGAAGACCCGCCGCCGCGCGCGTTGCCCCGCGCCTGGGAGAGAGCTGCCCCGCGTACGGCTCACGCGACCGCGCCGGCGCCCGGCGGAGTGGACGAGGGAGCGGACACGGTGGGTAGGTGGAGGAGATTGGGGAGGGAGAGAGAGGAGAGGGGGGGGAAGGGTGTATGACGCGTGGGGCCGCAGCTAAGTAGTTGGTATGGAGTTTAACATATAGAGGTTGACGGATGCGGAGAAACTGAAACTGGACTGTAAATTTTCGATGACTGGACGGGAATATTCCTTTTAGAGGTTGATTTTGGAGGTTGACGAGTGCATACAGTCTTAGCTTGCAGCTCTTTAGTGTGTGTTGGCACCTTTTCGAGACCAACAAGCCCACCGGTCAGACCGGTCAAACCAGACCTGCCAATTTTGGGTGCGAACAGACTAGAAGTACTAGTAGAAGGCAGTACTCAGAGCACTTGCTTTGACTTGTGAAGCACAAATTGCAAATTCTGATTCACCAGTACCATGAATCAATTCACTTGCAATATTCTCCCTCGAAAAAGTTGCTTCTTGCACAAGTGTCTTCCAACAATTGTTACAGCCCAGAGGCAGGCAAAGGTGAAAGTGTCTTCCAACAATTATTACAGTCAGAGGCATGTCAAACCAAACTTGCAAGGCAGGGAGTTGGGCACGTTTCCATTCGATCTGTCAGAACGTCTCTGTTTCATGCTGACTCGAAATCACTATATTGGTGCAGTTGATTGCTCAGCATCCCCAAGTTACCACCTGTAATGATATCAAGGAAATAGAAGAAAAATACTTAATGACACAGACAATGAAGTGCCTTTTGTTCTGCGGTAAAATAGATAGAACTAGCAAGTTGGCCCGCGCTAATAGCACGGCTAGATTTGATAAACCATATTTTTTAAAATGCTATGTTAGCATCGTATTTTTTTATCCATCTTAGTTTATTATCCATCCTCTTGAAATCACTAATACCGATGTAAATATTGGAGCTCAAAATTCAGAACTCACATTGATACACTCGAATTTTGTTATTGGATGGTGTTTTAATTGGTGGACGAAATCTGACCTAATAACGAATGCTATTCGATTCGTTATTTGACGCTTTGTTGCACCCTGCATACAGTGTCAACCTCTGAGCTTTGTATTGGACAGAAATTGTTGTTCACCCTCTCATCACTTAGTACTCGTCTCAACCGGCTGAGTCTCTTACTCCTCACTCTCGATGATCGAACTCTGCCTTGTTGATTATATGGCTCCTAAGTTTGGCTCGGTTGTTGACCTCATCTGCACTTTCTGATGCACAGTTCCAACTCCTCCAGCGAGCTCGTCGTACCTCGTGGCACCGTTGGTTGTCAACGTAGGTAACCTTGAAGCTTGATCTGGGGTGGGCTCAAGCAACGGTAGCGTAGGTCCTCCTCTCTTTCCGTATGGGTGCACCCCTTCTTCATCTCATCCAATGGTATCTTCTTCCTCTCATCTGAAAGTTTCTCTTCCTTACGATCAACGACGGTCGATGCCCCTTTCTTTTTGTTCATCCTGCTCATCGATGTCCCCTCCATCGTTGATGGTGCATGTCGATCGGCTCTCTCTCTTCTTGTCGGGGATAGCGCTAGGGGTCCCCTTAAACAATGGGGAAAACCTCACTTAAAACCCGCAACGAAACCAAAACACGTTAAGCCTAACCATGCAGGTGCCTAACCATGCAGGACACGGCCCACGCCGCAGTAACCCCGACGGCCCATCAAGGCGGCCCTCTTAGAGATCCCTTCGAGTAGGCTCCGCCTCGCTCGAGTGCGCGCGCCCCCCTCGGGCGGGCTTCGCCCCGTCCGAGGGGTAACACTTCCCCCGGGCGGGCTCCGCCTCGCTCGAGGGCTCGTTCCCCCTCGAGCGGGCTCCGCCTCGCTCGAGGGTACGGCTCGCCCTCGGCGGGGGTCCGCCACGCTCGAGGGCGCCCCTCACGCGTGCGCCGGTCCCCCGTACACGGGCATTTAACACTCGACACCGGCGGGACGGCGCCATCATGCGCCCGGGCTCGCACCCCGGTGCCGCCGCACCAACTCCCCGGGGAGGAGCCCATCCCCGCCACCGTGGGGAGGGACCGCGCGGCGCGGCGGTGTCGGTCCCGTGACACCGTGCGCACGCTCCAAGACGGCTAACGCGCCGAGCCCTCGAAAGGGGGCCGCGCACCCTCGATTCACTTTCTTGTGACCCTACGGGGGTTAGGTGGAGGCGCTAGGCCGGTGGACCGCCATCCCCTCCGCACCGTAACGGCGTGGCCGCCGTACCCGCGCGCGCGCAGGCGCACGCCCCCGACACCGTAGCAACAACTCCGGGCCCGTGAAGCGCGTCGGGAAGGAACGCCGTTCGCCCGCTCCCCGTACTCCGTACGGGCCCGCGTCGACACCTCCCTCGAGCCTATCGAAGGACATCACCGCCATTCGCCGCTCTCCTACCCTCGAACCGCCACCGTTCGGGTACAAGTCAGGCCATGATGACCAGATCGCTGCAAGGATCGCCCGGACGGCCGCCCACTCTACAGCACAGCACGTCGTGCTTCTCCACGTAGCTAGATAGCGCGGCGTGCATGTAATTCGCCCCCCCTTGATCTATAAAAGGGGGGCGAACCCCCCAGCCGCAGGGGGACGAGAGACAGATTCATTCAGGCCCGAACTCACGACACACCGTGCACTCATTCCCCAATTCTCCCACAATATCTTCAGCCACTCCACCAGGGACTTGGAAGCCACGCTTCCTCTCCCGCCTTGCTTGTAGCAGCCCCACTACGAGCACCCCTCTTGCCGAGCAATATAGTGCCTTGAGCACACCACTGCTGGACGTACGGCCCCCTCGGCCGGAACCAGGATAAAACCCGTGTCTCTTATTGCTTAGCATCGACCATTGAGGGATAGACCTCGGCGCTATCTACTGGTTAGTGTCGGGACCATATTCCGCACCGACACTTCTAACTTGCAATCCCCATAAATACATAGGTATGTTTCTTATATATATATACACATTATATCATGTTTCCTAGGATATATATTTATTGCTTGAAATTCTATGTCCTTATTCATTATTAAATATACGTTGTCTTCTAAAATGTAACTATTATGTTTGACACTACTTTATAACTTCCAGATGATGACTGATCATCAATAGTAGGTAACGTTATTCATTGTGGGCATACTTGCGTTCATCATTGTGTTTATTGTGTTGTTTGGTTCTTCACGCATCACATACCAACATATTTCAAAAATTTTCAAAAGATTAGAAGATATACAACAAACCAACATGATATCATCACTTTCATTCTTATTTGGAAGTTTACTATGCTTATAGATATGTGTAGTCGAAGAATTGTTTATCTTTATTTATTACAGAGGATCTCATGTCACTAACAGGTGGCCTATTCGCAAGCAAGCCTATGTTATAGGGACACAAAGTCCCTCTACTGCAGAGCATGCTTACCCTAAATGGTGACATCATACTGATAATTCAATTATCTTCCTCATGTCTATTGTGCAAGATAGATATTTGCATTGGGTAACTTAAATTTTTCCGCACATTGTGATAACTTCTCAGATGTATCACAATACTTGTTCACGTTACAATGCTTATGTTTTCTCTTGTTGTCTTCCCTCTTTTGTCAACATTACACCTTCTTATTTTTCAAGCATTTTGCCAATTTGTTGTAGCCATTTATAGCCACCTGCTTTGTCCACTATTGTTGTCTACTACCTTAGTTCTTCTCTGACCAAAGCAGTCGTATCACGTTGGTTGCTATCTAGGAAGCCATCTCGCTTTTGGTCTCCAAACCCCATATGGTTAATGTCAAATCATACTTAACATCTTCTTTGTCAAATTACTGCTATGCAAACCTACATGAATTGTTCATCAAATCTATCTTATTTTATCATCTCCTGTGGCATCTGATTTTTTGTCTCCATAAAATCCAACGGTGTATATTCTTTTTTTATTAAACATTAACTACTATTTTTCTTATTTTTAATTCCGAATTTATGTATTTATTAATTGTATTTGTATTGAATACAGACTCTTTGGATTTCCTTATTTAATTCCGAGTTTATGTATTCTTTGGATTAATCTAGACCTTCAGATCTTCATAAAATCCAACGGTGTATATTCTTCTCTTTTTTGGATTATCGTGGGAATTTCTAGACCCTCTCGGCAAACGTGGTGACTTCTTTTAACACTCAAGTAAACATTAACTACTATTTTTCTTATTTTTAATTCCGAATTTATGTATTTATTAATTGTATTTGTATTGAATACAAACTCTTTGGATTTCCTTATTTTAATTCCGAATTTATGTATTCTTTGGATTAATCTAGACCTTCAGATCTTCATAAAATCCAACGGTGTATATTCTTCTCTTTTTTGAATTAACGTGGGAATTTCTATACCCTCTCGGCGAACGTGGTGGCTCCTTTTAACACTAAGTATAAATATAATAGATGTGACAATTAGCCAAAAATAGTGGCATTTATACTTTTTTCATGCTCATTTTGAAACCTCTCGGCTACTTTTACAAGGGAAGCATTTTGATTCAGATGGAACAAATCCAGCCAAAAATAGTTGCATTTATAGTTTCCAAGCCTACGATGATGTTCATGTCTTCAAATAGGCCCCTAAATTCAACTAGGATATGATCATATATGAGTTCTCATGGGTTTGATGTCTCTATTACAAGTATAGATTATAGAATTACACCAGTTATTACACTTCAACTATACAGCAACTAATAATGAACCACAGGCTGGATAATCAACTATCAGACAACTGCACAACCAATTATAAAAACTGCAAAAAAAGAGGTGACATTCAATTTCTTGAAAAGCTAAACTAGATTATGGCATAAATTAAAGACGAGATCCCGAGCTTGGCAATCTCCAGCCCCTCCTGCGCGGCGGCACTGGCACCGGCACCGGCACCGGCCCCACCGCCTGCCCTCTTCTCGTCCTCGTAGAACGACCCCTCCTCGGCGAACCGCGCCCGCGCGGACGCGCTCGCGGTGCCCGTCTCCCCGGAACCCAAGCCACGCCGGCGCCGAGTGGAACCACGCCGCCGCAGCCGCCGAGGCCGCCGCCGGGAGCCGCGCCGGCGGCCGCGGGGGCCGCCGCCGCCGCCCGGCCGCCGCCGGTGGAGCACCGCCGCCGCCGGCGCGGACACGCGCGCGCGCCGCGCGGCGGAGGGCGCGCGTACATGGGCCGCCGCCGCCGCCGGGATTGCTTCGCCGCCACGACGGCGGGGGAGGGGCGAGATGGGGCGGTAGGGGAAGGGGACGGGGGAGTGAGGGACCGAGGGGTTAGGGTTCGAGGACCGCGGGGTGGGGGTATTAGGCGGGGGTGGGGTGGTGGGAGGGTGTGTCCGCAAAAGTGATTAGGGGGGTCACTGCAAAACGACATCAACAACGAATATCTGCTCCTTTACGTGCAAATAAATTTTACCTAAAGAGCTTATTTGCAAATTATATGAACATGGGTGCTGTGCAATCTGGACGCGCTGGACCGATCCGCGATTCCTTGCAAACCGGAGGGCTTTTTCGCAAAAAAGCCAAATTCGCCGCTGCGCGACACGTACCCCGCGGAGGGCTGTGGTACGAGCAAAGGAGGGTGGGTTTTAATATATCTGATGTGACAATTAGCCAAAAATAGTGGCATTTGTACCTTTTTTCATGCTCATTTTGAAACCTCTCGGCTACTTTTACAAGGGAAGCATTTTGATTCAGATGGAACAAATCCAGCCAAAAATAGTTGCATTTATAGTTTTTCATGCCTACGATGATGTTCATGTCTTCAAATAGGCCCCTAAATTCAACTAGGATATGATCATATATGAGTTCTCATGGGTTTGATGTCTCTATTACAAGTATAGATTATAGAATTACACCAGTTATTACACTTCAACTATACAGCAACTAATAATGAACCACAGGCTGGATAATCAACTATCAGACAACTGCACAACCAATTATAAAAACTGCAAAAAAAGAGGTGACATTCAATTTCTTGAAAAGCTAAACTAGATTATGGCATAAATTAAAACATAGCAATTGGAACACGTAATAACAAGACACGTGGCAGGAAATGAATATTAGTTGGTTTTGCAGCTGCAACAAGTAAGAAGTAATGCAATGAAAAAAAAATACCTAGAGAAGCTGCCTGATTCATCAGCAACCTAGAACATATTGTGACAGATGACACCTGCATCTGGTTCCCTTTCAGTGCCAAACTCAACCACATATTGCAGTTTCATCTTTTCCACATCCTCGGCAATAACACATGCCTTGGTGTGCATGAATTTGGGCTTGGCCGTCAGATAGACAACATTTCCACCATTCATGCTGCTGGGGGTGGGGTGTGACACATAGAGGTTCTGCAATTTCATCTCTAGGCAGGCAGCAGCAGCACCGCTCTTCTCCTTTTGTAGTGCACCCCGCAACTGAAGACGCATCTTCCTGCTTTTGTCGATGTTCGTGGCATGTACCGGCTTGCGGTCCATCTTCCAATCATCACGGGATTTGGTCATGCTAAAGTCGCTCCACGTTGTGATTGTCCAGCCACCCATTTTTATAGCGATATAACCCTGTTTCCTCGTCTTTACCTTGAAGGCGTGAGCAACACAGTTCCGATTCAACAAGCCTTAAGCAGGCTTTTCCCTTGATGTAGGCGAGGCAATGCCCCGGAAAGGCTCTGGACATCCTATGTTGACCTCCCTTCCATGGCTGCTCTGCCTCTTCTTCTGATAGGCCATCGGCAACGGCGCAGGTACGAATCGGAGACTCTTTTATCTCCACGGCTGAGCACGTCACAGAGAAGGACGCCGCGCCAGAGATCAACCCAGCCCATGGTGCCACACCTTCGATCCTCTCATTGTTCCTCGTGACTCGTGAGGCCTCCGGGCTCCGGCGGTGGTGGCGTTGGATCTTTCGCCGATGTAGACACGCGCGTCGAGCAGGAGGATCTCCTCCAAGCCAGAGCAAGGGGCGGTGGTGCTACCGGAGGCCATGGAACTACAAACCAACGGCATCACCAGAGCTCCTATTTATCACATTTATTTAATCCGTAACTGTGAGTTTTTCTATTTCTTTATAGAGTATATTTAGAGGCACTGTAAAAGCTTTCCTTTAAGTAGCTTTTACACATCCTTTGACGTTGCAAGCGAGAGCACCTTCATGTGCTGTGATGCATTGGATCTCAAAAGCCCGCGCGCCCGTCCGCGCTCTTGAATTGGGTGGGGGTTCTTGATTCGAATGTTTTTGGTTCATTCACAAGGCCTGCAAGGCTGCATCTGTGTATTTAGCTCAACAGCCTGTTCGTTTGGCTGGTGCTTGATTTGTTCGGAGAGAAAGAATCTTTTGGCCATTTGTTTCATTGGTGGTACTTTGATTTGTTCGGAGAGAAAAGATCTGCTTACCATTTGGTTCTTTGGTGGCTTTGGTTTGTTTCGAGAGAAAATCTTCTTTTTGGTGGTGATATAAGCCAAACGAACAGGTGCAAAATCTCAGACCATCCTCATGTGTTCAGCTTGTCGACTACTCCCTCCGTTCCAGTTTAACCTTTTTTACTCCAAATTAAATTTGATTGTTCGTCTTATTCAAAAAAAAATTATGCAAATATAGTCAAACTTAAATTATTTTTGAAAATTTTATATTAATAAAGCAAACCACACAAAAGTATGATATTTTACACGATTTTTTGAATAAGATGAACGATCAAATTTGAGATAAAAAAAATCTAATGGCCTACAATTTGGAACGGACAGAGTAGCTGACCTGATTCCTCTGAACTCTAAAGGAAGACAAAAATTTCTCGTGCTTGCATCAGGATTGATTAAGTAAAAAAGAAGTCAGGCATTTTCAGTTTACTGATATAACCGGGAACCCAACCCAATTTACATCCAAAAACACCGAGCTATTTCTCCATTCCGTCAACAGTTAATCCGAGCTCTTCAAGATTCAGAACTCAGGATGTACATTAGAATATAGGGAGAAACAATAGGGTGGGCATGGCATCGCCAAAATCACCTTGTCAACGAGCTAACCATCATTTTCCAGCTTTCTGTTACCAACAGCAGATCAGAAGGATGGGAAGAACTTGTTGAGGTTGAATGGGAGCGAGTAGAACTCCTCGCTGCGTGGGTCTGTCTTGAACGACCTGAACCTGTCCCAGAAATGGTGCCCCCTGTCCTTCCTCACGGTGCCGTCGTGCCTGTGCAGGGTGTTGTCCAGAAAATATGCTACAGCACCGCCGACGAATGCTTTCGACGAGAATACCACGTTGATCATATCATTGAACTGGACATACATGATTACATGAGCAGAAGAAAAAACATTAGTTAGCTTGCCGCTCTTCAGTGTATCAAAGCACTAAAACAACTAGAAGGCAATACTCAGAACACTTGCTTTGACATGTGATGTTTGGTTACTAACTATTATACAAAAAAAAAAATCAAATGCAGCACAAGGATACAAGATCAAAGGAGCATGATGTCTGTAAACCACGATGAAATAATATCAAACTTCACAGTGCAAGGTGAAGGTGGCATGGATGAGCAATTGGTAGAACTATAAGGATAGAACTATCTGTCGGGTTGTCAGATTGTTGCTCCCATTGTAACAAAACTGAAATTTGATTCAAGCTTGATCTTACCCATCTGGCATGTGTGTGTACTGGACCAAAGCCCGCGACAGAAGTGTATTCGTTGAAATACTGTGGCACCGACAAACCCATAAACAAAGAGAAGCCCAAGATGAACTTTGTTCGGAAGCTATTCAGGTTGCAGAACTGAAGGAACCCAACACCTGCCATACCTGTTTGTACAGGAGAACACATTGCTTCTATCATTATTCAACCATTTGATATAAAAAAGATATGATGTTTACAATTTATTTTGCGGCTTCTCGTTACATACCAACATATGCGAAGAGAAGACAATATATAGCTGCAATAATTGGGCCAGGAATGGATGCAAAAACAGCTCCAAATTTTCCTACAAAGACAGCACAAAATCACTATTTAGATACAGTTGATTATCGTCAGAAGTGCAGGAGAACAGTAATGAATTGCTTGCGTGTATTTGTCCAGATAACAAACTTAAACAACTCCAGGATTCAAGTTATAACTACTTAACACAAAGAATTATGCCCAGAAGTTGAATATATAATTTACATAAAAGCATTATGCTTACCAAGAATGGAGAAGAATATCATAAATCCAGCAGAAATCTGCACCACACGTCTGCTACCAACGCGTGTCAAAGCGAGCAACCCAGCATTTTCACTGTTTCAGAACAATGCAAGCTCAGATCAGTACTGAGTAGAATTCAGATCACATCATCATCATCACATTATAAAAACTAGTTGTAGCAGTCATCTAGACTCTACTCACACAGATACAGAGGCTCCATTAGCTGTTCCGAATAAGCCACCCAACAAAATACCAACCCCCTGGAATGGCAGATGGGCAAATTAATTAGATAATAAGGCAGTTAGATGCTCAGATGTCATTCAGATTTTCAGATACACTAACTGCAAATAGAGGAATTTAGATGATACCTGCCAACCAATGCCACGACTCATAACAGAAGGAGGGCATGGAGTTGCACTGGCATACCGTGAAACAGCAATGAATGCACCAGTAGACTGCATCATGCAGTAAGGAGTATTAACTTGATGATATGCAGTACTATCTAGGATGGGAAAGCTGTAATAAACATCATGGGTTCATCTGAATAATATACCTCCACAAGAGCAACGAAGGAAGCTGCCATCATAGCAAAAGCTTCACCGGCATCAAAGGTTGGTGCTCCCCACTGAAATGGATACGGTACACTTATCCTGCAATTTGCAGATGAATAATGTATCAATTTAGCGGCGAAGCAGGCTCTTTGTAGGATGTAGCATTCAGAATAAGAATGCAAACATATAGAGCTCTCTTAAGTAGTGGATGAACATGCAAAAGGATGCATGCTATTACCATGAAGCGCCCCCAACAAGCCCAGATCGATCAGTACGGCAATGTAATTGGGTTTTGGGAGCAGCATTCTTATATGCACCACCAACTGTCAGGAAGAAGGCGTAAAGCCACACGAGAGCAATGGACATTACCACGGCAAACCTCTCAAAGGCAGTTCCCAGTAACGGGACCAGATGCGGTATGTACTGCAAAAGAAAACCAAGACCACACATCATTCTCAAGGATGCAGCTACTTTTCCTCCGGTTAAAATAACACAGCAGCCATCCTGATGCATCATACCTGAGAAAGAGCCACGAGCAGTAAAATCTGGGGAAGACCAATCTCAACACACTTGGCGACCTGCAGGGCAAAAACTCATGTTACTATCTCACTGCGGTTACATTCATCCAGGTCTAACGTACATGTATAAAGACTTACGCCTGGAAATCCCAGTTCATAGAGCCCAAATCCGACAAGCGCGACCAGGGGAGCAGCAGACAGCGGGCTCAGCAGCCTGCAAGATGAAAGGAGCAGGAATTAGCAGCACAGATGCGATGAGACAAGACGCACTGATGAAATTCATCCCGACACTGGGGGTACCTGAAACTAAACTAACCTGACGACAATGCGCCAAAGGCCGCTGAAGCCCATGATGATTTGGAGGGTGGAGGCCACAATGAGCGCTCCCTGCGTCCCCCGCATGATGCGCAGGAATTTCTGCAGCCACAGGTGCCACCAGATGAAGCCAAAGTTCCCCCACTGAAACGATGAAAAGGCTCGGCGGGCCGCGAGGTTACCTCGTGGGGATCGGCAATGCCGCTGTAGCGGCCGGCGAGGATGATGGAGATGGTGGGCGCGACGAAGGTGTAGGAGCCCCCGACGACGGCGGGGAGGCGCGTGCCGAGGAAGCTCTGGATCAGCGTGTTGATGCCGGCGACGAACAGCAGCGTCTGGATGACCCGCGCCTTCTCCTCCTGCCCGAGAAAAAAAAAGGAGGGGAAACGGTGAGCTTTCTCTCTTGTCGGGCTCCGGCGCGGCGGCGAGAAGAGAGAGGAGCCCGGAACGTACATTGCCGCCGCCCATCTGGGGGACGAGCGCGGTGGGGATGATGACGGTGGTGCCGAGCATGACGAGGTAGTGCTGGAACCCGAGGAGGATGGCCTCCGCTGCATGGCAAACAGGAAAGCCGGCGTCAGTCTCGTCCGAGACGGAGATCCAAGAGCAATGCGCGAAGCCGGCGGCGGCGGCGACAGCCGACAGAGCAATGAGGGCAAGGGGATTGCGAGCGGAGGGAGAAAGATTTACGTACGCCATGGGGGCGGGCTGGTGAGGCAGTAGGAGACGGCGGGGAGCTGGTCCCTGACGGCGTGCGGCTGCAGCTCCTCCTGCTTCGGCGCCGGCGCCGCCATCTCAGGAGCTCCCTGTCCGGCCGCTCTCTTCTCCTGGCTGTTCGTTGGCTTGCCGAGAGACTGACTGCAGCGACTGCAGCGAGTGCGAGCGAGAGAGAAGGCTCGAAGAGGAAGAATGCGAAGCGAGAGCGAGGCTCTGGCTCCCCCCTCTGCTGCAGCAGAGTGAGTGGAGTAGAGGGAGTGAGAGGAGTGATGAAGCGAGAGGTGCCGGGCGCCTGGTGGAGTGGAGAGTGGAGACGCGCGATTTGAAGCGGTCGGTGCGGTGCGGTGCCGGTGCGTCGTGGGTGGTGGGGAGGCGGAGGCAGCGCACCAACGCGGCAGGGGTCGCGGGCAGCAGCGGTGACTCCGCGGTGACTCCTCCTCATCACGCGGCCAATCGAGTAAAGTATTCCACCCCGGGCACGGCACGCTCCCAGCGCGCCGGCTCACCGACGGCCGGCCCCCACCTACCTTCCTTTCTCCCTCGCGGCCTCGCCTCTGTGATGACCGGACAAGCACGCACCGAGCCAAAACACCACCCGCCCTCCATGTGATCCTCACCAGCAGAGCAGCTACCCTCTCCGTAGTCTGTACGCGCACGGCCGCATCCCCTGCCGGCTGCCGCCGGGGAGTGTCGTCGTACTACTACGAGCCGGTAGTTGGGTTGCCGAGAGAGAGTTTACTGCGGCCGGGCCAAGCCAGGCCATCATTCATTCCACCCCGGGGTCCTCCTCCTGCGCCGTGCGCATCCCATTTTGACCGTTTGCTCAGAGAGAGAGAGAGGCCGACGGGGCGGCGTGCATGGCATGGCATGGCACGGCATGGCACGCATGGGGACCCCGGCGGCGGCCGTTGGGTTCGTGTTTGTTTGTTGCGGGCGGCGCGGTGACCTGATGCGGCGGTTTTCGCCAACACCATCATGGATTGGATTGGTCTCTGCGGACGACATGCAGGTGGTGGTGGTGGGTGTCCTCGCCGCTCTCGATTGCCCCCCTCCGACCCCGCAGCCGGCTCGCCGGAGGGGAGCGCCCCTGACCCTGAGTTCGTCCGGTGGACAAACGGGGGCGCCGCGTACGCGGCTGGACGCCATTGATGGGTGCTCATGCTGCTCTCTCCCGTCGTGAGCGAGCAATAGCATAGCATGTGACGACCATCTTACGCTACGAACTGCCACGGCCATTGGCATGCGAACCCGTTACTGCAGCGATGACACACACGGCCTCTGCCTTTGAAGCGCCAATTAGCAGCAGCACTACGATCGATCACACGGTTAAGGGGTTTGAAGGAAAGGAAGGGAGGGGAGGGGGGGGGGGACCCACACGGACGGAGACCTTGGACACTCGATTCGAGGGGGCCCAGCGAACGAGTGATCCCCACATGGGGCTCCAGCTCGAGCAGAGCAGAGGTCGCAAAAGCAAGGCCAAAGTTGCAAGGAAAGGATCTCGGGGAACCTCCCTCCCTCCCTCCCCCCTTAATTTTTTTTCGTTTTGTTCATTTCTTGGGGGTGGCAAACGAGCGACGATCCATCACCATTCGCAGCATTTTGCATTCATCCACCCCAACAGCAACGAATCAAGTAATCAACCGACCGACACAGATATCATATTTATATATAAAAAAATGTATAAACACTACTACTAGTAGTAGTGCGGTGTTGATCTTCACCCTGGCACAAATCACACACGGTAAGCGCAGACGCAGGGATTGACAGGGGGTGCATCAGAGAATAAAGACGTTGGCTCCTGCTGCTGCATATGCAAATACTACTAACCAGTACTATATGCTCTAGTAGTAGCACTACTTTATCAGTGCTTTCGTTCCCCCAACGTCTCTTTCTTTCTTTGGGCCTCTAATCGACGCCTTCTCCTTCATTCATCAAGGACATGAGTACTTTGTACGGCTCATTATGTTTATATATAGTTAGGGGCCTTGATGTTCACTTGACTTTTGCCTTTTCGTTTTTACTCGATTTTTTTTTTGGAAGTCCGCATCTACCTACTCAAACGAAACAAAGACTAGAACTTATGCCTCTTGATGGGAAAGCTCTGCTCTAGGAAAAATGAACCTTTTACCACCTCTGTTCTGCCCTAGGATAAGACACCCTAGAAGCAGACATCTCAAGATACCCACCTTTACCCGCAGGCAGCACAACACTCTGGATTCCTAACAATAAAAAGCAGCACGCAACAATAATGTGCAGATTTATCCAGCATGCTTTATAGAATAATAATACACGGGTCGAATCAAAAAAAAAAAAGAGGGAAACCCCCGGCTTTTCAACACCAATCCTTGCGCATCGCATGTACGCGGCGCATCCCTTATACCCAGTCACCCTGTACACAAAAACTTCATCTGATTATTTACAGCCGCATATCGGAACCCTAGCTGATAAAAATGCTCAAGCTCAAGAAACCAGCAGAGCTTTACCAACTGCACCCAAAACAAGAGAAGACGACAACAAAACGAATCTGATGTACACCACCTCCTCTCCACTTGTATTCCTCCATTTAACTACGGAGAGGCACAAAGCCTCGATCAAAACGTTCATCTCCCGGATTTCTTTCTCCTTGCTACAATCCTCTTGGTATAAAAAATCCATCCTAACACATAAGACAGTGTCCTCCACCCTCTGTAGGCCTTAGGCTTCGATATAGTTGCAATGAAGCCTTTCAGTGCAGCTCCAAGATCCTGCGTGTCAAAGGATATGCTGGGATCTACAGGGCCATAGTACATATCATTGAACGGGGGCTGGCTGCTGTCCTCGTAAACCAAGGAGTTGGAGAACTTGTCCAATGTCTGAGGCTCTTGCGGCGCTCCATGGCCACCAACTGGGAGCATCCCCGACTGAAATCGATTTTCGTTGCCCTCCTCAGTCTCCAATACACAAGGGTCTAGGGAACTCGATGGTTCCATCGAGAAAACATCAGGTGAAGGTATGGTCGAATGGCTCAAACCAAAGTCATCAATAGAAACTTGTGCAGGAAACGGGCTATATTGATTTTCATGCAAAGACGGAGATCTCACGTTGAACAGCTGCGACGGGTTTCCCAAAAGCGTTTCGTTGTCACATGTAAAGACATTCTTCCAGTGTTCATATGCTTGCTTCACAGCCACACGTGCTTCGGCCTGGAAATAGAGAACATGTATGTAAAACAGAAGGGCAAGGTCAGAACAGGTGGGGGTGTAGGAAGCCGGGTGAACTTGTTAAAAAAGAACTTAAAAAGTGGTGGAACATTACCTTTTCCTTTTCAGTAAGATCATCAACAGAAACAAATTTATCAGATATTAACCCTCTTACTTCTCCAACTACATTAAATACAACTCCAGCTTTGTTTAGACTGTCCGGATAGTAATAATGCACTTTGTCAGTTAAAACACAGGTTTCTGCATGCTCCACGGTGGCCTCCCACATCTTTGTTGACATGCCACCGCCTAATATCTGCATGATTTGAACATAGAGCGGGGTTAGTAGTACACATATCTCATGAACTGCGACTACCATAGGCAACAAACATGCAGAGCAGCAGAACAAATGAAGACCAGAACAATACCTTCCGAAGCCTAGGACCATCAAGATGTAGTAAAGTGAGGAATTCCTTGACAGTACGAACACTCTCCCTATTCAAACGCTTGTGAAAAGCACCATCCTTGCCAATTTTCTCCAGGCGCCATACTTCATCATCAAGAAATGGTGGGTGGTGCTTCTTGTACACTGGTCAAGAAAAGACATTGAATTAAATTATACCATTTTAAAAGTATTCAAGGCAATGGAGAAATAGTATGTCACATCATTCAGCAAGTCTAGACTCTAGAGGACAGCAAGAAATTCATTATATATCTTTTCATGCAATTGTTAAATTAAATGCCACTAGACCAAATCATCCAGAAGCCTAGCATGAGTCCAGCAGAGCAAGAAAGTAAAAGGAGAGCTTGCACATTGAAACTTGAGGAGATCAGAAACTCACATTCTCCTCGATGATCCTTAACCACAAATGATTCAGTTTTTGCTTCCCGTACTCTAATGCCGTTGAAACAACCATCATCAGTTCTTGCACCTAGCCTGAACTTTCTGCTCCGTGTCCAACTTGAGTTATCTGTGAATGAAAGTTCCCCTACTGTTCCAATGCCATCAATAAGGCCAACATACACATCTCCAGAAATCAAGGGCCTTTTACCTTCCCTTTCTTTAACAATGTTATTGTTAAATTCTTGAGCTGTCCAATCATCATCTTCTCCACTTTCAAAATCCCCCTCTAGAACTACAATCTCAATCTTCATCAGGGACTCCTTGCCTGATGCTACAACTTGTCTCGTCAAAGTGTCGACTAGAGCAATAGTAATATTCAAGGAGCCCTCTCCTTCAATCTTGGAGCCAGTAAATATTGGAAGAGAAAGTTTAGTCATGAACTGCAGCTGCAAATTCTTTGATGGACATGGGAGAGTGTCGGTGACACTTCTAATAAAAAAATAAGAAAAAAACTCATTAGCGATACAGAGACCAACACAACAGTAACCATGGTGGTTGTCAAAGTGGTGTTAAAAACACCATACCTTGCCATCATAGAGGCATGATTCGCAAACGCTGACTCGATTTCTTCTTTTACCTAGAAATGAACAGACTATCAAAACCCATCGGTAGGCACCTAAAGTAATACATGGTTGAAGATGAACCTAGGCTGTGGTCCCCTGTAAAATTATCTCTGAATTGGAATGTCACAAAATGGAACCACGGAACAAACTTTATTTTGCAGGATTGCCTATACAGCTATTAATATGATATAGATAAAAGTCTAGGTTCTACAAGGAGTAATTGGGAGTTAAACAAGAAGTTGCTGCAATAACATAAAAATCAAAAAAACATGGTAATTCTTAACCAATTAGAAAGGTTGTAGTGGCTCCAATATATGGGGAATTGGGAACGGTTGAGGTAATCTAAGCATGTTTGCAACTTCTCAATTAGTCAATTGATTGAATGGCCCATAACTCATTTTCCACCAAGGGCTATGCCCGAATTTCATTACCATGGTAACGAAATCACAGAGTTTGAACGTTTTACAGATTTTCCTGGCCCAAAACTCATGCTCGAGTATAATCAGCAGCAGATACAGATAGTACTATGGATCCTCAAGATAACCAACCAAACGATGGAAATGAGAGAGAGTCTAAACGGCGCACATCATAGCAAATATCCATTCCCTGTGAAATTTCAAGCCAGGGAGTCGAGAAATGGGCGGCACATGAATAACGGAAACAAAAGGCGGTCTCACCACTCTCCGGATGAGGGGCTCGATGGCCATGAAGAACTTCTCGATGCTGGTGTTCCGCATCACCTCCGTGATCACACTGCAGGGAGAGGAAGAATAGAGCCAGCCACCACGGACGGCGTCGAATCAGAGAGGCGACGCCCACGAATCGGCGCCAAATCCAAACCGGGGGATTCTCCCAATCGAGACCGCGGAAGGGGGAAAGGGTGAAGAACTCACTCGCGGAGGGCGACCCTCGGGCGCTTCGGCTCGCCCGGGCGGTAAGGCAGGGACGAGGAGGAGGAGGTGGTGGAGCTCCCGCCAGGCTCTCCGCCGCCGCCGCCGCCGACGCCGCGGCGCGGGCCGTCGCTCTCATCGGGCTGCCTCTTCTGCGACATCTCCGGCCGCCACGCCCCACCCTCGCCTCTATCGCCGCTTGGTTCGGCTCGCCCACCGCGTCGCAACCGCGGCTTGACCTAACCCCCCCGCGCCGTGCCTCCACACCGAATTGGCTTCCCTTGCTCGTAATCTTTTTTTTTTTGGCTCTCTAGAAAATGACCTGAAAATGCGCGAGTGGGGGCCAGTGGGTGCCAGATCGGCAGTCCAGAACGAACCAAGGCCCGGTCGGGGGGGCCAGGCCGGCTTTCTTTAAGAGCTTTAGTGGGTTGTTGTTGCTCTGTTATACTAAGATTCAGCCACAATTCCTGACCTGATGGTCAAGGTAAAATAAACTTGCAACCTTGCTACAAAAGCTCTGCAATCCACCGGCCAATACAAAATCGATGCATTGAACCTGGACAACTTGCACGAGTTGATCAAACAAACCTGGTCAATTATGCTTTCCCCAACTTGCACGAATGGTATCGGACTTTCACCACTGTAATGACGAGTTACATAAGATTTCAATCTGGCCGGGAATGATACATATAACAAAAAAAATTAATGATGGATACAACAAAAGATTGAGATTCATATGGAGTCGACAACTAATTTCACTCACAATAGATAGATACAACATGACATCAAGAATCGTGTTGGGAGGTGTGAAATTTATCCCCATCTCTTAGCTTAGAGTACCTTTCACGAGTAGATTAGTTTCCGACTTGGAATAAATTCGAGCCTCTAATTGCACCTATCATAAATCTCTTGTTATATTTTTATTCCCAACATGAAACAAATCCTATCCTATATATCCGAATGAGGCGTGACTCCAGAATAGGACAAGTGGAGCACCAGTAAGAAATATGATGGCATCACTATGCACTCTCTTCTAAAGGGGCACGGTTGTGTCATCCTCGCAGCTGTTGACTGCGATCTGAAAGTGAGTGTTCGATCAGTAGCCATGGCACGTTCCCTCCAAGGATAAGCGCATGACAATGCCGGGGGGCGGCATTGTCAAACTGAGGATAATTAACAGATGACTCGAGAGTGAAAGAAATTGGTACATACAACTGATGGACGTAATTCTTCTAATGACAAATGAAAAAGAAAATGACTCATCATGATCAGTGATCACAAGTGTTAACCCCGCACATGTCCTGCAAAGCATACGTCAATTTCAGTAGCTCTGTGAACCAGTACCACGGGTTCCTTGTCCAAACAACAGCCACAACAGTGCAAGAGCAATTCTAAAGGCACCCCTCATCCAGCAGTTCCAGCACTAAATTTCCTTTTACTTCAAATGATGGCATCTGTACCATTCAGTCTTTAACCGGACCTGCTTAATCACAAGTACAAAAAATATCATCATCGGCAATTCAGCATCAAGGGAAGAAGACCTGCTATAAAATCCAATTAAAGTTCAAATCCAAAACAACAGGAGCAGTAAGAATGCAAGATGATGTTGAAGCACAGCAGATAGGAAAGGTAGCCATTCTTAGTGACAGCACAGGGCACATCATATGAAATTAGAGAAATTGAACCAAACGATTTACATCTAAAATCAGTCAGCACTCAGTATGACGCCTTTAGCCTGGTGGCGTGAGAGGATCATGATATGAGGTTTTATTTCGTCTGAGTAGTATCGCCGTATCGGCATCAAAGAGCTATATAGTTAACATTCATCAGAATTACAGGAATCAACCTACTTGAAACCCAATGGTACCATTTGGTGATATAACAGATTATTAGACCTATCCAGCACTAGGAAACAAAAGGAAATGCTACATGCAGAAAAGGCAAACCATAAGCATCACATTGCTCTATTACCCATGTTCCAAACAAACTCAGCCTATGGAATATACAATTGCAATTCACAACAATTTTGACTATTGTCTTATTATTGGTTCCTCCAGTTAAGGGCAAGAAGAAAAAAAAAAAGAAACTCTCTTCTTTCCTACTTAATCGATGGACAGAGCTCAAGCCATGTGCTTAAAAACACAGGGAAAATAATGATATCAAAACTAATAAACCAAACAGCTCTTCACCCTTAAATATGATCAATTATATCCAAGGGCAATGCAGTAAGTTGTGGCACTCTAGATTCTGATCAAGTAACTAGTGGGTGAGCACTCTACTACAGTATGAATTCGTTTCGTCACTGGGTGGGCTGTCACTCTACATAGAAGATTAATCTACTAGTCGCTGCAAAACACCTAGTACACCATGTAAGAACAGGAGATCAAAACTAATTGTTCTCATTCCATGGAAACAACACCGACCTCCACTCCCCACAGCTCGCCATACCTGTTCTTTGTTTGTAGAAATGCCTGATACCACATGAAAATTATTATGCAGCCCAAATACATTGTGATTTGAATCTTAATTCCAAATGCAGGGCGCAGCACATCTTGCAGTCTGAACTAGTAACTCACTGTAGGAAGTACACATGGATCACAGGCTAGGACGCAAAATTACTCAGACGAAGGATATGCCATGTTCAGTAATTCACAACGGCCAGATGCATATGGTGGGATCTAATTGACTACTGGTGAGTAATTTTACCGAGGAAGAAGGGGGATATCACAAACCCTAGGGACGGCGAAGGCCGGAGGGGAACGGTGACGCTGTCGCCGGGGCCGGCGACGCGGCGCCGTTGCTCACGGGAGAGGGGGCCGCCGTGGAGGCGGTCGGGGGAGCGGTGGACGATAGCTCGCGAACGAGGGTGGCGAGCGCCTCGGGGTTGGCGTCGCGGTCGCAGAGTGCCATGAGCAGGGACAAGGTGTGGCGGTCGAGGCCGGTGTCGAGGATCTGGGACATCTGGAACGCCAGCTCCAGGGACTCCTTAGCCTGCCTCGCCGCAGCCGCCTCCGTTTCCATATCCGGCGGCGCCGTCGCTTCCGGGGCTCTGGTTGGTGGTGGTGTGGCGGCGCGGTTTGAGTGAGTGTTCTCTGGTAGGTGGTGGGCGTAGTTTGGATTGTAACAAATTGGCCCCACACGCCAGTGGCTCTGTAGGGGCTACCCCACACAGGTCAAACAAAGACTCAAAGATTTTCAAGTTCTTCCTCCTCGTCTCGTCTGCACGGCCTCGTTCATTTCGCCGCCTCGTCGGTCCCCTGCAACGGCGGCGGCAGCGGCGGAGGAGGGTCAGGGTCAGGGTCACTTCCGCGGCCACTCGCTCCACCTCTCCCGGCTCCCCACCAGAGCCTCGCCTGAGCGGGAGAGATCCGCCGCAGGGTCCATCCGGGCCGTCCCCCGCCGGGCGGAGTCGATCCTCCTCCTCGGGCAGGCGCGGCGCCATGGCGGAGTCCGGATGCTCGCGCGGTCAGGTCAGTGCAATCCTAACGATTCTGAATCCGAATCTACTTGACAACCGAGCAACAGAAAACCCGCAGAATCCATGCTTAGGATCGACGCCATTCCTGTTCCTAAACCAACCCGGCTTCCATCACCAGTTCAACACACGTCCATATAAGCTGGCCGCCGGAACTGCACTGCGCCACGCACCTGCGATTTCCATCTCCCACCCACCTCCTCTCGAGTTCTCGCCGTCGCCGGGAACCAAGCCCGCCGAGAACTTGCCACCACCGCACCACCTCCCTTTCTCTCGCCGGGAACCAACTCCGTCCACCACATCCACATGGCTGCGGAGGACCGCGGCTTCCGCGCTCGCGACGACGCGTCGTCGATCGCCCTCCTTCGCAGCATCCGCTCCGGAGTCGCCGACTTCAGCTTCATCCACCGCGCCGACGCCTGCTCCGCCGCCCCCGAGGACCTCATCGCCAACCTGGAGCCGGCGTCGGGCACCGATCTCGACAACGGCGGCTACAACGCCGTCTGGTTCTTCTACAGCCCAAAGCGATTCAAGAACGCCAGAGGCGACCACAGCGGGCACAGACAGCGATCGATCGCCGGAGGCAATACCTGCTGGCACTCAGAGTCTAGCCCGAAGCCCGTCAAGGATCTGGAAGGCGCCACAGTCTGCAATCTGTCCTACGGCCTCAAAGAAGGACCCAGCAGCAGATCGTTCAACCGCATGGGATGGTGTATGCTTGATTACGACGACAAGCACGGCGGCGGCGGCGACCACGTCTTCTGCAAGATTTACCGCTCGTCTTCATCTCTCGCCAGAGCCAAGTCGAAGCCGACGACCCAACGCTTGTCTGGCTGCAAGAGGAAGGCGGCGAGCGACCCCGCTGAGTCCCTGCCGAAGAAGATGAGTCACGCACAGACCTCCGACAGCGTCGATCTCGACTTCTTGGATCGTGACATGCTGCCACTTACTGACGACCAGATGACGATGATAGAGTCCCTGTTCTCGGATGAAGAGCCCCTGTTGCCGGCCGAAGAGCAGCAGTTCCAACACTACGGCGAGACCCTGTTGCCTGCCGAGGAGCAGCAGTCTCAGCACAACGTCCAGCCCCTGTTACCAACCGAAGAGCAGCAGTTTCAGTTCACCATCGGCGAGTTGCTGGGCTACCACGTGAACGTGGACGAGTTCATGATCAGCAGATGTTGCAGCACGCTTACAGCAATGGTACCACCACCAGATGTCGGCTTCTTTGAGGGACTCGCCTTCTGATGTTCAGCACTGGCTAGAACTAGTTGATGCATGTGTGCTGATTAGCTGCACGCGAGTTTGATGTACAATAACAGTGTAGCTTAGTACCTAAGCACAAGAGCACCATCGGTGTGATGTAAGATGACACAATGTCAAGCTGTTGTTATCGGGGAGGAGCGCCCGTAGTCATTGCCCCGGGGATGTAGGCCACATTGGCCGAACCTCGTCAACAAATATCGTGTCTTGATGTCATTCGCTTATTTTGTTCTTTAAGCTTTTCTTTTATCATGTCTTGGTGTCCTTCACAAAAATTGCTCCTTTGCAGCTGACAGAGTATCTATCTCCTTTCAGGAAGGTGGTATTTGAACCCTGGTTAAATAATAAGTATGTTTCAGTATTGCTCTCTCAGTTTCTCTAGCCTGGTTAAATAACTGTTCACGTTTGTTTTGATAAAACAACCTTTTCAAATTCTGACTTCTTGACCCTGCCTACTGCAGGCTGCAAAATACCTCAACTCATTGCCGTCCGTCTCTCCCTGCTGCCAAAATGAGCAACCCAATGACTGGCATGCCTTCCCACCGCACAGCCTGCATGTCTGGATTCTGTTAGAGGAGTGAAGCGACCTTTTTCTTCTAGTTCATCGGATAAGGGTGTTGTTGATTGGCAAGCTCAAAAGACAATTTTCCTAGCTGATTTGGAAGCTAACAAGGCGAATGCAGTAAACCTTTTTATGAGTCTGAAAAGGCAGCTATCATTGCTGAATTCGATGCTCTTGAAGTTAAATGGGCAGCTGATGCTAAAGCCACCAAAGAGAAAATTGAAGCTTTGAAGGAAAAAATTGGACAAGTAAGGCTTTTGATCACTGGTAGACTATGGAGTTGTTTAGTTCATTGGGGTAAATAATGTGTGTTTTTTTCTTTATGAATGTACATTCTTTTCTTCATGTTTTTCCTAAGTTAAAATTAAAATGCACTTGGACTTGTTCTCATTGAAGTTGACCACTTCTTGATTTTTTTTGTTAGAATTGGAATTTAGGTGTTCTTGCGGAAAATTTTACACATGTATGCTCTGCAGTTTAATGTGAGGCATGAAACAAAAAATACTGTGCTGAAAGCATTGTTAATGGTACCCAGCAAGTAATTTTGCCATGAGAGCAGCATTTGCTCTTTAAGGTGAATGCTTTGTAGGCTCATTATAAGGGCAGGAAAAGGCATCTTCTAAAACTGGGAAACTTAGTCCAGTATAATAACACAAGGATGAATTTTGGACATGTTTATTCCTCAGTCAACCTTTATTTTTTTGCATTACAATGTGCAATTATGAACACGAAAAGATATTGTAGCATGACTTGAATACAACAACTCAGCTGAAGAATATGCAGATTGAATTTATGTCTATTCATTTACATCATCGTGTGCTTAATTAGTTTGTTTCCAGTGTGCAGGAACTCATATGAATTCAACAGATCTCTGAGTATTGTTATGATTGGCTTCATTGCTGTTACCAGTTCTTCCTCGTCTGAAGAATGCAACGGTGGTGTACATACATACAGGCAACAAAAAAATTGTGGCAATTGCCCTTTTGAATAAAATCACACTACATGCACTATTTCCATCAGGATCCAGAACTTATCAACAATTGACATATTTCACTAACAGTCACTTACCAGGCTAACGAGGCTATCATGTTTTACAGAGTTGCGCTAGGAGTACATGGATGTTATACAGAGCAAGTGAGCAACTAACAGAAACACCTGTAATCTCATTCTCCTCCCTACAACGAGCTAAATCCTGAAATGCAACTGGAAGTTCAGCATTGTCTGTCAAGCTTGCAGTAACTAGGGGCTCACCATTTATGGGCAAAATTCAGGCAATGATGTGGATCTGAAATAGTATCCACACCCACTGCATATACTGAACTTCCTGAAGCAAACTGCGAAATGCAAATATGCATATGGTTTGTGCCATAGTACTGAGATGAAGTTCTGAATGCCCAATCCAAATGGCTGTTATAATGCATCTCATCACCCATTGTTCAGACCGATGGCATCACGACTGCAAATGCAACGGGCAGCAGCTCCTGGAAACTCACAATGCGAGAAGCTCTGACTCCTTTTCCTCTACCAATGGTTCGTCAGGCAAATGGCTGGTGCCATTATCAGCCTGGGCCTCCCTAGTATATATCTTGGTACCAGGTGATGGCAAATGGGAGTTCATCATGGGGACGAAACCAGCTGTGGCAGATCCATTTGAGGAATCTATGGCTGATTGCAACTTTTTCAATTGCGACTTCAGGCATATGATTCGCCCCTTATTCCATTTTGGAAAATGGAAGGACGCTGATAATGTGTCATTTAGAAAGGAGTAGACAACTTTTGCAGTTGGCAGTCCTCTTGTAATTGTGCTTTTCTCCATTTGTCCCCTCCTGGATAGGTGGATATAGAAGAACTATCAGACAGAGCAAAATAGTCTACAAGGGAAAATATTTTCTTTTCTTGAATCAAGAAGGAAAATATTCACTTAAATTGATAACAGTGCAAACAGTTACATATTATTTTATTTGAATAAAAAAATCAAATAAAGCCTATGAAGCATTGTTATCCTATGAAAAAGTTTGGCCTTCAGTTTCACTTGCAGCAAAAATATCCAGTTATGCCCTCAAATACCCTCTCTTCATGCAAGTTCAAAACTATCAAAATTAGCTTAAAATCAATTTGCATTTTTGTGAATATACTGTATGAACCAAAACAACTGAATAGCTGATTATGGAGGCAATTCAAGAATATACCATAACAGAGCAACATAAGGCAATAGTACGAAAGTAACATTTGAATCTTAGGCTAAAAGCTTACAATACAACAACAGACGCCAACTGTGGAAGATCTTCATCTCCTTTTAGTCTGTCATAAAGCTTATTGAGCCATACTGACACAGCCACCAGTGCTCCACCTACTGACATCCTGAAATGCAAGCTAAGAATGAGTACATCGTGGCAAATAGAAAATCAGGTTGCATAAGGCAAATACTATGAATGAAAGATATAGCATTACCTATGTACATCTAGTGACCAGACCAGCTTAGTGTCACGATATAATTCAGGAAAGAGCCCGGATTTTACTGCTTGATCCAGAACCCTCACAGCTCGGGCCTTCTGACCAAACCACCAAAGCACATCAAGGAGAGCATTAAAGAATCGTATACTATAGTCACAGCCTTCCAAAGTACTGTTTTCCAAGGCATATTCAACCATTTGCCAGTTGGAGCTATCATCGTACTCCCCTTTGATTAGGGAAGCAATTACTTGATGTGTACTACTAGCACGATTTGCTTTCATTTCTTCCAGCAGATCATATGCATCAGTCCACCTGAAAGTTGCAAACTGATTAGTTCGTTCAAAACTGGAAATGAAAATGCACATTGATTATGGTGTAGTCCTATCACATTGGGTAGGAACAGGGAACTTGCTGTTCACAACAATGTTATTAATTGACACCACCACCACCACCAACAACATAGCCTTTTGTCCCAAGCAAGTTGGGTAGGCTAGAGATGAAACCCAAAAGAAACAAGAAAATATTAATTGACACCAAACAAGAAAATATTTTCAGTGACTCCTAAGTTATGTAAACACAAATATGCGGGGTATACTAGAGAGGAAACCCAAAAGAAACAAGAAAATATCAATTGACACCAAACAAAAAAAATATTTTTGGTGACTCCTAAGTTATGTGAACACAAATTTGCTTCTATCCAAAGCATTGATCGCCTCAACAATTTTTTGATTCAAACTGGTAAGCACAACTATAACTACTGTATGATTGTCTATTATCAATGTTCTGAAACCTTGAATAATGTAAGCCATGCCCTGACCAACCTAAGAATGCTAAGTACCAGAAAGGGCATGCAAAAGAAGGGAAGAAATCTTCTCTATCCCAAAGCATAGAATAAATGTGAATTCGTACCCAATAGCATCATATTGGAAACAAAACTACAGCTTCTGAAACTGAGTGCTTATTGTATTAGTTGAGGTGACGAAGGATCAGGATCCCTGATCTGATAAATGATCATCTAAATCTCATTTGAGTTCCATTAGCGTATTGGTCAGTGCTCCCAGCCCCACGAAATCTCATTTGCTCTCACCCACCACCACCACCCAAACAATAGTTTGTTTGCTAAGGAAACTAATAGCATATTATTAATACAATGTACCTCTTAGTTAAA
Organism: Cenchrus americanus; assembly: GCA_947561735.1. Taxonomy (NCBI): domain Eukaryota; kingdom Viridiplantae; phylum Streptophyta; class Magnoliopsida; order Poales; family Poaceae; genus Cenchrus; species Cenchrus americanus. Next base: position 2,367,834 of record OX387240.1, on the reverse strand, counting down.
CAAAAATGCAATGAGCTGTTTGTTAGCGTCAGTGTTCCAGTTATAACACCATGAGCAATCTTCCAGAGAGAATATGACAGTTGGCATATTAAAAAACAACAATTACTTCATCATTACCTGTCGTTCCTAGCATATAGTGACAACATCATGCAATAGGCAGTAATGCTGGGCACAGCCACACTAGATCGAAGTTCTTCAAACTGCTCTTTGCTCTCATCTATGACCCCCGCTATGCAGTAGGCATTGAGTACCCCCTCAAGGGAGCGCTCATCTGGGTTAAACCTGGACTTGCGCATGTCCATGTATGCCTTCACTGCATCATCCAGTTGTGCACCCTGGCAATATGCTTCAATGAGAACATCAAATGAATCTTTGTTTTTCTGAATGCCAGCATTGTTTGTCATCCGAGAAAAGATGGCCTCAGCCTCATGGAACAGTCCACCCTTAGCATATGCATTTGCAAGAGCATTGTAGGTCTCAATAGTTGGCAAGCTACCGATTTCAGTCATCATGTTGAAAGCGACGTAGGCTTCCTGCACACCGAAAAGATCAGCAATAAACATTTCATTAGAAATGGGAAATCTTAGGGCCATGGTAATAATATCTGGGTTAGTATCCTGACCTCATACATAGCAGCATGGCCAAGAGCTTCAACCAGGCCAGTGTAGGCATCTGCAGTAGGCACCATTCCTTCTCTTGTCATATATTCAAGAACTTTTCTTGCATCCTCATGGAGGCCACCACGACCACACGCAGACATGACATTTTCACAGGTCACCATATCAGGCTCTACCCCAGCTTGAAGCATATCATGGAAGAGCTCCACCACCTCCTTGAAGAAGCCACCATCCCCGAATACACGGAAGAGCACATTATATGTGGCCGTGTCTGGTGGTACAGCAGTTCTCATCTCACGGAAGAGTTCGCGCACTCCATCAAACCGCCCCTGCCTTCCATAGAGATCAAGCAGGACACGGTAAGTGGCAGCTGTTGGCGCACACCCATCAGCTTGCATCTGCCGCAGCACAGCAACTGCCTCAGCCGTGGCACCAACACGTGTGTGTGCTTCCATGAGACCCAGATATGCAGATGCATCTGGCATGTGCCCCGTGGCCATCATTTCAGAGAACAGCTCAGCGACACGGGAGAGGTTGCCGGCACTTGCAAAGGCATCCACAATGTGGCGATAAGACACAGTGTCCGGGGAGACGCCGGCCTCAAGCATGGTGCGCAGCAGCATTTCAGATTGATCGGCCAGGGAGCGTACGGAGGCAGCGGCAAGGAGAGTGTTGTAGGTGGTGAGGTCGGGGCGCACGGAGGGGGACACGTCGTGCCGCATCTCGGCGAAGAGGCCGAGGAGCATGTCGAAAGGGACGGGTGGGTCAGTGGCGCGGGCGCAGGCGGCGAGCACGGTGTTGTAGGTGGCGGCGGTGGGCGCGACCCCCGCCGCCTTCATCTGGTCGAGCAACGCGCGCGCCTCCTCGTGCAGCGCGTTGCGCGCGTAGGCGGCGATGAGGGAGGTGTAGGAGAGCGCGGTGCGGGACTCGGCGGGGAGGTCGTGGAATACCTCGAGGCACTTGTCGAGCAGGGCGGGGCCCTGGCGGCCGAGCACGCCGATGACGATGGCGTGGATGTGCTCGTCGGGGCGGCACCACGACTGGCGCTGCATGTACTTGAAGAGCCGCATCGAGCGCTGCCAGTCGCCGCGGCGGGAGAACTCGCGGTACACGGCCGCGAAGTCCTGCAGCGTCAGCCGGTGGCGCGCCGTCTCGAGGCAGCGCGCGATGGAGCCCCGCGGCGGCAGGTTGCTCAGCCGGTCGATCAGCGACTCCACCTCGTACGAGCTGCTCCTGCCATTCCCCCCCGCGGGCGCCACACCCTCCCTCCTCGCCGCAGCCGTGGCGGGCCCTGCCCGCTCCAGCGCCGCGAGGCTCGCACCAGCGCCAGCGCCCGCACGCTCCAGCACCGCGAGCCCGCCGCCCGCGCCTGCACGCTCCAGCACCGCGAGCCTCGCGCCCGCGCCGCCGCGGCTCCTCCTCGGCCCGCGCCAGCTCCTCCTGGCCGTCGGGAAGAGGAGGAGGTCGCAGTGGTAGGACGACGACGCGACGGTGGCGGTGGAGACGAGCGCCATGCGAGCATGCGGCGGCCGCGGCGGCGGGGGAGGGGTTTAGGATTCCACCACGCCTTGGAATTTGGGGGAGATTTTTGCCTCCGGGGGAGAGGGAGTGGATAGAGTCGCGGCCTGATGAGCCCGACCCTGTCCGCGGCGTCGGTTCGGTTAAGAAGACGGGTGGTGACTCGGTCGCACGCGCCCGCCGCGACCCTTCCGTTTCTTTTCTCCTTCTTTTCCCCAACTCGCCGCCCCCCCCAGCAACGGGGTCCACATCGCCGCAGCATCTCATCACCCCCCCAGGCTCCTGCTGTTCCATGGCGGACGGAGACGGCGCGGCGGCGTTGGGAAAGCTCACTGATCACCACTCCGCCAGCGGCGCCGAGAAGGGGCTCCCCAGGAGGGCAAAGGTGAGCACTTCCCACTTCCAATGCTTTTGGTTCCAGATTGGAAAGATGTGAGGGTTAGGGAGCGGAGTATGAGTCCTCTTATCTCGTGATTTGGAACCTAGCGGAGGTGGCGGGTGCAGGATCGAGCTCGTTTTGATTAATCCCGGGGCCATGGCTGTGCCGCCGGCGGCGAGGTAGTTCCCCGGTAGGCCAGTAGGGCAGCGTTGTTCCCCATCCTAGAAAATTTAGTTCGGAAATTTGACCCTGAATCAGTCACTTGCACAAGCTCTCTCGGCGATTGCTGAAAAGCACAGCAGTCTAGGTTAATACAGCAATCTAGGTTAGGCGGCAAGAGATAGCAATATCACGAGGATGAGGTCAACATGAGGGATATGTTACAGTTCACCCCCTTTAGTTCAGGGCAGTGAGATGTTTTGCTCAAAAATTAGCTCTGGTATATGTCGCATTCAGCTAAAGTGCCTTCCTTTTTTACTGCTTGTTAGAGCACGGAGCGCTAACAAGCAATGATATCAATTATGTCATGTGTTGGTTTGTTTCATCTAACTAATGCTTGTGCTCGCTTTAGACGGATAAATACAGAAATTTGTGCTGATAAATATGTATTTTAGGGAATGTATGTTCCAGTTTTTCATGATAAGAACTTGGTTTTGCAGTCTTCTTCCGCAAGGACATTAAACACTGCACAGATTCCGCTTGTCGCAAGCCATCCAGAGGTGTATGAGCCATGTGATGATTCCTTTGCCCTTGTTGATGCACTGCTCTCAGACAAAGCACAACTTTTGACGCTGCAGCCAAGGTTATGTATGGAGGTAGGGTGCGGAAGTGGTTATGTCATCACCTCTCTTGCAATCATGCTCAGGCAATTAGCCTCCGGAACCCAGTACCTCGCAACTGATATCAACAAACATGCTGCTGAGACAACTCAAGCAACCCTTGAAGCCCATGGTGTGCATGCAGATGTGATTGTTACTGATATTGTGTCTGGTCTCGACAAACGTCTAGCTGGCATGGTTGATGTGGTGGTTATTAACCCTCCCTATGTGCCAACTCCAGAGGAAGAAATTGCATGCAAGGGCATTGCTTCATCTTGGGCTGGAGGGTTGAATGGACGCCAGGTGATAGACAGGATCCTTCCTGCTGTGCGAGAGATCCTATCAGAAAGAGGGTGGCTGTACATGGTGGCCCTCGAAGATAATGATCCTTTGGATATATGTCATCTGATGAGCGAGATGGGATATGCATCACGTGTTGTCTTGAAAAGATGTACTGAGGAGGAGAGCCTTTTTGTTCTCAAGTTTTGGCGAGATCCGCATACTGGTACAAGTGCGTCTCCTAAATCTCCTAAATCTGAGTCTTGGTTCTCTCAGCTGCCTTTCAAATCCCTTTGGCACAAGGGTTCATAGCAGTCGGTGGCCTCATCAGTTTGGAGTCTTCAGTTCAGAAAAAGAGCAAGAAATCCTTTGCAAATTGTGTTTGGATGAAATGTAACCGTTGATTTCTGACTTGCCTTGAACACTAAGCCTAACCTGATTGGTTGAAGGCGTGAACCAAACAGGTTTAGTAGACCAGAAAGTATTGAACCTTTTGATTTGGGCAGCTTAAATTGTTACATCTTGTGTTCTCGTTATGTGTGTGTATATTGTATTGTACTATTCAGTCCTATCGCGCTGCATTTTGATTCCGTGTTTTGATATGAAATCTATTGCTTCCAGTCGATTATTTGGATATGAGATGAAATAATACTTTTCTTGTGCCTGTACGAGATCAACTACATGAATGCCAGCATCAGGTATATTGCAAAGAATTCCACATGCAGCAGCTCGCTTTAGAATTGATAGTGGCCCTTTCTGTTAGATTACACAGGACACAGTACGAGCCGAATTTTTCAGTCCCAACTCACAATCTGACGAAAACAACCAAACATTTGTCACAAGGTCAATGAATCTTTGATGATGTTCAGCTTGACCCCTGAGATGCAGAGCTTGTGAAGTACGGAGTACTTTTTTTTCTTTGTACAGTCATCATCAGAATTGTGCTAATTCGTTAGAGTCACAAGCTTGTCCATGAAATCATCATACACAACTATATAATCGGTACCATTCTCTCAAACCACAACCATCCACGTCAGCATCCACTTCACCCTCTCACGTTAAGCCACATCATCAAGCACACAATTGACATTTAATAGTTATATATAGCCAACTATATAATCGGTACCATTCTCTCAAACCACAACCATCCACGTCAGCATCCACTTCACCCTCTCATGTTAAGCCACATCATCAGCACACAATTGACATTTAATAGTTATATAGCTACGTCAACATCTATCTTCCCCTCTTCTTTAAGCACGACAACTCAAAAGGCATGCATAATTGCTTGCACCCGAAGAGACATAGGCATGGACTCATCACTTCCTTTCGTGGAGGTGGAGCATATATTCATTCAGAAACGCGCACCCATATCTCATTGAGTACCAATGTGAAACTGACGCAACAAATAGAAAGCTCCTTCTACATCAGTATAAAGTGGAGTGTATGTTTTCTGGAGGTGGAGCATATTCATTCAGGGCACCTTGTGTGGGAACGAGCAGCTTGCCGCCGGTCACTGGCCGAATGGTGCACAAAGAGATTATTCAAGAGGGTGGGGTGTCGGGCATACTCCCCGGTACCCATGCAAGGAAGGATGAAGACGGACTCCTACTAGAATTCCCCCCGTAATCCTACTAGGACTCGTTCCGTTTAATCCTACTAGGACTCTGCCTTGTAACCGACTAGGAACCCGCCCCCCGGACTATATAAAGGAGGGCCGGGTACCTAGCCGGCACCCGATCTCAACCAACACCAAGAGCGGGGCGCCATACTTGATCCCCAAACAGACGCGGGGTTCGCCACCTTGGCAACCCGAACCCGTATAAATCTTGTGTCCCGTGTCCTTGCGCATACCTTCGAGTTCTTGGTCTCCCGATCACGATCCCCACCGCACAATCTACTACCTCGGGTACCCCCTTGGTAGGTTTGCCGGTCTAAAACGCCGACACCGGCGCGCCGGTAGGGGTGATCATCACCACCGGCGAATTCGAAGGACCTTCGTCAACAAGATCAATCTACTCGTCGACTCGTCGAGATCCATTGAAGCAAGTCGCCTTGCTCTCGTCAAAGCGGAATCCATTTTCCTACGCCGCGAGTACGGTTGCTTCGACTACGTCGCGCGTCCGGTGCCTCGGCATGTCGCGCGGCTCGTCATGCGGCTCGTCGCGCCGCTCATCGTCGACTACTTCGCCTCGCGCGAGCTCGTCGTCGACTACTTCGCCTCCGCCGCGCGTCCGGTGCCTCGGCACGTCGCACGGCTCGTCACGCGGCTCGTCGCGTCGCTCGTCGTCGACTACTCCACGTCGCCCGCTCTCGTCGTCGACTACTCCGCCTCGCGCGCGCGCTCTTCGTCGACTACTTTGCCTCGCCCGCGTGTCCGGGTGCCTCGGCACGTCGCGCGGCTCGTCACGCGGCTCGTCGCACCGCTCGTCGTTGACTACTCCGCCTCGCGCGAGCTCGTCGTCGATTACTTCGCCTCCGCCGCGCGTCCGGTGCCTCGGCACGTCGCGCGGCCCGTCACGCGGCTCATCGTCGACTATTCGGTGTGCCGCGACTTCGTCTTGCGGCCACGCCGGCTCTACTTCGCCCACACCGTGCGTGGTGACTACTTGTCTCGCGGCAAAGACCGGCTCTACTTCGAGTACGCCGCGCGCCGCCACGACGTCGTCTTCCGGTCGCATCGCGTCGACCATTCATCTCGACTAGTTTTCCAAACTAGTAGAGAACGACGATCACGCCCCCCAACAACTAGTCGGAATCAACTCGACTAGTCAACTTCAAAGCAACAACCGTCGCGGCTCCATCGCCGACCGCCACGGCTTCATCAACGGTCCGCCCACGCAAAGAACGGCTAAGTCATTTATTTAAATAATTATTATTTCCTTTTCTTGGCTTGTTCTACTCATCATGTAGGACTACTTGCCGACTACTCATTTGTGTACGCTCCTCGGCGGGTTTTCACGGGAGCTACACTCGCCGACTACTCTTGGGGTATATCAATCAAGTCACCACGAGTCTACTTCATCAACTCGGGGCTATCCCTAGGAGGCGACTTCTAAAGTTCGCTACGCGCGGCAATCTAAAGTCGACTTCTAAAGTCGCATTCTAAAGTCCGCTCCGTGCGGCAACTTAAAGTCGACTCCGGTCGCATCTTCGCCTGCTTCGATGGCATACTACGTGTGTAAGCTTCGATGGAACCTAGCTGTAAGCGGCCCTCGGGTCCCGGCGACGATGGAACCTAGCTGCACGTGGTCTTCACGCTCTGTACCATGGGTCCAAGTACCCTAAGTACTCGCGCTCCGTACCTTGGGTCCGAAATCCATGGCCCCGGTACACAAGTCGACTCTGGTCGCACCTTCAAGTCCACTACGGTGGCAACCGTACCTTGGGTCTGAAATCCATGGCTCACATACTCAAGCCCACTCAGGTGGCACAAGTCGACGCTAACGGTCGCACCCAAGCCCACTCCGGTGGCACAAGCCGACTTCAGTCGCAATCTTAAGCCCGCTCCGGCGGCAAAACTACTCGTTTTCTCTGATTTTTCATTTGCTTTGGCTTTCCGGAAAGTACTTTTCGTTTTTTGCAAGCCCACCCCGCGTGGCACAAAAGTCTACTACCGTAGTTGCATCTTAAAGTCCGCTCCGCACGGCATCCTAAAGTCGACTTATAAAGTCGCATATCAAAGTCCGCTCCGTGCGGCAACTAAAGTCGACTTCGGTTTTCAAGTCGCGTCTCAAAGTCCGCCCCGTGCGGCAACTAAACTCGACTTTGGTTTTCAAGTCGCGTCTCAAAGTCCGCCCCGTGCGGCAACTAAAGTCGACTTCGGTTTTTAAGTCGCATCTCAAAGTCCGCTCCGCACGGCACAAAGTCGACTTCGGTTTTTAAGTCGCATTCCAAAGTCCGCACCGCCGCATCTAAAGTCGACTTCGGTCGCATCTAAAGTCCGCTCCGACGGCATGGCTACTTTTTAAGCTACACGGCTCGACGCCAAACTACTATTCGGAATCTCTCCGGCTCGGGGCCGCACTCAAATTACTACTCGAGGATGACTCCGGTAGACTTCGCTCGCTCTCAAGCTCGGGGGCTCGCACCAATAACTACTCGACGTGGCCCATACGACTCTCTTATTTCGGGGGTTGCACGCCGCAGGATGATGGCTTCTCGCGAACACCGAAGACCCTTGGATTGATTACCTAATCATTTCAAGGCTCGGGAGTCGCTATGCTACACCCATCATTCAATTTTTTCAAGACGGAAGATTCGTAATCAAGATTGACCCTCGCCTAGAGTCCGCAACTCAACCTAAGGCTCGGGGGCTACTCCATATGGAGTGCAATTTTGCAATTGCACTTCCATATAATCTCGACTTCAAGACTGATGAGCTGGACCACCTTCCAGCCTCGTGGCAGTTCAAGTACTATTGAAGACTTCTCCAAGCAGTACTCGAGGACGCTCAAGAACTACTCGCAGAGGCTTCAAGACTACTCGAACTACTACACTCGACTACAATGTGCTCGGGGGCTTGTCGGGCATACTCCCCGGGTACCCATGCAAGGAAGGATGAAGACGGACTCCTACTAGAATTCCCCTGTAATCCTACTAGGACTCGTTCCGTGTAATCCTACTAGGACTCCTGCCTTGTAACCGACTAGGAACATGCCCCCCGGACTATATAAAGGAGGGCCGGGTACCTAGCCGGCACCCGATCTCAACCAACACCAAGCGCGGGGCGCCATACTTGATCCCCAAACAGGACGCGGGGTTCGCCACCTTGGCAACCCGAACCCGTATAAATCTTGTGTCCCGTGTCCTTGCGCATACCTTCGAGTTCTCGGTCTCCCGATCACGATCCCCACCGCACAATCTACTACCTCGGGTACCCCCTTGGTAGGTTTGCCGGTCTAAAACGCCGACAACCGGCGCGCCGGTAGGGGTGATCATCACCACCGGCGAATCGAAGGACCCTCGTCAACAAGATCAATCTACTCATCGACTCGTAGAGATCCATTGAAGCAAGTCGCCTTGCTCTCGTCAAAGCGGAATCAATTTTCCTACGCCGCGAGTCCGGTTGCTTCGACTACGTCGCGCGTCCGGTGCCTCGGCATGTCGCGCGGCTCGTCATGCGGCTCGTCGCGCCGCTCATCGTTGACTACTTCGCCTCGCGCGAGTTCGTCGTCGACTACTTCGCCTCCGCCGCGCGTCCGGGTGCCTCGGCACGTCGCACGGCTCGTCACGCGGCTCGTCGCGTCGCTCGTCGTCGACTACTCCACGTCGCCCGGGCTCGTCGTCGACTACTCCGCCTCGCGCAGGCTCTTCGTCGACTACTTTGCCTCCGCCGCGCGTCCGGGTGCCTCGGCACGTCGCGCGGCTCGTCACGCGGATCATCACGCGGCTCGTCGTCGACTACTTCGCCTACGCGCGCGTCCGGGTTCCTCGGCACATCGCGCGGCTCATCGCTCGTCATCGACTACTCCGCGTCGCGTAGGCTCGTCGCGCGGCTCGTCTCGCCGCTCGTCGTTGACTACTTCACCTACGCCGCGTGTCCGGGAGCCTCGGCACGTCGCGCGACTCGTCACGCGGCTCGTCGCGCCGCTCGTCGTCGACTACTCCGCCTCGCGCAAGCTCGTCGTCGACTACTTCGCCTACCCCGCGCGTCCGGGTGCCTCGGCACGTCGCGCGCGCTCCTCACGCGGCTCGTCGCGCCGCTCGTCGTCGACTACTCCGCCTCGCGCGAGCTCATCGTCGGCTACTTCGCCCTCGTCGCGCGTTTGGGTGCCTCCGCACGTCGCGCGGGTCATCGCTTGTCGTCGACTACTTCGCCTACGCCGCGCGTCCGGGTGCCTCGGCACGTCGTGCGGCTCATCACGCGGCTCGTCGCTCCACTCGTCGTGGACTACTCCGCCTCACGCAGGCTCGTCGTCGAGTACTTCGCCTACGCCGCGCGTTTGGGTGCCTCGGCACGTCGCGCGGCTCGTCACGCGGCTCGTCGCACCGCTCGTCGTCGACTACTCCGCCTCGCGCAGGCTCGTCGTCGACTACTTCGCCTCCGCCGCGCGTCCGGGTGCCTCGGCACGGCGCGCGGCTCGTCACGCGGCTCGTCGCGTCGCTCGTTGTCGACTACTCCACGTCGCCCGGGCTCGTCGTCGACTACTCCGCCTCACGCAGGCTCTTCGTCGACTACTTCGCCTCCGCCGGTGCGTCCGGGTGCCTCGGCACGTCACACGGCTCGTCACGTGGATCGTCGTGCGGCTCGTCGTCGACTACTTCGCCTACGCCACGCGTCCGGGTTCCTCGGCACATCGCACGGCTCATCGCTCATCGTCGACTACTCCGCGTCGCGTAGGCTCGTCGCGCGGCTCGTCTCGCCGCTTGTCGTTGACTACTTCACCTACGCCGCGTGTCCCGGGAGCCTCGGCACGTCGCGCGACTCGTCACGCGGCTCGTCGCGTGGCTCGTCGCACCGCTCGTCGTCGACCGGTCCGCCTCGCGCGAGCTCGTCGTCGACTACTTCGCCTACCCCGCGCGTCCCGGTGCCTCGGCACGTCGCGCGGCTCATCACGCGGCTCATCACTCTAATAAAGGAGGGTCGGTACCCTAGCCGGCACCCGATCTCAACCAACACCAAGCGCGGTGCCATGCTTGATCCCCCCAAACAGGACGTAGGGTTCGCCACCTTGGCAACCCGAACCCGTATAAATCTTGTGTCCCGTGTCCTTGCGCATACCTTCGAATTCTCGGTCTCCCAATCACGATCCCCACCGCACAATCTACTACCTCGGGTACCCCCTTGGTAGGTTTGCGGTCTAAAACGCCGACATGGGGCGCTGCGGAGGCAAGCACGGATCTTGACTCGAGCAAGAGTAGGTGCACGGTACGCCAAGGAGCAATTGTGCGACCACTAAATCCGGCAATCCTGCACCTCCTTTCCACCGACGTCCAAACTTCAAGGTGTGGCGCAACCAGCTGGATTGTGTCCTCACCATGTTGGACCTCGACTATGTATTGAGTTCATCATGTCCTCAAGTCCTTAAGGACGTGGTGAGAGGAGTAAATGAGAGTGAGGAGTCTTTTCAGACTCGGTCGACCCCAACGGCCAAAGTGGTTTCCCCTCCTCACGCTGATACCCCATGGTGTCTTGACCGCCCATACGCCACCGCTGAGACTATAGTATTCCAAACGGGCCGCCCGGCCCTAGCCCGGCACTAGCCCGATCTGGCCCGGCCCGATGCGGCCCGACACTATGCGGGCCCGATGGCTTTTAGTGCCGGCCGGGCTCGGCGTCGTGCCGAGATGGCGGCCCGGCCCGGCCCTATGGCTCTGTTTTTCGGGCCGGGCCGGCACGGTGACGAAGACGGCCCGACGGGCCGCGACCGGCCCGGCACTATCCCCCGCTCCGTCGCCTCCGCCGGGACGTCCATGGAGTTGCCGCCACCGGGATCTCGTCGCAGATCCGCGCGATGGAAGTCCACCGCCGGTACCACGTCGCAGATCCGTCCGCGTTGGAAGTTCGCCGCCGCCGGATTTGAGTAGCTGAGGTGGTGCAGGCCGGAGCGTGCTCTGCTTTGCCGAGCCGCCCGCGGGCGTGGCCCGGCTACGACGAGCCGCCCACGGCAAGGATGGCTCCACTCGCAGGTTTGGCTGAGCATCCTGCATCGCAAAGGGCCTTCCATTGTCGTCACCGGCGACCACACGACCCGAATCGGCCGGAATCGGTGCGTTCGGTGCTCTGCTCTACGCTCATGGATGAGGAAAAGAGAATAACAACCTTTTCGTGGTTCCCAATGTAAAATCTCTTGACTCTTGTTTACAGCACGCTAGTAATAATGAAAAGTACATGGGTCTATATACAAAGCTTTCTCCCTACCAGGTTTTCTAAAAGTTACAAAATCTATATAAAATCGCCAAATTTCATAAAAGGTTTTCCTTCTATGAAAGTTACATCATAAAATAAAAAAGATATGTTTCATTTCTCATAACTAGATCTATACAATAGATATATATAATATCCATAACATTAATACAAATATTCAGCACTAAGGATACAGTTCCTCCAACCACATCTATTTCACAAAATCATTCATTTTTATCATTTATTTTCAGATACTCATTCTACCAAATTAAATTGGCATCTGCATAAAAGTATATGAGAAACAAAATCAACCAAAGGTTTACTGTCACCGGTTAAAATCCAAGCATGTGCTTGTACTCTTAAATAACCACGTCTACTATCGCCATTGGTCATTTTCAAAAAAAAAAAACAAAAGAATTGGAAATTGTATACTTCATATAAAAAATACTTATATGACTAACATAAAACATAGAAATACATACAATGTGACATGTGCATACATTAACATCTCTACGAAGGTTTCCAACCTACAATCTCCGCTCACATCTATGCATTGTCAAATTTCTTGATTGCAAATCAAATTCTCCACATTTAACAACTAAATTAAACTTAGCCTACTTTATGCTCCTCCTTCAATAAATATTTTGACACCTTCTTTCTCCACAATAAATGCAGTGAAAAAAACATAATACCTCCATTTCAATAAGCATATAATATATTGCTTAAATAATAATTCCATGACGACTGAGGCTCAAAAATCCGCAGAGCGCCCGCGGCACCCGCCGCACTCCCGCACTCTCTCGCGCTCGGGCCACTGCCCACACACGTTACCACTGCTGCATCGGAACCGTTGATGCGCCCGATCTGACGGCCGAGAGCTGCGTGCGACGTGGACACGCTCCCAAGACGCGATATTGGCCAAGAATCATAGGTAAAGATAAAGATTTGTCGACGGAGTCTTTGGAATTTCAAAACTTGGTGGGTCCGAGATAGTTGAATATTTGAAAGGACTCGTATATCTGCTGCTGACAACATGATTGAAGAATTACCGTAGGCATCTAACTTTGTTAATAAAACCGTGCTACAGAGAATTTTGCTGATGTGTCAAAGCAGTAGAAAGTTGCGTGTCACTACTTATCTTTGCAACTTGCGAATGGATTATTATTGCAAGTATTGGTTTGTCAGTGAGTTATTTCACACAACATGGTGCCCCCTCCTCTATCGAGTTTCAGTACTCCAGCTAAACGTTTTATTTATGATGTGGTATACAAATGTTTGATATATTATATTATTATGTCGCTTTGCCTCCGTTATTTTACAGTGCAGGCTTTGTGCTGTGACCCATTGAATCCTAACAGAGACATGTAGCGATCAGAACGTCCTTTTGCAATCGGCAACTTACACGGCACGATCCCTTTTGTTTCTTCAAAGGCTATACTTCAAGCGGTGCATGTTATTAGTGCAGCTTCCAAAAAAAAGAGAGTTAAGTTCTTTGATTGTTTCAGCCTTTTTGTCTGACATGGTAACGAACTTTTTAATCGCTGAAATCATCTTCAGAGAATTTCAGTTCATCCATCCGGACCAGGGCTGTAACATCCTTAGTTTTGACTTGAATTCAAAATGTTGAATTTCAAAACTTGAATTGAAGTTGAGTGCTCGAGATTTGAATAAGAGTGTCTTCCTGTCTCTTTCCCCCAAATTCCTAGATTTAATTTTGGCTTCGACAATGCTTTTAGGGCTTATAACCTGCTAGTGTGAAAAATTGGTTCTTCATTTGAATTTTATATGGGTTTCATTTGGGTGAATTCAAATTTGAATTAAAATTCAAATTTGAATCAACTTAATGGCCTAAAGGATATTAGTAAGCTTCACTATGCACCGCGGGCCGCCAACCTCACTTCGGCCCAGACCTGCTTTCAGCCCGTTTGCCGCCCCGCCCGCTACCCGCGCCGCCACCCTACCGCGCCGCCCCGCCGGCGTGGGACCGCCCCCGCGCGTCATGCGCGACGTCGGCGTCGTCATCCTCGAGCTTTACCTTTTGTCGGCGTCGAAAGGGGCAAAGCCCGCGCGCGCCGGTCATGGCCGCCGCCGCGACGCGCCCCCGCGGCTCCCGGTGCATCCGCGCCGTCCACGTGCCCTGCGCCACCGCCGCTATAAGTAGCCGCCGCCGCCGCCTCTGGCTCTCCCCAACCCTAGCCGCCCGGGGGAACCCAGTCCCCTGCTCACCTACCCGCAGCCGGAGGAGAGGGGGAAGAAGAGGAGGGGAAGGAGCCCGGAGCTGCGCCGCCACCGCGAAGCCGTACCTGCGCCGCCGCCGCGACGCCGGAGCTGCCCGCGAGGAGGAGCCGGACCCGCGGGAGCCACGCACGCCTACGACCCCCCGCCTACTCGACTTCCTCGCCACCGTACCGCTCCGTCCCCTACCGCCGCCGCCTCCCTCCTCGTCCGCGGCGCCGCGCACCGTCACCGACGCCTACACTTCGGCCGCCGAGGCCACCGGTGAGGACGCCGCCTCGCCTCCCCTCCGTGCGCCGCGGCCTTCGAGCCGAGACGGAACGCCACCGCGCCGCCGCCGCCGCGCCGCCGCCGCCGGTGATGCCGGCCTTCGAGCCGGCCGGGTCGCCGATTTCTCGCAGTGCCGCCGCCCTCGCCGACGCGCGCGCCGCCCGCCTAGCTCCCCTTTTCCTTTTTGCGTTAGGGATTCGGCCGTCCGTCCGTCGCCGCCGCTCGGGTCGAGCGCCGCGACGCGTTCGCGACGCGTACATGCCCTCGCGCGTGCGCCCGTGCGTGCCACGGAGCTCGCACGCGTGCACCCCCGGCACGCGCGCGTCGCGACCGTAAGGGCAAGACCGGCCTTGGCCCCTTCTCTTCGAGCCCCGCCGCGGCCACCGAGCCCCCGTGCTCGCCGCGCCGCCGCCCTGCACGGAATGACCGTGTCACCATAGCCCAGGGAAGCACGCCGTGTCGATGGGTACCACGAGCGCCTTGCCGTGACCCTGGCCGAGAACGCGCTAGCCCAACCACGGGCACCTCGCTCGCCGCCGCCCATGGCGTCGAGCCGGCTCCGCCGTGGCACCGCCGCGACGCCCCGTCGCGAACCCGAGCCCGTACCCCGCTAGGAGGTGGCCTAACGCGCCGCCGCACCCCCCCCGCGCATGTTGTTTGCCCTTCGCGCCGCCGCGCCCCGCGCGGGCTGAGCCCACACCGCCGCGCCGTCGCCGCGCCCACGCCCCGCGGCGACACGCACGACGCCCGCCGGCCGCCCTAGCGGCCTCCAAGCCCCACAGCCCGAGGAACCCGAGTAGGAGCACCTCGCAAGCCGGCCGCCCAGGCGTAGAGGACCATCACCGCCGGCGAGACCCCCACGCGCCGCCGTCCCTTCTTCTTGGGCATTCTGTCGAACACTGGGGCGGCGGTCGAGTATCGCAAGGGAAGGGGGGAAGCCTGGACACACCTGAGCCGACACGCGCGCGTGGCCGCAATCGATCCACGCGGATCTGGTGCGGCCCGCCACCAGATGGCCGGGCCACACGGTGGCCTACACCGCGGCCCGCCACACCGCCCCCGCCGCCGGACGGGCCGCGGCCCGGCCGCTGGCCGGCCGAGCCGCAGCCGCAAGCCGCGGGGACCCCGGCCGCATCCGGGATCCGGGGATCCCGTGCGGCCAGCCGTAAGGGGGGGTTTTCTTTTCATTTAAAAATTCCAGAAAATCGTTTTCCTCTTTTAAAAATCCTAGAAAATCCATTTTAACTCCGAAAATTACGAAACCTCTTCCCGAAAATTTTTAAAATCTCAAACTCCGGGTTGGGTTGGTGTTTGTCCCCTTGTTGGTTCTTAAATGCTCTTATTTGGATTTAAGCTGCCTTAGGACCGCTATTTATTTTCTTTTTCGCGCTACTAGGAGCAGGGGGAGCCGGAGAGCTGAGCCAGGAGTACGACTACGTCGACGACTTCGCCGCGGAGGACTACCCGACCCCAGGTTCACGCCCGACTGATTCTGAACTACCCATTAGGCATTGCTGAGTAGTATTGCTAGCGCTTTACTTTAAGTATGCATGTTGATGAACCTTGCACTGCCTCTTTATTTACCCTGTCCTTGATTGTCCTACCACTACTATATATATGTTTATGTGAGCGTGTATATACGCCGAGCTTCGCGATGCATGTGTTGGGATGGGAGTAGTGGTTCTTGGCGTGTGTGGGGTAAAAACCGGCAGGAGAAGGCGTTTTGGGTACTTTGGCGGGGGTGAGCTCGAAACAACCGATCTGGGATCGGGGATAGGGGTGCACTCCTCGTGCATCCCTCCCCGTTGCGGTTTTCGGAGCCTAGGTCTTGGGGTTTTACGTGCGCTTGGAGGACATGAGCTCGCCCCGGTCTGAAATCGAGTGGATCAACTTGTTTATAGGACATCGTACACACCACCCCGCCGAGAGTGGGGATAGGGCCGAGTTGAGCTCGGCAAGTACGGAACCATACCTGCCTAGGGAGGATAGAGGGTATCTGTGGGGGAGCGGTGGAGGTGAGACCACCCTCTCGGAGCGTCTCCCGTGTGGCCACACGGGAGCATTTCACGCTTCCGTGTCTTGTCTTCACCGCGGAGAGGACCACTTTGAGGGCCGGATGCGGGGGTGGGTTCGTAACTACCGAGAGTTCGCCGGTAGGATGGGCTCGGTCGGCCGTACACCGGCCGGGTACCATTCCGGGATGGGTACAGGTGTACACGCTCTCGCAGTTGTTCGATCTATAGCCGTAGCCGCGTCCTCGGTCATGGACACTGCCTAGAAGACGTACTTGATCCTCATGTTTTGGGTTTTCTACCTTCCCCCTTTAGGTGAGAGTGTGGTGAGCCGTGGTTACAGCCGGTTAGAGGAGAGAGGCTCCATCTACCTCGTCGATCCGGTTGTAATCATTGAGGTGCGAGGAGAGGAAGTTCTCGCATCGACCCTAGACAGAGTAGGAGGTGGTGACGGGTCTTCCGGGTGACCGGAGTGGATCCGGCTGTGTTGAGAGACTTGGGTTTTGGGATATTGACGGAGATACCTTGTTTATACTCTGCTGCTGCTGCATAGGGACCCACAGCCGTTTCCTTGTCTACTCTCTTTACCCTTTAGATGTTAGGCCACTTAAAGCTGCATACGGTTGGTGACGTGGACCTATCCCACTCCTTGGGGATAGACTTTGGGTGTGCAGGGTACGAGTCCGAGTTCGACTGCAACGACGACAGTTGGTACGACTGAGGGCTACGTCGCTTCGCTCGAGTTGCCTGTGGCGGGAAGAATAAAGATGGAGACCCTTCTGAGAAGATAGCTACCGTTGCGTAGAATTTTCACTCTGATTCAGCCAAGAGGCTTGTAATGATGTACTCCATAATGGACATGTAATAAATTAATGTACTCTTAACTTTATGTGATGCGATGTATGACTTTGGGTATCTATCTGTGAGACGTTCTGTACGCGATAGCCACTGATCCAGGGACTATCGCGATGGTACAGGGATTCGGGTTTTCCATGAAAATCCGGGGTTTTACAGGTGGTACCAGAGCCATACTTGACCGTAGCACGTATCCCTAGGAAAGGTCGATAGAAATAGGACTCTATACGCTCTACCTTTATAGTTATACCCTTGAGCTATGTTATAAAACTCGTTCCCTCTTTAAAAGCTTCTTACTCACCTGCGCTGACAGAAATTTCTTGCGTTTCACAGGAGATGGAGCACCAGGTCACGTAGATCACCCCCGAGACGTGCGGGGCGATCTGCCACTGGATGGAGAGGGCCCTTCTTAGGCTTGGAGTCCCTCCGACCTACGTCACGTACCGCGCCGAGTACGTACCCGCCGTGATCGGGCGGATGGTGCTCGCACGGCCGCCGTGCTCCCTCACCCGAGTCTCCCCCGGGTTCAAGGGAGAGGTCCGCGCGCCGCCGCACTCACCGTCGTGACCGCGCTCGACGTCGCCTGCCGTCAGGCCCTGGGCTGCCTACTCGCACAGTACCGCGCCTCCTTCGAGACCGGGACTCTTCGGGCCGCTACCCCGGGACTACGGCGCCTCGCACCGCTCGTGGACGGAGTTCCTTCGTACGAGGGGATCCGGGACGACGTCGACGCCACTCCCTTCCGCGAGACCGACGAGACCCCGGTGGAGACCACCGGCCTACTTGGTCGACCTCGACAAGTACGCGCGCCGACCGGAGGACGAGTCACGTACCCTCTACGGCCAAGTCGGGGACGCCACCATCGACGCGCTCCCGCACCGCCCCCGCCGTGCCGAGCCGGAGAGGGAGAACACCGCTCTACGCCACCGTGTTCGGCGGCCCTCGAGTTGAGCCTCGACCGCGCGACCACCGTCCCGCCGTAGTCGGAGAGAGAGAGGGTGGACACCGGGGAGGAGATGTCGCACGCCAAGGAGGACCTACGCGGTCGACGGCGAGTCGAACAGGGCCGAAGGACAAGCTCGAGCGCAAGGACAACCTTGCTCACGGTGCGCGCTCACCCCGCTCGGGTGTGAGGGGCTCAAGGTGGAGAAGCTGGAGAAGAGCCGAGCGGACAACGTCGCCAACATCGCGTGGCTCACGCGCACGGCCGTCTACCTGAGGGACAAGGCCGAGAGACTGAGGAGGACTTGGGAGGACGCCGACTCACTTCGCGTGGACGAGCTCTTCGAGCTCAACGGAGAGCTACCCCCCGAGTCTCAGCGTGAGATTCGCACCGAGACCTTTGAGCTGCACCAGTCACGCCTTAAGCTTCACCTGTGCCCGATGGCCCGTCTGCCGACCCCCGTCGAGACCGAGGAGGTTCGAGAGGCTCACGCCTTGGTGTCCCGGATCTTTCCGCCGGACTACCCCGCCGAGGACCGCTACCCCGTCACGTACCAGAGGGCACGCACTGAGTAGAGAGCTGAGCAGGAGGCATGACCTAGATTAGTGTTTTATGCTAGTAGTTTCCATGAGGTGTTCCATGCAGCCGCGAGCATGTTCCGGTGCATGAAGAGAGTCATGCCACACCATGTAGACACTACCCTTTTGAGATTGTACCGATATATTAGATCGTTGACTTGTTGCTTTACCCCAAGGTCCGAGTCGGCCTCGGGGAGCAAGTGTAATAATCATGTTTGCTTTTGTGCTTGGATCTTAATGATGTTATTTGCGTCTTAATGCTTCTTCTACTTGAGTGTAGGTTATAATTAGAACTATTTTCTTGATTGCTTAAGACTCATGTGTGAGTTGGTGAGTGACGTGCGTAAACTTCTCCCTTTTCCCTTATGTTTTCAGAAGGATGTCGATCCGCCGCTCCAACGAGCCGATAGCCCGCCTCGAGGAGGCGCCGTGCGAGGATGAAGCCCAGCAGGGGCGTGGACGCGGTCGTGGCCGTGGCCGTCCACCCCTGCGTGGAGGAGTTTTGGGGGCTAGGGCCCGAGGTGACGGAGCACCGCCACCACTGCCCGAAGACCCTAAGGCCGAGGTTGAGCAAGGAGCAGCTGAGCAAGGCCAGCCTGAGCCGGACCAGCCACCACCACCCCCACCTAACTTGGTGGAAGTGATGGCGCTCCAGACTCAGGCGATGCGCAGAGGATGGCGGAAGCCATGGAGCACCGTGGCAACGGTGGGAACCGCGTCGCTCCGCAGGACGAGGACCTCACGAGGAAGATCGAGAGGTTCATCCGCCTGAAGGCCCCCACCTTCAGCTACTCGGATGACCCACTCGAGGCCGACGACTGGCTGAGGGTGATCGAGACCAAGCTCGACCTCACCGTCTGCTACGACGAGGAGTGCGTCGCTATCGCCGCGCACCGGTCGGGAGGGTCTCGCCAAGGCATGGTGGGACAACTACACCGCCACCCACCCGAACGCGGCTTTCATCACCCGGGCCGGAATTCTCGCGAGGCGTTCCGCGAGCGCACCTTCCCGATGAGCCGCTGGTCCCGTCCCGAAGCGCAGGAGTTCCGCACCATGACTCGGGGGTGCGATGAGGGTCGAGGAGTACGAGCGTCACTTCATGAAGATGATGCGGTACGCCCCCGACGACACCAACACCGACCGAAGAAGAAGCGGTTCGGTTCTGCGCGAGGCCTCCACCACGGCCTTCGCCGGGCGCCGAAGGCAAGTGAGCACAAGTCCCTGCGCCATCTCGTCAACCGCGCCATCGCGGTCGAGGACGAAAGGAGGGGCCACGAGGAACGCATGAGGGGCAAGAAAAGGATGGGAGATCGGGATCAGCCTGACCGATCCTTCTAGAAGTCGAGAAGCGGACAGAGCAACATGCTGAGGGGGAGCTACCGCCCGGGGCACAACCAGCCTGGGCGTGGCTTCGGAGGAAGTGGGCGTAGCCCGTTCCCCGGAGGGAGGAACCCCGGCTACCCCCAGTAGACTGGAGGCTACACTCGTGCTCCACCGAGCGCCGCGAGACCCGCCGCAGGAGGCTTCACCGTCACCTGCTTTGCGTGTGGCAAGCCAGGCCACAAGTCCTTCGAGTGCCCCGACAAGAAGGCTGCTGCTACCCCCGCGAGGGCACCTGCTCCAGGAGGCCGACCTCCTCAGGCTGCACCGCCCCCGGCCGCCGGCCGTGGGAGGCTGAACCACCTCACTGAGGAGGAGGCTGCCGATGCCCCCGACGTCGTGATCGGTAAGTTCTTGGTTTGTGGTACTTCTGCTCTGGTTCTCTTCGACACCGGTGCAACCGGGTCTTATATCACCTCTCGGTTCGTGAATAAACTTTCCCTCCCTACAACCACCCGAATGATGCCCATCATCACGAGCTCTCCGCTCGGGGATATCCGATGCACCCCCGCCGTGCAAAGGAGTGGAAGTGGTCATCCAAGGTCACACATTCTACGGGGATCTTACCGTGCTGCCTTCCCATGGTATCGACGTGATGCGGGAATGGATTGGATTACGCCCACAAAGGTGTCTTCTCCACTTCGCCGAGGCCGGTGACACTACTACACCCCCGACGGAACAAGGGTTACCTTCGAGCCGATGAAGTCTCGAGACATACGGCCGCCGTGTACGGCCTTCACACGAAGGCCATATCGGACGTACCGGTGGTCCGTGAGTATGAGGATGTGTTTCCGCAGGAGTTGCCCGGGTTGCCTCCCCGATCGTGATGTGGAGTTCGTGATTAACCTGGTGCCGGGAACGGCGCCGATAGCCCAGAGTCCGTACCGTATGGCAGAGGTTGAGCTGAAACTGTTGAAGGCAGAGCTAGACTCGCTACTCGAGAAAGGGTTCATTCGGCCGAGTGCTTCACCCTGGGGTTCACCGGCACTATTCGTACCGAAGAAGGATGGAACGCAACGTCTCTGCGTGGATTACCGCGCCCTGAACGCGGTGACCATCAAGAACAAGTACCCACTACCCAGGATTGATGACCTGATGGATCAGCTAAGACAAGCAAAGTACTTCAGCAAGATTGACCTCCGGTCAGGTTATCACCAGATGAAGATCCGCCCTGAGGACATCCACAAGACGGCATTCGTAACCCGGTATGGGCAGTATGAGTACACAGTCGTGTCGTTTGGCACGACCAATGCCCCGAAGCATACTTCATGAACATGATGAACAAGGTCTTCATGGATGAGTTGGACAAGTGTGTCGTCGTCTTCATTGACGATATACCGGTCTACTCCCGGACGACAGAAGAGCACGAGGAGCACCGAGGATCGTGCTGTGGGAAGCTCGAACGGCATCGGTTGTACGCCAAGTTCGGCAAGTGTGAGTTCGGATGGAAGAAGTCGCGTTTCTGGGTCATGTGTTGTCAGCTAAAGGAGTTGCAATAGATCCGAGCAAGATTGAGGCCGTGTCCAAGTGGCAGTCACCGAAGTCCGTGACAGAGATCCGCAGCTTTCTCGGTTTGGCCGGATACTACCGCCGATTCATCGAGAACTTCTCGAAGATCGCCAAGCCCATGACAGAGCTGTTGAAGAGCAACACGCCGTATGTGTGGTCAGACAAGTGTGAAGCCAGTTTCCAGGAGCTCAAAACCCGTCTCACCACTACCCCGGTCCTGACCCCGCCCGATGCGAGCAAGGACTTCGTGGTGTACTGTGACGTGTCGAGACAAGGACTCGGCTGCGTATTAATGCAAGGAGGCAAGGTAGTGGCCTATGCCTCACGACAGCTAAGGAAGCATGAGGAGAACTACCCTACGCACGACCTCGAGCTAGCCGCTGTCATTCATGCGTTGAAGATATGGAGGCACTATCTGATGGGGAACAAGTGCGACATATATACTGATCACAAGAGTCTGAAGTATATCTTCACCCAGTCGGAGTTGAACCTGAGGCAAAGGTGTGACACCCTAAAATTCCATCACTAAAATTTACTTAGCAACTTAAAATTTGTCTTAGGGATTTAAGGAGATTAAATTGCTATTTAAATTGAGCTCTAAAAATATTAAAGATAATTTAATAAACTTAGAGACAACAAGTGTATGTGCATCATCAGTTGGCTTGCATGGTTTTTGGTTGCTTGTGTGGTCTCTAAAAAGTCTATAAAATTTTTGAGAAAAGTTTGCAAAAGTTTGATTTGAATTTGAGTTGAAAATGGATTTGAAAATGAAGTTTGAAAAAGAAAAAAAAACAAAAGCGCCCCGGCTCTATTTCGGCCCAGGCGGCCCAGCCGGCCTCCCGTGCCAGCCCACTTCCCCCTCCCCCTTTCCTTTTTCTTTTGAGCCGCTGACAACTGGGACCCACCGGTCAGTTTCACCTTCCTTTCTTCTTCCCCCCCTTCCTTCCTCTGCACGGCGGCGCCGCCGCGGATCCCGTGCGCCCGCCCGCCTTCCCTTGCTCCCTCTGGCCATCAAGGCAATCAATCAAGCGCCGGAGCACCAAGGATTAACCCCTCCCTTTAATTCCCATCGGTTTCCTTTAATCCCGCCCCAAACCGCTTGGAATCCGGCCGCCGGCGCGCCCATGGCCATAGGCACGGCCGCCGCTTCCTTTCTTCCCCCTTCCCGTCCTCTGGTCCTATTTAAACTCGTGCCCAAGCACCCGCCCTTCCCTTTTGCAACCCCAGCTCACCAATACACGTGCCCGAGCCCAACTCCACCAGCGCCGCCGCCTCTGTTTCCGCCGCCGCCGTCGATTCGTCGCCGCCGGTGAAGGGCTAGACTTCCTGCCCGATTTCTTTGACCTTTAGGTTCGCAAGGAGCTTGACAAGCACGTGTGCCCGCAGGTTTTCGTCCTCGACGCCCGTGGCAGCCGCGCCCCGAGCTCACCGGAGCGCCGCCCGAGCCGCCGCCGTCGCCAAGCCTCCCTGTTGCCGCCTCTTCTCCACCCTTTGGCCCGTCCTCATCTCCTGTGCGTGGTAAGCAAATCTTCCCCGCCCGGTTCCCTCCCTTATCACGCCCGGTGGCGTCCCCCGCGGGCTCGCCGGAGCAACCGCACCGCCCCCTCACGGTGCCGCCGCCGTGAGTCCCCCGAGCCCCCCCCCCCCCCGAACCCCTAGATGCGTGCGCAAGCTCCTCGCCTACGTGTAGCACCCGCTCGTGCACGAGAAGATGGCGGGAGCTCACTCCGCAGCTCGCGCCGGCGAAGCGCCGCCGCGCGCGCGCCGCGCGCGTCTCTCGTTCCCGGCGTCATCGCCGCCGCCCCCGCCGCACACACTCATCCAGAGCCGTTGGATCACGCGCGGACGGTGGGGATCGCGTACCCCTTCGATTTAAGTGGCTGGTCCACGGTGGACCCATGGACCGCGCCCACGGCCAGGTCCACGGTGCACCCATGCACCTGTAGCCGTTGGATCTAAGATCCACGGTGCTGAGTGGCGGTTTTGATTAAGAGCCCCTGGGTTTTCAAATATTAGCAAGCCGGTCCTTCCACCTTTAAGAATATTCACAGATAGGTCCTGGTTTTTGCAAACTAACCCCTGTCTACCCTGTTTAATTCTGTTTTAGGCCCTTTTCACTTCTTTTTGCACCTAGAACATCTGATTTAATTTATAAAAATGTTTTAGCCCCTGATTTTACTTATAAACAACCCTGTAAACACAGTTTTCTTGCAAATAAGCCCCTGTAAACTGTTTTAATCATATCTTTCTCATTTTAACTCCGTTTTTAGCGTTCTATATACCGAAATGATCGTCTCGACGAGTAGAATCTTTTAAACAGTAAATTTACCAGTTTTGTTACTGTTTGGTGTACTGTTTTGTTTATTGATTGTTATCCATGTTTGACTCGTAGATATCGTGCCTGTTTCGTCTGAGCTCTCTGTCGGAAGTGATCAGGAAGAACCTGTCTTCGAGGAGGATTTCACCCAGCTTGTAGAGGAAGGCAAGTGGCTTTCCCCCTCTGCATAATCTTTTTGAACCTATGACACTGCATGCTAAACAATATTTACTATTTCTGTTGATATGCATAAATCTGATGGGCAAACACCTAGCTAAGGACTTGACTAGATGCTTTATCACTTTACCTTGATCAACCCTGTTTAAACATATGCTTGGGGTAGATAAATGCTTAGTTGGCTCAACATAAGTATGGTTATGCTTTGTTTATGTTATACATCTCAAGTCTTGCTTATGTATGTGCTTGTGCTTAAACCAAGATAACTTGATTCATAATCGGAACATGGAGAACCACCCAAGATAACAGTACAACCACAGTCCACATGGCTCTGGCTTAGCCAAGTAATTAGGAGAGAGGGTTAGCTGATAGCTCTTTTCCGAGAGGGGCACAGGGGGCCGGAGTTGAAGGGGTATAGCCCGGTCCTTTTGGGGTAGCAGCCTTGGCTAAGGTGTTGACCACTAGGGAGGGTTATGGCCCCCTCCGCTGCTGTAACTGTTGCGGGCTGTTGGTTTCTCTTCTTTCCTTTGTAAAGGCTTCGTAGTGGACCCCTAGCCACTCACCTTGGAAGTGTTTAAGGGTCTAGCTAACCCGGGCAAGTTGGGGAACACGAACTGTGGGTAAAGTGTACAACCTCTGCAGAGTGTAAAACTGATCGATCAGCCGTGCTCACGGTCACGAGCGGCTTGGACCCTCACATGATTAATAAACTTGAAGATTAATGCAAATCATGGGTTGGAGGTTTGGTTTGAGGTTTCTTAAAAGGTTAAGTGGGTTGGTATACACTTACATCTAGTAATCTAGGTGCTTGCTAATAAAACTTGACCAACTTATAAAATGCTTACCGCTGTGAACCATAGCCTATCCTTGATGGCCTTGCATTTTCCCCCACTTGCTGAGCTCCAACCATAAGTGTGCTCACCCTTGCTTACCGCTGTTCAGAGGAGAACGTCGGAGGTGAGGACGAGTATTGGAGCGACTACGAGGAGTTCTAGGCATGCGGATCCCCCAGTCATCATGCCTGTGGATGTCAGCGATGGAGTTGCTCGTCGTCGTTTAGTTATCGTCTTGTTCGGACCTTCGAGTCCACCCCTATGGATGTAATAATGGATATCATACTGGTTTAAACTCTTGTACGTTTTATTACAGCAATGGTATTACTCTCGTTTTGTCTATCATGTGTGTGTAAATGATCCTGGCGCACATATGAGATGCATTCGGTTTTCCTTGTAAAATCGGGTGTGACAAAAGGAGATGGCTAGAGCTGATCAAGGACTACGACCTCGTTGATCTTGAACGGCCTTCCGGCGTCTTGACTTGGAGGTGGTGATTCCCTTGGAGATTTCGACGGTCCTTCGACTTCAACTTTTGAATCTAGGGTTTCCACCCTTTTAGCTTGTGTTGCATGTCACCTTTGCCCGTAAAGTTTTCCTGGATCATCCACAAAAAAAGTTTGGGTTTCTTGGAGAGGTAGCCAACCATCTCCGGTTAGGGTTAGTAATAAAACAAAAATCTAAACATAAAAATTAGGGTTAATCAAAACTAGATTAGATTGATTTTTTTTTGAGGATGATCAAACATAAGAGATGCAAAAGAAAATCAAAAGAAAAACTGAAAGATAAGCGATACTAGATCGGATCTTGATTGCTTGTTCCCCGGCAACGGCGCCAGAAAAAGGGGCTTGTTGACGGTTAATAGTTGTATCAAAGTTCGTTTGTGACTTGCAAGCGGACAAGTCTCCCGTCGTAGCCAAGGGACCCTTCTTCCCTCGAGTGGTGAACCCAAGGTATCGAATCCGTGGAACAATGTGCAACGCAAGGATTCAATCTAGTAAAGCAAGGTAAAGCTATCTAATGAAGACAAGTTGCATCTAATCTACTAACTCATAAAGAAAACGAATCTAATCTAATCTACTAAAGAGGTAGCAAGAGAAAGCAAGAGATAACCAATCTAGAGAATCTAGATCATGCTTATGTTGTAGCTCCAAACAAGATAGATGAAGATAGCAAAGCGAATCTCATTAAAAGCATCTTTAAAACGTGGCCTTCCCATCCGACTCCGAAAACATCCGCCTTTCGAGACCCCCGTTCTGTCACAACGTATCCCTATTCATGCGGGGAGCTTAGGGCGAGTTCGATAGAACAAGTTGAAATCACTTGGCCGGTCCGGTATGCACCTCTAGCCACCGCGGCTACAAGAGCACCCTATGTAATCTAGCTGCAAACTAGATCGTAGAAGAAGCAAAACCAAGAAGAAATCAAAATCATCGAGAAGGCACTTGATCGCTAGAAATCGGACTCACTTACAAACTTCACCATGAATGATTACATGAACAAGATCACCACCGGGCCCTCCCTCGATCTTGATCCTCGCTCCGAGCTCCGACGTGGTCTTCCATGCAAGGTTCCCACGTCGGCCGGGGAAACCCTAGACAACTAGCACGACCCTCATCTTCAAGTTGGTGTCCCTCAAGCTTCTCTCGCTCCTCGGCGGCGGAATACGACTTCGGTTCGCGTGGCTCTCGGTCGGGGGGCTATTTATAGCCCGAGAAGCAATTAGGTCAAAGGAGAGGCCGATTGGGCCCCGAATTGGGGGGGCTGGGCCGGCCGGCTGGGCCGACCGGCCCGGGCCCAATTCGGCCCATCCCGCGGCCCTCGCTTCGCCCGTGTTGCTTCCCACGTCTTCTAGATGTTCTCCCCTTTTGCATGTGGGCCCTTGACGTCGGTTTCTCTCCGAATTGGACTCAACTCCTTGTCTTGCAAGATTCGGCACTTTTCCGGTTCGGTCCTTGGAGTTTATCATCTTCTCGGGCTTGGTCCTTGGGCTCTTGGAGTCATGTTCACTTCATTGCTTGACTTGTATCGGGCTTCAAGGTCTTGTCATGAGGTGCTTAATGAACTTATCCCGAAGTCTTGCTTTCAACGTTAAAACCCCCGCGTAAACACATAACTCCAAAACCGACATGCACAAGTGAACTTGTTATACCACGGGGGTTAGTACCAATGAATAAGATACAAAAGTCATGCCAACACCGAAGGTAAACTCATGGCTAGGTTGACGGATTTTCACCGTCAACATCTCCCCCATGCTTAAACCTTGCTCGTCCTCGAGTAAGCCTTCGATGGATATCATCGTTGCCAAACAATGTTTAAACCTTGCACTTGATCATACATGAAAAAAAACACAATGCTCTCAAAAGTTTAATTCGTTAGAGTTCCATAATGTACTAGCCTTCACCTCTACGGAGGGTAGATTCTTATTAAGCTCATCCCACAAGTATTAACATGCTCCCAAAATTTAAATAGATCTCGGAATTTTTGAAATAAAGAACGAGATAAAGAAAAGCTAAACCAAGTTCACAAATTTAAATCATCTTGTATATTGCTCATAAACTCTCATCTCACTTGTCTCTCAAGCCTATATATTCTACTCCTTTCCCTCTCATATATATGTGGTAGGCTTTATATGGAGCTTTGGGAAAGTTTAGTCCTAACAAGATTTTATAAATGAGGTGTTGTCAAAACAAGACAAGCTTCTCATGGTCTTACCGAGACTCGTCAAAAAGGTCATTGGAAAATAATGTTAAATCAAGGAGGGGAAAGAGAAAAATACACACACTTTTAGATAAGTGGACATGTGCAAATGGCAAAGAGTGATCCCGAGGCACAAAGGAAGTCCTCGTTATCGGATTGCACATGGTTGGAAAATGAGAATGGATCTTTTTAACTTGAAGCCTTGAATGCACTTTTAGAGAGCCGGGGAGTTCACTTTACGCACATATATTTTTTTCTCTTTCTCATATTTCTCATTCTTTTCTTTCTTTCATTCATTCATTTTTTTCTTGTCATATATTCAGTCCATGACTTTCACAACGAAGTTTTGATTTTTTATACCTTGAAAGTCATGAATATCACTGGATTTTTTTTTACCCAACCCTATACATCTCTTTCATCATTTTTTTTTAAAAAAATACTCCCTTTTGAACTCTAAAACTGCACCGTACCTACCTCCTCCCCCATGCTTAGACGTTGCTCGTCCTCGAGCAAAGAGGCGAAAAATAAGGTAGGTACCGGGGTATTTTTCCTTGGAGAGATACTTGAAATCTTCAACGTTGGCACCGTCTTGCGATCTTCCTTGAATTGATGATCCATCCTCAATGATAGGTTGTGGTCAAGGAGGTAATCACAAAAGATGATATTTGGTTTAAGGGTGGATATCCGGCGAGGTTTGTGAGATCTCCGATGCGGGGATACACAATGCACGGATAAAAGGCTAGCAAAAAGATAGATACGCAAAAACGGAATGACCAACTTCTTAGTCTCGGGCCGCAGAAATCATGGCCTGCAATAACTCACTCAAAAATAAATCTTGTACACTAAGGTTTATGCACTCAAATATATATAAGGCTTTGGATAGGTTGAGCAACACACAAGCGATATTTGTGACAAGGTTAGCAATATTTTTGAGCATAAAAGACATCTTTAATCTATTCATAACTTGAGAGCACATAAAACACTATGGGTCTTTATTTTAATCATAACCTCCGCTGAAGATTAAGCTAGCATTTAGATAATTTCATATTTGTATTTTTAAGAGAGCACTAGGTTAAACATGCATAAATCAATTACAAAGATAAACAAAGCGGCAATTATAATCATATATCATCATGGCACAAACTTTGTAACTTTACCAAAGGTAAAAACTTGGTGGTGACATTATTCATGATGAAAATAAAAACTAAGATACATGCTGAAAATTAAACTAACACTAAAAATTAAAGCAAAGCTGAAAATACTACGCAAACATAGGCGCAAACAAGCTGAAAATTAAAGAAAAGGGGGGTAAAGGAAAGATAACTAAAGCTCCTCCTCTCTCTAATCTTCCGCCGGTGGTTGATATTGATAGTCTTGGTTGTTGTACCCTTACTTGTAATAGAAATGCACCACTACTCCTATGAATTGTCCGACGGTGCTAGGTGAAGGTGTCCAAGCACATAAGCGACGTTTGCATTTCCTTCACCCATTTGGTTTGCATTGGTTTGGATGGCTGCAATAATTTGCATGATCCTTGCAGCGTATCCTCCAATGGTGGCCACATTTTGTTGTGGTTGAGGAAGGTGTGCATATGGCTCCGCAAAGGCTACGTTGGGCACCGCAAAAAATGGTGGGGGTATGGCTGCACCACTCCCCCATGCTTGCATTGGTACACCACCGTAGTAATTTGGCGATGCCGGAATTTCTCCGAATGGTGGAACATAATTTTGTTGTGCACCTCCTTCTTGGGCCATAGAAGATCCTTCTCCTATAACTCTTTTCTTTTATTTTTTTTTCGCCGGCACAAGAAGTCCTTCCTCTAACCGATCTTCTTTCCCTCAAGAAAAAGTCTTAATCTTCAATCCAGAAGGGGCAAATTCACCTAGGCCACTTGTAAGTCTCCTCTCTCATCTTCACTTTTATATTTTCCTTTCTTCATATATTCCTAGGGAAGTCCTGGGTAGGAGATGATTCGGGTTCCTTGCAATACCCGGTTTTAAAGAGATAGTCAACATGGAGAGGTAACAACCCGATCTCCCGAATCCGATGTTGCTCACAACACCACCGGTTGATCATAGGTGAGTAGGGTTGATTGGCTGCGAGTAAATCCAATTCAACTCCGTGTTGGTTATCTATGTCTCTCTTATTCTCCCCAAAAATCCACTTGCACAAAAGTGACACACTTGGATGATGGGGTTCGGATAGTATTTCTTCGTTGATGGTCTCTTCCCGGGATCATACTCCAAAAGCCTTCCCATGTGCCTTCATGCACATACTTGTTCCGGAGCTCCCTTTTTGAAAATAGGGGACACTCGCCCATGGGTCTACGATACTAGAACATGTAATCATTTCGAATCATGAAAACCAATCTAATCTATCGGGGATTGTGTTGAATGGATCCAAGGAAGCATTGAGGCCTATACTCCCTTTATGGCATGGTTGCTAGCCTTAAGCATTAAAGTATTTTCAGCACAAGATGATAGATAGATAATCCAACAAAGTGTGATCACATCTCAAGATCGATTGCAACCCATGGATGAAAGGAGATTACCCCATCAAGGTGCTAGAAATAGCATCGTTGATCAAGGTTACCCTTCCGACGGTGTCTTCCTTCTTCTCCTCTTGTGGGCTCCCTCCAACGGAATGAGAGACTCAGCACTCCTTCATCAAGGGTATGCACCATGGTCATGAAAATTTCCTAGGCGAATTCCTTGTGGGTGTTTGCCGACACTCCGCTAGAGAATTGCACCGGTGTCCCGTGTGAAACCCAATATGTGGAGAGCTTGGTCGTCGATGTCGACGTTCGCTACAAGCCTCTACTTAAGGCGAGCGAGCTTCTTCTCCTCCTCCGTCATGATGACATACCCCTTCGGAATACCGCGGAGCGTATGGAGGTGGAGCGGATGATCGTGTCAAGTGGTGAGGTTGGACAGGCGGCTCCTCCATATGTTATTGAAGTTTGGTAAACCTAATAAACGAGTTTTGTGTGGCCCTCATGCCACCAAGGAGAAGAGTGTGGTTCCTCCTCGGCGGTGCCGTGTCCTCCTCCATACTCCAAGGAAACTCGGAAACCGAGCGCCTCCTCGAAGAGGTTGTCGATGATGGCTTAGACGACGATGATCCCTTCTTCTTCGGTGAAAAGACTTGTAGTTTCTTCCTTGATTGCAGCGCTCTCCCTCACAAATAAATATCCGGGTTTTCACCCGGTAACAAGGTACACAGATATTATTTTGGAGTCTGGACTTTGAGTGGATTAAGGATGTGGATTTTTTTTTCTTGAGCTATCAAGCTTGGGAAGGTTGGCTATGTCTACGGAGGTTTTGAGCACACAAACTTGAACACACAAACAAAGGAAGGAGAGGGAAGCTTGCCTGCAGAAAACGGGAGCCGGGGGGGCTCCTTATGTAGGTGAGGCCGGCCTCGGTGCTCCTCCCCGCCTCGTCTTTCTTCCAGCACGATCATTTCACCTCTCGCAACTTTCCCCGCTCGCGTGCTCTACGAGTTGCACCGCCCAAACGCTCTCGTCCACTCCTTGGTCCTTCCACTTGATGCTTCATGTTTTGGGTTATGTCCATGCTCCCTAGCTCCATTTGCTTCACATGCCACCATGAAATTCCTACAAAGTTGATGCTTGCTGCCCACCATGCTTGTCCTTTGCATGTGGAATTAGTGAAAGTTGATGAAAGGGAATCCAATGGTGCATGCATGATTACTAGATTGCCTCCCTTTAAGGCTAAGCACTCCTCTAATTTCGAAATTTAAAAATATTTTTCAGAGCCATGCAAGTGCTCGAACATAATTTTAGAGAAGTTTTTAAACCATTAAAAACAAATGCAAGTCGAAAATATTTTTTTATTACGTCGATTTCGGTCTCACCGGTATAGTTTGCCTTCATTGGTTGAGAGCAAGCTTTTCCCGGCTTGATCATGGGGGCATAGGTTTAGGTCCTAATTTTGATTAGATGAGAGAGATTTTGAATGAAATAAAATTAAGTGAGGCTTAGAAAAATTCTAATCTTAGAGAAACCAAGGATATGGATTTTTAAACCAACCAAAAATCAAGTTTCTAGGTTCACGCGAGTCCTACCACGTGCTGAAATTTAAATAACATCTAGATACAAGTCGTGGCTCTACTCGAGTGTTTTTAGCATGAAAAACAAGTCAACCACAACACCATAATGAGGGTGAAGGGTTGAGTTAGGTTCTGAAATTTTTCTTTTTGGTTGTGGTTTCTCGAAAAAGAAGCAAACAATCACATAGGATGGTTCATGTAAAGGGTTTATGATCAAGCAAAATATTCAACCAAGAATTATGTCTCTAATATTGATCAACCATTCTAAGTCTAAGGTTTTGCGTAGTAAAGTTCAGAACTGAATTAAAAGGACTCGAAAAACCCGGAATCGGGTTGTCCTCCCGTAGCTTATTCTTGACTCGACGAAACGGGTTGCCTCCCCGCCTAGCGCTTCGTTTATAGTCCATGGCTAGACTTCTTCACTTGATTACTCCGGATCAACGCTCTTTGCGGGCGTTGCAATCTTGGGTACCCACTTCGGCTTAGTCAATTTTTTTGGTCTTCACGAGTCGGCTTTGTCCTTTGGTCTTGACGGATGCAACATCTTCCTTGTGGCTCGGCATCTCAAACTCCGGTCCTTCGGTCGTGATCTTCATGGTCTCTAGTGTGATCCTTCATCTCTCCCGAATGAGTTTGAGTAGCCTTTCGCCGTCTTGGGACCTTGGAGTTGTCTCGGATATTCTTCTTTGTTACCCATAGGGCGCCGGTAAGTTGTCCCACTTGCGTCTCTAACATCTTCATCACGATGAACACCCCGCATGTGGATCTTGCCTTGGCAGCCTTTAGGTGTTGAGCTTCTTTCTCCGTCTCCATCTTCTCCATCCTCGTTGATCTTGAACGGCCTTCCGGCGTCTTGACTTGGAGGTGGTGATTCCCTTGGAGATTTCGACGGTCCTTCGACTTCAACTTTTGAATCTAGGGTTTCCACCCTTTTAGCTTGTGTTGCATGTCACCTTTGCCTGTAAAGTTTTCCTGGATCATCCACAAAAAAGTTTTGGGTTTCTTGGAGAGGTAGCCAACCATCTCCGGTTAGGGTTAGTAATAAAACAAAAATCTAAACATAAAAACTAGGGTTAATCAAAACTAGATTAGATTGATTTTTTTTTCAGGGATGATCAAACATAAGAGATGCAAAAGAAAATCAAAAGAAAAAGCTGAAAGATAAGCGATACTAGATCGGATCTTGATTGCTTGTTCCCCGCAACGGCGCCGTAAAAAGGGGCTTGTTGACGGTTAATAGTTGTATCAAAGTTCGTTTGTGACTTGCAAGCGGACAAGTCTCCCGTCGTAGCCAAGGGACCCTTCTTCCCTCGAGTGGTGAACCCAAGGTATCGAATCCGTGGAACAATGTGCAACGCAAGGATTCAATCTAGTAAAGCAAGGTAAAGCTATCTAATGAAGACAAGTTGCATCTAATCTACTAACTCATAAAGAAAACGAATCTAATCTAATCTACTAAAGAGGTAGCAAGAGAAAGCAAGAGATAACCAATCTAGAGAATCTAGATCATGCTTATGTTGTAGCTCCAAACAAGATAGATGAAGATAGCAAAGCGAATCTCATTAAAAGCATCTTTAAAACGTGGCCTTCCCATCCGACTCCGAAAACATCCGCCTTTCGAGACCCCCCGTTCGTCACAACGTATCCCTATTCATGCGGGGAGCTTAGGGCGAGTTCGATAGAACAAGTTGAAATCACTTGGCCGGTCCGGTATGCACCTCTAGCCACCGCGGCTACAAGAGCACCCTATGTAATCTAGCCGCAAACTAGATCGTAGAAGAAGCAAAACCAAGAAGAAATCAAAATCATCGAGAAGGCACTTGATCGCTAGAAATCGGACTCACTTACAAACTTCACCATGAATGATTACATGAACAAGATCACCACCGGGGCCCTCCCTCGATCTTGATCCTCGCTCCGAGCTCCGACGTGGTCTTCCATGCAAGGTTCCCACGTCGGCCGGGGAAACCCTAGACAACTAGCACGACCCTCATCTTCAAGTTGGTGTCCCTCAAGCTTCTCTCGCTCCTCGGCGGCGGAATACGACTTCGGTTCCGCGTGGCTCTCGGTCGGGGGGCTATTTATAGCCCGAGAAGCAATTAGGTCAAAGGAGAGGCCGATTGGGCCCCGAATTGGGGCTGGGCCGGCCGGCTCGGGCCGACCGGCCCCCCACCTCGGCCCATCCCGCGGCCCGCTTCGCCCGGTGTTGCTTCCCACGTCTTCTAGATGTTCTCCCCCTTTTGCATGTGGGCCCTTGACGTCGGTTTCTCTCCGAATTGGACTCAACTCCTTGTCTTGCAAGATTCGAGACTTTTCTCGGTTCGGTCCTCGGAGTTTATCATCTTCTCGGGCTTGGTCCTTGGGCTCTTGGAGTCATGTTCACTTCATTGCTTGACTTGTATCGGGCTTCAAGGTCTTGTCATGAGGTGCTTAATGAACTTATCCCGGAAGTCTTGCTTTCAACGTTAAAACCCCGCGTAAACACATAACTCCAAAACCGACATGCACAAGTGAACTTGTTATACCACGGGGGTTAGTACCAATGAATAAGATACAAAAGTCATGCCAACACCGAAGGTAAACTCATGGCTAGGTTGACGGATTTTCACCGTCAACAACGCCTCGCTACGGCATCGTCCCCGGCAACGCGGCTATCCCACTGGGCTCAGTGGTCCTGCCAGTTACCTTCGGGGAAACTCGGGACAACTATCGTACCGAGTACATCAAGTTCGAGGTCGCGGACTTCGAGACCTTATACCACGCCATCCTCGGCAGACCGGCCATCGCCAAGTTCATGGCGGTGCCCCACTACACATACTTGGTACTCAAGATGCCAAGCCCAGTAGTTGTGCTCTCTCTCCAAGGGGACTTGAAGATCTCCCATGACTGCAACACAGAAACCGTGGAGATCACCTCTACGAATCAAATACCCAACGCGATGATGGAGGTCTACGCCGCGTCGAAGAAGCTTGCTACAAGTGAACTCAACATCCCGGAGAAGTCTGACAGTGCCAACAAGCCTCAGCCACCTGAGGAGGTACACGTCAGGACGATTGATCTCGGTACAGGCAACCCCAGCAAGACCACCACCATCGGGGTTGGCCTCGACCCCAAATAGGAAGACGCGCTCATCAGCTTCCTTCGGGCTAACCGCGACATCTTCACGTGGAAGCCAGCGGACATGCCAGGAGTGCCCAGGGAGCTGATTGAGCACTGCCTCAACGTCGATCCTAAAGCCACCCCAAGCGACAACACCTCCGACGCTTTGCTGACGACAGACGGGGCGCCATCAAGAAGGAACTCGCCAAACTACTCGCGATCGGCTTCTCGCCAACCCTGTCCTCGTCCGCAAGAAGAACTCGAACGAGTGGAGGATGTGTGTCGACTACACTGACCTCAACAATCACTGTCCCAAGGACCCCTTCGGGTTGCCGCGGATTGATCAAGTCATCGACTCCACGGCGAGTCGCGACTCCTCTCTCGCTTCCTCGACTGCTACTCCGGGTACCACCAGATTGCGATCAAGGAAGAAGACCAGGAGAAGACTGCGTTCATCACCCCATTTGGCGCGTACTGCTACACGACCATGTCCTTTGGGTTGAAGAACGCCGGCGCCACCTACCAACGAGCTATCCAGGC
Source organism: Cenchrus americanus (assembly GCA_947561735.1). Taxonomy (NCBI): domain Eukaryota; kingdom Viridiplantae; phylum Streptophyta; class Magnoliopsida; order Poales; family Poaceae; genus Cenchrus; species Cenchrus americanus. The sequence goes on along the minus strand of OX387240.1, from coordinate 2,332,855 downwards.
CTGCTTCAAGAGGCAACTCAACAAGAACGTTGAAGCCTACGTGGATGACGTGGTCGTCAAGACCAGAGACTCCAGTACCCTCATCGACGACCTTGAAGAGACTTTCGCATCCCTACGCGAGTACCGCTGGAAGCTCAACTCGAACAAGTGCATCTTCGGCGTACCTTCGGGCAAACTACTCGGCTTCATCATCAGCCAACGGGGCGTCGAAGCCAACCCCGAGAAGATCTCTGTGTTGACGATTAATAGTTGTATCAAAGTTCGTTTGTGACTTGCAAGCGGACAAGTCTCCCGTCGTAGTCAAGGGACCCTTCTTCCCTCGAGTGGTGAACCCAAGGTATCGAATCCGTGGAACAATGTGCAACGCAAGGATTCAATCTAGTAAAGCAACGTAAAGCTATCTATTGAAGAATCAAATTGCATCTAATCTAAGATATCATAAGGAAAACGAATCTAATCTAATCTACTAAAGAGGTAGCAAGAGAAAGCAAGAGATAACCGATCTAGAGAGTCTAGATCACGCTTATGTTGTAGCTCCAAACAAGATAGATGAAGATAGAAAAGCGAATCTCATTAAAAGCATCTTTGAATCGTGGCCTTCCATCCCACTCCGAAAATGCCCGCCTTTCGGAACCCCCGTTCTGTCACAACGTATCCCTACTCATGCGGGTAGTCTAGGGCGAGTTCGATAGAATAAGTTGAAATCACTTGGCTGGTTCGGTATGCACCTCTAGTCACCGCGGCTACAAGAGCACCCTAAGTAATCTAGCTGCAAACTAGATCGTAGAAGAAGCAAAACCAAGAAGAAAACAAAATCATCGAGAAGGCACTTGATCGCTAGAAATCGAATTCACTTACAAACTTCACCATGAATGATTACATGAACAAGATCACCACCAGGGCCCTCCCTCGATCTTGATCCTCGCTCCGGAGCTCCGACGTGGTCTTCCATGCAAGGTTCCCACGTCGGCTAGGGAAACCCTAGACAACTAGCACGACCCTCATCTCCGAGATGGTGTCCCTCAAGCTTCTCTACTCCTCGGCAGCAGATTATGAATTGATTCCTCCGTGGCTCTCGGTCAGGGGGCTATTTATAGCCTGAGAAGCAATTAGGTCAAAGGGGAGGCCGATTGGGCCCCGAAAAGGGCTGGGCCGGCCTGGGCCCAATTCGGCCCATCTCGTGGCCTGCTTCGCCCGGTGTTGCTTCCCGCGTCTTCTAGATGTTCTCCCCTTTTGCATGTGGGCCCTTTACGTCGGTTTCTCTCCGAATTGGACTCAACTCCTTGTCTTGCAAGATTCAGCACTTTTCTGGTTCGGTCCTCGGAGTTTATCATCTTCTCGGGCTTGGTCCTTGGGCTCTTGGAGTTTTGTTCACTTCATTGCTTGACTTGTATCGGGCTTCAAGGTCTTGTCATGAGGTGCTTAATGAACTTATCCCGGAAGTCTTGCCTTCAACGTTAAAACCCTGCGTAAACACTTAACTCCAAAACCGACATGCACAAGTGAACTTGTTATACCACGGGGGTTAGTACCAATGAATAAGATACAAAAGTCATGCCAACACCAAAGGTAAACTCATGGCTAGGTTGACGGATTTTCACCGTCAACATCTCCCCCATGCTTAAACCTTGCTCGTCCTCGAGTAAGCCTTCGATGGATATCATCGTTGCCCATCAATGTTTAAACCTTGCACTTGATCATACATGAAAAAAAACATAATGCTCTCAAAAGTTTAATTCGTTAAAGTTCCATAATGTACTAGCCTTCATCCCTACGGAGGGTAGACATTTAATTAAGCTTATCCCACAAGTATTAACATGCTCACAAAGTTTAAATAGATCTCAGAATTTTTGAAATAAAGAACGAGATAAAGAAAAGAGCTAAACCAAGTTCACAAATTTAAATCACCTTGCATGTTGCTCATGAACTCTCATCTCTCTTGTCTCTCAAGTCTATATATTCTACTCCTTTCCCTCTCATAACATATATGTGTGGTAGGCTTTATATGGAGTTTTGGGAAAGTTTAGTCCTAACAAGATTTTATGAATGAGGTGTTGTCAAAACAAGACAACCTTCTCATGGTCTTACCGAGACTCGTCAAAAAGGTCATTGGAAAATAATGTTAAATCAAGGAGGGGAAAGAGAAAAATACACACACTTTAGATGAGTGGACATGTGCAAATGGCAAAGAGTGATCCCGAGGCACAAAGGAAGTCCTCGTTATCGGATTGCACATGGTTGTAAAATGAGAATGAATTTTTTAACTTGAAGCCTTGAATGCACTCTTAGAGAACCGGGGAGTTCACTTTACGCATATATTTTTTTCTCTTTCTCATATTTCTCATTCTTTTCTTTCATTCTTTCTTTCTTTCTTTCATTCATTATATATATATATTTCTTTCTTCTTGTGAGACCTTCACCTTGGAAGTCACGTACATCGCCGAATTTTTTTTCATTCATCATTTTTTTAAATACTCCCCTTTGAACTCTAAAACTGCACCGTACCTACCTCCTCCCCCATGCTTAGACGTTGCTCGTCCTCGAGCAAAGAGGCGAAAAATAAGGTAGGTACCGGAAATATTTTTCCTTGGAGAGATACTTGAAATCTTCAATGTCGGCACCGTCTTGCGATCTTCCTTGAATTGATGATCCATTCTCAACGATAGGTTGTGGTCAAGGAGGTAATCACAAAAGATGATATTTGGTTTAAGGGTGGATATCCGGCGAAGTTTGTGGGATCTCCAATGCGGGGATACACAATGCACGGATAAAAGGCTAGCAAAAAGATAGATACGCAAAAACGGAATGACCAGCTTCTTAGTCTCGTGCCAGAGAAATCATGGCCTGCAATAACTCACTCAAAAATAAATCTTGTACACTAAGGTTTATGCACTCAAATATATATTAGGCTTTGGATAGGTTGAGCAACACACAAGTGATATTTATGACAAGGTTAGCGATATTTTTGAGCATAAAAGACATCTTTAATCTATTCATAACTTGAGAGCACATAAAACACTATGGGTCCTTATTTTAATCATAACCTCCGCTGAAGATTAAGCTAGCATTTAGATAATTTCAGATTTGTATTTTTAAGAGAGCACTAGGTTAAACATGCATAAATCAATTACAAAGATAAACAAAGCGGCAATTATAATCATATATCATCATGGCACAAACTTTGTAACTTTACCAAAGGTAAAAACTTGGTGGCGACATTATTCATGATGAAAATAAACACTAAGACACACGCTGAAAAATTAAACTAACACTAAAAATTAAAGTAAAACTGAAAATACTACGCATACATAGGCGCAAACAAGCTGAAAATTAAAGAAAAGGGGGGTAAAGGAAAGATAGCTAAGGCTCCTCCTCTCTCTAATCTTCGCCGGTGGTTGATATTGATAGTCTTGGTTGTTGTACCCTTACTTGTAATAGGAATGCACCACTCCTCCTATGAATTGTCCGTCGGTGCTAGGTGAAGGTGTCCAAGCACATAAGCGACGTTTGCATTTCCTTCACCCATTTGGTTTGCATTGGTTAGGATGACTGCAATAATTTGCACGTTCCTTGCAGCGTATCCTCCAATGGTGGCCACATTTTGTTGTGGTTTAGGAAGGTGTGCAAATGGCTCCGCAAAGGCTACGTTGGGCACCACAAAAATGGTGGGGGTATGGCTGCACCACTCCTCCATGCTTGCATTGGTACACCACCGTAGTAACTCGGCGGCGCCGGGGTTCCTCCCAATGGTGGGACATAATTTTGTTGTGCACCTCCTTCTTGGGTCGTGGAAAAACCTTCTCCTAATCCTTCTCTATTATTTTTTTTCTCTTCGCCGGCACAAGAAGTCCTTCCTCTAACCAATCTTCTTCCCCTCAAGAAAAGTCTTAATCTTCAATCCGGAAGGGGCAAATTCACCTAGGCCACTTGGAAGCCTCCTCTCTCATCTTCACTCTTATATTTTCCTTTCTTCATATATTCCTAGGGAAGTCCCGGGTAGGAGATGATTTGGGTTCCTTGTAATACCCGGTTTTAAAGAGATAGCCAATATGGAGAGGCAACACCCCGAACCAATATCTTCCGAACTTGATGTTGCTTAACAACACCACCGGTTGATCATAGGTGAGTGGGGTCTATTGGCCACTTGGCAATCAAAGCCGAGTAAAGCCAATTCAACTCCGTGTTGGTTATCTTTGTCTCTCTCGTTCTCCCAAAAATCCACTTGCACAAAAGTGACACACTTGGATGATGGGGTTCCGGATAGTATTTCTTCGTTGATGGTCTCTTCCCGTGATCATACTCCAAAAACCTTCCCATGTGCCTTCATGCACATCCACTTGTTCTGGAGCTCCCTTTTGAAAATAGGAGACACTCGCCCATGGGTCTACGATACTAGAACATGCAATCATCTCGAACATGAAAACCAATCTAATCTATCGGGGATTGTGTTGAATGGATCCAAGGAAGCATTGAGACCTTACTCCCTTTACGGCATGGTAGCTAACCTTAAGCATTAAAGTATTTCCAACAAAAGACGGTAGATAGATAATCCAACAAAGTATGATTACATTTCAAGATCGATTGCAACCCATGGATGAAAGGAGATTACCCCATCAAGGTGCTAGAAATAGCATCATTGATCAAGGTTACCCTTCCGACGGTGTCTTCCTTCTTCTCCACTTGTGGGCTCCCTCCAACGGAATGAAAGACTCAGCACTCCTTCATCAAGGGTATGCCCCGTGGTCATGAAAATTCCCTAGGCGAATTCCTTGTGGGTTTTTGCCGACACTCCGTTAGAGAATTGCACCGGTGTCCCGTATGAAACCCAATATGTGGAGAGCTTGGTCGTCGATGTCGACGTTCGCTACAAGCCTCTACTTAAGGCGAGCGAGCTTCTTCTCCTCCTCCTCCGTCATGATGACATACCCCTCGGAATACCGCGGAGCGTATGGAGGTGGAGCGGATGATCGTGTCAAGTGGCGAGGTTGGACGAGCGGCTCCTCCATATGTTATTGAAGTTTGGTAAACCTAATAAACGAGTTTCGTGTGGCCCTCATGCCACCAAGAAGAAGAGTGTGGTTCCTCCTCGGCGGTGTCGTGTCCTCCTCCATACTCCGAGGAAACTCAGAAACCGAGTGCCTCCTCGAAGAGGTTGATGGCTTAGACGACGATGATCCCTTCTTCTTCGGTGAAAAGGCTTGTAGTTTTCCTCCATGATTGCAGCACTCTCCCTCACAAATATATATCCGGGGTTTTCACCCGGTAACAAGGTACACAAATATTATTTTGGAGTCTGGACTTTGAGTGGATTAAGGATGTGATTTGTTGCACGAAACAAACGTGGTGAATGGCTAAGTCTAAGGTGGTTCTGGCCTACAAACTAGAGCACACGAACAAAGAGTTGGATGAAAGACTTACCTCTCTCCTCCTCTTGGCTCGGTTCTTCTCTAGTGCATGTTGCTTCGTGATCGCGTACACCTTCCAAACGTTCCCGTCCACTCCTTCGCTTGCATTATTGCTCCTTCCACTTGATGCTTTCGCTTGATTCACTTCCATACTCCCTTGCCTCACATGCATCCATGATATTCCTACAAAACAAGGCCTTGTCTGCCCCCCCATGCTTGTACTTTGCATGTGGTTTGATAAAAGATGTTGGAGGGGCATCCCGTGATGTATCATGGTGCATGTATGGTTAAGTTAACTAGATTGCCTCCCTCTAAGCATGTTTTAAGGCTAAGCACTACTCTAATTTCGAAATTTAAAAATATTTTTCAGAGCCATGCAAGAGCTCAAGCATAAATTTAGAGAAGTTTTTAACCCATTAAAAACAAATGTAAGTCGAAAATATTTTCCGACTACGTTGATATCGGTCTCACCGGTATAGTTTGCCTTCATTGGTTGAGAGCGAACTTTTCCCGGCTTGATCATGGGGGCATAGGTTTAGGTTGTAATTTCGATTAGATAAGAGAAATTTTGAATAAAATAAAATTAAATGAGGTTTAGAAAAATTCTAATCTTAGAGAAACCAAGGATAAGGATTTTTAAACCAACCAAAAGTTTAGTTTGTAGGTTCACGCGAGTCCTACCACGTGCTGAAATTTAATTAACACCTAGGTATAAGTCGTGGCTCTACTCGTGTGTTTTTAGCATGAAAAACAAGTCAACTACAACATCATAATGAGGATGAAAGGTTGAGTTAGGTTCTGAATTTTTTTGGTTTTGGTTTCTCGAAAAAGAAGCAAACAATCACATAGGATGGTTCATGTAAAGGGTTTATGATCAAGCAAAATATTCAACCAAGAATTATGTCTCTAATATTATTCAACCATTCTAAGTCTAATGTTTTGCGTAGTCAAATTAAAAACTGAATTAAATTTAAAAAGACTTGAAAAACCTGGAATCGGGTTGTCCTCCCGGTAGCTTATTTTTTACTCGACGAAACGGGTTGCCTCCCGCCTAGCGCTTCGTTTATAGTCCATGGCTAGACTTCTTCACTTGATTACTCCGGATCAACGCTCTTTGCGGGCGTTGCAATCTTGGGTACCCACTTTGGCTTAGTCATTTTTTTGGTCTCCACAGGCTGGCTTTGTCCTTTGGTCTTGACGGATGCAACAACTTTCTTCATGTAGTGGCTCGGTATCTCAAACTCCGGTCCTTCGGTCGTGATCTTCATGGTCTCTAGTGTGATCCTTCATCTTTCCCGAATGAGTTTGAGTAGCCTTCGCCGTCTTGGGACCTTGGAGTTGTCTCGTATATTCCTCTTTGTTACCCATTGGGCGCCCGGCAAGTTGTCCCACTTGCGTCTCTAGCATCTTCATCATGATGAACACTTCACGTATAGAGCTTCCGACCTCCGTCACCTTGCCATCTAAATTCTTCAATATTTTCTCCATAGCCTCGAACTTAGTGACGGCGTCCTTGGACATGGTCGTGCTCCACACACTCCTTGCATGTGGATCTTGCTTCGGCGGCCTTTAGGTGTTGTGCTTCTTTCTCCATCTCCATCTTCTCCATCCTCCTCTTAAGTAAACCGATATGCCACTCAAGGAATCCGGCTCGTATGCATTCAGCTCTCGCAATCGTCATGCGGATAGTTGAGACCTTGATCTTGAACGGCCTCCTGGCGTCTTGAAGGCTTATGATAGGTAGATCAACAATGTTCGGGGTGCGTAGCTCGATCTCACACTCCGGTGGTTGAGGTTGATCTTCCTTTGGACTTGGAGGTGGTGATTCCCTTGGAGATTTCGACGGTCCTTCGAGTTTGACTTTTGAATCTAGGGTTTCCACCCCTTTAGCTTGTGTTGCACGTCTCCTTTGCCTGTAAAGTTTTCCTGGATCATCCACAAAAAAGTTTTGGGTTTCTTGGAGAGGTAGCCAACCATCTCCGGTTAGGGTTAGCAATAAAACAAAAATCTAACAAAAGAAAAATTAGGGTTAATCAAAACTAGATTAGATTGATTTTTTTTCTTTTTGAGGATGATCAAACATAAGAGATGCAAAAGAAAATCAAAAGAAAAACTGAAAGATAAGCGATACTAGATCGGATCTTGATTGCTTGTTCCCCGGCAACGGCGCCAGAAAAAGGGGCTTGTTGACGATTAATAGTTGTATCAAAGTTCGTTTGTGACTTGCAAGCGGACAAGTCTCCCGTCGTAGTCAAGGGACCCTTCTTCCCTCGAGTGGTGAACCCAAGGTATCGAATCCGTGGAACAATGTGCAACGCAAGGATTCAATCTAGTAAAGCAACGTAAAGCTATCTATTGAAGAATCAAATTGCATCTAATCTAAGATATCATAAGGAAAACGAATCTAATCTAATCTACTAAAGAGGTAGCAAGAGAAAGCAAGAGATAACCGATCTAGAGAGTCTAGATCACGCTTATGTTGTAGCTCCAAACAAGATAGATGGAGATAGAAAAGCGAATCTCATTAAAAGCATATTTGAATCGTGGCCTTCCATCCGACTCCGAAAACGCCCGCCTTTCGGAACCCCCGTTCTATCACAACGTATCCCTACTCATGCGGGTAGTCTAGGGCGAGTTCGATAGAACAAGTTGAAATCACTTGGTCGGTCCGGTATGCACCTCTAGCCACCGCGGCTACAAGAGCACCCTAAGTAATCTAGCTGCAAACTAGATCGTAGAAGAAGCAAAACCAAGAAGAAAACAAAATCATCGAGAAGGCACTTGATCGCTAGAAATCGAATTCACTTACAAACTTCACCATGAATGATTACATGAACAAGATCACCACCGGGGCCCTCCCTCGATCTTGATCCTCGCTCCGGAGCTCTGACATGGTCTTCCATGCAAGGTTCCCACGTCGGCTAGGGAAACCCTAGACAACTAGCACGACCCTCATCTCCGAGATGGTGTCCCTCAAGCTTCTCTGCTCCTCGGCGGCGGATTACGAATTGATTCCTCCGTGGCTCTCGGTCAGGGGGCTATTTATAGCCTGAGAAGCAATTAGGTCAAAGGGGAGGTCGATTGGGCCCCGAAAAGGGCTGGGCCGGCCGGCCTGGGCCCAATTCGGCCCATCTCGTGGCCTGCTTCGCCCGGTGTTGCTTCCCGCGTCTTCTAGATGTTCTCTCCTTTTGCATGTGGGCCCTTTACGTCGGTTTCTCTCCGAATTGGACTCAACTCCTTGTCTTGCAAGATTCAGCACTTTTCTGGTTCGGTCCTCGGAGTTTATCATCTTCTCGAGCTTGGTCCTTGGGCTCTTGGAGTTATGTTCACTTCATTGCTTGACTTGTATCGGGCTTCAAGGTCTTGTCATGAGGTGCTTAATGAACTTATCCCGGAAGTCTTGCCTTCAACGTTAAAACCCTGCGTAAACACTTAACTCCAAAACCGACATGCATAAGTGAACTTGTTATACCACGGGGGTTAGTACCAATGAATAAGATACAAAAGTCATGCCAACACCGAAGGTAAACTCATGGCTAGGTTGACGGATTTTCACCGTCAACACTCCGCCATCACCAGCATGAAAGCTCCCACAAGCATCAAGGATGGGCAGAAGCTGACCAGGTGCATGGCGGCACTGAACAGATTTATCTCGAAGCTCGGAGAACGGGGGCTCCCCTTCTTCAAACTACTCAAGCACCAAGAGAAGTTCGTGTCGACTCCAGAGGCGGATCAAGCCCTTGCCCAGCTCAAGGACTTCCTATCAAAGCCGCCGATCCTCACGGCTCCTCGCAAGGGAGAGCAGCTGCTCTACCTCGCTGCGACTACTCATGTGGTCAGTACTGCCATCGTTGTCGAGCGGCAGGAAGACGGCCACGCCTACCCAGTCCAGCGCCCAGTCCACTTCGTCAGCGAGGTTCTATCAGAGTCCAAGGCACGCTATCAGCCTGTGCAGAAGCTCCTATACGCAGTACTCATCACCTCGCGGAAGCTACGACACTACTTCCAGTAGTACTCGATCTCCGTTGTCACCGACTACCCGCTCGGCGACATCCTGCGGAACCAAGATGCTACTGGAAGAATCTCCAAGTGGGCAGTCGAGCTCGGCGCTCTCACCATCGACTTCAAGCCACGCACAGCCATCAAGTCGCAGGCGCTAGTCGACTTCATGGCGGAGTGGCGGGAGAACCAGCTACCTACTCCAACCGTGCGACCAGAGCATTGGGTGATGTACTTCGACGGCTCACTCAACCTCGAGGGTGCGAGGTGCGGGGGTACCGCCGATCTCTCCAACGGGCGAGCAACTCAAGTACGTCCCGCGATCTTCCCGGAAGGTCTCAAACAACGAAGCCGAGTACGAAGCTCTCCTACACGGGCTCCGCCTCGCGGCTTCACCGGGCATCAAGCGGCTACTAGTCTACGGCGACTCCGCAGGGGTCATCAACCAAGTCAACAAGTCCCGGGACCGCAACAAGGAGAACATGGACGCCACTGCGCCTAGAAGTCTGCAAGCTCGAGAACAAGTTCTATGGTCTCGAGTTCCACCACATCGTCCGCGACAACAACGTTGCAGTGGACGTCCTCTCGAAGCTTGGATCTACCCGCGCTCAAGTACCAGCGGGTGTCTTCGTTCACGAGCTTCACGCGCCATCCATCCCGGAGCCGACGCCACCGACCACTGTCCCGGCACACCCACCAGCTGGACAGGAGGTCATGATGATTGACGTGGACTAGAGGCAACCCTTCATCGACTACCTCAGCGGGCAGAAGGTTCCCTCTGACAAGAACTCGGCTGAGAAGTTCATCCGCCGTGCCAAGTCCTACATCCTCGTCGGCGACAAGCTTTACAAGCGGGGCGCATCTTCTGGAGTACTTATGAAGTGCGTCCCCAGGCAAGAAGGCAAGGACATCTTGGAGGAGATCCACAAGGGCGTCTGCGGCAACCATGCGTCCTCACGCAAGCTGGTCAGCAAGGCCTTCCGGCGAGCTTTCTACTGGCCCACAGCTCTGGGCGACACCGAAGAACTCGTCAGAAGGTGCCAAGGATGCCAGTACTTTGCCAAGCAGCAACACGTCCCTGCCTACAAGCTAGTCACCATACCGCCAACCTGGCCCTTTGCCTGCTGGGGGCTCTACATGATTGGGCCACTGCCAACTGCGCCAGGTGGTTTCAACAGAGTATTGGTGGCCATCGACAAGTTCACCAAGTGGATCGAAGTCAAGCCGGTAACATGCTCCAAGGGCGACGAGTACTCGACTTCCCGGATGAACTCGTACACCGCTACGGACTACCCCACCGCATCATCACAGATCTGGGCTCCAACTTCAACAACCACCGCCCGGGGAGTACCGCGAGAACAGCGGGATCGACGTCCGATACGTCTCAGTTGCCCATCCTCGGGCCAACGGACAAGTCGAGCGCGCCAATGGGATGGTGCTCGACGCTCTCAAGAAGCGACTACACGATGCTGCTAACTCTAAAGGAGGCAAGTGGATCAAGGAACTACCCAACGCACTCTGGGGGCTACGGACTCAGCCATCCAAGCCAACGGGGTAATCCCCCTACTTCCTGGTCTACGGCTCCGAAGCAATCCTCCCTGCCGACGTCATATGGAACTCGCCAGCAGTGGAGCACTACGACGAAGGCGTCTCTGAAGACAGCAGACGAGTTGACATCGACAGCCTCGAAGAAGCTCGCTGCGCTGCCCTCGTCCAATCAACAAGGTACCTGGAGGGTATCCGACGCTACCACAATCGCAACGTCAAGGAACGCTCCTTCAACGTTGGTGATCTCGTCCTCCGTCGCATCCAGAACACAGAAGGACTACACAAACTCAGCTCCCCCTGGGAAGGTCCCTCCACCGTGGCAAAGGTGACTGGGCCAGGCTCCTACCGCCTCCAGACACTTGAAGGCGAAGACATCAACAACTCGTGGAACGTCGACTAGCTCTGTCGATTCTACGCCCAGTCTGCACGACTACTCCGGGGTTCAAGTCTACACGACTACATCAACACCCCTCCGCCGTAAGTGGCCTCTGGGTCCCGGCTCTAGTCTCCGGACTACTCCTCTCCAGTATCCAGCCCGCGCGGCTACCTACGGATCCTGGGCTGCGACGAGCGACAAAGGACTCTAGTAGCAGTCTACTTAGAGACCATACTCTAAGATCCAGCCTACACGGCTACTTACGGATCTAATGCTGTAAGCGGCTACTCGCCCTAGCATCAATTAGCTGTAAGCGGCCTCCGGGTCCAGGCGACTACTCTGTAACTACGGCCCTGGCCATCCAGGTGTACTTCTTCAGTAATAAAGTTTGATCGCTCATCAACTTCTTTACTGTCTACTTCCCTCAACGGGACTACTGCCGAGTACGACTACTCGCATCCACTCCACGATGGGGCTCCACACTCTGAGATCGCGACCACGAGTACTCATTGCTGGAAATTTTCTTTCATTAATACTTAAGCAATTACATTACAATTGTTTTTGTACAAACTTGGCTACTAGCTAACTATTACAGGGCTACTGGAGATTGAGCTTATCAGCTACTTGCTCCGCGATGGGAGCCATCTGCTCCAGCAGCTCCGCATACTGCTCATCGGTGCAGTTGGCGGCTACCCCTCCAGCGACTACTTCCACTGGGGCCTTCGGGAAGTAGGACTTCATGCAGGCCAAGACTTGCTTCGGGATCGACCTCGCCATGTGCTTCACATAAGCCGCCAGCCGGCTGGGGGCTTCCCTGAGGCGATCCACGAGTGGAGCGATCTTGGGGATGCCCGAATGAGGCACCAAGAGCCTTGCGATCGGCAGCGCAGCTTCTTCAAGATCCTTCAGCTGGGCCCGCAGCACCTCGCAATCTTCATTCAACTTCTGCAACGATTTGTAGCAGTTGACGAGATCACGGTCAGATGCAATCCGAAGCTCCATGTGCTTCTCGCACTCGAAGGCAAGTTCTTTGTAGTCGAGCTCGAGTACCTGGCGGGCTTCCTGCTCCCGGTAGAAGAGGTTCTTCATGCTTATCTCCGAGGACTTCAACTGCTCCACCTGGCCCTCAAGCTCTGCAACACAACAAAGTGCAGCGGGTCAGACTACCTCTCGACCTCCAACAACTACCCAACAAGTCCAGCGGCGTACCTTTGCTCTTGTTGCGGAGGCTCTTGTTCTTCCGCACCAAGTCATCGCCCTTTGCCTGCAACTCTTGGATGTCATTGTGATACTTGGAAAAAGCGGCATTGAGCTTGGACTGCATGGCGGTCGCGTGCTTCCGCGACTTCAAAAGCTGCTCCTCCAGTGCTTCAGCCCGGAGCACCGTGTCACCAAAGCCTTGCAGCATGTTGGACTTCTCGCGGGACCTCTCCGCAACGTCCTGCACAGACAACTCATGTCACACGAGTACTCAACGACAGAGGATTGACTACTCAGAAGCTAAGACTACTTACCTTCATCCACTGCTCAGCCTGGCGGACCGCCTCCAGGTGCCTGGCCACCGTCACCGGGTCGACCAGATCGTCCGCGAGCAGCTCTATCCCGCCACGACTACTCGAGGCGGCTTCCGTCATTGGCGCAGAGCGGATGGGCTCTGCGTCTTGGATCTCCGGGGAGCGGATAGCCACCTCCAGAGCGACCTCTGGCGACGTGGTTACCTCCTCTCCTCCGGCCGCCACGGCGGCTTCCTCGACGACTTCCTCCATGGGCTCGGGGGCTCTTCCGGTAGCCTCCGGTGCTTCTGGCGTCGACTTCTGCATTGGCACCCCCGCAGGGATGTCACTCCCTTTGGTCTCAGCACCTGTCAAGGAGAAGACAAGTGTATCAACGACTACTCCTTGAGGAGCTCTACAGCTTCGAAAGAGTACTTACCTTCGACCACGCTGGCCTCAGGCAATGACGCCTTAGTAGCCGGCGCTTCGGGCACCTCCTGGGAAGCGGGAGCGGACTCCTCGGCGGGCGGCGCGATTTCTTCGTCCGCCACCGCCGTAGAGGGTTCATCCCCCTCCCAGGACAGATCTGTTGATTTCCTGCAGAAGTACACACAGTTGGTTGTCAGCCAAGCGCGACTACTACAACAAATACTACTCGGGAAGATGAAGTACTTACAAGCTCGACCGGACTACCATCACGGCTGCGTTTTTGTCGGAGGGGACCTTCTGCTCGCTGAGGTAGTCGATGAAGGGTTGCCTCCAGTCCTCGTCGATCATCATGACCTCCTGTCCAGCTGGGTGGTTAGCTGGGACAGTGGTCGGTGGCGCCCCGCTCCGGATGGATGGCGCGTGAAGCTCATGGACGAAGATGCCCGCGGGTACCCGGGCGCGGGTGGATCCGAGCTTTGAGAGGACGTCCGCCGCAACGTTGTTGTCGCGGACGATGTGATGGAACTCGAGACCATAGAACTTGTTCTCGAGCTTGCGGACTTCTAGGCAGTAGGCGTCCATGTTCTCCTTGTTGCGGTCCCAGGACTTGTTGACTTGGTTGATGACCACTGCGGAGTCGCCGTAGACTAGTAGCCACTTGATGCCAAGTGAAGCCGCGAGGCGGAGCCCGTGCAGGAGGGCTTCGTACTCGGCTTCATTGTTCGAGACCTTCCAGAAGATCTGCAGGACGTACTTGAGTTGTTCGCCCGTTGGAGAGATCGGGGAGCACCCCGCGCTGCGCCCTCGAGGTTGAGTGAGCCGTCAAAGTACATCACCCAATGCTCGGTCGCACGGTGGGAGTAGGTAGCCGGTTCTCCCGCCACTCCGCCATGAAGTCGACTAGAGCCTCGCGACTTGATGGCGGTGCGTGGCTTGAAGTCGATGGTGAGGGCGCCGAGCTCGACGACCCACTTGGAGATTCTTCCGGTGGCGTCCGGGTTCCTCGGATGTCGCCGAGCGGGTAGTCGGTGACGACGAAACCGAGTACTCCCGGAAGTAGTGTCGTAGCTTCGTGAGGTGATGAGTAGAGCGTACGAAAGGCTTCGCACGGGCCGGTAGCGAGCCTTGGACTCGATAGAACCTCGGCCGACGAAGTAGACCGGCGCCGGGACCGGGTAGGCGTGGCCGTCTTCCCCGCCCCTTGACGACGATGGCGATCGACCACGTGAGTAGTCGCGGCTAGGTAGAGTAGTAGGCGCTCGCCCTTGTAGGGAGCCGTGAGGACCGGCGGCTTTGACAGAAGTCCTTGAGCTGGGCAAGGGCTTGATCCGCCTCCGGAGTCCACACGAACTTCTCGTGATGCTTGAGAAGTTTGAAGAAGGGGAGACCCCGTTCTCCTAGCTTCGAGATGAATCTGTTCAGCGCCGCCATGCACCCCGTCAGCTTCTGGACGTCCTTGATGCTCGTAGGAGCTTTCATGCAGGTGATGGCGGAGATCTTCTCGGGGTTGGCTTCGATGCCGCGCTGGCTGATGATGAAGCCGAGTAGTTTACCCGAAGGTACGCCGAAGACGCACTTGTTCGGGTTGAGCTTCCAGCGGTACTCGCGTAGTGATGCGAAGGTCGTTCAAGGTCGTCGATGAGGGTACCGGAGTTCCTCGGTTTTGACAACCACGTCATCCACGTAGGCCTCGACGTTCTTGTTGAGTTGCCGCTTGAAGCGGTGCCCGGATGGCCCGTTGATAGGTGGCGCCGGCGTTCTTCGGCCCGAATGACATGGTCGTGTAGCGATGCGCGCCAAACGGGGTAATGAACGCGGTCTTCTCCTGGTCCTCTTCCTTGATTGCGATCCGGTGGTACCGGAGTAGCGATCGAGGAAGCAGAGCGAGTCGCGCGGCCCCGCCGTGGAGTCGATGACTTGATCAATCCGCGGCAACCCGAAGGGGTCCTTGGGGCGTGCTTGTTGAGGTCGGTGTAGTCGACACACATCCTCCACTCGTTCGAGTTCTTCTTGCGGATGAGGACGGGGTTGGCGAGCCACTCGGGATGGAAGACTTCTCCGATGAAGCCGGCGGCGAGTAGCTTGGCGAGCTCCTTCTTGATGGCGTCCCATCCGTCGTCGGCGAAGCGTCGGAGGTGCCGTCGCTTAGGGGTGGCCTTTGGGTCGACGTTGAGCGCGTGCTCGATCGGCTCCCCCGGGCACTCCCGGCATGTCCGTCGGCTTCCACGCGAAGATGTCGCGGTTAGCCCGAAGGAAGCTGATGAGCGCGTCTTCCTATTTGGGGTCGAGGCCGGCCCCGATGGTGGTGGTCTTGGCTTCCGAGGTCGACCGACTTGGTGAGCACCTCCTCGGGTGGCCGAGGCTTGTTGGCGCTGTCAGACTTCTCTGGGATGTCGAGTTCGCTTGTGGCGAGCTTCTTCGACGCGGCGTAGACCTCCATCATTGGGGTGGGTACTTGATTTGTTGAAGCGATCACCACGGCCTCTGTATCGCAGTCGTGAGAGATCTTCAAGTCCCCTTGGAGGGAGAGTACGCCGACCTGGACTTGGCATTTTGAGTACCAAGTATGTGTAGTGGGGCACCGCCATGAACTTGGCGATGGCCGGTCCGCCGAGGATGGCATGGTAGGAAGTCTCGATGTCCGCGACCTCGAACTTGATGTACTCGGTGCGGTAGTTGTCGCGAGACGCCCCGAAGGTAGCGGCGTACCACCGAGCCTAGTGGGATGGCCGCGTTGCCCGGGGACGATGCCGTAGAAAGGCATGCTTTGCTCTTGTCGAGCATGGGGGTGACGTCAAGGTTCATCTTCTTCGCAGTCTTGGTGAAGAGGACGTTGAGCCCGCTTCCGCCGTCGATGAGCACCTTGTTGAGCTTAGAGCCCGCCATCGTTGGTTTCGGGACGAGAGGGAAACGTCCCGGTTCGGAGAAGCCGGTCCATTGGTCCGCGCGGGAGAAGGTGATGGGTGTCTCTGACCACCTGAGAGGGGTCATAACCGCTGGTTCAATGGACATCACTTCACGGCGAGTAGCCTTCTGCTCCCGCCTGCAGGGTAGTCCGCCGAAGAGGACGTTGACGGTCTTCTCGGGTTCTTGGAAGTCGTCGCCGTCCTTCTTCTTGTTCTTCTGATCGTGAGGGTGCGGTGGCTCCGGCGTATCCTTGAGTGCATGCCTGAGCTGGTAGCACTGCTCGGTAGTGTGGTTGCCGTTCGGGTGCCACGGGCACTTCTCCTTCAGCAGGTCTTTGGACCCGCCGAAATTCTTCTTCGAGTTCCCTTTCGGAGGGCGCTGGATAGCCGCGACGGTATTGTCTGGCTTGCGCTTGCGATTGGAACCCGAGAAGTTGTTGTTGTTGTTGTTGTTGTTGCGGCCGCCTTGGTTTGGATTGCTGCTGCTGCCGCCACCTTGGTTCTGCTTGGACTTGCCGCGGATGGCGTCGTACTTGGCGTTGGCCTTGTCCTCTTCATCCGCCCAGGACGTGATCATGTCCTTGAGGTGGGGAATGGACCTAGGGCGGCGTCGACCGAAATCCTCGAAGGTGCGGCGATGGTAGAGCCCGTCCTGGAAGAGGTCGATGACCTCCTTGTCGGTGACGTCCACGACGGTAGCGCGCTTGTCGAAAAAGCGGCGCATGTACTTGCGGAGGATCTCGCCTTGTTCTTGCTTGATCATGGCGAGGTCCATGCGAGTACCCGAACGGCCCATGGCGCCCGCGAAGTTGCTTGTGAACTGTTCCTTCAGCTGGTCCCACTTGTCGATTGAGTGCTTGTCTAGCGACTCGAGCCACGTGAGTGGGGCTTGGTCCAGGCAGAAGGGGAAGTAGAGGCACTTGGTGTCGCTGTTGCCGCCAGCGTTCTCGATGGAGAGAGCGTAGCATCGGAGCCACTGGATAGGATCCTGCTTCGCGTCGTACTTGGTGATCCCCAAAGGCTTGAACTTGTCGGGGAGGAGCAGGTTGCGAAGCCGGGGTGAGAAAGCAGGGAAGCCGTCGCCTTCAGCAGCGGTCGTCGACTTCTTTTGCCGTAATTCATCGATTCTCTGACGAGCATCGTACCCGCCCTGAGAGGCGCCGGAGGCGTGGCTGTGCGCGTGGCCGCGGCCGCCGCGGCTGCCGCCGCCTCCGCTTTCTTGTTGGCCCCGTGGTTGGAGCCGCCGCCGTCGCCGCCGCCGCCGTCGGGGTCGTTGCCGCCGCCACCGCCGGGGGCACGGTGGGGGACAACTTCTCGGTTGCCGTGCTCTTGTCGTGAAGGTCCGCCGGCGGTGGAGCGTCGACGGTTTGGGTCAGCAGGGATGTCGCCCCGAGTACGGTTAGGACCGGGGTCAGCGCTGCGACTAGTGGCCTCGTTGTCGCGAGGCTTAGCTGGGAGAGGTTGGCTGACCCTCTTGTCGACCCGCATGAAGTAGGCGTCTTCAGCCGAGCTTGGCGATGACCTCTCCCGGCGCGTATGCCCCGGGCCTCGCCGTGCGATCGGCGCGGATCGACATGAGGCATTGCTCGGGGGTGGTGTGGACTCTGCTCTCGACCGCCTCGAGAGCTTCCGCAAGGTTGCGGATGGGAAGGTTGTCTCTGAGCCGCCGGCGTCGTTCATTGCGCTTCTGTTGCGCTCGCGTCGGGCGTCCCTCGCCGGCGTCGGTCTCGTCCGCGGGCGTCGGCGGACGGCTCGTACGCGGAGATGTCCTCCAGGTACTTGTCTGCGGCCGTGCCTGAGGTTCCCGGGGTATCGCCGGCAGCCATGAAGACTTGGCGATCAGGGGTGCCAAGGCTGGACTCGGAAGGTGCCACCTCAGTTGGTGTGTTGGAGTCAGCCTGGGCCAGTGGTGTTCCCTCCTGGAACGGTAGTGAGTCGATGTAGGCGACGTAGCGCGAGTCCTCCTTTGTCAGTTCAGTAGGCTTGCGGTCTGGCCAGTAGACGTATCTTCCGGCCGGCGTCGATCTTATAACGAGCCCAGAGGCTGGTCCTGACAAGGGAAGCTCAAAGGAGTCGTCTTCGGACTCGGGCTCCTCAGGGTCCGACCCGAAGTCGAACTCGTAGTCCGGGTTCGAATAGAACTCGGAGAGAGGGCTGGAGTCCGAGACGCGGTCGGGGACGGCGTCGGAGTCCGAGGTATACTCGGTTACGGGCTCCTTGTCGGCCCGGCGTGGTGTAGAAGCCTCCGTGCGGGCCCGGCTGGGGACGCGAGGGCCTCGCGCGGAGCGCTGGCATGGAGAGGGGACCGCTGCGATGGGCCGAGGAGCCGGCTCGCATGCGATGGCCCATGGCGACGTCGGGTTCGAGTTGGAGACGGACTCGAGCTCGAAGTCAGCGTGGAGGTTGGAAAGCGAAATTTCGCCGAACTTGCGGCGAGCTTGCCCGTGACAACTTCGGGAAGCGTCACAAGGCGCCGTCCTCGAGTCGGGTTGCATGATCAAGCGGCGCCGGAAGGAGCCCGCGCCATCGGCGGTGCGGACCCGGGCGCCGAAGACGAAGGTGTCGCCGCGGTTGAAGGCGACGGTTGGCTTGATGTGAACGGAAGCCGTCGAGTTCGCCATGTGATCTCGAGCGAGAGCCCCTACCCCGGCGCGCCGGTGTCGGTGTTTTGGACCGGCAACCTACTACGGGGAGTACCCGAAGTAGATGAATGTGACTCGCCGAGATCGGTAACTCGAAGGAAGAGACACGTGGCACACAATTTAGACGAGGTTCGGGCCGCGAGGTGCGTAATACCCTACGTCCCGTATGCCGCGTAGCTCGGATTGATAGGGCACGATTACGGGATGGTGCAATAGTGCGCCGTGAGTTGAGATTGGATGAGGTGATCCTGAGATCGGTCCCTGCCTCGCCTTATATAGTCCGGGAGGCAGGGTTACAAGTCGGAGTAGGGAAGGAGTACTAGTCGAGTACGTCTAGGAGACCCCTACACAGTGCGGAACGTGTACAGAATCCTAACCGAGTACTACTCCTGTGTTGTCCTTGTGCTCCACGCCTTCAGGTGCCGTGTAGCGCAAGCCGAGTAGTCCCAGGGGCCCACCGAGTAGTCGGTCCTGGTACCCACCGAGGTAGTGGGCCCAGGGAGGTCCATACGACAGGCACCGAGGATGCTGGCAATGTCTACCAGTCCACCCTCGGCGGGTGCCTCCCCTTGCACCTCCACAGCCGCTGCCTCCTCTACAGCAACAGTAGCCGGGTGCAGCGCTCTCCTGCGCTCCTGCGGCCACCACCTCTTCGACGGTGGGGGCTGCGGGTTCTGTGCTCCCCTGAGGAGCAGGGGGCTGGCGCTCCAGTTGCGCCAATAACTCTTCAACAGTGGGGGCTGGGCTACGACTCCCAGCAGGCTCCCCCACTGTGTTCCACTCGCCTTCGTCGCCCTCCTCGACGGGCTCCGTTCGCGGCACCTGCTGTATACAAGGAAGATCAGTCATCAGCAAGTGAACTCGTACAATGGGTACTCGACTACACAAGTCAAGTCTTCTTACCTCTTGAGGCGTGGTCTCCGTGACCTTCAGCTTCTTCGTCACCCGCTTGTGGGCGGGGTTGCGCGGCTTCCGTGGCGGCGCAGCTAGACTAGCCTCCAGGCTAGTCGGGGGGTCTTGCACGAGAGGTACATGAGGCAAGCCGGGACGGCTAAACCTCGACCGCAGCTGGAAACGGTCTTGTAGCGTCTCCTCGTCGTCGTCGTCGTCGTCACCCTCCTCGGACGTATCCTCCACGATGACGGTGTCATCGCCTTCGCCGACTTCTCGCCGCTCCTTGGCTTTAGCTTTCCCTTCCTTCGGGATCTCGATTCCCTGAGGGGGCGGCTGCGGCTCGAAGATGAACATTTTCAAGTCATCCTACAAGGCACAAGACATCAGCGTGACTACTCACAAGCAAGGACTACTACTAGGGGGGTACGACTACTTACCTCCTTTGGCGGGCGCGCGGCGGAGTACTCCTAGACGGGGCACGCCGTGTACGGCGGCATGTCCTTGAAGATCCGCATCAGCCTCTCGATGATGTCGTCGTCGTCCATCTCGCCTCCGGGCATCCGCGACGTGTCGTCGTTGCCGGTGTACTTGAAGCCCAAGGTGTCGCGGGCCATCAGCGGCTGCACCCTCCGCTTCATGAAACTGAAGGCCACATGCTCGGCCCTCAGTCCAGCTTCTCTGAGCACCTTGATGCATGCCAGCAGCTCGAGGAGCTGGATCCCCTCTTGCATTGTGGGCTCCGTGTTCCACCAGTCGCGGTGCCTGGGCTGCCTCCCACTCGGCTTCGGCGGGCCGGGGTGGTGGTTCGTGATGTAGAACCACCTCGCCTTCCAATCGGGGTTGGAATCAATGAGCTTGTACGCCAGGTACTGCTCAGCGGCGTCTTCTCTCATCTGGATGCCAGCTCCTCGGACTACTCGCGGGTTGCTGGAGCTTGGCTGCGGCTTCACCCGGAAGAATTTCCGTGTGGCTTGATCCCAAGGAATGCTTCACAAAAATGGACGAAGACCGCGGTATGGAAAATGCCGTTAGGGTTCAGATTGAGGTACTCAACTCCGTAGTACTCGAGGAGGCCCTTGAAGAAATCACTAGCCGGAAGCGCGAGTCCACGCTCCACGAAACGCGCGAACATCGGGATCTCGTCTTCAGCCTTCTCCATTGGGTATGGATCTCCGGTGGCGGCCCTCCACATATCCACCTCCTTCTCCCGGATAAATCCGCTGTTGAGAAGGGCCAACAGATCCTCGGTCTCCACCTTTGACTTTTTCCACTCGCGGCTTGGATCTGCTCGCGGTGGAGACATCGGCGGCGCTGCCCCAGTGGCAGACGCGGCGGCCTCTTCGCGGCCCCTCTTCTTCCCGGCGACCTTCGCAGACTTGGACGGTGAAGGCTTCATTCTCCAAGTACAGGGCGTCTTCACGTGCATCCGCTCGGGGGCTACTCTCAAAGCTCTGGGTGGCGGCGCACTTGGATCTACTGCTGCGGCGGCGTGCGCTGGAAGTGGATCTACCTCAGATTGATTCGGAATGGCTACAGCAGCGATGGGTGAAAAAAACTAAGGGTTTTGGTTTTTATTTATAAGTCAAACCGGCCCTCCAACGACCAGATCGATAAGTCCGCGCTCGGCTGACTCAGCGGCCGCGCGTGACCCTTCGCATTCCACTAGTCGAAGCGCCTCACCTCGGGGGCTCAGCTACTTCTACTCAACTACCTGGGAAGCGACAAGATTCAGGAGCATCTCAGGACACATTCTTCAAGATGACCCTTCAATTCGAGAGGAAGTACTCGACTCAAGGCTTGGGGGCTTCGTGCCACGTGTCCTTCGGTTTTTTTCTCTCCGGATTTTTCGGGATTTTCTTGCCAAGACTTCAGATGGACCCTCAGCCAGAGCCTGCGGCTCAACCTAAGGCTCGGGGGCTACTCCATATGGAGTGCGATTTTGCAATCGCACCTCCATATCAGCTCCAGCTTCAAGACAAGACGGGCATTTTTTGAAGACCTTCGAAGGCAGTGCTCGATGACGCTTGGGACTACTCGAGAAGACTTCAAGATTGCTCAAACATCAGCTGGAGTGCATTCCAGCCTCGGGATGTTTCGACTACTCTTGAGGACTTTTGACTTGTAGTACTCGGGGACGCTTGAGGACTACTCGTTAAGGCCGTCAAGACTACTTGAAGCTATCCTTCTCGACTACAAAGTACTCGGGGGCTTGTCGTATGGACCTCCCTGGGCCCACTACCTCGGTGGGTACCAGGACCGACTACTCGGTGGGCCCCTGGGACTACCCGGCTTGCGCTACACGGCTCCTGAAGGCGTGGAGCACAAGGACTACGGAGGAGAAGTACTCGGTTAGGAAGCTGTACATGTCCTGCACTGTATGGAAGACTCCTAGACGTACCCGACTAGTTCTCTCTCCCTACTCCGACTTGTAACCCTGCCTCCCGGACTATATAAGGCGAGCCAGGGACTGTTCTCTAGGAACACAACACATCTCATACACTCCACGGCGCACTATTACGCCATCTTGTAATCGTGCTCAATCAATCCAGAGCTACGCGGCATACAGGACGTAGGGTATTACGCACCTCGCGGCCCGAACCTGTCTAAATTGTGTGCCACGTGTCTCTTCCTTCGAGTTACCAATCTCGGCGAGGCCACATTCATCTACTTCGGGTACTCCCATTAATAGGTTGCCGGTCTAAGACACCGACAGTTAACTGTAGATTTTCTTTTTCAGATATTCATTCCTTTTGTTCTGCATGGTCACTGGTCCTTGGTTGTCATTTCAGACAAGATATATATACTTGACTCCCTTCCAGACGTGCATGATAGGCAGAGAAGCATGCTAATAGATTCTGTGAAGGAATATTTCAAGAGCAAGCGCAACATGGACTTTTCTAAGCATCAGACACAGGTGCTACCGGTTAAGAAACAAAAGAACATGTAAGTTCAATTCTTTTATCCATCAACCTTCGTCTCGCTCGGGGGCTTCGGCCCCTCGAGTAGATCCGCGCCCTGCTCGGGGGCCCCGACCCCTCGAATAGATCTCCGCCTCGCTCGAGGGGTTCAAACCACCTCGAGCGGGCAGCCGCCCCCACTCTGCCCGACAGCGGTATTTAATTCCTGGCCCCACGACGAGATGCCAAAGTCAAGGGTGAATCTTCTCCCACGCCGCGCACCTGACACAGTCAGAACGCCTGACACAACCACTGTGCGTCCACTCCTGGCCTTGTCTGGGTGTCGCGCAGCCGTGCGCGGACAGGTCGGCGTCGTTCTGTGCCACTGTGCAGCCTGCCTCCGTCCTCCCCCTGAGGCGAGACCGTCGAAAGGGCATGGGGGCACCCTCAAATGGTGTGCGAACGACGAGCGGGTGCATGCCTTGACCGGTGATGTCGTACGAGCGGCATGCGTCGTGTCCCCTCCACCAACTCCGGTGCCGCCTGGCCATCCCGGGCGCTGTGAAACTACCCCGGGCGCTCTGCGGCCTTCCCCACTGTTGTGTTGCCATCCCTACCACTGTGCGATGGCACACACGACACTGTGCCGACAAGCTGATGACGCGCCGTCATCCCGCGCCACCAACTCCAGTCCTTCCTCCGACGGATAGGCCCTTGATCCAGCAGGGCCGCCCCTCGAAGTCAAAGCAGGACAAGTCACAGTGACCGCCACGCAGCCCGCGGAAGCTGGAGGGCGCCACCAACTCGCGTCAGGGACCATGACGCGCGAGACAAGACCCTTATTAGTACACGGTCATTGTGTCGGCTGCTGGGCAACACCCTGCGCGGGGACGACGACGCAACACACTCACCCACGCATAAGTCACCACCTTGTTCTAGATATTGGCGCTTGCCTCAATCACTTAGTCGGGACTTGGGGGAATTTCCTGTTCTCCCACCGTGCTTGTAGCTCTCCTCTACAGGAACCACCAGTGCAAGTTAAGACAAGTGCTTGCACCCTGCTGGACGTACGGCCGTGTGGCCGGAACCAGGATAAACTCCTGTATAGTCGTGTCATCTTAGCCGCACCGACCATCGAGGAGCTTATCTCAATGTAAATCACTAGTCGGTGTCGGTGCTAATCCGGACACCGTCAATTAGGAATATTAAATATGAACTGATTATAAAACTAATTATATGAATGGACTGGAAATAGCGAGAAGAATCTATTAAGCCTAATTAATCTGTCATTAAAGATTGGTTACTGTAGCATGACATTGTCTAATCATGACATAACTAGGCTCGTTAAATTCGTCTCGAAAATTAATTTATGGGTTCTGTCATTAATCCACATTTAATACTCCTAATTTATATCCGAAGGTTGATGTGACGGGTAGTTGGTAAACTTTTGGAAACTAAACACCGCTTAACACTAAATGAATTGTTTCAATCAAAGATGTTAAATGTGTCTTTTTCATTGGTATTGCAGGGATATAGTTGCTCAAGCTCAGATTAGTCTCCTCAAGAACATGGCTTGGCTCGCTATCGTCGGGGTCGATCTCGCTGGACGTTACCTTAGGGCAAAGGCAGACTCGAAGGCAGTGCACTCTCCCCATGATGATGATGATGATTGTAGGGCCTCTTACTTTTGGCGCTTGATGCCAAAAGGGAGTGAGCTCACTATTTGCTGTGGGAAGATGTGTGATGTGCAGCTCTTTATCCATCTGTTTATCTTAGTTTGTGGGCATGTAAGAACTATGTGGTGGTGTGATGGATTGGTGTGTACCAAATGAGAACATTAATTTGAAAGACTTAATTTATGGTACTCTTTATGTTATCTTTATGTGATGCTTATGGTTGGTTGATGATTTGTTATTTCTCACTTGATGTTTGTATAACATGTCATATGCATCACGATTATTCTCATCACATTTTTGCACTTTGGTGTATGCAAAGATTTAGGGGGAGCTATTTTTAAATGTGTGCAAAAGGCATCTGAGGCCTCTTTTGTTGTTGATGCACATATTTAGGGGAGCTCATCTCATAATTGTTGGATATACAGATTTCTTTCTATTTAACTAAGTTGTGCTGTCATCAATCACTAAAAAGTAAAGTAGTCATGTTTTAATTAGTTGGCGTCTGCTGTTCTTTCCTGTTTTTGGCTGTTACTTTCTAGAAATTTTGTTTTGGCTCTACTATTGTTTAGACGAAAATGTGGATGAAAGTGAGAAGGGGTTATCTCAGCGTTCCATTCGGGGCGAGGCCAATAGGGTATCGATTCCAAAACAAGATGGCGATGTCTATCTCGTTTGTTGGGCGGCACAGACCCTATCAAGAATCTGACCTATTTTTAGCCCGATCTGCACCGCACAAGTGCGGTCCAACGGTTGGAAAGACCCCAAGGGTGGTGAACGTATTTGCATGCTGAACAGTATCGATTATTTGAGTCCGAAGATGGTTTCAAATGTAAAAACTTTGAGCTACAAAATTGTAGATGTCATCGAAAGCTACAATTTTCATATAAAATTTACCTCATCCGAGTTAAAAAAAGTTACAATTTTTTGAAAAACAGACGGTACCTCTCCCACGGTGGTTGCAGGTGCTACAGTACACCCGGCACGGGTATTGTAGCAACCGCGGTACCTACCGCCATACCCCACGACAGTAGGGGTATAAATTTAAGAAGCATTTATTTTTGCAAAATTGAGGTGAAAAAATGTAAAAAAAAATCACCAGGAAAGTGGTTGCAAACTTGCAATAGATATAGGCAATTAAACAGGAAATAAACATAATATGCAAAAAAAGAAGAAGAAGAAGAAGCATTATCGGTCCTTAACTGATCCTTGGCAGTTTCAGAGTAAAAGCCATTTTCACGATGCTCTCGTCTTGATATAAATATGTTAAAACAGTGTGTGCCAAAAGATGGACTATCATCCAAACAGCTTCTTGGATTGTATATGACATAGAAGATACAGTATGGAAACCTTGAAAGGTCACAACCAAATACAATAAACAAAAATTATTGTCCATCTCCAAGGCCAGTTGTGAAGAAACTGAATTTAGAAGAGCTTTCGGTTCCAGCGAGTTCAAGAAGACATTCTGTTGATCATATTTATTTCCCGATTGATGCTTCTATCAACGAACTCAACAGCATCGCTGCCTTTTATGTTCTCTTACTCGATGTGGATGAGAAATCATGGGCTGCCACATGCCTGCTTTCCGAAGCAGACGAGATATTTGAACACATTATTGCAATACTGCTAGAGTAATATTCCTAGTCAGGAAAGTTGGTTGTAGTGGTATGTATAGGCATCCTTGGCGGTTTCAGAGTAAAAATGCTTCAGGAAAAGCCATTCACGATGCTCTTGACAAAAGATGAACTACCATCCCAAACAGCTTCTTGGATTGTATATCACATAGAAGATACAGTATGGAAACATTGAAAGGTCTGCACGAGAACCAAATACAATAAACACAAATTATGGTCCATCAACAAAAAAGCCCCCTCCAGCCGCTCTTTTTAGTTGCTTGTGTCTGCCATCTAAAATAGACTGCTGGTCGTTTTCAATCCTCAGTTTTCGCCTTTTCTAGCTTCTGTAATAGACGACAGTAGAAGTTACCATTCAGCCCAGAAGAATGTGCATAGCAAAAACACAGTTAACAACAGAGTGCAACCTGTTTAAGGAACAAGAATAAAGGAGGTGCTACCACAGGAGTTCAGAGTATAGATAGATAATACAAGCCATAGCTACGGTAACCCAAAATTATTACTTAGATTCTACACTCTTATGTAAATGCACAATGTTAATCTAGCACCCATGGGTTTAGCAAACAGCAAGGCAAGTATCTGGCATTACCCAATAATTTGTTTGAATGCTATACTGGAGTTAAATAGTTAAATAGAGAGCTCCATATCCCATGTAACCAATATCAGAACACAGAATGCTACCCAGTGTTTATATTTGTCAAGAATAACAATTTCTTTGTTAACAAGCTGAAACCATACCCAGCATATAGCATGACTTCTGCATTTGATAACTGATCAATCACACAGAAGTTTACCTATGCTAATATCACTAAAAAGGGACTTGTGAATCTTATATGGAGAATTCCTTTTCTAAGGTCCACAGAAATGCAAGCATATGATCCCCAAAATTTATGATCACTTCAATGAAAAAGTGCATCAAGTTCTCAACGAACCAAAAATATATATTCCAAATAAGTTGTAGCCTGAAATCAGGCATGCTATTCACATTCCAGGTGCGATGAGGATTGAAGATGGTCCGGATGCTGGTTTTGACATGATAAAGAACATCATTTTACTTTGCACCACACACTTCATACCTAACCTTGATACTGGTTCTAACAACGATTACTTGTTCAGGAAACAGGTAGCAAATATATACATACACCAAATAGAATCATAGAATTATCATGTTAACACTTGCAAAGCACAGGAATGCAGTTACTTTCCATCCACTGTATTGATAACAAGACTCACGTGACCGCACTCACATAGCCACCCATCATTGCTAATTTGAAAGAGTGCGGCCAAATTCTTCATAATAGACATCAACTTGGTCACTAATCAACGCAGACGTGATTTTGACATTGTACCATGAGAATCTAGAAGTAATCACCTTGTTATTTTACACTAGAGTATACAAAACATCCTATTCTAAACAACAAAGATATTTAACACGAGTAGGCAGTTTCACCACCACAGTGCCACCAAACATTCAATGGCACATTACAGTTCATACCCAAGAAAACAGAGTGCTACGTAAACTTATTTGAGAAATGGAATAATTTTCAAACAAACTATCAAAACATCATCGCAAAACTGGCCCGACGCGCCCGGGAAGACGGCCACTTGGCACCCGCTCAGAATTCAAAGTCGCAACAGCAGCGTCGATCTAGCCAGCCACGGAACAACAACCCAAGCGACGCAGACGCAGCAAACAAAACACCGGGACAGCATACTCACGCCGCCACGCCCACGCGTCGTCGCTAATTGCATAAGCCCGGTCGAATTCGGCGCTAGAATTCAGCGAATCGGTCGGAGAGGAGTAGAGTCGAGGGATCCGATGGGGAGAGATAGAGAGGGCGGCGGCGGGATGGGGGGGTGGTTTCGCTTACCGATTGCTCGGAGTGCCACGAGAGGCCGCGGTAGACGTTGACGGAGAAGGTGCCGGCGAGGTAGAGCGTGGCGACGCCCAGTCCCGCCGTCAGCGCCTTGAACGCCAGGTCGCCCACCGCCGCCATCGCGCGCGCCGCTTTCTCCTTCCTTCGTCGGCGCAAGGAGGAGCAGCAGCAAACAAAACCCTCGCCTGCGGAATGGGGGATTTCTCAGCCAGCTGTCGACCGACTCTGACTGAGAAAGGAACGGAAAAGCGGTAGATGGGCCTGGGCCAGCGAGCGGCCCGGCCCGTGTAGATCCCCCCCCTCTCTCTCTCTCCTATCCGTCCGTGACGGTCTGTGGTGGCGCGTGGACGACCATGCTTGACTTGACACGTCAGACGAAGGGGCCCGATCCAACATGTGTTACATGTCCCGTTCGAGAAGAAGAAAAGTAGACAAAAGTTTTGTCTATTTTTTTCAGAATTTTTGTTCGTAAAGTTTTGCTTCAAAAAAAAACTTCTGCAATTTTCTTCTTGCTAAAGTTTTTTAAAAACTTCTGTCCCCAATTTCTCCTTCAAACTTTATGTTTTCCATAAGTTTTTCTTCAAAAAATTGTCTCCGAATTTTTGTTGATAAGTTGTTCCAAAACTTTTGTCAAAAAAATTTGTCTAACATTTTAAAAAGTTTCCCTAAATGTTTCTTTCAAAGTTTTCCCAAAAAAAGTTCCTTGAATTTTCATCTCTATTTTTCTATATCTGTTTTCTAAAAAAAACTTTTTCTCTCTGGTGCTTTTCTCTGTGTTCGGTTTTTCCTTCGATTCTTCGTAAATTTGAGTCGCCCACCAAGAGATCCTCAAATTTCAAATCGAGGTCCACTGATCTCACACCACCAAGTTTGTAGACTAGGCACCACACCACACCACTGTAAAAACTAACAAGTGGTTTCCAATCATATCATTATCAATTTATCAATTACCATTACCGACCTTACTCTAGAAATTCATGACACATATCCATAACTTTAAACAATTAATAATTCACTTCTTCGCCTATCTTTTTTAAGAAAGTTTTGAACACAAGATGTCACACCCGATTTTACAAGGAAAACCGAATGCATCTCACGTGTGCTCCAGGATCATTTTACACACACATGATAGACAAAACGAGTGTAATACCATTGCAGTAATAAATTGTTCAAGAGTTAAACCAGTACAATATCCATTATTACATCCAGAGAGGTGGACTCGAAGGTCCGAACACAATGATAACTAAGCGACGAGCTGCTCCATCTTTGACTTCCACAGGCATGATGACCGGGGGATCTACATGCCCTAGAACTCCTCGTAGTCACTCCAGTACTCGTCCTCGCCTCCGACGTTCTCCTCTGAGCAGCGGTAGGCAAGGGTGAGCACACTTATGGTTGGTGCTCAGCAAGTGAGGGAAACAATGCAAGGCTATCAAGGATAGGTTATGGTTCACAGCGGTAAGCATTTTATAAGTTGGTCAAGTTTTATTAGCAAGCACCTAATTACTAGGTGTAAGTATATACCAACCCGCTTATCATTAAAAGAAACCTCAAACCAAACCACAAACCTATGATTTGCATTAATCTTCAAGTTCATTAATCATGTGAGGGTCCAAGCCGCTCATGACCGTGAGCACGGCTGATCGATCAGTTTTACACTCTGCAGAGGTTGTACACTTTACCCACGCTTCGTGTTCCCCATCCTCGCCCGGTTAGCTAGACCCTTAAACACTTCCAAGGTGAGTGGCTAGGGACCCTTAAACACTTCCAAGGTGAGTGGCTAGGGGTCCACTACGAAGCCTTTACAAAGGAAAGAAGAGAAACCAACGACTCGCAATAGTTACGGCCAGGGGCGGACCATAACCCTCCCTAGTGGTCGGCACCTTAGCCAAGGCGCTACCCCAAAAGAACCGGCTATACCCCTACAACCCCGAGACCCCCGTGCCCCTCTCGGAAATGAGCTATCGCTAACCCACTCTCCTAATTACTTGGCTAAGCCGAGCCATGTGGACCGTGGTTGTACTTGTTGTCTTGGGTGCTTCTCCATGTTCCGATTATAAATCAAGTTATCTTGTTTAAGCACAAAGCACATTATATAAACGAAACCGAGATGTATAACATAAACAAAGCATAACCAAACTCATGTAAAGCAAACTAAGCATTTATCTACCCAAGCATTTGTTAAACGGGGTTGATCAAGGTAATGAGATAAAATATCTAGTCAAGTCCTTATCTAGGTGTTTGCCCATCGGGTTTATGCATAGCAACAAGAATAGTAAACTTTGTTTAACATGCGGTGACATAGGTTCAAAAAGATAATGCGAAGGGGAAAGCCACTTGCCTTCCTCTACAAGCCGGGTGAAATCTTCCTCGAAAACGGGCTCTTCCCGATCACCTCCGATAGGGAGCTCGGACGAAACGAGCACGATATCTACGAGTCAAACATGAACAACAAACAATAAATAAACAGTACAGCAAACAGTAACAAAACTGGTAAATTTGCTGTTTAAATGATTCTACTCGTCGAGACGATCATTTCGGTATATAGAACGCTAAAAACGAAGTTAAAACGAGAAAGATATGATTAAAACAAGTTACGGGGACACGGTCTCGCAAGAAAACTAAGTTTACGGGGCTTTTATAAATAAAATCGGGGGCTAAAACAGAATTATATATAAAAACGAGAGGGGCTTATATGCTAAAAGGGGTGAAAAGGACCTCGATAAAGGATTTTAGGTTAGACGGGGGCTAGATCGTAAAATTCGGGACCTAACCGTAAAGATCTTGAAAGGTGGAAGGACCGGCTTGTGAATCAGTAAAAGCTCGGGGACTCTTAATCAAAACGACCAGGACCAAAGCACCGTGGATCTCGGATCTAACGGCCGACGACGCGTGCGCGCGCCGTGGACCGCACCGTGCGCCGGTGCACGGTTCCACGGTGGACCGGCCGTTTAAAGCGAAGGGGTACGCGATCCCGGCCATCCGCGCGAGATCGAACGGCCCCGGACGTGTGCGTGCGGGATGTGGCGGCGGTGTCGCCGGAGTGCGGCGGCGCGCGGCGGGAGCTCGCCGGCGTTGGCCCCGGCCGGCGTTCCCGGCCACCAATCCAACCACGGGTTGGTGCAAAATGATGCGGGGACGCTTGCGCACGTGACATGGGGGTTTATGGGAGCGATTGTGCCTCACCGGCGGCCGACACGGAAGGGGGCGGAGCGGCCGCTCCGGCGAGCTCGCGGGGGATGCCGTTGTGCACGAAAAGAAGGGAAATTGGGTGGGGAATATTGCTCACGGTTCAAAGGTGAAGCGGCGAACTCAAGGGTGAAGAAGATTCAACGGCGGCGAAGCTTGGCAACGGCGGCGGCGGGTCGGGCGGCGCTCCGCGTGGTCGAGGTGCGGCGCCCACGGGCTCGGGGACGGGAACCCGCAGCCCCAATTGAGCTTGATGAGCCCCCGGTGAACCCGAAGAGAAGAAAAGGGAGGCGGCGGAGGTGGTCCATCACCGGCGGCGACGTTTGCACGGCGGCGGCGGGACTCCGAGGCGGCGGCGCCGGGGGAATGGGGCTCGAGCAAGCGAGTGGGTGTCTTTGGGAAGGCAAAGGGAGGCGCAGCGATCGAGCACGGGTTTAAATAGGGCCGCAGGAAGGAAGGCGAGGGGAGGCGAGCGGGCTCGGCGGCGGCGCTTGTCATTGATGGCCGCGGCCATCACGGCTCGGTGCAAGGAAAGGGGAAACGGCCCCACTTGAACGAGGACGATTAATTGCCTTAATTGGCAAGCCCGAGGAGTAGGGAAAGGAAGGGGAGAAGGCGGGGCGCGGCGGGATCCTGCGGCTGCGGCGGCAGGCCGGCGAGGCAGGGGGAAGAAGAAAGGAAGGGGGGAGAGGGAGAGGGCCGACGAGTGGGGCCCGTGTGTCGGCGACGCGAAAAGAAAAAGAAAAAGAAAGGGGACGCGGGCCGGTGCGGGGTGAGTTAAGTGGGCGGCGGGCTGGGCCGGGCCGAAAGGAGAGAAGGGTAAAGTTTTTCTTTTTTTTTCTTTTCTTTTTCAAACTTCTTTTAAAGCCACTATTTCTTTTCAAATTCAAATCAAAGCTCTTTCAAACTTTTCTCAAAAATTTATAGACTTTTTAGAAACCACACAAGCAACCAAAACCATGCAAGGCAACCGATGATGCACAATCACTTGTTGTCTCTATGTTTATTAAATTATGTTTAATATTTTAGAGCTCAATTTAAATGGCAATTTAAATTCTTTAAATCCTTAAGACTAATTTAAGTTGCTAGATGATTTTAGTGATGGAATTTTAGGGTGTCACAACAACCAATTCTTATTACAGTTTCTTCAAATAACAACTCTTAAACCAAAACTCTCAAAGAGCAAACTAAACAAAGGTGCAACTAATTAAACGTCAATCCTCTTAAAAGACGACCGGCCGTGCTTTGCGAAGATCTCCAAAGCTGTGGTCTCCAAGATGTGACACGCCCACTTTGTTTGTTGTGCTTCTTTTGCATCGTGCTCCGGAAACGTGTCCAGTAAGTTGCCCTGAAAATAACATGCAAATAGAAGTAAAATCTTTTTTTTATCAAATGTCACATCAATGCTACACAACCAAATAGACAAAAAAATTGTACTTGTTCCCACACAATTTTGAGAGCATGTTGTGTGCATGTTGGTCTACTTGATTGAGCCACACTCCAGATAAATCAGCTATGTCTTTAGGGGGGTCGCAAACCAAATGTTATGGTAAAGATTCTCCAAACGAACCTTGCAACGTGACAATTAAATAACAAATGTTAGATAGTTTCGTTATTGTCAGAAAAAAAACAACATCGGTAATCCCTTTTCCAATGTCTTTATACCCTTTCAACAAGAACCACATGAAACTCTTGATTCGTAGCGGTAATTTTAATTTCCATAATGCTTTGTTGTAAAGATTATTTGGTTCACCAGTTTTTGTCACTGGAGGCTACTTGTTCACCTCTCTTACCCATCATAATCTTTCTTTCCCGAATCCCATCTAGTACTCCTTTTCCGATGAAACACTTGGTAGTGCCGTGCATTCCTTTTGTGGTCGCATACCATAGGAGTATCTCGTATTAGAGCACCAATGTTGGAGTAATGTTCTGGTTAGAGCGACTTGTTTTTTTAGATTTGTGTCACAAAATCTTGGGTTTTGGTGACATGGCAGATTAGACTCTGCTCATGAAGAACACTTTTAAAATGCACTAGATCTGTTGGGAGTAGTGGCGACTGTGGCGTATAGTGCACGTTAATTCAAAATATCATCATGAAAAGAATGTGTAAGATAATAAATTATCTCGCAGTGTCTCACATCAGTCACATGACCGACAGAAGAATCTCCGGATCTCAATTAACCGAGGACAGAAGATTATTCCAGCCGAGCGAGAACCGCTACTAGTGCCCCGACGGTAAGTGGATTAGTGGTGTGCCCTACTTGCAAAGGTGCTACTATTTCTGATTCCTGACGTAGTATTTTATCTCATGATAAATTAGCCGTATAGTTAACAAAAAAAAAAATCGTTTTCAGATCAACCGCGCAAAGAGCATACCACGGTAACAACTAACAGGTGGTTTCTAACCATATCATCACCATTATTGACACTACTCTAGAAATGCACATCATCACCATGACAGAAATTGTGTAAATTAAGGGCACGTACAACGCGCGGCTGCAAGCCGTCTGCGAGCCGGCCTTTTTACAGAAACCACCCCGCCTCGGGCTAGCGACGCCGCTGCCGTCGTCTCGCGAAAGGGCGACGGGGGCTCGTGCTCCCAGGTCATATCGACGAGCCCGGCACCGTTGTATGCTCGGTAGACGGCGAAAATCAATCCCGTGCGGGGCCGTGCAGAATATGGCGCCAAGAAACAATCCAGACGCGAGAACTAGAGGGGAGACGGTGCCCGCAGCTCCGGAGAGGGACGCCAGCGGAGGAGTAGTAGAGGAGGAGCCGCGTGCCCCAATGGCTCACCGACGGAGGAGGATCAGGCGAGGGGGCGCGCCCGTTGCGCTCGCTTCGGATTCGCCCCTGCACCGGCCCGGATCGACCTCTGCGTCGAGCTCCGGATTGTACAAGTTGTCTATTTACCCATCTATGGCTGCATGGGAGTATTTGATTTGAGCTCACTGCTCACATGGCCGACAGAAGAATCTCCGAACCCTCAATTAACTAAGCACCATCAGACAGACTGAAATTTACTCCAGCCGAGAACCGAACCGAG
The DNA here is from genome assembly GCA_947561735.1 of Cenchrus americanus. Lineage (NCBI taxonomy): Eukaryota > Viridiplantae > Streptophyta > Magnoliopsida > Poales > Poaceae > Cenchrus > Cenchrus americanus. The sequence continues at coordinate 2,298,847 of OX387240.1, read as the reverse complement.
AACGAACCACTCCACAGAGGACAGAGCCATGACGACACCGCCGGCGCCAGCCATGGCCGCGGAGAGCAACGGTGCAGCCGCGGTCCACGGCGGACGACATCGCCGCCGCCACGTGCTCATCTTCCCGCTCCCGTTACAGGGGCACATCAACCCCATGTTCCGGCTCGCCGGCATCCTCCACGCCCGCGGCTTCGACATCACCGTCTTCCACACCCACTTCAACGCCCCGGACCCGGCGCGCCACCCGCACTACCGCTTCGTCCCCGTCCCCGACGGAACGTCCGGCCCGGCGACCGCCGGCATCAAGGACATCGTAGCGCATTTCGTCTCGATCGGCGGCGCGTGCGAGGACGCCTTCCGGGACCGGCTCGCCGCCGTCCTGGAGGAGTATTCAAGGGACGCCGTCGCGTGCCTCGTCGCCGACGCGCACCTGCTGCCGATTTTCCAGGCGGCCGGTTGTCTCGGCGTGCCCACGCTGGCGCTGCGCACCGGCAGCGCGGTCTCCTTCGCGTGCTTCATCGCCTACCCGATGCTATGCGAGAAAGGCTACCTCCCAGTGCAAGGCACGCCCTCTTCTTCGACTCCATGTTTGTAGTAGCCTACCGAGCTCGATCATGCCCACGTGTTCCAAGGATCGACAGCGTGCTCGTGTTTTGTCACTGCAGATTCACAGCTCGACACGCCGGTGGTGGAGCTGCCGCCGTACCGAGTGCGCGACCTGATGCACATCGGCAAGGACGGCCACGAGGTTCTGAGCGAGATGATGGCGCGCGCCGTGGTGGCGGTGAAGGCCTCGTCGGGCCTCATACTCAACACGTTCGACGCGCTCGAGCGCCGCGAGCTGGAGGGCCTCCGGCGAGACCTCGCCGTGCCGGTGTTCGACATCGGGCCGCTCCACAAGTTCTCCCCCGCCGGCGACAGCAGCCTGCTGAGCCAGGACCGGAGCTGCCTGGAGTGGCTTGACAGGTGGCCGCCGGAGTCGGTGCTCTACGTGAGTTTTGGCAGCCTGGCCTGCATGAGCTGGCAGGACCTGGAGGAGACGGCGTGGGGCATCGCCGGCAGCGGCGTGCCGTTCATCTGGGTGGTCCGGCCGGGGCTTGTCCGCGGGTGCGCGGAGCATCATCTGCCGGATGGTTTCGAGGCCGCGACGCGCGGACGCGGGATGGTGGTGGCGTGGGCGCCGCAGGAGGAGGTGCTGCGCCACCGCGCCGTGGGCGGGTTCTGGACGCACAACGGCTGGAACTCGACGACGGAGAGCGTCTGCGAGGGGGTGCCGATGCTGTGCCGCCCCTACTTCGGCGACCAGATGGGGAACGCCAGGTACGTGGAGCACGTGTGGAGGGTGGGATTTGAGGTGGCCGGCGAGCTCGAGAGGGGAAGCGTCGAGGCCACCATCCGCCGGCTCATGACGAGCAGGGACGGCGCCGAGATGAGGGCGCGGGCCGGCGAGCTGAGGAAAGCGGCGGCAGAGTGCACCGGCAAGGGCGGCTCGTCGTGCCTGGCCATTGATAAGCTGGTTCAACACATCATGTCCCTGTAAATGGAGGATCTGGTTCAGCTGTACACTGATGCGCATTTGTATTGTTCTCAATTTTCAGTCTTCAAACTTTCAACTCTGCTTCAAGTTTCATGGAATGTCTGCAACCCATTTCTCTTACCTTGAAATTCGGATGAGTTCGTTGTGATGTACCACATGACACGATAACTTTTTCTTCCGAACAAACACGACGCGATAACTGGAAAAAATTAAACTCGCGTTCCCAATGTACCATCACCTCTATTGCCATCGCGCGTCGTCTGTGAGTGAGGTGGCGCCGTGGTGGTAGACTTCCCTACTCCAAGATCCTGAGTGGCTACGGAGAGACATCCATCAGTCGCAGGCGCGGAACAATTTTAGCACACGCAGACGATCGAGCATCTTACTTTACTTTAGGGTGTTTGAATCCTTAGTCACCTGACTAGAGTTTAGTTTAACTAAAATTTTTTAGTCAGCCCCTGTTTGGGTGGTGACTAAATTTAGTCAGTATTAATTGTTGTTAACATTAAATTGTTCTTTCTCTCTCCTTTCTCTCTCCTCTCATATCTCTTGTTGGGTCCACATAATTAATGGAAGGAGCAATTAATTAGGTAAGAGAGGAGGTTTTAGTCACTAGAAGTTGGGTGAGGGATGACTAGAGACTAAACTAGTTTTAGTCACCCTTTAGTCAGGGGTGTTTGGAGATTTAGTCACTTTGATGACTAAAATTAGTCTTTAGTCACCAATGGATCCAAACACCCTCTTAGCGTCTTTGGGGCTAGGCTACCAAACGGCCGATCAGGTCGCTGTCGTCACAAGATCAGCCAGGAAGGGACCCCGATTACGGGAATCATATATCTTCTCTGCTCCTAAAAAGTAAGAATTGAGAAAAAAAAGTGGTAACACTCTAACCGCGGTGATTCTGCCTCCCTCGCGAGTCTGCCCATCCGCGCCTCCCCCGCCTGATATCGCGCCCCCCCCCCCCCCAACCGCCCGTGCGCTGTGAAAAAAAGGCCCCCACCCCCCACCCCCCACCCCCACCCCGGCAACCCCTCGTGTTGGCCTGATTTCGCGCCGCCGCCGACATCCCCCCCTCTCCGTCGTCGGGATCCTCGCCATCCTCCCTTCTCTCAGCCCACGCCCTCATCTCCTCCTTCACTCTCCTCCGAGTGCCCCTCCCAAACCCTACCCTAACTTGCCTCGCACGCGGCGGCAGCAGCGCTCCCCGCCCTCATGTCCATGGGCCGACCACCGGCCAGGCGACAAGGGAGCGGCGCGCATGGGGAGCAGCGAGGCGGCGGGCGCGTGTGGGGGGGAGAAGAAGGCGGCGTCGCCCCTCTTCATCTCCGGATTGCCGCCGCCGCGCCTCCTCCGCCACCGTCTGCGTCTCCAGATCGGTGCCTCCTCCGCCTCCATCGGTCGGCACTAGATCCGGCGGTAGGAACTGCCAGGGCGGGCCAATGGCGGTAAGCGCGTGGGGGAGAAGAAGGCCGTGTCGCCCCTCTGCGTCTCCGGTTTGACGCTGTCGCCTCGCCGCCCGGTCGGCACTGTCTGCATCCGCGCCATTCCTTACGAACCCCTAGGCGTGATCCTCATCATGTCCGTGTTCCTTTTTGCCTGTTCTTGTCTATTTCCCATCATCTTAATCATGAGATCCTCATCGTGCCCGCGTTCCATTTTGCCTATTCCTGTCAATTTCCCTTCATCTTAATCCATCCTGTAGTACCTCCGGTCATGCGTACCCGTATGTTCATAATGTCGTGTTAACTCTATAGTCCTTAAACTCGCTAAATAAGAGTGCAAACTCATACTGTATCTTGGGGACTTTGGGAATTTGGAACACTGGGTTCGGTTGGATTTTGTTGATCCAATGTGTGATCTGTCCTTAACATTGTTTATGTATCCAGGTGTGGAGTATGAGTACAAGGCACCAAACCTTCCCATGCACAAGCAGTCTGATCCAGGTGGGTTGGTAGTTGGTACTACTCTACAACTGCATGTTTGTGTTTGTATATTTTTCACCATCCCTCAAACACATAAGTTTTTTAATACATTTATAGAGTCTTTTCTCTTCCATTGAAATTTTGCTAGCATCCTTGACACGAATTTCACTGGCTTCTTTTTACGAGCTAATAGATGTTATTTTGTTAGGATAGATCAAATGCATTTCTGTTTTAAAAAACGGGTAGGATGAGTTCTAAATGTATGTGTGGGACAAGTGACCAATTTGTCTTGTACCTCTTGCGTTTCTGCTTTAGAAAAAGTAGTAGGATTAGTTCTGAATCTATGAGGCAACTGACCAATTTGTCCTGTACCTTTTGCATTTCTGTGTTAGTAAGGGAGTAGAGCAGGCCTTTTCTATTGTAACTGCTGCTTCTCCATTCTTATACACTATATGGGAAAATAACAGTGTTGTTTTATTTGCATTCACAAATCACACAACAGCCCGGAATTATTGGCTTGTAGAGACAATTGTCTTATGCACTTTCTAGCTACTAAAATGTGGGGTAAATTTTGTTTGTTCATCCATATGAGATACTTGTATTCTAAATTTTTAAGCTTATTGTATAATTAATTAATTGCCAGTTATCTATTCCATAGCCTAGAAAATTTAATACTTCGTCAACGAAACTATATCATTTCTCCCTATGCTTACTATATTATTTGACAGGAAAGAATTGATTTATTTACTACACTTATTTATATGTAAGATATGATGTATGATCAAGAATCTCATTATGTATGTGTTAATCTCCTGTCAAAATGTCTTTGATGCAGAGTTAGCTATATGTTTCTTATTTTCATGCTAAATATTTTTTTGGCAATTTACATGTAGAAGGAAATAGTGGGTGATGAAAGCAAGTGATTTGCAAACTTTGTGTGGTCCATATGACAGAGAAAGGAGCAAGAGAAGCAGAAAGTGCATGTTCACTTTGTGACGCCCCAGTTTTCTAATTAACGTTATTAACGCTAATGACCAGGTCAACCGGTCAAACACCGGTCAAACCTAGGTCAACCTGGGCCGTCACCCGAAAACCTCGCCATTGAACCCTATTGGACCCCTTGACCGAGCCTACACACACCCGTAGTCAACTCGTGGTCAAAGACACGGTCAAACCCCGCTTAACCGTTGACGTCGGCGAATGTCGTCCGGAACTTTTGCCGCGTTCTCCAAAACTCACCTAAACACTTCAAAATCTACCTTTATGAAAGTTGTCCATCTTGTTGAGGGACACAACTTTCATGTAGATTGGCATTTCAAATTTTGGGTGGAAAATTGTGAAAAACCCCTTGCAAGATAGATGTTCCTGTTTTCCGAACGGTGCTGACATTCCAAGTTGGCACGGCGTTCCTGCAAAATCCGTAGAGAAAAACACCCTAGAGCCTTTGTAAAAGTTGTGGAGGGTACTTAGATCTACAACTTTCCTGTTGACCGCATTGTGCATTTCTATTTCAAAATCAGGAGAAAATCGTGGTCAAACAAGGGCACAGTGAAACAATTTGCTGCCGGAACGCGACGTCGCGACGGCCGGTGCGCGGGCGCGCCCGCGCGCGCGTACCACCGCCTCGGCGTCCGGCCGCCCGCGCCTTCCCGAGGCCGCGCCTTCCCAAGGCCGGGAACACTCCGAGGCGCCTTGAAGTCGCCCCCGTGCCACGTGTCGCGTCTTCCCTCGCCGGTCGGCCACGCCATCAGAACCGTCGGTCCGCTCCATGCTGCGTTGCCCGCGCTGCTTATGGCGTGCTGCCCGCGGTCAGACACTCCCCTTCGCTCTTCTCTGCGTTGCCAGGAGGGCGCGCAGCTGCTATATAAGGGTGGCACTGCAGGCGTCCCCGCGAGCCTGCCGTGCCACGGCCGAGCGGCTCCGCCGTGTCGCCATGGGCGCCGCCGGGCGAGCCCTCGTCCTTGCTCAATCCCCCAGTCGCTTGACCTTCCCAGCACCTCGCCTAGGTCCCATAGGGGCTCAAAGCACCACGCATTGCTCGGCCCGTCCCTTCTCCTCGCCGGGATGCAGGCCGCAGCGGCCGCCACCGCCGGCCGCCGCGCACGCCGCCGCCCGAGCCGTTTCCACCCCGTCCAGTGCCCCAAACCGAACCCTTAGGACCCCTAGATCGCTCCCCTACCCTCCCCGGCCGGACTCCGGCGAGGCTTCGCCGGAATTTCACCGGAACCGCCGCTGCACCGCGCCCAGGGACCACATTGCGAAAACAGAAATCTTCCCAGGGACCCTGCTGCAAAAGTGCAACTCCAATAGTAAAAGTGAGTTGCTGTTTCTTGTAAATTGCGTAGAAAATCACAGCAAATTCAGAAACATGTGAAACCAATTTTGTTGGATTGTGGTGAATTATTCTACAACTTTTCTTATTCTGGCCTGAGCTAATTCCTTTTAGTTTTTGCATGAAAAATACAAATGTGAAAACCCTAGATCTGCAATATCTCAAAAACTATAAATCCTCTGTAGCTAATTTTTGGATATGTTGTGTGTTAGGTCATTACTAGATCCTATGCCAAAAATTGCACAAAGTTATAATGTAAATCGTTTTATAAAAATGTTTTTCTATTGCAGGAAGATCTGCATAAGTGATTTTTCATGTTAAATATATTCATGTTCTTGAGCCCAACTTGTGCACACTGTCTTGTTATGTCAAAAGGCACCTCTTGTGAATTAATCATGATTTTTGGATTAACATAAATAATTATTCTTGATTTATGCATGTTTTCCTTTGTAAATTAATAAACCAAGTTCAGTAAGTATTCCATGTGAACATGCTGGCTTTTTAGACTTGTTTAGGACCAGAGAGCATGCACAAGAAAGTTTGGATCATTTTGAGGCTTATTTATTTTTATATGCATTTACTTTGAATCACTAGCTAGTCTTTGTTATTTTCAACAATAATTAATTTCCTAGCATCCAACACTTACATGTGGGTCCAATGGACCAGTATAGGTGCTAGTAGGCTTAAGAAACACTACTTTAATTTTTGGTAATTTAATTGCTTAATAAAAAGCCTAAAACCCTTTTTAATATTAAAGGGAAATTAATTAAAGAAAACCCCTTATTTAATTCTTTTTCCTTTTTGAAAAGTATTATGTAATACAATTAAAAGATAATTAATTATCATCACTAATAATAAATTAATTCTTAAATAAAAAGATTAGTTACACTTTATTGGAGAAGATAAAAAGGAAAGTAAGCTTTCACATAAAATGATAAGTATAATAAGAACCTTTATTCAAATGTTTAATAAAGAATTGCATATTGTTCCTTTTTGGGAAGAGTATGCTAAATGTATTCTTATCTAGGTGAATGTGTCCAACTAATGCACCCTATGGTTGTCATTTATTGTTTGTGTTTAATTAAATTAAAATCATCAAATAAATCTTGCACTTGCATCCTCGTGTAGATCTCCCGAACGGTAGCTGTACGCGTGTGCCGGACGGAGGAGACGGAGGAGCTGACGGAGACGTGCACCACGTCGTTGTAGAGCAAGACCTGGACCAAGTCCAGAAGGGCCCAAGGCCAACCTTGCCATCAAAGGCAAGCCCCGGATCATTAACCCTGTTTTGAAATTTATGCAATTATTTTGCTACGATTGTGCATTTACGTTTCAGGAGTTGATTTGAAACCCTAGATGCATGATCCCTAGGTACCTATGCTCTATCACTAGTATGCTAGGTCGATAGCTGCTATGCTATAGGACCGATAGAAGTCGAGTGATGTTCGTCACTCGCGAGATTAGGTTCCTAGATAGGAGTCATAAGATATCCTTAAATGGATTGCTCATGTGGTAAGAGCATGGGATTCGGGCTCCGGTCCAGTGGCTTTCGTGGGCTAAGCTTTTGAACGTACTAAACATATGCCGGGTATAGGACCGGTAAGCCTAGTACCCGATTGACGCGGTAAGGGAACCTTTCCCTACTACACCTGGGGCACTTGTGTCCCCCCCCGCTTGCAACAAAGGTGGTACTGCGTGAGTCCGGACGTTCGTGTGGGAGCGATCCGGTAAAACCTTGTACCAAGGAATGTAGGTTCCGCTCCCGAGCCGAAGATCGACGGGAACGGCCCTGGGAAAGTTGTCCTTGCGGGGGCGGCCTACCGTGTGTTTGGGTTTACCTTGCAAGGTTTAAATCAATCGATTGTCGGCCTCTCACCGTTATCCGAGACTCGCTTAATCAATCGGCCATGATATCCCATAATGATGGAACTCGAGGAATATGGTTGGATGAATTAATTGCTTGCCCAATTCTTGATTGAATTAGTTGGCACACTTAGAAATGGTAATCAACTAGAACTTGTGCTAAAAGATTGAAAGTAAGGATCTACTCTAGCAAATTTGTTGAGCAAAAGAAACTCCACCGGCCAAAAGCCTTTCATGTCTAGAGGTTGGTGATGTAGTCATCATCCGACGGTTAAGTCTTGCTGAGTATTAGTATACTCAGCCTTGCTTTAAAATTGTTGTTGCAGGTGTGATTGACCGGATGGGTGACGACAAGTGACGACATCACGGATGGCCTCATGTGATGTCTACCGTTGCGCTAGTTTATTTTATTTCCGCTGTATTTTCAAACTCTGAACCTTTACTCCATGTCATGAACAATGGTTTGTAATAAAATGTTTAATTCATGTTGTACTCTGGACTCGCCTTCGCGTGAGTTTTAATGCATGTGTCGATCCTCTGTTCGATGTCCAAGTGATTTACCGGGCGTTAACCCGGCAACCAACGACAGGATGATACTTTACTATTGCTTAATGACCAAAGTGGATCGGTCTTAGGCGATAGTACGGTATTTTCCTGGGCGGGTTGTCACAGCTGGTATCAGAGCGACTGCATGCACCAGAGTTTAATTAACAACTCTAATCACATGATTTTCGAATAAAACTTGCCAAGATTGGTTGTGTTTACAAAATGCGTTGGTCCGTTAAGGATAAACTAGACCGAGAGGCCCTAGAGGGAATTTTTGGGTTCTTTCAGGTGGCTTATTAATTTATGGTTTATTTGCTAACTTCCAGCACATTTTACTTTATGTCAGACTTACATTCTTGCACAACCAAACTAGATGAGCCACGTGTTTTATACGTGTGCTGTTCCGCATCACGGGAATTGCGAGGGTTGATGGAGTGATCCATTCCACGGATCCCATCTTCGCGTCTGTTTATGAGTTGTGTGTCGCCACGTGTTTCATACGTGTGCATTCCGCATGTCGCTCATGCGAGGCAAGGATACACTCCATTCAAACGGAGGGTGTCCGAGGTTGGACGCTGTCCATGCGAGCGGCTTAACGCATGGGTGCCGTTTCTATAGTGAACGGTAATGTATGTGGACGCTTTCATGAGTGCTGGCATGAAAGGTTCGTTGTGTTCTGTGATCTTCTGCAGGTACACTAACCACATTCGTAAGTCGCTAAGCAAGTACTGATAGTCTCGACTAGTTATTATAGGGAGAGACGTAATTGTTGCATTGCCACCGGCACTAACTTCGATTTTTGGCTTGATTGCCATGTGAGGTCGGATAGGACGTCTTGCATGCATGTTAAAAATCGAAACAACTAAATGGACCCGAAAAATAAATTTCCATATGCTCTCTAAGGAAGATTTTGCTAGTGTGTGCTTTTTATAAACTAGAGTACCTCTCGTGCTTAGTTGTTATGCTGCCCAAAGTTGTAAAAGTTTGTTCGCTTTGTCTTTGCAGTATGTTCTAGGAGTAACTAAAATAGGTGTGCAAAAAAAATTGCTTCGAATCTAATCTACTTCCTGCTCACAGCAAATCACGGTCATAACTTTTGTCTGTCTCAAGTTATGCTCGGTTTAGTCAACCTCTGTCATGCTGCCTTTCCGGAACCAGATCTAGAACCTTGCCTAATTGAGCAACCTTCCTAGCCTTCTAGCTCAGCCTTTGAGTATCAAAAATTCATCTCCAACCTTGATGATTTACCATCGAAAATTGGGAATTTTCGGAGCTTTGGGTTAAAGTTATAAACTTTTGTTCATAACGGCCAGAACTTCATGTCGTCGTGTATGTGAGCTCGCTTCGAGTTCTGACATACAACTGCGCCTTCGTGCACATGACTACCCAGCAATGCTCAGCCGGAGAAAAGAACTTATGCTATTCTGCTATGTCAGTGGGAATGTCTTGATCTTAGAATTCAATCTCAATGGTGATTCTCCTATCATCATGTCATTTCCGTCGACTTGTATTTTCCTTTCAACCCATTATCCTCAGACATGTTGAAGCACTAGGGTATTCTTCGTATTGATATCCTTGTCCGGGTTACTTCGAACATGCAATCATGAGCTTATTTCCCCGTGGTCTGGCTCACAACCTTTTGAAACATAAATAAATAATTATGTCCCTCCTTGAGCATGCATTTGCATAGCATGTGCATTCGGGAACCTTCGGTGAACTAACGTGCATACGCATGGAGTGTTTTCAATATCTTCCACTCTGTCCTTTGTGTTTGGTGACGTTGTTATCTCATAACTAAAGGTGCCGTGACGGAACCTAGGGCGTCATGTGCACTGCAGCCACATGATTGCCACTAGGAGCGCACTGGTATCTTGGTTGTGAGAATCGCGACTCGCCACGCATACTCCTTCTCAACCTGTGATTGTCTTCTCAATCACTAACTCGTTTCATGGGTAACCGAGTCATGCTAACATGCATCATAAGCACCATACTACCTGAGCACGTGCATCGTGTCTTCATAAACATGTGCATCACATCACTTTTTGAAAAGCATTGCATCGTAGTGGCACGGCCATGCCACCTAAGGTTGCAAACAAAATAACGCGTGAGCAAGATCGTTCGGAAAATCCTATACCAATTTATCTTTCCATACTTTCCGCTTGCATCCGCAAGAAAACTTCGTGCAAAAGCTTTCCATTACTTGTCACCCTTGACTACTCCTATGGGCTAATCTTGAACCGATGGTGATTATGCTCTTGCCCCATAATCCCATCGTGATGCTCCCTCAGAGTAATTCCAGAAAATCCGAGAGGACCACTTCTCTATTTCTCTATCTTGTCCTTGGAATTTCGAATCTCGGGACGAGATTCTTCTTAAGGGGGGTAGGCTGTGACGCCCCAGTTTTCTAATTAACGTCATTAACGCTAATGACCAGGTCAACCGGTCAAACACCGGTCAAACCTAGGTCAACCTGGGCCGTCACCCGAAAACCTCGCCATTGAACCCTATTGGACCCCTTGACCGAGCCTACACACACCCGTAGTCAACTCGTGGTCAAAGACACGGTCAAACCCCGCTTAACCGTTGACGTCGGCGAATGTCGTCCGGAACTTTTGCCGCGTTCTCCAAAATTCACCTAAACACTTCAAAATCTACCTTTATGAAAGTTGTCCATCTTGTTGAGGGACACAACTTTCATGTAGATTGGCATTTCAAATTTTGGGTGGAAAATTGTGAAAAACCCCTTGCAAGACGGATGTTCCCGTTTTCCGCAACGTGCCGACATTCCAAGTTGGCACAGCGTTCCTGCAAAATCCGTAGAGAAAAACACCCTAGAGCCTTTGTAAAAGTTGTAGAGGGTACTTAGATTTACAACTTTCCTGTTGACCGCATTGTGCACTTCTATTTCAAAATCAGGAGAAAATCGTGGTTAGGGCACAGTGAAACAATTTGCTGCCGGAACGCGACGTCGCGACGGCCGGCGGCGCGCGGCGCGCCCGCGCGCGCCGTACCACCGCCTCGGCGTCCGGCCGCCCGCGCCTTCCCGAGGCCGCGCCTTCCCAAGGCCGGGAACACTCCGAGGCGCCTTGAAGTCGCCCCCCTGCCATGTGTCGCGTCTTCCCTCGCCGGTCGGCCACGCCACCAGAACCCTCGGTCCGTTCCATGCTGCGTGCCCGCGCCGCTTATGGCGTGCTGCACGCGGTCAGACACTCCCCTTCGCTCTTCTCTGCGTTGCCAGGAGGGCGCGCAGCTGCTATATAAGGGTGGCATCCCAGGCGTCCCCGCGGGCCTGCCGTGCCACGGCCGAGCGGCTCCGCCGTGTCGCCATGGGCGCCGCCGGCGAGCCCTCGTCCTTGCTCAATCCCCCGGCCGCTTGACCTTCCCGGCACCTCGCCTAGGTCCCATAGGGGCTCAAAGCACCACACATTGCTCGGCCCGTCCCTTCTCCCCTCGCCGGGATGCGGGCCGCGGCCGCCGCCACCGCCGCCCGCCGCGCGCACGCCGCCGCCCGAGCCGTTTCCACCCCGTCCAGTGCCCCAAACCGAACCCTTAGGACCCCTAGATCGCTCCCCTACCCTCCCCGGCCGGTCTCCGGCGAGGCTTCGCCGGAATTTCACCGGAACCGCCGCTGCACCGCGCCCAGGGACCACATTGTGAAAACAGAAATCTTCCCAGGGACCCTGCTGCAAAAGTGCAACTCCAATAGTAAAAGTGAGTTGCTGTTTCTTGTAAATTGCGTAGAAAATCACAGAAAATTCAGAAACATGTGAAACCAATTTTGTTGGATTGTGGTGAATTATTCTACAACTTTTGTTATTCTGGCCTGAGCTAATTCCTTTTAGTTTTTGCATGAAAAATACAAATGTGAAAACCCTAGATCTGCAATATCTCAAAAACTATAAATCCTCTGTAGCTAATTTTTGGATATGTTGTGTGTTAGGTCATGACTAGATCCTATGCCAAACATTGCACAAAGTTATAATGTAAATCGTTTTATAAAAATGTTTTTCTATTGCAGGAAGATCTGCATAAGTGATTTTTCATGTTAAATATATTCATGTTCTTGAGCCCAACTTGTGCACACTGTCTTGTTATGTCAAAAGGCACCTCTTGTGAATTAATCATGATTTTTGGATTAACATAAATAATTATTCTTGATTTATGCATGTTTTCCTTTGTAAATTAATAAACCAAGTTCAGTAAGTATTCCATGTGAACATGCTGGCTTTTTAGACTTGTTTAGGACCAGAGAGCATGCACAAGAAAGTTTGGATCATTTTGAGGCTTATTTATTTTTATATGCATTTACTTTGAATCACTAGCTAGTCTTTGTTATTTTCAACAATAATTAATTTCCTAGCATCCAACACTTACATGTGGGTCCAATGGACCAGTATAGGTGCTAGTAGGCTTAAGAAACACTACTTTAATTTTTGGTAATTTAATTGCTTAATAAAAAGCCTAAAACCCTTTTTAATATTAAAGGGAAATTAATTAAAGAAAAACCCTTATTTAATTCTTTTTCCTTTTTGAAAAGTATTATGTAATACAATTAAAAGATAATTAATTATCATCACTAATAATAAATTAATTCTTAAATAAAAAGATTAGTTACACTTTATTGGAGAAGATAAAAAGGAAAGTAAGCTTTCACATAAAATGATAAGTATAATAAGAACCTTTATTCAAATGTTTAATAAAGAATTGCATATTGTTCCTTTTTGGGAAGAGTATGCTAAATGTATTCTTATCTAGGTGAATGTGTCCAACTAATGCACCCTATGGTCGTCATTTATTGTTTGTGTTTAATTAAATTAAAATCATCAAATAAATCTTGCACTTGCATCCTCGTGTAGATCTCCCGAACGGTAGGCCGTACGCGCGTGTGCGGACGGAGGAGACGGAGGAGGCCGACGGAGACGTGCACCACGTCGTTGTAGAGCAAGACCTGGACCAAGTCCAGAAGGGCCCAAGGCCAACCTTGCCATCAAAGGCAAGCCCCGGATCATTAACCCTGTTTTGAAATTTATGCAATTATTTTGCTACGATTGTGCATTTACGTTTCAGGAGTTGATTTGAAACCCTAGATGCATGATCCCTAGGTACCTATGCTCTATCACTAGTATGCTAGGTCGATAGCTGCTATGCTATAGGACCGATAGAAGTCGAGTGATGTTCGTCACTCGCGAGATTAGGTTCCTAGATAGGAGTCATAAGATATCCTTAAATGGATTGCTCATGTGGTAAGAGCATGGGATTCGGGCTCCGGTCCAGTGGCTTTCGTGGGCTAAGCTTTTGAACGTACTAAACATATGCGGGTATGGGACCCGTAAGCCTAGTACCCGATTGACGCGGTAAGGGAACCTTTCCCTACTACACCCGGGGCACTTGTGTCCCCCCCGCTTGCAACAAGGTGGTACTCGCGTGAGTCCGGACATTCGTGTGGGAGCGATCCAAAAAACCTTGTACCAAGGAATGTAGGTTCCGCTCCCGAGCCGAAGATCGACGGGAACGGCCCGGGAAAGTTGTCCTTGCGGGGGCGACCTACCGTGTGTTTGGGTTTACCTTGCAAGGTTTAAATCAATCGATTGTCGGCCTCTCACCGTTATCCGAGACTCGCTTAATCAATCGGCCATGATATCCCATAATGATGGAACTCGAGGAATATGGTTGGATGAATTAATTGCTTGCCCAATTCTTGATTGAATTAGTTGGCACACTTAGAAATGGTAATCAACTAGAACTTGTGCTAAAAGATTGAAAGTAAGGACCTACTCTTAGCAGTTGTTCAGCAAAAGAAACTCCACCGGCCAAAAGCCTTTCATGTCTAGAGTTTGGTGATGTAGTTATCACCCGACGGTTAAGTCTTGCTGAGTATTAGTATACTCAGCCTTGCTTTAAAATTGTTGTTGCAGGTGTGATTGACCGGATGGGTGACGACAAGTGATGACATCACGGATGGCCTCCTGTGATGTCTACCGTTGCGCTAGTTTATTTTATTTCCGCTGTATTTTCAAACTCTGAACCTTTACTCCATGTCATGAACAATGGTTTGTAATAAAATGTTTAATTCATGTTGTACTCTGGACTCGCCTTCGCGTGAGTTTTAATGCATGTGTCGATCCTCTGTTCGATGTCCAAGTGATTTACCGGGCGTTAACCCGGCAACCAACGACAGGATGATACTTTACTATTGCTTAATGACCAAAGTGGATCGGTCTTAGGCGATAGTACGGTATTTTCCTGGGCGGGTTGTCACACACTTGGGCTCAGGGAACCAAACATGAGAAGGATGTCCAATAGACAACTTCATGGGTATGTTGTGGACTATTTCACAACTTCAGTAGGCAATTAGGGCTGACTTTGATTTATTTTTTTTGGCTTCATGAATTTTTTTAAGGCTCATCGGAATGTAGAATTCATCCTTAAGCTAAGAGTCCCATGCTAAAATCCCTTTGTTGTGTTGGCCACTATGTACAATATGTTTGTACAAATGTCTACTTGAACATTGCTCTGCAGAAAAATATGTATATACCGATCTCTCTATTACTTATTACTATAATTGCTTGCAAGCTTTTGTTCACCTACAAATCTGAATCATTGTATTTTTGAAAATTTGAAATATAAAAAAGATGCCTTCATTTTGTGTTATAGCCTAAATAGGTTGATATAAAATATCCTGAAAGCCATCGTCTACTCCACCTATAAAAAGCTTGCACGTTCATCAGCCTGCGGCGCACGTTCCTGTAGGCAGCATCTGCACAGATGCGCACCGGCAAAGGTGAGTCAGTAGGACCATCTCTGAACGTCGGCACTACAAGTTTCTATCCCTACTTCTGGTCTTAAACCAACATGACATGTTTGGTGCACGTGCATACATGTTTTGTAATTTGATCTGGTACGTTGGTCGTGTTTGCTTGTCCATCTGTCCGTTCTCCTTTGATTCGCCGAGTGTCTTGTTTTGTGCTATGAAATTCTTGACAAAGTGTATTATGAATAGTACTAAAGCTTTCAAAATTAGTAGAAGTATCCAGGTAACAGATGATAAGTACTGAACCTTTTATGATTTATAACAGAACTTTGCTGTTGGTATTGACTGCCACATGCTGCAACAATGGCCAACATGTCTGCCTTGTATTCGTGATCTGTCCTTTTCTTCTGAGCATGTGAAATGTTTTGACAAACCTGCACCTAGAGCTCTTGAGGATAAGCAGCCTGCTGGCGAAGTTCCATCTGCATAGTCCTAGAATGCTCTTGTGGACCACAAATATACTAGGTCAACTAGGAGCGGTAATGCCACAAGCGGTGCAAGTCATGACGGAGGAGCGGGAGGCTCCAGCGGGTAACATCTCTTTATTATTCAATTTATTTGGAGTTCTTCGAAAATAGTTTTCTATCTGAATGCATTAATTTGCAGATAGTTGCTCACTTAAGCGTGCATTCATAATAATTATTATTCACTTCTTTGGCTTGAATTCAAGTTGAATAGACTAGGTAGTGTAACTGAGGAAATCAAGAACCGTGGCACTATTACATAACTGTGCGCTTATAGTGGTAGATACTATCCAGTATCAACTCATCAGATTTACAATTAATTAGCATGCTTTGGCATTGTTTACTATATTTTCATGACATACTTTTGGATGTGTAATGAGGGGGTGCATGCAGATATGCATAGTTGTATAGAAACTGTCAAACGGATGTCCCTACTAATTATGTCGATATAGGAGAATTAAGAGCAATTGTCTTAATTACTTGCAACTGAACTACATACATTTTTTTGCTACAGCTTGGAATGGGTTTCAATCATGAGCTCGCGCTGGAGGTCTTCTTTGCATGCAACAAGGATGAGGAGCTCGCTGTCAAGTACCTCCTCGGTCATGGTCATGAGTTCGACGAGCAGCAGCAATAGATCCTAGATTGGATATCAGGGGAGTTGTGGGGACTCAGGCCGAGGTTGAGCTGCTCAGTGTCGTTCTTGTTCGTTCTGACAATTGAGAAATACCTTTTGTGGCCCGTGCAATGTTGCTTACTATCTTTGGTTTCGAGATGTGTGTCGGTGCATCACAGGCAAAAAGATGGAAAGATGGAATAGATTGAGGGTAGCCTTTTGGGTGAATTGTCACTAAGCTAAGGCATTACTTGTCAAACATAAAGATGTATGCTCAATTTCAAGTTGTTCTTCGGATATGATGATGTCTTATAGTGAGAAATAAAATGGCGTATTATATAATTCTTATTATATGTTTTGTGTATTGCGTTATAAATAATAGGATGCCCGTAGCAACGCACGAGCACAAACCTAGTATGTCGCTTAAGCGACAGAATTCCCACCCATCGCCGACTCACGCGCTGGGCGCGGAGGCCGCGGGTGGGCTGCGGTGCTTTTTTTCTTTCTTTCTTTTTCTTTTTTTCTATTTATTTCCTTTATTGTTCTTTTCTTTTCTTTTTCTTTTTATTTTTATTTTTTCTTGTTTCTTTTTATTTATTTATTTCTATTTCTATTTTATTTTCATCTTTTATTATTTCTTTTTTCATATTTTCTCTTCATGAATATTTGTTTGCTTTCACTGAAATTTTGCACCTGGGTGTGTTTCTTTCTCTATTTTCATTTTTCTTTCATTATTTTCTTCTATGTTTTTCTTTTCCCTATTCTTTACGATTTTTCTTTTTTTTGTTGTTTTCTTTCATGTTATTTCGTATATTCCTTTTCTCTCCTTCTCTATTTTACCGTTTCCCCTTTCTTGATTATTTTATATATTCATTTTATTCCCCTTTCTTCTATTTATTTATTTATTTATTTATTTTCACCCCTTCATCTCTTTTGATGTTTGTTATTTTTTCTATTCTTTATGATTTTTCTCTTTTAAATATTTGTTCGTCTTCTATAAATATATGTAAGTTTGTTTGTTTGAAAAGTTTTCAATTGTCTTCGCTCCTTATAGTATAGATTATAATAGGATTTTGTTTTGACAGTTGTTTTTCATTTGTTCTGACACTTTATTTTATTTGTTCGAGATGGCATGCAAACTTGTTCCGGGTATAATAATAAGTTGTTCTTCCTATAATAATTTGTTCGGGCTAAATAATAACTTGTTCTCTCTATAATATTAACTTGTTCTGACCATTGTTCTGATTTGTTCTGACATTACATTTGTTTTTGTTCGTGATGACATACAAACTTGCTCTGGCTATCATAATAACTTATTCTGACCCATATTTTGATTTGTTCTGGCATTTTAATTTTTTCGGGACGACATACAAATTTGTTCTGTCAGTTGTTCTCATTTGTTCTGACACTTCATTTGTTTTCTTCTGGCGCTAATAAAATATGTAACCCTAATTAAAAAATACGAATAAAGAAAATTGTCAAAATATAGTTAAGTGGGACCTTATTTTGAAGTCTTTATTGTCATATAAATTCAACGGTGTAATCGGAATTTAATTTTGGTGTTTAGTTTGTGATTTATAGATTTTATAAGTTTTCAAAAAATTTAGATGAAGGTGACATCATTACGTTTGACGTTTTTACATGCACTCACCACCCGCAATGCACCTTGATCCACAAGGCAGCACGTGCTTGCTGCACCTTTATTTCCCCGGTGTGCTTTCCTTGGGCGGCAACTTGTTTTTTTGCGCCTGAAGTGATAAGTAGAAGCAAGCCCCCCACCCGTCCGTGTGACGACCGCAAACAGCTCGAGTCGAGACGATACCCAACCCAAGTCGTCCTAGTCTTGCTGGAGCCGTCATCCGATCGGCTTCTTCGTCTAGCTGATACTGCACTACACTACACCTCAAATTCCTCAAATTAACCAGCCAACCACGCTGATGCGCATGCGATGGCGTTGCTCCTCGTACACCACGTATACTTCCCTGCTGGAGAAGGTAACGCAGTTGGCTTTGTCCATCAGCGGCGACGAGCGTGAGGTTGGGCATTCACTCCCACGATCCGGCCGGAGAAGGAGACAAAAAAAAATCATACCTCGATCGCCGGCGGCTGGCTTGGCTTGCTGGTGGCGACGATACATGACGCTGATGCCAAGACGACGTACTACGCGTCGTGCCTAGCTGCCGGGCTACCAACGGCCGTCTTCACTTATATATGGAGTATATGGCCCTGCCATACGATTTGGAGGTTTCAGAGTTTCGCGGTGCTCTGAACATCCGGATCGGGGCACCCATGCCATGCATATGGCCATTCTTGTACAAGCTAGTATCACGTGCTGGTCCTCCTCGTATTCGTACATGATGAGCGCGCTGGTCCTCTCGACAGCAACGATGAAGTTTGCTGGCTGTTTTGCCAGTTTCGGCAAAAATTTCAGCAAGTTTCTGTTTCCGACGTGTCTCTGACATGTTTAATTCCGTTGCCCTACCACGAGGCTTCAGCCCACGAGATTCAGAGGACACTCAGAGTCAGGGAACCTCAAACACAAACCCCCACGAGGTTTCAGACAGTAAATTTCAGCTGGATAAACAACACATAAGTTGAATGTCACGATTCAGAAAAATAGTAAAAAGCAAACTAAAAGGAGTTAACTGACACGTCTCATGAAGGTTTGACACCCGGAAGATTTTTTACCGATCATCGTGCCAAAATGTTAAGCTTTCGATTCGAGTAGAGTTCGTAAACAAAAGCCCGAAAGGAAAAGATAAATATACTTGAACAAAGATACAGTACTGATTTTACAGGGACATCATCATGTGTTCCAACAGCTTATCAATGGCCTGACACGACGACCCTCCCTTGCCGGTGCACTCCACCGCCGCCTCCTTGAGCTCGCCGGCCCGCGCCCTCATCTCGGCGCCGTCCCTGCCCGTCATGAGCCTGCGGATAGCCGCCTCCACGCTGCCCCTCTCGAGCTCGCCGGCCACCTCCAATCCCACCCTCCACACGTGCTCCACGTACCTCGCGTTCCCCATCTGGTCGCCGAAGTAGGGGCGGCACAGCATCGGCACCCCCTCGCAGACGCTCTCCGTCGTCGAGTTCCACCCGGTGTGCGTCCAGAACCCGCCCACGGCGCGGTGCCGCAGCACCTCCTCCTGCGGCGCCCACGCCACCACCATCCCGCGTCCGCGCGTCGCGGCCCCGAAACCATCCGGCAGATGATGCTCCGCGCACCCGCGGACAAGGCCCGGCCGGACCACCCACAGGAACGGCACGCCGCTGGCGGCGATGCCCCACGCCGTCTCCTCCAGGTCCCGCGAGCTCATGCAGGCCAGGCTGCCGAAGCTCACGTAGAGCACCGACTCCGGCGGCCACCTGTCAAGCCACTCCAGGCAGCTCCGGTCCTGGCGCAGCAGGCTGCTGTCGCCAGCGGGGGCAAACTTGTGGAGCGGCCCGATGTCGAACACCGGCACAGCGAGGTCCCGCCGGAGACCCTCCAGCTCGGGGCGCTCCAGCGCGTCGAACGTGTTGAGGACGAGGCCCCGGGAGATCTTCACGGCCGTGACGGCATGTGCTATAAGCTTGCGCACCTGGCCGCCTTCATCATCTCCGATGAGGATCAGATCCCGCACCCGGTACGGCGGCAGCTCGCTTACCGGCATGTCACGCCGCGACTCTGCACCCGTCCATCAAACGAGCTCATCACGTCGTTGATCAAGAACATGCGCTGGTACGGTACGATCTAGAAATGTAGGGACAGGGCCAGAGGGCGTGCCTTTTACGGGGAGGTAACCTTTCTCGAAGAGCATCGGGTACGCGAGGAAGCACGCGCAGCAGGCGGCGCTGCCGGTGCGCAGCGCCAGCGTGGGCACGCCGAGGCTCTTGGCCGCCTCGAAAATCGGCAGCAGGTGCGCGTCGGCGATGAGGCACGCGACGTTGTCCTTGGAGTACTCCTCCAGGACGGCGGGGAGGCGGTCCCGGAGGGCCGGCCCGCAAGCGGCGGCGAGCGCGAGGATGTGCCTGACGACGTCCTCGATGGCGACGGGCGCGGGGCCGGACGTGCCGTCGGGGACGGGGACGAAGCGGTACTCCGGGTGGCGCGCCGGGTCCGGGGCGTTGAAGTGGGTGTGGAACACGGTGATGGCGAAGCCGCGCGCGCGCAGGAGGCCGGCGAGCCGGAACATGGGGTTGATGTGGCCCTGGAACGGGAGCGGGAAGAGGAGCACGTGCCGCCGGCTCCCGCCGTTGACGGCGGCGTTGCTCTCTGCGGCCATGGTTGGCGCTGGTGGCGGCGTATTGTCACGAACAACTACAACTCGTAGATATAGGGATAGCGAGCTCGATTCTGCTAGTCCCGTAGAATCATCATATACGATTCGCCCAATTTCTTCTCTTCATTTTTGGAATTTCTGTTCGTTTTATTAGAAAGATTTCGAAAACACAGCATATGACAAAGCAAGATCTCACATTATATTACTGTTATCAACAAATTAATGGCTTCAAAAAAAATAACGGAGTAACAGAGTTACGTGAAGCTTTATCAACAACAAACATCTGCTCGTCCAAAAAAACATCTGGAGACATACTAAAGCCTAAAAAATAAGTCAGCCCAGCAACCGCCTAGAAGGCTTGAACCCAATTTGGCTTTGTTGAAGTGGACAGCCCGGCTTGGTTAAACCAACAAAAAAATCATTTTTATACCTACTTTTTTTACGAATTTATAAAAATATATTCTCATCTCAATGTTTTGCAAAACTATATCTCTACCGCCACTTGAAACGTCGGTAGGGTCCGGTGGAACCTACTGTCATTTCAAACGATAGTAAGGCTCCCACCCGCCGGCGGACATTGTAGTTACTGTAGCGTTCATACCGCCGTTTCAAATGACTTAAAAAATTGTAACTTTTTTATAAACTCGAATGGTAATAAACATTATATGAAAATTGTAGCTTTCACTGAGATCTACAACTTTGCAGTTCCTTTTTTTTCAAATCATCTTGATGCTCAAATAATTGATATACTATCTAGATCTTAAATTTGAATATGAAATGTAAACATTGTGTCAATCATCTGAGCGCCAAAATGAATTCAAATAGACACGATTTGAACTACAGTGTTGTAGATGCCGTCAAGATATACAATTTTGGTGTAGAGTCTACCTCCATTCGAGTTTATATGAAAACGTAATAAGTTTCTGAAGATATGTTGCCGAGAGTAAAAATTTTCATTAAATTTTAGATCTGAATATAATGTCGATTATTTAAGCATCAAAATGATTTTAAAAGATAAAAGTATGAACTACAAAGTTGTACCCCTCAGCGAAATCTACAATTAATGTATAACTTTTATCTCCACCTGAGTTCATACAAATGAAATATGTTTTTTAAAAGATAGATCTAAAAAATTGTGTCTATCATTTGACTATCAAAATGATTTTAAATGAAAAAAGTTTGAATTACAAAGTTGTAAATCTCGACGAAAGCTATAATCTTTTATATAAACTTTATCCCCATCTTAGTTCATAAAAGTTACAATTTATTTGTTTAAAAAGAAATAATGATACCTACCGTCGACAGGTGGGAGCCTTACCGTCGTTTGAAACGGCAGTAGGTCCCTACCGTCATTTAAAAAGACGCTCGGAACACTACCGCCGTTTCAAATGGTGACAGAGGTATAGCTTTGCAAAATATCGAGATGGATATATATTTTTTTGTAAATTCATAAAAAATAAATATAAAGATAAAAATGATTCTAAACCGACCCTACACGGAACACACACGCTCTGCTGTCCACGCCGACCGACGGGTCGCCGCCAGTAGACGAGGACCAGGAGTCAGGGGCTCAGGGTACTGACAAAACAAACTGGTTTTTATACAGTTTATTAAAACAAATGGAGTACAACAAGTAGCCAACGAAAGTGTGACTGGCCTCCATACAATTGCCTGGCCCAGTATACACTAAGGCCCAGTAAACACAGAGCATCAGACGCTCTCGAGCCACACGGCTGGCGGGCTGCCTACGAAGGCACTGCCACGCTGCCATAGTCCAACTGCATGTGATCCCTTCTTCCATCCAAAGATGGTCGCCTCGATAAACAACTGGCCGGCCAGGCCAGGCCAGGCCAGCCAGCCCCTTTGCTTGGCAGTGCTGTACCGCTGCTAATATCATAATCGATTGGCATCAGTTACTGCCCTCTATCTGGTGTTCCGAATCCGGTGACCAGCGGGACAGGATTAGGAGCTGCTCGCTCCTGCTACGGCTTCACAACGACGTACGGACCACAGAGTGTCATCCACTGATCCACCAGGCGGCAACGCAAATGACAGCAAAAGGGCAAGCAGGCGAGGCGAGGGGAGGGTGCGTGGTGGTGCCTGGAGGCCGGCGGGCGACACGACGGGACAGCATGTGTGCCGTGGGGACGGGCCTGGGCACGTTCCGCTGCCGCCGTGCTCCCCACGGCCGCGACGCCCAGGCCCGCCGCGACGCCTTTGCCTTGCTTGATCGCCGCCGACGGGGGGGAGGGCGGATGCATAAGCAAGGGCTTTCCCCATTAAAAAAAGTGTGGTATCAGTTCTGGAAGGAATCTAACAGCACTGGGCGCAGGGGCACACCAGCAGTGATCTACTGTAGTATATGTATATCCTCCCTTTTGCTTTGCCCCTTTTCCGCCCCCTTATTATGTGTACTATCTTCCCTCCCCAAGGTGTCTGGCTTGACGACACCGATCGAGCTTCAGTTCCTAGAGCTGCCGCAAAGTTAGCCAGGTTGGCCGCCTTCACGCGTGGATCTTAACTGTGTCCGGAAATTAAAAAGGTCGCTGCTGCTGCTGCAAATGTGTGTTCGTTGGTCGACCGTCGAATGGATTTTTGAGGCATCGAGGTAGGACTAGGAGTACGCAGCGCACAGTAGATCAGTGTCGACGACGAAGGCAGCAGCAGCAGGCCGGCAGCCAGTAGCCCCGTGAATCCGTGATCCTACCCAACAGCAACAGGTACCCCTGGCTACACTCCTACCTAGGCGAGGGTGACGAGCGTCGAGCGATGCAAATCTAGGTGCACGCACGCGTCATGAGATTTCGTTTCTGAAGGTGCGTGTGCTTGGGCCGCCGGCCGCGGAATATGCAGGACAGGACAGCGCGGGCGCGCGGGGGCGGGCGACATGCCAGTGGTTTAAGCAGCGCGGCCTGCCTGCCTGCCTGCCTGCCTTTCCCACGGCCATCATTTCACTGCCACCAACCCGACCCAGCCTCTCACTTCACTCCACCACCACGGCACCACCTCACCGGCTCACCACACATCACCCCTCCTCTGCCGGACCCGGCGGGTGCGTGCCGTGCGTGACGCCGGCCGAGCAGAGAGCTTCCGTTGCGTGCGCGGTTGGGGAATTCCACTCCACCGGGGATCGCATCCGCCGAGCTTCTTGCAGAGATTGAGAAGGAATTACCCGAGGCACAGCAGGCACGGAGGCACGCACCACCCATCAGCCACGCCACGCAACCGGTGAACCGGAGGTGCTCGCTGCTGCTGCTGCAGTGCTCATCGTCGTCGCGACGACGCTGGCCGGACGGACGTACTACTACGGAAAAGCCTGCGCCCGGGCACCCCGCGCCTCCCAACCAACCACCCGATCTGCTGCGTGCTCCGACGCGACGCGCGACGGCGACGAGGAGGACGCGACTGGTGATGCCTGCCTGACGACGCGCGCGCACGGAAGCGAATCCGACGGCACCGTGTGTGCGCAGGAGTACTCCTACGTGACGTGCCGCCTCACCGCCTTGTCCGACGGATCCGTCCTCCGGCCCGAGAGATCACGCCCTGCGCGCCTCGCCCTCGCCCTGCCGAGATTCATGGCTCCGCTCGAAACCTACGCCGTGTCGGGGAGGGAGGGATGGCAGGCCTGCCGTGCCCGAGCGACCTCAACTCTACTAGGAGTAGACCCAAACACTCTTCGCTGGACTGCTGGTTTTCGCATCCACGCAGGACCGAAGATTTTTTCAAGAACCGCATCCGATAGTTGTCGGATACACAGATACGGATACTTAGATACACCATTCTAGTGGGGTTCTTTTGACAAAGTGTGTATCCTCGTATCTGATACCTTCCCCTCTCTGCCACGTCGGGTCGCCGGCCGCCGACCTCCTCCGGCTCCCTCTCCGCCGCACGGGGCGCCGGCCTCTTCCCCTCTCTCGTCACGCCGGCTCGCCGGCCTCCTCCCCGAGCCGCGTCGGGCCCGGGCGCCGCCCGCCGGCCTCCTTCCCCTTACCGCCGCGCCGGCCGGGCGAGCCGCGGACCTCTTCCGGGCCCCTCTCCGCGGCGCCGGGCGCTTGCCGCGGAATGCCTCCCGGCCCCATCTCTGCGGCGTCGGGCGCCCGTCGCCGGCCTACCCCCCGACGCGCCTAGCGCCTGTCACTGGCCTCCCCCCACCGCGCCAGGCCGGGCTCTCGCCGGCCTCTTCCCTTGCAGCTAGGAGCTCCCTCCGGTCCTCCCCAGGAAATGGCGCCGCCCTTCGCGTCTCCTCCCTCCCTGCATAGTGTTCTAGATAAGGGGCACTTTTGTCTTTTTACCTCATGTACCTGAAATAATCAAGGTCATCCAAACACAATGCTCATTTTGAAGTGTAGTAGATCTTTGGTGTCGCCGTGTATCGGATAAGCCCTGCTTGGCTTATACTAAGTGAGTTCGAAAAACGCGGTCGCAAACAGGGCCGTTGGCGAGCTGCTCTTGTGCTGCTTCGTCATCAACAGACACGCTGGTCGAGACAACTTGGTAACAGTGCAGTAACAGGAGTTTACATTCCAATGGACGGTTCGATCACTAGCACTGCCTGTCTGCCTGCCATCCTTGCTGGTGCTGGCGGAGAGTGGCAGGCCAACCGTCGACGTCGTGGCGGAATCGACGACAGGCATTCATGCATGTCCCGCCCCGCCCGCCGTGTACGGCCGGGGTGCCGGCCAGGCTAGTGATGAAGAGGCCACGCCCGGCACGGCACGCACGCGTGTGGTGAGGCCCCTCGTGTGCGTGCCGTGCCGTGTGCCGCGCACACCCCCGTGCCAACCAGCGAGGAGGGAATTGTTTCGGGTCGGAGGCCGTGCACCCCCTGCCCTGCCCCCCGTGCGCGCGGTCGCGTCGTGGTACGTACGGCCTGGGGCATTTACGCCGCCGGTCACGTCGAGCGCCGAGCCGAGCGCCGAGGGGGTGGGGACTGGGGGGCCAGGCCAGGCCACGGCAGGGGGGGCAAAAGATTTTGCTCGGTTCCCGTACGCGCACGGGGAAAGGGAGAGCAGTGGGAAAGAGCCAAAGGTCCAACGGGGGGGTTCCGTTCCGTCCGGGCCGGTCCCAGCGGCCGCACGCCCGCCCGCCCGCCCGCCCGCACGCGCCAGCTATAGCAAGCAACAGCAGCAAGCATGGATGCGGCGCCGCTGCCGTAGCGGACGGACGGTGCTGTCTCGGGCGAAGCGATCGGGGGGGGATTCACTGCGGCTCACGAGGGTGCCGTGCCGCTGTGCCTTCGCGCGGGTCCGCTGCTGCTCGGGCCTACTGCTGCTGGTACTAGTACTTGGATTGGAAGGGCAAATTTTGCACAAGGAGCAGCCCTTTGCCTTTTGATCTCAAACAAACCCGTCGACGTCCGGTTGATCGATCCTAAAAAAAAAAATTAAGTGCGGCTCACGCGGGAGTCTCCCGGTGCCGCCCGAACCGAGCAAAGAACGTGACCCAGAGCACTAAACAAGTTGCGGTGACTCTCCCTGGATTTGTTAAACCCAACTAGATACTAGGCAACTAGCTAGCAGTGCAACAAAGTGCTTAACCACCCCCCACCCCCCCGCACAAGCACAACGTATAGTAGTACTACTGATGGACCCCCCCTCGACGCGTGCGTGAGTGATCGAGTTTCACCGACGCCGTCCATTGCTTCTTTTTTTTTTGTGGACTCGACTTGATGCACCGTTTCGTCCTCCGTCGTTCCCCTTCGGTTTCAGTGAATTCGGCCCATCACGCACTCCATTTCTTTAGCTCACCACCAGCAGCTAGCTGTGGCTGGCTTTACGCTCGCCGAGCCGATGGGCACGTACGTAGTAAGCTTTATGAGCGCCGAAGGCGATAACGACGCGCGCCCCTTTTGCCAATTCTCTACTATACTATACCACTGCCTGCGGCGTGACGAGGATCGATCGGAGGTCAACAGATGCCGCTCTCTCGTCTCGTCCCGCGCTGGTCCTGTGGTCAAAACGTCTCACCATGCATGCATGCATGCATGCATGTGACGTTTATCTGTTAACTAACGACGACTTGGTATCAAATTGTTTCCGATCTGACAGCAAGCGAAACGACCTCTTTCATCCCATCCTCTCGTAATCGTAAGTGCTGTGTGGGCGGGCGATTTGCATTGCTCGCGCACTTGCGTAGTAGTTGCATTGCACGTGCGTGTGCATCGCCTGCAGCCGGCTGTTGTTCGGCTTATCGTACCACCAACAAGCAAGATCTTTTATCTCACGACAAATCACCCCGTAAAGAATCGGCCAAAGATGTTTCTCTCGAAACAAACCAAGATCAGCCATCGCCACAGAGCCAAACGAACGCTCGATGCGTCGCTAGCATATATGCGAGCCGCTCGATCGGTGGAGCGGGGAACGGAGATCCAACGCGTCTGACGCCGGCGCCTTCGTCTCGTCAGTTTCACATTATCGCTAACCCTGCGTGTTATGAGTGAGTAACCGCCAATGGACCATGGCGGTTGTGTCGGGCTCGGGCGATCCATGTCAAATTAAATGATCTCGGGTGGGGTTCGGTTCGCACAAAGGTAGCGTAAATCAGATTGCAATGTACTGTAGTATTTGATTGCCGGACATTGGGATGTTTGGAGAACTAGTCAAAAGTTATCTGAGAGCTTCACTCCAAATAACTCAATTAGCACCTTTTGGGAGGATAAATTATTTAGACTGATTTGAGAGCTTCACTCCAAATGACTCAGTTAGCACCTTTTGGGAGGATAATTATTTAGACTAATTTAGTTGCAAATAGCTCTAAAAATAGATCCACTTCAAAAAGGACAGATCTAAAAAAAATAGTCATGAGATTCAAACACTCCCACTGATTCTGTTGAATTGTACAATACAAAGGTGGACGCTCACGTAACGCACACACCTCTATTTGTTTGGTTGCACTCTATATATTAATGTAATCAGATTACGTGGGCTATTTGTGTGTACGTTATATCTGCTCACCCTTCGTATTTTTACCGCTCCTCCACGTAATATATACAGTTACACATCTTTTTTTTATAGATCATATCCAAATTAGCGATCAGTTCACCACATGTTATGTTAGCGTCACCGCAAGCCTGTAATAGCGTGCCCGGTACTCCTGGAAGGCTGGAGACAACCGTGAACGATGGAAGTAACGGGCAGGAATTGATGAGTGCTCAACAGAATGGTGCTCCTTTTTGAAAACAAGTTAATTACTACCGTTATCTACGAACTGATTATTACTTTGAACCGGCCGGATCTATCATCACCGGTTAATATGTGCTGAACCATACGCTCCTCCTTAATTCAGGGTATGATGATGTTGTCTTAGCTTATTATGGGAATAAGTAAATACTGTAAGTACTAATAAAGCATGGACAAAAACCATTTGAATGGATCTAATGCAGTTTTAGCAACAAACTATTGGTATTACTGCATACCTAAAACACACGGCAGATGAAAGATGGTGAAACTACAAAAAAAAAAAAATCTTGACTTCTCAAGAAAAAAAAGTATACAGTAGTTATCAAGATTGCACAAAAAATTGAAATACTTATCAATAAGACAATACCCGATTTTTTTTGCCACTTTTACAACACGTCACATCTTCAAGTACATGGATCACATAAAAGTATTGCTGAACTATTTTATTTTAAGATGATGAGTATGATCGAGCTACATCTATATATTGAGATCATCAGCATTACAACAATAGTTATAGGAAAAGAAAAGCCTCTGCCGTCACAACCATGTGAACCCTTCAGAGCAATATAGCCCCGAGCTTGATACACATTCGACAGTCATGGTGTTATCGGTAGATCCATACGGATAAACCAATATATCCTCTTTGCCTATCTTACCGATTCACACGTGCGGGAATTGCTTATCCTCTCCGGGGATCGTAACCGCAGAGATTTGTGTGAAACTTTATGTACGCTCACTTTTACTTACGGTTACTAGCTAGTGCGACGTACCATCTAAGTAACGCTTACTGCAATGTGTGGCACAGATACTCCCACTCGTGCGCTCTTATCTGATGAGCAAATTGTTACTAATTTGGTGATATAGACATAAGTACAACCCCATCATGAGGACCTATATTGAGGAGTTAACCACTCTTGCTGCGATATAGCGTGCTCTTTGGCGTCTTTTCCATCAAACAGTAGGTGCAAAAAAATTGTAACGTTAACCCTTGCAACAATCCAACAAAAACTCGGCAGAATATTTTTAAGCATATATAATATACCCAGAATACTAACTGACACCCAAAAAGAAATCTGAGCTTTGAAGGAGTAACTGCTGCTTTTCAGAAAGAGCATCAAAATCCTCCTGTTTTCCAGTGGAAAAGAGGAGAATCGGGGAGTATATAATGGGGGGCGAAGAGAGAGGCTGAGAGGAGCAAAACAGGCTGCAGACAGCAGGCAGGGGGTGCCCAAAAGCAGGGGAAGGAAGAGCGGAAAAGCCCACCACCACCACCTTCCTCGGATCCACAACCCACCCGGGTCCTCCTTTCTTCCTCTCCCTCCCTCCCTCCCTCTCCCACTCCCAGTCGGCCAGTCCCAGTCCCCTCCTCCTCACCCCCTCCCTTCTCGCACCTCGCAAGTATTTTAGTCTTACTCTATTCGAGTCCTACCAGTAGCAGCCGAGCGGGGAGAGGGGTGGTGTGGTGGTGGTGGTGGAGCGGACGGAACCGCCGCTCGCTGCGAGATCTAGGCGAACGCGGCGGCCATGGGTGCGCGCTGCTCCAAGCTCTCCGTCTGCTGGTGGCCTCCCAACTTCAAATCCCCGATGCTCGGTACGCGCCTACCTACCCGCGCATTGCCGCTCTCTGCAACCGGACTCTCGACGCCCTTTTCCTTTCTCGTCTCTGGCTGCGCCTGCTCCTGCTGCTGTTGTTGGGGAGGGCGCCGCCCGGCATTTTGGGGCCGGCGCGTTTGTTTCTGCGGCGTTGTATTTTTTTTCTGGGGTTTTTGCTGCTCGTTTCCGCGTGGTGAGTGGTTTCGTGGATTGGGTTTTCGGCGGAGGTGGTCCCGTCGATCTCGCTGGAATCCGTTGCGTCCGCCTCCGATCCGCCCCGCTGGTTTGTTTTTGGACGCGCAGGGGCGATCCGAATCTTATTTTCGCTCTGGCCGCCTGTCGCTGATTTCGACGGGCTTCTCTGCTTGGTTCGACGAATTCGTTCGCTCTCGCTAGATTTTGGTCTTTAATCGTGTTTGGTTCTCGGCGTTTGTTTCGGATTATCTCGCGGTGGAGAGCAATGCGGAGCTAATCACCAGTGTTTCCTCTTGATTCTGAGCCTCCGGCGGGTGTGCTTGCTGTTTCTGCTCGCGTCCTTTTGCCCCCTTGGTCCTGATCCGACGCTGGTGTTGGTTCCCCGTGCAGAGAATGGCGCCGCCGACGATGACGGCAGCGGCGTGCCGGTGTTCGCCGAGTACAGCCTCGACGAGCTCCGGGCGGCCACCGACGGCTTCGCTCCGGACCGCATCGTGTCGGAGCACGGCGAGAAGGCGCCCAACGTCGTCTACCGGGGCACGCTCTTCAGCTCCGGCCGCACCGTCGCCATCAAGCGGTTCGGCCGCTCCGCCTGGCCGGACTCCCGCCAGTTCCTGGTCCGTGTAGCTTGCTTCCTGTTCCTGTGATGGATCATTCTTGTAGTTCGTCTCGCGTCTCTGGCGTCTGATCCAATGGCTGTGTGTATCTGTGGGTGCAGGAGGAGGCGAGGGCTGTTGGGCAGCTGCGCAGTGGCCGGCTGGCCAATCTCATTGGATGCTGCTGCGAGAGTGGCGAACGGCTGCTTGTCGCCGAGTTCATGCCGCACGAGACCTTGGCAAAGCATCTCTTCCACTGTATGTTTAGTCTCTCTCCTACCTGCTCTTCTATCTCATTAGCTGCAACTAGTACATTTGGGTTGCCAGAGTTTGTTCGGATATGGTACTAGTTCGAATGTTGCATTACCATGATGATATTAGGACCCATATTTAAGGAGGTATGTCTGTCACCTGTATCCACTGTGGAACTGTTGCCTTCAGTTGCAGAGGGGGTTGTTGACAGAGTTTCTACTGCCTAATCTTAGCTGTGTGTTTGTCCGGTGCTATTTGTGTACTTTAGACTAAACAGGAAACCAACACACTGGTTTTTTTATCATTGATCTGATCACCTGTATTTAAGGATTGCGATTGAATCCTGTAACCACCGTTATTTAGGAGTGATACCTTCAATTGCAGAGTGGTGGAGTAGTTTATGATGTAGAACCCTCAATCTGTTTGTCTTGTATGGTGCAATTTATGAACTGTAGGCGTTGGAAATCAACACTCTGGTTGTCTATAATTACTTTGGCCACCCGCATCAAGTGTGTGTTACATTGTTATGGTTGGTGTTTTGTTATGAAGTCCATCATAGGGGATATTTATAGCTTAATTGCACCTAACCTGCAAATGTTGGTTAGGACAGAGTGGTACTACTGGGAATTGTTTACATAGTATGACCTATTAATCGCGGATGACGACCTTGAAGCATTTAGGAAATTCGATAACTGGTGGACTGTGAATATGATATGATAGCTACTCCATGTAAAAAGAAAATGGTAATTGCATTTCGCCCTCACGGTGGATTGGTGTGTGTGTGTGTGTGTTGCAGGGGAGACAAACCCCCTGAGCTGGGCAATGAGGATGAGGGCTGCCCTTTATGTGGCACAGGCATTGGAATACTGCAGTAGCAAGGGGAGAGCACTCTACCATGACCTGCATGCATACAGGGTTGTTTTTGATGTGGTAAGTCTCTCGTTTAGTCGTTTGGCATTTTCGGGCCTTTGGCACAAAAGTGTAATCCTTTTGTTTCTGTAATGTGAACTGCAGGATGGTAACCCAAGACTATCATGTTTCGGTCTGATGAAGAACAGCAGGGATGGAAAGAGCTACAGTACTAATTTGGCCTTCACACCTCCAGAGTACCTGAAAACAGGTAAGTGTGTCACACACAGCAATAGTGTTCCATGAAAGATTTTGGGAATGTGGCTTTTTATCTGTTTCTGAACTCTCTGTTCTGCAGGCAGAGTTAGTCCAGAGAGTGTTGTTTACAGTTTCGGCACTGTCTTGCTTGATCTCCTGAGTGGAAAGCACATTCCGCCAAGTCATGTAAGTTTTCCTGCTCTCTGTGTGCCTTTTCATATTCTCCAACTATAATACATTGGCTGCTGTAGTTTAACTAGTTTTTTGTGTTTGATCGATTTATTGAAGGAATGCCTTGACAGTAGCTCTTCTTTTTCGCAGGCCCTTGACCTTATAAGAGGCAAGAACTTCCTGGTGCTGATGGATTCTTGCTTGGAAGGTCATGTATCTAACTCTGATGGAACCGATTTGATGCGATTAGCATCCCGCTGCTTGCAGTATGAAGCACGTGACCGGCCAAATCTGAAAGCAGTGGTGTCTGGTCTTGCAAGCCTACAGAAAGACACTTCTGTAATGTTCTCTCTCACTTCTGTAATTCTTACACCGGTTTCACAACATTATTGTTGTTTGTTTCAAATTCATATCTAACTGGAACATGTAATTTTAATTGGCATTTGGCAAGGACACAGTTAGTGTATGTGCTAAGACCACAAAAACTGGTCTTGTGTGACATACATTTTAGCTCCTTTTTTAGATGTTATATCTACTTATCTAGCATGTTTCCTTGATTAGTAGTTCTAACTGAATTTTGATGCAGACTCCTTCACACACTTTGCTGGGCATCCAACAGGATAAAAAAAGCTCAGACCATGTCCCATTATCTGCTATTGGGAAATCTTTTGCCAGAGCAGACCTGAATGATGTTCATGAGATATTGCAGGATGATGGGTATAATGAGGACGACATGGCGAATGCTGAGGTAAAATAACTATTTGCTAGCACACCTTATTCCCGAGTGCTTGTGACTGCAACACTATTTATTCCAGCTAGTGTCATTCCAGTTATGCAAGATGAATGTAAGGGCATCCACTTGATATGGGGTGTATGGTTGAAACTAGCAAGCGTATCTTTTATTACCAACCCATGTAATAGATATATAGTGGCCAGCTCAGGTTCTCTACCACTTTTCTCCCTTGTTTTTAATAAAACCGATGAATAAAACCTTACCGTTCTTAAATGCTTGAAAAAATAATGGCACAGATAGGATCATAAGCGATCACATTCTGCATGCACAACTTTGAGGTTAGGTGCCCATTTTAGTTAAGCAGTCATGCTCAGTTTAAATGTTGCTGCCTTAGAATTATAAGAGACTTTTGTTGTACCTACTCAAGGGGGAGAACTTATCCACAAGACAGTGTAAAGTACACTTTACAAGATTTTTATCACCAACTCGCCATTCTGGCTAGTTGATGTTTGCTAAATATCCAGTTCTGGCATAACCCAAGAGTGCGATTTTCTGAAATTGTTCCTGAAGTATTGGTTTCGTGCTTTAAATGGTATTTCGTTAAGGATCACTTGATGCTATACATCTTACATATGTATCTAAAATGTTGGAACTTGCAGCTATCTCTCCAGTCATGGACCGGCGAATTATCTGAGAGCTTTGTTGCTAAGAGGCATGCATACAATGCCTTTAAGTCCAAGGATTTTGCAACTGCAGTCCAATGTTACTCAAAGGGTACGCTATATTATGTGATGGAAACATATAAGTCTCCTATCTGTACTTTTGGTCCCATTTTAGAATTGATGTGCTTGCTACATTATTATTTTTAGTCAATTTTAGATTTGTTTTCTTCCAACTAGGCAGAAGTAGTGCCCCCATTTTGTTTTGTATTGGTTGTTATATGACAATCAGTAAATTAGTATGCATTACAAGTATTAATTAGGAACTCTGTTTTTTCAGCATAATACTGAGATATGAATTAGGTTTCATCGACCCTAAGGCCTTTTCTTTCTGTTCTGAGTTTGAGCCAAAAATGCCCCCCACCCCAACACCACCACCACCACACAGCCGCGCACACACCAAATTATTAGGTAGTGCGTATTGCAAGACTATTTTAAACCGGTGTGATTTTCTTTACTATCTTCAGGCAATTAATCTATGATATTGGAATGTTTGCAGTTCCTCGACTCTGGTGCAGCTGTGGCTCCAACTATGCTGGCGCGACGATGCTTTGCATATGTTGTGGCTGGCAAGCTGCAGGAAGGCCTAGAGGATGCAAAGAGGGCCGAGGATATTGCACCTGGGTGGCCGATGGGGCACTACCTGCAGGCATTGGTACTCCATAACCTGGGAAGGGAGGCTGAAAGCCATGAAGCTCTAAAGAAAGGCACCATGTTGGAAGCTGAAAGAAATAGTAGAGCTAGAACTGTATAGCCGCCTCCCTGAGTGTGTGATGCCCTCTCTGCTTGTACTTAGATCGCCTGCATCTTGGATGCCTCCCTCCAATGCTTTGCCACCAGTAGGGCTGTTTTTGGTATTCCCTAACTTGTATCGGTATTTCCAGTGGTTTTACAAGTTGAAAAACTCCTAGGTTGGCTGTTATTACACCCCCCAATATATTCATGAATACAGAAATGGGCAACTAGTATCGCCATAGAATTCTGTTGATGTCAGATTGTAAAGTGACAAAAAAATTTCATTTTATCTCAACAAATTCTTGTATATACAAACTATCGAATTTTCTTCAGGCTTAAAAACTTGAGATATTTGACCGGTCAGGTGGAAGTGCTCAAGTGTTTGTTTTGTGCTTGATAGCCAAAAGTTTCTCAGGCACATCATCAGGCAAGTGGTTGTATTATATGTGGGTGGTGCATTATGTATGCGACGAAGCTATCTTCAATGTTGTGTTTGTGTGTGGCCGTAGGTGGGGGTGTGCTGCTGTTTTTGCTCTTTGTGTGTTGTACACACATGCTTATGGCCAAAAAAGCTGTGCATTGTTCGCGTGAAAACTGAAGATGAGTTACAGGATGACACTTAGTTGTATCAAAAAAACGAGCTTGTCCGAGTGGAAAATTACCGTGTTACCAAATTTTGGTTTGAACCGCAGTATCTTCCAAAATGATATCTATATATTATAAAGCATAAATATTATACTCTGACTACCTCAGGACCGCTATGACACGAGGAAGCAAAAGTATCGTCCAGAAGCTATGTCCGTCTGAAACGCATCAATACAGCAGTTTAACAATTGAAACAGGTACAGCTTTAGCAACAGAATTATTCTTCTCCGAGCTGTATCAAATTATTACAGGCATGTTCCCTGTTCATGATTCATAGACAGGGCACATCCCTGGAAAGTGCAAGACATCGGGATTTCCGTTTGAGCGGTCCACGAATTAGCCAGTCACTGGCGCTGCATTGGTGTACTTGATTCATAGCAGGTGGCGGCATTCTAAAACCAGCCAAGATGGGAGAAACGGGGCAACAGATTACACTACAAAATGCAACTAGTGCTTCTCAGGTCATATCTGAGGCCTGTTCCCGAGCATCTGGCCAACCAAGTTTGTCACCTGAACAGAATGCACGGAAGATAGGGATTAAAACGATGAGACTTTAACTGTTCGCACTTGAAAGGAGACAAACTAGCAGGTGATACCAATCAGACAAGAAAATTATAGCCAGCATACCAACATGAAACGATGTGGATCGACAAGTATTGTGCTATGATTGGATCTTAACCAGTAACCAAATCATAAGCAGATACATATAAAATCAGCAAGTTGCATACTTTAAACTAAAAATTTGAGTGACGGTTGAGACATCAAAGTTATAACACAATAAAAAAATATACTGAACATACATATGTTCATTTTCCTATGGATGGAGATCTGGAGTAGGGAAGACACCATGAAGGAGACTTTTGAAAAAAATTAATGAGTAGTCAGGTTATGATACACTCCAAGTCTAGCTACAAACACTTTAAGCAACGGAGCAAGCATAAAAAGAATCCGCAAAGAGAAACGGTATCAGCAAACTTGCCTGCCAGTACTTCGAAACACATCGATCGATGCAACTGTTCTCACCCATATTGAGCTCAGGTTCTTTATACCTGAAATAAAACAAACCCCAGAAAAAGAACAAAGTTAAATCTAACAGATGATCGATTTGTCATGATTATCATTAACAAGGTTAACTTGTCCGTCTAGTTAAGCTACATGATTACCCATACATAACAACACAGAATAAGATAAATACAAAATTTCAGGTGTGATAACAAGCAACATGATTATCAATTGCAAATGAAATAAGGATGTGATAAGTGATAACAAGACTATGAATAGTGATTTGAAGCATAGGCTAATTATATCTGCACCTTTTCTCAACACACTTGTCAAAACAGGTCTGTGTAAGCCTGCATAAAGCAAAAATGACACAATCAGAACAAGTATAGATCAAACAGAAACCCACACGATTTAAAAGGATTGGATTGAGAGGAGTGACATAGGAGCAGAGATGTTAAGTGTTAAATTGTTAAGTACCATAAATGGATGAGAGAACCCGGAAAACTTTATGACTGCATTAACATTTCTGACAATAGTGTCAATGGAAGAACAAGCCTAATCGTAAGAGGAATGTATTATTATGTAGGAAAACCACCGTATCCAGCTTTTCTTGGTAAGCATATATTGAATTCCTTCAGTTACAGTTAATTAAGAATGACCAAATGAGGAAGCAAAAGACAGATCATGGAGTTATTAATAACAATAAGCATATCTATGCTGAGTGCTAAGACCATCCTAGACATACCATCTCTTTCCTCTTTACTAGAAGGCAATATTTCTTTAATAAAAACCTAAGAGAATAAATAGTTAAATATAGCATCTAACTTCTCACCATCCCAATGCATATTCATTGCCACAACAAGGATCAGCAACCAAAGAAAGGCTGAGCAGATGTATAGATACATCCTAAGAAAAGACTAGCTTTGCAAAATTTAAGACAGGCTTGTAGCGACCAGGCTTATAGATTCTATCATACTGCACTATGGTCTATGGAGATCAATTTGTAATGCAAGGAGCCTGAGTTCACTATAACTCAAGCACTAACAACTAGCTCTGGTCCAATTCTTGTGAAATTGATGATCTGAGGCAAGAAAAAAAAAGCATATCACTCACCTATTGAAAAGATCAACCCTGTACTCCATCTCCTTCTCCGCCATCCCAAACATCTGTCCAGTGAAAGGCGCCCATCACCCATCTCAGCAAGAGCGACAAAGCCGCAAACCAAAAGCCGAGAAAGGGAAGAAAGGCGCGTGAACATACCTGCTCCTTCTCCAAGTTGGTTGGCCCGCCTTTCGCAGCCATCGCGGCACCTCGCCTGCAAAGAACAGAGGACAGGATGAAGCACAGAGCTCAAATTCTGAAGGAAAACAAATCATCCTAACAAGAAGTAGTAGAAGATAAGCGAATGCTTACGGGGAAGGAGGACAAAGGCCTAGGTTCGAGCGGCGGCGTCGAGATCCGATGAAGCAACCGCCGACCAGCAGCTTCGCCTCCGCCCTCCCTCGCCAAACTCTAGGGTTTTGTCCCTCTGCTCTGAGGCGATGAAGGAAGGAGAGAGGCCGCGAGTTTCAACGTGGGCCGCATCTCAATGGGCCTCATGGCCCGACAAGCAAAGAGATGCTCACTGACTATCTTGGCCCAGCAGTGAGCCCGCTACGTTTTTAATCGTTTCAAAGCAGCTGCTCTTCCTCCGACGAGGCCGTTCGCCATGAGCTTGGCTTATCCGCTCTTCCGCCTCCCGTGCCGCTGCTCCCTCGCGGCGGCGGCACTCGCGTCGTCGCCTCCGCTTCCCGTGTCGGTGCCCTTATCGGCGTCGGCTTCTGCGGATGGAGGCTTCGGGGGTGGGGGCGAGCTGACGGCGCGGGAGAGGCGGCTGCAGAGGAGGGAGCGGCGTGAGCTGCAGGCAACGGACTGGAAGGAGGAGGTGCAGGAACGGCTCATCCACGAGCCGGCGCGGCGGCGGAAGAAGCCGCCTAAGAGGTCGTGGAGGGAGGAGCTCAACCTCGACCTCCTCGCCGAGCTGGGGCCGCAGTGGTGGCTCGTGCGCGTCTCCATGGCGCCCGGCACCGACTACGTCGACCTCCTCACCAAGGCCATCTCACGGCGGCACCCTGAAGTCGCCTTCAAGGTCTCACTTCATCTCTCCCTCTCCCTCATTCGTTAGTTTGATTGCGTTGGCTTTCCCGCAAATTAAGGACGGCACTCACGATCATTTTGCCGAACACTTGCGTGATTTTAGCCCGTCACACCATCGTTGCCATGTTTGCACCAACCATGTTAGAACTCCCTCCGTTCCAAATTATGGTTCGTTTGACTTTTTCTACCTCAAATTTGATCTCTATGTTATTAAAAAAATGTGCAAAATATCATAATTTTTGTTGTGGTTTGCTTTATTAATAAAAAAACTTTAAGAATGCTTAAATTTGACTATGATTGCACAATTTTTTTTAATAAGACGAGCGGTCAAATTTGAGGTTAAAAAGGTCAAACGACCTATAATTTAGAACGGAGGGAGCATTTGTTAGGAGCAACATCATAGTATAGAGGTCGTGCGGCTGTTAGAATTTGATATATAACATCTGAAGCTTATATGTTACTTTATGTTCAGAGCGATTTGAGAATAATAAGCTTATGAATTCTTTAACTGCGACACTTTTAGTTAAAATAATCACTATGAAAATCTTTATGAACCTTACTGTGCGGGTCATGTTACTGTAACACATGATTGTGGTGTGATTTTGAGCGAGAGGACTTGATATGAAGCCAGTCAGGCTGACCTTGAAGGCCTGAAGTTCTCTGATTAACCTACCCTATAGGATGGCCTAGTGCAAAGTCCATCCGAGTGACTTCATGCTCCTTGTTTAGCATAACTTTTTCTAGAACCTTATTTTAGTATAGTGTTGCTCACAAAGTTATTCACAGATTTATAATCCATCCATCCAAGTCAAGAGGAGACTGAAAAGTGGCGCAATTAGTGTCAAATCAAAACCTTTACATCCTGGGTTGGTCTTTTTGCGTTGCACCTTAAACAAGGAGCTACATGACTTCATCAGAGACACCGAAGGTTGTTACGGCTTTATTGGAGCTACAGTTGGTTCCATGTGAGTACTTCCTAGGTTGTTTCCATTAATTGGCATTTGTTCCTTCTTGTTGTCACATTGTTGTTTTGCATAGCTAATGGTTTTTGTTTTTTTAGGTGGTTACCTTCATATTCTTCGCTGGAAATATTCAGTTGTTGATTATACTTGACCTTAGATAGCATCTCAGCTTATAATTTTTTTGAGGAAGACGACACAAGAGTACTTGGCCTCAGATAGGTCATTGCTACTTGCTATAGATATTCTAACAATGTCCAAATGAGTATTTTCCAGCCTTAATTGCACAAACTTCCTTCAACCTAGTTAGCAACCAACATGCAGCACTAAGTGTTTCCAAAAAAAAAACAAAAAACTACTATATTCAGTTACCATGATCATACCTCCTCGTAGACTGTTCTATGATCAATTTTCTGATTTGCACTTCTTGTGCCTGTCTTGGTACTAATACAGCAATATTCTTGCTATGCAGCAAGAGGCAGATTAAAAAGCCAAAACCTATTCCAGTTGAAGAAGTTGAGTCAATTATCAGAGAAGAAAAGGAGGAACAAGAGAAAGTTGAAAAAGAATTTGAAGAAATGGAAAACATGGGAAAAGTTGAGTCATTCAGTAAACCTGTTGAAGAATCTGAAGTTATGTTAATGAATAAGATCAAGAAGCAGTTTAAGAAATCACCCTCGAAAGGTGGCACCAGCCAGAGAGCTTTTTCACCTGGTTCTACTGTCCATGTTCTCTCTGGTCCATTTGAAGACTTTACTGGTTCTATCCTGGAAGTGAATCGTAAAAATAAGAAGGTAGGGATGATTAGATGTTCTTAGTAAACTAGTTACATGATTATTTTCCAATGCCTTATGGTATTGTTTGATTATCTAAGAAGTGTTACCTCTCACAGGCCACTGTCCAGTTGACACTTTTTGGGAAAGAGAGCTTTGTCGATCTAGATTTTGAGCAAATTGAGGCGGTTGAAGTGGATAGCAATGATAGTAAACTATGAGGTCTGAAAACGCCTCTAAATCCTCATTTCTGACTTTGATAAACATGTTATGATTGTAGAGGTGATCAGAAAAGGACATCTTGCTTTGGAAGTTACATAAATAGGATAACCAAAGAAATGGTAGATCTGAAGCATGTTTTCTCATCTGTTTGCCGAAGATTGTACTACAATAGAAAATGTATTTGTTATTGCACTGCTCTGATTTGTTCTCCACCATTTAAGTAAACATCTACTTATCACTGTATAAGTCTTTTTTTGAAGTCCATATAAATAATTCTTGGCATTGTTTGAAAAAAAAAGGATTCATCATATATCAAATAGCCTCTCTTTACAGTATTATTTAGGTCCTCCATACTTCAGCTGCAGGACGGCAGTTTCTCACTTTGTGTTTAATGTCTGAGCAGGTAGCTTGCGCATCTGTATGACTGTATGACAGTACCAATAGCTTTTATCAACACTTCATATCTCCAGCTGGAGCCTGGGTGAATGAAGCAGGAACTTTAGTGGTTGGTCAGTGGACTGTTGAAGATCGAGCGAATTACCAAGCAAGACTGACAGTTAGCACATGAGCTGCCGTCAAAATTAACCAGTAAGTTCCGGGTTCAACAGTATGCGTTCTATAACCTTATTCCTTTAAAATTAACCTTCGTTTTCTCTTGTTTTAATTTTTGTCAGGAGTTACTGGAATGCAAGTTCATAAATAATGAGGATGCAGGATTTGAGAAATCATCGACTTCTACTAGGTTGCTCACATTTTGCCTAACTAAATATAGAAAGCAATGTCTCAATTTTGTCAGTCGTGTAGATTGTTTATTTCATGTTTTCATGATCATGATTGATTTATAAGTAATTGAGATAGAAAGAACTCTGAATGTTTTTTTTGAATAAGACTGGATGTTTTTCAGTAACTTTTGAAATATAGAATGTTTCAGAGTGTTTGGATCATGGTGCACTGTGCATCTCGCATCTGGAGTTGCTGGTTGATACTTTGGTTTATGAACTATGGCCGACAGAGATGGCTTTGTAGAAAGGGACCAACTCCATTGTTTAGGCCCAAAGCTCACGATTACGAACAAGACAAGCTTCCGCCTTTTCACTTTATCTTTCCAGGCAGTTTCCATAGATCTCTGATATCAAGATGAAAACCTTGATGGGAAAAAGAAAGCCATAAAAAATGCATTCTTTGCACCCCCAACTGCTCCATCATGTTCATCATCATGCATTCATTGACATAATCTTCAGACAAATTAATCAAAGATGATAATGAGTAGTCAGCAATACCTTTGCCATTTTGATGTCACTGCAACTGAAAATGGTTCAAATCTCCATTGCTGCATCTGAGTGTGATCGTAGCTATCTCTACCGATCAGTAATGTGAATCAGGAAACGGTACTGGTGATTACCGAACGATGACGATTACATTCAATTCCAACAAGTCCTCTATTACACATGGGTGATTAGACTTCAGAGAAAAAGGCAATCCAAATTCAAGCAGAAGCAGTGATGGTCTACGGAGCTACCAGTACAGTACTAACACTATACCACTGTTCTTCACCAATGAGCTGCAGCTACTCCAGCTCCAGCATGGCACCCACCCACCAACGACGACCGATCGGAGGGAGGCGATCGATCCGTGCCCCGCGGCGCTGCGCCGTGGCGTCGGCCTGTCACGGTCGGCCACCACGCGGCACGAGGTAGACCCTGGCGCGCACGACGGCGCCGTTCCCCAGCCGGAACCCGGGCGCCACCGCGAACCCGACGACCATCCCCGCGCCGGCGCGCGGGGCCACGCCGCCGGCCACGCTCTCCATGTACTCCGGGTGGAACTCCGCGCCGCGGCCGGCCTCGAAGTGGCTGGGCGGCGGCTCCAGCGCGAACGCCAGCAGGTGCAGCATCCACACGGCCTTGGCGGCGCGCAGGAACTCCCCGTAGAATGGCGTCCGCGGGTGCGTCCCGCTGTTCACCGCCCTCCGGTGCTCGCCGTCGCCCAGGATGGCCTCCTCCACGCGCGGCGGGAGGAGCGCCGCGAACTTGGTGGCGGCGTAGCGGCCGAAGGCGCAGGTCGGGAGCACGCCCAGGAGCTCCGCGGGCTCCATCCCGCGCATGTCGCGGAACTGCACGTACCGCTCCCGGCGGAACGCGGCGGGGTCGAGCAGCGACGAGAGGGAGCCGTCGAGGTAGAAGGACTCGTGCTCGAAGCCGCCGAGGAGGGAGCGGGTGACGTGCGCCTCCAGCGCGTGCTTGGCCAGCTGCGGGGAGGAGACGGGGATCTTGGTGAGGGACCGGGTGGCCGCCGCGACGTCCACCCCGGCCGCGCGCATCAGGTGGAGGAGGTGGCCCGCGAACGCGCGCGTCGCGGCGCGGGCCTGCTCGGCGCAGGTGGTGAAGAGCTCCGCCGTCGGCGCGCCGCCGGGGCCGTTGTGCTTGGACGGGTGGTGGCGGCCGTTGCGTCGGCTGGCGGCGGCGGCGGCGGCGAGCTTCTCCCTGAGGCCGTCCACCTCGGCCTGCTTGGACTGGAGCTGGCGCCGGAGGTCGTCGAGCGCGGCCTCGTACGGCGCGACGGCCTCGCGGAGCGGCGGCGCGGAGGGGCGCGGGATGCGTCCCGCGGCGGCGGAGCGGCGGAAGCGGTCGCGGAGGCGCGCGAGGTGGCGGAGCTCGGCGACGACGGCGGCGTCGGCGGCGCGCATCTTGTCGGGGTCCCAGGGGCAGTGCGCGCCCTGGAGCGCGGCGTACGCGCGCCGCACCCCGGAGACCGCGTCGAACACCTCCGCCATCAGCGCCTCCGCGTCGCGCGCGCGCTCGGCGCCCTTGGCCGCCGCCACCTCCCGCCCCTCCTCCCAGATCTTGAGCTTCTCCTCCTCCTCCTCCTCCTCCCGCGCGTCGGCCGCGGAGGGGGACCGGCGGCACTTGTCGCTGCTGGAGACGGCGTCGGCGAACGGGTCGTCGTCCTCCTCGTCCAGATCGCTGTCGACAGAGCCGCGGATGGTGTAGTTGCAGGGGAGGCGGTTGGAGAGGCAGGAGGAGGCGACGCGGTGGATGAGGTCGCCGACGGTGACCGGCTTGCTCGCCATTTCGCCTCCCTCCCTCTCCCTCTCCCTGGCCTCTGCTTTGCTATGCTTCGAGTGTGGGTGATCAGTCAGTGTGGGGGCGGGCGGGCGGGCGAGCGGAGAAGATGGGGATGCCGAGCAGCGAGCACCGTGCGCCAAAAATGGGAGCGTGGGGTTGGGTCGTCGCCTCGTGGATTTAAGGAGAGGCCAGCCAAATTCAGGAGGAGGCAGATGATGCCCTGTGGGACGCAGCTGCTGAGTACAGTAGATGAAGACAAAGGCGGTGAGCTGGGAGGAGCTCTTGCCTGCTCTTGTTTCATCAACCGTCACTCAGCTGCGTGCACCATCACATCAATTCCCTCGAATTTTTTTTATTTTTTAATCCTTTTTAATCTAATTTATTAAAAATAACCCGGGCCCAACCGAAATTGCAAAAACTAGCCCTTTTGGTCGCGCCGGGCCGCGTGGAGGAGTCGCGCCACATGCCCCGGCGCGACTCGGGCACCACGTCGGCCGGCGCGCGCGCGCCCACCGCCGAGGTGGCGAGTGAGTCGCGCCACATGCTCGGCGCGACTCGGTCGCGCCGGGAGTCGTGGCGCGACTCACTTAATAACCCCGGGCCGCCGGCCCCTTCTTCTTCCTCCCTCCTTTCTTTTCTTCCCCAACAGAACCGAGCCGCCCCTTGCCGCCGCCCCCGCCGCCTCCCCCTCCGGATCCCCCTCCTCCTCCACCGATTCAAGTGGATTTGGGTGGGAAATCACTCATTGAAGGTACCTCCTCCACTTTAACCGGCTAGTTTTTCTCGATTTGGTTGTTTACCTAGGGTTTAGCCATTGCTAGGGTTTGTTGACTATGTGGCTCCAATGGTGGATTGAGTACGAATCGGTCACTTTTAGTTGGCTTGTATCGATGCATTGGTTGATTGTAACACCGATCTATCGTGTAGTTTGCAATGCATGCTTCGGTTTCAATGGATTTTGGTGGTGTAGATGTTGAAGTAATGTTGAGCACTATGAACGAATGAAATTGCAATGTAGGCTCATGTAGTAGGTTTTATTAGTAGTACTAGCTTTGAGTAGTATTTTCATTAGTATTTCGTTACTTACCTTTGAGTAGTAGTATTTATTTTTCACTAGTATATCTTTGCTTACCTTTCACTAGTCTATTGTATTTAGAATGAAATTTGATTTGCAATTGAATAAATCAATACTTACTTTCCTTTGATTGATGTTTGAAATGCAAGTGATGGTACTAGCTTTAGTCATGACTCGGTAGTTTTTTTCACTAGTAATTCTTTCACTATGTGTATGTATGTTGGAGATTGAAATATTTTCTTCACAAGTTGATGCATGTTTGAGATAGTAGTATATATCTTGTTGCTTATTTTCTTCGCTAGCTTTTCTTATATATTTTAATTTTATTTCACATATGCATGCATTTTTTAGGTGGGTTATAAATAATATTTTCTTCATTTAGGACCATGGCTCAACAAGAACGGTACCACCCAAGGTATCCACTCCTTGAGAAGTACTACGATGACAATCACCGTGGGCGGAAGCTAGAAGAGCGTTTGGAGGTAGGATTAGAAGCACTTGTTAATTTGATCATGGAAGGATTGAAATTGGATTGTCGTGTACTAATCAATTTTTGTGAATGTGATATTTTTTTGTAGGTTTTGAAGCCTTTGCGACCTCGTACTCACACTCCTCTACAATGGGATGATAGGTACACTCCTTTCATTCGTCGATCGGGTTTCCTCCCTCTTGCGACATTGATCAAGACTGGGCTCCCGAAGATGGACAATGCTGCTTTGACTGCGCTAGTGGATCGGTGGAGGCCCGAGACACATAGCTTCCACCTTCCCTGTGGTGAGATGACTGTGACATTGGAGGATGTTGCCATGCTGTTTGGCCTCCGTGTTGACGGGTATGCTGTGACCGGTCACATAAACCCACAAGATTGGAGGGATATTGTCGAGGCATTGTTAGGAGTGCGGCCACAAGAACCGCAAGAAGG
This sequence comes from Cenchrus americanus, assembly GCA_947561735.1. Classification (NCBI taxonomy): domain Eukaryota; kingdom Viridiplantae; phylum Streptophyta; class Magnoliopsida; order Poales; family Poaceae; genus Cenchrus; species Cenchrus americanus. The sequence goes on along the minus strand of OX387240.1, from coordinate 2,254,413 downwards.
TGTGAAGGACGGGGAAAACCACCGGAGTAAACTCGTCTCGGTTGTCCCGGCACTTTGGTCATCGGCCACCACAACATGCTAATGAGCTCCGTATTCGGATGCATGCTCGTGCATGGTTGTGGCATATGGTGGGTGGATTTCTTTTTCCCGATTCTAGCGGGAATACAATATCTTGGATGTGGATACCGAAAGGACCTTGATGTCGCCTAGAAGGGGGGGGGGGTTGAATAGGCGTGACGACCGAATTAAACTTTTTCCCCCAAATCACTTGAGCTGACAGTGCTCCACCGGTCAGACCGGTGGTGGTGACCGGTCGGGACCTGGTCCAAGCACCGGTCTTCACGGATGACACCGGTCGGACGGTGCACCTCACCGGTCGGACCGGTGTAGCACGAGAACCCGCAAAAACAACTTCAAGCGCCTCTTGGCTTCTAGCACGAACCAAACTCAGGGTGTGGCTCTTGTAGATGATCACAAGCGAGTAATGAGCCCCGCACACACAAGTAACACACCCAAGTAGATCGAAGCGGAAGCAAATGATATATGCTAGAAAAACAACTTAGAGAGAAGAACCACACGAGGAAGCAAGGATTTGTTTCCCGAAGTTCACCACCCACCGAGGAATGGCTACGTCTCCGTTGAGGAGCTTGTAAGGGACAATTCCCACAACAAGCCGGTCTCTTTCAACCACTTTCCTCCTTTCCACTAAGGTGATCTTTTCCACGAAGAGGCAAGATCGCGGCCCTCACAAACTTCCCCGCTCGCTCACCACAACCTTGGGAGCTAGCCGGCGACACCTAGCCGTCTAGGAGGCAAACCTCCAAGAGTAACAAATGCACCAAAGTTTGTAGACTCGTAACCAAAGTGCTCAAGCTATGGAACCTGCTCTTGTTAGCTCACAAAGTCACTCCTAGGCTCACTTTCTCAACCCAACACAAAGATGATGGCTTGAATCCACAAATCTCACAAAGAGATGGTTGGGGAGAGCCACTAAGGCTTAGAGCTAGTTAGAAATGGCTTGGGATCTCAAGCAACAACACTAGAAGCAGAACCCTCACCGAAGAGGGCTTGGGGTATTTATACCCCTCAAAGAAGAAAACTAGCCGTTAGACCCGGGCGGCACCGGTCGGACCGGTGCCCTACACCGGTCGGACCGGTGTATGAAAACTAGCCGTTGGGCTAGCGGCACGGCCGGACGGTGCCTCGACCGGCCGGGGCCCAGGTCGGGCCCCGAGTTGCCCCAAAACCCTTTTTTAGAGAAACTAGCACTTCACCATCAAGATGAAATGACCCGAGTTAGGTTAGGAGGGTTGGTTAGCACACTCAAGGGCTAGATCTCACTTAGGTCAACTAATGAGCACTTTGACTTGGTCAACTTGCTAAGTTGCATCCCTCTTGATAGTACGGCATACCTATACTCAAGAAAAGAGTAAAAGAGCTTTGATGACCCCTTGAGCTTGAACAACTTCAATTCTTGCCATACTTGATCGATAACCACTTGAGGGCTTTCAACATAGCCTTTGACTTGAGCACGTCCATACTTGAGCTAGTGACTTAGGATCTTTCCATATAGCATAAGAATGCACACTTTGATCCATGGCCACTCCATGTTGCCAATCTTAACGAGTTGATGACTTGCAAAGCTTCCCTCGATTAAGGTTTGAATATGATACTTGAAGACCCCACGGATGCTAGACCTTCACCCTAGCAAAACACTTATGGCGGCTTAGCTACGGCCCCAAAGATTGCTTAGTCCCTCACCCTAGACATCTCGGTTGATCTCTTCATCACTTATCCAATCCACTTTGAGTTCCACTTTGCTTCACACGCAATTAGCTTTCATTTGAAAGTCCCGCTTCAAATGCTTGATCTTGATTGACAACGGATATGCAAGCTTCCATTTTTAGAACCATGAAATGTATACTCATCATCTTGTTCTCTTTTAATAAACCCATGAAGCCTCGCACCAAATACTTATCTTTGTAGATGTGAGCCATAAAATACATCCATATATAAAATACTTCAAAAGTAGCTCATGAATATATAATGAAAACCTCGCTCACGATCTTAAACAAAAACGTTAGTCCTTTAATCGCCTTGTCATTCAATTCACCAAAATCCACTTAGGGGCCTAGATGCACTTTCAATCTCCCCCTTTTTGGTGATTGATGACAACTCGATTAAAGCTTACAAATAAAACAATAAAGCGCATTTAGATTCTCAGGTATAGCTAGAGCTCCCCCTTAATTTGTGCTTTGAGTTTGATTTCAAGAAAATGGCCTTAAATGCCATTAGCACAAATTTGGAAGAAAAGACGTGTGAGCTCCCCCTATATCTTAGAATCAGTGGAGTGCAACAAGTGTGAGCGACAAAATAAAATCCGTGATGCGTATGACAAGATATGCACAAAGCAAAGAAAAATGAGGCCGATTGGGCGAGCACGGCCGAGCCGGTGCCCCGACCGGCCGGGCCGGTCGAGTCCAGGCCAGCTCTCCCAACCGGGCGGCACCGGTCGGACCGGCCCACGGCCGACCGGCCGGGTCGGGTCGAGTCCGGTCGGCGCACAAAGCAACGAAGTGTGTGCTATTTGGTCCAAGGTGATCATGCCGGGGTTGCAAGTCGGTTTAGATCACTTTGCTCCATATAGCCAACACAAACAAACACCATTCAAAGCATGCATCACAATCTATCAATAAAGTCGCTTAAATATTACATTAAGGTTTGAAACACACAGTGGCACTCATACAAAAGTTCTCAAGTCCACTAAGATCAAATTCTAACTTATTACACGATTTTTCTCAAATGCCAGCAGGCACCGGTCAGACCGGTGCAACACAGACAGCAGCCCTGACAACACAAACTTGAGGCTTTAATCGCAATTCTTCTCCCCCTTTGTCATCAAGCATCCAAGAAGGGCCTGGAGAAGAAGCAGCAGCTGATCACTGTCCTTGTGATCCGTCTCCTGGGTGAGAGCTCCCTCCTATTTGAAAGTCGTCAAGAATCCAATGCAAAGGAGAGTTTAGGTAAATCGATTCCGAGACGTTGATCTGAGATGGATGAGCTATGGGAGCACAGTTTTTACCATAGAAGTACGGGTCGTAGCCAAAGATCTCGGCGGAGAAGCGAGCGCCCCAATCGTGTACTTGCTCGGGAGGTGGAGGAGGTGGGGGTGCTTGCTCTCGTTCCATGAAGTGAGACGATCCTGCTACGTCCGGAGGAGGTGGTACAAATGGTGGTGGAGGAGGAGGTACTGATGAAGATGATCCTTGCCCTTGCTGAGACTCGAAGAACATAGGGCCGTATTGGTTAAGCAAATCCGAGTTGGCCCATCCTCTCATCCTTTCTTCAAAGGAAGGTATCTCAGTCGGAGGAGATTCTGGAGATGGTGGAGATCGAGGTGGTTGAAAACCTTGGGCATTGTGCATGAGCTTCATCGTATCCCGCATTTGCTTGTTTGCCCGCCTTGACCTTTGCCGCTCCACCCGGATGTCATGCGCGGCTCCGACACATCCCAAAAATGAAGTTGAGAAACTTCTTCAAAGGAGAGGTGGATCTGCGGGGTCTGCCTGGCTGCCAGCCTCCCCACCGGTCAGACCGGTGCTCAGCACCGCCGGACCGTGCCGGCTCGAGCACCGACCGAGGCGAAACTGGCCGACCTGCACCCTCCTCAAAAATTTCTTCCTCCTGTTCTGGTGCATGCTCAACTCTAGGAGATGGAACCCGAGGATTCTTGCTAGGATTTAGCTTCAGAGGCTTGTGTGTCACATTCTTCGGAAATTCTGTCTTTGCAACCTTTTCAATCATATACATGATGTAGGGGCCGTAGCCGCAAATTTTCTTGGGGTCTTCGGATAGATGCTTAATCTCTTGCCAAATGAAGTCCCCAACACCGAATTCGGAGCTCCCGGCCTCAAAGCCACCATCAAATTTTTCCGAAACTTAGTGATTTCCGAGGGGTTTCCATCTCTAGGTGTGATAGATACCCTAAGTAGCCTATTTAGGACAAATAAGTAGGTATAGAGGTTCTTCACCTTCCCAAAGTTGGCGTGCTCATCGCGAGGGTACATCACGTGCAAAGCATCCTTCTCTAGCTCCCCCTCATCATGGAGCTTCCTTAGCTCCCCATCTCCCGCCATGATCCCAAAGCATCTCAAGAATCCGTGGAACGTAATGGAGTACCTTTGGCCGTTAGTCATCCAAATCATGGCCCCGTCGGCCTCAATGTGACCAAAATGCACCGTGGCAAAGAACTCGGGCAATGATCTCTTTGTTCCAATCGTGTCGGAACCCCATAAGTGACTTGACCCTTTGCCTCTCACAGCTTGCCGATTACTTCATCAAAAATAGGGTCTCCTTTCCTTGCCATGTGCCCCCAATCCACAAACCGAGCCTTGTGTGTGATCTTGGGCTTCTTTATAATCACCGTAGCATAGTAGTCTTGCTGAAATTTAGCCCAAAATGCGGGATCCGAAGCGGTCTTGCCCTCCTCATAAGGGTTTTTGTCCCTTAGCTTCTTCGGGGCCTTGGTCATCCCTGACCCGTGGTACTTAACCGGCCGATCAGGATAAATGTAGGTAGGTGGCATGATCCTCAGCCTACCCTGATCGTCGTCGTCCTCTTCCATGGCATCCACATCCTCTTCCTCTTCCTCCTCATCCTCATCCTCATCCTCAGCACCATCGCTGTCTGACCCAGCCTCCCCGGTGCCTCCTCAACTCAAACCGACCGGATAAGTCTCATCTTCAACATTGTCATCGCCGCTTGTTCCGGTGTCACCTCCTAGATCGGGATCCTCGGCACTAGCTTGAGTTGAGCGGCGTCTCAATCTCTTGCCGCCGATGTTTACGAGTCTTGCCCCCTTCCCCAAAATCACCGGGGATGGCTCCTCGGCGAGTTAGGACTTCTTCTCTTCTTTTCTTAGCCCCTTCCTTTTCCCGCACCATAGCTGCCGTCCCGAGTCACACAAAGGATGACAAGAGTGTATAAGACTCCGGAAAAAGATTGAATTGAATTGGAATTGAAACTTGAAAGTTCGAACAGTTGGGTACTGTTCGGGCCACACCGTCGACCGGTGAGGGGCACCCCGGCCGAGCCGGTGCCACCCGCAATCGAGCCAATTGCTCCCACATTCAATCTGAGCAGATGGTGATCTAAGATTTTGTCTAGATAAACAAAAGACACCCTAGAATAGATAAGTGTTGAAAAACAAGAAGAAAACACAATTTGGGGTTGGACATGCGCCACCGGTCGGACGGTGACGGCCACCGGTCGACCGGTGAAGGCCGTCCGCACCCAATTTGTGATTTCTCACAATGTGTCCAACAAAACGCTATGGATCTATAGGAATGTCTTCTAGGTGATCTCAGAAGATGTTCTACCAAAGGAAATTCAAAACTTTGCACCAAGTGAGGAGATCGGGCAAAAGAAAGGTTTGAATACCTTTGGAGAGATGAACTCGAGTTGAATCCGAGAAACACGAAGGGGAAAGTGAAGAGGGGCCTTAGGAGATCCTTTTGCTTCCAATCTTGAGGCTTTTCCTTGGTTGAAACTTCAAATCACCATGGATTGTGAGAGAGGTGAAAGAGAGGAGATGGAGGAGGTTTTCACGGTTTGGAGGCAGTGGTGGGATGGTGAATGATGGAGGAGAGAGAAGGAAGGGGGGGTAAAAGGGTTCCTTTTACTTGTGGCCCCACGGCCGACGCCGGCGTCACCGGTCGGACCGTAACGGCCACCGGTCGACCGGTGACAGCCGCAGTCAAGCCGCAGAGGCCATATCGGTTTTCCGCCCCCCATCGGTAGAACCGAAGATCGAGATAAAATTCAACAGAGAGTCCTTATCGGTAGAACCGACATTCCCTCGGTATTACCGTCCCTTTCCCTCCTTTTTGAGATTTTGCTCCTTAAAACTTCTCCAGATATGTTATAGACCAATTCTCATCCACTTAGGTTGCATAACCATGATTATGTGACTTCAAGGTATCCACCGGTCAGACCGGTGGCTTGCACCGGTCAGACCGGTGCGGCCTTGAGAAACAAATTTGAGCCACAATGAAGAAATTCATCTCAACCTTTAGAGATGTTTTGGATATGAGATATTAAGATGATATTGATCCAAAAACCATCAATTCTTAAAGGAAGGAAGGATTAACGAGTTTGAGCGAGTATACTTGATCCTTCCGAGAGAGAGAGATAAAAGAACGGATTTTAGGAACTTGAGACAATCTTCTTAATTGTGACTAGCCATCAATCAAACAAGGAGAACTATAGTCACAACTAAGTTGATTGGGTCACTAAGACCAAGAACCAAATAATTTTCAAAGAAAGCACACTTCCTATACATGCTAGTTGATTTTTCGAAAAATTTATCCTATATCACAAAGTGCATGCATCCACTTCAAATGAATGCCCTAACAAGCATATTTGGCTCATATCTCCATCCTCGAGACACAAAGACGAGTAGAAGTAGAGATATCAACCAAATATCTAGGGAGGAGCACAAGAGGTCCATTTGAAGCAATTACATGCTAAGGATGGCACACTAGCATGATGTTATGGCCTAGATGCATTACGGTATATCAATGAGTTTCATGAAAACATACCTTTGCCTTAAGACCATTTCATTTGTGCATATATTTACTTTCAAACAACGTTAGCTCTTACTTGTTCTTTTGGAAGTTACGCTTATCGAGAGCTTCCTTTGAGATGCACAAACGCATGAGACTACAAGATCACTCAGACGAAATTGTTAGTCCCATAAGTGACTCAAGTTTTGTAATGAGCTCCCCCTTAAGTAGTGCTAGAGAATTTGAATTTCTCGACCAAGGCACTTTGTTCAATCAAGAACATGTTGAGGCTCATTCCAAAAATTGGTCATAACACACAAATGATTTGATAATTGTCATGTGTTCGGCTTCTCATAACCTTTGACGCCATATCACCCTTCATCTTGAGGGTTTGGACAACCCCGGGTCACCCGGCACTCATGCTTAGGGTCACCCCGCGGCATTCGGAGGCGTACGGGTCACCCGGCACTTGTGCCGGGTCACCCGCTCAAGTTTCGGCTGCGTTGGCACCGGTCGACCGGTGCACATCACCGGCCGGACCGGTGACCACCCTCGACCCATTTTGGTGATTTTTCCTTCCCTTTTCCTTGAGTGAGTGAATGTATCACTAATTTCGGACCCGCATCCAAGGATAAGGTATTGCTCTACTAGAGAGCCATTAAAGGTATCGAATGGCATGAGAAGGTAAATCTTCATAAAAATAGTCAAAGTCACCACCTCATGCTTTGCTCATGCAAGAAGAGCTTCACATAAGTGTTCACCAAGAACCAAAGTGACTTAGACTCAATCGGGCGCATTAGTTACCGAGATGTCATTGATTTCACGAAATATATGAGTTTGCTCTTCACATGGTCAATTGAATTCATCAAGATTTCTAAGTCCTCCAACCATGTGCTCAATGCATCTCTTTCAACCTGCAAGCTCAGTAAGCATTCCTTGGTACCCAACACTTGTTGGGTCCTATTGGGTTAGTCACAAGGTGTTTAGGAACCCAAATAGCCCTCATGCTACAATGAGGTGAACTAATCTCCCTCATAGCACAAGTTCTATTCTTATCGTTCCTAAGCTTATGGAAATCATAATGGACAAGGTTTGATTTAGGAACATTACCATTTGGGCAATCCCTGCCCATGTGACCCTTTTGACGGCATTCGTAGCAAATACGACTTTTGTTCTTGTTGGTCACCCCATTCCTTGCAATTTCTTTTCTACACTTGCTTCTGAGACTTGTTCTTGGAGAAGGTGGCTTCCTTGCCTTGTTTGCTTGAAGTGAGGCTGTCCTGGCCAGCACCGGTCTGACCGGTGGCATGCACCGGCTCGACCGGTCACGGTCGATCCATCGCCCGTTGTTGCTTTTGGGCACGAGTTGGCAAGGTGTCCCTTCTCTCTCGCACTTGTAGCACACCCTCCACTTGTTGGAGCTTCTAGGCTTCTTGGAGAGTGACTCTTGTGCCTTGTGCTTGATCGGGCGATATTGGGGTTTGATTTGCCCAACCTCGCTCTTTTCTTGAATCTTGTGCTTGTGGAACCTTGTAGCTTGTTGAGGGGTTGAACTAGTGGCGGTTGATCCCTTCCCAAGCTTCTTCACCATGCTTTCACGGTTATCTTGAGAAGGTTGCACTTTGCTCTTCTCCTTCAACACACACGAGTCCTTTTGGAGCTTTTCGACCTCTTGCTTTAGTTTGTCATTTTCGAAAGCAATGAGGTCTTCACAAGATTCTACAAGTACATGCTCAATGCTAGATTGGCTTGCTTGAGACAAACAATCATTAGCGCTAGATAAAACAACTTGAACTTGTGAGCAAGTGCATGTGTGAGATAGAGGTTGTAGAGATTTTACCGATGAAAGCACAACCTCATGGGCTATCTCTAGTGTTGCATAAGAATCAACAAGCTTCTCAAAGGAAAGTTCAAGTTCATTGTGATTAGCTTGTAGGACCATATGCTCGCTAGTGAGCTTCGCTAGTTTGGCTTCTAGATCATCATTGGCATCTTCTTCTAATTTAGCTCTACAAGCAAAGGATTTGATGTCATGATCATATTTGTTAGCCAATGTTTCATACTTACAAACCAAGGATGCAAGTTCGGATTTGAGAAGCTCAAGTTCTCTTGACGAAGAGCTTGAGGCTTCAATCTTTTGGTCCTTAGCCCCTTTGGCTTGTCTCTTCTTCTTGCTTCTCTTCTCCTTCTTGGCCATCAAGCAAGTTGGTGTGCCTCTGCTGGCACCGGTCTGACCGGTGGGTGTCACCGGTCTGACCGGTCCCTGCAGAGACAGCGTCTTCGCTTCTTTGCTCTTCTTCTTGCTTGAGGTTTGATGCTTGAGGCTCAGTGGATGTTGTAGAGGTAGGGCACATCTCCACTGACTCATCTTCATCATCACTCTCGAGTTCATCCCATTTGGTGTTTACCAACTCAAGTAGTAATTTCCAAATGAGATGAGCATCTTCGGAAATCTTTTTGCTCTTCAGGATAATGTACTTTAGTTCGCTACATACACAACTACACAAAAGGTTAGTAACAAGAGCATTAAGCTGCTTCTTCTCCAAGTCCATTGGCGAGACACATGTCTCATCCTTTGGAAGGATACTCGCAACCATAATGCTCTCAGCGGTAGGGCCCAAAACCTTAAGTGCAATGTGAACATTAGAGCACCAAGAAGAGTAGTTTGAGCCATCTAGAACTAGAGGCTCAAACGGTACCTCACAAGTTGTCGACATCGAAGAACTCCAAGCGGTTAAGCTCGAATCGGAGCACCGAGGCTCGATACCAATTGAAAGGACCTTGATGTCGCCTAGAAGGGGGGGGGGGTTGAATAGGCGTGACGACCGAATTAAACTTTTTCCCCCAAATCACTTGAGCCGACAAGTGCTCCACCGGTCGGACCGGTGGTGGTGACCGGTCGGGACCGGTCCAAGCACTTGGTCTTCACGATGACACCGGTCGACCGGTGCACCTCACCGGTCGGACCGGTGTAGCACGAGAACTCCGCAAAAACAACTTCAAGCGCCTCTTGGCTTCTAGCACGAACCAAACTCGGGGTGTGGCTCTTGTAGATGATCACAAGCGAGTAATGAGCCCCGCACACACAAGTAACACACCCAAGTAGATCGAAGCGGAAGCAAATGATATATGCTAGAAAAACAACTTAGAGAGAAGAACCACACGAGGAAGCAAGGATTTGTTTCCCGAAGTTCACCACCCACCGAGGAATGGCTACGTCTCCGGGTTGAGGAGCTTGTAAGGGACAATTCCCACAACAAGCCGGTCTCTTTCAACCACTTTCCTCCTTTCCACTAAGGTGATCTTTTCACGAAGAGGCAAGATCGCAGCCCTCACAAACTTCCCCGCTTGCTCACCACAACCTTGGGAGCTAGCCGGCGACACCTAGCCGTCTAGGAGGCAAACCTCCAAGAGTAACAAATGCACCAAAGTTTGTAGACTCGTAACCAAAGTGCTCAAGCTATGGAACTCTGCTCTTGTTAGCTCACAAAGTCACTCCTAGGCTCACTTTCTCAACCCAACACAAAGATGATGGCTTGAATCCACAAATCTCACAAAGAGATGGTTGGGGAGAGCCACTAAGGCTTAGAGCTAGTTAGAAATGGCTTGGGATCTCAACAGAACAACACTAGAAGCGACAACCCTCACCGAAGAGGGCTTGGGGTATTTATACCCCTCAAAGAAGAAAACTAGCCGTTAGACCCCGGCGGCACGGTCGACGGGCCCTACACACCTCGGGCCCGGTGTATGAAAAACTAGCCGTTGGGCTAGCGGCACCGGCCGGACCGGTGCCTCCGACCGGCCGGGGACGGGCCGGGCCCCGAGTTGCCCCAAAACCCTTTTTTAGAGAAACTAGCACTTCACCATCAAGATGAAATGACCCAGAGTTAGGTTAGGAGGGTTGGTTAGCACACTCAAGGGCTAGATCTCACTTAGGTCAACTAATGAGCACTTTGACTTGGTCAACTTGCTAAGTTGCATCCCTCTTGATAGTACGGCATACCTATACTCAAGAAAAGAGTAAAAGAGCTTTGATGACCCCTTGAGCTTGAACAACTTCAATTCTTGCCATACTTGATCGATAACCACTTGAGGGCTTTCAACATAGCCTTTGACTTGAGCACGTCCATACTTGAGCTAGTGACTTAGGATCTTTCCATATAGCATAAGAATGCACACTTTGATCCATGGCCACTCCATGTTGCCAATCTTAACGAGTTGATGACTTGCAAAGCTTCCCTCGATTAAGGTTTGAATATGATACTTGAAGACCCCACGGATGCTAGACCTTCACCCTAGCAAAACACTTATGGCGGCTTAGCTACGGCCCCAAAGATTGCTTAGTCCCTCACCCTAGACATCTCGGTTGATCTCTTCATCACTTATCCAATCCACTTTGAGTTCCACTTTGCTTCACACGCAATTAGCTTTCATTTGAAAGTCCCGCTTCAAATGCTTGATCTTGATTGACAACGGATATGCAAGCTTCCATTTTTAGAACCATGAAATGTATACTCATCATCTTGTTCTCTTTTAATAAACCCATGAAGCCTCGCACCAAATACTTATCTTTGTAGATGTGAGCCATAAAATACATCCATATATAAAATACTTCAAAAGTAGCTCATGAATATATAATGAAAACCCGCTCACGATCTTAAACAAAAACGTTAGTCCTTTAATCGCCTTGTCATTCAATTCACCAAAATCCACTTAGGGGCCTAGATGCACTTTCGTATACCGATCATCGGGCAAGAATGGGATGGCATTGCAACTTAATTATAGTTGGGCGAGTGCGACTCCGGCATGGTTGTATCTGCGGATGTGTGATGCATGCGGGAGAAGTGGACCTAATGCTAATCTTGGTGGGTGTGCTTACCTTCTCCAAATTGTGGATGTGGGAGCGGCTTCCAATTGGTCGGACGGAGCGCTACACATTTGGTGTACGTAATTTGCAACTCTAATGTTCTTAAGCATTTGTCCGTTTGAGTTCTTATTTAGACTTGACACTATGTTGTAGGATTTGCCATATGACGGTGAGGTTCCCTTGGCCACTATCGGGTATCTTTGGACCAACATTGCAAGGGTCCATGGGAACCCGGACGGCGCTACACGTACTACACCAACGCCATAGACCGCCTTCAACCAAGTCATGTAAGTGATACACTTCACCGCTACTCCTTTCTTTCTTAAGGACTCGCTTATATATGTTACAACATTTGCTTAGATAAATGAATATGTGTATCTAGTTTACTTGGCGCCATATATAAGGAATGAGATTGCCGAGGGAGATTTTAGCCCGATGTGCACAATTGATGAACATTATTGGCGTAACATTTGCCCTTTGATTTGCTTCTATGTTGTGGAGTACCATCTCGCCACATAGAGTGCAGCGGCAATTTGGGCATCTTCAAAACTACCCTCCAAATTACTACAACACTAGCCACGGCCTCCCACGAGTATGTACTTTTTGTTTCACACCCTTCAAATTGTTGGTTGTCTACGAAATTACTCACTATGATTAATTACCGTAAATGCGGAACCGACCGTCGTAAGCAAAGGAGTGCCAAGAATTGGCCGGAGCATCACATCCACGCGGTCAATGCATGGAATGCGAGAGCGAACAACATAGTGCATGGGGGGGCACGACACCGTGACGATCCGTTCAATGAGTATTTGGATTGGCTAAAACAAAACACCCGCTTAAAGTTAAGGGTTGCAATGGATGAAGAGTACATTGAGGATCTACCTTCCGATCCGAAGATGTTTTGCCCGAGTACGACGAAATCACTAGACGTGGGAGGCGCCGGAGCGTGGTCCGTTCGAGGATTATATTGTAAGTGATGATACTCTTTTCACGAGTTTGCAATTTCACTTGGTATTGTGACATAATGTTAACTTGTGAACCACATGTAGGGGCAACAACTAGGAAGATTTGCTAATGAAGCGGAGCAAGCTTTGGTCGTCCCGATCGGATCTCCGGGGAGGCCGGTGTGTTGAGGAGTTTTGTGCGGGTAATATCCATTTTCGGCGGGAGTTTTGTGGTTGTTATGGATGAATGCTCAATTTGGTTATGGTGCTTTACGGAGGATTAGACGGGGATGTAGAAAAGCGGCGTTCAAGTTGAATTGCTTGGCAAGACCGGCACCGGGACCCGGACATGTTGCCGGAGCTTCGCAGTCCGCACAAAGATCCACGAGACGAGCACGAAGTGCATCAACTTCGTGTGTGTGGCCTTGGTAGTTGTAGGTTTGTCTTTTTTTAATATATGGTTAGGTACATCAATGATGCAAATATGGTTTTTGTAGGAGGATCTCGTCGCCGTGCACCGGGGATTGTAATTAGATCCCCTCCACGTACCCCACGGCGAAACCGAGTCCGAGGCCGGTGTAGACGACGAGCGGGAGATCCCTCTTACACCGAAGCGGCGGAGATTGGGTCCTCTCAACTTGCGGGTGCTCCCGTTGCCACACAAGAAACTCAACCGAAGCGGCGTGTGAGGCGGGAGCGTGCGGATGTGGGCAGCCATAATGTCGTTGACACGCAACCCGGCGGGTTCGAAAGGCGAAGAAAGTCTACACTCCGCATCCTTAGGCTTGTGCTAAGTTTGAGTGGTTGAACGTTCCCTTAGGCTTGTGGTCGAACTATGTGCCTTGTGGTCGAACTATGTGGCTTGTGGTCGAACTATGTGGCTTGTGATCGAACTATGTAGGCTTGTTGCTTGTGATCGGACTTTGTAGACGGGCTTGTGATCAAACTATGTTGCATGTGTCGTTTGTGATTGAATTGAACTATCCCGGATTTGTGATCGATGTATATTTGTGTGAATTGGTGTTTGTTAACCATGTAAATATTTGTGGTCGTGTTCATGAACTCACTCCAAAAAACGGCACAAATTTATCAAATTTCGAACTCACCAAAAATCCTCCCAGACTTAACCAAATTCCAACACCCCAGGGAGGTGCGATCGGTTTTGGAACTTGCACGGCGCGACTCCTTCATGAGTCGCGCCAGGCGTCTTGGCGCGACTACTTAATGAGTCGCGCCAGGGGGCTTGGCGCGACTCCTTCATGAGTCGCGCCAAGTGATGTGGCGCGACTATTGCCCGCCATATGCCCTGCGCCGCATCGGTTTTGGCTCTGCGCAGGCGCGACTACTTCATGAGTCGCGCCACATCACTTGGCGCGACTCATGAAGGAGTCGCACCAAGCCTCCTGGGGTGTTGGAATTTGGTTAAGTCTAGGAGCTTTTTTGGTGAGTTCGAAATTTGATAAATTTGTGCCGTTTTTTGAGTGAGTTCATGAACACGACCACAAATATTTACATGGATAACAAACATCAATTCACACATATATACATCGATCACAAATCCGGCATAGTTCAATTCAATCACAAACCCCAAACCTCCATAGTTCAAATACACCAAACATTCAACATGTCCTGAAGCCACATTTTTGAAACATTACATAAGGTCCACGACATAAGTTCATTACATGGCATAATTAAGTCTATTACAACACAAGGTCACTACTCAAACCCAAAATCAAACAATAATTCATCGTCACCCCAATCGTCATCCTCCACCTCAATTATATTGGCTTTGCCCTTGTCGTTGCCCTCCACCTCTTGTTCCTTGCCCTTGCCCTTGTCCTCCACCTCTTGCGCCTTGGTAGCAAGTCTCTTTATCTCCTCCCATTGAAATTTGGTACTCGCATCCACAATTTCCTCTACATTGTTGCTACACTTCTTTTGTGTCGTAAATTTTGGCAATTCTCTCACAAGAGCTTTCATTGCACGCAATTGTGCCATTTTTGCCTCAATTCTAGCCAACTTCAAATTAATCCCTCTTTTCTTTGCTTCCGCCATTTGGAACCACTCGTCTATGGAATCCTTTGCAAATATCCTTGATGGATCAAACTCACTCCAATCACGACGCCACTTTTCCCTCATGTTACGCATGCATTTCCCTCTTCTCTCCTTCTCCTCTTCCTCCTCCCTCAACCTCTTCCTCCTCCTCTCACTTGCACTTAGGGGCGGTGGATAATTCATCCTATTCCGCCTCCAAAATTCAATGAGGCCCTCTCTAATGCCCTCTCCAACACTAGTTTGTGAACATCCCTCCTCTCTAGCAAGTTTATCCTTTGCAATTTGTCCAAACAACTCTTTATCCGATGGAATTGGGACATCATATTTTTCTCTTAATTTATTTTTCCTCATGGTTGTTTCCTTGATTTTCAAATACCCGGAACATTGCCCCAAATGTAGACGCAAGTGCTTCCCTCCCCGCAAAGCTCTCCCAATCACATGTTCTCCCCTCCTACAAAATTAATGTCAATTTTTAGGCAACACAACCATTTAAGTGGGCACAACACATGGATAAAAAAGTTAGGAAAGTGACTTTACCCAATAATCTCCGTACGAGTTACCACAAAACCAACTATATCCAAGCTCGGATGAAACCACTCCCTTTCGAGCGAGTATTCCACACTTGCAACGAGGCCTATAAGGCTCATCACATGGCCATGGCTTCTCCCCACTCTCGAATGCTTGCACTTCTTCTTTTGACGGCCAATGAGACTTCGGCCCGTATATGTCCTCTTGAAAATCACATTGGGGCCATCCATCCTGCACAACAAATTCAATAAAGTCCTCTATATATCTAAATATCGAGCAGAATGAATTTGTCGGGAAGAGCAATGATGCTTACATGTGTTCTTTGGTTGCACCGAAAGAATGGTGTGAATTTATCGGGAAGGTCAAGATCAGGAAGTTGCAACTTGCTTGGCCTCCCACAATGACACAATGGAGGGTTGCTAACACGCTTGCATCCCGCCTCTTGTTTTTCTTGGAATGTCATTTCTGGTGGATTTGGTGGTGGTGGCACCCACCGTCTGAACTCATGATATGGTTGCACCACCGATTCTATCCACGGAAATAATCGGATCCTAGGGTCAAATTTTTCCGGTCCATCAATCCACCGGTGGGAAAAGCAAGGTGCCATGTTGTATTGACTTGGGCCGCCATCTTCATTTAGTATCCACTTTCTTGCACATGTGTAGAACGCCCTTCCAAATTTGTTGCCTCATCCCTTGATTGCTTCACTTGTGCTGTGGAATGCCACAATGACACATAGGAACCGGAAGAGGTGGTGGGATGGGATCATCACGCCTGCCTTTGCTCGCCGCCATTTGCCTGAAAAAACATAAATTTTCATCAGATTATTTATACAAAAGGAAATGACAAAAATGTTATTTGCATAATTACGAAATAGAGACATGAAATCCTAAGTAGCTACCGTATGCCCGCTTCCACTAGATTGTTTATGTCGTTCCTTCCGATGACCCTCCTCGTGGCAGACACTACATCGGATCTTCGACTTTTCTTGGTCAAACTCCCCGGCACCGTAAATATCCCTATCGTACCCACTTGTTTGGTCCATCTCATTGCGTAATCGCTTTTTTTTCCTCCTTCCCACACCAAGTTTCCTCTTCTCGTCATCTGGGACGTAGTCAGGACCATTGTACTCAAGCCAATGTGTCTCGTCTAGTATTGGCTCAAAACGAGTCGCCCATGTCTTCAATACCGAATCCTTAGAATACAATTGTGTCGTGTACGCCGGTGCTAGCCAAGACACCCCTCTAACAAGTGCATGCAAGAATCATATGAGAGCATGGAACATGTAGCAACCGAGGTATACAACAAGTGCAAGACACTCCGCAGAGGTCCACCTTATATATGCGTCCGCCCGTCATCTCACCTCCAACATTCAAAGCGGAAGGCCGTTCTCACCGAGTACACATACAATGTGGGATCAAACAACTCAGCCCTCATGCTCGCAGCTTTTTTACCTTGCTCGGTTAAGTGCTTCTTTGCGGCTTTACCAAAAATATTCATCCCACGTAACCCTCTTTCTATTTGCACTTTTGCTTTTTTCCACCTATGCACAAAATATGAATTGATCTTGTAGAAAGTGTACTCCACAATAGCCGATACTGGCATAGCACGGATGCCTTTGAGGACCTTGTTGAGCACTTCCGAAAGATTTGTATTGTTCACACCATATCTCCAACCACCTTCATCAAATGCGTTGGCCCACTTATGTTTATTGACCATCCGCTCCTCCAACCACTCTTTTGCTTCCGGATTCATCATTTGTTTTAGTTTCTCTAGTCTAATATTAAAAGTCCTCTCCGCTTTGGCCGCACACACCGATTTGAGCGCTCTCTAACTTTCTTGTTAGCTTGCCTATGCCATATGTTCGCCGCGAAGTGTCGCATGCACCGCCGACTCACGACAGTTCGTACCCTTCCATGTAATCCTCAACCGCACTTAGTATTCCTTGATGGCGGTCCGAAACTATACACACCTTCCCGAGACGTCCCACAACGTCCCGACGGACCAAATGCAAAAACCAAGACCAGCTCTCAATATTCTCACTTTCGGCTAAGGCAAATGCAAGGGGTACCAATCTATTCTCACCATCAACACCGGTGGCGATCAACAAAACACCCCCGTACTTTCCGCTTAAGAATGTGCCATCGACACTTATCACCGGTCCGCAATGCTTGAATGCCTCTACACATTGGGGGAAACACCAATACACCCGCTCCATTACCGGCTTCATTACACCTTTGTGGAGCTCCTCCTTTCCCGTAGTATGAGTGCACCACTTCGTACCGGGTTGAAGTGTGTTATTGCTTGTAGGATTTTTGGCACCCTACCATAAGCATCCTTCCAATCACCCCACAACATGGATATTGCATGCCGCTTAGCTCTCCATGCCTTTACATAATTCACCGTGTAGTTGCCGAAAGCTTTGATGGACTCAATGATGGCAGCTATAGAAACATCGGGATCCTTATAAACCATGGCAAAGCAATCCGTCTCGAAATGTAACGAGCCGTGCATTGAGAATGTTCTTGTGCCACTTCCGACGTCCCACATGTATGAGGTTGGACAACTCTTGTGATTCTCCATTTGTTCCTATCATCAGAAAGTGGACGCGCCCACACCTTCCAAGCACAATCTTGTTGGCAAGCAACCGTGTATCTTGTTTTGGCCGATGAATGAATCACACTATATGGCCTATGGTGCCGCACCGAGTAATCCCTTAAGAAAAACTTTAATTCTTCCAAGTTATCAAATTGCATTCCCTTGGTTATAAACAATTCACCACCGTCGGGATCTACTTCACTAAGATGTAACCCCGAATCACAATATGCCTTCCTCGATACCGAATGGAAAACGGAAACTTCGTGTACATCAACATGTACGACCTTCCAATTGCCTCAACTCTCTTTGAGTGAATTCTGGCACTCGAAATCCAGATAGAGTGTACACCGACCCTCTAGACGCCTCATCTACCATCTCACCAAATAATGGAGGCTCTTCACCCAAAGAACTAAATTGGCGTATAGGATTTGCTCGAGCCATATGTGTTGGTTGGGTTGGTTGACTATGTGGAGATGGGGTTGGTTGGCTAACTGGAGTTGGTTCTTCTTCTTCTTCTTCAAAGCTCACAGATATATCATCCCCATCTTCTTCCTCATCATCCTGATACTCACCAAAATTATTATTCAACCCACATCTATCAAAGTCATCTTCCCCATCTGAACCATAAGAACATTCCTCATCATCACCACCTTCTTCATCATCCTCATTATCATGAACCTCATTGTGGGGTACCATATCTTCCTGAGTTAAGTGTTCCATGGGCTCATCATTATGCGGTGAATCAACCGGAGAGTGAACATCAACAACTAACTCAAAGACAACGAACTTGAGATTCTTTCACACACTCTTTGTAAAATAACCAATCATCGCCACAACTAATAGGCATCATCACATAGTGACTTCTTTTCTCACCGAGTCAAACCTTCCGTGAATCCTTAATTCCTCCCCCTCATTACCAACCTTGAACAAAGTACTCACTCGGGTTTTAATATCTTCAAAAGTTGGAGGACTATCAAATCTTGCTACTTGTTGCCTCATGCTTTTAAACTCCCCATTGTCATCAACTATGCCACCCGAAAATATACGTACTAAACGATCCATCTACACACAACCACAAATTAAATTGATTATACCAACACTCATCTCACATATCAATAGCATCTACACTATCCAACATGAAAATGATGAAATCCTACCATGCAAGAGAAACTAGACGATAAGAAGAGGTTAACATCGGTCACTTGAACGATACACTACACTAAATCATACCCGATTCGTACTCAATCACGCTATCTATCTCAAATCATTCACTAAACCTAACCACCTCAAATCCAACGAAAACGATGGAATCCGCGAAAACTAATTGGTTAGAATGGAGGAGTTACCTTCCACGAGCAATTTCCCACACTTTCCTCTTCAAAATGGGTGAGGGATGGAGTGGATCTAGAGGGGGCGCGAGGGGGGCGACGCCATGGGAGGGAGCTCGGTTTGGAAGAAAGAAAGGAGGAGGAAGAAAGAAAGGGGCCCGGCGGCCCCCCGTATCGTGAGTGAGTCGCGCCACATGCCCCGGCGCGACTCACTCGCCACCTCGCCAACGCCGCGCGCGCCGGCCGACGTGGCGCCCGAGTCGCGCCGGGGCATGTGGCGCGACTCAACGAGGAGTCGCGCCACGCGGCCCGCGCGCGACCAAAAGGGCTAGTTTTTGCAATTTTAGTTGGGCCCGGGTTATTTTTAATAAATTAGATTAAAAAGGATTAAAAAATAAAAAAAAAATCAATTCCCTCCCATGAAAATAACTGTGTGGTCCTTGGTGTGCCCTCTGCTACTCTCTCATGCAGGCCTTGTGACAGCCCTCCTCCATCTTTTCCTAATTTCACCGGTCTCGCCTTTTGCGATGAATTTGTGTGATTTCAACCTCTTGAAGTCAACTCAAGTTTCACATGAGCAGTGAATGTAACGTGCCAGCTCTGACTTGCAGATTGTTTTTATTTGTTCACCATTATGCTGGCCCCGGCCCGGATCATACAATTAGCCATGTGCTCTTCTGTCGAGATGTTCCTTGCAGATTGCGACCGTGCAAGCACTTTTTTTTTTTGCAAGCGATCCTGATGAGTATGAGGTTGTTCGGCTGGCATATCTCGACTTATCTCCTCTCACATAATACTATTCATTATACCGAGCACTATTCATTCTACCGGCCGGCAGCCGAACACCCTGTATGATCACAGCAGCTGCCCACCGCTCCAAATCCAAACCATCCAATTGCTGCGATCGGACCACGTCACGGCTCTCCCCAAATCCAGTCAGCTGCTTTAGGACCGTCGGATCTCCGTTGGTTTCTCGTCGAGATTCGCGTCTAATCACGGGTCCACTAGCGCCGGGTCCACAGCGCCAGATCCAATAGCGGGGCCCATCCATCCTCGCGGATAATCACCACCTCGCCCCCCCCCCCCTGTCAGCGACCGCATCGTCACATCGACCGGTAGTTTTTGCAGGGAACCCCTCCTCGGCTGTCACATTTCCGACGCGCACCCCGCTCGCTTCGAGTTGGTTCGTGCTCGCTCGCCCGCTGCTCCGACCACTCTCCCGCAGTCGCACGCCCGCCCGCGCGAGCGAGATCCCCCCCCCCCCCCCCCCGCGCCCGCCCACCTCCTCCCAGCACTCCGGCGCGGCCGCGTCAGCCCTAGGGAGGGCTGGGGGTTTATCCGCAGATGCGGCCCCTCGCCGCCGCTGCCTGCGCCCTCCTCCTCGTGGCCGCCGCTGCGGCGGAGGAGGCGAGGAACTCCACCAACAAGTTCCGCCAGCGCGAGGCCAGCGATGACATGACCGGCTACCCGCACCTGTGAGCACGGCGCGCGCTTTTATCTCCCCCCCCCCCCCTCCCTCCCCTCCTCCCACTCTCTCTCCTTCCCCTCCGCGAGCCGCTCTAGATTCGGAATCGCTGCTCTGGATCCTTGGGAGCAGCGTCGGCGATCGGGTTGGATGCTCCGCCGTCGTTTTCCTGTGGGTTCTCGTATAGTGGCGTTACGATTGATGGAGTTGGCAAGCTTGCGGTTGCCTCCATGCTAGTGTGCTACCGATTGCCTATTTCGGTGTTGAAGGTGCACGCTTTGCCTCGTGATCACCTGCTTGTTTCTTCGTTCTAGTATATCTCAGTCTTAGTTTTTCATTTGATCTGTGTACAAGTTAAAGGCTTGAATCACCACGTAGCACACTCTATTTGGAAATGGAAACAAGCAACTGTCGTCTGATTTGAGCATTATGTTCGGTTTTGAGTTGCGTGAAACTGCTACTAAGCTCTACTCATATTCCAAAAGAGATAGCAAATTAGCAACTAGTGTAGTCCTCCAATTCCAGCCATAATCTACAAAACAGTTTTAAGAGCTGACAAGGTGAAACTTATTTTGTGCACTTAATTAAGGTCCACACGATGACCACAACGTAGCCAAAGCTGGTCTTATAAAGTAAATGTGCATAAACCTGCCTATCACTTAAAGTTTGGGGATTGGTCAGAAATTTATGACTGAACCTGTGATATTGTAGCAACCTAACTATAAGCATCTATTCTCGTTGTCCCGTACAGCTCATCTCAGCTATATTACAATTAGTGTTACCCAGAGTTTTAACTGCACTTAATTGAAACTCGCTGCACTGAACATAGAAATCCGAGCTAAAGCCAAACAAGGAGAAAACTATGTACTGATTTCATGCAAGGCCTAGAGCTTGGGTTGTTACTTGTTACTTTAACAAGACTCAACTAATTTCAGCTAAGTTCGTGTATGCAGAAGTGAACTTAGGATGCAAGTTTACTTAGGCTTGTCGCAAGATTTCTTTTTACAATACGATAGTCATAAGGACTTTTGACATGTCTAAGTACTACGTAAATTGGAAACCACACCTTAACCTTAAAGTCAGTTAATCAATTGTGGCCATCATCCATATGTATGGATTGCTTTATGCACTCAAGAAGTTTATCTGTATATATTCTTATAGAGATGAAGATGAATTATTGAAGAGCAAATGTCCGAAACATGTGGAGCTGAGATGGCAGACTGAAGTTAGTTCCAGCATTTATGCAACTCCCTTGATCGCCGATATCAACAGGTAAAAGATATAATTGGTATCTGTCTTTAGGATAACACCTTGTCTGGGGATCTGTGTCAGATATCTCTCTCTGTACTCTGCTGTTGCTGCAAAAACCACCTTAATCGTTTTATATCTTTTATTTCTTCGCTCCTATGTGGGTGAAATTATTGCACCATGCACTGAAACGTCAACTTCACACTACCAGTGTTATATGCAAAATTAAATAATTACAGTTACCATGACCAGATTATATTGTTTCTTTTGTTTGATTTTTCTGTTCCCCAAACCACTTGCCAAGGTAATTCCATATGCAGTTTTCACAAAAAATATATATTTCCCACTCTCCAGTTGATGTTTTAGTGCATTTTCCTTTACAAGGTTTCATTATAGACACTCTCTCAATGAACCTTTTTCTGTTGACTGTTGTGCAGTGATGGAAAATTGGAAGTAGTGGTGCCATCATTTGTTCATTACCTAGAAGTTCTTGAAGGCACTGATGGTGACAAAATGCCAGGTATTGGTCCGTTGCCATTATATCCTTAGCTCATATTCTGTAAAGAAGTTCCATCTGCACCTAATTATTTTCTGTGATGTCTAAATATCCTTCTAGCTCCTGAAGTTTTAAGCAATTTCCTCTTGATAACACGGTAAAAGAAATCGGTTTGGTGTGTTATTCATGTTAATATATATTTGTTGTATCCTTTGCAGGATGGCCTGCATTTCATCAGTCAAATGCTCATTCAAGTCCTCTTCTTTATGACATTGACAAGGATGGTGTACGGGAAATAGCTTTGGGAACTTACAATGGTGTGGTAAATTTCTTTAGGTAAGAAGCTTTTATGAAGGATAATGTTATGTATTCCTGTTAAAATACGGTGATATTTATTTATTTGTTACGTAGAGTATCAGGTTATATGATGATGGACAAGCTTGAGGTACCTCGTAGGAAAGTACGTAAAGATTGGTATGTTGGATTAAATCCAGATCCAGTTGACCGCTCCCATCCAGATGTTCATGATAGTTCAATTGCCAAAGAGGCTGCTTCTCAGGAATCTGCTCAAATAGATCAAAATAAATCAGGTATCCAAGATATGGGAACACTTGAGAGAAATGTCTTCTTTTGCTTCTTTTTGCATCTCATGATAAAGCTTAACTTCTAGTCATGTAGCTCCATTGTTTTCAGTCAGCAGAACTGTGTGATCTCACCATGCTAAAAATTAAAACGCGCTTTAAGGAGAAAGAAGTTACATATAGGCTTAATTATTTACCAAACTATACTGACTGATATGGATAATGCAATAATGCATCTAAGCATTTTGTTGACGCAGAATATGTAAGAAACATCCATTTGATATTATTTATTTATTTATCATTGTAGGAAGTATGCAGGGAGGTGAGGCCCAGAAAAATGCATCTGAGCAACACTCAGTTGAAACAAAACTTAATTCTACCCAAGACCAAGAGAATGTAGAGTTGCTGAACAATGTAAACAACACTCATTCTGGGAACATCTCTAGTGTTACTACTGCAACAGATAATACATCACATGCTCAGAGGCGCCTGCTTCAAACAGCTGATAAAAGTGATGACAAAACAGGAAGCTCAAAAACTCATGAAAGTGATGCTAGGGCAGACACTGTTGAAAATAATGAATCTCTAGAGGAAGAAGCTGATGCATCATTTGACTTGTTTCGTGATCCAGAAGATCTACCAGATGAGTACAATTATGATTATGATGACTATGTCGATGAATCCATGTGGGGTGATGAGGACTGGAAAGAGCTAGAACATGAGAAAGCGGAAAATTATGTGAGCATAGACGCCCACATCTTGTCCACCCCAGTATGTGAAGTACCATTTCCTTTTTTTGCTCGTGTTTTTCTATTCATCTCATAAATAGGCTTGAGTTATATCCACATTCTTCCTGCAGGTAATTGCAGATATCGACAAAGATGGTGTACAAGAAATGGTGATCTCTGTATCATACTTCTTTGATCGTGAGTAAGGCTTCTTTCTTTGATACAAACACATCCTGTGCAAGTTACTCACCACTTATTTTTAATGGCTTAAACTGTTACACAAATTTGGTTTAGTTACATAATAGGGATTCTAACTTAAACTGTTTGTTTGTCGATGCGAATTTGAAATTGAGTAACCCTGAACATGAAAAAGAAACACATGTGTTTTTATATCCTGTGGTAAATGTACAACATGTGTCCCAATAATAAAATCACAATTTTGTTTCTCTGTTATCATGTGTTGATCCTATTCAGAACAAACCTTTCATTCCCTGAATCATGCTTTATCACCAGATTTCGTATTTTCTATTTACAAAACTGGCACGCACAGATTTTAGTGAATAAAAATGTACCAAAGTAGGTGTTGTGTTAGACTGTTACTTTTGCTGTGTTATATTTGGTGCCAATGCTAGGTGTTTGTTAATCTTGCTTTTATGGAAACTATTTTCTTAACGGAACTTGCTATCACAAATAAACACTTTGTGAACTTTTTGTTTGTGCGACTTTGTTACACAATTAACTTGCTAGCGTTGTTGGCAGATATTATGACAACCCAGAACATGCAAAAGAACTCGAAGGAATTGACATTGGCAAATATGTTGCAAGCAGTATAGTTGTCTTTAACCTCGATACAAGGCAAGTTAAATGGACTGCAGAACTTGATTTGAGCACAGACTCTGTAAATTTCCGTGCACATGCATATTCCTCCCCATCTGTGGTTGATTTGGATGGTGATGGATATTTGGACATCCTTGTTGGAACTGGATATGGCTTGTTTTATGTTATCGACCACCGTGGTAAGTTATTATCTTGTAATATTAATGATTGGATCCATAAGCAGCTGTTGTGGGTTGTTTTCTTATACTTTGTGCATATCAAATTCCCAGATCATAGCTTTCTCAACTAGAATAATGCTATTTATTGATGTAGTTACAAAAGGGGATGCACTCTGGTGAGGGTAGGGCTGACACCAGTCCATTGGCTTGTGTTCCGAGCCACCACTTCGGAAGAAAAATATGATTTGTTCCCTGGATTGAAAAAAGAGATGAGACAAAATGATTTATTCTCTAGTAAAACAGAAGAAAACTGCACAAAATTAGCGATCTAGGTTGAATCAAGCTTTTGCTGGTCTACGAGAAAAATTGCATTGGTTGAAATAAAGGGGAAAAGTAATCATCAGTTCATATTGGTCTGTGCTGAGTTGTGGGTGGTATTGTACATTATTTGGTAATTCTTAATGAAATCACACGTGACTCTCCTGTTCGATCAGGAGGGGAGGGGAGGGGCAACATCAGTTTTGTAACATGCTATTTTTCTGTGGAAACTTTGGACTGGAATCCTCACCAGAATACAATGAATTTCCATCCTTTATACCTGTTGCCCTCTGTGTGTTGCTAAGCTATTTCTACGATTTTGACAATTAGGTAAAGTTAGGAACAAATTCCCCCTTGAGATGGCTGAAATCCATGCGCCAGTCATTGCTGCGGACATCAATGATGATGGCAAAATTGAGATGGTTACTACTGACTCCCATGGAAATGTAGCTGCATGGACTGCAGATGGAGAAGAAATCTGGGAAGTGCATCTAAAGAGTCTAATTCCACAGGCAAGTTTCACTCATTTCTTTTGTAAGATGTTCATGGATTGCTGCTTTGTAGTATTCCTTGTGTCTACAATGTAGAACAAGGCACGTGTCTTGACTATCTGCACACTGCAATTGCTGCATGTGCTGAATTTGCATTCTTAGTTTAACTCAGGGCGATACATACATCCAGGATCTTGCTTAGATTATTTAACTTAGATATTCTACTATTTGGGATTAAAGTTAACCTATCACTAGGTTTTGACTAATTGACTGAGAACATTGAAACTGGGTTTCAGTCCAAAAGAAGATATGCCATATGCTTTCACCGAGCATTTCCTTTGCTTTGTTAATCTTTTGTTTCTTGGCTACAATTTTTAAAATACAATCTTATTATTATCATATGATGACAGCGACCTACCGTTGGTGATGTCAATGGAGATGGCCACACGGATGTTGTGGTCCCAACTGTGTCGGGAAACATCTATGTTCTTAGTGGAAAGGATGGCTCAAAAATTCAACCTTTCCCATATAGAGCACATGGAAGAATCATGAGTCCTGTTCTACTGCTCGACATGAGCAAACATGGGGAAAATGTGAAGGGGTTAACTCTTGCTACGACGTCATTTGACGGTTATTTATATTTGATTGAGGGATCAAGTGGCTGTGCGGATGTTGTTGACATTGGAGAAACCTCGTATGTCATTTCTACTTTGCTTGACACAAGGCGTATGATATCATTGTTGAGTATTGGGTACCACACTTGAATAAAATGAGCTGATTGTTGCACTTTAACTTGCAGGTACACTATGGTTTTGGCTGACAATGTGGATGGCGGAGATGACCTTGATCTTATTGTTACCACTATGAATGGCAATGTCTTCTGCTTTTCCACTCCCTCACCACACCATCCTCTCAAGGTAGCCATTCTGTTTTTGTAGATCTTCATTTTACTTCGCATTGTTTATCTCATCTCAGATAGAGCATTAACCTTTCGGTTAACCCTTTGCAACTTATGCATGAATCTTGTTTAATATATCAGAATCGTGTTATCTCATTTAAGTTTTTTTATTCGTTCCATCTTTGGATGTCTAAACCTTGAAACATTTGGTCAGCATGATAGAGAACAAATTTCCCATTCTATTTTTTTTTCCGATCAAACTTC
Source organism: Cenchrus americanus (assembly GCA_947561735.1). Classification (NCBI taxonomy): domain Eukaryota; kingdom Viridiplantae; phylum Streptophyta; class Magnoliopsida; order Poales; family Poaceae; genus Cenchrus; species Cenchrus americanus. Next base: position 2,228,046 of record OX387240.1, on the reverse strand, counting down.
TCATTATTATTGATGGTAGGAATGGAGATCATCAAACCAAGGAAGGAACAATGCTGCATATCAGTACAACCGTGAAGGTATTTATGTTAAGCATGGCTCCAGGACCTTCCGTGATGAAGAGGGCAAGAATTTCTGGTTAGAATTTGAGATTGTTGACAAGTACAGGGTGCCCTATGGGAATCAAGCTCCTTATAATGTGACGGTATATTATCTGCCCAAAGCCTCACCTGACTAAGCTAAAATACGTGGGCTAACTGTACTTGTGTTTTGCATTTCAATTTCAGGTAACTTTACTTGTTCCTGGGAACTATCAGGGAGACAGGCGCATTGTGGTTAGTAGCTTGTATCATCAACCAGGGAAGCAACGGATGATGCTTCCCACTGTTCCTGTTAGGACTACTGGAACTGTGCTCGTGGAGATGGTCGATAAAAATGGGCTTTATTTCTCCGACGAGTTCTCACTTACCTTCCACATGCATTACTATAAGCTGCTGAAATGGCTTGTGATACTGCCTATGCTTGGGATGTTTGGTGTTCTCGTCATCTTGCGGCCCCAAGAAGGCGCACCGCTGCCATCATTTTCACGGAATATTGACTAGTGACTATGCCAGGCCCCAATTGAAGCGGATGAAGCGGCTAGAGTATCCCCAACATTCACATGATGGGAGACTTGTTGCCTTGTTTACACTGTAATATACTGGGGAGTCTAATCTGCACAGGAAGCCTGCAATTTACTGCTCCCCAACAGTTAACTAGTTCAAGGAATGTAGTATTACGATAGATCCATTCAGTTTTGCAGAAGAATTTTGTATACACTTGAGCTGTTTTCTAAACTGGTGACACATCAGATAGGCTCATCCGGAGCCTGAGCATATTGTCGCAGTACTGAGATATACACATCTTGACTTCTTGCCTGCAAGCTCTTGGTCTTGGAAGTGTCATTCTTGACTTCTTGTGTTGCCTTGCCCCTTCCATGGAACACTTGATCTGTTGGTCTGCAAAGGAGACATCTCACGGAAGCGTTCTGTTCTTCTGTTCCATCTTGCTGTCAGGATGCGGTTTGGTGCTGTACATCTGTGTAAATAACACTTTATGTGTTATTTACTTGAGTTACACCAAATGTTTTTGAAATTTAAAATCTGCATGACTCGTTCAGGTAGGTCTCCTCCCTGACATACTCCTGAAGAACTCTCAGTTGCGTGAGCATTACACACTACAGCTCTGCAAGTGCATGATGAATCAGTACAAATTTTGTTATGAACAGTCCTTGGCAGGCGAGTTCAGGCATCACAGCTCACAGGCTAGTTACAGTTTGAAACTAATCAATCCAAGCAAGCATCATCGTCTCGCCCAAACTCCAACTACAAAACTACTACTACCTGAGGACCCACTCGTTGCTCCGTTCCTCCGCCACGGTGGCGCACCGCGGCTCCTCGTGGCGGTGGTACTCCCTCCGGATGGTCCACAGCAGCTCGGTGCACCGCCGCATCGCCGGCCGGTCCTTCCTCGCCGCCGCGACGCACTGCGCCGCCAGCGCCAGCATCCTCTCCACGGCCGCCACCGACGCCGGGGTCCGCCGCATCCTGGGGTCCATGGCCACCACGGCTTCCCCTCCTCGGCACTTCTGCACCGCCTGCACCGCAAGGCACGCACGCCATGGCCACCCGTGAGCATCGAAGCCCTCTCCTGCACGGACTCGTTTCTTGTTCTTACCCATTTGGTGGTGAGCCGGGCCTCGCCGCCGCGGGAGCGCTCGACGGGCGGCCGGCCGGTGACGAGCTCGGCGAGGAGGACGCCGAAGGAGTAGACGTCGCTCTTGTCGGTCAGCTGGTACGTGCTCAGGTACTCCGGCTCCACGTACCCGGCGGCGCCCTTCGCCGGCGTCGCGTCGGAGCCCGAGCCCGTGCCGGAGCCCGAGGCCGAGGCCGCCATCCCCAGCAGCCCGAAGCCGGTTACCTTCGCCGCCAGCGTGTCGGTCAGCAGCACCACCGACGACCGGATGCCTCCATGGATGATCGGATGCTCTGCAACTCCCAAATCAGATCACGCGAGTTTCAGACACCCGAAACAGGGGGGCTTATGCAAATAATCGGATCGCGATTAGTGATCGCGATCCAAATTAGGGGGTCTTTTGGAAAACGTAGGGGGTTTTCTGCAAATAATCGGATCGCGACTATCAGTCGCGATCCAAATTAGTGTGCATTTTGTAAAGTTAAAGGGGCGTTTTGTAAATCCAGGGCTTCTTCCTCTGCCCGCCGGATCTTCTTCCTCTCGCCCGCCGGATTTCGCTGAGCCCTCTCCGTCTCATCCTCCGCCCAATGGGGCAGCTCGGCGACGAAGCAGGGCAGCCCATGCCCGCCGCAGGAATACGAGCGATCATGGAGCTCATCGTCATCACGTGGCAGGAGCGAGGCGACGCCGCCGTCCGTGTCCACCGGCGATAGACATTAGACAGACCAGGAAGGGGGCACGGCTCGCCGATCCTCCGTCCGCCATGGGCCCAGTTTGATCGAAGAACATACACCTAATAGAGTTCATACCTTTGTACTCGTGCAGATAGGTGATGGCATGAGCAACGTCGATGGCGATGTTGAGCCGCTGCGTGAGTTCCAAACCATTTCCCCGTGATTCTGCGGTTTCTCACATTTGCAAAATTGGATCAGTATACTCCTAGAGTGACATATAGTTGCACTACTTTGATTCTGAATTCTGATACTATGTGATAACAGATCATTTTTTTTAGCACTGGTATGCTGCAAATTTAAGCATATATGGATGAAAAATGCTGCATCATCAGTTGGATGATCAGTGCATTATGCATACCATCCAGGTGTTCCCTCAGGGAGCCATTGCTGACGTACTCGAGGACAATCAGACTGTCATTGTTGCGCTCGAAGAAACCGAGGAACCTCGCCAGGTTCTGATGCTCAATGTTCTGAAGAGTCTCAAGCTCCCTCCAGACTTCAGCAGTTAGATACTGACCGTTCAACTGCGGCAACAGAAGAGCTAGTTAGTTACACCAGATCTATCGATCCTGCAAAGCAATTTAATTTAGCATGCTGTGTGAACAATGCAGAAATATGCCTGCTCTTCAAATCCCTAACCTTTCTGACACATTTGACGGCAATCTGAGAGCCATCCTTCAGTTTCCCTCTGTACATGGTGCTCGAACCTCCTTGCTTTACTATGTTCTTTTCGCTGAAATTTGAGGTCGCCTTGGATAAATCAGCAACGGTGAGCTCCCTACCTTCTTGCCATGATCCTGCTGCACTCAGTTTGCCGATGAATCCACAGAATCAGATTTCGTATTTGAAAATGTTAATGCTTGCTTGGTGTTATAAACTTGATCAGACAAGTTTGCTTCATTTCATCACGACAGAGCCCCAATTCAACAATATAATCAACAAAAGTCAGCATCAAGAAGCAACCTACTGAAGAAGAGGAGCAAAGGATACCTGAATCTATGGAGACATGGCACTCTGCCGCTCTGCTCTTCACCTCCTCCTCTTCCTCGGTCTTGACCTGGACCCGCGGCGCGAAGCAGCTGGTGAACGCGCCGGCGAACCGCCGCGCCGCCGCCTTGACCGAGCCGCTCCGGCTCACCTGCGACTGCGAGGACCGAGCGCTGTAGGAGGAGGAGGAGAGCTGCCCACCACGATCGTAAGAAGGACGATGGCCGTGAGCGCCGGCGCCTCCTCCCTGGAGCTCACCGCTCCTCCAGCTGCTGGTGGTGGTGGACTGCCTCCTCGACGCCGCTGGAGACGCTGCCATGAGGGGAAGGGGGCTGACTGCTTCATCTCCTCGGCCTGCAACAACTGCTTTGTGGCGTTGATATGGGGGCGGGCTGTTCAACGGGACGGGACGGGGGTGCTGTTGCTGTCCGGTGGCTGCTGGGTCAACGGGCATGCCTCGGATGACCTGCAGCTGCAGAATTATTGCTGATTCCTGGTCTGCTTCTTGACAGTGCGATCATGTGTGAATTCTGTTTGAACGAAATTGGTCTCTGGATGCCATGTCAGATATGTGAAGCAAGTTTGTTTTTTTTTTAAAAAAAATGAGATGGGAAGAACATTCTGAAACGGCGAATTATTGACTCGGGAAGAGCGAAGAACATGCAGTGAGCTGTCATGGTTTGGTTGGTACGGACGGACCAATCAGACTTGGTCAGATTAGTACAGATGCTGAGGATCATTGCTTAACGTTATCCGGTGGAGTTAATTTTTGGATTTCACAACGAAAACTGCAGTATACTTTTCTGGTCCAGTTCAACGAAACTCGCAATCAAAATTCAGTGAAGCGACAGAGGGGAACGAGAATGATAGAAACTTTTGTGTAGCTCTCTGCGATGCTCCAAATTTTTTGGTCCAAACCAGGCACATCGATGGTTTTCCTTTTTGGCGAGCGAGGATTAACATCGATGGTTGGATCGAGGCGTGCACCGGATCAACGGCCGGCTGGCCATTGCTCGCGCTTGAATGTCTCTGGGGGAGGGCGCCGCCGGAGAGCGCCGGGCCATCGGTGGCGCCGCCGCTGCGGCCGGGAGTCGTCCACGGGCCACTCGGGCTCCGTGCCGCCGTACGCTTCGCGGTTGCACTCTTCGGCGCTGCCGCCGCATTGCACCTACGGCGGCGGCGGCGGCGGCGGCGGCGACCTCCATCCGATGGATCGCGTGGTATGGTATGCTTGCTTGAGTGCTTGACCAAGAAACTGATGGCTCTCAATTGGCCTCTCATCATGCTACAGCTTTTCACCAACCTTATATTTTTTAGATAAGGGATTACATAATCCGGCCTCTACATCCAAGGATGTCTGCGTACAACCAATTATTACAGACCAAAGTTGGTTTAGAGACACAAAGAAACCAAAGTCAAAACAAGATGCATAGACTAAAGCAAACGATACAAGTGCTTCCACCCTCTATTTGAAATATCTAGAGCAACCACTTCCAATCTCCTGCTCAAAGATAATGAGGGTGTCCTTGTCTTGCTTTTCGTCACGCTGAACCCATGGGACCATGAGCGTAGGGCAGATACTCCCCCGAAAATAACCCGCATGACAGAGTTAATAACCTTTGCGGCCATGCATCCCTTCTCTCGTTCTTGGATGCATTTGCTTCAGGGGTTGGATTACCCATGAGATGAGCCCCAAGTTTATCAAGAACATACTAGCAAGTGACTCTCTTCATGTCACGATAAACTTAGATATTCATGTGACTATTCCCAGAAGAACGTGACGATAGAAGACAGCGACTCGTCAAAGGTAGACAGAGTGAGGAGGAAAGCAGGAGATTTAACGACTCCGCCAAGCGCGCGCCTCAGCGAGATTCCGGTTCCATGGCATACCAACTCATAAAACCGTGACCAAGATATCAGGTAAGCTCTGCATCTCTATACCGTGTTTTCATTCTCGATTTGGTATCGTGTATGTAGGTACAAAATGGAGCAACTCGTGAACATGTCTACTCCAGAGGACACGGACATGGAACACCACTAACTCACCGACATATGTTCACTCCAGTGTTTCCCCACCGGCAGCTGATTTCAGTTCGACACCTAATAACAATCGTTCACTTGCAAAAGTGAAGATTCTGCTACTCCAACTGCATATAGTCAGATATCGTAACCTGCAAGACTACACCAACTCCAGCAGCAAAAGGAAAGAATTGTTATATAAGCATCTAAGGTATTTCAGGCTTTTCCCACTTCCTCTTCCCTCGCAGCAAAATGACACAGCCTTTGAAACTCAGATTCTTTCAATTTTCCTACTTCCTGGACCTGTCAAACAATCCTCAACAAAAATTACCACACTAGCAAAGAGCAAAGACATATTCAACATGCAATTGAAAGACATAAAGAACAGTTACAATAGACTGCTACTTGCAGCAACAAATCACTATCAAGAATCTGTTTAACCACTCTACTGCCTGCATGCACACAGACAGGATTCATAAATTGGCTGGAGTAATTTTCTAGGACAGGTAATGAAATGTGTAATCGCAACTTAAGTTTTTTTAGGATATCAATACAACAACTTTATATATCTCTCATTCCCTTTTATAACTATCAAATTATAATTTGATGTGTGTTTATATCATTATAGAAAGCAATATCCAGCCTCCATCCACCTATAAAACCATTTGTTTATTTTTCAGTAAACTATATTTAATTGGCAAGTACCTCTTCTAGACTGCCACCTTTTAATATAACCATTTGCAGCGGAATGGAGAATATGGTTGGGGATATTATTACATCATGAGTTATGTCCCCTCTGTTTCGAAATTTACAGGTGCAATACGACAATATCATATAGCCTACCCCAACTTGCTTGGGACAAAAGGCTATGTTGTTGTTGCAATACGACAATATCATTATGGAAACCCCAATTAACACTGTTGGCATACACCCAAATCATATGATAAGGTTTTCTGCTCTTTAGTCAGACGGTTTCCAAAGGAGCATGTGATATACCTACCTTTTAGAAGAAGATGCAGAGCCTCTATTCTTGCCTTCGGAGTGAAGCACATCATTGCGACCATCTTGGTTGTTGCCTTCATCATCTGGACTTAAATTTTTGGCATTTGTAGCCTCTGTCCTATTCAGGCTGGCCAATCTTCTTGGAAGAAAAATGTTGTAGTAATACTTGCATAGATCCCCTGTTCTCTCTGACCTAAACTGCTTCAAGGCAATCTTCATGAAGTCCTCGTGATTATTCTGAGGAACCAACCTCTCAATGTCAGCAAGTTTCTTCTTGTCTTCTGCACTCCATAACTTCAGAACTCGCTCACCCATTGCCTCAAACCCACAGTTCCTGAAAGCCACTTCACCCAATTGATACTTGACCCTCTTCCAGGCCTCCTTCACATGAGCTCCTACACAGGCCTCAGATCCAGGATGAGAACATTTACACTTGCCATCCACTGCTTTCCTTGTCTTCCTTAGCTCCACAATGGGTGGCAGCTTGACCACTGTGCCCATCTTTTGTAAGGTTTCCTTATCATTTCTGTACTCAGCCTTCTCTTCCTCAGATGGGGCATTAACCCACTCAGGGATAGCAGCTTGAAATGTGACAGCGTCTACCCCAATAAGTTTCCTCGTTGATACAAGAAAACTAGGCAAGTTACTCAGGTCACCAGCTATCCTCTCGGAACTCCTTATGCCTTGTTTGTGAAGTCTTTTCTGTTTCTGTTAGCATGCAGAAGTGAATTAGACAACTGCTTGAGCAAAACTTTTACTTAAAAATGATAGATGAGAAAAGGAAGGTAACAAGCAGTAATAACAACAGATGTTTATCAAGAATGACCTAGGCAGAAGGATTTGCATTGTGTCATTTTTCTTTGATGGCAAAGATGGACACAAAATGTTTTCAGTCTTATGAGTTATGACAAACAATTTCACACACAAATTCTACCTACCAGTCAGAAGAACTGGGGATTCAGGCCCATGATGCAACTGTTAATGCCGATTTACAACTTAGCAAACTTAAGGACCAATTTACCCCCCGCATGACCTTAGGAGCACATGTCTACAGCTGCGACGATACTTTATATCCTGAAGCACAACCACAGATAAGTTATTAAGTCTTTACACTTGTGTTTAATCATCTGATTTAACCGGACATCAATCATCTATAGCGTTTTTCATGTATTGCTAACAGCAGGATGAATGTGTGCCTATTGACCTGCCAGAATAATTCTGCTAAACTGACTACAAGAAACTTTGATGAGATAAGGATGGAGTTTAACAAAAGATAATATAATTTCCTACACAGCCACTGTTCTCTGTATTGTTTCTGTGTACTTAAGCATCAGAGAAGGACACAAGATATATGCAGAAATAAACCATAAAGGAACAATGTCTTGTCCGAATGAGTGCAAGCTCCTCTTTCTACATAACCAATGAAAATCTAACCATAACATAACCAAGCAAAAAAAAAGTCACTATAGATACAACTAGGTTGGTAACAAAACTATCAATGCATCATTTTCCTGTATACTAACTACTACTAAGAATTAGGCGTATCATGTCATGTGACACTAAAAAATCCCGATCATCAAGGAAATAGCAAAATTAACATTAACGACACCATCAGAAATACCAACTAAGGTAACAGTGAAACGTCATCAATGACAGGGCATAAGTGCAGCAGAAGTTGATAACACATGGCAACAATTCCTTAACAGACACACTAATCACCACAGCCTCTCCAGTCAACTTCATCTCACAAAACCAACTCACATCATTGTAACATGATCTTGACATGGTAACCATGAAGATTCCATCGTGATAACATGGAAAAATAAAAACACTACATTCTATCATTATAAGCCTGCGCAAGAATCAGCCTCAGTCAGATCAAACATTAACAGAACTAACAAGAACAAATGGTAAGAGGCACTCGAATTCCAACGTTAACTACACGAATCTTTAGCCCCGCTAGCAATGCCGTGTCCTATTCGGATACAGGATCTGACACAAGAAATGGAAGGCGCAGACTAACCAATTTCCATCCAAACAACCGCAAATCTCGCACTGAAGATACAGCTTTACGAAGCATGCAATGGGGTCTAAGTCAGATGTACCGTAACGGAGGAATTCCCCATTCTTTGAGCGGGAACTACGGCAAACCTAAAAACACCGCCAATGTTGTACCCATGGAGCAACCCGAGAAAAAAACGAAAAAAAAAATAGACAAGGGCCTTGCGAAGCCGATTAATCACCAGGCGATCCTCTTGTGCGCGAATCCCGAGAACTCGAACTCCTCGAAGAAAAAGAAACCCGCGCGGCGCGGCCAGGACAGAAAAAGAAGAAGAAGAAGAAGAAGAAGAAGAATATGCTCACCTTCGAGTACGGCGCGTCGGGGTCGTCCGGGTCGACCTCCTCGGAGCGCATGTGGCGCAGCGCCAGCATCACCGCCTGCTTGTCGTCGTCGTCGACGATGCCGCGGTTGCGCCCGCACAGCGCCCCCGCGGCCGCGCGGCGCGCCCACGCCATCGCGCCGTCCACCAGCGCCGACGCCGAGCTCCGCGTCGCGCGCCTCGTCGAGGGTGACGCCGCCGCCGCCGCCGCGTCCTCCTCCGCGGCCGCGGCGACGCCCTTGCGCTTCCTGGGATGCTCCGGTGACCCCGGGGCCGAGCCGGGAGGGGCGTCGGACTCGGACCCGACCATGGCGGCCTCCGCCTCCGCCGGCGAGGTGTTCGCGGGAATGCTGCGGCGCGGCGTGGTTTTGGAGGGGGGGCTTTTCGCGCCCGGGGTGGCGTCCCTTCCTTTTCGGCTCGCTGTCGTACTCTGGCGGCAGGCTCAGGCTCACCATGTGCCTTTGGCATGAATCATCATAAGTGCTTCCACTCCATTCTTTGGGGTTGTGTATTATGGTTGAAATGATGGAGTCTTAGTGGTGTAGGATGTGAGATGAATCAAATATTTCAAGTGAACTTTCAATGATATGAATCAAAGATTTCAAGTGAACTTTCAAATATTTATCAAATATATTTATCTGTGATGATTAATGTAACGCGTCTGTTACATGTATGGCGTGCCCTTTTCTGCTTCTTGCGCGGTATTTTTCTTTCATAGTAAATTTGGTCATATAAATCGGCACGCGGTATTTTTCTCCCGGAGTTGTTGGAAAAAATATATTTTTTTCTCTCAAAACAAAAAAAATCAATTAATCGTACAAATCAGTAAATATCAGCCAAACAGACTCATATATTGACATTGGGCTGCTTGAGCCGTGTATTGCTTCTCTGCCTAAACATTTATAGGACAGATGAGTAGAATCACAGCAACTAGTTAATTAGGCATGCTGTGGATTTGTGCTTACACACATAAAATTGAGTATGGTTGGTTCCCAGTCGTGTTTCACCACGCCACACTTCCTAGTGATAGTGAAAAAAAAGACACGACGGATGTTGCGGTGAAAATTTCCACTAGAAAACAACTTAAAACTCTGACGCCCACCTTGTTCGTTTGGCTTATCAGCCACCGTACCACCAGATTTTTTCTCTCGTAACAAATCGAGCACCAAAGAACCGCCAGTCGAAGATCTTTCCTCTCGTAACAAACAAAGACTACATACCATCGCCACACCACCGCCTTAAAAGGAAGTGGTGTGTGTCACAGGTTGGCGTGGCGTGTGCTGGCCAGCAATCAAAAGTGTGTCATCTCCATACCCGTTGAAAATTTTTATGAGCTAGAGTATCAAGATTACCACGTGCGAAGTGCCGGTCTCGGAGGCACATCGATCCAGAGTTGATACATAATGATCCATTGTGTCTTTTGGAGTAATGCATGTTTTATCATCTAAATTCTCAATACTATAGCAAACTTTGTAAAACTATTCAATTTTGTGGTTACTGACATCTGAAGAAGAATCAAAATTATGTTCTCAATAAGCTATGGTAGTTTACTGTTTTTTTCTTTTTAATGGGACATCAAGTCCCACATAAAAAATGAGGGGAAAATGTTGTTAAAAGAAGAGAACACCTCCAATAATTAATGTAGTATCTGACCCTCTAGTTCACATGCTAAATTTGTTGCTTATAATTTAAATGTGAAAGATAGAACTTTAATTATTTTACTTAGGTAACTCAATGTATTTCTTCCCCATTTAGATATGACTAGTACTAAAGAAAAATGGTAGTAGTGCACTAGTACACTACTACATAACAACCCCTAAAGTGTGAAGAAAATTATTCCACAATAAATACTTGCCAAAAAAATTTAACTACATAACAACCCCTAAAGTGTGAAGCATTGGACAAGTTTCTATCTAAAGCTAAAGTGTCTAAAAGAAAATACGAGGGAAAACATTGCTAAGAAAGGAGATCATGTGTTACTTTGGCGGCAATAGGAAAAAGAATTTGGAAAACAAAAGTGGTGTGCTTTAGATGATCCATTTGTAGCAACTGTGGTGTCCCCCAGACGTGTATTTGTGGAAAAGGGCAATAGCAATCGTTGTACGTGTGGCTCTGGCATGAATGATCTTCTGTGAATAACATTATATATTCCACACCTTTATGGTCAATAATATCCTTATAGGATTATTACAATTTGAGGTAGAACGTAGATAAACCATAGCAATAATTGATAAAGCTCAACAACGCATCAGAATTCTCATGGGGTCCCTTCTACAAATTTGACGAGGAAGAAGGAAGGAAAGAGGAGAATAAAGAAGAAAGGAGGGTTTCCTGTAGGACACTGCATTCTCAGTCTCACATAAATGGAGCCAACTTTCAAATTCGGTTGGTTTGGTGGTGATGGTTAAATCTTGGTTTGTTACGAGAGAAAAATCTTGTTAGGTTGCAGCATCTTGGTGCATTTTTTTATTGCGAGAGAAAGATCTTCTTTGGTGGCTGATAAGCCAAGCGAACAGGGTGTTTATTTTTCCGACAAATGCGAAAAAATTCAAATGAAAGCAAGGCGAATCCCTGCCGAAATGGCCGCGTCGCACTCACTCATCAAGTTGAAGACAAGACGAAAAGGTAAATGGATCCTCGTGGATGGATCGGCCAAGCAGGCAAGAACCCAGCCACTTGGTCGGGCGGGTCCGGCGGCGAGCGGCCGCAAGGGCCCCGGCCGTGTGGCCCAACCACGTCCACCTCCACACCGTTACCACGGCGGCTCCGTCTAGCCAGCCTCTTGCGCGCGCGGCCGCGGCACGTCTCCACCCCCACCGGCCGCGGCCGGTGGTGGACGCGCTCCAGCTCCTCCTCCATGCGGATAAGCCGCTTGTGGCCGCCTCGCCCTCCCCGTCACGACCAACCACCACTCAATCGCCACGCCCGCTTATATACCCGCCCGCCCGCCTCTCGCCGCCTCACGAAATCGATCGGGGAGAAGCCAGCCACAGAGCCGCGGCGCATCATACGTTTCCCAATTGAGCTCGTTGCCGCGAGAAGAGCCAGCCAGCTAGCTTGCAATGGCGTCTGTGGGCTTTGGCAGCACCGTGGCGCCCGTGGCGCCGGCCTCGTCTTCGGCGGCCGCCGCGGGCAGGAGCTGGCCGCGGCGGTCCGTGCTGGCTGCGCCGCCGGCCGCCACCAGGGGCAGCCCGGCGCCGGCCAAGGAGGAGAAGGGCATCGTCGACTTCATCTTGGGCTCCATCTTCAAGAAGGACCAGCTCGTCGAGACGAACCCCATCCTCAACAAGGTCGACGGCGCGCCGGCCGCCGCCGCCGCCTCGCGCGCCAAGCCGCGGGGCGGCACCACCGGCGGCAAGAAACCTGCCACCACCAGCGACGACGGCAGCAGCGGTGGCGGGTTCTTGGGCGGCCTCTTCGCCAAGAAGGGCTGAAACGTATGCGTGCGTGATTTTCTGGAACTCGAAGCTGGATTTTACTCTGGGGAAAAAATTGGTCGCATATATATCCCCCATAACTCAAGTGAATTTTTGATGTGATGATGTGGTGATATACTTGATGCTTCACACAGCATTTCTTATTCGTTTTTATTCAGCTGAGTTCATTGAAATTGTTATAAATTACCTACCAGATCATGTTTGATCTCTCTCTGATCCTGCTGGTAGGAGTAAGTAGTAACTTGGGAAATACACCAGTCTCGAGAGAAGTATAACTTTTATCTCTGAAGAGAGACACAATAGACCGCGATAACCCAACACAAGGATCGGTGATGTTTTTGTCATGAGTTTCTGAAGAATGATCGGTTGATAACCTAGCCAGAACGACAAACCTTTCCTTTATTTTCTGTAAACATTCCGCTCAATTTCTTGATCAGAGATCGGTGCAGTTTCGGTTGTTGTTTGGTCAATCAGTTTTTTCCTGCCTTGATATGGTTATGGTACAAAACTGAGAGGGGATACACACACACATGCTGTACCCTGTGCATGGATAGGTAGAATGTAAAATTAATCCATGACGGGGCGGCATTCGTGACAGAATGGACTCTGATCATATTTCTGTACAGTTGATTCGTAGAGCTGCCGCAGGAACTTTTCATGTTACAATCACACACTTGGATAGAACAGTTTCAGGACATTTTTGCCTTTGCAAAGAATATCCCAGCAAAAAGACCTGGTGAGAACATGCAGAAAATGTGTCATCGTTGGGATATGATTTAACATGGTAAGAGGACATTAGAAAAATAGCACAGATGAAAAATAAATTCTTACCAAAAACTATGCTACAGAAATTTTCGACGCTTACAGGGACATTGAATAGCAAGATACCAGCAACCGAAATGGGTATCTTGTTTAGAGAACCGACGAGACTGAAAATGAGAATGAAAGTGATAAGAAATTTGCTGTTGTCACATGAGTACATATTTCTTTCTTTGGTGTGAACATTTTTGGTGGACACGATTAGACTGGTATTGCCATCTCACCTGTACGTTGTTGGACCAGTCTGATGCAAAAACCACACTGATGAGAAGCTGATTGCTAGACCTAGCAAACCACTAGCTGTTGCAACAACCCAGAACATAGGTTCTCTGATAACTTCACTGCAAAACAAATGAAATTCATGTATAAAACTATAAATGGAGAAGCATACACATCAATAGTTGTACCCTAGAAGCAAACCATTTGTGATTATTAAAAAATGCTGGTTTACCTGGTGCACCTCATCTGAATTCATATTTTAGTTGATCACATAGATTAAAGCTTCTTTTGTGGGCGAAGTCAGAACACTTTTTGAAAAAGAAGTTCAAGTTTAAAGTAGAGTAGGAGAAAAAGAAGTTTTAATATGTTTGATCACATAAATTGCATGAACAGGTAAAAGTTAATGACAACATGTCCCTGATCAAATTGACATTGATAACAAAATACTCAGGCCAAATACTTAGTTCACTGTTCAAACCATTAAAGTTTGTTTTTATTAAAAATATATGGTTGGACATGGAACAAGATGAAGAACTTACGCTTCACAAACATATTCCCACTCGTTGAAGACTACAACCAAAATGAGTGCGAATGGAATTGAGAGTACATTGTTAAGTAACACCATAGAAACTTCATTGAGGGAGCCAGATTTTGTTGATTGTTTAGCTGTATCCATCAAACGCCTTAGCGTGATCTGTTATAGAAGGATCATACATTAGACGTGCTGGGGACATAGCAGATGCAGAACTAATATTATTCATCATATAAAAGAAAAGGTATTAGATTGAATGAAGTTATTATGATAGTGTTGCCTGTCTTTTTAAATGCATTACGCCATTACTATATGAATGAAATGCCAAGGATTAAAATACCCAGCAGCACCCTGTGCAGCAGTCCATTGATAGATTGTGAAGAGACTTGCAGTACTCCATAAATGTATCAAACTATCAGGACAAATGAACTAACCGAGTAGCCTGCTGTTAGAAAGCAATTCATAATTTGCCACGTGTAGCCAACTAGATGGAAAGAGAGATCGGTAACACCCCCGCATACAGCCGATACAATCTACAAAGACAGGGAGATGTAAACTGCTCAGGTAAACTGGAGATAAATTTTTAATTTAGCCCAACAACCAAGTCATTTATTTGGTACTACAATGGAAGTACAAGGGGTGTAGGAAACAGAATGGACCTACCATCAGAAATAGTGCAGCCCAAACCTTTTTATTCTGACCCTTCCTGAAAATATATATCTCCCCTACAGCCGTTATAATGTTTGTCATGTTCTTTAATATTGTCACCATTGCGACATTTATGTACTTCAAACTGAAGAGTCACAGAAACAATGAGAAGAAGGTTAATCAATAGTACTCAAAGCCTACAATACCAATAAAGCATGTACTTCAGAGTTCAGAATTTCAGATACTACAACTTGAAGTGAGATGAAGATGAAATTACTGTCATATTGGTCATGCCATCTGGTTTAATCCAGCTAAAAGGTGATTATCATGAACATGCAGTGTGAATCAGGAAATACCTGTACATTCCAGTTACTAGCATCCCAATGAAAATAAGATTCACCGGAATCCAGACTTTTATCAACTTCCATGTGAGTTCCTCCGTTGTAATGACATGGAAGAGCTCAAGTATCAGAAGAATGACCACACATACAAAGTTCTGAATCATCAAAGGACGCCTGATCAGCTCAATGGTAACGAGTTGCCAGTAATCAGATACAGGGGCAAGTGTTGAAAAACAGAAGTAACACCGCATAAATAAAACTGCGGCACAACTGTCATGCAATTGCCCCGAAAAGGATAGGGACAAGAGGTCCAGATAAACCAAATTACCTGATATAGCATCAGTGATATGCCGGCATCGAAATTGTAGCCGGAGAGAACCACCTTGTTGAGCAATATCATGCTGCAGGAAGCAATGCAGTAACAAATCCCTGAGAGCAACGGCCCGGTCTTATTTCCCCACTTGCTCTGCTGCTTCTGAATTAAGGTGTCGAAAACATCAGAGGTCTTCCTCGATAATCTGGACGCAACACGCAAAGCAAAGGATCGATTTCTCGTTTACTTTTACTTTACCCCACGAGTGCAGCTCGGACAATTTGAGAGCGAGGTGTACGTGTTAAATCTGCTACATACTTGTTGGAAGCCGCTTTCCTGGCTACCTTGGCGGCGACTCCGATGATGGAGTTGTTCTTCTGCTTCAGGTAGCCGTGGATGATCTTGTAGACCGAGGCGTCGGCGTTCTTGACGGCGACGGCGGCGACGCTCGTGTTGCTGGGGGACTTGGCCTCCTCGATGTCATCGCACTCGGACCTGAACTCCACTGACATGGAAACTGCACCTGCAACTGGTCTCATCCCCAATCAAGAAACCTGAACGCGCACAAGTCCATCGGCACGCATGATCAAGTGAACAAGCCGTTGTTGTTACCTGGAAGCAATCAAGCAAGCAGACCTCCTGCGCAGAGCAAGAATGCCGAAGGGAGGTGGCTGGAGAGGAGATACGGTGGGGAATGGAGACGACGGTGGCCGGTGGCCGCTAAATGGGGGAAGGAGATGCCTTTCGACGGCATGAAGGGGCTTGGGGAGGACGTAAAGGGGGCGTAGGACGATGCGGTGGTGGTGGTGGTGGTGGTGGTGGTGGAGGAGGAGGAGGCGCGGGGGTCAACGCGGCCGCGGCCTCGGGGCGCGGAGGAGGGAAGCCGGCGTGCGGCGGAAGGGAGGTCGTCCGGCGGGAGGGACGAGGCGCGGGGGCGATGGTCAAATGGAAATTGGGGCGTGGCGGGAGAGCGGGATGGTGTGGAGAGGAGGATTGTTGGAGTCAAACTCAAGGCGCCCCAAAAGGGTTGCGTTTGAGTCTGAACACGTGGCGTGTGCCAGCATTTGTTTACAACTCAAAAAAAAAAAACTCAGACCGGGCACGGTAAGATTACCCTGCAACCATTGTATTTATGACCGGCCTTGTTTAGTTGGTTAGGGCAGTCCCAACGGCACATTTATGAAGTTTTCTATGTATATTAATTACCTTGCTAACTAAGAAAAATGGTGATGCGGCGGCCTAGTTAATGAGGAAAGAGAACACAGATTATAGAAACGGTTTCCTCGTGAAGAAACCATGTCTACTCTTGACCCAATGCACAAGAAACCTTAAATTTGTCATTAGGAAGAAACCACTAGTTTATGCAACGGTTCCCATTGGTCAAATTGGGAGAGAGAAAGAGAAATAATTATTACTTGAAGACACTATCATGTGAAGTATGGTTTCTATATATGATTTCTCATGCTATGGAAATCGTGTCGGTTTCTCCATTGGGATCGCCCGTAGGGCACTCCCAACCCGGACTCTACCCATGGAGTCCATATCTCGAAGACTCTTTCACAAGAAACTATATTCTCCGATCGCATTTTCTATCATGGAGTCTATCTAGTATTCCACTCGGATCTTCTACTTCCGCTTTATTAAATAAGAGGATACATCATGCATGTGGGCGGCCACACGGGATCCGCACGGGCTTCGTTTTGCGTGTAGACTTGGAGTCTAACTTAGACTTGGTCCTAAGTTTTCACCCCTTTCTCATCATTAAATTGTTTGTCACATCACCGATTTGCTTGGGTGGTAGTGTAATTAATGGCTGCGGACTCTACTATAGAGTACGGGTTGGGAGTGCTCTCGGGGCGGTCCCAACGGCATTTAAGAGCCGGTTTCTATCTCTATTAACTCCAGCAAAAATTTATGGCAGCACACTTATCAACAAAGAAAGAGAATGAAAATCCTAGACACCGTTTCTTCAGAAGGAAATCGTGTCGACTCTTGCAACGAGGCGGGAAGAAACTGTGATTTCGCCAATGGGAGGAAACGACTCGCGTCCATGCAATTAACTCCGTCATGCTCGCCCGCGCTGCCCGCGGCCACAACAGCCGCACTCGCCCGCGCCCTCGGCGGCCACGCCATCCGCGCACGCCCGCACAGACGCGCAAGACCGCGCCACCGCGGCCATGCCGGCCGTGCACACTCGCGCAGACGCGCAAGCCCGCCCCGCCGCGGCCATGCCGGCCACGCACACCAACGCAGATGCGCAAGCCGCGCTCGTCATGGCTACTCCCGCCGCGCTCGCGCCCGAGCGTCTGGGGCCTCGCCGCCGGCCTGCCGCGCTCGCCTCCGTCGCGGGCCTCGCCAACGCCTGGCGAGCGGAGCTCCGCCACGAGCCTTGTCGCGGGATGGGCGAGCTCCTCTAGCTCCGCGTGGGGATGAGCGGTTGAGGAGCGCTCGTCTGCGCTGCCGCGCCCGCGCCCGAGTGTCTGGGGCCTCGCCGCCGGTCTGGCGAGCCGCTGGATGGGCGAGATCCTCCAGCTCTGCTCAGGGACGAGCGGTTGAGGAAGACCGAAGAAGATAAGGTCGGGGGGGATTGAGACAATGACAAGTAGGACCCACTTTTAGATGACTGTGGGGGCATCTACATTTATTGTCTTGACTTCGTCTTGCGCATTATAGAAGATGATTTCCAGTGTTCATTTTTACTCATATGGTTGTCTTGGATTTCACACTTGGTGTCTACCATTGGGACTCGCCCTTAGGAATCCTCCTTTCCATTGTCTCTTCACCACATTAAATACGTCAAAAGACATGTTGGGAATACTAAATGTAGATGAAATCAAAAACTAAGTACACGATTGTAGTGACCGTTGCGACACGAATCTTTTGAGTCTAGTTAGATCATGGTAGGACAATATTTACCAAAAAAAAGTCGAAATTTACCTTTTGCTACGGTGCGTTAAAAAAGCAAATTTACTCCAAGTATTGTACTATTAAAACAAAAAACACAAAACTCCTGTCCCACCTTTACAACTCACGAGTTGTTGCTGGTTTGAATGAGCTCAATTTTTAAAGAACAAGAGTTTGTTAAGACATTTAATTGAATGCGGCCTATGAAGAGGGTTGAATTGCTCATCTTTTCTTCTTCCTCTTCTTTATTTTCCTCACATGTTCCTTCATCTATGCCTAAAAATATCGGATGGGGTGGTTGCTCCTCATCGGTGAGTGTTTGCTGTCCCTTAGTCAATTTTTGTTCACATGTACATTTAAACAAATATGTTTTATTAAAAATAAATGAATAAGATCATTAGTCAAATGGGATCTTGTTGTGAAATTTTTATTATCGAAATTCGGTGGTGCAATCAAAATTAATTTTGACGCTCGGTGTCGGGGGTTCTCTAACCGCCGGCGGTAAATTTCTCGGATTGCGTGCGGGCATCGGACGGTTGCGTAAATGGGGGTACACGGGATTTATCTTGGTTCGGGCCTCGGAGAGTAACACCCTACGTCCGGTTCGTCTTCGTTGTATTATTTGCGCTGATTTGTAGTAGGGGTTACAAATAGGTGAGAGAGGGAGCTCGGTCCCAAGTCTCTGTAGTTCGTAGAAGCCATAGCTGGCTGGAGGTTGAAGGAGGGGACTCCTCTCGAGAGGAGAAGGAAGAGGTAACAATCAACAAGTCAGAGCTTGTCCCTTGGAAAGGACCCCTGCTCTCCCTTTTATATGCCAAGGGGAGCAGGTTACATGAGTCGAGAGAGAGTGAGAGAATGAGCTCTTGCATGCTCAACAGGTGTGCGGGAGGAAAACCTTTCCCATGTGGTAGATCCCAGTATTACTGTTGACTGCATGATTGCTTGTGTGGTTGCCTGTCCTGGGGTTGTGGCTTCCCATGCAAGTGGCAGGAGCAATGAATGCCTTTGACACCTCAGTACATGCATGGGTAAAGGGATCTCCAAACTACTCGGGAGGGCACCCTGCTAGTCGGAAGTGGCACCGCGGCGGTGAGCACGTGAGATGGTTGCCTTGGTTTTTGTGACGCCCCGGGTTTTTAATTACCATCATTAACGCTAATGATCGGATTAGCCGGTCAAATAGGTCAACCCTAGGTCAACCTGGGCCCTCACCCATGAAAACTCCCTAACACACCCCTAGAGACCCTTAATGAACAGTAATCACACTTGTGGGCCACCCCATGGTCAAAGGGTGGGTCAAACCCCCTTGCCATCCTAGTGTCCACAGGTGTTTGCCGGAATTTTTGCCGCGTTCTCCAAAATTCACCTAAACACTTAAAATTCTACCTTTAGGAAAGTTGTAGGTTTTGTTGAGGGACACAACTTTCATGTAGATTGGCATTTCAAATTTGGAGAGGAAAATTGTGAAAAACCCCTTGCAAGACAGGATTCACTTTTCCCACACACAGGCTGACATTCAAAGTTGGCATTCAAATAGATTCAAATCTAGGGAGAAAAACCCTATACAACCTTTGTAAAAATTGTAGCTGGTACTTAAATCTGCAACTTTGGTATTCATTGCTTGGTCAAGTTTTATTCAAAATTTTAGAGAAAAAGTTGATCAAACGATGCTCCAAGCAACACCGTCGGGGCCGGAGCGCGCCGCGCGATGTCGTGCGCGCCCGCGCGCCGCCGCCGCCGCCCGCCGTCGGCCACGCCCCCGCATCCGTGCCCGCGCGCCGGAGGCCTCGCTACTCGCGCCACGCCCCGTCCCGAGGTCACGCGCCCCAACGCGCGCCCGCCCGAGGCGCCCGGCGTCGGCGTCGCCGCACGCGTGCGCACGCGCGCGGACCGCCGGTCCGTCGGCCGGTGTCGCCGCCGTACGCGCGCCGCCCGAGCGCCGTAGCACGGCCAAGCATCTCCGCCGTCATCGTCCGTCACCCCTAGGTGCGCTGCGCGGCGTATAAAAGCCTTCCCCTCCTCCCCCGCGCGCCATCCCGAGCCGCCCGCCGCCATCGTCGTCGCCGCCGGTGATAGAGCCCATCGCTCGCGCTCGCCGCCGTCCAAGCCCGTAGTTAGCTTCCTTAGCACCCGTGCAAGCTCACACGCACGCTTGTTTGCTCCAATTTAGCTTCCACACCGCCGCACCCCGAGCCGCCGTGAGCGCCGCCGCCGCCACCGTCGTGCGCGGCGTCGCCGGAGCACGGCCCGACCCCCGCCACCACCGCCCAACGATCCGTGGTGAGCCGAATTCCACTCCTGTGCCGCTTGTTGCCGTGGCCGGGCCCCACATCGCCGCCGGCGAGCCCTCCCGCCGCCACCAAGGGCATGGTTGTGAACTCGAGGGCTTAGTTGCAAGGAAACTTAACTAAGTTTTATTACATTTCGGTCCGGTGACTTGTAAAACCCCTAGAAATTCACAGAAAAATCATAAAAATCCCAAACCAATTTTGTAGGGTTCAGGATGATAAACCCCACCTCCTTGTTGTATACTCATGGCTAGATTCAAAATAGTTTTGGCAGGAAAAATACAAATGTGTTATACATGGATCTGTCCTAACTTGAAAAATATAACTCCTCTGTAGCCAAATTTTGGATATATTGTGTGTTAGGATATGACTAGGTGCTGTGCCAAAAATTGCACAAAGTTATGCAGTAGATTTTGCTAGACAAATTCTTTTCCATTCCTGCAGGAGCTGCCTAGATGATTTTTCATGTTAAATATATTTATGATCTTGAGCCCAACTTGTGCACACTGTCTTGTAATGCCAAAAGACACATCCTGTGAATTAATCATGAATTTTGGATTGACAGAAGCAATTATTCTTGTATTATGCATGTTTTCCTTTCTAAATTAATAAACCAAGTTCAGTAGAGTTTCCATGTGAACATGCTGGTTCTTTAGGCTTGTTTAGGGCCAGAGAGCAGGCACAAGAAAGTTTGGGTCAGATTGATGCTTATTTATTTTTATATGCATTTACTTTGAATCACTAGCTAGCCTTTGTTATTTTCAATAATATTTAATTTTCTAGCATCCAACACTTACATGTGGGTCCAATGGACCGGGATAGGTGCTAGTAGGCTTAAGAAACACTCATGTAATTTTTGGTAATTTAATTGATTAATAAATGGCTTAAATGCCCTCTTAATGTTAAAGGGAAATTAAATAAAGAAAAATCCTTAATTAAATATTTTTCCTTTTTTTGAAAGTTTTATTTAATATAAATAAAAGAAATTTAATTACCTGCACTAATAAGGAATTAATTCATGAATATAATTATTAATTACACCATGTGGGTAAAGATAAGATAAAATGAAGCTTTCACATGAAATGATAAACTTAATAAAAACCTTTATTCAAATGTGGAATAAAAGAGTAATCCATGTACAACCAATGACTTCCTAAAAAATAAACCTTAGATGAATGCTTGTTAAGGTAAATATGACCAACTAGAGTTGGATAAGACAACAAACTATCACATCACCTAAAGTGCATTGCATTCCGTGTAGATCTTCCGGACGGAGATTACTCCCCGGTCCCGAAACCGAGGAAGGCGGAGCGAAGGTTCTCTCGCAAGACGTGGACGTACTCGACACCGAGGGTGCCCAAGCTAACCTAGTCGATGAAGGCAAGCTCCGGTGCATCTAACCCGGTTTTAAAGTTCTTTATTCAATTATCTATGAATGATTGTGCATTTACGTTCGGGAGTTGAATGAAACCCTAGATGCATGATCCATAGGTACCTTTTGTCCCTACTAGTATGATAGGTCGGTAGGCTGGCCGAGCTATAGGACCGTTACAAGTCGGGTGATGACCTCACTCGCGAGAATAGGTTCCTAGATAGGAATCATACTATATCCTTAAATGGATTGCTCACGTGGTAAGAGCATGGGATCTGGGCTCCGGTCCAGTGGTTATGTGGGTTAAGTTTTTGAACGTACTAAGCACATGCCGGTTATGGGGCCGGTAAGCCTAGTACCTTAATGAGACGGCTAGGGATGGAACTGTCACTACTCTTGGGATTCGCTCTCACGGCTCGCCACCGGTGGTGTATGGTGACTCCGGGTATCTCGCGGGGTATGCGGATAGCCCGCACCAAAGATCGTGGCCTTTCATCCCGACCCGGGATTTTTTGGGGGACGGCACGGGAAAGTTGCCCTCGCGGGGGACAACCCTACCGTGTGTTTGGGTCTACCTTGCAAGGTTTAAATCAATCGATTGTCGGCCTCTCACCGTTATCCGAGACTACTTACTCCACTAGTCATGTGATCCCTAATGATGGAAGTTGATGAACTTTATGCTTGATTAATTGTATTGTACAACTTTGTTTGTACTAGTTGGCTAATGTAGTAAAGATTAAACCTACTAGAACTTGTGCTAAAATCTTGAAAGTAAGGACCTACTCTTTGTTACTTTTTAGCAAAAGCAACCCAGTAGCCAAAAAGCCTTTCATGGTCTAGAATTGGTGAAGTAGTTATCACCGACGGGTAAGTCTTGCTTGAGTATTAGTATACTCGGCCTTGCTATAATGTGTTGATCCGGTATTGCCTTCGGTGATGTGTGGCCCGTGAGATCCCGCCGGCCGGGAGCCGGAGTGGGTGGAGGACGACTGCTGAAAGCATCATGGATGGCCTCCCGTGGTGTCTTCGCTTCCGCTAGTGAATTTCTCGCTACTTTTTCGAAACTCGAACTATTTCGTAATGACAAAAACTATGGTTTGTAATAATTAAACCCTTCGGGTGCGAATTTGGATATTAATGTTGTTGTATCTCTGGACTCGCCTTCGAGTGAGTTTTAATGCATATATTCGATCCTTGTGCTCTCAAGTGATTTACCGGCGTTAACCGGCAGCTTACGACAGGATGGTACTTTATTATTGCTTAATGACCAAAGTGGATCGGTCTTAGGCGATAGTATGGTACTTTCCGGGCGGGTTGTCACGCTTGGCATCGTAGCTTATATGCACCAGAGATTAATTAATAAACCTTAATCACTGATTTTTGAATAAAGTATGCCAAGATTTTCTGATTTTCCAAAATACGTTGGTCCGCTAAGGATAAACTAGACTGAGAGGCCCTAGAGGGAATTTTGGGTTCTTTCAGGTGGCTTATTAACCTATGGTTTATTTTGCTAACTCCTAGCACATTACTTTATGTCAGACATACATTCTCGCACAACCATACTAGTTCATCACGTTTTGCCATACGTGGTGGTACCACAGGAAAGTCCTGTGAGGGACTAGTGGGACCTATTCCAATGGGTGCCACGTCGCGTTTGAGTCTCGTCACGTTTTGCCATACGTGATGGTACCACGGGAAAGTCCGTGAGGGATGAGTGAGGCCTATTCCAATGGGCACTCACGTCGCGTCGAGTCTTAAATAGGACGCCGTCCATGCAGCGGCTTAACGCATGGATACCGTTTCTATAGTGAACGGTAATGAATGTGGACGCTTTCGTGACGTGCTGGCACGAAAGGTTCGTTTTCTGCAGTACATAACAGCGCTTCGTTAGTCGTTAAGCAAGTACCGTATAGCTCTCGACTAGATATTATAGGGAGAGACGAATAAAAGCCTTGCCACCGGCACTAACTTCGATTTTGGCTTGATTGCCATGTGAGGTCGAATAGGGCGTCTTGCATGCATATTAAAAATCGAAAACAACTAAAATGGACCCAAAAATCGGAATTCCATATGATTCTCTAAGGAAGTTTATGCTAGTGTGTGCTTTTTATAAACTAGAGTACCTTCCATACCTAGCCGTCATCTTCCGAAATTTTACAAAATTTGTTCACCATGTGATAGGTTAATTAAACCAAATTGTTGAAGTAATGGCTCCTCAACCAATTTGTCTTGTAATAAGTAAATCTCAATCTTGGTTCGATGGGTTGGTTCACTTTTTCCCTAGGCACTTTCGGGTTAAGGACCTTTCATCTTGTCTCCTTAATCAATGTCAACCTTAAAAGGGGCTAATTAAAGGTATTAAAGGTTTCATTTAAACTTGGGGAATTTTTGAGGTTTACGGATTTTTAGTTATGAAAATTATTTCACAGTACCCGTAACTTCACCATTTGACATGCCGTTCTCTTTGAGATCCGACATGAGTTACATTTGTGTACGGATGGATTTCCCCGTGTTCCACCGGTTCGACGCTAACGGTACGATCCGTACCAACGGGTTGCACCGGGAGGCTTTTTCGCGCTTGGCATGGGAAGCACTCGGTCGCGGCTACCTTACCCCACCGACGTACGAGGTGAAGGAGTTTGAGCGCTTTGGCGTTCCCCCGCCGCGGGGTGATCGTTGCTTGTCGTTGCCGCACCCGGACCATGCCGACCGGTTTGACCCGAGCTTTATTTTTCGGGGAATTATCACGCACGAGTCCATTGAGTCGGCCGCCCTCGCAGTGCCGACCGACTTTTGTGACCACAACCCTACCGTGGTAGCTCTTTCCCCGTTTGGACCGTTTCTCGCCTGTGAGTCCTCACGACCCGGCTTGGTTGGACCGTATGGACCACCTACGGGAGCTACCGACCCTAGCGAGCCGTTGGATGTTACCCGGACACTTGCCCGTTGTCCGAACGTGGTTTTCACACTCCGGGGGGCCGCGTTATAACACCGCGGCAATCATTGCACAACGCTTGGAGGTATCTAGGCGCGATTGGGAGCGACTTTCGGCAAGGCACACCGGCGGCTCCGAACTTCACGCTTACCCGGGTGCGGCGGGGAGAACGACGGATCGCGTGCTAGGAGGTTCCAGTGGAGCTTGAGAGAGGCGACCGCCTACGAGGATTGTGGACCCGGAGGCGGAGAACCATGCACCGGAGGAGGATGTCGACGCACACGAGATAGAGAGGCCGACACCTGTCGCCGGAGAACATTGTTGAGATGCGGGGAGCACGTGCGAGGGGCGACGTACGGGTGGCCGCCTTACGGGCTATAGTGGCCTTACGACCCACCGTCCCCGATGCGAGCACACCGGAGGAGCGACGCGGCTATGTCCGGTGCGGGACCGGACGAGCCGGGCGGGGACCACCGCTACCGACTCCCCCAGCTTCGCCTTCGTACAGTGGTGCTTCAGTGGGCAACTAGGTTGCCGACAGCCGGGAGCAGCAAGATATCGATCTTACCGAGTTGTCTTCGAGATGTTAGAGTAGTTGGCTTGACAGCACATCTTCTTGCCAAGCAACTATTGTATCGTGTATTGTCATAATGTTTCGAATTCGAGTTGTAATGTCTTGAACCTTGTTCTGTCATGTTGTAATAAGAATGCTTAAGCTTGTATGCGTCAAGTAAATTTCGTGGTTGTTCAAGATTGAAATTGTCTTGCGTTGAATACCAGATCCTTAGATAAATCGTTGCAAATGACTACACTTGTCGATGTTGCATTTATTCTACACATGTTGGTAAAACAAAGTATCGTTAGGCGCACCCCTCGCTGTCAGCAAATAAGTGTTCGTTCGGAAACGATTATGAGCCGCGTAATTGAGTAATCGCCGTCCTAACCGTGTTGAGAGAAACGATTCTATGAATCTTGGTGAAACGACCCGAATTTCCGCGAACGGAAACCCGACTCTCTGCACCTCCGTGATAGTCCCAGGAAGAGGCTATCACGTGCAATCCTTGTCTCAAGTGGTACAAACCCATACAACACGGGAATAAAAGAAGAATTACATAATATTATTACAACATCAGAGTACAACTCTTCGGCACGAGCGGGTACAAGTCCAACGAGATCGAATCAAGAAAGGTAAAACACCTACGCGGCGGATCTATCGAAGTGAAGCGTCTCCAGCTCCACAGGCAAACTCGAGCATAGGACCAGCTCTAGTCTTCACACCTTCGTCACAGAAGTTGTAGTCGTAGACGGTCACCGAGTCTGAAATGCCAGCATCTACCCGATAAGCGGGTAGGTCATGTCAGCTTCCCAACAAAGAGCAAAAGCGGTGGTTGAATCTAGTATGCATGGATAAAACCTATATTGGGTTGTAGAAAGTTATGCATGCAGCAAAGCGGTAGCAACAATCAAGGTTTGCAGAATATGCAGCGAGGTCCACACCCTCGAGGTCCACACCTCGAGGTCCACACCTCCGGGGTCCCCACCCCTCAACAAGGATGTCCACACCAAAGCACCGAATCACAACCACGATCCGGCTCCCAACTCTCATCCGCGATGTGGGGCCCACCACGCTCCTATCCCCACATCTCAACGGCCTCGGGCGGCGGCTCACTCACTCGGGGGAGAGAAGAAGCACAAGAAAAGAGTCTAGCCAGGTGAGAGATCAAAGGACTGTCCATAACAGTGGACACGGACTATAGCTATAGGTTTAACACTCTGCAGAGGTTGTACAACTGTACCCGCCCGAATAGAGCCGGAAACGGTGGCCGCCGTCCCAAGCCCTACCATACGGCTGGAGTCCAAGTAAGTGGATAGTACCCTCCTGCGTCTCCGAGTCTGGCGCGACCTCTCCGCCGTAGAGCTCATACTGCCAGCGAGAGGTCCCTCGAAGCTGTGGAACCCTTCCCCGGCCTCGCCGGGCGAAGTCTTCTAAGGAGGAAAGTCGTCTCCCGACACGATCACACCGATCCGCCTACGGAGGGATGCTATCCACTACGAGTCTCACCCCGCACCCCCGCCCAATACAAGGCGGGCGGTTTGTACGGTAAAAGTCCACCGAAGCAAGGTCAGGCGACGATCGGTCCTTAAGGGCCGAGAGCAAGCACTCACCATCTCCATCCCATCCGACACGCCGCTCGGGCAAGAGGCCGGATCGCATCTCCCCGAGGTAGGCGTTCACAAGTAACCAAACGGCTCGCTCCCGCCGCAACACATCAAGGAAGAACACACCCGAACTCACGCTAGAACACACCGAGATCTCCCACATCTCGGTCCAAACCCGCAGAACCATCCATAATCAAGCAACAAAAGTATGGATAGTTGGTATATGGGACTAGCTAGGGGTCCGTAGCTAGCCCCGGGTAGGTAAAGCAAGGAATCGGATATATCAAATAACAAGGCAAGGCTAATCAAATGGCTATGCATTCCTTCAAATCAAGTAACATAAATATAGCACTAGCAACTAATAGCATGCATGGGTTCTACATGGTTGGGAGTGACATGACACACCGCGGTAGTCGTCGTAGAGTAGTAGAGGTTGAGCGTCCTCTCGGGCAAAGTCGGGGTAGTCGCGTCTCCTCAGTCGTCGCAGCTCGGGTCTTCAACAAGAACACAAGCCTACACGAGATGCGACGTGGAAATAAATAACGAGCATTCATCTAATGCAAAAACATCGATAAGAACCAATTTAGAGGGTCCAAATAAACTCCAAGCTAAATACAATCGAAGACCTTTGGTTTAAATAATTGAAAATAGAGCAATTGGTTTCAAAACAAAAGTAGTTTAAGCAACTAGTTTTTTTTATATCCTAGAAAATAGGGTAGGATCAAGAGTTAGTTCAAAAATTAACTTACGGGTCTTACGACTAAGATCTTAGGTAAACAAGCCTGCAAGCAGGAAAGCGGAGAGGCTGAGATCAAGCACTTGCTAGGTTTTAGCTCTTGGATAATCAAAGCGGTAGTGCGAAGGGTGACGATAGCAGATTGAGGCAAAAATATCTAGAAAAGGCATTATCATGCCAAGATATATGGTGACAGCTCAGAGGAGATAAAAGGATCAACTTGTGACCGATATTGGGGGTGATGTGACAGGGCATGCTTAAGGGCGCTACGAGGCATGTACTGATGATGCGGCACCGTCCATGGCAAGAAGCTAGGTTGCAGCTCGGGGTTGCCGTTCGTGAAGCAGTGGCCTCTGCTCACGTCACGGCCATCCATCACGGGCGACATCCTGGCTTCAAGCACATGACACGGTACACGCTTCACGGCACGAAGCCAAGTAGAGCGAGAGTGGATATGGGTGAAGCGAAAGAGGGAAGGCAAAGGTGTAGAAGAGGTAGGCGAAGAGATAATGGGGTAGGATTCTCGTCCGCGGCACGCCAAAGGTTAGTTGCGGGGCTCCGACGTCCCAAACCCACATTAGCACGATGGCGGGCGGCGGCCACGAATTCTACTCCAAGAACGCGGGGCGAAAAGGGGCTCGGTTCAAGGGCAAGAGCGGGTAAGGATAGGGTAGCAGTGAGCGTCTCAAAATTATGAAACCAACGCAAGTGGTTTCATAATTTTCGGAGCTCCGGATAATTAGATAAGAATTTTCAAAGATAAAAGGTTTTATAAATTAATTTCCGATTTATTTATAAAAGAGAAAAGGATTTCTAATTAAAAAAAATAGGAATGACATCGGCATGACATCATCGTGACGTCATCGTCACAGATGGTGGGCCGAAATTGGGTCCAAAGTGTTAGTGGCCCAATGGGCCGAAAGAGTTAGTGGGCCGAATTCGGCCCACAGGACTTAGCATCTTGGGCCAAAAGGAGAAAGTCCGCTCGTTCACCCTGAAGAAAAATCCAGAGTTCACTGGTTAAAACGAAAAGAGGCTGAGATGGGTTAACACGGGCGGTCGGCCCGCTACCTCCGCGGACTCGCACTGGAGAAGTCCGGTGGGGGTCCTTGGGATTTTCTGGGATGCATGGCATACCCTTGCTATCCATGCCTGTCTCGGTGCACACCCGGCGGCAACGGTGCTCGGCGTCCGGCGACGAAGGCGGTTCCGTGCTAGCGCGAGCGGATGCTAGTGTCTACTAGGACCCGACGACTTCACTAGCGCAGCCATGGCCCTGGGGACGAGCTCTTTGGCCGGCGTGGCGCACGTGGCATGGCGGTGCTCTCGGCACGTCGCGAGGCGACACGGCGACAGCGGCGGCTTCAGCCTCGCGCAGCGCCTGTCCTTGCGCTAGGGGCGCTGGACGTGGGCGCATGCGCGCGCGTAGGAGCGTAGCGCGGCAGCGCACTAGGCACGACGTGACGCTGGACGACGATGACAGGACAACGGTGGCGCGACAAGGGAGACGGCAGCAAGGCGGTGAGATCCTGGAAAAAAAAGGGGGGTGCGGCACGAAGGCCAGGTTGCGCATATCAACGACATGGTCGGTGGCGCACGACCGGGACAGGAAAGCAAATACGCTATGCTCAAGGCTTAGGTACAAGACATCGAACAGGTCATGGGCATGCCGCGGCTTGCACCCCCGGCATGCCATCCCAGGGTTGTGGCTCACACACAAAACATCGAACACGCTGAGGGCGTGCCGGGTTCCTACCATGGGCAAGCCATCCATGGTCACTGGTGTTCGAGGGACATCAGAAACAAGTAGCACAGCACGAAGGCCGGCGTCACAGGCAAGCTGCTGGGGAAAAAGAGGCGGCTAGGTCGGTCGTCTCACCATCGGGCTTGTGGAAGGTCACCGTGGGGCAGGAAGGGTTCGTGGCCGTGGCGATGTGGTGCAGAGCAGGCCGGCTCGGTGTCGTGGTTCGTCTTGGGCGCGGCGTCGTCGTTCCCGGGGCTGAGGATGCAGCGGCGACGTCGTGGAGCATCCAGGCAGCGAGGACGCGCAGCACCCACCGGTGCTTCAACGCCGACAACGTGGCGAAGGCGTTCCCGGCGCGGTGTTCGGAGCTCGGCGTGGCGAGCTCGATTCCTCTGCTTTCATCTTCTCCTCCTCTTTCTAGTTCCCTCTCTAGCAGCTTGGGTGGATGTGCTAGGGAAACGAGATGGGCAAGCAGCGGCTGCTGGGTGCGTGGTGAAGGAAAAGGGGCTGCAAGCAAGTGATAGCAATTTCTTTTGGAGATCGTGATTGACTCAAACAATTTGGAGCAGATGGGGTCAACGGAGAAGAGAACAGGAAGGTGCTGTTTGCGTGAGGGCTTTGCAGCTTGTTGCCTTGACGGAGAAGGGAGCAGTGGCTTAATCTTGGGGTGGAAAATCAAAGCAGCACAGCATGCCGAGAGCCAAGTGCTGCGGCGGCGGTGTAGGAGAGGGCAGGGTAGAGATGAGAGAGGGTGAGAGAGTGGGATGGATATTTAAGGGAAGGAGTTAGGGTTAGATAGATGGGCTTTGAGATGAGCCCGGTGATTTGGGCCGAACAAATTAAGCCCGCGAAATAAATTGGTAATAATTTATTTCGTAGAATTGGAACAAAAGAATTAGACTAATTTTCCGAATCAAACTAAATAGTCTGACATTAATTTGAAGGGCCGGAAAATATCGACATAATTCAAAAGGAGCTCCCAGATATTTATTCCATATGAATTAGCATATTCTCTGTGATCGAACCGATTGCAAAGGATTAATTTCGAGAAGTCGGAAAATATTATATAATTCACTTAATAAATTCCATAGCACTTCGGAAGGCTCGGAAAAAGGTTGTGAGCTTGGAGATTAGCGGATCGAGCTGAGGAAGATGTTAGTAGATCAAGCCGAGCTAATTGGCTAGTGTTAGCTCGGGTGCAAAGTTAGTGTTAGTTAAACAAGGTTTAGATTTTAAACAAAATAGTTTTATATTTAGTTTGAATTTGGATATAGTTCAAATTCAAACTCCACACAACTTCAAAATCCAAATAAGATCCATTTGTAAAATCCAACTCACAATTAAACCGTAATTTGAAAATAATTTATATATGGTTTTAATTTGTATGGAATTTTAAGATGAGTGGCTAGCAATTTGGCATAAAATTTGGTAGCACACATGTTCAAACGAAAAGTTTTTAATTTTTGCGAAAATTCACACATGGTAAATCATTCAAAATTCTGGTATGTTACATTCTACCCCCCTCACGAGAATCTCGTCCTCGAGATTTAAGCTCATACCCGGTGTGGTGAGGGTCTTCACTTCGGTATGCCTTCTGTTTCCTCTTTAAGTTTAGCTTCCCGATGTGGATGATTTGACGACGTGTTTATTCCAAGGTTCCACGGGTGATTAGTCTCAACATATCTGGTCCGCCGACGGGGGCCTCCAATGCAGAGTGGTATTATATGTCCTCTATCGATAGCATCCATAAGACTCGTATTATCTTCCATATATAATCCAAGATTATTCTCTGGTTCAAATACGTGAGAAATTCCAACTACGGCCTAGATTCCCCTTATCTCAATCCATCTCATCTAGTCATGCTGCGTAAGCTTGATAAGCTTAGGAGTAAAATCTCCCGTGATCGAATAAGACACTTCTATATTATTCTAATCCTCGCGTTCAAGGTCATAGACTTCTTATTAATTTAGCTCATTCCAAATTTATCTCTTAATCCATAGGTAGATATCCCGGTTTTCCAAAGAATTAGTGCAATCGCACCTCTTATGGTGTACACTCTCGGCAACTAGCCGAACTCGAGTGAACATGACTTCCTTCCAACTTCCTTCTTCTGAGGGTCCAACAATCATCACCAACTTCGTATAACACTCATGTTGTAATCCATTTGTCGGCTTAGCACACCCTCGTTAGGTTGTTGGTGATATCTGACATGCCCGATTAACTTCTGGTCATGAACCATATGAATGGTTACTTCCCATTCATGATAGTCCATGTTAAAAGGGGTCATCTACAACATCCTCGACTATGTGAGTGATTCCATCCATCTGAATCTCGCATTAGTCCTTTTGATTCCAACTTTTTCAGACGGACCCTATCAATAAAGTCGCATCTACTTTACTCATGCACATTTAGCAAACTCAGGATACATGGCTGGTGTCACTCCTTAGGAATACCATCAAAGCTTAATTAATTCCTCAGAACGCCCATAGTTATCATACTTTGAGGAAGGATCGGTTCACTTGGGCAACCTTAGTGTAGACCTTGATCCTTCACCATTCCTTTTTGTTACTCCTCATGATGGTATTCTCACCTTTAGGTACCCTGGAAATATTCATAGCTTCATGGCTTTCCATGCTTGTTCAACAATTCCAAATAATGTCACCCGTTTAGGTGAGCAATTTTCCTCATTTTTGCTCACAACCTCTTATGACCTATTTTCCAATAGGGTGGTAGGTTCCAATCGCGAGGTCGAACGAATAACTTACATCCGATAGTTGTCGAAGTTATTCCCTCTTCCATTAGTTCAATATACGGTGTCCAGTAGAGCTTATTTATTAATTGCTTATTCCAAAAGTGGGATCGACTGAACTCCATATATTTTTCCAAAAGTCGACCTCGAAATCCCTTTACATACCCTCTGGGCATCCTATTCCAGAAGCACAACTTGTGGTGCACAGCTATTTATTGCTTACACAGAAGTTCCAAAACAACTGCTTATGGGTGTAAGAGGGATTAATCCAATAAAAATGACTCTAGAATGACTGCTCGTGTAGTGCAATCCCTATATCCTTTGAGTTTAGTCATCCGAATTAAATCTAAAACCTCCACAATACCTTCCAGGTCGAGGTATTGTCTACTTAGGGATGATCCCTTATTCATGGATTCGTTACCTCTGAATACACGGTCGGGGGCGCAATTCCATAAAATATGTGTGATTGTCCATCCGTGGAGAGTTCGATGCGCTTATATCCAATCCCTCGATATCTTGGGTTGTCTTCTGATATGTTAATCGTTCTTGTCGACGGATCCATTACCAAGATATGAGGTTACCATGTCCTTTTGAGTCTCCATATGGGTCAATTCGCGTTTAGTGCGAATGACCCTATCAGCCAAATCTGTATTCTATTAGGAAAATTACTAAGGTGGACATTCATAATGTACCTTACGGAAGCTAAAA
Organism: Cenchrus americanus; assembly: GCA_947561735.1. Classification (NCBI taxonomy): domain Eukaryota; kingdom Viridiplantae; phylum Streptophyta; class Magnoliopsida; order Poales; family Poaceae; genus Cenchrus; species Cenchrus americanus. The sequence continues at coordinate 2,195,287 of OX387240.1, read as the reverse complement.
TACTCGAATAAATCTCCCATGTTGATTGTTATTCCATATGGAGTACTTCATCTTTACCCGATAATTGAGTCCCGTCTGAAATTATCCAAAATGCATCGCTGATATCTTAGGGTACTCAATTGATCTTAACCAATGTATGCCCCCATAACAGTACTTGCAGTTCCGGGCTTCAAAGGTTGCAAATTCTTGAGGTACTCATTTTCTGATTTACGAACTCGAGTCCAATGTTCATAGGGTATCTCATCCAAAGACTTGGTCTAATTTGCCGAGGTTGGAAGAAATCCTTCACGTCTTTTGAAGTTTGAGCTTGTTAAGCTAGCTTGAGCACGTCGATCTTTGTTCTGCTAGCTTGATCTTGTAGGATGGGTAGCTAAGGCCTCTAAAGGAGTCATCTAAAGATCTAGCAAGCATAAGCACTCAATACAATTACACACAATCATGAAGAGGCATAACAACAATAAGACCATAAAGATCCAATCACTCATGCAATGCACCAAAACAAATGTGTACCTCGAGGCTGACTCCTAAGACCTTCGAGGTTACACCAACGTAAGCATACTAGTATATCGTGGGCACTCGTGGGACTTTTCCTAGTGTTAGTTATATAGCACTTGAAAGAACGCATGCCATCTGGTGTTTCGGCAGTGATCTTCCCGAGGTAAGTTGGTGGAACTCTTCTTCATGCTGGCTCTCATGGCTTTGTCCTTGGAAGAAAGGGGGTACTCTATATTAATTGTTGTATCCATGCCCCTTGTTCCTCATTCATTCATCTTATTCCAGTTGTCGACCCTAGCAGAGCATCCAAGTTTCATATTGCTTACCGAGGGGAAAGTCCATAGGGTCAATTATCCAGCTGTTACTCCGAGTATGTGTGATGCTTGCTTGTAAGTTGGTGCTATCTTGACTGTTCAATCCATTGGTCGCCTCATGTAGCTACAACTCATTATGATATCTTAATCCTTCGTGACTCGGCTATCCGTATAGCTTCGAGCCTTTGGATCTTCATCCAACTGCTGAGCTACAAGCATATCAGGAATCTTCGACTCCTGCATCCAAGCTTATGTGTGCTAGTTCCATATAGTGCATCCAAACTTATGTATGTTGGCACACTAAAATTAAAGTCTTAACTCCTCATTGTCCTCGGAGTTGGGCGTCTTGGGTTATCCAAGCTCTGTTCCGAGCAAAAGGTGGAAGGGTGCAGCCTGTCTGTTGTAGATTCATCTGTATGCAGACTTCATGTATCACGAGGCAATCTACTCATTCCCCGGTGTATTTAGTTCCAAAATAGAGACAACCGGGTTGACGTAACATGACACTGATGAGTCAGCAGGGATAATCCAATCGAATCCTGTAGATTCAGCTTCATCTCGTCCCCGAACTCCATCTTCATAGTTGTCACTGTCGTAGTTGTCTTTCCCTTATATCAGACGTCGTCCCGCAGAGTTGCAAGCATGTGACATCAGTTGTTCTCCTTAGGCCACCAATCGTGTAGAAGGGTTGTTAGTGAGTCAGTTAGTGAGAATTCAAGGGGGTAATAGCGAATTTCAAGGGATTTATATAAGAGTCAAGGAGTATACACTCAATCAAGGATATTTAGGCTATCCTAACCTATCGGCCATTGCTAGGGCTTGTCCTACGGTCAAGTACGGCTCTGATACCACCTGAAACGACCCGAATTTCCGCGAACGGAAACCCGACTCTCTGCACCTCCGTGATAGTCCCAGGAAGAGGCTATCACGTGCAATCCCTGTCTCAAGTGGTACAAACCCATACAACACGGGAATAAAAGAAGAATTACATAATATTATTACAACATCAGAGTACAACTCTTCGGCACGAGCCGGGTACAAGTCCAACAGGGCGAATCAAGAAAGGTAAAACACCTACGCGGCGGATCTATCGAAGTGAAGCGTCTCCGGCTCCACGAGCAAACTCGAGCATAGGACCGGCTCTAGTCTTCACACCTTCGTCACGAAGTTGTAGTCGTAGACGGTCACCGAGTCCGAAATGCCGGCATCTACCCGATAAGCGGGTAGGTCATGTCGACTTCCCAACAAAGAGCAAAAGCGGTGGTTGAATCTAGTATGCATGGATAAAACCTATATTGGGTTGTAGAAAGTTATGCATGCGAAAGAATGCGGTAGCAACAATCAAGGTTTGCGAATATGCGGCGAGGTCCACACCCTCGAGGTCCACACCTCCGAGGTCCACACCTCCGGGTCCCCACCCCTCAACAAGGATGTCCACACCAAAGCACCGAATCACAACCACGATCCGGCTCCCAACTCTCATCCGCGATGTGGGGCCCACCGCTCCTATCCCCACATCTCAACGGCCTCGGGCGGGGCTCACTCACTCGGGGGGAGAGAAGAAGCACAAGAAAAGAGTCTAGCCGGGTGAGAGATCGAAGACGGCCCATAACCGGTGGACACGGACTATAGCTATAGGTTTAACACTCGCGAGAGGTTGTACAACTGTACCCGCCCGAATAGAGCCGGAAACGGTGGCCGCCGTCCCAAGCCCTACCATACGGCTGGAGTCCAAGTAAGTGGATAGTACCCTCCTGCGTCTCCGAGTCTGGCGCAGCCTCCGCTGTAGAGCTCATACTGCCAGCGAGAGGTCCCTCGAAGCTGTGGAACCCTTCCCCGGCCTCGCCGGGGCGAAGTCTTCTAAGGAGGAAAGCCGTCTCCCGACACGATCACACCGATCCGCCTACAGGAGGGATGCTATCCACTACGAGTCTCACCCCGCACCCCCGCCCAATACAAGGCGGGCGGTTTGTACGGTAAAAGTCCACTGAAGCAAGGTCAACTGACGATCGGTCCTTAAGGGCCGAGAGCAAGCACTCACCATCTCCATCCCATCCGACACGCCGCTCGGGCAAGAGGCCAGATCGCATCTCCCCGAGGTAGGCGTTCACAAGTAACCAAACGGCTCGCTCCCGCCGTAACACATCAAGGAAGAACACACCCAGAACTCACGCTAGAACACACCGAGATCTCCCACATCTCGGTCCAAACCCGCAGAACCATCCATAATCAAGCAACAAAAGTATGGATAGTTGGTATATGGGACTAGCTAGGGGTCCGTAGCTAGCCCCGGGTAGGTAAAGCAAGGAATCGGGATATATCAAATAACAAGGCAAGGCTAATCAAATGGCTATGCATTCCTTCAAATCAAGTAACATAAATATAGCACTAGCAACTAATAGCATGCATGGGTTCTACATGGTTGGGAGTGACATGACACCCAACGCGGTAGTCGTCGTAGAGTAGTAGAGGTTGAGCGTCCTCTCGGGCAAAGTCGGGGTAGTCGCGTCTCCTCAGTCGTCGCAGCTCGGGTCTTCAACAAGAACACAAGCCTACACGAGATGCGACGTGGAAATAAATAACGAGCATTCATCTAATGCAAAAACATCGATAAGAACCAATTTAGAGGGTCCAAATAAACTCCAAGCTAAATACAATCGACCTTTGGTTTAAATAATTGAAAATAGAGCAATTGGTTTCAAAACAAAAGTAGTTTAAGCAACTAGTTTTTTTTATATCCTAGAAAATAGGGTAGGATCAAGAGTTAGTTCAAAAATTAACTTACGGGTCTTACGACTAAGATCTTAGGTAAACAAGCACACAAGCGGGGAAAGCGGAGAGGCCGAGATCAAGCACTTGCTAGGTTTTAGCTCTTGGATAATCAAAGCGGTAGCGCGAAGGGTGACGATAGCGATTGAGGCAAAAATATCTAGAAAAGGCATTATCGTGCCAAGATATATGGTGACGACTCGGAGGAGATAAAAGGATCAACTTGTGACCGATATTGGGGGTGATGTGACGGGGGCATGCTTAAGGGCGCTACGAGGCATGTGCGATGATGCGGCACCGTCCATGGCAAGGAAGCTAGGTTGCGGCTCGGGGTTGCCGTTCGTGAAGCGGTGGCCTCTCGCTCACGTCACGGCCATCCATCACGGGCGACATCATGGCTTCAAGCACATGACACGGTACACGCTTCACAGCACGAAGCCAAGTAGAGCGAGAGTGGATATGCGTGAAGCAGCAAAGAGGGAAGGCAAAGGTGTAGAAGAGGTAGGCGAAGAGATAATGGGGTAGGATTCCTGTCCGCGGCACGCCAAAGGTTAGTTGCGGGGCTCCGACGTCCCAAACCCACATTAGCACAGTGGCGGGCAGCGGCCACGAATTCTACTCCAAGAACGCGGGGCGAAAAGGGGCTCGGTTCAAGGGCAAGAGCGGGTAAGGATAGGGTAGCAGTGAGCGTCTCAAAATTATGAAACCAACGCAAGTGGTTTCATAATTTTCGGAGCTCCGGATAATTAGATAAGAATTTTCAAAGATAAAAGGTTTTATAAATTAATTTCCAGATTTATTTATAAAAGAGAAAAGGATTTCTAATTAAAAAAATAGGAATGACATCAGCATGACATCATCGTGACGTCATCGTCACAGATGGTGGGCCGAAATTGGGTCCAAAGTGTTAGTGGCCCAATGGGCCGAAAGAGTTAGTGGGCCGAATTCGGCCCACAGGACTTAGCATCTTGGGCCAAAAGGAGAAAGTCCGCTCGTTCACCCTGAAGAAAAATCCAGAGTTCACTGGTTAAAACGAAAAGAGGCTGAGATGGGTTAACACAGGCCGGTCGGCCCACTACCTCCGCGGACTCGCACTGGAGAAGTCCGGTGGGGGTCCTTGGGATTTTCTGGGATGCATGGCATACCCTTGCTATCCATGCCTGTCTCGGTGCACACCCGGTGGCAACGGTGCTCGGCGTCCGGCGACGAAGGCGGTTCCGGTGCTAGCGCGAGCGGATGCTAGTGTCTACTAGGACCCGACGACTTCACTAGCGCAGCCATGGCCCTGGGGACGAGCTCTTTGGCCGGCGCGGCGCGACGTGGCATGGTGGCGCTCTCGGCACGTCGCAGGGCGACACGGCGGCGGCGGCGGCCCGGCCTCGCGCGGCGCCCGTCCCTTGCGCTAGGGGCGCCGGACGTGGGCGCATGCGCGCGCGTAGGAGCGTAGCGCGGCGGCCGCACTAGGCACGACGTGACGCCGGGACGACGATGACGGGACAACGGTGGAGCGACGAGGGAGACGGCAGCAAGGCGGTGAGCTCCTGGAAAAAAAAAAGGGGGTGCGGCACGAAGGCCAGGTTGCGCATATCAACGACATGGTCGGTGGCGCACGACCGGGACAGGAAAGCAAATACGCTATGCTCAAGGCTTAGGTACAAGACATCGAACAGGTCATGGGCATGCCACGGCTTGCACCCCCGGCATGCCATCCCAGGGTTGTGGCTCACACACAAAACATCGAACACGCTGAGGGCGTGCCGGGTTCCTACCATGGGCAAGCCATCCATGGTCACTGGTGTTCGAGGGACATCAGAAACAAGTTGCACAGCACGAAGGCCGGCGTCACAGGCATGCTGCTGGGGGAAAAAGAGGCGGCTAGGTCGGTCGTCTCACCATCGGGCTCGTGGAAGGTCACCGTGGGGCAGGAAGGGTTCGTGGCCGTGGCGATGAGGTGCAGAGCAGGCCGGCTCGGTGTCGTGGTTCGGCTTGGGCGCGGCGTCGTCGTTCCCGGGGCTGAGGATGCAGCGGCGACGTCGTGGAGCATCCAGGCAGCGAGGACGCGCAGCACCCACCGGTGCTTCAACGCCGACAACGTGGCGAAGGCGTTCCGGCGCGGTGTTCGGAGCTCGGCGTGGCGAGCTCGATTCCTCTGCGTTCATCTTCTCCTCCTCTTTCTAGTTCCCTCTCTAGCGGCTTGGGTGGATGTGCTAGGGAAACGAGATGGGCATGCGGCGGCTTCGCCGGGTGCGTGGTGAAGGAAAAGGGGCGCAAGCAAGTGATAGCAATTTCTTTTGGAGATCGAGATTGACTCAAACAATTTGGAGCGAGATGGGGTCAACGGAGAAGAGAACGGGGAAGGTCTCTGTTTGCGTGAGGGCTTTGCGGCTTGTTGCCTTGACGGAGAAGGGAGCGGTGGCTTAATCTTGGGGTGGAAAATCAAAGCGACACGGCAAGCCGAGAGCCAAGTGCTGCGCGCGGCGGTGTAGGAGAGGGCGGGGTAGAGATGAGAGAGGGTGAGAGAGTGGGATGGATATTTAAGGGAAGGAGTTAGGGTTAGATAGATGGGCTTTGAGATGAGTCCGTGATTTGGGCCGAACAAATTAAGCCCGCGAAATAAATTGGTAATAATTTATTTCGTAGAATTGGAACAAAAGAATTAGACTAATTTTCCGAATCAAACTAAATAGTCCGACATTAATTTGAAGGGCCGGAAAATATCGACATAATTCAAAAGGAGCTCCCGAGATATTTATTCCATATGAATTAGCATATTCTCTCGTGATCGAACCGATTGCAAAGGATTAATTTCGAGAAGTCGGAAAATATTATATAATTCACTTAATAAATTCCATAGCACTTCGGAAGGCTCGGAAAAAGGTTGTGAGCTTGGAGATTAGCGGATCGAGCTGAGGAAGATGTTAGTAGATCAAGCCGAGCTAATTGGCTAGTGTTAGCTCGGGTGCAAAGTTAGTGTTAGTTAAACAAGGTTTAGATTTTAAACAAAATAGTTTTATATTTAGTTTGAATTTGGATATAGTTCAAATTCAAACTCCACACAACTTCAAAATCCAAATAAGATCCATTTGTAAAATCCAACTCACAATTAAACCGTAATTTGAAAATAATTTATATATGGTTTTAATTTGTATGGAATTTTAAGATGAGTGGCTAGCAATTTGGCATAAAATTTGGTAGCACACATGTTCAAACGAAAAGTTTTTAATTTTTGCGAAAATTCACACATGGTAAATCATTCAAAATTCGGTATGTTACACTTGGTGGCTATAGAATATTGTTGCTTGTTGTTGTCCTCATTATTTAATTACTAATGAGATGTGATAATGCATGATCGTGCTTGTCATCATTTGGAGTAAGCTTTTGGTTATCTCACTAATAACGCTCACTTTTCAGATGGTGGGAACCACGCGCAGCTCTCCCAACGGTTTTGGAGCGAGTGGTAGTGGTGACTTGCCGCCACCCCCGCCCATGACACCGACGGAGGCCTTCATTGTCGGGCATACTCCCCGGTACTCGTGCAAGGAAGGAAGAATAGTAGAAGACGGACTCCTAGTAGAATTCCCCCCGTACTCCTACTAGGACTCGCTCCGTGTACTCCTACTAGGACTCTGCCTTGTAACCGACTAGGAACCCGCCCCCCGGACTATATAAAGAAGGGCGGGTACCTAGCCGCATCATCCCCAATCCCTCCAGGGGACAACACCAAGCGCGGGCGCCATACTTGATCCCCCAAACGGGACGTAGGGCTCGCCACCTTGGCGACCCGAACTCGTATAAATCTTGTGTCCCGTGTCCTTGCGCATACCTTCGAGTTCTCGGTCTCCCGATCACGATCCCCACCTGCACAATCTACTACCTCGGGTACCCCCTCGGTAGGTTTGCCGGTCTAAAACACCGACACCGGCGCGCCCGGGTTGGGGCGATCATCACCACCGGCAAATTCGAAGGACCCTCGTCAACAAGATCAATCTACTCGTCGACTCGCCGAGATCCATTGAAGCAAGTCTCCTTGCTCTTGTCAAAGCGGAATCAATTTTCCTACGCCGCACTTCCGGTTGCTTCGGCAACGTCGCGCGGTTCGTCACGCGGCTTGTCGCGCCGCTCGTCGTCGACTACTACGCCTCGCCCAGGCTCGTCGTCGACTACTTCGACTTCGCCGCGCGTCGTCGGTGCCTCGGCACGTCGCGCGGCTTGTCACGCGGCTTGTCGCGCGCGCTCGTCGTCAACTACTCCACCTCGCCCATGCTCGTAGTCGACTACTTCGCCTCCGCCGCGCGTCCCGGGTGCCTCGGCATGTCGCGCGGCTCGTCATGCGGCTCGTCGCGCCGCTCGTCGTCGTCGACGACTCCGCCTCGCGCGGGGCTCGTCGTCGACTACTCCGCCTCGCCCGGGCTCGTCGTCGACTACTTCGTCTTCGCCGCGCGTCCGGGTGCCTCGGCACGTCGCGCGGCTCGTCACGCGGCTTGTCGCGCCGCTCGTCGTCGACTACTCGCCTCGCCCGGGCTCATCGTCGACTACTTCGACTTCGCCGCGCGTCCCGGGTGCCTCGGCACGTCGCGCGGCTCGTCGCGCCGCTCGTCGTCGACTACTCCGCCTCGCCCGGGCTCGTCGTCGACTACTCCGCCTCCGCCGCGGCGTCGGGGTGCCTCGGCACGTCGCACGTCCGGGTGCCTCGGCACATCGCGCGGCTCGTCACGCGGCTTGTCACGCCGCTCGTCGTCGACTACTCCGCCTCGCCCGGGCTCGTCGTCGACTACTTCGCCTCCGCCGCGCGTCCGGGGTGCCTCGGCACGTCGCGCGGCTCGTCACGCGGCTTGTCGCGCCGCTCGTCGTTGACTACTCCGCCTCGCCCGGGCTCGTCGTCGACTACTTCGGCCGCGCGCGCGTCCCGGGGTGCCTCGGCACATCGCGCGGCTCGTCACGCGGCTTGTCGCGCCGCTCGTCGTCGACTACTCCGCCTCGCCCGGGCTCGTCGTCGACTACTTCGCCTCCGCCGCGCGTCGGGGTGCCTCGGCACGTCGCGCGGCTCGTCACGCGGCTTGTCGCGCGCGCTCGTTGTCGACTACTCGCCTCGCCCGGGCTCGTCGTCGACTACTCGACTTCGCCGCGCGTCCGGGGTGCCTCGGCACGTCGCGCGGCTCGTCACGCGGCTTGTCGCGCCGCTCGTCGTCAACTACTCCACCTCGCCCATGCTCGTAGTCGACTACTTCGCCTCCGCCGCGCGTTCGGGGTGCCTCGGCACGTCGCGCGGCTCGTCATGCGGCTCGTCGCGCCGCTCGTCGTCGTCGACTACTCCGCCTCACGCGGGCTCGTCGTCGACTACTCGCCTCGCCCGGGCTCATCGTCGACCACTCCGTGCGCCGCGACTTCGTCTTGCGGCCACGGCGGCTCTACTTCGGCCACGCCGTGCGTGGTGACTACTTGTCTCGCGGCAACGCGGCTCTACTCCGAGTGCACCGCATGCCGCCACGACGTCATCTTCCTCGGTCGCATCGCGTCGACCATTCATCTCGACTAGTTTTCCAAACTAGTCGAGAACGGCGATCACGCCCTCGGCGACTAGCCGGAATCAACTACGACTAGTCAACTTCGACAACAACCCTCGTGGCTCCATCGGCCGACCGCCACGGCTTCATCAACAAGTCGCCGGGCGACAACGGCTAAGTCATTTATCTAAATGATTACTATTTTCTTGGCTTGTTCTCCTCATCATGTAGGACTACTTGCCGACTACTCATTTGTGTATGCTTCTCGGCGGGTTTTCACGGGAGCTACACTCTGCTGACTACTCTTGGGGCATATCAATCAAGTCACCGCGAGTCTACTTCATCAACTCGGGGGCTATCCCTAGGAGGCAGTTTCTAAAGTCCGCTACGCGCGGCAATCTAAAGTCGACTTCTAAAGTCGCATTCTAAAGTCCGCTCCATGCGGCAACTTAAAGTCGACTCCGGTCGCATCTTCGCCTAGCTTCGGTGGCATACTACGTGTGTAAGCTTCGATGGAACCTAGGCGTAAGCGGCCCTCGGGTCCTGGCGACGATGGAACCTAGCTGCACGTGGTCTTCACGCTTTGTACCATGGGTCCAAGTACCCTAAGTACTCGCGCTCCGTACCTTGGGTCTGAAATCCATGGCCCAGGTACGCAAGTCGACTCCGGTCGCACCTTCAAGTCCACTATGGTGGCACCCGTACCTTGGGTCTGAAATCCATGGCTCAGGTACTTAAGCCCACTCCGATGGCACAAGCCCGCTATGGCGGCAACCGTACCTTGGGTGCCGAAATCCATGGCTCGGTACTTAAGCCCACTCCGGTGGCACAAGCCCGCTGCGGCGGTGAATCGTACCTTGGGTCCGAAATCCATAGCTCGGTACTTAAGCCCACTCCGGTGGCACAAGTCGACGCTAACGGTCGCATCCAAGCTCACTCCGGTGGCACAAGCCGACTCCGGTCGCAACCTTAAGTCCGCTCTGGCGGCAAAACTACTCGTTTTTTCTGATTTTTTATTCGCTTTGGCTTTCCGGAAAGTGCTTTTTGTTTTTTGCATCTTAAGTCCACCCTGCGTGGCACAAAGCCGGCTATCGTAGTCGCATCTCAAAGTCCGCTCCGCGCGGCACAAAGTTGACTTCGGTTTTCAAGTAGCATATCAAGTTCGCTCCGCGCGGCACCCTAAAGTCGACTTCTAAAGTCGCAAATCAAAGTCCGCTCCGCGCGGCAACTAAAGTCGACTTCGGATTTCAAGTCGCATCTCAAAGTCCGCTCCGGTGGCACAAAGTCGACTTCGGTTTTTAAGTCGCATTCTAAAGTCCGCTCTGCCGGCATCTAAAGTCGACTTCGGTCGCATCTAAAGTCCGCTCGACGACGCACGACTACTTCTCATGCTCCACGGCTCGACGCCAAGCGCTACTTGGAATCTCTCCCGGCTCGGGGGCTACTTGAAGATAACTTCGGCATGCTTCGCTCGCTCTCAAGCTCGGGGGCTCCTCACCAATCACTACTCGACGTGGCTCATACGGCTCTCTTATCTCGGGGGCTACACGCCGCAAGAGTGCTTGGATGATGGCTTCGCGAACACTGAAGACCCTTGGATTGATTACCTAATCATTTCAAGGCTCGGGGGCTGCTATGCTACACCCATCATTCAAATTTTTTCAAGACTGATGAGCTGGAACACCTTCCAGCCTCGCGGCAGTTCAAGTACTAATGAAGGCTTCTCCAAGTAGTACTCGAGGACGCTCAAGAACTACTCGAAGAGGCTTCAAGACTACTCGAACTACTACTCTCGACTCCAACGTGCTCGGGGGCTTGTCGGGCATACTCCCGGTACTCGTGCAAGGAAGGAAGAATAGTAGAAGACGGACTCCTAGTAGAATTCCCCCCGTACTCCTACTAGGACTCGCTTTGTGTACTCCTACTAGGACTCCTCGCCTTGTAACCGACTAGGAACCCGCCCCCGGACTATATAAAGGAGGGTCGGGTACCTAGCCGCATCATCCCCAATCCCTCCGGGGACAACACCAAGCGCGGGGCGCCATACTTGATCCCCCAAACGGGACGTAGGGCTCGCCACCTTGGCGACCCGAACCCGTATAAATCTTGTGTCCCGTGTCCTTGCGCATACCTTCGAGTTCTCGGTCTCCCGATCACGATCCCCACCGCACAATCTACTACCTCGGGTACCCCCTCGGTAGGTTTGCCGGTCTAAAACCGAGGTGCCCGGGCCGATCCCCGCGGACGCGGCGAGCGGATGCCCGGCGGATGAACCGAGGGCCGCCGCATGGGGCCAACCACGAGGGACCTAACCGGTCACCACATACGCCCGAGTTCATTGCCATGAAGCCGCCAACCTTCGCGAAAGCGAAGACCCTCCGGAAGCCGAGGCACCGGGTCAAGGCCATAGAGGCGAAATTCTCTCGCCTTTGTGCCGCCTTGCTCCGAGGAGAACAAAGCGAACTTCGCGCCGCCGCAACTGCGAGGGGAAGCTTTGATGTGGTGGGACCACTTCAAGTCCATGCGGCGAGGCCACGCTCGACTTGGGAAGAGTTCAAGCGAGGCTTTCAAGAGCCACCACATTCCTAAGGGTCGATGGACGGGAAGATGAGGGAGCCGTTAGCCCTCCGTCAAGGATCCGACTCTGTGTACCGCTATGCTCAGAAATTCAATAGCTTATGCCAGTATGGTGGGCATCATGTTGATACTGATGCCAAGAAGATGGAGCGGTTCCGCGACGGGCTTGATGGCAAGCTGTATGAACGCCTGAATCTACTCGAGCCCGCCAACTTCCATGAGCTTGTGAATAAAGCTATCTCGCAAGAGGATGCTATGAAGAAAGCCCATGGGGACAACAAGAGAATGTCCGGTTTCACCCCAGGCAGCGAAACAAACAAGAAGTTTCACTTTGTGAAGAAGGAAGCTCCAGGCCCATCCCAGCAATCTTCAACTGGACGCTGGACGATGAAGCCATTCCAAGGCAAACCCTGCGGGAACTTCCCGATTCCGCCGTGCCCCGGCGGCGAGGCTCCCAAGCCTATTGCACCCCCTCGTGATGTCGGAGATCGTCGTTGCTACAACCGTGGCCGGCCAGGCAACTACATCGGTGAGTGTCCCAAGCCCGAGCGAGATCAAGCCCAACCCGCGAATCGAGCACGAGAAGCAAGTCTACCACTCCGGCCAAGAAGCCTATGGTGCAAGTGCGCCAGGGCAAATTGAACTTCACCACCATGAGTGACATCCCAGCGGGAGCTCCAGTACTCACGGGTACATTCTCTCTCAACGACACTCCTGTTAAGATTTTGTTCAATTCGGGAGCTACCCATAGTTTCATCAGTGAAAGGCTAATAAACAAACTGGGTTTGAAGGGTTCTCATACCACTTCCGCCTACAAGATAACTACTCCTGGAGGCCAAATCACCTCCAATGTCTTAATCCGAGGAGTGAGGTTTAGGAAGTAAAATCATTCCAACAAACCTTATCGTCATAAACTTGGTTGGAATGGATGTTATTTTGGGTATGGAATGGATGAATCAACATAAGGTGATTCTAGATATATCAGATAGGGTCGTAGAGATCAACTCTCCTACGGTCGGGCACACTACCTTGTACCTACCTTTACGGGGCGGTGCGACTCTTGTGCCTATGTGACCATTATTTCCTCCCTTGATGAAATTCCGGTAGTGTGTGAGTACCGGATGTATTTCTCGACGAGTTGCCCGGTATGCCACCGGACCGAGATGTCGAGTTTGTGATCAAACTCCGGCCCCGTGCCGCACCCATTTCCAAAAGACCTTATCGTATGCAACCCAAAGAGTTAGCCGAACTAAAAACCCAACTCCAAGAATTGTTAGATAAGGGTTACATTCGCCCGAGCTCTTCTCCTTGGGGTTCCCCTGCTCTCTTTGTCAAAAAGAAAGATGGTAGCTTGAGAATGTGCGTAGATTATCGACCACTCAATGCGGTCACCATCAAAAACAAATACCCCCTTCCGCGAATCGATGTTCTTTTCGATCAATTGGCCGGTGCCAAAGTCTTCTCTAAGATCGATCTTCGTTACGGTTACCACCAAATCAAGATTCGACCATGCGACATTCCTAAAACCGCTTTTTCCACTCGTTATGGTCTTTACGAGTTCTTGGTCATGTCCTTCGGACTCACTAATGCACCTGCCTACTTCATGTACCTCATGAATTCCGTGTTCATGACGGAGCTCGATAAATTTGTCGTGGTCTTTATCGATGATATCCTCATCTATTCTAAGAGCGAGGAAGAACACGCCAAACATCTCCAAGTTGTCTTTCAGCGATTGCGAGATCACCAGCTTTATGCTATGTTCTCCAAATGCGAATTCTGGTTGGAAAGTGTCAAATTCTTGGGGCACACCATTTCCCACGATGGTATCTCCGTAGATCCTAGCAAAGTTCAAGAGGTGATGGATTGGAAACCACCCAAATCCGTACATCAAATCCGCAGTTTCCTAAGATTGGCGGGATATTACCGTCGATTCATTCCTGACTTTTCTAGAATCGCAAAACCCATGACCGAATTGCTCAAGAAGGGAGTGAAATTCGTGTGGAGTGAAGCATGTGAGAAAGCTTTTCACACCCTCGGACAACATCTAACTTCGGCCCCCGAGTGCTAGCTCAACCCGATAATTCCAAACCATTTGAAGTCTTCGTGACGCATCGGCACCGATCTTGGCCGTGTCCTTATGCAAGAGGGCCGAGTCATTGCCTATGCTTCACGGGCCCTTCGACCCCATGAGCTCAACTATCCTACCCATGATCTTGAGTTAGTCGCCGTTGTTCATGCCCTCAAGATATGGAGACATTATCTAATGGGCAATCATTGCAATATCTTCACCGATCACAAGAGCCTCAAATATATCTTCACCCGGTCGAAATTGAATATGAGATAGAGAAGATGGCTTGAGTTGATCAAGGATTATGATCTAGAAGTGCACTATCATCCCTAAGCAAAGCAAATGTTGTTGCGGATGCTCTTAGCCGCAAGGATCATTGCAACCACCTAGAGTTAGAGTCGGTCGGTGAACCCTTGTGTGAGGAAATGAGAAGGCTCAACTTAGAAGTGGTACCGCAGGGGAATTCTTTATGCCCCGACGGCGAGTCAAGCCTTTATGACAGGATTGTCACGCGCCGCCGCAATGATGCGATATTCAAACCATCGGGCGAGAAACTAGTGGAGGGAGACCCAAAGTACACTTGTTTCCGGAAGGATCACCAAGAGGTGGTCTGGTTTGGAAAACGTCTAGTGGTCCCCGTTGACCCAGAAATCAAGAAAATCATTCTAGATGAAGCTCACAAGTCCAAGTTCTCTATTCATCCCGGTAGTACCAAGATGTACCAAGATCTAAAGCGAAACTTTTGGTGGTCTAATATGAAGGTGGATGTAGCCAAGTATGTAGCCGAGTGCGATACTTGCCACCGGATGAAAGCAAGTCATTTGAAATCGGCGGGGAGTACTCCAACCCCTGTCGATACCTATGTGGAAATGAGACGACATTAGTATGGATTTTATTGTGGGTTTACCCCCGACCCCTAGGAAGAAGGATTCTATTTGGGTAATTGTGGATAGGCTTACCAAGACCGCTCACTTCATTGCCGTACACACCACTTACTCCGTACAACAATATGCGAGTTGTATGTAGACCACATAGTTCGTCCGCATGGGATCCCAAAGACTATAATCTCTGATAGAGGGACTCGGTTGTGGCCCATTTTTGGGAGCAATTGCACGAGTGTTTGGGAACTCGGCTACTCCCGTAGTTCTAGCTATCATCCGCAGACCGATGGTCAGACGGAGAGGATAAATCAGATTCTAGAGGACATGTTGAGAGCAAGCATCTTGCACTTTGACAAGAGTTGGGACAAGTGTTTGTCTTTGGCAGAGTTCTCTTACAATAACAGCTATCAGGCCAGCTTGAAAATGGCACCGTTCGATGCTTTATACGGACGTAGATGCCGCACCCCACTGAACTAGTCCGAGACCGGAGAAAGAACACTCTTCGGACCAGAATTAGTTAAAGAGGCCGAAGAAAAGGTGCAAGTGATAAGAGAGAATCGAAGATGGCCCGGATGAGACAAAAGAGTTACCATGATAAGGGAACCGCATCTCGACACTTTGAAGTGGGAGATCATGTATACTTGAAAGTATCCCCCACCAAAGGTGTGCAAAGGTTCGGAGTCAAGGGAAAGTTAGCCCCGCGCTACATTGGACCCTATGAAGTAATAGAAGTATGTGGACCCGTGGCTTACCGTATCCAATTACCGAACGGTTTTCCGTAGTTCACAATGTGTTCCATGTAACTCGGTTGAAGAAGGGATTGCACTGTTCGGAGAACAAGATCATTACAGAAGCTAATGCTTGGATCGAGCCGGATTTCTCGCTCGTCGAGCATCCATTGAAGGTACTAGACCAAAAAGAGCGAAAGACTTGAAGGCAGACCGTGCGAATGTACAAGATCCAATGGAGCCATCACACGGAAGAAGAAGCCACATGGGAGACGGAGGATTATCTTAACACCAAGTATCCGGGTTTCCTCCAATCCCGAAACAGTGAGTCTTTTTCCCCATCTCTTCGTTGTCAAATCGAATCTCGGGACGAGATTCCGTTAAGGGGGGTAGGCTGTGGCGCCCCAGGTTTTTAATTACCGTCATTAACGTTAATGACCGGATTAGCCGGTCAAGTGGTCAACCCTAGGTCAACCTGGGCCCTCACCCATGAAAACTCCCTAACACACCCCTAGAGACCCTTAATGAATAGTAATTACACTTGTGGGCCAACCCATGGTCAAAGGATGGGTCAAACCCCCTTGCCATCCCGGTGTCAACAGTGTCTCTGCTAGGAACTTTTGCCGCGTTCTCCAAAATTCACCTAAACACTTAAAATTCTACCTTTAGGAAAGTTGTAGGTCTTGTTGAGGGACACAACTTTCATGTAGAGTGGCATTTCAAATTTGGAGAGGAAAATTGTGAAAAACCCCTTGCAAGACAGGATTCACTTGTTCCCGGGCACGGTCGACATTCAAAGTTGGCATTCAAATAGATTCAAATCTAGGAAGGAAAACCCTATACAGCCTTTGTGAAAGTTGTAGATGGTACTTAGATCCGCAACTTTTGTATTCATTGCTTGGTCAAGTTGTATGCAAAATTTTAGAGAAAAAGTTGATCAAACGGTGCTCCGGCAACACCGTCGGGGCCGGAGCGCGCGCGCGCGGCGTCGTGCGCGCCCGCGCGCCGCCGCCGCCGCCCACCGCCGGCCACGCCCGACATCCGTGCCCGCGCCGCCCGAGGCCTCGCTACTCGCGCCACGCCCCGGTCCCGAGGTCACGTGCCCCAACGCGCGCCCGCCCGAGGCGCCCCGGCGTCGGCGCCGCCGTACGCGCGCGCACGCGCGCGACCGCCGGTCCGTCGGCCGTGTCGCCGCCGTACGCGCGCGCGCCCGAGCGCCGTAGCACGGCCAAGCATCTCCGTCGTCATCGTCCAGTCACCCCTAGGTGCGGCGCGCGGTGTATAAAAGCCTTCCCCTCCTCCCCGCGCGCCATCCCGAGCCGCCCGCCGCCATCGTCGCCGCCGCGGTGATAGAGCCCATCGCTCGCGCGCGCCGCCGTCCAAGCCCGTAGTTAGCTTCCTTAGCACCCGAGCAAGCTCACACGCGCGCTTGTTTGCTCCAATTTAGCTTCCACACCGCCGCACCCCCGAGCCGCCGTGAGCGCCGCGCGCCGCCACCGCCGTGCGCCGTCGCCGGAGCACGGCCCGACCCCGCCACCACCGCCCAACGATCCGTGGTGAGCTCAATTCCACTATTGTGCCGCTTGTTGCCGTGGCCGGGCCCCACATCGCCGTCGGCGAGCCCTCCCGCCGCCGCCAAGGGCATGGTTGTGAACTCGAGGGCTTAGTTGCAAGGAAACTTAACCAAGTTTTATTACATTTCGGTCCGGTGACTTGTAAAACCCCTAGAAATTCACAGAAAAATCATAAAAATCCCAAACCAATTTTGTAGGGTTCAGGATGATAAACCCCACCTCCTTGTTGTATAATAATGGCTAGATTCAAATTAGTTTTGGCAGGAAAAATACAAATGTGTTATACATGGATCTGTCCTAACTTGAAAAATGTAACTCCTCTGTCGCCAAATTTTGGATATGTTGTGTGTTAGGATATGACTAGGTGCTGTGCCAAAAATTGCACAAAGTTATGCAGTAGATTTTGCTAGACAAATTCTTTTCCTTTCTGCGAAACCGCCTAGATGATTTTTCCTGTTAAATATATTTATGATCTTGAGCCCAACTTGTGCACACTATCTTGTAATGCCAAAAGACACATCCTGTGAATTAATCATGAATTTTGGATTGACAGAAGCAATTATTCTTGAATTATGCATGTTTTCCTTTGTAAATTAATAAACCAAGTTCAGTAGAGTTTCCATGTGAACATGCTGGTTGTTTAGGCTTGTTTAGGGCCAGAGAGCATGCACAAGAGAATTTGGATCATTTTGATGCTTATTTATGTTTTTATATGCATTTAAGTTGAATCACTAGTTAGCCCTTGTTATTTTCCATAATATTTATTTTTCCTAGCATCCATCACTTACTTGTGGGTCCAATGGACCAGGATAGGTGCTAGTAGGCTTAAGAAACACTCATGTAATTTTTGGTAATTTAATTGATTAATAAATGGCTTAAATGCCCTCTTAATGTTAAAGGGAAATTAAATAAAGAAAAATCTTTAATTAAATCTTTTTCCTTTTTGAAAGTATTATTTAATATAAATAAAAGAAATTTAATTACCAGCACTAATAAGGAATTAATTCATGAATATAATTATTAATTACACCATGTGGGTAAAGATAAAATAAAATGAAGCTTTCACATGAAATGATAAACTTAATAAAAACCTTTATTCAAATGTGGAATAAAAGAGTAATCCATGTACAACCAATGACTTCCTAAAAAATAAACCTTAGATGAATGCTTGTTAAGGTAAATATGACCAACTAGAGTTGGATAAGACAACAAACTATCACATCACCTAAAGTGCATTGCATTCCGTGTAGATCTTCGGACGGAGATTACTCCCCGGTCCCGAAACCGAGGAAGGCGGAGCGGAAGGTTCTCCGCGGTACGTGGACGTACTCGACACCGAGGGTGCCCAAGCTAACCTAGTCGACGAAGGCAAGCTCCGGTGCATCTAACCCGGTTTTAAAGTTCTTTATTCAATTATCTATGAATGATTGTGCATTTACGTTCGGGAGTTGAATGAAACCCTAGATGCATGATCCATAGGTACCTTTTGTCCCTACTAGTATGATAGGTCGGTAGGCTGCCGAGCTATAGGACCGTTACAAGTCGGGTGATGACCTCACTCGCGAGAATAGGTTCCTAGATAGGAATCATACTATATCCTTAAATGGATTGCTCACGTGGTAAGAGCATGGGATCTGGGCTCCGGTCCAATGGTTATGTGGGTTAAGTTTTTGAACGTACTAAGCACATGCGGTTATGGGACCAGTAAGCCTAGTACCTTAATGAGACGGCTAGGGATGGAATTGTCACTACTCTTGGGATTCGCTCTTACGGCTCGCCACCGGTGGTGTATGGTGACTCTGGGTATCTCGCGGGGTATGCGGATAGCTTTGCACCAAAGATCGTGGCCTTTCATCCCGACCCGGGATTTTTTGGGGACGGCCTGGGAAAGTTGCCCTCGCGGGGACAGCCTACCGTGTGTTTGGGTCTACCTTGCAAGGTTTAAATCAATCGATTGTCGGCCTCTCACCGTTATCCGAGACTACTTACTCCACTAGTCATGTGATCCCTAATGATGGAAGTTGATGAACTTTATGCTTGATTAATTGTATTGTACAACTTTGTTTGTACTAGTTGGCTAATGTAGTAAAGATTAAACCTACTAGAACTTGTGCTAAAATCTTGAAAGTAAGGACCTACTCTTTGTTACTTTTTAGCAAAAGCAACCCAGTAGCCAAAAAGCCTTTCATGGTCTAGAATTGGTGAAGTAGTTATCACCGACGGGTAAGTCTTGCTGAGTATTAGTATACTCAGCCTTGCTATAATGTGTTGATCCAGGTATTGCCTTCAGTGATGTGTGGCCCGGTGAGATCCCGCCGGCCGGGAGCCGGAGTGGGTGGAGGACGGCTCGCCGAAAGCATCATGGATGGCCTCCCGTGGTGTCTTCGCTTCCGCTAGTGAATTTCTGTCGCTTTTTTTCAAAACGCCGAACTATTTCGTCATGACAAAAACTATGGTTTGTAATAATTAAACCCTTCGGGTGCGAATTTGGATATTAATGTTGTTGTATCTCTCGGGACTCGCCTTCGAGTGAGTTTTAATGCATATATTCGATCCTTGTGCTCGAAGTGATTTACGGGCGTTAACCGGCGGCTTACGACAGGATGGTACTTTATTATTGCTTAATGACCAAAGTGGATCGGTCTTAGGCGATAGTACGATACTTTCCCGGGCGGGTTGTCACGATTTTTGGCCGCTTTCCCTCGCAAGAATAATTCCCGGAATACCGGTTGATTTGGGGTCGTTTTCCGCATGAAAATAAATCCGGAAAATCACCAAAAAATACCCCGAGGCCATCGTGGCCGTGATAGTCGCTCGTAATAGGCTGTCTTTGGGTACCCATAATATTGGGTCCCGTCGGTAGTCCCCGAGCCCGGGAGGGAGTTGTAGACTCGTTCCCGGGTTCGGCTATAGTAGCGGAGGGGTAGGTTGTCGTTCGTCGGTGGGGGCGCACGAGTGCACCCGACGGATGTAGCTCCCGAGCCCGCGGGGGTGTCGGAGACTCGCTCGCGGGGTTAACGATTTTAGAGTCGAACATCGTTCGTCCGGGTGTCGTCGCACCCGAGTTTGCGGGAGGAAGATGAATTTTTTGTGACCTCGCACGGTGCGAGGCACTAGTCGGGGAGTCGATTCCCTTTTCGTTGTGTCTCCCTCGCGCATCCTTTTCGTCGGGGAAGGAGGGGTTGGGTGACATCGAACCTTGCCTCGGCCGGCCGAGCCTCGGCACCCCGTGAGCTACATGCGAGTGAGCTTGAGTGAAGCCTCGGCGCCCCATTCGTCGGGCTCCAAACGGATTAGGCGGTGATCGACCTCGGATTCCCGATGGTGAAGTCATCTAGTCACCGAGCCCGTTCGGTTGGACTCGGCGAGCTCGTCGCCTTTCCGTCGGGGGAAAAAACAATGACCTCCTTTTCCATCAAGACTCAAACGCGATTCGGGATGCCCACGGTGCTCGTGTGCACGGGTCCCGCCGCCGGGCCCGTCCCTCTCCGCCCCTCGCTCGGGTGTCCGGGAGCGGCTATCGAACCCTTCGATGGGCCGGCCTTCGAACTCTTGGTCATCGATGTGTGGCACCGGCCCTTGGGTGCGGAGCCGCGAGGAGCCGCCGAAGCCATCGGAAGAGTGTGGTGCTTGTCGTCGCGACCGTCGAGTAGTCGTCGCCCCGGCCCCGAGCGCGAGGGCCGAGTAGTAGTCGTCTAGCCCCCGAGCTTGAGGGCCGGGTGGTAGTCGCCGTCTCCCGGCCCTCGAGCGCGAGGGCCGAGTCTCGCGGTCGTGTTCTCGCAAAAGGAAATTGGAGGACAACGGTACATGGTACGACAAGCACCAATTTTGAGGAAAGAGCATTTGACGAGTTTACAACAAGCCTAAGTCCAACTCTTTTCGGTATTTTAATTTCCTTGGGAAGTGTTCTCGTTGCGTTTAAGTACCGACCCCCGACGACCGCATCCGTAGCGCGGGGGATCGGGCCGCGTGCACACGTGGTAAGTGTAGGCATTGGGTCGAGGTTTCATGATTTAAGGCGTGTGCTTCCCGAGTACTTTTAGTGACTTGTGTCAGAGAGGACAAAGATATGTGTTGATATGTCCCGACGACGCGTGCCGAGGTGTGTGTTATAGCTTGAAAAAATGGTGGTGCTAAAAGTACGCTTAGCTCGATTTATGCTCGTGTCGGGGGAGTCGACGCGTCATTCCTGGGCCCGTCGTGACCAGCCCCCGAGCTTCGTGTCGCCCGCGGTGGTCGAGCGGACGCCCGTCGAGGCAGTCGGCGATTTGTCGGAGTCGTCGTTGCTTTCGTGCGGGAGATGTCGCGGGTTCGTTCGAGGCGGTTGCCATATGGATGCATGCACCATCGACAGTTGTTGTTGATGGCGGCACCACGGTCGGTCGGGGTGTGCTCGTGAGCGATGAAGGTGCAAGCTGGATCGCCGCGACGAAGTATGCGAAGAAGGATGAGGTACGACGACGAGCGATCACGAAGCGGTCGGTCCCGGCTTGCCGCCACCCGTCGCTTTGCTCGAAACGACTTTATCCTCATCGGGGTGGCGAGTTACCGATGTTGCTTGTAACACCCTGGATTTTTAAGGAATAGTAACCATCTTAATTAATGGAGCTAAGCATGTTCACAAACATGGTTACATGGTCAAACCCCCAATCATGGGTCAAACCCCTCAAAACCAAAGTCAAAGCCCCTAGAACCCTAGAACTTGTAGTAATTTAGCGTGTTCTCAAAATTTTTCATAATAACTTCAAAATCGACCAATATAAAAGTTGTTCGTTATCCCCGGAACACATTTCATCTAATTGGCGGCATTACAAATTTTGAGTGGAAGATGCCCAAAAATTTGGTCAAAGGAAGGATGCAAGGTTAATCCGAGTTCGCATCGGGCCAACTTCAACTCGTGTTCCCGACCAAACCACACCTCAAAACATGTGTCGACCTTTAAAAAAGTTGTAGCCTGGCATACCAGCTCAAACTTTTGTATTTGGAGTTTTTGAAGTGTAGATGAAATTTTTGGAGTTATCCCCGGTCAAACGGGCGTCGACCACCCCCAAAATCAGCCTCTATGCGCTCCCGGAGCGCGAGAGCGTGTGCCGCGCGCCGCCGGCACCGCGCCCGGCGTTCGCGCCCGCCGGCACGCGCCGTCTTTTGTGGGCCCCATCGGTGTCGGTCATCTCAAAACACGTGTGCCACGTCCGCGCCCATATCCACTCGCCAATCCCGTCGTCCACGCGCCGGTACTCTATGCGCCGTCGCCGCCGCCCTCGTCTCGGCGCACCGGCACGTCCGTGCCTCACGTGCCGCCCAAGATGACGCCTTGCGTTGCCTTGGAGTAGGGGGCAAGCCCCGGTCGCCTTTAAGAGGTGGAGCTCGAGCTCACGCCTTGCGCCGTTCCACTCTCGACTACGCCGACAGTCGCCGTCGTGTGACGCCCGGGTTTTTAATTAGCATCATTAACGCTAATGGCCGAATCGGCAGAGTCAAACCGGCTCACACTAGTCAAACCTAGGTCAACCTAGGTCATCACCTCGAAAACCAAGCCGATGAACCCTAATGACCCGCTTGATCAAGTCAAAATCCCCTTGTGGTCGAACTTTGGTCAAAAACACGGTTGAACCCAACTAAAACAACGATGTCGATGATCGTCCTCCGAACTTTTGCCGTGTTCTCCAAATTTCACCTAAACACTTCAAAATATACCAATATGAAAGTTGTCCGAGTTTTTGAGGAACACAACTTTCATATAGATTGTCATTTCCAATTTTGAGAGGAAAAAGGTGAAAAACTTGGTCAATCGCCATCGGCTCCCGTTTACCGAAACGAGTGACATTCAAATTTTGGCCGCAATTTGTGCAAAATCTGTTGAGAAAAACACTATAGAACCTTTGTAAAAATTGTAGAGGGTAGTGGGATCTACAACTTTCCTATTCATTACTTAGTTCACTTTAGTTGAGAAATTTTGAGATAAACTCGGTCAAACGGGAGTAACTAGAGTTAACCGACGCCGTAACGCGAGTGCGCGCCACGACGTCGCCCGCGCGCCGCGCCGCGCCACCCCTCGGCGTCCGAGCCCACGGGCCGCATCCCGAGGCCGCGCCGTCCCCGAGACCGGGAGTATCCGGGTAAACCCGGAAACTCCGCCTCCCAAGGTCGGCACCCAAGAAAAGATCCTCGTGAATGTGTTGGTGCAAAGGTGTCTCTCATAGGTTTTGTTTTAGCAACTAGAGCACCCGTTCGACTCTTGGAAGACACAATTCCCGTCCCTCTTTATAGTACGACATTCCTAGGACTCAATTTCAAAAGTATAAAATAAATAAGCCTTCTTAGGAACCCTTTGTAGCATCACTTCCTTTTTGTAAAGTCAATGAACCGCACTTGATGCCATACACAATTTTAATACCTGCTCATGGACTAGATAAATCATTAGCTACTTAAGTGTGTGTCATTAAACCACCAAAATCCACTTAGGGGGCCAAGATACTCTTCAACCGGTAACCCTAGTACTTTCTCGATCCAGGCTAAGGAACTTGGTCCACTAATCTTGGGAAGATTCCTCATGCCTCGCCGTAAATGTGGTGCGGATTGAACTCCGGCGAGGTGTATGGTACGGTGACCGGGTAGCTCGCACCAAAGACTCGTGGACTCGGTCCCGAACCGAGGATGGCCGGGAACGGTCGGTGGGTGCACACCCGGGATGTGCACTTTTCCGTGTGTTTGGGTCCACCTTGCAAGGTTAATAATCGATCGATCACCGGCCTCTCACCGTTATCCAATACTACTTAACTATACAATCTATTTCCCTTTATGATGGAAATTGAGAATTAATATGGATGCTTGATTAATTGATTACACAACTTATGTTTGCTTTGTAGTTGCTTACTTAGTAATGGTTAATCAACTAGAATTGGAGCTAAAATCTTGAAAGTAAGGACATACTCCTTGTTGCTTTTCGACAAAATAATCCACTAGCCAAAAGCTTTGCATGTCTAGAGAGTTGGTGATTTTACATCACCCCAAAGTTAAGTCTTGCCGAGTATTAGTATACTCGGCTTTGCTTTTGTTGTTGTTTCGGGTGATGTTTGGGATGGGAAGAAGACGATGTTTATTGGCATTATGGATGGCTTCTTATAATGCTACCTTTTCTCGTTTAGTTTTATTTCCGCCGTATTTATAAGCTCCGAACAATTTACTTTTTATGAAAAAGACTCGGTTTGTAATTAAATAACCCTTCATGGGAATTGATGTCACAAATTGTGACTTGTGATCTCTCAACTCGCCTTCGTGTGAGTTTTGATGTACGGTTGTCGATCCTTTGTTATAAGTGATTTACGGGCTTGACCCGACAGAGACGACAAGTTAACTCGGTGTTATTGCGTAATGACCAAAAGGAGTGGTTTTATGTGATAATATGGAGTTAATTTGGGCGATTGTCACATTGCGGTTCGTTGTCTACACACAAGAACTCGGGTACGGACAAGAAAACCATGTTTTTAGGTTAGAAAGGCGATGTTCCCGAGCGTGTTTTTCTGTCCCCGAGAAGTTTCTCGGAGTAAGGTCGTTCGCACGACTTCCTTCCGCCTCGCATGAGTATTCTCCACCTCGCATGAGAAGGCCTTCGGAGGAGTTTCTCCGAGAAGCCCTTTCGAGAAGTTCCAACTTCGCACGAGCCCTTCCGAGGAGTTCCTCCGAGAAGCCCTTCCTAGGAGTTTCCACCTCGCACGAGAAATCCATCCGAGAAGCCTCCGAGGAGTTTCCGCTTCGCACGAGTAGGGACGCCTCGAGTAGATTCGTGTCCATCCCCGAGTAGGAACAACTCGCATGAGAGAGTTCCGCCTCACACGAGAACTTTCCGCCTCGAGTAATCATTCGAGCGGTTTTGCCATGATGCCCGAGCGTCGGTCCCGCAAAAATGAAGAAAACAAAACACATCTCCCGAAGGGAAATCCACCCGTCGCGGCGGGATGCGAAGGCAAGCTCACCTAATCCGTCGGGGGACGTCGTCGTCGGTGAAGACGCGGGTGTCGTGCCGCCGCGGTTGGTGAAAACCGCGCCGGGCCGCGGCTAGAGGAGGAGTCGGGTGCCGTGGCGTCGTCCGCAATGAGGGGAAGCGGTGTCGTGTCGAGATCACACGCGTGCCGGGTCGCCGGGTGGCGACGCGGAGAAGGACGAGCGCCGCGACGAGTCGCCGCACGAGGAGGAGTTCGTGGGCGCCGCGTCGTCATGGAGCTTGGTGGAGAGCCCAAGCGGGGCCGACCGCCTCGGTAGCTAGAGGAGGCGGAGTCGAGAGTCGCGTCGGGCGGTCGTGGTCCGAGCGCTTGGCATGCATCGGGCCGAGCGACCGCACCCCGGGTGGGCCGCGGCGGTGGTGTAGGGGAGAAGCGGGGCGCACACCGTGTTGCCGAGTGAGGAGGAGCGAGTTGTGGGCGCCGGGTCGCTATTGGCGGGGCCCGCGCCGATTCGTCGTTCTCGGAAGAACCGGAGGCCGGAGACCCACATGTTCCACTTCACCGTCGGCGAGATGATGGTGACTCTTCGGACACGTCGCCGTTGATGGGCCTTCCTTGTGACGGCGAGCCGGCCGGGGCTGCGGACATCTCCGCCGAGTGGCGTACGCAGTTCCTCGCTCGGTTTGCGAACGTTCCTCAAAATGATTGCGCCCCCGTGCCATACCAAGTGTTCGCAAATGTTCACGGACCCACCTCGACTTGGATGCGAGTGTTTAGCGTACGTACATTTACCTCATATTTCCCTTCCTTTTTGAAGATATTGAGACAATATAACTAATGTTTGATTTTTCTTGTGCGAGCCGATTGCCTAGCGGATGACGCCGAGCAGAGACGGTCGACATGTTCTTCGAGGCGCACCCGTTGTGGCTATTTGGGTTCGTGTTGTTCTGTAGTTCGCGGGGGTGACGCAATGGCGAGGTACCCGATCCCCCACGCTCGGAGGATCGCCGACGCGCCCTTGCACGTCGTGTCGGTGTTTAAACTCGTCGACCTCCATAGGAGGTACCCGCAAGAAGGTAGAAGGTGGGGATCGCCATGATCCGGAACCCGAAGGTATGCGCGAGGACACAAGACACAAGATTTATACGAGTTCGGGCAACCGGAGTAGTTACCCTACGTCCTGTTTGGAGTAGTATCGAGCCCTGCGCTTGGGTTGTTCCCCGGAGGGATTGGGGATGTTCGGCTAGGTACCCGGCCCTCCTTTATATAGTCCAGGGGGCGGGTTCCTAGTCGGTTACAAGGCAGGAGTCCTAGTAGGGTTACACAGAACGAGTCCTAGTAGAATTACAGGGGAATTCTAGTAGGAGTCCGCCTTCCTCCTTCCTTGCAGGTACCCGGGGTGTATGCCCGACACGCCGTGCCCCGCATCGGTTGGGACAACTCGTTCTAGCGAGCGCGTACGGGGGCCTATGTTAGGGGGTGTTGAAGGGTCGTTCGGCGGAGTCGATCCGTCTTGACTATCCTCTCCTTCTTCAACTCGGTGCCATGAGCGGTTTGCAATTGGTCGGCCGGTTGTTTCCCTCTATGCGTACGAACCCCTCGCCAGAGGACCACGACCCGTGTGATCGGTTCACCATGGGCTCGTTGTGGTGCATTCGGAAGGTAATTTCTTACCTTTCACTTTAAATTTGTCTTTCCATTTTGTCTAGTTTGTTCAATCCACATTTTGTTTGTATGCGGACCTCGTACGCCCACAACCGGACGAAGAGAGCGTACAGGACTTCGTCAAGCGGTTCAACGCTCTCACGGACGCAAACGTCGGGTGGACGCCCTACTCGGACAAGGCCGTCGCGGCTCACGTACCACGTGGGATCTCGTCTTTGTGCTTCCGAGACCAGCACTACCAGATGACGAGGACGGCGTTGCTGTTCGACATGTACGTGGAGGAGTACGTTGTCCACAGGGTGCTAAGGCAGTTCGGCCGCTATCAGGAGTGGCATGTGCTTGTGGTGCACACTGTTCCTAGCGCCCACCATAGGTGAGTTCTCGTTAATTTTTAAATTTAATTCAACGTTCGAAGATTTCAACTGCTAACAAGTTTGTGTTAATTCGGCGTGGGTGGTCATGGAGGGGAGTTGCGGGCGTGTTTCTTGGGTTCAGAAGGTGCAGCCATACGTGGACGGTTGGGCTACCGCACCGCGAACGTGGTCACGGAGGACCGACCCCACGACGACACGACGTGGGAGGCGTACATCCGGTGGTACACCCCGAGGACTCGGTCACGTGTGATGTACGTCCCACCACGGCCACCCGCCGCCGGCTCGGACGCGGCGAGGGGGCTCGTTTCTAGTGCTATATACCCGGTGCGACGGGATCAACACTATGACACGGTGGTGAGTTTGAAAATTCACCGCCTTTTCCTTATGGTACTTTACATTCTACCGTTTACTAATAATTTCTTTTTCGGTTCAACGTGATTGCGGACCTTTCACGTATTGTAGAGGAGTCGTCGGCGAGGCCGAACCATATGTCACACCAGGAGATGGAGGAGACGTTCCACGGGATGGGTGCCATCACCACGAGGTACCTTGTCGTGGTCAACTACCGCAAAGAACCCGACTCTACCACCTGTTTCCACGGTATCCCTCATCGTCTTCCACTCGCCTCGACCGGTCGTTGCCACGCCGCATCGTCGTCCCGTCACGACCACCCTACCAGGGGCTTTCTACCCGGCGCGCCCTCCGGCGCATCCTCCCTTGAGGATGTCTCCGCTAGGGGGCCTTCTCTCGCAGGTCCCGCACCGGCACCGGGCGGGCCGGGACCGGCACCACGAGGACCCGCACCTGGACCAGCACCAGTGCTAGCAGCAGCAATAGTAGTAGCAGCACCAGTTCCTTGCTCGTCCCTTGGCGTTGTTCTCCCGTCAAGTAATGACCACTACTCTACATCTAACAATATACACATACTAGATTGTATTATTTAGGATACATGATTTAATAATACTATTTCTACCGCGTTTACGGCCGCGGCGTCAACACTCTTAGCGGAGACCTAGGGGACCGGGACGGAGCGTCCGGATCCGGGTTCGACGACTTGGGTATCGACTTCGACTTCTTGCTGTGTTTGCAGTCGTAGGACGAGCTCGCAGTGTCGCAGCTTGGAGGCGCGCCACCCACGTGGACTCAGGAGGGAAGGGACACAACAAGAGGCTCGCGAGGTGCCGGGGAGCGACCGGTGGGGCGCGGCCGGGAGCCTCGCGGCCTACCGAGCTTGAGCGGTGGGCCGCAACCGTCTCCAAGTGCGAGGGGTGGGCCGCGGCGGGTCTCCGGGAGGCTCGCGGCGCCGGGCGCGAGCGGTGGGGGACAACGGTCTCCGGGGAGGGATGCCGGGGTCGTCCCACGAGGTTGCGGGGGTCGGGCCGCGCCGATGGTGACACTTGCGGCCGACCGGTGATGCTAGGCGTCGGCGGGTCCACCCGCGTGACCCGTTGACGTACCCTCGCGAGAAGACGCACGCCGCGGTCCGAGCCGGCGCAGTGGCGCTCAAGAAGATCGAAGCGATGCTAGATTAGGTTGCATATTGTTTGTGCCTGAGCATTTATATGTAATCATGACTATTTTTTTAGTATATCACTTTGTTTTTCTATATTACAACCTAGCTTTCTTTGTCATAAAGTTTAAAAACAAATAATTAATCATTAAGTAAAAAGAGTTAAATACACCGTGGGTACATGAACTTGCGTATTTGTGTCAAATAGGTCCACGAACTTGAAAACCCGACATCCAACCCCTCAAACTTGCAAACCTCGTTCACCCTAGGTCCAACCTCGGTTTTGCATGGCGGTTTCGAATGGGCACCGTAGCGTTATCGATGTCGGTGATGACATCAACACTCATATTTAATTTGTGAAATCAATATCTTTTTATTCGGAACTCCAAATATACCAAATAATATATCAATTTCGATCGTCTCGACGAGCTCTTTGCAATGGTGTAATCTGTTTTGTTATTTGAGATAATTTTATTTCGTGTAAACTTTAATATTTCTATAAAACGAGTGATATTTTATTCTCACTTTAAATCAAATATATATGTGGTCATGATTAAGTTTTGGATATATATTGCCGGTTTTATTGTCATGATTTAGAAAAAAAGAAAGGTACAACTGAAATTGATTAAGATTTAAGACCCGGACGGGCGTAAAACTAGGGTTTTACCAACCAACGCCTCGTCAATTTCTTGGCCAACATCACCGGAGAGTAAGGGATCGATCGATTCGGCGTACGTCTCTCTCTTGCATTACACATGTGCCAAAGTATATGTCCTCCGGTCCTCATTGAGGTTTGGGAGACGACACACCACATGTCGATCACCAAGAATAAAATTGATGCAACCAGCTAATTCTATTCCGCGTTGTTTCTTTATTCCCGGGATGGTGACATGGGATGAAAACACCGTCGGATTGGTTGGTATAAAAGTCTAGCTTTACGTGCGTCCGGTCTTAAATCTTAATCAATTTTGGTTACACCTTTCTTTTTTTATTTCCGAATCATGACAATAAAAATGGGCACATCCCGGTCTTAAATCTTAATCAATTTTAGTCCAGGACTTAATCATGACCACATATATATCTCGGTTGCAAGTGAGAATAAAATATCACTCATTTTATAAAATATTTAATTTTACACGAAATAAAATTACCTCAAATAACGAAATGAAGTACACCATTGCAAAGATCTCATTGAAACGATCGAAATTGATATATTATTTGCTATATTTGGAGCTCGGAATAAAAAGATATTAATTTCACAAATTAAATAGGAGTGATGATGTCACCGCCGACATCAACAATGTTGCGGTACCCATGCAAAACCACCGTACAAAACCGGGTTGGACTCGAGGTGAACGGGTTTGCAAGTTCGAGGGGCTAGATGTCCGGTTTTCAAGTTTATGGACCTATTTGACACAAATACCGCAAGTTCATAGACCCATGGTGTATTTAACTCAAGTAAAAACAACTCCGCCGAAAAGCAACCACGGCGGTACGGTAGGCGGTAGGTTCGAGATTAAGTATCAATGAAGTTGAAAAGCAAGCTGCCGTGGACCACGGCGGTACATCGGGATGCCGCGCTTATATAAAGGGCGAGGGCACAAGATGTCTCGCCCGACCCTGTCGCCACCTCCCTCTCCCCACGAGTCGCTTCTCCCTCTTAGGTAAGTTTCCTCTCTTTATTTATTTCATGTAATTAGTTTAATTAGTTTAGAATACTGTAATTAGTTAAATTAGTTATGATTTTGTGTGACTAGATATGTCTACTTCTGCCGCACGGAGGGGGTGAGGATGGTAATGATGGTGGTCATCCGAAGGGGGAAACACAAATGCGGCAAGCCGAAGCAATCGATCCGAAAAAAATGAGCACGCTCGAAAGAGACATACTTCGATATATGCAAGGAAAACTGCATATGCCATTGCAAGAGGAGAGGAACCTCTTTATGATGCTTTTTATGCTTCACGAGACATGCATCATTATTTGCAAAGAAAAACTACATATGCCATTACAAGAGGAGAGAAACCTCCTTATGGTGATTTTTATGCTTTGGGTGATCTTTATGCTCCACCAACAGACTCGTGTGTTGCTAATCCACCAGCTAAGAAAGGTACAAGGAAAGATAAACCTTGGTCGTGACATCACAAGAATTGCTAAAGTTTGCCATTTTTTAAGATTTTTTAATCTTTTCTGCAATGTTGTGTAATATTTGGACTGGATCCTAATGTGACTGTGTTGCAGTAATCGAACCGACCGTCCTTAATTTCCTTTGTTAATTTTCTATAAGATTTAATAAAATTTTATCACAAAATTTAAATTACCTCAACACACGGCGGTTAGGTCTAACTGCCGCGGAGGTCCCCAACCGCCCGGTTATAAATTTTAAAACGACTGAATTTACAAAATGTTTTAAAAAAGTCCCAAAAGAATTTCGGCCTTGGGCCCCTTGGACTCCTAATATCCGAACCTAACTCTCTTCGTCTTCCTCAAATCCAAACATCTTCGTCTTCCTTGTGATTCTCTGCTGGAGTAGCCGCCGCCGGCGGCGGAGGAGCCGGCGACGATGAATCCCCTGACGCAGGTGAAGCGGACGCAGGTTATCAACCAGAAGGAGGCGCTCCTTGGCATCGGCGAGGACGCGTCGTGGCACGCCAAGTTCAAGGACTCCGCCTACGTCTTCGTCGGCGGCGTCCCCTTCGACCTCACCGAGGGCGACCTCCTCGCCATCTTCGCGCAGTGAGTTGCAGCGCCCCCCCCCCCCCCCCCCCCCCCGCACCACTCCCCCCATCTCATGCTCTCCTTTCATCTCTTCACCCCCCCTTGGAATGGATGCTGGTAAGGAGATCTGACGAATTTCCCGTCCCCCTTTTTGCAGGTACGGTGAGGTGGTCGACGTGAACCTCGTGCGCGACAAGGGCACGGGGAAGTCCAAGGGCTTCGCGTTCCTCGCGTACGAGGACCAGAGGAGCACGATTCTTGCTGTAGGTTAGTAGTCTTTTTGCCCCCTTTCCTGGCCGCTGCAGTATTCAGTTTCGATTGAGTGCACCATGTCGCTCCTAATATATATATTTTTTGCTTGCCTCGTTGTCACAATGGTGAAGACAATTTGAATGGTGCTAAAGTTCTTGGGAGGATCATTAGGGTTGACCATGTAAGCAAGTACAAAAAGAAGGAGGAGGAAGATGAGGAGGAGCGACAGCAGAAGAGGGAGGCCCGTGGAGTCTGCTATGCTTTCCAGAAAGGCGAGTGCAACCGCGGGGCTTCCTGCAGATATTCGCATGACGAGCAGGTGTGTTGCGCGAATGCATTGACAAAAACGATATGTGATTAAGCAAATCAATACCAGTAACATGGTGTCTAACGTGTTTGAGAAAACACTAGTATCTGTTGTCGATCAATTCAGTAGCTACAACTAGAAGGGATACCGGTATCCTGTCATCTCACAACCAATGTTTCAGGAATTTTACTTATGTTTGTCGTGGTTGCTTGAAACAACATGAGCTTGCAATGTGTGAGGCCTTTGCATTGACATGGTTTAACCTGTACTCTGGTCGCTTTGCTCTGTTTTGGTACTCTATGCCATATGTTTTATTGTTGTATTATACTAAACACTCTTTTTGTTTTTTAGACAATGAGCGGGTATACTGGGGAGCGAGCCACCGTAGGAACTTTATAGTATATATTTGGATCCAAATGCTCCCTATCCAGACAGACACTTAAAGATTAGTCTGCTTAATTTTTGCAGCATGTTTTCTTTTTATGGGTTTTTGCAAAAAAATCATGTTTCTATTTTCTATTTATACCCAATCATTAATGTAGCGACAAACTGGCTTGGTGTATTGTCATTGGCTGTAAATACCATCCCTTTATGTGTGAAGACATGTTCTGATGTTTGTGGATTTCATTTTCAGAGAAATGCGAACACTGGTTGGGGTTCTAAAGAGGATAGCGGTGCACCATGGGAGCATGACAAACACCATGATGTACCAAAGAGTCGTGGCATGTGCTATGCTTTCCAGAAAGGCGAGTGCAACCGTGGAGCATCGTGCAAATTTTCACATGATGAGCAGGTAGGTCAATACATGCCCTCAGTGCATAGGAGAATGCATGCCAATATTTGACCTGCGGTGACACATCACTGGCTATAAATTGAGTATCAACATCAATTTTACACAATGTTTCTTGCAAGTATACCCATGTTGCCTTGTTTAAAGATGTGCTAGAAACTTTTTACAACCAGTGCTAGAAACCTTGTTTTTAAACATAAGAGCAGCAGCACTGCTATGTCATCTAAGGAGAAAGCAAGCAGAGCCTTACAAAAGGTTTGCTGTTACAATAAACAAAAACAGCCTCAAATGTAAGAAAAAACATAGGGAAACTAAAGTAGCTCAATCTCCGGTGTGCCATACACTGCCATTCACAGGGCAATGTCGTCCTTGATCAGCCCTACTAGTCGAGAACTGTGCTCGAACTTCCTCTGGTTCCTCTTCTTCCAGATATGCCAAGCCGTATGCATGAAACCTAGTTTTTCTTTTAATGTGGAAAAGATACCAACATGACAGCAAGCGATCCCTACGTTTCCAACATTTTACATGCTGGAAGTATTTGTGCTATTATAATTGATCTTATAGTCTATATCAGTAACCTTTTCCTTCTCTGTAAGTATAGATTACTCATGCTAGCATCCCATTCTGATGGTTGGAATCATGCTTTCAGAAAAATGCAAACACTCATCGGAGTTCTAGGGATGTTGAATCATCAAGATCAGAGCGGTACGAAGACAGAGATTCTAGGAGTACGCGTGATAATAGAAGAGCAGAAGATAGGGACAGATACAGGCATGACAGGTCACCTGAGAGATCATCAAGAGGTGACAGGTATTCTCAAGGAAGAGAGGAAAGATCAGAAAGACGTAAATATGATGACATGGATCGTAAGCGTTCACGGTATGATGACAATAGTGAACGCCGTGAAAGAAGAGGGTGACTGATAGATGTTTGTACTTGACATTTTGTACGATGTAATCCGTTTTGGTACCATTTTGATATTTGAACGTGTATGCCTTCGATTGATTTCATCTCTGGTAATTCCTTTTGAAAAGTTTTTCAATTGATTTCATCTCTGGTAATTCCTTTTGAAAAGTTTTTCGTATGCCTTCTATTTATTGCATCAACAGGGTATTGGTTCAGTACTTTTGACATCCGCGTGCTTACTTCCCAGTTTGGAATGGTTTTGTAGGATATCAGTGAAGGTGAATCAAGAAGATTTGTAGGATATCTGTGAAGGTGAAGTAAGAAGATATAGTTAAAGTGAAACACCATTTTGACTTGATTGTGGTTGTGCCTATTGCGCTGCTGCTGTGCAAGTGTTAGCAGTGCTTGATTGAAGGTTTTTTTTAAGTAATCACAGTAACACTGCTAAGTTCTTACAGAGTTTTGATTGCATAAAACCAAATGCATACCAAAACTCGGAGCGTAACTAGCACAAGTAACTGGGTGATCTCCGGGTTCCCACAAACATGTTTTTGCGAGGCCATATCCTCCTCCTTGATCGTGACAAACATGTTGTGTACACATACACCAGGAGGAACCACGCCAACACCTGAACGCTGAGGATCTGAAGACCGAGACAGGGGAGGCGTGGGCACGTGTGGGATTTAAATTTGTTTGAATTCGTGTTGTTAGTTGTGTTGTGGATCAGTGGTATAAGTTTGGAACTCCTTGTATTGTGAAAACCAAAACTAGAGATTGGATCTAATCTCTCTGGTTCAATCTTTGAGAATACAATTCGTTAGTTACTGTTCACCGTCATCAAGTTGTCGCCGCGCTCTGCAGGACTGCTGCTTCCGGATGTTCCATGGTGCACACATTAGAACTGCTTCCTTTAGTCTTCTCACAGTTTTGGGCAAAGCTCTGAGGGCTTTTTGTTCCACCAGGCTAGTTAGTTGGTTTGGTGTGGTACTGCATTGTTCATGGCGATCAATGTGATCACAAAGATGCACATGACGGGTTGCATGGCCAGACCCTGGCTATCAACTCATCCGCAGTGAGCAGCTTGCTCTGAACAAGGAACCAAGCAAAGGTCCATTGAAAGTGCTAAAGGATCCATCGAACTGTTGGAACCCTTTGTTTTGTCGGTCTATGCACTATACTAGCATCTGAATGTTTTCACGCTTTTGCCCGTGATCACAATCAGTCTGCACTGCTAATTCGCCTCGTGACACCAAATTTTAACATGACTAAACAGGCAACGATAGCTGAAACTGGCATGCACTATACATTTATTGACTTTATTAGTTTATTCAGAACGGCATAAATCCTAGAGGTCCATAGCCAAGAAACTAAGATTTCTGCTACAGTCGGCAGTTACATAGACAGCATGTCTTCACGGGAGACTAGCTAGGCTACTCCTCTAGAAATGTAGACTCTGCAAGGTCAATGGCACGAGCAGCGCCCGCAGCCTTGTTCAGGCACTCCTGGTGCTCGTCATCTGGTTTGCTGTCAGCCACTATCCCAGCTCCGGCCTGGATATGAGCCACCCACTCCTTGCGTGGGTTCCCGTCAGTATATGAGTACATGGTGTCGAACCGAGAACCGGTGGGGAAGACCATGGTGCGAAGAGCGAGCGCAATGTCCATGTCACCGTTGAAGGAAATTCCTCCAAAGCCACCACTGTAGGGACCACGCATATTCACTTCCAGCTCGTCGATAAGCTCCATTGCTCTCACCTGAATAGTTTCATAAGCAGGCATGGGAATTTAGACTTAGACCTGGGGGACAGGATGATGAAATGGAGAAAAATGAAGGCTAGGAAAACAAAGAAGTCTTAATGAGTTACCTTAGGGGCTCCACTAACTGTTCCAACAGGCAATGCTGCACGAAGCGCATCCCAACAGGTAAGATCATCACGTAGCTCCCCAGTAACCTATACATAACATAAGTTTCAGATAATAGGCCCACGTGTTGTAAAGAATTATTGATAGTACAATTTAGCAAAAAAGAAGTAAAGAAAGCAAAGAGAGATACTCGTAAAGAAAAACAGATTTTCATCATTCTTTGTTCCATTGAACCTACTTATTACCCCAGAAACAATCATATGATACAGTAACTGCCATAAATATTAAATAATGATACATCCATGAAAATTGTGAGATCGCTGAAGTTGCCTTATCGTAAATGCGGACTTACTGTTGAGCTAATGTGCATGACATGTGAATATCGTTCAATATTCATTAGTTTCTCCACCTTCACTGAGCCTGGTTTGGACACCTGTAAAGAAGGTGAAGTTCATTGCAGATCAGTAATAGGTAGATGTGTAATAAAGCACCTAACTCGTTTTAATTTAAACATACCAGGTTTAAGTCCTTAACTAATTCAAGTTACCCGTAAAAAAAACTAATTCAAGTCCATGCCATCTATAACGCATCCACTTTGATCACTGAGACAAGGCCTTCATATCAATTAGGTTTTCAATAGAAAAATTACCTCTGTTGTGGTACAGAGAGCTGTTGCTGAAATTTATTAAAACAATATAAAACTGAAATTTTTGAACAGATCAGGACAGTGCATCATTTGATAAAAGAGAACAATGTGAAATCCTGGATGTTAACATGCTGAGACAACAGTATACAATTTTATTCCCAGAATAAACTAGAGTAGCCAAGCAATTTAATCATTTAGTGGATCAAAACAAGATGACATCTGCCAGAAATAATCAGTGTGAATAGGTACCAACTAGTTGTATTAGAAGATTAGGAACTCCAGGAGGAATATAAATAACACATAACACCTCATAAATTGGCACATTCTGAAATGCGTGAAGTAGAGTAAATTAACAACCAGAATTAAAACAGAGCGAAAAAGTGGACCTTTCCGACATCGTTGCGGCCAAGATCTACTAACATAATATGTTCAGCACACTGCTTTTGATC
The DNA here is from genome assembly GCA_947561735.1 of Cenchrus americanus. Classification (NCBI taxonomy): domain Eukaryota; kingdom Viridiplantae; phylum Streptophyta; class Magnoliopsida; order Poales; family Poaceae; genus Cenchrus; species Cenchrus americanus. The sequence goes on along the minus strand of OX387240.1, from coordinate 2,158,957 downwards.
ACTCAAAAGCAGTTGCTCTAAAACTTTATCTTCTGCTTTTGTTTTCCCTCTTCTTATAGTACCAGCAAGTGGCCGATTGACGACTGTCCTCTGGAAAATAAAAAATAAATCACTGAGTTCATTTCACCGTAATATTTTTTTAGAACAACTGAGCCAGTGCAACAGATAGAGGGATTAATTCATGCTTCACATTTACACAGATTGCTATCTCATTCATAGATTATGGTTCATGGTTTCATATGGGATAACATCTACAAAACATATGTAACATCTTTTGTCCCTACATAAAAGGTAGTACAATTCAAAACCTCATTTGTTCTAATCACGTTGCCAGATACTCAACTTTGACAGTTTCAGATTCAGTGCCCAATCCTGACATCCTATTGCAACAATAGTTCCATGTATCTCTCTATTTGAAAGATCACAAACTGCATTGCTGTTACACATACCCGCTGCCACGTTTGGAACAATTTCTGACGAGTTTATGGCGGAAAGGGGTGTAATTATTTCAGCATACCTTTTGCACCCGAGTTAGAATTTCAGGACTTGACGCCACAAGAATACAACCTCGTGCCTGCATGATGTGGTAGGAGATAAAGCATACACATATCAATCAGTATATAACAAAATCAACGATAAAAAATGCATTCAAAATGTTACATGTATTAAGTCACCTGCAGATAGGCCATATATGGACTAGGATTTACGATACGTAATGCACGGTAGATTTCAAAGGGATCGGCAAATGTTCGCCTCTCAAATCGCTGGCTTAGGACTACTTGAAAAATGTCACCTGCCAGAATATGTTCTTTCGCTTGAACAACAGCATTCTTATAGTCTTCACATGACATTGATGATTTTTGTAATGCTGAGCCAAAGTGCCCAACATTAAGTTTGATGGAACCAGAAGAAAGAGTGGGCCTACATAAATGGTTAATCAGTAAGTAAAATAAGAAGCAGTGAAAGAAAATAACTTGTGAATGGAAAATGAGATGTCCAAGCCTCATAACTTACACATTAAGACAATGTAATCTCGATAACAAAGCTTCTAGACGATTTGTTCCATCTTCATATGCTTCATCAGCAGACTTGTAACAGTCCAGCCTCACCCAGTGGATAACATGTGTTTTCTACAGCAAGCAATACTTAAAAGTCAAAGGTCGATGCTTGTAAGGGACAAGATCTATACTAACAGTCTAGGAAAGGTGGTCGTTGTGAGTTCTGAGCAAAAGATTGCTCTTTTAAATATTATACTGTTTCTATGGTGTCTACTTCTACCAGTTTAATACTCCTGTCAGTACCAAAAACCATATCTGCTAGTTGTGGCTAACTCAGAAAGGGTAGAAAAATTTGTAAGCAGTGAACATATTTAATACCGCCTTTGTCAATGCCAAAAAAAAAACAATCACCACTTGTTAGTTGTGGCTAATTCAGAAAGGGCAAAAGTTCATGACAGCGAAGAGAGCGGTAAACATATGATGACATAACTACTGAACATGCCTAATGCTACACCATAGAATACAATATTTATGAGAACATATGTTTTTAGCTACCATAGAGGGAAAGATATTGATAAATCCACCTTTCATAGTGGCATAATACCAGCAAATACTAGGGATGACGAAGGATGAGAATAAGTGGTCTGCAGCACACACTCTTGTAATATGAGGATCTTCATAAGGAAGAAAACATAATATATAATCTGAGTGTGTTCACTGTATAAATTACATGCTACAACATTATGTAATTAACTGAAACACATAAAAGTATGGTGGATCTTGTGCAAACCTTTTCAACGTGATCAAACACAATGACGTCATTGTAGAGGCCTAAATGAATATCAGGAAGGTTCCTGTCGTCATGTGGTGCCTTACTAAAGGGAAGCTTCTTTGTTTCAACATAACGCACTGTATCATATGAGAAGAATCCAACCCATCCTCCTACAGAATAACTTACAGATGTCAAACAAATGTTGTGACCATAGTTAGTTTGTAATAAAGAACTACCCCGATCCCTTCCCTACAAGGCAAAAAGTCACAAGAGCATTCTAGCTGGTGACAGAAGTAATGTCACGATATGGTTCGGGCACCGACACTATCTCAATTCTGCAGATCTTGCAAAGGAAAAAAAAACAGGTGTCCAAAATAGGGTGCCCAATATAGCCCGTAAATGATCAACTCCATGACAAGGCCCACATTGCTAGACTTTGGGTACCAACCGCCAACCACATGGCCAAGTCTAGAAGGCCAGTACTCTAGAGAGTAGATCCATACCATGATCTACGACAACAGCTAAGTTAAAAAGCACACCATTCTCGTTCTAAATCCAGAGTGATGAGAAAAAAGTTTACCACAGAATGCATCAGGTAGGTCGACAGTTATATGCGGTTTCCACTGCTCCATAATGCTCCTGGGGATGTTCATGGGGTCAGGCACGAGGTGCTCCCTCCTCGACTTCATGTCATGATCCATCACCGTGACCTGGTTGGCTTTGGCCACGATCTCCATGGCGGGCTGCGCCCCTACCACGCTGTACCTCCCCTGCGAGCGAAATTACATGTTCGATGAAATGCCGGTCCCCCAGCGGGCCTGGGAATGAAGCGGAGGAGCAGGGCTGGCGAAAATCCCACATACCACATTGGTGCCCTCGGAGCCCTGCTCGACGGACTCGAAGAGGAAGCTGGGCGCCTCGCGGTCGTCCTCCTTGACGAGGCACCGGTACGCGAGCACCGGCGTCAGGTGGTCAGAGAAGATGCACCGCTTCAGCGGCAGCAGGTTGCACCCCTCCGCCGCCGACGCCTTGAAATTCGCCTCCTCCTCCCTCACCGCTGCGCCGGACGACCGACCCGCCCGAGGTCACACGCGTGAAATCAAAAGGCTAAGACGAGACGAGACGAGCCCACCCACGGGCCGGGAAACTCACCGACGGCGTCGAGCTGGTGGAACGTGGCCGTGGCGCGGCAGGCGGCGAAGCGGACTCCCGCGCCCCCGCCCCCGCGCCCGCGCCCGCGGTGGCGGTGGAGGCTCAGCTGCGCCGCCGCCGGCGACGGCGACGGCGCGAGGCGCAGTGAGAGCGCGAGGCTGGCGGCCATGGACGAGAGGATAAGGGGACAGGAGAACCGGAGGGCGATGGGATGGATCGAGTCGAGGGCGCGCCGCGCGCGCGGTTAAATGGTCGGGGTGCGCGTGCGCGTGCGCGGCGAGGCCGCAATGCGTGGCGCGTGCGGGCGCGGCGAGCGGGACACGTCGCGGCAGCGAGCGGGGGGCGGGAGGGGAGGGCTTTCCGTCGTCGATCGGCGGGCGGGGCGGGGCGGGGCGGCGCGCGTGGGCGGGCGACCGCGTGCTCCGGGGGAGAGAATGGATGACGCCCCCCCGCGAGTTTTCAGGCCGGTGGGCTTTTTGGCGCTACGCCACCAACAGCAGTGGATGGATGGACGGCAGTCCGTGTTTTTCTCCACGTTGGTGGTCGCAAATGACGGGCATGGTGCTGACATGCTGTACTAGTAGTGCTTTAACGATGTCTATCTAATCTAATACTACCTGAGTGTTTCGCGAGTTCTTGAATGACAAGTGTTTCTATAATTTCCTCCGTTTTCAGTTGATGATTTCGAGCCGTTGAATTGTGATTTTCTTATTTTTCTCGAACGATCTCCACACATCGTTTGAGCGCTTGATTTTTCGGCGCTCGGGGTCGTCTTCCTCGTCTCCGGCGGAGTTAGTGCTAGGGGTTCGGGATTTTGGGTTTTTGTGTGTGTGTGTGTGGGGGGGGGGGGGGGGGGGGGGTCCTCGACTCCCGACCATGGAGGGAAGACCCCCCCCCCCCCCCCGAGCGGTAGGTTGGTCCGGCGGTGGTGGCGGGACGCGGGGCGGTGAGGTTGTCGATGGCGCCGGAGAGGGGGGTGGCAGCAAGTTTAATTTTCTCGGCGGGAGCGGAGCGTCAAACTTAGAAAAAGGAGACATGCGGTAGGACCTAGGACGAAGAGAGACCAAGGTTGAAGAAGGTGCTCTGGCCATTTGATCTTCATCGTGTGGCTAAGAAACCCAAGTCCAACTAAAAGCTCAACATATACTTTGAGTATCCCTGTTTTCTTCCGAGCATCCTAAGCATCGTACACTTGGATTTTGTGGGTTTTGTCGACATAGTTTATAAAGATGCGGGAACAGGTGGTTCAGAGGGTTAGGGTTTTAACGGTCATCCATGTCAGTGGCGGTGAGCATGGGCGACACGTGGAAGGTGAGGGGAACAACGGCTAGACATTACTTGGGAGGGCGGTAGCCGGGGCCCATGTGAACTTGACGACAAGAAAACCGCCAGGCAAGATTGAAAGGCTCACTAGCTAGCCAATCTGCTTCGATTGGCTAGTACACACATCCCACCTCCCGCAGTTCCCAGCACGGTCACCTCCGAGTGTTATCTAGGCTTGAAACCAGGTAAGAGGCGAGGAAAGTAAGCTTATTTCTCTGTAAATGCAATTGAATATTTATTTCGTTGGAGGGGATAGTACTATTAATTAGCATTTAAAATTACAAAATCTCTATGTTGAGCTAGTTCAGCACATGTAACAGTTTGTTTCTCTAGCACACACACACACACACACACACATATATATATATATATATATATATATATATATATATATATATATATATATATATATATATATATATATATATATATATATATATATATATATATAAGCATCTGCATCATATATGTACCTCTATGGCTCTATCCATAAGAATGTATGATGTTTACGACAAGCTAACACGATATATTTATAAACGGAAGGGGTATGTTAATTAGCATGACGTTTGGTAACAGAAATGAAGCGGTAACAAATGAAGAGGCAGTTATTAAGTTAAGTTCGGTCTCCATTTTAGTTGTCGTGAGTATTATAGCGGATGAAAACATGAAGGGAAATAAACTATAATTGGAAGATTTCCTATATATAGAACCCGGAGACCAGGGAGTGGGAACGGATCTCCGGAAGACTTGCCTGCTTCACATCACAGAGGTTAAACAATTTGCATGATGCACCACTGTTCTATTTGCTTGTTTGTTTTTAGCTCCGGAAGAAGCAGGTTGAATTTGTACGTTCGATAATCTTACCTCAAGTCAACAGGAAGGTAGATATGCTCGCAAGCAAAATAAGTTGAATTAATTTGCATGTCCGAACTCACCTCAAGATGCATGCATGGGACGAACGACAATCCAACATATGGACAAGAGATCGAACGATGTGCTATATCTCTTCTTAAAAATAAGCAAAGAAGAAGAAAGAGGCGAGGCGAAAAGCTGACAAGTGATAAACTTCATGAAAAAGGACACACATGAAGAGTAGTTGTGTACTCTTCTTCATGAAGATTACAAGGATGCGTGCCTTTGATTTTCCTTTATTTTCTTGTGCTGTTTCTCGTCCATGGAATGCATGTTCATGCCCGGCTGCTGACAGATAAGTAGCGGAGCGAATTTTGTCCCGTCCAATGTAGCCACACTGAATATATGCCGCCACCAGCACGTTTGTCACGTTGTTTCTTTTCCATGTTTCCTGTCACGTTTTAGTACAAGTTAAATTTTGTTTCATTACTATTATATATAAATTTATCATGGCGTGGTCCCTGGATATCACACACGTATGTGTGGATGTGGAAGCTAGCTTGGACGGTTGGACCTCCTTTTAGCGGCACAAGGCTCAGTTAGTTATCTGATCGACCGTGCAAGAGTACTTGTCGAAGCAGTGTTGAGACGTGAGAGAAAGGAATACATACAAGTCAGAGAGCTTAGCTTTGGTGGAATCATGGTGATGGAAGCGCTAGAGCAAGCGCAGCTGCTTAATTAACGAGTGGAAGAGCAGTCATGCAAGGGCGCTCCCAACCCGGACTCTACGCATGGAGTCTATTTCAAAGACTCTATCGCGAGAAACTATATTCTCCAATGCAGATTTTATACCATAGAGTCTACCTAATATTTCTCTTGGATGTTCTACTCCCGCTTTAAATAAGAGGACACATTGCGTATGTGGGCAGCCGCACAAGATCCGCACGAGCTTCGTTTTGCGTGTAGACTTGGAGTCTAACTTAGACTTGGTTTCTAAGTTTTCACCCCTCTCTTATCATTAAATTGTTTGCCACATCAGCAAATTGCCTAGTTGGCAGTGTAATTAATGACTCTAGACTCTACCATAGAGTCTGGGTTGGGAGTTTGGCCCTTTTTGCGAAAGAATCTCACAAATGCGCCCCTCCCGGAAAGATTTCAAAAAATGGACCCTCGCCTCGGCGCCATGGACGGCGGCGCCGAGGTTAGACGCCTCGGCGCCACGGATCACGGCGCATAGGTGGGAGGCCGCGCCGCCCTCGTGGCACGACGTGGCGGCGGACGTGGCGCCGTGCTCGGCGCCCCGATCCGTGGCGCCGAGGGTCGGCGCCCGATCCACGGCGCCTACCCTCGGCGCCCGATCCGTGGCGCCGAGCCTCTTTCCACACCCGGGCCCACCCCTTTCTCCCATCCCGGCGTTCCCACCATTCGAAACTTTTGCCCCGAGCTCGGCCGTCGGCGCCCCCGTGGCCGCCCGCCTCCCCCCGCCGCCCCGCCCCCACCCACCGACCCGCCGCCCGCCCCCACCCGCCGCCGCCGGCCGGCCCGCCCGCCCGCGCCGCCGCCCCCCGCCCCCGCCCCCGCCCCGCCTTGGCCCCCCGGTCCGGCTCGCCGCGGCGGCCCCGTGGCCGGTGCGCGCGGCCGCACCCCGCCCGCGCCTCCCCGCCCCGCCCCCGCCCCCGCCACCTCTCCCCGAGGCGCGCCGCCCCCGCTCCCCGAGGCGCCCCGCCCCCGGCCGCCGCTCCCCGGCGCTCGCCCGCGCCGACGCGGGCCGGCGCGCGGGCGCCTCGCGGGGGTAGGGGCTCGGGCGACCTCCGCGCGCGCGGCTTCTCCGTTCCTCTCCTCCAATAGCAAGGTAAACACTAAAATCTTAATATTTCCATTTGTATTTAGATATTTAACCTAGTTACATAATTCATGGACTTAGGAAATAGAAAAATTACTTAGACATATAAGTTGTTCATAGACTTAGGAAATAGAAAAATTACTTATGGATATAAGTTGTCTATATAGACATAGATAGATACAATTGTAGAATTAGAGATATATGTATTTATAGGCTTAGGGTAATTAGTCACGGACAAAAGAAATTTACTTCCAACTTACTTTTGTGAATTTTTGGTTGCAATTATAGATGGACAACCTAGTGACCATATATCATGGAGGTAGTGTGGAAAGAGACCATTATGGAAATGTTGAGTTTCTTGAGATACAATGTGTGCCTGTGCTATTCGATGATAGACCAAGTTGGAAAAAGGTGATTTCAAGGGCTCGTGAGGAGTTACATTGTCCTAGACGTGATGTTGACATTGTAGTGGAGGGTGTAATTCACTTAGGTGCTCCACCTAATAATCGAGGCGCCTCATCCCAATTGGGCCCGAGAATCAATGGGATAATTATGTGAGATCGGCACTGAAGAGCCAGTTGCAATGTTTGGATGTGGTAGTGCGCCCATTGCTTAATGCTCACACCAAACTGCCACGCACTGTCTCTCGTGTTGGTAATGAGATTGTGCGAAGTTTGGTTGATGCTGAATCAGCACCAAAAGAGGTGAATATTTCTAAGGCACCGGGACATGATGGTGGGGCTGCTCCGCCCGAAGAGATTCCTTTGACACAGAACTATCCAAGTAAGTATTGGGAGCTCAAATTTCTTCGAATCGTAGGGTTTTCTCACCAATCATTACTCTCATTGAGTATTTATATTTTGTGGTTTGCCATGTGTTGCAGGAAATGTTGCTGAAAAAGCACGTGCACCTCCCATTCCCCCCAAGTGAATATCTTGATGATGGATTTCGCGCTTCGAATAGTGTCGAAGTTGAACCTCAAGCTATGAATGCAGAGGAGGTTCATGACATGGATGATGATGAGCCTTATTACATGAATGAGGAGGAGGAGGAGCCTTATGACATTGCTAGGGCCAGTGATTCAGATGATGACCGACCAGTTCCAGGAGCTTACAGAGAGTGATGTTGAGCTCATGAGGCGTGTTCTCCCTGGTGTTGACATTAGGGTACACGAATTTAGCAATCTTGAATTATCCGGTATGGCAATTGCGAGAAGGGCGGGATGCGACCTTCTAGATGCTCCCGAGGCCGCTCACGGCATGGTTATTGAGAAAGGCATAGTTTTCAATGACCTTCCCCGCTTTGAAGAGGTGGTTGCGGCATTATTATGCGGTGATACGAAAGAGGCCATACAAGGTCTTACATTCGTATGCGGAGCGGCGATACACGCTTGTGTGCGACAAGGAAGGTTGTAATTGGAGGGTTTGTGGAAGGAAGCAAAAGCACACCGGTAAGTGGAAGATCACAAAGGTTGTTGGCCCACACACATGTGTTGAACTTGAGCTTAGAAGAAGGCACCGCCGCTAACCTCCACACCGATTGCCAAGCGCATGTTGGAGATCTTGAAGGGACAACCCAATATGAAGGTGTCGACAATTATTAGCACGGTTAAGCGGATTTATGATGGTTATCGATTACCTATGGTAAGGCTTGGAGGGCGAAGCGAGCGGCATGGAAAATGATTTATGGGGATTGGGAGACCGCGTATGAGAGGTTGCCCGAAATTTTGAATGCAATCAAAGCGGTTAATCCCGGCATGCATTATGAGTACATGGCAAATCCAAACAAGACTAAGGGTGGAAGACAAATTTTCTTTCGTGCATTTTGGTGCTTCCCTCGGTGTGTCGAGGCATTTAAGTATTGTCGTCCGTTGTTTTCGATCGACGGCACATTTCTTACAGGCAAGTACCTAGGCACACTGCTTATAGCCATATCATGTGATGCAAACAATATGTTGGTTCCTTTGGCTTTTGCTCTTGTTGAAAAGGAGAACAATGACAGTGGGGGTGGTTCTTGAGGCTTGTCCGGATGCATGTGGTTGGGCCTGGTAGGGAGGTGGGTGTCATATCCGATAGGCACGGGGGCATACTTAATGCCGTGCGTGAGCGGATGGAGGGATATCCACCTATACACCATCGGTGGTGTAATCGCCACCTTGCGCAGAATCTACTTCGAAAGGATGGTGTTAAGGATAATTTTGATCGCTTTATGATAGCATGCCGCAACTTGAGGATAAGCACTTTCTTGAGATTTTGGAAAAAGTCGAACAAGCATCAAATGCGAGAAGGTAGACAAGTGGTTGTCCGGATTGATGAAAGATGTGCACAAATGGACTAGGGCTCATGATAAGGGTGGTTGGAGGTACGAGTTTCAATGCAAGCAACATGGGTAGTCATTCAATAAGTTGTTGTTGGGGGTACGTGCTATGCCCGTGAATGCTATTGTAATCTTCAGCTTCTACAAGCTTAATGAGTTTTTCAATGCTAGACATAAAGCCGCACTGGCGGAGCAGAGTGCTGGACATAGATGGGGTTGGAAGTCTAGAGACCATATCGAAAAAGCAGTAGAAAGAGCAAACACACATGAAGTTACATGTTTCGATCATGAACGAGGTTCCTACGAGGTAGTACAAAGGGGTGGCACAACGTCGATGGTGAGGTCCGAGAGTCGAGGCGACATGTTGTGGTCATCGAGGATTTTTCATGCACTTGTGGTGGACCAAGGCAATACCACTTTCCATGTTCTCATATGGTGGCGGCGTGCAACCATCGCAACTTTAGTTGGCGAGCTTGATACCTCCCGAGTTTAGTGTTGAGAACCTAATTCGTACTTGGAGTCCTAGATTTGTGCCATTTCGTGATTCGGAGAGTGGCCTCCATATGACGGTCCTAGGTACATTGCCGATGAAGATTATAAATGGCGAAGCGCGGCTCAAGGAAGAGGTCAAGACACAAGATGGTCATGGATCGGGTTTCGGAAGATCTAGGCGGGGGAGAGCAACTCCTTTTCTTACTGACCCCGAGCTATATGAATGCGGGAAGTGTGGTAGATTGGGCCACAATTCACGCACTTGTCGTTGGCAAATTGCCCAGGTGCAATTACATTAAATTCACAAAGTTTTCTTTGCACAGCTCTACTTTGATGTTCGTTTCAAATTTTGTATTATTTTCATTCGGTACTCATGTTCATTTCAATTTTTTTGCAGGATGGCGCAGTTCCATCTGCTGGATCAGGTGTACGACCAGCACCACCGAGGACGTCTAGTGGCGGAGGGGCAGGTATGGGTCGGTTTTTTCAATTAGTTTCTATTTCCACATGTTGTACGTATGATGAAATTACTCCATTCTAATTTGTAACTGTTACACAGGTCCCTCCCGTCCTTCGTCCTAGAACCCACCATGGGTTCTTGGAGATGCAGTACGACGAGCGTTACACTCCCCTCCTTCAGAGAGCAGGCCTGGATGTGATCTCTTACTCGGTTCGACGTGGTTTGCCTAAGTTAAACCCGCCGGCTCTCACTGCACTGATTGATAGGTACATATTTATCACTGCATGTCACACTTCTTTAAATAACATTAATTCCTTTTCCATAACACTCTGACTAACTCTACTTTCCCAATCTTGCAGATGGCGACCTGAGACACACACGTTTCATCTACCGTTTGGGGAGATGACAGTTACACTTGAGGATTGCCAGAAGATACTTGGCTTGCCGACACGGATGGCCGTGACAGGGCCTTGTAGGTCCGATGGTTGGAGAGACCGAGTACGAGCCTTCCTTGGGCGCGACCTACCTCCCCGCCGAGGAAGGGTCTCGTACGAGTGGGGTGCAAATCACTTGGCTACGTCAAGCTTTCGGACACTGCCCAGCAAATGCAGACTTGGAGACGGTTGTGTACTATTGCAGGGCATGGATTCTTCACCTGTTTGGTTGCATTCTCTTCCCCGACGCGACGGGTGATGCGGCCTCATGGATGTACATTCACTGCCTCACCGACTGGGATCAGGCTGGACAGTATAGTTGGGGCTCTGCAGTGTTGGCTTTCCTCTACCGACAGTTGTGCGAGGCGTGTAGGCGCACTTCGACCACTGCCTCACTTGGTGGTTGCACGTACCTACTGCAGCTTTGGATGTGGTCTCGTGTCCCGGTTGGTCGTCCACAGGTTTTCCCTCGTCGCCCTTGGTTCCCCAATGTCGACCCTCGACGTCGGCCCACAGTTGCTTACTTCTGGGACCAGGTCAGTGTACCTCACGAAAGGAAACCTCGAGCGTATGTTGAGTACTCGAACGAGATGGATTCTCTCACCGCCAGCAGTGTACGTGATTTATTTTGAACTTGTTACATTGCTTTGATGTTAATTTCAACTTGTTACATTTTTTCCGTTAGTACTTAAAATTCCTCTTTTTTTCGGAGTTAATTGGGAGCCGTACGAGGGTCAGCAAGGTACTTCCTTTGCGTTGAGCACTATGTGTGTCATGGACGAGGACATGTACAGGATGATTTTCCCTCTGATATGTTTCTATGCTGTGGAGTACCACTTGCCTCGTAGAGTTGCACGACAATTTGGTATGCGACAGCTTTGGCCAGTCCAACCGGTATCTACTTCGGTCGAGTTGCACAAGTAAGATTGTCTTTCCTAGTTCTCTTACCAAACATTTGCGTTAAAGATATCTAACCGGCCTTATGAAATGAAATGCAGGGTGGATCGTTAGAGGAAGAAGAAGGTTTTTGATTGGGCTGAGGAACACAAGAGTTATGTTGCCGAATGGGACTTGCGGGGTGATAATCTCGATGATAATGAGGAACCACACACAAACAGAGAGTACGTACAAGGTACCAAGCTTGGTACCGGCGAGCCTACTAGATGCAGGTTGAAGACACAGTGGACGCATGAAGATTATGCTGACATAGAGTCTACTGACGACGAAGCAACGACATACGACGAAGCTACTCGTGTTGGAACCCAAGTCGAGATAGCACCGATATTGGACCGAGTGGTAATTTCGTACATTTTACTTCTTTAGCCTGTACCTGTAGAGGCCTTTAGTTTCTAATGTTGCGTTGTTTTCTTTGTGCAGGGCAACACCCTCGCACGCTCGCAGATGACATTGAGGCCTTCGGTGTGACAGCTTAGCGACCGCAGGACCCGTTCCTTCCTACAGGTAAGCTTGTTGAACACATCTTCAATACTTGTGGTAATCGTTATCAACTAACTTGGATTTTGGGTTTACAGAGGTTGAAAAAGCGTCTACGTCTTGCGGTCCGGTCGTTGCGGTTGTAGGTCTGTCACGATGGATGACGTTCACGAGCCATCGACAGGTACAGGCTCCGGAGGACACGACACGCCGTTGCAGGTTGCCGACGACATTCGCCAGGACGAGATTGGACCATCTCAGCTACATGATGCCCCTTCGACTCAGGCTTCACCACGTCGATTGATCCACCCGCCAAACAGATACACTCCAGGCACCGATGCTCTAGGGAAGGGCAAGGGTAAGACTAAGAGGAGGACTTGAGTTGACGCTCGTTGTATTGCATGTATCATGGATTGTACTATGGACTGTTTTATGTATTGTACTATGGATAGAATTGTATTATGGATTGTGGTATGGACTGGACTGTATTATGTATTGTGGTATGGACTATATTATGGAGGAATGTGTGTTGCTAAATTTGGTTGTGTATGGATGACTATATTCATAATTATCTGTCATGCTATGTATGAAAATACAGGGGAGATGCTGCCAAAATTTTCTCATACAACAAACGAAATTGCAAGTTTCACAACTTAACGCATGAGACTTACATTAAACAACCAGACAATATTGCAATGGCATGTACGACGCTTCTACTACCCTAACCATGTGCCTTACCTAGTCATAACATGCCTTAGGGAATTTAGAAATTTGATTACAACATTCCTAATTAATCTAGTTGTACGAGAACTGCCCCGACAACATAGAGCCTCCGGAGTGTTGGGACTGCATATAGTAGTACCCAGCTGGGGGTGGCGGTGGAGGTGAAGGTGGAGGGGACCAATCTTTAGTTGGTGAGTTGATCTTGTTGTGGCATTCACAAGTGCAGGTGGAACATTTGCAACACCGATCGTCTCCTGCGGTAGACGATGGATCTGGAGAAGCCAGTGCCTCCGACAGCTCCCGCTTCAAGTTGTAGATGACGACGTCCTCCAAGTAGTCGATGTACTGTTGATAGGGATCAATAGCTGGTGGATCCACCCATTGCGAGAAGCCGCAATTCTCCGGCCGGGGTGGAGTACCGCAAAAGGTAAGAAAACATTAGCGAACCAAAGAAACATGATGAACAAATTTGTCTACATTGCTTACCCACGCATATGGACGGTGCCGGAAGCGGCGACCGCAGTTGTTCCATCCCTCGTAGACTTGCATCACGCATAACTCACCGTGTGAACACCTAGGCCACGACACGATTGCTTGGGTGCGTAACTTCTAACTTCACGCATGGAAGTGAAGTCACTCTTTCCTTTTAGTGGAAAATTGGCTACAAAATCGGAGATTGTCGTTGCCACAACTCGGACCGAAATCGTTTTCATCCCCACTCCTGGAAGTCATTGTTGAATGATGTGAGAAGCAAATGAGTGAAGGGTGGTTCATATAGGTCGAAGTAGAATGGTGGGCCATTCGATCCGTGGGAAGGGAAACACAACAGTGACTCAGTGAAAACACACCCTACTACTAAGGCACTGTTGCGGTGAAAACACACTCTACTACTAGGGTATTGCTGCGTTGTGGGCCAGTCGATCTGTGGGAGGGGAACGCGTCAGTGACTCAAAGGAAACACAGGCAAGTATCTATATTGCAGCAATCTAACGAAGCACAAAAGACGCAGAAAACACACTCTAATACAGTTCGATTAAAAGTCTAAAGGTTACATAACATGCAATCTAGAATTATTTGATACACTGGGACTCCAGAATTAATAATACTCTAGGTCTACTGAGTACAACGGGGGTATTTCCCCTTCCTGATGGCATCCGGCCCAGCTGCCTTGGCCCGACGAGCCCTCTCCCTCTTCCTCTCTCTATCGGTTTCACGAGCCTGGGCCGCTTCACGTTCTCTCATCTCCTGACGCTGGCGCATTTCCTTCTCGCTCCTCCTTCGTTTTCTCCTCTCTATTTTCGCACTCAACCATGCGTAACCACCTCTCCCTTGCATCACGGGCTTCTCCATCGACGTAGCTCTTGTCGAAGTCGGACCGCTCGCATCTACCCACCGCATGAAATCACAAAGAGGAGGTGGGGTCTTTTTCCAAAGACATGTCGGCAAATATTAAATCATAAATTATCAATGAATAATTGAGAAATGAACGTAAGTCTTTACTTTTGCTCTAAGGTTGCGGTCGAATGGCCGGATCGGATCGTGCGCATAGTTTGCGCACATGAAGAACCTCATCCCGTACGCGTACCCCGTAACCTTGCACCTAACAACCTTGCAACCGTCACCGCGAAGCACATAGGAGTGTGGATCCCGTTTGGCTCCTCTACATTGACCTTCGTTTTGGTGAGGAGTTCTAAGTCCAACTCGGGACTCCGAGGTAGCCATTGCAACCGCAAAACAAGATGATAATTAATTCTAAAAAAAGTTTCGATTTTAGTTAGTTTCGATTTTAGTTTTACATTTTAGTTAATCACTTTAGTTTTACATTTTCCAAATATAAACTACACAATTTTTCACTCTTAATAATCTTAGTGAACATACTTTTTCAAATTTCAAGGTGATGTTTCAAATTTCAAGATGATATTTCAAATTTTAATGTGTTGATTCAAATATTTCAACAATTTACATTGCCAATAAGTTTCATACAACTCATATTTCAGCAAATCACATTGCCAACAAAAGAAATAATACAACTCATAGCAAACTTATATTTCTTCAAACCCTAACTAACAAAGTGAATGTGTATGACCTAATACAACTTATAAACAACAAATCAATGAGTTAAAATTGAGGAGGAATGAGGAAATACTTGCCTTGTCACAATCTACGGATCAAATCGAAGTTTTTATGGTCAAATCTTAGGAATCGAAATGTGGAGACGTAGAAGGGGAGGAAGAGGAGGTAGAGAAAACCGAGGAAGGTTCGGGCCGTGAGGGGGACGGGCTATGAAGGCCCCTCGGCGCCACGGATCGGGGCGCCGAGGCTCGGCGCCACGGATCGGGCGCCGAGCTCCGGCGCCACGTCCGCCGCCACGTCGTGCCACGAGGGCGCCGCAGCCTCCCACCTAAGCGTCGTGATCCGTGGCGCCGTGGCGTCTAACCTCGGCGCCGCTGTCCATGGCGCCGAGCTGAGGGTCCATTTTTTGAAATCTTTCCAGGAGGGGCGCATTTGTGAGATTCTTTCGCAAAAAGGGCCAAAAAACAAAAAAGTCGGTGCACTAAGGGCGTCTCCGATCGTATGAGCTAGCACTAGCCACTATGCCACAACACCGAATTACCATCACAAGATCCGACGCTAAAATTTTTCTTTATCGACGGATAATCCGACGCTAAATATTACTCACGGATGATCCGACGCTAAATCCATGTTTAGCGATGTCTTTGGCCGACGCTAAAAACTTCCGCATTTAGCGCCTCTCGTCCGACGCTAAAACAAAATATAGCATCGCGTAGTCTGACGCTAAAAATATTTGGGCCCCACTCAGCGCGCCAAAATTTTGGTTGGCCCGCGTAAATTTCCTTTGGCCCGCGAAATCTTGGCCTGGCCCGTAAAAATGGAAACCCTACGATACACTGCCTTATCCTCTCACATGCTCCCCCTTCGAACCCAGCCTCCACCGTACCCTTCTGCCCACCGCCGCCGCCCACTGCTTCCACCGCGCCGACGCCACCCACTGCTTCCACCGCGCCAACGCCGCCCACCACCGCCACCCACCGCCGCCGGCACCGCCCCGCCCTCTCTCCCAACCCGACGCCGCCCCGGCCCTCTCCCAACCCGACGCCGTCGTCCATCCCCTCCCAACCCGACACCGCCCCGGCCCTCTCCCAACCCTACGCCGCCGCCTATCCCTCCATCGCCGCCTGGGACGAGTGGAGAGCCCGCGAAGGCAGCCACCGGAGGTCAGGCTCCAGTAGTTCCCCTGCTACATGACGGCCAACGAGTTCCACAGCCTCACCCTCTTCTGATGTTTCTTCCAGGCCACGCACGGAGTGGAGAAGAAGGCCCTCTTGCTTGCTCTGGCTGAAGGGAGGTAGGTCTGCAAGCGTAATTTTTTTCTTGGCAAGATTTATTTTTGAAGGCAAGCAGTATAATACATACATTGTGGTGCAAGCCGACCCATTTAGTTGGTACAGATTCATTTTTGTAATGTTTGACTTAATTGTCCTGTTTGGAGCTCAGATCTGAGTATGAAAATTTCCTGAATAGCACAAGAATTGGGTTTGGGTTTTATAACCCTTGTCTTTTGTCTTAGAGATTGTATCAATTTGTTTGCCTTAATTAGCAATGGTAAATGAAAAAACTTTGCCTTAATTAGCAATGGTAAATGAAAAAACAATAGCACACTGTCCAGATTAAATCTTTTAGAGGCCAAGCAGTATGCTAGGAAGAGTTTAGGCCTTTTTTTTAATGAGATTCGTACCCCAGGGATCAAATGGCTCATGTCAACAAGATTGCAAATGGAAATTTGGGCTCGACATGAAGCTGAAATTAAGAGCAAAACACTTGAGCAACGCATTCAAGAATTGGAAGACGAAAGGAGAGCACATGGAATGGCAAATGTTGAAATCCTATCACAGCATGGCTCTAATTCACGACAGTATGCGGTAAATAAAATTTGTTTAGATGTCTCCAAAATTGATTTATCTCTTTACAAGCCTTAATATGCACATACATTTCTCTACTAGCGCCCAACAACAACAACAACAACAACTTAGCCTTTTGTCCCAAGCAAGTCGGGGTAGGCTAGATATGAAACCCAAAGGTACCATCAACATAAAGACACGTAGAAGAAGTTAAGGCTCAGGAACGTTGATGGCTAGTCTCCAAGCGCCCCTATCCAAAGCTAAGTCCTTGGAGATATTCCACTCCCTAAGGTCTCTCTTAACTGACTCATCCCAGGTCAGTTTAGGTCGACCTCTAACTTTCTTCACATTGTCGTCCCGCTCTAGGACCCCACTACGCACCGAGCCTCGGGAGGCCTTCGTTGGACATGTCCAAACCATCTCAACCGATGCTTTGGATCGCTTTCTCCTCGATTGGCGCCACCCCCGACCCCCGTCCCGAATATCATCGTTCCGTACTCTATCCCTCCTCGTGTGCCCACAAACCCAACGCAACATACGCATCTCCGCCACACTCAATTGCTTGGACATGTCGCCTTTTTGTAGGCCAACACTCCGCACCGTATGACATCGCCGGGCGAATCACCGTCCTATAAAACTTACCTTTTAGCTTCTGAGGCACCCTTTTGTCACAGAGGACGCCAGAGGCTTGACGCCATTTCAACCAACCAGCTGAAATTCTATGCCTAACATCTTCGTCGATGTCGCCATCCTTCTGTAGTATCGAACCTAAATACCGAAAAGTATCCTTCTTGGTCACCACTTGCCCATCAAGGGTGACGTCTCCCTCCTCACGCGTCGTACCGCTAAAGTCGCACCTCATGTACTCGGTCTTGGTCCTACTAAGTCTAAACCCTTTCGATTCTAACGTATGCCTCCACAGCTCTAACTTCCTATTTACCCCCGCCCTACTCTCATCAACTAGCACCACATCATCGGCAAAGAGCATACACCAGGGGATATCACCTTGAATGTCCCTTGTGACCTCATCCATCACCAAAGCAAATAGATAAGGGCTCAACGCTGACCCTTGATGTAGTCCTATTTTAATTGGGAAATCACTAGTATCGCCATCGCATGTCCGGACACACGTCACCACATCCCCGTACATATCCTTGATGAGGTTAACATACTTAGTTGGGACCTTGTGCTTCTCCAGGTGCCCACCACATGACGTGTCTCGGCACTTTGTCGTATGCCTTCTCGAGGTCAATAAATACCATGTGCAAGTCCTTCTTCTCGCTCCCTATATCTCTCCATCAATTGGCGTATTAAGAAAATCGCCTCCATGGTCGACCTACCGTGCATGAACCCAAACCGATTTTGGGTCACACTCGTCCCTCTTCTTAGGCGATGCTCGATAACCCTCTCCCGCAGCTTCATCGTATGGCTCATCAACTTAATTCCACGCGTAGTTCGTACAACTCGAACGTCTCCCTTGTTCTTGAAGATCGGTACTAATATGCTTCTCCTCCATTCTTTAGGCATCTTGTTTGACCGAAAAATAAGGTTAAAAAGCTTAGTTAACCAAACTACCGCTCTCGGCGCCCCGGGCATCTCCACACCTCAATGGGGATACCATCGAGTCCCAATGCCTTGCCTCCCGTCATCCTCTTCAAGGCCTCTCGCGGTCTCTGCCTCTTGAATTCTCCTCACAAAGCGTCTCGTTGGTATCATCAAATGAATCATCCAACTCAAGGGTAGGATCCTCATTCTCTCCATTAAACAGCCTTGTCGAAGTACTCTCTCCATCCGTCCTTGATTTCCTCATCCTTCACCAGAAGTCGATTTGTTCCGTCCTTGATGCATTTGATTTGGTTGATGTCCCTTGTCTTCCTCTCTCGGATCTTAGCCAACCTATAGATGTCCTTCTCCCCTTCCTTCGTGCCTAGCCGCCGGTAAAGGTCATCATACGCCTGACCTTTTGCTACACTCACCGCTCGCTTTGCAGCCCTCTTTGCTATTTTATATCCCTCAATGTTGGCTGCACTCTTGTCATGATGGAGGCGCTTGTAACACTCTTTCTTCTCCTTGATAGTCCTTTGCACCTCGTCATTCCACCACCAGGCGTCTTTCACTTCCCGTTTGCCTCCCTTGCTCACACCAAACACTTTCGAAGCCACCTTCCGAACACATGTTGCCATCTTTAGCCACGTGTCTTCTCGCATCCTCGCCTTCCTCCCAAGGCCCCTCGACTAGCATCCTCTCCTTAAACCTTTGCGCTTCTTCTCCTCTAAGTTTCCACCACTTCGTTCTTGCAATCTTGGCCTGTTTGTCCCGGAGGACACGTACCCGAAAGCGAAAATCCGCCACCACAAGCTTGTGTTGAGGGACAACACACTCCCCAGGAAACACCCTACAGTCTAAGCACGCACGTCTATCCTCCCTCCTTGCAAGAATAAAGTCGATCTGGCTAGAGTGTTGACTACTACGAAAAGTCACTAGATGGGATTCCCTCTTCCTAAAGAGGGTGTTCGATATCAATAGGTCGTAGGCTAATGCGAAGTTCAGGACATCCTCCCCCTCTTGATTCCTACTACCATACCCGAACCCCCCATGCACCCGCTCCCATCCCACATTAGTCGCACCCACATGGCCGTTGAGGTCTCCTCCTATGAAGAGTTTCTCACTGACAGTGCACGGTACTAACCATGCTATCCGGATCTTCCCAAAACGCCTCTTGATGCTCTCGCTAAGACCTACCCGAGGTGCATAAGCACCGATCACGTTCGAGCCGAATCACCAACTACCAACCGAACAAGGATAATCCGGTCACCTTGCCTCCCGACATCAACAACCCCATCCTTAAGGCTCCTATCGATCAAGATACCTACACCATTCCTACCCGATGTTGTCCCCGTGTACCAAAGTTTGAAGCCGCTATTCTCCACTTCTTTCGCCTTCGGCCCTTCCATTTGGTCTCCCGAACGCATAGAATATTTACCCGCCTCCCTAATCGCAAGCATCGACTAACTCTCTTAACTTACCCGTAAGAGACCCTACGTTCCAGCTACCTATACGAATCCTAGTTGGGTCGACTAGCTTCCTTACCCTTCGCACCCGTCGCCGGTGTGAAGACCCTTGCTCATTTTGCACCACACCCGGCGCCAATGTGGCGCGCCACTAAGGATGTGGCGACCCGATCTTTGCTCACTTGACACCGTGCTCGGATCACGACACGACGCGTCACGGGGGTGACGGCCCGGCCCTTGCACATTTAACACCATACCCGGGTTCCGCATGGCGCGTCGCTAAGAGGGTTACGCCCCAACGGGATTCTTTTGGGTTTCATCTCCATAAGAGTGGCTAAGTTTTTACGTTGGCACGCCAAGCCTACCACAACCCTCCTCCTTTATCGGGGCTTGGGACTCGCTATGTTGGGACACCTAGGCACCCCACCATAGGCGGAGTTATTTCTCTACTAGCGACCAATGAATATTATTGTTCCTATTCTTGTGTAGAGTCCGACACCGAAGGACCTATCCATGGGGCACATACTTCTCCTCGGTGTGAAGAATATAATGATTATGAAGACCGTGAAGACTATGATCAATATGGCATAGAGGATGAGAACTTGCTTCCCCATACACATGTAATCTTCTTATGCCCCTGCAAAGTATATGCTTGTGATTTTGAAAAGGTTACCTGCATTACAATCTCATGAGTGCATTGTTTGTTTCAGGTTGAAGTGGTAGAGACCTTCCTCACCTCTAGGCCTACAGCCCCATCAATGCATCGTTCACGTCATGCTGAAATGGAAGAGACCTTGCCCCCCTCTAGGCCTGTTGTAGCCCTACCAGCTATGAACATGACTACATCAGCAACACATGTAAGCGTGCCATGCTGCTGCGATGTTTATCTTTGTGATTTCAAATATGTTCCATGCTTTATCATGAGTGCACCATTTATGTCGGGTTGCAACAGAAGAGAGCTTGTCGGCCCCTAGGCTCGTTGCGGCCCCATCGACAATTAACATGACTACCGCAAACACATGTAAGCTTGCCATCTTTCGCTGCGATGTTTATCTTTGTGATTTCAAGTATGTTCCATGCTTTATCATGAGTGCACCATTTATGTCGGGTTGCAACAGAAGAGAGCTTGCTGCCCCCTAGGCTCCTTGCGGCCCCATCGGCAATTAACATGACTGCTGCACCAAAAAATGATATCCTCCCTCGCTTGGCAAATGATACCCATGTAATAATCTTGCAATGCCCGCAACAATGTTTCTCTATGATTTTAAATGTTTCTCATGGATGTCTTTACTACAGGTTGGAACTGACAAGAGCTTTCTCCCTGGTAGCAAAGAGCCACCTATAAACAAGAAAACTACAACAACAAATGGTGGCCCTCGCCTTAATGATGACTATGTAATCTTTCTATCTTCCCGCATTCTTTTATGATTTCATCTACACGCCTTGCTTTAACATTCCTATGGGCACATCATTTATTTCAGGTTGGAAAGGATGTGATATTATATGCTATATTGAGATCTGAGTTACCTGTGGCTAGGGCAAAAAATGTTTCAATTGATCCAAACCGTATTGTAGGAGGCCAGCCTCTTGGTAATGAATACTGTGAAGTATTAGTTAATCTTGTGATGAAAAGGGATACTATGTTGCCTCGTCCGTATGGTGAGATCCAGACTATGATTAGTGCTGACAAGATGAGCATTGCATGGCCACTCAATAAAGTAATGGCCAGGACTTGACATAATTTTCATTTTGGTTTCATCTGTGATGCATGACCAATGTTACTAATTAAACATATCTGTGATAGGTAAGGGAATGCAAGAAGAAGGAACACAAGAAGCCATCTAATACACCTCTCAATGGCACTGCCGGTATGTACCAAAATTTACATGTCAAAATGCTTCTTCCACTTTCCCCGTACAAACCTAGTGACTAGCTGTACCAACCTTACTTGGTTGTAGAACTTGTCTTGTCTTCATGCCTCTTGTGCTGTATGAAAAGCAAACCTTTGAAATTTTCCTCCCATATGTTTCTTTTTGCATTGGTGAAATGTCAAGTACCATTCTTATCCTAATTCTTGATACATACCTCCATGTCTGTGTGTAGATGCATGTTTAAATATACTACAAATGTTCAGCACTGTTTTAATCCAAAAGAGGACATCCTTGCTGTATACATCCTTGCTATTCTTGTTTTTATCCAAAGGAGGGCATCCTTCTATAAATATATTAGTAGATATCTTAGAAAGTTAAGCATTTTTTATATATTTCCAAAATAAATCTTCCAGTCAATAGCACACGTACATGCATAGTATTCTACGTATCTCGTTATGTTTTTATTCATGTGCATTCTATTACTATTGCTACTGTACTCCTAGAACAGTTCATATAATTTCTTCACTTATCTAATTACATGGTTATATTTTTCAGGAAGTGCTAGGCGGCCTGTGGTGCAAAACTAGTGGATGTACCATTGTGTTGGCAAGCCATTGCTTTTGGTTTTTGAGTTCCTAGAAATGATTGTGTACACAATTCTTAGTATGTTAATCCCCAAATACTAGTATTGCTTGCTGGGATGTGCATTTGATGCAATCTTTTGCTGCTTCACTTGCATTGTTGGATGATTCAAACAGTGTGCATGGACAAGATTGTATGATATATATATATATATATATGTATGTATGTATTGACCTTCATGTCATGCATATGTGTATCTTTATGTGATGGAGCATCAACTTGAATCTGTATGATATTTTCTGATTGTATTATTTTTTCTGCATATTTTATAGTCCTATCAAACATCCGACGCTATAAATTCGGGACCATTGGATTGTCTGACGCTATATGAATTGTAATTGAGGATCTGACGCTGAAAACTAGCAACGGATGATCTGACGCTAAACATTTTCAGGACATCGGACTGTCTGACGCTATAAGTCTGGTCTGACGCTAAAGAGTTTTAGCGTCAGAACTTACAGCATCAGCTGAAGTCTGACGCTATATGTTCTTATGGTCAGACTGTCTGACGCTATATGTGGCTTTCAGCGTCAGACCATCCAACGGTAATTGTGGTGTTGTGGCATAGTGAGCTCTAAGCTGATGAATTTAAACGAGAAAAGAGTGCAACAACTAGCTTTGAATATTGTGCAGTGAGAGAACAGTGTATTGGGAATTGAGCGAGCTTATTTCTTCTCTCCTAGTTAGTCTCTTGTCTTTTGCAAAGTTTCATGATTAAAAAAAATAGTTTCACTAGCTCTAAGCTAGATTGTTGGAGACGCCCTAAGGCCAGTCTCAATGGAAGTTTTATGGACACGATTACCTAGAGTGACACATCGTCTAAAAATGTTTGAAACTAGGATGAAACACCCCTCTCTCAATGCATAGCTTCATCCATTGTTGTTTCCTAGGTGACATGCAAGACACAAGCTGTCTAGGTAACTGTGTATACATGGTTTCATCACCGTGAAACTCATTTCACCTCTCCCCTCATTAATACACTGCCACATCATCAAAAATGCCTACATATCACTCTATTTATTGCCCATGAAACCCCCTTGAGACTGGCCCGAGAGCTAGCGTAATCGAACGCCGCGCCACTACATCTTTGCTAGGAGGACGGGAAATATAAAGCCATTAATGATCGTCGTAGCTTGGAGCTCCTTTAATTTAGCGGCACAAGGCTCAGTTATCTGATCGACCGTACGTGCAAGAATTGTCCAAGCAGTGTGTGTTGAGACTTGAGAGAAAGGAATACATACAAGTCAGAGAATAATCATGCACGGTGATGGAAGCGCTAGAGAGCAAGTACGGCTGCTTTAATTAACGAGTGGCCGGAAGATCAGTCATGTAAAGCGATCGAGCTAGCTAGCGTAATCGAACGCCGCGCCACTGTATCCTTGCTAGGAGGCCGCGCGGAAAATATAAAGCCATTAATGATCGTCGTAGCCTAGCCTAGCTCGCCGCCGATCGACACGCTCGATCGGGAGTCTCGTCGCCGACGACGAGTACGTACGTAGTTCATGCGCGCCGTACGTGGCCGTGACGTGTGGTTCAATCCACATCACGCTCGAGAGTCTCGTGTGTGTGTGTGTGGCGACAGAAGGTGACACGATTGTACCGGCACGTTTTGATGCCGTGTTTAGGCCTTGTTCGTTTAGTCAGGAATGAGCCCAATCCACGAGGAACACCTTGGGCCGATTTCAAGTCAGGCATGTAAGAAAATGTCGTTCGGTTTGGCCCGTCTCGGAAGCAAAACCAAAAAGGATTTCGTTCCCGAACCCTATCCCACAGCTAACTCCGTTCCCCGTCTCCTACCCTCCGGATTGAAGCCGAGGAGGAGAGGCGACGCGCACAACGCTGGGGGGCTGGCGGGGCGAAGGTGACAAGGCGCCGGCGCGGGAGGTCACAAGGCGAAGGCGAAGACGCGAGGAGGCGATGCGGGAGGCGGCAAAGCGACGGCGTGGCACATCTTCCACGGGCCACGGCCACTACGACTGCGACCGCGACCTCTGCCTTCTCGCTGGTAAGCACCGGCCTCTCTTCCTTCCTCTCTCTCCCGGCCGTTTCTTGGTGATCTGTTTCCTGTGAGTTGGAGCACTCTGGATAGGTAGTTTTATTGATCTGTTTCGTTATCTGGTAGTACTGAAATCCTAATCTTGTGATGGGTCGAGATGATGCGCAATGATATTTGGCTTACTAAGTAGTCTAGGGTTTGCTCCACCTCTGATTATAGACCGGAACCAAAAATTGACAGCATAATCTTGTGATGTGACGAGATGATGTGCGACGAGTATCACGATACTTTGTAAATAATCGCGGATTAATTTTGTTTCAGTCTGATACATGCTATTATTACAACTACCGTGACCTGACAATCTAATATCAGCATGTATTGTGACCTGACAATTTCTTTAGTTTGAGGTAACCAGATCCTTGCAGAACCAAATTAAAATGATGAGTAACGGAGCTTCTTGTCATGATAGTCTAAAAGTATTGAGTATTATGCACGACACAAAGGGAATGCAGATACATGCATTTTAACTTGTCAAAAGATTCTCTGCAATGTTGAATGTTTTCTTTCAGTTATTTTCGATCCTGAATGCCTCATCGTTGTTTAACACACAACTCTTGTTTTCCATCTTTCCTTACAAGTGGGGTCTGTTCTCTCTGCCATTCTATTTGGTGAAGCTGAATGTGCTAGCGATTTTTCTCATATGGTTTATCCTTGATATGGTTTGGTATGATTCCTAATGAATTTCGGTTGAACTGGCCAAGATCAATTGCTGATCTGAAAAAAGAAAAGAAAAGGAGAGATGGTAATGACGTTGTGCTGGATTGGGGGATGTACATCATGGGTGTGGGCTGAAGCGGCGTTGGAAACTTGGGATTGTTTGTCTAGTTGTGAAATATATACGTTATTTTGATTTGAAGAATTGGCTTGCTTCACTTATAAATAAGAGAATCTGCCTATCTGTGTATTTGATTCGGTACAACATCTTGATCGGTGGGTTACGTGTGCGTTCTTGATGCTCTAATAACCAAGTATTACAAGGAAGAAACAGAAATATTGCTCATAGCTCCTGTCGTACTGTTGGATAGGCACAATAACACAGTAAGAAAATTTCTGTTTTTAAAAGCATGAACAAATCCCTTTGTGGATGATTTTTGGCATTTAAATGAATACTTGCCTACCTTTCATCTGGCCATCTTCTGACAATTTAAATTTGGAAAATTGAAATCGTGTATGCATTTGCTTGTTCCTTCCATGTCTGTAAGAATCATTCTATTTAAGAATTATTCGGCGTAATTATTCTTGATTCATCTTCATTCACTAAATAATAGACTGCTAGTCCACTACTCTGGCACGTTGCTGCCAAAAATAAATTAGAGAGAAGAGGTTTTCCTTAATATGAGGTGCTTGCATCAACAAGAATGCTTTCATAGATCTAGAAATGACAAACCTAATGTTACTGGCAGGAAGATGTGGACTTGATGAAGGACATTTGCATGGATGCGTACCGGTTCTCAATCGAGATCACATATCTTTCCCAAGTATGAAATAAGTAAGTTTTTTAAAAACATTTATTTTTTTTGTTTGCACCAAGTATTAACTAGTTTTTTTCTCACTAGATGGGACTGGTGAACCTAATGAAGAAGGATTGAATAATAATGAACAACCTCATAGATGTCATATTAGACAAAGGTAATTCTTTTAAATTCCAGTGCCTCTAATGCGAATCAGTGCTGACCATCAGCCATTTCTTCAAACTTGTTATGATTACAGTTTTCATCTTCTAGTCATCAAATATTTGATTGACAACTGTGTTTACCAACTTCCAGACAGCGGGCAGCACCAAGATGGATGCACATAGTTCCCTGTGGCATGTTCAAGCTGATGAGGCACATCGAATAAAAGTATGGAAATCCACCTGTGATCGACGCTGAAAACTACGATAGTAACCAACTACAACTACCTGGCGAGGATACATAAATTCCTTTGCAGAACTCGTGCAACAACCAACTATTTTTTTAGCTTCTGTATAAAATGAGCTTGTGTTGTACTTGTACCAGCGATAGGTTCTAGTACATACATTGGAGACTTCCGATCTGACTTGAATCCATGTCCAACCGAACAGCAAAAGATCAGAGGGATTAAGAAAAATTAAAAGTGGAATGAGAACGAGGGGTTTGAGTGAAACGGGTGGTTCCACTTGATCCTGGCCATGAACGAATCCTGAACAGGGACGAAACACGAAGAACCGAACGAGGCCTTAGAGACCGCGACTGTGTGTTTGTCAAATTGCGACAATGCACCTCGCAGCGCAGCCTTGCGGCCTAGCCTGTCCGGTCTCTGCATCAGTTTTTCTTTTCTCCCCCCCATTGGCATCTCCTTCTATACTCAACAAACATCCAACTTTTCCAAAATCTCACTATCTGGGCTGGGCCTCTTTACACTACAACTGACCATGGGCCGTGCAAATTCTAGCTCTCTCTCTTCCTCAGCCGCGCAGTTGCTATCAAGCAACCATTTTTTTACCTCCAGCGACGGCAAGCAACCTATTCTTCGGCCGTCTGGTATATGCTACATCAGCTCGGTCGCCCCATCTACAACTGCCTTGAGTAGTCCTTCCGCCCCGCTGTAAGCGCCTTCGGCGCCACTACAACTCATCGTCGGCGAAGTCGTCATAGCTTCCTCATCGGTTGTGTTTGTGCTTATCCGGTCTTAGGACCTGTTTGTAATATCGTCTTCTTCAGAGGAATTGCTTGTAACTTGGCTGCTTAATATATTATGCTTGCAGTTGTAAAAAAAACGAAAATGAATAATCTCAAAAAAAATCAAAAGTTGCTATCAACGAATCTTTTAAAACAGCCGTAGCCGCTCTATGTATGGACGAAATCCAGAGCTACCACAACTTTTTTCCCACGCTCTATGGATGAAGCTCCTTCGTTGCAACACGAGGCGCGTTTTGACACGCAGAGGCCAGAGGAGTGGGAGCTGCTCCGATCATGCGTGGGCGGGAAATCATCACCTATCAACGAGAAATCAACACCATTTTTTTTATTTTCACTAATATTGTAAAAGTGAAGCTGGACCACGATTTAGATCGCACCCAAAAATCGAATATAATAAAATTTTGCAAAAATGAAGCTGGACCATGAATTAAGTGACATTCAGAATTACATCTCACTATCAGATATTTTTGACGCTTTTTCCGGTCGAACACACGAATGCGCTAGATCGCACGGTTGTCGGAAATCAACTCGCCGAAACTCCCAGCACGGGCCGGTCTAACCGCCTGTAGGAGCCGGTCTAACCGCCTTGGACAGAAGAGACGCCGAAAACCCTAGATTCGCTGCTCCGGGAGGGACCCCGTCGGGAACAGTGCGCCTAGGGTTGTCCTGAGATCAGCAGGCCAGTCAGAACTCCCTCAACCGCCGTGGAGACGAAGGAGGAGAGCAAAGGAGGTTGGAAAAGCTAGGGTTTGGAGAAAATAAGATAAAAGTTGATAATGACGATTGGATGATAGGTCTCAATCAGCCACAACCCTTTATATTTATAGGGTGGGAGGTTTTGCCCTGGAAACAACAATTTACAACTCGAATCGCCAAACTCCCCGATTCTACCCGAAATCGGGACACCCCCATTAGACCGCCCTCGGGGGGCGGTTAGACCGCCTGGTCCCTTTGGGCCACACCGGCCACAGCCTACCCGGTCAGACCGCTCCTGGGACCCGGTCTAACCGGCCTGCCTGACCCGAGTCGGCCTTTGGCAATTTTGGGTGTTGACAGATATCAAATGTGATCTCAAGTCATTTGAGAGTAATTAGCGATTACGACCGCCCGGACAAGTCTTTAGTTCACTAGCTACGCGATGACTTGGGATTGGATTGGAGCTAGGAGTTGAGAGGATTTGACAAGCAATGGCGCCCTTTCATGACGGAAGCAAAACAAGAATAAGCCGGGTTGTTATTACAAAAATGGATCTGGCCCTTTCATGACGGAAGCAAAGCAGGAAGCCGGGCGTCGTCAGAGATTGGATCTCTGGCGCGGCTGTGGCCGGCATATCCTTACGGTGATTCTGAACTGATCCGGGCTCTGGCTGTAGCAATTCCATTTTGCATAGTACTAAAAAATACATGTCCTGGTCATTTTCGATGGGATCAGTCAATGCAAGCTCGCCCTTTGCCGTGCGTACTTCGACTGTGTAGAAGTGACTGAGAAAACGTAGAGAGAAATTGCAAGGAAAGTTTACTCAGTCAGAGATCGTACGAGAGGAGGTGCCGTGCCCGCTTGATGTTGGATACTGACATTGTTCTCAAGTCAACAAACATAACCAGCCCAGTAACCAAAAGTAATTTAAATTCTTTGTCCAACGCATGCTAGTGTCGAATTTATTGGTCACATACCAAAAAAAAATGAACAGACAGAAATGATTGGCACCCGTCGTCGTCTGGATGACTGCATCTCTCAAATAATTTAACCAGGGGATGTCGCATTTCCCTTTCCTTTTGGTTGCCCGCTGAAAGTGTAGTTTGCTGAAAGCCTGAAACTCTGAGACCATCGAAAGGAACACGTCAACGATGACATGATTTAATTTCTCGCAAAGCGAACATCCGCCATCGGATTATCCATTTGTTTTTAAAAATGAAAATGCGAAAAAAAAGTCTATACAATCGCACATAACTGGTCGCAGTACCAAATTATCCAACTAAACGGTACACTCACAAAGTAGGAATGCAAAATGTTCAGACAATCACCGGGTCAGAACAGTCATTTACATGTACTTCCGTCTCTCTATCCAAAATACTATTCGTTTGGGCTCTTTTGACTATACAAAGTTTTTGCACATATATATATATACCAGAAGCTAAAAAAAAAATAGAAAGTAAAACGAACAGTAATTTGGGAAGATGAAAGTGATGTATCAGCGAGGAAATTCTTGAAAGGCGAGCATAGAAGAAATTTCCCAACCTACTTTAGCTTCTAATCTATTTTGGTATAACATAGAGAAACACTAGTGGATCGGGGGTGGGGGGGGGGGGGGGCTCGAGCCCCCTACCACTGGAAATACTGTGAAACCCCTAGTAGGTTCCTGCAGATTTTGAGCAAACGAATGAACTAAGAGGAGTCAGAGGTGGAAGAAACGCAGAAGAGCCCCCTCCCCCAAGCTCAATCTCGACTTCGCCACGGGCGAAACATATCCACTAGCTTCATAACAAAATCCTCAAAAGTCAAACCAGTCCCCAAAACAGATTTTCTAGAGACAAGTGTGCTATTGGTATAATTCAAACTGCTGACAAGTGACAAGTGTGTAGATAGGGCTTGTTTGGTTGCTGCCTGCCAGGCAGATGCCTACCCAGGCAGATCGATCCGACCCCGGACTGACGAAATCTAACGCCTGAGGACGATGCCTGGCTCAGGCAGGTTTACCAGGGTTGCAAGCAAATAAGCCCATAGTGTTGAAGGACACATGAAATCAAGCCTATTGTAAGCCTAGCTCGTGGGACCAGGTACCAGTGGGTCTCATAAGTCGGTCTTAGACCTTGGTTAGTTATTCAATTTGGACTTCAATTCACTGCTTATCCATCACATTAAATGCAATTTTTCTCTCATAGCACGCCCTTCAACACACTTTTTTCAACAAACATAACCAGTCACCAAAAGTAATTTAAATTCTTTGTCGAACACATGCTAGTATCGTATTTATTGGAGACATAAAAAAATGAACATACATAAATGATTGGCACCCGTCGTCTGGATGATTGCATCTCTCAAATAATTTAATCAGGGATATTGCATTTTAACCATCGAAAGGAACAGTCTGAAACTCTGAAACCATCGAAAGGAAAAGATCATCGAAGACAACATTTAATTTCCTACAAAGCGGACATCCGCCGCCGGATCATCCATTTGTTTTAAAAAAAATAGAAATGCAAACAGTCTATACGATCGCACATAACTAGTCGCAGTATCAAATTAGAAAATGCAAACAGTCTATACGAAGGGAGTGCATACCAAAAGCCGCTAGAATTTAGAAAAGTAAAATGAGTAGTATTTTAGGAAGATGAAAGTGAGGCATCGGCGAGAAATTTCTTGAAAGGCAAGCACGGAAGAAATTTCCCAACTTACTTTAGCTTCTAATCTATTTTGTCACATCCTAATGTGGGAGGAACGCACAATAGTAAACAGCACAAACAAACAAATGAATAAATAAAAGAAGTGTCATAAAAGAATTGTTCTGCACGTAAGATAAACATCCACTAGCTGCTGGACAAAATCCTCAAAAGTCAAACCAGTCCAGAAGCAGAATTTCTCGAGACAATCTGATAAGTACCCAATTTGTCTTCAAATTTTTTTTTTTGCTATTGGTAAAAAATCAGACTGCTTACAAGTGTGCAGATGGTGTTGAAGGACACATGTAGTGGAAGCAGCAGGTCAGCAGGAGCGTGTGGTTCTTGAGCAAAGCCACTCCCAAAATTTCCTTCTTCCTAGTCGCATGTGCTTTCGCATTAGGTGCAAAAAAAAAAAGATCGAGCATAGCGTAAGGCTGACTTGTGGGACCTGGTACCAATGGGTCCCAGAAGTCGGTCTAACTCGCGCTATCAACGTTTGGCTTGGTCCCCTCTCTTCGCAGGAATCGTAATAAGCAAAGCACCACCCCTGCACGAACCGAATGCCCTCACCTATGACGTGTGGCCCCACGGTCGGCACCTAAACGGGGCCCACCTGTCGGCTTTCCTTAACCACCTTCCCCAACCCCCACCCCACGGGGTAGAATCGGAAAGGATTAAAAAAAGCGCCGCGCCGGCGGCGCAGCGCAGCCCGCAAGCATAAGCAAAGCAACAACTGCTTAAAAATTGAAGGGGGGGGGGGGGGGGGGGGGGGGGGCAAAAAAAAAAAATCAGAGCTCATTGATTCAACTCAACTGGAGAGCAATCACACCTACCCCTACGCTCCGCCCTCCGGCTCCGCCGCCGCCGACGCCCGACGAAGACCTAGCTCCCCCCCCCCCCGTCGCGATGGCCGCCGCCGCCGCCCGCCGCGGCGGCCCCGAGGCGCGCCTCCTCGCGGCGCTCCTCCTGCTCGCGCTGGTCGTCTCCGGCCACTGCCTGGACGCGCACCACCGCGGGCCGAAGCGCCGCCGCCGGAAGCACGAGATCCACTCCCCGATCAAGACTGTGGTGGTGGTCGTGATGGAGAACCGCAGCTTCGACCACATCCTCGGCTGGCTCCGCCGCACCCGCCCCGACATCGACGGCCTCACCGGCCGCGAGTCGAACCACGTCAACGCCACCGACCCTTCCTCCCCGGAGATCTTCGTCACCGACGACGCCGGCTACGTCGACTCCGACCCCGGCCACGGCTTCGAGGACATCCGCGAGCAGATCTTCGGCTCCGCCAACACCTCCGCCGTGCCTCCGCCCATGTCCGGCTTCGCCCAGAACGCGCGCGGGATGGGCCTCGGCATGGCGCAGAACGTCATGAGCGGGTTCAAGCCGGAGGCCATCCCCGTGTACGCCTCTCTCGCCGAGGAGTACGCCGTGTTCGACCGGTGGTTCGCCTCCGTGCCCAGCTCCACGCAGCCCAACCGCCTCTTCGTCCACTCGGCCACTGCGCACGGCCTCACCTTCAACTGCAGAAAGGATCTCATCCACGGCTTCCCGCAGAAGACCATCTTTGACAGCCTCGAGGAGAACGACTTGTCCTTTGGCATCTACTACCAGAACATACCCGCCACGCTCTTCTACCAAAGCCTCCACAGGCTCAAGCACCTCGTCAAGTTCCACCAGTACAGCCTCAAATTCAAGCTGCACGCTAAGTTGGGGAGGCTGCCAAATTATGCGGTGATTGAGCAGAGGTACTTCGACTGCGAGTTGTTTCCTGCAAATGATGACCATCCGTCGCATGATGTGGCCCGGGGCCAGAGGTTCGTCAAAGAGGTGTATGAGACATTGAGGGCCAGTCCGCAGTGGAATGAGACGGCCATCCTAATCACATACGATGAGCATGGTGGATTCTATGACCATGTCCCAACGCCGGTCGTCGGAGTGCCCCAGCCTGATGGAATTGTTGGCCCTGACCCGTACTACTTCAAGTTCGAACGGCTTGGGGTGCGTGTGCCCACCTTCCTCATCTCGCCGTGGATTGAGAAAGGAACTGGTGAGTGCTTCTGGTGTTGAATTCCCAATTTTTGTGTCCATAAATAGCAGGGGCTATTGAGAAACACAAGATCAAGAGTTTTTTTTTTTAAAAAAATTGATGCCAGGAAGTAGGAGTAGGGACTATCGATTAACTTTAGCTTTGGGTAGGAACTTATATTCTAAGGTCAGCTTTGATTAGTACATTTGTGCAGTGATGGTAGTATGATTGGATTCCTATTGTAAACATTTTAAGGACAATTTCTGTTAATTTTGTTCGCAAACATTTAGTCAGTGCGGGAGCATGTGGTAATTTTCCTTCTACTTTGATAATGAAATGAGCTTAGCATTTGAGCTTCTAAAGTCTCCGTATATTTAGTCATATGGATAAAAATTTTAGATTTACATGTCAACTTGCGGTATATGGCAAACATCCACACCTGGCAAGTAGCAATCCATGTGGACAGTTTGCAGACAAGCAGCATTCCATCCGCAAACCGCTTTCATTAAAAGGTCGGAACAGCCATTTATGTTATTCTGATGTCATCTCTGTGTCTTGTACTCTTGTTTGTCCTTTTAGATTGATTTTAACAAAGATAGGAAGTTGAACCATTTGCTGAGCTTTCTCATATAGACATTATGCTTATGTTCTTTGTAACTTTGTTTATCTTGCACTACCACTTACCTTACTTTTCATTTCTGCAGTGATCCATGAACCAAATGGTCCACAAGAAACCTCACAATACGAGCATTCATCCATTCCTGCAACAGTAAAGAAGCTATTTAATTTACACTCTAACTTCCTGACAAAGAGAGATGCATGGGCTGGGACCTTTGAGAACTACTTCAAAATCCGGAAGACGCCAAGAACCGACTGTCCAGGTTTGTATTTATTGTTGTTTGGCATATATGTTATGCCAATGGCATGAACAGTTATGACACTTGTTTTTGCACTATACCATGTTTGTTCTTGGTGTTGTCCCCATGTAGATGTGGTAGCTGTACTGAATGACCAATTCTACTAGGATCCTAACTAGACATTCTTTTTCCCCCCAAACAGAGACACTTCCAGAGGTGACAAAGTCACTGCGACCATTTGGCCCCAAGGAAGATTCATCTCTGTCAGAATTTCAAGTGGAGTTGATTCAACTTGCCTCACAGCTTAATGGTGATCATGTGCTGAACACATACCCAGACATTGGCAAGACCATGACTGTTGGGGAAGCAAACCGCTACGCAGAGGATGCTGTGGCCAGATTCCTGGAAGCTGGTAGGATTGCTCTAAGAGCTGGTGCAAATGAATCTGCTTTGGTGACAATGAGGCCTGCTCTCACCAGCAGGGCCTCCATGTCCTCTGGTTTATCATCAGAGCTCTAATACATTGCCCCGCAAATTCTACATCATCATTCGCTTCCACTCTACATCGTAACTGTTTTGTAATGGCAAAGGGAGCCTACCTCAGGTTGGTGTCGCGCAAGTATGTTAGCATCATGTGATGGATAGGTCTTAAACATGGTTCTGTAAATAGACGTCATGATATTGGACATCTCAGTCTTGCCCTTGAGCAGGCTGTCATGGTAACACTGAGACAGCCAGAAATATCATCAACTTATCTGATATATATACTATTGTCAGAGTCCCCTTCTAGGATAATGTGCAGCGGGGATTTCTAAAGCATTGTGGAATTGTACCTATTCAGTCTGTACTGTACCTGCTTGTTAAGCAGTTGAACTGCACTTTGGGGTAATGTACGATATGCTTCTTAAACAGGGTGTTCATTTGTGCCTTGGATGATGATGAGATATTCTCTGACCATATCTACTCAGAATGGAATTACTCGTAAATCAATGAAATTACCCCTCCATCCAAACATGCTCCGTATCTATTCAGAATGGAATTACTCGTAAATTAACCAGCTGCTTACGCGCAGAAAGACCTTGAAGCACCCAGCGCGGAGGCGGAGATTAGGGATGTTGGCACTCATGGCTTGGGCTGGGCTTGGCTGGGCTGGGGGTGGAATGAGCGGGGACCTGCGTCTTCGTGCCGGCACCCCGTGCTCTTGACGCTGGCGGCGCAGACGCGGCAGCTTCTTCGAGTTCGAGGAGCTAGGGGCTGTGAGGACGGCGCCATCCCCGTCTTCGTGCCGGCACCCCGTGCTCGGCGGGCAGCTTCTTCCGAGGAGCTAGGGGATCCGGCGGCGGCGGCGGCGGCGGCTCGGCGCATGAACTCGATGGAGGTTGGTCAGCTAGCGCCGGCCGTATCCCGCGGGGGCTTATCTTGGCGGTCACCGGCGGGACAGCGACCTCGCCGGTTGCCATGTCACCGTTCCCCCATAATATTTGCAGATAAGGCCTTATGCTTTCCATATAATAACCCCCTGACTTGGCTCGCGATTATTAGTCGCGATCCAAATATTTGCGAACTGCCCCCTGGTTTGAATGAGATCCTGCTCCCGCCCGCCGACGCCCGTTGCCGCCGCCGTCTTCCTCACATTCGTTCCTTCCGGGACTGCAAGTCCCATCGCGCCAGGCCATAGCACTAACTCCCCTCTAGCGACTCCCGCATCAAGGATGCTGTCCCCTGTCTGTGCGGCAGGGAGATCTGGTTGACGAGATGAGTTCCATAGAGTACGGCGAGGTGATCGACGTGAACTCCGTGTGCGACAAGCGCTCCGGAAAATCCAGGTGCTTCGAGTTCCTCAATTGGTGTTCAGGGATCACGAGTCTTGCAGTTGGTGAGTGGGTGGGGATTTGATTTCTTATGGCTGTTTGGTAGCTTTTGGAATGTTGACGTCAGTTTAATTGATTCTTTGCTGTCTAATCCTAATTCTTTTGTTTGGCTAATTCTCTGAGGCCTCATTCGCTTCCATCGGGTTGATTCCGACCGGAATTGATAAATGTAATACGAAAATCATGATAGGTAGTATAAGAGATCCGGATTTATTCCGGGTCGAAAATTAATTTACTCATGATAGGCACACCATGAGACTCGGAATCAATCCACTAGTCAAGAGGTGTGGAATCAATCCGGCTCTTCGGTCTATTGTTCTACCTACCATGATGAGTAAATTAAATCTCATTGTATTTTTCTTGGAGGAGTCCTTAGATTAATGTTAACCAAACTGGATACTCGGACCATTTGCTCAACCCTTTCACCAAGGAATGGTGCTTCTGTATCTGGAGTGAAATATGTTCGCAACTGCACAGATGTTGAAGCAATTGCTTTTCTTGCAGTGATCCACGAACCAAGTGGTCCGAGGGGTGAAACTCACAATATGAGCATTCGTTTATTCCTGCAAAACTGAGGAAGATGTTCAATTTATGTTACACAAGTTCCTGAAGAAGGACACATGGGCTGGGACCTTTGGGAACTATTACATGCAAATGGGCTTCTGGATGTTCAGATGCTGAATGCCATGCCATCAATCTACTAGATGTTCAAATGGCTGCACATCTATTTTGCATGTGGATAACCTTTGGGCTGATACAAGCTAGTAGAGCACCAGATCAACCATCATCTTCAACACACCCTTCATCAGAAGCCTTCAGTGTCCTTGAAATTTGGAGGTAACCTGACTGCTCTGCTTTCCGATCTGTTATTATATCCTCTTACAGTTCCGTTTTTTTTTGAAATGCCTTTCACCTTATTCGTTGCTGAAGTACTTGAGTCGAGGATTCTTTGGTCATAATGAACTGAGTTGTACCTTCGTCAACTCGTAGCGTTAATTTTAAGGAGTAACTTGAAAGTTGCATCTAGCCAGAAAACCAGTGCTCGATCGATCGATTACTAACTAGGTCACTGTTGGTGAAGGTTGTGTGTTAGCCTACTTAGGTATGTTACTCTAGTGGTGTATGTTTCTTCATTTTTGCCTCGTTTGACTAGCCCCAACGGGCCCAGCGCCCTCGACGCTTTTGTCGCACAGCGATGCATGCATGCATCTCTGATGAGAGGAGACAGGAGAGACCTGCTTGGCTTGGAGATAAGGATGGCCTGGTGGAAGGAAGGAAGGAAGGAGAGATATGCATGGGGTGGCAGTGGCACGGGCTCTAGCTGACTTTGGGGGGGGCCGGGGGACCCGGCCGGAACGCGCTAGATGCCCAGAGCAGAACAGGATAGACGACGTCTACTAGTAGACAAACTTAACCGTACCAGCTCCTGTAGAAATTATCTAGTAGAGTGGATCATCGATCGATCTCATCCGCTCCGATGGGGACATGCACGCGCGCGCCCAGTTGCACCACTCACTGATGATGATCACTGTGCATGCAAAAAAAATGAAAGCTTTGCAATAAAAGCCACCACCGAATTGCATGCATATGTGGTAGTAGCGGGCCATCCTGCTATACACTCCTGACCTCGTAACGTACGCACCCAGCTATAGCTGCTGATCTGATCTCAGGGTTTCAGTATGTTTCATTAAGATCATACTCTGTACAAAATGAGGACCGGCAGCTGGTTTCCGCGTAGATAAACAAACCGGCCGGCCGTCCTGCTTTTATTTCCAAGATCATTTGGATTTTGAAAGAATGATGCGGAGAGTGCTCGCTCCTAGTACTGAGAACAATTAAAAACATACTACTAGTACTACTGATGATGCATTAATTACATTAGGGATAGGGACAAACACTCACACACACACACCTGTCACGCTTCATCCAGAAACATCGTACTATCGTTCACTAAAAAAAAACCCGTGTGCGCTCTGGTGGTGATCCTGTGTGCTCGCTCTTCCGCATGCCGCCGCGCTCAACGCAACCCTCCTCGAGTCAAAGGCCCAGCTAGTGGCTGTATAAAAACCACCACAGTGTGCTGCTGAGGCTTATCACTAAAGCAACTACATACTCGCTCCACACACACACTCACTCTTTCACCAACCTCTTTGCTAAAAGATTAAGAGACTGCAGTCACTACACCAGAGTTGTTAGTTTCTCCCCAGCCTTTCTAGCTAGCACTAGCAGCTTGGTGGCGATGGGTTCTCTCATGGCTGGCTGGGACTCGCCAGTTCTTGGTGACGACAAGAAAGGTATTTCCATATGCAAAGGCTAGCTATAGGAACCTCCTTGTCCGTCCATGCATATTTATTCATACATATGATTCTTTATGTGAGCGTAGTTCACGCGCGGCGAAACCGGTCGCTGACAAAGGAGGAGGTGGATGCGTTCTGGAAGCAGCGGCGCCGGAGGTCATCGTCATCATCGGAGGAGGACGGCGGCGACCTCGCCTCGCCCCTCGCCTCCCCCGCCGCCAGGGTACGTCTTTTCTCATCTCCTCGATCGTTCTGTGCATACGCATACATGCATAGTCGTCGTCGCAGCGCTAGCAGCTTTGATCATCATCACGTACAAAGGTGATCGAATTGACAGGAGAGTCCGTTCCTCGGGAGCTTGGAGACGAAGGCGGGCGCGTCGTCCCCGCGGGTCCGCGTGGACGGCTTCCTCCCCGGCGGCGGCGCCGCCGCGGACAGCCCCAGCAAGAGCCGCGACTGGTGGACGCGGAGCAGCTGGGCGTTCCTGAACGAGCCGCCGCAGGAGGAGCCGGCCAGCAGGGCGCAGAGCTACACCCCGCAGTTCCACGTCGCACGGATCGCCACCACCGGCAACGCCTGAGAGACACACGTATCACACAAGATGCGAAACCACGCCGGCCGGTGTATTCCGTGGCTACCGCGGTTTCCACCTACTGTACTAGCTAGCTAGCTAGCTAGCTATTCGTGTTCGTGATGTACTGGGGTGTGTGTGTCTATATATATATATATATATATATATATATATATATATATATATATATATATATATATATATATATATATATATATATATATTTATATTTATATTCTATACCCTGGGTATGGAATAGCTATTCCATACCCGAGGGAGCCACCGTAGGCCTGATGCGTGCCCGGTTCCCCCATGCCCCGACGGTTTTTTTTTTCTTTTGCCTTTTTCCCTCTCCCCCACCTTCTTCCTCCGGTTCCCCCCTGGATCTCGAACTTTCTCCCTCCCTCACTGCCGCCTCCATCGTTGACCACCCTCCGGCCTCAACCCTAACCCTGCCATCGCCGCCGTTCTCTTCTGGCAGCTCGCTCCTGCTCTCCCGGCGTAGATCCAGCCCATTCACGCGCCCCCGTCTCCTTCTCCGGATTATACCTCCCGTGGTTCCTCTCCGTTGCATCCCGCCGCCTCCTACCCCCGATGTCCTCATCTGGCACCTTCCGCCCTTCTCCTTGCCTTCGA
Organism: Cenchrus americanus; assembly: GCA_947561735.1. Lineage (NCBI taxonomy): Eukaryota > Viridiplantae > Streptophyta > Magnoliopsida > Poales > Poaceae > Cenchrus > Cenchrus americanus. The sequence continues at coordinate 2,120,360 of OX387240.1, read as the reverse complement.
TCCAGGCCGCCCACGCCACTCCCACCCCTTTCCTACTGCAGCGCCGCCCGCTCCTGACCGGGTCGATCCAGCTTCTCGCCGTCGATCCAGCTCCTTGCCGCCGTTCCAGCTCGTCGCCGTGGATCTTCTACCTCTGCCACCGCCGTCGATTCAGCTCCTTGCCGCGTCACACTGCGCGGAACCTGAGTCCAAGACGTGGTTCTCCCGTATCGTCATCTCGGACTGCACCCTCCCTTCGATCTGGGTCTCGTCCACATGCGGCTGGGCATCCTCCCTCGATCCCTCGCTTCCTCTTCTTGGTCAGGCCCATCCTCTCCTCCGATTGTTTGATGGTTTGTCACCGTCGCGCTAATGGATGCATCAGGTGCCGAGGTACACTGTTTCACTACTCAATCTCTCAGCGTTCTTTAATGGTTTCTTCTTTCTTAGGCACTATGTTTTTTAATTTTGTTTTACCTTGCCCACAACTCACATAGTTTTTAGCAACATTCCTACATATCAGTTACCCAGTGGTAGAGCTATCAATTTTCCCTATGTAATTTTGATTGTTAAGATTTAATTGTAACACAGTGTGGCTTAATTGACATTGTACAGCAAAGTTGTTGCCTGTGTGTGGTGCCTTTGTTTTTCTAAAAATTCTTGGTCCATGTTACTCTGCAAAAGAAGAAACCAGGTCTTAAGGTGCTTTTGCACTATCAACTCTTGCCGTGATACTGCTTCAGCTTGATTGTATTTTGTCATGATCCGGCGTCAAAAAATTTTTGGTATGCATTTGAAATAGTCAGTAATGGGATAGTCTACGTCAAACCACTTACAGAACTGATTATTGCCCCGTGTTATCGTGCACAGTGATGGGATCCACAAAAGTACTGCTAATTCGTTCGATCCCACACTATAGTCGGTCCTCTCTTTTTCTGTTTTGTTTATTCAGTCTTGCTAATTATACATTTGTATGAAAAGTACAACATATTCTTTTACCCTTGAATACCAGGAGAGCTGTATGTCATTTCAGTAAAGAAGAAGAGAAAACTGTTGAGGCCGAACCCTGTCGAGCCCATACAGCTTTCGTGCCAACAACATCAGAAATGTTCTTAACATCACTAAATTTGAAAAGTTGAACAAGTTTGACTGACAGGAACCCTAAAATGAATTCTATTAATTTTTTTGGAGGATGTGTACTGCTGTGATTGGATCTGATATTGGGTTTGCAACTTGCATGGTTTTTCCGATAAAATATTGCTTACTTTTAATCATCTATACCCCCCCACACAAGATCCATAGGGGTTTTAGTTTACGCTGAATGATATTTCCAGCTATTTCTATAAATATTATTCACCAAGGGATTGGATTTTGGAGAACTGATAAACATGTTTTCATGGATCACATTAATTCTCTAGCTGGTACTCTACTTGGCTGTGCACTTACCCAAAGTCAATTGGTGCGAACACTTGATTTGAGAATTGAGATGACTGGCTTGATAAAATAAGCTATGAGACATCAAATAATCCTTTTCATGTTTGTATAAAGCCTTTTCGTGTTGAAAAAATAATCCTCTTACACTACGACAGTAATTTTACCGCTGGCATAGTGCCATTGTAGTCATTGACGTTTCTTAGTATTGAGATCTTGTTGTAGTCAGTGATGTTTCTTAGTATTAAGCTCTTTTTCTTTCGCTTGGGATTTTATTCAGCTTCTCATTAAACTATGGTCGCCGCTGCTGCCATAGTATGAAATGCACTTTTTGTTAAATGTCTGTTTCCACACTGTGTTTTAATTCATCCCTTCAGACAGAGTCTAGCAGCTACACACACACACCAGCAGTAGCTGATGTGTTCAAACATGTGTAGTAATTAGTCCATTGGCACGGCATGCGCTTAGTTGCTCACATGGTACCAACTTGCCCTAGAACTGTTGTTTAACCTGTGCTTGGTTGCTTAAGTCCCGGTGTCCCATTTCTTTATATGCTCTACTACTCGGTAAACGTAGCATAGTTGCCACGTAGGTGACCAACAACTCCTGATTTTATTCGGCAGCCAATATGCCACCAGTGTGGGCATATATACTTTGGGCTTGTATGTACAATATGAAACAAATTCCTCACTGAGAGCCCTCTCTTGCAATGCACTTTTCTGGGCACTTTTTACTAGTTTAAATCTTGAGGTCGTGTACGTATTGTCTTATATATCTACCAGCTCAGTTTCCTCTTGACACTTATTTTTCATTTCAGGCTTGATAACCACTGTTTGAGGGGTTACCACTACGTTATTTGGTGGTTCGGTTTTCGCAGGCGCACCTTTGTATGTTGCCGCTGTGCCACGGGTCTAAATTCTTGCTTTCCATGGCTTCATCAGCCATCATTTATTTTTAATGTCAGTTGTTTCAGCCTTTCGAACTCGTACTTCGATCTGCCGTTGATTCAGCCTCCTTGCTGCCTCATGGAGTCTTCTGGTGAGGCTGTTTATCCATGCTTCATGATAATTTCCTTTGCATAGTTTGTAGACCATACCGAGTTACATTTTTTATTTATCCTATCTGAAGATCCAACTCCCCCCCATTCGGACGGTGTTCCTCTGTCTTCAGCACCCCAGTCCTCATCATCCAGGTCGCGTGCAGCAACACTCTCTTTCATGTATATTCAACTACTTTTCTGTCATTCTTTCATGTTTTTGTATTATTGTGCCAGTGCGAACACCATTGGACTGATAGTAGTTTATTTTAGCTGTGGCAGTTGTAAAACTCTTTGTACATATGTCGTCTCTTTTAATTTTCTTGTTTATTTTCTAAATAACATTTTTGTCAGGATGGAAACCGGTCAGCGGTTGGTGGATAGGATGCCTACCAATCCCAGAACAGTGGCATTCATTAGCACACAAGAGAGGTATTCACAGCTTTTGCTCATCATGTACATTTTTTCCTCGTTACATGTTCACGGGTTTTTACCTTTCTCAATACCATTTGCTCCGTAGGTTTGAGGTTCCTCTACGCCCCGAGTTGTGGTCTGATTTTGCATCTGGTGCTGTTCCTGCTTCGGACTTGCAGCAGCGCGACGACCGGCCCGCTCGCCAGCACTCGCCCATCACTGGGCGTGGGAGGACTAAATCCGTCCGACGAAGGCGTAATTCTTCTAATGATCCCTCAGGTGTTGCCGGTGGATCTCATGTTAGGAAGACGCGACGTACCACGCCTCGCGCATCAGGTCGACTGGAATGCCCAGCTGAGCAGTCGACTCGGATGACTGATTATTACGATGCGCAGGGCGAAAGAGAGGTACTGCCAATCCATTCTTTTCATTTCGCTGTTACTCATGGAGACCCCAATATTGTTTGACATCTTTCTGAATTATCACTGTCTTCATCTTTTGTCCATTTCCTCTTTGAGCCTTCAATCCAATGGCAATTGTTTAACTGATTGGCCTGGTCTTTGACCTGAAAAGATGACTTCCAGGTCCACGATTTCTTTGTTAAACCCCATTTCAAATACATCCAACTATAAACCAAACCTAAACCACAATTGATAGAATTTTTTAATTCATCACACACTGTTCGTACCAACACTAAAGAACCTGACTACTTTATTTTCATTCTTTGATCACAGATATGAAAACAATCAATTAAAAGCCTGAATTACCTCTGTTTAATGGAAAATCATGGGAATCCTAGTACTAAGACTATCTGTATATATATGCTCCCAGATCTCTTAAATCAGCAATTCTGCACTAGGATAGGTACAAAACTTTTTTGTTTTTATGTTGCACTTGTAGTAGTACTCAGTATTTTGTAAGTACGTCAAATTGTACTATCCAATATCCTTGGTTTTGTATGCTACTGTAAACATTACTTTTCATTACCTGGTTCCTTCATTTTTTGTCAAAAGGCTGAAGTTTTATGGTCACACTAATAACAGAACAACTCCAACATACTCCCAATCCTTCTCTCTCGTGTCTAACTCCAGTTATTTTATTACTGCTCACATTTTAAGTGACTGGTTGTGTTATTCAATAGCCTGACATTCGCTTATAATCATGGCATGCCAATGTTGCTCAGTGCACTTATGCCGGATGAGCCCCAAAGCCAAAATACTGCAGCTTCTATCACTTTCTCATTCGATTTGCGTGCTGCAACGTAGGGGTGTCCTTTATCCGCTCAGATTCATTATTCCTGCTGTTACATCCCGTTCATTTTGTACCTCCTTCAGTAACCATTTATTTATTAATGCTAGGTACCGTCTAGACCCAGTAGGTCGAGACAGCGCCCCCCGACGAAGGGGGTACCCCACGCTAGTCGCGACGGCCCAACCCATAGTATGCCAGAATTGCCCCACATTCACATCCCTCGTCTGACGGACATGCTATCTGGCCCACTTAGTTGCCTCCGTGGCCCTCAACGCATTGCGTTTGCTCAGTTGTTTCAAGAGATTGATACCACACTGAAGGAAAATATTAGTGCCATTCAACTATCTATCGGTAACATTGTCAGAGCACCGCACCTCCTCGCTACTAGGTGTCGTCCATTATTGGAGGACCTTGTGCATGCACAAAGGATCACTGGTCATAGCGTCGTGGGCGAGCAGTCATTGACAAACCAAGGATGCAGTCATGGTGTCAACATTCCAGCTGGTAATGGTAGATTGTCAAGTGCACACAAAAATTATATTTCTGTTGAGCACTTGTGAAATCTCTAAAATATATTGGCTACTGTTGTAGGTGGTGTCCAGCAACAAAACTCAGTTCCTTCCCCAGTCGCCTCATCGCATCGTCAAGTTTCTAGGGGCGGCAGTGCCCATTCTTCGCCCACCGGACCAAGTTAGACTCATTTTTTTTTCTCTGCTATCCGTCTTTTATGCAGATGATCTCCTTTTTCATATGTTTTTCCTGTTAATATTTATTAACTGTCTTGGAACTGTTCTAATTTCAACTCCGTCTTACACAATTTTTGTCCAGCATCATAGTTGGTACGATTCCCTTGTACTGGTCGCACTGGTTCTCTTTTCCTTCCTTTATTTTTATGTAAGTTAGGGTCAGTGTGACAACAGTTTTGATTTGGTGTTGCAGGTCATGTCCAACATCCAAATCCAATCCCGTCGCCATTTGCCTCACCCCAACATCAACCTTCCAGGGAAGGTGGTGCTCACTTCTCTACTTAAAGATCAATTTAGCTACTCTTCTTCATCGCCAATGCCCTTTCATTTCCTTTTTTTTTATTCCATCCACAATTCCTAATACCATCATTGCTATCTTTACTGTTCGTAACTCTCCACACCATAAGTTCTGCGCCATCTTAAACTACACCTGACTATGTTGCAGCTGTTTTCCATTGCTTGGCATGTTCTCAGCTTTTTTTATTTTGAACTCATCAAAATCTTTTGTACCAATTTTTCCTAGAAAAATCTTCAACCTGATTTCTGTTAATATTAATCCCACACCAAATGTTGCAGATGACAACACAGGACTACAAAATATTTTCCATGCCATCCCTGATGCAGAGTGCAGCACCCGAAGTCCCATTGTTCCAACATCACCTTACTCTGACGACGTCAACCTACCCCCTACTGCTGTAAGTGGTACCTACACCCTCCACTCTTTGTTCATTTCATGCAGTTAATTTAATTCAATGTTTTCATCATGCTTGTTTTTTCCATTTCAAATCATTCATCGTTGCACGTCATAAATCGCAGACAACTGAGAACCTTGGTAAAGACAGTGAGACTACTGATTCCAAATGCCCCCCACCCAGCGCAGTGGCTCAGGTCACAGCTCTACCTGTACGAACCGCTTCCCATTCCTCTGCCGCCCTAGATTCCCCAGCCCATCAGCCTGTAGGCAAACGCATCACTTTCAGGCCTACGAGATATGTCTCACCCTTCAAAGGTGGCATTTTCTTACGTCCTCAGCCGGACGTGGGGCGGGCTATGAGTTTGTTGCGATATTTATGTGCGGACGACTCTCCTTTCAGCAGGTTGGCCAGGAAACCTCCATTTTCTATTTCCTCCCTTAACCCCTGGGTTCCTAACACCTGTTTATTTTTCCAGCACTACAGTGATCCACTCTGGATCTAACCAGATTAGGGGTGGCGTCATTGCACGCTCATTTGCTGACAATGTGTTGCCAGACCCGGTATTCATGTCAGCCTTTGTGAGTTGTGTTACCTATGATGACTACTTTGTTAGGCCCGAATGCTATGGATACAGAATCTTTCTTGGCCCAGAAGTTTCGGTACGCTGCTTCCCCCATTTTAGTTCTCTACATTTCAGTTTTCTATCGATCTTAGTTCTTCCTACAATTAGCAACATTTTTTTCACTTTTAGGCGATTCTTAACGTCGAGTGCTCTAGAAGGTACACTGCTGTTCGTAAATACAGTGACGTTGCTGCTGCTGCAGCCATCCGAGTGTGCCTACCCTTTACAGACCTGAAGAGGGCCAAGATGGTACATGCGCTTTAACCTTTTAATACCACCCTTTCTAGTATCCTCGTAGGCATTCTAAGGTCAATTTGATAGGAATTATCTTACATTTCTCACTTTTCTTCAGATTCTCCTGCCTGTAATTCACCAGGATCATTGGACTGTTTATTGTGTCAACTTTGTGCATGCTCGCATCGATGTCCTAGATTCCATGGACTACAAAATGGGGGGGATAAATAGATGGCAGGCATACCACGGTCAACTGGGGAAAAAAATAATTAGCCGTCTTTCCGATGCGTTGTCTATGGCAGCTCCGCACAAGTTTGTGTGCTTCAAGAACTGGAGACATGTGCAAGTAAAGGTTCCTATCCAAAAGTCTTTGTCCGATAGCCTATTCTTTGCAATGAAATTCCTCGAGTGGTACGACGGAGATGGCCACGGAACAATACAAACTAATATTGATACTGTAAGATAACCTATTTGACTTTTTGTATTGCTTCTCTGTATTTGTTTCCACGTGATCATGATTTTCTTTCTGCAGGGTCGTCCAAACGAGTTGCGTGCTGAGATGTTGTATTATTTAACATTCCACTCGGAGAACAAAGTTTGCGGCGAGTCGCTCGAAGAACTACTTCAGTATCGTGTCGACGACCACCATCCGTACTTCTATTAGTACCCACCCTCCTCCACTCATTCGTCCCCATGTAAAATCATGAACACCTCGGGATAGATGTGATGTACAGTTGCTGGTATTTCCCATTTGTTTCTTCACTTGTTTCAATGTGTCCTGTACATGTGCAGTTCCCTCATTACAGCTTAACGCCGTGTATGTTGTGTTATGTTTGTTGTCAAAAAAAAACATTCCCATATGTGCGTTTGAGGAATAAATGTGCTATAAAATTTTCATGAATGTCTACATATATACATTGCTATCAAAGATAGAGGAAAAACAAAGTCGACATATACATGTCTAAGAAACCGTGATTATTTATTCCCTGGCGCATCATCTCCTGTCTGAGAAGACGATAGACAAGCATATCCACGTTTCGGCCTCATACTTTAGTTCCTTTGGTCAATCGTGTACGCATACTTAAAAGAATACAAAAGGCTATGTCCTATCTGCTATTGTAGAGAACTGGATGACATGCGTGGATCATTTAATTTTCACCATGTCAAATTGCAGGCAAAGATTTGGTTCATGGTGGAGAGCAAGCCTACAGAAAATTCAATCAGGTGTTCTTTAAGTGAAGACTTCAACCAGTCCTCGGACAAAAAATGATATTATAGCTAGTAGTGGACTTGGTATTGCTCCGATTCTAGACATTGCATATTAACCACATTGACGAAGCAGAAACAAACATAGGATATCTCTATTAAGATAAGGTGCAACAATGCTAGAACGTAGTTCTGCTATCATGATAAATTTAATTGAGAAAAAATTTCATCCGGTGATTACAACAATTTAAAAATTACACGCGATGAGTTCAAAACTAAAGTGGCTATTTGATCATCACATGTGCTGTGCCTTAGGCTCATGCGTGGCTACACATTGCACAACAATCCGTGTAACCGATACACCAATTATCTCGTTAGCACAAAAAATTCGAGTCGTGTAATTATTTCGATCCCTTTGGCTTGCTGCTCACATCCTCGTCCACCGTATCATCATTATCCTGCACAAACCATCAACATATAAGTAATAGCACATACTTCTCCCAGATTCTTATTCCTTTTTACAACATTATGAACCGTTTTGGTCAAGTTTGGACTGCACCTTGATAATCACTCCATCAGTTGTTCCATTCTTCGCTAAACTGTCCGGCAGCTCCCCGTCAACCAGACACTGTTCTTCGTACTCCCATCCCATCGCCATTTCCTTCAACTCCTTGTGTACTGAGCATTCAGGTACAGGGTCCTGCGCACCAACTAGGTTACCAAAATCCACAAAACGTAACATTATGCAACTTACATGATCGATAATATGTTGTAAGATTAATGTACCGTTACCTTTTTCTTCTCGTTTTTCCTTACCAGATCGTTGTATCGATCTTGATCTTCCTTATTGCTACTCTCGCAAATATCCGGAACATCCCGCAATACCCATTTGTTCTCGTAGTAGCCCCAGTATTCCTTAGCTGAACCAAACCTGGAATTAGACATCTAGTCTGGTTACGACAGAGTTGTGTATGTGATATAGGGATTTCGCCGAACCAGTTCCTCACATCCAACATCTGATGTCACTTATATGCCGCCAAGGACTCTATAAATAGAGTTCAACAGTTTACTTAGTCACTGAGTATTGCAATTTAACGGTTGCATGTTCATCCTGCATTAACAGAGGCATGCTTGGTCGTTACCTAGCTATTTTTAGACTACACTAGCCAATGCATGCGCCCCACTAATTTTGTGCACCTCCGTCCATCCACCTCACAGTTGAATGACTCACCTTTTTTAGCAATGCCTTGCCTGTTCATTATGTCAAAACAGATGCATCCCGCAACTCTACCACGCTATTTCAAGACCCAACTATTCAATGCACATGCCGCTCTAATTCTTCTCGTCCTTCCATCCTTCTCCTACGGCTACGGCACGCTATCCAGCTCTAGATCTTTTTAACATCCTCCATGGCGACCAAGTAAGCAAGCCCAGTTGTACACAATTTTCACAATTGACAGATCATAACTTTGTCGATAGTAAATACATTTATTCAGACATTCTGGTTAAAAACATGCGTAATTATGTAACAATGCATTACGACTTCTCTTTGTCCTGAACATTCAATAGTCTCAAATAAATTCAAATTACGTAACAAGCTAAATCAATCACACCAATATTCGTACTCCTGTATATCCTAATTACGCATCTATGTACAAACTTCACAACACATAAACAATTCCCACATTTTCTTATTACCAGTCAATGTCCATATCAACATGGTCTTCGGATCCACTACTCAACTCGTCGCTATGTCTCGTCTGGGTCACACTCTCTGTTGCTCTCGGCCTTTCGCTGCCGCCCTCAGAATCCTCCGCCTGTAGAACAATTTTCCTCTTGTTCGCAGATCCTGGTGGCCTCCCTGGTCCCCTCTTGCTTCTCATAGCTTCAAGTCGTTTCTGGTTGTGTGGCAAGGTTGGGCACGTCCTGGCGTTATGTGTTGTGTACTTGCCACACTCGTGACACCTTCTCGTCCCCAATTTTGGACCTCTAGCTCCAAGTGTAGCTGACTTCTTTTCTGTTTCCGTCATCTTTCTTCCCTTCGGTTTAGCATGCATCGGCGGGTCCCTGCTTATATCCGCATTGCTGTTGTACTTTTCCTGCATTAATTTCAAAGGGATCAAACTTCATACTTGTTCTTTAAACCGTCTAAAACGAGCAGTCCTTCTATTTAATATTTTATTAGCAATTCGTGTCCACTAACAACATTTCTCATTATTACGAGCATGTTAACCTTCATTTTTCCATTTATATTTTCATCATACTGTACCTTCAAGTTCTCATTCCTACAATTAAATATCAGTTACATGCTACTTACTTCGCACCACAGACTAGTAATATTGGGTGTCAGGCTTAGTGTCACACAGTTTGCATGATAAAACAGCCACAACTGAAATGAGGAGTTTCCCAATCTGACATGCCGTCGTTTCAAAAATATTTTGTCGGCGATTCAATTTATGACATTACCTTCTACCATATATCAAACTACCACGATCAGATTGTTGCTATTTAAAATGTTTCTCTGAACGTTAACTGCATCCCATAAACTGAAGTAATATATTTTATCATCGTACCTGTGCCTCCGGTTCAACACTACGTTCTATCCTTCCACAGTCTGCATCATCTTCCGCCCATTCCATAGAGTCATCCCCAGCCTGCAACAGAGATCGTACGTTTTCTTAATCTCTAAACTAGATGTCATTCCTTGCAAATTACATGTTTTCTCCCAATTAGATGATACCTGCCAGCTCGAACCTCCTAAATTTGCATCTTCTTCCACCGATGCTGGAGATTTCCCCCTCTTTCTAGCACTAGGCCCAATGTCGGGTGGTATCTGTTGCAATTCCTTGCAGGCTGTGTCCAACAATTCTAAGCCTCTCTCACAGGCTCTGGCCGACATATTCCCGGCCGGACTACTTGCATAGCCTTCGTTATCAACAGGGTAGTCCTATAGCTCTGAGTGTTTCCGTCATCCCCTATCTGCCGCAAATCGCACCTATCAAACTCCACGTCCTTCCTTGCAAACCTTGTGTACCGTTTTGGAATGTAGCGCACATGAATTTTTTCAACTTGAAGCTGCATGAATGCACGCAACAGGTGCACACAGAATAGACCTGCATGAAAAAATATCATGATCATCTGCTTTATCAACCCCAACAAATAAAAATCCCCACATGTGTCGCCCCACTGTAGTACCTGTGTGTTCCCACTCCTTGCACTCGCATGTGTATTCCTCCAGTTCTTTATCAACTCTAACCTTAAACTGGTGTTGCCCCCAGGTTATCTTGCTGTGCTTATTTGTGTGGTACACCAGGAAGTCATGCTCCTCACCTTCCGGGTCATTTGTAAATCCATATGCAGTGGCGTTTACCATCCTTTCCTCAAACTCCTTGAATACACCCCGAGTGTACAACTTTGAAAGTTGGATCTCAAACCTCCACTTCGTGTTAGACAGGGTCTTGCTCTGCACAGTCAACATATTAGAATATTGCATTACCATTTACTTATTCGATCGGATTTCCAAATTAGATCTCTTTGCCAAGAATTAACTACGGGTGTGCTTACCGAAGCTAGATATGTCTCTGTGGAATGCTTAATCATCCTTGTATGCATGAAATTCATCATCTGTCTTGCAAATCTATGCAAACATGTCCTCTTGTTCACGAATCCCTTCTTTATCAAGAAATTTGTGCATTCGCTGCGCTGTGTTGATGCCATCCTTCCACAGTACTCATTCTTAAAATATGCCGGTATAAAACTTTGCCGCTGTTGATACAAACTTTGCATTGTTGCATCATCACGGAGTCCAAACTCTCGCTACAAGTTCATCCCATGCGATCTCAAATTCAACCGGAGTCGAGGGTGATTCAAGATCGAGTTGAATTTGTCCTTGAAGTCCCTATTTGCATGCTCCTTGAACAAGACATTCAGGTTGGGCATCACCTTGTTGACCACATGCCATCGACATATCCTGTGTCTAACCCCAGGGAACTCTTTCGCAATTGCTCCTTCCATCGCCTTGTCTTGATCTGTGCAAATTTCAAACATGATCAACATTAGTTACATTTCCTAATTCCCAACATCCCTACCAGACATTTCTCTATCAGCTTAACACAAAGCATCAACCACAAAAAAAATTCCTTTTAACATGGAGATTACCAGTTAGTATGCATCTTGTCCTGTTTGTACCCATGCATCTTTTGAAGGCTTGGAACACCCACTCGAATGTGTTCTCTTTTTCATCTCCAAGAAGAGCACAACCGAATATTGTGTTCTGTAGATGATGGTTGGCACCCACAAAGATTGCAAGTGGTTTTTCATAGATGTTAGTTTTATGTGTGGTATCAAAAGTTACCACGTCTCCGAAATCTGCATATTCCCCCTGCATGCTCGCATGACTCCAGAATAGGCTGTGAATTCCTCCATTGCTGTCAAGCTTCGTTGCCCACCGAAACTGAGTGTTTTGGGAATGACAATCTGCAAAGAATTGTAGCAACTTGTTTATGTCATTTGCAGTTTCCTCCCTCACGTTCGCTGCTCTCCTGTTTGCATAATCAAAACAAACAATCAATATCTTCGTAAACAGCATTGTCTCTAACAACCTTGCAGAAACAGGCCTTACCGATTTTGCAGGTCACGCTCTGTAAATGGAACATTTCCGACCCCTCCGTGCATCTCCCGAATCATGTTACTAACACTCGCTGGTGGGACATTACAATCCTGCAACTGATCAATGTACTTCAAGAAACCTGGATCTTTTACCTTGTGGGACCTATGATTTTTGGCTTCTTCAGACGACAGCAACGGATGATTGTGGACAAGGTTCACATAATCTATCACTGCTGCATCCAATTGCCGATACCGATCATATTCGAAGCTAAGCTTCATCTTGACCTTGCATCCCGACTTTGATGAAGTCTTGTTCCTCACTCGGGGTGAACCTGAATCTTTCTTATAAAAGTCCCAATTTCCCTCACAGCAGCACCTGATAATCCGAGAGTACGGTTTCTTGTTCCCCATGTTGAAACCAAACCCAGCTTGCAGTGCGTACCGTCGGAAGAACCATTTGGCTTCATTGTCCGTCTTGAACCTCATGCCCTGCCGCGGTATGAACCCTGGCGGGATGTCGTCTTTCTGCATAACAAAAATCGATTTGTCAACTCCGTCCGTTATGTGTATGTTCGCAAGTGAAAATCATTATTTGAGTGTATTTACATAAGGGATATTTGTGCGTTGCTTTACTAACATTTCACTCCAGTTAAAAATGATATATGTTTTCATAAGGGGCAACATTACAATCAGGTGTACGACGAATGTACAACCAACTATGCATCTGATAGGCTCATTTTTTTGAATTTACTGAAACTCAAGAATTTTTCCGCTACACATTATAATGGCAGCAATTGACGAATGCAGATGCCTGGTTTCGAATCATTGATAACTCGCTGAACTGCTTCCAAAGTTCGGAAATTATTCTTAAATGCTAACGTGTCTTGAAAGCAATACATTTTCCTGAATGTGATATGACATTTTCTAGTTGAGGACACAATTGCCCAGTGTTACCCATGCCGGGTGGTCTTGCCTTTAAATCAAAACTTCTAGAGAAATAAATTCAGTATGTAATAAAACCCCAAGTTCACCCTTCAATTCACCTAAAGTAATGCCCCAATGCACTGCACCTGGTACGATTAGCCCGCCTTCAATGCTAATATCGAAAACTTACATGTGTAAAACGCTGCTCCTCCTCCGGCAAATGAACTGCATCTGCCATTTCATGTTCTAGCGGTGTCAGCATTCCCCTTTTGCAACTGACAAACGAGCTGGTGACAGCTACCTGCGGGCTTAACATAATCCTCCCTGAATTCGCAGAAGGACTTGACACCGCTTGATGACTCCCTCCAACATCCCTCTGCGGCGTCACGAATCCATGGTTAAGCACCACATCCGTCGTCATCACCTGTCCCGTTGAGCAGGTCCCACCCGCTGCATTAGTTGACTGACCCGCCGCTGAGGTATGCACCTGCGCCAAGCTTCCTCCCGCACCAACATCGTCAGGCTGAATACCATCGCCATCGTCGTCAAGTGGCCCACCGAACTCCAACCTCCTCCGGTTCATATCAGCAATTAAATGAAGAAGCCAGCCTTGGACCTGCCTCACTGCTTTGGTTCGGTCAACTACATCCACCAGTGCTGGAACACATGCCGGTCATTCGTCAGCGATTGGCCGTCGTGGGGAGGCCGGGTGGGGGGCGTGGTGGCAGAGGCTGTTTGGGGCGGATGGTGCAGCTTGACTCCCGTGCCCGAAGTGGCCTCGCCGCCGGTCAGGCGTCCGCCGCCCTCTTGTACTGCTTGGGGCGAAGTGGGGGGCCAGAGGGGAGGCGGCAGAGGGCGGATTGTGCCTCCTCGATTCCCGGGCTCGCAGTGGCCCTCGCCGCCGGTCTTGCGTCCGCCGGACTACCCAGTTGGCAGGGTGAGGTGTGCATGGGGTGCCGGAGGCGGAGGGGGGCGGATGGTGCCACCTCGGTTCCCGGGCTCACAGTTGACCTCGCCGCCGGTCTTGCGTCCGCCGGACTACCCTGTTGGCAGTGGTGTGGTGGGCATGGGGTGCCGGATGCGGAGGTTGGCGGACGGGGCCGGCACTCTTCCCTGGCTCGCCGCGGCCCTCGCCGCCGGTCGGCCGTCCGCCGGCCTCTCCCGTCTAGGCGCGCGTGAGGTGGCGACGGGTTCGTGAGGCGGCGGGGGGTCGGATCGGGCCGGCTCGCCCCCCGGGCTCGCGCAACGGCCGCTCGGCTCCACCGCTCGCCGGGCACTGCGCCGGATCGGGAAGCGCCCTCGAACCGGTTGGTAGATGCGCCCTCGCGGAGAAAAGGAAAAAAAAAGACCCTGGGCCGGCCGCGCACGGGTACAGAGTTACGAGGGGAAAAAATTTCAGCGAACCGGGTGGGGAGCCAACGCAGAGAACCGCTAGGGAGAGCCAGACCGCGCGGGGGAGGCCGCTCGATGGGGTTGGGACCTTGCGGGTGGGCTAGCCCGGGTATGGAATAACTATTCCATACCCAGGGTATGAAATAGCGCTGGCCTATATATATATATATATATATATATATATATATATATATATATATATATATATATATATATATATATATATATATATATATATGAATACGTACATTATGTAGTATTTTTTTATATTAAACGTATATTATGTATAGTAATGAGGTTTTTACATATACATGAACCATTATAAAAAGTTCTTCTTCAGTGATAGCTGTACGTCTACCGGATCGATGTGGGGAGCGATCGAGATCCTAGTGTTTCTGAAATCTTGCAATATGCTGCGGGCGGCTTATCATTTGTGCATCCTTCACTGTGAGTCATCCTCCTACAAAGCAGCAATAATACACACGCGTAATTTTGTAAGATCGATCGAACATAGAAAAGAATTAATTAACTTAGAGCAACTCCAACAGTTTGGCAAACCAACTCGACATCCATATAATTTTGGCAAAACAAGAAAAATTGGCCTCCAACAGTTTGGCAAACCAACTTGGCAAAAATAGAAACTTGGCAAAACTCACTTCCCCACGCGTATATATGCGCGCGCGGATCGTGGTTGCCATCGTTGTTTCCCTCTAGGTGGGAGGGTGAAAAAGAAATAAAGAATAGAGAAGGATTCCGATGTAAGTTTTTCAAGAGGTGGAAGGGCATATACATAATTTTGTTTCTCTCGGGATTCCCCGATGTAAGTTAGATCCGGATTTGGCAAGTGAATTATGCCAAACTATTGGAGATAAATTCTTTTTTTACTTTGCATAGCTTTTTAGAAGTTGGCAAAACACATGATTTGCCAAGTAAATTTTAGCAAACTCTTGGAGATGCTCTTAGGTAGAAAGTAAAGCGAAGTATAATTTAACAATCGTATAGGGAATACTGTACATGAGTAGAGTATATGCATCTAACTGTTAAAGCTAAAGTTATGTTTTGAAGACCGTGTCACGATCAAAAACGACTTCTAATACCAATATGGATGGAGTACGTTTTTTTTACATTAATTGCATACGTTGTTTTTTTAGAAAACTAGGATCGTACCCGTGCGTTGCTACGAGTAACAAAACTATTTGTATTGCAATACATCGAGCATGTAACAAGATTAATAATCCAATATTTGTGTCTAACGTGAATGATATTTTTCAGAAATGTTACAATTCTAGTAAATACTTTCACAAAAATAAAACAGAATATTAGCACTAATCATAACATCTAAAACCCAGCAAACAGAGTCCGTGCTCGTGCATTGCTAAGGGCAAAAAATAATTATACCAAAAATCATATTGGCAATTATATAAAAAGTATATTCACCAAAGGGGTGCAATGAATAAAAAATTTGAACTGAAAGCAAACAAAATATAGACATCATTTGTCCATGCAACTTCTCATTTCCTCCTTTTCTGCGTAAGACAAGATCTCCAAATCACTCTCAATAGACCTCACCAGCAGTAGATTGATACATGTTATTCCAATGAGCAATGTGTTGGGTATTTGACTTGGTACACTTACTCAAAACAGAATCATCTGCCAGGTTCCAGAATAGGAAAGACTGAGCAAAGACAATATATTGTATTCCTTTTATAAGGTGAAAGTGAAGGAAAAGTATGTAATACAGGAGCAGATTTGGCTTCACTGCTCGTATTCTCAAACTACTATTACATAAATCAAGTACAATAAACCACCAAACTACCCAGCAACAGTTCATCTCACAAGCAGACCAGGGGAAAAAAGGTTTGCTGTACAATAAACCACCAAAATATAGTTAGTTAAAAACATGAGTTGATACAGTGACACTACAATAGTTATTATTCAATTAGTTTATGAAAATGCACTAAGGCTTATAAAATGTACACTGCTTGGATATCCATCTGTGATAAATATGACATGAGCTTCAAGAGTAAGTTCTGTTAAAAAACAAACTGTTATTGAAAAGAAATAAAACTATACAATGTTATCTGCAAACATGGAGCCAAGAAATGTTTTATTTCATTCAGCCTTTTACATTACTAATATATAATGCAAGTAAAAAAACGGGTAACGAACCTTCTCTCTGTGACAGAGAAGTTCAAGTACCCTTGCACCAACAGCATAACCAGCATCCTCCAGTCTAAAAAGCAAAACAAAAATATGTAGCCCACATCATATCCAGAAGTCTAACAATTTTTAAGAATCTTCATTATGCTATTCAGAAGTTCAGGTCTACAGCTACCTAGATAGATTTGAAGTTCTCTTTCTGAGATTGGCTGATTTTTAGTTGCTTACAAGATTGAGCCAAGAGCAAGGAGCATATTTGACAAGATTGAGCTATCAGGGTCTGTTGGATGACATGACTCATGCATATAATCATTTTCATTGCATTTCCAAATGCGAACCCTAAAATACAAAGCTAGCACTAAAAACCAAAGAGCATACATGTTGGTCAAGTGTAGAAAGCATGTTGCCTGCACAAGAAAAAGTAACATTGATTAGAACATATAAAATATAGCTCAAGAGATCATTTAATTAGCATGATTGAAAATCATGTTGGCTCATCGCTTCAGTTGTGAGTGCTATCCTAATAAACCAAGAGCAAAAACAGAAAGTGGAACTGATGTATGTATGATGTCTCTAGTTGCACCCATCACATAGTAATGTTGTATGTGGCTGCGAGGTTAAGGAGAAGAGGCATGTACCTTCTTCATTAGAGGTACAACAGATTGATGTAACATCAATAAAGCATTAATTTCTTCTCATTTTTCAGAGACAGTAGTAGGGTCAAAGTCCTAAAAAGCTCAGCCAATGCGTAAGATAGAGGTAGCTCAAGCAATCTTTTGTAAAATGGTAGTAAATATCAAATCATATAAAATGTTCAGTTCCTTCCAAAAGAGGACATGGTCCGATGTGATAATGAAAAATTACATTGCAATAAGCAGTAATAGCATAAGCACTATGCACTTGACAGTTATTTATATCAACCTGAAAAAAGGTAACTACGAATCTAAATACCATATATTCTTGTGGATGACAAAGATATCCTCGGTTCTTAACGGGGACACAAATGAAATGATTGTTGCTCATAAAAATCAAATGTTATCTTACAGTGACAACCTCCAAAGATGTAACAGACCAATATGACATTCTCTAACTCATTATTTTAATTTGGGAAGGCATTACTTAGAAAAATTTGTGGAACATGGATTATGCAATCATCCTAAAAAATATGCAATGGATTATACAACTAAAATTATAGGATACTGGCTTCCAAGGAAGATCCTCCAGTTAGTTCTTTTACTCTTTCAAGCATGAAGGGGGTGATAGCATTTCCTGTTATCCTT
This sequence comes from Cenchrus americanus, assembly GCA_947561735.1. Classification (NCBI taxonomy): domain Eukaryota; kingdom Viridiplantae; phylum Streptophyta; class Magnoliopsida; order Poales; family Poaceae; genus Cenchrus; species Cenchrus americanus. The sequence continues at coordinate 2,102,382 of OX387240.1, read as the reverse complement.
TTTTCTCTGAAAAGAGAGAAAAAACTATTAGGCAACATTTCTATCATTATCAGAAGCGCAGGTGTTGACTGTACTCTGCCTCCTTTAGAGCTTTCTGTATCGCAGATTCATTAATGTTTCCTGAAGCTGCATGCTGCGTGGGAACTGGCACTGCAATAAGGATCCCAGAACCTAATGTAGGTTACTGTTTGTGTCTGCACATCAATAGAATCAAATCGATCATGCTGAAGAATACTCAGGGAATAGGAGGCCATTGATAGATCCAGTCATTACCAACAGTTCATGTGAGATTGATAATCTCTAACAAAATGTGAGTATGGAGACAGAAAACATGCCATAATTAATCACTCACATATTATTTTAGCACACTCTTCCGGAGAATCAACACGACATGGCACCTGCATTATGTAACAAGTATTGTTTAGGTCAATGTAACAAGTATATGTATCAGCATATATCAAAAATAGGAGTGATTCGTTTAAAATCTTCTTCGAGCATTATGTGAAATTTCTGAGAAGTTCTTACATAATCCGTGTCCACTGGAAAAGTACCCCATGTTCCAAACAGAGCCTAAGTGCATATGCAGGCATTTCCGTGTTGTAAAACGGAAGGATAGTGCCAGATAGTTACAGACACTACATTATTCAGGTGTTTGCAACAATGCAACTTGCAAGAGGTCATGTTGAATAGCTAAGAAAAATTATGAAATGAGGACAAAATCCCCTTCAGAACAACGCATAGAAGCGCCGGAAAATCCTGCTAATCTCAGTTAAATATAAAAGAGAATCCAGGCTTAATAGTTTGCTTAGAGCTTACTGCTAGGATATATGGCACGAGCTTTATTTATCAATGCAGCTCAAAGAGAAAAGACAAATACATGAAATATTTGAAAGGTTGTGTGTGTGTTTCTGACAACAAAAGGTTGTGTGTTAAAAGCTTCAAGCTAGCTCAAAGCAGGAAAAAATATTTTTCCTCGAACACACAAAAGAGTTGAGGAAGAAAGCAGAAAAGATCTGTAAAGCAGTCTCTAAAGGTGCAGTCCTTGGTGAAACCAAAACATCCATGCATTTATTTATTTATTATTTTGGAATGATGAACAATTACAGTTTTTCTCAAATATACAGAATACAATTACAGTTTTTTGGAAAATCTAGAGTGAGTTGAATCATGTGTTTCAAATTAAGCTAATATATCAATGATTCAGATGAAAACATTTGGATCTTTCAACTGTCCAGCAAAAGTTGCATACTAACCAAAAAAATATCTTACAGATGAAAAATTATTTTACCTGATATCCGCTAATCTCCGTGAAGAAAGCAGAAAATTCATTGGTCCTGTAAGCAGCAACAGTGACTCCTTGAGTTTCCTGTCATCCCATAAGTGAAGAAAATCAAACTAAACATGAAAACAATATTGTATCATGAACAGTATATAGCTATCATATTAAGGACCACCTTACTGGCTAACTTCTCGAGTGCCGAGCAAGAGAGCATTTCTGTGAAACTTTGATCAGAAAAACATGATCTCAGGTTATTCAGTATAAACATGAAACAAAGGATCGCTCTGAAATACCAAACGCTAGTAAGTTCCGAATCCTGCCGTTTGGTTACTTCTCAATTGAGTTAATAAGTACTAAACAAGAAAAGAGGGAAATGGTTCCAAGGTAACAGTGCTCTTTTTTTCTTGAATTAAGATATTGGCGAATGGTGACAAAAGTTGCATGTGAACTCATCTAATTTTTGCAGCAAGTCATTATCAGTTCTTCTGTTCCTACTTTCTTATCCTGCTAGTTTGCAAAATGATGATTTTATTTAATTATTCAAGAACTGCTACATGCGCAGTCATCCACAAGATCTGATCCTACTCGGCCCACATATAGCATCTTAACAGCTAAAGAGGAAAACAATTCACAGATCAATCGGTTATTCACTGAAGAATGCAGAGTGCAACTGTACCAGGTATTCAAGTGTCCTAGGTATGTCTAAAATGGACTTCACACCCGCTGATATAACAACCATTGGAGTCCTTCCAAGTTCAGTCAAGTCTGAGGAGATGTCCATAGCTGCATCAAAATGGTGAGCACATCAATCAGTGTGCAACTTTAAAAAGCTTTTCCAAAACCATCAATACAACTAATATGATTGGCAAGTCCATATGCGGATGAATTTAAAAGTGTATTCTCCGTAATATGCTTCAGAAATCAGAAAAGAACGAGATAGTAATTGATAAACTTGCATTTTCAGAGTTTACATGCATTAATCTACAGATTAAAAGCATCAATATCCTAAATGACCTAGAAGAGACTGAAAGAATCAGAGCACACATCCAGTGATATACTTCCTGCCCGAGTGTCATGCATACAACAACATAAAGACTCCTTACACAAGTGGAAGATGCTTACTTTGCTCGCCGTGTCTATGCACACCTCCTATGCCCCCAGTTACAAAATTCGGTATGCCAACCTGAATTCATTGAGAGCCACACTTATATGGACATAAATAGTTGGTACTAACTAAAAGGAATGAACAACCGTTGCCACCGGATGCAACCTGTCAATAAGGAAACAAGAGATTATGGATGGCGACAATGGCAGATACATGACTATATGACTAAAAGATGCTTAAATAGGGAACCCAAGTTTAGCTGCCGTAACTCAGTTGTCTTGTGTTTAGGATCTCCATTGCTGCTATATTGGCAACATGGATGGGGGGACACGGACCTGAGATTTTTTTTTTCAAAAAAAAGTGTACTCACCACATGCACAATATCCCTTCTGGCCATCTTCTGGAACTGTCTTCCAGTAATGGCCAGCCTCTTTAATTGCTCACCGCTAAGGCCTATTATCGTGCAGGCAATGTGCAAACAACATAGTGATTATTAGTAAAAGGGGGCCAGTATGTCAATTTTCCGAGTAGTCAAGCGAAGCAACATTGACAGACAGGCGCAACAAATTGAAGGGGAGCAGCTGGAAAGCGGAGAGAAACTGACCAACATGGGAAGGCGGCGGCTCGGGGAGGAGGCGAGGTGGCGGTGGCGCAGAGAGGACGCGAGGTGGTGGCGGCGCGGTAGGGATCGAGGGGCTGGTGCGAGGGAGGAGATAGGGGGACTCACCGGCAATTAAGTATCAATTCATGTCAAAAGCTACCAATTCATGCAGGTAGTACATACTGCCAATAAATCATCTATGATTCATTGCTCAATTACACATAGGCATGGCATTCTCATAGATCAAGAAATTTCTGCACAATTGACTATTTGAAAAGTTTAAAGAATGAGAAAGCTCAAATAAACATATATGTTTAGCAGACAACCAACAGTATATATATTTGAGACATTTTTAATAGATATGAAGATTCCACCTAGGAAGTTAGCAGATTGTCCAAAATTCATTGGGACCTCCAATTAGGTGTCATACTGATAAAATATTTGGCACACATTTTGCACAAACTGAATCATACATGAATCACAAGCAGGGCAGCACACCGGCGGCGGAGGTGCAGAGGAAGTGGCGAAGAGCAGGGGAAGCAGCGAAGAGCAGGGGAAGCGGTGCGGCCCCATCGAGCTCGAACTCCTCCCTGGCAGCATCCGAATCTCGACGCCCTCGCCGTCCTCCTTGAGGAAGATGAAGGCCCTCGCCATTCTCGGGCACGAATTCGAGGTCCGCGCCGCTGAGCTCCTCCCCTCCTCCCCGTGGCCGGTCATGCCTCGATCTGCGCATGGAGACGACGAGCGACGGCGGATCCGTCCGTGCCTCTGCGCCACCAGGCTATCCTCCCCTTCTTCTCCGGCACAGTGGTGGACGGCGGCGGCGGGTTCCACGACGGCTCCCTGTCGTCGAAGATGCTCGCGCCTTGGAACCCTAGCCGGGAGGGGAGATTGAGCGATTGGCTATGAGGGGCAGAGGGCAGGGGAAAAATTGGAATGCGTGGTGGGAGGCGGACGCATGGGGGTGGAGGGCGGACGCACCAGAGGCGGACCCGTGGGGTGAAGGCGCGGCACGGGGTGAAGGCGCGGAGGTGGACGGGCAAAGGTGAACCGATGGAATTTGCTTGGTTTTCCACTCTTTTTTTAAGTATTAAGATCAAATGCGCCCGCGCGTGCGTTCTTCTGCGCGAAATAAGTTCTTTTTACTTCAAAAAAAGGGGGGAATGCTGGTCATGCATGTAACCATAATAAAAATTTACTTGTCACACACATTGAAATTCAAGTATCATTCCAATATGCATACATGAATAAAACAAACTGTCATGTTATACTTAAAATTTCAAATAAGATGTCACATGAACACAAGATCTACACTAAGCTAACACATTTTGAAAGGTGAAGAATGACGGGAAATCAAAAGATTTAGTTTCAACCATAGCTTTTTCTCTTTGTACAGATAAAGAATGAGGCATCACAACTTAACCCCCTCCGTTCCATTCCATTGAAATGCTTCTTGTCTTCTAATTGACACAAGCTAATTGAATGTAACAGGGAATATGACAAGACAATTGGTAAATTTATTAAGAAAAAACATATCATGAACTCAGACGTAGCTACTCATCATGCTAATTTCAGTTTCATGCTAATTTAATTTCAAACAATGACTAATTAAATGCTTCTATGTTTAAACATAAATGTGTTGTTATCTCTATTTAAGAAAGGACGAGTTTCCGGCACAAAAGTCGAATAGCCTATCATGAAATTAATGTTCATCGAATACAGTGATCAAAATGTGTTTATTCCGTTCGAGATAAACAAAGGTCCACCCGAACGATCCAATCAAATCGAAGCTCCAGGTTGTAGTAAAGTCCGTGCAAGAACATTTGATCCTCTCGCTAGTTAGCTTGTACATGAGATTCCAACCATGGACACCACCATTCTTAACATAACGTGTGCCGGTTACAACATCGGCACCGGCTTTCCTTTTGCTTCCTGGTTAAAGAAAGAACATGATTAAAAAATAAACATTCTTCTAGGCTAGTAGCCTCACTGAACGGCCCAAAGTGGCCAACTATTGGATTCCAAGTCTGTGGTACTGCTATTTTTTTGTATATAATGATACTTTTCAGATCAATTAGATTGAAAAATTTAATAACCCTTATCCCTTCAGAGACAAGATTCTTACCTAATAATTGGCAAGTACTTTGGCTGTTCAGAGTGGAAAAAAAGTTAGCAAGCTAGGAAGAAAAATATTCTGAACAGAAAAAAGTAAGAGGTGAAGGTTTATACATGGTGAGATAGGTCCGCATCCATAATAACAACAAATTCCCCTGAGACATACTTTAATCCATGTAAATACGTGGTACCTAGATATTTAAAGTAACTGGCATTCCGTCAGGCCAAAGACAATGCATTAAGCCATGGTACGAAATTGTAAAACAAATTGAGACCACAGATACAAACGAGATACAAGCCGAGCGGTAGCCGTATTTTTGAAGATACTTACAACACGATCTTCACTATATACTTGCTGCAATTGTTTTACAATGTCTTGAGTTCCATCTGGACTACCATCATCCACAATAATGATCTCAAAGTTCACATCCCTGAGATTAAAAACTTTGAACTAAGGTTTTATGATATGCAAGAATTTGGCAACATATTATATGAAAATGTAACAATTATTTTCGTTTCACGAAAGCAACACACTTCCGGTAAACAATGGAACCTAAATAATGCCGATGTGATGCATGATGGCATTCAAAGATGGCTATACTAAGAACAGAGATACAGAACGCCAAGACTTGCAATACCAGTGCATTAGTAGAGCTTCTCATGACCTATGATTGCATTAGTCTAATCAAAATAATGTTTTTAAACATAATCATCATGCACATGGCTGCCTCACTATTGCTGTCAAATTGACACAGTAGTGTCCTTCAAACATATAATGGATCGAATCAGTAACATACAAAAGAAAAGAAAAAAGGATAAACTAATTAAAATGAGCACAAAAGTTAAAACTCAAAAAAAGGCCACTGATTGGGAAACCAAGAAAACCAGATTAATATTTTAGTTGAACAAAAATGATCATAACATTTAGAAAAAGTTAGACAATGAAAAAATGGCAACATACAGAGGATTTAGATCCCCTTCTCTAGTTGTTTTTTGTTGCACATTATAGGAAAAAGAAAAGCAAGGGTTGCACAAAAAATTGAACCAAAAACATGTTGCTACTGAAATATGAAAAAATGAATTATAGTACACCATATGCTATGATGACTAACAAGAGGGATGCTAGAAATTATACAAAAATAGAAAATAGAAAAGATTTTATAAAGTTGTTAAATCATACTACCGGAATGATAATTTTCCATGCTAAATGGCCTACAAATGCTTCACCCTGTGATCCTAAATTGCTTCATCATATCCTATGTTGTTTCCTATCTACAATTGCCGATAAGTAACTTGTGTTCCCGATGTCCTATGCTAAGAATAACACATCAGAGAAAAATAACATATGATCAATGTTGACAAACTGATATGCTTCATTAAAAAAACTCTAGCACACCATATACATCGCCAATCAGACACGAGCAGTAGAAATTTTTTCGTTATATTGCAGTGCTGCATGCAAATGGATTATTCATAATAAAAATTTCGAGCATAAATAATGAATGATAAACAAAAGATTAACCATGGATGCTACGAATAATGTAAATAAAAAGTGATAAGCTGTGAGATTACTAAATTTATAAAACACAGTTAAAACTTGCTTAATTGATATGCTAAATTTCTATATTTTGTGACATATATGCTTAATCGTAATACCTAACTTTCTTCCATAATAGCCTATGATAATGAGCTACTGCGAAAATGACACACATAAAAGATTGCCAAACATGCTATATAATACCCTAACCTATAGAGATACATGCTCAAATTATAGATCATACTACCCCTACAGAAAAAATAAAATGTTTCGCCACTTAGACGAAGAAACAAAAAAAGCGATGAACTATAACATTCTTAATTTATAGATCATACTACCACCAAAATGCTTATCCAGGATGCTCAATTTTTATATAGCATTGCATACAACACCTCATCGTGGGGCCTAGAAAAAATGCTACATCGTATCATCTGTTAAACGCATGTGAGATTAGTAAAGATGCGGCACACGCCATGTAGATACGCATGAAAATACTAATTACCGGTGAGCTATTGAAGGTGGTATGGGGAGAAAAAAGTGGATGCCCACCTTGTTTCATGAACCTTGGACACCCCCTCCCCCCGAATCTTTTCCCACCGTACCCCGGCGAGTCCGGAATCTTCTTCCACCCCTAACGGTATGACAAAGAATTAGCAATAAAAAAATCGGACGATCAAAGTCCCCAAAATCGATGAAACGAACGGGATTCAACGGACTAAACCTCACTTTCGTGTTTGGGTAGCCTTGCACTCTCCACCGGGGCCGATTGAAATGGATGCGGGAGGGGCACCTTCGCCGCGCGAGCTCGCCGACCGCCGCCACCGGGGGGCGCGGCCGCGCGAGCCTCCGCGATAGGGGTCGCCGCAAGCTCCCACCGGGGATGAGGTCGAGCGCGCCTCCCAGGGGGTCCGTCACCGCCGCCGACGCCTGGGCCGAGGGGACGGAGGTAGATCATGACAGTGGCGGCGGCGGGGAGCGGGGGAGACATGAGTGCGGCGCGGTCGGGGGAGGAGGCGTGCTTGGAGCAGAGAAGGGGCGCGGTAGGGTTTGGGGAGCGGCGGCGCCGACGCGGGATGGAAGGGTTTGGGGAGCGTCGGCGCCTGCGCAGGATGGAGCGGATCGGGGGAGGAGGCGTACCGATGCGGAGGGGCAACCGGGAAGGGGGCGCGGTCGAGGGTTTGGGGAGCGGCGGCGCCGACACCGGCTTTCTCGCGCGTTGCGAAGGGGAGGGCGATGCGTTTTTTTTCTTTTCTCGTGCTATTGGATCGGCCGTCGGCGGATGCGTGTGGGACCAGCCAAATGACATAGCCATGGTTGCAATCAACACAAAGCAAAAAATGCTTCCATAGTTCTCCGGGAAGAAAAAAATGAAGCCGTCATCGGGGAAAAAATACCATACAAATCACATCTATCGGTTTGCTAAATAGTTCTTAATCATAGAAAGGGGGTCGGCGGTAAGCAACACAAACAATGTGTTAGTCAATATTGAGATAAGCTCTGAGTAACACACAAGAGAACTGCTTGCATTTTTTCTGTCGAAGGCAAAAGAATGTATAAGCTTTATAAGATGCCAAATATTGGCTTGCAACATACTATGATTTTGTATTAGACGTGATTTGCAGTAGAGTAGTGTCTAGTTTGTTCGTTATTTCTACATCCACTGCCTTGCGTTTGTAAGCTGGTCTTTGCTACCCATCTAATTTCTTGTTAGTCTCCATCTCTTGTTCTCTTATAGTTGGAAAATAATGGAGGAGGGCACATGCTAAACGCATATAATTTTTGGAACGAAATGGTTCAAAGGAAATTAGGTAGGACATTGTCAACGTGACCATTCTTACATTACTGCGATCCGCCTCTTTGGATTAGGATTATTACTACTACAAACAACTCCGCTTCACTTGCGGGCGCGGACAACAAGATCGACGAAGCGGCGAGTCCGTGGATCCGCACCGAACGGCGTCGGAGCCGGCCGGAGCCGGATCAAGTCGCAGCCCCGGTCAAGCAAGGCACCCACGAGCACCGCACGTCGGTCACAAGAGCACGCCCGCACGACGCCGCGGCCGCGCCGCGTGACGCGACAAGATCCGAAAGCCGCGGGCGGCCACCGAGGGAAGAAATCGAGGAGGGAGCGGAGCGCTCGCTCGCGTGTGCGCACGCACGCTCGCGGCGGTTGGCGCGTACCGGATCCCGTCGCGTCGAGCCTCCCCCGCCGGCGAGAGCGGCGTGGGCCGGACTCTTGGCGCGCGGTTGCCGGTCCCCCGCGCGATCGGATGAGGCGGCGACAGCTTCTCGGACCGGCGGCGGCCGTCGTTCAAGCGCCGGTGGCAGCAGCGACCGTGGTGGGTGGGTGCGCCTCGCGCTCTCCCTCCTCCTCGCCCTCGCCCTGCGTCCTCCTACTCGCCGTCCTCCTCGGCTCTCCCGAGACCGGCGTCAATGGGATTGGAATCTAGGGTTAGGAGAGGGTGGGGCAAGGGTTTCTTGTATCGGGTTTTTTTTTTGAGCGGAGGAACACGGGGAGGGGTGGAGGCGCAGTGCGGAGGGGAAGACACGGTGCGGAGGGCGGTGAAGCCAAGGAGCGGAGGATTTTTTACGTACCAAGTTTGTTCTCCACTTCATTCTTTTTAGTAGTAGAGATAGAGAGGGTCGTCGACGGCGATGGGCGCCGGCTATTCCTCTAGTGGACCTATGTGTAATTTTCTTTTCTTTAAGGAGTACCCGGTCAATTGCATACATTGTTAATGAGTTGTTTGTACGAATGGGCCGTGGCAACATTTCGGCCTTGTTTTAAAAAGGCCCGGGTTCCCACCCAGCCATCCCGGTCCGAGAGCCCAAGAACGGATTTCCCGACAAGGTCCTCTTCCGTCGCCGTCGGCTCGTCACCGCCGCCGCGCCGCCTCCCTCCCTCCCTCCCTTCCTCCATTCGAGAGACCTCCCTCAGCAGCAACAGTCCACTCATGGAGACCGCGTCCTTCCCCGCAGACTCCCTCTTCCACGGCGCCGCCGACGCCGACGCCGACGCCGACGACCGATGTATGCCCAGCAGATCAACCCTCACCCCCTCACCGCTTTCCCCTCCGCTCTTCTCCCCCGCCTCCCTCTTCCACGGCGCCGACGACAGCGACGACGACCGAGGTATGGCCAGCAGCAAATCAACCCCACCCCCCCTCCCCTCGTCGCCTCCCCCCTCCGCGTGCTCCTAACGGCCGGTTCTGTCTCTCCCCCGTGCGCTTTGAAGATGAGATGCAGGTCGACTCCGAGGGGGAGAAGAAGCAAGCGTTGGAGTATGTGGAGAGAGCGCACGAGTTCCCTGGCGTGGTAAGGTTCCGTGACTCCGCCGTGTAGCTTCGCGTCTGTAGAATCGATGCTTCTCTGGAATCGGGATGCTAGGCCCGTAGTCTGAAGTCTGCACTATCATTTAAGATCCCTCGCTTTATACGGGGGTCCAATCTGGATGCTCCGATTAGCTTGGGTGAACAAATAATCAAATAGAGTAATGCATGGATGATATATGGATAGAACGAACCCTTCGGATTTCATTTGGCTCTGTGTTTTCTGGGGATTGTTGGGGTTCTGGGCAAGATACGTCCACTGGAGAACTGACTGTCATAGTATCCATAAAGCAGTAACTATGATCCAGTTCAGTGACCCTCTACTGGTTATTTTTTTTAAAAAAAAGATGGCTAAGCTTCTACTCATGAGAGTTGTTGCTTCAAACTAAGCAAAGTAGATTAGTGGGTCATAAATAAAATGGTGGTTAATTTAGTACCAGGCATAAATATTGTCTTGATCTTATATGGACCGAGAGGGGATTTTTTTGGTTTTTACATCATTTTTTGCACATTTTATTCTGTTTATCCCAATTGATTCTTCATATTGCGTGGACAACTCTGCATGCATTTGAAGACCGTACGGATGTGTTGCTAAGGCAATTTACCATGCATTGTAGTTTATGTTGCTGCATCTGCATCACAAAATCGACATGATTAATAATTGAAGAGATGTACTGACTAGCTATTTCTGTTCTTTATTGAAGTCTACTCGTTCTGCAATCTATTCTTCGGCAAGATTAAGGCTACATGAGTTTATTGATTTCAATTTTGTTTGTTATTGCAATTCGCCAAGTGGTACTAATCGTTGTAGCTCACTGCTAACACCACCACTAAGTAATTTGTGTATTGTATTTTGGCTAATCTGTTATACAGAGAAGCGTTCTCCAATTTCATATTTATCTTTTTGTTCACATTTCAAAAAAATGACATACAGAAACTGAGCGTAAGGGAATTCTCAGCTCATGAACTCAACGCAAACTTGCTTTGGCCTGGGACACAATTTTTTGCCACATGGCTGGTTAAGAACCAGTCAATTTTGGATGGACAGCGGGTCCTGGAATTGGGAAGGTATGTATGCCATGCTTCTTTGTTTTGTGGTTATATTCAATGTAAGGGTGGGCTCGAAAATAATTCAGGATGTCGATATTACCCCCTGTCACAATTTTTTCTTGCTTTCTTTTCGCACTAAGGCGTGCACTGCGCTTTCATCAAGCCACCAGGACTAATCACTGTTTACCTTATCAAGCAATCAGAAATTAGTAGTCCTGAACAGTTGGTTACTTGGTTGGACTATGTTATAGCGGGTCTTTTTTATGCTATTGTAATAATGATTTGGTGCTGTAGTAAACAAAAGCTTTGTTTTTTATCTCCTTAGTTGAATGTGGTCACAAGAACATGATATTTTTTGTACAGCTTGTCTATGTTGCTCATTAGTTCCCCTTACAATACTTAGTGGGACGGGAACTCTGGCGATCTTTCTGAGGAAGTCATTTGGGGTGGATATCACAACCTCTGATTATGACGACAAGGAGATTGAAGATAATATAGCTTATAACTGCAGAGCTAATAACTTGGATGTGCTACCTCATATCAGACGTGAGTTTCCTGACCGTCCCAAATAAAAGCTATGCATTTGTAGAATTGTAGTATTTCCCTTTCCCAAATATGCCCTTTAGGTGCAAGGTGGATGCACTGCTTAAAAGTTGATAACTGTTCTTGATGCTTCTTTGTTCTTTTTAACCCTCAGACACATGGGGAGATCCATTTCCAGTTTCCAGACCAGATTGGGACATTGTTATTGCTAGTGATATTCTACTCTGTAAGTGTATATCTTAGGACTCCCATCTCCTAATCCTGCTTATCGTGGGTCAAATGCCCTAACATGCTACCTCTGCTTGTGTTGCATTCAGATGTCAAACAGTATGACAACCTGGTAAAGACAGTGTCCTTTCTTTTAAAAGAATACAAGAAGACAAGTGAGAAAGCAGGCTGCACCACCATCACAGACAAATCAGGTAGCTACTCGAAATTTCACTTGTTTCAGCTCACCTGATACGCGAGAATATCTTGAGCTTATGTTTTCCGTTGATCGGCAGGAACACAAGTACCTGCCAGATCTCCTATGTTTCTGATGAGCTGGCGCAGAAGAATCGGCAAGGACGTCCAATCGATTTTCTTTACAGGATGTGAGAAGGCGGGCCTCGAAGTGCATCATTTGGGCGAACGTGTGTACCTCATCAGGCTTTAAGAGCTGAAAAATTGAGGAACGACATGCACTCCCCGTTAAGTTTCATACAAATGGCACCGGGGAAATGCCTGGCTGGACGCTGGACAGTGTTAGGAAAGAAAGCGTGTTGGATTTTGAGGTGGTTTTGGTAGCGAAATTTTGCCCAGTTTTGTCTCCCCTTATTAAGATTGTTCTTTTAATGCCCTCGAGGAATCTCCCCTTGTGCTGATTCTTGTTGCACTCTATTAGGATTTTCCATTTTTCCATACTGTTGTTGTATTTTGCAACTGTTGAGAAGCAAGATGTACGGAGAGCTATTCAACTCATGTTTTGGTGTCCCCCCCGTTCTTGGCTGGATGAGAAAGAGTGCGTTGATTCGGTGCCTTTTGGTGTTTCTGAAATGCGATGCATGTATGGGCAGCCATTGCTGAGACTCTGAATGCAACAACAGCTTCTTCATTCCAACCTGAAAAATTGATGGGCATAATACTACCACCTTCTTACGAACAAAGGCTGGCAGCCAGAGTCGCCACGCGGTTGCGTGCTTTACACGTACGAAAAGCTCCTTGATATATGCAGCTTATATACATACCTCGAGCCTAAACTACATACCTACACAGTAGAAACGTTAACATTCGGCCTATATACATACATACCTCAAAGCCTAAACTACAAACACAACACAAAGACGTACACACGGTACATATATACACGCAGTCACACAGAGGTCACGTAGTGGCACGAGGACGCACGTGTGTGCACCGGCCGCGAGCCCGGAGGACGACGATGTATACGCGCTAATACTACTAGGTACGTGACGATCCGGCCGGGCGGCGTGCAACAACGTTTTGGACTAGGTTTGAGTCAAACATTGGAAATATAAATCATGGATACCTTTTAAGTCATTGAGTTTGAAAATGTGAAAATCATATAAAAAGATTTTTTCTTGAAAATTACTTTCATAAGAATATACATATGTTAACTTTTTAATAAATATTTTTATTAAAAAAAAGTCGAAGTTGTGCTTTGGTGACCGTGTCGCTGTCCTAAATGACTTGTAATACGGAACCGGAGGGAGTACACACGCGATCATCGATCATTTCACATGCACGTCGTGCGTACCCAGGGACGGAGGCAGCGAGGGGGGCGGAGGGGGCTCCAGCCCCCCTACTGCCTGCGTAATAAAGCAACTCTTCTTCAGTTTTCTTTGAAATTTTCTACTATAAATGAGTGTTTATGGGTAGAAGAAGGTGTTCATACCCTTGCTTGCACAACAATGGAGCCCTCTTTCGCTCTCCTCTAAAATTTTTTGCTATAAATGAAATTTTTCTAGTGTCTAGAAGTGGAAGAAGGTGTTCAGCCTCCCCTACATCTGAATCCTAGATCCGTCACTGTGCGTACCAGCCGTGGGTCGTGCTGGAGGTATCTGGCGGCGGCGGCGGCGAGGGGGAAGAACAAGCCCACCGCCTCCAGGGGCGGACCCGCGTCGAAGCAGTGAGGGCACATATGCCCTCGCTCAAAGTTTACAAGTTAAGCTAAGCAACAAAATTTCACCCTTGTATCTTCCAAAAATTAGGCCTGTTGTTTTTATCCACTGTCCACATTCAAATCCACACCCATCTCAAATGGGGAGGGTATGGGTAGAAAATAATTATCCATTGAAGAAATGGGTAGGGTAGGTGTGGGGTTGGTACAAATAATCCATTGGGTATGTATATAATTTAGTACAAAGCTAATTATCCATTGGGTATGGGTGGGATTGTGGAGGGTATAAGCAAGAGTGGATTTATCCATACCCTCCCCAATGGCAGACTTACCAAAAATTCAGAGGTGCCCTCCCTCAGATTTCGGGGCAAGGCGAGGTCCGCCCCTGACCGCCTCGATCGCGCGTCCCCTATAAAATTTGCAATAAATGTAATTGAGAATTCAAATGCTCGATCTGCCTCTCTCTCCTCGGGTCTCCCAGCACCCTCATGAAGCGAAACGCTATGTTGCTGCCTGGCTGGCTGGCTGGCTCTCGAGTCGAGTCTCGATCGAGCATGCAGGCACACAGCAGCACACGGCTGCCTGTCCGATCATGGGACACGCGTCGTCCCCCGGAGTCGCCAGTGAGCGCACGCGTGACGCGTGCATGCAAAGCAATGTTGCAAACGAAACGCTCCTCCGATCTTGACTTTTGTTCGCAATACAGACAGCGGCGCCAGGCAGATTTTCCCGTAGCAGGCCGAGATACGGGCCAATTTAACCTCGGCCTGAACGTTTCAGATGGGCCTGGCCCATACAAGACGGCAGAGAAGACCTCATACTATTTTTTTTGTTTTTTTTATTAATCTCCCTTTTCGATACGCGCGATTGCCTTCTTCTTTTTTGTTAATGCCTTCTTTTTTTGATAGGAGTACGCGATTGGCCTTGTACCAGCAGTTCATGGAAGATTCGCCATGTTCCCATCGATCTACCACTCATCAGCAGGACGAAATTTCTGGGGGCAGGACGAAAGGAAGAGGAGAGGAGAGGAGAGGAGACCGATGGAGGAGGAAGATGCCATGGGATGATGCCGTACAAATACCCCGGAGAAGGCTTCTTCGCAGGCGCCGAGGGGAAGACGACGGGGACCCACGAGGCGAATATCCTCCGGCCGGCCCCACCCGACAGCGACCCCACGCCCAATCATCCGTCCCGGTCCCCTCCAACCTCCTCCACTTGCCTCCTCCTCCCCCTCCTCTTCTTCTTCTTCCATTCCATCTCGCCGTCCTCTTCCTTCCTCCCCTCCCCACCCACCCGTCGCGGGCGAACCCCCCCGAAACATTCCTCCTCCTGCTCCACTACCCCCACCCGAGGAGAGCGAGAGCGAGAGGGTGCGAGGGGTGAGAAAGAGGTGGGAATCCATTTATCTGATAGGGAATCCGTGACCGGGGGATGAAGTTCGGGAAGGATTTCCGGAACCACCTGGAGGAGACGCTGCCGGCGTGGAGGGACAAGTACCTCGCCTACAAGGCCCTCAAGAAGCTCATCAAGAACCTGCGGCCCGCCGAGCCCCCACTCCCTCCTCCGCCGCCGCCCGCCGCCGAGGGGCCCGGGGGTGGGGCCGCCGCCCAGGGGAACGTCGCGCTGGGGAACTGGTTCGCCAGGATCCTCGACATGGAGCTCCACAAGCTCAACGAGTTCTACATGGAGAGGGAGGAGTGGTACGTCATCCGCCTCCAGGTGCGCGCCGCCCCTTCTCCTCGCCCCCCCCCCCCCCCCCCCACCCATCTCGGCGATCCTGGTCGATGCTTGCGCTCGCGCCCGATTCAGGACCACTCAGCTGATGTTGGAGTGATTCCTGATCCCCAAGATCTATTGGTTGGTCCCGCCCTGTGCAGTCGGGTTATATTCGGGTGGTTAATTCATGGGCAGGAGTTTAACAAAATGCTACTAGTACATATGATGTTTAAGTATGTTCTCGGTCGTTTTGAATTCAACTAATGGTAAGGACCATGTATCAAATAAATATAAGAGTATCGTGCCTTAAATCCTTGCCTTTTCTATTGGCCAGATCATGATTAATTGTGGTTAGCAATTTGCCTTTACTCTAATTTTGATAGCTTCAATATTTATGTCTTTTGTTGATTGACTTCGGTCTGGACAAAAGCCGTTCCGAAATGTAAGAAGCTTTACTGCTGTGTGTTGCTGTATGTGATTTAATTTTGTGGATTTAACAATTGTGTTTGAACAGTAAAGTGGACTGAACAATCAAATTTTGGTTTACTAGAATAACTGGATTATGATCATGATTAATCAAATCACATGCAATCAAAATTTTCTATTGGCCAGATCATGATTAACCAGATTTGTTGCGTAGATACCAAAATAGCCCCTTAACTGTGACCTTCATCCGAGCATGAGGAACTAAGTTTACTACGAGGAGCTGTTTAGTCATGTAGAGTTGTAGACAGCAACTGCACCTGGTGTTGCAAAATACTTGCACGAGGAGCTTTGCTTACATCCTTTTTTGGGGAGTTGATCATGCAAAGAAAGTGGGCATAGCTAGCTCTTCTATTTCCTCCAAAACTTGTGTGCTTGTGTACATTGAATGTTGGCGTGCCTAAATAGTCTCCTTATTTATTAGTTTGCTTGTCTTTGGCACTTCCTTGAATTGTGGCTGTTGTTCTAACCCTTGGCCACCTTGTTTCCCAAAGGTGCTCAAGGAGAGGATTGAGCGTGTCAAAGCTAAGAAGAACGATGCTTTTACATCCCGGAGTGAATTTACTGAAGAGATGTTAGAGATACGTAAGGATTTTGTGATTATACATGGTGAAATGATTCTTCTGCAGACCTATAGCTCCCTAAATTTTGCTGGTGAGCACCTTTAGACCAAGTTGGCTAATCTGCAGCATTCATGTAGTAATCTACCTTCCTGTGTCTTATATGCTGTAAATGCAGGACTAGTGAAGATACTGAAGAAGTATGACAAGAGAACAGGTGGTTTGCTCAGTCTGCCTTTCACTCAGCGTGTCCGTCACCAGCCATTTTTCACAACCGAACCTTTAACAAGGCTTGTTCGAGAATGTGAGGCAAATCTTGAACTCCTTTTCCCGGTCGAAGCAGAAGTTCTTGAGCCTAGTTCATCTTCAAATCTGGAACCGCATGACGGGGCTAAGCGTGATCCAACATCATCTGGTGATGTGGAAACCTCTGATGTGTACCGAAGCACACTAGCAGCAATGAAAGCGATACAGGGCCTTCGGAAAGCTAGCTCTACTTACAACCCACTGTCTCTGTCTAGGTTCTTCAATGGTGAGGATGGTGAAGCCTGTTCTGGTGCCATCACTTCTGAGAGTTCATTATCAGACTCCTCAACAGACTCCCAGATTCAGGATGCTGGAAAGGATGATAAAGAGGTGCAATCAAATTCAAGGGAGCAGAATGCTGCTCAAAGGGAACATAATGCAGTAGGCGAGCCACGTGATGAATAATCAGTTACATGCACTGTTCAATAACCGTTGATAAGTGTAAAATCTAATAATCTGGATGTTTAACCCTTCTTAAAGTGTGACATATGCAAGGATTTCCTGGTGGTTCTGTTTCCTTTTCGCCCCATTTTCTTTTTTAAGGTTGTAGTCATATTCACATTTTTCATGTTTTTTGTTGTGGTAACAGCATGTCATTTGCCATAAGAATCTGAAGTGTAGTGATACGTGAGTTTTGAAGCTGTAGACAGAATGCATGCAGTAAGTCATTAGCAGGCATTTTGGTTGACAATAGAGGTACTTCCTGATCAATTGTTTTTGTTTTGTTTTGTGAAGGCATCGAGGGTTGTATTTAACATTTTCTTCGTGTTACACCATGTCATAAGCGCCATTGAGTTTTGTATAAACAGAATGAAGCATTATAGACATTTTGGTAATGCACAAAGAAACTGCGAATTACCTCATCTGATTATTTACTCATCCGCAGAATAAGCTATATTAGGTACGACAGTAAGTTGCGAAATGTTCAATCAGAAAGAGTATTGAATTCTATAACTCTATTTTTCACTTCAGTTCACCTTGAGCTCACAACATTACAAAGTTAGTGAAGAGCGAGGTGCGAGGCCGTGTTGCAGCAGTTGCTAACATGAATAGGGCCCCTTCAATGGGGAAAAATCAGAACAAGTAATACATACATTTTTACAATGTTAACTATGCCAACCCTTCAACAAAAATCACGATTTCCCCCAAATGCAACCCCTACAAAGAGCCCCACGTCAAGCTGGATCATTGTTTTCTTACATCGGTGATTGCAGGAACCTTGGCTGGGTAGTTAGACAAATCCACATCTAGCAATTCCGTGAGGTCATAAAGCCCTCCAGGAGGATCGACTTTGTCCTTGATTGGGGTTGTCATTGTTTCTTCCTGATCTGCCTGGTTGGATGAGACACTTGATGTCACTGGACTATTTGAAGCTACCACAGTGATGCCAGCTAACTCTACACCCTGCCCGCTTGGCGCGGTGCTCCCTGAGGGATACTTTGTTTGTGCATTATCTCCCTCATTGTGATTGTAGAGCACATATTCGTTGTATGTAGGAGCAAACTGCATGAGAATAGGATTTGGTCAGACAAAAATAAATGTTACCATGACTTGGGTACCGGCATATGAAATGTCCTAGTTACCTGGTGAACAGTGTCATGGTAAAAATCATTGAATTTCAAAGCATGAAGGAGGCTTTCTCTGAATCCACCAGCTGGGCGGGCATTGGGACCTGCATATTCCTTGTAGGGGAAGGCAAATAAGTGCCCAATGGCTGCTATGAGCATCTCAACACACAATACAAAGTTCTGGAGATCAGCAGCCTTATCAGCATTCTTGATAAGTCGAGATTTTGCAGCAAGGAAAACCAGGACACCCTGCAAGAAAAGATTCAAATTATTGCAAGGACAGTCAATTACATACAAGTTTATGGAAGACATTGCAAACAGAAATATGGTTGTAGATTTACTTTAGTCAATAGGTGGCCCACTTATATACCGAGGAGAGGGAAAATACATATTGGAGTACTATATACTTTACCTGCCAATATGTGAGAAATACAACTGATTTGATCATTATGAATTTTGGGACAGGATTGTATGGACGAAGTAGATCCCTGCATGCCGCATAGAATAATGCAAGGGCATATAATGCCATTGAATATGAGATTGTATATATGATAGTTATGTACAGATAGGATTGGTTGACACTGAAGTTTCCATCCTTGTATTTCCCTTTTGCATAAAGTATGAAAGTGATAACAACCAAAATAGGCTTGAGAATCACAAACTGCAAACAGCCTTGTTTGCATCTTCGTATAAAACGCCTGTTCAAGACCACAAGATTTTTTTCAACAAGCGTTCACATAATCACAAAGATACAATATATAGTTCACAGAATTTAATCACTTGCTATGGTGCAAAATGACACATAAAGTATAAAAACTGTTAGGTCCCGTTTGGATCTTTTCATTTTGATGGAATTGGAATCTACTTAATGGAGTAGGCTATTTGTCTTGGAATATGCGATTCCACAACTTTCCAAAGTTTAGATATAAGCCTATCTTAAATTCATGGGGTGGGAGATGAAAATTGATTCTATAGATTCCCACACTATTTCTAATGTGCAACTAATAATTGACAAGGTGGACATACAATCTACTTAATGGAGTAGGCTATTTGTTCCAAAATAAAGCGAATGCTACAATTGAATTCAATTCCAAGGATCCAAACGGGGCCTTATGATAATTACTAATATGCGCCAAGAACACTTACGCACCCATCTAGAGGAATAGCTGGATAGCAACAAGTCATCAGAACCCACGACGGTTTCAGGGTGCGGCCACTCAAACTTACAACCACAGCACCAGGACCTCCCACCCATGCCAGGCAGAGTGAGAGGAAATTGTAGATGACCCAGGCATCATAGCTGAAAGAACATGAGATATGAATTTCAGAAGATGCTGGTTTGCAATTATTAGTTAAAAAACTACTGTAACAGCAGTGAAAAAGGCAATAGCACAAAGACAAACTCAGATTAACATAAAGACAAACAACACCTAAAGTCTGCCAAATTTTAAACCACTGCTTCAGTAAGAATCTAGCCCATAGTTTGACATATGAAGATGAGATTAGTACCGTATTAGAATAAATAAATTTACTACCAAATTATGACAAGTGAAGATCATCTTGAAATTTTACAAAGAGGAGATCGTTTGTTATCATTCATGTCGATGCTGTTAATAGGAACTAGGAAGATATTGAGAGTGGACAGAAGCATGAGTAATCTCCAACGCTTATGAATTTATGATGCCTACTCCTATGGGATAAGACTACACTTGTTTACATATTTGATAGAGATGATCAAAGAGCATCAACACAGTTGTAACATATTAATAGTACGGGAACTGAGCAGTTCAGACTTCAGATGCAGTGTATTATGTTGACACTGCATATGAATTGGATTATAGAAAGTTTCTGCTAGTTTTACCAACATTAGACACCATTAAACCCACATGGAACTAAAAGATTCAGACAGTGAGAAAAGCAGCTTGGGATGCAAGTAGGACTTACATCTCTCGGATAGAATTGAAATATATGGCATTATCAGGAAGGATAAGGGAAAGGAATGACATCACAGCATATACCTGCAGAACAGTGCACGCTATTGGGTTAATGGACCGAAATATGCAAACATATAAAGAGCACTTGTAAACATAATCCAAGGGACACAAGGGGTGGAATGCAATTAACATCCAAACTCAAAGTTCCAGGAGTTCTGCCACTTCGAATGGTGAAACCCAGAAATAATTTTCCTTCGCCCTTGGATGCACCTAAGTTCCTACTGTCTAGATAATGAACTCGCCTACTCGGGACAAAACAACCACAATCTCCAAAAATCTACGCCAATCAGGTGCGGTACAAGCAGGACCACTGTCACACCCGACTTTACAAGGAAAACCGAATGCATCTCACGTGTGCGCCAGGATCATTTTACACACACATGATAGACAAAACGAGTGTAATACCATTGCAGTAATAAATCGTTCATGAGTTAAACCAGTACGATATTCATTATTACAAGCAATACGTTCACGCAGGAACGATCTAGCGAAAAAGTAAATGGTAAGGGCGAGTATCCTAGGATCCTAGCCAAGATGAGTAGTAGCTTCAGCGGAGCCGTATCGGAGGGGGGGCTGTGGTATGATATGGCATAACTTCTTGAGGGAGTCGCTGTCCCGCCAGCTGTGCTTCCAGACGTGCAATCTTCACCTGAGCAGCCTGCAACTCCTCGTGATACCTGTTCATTTCAGTAGTTGCCCCCTCCAGATCTGTGTTCAAGGCAGCAGTCACACGTGCCAAGATGTCGATGCGATCATCACCTTCAGCTGGCACCACAGTCTCCTCTGTGCCACTCGCACGACGAGGCACAAGGCGATACTCCGAGTTGAACAGCCGTGCCCGCTTCGCATTGCAAATTGACCAGAGTACCCTCCTCGCTGCATCGTTCACTGCAGCAGCATCTGTGGAGAAATGGGCCGTGCTGTGGTGAGATGAGCGGTACCTCCAGCCATCTGTATCATTCAGGGGCATCCTTATGTAGACTCTGCTGGTGTAGTAGTCTCTCATCCCTGGCTCGCTGAAGTGCTTTGTCACGTAGAGGGGCTTCATGGTATAACACAGGTACTGTAGAACTTCCCGAAGAAGAATGCAAAACTGTACGTTCTCATCTTCAGTGGAGTGTTTGTGATACTCTGCTCCGTGATAGCGAGTGTCTTCGTGCTGGAGGCAGACGTTGATGGGGACATTGTGATTCCACCAGCGCCTGTGGCAAATGAGGAAGCACCCCCTGCACATGTTGATCCAGCGCTTGATGGTGAAGGTGGTGACCCGGACGATTCTAGTGATGACAATGGAGATGATGAAGGAGGTAACAATGCTAATGGAAACCCGGAGGAAGTTGAGGATGAAGACCCTCGCTATCACGGAGCAGAGTATCACAAACATTCCACTGAAGATGAGAACGGGCAATTTTGCATTCTTCTGCGGGAAGTTCTACAGTACCTGGGTTATACCATGAAGCCCCTCTACGTGACAAAGCACTTCAGCGAGCCAGGGATGAGAGACTACTACACAAGCAGAGTCTACATAAGGATGCCCCTGAATGATACAGATGGCTGGAGGTACCGCTCATCTCACCACAGCACGGCCCATTTCTCCACAGATGATGCTGCGGTGAACGATGCAGCGAGGAGGGCACTCTGGTCAATTTGCAATGCGAAGCGGGCACGACTGTTCAACTCGGAGTATTGCCATGTGCCTCGTCGTGCGAGTGGCACAGAGGAGACTGTGGTGCCAGCTGGAGGTGATGATCGCATCGACATCTTGGCACGTGTGACTGCTGCCTTGAACACAGATCTGGAGGGGGCAACTACTGAAATGAACAGGTATCACGAGGAGTTGCAGGCTGCTCAGGTGAAGATTGCACGTCTGGAAGCACAGACCGGCGGGACGGCGACTCCCTCAAGAAGTTATGCCATATCATACCACAGCCTCCCCTCCGATACGGCTCCGCTGAAGCTACTACTCATCTTGGCTAGGATCCTAGGATACTCGCCCTTACCATTTACTTTTTCGCTAGATCGTTCCTGCGTGAACGTATTGCTTGTAATAATGAATATCGTACTGGTTTAACTCATGAACGATTTATTACTGCAATGGTATTACACTCGTTTTGCCTATCATGTGTGTGTAAAATGATCCTGGCGCACACGTGAGATGCATTGGGTTTTCCTTGTAAAATCGGGTGTGACAACCACAATGAATTCTTTACATCAAAGCAAACCGCAGCAAAATCGCATAAAGCTCCATTACATGGTGGCTTGTGACCAACCACATTCTGATCAGCAGAACTACATAGGTGCAGCAAAGTTATTAGTGAGTACTTCAATTCCAATGGCAGCCTGACAGTCACGGGGAACCCGCCTGAGAAGACAAACACCTTGAAATTGAATACAGAACAAAGTCGCGTGAACAAACCGAATCGCATGGGCGAGCAACCAACAACCTGCAAACCCCACCTAACCCAGGTCCTTATCCCAGCAGCTATAATGACTGCGCCCGCGCCGTCGAATTCACACGAAACAAGAGAAGAAGAATAAGAAGAAGAAAAAACCCGAAGGCGGGCGACAGATCTGGCGCGGGGGGAGCTGAACGGAACAGAGAGGGTTAGGTATGAGCGCGCGGAACGGAGAGCGTTACCGGGACCATGAAGATCATGCGGACGATGAAGCGCTGGTAGATTGGCTCGGCGTAGTGGAGGAGGTGCCGGTAGATGTGCACGAGCGCGACCACGGTCGCCGCCGCGGCGCACACGAGCGCCGCGGCCGTGTACGCCGCCGACGCCCACTCCATCGCGGGGTGCCCCCCGACCCCGACCCCGACCCGAGGCGCCACCAGACCTCCTCCTCCCGGTCCCACCGCGGCGGCGGCTGGTCCAATCGGAGAGGGAGGCGAAGGAGAGAGAGAGAGAGAGCGAGCCCTCGGTGGCCGCGTCGCGTCGCTCTCTCTGATGGCCCGGGCTTGGTGCGGGTGGTTGGGTTGGGTTGGGGAGGAGGAAAGAAGAGAGAGGGAGGGGGTTAACAGTCAGCGTTAAGACCATCGGTTCTCGCGTCCAGATTTCTGGCTGCTTACAGCATAATCTTTTTTTTTTTGTCTATCAGCGGTTTGATTTGATTTTTTCCCCTCTGGAGATTTGGAGTGGTGGACCGGTGTTCGAGATGGCCGAGCGGGCCGAGGCACGGAGCTTCAAAATTGTTTCTGCTTTCTTCTCCTCTCGTCAAGCGTGGAATCGAATCGAATCGAAATCAAACCGTGGACCGGACGCGAGGGTGGATTTCGTGCGAGACGAAGCAATCTAGCTGTAATTCTGCACGAAATTTCTGCGGAATTGGCCGCCTCCGTACTCGAAGTAACGCGAGAAAATATACTATTTGATGTGTACCTGCAGGCTACAGCTCCTGGGGTGATGGATGGTTTCAGCCGACAGGTGAGTTTACGTCGACATCATCCGATCATTGGCTTTCGCAGCCTGCAACACTGATAGTGGTGGTTAGCGCTGCTGCATTAGCATCTGGCTGTTCGTTTTTTCTTTTTTGGGGCAAGGTAGCACTAGAATTGGCATGATCATGATCGATGGTGCTCATTCTTTTTTTTTCGTTTTGTGGTGCCATAGCAGTTTGTGCGGTTTGCAGCACTGTTCGGTTGGTGGCTTGGCGATCTTTGGTTTGTTACGAGAGAAATCTTCTTGGTGATTGCTTTGGTCATGGGTCTGTCATTGTGAGAGAAAATCTTTATTGCGGCCACGGGGTGATAAGCCAAGCGACCAAGGGCGTTGAAAGAGGCTTACATCGCGGTGGCAGTGACATTTTTTTCCCCACCGCCCCTTCCACAGTCACTCTGTGCATTTTTCGTTTAGTATATATACTAGCATCGTGGCCGTGCGTTGCTACGGGCAACACAAATTATTTCCCACAAGTATTAAAATGATTCATATGAGATGCATGTACAACATAATTCACATTGTAGAGCTAAACTGGTATCAACAAGAAACAATTTGCAGATCAACCATTCTATATTTGACCTTCATGTGCTCCCTAACCTCTATTACAGGAGCCCTTTGCCAAGGATACAACATTCCTTCCAGTGATATTCCATATCATCCAGTAGCCCTTTTAGTACCATATCAAGTAGATGAGACTGTATGGCATTAAGTGAGGCACATCTGGCTCATGTTTGACCTGCAAATAGGCAAACAATATTGATAGGAGTGGTTGGTTAGTGTGTTGGTGGGGGTAGGTTCAAAATGCTCTAATGCAAACTCAATAATTATGTCCAATTCAAACAAACCTCAATTGTATTTTATTCTGAAAAAAAGGTTATATGAGTTCTGAAATTTAACTTGTTGCTGTTCCAATGCCCCCATCACAATGAGGTTCAATTATTTTTCATTTTAGCGAGCAATCAGCTCTGCATTTTTCATGTGACAACAATACATTGACAGAAAAAAATTGCACTATTTCAAGTGCTACCCAAGTCATCTACTTGTCATATAGAAACAGAGCATGCTCATCACTAAAAAAAGAGAGGGGGAGTGGGGTTGATATTTAAGACTTCTGACCTCAGTTTGTGGTTGGTTTGAATTAATTCTTACAAAATCTATGCATCTCTTAATTTCTTAATAGTGAATAGTGAATGTGCTCAGATTATTGAAAATAGCGTTATGAATAATAGTAAAATAAATTCACCTGAGCACTATAGTGAATGTGGCCATAAGGAATGTTGTAGGCCTGATAATTGATCAGATATGGTATATCAAGTAGTACATGTCCATAAATGATGCCATCAAAAAATTCAGGTACTTTTTTTAAGAACAATTGTGACTCACCTTTAGTACGCAGGTTTGAAGAGTCAAGAGGCTGTAGCTTTGAAGAGTCAAATGATTTGCGTTGTTAAGTAGTTAATTTTGCCTACAATCTCGTTGTTCCACCAATGCAAATGCGTATGCAGTAGTGATCAATCCCTCAAACTGCTGGCACAACCAATCCATCACATACTCTACTCAGCTACTCACTACATTGAAAATTCTCCATTTTGCGTTCTCCCTACACAAAATGGTCGAAATGTAAGAACTAAGTAAATGCTTGAAAGTAATACTTCTGGTTAGGAACTTCTTGCATACATTAAAAACAAAGTAAGAGCAATCAACATGCCTACAAAGTAGGGAACAACAAAACAAGATTATTCATACAACTATGTAGTGACTAATCACTATTGAGTGACTTAAATGGAGAGAACCCATACCGTTTATGTCAATTTGAGTGGTTTGGCATTTCTACAAGCACTGGTGGGCAAGTCAGCTCCATTCATCCGCCACTCAATGCTGACCATAATGTGTGGATCAATTGTAGCTTTGAGTATCTTGCTGTTGCCCTGGGCACAGACACCCGTCCATGCCCCACATCATGACGCCTCCATCACCCAGTTCAGGCACATTACACTACAACAAGAGTACAAGATGACTTGATCCAATGAATTCAGGACTACATCAAACAAAATCGCCAAGTTTGACATGATCAGATTTTTTTCTACGAAGAGCTAACATCACCACCTGGGGCTCACCTTTCTCCATCAGTTCATGTTGTAGCTCTAACCAAATACTGCCATCACCTTTGGTCCTCTCCTTCCAGAGCCATAAATCCAGGTAGTATGAGTGCAACGTTGGTGCTATACAAAATCAACAAGCAGATCAAGAGTACGAGTGCAACATTGGTGTTGTACAAAATCATCAAGCAGATCAAGATCTAATATATAAGTTCTTTAATATTAAGACTGCATCATAAAGAAAATTGGTTTGTTATTTCTAGGAAAAGGAAAGCCAACACATGAAAGAAACATATAAACTAAAAGAAGGCTAGGTTACCAAACTGTTTATTCAAAAAAGTAGCTTTTAAGGTCTTGTTGCTTTATATATTGGCATATAGCCATTAGAAAAGGGAAATGTTATTGTTATCCCCACAAACATCACTAATTAACCATTATCAGTTGTTCCAAATATCCCTTCGGTTTTTAAGCTAATGCCATGAAGCCATAGTGATCTTAGATTACTACAGTTTTCAATGCATATAGGAAGTCTGCAGTTTTAAATATAAAAAACACCATCAAAATACCTCGATCACATTATTTGACTGGCCTGCACAATTAATTAGGAAATATCATTTTTTTCCTCAATTGGTGTAATAGCTGCCAATTTAGACTGAACAAAATGATCTATTCAAATTGGTGGATCGACAAGGGAAATACTTGACCTGTCCGCAGAGCTATGATCAGATGCAAGAGCTGTCATCAGAATCAGATGCATGTCATGTGCATGCCTAATTGTGTGACAGGATAAACTGTTCCAATCTTAAAAGGAAACTATACATGAAGAAAGAGAGGGCAATGGCAATAAACATCAGAGAACTACTCAAAGATTCAGCATGTAGTAGAACCTTCAAAAAGAATAATAATATATCTTCAGCAAACTGCAATGGTGATAGCATATATGTATATCGGAGATCAAAGCTAGTATTGTCTATATACAAGATCTTCTATCTGCAGGACACTCTAAACTCACATTCTTAGAAGCAAAGAGTAAGAAAATGAGACAGATCAACCTAAAATGAGTTGCCATACCTGAAGAGTAGTAACCTAACACTAATTTTGGGCTCCCAAATCTTCAACTTCCATTTGATTTTGGTCAGCGCTGGGTAAAACATCCTGTCAGGCAAACAACACATATTTGATGGATTGAGTTAATGAAACACGCACAAATAATTTGACAGTAGCCATGCTAAACAGATGAGATGGACAAAATCAGTAACACATCTGATTAGATTATTGCCTCCAAAAATCGCATTTGGAGGCGACATAAACATCCGTACAGTCAGATGTAGGGAGAGGGGGAGAGAGAGAGAGAGAGAGAGAAAGCCTTACCTGAACATCACCAAATCCATTCAAGCAGTTGGCGCTAGATCTGGTACGTGCTTGTTGATGCTTCGACAAAGCACGGTAATCGAGTGGATTTGAGGCCCGCGGCTTGGGACTCGACGGCGTGCTGCACTACGGTGCAGATTGAAGACAGCCAGCAGGCCCACCATACCTCCTCGCCTCTCCTACTCCGAGGTTGTGCCGTCCCGGATCTGGCTGCGTTGTGCGAGATAAGGCGACAGGCGGCCTGCGTTAGGACGACGGCTGTGGAGTCAGGGATGGCAAGCGGTGCCCGATTGTCGCCGATGGAGAGGTGCCGCCGGCCAGAGAGGCCCAGGGTTGAAGGATACGGACACGCCTTAGGGAGGAAGCAAGCATTAATGACGATGGCGACAATGGATTTGATTGGAGAGGAGGACGGACGGCAGCGGCGCAGGGACAACAGCAGGCGTGTGCGAGGGCGCGGTCTTGGAACAGGCGAGGGAAGGGGGTGTTTCCGGGCTTGGCGCAGGGAGGCCGAGAGGGTGGCGCACGAGGGGAGGGAGAGAGAAGAAGAGGGGCAGACGATTAGGGTTGGCGGTGGAAAAAATGGAGGGATCAGGGAGGAAGCGGACGGTGGAGGGGGACGCGCGCGGGTTGAGCGGAAGGCGGACGCGCCGGGCAGATTCACGACCGGAAAAAGTACGAACAAGTTTTTGTCTCCACTTCATACTTTTTAGTAGTAGAGATATGTTGGGAGAAGAGAATAGGAGACGGCCGGGTAAAGCCGATGAGCCGGTGACAGGAGCACTTTGGTCAGGTGTCGAAATGTGGCACCCGAAATTTGAACCTTATAATTGGTTTGATACCAAAACGCAATTGTCAAATGCCTTGATTTTTATTTTTCGGTAATGCTTCGTAGAATCGACGTCCGGAGCTAACAAGAAAAAATCGGACGCCCTCCCACCACTTTTTCGGCGCGGGTCCCACCACATCCTTATCCCTTCACGTCTCCACCTATCGGGCCACCACTCGATCCATTCATTCAATCGTCACCTCCTCCGTCCTCCCTTGCTCTCACCGGTCGTCGACGCCCAAAGCTCGCGGCGGCGCCACGCACCGCCCTCCCCCGCTCCGACACCGCGCCATCACCCGATCTCATCCGCCGCCGACGCCCGGGCGCGGCTCCCGCGGCGGATCCGGCCCGGCCGCCGCCGCGCGCGCCCGTGGTCGGGAGCGGTGCTCCCCCGCGGCCGGACGCGCGCGCCGCTCCCCCCACGGCGGAGGGCACGCCGGACGGGTCGCGCGCTCCTCCGCGGCCGGGGAGGGCGGCCGCCGCCGCGCGCGCGCCGGTGGTCGGGAGCGGTGCTCCCCCGCGGCCGGACGCGCGCGCCGCTCCCCCACGGACGGAGGGAAGGCCGGACGGCCGCGCGCTCCTCCGCGGCCGGGGAGGGCGGGGAGCGGTTGTAACGCCCGCGTTTTTAGCTATAAATAAATCACCCGCAAATCATGCGTATTTTCAAAACCGACCCGCCGAGCTCAATTATCAATCAAACCCCGACCCACCGTTTTCCCCTCTCTCTCCCCGACGCGCGTGCCGCGAATCCCGCCGCACCGCACCTCGGCCGCAACCCCGCGCGCCTTCCCAACGCCGCGGTCGGCCACCGGCCGGAATCCCGCGCACGCCGCGGTCCCGCCGGGCCCGGTCCGCCTCGCCATCACCACCGTCCCGAAAAACACGCCGACGCCGGAAAGACGGGAAAACCCCACAAAACCCTCCCTTAATTTCCTAACAATTTTTCCTAATTTCCTAAACTTTTTCCCAATTTCCTCCCTATCTTTTCCCATTTTCTTTTCTTTTCTTCCTTTTTCTTTTCTTTTCTTCCTTTTTCTTCCCTTTTTCCTTTTCCTCTTTTCTTTTCCCTTCCTTTCTTTCTTCTCTCTTCTCTTTCTCCCTTCTCCTTCTCCCTCCCGCGCAGCGACCGCGTCCGCGCACGGCGCGGTTGACCGCGCGGCGCCCGGCCCGCGCCCGGCCGGCGGCGTGCCCCGTCCTCCCCCACGGCCCCGGTCCGCGCACCGGCCGGCGGCGACGGCACCGGGTGCACCGCCGCAGGGGCCCCGCCCGAGCCGCGGCCGGCAACCGGCGACCGCCATTAAAGGCGTGCTCGCCGGAACACGCCACCGTGCCGCTTTCCCCTCCGCGAGCGCCCGCACGAAGGGTCCAATCACACAAGCACGCCACCGCCTCCCCCCCCCCTCTCTTCACCGCTCGCACCGGCCGCCGCCGAGCCGTCGCATCCGGCCGGCCGGCTCGCCACCCCGCCGTCGGGTCCCGTCCAATCTCCCCCCCTCCCCGCACAAATTGACCCGCAACGGGGCAACCCGTCGCGTCGTCAACGCCGCACGGACCGCCGGACTTCGAGAAGGAGCCGAGCCGCCGGCGACCCCCCCCTTCGCCGGAAAAATCTAGCCCCGAACCGCCATTCGTCGCCTATAAAAGGAGCCGGCCACCCACCGGCCGTCGCACCACACCAAGACCGCCGTCTCCCCCTTGCCTAAGCTTTAGAGCACCGCCGCCCCCCCCTCGCCGCCGTCACCATTTGCGCCGCCGCCGCTCCCCTGTCCACCACCGATCCGCCGCCTCACTCCGCTATAACCGAAGGTGAGCACGGGTATGAGTTGCCCTAGCCCTCCTCGCTCTTTTCCCCTATCTCCCGGCCGCCACCAACCCCGGGGGCTCGCCGCCCCGCCGCCGACCGAGGCCGGCGCGGCCGCGTCCCTCCCCCCCGTTCGTCTAATTCGAAGGGGGGGAAAGGGGCGAGGGGATGGCATTTTGCCAAGGACCCCCCCCCGTTTCCCCTTATTACTTCTAAACCGAGCCCTTTCGATTTCTCTTTATTTTTCCAATTAAGTCCCTAGGTTAATAGTTAATCAAGGGATAAACACCGTTATACCCTAGAATAAATTACAAAATGACTCTAACTTAGTTTATATTAGCATAAATACCCTTCTTACCATTTGTAGGGATTGCTAATAGGTCCCTAACTCCTATGCCACCCCCCGTGACCCAACATTTACGATTAAACCCGGACCTCACCCCGCTATTCCCCCCGTGGTACACCACCGAACCACCACCCCCCCCGGGGTTTACATATACCCCTTCTCCGCTCACCTTTCCCCTCCCCGAGCTCGGCGGAAACGTGTGTGCTAATATTGCTTGCTTGCTTGTGTGTGCGCTATAGCCGACGGAGTAGACGGAGGAAGGTACCCCGAGCCGAGAACGAAGCCGACTACTGCGAGCAGGAGCCCGAGGTCCCAAACGCCGAGCCGGCACTCCCCGAAGACTTCGAAGACGGCAAGTTCACCCTCATCCTTTGATGCATATTTCTGTCCTAGTTTTATAAATATACCCTGTACCCGTTTTATAAATTGCATATTGTTTTACTGCAAAACACGGTAGGATAGCCACCCTTGATTGCCATGATTGAACCTTGTTTTGGCCTGAATGCTTCAAATGTGTGAGTGCTTTCAAAATGTGTGAGTGCTTTAAAAACGAAAAGGGGATATGTTTGGAAAATGAGTAAAGAACTGGGTAGACGGGATGGACGTGTGTGTCAGGAGTATGGGTGAGCTCGTACCTGTGTGGTTGAGCATGTTGGGAGTTGTCCATCTTGTCGGTTAAGGACCGGGTTGCGTGACATCTCACCTGACCCAAATCATCGTACAACCACTCGACCGTTGTATGTGGCAACGGCTTAGCATAAACCCCACTAGTTAAACTACTTGCCATCCGGGCGTGCGGGTGAGCGGCGGGAGGCCAAGGAGTCGGGGTACGCTCTGTGTGAGGTACGCCCTGGTTATGTGGGATAACCCCTTGGGTGCTTCCGTGGTGGCTCGTAGTGTTAGCTAAGGTGGGTAATGGCTTTGATAGGATCCGTACCGACCGAGGTGTCCGTGTGACGGTACCCTACTTGTGGGTAAAGATGTACAACCTCTGCAGAGTGTCAAACCTATTCGAATAGCCGTGTCCACGGTATTGGACGAGTCACGGTGTGGTCACAAAAACTAGTGTTTGGGTTGGGATGCTTTTACGGCGTGAGTTGTTTTCTCGGGTGAAGTGTGTGTGGGCCGTGTGCTCCGGGCTACGACGGACGGGAAGTCCGGTAGATCCACAAAGTGGTTTTCCTAAAACAAGTGAGTTACTTGGGTTATGAAAATGATTTGCGAAAACCTTTTTAAATGAACCCCTGCATGTGTAAGTTTGCTAAATGATCCTTAACCCCGATCCTTGTTATACCTTATGCATGATTCTGCTTATAAGCCCCTCCGTGGGTGGGGATGGATTTGCCGAGTACGTATGTGCTCACCCTTGTATTACTAACTATTTTACGAGAGGAGGATCCCGATTACATTCCGAGGACGTTGAGTAGGTCATTGCCCTACACCCAACCGTGCCTGTGTACCCAGGGCCCTACCAAAAGCTTCCATGGTGTGGTACTCTGAGGAGGCTATGGAAGCCTTTGCTATCGTAGTGTGGTCGCTAGCGTTTGTGTTGTTCATTGTAGCGTTGGCACTACCGTGCCCTTTCCGTAACCGTAATGTAAAAGACGCGATTCCACCCGTTGTAATAAATGTGCTACCAGCCTCCTGGGACTGGTATTTGTGTCACATTTGGTCACCTCGGATGAGGGGACGCTTCAGGTGGTATCAGAGCCGTAGGTTGGCCGTAGGACATGACCCCTAGGATACGAGACCTCCTCTGGCCCTCTCTAACCTTTCCTTTGCTAAGCTCATCTTTTCCCAAATCCTTACCTTGATTCTTGCCTGTTTCCAGATGCCTAACCCCGAGTGGAACGGAGGAATTTGCCCCGTCCAGCCTGGCCTCCCTAACCTATTGCTACTCAGCCTAGAGCGCGTCGGAGTAAGGGATCCGCCAGAGTTCGTCTATCGGGAGTACGAACGCTTCGGCACCCTTCGGTGTAAGCTGCTGATCTTTGTGGGAAGAAGCACGCTTTACCCCGACATAGAGCCATGGTTCGTCTCTCGCCACCGGTTTTCGCTTTGCCGACACCTACCCCAAGGTCGCTCGGAAGGCCTCGCGTCGGCCTACGAGTGGTTTATAGACGGCACCTCCGAAGGACTCCAATGGGATTCTTTCCACCCTCCGGAGGAAGAGGACGCTCGTGGATTGATCGCATGAGAGGTTTGGAACGAGAGGAAGAAGACTTAGAAGAGGCGCTTTCCCACCTATCCATATACCTCGGAGGCCTAGACCACCTTTATCGGGGAGCAAGCCCGGCGGTCCGAAGCGACGGATCGACGGGCGGAAAGAGCGAACGAGAGAATAGAACTAGAAAGGGTGAAGACAACCATAGCGAGAAGTTGAACTACACAACACAAAGCAAGAATACCTCGGGGAAAGAGAGCGCACGCCGTTGGCCCATAAAGCTCGTGGGATGAACTAAAGGAACGTAGAAGCGAGAGATGAAGGAGCCGGAGCGAGAAGAGAATGAACCCGAAGAAACCCACCGGGACAAAGGAACCCGGATCGAAGACAAGATACCGGAGCAAGATCTTCCACTAAAGAAGCGCCGTATCCAGCTAGAGGAAGAGTCGCCATGAGGCTAAGACTAGGGTATTAGGCTAGAAGTTGAGTCCTAGTAATAATAAGTGTACCCCGAAGGATGTACCCCAACCTTCCTACTAAATAAAGTTATCCATCTCTTGTACCCCACCGCAACCTTGTTCAACCCTACCTTTGTTTTCGGATGGCGGAAGATGGATGGACCCAAGGCGTGTGCCGGGGAGGAGCCCGGTTTTGCTCGCCCGCTCATCCACTCCCTGGAGCGCCTCGGTATCACCGAGCGCCCTAGGTACTACGGCGAGAGAGTACGAGCAACTCGGCACTCTTCGCCGTAGAGTGGTCCTCTCCGTCGCTAGAAGCAACCGCCACACCAACATCGAGCCGTGGCGCGTGACCGCCACGGGGTTTCGACACCGGATACCTATCCTTTGGCCCTCGGAAAAGCCCTCCGCTACCCGTGCCGAATCTACGAAGAGCACCTCGTCCCCACACCGATGAGGTACTTCCCTCCCGCCATCGGGACCCCGGTTTGGCGAGCCCGCATGAGGAACTTGGAGCGACGCCGCCACCAAGAAGACCCGCTATACCACGTAGTCGCCTACCTTGTCTCCCCGGACAAGCTCTTTGATGACCGGGCCGGACACTTGAGGGAACGGATCGGCCCGGCCGAGCAAGGCGCGAAGTCACGGTGCGGATGCACCAAGTCCGAGTGGCTCAAGGCGAAGCGAGGACCGCGGCAGCCCATAGCGGTGAAGCCGTTGCCCGGGAAAGCCTCGAAGGATCCGGGACCAACGCATGCAAGAATGGACCCACGGCGGAACGCCGGTTCCGGCCATTGGAGAACCTCAAGTCTCGCCGGGAACACCCCTTGTAGGATGGGGAGGAGCCATAGAAGTCCCACCGGCACCACCGGCGGTCACCGAACCCCCAACGGCGACCACCGAAGCCGCGGCACGGCCTCGGGAAAACGGAGACCCCGAAGGCGGAAACGATGACGAGTTGCTCATTCCGCCGGAAGAACACTCGACCCCGGAAGACGGCTCCCCCTCGCGAGTAATGTGCCCCAAGACCCGGGGAATGAAGCCGTACCGGTCCAAGTCGCGCCCTTAGCCTTTAGCCGTGTAGTGTTCGCGTAGTCGGGATGTATCCTCCTCGCCGGTTGTAATAAAAACTTGTTTGTGCTTGTTTGTTTGCTATGTGCTTGTTTGTGTGCTTACCGGCGAATAAACCCCGCCTTTTCAAAAAGAAATCCGTTATAATCCACTTAAACATCACATAAAACTAGATCTCTTAGAAACCCGCTTCTTTACGGATGGTTTCCAGGCGCCCTGTCAGGACCCACCGGTCGGATGCTGAGGGATCGCAAGCCGATCGGAGGGAGCGCCTCCACGAACGAGAGGTTAACCAAAATGAAGATGGAGGAGAGAACGTGGTCCTGCCACCACCACCCCCTCCTATTGACTTGGCTCAAGTCTTGGCCAACCAGACTGTCTTGATGGAGGCTATCTTCAATGCCATCAACCGTCCAAGACCCCGTGCCATGAGCATGAACGAGAAGCTGATCGAGTTCCTCAGGACTAAGCCGCCCACCTTCAGCGGGTCGGTGAATCCTTTGGACGCTGACGATTGGCCGAGAGCCATCTCGAGGGAACCGGAGCCCCTCCACCGCGAGGACCATGACAAGGTTCTCTTGGCGACTCACCCGGCTCACCGGGACGGCCCCTAGCTCGGTGGGAGAATTGCTCGCGCCGCGCCCAAGGATCCCTCCGCCATCACATGGGATGAATTCGTGGAGGAGTTCCGCCGCTACCACATCCCGGAGGCTACACCGAAGCGGAAGGCGGATGAGTTCCGCGAACTCCGCCAAGGCAACATGTCCGTGGAGGAGTACACGTACCGCTTCATAGAGCCGGCACGCTATGCCCCCGAGGAGGTGGATAAAGACTCCAAAAAGCAAGAGATGTTCAAGAAGGGGCCGACTCCGAACCGAGGACACCGCCGACTCCTCGGATTTACCCGACTTTAATACCCTTATGAACATGGCAATCCTCACGGAAAGAGCAAAGGCCGAAGAAAAGAAGGAGAACAAGCGCAAATTCATGGAGCACAAGGCCAAGCAAGAGCGGTCCCGGAGGCCGAGAAACTTTGGACACCCCATGTCCGGTTCCAAGCTCCGATGCGATCTGAGAACCCAAACCCAAGCCACGAGCTCACAAGCCCCCGCAGCCCGAGTTCAAGCCCTCCTACAACCGAAATACCATGAAGCCCCCACGAATAATACCGGCCGGATCACTACCAACAACAACAACAACGGCTCCCGAGTGTGTTTCAACTGGCCGGAAACCGGCACTTCATCGCCAACTGCCCCTATGCTAAAAAGCCGCCCACCACCACCTACTCCAACTCGGTAAACGGACCAAGGCCACTTGCGTCGGGAGCCAACCGCATGCCGGTGCGCGGCCACAACAACTTCGGCAACAACACCAGCAACCGGCGGATGAGGCGGCCCCGGCGGTTGTATGGACGCGCTCGGGTGAATCACATCAATGCGCGGGAGGCACAGGAAGCGCAAGGAGTGGTACTCGGTGAGTTCTCGGTCGGCTCGGTTTTGGCTACCATACTATTCGATTCGGGAGCATCGCACTCATTTATATCCTCAAGCTTTGTGGAAAAGCATAGCATACCCACGGTACTACTCAAAGCACCCCTAATAACTCGAACACCGGAGGTGACATTAATTGTCAATCGGGATGCCCCGGGTAAGGATTATTTTAAGTGGGGTAGAGTTCCTAGCGACACGGTAGTACCGAAATCCAAGGGGATAGATGTGATCCTTGGTATGGACCGGTTAAGCCAACACCATGGCCTCATAAGCCGCGCCGATAAAGTAGTGCACCCGACCAACCCGGGCGGGATACAAGTGACTCGCCACACCCGGGACACAGGCGGATATAATGGTTTTCAACATAGAAGCCAAGTCCATAGAAGATGTCCCGGTAGTACGAGAATACCCGGATGTGTTCCCCGAAGAGCTCCCTGGAATGCCACCGGACGGGGATATAGAGTTCGTAATCGACCTTATCCCCGGAACCTCTCCCATAGCCAAGAGGCCCTATAGGATGGCGGCCCCCGAGTTGGCGAGAATTGAAGAAGCGGCTAGCGCAGCTCCCGGCGAAGTGGGTTCATCGGACCAAGCTCATCACCATGGGGAGCCCCGGTGCTTTTCGTGGAAAAGAAGGATAAGAGCATGAGGATGTGTGTGGACTATCGCTCGGCCGAACGAGGTCACTATTAAGAACAAGTACCCTCTTCCCGTAATAGATGACCTGTTTGACCAACCGAAGGGAGCCAAGTATTTCTCGAAGGTGGATCTAAGGTCGGGTATCACCAACTCAAGATCGGGGAAAGTGACATCCCCAAGATGCCTTTGTCACTCGCTACGGGCAATATGAGTTCACGGTGATGTCCTTCGGACTAACCAATGCCCCGGCGTACTTCATGAACCTCATGAATAAGGTGTCCATGGAGGAATTGGACAAGTTTGTCGTGGTCTTCATTGACGACATACTTGTTTACTCCAAGAGTGTGGAGGAGCATGAACAACATCTTCGAGTGGTACCGGGAAAATTGAGGGCACACAAGTTATACGCCAAGTTCGGCAAGTGTGAATTTTGGCTAGAGAAGATATCCTTCCTTGGGCACATATTGACTGCGAAGGAG
The DNA here is from genome assembly GCA_947561735.1 of Cenchrus americanus. Classification (NCBI taxonomy): domain Eukaryota; kingdom Viridiplantae; phylum Streptophyta; class Magnoliopsida; order Poales; family Poaceae; genus Cenchrus; species Cenchrus americanus. Next base: position 2,065,890 of record OX387240.1, on the reverse strand, counting down.
TAGGCCGTAGACCCCGGAAAGTTGAGACAGTCTCCAACCGGCGCAACCCACCAACGTAAGTGAGATCGGGAGTTTCCTAGGTTTAGCCGGATACTACCGGAGGTTTATCGAGGGATTCTCCAAGATCGCCCGGCCCATGACAGAGCCGCTCAAGAAAGAGAAGAAGTTTAACCGGACCGAGGGCACCGTGAGAGAAGTTTCCAAGAGTTGAAGAAGAGGTTGACCACGGCCCCGCGTGCGACCCCCGCCGGACATTCAACGGGACTTTGTCGTATATTGCGACGCCTCCCGACAAGGGTTAGGATGTGTGCTCATGCAAGATGGGAAGGTAGTGGCATACGCCTCCCGCCACTCAAACCCCATGAGCGAGAACTATCCCACCCATGATCCGGAGTTTGCGGCCGTAGTGCATGCCCCGAAGATCCGGAGACACTATCGATCGGGAACAAGTGTGAAATCTACACGGACCACAAGAGTCTAAAGTATATCTTCACCCGGCCCGACTTGAACCTAAGGCGAGAGAAGATGGCTAGAGCTAGTCAAGGACTACAACCTAGAAATTCACTACCACCCCGGAAGGCAACGTGGTAGCCGATGCCCTAAGCGGAAAACCTACGAGAAGGCGGCACCCAAGAGTGCTCGGTTGCAAGAGGAGATGGCCGGACTCAACGTGCACATCGTTCACCAAGGCTACGTCCGTCGGTCGAGTGTTCGACCTACCCTCGAAGAGAAGATCCGAAGGCCCAAGAGACCGATGAAGATCCGATGAAGATCCGCAAGCATACCGGAGAAAACAAGGCCCCCGACTTCGGGGTAGATGACCAAGGCACCCCGTGGTACAAGAACAGGATATGCGTGCCCGAAGGTGGAGATTTTCGACGGACCATCATGGATGAGGCACACAACTCGGCATACTCCATTCACCCGGATCCACCAAGATGTACATGGACTTAAAGCGAAGTACGGTGGAATGGGATGAAGGCGGACATTGCACGGTTCGTCGCCCATCGTGACACTTTGTAGGATCTAGGATACCGACTAGAGGGGGGGGTGAATAGGCGGTTTAAAAACTAAAAACACAACACTAGAGAAATTTAATTAGAACCACAAGGAGAAATAAATCTCTACCTACTCTATTCCTATGTTGGGGTTTTGCGGCCTAAGGTGACAAGATAAACAACAACCTCTAGAAATAAAATGCTCAAAGTGAAGTGCTTGAAAGGAAATTGAGAAAAAGATAACCGAGCACAAGAGACGAATTTTATCCCGTGGTATCGATGACTTGCTTGGTCACCCCTAATCCACGTTGAGGTGGATTCAATGTTCAACCGCTCCTCTATCAAGGCACCACTTGATCTTGAGCCGTTAGAACAAGAGAACCACTCCACACCTCGATTCCACTTGAGTTGCTCTTTACCGCTCCGTGAGGTGAGCACAATACCTCTCACAACATGAAATCCGAGCCACGCACAATCTTCTTGCGAGCTTCAACGGATTCTTCCACCACCAAGCCGTCTAGGAAGCGGCAACTTCCAAGAGTAACAAATCAAACACTTGCTTGATGATTCCCTAGTGCCACAAAGATCAAACCTTGATGCAATGCACTAGAAACTCTCAATCTCACAAAGAATACCACCACTAAGTCAAGTGAGTGAGAGAGAGGGGTGAGAGAGCTCTACAAGGGAGTATGAACCTTTAGAAGTGCCAAGAGAGCCTCTCCAACCCCGGCTTGGAGTATAAATACTCCCCCTTTCCGCTACTAGCCGTTAGACACAAAACACGTGCCTCGCGGACCGTCCGCGATGCCCTCGCGGACGGTCCGCGTTTGAATTCCAACGGTAAAATCGCTAGGTCAACGGCCGCGGTGGGCCGAGCGCCGGGGCGGCGGACCGTCCGCCGTGGCCGCGCGGACCGTCCGCCCGGCCCACGCGGACCGTCCGCGGCCGGCCGCGACCGTCCGCCCGGACCCCGAGCAAGCACCTTGTTCCGTTGCAAATAACGGACCGTCCGCGGTACCTCGCGGACCGTCCGCTTTGGTCCTTGCGGACCGTCCGCCCGGTCTCCGCGACCGTCCGCCCCGAAGCATATTTTCTCGAAATCTTTTGCCAAAAACTCGCTTATTAAATAAAAATCAACCACCCACGGACCGTCCGCCCGAAGGGCCCGATCGTCCGCCGATGCCGTAAAACTTGTTTTCCTTTTGATTTTCAATGAAAACCTTTTACCAAGAGAAACCACCACTCATCTAAATGCAATGCATGCAAATTTTTGATCTAAGTGGCACTATGGAAAGTCAAGCCAATGAAATTGATCCCTCTTAATAGTACGGCTATCTATCCTATTAACCCTAGGTCATATAACATCCTCTAATCACCTTATGACCGTAAAAGCAAAACCCTATCTTTTACCTTTGCCTTGAGCCCTTTCCAACATAAGTCAACCAAGACCTTCTCATGTTCCTCACATGATCTCATCATTCCACCGACTAACCTATTCTTATAACTCAAATGAAATTGTTAGTCCACAATGATTGTCATTAATTACCAAAACACAAATTAGGGGCCTAGATGCTTTCAATCTCCCCCTTTTTGGTAATTGATGACAACCATTTAAAGGAGTGATATGATAAAGGTTTTGTGTTTTGGAATCACTTACTCTTTTCAAATAAATTCAATAAATATATAGAGTAATTGTCTCCAAAAACAAGAATATAGAGATAACTCCCCCTACATATGTGCATATAATTTCCATTTGATTTTCACACATATGCCTAAATATGATAAATTTTGACGGAGCTTCCCTACAAAATTGAGATCAAGGCAACAACCACAAATATATATCCAAAGGGATTACGGGTTAGCATCAAGAACTATTATAGGAACTAGAACAAATCATAAGATAAACAAAGCAAGAACATAATTGTAGAACATCACAAGATAGCCACAAGTTCTAGTTCTCAAACACATCACACAACAAAACGTAAGTTTCACAAGAATTATTACAAGCCACACGAAGTTCATGCAAGACCGAAATTAAACATGTAAATGCAATGCAAAGAGTTCCAAATTCATGCAAGCAAGGTGAGCTCCCCCTAGAAAACACACACTCCTCCAAATCTCTCTCCCCCTTTGGCATCAAATACCAAAAGGGCCTAGTCATCCTGTGGCGGCGGCGGAGGAGGATAGAATGGCGGAGGAGGACGAACTCGGTGGTGGAGCGGAGCGGATAATAATGATAAAAATGATCTCTGAAATCTCCAAAAGCAGTGTTCAGGGCATGGACATCGTGCTGAAGCTGTGTCTGCTGATCATGTAACTGCTGATACTGCTCGGATGTGGACATCTGAGAGAATCTATCATTGAGGGCACTGAGATCATTCTGAAGATCAGTCTGCATTTCACCCAACCGCCGCATCATGGGATCATGCATAGTATTATAGACATGATGACCAAAGGTGTCTAGACTAGTATCAATCGATGCTTTGAAAATTCTCCGCCGCATAGTCCGGAAGGTGTCGCTCATCTGCGCGTCCATATGCCTCAAAGTGAGATTGAAACCCCGCATCGCATTTGCCGAAACCGAGAATTCATTGATTGTTGAATATTAGCAAAATAGGGATCAAAGTATCCGGCAGGAGGCTCCCACCGTGGCCGCATAGGAGGAACTCGGAGGAGGAGGAGGCATAGCATAAGTACCCTCATCAACATTAACATTGCCCAAGTTGCCAACATTTGCATTTTCATCATCACCACCATGAGCCTCAATATTTTCTCGCAACATTGTGAGCCTCTCGCTTCCCGTCCATAGGGTGTCAATGGCTTGTTCAAAAAGGCTTTAGCATTGTAAAATGGGCGATAAAGTTCATGCTTCACATCACATAACCCATTGAACCCCGTCTTTATCTTGATCAATGACATAATATAGGGGGCAAAATAAATACTATCTCGAACAAGACGTTTCTTGCAAATCATTTGATCAAGAATAAGTTTCACAACATCAAATCTAGTTCCATTCATAACATAATCAATCACATTCCAATAATGTTCCCGGACTTTATCCTTATTACCACTTTTAGGCATAAAAGTGTGCCTAATGATGTTGTTGATGGCGACTTGGATGGTGTCTAAGTCCCGATGACATGCGGTTCATTATGGTTGCATTAAGAGTGCCGGGCTCGTAAAATACAAATTTGTATCTTCAAGAATATCCTCGTTATAAACATCAACACCCTCACTAAAATACTCATAGTTAAGATGATTAGCACCGCAAATTCCGCAAATGTGGCTTCATACTCACTTTTACCGCTCATCCATTTCATTTTCTTCCCTATGAAATCCATTTCATAAGTTGCATAGAATTGTCTAACTATTGTATCATTCCGATCACATCTATGCCTGAAGAAATGGTTTTAACCGCAAATTCTCAAATTTTGTTGCAACCCCGGCAAGGACAGTTTTTAGACTCAAGATAATCAAAATCAACCCTTTGATGAGAGAAAACCGTGCACTCCATCAAACTACCGAAAAAAGCTTGTTCTTGCACAAGAGTGTGGAAAAATAAATTGTGGGTGTCACGGGGTTGATTATAAGCATTTTCATTTCTAGCAATAGCAAACTCTCTTTGGGTCCACCGCCTTCTAGGTGTTTGTGTAATTAACCACATCAATGATTTCAACATTGTTACCTCCCCCTTGACTTATCTCATCTTCATCCATCATAAATGAGGCACTTGCTTGCTTCATCGGCGGATTGAAATCGCCGTCATTTGGATTGTCGGTTCCTCTTCTTCCTCAGAGGTATCATCTTTTCTCCGCCTCTTCGATGTCCCAACATCCTTGCCCTTCTTCTTTGATGTGACCTTTTTGGTCACCTTTTTAGTGAGAGAAGCTATAGCCTTGCGAGCACTGTTAAAACCATATATTTCAATGAGTATTAACTTTAGGAAGCAATTTGAATTGATAATGAACCCCATTTGAAAGGTCACTGTGCATGGGATCCTCAGCCAGGGGCCGCGCGGACCGTCCGCGAGGAGGCGGCGGACGGTCCGCCCGCACCGACGGCGGCGCCCATGAACAAGTGACACCGATCCTTTCCAACCTCATATCTTCATCAAAAACCGAAATTTCTTTACCAAAATTTTGCCACAACACTACATTGATATCCAAAACACATTCACCGAGCCAAAATCTTGAAATCATGGACGAAATTTAGATCACACCTCCAAACCCTAACCACCTCCTTGCTCAAAATCCAAGAGATAGACAAAGAGATTCGAAAAAGTACCCGGATGACATGGTGGAGAACTTCGCGGAGAGTCCGGGATGTGCTCGGACGGTCGGGGAGAGCCCCAAGAGAAATCCCTAAGAGAGGGGCTATCACCTTGAGAGAGAGCAAAAGAAGGGAGGAAGAAGTCAACCGCCTTCGGTGGGGAAAGGGAGAAGGCTCGGGTCGATTTCATCCCGCGGTCTTGGGACCCACCCGCGCGCGACACGGGCGGACGGTCCGCGACACCCCCGCGGACGGTCCGCGAGGCGCGCGGACGGTCCGGCCCCGTGCGCGGACGGTCCGTTAAAGATGCCGGAACCTCCCGAACCGCACCGTTGCCCCACGAACCACGCGGACGGTCCGCGCTGCCCTGGCGGACAGTCCGCCGGGGAGCGGCGGACGGTCCGCCAAGTTGAGACGGACGGTCCGACCTCCTTTTTTTATTTCAGCGTGAATTAACTTTGAGAAGCGCTATTTCAAGGATTTCTTTTGGGATCATTGCTCAAGAATAATAATAGAAATTTATCTAATGATGCAATGTGCTGAGTAAGGCTAAAGAAAATATGCACAAGCAAACTTTACGAAACAAAAAAACAAGAGATAAGTTAGAAATTAATAAGAGAGAAAAGCAAAAGCATATGGATAAACACATGTGCTAGTTCTCAAGCCACATTTGAGATGTCAATCACATTTAGCTCATTTCTCAATTTGCAAAACCGAGACTCATCCAAAGGCTTGGTAAATATATCCGCCAATTGATCATCCGTGTTTACTCCATCAATCTTGATATCTCCTTTACTCACATGATCTCTAAGAAAATGGTGCCGGATGTCAATATGCTTGGTTCTAGAATGTTGAACGGGATTGTTTGCAATCTTGATAGCACTTTCATTGTCACATAAAAGAGGAATTTCCTTGAATTTCACACCATAGTCAAGAAGTGTTTGCTTCATCCATAGTAATTGGGCACAACAACTCCCCGCCGAGATATATTCCGCTTCGGCGGTTGAAAGAGCCACCGAATTTTGCTTCTTAGATGACCAAGAAACAAGTGACCGTCCAAGCAATTGGCAACCTCCGAAGTGCTTTTCCTATCAACCTTGCAACCGGCATAATCCGAGTCCGAAAACCCTACTAATTCAAATTGAGCACCCTTTGGATACCAAAGACCAATGTTAGGAGAATACTTTAAATATCTCAAGATACGCTTTACGGCGGTCAAATGACATTCTTTAGGAGCGGCTTGAAATCTAGCACACATGCACACACTAAACATGATATCGGGCCTAGATGCGGTAAGATAAAGCAAACTACCAATCATGGACCTATAAAGCTTAAGATCAACCGGTTTACCTCCCTCATCAAGATCAAGATGTCCATTAGTAGCCATAGGAGTTTTGATGGGTTTTGCATCTTCCATGCCAAATTTCTTTAAGATGTCCCTCACATATTTAGATTGGCAAACAAAAGTGCCTTCCTTCAATTGTTTGATTTGGAGACCAAGGAAGAAACTCAATTCACCAATCATAGACATTTCAAATTCCCTAGACATCATTTCTCCAAATTCTTTACAAAAATCTTCATTAGTTGAACCGAAGATGATATCATCAACATAAATTTGACAAATAAAGATGTCATTTCCAATTTTCTTGGTGAACAATGTAGTGTCAACCTTTCCAATTTTAAAGCCATTTGAAAGAAGAAAGTCCCGAAGCCTTTCATACCAAGCACGAGGGGCTTGTTTCAACCCATATAATGCCTTAGAGAGCTTATACACATGATTAGGCTTTGTAGGATCTTCAAAACCGGGAGGTTGCTCAACATATACTAGTTCACTAATTTTCCCATTTAAGAAAGCACTTTTGACATCCATTTGATATAACTTGATGTTGCGGGAACAAGCATAAGCAAGCAAGATTCTTATGGCTTCAAGTCTAGCTACGGGAGCAAAAGTTTCATCAAAATCCAATCCCTCTACTTGAGTATAACCTTGAGCAACTAATCTTGACTTGTTCTTTACAACAATACCATCTTCATTTTCTTTGTTACGGAAGACCCATTTAGTACCAATAACATTATGATTCTTGGGTCTTTCAACTAACTCCCAAACTTCATTTCTAGTGAAATTATTTAATTCTTCTTGCATGGAGATAACCCAATCCGGATCATTAAGTGCTTCATCTACACGCTTAGGCTCATGGAAAGAGACAAAAGAGTAATGTTGACAAAAAGAAGCAACACGAGATCGAGTTTGAACACCCTTACTAATGTCACCCATGATTTGATCAATGGGGTGATCTTTGGCGACTTGATGATGAATTCTTGATTGATCAAATGGTTCTTGAGTTGATGGAAAAGGTGTGGTTATATGGGCTATTTGATTATCTTCTTGAGATGAGTCATTGTTGCTTGAGTTACCATCTTGTCGAACATGATCATTTGTCGTGGAAGTGAATGGGTTAACTTCAATAGATACCGATGGATCTTCATCATCATCTTCTTCTCTAGGCATGATATCCCCAATTGCCATAGTCTTCATTGCTTTGCTTAATTCTTCACCTCTCACATCATCTAAATTCTCTTTTTCATTTTGAGAGCCCAAGGTTTCATCAAATTGCACATCATATGCTTCCTCAACAAATCCTTTAGACTTGTTGTATACTCTATAGGCTTTGGAATTTGAAGAGTATCCAAGAAGAAATCCCTCATCACATTTGCTTTGAAATTTAGACAACCGAGATCCTTTCCTCAAGATATAGCACTTACAACCAAAAACCCGGAAATATGAAATGTTAGGCTTTCTTCCATTTAGAAGTTCATAAGGTGTTTTATTGAAGAATCTATGACAATATAGCCTATTAGAGGCATGGCAAGCGGTGTTGATAGCTTCGGCCCAAAAGGAATCCGAAACTTTGTACTCATCTAGCATTGATCTTGCCATCTCAATTAAGGTTCTATTCTTCCTCTCAACAACACCATTTTGTTCCGTGTATATGTAGTTGAAAACTCATGCTTGATCCCTTTCTCATCACAAAACTCTTCAACATTGGTGTTCTTGAACTCACTACCATTGTCACTTCTAACTTTCTTCAATTTTAGCTCAAATTCATTTTCGGCTCTTCTCACAAATGACTTGAAAATATCACATGTAATAGCTTTGTCATGAAGAAAGAATACCCATGTGTATCTTGAATAATCATCCACAATTACAAGACAATAGGTATTGCCACCAATGCTTCTATAGGTAGTAGGACCAAATAAGTCCATATGTAGTAATTCCAATGGTCTTGAGGTTGACATAGTACTCTTGCTAGGATGTGAGTTGGCAACTTGCTTTCCGCTTGACAAGCACTACATAATTTATCTTTCTCAAATTTTACATCTTTCAAGCCAAGAACTAAGTCATGTTTCACCAAACGGTTGAGTTGTTTCATACCAACATGGCCAAGTCTTCTATGCCATAACCATCCCATAGAGGCCTTTGAGAATAAGCAAGTAGTCAAATTTGCCTTTTTAGATGAGAAATCCACTAGATATAAGCTCTCATGACGAAAGCCCTTAAAAATAGAATCTTTCCCATCTAGTGAGGTTACCTCAAAATCATTACTAGTGAAAGTACATTTATAGCCATTGTCACAAAGTTGAGCAATAGATAGCAAATTGAAATTAAGAGAATCAACTAGCAAGACATTAGAGAGATTATAATCTTTAGAGATAGGTATTTCACCAATGCCTTTTACGCCTCCTTTGCTATCATCTCCAAAAGTGATGTTATCAAAATCGGAAATGTCTTCATCAAGATGAGAGAATATTTTCCTTTCACCGGTCATGTGGTTTGTACAACCACTATCAATTACCCAATGTCTTCCTCCGGCTTTATAGTCCACCTACAAAAGAGATTACTTTGTTTTAGGTACCCAAATCTTCTTGGGTCCTTCAATGTTAGTGACCAAAATTTTAGGCACCCAAATAGATTTCTTTTTACTACTACCGAGAGAGCGACCAACATAATGAGCACAAACAACTCCCTTAGAATCTTTCTTAAGAATATATGAGGGATCCAAGGATATGGTCTTCTTGCTCTTGCATTGGTGATCCACACCAACCCTTGTATTGCACTTATGGCACATCTTAATCTTTTCTTCTTCCTCAAAGGAAACATTTGAATTTACAAAGATACTTTCCTTAGGAATGAAAGCCTCCTTTCCTTTCTTGGGCAAGTAACCAAGTGCATCTTTATTTAATGTAAATTTTTGATTTGTCCAAATATGATTAAACCGAACATGACTTCCAAAATATCGTGCAAGATCATTAGATAAGCACTCAATCTCCTTTTTCAAAGATTCATTCTCCAATAATATAGATTCATAAGACATATCCTCACTAATACAAGAGCTAGTGCTTGTGCTACAAGATGGGTTAGATGAACAAAGAGGAGCATTCAATATATTACATTCAACACCCATACTCATTTTTCCTTTGACATCTTGTGCAAGGAGAGAGTTGTGAGCTTCCTTAAGCTTCTCATGCTCATCTTTTAGAGTTTCCCAAGAAATATTAAATGTTTCATGGGAAATCTTTAGATTTTCATGAGTAGTCTTTAGCTCCTCAAAAGAATTTTGAAGTGAAATATTTTTCAACTCCAAATCCTTCAACTTTGATCTCTCCGAGCGCAATTTGTCATCGGACTTAATAATCATGGCGACAAGATCATCATAAGATAAAGCATTATCATCATTATCACTATCACAATCATCATCGTTATCGTCGATTATTACCTTAGATTCACCTTTTGCCATGAGACAATATGGCTTAGAGAAGAGTGAAGGCGCTTCCTTGATAGCAACCCCGCAAGTCCTCTTGAAGGCTTGTCATCATCTTCTTCATCGGAGCTTGCATCGGAATCCCACTCAACGAAATATGCTTGACCATTCTTCTCCTTCTTGTAATATTTCTTCCTCTTAGGTATACTCTTCTTGTCCTTTTTCTTGCCATATTTATCTTCTTTCTTGTTTGGACAATTAATTGATATATGCCCAATTTCACCACAATTGAAACAATCTTTTCCTTCAAAAGGATTCTTCTTCGAAGATTGCCCCATCTTCCCAAACTTCTTCTTCTTCATGATTCTTCTTAGTCCCTTTACAATAAGAGCCATTTCTTCATCGGAGTCAATATCTTGGTTCTCATCATCATTTTCCTCTTGAGTAGCCTTGGCCTTGAGAGCAATATTTTTCTTCTCTTCATTAATTGATTGGCCTTGAACTTCCTTTTGTGATTGCTTGAATAAATCATGAGTTTGCACTTCACCAAGCACCTCCGTAGGAGTCATCTTACTCAAATCACTCCTCACAAGCAAGGTCACAATTGTCTCATATTTTGCCGAAGGCACCTAAGGAACTTGTGAGAGAAATCTTTGTTTGATACATCAAAATCAAGACACTTGAGTTCATTCACTATATCATTCAACCGGTTGAACATAGTTGAAACATCTTCATCCTTCTTCATGGTGAACTCATTGAACTTTCCCTTATACACATAAAGTTTTGCCTCCTTAACCGTAGATGTTCCCTCGTAAATTTCCATAAGCTTCTCCCATATCTCATTTGCTTTCTCAAGTCCCTTCACTCTATTGAATTCACTAAGTGCAAGAGCATTGTAAAGAACACTCAAAGCTCTATCATTGAGTTTTTCATTTTTATCATCTTGATCCGTCTTATTCTTAGAATCCAAAATGACATATCCTTCCATTACTATCTTCCATAATTCTCTTCCCAAGGCTTTAAAGTGAACTTCCATTCTTTTCTTCCAATAGTCATAATTGTTCCCATCAAAAACCGGTGGCTTCCCAACATGAAACTTATCCTCCTCACCCATTTATCCTACTCCGAGATGGTTAAATCTCTCAAACAAGGAGTCCTCGGCTCGATACCACTTGTAGGATCTAGGATACCGACTAGAGGGGGGTGAATAGGCGGTTTAAAAACTAAAAACACAACACTAGAGAAATTTAATTAGAACCACAAGGAGAAATAAATCTCTACCTACTCTATTCCTATGTTGGGGTTTTGCGGCCTAAGGTGACAAGATAAACAACAACCTCTAGAAATAAAATGCTCAAAGTGAAGTGCTTGAAAGGAAATTGAGAAAAAGATAACCGAGCACAAGAGACGAATTTTATCCCGTGGTATCGATGACTTGCCGGTCACCCCTAATCCACGTTGAGGTGGATTCAATGTTCAACCGCTCCTCTATCAAGGCACCACTTGATCTTGAGCCGGTTAGAACAAGAGAACCACTCCACACCTCGATTCCACTTGAGTTGCTCTTTACCGCTCCGTGAGGTGAGCACAATACCTCTCACAACATGAAATCCGGAGCCACGCACAATCTTCTTGCGAGCTTCAACGGATTCTTCCACCACCAAGCCGTCTAGGAAGCGGCAACTTCCAAGAGTAACAAATCAAACACTTGCTTGATGATTCCCTAGTGCCACAAAGATCAAACCTTGATGCAATGCACTAGAAACTCTCAATCTCACAAAGAATACCACCACTAAGTCAAGTGAGTGAGAGAGAGGGGTGAGAGAGCTCTACAAGGGAGTATGAACCTTTAGAAGTGCCAAGAGAGCCTCTCCAACCCCGGGCTTGGAGTATAAATACTCCCCCTTTCCGCTACTAGCCGTTAGACACAAAACACGTGCCTCGCGGACTGTCCGCGATGCCCTCGCGGACGGTCCGCGTTTGAATTCCAACGGTAAAATCGCTAGGTCAACGGGCCGCGGTGGCCGAGCGCCGGGCGGGGCGGACCGTCCGCCGGGGCCGCGCGGACCGTCCGCCCGGCCCACGCGGACCGTCCGCGGGCCGGCCGCGACCGTCCGCCCCGGACCCCGAGCAAGCACCTTGTTCTCGTTGCAAATAACGGACCGTCCGCGGTACCTCGCGGACCGTCCGCTCGGTCCTTGCGGACCGTCCGCCCGGTCTCCGCGGACCGTCCGCCCCGAAGCATATTTTCTCGAAATCTTTTGCCAAAAACTCGGTTATTAAATAAAAATCAACCACCCACGGACCGTCCGCCCGAAGGGCCCGGATCGTCCGCCGCATGCCGAAAAACTTGTTTTCCTTTTGATTTTCAATGAAAACCTTTTACCAAGAGAAACCACCACTCATCTAAATGCAATGCATGCAAATTTTTGATCTAAGTGGCACTATGGAAAGTCAAGCCAATGAAATTGATCCCTCTTAATAGTACGGCTATCTATCCTATTAACCCGGTCATATAACATCCTCTAATCACCTTATGACCGGTAAAAGCAAAACCCTATCTTTTACCTTTGCCTTGAGCCCTTTCCAACATAAGTCAACCAAGACCTTCTCATGTTCCTCACATGATCTCATCATTCCACCGACTAACCTATTCTTATAACTCAAATGAAATTGTTAGTCCACAATGATTGTCATTAATTACCAAAACACAAATTAGGGGCCTAGATGCTTTCACACTTGTCGAGGATCAAGGCCGAACATCGAAGCCCGCAGATCGTTGCAACCTTTACCAATCCCGTATGGAAGTGGGACGAGATAGGTATGGACTTCATAGTAGGGTTGCCAAGGACTCGAAAGGACATGACTCCATATGGGTGATCGTGGATCGACTCACTAAAGTCGCTCACTTTCTACCCGTACGAACCACTTATGGTGGAGAGAAATTGGCGAAACTCTACATAGAAAATATAGTGAAGCCGCATGGAGTGCCTAGCGAATAGTCTCGGACGGAGGGACCCAGTTCACCTCTAGGTTCCGGAAAAGCACTCGCACAAAGCCATGGGCACCAAGCTAGACTTCGGCTCGCCGTACCACCCACGGACCGACGGACGGACCGAAAGGGTGAATCGGATTTTTGGAAGATATGTTGAGAGCTCGCGTCCTCACCTACGGCAAGGATTGGGAGCGCAGCTCGCCGTATGCGGAATTTTCCTACAACAACGGCTACCAAGCAAGTCCGGGAATGTCGCCATTCGAAGCACTATACGGGAGAAAGTGCAGAACACCCCTGATGTGGTCAGAAGTAGGAGAGCGTGCCCTGGTTGGGCCCGCGCTTATAAAGGAAGCCGAGGAGCGAGTAGCAGACATCCGAGAAAAGTTGAAAGCCGCCCAGTCCCGACAGAAGAGCTACGCAGACAAGAAAAGGCGTGAAGCGAGCTTCAACCCAGGAGACTTCGTCTACCTCAAGGTTTCACCCATCCGGGGAACTCGAAGGTTTCAAGTACACGGGAAGTTGGCCCCTCGGTACATCGGCCCGTATAAAGTGATTAAGAAAGTCGGAGCGAAGTAGCATATCGACCGGAGCTACCCGAAGAAATGGCGGATATACACCCGCATTCCACATCTCTCGGCTACGCCGATGTTTGAAGGTTCGGAAGAAAAGCGAGTACCGATGGAGACCATCGATCTACAACCGGACCTTAGGTACCGGGAGGTGCCCATCAAGATCTTAGACACCGTGGTCAAGCGGACAAGGACGACCGAAGTACGGGTGTGCAGAGTCCAATGGAGTAGACACGGAGTGGAAGAAGCTACATGGGAACGGGAGGACGCGCTGAGGAAAGAATTCCCCCACCTATTCGAAACTTAGCCGAATCTCGAGGACGAGATTCATTTTAAGTGGGGTAGGTTTGTAACGCCCGCGTTTTTAGCTATAAATAAATCACCCGAAGAAATCATGCGTATTTTCAAAACCGACCCGCCGAGCTCAATTATCAATCAAACCCCGACCATCGTTTTCCCCTCTCTCTCCCCCGACGCGCGTGCCGCGAATCCCGCCGCACCGCACCTCGGCCGCAACCCCCCGCGCGCCTTCCCAACGCCGCGGTCGGCCACCGGCCGGGAATCCCGCGCACGCCGCGGTCCCGCCGGCCCGTCCGCCTCGCCATCACCACCGTCCCGAAAAACACGCCGACGCTCGAAAGACGGAAAACCCCACAAAACCCTCCCTTAATTTCCTAACAATTTTTCCTAATTTCCTAAACTTTTTCCCAATTTCCTCCCTATCTTTTCCCATTTTCTTTTCTTTTCTTCCTTTTTCTTTTCTTTTCTTCCTTTTTCTTCCCTTTTTCCTTTTCCTCTTTTCTTTTCCCTTCCTTTCTTTCTTCTCTCTTCTCTTTCTCCCTTCTCCTTCTCCCTCCCGCGCAGACCGCGCGCGCGCCCCGGCGCAGCTGACCGCGCGGCGCGCCGGCCCGCGCCCGGCCGGCGGCGTGCCCCGTCCTCCCCCACGGCCCCGGTCCGCGCCGGCCGGCGCACGCGCACGGTGCACCGCCGCGGGGGCCCCGCCCCGAGCCGCGGCCGGCAACCGGCGACCGCCATTAAAGGCGTGCTCGCCGGAACACGCCACCGTGCCGCTTTCCCCTCCGCGAGCGCCCGCACGAAGGGTCCAATCACACAAGCACGCCACCGCCTCCCCCCCCTCTCTTCACCGCTCGCACCGGCCGCCGCCGAGCCGTCGCATCCGGGGCCGCCGCCCGCCACCCCCGCCGTCGGGTCCCGTCCATCTCCCCCCTCCCCGCACAAATTGACCCGCAACAGGCAACCCGTCGCGTCGTCAACGCCGCACGGACCGGCCGGACTTCGAGAAGGAGCCCGAGCCGCCGGCGACCCCCCCCCTTCGCCGGAAAAATCTAGCCCCGAACCGCCATTCGTCGCCTATAAAAAGAGCCGGCCACCCACCGGGCCGTCGCACCACACCAAGACCGCCGTCTCCCCCTTGCCTAAGCTTTAGAGCACCGCCGCCCCTCCCCTCGCCGCCGTCACCATTTGCGCCGCCGCCGCTCCCCGTCCACCACCGATCCGCCGCCTCACTCCGCTATAACCGAAGGTGAGCACGGGTATGAGTTGCCCTAGCCCTCCTCGCTCTTTTCCCCTATCTCCGGCCGCCACCAACCCCGGGGGCCTCGCCGCCCCGCCGCCGACCGAGGCCGCGCGCGGCCGCGTCCCTCCCCCCCCCCGTTCGTCTAATTCGAAGGGGGGAAAAGGGGCGAGGGATGGCATTTTGCCAAGGACCCCCCCCCGTTTCCCCTTATTACATCTAAACCGAGCCCTTTCGATTTCTCTTTATTTTTCCAATTAAGTCCCTAGGTTAATAGTTAATCAAGGGATAAACACCGTTATACCCTAGAATAAATTACAAAATGACTCTAACTTAGTTTATATTAGCATAAATACCCTTCTTACCATTTGTAGGGATTGCTAATAGGTCCCTAACTCCTATGCCACCCCCGTGACCCAACATTTACGATTAAACCCGTACCTCACCCCCGCTATTCCCCCCGTGGTACACCACCGAACCACCACCCCCCCCGGGTTTACATATACCCCTTCTCCGCTCACCTTTCCCCTCCCCGAGCTCGGCCGGAAACGTGTGTGCTAATATTGCTTGCTTGCTTGTGTGTGCGCTATAGCCGACGGAGTAGACGGAGGAAGGTACCCCGAGCCGAGATCGAAGCCGACTACCGCGAGCAGAGCCCGAGGTCCCGAACACCGAGCCGCCCTCCCCGAAGACTTCGAAGACGCGCAAGTTCAACCTCATCCTTTGATGCATATTTCCGTCCTAGTTTTATAAATATACCCCGTACCCGTTTTATAAATTGCATATTGTTTTACCGCAAAACACCGTAGGATAGCCACCCTTGATTGCCATGATTGAACCTTGTCTTGGCCTCGAATGCTTGCTTTAAAATGTGTGAGTGCTTTCAAAATGTGTGAGTGCTTTAAAAACGAAAAGGGGATATGTTTGGAAAATGAGTAAAGAACTCGGGTAGACGGGATGGACGTGTGTGTCGGAGTATGGGTGAGCTCGTACCGTGTGGTTGAGCATGTTGGGAGTTGTCCATCTTGTCGGTTAAGGATCGGGTTGCGTGACATCTCACCCGACCCAAATCATCGTACAACCACTCGACCGTTGTATGTGGCAACGGCTTAGCACAAACCCCACTAGTTAAACTACTTGCCATCCGGCGTGCGGGTGAGCAGCGGGAGGCCAAGGAGTCGGGGTACGCTCCGTGTGAGGTACGCCCCGGTTATGTGGGATAACCCCTTGGGTGCTTCCGTGGTGGCTCGTAGTGTTAGCTAAGGTGGGTAATGGCTTTGATAGGATCCGTACCCAAGCACCGAGGTGTCCGTGTGACTCGCACCCTACTTGTGGGTAAAGATGTACAACCTCTCGCAGTGTCAAACCTATTCGAATAGCCGTGTCCACGGTATTGGACGAGTCACGGTGTGGTCACAAAAACTAGTGTTTGGGTTGGGATGCTTTCCGGCGTGAGTTGTTTTCCCGGGTGAAGTGTGTGTGGTTGTGTGCTCGGGCTACGACGGACGGGAAGTCCGAGAGATCCACAAAGTGGTTTTCCTAAAACAAGTGAGTTACTTGGGTTATGAAAATGATTTGCGAAAACCTTTTTAAATGAACCCCCGCATGTGTAAGTTTGCTAAATGATCCTTAACCTGATCCTTGTTATACCTTATGCATGATTCTCGCTTATAAGCCCCTCCGTGGGTGGGGATGGATTTGCCGAGTACGTATGTGCTCACCCTTGTATTACTAACTATTTTACAGAGGAGGATCCCGATTACATTCCGCAGGACGTTGAGTAGGTCATTGCCCTACACCCAACCGTGCCTCGTGTACCAGGGCCCTACCGAAAGCTTGCATGGTGTGGTACTCGAGGAGGCTATGGAAGCCTTTGCTATCGTAGTGTGGTCGCTAGCGTTTGTGTTGTTCATTGTAGCGTTGGCACTACCGTGCCCTTTCGTAACCGTAATGTAAAAGATCGATTCCACCCGTTGTAATAAATGTGCTACCAGCCCTCCCGGGACCGGTATTTGTGTCACATTTGGTCACCTCGATGAGGGGACGCTTCGGGCCGTGCTCCCCGCGGCCGCATGTGCCGCCGCTTCCCATGGCCGAGGGCAGCCGGACGGGCCGCGCGCTCCTCCGCGGCCGCAGCGCGGCCGCCGCGTCGCCCCCCCACCCCCCCGATTTTTTTGTTGTTGCAATCTCCCGTCGAGAGATGTTGCGTTTTGCTACTCGCCATGCCGCATGAATGTTCTTGACCAAGTTGCAACCATAGCCCATAGATGTTGCGATCGTTATTCACGGATGTTGCATGAATGGCCCGACCATGTTGCAGGTATATGTTCCAATGTTGCATCATTGTCTACACACGTTGCAATCAATGTTTATTGATGTTGCATACGTGTTTTTTTGCATGTTGCGAATATTTTTCCATGTGTGGTTTGCATTTTGTTGCAAGAGCGAGGCGAGCCTTATCGGTGGCCGCTCCCTCGCGGCCGCAGACGGGTGCGACCGGGGCCGGGGGGGGGGGGCATACACGGTGGGGCTCATGTGGTGGTGAGGGGGCGGAGTTCCCCGTGGCCAAGGACCTCGTCGCTCGTCGGCGGTCGAAGGAGCTCGAGTGGCGTCCACGGAAAGCAAGAACATGTTCAAGTATATTGCAAGTGCATGTTTGGGGTGTTCCCGAGGTTTCGAGAAAATGTTGCAAGTGTTTCATATTTATGTTGCAAAAGTAGATCTTGATGTTGCAAAAATTGATATCGATGCCGCAATGTTGCAAAGAAGATCTCGATGTTGCGACGTTGTTTTCAAATGTTGTGTATGTTGTTTTTTAATGTTGCGAAATTTTTTGTCTATATTGCGACGGGATGCCTTGATGTTGCGACGGGATGCCTTGATGTTGCGACGGGATGGCTTAATGATGCGATGGGATTGAGACTTTTTCTCAAGTGCTACAGTGTTTGATTTGACGTCTACGCACCTCGATCCGACGGTTGCGCACGCGTCCGATTTTTTCCTCTCCTCCGGACGTCCGGCGCTAGCAATCTTTTTTTTTGCGCACGGGTGAATGCCTTGATTTTGATTTGAGACATTTCTGGTGTCCAACCAATCAGTGCCGCCACAAAATGATGCGTTCGTTGCATGCCAGCTCGTTGACAGGACAGCACCGTTTGCTGATTCGCTCTACTACTAATCTTTTTTTTCTAATGAAGGAACTGAGATTATTATATTCCACATAAATTTGGAGCTGTCAGCCCAGCCCATTCAAAATTTGGCCTAAATAGCTAGAATTCGGCCGGAACTAACGCAGGCCTGGGCGGGCAGCAGACGTCGGATGGAAAACAACTCGGCCCATTCCGTATAAAAAGACTCGCACACTGACAGGCTGTCCCCCCATCCAAATCCCACGCAGATATTTTCCGAGGGATCGAACAGCGGTAGCGCAGCGCAGCGGGGACACGATGCTTGGCCGGCCGTAGAAATAAATAAATCTCCGGCTGCAGCAACACTGTCCTGTGAACGAGGCTGCTCCTCGTCGCCCCACATCCATCCAGCCGGGCGAGCCCAAAAACCCCTCACAAACCCTCCCCCCTATCCGCCCCCTCCTCGCCCTATAAAGCCTTCCTTCCTCCTCCCTCGCAACCCTTCTCAACGCCATCCGTTCCATTTCTTATCCCCATTCCCCTCCCCCTCTCCCTCCTCGGCTCCTCCTCCTCCTCCCATGGCGTCCCTCCTCACGCTCCCCGCGCTCGCGCTGTCCAACCCTAGCGCCTCCACCTCCGGCGCCGTCCGCCCCCGCGCCGCGGCCTTCCGCCGCTGCCGGGCGCTGCGGCGGCGCGGGTGGGCGGCGGTGGCCGCAGCCGTGGCCTCGCCCAACTCCGTGCTCAGCGAGCACGCCTTCAAGCGCCTCCAGCTCGGGAGCGACGACGACGACGGGGAGCAGGAGGAGGAGGAGGGGGCGTACGGGAGCGACGGAGACGAGGGCCCGGAGGCGGGGTTCCAGGGGGGTGGCGAGGAGGAGCTCGCCATTGCCAGGCTCGGCCTGCCCGACGAGCTCGTCGCCACGCTCGAGAAGCGCGGGATTACGCACCTCTTCCCCATCCAGGTGAGTTTGCTCCCTGCTAATTGAATTGGCTCGTCCTGCTTTCAACTTTTAACTCCGCGGCTAAGCTGCTGTGCCCGCCGCAGGATTGGCCTGTCGGGAGGAAATGGGGGAGGGGGGGGGTAGAGAGTGGGTGTTCAGTTTGGGGAATTTGGCTGCTGCTTTTCAAGTTACTGATTTGCTCCCGGGGAAATACTACTTTAGTGCCAGTGGCAGGATAACCGGAGTATGGTTAATTTGGTGCTGCAAGTTGCTTGGTGACCGACACTCAGCCAACTAACACATCCATACACTCCTTGGTGTTAAATCACTGTGCTTATAGTAGATGTTCCTGTCGAAATTTACTAGTGTCTATGAAGATAGCCAGATAAATTACTTTTACTTTTAATTGCATGCTACTTGTCATGTTTTTTTTTACCGAGCCTAGTAGCTCATATTTGGCTTCGAAATGGGTGTTTATTTTGCTTAATCGTATTGCATTTTGCTTCATTTGCTGTCTCCTCCAGAGGGCTGTGTTGATTCCTGCTCTTGAGGGCCGTGACCTCATTGCCCGGGCAAAGACCGGAACCGGAAAGACGCTAGCCTTTGGCATACCCATGATCAAGCGATTAATGGAGGAGGACGATGGCCGGAGTACAAGGTACCCATTCATCTTTCTAGGCATCTTCATGTTGTGCTGCAATAGAGTCATTCGGTAATTAACATGCACATTGACTGTTTCTTTTCCCTTTTGCCAGGCGTGGTCGGATTCCTCGGGTGTTGGTTATGGCGCCTACTAGGGAGTTAGCCAAACAAGTTGAGAAGGAAATAAAAGAATCGGCACCCAAGCTCAGCACAGTGTGCGTTTATGGTGGCGTTTCGTATAATGTCCAGCAGAACGCACTCTCTCGTGGTGTTGATGTTGTTGTTGGAACACCGGGTCGCATAATCGATTTGATAAATGGTGGAAGCCTTCAGTTGGGGGAAGTTCAATATTTAGTCCTTGACGAGGCTGACCAAATGCTTGCAGTGGGTTTTGAGGAAGATGTGGAAACAATATTGCAACAGCTTCCTGCAGAGAGGCAAAGCATGCTCTTCTCTGCGACAATGCCTAGCTGGGTGAAGAAATTGTCCAGACGGTATTTGAACAACCCTTTGACAATTGACTTGGTATGGCCTCCACATTCCTTTGCTGTGCTTATTTCTCCCGTTCTTTTGCTATACAGTTGAACAAAGCTAAGTTTATGCCATCTACTATAAGAGCTTTCTTTCATGTGATTGCAGTTATCATGTTAACTTGATCGTAGGTGTTAATGTTATGGTCATAGATCTTGCTATTTGATATATATATATATATATATATATATATATATATATATATATATATATATATATATATATATATATATATATATATATATATAGTGGATTTTATACCACCGGTGCTAGATGCCCCCCGCGTGTGGTAGCTACCCATTCCTCACATGCAGCGACGCGTGGCAGTTTGGTGTTGACGGAGCCGTTTCTCCGGCACCGGGAAGACGAAATATCTTCCAATGGTTGTGCCGTCGTAGGGGTAGACCTACCTCTTGCGCCCCACCAAGCATATGCAACCGCACCAGGAGGCGTCGAGGTTGCACGCACTTTATTACACGTTAGGTTAATGGTGGGATTGGTTTTGTTCGTGCTTATTTGCATCCTACTGAAGATGTAGTCTTGTTGTACTTCGTGCTACCTTTCATCTGTTGTATCAATAAAAAACTTTTTTCTCTTGCCCGTGACATCTTATGGAGCGGTCTTAACTGAATAATGACACAAATAAACATGATAGAGACCTACAAAGATCACTGCCACATTACAACGATGCATACTAAATAGATAGGTCAACACATGCAAACAAATCCTTGCTAACTACCATCCACAGCAGCGCTTCCCTGCTCGCAGCGGCAGCTGAGAGAAACAAAAAGTGAGTGCAACGCCCGTGACACACCAAGCCAAAGCAACGCTGCATGCAATGAGATTTTTTTTGATTAAAATGTGTCGTCTCGCCCCTGGCATATCAAAAAGGTTTGTGTTGAGGGGCGCATAGTGCCTTTTTTTTGGTACCTATTGACCACTGTGACCATCGCAACTAAAAAAGGCATAAAAAAAACAGCACTCGCCAGGCAGATAAGGCTGTCTTCATGCAACCTTGGTACCTTTTTTGTCGCATGCAGTTGTGCAGAAGAAAAGGTACCTTGCATGCACGCCCAGTTTTCGCCTATGCGATTTATTAAAGAGGATAGAAATTTAGCAACTACTAAGAAACTTAGATGTGGGTAACGGCCGAAGAGGACGTTAACACGAAGCAAAAATCCTATACTTTTTTTTATTCTATAGTTGATTGACGGGGTGCCCGCCGGCTACAGGCAGATCCGCCGGCGGCCGCCGCGCGGGGTCTCGGACAAGGGATGCGGGGTGGGGTGGGGGGGGGGGGCGGGAGGATGGTGCGGCAGGGAGTGAGAGGCAGCGGTGAGGTGACGACGTTGACGGAGAGGTTGCTGCCGTTAAGTGTTCGGTGGGATTCCGCAAATGGCTGGATGGGGATCGGACGGTTGAAAACAGGTAGGGTAGCTATCACTTGTGGGGGGTATCTAGCACCGGTTGTATCTAGTTATTTCTAATATATATATATATATATATATATATATATATATATATATATATATATATATATATATATATATATATATATATATATTCTGGCCATGACACTTGGGCCATGCAACACATACAATTGTTTGTGTTACACCATATGCGAGCTGAAAATATTGTGTTTCATTCTTTATCCATGATACATCAACGCAAACCACAACAAATTATCTGTTCCCTTTCTCATGAAACTCTGATTTGTTTGTGCAATCCTGACTAGCAGTTTGTTAGGACAATCGTGACAGAATAATAACAGTTTATTCATGGCGTATGCTTGTTTTGGAATCTTGATGTTTATCAATATGGCACCCTGAGAATGTGATATATGCTAATACTTTCTAGAGCAGTTAGTTGTGCTTGCAATTGAAGGTCGGTGTTGATTCCTTGTGAAATAACTGCGGCACGAGTATGGTTATGGTTTACTTTCCTCACATATTTATGTCCTTATAAGTTATTGTGTCTCTTCATGTGTTTAATTAGGTTGGTGATCAAGATGAAAAGCTTGCTGAAGGAATCAAACTCTATGCTATCCCACTCACAGCGACATCAAAGCGCACCATTCTTAGTGACCTAATCACGGTATGTTAATGCAGCTTATGGAATGTTGAGCTGCATTTCCCTCCCCTCTTCTCACCTTTCTGTTTGGCTTTGTTAACCCTTGGGATAAAGTAAATTGTACAGGATGCTAGCGTGCACATGGTTTATTTGAATCAACGTAAACACATAATTTTAACTTGTACTCTTGCATTGTCCTATTACTTCTCCATGAATTTCATCCAGAATTTTCTTGAACAATTTTCTTGGTAGAAGCTGATTGTTTGTATAAAAAAAACTTGATATTGTTGCTTTGCTAGTCTCATTTGAGCAATTATAAGTTGCATTTGGTCACTCCTTCCTCAGTTGAGTTGAATTTGCAAATGATTTGTGCTTCTGGAACCAAGTGCTGTTTTTTAGTATTTTCGTAAAGGATTTGTGCAATTTGTTTCTTGAGTTTCTGATGTTGGCAAATTAGGATTATCATACCTGATTAGAGAAAATTGTACAGTACTATCAGTACATGGTTAATTGGTTATCGTGATGCCCTTGTTATGATTTGTGAATATTGTGTTGGTTTTTAGTTTCATTATTGGATTTTGTGATGGTTGTCCTGCCTCCTGGGACTCAGAAACTTTAAAGATCATGAAATTTGTCACAGCCGATAGTCATATTGGTGTATAATTTTACTGTCTGATTGAAAACATGATATCATCCATGCATCTGCTATGCATATCAAACATTGAAGGACTTAGTTTTGATGAGCCTTGGTAAACTTCACATATCTATTGCATGGGATAAGTTGTTTTGTTTAACCATTGGTCAATGCTTATCCATATATTTTTCTTGTCAGGTTTATGCAAAGGGTGGGAAAACCATTGTGTTCACTCGGACAAAGCGGGATGCAGATGAGGTATCATTGGCACTGACAAACAGTATTGCTTCTGAGGCACTTCATGGTGATATTTCACAGCATCAGCGTGAGAGGACACTAAATGGCTTCCGTCAAGGGAAATTTACTGTTTTAGTGGCAACTGATGTTGCTGCCCGTGGTCTAGATATACCAAATGTTGATTTGGTAGGTTTACAGTCCTCTTTACTTTGCCTGATACTAGATACTGTAGTTCTGTAAACACCCTTCCAAACACATGTTAACTCTGTTGAAAATGTTCAAATGTGCAACATATAACTATATCTAACAGCTTTTGCTTACCAAATTATTAGCACACATTCTTCTATAGAACATAATTAGCAAAATTCCAAGTTTGAAACTCTTATAATATTTACAGTGCTAAACAAGGTATTATATCTTCAAGCTGTTCGAAGAATTTTGCATGTTTTTACCTGACCATCCAGGAAGGCAGGAATCTACTCCCTCCGTCCCAAATTACTATCCATTTTTCTAGATACAAAACCAAAATGAATAGTAATTTGGGACGGAGGGAGTAGCAATTAAGGCCTTCATTTTGCCACTAAAATTTAAGAGTTCTGTATTTTGTTTGGCATGCAAGTGGTTTCATATTGCAACATCATCACTTTGGTATGTCTAATAGCATTCCTATCTGATGTCTTGTTGGTTAATCTGGTGATTTATATGACACTGTTTTTATTGCTTCATTTGTAGCTTATTAAATGCATTTTGGCATTATACTATTTGAAATAAACTGTATGCATATAATGGCTGAGAGGCTCCATTTTTTGTGCAGATTATCCATTACGAATTGCCAAATGATCCAGAAACTTTTGTCCATCGTTCTGGACGCACTGGACGGGCTGGGAAAGTAGGAACTGCAATCTTGATGTTTACAAGTAGCCAGAAAAGGACAGTTAAGTCACTTGAGCGTGATGTTGGTTGCAAGTTTGAGTTTATAAGTCCTCCATCCATGGAAGAAGTGCTGGAGTCATCTGCTGAGCATGTCATTGCGACACTGCGTGGGGTGCACCCAGAGTCGACCCAGTATTTCCTTGGAGCAGCTGAGAGATTAACAGAAGAACTAGGATCTCATGCTCTTGCTTCTGCACTAGCACATCTGAGTGGATTTTCTCAGCCACCTTCTTCACGTTCTCTTATCAGTCACGAGCAGGTAAAAAGTGACAGAAGAAAACGTTGCATTTTTTTTAACTGTACGTCTATACCTACCATTGACGTCAGCTAGTTCTGCAGATAAGTAGGCGTACCTTACATCTCTTCTGCTATCAACTTGATCCAGTTATTCTTGCTTCTGCCTTGTAGATGTGAATATTCTCTGGCTGATGTTATATCCCCACTAATACCAACCACTAGTACTTAAGTTTCTGTATTATGAATTTGTAACAGATCATCAAGCGACCATCTAGATAAAGCTCCATAGTTTTTGTTATGCATTTCCTTTTATTGTGTTTCCTTTCTTATGGATAATGTACTCAAACATGCGTTATTTCCAATGCAGGGATGGGTGACATTGCAACTGACTAGAGATCCAGGATTTGGAAGAGGCTTCTTTTCCCCTAGATCTGTCACTGGTTTTCTATCTGATGTTTGTTCAGCTGCTGCAGATGAAGTTGGCAAAATATACCTAATAGCAGATGAGAATGTGAGTTTTTCCTTGAATATGTTGATTGGATCTAGTAGCATGCACGCCACTATGGTTCTTTGCATAAAATCTGTCTTTGTCTGCATATCTACACCGCTTTCTGTGTGTCGCGTTTTCCTTTGGTTTCGCTTCTCCTCATTATGTTTGTAAAGCTTGGCATGATGTTCCAACCCAATTTGGATTGCAATCATGAAAGGAAAGCATATTGTGCCACAGTTAAGTTAGTAGGGTATAGCTTTATTTGGTTACAGCTAAGCTGCTTAGGGTTATTTGATCCTGCAAATTGGTTTGGATGTGGCATCTGCAACAATTAGTGTTACAGATATTTTGTCTACCTTTTTACCTTAAAGAGAAGGAAATTTACGTGCATAATAATTGAACCAACATTGTAGTGTAGAATATAGGTTATACTGCTTCTTTTGTCCTGATGAATTTTCACTGTTTTGCTTCTTTTGTCCTGATGAATTTTCACTGTTTATCTATATGCATTGCTGATTGTATCAGAGCCAAGGAGCAGTCTTCGATTTACCTGAGGAAATTGCAAAGGATTTGCTCGCCATGGAACTTCCTGCAGGAAACACCATAACCAAAATTTCGAAGGTAATTTTGCAGCTTGTTCTTCTCAAGTTCGTTGCAAAGCATGTTTGGATGCAGCTTGGCAGGCAGCTGCGGCTCCAGGCAGCGATCTCCACCCCAGGCCGACCAAACCGTGCGCCTGAGGTTGCTGCCTGAGCCAGGCAGCTTTGCCAGGTCTCCAAGAAAACAAGCCCGTGTTGTATGCATCTAAATATAGTGTATATGTCTAGATCATACAAACACCTGTGGACCTAGAAAAGCCAAAACGACCTACAATTTGGAACGGAGGGGGTATTTGTCCTGATGGTCTATCATGATGTACCTTGCAGCGTTTGTTAAAAATACTAGCAGACGTGAACTGGAATTGGAAGTCTAGTTCCACACTATTTCGATATACCTTTTCTACTGTCTATTTATCTTCAATCAAGCCAGCTTAAATTGCATTGATTTTCATAGTGCATGTTCTCTGTTTTCGGTGTTATTTTTGTTTTCTGAGTTTGTGATGGCTGTTTTATTATTTCCTGCTTTCAGCTGCCTGCGTTGCAAGATGATGGTCCTCCATCTGATAGCTATGGTCGCTTTTCAAATGACCGAGGTTCTAAGAATAGGAGGTCCAGGGGTGGCAGCAGTGCAAGAGGACGGGGTGGTTGGGATTCAGACGGTGCGGATCGATTCGGCCGTGGTGGCCGGAGCTTCAGATCTGACAATGATGGTGGACGGAGCTTCAGATCTGACAATGATAGTTGGTCAGAGGATGACTGGTCAGGTGGTGGGAGAAAATCAAACCGCTCCTCATCCTTTGGCAGCCGCTCCTCATCTTACGGTAGCCGTGGCTCACCATCATTTGGTGGCCGGTCATCATCCTTCGGCAGTAGGGACAGGTAAACTTCTCATATCCCAAAATAATGTATAGGAACTTGCAATTCTAGATGTTCACAATCGAGGTACTGGTTCTTAGGCAGTTCAATTACAGCGACCTGGCATTTCCTACATGAAGTAGATGCATAATCAGGGCACACACTTATCTGAATCTCCATACACGATGAGAAATTGAGAATAGGGAACAAGTTGATCTCGTAGAACTGTTCCTGTCAGAATATGTAGGATCCTGTGACATACGCTCTTTTCTTTCTCATAATGTACTTCTGTTTGGTATCCATTAGTCCAAGAGTATATGGAACCTAATGTTCTAATAATTAATGCTGACCTGTTACCAGTGAAGTACTAGCCTGTTTAGCTTACTCTTGCTGCACTGTATTCTTACCTCCCCGAATCATGATCAGAAATTATTTGAACATTTGCTATCAGAAAAATAATTAACTACCACACTGCAAACTTCTAGGCTTGATGACTTTTCTGATTCCGAAGCTAATATTTTCGACCATTTTCAGTAACAGAAGCTTCAGCGGTGCTTGCTTCAACTGTGGCGAATCCGGTCACCGTGCATCAGACTGCCCAAACAAGTAGATGTAGAGACGAAACATTCTTTCCTGCCGCACGGTGTTGCTCCTTTCAGGCCTGATCGGCTTCCAACAGGCGGCTGGACAATCAAACACGCCAAGCAAGAGGCTTAAGCCCACTCCGCGCCTGCTGATCAATATACGCCCAAGGACCAGATGACTTCATTGCTGGCTGACACCCACCGTGCGGTAGCTACAGTTTTGTTTGGTTGTTTTGTCAGAGCAAGATTTTGGCACGCTGACCACCAGTATTACACAAAGGAGTTCCAGTTCATGTCGCACGGGCTTTACTCTACAGGGATATGTTCTCTTTTTCATTTTTTGTTACTTGTTCTTGAGGATCTCGATAGAATTGTAATTTGTAACACCACATGAACCGTGTACAGTTACTGCTGCTACACCATTGCGACAGAGGCGCAATCAGAATCACGACTATTAGAATTGTGTCCAACTACTGTTAAATGTCCTCGCAAAAAAAAATGTCTTCAGAAATGAACAATCTGGGGCATGACCCCCGGGTGTTTCTCGAGAGATTACAACCTTTTGTGTGATTAACTAATTGTCTTGAAACTTGTTCAATGGTGTCAGTAGTGTTACATCCTTCCTTCATCTTAAATTACTATTTGTTTTAACTTTAGATACATTGCTTTTCCTTTCATAGTTTTAATGATAAAATCCATGCCTTCCATAACAAACAAATTACTTACTCTGTTCCAGTCATCCCTTCTCCAAACTAATGGTAACATCTGCTATTGTAAAAAAAAAACGGTGACATCTGCCAAAACTCCCCACTTTGTACTAAATTGCATATTCCACAGAACAATGTAAGAAAACACTTGTTGTTTTGCTAACAGAAAGTCACCCCCCGAGTTCAGTAAGTTGTGCGTTATTTGACAGCCACGAACTCATACATTTGGTCCGAACATAACGATGCAGCGCACGAGACAAAACCCTAGTTTCGTTCACATCGGAGCAACAAGTCAATAGCCAGTTGCTCTTCTTCTTCTTCTTTAATCGCAGTCGCATAGCCAGGTGCATTGCAGTTGCTGCAGGTTGCTGTTGCTGTTGTTGTTGCTGTGTGGGTCGGGCTCGGGCTCGGGCCGGCGGACCCTCCAAAGCCGCCGACCGAGAGCGTGCGTGAGCGCCACGCTCGCCACCGAGGCCTTCCCAGCCTTGTTTCCCTAACCCCCCCTCCTCCCGTCTTCCTCGGTCTCTCCGCCGCCCACCACCACCTCGCGCTCCCCTTCCTCCCTCTTTATACGCCTCCGCCTCCCGCATCTCCCCTGTCCTCCCTCCCCCCATTCACCGCATTGTGCCCTCCCCCCGCGCCGTCCGGCCAGGAGACACCGGGGGAGAGAGAGAGAGAGAAAGAGAGAGATGGCGGCCGCGTCCTTCACCGCCGCCAAGTTCCTGGCGCCGGTGGCCGCGAGATCCGGCGGCGAGAGGGCGCCCCCGCTCCCCGCCGGCGCCTCGTCCTCCTCCTTCGCCAGGGCCGCGCGCCGCGGCGGGGCGCACCACCCGCGCCTGCGCACCGCGCTCGCCGTCTCCTCCGACGTGCTCGCCGGGAACAAGGCCGCGCAGGCCGCGCCCGCGCATCCGGTGGTGAGTGAAGCCCTCCTCTGTCTCGCCCCTCCCTCGCTTAGCGATCCTGGGTGCTGCCGAGGTGTAAAAATCCCATCTTGCGCGGTTTCCGTAGTTTAATTGTGCCGCTTGATGATTGGATCTTGGGCACCCCCGGTTGGACTGATTACGTCATATAGTGCCTTCTCTGATCTCTGGATTCTTAGCTCCGACTTTGGAGCTGAAAACCTCACGATTTTTACCTCCCAACTGTTACGATCGAAATGTTATCCTGACCTCTTGAATCTCGTGATGAGAGCTCCCCTGTACTTTTACCATCGAAATATCATCCGAATCCAGCCAGTTGCTCTGTTGATGGAATTAGTGATTAACAACCGATCGAAATATCATCTGATCCAGCCGATTGCTTTGTTGATGAAATTAGTGATTAACAACTGAAATTGGAGTTTTCACCTGTTCATTTTGAATAGATCCAGTGATGCCTGCAACCTCAACTCTGAGGTGTCCGTTGGAACTTGATTGATACTACTCTGCAATATCTAGCTTCAAATGCTGCAACTATACCAGTGTTTATAGATACGGAAAAGTTATCTTATTTAGCTTTAGGTTGATGTAAAATTGTTTGAGTTGTGGAGCGGAATACTGTTTTCTGTTCTTAATTCGAGCTGCACTGTTTTCTCCAGGCTGTGACACGGGAAGAGGCGCTTGAGCTGTACGAGGACATGGTTCTTGGTCGTATGTTTGAGGACATGTGCGCGCAAATGTACTACCGTGGCAAGATGTTTGGTTTCGTCCACCTTTACAATGGCCAGGAGGCTGTTTCCACCGGCTTTATCAAGCTTCTAAACCAAGCTGACTGTGTTGTTAGCACATATCGTGATCATGTCCATGCGCTGTCCAAGGGTGTCCCACCCCGTTCTGTTATGGCTGAGCTCTTCGGCAAGGCCACCGGCTGCTGCCGTGGGCAGGGTGGCTCCATGCACATGTTCTCTGCTCCCCACAACCTCCTTGGAGGCTTTGCTTTCATCGGAGAGGGCATCCCTGTTGCCACTGGTGCTGCCTTTGCTGCCAAGTACCGCCACGAGGTGCTCAAGGAGTCAGGTCCCGATGGTCTTGATGTCACATTGGCTTTCTTTGGAGATGGTACCTGTAACAATGGGCAGTTCTTTGAGTGCTTGAACATGGCACAGCTTTGGAAGCTTCCTATCGTGTTTGTTGTGGAGAACAACCTGTGGGCAATTGGGATGTCACACATCAGGGCTACATCTGACCCAGAGATTTATAAGAAGGGGCCAGCATTTGGAATGCCTGGGGTGCACGTTGATGGTATGGATGTCCTGAAGGTCAGGGAGGTCGCTAAGGAGGCAATTGAGAGGGCTAGGAGAGGTGAAGGACCAACTCTAGTGGAGTGTGAAACTTACCGGTTCCGAGGCCACTCCCTTGCAGACCCAGATGAGCTCAGGAAGCCTGGTAAGGGTTACCTTTTTATCTCATTTTGTTTCAGCTTTGCTTTATTAGTGACATTTCTGGTGTTAACTATGCTTATTGGAGAAATGCAAAATGGCCATAAAGTTTTCCACTCATCAAATTTGCAGTAGTGTTTGAACCATATTGATCTGAATTGTTACAACAGCAACAGGTATTACAGCTCATGAAAACATAATATTCCCTGTACTAGTGCTTTGATCCTGTTTAGTGGCGATCTGGCATCACGAATGAGTGGACCCAAGTGATATTTTGTTAGATTTAGAACATTAAATTCCATGTCTGAAAATTTCAGAGGAGTTATTGTGTTACTTGTTCATGCAGAAGGGGGTTAGAAAATTAGGTTTTGTTTGTGATTGACCTCCCTTTTTTTGTTAGCATCATAGTCTACATGCAGGATTGGCAACGCTGACATGGCTAGTAAAATAGTTTTGGTGAAACTGGTTAGATAAAATCCTGTTTGAAAGGTATTCTGTAGTGTCAATCAAACTGGTGAATGAAACACTCTCTCAGATTTTAGCTTCTTATCGTTATCCAGTCATCTTATCTGATGTCTACATCCTGATAGGTATAGTTAGGATGTCTTTTTCCCACCCTCATGGGTTTGGGGGCCACTTGTCCTGGTTTTTCCTTTTCCATTTCCAAAAGCTCACTTGGACTTTTTTAGCCAAATGAGTTGATGCATTTCATTCTTTTATCTGTAATGAAATGCAATTTTATCAATCCATTTATTATCATTTTGCTTCCTGTATTCTATAAGAATCAGTTGCCAAACCCAAGAAAAGTGTTTTGGTGAAATTTGATATTTTTGTGAAAGAGATGTAGGATATGTTTCGAATAAATGGTGTCCATGGCTATGCATTGGATTATTTTTGAATAATCTAAATGTAGATTTCATGTTTCTGTCAAAATTCCTTCCCTTTTGGGGGTTTGTGATGCTTTAACTAGTTTGGGTCAAGTTGTAGTACACTGAACTGGGTGATTATTTTATGTAACGATCTGACACATGACCTTTTATGTAAACTGATGTTCAGCACACTTGCACCTTGTTTCGTGACTGTCATCAGTCACATCATTACAAATGTATATATGCATGTGTTGTATTTATTTCACACGTCACAGAACCATTCTTGAGTTGCTGGCTCTCCAATGTTAAGCTTTCGTTGGGTTTTTGTGTTTTTAACAGCGGTGTGGTTTGAACAATTATTAAACTGACTCCACCACATTCTCTATGTGCAGATGAGAAAACCCACTATGCTGCAAGGGACCCGATTACGGCCTTGAAGAAGTATATCATCGAACAGAACCTCGCAACTGAATCTGAGCTGAAGAGCATTGAGAAAAACATCGACAATGTTGTCGAGGAGGCTGTTGAGTTTGCCGACGCAAGCCCGCACCCTCCACGGAGCCAATTGTTGGAAAATGTGTTTGCGGACCCTAAAGGTTTTGGTATTGGCCCTGATGGGAAGTATAGATGCGAGGATCCCAAGTTCACACAAGGCACCGCTCAAGTTTGAGTCTTCATGAAAGACTGATCTGCTCTCTGTACCTCTGTTCTTCAGTTCATTAGTTTTGTCGAACCCATGCCATGCCAAGATGCTGTATGCATAATGCAGTTCATTTTCTTTGATTCCTAGGCGTGTGTCCGATATTAAGGTGTAATTTATTCGAATGCTACTGATGCCCCAGTTTATGCAATGTGTGCTAGCTCTACTTGTTCAGGAACAGCTCACTTTTTCCGCATATATGGAAGTATGTGAAATTGTTCCATAGTGACTGCTTTTTTTTCAATTATATGGAACATAAAAAAAATTGTATGTCTTTCACATAGTTTTTATGTTTGCCAACGACCACTGTCTTTGTGTTTCCTTGAGTCTAAATCTAAACGTCTCGTGTCGGTTATTTTGAAACGTTTTCACCAGGTCAACAAATATTATATCGTGCAAACTTTTAGCTGTCTACCCTGAAGTCTTTTTTTTAAAAAAAATCTGGAACCTAACTGGTGGGGGTGATGAACGCGACGGTGCCTTTTTTTCGGTTCACCATAATGATATTGGATTGGGAAAAAACGAGGTGCATACTGGGATGAAAGCAGCACGAGGGGCTGCTGATTGTCAGTTTGTCATGATGCATGGAGTATATACCATCCAAATAGTCTGAACTATAGAATCTCTACTACTAAAAAGTACGAAGTGGAGACAAAAACTTGTTCCTACTTTTTCCGCTCTCCTGTGAATCTGCCTCCCCCCGTGCGTCCTTCCGCGGGTCAGCCCCCTCCGCGCGCGTCCTTCCCGTCCCACCGTGTGCACGACGGTTCCACATCCTCCGGTTCCCACCAACGCCCCCCGCGCCAGCGCAGACGCTGGACAACCCAAACCGGCAAACCCTAGCCCTCCAATCCCTGACGCCGCCGCCGTCGCCCACATCTCTGATCTCTCATCCCTCACGCCACGAGACGTTGCGTCAGAGAGAGAG
The DNA here is from genome assembly GCA_947561735.1 of Cenchrus americanus. NCBI lineage: Eukaryota > Viridiplantae > Streptophyta > Magnoliopsida > Poales > Poaceae > Cenchrus > Cenchrus americanus. The sequence goes on along the minus strand of OX387240.1, from coordinate 2,033,324 downwards.
AGGAAGCGGCGCCGCCGACGGATGCCAAGGCCGCGCCACTGCTAACGCCTAGAGACCGCGGCCGCCCCGCCCTCTCCCTCTGATCTCCTCTTCTCTCTCCTCCATCCCTCTCCTCGACTGGCGGCGGCGGCGAGGCACTCTGATGCCTCGCAGGAGCACCAAGTCTTCTCCTCACCTTGGATCGACTCCGCTGCCAAATCGACACGGCGCGCCTCTTCAGGTCTCTCCGGGTCGCCGCCGCCGCCGGATCGAAGACATCGATGCCCGCCGCACACTGCGCCGATCTTCCGCGCTCTGCATCTTCGACGGCCGCCACCGCCGAAATCGCGCTGAGGTAATCTCCCCATCATCGTTCTCTTCCGGCCCTCCATTTTTCCGATCTGCATCAATCCATTCGTGAGTACTCCAGTAGCACAACACCGGCAACGTGTTCATGATGCTTGAGTCCCTGGCTGTGGTGGCGTAGCAGGAGGATCCGCCACAGCGCACTATCTTTCTACTGGGGCCACAGAATGAATACGATATATTCTGATGCCGGCACGAACTTATTTCACCATAAAATAAATAGTTGAATTAGTCAGTTACAGTATTATTGAGTGAGAAATTAAAGGAAACGACGAGAGACTACAACAGAAAGGATATATACATATATAGTTAAAGAAAAAGACATTTTATATATGTAGGTTGCCTGCACATTAATATATAGGATTATTTCGGGACTGGAGGACGGGTGAGCAATGAAGTACTAATCATCGTTCTTAGTGACTGATAGCCTTTTGATCATCGTTCTTCAATTCAGAAAAAATCATTAATTAAGCACTTTAATATATACTCTGTAACATCCCAGAAATTTGAATGATTTACCATGTGTGAATTTTCGCAAAAATTTGAAACTTTTTGTTTGAACTCGTGTGCTACCAAATTTTATCCCAATGTGCTGGCCTCTCACCTCAAACTCCGTAAGAAATTAAAACATATAAAAATTATTTTCAAATTACAGAGTAAATGTGAGTTGGAGTTATCGGATTTTATTTGGAGTTTAATTGAGTGAGGTTTGAATTTGAAAGTAATCAAATTCAACCTAAGGTTTTAAACTTATTTCAAAGCTAAATTCAAAAACCCTGTTAAACTCTAACTGCTAGCTGGGCCCTATCTCTGCCATTGAAGTCTGCCTGAGACCCCTCAACCCAACCCCAAGCCGTTAGACTTCACCCTGAACCGCGTGGCCCAGTTCGGCCTGCTTCACAGCCCAGCCCGCCAACCCTCTCCCTCTCCTAACTCTCACCGCCACCTGGGGCCCGTGTGTCAGCCAGGGGAACTATTCCCCTTTCTTCCTTCTGCTGACGTCCCGAACGCAAGCTACCGCGGGCAAGCCGCACCGCGGCCTCGCCAGGGTGCCGCCCCCTACCGCGCTGGCACCCATGGATGCATGCCACGCCACCCCAAATCGCCCTCTGCCGTCCGTCCGTGGCCTCACCAAACCCTAGAACGCCGGTATAAAAGCCCGCGCCGCGCCCCCTTCACCCTGTGTCCGCCGCCGCCGGGGAAAACCCCGCCCGCCGCCGCCGCGTGCTGAGGAAGAGAGGAGGAGGAGAGGGAAGCGCAGGGAGAGAGGATGGAGCCCGAGCCGGCCACGTCTTCACCGCCTTCGCTGTTGCTTGCTGCTGTCTGCGAGGAGTCTTGGACACCGACGCCGTCGCCCTGGAGCTCTGCACCGTGCTGGAGCTCAGGAGCGCGCCGAGCCGACGCCTAGTCGTCGGGCACGTCGATACCCTTGAAGACCGCGCGCCCGTGGAGGCCACCGTCGGGAACACCTGCTCAGAGGATGTCCAGAGCAGAGCCGAGCAAGACGCCGCCGTGCACCTCACCAGGCTCCTGGCTTCCACCTTGCCCAGAACATGCTTGATGTTATGCCTATGAGCTGCTGCTGACACCTGACCGAGCTGGTGCCGCGTCCTCGCCGCCCAGGGCCTCAACACCCTCGCCGCCCTGGAGCATCAGCCATTGAACCCGTCGACCGCGCCTTGACACACGCCATGGTGAGCACCACTGCACACCCCTTCTCCCTGTTTTGTGCACAGCAAGCCCGACGACCAAGCCGACGATTATCTTCTGTCTCTGATACCGGCTTTCGAGCCGTGTCCATCCCGTGCAGGTCACGATCCGCAGCACTCCTTGTCCCCAACGTTGCACACAAGGTGTTCGACAGAATGTGCCAACCAAGCCGCTGACCACCTGGCTATTCTCCACCTCGCCCGCATCGTGCTCGATGTTTTGCCTGAAGGGTGAGACTTGCACACATCAGAACCTCGTTTTCCCTTCCTTTCGTTTGCTGCTGTCCAATCCTTTCCTACCCAAACTAACATCCTGTTTGCCGGTATGAAACCATCGGCGTCGAGGAGAAGGGTCGAAGGAAGCCGGAAGCCGCCCACACCGAGGACGCTGTGACCACCGATCCACGACGTCGTCGGCGGGAACGTCTACGCCAAGAGAACCGCGGGCTTGCGGCGAGGACAAGCCGCGCCCCTCTTTCTTCCCCAACACGACATCCGTCCACCTCGCCCTCAACGTGTTCGACGAATGACATGAGTGTCAACGAGCCCGTTGGTGAGCCATCCGACCAAGCCGGCCTCCTTCTAACCCTCCGATGCATGCCCGTGTCGCCAACCTTCGTGTTGCGCCCGCTCCCCGTGAACATTAGTGACTTGGGTGCATTTTCGATAGCCTCACCGTGGCATGCCCTCCACGTGTTCGATGTTTTGCACAAATGAGTGCGGCACACGTTTCTTCCTCTTTCTTGCACCGACCCTTGTCCGGCCTTCGCGCCGCCGTTTTCCCCGCAGGATCCCGTCTCTCGTTCCGCCGTCGTGCACCCCGGCACGCGTCGACAGCCGCGAGCCACTACCTCACCCGAACCCGTTCCGCCGCTCTCGCCTTCGCACCACCACTCACGCCGCACCGTGACCGGCCGTCGACGTTGAGCCCGCACGTGCCGTCAATCTGTGGCTCAGCCTTCACGCAGTGATGTTCTCTCCCTGCAGGTGCCGCGCAGCCACGACAGCCAAATCCCGACGCCGGCAGGCCCTTGCCGTGCCACCGCCCCTGTCTGGCCTTTTGCCGAGCACTTTGGGCGGGACCCCCTTTCCTCTGATCTTGAGTGGTGCCACACCCCAAAGCACATGCGCGCAGGATCACCAGAGACACAAAGGGTCCCGCGGTCGCCAGGACGAGCGAACCCCAGACGAGTTCAGGGAGCGGATCCGGACTTCATCATAACCACCAGGCACTTGTTTGGGCTATGACCCAACAGAGCCCATCTTGGTCCAAAGACTAACCAGCCGAAGCAAACGTAGTCCGAGGACTTTTTCCGACTTTGGAACCTTGGGCCGGGGCCGGGTCGGCCCATTGGGCCACTAACCCTTTGGACCCAATTTCGGCCCACCATCTGTGACGATGACGTCATGATGATGTCATGCTGATGCCATCCCTATTTTCAAACTAAAAATCCTCTTCTCTTTTATAAATAATTCTGGAAATTAATTTATAAAACCTTTTATCTTTGAAAATTCATAACTAATTATCCGGAGCTCCGAAAATTATGAAACCACTTGCGTTGGTTTCATAATTTTGAGACGCTCACTGCTACCCTATCCTTACCCGCTCTTGCCCTTGAACCGAGCCCCTTTTTGCCCCGCGTTCTTGGTGTAGGATTCGTGGCCGCAACCCGCCACTAAGCTAATGTGGGTCTGGGACGCCGGAGCCCCGCAATTAACCAATGGCGTGCCGCGGACAGGAATCCTACCCCATTACCTCATCGCCTCCCTTTTTTTTCTACACCTTTGCCTTCCCTTTTTGCTACCTCGCGCTTAACCCGCTTTTGCTCTACGAAGCTATGTGGTGTGAAGCGTGTACCGTGCCATGCGCTTGAAGCCAGGACGTCGCCCGTGATGGACGGCCGTGTCGTGAGCAGAGGCCTCTGCTTCACGCTCGGCAACCCCGAGCCGCAACCTAGCTGCCTTGCCATGAACGTTGCCGCATCACCATTACTTGCCTTGTAGCGCTCTTAAGCACACCTTACCTCTTCACCACCCGTTATCGGTCACAAGTTGATCCTCTCATCCTCTCTAGGTTATGGCCACATATCTTGGCATGATAATACCTTTCCTAGTTTATCTCCGTCCCGCCTTGCTATCATCATCTGTTGCGTTAACGCTTCATTCCTCTATGAGCTGAAACCTAGCAAGTGCTTGATCTCATCCTCTCCGCTTTCCGCATGCGAGCTTGATTCCCTAAGATCTTAGTAGTGAGATCCTTAAACTAACTCTTGCTCATATCTTGATATCTAGTATATAAAAACTAGTTGCTTAAACTACTTTTGTTTTAAATCAATTGCTCTATTATCATTAATTAAACCAGTGCTGCATGCATTTACTCTGGAGTTTATTTGGATCTTCTAAATTGGTTCTTATTGATGTTTTTGCATTAGATGTATGCTCGTTATTTATTTCCACGTCGCATCTCGTGTAGGCTTGTGTTCTTGTTGAAGACCCGAGCTGCGACGTCTGAGGAGACTCGACTACCCCGACTTTGCCCGAGAGGACGCTCAACCTCTACTACTCTACGACGACTACCGCGCAGGTGTCATGTCACTCCCAACCATGTAGAACCCATCCATGCTATTAGTTGCTAGTGCTATATTTATGTTACTTGATTTGATGGATTGCATAGCCATTTGCTTAGCCTTGCCTTGTTATTTGATATATCCTGATTCCTTGCTTTACCTACCTCGGGGCTAGCTACAGACCCCTAGCTAGTCCCATATACCAACTATCCATACTTTTGTTGCTTGATTATGGATGGTTCTCAGGGTTTGGACTGAGATGTGGAAGATCTCGGTGTGTTCTAGCGTGAGTTCTGGGTGTGTTCTTCCTTGATGTGTTACTGGCGGGAGCGAGCCGTTTGGTTACTTGTGAACGCCTACCTCGGGGAGATGCGATCTGGCCTCTCGCCCGAGCGGTGTGTCGGACGGGATGGAGATGGTGAGTGCTCGCTCTCGGCCCTTAAGGACCGATCGTCGCTGACCATGCTTCGGTGGACTTTTACCGTACAAACCGCCCGCCTTGTATTGGGCGGGGGGTGCGGGGTGAGACTCGTAGTGGATAGCACCCCTCCCGTAGGCGGATCGGTGTGATCGTGTCGGGAGACGCGCTTTTCTCCTTAGAAGACTTCGCCCCCGGCGAGGCCGGGGAAGGGTTCCACGGCCTTCGAGGGACCTCTCGGCCGGCGCATGAGCTCTACGGCGGAGGCCGCGCTAGACTCGGAGACGCGAGAGGGTACTATCCACTTACTTGGACTCCGGCCGTATGGTAGGGTTTGGGACGGCGGCCACCGTTTCCGCTCTACTTGGGCGGGTACGGTTGTACAACCTCTCGCAGTGTTAAACCTATAGCTATAGTCCGTGTCCACCGGTTATGGACGGTCTTCGATCTCTCACCCGGCTAGACTCTTTTCTTGTGCTTCTTCTCTCCCCCCGAGTGTGTGAGCCCGCCCGTGGCCGTTGAGATGTGGGGATAGGAGCGGTGGGCCCCACATCGCGGATGAGAGTTGGGAGCCGGATCGTGGTTGTGATTCGGTGCTTTGGTGTGGACATCCTTGTTGAGGGGTGCGGACCCCGGAGGTGTGGACCTCGGAGGTGTGGACCTCGAGGGTGTGGACCTCCGGAGGTGTGGACCTCGCCGCTTATTCCCGCATACCTTGATTGTTGCTACCGCGTTCTTTGCATGCATAACTTTCTACCCCCAATATAGGTTTTATCCATGCATACTAGATTCAACCACCGCTTTTGCTCTTTGTTGGGAAGTCGACATGACCTACCCGCTTATCGGGTAGATGCCGGCATTTCGGACTCGGTGACCGTCTACGACCGCAACTTCGTGACGAAGGTGTGAAGACTAGAGCCGGTCCTATGCTCGAGTTTGCCCGTGGTGCCGGAGACGCTTCGCTTCGATAGATCCGCCGCGTAGGTGTTTTACCTTTCTTGATTCGATCTCCGTTGGACTTGTACCCGCTCGTGCCGAAGAGTTGTACTCTGATGTTGTAATAATACTATGTAATTCTTCTTTTATTCCCGTGTTGTATGGATTTGTACCACTTGAGACAGGGATTGCACGTGATAGCCTCTTCCTGGGACTATCACAGAGGTGCAGAGAGTCGGATTTCCGTTCGCGGAAATTCGGGTCGTTTCATACTCGGTATGATGAAAGAATTTCCACTACATGTTTGATCGTCGATGAGTTTGTATATATATGTTATCATGGGATCTTGATATCTGGTGATGATTAGTTGATGAGACAATCACACACAGTACTAATCATTAGCAAGAAGAAAGGAAAAGAATCTCACTGGCTTTGTACTTTCAGCTAGCTAGCCAGTCTTTCCTCTCGCAACAACAAACTTTAACTACATTTTGTGCTTTTGGAAAGATGTTAATTACTACTAGATGCTAAACTTTGGTTTCTTTTTTTCCTTGATGGGAAAGCCACGCTAGCACATTTTTGTGGAAGTGTACACATGCAGTAAATAATTGTGATGAGGGAATGAATTGTGACAACGCTCCATCTGCAGCACCGCGAGCTACGGGGACGAGGTGGGGAAGGACAAGGAGGATGTCGACGATCCTGTTCGCAGCTTCCTTCAGGAGGTCTATTTCTCCTGCTCCTCTATACACCTCTTGATTTGCTGTACAAAGAGAAAAAGCTATGGTTCAAACTAAATCTTTTGATTTCCCATCATTCTTCACCATTCAAAGTGTGTTAGCTTGGTGTGGATCTTGTGTTCATGTGACATCTTATTTGAAATTTCAAATATAACTTGATTGTTGGGCTTTATTCATGTATGCATATATTGGAATGATACTTGAATTTCAATGTGTGACAAGTAAATTTTTATTATGGTTAAATGCATGAATAAAGTTGAATCATTATGAAAATATTTTGGTATGCTTGACCAGCATTTCCCCCATTTTCTTTGAAGTAAAAAGAACTTATTTGCCCGTAGCATCGCACGGGCATGATGCTATCTGAAGGATTTGCAAAGATTCCTGCGGTGAGATGACCCACAGCTGCTTGAAGTTTTCCAGCAGGTCTGCAAGTGGAAGATTGCGTCGAGAGATCTGGTGCCCATAATTACCAGACCGACTGCAATCTGTTGAGCACTGCGGGTAATTGTTCTTCCATTTGCTTCTTTGAAGTTTGAACTCTCAGAGTGTTGCATATGAGTGTATTCCATTTGTGAATCCCTTTGTTTCAATGTTGCTCTGACGTAGCGCTACATGACTAAATGTTTTCCCTTTTATTTTGTATTGATGTGAAAGTACTGGTGTTCCTTACAATGGTTGTGGAGCCATCGTCAGAGGATGTTGCACAGCGGTTACAGTATCTGTGGGATCTGAAGGCTGCACTGGCACACAATGTTGTCATGACAGTCATTGTGTCTCTTCTTGAAGACCCATAAGATCGCTTGGAAAGGTGACCCCCCCCCAACACAACATTGTTATATAGTCAATCTATTATATTTGCTCATATATCATGGTGCAAACATATGTTGCAAAGGCCCACATTATGAACTACTGTTGTACAAATGGAAAGAAAAATATCAATGAGTAGCCTGTAAACTCTACTCTTGGAAGTTGCATGAAATTCCTTTGTTTCCCTTGTCACTCAAGTAATAAGTAAATAAAAAAACAAGTAATGATAAAACATCCTAAAATAGGATTTTTATCCTTCTTTTTTGTAGTACATGATTTTTGGTTACTTATCATTACTTATTACATGTTCTTTTATTTACTTACTACAAGTGTCGCTTATTTATATAGGTGATTCTCTGCTTCTGATGGAGTACATGATTTTTGTACTAATACCAAGATGGGTTCTTCAAATAACATCCTGAAATAGGATTTTTATCCTTCTTTTTGGAAGATCCATGAAGGTATGTTGTTGCCGCTCTTAATATGTGTTAATATTCTCCTTAACTTATATACGTCACAACCTTAATATTTGTTAATCTTTTTCCTTAATTATTTTAATATGCTAGCTTTGTATTGTCAAGTAGAAAAAATAGCATTTGCATATCTCAGGCAAGAGAATGCCATTTTCTATGCTGCTGTCTATTTAACTGTTAATTAGTTTGTTCTCTGGAAGGACAAGAGAATTGACTTTTATGCATGTGTATTTGATTATTTTTTCTATTGTAAGTGCCATCGTTTAAATCTTTTAAGCAGCCAGCAAACTCATGGCAAGAGTCAGTTCACTAAAAGAAAGACGGTTTTTAGAAGAGTTGATGCGAGCTGAATTCATATAGCTCTAAGGCTATTTCATGATTAGTTAATATCTATCTCAGTGTGGACAACTTAGTTGTCTGTAGCAAGGAGATGGCAATTTGTGTTTCTGAATGATGGTCAACTGATTTAAATGTTGAACTGTAATATTATGCATCATATTATTATTATGCAAGGTGAACTTTGCATCAATTAAATCAGTACCTTTGTCTGATGTGCTATATATACTCTGCCTGAGCTTATGTCTAGCTGATGCAGAAAATGGTGGTGCCATACTCTGCTTGAGCTCAAGCAAAAATGGATGTAAGAATGATTGTTTCATTTTAAAAAGTCAAAAGAAACTAGCTTAATCAATGGGTTTCTTAAAATGTGAATGTTGACCTACTTTCTCTATTCATAAGTTTTAAGGTGCATCTTGTATAATTCATTTGTCCTTACCCATTTCTCTATACTGCACACAGGATATTTCTCGATCCATTGTGCAGTAGTTCAGAACACGGCTTTGCTGCTAACCTTTTGCAAATCCAATCAGTTTGCATTACCTACTGGCTAAAACTGTTGATGTATATGCATTTTTTTTCTAATTATGTCTCAGATTAGTTTATGTTGTTTTACTTCAGTCAGGACCCAGATGGAAGAACAATTGAATAATAAATGCTCTCAAATGCCACATCCAGTAAGCTTCAATTGTGATAGTGCTACATACCCTCCTTTAAAATTTTCTTGAAACTATACCGCACACAGGATATGTCTCGTTCCATTCTGCAGTAGTTTTGAACAGGACTTTGCTACTAACCTTTTGCAAATCCAATCAATTTGCATGACCTACCGGCTAAAACTGTTACTTTATATGCATTTTGTCTATATGTCTCAGATTAGTTTGTGTTGTTTTTACTTCAGTCAGGACCCAGATGGAAGGACAATTGAAGATTGAATGCTCTCAAATGTCACATCGAGTAAGTTTTAATTATGATAGTGCTACATGCATTCACTTATTTCAGAAACCGAAACCTCCTCTTTTTCGTAGCTAATAGAGCATCTGATTTTTAGCTTTAGAAAAATGTGTAACCGGAACTTACAAGATTGAATATCCTTTTACTGTCAGCACTGCTCTTTGATTGGTCCCAGCTATCTTCGTCCGACAATCATTTTGTATTAGCTCCTTAGTGCTTAGAATGTAAAACAATTTCTTAGCATTGATCCAGGTGACCTGGGATGGGATCTGATCATTTGACCTTTTTCAATTATAAATCACTTGGATAGGCTTTGGGTGTGCCAATCTTCTAGAATGATGAGATTTGCTCATGTATAACTTCAGTTCTGCCAACATGCTGCGCGTCGACTTTGCCTCAAATGCGACATTGCCTCGTATAATTTCAACACAGATCCATACAATAGCCATTTGCGCTCAAATGGAGTAACTATTTTTTCCTAGAACGGACGACTGCTGGAAAATTCATGTTTTCCTCTTTAGGTGTGTGAGGGGTAAAAATGCATCAAATGTTAATTAGTAGCTTTGGCATCTACCAATAGAACTGGGCACCGTGATGTAGCATCATCATCCCAAGTTCCCACAGTGCTTAGTAGGGTGCATGTGATTCACAAGTGTACGAGCAAATGGAAGCTGATTTACTTACTGACAAACACTATATGTACACCTATTTATTTCCCACTGTTGAGTATCTTATATCCATTATGCTTAAATATTTTGCAGAGGGAGGCTCGGCTTGAACGGAACAAAAGTCTATCACTCTTCGGGTGAACAAGAGCTTTCTGCGCGAGCAGTTTGTTGTTCATGTGCAATAAGTTGTTTCCTGAAGTGATGGAGTGAAATCACAACTTCTTTGGTTTCGTACGTGATGATCCTTTTATAACTTGTGCAAGGAGGAAGGTAGGAAATAGTAGACCAGTCTCTTGGTTGAGGGAAATGTAATGTTTGAGAACTGCTCATTAGCTCAATGGTTTTGGCGAGCAAATCATATGAGCAACGATGTGTTTTGAGAGCCATCAGGTATCATGACACGAGGATTTGTTCAATAAAATTAATTGTATTTCCGAAATGCTTGTACTCCAAAATATTATCGTGAGTTCTTGCTGCTTTACATCCACCTGTAGTTCGACCAGGTCAGACATAACGGTGACAAAGTTCTGTGCTCCCAAGTTGGTGATTTTGGCTGGCATTATTTCTCTGGACGGTATGAATGGATGATGTAACTTCATTTTTGTTGTCGTATCTAATTTTACCCCTGCAAATTGCACCTGTCTGGCGAGGTTTGTTGAAAAAATCATTTCTATACAAGAAGGTTTTCTCCTATACATCTACTGACTGTCTTTTTTATAATTATGAACTACTCTTCATGATTCGATTTGTGTTGCACCAGTAATTCAAATGAACATGAGATGCTCTTTATGCATGTTTAATCAAGTTGGATATATTGCATACATGTTAGTTGTTTGCCACTAAGATTATAAATGTATCTATTTATGATTTGTATTGCCCGTAGCAACGCACGGGCATGATGCTAGTGGATTATAAAGTAGAGAGACCATCAAAAGGGGAGATATTCTCAAAGGCCGTTCTTAAGTTCTCTAAATTACTATTGGCAATCTCTCCCACCCACATTACAGGATGCACCACAACAGTGTAAGTACATTACAACACAACCGACACAGCCACAAATTACAAATACTAAGTTGCATCGAACTAGACATGTCTCAATATTCATAGAGGGCATTATCCTGGATCGGAGTCTCATAGCAACAAAGGGAAGCTCTGTAGAACAAGGTAACAGGTAGGCGCTCAAGAATTCGGATCTACGCTTGACTAAATCTTCATAGCCTTGCCATCTTCATGAAGCTGCCAGACATATGAAATAAACCCCCAGATAGCTACCAACATAGAGATAATCTTTACCCCATCTACATTGTCATGAAAGAACAGGATGGCGAAAACTGGAGTTACGGGCAGAGCTAGTGTGCTTATCACATTTGAAAATAGGGATGACACCATGAAGATCAACCCGATCACTCCGACAAGAGGTTAGCTGTCATGATGTAGGATACCTTTCCTGACGGGAAAGCTAGCATCTCTCCTTCCAGTGTTTTCCATTCACCACTAGCAAATAACCCAACCAGTGAAACCACTGTTGCCACCAGTGATGTATAGACCTGCATGTCCAAGACTGTGGAGAAATTTTTCCTCTTAATGATCTTCTCAAATGCAGGTTGCATCAGGGAGAGAATCAGTGAATATGTGGCTGATGCTCCAAGGGTCAACAACAAGCCCCCGACACTTACTTTCCACGCGAAAATCCATTAGCACCCTCTGAATCTTCACGAACTCCAAGGAGTGACGACGAAAATGTGAGGATGATTACAGAGTTGAGAATTAGCGGTGTTATCTTTTGAGCGTTGAGGACACATGAGAAGATAGCACCGAAGGCCAGCTGAGCAGCACAAATGAGAGAGTATATGTTGATGCAGCAAGGTACAAGAGGCCATATGAATACATCAAGTTGTCAGCAGCAACAATGAGCCCCAAGACAGTGTATATCAGTGCAGCATGTATGATTGGAGTACTGCTGCTGGTTTGTGTAGGCATTGGTTTGGAACGGAAAGCACAGAGGGCAATGAACAGCAGAGGAAATCCAGCAGTCTGGACAAATGACGACACCCACTTGCTGTTGCCACCTTGATCATAGTAGAACCTCCCAAGAAGTATTGCGGTTGTCTGACCAGCAATGACAAAAAAGATGTTCAGACCTGCTATCAGCCACCAGAGCCGTTGCTCGAGAGGAGAGTTCTCAGGTGCAGCTCCAATATCAGAGGAGATAGCATCCCCGGATGATCCTGACATACAGTTTGATATTTTTTTTAGTGAACGGCGTACTATTAATAGTAATGCATCCGGTTTTCTAATGTTTTGCGAGCACCCAATTAGTGTGATGGGCCTTTTATCAAACACAAAGACACTCCAGAATTTGGACTGAGCAAAACGTAAATAAAATCTTGTGCACGTTCTCCTAGGTACTTCGAACATGAATCCCTTGGTGTCGCCCGCACAAATTCTTTCTCGCGAAAACGAAGGCGGACTGACCTTTTCTCAGAAAGCTGCCGGCGGATCGAGTCGCGCTTCGCACCCGGAACACCTCCGGTTTGCTGCCGGCGCCGTCCGTGCTGATTGCATCGCCGCCGGTGGCCATGCCGCTCGAGCGCGATCCGGAGGAGTGGATTGATCTAGGGCAGGAGCCGACGGGTGAGGAGATGGCTCACAACTTCTCTCTCTTACAGGTGGCCCTGGTACGCCGCATCGTGTGATTTTTCTGCCACGGTTCGTGGGGTAAACTCTCACGTCGCACCGTGCCTAATCACGGCCAGGGAGCAGTTGGGAAAGGTAAAAACTGTTGTAACTATTCTTTGTTATATGAATATTGATTATTTATAATGAAGGTATAAGTATCCGGTGGAAACCAACATCTCCGTCTTTGCAAATCACCCCTACTACCACCTCTCATAAGCGCCCTCTTGGATCAACATCATGTGACTCAGAGTGGAACAGACCCGTACGCGTGGGCGTGCTGCCGGTGCACAGGAACGGTTAAAATGAGGAGCCCCGAGTCATTTTTTCTTCCGTGGCTTAGGATGCTCCAGTACTTAAGGTTTAGAGGTGGAGTCAGTGTAACTAAACTATTTGGAAAAACTACAGCTGGAGTTGCAGAGAAGCCAAAGCCAAAGCTGGAGTTGACCCTATTACCAAAATGACTCCTTCGCCAGTCGCGCCACACGGATTTACCATGTCAGCTATGACTTTTTCAAATGCCACCGCGTACACTAGTCGCGCCACGTCATATGGCGTGACTCAAATATCAGTCGCGCCACGCAGCTTAGACGCGACCAAAAGGGCTTCTTGCAAATATAGATTGGGGTGGGTTATTTTTAAAATTTTACTTTAAAAAGGGTTTAAAAATAAAAAAAATCCTTGATCTGACGATCCCCATTGATCCTTTCTTTCTTGCCACTCTTGGGCCGCAACCCATGCGCCTTCCTCCTCCTCCTCCTCCTCCTGGGCCTAGCTCGACACCATGTTGGGTCCATTTGCATCTACTGGCAACTGATTCCTCTCCCGAACCCACCAGTCAGCCTCGGTCAGTCAGTCAGTCCATTCAGTGCTGACATGTTTCTTACATACAGTAGTTTTTCCCCCCTTCCGTACAGGTAGTTATCGCTCCGGCAGCGCGGTTGTTCCGGCAGCTCGTCCTCTCCATCTGCTCGACACGAACCGTGCAAAAAGCTCGGGGATCGCCTGGTCAATGGCGTCGCGGCGTACGACACGACACGACACGACTGGACGGAGTCTGGTCACAAGCAGGTAAAGCAGGGGACGATGGATGGATGGGTGGGTGGGTGGATGGATCGTGTACATCATACGCGTGCGGCCGGCGCGTTGCTCCGATCCGATCCGTTGCGCGCCCGTGTCTGACGGGGTCGCGCGCGGCTTGGCAGCAGAGAAAGTTTGGTGGATGGGGGGTGGGTGGCGAGCGATTACCCAACTCCTCCGGTCCGTCAGGCAGCAAGTAACAACAGACCCCAAGAGCTAGACTGCTGCCATTCCGCCGTCGATCCGGTCAAGAACGATCATATATATATATATATCTCACCGATTTGGCATCCGTCAAGCGATAGATGGATAAAACTTGACCCGGAGGGATCCACCCCGGCGGCGGCGGCATCACTTCTCGCGCTCGTCGTCGTCACCCGAATCCGTGTGCTTGCGTGCGCGTCTGTGCAGTGCAGTGCAGTGCAGTGCAGTTAAGACGAAGAGGAACAGGGAGGACGGACGGGTTGGCCACGGCGCCGCCGCAGCAGCCCGCAGCAGGCGATCGAAAGTGATAGCCGCGCGCCGTGGCCCGTGACCGCGGGCCACGCACGCGCACGCAGGTGGTGCCGTCCGTCCCCGTCGTACCCCGAGCAATAGCATGCCACCCGCCCGCCGTCCGGCAACCACTCCCCCGCGCGTCGTCCGGCCGTCACGGACGGTTCGCGACGCCGGCCACCACGTACCCCCCATGCGCAGCTCCGTCGATCGCGTCGCGGTCTTGCAGACGCATCATCACGTACGGCCACCGATGTCAAAAATTCCCCGGAAACGTGACGGATCTATCAGCTAGTACTGTGTGTTAGTGTGAATCTGCGATGTGGTCATGTGGGTATGCATATAGATGCCCTGTTCGCTTGCTTTATCGGCCACCACCAACAAGATTTTCTCTTAAGACAAACCAGCCACCACAACCAGCTTTTATAGCAGATTTTTACTCGTGAACAAATCAAGACTAACCATCACCACCAGGTAAACGAATAAAACCGAGAGAGTATACTCCTACGTATCAACAACAGCACACGTCTGCGTGGTACAGTACTACAGGGTAGCCGCAGACGACGAAGAGTGCGTGAGAGGAAATGAGCTAGAGCGCTACGAGACTCGCTCCAGCATCAGCGTTAGCACGGGCGCGTAGCGTTGACCTCTGGATCTGCAGCAGCAAATAAGCTACTACTAATTTAGCTGCCGTTGTGTGCAAGGCACACAGCATGTGGGATCGAATTTCTGGGGAACGAGTACTTGACGTTACTCGCACACACGCACGCAGGCAGGAGGACCCCCTAGCTAGCTTAGACCACACCACCAATAGTTTATAAGTACTCTTAATTTGCTGACTGAGATTAGAGTAATGATCAGGCTGCTGGGTTTACCAGTATATGAGTAGCACACACGCACGCACGCACGTAGGAGTGTACGTTTGATTCTGATACCCCACCCCACACCGGCAAAGCTAGCGCTGTTTTGATTATTCATCAGGTTCCCTGGAATGTGCAGATTCCAACTAACGGCCCTTGCTTGCCTCGTCGTACTAGTAAGAAACTGTTTTGATCGTATCGGCAGTCATGTCATAATCATGGTGGTTGAATGTATATAATGCCAGCAGTTTCTTGGACGTACGTACGCGTGGAAGAAGAACACGGTGACTTGGTCAAATTCAAGGTATGCTTCTCAATGCCTCAATCCACCATACTAGGTGTGCTCACAATCAGAATCTATTTTTTTTTTAAAAAAAAAACAGAAACAGTAGGCTCTAGCAGCGGTAACTAACTCTGGCCTACGGAGGAGTACTACGCAACGCAAGCAACGTGTTGGAGTGTGGCGGTAAGATCAGTACGACATGAGCAACGTCGCAAATGCGATGGCGAAACCGGTGACACGTCGTCCAATTCAGCTCGCGAGAGAGCAGCCGCCACGTTTGACTCCCCCCATCATAGGCTATTCATTAATTCGATCAGCAGCGCATCGACCCACAGCAAATTCTATAGGCCAACAAGGGAAGGGGATAGTGCAGTAAGAGGGAAGAAAGTGTCCAGACGGCTGCTGCTGAGACAAGACGCGCGGCAACGCCAGCTCTGCATCTGCTCTGAATCGGACGCAACGCCCAGCCAGAGCCAGCGAAGCCGAAGCGTGCGCGTTGGGAATCCGCCGCAACGCCAGCGGCCGCCGTGGCCGTGGTGAATACTACTGTAGTTTAACCCCGCCCGCGCCCGCGCCCGCGCCCGAGACCAAGGTTTGCTTGCTGCCCCGGTGCGATCCACTCCCATCATCGTTGGCGCGTGCGCACGCAGACGCAGACGCAGACGCAGACGCAGACGCAGCCAGCCACCAGGGTGCGGGGGGAGATCGGGATTCCCAGCCGGATCCCATTTGGTCCCCGGGCCCCGCTAACTAAAGTCGTTCCACCGGTCGCCAATACTTTTCTCTCGCGCTAGATCAACACCAACGGCCAACCGTCACCTGTTCGCGTCGCTTATCACCCACCAACAAGAAGATTTTTCTCTCGTAACAAACCACCACCAAAGAACCACCAAGAAGATTTTTCTCTCGGAACAAACCAAGACTCCGCCCACCGCCCAAACGAACAGTCACGTGTTAGCCGCCAAAAGATCTTTCTCGCACGGCAAAATCAAGATCATCACCGCAACCGCACATGCATGTCACGAGCCAACCCTAACCGTGTGTTTGGTTGGAGAGCGGTGGGAGCGGAGCGGAGCCAACCCTCATTTTGGGGACGGCTCCAACCCTTCTCAAGTTTGGTTGGAAATGTTGGGTTGGAGTGGTTCCGACCCTCTTTTTTGTTTGGTTGGAGAATTGAGATTGAGGATGGATGGCAGTTTTCACTCCGTTAGTGGGTCCCACATGTCATAGGATTAGGGTTTAGTGGGACCCACACGTCGCTGTCACATCTTATCCTCTTCCTCTCGCTTTGAACCCTTGGGCCGCGGCCGGCCGATGTAGGTCGCGCCCCCGGCCGAAGGCGAGCTCGGTCCCGCTTGCCCCGCGCGCGCCCGCCCAACGGCGCGGCCTTCCCCGCAACCGCGCCGCCCGACGCGCGAGCTCCGCCGCCCTCTCGCCGCGAGCGTCGCGCGCCGCGAGCTCTCCGCCGGCCGCGGGCTCCTACGCCCCCGCGACGAGGTGGGTGGGGCGTCGAGCACGCGAGGGAGAAGCGGGCCCTCGCGGAGTCGGGACCGGCGGCGGGGAGAACAGGGCCGCCCTCCGGCGGCGGGAGAAGAAGGGCAGAGGCCGCCATGGCCTCCACTAATTCGTACAAAGCACCAGGAGAGAGACGGGAGGCACACGGGAGAGAGACGGGAGACAAAAACAGGAGCGGAGCGGCTCCGTCCGTCGACCCTCGAGGACGGAGCCAACCCGCATATAGAGGGTATATTCCCTCAGGAGCCGCTCCGCTACCGCCGCTCCCCATCCAAACGGTCGCGGTCCAACCAAACACACGGTAACAGGCTCGGCACAAGCAACAAATGTGATGCCTCTGAGATACTCTCAACAAAAGTATACTCAGGAAAAAAAACACTATTTCCAACCTTTTAAAACACGCAAAGATGGTACAAACAAAAACGAACACTCATGCTCCTACTACACTACGTTCCAGTTTGCAAGCGGGAGCTAGCCTAACCATAGGAAAAATCCTCGACGGCGTGCGTGTGTTTGACAACCATACATAGAATATGATGATCTGAGCAGTAAAAGAAAAAGTTCATTTTCGGAGTGTCAGAGGCTCAGACGCATGCGGAATCCGCAAGAGAGAGGACATCGTGTGTCATGTCATCATGTGATGTGTGAGAGAGAGGGCAGGGGAGGGGGTCAAACCCTGTCCCGTCCAACGGTTCTTTCAGCCTCCGTACGGTTCCCACGCACACAAATGATCTACTACTAGTAATACTGTTTAGGGCTAGGAAAAGTCATACCCATACTGTCAGTCGCGGTTGGTGGACCCACCCGGACGTGCTGCTACGTACCGCGTGGTGTTTATACTCCTACCCCCCCCCCCCCCCCCCCCCTGTCCAGTCTTGCAACGAGGTTCACGTACGCACCCCCTCTCTCTCTCTTCACACTTCTTTTGTGCTAAGCTTAACCTATGTTTTTTTTTGACAACAAACAGAAATATATTAAACTGTCAATGCAACCAAATTACAGATAGGTCCTCCAAAGAAGACCGAATTACACAAAAGTCCAGGAAGCAAAGAGCAGCAAGATGCTGGAGTCCATGGCGAAGGTGTCGAAGGAGTCGCCGACGGGGGGAACGCAGAGGCATCAAGGATGCTTGCACCCAGGCGGATACCGCGCAGAGCGTCGGTTGAAGTTGGGCTGGTGAAGCCACGGTCGGAAGAGCACACCGACGACCTATAGATGTGGTTGGACATCGCCGGAGGTTGATGAAGTAACTTACACCAGGATCCCAGGGGGAGGCCACTTCTTCGAGCAGGTACCAAGAACAGGACCACTATGTTGAATACTCTAGCTTCGGGGCCGAGGGAAGCTGTGACGGGGAGGCGGCGGCGAAGGCGGCAGTAGACGCAGCCGGATCCGGGAGGTGACCGGATACAACCGTAGGGAACAGATCTGCCCCGGAGGGGGCCTGATCCACACACGACGGCCGCAGATCGACCTCAGAACCAACTGGATCTGGGACGTCGAGATGAAAACTCCAGCAGCAGGGGGAGGATGGGCATGACGTGGAGACTGCAGGAGGTTGTGGAAGGTTGGGAGATTTATTACGACTCACCAGGGAGGCATCGATGCCGGCGACGAGGAAGCCGAGGCAAGGCCCGGCAACAAGGACGACGGTGATGGCCACCAGGCGGCGGAAACCACTAAAGGGACGAACCATAGAGGTGCTAAAAAGAAAACAAGATAATATACATCTAAGAGCAACGACGGGATGGCTCCCTTCCCTTCCCACCGCCGGCGTAGGCGCCGGAGGCGAGGAAGGGAGGCGCCCGAGGTGGAAGGTGGAGGAAGCGAGGTGAGGGAGAGGAGACGGGAGGCTTCCATGCAATGTTGAATCCTCAGCGGAAACACACCGTTCTTACTGACTGTTTTGTTTCAAATTTACCGCGAAAATGCCCACTTACTCCCTTCGTCCAAATTACTCTCCAATTTTTAATTTTTCCAAATACATATTTTTTTGTACGCATCTAGATATATATTATATCTAGACACATAATAAAGAAGATGATGTGATGTGTTTTGAAAAAAATTCAGAAATGAATTGTAATTCGAGACCGAGAGAATTATATCTTGATACATCTGTCACGTGGCGCTTAGGACAAGCTTGCCATTTCTCGTCAGCCATATACAAAATCACAAGCACTCATGTTTGTCAGAGAGGTGTCGTGTTACTCAACCTTGAAAATTACAAATTTATGTAATATAATGTACCTATCTTCATAGTAATTCTTAAAATAATTTTGCCGCACATGCTTCTTTTGCGAGTAGCCGAGTAACAATTACAAATATAGAAAACACAAGCCGCAAGGTACCAAAGAGCGAGCGTCACTTTCTGATCAATCAAAAACCGCATGATTGTTGATGCAAAACTTTAATTTCCTATCCATCTCAAAACCGCCTGCATAAAAAACTACCGAAAAGACCGTTTTGCAAGCAAAACGTCCAAGGAAACCATAAAGCCGCCCGCCCACCCTCCCTCCTCTCCCACTCCAACCATCTCCCCTTGCCCTCCGTGTCTTCGTCTTCTCCCTCCGCAGCCAGCGACCAGCGAGCGCGGCCAAAACGCCTCGTCTCCTCGCCGCCGCGCCACGCCCCCTATTAATTCTCCTCCCCCCACGCCCCCCCTGCTCCGCACATCGCATCGCAAGCCGCCAAGCGCCCAAGCCCCTCCGGCCTCCTCCCGCACGAGCAACCGTAGCGTCTTGATCTCGCGGCGCGCGCTCCGTTTCCCCAAGTTCTTGCGCGGAGGCAGAGCCGAGCCAGGCGGGCGCGGGAGAGCAGCAGCAGCAGCAGCAGCAGCCGGGGAAGAGAGAAAGAGCCGGCGTGCAGCCAGTGCCGCCGCCGCCAGCCATGTCCCTGCGCGCGGCGTCGGTGCCGGCGGGGAGGGCGGCGGGCGTGGCGCCGTGGCCGTACCTGGAGTACATGGCGCGGTGGGAGCGGCAGGTGGAGCGGCGGCAGCTCTTCCTCCGCAGCTACCACTTCTCCCGCGACGCCGGCGCCCCCCGCGCGCGCGCCAGGCGCGTCGTCTGGGCGGGGCTCAGGCGCCTGCGCCGCGCCGCGGCCACGGGGCTCCGCCGCCTCCGCGCGCGCCTCCGCCTCTGCTTCGGCTGGGCCGCGCGCCGCCGGGCGCCGCGCCGCTCCGGCAACTTCCGCTACGGCCGCCTCTCGGGCGCCGGCAGGGCCCCGACGGCGGCCGCGTCCGTGTGCTTCTGGTAGTGTACTAGTGCGCGAGCGTCCCCGCAGCGCAGGGAGCGCAGCAGAGGCAGATCGACCGGGGGATCGGAGGTAGAAGCATTCTTTGCTTCGCTAGGTTGGCGTGTGAAACGAGACGAGAGAAGAAGCTGCTTACTTAGACAAGTATTTTAACTTCTACTATTCGATGGGGAGTGCTCGCTGTCAATTAGCAGTAGTGCCCTAATTACTAGAGATGATGATAAAGAGTGTTAATTAAGGGTGTTCATGTTTTTTTTTTTGTTCTTTTGATTTTCCATCGCCACTCGATCGCTCCTTGTCCAAAATATATTCTCCTGTCTATCTTCCCTTCACCCATCAATGGATTGTGTATTTTGCTCAAATGTGTGTTCTTCTGTCTCTTCATTCCTTCTGCTCATTTCTTACATTGGTGCATAGTAAAAAGGAGCACGTCATGTGGATGGCACCACCAAGAGCAAAATCACACCCCCATTCATAAGATGTGAAATCCTCGAAACCACCACTAGAAGGTTAGATTCTCCATTCAAATCATGCAGGCAGGATGAGAGGGGAATGAGGTCCTCCTTGCAGGGACCAAGAAAAGCAGGGTCGGTTCGGTTTTTGATTTGAAGCAGGTGCGGTGTGGTGACTGGTGAGGCGAGCCACGCTTCGTGTCCACAGCTTTATTTCAAGCCCGTGTCGCGGTCAAAAGACAGCGGCCAGCAGCAGTAGGCAGGCCGGGCTGAGCTGAGCTGAGCTGAGCAAACAAGAGGATTTGCATTGCCGATTTGCCACCGCGGCTGCTTCCTCACCACTCCAAACTCTCCCCCTGCCCCTTTCCATGGTCCCCTTTTGCTTTCTCATGTCAGCTTCTCACTCACTTCCCAGAAAACAAAACAAAGCGATTAGTTTCGTGACAGATTTGGGAACCCGTCTCTGGCTGGTCTCCAACGTGCTGCTGCCCAAAAGCATTGGGCTTTGAATCAGCTGGCTCCCTGCATCCACCATTGTCCATCGATCTGATAAACAAAACCGACAGGACAGTCCACAACCATCTCTCGTGGAGATGCTGAGTTAACAGTTTTTGCCCTTTGCAGCCCCTTTTTGTCAACTGAGGATTGAAGAGGAACCAGGACATCTTGTCTGCTGCCGTCCGATCCCCTCTGCATCTGCACATACAGGGATCAGGCGACTTTCATTCGCCGGTGTGATGGGTATCTTCAGTACATGTCTGAAGATTATTTCTCCTTGCCCATCTTGAAGCTGCGTTTATGGCGGCACGGCATCCGGTGGTACTGAACTTTTGTACCGGAAATGGAGTAACGCGAGAACTAATGGGGGAGAGCAATTGGTGGCGTATATATGCATAATGCACGAGCCCCCCCGCAACCACCAATATCACAGTACAGATCCTTCAATCCTGTGCAGTACGCGGATGATACTATCCTTTGCATTGAAGATGAGGAGGAGTCAGTACAAAACTTGAAACTACTACTCTGTTTCTATGAAAAAATGTCTGGCCTAAAGATTAACTTTGAAAAAAGTGAAGCTCTTATGGTATCACAGACTGTGAGAAGGCTATTGGTTACGCCGAGATTCCGAACTGTGCCACCGGGACTTGGCCAATTAAATATTTAGGTGTGCTCGTGTCCAAGCAAAACTTCATGTCGTGGGGACCTGGTACCGTTGATGAAAAAATGCTGGGGGTTAGATGGATGGAAGGGGAGTGCTTTGTCCCTTGGAGGCAGGCTCATTTTACCGAACTCCTCTCTTAGTAGCATACCAACATATTATATGTCTATGCATTTATTGCCACAAACTATTCTAAAAAGAATGGATAGGACAAGAAAGAAATTCTTTTGGCAAGGAGGAGGGGAAAAGAAGAAATATCATCCGGTTAAGTGGTTCAAAATTACTAGTCCTAAATCAAAAGGAGGCTTGGGGGTCAAAGACCCGAGGAAAATGAATCTCACCTCTTGTGTAAATGGTGGTGGAAGTTAGAATTTGAAGAGGGGATGTGGCAGGAAATTGTCGGGAAAAAATACAAAATTTTACAAGGGATCTCTCGGTTTGCGAGAGAAAACCTAGAAATTCTTCGGCTTGGAATGATTTACTAAAAGTTAAACAGCTTTATGTGAAAGGAAGAATAATGATTCTTGGAAATGGGAAGAGAATTGATTTTTGGGAAGATGCTTGGTGTGGGATGGTGGCATTAAAAGATAAATTCGGGGGTTTATATGATATCCGTTCGGACCAAAAGGTGAGTGTTGAGGAGATGGCACGAGAGAGGATGGAGGTTGACTTTCCGTAGATGGCTAAATGAAAGCCAACGGACTCAGTGAGACAAATGCGAGATATGTTATTTACATGTGCACTCTCCAACGAAAAAGACAGGGTTAAATGGGTCCGGGAAAAATCTGGTGCTTTCTCGGTAAAATCAATGTACAATCACCTTTTTAGATCGTAGAGGAATGACCCAAAGAAGGCTCGTGGAAAGCTAAAATACCCATGAAAGTAAAGATATTCATGTGGTCGGTTGATGCTAATGCGATCTTGACTAAGGACATCCTTAGCGGAAAAATTGGCGTGGGCGATAAAAGATGTTTTTTTTACGTAATGTGTTTGAAAGTATAGAACATTTGTTCTTTGACCGTTATATGTCTAGATATATTTGGAGTCTTGTTGCTCATATAATGGGGGCTGTTTGTAGACCTTCTTCCTTTGAGCAATTTTGGGTTTGGGTTGACAGATATATGCATAATTACAAGAAAGTTCATATGGTTGGTCTCTCGGCAATCGCCGGCGAGTCCGGAAATCTAGAAATGCAATACATTTTGAAAAAAAAGCTATCGGATCTCCTACCGAGATTATTTGTCTTGCCTCATCCTTGCCGATCTATTGGGCGAGGTTTACGGAAAGGATGAAAGTACTAAACGTGCATTGGAAGCAGGAGCGAGAGGCGATGAAGGAAACGGCGCTTCATTTTCACCCAAGCCAAGATGCCGGAGCGGTCGACAATGGGGTCTTGCTTCTTCACAAGCGCGTAGTCGTAAAAGAGTCCGGAACTTTTGCCGTAGTTGTTTCTTCTGCAGTGTGGGTGATGGGAATGTCGTATTTTGAAGGCCTTGTAAGTGAACTTGTTGGCGTGATGGAGGATTAGCGGTCCCTGTGTGACCGGTTGGTTGCTAGTAATGCTGTAATAAGTACGTTTTCCGTCTTGGCGAACCCGTGAACCTTGTAATTTCGTTCTTGAAGTAATGAAATTCGGGCGAGGCCCAGGTTGGAAAAAAACCGCCCGCATCTAGTGTGCGAGTAGTGCTCATTAGCATGCTCCTCATTACTGCCGCACCAGCGTCAGTGGGCTTCAGTTTCACTCTCAAGATCACAACCAATTCTTTAGATAACCACATGATTGCCCAGCCGCTGGTCCATACCTCGGATTAAAGAGCAGATGCTGGGCGCTGATCAAAGATGGGTTTGGGCAATATCAAATCCGTAGCCGTCACTGCAGCGTCCCCTCCATGTTATGGCTGATAATAAAGATATATATATGCATCAAGCTATTCAAGCACTGGTCTGTAGTCTGTACACTGACTTGTGTGCTTGTGCAAGCCACGAGAGGAGCTTGACTGGTTGAGCATGCCTGATGCTGCTGCTGCTGCTGCTGCCGCATGGGGGCACGATCGGCCGGCTCGCGTCGTTTCCCAATCAGTCTGATCTGCTTAATCTGATGCTATTATGAGTGACACGATCGCTTTGCATTGCATTGCATTGATCCTGGAATAATGAGGTGCCGGGGCTCCACAGGGAACCCGACGTTGACACTCGGGCATCTCTCCTTTCTCTGTGCGTCGTCAATGGTTGATAAAATAGCCAATTTGTGATGCATTTTTCCGTGATTAGGATTGGGACGGCAGGTGCCGCACGCACCGTTATGTATGTGTGTGTGTGTTTTTCAAACGGTGAGTGAGGGGTGAATAAAAGCCAGTGACGTCTGAACTCTGTTCTCTGGCTGGGGTCCGGAGTCTAGAAACTGGTTTGGTAAAGCAAACTGGTCACTGGTCAGGTTTGGAGAGCCGAACGGAGACGAAATTCAAATCCGAAAGCCGAGCTGCTGTGAAACGACGAAAAGGCGGCCGGTTTGAAATGATGGGTAGCTTACAGCTTACTGAGTGCCTCAGTTTTTGTGAGAGGAAATTCGGAAGGTCTGCTTGATTGCGGCTTACTTTTGGGTGAACTACTGCTTTACGATATATATATATATATAACTAAAGTTGCTTTCTTTAGCCTTAGATATATCATATATGGTATGTAACTAAAGTTGCTGACGCAGCTCAGTATGTAGAAGCAAGAAACGGGATGAGACAAGCACACCGTGCTGCAGGAACTCCCTTTCTTCCATTCGTGCAGAACGCATCCAAGATTAAGGAGGGACAAAGAGCAAAGGCAGATGTTTCGTGCAGCTGGTGTGAAGACCACACTAGGCCAGGATATATATATCTCGTGAGTAATACAGTCGTCAAGCAAATTAAAGAAGAAGGATTACTGCAGCAAACCATCAGCACTGCAGTTCCCAGCGAGCAGATGATCCCAAGAGCTCTGGTGCTGCCTGCGTGCCTTGAATTTAGTACGTACTCTGGATTTCAGGGACCAGACTGCGTTTACTGATTATTACTCCCCGGGTGTAGTCGAGACTCGAACAACGTGGGATGATCCATCCAGTCAACCAGCACGCTGCTTCGGCTGCGAGTGGCTGCTCTGCCCCCGCGCGCCTCTCTCTCTATTGGACCGTATCATGTGGTGTGGGCTGTCCTAGCCACCGGCCCATTTGCCCGGTGATGATGCTAGCCCACCGGGCATTGAACACGGGTTGTGCCGCCCGCCCCGAAGGAAGGGAATTCAACCCACCAAAACGCCCCCCCGGTTGCACGGTGCGGGCCTGGCCAGAGGCCGTGCGTGCCGGCTACCTTCCTTGGAGGAGAATCTATCTATTGCTACATCTCTACTCCTAAAAAGCCCGTAAGGGCAACGTCGCCCCGGTGGTTCTGCCCCCGCGGTTCTGCGGCAGAACCATAGGCGTGTGGGTCCCTCCGGCGCAGCGAGGCTCTGCGTCACCCCTATCCTCCGCTTTCAACTGCGGGCCGCCGCTCCTCTCCCTGCCTGCTGCGTGCGACCTCTCCTGCCGCACCCCGCGGCTCCCTCCCACGCCGCCGCGGACACACCACAACTCAGGGTTCGCCCTACCGTTCCGAGGTGGTGTACCGCCGACCCTCGGTAGCGGTATACCGAGCGGTACGGGCGGTATACCGCTCAAAACCGCACAAATTCAAAAAATCAAAACGAGACGCCTATACAATCGGTTCGGGTCGGTACACCGGTCGGTACGAGCGGTATACCGACCGGTTTGGGCGGTATACCGGTGAAATTGCCTTTGTTTCCGCTGTTTTTTCGTAGCTCACCGGCGTTGGAAAAAATGGAAATTTTGGCATGACCTATGCACATTTAAATGTAAAAAGACCACACCAAAGCATACGAATAATAGTGCATACAAACACCATAGTCATAAACTCATAATAGTGCATACAACCCTCATACACATAATCGTGCATACAAATACAATACCATAGTCCAAGTGACAATCGTACATACAATCCCAAAGCTCAACTGCGGTGTAGGAATGGGAAGACCCCCATTTGGGTCGCCATTTCGTATTCGGCGGTGGACATCACATTCAAACCTTGCACACAAAGCAGCTCAGCCTTGTAGTCTTGCCATGTTTGGCCCGTCCACGCCGCTGTTGACTGCCATTGCTGAAATAACATAGCGTAAAAATGGGGATCTTCCCATTCGTACACCCATCTTGTCGGTGGGCGCATGCTAATGTCGGGCATGGGATACGGAGCATACGGCCGAGGTGTCACCGACACCGTACGAGGAAGAAGAGTACCGAGGAGTGTCGTAGTCGGTGGGTCGAACTCGTTCTCCTCTGCGATTCCGGTTGTCCATGGTCTTGGTCCTGAGTAGCATGTGTGAAATCAGTCTCCCCTGCAACGAACCATAATTAGTACTCAATAGACATATGTGCATATGTAGGTGCAAATGCAATTGATACCTGTGAAACGAAGACCGCCACCACCACCACCACTACCACCATCACCACCACCACTGCCACCACCACCACCACCACCACTACCACCAGCACTGTCAACACCACCACCACCACCACCACCACCGTCACCGTCACTATCATCACCATCTTCAGCTGAGCTGCTATCCTGACTCTCCTGATACGGTGGACTACGCTGACCATCACCATCATCAGTGGAGGTGTCACTACTCACTGGTATTGCTTTTCGTTGACGCTTGGAGTCATCCTTCTGAGGTCCCTTCTGCAACTTCCTCTTCCCAAGGTGAGTGTTGCCCACAGTTCTACGTGCCCAATCACTTATGCATTCATCCCCCGTAGCGTCACGTAGAGCGGATGGGTCTATGTGATCCCTGATAATATGGGACGGGAGAGGGACGTCACCATCATCATCATCATCCTCGTCTAGAACTGGAGCTTCATTGGATCTACCATATTCCATCCATTCTCGAACCGGATTATGCTCATCATAGAATGTCATATGGGCTAGATGGTCAATGAAATCACCTTCATCACGAGGCGGGTTATTCAACTCCTTAAGTCGCAGGCGAAGGTTGTAGTTGACATAGACTAGCTTGTTAAGTTTCTTGTGCGTCAACCGGTTGCGAACCTTTGTATGCAACAAGGCAAATGTACTCCGCTTCCGCTCGCATCCACTTGATGAAACACATTGTGAAACAAGCCGCAAAGCAAGCTTCTGCAACGCTGGAGTGCTAGATCCGAACATCATCCACCAGGATGCTGCATATGCATGTGAAAGTGGAACCGAGTTAGTGACCAAGCTTTTCTCCATTTGCAAAAGAGGAAACAACAATGGCTGCACAGAGTTAATCTTACATGGGCTTGTCTTTGGGTCTATCGCCGCCCTCCTTGCTATTTCTTGGGCAAAGTCGCCATGCTTCCGGCGAAACACCTCAGCCTCCTGCAATGCCTGCACGGCGGTCTGGAGATCCGTCATGCTCTGAAATGTATCCTTTAGTGAACGAAACATTTCCGGAGTTGGTTCCATCAAATATGAATGCCTTGGATGTAAGCAAGCAGCTGCAAAACAAAAATAGAGCTACAAGTTAACAATGCATGTGGTAAATACTAAATAGAGGTTCGAAATAGACGCATACAATCTTACCTGCACCAACATACGTGCCATAGTACACGTCACGAATCCTTTTGTCTAATATCTGCTTGTACTCATTCCAAGTGGAAACATTGCTTCCAAAGTAGGACTCCAACTCGTGTTTCATCTCCTGGTAGGCCATCACAACATCGCCCATGTTCGGTTGCTTGTCCTGGTCAGCAAATCGAAGCATCTTGTAAACTGGTTCCACTGTCTTAATGATATAATCCAATCCCTCCCACCACTCCACATTTGATAACCTGACTTGGGCAAATCGACCTTCCACGGTATCCGCCCACTTGCTATTTAAAAAGTCTGGAGATGTCATCCACTGCATGAATTTGTCACGTTTTCGATACATGCTCTCTAAGAACATGTAGTTGGTCCCAAATCGAGTGGCATTCCACTTGACCAACTCACCACCAATTGCTGCCTTCATCATTGCATTCAATTGACCATGATTGTGTAACCAAGATGAAATTCGCTTGCATGTGGTGATCGTACCTTCATGTTCAGGCCTTTGACCGATATCCTTCAACATCAAATTGACGGTGTGCGCCAAACATGGTGTCCAAACAATGTGTGCGTACACCTCTCTTATCGACCTACATGCTTTCTTGTAGTTGGCGCCGTTGTCGGTGACTATGTGCACGATGTGCTCCGGACCAATATCATCCACGACCTTTCGAATCTCCTGAAAAATGCACAAACTTTAGTAATCATTGAACACATACTCAATGAATGAATAGTAAAATGCACAAGTTTAGAGGCTACCTTGAACAAAAATTTGGCATCCCGAGATTTCCGGTCGCATCAATGGACTTGTGGAACCATGTAACCCCATTACAATATATCAAAAAGTTTATGACACTCATCCTCGTAGGTCCAGTCCAAGAATCACACATCAACGTCACGCCAAATGTGGGCCACTCTTTCCGAAACTGTGCGAACCGATCCATCAAGTCCTTCTCATTTTGATCAAGGTACTTTCCATCAATTTCCTTTCCACTGGGTGACGCGATACCTTCACCTACAACCATATAGACATCACAAGATTAGGTACATAATTGTAATCTCATAGTCATAGTTGTCATACCAATGAAAGCAAACTTACCCCACTTTTGTGTCTCTCTAATCGCACTGACGAAGTAAGGATTGTCGGCCTGTCTTCCTGGAATTCCCGCAATATGGAAGAACTTTCCCCAAGCTTTACCAATAGCTTCCTTTGCGTTCTTACCCTTCTGTGTCCATTTACCTGTATCAATCCTTGGCTGTGTCATTCCTCTACTCCCACCGGCGGCCAAGTTGTAGTCCCTCACCGCAGGACTCTCCCTACTCGAAGTTGCCCTTCGCAATAACCTCTCCAAAGGATTCCCCCGTGTGGAACCACTACCCCCTCCATGCTCATACGAACCACCTCTCTGTTCCACCCCCTGGCGGTACTCATGTTCCGCTCTTGATAGGTTTATGGCATGCTGCAATATAGCCTCCTCACTTTCAAGATCAATTGGATGGTTTCCCTCCGCCGCAACATTCTCCCGTCTCAACTTCTCTCGAGCTCGGTCAGCCGTTACCCTCTTAGTTTTCTCTAGTTCCCGCTGAAAGTACTGCCGCACTTCTTCTGGAACATGGGTGCAATGGACCACCTGCGACCCTCGTGCAGCCAAATGTTGTTTCAATCTCGTCGCACCACCTCCTCCCTTCTCCTTAAGACAATACTTGCATTTCCATCCGGCGAGGCCACGCTTTTCACCATGTTCCCATACAACATCATTTGCCGACATTATGTATCTGCATAAATAGACAACATTGACATTTCACAATTTGCCAAGGTAAAACACCTATTTCTTACATATACCTACATGACCACATCACAATTTCCGAACACAATACATCTAAATCACAATATACTTACATTACATATGCAAATGATTCACAAATTTCGGTCTATCTAAATCACTAGACACTAGTATACCTAAAATCCTAAATCACTAAAATTACTAACTCAAAAGGGGGGAGTGCCTTACCGCGGGTTAGGGCGCCAACCGCGGCTTAGATGCGGTTAGCCGCGGTACAGACGCGGTAAACCGCGGTACAGCAGCGGTTTGGACGGGGGGCGGCGGGGTGGCTGGCCGCCTGCAGCAGCGGGTGGCCGGCCGCTACCTGGTCGGCTTGCCGACGCGACCGGCCGGCTAGCCGCCGTGCGGAGCGGCCCGGGCGACGGATCCGCCTACCGCGCGGCAAACCGCGCCTCCGCGCGGCTCGGGCGCGACGGGGACCGCCGGCCGGCCGCCGGCGGCCGGCCGCCCGACCCGGGCGCCGCGAGGGGGAGGGGGGCTCGGGATAGAGTCAAGGGGGCGGTCTGCAGGTGAGAGGAAGGGAGAAGGGGGTAAGAAAGTTATGTTTTCACCTTTGGGCCGAGTGGGCCTTAATGGGCCGGGCGGTCTTTTTTCTTTTTCTTTTTTGGCTGATGTTGTAATGACCGAAAAAAATACTAAACGAACTAAGTTTGAAAAAAATTTGACACTATTAGATTCTATAAATCCTGAAGTATTTTTAGGTATTTTTGTTTCAATTTTCAATTTTTTTGAATTCAAATTCAAATTATTTGAATCCGTAGGTATGTACCGGTGCAAGCAAACCGGCACGGCGCCCACCGGTACCACCGGTATTCGCGGTATACCGGCCGGTTTGCACCGGTACGGCGAACCCTGCCACAACTCCCTCACTACGCCGCCGCCCAGAGAGACATCGATAGAGTCATGGATAGAGTCATGGGCGGCCGAGCACAACATCCTGCACCAAATCAACTCTAGCGACCAAATCGGTGCTGTACAGAATCAAATCGGTTGCCAAAAAATCGATTATCAACGAAATCACAACAATCTCCCAATCTACGGATGCACAAATCCTCAAATTTCCAAATTCCAAACAAATCCAAAATCCATAAATCCCAAATCGTACGTACGCCACCGGTGCCCGGCCCGGTGTCGGCGTGGTCAAGCGTCGGTGCCTGTAATGAGCAGGCCGCAGCCGGCGCGCGCGTGCCGCACGGCCGGCGCGGCATGCTCGGCGGGCCGGCATGGCGGCGGGTAGTGGACGGCCGACGGGCGGCCGGTGTGGTCCCGTACCGCCTCAAGACCCGTCGTCGCGAGGCCCATCTCCGGCTCCGCGCCATGGAGGAGCTGCGATGCCTCTCGGCTCCGCGTGGAGGCAGGTGGATGGCTTGCCGCGGAGGCGCGCAGGTGATAGGCCCCGTATTGAGGGTGTTGGGCAGAGGCGCATGGTTTGGGGGCAGAGGATGAGGACGCTTGCCTCGCCGGCGGTGTGGACGAGGAGCGCCGGCCATGGAACCTGAGCGGAGCGGAGGCGCACATGATTTTTTTCTTTTTCAGGATCGGGTGCAGGAGATAAGGAATCATTAGTGTGGATCAAACTAGAATGCCCTTTTCGTTTTTTTATTACTACCAATGTGAACGTCACGAGCTGGAGCTGGCGGTGTGGGCTCATACAATTTTTTTAATAACTCATACCCATTTGTATCTAAGATATTCCATCAAGATTTTAATTTGTGACAAATGTCAAATTTTAAAAGTGCAACACATTACTTGTGAGTTGATCTTAAGTTACAAAATCCACAAAATGGTATACATAAATACATTTGTAGTTGATCTTCAGTTACATGCGAAACATTAAACAGCTTACAGACGCTCTTTCTATTTATGGATTGTATGAGCTGTTTGTACATCTGTCTGCATGCTAAGTTCCAGGTTGTGTAGACAACCCACAGTCTATGGACTTTACTCCCTCCAGTTTGGTAAATGAAGTTGTTTTTGACAAGGTATGAGTCAAATATTGAGGGTATAAATCATGAATAACTTTTAAGTCGCTGAGTTTAGAATGTGAAAACTACATGAGTAGATTTGTCAAAGTATACATATGTTAATGTTTTAATAAATATTTTTATAAAAATAAAAAGTCAAAGTTGTATTTCAGAGTGTTGTCCTAAACGACTTAATTTACAAAACCGGAGGGAGTACATGCCCTACACCAAACAAAGCAGTCCCAGTCTCTACCTCCCTGTTTCAGCCCTGAGAACCCCGGGCCAACGCGACGACTCCCTACGTGTGCTTCGTCACTGCCCCCCCCCCCCCCGCCCCCTCCTTGTGGTGCAAGAAGCCGTGCCCCTGGCTCGGCCGACCATCGTACCCCAGAGGGAGACCGCGCCCCGTTGCGGGAGGCCGACAGTGAAGCTCTCTGTCCGGCGGGCCGAGTTGGCGGCTCTATCAGAGCCATGGGTAAAGTTGGCCATTTGGCCCGTGGCACGCGGCCCGGTCCGAGGCCCGTCAAAATGGCCCGGTACTTGGCACGGCCCGGTCCGGTGTATACGGGCTACGGGCGGCACGGCCCGATGGCGGACCGTGCCATGGGCCGCCGCCTCGGCCCGAGGCACGGTGGCGGCATGGCCGTAGAAGGGGACGGCCGGTGGCGGCCCGGTCTGCTAAAGGCTGTATAAAAACGCCGGCCGGCCGCCCCCCCCCCCCCAACCCTAATCCGCTCCCACCCCTTCCCACTTCCCAGCCCGCGACACGAGCCGCCTCCCTAACCCTAATCCCCACCTATCGACTCCGTCGCCTCGCTCCGCCGCCGCCGCCGCCGCTCGGTCGTCCACTCGTCCTCAGTTCCTCGGTGCCGGCGGATCCAACCTCCTCGCTGGTGACTTTTTTCCTTTTACTCCTTACTCCCCCCTCCGCCCCTCCCCCCATCCCCCCTCCCCCCTGTTCTTTCCGTCGCCATGTGAGTTGCAGTTCCAAGCTTCGTCCCTTTTCTTCCTCCCCTCCCCGCCAAATCTCACCTTTCTCTCTGTCCTCCGGTGACCTCTGCATTTCCGGCACCGGGCTGGCTCCGTCACAGGTAATCTCCCTCATTTCTTCCTCCTCCCTCCATCTTTCTTCCTCACCACGGATCTTAACTATCTATTTGACTATTTCTCTCGTGTTGTACTGTTTCACTGTTTCAGGTTGGTGCCTGACGCTGAGTCCTCCTCCTCCACCGGAGTGGACATGGCCAGGCCTCCGGCCAAGCGGACGTTGAGTGACGGTGCCGGTGCTGCTAATGCACGTCGAGGTCAGCGTCAGCCCACCAAGTCGGCCAGGCGTGGGCGTGGGCGTGGCCTTGGTCTCGCAACGCGGGGGCCGTGCGCTGAATCCGCTGATCCGCGTCCGGTCAACGTCGACGGCGACGACCATGTCCCCGTCCCTAACCCCGACCCCGACCGTTGCTCTGACGACGACTTGGAGGTCGAGGACGACGACGACATCCGCGAGGATGCTGCCGTCTTCGGCGTTGACCTCGATGCAGTCATCGATGTCGATGGCCAGGACGACGATGGCACTCCAACTCAATCTGGTAAGAAAAAATCTGAGGTATGGACGTACTTCACAGAGGTAAAGGAGGGTGAGGGGCCATCGGCCGTTCGTGTTGGAGCTATCTGTAAGCATTGTGGGCGTAATTACTCGCTATTTCCCCTCGCTAATGGTACCGGGCATTTGAGGCGGCACATGATAGCTTGTATGAAGAAAAAGAACCATTCTGATATGGTTCAGTCTAGGCTTGCTTTGAATGCTAATGGTTTAGCTAATTGGAAGTATGATCCTATGGTCGCTCGCATTGAATTGTGCCGCTTGATTGCTAGGGCCGGACCTTCCATTAGGCATTGGTGAGAATCGAGCTTGACTGATTACATTAAGAATGCTCACAACCCTCTTTTTAAATCTGTTTCTAGGCAGACCACCACTAGAGATATGTCTAAATTATATGATGAACAGCGTGAAATGCTTATGAAACATGCTTTGCCTGATGCATCATCTGTTTCTTTGACATCTGACATCTGGTCTGGTAATGCTAAGGAGGACTATATCTCTGTTGTGTGCCATTATGTTAATAAAGAATGGGAGATTGAAAAAAAAGTGATTGGTTTTAGGTTGATTGATTGCAAACATACTGGTGAAAACATTGCTGATTCTATAGCTACTGTTGTTGAGGAGTTTGGTTTGTCTGATAAAGTTTTTGCTGTGACTCTTGACAATGCTAGTGCTAATTCTAAGGCTTATGATATCTTGGGTCCTGTCTTGTTTGGTTATATGGGTTCTTATCCTACACCTACTCGTGAAGATCCTAATAAAGTGAAGTATTTCCTTGTGCATCAGCGTTGTGCTACTCATATAATAAATCTTATTGTGAAAGATGGCTTGGCTGTCTGTAAAAGTTGGCTTGATGATCTGAGAACTGCAATAAACTTTTTAAATTCTTCTAATACTAGGATTGCATTGTTCAAAAGTTTCTGTATTGCTAGAGGAATGACACCTAGGAAATTTGGCCTAGACATGGATGTTAGATGGAACTCTACTTACTTGATGCTTGAGCATTTATTACCATACAAGGATGTGTTTACTGTGTTCATTAATTCTAATTATGGCTCTGAACTGTTGACTAATAATCATTGGTATGTTCTTGAACATATGTTCAAATTCTTGAAAGTTTTTTATGAATCTACCGTCATTCTTTACGGTGTATACTATCTTCTTCGCTCCACTAGCTTTGCATCAAATGATTGACATTCTTGAACATTTGAAATCACGAGAATAATGAACACTTTAAACATGTTGCAAGGCCTATGAAAATGAAATTCCTTAAATATTGGGATAACATTCCTCTCGCTTTATTGTTTTGCAACCATTCGGACCCTAGAGGTAAGATGAAAGGGTTCTTGGCTACCTTAGATCTACTTGGTAAGGCAACTGGATCTGATTACAGTTTATGTTATGGTGATGTGAAAGATGAGTTAACTAGATTGTTTGGCAAGTACCAGGAAAGGTATGGTTCAGGAACAGCAAGGCCTCACAGACTCGTGGTTCCCCGTACACGGTTCTCGGTAACAGATGGGGGAGGATCTTTGACAGGTCCTCCTCATTCTCTACTCCATCTACTTCATCTGCTGCTGTAAATGAGCTTACAGCTTACCTGGACAGTGACTCTGTGCCATGGGGTGACCCCAACTTTGACATACTTCTTTGGTGGCGTGATCACAAGCAATCCTATCCTATACTGTCTATTATGGCTCGAGATATCATGGCTGTCCCTGTTTCTACTGTGTCCTCCGAATCTTGTTTTAGCTTGACAGGTAGAATTCTTGAAGAACGGCGCCGTCGCCTTTTGCCTGAACATGTGGAGATGCTAACCTGCATCAAAGACTGGGACCAAGCTAGAAGGAAGGCGCAGCACACTGTTGTGGACAAAGAACTGGTTGAGCTGTTCAAGAACATGGAGCTTGGTGATCCCGTTATCGAAGATGAAGACACCGAACCCGGCAGCGGGAGTGGGAGAGGATCGGTTGGCGTCACCGGCAGCACCGCCACCGGCACCGGCAGTGGGAGAGGTGGCAGCAGCGGCACCAGCTTAGGGAGAGGTGGCTCCTAGAACAAAAAGGTAAAATTTCAACAATCTCCTGTCATTACTATGTGATTGTGTTTGTGAGCTGTGAAGTGTGAACTAAAATGCATTTCCTGTCATGTCCAGATGGTGTTTTCCTGGTAAACTTTGAAGTTGGAAAACTGAGACTCTGAGAGTGAGTGAGAGATGGTGTCCAGATGGTGTTTACCTGGGCAGTCTGGCAGATACTCTTTTCCTTTTGTTATTTTCCTTTTGCTCTTTTCACTTGCCTGCCAAATGATGGCTATTGTAATGCAACTGTGAACTGTGAATCTGTGACTGATCTATTAATGTTGAGAACAACAGAAATATGAGCTTGCTGTACTCTTTTCCTTTCTAGGGTTTCTCCCACAAGGGTGGGTTTACCTGGAAAGGTTTTTAATGAGGCAAAGATTGCACAAGCTCATATTTCTGTTGACATTTTGAAAATCTGTTGTCAACTTGTCATTTTGAAAATCTGTGACATCCGTGAAATCGAAATCTGTTGTCATTTTGAAAAACTGTGTTTTTTTTATTAAGAAGGATGTGTTTTTACATTACGGGCCGCGTGGCCCGCCCGCCGAAAAGTGGCCCGATTGGCCCGTGGCCCGGTAATATGGCCCACGGACCGGGCTATGGGCCGAGGGCGTGGCCCGAGCACGGTGTAGGCACGGCCGGTGAGGCCCGTGGCCCGGCGGCGGCCGTAGCGGGCCGGCCGGTCCGGCCGAGCGGGCCACGGCCGTACCGGGCCGGCCCGTTGGACATCTATAGCCATGGGCGCCATCCGTCATCTGCTTCCCCACCCCCAGATCCCGCTTCGTTGGCCCCACCCGCACGCTGCCACAACCACCCTTCGCTCCACCCCACCTGATTTCCTCTGCTCCTCCACCACTTCCGCCAACAGGCAGCTTGCCACCGAGATCTTCTCCCCCATGGGCATGAGCTCTTTCTTCCTTTATGAATCCAGACACTTAATCAAAACTGGCAAGAAAAAAACCATATTTGGCACAATGGGAATCTGAGAAGAGAATAGGAGAGGCAAAACGCCAGATGATGGAAGAGAGATACGAGGTAAAGAGAAGAGGAGGAGTGGGAATAGAGGGCCGTGCCCGAGAGGAGTGGAAATGAGGTAAAGAGGAGTGGAAATGGAGGTAAATATCTAAGAAGAGGAGTGGAAATGAAATATATGCTCACTATTCTTGTGATCTTATTTCAACCGATTATTCTTTGTGATACTTCAAAAAAATATTGTTAAAATATATTTTTATTGTCTGTAGCAAAGCACGTACATAGATCAATTACTTTAATATTAACAGCAACTCACACACACCAATCCCAAACTCATGCGAGTATGCACTTTTCTCCATGATGGATAGACTCATACGAGCAACCACGCACACATAACACTTCATACGAGTACCACCGAAAGTTATGACTTATGAATATGCAGAAACTACTAACAAAATAATATAATGAATCTTACTAACGAGCTTGTGAATAGCTAGAATTGATAGGGTGTACATAATGATTCACCATTTGGTGTTTTTATTTCGCCCGTAGCAACGCATGGGCTATAACCTATGGATAATAAAAACAGTTTCGGAAGATGGGCGTCCCCTCGAATATATATTGCCCCCGCAACGCAACCCACGCGGACTCCGCCGCCTCCGTCTCCAACCCGGCCGGACCCGGACCCGGACGGGCAACGTCTCCGACACACCAGCCTGTTGGGCATCGTGTGTTTCGATGAGCAGGTCGTTCTCCGGCGGCGCAGCCGGGGAGCCACGCAGGAACGACGTACTGGAGACCGCTTCAAGTTCTTGATCGCCGCGTGCTCTTGGCCGGAGGATTTTTTACGGCCGACAGAACGAACGGAGACGTGCGATTGATACAGAATAGATTTCAGTAGTGCAGCAGAATCGGAAAGAAGGATTGACGCGCTAATGGCAAACATGCACCGAGACGTCTTTGGTGATGAGGAGAGATGCGTCTGTCTCTCTCTGTTTTACGGGGTTGTGAAGCTTTTATATTAATTGTGATTTGAATCCTGAAGTTGCTGGCAAAGCAAGCATACTCTACGACGCATCTTCTCATCATGGAACACGCACCTGTATCTGAATCTCTGGAACGAACCCTGATTTTTCATGCCCATTCACTGTTCAGCAACACTTCTTTGGCACAGCACCTTTGATCTACCCGTCTGTGACATGAGATGCTACCTTACCCTATATATATCCCCTACATACACTGTACCTGTACGCTATGCCCTACTTTCGTTCTTATTTGCATGTACATGTACATCATCAGTCACGAAGCTGACTACCTGCTAGCCATGAGGGCCTACTAGTTAACCAGCGAGCTACTACTTTTAGCGAGGCGAGGCGTGCCATGCTAAGCCCTACGGGGCCCTCACCTGCTGTGCTGCGACTCCGACTCCGACTCCGCCGGCCGGGACGACGAAGACGGGAACTGCACGACGCCGTCCTCCGTGTCCTCCTCCCCCGCCTGCCGCCTGCACGTCGGGTCGCTCAGCGGGTTGTACCGCTGCACGATCAGCACGGACGCCGTCGTCGAGAACTCCGTCGTCGCCAGGTAGCCCCCCACGGGGCCCAGCTCCGGGCAGTCGCTCTTCTCCACCAGCGGCGTCGCCGTCGGCGCCGACCGCCCCGCCACCACCAGGTTCTTGCCCCTCCCGAGCGTCTTGATGGCGGACGTCACGTCCTGCTGTTCCGCCGCCGTCACCTCCTCGTACTTGACAGACCCGTCCCCGGAGCTTAGCGCCCGGGTGACGTATCTTTGCAGGGCTTCCTCGTCCTTGGCGGCGCCACCGTCGTCGGCGTTGGGTTTGGCGGCGGCGAAATTGACGAAGCGGGCGACGGTGAGCTCGATGCCTGGGTGCTCGCCCATGCGGGCGGCGTAGGCGAGCGCCTCGCGGTCGTCGGGCCCGCCGAAGAAGAGGACGAGGACGGCGTAGGAGACGTCGGGCGCCGGCACCTGCGCCGCGCCGCCGAGGACGCGGTCCACGAGCACGGAGACCGAGCAGGGCGCGCTCCGGAGCACGCGGACGTTCACCTGGTGGAACGCGCGGTCCACGGGCTCCATGGTGCCGTCGTGGGAGAGCATCTTGTGGAACGGCAGCACCAGGAGCGCGGCGCGCTTGTTCACCGCCGACGCCACGATGTCCTCGTGGATGGTGTTCAGGTCGGAGATGGCCGTCATCGGCCGCACCGTCACGGCGCTCAGGCGCTGGAACGCCTCGAACGCCACCACCACCTCTCCTCCGCCGCCGCCGCGCCGGCTCGCGAAGGGCAGCCCGTTCCGGCGCGCGCGCTGCACCATGGAGATGGCCGACGACCGCTCCGAGAGCTCCACGAGGTGCATGGCGTACATGGTCAGCTTGCTCCGCCTCGTGCCGCGGGAGGCCTCAACAAGGTTGATCAGCGTCGGGATGCCGCGGCTGCCGTGGAAGCACGCCAGCACCCGCAGCTCGCTGTCGGCGTCGCAGCGCTCCACGGCCCGGTGCTTGTACGGAGCGGCGCGGCGCGCCGGCTTGTACACGGCGGTGACCGCCGGCGTGGTCATGAAGGTGGTGATGAGCGCCATGAGCACCAGGATGGCGAACGCCTCCTCGTTGAGCACCCTGCGGTCGCGGCCGATGTTGAGCACGATGAGCTCCACGAGCCCCTTGGTGTTCATCAGTATCCCGAGCGCGAGCGCCTCGCGCGGGGGCACGCGCATGAGCAGCGACGCTGCCACCGTGCCGCCGATCTTGCCGGCGCAGGCCGTCGTGATCACGAGCGCGAGGAAGCCCCACGACGTGGCGCCCGAGATGGTGGCCACGTTGGTCTTGAGCCCGCTCGACACGAAGTACAGGGGCAGGAACAGCGACGACACCAGGTCCTCCATCTTCTCGGTGAGCGCGCCGGCGTAGGCTCCTTCCTTGGGGATCACGACGCCGATGACGAACGCGCCGAACAGGGCGTGGATGCCGACGGCGTCCGTGACGAAGCCCGCGGCGAGGACGATGGCCACGGTGGAGCAGACGAACGACTCCTTGATGGGCTCGCCGGCCGGGGACCGGCGCGCCATGTAGACGAGCACCGGCCGCACGAGGAAGATGGCGGCGAGGACGAAGCCGATCCCGCAGAGGAGGACGTAGATGGACACGAACGGCGACCCGGAGCCGGAGAGCGCGATGGCCAGGGCGAGCAGTATCCACGCGGTGATGTCGTTGACGGCGGCGGCGGACATGGCCATGCGGCCGAGGTCGGTGGTGAGGAGCTTGAGCTCGGCGAGGATGCGGGCGAGCACCGGGAACGCGGTGATGGAGAGCGCGACGCCCATGAAGACGATGAGCGGGCCGCGCGGCGCGCCGGGGTCGATGGCGGCGCGAAGCGCGAGGGAGGAGCCGACGCCGAACGCGAAGGGGAGGGAGATGCCCGCCACGGCGATGGCGAACGCCCTGCGGCCCGTGCGGCGGAGCGAGGCCGGGTCGAGCTCGAGGCCGACGAGGAAGAGGAAGAAGAGCAGGCCGATGTTGGCGAGCGTGTCGAGCACCGTCAGGCTCTCCGGCGGGAACACGTGGTTGAGGAAGACCTTGCTCCGGCCAAGCGCCGACGGGCCGAGGAGGATGCCACCCTGCAGTATTGCCATCGACCCATTATTTGGAGCCGTGAGGACAGTGTTTGTTTTCCCCCACACTTCAAATTGAGCAGTATTCGATCGAGCAACATTTCGAATTGCATGCATGGATGACAAGTTCTCACTTTCGCGGTTAAGACTTTTGCAAAATAATACGACATTTAGATTGGAGATTGGAGAACCAGAGCCTGACACCCGATTTGTTTGGCTGATTTGTCTTGTATTTAGTTTGTTCTGTACTATTCTGCATTTTCTAAGTTTGCCTTGTTGCTAGAAACTAAACAGTGGGTTGGTTATCAGGAGTCGTAAAAAGACATGGACGTGGGGAGAAATACTTGTAAAAAAAAGAACAACAAAAATACCTTGTGGAATAACCGGTGCAGGTGCGTACGGAGTATGGCAGTTATAACAGTGGCCACAGGACAAAATCAAACTGTCTAGATTATTGTCGTGGGCTTGACTTTAAACCCTTGCATCATTTGGACACTGGTCAGTGCTTGCAAACATTTTTGTGTTGACAAAATGTTATTCTACACGCCGGCCTTTGCGGCTGCTATGGTTGCACGTGTGGTGGAGGAATTTGAATTTCCTAAGACTGGCTGTGGCTGGGCATGCATTTGGGTGCAGTGTGGCCGGCAGACGAGATCGTACGTGTAAGAGTTAAAAGTAGGGGTGTGTATTACTCCCTCCGGTTTGGTAAATGAAGTCGTTTAGGACAGCGACACGGTCTCCAAAGTACAACTTTGACTTCTTATTTTTATAAAAATATTTGTTAAAAATTAACATATGTATACTTTTATACAAGTATTTTGCAAGACAAATCTATTCATGTAGTTTTCACATTTCCAAACTCAATGATTTAAAAGTTATCCATGATTTATATTCCCAATGTTTGACTGAAATCATGTCCAAAACGACTTCATTTACCAAACCGGAGGGAGTACGTACGGTTCCAAAAGTAGGTAAAGGTGAAAGTAGAGGTGACTAAACTGAGCTAGTGTTTCCAAGCAACTCGGAGTAGTTGTCGCGAGGCCCAAATAAAGCTTGACCGTTAATTCTTTTTGTCCTAAGTAAAAAAAAATTTTTTTGGAAATAAAGCCTGGTTCATCACTGCGCTACTATACAACAACTATAATACCCAATGCGTTAATTAATAGTTAACCCAGCTAACAATTAATTAAATTAAGCCTAGCAACACACACGCATGCATTATATTAAATTAGCTAGCGCGTCGTCGTTCGAAGAACAATTAGAGCAGCGCGCGCAGCCAATTCATCCAATATTCTCGAACAAAAAAACACAAGAAAAATTAAAATTTACCATTCAGTTATCCGATTTGCTCGAAAATAATATGTATAATCCCGAGGAAGAGAAAAAATGGTGAGGCGACGAGGTACGTATAGGTAGCGGCTTACGATGATCTCGGCGATGACGCGGGGCTGGCGGAGCGGGCGCAGCGCGAAGGCGAGGCCGCGGGTGAGGACGAGGACGAGGCAGACCTGCAGGATGATGAGCGGCAGCGAGAAGCGCAGCGGGTTGTCCCCCTGCCACGCCCCCTCCGACGCCGCCTTCATCGGCGCGCACAGCGCCGCCGACGACGACGCCGCCGCCTCCCCGCCGCCGGACATCCTGTAGCTTCTCCCTTCCCGACCGGCCGCAACAAGCTAATAAGGAGCTCTGCTCGTCGGCCCGCCGGCCCGCCGGCCAACAAGATTGTTCTCTCGGTGAGAGATGAGAGCGAGCGAGAGGAAGGAGAAAGCAAGAAGAAGAAGCTAGCGCGCGCGCCTAGAGCTATAGGCCAAGATTCTCGCAGCGCAAATATAACCAGCTGCAATAATGCGCATGCATGCACGTGTGAGTGTAGGAGCTCGATCTGCTCGCGGCGGTGGATGGACTGTATCGTCCTTCAACTCTCTCTCTCTCTCTCTCTCTCTCACACACACACACACACAACGGACGGATCGGAGTCGTGGATCGACAAATATAGATGGGTGGAGGCTGAGAGAAGTGAGGTGATGAAGGCTGCGACGATCGATCGAGCTGCCGGATATACATATATCGAGGCTGAAGAGAGAGCATCACATCCAATCAATGGGCTCTTGTCTGTCGATCATCACTAGCTATAGCCTGTCAATTACAGTCGTCGGATCGAGAAGATCGGTCGAGGCCGTGCAGTAGTGTGCGTGATACACTGTGATGCATGGTATGGGCGGTTGGAATTGGATAGTACACTAGAGCGATCGAGCAGCCTGCTGTACCACACTGTAGCTACTAGCCTACAAATTAAAAAATGACAATGCATACGCTACGCACTCGGCCGATCTCTTCTCGATTCTATATATAATGGGCATTATTTGGCTAGCGCACGTCAGCGGAGATACGTGTATGCCCGTGCGTGTTTTCAGCGTATGTAGGGGGCTCTAGCTAGCTCTCTGAGACTCTGACCGATCAATGCATGCATGCATGCCTTGTGGTTGTGGCCTTGTGGGGATGTAGACTCAATGCATGATCAGCAAAGGTTTATTTTGTTGAGATAAAAAATAATAAATTTCACATGAGCACGTTCTAATGATACAGTATACCCCAGCTGATGAGAAGCAAATAGAAGAATTCTGACTTGATATCATTATCTATCTATATATATATATAATATACTTAATTATGATTCTATATATTTGATTACGAATCCAAAGCACATAAGCTTTATATTATAAAAATAAAAAAATACTAGTTGAAATATTGATCAAAGATTGCAAACTTTGAATTTTGATTTGCAATCCTGTAACAAAATAAACGGAAGGATCAGAGTATATTAGTTTGGTGAATTAGTCTCTATCTATGTAATTTGATTAAAAATGTTTTAGTCTTTCTAATTAGAATCGAAAAATTCGATGTGACATGAATTAAACTTTTCTTAGAAACCAGGAGTTTTGCTCATACGGTTGTGTCGTTTCAAACTTCAATATATACAACCGAGAGTGAGTTTTATTAGTCAGTTCATTATCAAAGTCATGCATCGCATTCGCGCAATATAATCCGTCATCTACTAGACTACTACTACTGAATGCATGCGCAGCAGGAAAGAATGGAAAGGTTTTACGAGAAATAGCTAGCTAGGAATTGATCAAGATGCAGTCACAGAGAGACAGACAATAGTACTGCATTATATGCTCTCCACTACCCTGGCCGGTTGGCTAGTGCTTAGTAATTTTGGACGTCCAGAATTCGTCCAGGTCACGCAGATGATTTTACAGTGGAATATCAGTTTCCATTCTCCAAAAGGTAGGTCTTCTGGAGAACTTGGATAGAAAGAGATCAGAGATGGTTGTTGGCCCTCGCGCGCGTGACGCGCTGATGAACTGACGGAGCACGAACGCAGAAAGTCTGCATACCGCCGGCAACAACGTATCAAATGTTCAGAATCACCCTCTTGGAAAATGCAGGCACAGACGACAGAATTATTGCATTATTTCCACTACCTGTGCCTTGCTAGCAAAAGGTAAAAGAAAATATACCATGCATGCTTCTGAAAATTCTCTGACCGTGCATGATGGCTATCAGTGTCAGGCTACGCAGTACTCCCTTCCTTCCAATAAATTGTATGCCATTTCAATTTTTGTAGAGAGCCAAACTATTCATGTTTGATCAAAATTATGGAGAGTATCACAAATATTTATGATACCGAATAGATGTACTAGAAAATGTATTTAGTGAAAAAACTAATAGTATTGATTTTTTTTAAAAGGTAATAGTATTTATCTGGTATGGCAAAAGTTAAGTACTTTATCGTATAAATCTG
This sequence comes from Cenchrus americanus, assembly GCA_947561735.1. Classification (NCBI taxonomy): domain Eukaryota; kingdom Viridiplantae; phylum Streptophyta; class Magnoliopsida; order Poales; family Poaceae; genus Cenchrus; species Cenchrus americanus. The sequence continues at coordinate 1,990,062 of OX387240.1, read as the reverse complement.
ATCAAATTTGATATGCTTTGACTTTCTAAGGAAGTTGAAATGATTTACAGTTTGCAACGGAGAGAGTACATAACATGCGTATATACGTGCACAGAGGTGCTCCGGGACAAATAATTATTTTGAAACGGAGAGAGTATATAACATGCATATATACGTGCACAGAGGTGCTCCGGGACAAATAATTCATTTTCTTTCTAAAAAAATTCTCGAAAATTATACTGAGTTTTTACTGAGTTTGCCACCACCGCGCGCACATTCAGCGCAAGGTGCAATTCTGTGGCACAGGGTGCGAAGAAAGCTAGCTACTCGTCCGATGCATCTCGAATGCTATAGCACTTTCAAGGCCGAGTTCTAGTAGTTAACTTCAACGCCAGATATGCAAACATATGCAGTGATCTGTTTACCTCCATCATGAGCGATCTATATTTACTTTCTTTTAGAAAAATGAAATATATATAACCTCTGTATCGATTGATACATATAGCCGTCCATTATTATACGCATGACCAAAATCCGACTCCGAGAAAAGGTACTTGAATATCACATTTTCCTGTTGCTTGCTCTCACTTTTCTTGAAGCTGTAGCCTGTTCGGTTGGCTGGTGGCTGATAGCTGATGCCGGTTTGTTCGAGAGAAAGTCTTCCGCCGGGGTTTCTTGCCGTGATTTGGTTTGTTCGAGATAAAAGATCTTTACCGCCGTTGTGGGTGGTGATAAAGCCAAGCGAACAGGCTGTCTTTTCCTACACGTCACAAAGTGCGTCCTAATTTTTCATGTACCTTTCATGTTTGTGCGCAGCTGTTAATCTTGGTTCCTAGCTTTCCCTTCACACACGTTGGTGTTTGTCCTACAAGTTGGTATTGCGCATAAGCACATCGATCACGCTCTCGTCTGACCACAACTCCAACAAGTCTTGGTCTGCCTCTTACTTTACTTGCTGTCCACAATACGTTTGTGTACTAGTCCATTAATTGTCAAAAAGTCCTGCTTTCTTCTTGCACGTGAACAAGCATAGTTATACATTGATCATGTAAATAAAATTATCCATCTGTAATACAATGATGCGCAACCCTAAAAAAAACATGTATACGAGTAACACTGGTGGAAGCAGAGTAGCAAACCACTAGAAAAGGGACGCGGCCTTGCCGTGTGAGGCCAGTGTCCCTCATTGATTCGGCAACACCTTCTTTCTGACAGTGTGAAGTATAGAGTGGTGGTCGTAAAGCTTGAGGTTGTTTAGTTATGTTTGCGTGTTCAGTTAATTTGCGGGAAGTTGAAGGCTGTTTTTTAGGTCTAGGGTCTACGAGTGGATCGAAGTTTGAGATTTTTTTAAAAAAATTATGGGATGCAATTTTTTTCAAATATTTACGCAGTGGGGATTTTGGGTAGATTATTACGAAGTTTGAGGTCCTTTTTTGGAAAATAATAGATTGAAAACATATTTTCCCGAAAGTTTAGAGGTTCATATATAAAATCATGAACTACAAACATATTTTCCCGAAAGTTTAGGGGTTCATATGTAAAAAACCATGGACCTCGGGTATGATTTTTGCTAAATGGAAGGACTTTTTTGAAAAATGACTGTTGCTGGGCTGATCCGGCCCGCACCCGATCCGACGGCTGGGAATTGCGGGCGACGTGGCTCGCTTCGTGGGCCTCCATATTAGCCAAGAATACTAATAAGAGATAAGAGATGCTGACATGTGACATGCATCCCAAACTCCTTTATCTTTTGCTGGAGATAGCCGATTTTTATGAGAAGCTAGCTAGCCTTTTGAATTTTTTAATATATTTATTTTCTTCAATTTTCCAAAAGTCTATACACTTGTCGCTATATCACACGGCGTCAGGGTCCAAACGCCATACCACACGACGTTTGGATTCCAAACGCCGTACCATAGGGCGTTAGGGTCTAAACATCGTGTCCTACGACGGTAGGGCGCCGGCTATGGCGTTACCCACCACCTGAGTGGCAGTAGAGGCAAACGTCGTACCATACAGCATTTGCATGCATTAATTTGTTTTGTCCACATAATATTAAATTAGAGCAACCGTATAAAAATAGAAATTAAAATAACTTGTTGCATATAAAAAATCGATTGAAATAAAACAACGAAAAGTTTATACAAGAAAAGTTTATACAACGAAAAGTACATCTATATGAATTTACAGTAATTTCTAGAAACATTTATATGAATTTACAGTAATTTATAGTAATTTCTATGATTTTTTGGGATTTTCTAGCAACTTCTACAAATCAATAGTAATTTCCAGCAATTTCTACAAATTTATATGAACTTCAACAAATTAATAGTAATTTCCAACAGTTTCTACGAATTAATAGTAATTTCCAACAATTTCTACGAATGAACAGTAATTTTCAACAATTTCTACTAGTTATCGGTAATTTCCAGCAATTTCTACGAATTTTTAACAGTAAGTTCAAGCAATTTCTACGAATTAATAGTAATTTCCAGCAGTTTCTACCAATTATTAGTAATTTCCAACAATTTCTACAAATTAACAGTAAGTTCCTGCAATTTCTATGTATTAACAATAATTTCTAGCAATTTCAAGAACTTTATAAGAATTTCTACGTATTAACAATAATTTGCAGCAATTTATACGAAGTTCTATGAAGTTAATATAATTTCTATCAATTTCTAAGAATTAACAATATTTGCAGCACATCTTACGAACTTCGAAGAATTAAAAGTAATTTCCAACGCTCTCTACGAATTTCTAAATTTTCTTAACTAATTCTAAACTTTCTAGACTATTTCTAAACTAAAAGAGCTAGCAGTAGAAAAATACATGGATCTGAAGTGCTCCGAAGGCCACAAGAGAGAAAAGGGATGTGAAATCGAGGAGGAGGGCGCGGGGGTTGTGGCAGCCTCGGCCGCCTTATATAGGCTTGATGCTGACGTCATATGGCATGGCGGCAGGGTCCAAACACCGTGCAATATGGCGTTTGGGATCCTAGCACCGTGCCATACGGCGATATGGTCTCGGGCCCACTGCCACGGTTGCCCGCGCCCCGACCGTTAGCGCTAGGTCCTACCGTTGTCAGGGTTCTCTACCACCGGTAGTGTATTGCAGTGTATTTGTATCGATCGTGTGTCGGATCTGGATGGTTGGCACAGGAGACACGAGGGTTCATACTGGTTCGGGCCTCCTAAGAGTAATACTCTACGTTCAGTCTCGAGCGATCATGTTCTTATGCCAGGGAAGTCTATAATAGGGGTTACAAACTGGTCGGGAGAGGGTGTCAGAGCCAAAGTCCCTGAGGGTGTAGCTCGAGCTACATGTATATGGGTGTCGAATGATCAACTCCTAAAACGGTTGCCCTCCTCCCCCTTTTATAGACGTAAGGGTGAGGGGCAAAAGGGGATACAAATATGTGCTACAATGATACAATGTTGGGAGGTCTTTTCCCATGTCGATGTCTGTTGAAGGGTGTTGAGCTGTAGTGGGGCCGGCATCTGCCGCGTGTGGCACCGTATATTCGGAGTACTTGACGCCTTCTCCGAGTTCTTCCTTAGATAACTCAGCTCTTTTGAGTGTTGATTAGGCCCGCCACGTTTCGACCTAAGTGTAGGTGGGTGTCGCTTGTAGAGGGTAATTAAGTGCCTGTTCTGATGGGGGTGGCGTGCCGCAGAGGTTGGACGGGACGCCGCGTTGGAGGCCGCGCAGTTGAGCAGTGCGGCGTTACAGCTCCTGTCAGAGACGACCGCCCACGCGTCCCGCCAGTTGGGGTGCTTGCACGACGTGGAGAATCGGAGCCTTGCGTGTCGTTGCGGGGAAGTTCGTGCGTCGGGGCAGCGCCACGTTCGTGTGGGTCCCCCGATCCCACACTCCAACCTCCGTGTGTGGGCCCCACCTTGGTCGGAGACGGAAATTACTCGTGCGAACGAGTAGTCGGAGGCGGAGACTACTCGTGTGAACAAGTAGTTGGAGGCGAGGCAAAGAGTTGTCGTGCGAGGCGGAAAGTACTCGTGCGAACCGCCCACTAGTCAGAGATGAGGTGTCTTGTCGATGAGGGTTAGAGATGGCAATAAGTAGAAACCCATCAGGTAGTACCGTTCCATACTCGCACCCGCTAACTCCAACTCTACCGTAAAAAACTCATACCCGCGTGAGGGTTCAAGTTTTACCCATACATGTACCCGCGCGGGTTTTTTACCCGTCGGGTAACCCATACCCGATAGCATACCCGTTGTAAACTAATATATTTGAGAACATAACACGTGATAAAGTGCATACATCAACAAATTTAATTGATAAAAAAGATAAATGATAATTGTTAACCAATTACTCCCTCCATATTGGTATTAGATGATGTTTAGGACAGCGACACGGCCTCTAAAGTGCAACTTTGACCTCTCTTTTTTATCAAAATATTTATTGAAAAGTTATGTATGTATATTATTGTGAAAATATTTTTCAAGACAAATCTATTGATATGATTTTCACATTTCCAAACTCAACAACTTAAAAGTTATTCATAATTTATATCCTTAATGTTTGACCCAAACCTTGTCCAAAACATAATCTAATCCCAACATGGAGAGAGTAATAGTCTAATCAAGTATATTTTTTTTTGTTAGTTATCAATATTAAGTTATCCTTCACTAACAATGTACAATTTTACACGTTTATCGCATATTGTAGACGGGTTTATTTTACCCGCGGGTATGGGTAGTATGTACCCACACCCGCACCCGCTTACTCGATGGGTACATGATTTTGTCCATTTTATGTACCCGCGGGTAGAAATATAATTTCATACTCGTCTCCTTATCGGGTAAAACCCATCGCGTGCTCGGGTTTCGGGTACCTATTGCCATCTCTAATGAGGGTCTTGACGAAGATCTACATCCCTCCTTACCTTGGATCTTAGCCTTTGACGCTGTCGATTGTGTCAGAAGACTTCATCCCAAGGGTGATTATCTTGTTGCTTAGGGGGCCCTAATCCAGGCCCACGTTAACCGCCATACCGCACAACGTTTGACTGGTCCAAACGCCATGTGGTACGACGTTTGGACCCTGATACCGTGTGATACGGCGACAGGTGTATAGATTTGTCGGGCATTTATTTTTGGAAAGTCAAAGAAAAATAAATATAAAAAAATTTCTCGAGCAAAACAATTCGGCCCAATAATAAAAAAAAAAGCCCGAGCGAGAAAGGTTTAGCAGCAGAACCTCTTACTGGGCCCAGGCCACTTTGTTTCATCATTGAAATAAAACGCAAACAGTCAGTATGGGAGAATATATATATCCCGTTGCCCGCCCTGTGTACTACGCAGAACGTTCAACACTTCATCAACCGCTCCGATTGGAGAGACCGAGCGAGCCTTGAGAACGACACTGGACATCAGGAAGAAATTAGAACACACACACACACACTTGACTCGACACAGTTTCGCACGCTTCAGAAAGGGAGCGATCTCCCAGGAATGGATCGATGCCAGCCATGCGTGTTTAACCGGCGTTTTTCTTCCTGCGCGACACCTCGGTGCAGTGTGCGTGACCATCGATAGCTCTTGGCACAGAAACTTCACAATTCACATGGCTATATATGTTGTAACCTCTTTTTATAGCGTGTGTCCAGTATAAATGTAGTGGTACAAGTACAGCAATGACAGGTATCGTATATACTCCGTATGTTCTAACATATACACCAGGGTACGCACTCATATTCAGTTCGGCAGTTCCTCTCTGGCTCCTGGTAGCTCTAGTTATGTTAATAGTTTTTCTTTTTACCTGTATGCTGTATATACAAGTTATACACGGTAAAAATTTCCTAGTACGGTCTATAATACACTGGTCAACAACATCGAATAAACTGATCTCAGCAAAGAGACGACGAGACGAGCCAAGAACACGTGTAATTGTGGTGTACCATCGTCACTACTACTGCCTGCTAAGTGCACCTTCCTGCTAATACGCGCGCTCCTCCTCCACCGCCGCCTCCTCCTCCTCCGGCGGCGAACCGCCTCGACGTCCTGCCCGTTGAGCTGGGCGAGCTGCCGGGAGTGGTTGCCGATGATGCCCGCGGCGCGGCGGTCCTCGGGGAGTATGATCTCGTACCCGTCCCTGAGCGCGTCCATGCCCGGGTCGAGCAGCTGCCAGAAGGCGCCGCCGGCGATGGGCCCGCCCCGCGCGGCCGAGTCGTAGATGGAGTCGAGCACGGTGCCGAGGAACCGGTCCCGCTGCGTGCGGTTGGCGCCGGCGACGCCCTCCCAGAGGAACTTGCCGTACTCGGCGACGAGCAGCGGCTTGCCGAGGTAGAGCTCCGTGGCGGCGGCGTGCGACCGCGTCCAGTTGCGGAGGAAGGCGAGCTTGGCGGCGGCGCCGGCGCCCCAGAGCCAGACGTCCGGGTAGAGGTGGATGGTGGCGAAGTCGACGCCGGCGGCGCGGTGGGTGGCCACGTAGTTGGTGCCGTAGTAGATGCCCCACGGGTTGAGGTCCTTGCTCTCGTGCGCGCCGTCGCCGTAGAAGCCCTCCAGCCCCGCCGTCACCAGGTGCCGCCCGCCGTCCACGGACTTCACGTACGGCGCCATCTCCTCCACCCACGCCTGCAGTAGCACCACCGTCCGGCCGGCCGGAATCAAATCATTAATTAATCTTTGTATATATATATATATATATGTGCAGTGGTGGGTAGATCGACATCGACCGTGTGGCTTAATTATTTGGGTGATTTATTTGGTGAGTTTTCAACGATCCAGATTCCGGGCTACTACGTTGACAGCATGCGTACGGTGCGTTTGCAAGTTTGATGGTGAATAATTCCACGTGGTACACGAGCTAACAGCCTGTTCGTTTGGTGGTGGTGATGGTGATCTTGATTTGTTACGGCAGAAAATCTTCTACCACGCTGGTTGTTGGTGGGCTGGTTTGTTCGGCAGAGAAAATCTTTACCGCGGTGGTGATAAGTTCCGAACGAACAGGGCGTAAGGTGATTGATGATCGATGGGCCATGGCTTGATGAACATAATTCAGGCCGCCGGACTAGAGGGTCGTCACCTGCACCATGGCGCCGGTGGGGTCGGCGTCGCATCGCGGCTCGTTCATGAGCTCCCAGCCGAGGATGGTGGGGTCGTCCCGGTACGCCACGCCGGTCACCGTGTTCACCCGCGTCAGCACCGCCTGCATTGCATTTTCGTGATCAGCTAGCTGATTGATGTGGATTAGCAGGAGAGAGATCATCTAGTCGCAGCATAGTAGTATACCTTGACGTGGTCCTTGTAGTATCCCTTGACGACGGTGTTGTTGAAGAAGTCGTCGGCGGTGGCGGCGAGGCCGCCGCCGTGGCCGGCCTCCCTCGCCCACGCCACGTACTGCCGCTTCCCGCCGAAGTCGTGGAAGTTGTTGACGAGGCAGAGGAGGAGGTAGATGCCGTGCCGCCTGGCTTCGGCGATCACGAAGTCCAGACCCTGCACACACACACACACAGCAAAACCAAACAATTTCATTCGCAAGCTGTTCCCAACAAGTCGACGACACGCACGACGAAGCTAGGCAAAGCCCAAGCCGTGCCTCTGCATCTGCATTGGTTTGCACGGTGGCGTCGTCCTAGACGCGCGCCGACGATCATCATCGACGAAGAACCAAAACCAACCTGGAACATGGCCTCGTCGTAGACGCCGGGCGACACCTGCAGCGGCGTGTGCCCGCCGTCGCTGAACGCCCAGGTGCGCGCGAGGTTGAGGCCGTGGTCCGACGCCTGGCGGAACGCGGCCACGACCTTGGCCCTCCGCGCCGGGTCCGACGCCACCAGCATCAGCCAGTACGCGTTGAACCCGCTGAAGTAGACGGTAGTCTGCTTGTTGCTGCCGCCGCCGCCGCCGGCGCCCACCACGAACTGCGTCCCGTCCACGCCCACAAACCCGCCGCCACCGCCGTCGTCGGGAGCGGCGGCGGCGGTCATCAGGCGGCCGTGATGCTGCTGCTGCTGTTGCCACGGCGCGGCGGCAGAGAAGGCCAGGAAAAGGAGGAGGAGGAGGAGGAGGCTGGCCGGGTCCAGAAAAGCCCCCGGCCGCCGTGGCCTCGCCGTCATTCCCTTCTTGTAGTACGTTGTAGCCTCTCCGCTGTAGCTGTTGATCGATCGTTTCAATGCGCGCGCGTCAGTTGTTTGCCCGGTTGGGGAAAGAAAGCATCGCACTCGCACGTTGGCGGCGAGCTCGATCGATCGGGGGGGCCGGGGCGGCATATTAATAGACGACCAGATCGAGCTTCCCGGAAGTAGTAGCAGAATACCAGAGGGAGATGGGTGGAGACGCAACAAGCCAAGAACTCCTACGAGATCCGCCGTACTACGTGTACAATGATCCGGAAGCGGAAGGGGAAGCATGCAGCAGAAGAGATCAGGGAGAGAGGCGCAGACGCAACAAGGCAAAAAATATGCCTGCTAGTACTAGATCCGCAGTACGTGTACAGCGTCCACTACATACGTGACGTGACGTGGCAGCTCCATTTGAGTACACCATATATGGTGTATGTGTGTATATACACGCGACGCGAGACGACGACGAGGGGCCGAAGGAGACCGTATCATTTGTTGACGACGTACGCACGCGCGTATAGGAGACGAGACGAGCACCACCGCACAAGACGGAGAGAGAATCTTCGGAGACTTTGCGAGCATGGTTGGCGGCGGCAGGGGTGGAATAATAATCTTGGTCAGGTCAGAGGTGACCCTGCCGGCCGGTGTGGTTGGTTGCTTCCGTGGCGAGAGAAACGCAGCGAACGACATGATCGATGGCTCGTCCCGTCACGTAACCGCGCCGTAGAAACTACTACTGGCTACTGCTGCCGACGACGCGACTGGAATAAGCTGCTAGCTGGTGGCAGAGGCGTGCAGGTCGGAACTGAACGAAGCCGTTACGAAACGGCGAGGCCGGCCTGGCAAGCGCCAAGTACGCGGCCACGCCACCAACGCCGTCGTCGATCGTGAACGCGCGCGCGCGCGGCGGCGGCGGGGCAACGACCACAGGGTTGCCGGACCAATGGGATCGGAGTAGGTTCCGCCCGCCGGCCGCCGGCCGGCCGACCGACCGCGCTAGCTCCCTGGTCGTTGTGGTGGTTGGGGCCGTTCCATTTGGATGCATCGCTCGTACCCAGATGCGATGCGATGCGATGCGACCACTGTCACTGTGGCTCCGATCCATCGAACGGGAATTGTCACATGAATTATTGTAGTACCTTCTTACACTCATCATTAATCATGCATGGTGTCGTGTCAGACTCCGGAACCGCGCGCCCAGTGTCAGTCGACTCAATAGCTAGCAATCAGTTTGCCACGACGCCGGGGCCGACACCAGGTGCACCGTGCACACCAGCATGCACACACTCCGTACGGCGTATACATATCTCCACGTACACACGTACGCACAGTACGTATGTATACGTACCCGTCTCCACCACGTACGTCATTCGCGTACGACGTGGTACCATCTCGTGGACTCCGAACCCAACTCAACCGCACAGCAGGCACGCGTACGTACACACGCGCTAAAATTCAGAAACGGAGAGCTTTCCACGCTAGCTAGCTAGGCACGCGACCTATATATCAAGCGGGGGGGTCCGGCCAACACACGCAATTAATTACGGCCCTCTATATACTGTATATAATTATAGTACGTATTATGACGAGGCAAAATGCCTGCACGACAGATGGCCACGGTACATTTATATACTATAGTATGTATGTTCTTGAAAACGACTGCTGTGATGTGAATGGCCCAACTGTGGTTATTAATTATTATTTACGTTAAGCGCATTCCGTTTAGGGCATGGTGATGGTACGTAGTCTTTGGCTATTGTTTGTTCGAGAGAAAATCTTGTTGGGCATTCTTTGGTGGCATGATTTGTTCGAGAGAAAAATCTGGTTGGTAGTTCTTTGGTGGTGATTTGTTCGGTAGAGAAAAAATCTGCATTGGTGGTTGGTGGCTGATAAGCCGAACGGACGGGGCGTGTACGGAGTAACATCAACCGGACGACACTAGCTAGCTGCTAGTGCAGGTAACTTATTAGTTGCCCCGTTCTGAACATTCTCATCAGTGATCAACAACCAACGGCCGCCACTAGATAGATATTGTCAGTCAATATCTATCTATCCATCTGCTTCACGAATTAAAAGTGGATCGACGGAAAAGTCTAGTAAATCTCATCGCTTTCGGCCCGCCACCGTCGGCGAAATATCTTCGAAAATGGCTCCTGAAAAGTGCCCGCAGGTACATCGATGTTTTCTGATGCGCGTCATGCTAGCTGGTAGATAGCTTTATTCTTTCTCAGACTTTGCACGCTGCAGTATTTGCAGAGCTGCAACAGAGTACTACTAGTAATAAGCAAGCAATTTGCTCGCCCGACCAAAAGCCTAAAGCTACCTCTGTGACACAAGCTCTGAAGCTTCTTTGGAGTGATTTGTTTGCCTGAGTCGGTTCCACGATTCGAAACAAAAGCGTACTACTAGTGGAAATGAAGATCTTGAGAAGAAACTCAAGTCCCGAAAGGTAGTACGTGGAGGATGCCTTGATCACGCATTCGCGCTGTCGATGTGAGTGAGGCTCCAAGCACGTACTGGGCACCTTATTTACACACCTCATCACTGAGTCACTGTCACCTGATGAAACCCTTTACTCTCATCACTCGCTGTTAAGGTAGTAACGACGTACGTACGACGTGTTATCAGGCCGCAGGCAGGGATTCTCCAGAACTTCTCCGAACATTTAATTTCTTCAGACCAACGCGTGCCATACATTGGCCCAGCAGGATGAAACACTATCTATCTCTAGCTAGCTAGCAGACGCACGGTGTACGCAAAATGCGTTGCGCGGCCGTGTGGTGGGTGCCATTTGCCATCACGCATGCCGGCCGGCCAGAACGCACTAGTGACCGAAGCCAGGGATCGTGTCAATCTTGTGCACAAGTTTGACACGATCGATCAGAGACATCACAGTCTCTTGCTTGGCCGGTATGTACAGTTGGGCCTCTCGTGCCTCAACACGTACATGCTCCGGCCACTTCAGAGTTCAGACCCGTCTCTCTCGCAGCAACTCGATCGGCCGGCCATTTTCCTATCCTTCTTCTTCTTTTTTTTTTTAAAAAAAAACTTCTAGAAAATCTTCTCGGGGGTGATGAACTGTCCAGTCCAGTCATCGAGAGGGGGGTGATGAACTGATGAACATGTTGAACCAGCTAGCATCTCAATGGAATGGCGACGTTTATTTCTTTTGAAGAAACTCTAATTTAAGGAGTCGCAAAAAAAAAAAAAGAACGGCAATAATAACAACACGCTAGCTGATCTACCTGCTATATATATATATATATGTGGAAGGACGTCAGGGTTCATCCAATCCAAGAGGAACACCAAGTGAACCCCCGAAAATCAAACTGAATGAGACCGCAAAAATTTCACAAATCTGCTGAATGAGACAGCACGAGCAAAACTAATCATGTATCCAAAGTGAACACGACATAGATCAGTCACACCCGCCAAACCACATATCGCCGTAGCGCAAATCCGAAAAAATAATAATCCGTGCAACAATCAGCCTGTTCGTTTAGGCGGGTAGGCGATACGACGTCTTGGTTTATTATTGCGAGAAAAAGATTTCTTCTTAGTACGTTCTTTGGTGGTGATTTGTTGTGAGAGAAAAGTAATCTTGTTGCGTGGTGATAAGCCCCAAGCGACAGGGCGAATGTCTCGTAGCACATCACCATGAGCCCCTGTATATTATTGCATTGTCAATAGTCCATACATCCCTTTCACGTGAGTAGCAGGCAAACATGACAAATGTGTGTGTTTTTTTTATAATACAAGTAGCATCAATTGATGATGAAGAACAGGAAAATGACATCAAAAGGGGGAGGAGATCAGCGCTGTCATACGCGTAAAACAGGTGACGCCGTGAGCAGTGAAGCAAAGAGCGACTACTTGATGGTGCTGGACTGGTGGTGGTTGTTCTACTAAGTTCTAACATGAGGCCTGCTGGCCTAGCAGTAGCATCACCTGCTTTACGTGTGTGACACACAGCGTCTAGGTTGTTATTGTGCTCCTGTGGGTGAAGTACCAGTGTATTCTTCACCGCGTGCATATTTTCAGTTAGCAATACATTGCAATCGACACGGCGGAACACATCAGAATGCACTCGTCACACAGTAGAGTGAATCTGAATTTCCCTGTAGCAGAACCGACAAGCGGCGCGCCGTGCAATCCTGTTTAAGCTCCCTTGTACTATCATGTATGAACAGTGGGTCCATAAAATCACGTTGAGAAGCTTTCGAATGCGAGACTGGTACAAAAATCAGATGCGATCAAAGTTTGGCCCAAGTCTGCGCTCTGCAGAACAAGGCGGATGACTACAAACTCTGTTCAACATACAAGGGGGTGGAAAAGAGAAGATTACAGGTGATCCTGGAGATATGAACAAACAGTTTGGAGTAAATAATCAGAACTCAAGCCCGTTCTCTCTGGCAGCATCAGCGAGAGCTTTTATGCGGCCGTGGTAGAGGAAACCACCTCGGTCGAAGACAACTTTGGTAATTCCTTTCTCCAGGCAAGACTTGGCAATCACCTCACCAATCTTCTGTGCTACTTCCTGGAAAGCAAATATCAAACTTCTGTCACAAACAAATAGTAGCCTATCTGCAGGAAATAGCTGCAAAAGCTTATTTCAGCCTATGTACAGGCCATTGTGATCTTGTTTCCGACATGCTGTCCTAAAATCTCATTGATTCTCAAGAATAGATAGAAACTGAATCTAGAATCTGACTGTGTTGATTTAACTGACCAATGACCATGACTGTTTCTTTATATAAGCAGATACTCAGTGCCACAATAAACTGACAAAATGGTGGATTTATCACTTTTGTATTACCATAAGGAACCTATAAAATGGGAAGCATATCAAAGGTTGCATTGTCCACTCACGTCCTCTACTCTGTACTCTGTTTTACTTACACTGTAACACGGGGTTTGGTTAATGATCGGACAGTGGAGACGAAAGACCGTTCATGTTCTTGTGATGAAATAGGGAATGCTTTCATATATGTACTTATTCCACAATCTAGTAGAAATAGATGGCACATTTTAAAGTATCTCAAATATGTAATGTGAAATCCCAATGACATTTCAGTACCCAAACAGAGTAGATACAATTGATTGGGTCATGGATAATTAATTGCACACTGAACTTCTTAGTCCTTACTGAATGAATTTATCATCTGGTTTATGATGCTACATTGCTACGAGCACTCTTCTCCACATTATGGAACAAACAGGCACCCAAAAGTAATGCTTTAGGCAACGAGTAGTAAACAAACCCTTTGTTAGTCTTTGGAATCTATTGGCATTTCAATCAAGATAAGAGTTTCTCAAGCAAAATAAAAGGTACTGATAACTCACAATTGTTGGTCCAGCCGAGTACTCCAATTCCTTGGAGAGTGACTTGTGCATGGTTGAAGCTGAAGCCAAAGTGCATTGCTTTGTATCATCGATGACTTGAGCGTACAAATGCTTGTTTGAGCGGAAAACACTCAGCCTCGGCCTCTCCGTGGTGCCACTCACCTGAGAGGAAGTACGCACGGCTAAGAACCAGCATAAATCCATAAAAAACTAGCAGCAAAACCCGTAGCTACATTCAATTTATGAACTATACAGCTGATAGATTATTAAGCCAACGCTCTAATAGAAGCATTTTGTCGAACAGGTCGGAGCCGCGGCATTGCCCCCACCCACCACTCGCACTCGCCTAATCGAAATATCGAATGCAGAGCGAAAACGTACGTCCTCACCAGGATTCGTGCGTCCACATCAGTAAGGAGAAAGGAGGAGCACGAGGCAGGATTGGCTCCTCGTGCAGATTTCTTACCTTCTTGCGGAGGCGGACATGGCGGGCGATGCGGTCGTCCTGGGGCGTGGACACCTTGACCTTGGCGACGACGGACAGCGCGGCGCGGCGAGCCGGCGTGGGCGTGGGCGAGGGCGAGGCGACGGAAGGTAAGGGGATGCGGAGGTTGCCCGACACGGACGCCGCGAAGGAGTGGGCGCCGGCGAGCGCCGGCGAGGCGAGCATGGCGCGCGCTTGTGCGACGCTGCTCTTCACTTGCTTTTGTTCGTCTCCCCCGCACCAGCGGCGTGGTAATGGCCGCCTTATCCTATCCGCTCTGCAGTGTTTAAGAGCACGGCCAAATTGCAAAGGGACCCCTTATTTTTTTAGTTATTTAAGAACAGGACGAAAAGGTGCCAATAAAAGTTAAAATAGACGCATTTTTCGGCGAGGGGAAACAGTTGCATTTCGTTATTTGATTACAATACCCCTGAAAACGAAGAAAAATTAGTAGCATTTTAAACAATCGTGATCAAATCTATCCTACCCCAGTCTACCACTAAAATTAGATCTGAGCAAAATTAGGCCTGGGCCTGTAAAGAAACACTACCCAGAAGGGGCCCAAACGCAACTGAAATGGACGACGGTCCAATATGTTGAAAGAATAATACAAGAATTATACGCTGCACTATTTAATAAAAACTATAGTAAGAGAGGGAAACACAAACTTTATTCTGGAGTAAAAAGCACGGTACATAGAGAGTGGGTAAACGCTGCATATATGCTCACAGAGCTACAACTGTTACAGTTCCATTAATAGTTGGAACTATGACAACAATTTCTTCATCAGTGAAGCTAGGATCTGCGTCCACGGTGGCACATTCAAGCAACCACCGCAGTTCCGACGGAGCTGGAAGTAAGAACAGCATCAGATTCAGACCGATCCTGACCATCCCATATCTCGGGCAAAGCTTCCTTGATGTTATGAATGCTCTCCAGAGCATGGTCAGCTCCAGGAACAAGTATCGACCTGCCAACCTGCAAAAATTCAGAAAAGTTTTGCAAGTCAAGTTTTTCCCCGTTGGAACATGAACGATGGTCAATGTGGAATCTGGGCCATGTACGACGTCTTACAATCACAGTATGGAAGCCTGCAGCCTTTCCTGAAGCTATGTTCCGAGTGCTGTCGTCAAAGAAAATCTGAAAAAATATACAGATGGTAAATTTCTACTGGGGCATTCTTGTTCGTGTCCTTGGTCATGTTTCAGAGAGATTCTTACTGTCTTCTTGGGATCAACATTTGCAATTCGAATTGCAGCTTTCATGGCTTCAACGGAGGGCTTGCAGAGGATGGGTGATTTGGGTCTGAACCCATCTGATTCATTCAGATCGACCAAGTTGGCAGATGTTTCATCCTTAAGCAGCATGCAATTCTGGGACTGACTTGAACCATTGCAAGGATTCAGTGTCTCAAAGCATATCACACCATCAAAGCAACCCTGTAAACCCAGCCTGTGCAGAGCCTCCTCTGCATGCGATTTGTCAGAGTTTGTGAATACCTGCAACAACCAAAATTAGGTTGGTAAAAATAATCTCTTCATTTTTTTTCAAGTATGCCATTTGTAACAAAACACAAAAACTGGGTGACTTATCATACTATTTTTCTCTGTGGAATTGAAAGTAGGAGGGTCCTCAAAACAGGGTCGGGCCTCAGATTGTGATATGGCAAGGTACCATGAACATTTGCATGAAACTCATCATTGTCAAATTCGTAGCCTAATGCCTACAGAGAATAGCGATGGAGTTATTAAAAAGGAGAAGAAAATGCAGGACAGGTCATGGTAAACACTCAACGATCAGCTAATGAAATATGAGTTGTACCTTAAGACCAGCCATTGTGGTGCCATATTCCTTGTACAGGTTCAGACACATTTCAACAATTTGGCTCTCTTCAATTTGCAGATGGTGCCGCATATAATCTGGTGGTCAAAATTTCAAAATTGCAGTCTGTTCAACATTTGTGACTATATACGCTTCATAAAGTTTGAAGCCATGAAACATGATTAGGTGTCTTGTATTACCTTGTATATTTTTGCGACAAGATAGATTGATGCCAACGCTGAAGGGATACAAAGTGTCATCTAGATCTGAAAATTAAATACAGGGCACATTTATTAATTCTGCAACAAAATGAAGAAATAAGTGCAGCAACAATCTCTCTGGATTTTCTTTTAATTTAAGAGGGAAACTTACCAAACAGCAAGCACTCGTACTTTGGTCCTTCATGAATTGCAGCCATCCTCAGTAGTCCAAAGCTGCAAAGAAGTTTGCTAACAAATTAAGACCGCTATAAAAATAAACTTAAAAAATAAATAATAACTATTCACATTAAGCAACCATATGACCCTAAGGAGACAAATTCAAGAAGATCATGTAGCCTGCTAGATAAAACAAGAACAATACATGAAGCGAATAGGTCCTTCCAGGTTCAAAAAACAAAACATCTCACATAGGCATTGTTACTACCCAAGAAACAGAATATTCTGATATTACCTAAATATTCAGGAATCTTCTTGGACGCAACTACACTTCATCAATTCCTATAGTTATGTTTTTTTATGGAACTCCTATGTTTCTTCCTGAGTAAACTGAGTTGATTAATTATAGTATAACTCTTGTTTTATTGGTGTTAAACACATACATTAATGCCACCGTAGTTTCACAAAGTTGAGTGATGAGTAACCGCACTTTCACCTATTTAATCAGTTGCTCCCACAGATCCTAGATCAGCACGCCATACCCATCCACTACCTGCTTGCATAATACACAACCATCACCAAACTGTGAAGAAATGGCCAAGCTTGCCGCCCTCATGGGCCTCCTTGCTGTGGCCATGGCCATGGCCACCATTCTGTCCGTGCACTGCGCCCGCATCCTTGAGAAAGTGGATCAAGTGACCATCTTGGAGGTTTCGTCAGTGGAAAAACCCCCCTCGTCCACATTACTGGAAGTTGCAGCCCTCATTCCTTTTGATGGTCCATTCGAAGAAGTGGCAGATGGCCCCATCGCAGCAGGGTGGCATGCAACTGATTACGCCCATGAGACACCTGTGTTCATCCCTTTCAATGGCCCATTTGAAGAAGCAGCAGGGTACCATGCAACCGATGGCACACGTAAGACACCGGTTTACGGGCCCTAAGCGACACGGCTTATTATAGTGATGTTGCCACATGTAGTGGACAGAGACAACTATCATTACTGAGTCTGTGCCAACCATGTAAACGATCTTAACATTAAGCACGAATAATGGGATGTGATACTGCTAAATTTACTTGTATTGGATAGAAGAATGAGAAGTACAATTGTATAAATCATTTAGGAAAGGACATCACTTCATCACACATGAATGTCATGTTAGATTCAGCACAGCTTCAGCGGCAAAACCAACAATAAGCATCCATAGGCTAAGTAAATATAGCAAGTTGAACCCAAACGTAACATAGCAGACCTGCTCACCACCACTGTTGATTGGAAGGAACCCATTTGCAAACAAGCCCCTTCAAGTGCTGGGTACAACTCCCCGTGGGAGTGAATATCAGGCTGAGGGTAAAAAAAATCCCCTCGTCTGTCCCGCGCCAAAGCATATGACAAGGCTCGACCTATCTCATGGTCAATGAGGCCCCCTATGTACAGGTGGGCAGGGGTTCCGAAGTTTTCTCTACCTGTGTGAGAAGGTCTTCTTAATATAAGGCCCGTGAGGGTGTTCTTACCCCACAGGTCAAGTTTTCTTTTAGAAGGAACCCATTTTATTATTTCCCTTTTACTAACTTTTATTCTTGTGATATTCAATAACCGTAAAGTGGTGCTAAGACTTGGACATTACCAAAAGCGAAATTAGTGATGCTTCTGGTGGGCAGTTTGGACGGCAAAGGAAGGTTGACCACCTATGCGCATTTCAGATCGTTCTACCAACTTTCTTGGATGTACATAACACCAAAAGAGAGACGGCTCCCACAACCCACTGCTGGCTGCAGAATGAAGATTAGTCTGTGCAGGGGAATATCTGCTCACGCCTCACGCTCAGTTAGCTGTGAAGCAGATGGTGCTGTCTGCAGGAGAAAAGATGGTCACTTTATAGATGCAGGTGCACTGGTTTATCATGGCTGACATGCTTTCGAGATGCAACTTTATATCTACTTCTCAAAATTAACACTAAGAGTTGATCAAGGTAGAGCTCAGTTCATTACCACCAAAGAATGCCCAGCTCTAGTACTTTAGGTCACTAGCAGGGATAAGATGAAAGGCATTTCAAAAGGTGGAATTGTAGAAGGTTAAAGTAATAGAGGAAAACAGAACAACGGACAATGAGGTTACCTTCAAAATGCCAAGGACCAAAGGCTTCTGATGGATGGAATTGAAGTTGGTGGCTCTGGTGCTCTCTACTTATAGCATCTTCCTGGCATGCAGAACAGATGTGCAGCAGCCTTAGTAGATTGATGACATGCCATTCAGCATTTGAATGATCCAGAACCTAATTTGTTCGTAGCTTTCCATCATGGAAAGGATGCCTCTTACATTTCTGAATAAAGCAGGGGCAGCGTTCAACCTTGAAGGCCTGGATATCCTCAGCATGGCAGGTTCCTACAAAAGTTGCATGAGAATGTATGGCAACAATTGGAAGGATCAAAGAATATTACAGCATCTTCGTTAAATATCCTGGAATTTGGCATAGTTGAGGAATAGGTCCACTTGGAAGAATTTGATGCCAATCCAAATGCTGTTGTTTATCTAGCAGCCTTTTTTGAAAGTCATAGAATGGCAGAGAATAAGAATAATGAAAAGATATAGCAAATCCGATACTTCCAAGAATCCAAGTTAGCACATACCATCATTTTGCATAGTTTGTGCAGTCGAATACTCAATTGGAACAACCAACGTCACAGGAATGTTTCAGTCTTCTGGTAGAACATGTATTTTTCAACCCCAATTCATACTAGTCTACAACCACTAGGTATCATAAAAATATAACTTACAATTTGAATAAATACAATGGAATAATACAACATGGTCATAAAGTCAAGCAACTTCTGCCAATTTCTCTGCTCATCATGGGCTTAAGCTGAAAAAAAACACCTCTTAACATCTCAGGATATAACATTCAAATCCTAGAAGATCATCAAGGAACGAACATTGTAGTTGTAGGTAATCATCATTAGATGTGAAAAGTTGAACTGCAGCAGTTCAGTAGCTAGGTTACAATACAAAAGGAAAAGATTAAAATACTAGGATCAGATTAACAAGTTTAAGTAAGCATCTTTCATGTAGCTGCAGTTACAGCTTCAACCAGCCAGGTCTTGTAAACCAGAGCAGATACATATATTTAGATAAAAGAGAAAGCACAGGGTCTTCCATGAAATCCTGATTGCATGCCCAGCATAAATGGTTTTGAGCTACCATATCTGAAACAAGGGCTTGAACTCTTGCAAACTTGTGGAGTGGACCCGATCTTCAGACTTTGTCCTGTAGAACCTAGTGTGCATGTGGGTTCCTGTTATTCAGTTGAATATGAATGTATTAGATATGGATCAACATTGCATCCTTTCTCAGGTTTCAGAACTTCACAAAACTGAATAAAAAATTCAAATCATAGCTCAATAGTCCACACCACACAAGGTGCTTATCCAGTAGAATGTCATATGAGATGGAAGAGAGATGAGCAACATGTGTTTACTGGAGAGCTTTCACTAAATTCAAAATTCAATTCAGTAAAAAACATTGAAGATACTTGACCAACATATAATTTTTGTCTATCGCAAGTGCAGATACTTCTTAAGAGACAGCAGCTATGCACAATACCAGTGTGTATTAAATAAACTCTGGTAAATCAAAATTACACAATGATATGCACATCATATCCATGGGTGCAATACCAATTTGAAGTGACTAAGGCAAAGGAAAGACGAGTAAAGAATGAAGATTAAAGTCATGCTCAACAATTGTTTTAAGATCTGCACCTTCTCCATGTGATGTCCCGGTAAGCTAGCAACTGGCGTCAAAAGCTTCGATCTGGCCCAAAAAAAAGGCATTTCAGATGTGCATGGATTATTCTCCATGAGACGCAGGCAGATTGCAGCTCACCTTCCTCGGGAATATCTATCCCTTGCAGCCTTAATCTTTTCTACAGCCTATTGAATTTCATGGAATCAATAATTTGGTGTTAGGAAAATTAAACTACTATTTAGGAGTGAAATTTAAAAATTGCACATGCCTTTGCTACCCTATCAGGACTGAAACTGTTTTCAGTTGACAAGAAATCCATAAGACCCTGAACACGGAAAGCAAAGCACTATTAGCTTGTGAAACAATAGGTGCCATGTAGTATGGTTTATCAATGAAAAGTTGAAAACCTTTGAGTCAGGTGAGGTCCATATGAAATCTGGAATTCCTGTACAAACATTAGGTTCCTTAAACAAAGTCCGAACTTCCTGGTATGGCCAGTCTTCTGGAACACTGAATCTACAGAAGAAAAAAGAACATGCACAGTAAGGTCTAGCACTTCAAGACTACTCAGATAATAACATGATAGATTAGGAAAACCATGCAGGTAGGACCAACTCATGAGTCCATCCTACGTGCATATTTTTATTTCTTATGTATAAAACAGTGTACCAAAGAAGCTATAGAAATATAATAACAAATCAATAACTGAGCATAACAATCATGAAACCTTGAAACATTTATCAAGGACTGGTCAGACAGAAAATCAAACAATTTTCAGACATAAATAAAATTGTTGGAGTATAAGTGAATTGCCCACCTTTCCTCATCAGCTTAAGCTTTTGGGTTGAACTGGTTGGTGCATGCAACTCAATATGGTATCAGGGCCAGAGGTCTCGAGTTTGAGTCCTGGCGGGCGCGTTAATTAAAATAATTACAGCCCATTCCAAAATCCACGTATGCGGCCTGGGGGGGGCTACACGTGAGGGGGAGTGTTAGAGTATAAGTGAATTGCCCACCTTTCCTCATAAAAAATCTGCAACTACTTGAGGGACTTCGCTGCTATGGCTGTTACAAACTGCACACTTTCTCCATAGTTGCATCACACTACTGAAGACACATTTCGCCTTCAATGGTCTGTGCACTGTATCAATAACAACAGAAGGTAGGCGCAAGAGCGACATCCCAACAGCAGTAGCCAAGCCAGAAGCAAGGTAACAGGGATAGCAGCACAAGAAAGATTGGACATAAGCAGGGCACGACCACATAATGACATGATACCTTCTAGCAGAAGCACATAGCATAAACAGCATGGTGAAGCAAAAGGAGCAGAAGCAGAGTGCAGCATAGCAACAGAAGCTTTGCAGGACACAGAGTGGGTAGTATGGTCAGAGGCAACAGGGGACATGTTGGTGGTGTAATTTGTGAAACACCTGGTGTGCAGGGTATAACACAGTAGCATAATAAAAATTGGATTTCTTCCCAAGTTAGTATTATTTTAAAAAAGGCGACTTACAAAAAAAACATCAGCAATCCAAATAATATGAAGCCCATTAACACTCACAAGGCACATGTAGTTCTAGGCATGTGTTATATCCCATTGCACACATTATCATTTCATGCAGTTCAAAAAATGCTTCCTTTTCTGGCAATACAACTCATTAGAGACGATTTGAGTAAGACACATCAAAACATACCTTGTCTGTTTAAGATTTTGCAGAACTTGTTCTATGCAACCATGCTGTCGAATGAGCTTCAAGGCCCTTTGCCCCCCAATACCTATGAAAAGAAGAATGTAGCTGTTAATGAGTTGTGATGAATATTACTGGTTTGAAGATTGTTAAGGTTGCAGATTACATATGGCACCAAACTATCCATAATAAAGCAAAGTACTCTGAAACCAACTTTGAGCTTCAAGTGACATTAATTCAGGATCTAGTCAACAGAAGGAAAATACATGAAAATAAATTGAACTTAAAACTAAAGCTTAAGACATTTGGCTTCCACAGTTTATTACTGATAAATTTAGGACAGAGTACATGTTAAAGCCCCAATAAAGTGGGCAGATGAGTAACTAGAGCAACTAATCAATGGAGCAAACTCTAAAATTTTTAGAGTGATACTATCTCTTCAGCGAAGCTTGAGTTACTGAATCATACTATGAACTGAATCTAATACAAATTCTATATAGAAGACATTGAATGGAGTAAAACACCTTTAATACTCTCACAGTAATCACATCCACTAAGGATACACAAGTCAATGAATTGATCCATCGTGAGTCCAAGTTCATCCAAAACCTGGAAAATCATAAACAATCACTAAGATGCTCAGAAGGATAAAAGAAGATAAAGAAAATGTATGTGAAGCTACCTTTGACACTTCAAATTCTGTCACAAGAGATTTCTTATAACCAAGGTCAGTTAAGTGACGAAGAAACCTTCGAGCACCAAAAGTCAGTGAATCCATGTCCTCTGAAGCTACAGCATAGACCTGGCATTCACAGCTCAGAATGAAAAGAAAATTAATTTATGCTAAAATAAAGGATGTTGTAACTCATAAAGTTATTGATTGGTGTACCTGGTGATTTTCACAAAGTGCTGCACACTGTGCTTCAGCTTCACCTGGTGCCTGCAGAAGTAGTAGGAAAAACTTAAATACATATAACAGTACAAAATCACAAAGGCCAGGTATCATGCTTGCATTGCATTAAATCATAGTACAGCATATAGCCCAGACAAAAGAATCATGCCCCATGAGAAAACCAAATCGTTTTTTTCTCTGTAGTGGTAACTGACAACATCGATATCGCATGGGGCAGCTATTGATTGACAGATATTCACATGTGCAACAAGCACACTCGTCTAAATAAGCTTAAATCAATACCAAACAGATATCTTATTTTCAAGCTAAGTCATCTGCTTAATTCCCCCACCGGCAAGAGAACTGACAGTTGAAAAGGTAGCAGATTACTTACAAGCGCTAAATTTTTGTAGAGGCTTGCATGCTAAGCTTACCTAAAAAGTTTTTATGGCCTAAAGGTCTAGCGTCCTCATGAGTTCAACTTGAGATGTAGGGATACAGCTTAAAACTTGTCTGAAAAGCCATTCAAATGGGCTTGAGCTTATGGGAAATCTAATTAAAACCTTCAGGCCTCCCAAGCAAGGATTATGAAGTTAGACTAGTGCATTCTTTAAGTTCAAGACATTTTCAACTACTGACCCTCCATGGCACTGGAAGAAGTGAAGAACACAACAATCTGTAGTTGATCTGTGTAGAAAAGTAAAGACTTAACCAACACCTGGGCAAAAGCAATAATGGTACCTCAACTACAGGGACACCCATCAATCTTAATAGCCTCTTACAATCATCATTTTGCTTTTTTGTGACCTGGAAAGGGAGGAAAGAATTACAGTACATCCTCAGAAAAACTCCACAATTTAATAAAATTCTTGTCAACAATCCTCAAACTGTTTAGAAAGCTTAAACCATTTTCCTGAAAAAAAATCCATACACCATATTCATACGAGAATAGAAGCTGATATATCTGATATAAATTCAAGGATACTCTTTGAACAAATTCTTTATTGCCTATTTCATCAGACAGTACCATCATTACCTTGACAGTCCTTTTGCTAAACTTTTCAATTGAATCCTCATCCCCGATCTGTAATTCAAGTGCCACTTCAGAAATCCACCAAAAGCAATGAAACAGGTAGGCATAGGCGCATAGCCAGTAAGGAAGCTCTAGAACTATGTTGAGCAACTGACCTCCATAGCTCTAGTAAGATCTTTAGTAGCATCATCCCTCTTTAAGGATCTACACAAACATTGGAACAGCATGTCAAAATGAGGCCTGACCTGGATGAACTAGGTGTTTTTTCTTTAAGAAAATAGGCACAAATTAAGTTGAAAAGAACTTGAAATGGGGTGGTTGGGTTGGACAAGCACACCTCCCACCCTGATCTTGATTGTACAAGCATGTGTCAAGATTTAATAGTGATTAGTGAAATTGAGCAAAGAAAAAAAAGTCCTTGCATACCTTTTTGCAAGCTCCTTTTTCTTCCTTTCAGGTGGCTCTCCATCAAAAACAAAACTAACATAAAAGCTCAGCAGAATCAGCAGAAGTAAGCTAACTGTGAAGAATCGACAAGGACCACAGTAATGCATGAAGCTTACACAGGCTTTATCCCTGCTTCTAGCATTCTTACTGTGCGGTTCAACATACCCTGCAGATGACTGTATTTACAGAGATGGTAAGTCAAATAAGCTGAACTGATAATGACTTAGACAATAGGCTGTGCAAGCAATATTTCTTGCCTCGTGACTTCACCAGCCTCATTGGTCAGAAGCTCTGATCCTTTCCTTCCAACCACAATCTGCACAAATTGACAACACATTTGATATGAACCCCATTACAGCTAGAGAGAAACCCGTAATGGTAGGACCCAATAAAAGTTACAACTGCCTTACATGCTAATAGTAATAGCATTAGATTTAGAGAGAGCAAAATTGGGCAGTGTATATAGTTTTGTAAATTGAAATTCTGGCAACGGCATTAGCCTGTGAAACTAGAGAATCATATCAATGGTTGTATGCATTCAAAAAATACAGCAGATGCCAAATGCATCAAGACTTAGCCATTGTATCCATTTTTTTTTTGGATATTTTGCCATCGTGCTCCTATATAACTCCTATGGACCGACAGATTGCCTGAGTTTCCCAACAGGTAGGGTTATATGGCCACACCCACAACACCAACATCGCAGAAATCACCCGCCTTATCAGACCAAATTTCAAACTGGGAACACTCCCCTAGCCACATAAACGGAGAAATCCACCCCATTAGCTGGTAGCGCTGTACCCAAACGCTACGACGACTTCACGAGGAAAACGGTCACAGGAATAAACTGAAGCGTTGAGGGGGGGCGAGCGTGAATGAACGAGCCGAGGACTCACGAGGAACTGGTAGATGCTGAGGCTTGCGTCGACGGCGATGACGCGGCCGCGGTAGTCCTCCACCCGCCGCTGCACCGCGGCCCTCGGCGCGTGCTCCGCCAGCAGCTTCGTCAGGCCCTAGAGCGCGCCACGAAAGCTGTTACATCGAGAGCTGGATGGAGAAATCGCAACGGCGAGCCACCAAAGCCACGGAGGAGGGTACCTTGATTCCCATGGCGGCGGCTACGGTTGCGGCAGGGACCGGCGGCGACCGGTGGAGCACCGAAGCGCAGACGGGCGGCGGCGATTCCCCCCCGCTCGTAGTTTCCCGCCGGGAGAGTGTGACTGGGAGTGGATAAAATCGGAATCGTGGGCCATAATTTTCTTTGCTTGTTGGTTGATGAGAAGGAAGTAAATATAAGTTTTTGGGCTGTGCTGCTGCGGCCTCTCCAATGGGCTTCCATCTTTCGATTCTGATTTCTGGCCCATCTCTTCGTATAACATCTTTTTTTTCTAAAAAAGAAATAATATGAAAGCTGCCGGAAATGAAATGAGGTGGGAACTCTCGTATAAAGTTTTCAAACTACTTGCTCCAAGTTTTGTTAATACATAGTAGTCTCTCTAACAAAGCTATATATGTAATTCAGTTTCATTTTCTCTTAATGTGAATATGTGCAGTTTTCTCTCTGTATATTCGCAAAAAAAAAAGTCAGTTTATTAGTCTCATAGAAACAGCTTTCCCACCTAACCTGCGTCACAGCGCAGAGCTTTTTTTTTAATCCAGCTGAACAGCTTTCCCACCTAACCTGAGGTCACAGGCTCACAGCGCAGCTGCGCAGAGCTTTCGGTAGTCATGTGGAGTCAACTCGAGCGAGCTGTGTTGAGCGCTTCCACCACCTGACCACCACCAGATCGAAGTTCTCCAGCGCCACCATTGCTGCCGAATCGAAGCTTTTCCTCTGCAAAATCAACCTCCGCGCTCGCCGGATCGACCTTCTCCGCTGCCACCAGATCGACCTCCGTCGTCTCCATCAAGTCAGACCTACGCCGCCGCCGAGTGCAAGCCAAAGCAAGGGGCAGTGTGTACCCTCACAGTATGTTGTTTCCTCTCTCTGTCCTTCCCAACTCAAATCCCTGAACATCTCAATACACTGAAAACAACCTCCCCGTCTTTCTCAGACACACCCGCACTCCCAGCTGGACATGGCTGCTGCAGCCGCACTCGTGTTTGCTGGGAAGTCAGTGGCGACTCCGGCCATCTCCTTCTTGGTCAACAAGGCCTTTGCCTACCTAAATCAGTACTGGAAGACCGAAGGACTAGATGAGATGAAGAGCAGGATACTGCTTGCCTTGCCAAAGATCCAAGCTGTGTTCGATGTGGTCAACCCGGCACGCATCAAGGAGGAGAGCATCGCGCTAGACGCATGGCTGTGGCATCTCAGGGATGCGTTCGAGAAGGCTGAGGATGCTGTTGACGAGATCGAGTACTACGAGCTCAGGGAGAAGGCGAAGGACCTAAAGGTCAGTGACTGGGGCTCCTCTTTTGCTAAGATGAAGCATAGTGCTATCAAGTCTGTTAAGCGTGCTGGTATTGTGGATAAGGCTATCAAAGGTTTGAGTCACCGTGGCACCATCAGGAGGCTGCAGAAAGCTCTGGAGGGTTTAGACAAGGCTGCTGCAGGTGTTGTGGATTTTCTCGTGCTTGCGGATCACCTGGGAGGAAGTACAAGTCGTCAGGAAGAGGATTCTCTGAACAAGGATCGTGAAACAGGGTCCATGGTAACTGCAACTAAAGTGTTTGGTCGGCGCAAGGAGTCAGAGCAAGTAATTGGATGGCTGACCAAGCCATCAGTCGGAGATGCTGAAATTGAGGTGAGCAATGTATCTGTTGTTTCCATAGTTGGTCACGGTGGGATGGGCAAAACTACCCTAGCTCAACTCATACACAATGATGACACTATCAAAAGGCACTTTGATAAGGTGATCTGGGCATGTGTATCCACAACCTTTAATGCGACGACTATCATAAGGGATATATTGGAAAATGCTGCTTGGGCTACAAATGGTGCCAGTACTTTGGATGCATTGCAGAAAATTCTTAGAGAGAAACTGGACTCCCTGAAATTCTTGGTTATTTTGGATGATGTCTGGGAGGACAAGACAGATGACCAATGGGGCAAGTTATTTGCTCCTTTGAGGGCAGGGAAGAATGGAAGCAAGATCTTGCTGACAACCCGCATGAAAGGAGTGGCAGACATGGCGGACCGAGTTACGAGAGGTGGAAATAAACTCCTTGAATTGCAAGGCCTAGATGAAGATGATAATGTAAAGCTTTTCAACCATCATGCTTTTCCCAGTTGTGGTCTCCAAGACGATGCAGCCTTTAAACGAACTGGAGAACAAATTGCCAAGAATCTCGGAGGCTGTCCCTTGGTGACAAAGGTTGTTGGCGCGCATCTGCGTGATAATATGATATTGCAATATTGGAACGAGTTCCTGACACAAAGTTTGAAATATTTTTATGGAAGTTCAGAGGATATTATGAATGTTCTCAAGCTAAGCTACTACCACCTACCACCAGTGCTGCAAACTTGCTTTCGGTTTTGCAGTTTATTCCCACAAGATTATATATTTAGAAAGGATCAGTTAGTGGAGATGTGGGTTAACTCAGGTTTGATCTCACAGGATGGGCTTGAAACTCAAAGTCTAGTTGATGTTGGAGAAAAGTACCTAGTTCAACTGACCCGAAAATCATTCTTCGATATCAGATTCGATGTAGAATCTGGATACTATGTTATGCATGACTTAATGCATGATTTAGCAACGAATGTTTCATTTGGAGAATGTTTACGCATGGTTCATGTTGGCAGCCCTGAGAATGTGCCAAGCACAGTTCGACACGTTCGTGTTGAATATATTGATAATTTTCCTATGGAAAAGATGAAGAAAATTTCCTGTTTGGAAAATTTGCGTACCATCATTGTCCAAAGGAGTCACAGTAATTTGGAAGAGAACATAGATATTCTAAATACAGTGGAAGAGCTTGTTGAGAGTTCAAAATCCTTGCGTCTATTTGAAACAGAATTGTGCCACGGATCCCATTTTGCAAGCAAACTTGCCAAATTAAAGCACCTTCGCTGCATCATATTACGAAACACATGCACGGCACAAGAGAGCATGTCAGGGGGTTTCAAATTATATCACTTGAAAAAACTGATATGGAGATCTACGAAGATAGGATCAAAACAAGTGAGGGATGTTGGGTACCTTGACCGCTTGCAATATGTGTCATATAGACCCTCTGAATGCAGATGCAGTATGGTCCCAGTAGCCAGACTTACTTCTCTTCGAGTCTTAGAAAATTATCCTATCAGGGGAGTAAAAGGTTACGATATGAGTGCTCTCAAGGATTTGAGAAGCCTCCGTACACTTTTCGTTAAGACCCTTGAGAATGTTGATGACCAAGAAGAAGCTCGGGAGGCCAAGATGAAGGAAAAGAAACACCTTGTATCATTACGGCTACAATGGACAGGATGCGATGTTGTCCGAAGGACTGATGAACTGATTCTTGACAGCGTTGAGCCACATGCCAATCTTCAGAAACTATGTATTTCACATTTCAGTGGCAGTAGAATTCCATATTGGATTGCAGAATCCCGTGTAAAAAACCTTGTAAATCTTGACTTCTACTTTTGTGCACATATTGAAGAACTTCCAAGCCTTGGAAAATTACTGAAGCTAAAGGATTTAACGTTATGTGGTCTTACTAGACTGAGAAGAATTGGTCAGCCATTATTACATGCCTCAGTAGATGGGTTTATGGAGTTGTCCCTGCCACCAAGTCTTCAGAAACTTGAGGTGGATCGATGCTTAAAACTTGAGGAATTGCCTCTTCTACCACCTAGCTTGATGAGGTTGGACATACGAGAGGTCGGGTTGATCAGACTTCCAAGAGTAGTAAAGCTGCATACCAGTAGTGATGAAACTATATCATCCAAATGGCTGGACATCATGATCAGATCTTGTCAGTGTTTAACTTCACTTGAGGGGAGCTTATTTGAGCAAAAACAATGCATCCAAGTAATACGTGAAATAAGCATCATTGACTGCATGCATCTGGAATCTGCACCCTTTCCATTTGAAGAAATGGATGGACTTCGAGAGATACAGATAGAAAATTGTCCAAAGTTGAGGCTGCTAAGAGGTGCTGAAGATAAGCTTCGGCTATCATCACTTAGATGGCTAACAATGGGGCAGTGTGGTGACTTGGAACTGCTGCTGCTTCAGTCACTACAAGGGTTTACCAATCTCTCCTACTTGAGTCTCGACAACTGCTCAGTAGTGGAATCCCTCCCATCGGCAGATGTATTTGAGCATCTCACGTCGTTGAGAACCATTGGGCTGAATGGATGCGGAAATCTGTCATCCCTCGGTGGCCTCAAATCCCTTCCACGCCTTGAGCGTTTAAAAATCCGAAAATGCAGTAAACTCACAGAGATTAGCAAATCCCTAACTTTTGGTGTATCTGGTTGCGAAGAAGAGCCTAGAAGCTTCATGCAAATCGAGGAAATCTACATCGACCACTCGTCCTTGCTGCTTGTTGAGCCAGTCAAGAGTCTATGTCCAACACGTCATCTGATCATTCAAGACGGGTCAGAAATGTTGGACGTAATTGAGCCATGGTTGCTACAGAATTGTACATCCCTACAGCATCTACACATACATAGAGTCAATTTGGAATCGCTTCCGGTGAACATAAGTGAACTCTCCTCTCTCGAGTGGTTGCACCTATATGGTTCCGATCAACTACGTTCATTACCAAATCTGCCCTCCTCCCTTCGGGCTCTATATATTCAGACGTGCCATCCGGAGCTGCGGAAGAAGGCTACAGAACGTGGAAGCCTTGAATGGAACAAGATTTCCCACATCCCTCTCGTGGGAATAGGTAGGCCCACACTGGTCATACAGCTTCATGCATATGGGTTGCTTTTGTTCACAGAATGTGATCCGCCGTTTTCCCCCTTCTTTTCTTGCCATGGCTAAAGTTTGGCACAATGTGTTTGACCTGCTGTAAATCTATTGTAGGAGGTTGCTACTTCTGGAAGGGTGTACAGTACAACATACCCGACTATTCAGGGGCCACTCCGACCGAGGTATAACTTCTTCAATTTGACGTGTATGTACTGTGACACCACCGGCAATACCAAGTGCTAACTGCAAGTTGAACATCTCCCATCTTGAAACAGGTGATGAACCACACAAGCAGAACTTGGTGCTGGAGCGCATCATAGTACAGATTGGATTTATGCCATGGAAACCCACGCGGGATACGCTGATCCTCACAGCATCCTCTGCATTTGCAACTCCGCGAAGATCGCTTGGCGTCAGGTACTGTGGCGTTGTTACCCACTCTCTTTCTCACGCTGTTGGCTTCCGTGCCCTTTGTGGTCAAAGCTGAAAGCTGATTGTCGTGAGGCCAATCTAGAGAGAGGTTGGTGACTGTCTAAGCTCATAACGCAAGGACATGCACGTGTCTGCAAGACAGCAGTACATAAGTATTCTTAAGCTAGCCCTTTTTTTGGAATTTGGAGATATACAAAAGGTTATATAGCACCACGAGCTGCACGGAAGCAGTTAGTGCTGGTAGGTGCGTGCCGTTCATGTGCGGCGATTGGAGTGTTTTGTAACGTCTCGTGTGTGTGGCGACCTCACCACTCACTTGACCTCCTTTTAACATGCCGTGTGAAGATGTTTAATTGCTCCATCGCTTTTTGCGTTGCGTGTGATATGATTGTGCCGGATGGCATCGTATGCATATATTGATGCATGTGCCCCCCCCTTTTATATTCCCCATGGGAGTGAAGTTTGATTGTTTTTTTTTGCGCGGAGTACAGGTCAATAAAGAAATTCGCTCTACGACCTTCACTCTATTACCAAAAAAAAAAAAAAAAAGCATATCACCAGCGAGATCGAATCAGCATCTACAGTATTGCGTTCCTGTGATCATCGGTTGGCCCCCCGAAAACGCAGGATGCGAGATCAACTAGCGCATGGCACGCGTGGATTATGTTTATACGCAGGATGCGAGATCAACGACCGAGGTCACTTGTACTCACCTTTTTACTTCACGAAAAAAGATGGCATCACGCCAAAGTGTGAACGCATCACACGAGTGGTAGAAGACGACCAGACGGCAGAGACGCCCACGCAGCAGCATTGCTTGCTTGCGTGGCGAGATTAAACACGAGTTGCGTGGATCACGTGTATTCACGTGCGTGCGGTGCGAAGCTTCTGCTCTGATGATGCACGGTGGCAGCCTTTCACGTTCGTACAGGGGCACGCCCGCTACGATCGTGGACCGGATCCACCGGGAGCTGCAGCTCCGATGGCAGCCTTGTGCCCTTCTCCCGTTGCCTGCCAGCGTGCCGCGGCGTCGCCTCACCGGCTCGCCGCCGGCGACTGCTCGGAGGCCTACAGCCAGGAAGGGCCGAGCGCCCGCCCCCGCGGATCCCAAGCGCAAAAGCCCCGGCGGGGCCCCACCCACGCCCAAGGCCCACGTGTAAGGGACCCGGCCCATCCCGTATTTATACGGCAAAGCAGGCAGGGGTCGCACGCAGCGCAGGCCACCCACGCATCCATCTCTCTTCCGTGTCTTCCTTCCTTCTTCGTCAGCCGAGCGGCATCCGCATCTGTGCTGTGCGCCTGTGCGGTGCCCCCCGCAAAACGTTGCGGGAAATCTCCAATCTCGGTCGGTCGGCTTCGCTCCCGCTCCCGCTCCCACCCCCGCGCGCCATGGAGGAAGCCAAGGGTACGTCCTGCTAGCTGCACGGCCAATGATAGCTTTGCCGGGCGGCTTAGTAGCCCCGCGATTGCGGTTTCTTTGGGTGGGGGCGGGGGGTGTTGTGCTCTGAAGGAGAGAGGGAATTCGGGATCTCAGGAAGTGTGAAGATCTCGGGTTGCGGGCTGCAGGTGCGGTCGTCGATGAGCGTTGAGGGATTCGGTCTTTGGTGGTGGGAGGAGGAGGGTGGTTTCTGACGACTCAGGATGCGTCGGGCGTGATTGAAGCAGCAAGTTGCGAAATTGGTGTTTGCCGCGTCATGGGCCGGGGCTTTGTGGTTTTTCAGCTGAAGTGATGTTTTGCAGTGAGCGGGGTAGATTTTGAAGCCTTGCAGTGAAAAAGAGTGCAATTTTAGAGGTTCTGCTCTGCGTGCTTTTTTAGTATAAAATGGGAGGCGTTCCTTCTTCCGTCCGGTCAGGCAATAGACACTCTGTTCGTCGGGGGCTCAATTCTGCTTTTTCTTGTCATGCCCATCCTGAAAAATGCCTCTTTTCCACTCAATATGGTCAGCGCACTTGCTTAGTCTTGTTATTTTTGTGTAGAACAATCATAATGTGCTCGTTCTAGCAAACTATCATGCCGGCAAATGCGAAAAAAATGGGGCTCTGCATTCACAAGTTCTGAATTGCAGTACACGCCGTAATGTAGTGTAGGTTTTGCAGCTAAGCTAGTACCTTGGTAATTGGTATTCCCCCTTTCTGGTACAACTATATAATCTACCTGGTGGTTGTACAGTTTTGATCAGCCATCAATAATAATATTTACTGTCAATTTGTTTGCCTGCTGTGGAATAGTGGAATGCCGTGCTAAAATAATCTATGACTCTATATGCATAATTTTCCTTTCTGGCCTTGGTGTGTTTTGCCTGCTTATGCAATAATCTGGTTGCCATTTCTGTCATTCTTAAATAGTATTAACCGTTCGTGGCCGGCTGATGGCCGAATAGGATATTCTAGGTACGAGTTATTCATTTTGGGATGCACTAATTCTTAGTTAAGTTTGATGGTTCATATATTATTTTCTCACTTTTTTGTAGTTGTGGAGTCGAAGGATGGAACCATCTCAGTTGCTTCTGCATTCGCTGGTCATCAGGAAGGTAACATTGTACTTTCCTCATCAACTAGACTCTATATAGCATGGCAATCAATAAGATCTATGCATTCCTGCACTTATTGTACATTATCAGTTTAGCACTTTCAGAAACTACCTGCTTACTTGAGCTTTGTTGCATTACACAGCTGTACAAGACAGAGACCACAAGTTTTTGTCAAAGGCGGTCGAAGAAGCATACCGAGGAGTTGATTGTGGAGACGGAGGCCCGTTCGGTGCAGTTGTTGTCCGCAATGATGAAGTAATAGTTAGTTGCCACAACATGGTTTTGAACCACACTGATCCAACCGCGCATGCTGAAGTAACAGCAATAAGAGAGGTACTGTGCTCTAATTCAGGCCTCAAAATCCAAATACGAGGACTGTTGACCCTCCACTTGGGCCCACCTCTATGCTTTTTGTGTTTGTATCATGCAGTGCTAGCTACATTCACCTGCTTACAGATGTGGGATGACTCACATTCCATTCGAAACATGCACACATTAAGTTTTCTGGACTCAATTATGGTGGCTGTAACGTAAGATGACTCTGCGGCAGAGATCAGCTAAAGCAAAACAAATCAATATCTGAAAATTGTTTAGATTCCTGTGAAAAATAACCAAAGTGATAGGTCAAAGACTAGTTCACAACACTTTTTCACAGCAGATCATATGGACAATTAGATGTTGAGTATAACAAATGTTTTCAAGATCAATGGATAAAAAAACTGACAGTGTCAGGTCTGCCTGACTTTTGTAACCATACAATGCTTTCATAGTGTTTGTTGCACTGTACATTAGTTCTTTGTATTGCTTGGATAATCCAATACCTTCTCATATAACAGATGTTTCTTTTGTATGCCAGGCTTGCAAAAAGCTTGGAAAAATCGAGCTGTCAGATTGTGAAATTTACGCATCCTGTGAACCATGCCCGATGTGTTTTGGTGCTGTTCATCTTTCTCGTATTAAGGTCCATTTCTTTTCTTATTCTTCATATCATCATATGTGTCAGAATAAATAGTAAATTACTAATTAGCAATCTTGTCCCATGTTGTACTGCAGAGACTGGTGTATGGAGCCAAAGCTGAAGCTGCTATTGCCATTGGATTTGATGATTTCATTGCTGATGCTCTAAGAGGAACTGGGTTCTACCAGAAGGCCAACATGGAAATAAAGCAGGCAGATGGAAATGGAGTCCTGATTGCGGAACAAGTCTTTGAGAAGACTAAAGAGAAGTTCCAAATGTACTGATAAATTATTGGTTGATTTTAAACATTCCGATAGGCCTCTGATGCTCAAAATGAATAATGCAACTCTTGGTATCATGTCATTTGTGGGCCACGAAATTGTCAATTTGAATATATTTGATTTCTCATTGTGCTTCAATTTCTGACAAGAATGCTGCCATTACTTTTTCACTGAGCAGTTCATTCTTAATTCAACTGATTGCATTCTTCCTGTCAAAATTTTACTTCATTTTGAGTTGTTTCATTGGGCACATTGCCGTTACCATGAAAATGAGCACAGGAACTTTGACGAGTTCCCTTAAAATGGAATTAAAATGGTGTTCCAGCTTGCTCCTTGAAATTTCCACTTAAAACCATGCATGACTTGCCATTGTCTTCTTGCGTACTCTTGAAAAAAAAGCATGGAGATAAAGCAAGCTGATGGATCTGTGATGAGCCACCAGTCAATTTGAACACATTGGATTGTTCAGTTAATGATTAATTCATAAGTTACCTGATAATAGATTCACACTACGTAGTTGGCTAGATCATGCGATATTTCTTTGGGTGCATGATATTTCTTTGCGTGCATTTCTGACAAACCAGAAATTGGAACCATTGTTCAGTTAACCATCATTGTTCCCATAGAAATGCGTACAAAAAACTATGACATAGGGCCCTTGAAATGGGTTTTGGCAATCATGCATTGGCTGCCATGATACTCAATGTGCATCAATGCATAAAAACTCCCTGGTCCTAATTTGATCGTACTGGTAAAAGATAAATTTATTGCATCTTTTCTAACTTGACGTTCAGATAAGGCTCCAAAACGTACCGATCACATTCACATATCAAAAATGGGAACAAAACAGGCAAGCTACACCAAAAGTCATCTCATCTCGACAGCTATATACAAGGACCAAGCAGCACTCTAAGCACAAATAATCGCAAGAATCAGATATACATGACTAACTGGACTCATCCCAGGAAGAAAATCCCTTCGCGACGATAGCAAGCACATCTCTACCTACACTAAAATGAAGCCAACTTCAGAAAAGGACTCAGAAATTGGCTGGTGCTCGACTTATGTCTTGGTGCTTGCACACGCATTGCTGAAGAAGTGCTGCCATCGTAGCAAACTGGCGTCTGTCTACAGTTGCTTTTAAGCTGTTCACATGATTCTGGGATCACAGAGTTTGAATACCCTTCAATAAGCGAACAATTCCACGGATGTAAAGATTGCACACTGAGGGAAACATTGGACAGACAGATGCTGCTGAAGTTATCCCCCTCAATTCCCTCCAAGATGCCAGCAACACCAATGTTGATACCAACAACATCCTTAATTGTAATATTGCTTATCATGGGGAGAGCATTCCTGTCATATTTGTCATCAGGATGCTCACCATAATTTCCAGTGATTCTGATGGCCATTGAAACGTTCTCCATGCTAACATCTGCTATGTACACATTCTTCACGTAGCCTCCACGCCCTGGGGCTGTCTTGATTCTGATCCCGTGCAGGGAGTTGACGATGCGTAGGCCCTCTGCCCGAACTTCTGATATGCCACCTGACATCTCACTTCCGAAGGCAATCCCTGCACCACCCC
The DNA here is from genome assembly GCA_947561735.1 of Cenchrus americanus. NCBI lineage: Eukaryota > Viridiplantae > Streptophyta > Magnoliopsida > Poales > Poaceae > Cenchrus > Cenchrus americanus. Next base: position 1,954,534 of record OX387240.1, on the reverse strand, counting down.
TTGTCTCTCCTGTGACGTTGCTTATGCTGATATTGGAGCTTGGTTGAGCAACTGAAATGCCATACTCATCCCACCCGCTTTTAATGACAATGACATCGTCACCATTCCTTACATAACAATGATTGATGCAGACATTCGTGGACGAGTCTGGATGATTTGGAAATGTTTATCAGTACCATAGGTGCAAATGTGAGAAATGATTTTGCAGTGCCAAAATAAGCTGAAAACAACCATATGTTTGCATCAACCTCTTAACTACTGGTTTATGATAAATTTGGAGGACCTGGATAAATTCGAATTTCAAGCAAATATCTCATGTTTAATGCGCATAGAAACTACCAGCCACATCCTATAATGGCTCGTGCTTATGTCATTTACTATCTTTAGCACAATGTGACAGAAATCTGAAGATTAAAAGTATGCTATCACTTCACAAAAGAATAGCTTGCAAATCTGTTTTTGGCAACAATAGTTTCCGAGTGCAAAGCTAAATGGGGAAAAGGAGCAAACATGTAGAACACTATAAATAAGAGGATAAGGTTACACATAAAGGGAGTAGCAAATAATTAAAAAGAGTCATATTACCTGGATCAATGCCATCAGTGTTCGGTGAATTCAAAGGCGCTAGGATTGTGACATGCTGGACAAGCACTTGGCTGTTTATTTAGCAAAAAACACTCTAGATAATATATTTGTATTGTGAATGAATTCTTATGTATTAACAGAAATCAAGTGGCTATCTAGAAAACCAACCTGCAGTATACAGGGTGGATATTCCAAAACGGCGAGTTCTTGAAGGTTAGATTAGATATGATAACATTGGTAGAGTACATCAACTCAACAAGATGTGGCCTAGTATAATTCAGTGTGTGGTTGTGGAACCAGCCCCACCAAGTAGCTCCTTGACCATCAATGGTACCATTAGCACCTGTTCAAGAGCACGAACAATTAAAGTACAGGAAAGCTAATTAAATAATACTTGAAGAAGACAAGGTGATGCAACTACAGTAATAACTAACCAGTTATGATTACATCTGTAAGATATGATCCAAAAATCAGACTCTGGTGCCTTTTTCCAGGAAGCTCTCTACCTCGCCCGTAGGATGGAAGAGGATCAACAGCTGGCCAATCAGATGAATCCTGAAGAATTCAATGACTAACCAGTTATAGCAAAATTATATTCAGCAAAAAAAAGTAGCCATTCATTGATAAAACAACAAGCAAATTGTGAAAGTCATCTTACCGGTGATCCAATTATTACTGCGTCCTTGTCCAGTGACAAAGTGAGGTGGCTGATGAGACCAAAACTGCCTGTCAGCCACTTCCCTGCAGGCACGAAGAGCTGTGCGCCACCCTTGTCCGCAAATGAATTGAGATAGAATATTGCATTCTGGAATGCTTTTGTATTGAGAGTCACACCATCCCCAACAGCGCCAAATTCAGTTATTGTGACACTGTGAGGTCGATATACATTTGGCGACATTTCTTTGCAGTAAATGCCAGATACAGTGGACCATTGAGTCGCAGCCACAGTTGTGAAAACCAGAAGGACTTGAAATAACTAGCAGAAATTCCAAACAAAAAAAATCAGTAGCCATAATGCATATCCTAGTGCTAAAAATTAGCACCGCCGTTAAATAAAACAGATAATGCACTGTCATTAAATAAAACCAATAACATGAAGAAATTTTCATCTGTGAACACATATAATAGTGCGAATTGACAAGAATTATGCAGTTGAAAACACATTTCTACTTGAATCTGTTGAATTTCTAGCATCAGAATGCTCCCTGAAGCTGAAGAGGGCCACCTCACTTACGGCAGCCCGCGCGATCACATCCAAAATATAGTAGGCAATCTGGACTGTTAGCTCAATGCCAGTGCATTACATTCATCGAAACCTATTTGAGCGATTGTGGATCAAGGTGACACTAGCGATGATACTAACTCCGACTGCAGGCAGCACTTTGTCAGTTATCCAGTCTAGGACGTAACATGATCCAAATATTGGAAAACAGCATTCCAACCAAGTGACAGGGAAAACAGTAGGAACACAAGCCTCGAAATGTTGAGGTCAGTGTAACATGACTGAATGCGATGGATCATGTGCCAATGCCACCAGACGTCAAAGCAGGAATGCAGGATCGATCCGTCACGATTACCGCACTCCCGTCCCGTATGCCATTCCGCAATGCCGCTACACACGGAGGATTTTTTTTAAAAAAAAAACAAGAAATCCCAACAGCAAAGACACCTGTAGCTCCTCGGATCAACACCGGCATTCGGCAAGAGCCGAGCGGGGGGGCGGGCAATGGCGTTCTTGGACTCCCATCACGGTAACTCCCGCAACAGATGAAGAAAAGGAGTAGGAGAGTAAACAGTAAACAGTGGGAATCGGCACTCACAGATGCAGATCTCCTCATCTTCCCCCCGGCGAGATCTTGGCTCCTCGTCGTCCGGAATCCGGAGGCACCTCCTCCTCCGCAGTGCCGGGCCTCCACCCCACGCCCCTCTTAACTCCGGTCAAGACAAGGAGACAGGCGCGCCTTTAATGCGGCACGCCGCCGTGGCCCCGCCTGCGACTGCGCGAGCGAGCGAAAACTGCAACAACAACAACAACAACCAGCCCCCCATCAAGAAAGAGAAACAGTGGGGGCGTAGTACGGATCAGGGGCGAGGGCGATCCACCCACCCACCAGGAAAAAAAAACTGGAAACGTCGAACGCGCGACGCCCTCTCCTCTCCCCTCCTGGCTCGCGGGGTGGTGGAAGGGAGGGAAGGAGAGGGAGGGAGGGAGAGGGTGGAAGTGGGAGTAGCCGCGGGGTGGAGTGAGTGAGGGTGGGGGGGGAGAGGAGCAGAGGAGCGGAGTCGAGTCGAGTGCAGGGGGGGAAAGGGGGGCAGGGGACCCAATCATGCCACGGTGTGCAGTGCAGGGGCGGCGTGGGCTGCTGCTGACTCCATTGGGACCGGGGTGTGCCCCATTATTCACAGCTCTTGGACGGTGCTGCCGTGCCGCGACGGCGGTGGTGGAGGGGGAGGAGGACGACGACCGGCGCACGCACGCAGCAGCAGCAGAGAGCCTCCCCGCCGCGCCGGGTCAAAGGAGAGCCGCCGAGCTGCAGCCGCCGCCGAACAGTGGAGGGGGGGGGGGGATCCCATATATCGCGGGCCAGTTTGTTGCGCCGGCGGGAGGGAGGAGAGGAGACGAGCGAGAAGGGCGGGGGGGGGGCGTCTGGGCCCACACGTAGGGAGCCCAACCAAAGCCCAGCCCATTGCTAATGCTAGTGGGGCCCGCGCGTCAGTTGCTGCCGGCCGGGTGTGGTGGTCGTGGTCCAACGGGACTGGCCGGGATGTGCGCCGCGTCAGCGGCAGCTCGCTCGGCGGCAGCCAACCCCAGCAAACCCCCCTCCCGCCTCCGGTTTTGGTTGGTTGGTGAAGGCAGGAATCTCTCACTCTCTCTCTCTCCCTGGGATGGGATCCCAGCGCCACCACAGTCCAAAACGGCTCGCCAACGATACACGGGGACGCCGTCCGGCTCCGGCCGGCGTTGCTTTGCCGCCCGAGCCTGCTGATTACCGAGCGAGCCATTCATCCCTCTAGCCCAAACAAGCAGCCTGTTCCGGTGGCTGGTGCTGGTTTGTTCTGAGAGAAAAGTACTGTTGGCTGGTTGTTGGTGGCTGGTTTGTTCTGAGAGAAAAGGAGGGAACAGAAATGGTGCAGCGGAGGAGCGTCCGGACAAGTACTGTGGCGAGCGCACGCGGGCGTCCGAGGCAGAGGCAGAGGCAGAGGCAGAGCCAGAGGCACAAGGGGTAGTACTATACTGTCGGTAATCAATCGGCATTAACGCGTGCAGCAGCAAAGCATAAGTACCAGCAGCCTTGAAGGTAAAGAGTTGTTAAAGCACTACAGCGGAGGGTTGACAGGCACTTTGTTTGATGATGGGAGGGAGATCAGAGCAGCGAGAGATCTGGCATTACTGTGTGTAAACTTTTTATCATAAGAATTGTCGCCCGCCTGCTGCGTCTGTGACCTACTCCTACTACTACTACCACCTTGCAAGCAAGACTACACAACAGCAGACAAAGGAGGTAGGGGCTCCACGGGTTAGCCAACATGATTGATTCCACGCATCCTCCGATCCACAAGTATTTGGAAAGATTAGGAGAAAAGGGCAATGATTGAAATGGAAGGAAATGTCTAGTCACTAGTTGCATGCATGGAGTGCCTATATACAAACCGTTGGGCGATCACAGTTCCTTGTGGATGGGGCAACGGCACACGAAGCTCGATTCAGAATTTCAGATCTTGCCAAGAACTCTCGTCAAGTTTGGATCAGGGTGCCGGCAGACAGGCAGCAGCAACCCATGCACTGAACCCATTCATCGCGACTGTGCTGCGTTGGATTTCAGATCAAGGAGGAAGGGTAACGCAATCCCTCCCTGCATTCGTCTCAGATGCTGAAAGAATCCAATGCAATGCAACCTAAAAGTAAAAGGAATGATATGTAGCCCTGTCTAATTAATTGGTAGGTCTAGCTCTTTTCCTCTGGTGTCTTTGTCCTTGTGCATGCGTTTTACATGAGTGTATTAGCTCGTGTGTGTGTGTGTGTGTGTCTATGCGTGTTACTGGCTGCAGTGAATCGGTCGAATTCACTCTCTTTTCTGCGCCTGCACCTGCACCGGCGAAATGCCTACGGCCAATCGGCCGTGGGATGGAATGCTCCAATTATCCGCACGCGTTGTCAGTGGTCGCCAATGATTCTGAATTCATGATGCTACTACAGCCTATAGGATCAGGGGCACCTGCGTGATATCAGTGGGTCTGCTGGGATGGTAAAATATAGGGCTGAGAAGAGGCTATAGTTTCGGCGGCTGTCCCCGGAGCAGCTGCATGCGTTGTCAGCCCCAAATGACAGGATCCAGAAAGAATTACTAGCACGGGCACTCAACAATCAGCTCATTTGCTCGAGTCATGGTGGACTGGTGAGATCTGCCTCACTGGCTGCGTGCGGCGGCTGTGCCGGAGCCGGACTGCCAGGGCACAGAAAGAACCAACCCACGTGATGTGAAAGTTACTGAATGCTGTAGTACTGAAAACGGGCGATCGGCTTGCGTGTGTTGCGAGGAAAATGGCGTACTACTCTGTGCCTGCCTGCACATCACCGAATTCGCGCCTTGTTCGCTTGGCTTATCAGCCACCAAACAAGGAAGATTTTCTCTCGTAACAAACCAGCCCAACAAAGAATCGCCCAACAAGATTTTCTCTCGTGAACAAATCAAGACTAACATCACCGCCACCAAACGAACAGGCTGTCGCTATGCTTGCCGTGGTGCTTCTCGTGTGTCCCCGGCCAGCTGCTGTCTCGATCTGCTCTTGGCACATGGCCCGCCGCGCCATGAAGTCCCCCCATGGACACGGAGTTTACTGCATCACCCCCCTTCTCTCTGCGGCTGTGCCTGGGGACTGTTGGAGCTGGAATGGTTGGGATCGGAACGGCCTCTGGGCTCTCTGGGTCTTGGTTTACAGTTTGAAAGAACACTGGAACATGGGTGGTGGTGTCTGCGATATAAGGCTCTGGGCCTCTCTGGCTGCTGAAAAGAGCAGTGTGTCTTCCATTTCCCGTGCCTTTTCTCTGCAGAAGCAGGCGGCTCGTGAGCAGCGATGTCACTTTAGAATGTGACGAACCTCAAGTCCATATTGCCGTGAAAGCCAACTCATCATACCATGCTATACAAAAAAAAAAGGCACTGGTTAAACGTTTGGTAGATGTATTTCAGATGGTTTTTTGTTTTATATAAAAATCATTCCAAATTCTCAATGATTTTCTGTAGGTTTTACGTCCAAACAAAATGTAAATAAGACATCATCTCAAAAGCTAGTCAGAAAACTAAAGCTCAGGTACTGTGAACCCTGTGACATGACAGGTTAACACCTAGAAGATAACTCTTTCACCCATGACTCTTTGTGATGACAGGTTAACGGTACTGAAGGCGGTTCTTGTCATATCTCCCCCACGAACTAGACTCAGGAGGGTGCAAAGGACCTTTCTCAGAAACCCCCTGGTAAAATAATATAAAAATTACAGATAAATGAGAAACTATATCTCAATTTAATGAGGGGAGAATTCAATGGTAGCATAAAGCTATCTGATGGAGATCATACCCCATGGATATTATAGCTATCCTCATATGGCTTGGTGAAGGCCACCTCAGGGCTGCCCATCTGCATCCCATACGTTCCACCTTCAAGGGCAAGTAAAACTGATAGCATGATAACTCTACCTTATATCAAAGAAATAAATAAATGATGAATAAAAAAAACATCAACGACACTGACAGGATAAATACTATTTCAGGAAGCATACTTTTAGACTCTTAGTATTGGTGAGTGTTGCCCAAGGCATGTTACCTAGGCTTCCAGCCTCCCCAACCAGCCACCAAAGTTTGCTTAGACATGCCTAATTGCCGATTACGTGCTAAATTGTTTCTCTGCCTCTAGACTAGCACCCTTTGGGGACAATGATGATAGCATGCTAATACATCAATTTCAACCATTCTTATCGGCCCATCAAACAACAATAACTGTAGTATAAGATACATGGATGCCAATGATGGAAAGTGTCAGACTATTAGACTATCAATCATCGATTCTGAATGTTTCCAAGGTCATTTCTAATTCAGTATCAGCGCGAAAGAATAGCCACAAAGATAAATTGATAAAATATGTTTTAGAGTGGACAATTCACATAAAAAAGAAAAGACTATTCTTGCTTATATACACTGGACATGTCCAAAGTAACACAATGCAAGCATTGTGTCTCTTTTTTTTTAATTACCATATCCAGTGCGACTAGCAGACTCAACAGAACTCAACGAGCACAATATTTGAGCAATTATTTTTTCCAAATATATGAACTTAAAATCCTAACGCCACCATGCATATTATTTAAAACATATTCGGCATGTACCCTTCATTGGTTAACAAATATGATTCCAAACCTCGCAAAGGTATAACTCCAATAAGATTAGTAAACAACAACCATATATGTAGGTCCAGGGTCCAGTTTGCTATCCTATAATGAGATTTCACACCTCACATCCAGTGGCGGATCTAACGGTGGGGCTCGAGCCCCCCTTACCGCCGTGGAACCCCTGAAGGAGGGGCTGGGGGGGGGGGGGGGGGGGCTTCAGGGGTTCCACGGTGGTAGGGGGGCTCGAGCCCCACCGCTACATCCACCACTGCTCACATCATATTTTAAGAAAACAGCTAAGAAGTGATTAAAAGGAAAGGCCCCTTGATAGAAATTTTATGCCTAGTGCCCACATTACCAAAGAGAAGCCATGACCTTGTGTGCTACTTCTGCAAACCTCAGCATAGTAATGGCAATGGTTACAAAATGCAGAAATATGCACACAAAAAAAGAGTCAGTCAAATAAACAGATTACTACAGTAGTACAACATCCTGACAATGAAAGGAGGGAATGTGTGCAAGAAAATTTGCAATACTGTGAATCTGTGAGCTAAATTAGTCTCAATGCCGTACCTGTTCCCCATGGTCTCACTTCAAATTTAGCTAATTCAGCTCGCATCTGTTCAATCTCGTGTGCCATAGAAATCATATTCTTCTCCATTGCCTTCCTTTGTTCCACCAACTCGAAATTCCCTTTTTGCTCTAGCTCACAAGCAGTCCTGAAGACAAACCAATGACCTTAAAAGCATATATATACTTGAAATGACTAACTGGTAGGAACCTGATAATCAGGTGGAATGCAAAAGAGACTGCAGATACCTCACATGAATAAGTTCCTGTTGCAGACCATCAAGCTCTTCTTTCAGCATAGGTAGCTGGTGCTTAACAGATTTTTCCCTGGTCAGATCTTCCATGAGAGATGCAGCCTCTGCAGAGAGTTCTTTCCTAGTAGCGATGAGTTTCTCGATTTCACCACGAAGCTGCATAATCTCGTCACGTAAGTGCTCATTTGCTCTAAGTTCAGCTTCAAGCTTCCTCCTCTTGTCCACAAGCTTACTGATATAAGCTTCCTTCTCAGCGTTAATGTCTGAAATGATAACATTCAAGTGGCGGACCTCATCTTTTCCGGCCTGCAATTCCCTGTTTAACTCTGCGCGCTCCTCAGCCAGAGCACGGTTATCTGCCAAAAGCCTCCGTAGTTCAACTTCCTGCAACTCAAGCTCTTCCTCTAGAACAGCTGGGTGAGGGTGAGGGTGAGGGTGAGGAGCTACCCTCATGCGTGGGCCTTCATGGATGTCAGGATAGGCCCTACGGTCATCAACACGAGTGGCAGGATAGCCCCTATGGTCGTCAATCAAACGAACACCAGGGTATCCCCTACGTTCATCAACCAGACGGTTGTCGGGATGCACCCTCCGTTCATCAACGGTGCAGATGCCATGGACCTCAGGATACCCTCTAGGATCAACTAGACGGGCGTCATGGTAACCCCTGCGGTCATCAATGGGACGCCGTGGCAGTCGACCTCTCCCCGACATGATGGTCGGTGCCTTGGTCTGAGAAAAACATCGAAAGAATTATGATCCATTGTTGGTTCATTACAGGTACATGAAAGCCAGTACATTCATCAAGTGAAATAACAGCGGTGGGCCTGACACTTGCATAACACTGGTAAGATAAAAGCACATATATAGGAACTAAGCTCCCATCCCGTCTCGGCGTCTCTCGTCTCGATTTTGAGAGTTCAAACGGTGAAAAAACGTCTCCAATCGAGCTCTCATCCTGCCCCCGACGGATGAGGTCTCTCATTGCCCCCTCTCTCGTCCCTCACCTGTAGGAGCCCCCCGACGGGAGCCCTCATCCCCCTGACAAACCAACGGCCGCTGCTCCCGCGCGTCCAGAGAGAGAGAGAGAGAGAGAGAGAGAGAGAGAGAGAGAGAGAGAGAGAGAGAGATGCGTACCACCGGTGAGGGAGCTGCGGCTTCCACATCCGGCGCCCGCGGAGGTGGCCGGCACGGGGAAGCGAGCTGCGGCGGGCCGATGCGGTGAGGGAGCTGCGGCTTCTCCCTCCCGCTTCCCCCCTCCGTCGCCCGCGAAGGTGGCTGGTGCGGGGAGGCGAGCCGGCGCCGGCGGCGCAGCGGTGGAGCTCAATCGGCGGCGCAGCGCAGGCAGCCGGGAGAGGCGCGCAGGGGCGGAGGAGCCCTGCAGTCGTCACCCTACTTCAAGTGTCTCCTGCAGTCAGCGCATCAGCACCGTTTGCCTTCAATCCAACGGCAAACAATAAAAGTCACCCCGCGGGCCTTAAAGCACCTGGTTGAGTGGCCCATGTCAGCCCACAACTCACTTCGGCTCTCGGCTCCTCGTCCAATTCATTTAGGGTTAGTTAGAAATATACCGTAACAATTTTTAAAGGATTGGAGATCTGTCATTAAAAACCACCTGATTGGAAATTTGCAATTGCAATTCCACCACACAACTTGTCATTGCAATTCCGAGTGATACGGAAACTTGACATTGCAATTCGGAGCGATATTGGAAATTTGTCATCCAATTTCGCCTGGTTGAACTATGCAATAACATATATCCAATTTCACGAATTGTGATGGCATATCTCAAAACAACAAAAATTGTAATGGCATATTCACAATTAACCTATTCATTTATACCATGTTGTACGGGGAAAAAGGCACCGCCAGTTCTACGTTAGGTAGCTGTGTTTCAGGTTCCTTTTTGTTTTCTAAAAATCATTCCATAATCTCAATGATTTTCTGTAGGTTGACTTAAAAAAAATTTAATATGTAGGTTGCCTTCCGATGCAAATACGAAACGATCTCAAAAGTCCCTTCCGATGCAAATAGCCCAGTTAGCCAGTTGGGCTACATGGCCATTAGTTGAGGCCCAGGACCAGGAGGTTGAAAAAGTCAAACTGATAAATAAATCGCAACACAGGCCAATCTGCGGCCCAGCCTGCCGGCGCGCGCGAAAAACCCTAACCCTCCGCACAGCTCCGCCTCCCTCCATCTCCGCCGCTCGACGACTGCCCCCCACCCCCGCGAGGAGGAAGGAGCACGAAGGCCACCGCGAGTCGACATGGAGAGGAAAAAGAGCCGGCGCCTCTCCGGCAGCCGCCACTTCCGGCAGCGGCTGGTGCTGGCGACGCTCAGCTTCACCGACGTCACCATCGACGAAATCCGCTCCGGGGACGCCGCGCCGGGGCTCCGCCCTCACGAGGTCTCCCTCCTCCGCCTCCTCGACAAGATCTCCGACGGCACCAAAATCGAGATCAACGAGACAGGCACGGACTTCCCTCCCTCCCGCGAGCTTCGCTTTTGTGCTGTGCGGCCCCGCCCGCCCGCCCGCCCGCCCGCCTACCTTTGGGTTCTGACACGGGGTGCCCGATGCTTACGGCTGTGTGGTGCGTGTGTGCGCGTTTGCAGGAACGAAGGTGAGGTTCCAACCGGGGAAGGTGCGCGGGGGGAGGGGCCTCGAGCACGACTGCGGGGTGCACCGCGGGATCGGCTACTTCCTCGAGCCGCTCATACTGCTCGGCCTCTTCGCGAGGGTGCCCTTATCGATTCGGCTCAAAGGTGAGCGCCTGGCTTGTTTCATTGTTTGTGTAGGCCTAGTAGCAGTGGCGTAGCTAGCATTTGAGAGTAGGTTGGTCCAACTTACATATAATTACACTACAAAATATGTGAGGATACAAATATATGTAAAATTTATCTAACATAATATGATCAAAACCAAGAGATTGAAGGGGAGATGCAAGAAACAACAGCAATGGCGTCATTTGTTTCTATATATAATCAGAACAATCATACGGTAACAAGGTTGGGCAGGAAAATCAGGGTGGTCCATGGCCCACAGGGACCACCCTGTAGCTCCGCCACTGCCTAGTAGTAGTTCAAGTGTTAGGCCAAATGAAATTTCCCTAAGAAATTTGGTGTTTGGAAATTCTTTATGGATGACTTTATTTGAGCCTATATAGTAACTGATGCCAATGGAAGCAGTTCGTCAGGATCTCATTGAGTTTGTTGAATTGACTGGTTGTAAAATAATACAGTTGTCAGGCTGATTGTTGAGATCCATGCTCTAGTTCTTTTGGCACTTGGGGGTGATCTGCTTTTACGGCTGTCAATTGTTAAAACAAATACTAGCCAATACTGCACATATTGACTTGTCCTTTTCAGAAGGAATGGCTGTACCATCTATTTAGTTCAGTGTCTGAATTTGTGCCCTACTGTAGGAATCACTAATGATACAAAGGATCCTTCTGTGGATACTTTCCGGCTGACAACCTTGCATATGCTCAAGCATTTTGGCGTGCCTCTGGATGGTTTGGAGCTAAAGATTGATAGCCGGGGATCTCCTCCTCTTGGTGGTGGTGAAGTGTTTCTCCGGATTCCCAATATAAATAGCACATTGACGGTGTGTTTCATTTTGATTTCCCATTGAGTATATGCTAATTCTGCTGACATTGACATCTGATGCCTAAGTACCCTAACAGGTGGCAAACTGGGTTGATGAAGGTATGGTGAAGAGGATAAGGGGTGTTTCATTCTCCACCAGAGTATCTCCACAGATTGAAAACCGCATTATTTATGCTGCACGTGGAATCTTCAATCGCTTCATTCCTGATGTTCATATATTCACTGATCATAGATCTGGTCCTGCTGGTGGGAGGTATTTTCCCAATCCTACTAAAAATTGATAACAGCACAATCCTGAACCCTGATATCTCTTGTGACTTGGCATGGCAGCAGTTTGCCAGTTCTTTTAAACTTTTATTCAATATGTGGCAGGTCACCAGGCTATGGTGTTTCGTTAGTTGCTGAGACAACCACAGGTTGCCTGCTCTCTGTAGATGCGACTGTGAGTTATCCTAGTGTTGATGAAATGAATGAAGATTCTGAGAAGCCAGAGCTAATGTCACCGGATGATCTTGGTGTTCGAGCGGCATCAATGCTACTAGAAGAAGTGGCTCAAGGAGGGGTTGTTGACTCTACGCATCAGGTCTTGGTTTTGATACAGGCTTTCTCATTGATTGAGCATTTAATCAGCCTAAGGCATTTCTGATAGTTTACTTGTTATATACACACCTCTGTTATGCTTGATGACCACCTACATTTTGTTATGTGGCTGGTGAAGCTTACATACATAGGGCTATGTAGCATTGCTTGTTCTTTTGTTCGGTTTGTGTCTAGCAAAGCATCCAAAAGTTCTACATCTGGCCTTGTGAATAGTGGGATATGGGAAATATTCTTGAACAGACTTTATTTAAAAATGGATGCTCACTCTTGAAGTGATCGTGTGTACATTTATGTTTGAGATTATGACTGCTCGTCTCCAACTAATCTTGTTTATCATGGACACTTTTCATGCATTAGGAATTTACAGAAAATTTTGTTTAGTGATATGACATTTATCTTGTAAATGCTTGCAGGGCCTCCTATTCATGCTGTGTGCTTTGTGCCCACCTGACATATCAAAGGTTCGTGTCGGACAGTTGACACCATATGGTATTGAAACGCTTCGAAATATCAGGGATTTTCTCGGTGTCAAGTTTTTTATCAAACCTGATCCCAATTCGGGGACCGTTATCCTAAAATGTGTTGGGGCGGGAGTGTCGAATACGAATCGGAAGGTTCGATAAGCAACCGCATCATGAGTCTCATCAAAGATTGAAGACATAGCAAGAGATTACTATGAAGCCCTGTCTGTAACAGCAAAACTATGATGAGTTCTCCTAGCTTCTCCTGCTGAATTTTTTGTTTCGAGGTGCATGATATGCCTTGCTCTCTGATGTAATTTTGATCTGAGCTGGTGGGGGTGTTAGAATGGATTTGTATTGTCAAAATTCCTGTACGCTCAACACATATCTGTATGGCTCCAGTAACCGTTTCAGTTTCTATTTGCCGAGTAATGCTGTCAAATAAGATTGAAAACGATGGAGACATATCGTCACGGTTCAGCCAGTGGCGACTGCAGATTTACAGGCTACTTTTTGCTAGGATCAGTGAAGGAATGAATAGTCGAGTAGATGGAAGTTAGAATGCGAGATCAACCATGATGAATCTATATCATTGGGCCAGACCAAAGCATGGTTCATACAGTAACTCTTCACGCTTACTGGTGAAGCACCATTCAGATTCAGAGGCGTGTTGGGCCTCACCCTTTGGGGACAGCTCCTCAAGACAAAGCTTAGCAGGAACAACATATCCATCTACAGCCAACTCTTTTCTGATAGCCTGGGGGTTTGGCTGATGTCTGGTGCTGATTTGTTCTGAGAGAAAAAGTACTGCTGGCTGAATGTTGGTGGTTGGTTTGTTCTGACTGGTTTGTTCTGAGAGAAAAGTGCTGCTGGTTGGTGTCTGATAAGCTGACTGGTTTGATGTCCATTGGTCAAGGCGCAGTGTCACGCTGTCATGGTCTCATGGACATGACGAAGCAAGAAAAGTATTAAGAGAGATCGATCATAATCATGCGCTAGTACACCAAGCATGGTCCATAGAGAAGGAACTCTATGATGTATATGTCCACCTACAACATGTACGGCCGAGCATCATTCATTCAGATTCGGATTCAGCTCGGTCCGTGCACACACACACACACGCGCGAAACATCTACTAGTCTTCTGCCTTCTCCCCCCACTATGAATTTTCACTCGTCTGTACAGTGTGCACAACTGAAAAAAAAAACAAAAACAGAAGAACAAGGTGGTGGCAAAGGCTAAGCTACACTTTCTCCTTGACGAATGCAAAGGTGACCATCCAGATGAGGCAGAGGAGGACCCAGCCGCGGGACAGGGGCGCCGCGGCGGCGACCAGGCCCGTCGGGTTGTCGGAGCCGCCGTACATGGAGTTCCCGCCGGGGTTGTTGGCGTTCAGCACCGTCGAGCCGGACCCCCCGCCCACGCCCCCTGCTGCCCACCCCGGGCTGTAACCGGTGGGCACGCCGCCCGACATCCCTGGGGTGGTGGTGCCCGTCGCTCCCGGGCTGTAACCTCCGCCGAAACTGCACAGGTTGATGGAATCAGGAATTCAGGATTCAGGACATGCCATGCCATGCCATGCCATGCCACTTTGGGTTCTGATTGTGCTGGTGGCAGAAAGAAAATTGACGGAGTTGTCTCTTACCCTGGTGACGGTGTCTGGTACATGCAAGTTCCTGAACCTGCAGTAAGATGCACGAGTAGTAATGAGATGGAAAGCAATTCAAGAGTTGGTCGTTGAGAGAGAGAAAAAAAGGTAACTTTTAGTGATTGATTGTTGGAAAGAAATGAATGGTGAGAATTACTTGGGTTGACGTTGACGAGCATGCCGGCGCCGCCGAAGTCGCAGCTCGCCGGCGACGGGTTCTTTTGGAAGTAGCTGTTGAAGGCGTAGGAGGCGTGCGCCTGCAGGGTGTTGGGGTTGTAGCAGCTGCCCATGGGCTGGATGGCCGAGCAGTCCGCGCCGCCGATGCCGCAGGCGTAGTCGATCCCGTCCTGCAAGGCGAGGTCCGTCAGCCCCGTCTTGGCGACGCACCACGTCTGCCCCGCCCCCGCCGCGCTGGGCGCGCCCGGCTGCACCGTGCCGGGCGCTGTCGACGGCGGCTGGTACACGGGCGCCGTCGGCATGCCGCCCGCGCTCGAGCCGGCTGCGCCGCCCTGCTGCGGGTACGGGTACGTGGTCACCGGGTTGGTGACCGGCGACGTGCCCGAGAACTGCGTCGGCGTCGTCGCCGGGTTCGTCACGGGGGCCGCCGGGTTGGTGACCGGGCCCGGCATGGTCGGCGCGGTGACGGGGCTCGTGAAGGGGGTGGGGACCGTTGATGGCGGCATCATCGTCGGGTCGGGCATGGTGGTCGGCGTCGTCGTCGGCTCGGGGTACAGCGGCGGCAGGTTGGGGGTCGTCGAGAACCCGTTGTTGTCGCCCGGGTTGGTCGACGGCACGGTGACGAACCCTGGGGACATGGGGTTCGACACCGGGTTCGTGGCCGGCACGGTCACCGGGTTGTTTACAGGCATCGCCGCCGGGTTGGTTACAGGCGTCGCCGCCGGGTTGGTGACCGGCGAGAACCCGTCGTGTGCCGTGGCTCTTGCCTCGCCGAGCTCGCGCCGGGGTGGCGGCACGTCCACCAGAACACCCAGCAATCTCTTCTCCCGACTGATCTCGCCGACCAGCTTGGCCATTGCCTCCACGCTTGGAGCCGCTCGGCCCTTGAGGTGGAGCACGACGCCGGCGTCGGAGCCCAGCAGAGCGGCGACATCAGCCACGGCAAGCTCACTGCTCGCTTCTGCCTCTACCTTCACCTGAACAAACGAGCCTGACCTCCTGACGAATTCCACGATCTTACTCCACTGCTTCCTGTGGGCACGATCCTTGGCCACGATCCGTAGAGAAGACACCATGAGCTCCGGCGAGACCCTGACGCTCTTCGCCAATCCGGCGGCGGCGAGAGAAGAGTGAATCGACTGCAAGGTGCGCCGCAGCCTGCCGAGCTGCCTCTCGGTGGCCGTGACTACGAGGCTGCTGATGTTGAGTTGCCGATTGGGATCGAGAACTTCATTAACAAATGAGCCCGCAACATGCTCTGGCCTGCATGACTTCGGCCTGCACTCAAACGGCTTCAAGAAGATGTAGGAATGCTGCTTCTCGGTGACCACGACTCTGTACTCGGTGATGACTGAGCTGGACGGTATCTTGACCTGTGTTGAATCATACGATAGTTCCACAAATGCTCCTGAAAGGGAATGGAAAAAAAATATCTGATTCAGGGAAGGTAAAGTTCGTCAAGAATATACCAATTGCATCAATGGAACAGCATTATGCTGATCAGAAGCCGAGTAAGTCACCGACAGAGAAACGCTTTATAAAAATGAGAGAGAGGAAATATTCAGAAACATAAAAGGGCACTGACCTGAACTGCAGATTGTTTCAAGCAGGAGGATACAGCAGAAGAAGAAGAATGTGAGAGAAAGAGAGCGAGTAGCTGCCATTGAAGAAGTGAGCGAGAGTTCTTGGCAATGGTGTGGCTGATGAGGTGAGCGGTGAGCAGCCTGTGATGAGGGCAATGAGCTGGAGGTGGCCAAATGGGCAGAGGGGGAAGGGGAGGGTAGGAGAAAGGAGCAATGCAATTTAAGTACACAAGGGAGCAAAGGTTGTGTGACACAAAGTGGAAAGCATAAGCAATAGGGCAAAAGTGGCAAAGCGGATAACTATTGTATTAGATATGCAATGCATGCTTCTTTTTTTTCGCTTTGGAACAGGCAAAACAGCAACCACTGCAGTGCATACATCCTTGATCCTTCTCCATGCAGAGAAAATGTCTGGAGCGCTGTACCAAACTGTGTGCATTTTTTCCCCTCTATATGCTCATCTTATTGGGAGTTCTGTCGGTTTACTTTTTCTATGTTGATCAGCACTGATGAAAATTGAAAATACAGGGATATCCTGTTCTGCTGACTCACGAGTCATGAGACTTGCTTTCTGAAGGCTGGTATGCCAAACAAAAAAAAATGTATTAAGAATAAAAGCATGCGCGTACAAGGCGTTGCGTGTGAATTAGCTGCAAACTAGCATCACCTGAAATCGCAATTTATTTCCAATTTTCCTTTTTGTGGACACAAGCAAGGCTTAGGTTCAGAATCAAAGCAGCTTACATATGGCCTTGAGTTGCTGCACAGCTTGATCGCATTGTCAAGGGCGGTCTTCTAATTGTCTCAGAGGGGTTTTGCACAGTCATCGAACTTGCCTTTTCAGAAAGGGGAGGAAAAAAGAAATGTACTATGAAAACACTAGGACGAGGAGCTCTTGGACCAAATGGGGGCAGTGGGCAGCAAGCAAGCATGACCCTCCAAAAAGGCTGCCGTTGGTTGCTCATGCCATGTGCGTTTCAAAGATCCCTTATCTGGGCTCTGGAACCATTTGGGAGAAGGGCAAGCTTGTGATCAACTCGCTGCCGAATCCCTTAGCTATGTCGTTGCTATCACAGGCATTAAAAAAAAAAAAGAGGCATTCAACTGGTGCAGTGCAGGGCCATGCTGACATAGTGACATCCAGGCATGGCTGGAGTACCTTTGAAGAGTGAGGCGAGGCAATCGGAATCTGCACACACATCAGTCGAATTTTTTTATTTATTTTCCTCGTATGTATAAAGCCAGCAAGTTTTACTTTTTTTTTTTTTTGTTGAACTAGTTACCTTGCTAATCTTTATCGGAGTGGAGAAAAATAAATCTAGCTACGAATTAAAAAGGTTAAAATTGCATGTATGATTGGCACCGATTTGAGGAGGAAAACAAGCCAGATTGCGGGGCGTGACTTTGCTTGCCTGCACCATCATTGGCCAGGAGGAAAAGATCGAAAAAGGGGCAGACACGAAGAGAAAGGATCGCAGAGATTTGGGATCTATTTTTCAGGCTGGTGTGTGTGAGTCTGGAGTCGATCCGTCATCATCATGTAGCATCATCTTTTCTGCCACATTTGACTGCCATCTCACACATCACTCTTCACTTGAGCTAGCTAGCTAGAGCTATCCTGTTGGCTGTCGCTCCGATCCTCTTTCTGCAAAAGGCAGGATAAGAGGCTGGTATGATATCCTCCTTTTAGTAGTAGCAAGTCGCAATGCAATGCAGTGCAATGTCAAGAGTCAAGTGTAAAGAAAGCCATATCTGAGCCCAATGGCCACACCAGAGGACACCACTTACTACACCCCACTCCTTGGTAATCTATCTATGACTACTATTTTGATTGAATTTTTCTTCACCTGCCAAGGTGGTCGTATCCGAACCATAGAGAAACTACTCTTCCGTCCATTGCTAGTGCGACGCTGTTTTCTGATGCTACGACCGAAAAGTGTGTAAGGAATATATATATATATATATATATATATATATATATATATATATATATATATATATATATATATATATATTTCTTTTCACCTAAAAAAAGAAGCCATTTTATTGTGAATGTGCTGCTGCTGCTGCTGCTGCTGCTGCACTCCGCTCTACATGTATAAACACTGATAGATCTGCACCTACTTGGCTACTTCTTGTGACGAGGTAAAGGGGAAACGAAGCAGCCAAGAAGCAGGTGATGGTCTGAGCCTCTGAGGCAAATTGATGGCAAGGAATAGAGTGGCCGCTTTAATTAAGTGGCTTTTAGTTGGTTTTATCGTCGATGAGCACTAGGTGGTGGTGCATGAGCGTATGAACAAGCTGTAATAAATTCGATCGTGGGCATGCATCTGCTTTATGAGCTATACTATAGTATATCTTGTCGCCTTGGGACCAATTAATCTGATTGTACGTGCGTACGTATGCATGTACAATTAGAATACGGCCGGGCACGCACGCCAAGTGCGGTGCGGTCGTAGTACAAAAGGTGCCTTTAATTCCGATCTATCCCCGGTAATCTCTCTGAAACTTGGCCTCAATTTGCCGATATGATGCAACCAACGCGAAGGAATTCAAGCAGCAGGCAGGCAACCGATGAGCGATGGATGGATGGGGTGCGGTGCGGACATAAATAAAGCTGGGGGTTGGTTGATGCATGCATGCATGGCGGCTTTGCTTAGCAGCTAAGAAGAAGGCCGGGGCGCAAACAAGTGTGTGCTTTGCTGGGCCACACCACACCACACCACACGGATGATCGAATCGAATCGATTAAACAACGGCGAGCCGGAGCCGGCGGCGGCGGCGGCGGCCATGCAATCCAATGCAAGTATACTACTGGTAGTATGCAGCAGCGGGAAGGGAATTAAAGGCGGCACGCGCACGCGCACACGTCGGTCCGACTCGGACGCCGCTCGCTCGCTCCCGCGACACAAAGGGCGGCGGCCGGCTGACGGCGGCGCGCGCCGGGCCCGCGCGCGCGGACGCACGCTGGCTTTGGCCGCTTTGGTCACCTGCACTGCACGAGCACCGGATCGGATCGGACGGGGAACATTCGGTCAGTGGTGGCTCGAGCTCGCTCGACGACAGCGCCAGCGGCGGCGGCCAGGGGAGGAGGAGGAGGAGCCGAGGAGGAGGATGCATGGAGAGAAAAGGCGGGTGCGTGGTGGGAACTGAGGTCACGTGAGTGAGTGACGTGCTCTGCTGCCTCACCTCGTGCGCGCACGGCACACGGGAGATGGTATGCGTGCGTGCGTGCCTCGGATCCGATGCCGGGTGCTTTGCTGCTCTCTTCGTCCACCGGCGGCCGGGGCCAGTCGGTGCTCTTCCTCCTTGGGACGCGGCGGCTGCCTGCCATGCCCTGCCCTGCCCTGCCCTGCTGGTTCGGAGGGGGGGTCCAGGGAAATGGGCTCACTCAATGTCGCGTTAGTTTCTGTGTGGGCGGCCCATGGCCCAAGAAGAAGGGTGGCAAAACTTTCTTTTTTTGTGAAAATTCATTCAAGACAGAGAGAGGGCCCTTTTTGCTGTTCTGAACCATCATCAGTCGATCTAAAAAAGAAAAGGAAAAATCTTCTTCAGTGAGTGGAAAAGTGGAAAGGAAGGATGATCGTCGTCGTCGGAGGAGGAGGAGACATATTATGCCTCTCAGCCTTGTGCCGTTGCATTATTGTACGCGACGGATGGAATGGAATGGAATGGCATATATCTCTCTCCTCCATCTTCCATCTCTTTTGGCCGCCTGGTCCTGGTCCTGGTGTCCTGCCTCAGGATCATCGAATGGCCGGACGGACGGGTCCATCCAACACACAGAAGAGAGCTAGCTAGCCCTGCTCTGCTCACTGCTATGCTATGCTCTACAGCTCTAGTGACTAGTGAGTGGGTAGTGGGCACGTACGGATCGCGTTCCTCGTGGCACACGTGTCTGTGTCGCTGCCGCTCATCATATCGATCGGGTTCTCCTTCTCCGGCCGCCAGATCGATCTAGATCGCGACCATTGCATTGCATTGCATTGCATTGCATTGCATTGCATGCGATATGCTCCGATCCTCGCCGGCGATCGGGAATTCGGGATCGTCGCGCTCATCTCTGTCGCCCTCTCTTGGTGGTCCAGCTCCCCTATCCTACCTTTGTGCCTTTGTCAGGGAAGAAAACTATATACTCCTAACCGCCGGGCGCCGGCCGGCCGGTGAGGAGGCCACCACGTACGCATCCCAGCGCGCACTCAGGCCACAGAACTTTCCTTATTGCAGCCAATTAGTCCCCCTCTTCACGATCAGCTAATTTCGTCGCATGTACGCACGCACGGCCCCGGGTTGCGTACGTGCATTGCATAAGACGTACTACTACACTCCTGGCTGCTACACCTCTTACTCGTCAAACCAGCAAAAGGTTGGGAATGGGGTACTAGTAGTTAATTTCCTCGCAAGGTTTGGCAAATTAAAGCGATTTACTTAACGACCAAACAACTAATAACCACTCGCAATTATGTTTGCCTGTACGTAGAAAGAAACAAACAGCAGAGCTCATCAGAGCGCGCGATTAGTCTCGCAGTCCAATGGTATTAGGACGGTGGTGTCCAGTGGGACGCGAAATCTCGGCGCTCCCACCTACTCTCGGATTTTTCCAGGTTTTACCGACGGCGTTAAGTGGTAAGCGACGTTCTTCCCCTCGACGACTGAGGCGCCTTAATTTGGTGACTTCGGGAATCAGGGTTCTGCGCGTACGTGTATTCATAGGGGTGAGTGTGCGTGCGCTTGTCTTGTGTAATTCTTATAAAAAAACAACTCATCACGGCTTACGGCGAAAAAAAAAAGAGTGCAACAATCGAGTCTATAAAGTTACATTTTGGAGGTGATAGCGGACATCGTAACATGAGATCAAAACGTATTATGAATTATTATTATTTTTGTTATTATTTTTATAGAATAGGGCATCTAAAATAAATTAAAATTAACCCTATGAAGGAAGTTATATTCAAATTGCATTACTTTGGAAGATAGTTTTTTTTATTACGGGTGTAAATTGAACCGACTGATATGGCTGTGCATGGGAGTATCTCTAGACGTACGTTTGGCTGTACTCGTATAGTAGGGGATAACTCGGATTTTTTTTCCTTTTTAATTCAGTGAATATGATGAACTAGTGCAAATTATCTCGCCTCAATCATATATATACCCAGTTAGCTAGGCCTACCAAGTCACATGCATGATTTGCATTTTCCCTGAACATGCATGGAGGACAGCGAGAGCTTCTATTCCATTCCATTCCATTCCATTCCATTCCTCCGGTCCTAAGATAATCTTGTGCTTTTATACATATACTTACACATGCACTGATGAATTGATAACAATAATACGACCTGGTGTGGGACCCGTCTATCTATCTATCTATCTATCATACGAAAACTGCAGCAGCTAGCGTATAGCATAGCATACCAGATAGTACGCCAGATGATGATCGATGGTCTGATGTGATTTCGACGCGGGGCGGGGTATATATGCAGCGCTGATCGAATCTGAGAATGCAGTAGCAGCTAGCAGCAATCATCTCATTCTCTGGTCGCGCGCCGTGTGTGGCGTGCGACAGCGAGACTAGAGTCACGGCCGGATCTCAGTATTTATGTACAATGAAGGGGTGCAGAGGCACCCTTTGGAAGGAGACGCGTCCGTACGGTGGGAGACACCCCCACACAGTGAAGGGTTGTCCCTTCCCTAATTACACTGACTAATGACTATGTTAATTACATGATTAAGCTAATGATCATCACTAATATTTCTCAACACTCCCCCTTGATCAATAGCTTCATTAGATCTTGATGTAACTTGACTTCAATCTTCCTTGGATATTATCTTGTAAAACTCCTCCAAAAAACCTATGGGAAAATCGTGAGGAGAATCCAATCTATGTGTATATACCACTAAAACTCCTTTAAAACCCGGTGGGAAAATATTAGGAGAAAATGATATAGCATTATTGTCTTTGTTAGATATTTGTATGAGAAAACCTTTGGTAAAGGAAAAACTCATATATTAGGATAATGATTTGAGGATCATGTTTGAACATCCTTCTCCAAAACCTAATAGGAAAATATGAGAAAGGATTTATATCTTCTTAAAAATTCTTAGAGAAAACGAGAAGATATGACATAGAATATGTCTTGTATATCACCCTTAAAACCTTAATGAAAAAAATTAGGTGATATGGTCTTGTATTGTTGTTGCCTCATTAAAACCTTTTTATGAGAAACCTTGTGAGGAAAAACTCATACAAGAAAAAAAAGAGTATACTAATCGGATGATTATTTATATAGGTTATATCAAAGAGAATCTCCCCCCGATTCTTGCAAGTCTTTGAGTTGTCTCGTACCAATTCCAAAAACATATTTCCGGAATAATGATGTTGGTAATGATTTTGTGAATAAATCTGCAAGATTATCACAAGATTTAGTTTGCAAGATTTCTATCTCTCCTACCTTTTGTACTTGATGAGGAAAGAATAATTTAGGAGCCATATGTTTTGTAAGATTACTCTTTATATAACTCCGCTCTCATTTGTGCAATACAAGCAACATTATCTTCATACATTATGGTAGGGTTCATGATTGAACTTATACCACGGGATCATTGTATGTGCTTTATCATTCGCGAAGCCACACACATTCACGTGATGCTTCAAATAATGCAATTATTTCGAATGGTTTGTGGATGTGGCTATTAGAGTCCGTTTTGATGACTTCCATAAAATAGCCGTTCCACCATGTAAGAACACAAAGCCCGTCCGAGATCCGGCTTCATGGGGATCGGATAAATAGCCGGCATCCGTGTATCCAATTAATGATTTATCTTGGTTAATTTTGTAAAATAATCCAAGATCTATTGTGCCAATGACATATCCGAAGATATTCTTAACTACCGCCCAATGGCGTTGTGTTGGAGCAAATTTGTATCTAGCTAGCAAGTTTACCGCAAATGCAATATCGGGCCGGTACAATTTGCGATATACATCAACGCCCCAATGGCATCGAGATATGGGACCTCGGTCCCAATACCTCTTCATTTCCACCTTTAGGTCCGAATTGATCTTTATCAATTTCAAGAGAGCGGACGACCATAGGTGTTTTAGATGAATTTCCGTAGAATCTTTTGGATATAAGCGGATCGGTGTACTAAAATCCCCGTTGGGAGATGCTCAAGTCGTAAACCCAAGCAAAATTTGGTTTTACCCAAATCCTTCATTTCAAATTCCGTCTTAAGATGGTTGCGTGTTTCATCTATATCTCGTTGTGTTTCAATAATATTAAGGTAATCAACATATACGGATATGATACGAATCCGATTGAGGATTTCTTGATGAATACACATGGGCAATCATCATTATTGGAAAAACCCTTCGAAGAAGGGATTCCTTTAGTCGGTTGTACCACATTCTTCCCAACTGTTTTAAGCCGTATAATGACTTATGAAGTTTTACACAATACATGTTGCGATAATAATTCTTGTTCGGGATATCAATTCCTTCCGGAACTTTCATGTATATATCCGAATCTAGTGACCCATATAGATATCTTGTCACTACATCCATGAGATGCATGGATAGACCTTTTTGTGCTGCCAATGATATTAGATATCGGAACGTTATACCACTCATAATCGGAGAATAAGTTTCATCGAAATCGATGCCGGGTTTCCGCGTGAACCCTTGTGCTACAAGCCTCGCTTTGTATCTCACCACCTCGTTGTTTTCATTCCTTTTACGGACGAAAATCCATTTTGACCCCACGGGAAAAATATGACGAGGAGTAGGTATCCTCGCGGAGAATACCTCTCGTTTCTTGAGCGAGTCTAATTCTCGCCTTGATTGCTTCCTTCCATTTGATCCAATCGGAGCGCTTGATGCACTCTGCCATGGACTTAGGTTCCGGATCAATGCGAAGTTCATTTGCAATCTTAGTGGCAAAGTAAATGTCGACATTTGTAGTCTTTCTATTGTATGATTCTCCGAATCAATATAATTAATGGAAATTTCTTGTACCCCTTGTGACTCATCATGATTTCCCACAACGATAGAGTCTGGGTCCTCCGATGCCCTAGCATTTATATTATTTTGTGCACTTGTGCTAGGCATGTGATGTATCTGTTGAACATCCATATCGTTTGGATTTATAGTATCCAATTGGTGTCCGTCAACTTGATGTTGATCCGCATTTACTTGTTGTGGAAGTGACCTTCCTAGTTTTCCGCGGAGGCTTTTGTATAGCCTTATCCTTTGTTGCGATACCTCTCCCCCCTCTTATTTTGATTTGGGAGTTCTTGAGTAGGAATCTCTACCCTTTACGGTACATTTGCGGAAGGATTATGTGATTTTGTGACACCCTTATAATCGGTAAATGCTTATGGCGATTATTTGCAATGTTTTGCAAATTGATAATTTTCGAACTTCACGTTCGGATTCTATAGTACGTGGATCATAGGACCGGATACCCGTGGTATTCCAATTTATTTCCCGGCATTCCGTTTGGTACTTGTCTCCCCCTAATGCCGCAAATTGTCCTCATCGAAGATGCAATCGAC
The DNA here is from genome assembly GCA_947561735.1 of Cenchrus americanus. Taxonomy (NCBI): domain Eukaryota; kingdom Viridiplantae; phylum Streptophyta; class Magnoliopsida; order Poales; family Poaceae; genus Cenchrus; species Cenchrus americanus. Next base: position 1,930,118 of record OX387240.1, on the reverse strand, counting down.
ATACGGGCAAGAAATAAATCCCCCGTAAGGGGTTCAAGGTACTTAATGATTGGCGGTGATTTGTACCGACATATATTCCCAATTTACGATGGGGGCCCATTGATGTACGATGCGGTGGTGATATCGGTACGTATACGGCGCAACCGAATTTTCGCGGATGGGAAATACTTGGTTGATTTCCACGTACTAACCGCAACGGGGAAACCGTGTTGTATGCGAGGTCTAATTTGAATCAAATCGGCGGCGTGTAATACCGCATGACCCCAACTTGATGTTGGTAGTTTGCAATTCCGTAGTAATGGTCTAGCAATTAATTTTATTCTCTTGATAAGAGATTCGGCTAATCCATTTTGTGTATGTACATATGGAACGGAGTGTTCCACATTTATGCCTAGAGTCATACAATAGTCATTGAAGGCATGCGAAGTAAATTCAGCGGCATTGTCCATCCCGATGGTTTTGATAGTATATTCAAGATGATGTGCTCTTAACTTGATAATTTGAGCAATAAACCTTGCAAAAGCATGGTTTCTTGTAGATAATAAACATACATGGGACCATCTAGTAGATGCATCAATAAGTACCATGAAGTACCTAAATGGTACCGTTGATGGATGTATAGGACCACAAATATCTCCTTGAATACGTTCAAGGAATTGTAGTGGTTCGGCCTTTATTTTAAGATAAGAGGGTCTTAAAATTAATTTTCCCGTGGCACATGCGGTGCACATAAAGTCCGATGGTTTGAGAAATTTTGAAGTGTTTAATTTGTGACCAATTGAATTGCCGATAATTTTTCTCATCATCCCTATGCGGGATGACCAAGGCGATCATGCCAAATCTTGAAGACATCAAGATTTTGAAAAATTACCTTGTATGTAACATGTTGTACGGGTTTGATGTATGTGTAATACAATCCTCGATGATAGTGAAGGAATTTTCTCAAGCGGTCGCTTGTTATATCCGTCATGTTTAGTGATGAATAGATATTCATATTTGTTGTCACTATTTGTTTCTACATGGAAACCATTGCGACGAATGTCTTTGTAACTCAATAAGGTACGAGTTGAATCGGGATACGAGTGCATCCTCAATTACTATTTGAGTACCCATAGGGAGAACTATTGTTGCTCGCCCTGAACCAACAATTATAGCACCGCGTCCTGCGATAGTTGTGACATTTCCTTTACTCTTTTGAGAGTTTGGAAATATTTAAGTTCTCTGAGTATGGTGTTAGTTGTGCAACTATCCACCAAACAAAGTTCTTCCTCCATTTGGATTGTTCTCGTAGGATAATCTTGGAGGGATTCCGGCGTGGTTTGCCGGCGGTGAGGGCCTTCTGGCCGCTGTTTGCGTGCGTGCATGTGTTGCTCAGGGGAGCGTGTTGATAACGTGTTAAACAAAATGAATGTATTGATTGATGATTAGGGGGGTGGACCCCACTATTTATACATAATGAAGGGGTGCGGAGGCACCCTTTGGAAGGAGACGCGTCCGTACGGTGGGAGACACCCCCACACGGTGAAAGGTTGTCCCTTCCCTAATTACACCGACTAATGACTATGTTAATTACATGATTAAGCTAATGATCATCACTAATATTTCTCAACATCATGGACATCAAACGGCCCGTCACGTAAGCACTTTTCGATGATGTGGCGGTGCATTAAGGGAGAGATAAAAATGAGTTTCGTGGGGATGGAACCCTCTCCCCCACACGGTTACCTTAGACAACTCGTGTCTGGCTGGCATGCAGCCTAGAAAACAACAGTAGATGATGAAACCATGCATCGAGAGGGGAGGGGTGTCTCATTGCATTTTTAAAATGTTTCAGATGACGTGTCACTCTAGGTAACCGTGTTCGTGACATCTCCACCGAGACGGGATTAAGCCGCCGTGCAGTCATGTGGTGGTGATTAATTAGTGCAATCGTGTTAGGCGTGTGAGTAAGAGCTTCGTCGCTGACGACAAGCCTGAAGATATACTACTCCCTCCGTCCCGAAATATAAGGTCTTGGAGAGTTCAAACTCAAGAAATAACGGTGGGAGGAAATGACTTCTATACCCCTCATTTTACACTAGCAACCAACTCTCCGCCTACTCACCAACCTCATTCAATTTTGTCCAATCGTTCCAAATCTTATATTTTGACACAAAATTTGAACCCTCCGAGACCCTACATTTTTGGACGGAGGGAGTACATTGTCGTAATGGCTTGCTCTGACTGGCCGGGAGCTTTGTGGCGAAAATATCTCGCCGTTCGCAGAAGCTTTAGCGTGAGATACTAACTCCCACTTGTGTGTGATCTATCCTAATAGTAGTATGTATGTGCTGTCGAAACGGTACCAAGCTGTTTTAGTTTGCTGTGAGCACACAACAGCAGCGACGAGCGCGCGGGGGGTTGGTGCTCGTCACCCCATCAGCTCGTGTGGCAGTGTGCTGCTATTTATTATTTGAACGCTGCGTGTCGCAGTGCACAAACCCCAGCCGGTCGAAACGTTTCAGAGACGCCGGATGGTGGATGCAGAGCAGTTTCAGAGGAAAAGGACAGACTGACAGCCTCAGATTCCGTGTCAACCGACAGCTAGCCTAGGGCTGCCTGGCCTGGCCTGGCCTGGGCGCGGCCGTGTGGGGGCCAGAGGCGCGCGGACCCACGGCCCCCCGTGGCCCACCAGTCTGCGACACGTATGTAGCCCACGAGTCTGATCGGAGACTCCCGACAACACCCAGATCCTCCACTGGAAAGTTTGCTCCGGACGAAGCAACGGGTCTCTGCAACTGCAAATGCATGGGAAAAAGACGTTTATCTCCGTCTACCTGCAGCTCGAGCAATCCGGATCGTCAATCCCGTGTGCAGATCTGTGCTATTTTGGCGTTTGTGAGCGTATGCCCTTTGTATTCGTTTTTGTTTATTCGCAAGGACGGCACGGGACAGACTGATTTGATGTGTAGCATCGGGGGAGACGAAAAGCTGTTGACCGCGATGGCAGGCTTCAGGGTAATGGGAAAATATCTATGTACTGTGGAATGCTTACAACCACACGCGTCCCGTGAATAGTTTGAGTTGACCATTGCTTTGACGTGGCAGTATTCTGGCCTAGAAAATCAGATGGTTTTTTTCTTTTTATTTAGCCCACCCCTGATGTTATTATCCGACTTTCGGATGTACATTTGGAGCTGGTTGCTGCAGAACATGGTACATGTACCGATTTGTGACGATTACCGATCTGGGGAACACGTTGGAACATTGGAAGAACGGTAGCCTGTTTCTAGTGGATACAAAAGGTCGCTCGAATCTTTTTATTTAGTACCATTGATTCTCATTATAGTTAAAAATATACTAAATTTTTTTGATCATTTTATCATGGTCAAACATGTATATTGCATATATCACACATGTACCAACATATCGTATTGAATTATCGCACAATAATACACCAATCTTGATTGATCTTGAGGTTGCAAGAGAATGCAAAAATATGTATAATCTCAATCCCATTTTGACAACATACATTTTGTTAAACTAAAAATATATAATAACATTAATCCTTATTTTATTTCAACCAAGCTCAAGAGTACGTATGTAAATTCTAATTTGTCCAAATAATAAATAGCAAGATGTCACAATATAAACGTTGATTGTGAGGCAATATTCTGTATATCAGTATATCACAAGTCATAGAAGAGGCAATATTCTGTATATCAGTAAATCTCATCCCTATCACGTAGGATTTAGAAATTGCTAAACCAAGAATATTTAGTACCATTGATTCTTATTTTGTTTTGACAAGATCAAGAAAACATATGTACCGGGCTTATGGAGTACCACGGTACAACAAATATATATACATCATTATCTACAAAACTAAATTGTAAAACCGATGGAACCGAGATAATGAAAGAAGAAAATAAAGAATCCAGAAGCGTAGAGTAGAAATTAAAAAAAAAGAAATCAACATGACAAAAAATGAAGATCGAGGCCTTACTCAACCTCTGACCCATTGTTGCTCCAGAATCTCAAGCAAGATCAGAGGGTGAAAAGGTGATTCGTTGGTCAAAAACAAAAACGATCTGCAGGGAAGATAAAAGGGAGAAGTAAATCTGATTCGTTGGTCAAAAACAAAAACGATCTGCAGAGGAACAAAAGCAAGAAATTGGGCGCACTTCTCGCGTACGGAAGGCAAATTAATTAGCAAAAAGGAAGGAACAGACATAGAGCACAAAATCAGGGGATGATTCAAGAAACAAACAAAAAGCAAGAGATGAGCAGAGCAAGATCACGGGACCAAACAAAAGAAACAAAATTCAGAGATTGAACATGAAGGTTCGTTTGGGAGATGAAGACCTACTGGATGAGATCGGTGGGGACCGCTGTGGGGGAGGCGTAGTCCGCAATCATGCTCTGGTTCATTTGCATCAGTTGCTGCTGCTGTTGGAACAGCCACTGCCACTGAAAGCGTTCCCCTTCTCACACTGCAGCAAGCAGACTACACACGGCCACCACCTCTCCTGCGCGTCTCAATGGCGTCAACGCTACAGAAGAAGTCGTGTCACCGATACAGCCCGTCCGTCATGGCCGTCGCCACTGCCGGTCGCTGGTACAGAACCTCCCCTCGCAAAGATCGGCCTCCCTGGACCACTCACATTTACCAGGATGCCGGATATGGCCGTGCCCACCGGCCACCGCCACGGAAGGCTGCTGGTCATCGGGCAGTTGAAACCGTTCTTGTCCCGAGCCTCGCAAGATCTCGCCATGGGGCCGTCAGCCCCGGCGCATAGCACCTTCGGTCGCCTGCCGCTGCTCGTCGTAGGAGCTTGTTGTGGCCACCGTCTCCACCGGATCTTGCGACGCTGTGCCCAGATCCGCGCTCCTGGATGAGAGAGGCAAAACGGTGGGAAGAGAGAGGAGATGGTTATTGTGGATGGATGGAATTAGTAGAATATGTCGCACCTCGACGACATCATGTGGTCCACGGACCACCGAGGTCGCTAGATGCAGTAGCCGGCGGCGCCCGCGGGACGGCTCCACTCCGGATCCGACCTTTGCCGGCCGCGCCACCCCTGTCCTGAGCCAGCCTGCGTTAGGACCCCGCCCACATCCAGCGCCTTGACCACGGACGGCCGTATCCGCGCCGCCTCTTCCGCGAGGAGCACCGGTGCCGCCTCGTGCGGATCCGACCCCGTGTGTGCTGGATCTGGCTGGAGGCCACCGGTTCTGCAGCGGATTGTTTCAGTGAGGGAGAGAGATGGACGAGCGAGACGATGGAAGAAGAGCAGAGAGATTGTACTGCGTTCAAATGTTTTTGAAACAAGAAGGCGGAACGGAGCATCCATCCTTTTTTATTATGTATGGAAGTCGTATCTGCACCTAATCTGTACCGTATACGATGCGACATCATGTACGTATAGATCTGACAGGATGCCAGAATTCCTGACCCGGCACACATCTCGGGGGCACCCCCGACGTCCAGATTAACCCCCTTGCAGCTACACGGAGCCTATAATCTTCATCCATGTGAAAGTTACTGAATGCTGTAGTACTGAAAACGGGCGATCGGCTTGCGTGTGTTGCGAGGAAAATGGCGTACTACTCTGTGCCTGCCTGCACATCACCGAATTCGCTACGCTTGCCGTGGTGCTTCTGTGTGTCCCCGGCCAGCTGCTGTCTCGATCTGCTCTTGGCACATGGCCCGCCGCGCCATGAAGTCCCCCCATGGACACGGAGTTTACTGCATCACCATCACCCCCCTTCTCTCTGCGGCTGTGCCTGGGGACTGTTGGAGCTGGAATGGTTGGGATCGGAACGGCCTCTGGGCTCTCTGGCTCTTGGTTTACAGTTTGAAAGAACACTGGAACATGGGTGGTGGTGTCTGCGATATAAGGCTCTGGGCCTCTCTGGCTGCTGAAAAGAGCAGTGTGTCTTCCATTTCCCGTGCCTTTTCTCTGCAGAAGCAGGCGGCTCGTGAGCAGCGATGTCACTTTAGAATGTGACGAACCTCAAGTCCATATTGCCGTGAAAGCCAACTCATCATACCATGCTATACAAAAAAAAAAGGCACTGGTTAAACGTTTGGTAGCTGTATTTCAGATGGTTTTTTGTTTTATATAAAAATCATTCCAAATTCTCAATGATTTTCTGTAGGTTTTACGTCCAAACAAAATGTAAATAAGACATCATCTCAAAAGCTAGTCAGAAAACTAAAGCTCAGGTACTGTAAACCCTGTGACATGACAGGTTAACACCGAGAAGATAACTCTTTCACCCATGACTCTTTGTGATGACAGGTTAACGGTACTGAAGGCGGTTCTTGTCATATCTCCCCCACGAACTAGACTCAGGAGGGTGCAAAGGACCTTTCTCAGAAACCCCCTGGTAAAATAATATAAAAATTACAGATAAATGAGAAACTATCTCAAATTAATGAGGGGGGAATTCAATGGTAGCGTAAAGCTGTCTGATGGAGATCATACCCCATGGATATTATAGCTATCCTCATATGGCTTGGTGAAGGCCACCTCAGGGCTGCCCATCTGCATCCCATACGTTCCACCTTCAAGGGCAAGTAAAACTGATAGCATGATAACTCTACCTTATATCAAAGAAATAAATAAATGATGAATAAAAAAAACATCAACGACACTGACAGGATAAATACTATTTCAGGAAGCATACTTTTAGACTCTTAGTATTGGTGAGTGTTGCCCAAGGCATGTTACCTAGGCTTCCAGCCTCCCCAACCAGCCACCAAAGTTTGCTTAGACATGCCTAATTGCCGATTACGTGCTAAATTGTTTCTCTGCCTCTAGACTAGCACCCTTTGGGGACAATGATGATAGCATGCTAATACATCAATTTCAACCATTCTTATCGGCCCATCAAACAACAATAACTGTAGTATAAGATACATGGATGCCAATGATGGAAAGTGTCAGACTATTAGACTATCAATCATCGATTCTGAATGTTTCCAAGGTCATTTCTAATTCAGTATCAGCGCGAAAGAATAGCCACAAAGATAAATTGATAAAATATGTTTTAGAGTGGACAATTCACATAAAAAAGAAAAGACTATTCTTGCTTATATACACTGGACATGTCCAAAGTAACACAATGCAAGCATTGTGTCTCTTTTTTTTTAATTACCATATCCAGTGCGACTAGCAGACTCAACAGAACTCAACGAGCACAATATTTGAGCAATTATTTTTTCCAAATATATGAACTTAAAATCCTAACGCCACCATGCATATTATTTAAAACATATTCGGCATGTACCCTTCATTGGTTAACAAATATGATTCCAAACCTCGCAAAGGTATAACTCCAATAAGATTAGTAAACAACAACCATATATGTAGGTCCAGGGTCCAGTTTGCTATCCTATAATGAGATTTCACACCTCACATCCAGTGGCGGATCTAACGGTGGGGCTCGAGCCCCCCTTACCGCCGTGGAACCCCTGAAGGAGGGGCTGGGGGGGGGGGGGGCTTCAGGGGTTCCACGGTGGTAGGGGGGCTCGAGCCCCACCGCTACATCCACCACTGCTCACATCATATTTTAAGAAAACAGCTAAGAAGTGATTAAAAGGAAAGGCCCCTTGATAGAAATTTTATGCCTAGTGCCCACATTACCAAAGAGAAGCCATGACCTTGTGTGCTACTTCTGCAAACCTCAGCATAGTAATGGCAATGGTTACAAAATGCAGAAATATGCACACAAAAAAAGAGTCAGTCAAATAAACAGATTACTACAGTAGTACAACATCCTGACAATGAAAGGAGGGAATGTGTGCAAGAAAATTTGCAATACTGTGAATCTGTGAGCTAAATTAGTCTCAATGCCGTACCTGTTCCCCATGGTCTCACTTCAAATTTAGCTAATTCAGCTCGCATCTGTTCAATCTCGTGTGCCATAGAAATCATATTCTTCTCCATTGCCTTCCTTTGTTCCACCAACTCGAAATTCCCTTTTTGCTCTAGCTCACAAGCAGTCCTGAAGACAAACCAATGACCTTAAAAGCATATATATACTTGAAATGACTAACTGGTAGGAACCTGATAATCAGGTGGAATGCAAAAGAGACTGCAGATACCTCACATGAATAAGTTCCTGTTGCAGACCATCAAGCTCTTCTTTCAGCATAGGTAGCTGGTGCTTAACAGATTTTTCCCTGGTCAGATCTTCCATGAGAGATGCAGCCTCTGCAGAGAGTTCTTTCCTAGTAGCGATGAGTTTCTCGATTTCACCACGAAGCTGCATAATCTCGTCACGTAAGTGCTCATTTGCTCTAAGTTCAGCTTCAAGCTTCCTCCTCTTGTCCACAAGCTTACTGATATAAGCTTCCTTCTCAGCGTTAATGTCTGAAATGATAACATTCAAGTGGCGGACCTCATCTTTTCCGGCCTGCAATTCCCTGTTTAACTCTGCGCGCTCCTCAGCCAGAGCACGGTTATCTGCCAAAAGCCTCCGTAGTTCAACTTCCTGCAACTCAAGCTCTTCCTCTAGAACAGCTGGGTGAGGGTGAGGGTGAGGGTGAGGAGCTACCCTCATGCGTGGGCCTTCATGGATGTCAGGATAGGCCCTACGGTCATCAACACGAGTGGCAGGATAGCCCCTATGGTCGTCAATCAAACGAACACCAGGGTATCCCCTACGTTCATCAACCAGACGGTTGTCGGGATGCACCCTCCGTTCATCAACGGTGCAGATGCCATGGACCTCAGGATACCCTCTAGGATCAACTAGACGGGCGTCATGGTAACCCCTGCGGTCATCAATGGGACGCCGTGGCAGTCGACCTCTCCCCGACATGATGGTCGGTGCCTTGGTCTGAGAAAAACATCGAAAGAATTATGATCCATTGTTGGTTCATTACAGGTACATGAAAGCCAGTACATTCATCAAGTGAAATAACAGCGGTGGGCCTGACACTTGCATAACACTGGTAAGATAAAAGCACATATATAGGAACTAAGCTCCCATCCCGTCTCGGCGTCTCTCGTCTCGATTTTGAGAGTTCAAACGGTGAAAAAACGTCTCCAATCGAGCTCTCATCCTGCCCCCGACGGATGAGGTCTCTCATTTCCCCCCTCTCTCGTCCCTCACCTGTAGGAGCCCCCCGACGGGAGTCCTCAACCCCCTGACAAGCCAACGGCGGCTGCTCCCGCGCGTACATTGAGAGAGAGAGAGAGAGAGAGAGAGAGAGAGAGAGAGAGAGAGAGAGAGAGAGAGAGAGATGCGTACCACCGGTGAGGGAGCTGCGGCTTCCACATCCGGCGCCCGCGGAGGTGGCCGGCACGGGGAAGCGAGCTGCGGCGGGCCGATGCGGTGAGGGAGCTGCGGCTTCTCCCTCCCGCTTCCCCCCCCTCCGTCGCCCGCGAAGGTGGCTGGTGCGGGGAGGCGAGCCGGCGCCGGCGGCGCAGCGGTGGAGCTCAATCGGCGGCGCAGCGCAGGCAGCCGGGAGAGGCGCGCAGGGGCGGAGGAGCCCTGCAGTCGTCACCCTACTTCAAGTGTCTCCTGCAGTCAGCGCATCAGCACCGTTTGCCTTCAATCCAACGGCAAACAATAAAAGTCACCCCGCGGGCCTTAAAGCACCTGGTTGAGTGGCCCATGTCAGCCCACAACTCACTTCGGCTCTCGGCTCCTCGTCCGATTCATTTAGGGTTAGTTAGAAATATACCATAACAATTTTTAAAGGATTGGTGACCTGTCATTAAAAACCAACTGATTGGAAATTTGCCATTGCAATTCAACCACACAACTTGTCATTGCAATTCCGAGTGATACGGAAACTTGACATTGCAATTCGGAGCGATATTGGAAATTTGCCATCCAATTTCGGCGTCTGGTTGAACTGCAATAACATATATCAAATTTCACGAATTGTGATGGCATATCTCAAAACAACAAAAATTGTAATGGCATATTCACAATTAACCTATTCATTTATACCATGTTGTACGGGGAAAAAGGCACCGCCAGTTCTACGTTAGGTAGCTGTGTTTCAGGTTCCTTTTTGTTTTCTAAAAATCATTCCATAATCTCAATGATTTTCTGTAGGTTGACTTAAAAAAAATTTAATATGTAGGTTGCCTTCCGATGCAAATACGAAACGATCTCAAAAGTCCCTTCCGATGCAAATAGCCCAGTTAGCCAGTTGGGCTACATGGCCATTAGTTGAGGCCCAGGACCAGGAGGTTGAAAAAGTCAAACTGATAAATAAATCGCAACACAGGCCAATCTGCGGCCCAGCCTGCCGGCGCGCGCGAAAAACCCTAACCCTCCGCAGCTCCGCCTCCCTCCATCTCCGCCGCTCGACGACTGCCCCCCACCCCCGCGAGGAGGAAGGAGCACGAAGGCCACCGGGAGTCGACATGGAGAGGAAAAAGAGCCGGCGCCTCTCCGGCAGCCGCCACTTCCGGCAGCGGCTGGTGCTGGCGACGCTCAGCTTCACCGACGTCACCATCGACGAAATCCGCTCCGGGGACGCCGCGCCGGGGCTCCGCCCTCACGAGGTCTCCCTCCTCCGCCTCCTCGACAAGATCTCCGACGGCACCAAAATCGAGATCAACGAGACAGGCACGGACTTCCCTCCCTCCCGCGAGCTTCGCTTTTGTGCTGTGCGGCCCCGCCCGCCCGCCCGCCCGCCCGCCTACCTTTGGGTTCTGACACGGGGTGCCCGATGCTTACGGCTGTGTGGTGCGTGTGTGCGCGTTTGCAGGAACGAAGGTGAGGTTCCAACCGGGGAAGGTGCGCGGGGGGAGGGGCCTCGAGCACGACTGCGGGGTGCACCGCGGGATCGGCTACTTCCTCGAGCCGCTCATACTGCTCGGCCTCTTCGCGAGGGTGCCCTTATCGATTCGGCTCAAAGGTGAGCGCCTGGCTTGTTTCATTGTTTGTGTAGGCCTAGTAGCAGTGGCGTAGCTAGCATTTGAGAGTAGGTTGGTCCAACTTACATATAATTACACTACAAAATATGTGAGGATACAAATATATGTAAAATTTATCTAACATAATATGATCAAAACCAAGAGATTGAAGGGGAGATGCAAGAAACAACAGCAATGGCGTCATTTGTTTCTATATATAATCAGAACAATCATACGGTAACAAGGTTGGGCAGGAAAATCAGGGTGGTCCATGGCCCACAGGGACCACCCTGTAGCTCCGCCACTGCCTAGTAGTAGTTCAAGTGTTAGGCCAAATGAAATTTCCCTAAGAAATTTGGTGTTTGGAAATTCTTTATGGATGACTTTATTTGAGCCTATATAGTAACTGATGCCAATGGAAGCAGTTCGTCAGGATCTCATTGAGTTTGTTGAATTGACTGGTTGTAAAATAATACAGTTGTCAGGCTGATTGTTGAGATCCATGCTCTAGTTCTTTTGGCACTTGGGGGTGATCTGCTTTTACGGCTGTCAATTGTTAAAACAAATACTAGCCAATACTGCACATATTGACTTGTCCTTTTCAGAAGGAATGGCTGTACCATCTATTTAGTTCAGTGTCTGAATTTGTGCCCTACTGTAGGAATCACTAATGATACAAAGGATCCTTCTGTGGATACTTTCCGGCTGACAACCTTGCATATGCTCAAGCATTTTGGCGTGCCTCTGGATGGTTTGGAGCTAAAGATTGATAGCCGGGGATCTCCTCCTCTTGGTGGTGGTGAAGTGTTTCTCCGGATTCCCAATATAAATAGCACATTGACGGTGTGTTTCATTTTGATTTCCCATTGAGTATATGCTAATTCTGCTGACATTGACATCTGATGCCTAAGTACCCTAACAGGTGGCAAACTGGGTTGATGAAGGTATGGTGAAGAGGATAAGGGGTGTTTCATTCTCCACCAGAGTATCTCCACAGATTGAAAACCGCATTATTTATGCTGCACGTGGAATCTTCAATCGCTTCATTCCTGATGTTCATATATTCACTGATCATAGATCTGGTCCTGCTGGTGGGAGGTATTTTCCCAATCCTACTAAAAATTGATAACAGCACAATCCTGAACCCTGATATCTCTTGTGACTTGGCATGGCAGCAGTTTGCCAGTTCTTTTAAACTTTTATTCAATATGTGGCAGGTCACCAGGCTATGGTGTTTCGTTAGTTGCTGAGACAACCACAGGTTGCCTGCTCTCTGTAGATGCGACTGTGAGTTATCCTAGTGTTGATGAAATGAATGAAGATTCTGAGAAGCCAGAGCTAATGTCACCGGATGATCTTGGTGTTCGAGCGGCATCAATGCTTCTAGAAGAAGTGGCTCAAGGAGGGGTTGTTGACTCTACGCATCAGGTCTTGGTTTTGATACAGGCTTTCTCATTGATTGATCATTTAATCAGCCTAAGGCATTTCTGATAGTTTACTTGTTATATACACACTTCTGTTATGCTTGATGAGTGATGACCACCTATATTTTGTTATGTGGCTGGTGAAGCTTACATAGGGCTATGGATGCTCACTCTTGAAGTGATCGTGTGTACATTTATGTTTGAGATTATGACTGCTCGTCTTTAACTAATCTTGTTTATCATAGACACTTTTCATGCATTATGAATTTACAGAACATTTTGTTTAGTGATATAACATTTATCTTGTAAATGCTTGCAGGGCCTCCTATTCATGCTGTGTGCTTTGTGCCCACCTGACATATCAAAGGTTCGTGTCGGACAGTTGACACCATATGGTATTGAAACGCTTCGAAATATCAGGGATTTTCTCGGTGTCAAGTTTTTTATCAAACCTGATCCCAATTCGGGGACCGTTATCCTAAAATGTGTTGGGGCGGGAGTGTCGAATACGAATCGGAAGGTTCGATAAGCAACCGCATCATGAGTCTCATCAAAGATTGAAGACATAGCAAGAGATTACTATGAAGCCCTGTCTGTAACAGCAAAACTATGATGAGTTCTCCTAGCTTCTCCTGCTGAATTTTTTGTTTCGAGGTGCATGATATGCCTTGCTCTCTGATGTAATTTTGATCTGAGCTGGTGGGGGTGTTAGAATGGATTTGTATTGTCAAAATTCCTGTACGCTCAACACATATCTGTATGGCTCCAGTAACCGTTTCAGTTTCTATTTGCCGAGTAATGCTGTCAAATAAGATTGAAAACGATGGAGACATATCGTCACGGTTCAGCCAGTGGCGACTGCAGATTTACAGGCTACTTTTTGCTAGGATCAGTGAAGGAATGAATAGTCGAGTAGATGGAAGTTAGAATGCGAGATCAACCATGATGAATCTATATCATTGGGCCAGACCAAAGCATGGTTCATACAGTAACTCTTCACGCTTACTGGTGAAGCACCATTCAGATTCAGAGGCGTGTTGGGCCTCACCCTTTGGGGACAGCTCCTCAAGACAAAGCTTAGCAGGAACAACATATCCATCTACAGCCAACTCTTTTCTGATAGCCTGGGGGTTTGGGCGATGCCTGGCTTGATTTGTTCGAGAGAAAAAATCTTCTTGCCAACGTGAATGTTGGTGGTTGGTTTGTTACCGCTTGCTTTGTTACGAGAAAAGTCTTTGGCTTGGTTGGTGTCTGATAAGCTGACTGGTTTGATGTCCATTGGTCAAGGCGCAGTGTCACGCTGTCATGGTCTCATGGACATGACGAAGCAAGAAAAGTATTAAGAGAGATCGATCATAATCATGCGCTAGTACACCAAGCATGGTCCATAGAGAAGGAACTCTATGATGTATATGTCCACCTACAACATGTACGGCCGAGCATCATTCATTCAGATTCGGATTCAGCTCGGCCCGTGTCCACACACACACACACACACACGAAACATCTACTAGTCTTCTGCCTTCTCCCCCCACTATGAATTTTCACTCGTCTGTACAGTGTGCACAACTGGAAAAAAAACAAAAACAGAAGAACAAGGTGGTGGCAAAGGCTAAGCTACACTTTCTCCTTGACGAATGCAAAGGTGACCATCCAGATGAGGCAGAGGAGGACCCAGCCGCGGGACAGGGGCGCCGCGGCGGCGACCAGGCCCGTCGGGTTGTCGGAGCCGCCGTACATGGAGTTCCCGCCGGGGTTGTTGGCGTTCAGCACCGTCGAGCCGGACCCCCCGCCCACGCCCCCTGCTGCCCACCCCGGGCTGTAACCGGTGGGCACGCCGCCCGACATCCCTGGGGTGGTGGTGCCCGTCGCTCCCGGGCTGTAACCTCCGCCGAAACTGCACAGGTTGATGGAATCAGGACATGCCATGCCATGCCACGCCATGCCATGCCACTTTGGGTTCTGATTGTGCTGGTGGCAGAAAGAAAATTGACGGAGTTGTCTCTTACCCTGGTGACGGTGTCTGGTACATGCAAGTTCCTGAACCTGCAGTAAGATGCACGAGTAGTAATGAGATGGAAAGCAATTCAAGAGTTGGTCGTTGAGAGAGAGAAAAAAAGGTAACTTTTAGTGATTGATTGTTGGAAAGAAATGAATGGGGAGAATTACTTGGGTTGACGTTGACGAGCATGCCGGCGCCGCCGAAGTCGCAGCTCGCCGGCGACGGGTTCTTTTGGAAGTAGCTGTTGAAGGCGTAGGAGGCGTGCGCCTGCAGGGTGTTGGGGTTGTAGCAGCTGCCCATGGGCTGGATGGCCGAGCAGTCCGCGCCGCCGATGCCGCAGGCGTAGTCGATCCCGTCCTGCAAGGCGACGTCCGTCAGCCCCGTCTTGGCGACGCACCACGTCTGCCCCGCCCCCGCCCCCGACGCGCTGGGCGCGCCCGGCTGCACCGTGCCGGGCGCTGTCGACGGCGGCTGGTACACGGGCGCCGTCGGCATGCCGCCCGCGCTCGAGCCGGCTGCGCCGCCCTGCTGCGGGTACGGGTACGTGGTCACCGGGTTGGTGACCGGCGACGTGCCCGAGAACTGCGTCGGCGTCGTCGCCGGGTTCGTCACGGGGGCCGCCGGGTTGGTGACCGGGCCCGGCATGGTCGGCGCGGTGAGGGGGCTCGTGAAGGGTGCGGGGACCGTTGACGGCGGCATCATCGTCGGGTCGGGCATGGTGGTCGGCGTCGTCGGCTCGGGGTACAGCGGCGGCAGGTTGGGGGTCGTAGAGAACCCGTTGTTGTCGCCCGGGTTGGTCGACGGCACCGTGACGAACCCTGGGGACATGGGGTTCGACACCGGGTTCGTGGCCGGCACGGTCACCGGGTTGTTTACAGGCATCGCCGCCGGGTTGGTTACAGGCGTCGCCGCCGGGTTGGTGACCGGCGAGAACCCGTCGTGTGCCGTGGCTCTTGCCTCGCCGAGCTCGCGCCGGGGTGGCGGCACGTCCACCAGAACACCCAGCAATCTCTTCTCCCGACTGATCTCGCCGACCAGCTTGGCCATTGCCTCCACGCTTGGAGCCGCTCGGCTCTTGAGGTGGAGCACGACGCCGGCGTCGGAGCCCAGCAGAGCGGCGACATCAGCCACGGCAAGCTCACTGCTCGCTTCTGCCTCTACCTTCACCTGAACAAACGAGCCTGACCTCCTGACGAATTCCACGATCTTACTCCACTGCTTCCTGTGGGCACGATCCTTGGCCACGATCCGTAGAGAAGACACCATGAGCTCCGGCGAGACCCTGACGCTCTTCGCCAATCCGGCGGCGGCGAGAGAAGAGTGAATCGACTGCAAGGTGCGCCGCAGCCTGCCGAGCTGCCTCTCGGTGGCCGTGACTACGAGGCTGCTGATGTTGAGTTGCCGATTGGGATCGAGAACTTCATTAACAAATGAGCCCGCAACATGCTCTGGCCTGCATGACTTCGGCCTGCACTCAAACGGCTTCAAGAAGATGTAGGAATGCTGCTTCTCGGTGACCACGACTCTGTACTCGGTGATGACTGAGCTGGACGGTATCTTGACCTGTGTTGAATCATACGATAGTTCCACAAATGCTCCTGAAAGGGAATGGAAAAAAAATATCTGATTCAGGGAAGGTAAAGTTCGTCAAGAATATACCAATTGCATCAATGGAACAGCATTATGCTGATCAGAAGCCGAGTAAGTCACCGACAGAGAAACGCTTTATAAAAATGAGAGAGAGGAAATATTCAGAAACATAAAAGGGCACTGACCTGAACTGCAGATTGTTTCAAGCAGGAGGATACAGCAGAAGAAGAAGAATGTGAGAGAAAGAGAGCGAGTAGCTGCCATTGAAGAAGTGAGCGAGAGTTCTTGGCAATGGTGTGGCTGATGAGGTGAGCGGTGAGCAGCCTGTGATGAGGGCAATGAGCTGGAGGTGGCCAAATGGGCAGAGGGGGAAGGGGAGGGTAGGAGAAAGGAGCAATGCAATTTAAGTACACAAGGGAGCAAAGGTTGTGTGACACAAAGTGGAAAGCATAAGCAATAGGGCAAAAGTGGCAAAGCGGATAACTATTGTATTAGATATGCAATGCATGCTTCTTTTTTTTCGCTTTGGAACAGGCAAAACAGCAACCACTGCAGTGCATACATCCTTGATCCTTCTCCACGCAGAGAAAATGTCTGGAGCGCTGTACCAAACTGTGTGCATTTTTTCCCCTCTATATGCTCATCTTATTGGGAGTTCTGTCGGTTTACTTTTTCTATGTTGATCAGCACTGATGAAAATTGAAAATACAGGGATATCCTGTTCTGCTGACTCACGAGTCATGAGACTTGCTTTCTGAAGGCTGGTATGCCAAACAAAAAAAAATGTATTAAGAATAAAAGCATGCGCGTACAAGGCGTTGCGTGTGAATTAGCTGCAAACTAGCATCACCTGAAATCGCAATTTATTTCCAATTTTCCTTTTTGTGGACACAAGCAAGGCTTAGGTTCAGAATCAAAGCAGCTTACATATGGCCTTGAGTTGCTGCACAGCTTGATCGCATTGTCAAGGGCGGTCTTCTAATTGTCTCAGAGGGGTTTTGCACAGTCATCGAACTTGCCTTTTCAGAAAGGGGAGGAAAAAAGAAATGTACTATGAAAACACTAGGACGAGGAGCTCTTGGACCAAATGGGGGCAGTGGGCAGCAAGCAAGCATGACCCTCCAAAAAGGCTGCCGTTGGTTGCTCATGCCATGTGCGTTTCAAAGATCCCTTATCTGGGCTCTGGAACCATTTGGGAGAAGGGCAAGCTTGTGATCAACTCGCTGCCGAATCCCTTAGCTATGTCGTTGCTATCACAGGCATTCAAATAAAAAAAAAGAGGCATTCAACTGGTGCAGTGCAGGGCCATGCTGACATAGTGACATCCAGGCATGGCTGGAGTACCTTTGAAGAGTGAGGCGAGGCAATCGGAATCTGCACACACATCAGTCGAATTTTTTTATTTATTTTCCTCGTATGTATAAAGCCAGCAAGTTTTACTTTTTTTTTTGTTGAACTAGTTACCTTGCTAATCTTTATCGGAGTGGAGAAAAATAAATCTAGCTACGAATTAAAAAGGTTAAAATTGCATGTATGATTGGTTTGGTGACGCACCGATTTGAGGAGGAAAACAAGCCAGACTGCAGGGCGTGACTTTGCTTGCCTGCACCATCATTGGCCAGGAGGAAAAGATCGAAAAAGGGGCAGACACGAAGAGAAAGGATCGCAGAGATTTGGGATCTATTTTTCAGGCTGGTGTGTGTGAGTCTGGAGTCGATCCGTCATCATCATGTAGCATCATCTTTTCTGCCACATTTGACTGCCATCTCACACATCACTCTTCACTTGAGGTAGCTAGCTAGAGCTATCCTGTTGGCTGTCGCTCCGATCCTCTTTCTGCAAAAGGCAGGATAAGAGGCTGGTATGATATCCTCCTTTTAGTAGTAGCAAGTCGCAATGCAATGCAGTGCAATGTCAAGAGTCAAGTGTAAATTAAGAAAGCCGTATCTGAGCCCAATGGCCACACCAGAGGACACCACTTACTACACCCCACTCCTTGGTAATCTATCTATGACTACTATTTTGATTGAATTTTTCTTCACCTGCCAAGGTGGTCGTATCCGAACCATAGAGAAACTACTCTTCCGTCCATTGCTAGTGCGACGCTGTTTTCTGATGCTACGACCGAAAAGTGTGTAAGGAATATATATATATATATATATATATATATATATATATATATATATATATATATATATATATATATATATATATATATATATATATATATATATATATATATATATATATATATTCTTTTCACCTAAAAAAGAAGCCATTTTATTGTGAATGTGCATCTGCTGCTGCTGCTGCTGCTGCACTCCGCTCTACATGTATAAACACTGATAGATCTGCACCTACTTGGCTACTTCTTGTGACGAGGTAAAGGGGAAACGAAGCAGCCAAGAAGCAGGTGATGGTCTGAGCCTCTGAGGCAAATCAAATTGATGGCAAGGAATAGAGTGGCCGCTTTAATTAAGTGGCTTTTAGTTAGTTTTATCGTCGATGAGCACTAGGTGGTGGTGCATGAGCGTATGAACAAGCTGTAATAAAATCGATCGTGGGCATGCATCTGCTTTATGAGCTATACTATAGTACTATATCTTGTCGCCTTGGGACCAATTAATCTGATTGTACGTGCGTACGTATGCATGTACAATTAGAATACGGGCACGCACGCCAAGTGGATTTGCAGCCTTTAATTCCGATCTATCTGTCCCCTGTAATCTCTCTGAAACTTGGCCTCAATTTGCCGATATGATGCAACCAACGCGAAGGAATTCAAGCAGCAGGCAGGCAACCGATGAGCGATGGATGGATGGGGTGCGGTGCGGACATAAATAAAGCTGGGGGTTGGTTGATGCATGCATGCATGGCGGCTTTGCTTAGCAGCTAAGAAGAAGGCCGGGGCGCAAACAAGTGTGTGCTTTGCTGGGCCACACCACACCACACCACACGGATGATCGAATCGAATCGATTAAACAACGGCGAGCCGGAGCCGGCGGCGGCGGCGGCGGCCATGCAATCCAATGCAAGTACTACTGGTAGTATGCAGCAGCGGGAAGGGAATTAATTTAGGCGGCACGCGCGCGCGCGCACGTCGGTCCGACTCGGACGCCGCTCGCTCGCTCCCGCGACACAAAGGGCGGCGGCCGGCTGACGGCGGCGCGCGCGGACGCACGCTGGCTTTGGCCGCTTTGGTCACCTGCACTGCACGAGCACCGGATCGGATCGGAGGAACATTCGGTCAGTGGTGGCTCGAGCTCGCTCGACGACAGCGCCAGCGGCGGCGGCCAGGGGAGGAGGAGGAGGAGCCGAGGAGGAGGATGCATGGAGAGAAAAGGCGGGTGCGTGGTGGGAACTGAGGTCACGTGAGTGAGTGACGTGCTCTGCTGCCTCACCTCGTGCGCGCACGGCACACGGGAAATGGGCTCACTCAATGTCGCGTTAGTTTCTGTGTGGGCGGCCCATGGCCCAAGAAGAAGGGTGGCAAAACTTTCTTTTTTTGTGAAAATTCATTCAAGACAGAGAGAGGGCCCTTTTTGCTGTTCTGAACCATCATCAGTCGATCTAAAAAAGAAAAGGAAAAATCTTCTTCAGTGAGTGGAAAAGTGGAAAGGAAGGATGATCCTCGTCGGAGGAGGAGGAGGAGACATATTATGCCTCTCAGCCTTGTGCCGTTGCATTATTGTACGCGACGGATGGAATGGAATGGAATGGCATATATCTCTCTCCTCCATCTTCCATCTCTTTTGGCCGCCTGGTCCTGGTCCTGGTGTCCTGCCTCAGGATCATCGAATGGCCGGACGGACGGGTCCATCCAACACACAGAAGAGAGCTAGCTAGCCCTGCTCTGCTCACTGCTATGCTATGCTCTACAGCTCTAGTGACTAGTGAGTGGGTAGTGGGCACGTACGGATCGCGTTCCTCGTGGCACACGTGTCTGTGTCGCTGCCGCTCATCATATCGATCGGGTTCTCCTTCTCCGGCCGCCAGATCGATCTAGATCGCGACCATTGCATTGCATTGCATGCGATATGCTCCGATCCTCGCCGGCGATCGGGAATTCGGGATCGTCGCGCTCATCTGTCGCCCCTCTCTTGGTGGTCCAGCTCCCCGATCCGAGAGGCAAATAAAGCCGAGATCGACATCGTCCTATCCTACCTTTGTGCCTTTGTCAGGGAAGAAAACTATATACTCCTAACCGCCGGGCGCCGGCCGGCCGGTGAGGAGGCCACCACGTACGCATCCCAGCGCGCACTCAGGCCACAGAACTTTCCTTATTGCAGCCAATTAGTCCCCCTCTTCACGATCAGCTAATTTCGTCGCATGTACGCACGCACGGCCCCGGGTTGCGTACGTGCATTGCATAAGACGTACTACTACACTCCTGGCTGCTACACCTCTTACTCGTCAAACCAGCAAAAGGTTGGGAATGGGGTACTAGTAGTTAATTTCCTCGCAAGGTTTGGCAAATTAAAGCGATTTACTTAACGACCAAACAACTAATAACCACTCGCAATTATGTTTGCCTGTACGTAGAAAGAAACAAACAGCAGAGCTCATCAGAGCGCGCGATTAGTCTCGCAGTCCAATGGTATTAGGACGGTGGTGTCCAGTGGGACGCGAAATCTCGGCGCTCCCACCTACCCTCGGATTTTTCCAGGTTTTACCGCCGGCGTTAAGTGGTAGCGACGTTCTTCCCTCGACGACCGAGGCGCGCTTAATTTGGTGACTTCGGGAATCGGGGGCTTTGCGTACGTGTATTCGTAGGGGTGAGTGAGTGTGCGTGCGCTTGTCTTGTGTAATTCTTATAAAAAAACAACTCATCACAGCTTACGGCGAAAAAAAAAAGAGTGCAACAATCGAGTCTATAAAGTTACATTTTGGAGGTGATAGCGGACATCGTAACATGAGATCAAAACGTATTATGAATTATTATTATTTTTGTTATTATTTTTATAGAATAGGGCATCTAAAATAAATTAAAATTAACCCTATGAAGGAAGTTATATTCAAATTGCATTACTTTGGAAGATAGTTTTTTTTATTACGGGTGTAAATTGAACCGACTGATATGGCTGTGCATGGGAGTATCTCTAGACGTACGTTTGGCTGTACTCGTATAGTAGGGGATAACTCGGATTTTTTTTCCTTTTTAATTCAGTGAATATGATGAACTAGTGCAAATTATCTCGCCTCAATCATATATATACCCAGTTAGCTAGGCCTACCAAGTCACATGCATGATTTGCATTTTCCCTGAACATGGAGGACACGTGACTTATATATATATATATATATATAGAGGTATATTATATAGTACCCGGGTCTGAATAATATCAAGTACCCCAAGATGCGACCACCGTATTTGAACCACCGGTTTTTATCCGGTTGGTTTTCCACCGGTTTTTGTTGGCTTGCGGATCGTGGGGCGGGGTTTGTTTTTTTTTTGGCCTTCGGATCGTGGGTCGCGCACCACCTCCTCCAACAGTTCCTTTCTCCCCGCTTTCTTCCTCCCTAGCTAACGATTCCCTCCCGGTCGCGGAGCTTCCTCGCCGCCGGCACTTCCCGGATCCTCCCGGCCGGGCCCGCCCCCACCACGAACGCACCCCCCTCGCGTATCCCTCCCTCGCTCGTCGGCGCCCTTCCTCCGTTCGTGCGGCCCGCCGGAGCTTCCTCGCCGCCGGCCCTTCCCAGCCCTTCCCGTCCGGGCCCGCCCCCCCTTTGCCAACGCACCCCGCTCCCCGGCGTCCTCCACCGCTCACCGCCTCTTGGTCCATTTGCCTCCCCTGCTTCCATCGATTTGGTCGTCCCCCGCTTGACGCATCCAGGCAGCTTCCTCTCCTGCCTACCGGAGTTGCATCCCTCCGATTCAATCCGCCTTCGCCCCCCTCATCCTAGAGCTGTGACGCCGGCGTCAAGGAGCCCCACTGTGAGCACGACTCGCCCTCAGGTCGTCACCTCCAATCTTTTTGCCCATGGAGTCTCCAGGTGCGCCAGTGTGTGCTCAATTGGCAGACAAAAACTCAACAAAGAGTTGTTCTAGTTCACCATTAGTTGTCCTAGTTCACCATTATTATTTCATTCATATGTTGATTCAGTTCCATTGCAGCCGGATGATGTGCAGCGAACTTCACCTCAGATCGACTCAACTAGAAGGTCATGTCTCCCATATTTTTCTTTGTTCTTGTTTATATCGTTTCTGTTGACTAGGTGTCATTTTACCACATTCCCAAACTTCCCAAATTTGTTGACAATATTTTTCCGGGCGTGACACCGGTCGGCGCTTGGTAAATCGGATGCCTAGCAACCCCAAGCTAGCCGTTTGTCTTCGAGAGCACACAAGAGAGGTATCGGTCAATTTAAATTTGTTTGCATGTTATTTTTCCAATGTTCTTTCGCAGTTATACGATCCGTACCCTGTAATTAAATGTGTCCCATTTCAGGTTTGAGGTCCCCCTGCGACCTCCGATTCGGTCCACCTATCCAGAGGTTGGTGCCCCTGGATCATCTTTCCAACAGCAATCTCACTGTAATGATTCTCCAAAGAGTTTTGTTCCTGATTACCCCATTGGTGATTTCTGTTAGGATGACCATCACCTTGGGCGCAACAATTCTGCTCGCCGTTCGAGGAATGCCTCCGATGAACGCACTGGGGTTGGAGTTCGCCGGGGGAAGAAGTTGTGGTCATCTCACCGCTCTTCAAATGAAAACAGCGTTGCATCTCATGATACTAGGCTGTTAACCGATTATTTCCCTGCTCAGGATGGCACAGAGGTATTATCCTAATAACCTTACAATCCGTCATGACAGACATTCAATAAGTGATTCAGCATAATATTATTCATCTATCTGATCTGTCAATACGTGCTTCCAAAAATTAACCAGATGTTTCATGTAGCTACCACACATTTCTTACATGGTTGCATTTAGGGTCGTTTGCCTTTTTTGTAAGTATATAACCAACTTATACATCATGACTTCATGCCAGGCTCCCCGTAGACCCAAGAACTGTGTAAAGCCTTCTCGAATTCTGAACATTAGGTGCAACCCTTCTGATGTCATCTCCACAATCCAGCTTCTCAACCCTGCGCAGTATGCGGCGGTCGAATCTTTAGGTTTTGGTCACCTACTGAGGATGGACTTTGATATAGTAGAGTGCAGGGTGCTGATTGCTTGGCTCATGGATAGGACCCTTTGACATGATGGTCTGCATCGGGCCAGGGAAAGTTTTTTCAATAACTAAAGAATCAATCAGTATGGTTCTTGGGTTACATATTGGTGGATGTAGTCTCCATTCTTCTCCACAAACAGAAGTATCCGGGTTTCGGAAGCGCTTGATTACCGAGCTAAACCGGAGCTCCCGACAGATGACGATCCCGTCGTATGGACCTCCCCGGGCCCACTACCTCGGTGGGTACCGGGACCGACTACTCGGTGGGCCCCCGGGACTACCCGACTTGCGCTACACGGCACCCGAAGGCGTGGAGCACAAGGACAAAGACACGGGAGTAGTACTCGGATAGGACTCGTACATGTTCCGCACCGTGTAGAGGTCTCCTAGACGTACTCGACTAGTACTCCTTCCCTACTCCGACCCGTAACCCCGCCTCCCGGACTATATAAGGCGAGGCAGGGACCGATCCCAGGATCACCTCACCTCATCCAATCTCAACTCACGGCGCACCGTTGCACCATCTTGTAACCGTGCCCTATCAATCCGTAGCTACGCGGCATACGGGACGTAGGGTATTACGCACCTCGCGGCCCGAACCTCGTCTAAATTGTGTGTCGCGTGCCTCTTCCTTCGAGTTACCGATCTCGGCGAGTCACATTCATCTACTTCGGGTACTCCCCGTAGTAGGTTGCCGGTCCAAAACACCGACACCGGCGCGCCGGTAGGGGCTCTCGCTCGAGATCACATGGCGAACTCGACGGCTTCTGTTCACATCAAGCCAACCGTCGCCTTCAACCGTGGCGACACCTTCGTCTTCGGGGCTTGGGTCTGCACTGCTGATGGCGCGGGCTCTTTCCAGCGCCGCTTGATCATGCAACCCGACCCGAGGACGGCCTTGTGACGCTTCCCCGAAGTTGTCACGGGCAAGCTCGCCGGCAAGTTCGGCGAAATTTCGCTCTCCAACCTCCACGCTGACTTCGAGCTCGAGTCCGTCTCCAACTCGAACCCGACGTCGCCATGGGCCATCGCATGCGAGCCGGCTCCTCGCCCATCGCGGCGGTCCCCTCTCCACGTCGGCGCTCCGCGCGTGGCTCCCGCGTTCCCGGCCCGGGCCCGCACGGAGGCTTCTACACCACACGGGCCGGCAAGGAGCCCGTAACCGAGTACAACTCGGACTCCGACGCCGCCCCCAACCGCGTCTCGGACTCCGGCCCTCTCTCCGAGTTCTACTCGAACCCGGACTACGAGTTCGACTTCGGGTCGGACCCCGAGGAGTCCGAGTCCGAAGACAACTCCTCCGAGCTTCCCTTGTCGGGGCCGACCTGCGGGCCGGTTATAAGATCAACGCCGGCCGGGAGATACGTCCTCGGCCGGACCGCAAACCCGCCGAGCCGACAAAGGACTCACGTTACGTCGCCTACATCGACTCGCTACCGTTCCGGAGGGAACACCACTAGCCCAAGCCGACTCGAACACACCAACCGAGGTGGCACCTTCGAGCCAAGCTTGGGTACCCCCGATCGTCAAGTCTTCATGGTCGCCGGCGACACCCCGGGAACCTCGAGCACGGCCGCGGACAAGTACCGGAGGACATCTCCGCGGACGAGCCGTCCGCGATGCCCCCGCGGACGAGACCGACGCCCGGCGGGGACGCCCGCGCGAACGTAACAGGGAAGCGCAACGAACGACGCCGGCGGCTCGGAGACAACCTCCCCATCCGCAACCTTGCGGAAGCTCTCGGCGCCGAGAGCAGAGTTCACACCACTCCCGAGCAATGCCTCATGTCGATCACGGCGATCGCACGGCGGGCTCGGGGCATACGGCCGGAGAGGTCATCGCCAAGCTCGGCCGAGGAAGCTTACTTCATGCGGGTCGACAAGAGAGTCGGCCAACCTCCCCCGGCCCAAGCCTCGCGACAACGAGGCTACTAGTCGCGATCTTGACCCCGGTCCCTAACCGTACTCGGGCGACATCCCGGCCGAACCAAACCGTCGACGCTCCACCGCCGGCGGACCCTCACGACAAGACAACGTCAACCGAGAAGTCGTCCCCCACCGGTGCCTCGGCCGGTGGTGGCGGCAACGACCCCGACGGCGGCGGCGGCCGACGGCGGCGGCTCCAACCACGGAGCCAACAAGAAAGGCCGGGAGGCGGCGGCGCGGCGGCGGCCGTGGCCACGCGCATAGCCACGCCTCCGGCGCCTCTCACAGCGGGTACGATGCCCGCCAGAGAATCGAAGAGTTGCGGCAGAAGAAGTCGACGACCGCCGCCGAAGGCGACGGCTTCCCCGCCTTCTCACCCCGGCTTCGCAACCCTCGCTCCTCCCCCGACAAGTTCAAGCCTTTGGGGATCACCAAATACGACGCGAAGCAGGATCCCATCCAGTGGCTCCGATGCTACGCTCTCTCCATCGAGAACGGCGGCGGCAACGGCGACACCAAGTGCCTCTACTTCCCCTTCGCCCGGACCAAGCCCCACTCACGTGGCTCGAGTCGCCGGACAAGCACTCAATCGACAAGTGGGACCAGTGAAGGAGCAATTCACAAGCAACTTCGCGGGCGCCATGGGCCGTTCGGGTACTCGCATGGACCTTGCCATGATCAAGCAGGAACAAGGCGAGACCCTCCGCAAATACATGCGCCGCTTCTTCGACAAGCGCGCTACCGTCGTGGACGTCACCGACAAGGAGGTCATCGACCTCTTCCGGGACGGGCTCTACCATCGCCGCACCTTCGAGGACTTCGGCCGGCGCCGTCCCAAGTCCATTCCCCACCTCAAGGACATGATCACGTCTCGGGCGGATGAAGAGGACAAGGCCAACGCCAAGTACGACGCCATCCGCGGCAAGTCCAAGCGAGAACCAAGGCGGCGGCGGCGGCAACCCAAACCAAGGCGGCCGCAACAACAACAATAACAACAACAACTTCTCGGGTCCCAACCGCAAGCGCAAGCCGGACAACACCGTCGCGGCTATCCGGCGTCCCCCGAAAGGGAACTCGAAGAAGAACTCCGGCGGGTTTAAAGACCCGCTCGAAGGAGAAGTGCCCGTGGCATCCAAACGGCAACCACACCACCGAGCGGTGCTACCGGCTCGGGCATGCGCTCAAGGATACGCCGGAGCCACCGCACCCTCACGATCGAAGAACAAGAAGAAGGACGGCGACGACTTCCAAGAACCCGAGAAGACCGTCAACGTCCTCTTCGGCGGACTACCCCCGGGCGGGAGCGAAGGCTACTCGCCGCGAAGTGATGTCCATTGAACCGGCGGTTATGACCCCTCTCGGGTGGTCGGAGACGCCCATCACCTTCTCCCGCGCGGACCAATGGACCGGCTTCTCCGAACCAGGACGTTTCCCTCTCGTCCCGCAACCTACGGTGGCGGGCTCTAAGCTCAACAAGGTGCTCATCGACGGCGGGAGCGGGCTCAACGTCCTCTTCACCAAGACTCTCGGGAAGATGAACCTTGACGTCACCCCCATGCTCAACAAGAGCAAGCATGCCTTTCTACGGCATTGTCCCGAGCAACGCGGCTATCCCACCGGGCTCGGTGGTACGCCGATTACCTTCGGGGCGTCTCGCGACAACTACCGCACCGAGTACATCAAGTTCGAGGTCGCGGATATCGAGACTTCCTACCATGCCATCCTCGGCGAGACCGGCCATCGCCAAGTTCATGGCGGTGCCCCACTACACATACTTGGTACTCAAAATGCCAAGCCCAGTGGCGTACTCTCCCTCCAAGGGGACTTGAAGATCTCTCACGACCGCGATACGAGAGGCCGTGGTGATTGCTTCGACAAATCAAGTACCCACCCCAATGATGGAGGTCTACGCCGCGTCGAAGAAGCTTGCCACAAGCGAACTCGACATCCCGCAGAAGTCCGACGAGCGCCAACAAGCCTCGGCCACCCGAGGAGGTGCTCACCAAGTCGGTCGACCTCGGAACGGGCGACCCCACCAAGACTACCACCATCGGGGCCGGCCTCGACCCCAAATAGGAAGATGCGCTCATCGGCTTCCTTCGGGCTAACCGCGACATCTTCGCGTGGAAGCCGACGGACATGCCGGGAGTGCCCGTGGGAGCCGATCGAGCACCGCCTCAACGTCGACCCAAAGGCCACCCCCCAAGCGACAACACCTCCGACGCTTCGCCGACGACGGACGGGATGCCATCAAGAAGGAGCTCGCCAAGCTACTCGCCGCCGGCTTCATCGGAGAAGTCTTCCATCCCGAGTGGCTCGCCAACCCCGTCCTCGTCCGCAAGAAGAACTCGAACGAGTGGAGGATGTGCGTCGACTACACCGACCTCAACAAGCACCGCCCCAAGGACCCCTTCGGGTTGCCACGGATTGATCAAGTCATCGACTCCACGGCGGGGGCGCGACTGCTCTGCTTCCTCGGCCGCTACTCCGGTACCACCGGATCGCAATCAAGGAGGAAGACCGGAGAAGACCGCGTTCATCACCCCGTTTGGCGCGTCTTGCTACACGACCATGTCTTTCGGGTTGAAGAACGCCGGCGCTACCTACCAACGGGCCATCCGGGCCCGCTTCAAGCGGCAACTCAACAAGAACGTCGAGGCCTACGTGGATGACGTGGTTGTCAAAACCGGGGACTCCGGTACCCTCATCGACGACCTTGAAGAGACCTTCGCATCGCTACGCGAGTACCGCCGGAAGCTCAACCCGAACAAGTGCGTCTTCGGCGTACCTTCGGGCAAACTACTCGGCTTCATCATCAGCCAGCGCGGCATCGAGGCCAACCCTGAGAAGATCTTCGCCATCACCGGCATGAAAGCTCCCACGAGCATCAAGGACGTCCAGAAGCTGACGGGGTGCATGGCGGCATTGAACAGATTCATCTCGAAGCTAGGAGAACGGGGTCTCCCCTTCTTCAAACTACTCAAGCACCACGAGAAGTTCGTGTGGACTGCAGAGGCGGACCAAGCCCTTGCCCAGCTCAAGGACTTCTCGTCGAAGCCCCCCGGTCCTCACGGCTCCCTACAAGGGCGAGCGGCCTCTTGCTCTATCTCGCCGCGACTACTCACGTGGTCGCATCTTGCCATCGTCGTCGAGCGGCGGGGAGGACGGCCACGCCTACCCGGTCCGGCGCCCGGTCTACTTCGTCGGCGAGGTTCTATCGAGTCCAAGGCTCGCTACCGGCCGTGCGAAGCTCCCGTACGCTCTACTCATCACCTCGCGGAAGCTACGACACTACTTCCCGGGAGTACTCGGTCTCCGTCGTCACCGACTACCCACTCGGCGACATCCCGAGGAACCCGGACGCCACCGAAGGATCTCCAAATGGGGCCGTCGAGCTCGGCGCCCTCACCATCGACTTCAAGCCACGCACGGCCATCAAGTCGCAAGCTCTAGTCGACTTCATGGCGAGTGGCGGGAGAACCGGCCTACCTACTCCCACCGTGCGACCGCAGCATTGGGTGATGTACTTCGACGGCTCACTCAACCTCGAGGGCGCGGGCGCGGGGGTACTCCCCGATCTCCCCAACGGGCGAACAACTCAAGTACGTCCCGCAGATCTTCCCGGAAGGTCTCAAACAACGAAGCCGAGTACGAAGCCCTCCTACACGGGCTCCGCCTCGCGGCTTCACTTGGCATCAAGCGGCTACTAGTCTACGGCGACTCCGCGGTGGTCATCAACCAAGTCAACAAGTCCCGGGACCGCAACAAGGAGAACATGGACGCCTACGCCTAGAAGTCCGCAAGCTCGAGAACAAATTCTATGGTCTCGAGTTCCACCACATCGTTCGCGACAACAACGTTGCGGCGGACGTCCTCTCGAAGCTCGGATCCACCCGCGCCCAAGTACCCGCGGGCGTCTTCGTCCATGAGCTTCACGCGCCATCCATCCCGGAGCGGCGCCACCGACCACCGTCCCGGCTAACCAACCAGTGGGCGGGGAGGTCATGATGATCGACGTGGACCGGAGGCAACCCTTCATCGACTACCTCGGCGAGCGAGAAGGTCCCCTCCGACAAGAACGCAGCCGAACAACTCGTCCGCCGCGCCAAGTCTTACGTCCTCGTCGGCGACAAGCTTTACAAGCGAGGCGCATCTTCTCGGAGTACTCATGAAATGCGTCCCTCGCGAAGAAGGCAAGGACATCTTGGAGGAGATCCACAAGGGTGTCCGCGGCAACCACGCGTCCTCCCGCACGCCGGTCGGCAAGGCCTTCCGGCGAGCCTTCTACGGCCCCACGGCCACGGGCGATGCCGAAGAACTCGTCGGACGGTGCCAAGGATGTCGGTTCTTCGCCAAGCGACAACATGTCCCCGCCTACAAGCTAGTCACCATACCACCAACCCGGCCCTTTGCCCGCCGGGGGCTCGACATGATTGGGCCACCGCCAACTGCGCCGGGGAGGATTCAACCGGGTGCTGGTGGCTATCGACAAGTTCACCAAGTGGATCGAGGTCAAGCCGGTCACATGCCCCAAGGGCGACGAGTACTCGACTTCTGGATGAACTCGTACACCGCTACGGGCTACCCCACCGCATCATCACGGACACGGGGTCCAACTTCAACAACCACCGGTTCGGGGAGTACCGCGAGAACGGCGGAATCGACGTCGGATACGTCTCCGTCGCCCATCCACGGGCCAACGGACAAGTCGAGCGCGCCAACGGGATGGTGCTCGACGCCCTCAAGAAGCGGCTACACGACGTCGCTAACTCAAAAAGGGGGCAAGTGGATCAAGGAACTACCCAACGCACTGCGGGGGCTGCGGACTCAACCATCCAAGCCAACGGGGCAATCCCCCTACTTCTGGTCTACGGCTGCGAAGCCATCCTCCCTCGCCGATGTCATATGGAACTCGCCAGCGGTGGAGCACTACGACGAAGGCGTCTCGGAAGACGACGGACGAGTTGATATCGACGGCCTCGAAGAAGCTCGGCCGTGCCGCCCTCGTCCAATCGGCAAGGTACACGGAGGGTATCCGACGCTACCACGATCGCAACGTCAAGGAACGCTCCTTCAACGTTGGAGATCTTGTCCTCCGCCGTATCCCGAACACGGAAGGACTTCACAAGCTCGGCTCCCCACGGGAAGGCCCCTTCACCGTGGCTAAGGTGACCGGGCCAGGCTCCTACCGCCTCCAAACACTCGAAGGCGAAGAAGTCAACAACTCGTGGAACGTCGACCAGCTCTGTCGATTCTACGCCTAGTCTACTCGACTACTCCGGGGTTCAAGTCCACGCGACTACATCAACACCCCCTTGCCGCAAGCGACCCTCCGGGTCCTGGCTTCAAGTCTCCGGACTATTCTACTCCAGGTCCAGCCCGTGCGGCTACCTACGGACCACGGGCCGCAATGAGCGTCAAGGACTCTAGCGGCGGTCTACCAAGAAGACCACACTGCGAGATCCGGCCCGCGCGGCTACTTACGGATGCGCGATCCAGCCTACACGGCTACCTACGGATCACTCACTGTAAGCGGCTACCCGCTCCAGTACTACTCAGCTGTAAGCGGCCTCCGGGTCCAGGCGACTACTTGTAACTACGGCCCTGGCCACCCAGGTGTACTTCTTCAGTAATAAAGTTTGATTGTTCATCAACTTCTTTACTGCCTACTCCCTGCGACGGGACTACTAAGCCGAGTACTACTACTCGCACCTACTCCACGATGGGCGCTCCGCACTCTGAGATCGCGGTTACGAGTACTCATCGATGGAACTTCACACTTCATTGATATATGAGATAGTTCATTACAAGCGTTTCCTATACAACCATGGCTACTAGCTATCTACGCGAGCTACCGGAGATTCAACTTATCGGCTACCTCCGCTCCGCGATGGGAGCCATCTGCTCCGGCAACTCTGCGTCTTGCTCGTCCGGCCGGTTGGCGGCTACTCCGCCGGCGACTACCTCCACCGGGGCCTTCGGGAAGTACGACTTCATGAAGGCCGGCCCTGCTTCGGGATTGACTTGGCCATGTGCTTCACGTAAGCGGCCGGCCGGCTTGGCGCCTCACGAAGTCGATCCGCCAACGGAGCAATCTTGGGCCCGCCCGGTGCGGCACCGGGAGCCTCGCGATCGGGAGGGCGGCCTCTTCCAGGTCCTTCAGTTGGGCTCGGAGCGCCTCGCAGTCTTCGTTCAACTTCTGCAAGGATTTGTAGCAGTTGACGAGATCCCGGTCAGATGCAATTCTCAACTCCATGTGCTTCTCGCACTCGAAGGCCAGCTCCTTGTAGTCGAGTTCAAGTACCTGGCGGGCTTCTTGCTCCCGGTAGAAGAGATTCTTCATGCTGATCTCCGAGCCCTTCAGACGCTCCACCTGGTCTTCGAGTTCACGCAACACGGGAACACACAACGGGTCAGAGCTTGATGACTCCCAACAAGTACCCGACAAGTCAAGAGACATACCTTTATTCTTGTTGCGGAGGCCTTTGTTCTTCCGCACCAGATCGTCGCTCTTCGCCTGCAAGTCCATCACGTCGTTGTGGTACTTGGCGAAGGCGGCGTCAAGCCTCGACTGCATGGCGGCCGCGTGCTTCTTCGACTTCATGAGCTGCTCCTCCAAGGCTTCAGCTCGCAGCACCGTGTCGCCGTAGCCTTGCGGCGGATTTGACTTCTCGCGGGATCGCTCCGCGACGTCTGCGAAGACAATTTCAAGTCAAGCGAGTACTCAACGAAAAGGATTGACTACTCGGGAGGCAACGGCTACGTACCTTCATCCATTGTTCGGCTCGCCGCATCGCCTCCGGATGCTTTGCGCCAACACCGCCGGCTCGACGAGATCGTCGGCAAGCAACTCGATCCCACCACGGCTACTTGTCGTAGCCTCCGGTCATTGGCGCCGAGCGGATAGGCTCCGCGTCTTGGATCTCCGGGGACCGGATCGCCACCTCCGGGGCAACCCCCCGGCGACGTGGCAGCCGCCTCCTCCTCGGCGGACTTCTCGACGGTTTCCCCCACGGGCTCGGGGGCTCCTGTCGCAGCCTCCGGGGCCTCTGGTGTCAACTCTTGCACGGGCACCCCCGCAGGGATGTCACCACCTTCAGCGCCTGTCAGTAAAGAGCACGCGCATCAGCATCTACGACTACTCTTTTGGGGGCTCTACAGCTTCAAGAAGAGTACTCACCTTCGACTATGACCGCCTCCGGCAGCGCCGCCTCGGCAGCTGGGGGCTCGGTCGAGGCACAGGGCTTCGGAGCGGGTTCCTCGACGGGCGGCGCGGCCTCTTCTACCTCCGTGCCGCGGGCTCCTCTCCGTCCTAGCTCAAGTCGGTGGATTTTACGCACAAGTATCCACAAAGGTTCATCGGACAATATCGGCCACTACAATGAGTACTACTCATGAAGTGTGGTACTTACAAGTTCGACCGGACGATAGTCACGGCCGGCGCACCGAGGATGCTTGGCGATATCGACCGATCCACCCCCCGGCGGGCGTTTCTTCCTCCGCCTCTCCGACTACCGCCTCTTCCACGGCGGCGGTGGTCGGCGCGAGGCGTTCTCTGCGCCCCCGCGGCCTTCCACCTCTTCGGCGGCGGCGGCCGCGGGTACTCGCTCCCTTCGGGGCGGGGGGCGCGCTCCCGGCCGCGCCGAAGCTCTTCGACGAGTGGGAGCCCGGACTTCGGCTTCCGGCCGGTTCCCCCCACCGTGGGCCACGTGCCCTCATCGCCCTCCTCCACGGGCTCCGCCGGCGGCCTCTCCCCGCACATGGGGATAACTACTCGTCGGCCACCGTACTCGATCACCGGGTACTCGACGTCTTCGCTCAAGATGACTTACCTCAAGAGGCGTGGTCTGCGAGACCTTCATCTTCTTGGCTACCCGCTTCTTGGCGGGGTTGCGCGGCTTCTTCGGCGGCGCGGCAAGGCTAGCCTCCAGGCTAGCCGGAGGGTCTTGGACGAGAGGCACATGAGGCAAGCCTGGACGGCTAAACCTCGACCGCCGGTGGGAAGCGATCTGCGCCGTCTCCCCGTCCTCTTCGTCATCGGAGGTATCCTCCACGATGACGGGATCGTCGTCTCCGACTACTCGGCGCTCCTTCACCTTCTCCACCGCCGGGAATCTCAATTCCGCTCGGTGGTGGCCGCGGCTCGGAGACAAACCGCTTCACATCGTCCCGCATCAAAAAGACACAAAAGGCGTCGGCAACTCGCTACAAGTGCCTACTACTCGACGAGGCGGGTACGGCTACTTACCTCGTTGGGCGGGCGCGCGGCGGAGAACTCCTCGACGGGGCACGCCGTGTACTCCGGCATGTCCTTGAAGATCTTCGACAACCTCTCGACGATGTCGTTGTCTTCAATTTCGCCCCCGGCATCCGCGACGTGTCGTCGTCGCCGGTGTACTCGAAGCCCATCGTATCCCGCGGCGACGGCGGCCGGATCCGACGCTTCATGAAACGAAGGCCACATGCTCGGCCCTCGGTCCCGCATCACGCGGGGCCTTGATTCTTCCCGGCAATTCGGGGAGCCGGATCCCCTCTTGCATGGTGGGTTCCGTGTTCCACCACTCTTGGTGCTTGGGGCTGCCGTCCGCTCGGTTTCGGCGGCTCGGGATGGTGGTTCGTGGTATAGAACCACCTCGTCTTCCAATCCGTGTTGGAGTCCACGAGCTTGTACGCCAAGTGCGCTCGGCGGCATCTTCCCTCAGCCGGATCCCGGCCCCGCCGACTACTCGGGGTTGGAGGCGCCGGGGGCTGCGGCTTCACGCGGAAGAACTTCCGGAAGAGAATCCAATGCGGCTTGATCCCCAAGAATGCTTCGCGAAATGGACGAAGACGAAGCGTGGAAGATTCCGTTGGGGGTTCAAGTTGAGGTACTCGATGCCGTAGTACACGAGAAGCCCTTTGAAGAAATCGCTCGGCCCCGGGAGCGCAAGCCCGCGCTCCACGAAGCGCGAGAACATCGGGATCTCGTCTTGCGCCTTCTCCATCGGATAGGGATCTCCTGCGGCGGATCTCCACATATCGATCTCCTTCTCCCCGATGAACCGGAGTTCAACGGGGTCGATGGGTCTTCGGTCTTCACCTTCGACCTTTTCCACTCGCGGCTTGGGTCGGCGCGCGGTGGAGACGTGGGCGGCGCCGCTCCGGTGCCGGCCGCGGCGGCTTCTCGCATGGCTCCTCTTCTTCCCGCCGGCCTTCAACGTCTTCGACGGGGACGGCTTCATCCTCCAAGAACGGGGGGTCTTCACTCGCATCCGCTCGGGGGCTACCCTACGGCTTTCGGGTGGCGATGCGCTTGGATCTCTTGCGCGCGGCGGTGCTCGTTGGAGTGGATCTACTTCAAGATTCAAGTGGCGAATAATTGCGGCTCACTTGGGTGAAAAACCCTAAGGGTTTCGGCTTGAATTTATAAGCCAAATCGCCTCCGTAACGGGCGGCGGATAAGTCCGCGCGTGGGCGACTCGGCGGCCGCGCGTGACTCTTCGTATTCTACTAGTCGACGTGCCTCACCTCGATGGCTCGGCTACTTCTACTCGACTACCGGGACGCGGCTAGTCTCAAGAGCATCTCGGGACACATTCTTCAAGAAGACCCTTCAATTCGAGAGGAAGTACTCGACTCAAGGCTCGGGGGCTCCGTGCCACGTGTCCTTCGGTTTTTTCTCTCCGGATTTTTCGGGATTTTCTCGCGAAGGCTTCGGATAGATCCTCGGCCGAGCCCGCGGCTCGAGGCTCGGGGGCTACCCTATGTGGATCGCGGTTCCGCAAATCGTATCTTCTTGACGGCTCCGGCTTCAAGACAAGACGGGCATTTTTGAAGACCTTCGAGGGCGATTTCAAGGACGCTTGGGACTACTCGAGAAGACTTCAAGATTGCTCAAACATCACTGGAGTACATTCCGGCCTCGGGATGCTTCGACTACTCTTGAGGACTTTTGACTTGTAGCACTCGGGGACGCTTGAGGACTACTCGTTAAGGCCGTCAAGACTACGGGAAGCTATCCTTCTCGACTACAAAGTACTCGGGGGCTTGTCGTATGGACCTCCCCGGGCCCACTACCTCGGTGGGTACCGGGACCGACTACTCGGTGGGCCCACGGGACTACCCGACTTGCGCTACACGGCACACGAAGGCGTGGAGCACAAGGACAAGACGGGAGTAGTACTCGGATAGGACTGCGTACATGTTCCGCACTTGTGTAGAGGTCTCCTGAGACGTACTCGACTAGTACTCCTTCCCTACTCCGACCCGTAACCCCGCCTCCCGGACTATATAAGGCGAGGCGGGGACCGATCCCAGGATCACCTCACCTCATCCAATCTCAACTCACGGCGCACCGTTGCACCATCTTGTAACCGTGCCCTATCAATCCGAGCTACGCAAAGCATACGGGACGTAGGGTATTACGCACCTCGCGGCCCGAACCCGTCTAAATTGTGTGTCGCGTGCCTCTTCCTTCGAGTTACCGATCTCGGCGAGTCACATTCATCTACTTCGGGTACTCCCCGTAGTAGGTTGCCGGTCCAAAACACCGACGGATCCGATCCACATATCAAATTTGCAGGAGGAGATATTAAAGGGACGGGTGAACCCACTCTTTTTTAGATGCTTTTTTATGATTCTTTTCAATCGTTTGTTGTTCCCAACGAGCAGCTCTAACATTGGTTCCAGTGACATCAACATGGTTCTGCATCCTGAATTTTTTAGTGCAGTAGACTTCTCCCAGGCAGTATACAATGATCTTCAGACTGCAATCCGTAGATGGCATGGGAGAAACAAGAAACAACATACACAAACTATATTTGGATGCTCTGTTTTTCTAATTGTAAGTCTTCTTGTTAGTTTCGGCTGTTAACACTGAGACTTTCTGTTGTTATGTCCTGCTACTGATTTGATAACGTTCGACCTGAACCCAAGTTGAATGAGGTTTCCTATCCGTTTTAATCAGTTTAATGTATACACTGCCACCTCTTTAGTTATCAGTTTCACACAGGCAGTTGATGTTAATTTTGCATAATCAATGCCTTACTATCGTCCTACTCATTTCTACTGTCGTGCTACCACCTGGTGTTATTTCAGTTATATTGATGCCTACTTTTCACTGTGTTTGGCTGACAGCTCCTATATTTGGACAACCTCGACCACTCTTGCTCCCCCAGTGACTGGATATCCACCCCTCGCATCAGTTTCTATGACAAGGTCACCGTTCATCGTCTCACTACTGCAGACAGGATACATGGCATCGATGGGACTGAGACTTATGGCCTTCTGCCTGTCAGTTTATTTCTTCTTTTTTTCCCAATCAGCTTCAGTTGTTATTTATGTTCTTGCGTCATATGTTCTTTTCGTTATGCATTTCAAGATCAGGAGCAGTACTTGCTATGATGTTGTGGACGTAGGTACTGTTTGGTGGGATGACATGAATAATATCCCTATGTTTCGTCTGCCACAAATGCGTGATTTGTTGGCTCAGCCAATGCGCCATCTCACCGGTCATCCCTTGCAAGCATTTCATGAATTGTTCGACCATTTTGACCAAACCTTCTCTGAGAACACCTGTGCCATTCAAGCTTCTCTATGCAACATGGTCAGAGCTCCTTATTGTCTAGCTGAAAAGTGTGGATCACTCATAGAACATCTGATTGCCGCCCAGAGGTCGTTATCTGATCCTACCATTATTGGGGAGTCTTCGCGTATCAACAACTTAGGAATCGAAGAGGACATTGTCGATGCTCAGACCGGTAATCATCATCGATTTCCATAATTCGTCCCAGTTATGTTCTTCATTTTCCATTACTTTCCAACTTGCTCCTAATAGTCTTACAATTTTATTCTGTACATTACTATGTGTACATCAAGTATCCGAGCATGGACACAACGGTCCAGTTTGGGCCCCAAGAACTTCATCTAGAGATGATGTCTCTAGGGATTGTTACGGCCAGAACTCATCTACCCCAGGTGATGTGTATGACCTTCCATATCATGCCTGCCACTTTGTCAGTTCCTTGTACCCAGATAAAATATTGAGAACCCTTGCTGCTGGATCTCTTTGTTACAGATATTGACGTATCTAAAACTGGTGCCACTTCATCGGCCACCAACGCAACTCAAGGAGGTTTGTTGCAGGATCATTCCTCACACCTCGGTGCTAGTCCAACGACTAGAAATTCCCAGAGGGGATCTCAGCCACATTCTACTACATTCACAATGGGCGAGGCAGCACAGGAAGCAGATCCTTCGGTTACAGACACGGAGGCAGGCTCTATATACTTACATGATATCCGTACAGGCAAACGTTTGACACGGAAGCCTCTTAAATATTGTTCACCCTTCAAGGCTGGAATTATGTCTCGCCCTCCACCCAACGTGGATGCATCGATGAGTCTGTTGGACTACCTCTGCGCTGACGACTCCTTGGTCAGAAGGTATGTTGGTGTTCTTTTTAATAGTCGTGTTGTGAAACATACCATTTTCCCCTTGCTGATTGCATTCTCTGCATCTCTACAGTGATCCAGATTGGTAGCATACATTTCACCGGTGAGATGATTGCACGATCCTTTGCCGATGGTTCATCTCCGGACTCAAAATTTATGACAGCCTTTGTCAGTTGCCTAAGTTACGATGATTACAATATCAGACCAGAATGCCATGGCTACAGAATTTTTCTCAATGCTGACCTCTCAGTATGCCGTTTTCTGCCAATCTGTTAGACTACAACTAGTCTTTTTTCATTGTTTCCTATTTGTCATCCCTCACATGCATTTTTGTTCTTTCCAGTCTATTCTAAATGCTGAGTGGGCCAAACGCAACTGTTCTGAGCCCAAGTACAGCCAGATTGCAGCAGTGATGGCCATCAATCGTTGTCTGAGACCTGAAGAAGACAAAGATGGTACCACTACCTTACACCTATTTCCATCGCTCGTAAAATTTGCTACGACACATGCAATCCCTATCTTTATTACCAGTACTTGTTCTTTCTCTTAGATTTCTATATTCCTGTTCAGTTTTATCTAAGAAGAAAAATTTCTGGGAACTGTTCCACGTATCTCACTGTCCATTTCCCTCAACCCTTTTGAGTCAAATGTTTTATGGTTACACCTAACCACATTAATATGCATCACATCATGCAGATTTTTCTGCTAGTCCTTCACCAGCAGCATTGGTCTGTTTATTGTGTCAACTTTGAACAAACACGGATTGATGTGCTGGACCCAATGCATCCTACTCACGAGTGTGAGAAATGGGACAAGCATCATTCTGAATTGGGGAAGAAAATCATTCACCGTCTAAGTGATGCCTTGTCCAATGCTGCACCTCATAAATTCAAATCATTTAAGAACTGGAGACATGTACCAGTTAAGGTTCCTGTCCACAAGAACAGATCCGAATCTGCGTTCTTTACAATGAAGTTCCTCGAATTCTACGATGGTGCTGGACATGGATCGCTACATACTTCCATTGATGTTGTAAGTCTTTCCCCCATCATTTCCTTCACTAAACAAACTCACTTACCTTTATTGTGTATCATTTTTTTCAGGATCGACCAAAGGAACTGCGAGCTGATGCCTTGTACTACCTAACTTTTCATGCATCGAACGAGGCTCCGACCCTACCAGACGAAATCCTTCATCTCCGCCTAGATGAACACCACCCCTTTTTCTACTAGCATGATTTCAATGTTGTTATTACCCTGTAAACTGTACTACAAATCCATTTTGTTGTGCCTTGTTTTCGTGTTTGTTCACCCTGTCTACTTGAACCATGTGTGTTGAATCACCAATCTAATGTATTCAATGGATTTCCTTTGTTCCCATGTATTCATCATACTATTGTCCAATATGCTGCCAAACATAGCACCCAACCGCAAAAAAAAACATTGGTACTTGTTTCTGATAATTTTAACATTTGAATATTACAAAATTACTCTTATTACACAAACCTCACCAACAGCAACTGTGCCATAGCCCTAGCTTTCGGAATCAAGCATGCCCACTGCAAGAAATGCTACTGGTTTACTGTAACAGTACTAATCGTTTCTTACAAACGATTACTCTTATTACCCAAATCATTACTCGTCTATTATGAAGATAATTCCACTCCTTCATATAAGATTATGGCGTTTTTTCCTTCCTATCAAACTGGTAACCTTGTCTTCTAACTTCTCTCCGTACTCCTATAGTGTCGGTGAACATTATGTCAATGATATTTGTTGTTGTACTCCTAACCCTGTATGTTGACTATAGGGCTAAATTTATAAACCAAATTTCCACTAGATTTCTCGTCAGCCCACTCTTCATTAATCACATCTCTCCAAATTCCAAGTTTAATACACATTTGTTAATAAAAGTTATCACTCCATACATATTAAGCCCACTGTACATCAGCCATCAGTTTTAATTAGCTCCCTACGTACTACCTACTTGCATATTTCATCCTCACTCCTCCATATCCATATCCTCAAATTCCTCACTATCGCTCTCTGAATCAATAATGGTAAATGTCTTCGTTGGTAGCTCCTTGTCTATGGTGGACTGCGGTACGTTATGCTTTTCTCCTCCACTTCCATGTAGGATGTCACTGCACTTGTTCTGTGCTCCTCGTGGCCTGCCTCTCGTCCTGTTCTGCATTTCCTCCAGGCGCGCTTTGTTATGCTTCAGTTTGAGGCATGTTCTCGAGTTATGTGTTGCAAAGTACCCACATGAACTACATCTCCTTGTTCCCTTTTTCGGACCCTTTGCGCCTAGTGAGATTTCCTTCTTCTCAGATTCCAGTATGCTCCGCCCTTTTGGCTTGGCCCTCGGGGGTGGCTCTCAATTTATGTGGACAACATTTGCTTCATTGACCTGCATACATGATCCCACCAACTATAGAATTAATACACAATTGAAAGAAACAGTAACACTATCATGCTGATATCTCCAACCTATGAACCGTGACCTCCCGCATCTTCACGTTCTATTCCCTTTTCATTCGTCTTGTTCCTTGGCATCACCCGGTTAAACACGTTTTGCATATCATCTCCGTGTAAAACTTCCTAAACATAATAATCGCCTGAGATTATTTTTTTTGGCTGTTGTAACTCTTTGTTCTTCCTACTTCGCTATATACCACATGCATCCGAACTCATACCTTTCCGGCTGTACTCCCCTGTTTCCCCTTCAACCTATCGCTCGAGGAGTTTCCATCCATGGATGCTTGCGTCATTGCCTGTTTCACATTGAAACATTCATATGTTTAAATCTTTTGTTGTTTCTGGTGTTACTTCACACACAATATCGCTGGATGCAGTACAGTACCACATGAGTTTACCTTATTCGCCAATTGCTGCTACATTGCTTGTTGGCGGGAGCCCTCATTTCTGCAGCTACTACCTGCTACCCCCTGTAAAACAGACCCACATGCATATAGATAATTAAGTGCGTTGCTACAATTACTATGTTAAATTCAACCTTCACTCAAGTACCTCTCCAGGTGCATCTTGGCGCCCACTTCTTGATCTAGGACCAATGTCTGGGGGTATTAACTGGTTATCTTTGTCCAGTTGCTCCAATACCTCCAACGATCTAATGGTTGCAGAGGATGACATGCTCCCAGAAATGGCTGCAGCCACTGCCGCCTTCCTCAATTTTTTCAATCTGGACGTCTGTGTGACTCCATCAGACCCAACTAGAAGCTTGTCATTCCTGTCGAACCCCAAATCTTGTTTCGCATGAATTGTGTATCTACGCAGTATATAATGTCCTGGTATTTTTTTAGCTGGATCCTTATGAATGCTCTCAACAAGTGCACGCAGAACAAACCTACATATTAATTTTGCTAGTAAGAGAACTGCAACTACGAAATTGGCATATGGAATATGTACTTTGCCAAATTTAATTGTGAACCTCTGTGCTCCCACTCCTTGCACTCGCAATGATAGTCATCTATGTCCTTGTCCGCACGCACTTTGAACCGGTGCTGCCCCCATGAAATTTTTGAAGTCCTATTGGTGTGCGTTATCAGATAGCAATTTTGTCCCCCTGTTGGATCATCCTCTATATCAAATGTTGTGCAATCAACCAATTTTCTTTCAAATTCACCACACTTCTTGTATATATCTTTGACATTTGAATTTCAAATGGCCACTTGCTGCTTGTGATCCTCTTGCTCTGTCATACCACATGCACATCAGTTAGTAAATGAATCGATATTTGCAGTTACTGCACAAAAAATATACCATCTTGTTGTATTACCGTTGCATGGTATGCCTCCTCGGACTCCTTCATCCTTCTAGAATGCACAAAATCGAGCATTTTCTTGGCGAACATGTGCAAAGCTGTGTTCTTGTCAACAAAACAATACTTCACCACAAAATTAGAGCTCTCACACCGCTGTGTCGAAGCCATCCTACCACAGTACTGCCCCTTGAAATATGCTGGTACAAACAATTCTCTTTGCCGGTACAAACTATCTAGAGTGCTATCACTACGTAGCTCAAACTCATCAAGAAGTTCATTCCAAGCAGCCTCGAACTCCACTGGCGTTAGTCGGTGGTTCAGCACTGCATAAAACTTTTCCTTAAAATGCCTCTTCCCATACAACCCAAAAAGACCAATTAGCTGTGGCATGTGCTTGTTCACCACATGCCATCTACAAATCTTGTGAACAACACCTGGGAACTCTTTGCCTACTGCCAAAGCCATTGCCTGGTCT
Source organism: Cenchrus americanus (assembly GCA_947561735.1). Classification (NCBI taxonomy): domain Eukaryota; kingdom Viridiplantae; phylum Streptophyta; class Magnoliopsida; order Poales; family Poaceae; genus Cenchrus; species Cenchrus americanus. The sequence goes on along the minus strand of OX387240.1, from coordinate 1,888,443 downwards.
TGATCTGCACCAACAGAAAAAAAAACAATTTCGTCGCCGTTAGTCAAAAAACTAGGTAGAAGCCCATTCACACGAATCAAAAAAATATCTGTAATGACCAAAATACCTGTGAGGATGCACCTTGTTCTAAATCCTCCCATACACCATTTGAATGCTTGGAACACCCACTCAAAAGTTTCTCTAGTTTCATCTCCTAGCAATTACACGAGCAAATACGATTCCGCAGATGGTGGTTCGACCCAACAAACATTCCCAATGGTTTTTCGTATATGTTAGTCTTGTGTGTTGTATCGAAGCACATTGCATCACCAAAATCCATATAATTGGCCTGCATGCTTGCATGACTCCAAAATAAACTGTGTATAACACCTTCGGAATCCAACCTTGGTTCCCATCGGAACTGTGGGTTTTGAGTCTCACAATCTTTGAAGAATGCAATAAGCTTGTTGATGTCATTCGCATGCTCCGCACGCACATTGGCAGCCTTCCTGTGTCATGTCTAAAAAATCAGACTCACATCAATCAAAATTGGGTGCTAATTCATTACCATTCCTTGCCTATGGTCATGAACATTTTTTTCATTTTCATTATGATGTACACGAAAATCAGTATAGACCTCAACCTCTAAATCAGGAATATATGTACCAACAAGCAACCGTGTGAGATGACCTTACCTGTTGGCAATGTCCTAGGAAGTAACTGGAACAAGTTCTGCATGACCCCATGCATATTTTGGAGTACATTCTTTATTTGCTGTGAACTTACGCCAGCATCTTGCAATTCATCAATAATATCAAAGATAGCTGCATCGATTCTCTTGTGCTGGTGCTTGGTCTTTGTAGGTGTCAGCAAATAATGATTATGAAATAGGTTTGCCTTCTCTAAAACCAAACTTGCCTCGTTGCCTTCACTGTCATACACCCGTGCAAACTTCAAATGAGCATTGCAACTTGTCTTCTTAGTGGTCTTGTTCCGCACCCGCAGATCTTCGTTACCTTTGTAAAATTTTCCCTTACCTGAGTTAGTACATCTCATCACTCTAGAGTACGGCTTCCTGTTTCTCAATTTCACCCCAAACCCGGCCAATTCTGCATATTGCTCATAGAAATCCCTTGCTTCCTCATCTGATCGGAACGTCATCCCCTCCCTTGGGATCAAATCAGGGTTCATGCTTTCTTTCTAAATTTCAAAACAAAAAAAAGAATCACCCCAGCAATTAGGCATCACACCTTATTAACCTGATTTAGCATTGAAGGACTAACAATATTATGAATTACATATATTTGTCTGGCTTACGTGTGCTTGTGGCGGAATCTCTTCCTCTTCATTCATCTGTCTTTAACTCAAAGTAGCGACAGGTGAGAACACAAAACCCTGTCTTCCTGTTGTATCCGTGGGAACCTCACTACTACCATCCGGCCCTAGTCGTTGTATGCATTGGTGTTACGAATCCGGCGTTGAATCCTTCCACTCCCTCGGAATCATTGCCGGCGTTGTCCATCGTGCATCGCCCCCATGTTTCGATGGTTGACAAACTCCCCGTCCACCTGTCACGATCGCCACACGTTTCACTTTCCCGCGCGCCAGCCAATTCACGCTCCTGATTTCCAGCCGGTGGTGGAGTGCCTACAGACCTCGGTCTACTTGGCCCTGCTTCAGTGAACAATTGCCGGCCACATCCCATTGCGTCCCTGTTCTTCTAGAATACCTGCCAGCAAACAGTGATTACCTTTGTTCAACATCAAACATGAAAATACCCTTGTTATGCTACTGCCTACTGGATTGTTTCCTTGCAATTCACAGATCTTCTGAACCGAAAACATCTGCTATGTGTGATCTTACTGACTCACAGATCTGAGGTAATACAAGAAATCATAAATTCTAGAAAGTGTCAGATGTACTAAAATCAATTTCTTATTTACTATGGCCTCTCTGAACATTGCTTATTATAAAGCTAAGTCAAATTTGCTTGTCTATTATCTGCAGTTTTCAGCTGCACACACACGACTACGGCTCTATACGGCATGCTCGTTACATATGGTTCCGGTTTCGATCATGTCGAACTAATTAACGTGCTTGTGCAAGTCTGTTGGGTACCATCTTCGATCATGTCGAACTAATTAACTCGGTTCGCCGTCGGTTTCTGTGCAATTTCCTCTACTAAAGAATCATGCACTGCCAATCGATGAAGTGAGATCACGGCAATGAAATTACCTCTCTTGATTTCAGCTTCGTGATATCTCCAGCCGGAGCTCACTGCGGGGAATTCGTGACGCCAGGACCTCCATGCCCGCCACCTCCTCGTTCTAGCGTGCAGTGGATTGTTCGGTGCTGGAGCGTTGCCGTCGGCGCGTCACCTCGTCGGTCCCTGCGCCACTGGAAATAGGACGACGACCCGGCGGAACTTGTGGCACACGGCGACGCCGGAGATTCTGCTCGCCGCGAACACCGGCAGACATGGATGGGAAGTGGGCGACGGGTCAACGCCTGATTCTTGCGGTTGAAGATCGTGGGCTGAAGCCGCTCGGTTCGGGTCATGGAAAAACCGGGAGCGTTATTCACCGGCTCGCGGGAAAAAAAACCGGCCTGAGTCCTAGCAGCCGGGAAAGCCCGTGGGAGACGGGTGGAGGGGGATGCCTGGGTACTGCATAACTATTCAGTACCCTCGGCACGCAATTTGATTCGGAAACAGTTTCAATTTGACTGCAAAAAAAAAAAAAAAAGGTCGCTGCGGCGGCCGTACCAGATCAGATAAAGGCCGGCGGCACAAATTAAATTGTGTCCTGTAATAATATATTAAACAACCCGCTGATAATTGAAGCACCACGTACGCTAACTTTTTTCCTACTGGTGAAAGTGGTGGTGATCGCGCGTGCCGTACGTGGGCGGATCACGGGAGCCCGATCGAGGTGGTGGTAATCCTCCCCTGCTATGGCAAAGCATGCTTTATCATTATGAGATTATCTATGTATATAGTACTGACTCTTGAGGCCACCAGAATGGGATTAGCAGCAGCTGTGGGTCGGACTCGGAGTGTATAGCCAGCTAGTGCGTGCGTACTCCCTGATAGGATTGTTGGCGAGAGACGGCCATGATATAGCTAACACCACACACACACTGACACACACAAAAAAAGAGTCCGGTTGAGTGGGCTAAAGTGAATTTAATTTGCTAATTAAGCTAGCCGTGGCATGGTAGCAGGTGGCCTCGACCGATGGCACACGATGACTACGGGAGTGACCATGCCTGGTGAAATGACGAGTGATTTACCTACATGCCATTAAAAAAGTTGGTGCTTACGTACATGCCATAAAAAAGTTCGCAGATACGTGTGTGCCATGAGCTCAACTTTCATTTACCCGTGTGCCATTCCGTCCATGTTCAGTTAGGACTTAATCGTTTCATTTATCTGACATGTGGGACCCATGTATGGAAATGACTATTTTGCCCCTGAGTGTGGGTCCCACTTCTTCTTCAACCTCTCATCCCACTGCTTCTTCAACCTCGCACCCGGCCGGATCGAGGCCCGCGCGGCTAGGCGAGGCGGCCGGCGCCCGCGCGGCCGGGCGGCGCGCGCGCGCCCGCGGCCGGCCCGCGCGGCGTGCGGGAGCGCTCGGGGAGCTCGCCATGGATGGGAGAGGAGGAAGAAGGGGAGAAGGAAGATTGGTGGGGCCCACGGGGGGCAAAATGGTCATTTCGGTGTCGGTTTGACACCGTTTGCTCACAAAATTGACGGAATGGCACACGCGTAATCGAACTTCGAGTGCATGGCATACAGGTAGCTGAAATTTTTTTTATGGCATGTACGTAACCAGCATCTTTTATAATGGCATGTGCGTAAATGACTCTGAAATGACCGTGGACGGCTATGGACACACGCGGTTAAGGTGATTTTCTACACTTTCTTATCTACCGAGTCTTGTTTAGTTTCAGGCGAAAAAAAGAGTCGCTTTGGTTCATGAACTTTGCACTAGAGCCAATTCCGCCTCATGAACTTTGCACTAGAGTCAATTCCGCCTCTCAAACTTCCAAAGTCGTCAATCTAGTACCTCGACTTTTATTTATTTTGGTCGAACTCGTCCTTTAGTCCACTTTATTTACTGTCCGCTTATCTCTTTCGAATATGTATGTGCTCATACTATCTTAATTAACACATACACGTAACAATATGTTGTTTTAAATTGTCACAAATATTATTTAGAAATTGCAAAATATTTGAGCACCCTTTTTTTTGACATCTCGTGAAATATCTGATGTGACACTGCAAAATTTTCACAACAAACTAAACAAGACCCGATGTCAAGAGTTTCATGATAAAATCACGTCTCTCGAGATAGCAAACTTTTACAAGTGCATTTGAAGGGGTATGTGAGCGACCATTCTATATGATAACTAAGGCGATCTAAGCCACCAATGTTCCATTTTCATGCTCTTCTCAATACAATTAATGCACATTATTAAGACGGCAACTAAACCATAGTTGTTCTATATACGTTTTGTGAACTTGATGCGTCACATAGTTACAATTATTCATTTTGTTTCGATATATACTCTATCCGTGAGGAACCTACTTTTTCGACACAATTAATGCACATCATTAAGACGATGACTAGACAATATTTGTTCTATATAAATTTGAGAACTTGATGGGTCACATAGTTACAATTGTTTATTTTGTTTCGATATATACTCTATCCACGCGGAACCTACTTTTTTCGACACGCCGCTCGTCGTTATTTATTCAGTCAAATTTGACATACATCACGACACAATGTAGTCACCATATAGATGTCGTACGTAGTTAGTATCTTTGGTCATCGCCTTATCTCAAACGTATGCAGTCGGACGCTTTTGCTTCTCTTGCTGGTTCAACCATCTTATCTCAAACGTACGCGGTATTGTTGTACGCTTTCGCTTCTCTCGCTGGTTCGAACCAGATGAGATTCAGAATCCATGGTAACACCAAATACACCGTACAAAGCTTAACTGTACCTTTTCTAGCATTGATGAAGATACTACCAGGTACAATCTTGATGTATTGGATCCTCTTATCGTTGCGTCAAACCTTTGGAAAAGCAAGGTTACCCACCCACACTAACCTCCCTTTGCTCGGTGCCGATTGTCGTGTAGCCCGCTGGGGGTGCGCCGTGCAATTTTGTGGCGGTACTAGTAGAGTATTTGGACAAGGCCACCCCCCGCTACCGCTACGGGTCCCCATCTATCATCTCCCCACTCACACATGCCACCCCATCTCTCTCTCTCTCTCTCCCCCCCTTTTCTGCTCTTTCCCCTCCACCTCTGCTCCCCACCACGACTCCGCTGCTGGCTGCTGCCCTTCCCACCAAAAAAACTTGCTCGCCAAATTCCCCCATCTACAGCGGGGGATTCGCCCAGTTCGTCAACTCCGGAGCTCGATTCGTGTCCCCGACGCCGCGGTCCGGGCCGCCAATTTGCTCGGTTTGATGCCTCGCTGATTCGCTTCAGTATATTCTTCTCCCCCTCCTGCAAGGAAACGTTTCGGTGATTCGGCGCCGTATGAGCTCGGATTGGCGGCGGTGTTTCTGATCCCTGCTCGCTGGAGGAGGCGTGGAGGCGCGAGGGCATGTGGGTTTCTCTGGTGTGGATCCGGGGCTGCGTGGGCGTCACGTTCGTCGATTTTCAGAGTGGGAGGGGAGCCGACTAGATCTCTCGGCTCCCGCGGCCGCGGTTGCTGCTCTCCTTCGAAAGAGAGTCGGGGGAGGGCGGCTAGCAGCTGTGAGCCTGTGATCGAAGGTTTCGTGTAGGGTTTCGGGAGGTGGGAGGGTATGGAGGCCGCCAGGCTCGGCGCGCAGAGCAGCCATTTGTACGGCGGCGGGCTGGGTGAGCTTGACCTCAACAGGCGTGAGAGCAGAGTGTTTGGCTGGGACCTCAACGATTGGAGCTGGGACAGTGAGCGCTTCGCTGCCACGCCGGTGCCCACTGCTGCGGCGCGTGGCTTAGGGTCGAACAGCTCGCCGTCGTCGTCCGAGGAAGCCGAGGCAGAGGTGGCTAGGAATGGCCTCGGAGGTGATTCTGATAAGAGGAAAAGGGTGGTGGTGGTCGTTGATGATGACGACACAGAGGATCAGGACGCCATTGTGAATGGTGGCGGGTCATTGAGCTTGAGAATCGGGGCTAATGCTGCTGGTGCCGGAGCGATGGAGGGTGGTGAGGCAAATGAGGATGAGAGAAATGGAAAGAAGGTCAGGGTGCAAGGTGGCAGCTCGAGCGGGCCATCATGCCAGGTTGAGGGCTGCGGGGCGGATCTGACTGCAGCCAAGGATTACCACCGCCGGCACAAGGTCTGCGAGATGCATGCTAAGGCCAGCACTGCTGTGGTCGGGAACACCGTCCAGAGGTTCTGCCAGCAATGCAGTAGGTTAGTTTTATGGTTCCTTTGCTATACGCGTAATTATTTTGTTCATAGGAGATGGGGTACAGGGTAGGATCTCTCATGCAAACTATATTTAGCACAGCCAGATAGACTTTGGATATGTGCAATCTCTGACCAAGATAGACCGTTGATATTTGAGAATCACCATAATCCATGACAGCTGTAGAATACAATAAACGAAAAAGGCACATTATTATCTTTAGACTGTAACTGCAAGGCAATATTTCAGTGAGAATTAGTATAATTAGTATTCGAAAGGAAACTTGGTAATTATTATACATGTTCTTGTGCAGATTTCACCTTCTTCAAGAATTTGATGAAGGGAAGAGAAGTTGCCGGCGACGCTTAGCAGGCCACAATAGACGGAGGAGAAAAACTCGCCCTGATATCACAATTGGCGGGGCTGCTTCAATTGAGGACAAAGTCAGCAATTATTTATTACTGAGCCTTATTGGAATTTGTGCTAATTTGAACTGTAAGTTTGCTAACTACATATACAGATTTCTATTCTACATATGAAGTTCTAGTACTTGTGTACTTTATTTTCCCTTAAGTCATATGTAAAAGTAACGCTTTAATGAAATTTTCTTGGTATAGACTTAAGATAAGACTAGCTGCAATCATATTCCTCTTTACAAGATTATATGACTTCTTGTTACTCTATTTGACATGTTGATAAACAAAACTGAATACTTTTAGGGCCATAAGGTGTTAATGGTATTATATGTGCCGGAAGTTCCATGTATTTGGTTTATTTTAGACAATTCTAGGATTGCTCATAGGAAGTCCCCCCACCCCCAATCAGCTGCGTGCTAGGGTATCAATTAGCATCCTACACTGACATAATGCTGCTATTACTAGCTTGTTGACCTAAAATTATTTCTACTTACCAGCTATTCCCTGTTGCCTGTGAAAGCCTGTCTCCAATATAATTAATGCGTCCAAACTGCACTATTATCATCATAGTTAGTAGCCTGCAGAACTACTCAATAATCATATTCAGGAAGATACATGACTCCTAAAATTGTACTTGCAGCTGACAGTGTTCAGCATTCAAACAACCAGGAGCTGCTATCCACTCTTTTGAAGAACCTAGGGTCGGTTGCCAAATCGCTGGAGCCAAAGGAACTATGTAAACTACTGGAGGCATACCAAAGCCTGCAAAATGGATCAAATGCTGGAACCTCTGGAACAGCTAATGCTGCTGAAGAGGCTGCAGGGCCATCTAACTCTCATTCGCCTTTCGTGAATGGTTGTCATCGTGGACAGGCATCACCATCTGTTGTGCCAGGACAATCGAAGGCTACCATAGTGGTAACTCCAGGTATGATGCATCGTTCAAAACTGGAGAAATTGTTTTCTCATTAACAATTTCAGCTTACATTTCCCCTGCCTGCACAGAGCCTACATCATGCAAGCTTAAGGATTTTGATCTGAATAACACTTGCCATGATACGGAAGGTTTTGAGGATGTGCAAGAAGGTTCAACTCCGCCCCCCTTTAAGGCAGCCGATTCTCCTAATTGTGCATCATGGATGCAGCAAGATTCTACTCAAAGTCCACCACAGACTAGTGGCAATTCAGATTCAACATCAACACAGTCATTGTCAAGCTCAAATGGAGATGCTCAGGTTTGTCTTTTATTTATTTGGAATTGAGTTCTAGTACGACTTATCAGTCTGTATAGTAACAGCTTTATATATTGACGAAACAGATTTTGACTTACTATACTTTTTAGTGCGAAGTTAACGACTCACTAGCCGCCTGCCAATATGCTGCTGGAATAGTGTGTGTGTGCACGCGCGCGCATCAGACTGTTATCGGGAACTATCTTTCTTAAGTGAAGAATATTAAGGATCAGAATTTAAATTGGTATAAGGTTTTCAATGCACCTGAATGAGGGAGCGAAATGTCAAATACATGTAGTTTATGCAGGACTAGATTGGGAATCCAGTGCTTCCCTTTGTAGGGAGTTAATAACTCCTACCTTTACTGTTTCAACCTTCAGACTTTTAGACCTACCTGACTTTTTTATATCCTTACTAGTAGCTGTTAAGCCTTCAAAAACTAAAACATAAAAGATCTTCTAGAGTGGATTTCAGTGGAATAGTGCACGAAACAAGTGTTCAATCCTCACGATCCATACCTAGAAGGGAAAAAAACTCGTGCATCTTTAAATTTCTTTTCAAAGTCACATTGATTAGATAATGAATCCGATAGACACACTCTTCTTAGGTAATGAATCAGAAAGATATGCATGAAGAAGTTTATGTTAACAGCCAGTCAGCTGATAGCGCCCACACAAACACCAAGATACTTAGATGCCCTCTTTTTTCTTGTGAAACACTTGATTCTGATTATTTTTCTTGCAGTGCCGGACTGATAAGATTGTCTTCAAGCTTTTCAACAAAGTTCCCAGTGATTTACCTCCAGTTTTGCGGTCACAGGTAAATTATGCATTCTGTCAGCAAGGGACCGAAAATATATCTTGAACCTAACACTTAAATTCTGATTTTTCAGATTCTTGGTTGGTTGTCTAGTAGTCCTACTGATATAGAGAGCTATATTAGACCTGGATGTATTATTCTAACAGTATATCTTCGGCTAGTTGAGTCTGCATGGCGAGAGGTATGCCCCATTCTTAATTTTTGTATGTCAAAGTAGTGTCCTTTTTTGTATGATTATTAATGGTGCTTCCTACAGCTTTCTGATAATATGAGCCTGCACCTGGATAAGCTTTTGAATAGCTCCACCGGCGACTTTTGGGCATCTGGCTTGGTATTTGTGATGGTTCGACAACAGTTAGCTTTTATGCGCAATGGTGAGCCTCCTTACAGCTATGTTGCTGTTAGAATTTTATTCTGTATTCTTTGTGTAGAAATTTCTTAGTTATCACACTTATTTGTTCATGTTACTGCAGGTCAAATTATGTTGGACAGACCTCTGGCATCCAGTTCTCACCATTACTGTAAGATTTTACGTGTCAGACCAGTTGCTGCACCATATTCTGCAACAATAAATTTCAGGGTAGAAGGTTTTAACCTACTCAGTAATTCCTCAAGGTACTTTTATCAACTTCAATTTAAATTAACTTATTTATGACGTAGTTGATGTTTCCTTCAGCATATTAATGTGCATCTAATACCATCTTCTCATGCTTGCAGGCTAATTTGTTCATTTGAAGGACATTCTATATTTCAGGAAGACACAGGCACTGTAGCAGATGATGTTAATTACGAGGATAGCGACATCGAATGCCTCAGTTTTTGTTGTTCCATCCCTGGTCCAAGAGGAAGAGGATTTATGGAGGTACAGATCGTTATATAGCTGTTCTTATGATGTATCTCAGTTGTCTTCTGTAACCTTGATTTTCCCGCAATTTCAGGTTGAAGATAGTGGATTTAGCAATGGCTTCTTCCCCTTTATAATTGCTGAGAAGGATGTATGCTCTGAGGTTTCTGAGCTGGAGAGCATATTTGAGTTCTCCAGTAATGAAAATGCAGATGTCAATGATATTGACAGGGACCAAGCCTTGGAATTTCTAAATGAGCTGGGTTGGCTTCTTCATAGAGCAAACATAATGTCTAAACAGGATGAAATGGATACACCTCTTGCTACCTTCAACATGTGGAGGTTCAGGAATCTTGGTATATTTGCCATGGAGCGGGAGTGGTGTGCTGTGGTTAAAATGCTGTTAGATTTCTTATTTGTTGGCCTTATTGATGTGGGATCCCGATCTCCAGAAGAGGTGGTGCTTTCAGAAAATTTGTTGCACGCTGCTGTGCGAAGGAAGTCCATTCAAATGATTAGATTTCTGCTGAGATATAAACCAAATAAAAACTTGAGGGGAACTGCACAGAGATACCTATTCCGGCCAGATGCTCCGGGCCCTTCAACAATTACCCCCCTTCATATTGCAGCTGCCACCAATGATGCAGAGGATGTATTGGATGTGCTGACTGATGATCCTGGACTGGTACCATCTTTTTCTTGGAATTGTGCCCTTTTCCCACCACCTCAAGTCGAGCTAATTCTATTAATTTACAACAGATCAGTAGCAACTTAGTACTAGTAAATTATCTTTTGTTTATCTTAGCTGAAGCCACATACAATTAACAATTTGCTTGCATTGAACTGTAAATTGATGATGAATGAATTATGAGATGTCACATACACTATTTATATATGTGGCCTATTATTTTCAATTAATAGAGTTGAATCCTATTACTCATATCTATTGTGTCTGTTATGATCTATCCCTTCCAGGTTGGAATTAGCGCGTGGAGCAATGCACGGGATGAGACAGGCTTGACACCAGAAGATTATGCTCGCCAGAGAGGCAATGATGCTTACTTGAATCTAGTCCAAAGGAAGATTGATAAGCATCTTGGCAAAGGTCATGTTGTCCTCGGTGTTCCAAGCAGTATGTGCTCTGTAATAACTGATGGTGTTAAGCCTGGTGATGTTAGCCTTGAGATGTGCAGGCCATTGTCTGCATCAGTGCCAGGTTGCCTCCTCTGCACCCAACAGGTGCGGGTGTATCCAAATTCCAGGCCAAGGACCTTCCTTTACCGGCCAGCAATGCTAACGGTGATGGGAGTTGCCGTGGTATGTGTCTGTGTGGGCATACTTCTTCACACCTTCCCCAGGGTTTATGCCGCCCCCACGTTCAGATGGGAGTTGTTGGAGCGTGGACCGATGTGAGAAGGTTTAGGATGAAATAAGCCTAGCTTTTGTTTGTAAGTTGAGAGCTTTAGTGTGGTGGGTAAGATCAAAGGAACATAATTGCAGTGTGAAGAAGTTCCTTTGTATTTAAAAAGCAGGATCCTTTTGCTGCTGTAAGCTTACACATCGTCAATATCAACTATATTTACAACCTAACAAGGTTCCATTAGATCCATCCATTTTTTTTATTGTAGAATTCATTCTTTGCGGAGCTTTTGTGAACCATCAGAATAAAAACGTATTCTTGTTTGTATATATGTTGACCTCTTGTCCTTATTTTATTGAGATTAAGAATTGAGACATAATATTTGCTCTTGGAACGATGTCGAAAATCTCAAAGAATATTTGCTGAAATGATGTTTTACAACTCAAGTTCCTGCATTTTCGCAGGTCTGAAACATACACACTTTCTGTTCAGCCCAATCAAGATGTACACTTTGCGATTAGTAGACGGTTCTCTGGTGAAATATTTGATGGAACATAGCTCACAAGATCTGCAACTAGTCCCTTGTGTCTAAGCCATAACAGCCTCCCGGTATCAATGATGTCTTTACACATGAACCCTAGAGAGGCCCTCTCCCCTGTTGGTATACTTCGGATTATTCTCTCAATTCTGATGATCTCTGGATCAGGCTTCTCTGGTTCTCTGCAACGTGGTCAAAAACGAAAAGGTCAACAAATACATATCAAGCTTGTAATGCATAAATGAGGCTAAAGATTTGAATATTATAGCAGAAATTCTAGTCAACGGATTATGTGCATTATTCAAATGTTTGAATGTTCATTGAAAATATTACTTTAGATAACCAGGCAGGATGGATAAGGGAGGCTAAAGGTTGGAACAGAATATTTTCACGACAATAGAAAATGCAGACAAGTCCGAGGATAATCAAGCTTAATGGTTCCCAACCTGACTTCAGAAGACGTGTCTTCAACCTCCACATAGGAATCTGGGGAGCTGTGATCACCGTCCACAGCCCAGCTGCTAAACCATGTCATGGCATGGAATTCTTCCTCTGTAATACCTAGTCCTGAGAGGAAAGATTTATCTACAGGGAAAGTTAAGGTAAAATGAACAAACTTCAAGAGAGAACAAACTTTTATATAAATGAGGTGAAAGTGAAAGACGCGTCTCGTTTTCTTTTCGTTGAAATGTGTAGCAATCTAAGAAAAGAAATTACTTGCGTAATGCTTCCATTGACAAAGATGGTGGCAGCAGGTGGCTAGAGCAAGGCCCTGAAGACTACGTTTTCCATGGACCCTTTCTTCTGGTTGGTCATATTGTTCAGGGAGACAGCAAGTCATGGTCATATCTGGGAAGGAAAGCAATTTTTCTTAGACAAACTTTTCTCAACGTGAAATTAATTCATAAATTTCAAATATTGGGCAACCTGTTGCAGGTCCGCACAGATGTTTTCCAATTGCTAGATACTCAAGTCCCCTCAATGCCTCTATTCCATGCAGGTTCAAATCTTCAACTGCATTGTGTTTATGTTCCTTATCATATATCTATTTAAGAAAGTAAAACCACACAAATATAAATGATTGAATGAACCAGCTCAGTTGAACACAAAAAAGATCAGTTAAGAAGGTGCTTGCAAAGCATTGAAAATTAATTATGTGATAGATACAGAAAAGAAATAGAAATCTTACTATCAATTCTTAAACGCTCCAAGGTAACATCTCCAATTTGACGCAAGCTTCGATCAGCCTAGAAATTTTACGTGGTTAAAGAAATTATCTTGGGGAAATCAGATTTAGCATAATAGCAAGTTGCTAATATGTTCAAAAAATTCAAAACACAATCAGGTTTACTCTAGAAAATAACATATTATCCAAAATGTTAGAAATGTCTCCAAAACTAACTGCAGTGGCATTATTAAACTCAGAAAAAAACAGGTTAAAAGTACTATTTTTTCACATCATTGAAACAACATACAAGACACCTGCACATTTACACCAGCACACGAGTTTATTATTGTTTCAAAAAAGTGCACAAGTCATTGCATATTAACATTAGATTGCAAAATATAGGCTACACTGAACATAGTAAAACACTAAGGTCAAGAGGTTGGGTTATTTTGCAAAGAACAAAAAGAGGCAATATATCGACTGTTGAGCCTAACTATGGTGCAGAGTTGATGGCTTTGTGGAAGTCAAGCTCAATTTCACAAATAACAGTGATCAACAGCAAGCATTTTATCCAGAAAGCACAGTGATTTGTTTAGATTTACTGACCTTAAGCTTGTAGGCACGTCTCTCAACCAAGAACACATTCGTAATCCCATAACAGTCCACCAGCACCTGAGTCAAGTAACCTCTTCCAGCTCCAAATTCCACAACCGCCTGAGCACTCACTGGCACACTCTCCCCTCCGCCCACCTCAGCGCCATCATTCCGCAGCAAACCAAATGCCTCCATGTTCCCAACAATGGACGCCTGCTGCGCGACATGCTTCTCTTGGTACGGCACCTTCCTGCAGCCCAATCCACCATCAGAATTCACAGACGCCACACCACAATAGAAGAATGAGCCCTTACACAACCAACGTGGTGAATTCCCCCCACCTATCGACCTGCCCGCCCATCCATCTGTCGCAAGCATCGGTGATGAGGTAGGATTCACGCATCGCCACGGCTGCGGCCGCGTGCACCGACCGGATCTTACCGAGCAGACCCCGGAACTCATCCTCCGTAAGCCTGTAAACGGCCGCACGCTTCTCCGCCGACGTGATGCCGCGGCCGGCCTCGGGCCCGCCGGAGTTGATGCCCTTGGAGTAGTACGGCTGCGCGGCGAGCGCGGCGACCTGCTTCTTCAGGGGGCACTTGCCGACGTGCGCCTCCAGGTTGGCCTCGAGCACCGTGCTGCGCGTGACGAAAGGGTAAGGCGGGGGTCACTGAGTTAGCGGCGGCCGGAGATGCCGGAGCCAAGCCCAAATGGTGGGGGTGGGGGTGGGGCTTACTGGGAGGGGTCGACGGGGCAGGGGACGCGGCGGCCGGCGCCAGAGGCGGACTCGGGTAGGTGGTTCCCGCAGTACCTTGAGGAGCAGCAAGATGAGCCAGGGATTAGGGCTCAAGGGTTAGGCTGACGAGCGAAGAAGCTTTAGTCGGAGTTGCTTACTGAGAGGACGGGAGGGGGTTGTTGGCGCAGTGGCGGCGCTTGTTGGGGAGCCAGAAGTGGCAGCGGCCTGGAGGAGGTGGCGGCGGTGGTGAGCGCTTGCTATTCGCCGGTGCACGACCCATCTCTGACGGCGGCGGCGGCGGCGGAGAAGAGAGGGAGGCGGCGGGGGAGGAAAGGAACACTGGCGGGAGGGTGGGGGTACATGTGAGAAACAGAAGAGATCTTGGCAGAGACATAATGACCGTCCGATCCAACATAAGCGGTCTGATCAGCCCAAGGAAAAGACGGGGTGCGGGCATTTTTACACTTGAGCCCTGCTAAATCTAAAATTGTTTAATACGAACCCCGATTGGATCGCGATTAATATAATCGCGATCCAAATTTGGTCCTACGGTGACCGTTTGATCAGCCGCATAGGGTCCAGATCGATAATCTTACTGACCCTGGTGCATTTTAGCAGGAAAGCCCCTCTACGGATCTCCAGCCCGCGCCCCACAACCACCGCCCACCCCAGGCCGTGCCAAGAAGATTTTCTTCTCGTAACGAACAGCCACCAAGAACCAGCCAAGGTAATGCGATCTTTCTCTCGAACAAACCAAGACTCCGCCCATCGCCCACCACCAACTTTTTCTCTCGTAACGAACTAGCCACCAAAGAACTACCGCAACCAACCAAGAAAGATTATTCTCTCGAACAAACCAAGCACCAACCATCGCCCACCGGCCAACCGAACGGGCTTAGAGTCCCGCCGCCGCCGACCACCGCGCTCCGCCTCGCCGCTCCGGGGACGGCCGACCGGCGGAGAGGAACTCCGGTTGCGCCTCCTCTCAAGTGCGTTGAGACCGTCTCCGGCGGATGCTATATAAGCATCCGCATCCGCAAAATGCGGATCGAAGGCATGCGCGCGGCTCCCGGCGGAGCCGCAACAAGTGCGCAATTTGCGGCACGGGGGTCGCCGTGCTTTGCATTCCCCGGGGTGCGGGGGCTTTCCCCATCCCAACCGACGTGGGCCCCACCGGCACGGCTCCACCCGCGGCGTAGCCTCCCTCCTTCCTCCACCCCGTCGCCCCCTACCTCGACCTCGTCGCCACCTTGCGCGGCTCCTCCACGAGACACGGCCTTCTCCTCCCGCCGACACCGGACGACGACGGACAAAGCGGGCGGAGCTCCTCCCCGGCGAGGATCCGGCGGGTTGGACCTCCTCCCCGGCCGGGATCCGACGCGTTGACTCGGCGGACCTCCTCCCGGCGGATCCTCACCTCCTCCTCCTTCCCCGGATAGCGGCGACGTGGAGACGCGGGAGGCGCTAAGGCGAGCCGAGGAGGAGGCGGCGGCCGGGGGCCAACGTCGCCGCACGGCTCGCCTCCGCCTCCACGCCGGCCGGAGGAGCTACGCGAGACGGCCGGTGCCGGATCCGGCCACCTCGTCCCCGTTGGCGGCCGCCGCCGCCACCTCCGCAGAGAACCGGCGACGGATTCCCCGCTGCGGTTCCTCCGCGAAGCCATGGGGTGCGGCGGGAGGAGTGAGGCGACGGCGAGGTCGCCCTCTCGCGGCGCCGGCGACTCGCCGCTGCGGCGGCCAGCCGACCGGGAGTGGGAGGACGCCCCACCACCCACGCCCCCGGTAACGGCGGGCCGGGAGGCGGGACGGCGGTGGCTCCGCGCGGAAGGAGCGGGGCGACGACGCGCTCTTGCGGCATCCGACGGACGCCCAACGCCGCCGCCGCCGTCTTCATCTTCGATTTCGACCTCGCTCTCTCTCTCTCTCTCTCTCTCGATTCTTCCCCTCGCACGCGGTGTCAACCGCGAGCAATTGCGCGAGGGGGATGCACATGTTGCCGGAGCCTTCATCCTTTTGCAACACTATTCTCCCTCTCTCTCCTTGCTTTCATAGGGGTGGTTTGAAGATGCGGATCCGGCACATTGCGGGAGTCGGTCCGAGAACGTGGTTGGCGTTCGTTCTCTCGAAGCGGGAGGCCGGTTTCGCGCGATGGCCTCGTCCCATCCCGACCCGAGCAATCAAAGATTGGAACTTGATGCACTCCAAGTAGTCACTCAGATCTCTTTTTCTCAGGTCATCATCGAACAAAACTAACAAAGAACAACTTGGAACGCTACGCCCTCGTTCGTTTGGCCATCGACACCAAACAAGTCTTTTCTCTCGGGACCAAACTAGCCATCACCAACCAGCCAAAGAGAACAAACCAGCCGAACGAACAGGCTACTAATCTTAGGTGGCTGTTTATCTGTTGAGGATCTCCCGCGGCACAAAATGCGACAGTTCAAACTTCATAGTGAATGATTCAGCTGAAAAGCAGCAATGGACATTCAGACGTTCACTGCGGTTGCGCTTTCACTGGAAGCAGCAAGATCGATTGGTGTTTTTCTTTACCAACCAGGCAGGAGCAGGAGCAGGAGCAGGCGCTGCCCTCGAAACTTGGTGCTCCGTTCCTGCTCGGACAAGATGTCGATGTTTCAGAGATGACGCTGCTAAACTAATCTCTCTGCCTGTCAAGTGTCAAACAGCAGTGATCGCGAATTGCAAGCACAACGACTAGTTGCCGAATACCTTTTGAGTTTCGGCAGTTGCACGTGCCCCACTGGCTGACTTTGATGGTAGCCTCATGGGGCGATACTACTCTGACCAACAGCGCCTCCGGTTCAGACTTCAAAGTCCGCCCAGTTGCGCCGCCAGCCAGCGGCAGGTCGATCTGCTTTCTTTGATTCCACAGCATGGCAGGAAAGCCAACAATGGCGGCATGGCTGTGTCACAGGGTTGGGAGTTCTCCTACAGGCAACAATGGCGTGCACTACTGTTTCATTCATGATTCATGACACTGTAGTCCTGCGGAGAAGTGTATGTAGTATGAACAAAGCAAACTGAATGGCAAGCAAAAGGATGGAACATGTTTCGAAATATATCTACTGCGTGTTGGTGTTCACAGGCCGATGCTGTGCAGCACGGCGGGGTTGACGGCGGTGGTGGCGCCGTCGACGACGAGGTTGTGGCCGCTGATGAAGGCGGCCTGGTCGGACGCCAGGAACAGCGCCGCCTCCGCCACGTCCTCCGCCCGCAGCACCTTCCCGCGCAGCACGTTGTGCGGCACCGTCATGGCCTCCAGCTCCTCGGGCCCGACGCCCATGAGCGCGCAGCTCAAGGGCGTGGCCACGCCGCCGGGGGACACGCAGTTCACGCGCACGCCGTGGCGCCCGAGCTCCCCCGCCGCGGCGCGCACCAGCCCCAGCAGCGCGTGCTTGGACGCCGTGTACGACGCCGGCCCGAACCCGCCCTGGAGCGACGCCACGCTCGCCGTGCACACGATGGCGCCGCCGCCGCCGCGTGCGCCGTTGTTGTCCGGCGGCGGCGGCGGCGGCGGCGACACCATGGCGCGCGCCGCGTGCTTCACGCACGCCGCGGCGCCCCGGAAGTTGACGGCCATCACGCGGTCCAGCTCCGCCAGGTCCATGTCCATCACGGACCCCGTCGGGAGCAGCACGCCGGCGTTGCTGAGCATGACGTCCAGCCGCCCGTGCGCCGCCACCACGGCGCCCACCGTCGCCTCCACCTGCGCCTCGTCCGTCACGTCGCACCGCATGTACGTGCACCCGGCCGACGCGGCCACCGCCTCGCCCAGCGCGTCCTGGATGTCCGCGATCACCACCGTGGCGCCGCTCGACGCGAACAGACGCGCCGCCGCCTCGCCGATGCCGCTCGCGCCGCCGGTGACGATGGCCACCTTGCCGTCCAGCCTGTCGCCGACGGTCGAAGACGCAACCGTGTCAATGCGCGAGCAGCACGCACGTCGCAAATGGAACCAAAGAAAATGAACGGCGCCAGCACACTCACCTTGGCTTGGACATGGTCGATGCTAGCTAGCTTGGTTAGCGCGTTGTCAGGGGGGATGGGGGCTCAGCATGACGAGTTTATATAGGCCACAGTTTTCTATAGATTTCGTCAACTCGACAGTATTTAAATGACAACGCAACATTTTCTTAAAGAATCGAGAGAGGACATGATTGAGCATTGCTAAGCTCGCAAATCGATAACTAAACCCGTTCTTGATTGCTCCAGAATAGTATAAAATAGTAATAAACTACTTTTGTTCTGAGCGTACTAGTTTAGGATTTTGTTGGATCAACCATGGGTTCCTCGAAAATGGATCGATGGAGAAGACGGTGAAAACTGTTGCAGCGGCCGAGATGGAAGGAGGAGATGGAGGCCGCGACTGCTGAATAAGGTTGCATGTGGAGGCCATGGGTGGTTGCACCCTTTGAGGCAGACACAGGCATGGCACTCTCCCTCGGCTCCGGCTGGCATGCCTCCTCTGCCCCGGGCACTGATCAAGTGATCAGTGCTAGCACTACATTACTAATATAATCCACACAAGAAATCTAAACAGCAAGTGAGAAAAGAAATGCAATCGCAAGACCAAATCTAGACGACGCCATTTCTTTCTTTCTTTCTTTTTTCAAATATAAACAGGAGCCTGTTCGGTTGGCTGTTAGGCGATGGCCAGTCTTGGTTTGTTCGGAGAGAGAAGAAATAGTCTTGACTAGTTTGTTCGAGAGAAAAGATCTCTGGCTTGGTGGTGGCTGATAAGCCAAGCGAACAGGGCGAGGGGAAATCTCAAGTAAGATCTCGGAGTGGAAATTCAGCTTGCATTTGCATCATTTCTTTCCTAATAACGACTACTACTCCACTTTAAAAATTGCCGAATGTGCCCTGTGTTCCAAGAAGATGGTGCCATCTCTAGCTAGGGGTAGGGGATGATGTTGCCGCCGTCAGACGCGGAGCTTGCCGCGCAAATTTTGCAGGAATTTTTGTTGTTGCTTGCGTCCTCTTCACACCCTGGGGAGAGTCTCCATGTGCTTGTTCAGTTCAGTGGCGGCGACTCAGAGCAAGGCAGTTGGAGCCTCTAGATGGTCAATGCTCTTCTTATTGGATCTCGCGCTGTCTCAGGTCAAGAGCAGCAGCAGTGAGATCAAATCAATTGCTCTGAGCCTCTGACTCCCTTCCGCCGTTGATCTCGCCAGGCAATCGGGCGCCGGGCCGTTGCGTCCGCCGCGTCCTTTCCAGTTCTTAGTTCAGTTTTATTCTGCATTGGATGATTTCTTCTTCTTCTTCATTTTTCCAGTGATCTGATAAGAAAACAGGTCAGTGCTTTCCTGACACTTCTAATCACAGCATTGGAACAGATTGTTAGACGTTTGTCAGTGTGCTGGAGCTAAGCTAACCCCCATTTCGTGTCTGAAGAAGTAGGTTAGTGTCTGCTGAGTGCTGACTGTCGCTGCGGGTGGTCTGTGAGACTGAAGATTCTATCCCAATCCACGCAGGGTGCAGGGACCAGAGACTAGACCATGGATTTCAGGCAAAAAAAATGGAATTGATTCTTTACTTTACAGCTTCAAGCATCAATCCAGCTGAATTTGTCTGCATCCTGCTTACTCCTGCAGCGGCCGGCCAGAGCTGGCTGCCGCATCGGCGCCGTTCGGGCGACAGTCGATGAATCGCCGGTCGGTCCAAGGGCGCAGGAAGATGACACTCATCCAGCTCGGCTTGCTGTTCATCCCAGGGACATCCTCTTCTTGCTGTTCGTTCACCATTTTCTTTTGCCACTGGTCAATCATTGTGACCCGGTCGAGAAAAATTCAGCTGCTATCGACCACCGGCTCCATGCAACACATGCTTTTTTTTTCTGAACATGAGTCAGGTGTTTATCAAGCTTCAAAATTCAGACGCTGAGATGCGCTCCGTGTAAAATCACCATAGGCGCAGAAGCCAGATGGTAGAACGCCGTGTCTCTCCCTGGCCGACGGCTCCGCATTTATATGGGTGAGGAAACGCCCCTCACGTGGCTTGTACATCAAGGACTCATATGCATCGGTTGTGGTTGAGATATACATCAAGTTGTTACAAGAGTCTTAATCTAAACAACTCTACAATCGGTGCACATTGTCTCCACATACAATACATATCTTTACATCTAATACTCCCCCTCAATCATAACCGTGCAAGGTTGAGATTGTGCTTGAAATTCTCTAGAGGTCGAACAACCAAAGCTTTGGTAAATCCATCTGCTACTTGATCTCCTGTTGGTACAAAATCTATTTGCAATTGATTACTTAGGACTCTTTCTCTCACAAAATGAAAATCGACCTCAACATGCTTGGTTCTAGCATGAAACACTGGATTGGAAGATAAATACTTAGCTCCCATATTATCACACCATATTCGAGCCAGCCTAGGACTCGGCATCCCAATTTCCTTTAGTGTCTGAATCCACATAATCTCAGTTGTGGCATTTGCAACGGCCTTAAACGCTGCTTCGGTACTAGACCTTGAGACAGTAGCTTGTTTCCTTGCACTCCACGATACTAAATTCGCCCCAAGAAAGATAGCAAATCCACTTGTTGATCTCCTGTCATCTATGGAGCCTGCCCAGTCTGCATCTGAAAAACCACTCACCATCATGGAATTCGATTTACGAATCTCAAGACCCAATTTTGTGTCCCCTCGCAAATACCGTAAGATCCTTTTAATTGCAGCCCAGTGTATATCAGTAGGTGCATGAAGAAATTGGCACACTTTATTAACTAAAAAAGCAATGTCAGGTCTTGTGAGAGTCAGATATTGCAAAGGACCCACAATACTTCTATATCTTGTCGCATCAACTGGTCCCGACCGAGTACCCTCAAAAGCTGAAAGTTTCTCACTTGTTGAAAGAGGAGTACTAACAGGTTTGCAACCGGACATGTTAACTTTCTTGAGAAGATCCGAGGCATACTTATCTTCAGTTAGCACGAGACCACTTGCAACCTTGTTAACTTCTATCCCCAGGAAGTAATGCAAATCTCCTAAGTCCTTTAATGCAAAATCTTGTCTCAGACTATGCAAAAGACCAGTTGTAGCATTTGGGTTGGAACTGACTACAATGACATCATCGACATATACCAACATGAAGACTGTAACTCCATGTTTGTTCAAGTAAAATAATGAAGTATCAACCTTGGAAGAGGTAAAACCAAGAGCTACAAGTTTGGCACTAAGACGAGCATACCATGCATGTGGTGCTTGCTTCCAACCATACAGGGCTTTATCTAATTTGCATACAAAGTTAGGATGTGACTTGTCTATATAAACTTCTTCTTCTAATATACCATGTAGGAAAGCATTTTGCACATCCAACTGTCGCAAACTCCATCCTCGCGAAATAGCAATGGACAAGATAACTCGAATGGTAGACATTTTCACCACTGGACTGAAAGTATCTTCATAATCTATTCCAAACCGTTGTTTAAACCATTCTGCTACCAAACGAGCTTTATATTTATCTAAAGTGCCATCAGCCTTGAGTTTAACTTTAAACACCCACTTGCAGTCTATGATGTTACTCCCTTTCTTAGGTGGAACTAGGTGCCAAGTATTATTTTTCAACAAAGCATTGTACTCAATATCCATTGCTTCTCTCCGGTGTTTATTTCCCTAGGCTTCTTCTATTGTTCTAGGTTCATTAGTAAATGTTGAGAGACCATAACGTATAGTTCCATCGGTATATACCTTGGGCTTGCGAACTCCGCTTAAAGACGTGTGTGAGGGCGTTGATTTGCTGGCGTAGAGATACCACCAGGTGCTCCAGGCACAGAAGATCCAGCTTCAGGACCCGAAGCAGATTCGCCCGGCATAGCTCCTGTCGCAGGTGTAGGCGCGACGGCAGATGCTGTCTCCCCCGGGTGCGCCGAGACAGGAGATGTGGCCAGCTCGGGTTGGCGGGGAGGGATGCTCGCGCCAGGAGCTGTCGGTGGAAGAGCGTTGTCGGGGCACGCGGCAGCACCGGAAGAGGGCGACGGCGCAGCTGCAGCACCTGGCTCGCCTGCGCCAATGATTGGCGCTGATCCTGAGGGCGACGCGCGCAGGGTTTGCACCAGATCAGCTCCGATAGTCGCGCCAGCTCCTATTTCCTCTTGTTGTGCCTGCAGGTTATGATTTCTTGCTCCAAAATTGGTAGGATTAGCATCATTAGACACAGAATCATCTATTAACTCATCCCCATCAGACGGATTAAGTAAATTTGAAGGTAATAGAAGAGTTTCAAATTGAAGCCTTGCTCCTACATTTGGATGAAGCCTAGAGAAAGGGAGAACATCCTCATCAAAAACAACATCCCTTGATATGTACACCCGACCAGTGGATATGTCTAGGCATTTGAATCCTTTGTGGAGATTGCTATACCCAAGGAAAGCACACTCCTTTGATCGAAAAGCAAGTTTGTGATTATTGTATGGGCGTAGGTTTGGCCAGCATGCACACCCAAAAGTGCGAAGAGAGCTATACTCAGGTTTGGTATGGAATAAGCGCTTGAGAGGAGTTTCAAAACTAATAATTTTGCTGGGTGTACGATTGATTAAATATGTGGCTGTGAGGAAGGCTTCATCCCAAAACTTATGAGGCATGTGTGCATGAGCAAGTAAGGAGAGACCAACCTCAACAATATGTCTGCGTTTTCTCTCCGCAACACCATTTTGCTGATGGACGTGTGGACAAGAAACTAAATGAGTTATTCCGACTTTGGTAAAAAAGGAGTTAAGTTTCTCATACTCACCACCCCAATCGAACTGAACAACAATTATTTTCTTGTCAAATAATCGCTCGACAAGTTTTTGAAACTCATGGAATTTCTGAAAAAACTCAGATTTATATTTTAACAAGTAAATCCACGTAAATTTGCTAAAGCCATCAATAAAGCTCACATAGTATTTGTATCTCCCAACCGATTCAGGTGTTGGCCCCCAAACATCAGAGAAAACAAGTTCCAAAGGCTGAGTAGAGACACTAGTGAAAATGGGATATGGTAGCTGATGACTTTTTGCTTGTTGACAAGCATCACACACTGAATGTTTATTTGAATCTAATAAATAGGGAAGATCATGACTCTTAAGAACTTTCTCAACTATAGGAAAAGAGGGGTGTCCTAGACGACTATGCCATCTTGCAACAGACACTTTATTGACTCCAAACGCTTGCTTTGACGTTGACGAAGAGGGAAAGGGGTACAGTCCCGTGCGGCATGGCCCCTTAAGAAGAGTGCTCCTCGTGTCCCGATCCTTAATAAGAAAGAAATTATGATGGAATTCAAAGAAAACATTATTGTCAGAAGCAAGACGATGGACAAACACAAGGTTCTTTTTGGTGGAAGGAACGTGCAGGATATCTTTTAGATGTAAATCACGAGTTGGGGTATGAATAGTAGATTGACCAATGTGACTAATGTGCATACCTGAACCATTAGCCGTGTGAACTTGATCCACACCATTGTATTTGTCACGAACCACCAGCTTCTCAAGTTCTCCAGTGATATGATCGGTGGTGCCGGTGTCAGTGTACCAATTTGTGTCGATGTTGTAGGAGTTCATGGCCGCGGATGCATGCTTCTCTTCAGGAACATAATTCTCCTCAAACCAGTGCCAACACCGATCTGCAGTGTGTCCTTCCTTGAGGCAAACCTGACAAACAGGCCTACCATTGCCACCTGAACCCTTGCTGGAGGAATTATTGCGACCACTGCGCCATTGTTGCCTTGGCGCTGATTATTGGTGAAGTTGCCACGTCCACCGCGACCGCGACCACCACCATTGAAGCCACGACCGCCACCACCACGGCTGCCGTTATTGTAGCCACGACCGACGCCATTGCCACGTCCACCGCCACGATTCGCCATATTGGCTGAGGAGCTGGATTGACCAAGACCAATGAAAGACATCTAGGCCCTTAGTGGGTTTTGGTGTATTGATTGACAACTAGATTAAAGATCTAATGTCCTTGTTAAGTATGTGAGCAGGTTGTAACATATAAATGACAAGGCATAATATATGACATTGGTTATCTACATGGTGAAAACAAGCTATGTGTATACAAGATAAGTTGAGGCATGGTTTTAGCCTCATATTGTGAAATGGCTTGACTCAATGGTGAATGTCATGATATTTGATATGTATGTTCCCATGAAGCATATAGATGGTTTATGACAAGCTAATGAAGGACAAGAAAGAGCCATATTGATTTTGGAACATTGGATGGTCTCTTATTGAAGGAAGAAGCTTGTTATAATAAAAAGGGATATTTAAATTAAAAGAAGGCATGATCTCAATAGAATTTCACTCTTGATGTTGAATCAAAGCTTAACTCAAATTGGCTATGAATGGATGAAGAAATCAAGCAAGGGATTAACAACGAGGTACTAAGCTAAGATTGGCCAAGTAGTGACTTGGACCATGTGCTTGGCTAAGGTGAAGTGGCTATAGCTTGGAAAGTTTCGAGGTATCAAGTCGATCCTAACCGAGTGAAGCAATGAAGAAGCATTACATATTCATTGAGTCATGTGAAGGGTGACTTAATCGAGAATTGGGTTCATTCTTACATAAAGATCAAAGTCACTAGCTCAAGGTAGAAGTGCTCAAACCAATGAGACATTGATGGATGGATCTCTCACGAGGATATATTGATCAAGTATGGCTATCCTTGAAGAAGAAGCTCAAGAGTTCTTTTATTGCATTTATATTTGATCTTGAGTATAGGTACGTCGTACTATCAAGAGGGATGCATCACATGGAGTTTTGATAATGTCTCAGTGCTCAAGTAACCCATGTGAGTTGAGAGAGACACAAAAACCACACAAACACGTCTTCGGCAAAACCGGTGCCACCGGTTTTGGGAAAACCGGTGGCACTTGGTTTTGTGTCAGCCGACCCAACGGCTAGTTTTTGAAAACTTGGTGGCACCGAGTTTGGGAACTCGGTGGCACCGGTTTCACTGGAGTTTGCAACGGCTAGTTTTGGGAAGTCCGGAGTATCTGGGGTTTTTCTCGGAGATTCTGGGTTTTAACTCCAACGGCTAGTTTTTGGGGAGTCGGGTATTTATACCCTTCAACCTCCACTGTTGCAAGCTGCTGTTCCTGAGGTTGCTAGAGTGCTTCCTTGCTATTTCTTGCTAAGCCAAAGCCATTCTATCTCTCCCCAACCCCTCTTTGTGAGGTTGTTCGATCTTTGATAGATCTAGTGAGTTGGGTGGTAGAGAGGAACCTTTGTGAGCAATTCAAGAGCACTTGTATCCCTTGAGCACTGTTGGACGTCGTCAAGCTTGTGTGAAGCGTTTGTTACTCTTAGAGGATTGCCTCCTAGACGGCTAGGCGTCGCCCACAAGCTCCCAAGATGTGGTGAGCTGTGGGACAGTTTGTGAAGGTCTTGCTTCGCCTCCGAAAGGAAAGAAGCTATCTAGTGGATCGGGAAAAGGGTTGAATGCAACCCGGCTTCGGTAGGAGAAGCAACCAACGGAGACTAGGATTCACACGGTGGTGAATCCGAACTTCGGTAAAACAAATCCTTGTGTCTCCTGTTAGTTACCTCGCATTTACCTTGTTATATCTTTCCTTGCTTGTCTTTGTCATATTGGTGGAGCTACTTGGTTGTTAGTGTTTGTGAAGTGCAGGCACTCCATATTCATCAAATAACTGATCCTTAAGCTATTCATCAAGTTTAAGTTCAAGCCAAACAAGCAAACAAGAAGGAGAAGAAGAGGGGAGTCACTGCCAGGCAAACCCGGTGGCACCGGTTTTGGGCAGTGTGTTCATTCCGCTGCGAAGGCACCAGTCCAGAGATTCCGGACTTTCCAGAAACTCCGGAGAAAAGTCCGGAGTATCCGAGATTCACTAATAAATTTGTTTTAAGTGGTGATTTTCAGAACTCACCTATTCACCTCCCTCTAGGCGACATCAAGATCCTTTCAACCAAGCATATCCATACGTGTTTCAAAAGCAAGTAATTGTTGGTAGGCTTCACTTGCGGTGACTGTCTCCTTCCTAGCAATGCGGGCAGAGACAATTGGATTGAAATCCGCGTCGAGCCCTGTGAGTATATACTCAACGAGCTCCTCTTCTTCAAGCGGCCTTCCAGCAACCACCTTCTGGTCACCGAGGGCTTTCATCTTGCCCACGAACTCAGCAATCGTCATATTGCCCTTCTTTGTAGTGGCAAGGGCAAGACGAGTATTGAGCGCTCGCGCTCGATTCTGCGTCGAGAACATGTCTTCGATCGCAGCCCAGAGAGCCGCCGATGTCTCCTTGGCGGCGACTTGCTGGAGAATTTCCCGGGCCAACGACCCAAGAACAAAGCTGAGGACTTGCTGATCCTTCGCGAACCAATCTTCATATACTGGGTTCGGCACCTTGGCATCCTTCCCAGCAGGATCTTTGTCATCTATCTCCATGGCGGGTGCTGGAGTAGCACCGGTGAGATGGCCTTCAAGACGGAATCCTCGGACGGTGGCGAGGACTTGCGCTTTCCACATCGCGTGGTTCGTGCGCGAGAGCTTTTCGGTTACAGCGTTGCCGAACCAAGGGTTGCCAGGCATGGCAGAGGAAGAGGCCATAGCTCAAGGTCGAAGGTGGTTGTAGATTGGATGTAAACTAGGCTCTGCTGACCATGTAAAATCACCAGAGGCGCAGAAGCTAGATGGTAGAACGTCGTGCCTCTCCCTGGCCGACGGCTCCGTGTTTATATGGGTGAGGAAACTCCCCTCACGTGGCTTGTACATCAAGGACTCATATGCACCAGTTGTGGTTGAGATATACATCAAGTTGTTACTAGAGTCCTAATCTAAACAACTCTACAACCGGTGTACATTGTCTCCACATACAATACATGTCTTTACATCTAATACTCCCGTGGCTAAATCAGGATGAATTCAAAATAATTCTTACACCGCGTGTAGTTTAGATCCTGTCATGTTTCTACAATGCTCGCACCGTCGAAGGAATTTTTATTATACAATGGTGCCAAATTAGCCAGCTATATAATGTGTGTGCAAACCCCACCTGAAGTCCTGAACAAAGGCGAGAAAACGGCTTTCAACCTCCTCATCGGCCACCTGCTGGTGTTTGATGCTCCCTCCGGTTTGGTAAATGAAGTCGTTTTGACATGATTTGAGTCAAGCATAGGGAATATAAATCATGAATAATTTTTAAGCCAATGAGTTTGAGAATGTGAAAACTACACGAATAAAGTTGTCTTGCAAAATAATTTCATAGAAGTATAGATATGTTAGTTTTTAACAAATATTTTTTATAAAAATAAGAAGTCAAAGTTGTTTACGTTGGAGACCGTGTTGCTGTACTAAACGACTTCATTTACCAAATTGGAGGGAGTACACCATGATAAACTTTAACACATGTCACCATGATGGAGGTTAATTCGCGAGACAAATTCGCTAAGTCTAATTAGTTTGTAATTTGGCAATGTGGTGCTACAGCAACATGTGTTACTCACGAATTAATTAATTTTAATAGCTTTGTCTCGCAAATCAGCTCGGAGGTTTGATAGCTAGTTTTATAATTAATTCGTGCTTAGTCTTTTCGATTATCATCCGAACATTCGTCCCCTAAATTTAAGTCTAAGGGAGTCAGAGTGTCATGTGCATGATTGATTTTCACAGCTCCTATACGAAAGGATCGAGGCAATGTGGCCTAGAGGGGGGTGAATAGGCCTGCACACAAAATTTAATCTTTTTCTGCGAAAACACTGTCGGACCTCGGAACCTCCGAGATTATTCTCGGAACCTCCGAACGAGGCAGCCTCCGAGAATAAACTCAGAACTTCCGACAGTACATTAGAACGAGCACAAATAACAAGAGCTGCGAGAAACTTGAAGGAAACCGAGATCTACTAAATTCTAAGAGGTACTTAGGACCTAGCAAGAGGATTTCTAAGCAAAGTACAAGCTAGCAAGGCACCACAAAGTAGATCGGGAGCAAACCCTAATAGATCTAGTCAAGCACAAGCATGAACAAGTAAGTAAATGAGAATACGAATGAGACAAAGATTTATCCCGTGGTTCGGCTCGCCACAAAGGCTTGCTTACGTCCACGTTGTTGAGGAGGCCACCAAAGGCTCGGACCACAAAGGTCAACTCCTCTCTCACACCTATCACTTTGGGTAATAGGTGGAGGCTTTCCACTAGAATCACAAGGGGTAATACAAACACCTTGGAGCTTCCACAAATCGGTTTGGAGAGCTTCCAAGAACCTCTATCCGTCTAGGAGCAAGGCTCCAAGAGTAATAGATCCACCAAGCTTGCTAGGGTTCTTCCAAGTGCTCAAGTACCAAGGGAGAAAGGATTGGCTCACTAACTCACTTCAAGAATCCACTCTCAATCAATGCTAGGCAAGGATTTGGAAGAGAGTAGGTTAGGAGTGAATGCAAGGTGAGAGAAACAGTGTAGAACTGCGTTCTGTGCCAGAGGAGGAAGAAGATAACCGTTGGGGGACTGTGGGGTATAAATACCCCCAGATCCAGAACAGTAACGGCTATAATCCAGAGTTCGGAACCTCCGAGAAAAATCTCGGAACTTCCGACTTTTGAAAACTCTGCAGACTGTAGCCGTACGGTCGGAACCTCCGAGAAAATCTTCGGAACCTCCGAACGGCAATCGACGAGAGGCAAAACAATTTGCAGGTTACTTCCCTTGGGGTGAGGATTAAGGTTTTGGAAAGATGGATTATGAGCACTTGAAACCACCCTAACTCACCATTAGTATCCCTCTTGATAGTACGGATTGTCCTATACTCAAATTCAAAAGATAAAATAAATAAACTCCTTCAAGTAGCATAGGCAATCTTCTTTGTAACAAGTTGAGGGGTCTCCGATCAATCTTTTGCACCTCGTGATAATAACTTTATGCTTGCACAACAAACTCAAAGGCTCATTAGCTCTTTAATTGTGTGGTCAACATCACCAAAACCCTCATAGGGCTTGATTGCACTTACAATCTCCCCCTTTTTGGTAAATGTTGACAACCCAATTAAAGTTTACAATTTAATTTGAAAGATTGAGCTTTTGATGATTTGAGTACAAGTCTCCCCCTCAATGTATGCATGTACCTTTTGAATAGGAAAAATGTCATAACCGACAATTAAATTGCATACATTGTGAGTAAAAGTGACAAGAAAGTTGTACTCAAGTCATCGAGGGGTGCAAAAGAAGTGTAGCAGATAATACGTGATGCATATGCCATGTGAAAACATTCGAGAGAGCTATCTCGGTAGCGAGTTCGGAACCTCCGAGAAAGTTTCGGAACCTCCGGGGGTTGGAGCCTCCGGAAAAATTCTCGAACCTCCGAGGTCCGCAACGGATACTCCAACGGATAATAACACACGAGCAAATCAACGAGATAAGACCGAGAAAATAGCGGCTAGATAAGGATAACGACATTCAACACATCTAGCCCTATTACATCCATCACAAGGTTTTAAAGTTTTGCAAATCCCATACAACCATGACCAGACACCGCTTGCCAACGAGAGGCAAGCTAAAAGTTTTACAGCGAGTTCACCAAATTACCAACGGGAGTTTATGAGAGAAGTTAGCACTCTCATCTCACCAAAAGAACAAAAGAATTTACGTGGTTAGCAGACCACCGAGAAGGAGCTCCGTGTCTTCGGATGCTTCTCAATCTTCATCTCTCCCCCTTTGTCAACACTTTAACAAAAAGGAAAGAAAAGAAGAGAGGAAGTGAGAACGAACCTAGGGAAGTCACTCCTCATCACCGAAGTCGAGTCCTCATCTTCTCGCGGGTACGGTCTTTGTCGAGCCCGAGTCGAGAACCGGATGAGGACGGATCTATGGGTCTTCGACGAGCCTCCCGGCGGTGGCCTTTCTCCCGAGTCTTGCACCGGATGAGGACCCCATAGCCTTCTTGCCGGCAGCCTCTTTCCTCGGCTGGCCATTTTAGCACCAAGTGGTTCTTCATCTTCTTCATCTGCAGCAAAGTGGGCGGCGGGGAGTATCCTCGGCCATGGGAGTAGCGAGGCTCCTCGCTCACCCTCATCCTCACCGGTAGTGTACTGCGGAAAGTCGGGGAAGAGAGGAGGGGGATGGTGCATGGCATCGAAGGACGGCCCCCGGTGCTTTAGCAATCTGTTCATGTCTTCCCCGAGCTCAAAAGGCGATGGGAAGTCCATCTCAGTACCTCCGGGTGTCCCTAACCATCCCTCTCGGCTTGTGCGGACCGGCGGGCATGGGAGCCTTGCTTGGATCCTTCTTCTCCTACTGCCTTGGACCGGATCCGGATGGC
Organism: Cenchrus americanus; assembly: GCA_947561735.1. NCBI lineage: Eukaryota > Viridiplantae > Streptophyta > Magnoliopsida > Poales > Poaceae > Cenchrus > Cenchrus americanus. The sequence continues at coordinate 1,858,067 of OX387240.1, read as the reverse complement.
TTGGTGCGGCCTTCGAAGAGTATCTTGGCCCCCTAAGTGGGTTTTGGTGATATAATGACACACACCTAAGTGGCTAATGAGTTTATCTAGTCCATGAGCGAGTGTTAAAACTATGTATGGCATCAAGCACGGCTCGTTGACTACACAAAGAGGGAAGTGGTGCTCTAAAAAGGATTCCAAAGACGGCTTATTTATTTTTACTTTTGAATTTGAGTCCTAGGAATGCCGTACTATTAAGAGGGACAGGAATTATGACTTCCAAGGGTCGAACGGGTGCTCTAGTTGCTAAAACAAAACCTATGAGAGACACCTTTGCACCAACACTTTCACGGGAATCTTTTCTTGGGTGCCGGCCTTGGAAGGCCGGAGTGTCGGGTTTTAGCCCCGGAGACTCGGACTTCCGGAGAGTCGGGTTCAACCGGATACTCGGGTCATAAAGCCTCAACGGCTATATTCTGGGTGAGGGGGTATAAAAGCCCCCTCCACCCCTTCATTTACTTCTCTCCCTGCCATTTTCGTCCTGAATAGCTGCAACCCTCATTTACTCCCCCTCTCTCCCCCTTTGGCTCAAAGTTGGTGAGATTTGTAGAGGGAGTTAAGAGGATTTAAGTGCAAGGGCTTGGAGGGTGCTAGTGAGCTGATTTCCATCTCTAGAGCACCTAGTTTTTCGCTTGGTTGGCAAAATTCGTGTTTGTTACTCTTGGAGCCTTGAGCTCCTAGCCGGCTAGGTGTTGCCTTGGAGCATCCAAAGGTTGTGGCTGCCCAAGGAGGTTTGTATTACCCCGAAATTGAGTAAGTAACTCTAGCTTGATCTTTGTGGTCGCTAGAGGGAGGAAAGTGACCTAGGTGAAAAGGTCCACCCTTTGTGGGTACCTCAACGGAGACGTAGACCTCAAGGTGTGAGGTTGAACTCCGGTAACAAATCCTGTGTACTCTTGTGCTTGTTCATCTTGTTGCATGCGTGTATCTTGCTTGAACACTTATCTAGGGTTTGGTGCCGATCTACTTCGTCTTGAGGTTCCTACGGGTTCTAAGTGGATAAACGAAGGCTTATATCACCCCGGTGCATTACCTATTTTCACGATTTACTTTTGAGCAAGTTTAAATCCCGTCGATTTAATCCCTCTCTAACAGTCGGACTATCCGGACATTTTCCCGGATTCTCCGGATTTCCGGAGTATCCGGAAAAATATCCGGAGTCTCCGGACTCGGTCTAACTTCTTTGCGAAAAAGTTTGTGATTTTCGGGTTCGACTATTCACCCCCCTCTAGTCGACATCTTGATCCTTTCAATTGGTATCAGAGCCAAGTGCTCCGTGTTTGAAGCCTAACCGCTTGGAGTCAAGAAGATGTCGAATCCAAATGATCAAGCCACGCCTCTCACCGAAGGTGATCCCGTCAACAATGTTGTTGGCATGCCTCCTCCACCTCGAGGAGACAACGCGCGTGGAGCAAGCACTAGTCATCAAGCGCCCGGAAGAGGTGATGAATCCTCCGATAGTGAGGACGAAGAATTCGATGATGCAAGATCCACCCGCTCCGCTCGTCGACCATCAAGGGATTACACTCGAACCTCTTTCGATTACTCTCGCTTATCTTTTAACCATCCATCGGGTTCTAGCCACATTGGGAAGATACCCCAATTTGATGGAACCGGCTATTCCAAGTGGAAGAACTCGATGGAGGAGTATTTGATGGCGGTGAATCCCGCACTTTGGACTATTGTGAACAGGGGAATTACATTTCCAAGTGGTGATGCGACACTAACTCAAGATCAAGCAAATGAGATACAAAGAAACTATCAAGCTATCCGCATCATCAAGAGTTCACTCACGGCCGAAGAATATGACAAGGTAGATGGATTGAAGTCCGCCAAAGAAGTGTGGGACACCTTGTTCATCAATCATGAAGGGACAAAGCAAGTAAGGGAAGGAAGAATCCGAGCCTTAGAAAGTGAGCTCAACCGGTTTGTCATCAAGGACGATGAATCACCACAAGACATGTACAACCGGTTGAACAAGATAATCAACAAGATCAAATCTCTTGGAAGTACAAGATGGGGAAGAAGAGAAGTGGTTGACAAGATCCTCTCCGCATACATGGCAAGGGATGTTCAACTCCCCACTCTCATAAGGGAGAAGAGAGGATTCAACAAGTTCACTCCGGCGGATGTGATTGGAAGAATGGAAGAACACCTCATCACCGTCAAGGAGTCCAAGCTTTCACAAGAGATGTCAAAGATGCATGAACAACTTGAGAAGAACAAGGGAGTGGCCCTCAAGGCATCTAGCAAGGAGAAAAGGTCAAGCTCATCAACCTCAAGAATCATGGCCGAGGAAGATGATGATGAAGATAGTGACATGGACATGACCCCCGAACAAATGGCTCTATTTGTGAGGAAGTTTAACAAGATGTTCAAGAGAAGTGGGTTCCTCAACAAGAACAAGGACAAGGACAAGATCAAGACCAAGAGATCCTCAAAGAGACCATGCTTTGGATGTGGAAAGGAGGGACATTTCATTGCGGGAGTGTCCTAACATAAAAGTGAGAAGAAGAGACACCAACAAGTTTGACAAGAACAAGAGAAAGGAAATTGGTGAAGCTCATTTGGGTGAAGAGTGGGATTCAAATGATGATAGCTCCGACTCCGACATAGAAGCCGGTCTTGCTACCATAACCATCAAGGAACCAATCAACAAGTCATCATTATTTGAAGATCTCACCGATGATGAAGATGACTTCACCCACACTTGCCTTATGGCTAGGGGCCCCAAGGTTGACACTCCTACCCCTCCTCTAGATGATGATAGTGAAAATGATTTCGACTTTGAAAAAATGATCACTAGCTTTGGTAAAAAGGCAACTAAGAAAATTATGTTTTTAATGAAAGAAATTGAGAATAGAGATGGGACTCTTGAGGTGCAAGAAGAACTCTTTAGACTTGAGCGGGAGAAAACCATTGCCCTTGAGGATGCCCTTGTAATTGAAAAGAAGGGTTTCAAGGTGCAAGAGGACTTGCTCAAGGAAAAGGAGAAAGAAATTCTTAGCCTCAATAAATCTCTAGCTAAAGATAAGTTGTTAGTAGATGAATTAACTAGGGAGTCTTTCCTAGCTAAGGATGCTTGCAAGAGACTTGAGAATGAAAAGCTTGAACTTCAAAAGAGCATTGATAGCTTAAAGACTAGTCACATAGCATTAGAAGTTCAACTTGACAATCTCAAGAACAATGCTACAACTTTATCTAATGACGCTCTCTCAAACTCTCAAACATCAACAAGCAAAGGTTGTTCTAGATGCTATAAATTTGATATAAATGCTTGTGCTACTAATGTTGCCGAGATGAATGCCATGAGAAAGGAAATTGCTAGGTTATCCAACTCACTTATAGTTGAAAAGAAGAAAGAACCCAAAAGAGGTGAGTTTGAAAACCACACCAAAGGCTTTGGGTCAAGTTACATGAAGAAGTTTGGCTTTGAAGATGGGAAGGGGCTTGGTAAACAAGAACAAGGAACAAAATACCCCATCCCGTTCATCAAGAATCACCACACCAAAGGCATGGGAACAAGGAATGTGGTACACGGGATGAAGCAAATGGGTGTCAAGAAGCATGACAATCAAGTGAGATACAACACCCCAATCAAGTTCAAGAGCACCCAAGTAACCTCCCAAGCATCACATACAAAGCCAAACAAGTCAATGAAGAAGCCCAAACCTCATGCATCACAAGATAGTTTTTATGCCGATTATGTGTTGACTTGGAACCACAAGGGTAAGGTGGTTGCCAAGTATGTAGGGCCTCGCACAAAAGGAGCAATGATAAAAAGGAGTGTGTGGGTGCCCAAGATTCTTGTGACTAACACTCTAGGACCCAAATTCACTTGGGTACCTAAAACACAAGCATAACTTGTTTTGTAGGCATACTCCTCCGGTGGAACCAAATGGGTGATTGATAGTGGATGCACAAATCATATGACCGGAGAGAAGAAAATGTTTACATCATGTGATATGATTGAAAATCCTACGGAAAGCATTGCCTTTGGAGGCATGGAGGAGGAACGGTTATTGGTCTTGGTAAAATTGCTATCTCAATCAATCATTCAATTTCCGATGTTTATTTGGTTGAATCCTTGGACTACAACTTGTTGTCCGTCTCACAACTTTGTGAGATGGGCTACAATTGTTTGTTCACTAATGAGGGTGTGACCGTCTTTAGAAGGGGCGATGACTCCGTTGCCTTTAAGGGTGAACTCAAGGGAAGGCTCTACTTGGTGGATTTTTCATCGGATAAAGCCCAACTTGATACATGCTTATTGGCAAAGTCTAGCTTGAGTTGGCTTTGGCATCGCCGACTAGCTCACGTTGGGATGAACAATCTCAATAAGCTTCTAAAGGGGGAACACATCCTAGGACTAACAAATGTTCATTTTGAGAAAAATAGAATTTGTAGTGCTTGTCAAGCCGGAAAGCAAGTTGGTGCCCCTCATCCCGCCAAGAATATTGTATCAACCACAAGGCCATTAGAACTACTTCACATGGATATCTTTGGTCCGGTGGCCTATGTTAGCATTGGGGGAAACAAGTATGGATTTGTCATTGTTGATGATTACTCTCGATACACTTGGGTATTCTTTATGAAAGACAAGAGCAAAGTTCATGAGATATTCAAGAAATTTGCAACAAGAGCCCAAAATGAGTTTGATGTGAAGATCAAAAGAGTGAGAAGCGACAATGGAACCGAGTTCAAGAACACCAACATTGAAGAGTATCTTGATGAAGAAGGCATTGGTCATGAGCTCTCCGTCCCATACACACCACAACAAAATGGGATAGTAGAGAGGAAAAATAGAACTCTTATCGAAGCCGCAAGAACCATGCTTGATGAGTACAAGACTTCGGATAGTTTTGGGCGGAAGCAATCAACACGGCGTGTCATGCTATCAACCGTTTGTATCTTCACAAGCTCCGCCACAAAACCGCCTATGAGCTCCTAATTGGTAAAAAGCCTAATGTCTCTTACTTTAGAGTTTTTGGTTGTAAGTGCTTCATTCTCAACAAGAAGCCCAAAAGCTCTAAGTTTGCATCTAAAGTTGATGAAGGTATCTTTCTTGGTTATGCCTCAAACGCTCATGGCTATCGTGTCCTCAACAAAACTACCGGTTGTGTTGAAGTCACGTGTGACTTGACGTTTGATGAATCTAATGGCTCTCAAGAGGAGCAAGTTGATGAATTGTGTGTAGGCAAGGAAGTACCCGCAGAAAAGGCTATAAGGAGGATGGCCATTGGAGAAATCAAGCCTCAAGAAGATGATGATGAGGACTGCATAATTGAGGATGCTTGCGGATCTGCTCTCGGTACCGCAACCGGAGTATCCGGACTGAAACCCGGAGAATCCGGATTTTCCGGAGATTCCGGAGTAAAACCCGGAGACTCCGGACCCGCTCTTTGAATTGTCACGGTGCGAGTCAAGGAGATGAGGACTTGATTCAACAAAAAGTGTCGACCCACATCCAAGAGTTCGACAAAGTGTTCAACGGGACCATCCCGTTGATAACATTCTTGGAAGCATTCGTAGAGGGGTAACAACCCGTTCAAGATTAGCAAATTTTTGTGAACATTACTCGTTTGTTTCCATGCTGGAACCTCTTAGGGTCGAAGATGCTCTTGGAGATGCTGATTGGGTGATGGCTATGCAAGAAGAGCTCAATAACTTCACTAGGAATGAAGTCCGGTCCTTAGTGGAACGCCCCAAACAAAATGTGATTGGAACCAAGTGGGTGTTTCGCAACAAACAAGATGAAGATGGCGTAGTGACCAAGAACAAAGCTAGATTGGTTGCAAAGGGTTATACTCAAGTAGAAGGCTTAGACTTTGGAGAAACTTATGCACCCGTGGCAAGACTTGAAGCAATTCGTATACTCCTAGCCTTTGCCACTCATCACAACTTCAAGCTACATCAAATGGATGTCAAGAGTGCCTTTTTGAATGGTCCAATCTCAGAAGAAGTCTATGTTGAGCAACCACCGGGCTTTGAAGATCCACAACTCCCAAACCACGTCTACAAGCTCCATAAGGCGCTCTATGGGCTTAAGCAAGCTCCTAGAGCATGGTATGAATGCCTTAAGGATTTCCTCCTAAAGAAAGGCTTTGAAATAGGCAAAGCCGATCCTACTCTCTTTACACGCAAACAAGGCAATGATTTGTTCGTTTGTCAAATATATGTTGATGATATCATATTTGGCTCTACTAATCAAATTTGGGTTGATGAGTTTAGTAGGATCATGACTAAGAGATTCGAGATGTCTATGATGGGAGAGTTGAAGTTCTTTCTCGGTTTTCAAATCAAGCAACTCAAGGATGGGACCTTCATAAGTCAAACCAAGTATACCCATGACATGCTTAAGAAGTTTGACATGAACAACGCCAAGCCCATTAAAACACCTATGCCATCAAATGGACACCTTGATCTAAATGAAGATGGCAAAAGCATCGATCAAAAGGTATATCGCTCCATGATTGGCTCGTTACTTTATCTTTGTGCATCTAGGCCCGATATTATGCTTAGTGTGTGCATGTGTGCAAGGTTTCAAGCTAATCCTAAGGAGTGCCATCGATGGCCGTTAAGAGAATTTTTAGATATTTGGTTCATACTCCTAACCTTGGTTTATGGTATCCTAAGGGCTCCACTTTCGATCTACTTGGCTACTCCGATTCGGATTACGCCGGTTGCAAAGTAGATAGGAAGAGTACATCCGGGACTTGCCAATTCCTTGGAAGGTCCTTGGTGTCTTGGAGTTCCAAGAAACAAAACTCCGTTGCCCTTTCCACCGCCGAGGCCGAGTATGTTGCAGCCGACGCTTGTTGTGCTCAACTACTTTGGATGAGGCTCACTTTGAGAGACTTTGGTTGCAAGTTTAGCAAGGTGCCACTCTTGTGTGATAACGAGAGTGCCATTAAGCTAGCAAACAACCCCGTAAACCACTCAAGAACAAAGCACATAGACATAAGACACCATTTCTTGAGAGACCACGAAGCCAAAGGAGATATCGCTCTAAGTCATGTGAGCACCGATAAGCAACTAGCCGATATCTTCACAAAGCCTCTTGATGAACTAAGGTTTTGTGCTTTGAGGAGTGAGCTAAATATCCTGGATTCTCGTAACTTGGCTTGAGATCATGCATATATTTGAGTGACCTAGTACGGGTATTTCAAAACAAAAGATTTGTGAAAAGGCTTGTCTTGCATTTGATTTTGAAAAATTTGGATCTTTAGGTACAACGCTTGGACTATTGTTCTCTTTGCTTGGTTGTGGCTAGTCCAAAGTGTTGATACTTGCTCGGGCTCACATATATCACATAAGCAACCTACCAAATCCATTCTAAATCAAATTCCTTGAAAATCGTGCACCGAGTTCGGGGGGAGCGGAGTATCCGGGGTCAAGGCCGGACACTCGGGTTTTCCGGATAGTCGGACCCGACCGGAGACTCCGGGTTTTAACGGTATATAAGGGTTTGACCGCGGTGAAAACCTCTTTTTAACCACGAGTTCACTTTTCAACCGTGCTCTTCCTCCCCCGTCGCCCCCCCCTCACATCCCCTTAGGCGATTTTGCCTCCCAACCATCAAAATCGTGTGAGAAGTGAGGTTTTGAAGTCTCCAAGGCGAGGAAAACCAAGATCTACTCAAGCTTCAAGGGATCCAAGCCCTCTTCCCTCTCTTCCCAAGGTATCCTCAAAAGGAACTTTTCCCGATCTACTTCCCTAGCATAGTACTTGCAGTATCCTAGTAGGGAATAGGTAGGAAACACTCTTTAGGCTCTAGATCTGCGTTTCCTCTCAGTTTGGATGGACGAACAACTCTGCATTGTGATTTAGGGTTTCAGCTGCGAAACCGGACTCTCGGGGTCGAAGAACCGGAGTCTCCCGACAATCCGAGTCTCGGACTTTTCCCGGAGTATCCGGGATTCGTACTGCAACCCTAAAACACTAATGCAGCGTGTCTTCACCTGTGACAATCTCTCATCTCCACATCTTTTTATCCATTCAGATGGTCAGGTTGAAGGTTAGCCGAGGAAATGAGGAGCCCTCCACTCAAAGGAGGACCAAGGCTAGGCATGACCCCGCCGCCTTTCGGGCCGTGCAAGAAGTCTTGGGGCAAGAGAGCTCTCAACGCAGCTCAAGACCCAGACGGGGTGACCCTCCTCCCTCCTATGCCGAAGGAAGTGAAGAAGATATTGTAGAGGAGGAGGAGCAAACGGAAAGCGATGATGACGAAGTTGAGGACGAAACCTATAAGCAATCCCCTGAGCCTCCTCGTCGTCATGGAAAGGGGCCAGCCAAAGAAAGCTCCCGCTTCAAGCCCCATCCCAAAAAGAGCCATCAAGCCCCCTACATTCACCAAAGCCGCCCGATCACTCGAGTTCCTCCTAAACACAAGCGAGGGAGTAGGCGCTCATATCCGTCCTAAAACCCCTCCTAGACTCATCCCTACCCTTCCACCAAATGTCCGAGTGGTTGAGACACCTATCAAGCTAAGGGACCCGGGATCGGTTCTTGGATTTGCGAGCACATGATCGGGGACTACTCGAGGAACTCCCTAGGCGTCGGGGAGCAAAGGGAGGAAAATGTCTATCGCTATCTCAAGGGAGAGGGACTTGAGGCTAGGTTTTGGTGTGATTTCCACGGGACTTCTATCAATCGGTGATCCGCAATCCCAAGTTGTCCTCCAAGAACATGGCACCCATTGTGCCTATGAAGTACATTGATTGGAAATATTATGAGGAGCTCAACAACACAGTGTTCAACTCAGTGATTGACAAGTGCAAGGAGGTCGGGCTCTACGACATCATGGGCTTTAGGTATAATTGGAACAAAGAAATCTTGGCTCAATTCCATTGCTCCTACTACTTCAATCCCCATGACAACACCATCACATGGACAACTCAAGGCCAAAAATGCACAATTGACTACATGACCTTCTCTCGGCTCTTGGGTCTTGGTTCTAAGGATGAAAGGCGCACCCCCGTGCACAATGAGAACAAATACAAGCCCAAGGAGCTCCCTTTCATGTTTCCTAGCCGAGATGCGGCCATTGAGGGCAAAGCGGACCAACTCAATCCTTACTACTACTATCTCAATCAATTCTTTCGTGCCACTATCGATCCTAAGATTGGAGATGTGACGACTTTGAGGTACTTTGCTCCCAATCTTCTCAATGGAATGGCACCGATGAAGAAGGCTTTTGTGTCTTCGACTTTATTTGGAATGAGTTGAGGAGGGCCATGAATGATCCAATGAAGCACCTTCCATATGCCCCCTATCTCATGTACATGATTGAGAGAGTGACCAATGTCCGCTACCCCAAGGATGTTGTCCATGAGCCCCTCCGCCACCTCCGTGATCGTGCCAAGAGGCCTCCCAAAGGCCGTAAATATGTTGGTTCTTCAAGTGCAGCTCCGTCCCATGATGATGTGCCCGCCGCTCGTTCCCCTTCTCCACCTCCTCGTCGTCACCGTGGCTCCATGATCAAGAGAGTGCTCAAGAGTATTTTTAGCATGTGCAAGACCATCGCCACGGAGACTAATGAGAACCGGCGTGACATCATCGAGATCAAGTCTCACCTTGGCCTCCCCACCGACCCCTACCGCGAGCTTCCTGAGTTCGATGACCCATTTGCGGAGTGGGACGCCCAAGGTGCTCAAGAAGAAGAAGAGGAGGAGGGCAATGAAGAAGAAGAAGAAGAGGAGGAGGAGGATGATGACTCCGAGTGACTCCGCCGGCTTCTCACTTCCTTTTTGGCGCTTGATGCCAAAGGGGGAGTGATATCATCTATTTATGAGTCGTCGAAACAATGAACTTGGCTTGTAATAATTTGAATTTGGAACTTGGTCTGTAATAACTTTAATATTCGCTCGTGTGAGACTATGTGAGTCTGAGACATTTGCTTGTGTGCTTGATGTGTTTTTAATGCCCTCTATATGTTAAGGACAGTCTTTGCTAGATTGAAAACCGGTTGTTATCTGTTTTCTGCTGTTCTGCTGAAAGCCCGGAGTCTCCGGACTTTTTCCCGGAGTATCCGGATTTTCCGGACACTCCGGACCTGGCCCGGAGAATCCGGATTTCTCAGCAACAGACTTTCTTTTTCTAGTTGAGTGCATAATCTGTCATGAGCATTTTACCTTGTATTTTGTCGCACATCACAAGCACCCCACTTAAGTAATACCCTCTTGCCTTTTCTTGTTGTGCAAAATATTGGCCCTAATAGGACCATTGATATTCAAAATCAAGAATGCACACATTAAGGGGGAGTATTACAAAAGCTTTAGACATTCATTGTTTATCTCTTGTATGACTTAGTTGTGTTGTCATCAATCACCAAAAAGGGGGAGATTGAAGAGTATCTTGGCCCCCTAAGTGGGTTTTGGTGATATAATGACACACACCTAAGTGGCTAATGAGTTTATCTAGTCCATGAGCAGGTGTTAAAACTATGTATGGCATCAAGCACAGCTCGTTGACTACACAAAGAGGGAAGTGGTGCTCTAAAAGGATTCCAAAGACGGCTTATTTATTTTTACTTTTGAATTTGAGTCCTAGGAATGCCGTACTATTAAGAGGGACAGGAATTATGACTTCCAAGGGTCGAACAGGTGCTCTAGTTGCTAAAACAAAACCTATGAGAGACACCTTTGCACCAACACTTTCACGGGAATCTTTTCTTGGGTGCTGGCCTTGGAAGGCCGGAGTGTCCGGGTTTAGCCCGGAGACTCCGGACTTCCCGGAGAGTCCGGGTTCAACCCGGATACTCCGGGTCATAAAGCCTCAACGGCTATATTCTGGGTGAGGGGGTATAAAAGCCCCCTCCACCCCTTCATTTACTTCTCTCCCTGCCATTTTTCGTCTCGAATAGCTTCAACCCTCATTTACTCCCCCTCTCTCCCCCTTTGGCTCAAAGTTGGTGAGATTTGTAGAGGGAGTTAAGAGGATTTAAGTGCAAGGGCTTGGAGGGTGCTAGTGAGCCGATTTCCATCTCTAGAGCACCTAGTTTTTCGCTTGGTTGGCAAAATTCGTGTTTGTTACTCTTGGAGCCTTGAGCTCCTAGCCGGCTAGGTGTTGCCTTGGAGCATCCAAAGGTTGTGGCTGCCCAAGGAGGTTTGTATTACCCCGAAATTGAGTAAGTAACTCTAGCTTGATCTTTGTGGTCGCTAGAGGGAGGAAAGTGACCTAGGTGAAAAGGTCCACCCTTTGTGGGTACCTCAACGGAGACGTAGACCTCAAGGTGTGAGGTTGAACTCCGGTAACAAATCCCGTGTACTCTTGTGCTTGTTCATCTTGTTGCATGCGTGTATCTTGCTTGAACACTTATCTAGGGTTTGGTGCCGATCTACTTCGTCTTCGAGGTTCCTACGGGTTCTAAGTGGATAAACGAGCTTATATCACCCCGAAAGTGCATTACCTATTTTCACGGATTTACTTTTGAGCAAGTTTAAATCCCGTCGATTTAATCCCTCTCTAACAGGCGGACTATCCGGACATTTTCCCGGATTCTCCGGATTTCCGGAGTATCCGGAAAAATATCCGAGTCTCCGGACTCGGTCTAACCGCTTCTTGCGAAAAAGTTTGTGATTTTCAGGTTCGACTATTCACCCCCCCCCCTCTAGTCGACATCTTGATCCTTTCAATTGGTATCAGAGCCAAGTGCTCCGTGTTTGAAGCCTAACCGCTTGGAGTCAAGAAGATGTCGAATCCAAATGATCAAGCCACGCCTCTCACCGAAGGTGATCCCGTCAACAATGTTGTTGGCATGCCTCCTCCACCTCGAGGAGACAACGCGCGTGGAGCAAGCACTAGTCATCAAGCGCCCGGAAGAGGTGATGAATCCTCCGATAGTGAGGACGAAGAATTCGATGATGCAAGATCCACCCGCTCCGCTCGTCGACCATCAAGGGATTACACTCGAACCTCTTTCGATTACTCTCGCTTATCTTTTAACCATCCATCGGGTTCTAGCCACATTGGGAAGATACCCCAATTTGATGGAACCGGCTATTCCAAGTGGAAGAACTCGATGGAGGAGTATTTGATGGCGGTGAATCCCGCACTTTGGACTATTGTGAACAGGGGAATTACATTTCCAAGTGGTGATGCGACACTAACTCAAGATCAAGCAAATGAGATACAAAGAAACTATCAAGCTATCCGCATCATCAAGAGTTCACTCACGGCCGAAGAATATGACAAGGTAGATGGATTGAAGTCCGCCAAAGAAGTGTGGGACACCTTGTTCATCAATCATGAAGGGACAAAGCAAGTAAGGGAAGGAAGAATCCGAGCCTTAGAAAGTGAGCTCAACCGGTTTGTCATCAAGGACGATGAATCACCACAAGACATGTACAACCGGTTGAACAAGATAATCAACAAGATCAAATCTCTTGGAAGTACAAGATGGGGAAGAAGAGAAGTGGTTGACAAGATCCTCTCCGCATACATGGCAAGGGATGTTCAACTCCCCACTCTCATAAGGGAGAAGAGAGGATTCAACAAGTTCACTCCGGCGGATGTGATTGGAAGAATGGAAGAACACCTCATCACCGTCAAGGAGTCCAAGCTTTCACAAGAGATGTCAAAGATGCATGAACAACTTGAGAAGAACAAGGGAGTGGCCCTCAAGGCATCTAGCAAGGAGAAAAGGTCAAGCTCATCAACCTCAAGAATCATGGCCGAGGAAGATGATGATGAAGATAGTGACATGGACATGACCCCCGAACAAATGGCTCTATTTGTGAGGAAGTTTAACAAGATGTTCAAGAGAAGTGGGTTCCTCAACAAGAACAAGGACAAGGACAAGATCAAGACCAAGAGATCCTCAAAGAGACCATGCTTTGGATGTGGAAAGGAGGGACATTTCATTGCGGAGTGTCCTAACATAAAAGTGAGAAGAAGAGACACCAACAAGTTTGACAAGAACAAGAGAAAGGAAATTGGGGAAGCTCATTTGGGTGAAGAGTGGGATTCAAATGATGATAGCTCCGACTCCGACATAGAAGCCTGGTCTTGCTACCATAACCATCAAGGAACCAATCAACAAGTCATCATTATTTGAAGATCTCACCGATGATGAAGATGACTTCACCCACACTTGCCTTATGGCTAGGGGCCCCAAGGTTGACACTCCTACCCCTCCTCTAGATGATGATAGTGAAAATGATTTCGACTTTGAAAAAATGATCACTAGCTTTGGTAAAAAGGCAACTAAGAAAATTATGTTTTTAATGAAAGAAATTGAGAATAGAGATGGGACTCTTGAGGTGCAAGAAGAACTCTTTAGACTTGAGCGGGAGAAAACCATTGCCCTTGAGGATGCCCTTGTAATTGAAAAGAAGGGTTTCAAGGTGCAAGAGGACTTGCTCAAGGAAAAGGAGAAAGAAATTCTTAGCCTCAATAAATCTCTAGCTAAAGATAAGTTGTTAGTAGATGAATTAACTAGGGAGTCTTTCCTAGCTAAGGATGCTTGCAAGAGACTTGAGAATGAAAAGCTTGAACTTCAAAAGAGCATTGATAGCTTAAAGACTAGTCACATAGCATTAGAAGTTCAACTTGACAATCTCAAGAACAATGCTACAACTTTATCTAATGACGCTCTCTCAAACTCTCAAACATCAACAAGCAAAGGTTGTTCTAGATGCTATAAATTTGATATAAATGCTTGTGCTACTAATGTTGCCGAGATGAATGCCATGAGAAAGGAAATTGCTAGGTTATCCAACTCACTTATAGTTGAAAAGAAGAAAGAACCCAAAAGAGGTGAGTTTGAAAACCACACCAAAGGCTTTGGGTCAAGTTACATGAAGAAGTTTGGCTTTGAAGATGGGAAGGGGCTTGGTAAACAAGAACAAGGAACAAAATACCCCATCCCGTTCATCAAGAATCACCACACCAAAGGCATGGGAACAAGGAATGTGGTACACGGGATGAAGCAAATGGGTGTCAAGAAGCATGACAATCAAGTGAGATACAACACCCCAATCAAGTTCAAGAGCACCCAAGTAACCTCCCAAGCATCACATACAAAGCCAAACAAGTCAATGAAGAAGCCCAAACCTCATGCATCACAAGATAGTTTTTATGCCGATTATGTGTTGACTTGGAACCACAAGGGTAAGGTGGTTGCCAAGTATGTAGGGCCTCGCACAAAAGGAGCAATGATAAAAAGGAGTGTGTGGGTGCCCAAGATTCTTGTGACTAACACTCTAGGACCCAAATTCACTTGGGTACCTAAAACACAAGCATAACTTGTTTTGTAGGCATACTCCTCCGGTGGAACCAAATGGGTGATTGATAGTGGATGCACAAATCATATGACCGGAGAGAAGAAAATGTTTACATCATGTGATATGATTGAAAATCCTACGGAAAGCATTGCCTTTGGAGGCATGGAGGAGGAACGGTTATTGGTCTTGGTAAAATTGCTATCTCAATCAATCATTCAATTTCCGATGTTTATTTGGTTGAATCCTTGGACTACAACTTGTTGTCCGTCTCACAACTTTGTGAGATGGGCTACAATTGTTTGTTCACCAATGAGGGTGTGACCGTCTTTAGAAGGGGCGATGACTCCATTGCCTTTAAGGGTGAACTCAAAGGAAGGCTTTACTTGGTGGATTTTTCATCGGATAAAGCCCAACTTGATACATGCTTATTGGCAAAGTCTAGCTTGAGTTGGCTTTGGCATCGCCGACTAGCTCACGTTGGGATGAACAATCTCAATAAGCTTCTAAAGGGGGAACACATCCTAGGACTAACAAATGTTCATTTTGAGAAAAATAGAATTTGTAGTGCTTGTCAAGCCGGAAAGCAAGTTGGTGCCCCTCATCCCGCCAAGAATATTGTATCAACCACAAGGCCATTAGAACTACTTCACATGGATATCTTTGGTCCGGTGGCCTATGTTAGCATTGGGGGAAACAAGTATGGATTTGTCATTGTTGATGATTACTCTCGATACACTTGGGTATTCTTTATGAAAGACAAGAGCAAAGTTCATGAGATATTCAAGAAATTTGCAACAAGAGCCCAAAATGAGTTTGATGTGAAGATCAAAAGAGTGAGAAGCGACAATGGAACCGAGTTCAAGAACACCAACATTGAAGAGTATCTTGATGAAGAAGGCATTGGTCATGAGCTCTCCGTCCCATACACACCACAACAAAATGGGATAGTAGAGAGGAAAAATAGAACTCTTATCGAAGCCGCAAGAACCATGCTTGATGAGTACAAGACTTCGGATAGTTTTTGGGCGGAAGCAATCAACACGGCGTGTCATGCTATCAACCGTTTGTATCTTCACAAGCTCCGCCACAAAACCGCCTATGAGCTCCTAATTGGTAAAAAGCCTAATGTCTCTTACTTTAGAGTTTTTGGTTGTAAGTGCTTCATTCTCAACAAGAAGCCCAAAAGCTCTAAGTTTGCATCTAAAGTTGATGAAGGTATCTTTCTTGGTTATGCCTCAAACGCTCATGGCTATCGTGTCCTCAACAAAACTACCGGTTGTGTTGAAGTCACGTGTGACTTGACGTTTGATGAATCTAATGGCTCTCAAGAGGAGCAAGTTGATGAATTGTGTGTAGGCAAGGAAGTACCCGCAGAAAAGGCTATAAGGAGGATGGCCATTGGAGAAATCAAGCCTCAAGAAGATGATGATGAGGACTGCATAATTGAGGATGCTGCCGGATCGCTCTCGACCGCGCAACCGGAGTATCCGGGCTGAAACCCGGAGAATCCGGATTTTCCGGAGATTCCGGAGAAAAGCCCGGAGACTCCGACCCCTCCTCTGAATTGTCACAGTGCAGTCAAGGAGATGAGGACTTGATTCAACAAGAAGTGTCTGACCCACATCCAAGAGTTCGACAAAGTGTTCAACGGGACCATCCCGTTGATAACATTCTTGGAAGCATTCGTAGAGGGGTAACAACCCGTTCAAGATTAGCAAATTTTTGTGAACATTACTCGTTTGTTTCCATGCTGGAACCTCTTAGGGTCGAAGATGCTCTTGGAGATGCTGATTGGGTGATGGCTATGCAAGAAGAGCTCAATAACTTCACTAGGAATGAAGTCTGGTCCTTAGTGGAACGCCCCAAACAAAATGTGATTGGAACCAAGTGGGTGTTTCGCAACAAACAAGATGAAGATGGCGTAGTGACCAAGAACAAAGCTAGATTGGTTGCAAAGGGTTATACTCAAGTAGAAGGCTTAGACTTTGGAGAAACTTATGCACCCGTGGCAAGACTTGAAGCAATTCGTATACTCCTAGCCTTTGCCACTCATCACAACTTCAAGCTACATCAAATGGATGTCAAGAGTGCCTTTTTGAATGGTCCAATCTCGAAGAAGTCTATGTTGAGCAACCACCGGCTTTGAAGATCCACAACTCCCAAACCACGTCTACAAGCTCCATAAGGCGCTCTATGGGCTTAAGCAAGCTCCTAGAGCATGGTATGAATGCCTTAAGGATTTCCTCCTAAAGAAAGGCTTTGAAATAGGCAAAGCCGATCCTACTCTCTTTACACGCAAACAAGGCAATGATTTGTTCGTTTGTCAAATATATGTTGATGATATCATATTTGGCTCTACTAATCAAATTTGGGTTGATGAGTTTAGTAGGATCATGACTAAGAGATTCGAGATGTCTATGATGGGAGAGTTGAAGTTCTTTCTCGGTTTTCAAATCAAGCAACTCAAGGATGGGACCTTCATAAGTCAAACCAAGTATACCCATGACATGCTTAAGAAGTTTGACATGAACAACGCCAAGCCCATTAAAACACCTATGCCATCAAATGGACACCTTGATCTAAATGAAGATGGCAAAAGCATCGATCAAAAGGTATATCGCTCCATGATTGGCTCGTTACTTTATCTTTGTGCATCTAGGCCCGATATTATGCTTAGTGTGTGCATGTGTGCAAGGTTTCAAGCTAATCCTAAGGAGTGCCATCTGATGGTCGTTAAGAGAATTTTTAGATATTTGGTTCATACTCCTAACCTTGGTTTATGGTATCCTAAGGGCTCCACTTTCGATCTACTTGGCTACTCCGATTCGGATTACGCCGGTTGCAAAGTAGATAGGAAGAGTACATCCGGGACTTGCCAATTCCTTGGAAGGTCCTTGGTGTCTTGGAGTTCCAAGAAACAAAACTCCGTTGCCCTTTCCACCGCCGAGGCCGAGTATGTTGCAGCCGACGCTTGTTGTGCTCAACTACTTTGGATGAGGCTCACTTTGAGAGACTTTGGTTGCAAGTTTAGCAAGGTGCCACTCTTGTGTGATAACGAGAGTGCCATTAAGCTAGCAAACAACCCCGTAAACCACTCAAGAACAAAGCACATAGACATAAGACACCATTTCTTGAGAGACCACGAAGCCAAAGGAGATATCGCTCTAAGTCATGTGAGCACCGATAAGCAACTAGCCGATATCTTCACAAAGCCTCTTGATGAACTAAGGTTTTGTGCTTTGAGGAGTGAGCTAAATATCCTGGATTCTCGTAACTTGGCTTGAGATCATGCATATATTTGAGTGACCTAGTACAGGTATTTCAAAACAAAAGATTTGTGAAAAGGCTTGTCTTGCATTTGATTTTGAAAAATTTGGATCTTTAGGTACAACGCTTGGACTATTGTTCTCTTTGCTTGGTTGTGGCTAGTCCAAAGTGTTGATACTGCTCAGGCTCACATATATCACATAAGCAACCTACCAAATCCATTCTAAATCAAATTCCTTGAAAATCTGTGCACTGAGTTCAGGGGGAGCGGAGTATCCGGGGTCAAGGCCGGACACTCCGGGTTTTCCGGATAGTCCGGACCTGACCCGGAGACTCCGGGTTTTAACGGTATATAAGGGTTTGACCGCGGTGAAAACCTCTTTTTAACCACAGTTCACCTTTCAACCGTTCTCTTCCTCCCCCGTCGCCCCCCTCACATCCCCTTAGGCGATTTTGCCTCCCAACCATCAAAATCGTGTGAGAAGTGAGGTTTTGAAGTCTCCAAGGCGAGGAAAACCAAGATCTACTCAAGCTTCAAGGGATCCAAGCCCTCTTCCCTCTCTTCCCAAGGTATCCTCAAAAGGAACTTTTCCCGATCTACTTCCCTAGCATAGTACTTGCAGTATCCTAGTAGGGAATAGGTAGGAAACACTCTTTAGGCTCTAGATCTGCGTTTCCTCTCAGTTTGGATGGACGAACAACTCTGCATTGTGATTTAGGGTTTCAGCCTGCGAAACCCGGACTCTCCGGGGTCGAAGAACCCGGAGTCTCCGGACAATCCGGAGTCTCCGGACTTTTTCCCGGAGTATCCGGGATTCGTACTGCAACCCTAAAACACTAATGCAGCGTGTCTTCACCTGTGACAATCTCTCATCTCCACATCTTTTTATCCATTCGATGGTCAGGTTGAAGGTTAGCCGAGGAAATGAGGAGCCCTCCACTCAAAGGAGGACCAAGGCTAGGCATGACCCCGCCGCCTTTCGGGCCGTGCAAGAAGTCTTGGGGCAAGAGAGCTCTCAACGCAGCTCAAGACCCAGACGGGGTGACCCTCCTCCCTCCTATGCCGAAGGAAGTGAAGAAGATATTGTAGAGGAGGAGGAGGAGCAAACGGAAAGCGATGATGACGAAGTTGAGGACGAAACCTATAAGCAATCCCCTGAGCCTCCTCGTCGTCATGGAAAGGGGCCAGCCAAAGAAAGCTCCCGCTTCAAGCCCCATCCCAAAAAGAGCCATCAAGCCCCCTACATTCACCAAAGCCGCCCAGTCACTCGAGTTCCTCCTAAACACAAGCAGGGAGTAGCTGCTCATATCTGTCCTAAAACCCCTCCTAGACTCATCCCTACCCTTCCACCAAATGTCCGAGTGGTTGAGACACCTATCAAGCTAAGGGACCCGGGATCAGTTCTTGGATTTGCTGAGCACATGATCAGGGACTACTCGAGGAACTCCCTAGCTGTCAGGGAGCAAAGGGAGGAAAATGTCTATCGCTATCTCAAGGGAGAGGGACTTGAGGCTAGGTTTTGGTGTGATTTCCACCGGGACTTCTATCAATCAGTGATCCGCAATCCCAAGTTGTCCTCCAAGAACATGGCACCCATTGTGCCTATGAAGTACATTGATTGGAAATATTATGAGGAGCTCAACAACACAGTGTTCAACTCAGTGATTGACAAGTGCAAGGAGGTCGGGCTCTACGACATCATGGGCTTTAGGTATAATTGGAACAAAGAAATCTTGGCTCAATTCCATTGCTCCTACTACTTCAATCCCCATGACAACACCATCACATGGACAACTCAAGGCCAAAAATGCACAATTGACTACATGACCTTCTCTCGGCTCTTGGGTCTTGGTTCTAAGGATGAAAGGCGCACCCCCGTGCACAATGAGAACAAATACAAGCCCAAGGAGCTCCCTTTCATGTTTCCTAGCCGAGATGCGGCCATTGAGGGCAAAGCGGACCAACTCAATCCTTACTACTACTATCTCAATCAATTCTTTCGTGCCACTATCGATCCTAAGATTGGAGATGTGACAGCTTTGAGGTACTTTGCTCCCAATCTTCTCAATGGAATGGCACCGGATGAAGAAGGCTTTTGTGTCTTCGACTTTATTTGGAATGAGTTGAGGAGGGCCATGAATGATCCAATGAAGCACCTTCCATATGCCCCCTATCTCATGTACATGATTGAGAGAGTGACCAATGTCCGCTACCCCAAGGATGTTGTCCATGAGCCCCTCCGCCACCTCCGTGATCGTGCCAAGAGGCCTCCCAAAGGCCGTAAATATGTTGGTTCTTCAAGTGCAGCTCCGTCCCATGATGATGTGCCCGCCGCTCGTTCCCCTTCTCCACCTCCTCGTCGTCACCGTGGCTCCATGATCAAGAGAGTGCTCAAGAGTATTTTTAGCATGTGCAAGACCATCGCCACGGAGACTAATGAGAACCGGCGTGACATCATCGAGATCAAGTCTCACCTTGGCCTCCCCACCGACCCCTACCGCGAGCTTCCTGAGTTCGATGACCCATTTGCGGAGTGGGACGCCCAAGGTGCTCAAGAAGAAGAAGAGGAGGAGGGCAATGAAGAAGAAGAAGAAGAGGAGGAGGAGGATGACGACTCCGAGTGACTCCGCTGCTTCTCACTTCCTTTTTGGCGCTTGATGCCAAAGGGGGAGTGATATCATCTATTTATGAGTCGTCGAAACAATGAACTTGGCTTGTAATAATTTGAATTTGGAACTTGGTCTGTAATAACTTTAATATTCGCTCGTGTGAGACTATGTGAGTCTGAGACATTTGCTTGTGTGCTTGATGTGTTTTTAATGCCCTCTATATGTTAAGGACAGTCTTTGCTAGATTGAAAACGGTTGTTATCTCGTTTTCTGTTTTTTTCTTTGAAAGCCCCTGAGTCTCCGGACTTTTTCCCGGAGTATCCGGATTTTCCGGACACTCCGGACCTGGCCCGGAGAATCCGGATTTCTCAGCAACAGATCTTTTTTTTTCTCTAGTTGAGTGCATAATCTGTCATGAGCATTTCACCTTGTATTTTGTCGCACATCACAAGCACCCCACTTAAGTAATACCCTCTTGCCTTTTCTTGTTGTGCAAAATATTGGCCCTAATAGGACCATTGATATTCAAAATCAAGAATGCACACATTAAGGGGGAGTATTACAAAAGCTTTAGACATTCATTGTTTATCTCTTGTATGACTTAGTTGTGTTGTCATCAATCACCAAAAAGGGGGAGATTGAAGAGTATCTTGGCCCCCTAAGTGGGTTTTGGTGATATAATGACACACACCTAAGTGGCTAATGAGTTTATCTAGTCCATGAGCAGTGTTAAAACTATGTATGGCATCAAGCACGGCTCGTTGACTACACAAAGAGGGAAGTGGTGCTCTAAAAAGGATTCCAAAGACGGCTTATTTATTTTTACTTTTGAATTTGAGTCCTAGGAATGCCGTACTATTAAGAGGGACGGGAATTATGACTTCCAAGGGTCGAACGGGTGCTCTAGTTGCTAAAACAAAACCTATGAGAGACACCTTTGCACCAACACTTTCACGGGAATCTTTTCTTGGGTGCTGGCCTTGGAAGGCGGAGTGTCGGGTTTTAGCCGGAGACTCCGGACTTCCGGAGAGTCGGGTTCAACCCGGATACTCCGGGTCATAAAGCCTCAACGGCTATATTCTGGGTGAGGGGGTATAAAAGCCCCCTCCACCCCTTCATTTACTCTCTCTCCCTGCCATTTTTCGTCCCGAATAGCTTCAACCCTCATTTACTCCCCCTCTCTCCCCCTTTGGCTCAAAGTTGGTGAGATTTGTAGAGGGAGTTAAGAGGATTTAAGTGCAAGGGCTTGGAGGGTGCTAGTGAGCCGATTTCCATCTCTAGAGCACCTAGTTTTTCGCTTGGTTGGCAAAATTCGTGTTTGTTACTCTTGGAGCCTTGAGCTCCTAGCCGTCTAGGTGTTGCCTTGGAGCATCCAAAGGTTGTGGCTGCCCAAGGAGGTTTGTATTACCCCGAAATTGAGTAAGTAACTCTAGCTTGATCTTTGTGGTCGCTAGAGGGAGGAAAGTGACCTAGGTGAAAAGGTCCACCCTTTGTGGGTACCTCAACGGAGACGTAGACCTCAAGGTGTGAGGTTGAACTCCCAGTAACAAATCTCGTGTACTCTTGTGCTTGTTCATCTTGTTGCATGCGTGTATCTTGCTTGAACACTTATCTAGGGTTTGGTGCCGATCTACTTCGTCTTGAGGTTCCTACGGGTTCTAAGTGGATAAACGAGGCTTATATCACCCCGATGCATTACCTATTTTCACAGATTTACTTTTGAGCAAGTTTAAATCCTGTCGATTTAATCCCTCTCTAACAGCTCGACTATCCGGACATTTTCCCGGATTCTCCGGATTTCCCGAGTATCCGGAAAAATATCCGAGTCTCCGGACTCGGTCTAACCTGCGTCGCGAAAAAGTTTGTGATTTTCGTTCGACTATTCACCCCCCTCTAGTCGACATCTTGATCCTTTCACCTTCTTAAGGATGTGCTCCTCTACAATGTCTTGCTTCTTCGATGCGCCATCGCTTTACTTGGTAGGAGGCATGCTCAACATTTTTCTTGTAGGCGACCCCTGAAACCATCTCTATCATGTACATAAGGTAAGGAGCATAGGGCAGGTTGCACTTCCCACTCTCTGTCACTTCTACCAGGTTGTACCAAATGAATCTGCTCACAGAGAATGGCCTAGTTCCAGGCAGCAGCCTAGCCAGCAGGTTTGGTGCAAACCTCCTAAGACTTGTTGAGTCACTGCCCCCTTTTGGGTATATGGTTTCTCTGAACATATTATTGAGCACATAGAACACTGATTTCAGAGCAGTGGTGGAGCTATCAGCCAGCTCTTCATACTCATAAGGTCAGCGGCAATTTTATTGGGGTTCATGTGGGCCTCAAAATGAATAATATCGCTTCCCCTGTCCTCCTTGCCGAACCCAAACAACCTAGCAAAAGTGAGGAAATCTATTTTGTAATGCACTCCTTTCCGTCATCCAATGGATGGTCTCCTTGTTGTCTTCATGGAAGAATGTAGCATGAAACTGAGCTAAAACCTCTATGTTCCAATCATATTTGAAGCTCATGATGTCCCTCATCCTATATTTGTCAACCAAATCCAGCACCTCCTCCTTGACAGGTTCCTCTGCTGCCTCCAGATGGGTGAAATCTATCCACTTCATCTTGATTAGCTTCATCTTGGTGTTGAGGACGGTTTCATAGAACTTGAAGTGGAAGACCGACCAAAATCGTAATCAATAGCCGCCATCTTGGGGTTCACATAGGGATTTTCTTCTCTCGGCTTTCTTAACCAAGAATCCTCGCTCCATCATAGTTGGTGTGCTCAATATACACGAGTTGTCATACTTGGTTGGAGGATGCCTTTTGAGCGGCCCCTTGTGGTACTTGAGATAGGTTGAGTCTATCTCTCCTAGGGGCATGTCATCTTCTAGCTCTATAGGAATGGTCTAGCCTTGATCCCTCCATTGTCATCCACATGAGCAAGAGACCCGCAGCCTCCGCCTCCCGACAAGCCGCCATCTCTCGCCCTCCTAGGAGTGGCCTTTCCTCTGCGCCGCCCCCTGCCCGTCGCTCTTCTTCCCCGCTAACTTGAAAGCCCTCTCACCAGCGGTGTCTCAAAAGGAGGCCTCTCGCCTCTTGGTGTATGTCTTGTCCACGGAGTGCCGGACATCCGTTAGAGAGACAAGTGAGCGCGAGATAAGAGTGGGATCGGGAGCCGATAAGGATAGAGGAACAAGATTAGCATGATGTTCAATTGATTTCTTTTCGTGGAATTTTGAATCACGGAGATCGTCACTTGTTAGTACAGACATCGGAACCTCCGAGAAAGTTTCCGGAACCTCCAAGGGTTGGAGCCTCCGGAAAAATTCTCAGAACCTCCGAAGTCAGTGTACTGACAGAGGACAGTCCTGTTGATTCAACTTTCAACTGAATTTTGATCAATAAAGCAAGCATGACTCAATTTAGCTAGGACAAGTGAAAAAGGATGTTACAGGTGAAGTGAAGTTCAGTGGAACTTTGAATCAAGGTCAGCTTACAGTGGGTTACAGGGTTCGGAACCTCCGAGAATTTTCTCGGAACCTCCGAGCCTCTGTCAACCTTACTGCATTCTCACATTTGATTCAACTTTCAACTAAACCTAGCTTTACTTGCAACACAGGCATTCAGGAGCAGGATAGATAGGCAACAGTCTACAAATTCCAAGATTTAGAACCCTAACAGCATGTAGATCTAGGAATTAGGGTTAGGGTTAGGATACGGCGTCTGATTACCTTGATTGGGATCAAGGAGAAGGAAGATGAAGATCTTCAAAGCTTGTACACGCCAGGGAATCAACAGGAACGGGTGCGGATTTGAGCCTTCTTCTTCTTCTCCGAACAGGAACCGAGCGAACCCTTCCTTGGCACCCTTTAGCGACGACCCACGAACGGAGGAGGCGGTTCGGCTTGGCGCGTGTAGCCCGCAAGCGGTGTGGTCACCGGCGGCGAGGGAAACGGCGGCGGTGAGGTGGTGGAGATGGATGGGTGTTGCGGTTTCGCGTCGGGAGAGAGAAGAGGGAGCGGTGAAAGTAGATCCGAGTGTTTGACCGCGGTGAAGGGGAAGACCGGTTTACCCTAGGTAAAGGAATATCGTTCGAAGATTCTTTATTCCCTTTAACTCCCCTTCGGTTGAGACTGAGCGCTAAGTCTATAAAGATTGGAGCTTCCGAAGATTTTCTCAGAACTTCTGAGGCCGGAGCCTCCAAAGATTTTCTCGGAGCTTCCGAAAAAATTAAATTCCAGAGACAGCTAGCTTCTACTCCTTTTGAGATTTTGAACTTTCCGTCAACCGAGATTCTTAGGTCATGGTACCCTTGACTCAAGTGGCTAGAAAACAAGCAATCACACACACAACTATAGCCACTTAAGACAAGTTAGGGATAAGGAAAATAGATTTTGAAAAACCTTTAAGATAGAGTTTTCACACACATTTTTCAAACAAAATTTTCAGAGGAAACTAACAGATTGAAGCAAACAAATATGGCATGCTAGAGATCAAACCACGCAACGAGAATCAAGAATATTTAGTTCATTCCTTAAACTACAAAACCTTGACTCATCGAGAGGTTTAGTGAAGATATCGGCTAGTTGCTTGTCGGTGCTCACATGACTTAAAACGATATCTCCTTTGGCTTCGTGGTCTCTCAAGAAGTGATGACGGATGTCTATATGTTTTGTGCGAGAATGGCTTACGGGGTTGTTTGCAAGCTTTATGGCACTTTCATTGTCACACAAAAGTGGGATATGGGAGAAGTGACATCCGTAATCTTTTAGGGTTTGCTTCATCCAAAGTAGTTGAGCACAACATGCGCCGCCGCAACATACTCGGCCTCGGCGGTGGAAAGGGCTACCGAGTTTTGCTTTTTAGAACTCCAAGACACTAGAGACCTACCAAGGAATTGGCAAGTCCCCGATGTACTCTTTCTATCTACTTTACAACCGGCATAATCGGAATCCGAATAGCCAAGTAGATCGAAAGTGGAGCCCTTAGGATACCACAAGCCAAGGTTAGGGGTATGCACTAGATATCTCAAGATTCTCTTTACGGCCATGAGATGGCACTCTTTCGGGTTAGCTTGAAATCTAGCACACATGCACACACTAAGCATAATATCCGGCCTAGATGCACATAAGTAAAGAAGAGAGCCAATCATGGAGCGATATACCTTTTGATCCACGGATTTCCCTTCTTCATTGAGGTCCATGTGTCCATTGGTAGGCATTGGAGTCTTGATGGGCTTTGCCTTGTCCATGTCAAATTTCTTTAACATGTCCCTTGTATACTTAGTTTGACATATAAACGTCCCTTCTTTAGCTTGTTTGATTTGAAATCCAAGAAAGAACTTGAGCTCACCCATCATGGACATTTCAAACCTCTTTGTCATCACCCTACTAAACTCTTCACAAAAAGTTTCATTAGTACTACCAAATATTATGTCATCGACATATATTTGGCACACAAAAATATGACCATCAACTTTTCTAGTAAAGAGAGTAGCATCGGCTTTGCCTATCTCAAAGCCTTGCTTAAGCAAGAAATCCTTAAGGCATTCATACCATGCTCTTGGTGCTTGCTTTAGCCCATAGAGCGCCTTATGGAGTTTGTAGACATGATTAGGACGCTTGGGATCTTCAAAACCCGGTGGTTGCTTAACATATACTTCTTCGGAGAGTGGTCCATTGAGAAATGCACTTTTAACATCCATTTGATAGAGCTTGAAGTCATGATGGGCAGCGAAAGCTAGTAGAAACCGAATTGCTTCAAGTCTTGCTACCGTGCATATGTTTCTCCAAAGTCTAGCCCTTCAACTTGGGTGTATCCTTGAACAACCAATCTTGCTTTGTTCCTAGTCACAACGCCAAACTCATCTTGCTTGTTCCGAAAGACCCATTTGGTGCCAATGATGTTTGTATTTGGTCTCTCTACCAACTCCCACACTTGGTTTCTTTCAAAGTTGTTCAACTCCTCTTGCATAGCCATCACCCAATCCGGATCCTCGAGAGCTTGCTCTACCTTGGTTGGTTCAAGAGAGGAAACAAACGAGTAAAATGCACAAAAATTCTTAAGACGAGAACGCGTTGTTACCCCTCTCCTTATGCTCCCAAGAATATTGTCAACGGGATGATCCCGTTGAATGACTTGATGTACACGAGGATGTGATGGTCCAAGAGGTTGGTGTAGAGGTTGATCTTCATCATCTTCATCAGCTTGGGGCTCAGATGTACTTCCTTGGACATCCCCTTGTTCCACGATCGGTCTGTTTGGTTCGGGGTGTCTTGTTGTGTTGAACTTCCGGACCGGAACCTCCGGGAGAATTTCTCGGAGGTTGGATTCCGATGTCGGTTCTGGAACCTCCGAAGAAATTCTCGGAACCTCCGAAGTCCGCACCGCTCCCGAACCGGTGGCTTCGGCCCTTCGAGTGGTGTTGAGGCTTGTGCTTGGTTTTCATCTTCCTCTTGTGCCTCAACCGGTCTAACATCACCTATGGCCATTTGCTTGATTGCTTCACAAGATGGCTTCTCTTTACCTACAACATTCAAATCAACTTGCTCCACTTGAGAGCCATTAGATTCATCAAAGGTCAAATCTACCGTGACTTCAATCCTCCCGGTGGTTAGATTGAATACTCGATAAGCATGCTCATTTGGACCATAACCAAGAAGAAATCCTTCGTCAACCTTTGGTGCAAACTTAGAGGTTCGGGGCCTCTTGTTTAGAATGAAACATTTGCACCCAAACACTCTAAAGTAAGACACCTTGGGCTTTTTACCGGTAATAAGCTCATAGGAGGTCTTCTTGTGAAACTTGTGAAGATAGAGGCGGTTGATTGCATGGCAAGCCGTGTTAATAGCTTCGGCCCAAAAGATGTCTTGAGTCTTGTACTCATCCAACATGGTTCTTGCCATCTCGATAAGAGTTCTATTCTTTCTCTCAACCACCCCATTTTGTTGAGGGGTATAGGGTCCTGAAAATTCATGCTTGATGCCCTCTTCATCAAGAAATTCTTCAACATAGGTGTTCCGGAACTCCGAGCCATTATCACTTCTCACTTTCTTGATTGGTAGCCCGAATTCCCTTTGTGCTCTTCTAATGAAGGTCTTCACCTTTCCTTGCACTTCACTCTTGTCAAACACAAAGAACACCCACGTGAAGCGAGAATAATCATCAACAATAACCAAGCCATATTTGTTACCACCAATGCTTATGTAGGCCACCGGTCCAAATAGATCCATGTGAATGAGCTCCAATGGGCTTGAAGTAGTGAGAATGCTATTTGGTGGGTGAGGTGCTCCTACTTGCTTTCCGGCTTGGCATGCTTTGCAAATCCTATCTTTCTCAAAATGTACATTTGTTAGTCCAAGGATGTGTTCATCTTTCAAAAGTTTGGCCAAGTTCCTCATGCCAACATGGGCTAGTCGGCGATGCCAAAGCCAACCCATGCTAGATTTTGCCACAAGACAAGTCTTGGGAGAAACTTTACTTTTGTTGAGATCAACTAGATAAAGCCTCCCCCTCAAGCGACCCGTGAGGACAATAGAGGAATCCTCCCTTTTTATGATGGACACATCCTTATCCGTGAAGTGGCAATCAAAACCAATCTCACTAAGTTGTGAAACCGATAATAGATTGTAACCCAACGGATCAACATGAAGAACATTTGTAATTGAGTAATTTTGAGATATAGGAATATCACCTACACCGATGACTTCTCCTTTAGTATCCCCTCCATATGCAATGGTTTCCCTTGGTCCTTCCAAATGGAGATAGGATGAGAACATACTCTTTTCTCTCGGTCATATGATGTGTACATCCGCTATCAAGCACCCAACTTGATCCACCGAGGAGTATGCCTACAAAACAATTTAGTTCCTTCTTTTAGGTCCCCAATTTGACTTGGGGCCTTCCACGTTAGTAACCAAAACTTTTGGAACCCACAGAGATCTTTTCACATATATGTTGGACTCATTTCCAACATACGTGGCAACAACTTTACCAACATTGTTGCGTCTCAACACATAGCTAGGAGGTATGTCTCTAGATGCATGGGCTTTGCTTTTGTTGGGACTCAAGTTTCTTCTAGGCACCATTGGATGATTTTCAACCCTGCATACAAGTGTTAGAGGCCCCGGAAACATGCGCTTCGAGTTTTGCTCCTTTTCTTTGTCCTGTCTTTGCGGTCCCCGAACTTCCGAGAATTTTCTCGGAACCTCCGAGTTGGACTGTGCGAGCTGCTCGGGGCTTCCGGACTCGGAACCTCCCGGCTTGGAGGTCGGAACCTCCGGGTCCGGGAGAACAAAATCCAGAACTCTTGAATTCAAGGCATTCTTTTTGTTTGATGATTTTTCTTTCATTTGTCTTGCCACCTTCAATATATCCAAAGCCTGGATTCTTGCTCTTTTCTAACACTTCCCTTTTGGTGAATCTTGGTCTTTTGTTTTCTTCACCCATGCACCCTTTAGCTATGATTGAGTTTAACCTAGCAATTTCTTTCTTTAAAGCTTCCATGTTAGCAAGGTTAGTGGCATAAGATTCAATATCAATATGATAACACCTATCACAACCCTTGCTAGTAGAAGCACTAGAGTTGCCTTTTACCTTCGAGGGATGTGAGGTGCTACTCCAAAGGAGGCTATATTGCTCCTCAAGCTCTTCATTCCTCAACTTGAGAGAATTACATTGAGCTTGAGTGACAATGAAGGTCCTCCTTGAGAGTAGCTATGACACTCTTTGCTTGGTTGATTTCCAAGCGCAAAGTCTCAATCTCACTTCTATCGGAGATAATGGTGTCTTGGATTTTCTCTAGTTCAACTATTAACTTAGCCATAAAATCCCTAGATTGCTCATCCATTTTACGAACAAGTTGGTTAGCTTCTTCATCACTAGTATCATCACTAGAGTCCATTTCCGACTCATCACTAGGTTGAGGAAAGAGTTTTGGGGCAGTTTTTACCTTCTCACCCTTGGCCATGAGACAATGAATGGAAGTGCTCTATTCATCATCGGTCAAATTGTTGAACAATGTTGAGGTGGAGGGAAGCTTCTTGATAGCCACGGTTGCAACTTTCTTCCCTTCCTCTTCACTAGAGCTTTCATCCCCGGAGTTCCATTCATGACCAATGTGGGCTTCACCACCATAGTGTCTTCTCTTGTAATGTGGCTTTTGATCTTTCTTGTAGCTCCCTTTACCCTTGTCATTTCTGTTTTCTTTCTTCTCATTAGGACGATCGGCAATAAAGTGCTCGGTACTTCCACAATTGTAACAAGTTCTCTTTTTCTTGTTAGGAAACTTCCTCTTGGCAAACTTGTACCCTTGCTTCTTCAACCCTCTCTTGTAGGTCTTCATGAACAAGGCCATGTCCCCAATCTCAACATGAGAACCTTCATCTTCATCTTCGCTTGAATCACTTGTGGAGCTCTCTACTTCCACCTTTTTGGACTTTGACTTGAGAGGCTTGGAAGAAGTGGTGTGCTTGGATGAGGAGGAGGGTTTGCTTGACTTGTGAGAGTGGAGAGCCACCTCTTTAACCTTCAAGTTGTTTAACTTAGCCTCCAACTCCCCAATCTTCTTTCTATGTTGAATTTCCTTGTCCATGAGCTCATGTGTGAGAATTCTTCCAAGAACATCATTTGGAGAGAGTTCCTCAAATCTTTTCTTCTCTCTAATCAAGGTGACTAGAGTAGGATTCCTTGGTGCAAAAGCTTCCAACATCACCTTCACAACAAAGTGGTCATCTAGCTCATCACCACCTAGACCTCTTATCTTTCCAACAATGACAATCAACCTATCAAACATCTCTTGTGGCCCCTCTCCATCAAAGATAGTGAATCTATTAAGCTCGGCCATCAATATGTTGATCTTTGATTTCTTGACCTTGTCAACACCCTCATGTGCAATGTGGAGAATGTCCCAAATTTCCTTGGCAATCTCAAGTCCACTAACACGGTTATACTCTTGGGCATTCAAGGCACTAAGGAGTATGCTTGTAGCTTGACCATTCCTTCTAATGTTGCGTCGGTCAATTGGAGTGAGGTTCCTAAAATCTTTGGGATCTTCAAAACCTACACACACAATATTCCACAATTCCAAGCTTAAGCCAATTAAATAAGCTTTCATCATATGCTTCCATTTAGCAAAATTAGTCCCATCGAATTGAGGTAATTTGCCAACGGGTATAGTCACTTCATCCTTGGATTTGACATCCAAAGAATCATAGTTAAAGGATACGCTTTTGTAGTCGTTCTTTGCTTTAGACTTTGACTTTGGCTTGATTGTTCGCTTGGGAATTCTTGTGCCGTAGTACTCATCATCATCATCTCCATTCTCACTAGATGAGGACGACGATGAGGATGATGAGGATGGTGATGGAAATGGTGAAGGTGTTCTTTTTTCTTCTTTTCTTCTCTTCTTTCTTTCTCCTCTTCTTCTTTTCTTGCTTGTCGTCTTCTTTCTTCTTTTCTTCCTCTTCTTCCTTTTTCTTGTTCTCTTTCTTGCTTTTCTTGCTTCCATCTTTTGAGCTTTCCTTCACAGCCTTTTTAAGCTTTTCAAACTTTTCTTGAGTTGATGTATCGCCCACTTCCGAGGCATCACTTTCGGCCCTCGCTTGGTATGTCTTCAAACTTGTTCTTCTTCGTGCTTGTCATCATCACTTGCCATACCCTCACACGGTTAGGTGTTTACGAGGATAACTTTCTCCGATACCAATTGAAAGGATCGAGGCAATGTGGCCTAGAGGGGGGGGGGGGGTGAATAGGCTCGCACACGAATTTAAACTTTTTCGCGAAAACGGTGTCGGACCTCGGAACCTCCGAGATTATTCTCGGAACCTCCGAACGAGGCAACCTCCGAGAATAAACTCGGAACTTCCGACATTTGTTAGAACAGAGCACAAATAACAAGAGCTGCGAGAAACTTGAAGGAAACCGATCTACTAAATTCTAAGAGGTACTTAGGACCTAGCAAGAGGATTTCTAAGCAAAGTACAAGCTAGCAAGGCACCACAAAGTAGATCGGAGCAAACCCTAATAGATCTAGTCAAGCACAAGCATGAACAAGTAAGTAAATGAGAATACGCATGAGACAAAGATTTATCCCGTGGTTCGGCTCGCCACAAAGGCTTGCTTACGTCCACGTTGTTGAGGAGGCCACCAAAGGCTCGGACCACAAAGGTCAACTCCTCTCTCACACCTATCACTTTGGGTAATAGGTGGAGGCTTTCCACTAGAATCACAAGGGGTAATACAAACACCTTGGAGCTTCCACAAATCGGTTTGGAGAGCTTCCAAGAACCTCTATCCGTCTAGGAGCAAGGCTCCAAGAGTAATAGATCCACCAAGCTTGCTAGGGTTCTTCCAAGTGCTCAAGTACCAAGGGAGAAAGGATTGGCTCACTAACTCACTTCAAGAATCCACTCTCAATCAATGCTAGGCAAGGATTTGGAAGAGAGTAGGTTAGGAGTGAATGCAAGGTGAGAGAAACGAAGGTGGAACGGCGTTCGAGCAAGGGGAGGAAGAAGATAACCGTTGGGGGACCGTGGGGTATAAATACCCCCGGATCCGAACGATAACGGCTATATTCCGGAGTTCGGAACCTCCGAGAAAAATCTCGGAACTTCCGACTTTTGAAAACTCTGCATCGTAGCCCGTACGGTCGGAACCTCCGAGAAAATCTTCGGAACCTCCGAACAAAGAATCGACAGAGGCAAAACAAATTACAGGTTACTTCCCTTGGGGTGAGGATTAAGGTTTTGGAAAGATGGATTATGAGCACTTGAAACCACCCTAACTCACCATTAGTATCCCTCTTGATAGTACGGATTGTCCTATACTCAAATTCAAAAGATAAAATAAATAAACTCCTTCAAGTAGCATAGGCAATCTTCTTTGTAACAAGTTGAGGGGTCTCCGATCAATCTTTTGCACCCGTGATAATAACTTTATGCTTTGCACAACAAACTCAAAGGCTCATTAGCTCTTTAATTGTGTGGTCAACATCACCAAAACCCTCATAGGGCTTGATTGCACTTACACTATCAGCCTTTTGGAGTGATTTTCATAGTGTGTCTATCTCCACTTTTCAGCATAGTCGGAGGTCTTGTTTGAGAGGGCTCCGACTCCTTGAAAAAAGGTGGAGCCGGAGCTGAAGTCGCCAGAGCTGGGTTTTGTGGCTCCACCGACTCCACCTTCTCGTAGGCAAAGACGCAGCTCCGCCTCCTCACACAGGGGCAGAGCCAGCCACCAAAGTCACCGATGTCAGCTCTACAAAACACTGATGTCAGCTCCTTGAAAGAACAATGCATATGAGTGATTCTCTACTGATTTTGCTGCAAATCGTCGATGTCAGCTGACATCAATAAGATGGCCCGGCTCTGCCACTGTCCTCATATGCTACAGTATGGAGCTGCTCCACTTTCTAAGTGTTTGGTAAGGCTCCAGCAGGAGCCACCGAAGAAGTCGGAGCTGGAGCCCTGCCAAACAGGTCCTGAGGGTCCATTTGGTAGAGCTTCAAGGGCAGCTTCCGAAGTTGTTTTCGATGAAGCTCTACCAAACGGGTAGACAAAACAACTTCTTTAGAGAAGTGCTTCCGCACCCTCCTCTCTAGAGCGGTTCGGCAGAGGAGGAGCTGCAAAAACACAGCTCCGCCCGCTCCCCCGACACCCCCCGCGCTCCCTTTTCCCCTTTGCCCTCGAGGGAGGGACCCACATGCGGGGCAGAGGAGACCGCCGGTGCACTGCAAGCAAGCAGAGGGCAGCAGCTCAACGGGGTGAAGCAGATGAAGCAAGCGGTGGCCGGTGGGGGCGTCGGAAAGATCGAGGCGCGGTGTAACCGGAACAGAGGAGGCCGGCGGCGCGGTGCAGAGCGCCCGCCGGAGCTTCACGGAGGTGCGGGAGGAGGCGGAGGCGAGGTCCCGGCAAGGGCGGGTGCGGGGAAGAGCGGCGAGAGGGCGGAGGCGAGCGGCGGCGGACGACGACTCGGGCGCGGGGGAGAGCCGATGGCCGACGGCGGCTCGGGCGCGGGGGGGGGGGGGGGGGGGGGCGGTGGGGTGCTAGGCGCAGGGGAGGTGGAGCGCGCCGGTGGGGCGAATGGATAAGGCCCCAAGGGGCATGCAGTGGAGATTATATAGGAAAGAGAAATAAAAGAAAAGAAAAAAGAGAAGGGAAAAAAGGAAGAGGAAAAAAAGAAATCGAAATGAAAAGTGAAGGGTATTATGGTCATTGCACCCTCTTATCCACCTTTTACGGTCAGGAGAAGCTGTTTTGCCAAACGTTTTTCCAAAACAGTTTTAGCTTCATCAGAGAATTTGCTCCACCCACACAACCACAGCATACCATACCAAACGCACCCTGAATGTCACTCAAGTTATCCTTAAAACAGGCACTCTGTTTTGTGAACTTGTTACCCCCTCCATATTGGTATTAAAAGACGTTTTTGACTGTGACACGGTCTTCAAAACATAACTTTGATTTGTTTTTTATAAAAAAGATATTTACTCAAAGATAATATATTCATACTTTTTTCAAGACAATTCTATTAGTATGTTTTCAGACTCAATAACTTAAATCTTTTCCAAAAACATCTTCTGATACCAGCAAGAGCGCAGTATCGATCACTCTCATTACGACCAACGTACCAAACCAATCTCCCATCCCTCCCCGCCAGGTGGGGCCCACATGTCAATCCGCCGCCCCCCTCCCGAGTCTCAATCCGCCGCCCCCCTCCCTCCCACGCGTCGGCGCTCGCCCGCTCCATCCCGACGGCGGCAGTCGCCCGCCCCGCCCCGTCCCGCTCCATCCCGACTGCGCCCGCCGCCTCCTCCTCCCCCCGGCAGATTGCTCGTATGAATGGGGATCCGCCCGGGGGCGGCTTGACCTCGCGTTGGTAAGTGCTACTAGACCCTAGCCCCGCCCGCATGGGATTTCTCGTGGTGTAGGAGTTCGTTTTTTTTCTCCCCCCGCAATCGAATCGGAATACGCCGTTCGTCTCTGTTGAGTTGATTACCCGTATTGCATGGTGTACGTGGTTCTAAAACCCAGTAATAAAATGGCTCTGTCTGGTAGTAGTCTGTTCGTCGACTGGTATTAGTTTACGCAGCCATAGCAATTTTTTGGTGCCCAGGGTACGGGTGGAGTAGTTCACGTCCAGTGATTTTTTTTGGCGCCCGAGCTGTGCACACTACTAGTTGAGGACTGCCGCTCTACTCGAGCTCTGTGAAATCAGGGAGGCAGACTTTAACTCAAATTGGGTCATTGTCAGCGACGATTCCTCATGAGTTTAGAAGCCTGTGCACTGTGGCAGCATCTGCTTATCTGGTGGAAGAAGGGGCTACTTTTCCAACTCCCTAGGGAAACACTGTTAGATGTCGTTACCTGAAATTTTGGACCCAGTACCCAGCCTTCATATGAACTTGTGAGAGAAGATGTCGGGCACTGTGTTTGGGGTGTTGGGTATGTGGGTAGATACAACATGCATGCACTCGTCATTGTTCACTCCCACTCCCAGAAACATGACGCTTCATTCAGTGCCCAAATAGGCAAAGGGCCGAAAACCTGAACCTACTTGCCGCTTGCTTTTGTACTTTGTATAGTATCTTGAACATATATAAGGCCTACTGAGAGCATGCGTAGTGGTTTTGCTGGCCTTCTTGTTGCTAAATATTTCTTCAAGTTTCAGTGGATTGATCTGTTAATCATGTCCACGTGTGAAGATGATTGCCATATTTTTCTTCTGTTACCAAATGCTTACATGAAATTTGAAGTTGCGATTTCAGATGCTAAGCCTTGCAAAATTGTGCTAGTTTTACTCACTAGTTACTAGTAGGAAATATGTGTGGTATCAAAATCCTAAATCCCGGGCTTTCTTTTCTGCTCTATCATACAACGGAAACTTTGCAGTGTTATGTATCTAACAAAAAGCCAACAAAATGTCAATATTGTTTCTATCTTTTTTTTTTAAAAAAAATGCTGCATTTGGCCGGCCACCTTATTTGTTGACGTATGCATTTTATACTCTCATCAGTTCTTTCATCCGTCATGTTCTCACATGTGTATCTCTGTGGTATGTTTCGGTGCACCCATAGGTACTGATTTTGTTTAAGGGGGATGGAATAATTTATTTTCCCTCTTATACCAACACCTAAGCATTGAGTACCCTATTTCAAGTGAAATCATGGCTCGCAAAGGAAATCAAAGCAAAAGTGGATCCAATCATGCTTCGCCTAATTGGCAAAGTACAGCTGACGGTGATGTGCTAAGTACACCAGAAAGGAGCACCATGGATGGTGGAAATCTGAGTTCACATGGTCAAGGCAGATCAAAGGGTTCTGAAGGAAGCAGTGAGAAGAAAGGAAAAGGCAGCAAAAAGAACAGCAGAATCAATAGCATGTCATCGTTGGGAAAACAGCAACAAATGGATACTGATTATGATATAAGCAGTTTAGAAGAGAATGAGCTTCCATCAAGAGGTACTAAAAACAGAAGAGGTAACAAGAAACCCTCAAGGCGTGGTTTTGGCAAAAGTTTTTGGATAGAGCAGACTCAATTGCCTGGATTGGCAGAAAATGTTCTAGAAAAGACCAGGTGCTTGTTTTGCATGGCTTCATCCATTTTTAGAGCTTCCATGATGTATCTAGTGGAACAAAGTAAAAGATCCATCGACAGAAATAGGCCCACAATTGACGCTTACATGGCCATTGTGAACAAAGGGCGTGCCTATCTCTTAAACAAAATTGAGTATGCTTATCCTATAGTTCGGACCTGGATGCTTAATGCTGGAAGGTTGATGTTGCTCTTGTTGTCAGTTTGGTTAGACTGCAATGTGAGGGGTTTTGATTCTTTGCTACGATTGGGGACAAACTCTCTCCTTGCAGTACTTTGGTGCGGCATGCTATCAGTTTTTGCAATGATCGGGATGAAAAAGATGCTCATATGCATGGTATGTTTCAGCTACCCTTTGGCTTTCTGTTCAATGACAATGAAAATCTTTACTAGCTTAGTTTATGATATTTTTCATGGTTGTTGCGCAATGCACCCAACTAGAAATTATATTGGAAAGTCGATAGTTACCTCTGTCATTTTCCACAATACAGTTTTCTCACTGCAGATCAAAATAACACAGCGTTTAACTTTGGTAGTGGCATCTTGCTAGCAAGAATGAACAAGAACCCTGTTTCTTCTTGCAATACTTCGTACATCATACGTTTTCATGCGACTTATGAAAGCTTTTAGCCATAATCATTTGACCTCACAGTCTTGTGATTTCTCTGATATGGTGATATGTGTATGCTTATAATAAATGGACACATGATCTTTCTTAGAATTGCTAACCTGCTCTTACTTAGGTTTCCGCCAACATTTACTTAAGCTTCTCAACTAACTAACTGGCCGTAACACTGTATACTGCTTCTGCAGTAGAGGAACGTATCCATTTCTTTGTTGATGGTCATCATTCCTGAGATGTTAAAAATGAATTTAGTGCCATGCAATATGCATCATTCACAATCAACTGGACAGTACAATGTTCATGTCATCTTGCAGTTTGTGTTCATTTTTTTCATCTCAACTCATACTTTATTCACTGATTACAGTGATTTCGCAATTATGGTCAGTGCTAATATAATTCGAGTTGAAGTCTGGTATATGCTAACTTGCAGTAGTGTTATGTGATTTCTTCTCACTTGCCTTATGATTGTAAATCTGTAAATGTAGTTTCTGTAATTTTTTTCTTAAATGTCCAACATTGCTTTTTTAGTAGGTAAACAATTTTTTTTTGGCTCTTGTCATGGTCTTTCTTGTTCGAATCATGAAATGCTTTGCTCATTGTTCCTTATCATTCTTTTTATCTTCACTACTCTTTATTCAGGTGATTGCTGCTTCTGCAGCTGCCTTCATTGGTCTAGGTTTCGCCATCCTACTTATCTCAGCACTTGCAGTGGTGTTTTTGTGGTTTTATGGAAGCTTTTGGACTACAAGTTCTGTAATAATTCTCGGAGGTCATATTCTACACTTTTCATAATTTATTCGGAATGAAGCTTATTTAAATCATCTGTTGTGAT
Source organism: Cenchrus americanus (assembly GCA_947561735.1). Lineage (NCBI taxonomy): Eukaryota > Viridiplantae > Streptophyta > Magnoliopsida > Poales > Poaceae > Cenchrus > Cenchrus americanus. Next base: position 1,820,882 of record OX387240.1, on the reverse strand, counting down.
ATCCTTTGTTCCTAAAATGCAGGTGTTGTTTTTTTCTTGAAACGTGAACGGATAGCTCTCCTTATTGTCTGTCTATATTCGATGCATTGTGCAAGAAGCTATGTTGGATGGCTTGGATTACTTTTGAGCCTCAACCTATCCTTCTTTTCTAGTGATGTTCTAGTGCAGTTTCTAAAGAACAAAGTAGACAATAAGAAATCTAATGGTTCGTCAAGGAGCTCAGGGCAAAGCTCAGGTGGATCAGGCAACATCTTTGAAGAATTTCAGCCATCAGCAGATAACACCTCACAATCTGGATATGCTCGAGCCTCAGATCGAAACCCTGGTGATCCTTCAACTAGTGGAGCTGAGAAAGAGTTGACGTCTGAAGATGAAGTGGCACGCTTACTGAACTGCACTGACCACTATTCGGCATTAGGTTTCCGTCGATACGAGAACATAGATGTATCATCTCTTAAGAGAGAATACAAGAAAAAGGTGATGCTGAAAGATGAACTGAAGCATATGATTCTATTACACATGTTACCTTTTCAGTTTAAATTGATGTTTTTAAAGCCGTGGCATTATAACCTTTGTTAATGGTGATTACTGATTTTGCAGGCTATGTTAGTCCATCCTGATAAAAATATGGGCAATGATAAAGCAGCTGATGCATTTAAAAAGCTTCAAAATGCTTATGAGGTTCGTGTATATTCCTTATTAAGATAATCATCAATCCAATTATGATGCATCTTTATAAGGTCATGCATATTCATGCGATTCCAACCCACTGCACAGGTTCTTCTTGATTCGTTGAAACGAAAGACATATGATGATGAGTTGAGGAGGGAGGAGCTCCTGAATTACTTCAGGCGGTTTCGGAGTGTTTCTCAAAAGGTCTTGTTAGCTTTCCTTTATGATTTCATAGTGTTTCTCAAAAGGACTTTGAGGTAGTTCAAGTATTAGGCTACCTGCAACTGCTGCTGACCTGAGAAACTGGTCACTTTCACCGGACTGAACTATCCGGATTTTGATAGGTTATGAACTACTTTGGGAGTGTTTACATATTTATGTGTACATTGGGTCAATAGGCAAGTGTGATACATCAATATTCTTGCAAGTAACACATGAGAGGATAAAACTGACCAAGGTCACCTACTGGCTTAGCAAATTGATCTTTGGCTTATTATCTTGGAAATTTGTGGACTTGCAACTCAACCACATTGGTTTCAATCAGCTCTGAACTACTTGTAGTTTTGAAAGCACGGTCCATTAATGTTCCTTAGCAGCCATCAAAGTTGAATTGGTTCATGAATTCTGTAGTAGTGTTATCACTTTCGTTTGTTTGTGGGTGTGTTTATTTGGGAAAGACTTTACTATTAGGTGTCCTCAAAGGATCCTTTAGACAATTGATGGTTTCACTTGGAAGTTGAGGACAGCTTGTTCAATGGTTCTATTATGCAGTTTGAACGGAGGTTTTTGATGTTGGATTAAGAATAATTTTATGGTACATATTAAGGGTCAGTTTTTGGTTGTGCAGTACTTATTTGTTAAGCTGCTATTGAAAGTCAGTTATGAAATCTCCCCTAATTCGTTTATGGTATCAAACTAAGTTGAGATAAGAAATCATGTACAACTAATATTTGTCTCACATGCACTGTGTGATCTAGAAACACTAATGGTTTAATACATCATTTTCATAAACAATTCTATAGAACACAATTTTTACATAATTAGTATGCATTTATACTTTTAGGCTTTAGCAGTTAAAATGGTATTGCATTTGTAATTTCATCAATCTTTATAAAAATATAAATGCTTCACATTAAATGCTTGTGTTTTTCTACTAAGGCCCTCTCACTGAATGAAACGCAAGATAGAAAAATAAGTGAGAGTAAACAAAATGTCTATTTAGAAGGATTGTGGTTCACTTTAGAATTACGTACTGGTGTGTGTTGCATGGAACTCTAATGTTATAATTTACTATCTTTTGAGTATCCTGTTTCTTTCTTGGTCTAATTCATTATAGTTCTGATCGGTGTGATTTCTCTGATTCTACTAGAATGGAAGGAATGGTACTTTTCAACATGGGTTCAGCCCTTCCGAAGGTGTTGATGAAGATCCTTTTGGTCTTTCAAGAAGAATAGCCTGCAAAAAGTGTGGCGACTTCCATATTTGGATTTATACGAGAAGAGCTAAACCTCAAGCTAGGTGGTGTCAGGTGCTTTTTTTTTTCATGTGATAATGAGTGATTTGTAATGCAGTGCTACCAGTACTTGTCTTAAAATGACTACAATATTTTTTTTGGGAATCAACCAAAATACTTTTTATGTTGCAGGATTGCAAAGATTTTCATCAAGCTAAAGATGGTGATGGATGGGTTGAACAGTCCTTTCAACCTGTTCTATTTGGCATGCTGCAGAAGGTATATGCCAAACTATTCCAACCTTTAATTTGTTTTGTTTAAAAAACTTTAGATTTCTTTCAGGAAATAAAAATGTTGTATTCATGTTGTACCGTTTTAGAGCAGTTGTACATACAGAACATAGGACCTAGACATCACTAAGTTGTGACTGACATGGTATAATGTATAACGTTTTGCAGCCAGATTTACCTCGTGCGTATGTTTGCGCAGAAAGCTACATATTTGATGTCACTGAGTGGTTCAACTGTCAGGTGATTCAGATTTTCTTCAATGAAAATGCATGTGTTCATTAATATTTTACAAATTCTTGCTGGTTCTGCACTATGCTATCTTATTGTACTTTCATTTTAGCAAGTACTGCTCACACTGTACTCTTGAATAACCCATGCATCTAATAACAGTAACTAATAAAGAGAGTAGTTACCTGGTTTTAGAAGGATATATTTGTTAGCGTTGTGATAGTCAATACAACGATATCTTGATAGTATAAGTTCTAGTTGTAATAAAGAAGCCACTAGAGAGCGCATCATTAGCATTACCATCTGATCTGAAAATCTAAATCCAATGAACATAAACTTACCAAAAGAAACACTTAAAAAAGCATATATCTTTTTTTGGGAATAAAAAAAACATATATCTAGAACCTGCCATGTACCTCTTAAGGAATCTGAAAGGGCATGCTTGATTTAGTAAAACAATTTCTATAACAAAGTTTAGGCATTTCTAGTTCTAGTCAGAGCAAATTGTAATTATATATGTTTTCTCAAAATTGTGAGCAAGCAGTGGAAGTAATGGGTACACGAGTTGATATATGAATGTCTGATTTCTCCAGGGAATGAGATGCCCAGCAAACACACACAAGCCCAGCTTTCATGTCAATTCCAGCATGGCAAAGCAGAATAGTGGCAAGGGAAGCACCTCGGCACAGAGGGGTGGTAAGGTCCCGAATGGCGCAAACATGGATGGAGGACTTAACGAGGAAGAGTTCTTTGAGTGGTTACAGAATGCGGTCAATTCTGGCATGTTTGAAAGTTCATCGGGCGCACAAGGCGAACCAACCTCTCCTGGTAGTGGAAGCAATGCAAAGGGTAGCAGTAGTAATAACAGTGGTAGTAGGAGGAAAAAGAAGGGAAAGAAACAGTGGTAAGTGAAGCGAAGCAGGTTAGATTTTGCGATCACTACTCGGGTAGAGGAAAAGGGAAACAGAATAAACGTCTGATTATGCGAACAAATGTAACTCTCCAAAATTGTCCCGACTCCATGGTTGGGAACCCTGTGATGTCATTGAACATCGCTGGTTGAACATGGGAGTGTTGGCAGGTGCTAATATGTCGTCCTGGCCATTGGGAACCTGCCTGTGACCTGTCGCCAAAAAGGCTATGATTGAAATGCAAAATTTATGTAGATAGTATGTTAAGATTATAGCAGTTAGCAGGTGATGTAGCATGAGCTCTATCACACTCTAGTCCCTCAGTATAATAGTAGTGCTGTTCTGCTGAAGTGTTACTGGGATCAGAAGCAGCACATCGACAAGGACACAAAAAGACCAGTCTGATTTTTTCTGCAACGTCGTGATCAGGATGCCGCGGGCATCAATTGCTTTGCTCTGCTTGCTCCGGCATTTAAATAGGTCAGAACTGGGAAGTGGTTAGGCGTTGCTGGCTGTGATTAGCCTGATGAATTGCCTACAGCAATATCTGGTTGCGACAAGCCATCGAAGGACTATCCTGGCCTGGGTCTTCGCAGTCGACAGTGAGTCCTTTCGCGGGCAGCTTCCAAATGTCTAATGATTCATAGCCATCGCAATAATGACATTTTTCGTGTCTCAGGGCCCCTTTGGCAGGGCTTCGGCTGCGGCTAAAACAGCTGTGGCTAAGTAAAATAGCTTTTTGTGAAGCTGAAGCCATTTTGTAAAGTGTTTGGCAAAATGGCTGTGGTTGTGGCTTCTATGTCACATGTGGTTGGGGCCCTTTGGCAGGGCTTTTCCAAGTGCTTCTCCACTGGCTTCTACAGAAGCCCTGCCAAACCCCTAACAAAAAAAGAACGGCTTCCAAGCTGAAGCCATGGAGAAACCATTTTGCAATTTGTACTACGGATGTGAAGCCAAAAATAGTGGCTTCCCGCGGCTTCTTCCCCACATATGACATAGAAGCCACAACCACAGCCATTTTGCCAAACACTTTACAAAATAGCTTCAGCTTCACCAAAGAGGCCATTTTACTAGAGTAGCCACAACCACAGCCGTTTTAGGCGCAGCCGAAGCCCTGCCAAAGGGGCCCGAAGCCGCGGGAAGCCATTATTTTTGGCTTCACCTCCATAGTACAAATTGCAAAATGGCTTATCCATGACTTCAGCTTGGAAGCCGTTTTTTTGTTAGGGGTTTGGCAGGGCTTCTGCAGAAGCCAGTGTAGAAGCACTTGGAAAAGCCCTGCCAAAAGGGTCCCTTAACACTTGATCACAGGGGACAGGTGTGCAGACGCCCCATGCGCTGCCAAACTCCCAAACAAGGCAGGCAGTGCGCAGTATTTGAATTCAAAACGATGTAAAGCTTACTACATCTCTATGAATTCCATCGTTACATTTCACACACACACACACGTGACTTCTGCAATACACTACCTTGAGTATACACGGAGTATCACAGTGATTTGATGCAATCTCTTTGCTGAAAGCCTTCGCTGAGGATGCCTGCAATGCAATCACACTACTACTGGTGGGTGGTTGGTAGTACAAGCGGTTTTCCTCTTGCCGCCGTGATCGACGTCGACGATGCCTTCGTTGCCGGCGAGCATCAGGTACTTGTCCCTCCTCGTCAGCCCCGTGCACGTGTACCCCAGCGCCTCCGCGATCCGCCGCTGCACCTCGTTGGCCACGGCGCGCGCCGCCTCCGGGCCTCCGCCGCCGCCGCCGCAATCGACGGTGTCCAAGAACTGCACGACGTAGGCCGGCACCGGGTTCATGAGCAGGAAAAACGGGTCCAGCGCCTTCCACCCCCCCGCCGTCGTGCCGTGGAACATGCCCACCTCCGAGTGCAGCGCCACCGGCGTCACGTCGGCGCCGAGCTCCGCGAACAGCGGGCTGAACCGCAGCAGGAACGGCTCGCGGCAGGTCGTGCCCTCGGGGCAGACAACCAGCCCGCCGCCGCCGCCGCCGCCGCCGCGGGACAGCTTCTCCTGCATGGCGGCGCGGTCCGCCGCGCGGTCGCGGGTGAGGCGGAAGGTGGGGATCGGCGACAGGACCTCCGAGAGGCGGCTGATGCTGTAGGTGGCCGCGGCGAGGTCGGCGCGCCCGGCGGCGGCGGCCACGTAGAGCGGGTCGAGCAGGGAGCGGTGGTTGCAGGCGAAGAGGTTGTTGTCCGCCGCGGCGGGGGCGTTGTTGGCGATGACGCGGCTGTGCATGCCGAGGGCGGCGAGGAGGGGCACGGAGAGGGAGAACGGGAGGAGGATGAAGGAGGCGATGCGGGCGACGGCGAGCGCCGCGCCCAGCGGCAGCCACACGAGCATTGCCAGTGTTGCGGCGGGCGTCGGCCGGAACGCGATGCGGCCGTCGTGGAAGATGAGCGGCCTCGGGTAACGCCGCCGCGGGAGCGCGTGCCACCGCCGCCGCGCCGACTCGGTAGGCACGTATACCTCCTGCACGTGTGTGTTCATCATGCATGCATGCATGTATGCATCAGTGTGCAGCTATACAGTGAAAACAAATGGCACAAGAAAATCCAGTAATATGTTTTAAAGTGAGAATTTGCACACCTGACATAACACTACATATTCCGTAGAATCAATTTCAAATTAAAAAAACAATTGCATAGAACTGGTTTTAATTAACCGTGAGCTAGCTATTGGCGCCCACCAAAATGTTGCGCCAAATTTACTCTTGTATATGTGCTTCATTCAAGTCACCAAGATGAGCACTCCCTCGATCATACATGTTCTAGTGTTGGGCCAAATTTATTTTACTCGCATCACTTCAATGCTTCAAAAGATGATGATGTTTTTATCCAAAAAAAAAACAACAACAAAAAAGATGATGATGCATGATGCCCACTGCACGCCCCAAAACAGTAATACTAAATATCACCGAACAGTGAACTCTAACATATGGGCAACAATTCTAGTAGAACAAAGATGGACACTTCTGAATTCTGATAGTGCATGGGGATGATGCATCACTATCACCAAATGTTTGTCAGCAAAGTTTCAAGTGCTTATCATTAAGCTGACTATTCATACACATGACAACATACACATATATGCATGCATTTACCAAGGTGACGATCAAGGATTTATGATGCAACATGGACGTCTACCGACCAACGATCATTTGTAAACAGTAGTGGTGAGTTTTTTTCCCCCTGTTGACAACTACTAATAATCAATAACGATCATCGGTACTACGTTCCGGGGTCATGCAATTAAATCACCAACTGTTTGATGCATCTCTCGGAGACAGAGACGAGCATGTACTATACATAAACCCTGCTTTTTCTATTTGCGGCCAAACAGCTTTGAAAATGACAAATCGAATCTACATTTACATCATCGACAAGTACTACCACCACAAACATATAGTACGTGCCACCGAATTAAATATAATTAATATACCAAATTTCGAATTGGATCGTTTTCACGAGTCAATTTTTGATGGTAATACGAAATTTTCGTGTGTTCATGGCGATAACAAACGATAAGTTGAGAGGTGTGTGGAAACCTTGCAATGCTTTTGGAAGAGGTGGGCGAACGATGACGACGACCCAAGCCCACCAACGCCAACAACCACGTCACCACCACCACCACCACCACCTTTCTCCGCTGCGCTTGCGCAGGCGATCACCTTCTCCACGTCCAGCCCTCGCGCGCGCAGCACCTCGCTCTCACCCTGCATCACGCCCAGGTAGCGGCACCGGAACTCCCTCATCTCCGGCGCCACGACGGCGTCGACGCCGAGGTACTCTTTCAGGAACGGCTCCACCACCGCCCGCGGCAGCACGGCGCTCACGCACACGCACCGCCGCCGGCCGGCGACCGCGGCGTCGAACACCTCGGCGCTCACGTCCTCCAGGAGCAGCCTGGGAAGCGCCGCCCTGCCGGCGCGGAGCAGCGCGTCCGTCCTCAGCCCGAGGAAGCTCACGGCGGCCATGGCCCTAACCGCGACGTCGACGCCGCCGCCGCGGCGGCCGAGCACGAGCAGGCGCAGGGCGGGGTACAGCAGGAGGAGGACGAGGGCCCTGAGGAGGCCGCCGGCCTCCAGCGCAACGAGCATGAAGTACGGGAAGGCGGAGGGGGACCTGAGCAGGCCGCCCTCGACCATGCACACGGACGCGCCGCCGCCGCCGCTCCCCGCCGGGGCGGCTGGGAGCGCGTCCAGCGTCGCCGCCGCCACGACGTGCCCATCCGGATTCCCATGCGGAGGCGGCTGCGCGCGGATGACGAGGGAGTTGAGCCTCCTGATGAGGGCCCTGTTGAGCTGGGAGAGGGACTTGGCGAAGGCCTTGGACATGGCTGTCCTGTGGGCTGTGGCCGCAGGGGAGCTAGCTATCTTGAGCGCGCGACAATGGCAGTAGGCCGGTTTGGCAGGCTGCTCTCTGCTATGGAGCAGTGGATCCACATCCACATATGCTTATATATATATATAAACTTACATCTGTGGCCACTATTGCCTAGCTTTCTTCAATAGCTGAAAGCTAGACACCATGCTAACTAGGGAGTAAGGTTTTTTTTAATCATATATGCAAGTATATTGAACTCAACACGAACCAAACGGAAGGGAGTGTGAGTGTACATCGTCGACTATTCACGCACAGTAGCAGACTTAATGGGGTTTATTAGTTAATTAAATACGCGCATGACCTTCTTGCTATCTTACAATAGAAGCAATTAGCGTGTGACATTGGGGGTGTTTGAATCCATGAGCTATTTTTTTAGCCTACCCCTTTCTAGCCTAAATAGCTCAAATAGCAACCAAACACGTGGGCTACTTTAGAGCTATTTGCAACTAGCTCACCCAAAATAATTATCCCCAAAATACATGCTAATTGGGCTATTTTTTCTAAGGGCAAGGGAGAGAGGGGTAAGAGAGGGGAGGGGGAGGTCAAATAGCTCAAATAGCTTTTAGATCCAAACAACTCAAGAGCTATTTTCTTAGGCTAAACTTTAACCCTCAAAATAACTCTAGGCTATTTCTCCAAACACACCCAATTGTTATGGCTGTAGCTACTACAGTGTGTAGGGACTGACTGTGTTTGCTTGCACAAAAGAAGAAGAAGAAAATAGAGATGAGACGGTACCATTTCTATGCATGGTTACCGTGCGATTTTAATTGGTACCAGGGTTCACGGAACCGGTGGGAACCGGACAGGTTCGGCCGGTTCCCGGTGGAACCGGTCCGGTTCCCACCCTAAAACCGTGCCTGCAATTTAGACACCTCGGTGAACCGGCCGGTTCGACCGGTAAACCGGACCGTTTTTTTCCTTTTCGGAAACCGGCCGGTTCACGGTATAATTAACCCTGATTGGTACTACGAAAGAAAAGAGTACAAAGTATTTAACCAACAACTAGTAACCACCACCAGCAACTAACAACCGCGAGTAGTAGTGACCATCATCGTCATCGATCAACAATGAAAACGGAGGAAGCGGCATGCATGAAAACGGAGGAAGCCTAGAAGTGAAATCAGTTACCGTGTGACTACATGCAATGCAACAAGGGAAATGCTATGCGACAATTAAAAGCCAACAATGATTTTTTTGGTCCATCACACATTCACGGCGGGTGGCCCAGCTATTGCTAGTGGACCTTAAATCATCCAGCAACTGCCTGGCATATGTGCTTAAGGCCGAAAGAATGCGCGAGAAGGATCGACCATGCAGAGAGAGAGAGAGGGGGTAGCTAGCTAGCCTGTGCCCTGTGGCAAGTAGTGCAGTAAAAGCTGTCCTACAAGGCTACAATGACATGTTCTGCTCCCTCCGTCCCAAAAATAAATGCAATTCTAGGATTTGAATTTTGTCCCACAAAGAATGCAACTTTGACCGACTCATCACAAAAGACAAGATGCTCTGGAAGCTTCTCACACAAAAAGACAAGCTAATATCCAGACCATTCTCATAAAAGACAGGGGAAGTTTGGTCGTTTCACACCTCACATTGGTTTGCGTGCCGAGTCCTAGAATTGCATTTATTTTGGGACGGAGGGAGCAGTACGAAACAATGTGGTACTCTGCCCCGGCCACGGTTTGAATCCTCTCGGGGCGAATTTGTGGTAGGAGGGTTGTGCGCCTTGGTGCTCCTCGTCACTCCCACGTCAAAAGTCAAAACATACTCCCCTGTGCTGTGGTGCCGTTGTGTACGGGTGGGATAGAGGTTCCATAATTTTCTCAACCTATGTGAGAAAGTCTTTTTTTTTTAATACAATACCGTAAGGGTGGTCTTACTCCTTAGGGGTCAAGTTTTTTTAAATAGTAGGAGTAAGTTCTTCTTTATTAGCTTTGAAAATTTGCAAAAGGAATATCGGAATAGTATACATGGAAACAACAACTGCAACCACACAGAGGTAGAAAAAAGTAGTCTTGTACTAAGTAGCTTCAAATAAAAGCAACCTTCTTTTGTCACATCCATCTCTCCCCCTCCACACAACATTAAAGGAAAAATAAACATCATGTGACATTACTTCCCTTGTTGAAGCGAATCTGACCTTGCATCCTTTTGATTTCAAAAAAACTGAAGACCCTTACACTTTGCAATTTTGGACTAAAAATTTATCCAAGAAAAATTTTATTTTCCAAATATTTAAACTTGACACGCATATATCGTTGAATTTGTAATCGAATGCACTCCCGATGATTACAAATTTATAAATAAAATAAATGAATGACTAAAGTTTAATTTAGAAGACCATCATGTCATATCATATCACAGTCTTTATAAACATCACGGTGGTCCCCCAGACGAGCACGCATGTGGATGTGCAGCGCGCGCGCGCCTCATAAATCGGGAGGAGACTCGATCGGGATGGCCGTCGGCCGCCGTGTTGCGTTGCGTCCATCCCATTCCAACGGGAAGGCGGCTAGGTGGAGGAGGCCTTCCTTTTCCGAGCTCCAGCCAGTCCCCAATTCCTCGCCGGCCTGCAGCGAAGACAGAAAGGGGAAGAGATCCATGACTAATCACCGTCCGATAAGCCTAATTTTAATTTCGACTAGGATCTGTGCAACATCGTCAACGACCTCAATACATTGGGTATCTGCTGAATTCAGAATTCCGGAGCAGCCCTGCAACAGATAATACTAATAGTATATGCACTGTCTGAGATGACTCTAGAGTGCACTACAGGAAGAGGACTGGCATTTATTTATTCTCGGGATCATCATCATCATCATGTACAATCAACGTGCGCAGGAATGCCATTGCCGCCCGCCCGCCCGCCCGCCTACAACTTGAGTATGGCCGCGCCGCTCGACGGCTTCGACGCGAACACGTACAGGCCCAGATCGCCCTGCTGGATCACTCCCCGGTCGATCCTTGATTTGTAGTACTTCTCCTGCGCAAAACACAGGTAAACAGACGATACCAACCATGTTCATTAGTGTTACGACACGGTGGTAGACGAAATGAACGGAGTCTGCGTGCATTATGGCCGCGCAGAGCAAATCCTAATCCCTAATGCGTTCCTTGCAGCGACTTTGATTTGCCGTAGATTTTGCCCGGGCTACACATATGTACGCGTCATGTGCTTGCTGGCAGCCTAGACAGAGTTCCCGCTACAGTATACGGAATTTGGATAGATGGTGAATTCAACTTGCCTTTAAATTGAGAATGAACTGCGGGACGATGGGCTCCTTGACTAGAGCGACAGCACAACCACCCCACCCAGCTCCTGTGAGACGTGCTCCCAGTGCTCCGTGATCTCTACATACTTTCACAAGCTCCTCCAACTCAGGGCAGCTGGCAGAGAGGAATATATCAGTAATAAGCTAATAAATAAAGTATCGGAAAACCTTGTCCATGTTCACTCAAAATTGTGTATTTGTTTCTTTGAAAACCTTGTTCACGACACAACAAGTGCTTAAGCCTGCCACTGGGGAGGGTATGGACAAATCCACTCTTGTTCATACCCAAATCCAAATAATTATTATCCACTTCTTACCCTCACCATTCCCACTCATACCCAATGGATAACTAGTTTTGTACTAGATTCTATACATACCCAATCGATTATTTGCACCCTCCCCACACCCTACCCTCCCCATTTCTTCAATGGATAATTATTTTCTACCCATACCCTCCCCATTTGAAGTGGGTGTGGATTTGAATATGGACAATGGATAAAAACAACAGGCATACAAGTGCTGACACAGACCAGTTAATATAGTAGAAAAATCGCCATGGGCAACTTCAGATAGTTATGGTCACAGCTATTCTTAGGTTAAGCAGTACACTGAAAATATACCTGCATTCATATAGCACACTGCAGCTATAATGGCTTTCATTCATAAGATCACCAAGTTTCTTAAGCTTATCTTCATCACTGCACACAAACAATGAAGTGTTAGCCTGTCAGCAGAAGAAGAATGTTTGTACCAAACACGCATTTGTTAGGGACCAACTCCGGCAGTGAACGCACCTGAGTTTTGACGAGACGGTATCCCTGAAGGCATAAACCCTCCTTGCTTCAGAGTAGACATGACTGGCACGCTGAAATTAGCATAGCATCACCACACAGTACAATTAGTAACTGTGCAGCAAGCTTCAATTCAAAGTTTGCTAAACTGATAAACAAGTCCTCTGATCATGTGCAATAGATGTTATAAACAAAAACATGTATGTGTTTGGTCACAAGGCCAAACGTGGCATAGCAGAACTTGGATGGCTACACTACAAGACAAATTATAAGGGCAAGAAATATCAACCTGAAATAGCTTGTAGTGCTTTGCAGCTTTTATAACATCCAGGGAGGTTTGAGAACTCTTGAAGACAGATGTCAGGCTTTCACCTGTGATTTTCTCAATTTCTTCCGCTGTATATGGCTCCTCATGCAGAAGTTTCTGCAATGTTGCATAACAACATGAGTACATTGTGAGACTTGAAAAGTATCCTCACTACTACTATTGGCAAAGCATTGATCTTTTCAAACAAGAAGAAAAACGAATGTCTTATCCTTATCCAACACCAAAGCAAGATAAATAACCAGTGGCTCACTGGTGATTAACATTGCAGGAAAGGAAAATCTAGCAACGAGAGTCTGTTGCCGCCAAAAACATGGCCCAATCAAACACGTAGTATATATAATAGTGTACTCATTCATTCCAGATGCACCAAGCTTAAGCTTAATTTGCACTACTCAGAAAACAAAGGAAAGTTGCAGAAGTGGAAAAAACTAAAAGGCTCCAGAATCCACGATTAGCCAGCACCAAGTGACCAACTGTATCCCAGATGTTGAGATGCCTAGATGATTACCAGTAGCTCATCATGCAAAAGATTTGGTGCTGGTTGATTGGCCTTTGAGCTCATAAAACATCATTTTTGTATAACAAATATAACGAAACATTGTTTTTTTAACAAATCTCATCAAACATTGTTTCTTTATTCTTTTCTCTTAATGTGATGATGCAGAATCTCCATGCGTGTTCTCAAGAAATATATTGGCAGAACTGGATGCTAAAATCTCAAAAGAACAAATTAGCACTGCAAATCCCTCTTCCAGAATAAAAAGGAAAAAAAGAAAACATGGGCTCTTCCAAATTTGTTAACAAAAATGTGCACCTTTACAGCTACTCCAGGATCCGATGAACCTTCTTTCCCGGCGAAAGAAACACATAGCCCTTCAACATCTGAGAGGGTTGTAACAGAAGAGACAGCTTTTTTGGTATCCATCCCTAGATTGATGGCAAGAACAATCTGAAAAGTGCAAGGGAGAGACATCAGCTTGATATATGGAAATGACAAGGAATGACCAACCAGCACCATGCTGCGAGTTACAATAAGTGATATTTCCTTACAAGCTAAATTAGCAAATGCAACATTACTTGTGTGATAGTTTAATAAAAAGAGGTCTCTGGCAATACTTCAGTATTATTAAAAAAGATATATATAGTTTCAACAGAAAAGATATGAATCATTTCAATATAAGACAAGGTACAGTAACAAAAAGGTGTATGAGATTGTTCAGTGATTTTTTTCTCGAACAATTGTTCAGCGATTTTCAGGCAAGCTCATCACCAAACTAAATAGTCACTTACTGCTGCTAAGCGACACTCAACCACACGGTTGTTATAGTTTGTTGCTGCTGTCTCTGCTTTCTTGGACTCCGCCAAACAATGGGCGATCACAAATGTACCACCTCGAGGTAGTTGGACATCAGTTGCATGGATTGGATTAAAATCTATCAATTCAGCGAATCCAGGTTTGGCCATGATTGATATAGCCTGCAAAAATAGAATGAACTATTAAATGCGAACAAGATCAATTGTATTGGCACAGCTTAGAAAGAATATAATGAAAACCCTTAAGTATTTCAACAAGAAAATTCTGGATTGTATCACCTGATCCATGCCTCCAGACTGTGTTCCAATGTGGCGCTCAGATAGACACGTGAATTGAGCAACTTCTTTCTGCATGATTTGAATATAGTAAGTACTATGAATAGGATTTTCCATGGTAAACTTCCATAAAAAAGCTAATTGGGTGAGCATTCATCTGATTGCCAATCTCACTAAGCTACTATGAATCAGCATTGGCTGAAAGCATCACTGATTTTTGTCTGCTAAAGAAAACCTTTTGTAGTTCAATAAATAAATAAATACTGTCCATCCAATTTCCACTTGACAACTGATGTAAGGGAAACAAGGCGCTCACTACTGCTGCATCCACCACTTATATTGCCATTCAACACACAATGAACTTGATTCTTGCCAATCACAAAATTAATTATTTTGCAGAAACTAGTACCTTTGGAAAGTTTTTCTCAAGGACTCCCATGATAGCAATTGTTGCCGAACAGACAAATGCTGCAGAGCTTGACAGACCGGATCCTGCACAAGATCAGCAACAGCCAGCTTTGGATACTGTGCATCATATGAAAAGAAGGAAACTAGTTTTGAAAGCAAAGCACTGAATTGGACCTTGAGGAACTGTGCCATCAACAACAACATCAAGCGCGACAGGTTTGCCCAGATCTATCCCTTTTGATCTGCAGTATTCATATACGCCCTTGTATCTGTAGATTGTGAATTTTAAGTGAGTATGGACATATGATATGATCACCTTTTGCTATCAAAATAATTGGTAACCAACAAAAATCCATCAAACACCCAGGTTTCTGCGGCGCTAATTCATAATTGTAACTTACCCGCACATGAAGTAGTGCCCCCATTTGTGGTTTTTTATGTCAATTTCCTGCGGGAGAAACAAAACAATTACTGTTGTTAACATTACGACCAAGTGATATTGCAGAAACTAGGCACGAAAAGGTGTGTCATGTTTTGCACGGCAGGCAGCGCAGAAACAGCAGATGTAAATGCAATTTTTATTCAAAAAAAAGGAAAATGCACTTGGGCGCACAGCAGAAGGTCTAGGAAATTGAACAAGCAAGCACATTGGCATTTGCCGCACAGAAAGAAATTTGCATTTACTAGTTCACTGTTGGCGCTACGGGGTCCACTGCTCCTCCCACCGCACGACGCTAAAACAGGGGAACGCACTGCCAGTACACAAGGAGGGTCCACAGTTCAGTGACCCGCGTGGATCCCAAATTTATAAAGTTCATTCACGGGCAAGGAACCGAATCGACCCAGGTCCCGCATCACGGGCTTTTTGTTGGGATATGCTAGATAATCGGAAGTAATCTAACCACCGCAGCGTAGAGATAGAACAAGATCCCCGTGCTCCACCTACCTCCCTCTCTCTCCCTCCGCCGAGCAATTAAACGCAGATTCATTCGACGCACGGCTTTAGAATACTCACCTAAACATTCCCTGATAGCAACCTGATGCCCCCAATGGCCCAATCACAGCCAAATTTTAAACCCAATCGCTTCGCATCCCCACCCCCCGCAAATTGCATCACCGGTCCCGGCGGATCGCACCGGAAGGAGCCGAACAGGGCAGGGCAAGGCAGAGCAGAGCAGAGCAGACTCCTACCTTGTCAGGGTCGGCCGGGTAGACGCAGACGGGGTACTTGTCGTCGACGTTGGAGACCCGCACCTGGCCGCCGTCAGACTTCCGGATCGCGACGATCATGTCCTGGCGGATGGCCATGGGCAGCACGGAGTAGCCCTCGTAGTCGATGTGCTCCCCGATGAGGTTAACCCTCCCTGCAAACCAACCACCACCGCTCAAACGCTCGCGCACTGACACGCACGCCGAGACCCTGGAGCACCACACAACCCCTGGCCCCTGGGACTGGGAGGAGGAGGAGGAGGAGCAGCAGCAGCAGCAGGCAGCACCGACCTGGGGAGCGGGCGAAGAGCGCGGGGCGGGCGCCGTAGGCGGCCTGGAAGCGGTCCCCGAGGCGGGCGAAGCGGAGCCGCGCCTCGTCGAGCTGGGAGCCCTCCCCGCCGTAGACCGGCTCCAGCGAGGAGAGCGTCGGCACGAGCTCGGCCTCCCCGGAAGGCAGCAGCTGCGCCATGGACCTCGGTGGGGGGGGCGGGTGGTCGTCGGCGTCACCCTTGTGCGGCCGGCGTGGTCGTCTCGTCTCTAGTAGTATCCGTGTTGTATGGCGTGACTGCAACGATTGACTGCGACTTGACGGTACCCCTCCCTTCTTTCTACTAGTAGTTTCCGTTTTATACGCGACGCGACCTCCCCCCGCACCGTAGCACTCTACCGGGCCCACCGGTCAGTGGCACCGTCCGTCGCGTGCTCGGATCGGACGCGGTGACAGACGTGGATGGACGTCGGGGGAGGTGGCCATGTGGCACTAGCGTCGGCCAGTGTCCACGTCGGATTTCTGGAGCTATCAGGTGATGATCATCTCTCAGCTTTTTCTTGTTTATCCACTGTTATCCGGTCCTAATTTTGTTTTCGAAAAAAAAGGGTAAAATTCATAAAAAAAGAAAAAAGGTAACTTGAACTCTGCTTCTCATTTAGTAGTCATTTTTTACACACGGTTTCCCCACGTAAATATACTCCTTTTCACAAATTTAAGTGTGCGTTCGGTTCATGTTCCTGGCCTTAAACTACATATATCAAGTTCCACTTGGCAGTCGAAAATGCACTAACCGTACAATTGCTAGTTGAGAAAAAAATGTTTAGGGGATAGTACTATATACCATCACTTTTTGGTTGGTACTATGGTGATAAACATAGTCTTTGGTTTGTTACGAGAAGAAAATCTTCTTGGTTGATTCTGGTCATTGGTTCTTGATTCGCTCGGCAGAAAAAATCTTTTTGTTAGTGGTGATAAAGCGAAATGAAACAGCTGCATGCACATATACTATAGTAGAAAAAAGGTGGTCATCGCGCTCCGCCACGTGTTGGTGCTCTACTTTAGAATTTAACGACTTTGAAGCAGCTTTACCCTCGACCCACTTGGTCAATGGCGTGATGATGCGTCGCAACGACATCGACATCTAATAAGATGATTAACTAAATCTACTGGAGGAGTACTTGATTAATAAGCATCTCAAAGTGTGGCACTACACCACACAGTTGGACGGGGAAAACAAAGCCTAGCCAGGGCGACCCAAGGTAAAGGTTGGTATAATTTGTTCCCGCTAGCTCTATTTTAGCCTCAAATCACGGATTGTTTCGCAAGCCATGTAGGTATTATTAGGGGGGGCACGCGACAAAGTTGCTGTAACAGAGCCAAGGATGGGTTAATTTAGTCAAATCCTCGACGGGCCATCATCAAACCGGGACAGGGAGAGAAATGCTCCCGTTGTTGAACCTTTCGGTTGTTTTCTCCGAACTATCATCGCACCTAACCGGCCCAAATAATCGCAAAGTCAACGCACGCGTCACGTGGACTTGCGGTTGCGTCACCTAAAGTCGTAAACGTAGTACTCGCTCGGTTCCCTGTAGAAGTTGTTTCGACAAGTTTTAAGTCAAACATTGAGAATATAAATCATGCGTAACTTTTAAGTCGTTGAGTTTGAAAATGTGATGTAAACAGTTTTGTCTTGAAAATTACTTTGTTAAGGATATACATATATGACTTTTCAATAAAGATTTTTATAGAAAGAAAAAGTCGAAGTTGTGCTTTGGTGACCGTGTCGCTGTCTTAAACCACTTCTAATATGGAACTGGAGGGAGTACAGTATTAACCTAGAATTATCGAATCAGGATCCGTTATAATTTATTTTTCTCCGAACAAGATCCATTATAATTTATAGTACAAACATTTGCTGGCCAGCTAAGATTCAAAGTCTAGTTGAGTTGACCACAACCAAAAGAATGGATGAACTGGCTAGCCTCGGAGAGTCAGCCGTTGCAGTGTTGGGTCTCGGAAAACATCTTTTACCACCTTTTTTACTCGAATATGGGATACATATGGAATCGGATAACACTTTTTGCCGCATTTTTACTCGAATACGGATTCGAATGTTCCCCGAATACGAATACAAAACGGATGTCTCGAATTCGGAAACGCATTCGAATATCTACTCGATTCGAAAGACAACATTTACCAATTTTCTTTATTGGAAATTTAACAATACGAAATAATGTAAAGACTAAAATATTAGTACATAACAGAGATAGCTCATTAAGAACATCACATTCATCCACATTTATTTTAATAATTAATCATATAATATATAAAACTATTAATAAATGCATTTTAAATATATATACACAATTATCAAATAAATAATAAAAAATACATGAAAAATATTTTCATCGATACATAAATAAACTACGGTAATTAGCATTAAACTTTATATTATGTATTTATATTATTAAAAAATGATATTAGTCATTAAATTTAAAAATATCTTTTAAATTGTTTTATAGATGCAATATTTTTAAAATTAAAATTAATGTCATAATCATTAGTTATGGATATAATTTGTTTCAATTATACACTATCATTATTAGTATTCCATCGGACATAATTTGTCATCAGTTATAGACATAACTTACAATTTTATACAGTTGAATACGGATAGTGTCGGATATTGTCGAATACGCATGAAATCAGATAAAGAAAAAAATCGAAAAAAACGAATTCAGATGTATCCACATTTAAATTTGAATACGGATACGGATATCTATATTTATGTTTTAGCGGATACGGATAATTCGGGTTCCATTTCCAGTTTCCATCCCCAGCTGCGGGCATGCACAGGCTGCAACGTGTGGCCGTGGAGCAGTGGTCGGCTGGTCGCCGGCGCAGGAACCCTCCTGGCTGCATGGTGCATTGGTGGCTTGGTGCCCCTGGGATCTGCCAGGTTCTATGAAGTCTGCCACCGTCGCTGGGTTGGGCGGGGTTCATCACCGGTGTGGAGGCTAGCGAGGACGGCGGCCTCCGCGTGCTCGTGCACCGGTCTCCTCCAAACGCTGCACCCAACGGCGTTTTTGCTCATCATCAGCCTATTCGTATCATCAGCCTATTCGTTTGGAATGGTACCATATGGTAGTCTTTGGTTTGTTATGAGAAAAATGTCTTCACTTGGTTTATTTCGATTTGATGGCTTTGGTTTGTTCTGTACCATTGGTGGCTGATAAGCCAAGCGAACAGGGCGAGTATTACTATTTTATTATAGTCAACTAACGGTCTCCTTAAGCTTACTTACAGAGCACTGCTGGATACACGGATAAACCAAACTTTAAAATAGAACGTGTGCAGTAACTTTGCCTCCTGCAACTTTTCATTCCCAACAACCGAAGAAACTCACTCGCATTTCTGGGCTCTCGTGACCTCCCAAACTGGGAGAGCGCCGTCGTCACTCACAGCACACCCATCGACCCGCTTGCTGGTGTTCGCTATGGCAACCATGAAACTCTCGTTCTGCAGAGTGTACAGGTACATTGCCCGTTCATCCTGATCGTTTATCAGCAGAAAACTTGAGTGAGAACGGAGCCAAGCACTTGCATTTACCCATGCTATGACATGTGATGTTATGCAAAACAAAATTTGGTGCTGAGAGTTTGTACCTCAGGGAGTTCCAGATACTCATCAGGGGATATCTGGAGGAACTCGACGGCCGTTTGCCCGACACACCAAGCGAAGACCTTTGCACTGTCGTCTGCAATGGTCAAGTGCAGCTGAAAGCCATGCGCGCATCCACTACTGAAGGCACCACCCTTGCAAAAAGAACATTGAAGTTCGCCGGAGTTTTCATTCACAACACAGCCACAAATGTTGTGGAATAACAGCACCTTTAAGCTGTTGCAATCGATGTGGTCTAGACGAACACGGCATATCTAAACATAAAGGCATCAGAAAAAATACATGTGTTAGCAACTCAAAAGAAATTTGGTCACAATTGAAGAATAATGGACTTCTTAGGAACAGTAATAAAACAGATTGTGACTTTTTTAGCCTTCTACTGTAATTCTAGCATGTTAAAGGTGATCAGATAGTTTTCTTTTTCTAAAATGTTGCCAACAGTTTTATCTAGATGTCAGCTCAATTAAACTTGAAAATCTATAGAAGAGTCTTCACAACTTGAAAAACTTACATGTGTTCTGTTTGTCAAACGGGGAAGATCTGATAAGGGTGCTAAATTATGCAGGCACGATGAATTCAGCAGTGCTGGCAGCAAGCTTAAGTTAACAAACAGAGACCCTGGCTCCTTTTCACGCCATGAGATTTCAAGGCTATTAACCAAAAGTTAGCCACCGACCAGAACTTTGCACACATTGGGGCATACAGCAGAAGATAAAAGAATATGCTGCTTACATGTTTGTTGAACTCATGGTGCAACTCAAACCGGAAATGTACACCATATGCCCAACTCCTACTCTACCTAATGACCTGCACAGGAACAGACATTTATAAGCTGTACAGAATTCAAATGCATAGTGGTATAAAGTTCGGTTGTCATAGTAAACAATGTCAAAATAACATGTATCTGAAAAATTGTGAGGAATGATGGAATATAGATAACAAAGACAGTATAATGCTTATCGATGCACAAACCCACATACTTTTGAAAGAATGACAGCAACAGCCAACAACCTATCAGACGGATGTAGCAAAATATAGCATCGGCAATCAGATATCAAGTAATCTTTGACTGTGATTATAAAAACACATCATTACAAAATATCTTATTTAGATATCAAAAGAAACTTCTAATCAGAGCATTCAGCTCACATCAATTTTTTCTTCACAACATCCGTGCCTATGCACAGGCAACAGGGGGTAATCACATGGCTTGTTGGAAATCAAAATTGATTGTGTATGTAAACCTTTTAAACAATCAATTTTCAGAAAAGCAGAGACTGGATAACTTTTCTCCCAATCATCACATCATACTGATCATATATGCATAAGCAGTTCGATAGTGTCAAGTATCCTAAGGACTTATTAGGGTAGAGGAGTACTGAAGTGGAATGGGAGGGATTGGAGGGGAAGTTAGTTCATTATCAACTCAATCCCCTTCGTTCCACTTCAATACTCTTCTATCCAAACAAACCCTAAGTGTACTTAGTTCAACATATGTAGACCAGCCTTTGGAAATCTAAGATCTCACAGTTAAACTCATCCAAGGAGCTAGTGCATATCTGCTTAACCATTGTAAAAAATCGTCATTATCTTGCAAACAAAGGCCTAACGAATTAGCTTAACAGACATTTGATTTATCAGGAAAATAGGCATACAATTTAAAAGATAGAGCATGGATGGGAAAGAGGTATCAGAAGTGTGGATTATACAATGTCCTTTGTCAGATCTGTATCTGAATTTCTATTGTTCATACACAAGAAAAACACGGATGCATGTGAATGGCGCAAAATGATGATAGAAGCGCTCGATCCACTCGTCCAGACGTCCATCCCTGTGCTCTCAATAAGAGGTGTCGTCGTCCTCCACCCGCCGGCAGCGAAGCCCCTTCACATCCTTCTTCCAGAACACATCTTCATCGTCATGGCTGCTGCAAACATCAGCTTCTTCTGCAACTTCGCGCCTACCTCGTTGGCATGCTTCCTTCAAAGCACGACTCACCTTCTTCCTGACCATCTGCGATCTCGATCGGAGGTGCAACGCAGCCATCACTGGCACCACCTTCTTGATTTTTCTTGCCAGTGTCATCACAGATGGTGGCGGTGGTACAGGTACGTCGAGCTGACGGCCGATAACGTACCCGAATGGAAGCTTTCGCACAATCTTCACAGGCGAGGCTGGGGGTCGGCGTTCGATGCTCCCAGTAGGGAAGATGGGTGGTGGGCTGAGGCGAAATGATGAGGGTTCCGAGTCATCGACTTCTGTAGAGGAGCGCAGTTCAGAGCTCTTCGCGGACACGAACGTGGTCTCGGAATCGCTCATCTCCTCACAGCTTCCATCCTTGTTGGTGGGCTCCTTCTTGGCACCCCAAGAGAGCGACCTCAAAGCTTGGGAGATGCGTCGCCGGTGCTTCAAGGGCAGGAGTAGCTTCGTTACCTTCTTGTCCATCTTCTTGCGGGATTCCTCCTCACTGCTTGGCGCCATGGCGGAGTGATGAGAGCCATCGTCAGAGCTTTCGATGGGTTGGACACACGCAGGGGACGAGAAGGTGCGTATCCAGAGAGACCTCTGCATCCTTTCTTGCTCTGTGGGAAGAACTCGTGACAGTGGGATGGGACGAGATGCAATAGTGTTCCGTAAAGGTTATATAAACATGGATGGAGAAGATAGACACAATACTGCAGATTTAAATAGATAGACTCTATCTTAGTATCTGGTGGATATGTGGAATTAAAAAAAGAAGCAAGATTTGATTTTCGGTCAGGATATGTTAATTGATAAAGCCTGGCATTTATTTGGGTCCAAAATAGTTGTGCCTGATATGGCATAAAGATATTGGGAAATATTCCATAGTAAATGATATCCATTTGGAGAAGATATGTACAGATGATGGCGTGTCCCCTAATATATAATGTTATAAAGAGTAATATTATGCATTTAATGCCAAATATCTGAAAGAGTTGAAGTGATCCTACTCATCATAAACAAATATATACACATGACTTTCAGTACCTCTGACAAATGCATATAATTTTCGACTTAAATCGTCAAACAAATACCTGTCTTCCTTGTTGATGCCACTGAGTGCATGCCAAAAAACCGAATAATGACTACATCCAAATATTTTATGGCTGTGCTTTTTTGGAAATATTTGAAGTAAAATGCAAGAATTTATTTTTGAAATAAAAAGAATGGAGTCCAGTGTCGATCTGATTTTGATACATATAGATGTCAAAAAGATATTATTTTTATTTTTAGAACATTATTTGCCATATTAAAAAGAAATCGTGTGCTTGTCATGTGCTGTTCCTCTGAGAAATGGATGTGGAAATTGATTGCATTTCTGTAAATATATAACATAGAATAAATGTGCATATGAGGTAGGAGATTGCACAGCAAGCAATCGAGAAGATACAGAAACGAGTACAACTCAAATATAAAGCGCAATCAAACAGAAACTTTGGCACCATGCATCGACCAGTGTGCAGCCAGTAAGGCACAACGAATTAGCTCAAACAAACATTTGATTTATCAGTCAAATAGACATACACTTTTAAAAGATAGAAAATGGACGGTGAAAAAAAATAGGCCATCACTTAAGTACAGAAGGTTTTACTTTACCAGGGTCCAATAAAGATAAGCTTCATCAGAACAACTCCTGTTGTGTCTTCTAGCTCTAAATAAAATGTAGTCCCAGACGCGCTTGCTTTGCAAACACTAGTTATGGTACCAAAAAGACAGACTCCCACCATTTTATCATGAAGATCACTTACATGCACCTAAAAGGTTAAGCATGTTATACGACATGAAAGCAATTATCATCACAAGTTTAATATAACAAAAAACAGTGCAGAAAGCGTGATAGAACAGGTAATTGTTCTCTAGAAATAAGTTACCAGGAACATAAAAAGGCAACGCCATATTGATGATAGTGAAATATTTGCATGTTCATGCTGAGGAGCTTATGGTATCAATGCTCAAAAATGTGATCAAAGGGATGAGAAAGTGGCCACCACCGCTTAGTGATAAGAAGAAAGTGAATGCATGGTGAACAAAGCGCAGTTTATATTCAGAAAGAATTATCCCAAACTATTCATATTATGATGTAACAGCTAATAAAAGATTAATACTTGAAACTCAGCAGTATGTTAAGCTGAACACGATACTATCACAAGCAGACCAGTTTAAATAAGTAGTTAATACAGCTTTAAGGATCAGCAGAATCCTTAAAATAATGGTTGGCGAAATCTATTTTCCAAAAGATGTTTAAATGAACGAAGGTCAAGTTACATACTCGAAATGGATATTTGCTGAAGTCGACTGAACCATGCAAATCACGTGGTAATGTTACTTG
The DNA here is from genome assembly GCA_947561735.1 of Cenchrus americanus. NCBI lineage: Eukaryota > Viridiplantae > Streptophyta > Magnoliopsida > Poales > Poaceae > Cenchrus > Cenchrus americanus. The sequence goes on along the minus strand of OX387240.1, from coordinate 1,797,032 downwards.
TGAAGCTACATTATCAGTTGGGACACATGATAGCCGAGGTCCTTGGCTCTTTATTTGAGTAGGTGTAAAAGGCACCTAGCACAGACGTTACATGTTGATCAATAGGAATTATGGAGAATGACACCAAGGAATTCCAAAAGAACTATCAAGACATTCCTACAACTACAGACCTGTTCTTCTTGTTGAGCAATTGGCACCACATAAACCTGTGTTGCACTGCCATATTCAAGGCACAGTTCCTGAGACTCCTCATGATCATTGTCTACAAAATTTGCGATGAAAGGCCTATCCAGAGCAAGCATGCTCCCTACACTGAAAAAAATGTTTAGCTTACTGTACTCTGAAATATTTGGCAATCCTTAGAAGGGGTGGAATGAACCTGAAAAGATTTGCAAGTAAAACTTGCTCTCCCCATAAAATAAATTTCATCTTTGCATCATCATTGTCTACAAGAACAATCTGCTTTCGTTCTGTACATCTAAAAGGTTCCAAGGGCTCAATCTTCTCAATCCTGCAAGAAAAGGCGGTGAAACTCTATCCAACAAAGTAGTAGACTACTAAACCCCAGAACCCCACATGTTTATCAGCAAACCAACAGAACTTTATATCCAAGTGCAATAGTATATTTGCCACAGTCAAATATTTCAAAAGGCAAAAGAAAAGGATTGTATCAAGATTTTCCAAACCTAACAGCATAGTAAATGAGGAAAGTAATTGCAAATTTGTGGAAACAAGAAACTTAAACTGACGAAAATATCCTGCTTGTATGTATAACAACAATGCAGAAATATCTACTGATACTGATACTCATTTTGCAAATTTTACCTTGCATAAAATGAGTATTGAACATCATTTCTGCCTTCCTCTAGAATCATGGATGAGAATGAGTAGGTGCAAAACTGTGCAGCAAGTAACATGGCGTCTTCATCTTGGTCCTGCATAATACAAATGTGTGTGAACTAAAACAAAGTTTACTGTCCACTACAGATGCCTTATTTGATCTCTAACAGCCAAAGGTGAAATTATTTGTCTACAGCATGTATATATTTTTGATGAAAAGAAACAGGTATAACATTGCAAGCCAGTATTCTTTTAAGAAGCAAGGGGTTTAGAATTTACAGTGACACCTAAAATATATAGAGGAAGCAATTTTGATATTTTTCATTAAATTATTTATGTTCCAATTGTGGGCTTGTGCGGGTCAAATATGTAATTAATGCAAAGGAACTTAATAAGTAACGAATTGCAAGTAAAATATGTTCCCTGAGCATTGCTGCTTTATACACGTATGCATTCAATGGATACCTCATCGAGTAATATCACCATGTACTCTGTGGGCAAAATACGAGCATGGCCTGATCCCTCCATGGCTGTGCGAAGACAACATCCTGTGAGCATAACTTCTCGACCCTTCTTCAACATACCATACTGTGTTATGTGGTCATAGTACCTGAAATAACATTTATGTTGGAACAAGAACTTGTGTAAGTATTCCAAGTACCAAGAGTAATATGAAAAGGGAAATAAACAAAATTCTCCCATGAATCTATTCCAAAAAAAAAGACATTACTAAATTACTGATTGATCATTTGGTGGGACATAGCACCCACTATTAGGGGTGTAAAATGAGTAATCAAAAGTCTGTAAGTCAGAAAGATCTGTACTGTCCTAAATTGGAAAATTAGATATTATACTCATCTGAGGGCAATGCACAATTCGTTGAGTGCTTGGATTCTTATAGCTCAATTACCGTTGCAGAATTGATCCACTGAATTTGCTGATGCATTCTTTACTGATTTATACATCAGTTAAAACAAAAATGAACATAACTAAGCAATATGTAGTCAGATCTACCTTCGGTGTAAATATAGGTCGATAGTGGATGCGCTCCACGTGTCTCCCAAGGTAAGCATGTATATGTTTGTACCTAGAAGAATGACACACGACTAAGGGTTGAGAAAATCCAGATCACTGGTAATGCATAAAAAATGAGTTAATTGTAAGCAAGTTTGATCGTGAATTATGTACGATTTGATGGGTTGATAAAACCAAATGAATAGAAATTTGGCAGTTAGGCGGCAGCCATCCAGTTTAATAGAAACCTCTGCGACGCTCCATTTTGCAACTAACCAAGAAATGCGCAGACAAGTATATTTTATACATAGCATAGAGGTATAGCACGAGTGTACAAGCATACCAGGAAGGGTGAACACATCTATGACGACAGCTTCAAGGACACTCTTGGGAGAAAGGAAGTTCTTCTCATGGATAGAATCGATTGTGACAGTATTAGGAAGCCTCCTCCTCTTATTCCTCGCGTTTATAAGTTTGGACAGCTCGACCTTCCTCTTTGAGGTTAGGGATTTACGTTGTTCTGTCCAAGACTGCCAAGAGAAGCGAAATGTTAGCTCCTGTCCATTAATTTCCATTTCCACTACAGGAAAACAGAGAAGAGGTAGGTATCGGTTGAATGGCAGAGGATCATATTTAATCAGAATATACAGTTGCTCTGGCAGTACCAAAAGCCACGGAAACAGAAAAATGCTTCCCACATTTGACTTTTGCTTCAAATTTCGAACCAAGCACAGAGCATAATCAAGCAAACACCGTAACAGCCTAAGCAAATGGATGCATACTGAGACTGCAGCCTCGACTTACAAGCATAAGTTGTGATGAAGAGATTCAGTTACCAGTACCACAGTAAGCAAACTCATCGAACAACTTACAGAAATGACTTAGTTCCCGCCGCACAACGGCGCAGCAAATCGAGTCAAGCGAACCTGGAAGAGGTCGGAGAGGACGATGGCGGCGGTGACGCCGCTGGAGTAGGCGCAGCACGACTTGAGCACCTGCGCCACCGCCCACCCCCACGGCGGCCGCGCGGGCGCCGGCCCGTCCCCCGGTGACTCGTAGCCGTCGGCGTCCCCGTCGCCGCCGGACGAGGAGAGCATGGAGACGGCATACTCCACGAACTCCAGGAATGCGCCCCCATCGGCGGAGACCGCGGGGGCGGGATCCATTGAACCCTAGCTCGGGAGGAAGTGGGGGGCGGGAAGGGAGAGAGTTGAAGCGCAGCGACGAGAGAGAGAGAGAGCGCGGGAAACGTTTGTTTGGCTTCGCTCGCGGCGGCCGCCTGAGATGCTGCTGATAGCCTCCTGATTTTGTCCGGCATTGACTCGTACGCACGATAAACGTCTCAATTCTCAACAGTATTGTCCGGCATTTCAATGTTCAAGAAGGAAAACGGAGAATTGTGCAGATATTCACTTGCAAAGAACTCACACCAGCCGTCAACTTCGAATTACAACGGTCAGCTTGGAACGCGATTTTTTGGAATTTCCAGAGGCCAAAGAGTGATTATCAGATCGACCATAGTCATACTCGAGGACGTCATCGCATCCGTGAATCGTCGACGAGGCAAACACCATTGGAGGTACAGGTCACAGATCAGTGACAGGGAATACCAACTCCGAAGCATGGGCTAAGCAATTTTTTCAGATGGTGGCTGTGGTCTGTGGAGTACTACAACCTTGTCGCTGTCAGAAACGTCATGAGCTATGGTTAAACAAGCTTATATAATTCGTACATACAGGAAGAACTACACGATGAATCAATCAGAAGTTACAGGATCCTTTATAACCTTCCCTCGAACTCTAGTCATATATCTCCAAAACTGAAGAGAATCCACATTTTATCCGACATAATTTAAGAGGGAAAACTGGCAATTTAGCGATTTTTGTTGATTTTATGTGCAAAAATGAAAAACAAAAGGAAAACTGCCGCTGGAGGTTGTGTGCTTTTCACAACCAGTTGACCGCATGTCATTGTACTCTGGATCTTGCTGCTGATAGGTGCTGTCAATAATCTAGAGCGCATCTGATGGAGAGGGGTTGTCCTTGAGCAGCGCCTTTCACTAATTGGTCATAATTTATAAATAAGACTATGGCAGTAATGTCATCATGGAAATGCCTGCGGACCTTCTTGTCGATCTTTGTAAGGTCCGAGTAACGCATCTCACGCTTCCGTGCCGCTTCTTGAAGAGCAGCTTTGATCAGTCTTCTTGCACTTCCCTGCATAAAGAAAAATGTGGCAATTATAGTAAGAGCAACTCTGGTTAGGAAAATGAAAGTAACTGAATTGTAAAAAAAAAGTAACTGTATGTGTAAGCACATTTTTTTATCTGTTTAAGCAACAGCCAGCCAGCCAGTGCAATCAAAGGCGTCCTTGCATCAGTGTAAGAATTAAACTTCTATTGCATAAGGGGTAACCTGTATACTAGCATGTCAAATTGTCGACTGTATGCAATCAAGGCAACTCGGTATTTTGAGTTCAAAAAAAGGCAACTCGGTATTTCAGTGCACCCAGCACTAATATTCTGCCATGGCCTTCATAGTGAAATCATGAGCCATCAGAGGCAGCAGACCAAACAAACAAAAAACTAACAACATGAGAAAATGGACCTTAAGTCATGGTCCTGCATCCCTATAACTTCAAAAACAACTCAAAATGATATTACTTCCATGCAGGTAGAGCATTTTATGATGGTGTGGTTGATCTAAATAATCATGCACACAATTTGCATCATCGTACAATAACTATCATGACCTCAGTTTCCCTGATGCTTTTATGATGGTGTGGTTGATCTAAATAATCATGCACACAATTTGCATCATCGTACAATAACTATCATGACCTCAGTTTCCCTGATGTGTTACTGGTGGGTAGTATACACCTTTGACAAGGGTAACTTTTTACCCATACCTGATATCAAATGATTTATATAAGTGGGGAAAACACGATCAGGCTCTTAAAAGCAATATGATGATCCTAGCCGCAAAGCAATCAAGGGCATAACTGCTCACTGGGACAAGTGTTGCTAGCATGTGACCCTAGGGTGCAGAACTGTGGTGATTGGATACAGGTTGCGCACCAGCAAAACATCCAGAATGAATTAATTGTTAGTGAACTACAGAATTTCATAGTGATGCTGACAAAATGGTACATCCTAGATTTTAATGCAGCAAAGTTATATTCTCCTTTGCTTATATAAGCAAGTGTAATTCCACAAGAAGTGGAAACCATCACATGCTGAATTGATTACAATAACTGATAATTACAGCCAACAGTTAGTCCCATGGGCTTTATAAATAGGTTCATCAAGTGTTTAGCAACAGTTCCATCCTAGTGCCGCTGATTTTCTACTGCAAACCAAAACTTTTGGTACAGTAAAATTGTTGCTACCATGTGGAAAACAGAAAACTGCATAGGACAGATTGCAGCTTTTAGTCTTAATATATATAGTTCTGATGTTAATTGTTTTGGACATGAACCATTTAAGGATTGTTTATTAAAATAGAAGGTCATCAGCGGAAGGCCGGATAAACAAATCAAGAAAATTCCATAAACAAGTTTGAGTGATTGAAACTGGAAAATCAGAATCTTACAGCACGTTGATGACTGTGAACAATCTCGACGGCATCCTGATTACTCAGATGTTCCCACAAACCATCCGACGCGAATATGATGAAACTGTCACTTGGTTGAAGAGTGCGGGAGATGATGGATGGATCAGCACTCAGTAGTGGCTTGGTGAATGGTTCAGAAAGCCTGAACTTGGGTTTGATCCGCTCTGTGTTATACTTTGCATGTTTCAGGTACACGTCACCGATTGATCTCGACACCTGCATCACCCGCCGCATAAGCACAGGATGTACCAAGGCTCCAGATTCATGAACGGAGACAAAGCAAGGGATTCAGATAAGACTGACCTGTATGATGCCCCTCACTCTCCAGACCCCATGCTTGAGGGCAACAATCTGCGGATCATCCGGGTGCTGAGCCATGAGCTCCTGCCTGACGGCCTCCTGGTTGGCATTGTGCTCACTGCACAACTGCTCCGCGGCAATCTGCCCGGTGCGGCCCACCTTCTTCCCGAGAACAGCCCGGGAGTCGCCGAGGTTAGCGACGAAGAGGGTCCTGTTGTGCACGACACCGACGAGGCAGCACGTCCCGGCCGTGGCGATGTCCGGCTGGGCCTCCCACAGGCGCGACACGAGCGCGAGGAAGCCTTCCTCCGTAGCCAGGAAGGCCTCCCTGATGGCGTCCGCGGTCACGCCCCCGGGGCCGGAGGACGCCTCTGCGCGCAGATCAAACATGGACTAGAATCTCTCACGCCATCCGCTCCGTCCGGGGGGCAACGAAGGTGGAGGTGGGGGGTTGCATTCGGGTCGGGGTTTACCTCGGAGGTTGGGGAAGAGGTGGTCGCAGGCGAAGCGGGCGGCGTCGGGGCCGCCGTGGCCGTCGAAGACGCCGACGACGGTGCCGAGGGGCGGGACGGACTCGAGGCGGCACTGGTCCTCGAGCACCTGGTTGGCCTGGGCGACGGCGACGGAGACCTCGCCAGCGTGGCAGCGCGCGAGGTCACGCCACCAGAGGAGGCCGTCGCGGCCCTCAGAGTCTTCCCCCGAGGAGGCGGAACCGGGGGCCGGTGAGGTGGGCCAGACCCCGCCGCACCCGGAGAGGAGCTTGAGGAGCGGTCCCAGCATGCTCCAGCCACATCGCCGACCGGGGCGTCCCCGAGGCGGCGGGCGGGCGGGGGCGGCTGCGGAGGCGGAGGCGGGCGGGTTCGGTGGGGGGACGATGGCGAAGGCGTCGTGTGCCGGGGAGAGAGGTCGCAATCGGCCGCCGCGTACGAGAAGAATGGGAGAGAGGGGGGGAATGGAATTGGGGGAGACGAGACGAGCCGAGCCGAGCCGAGCCGTGTCGGGTTCGGTGCGACGCGGTGCGCGCCTCCCCCCTCTCGCTTCGGTTCGGTGTGGTGGTGCTGCGACGATTTTTTTATTGTTTCTTCTTTCCGTGCGTGCTTTAAAGTATAGTATAGTATATGCAAGCCGCCGCCGGCACGCCAAAAAAAAGCGTATCGTGCGGTCAGCGCGGTGTGCCGCTGTTTGCGCACCTACGTGCTCGCAGTCGCAGACGTGCGCCCCCGCGCGTGTGTTTGTTTGTTCCTGTGGTGGTGGTGGAGCACACTGCACACCCACATTCCTTCCTCAAAGATTTTCGATTCGGCCAGGGAGATTCTTGTCGACGTGTGCTCTCATCCAGTTCCAATTAAGGCTTGACCGCAGCGGTAGACTCTAAAATTCACCCTGTAAAACAATATTTGGAGGCTCCTCCAAAATATTCTACCCTCTAAATTTCTTTCCACTGCAACAGTACCCTCTAAACCCCACCCTCCAAAGGAATATTCTCCTTAAAAAAATTGCATCCTCCTCTTCCTCTTCCCATCCGTGCCCCGCCCGCAGGGACAGGGGCCGCCGTCGCCGCTCTGCCGCCTGGACTCGGAGTTGACCATCGTGATGTCCTCGACGCGCACGTCGCGGATCCCGCCGGACATCTCGCTTCCAAGCGCGATGGCGGCGCTCGTCGGCGACACGCACGTCAGCCGGCGAACCACGATGTGCTCGCTGGGCTCGTCCCGGCCGCTCTTGATGGCAACGCAGTCGTCGCTGGAGACGACGTAGCAGTACTCGACACAGATGTGGGAGCACAAGTCCGGGTTGATGTCGTCCGTGTTGGGGGACCGTGTTGGCGCCAGGATCGTCACGCCCCGCACCACGATGTTGCTGCTGTACACTGGGTGGATGTTCCACGCCCGCGAGTTGAGCGCGTGCTCCGGCGAGGGAGCTCCTTCCCCGGCGGCCCCGACGAGGACTGCGGCGGCGAGGAGCTCATCCGTCGGCCTCCTCCTTCCCCGTCCTTCTCCCTACTGCACCCGACGTCTCCTCCCGGCCGGGCCGCGCCGCCGGCCGTGTTCGCCTGGCCGGGTGCACGGGCCGCCGGATCCTGGTGGACGTCGACCTCCGCCTCCGCGAATCACGTGCGTAGCAAGGCGACCTCATTCCTGGCGGCCTCCTGAGCTCTCTCCGCCGAAGCTCATCCCGACCGCTGGCTGCCTCCAGGCTGGGGGGAGGAAGGCGGAGGACGCGCGACGGCGACGGCAAGGAGGCAGCATACTTGGGTGCGGCGAGGGGAATTGGGAGGCGGGAGGCGGAGGACGCGGCGCGGCGGGGGAGGTTCGAGGGGAGCTCCGGTTCGAATGGGGCGTCGCGAGTCGAGGGAGAAGCAACAGAAAAAAAGGCCGCTGCGATTTGGAGGAGGAGTCGGGCGCCCCCGAGATTTGCCGGCTCAACTCAGGATCCTGTATGCTAGGGGTTCGGTTACAGGATGCCGCTGCAGACCATCCAGGAGCTTGCACCCGCTAAAATTACCGGTCCAGGGTGGTTTCCATGCCACCGTTGCAGTCAGCCTAAGGGGGCGTTGTGGATCATCCACCACATTATATACTTTGAATTCTTTTGATTTTTTTAAACAAAAAAGAATGTTCAGAATACTATATTAGTTCGTTCGGTTTTTTTTTTGACTTAGGCCTCATTCGTTTCCACGGGATCAATTCCGATCGGAATGGATAAATACAAGAAGAAAATCATCATAGTTACTATAAGGGATCCTGATTTATTCCGGGTCGAAAATTAATTTGCTCATGATAGGTACGTACACCAAAAGGCTCGGAATCAATCCACTAGTCAAGAGGTGTGGAACCAATCCGGCTCTACGGTCTCTTGTTCTACCTATTATGATTGGTAAATTAATTTTTGATCCGGAATAAATCTGAGTCCATATGATAATGTTCTTCATACATTTATTATTCTGGCCGGATTGAATCCCACAGAAGCGAACAAGCCCTTAACCATGATACATCCTTTTTGCAATCATTTACTTGATTGGCTACTCATTCTTTTAGTTTATGATATTATTAGTAGTAAAGTTGTATACAAAAGTTGCACGGATCGTTGTATCTTTGAATTGCCCACAAAATGCTATGAAGAGTACAAGTCATATTATCACCGTTCGGTTGGTTTGGTGGTGATGTAGTCTTGTTTGTTACGAGAGGCAATCTTCTTGTTGATTCTTAGTGGGCAGTTTGTTGTGAGAGAAAATCTTCTTGGTGGTGATAATAAGCCAAGCGAACAGGGTGTATGTTATGATGAAGACATCTACCATAACTGATTCTTAACTAATATTTCTCGGTAATCCAATCACATTTTCCCTCACTCTTCTGTGTGCGGATATCTATTCCTTCTTATTTTCCTCACTTTTCTGTGTGCTGATATGATATCCATTCCTTCTTTAGAAAAAAAAATGGCGTAAAACATGAAACCACCCGCTTGTTTTTCTTGAAGATACAAGACCCACCAAGGAAGAGAAATGCGTAACACTTCGTTGATATCAAGGGGTGTGATGCTTACGAAGAAAGGATAGGAGGTGAGAAAACTACATCATTGCAAGTGTAAGACAGAACCTACATGATCAAACAAATGCATAAAATTTGGAGAATTCTAACTCAGCTGTTGATAGTTTTCTTTCATTTTCGCAAAAAAATAGTCTTCTTTAAAAAAAGACAGTTTTTATTTGAAACGCATTTTTTTTTCAAGCGGAACGAACGATAGGGAGTTTTGGCATCGGCGCATCGCAGCGTTCTCTCGCCCTTCTTCAGTCGGATCGCACGAATCTTAAGGCCACGGCCATCTCGCCAGCTCGTGTATCGGAGAAAGGAGATCCGAACTAGGGTTTTAGAAGGCGAGCGAATAGAGTAAGCTACGGCGATGGGTGCGGCGGGCGACGAGAAGGCGGCGGCGGCGGCAGCGGCGGGGGGCGCCGCCGCGGAGGGCGATGCGGCGGCGAACTCAAAGGACCTCCAGCAGCAGAGCAAGGCGCTCGATAAGCTCACCGACCACGTCGAGGACCGGCAGCTCGACTCCTCCCGAGTCCAATCCGTATGTCACCTCCAAAATCACCCAACTCCCCTACCATTCGTTCCGTTAGTTGCATCTCTAGTGATTGGTGATTTGTTCGTTCACTAGCAAGCAATTAGAGTGACGGGCTGGGGGATTTGGGCCTTATTGTGGAATCATCACGAGTAAATGGTAGCAGAATATTGCTTTCAGGGGGGGGGGGGGGGGGGGGGCATGGCACGTTCCAGCTTAAGTTCTGCAAGCAAATGTCCTGAATCCTGTTATAGTTAGCTCCTATGTAAATAAAATTGCTTGAATCCCGATCCATCAACTAAACCACTTTACTGAGTAGAAATTCAGTGCCAAATCTCTTACAAGTACTACTGATATTGCAACCCTGAATTGATTATCACCACCGCCAGGACACTGACTTCACATTTGCTCATTGTGAAGTATATATCCCTCAATCTCTGAAGGTTGCTTGTACCAGGATGCACTTTAGGATGTTTGCGTATCTATCTGTGCTAACCTTTCTCTTTATGTTTCTGGAGATATATATGTATCTAAATTAGCAACCGTCAAGGTCCGGTTATGTTTAGTTTAACCACAAGAGATATTTGTAAGCTAATCTTATTATAGTTTGCGATAGTTTTGTCTGCTACAATCAGTTGCAAGCTAATATTACTGAGCTGAATATAGGTTGTGATAATTTTGTCTGCTTCGATTGATTATGATATTCACTTATCTACCACCTGGTAGAGTTGGTGTGGTCACTCCCATCCATTTCTTGTCTATTAAATTTATGTAGGCTGGCTAATTAAAAGTAGCAACAGTTAGTCAGTCACGAAAATATTTTCATTATATATGCATTCACAGTTTCTTATGAACAGTTGTGTAATGAACTAAATAAAAAAAAGGTCCCTAGCAGACTTCAGTATGTCCAAAATGATATACATTAGTCTCCTTACTTACAAAGGAGTATGCTACTTGAGGGGGAAAAAGGAATAACACTTCAAGTGGCTTTGAAGATGTCTTTTCTTGGACAACATTTTGATTCACCACTGAGTCTTATCCGCCCACTGTAATGATCTTGAAGGGATTATATATGTGTGGAAATGTTTCTGGCACAATAAACATGCTTTTATGAAAAATCAATACTGAAGTTGCAGATATAATCAAGAAAGCAGAAGTAGTCATAGAGAAATGTTGTGTCTGATTCAACTATGTTTTAAATAGAATGTGTTGGTGTGTTTTCTTTACATGTTTTTGCTTGTGTTGCAGGCCATGGCAGCACTTGCTTCATCCAAAGAGGCTGACTGGAATGCAATGAGGCTGAGGTTAGCTAACATATTTACAACTGTTATTAGTCTCCTGGTTGGCTAACATTTCCACAGCTGTTATTAGTCTCCATTCAAATTTCTGATACCTTCCCCTCCGTATCTTCTGTTATGCTTGCACTTTTTTGCGGTGTTAGGTACTGTTTGTATACTATAGTACAAAATGAAAATAAAGCTCGCAGAATCTATATCGAGTTAAATGACCAAAACTTGCATGGAAATTGAAATTGGAAACTAAGTATAATCGGAATACTATGCTAATTTGTGTTCATTAGGAAGCCATCGTTGAAGCCCAGGAAAAGAACAACTCAATGATTGTAGTCTTAAATTTGCACTAGCCACTAGGTTTTGCAGTATGCTTTTTGAGTATTGACACTTTAATTTCTGGTCACTCTGGATATTATTTCTTTGAATGAAATGAAATGAACTTCCATCTGAAATGTACATAATAAGCAGAGGTTAATTAATCTTCTCTATTGGGAGATAAATTGATATATTCTGCTTTCCTGAAACCGAAAGTGTATGCAGCATTTTTTTAACATAAATTCCATGGATTTACTCATCGTCAGGGAGAAAGAATTGGCTGCTGTCAAGATCAACCCTACTGATGTTGAAATTATTGCCAACGAACTTGAGGTGCCCATCCTAAACTTTGATTAACAAATAAATGTTTTGTTGTTCGAAAAAGCCCGCTCTCAAGTACATCTGAATATGCAGTTGGACAAGAAGATTGCAGAGAGAACCCTCCGAGAGCACAAAGGCGATGCTGTAGCTGCGGTTCGATTCTTGCTGCACTAAGAGACAAGAGTTACCAGCATCCAGATGATTTCCTCCAATCCGCATAACATGCGAATCATCTGTATTTTTCTGTACCAGTCCTGGAATTTTCTGTCGCAGTAACATGATGTTTGCGAACTTGTTTTCTGTTCTCGTATAAAAGCCTGAGGTTTGAAGTTGGTTTCTGTCTATCCAAAATTTGCCCGACCTGCCTTGTGCCTTGTTCTACTGGAGGTTGTAACCTGAAAACACGGGAAACTGGAAAAAATTCCCAAAGCATTCGAAGCCTTCTTAAGTCATGGAAAAAGGGGATGAGTGGATCACTCTTCTATAATACATTATGTCATGTTGAAGTGTCTTCAAAGGTAAGAAACATGCAACTTGCATACGCTCGATTGCTTCTGCGGTTTCTGCCCTCTGCATCGTCCGGACGTACTGTACAGGCTTGCACGGCTGTTTGCTTCTTGTAGTGGCAATGTCTCTTTGATCATGGAGCTGCTGCAGCGTGCATTAGGTTTCTGTTTGGCTATTTGAAACATATCTCTAGTTCTGCGATCTAGGCAGTGGGGCATCAAGGGCTCAAGGCTGATGCTCAATGTGGGTCTGAAGGTTTTCACTTGACGTTTCGGAAACTGCAACGGTCGAGCGTCATGACCCATGAGTAGGCTTGGAGGCATTCACCAAGCACCAGCCTGTTCGGTTGGCATTACGTGGTGATGGCTATCTTTGGTTTGTTCGAGAGAAAATCTTCTTGGGCACGGTTCTTTGGTGGGCATTATTTTTGTTGTGAGAGAAAATCTTTATTGGCCGGTGGCTGATAAGCCCGTGCGAACAGGCGCGCACATTTTCTCCTGACATAGTGACATGTGTGGATCGGCCGGCCATAGGGGACCTTTCCTTGTCGCTCGTATCGTACTCTCAACAGAGAATGCGACGAGGTACTAGGTATTTACGCCAAGGGGTAGCCGCCGGCGCGCACGGTGGCGTAGATGGCATGCTTTCTTTCGCCGGAACGCCGGAACACGTCGCTTCTTCCACGCGGCACATCGGTATTGGCGGATCCCCGTCCCCGCGAGCACTGTCTGGCAGCCGTTGTGTACGCCGCGTGTCTCGTCACCTTCCCCGGGCCCCCACCCGTCAGAGAGACAGGCTCGCGCCTCATCAGTGGAGCACAGGTGAGGTGACGGCACCCAAACCTTCCCTTCCTTCCCCGCTCTGGCGCTCTCTATTTAATCGCGCCGCGGTGCCCCCTCCACGCTCGCTATCCACCGCACCCGGGGGAGGTAGGTTTTCGGGGCAGGAGAATTCGGCCGAAGAAGGGGTTCTAGAAGCTTCGCAGTCATAGTGGTCGTGGTCGTCCTCTCGCCGTCGACGGTGATGGCGGCCCTCGAGATCAGATCGTCGTCGTCCCCCGCCGCTGTTGTCGCCGTCGCGGCCCTGGTCGCGCTCGCGTCCGCCGCCGCCGCCGGCGGCGAGGTCTTCTTCCGGGAGAAGTTCGACGGTAAAAAAGCACCCGCGTCTCACCCCGTCTCCTCGTGATCCCTAAGACATCGCGAGACAGTGTGGTTGAATTGTTCGTTAATTCGTGGAGCGATTCGGCTGTCTTGTGCATTTCGGCCGCGAAGTGTGTGTGTGTGTTCCTTGTGCATTTCGTTTGTAGTCGCGGGTCGTCAACCTGTTTGTGTGGCGCAGTCGCGTACTCCCATGGCTTTAACTCGTTTGTTTTCCTGGAATTTCGGCAATTCCATCAAGTTCTCTCTTGTTGTGTGAATTGCGATCTGATGTTTCTGTTCCGTTGTTAAACCCTCGACGTCCTCCCGGAGCTGTTTATCTGAATTGGGTGGTTTTACGAATGACAACAGACGGGTGGGAGGATCGGTGGGTCAAGTCCGAGTGGAAGAAGGATGACAACACGGCCGGCGAGTGGAACCACACGTCTGGCAAATGGAGCGGAGATGCCGAGGACAAAGGTGAGGACCAGACATTCAGTGTCACTGACGATCTCTGTTTGCTCGTCCGGCACGTGCTAAGTTAATAAAGAGATTTCTGTTTTGGGTTGCAGGCATCCAGACCTCCGAAGACTACAGGTTCTATGCCATTTCGGCGCAGTACCCCGAGTTCAGCAACAAGGACAAGACCCTGGTGCTGCAGTTCTCGGTGAAGCACGAGCAGAAGCTCGATTGTGGCGGTGGATATGTGAAACTACTTGGTGGTGATGTGGACCAGAAGAAGTTTGGTGGTGACACTCCATACAGGTGACGATTGGTCAATGCCCACCGTGTCTTTGACTATTCAAGACATGCCTGGTTTGCTGATCACGGATTCACGATTTATCTGTAACTCTCGCGTGCAGCATCATGTTTGGGCCGGATATCTGTGGGTATGCCACCAAGAAGGTCCATGCTATCCTTACCAAGAACGGCAAGAACCATTTGATCAAGAAGGAGGTGCCGTGTGAAACCGATCAGCTTACACATGTGTATACCCTGATCATCCGTCCTGATGCCACGTACAGCATTCTCATTGATAATGTTGAGAAGCAATCCGGCAGCATCTATGATGATTGGGATATTCTTCCTCCAAAGCAGATCAAAGATCCCGAAGCCAAGAAGGTGATGTTTAGAGAATGATTCCTGTCCCTGGCTGATCAAACTTTGTTGCCCTCTTTCCACAGATGTGCTAATATGGCGATGCTGATGGTTGCAGCCACAAGACTGGGATGACAAAGAATACATTCCGGATCCTGAGGACAAGAAGCCGGAGGTACCTTTTCCTTTACTGCTACGCCTTTAGATGCTCTGCCAGTAATGTGTTTTTCGGTTTTTGACCAATTTACTTTACTGGCCTTTTGGTATGAATGTCAGTGCCCTGTTGTCTCTATTATTTTCTGTAACTCTCAAATCTTTAACCTAAAATTTTCAATTTATTAATAGGGCAACACGAGCATATATTTGTAGCACAGCATCCTGCTTTCACCAATTATCTTTATTGCTGTTGTTGTCTGACTCAGATTGTTCTATGCAGGGTTATGATGATATCCCCAAGGAAATTCCTGACCCTGATGCAAAGAAGGTGCATATTTAATTTTCTTATGGCATAGAATGCACTTCAGCTGAGATCAGATCATCAAAATGTTCTAAATTTCACATTCCTTTTTACCTGTTGCAGCCAGAGGACTGGGATGATGAGGAAGACGGTGAATGGACAGCCCCAACCATTCCTAACCCTGAGTACAAAGGACCATGGAAGCAAAAGGTATGCACATGATTATGCTAGACAAGCTGCAGTGTACCGCACTTCAACTGCTGATGTGGATTTATTTTTATGTTATTCAGAAAATTAAGAACCCCGACTACAAGGGCAAGTGGAAGGCTCCTTTGATTGATAACCCAGGTATAACCTTTTTAATTCTGAAAATCGCCAATATCAACTTGAGGGTAAACCAGCTGTCCATTTCACCTTTTCTGCTTAATAAGAAAGCTCATGCTAAATTGTTTTCTTTGTGTACAGATTACAAGGATGACCCTTACATCTATGCTTTTGACAGTTTGAAGCACATCGGCATTGAACTGTGGCAGGTTAGCATTGTACTTCATGAATATAATGAGTTCCTTTTCTGGAGGGCCACTAATTTTCATGCTCTCACTAGGTTAAATCAGGAACGTTGTTCGACAACATTCTGATCACTGATGACCCAGAGCACGCCAAGAAGTTTGCGGAGGAGACCTGGGGAAAGCACAAAGATGTATGTCAGTTTGTCTATGTAGGGTTAATGTTTTGTACTTTTCATGTATAATTGCGTAAAACTAAAATAATGATTCGTTTCAGGCTGAGAAAGCTGCCTTTGACGAGGCTGAGAAAAAGAGGCTTGAGGAGGTACGTTGAATTACACGCTCCATTTTCTGCGCAATGCCACCCTCTCATGAAAATCAAATGCATTCAGTGATGTGTTAACCTGCCAACGTTCCTCTTTGCCAGGAATCTGCAAGCGCTGAGGACGAAAAGGATGCAGATGTAAGTTATGGATTTATTTGTTTATCTCCTAAAGTTTCTACCTATCTGCCAATCTTTTGTTAGCACCAATTCGCCAAACGGCATATTATTGTGCATACGGCAGGAGGACGAGCATGACACGGATGATGACGAAGCTGATACATCCGCTGAGGAGGCCGAGGACTCTGCCGATGCGAAACCAGAGGACGGCAAGGTCGCTGCCGATGAGAAGGTGACAGAGGACAGCAAGGATGTTTCTGCTGAGGAGAAGAAACATGTGTGTTAACGTTCCTACCAACTTTGCATATCTTCTAGTATTACGATTAACTTTTTTTTTCTTTCACATTTAAGTGTTAACGTTCCTTCCTGTGTTATGGCCGTGGCAGGACGAGCTCTAGAGAGTGCGGTTGAAGAGCAGAAGTGGCAAATACAGGCTCCAAAATCCTCCGTTCCGATTTCAGCCTGAGTGCCTTACTAGTAGTGGTAACTGGTACGGTTACGTTACGTGTGTCGACATGGCGAGGTAGTCGGTCCCTGTACACGACGCTGAGTTTGGTGTTTTTTTCCCTCAACGTGAGGAGTAGGCAGACATCGAGTATCAAAAAGTTTCCGTCAGTATCGGGTATCCTTTGCTCGCCCCCTTTTAATTATTCGCATTATACGGTCGAATATCGTCAGCGTTTTCCCCTGTTGGGTATGAACCGATCCAGCAGGGGAGCTGCTGCGCGTGCCAGCCAGTCAAGCCAGAGTAGACGTCGACGTTGCTAGCCGGAAGAACACGCAACGATTTGTTTGGTCTCGTGTAATGTAATCCTTGCTGGCACGAGACGAAACTTGCAAGAATTCCGGAATCGCGTCATTACGGTGTTTCCGCCAATGTACTTCTATATTTTTCTCCTTTGTTTTTTTTTTTTGAGAAACAGATTCTTCTCCTTTCCCTTTGTCAGGGCCCTCATCTTCACGGGCCCATAAGTCCACTATATACAAGCAAAAGGGGCCCATTTAGCTGAAAAGCCGTTTTAGAAAAAAAAAACTGAAAACCCGATAGGCCACCAGCACCACATTTGCCGCATCTCCGTCACATCCTCCTCATCGACACCTCCGATCCACACCATCATCATGGTGTCTGCGGTGGCGCCGAGGCTCCTCGCGGCGAGCACGAAGATCATCGGCGTCGGGCGCAACTACGCCGCCCACGCCAAGGAATTCGGCAACCCAGTCCCCAAGGCACGTCCGCGCCACTCCCATCCGATCCCCCCCCCGGACGCTGTCTGCCTGTCTCATCCTTCCCGCGCGGCCTCTGATTTTATCCCGCGGCGCTGCAACGTGCGACGTGTGTTCCGCAGGAGCCTGTTCTGTTCCTGAAGCCGACCTCGTCGTTCCTCCACGCCGGCGTGTCCACCGCCGCCGTCGAGATCCCGGAGCCGCTCGAGGCGCTGCACCACGAGGTCGAGCTCGCCGTCGTCATCTCCAGGCGCGGGCGCGACGTCCCCGAGGCGTCAGCGATGGACTTCGTCGGAGGTAATTTGTGAAAATGCATCAGCAAAAAAGGTGGCCCGATATAATTAACAGTGCAAGCATCCGTGTGTTGGCAGTGACAAACCTTGTGGAGGAAAATTTAGTTTGGTTGCATATATAGCTCAGTAAAAGTTGAAACGTTTCATCAACCAGGTCAATTAGGAATCTAGGATATGTCAAGGCTCTGAAAACTATTTGAGATTTGGAATTAGTGATGAGAGTAATTCTCCCCTTGCTGCTTTATTGTAACAGGAATGATGCCAGTGGACAGATGGGTTTTAGCAGTTCCGGTATCATTTGAAAATCTTGTTGAAAGCTGCAAGTGTGTAATTTAGAAGTTAGAATTGGCTAGTCTCATGATTATTTGATGCTGATTTTCATGGAGCGGGAATATCAAATTATCCCTCATGATACATAGAAATGCAGAGCCCATGAACTCTCAAGTATACTTCGTGTACAGTTGGCATGTTATCTATATTCATTGGGTGTATGGCCTGAGCAATAAACTCATTATTTGTAATCGTTTTTTCATCAATAGCCAACTTGAGTGAATAACTTAGAATATGTAGTCCATTGTGGTTTACCCCATCTTTGTTTTGTTATCGTTACATCAAACAGTATATGTCATTTTTGCTATGATTCAAGAAAACGTTTTTTTTGGTATTCTCGTCAGCCACAGCAAGAAACTAATATAACTAAATGCTTACATCGTTGAATTTCGCAGGTTATGCACTTGCTTTGGACATGACAGCAAGGGACCTTCAGTCTGCTGCTAAGGTGAGTGCTACCATCTGTAGTTTCTTGAATCTTGTGTTACTTGTCGTATCATTATTGTTTTATTGCCTGTAAGACATATATACTGCCATATGTGTGGTTCGGCCCACGGCAGTCCCAGGGATCTGGCTTTTGCCGGCCATTAGGAATAGATTGATTTGAGGATGTGCAAGGATATCCCTCGGATGGTTCTATTTCTATAAACCTAATATGTGGTCTCCTTGCCCATATAAGCTGTACCCCTGACACTCATCAATCGAATATCTTATTCCACGCAATTCTCATTGCTTTCCTTGCCATCTGTTGTCCCTAGAGGTTGTTGAAAGGTATGTATGATTATACATGCATTCAATTTACATAACTTAATTTAGGAACAAACTTTGCGATGTAGTCTCATGGGTTACTCTTTTATATATTATTATGTCTATTAATAAATAACAAGGACTTCAGATTCTGCTTAGATGAGCTAGTTGGTATCTTCATTCATCCAGTATATTTCATTTCACACAATGTTTTCTTTTCAGTATATTTTTGTGTGCAAATTTGTAGCATTAATTGCCCATCATGACCTTTTACTCTTATGTAGCAGACAGATGATCTCTTAATTTTTTTTAACTCTACCTTTTACTTTCTCATCACACGAACTAATTTGGAATTTGCAGTCTGCAGGTCTTCCATGGACTTTGGCTAAAGGACAGGACACCTTCACCCCAATTAGTGCAGTGGTAAGCAATGATTTCTGTTTGAGGGTGGTATACAGTTGGTTTTTGTGGATGTCTAAGGACACTATCACTATTTTTTTATCTATACATATTCCCTTGTTATGATTACAACTCAATGGAATATTAAAGTTAGTTGTGCTGTTGTTGGACAGACTTTGGCTAAAGGATATGACACCTTCACTCCAGTTAGTGCAGTAGTAGGCAGTGATTTCTGTTTGAGTGCTGTGTGAAATTGGTTGTAGCGGATGTCTAAGGACAATACTTTTTTTATTTATATGGTTCCCTTGTTATAATTATACCTCAATGGCATATTAAAGTTAGTCAGTGCTGTTGTTGGGCAGAGACACATATCTTTGTTGTTTCCCATGTTCTCCACGGCTAAGCCATTCTAGTGACATGAATTTTGTAATCCCATCAGTATCATGGCCATGTTTGACTCCATTTTTGTCCATCAAACAGGTTCCCAAATCGGCTATCACTAATCCTGATGATGTAGAGCTCTGGCTAAAGGTAACTGCACAAATCTGTAGTGTGAAATGTATTTATTTCTGTCTAAACTTATAGATCATGAAGTGTACAATTGACTACCAATTGTATCCAGGTGGATGATGAACTAAGGCAGAAGGGATCAACAAATGACATGATATTCAAGATTCCTTTTCTAATTAGTTACATTAGTTCCTTCATGACATTAATGGAGGGTGATGTGATACTAACAGGTAGTGGCATTTTCTCTATACCCAGCTTGCTTTTCACATTAGAATTCTTTTTGTGGGTTATTCATTTGGTACTCTGCAGGCACTCCTGAGGGTGCAGGTCCTGTCGGAGTAGGTCAGAAGATCAAAACTGGCATAACAGACCTCATTGATGTCGAGTTTGATGTTCAGAGGCGCAATCAGACATTTTCTGCCTGATGCAATTAGCAGGACAGTAATGGTAAGCAATATTTATTGGGAGCTCAGCTGGACTCGATTTTTTTAATTCAGTGACCTAAGATATTAAGACCGCATGCTTTTATGCTTGAGGTGACAAAATAATATCAGATAAATTGATCTTGGCACAGAATTCTGGTCCCACTGTGGCAACAACGTTATGATCATAAAGGGCACATTTACCAATTTGACCTAGGAGGTCAGGTGGTGTGTATGTATAGGGCTAATGTTCCAAAGCTAAGTTATACTATTCCATATTCTCACATATATTATTAACCATGAAAACATTGTGAATTATACTCAGTTAAAGAAAGGTTAAATGAACTACTGCAACCCTGACTGAAAAGATTTGCCTGTTGGATGACTTTGTAATGGTCCTGAACAATTTCAATATTTTAAGCCCAGCAGGGATTTTGACGCCTTATTGCTTTTGTCGGGCCGTCAAACTCTGTCCAGTTGCATATATTTTGTGTTCCTGACTGGTGCCGTCTGTCTGCAGGTTGAATATAGAGAGCGGTCCTCATTGACAACAGATGTCTGTGTTTCCTGGAGCAACCACATTCCTTGAGCCTTGTCTCTGTGACTTGATTTATTGATGCTGGGCATATAATTCTTGCTGGCACGAGAGGAAACAGGTCTTGCTTATACTTATCCACATGTCCATTACTCCATTAGAAGCAAGTGGAGTCTTGTACATGCTTGCTTGATACCTCGAGCATTTGCTTGGTACACTGATGCCAACGCCGGACGCGGCGTGCACCGGTTGGTAGCGTGGTTTTGTTGTAGATTGGTAATTGCTGGAGCACAGAAATCTGTTTCTAAAATTATGAAAGTACATGAGCATCTCCTCGCCCCGGTACATGAAAGTAATGGCTGCCAAACTCGTTGATACTAAGTTTGTTAATGGAGACAGCGCAGGGCGCATTTTTTATTTGTGATCATAAAGTTAAGAACACAAAAAAAAGGATAATAAACTGCAGTGAAAACATAAAAATTTTGATATGTTTTTTTAAGCATCCTGGTTTTTCTCTTTTTGTCAGTGAGAGGATAGTGCTTGTAGCGTGCCATGAGTGGTCACGGAACTGATCTTTACGGTCCTATAAACCCATTATCTAATTCTTTTATATTTTTACTGTTCGTCAAACATATATGTATGCATGTATATTTGCAATTTTTTATTAGGAGATATATTTTTGTAAAATACTTAAAATAAAAGTTATATAAAGATAATAAATTTCTCATTATCTCAACCTATAGAAGAAAAAGGGGCCCATTTTGAAAAGCCGAAAGGCCAGCAGCGAGCTGTAGTAGTACTTCATTTGCTTCTCCGTCACCTCCACCTACAAAGGATCCGATCCACCAACCCCCCCAAAAAAAAAAAAACAAACACTCTGCCTGCCATGGCGTCTGCGGCGGCGCAGAGGCTCCTCGCGTCGAGCACGAAGATCATCGGCGTCGGGCGCAACTACATCGCCCACGCCAAGGAACTCGGCAACCCAGTCCCCAAGGTCCGCGCCGCTCCCATATCCGATCCCCCAAACACACCCCCGTGATTCTAACCTCCATCGCGCTGGCTCCCCCCCCGCCAGCCGCCTTCCTTCCCGCGCGGCCGGCCACTGATTTGATCCCGCGGCGCTGCCCGTGTGACGGGTGTTTCGCAGGAGCCCGTTCTGTTCCTGAAGCCGACCTCGTCGTTCCTCCACGCCGGCGCGCCCGCCGCCGCCATCGAGATCCCGGAGCCGCTCGAGTCGCTGCACTACGAGGTCGAGCTCGGCGTCGTCATCTCCCGGCGCGGGCGCGATGTCCCCGAGGCGTCGGCTATGGACTTCGTCGGAGGTACTCTAATCTGGTGAAATGCGTCAGCAACAAGTGACCCGATGTGGTCAACAGTGTGTTCGCGTGATTATAAGGCTTTAACATTCTCATTTGTGGAGGAAAATTAGTGTGGCTGCATAGTGCAGTATAATTTAAAATGTTTTATCGATCATGTCAATTAGGAATCTAGGATATGTCAAAGCTCTGAAAACTATTTGGGATTTGGATTTAGTGACGTGAGTAATCATCTCCTTGCTGCTTTGTTGTAACAAGAATGGTGCCAATGGACAGATGGATTTTAGCAGTTCCAGCATCGTTTTGACAATCTTTTTGATGGTACATAGAAATGCAGAGCCATGAATATTTCTTGTACAGCTGGCTTGTTGTCTATATTCCTCGGGTCTATGGTCTGAATGATAATCTCATTATTTGTAATTTGTGTTCTTCATCAATGGTGAACTTGAGTGAATAACTTACAATATGGTTTTCCCCATATTTATTTTATCCTAATTAAATTAAACAGTTTAGGGTCATCTTCATTATGATTCAAGAAAACGTTTTTTCTCATTCTCATCAACAATAGCAAGAATCTAATATAAGATAAATGCTTTCATTGTTGGATTTCACAGGTTATGCACTTGCTTTGGACATGACAGCAAGGGACCTTCAGTCTGCTGCTAAGGTGAGTGCTACTATCTGTATTGTTCTGACACGCATTCAATTTACATAACTCAATTTAGAAACAAACTTTGCATGTGTTGTTACTCTTTTCTATATCATGTCTATTAATGAATAACATGGACTCAGGTTCTGCTTAGCTGAGATAGTTAGTATCTTCATTCACACAATGTTTTCTTTTTGGTATATTTTTGTGTGCAAATTTGTAGCATATTAATTGATCATGACCTGTTACTCTTATTAGCAGACAAATGATTTATTAATGTTTTTTTAAACTCTATCTTTTTTTACTTTCTTATCACACAAACTAATTTGGAATTTGCAGTCTGCAGGTCTTCCATGGACTTTGGGTAAAGCACAGGACACCTTCACTCCAATTAGTGCAGTGGTAAGCAATGATTTCTATTTTAGGGTGGTATAAAATTGGTTTTAGTGGATGTTTAAGGACACTATTACTATTTTTATCTATACATATTCCCTTATTATAATTACAACTCAATGTCATTAAAGTTAGTCATGCTATTGTTGGACAGACTTTGGCTAAAGGATATGACACCTTCACTCCAGTTAGTGCAGTAGTAAGCAATGATTTCTGTTCGAGTGCTGTATGAAATTGGTTGTGGCGGATGTCTAAGGACAATACTTTTTTCTATTTATATGATTCCCTTGTTATAATTACACTTCAATGCCATATTAAAGTTGGGCAGAGACACCTGTCTTTGCTATTTTCCATGTTCTCTACGGCTATGCCATTATAGTGACATAATTTTCTTATCCCATAAGTATCATAGCCATGTTTGACACCCATTAATGATACTTTGTCTATCAAACAGATTCCCAAATCGGCTGTCACTAATCCCGATGATCTAGAGCTCTGGCTAAAGGTATCTGCGCAAATCTGTAGTGTGAAATGTGTTTGTTCCTGTCTTATCGTGCAGTGTAACAATTGACTATAAATTGTATCCAGGTGGATGATGAACTAAGGCAGAAGGGATCAACAAATGACATGATATTCAAGATTCCTTTTCTAATTAGTTATATTAGTTCCATAATGACATTAATGGAGGGTGATGTGATACTAACAGGTAGTGGCATTCTCTACGCCCAGCTTGTTTTTTTATACAAGAAATCTTTTGGTTTTTGTGGGTTATTCATTTGTTACTCTGCAGGAACACCTGAGGGTGTAGGTCCTGTCCGAGTTGGTCAGAAGATCAAAGCTGGTATAACAGACCTCATTGATGTCGAATTTGATGTTCAGAGGCGCAATCGGACATTTTCTGCCTGATGCAATTAGCAGGAGCGTAACGGTAAGCATTATTCATTGGGAGCTCAGCTGTACTTTATTTTTCTAACGCAATGACCTAAGATAGTAAGACTGCATACTTTAATGCTGGAGGTGACAAAAATAATATCAGGTAAATTGACCTGGGCACAGAATTCTCGTTCATAAAGGGCATATTCCACTGTAGCAAGATCATTATGATCATAAATTGCACTTTACCAATTTTACCATAAAGGGCATGTTCCACTGTAGCAAGGCGCTCGATATATATACTGCTTACTGGGAAGTGTTGCCATTGGTGCTTTAATTGATTGCCTGTTTAGTCATCTTGATAGCGATCAACAAGTATCAAAAAATGTGATGAGGAAGGAAATTTAAATTGCTGCACCAACAAGAGAGATACAGCCCGGGATCACCTTAAATTTTGAACAAGCGAGATGCTTCATAATGCATGATCCTTTGATGTTCTAGCTTTAAGAAATTAAGTCGATAGGAATCTAGAATTTCTGAAATTGTGTGGGTGCATGGGCCCCTTCATAGAGGCCACTACTAGGGCTAATGTTCCAAAGCTAAGTTATCCTAATCCATATTCTCACATATATTAACCATGAAAACATTGTGAATTACTCAGAGAAATGAATTATAGCAACTATTATCGCTGACTGAAAAGATGTGTCTTTTGGATGACTTTAATTAGGTCTCAACAATTTCAGTAGTAAGCAATGCCTTGTACTTTTGCCGGGCGATCAAACTCTATCCAGTTGGATAGTATTTGTATTTCTGACTGGTGCTGTCTGTCTACAGGCGAATACATGGAGCGGACCGATGGCTTTTCTTCTGGAGCAACCGCAGATCGTTCTTGAACCTTGTTTCTGGGATCTGATTTGTTGATGTTTCGCGTGAGGAAACAATCCATCACTCTATAAACATGTGAACTCGTTCCCTCATGTAACCTTTCTCCCTGTCGATTGGAGCTGTAAACATTCGCTTGGTGCAATAAAGTGGGACCTTTACCCCTGTTTCTTTTATTCTGACGTAGCTGTGACTGAGAAACATTCAGTGGCACCATGGGAACAGCTTTCCGAGTGATGCGCGTGTCTTTACTCTTGATCTGGGAGGCAAGGGGGAGGGAGATGCAGACTTTTTTTCTGCCAATTCTCTGTCATTGGAAATTTAACTCATCCTTTAGATGCCACCAATCACACACATATCTTGCACACACAAAATCCTCTATATTTCATCAGATGGCATACAATGGAAAATATTATTATATTTAATCAAATGGAGGCCTAGATGGACTCCAATCTGAACTGCACAAAATTTTGGGCTGAAAATTCGATTCAGTTGGCCCAATCTTACCAATTCTGATAGGCCGAGACCGAGAGAGAGCGCTGCTCTGGTCCGCTTCACCAAACGATGCCGCCTCCGCCTTCCCGCCTGCTGGCCCTCCTCACCGCCGGCAACCCGCCGCCGCTCCGCCTCCTCCTGCAGCTCCACGCGCACCTCCTCGTCTCGGGCCTCCTCTCCTCTCCTTCCCCCTTCGCTCCCCGCCTCGTCTCCGCCTTCGCACTCACCGAACTCGCCTCCCCTCGCCCGCTCCTCCACGCGCTCGCGCTCCTCGGATCCCTCCCCTCCCCGCCGGACTCCGCGTCCCCCTACAACGCCGCCCTCCGCGCGCTCTCCCTCTGCCCGCACCCGCACCTCCTCGACCGCCACTGCCTCCCGCTCTACCGCGCCCTCCTCAGCTCCGGCTCCGCGAGGCCCGACCACCTCACCTTCCCGTTCCTCCTCAAGGCCTGCGCGCGCGTGCGGGGGCGCTTCTACACCGGCGGCGCGGTGCTTGCGCACGCTACCAGGCTCGGCTTCTTCTCGGATGTCTTCGTGGTGAACGCCGCTATGAGTTACTGGTCCGTTTGTGGGTCCATGGCGGACGCCCGCAGGTTGTTCGAAGGAAGTACCGTGAGGGACGTGGTCTCGTGGAACACGCTCATCGGCGGGTACGTGCGGAGCGGTCTACCTGGAGAGGCACTGGAGGTGTTTTGGAGGATGGTGGAGGAGGGAACGGTGAGGCCGGACGAGGTCACGATGATTGGGGCTGTATCGGGGTGCGCGCAGCTGGGTGATTTGGAACTTGGAAAGAGGCTGCATGAGTTCGTGGAGAGTAACGGAGTCAGATGTACTGTGAGGCTGATGAATGCGGTGATGGATATGTACGTCAAATGTGGCAGTCTAGAGCTGGCGAATTCGGTGTTTGAAAGGATGGGTACCAGAACTGTAGTTTCTTGGACAACAATGGTTGTTGGGCATGCAAGGCTTGGGACGATGGAGGATGCACGGAAGCTGTTTGATGAGATGCCCGAAAAGGATGCATTCCCGTGGAATGCTCTGATGGCTGGATACGTACAGAGTAAGCAGGGCAAGGAGGCTATCGCGTTGTTTCACGAGATGCAGGAATCAAAGGTGGCCGCAAATGAGATCACGATGGTCAATCTCCTATCTGCTTGCTCTCAGCTTGGGGCATTAGAAATGGGGATGTGGGTTCACCATTACGTTGACAGACACCGGCTTTCTCTTAGTGTTGCTCTTGGAACATCTCTAGTTGACATGTATGCAAAGTGTGGCAATATTAAGAGAGCTATATGTGTATTCAAAGAGATCCCAGAGAAAAATGCTCTCACTTGGACAGCGATGATATGTGGTCTGGCAAATCATGGGCACGCAGATGAGGCTATAGAGCACTTCCGGAGAATGATAGAGCTTGGATTACAGCCGGATGAGATTACATTCATTGGGGTTCTCTCTGCATGTTGTCATGCCGGTTTGGTTGAAGAAGGTCGGGAATTTTTCTCTCTAATGGACTCCAAATATCACCTGAAGAGGAAAATGAAACATTATTCGTGCATGATAGATTTGTTAGGCAGAGCAGGGCATTTAGATGAAGCAGAAAAGCTAGTAAACACCATGCCTATGGATCCTGATGCTGTAGTTTGGGGTGCTCTCTTCTTTGCTTGTAGGATGCATGGTAATATCACTCTTGGCGAAAAGGCAGCAATGAAATTGGTAGAACTTGATCCAAGTGATAGTGGAATCTATGTGCTACTGGCTAATATGTATGCGGAGGCAAACATGAGGAAGAAGGCTGACAAAGTGAGGGCTATGATGAGACATTTGGGAGTGGAGAAGGTTCCTGGATGTAGTTGCATTGAGCTGAATGGTGTAGTTCATGAATTTATTGTGAAGGATAAGTCACACATGGACACTATTGCAATTTATAACTGCTTACATGAGATCACGCTACAAATAAGGCATACTGCAAATGTGATTTGACATTTCAGCTACTGGCATCATGTAGCATTTTTAAGCCTAGAAACTGCTGGCCTGGTTCTGAGAGGTGGTATGCCACTTGTGTTGCACAGCTCAATCATCTGATGAATTGCACCAGACGGCCTGGCAATGTGCTCAGATATGTGGATTTTCTTATTCTGATCGATATGAGGCACTTCTTCTGGTTCTTTTGTAGCTTGCAAGTTAACGAAGATAATGTTTTTCATATTGATGAAGATATTGATGTCCATGACAGATTATCAAGGGAGTACAATTTATTCGAAGGTATTTTTTCAACTTATAACTTTTGAAAATTGTAAAACCCTGAACTGTTACTTATCTTCCTGCTTTTTACTTATAATGTACCATTTCTGTAAATTATTATCATGAGCTAACTGGCCAGGGTGACATCCCATTGATTATCATCTTATATTTCAGCTAATTTCTACATGTTGGTTGAGTCGTTCGACATACAGCACATATTCTGCAAAGTGACAAAGTGCTTCTTTTTTGAACAGAAGACAAAGTGCTTCTTTGCTAGTTAAAAACAAACATTATTTCATCATTTTCAAACTCTCAAGTGATACTTTAGGGAACTCTATTTTCTGATAACAACTCTTGATCTTCCACGACTTGCAGATTAAGGATGCTAGTATGTTATTGCCGTGCATGGATACACAGGCCATAGTAAGCTATCAGGGTCACCGAACTCTATCCAGTTGCATGGTATTTGTATTTCTGACTGAAAAAGAGGTGCCTATCTGTCTGCAGGTGAGTACAGTTTTTCTATTCTGTACTGGCGTGAGAAAACTGCAGTTGCACCATGGAACAGCTTTCCGGGTGATGCGCGGTGCCGATGTCCACACTCAAATGAGCATCTCGGCGCGGTGCCGGGTGATCGTCAGATCGAAGCTAGGGCAGATCCAGCGGGGCATCACCGAGGGGATGTGGAAGAAGCGAATGTTGCAACACTCGGGAAATCAAGACAACAGCAGCCAGATTTTCTGGCAACACGTCCGAACTGCAGTCTATTTTTTTCTTGTCGCTCCTGGGTTGAACAAAAGCCAAAGAAAATGTGAGAAATTTAAGCAAAGGGCCAGGAGATGGTTAACCTACCTTGAAGAGGTTGCAAGATAAGTCAATTAGTTAGGCCTTTTTTTGTTGTTGTTGTTGAGATACAGGTCAGTGTATTCAACAGATATATCATGGTGAGCAGAGTTAGGTGTTGAGTAAGAGTAATGTATACATCAGTTTCTCCAGAATGCAATGTATATTCTGCATGCTTAAGAAATGTTGTGTTACAAAACGTCTTCCACTTTATTAAGGGACGGATAAAATATTACACGATGCTAAATCAAACACCTCCCCTCTCACTTTATCCAAGATGTAACATCTTTACGCCATGCCTATGTTCCATTCCAGCAGCAGTACATGTGCAAAGGTTCCCAGACAACAAGTTCTGTACACAAGTTATCAACCTCACAGTTTCGAAACTTTTAGCGTCGAAGCACCTGTTTCAAACTTCTTGATGTAGTCGTAGATGTGCTCGCTGATTTCCAGTGCTCTTTCCTGCTGGATGAAGTGCCCAGCGCCCTTGATAACCACCACCTCCTCAAGCATAGGCACGTCCCTCTTGAGCCCGCCCTTGTGGATGTAGCTCTTCACTCCCGGGTGATGGTATGCCAGGTCACCGTCCCCAACAATGAACTTAGTTGGCACCTGCACCTTGGCTCGTGTCCATGGTGCCATCAGTTCCCAGTTCCTGAGCACAAGTCAGCCACATTTAACTACTCACTGATACAGGCATGATGACAGGTGATGATGTATGATGCAACTCTTCAGTCTAAGATAATGGAAGATTGTGACAAAGAACAGTGAACACTTTCTCTATCAATATAAAGACCAACAGCTAACCTGTCGGCTTCTGTTAAAAAAAGGACAGTGAACAGTGAAAATTAGTTGAAACTTAATCTAGTAGTCATAGCCCTGCTAATGGGGCGGGGGGAAATGGGGATTTTTGGGGGGAAATGTCTGTAGTTCATACAGGACTTGCTTTGCGGCTAGTATGTTCAAATCAAAAATTCATTGTTGTTGCAACAAAATTCAAGATCTAATTTACAAAGGAAAAAGGGCGATAGAGATCTTTCTTGCAAACACTGGTGGAGGTTCCCAGCAACTTCCTAAATTTTCATATTATACCATGGTTCATGTTGGTTGTGAGATCCTGCTGCTCAAAAAATTAATGTCGCCATTTTGTAGATATGAGGATGTGGCGATTCTTATATTGTTTATGACTGCACTATGACAGCAACAGGACTCTAGGGGAGCAGACTGATTGATACAAAGCAATTAGTTACATAAACAGTTGAACACATCAAACTCGCTAGGTAAATTGAAATGAAATGAAACAACAACCGTACCAGTCTCTGTTTCTGATTTCTACTCTGCAATTGGAAGCAAATAAAACCTTAAGACATAATATTTGAAACAGTATTGACATCAACCTGCTGCAATCTAAAGCTTTATACTGCAACACACTACTGCAGCTTCTGAGTTACACGAAAAACTGGAAATAGGTGATACAGATGTTGTTTAGAAGTTTGGTGCGTGCAGTGTTTTACGAAAATACAAGAAACAAATTGAGAAGGTCATGACTCATGACTTGATTCCATGCTTATGAAACTCAAACTAGTTGCAAACTTACAGGTCTAAGCAGCGATAGTAATTTACTCCACCAGCAAATCCAGTTTTTGCATACACACTGGCAAGGTAATTGACATCTTCCTCAGAGAGCCAAGAAGGGAGTGATATTTCCTTATTGTATGCTTGCATTTTTCGAAGATTCATAGAAGAAGAACCTGTGGTATGAACAGTCAATGCCAATTTGAAGAAACTCTTCAAGTCAAAAGCCGTGAATTCTGCTTCAACTCCAGGTTCCTGTCAATCAATGTGAAACTTAAAAGGTAAGTTTAAAAATCAGCAGCACTTAAAAGGTAAATTTAAATATGGAAGTTGAAAACCAGAGAGGATACAAGTTGATGCAACTAGTCCACACAGATTAAAGTTATTGGTAAATTACTGACATACTAGAGAATAAATACCCAACTTGAGCCTTGTAGAAAGACAAGTTTGATCTTTCAAAAAAAAGACAAGCGTCTGACTGTCTACAACTGAAGAAAAGTAAGAATCAAGATGGGAAGCTTCTGGAAGATCAACTGTCGGAAGCTTCAACACACCATGCGCAATTTGTGAATAGCTAACACTTCCAAGGGTGCCATGTCCTATGCCTATGCCACTAACAATACATCAAGATGGACCCACATGAGTGTCCCACTTTGGGGTTAGGTTTGGACTCCTAGGATGGTCACTATAATCTGTTTTCGTAGATTCAATGCAGCCAGCTGAACTCGACAGCCCCATGCACATTCAGATCACAAGTAAGGAATCACATCCCCTTTCTCCCCATCACATATATGGGCCACCCGTATTAGAACTGCAACAAGAAATGGGCAAATGACACTATAATAAGGCCATCATATGCTCCAATTCTATCAAATTGCCAATCAATCTGCGGGTGCCTAACATTTGCAGAAGCGCCCTTTCTTCCATGAGACCCTTCGGTTTCTGAGTAGGTAGCAGCGGCACATCCATTCGGACGATAGGAGGAGCAATTGCTGACCTGGAATCGGCAGACGTAGTAGTCGTCGCCGTATGCGGCGCGGAAGTACTCGATGGGCTTGACGCCGGGGCTCCTGGGCGAGAAGGCAACGCTGAGGTTGACGAGCGCGCGCACCCGATCCGGCCGCAGCAGGCACAGGTTCCACGACACGATGGCGCCCCAGTCGTGCCCCACCACGAACACCTGCACCCGCAAGGCCAGCACCATCAATCTCCACACGAACAAGGTAAATTCCGCGAAGTTCGGGCCGCGCGTGGGTACCTGCGGGAGGCGGAGGGCGTCGAGGAGCGCGATGAGGTCGCCGACGATGTGGAAGACGGTGTAGGAGGAAGGTTCAGGCGGTGCGGTGGTGCCGCCGTAGCCACGGAGGTCGGGCGCGACGCAGCGGTAGCCGCGCGCGGCGAGGTGCCCTATCTGGTGGCGCCACGAGTACCAGAGCTCCGGGAATCCGTGCACGAACAGCACCGCGGGGGCCGAGGAGCCCTCCGGGCCGGCCTCCGCGACGTGCATCGAGATCCCGTTAGCCTCCACCTGCCGGTGCCTCACCACCCCCGCCATGGGCGTCGCTGCGCCGTCGGCGTGGTGCTCTGCACCGCTGCTGTGTGTTGTTGACTGGGAGGGAGTCTGGGACAGCGGCGATCGAGACAGTCAGTTTTCCACTACTGGATAACTGGTGGGCTGGGCCAAATTTAAACCGGGCCGGGCCCTACAGTTCGTTCTTCACGGTCTGCTGCTGTGCTCGTGTTGTTGGCTCGCGCAGCGGTTAATTCGATCGTCCTCTTCCTCCTCCCAACAATCCATCCATCCATCCATAAATCGAATCGGTTGGCCCTCGTGTTCCGGCCAGGGTTCACCTTACCGTTGGTAACCGGCCCGGTTACCGCGGTAACCGGCCTTACCGGTCCGGCTCGGTAAGGAAAAAGCTCGGTGCTACCGCTCTCTAACCGAGCCTAGCAAATCCTAGAAAACCGCTCTTGTCGGTTTACGGTCGGTTTCACCGGTTTACCGGACCGGTTTTGCCGGTTTGGAAAACCACTACTGTTGCGGTAAGGTGAACCCCGGTTCCGGCGAGATCGATATCGATCATCCAGCAGTCCACCGATCCATGGAGATGCCGAGATGGAGTGCCCTGGAGATCGCAAGGACGTGTTTTGCCCCCAGCAACTCGAGACGGCTCATCGACGGCTACCTCCGCCCCAAGATCGCCGGCAACGATGTCGACAGCACTTACGTCCACGACGCCGACGTCTGCTCGGACATCCAGCATCCACCACATCCAGCTTCTTGGCGCGGCAACGACGAGCCCACCACGACGAAGGCGACGTCGTGTCTCCGACAAAGCGGCGGCGCAACGCCAGGAGACAGAGCTGGTGCCTTTGGCCGCGGAAGAGTACCAAGGCACAAAGCAGGGTGCACGGAGGCGACCTGCACTCCGGCGACGGCAACGCGTTCACGATGCTGCGGGTGTTCATGGAGACCAATGAAGACGAGATCACCCTCCACCAGCCCCCTGCTGACTTCGACCCCGTAAAGTACCTGCTCGAAGAACACATGCCGGGCCCCGGCGTCGCCGCGCCACCGCCATGCGCAGCTCATCGGCGGAGGGATGCGCCCGCACGTCGGCCAGGGCGGCGGCGGCGGCGACGACGACGTGGTCGAGTTCGGGTTCGGCCTCGAGGAGTTGATGGGTTCTTCCGGTGGCGGAACCGGGGGGGCTAGTAGGGGCCACGGCCCCCCTATCACACCGAAAAAACTCTAAACCCCCTGTATTACATGTATGCTCTAGAGCGTATTTGAGTGATGAGCTAGTGTTTGAGTGATACGATTAGAACTGTATCTCCAATCCAATTCAAAGTCTAAAGTCGACATAAACTATTTGAGGTATTTATTACATGTAAATGTTAAGATGTGACTTAACTTCCAATCAATAAGCTCTATATAGAAGTATTGTTGAGCGAGTGGACCGCCGGCTCTACTAGACATAATAATCCCCTGCGGTGGGGGAATGCATTTGGGCAATACATTCCAATCATATATATATATACAATTAGGCATAGTTACTACTTGTATCCATTTGATTTTCCTCCTCAGTATATATCATATTTTTAGATCTATGTATTAATTTTGTGTAACATGAAAACTAGAAAATATGTATCTAATTATTGCTGACCACAATTACATTGGGGTTTGCTACCAGCTTCGCTCTGCGACTCACTAACTGATTCTCATGCGTTATTTGCCATTCTACTTAAGATCGGGAAGGTGTTGATAATACTATACCGCAAATTAAAGATTATAGGCGAGATGTCAATGATGTTGGTTTAGCCGGCCCCCTACTGAAAATTCCTGCTTCCGCCGCTGTGTTCTTCACCGCCTGGCCAGTGCAGCGCCACGCCAAGCCCGCTGCTGTCGTATGGCAACGACGCGTGCGCGCCTGCCCACGGATGGCGCCTGCCCTTTGTGCAGTTTGATCCCGCCTGCTGTACCTTGGAGGAGTTCACTGCACTAGCTGCCATGCCTGGATCCTTGTTTGTTTCTGACAATTAGAGTCTAACACCAGTTGTACTATTCATTATTTGTAAGAACACATGATCTACGTATTACTTTTCAAAAAGAACACATGATCTAATCTAATAAAAGCAGGCATTGTTACTGTTGTTGGAAAATGGATTGATTGTTCCCAGTTTTATTGTTTGATTCCAGTGTATGATTCATGATTGTGCAATCGACTAGGTGCCTAAAGAACTACTCTCTCCTTCCCAAATTAATTGTCACTGCTGAATTTTGATCACAATATTTTAATCATCCGTCTCATTCAAAAAACTAACATGATTTAATCACAATATCAATAATATCGTAGATATCATGATGCATTGTTACTGTTGTTGAAAAATGGACTGCCTGTTCCCAGCTTTATTGTTTGATTCCGGTGGACGATTCATGATTGTGCAATCGACTAGGTGCCTAAAGAACTACTCTCTCCTTCCCAAATTAATTGTCACTGCTGAATTTTGATCACAATATTTTAATCATCCGTCTCATTCAAAAAACTAACATGATTTAATCACAATATCAATAATATCGTAGATATCATGATTTATACCTTGCCATAGTTTAGTTTGTATTTCTTGGAACTTGGAAAATCTACAAGACACATGCTTAACAAATCGTTAATCTCAACGATTATGTTGTCACTCAATCACCCAAATCAAACTACGGTTCCTGGGGGCGGGGCACCTCTTCTTGCTACCTTGGCGGCAATTCTTGAAATGAGTCCGGAGCGTGGAGCCGTGTCGCGGGTTGGAGGTCCCCGCATACGTGAGAGACGTGCTTCGAGTGGCGGGTTGGAGGTCCCCGTGGACGTGAGAGGCGTCCGGCGGCGGAAGGGGCGAGGCCCCCGCGTGTTGGTTTGCTTCGGTGGTGTTTTTCGTGCTGTCCGAGCGGTCGGTTTGGGGCAGCAACACTACGGTGTTGGGTCCCGCATGGCGGTGGCCCTCTCGGTGTGGTGGTGTCCGCCCCCTCTGTTTCTCTTTCAACACCGGATCACTTCGAGGTGTCGTTACATGCAAGAGTGAGGTTGTGGGTGGAAGTTGTGGGTGTGCCTCGTCTTCTCTCTCGTCGGCGTGAGTAGTTTCGGTTGTGATGATGTCCCAATCCAACCGGCCGGCGTGTTTAGTCGAGCGGTACCCCGTGTTGAGGTCTCAATCCAACCGGGTGAGTTTATTTTTGTGTTTTTGCCCGCCCGTGATCTTCTAGGATCATAGTCTTGTATTGTCTTCTATATCAATCAAACACGCCGTCTTGTGCGGTTCGTTCAAAAAAGTTTCTATGGTCGCCGCAACGAGGGGCATTCCATGTAGCATGAGCTCGACGCCACCCCGACGGGGGAGCGGCCGCCGCCGGCTCTCGTCCGGCGATCGCCTAGCGAAGACGCCTCTCGCCTTGCGTTTGCGGTCGCCGCGCCGGTCATCTCGATCGACAACACCTCTCGCTCTCTTTGTTGCGTCCGAGGTGGATCGAGAAGCTGGGGATCCGTGTTCGAAGGATGGAATGGAAACGGGAGTCCTCTCGCTTCGCTTGCATCTAACACGAAGGGTTCGCCTTTGCTTGCTTGCCAAGTATACTATTCCAAATGAGCCGCCGGGCCCGAGCAAGATTTGGCCCGGCCCGAGCTCGGCCCTAGCACGATCCGGACCGGCCCGGTGCGGCCCCGACACTATCGGGCCCGATGACATCTTCTCGTCGGGCATCGTGTGGCACCGCCGCCCCGTGCACGGCCCTATGGCCGGTTTTCGGATCGGGCCGGCACGGACGGGCTAATGGGCCGCGACTCGGGCCGGACCCACCCCGGCACTATCAGCCGCGGACCGCTGAGGCCAACACAGTTCGCCCGCACTATCGAGTGCGCGACCGAAGGTGCGAGCATGGGGAGGTAGTGATGCCGATCACCGCAGTGTTGAACGACGGTGGTCGCGCAAGCCCTCACGGAGGTGCGATGGTGGTAGGCGGAGGCGCCCCGCAGGTGCGGGTGCGTCTCCTTGCCGTGGGCCATGGCCATGGCGCCCCAACGGCTCGGAGGGGACGAGGGAGGGATCGATGAAGAGGAGGGGATGCACCTCTGGCGGCGCGGTCGGTGCCCACCTTGCCTTACAACCGTGGTCCGCGATAGAGGCGGCCGCCGGCGACACCCTCGCCCCACGGCCGTGGTGGAAGCCGGAAGGGAAGGCGGGGATTGGGAACGAAGCAGAGGAGGTGCAGATGAGGGAGCACCTCAGACGGCGCGATGGAGCGCGACCAGCGGCTGCTGCAGGGAGATCGAGGGAGGTGAAGGAAGTGGCTGCCGATGCAATGCAGAGAATTACTATACTAGACGTAAGGTGGGCTTCTAGCAGAACGTTGGCAGGTTGGGCCGCTTTCCAACCCATATCATGTCGTGTCTCGGGCCGGAACTATGGGCCGGGGAGACAACCCAAGCACTAAAAGGTCATCTAGCTGGGACCGTCACCAATCTTGCTGGACCCATTTGGAATTCTACATTGCCAACAACCCTCCCCCAGTCCCTGACACGCGGGGTTCCATTCCGGGCTGCTAGCAAGTTAAAAATAGTTTACACGCATAGTATTCAAGTTTCGAATGCGATTAATGTAAATCAAAAGCAACTCCAATGGTACATACATTGAAATAATTTCAAACACGTCACGTCATTTCACATCTCTCGACCATGCACATACCATGTACGTTGAAACGAATTTTATTCGTCCACACCAACGTTAACAACCAAATAAATGCATATGCACGTCCATTTATTCAGAACTTGGAGATGAAGTCGTAGATGTGCTTGCTGACCTCGCCGGCCTTCTCCTGCTGGATGAAGTGGCCGGCGCCGGGGATGACGACGACGTCCTCGAGCAGCGGCACGTCGGCCTTGAACCCACCCTTGTGGATGTAGTCCTGGATGCCCGGGTAGTGGTACGTGAGGTCGCCGTCGCCGACGATGAACATGGTGGGCACCTGCACCTTGGCGTCCGCCCACGGCGCTGTTAGCTCCCAGTTCCGGTCCATGTTGCGGTAGTAGTTGATGCCGCCCGTGAACCCCGTCCGCTCGAACTCGGACGCGAAGTGGTCCAGGTCCGCCTCCGTCAGCCACGGCGGCAGCGGCTCGTCGTCGGTCGTCGACGGCCCCGGCTTGTCGCCGCCGGCCGCCTCGGAGGTGAAACGGTTGCAGAGGATCATCTTCATGAGGTACCGGGCGTTGGCGGGGGAGAACTCCTTCTCTGCAACCCCGGGCTCCTGCACCGTGCGTGTGCACTTATCAGTTATCACATCGATCGACACACGGAGTACTTGAAATCTACAAGATATATACGATAATTCAGCGGATCCATGCCGAGGTGATGAAATGGAAGGTTTTGATTTGGTTATGTGAAGCAGACAAGATCACATCAACACGCGTTTGATTTGCTCGCTGTATAAAAACCAAACCACGCACGGCTCCAAACCAATCCATAAGTCGTCTACAGTACGTCAAGTGTGTGCATTACTCCATGGCGCCGGTGATCCTACGGACCTTTGTCCACTGCCCCGGCTGCGCCGGCAGGATCCGCAAAACCATCAAGAACTACCTGGGTACGTATACTACTAATTAAGTCGACTCCGGCCGGCCGGCCGGCCGGCGGGGAAGCAGTTAACACGGTATATGTAATGCATGAGCTGATGAATGCGTATATGCAGGAGTGGAGGAGGTGTGGGTGTCGGTGGACACGGGGCTCGTCGTCGTCGCCGGCACGAGCCTCGACGCGTCGCTCCTCAGGTGGCGGGTCCAGTCCAAGATCAGGAAGTACCGCGTCGACATCGTCAGCGACGGCGGCGCCGCGGAGGAGCCGCCGCGGCATGAGTGCTACTACGCCCAGCCGCCGCCGGGGTACCCCTACGACCCGTGCCAGTACGCGTACTACGGCGGCGGCGGCATGGTGCCGCAGCAACTGATGGGCTTTCCTCCTGCTGCCTACGCGCGGCCGGCGGCGCCCCACACGGCGGGGGCCCTGGGGTGGGTGCCGAACCCCCCGCAGCACCTGCTCCAGTACGTGCCGGGCGAGCTGCTGCACGCGCGCCGCCGGTACACGCCCAACGAGGCGCCGCTCTGGTTCAATAACAACGACGACGAGAACCCCAACGGCTGCTGCTCCGTCCAGTGATGGCCGGCCGGGCGGCCGGCGATCGGCGGCGTATGGTGGTTTGAGCTAGCGAGTTCTTTTTTGTCATGCATGCATGCTCATCATATCACCGTACTGGATCTGCGACAGTTTCTTTCAAATTTCTTTTGTATGGTCGCGCGTGTTGGCAGCAGTATATTCATCGTGGTCGATCACGAATAATCCTGACAGCAGCTTTTTATAATTTTGTCCTTCTACACGACGAATCATGTAATGGATTCTACTAGCTTTTACACACCGCGAATCTGAAGGCTATATAGTATCAATTATCTGTTCAGAAGACTATATATTCTATTTGGAAATTTAGAATACTAGAATAACATATGGCAACAATGTATATGTATGTATATTTGGAAATAATATATGCGCGTAATCAGAGGCTCATTTGCTTTCTCAAGGAACGGGAACGGCAGTAGTGCTGTGAATTTACGGGGGGTTCTATGGAAGATTCGACAGGGATTTGATCTGATCTGATCTGATCTGATCGATCCGGGAGATACAAGAAAATTACGTACGTGTACTGGAGTATATGTAAAGTGATACACGATAGTTACGTAGGGTAGAAATGCATGCATGCGTGCATAGTACGTACCTGGAAGCGGCAGATGTAGTATGTGGGCCCGTAGGTGCGGTTGAAGTAGTCGGTGGCCTTGACGGCGTCGGCGGCGGCGCCGGCGCGGACGAAGACGTGGCGCATGAAGGCGACGCTGGTGTTGACGAGCGCCGTCACGCGGTCCGGCCGGAACAGGCACAGGTACCACGCGATGATGGCGCCCCAGTCGTGACCCACCACGAACACCTGCGCACAAAAACCTCCGGCTCAGAGAATCCTCCAACTCTAAATTTGATTTCACTTCGCCGGTGAGAGATTTTTTTTTGTTAAATAAATTGAGAGGTAACCCATATCGTGTAATTCTTTTGGATGTTACGGTGCTTATTGGCCGGGACCGAGCAGAGGAACCGGCGGTTCCGGTCCACAGTTACTTGGTCCCGGCCCACAATTCATAACAAAGATTAGTTACTACTCACAATTATTTATTCCTGATCCACAATTACTTAGTTCCTCGTCATTAGGGATGGATCCGAAACATCCGAATTGTGTAATACATTGATACTTTTAGATCACAATAAAATAAATTTAGTGCTAATTTTTTTATGCATTATAACCAGCTAATTACTGGTTAATTTTTTGATACAAAATATTATGCCTAATTTAGCTAAAATCAAAAAAAAGAACGGTGAGAGATTTTTTTGTTAAATAAATTGAGAGGCAACCCATATCGTGTAATTCTTTTGGATGTTACGGTGCTTATTGGCCGGGACCAAGCAGAAGGAGGGAACCGGTGTGGTTCCGGTCCACAATTACTTGGTCCCGGCCCACAATTCATAACAAAGATTAATTACTACTCACAATTATTTATTCCTAATCCACCATTATTTGGTTGGTTCTGATCCATAAGATTGATTTCTTGTAATACGTTTCCGTGTGGCTGCAACCTGAAATCTCGCCACACTGTCTCCGTGTCCCACAAATTAAGTACACCTTCCGCCCCAAAATATTTGCACCTTTGTACTTCTATATATTACATTTGACCATTCTCTTATTCAAAAAATTTGT
This sequence comes from Cenchrus americanus, assembly GCA_947561735.1. Lineage (NCBI taxonomy): Eukaryota > Viridiplantae > Streptophyta > Magnoliopsida > Poales > Poaceae > Cenchrus > Cenchrus americanus. The sequence continues at coordinate 1,758,076 of OX387240.1, read as the reverse complement.
GAAAATATAAAAACAATTATGATATCCTTAAAATATATATGATGATAAACATGTCATAGCAAAATAAATAATATTTTCATAACTTTTTTAAATAAGACGAAAGGTCAAACATGAAACGCAAAAGTCAAAAGGTGTAAATATTTTGGGACGGAGGGTGTACGTAGTACGCCACGCCATATAATACAGCCGACGTGGCGCTAGCTGCAAGATGGTGGTATCATCGACACGTGTATTTTTTAATCTTTATAGGGGCAGGTGAAACACGCCGTGTATACCAAGGAGTGTTTTGTTGGCCCATGATGCATGTTCCTGGACGGAACGGAAAAAATAATGCAACAAAATAAACGCGTCGACCTTCCCTTCCCTTCACGTCCTAGTCCACCTATAGCATCTTCTTCAGCTGGTTTGGATTTTTCTTTTTGGCACGTACGAACGTGGCCAGTTTTTGGCTTAATTAATTAGAAATTTGTGTGGAAAAAAAAGGAAAAACAAGGCACCCCCCCCCCCCCCCCCCCCAAAAAAAACAAGAAACGATTTGGGTTCGTTGAGATGGACGTGGCAACTGCTTCTCGCGTTACAATAATCAGAAGAAGCAAAAAAAAATCAACGCGCGCGTGAAAGAAAAAGAAAAACTAGCCACCGATCGATGCGCATGCGAGCGTACGTACCTTGTGGAGGCCGAGCGCGTCGAGGAGGGCGACGACGTCGCCGACGACGTGGAAGGCGGAGTAGGACGCGGCGTCGGGCGGCGCGTCGGTGCCGCCGTAGCCGCGGAGGTCGGGCGCGACGCAGCGGTAGCCGCCTCGCGCGGCGAGGTGGCGCATCTGGTGGCGCCACGAGTACCAGAGCTCCGGGAAGCCGTGCAGGAACACCACCACCCGCGGGCTCCCCTCGTCGCCGGCCTCCGCCACGTGCATCGCGACGCCGTTCGCCTCCACCGTCCGGTGCCTTATCGCCGCCGCCGCCGCGTCGTCCATATATCCTCGGTCGGTCGTCGTCGGCCCGCAGCTAGCAGCAGCAGCTAGCGCTAGCTACGACAGCTCTCGATCTCTCGCTCTGACGTCGTCGTCGTCGTCGTGCTTGCCGCCGGCTCCGGATCGCTGCGCTGCCGTGCTGGGTGCTGGCTCCTGGCTCCTGGCTCCTCCGGCTGCTGCTGACTGCAAATTTATAGCGTGGCGCGTCCTTGCTTTCTGGAGCTTTGCTTGGCAGGAGGAAGAGGAAGAGAGGTGTGGACGGGACGATCAAAGGGGGGGTGCGTGCGGCTGCGGCCGGATTGGGTGGGAGGGGAGGGTCAAACGGTGTGCAAGGCAGCGTGAGCGTGACGTACTCCCTGACGCGCGCGCATATCTCTCCCGCACGCTCCGTGCCGTGGTGCAACGGCGGGCATGCATGGGTTCCTGGTGCGGCGGCTCCGGCGAACACGTGTGTGTCATGGGCATCCACCGCCGCCCAGCGCCAGCGGTGGTCGCGCTCTCGGGACACTGTCCCCTGTCACTGTCACAGTCAGCAGCACGGATAAGCTTGGCATCACGGGTTCGCCGTCACGTGACGGGGAGGTCCGTGCCGCCGATTTGGCTGTCCGAACAGCAAAAAAAAAAAAAAGAATTCAAGTTTGGCTTGAATTTGGGAGTGCAGGGTTATGTTCTGTATGTACACGGTTTCAAACAGTCTTGACTTTTGAGCCTCGACCTGGAGACGATGGTCGAACGCGGGGCAGCAGGGGGCGATTTCATTTTTCAAGTCTGAAATCCAAGCAGTTTGCAGCAGCCACCAGCCAGTAATACTTTGCTCTCACAACAAACCAGCCACCAGCAATCAGCCAACAGTACTTTTCTCTCGGAACAAACCAGCACCAGCCACCAGCGGAACGAACGTATCCTTTGGGTTGGGGAGTTTTGATGAGTTCCTCTGTATGGGGTTATACTTGGTTTCTGACGAACTGAATGAAGACGATGAATCTGAAACAAACAGGACCAGCAGCTGATCCCATCGCTGCTCAGTGCCACTGGGAGGCGGTTGGGCGGACAGGCAGGCGGTTATTAAGTGATTGCCCAGCGATAGCTTTTTGCACGGGCGCCTCACCGAGATCGGGAAATTCTGGTACCGCGTGCCACTCTCTGCCTAGCCGGCCTATAGCTAGTAGTGCCCTGCAGCATGCATGTACTACTACTCCTTCAAACAGGCCGTTACTTTATCGTAAAGATTTTCTAATTCCAGAAATCACGCTAGCTGCATGTGTGTGTTGTTGACTCAGCACGCAGCTTAAAAAAGGCCGGTAAACTTCGCACTGATATGGTCTTGCCTGTGTTCGCTTTCCTCAGCCGTACGTACGTGCATGAACAGTTGTGCCTGGTGAAGCACGTTTCCCTTTTGCGGGTCTAGAGTTTAACACGTTAAATACTTTTAGGCAGCCGTTGGCACATTAACTTTAGGAATTCGGGTCTGTCATGAAACATCATACGTATCTGACAGTTAGAAAATCAACAGCGCTGAATATATATATATATATATATACACACACATACATACATACATACACACACATACATACTAGGTTCCCGCGTGTTACTGCGGGATTTGAGAGATAGAGATTTTTATGACACACGGACACTTGTGATAAGAAAAAATACGGTTCATTTGATCTACCACTACCGGTTCATGTGATGGTCTTTAGTTAGTGTCTTCAAGAATGGTGTGATTAGTTTCGTCTCAAATAGCAGTTTGACAATAACAACTCTTTTTGCTATATCTTGAATGTGTTTGATACTAAAATTTGTAAATTCAAGTATTGCCCGTGACAATTTATAAAGACAGGAGGGAAGCAACTTTGCACATTTCAAGAATGGTCAAAATTCGGAGTGACAGAGAGAGATGTGAGGAGGGGAGGAGTAGGCAGATGGGCTTACTCGCAGGTGCGAAACGGCAACTTCAGATCCGTAATTTCTTGAAGTGCTCGTATTACTTACTCATAAGAAATTTGTCAAGAGCCCATCTGGGTGATTCAATAAATTCATCTCTTTGCTTCCTGGTCTTCCTTTTCTCGCTGCCGGATGGATATTTTCTACATGAGATGGTAGTGCTTTGTGCTGAATCTATACTATAAAGGCGTGAAAGAATTGAGAACAATTCTCACCCAACGTAAAACATACCCACCCCTCACGGAGGACCCACGTGTCGGGCGAGGCCCACTCAAAAGAGCTAGACGAAACCCGGGATAGCCACATTTTTCGCTATTCTAAAATGTTTCCGCCGAAAACCAAAATTTTTTTATTACCGAGTGCGCCGTTGTTTACCCACCCTTGTGTACCCGCGCCCTGATTTGTTGCATCCTCCCGCGTCTACACTTTCCTTGTTTGCACTTTCCTTCAAATGTACCCTGATGTCCCGCGCGTGGATCGCGCTTTCCTTCACCCGCGTTTACTAGGGAGCTTGCCTAATCAGGGTGCACTTTCCTTCCGCTATGGAGCTTTCCTATTCGCTTGTTTGAGCTTTCCTATTTCAATTCCTATTCGCTTGTTTGAGCTTTCCTATTTCAATTGTTTCACGCGGCCGCAGCCCTCCACATTTGCCCGTCGCTTTCCTATTTCATATAGTTGGAGCAAACGATAATGTCGATCTGGGTGCTTAATCAGATGCGTAAGCACGCTAATCTAAAAGGAAACATGTTATACTACCAGGATGATTTTTTTCTAAAAATTATGCTCTTAAAATAAAACATGCGGTACTACTATTAATAGGAAACATGCGATACTACTAGGATGTTTTTTCCCAAAAATTATGCTCCGTTAAGTTCCCTTGTGTCCGCTTTGCTAGGATGATTTTTTACCAAAAAAGGAAACATGTGATACTACCAGGATGAGTTTTTTTCTAAAAAATATGCTCTTAAAATAAAACATGTGGTACTACTATTAAAAGGAAACATGCTATACTACTAGGATGTTTTTTCCCAAAAATAATGCTCCATTAAGTTTCCTTGTATCCTCTGCTAGGATGATTTTTTCCCAAAAATTAGTCACTTGATTTTCCGCTTTTGATTGGGGTGGTCACTTCCTTTCCTTGTATATATGCTGCCTTTCCTTGTATACCCTATGATTACGATTCCTCAAATCACTCCACCTGGTTTTGGCGCATACCTTTTTTCCGTTTAAAAAAACATTCTTGATCGACATGGCTATATATATTCCCTCCCCCAGTGAACTCGCAACAACTCTCCCAAACGTGTACCTACGGCCTATTCTCCATCGGTGGCGCAAACTTCTTTGACCAAGAGATGGAGGTTCATGTTACTTAGCCTTGTTTCATCATTTGTGTGTTGCACTTTCATGATTCATTTATAATTCATTAATGTTTCATCGTTTCTTCTGCTATGTATAATATAATGCGGGGAAAGTGTCGTCATTGCGGATCACCAAGGTCTCGGTGATGGAGATATTGAAAAACCAACTATTGACTTCTCAATGAATGATGGATCTACCATAATCACCAGTAGTAGCGAGGTAAATAATTACATGTGTGCGATGAGTTTTGTTGAACAATTGAATGTGTGTGATGAGTAATTAATTCTACATTCGTATTTGTTCGTTCATTGTCTTGCGGTAGATATTGGGCAAGCGAGACGCCCTAATGATTTCTTGTGTGCAAACGACCGAAGACCCGGTGCGGGAGTTGATACAAATGAAGACCCGCATGAAATAACTCTCAATGGTGTTGCATCCGATGGTAGTATCATTGTTGCCGATGATCAAGAAACCACTATCGACATGGACCCAACGAGATGGAACCATTATTACTCAAAGCCCGGTACGGTGACATTCCAATAATTATAGATATTGTGGTATGAAAATTTAAATGGTGACCTATTGTGCTTGACGGGTGCGGTGCGAGACAAACTCATTAGAGCAAGAAGTGGTGCCCCTCGAAGATGACGTGGCTACTAAGGTCGACGCCGAGGGGATGTCGTTGAGAAGAAATTGGGGCACACCACTATCGTGAATGCATCGGATGCCATCGCTTCCACGGAAGATATACTTATGCATGATGACGTGTTGAAATTAGAAGACAAGAATAATCTTCTTGACCTCATGCACGTGATAGATGCCGAGGAGAATGCACAAGCTCCCCACGAAATTGGAGTACCCGTTGTGCATCGTCATAACAAGCCTAAGAAAGCCCACGTGGATCAAGTCCAACCCTTAGGTACTTATTAACGTAACCGATGCGATCTACAACTTATTTTACATTTCTCAAACATTTTTTTATCAAAATAATGCGGTATCGTGTGTGACAACGAAGATGAAGCCATTATTACATCAATTGGTCACCCTGCAGAAGATCATGTTTTAGTGAGGGTGGATGATGTTTTTTTGATTACAAGATGTTCAAATGCCTTTTACACCGTCAAGCTTATGTGTATGGAGATGTGAGTACTATATACATGATATGTTTTTTGTAATATAAAACAAAATAAGTATGGTGCGCTTTCTTGTATATATATCATTCAGCTATTATAACCATCGGTTTATAAGTTTATTTAAATTATTGTAGATTATAAACGCCTACATAAACCTCATCGGGGCTGAAAAGCACCCGATGCACGAGGTAGATTCAACGATTTATATTGAAAATACTTTGATTACCGACCTTCTTCACCGTGACGGAAAAAACAAGGAGAAAATGAAACCCAATGTTAAAGAGGACACGGTCGTTGAGAGGGTAAAGATATATGTGGCACATGACATGGTAATTTTTTGTGACTTATTATTGAAGTGCTTTTCTATTTGCATCAATTTTTATGTGTGACACTTCATGTGGACTATTTGATTGCATCAGATTTTTCTTCCAATTAATATCCAAGAAATGCATTGGTACCTTGCGGTTGTTAACAGTAAGAAGTGTGAAATACAAGTACTTGACTCATTGGGACCAATGTGTCGTGATGATCTAAAGCATGTTGTAAGTATAATGGTATTCCTTCACATTATTATTTGTACTCATAACGTATTTTATTCCTCGATATTTTTATTTTTTATAATTTATAAATTATAAATTTATTATTATTTATAATTTATAATATAATATAATTGATAATTATAATTATAATAAAATCACGGATGGACGGGCTCCGATTGCGGATTGATGCGGCACTAGAGTCCGTGGATCTAGAAGGCCACATTTGGCCCGATCTTCGAGTTAATTTGTGGCTCGTTGTTGAGTATTTTGATCGAAGATGCGGATTGATGGGTACGCTTTTCCAATTGCTTCCCTTTATCAAAAAACGAGAATATGCACATAGGTTAATTCTTATTATTATTTCTATTTAATAATAAATTATTATTATTATTATTATTTACATTTACATTTATTATTATTTATTATTTATTATAAAACTTTTTGCACCCCGTAGGGTGTCATGTGGTTTGTTTCTAATTAACTTCATGGAATATTGGACGGGTGAGGAGTTGTCCGACACTTTTACACGGTACAAACACTACTTGATTACATTAGTATTAGTAAAAATAAAATAAAATTCTCCCATCCTACATAATTATTATTATTATTATTTACATTTACATAATTATTATTTTTTACATTTACATCATTAATCTACAAAACTATAATATTGCACGGAGCGACATGAACAATTCGATTGAAGCTTGCTGCCATCCTTTTGGATTCACCACTTAACACCGCGAAGGGATCATCCGACAATACTTTTGACCCTACGCCTCGCCGGTGCCGTTGCGGCCGATGAAAGCATCGTTATTCAAACACAAATGTCCCAACTCGGGTCCACGGTAGGTGGAGGGATACTCGCTGCGGCAATTTGCGACTATATCCTATCCATTAATGATACTGCTGCTTTAGAGTAAGTGACATGTCTTTAATTGACGACTAATATATATGTATGTACACAATGTCAATCAAACGTTGCTTTAACAAGAAAGAATGGGTTCGGAGTTTAGATCCTCATCCTATAAGTTTGAGTTTGAAAACCCTTCAAGGCATACTTGATGTAAATAAAGACATGGACATTGATGTGTTCAATCTAGCAATGCGAATGCTTGCATGTGACGATGTCACGGTGCTCGGGGAATCAAAGACTCACTTCATGGACTTGAAATTTTCGGTAAGTTATTTTATACTATATTAGAATAATATAATATATATCCGCAAGCTCATAAATATTTATTACTTGATAATGATAATATTTATGTTATAATGATATAATTATTATTTGTCTCGGTAGTGGATATGTGGTTATAGACGTCATCCTTGCAATCGCCAAAGATATGATGCTAATGTGATTGCAAAATACTTTGATGATTGGCCTAATAGTGGAGTTACATTCTCAGAATGTGGCATGGTAAGTAATCTCACTCTTGGTCGTAGTATCTCCTGAAGTTGACACAATTAATGTTCACATGTACCAATGTAAGTTGTGGTGCCTTACTATGAATTGGGACGTTTCGGCATGTTTGTCTTCCACTACAAGTCTAGAACCCCGGCTATAATTGACCCTTCACCACTTTTAACAAATGTTGCATATAATCATCCATCCTACTACTATCTTCCTAGATTACAAAAGGTTGCTAAAACGTTTGATCGTGCGATGGATGTAGTAGATCCCTCTTGGAATGATGACTTTTTTGATTGGCAACATGTTTTCCCGTGCCTTGTCCCCAAGATACTTGACATGTAACAAGATTACTACGCCTCACCGTATATGTTGACTACATTTTCTCGGACGAACTTATATAGCTATTTAATTTGCCCGAGTTCCTTTCGGGGTTTTTAGTAGTTGAGCTCATGAACATGTGGGATGGTGCACGGCTTGAACTACTCAATTTGGTAAGTATTGATAGTTTGATAGTCAACGGGAGGCTTCTCTCGCGAAATTTCTTGAGTGACCACTAATTTAATTTATTTTCTCAATGACATGATTTAAGAATCCCGAGGAAGTGGCTCCTAATTGATGTCCTGAAATGCAAGTTTAATGAGAGTGCAGATAACATACCAGAAGATGTCAGAGCCGCTTGCTCTTCCATATGGAATACGAATGTCGAGAGATACATGTAGATTTTATTAGTCATCCATGAAGTTTATCATCAATAAGATGTAACTGTTTTTCTTCTCAATGTGGCCACATATCCGTTGTGAAACATTACACTTATTTTTGGGGAATTGATGAAACATTATTCGAATAAGTTGTTATTTGTTGAGTTATCTATCTATAATATTTGCTATTTATAATAATAACTTTTTTATTGATAGTAAACGTACTATATTTCATTTATATGGTTTAATTTAATAGTATAGATTATGGACCAACCGTTGATCTTGTTGCATGCCAAGTTTTTTTTCTCAAATGGGCATCAAAATTAACATGCCAAGTTTTATTTCTCAACTACTCCAATTTGGATTTTGCAATGCATCCATTAGATGTAACAATAGCTGGCCATGTTTAATGCGAGGAGTTGGCCAATGCGATGCTAAAGCTACGGCTGCTGGCGTAGTGGATCCGCTTGGAGCATAATACCCAGGTGCAAGAGCGGAAAATCCGGTCGCCGTAGAAGATTCATCTTCGTGTGTGCCTGATCCGATGCAGATACGCCTGCCCTCCTTGCGGCGGTGACATGGACGCCGGCGCCGGTGTATACACATGGACGTCGAAGGACGTGCGCCCGTCTGCGTCTTTGGGGAAGCGCCAAGTGGCGAGGCAGGGCGCTGCGAAGCCTGCAACCTCAGACGCATGGGGCGCTGAAACCGACCAGATACACAGCAGCTTTTCAGGAGGGAGATCTGCTCCGGGATCCGTGCCGTGGCTAGCGACGTCAACAACGCATGATAGCATAAAATCACCACTGATTTCACTAAAAAATCGTTGGAGCCGACAAATCCGCCGGTGCCCTCGCCCATATGGTAACTCGGGATATTAATTTTTAGTGGAAGAAATATTAGATTGATCATCAAAAGCATTGCCATATCCCCGACCAAATTAATCAAAAGAAGGGTGTCCGGCGGTTAGAAATCAATCAATTAATAAGCATTGCCATAATTAATTATGATTGACATATAGCCTACAAAGTAGGCAAGTAACAAGTAATTTTTGGAATGTGATATGAAACAATCGTATTATATTAAAGGAAATTAATCAATCAAGTTCGATTGACATATCAATCGATCGGGGACTTGACAAAAAAAGTGATATGGTAGCAACTATATTAAGATCCCCATACATCGCATAGACTAATAACACTTCCTTCTCCTTTGTTCCACCGTTCCACCGGACACCAACTAGAAATGGAGTCATCTGATGAAGTGGACTATGATGAAGAAAGCACCGATGCTGGGTCAACAGAGGTAGACGCGGAAGATAGTGAATGGGTTCCAAATGAGGATGAAGTAGAGGATACTTAATCGGAATGGAAGACGTGTGCGAAGAAAAAGATGATGACATCACCGAATCGAAGTGGAGGAGGAAGATGATGAGCGGACGGTGATTGGGACACCGTCGATGCCGAGGATGATGGGGACTACGAAGCGGATGGGGAGGATAGCGAGCAAGACGACGACTGGATCGGTGACTCGGCCGAAGAGGATGATGATAACTACCAAGCAGAAGACATGGAGGATGAGGACGACTACTACTATGAAGAACATGATGAATACCAAGATGAGGATCTGCCACTCAAGAAGAAAAGATGTGTGCATCAAGATGGTGTTCATGAGATGACCACAGTAATGCACGAGAAGCCTCCATGCGACAACCAAGGTTCCAATGGCAAGGAGATCATGGACAAATCAGGTAGCTCTGATGAACGGAACCATGAGGAGAGTTTCGACACAAAAGGCACCGAAGATCCTTAAGTAGTTTATTTATTGAATTTCGGTTCAATCGCAATTTCAATTATGATATTTGGAGTTGAATTTCGGTTCAATCGTGTGAGATTTGAAGTTGCAATGGAATATCTTTGAAATAATTAGTGATGTACTCATTCTCCTATTTTGTCATTAATAACCAGTACATGTGCCACATGTACTCGATTTCTTGCATTTATAGCGACCGCATGAGATGAAGAAAGCAAGATATAACTAATACTAATTCGTTGATTGAAATCAATTTGTAAAAATATGCCATTTTTTTAAAAAGGAAAGCATGCATGTATTGATCTTCATGCATTGCGCATGCACTCACATGCACGAAAAATTCGTTGATTGAAATCACTTTGTGAAAATATGCCATTTTTTTAAAAAGGAAAGCATGCATGTATTGATCTTCATGCATTGCGCATGCATTCACATGCACGAAAAGGAAGGAAATAATACACCTCACTGTGCCAATCAACAATTTTGATTGAGCAAATCTTATCTGCTGCCTAAGGAAATTGACGATGTGATGATAAATAAATACGGAAATATTTTATATTACCTAACACAACCTCTCTACCCGGATACATATATCCCTGCCCCTCTCGCTAATTTATACCCATGCTCCACCTGCCTTCAAGGTCGCTGCTCTCTCCTGAGAAATATGGTGAGAAATATTATATGTCTGCGTTCATATGTTCGTAGCTAGATAGATGCTGCTGATTTAGAGATATTTCAAGATATATTTATGACCTTCTTATTCTTATTATTCGAATTATTTGATTGACTATTGTGTGCAACGATTAGTCACGTAACTACACTTCAACATGTTTCATATTTTTAGGATAATAATGGTGTTCCTATTGATCCGGCGGCTGCTATGGATCTCCCAAATGGGACTACGAGTTGTTTGTGTAGTAGCCGTCATGGCATTTGTTGGTAAAACAATCGACGTTCGGGATCATGATCAATGGGGAGTAAGGGAGGTTTGTTTGGCGGACTTCGGGTTCGCATTTAATTTCTAGGACATTCATTTACATAGACTACCTTTTGCTATTAATTACTTTGCAATTTATTTAAATAGTAAATATAAATATATGCATGTATGTAGTTCATTAGAATACCTTCGTTTGGGAGTCCGTAAATACGAAGTCGAAGGACATAAACTGTTTATTGAAGCAGAAGTCCACAACCACATTATAATGGTTGAACATGTTGTTGTAGACCAAAACATGCGTAAGTACAATTTTTTCATATATGTCGATGCTAAATTCAATTTTATTTACGAGCCAATTTGCATTCCCCTATTATTATATAATATATTATCTCTCTTTATTATAGATTGCTTGGTGACAACTTTAGACACTAAAATCACTTTTTTCCAACATGCAACAACCGACCCGCTTGAAGGTAAACAACATATTAGTTGAGAAAAATCTTTTGCAAAGTATGGCTTATGATAAATTTGACCCTTTTTTGCAGATGTTAGAGATGCTTTGAGAAAGGACTACGATGTGCGTGAATGCGTTAAGGCTTGTGTGTCCCTTCGATCCGATTTTCTCCGGCTGTACTTCGAAGGATCAGCTTCCTTGGACACTGGAAGCGACTCCAACCGTCCTTTGAAGTATTTGTTTGAATACATATACAAGTCAGGATAGACTATAAATGTGCGCGCCCGCATTATGTACCCCCATTTTGCATTGGTCGAAGAGTTTATTTTCTTTAAGTTAAAGTTTCCCATATATAATTGTATTTCAGAATTTGTGAGACATTGATTGGAGCTTGACGTTCACAATATATTGTGTATGGGGTATTAATTTAAATTCAAATTTATTGACCTTACTTACTTATACATATCAATTGAGTATGTAATATAGATACTACATTTTTTGCCATATTTTGCGTTTCATCATTCATCATTTAGTAAAAACACAAAAATAAATTCCGCAACCCCCCCCCCCCCCACAAAACTACATTACAAAATCCCGAGAACCGAGATTTACAGAATTTAGTTTGAAAAATCTCGAGATTCGAGATCTCCAAAATGTAGTTTAGATAATTGTTTTCAAAAGATCCTTGCCTAATCCATGGTCAGGGGGTGAAATAGTAGATTACCCTATGTCTAATGGTGAAAGTACTAATGATTTTTGTCAACTTGTGAATAAACAAAAAAACATAATTATAAATCAGAGCAACTGCATCAGCAATTGCATCAAATATCAGCGTCGGCACTAGAACCAGAGCAGATATGCACGAAATTTAGCACCAAATCCGCTACGGGATTGCCGCCGTCGGTTGACAGAGCTAACCGGCGGACAACACACGGCAAGCTCCCGTGGTTCGCCCCGCCTCGGTCTCCTCCGCGCCAACTAGAGCCTGTCATGCGGCCGATCCATCGGCGACGGGATCAATCTTGTATCCCGCAACGGCGGCGGCAGGATCCGATCCTATTGGATCTTTTGCGCCAAAGACCATCCTTTAATTTTATTTTCCTTTCCACAGAAAAAAATACATGCCCATGGAAATTAACCATGCAAGTTTGGGAACAAAATTTGTTAGTCGGTATAATTAGTAAGGTCTCGAGGGCATGTGTATCCGTGATTCCGTGATTTTGTTTCAATTTGTAATGAACAAAAATAATTTCGGTTGACTTAACTTTATTTCTTGGTACACTTCCTTTTTTATAATTTACAAAGGGAAAAGGAGATACACATTACTATAATTACGTTGCAAATTTAATTACCATGATCATGAATACTCCCTGATCGCGTGCCTACCAAGAAAATTGATTCCCATGATCACGCGCTGCCCAAATTACTGATTTCCTGATCACCCACCAAGCAGGCACCATAATATATATACCTTCCTTATTTGTTGTACACATATCTATACTAATTATCCTATATATACAACTTCATTCAATATCCCATCCCTGCCTCCACTCATCTGTGCTTGCCGCCGGTCGCTAGGGTCAAGTTTTCTAAGGTTAGACGTTACTCTGAACTTCGATGACGTTTTTACTATCCGTACATCTATGTGTGCCATATTGCTTATAATATAGTACAATCAACGTGAAGATCACTGACCGCTGCCACGTTCTCACAGGATGTCCTCATCGACACATCACACCCCATCTGACGTGAAGTCAAGCGAAGGGGATATTGCCACCGGCGCTGTCACCGTTAAAGAAATCAAAGGTCCAGATCAGGTCGTGCGGGGGAAGGGAATTGATGGTGGTGACCTACATGGTGTTGGGAATGGATCAAGAAAGAGGATGAGAACTCCGTCGAATCAAACCAAGTTGATGTTGGACACAGCAGTAAGTATTAAAATTATCACTCATGTATCTCATATTTATATGTTGCTACATTGATGTTTGTTTTGATTTTTTTTCTCAGGAGGTGGAATTCTTGAGGCCATCAACCAAATTCAAAGATGGCAAGGCGTACATGGACATAACATGGGACGACTTATTTCCTGAAGAGCCCTATTGTTATACAGGCAAAAGCATCAAAGATGATTCGCACGCGCTGGGCCACTTGAGGCGCAAATTGTTTGCTGATGAAGAGCTCAACTATCCAGAGCCCAATCGCCCAGTCAAAAGCATCAAACATACTATTATTATCATAGATTCAGATGAGGGCTGATGCAAAATTAACCGCATCATCATGCTTTCCACCATAGTGTTTTATCAAATATTAATTACTATAGTAGTTTGAAATACTCGGTCAATACTAAATTCGGCCAATGCTAAAGCACGAACAGCCGTAGTTTAATTTCTGCTTGCTTATCATGATGCCCATGTATGGTGTGTAAGATGAAAATTGGAATAATGAGCTTTTATAATTGATTAATTAATGTTTCATTTTTCTTCAAATTGATTGGTAAATATATTACTTGTTCTTGATTTCTTGATCATTGAAAATGAGCGAATTTTGTAAAACAGGTGCTAATGGGAAAATGCATGCAATTCCACTAGATGATCCTATGTCTAATGGTGAAAGCTCTAATGATTTTTTGAATAAATAAAATAAATTGGATAATAAACATGAGAAAATGGAACGAATCAAATATAAGCGTCAGCACGAATCCCGGAGCAAATCTAAACCAAATGTAGCGTTAATCCTCATCGGGATCGCTACCTTACCGCAGGCGTATCACCCTCGCAATCAGCAAACTCTCTCATCCAATCGTGGGACGACACGTCGCAAACCCCCGATATGTCGGTCCACGGACCCTCCTCCGCGCCAACTAGGTGGTGCCACGTTTTAAAGCGTCCAGCGGCGGGGGGGCGCACGGACAAGATCGGCCTCGGATCACGTGTCGGTGACGGCGGGATGCGATCCGGCGGGATCTTCTCGCACCCGCGCCCGTCAATTTCATTTTCCACCTTCCAAATAAAAATATACACAATGGCATTGGAATCTCCTTTTTATATTTGGAAATTAATCATGCAATTGTGGGAAGAAAATTTGTCAGAGTCAAATAAGGAAGGTCTGAGGGCTATCTTGCCCCCTGATTCCATGCCTTTATTTCCATTTCTAACGTCCATGAGATGACGTCTGGTTGATTTTGCTGGTATAGTTACCTTTTTATTTGTTGCCACACTTACCATATAATTCACAGGATTACATTACTATAATTATGTTGCCTACCCCATATAATTCTCATGATCATGAATACTCCCTAATCGTGTGCCTTGCATGTCTTATTTGTTTCCTGCAGTTCCCATATTAATATAAAAACTTACCTTGCTTGATACATATATACAGTCTATATAACATCACCTCATCCCCTCGACACACAAGAACACAAGGCGGCATCGACGAAACAGGAAGCTTCACTACTCATCGGTGAGTATACACATAGTGTAGATGTTTATTTCGCACTGTCAGTTTCGTGTATAACAGTATTATATAAAAATGTAATGATCATTCTCCTTCAATATTTCTATGTATATATATATATTTACCTATACTATCAAGAGAATCACGTGTCTGGTTACTGGCGAATCATGTTTGTGCATTTTGTCTTTTCGGTTGTCATATCCATTTGCGCCATAGAGATAGATGTAGGATTCATGGTTCCAATTGGCTTTCGTATGCGTGCTTCGAGGGTCATTGCTGAGCAGCTTGGTGTGCAACATGGTGACCATATTGACATATGCGGCTATAAGCCTGATGTCATGGGTCCAATAGAAATGTTACATTAGTTGTTTTTCAACAAGACAACATTTATATTAAAATAATGTCAATAAGTGTGGATTACACTTTTGTCCGTGTGTTCCATAAAATTCGTTTATGCATGTCAACGAGTATTTACCAAATTAAGTGCCTACCAAAAGTAAATACAAAATTATGCATTTGTCATGCCTTTGTACTATTTATTTGATTGTCTTAAATTTTTAATTTTATTTTTTTATTGTAGGTTGAGAACCTTTTATTTTATAGGTATGTTTCATGTAAATTGAAATATAGCACTGTTAAAAGCTTATACGACAATGATTGAACTATAATCATGTGCGTTTTTATGTCAGGTAAGGATACAGTCTACAAGTGTGAATGGCGTCTCCTAAAGAAAAATCAGCTAAAACAAGAGGTGTCCAATGGTTCAACCTCGACGCTGATGCATGGAGCCACGTTATCAACCGCCTTGACATCCTCGATGTTCGAACTTCATGTCAACTTTGTCAAGAATGGTCTAAAGTGAGCTTTGAGCTAAACAAAAAGCGACTCACATCGGTATTAATGCTTAATATAGGATGTATCTTGCTATTCGAGTTTCTTCCAAAAAAATATATACGCCATGAATAATTTATTGATGCACACGTTGTTTCGTAAACAACATGAACCCTATGTTGTTGACATCTAGAGCCGACAAAGAAATCGCAGATAGGATGACCGAATCTCTTGGAGATGGCTCATTTGGTATGCACGATGTTTTGGAAGGAACATCGTTCCTTGTGCACACAATTGCCTCAAGAACAAGGTGTGGGTAGGTGGAAAGGACGATTGACTCGTAATATCCGATAACAAGTGGTCGTTGGAATTGATGAACCTTGTGACCGGACAAACGGTTCCATTGCCATTGTTCGACTTGAACCACAAGTTTGAGCATGACGAATACACTAAACATGAAGTGGTTTGTGGATACGCCGTCGGTAGTCTCCTTCGAGTTGTGCTATGCCAAACACCATCCGTCGAGGGAGGACACTTAGCAATTGCTTTAGTTGATTGTGAGGTGTTAGCTTACACGTTCGAAGTAGTCCCACGTGGACCTTTCTTGCCTATCGTCTCCCCACAACTATTTTACATATCTATATATGGACGCCATTATCCACAAGGGCAGGGTGGTAGCTGTAGACACTGAAGGTTTTGTTTTTTCATGGCACATGGGTGATCAAGGCGACAATCCAGTTATAATTACTTCAACAAATATCCCATTTGTTGAGGAATATTTTTTTAACTCAGATAGTCGTGTTTTCTACCTAGCCAAGACCCCGCGGATGAGCTAATACTAATTTGCGTACAAGGAAGCGGTGAAACCTTGAAGCGTCCGTACTACAGGGTTGTCAAGAGTGAACTTGACAGGTTTGAGGACGTTGATGAAATTTTCTTATTCAAATTTGATGATATGCGGCAGACGTGGAGCCGCATCCATGCCATTGACCCTGGCACATCTCTGTTTGTTGGTCTAAACTACCCCTTTCATAGCACATGGAGCGGTACTGAGCTCAGCAGCATC
Source organism: Cenchrus americanus (assembly GCA_947561735.1). Lineage (NCBI taxonomy): Eukaryota > Viridiplantae > Streptophyta > Magnoliopsida > Poales > Poaceae > Cenchrus > Cenchrus americanus. The sequence continues at coordinate 1,741,465 of OX387240.1, read as the reverse complement.
TATGTGGCTAACATGATGGACTACGATGTTGTCACATTCTCCACGAAGGGTCAAACAGATGTGGCAGTCAAGAGGTACAACTATCCGGTCAAAGGTCGACGTGTCAGTGCAACACAATCAATGAGGATTCCAATGCGGTTTCGTCCGACACGACCAATAATAAAGTCCGAACATTCATAGTTTAGTTACTGCATGATTACCATATATTCATATATGGTGTGTAAGATGATATCTCAATAAAAATATTTATTATTTCTATTCAGTTGCTTAGCAAAATGTTGCCTGGAAAATTATTAAATTATGTTACATAACAAAATATGCTATATTTTTTTAAAAATATCACGTGCGTGTCGCACGTGCACTTCCACTAGTATTAAAGAAAAAAAATACAATTAGTTGCAAGTGCAAATATTTATTAGTGCAAATTCTTTTTGATCAATAGAATATCTTATTGCTTTTGAATCATGACCGAAATCTTGGATCCTAGCCAGCTGATCGCCCTTTTCTATTTGCCGAATGCTGCAAGGAATACTAAAGATTGAAGACTAATGTATGTGATCATGACCTCCATACAGACGATGATAGAATTGAACTTAGACTTACATGAAGTCAGGATCTTGCTTGCATGCAAGACTGGGAGAGGTGGAGAGCCACGGCCAGGGCTAGCCGTCCGACGATGCCGGCGAGTGGCCGCCACCAAGTTGTACGTGTCTGCGCTACTAGGCGGAAAGGGTCATGAGCATTAAACTTTCTGCCACATCAGCAAATTTATGAGGAGGGAGGATAGAGAATGTCATGGAATGAGAGAGGGGGGCATCACCATGACCCTAGGGTCATCACCATGACTCTGCACTGGCACGATTCTTAAAATTCTAGTCTTGGTAATTGTGCGATGACCCCCTCCATTGAGAGGGGCCTCGTAATACACCTGGATCGTACGGCAATGATGACATCCCTTGAACGGGCCATTAGCGAGGATAGGCTTTTCCTCTGCCACCGTTAATGATGAGGCCCGTTGACCTGCTACGTGACTATGTGAGGCCTTTCGGTTAACTAGAACAATCCGGCGCGCGATGCGCGCCCTAGCAGGAAGCATAAATTTAAAACTCTGAATTAACACTGTATTATTCAATTGAAGTCCTCGAATCAATTAACATATGTTGAGGACAGAAAATGATGTTCAACAAAATTGAGAAAGTAGCTATTCCATGAATACTTGATAATTTGGCAGGAACAATCACCCGATATGAGCAAAACCAAACTGTGGTGTTCAACTTCAGGTCAAGAATGAATAGAAGAAAATACATTTGTCCTTAGATATCACCCAATGATGGTAATCTGTGCTACCGAGCCGTTCGCTCTCGACTACCCCCCCCCCCCCCCCCCACAACATCACCATCCAACCTGCAAATTTCAGGAAGAAGGCACAAGAGGAACTTAGGAGCACCAGGAAGTTTCGATTTTATCTGCTCAAACATATCATCCACTCTTCTTGACACAGGTGCACGCTCATAGAGGGGCTCTCTTCAAACAGATTAAAAGGCTGGTCACAAGACCTCAGCATGGGGTCAGAATCATAATTATTGTGTTGCAGTGCCTAGCATTTAGAGTAATCATTAACTGCCAATTATTATAGTCATAGAAATCCAAGGACATGCAGTTATATATGTTTGCAACATGCTGAAATCAAGGTAGCAACTCACATCGTTAAGGACTGCCATCCTTTCTTCAGGTTTGTGTCTAGACTTCTCGACAAGGCTGGACCTTTGTAGTGTAGATAAAGTTTTGGTGTATCTTTGCAACGGAATAAGATTACATAGCTAACACAGAACAAAAACATGGCATACAACATCTTTTTAGTAAATAACAACCAAATTTAAGGATGTAGACAAGCAAAACTGAAACAAACCTCAACTGGAAAATTTGTTGGGCGCTCTCGCTTTCTCCGCATTTACACGGGGATAGTTACCGAAATAACCCGGTTTAATTTCTTTCTTCGTACGGTAGTCATAGACCCGAATAACACCGATTTTATGGCCTCTCAAGTCATAACCTGGAACATGAGCATAATAGCTACATTAAAAACGAGAATCGGACATTGTTCAAAAAAACAGAATCGGATCGAACCGAATCGGCTAAGCCAAACTGTTTCTTGACTAAGGCAAGCATTTCCAAAAAGATGACTAAACCAAACATAATTATTTGCACATTGGGGGGCAGGAAGCGTACGTAGTGGGAGAGATGATGGACAATACCTTGATTGCAAGGCTGAGCTACTGCTGCCTTCATCAAATACAGAAACAATGATTATTTGGTAGTGACTCTGTAATTAGCTCGAAACACAAATCAGATTTTAAGGCTAAACAAGGTAGAAACTTTGTAGCATCCATTAGATGAGATTATCATGTAATACCACGACGGATATAAAAATTATTGAACCAAAAGAAAACCATTAAGGAAAGCACTCCAAGGCATCATTAGCTCCACTCATTAAACAGTACAGGTGGCATTTGTAGCCTCGGTGTCTGTCTAGCCATATATTACACAGTTCCATCATTGCAGCCCATAGGGTTCTACTACTACATTACATATCACGCCATATATTACACACTTGCATCATTGCAGCCCATAGGGTTCTACTAATACATTACATAGCACGATTAGGACTCAAAGCTACCTACCAAACGTTTAAGATGGCAGCTTGGAATACTAATCAACGACAATGAGGAAGCTTATAATATCAAACAAAGGAGCTCACAGTTTGCAGCACTGAAACCACCAAAATGTATCTGTTCTTTGACACATGCAGAACATGTGTGAGGACAGAGTGTTGGGCTTGCAATTGATAGACAAAAGAAGGGCATCCTGTTTCTTGCACTGGACGCCTATTTATCTCCGCTCGAGCTGTAAAGATAAATAAAATTGGAAAAGTAACAAATAAAGCTTTAAATTCAGTGATCAGCAGTTGGCTGCTTCTAAAGTGAAAAATTACTTGCTGAACAACAACCAGTTATGATTATTTGAGTCACAGATCTCCAGAAAAGAACAAATTTGTAAGGTGATTTAGTCCACTGCATGATTTAAAGTGGTGGAAGGTAGTACCTTGGCTCAGTAGCCACATGAGCATATGCAGCATCGCCGACATTTTCAGGAGCATCTTGATCCTTAAACAATTTCTTTGAAGTTTTCTTGCTAGGCGAGGAGCGAGTCCTATAAGCAACTTATTAAGTTCTACTGATACAGTGCTGAGTGCGCAAGGAAAGTCTGAAAACTATCCATTAGGCTAACCTTTTTTTGGTTGTGCTCTTTTGAGTTTTGGTTGTGGGGTCATCGACGCACCTACACCGTGCTCACCATCAACAATCTGATGCAACATGTGACATAGAAAAGGATTAGTGAAAAAATGATAGCATAAATCCCAAAAGACGTTGGATGCTTAAATACTTAATATCTTTAAAAATGAACGCATATGGTCCGAGCAACAACTACCTCATTCGGATTAGTGGCACTATTACTTTGTGGTGTAATTGGTCGCTCGGGGATGTTTAGAGTGGTCTTAGCCGGTGTGGTACTTGAATCATGGCTAGCACTTGAAGGATGGCCCGCTTCCGTAGCAGAAGTAGTAAAGTAAGAGGCGGGGCGGCGCTTTTCGAGGAGTGTTTTGCATACTACCACCGGAACCCCGAGAGAGCATAAGAGACGATGATTGTGATCCTGTTGGTGTCGCCGGGAAGAGCACTCCCATCATTTACTTCTCCAATAAGAGCATTGACCTGAAAACATTCTTCGACGGAATCTTTGGAGTTTTGTGTGAAGCTGACATTCCATATGTAGACCTTCTCTAGGAGCCTTGTGATATCATCTGGAAGGAAACCACGCGGATTCGAAGCTATAAGAGTGTCGACTTGCTTCTTTATCATGCGTTGGGCCCACCTTCCAAACACAATAAAATTGGTGTCCCCCGTCTCATCTCCAGCAACAATGCTAAGTTTGTATCTGTGGGCATTAATAGAACAGACCAGCAAGCATAACTCAATAATTTGACAGTTTTTTGGTTGAGCAGTAAGTAAGGACAAGTCAAATGTACTGACCTTGGGGCAGGGATGCCGATGTGACCACACCTTGAATCGGTGCACTTGTATAAGTCTTCATGAGGCTTAACTGTTCGGGCACACTTGTGGCATGAGTTGTACCACCATGAGGAGCTGTTGATCTTCTTCACTGTCACGGTAACCAGGAACTCTGTTTTCTTGGTTGTGAAAGGGTTAAGGAACTTAATTTCAGAAATCTTCTTGTGTTCAGCAACAGACACAGGTTTAGGTGATGTTACTTGTTGATCCCACTTAATTGCCTGACACGTGCCCGCAGCGCTGTAAAAGATAAGTGGAAGGACCTTTTATTAAATTAACTGAAGGACGACCACCATGAAACACATCGTGGACAAACACATTACCTAGTTATAAGAGGACTTGCTTCAGGGACTTCAGGATTAACATACCATCTACATGATGCACCACCTGTTAGGGATATAACTCCTGGAAAAAACAGAACTGTAACATTACAAATCATGCAGGAATATGTAGAGAATTCGATCTAGAGGTATTTAAAATTCTTCAGAAGTGAGGCAGGTGATGATACATATTCTTAAGTGACAGAGTAGCAAGGAGTACAGCTATATATTAAGAAGAATTAATAAAACACGCTACTGAAATGATATGCAATTATCCATGGGTACTGCAATAGTTCTTAAAGAAGAGAAGTGGTATACATTAAAAAAAAGCATACCTAAAAAGCTCCTGACGAGAGTCCCGACAAAGATGATAACCTGCGGAGATGTTTGCCCATCTTTGTGCAGGCGATCAGCTGGGAACGAATTGGCGCGTTCACCCCACAACACAACATCAATTGAATCATTGCTGTTATTTCAAAGATACACTTTAGCTTGCAGAGATCATGAATAATACGAAAGAAATTAGTTTGAATATGTAGTTTAACAAAATCACAACAGGCATACACAGCTCACCGTTGACTACGTATGGTGACAACCCTCTTCAACCGCTCACTTTGCCCTCCCCTTCCACGTAGAGTGATGACATTTGAGACTGCAACAACTACTCCAATGACATCTGATTTGAACATCAATAACGCATAAGTTAGTAACGGGGTCATACTGGCATAGTAAATCACATAAGATAAGATCTTTACCAGTGAAGTATTCTTTTTTATCAAGACGATCACGAATTTGCTCTATGGGAGTGAGGGAGTAGGTCATTGTTGGAAAACCTGGTGGGACTTTGAAGCGTCCCCTCATCGGAGGTGACTAAATGTGACACAAATACCGAGTCCCGGGAGGGCCGGTAGCACATTTATTACAACGAGGTGGAATCAGTCTTTTACATTACGGTTACAGAAAGGGCACGGTAATACCAACGCTACAATGAACAATACAAACGCTAGCGACCACACTACGATAGCAAAGGCTTCCATAGCCTCCTCGGAGTACCACACCATGGAAGCTTTAGGTAGGGCCCTGGTACACAGGCACGGTTGGGTGTAGGGCAGTGACCTACTCAACGTCTTCTGGGATGTAATCGGGATCCTCCTCTGTAAAATAGTTAGTAAGACAAGGGTGAGCACATACGTACTCAGCAAATCCAACCCCACCCACGGAGGGGCTTATAAGCAGAATCATGCAAAGATATAACAAGGATCAGATTAAGGTTCATTTAGCAATCACACACATGCAGGGGTTCTTTTTCAAAAAGGTTTTTGCAAATCATTTCCATAACCCAAGTGACTCGACTGCTTTAGGAAAACCACTGTGGGACTACCGGACTCCCTGTCCGTCATAGCCCAGGCACACAGCCACGCACTTCACCCAGAAAACAACTCACGCCAGAAAACATCCCATCCCAAACACTAGTTTTTGTGACCACACCGTGACTCGTCCAATACCGTGGACACGGCTATTCGAATAGGTTTGACACTCGCAGAGGTTGTACATCTTTACCCACAAGTAGGGTACCGTCACATGGACACCTCGGTGCGGTACGGATCCTATCAAAGCCATTACCCACCTTAGCTAACACTACGAGCCACCACGGAAGCAACCAAGGGGTTATCCCACATAACCAGGGCGTACCTCACACAGAGCGTACCCCTACTCCTTGGTCTCCCGCTGCTCACCCGCACACCAGATGGCAAGTAGATTAACTAGTGGGGTTTATGCTAAGCCGTTGCCACATACAACGGTCGAGTGGTTGTACGATGATTTGGGTCAGGTGAGATGTCACGCAACCCGGTCCTTAACCGACAAGATGGACAACTCCCAACACGCTCAACCACACAGGTACGAGCTCACCCGTACTCCTGACACACACGTCCATCCCGTCTACCCAGTTCTTTACTCATTTCCCAAACATATCCCCTTTTGTTTTTAAAGCACTCACACATTTTGAAAGCACACACACACATATTTTTAAAGCGCTCATTTAGGCCAAAACAAGGTTCAATCATAGCAATCAAGGGTGGCTATCCTACCATGTTTTGCAGTAAAACAATATGCAATTTATAAAACGGGTATAGGATATATTTTTAAAACTAGGACAGAAGCATGCATCAAAGGGGGAGGTTGAACTTGCCGTCTTCGAAGTCTTCGGGGAGTGCCGGCTCGGCGTCCGGGACCTCGGGCACCTGCTCGCAGTAATCGGCTTCGGTCTCCGGCTCGGGGTACCTCACTCCTTCTACTTCGTTGGCTATGGCATACACACAAGCAAGCAAGCAATGTTAGCATACATGTTTCCGACCGAGCTCGGGGAGTGGGAAGTGAGCGGAGGAGGGGTATATATAGATGCGGTAGGGTTTGGTATTAACCGAGAAGGAAAGGCGGTTATGAGAAGGGGCTAGGTTAGGGGGGGGGGGTATAGATATTAAGGACCTTATGGGTAATTTCTATTAATAGTAAAAAGGGTGTTTATGCTAATCTAAACTAAGTTAGGGTCATTTTGTAGTTTATCCTAGGGTATAATAGTATTTAACTCTTGATTAACCCTTAACTCAGGGACTTATTTGGAAAAAGGAAGGGAAATAAGAAGGGGGCTCGGTCTTGAGGCAATGGAAGAAAAACAGGGGGGGTTCTTGGCAAAAGCGCCATCCCCTTCCCCTCCTTCGATCTAGACAGAACAGAGGAGGGGGGGTGCGGCCGCGCCGGCCTCGGGCGGCGCCGGCCGGCCGGCCTCCCGGCCACGGAGGCGAGCGGCGAGAGGGAAAAAGGAGGAGGGCGACGAGGAGATTTGTTCCCCCTCACTCACCTTGGGTCGAGGCGGCGCGAGGGGGCGGCTCCACGGGCGGCGGCGGACCGGTGGTGGTGGTGTTAGTGGCGGCGGTGCTCTAGCGCCTAAGCAAGGGAAAGGAGGTGGCCGTGGTGAAGTGCGGTGGCGGGGAAGCCGTTGGCCCCTTTTATAGGCGGCGAGAGGCGGTTCGGGAAGGGGATATTTTCCCCCGGCGAGGTCGCCGGGCGAGCTCGGGGAGCTTCGCGAGCTCCGGCCGGGGACGCGACGGCTCGGCTTGGTCGGGCGTGCGCGAGGGGTTCGGCGGGGGATTGGACTCGTCGTGCGGGCGTTGGGGCGGCCGCGGCGGCCGGTGAGGGAGGTGACGGCTCGGACGGGGGGCATTTATGGCGTCCCCGGCGACCGGCCGGTCTCCCGGCGGGCGCGGGACGGGCGGGGCCGCGGTGGCGTGCAAGGGTGGCTCCCCCCCGCCGGCCGGTGGCGTGCGGGCCGGGGTCAACCCGGTGTCGGCTCCCGGCGGGGCGCGGGGAGCTGGCCGCGGGCAGGCGCGCGGCCAGGGAGGGGAGCAGGGAAGAAGAAGGAAAGAAGAAAGGAAAGAAGGGAAAAGGAAAAGGAAAAAGGAAAAGAGGAAAGGAAAATGGGAGAAGAGAGAAGAGAAAGAAAAAGGGAGAAAAGAAAGAGGGAGAAAGGGAGGAAAAATGGAGAAAAAGGAGAAGAAATAGGGACGAGGTTTTTAGGAAGTCTAGGAAATTGCTAGGGAAATTAGGGGAGGGTTTTGTGGGGGTTTTTCCTATTTCCCGGCGTCGGCGGGATTTTCGGGCCGGCGGTGACGGCGAGGCGGACCGGGCCGGCGGGACCGCGGCGTGCGCGGGATTCCCGGCCGGTGGCCGACCGCGGCGTTGGGAAGGTGCGCCGGGGCGCGACCGAGGTGCGGTGCCGGCGGGAATCGCGGCACGCGCGTTGGGGAGAGAGAGAGAGAGAGAGAGAGAGAGAGAGAGAGAGAGAGAGAGAGAGAGAGAGAGAGCAGTGGCTAGGATTTGATTGATAATTGAGCTCGGCGGATTGGTTTTTTTGAAATTACGCGTGATTTAATAGATGATTTATTTAGAGCTAAAAATGCGGGCGTTACAAACCTACCCCACTTAAAATGAATCTCGTCCTCGAGATTCGGCTAAGTTTCGAATAGGTGGGGAAACTCCTTCTTCAGTGCGTCCTCTCGCTCCCACGTAGCTTCTTCCACCCCATGTCTCGCTCCATTGGACTCTCGCACACCCGTACTTCGGTCGTCCTTGTCCGCTTGACCACGGTGTCTAAGATCTTGACGGGCACCTCCCGGTACCTAAGGTCCGGGCCGTAGGTCGATGGTCTCCACTGGTACTCGCTTTTCTTCCAAAACCTTCAAACATCGGCGTAGCTGAGAGATGTGGAACACTGGGTGTATATCTGCCATTTCCTCGGGTAGCTCCAGTCGATACGCTACTGCTCCGACTCTCTTGAGTACTTTATACGGGCCGATGTACCGAGGGGCCAACTTCCCGTGTACTTGAAATCTTCGAGTCCCTCGGATAGGTGAAACCTTGAGGTAGACGAAGTCTCCTGGGTTGAAGCTCGCTTCACGCCTTTTCTTGTCTGCGTAGCTCTTCTGTCGGGACTGAGCGGCTTTCAACTTTTCTCGGATATCGCTTACTCGCTCCTCGGCTTCCTTTATAAGCGCGGGCCCAACCAGGGCACGCTCTCCTACTTCTGACCACATCAGGGGTGTTCTGCACTTTCTCCCGTATAGTGCTTCGAATGGCGACATTCCCAGACTTGCTTGGTAGCCGTTGTTGTAGGAAAATTCCGCATATGGCGAGGCTCGCTCCCAATCTTTGCCGTAGGTGAGGACGCATGCTCTCAACATATCTTCCAAAATTTGATTCACCCTTTCGGTCTGTCCGTCTGTCTGTGGGTGGTATGCTGAGCTGAAGTCTAGCTTGGTGCCCATGGCTTTGTGCGAGCTTTTCCGAAACCTAGAGGTGAACTGGGTCCCTCTGTCCGAGACTATTCTGCTAGGCACTCCATGCAGCTTCACTATATTTTCTATGTAGAGTTTTGCCAACTTCTCTCCACCATAAGTGGTCCGTACGGGTAGAAAGTGAGCGACTTTGGTGAGTCGATCCACGATCACCCATATGGAGTCATGTCCTTTCTGAGTCCTTGGCAACCCTACTATGAAATCCATACCTATCTCATCCCATTTCCACACCGGGATTGGTAAAGGTTGCAACAGTCCTGCGGGCTTCTGATGTTCGGCTTTGATCCTCTGACAAGTGTCGCAGTGGGCGACGAACCGTGCAATGTCTGCCTTCATCCCATTCCACCGCACTTCGCTTTAAGTCCATGTACATCTTGGTGGATCCCGGGTGAATGGAATATGCTGAGTTGTGTGCCTCATCCATGATGGTCTGTCGGAAATTTCCACCTTCGGGCACGCATATCCTGTTCTTGTACCACAGGGTACCTTGGTCATCTACCCTGAAGTCAGGGGCCTTGTTCTCTCCAGTATGCTTGCGGATCCTCATCAGATCCTCGTCGGCTTCTTGGGCCTTCCGGATCTTCTCTTCTAGGGTAGGCTGAACACTCAGCTGGCGGACGTAGCCTTGGGGGACGATGTGTACGTTGAGTCGAGCCATCTCCTCTTGCAACTGAGCACTCTTGGGTGCTGCCTTCTCGTAGGTTTTCCGGCTTAGAGCATCTGCTACCACATTGGCCTTCCCCGGTGGTAGTGAATTTCCGCATTATAGTCCTTGACTAGCTCTAGCCATCTTCTCTCGCCTTAGGTTCGAGCTCGGGCCGGGTGAAGATGTACTTTAGACTCTTGTGGTCGGTGAAGATTTCACACTTGTTCCCGATCGATAGTGTCTCCGCATCTTCGGGGCATGCACTACGGCCGCAAACTCCGCATCATGGGTGGGATAGTTCTCGCTCATGGGGTTTAAGCTGACGGGAGGCATATGCCACTACCTTCCCATCTTGCATAAGCACACATCCCAACCCTTGTCGGGAGGCGTCGCAATACACGACGAAGTCCCGTTGAATGTCTGGCAGGGTTAGCACTGGGGCTGTAGTCAGCCTCTTCTTCAATTCTTGGAAACTTCTCTCACAGGCCTCGGTCCAGTTAAACTTCTTCTCTTTCTTGAGCAGCTCTGTCATGGGCCGGCGATCTTGGAGAATCCTTCGATAAACCTTCGGTAGTACCCGCTAAACCTAGGAAACTCCCCGATCTCACTTACGTTGGTTGGTTGCTGCCAGTTGGAGACTGTCTCAACTTTCCCTGGGTCTACAGCTACTCCTTCTGCAGTCAGAATGTGCCCAAGGAAGGATATCTTCTCTAGCCAAAATTCACACTTGCTGAACTTGGCGTATAGCTTGTGTGCCCTTAACTTTCCCAGTACTACCCGAAGATGTTGCTCATGCTCCTCCACGCTCTTGGAGTACACAAGTATGTCGTCAATGAAGACCACGACAAACTTGTCCAGCTCTTCCATGAACACCTTATTCATGAGGTTCATGAAATATGCTGGTGCATTGGTTAGCCCAAAGGACATCACCGTGAACTCATATTGCCCGTAGCGAGTGACAAAGGCAGTCTTGGGGATGTCACTCTCCCTAATCTTGAGTTGGTGATACCCTGATCTTAGATCTACCTTCGAGAAGTACTTGGCTCCCTTTAGTTGGTCAAACAGGTCATCTATTCTGGGAAGAGGGTACTTGTTCTTAATAGTGACCTCGTTCAGCGAGCGATAGTCCACACACATCCTCATGCTCTTATCCTTCTTCTCCACGAAAAGCACTGGGGCTCCCCATGGTGATGAGCTTGGTCTGATGAACCCACTTCGCTGGAGCTCTGCTAGCTGCTTCTTCAATTCTGCTAACTCAGGGGCTGCCATCCTATAGGGTCTCTTGGCTATGGGAGAGGTTCCAGGGATAAGGTCGATCACGAACTCTATGTCCCTGTCTGGTGGCATTCCAGGGAGTTCTTCGGGGAACACATCTGGGTATTCTCGTACTACTGGGACATCTTCTATGGACTTGGCTTCTATGTTGAAAACCATTATGTCCGGCCTGTGTCCCCGGGTGTGGCAGGTCACTTGTATCCCGTCCGGGTTGGTCGTGTGCACTACTTTATCGGCGCGGCTTATGAGGCCATGGTGTTGGCTTAACCGGTCCATACCAAGGATCACATCTATCCCCTTGGATTTCGGTACTACCGTGTCTGCTAGAAACTCTACCCCACTTAAAATAATTCTTACCCGGTGCATCCCGGCTTGACAATTAATGTCACCTCCGGTGTTCGAGTCATTAGGGGTGCTTTGAGTAGTACTGTGGGTATGCTATGCTTTTCCACAAAGCTTGAGGATATAAATGAGTGTGATGCTCCTGAATCGAACAGTATGGTAGCCAAAACTGAGCTGACCAGGAACTCACCGAGTACCACTCCTTGTGCTTCCTGCGCCTCCCCGCGCATTGATGTGATTCACTCGGGCGCGTCCATACGATTGCCGGGGCCGCCTCATCCGCCGGTTGCCGGTGTTGTTGCCGAAGTTGTTGTTGCTGCGCACTGGCATGCGGTTGGCTCCTGACGCAAGCGGCCTTGGTCCGTTTACCGAGTTGGAGTAGGTGGTGGTGGCTGGCTTTTTAGCATAGGGGCAGTTGGCGATGAAGTGCCCGGTTTCCCGGCAGTTGAAACACACTCGGGAGCTGTTGTTGTTGTTGGTAGTGATCTGGCTGGTGTTGTTCTGTGGGGGCTTCATGGTATTCTGGTTGTAGGAGGGCTTGAACTGGGCTCTGGGGGCTTGTGAGCTTGTGGCTTGGATTTGGGTTCTATACTGCATAGGGGCTTGGAACCTGGACATGGGGTGTCCAAAGTTTCTCGGCCTCTGGGACCGCTCTTGCTGCTTGGCCTTGTGTTCCATGAACTTGCGCTTGTTTTCCTTCTTCTCCTCGGCCTTTGCCCTTTCCGTGAGGATTGCCATGTTCATAAGGGTGTTGAAGTCCGGGTAAATCTGAGGAGTCAGCAGGGTCCTCAATTCCGGAGTCAGCCCCTTCTTGAACATCTCTTGCTTTTTGGAGTCTTTATCCACCTCCTCGGGGGCATAGCGTGCCGCCTCTATGAACCGGTACGTGTACTCCTCCACGGACATGTTGCCTTGGCGGAGTTCGCGGAACTCATCTGCCTTCCGCTTCAGTGTAGCCTCCGGATGTGGTAGCGGCGGAACTCCTCCACGAATTCATCCCATGTGATGGCGGAGGGATCCTTGGGCGCGGCGCGGGAATTCTCCCACCGAGCTAGGGGCCGTCCCGGTGAGCTGGTGAGCTGCCAGGAGAACCTTGTCATGGTCCTCGCAGTGGAGGGGCTCTAGTTCCCTCAGGATGGCTCTCAGCCAATCGTCAGCATCCAGAGGATTCACCGACCCGCTGAAGGTGGGCGGCTTAGTCCTGAGGAACTCGATCAGCTTCTCATTCATGCTCATGGCACGGGGTCTTGGGCGGTTGATGGCATTGAAGATAGCCTCCATCAAGACAGTCTGGTTGGCTAAGACTTGAGCCAAGTCAATAGGAGGGGGTGGTGGTGGCAGGACCACGTTCTCTCCTCCATCTTCATTTTGGTTAACTTCCTGTTCGGGAAGACGCTCCCTCCGATCGGCTTGCGATCCCTCAGCATCCGACCGGTGGGTCCTGACAGGGCGCCTGGAAACCATCTGTAAAGAAGCGGGTTTCTAAGAGATCTAGTTTTATGTGATGTTTAAGTGGATTATAACGGATTTCTTTTGAAAAGGCAGGGTTTACTCTGCCGGTAAGCACACAACAAGCATACAGCAAACAAGCAAGCACAAACAAGTTTTTATTACAAACTAGTGAGGAGGATACATCCCGACTACGCGGACACACTACACGACTAAAGGCTAAGGCGCGACTTGGACCGGTACGGCTTCATTCCCTGGGTCTTGGGGCACATCACTCGCGAGGAGAGCTGTCTTCTGGGGTCGAGTGTTCTTCCAGCGGAATGAGCGACTCGTCATCATTTCCTCCTTCGGGGTCTCCGTTTTCCCCGAGGGCCGTGCCGCGGCTTCGGTGGTAGCCGTTGGGGGTTCGGTGACCGCCGGTGGTGCCGGTGGGACTTCTATGGCTCCTCCCCATCCTACAAGGGGTGTTCCCGGCGAGAACTTGAGGTTCTCCAATGGCTGGAACGGGCGTTCCGCCGTGGGTCCATTCTTGCATGCGTTGGTCCCGGATCCTTCGAGGCTTTCCCCGGGCAACGGCTTCACTTGCTTATGGCCGCGGCGGTCCTCGCTTCGGCTTGAGCCACCGGACTTGGTGCATACGCACCGTGACTTCGCCTTGCTCGGCCCGCCGATCCGTTCCCTCAAGTGTCTGGCCTGGTCATCAAAGAGCTTGTCCAGGGAGACAAGGTAGGCGACTACGTGGTATAGCAGGTCTTCTTGGTGGCGACGTCGCTCCAAGTTCCTCATGCGGGCCTGCCAAACTGGGGTCCTGATGGCGGGAGGGAAGTACCTCATCGGTGTGGGGACGAGGTGCTCCTCGTAGATTCGGCACAGGTAGCGGAGGGCTTTTCTGAGGGCCAAGGGATAGGTATCCCGGTGTCGGAACCCCCGTGGCGGTCACGCGCCACGGCTCGATGTTGGTGTGGCGGTTGCTTCTAGCGACGGAGAGGACCACTCTACGGCGAAGAGTGCCGAGTTGCCCGTACTCTCTCGTCGTAGTACCTAGGGCGCTCGGTGATACCGAGGCGCTCCAGGGAGTGGATGAGCGAGCGAGCAAAACCAGGCTCCTCCCGGCACACGCCTTGGGTCCATCCATCTTCCGCCATCCGAAAACAAATATAGGGTTGAACAGAGTTGTGGTGGGGTACAAGAGATGGATAACTTTATTTAATAGGAAGGTTGGGGTACATCCTTAGGGGTACACCTATTATTACTAGGACTCGGTCTCTAGCCTAAACCCTAGTCTTATCCTCATGGTGACTCTTCCTCTAGCCGGATACGGCGCTTCTTTAGTGGGAGATCTTGCTCCGCAAGTATCTCATCTTCGGCTCCGGGTCCCTTTGTCCCGGTGGGTTTCTTCGGGTTCTTCTTCATCCAAGTCGGCTTCTCTTCTTCGCCTTCTACGTTCCTTTTGGAGCTCATCCAAAAACTTCTCCGAACGTTCTTTTTCCCCGAGGTAGTCTTGCGCCATGTTGTGTCGTTCAACTTCCGCTATGGTTGTCTTTACTCTTTCTAGTTCTATCCTCTGTTCTGCTCTTTCCGCTCTGTCGATCCGTCGCTTGCTTCGCCCGCCGGGCTTGCTCCTGATAAAGGTGGTCTAGGCCTCTGAGATATATGGATAGGTGGGAGACTGCCTCTTCTAAGTCTTCTTCCTCTCGTTCCAAACCTCTCATGCGATCAATCCACGAGCGTCCTCTTCCTCCGGAGGGTGGAAAGAATCCCATTGGAGTCCTTCGGAGGTGCTGTCTATAAACCACTCGTAGCTGACGCAGGGCCTTCCGAGCAGCCTTGGGGTAGGTGTCGGCAAAGCGAAAACCAGTGGCGTTGACGAACCATGGCTCAATGTCGGGGTAAAGCGTGCTCCTTCCCACAAAGATCAGTAGCTTACACCGAGGGGTGCCGAAGCGTTCGTACTCCCGGTAGACGAACTCTGGCGGATCCCTTACTCCGACGCGCTCTAGGCTGAGTAGCAACAGGTTAGGGAGGCCAGGCTGGACGGGGCAAATTCCACCGTTCCACTCGGGGTTAGGCATCTGGAAGCAAGCAAGAATCAAGGTAAGGATTTGAGAAAAGGTGAGCTCAGCAAAGGAAAGGTTAGAGAGGGCCAGAGGAGGTCTCGTATCCTAGGGGTCATGTCCTACGGCCAACCTACGGCTCTGATACCACCTGAAGCGTCCCCTCATCAGAGGTGACTAAATGTGACACAAATACCAGTCCCAGGAGGCTGGTAGCACATTTATTACAACAGGTGGAATCAGTCTTTTACATTACGGTTACAGAAAGGGCACGGTAATACCAACGCTACAATGAACAATACAAACGCTAGCGACCACACTACGATAGCAAAGGCTTCCATAGCCTCCTCGGAGTACCACACCATGGAAGCTTTAGGTAGGGCCCTGGTACACAGGCACGGTTGGGTGTAGGGCAGTGACCTACTCAACGTCTTCTCGGGGATGTAATCGGGATCCTCCTCTCGTAAAATAGTTAGTAAGACAAGGGTGAGCACATACGTACTCAGCAAATCCAACCCCACCCACGGAGGGGCTTATAAGCAGAATCATGCAAAGATATAACAAGGATCAGATTAAGGTTCATTTAGCAATCACACACATGCAGGGGTTCTTTTTCAAAAAGGTTTTTGCAAATCATTTCCATAACCCAAGTGACTCGACTGCTTTAGGAAAACCACTGTGGGACTACGGACTCCCCGTCCGTCATAGCCCGTGCACACGCCCACGCACTTCACCCGTAAAAACAACTCACGCCGTAAAAACATCCCATCCCAAACACTAGTTTTTGTGACCACACCGTGACTCGTCCAATACCGTGGACACGGCTATTCGAATAGGTTTGACACTCGCGAGAGGTTGTACATCTTTACCCACAAGTAGGGTACCGTCACATGGACACCTCGGTGCCGGTACGGATCCTATCAAAGCCATTACCCACCTTAGCTAACACTACGAGCCACCACGGAAGCAACCAAGGGGTTATCCCACATAACCAGGGCGTACCTCACACGGAGCGTACCCCTACTCCTTGGTCTCCCGCCGCTCACCCGCACACCCGGATGGCAAGTAGATTAACTAGTGGGGTTTATGCTAAGCCGTTGCCACATACAACGGTCGAGTGGTTGTACGATGATTTGGGTCGGGTGAGATGTCACGCAACCCGGTCCTTAACCGACAAGATGGACAACTCCCAACACGCTCAACCACACGGTACGAGCTCACCCGTACTCCCGACACACACGTCCATCCCGTCTACCCGCTTCTTTACTCATTTCCCAAACATATCCCCTTTTGTTTTTAAAGCACTCACACATTTTGAAAGCACACACACACATATTTTTAAAGCGCTCATTTAGGCCAAAACAAGGTTCAATCATAGCAATCAAGGGTGGCTATCCTACCATGTTTTGCAGTAAAACAATATGCAATTTATAAAACGGGTATAGGATATATTTTTAAAACTAGGACAGAAGCATGCATCAAAGGGGGAGGTTGAACTTGCCGTCTTCGAAGTCTTCGGGGAGTGCCGGCTCGGCGTCCGGAACCTCGGGCACCTGCTCGCAGTAATCGGCTTCGGTCTCCGGCTCGGGGTACCTCACTCCTTCTACTTCGTTGGCTATGGCATACACACAAGCAAGCAAGCAATGTTAGCATACATGTTTCCGACCGAGCTCGGGGAGTGGGAAGTGAGCGGAGGAGGGGTATATATAGATGCGGTAGGGTTTGGTATTAACCGAGAAGGAAAGGCGGTTATGAGAAGGGGCTAGGTTAGGGGGGGGGGTATAGATATTAAGGACCTTATGGGTAATTTCTATTAATAGTAAAAAGGGTGTTTATGCTAATCTAAACTAAGTTAGGGTCATTTTGTAGTTTATCCTAGGGTATAATAGTATTTAACTCTTGATTAACCCTTAACTCAGGGACTTATTTGGAAAAAGGAAGGGAAATAAGAAGGGGGCTCGGTCTTGAGGCAATAGAAGAAAAACACAGGGGGGGTTCTTGGCAAAAGCGCCATCCCCTTCCCCTCCTTCGATCTAGACGAACGAGAGGAGGGGGGGGGGGCGGCCGCGCCGGCCTCGGGCGGCGCCGGCCGGCCGGCCTCCCGGCCACGGAGGCGAGCGGCGAGAGGGAAAAAGGAGGAGGGCGACGAGGAGATTTGTTCCCCTCACTCACCTTGGGTCGAGGCGCGCGAGGGGGCGGCTCCACGGGCGGCGGCGGACCGGTGGTGGTGGTGTTAGTGGCGGCGGTGCTCTAGCGCCTAAGCAAGGGAAAGGAGGTGGCCGTGGTGAAGTGCGGTGGCGGGGGAAGCCGTTGGCCCCTTTTATAGGCGGCGAGAGGCGGTTCGGGAAGGGGATATTTTCCCCGGCGAGGTCGCCGGCGAGCTCGGGGAGCTTCGCGAGCTCCGGCCGGTGACGCGACGGCTCGGCTTGGTCGGGCCGTGCGCGAGGGGTTCGGCGGGGGATTGGACTCGTCGTGCGGGCGTTGGGGCGGGCCGCGGCGGCCGGTGAGGGAGGTGACGGCTCGGACGGGGGGCATTTATGGCGTCCCGGCGACCGGCCGGTCTCCCGGCGGGCGCGGGACGGGCGGGGCCGCGGTGGCGTGCAAGGGTGGCTCCCCCGCCGGCCGGTGGCGTGCGGGCCCGGGGTCAACCCGGTGTCGGCCCGGCCGGGCGCGGGGAGCGGGGCGCGCGGGCGCGCGCGCGCGGCCAGGGAGGGGAGCAGGGAAGAAGAAGGAAAGAAGAAAGGAAAGAAGGGAAAAGGAAAAGGAAAAAGGAAAAGAGGAAAGGAAAATGGGAGAAGAGAGAAGAGAAAGAAAAAGGGAGAAAAGAAAGAGGGAGAAAGGGAGGAAAAATGGAGAAAAAGGAGAAGAAATAGGGACGAGGTTTTTAGGAAGTCTAGGAAATTGCTAGGGAAATTAGGGGAGGGTTTTGTGGGGGTTTTTCCTATTTCCCCGGCGTCGGCGGGATTTTCGGGCCGGCGGTGACGGCGAGGCGGACCGGGCCGGCGGGACCGCGGCGTGCGCGGGATTCCGGCCGGGTGGCCGACCGCGGCGTTGGGAAGGTGCGCGGGGCGCGACCGAGGTGCGGTGCGGCGGGAATCGCGGCACGCGCGTTGGGGAGAGAGAGAGAGAGAGAGAGAGAGAGAGAGAGAGAGAGAGGGGCTAGGATTTGATTGATAATTGAGCTCGGCGGATTGGTTTTTTGAAATTACGCGTGATTTAATAGATGATTTATTTAGAGCTAAAAATGCGGGCGTTACGGACTTCAACAACTTCTTCTATTGTAGTCCATTTTGAAAAGCTGAGCATGACATTATTTGCAACACGCTTGTAGTTGTAGGAGCTCTTGACCTTGAAACATGAGAAGTTGTAGACACTTCCTTCCTTTACCAGATCCTTGAACCTTTCATGCGCTGGTGGGTATATCTGAGCATGTATGCTGTTTCCCTGTACTCCCCTCCCCCAAAAGGAAAGCAACAACTGTATGTTAGTACTATGGTGCTATCTGGAAAATAAACAAATTTTTTATACATGGAAAAGTCCTATACAACCATATCCAAGACTATGCAAGGCCAAGAAGATAAAGGAGAATCTACAAACCTCTTCATCGATGAGGACCAGATCACTATGCAGTATCTTTGCATCGTCACTGGGATCAGAGAAGTCCCAAAATCTAGACACACGCACGCACAAATTCTCATCACAAGCCCCAACGGAAAGGCGGGGAATCAGAAAATTGTCCATCCGCGTTAGCAAAAACAATTGTCGAAAAACATAAATGAAAGGCGAGAATTAAGGTTGAGGCCGCAAATGTGGTTAAACAAAAGCAATAGCTTAACTCAAAAGGCATCATGTGGCTCACACTAAAGCTATGGCCATAGCTACAAAAATCGGGCGAAGCTATCAGCGATGATCTCCAAAGACTAAGCACAGAATAAACCAACACTATGTACAGAACAAAATACACTGTGCGGCAAGAGCTCTAAGCAAGTGCCGCGTTAGCGGCATCAAGGACTTCTCGGTAAACCACATTTCGAGTTTGGGAACCACACGACCCATCATCATTTTCGATCAGAATTCTAAGACCGTTCCTAGACGTAGATCTTGAAACAGCAACATAAAGTTGCCCATGTGTAAAAACGGGTTTCTTGAGATAAAGGCCAACCCTAGATAGGGTCTCGTCCCCGACTTTTATTTATTGTCATCGCATAGCATATTCGCACGGAAATTGTCTTCTTTGTAGCGTGAAGGGCCACTTCACATCCGTAGTGTTGAGGGCAATTCTTGGTATGAAAACCTTTTCACCGATCTTGGAGCCCGTTAGTATCATGCACTCTAGGATACGCCGTCCTAATTCAAGAACAAATAGCCTCGTGCCATTGCAAAGGCCCATGTTTTGGTTAAGGTTGCGTAGGAGCATCACTATAACACCCTTCTTTAATACAATCTTATGGCGCGGGAAATTGTTAGCATCTATTGAATTTAAGAACTCAGTTGGGTAGAGCACATCAAAATCCGGTATGTGCTCAGATGACTTGGATATTGTGTCGCAGCTTAAGTATTCCACACTATCACCAGGGAGCAGCGATACAATGTATTCATTTATCTCATCAACTGTCTGATTATTTGGGCAGACAATGGCACGAGAGGCCAAATACTCAGACATATGGTAATTCGCCAAGAAATCTGGGTACACTTCAGACACAATGGCCGTGATCTTATCACCATCTGTATGGACCAACAAATCATCAGGGATCGTAACCCATGAAGCCTCGCGCTCCTCCCCTCTTCTTTCAGTAGGGATAGTACCATCGCCAATAGCTAATACCCACTTGCTAAAGTGCTCAAGTTCATCACGTTCATTTCCGTTTAAAGACGGGTTAAAAAGTCGCATATTTGTGTGCAATTTTAGAACAACAACATGATGCCATAACCTGGAGTTCGTAATAGAAGCACTAACTATGGAGGATCGTGAGCCCTTGCGCACAACTGGTAAAATCTGTCTAAAATCACCTCCAAGAACAATTGGTTTGCCACCAAATGGCAGGATTGCATTCGCAGGATTATGTTCTGAAAGAATATCCCGCATAGTCGTGTCTAAAGCCTCAAAGCAGCGCCGATGTGTCATAGGTGCTTCATCCCATATAATGAGAGCAGCAACCTGTAGAAGTTCAGCAAGCATGGTGCCTCTTTTTACATTGCATGCAGCAGCTTCGGTTATATCAAAGGGTATCCTAAACCTCGAGTGTGCAGTACGCCCTCTCGGTAATAGCAACGATGCTACACCAGACGATGCTACAGCAAGCACTATTTTTTTCTCAGATCTTAAGCTCGCAATGATAGCACTCCATAAGAAGGTTTTACCCGTGCCACCATGGCCACAGACAAAGAAAAAACCAGGTTGCCCACCAAGAACACGCTGAATTATTGTATCGAATATGCTTTTTTGGCCAGCATTCAACTGTGAAACTAAGGAGGCAGCATGCATTGACAACATCAAAGGTTCAGGGTCAAGCTCATCATTTACCAGTCTATTATCATGCATGGAATTATAATGTGCTGGCAGCTTTGGCAAGTTATAGTCATTTATATTACCACCACTATTAGCAAATACACCGATAAGGTTCGTATGAGCAAAGCCATGAGTTGCTCATGTGGAACAATATAATTTGGGTTTCCAAATGCATCTCTAAGCCTCGCGGTGTATGTCGTCGGTAAAGTAAAGCCAATATTTATCAAATAATGCACGCACATTTGATACGTAACATAGAAGCACAACAGTGACAAATAATTGTCTCAGTTGAAATGCTGATGCAGATACTATTGCCTCATCGAACAAAAGGTTCCATTAATTGTCGCCTTCAAGCAGGCCACGCGCCTCACAAGCGGCTTGGAATGTGCTATACACTTTTCCTTCAAATGTTCGCAGTTCAGCATAGTTTTTCGCGCCTTTAACTATCATCAACAACATGCGTAGGTAATACAACTCTCCAGCAGTTGGGTGTACATAGTATATACGGCCAATTTTAGCGCAAGGTGCTCTCTTTCGCCAAGATCTATGAGAATCATCCCAAGACCATTCTTTTGGGAAGTCACAGTATGTTAGGTGTCTAGCTTCTTCGTGCTTGGAGTTAGCTTCGAACCATTCAGTCAACATTGTGTTTTTTGCTTTTGGGCTATGTAGCAATGCTTGCGGTGTCGGTACCGGGCTCATAACGCACATAGTTCATTCCGGAAGATGGACCGATAGGCGCTCTACCGCGTGCACTCTAAAGTGGATGTCAAATTCAAAAGCACGCCACGGGGCTTCACAACAAGATAGGAATCTAGCATCAATGTATTCTTGGATTTCATCACGCGGAGCTAGGCGAGGTGCGGGCGACACGTTTGATGTCTTTGCGGTAACCTCGAAATATACCTTCGCTCCGTCACTTCCTTTTGTGACATACTTGAACAAGTATTTAATCATGTTTGATTTGTTACACCATTCTACATTGATATGCGCATTGTATTTCTTTAGTAGGTGCATGTTATACGGAACAACAGTTCTGTTGTCCAATCTGACACCATTTTTGAAAATATGTCTACCATCATTTCGGCGCTTATAAATAGTGAACCCAAAATCATCTATGATAGTCTCATCCTGAAACGACTTAGGGAAATTTTTTGAACACTTGTTATCCTTCATGCATGGACATTTTGGATTGTCATTACCACATGGACCGTGCATCATAAATTCGTCAACTAAAGCGTAACCTAGCGGGTTGATGTTGATATCTGGTATTTCAGCGGATATGAAATTATCAATGGCAGAAGCACTGAATTCAGAGCTTGTAGCAACTAACCATACGAGGCAATGTATATGGGGCAGGCCACGCTTTTGGAATTCAACAGTGTACAAAACTGTATAAAAAATAACAAGTGTAAGGATACCAAATGAAGTGGATCGGTAATCTACAATGGGTGCACACACTACTCACCTGCCCTAATAGGGCCAAATGTTTTCCCTTCCCTAATATCCGTTATGAACTCATCAATCTTCATATGGAAGACTCGCACTATTAAATCAGAACGGTCGCATGGTTGTTGTCCAGGTTCGAAACGTAAAGCATCTGCTATCTCTCTCCATTTAGTGTTGCATGTGAACGTCACAAATAGGTCAGGGGGACCATAGACTCTACAGATGGCCATCGCGTCCTGGTAATTCATCACAAAATACCTCCTGCTAGCGGTAAAGCTGGCAGGTACCACCACTTTACCGCCAACCGAGTCAGCACTAACAAGCCCTTTATCAATCGCATCAGCTATCCCTTGAACTGATTCAGACCTTAGTTCTTTTTGGTGGTCTGATATCCACTTTAATCTTGACGCTTCGATTGTCGAGTACATATCAACACATGCTTGATCGCTTAGCCTACCATAGCAGGTGAATGGATTCGACTCATTTAGCCTATAGTGCATATGCATCCTACTGAATTCCAGCATAGTGACATATTTACGGGTTGTACCGCTACCATCATTAGCATCTGTATATTTCATGCCGAGATGGAATCCATGTTCACCATAAGGAAATAGCAACGGATATTGCAAAGCCATGTAAGATGGATGCAAGTAAGAAACTCGCTTTAGGCCATGCTCTCTATCATGCACAAGGACATCATAAGTGTATTCGTCACGCGAGAGTAGTCACCCACAATTATAGCAGCAATTTCACCACTTGAAGGTAAATTGTAACGAACATCGTCTCTTGTATTGCAGCCTAGTAATCGAAGTGTTATCTTTTGGTCGCCTTCTTGGTTTAAACGGTCCCAAGCATATCTAAACGCTTTAACAAGTTGATTATGGTCATTTAGCATGCCTAAAAGGGACATGACTATATTTGGGTCTGGTTGTTCAGCAACTCTATCATCTGTCTCAAATATGCCTAACCTGTTCTGTGTCTCGTGTTCGGTATCGTAAATGTAAAGCTGCGCAAACTTGGGCGGTGTGCCGCGGCGTGGCAGCAACGTACCGATACGATGATGCACTACTCCATTGATTTTGAAAACATAAGGTGCAGTTCCATTATTTATCATCTTGTCAATATTAGCACCTAATGAAGTGAATGTAAATAAAGAATTGTATGATCGAATCTGTCTCAAAAACTTTTTTGATCGCGCATCAGCATCAAATCGTAATAGGTCAGCTAAGGGAGCAGGCGGCTTCCTGTAGGGATGAAAATTAATTTTTCCACTTCTACAAGAAAGGTTGTACACAACCTTTCTCTTACCGACAAGAGAAGCACTCTTCACACGTTCTTGGTACCAAAACACAAGACCACGGTACGGACACTCGTGTGTTGGGCCACCGTAATACGATCTATCCGGATAGGACTCTACGGCGAAAAGTGTTGAATTAGTATCAAGGGAGAACATCTATCATTTACGCAATAGAAAAACAATACCTACCGAAAGGATCAAGATGTCGACTAGAGGGGGGGGGGTGAATAGTCGAACTCGAAAATCACAAACTTTTTCGCAAAGGTTAGACCAGGTCCGGAGACTCGGATATTTTTCCGGATACTCCGGAAATCCGGAGAATCCGAAAAATGTCCTGATAGTCCGGCCTGTTTGAGAGGGATTAAATCGACAGGATTTAAACTTGCTCAAAAGTAAATCCGTGAAAATAGGTAATGCACTCGGGGTGATATAAGCCTCGTTTATCCACTTAGAACCCGTAGAAACCTCGGACGAAGTAGATCGGCACCAAACCCTAGATAAGTGTTCAAGCAAGATATACGCATGCAACGAGATGAACAAGCACAAGAGTACACAGGATTTGTTACCGGAGTTCAACCTCACACCTTGAGGTCTACGTCTCCGTTGAGGTACCCACAAAGGGTGGACCTTTTCACCTAGGTCACTTTCCTCCCTCTAGCGACCACAAAGATCAAGCTAGAGTTACTTACTCAATTTCGGGGTAATACAAACCTCCTTGGGCAGCCACAACCTTTGGATGCTCCAAGGCAACACCTAGCCGGCTAGGAGCTCAAGGCTCCAAGAGTAACAAACACGAATTTTGCCAACCAAGCGAAGAACTAGGTGCTCTAGAGATGGAAATTCAGCTCACTAGCACTCTCCAAGCCCTTGCACTTAAATCCTCTTAACTCCCTCTACAAATCTCACCAACTTTGAGCCAAAGGGGGAGAGAGGGGGAGTAAATGAGGGTTAAAGCTATTCAGGACGAAAAGGCAGGGAGAGAGAGTAAATGAAGGGGTGGAGGGGGCTTTTATACCCCCTCACCCGAATATAGCCGTTGAGGCTTAATGACCGGAGTATCCGGGTTGAACCCGGACTCTCCGGAAGTCCGGAGTCTCCGGCAAAACCCGACACTCCGGCCTTCCAAGGCCAAGCACCCAAGAAAAGATTCCCGTGAAAGTGTTGGTGCAAAGGTGTCTCTCATAGGTTTTGTTTTAGCAACTAGAGCACCCGTTCGACCCTTGGAAGTCATAATTCCCGTCCCTCTTAATAGTACGGCATTCCCGGGACTCAAATTCAAAAGTAAAAATAAATAAGCCGTCTTTGGAATCCTTTTAGAGCACCACTTCCCTCTTTGTGTAGTCAACGAGCCGTGCTTGATGCCATACATAGTTTTAACACTCGCTCATGGACTAGATAAACTCATTAGCCACTTAGGTGTGTGTCATTATATCACCAAAACCCACTTAGGGGGCCAAGATACTCTTCAATCTCCCCCTTTTTGGTGATTGATGACAACACAACTAAGTCATACAAGAGATAAACAATGAATGTCTAAAGCTTTTGTAATACTCCCCCTTAATGTGTGCTTTCTTGATTTTGAATATCAATGGTCCTATTAGGGCCAACATTTTGCACAACAAGAAAAGGCAAGAGGGTATTACTTAAGTGGGTTGCTTGTGATGTGCGACAAACTACAAGGTGAAATGCTCATGACAAATTATGCACTCAACTTAGAAGGAAAAAGAAGGTTCTGTTGCTTTGAGAAATCCGGATTCTCCGGGCCAGGTCCGGAGTGTCCGGAAAATCCGGATACTCCGGGAAAAAGTCCGGAGACTCCGGGCTTTCAGCAAAACAGCAGAAAACAGATAACAACCAGTTTTCAATCTAGCAAAGACTGTCCTTAACATATAGAGGGCAGTTAAAAACACATCAAGCACACAAGCAAATGTCTCAGACTCACATAGTCTCACATGAGCGAAAAATAAAGTTATTACAGACCAAGTTCCAAATTCAAATTATTACAAGCCAAGTTCATTGTTTCGACGACTCATAAATAGATGATATCACTCCCCCTTTGGCATCAAGCGCCAAAAAGGAAGTGAGAAGCAGCGGAGTCACTCGGAGTCGTCATCCTCCTCCTCTTCTTCTTCTTCTTCATTGCCCTCCTCCTCTTCTTCTTCTTGAGCACCTTGGGCGTCCCACTCCGCAAATGGGTCATCGAACTCAGGAAGCTCGCGGTAGGGGTCGGTAGGGAGGCCAAGGTGAGACTTGATCTCAATGATATCACGCCGGTTCTCATTGGTCTCCGTGGCGATGGTCTTGCACATGCTAAAAATGCTCTTGAGCACTCGCTTGATCATGGAGCCACGGTGACGACGAGGAGGTGGAGAAGAGGAACGAGCGGCGGGCACATCATCATGGGACGGAGCTGCACTTGAAGAACCAACATATTTACGGCCTTTGGGAGGCCTCTTGGCACGATCACGGAGGTGGCGGAGGGGCTCATGGACAACATCCTTGGGGTAGCGGACATTGGTCACTCTCTCAATCATGTACATGAGATAGGGGGCATACGGAAGATGCTTCATTGGATCATTCATGGCCCTCCTTAACTCATTCCAAATAAAGTCGAAGACACAAAAGCCTTCTTCATCCGGTGCCATTCTATTGAGAAGATTGGGAGCAAAGTACCTCAAAGTCGTCACATCTCCAATCTTAGGATCGATAGTGGCACGAAAGAATTGATTGAGATAGTAGTAGTAAGGATTGAGTTGGTCCGCTTTGCCCTCAATGGCCGCATCTCGGCTAGGAAACATGAAAGGGAGCTCCTTGGGCTTGTATTTGTTCTCATTGTGCACGGGGGTGCGCCTTTCATCCTTAGAACCAAGACCCAAGAGCCGAGAGAAGGTCATGTAGTCAATTGTGCATTTTTGGCCTTGAGTTGTCCATGTGATGGTGTTGTCATGGGGATTGAAGTAGTAGGAGCAAGTGGAATTGAGCCAAGATTTCTTTGTTCCAATTATACCTAAAGCCCATGATGTCGTAGAGCCCGACCTCCTTGCACTTGTCAATCACCGAGTTGAATACCGTGTTGTTGAGCTCCTCATAATATTTCCAATCAATGTACTTCATAGGCACAATGGGTGCCATATTTTTGGAGGCCAACTTGGGATTGCGGATCACCGATTGATAGAAGTCTCGATGGAAATCACACCAAAATCTAGCCTCAAGTCCCTCTCCCTTGAGATAGAGATAGACATTGTCCTCCCTTTGCTCCCCGACGGCCTAGGGAGTTCCTCGAGTAGTCCCTGATCATGTGCTCAGCAAATCCAAGAACTGATCCCGGGTCCCTTAGCTTGATAGGAGTTTCAACCACTCGGACATTTGGTGGAAGGGTAGGGATGAGTCTAGGAGGAGTTTTAGGACAGATATGAGCAGCTACTCCCTGCTTGTGTTTAGGAGGAACTCGAGTGACTGGGCGGCTTTGGTGAACGTAGGGGGCTTGATGGCTCTTTTTGGGATGGGGCTTGAAGCGGGAGCTTTCTTTGGCTGGCCCTTTTCCATGACGACGAGGAGGCTCAGGGGATTGCTTATAGGTTTCATCCTCAACTTCGTCATCATCGCTTTCCGTTTGCTCCTCCTCCTCCTCTACAATATCTTCTTCACTTCCTTCGGCATAGGAGGGAGGAGGGTCACCCCGTCTGGGTCTTGAGCTGCGTTGAGAGCTCTCTTGCCCCAAGACTTCTTGCACGGCCCGAAAAGCGGCGGGGTCATGCCTAGCCTTGGTCCTTCTTTGAGTGGAGGGCTCCTCATTTCCTCGGCTAACCTTCAACCCGACCATCTTGGGAAGAGAGGGAAGAGGGCTTGGATCCCTTGAAGCTTGAGTAGATCTTGGTTTTCCTCGCCTTGGTGACTTCAAAACCTCACTTCTCACACGATTTTGATGGTTGGGAGGCAAAATCGCCTAAGGGGGTGTGAAGGGGGCGACGGGGGAGGAAGAGAACGGTTGTGGTTAAAAAAGAGGTTTTCACCGCGGTCAAACCCTTATATACCGTTAAAACCCGGAGTCTCCGGGTCAGGTCCGGACTATCCGGAAAACCCGGAGTGTCCGGCCTTGACCCCGGATACTCCGCTCCCCCCCCGAACTCGGTGCACAGATTTTCAAGGAATTTGATTTAGAATGGATTTGGTAGGTTGCTTATGTGATATATGTGAGCCTGAGCAGTATCAACACTTTGGACTAGCCACAACCAAGCAAAGAGAACAATAGTCCAAGCGTTGTACCTAAAGATCCAAAATTTTCAAAATCAAATGCAAGACAAGCCTTTTCACAAATCTTTTGTTTTGAAATACCTGTACTAGGTCACTCAAATATATGCATGATCTCAAGCCAAGTTACGAGAATCCAGGATATTTAGCTCACTCCTCAAAGCACAAAACCTTAGTTCATCAAGAGGCTTTGTGAAGATATCGGCTAGTTGCTTATCGGTGCTCACATGACTTAGAGCGATATCTCCTTTGGCTTCGTGGTCTCTCAAGAAATGGTGTCTTATGTCTATGTGCTTTGTTCTTGAGTGGTTTACGGGGTTGTTTGCTAGCTTAATGGCACTCTCGTTATCACACAAGAGTGGCACTTTGCTAAACTTGCAACCAAAGTCTCTCAAAGTGAGCCTCATCCAAAGTAGTTGAGCACAACAAGCACCGGCTGCAACATACTCGGCCTCGGCGGTGGAAAGGGCAACAGAGTTTTGTTTCTTGGAACTCCAGGACACCAAGGACCTTCCAAGGAATTGGCAAGTCCCGGATGTACTCTTCCTATCTACTTTGCAACCGGCGTAATCCGAATCGGAGTAGCCAAGTAGATCGAAAGTGGAGCCCTTAGGATACCATAAACCAAGGTTAGGAGTATGAACCAAATATCTAAAAATTCTCTTAACAGCCATTAGATGACATTCCTTAGGATTAGCTTGAAACCTTGCACACATGCACACACTAAGCATAATATCAGGCCTAGATGCACAAAGATAAAGTAACGAGCCAATCATGGAGCGATATACCTTTTGATCGATGCTTTTACCATCTTCATTTAGATCAAGGTGTCCATTTGATGGCATAGGTGTTTTAATGGGCTTGGCGTTGTTCATGTCAAACTTCTTAAGCATGTCGTGGGTATACTTGGTTTGACTTATGAAGGTGCCATCCTTGAGTTGCTTGATTTGAAAACCGAGAAAGAACTTCAACTCTCCCATCATAGACATCTCGAATCTCTTAGTCATGATCCTACTAAACTCATCAACCCAAATTTGATTAGTAGAGCCAAATATGATATCATCAACATATATTTGACAAACGAACAAATCATTGCCTTGTTTGCGTGTAAAGAGAGTAGGATCGGCTTTGCCTATTTCAAAGCCTTTCTTTAGGAGGAAATCCTTAAGGCATTCATACCATGCTCTAGGAGCTTGCTTAAGCCCATAGAGCGCCTTATGGAGCTTGTAGACGTGGTTTGGGAGTTGTGGATCTTCAAAGCCCGGTGGTTGCTCAACATAGACTTCTTCTGAGATTGGACCATTCAAAAAGGCACTCTTGACATCCATTTGATGTAGCTTGAAGTTGTGATGAGTGGCAAAGGCTAGGAGTATTCGAATTGCTTCAAGTCTTGCCACGGGTGCATAAGTTTCTCCAAAGTCTAAGCCTTCTACTTGAGTATAACCCTTTGCAACCAATCTAGCTTTGTTCTTGGTCACTACGCCATCTTCATCTTGTTTGTTGCGAAACACCCACTTGGTTCCAATCACATTTTGTTTGGGGCGTTCCACTAAGGACCGGACTTCATTCCTAGTGAAGTTATTGAGCTCTTCTTGCATAGCCATCACCCAATCGGCATCTCCAAGAGCATCTTCGACCCTAAGAGGTTCCAACATGGAAACAAACGAGTAATGTTCACAAAAACTTGCTAATCTTGAGCGAGTTGTTACCCCTCTACGAATGCTTCCAAGAATGTTATCAACGGATGGTCCCTTTGAACACTTTGTCGAACTCTTGGATGTGGGTCGGACACTTCTTGTTGAATCAAGTCCTCATCTCCTTGACCGCACCGTGACAACTCGGCGGCGGGTCCGAGTCTCCGGGCTTTTCTCCGGAATCTCCCGGAAAATCCGGATTCTCCGGGTTTCGGCCCGGATACTCGGGTTGCGCAGTGAGAGTAGATCCGCAAAGCATCCTCAATTAAGCAATCTTCATCATCATCTTCTTGAGGCTTGATTTCTCCAATGGCCATCCTCTTTATAGCCTTTTTCTCGCGGGTACTTCCTTGCCTACACACAATTCATCAACTTGCTCCTCTTGAGAGCCATTAGATTCATCAAACGTCAAGTCACACGTGACTTCAACACAACCGGTGGTTTTGTTGAGGACACGATAGCCATGAGCGTTTGAGGCATAACCAAGAAAGATACCTTCATCAACTTTAGATGCAAACTTAGAGCTTTTGGGCTTCTTGTTGAGAATGAAGCACTTACAACCAAAAACTCTAAAGTAAGAGACATTAGGCTTTTTACCAATTAGGAGCTCATAGGCGGTTTTGTGACGGAGCTTGTGAAGATACAAACGGTTGATAGCATGACACGCCGTGTTGATTGCTTCCGCCCAAAAACTATCCGAAGTCTTGTACTCATCAAGCATGGTTCTTGCGGCTTCGATAAGAGTTCTATTTTTCCTCTCTACTATCCCATTTTGTTGTGGTGTGTATGGGACGGAGAGCTCATGACCAATGCCTTCTTCATCAAGATACTCTTCAATGTTGGTGTTCTTGAACTCGGTGCCATTGTCGCTTCTCACTCTTTTGATCTTCACATCAAACTCATTTTGGGCTCTTGTTGCAAATTTCTTGAATATCTCATGAACTTTGCTCTTGTCTTTCATAAAGAATACCCAAGTGTATCGAGAGTAATCATCAACAATGACAAAACCATACTTGTTCCCCCCAATGCTAACATAGGCCACCGGACCAAAGATATCCATGTGAAGTAGTTCTAATGGCCTTGTGGTTGATACAATATTCTTGGCGGGATGAGGGGCACCAACTTGCTTTCCGGCTTGACAAGCACTACAAATTCTATTTTTCTCAAAATGAACATTTGTTAGTCCTAGGATGTGTTCCCCCTTTAGAAGCTTATTGAGATTGTTCATCCCAACGTGAGCTAGTCGGCGATGCCAAAGCCAACTCAAGCTAGACTTTGCCAATAAGCATGTATCAAGTTGGGCTTTATCCGATGAAAAATCCACCAAGTAAAGCCTTCCCTTGAGTTCACCCTTAAAGGCAACGGAGTCATCGCCCCTTCTAAAGACGGTCACACCCTCATTAGTGAACAAACAATTGTAGCCCATCTCACAAAGTTGTGAGACGGACAACAAGTTGTAGTCCAAGGATTCTACCAAATAAACATCGGAAATTGAATGATTGATTGAGATAGCAATTTTACCAAGACCAATAACCGTTCCTCCACCATTGCCTCCAAAGGCAATGCTTTCCGTAGGATTTTCAATCATGTCGCATGATGTAAACATTTTCTTCTCTCCGGTCATATGATTTGTGCATCCACTATCAATCACCCATTTGGTTCCACCGGAGGAGTATGCCTACAAAACAAGTTATGCTTGTGTTTTAGGTACCCAAGTGAATTTGGGTCCTAGAGTGTTAGTCACAAGAATCTTGGGCACCCACACACTCCTTTTTATCATTGCTCCTTTTGTGCGAGGCCCTACATACTTGGCAACCACCTTACCCTTGTGGTTCCAAGTCAACACATAATCGGCATAGAAACTATCTTGTGATGCATGAGGTTTGGGCTTCTTCATTGACTTGTTTGGCTTTGTATGTGATGCTTGGGAGGTTACTTGGGTGCTCTTGAACTTGATTGGTGTGTTGTATCTCACTTGATTGTCATGCTTCTTGACACCCATTTGCTTCATCCCGTGTACCACATTCCTTGTTCCCATGCCTTTGGTGTGATGATTCTTGATGAATGGGATGGGGTCTTTTGTTCCTTGTTCTTGTTTACCAAGCCCCTTCCCATCTTCAAAGCCAAACTTCTTCATATAACTTGACCCAAAGCCTTTGGTGTGGTTTTCAAACTCACCTCTTTTGGGTTCTTTCTTCTTTTCAACTATAAGTGAGTTTGATAACCTAGCAATTTCCTTTCTCATGGCATTCATCTCGGCAACATTAGTAGCACAAGCATTTATATCAAATTTATAGCATCTAGAACAACCTTTGCTTGTTGATGTTTGAGAGTTTGAGGGAGCGTCATTAGATAAAGTTGTAGCATTGTTCTTGAGGTTGTCAAGTTGAACTTCTAATGCTATGTGACTAGTCTTTAAGCTATCAATGCTCTTTTGAAGTTCAAGCTTTTCATTCTCAAGTTTCTTGCAAGCATCCTTAGCTAGGAAAGACTCCCTAGTTAATTCATCTACTAACAACTTATCCTTAGCTAGAGATTTATTGAGGCTAAGAATTTCTTTCTCCCTATCCTTGAGCAAGTCCTCTTGCACCTTGAAACCCTTCTTTTCAATTACAAGGGCATCCTCAAGGGCAATGGTTTTCTCCCGCTCAAGTCTAAAGAGTTCTTCTTGCACCTCAAGAGTCCCATCTCTATTCTCAATTTCTTTCATTAAAAACATAATTTTCTTGGTTGCCTTTTTACCAAAGCTAGTTATCATTTTTTCAAAGTCGAAATCATTTTCACTATTATCATCTAGAGGAGGGGTAGGAGTGTCAACCTTGGAGCCCCTAGCCATAAGGCAAGTATGGGTGAAGTCATCTTCATCATCGGTGAGATCTTCAAATAATGATGACTTGTTGATTGGTTCCTTGATGGTTATGGTAGCAAGACCGGCTTCTATGTCGGAGTCGGAGCTATCATCATTTGAATCCCACTCTTCACCCAAATGAGCTTCACCAATTTCCTTTCTCTTGTTCTTGTCAAACTTGTTGGTGTCTCTTCTTCTCACTTTTATGTTAGGGCATTCCGCAATGAAATGTCCCTCCTTTCCACATCCAAAGCATGGTCTCTTTGAGGATCTCTTGGTCTTGATCTTGTCCTTGTCCTTGTTCTTGTTGAGGAACCCACTTCTTTTGAACATCTTGTTAAACTTCCTCACAAAAAGAGCCATTTGTTCGGGGGTCATGTCCATGTCACTATCTTCATCATCATCTTCCTCGGCCATGATTCTTGAGGTTGATGAGCTTGACCTTTTCTCCTTGCTAGATGCCTTGAGGGCCACTCCCTTGTTCTTCTCAAGTTGTTCATGCATCTTTGACATCTCTTGTGAAAGCTTGGACTCCTTGACGGTGATGAGGTGTTCTTCCATTCTTCCAATCACATCCGCCGGAGTGAACTTGTTGAATCCTCTCTTCTCCCTTATGAGAGTGGGAAGTTGAACATCCCTTGCCATGTATGCGGAGAGGATCTTGTCAACCACTTCTCTTCTTCCCCACCTTGTACTTCCAAGAGATTTGATCTTGTTGATTATCTTGTTCAACCGGTTATACATGTCTTGTGGTGATTCATCGTCCTTGATGACAAACCGGTTGAGCTCACTTTCTAAGGCTCGGATTCTTCCTTCCCTTACTTGCTTTGTCCCTTCATGATTGATGAACAAGGTGTCCCACACTTCTTTGGCGGACTTCAATCCATCTACCTTGTCATATTCTTCGGCCGTGAGTGAACTCTTGATGATGCGGATAGCTTGATAGTTTCTTTGTATCTCATTTGCTTGATCTTGAGTTAGTGTCGCATCACCACTTGGAAATGTAATTCCCCTGTTCACAATAGTCCAAAGTGCGGGATTCACCGCCATCAAATACTCCTCCATCGAGTTCTTCCACTTGGAATAGCCGGTTCCATCAAATTGGGGTATCTTCCCAATGTGGCTAGAACCCGATGGATGGTTAAAAGATAAGCGAGAGTAATCGAAAGAGGTTCGAGTGTAATCCCTTGATGGTCGACGAGCGGAGCGGGTGGATCTTGCATCGTCGAATTCTTCATCCTCACTATCGGAGGATTCATCACCTCTTCCGGCGCTTGATGACTAGTGCTTGCTCCACGCGTGTTGTCTCCTCGAGGTGGAGGAGGCATGCCAACAACATTGTTGACGGGATCACCTTCGGTGAGAGGCGTGGCTTGATCATTTGGATTCGACATCTTCTTGACTCCAAGCGGTTAGGCTTCAAACACGGAGCACTTGGCTCTGATACCAATTGAAAGGATCAAGATGTCGACTAGAGGGGGGGGGGGTGAATAGTCGAACCTGAAAATCACAAACTTTTTCGCAGCAGTTAGACCAGGTCCGGAGACTCCGGATATTTTTCCGGATACTCCGGGAAATCCGGAGAATCCGGGAAAATGTCCGGATAGTCCGGCCTGTTAGAGAGGGATTAAATCGACAGGATTTAAACTTGCTCAAAAGTAAATCCGTGAAAATAGGTAATGCACTCGGGGTGATATAAGCCTCGTTTATCCACTTAGAACTCCGTAGAAACCTCGGCACGAAGTAGATCGGCACCAAACCCTAGATAAGTGTTCAAGCAAGATATACGCATGCAACGAGATGAACAAGCACAAGAGTACACAGGATTTGTTACCGGAGTTCAACCTCACACCTTGAGGTCTACGTCTCCGTTGAGGTACCCACAAAGGGTGGACCTTTTCACCTAGGTCACTTTCCTCCCTCTAGCGACCACAAAGATCAAGCTAGAGTTACTTACTCAATTTCGGGGTAATACAAACCTCCTTGGGCAGCCACAACCTTTGGATGCTCCAAGGCAACACCTAGCCGGCTAGGAGCTCAAGGCTCCAAGAGTAACAAACACGAATTTTGCCAACCAAGCGAAGAACTAGGTGCTCTAGAGATGGAAATTCAGCTCACTAGCACTCTCCAAGCCCTTGCACTTAAATCCTCTTAACTCCCTCTACAAATCTCACCAACTTTGAGCCAAAGGGGGAGAGAGGGGGAGTAAATGAGGGTTAAAGCTATTCAGAACGAAAAGGCAGGGAGGGAGTAAATGAAGGGGTGGAGGGGGCTTTTATACCCCCTCACCCAGAATATAGCCGTTGAGGCTTAATGACCGGAGTATCCGGGTTGAACCCGGACTCTCCCGGGAAGTCCGAGTCTCCGGCAAAACCCGACACTCCGGCCTTCCAAGGCCGCACCCAAGAAAAGATTCCCGTGAAAGTGTTGGTGCAAAGGTGTCTCTCATAGGTTTTGTTTTAGCAACTAGAGCACTGTTCGACCCTTGGAAGTCATAATTCCCGTCCCTCTTAATAGTACGGCATTCCCGGGACTCAAATTCAAAAGTAAAAATAAATAAGCCGTCTTTGGAATCCTTTTAGAGCACCACTTCCCTCTTTGTGTAGTCAACGAGCCGTGCTTGATGCCATACATAGTTTTAACACCTGCTCATGGACTAGATAAACTCATTAGCCACTTAGGTGTGTGTCATTATATCACCAAAACCCACTTAGGGGGCCAAGATACTCTTCACCTACGCACCTTTCAGGGCATCGACATAGGCTTTATTAAAAGGAAGTGCAGGAGGCAGGTTACTGGCAGCAGCTATGCACATGAAAGATACAGAAGAATGGGTACTGTCACACCAATAGCAGGTAGAAAACAAATACAAAGGGATAGCTGTAGGTAGTCACCAATGGAAAGACTGGGTGAACGACCAGACGTTTCCCTAGAGCGAATCCTATTGAGTCGAAGCCTCCGGTTAGAGGTGGCAGATTCCGCAGGAAAGTCCATCAAGGACCTATTCCCTGATTAAAGCAATGCCGGACCCATTAATAAACTATAGTGCATCCATGTTTTTGTTCGCACCAATGTCGCACTCACTTTTCTCGGGCGCATTGCACGGGCATTCATTGGCACTAGGAAAGATAGATTGGTCATGTAGAAGATGTCTTATACTTCTCTTTTCACGACACCGTTGAACCCTCTCGGAATGACTCGTCATAAAAACCGAAAATTGAAGCACCAAAAACTAATGGTATCGAAGTGTGGATTCGAATCAAAACAAGAACCGAATGACTATTGTAGTTTTTCTTATGTATATCGCATAGTGATTCTTGTACAGTACATGCATATCAGTGCACAATATGTTCAAAATTCGCACCAGCCGACCCAAAAAAACGTAGAGGAATGAAAACAGTACATTAATATGGAACTATTGAAGAACAAAGAAAGCAGCAAACATCAGAACAGGCCCTAGGATTGTATGGAAAGAGACCCTGATGGACATGGAGAGTGTCAGAAACTTACAAGCCATATAGACGCACCTATAGAAATTAGGAGAGAAGAACATACAGGGGGAAAAGGAACGCATATAAAGCATGTAAGCATAATCCACCCTCTACAACCAAGTAACCACTATATCTAAAAGATAAGGTAAGTGCAGAGTCTGTTCTCAAAGATGGGTAAGGAAAAGAAGAACCCACTACCCAAAGAGGGAAAGGTAAGCAAAGAATTACACCATAACACCTAGGGCCTTGTGTTCAACAAGCAAAAGCATCTCACAAGAAAATGAAATATACAAAAAAGAATGATATATGAACCAAGGGAACCAAGCTGACCTCTGCAAGACTGCAAGCGCACACAAGAGGAAGGCCACAACTCCAAGGCTCAGCAACCAGCAGACAGCAACAACGAACTTTCTATACTCCAGCCTGAAAATATACTGAAGAAACATCTCAGTGTGCACCAATGAAGACAATCCATCCACTATGCAGCAAGCACAATAATAGAACTCAAATGACATGTCTACAGATCTATGGTACAACATTCTTATTTTTCTACAACCAAAAGAAAGCAAATTAGAACCACCAAAAGAAAGGGGATGCATTAGGCATCACCGTTCAGCTTAATTTCAGCAAACAAAAGAATATCAGCATAATCTCTTGGCTGACTGGTGAGTGAACACCAAATATAGATGATAGTATTATGTAGTAAAAAGCCAACAGATTAGCATTTGGCATTCCAAATAAGAAAAATCTTGAAACTCAGTTTGCATATTTCAGTAATATCACACAAATTGAGGTAAGTGAATTTATATATACAGGTTGTTCAGTGCAAAATTCTTTATACTGAAAACACCACTGAGCTGAACTTGGACTCAAAACATAAGGATAGCATACAGAAAAAATAGGAACTATCAGCTAATTTCATCAAAAGACTGACAGACTTAATCTTTTAGCTAATTTCATCAGGATTGAATTATCAGTTCAAGAGTCCATGTTCCTAAAATCTCCAAGCTAATTCCCACATAATGGGATGCTTCGATCTTTGCAATCAACAGATCAAGTGCATAGTCAATTTTTAGTTTTAATAGCACATAGCATCCTATATAAAACACCAAATTTCTTGATATATCCATTTTCATGTTCTGTAAATTTTACAAGCAATAACAGTTATCCAGGAGAAGTAATCAGCTAGGCAATAATGGAAAAAATGGCAAAGGACATGATACACACAACAACCACACAACTTATCTCAACAAACCCTAGGCTATGCAAGGTTGCCTTCTGGACTGGAACTGGACCAGACACAAGAGAAAGGCCAAAGGCTGGCCACACAAAGTTTTAACTTCCCTCTTGTGACTGGAATGAATAACCATGAAGGTTCATTCAGGGATGACAGATGCAGAAAGAGATTTTGATACCAATTTGGAAACTATAGTGTGATTTCTTTACCTGCAGTAGCAGATGATTCTCCACAATTTTTACCTACGCACGGCACAACCGGAGTACCCGGGAGTGCCCGCAAGAATTCAGCTATTGGTATTCGGAAGAAAGCAAAGACATAGCACTTTTTTTAACTGAAACAAAGACTCCCGCAAAGACATAGCACCCTTTTTAACCTGGAAACGGCACCCTGCAGGTGTCTAGGAATGTGCAGGGCACAGCCAGAAGAGAGAAAAATGATTTGCTGGTAAACTACACCGTACACTAATAAAGAAAGAATTAAGTGGAAACAATTAAAATAATTGAAATAAGCCTTTTACTGGAGTAAATGATGGTATGATACCTTCGCCAGAAAAATCCGAATGTTTGCTGACCTCAAGATTCCCAGCTAGCAAAGTTAAATCTGAAATCACACAAGATTATCCATCATCGGACATACATTTTGCTAGAAAGAGCAACTAAGGGCAGCCAAAAACTCCAGTTATAGAGGAAAAAGAGTTACTTCTACAACATATATCATGCCTTTCATAAAATAAGAGAACAAACACTCTGGTACAATATTATAAGATCACCAAAATCTCTTACTCGTAAAGGGTACGACAAATCGAAGTAGTATAGAACTCTTAAAATGTCAAAGGAAGGTGGATGACAAGGCAAGGGAGAGTCAAAACAAATTTGGTAGAAATGTTTGTTATCTGGTGGTTACATATTTATTTTCTGCTGGAAAAAAAAACAATTGATATATCCATTTTCATGTTATGTAAATTTTACAAGCAGTAACAGTTATCCAGGAGAAGTAATCAGCTATGCAATAATGGAAAAAATGGCAAAGGACATGATACACACAAGAACCACACAACTTATTCCAACAAACCTTAGGCTATGCAAGGTTGCCTTCTGGACTGGAACTGGACCAGACACAAGAGAAAGGCCAAAGGCTGGCCAAACAAAGTTTTAACTCCCCTCTCGTGACTGGAATGAATACGGCTACTGAAGGTATGAAAAATATTAAGCACCTGCCGAGCCTTTCGTCCTGGGAGCGGAGAATGGTGTGTGTGGGGGGAGGGGGGGCAGAGGCTCAGGAACCAGACTGCTACACAAAGAAACACAAACCAGATGATAATTTTTTCATAGCATCGAAACTCTATGTTAGTACCCAACTAATGATAATGCGCCGTGTTAGTAGCAATTAATGTTATGATCAGGATTAGCTTGCATTATAAAATATCTCATAATACTGAGCAAGAAGACCATACCTATTTAATTGTAGAAGTTCATGAGGTGCTTTAAACCATGGCTGTAATCCTATAGAAGCAAGTAATAATAAAAAAATGATCATTTAACCGGTTAACCTATCATACAATTAATCTGATAGTCTCATTCAAATGTCATAGCATTTCACAAATAAATTGCACTCTAGAGCGAAGTTCATACACTGAACATCTAGGATTATTGACTGGAAACGAGAGACATCACAATTTAAATTATCGTATATATCTACCTTGTCATTGCGTTTGTTAAAGTCATTAGACCACTAAAAGCTCACATATTAAAGAAAACTCGTGCTGTGTCTGTGCACCCCCAACAGTAGAGGTGTGAGACTAAAGCATGTTCAAATTTAATCCCCAGTGTAACATCAGCCCAAGGCAAGGGATAAAGATAAGAATGCAGTGAGAATGCAGTGAGCAGAGAAAGCCCATTGCTGCATGTTGTGCGCGTGTGAGAGAGAAACAGATCAACTGATCAAGCAGCACAAAACACACGCTCTAGGAATATAGGAAGCAGATGCATCAGGTAGCGAGTTCTACCTTGTCCTCCCTGTTGATCAAGATGAGCAGGAAGCGGCCGAACAGTCCAAGGGCTGCACAAAAGAGGAAGCAGCTGGTCTCTAGGTCACCTCTGCACCTGGAACAGAAGAACATAGCCGGGGATCAGGTAAACGCACAAGGACTCCAAATCAGCAGTGTGAGGAGCGCTCAAATAGCAGGAGCCACCAGATCAGCACGGCATGTTTGACACTTCGAGAAACAGGAGTAAGGAAGACGGAGAAGTCGACGCTAGGGTTCGCACAGGGACCGAGAGGAAGAAGAAAGCGGGGAAAGGATACACGGGGTGATGGGGGAACTTATCTGCGGTCTCGCGGGGCGACAGTACGCATCGAAGCATGGGAGCCGCGCCCCCCAACTACTCCGCTGCCGGATGGGAGCCGCGCCCCCAACTGCTCCGCTGCCGCGCGCGGCGCCGTCGAGGGGCGCTCCGACGGGGGCCGGGGCGGACCGGACGACACGGCGCGGCGGATGGGGGCCGGGGCGGAGGAGCCGCACGGCTCCACGTGGCGCGACGACTCCGGCGGGCCGGCGGCTGCCCCTCCTCCGCTCCGCGCCCGCCCGCCCCCTCCGCTCCGCGGCGGCACAAGCCGCGGGGACCGCCAAGCGGGGCCACCCCGGTGCCGCTGGGCCACCTCGCAGCGACGCCGGGCGGCGCAAGAGCGGCGAACAGGAAGGCGCGCTGCCGTACTCCGGGCACTGCAGCGACGTGGGACGGTGGGAGTAGGCAGATCGAATCGAAGAGGGAGTAGGCAGATCGAATCCTGGCGTCACCCGTCCACACCGCGGCGCCTCGCATCCAACCCACCGCGGCGCCTCGCAGCCAACGCCGGCGTGGGCAACTGACAGGGAGGGCCTCCCCGCACGGGCCACACGCCGGGCGCGGGGCGCACGCCCCCGCACGGGCCGCCGGGCGCCCACCCCCCGCCGGATGTCACCGTGGGCGGGCACGACACGCCTCTCGGGCGGCCGCTCGCACGCGGGGGCGCGACACGCCGTGCGTGAAACGCGGACGGCGGAGGAAAGGGCGCGGTCTTTCATTTCCCCGATGTGTTGTCATGCTAGCATTGAGACCTTTCAGTTGTCGTGTGTTAAGCCTGTTCAGATGTTGTACTAACACTAAATGAGAGGGGAGTAGATGCTGACGTGGATCGTTGAGGATGGAGAGAAATCCTATATAGTGGGGAGCACAAACAAAGTTTTGTATGATATGAGGCGGGGGCCGTGCCGGTGTAAACCGAGGCCATGTACGAAATAATTGTTGGACGTACTAAGTTAGTGAAATAAAACAATAAAATATATAATATAGTATATTAAATTGTGTGGCGCTCTATCTCTAAACTTAATTGACTAAATAGTTGTTGTAGGAGATTAGGAGGCCTCAACCGCTTTTTTGTTGTTCCTGCTGCCTCAATGGTCTCAAACTCACTCTCACCTGTCATGTCACTTAGATGGGTGCGCATGGGATAAACAAACCGATCAGCCGGTTGGGAAGGTGAGGGCATAAGTCTTGTGTCGGTGGCCTACTTGGCACGAACGAAAAGTCGCGCGAAGTGGACTCCATAGAAGAATCAAAGACACAAGCTATTTGCAGATAAATGTTAGCTTGTGGTGTTGCATTTTGCCATGTTGATATGTTGCATGGTAATAAAGCAAAGAGAAAAACAAGGCCCTGGGAAAATTGGGGGCCCTGTTCTTGCGCACCGGCCACACACCCATGTGCACGGGCCTTATGAGGCACCGCGCCCCGGGACTACCTTGCCTCCCTCCTGGTCAACATCCGTTGGCATTCCCCCACCTGCACTTGCACCGTGCCGACCATGACCGAGCTACCAAGTACCACCAGCGGCTGAGCGCTGGCGAACTACGGTCGGCGACCCATGAGCGCCGCCTCGCTCTGTGCATCGGCTCGCTGAAGCACTCACCTTCCGCCAAGCAATCGCTAGAAAAGACTAGACATCAGGGATGCTCGACAACAGCAGCACTCGGATTGTCAACGGATTCAGATGATCAAGCATTAGTCTGAAGATCAATCAAGCAAATGGTTGAGGTTTTATAAATAAAAAAAAGGTTTTTTATACTGTGGGAATCTACCCCACGGTTTTCCCCTTAAAAAAACGAAAGTGGTTGAGGTTGTTGTGCAACAGCTAAGAGAAACACACTGGGATTGTCAAGACAGAGCCCCCGAAATGGATTAACAAACTCGAACAGCCTGAATAGCTCTAAATTCATCGTCGGTCGGTGCACTGCACTGCACTGATAGATTCAGAGTTCATCACACATCAAAATACCTCGACAAAGCCGCACAACTCACTCTGGATAAATAATCTGAAAACGGTAAGAGTTCCACAACGTTCCCTACATGCATGTTGTCGATCACTCGACCTCACCATGAAATTGTAAGAAAAGAACATGGACTTGTGCAAAATTCAAGAACAGCATCTTTGATTCATACAGCACCCTTCCTTACACAAGTTGTATGCTCGATTAATCAACATTCAGCACAAAACTGATCAAGCTCTAGGCCTTCTAGCCCTGTCAGTACAGGAGACACGAAAGCTGGAAAGGATATGCTTGAAGAAAGTTCCGCATCATCCAGTCGCTCTCTTCTAGTTGGCATGCCGACGCCATCGCCGCTGCATAAGGTGTCTCAAGAGCAGCACGGGCGTACTCGGCCATGGGATCCGCCTCGGACGCGTGTGGCTGCTGCATCTGCAAGCTCTGCTGCTCCTTTAGGTCATCCAACACGTTGTCCCGCTCCAAGGCATCGAAGATGTCATCCGGTGTTGTAAACGTCGCTGGCAACGGCATGCCGCTGACCTCGCTGGACGTCGTCATCTCCGGGGCGAGCAAGCAATCCGGCGTCATCAGGGGCGCTACCTCGACGAGCTCGCTGTCTTGCTCCGGCTTGCTGCTTTGCTGCTCCTCCCATGGTTCTAAATAGCCGGCTAAAGCTGCCGCTATAGCCGGATATAGCTGTTCGGAAGGGTAGCGGCTATGGCATTTAGCCCACTATAGCCGGCTATATCCCGCTAAATGCCGGCTATAGCCCGCTAAACATCATTTTGGCAGCTCCGCCGCTAAATGCTTTAGCCCGCTATTTAAAACATTGGCTCCTCCTCACCCCTGAACATCTCCGTGCCATTGATCCACTCCTCGACGTTGATTTCGGCCACATCCGACGGTAGTAGACCATACGTGGTCTCGACAAACTCGCCGTGCTGCGTGCTCAGAAGCTGCTCTTCCTCGCCTCCGACGCTGACCTGGGCCGCCGTGGAGGGCATAACAGAGTCGTGTGTCAAGGTGTCCTGCTCGTGGAACAACTTGGGCGGCCGTGCCTCGGGGTGCTCACCGCCGGCCTTGCGCTTGGCCGTCTTCGACGCGGCGGACGACGGCTTCACTTGCGCACGTGGCGACCGGTAAACCTTGCACAGGACGAAGTCGCTGCCGCCGGTGGCGTCGTCGTACTCCATCATGCACCATCCGAGCCGGCTGAAGGACCGGCCGTCCTTGCGCCCGTAGGACAGGTTGCAGACCGTGCCGCCGCCTTGGGATCCCTTGACGTCCTTGGCGCTGGCCTCCGAGTGCCAGCACGTGTCACTGGTGGCGATGGCACGCTGCCTGTGCCCGCCG
Source organism: Cenchrus americanus (assembly GCA_947561735.1). Taxonomy (NCBI): domain Eukaryota; kingdom Viridiplantae; phylum Streptophyta; class Magnoliopsida; order Poales; family Poaceae; genus Cenchrus; species Cenchrus americanus. Next base: position 1,698,961 of record OX387240.1, on the reverse strand, counting down.
GGCCTGCCGTGGGTGCTCTTGTATTTCTTGGCGCAGTAGAAGTACCAGACACTGGTGCCCGGCGCCGGCTCAAGGTCGACGACGAGATCCTCGGGGGCGGCGGAGCAGACGTCGACGTGGTTGTGGACGAAGTGGACGGTGGCACCGGCGCGGAGGCGGTGCAGGAGGGCGATGGACGCGACGTCGCCGGTGTCCTCGGTAGCCATCGAAGTCCTAATTCCCGGCGAGACGAAGAGAGGGCGATCGAATTGCGTGGATGAAGGAAGGTCAGGTGGTTCTTGGCGACAGGATGGAGGAGGAGGGGCGATTGGATCGTAGGTGCAGGTCAGAAGGTATGCAGGGGGACTTATGAAGACACAAAGGCTTGGGTGTCGCGTCAATCTGAATCCACCCCGTGATTCTGTTACGAAATGGGAAGTTTCTTGCGATGTTTGCATTGAATCCGGCCCGGATCAGGTTGACGCGCGGTTAAGCATCAGTTGATCAGTTTGATTGATAATCGCATCAACTTATCACTCCGACACACCGGGTTCGTTTGATTCCGACTCTGCAGTAAAAAGGCGCCCACGGCAGTGCATCCTCTTGCAGTCGAGATCGATCGATCATCCTTCTCCCATCGACGTCGAGTATGGTCGAGGCATTTCCACATTGTCGGGAACTCTGGATCGATGGAGCTACAAGAGTACTACGTCCCCAGTAGCCTCGTCGACGACTGCCTCGCCTCGCTCCGCCCCAAGATCGCCGGCAAGAAGAGGAAGGCTGACGCCATCGAACACCCTGAGGCTCCGACCGCAGCGCGGCCGCGCCAGCTGCTGGAGACGAACGAGGACGAGGACGCCGCCATGTCGTTCTCGCAGATCCTGGAGGACGAGCTGCTATTTCTAGGCTACATCGAGAGCTTCTTTGGAGGCGTCGAGCCCGCGGCGCCCAAGTACCAAAGACCAGACAGACAGACGACGACGACGACGACGTAATTGAGATCAGCCCTCGACGAGTTCTTGGGTTCTTCGGCGTCCAGCGCCGTGCCGCCACGCGCTGCTCGGCCGGAACGCGCCGCCTCGTGCCGTGCGTCCAGACGCCGTCACGGCACGATCGCTTTACGGACGCCGAGGCGATCGCGTTGTTCGGCCCTGCGAAGCTGACGGTTGCTTCGTCGCCCGAGTGCATTACTGTTTCTTTTCTGACAGTGTTGACGCGATTTTACTACGCACACATGTAATTCCTGATCTCGCGGGTGTTCGAATCGCCTCAACTGCAACGAGGGAATCGCCATCCTCGAACATGGACACAACACGAGATTACTTGAATCCTTTGACACAGCTATACAAACTCGAACTGAAATACCTGAAAGAGCTCCTGATCACTGACAAATTGCCTCCGCCTCGCTTCCTCTTAGATCCGTCAGCCTACAGCTGCATCCTCCGGTGCGCATCGCGGAGCAGGTGGTCCCGTGCTCATCGCCGCCGGCGCCGCTGCCTCTATTCTTCCCCTTGAACCCGCGGTCGTGCTGCCGCTCCAAATCTGAGAGGCAGAGGCCACACGCCAAACTTTCCACATTCGTGTGAATCAAGATTCAAGAGCCGAGCGCAAACAAATTGACAGCAATATAAGGTCCAAATTTAAATTCTGAACCTCAAATGCGCGAGCAGTCTGGTTAGAAACTATAGACTGAAACTAAAATTCTGATGTCGGGTGTTGTTTACTTGTTTCACGCTTTCAGCTCGCGAATCGCCGTGTTCTGACTTGTGAGAGACCTCCCTGTCTCCTGTGCAGTAAGGCCTGTCGAATCTCTTTCCTAGATCCGAGGATTGTGATGCACACGTCATCCACAGCAATATCGATTTGGGGATGACATCATTGTGGCAACTACACACGCTTTTTTTAAAAAAAATTAATCGTGAACAAGAATGCCAGTGGTCTAACACGCATAGCACAATGCCCACGCACAATGTACCATGCATCTAACACGCACAGCACATCAACAATTCTTCTGCTGCCGCATACGTGTAGCTGGTGCGAAAAGCAACCGCAAGAGATGAGTATCAATTACGAGATTCTTGTTCTGCACTTATCATCGTCAACCCTCTCATACATTTCGGTAATGAAGTATTTATATGTATTCCGACCCTCTCATACATTTCAGTAATGAAGTATTTATATGTATTCCGATCCCTACACTGACTCGCTAGTTTCCCGGGGTGATGCCCTCGTCGTCGTCCTCCTCCTCGACCTCGAACTAAGTGCTGATCCTAGGATTTTGAGCGCCCTCGGACAGGGGTGGATCCAGCGTGGGGGCTAGTGCACCCAAACCCCCACCCCCATGCTGCACTGAGTTAAACATTTTTTTAATAAAGGAACCAAGTTCCGGTCGGAATTGTCCGCAGCCAACAAGCATCGTCGTCGCAGCAACTAGGCCGCATGAAACAAGACATACACGCAAACACAAATCCACTAGAGCCTCGACGAAACCGGAAACCCAACTCAAAAGGACAACAAGGTAAACAGGAAGTCTCAAAAACCACAAACTAAATGTCAATACGCCTTAAAGCGTTCCAACCCGACTCATGGAAGATCTCCAACGCTACAATCCAACCCGACTCATGGAAGATCTCCAACGCTACAATCTCTACCCATCGGCAACCTTCCTTCAAAATGATCCTCTCATCTTTCTTTGAGAGGATGGCCCAACTCTTAATCCAGTAAGTTCCCCTAAACATCACCTGCAAAATAGATATAGAATGTGACTTATGAAACACCAGATCGTTCGTACTGATCCAAATGGCCCAGAAAAAGCCGTCACACCGATCAAAACTAGGTTCCTTTGCTTTTTCGAAAAATTCGAAGCCAAGGACCAAAAAGATGCCTCACATCAATCGGCTTTGTAATCCCAAAGGTGAAACACACGATCCCCACATAACGCTTTTTTAAAAGAATAAATAAATATTCGTGAACAAGAATACCAATGATCTCAATTATGGAAAAAACAAGCAAAAGCCCACGCACAATGTACCATGCCTCTAACACGCACAGCACATCAACAATTCTTCTGCTGCCGCATACCACAAGAAGGATGTAGCTGGTGCGAAAAGCAACTGCAAGAGATGAGTGTCAATTACGAGATTCTTGTTCTGCATTTATGATCATCAACCCTCTCATACACTTCACTAATGAAGTATTTATATGTATTCTGATCCCTACGCTAACTCGCTAGTTTCCCGGGTTGATGCCCTCCTCGTCGTCGTCCTCCTCCTCGACCTCGAACTAAGTGTTGATCCTAGGATTTTGAGCGCCCTCGGACAGGGCTGGATCCAGCGTGGGGGCTAGTGCCCCCCAACCCCCACCCCCATGCTGCACTGAGTTAAACATTTTTTAATAAAGGGACCAAGTTCCTGTCGGAATTGTCTGCAGCCAACAAGCATCGTCATCGCAGCAACTAGGCCGCATGAAACAAGACATACACCCAAACACAAATCCACTGGAGCCTCGACGAAACCGCAAACCCAACTCAAAAGGACAACAAGGTAAACAGGAAGTCCTAAAAAACCACAAACTAAATGTCAATACGCCTTAAAGCGTTCCAACCCGACTCATGGAAGATCTCCAACGCTACAATCTCTACCCATCGGCAACCTTCCTTCAAAATGATCCTCTTATCTTCCTTTGAGAGAACGGCCCAACTCTTGATCCAGTAAGTTCCCCTAAACATCACCTGCAAAATAGATATAGAATGTGACTTATGAAACACCAGATCGTTCGTACCGATCCAAATGGCCCAACAAAAAGCCGTTACACTGATCAAAACTAGGTTCCTTTGTTTTTTCGAAAAACTTCGAAGCCAAGGACCAAAAAGATGCCTCACATCAATCGGCTTTGTAATCCCAAAGGTGAAACACACGATCCCCCACATAACGCTATTTTTTAAAAAATAAATAAATAATCGTGAACAAGAACACCAATGATCTCAATTATGGAAAAACAAGTAAAAGCCCACGCGCAATGTACCATGCATCTAACACGCACAGCACATCAACAATCCTTCTGCTGCCGCATACCACAAGAAGGATGTAGCTAGTGCGAAAAGCAACTGCAAGATGAGTATCCATTACGTACGGGATTCTTGTTCTGCACTTGTGATTCTGGCAAAAAGTAAATTAAAAGAATCGCAATGCTACATTTTCCTCGATCGATTGAACTGGGGTTCGCACACAAACATCAGAACTGCGACGCTACAAATCGAATTTAACTGACACATCTGGCGCACAAATAAACATTAGTATTGCAAATTGCAATGCTACGTACCAATCGAATTGTGAAGCACCGATGAGAGATGCCATAGCAGGCCTATTATACGTATATAAATAAAGGCATTATTCACTTTTTTTTCCTACAGCGATCCCTGCAGTGACGAATTCCCCCTCCTCCTCAATCCTCGTCGCTGTTGTCGTCGTCGACCTCGAACATCTCGTTGGCGTACCCATACTCTCGATACTGATAGAATTAGGATCTACTAGGTGCGGATCTAGCCGGGTACGAACTTTTACTGTGTGTATACAAATAGTGTAATGTATGAAAGACAGAGAGAGAAGGGGAGAGGGGATGTACCGTCTCCGGCAGGGGCGCTGCCGGAACCGCTAGCCATGTAGGAGATCTGCGCGAGGCAACGACGCGAAGTGCAGATCTGCGCACGGGCAGCGACGGTTGGGGAAGTGGCGGCGGCGGCGGCGCTTCCCGTCACTGCTGCGCGTCCCTGTAGATCGGGTAGGGAATGTAGGTGGGGTTTTGTGGCTGGCGGCGAACCTCGTACCTCGAGCCAGTGGCCCCCACCTCCTTTATATAGCGCAGTGTGACAGGGGCCCGCCAACCAGTCTAGGGTTGGGCGCCCCCGATCAGGGCGCGAGACTAAGGGGCCCAGTGGGCCGTTGGGCCCACTGATGAGATCATTCTAACATTCTCCCCCTTGATCTCATCACATACTTTTAACTTCAACTTTTCCACTTTATTCGTTCCATCACAGATAGGTACATAGAGCATGCTTCATCGTCACGGCTCGATTGCTGATAGACTCAAACAGCCACAACATACTTCTCCGTTCTGGAATAAATTCTATTTACTTTGGGCCACTTCATAATCCAGGATTTATAGGCTTTCCCTTAACCCCATGCCGGCTAAGTGTTTCTGGAACATATTGGGTGGTAAGCCTTTCGTAAGCGGATCCGCAACCATATCCTTTGTCCCTATATGCTCGAGACTTATGGTTTTATCCCGGATTCTATCCTTCACAACATAAAACTTTACCTCAATAGGTTTGGAAGCATTACTCGACTTGTTGTTGTGAGCATAGTATACTGCTGGCTGATTGTCGCAGTACATCTTTAGTGGTTTATGAATACAATCCACCACTCTCAAGTCGGGTACAAATTTCTTTAACCATATCACTTGTCCAATAGTATCATGACATGCTATAAACTCTGCGTGCATCGTGGATGATGCAACTAACTTTTGTTTAGAGCTTCTCCACGAAATAGCTCCCCCTGCGAGAGTGAACAAATATCCAGACGTGGATTTTCTTCCATCTTTATCTCCCGCATAGTCAGCATCTGAATACCCCTTTATCTCTAGGCAGTCAGAGCTTCTGTATGTTAGCATGTAATGCTTTGTGCCTTGCACATAACGCATTGCTTTCTTTGCCATCTTCCAGTGCTCTATGCCTGGATTATCTTGATATCTACCGAGTACTCCGGTGATAAATGCTAAATCAGGGCGAGTGCACACTTGTGCATACTGTAAGCTTCCAACAGCTGAAGCATACGGTACCGCTTTCATTTGATCGCGCTCATATTGATTCTTGGGACATTGGAATTCTCCAAAACTATCGCCCTTTGCTATAGGAGCAGGTGTTGCTTTACTCGTATGCATATTGTACTTCTTTAGAACCTTTTCCAAATATGCCTTTTGAGATAATCCTAAAACTCAATTCTTTCTATCTCGATGAATTTCTATGCCTAAAACATAAGAGGCTTCACCAAGATCTTTCATATCGAAATTCGAGAACAAAAACTTCTTTGTTTCTCGTAGCATGTTGACATCATTGCTAGCAAGCAAAATATCATCCACATACAAGATTAGGAAAACATATTTTCCACTTTTAAACTTTGCATAAACGCAGTTGTCCTCTATATTCGGTTCAAACCCAAATCTTTTAATTGTATCATCAAACTTTAGATTCCACTGTCTGGATGCTTGCTTTAATCCATAAATGGATTTCTTTAAGCGGCATCCCATATGTTTTTTTTCCGTTTACAACAAAACCTTTCGGTTGTTTCATGTAAACGTCTTCTTCCAAATCTCCATTTAGAAAAGCTGTCTTTACATCCATCTGATGCAACTCTAAATTAAAATGTGCCACTAATGCCATAATTATTCTGAAGGAATCTTTACATGAGACCGGAGAAAACGTCTCATTGTAATCTACTCCTTCTATCTGTGTATAGCCTTTAGCCACGAGTCGTGCCTTATACTTTTCTATATTCCCTCTGGAGTCACGTTTAATCTTGTAGACCCATTTACAGCCTCCTGTTTTGGCTCCTTTAGGAATTTCTACCAAGTCCCACACATCGTTGGAACTCATCGATTTCATCTCATCCTCCATGGCCTCCAACCATTTCGACGAGTGAGCACTTCTCATGGCCTCTTCATATGAAACGGGATCACCCTCCATATGAGCTATTTCTGTATTATAAACTTTATAATCATCAGGAATAGCTGATCTTTTAACTCTTTGAGACCTCCGAGGGGCCTCTACTGTCGGCACATCTTGTGCCTCATCATCTGTTGGCACATCATCGACAGGTGGCTGTTGTGTCTCATCCTCATGTGCAACAGTGGATTCAATCGAATCCTGAAGGACAGGTTCCAGATCTTCACCCATTGTTACCATGGGCGGAGTTACAACAGGTGCTTGCACCACAACCTCGGGATGGGTCGTCGGCGCGGTACAACGGGCGGTGAAAAATATGGCTCTTGAATCATCGGATTGGGTGCACACACCCTCTTCTCCTCAAGATCAACTTTCCGAACTACCGTGCTCCCCCGATCATTTCATCTTCTAGAAAGACGACATGTCTCGTTTCTACAAACTTTGTATATCCGTCCGGACGGTAGAAACGAAACCCTTTTGACTTTTCGGGATACCCAATGAAGAAACAGCTAACTGTTTTGGGATCCAACTTTGCTATGTTTGGGTTAAACACTTTGGCCTCAGCCGGACTCCCCCCCACACGCAAATGGTGTAGAGAGGGCACTCTTCCCGTCCACAGCTCGTACGGTGTTTTCGGCACCGACTTGCTTGGTACTCTATTGAGAATGTGAATAGCGGTTTTCAATGCCTCCATCCACAAACTCAATGGCAAGGTGGAGTAACTCATCATGCTGCGCACCATATCCATTAGTGTACGGTTACGCCTTTCAGCTACTCCATTTTGCTGAGGCTCGCCCGACATCGAATACTGGGCTACTATGCCATTTTCCTGTAGGAACTTTGCAAAAGGTCCAGGAACTTGGCCAAATGGGGTGTGACGACCATAGTACTCCCCTCCACGGTCGGATCTTACTATTTTAATTCTTTTATCAAGTTGATTTTCAACTTCACTTTGTATATCTTAAATTTATCCAGTGCTTCCGATCTTTCTTTAATTGGATAAATATAACCATAACGGGAGTAATCATCTGTGAATGTTATGAACGAGTCATAGCCATCCATACTTTTCACAGGAAACGGTCAACAAATATCAGTGTGAACTATCTCTAGAGTTCCTGTGCTTCGCTTAGCGCCTTTTTTAATTTGCTTTACATACTTTCCTTTAATGCAATCTACGCATTGCTCTAAGTCACAGAACTCTAATGGAGGAAGAATTTCATTTTTAACGAGGCTCTCTATTCTCCCCCTCGAAATGTGGCCGAGACGATAGTGCCACAATTTCGACGACGTATCATGAGTTCTCTTTCTTTTCTTTTGTACATTATCCGGCTCGGAATCATTTGCAACATGAACAATCACATCATACACGGAATTAACTTTTTCACGCAAGGATAATAAATAAAGCTCGTCATGAAGGTAAGCAGTACCAACATAAGCATTATTACACCAAATGGCACACTGGCCATGTCCAAAATGACATTCAAAACCATCTTTGTCCAAACGTGAAATACTAATCAAATTTCTGTTTAACGAAGGAACATAAAAAACATCTCTAAGCAAAAGTATAAAACCATCAACTAGCTCCAAAGAGACATTGCCAACAGCTTCAACTTCCGCTTGAACTCCATTTGCAACTTCAATAGAACTTTCTTTTCTTTCCGTGCTCCGGGTCGAACTGAATCCCTGTAAAGAATTTGCAACATGAACCGTTGCACCTGAGTCAATCCACCAAGTAGATTTTGGAAACTGTGTATACAAGGATTCATTTACAAAAGATACTATATTATTACCTTTAGCAGCCATGACTGACTTCAACCATTCAGGACACTCTTTCTTGTAGTGCCCCCTTTTCTTGCAGTAGAGACACTGATCCTTGTCCACTGGAAGAACATTCTTCTGCTTTTGATGCTGATGCGGCATGTTATCTTTTCCATGTGGCTTTGAAGAAGAAGCCCCTGGATGGAAGTTCTTTTTCTTAGCAAAGTTCAAAGAACCACCACTTTGAGCCCTTATCCTTTCCTCTTCCTGAACAAGCATGGCTATGGTCTTTTCCAGATCCCACTGCTCTGGATGTATGTTGTAGTTGGTAACAAAGGTGTCAAACTCCTTTGGCAGCGAAGCCATAACCAAGTGAATAAGGAGCTTGGGCCTAATCTCAAGTTCCTCATCCAATGGCTTTAGCTTAGATGCCTGGTTGCTCATCTTGAGGATGTGCTCTCTCACACCTTTTCCATTACCAGTGTACTTTTCATTCACCAACCTGTCTAAGCATCATGGTGGCATATGTCTTTGAAGAGCCGAAAAGCCGACTCTTTATCTCGTCAAGTAACTACGCAGCGAGGTACAACCATCAATCGAGCTCAAAAGAGAAGGCTCAATCGTGTTCTCTATGAAGGCCATGCACTTTTTGTTTGCCGTGACCCACTTCCCCTTAGAAATGGACCATGACAACTCTAAGGGAGCATAGTCCCTCTCTTTGTTTGCCCATGCCTCATCATTATCGGTTGTCTCTCTCAACGGCTTTTACGGCTGCTTCCGGCGGTGGTTCCTTCAAGACCCGGTCAAGATCGCACACACAAAAGCCGGATGCACTTTCTCGCTCCATTCCTTGTGATTTTCGAGCATTGAGGATCGGGACTTTGTCGATGAAACTCATCAAGTTGCACCCTCCCCGAAAACCACAATAAGTGAGATCCATAACAACAATTGCATGCATTAATCCAACGTTGGTCAAAATTAAAACATACAACCGTTTATGCAATTAAATCTATATCACCGTTGGGCGAAAAAATAGAAATAAATGCACAAAAAACATCCATTTAATCATGATAGTGTCATTAACAACGTTGGTCAGTAAATAACAGCACCATAATTAACAGAAAAAAATACTTTAACATGCTCTTTAAATTTAATTTTCCCGTTGGTTCCAATTAAATTTAATAAATAAGCATCACTTTAAACAAATCGCAGCGGAAACATGAATAAAATTCATGAAACTTTCTGTTCAGAAGCAATATATCTGTTAAAATTCACTTTTCCCCTCTAAACAAATTATCCTGTTGGTTCAAATTTGAATAGATATCAAATATACTTAAAAAACATTAACAATTGCTTCTGAAAATTATCAACCAAAATTGATAAAAGTTACTCGTTCCTCGCTTCCCTTTTCGACCCGCAAGCCAAAACAGGTCCACGGCCTTCTTTTCCATCCCGCCTGGGCCCGCGGCCCGAAAACCGACGGGCGGGCCGCCAAAGCGGCCCGCGCACGCCGCCCGCCCGGGCCAAAATGCGGCCCGGCGGCCGCCGGTGGCCGCGGCCATCCACAGCCGTCCGATGGCTGTGACCTGGATCCGACGGCCACCCGCTGCTTTCGGTGGTATAAAACCCTCTTGCGGCCAGCAACCCTTGAAAACCCTAAAACATTTCTTTCCCTGTCTAGCGGCTTCTACACAGGTAGCGGCGGCGGGGCGGCCCCGCGGCCGGCCTCCGCCGGCCGGTCGGCCTCTCGCCAACCACCGCGACGGAGCGCCGCCGCCGGCCCAAGGCCGCCGGCGCTCCCCTGCCCGCTTCCTCTCTTCCTCCCCGTTTCTCTAGCCCCAAACACCGAGAGCAACGAGAGATTGTACCGCCCATGGCGGCCCGGACGGAGAGGTGGCGGCGCCGCCGCCGGCCCCCTCGCCGGCGCGCGCGCTCCCCCGCCGGGAGAGCGCGCCGCCGTCGAGCGGCTCGGCGGTGGTGCCAAAACCCGCGCGGCGGTGGGGCCCAACGCCCCCGCAACGCCTCTGTCCGCGCGGTGCGCGCCCAAGGTGGCACCGGCGGCGGTGGTGACGGTGAGGTAGGGGTCCAACAGATCCCCTTCCGCGTCCTTTGCATCTTTAGATCTAGGGTTAGGGTTAGGGTTTGCATTTGACTTTTCGATTCGAGATCGATTTCCTTTTCCTTGCAACTACCCGAGGCTAGATCTACAACCTAACCGAGGCTCTGGTACCATTGATAGAATTAGGATCTACTAGGTGCGGATCTAGCCGGGTACGAACTTTTACTGTGTGTATACAAATGGTGTAATGCATGAAAGACAGAGAGAGAAGGGGAGAGGGGATGTACCGTCTCCGGCAGGGGCGCTGCCGGAACCGCTAGCCATGTAGGAGATCTGCGCGAGGGCAGCGACGCGGGGGTGCGGATCGCGCACGGGCAGCGACGGTTGGGGAAGTGGCGGCGGCGGCGGCGCTTCCCGTCACTGCTGCGCGTCCCTGTAGATCGGGTAGGGAATGTAGGTGGGGTTTTGTGGTCGGCGGCGAACCTCGTACCTCGAGCCAGTGGCCCCCACCTCCTTTATATAGCGCAGTGTGACAGGGGCCCGCCAACCAGTCTAGGGTTGGGCGCCCCCGATCAGGGCGCGAGACTAAGGGGCCCAGTGGGCCGTTGGGCCCACTGATGAGATCATTCTAACAGATACTGCTCGAGGATGGCAGCCTCCTTGTCATACAGGGCCTTCGCGATTGCTGCAGACTCGGCGAGGCCGTCCCTCAACTCCTGCTCCTCGAGGGACCCAGCGGGGCGCCAGAGGAGATGCTCGGGGAGGCCGCGGGGATGATGCGTCGTCGGGGGCCGTGGGCGCCGCTTCTCCAGCGCTCTGATAGCCTCGATGCTCACAGGCACCACAACCGTCTTCCTCCTCACGCCGCCGTTGAGCCCCGCGAAAGCAGGCGGAACGGGGGCCGGCACCGCCTTCCGGCCCGGCACGGGCGCGGCGGCAACCTCCTCGCGCTGGTTGTGGTTGGTGGCGCTGATCTCCAAGTCACTCCCGGATGAGGCCGCCTTCACGATTCCTCCCGCCGCCGCCGTTACCGCCGCCGTCGCCGCCATCTTGAGCTCCGTCTCCATCGCCACCGCTCCCCGTCGCGTCGCCGCTGATTATATGTCTTGACTCTGCTTCGTCTGCCGTCTATTCTAATTCGGTAATTCCAATCCAACTCGTAAACGCACGTCGCCGAGACGTAGTTGGGCCGAATCAACCTACTAGCCCAACTTACTACTCGCAAAGTCTGCATGGGCCCTTGTTAGGCCAATTGGGTCATAGCAACTCATTTTCCTAAATCGGTCTCTCAAAAGTATAAAACGACCAGTCCGTTACCTTCTCCTTTTTAGGATTTTTTTTATATTTATTTTTTCACGATTTTGCAAAAATATATGGTCCGTTACAAATTTAGCAAAAATATACCTCTGTCGCCGAGGGTCACGGCGTTAGGGACTAAACGCCGCGGCCCGCGACGTTAGGAGCCGGCAGGAGTGGGCTCGTATCCCTAACGCCGCGGGCCACGGCGTTATGTCCCTGACGTCGTGGGCCGCGGCGTCAGGGGCCTAACGCCAGGCGTCAGCATGGCGCTGGGGTAATGTCGTGGCCCGCGGCGCTTTTTGTTCCCTGCCGCCGTGGGCTGCGGCGGTAGGAACTTTTTTAAAAAAAAAGAATCGTCGAAGGATTGATAAAACGACGAACCATTATTACTTAACGACGAATTTAGATAAACGATTGCATCATTTGCAATGGCACGTGCGACACAATTACCCTAACTATGTGTCGCTGCTGCTAGTCCTAACGTGACTTAGGGAATTTAGATAAATGATTTCAACAATTGTAATCTAGTTGTACGAATAATACCCGGAGAACCCAGACATCATAGACCCGCCGGAGTGCTGGGAGGGCATGTAGTACCCCGACACGGATGGAGTTGGATCAGATGGTGGCGGGGGTGGAGTTGCTGGTGGAGTGTTGTCCTTCTTTTCATGGCACGAACAACAATGGACCCGAGTAGTTGTTGTTGTTGTTGCGGCCGCCTTGGTTTGCGTTGCTGCCGCTGCCACCGCCCTGGTTCTGCTTGGTCTTGCCACGGATGGCGTCGTATTTGGCATTGGCCTTGTCTTCTTCATCCGCCCAGGACGTGATCATGTCCTTGAGGTGGGGGATGGACCTGGGGCGGCGACGACCAAAGTCTTCGAAGGTGCGGCGGTGATAGAGACCATATTGGAAGAGGTCGATGACCTCCTTGTCGGTGACGTCGACGACGGTAGCGCGCTTGTCGAAAAAGCGGCGCATGTACCTGCGGAGGGTCTCGCCTTGTTCCTGCTTGATCATGGCCAGGTCCATGCGAGTACCCGATCGGCCCATGACGCCCGCGAAGTTGCTTGTGAATCGCTCCTTCGGTGGGTCCCGCTAGTCGATCGAGTGCTTATCCGGCGACTCAAGCCAAGTGAGTGGTGCTTGGTCCGAGCGAAGGGGAAGTAGAGGCACTTGGTGTCGCCGTTGCCGCCGCCGTTCTCGATGGAGAGGGCGTAGCACCCGAGCCACCGGATGGGATCTCGCTTCGCATCGTACTTGGTGATCCCCGCAGGCTTGAATTTGTCGGGGAGGAGCAAGTTGCGAAGTCGAGGTGAGAAGGCGGGGAAGCCGTCGCCCTCGGCCGCGGTGGTCGACTTCTTCCGCCGTAGCTCCTCAATCTTCGGCGGGCGTCGTAGCCGCCTGCGAGGCGTCGGAGGCGTGGTCGTTCGCGTGGCCTCGGCCGCCGCGGCCGCCGCCACCTCCCGGCCCTCCCCGTTGGCCCCGTGATTGGAGCTTCCGCCGTCGCTGCCGCCGCCGTCGGGATCGTTGCCGCCCCCGCCGGCCGGAGCGCGGTGAGGGACGACTTCTCGGTTGCTGTGGTCGCGCTGTGAAGGTCCGCCGGCGTTGGAGCGACGACGGTTTGGCTCGGCTGGGAGGTCAGCTCGAGTACGGTTAGGACCGTTGTTGGCGCTGCGACTCGTGGCTTCGTTGTCGCGGGGTCTGGCTGGAGGAGGTTGGTTGACTCTGTTGTCGACCCGCATGAAGTAGGCGTCTTCAGCGAGCTTGGCGATGACCTCTCCAGCGCGTATGCCCTGAGCCTGGCGTGCGATGACTGTGATCGATATGAGGCATTGCTCAGGGGTAGTGTGTACTCTGCTCTCGACTGCCTCGAGAGCTTCCGCAAGGTTGCGAACGGGGAAGTTGTCGCGGAGGCGCCGGCGACGTTCGCTGCGCTTCCGGTTATGCTCACGTCGAGCGTCTCTGTCTGCAGGGTTCTTGTTCGGTGGAGCATCAGCAGAGAGCTCGTCGGAGGAGATGTCTTCCAGGTACTTGTCCTGAGCCGTGCCTGAAGGCCCTGGGGTGTCGCCGGCATCCATGAAGACTTGGCGATCGGGGGTGCCAAGGCTGGACTCAGAGGGTGCCACCTCAGTTGGTGTGCTTGAGTCAGCCCGAGCTAGGGGTGTTCCCTCATGGAACGGTAGCGAGTCGATGTAGGCGACGTAGCGTGAGTCTCCCCTTATCAGGTCAGCGGGCTTGCGGTCTGGCCAGTAGACGTATCTCCCGGCGGTGTGGATGTTATAACCAGCCCAGAGGCTGGCCCTGACAAGGGAAGATCAGTGGAGTTGTGCTCGGACTCGGGCTCCTCATGGTCCGACCTGAAGTCGAACTCGTAATCTGGTTTCGAGTAGAACTCGGAGAGAGGGCTGGAGTCCGGAGCGTGATCGGGGGTGGCGTCGGAGTCCGAGTTGCACTCAGGTACGGGCTCCTTGCCGGCCCGGCGCGAAGTGGGAGCCCCCGTGCGGGCCCGACTGAGGATGCGGGGGCCACGCGCGGAGCGCTCGCGAGGTAAGGAGACCGCCTGCGATGGCTGAGCAGCCGGCTCGCATGCGATGGCCCATGGCGACGTCGAGTTCGAGTTGGAAGCGGACTCGAGCTCGAAGTCAGCGTGGTGGTTGAAGAGCGAAATTTCGCCGAATTTGCCGGCGAGTTCGCCTGTGACGACTTCTGGAAGCGTCACGAGGCCAGTCTTCGGGTTGGGTGGCATGGTGAGGCGGCGCTGGAAGGAACCCGCGCCGTCAGCGGTGCAGACCCAGGCGCCGAACACGAAGGTGTCGCCGCGGTTGAAGGCGACGGTTGGCTTGAAGTAGACGGGAGCCGTCGAGTTCGCCATGTGATCTCGGGCGAGATCCCCTACCTGGCGCGCCAGCTGTCAGTGTTTTAGACCGGCAACCTACTAAGGGGAGTACCCGAAGTAGATGAATGTGGCCTCGCCGAGATCGGTAACTCGAAGGAAGAGACACGTGGCACACAATTTAGACAGGTTTGGGCCGCGAGGTGCGTAATACCCTACGTCCCGTATGTCTTGTGTAGCTCGGGATTGATTGGGCACGATTACAAGATGGTGCAATAGTGCGCCGTGGGTTGTATGAGATGAGGTGTGTTGAGGTGATCCTAGAGATCGGTCCTCGCTCGCCTTATATAGTCGGGAGGCGGGGTTACAAGTCGGAGTAGGGAGAGAGTACTAGTCGAGTACGTCTAGGAGTCTTCCATACGGTGCGGGACATGTACAGCTTCCTAACCGAGTACTTCTCCTCCACAGTCCTTGTGCTCCACGCCTTCAGGTGCCGTGTAGCGCAAGCCGGGTAGTCCCAGGGGCCCACCGAGTAGTCGGTCCTGGTACCCACCGAGGTAGTGGGCCCAGGGAGGTCCATACGACACTCACAGCCGGTGTTCGTCTTCACCACCATTGGTCCGGTCACCGGTCCGTCGTCGCCGTTGGTAGATGTCGGATCCGGAGAAGCCAATGCCGACGTGATTTCATGCCTCAGGTTGAAGATGACAACATCCTCGAGGTAGTTAATGTACTCTTGATACGGGTGAATAGCTGGGGGATCCACCCATTGCACAAAACCGCAGTTATCTGGTTATTCGGAGTACTACAAAATCTATCTACTCAGATGTACACTACAACTATAATTTTTCTAACTAGATCTACACTAAAATTATAATTTTACTAAACAAATCTACACTAAAACTATAATTTTACTAAGCAGATCTACACTAGTACTATGTATTCATTAAGCAGATCTACACTAAAACTATGTATTAATTGCGCAGATCTACACTTAAACTGTATATCTACTAAGCACATCTACACTAAAACTATTAAGTTTCAGAGTATTACCTCTAACGAGACGAAAAACCGGCAGAGCTTCGCACCTTCACCCCCTCCTCCTCACTCCCTTCTCCTCTTCTCCCTCTCTTTTCTTTTTTTCGAATTATTATGACATTTCGGCTGAATTTCGGTGTTATATAGGCGTGAGAACCCTAGCGCCGTGGCCCGCGGCACTAGGTGGCCCGCTGCCGTCGTGGGCCGCGACGCTGGGCCATAACGCCACGGCCCACGGCGCTAGGCCTCAAACGTTGTGGCTTGGGCGCCAAGTGTGGGCCATGCTACGGGCCCACTCCTAGCGGCTCCTACCGCCGAGGGCCACGACGTTTAGTCCTTGACGCCGTGACCCTCGGCGGCAGATGTATATTTTTGCTAAATTTGTAACGGACCATATATTTTTGCAAAATAGTGAAAAAATGAATATATAAAAAATTCCCTTTTTTAGTAGCCTCTGCAGAATCTCGCCAAATAGTTTGACCTGATTTTGAATCGAACACTACCTTTTCATCCAAAATTGGTTCGAAATTGATACTGAAAGCAACACCGCTGCAGACTGGGCATGGCCCATCCGCTGATCCGCGCAAGAAATTACCTGATTCTAAATAGCGCCATGTGTACCGTCAAATGCAGAGTTTATTCATCAGGTTTCTCGAAAGAAAGCATGTCATTAGGAGTTCAGGACGACCCCCGGTCCCCTCTTATTCTTGGCTCACAGCCAACCATTTGGCCGGGCCTGTCACGATTCTCACTTGCTAGTGCCAACGCCAACTAGAATCACAAAAAAAAAAAGAGCAAAACGAAACATGGCTAGTGCTAGGGGCACGTCGGCGGGTGGCTCGTGTTAGGATCACGGCAGCCTCCGCGCCGGCGGGGGGAGCTTGTTGATGAAGGCGATGGCGATCTGGAGCATCTTCTGGAACTCGGTGAGGCTCTGCACGATGATGAGGCGCACGTCGCCGTTGAGGTCCTTGCAGCTGACGTTGCACGACGAGACGTCGGTGAAGGAGCGCGCCGCCAGCGTCCTGGCCACCTGGTGGTCCCCGGACCGCAGCGCCGCCGCGGCGCCGTGGAGCTTCTGCATGGCGGTCCTCATGGTGACGCTGCAGTTCCCCACGCACTTGCGGAAGTCGGGCACACCGGTGTTGAACCCCGGGAGCTTCCCCTCGAAGATGGACGCCGCCACCGACCCGGCCTCCGACGCCGCCTCCAGCGCCACCGCGATCAGCGCCTTCACGTCCACCTGGCCCGGGGCGCCCGCGATCCTCGCGCCCTGCCCCGGCGCCGCCGACGCGGCCGCGTTCTGGATGTCGAGCAGGCGCTGCCCCAGCTCCCCCACGCACAGCTCCGGGAAGGGGGCGGCCATGCAGGTGGCCACGATCGGGCTCGCGCCGGGCGAGACGCGCGCCGCGCCGGCGCCGGCGCCGGCGTCGTGGAGGGCGGAGGCGCAGAGGAGCAGGACGAGCAGGGGCGTGCCCGCGGACGCCGCCGTTGTCATTGTCATTGTCTTCTTCACTTCACCACCCTCGACACTCTCTTGTGCGTGCTGCGGCAGCGTCACTCCACCGCGCGCGCAGATATATATGCGTCGACGGATCAGTCAGGGAGTGGCTCGTGGTGCTCGCCGCCGACGGGTGTGGTCGGGAGGCTTTTCCGACGATGGAGATCCATGGACGCGCACGCGCGTCGGAGGCCGCGCGAGAGCAGAGGAACCGGGTCGAGCTCTGCAGTTTTTCTTGGTCTGCATGCCATTTTTTGCGTGGGTCGGACGGAATGCCTCTGAACTCGTCGGATCCAGTACCCTCCTACCCCCATGCCGATTGCCGCGTGCTGTGGCCCCGACGCACCGGAAGTCTCGACGTGCGTGCATCTCATCACTACGCGTTCAGCGGCGGCAGAGGGGAGAACCGGAGTTCGTTGACGAGAAGATCAGGGAATAACAGCACATCCTCTCCATTTCTGCAGTGTGCTGCTCTGTTTTTTTTTTAAGGGTAGTAGTACAGCAAGGACCTGCTACCTGAATCATACATGCGTGCACGTCTAAAGGAAGAGATCAGACATTCAGTATGCCGGGAACAGAACACACTGTACTGAACAACTGAACATAAAACTTGTGTGTTGTAATAACCCGTGTGAAAGAACACACAATGCAGGCGCGAAATTAAGAAACGTTGTGCTTAGCTTCAGGTTGCGTCGCGTTGATGGCGTGCTGCCAAATGAATCAGATTGGTTGGCTTTGGCCCCAGCTAGTCCAACTTGGCAACGGGCCCCAAAAAAAAAAGTGAGATTAGGAACGCGATCGATTGAAAAGTCGTGTCTGATTTCTGCAAAATGGATCGTGTCATCGGAAGATGGTGGCTCGCGTCGAAACTCTTTGTTTTGTCTGAAAATGTACCTACTGGACATTTACTCATGGAGCGTTAGGAATACAATAGTACATGTGAATGCCGTGCATGACTGATGCAAAAATGGTTGATAAAAAAAATTAGCAGCTGCCGTTTAGTTTTTTTTTAAGAAAAAAAATATGCTAACATGAACATGTTGGATTTTTGTAAACGTAAACTGAACATTTTAGACACGGAAAATCACTAGGATCACAACATCTGTGAAAGTCGTGTGTATGACTAGTTCAGAATGACATGATCGATCAAAATAACGATATATGGTAGCTGGCAGCAAACATTGTTTAATGTTTTGTCTGAAAAATATACTTGCCTGAAGTCCTGAACTGAGCATTTATAGGTACAAGGAAGGTTGGGAGTAGAATATCCGTGGGAAAGTCGTGCGCGACTAATCAGCAGTGATATCGTCGAAGATACTGCGCGCGCATTTGATTACTAGCAACACAATTTGACTTGTTAGACGGAACATGGCAAGTCGATAGATGATTCTTGATACTGGTATATATCAACCTCTGCTATATGTCGTTATGTGTTGTCTTGTTGTCCTAGCTGCCGTTGACAAATCACGCACCCATGCACATGTTGCCACCAGCTCCAGCAGCAGTTGGGCACAGACGACGTTGCTTGGCAAAGCTAACAAAATTTAAGCAACTTTACAAATCAGCAACGACCCGCTGCTAAATGTTAGACTGTATTTAGTTTGGAGACAGCAGGGCGATGGGTTGACCCGTCCTAGTTTTTTTTTCCCGACTGGGATCGCTCCGACTCTTGTTTGCTTGAGAATGATGGATTCATCCACGTACTTTGTTTGGTAGGATAGACCGCAATAGAGGTGCAAAGCAATTGTCTCTAGCCATGGCTTGTGAGGTCCATATGTCATACTGATGGGGCAAGCTATACTCGACCCCGCCAGTCCTGGGCCATGGCGGTGCTGTCAGAGGTCCTGTCAGAGGCAGGGTTCGCAAATTCGCGGCAAACCAGTCGGTTACCGACCTTACCGCCGCGGTTCGGTAGGGGTAACCGACCGGTTTTTCGATAAAACCGAACCTACTAAACCAGCTTACTCGGTAAACCGCTCGAAAACCTCTAAACTGGACCGGTTTTGTCGGTTTTGAAAACGGCTACTGTAGCGGTTTTAAAAACCCTGGTCAGAGTAGGTCGGATCTCGATCCGAACGACCACGTCGATACACGCTTCTTTTGGGACGAAAGGGAGTACATTTTTAAAATGGAATGACAGGGAGATCAGCGCGAGCGACACTATATTTGACTTCCGAACCAGTTGGCTGCCATTCTTTTTATTCCAAACCACGATCACTGAGGTTTCAAAAAAACCATGGTCACTGATGGAACACGGTAGTAAAGAAACAGGAGCGTCCGTACTGATGACGAATTGAATCATGAAGGTTACAAGCACATTTCCTTTTGACCTCAAGAAAGTAAACACACACACATCTTACAAATTAATCCTGACATGCATTATTACATCGCAATAATCCACACTGCGGTACAGAATGAAACAATAGAGGTGCAAAGCAATTGTCTCTAGCCATGGCTTGTGAGGTCCATATGTCATACTGATGGGGCAAGCTATACTCGACCCCGCCAGTCCTGAGACGTGGCGGTGCTGTCGGAGGCAGGGTTCGCAAATTCGCGGTAAACCGGTCGGCTACCGACCTTACCGCCGCGGTTCGGTAGGGGTAACCAACCAGTTTTTCGATAAAACCGAACCTACTAAACCAATTTACTCGGTAAACCGCTCGAAAACCTCGGTAAACCGGACCGGTTTTGTCGGTTTTGAAAACCGCTACTGTAGCAGGTTTTAAAACCCTGCGCAGAGGAGGTCCGATCTCGATCCGAACGACCACGTCGATGCAAGGTGGGCGCCTCTGCTCGTTCGGAGCCGTCTCGTCCCATTATTGGAACTAAACGCAACTAAACGCAATTACTCCCTCTCCCAAAATAATTGTTCGTTCGGAATCCGTGCATGCGAGGAACACGATTTTTTTAGCGACGCTTCTTTTGAGACGAAGGGAGTACATTTTTAACATGGGATGACAGGGAGATCAGCGCTTAAGCGACACTATAGTTGACTTCCGAACCAGTTGGTTGCCATTCTCTTTATTCCAAACCATGGTCACTGAGGTTTCAAAAAAAAAACATGGTCACTGATGGAACACGGTAGTAAAAAAACAGGAACGTACACTCCGTACTGATGATGAATTGAATCACGATGTTTACAAGCACATTTCCTTTTGACCTCAAGAAAGTAAACACACACACACGTATTACAAATGAATCCTGACATTATTACATCGCAATAATCCACGCTGCGGTACAGAATGAAACAAACACAATCTCTGCACATGTACGTAATCAATCTACCCTGCATATATGCACAAGCAGAGAAAACACAATAATCACGAACGGCCGGACCGGACGCGGCGGCGGCGGCGGCGATCATCCATGAGCATCGATCGATCAGCGCCCCATCCCCTGCGCCGCCGGCGCGTACATGGCTTGCCCGTTGCCGGCGCCGCGCTGGGCGTTCATGTCCCAGCCGAGGACGGGGTCGTAGCCCCGGGCCTTGAGCTCCTTGTACTGCTGGCAGAGCGCGCAGGGCTCGCAGCAGAAGTGGACGCAGCAGTCGCAGCAGGGGTCCTCGGGGAGCCCGAACTGAGAGCGCATCTTGGAGCGGTATGTGCACGAGTAGATCCACTGGCACCCCGTGAAGTAGACCAGCAGCGCGTACAGCGCGCCGCTGGTGCCGCACGACGTCGCGCCGCGGTCGACGATCTCGGCGACGCGGCCGAACGTGATGCACGGGCACCAGCACGTCAGGCAGCACAGCCCGCAGTCGTCGAAGCAGTCGAAGAGGCCCGAGGACCACTGGCTCGCCGCCGCGGCGGCGCCGACGGGGACGACGGGGACGCCGGTCACCGGCGCCGGCGCCGGCGCCGGCGCTCCCTCGCCGCTGGGCTTCGCCGGATACATCGTCGCGGTCGCGGTCGCGGTCGTCGGCTGGTGGCTAGTGGCTACCCGCGCCGGTGGTGGAGCGAGCTGGCCTGGCTTTGCTTGTAACAGCTGGCTTGGCGGCTAGCTAGCTAGCGCACGTACAGAGCAGGTCGTGTCTCTTGCCAAGTCGCGTTTGCGCTTGCGCTCGCCGGGGATGAAGGAGCTGAGAGCGAGCTGCGGTGCTCTTATATAGGGGGGGGAGCCGGGGAGGGAGGAGGCTGTCTGATCCGGTCGCCATCCACTACTGCGCGTCGCGAGAGGTTAGCCCGCCGGCCGCCGGTTCCAACTTGCAACAGGCGCGGCGGGGCACGCCGCACGCAGCAGCGGGGTGGTCTCTCGCACGTTGACTGACCCTCCTCGCAATCGCATGCAGAGCGAGCGACCTAGCTTGGCGGTGAAGACGACAGGAAATTCTCATCTGCAGCTGTGCTGTGCACATGGGGATGGGGGCCTCCGCCGTCTCTTCTTCGCAGGTGATGCGTTTGATCTGATCAAGTCGTTGGCGCGTTTTCGGAGTGGTGGGGGGCAACAGCAAAGTCTGCCTGCGGTCGTCGACTGGTGCGTACGCAACGAGAGCAACGGCCCGTGCATGGACGTGGAGTGAATGCATGTGCCTCGTCGGACACACCAAATTTCCCTCTCCATCTTCGCCGACCGACCTGCTTCGTGCGTGTTGTCTAGTTGCGCGTATGCTCGTTCGTACGTACGTTCGGCTATACTCCTCTTCCCTCGTTTTTGCCTAGGTCAATGGGGCCCATGTGGTGATATATATTCCTCTTCTTCTATCCATCAATTATTAAATGTTCAAATTCCAGGTCCAAATTAGAAAATGCATTTGTACAATACGAGTATGTTTATTTATTCCAAGCGGCGGGAAGAAATGGCACAGCAATCCTCTCATAAGGCTAGCTCATGATCGGATCGGATTTACACACGCAACGGTGGCTAGCTAGCTGTTGGATAAACTCGATAGTAGTAGCACACTTGCAGCAGCTACAGTAGGAGTACATATATATACTGGGCAATAGCAGCAGATTTGAATTGATTATTGTGATTTGAACCCGTCGTCGCGTCTAATTTGCCGAGCCCCCATATGGATATGGATATTGGATGATCGACGAAGCAAAGCAATGGCACACTGTTTGCAGAAAGAAGAATTAATTTATGAGTGATATATACGCATATACTAGGTAGGTAGAGATAGATTATAAAGTGAGATGGACACACACCATGCGTCCCATTGCACGAAATGAATCAGCACAACTTGAGCCTTACTATCGTTTCTCAAAAACTTCCGTTGACCCAATAGGATGATTAATCAGTCATGGACTCGTCGCTTTGGTATGTATATACTCCGCTGTTCCTGTTTATAAGGCGCGGTGTAACATGACACAATCTACTAAGTTATAGGGCGTGTTTGCTCACCTGTACGGTGGCAAGCTAGAGCCTGCTAGAAATGGACCGGACCACCCTTCCGTGTTTGGAGCGCTAGTCCGTGAGCTCGGCTCATCCTCATTTTCGTGTTTGGTGTCCAGCTGCGAGCCCTCATCAACGGGAGGTGAGATGCCGGAAGGTGATCCAACGCTCCCCATCGGCCACCCCGTCGCCTCCACCGAACCAAGCTCCCCGCCTACGGTAATTTCGTTGTACGAAGAGAGCCTCCCCAACCTCGCTTTGGATCATGTGCGGCACGAGCTCCAAAGCCGGGCCGTAAGCCAAACAACGAAGTGCACTCTCGGGAGCGCGGCCGGCCCATGAGCCACCCTTTCAAACATGCCCATAATGTGATCACCCATTTCTCGTATATTATATTATTTATTTATGGTTAAAAACAAATAATCATTAAAAAGTACATTTAATTAAAAATCCAACCATATCAAACTTATATTATGAAAATAAAAAATGATGTATAAATTATTGGTCGCAGTTTGTAAAGTTCGAATATCTATAACTCCTATATAGGAGCTCCCCACTGTAGAGTTCTCTCACCACGCAAAGCGTCACCTCAACGACCCACTAAGACCATGACGACATCCAAAAGAGGGGCCCCATTGTTTCAACTAGCTAAAAAATGTTATAACTCAAAAATCAAAAAATCAAATTAAATTATGATTACACCATCGCATTCCTTTTGATAAATCCTTCAAAACAAGATCTCATATGAATATGTTTTGATAAAATGACAAATAGACCCCATCGATAGTAATTGGTATAGAGTAAACTGAAAAATAAAAAAGAATGAAAAAAGGAAAAGGAAAAGGAAAAAGAAAAAAAGGAAAAATAATAGGAGGGTGGTAGTAATATTCTAAATCATAGATTCCTCCCCGTGTACTCGTGGCAACGCGCGGGGAATGGAGAAATATAAATGAATAGCGACGTAGATAGTCCTAGCGAAACATAACGATCGAATCTTTTTTCATTTGACATCATGAAATATATCCATTTTATACTAAATAGCTATTCAACACGTGAGTAGGCCCGGCACCACCCCAAAACTACGCTTAAAAAAGTGTAAGTTATGGTTTCTAAAGTTCCTTTTGGACATGACAATCCGTGAAAGGGAAATGTTATTGTAAGAGAGATATGTTATTGTAAGAGAAATAGTGCAAACCGCAAATGAAGCTAGATGAATTTTGGTGAAATGCCACCGTGACTTTAGTATGTCATCATGCTAACACACTTTGTAACACCGATTACTCTAGGGTTTAGGGCCGCAACAACGCGTGTGGTGTTCAAACCTAGATCAAAGAATTATCAACGCGGCGACGAGGTTGCCGAGGTCGTCAAAAATCTCTCTTATGGTCGGACGCGCGAGGTTGCCGAAATTCTCTTTTACGATCATTGTATTTTTCTTAATTCCCGCAGCAACGCGCGAGTGAGATTCCCCTAGTTAATATACATGTGTATAACCCCTTCATGACCTCTAATTAAATTGCTTGGCGGCCGGGGCTCTCTCGGCCTTTATTCGGGGAGGGTGCTCATGCATCAAGATCGGTTAGGCATACATTACCGGCCGGTATTTTCCGCAACGGCCCTGCAATTTAATTGAATCGTGGACACCAAAGTAATAATCAAACACACTTTAACGATGTCACGATGTGTGTGCCTGTGTGGGAGCACACATAAAATTAAAAAGAACACGTCAATGACGTACGATTTGCAACGTGCACTATCTATATATAGGCAGGCAAGCGTGCAAGTGCAGCAGCTTCTCCTTCCATCGGACGATAGCGCACGTTGCAACTTGCGTAGCTAGGGACCCGGCTCGTCCCCCGCGTCGCCCCCACAGGCGACACCGGCGGAACCGCCGCCGCCGCCTGCTTGCGCAGCCTCCGCCGCCTGTCTCTGGCCCCCGTTCTTCCTTGTCTCCGGCCTCCTAGCCGGTGGCAAGGGGAGCGGGGGTCCATCTTTTAGTAGATCGAGTCCATCTAGGTTTAGGGTTTGATCGCCGCAGATGGTCGGCGATGGAGTTAGGTTTTGCCAGAGGAGCATGGCTCCTCTGTGGCTTGGTTTTCCTGGTGGCGACGGCGATGCGGAAGCGACGACGCTGCAGAGGAATAATTTCTCCCAGTTTCTTCCGTTCTCCGATGGCGATCGACTCCGACGTCAACACAGAGGCTGGGGAGACTTGTCCAGGAGTCGAGGGCCGGCGCATCGTCGTCTTCTTCAGGTGATGATGTTGTTGACCCTGTTAATGTCGAGGAAGATGTTCTTTGGTGAAAATCTGAGCTTTGCTCGGGTTGCTGGCGATGGTTTCGATGGATGCATCGTGGGTACTGGAGTTAGCCGATGCGCCTGGGAGGCAGTGTACTCGGCTAATTCGCCTAGAAGTAAGCCCTCCTCTGCGGCCTCCACCTTGTGGAGATTGGCTTTGGTGCCCGGCGATGATTGGAAAGCGGCTTCGGCGGCGGCGACAAACAGATCTCCGAAGGCTTCAAGGAAGATGATTAGGAGTTTGGACAACTTCTTTGTAATCTTCTTTATTTAGGGTCCTATTTGTAAAAGGGCCAGTGTAATAGGCTAAGATCAATGCATTTTCCGTCTAAAAAACTTGCGTAGCAAGGCGAAGCCGCCGTAACCTTTTTTTTCCGAATTACACAATACATCATAGACACTCACAACGTAAGCACACTCATCCCTATGAATACACGCACGTAAACCCTACCCCTAGGAGCATCTTCGAAGATTGTGCCGCAAATCCTCAAGATTGGCGAAGTCACCACGGCGCCTCGCCGGAACGTTGCCTACCACTAAAAGCACAAACACCGTTAAATCCCGAGAAATTCGCCCAACGTGGAGTCGAACCCAGGACCCGAGGTGCTACCGGGCTCTTGTAACCACTATTATGAAATTTTTTATATATTTATTTTATCGCGATTTTGCAAAAATATATGGTCCGCCACAAATTTTGCAAAAATATACATCTCGCCGCCATTATACATCCGCCGCCGTGGCCCACACGCCACGGCGTCGGGGACATAACGTCGTGGCCCACGGCGGTAGGAGCCCCCGTGAGGGGGCCCATGCCCTTAACGCCGCGCGTCACGGCGTTACGTACCCGACGCCGTGGGCCACGACGTTAGGGGCCCTAACGCCAGGCGGCGGCGTGGCGTTGAGCTAACGCCGTGGCCCATGGCGGTATCGTTCCTTGCCGTCGTGGGCTCCGGCAGAGGGATTTTTTTTTAAATTTGAATTGTTGAAGGATTGATAAAACGATGAACCATTAATACTTAATGACGAATTTAGATAACGAACATCATACAACACCGCATGGTCAAGACCGCAACATCATAGAAAGTTCAAATATTCCAACACCGCGTGGTCAAAGACTACAACATTATACAAAGTTCTAGTATTTAGCCATCCTTGCGATTTGACGACGAAGGACCATAAAGACCACCCGAGCATAAATACCACCATAAGAAGGTTTCTCTCCTCTTCCAATGGCATCTCAGCTTTTTCGTTGCAAATAATGATGCATGCATATGGAAGTATAAAGACAATTACAAGGAGGTTCCTCTCCTCTTGCAATGGCATCTCAGCTTTTTCCTTGCATATATCGAAACATGTCTCTTTCTAACGTGCTCATTTCTTCGGATTATGTGTTGTATTTGTGTTTTCCCCCTTCGGATCACCACCACCGTTACCATCCTCCCCCCTCAAGGCAACCTTTAGACATCTCTAGTTATTGTTAAACAAATATAAGTATTTTGTACAATTTCTACGACAAATAAAATCATTTTGAACATTTCCTAAACAAATTAAAGTAATATAGATAATTTCTACATTTCGCAACTACAAAATATATCTACTCGCAGCTACACTTATTAAAACTATAATTTTATTAAACAGATCTATACTAAAACTATGTAACTACTAAGCAGATCTACACTAAAACTATATATTTACCGAGCGGATCTACATTAAAACTATATATCTATTAAGCAAATCTACACTAAAACTATTAAGTATCGAGTATTACCTCTAACGAGACAAAAAAAAGCGCGAGAGCTTCGCACCTTCACCACCTCCTCCTCTCTCTCCCTTCTTCTCTTCCCCCATCCCTTTTCTTTTTTTTTCGAATTATTATGACATTTTCGGCTGAATTTCGGTGATATAGGGAGGCGGACCCTAGCGCCGTGGCCCACGACGCTAGCAGGCCTGCCGCCGCCCCGGCGCACGGTGCTAGGACCTAACGCCGTGGCGTATGGCGCCAAATCCGGCCCACGCTAAAGGCCCACTCCCGGGGGCTCCTACCGCTATGGGCCACGACGTTATGTCCCTAACGCCGCGACCCACGACGGCAGAGATGTATATTTTCGTAAAATTTATGACGGAGCATAAAAAATTCCACTACTAGGCTACAGTCCGTTTCGCGTCGCCATAACCTCACCCCCTGCGGCTAACGCTTAATGGGCCCAACCCACTGTTCGGTAATTGGACCGTAAGGATGCGAGATGAAGAAGCCCAAGTTTATTCAGCCCAGCTAATTAAGTTAAACCATCTAGCGTCATGAGGCTCTGGATATCTTAATGGGCCGTCTGCAAAGATTTGTTGTAATCAGCCTGGGTGTCCTCCTTTTGCCTTGGCTCCCTCCGGTTTGCGTTAACCTCATGTGCGAGAGGATTAGTGCCGCATGGTAAGGAGAAGGAAGCGATCCTTGCGCTGCGCAAATAAAACAAGAGCCACGGCAAGCTAGCAACTCATACCTTTCTCGGACTTTTGGCTAAGATCAAGTGTAGTATCTGTTCTTATCAGTTTAATATCTGATATGTGGGTTATGAACCCACAATGATATTAAATTTATTTTTTATGGGGGGAGGACCTGTAATAGTAGCTTGCTACTAGGGTTCTCATGTGTCGCCTTAGTGTTGCACTATTGCTTAGGCTTGGCACACCCCAACCAAAACCAAATTCAAAGTTTGATTGAAGCAATTCGTGTTAATCTCTTGAAGCAAATTTGAAAGTTGAATCTTTCTTACCTCAGCTTATGAGGACAAACATGTCACTTTTACATACATAATCGGCCTGCTGCTGGCCAAACAAACAACAGATCGGTAGGATATTTATAATCTTTTAGAAAAGGAAGTAATCGATTTAGGATTGTATTCCGGACCATGATGGGTGCAAAAGCCGTTCATTTTCCGGCACCCCTGCCTGCCTGTGTGACTGGTTTAGTCCAAAATGACATCGTTAATTAAAACAATGATAGCCGGGCAAACATTTTTTTCTTATTTTTTTTCGAATTACACAGTACATCGGTGACACGCACGAGCACTCATTTCTATGAAAACACACGCGCAAATCCTATTTCTAGGAGCTTCTTCGAAGACCGGGTCGGCAAATCCTCCGGATTGATGAAGTCACCATAGGCATTTCGTTTCGCTGTTACATGAACGTCGTCTACCACTGAAAGCACGAACGTCATTAAATCCTGAGAAATTTACTCCAACGGGGAGTTGAACTCAGGACTTCAGGTGCTACCAAGACTCTTATAACCTCGAGACTACAGTCCCTTTCGCAACATTTTTTTCCTAATAATGACAACAAACATAATAATTAATGTTTATCTGAAAAATATACTTACCTCAACAGTTAGACATGGAAGATTATGAATACAATATATGATAAAGTTGTGTGCGCCCAATCAGTAGCGATAGAGATCGTGTGTGCATTTGGTTGTTTGAGGCTACGGCCGGCAAGGAGCCAGCCTGAACATTTGTATTAACTGCACAAGCGCGGGTACAGATGCATTTGGTTGCTGTGACACATCTGACTTGTTAAACGGAACATGGCTTGATGATTCTTAATTCTTTAGCGCCAGTATCTCTGTGATGTCATCTTGCACAAGCTCCCCGTTGGCAATCATCCATGTTGCCACCAGTTCGGCGCAGACGGCGTTGCTCGGCAAGCGAAGAAAATTCCACAAGATTTACAAATCGGCAACGACCTGCAGAATGTTAGGTCCGTGAGAAGATTGCCGGATGAAGTTAGCTGAGCAACTATAAAAGACCAGATATCTTGACTTGGCTAGCTAAAAAAGGAAAAATCAGCAAAAATAATATTCCAACAGTCTTTTCAAACACCCTGCTAGCTATCCTCGTTAGCTACATCGGCGCCTTCGCTAGTCAAAGATGGCTAGTGCCCTCTGCTTGGTATCACTGTGGCCCCACCTCGCACATGCTGCTCCCACTTTCCTCGCCCTCTGCTACCGCCCCCACGCGCCGGCCGCGGGCTAGGCGTGTCGGTGTGGGAGGAGATGACAACCACTGCTCCTCCTTCGCAACACCATGCATGCGACCTCCCCCGCCAGGACCTCCATGGCCGAGCTCGAGCCGCCTCCATGGATTTGAGCTCGAGCTCGGGCCGTCGTCGTCGAAGGGAGGTTGGATCTCATGGCGTCGGGGAAGGGGAGGGAGGCTGGATATCATAGTGCTAGGGAAGGGTATGGAGCGCTCGATCCGGAGCGCTCAGGGGCTCGCCGACACGCTGTCGTCGACATCGCCACGAGGCCCGCCGAAGACGGAGAGGAGTAGGACTGGGCATTCAGTTCTTTAATCATCTTCAAAATTCAGTCATCCAAAAGCAAAGATCGATCGGTCAGTTGAAAATATGAAGACCGACGAATTCGGTTTCGGTTATTTCGGTTCGGTCTTCTTGTTATAACCGAGCTGACCAAACTAACATCCATCTCAGTATGTAGTACATTTTGACAGCATTTCAGTAGTTCACACTTCACAAGCAGTCAGGCATATGCTAATTTAAAGTTCACATGACCACAACTATGCATCACAACATCAGTAGAGTACCACGACATCAAAGTTCACACAACATAGAACTAAATTAACAAACTAACACAACATGAAGCAATGGATGTGGCCATTGTTCATGTTGTTCAACAAGCACGAGCCGGACTCGAGGAGTTGAGGCCTTGAGGGCTCGATGACGGTTGCCAGGCGCCGGGGGTGGGAGACTTGGAGCAGCCAAGCACCGCCGCGTCAAGGGCCGGAGAGTGAGGGGCTGAGAATGAGGGGGCGGCGGCGCACGGCGGGCGTAAGGGTGTGCGGGGGCGCGGGGCCGGGCGGCGACGTGCGGCATGAGAGCGAGGGGCGGCATGCGGACCGGTGTGCGACTTGCGGTGTGAGGGCAAGGGGGTGACTTGCGGGGCCGGGAGGGGGAGGGGATGGAATTGTTCATATATAGCTAGGGTTACCTTGTGTAATGGGTTGGGCCTTATGTATGCCTGTGTTGGGCTTTCTAGTAAAATTCGGTCATTTCGATTAACCGAGGCCTAGAACCGAAATGACAGAGATTATTTCGGTTATCTAGCACATGAAAACGAACCTATGACCAAAAATTTTGGTTTCGGTCTTCGAATCATTACGCCCGGGCGTGAGAGGAGGGCCGAGGAGTCAAGATGGCAACGGGTACGTACCCGATGGGTACCGACCACCCATGCCCGCACCCACCAGGTCAAAACCTATTCCATTGGGTTACCCGCTAAAGCAAACGGGTATGAAATTCATTCCATACCCGCACCCGACGGTAATCCTACCCGACGGGTATTCCATACCCGCCAAAGACAACGATTCGGCCCCCTTCACATGCACAAATATAACAACTTTAAGCAAGTTAAATACAATAAGTTTCGGCAAATGCATTAATAGTAGGTAGCACACCACCGCCCAGGCTTCTAGCCTTCCACAACTTGTCAGGTTCAACCACGGTTCCAAGTTTCGAACACAAACAAATATTACAAATTAATATAGTAGCACCAGGCCACTTGCACACCCGCCCCCCACATCACAAGTTCAGCCCTCCGGATCCCGCTTTCCATCACATAGTACATATTACAAATTAATGGTGGTACTAGGGTTTCTAGATGGATCGACAATATATATACTAAGAGTGTTTGGGCCAAATTTCATGGGCTATATGGGCTAAATTACTTAGGCCGCCTACTCATTTTTACGGGTATTTCTTACCCATGGGTATGCGGGTATGGGTACTACTATTCCACACCCGTACCCGCCATACCCGATGGGTAGAGAATTTCACCCGATAACGTACCCATGGGTATAAAATTCGTTCCATACCCGCGTCTTTATCGGGTAAAACCCATCGGGTACTCGGGTTTCGGGTACCCATTGCCATCCCTACCGAGGAGGGGCGGTCACTCATTTCGCACTTAAGCAGCAGCTCGTAAGAAGAGGGCGGAGGAGGGGGCGGCGTGGCCGCGTGGCTCGCCGCGCGGGGGAGTGTGTTATTTTTTACTCCTGGCCGGTGGGGCTAGTTGTAGACTTAGCAGATGGCTATTCATTTTAGCTAGTCTGTTGGAAGAAGAGATTAGAGCAACTCTGAGAGACTAGCTATCTTGGGTTGACTAGCTAAAAAATGAAAAAAATCAACAAAAACAACATTCCAACAGACTAGCCAAATACCTCGCTAGCTATCCTCGCTAACTAACTTGTCCCTTCGCTAGCCAAAGATGGCTAGCGCCCTCTGCTAGCTATCCTTCACGGCCCCACTCCTCCTGCGCGGTCCCCTCATGCTCCCACCTTCCTCGCACGGCTAACACGTGGGCCTACTTGGAGGATGATCAGTAATTTTAGCTAGTATGTTAGAAGAAGAGGAAATATTAAGGAAGAATACTAACTAAATGATTAGTTAAATGTGAATTTAGCTAGTCTGATTTAGTGAGTCTTGGAGTTGATCGCATTTCTTTTCTTTTCATTTTTTCCTTCCGAAGGCTGGGAGATGATTTGCTCGCAACTTTGTTGGCAAGTTGGCTGGAGAATGAAATAGAGAGAAAATATATATAGCCATGCTGTTGGAATTGATCTAAAATATTTTACAGAGCGGCAACGGCCGCACAGAACGGTAGAATGTTTGGTTCCCTGGAAAGGATTGGCAGAGGAAGTTAACTGGGATTAGCATCTCGGTCTGTATCGATGATTTTTCCATCAGATGACAGGAGATCGAGCACTTGAGCTTGAGCAACACTTCATTTGACTTGCGAACAGCAATTCTCTCTCTTTTTTTAAAAAAATCGAAACCATGCATGGACCAAAAGAAACACAGTAATAACAGGAACTGAAACGTAGACTCCGTACTGAAGATGACGTTTACACATGGACAAAATGAAAGAAACGCAGTCAAATGGACATGTAATTCGAGACCATGCAAACGACTCCCCAGTTGATCTTGATCATCTACGCGATGGGGCGGCCATGCATGCCTGATCAGCGCCCCATCCCCTGTGCGGCCGGCGCGTACATGGCTACATGTCCGGCTGATCCGGCGCCGGCGCCGCGCTGGGCGTTCATGTCCCAGCCGAGCTCGGGGTCGAATCCCCGGGCCTTGAGCTCCCTGTACTGCTGGCAGAGCGCGCACGGCTCGCAGCAGAAGTGGACGCAGCAGTCGCAGCAGGGGTCCTCGGGGAGCCCGAACTGCGCGCGCATCTTGGAGCGGTAGGTGCACGAGTAGATCCACTGGCACCCCGTGAAGTAGACCAGCAGCGCGTACAGCGCCCCGCTGGTGCCGCACGACGTCGCGCCGCGGTCGACGATCTCGGCGACGCGGCCGAACGTGATGCACGGGCACCAGCACGTCACGCAGCACAGCCCGCAGTCGTCGAAGCAGTCGAAGAGGCCCGAGGACCACCGGCTGCTGCCGGCGTTGCTCGCCGCCGCGGCGCCGCCGGCGGCGGCGACGACAGGCGGGCCGACGACGACGGGGATGCCCATCGCCGGCGCCGGCGCCTCGTCGCTGGGCTTCCCCGGATACATGTCGTCGCGGTCGTGGGCTGGCTCTACCCGGTGGAGTGGCTAGCTAGCGCAAGTGCAGAGCAGAGTCGTGTGTCTTGCTCCCGATCGGTGTCAAGTCGCGTTAGCGCTTGCCGTTGGTGCTCTTATATGTTAGAGGGGAGGAGGCGCCGAGCACCGATCGATTGCCATCCACTGCGCGTCTGGCTTGTTGACCGGCGCCTGCGTCTGCATGCGGCGAGCTCGGTGGTGAATTGAAGGCGACACGAAACTCACCTCGTCCTCTCCGCCCACCGTCTCCTTTTGCAGCTTGCAGGTGCATTTTGATCTGATCAAGTCGTTGCCGTGTAACGTGTGTGTGTGTTTTTTTTTTGCCAACTATAAATAAAGTGGAGTAATAACGTGTTTTTTTTACCTGACAAAAGTCCTGCGTACGCATGCAACGAGGAGGAACGGACGGCCGGCCGGTCCAGACCGAAACTTCACCTCTCCATCTTCGCCTGCTTGGCTGCTTTTCTTGTCCGCCAGTGCAGTTGCGTGTTTGTTGTCTAGTTGCGCGTATGCTCTCGTACGTTCCGCTTACTCTTCTTCGTTCTTCCCTCGTTTTTGCCGGTGCAACATGGTCAATGGGGCCTACGGAGTTACGAGTGTTCTTCTTTCCAATCGATATTTAAATTCCAGGTCCAAAGGAACTGCATTGTGTTGTATCATCACAGTGTTAGATCTTAAGTACTTAATCATACACAAACACTAGTAGTTAATCTATTCGGGTGTGAACTTAAAGATTACGGATAAACGACATGACCACCTAGATCTAGGACTACTACACCGAAAACAACTAATAAGCAAAAGTAGAGGGGAAACGGGGAACGCAGACCATCGGGGTTGGACGGGAGCGCGGAGTCCGAAGCCATCTCGCGGGTCGAGGTCGCGGGGGTGGCCGCGGCTTGACGAAGGGGTTGCGAGCCGGCTCGGGGACGACGGGATCACGAACAATGCGGTCGAGCGTCGGGCGGTGGCACCGGTGCGTCGGATCGGGAAGAGGGCCTCGGTGGGCGGCGGTGGCGGAGCTTCCCGCCGCTCCAAAGTGCTCCCCTCGGGTCGGTTAGGGTTCGTGGGGTGGGGTGTGTGCGGCGGCGCAGTGAACCTCGTACTGCGAGCCGTGGCCCCCACCCACTCTTTATAGCACTGTGCGACGGGGGCCCACCAACCATGGATTGGTTGGGCGCCCCCGACCAGGGCGCGGTAACAAGCCCGTTACGGCCTTTGGGCCGTAACGGTAAAGAGATCGAACTAACATTCTCCCTCTCGATCTCTTCTACAACATTCACTTAATCTCGAGTTCTTTACTTGGCATCCACCTCATCACAAATAAACATATTGAGCATGGGTCATCTAAATTGTAATCACAACCAGATTAACCAGCCACAATACACTTATCCATTTTGATAGGATCTTAACTTGGGCCCAGTCCGGGAATCATAGGCTTTCCCTTAAACCCATACCGGCTATGTGTTCTCCAAACACATTGGGTGGTAAGCCTTTTGTGAGCGGATCCGCTAACATCTCTTTAGTGCCTATATACTCCAGACTTACAGTTTTATCCCGGATCGCCTTTTACCGCATAGAATTTTATTTCTATCGGTTTGGTAGCATTACTTAACTTGTTGCTTGTGAGCATAGAATACCGCCGGTTTGTTATCGCAGTACAACCGTAGTGGTCTTTGAATACAATCCACTACTCTTAAATCGAGTATAAACTTCTTTAGCCACATCACTCGTCCCGTTGCCTCATAACAGTAATGAACTCTCGCATACATCGTAGATGTTGCAACTAGTTCTTGTTTTGAGCTTCTCCACGAAATAGCTCCTCCCCGCGAGAGTGAATATATATCCCGACGTGGATTTTCTATCATCTCTATCTCCCGCATAATCAGCATCTGAGTACCCTCTTATCTCTAGGGAATCAGATCTTCTATACGTTAGCATTAAATCTTTCGTGCCTTGTAGATATCAAAAAGCCTTCTTTGCCATCATCCAGTGCTCTTTTCCTGGATTACTTTGATATCTACCAAGTACTCCCGTAACAAATGCTAAATCGGGCGAGTGCACACTTGTGCATACCGTAAGCTACCGATCGTCGAAGCATATGGAACCATTTTCATTTGATCGATCTCATACTCGGTTCCTTGGACATTGGTGAAGTCCAAACTTATCGCCCTTTACTATAGGAGCAGGTGTGGCTCCACTCGCATGCATATTATATTTCTTTAGTACCTTTTCTAGATATGCTTTTTGCGATAATCCTAAGACCCCCTTCCTTCTATCTCGATGAATCTCAATGCCTAAAACATAAGAGGCTTCACCAAGATCTTTCATCAAATTTTGAGGACAAGAACTTCTTCGTTTCCTGCAGCAGTCTAACATCACTACTAGCTAGTAGAATGTCATCCACATACAGTATTAGGAAAATGAATTTCCCATTCTTAAACTTTGCATAAACGCAGTTGTCCTCAATATTTGCCTTAAAACCAAACTTTGTGATGGTCTCATCAAACTTTAAATTCCACTGTCTAGAGGCTTGCTTTAAACCATAAATGAACTTTCTTAAACGAC
Source organism: Cenchrus americanus (assembly GCA_947561735.1). Lineage (NCBI taxonomy): Eukaryota > Viridiplantae > Streptophyta > Magnoliopsida > Poales > Poaceae > Cenchrus > Cenchrus americanus. Next base: position 1,663,981 of record OX387240.1, on the reverse strand, counting down.
ATTCTAAGTGTTCCTTCCCTTTCACAACAAAACCTTTGGGTTGAGTCATGTATACATCTTCATATAAATCTCCATTCGAAATGTCGTATTAACATCCATCTCGGTGTAATTCCAAATCATAGTGCGCCACCAAGGCCATTATGATCCTAAAAGAATCTTTACAAGAGATTGGAGAAAACATCTCATTGTAATCTATCCCTTCTCTTTGCGTATAGCCCTTGGCCACAAGCCGCCCTTTATACTTTTCTATATTCCCTTTGGAGTCATATTTTATCTTGTAGACCCATTTGCGACTTACCGTTTTGGCTCCTTTAGGAATTTCCTCTAAGTCCCAAACTCTGTTGGTACTCATTGACTTCATTTCATCTTCCATGGCTTCTTGCCACTTGGATGCATCAACGACTCATAGCTTCTTCATAAGAAGTAGGATCACCTTCTATGTGAATTTCTTCACATTCATAAACTTCATAATCATCAGGGATAGCTGACTTTCTGACTCTTGATGACCTCCTCGGAGCCTCTATAACTGGCTCTTCCTGTACTTGGGGTTGTTGTGTTTCTTCCGGTGCATCAGTTGTTCTTGTAGGATTCTCGTTGAACAGCTTTCCTCATTTTCTTCCGCCGATGGCACAGGATTACTAACAACGGAGTTCCGGCACCACGATGGGTTGCACCTCGTGGCTATCGAACAACGGGCGGCTCAAAATATGGTTCTTCAACCATAGGAGTGGGTGCACACACCCGCTTTTCTTCAAGATCAATCTTTCGAACCGCCTTGCTCCCTCTCGATCATTTCATCCTCTAGAAAAACAGCGTGCCTCGTTTCCACGAACTTTGTATGTCCCGTAGGACAAGAGAAATGATATCCTTTAGATTTTTCCATGTAGCCAATGAAATGACAACTTACCGTCTTGGGGTCTAACTTCCCAATATTCGGGTTAAAAACTTTAGCCTCTGCCGACATCCCCACACACGCATATAATTCAAGGAGGGTTCCCTACCCATCCATAATTCATACGGTGTTGTAGGTACCGACCGTCGGTGTTTTAGACCGGCAACCTACTACGGGGAGTACCCGAAGTAGATGAATGTGACTCGCCGAGATCGGTAACTCGAAGGAAGAGACACGTGGCACACAATTTAGACAGTTCGGGCCGCGAGGTGCGTAATACCCTACGTCCCGTATGCCGCGTAGCTCGGGATTGGTAGGGCACGATTACAAGATGGTGCAATAGTGCGCCGTGGGTTGTATGAGATGAGATTGGATGAGGGGATCGGTCCCTGCCTCGCCTTATATAGTCCGGGAGGCAGGGTTACAAGTCGGAGTAGGAAGAGAGTACTAGTCGAGTACGTCTAGGAGTCCTCTGCACAGTGCGGAACATGTACAACTTCCTAACCGAGTACTACTCCTGTGTAGTCCTTGTGCTCCACGCCTTCGCATGCCGTGTAGCGCAAGCCGGTAGTCCCGTGGGCCCACCGAGTAGTCGGTCCCGGTACCCACCGAGGTAGTGGGCCCAGGGAGGTCCATACGACAAGCCCCCGAGTACTTTGTAGTCGAGAAGGATAGCTTCAAGTAGTCTTGACGGCCTTAACGAGTAGTCCCCAAGCGTCCCTGAGCGCTACAAGTCAAAGGTCCTCAAGAGTAGTCGAAGCATCCCGAGGCTGGAATGTACTCCAGCGATGTTTGAGCAATCTTTAAGTCTTCTCGAGTAGTCCCAAGCGTCCTTGAAATCTTCCTTCGAAGGTCTTCAAGAAATGCCAGTCTTGTCTTGAAGCCGGAGCCGTCACGGAGGTGCGATTTGCGTAACCGCACTCCACATGGAGTAGCCCCCGAGCCTCGAGCCGCGGGCTCTGGCTTAGGGTCCATCTGAAATCTTGGCAAGATAATCCCAAAAAAATCCGAAGAGAAAAAACCGAAGGACACGTGGCACGGAGCCCCCGAGCCTTGAGTCGAGTACTTCCTCTCGAATTGAAGGGTCTTCTTGGAGAATGTGTCCCGAGATGCTCTTGAGACCGGCCACTTCCCGGTAGTCGAGTAGAAGTAGCCGAGCCCCCGAGGTGAGGCGGGTCGACTAGTAGAATTCGAAGAGTCACGCGCGGCCCGCCGAGTCGCCCGCGTGTGGACTTATCCAGCCGCCCATTACGGAGGCGATTTGGCTTATAAATAAGAGCCAAAACCTTTAGGGGTTTTCACCCAAGTGAGCCGCAGTCATCTCCACTTGAATCTTGAAGTAGATCCACTCCCAGCAGCCTGCTGCCACCGTAGTAGATCCGAGCGCATCGCCACCCGAAGCCTTTAGGGTAGCCCCCGAGCGGATGCGAGTGAAAACTCCTTGCACTTGGAGAATGAAGTCATCGCCGTCGAAGACGTCCAAGGCCGGCGGGAAGAAGAGGGGCCGTGCAGAGGCCGCCACGGCCGCCACCAGTGCGGCGCCGCCCCGTCGCCACCACGCGCCGATCCAAGCCGCGAGTGGAAAAAATCGAAGGTCAAGACGGAGGACTCGCCGACCCCGTTGAACAACGGGTTCATCGGGGAGAAGGAGATCGACATGTGGAGATCCGCCGCAGAGATCCTTATCCGATGGAGAAAGCCGAAGACGAGATCCCAATGTTCTCGCGCTTCGTGGAGCGCGGTCTTGCGCTCCCGAGAAGCGACTTCTTCAAGGGGCCGCTCGGGTACTACGGCATCGAGTACCTCAACCCGAACCCCAACGGCATCTTCCATACGTCCGTCTTCGTCCACTTCCGCGAAGACTTCCTAGGAATCAAGCCGCACCGGGTGCTCTTCCGGAAGTTCTTCCGCGTCAAGCCGCAACCCGGCCGCTTCCAACCCCCGCAGTAGTCGGAGGGGCCGGAATCCACCGAGGGAGGACGCCGCGGAGCGCACTCGGCGTACAAGCTCGTGGACTCCAACACCGACCGGAAGACGGGATGGTTCTACATCACGAACCACCATCCCGAACTACCGAAGCCGAGCGGACGGCGGCCCCGAGCACCAAGATTGGTGGAACACGGAGCCCACCATGCAAGAGGGGATCCGGCTCCCCGAGCCGCTAGCACGCATTCGAGTGCTCAGAGAAGCCGGACCGAGGGCCGAGCACGTGGCCTTCGCTTCATGAAGCGCAGGATCCAGCCGCTGATGGCGCGGGATACGATGGGCTTCGAGTACACCGGCGACGACGACACGTCGCGGATGCCGGGGGGCGAGCTGGACGACAACGACATCGTCGAACGGTTGTCGCGTATCTTCAAGGACATGCCGCCGTATACGGCGTGTCCTGGCCGAGGAGTACTCCGCCGCGCGCCCGCCCAACGAGGTGAGTAGTCGTACCCACTCGTCGAGTAGTGAGTACTTGTAGTAGCGTTGCCGACGCCTTGTGTCTTTGCGCGAGATGATGTGAAGCGGTTCGTCTCCGAGCCGCGCCCGCCACCGAGCGGGATCGAGATCCCGGTGGAGGGGAAGGTGAAGGAGCGCCGCGAAGTCGGTGAAGGCGACGACACCGTCATCGTGGAGGATACCTCCGATGACGACGAAGACGAAGAGACTCTTCGGACCGCTTCCGCTTGCGGTCGAGGTTTAGCCGTCCGGGCTTGCCTCATGTGCCACTTGTTCAAGACCCTCCGCTAGCACCGGAGGCTAGCCTTGCCGCGCCGCCACGGAAGCCGCGCAACCCCCGCCAAGAAGCGGGTGGCGAAGAAGATGAAGGTCTCGCAGACCACGCCTCCGGACATAAGTCATCTTGAGCAGAGTAGTCGGGTACCCGCCGTTCGAGTACATTGCTGACGAGTAGTCTTCCTTTGTGTGCAGGAGGTGCCGCCAGCGGAGCCCGTCGAAGAGGGCGACGAGGGCGTGTGGGACACGGTGGGGGAACCGGCTGGAAGCCGAAGTCCAGCCCCCACTGTCGAGGAACTCCTGGCGCAGCTGGAGCGCCAGCCCCCTGCTCCCGCAGAGAGCAGAGGACCCGTGGCCGCCACCGTTGGAAAGGTGGTGACCCCTGGAGCGGAAGGTGAAGGTGCGCCGGCCGCCGCCGCCGTGGAGGAGGCAGTAGTCGAAGAGGCGGAGGAGGAGGCGCCCGCCGAGGGTGGACTGGTTGATATTGCCAGCATCCTCGGTGCTCCGGCCGTGACCATCGTCCTGGCCGAGCTTGTAAGTACCATGTCCTTACGAGTAGTACTAGGCCGCAGTAGTCGATGATTGCCTAACGACCTTCTCGTGAACACTTCCGCGTAAAATCCACGGATCTAAGCCGGGATGGAGACGATCCCTCATCGGCGGTGGCGGAGGAAACCGCGCCGCCCGTCGAGGAGGCCGCTCCCGAAGCCCAAGCCACGACCGAGCCCCCGCCACCGAAGCGCCGCCGCCGGAGGCGGTCGTAGTCGAAGGTGAGTACCCTTCTTGAAGCCGTAGAACTCCGGGAACGAGTAGTCGTAGGCACTGATGCGCGTATCGTTTGGTCGGGCAGGCGCCGAAGGAGGTGACATCCCCCGCAGGGGTGCCCATGCGGAGGTTGACACCAGAGGCCCCGGAGGCCGCGGAAGGAGCCCCCGAGCCCGTGGGGGAAGTCGTCGAGAAGACCGCCGGGGGAGAGGCGGTCACCACGTCGCCGGGGGTTGCCCCGAAGGTGGCTATCCGCTCCCCCCGAGATTCAAGACGCGGAGCCTATCCACTCGGCGCCGATGACGGAGGCTACGTCGAGTAGCCGCGGCGGGATTGAACTTCTGGCCGACGATCTCGTCGAGCCGGCAACGGTGGCCCAGCACCTGGAGGCGATCCGGCGAGCCAAACAATGGATGAAGGTACGTAGCCGTAGCCTCCCGAGTAGTCAATCCTTTGCCGTTGAGTACTCTTCTTGACTTGAACTTGTCTTGTGCAGGACGTCGCGGAGCGATCCCGCGAGAAGTCGAACCTGCTGCAGGGTTACGGCGACACCGTGCTCCGAGCAGAGGCCCTGGAGGAGCAGCTCGTGAAGTCGCGGAAGCACGCGGCCGCCATGCAGTCAAAACTCGACGCCGCCTTCGCCAAGTACCACAATGACGTGATGGAGTTGCAGGCGAAGGGCGACGAGTTGGTGCGGAAGAACAAAGGCCTCCGCAACAAGAATAAAGGTATGTCCTTTGACTTGTCGGGTACTTGTTGGAAGTCGTTAAGCCTCTGACCCGTTGTTGTGTTTCCGTGTTGCAGAGCTTGAAGGCCAGGTGGGGCGGCTGAAGGCCTCGGAGGTCAGCATGAAGAACCTCTTCTACCGGGAGCAAGAAGCCCGCCAGGTACTTGAGCTCGACTACAAGGAGCTCGCCTTCGAATGCGAGAAGCACATGGAGCTGCGGATTGCCTCTGACAGAGATCTCGTCAACTGCTACAAATCTTTGCAGAAGTTGAATGAAGATTGCGAGGCGCTCCGGGCCCAGCTGAAGGACCTTGAAGAGGCTGCTCTCCCGATCGCGAGGCTCCTGGTGCCGCACCCGGCGGCCCCAAGATCGCTCCTCCGGCGGATCGACTTCGTGAAGCACCAAGCCGGCTGGCCGCCTACGTCAAGCACATGGCCAAGTCGATCCCGAAGCAAGTCCCGGCCTTCATGAAGTCGTACTTCCCGAAGGCTCCGGTGGAGGTGGTTGCCGGGGGGTAGCCGCCAACCGCTCGGATGAGCAAGACGCGGGCGCCGGGAGATATGGCTCCCATCGCGGAGCGAGGTAGCCGAAAAGCCGAACCTCCGATAGCCCCCGCATAGATAGCTAGTAGCCATAGTTGTACAGAAACACTTGTAATGAATTGTTCATGTATCAATGAAATGAAATTTTCCAAAGCAATGAGTACTCGTAGTCGCGATCTCGCAGTGCGGAGCGCCCATCGTGGAGTAGGTGCGAGTAGTGGTACTCGACTTCGGTGGTCCCGTTGCGGGGGAGCACAAGAAAGAAGTTGATGAACAATCAAACTTTATTACCGAAGAAGTACACCCCGGGTGGCCGGGGCCGTAGTTACAAGTAGTCGCCTCGGACCGGAGGCCGCCACGGCTAAGTAGCGCCGGAGCGGGTAGCCGCTTGCGCAAGTGATCCGTAGGTAGCCGTGTAGGCCGGATCGCGATCCGTAGGTAGCCGCGCGGGCCGGATCTTGGAGTGTGGTCTCTTGGTAGACCGCCGCTAGAGTCCTTGACGCTCGTCGCGCCCCGTGGTCCGTAGGTAGCCGCGCGGGCCGGATCCCCGGCGGAGAGTAGTCCGAGACTTGAAGCCGGGACCCGAGGGTCGCTTGCGGCAAGGGGTGTTGATGTAGTCGTGTAGACTTGAACCCCGGAGTAGTCGAGGTAGACTAGGCGTAGAATCGACGTAGCCGGTCGACGTTCCACGAGTTGTTGATGTCTTCGCCTTCAAGTGTTTGGAGGCGGTAGGAGCCCGGCCGTCACCTTAGCCACGGTGAAGGGTGTCGGTGTTTTGGACCGGCAACCTACTACGGGGAGTACCCGAAGTAGATGATTGTGACTCGCCGAGATCGGTAACTCGAAGGAAGAGGCACGCGACACACAATTTAGACAGTTCGGCCGCGAGGTGCGTAATACCCTACGTCCCGTATGCCGCGTAGCTCGGATTGATAGGGCACGGTTACGGGATGGTGCAACGGTGCGCCGTGAGTTGAGATTGGATGAGGTGAGGTTAGGTGATCCTCGGGATCGGTCCCCGCCTCGCCTTATATAGTCCGGGAGGCGGTGGTTACAAGTCGGAGTAGGGAAGGAGTACTAGTCGAGTACGTCTAGGAGACCTCTATACAAAGCGCGAACGTGTATAGAGCCTTAACCGAGTACTACTCCCCGTGTCGTCCTTGTGCTCCACGCCTCCGTGTGCCGTGTAGCGCAAGTCGGGTAGTCCCGAGGGCCCACCGAGTAGTCGGTCCCGGTACCCACCGAGGTAGTGGGCCCGGGGAGGTCCATACGACAAGCCCCCGAGTACTTTGTAGTCGAGAAGGAGAGCTTCCGGTAGTCTTGACGGCCTTAACGAGTAGTCCTCGGGCGTCCCCGAGTGCTACAAGTCAAAAGTCCTCAAGAGTAGTCGAAGCATCCCGAGGCCGGAATGTACTCCGGTCGATGTTTGAGCAATCTTGAAGTCTTCTCGAGTAGTCCCAAGCGTCCTTGAAATCCGCCTTCGAAGGTCTTCAAAAATGCCTGCTTTGTCTTGAAGCCGGAGCCGTCAAGAAAGTGCGATTTGCCGAACCGCAATCCACATAGGGTAGCCCCCGAGCCTCGAGCCGCGGGCTCTGGCTGAGGATCTATCCGAAGTCTTCGCGAGAAAATCCCGAAAAATCCGGAGAGAAAAAAAACCGAAGGACACGTGGCACGGAGCCCCCGAGCCTTTAGTCGAGTACTTCCTCTCGAATTGAAGGGTCTTCTTGAAGAATGTGTCCTGAGATGCTCTTGAGACTAGCCGCGTCCCAGGTAGTCGAGTAGAAGTAGCCGAGCCACCGAGGTGAGGCACGTCGACTAGTAGAATAAGAAGAGTCACGCGCGGCCGCCGAGTCGCCCACGCGCGGACTTATCCAACCGCCCGTTACGGAGGCGATTTGGCTTATAAATTCAAGCCGAAACCCTTAGGGTTTTTCACCCAAGTGAGCCGCAGTCATTCGCCACTTGAATCTTGAAGTAGATCCACTCCAACGAGCACTGCCGCCGCAGTAGATCCAAGCGCATCGCCACCCGAAAGCTGTAGGGTAGCCCCCGAGCGGATGCGAGTGAAGACCCCCTTGTTCTTGGAGAATGAAGCCGTCCCCGTCGAAGACGTTGAAGGCCGGCGGGAAGAAGAGGAGCCATGCGGAAGGCCGCCGCGGCCGGTACCGAGCGGCGCCGCCCACATCTCCACCGCGCGCCGACCCAAGCCGCGAGTGGAAAAGGTCGAAGGTGAAGACCGAAGACCTGCGACGACCCCGTTGAACTCCGGGTTCATCAGGGAGAAGGAGATCGACATGTGGAGGTCTGCCGCAGGAGATCCCTATCCAATGGAGAAGGCGCAGGACGAGATCCCGATGTTCTCGCGCTTCGTGGAGCGCGGGCTTGCGCTCCCAGCGAGCGATTTCTTCAAAGGACTTCTCAGGTACTACGGCATCGAGTACCTCAACTTGAACCCCAACGGAATCTTCCACGCTTCGTCTTCGTCCATTTCTCGCGAAGCATTCTTGGGGATCAAGCCGCATTGGATTCTCTTCCGGAAGTTCTTCCGCGTGAAGCCGCGACCCCGCCGCCTCCAACCCCGCAGTAGTCGGCGGGGCCGGGATCCAGTTGAGGGAAGATGCCGCCGAGCAGTACCTGGCGTACAAGCTCGTGGACTCCAACACGGATTGGAAGACGAGGTGGTTCTATACCACGAACCACCATCCCGAGCTGCCGAAGCCGAGCGGACGGCAGCCCAAGCACCAGGAGTGGTGGAACACGGAACCCACCATGCAAGAGGGGATCCAGCTCCCGGAGTTGCTGGGAAGAATCAAGGCCCTGCGTGATGCAGGACTGAGGGCCGAGCATGTGGCCTTCAGTTTCATGAAGCGTCGGATCCAGCCGCTGTCAGCGCGGGATACGATGGGCTTCGAGTACACCGGCGACGACGACACGTCGCGGATGCCGGGGGGCGAAATTGAAGACAACGACATCGTCGAGAGGTTGTCGAAGATCTTCAAGGACATGCCGGAGTACACGGCGTGCCCTGTCGAGGAGTTCTCCGCCGCGCGCCCGCCCAACGAGGTAAGTAGCCGTACCCGCCTCGTCGAGTAGTAGGCGCTTGTAGCAGAGTTGCTGACGCCCTTTGTGTCTTTTTGATGCGGGACGATGTGAAGCGGTTTGTCTCCGAACCGCAGCCACCACCGAGCGGAATTGAGATTCCGGCGGTGGAGAAGGTGAAGGAACGCCGAGTAGTCGGAGACGACGATCCCGTCATCGTGGAGGATACCTCCGATGACGAAGAGGGCGAGGAGACGCCGCAGGATCGCTTCCACCGCGGTCGAGGTTTAGCCGTCCGTGGCTTGCCTCATGTGCCTCGCGTCCAAGACCCTCCGGCTAGCCCCGGAGGCTAGCCTTGCCGCGCCGCCGAAGAAGCCGCGCAACCCCGCTACAGAAGCGGGTAGCCAAGAAGTTGAAGGTCTCGCAGACCACGCCTCTTGAGGTAAGTCATCTTGAGCGAAGACGTCGAGTACCCAATGATCGAGTACGGTGCCGACGAGTAGTTATCCCCATGTGCGGGAGAGGCCGCCGGCGGCGAGCCCGTGGAGGAGGGCGATGAGGGCACGTGGCCCACAGTGGGGGAACCGGCTGGAAGCCGAAGTCCAGCTCCCACTGTCGAAGAGCTTCTGGCGCAGCTGGAGCGCCGCCCCCTCGCCCCGCAAGGGGAGCAGAGTACCCGCGGCCGCCGCCGCTGAAGAGGTGGAAGCCGCGGGGGCGCAGAGAACGTCTGCGCCGGCCACCGCCGCCGTGGAAGAGGCGGTAGTCGGAGAGGCGGAGGAAGAAACGCCCGCCGGGGGTGGACCGGTCGATATCGCCGCATCCTCGGTGCGCCGGCCGTGACTATCGTCCGGTCGAACTTGTAAGTACCACACTTCATGAGTAGTACTCATTGTAGTAGCCGATGTTGTCCGATGAACCTCTCGTGGATACTTGTACGTAAAATCCACCGACTTGAGCCGGGACGGAGAGGAGCCCGCGGCCGCGGGAGGTAGAAGAGGCCGCGCCGCCCGTCGAGGAACCCGCTCCGAGAGCCCAGGCCTCGACCGAGCCCCCGCTGCGCCGAGGCGCGCGCGCCGCCGGAGGCGGTCATAGTCGAAGGTGAGTACTCTTCCCGAAGCCGTGGAGCCCAAGAAGGGTAGTCGTAGATGCCGATGCGCGTGCTTTTTGCCGACAGGCGCCGAAGGGGGGGACATCCCCGCAGGGGTGCCCGTGCGAGGAGTTGACACCGGAGCCCCGCGAGGCCGCGGGGAAGGAGCCCCCGAGCCCATGGGGGAAACCGTCGAGAAGTCCGCCGAGGAGGAGGCGGCCGCCACGTCGCCAGGGGGTTGCCCCGGAGGTGGCGATCCGGTCCCCCGAGATCCAAGACGCGGAGCCTATCCGCTCGGCGCCGATGACGGAGGCTACGACAAGTAGCCGTGGTGGGATCGAGTTGCTTGCCGACGATCTCGTCGAGCCGGCGGTGTTGGCGCAAAGCATCCGGAGGCGATGCGGCGAGCCGAACAAAGGATGAAGGTACGTAGCCGTTGCCTCCCGAGTAGTCAATCCTTTTCGTTGAGTACTCGCTTGACTTGAAATTGTCTTCTGCAGGACGTCGCGGAGCGATCCCGCGAGAAGTCAAATCTCGCCGCAAGGCTACGGCGACACGGTGCTGCGAGCCGAAGCCTTGGAGGAGCAGACTCATGAAGTCGAAGAAGCACGCGGCCGCCATGCGCCGAGGCTTGACGCCGCCTTCGCCAAGTACCACAACGACGTGATGGACTTGCGGGCGAAGAGCGACGATCCGGTGCGGAAGAACAAAGGCCTCCGCAACAAGAATAAAGGTATGTCTCTTGACTTGTCGGGTACTTGTTAGGAGTCATCAAGCTCGACCCGTTGTTGTGTTCCCGTGTTGCGGAACTCGAAGACCGGTGGAGCGTCCGAAGGGCTCGGAGATCGGCATGAAGAATCTCTTCTACCGGGAGCAAGAAGCCCGCCGTGTACTTGAACTCGACTACAAGGAGCCGGCCTTCGAGTGCGAGAAGCACATGGAGTTGAGAATTGCATCCGACCGGGATCTCGTCAATCGCTACAAATCCTTGCGAAGTTGAACGAGGACGCGAGGCGCTCCGAGCCCAACCGAAGGACCCGGAAGAGGCCGCCCTCCCGATCGCGAGGCTCCCGGTGCCGCACCCGGCGGCCCCAAGATTGCTCCGTTGGCGGATCGACTTCGTGAGGCGCCAAGCCGGGCCGGCCGCCTACGTGAAGCACATGGCCAAGTCAATCCCGAAGCAGGTGCGGCCTTCATGAAGTCGTACTTCCCGAAGGCCCCGGTGGAGGTAGTCGCCGGCGGAGCCGCCAACCGCTCGGACGAGCAATGACGCAGTTGCTGTGGAGCGAGATGGCTCCCATCGCGGAGCGAGGTAGCCGATAAGCCGAATCTCCGTAGCTCGCATAGATAGCTTAGTAGCCATGGTTGTATAGGAAACGAGCTTGTAATGAACTATCTCATATATCAATGAAATGTGAAGTTCCATCAATGAGTACTCGTAACCGCGATCTCGCAGTGCGGAGCGCCCATCGTGGAGTAGGTGCGAGTAGTAGTACTCGGCTTAGTAGTCCCGTCGCAGGGAGTAGACAGTAAAGAAGTTGATGAACAATCGAACTTTATTACTGAAGAGGTACACCTGGGTGGCCAGGGCCGTAGTTACAAGTAGTCGCTTGGACCCGAGGGCCGCTTACAGCTGAGTAGTACTGGAGCGGGTAGCCGCTTACAGTGAGTGATCCGTAGGTAGCCGTGTAGGCCGGATCGCAATCCGTAAGTAGCCGCGCGCAGGCCGGATCTTAGAGTGTGGTCTTCTTGGTAGACCGCCGCTAGAGTCCTTGACGCTCATTGCGGCCCGGGTCCGTAGGTAGCCGCACGGGGCCGGACTCGGAGTAGAATAGTCCGGAGACTTGAAGCCGGGACCGGAGGGTCGCTTGCGGCAAGGGGGTGTTGATGTAGTCGCGTGGACTTGAACCCCGGAGTAGTCGAACGTACTAGGCGTAGAATCGACAGAGCCGGTCGACGTTCCACGAGTTGTTGACTTCTTCGCCTTCGAGTGTTTGGAGGCGGTAGGAGCCCGGCCCCGGTCACCTTAGCCACGGTGAAGGGGCCTTCCCGAGGGGAGCCGAGCTTGTGAAGTCCTTCCGTGTTCGGGATACGGCGGAGGACAAGATCTCCAACGTTGAAGGAGCGTTCCCCGACGTTGCGATCGTGATAGCGTCGGATACCCTCCGTGTACCTTGCCGATTGGACGAGGGCGGCACGGCGAGCTTCTTCGAGGCCGTCGATATCAACTCGTCTCGTCGTCTTCCGAGACGCCTTCGTCGTAGTGCTCCACCGCCGGCGAGTTCCATATGACATCGGCAGGGGAGGATGGCTTCGGAGCCGTAGACCGGAAGTAGGGGGATTGCCCCGTTGGCTTGGATGGTTGAGTCCGCGGCCCCCCGCAGTGCGTTGGGTAGTTCCTTGATCCACTTGCCCCCTTTTGAGTTAGCGCCGTCGTGTAGCCGCTTCTTGAGGGCGTCGAGCACCATCCCGTTGGCGCGCTCGACTTGTCCGTTGGCCCGTGGATGGGCGACGGAGACGTATCCGACGTCGATTCCGCCGTTCTCGCGGTACTCCCAGAACCGGTGGTTGTTGAAGTTGGACCCCGTGTCCGTGATGATGCGGTGGGGTAGCCCGTAGCGGTGTACGAGTTCATCCAGGAAGTCGAGTACTCGTCGCCTTGGGGCATGTGACCGGCTTGACCTCGATCCACTTGGTGAACTTGTCGATAGCCACCGGTGCCGGTTGAATCCTCCCGGCGCGGTTGGCGGTGGCCCAATCATGTCGAGCCCCCGGCAGGCAAAGGGCCGGGTTGGTGGTATGGTGACTAGCTTGTAGGCGGGGACATGTTGTCGCTTGGCGAAGAACCGACATCCTTGGCACCGTCTCGACGAGTTCTTCGGCGTCGCCCGTGGCCGTGGGCCGCAGAAGGCTCGCCGGAAGGCCTTGCCGACCGCCGTGCCGGAGGACGCGTGGTTGCCGCAGACACCCTTGTGGATCTCCTCCAAGATGTCCTTGCCTTCTTCGCGAGGGACGCATTTCATGAGTACTCCGAGAAGATGCGCCTCGCTTGTAAAGCTTGTCGCCGACGAGGACGTAAGACTTGGCGCGGCGGACGAGTTGTTCGGGCCGCGTTCTTGTCGGAGGGGACCTTCTCGCTCGCCGAGGTAGTCGATGAAGGGTTGCCTCCGGTCCACGTCGATCATCATGACCTCCTCGCCCGGCTGGTTGGTTAGCCGGGACAAGGGTCGGTGGCGCCGCTCCGGATGGATGGCGCGTGAAGCTCATGGACGAAGACGCCCGCGGGTACTTGGGCGCGGGTGGATCCGAGCTTTCGAGAGGACGTCCGCGGCAACGTTGTTGTCGCGAACGATGTGGTGGAACTCGAGACCATAGAATTTGTTCTCGAGCTTGCGGACTTCTAGGCGTAGGCGTCCATGTTCTCCTTGTTGCGGTCCCGGGACTTGTTGACTTGGTTGATGACCACGCGGAGTCGCCGTAGACTAGTAGCCGCTTGATGCCAAGTGAAGCCGCGAGGCGGAGCCCGTGTAGGAGGGCTTCGTATTCGGCTTCGTTGTTTGAGACCTTCCGGAAGATCCGGGACGTACTTGAGTTGTTCGCCCGTTGGAGAGATCGGGAGTACCCCTCGCGCCCCGCGCCCTCGAGGTTGAGTGAGCCGTCGAAGTACATCACCCAATGCTCGGTCGCACGGTGGGAGTAGGTAGGCGGTTCTCCCGCCACTCGCCATGAAGTCGACTAGAGCTTGCGACTTGATGGCCGTGCGTGGCTTGAAGTCGATGGTGAGGGCGCCGAGCTCGACAGCCCATTTGGAGATCCTTCCGAGTGGCGTCCGGGTTCCTCGGGATGTCGCCGAGCGGGTAGTCGGTGACGACGGAGACCGAGTACTCCCCGGAAGTAGTGTCGTAGCTTCCGCGAGGTGATGAGTAGAGCGTACGAAGCTTCCGCACGGGCGGTAGCGAGCCTTGGACTCGATAGAACCTCGCCGACGAAGTAGACCGGGCGCCCGGGACCGGTAGGCGTGGCCGTCTTCCTCGCCGCTCGACGACGATGGCGATCGACCACGTGAGTAGTCGCAGCGAGGTAGAGCAGCAGCGCCTGCTCGCCCTTGTAGGGAGCCGTGAGGACCGGGGGGCTTCGACAGAAGTCCTTGAGCCGGGCAAGGGCTTGGTCCGCCTCTCCGCGGTCCACACGAACTTCTCGTGGTGCTTGAGTAGTTTGAAGAAGGGGAGACCCCGTTCTCCTAGCTTCGAGATGAATCTCGTTCAATGCCGCCATGCACCCCGTCGGCCTTCGGACGTCCTTGATGCTCGTGGGAGCTTTCATGCCGGTGATGGCGGAGATCTTCTCGGGGGTTGGCTTCGATGCCGCGTTGGCCGATGATGAAGCCGAGTAGTTTGCCCGAAGGTACGCCGAAGACGCACTTGTTCGGGTTGAGCTTCCGGCGGTACTCGCGTAGCGATGCGAAGGTCTCTTCAAGGTCGTCGATGAGGGTACCGGAGTCCCCGGTTTTGACAACCACGTCATCCACGTAGGCCTCGACGTTCTTGTTGAGTTGCCGCTTGAAGCAGTGCCCGGATGGCCCGTTGGTAAGTAGCGCCGGCGTTCTTCAACCCGAAAGACATGGTGGTGTAGCAAAGACGCGCCAAACGGGGTGATGAACGCGGTCTTCTCCCGGTCTTCCTCCTTGATTGCGATCCGGTGGTACCGGAGTAGCGATCCGAGGAAGCAGAGCAGGTCGCAGCCCGCCGTGGAGTCGATGACTTGATCAACCCGTGGCAACCCGAAGGGGTCCTTGGGGCGCGTGCTTGTTGAGGTCGGTGTAGTCGACGCACATCCTCCACTCGTTCGAGTTCTTCTTGCGGACGAGGACGGGGTTGGCGAGCCACTCGGATGGAAGACTTCTCCGATGAAGCCGCAGCCGAGTAGCTTGGCGAGCTCCTTCTTGATGGCGTCCCGTCCGTCGTCGGCGAAGCGTCGGAGGTGTTGTCGCTTGGGGGTGGCCTTTGGGTCGACGTTGGGGCGGCTGCTCGATCGGCTCCCCGGGCACTCCCGGCATGTCCGTCGGCTTCCACGCGAAGATGTCGCGGTTAGCCCGAAGGAAGCCGATGAGCGCGTCTTCCTATTTGGGGTCGAGGCCGGCCCCGATGGTGGTAGTCTTGGTGGGGTCGCTCGTTCCGAGGTCGAGCGTCTTGGTGAGCACCTCCTCGGGTGGCCGAGGCTTGTTGGCGCCGTCGGACTTCTCTCGGGATGTCGAGTTCGCTTGTGGCAAGCTTCTTCGACGCGGCGTAGACCTCCATCATTGGGGTGGGTACTTGATTTGTCGAAGCAATCACCACGGCCTCTCGTATCGCGCCGTGAGAGATCTTCAAGTCCCCCCGGAGGGAGAGTACGCCACCTGGACTTGGCATTTTGAGTACCAAGTATGTGTAGTGGGGCACCGCCATGAACTTGGCGATGGCCGGTCCGCCGAGGATGGCATGGTAGGAAGTCTCGATATCCGCGACCTCGAACTTGATGTACTCGGTGCGGTAGTTGTCGCGAGACGCCCCGAAGGTAATCGGCGCACCACCGAGCCCGGTGGGATAGCCGCGTTGCCGGGACAATGCCGTAGAAAGGCATGCTTGCTCTTGTTGAGCATGGGGGTGACGTCAAGGTTCATCTTCCCGAGAGTCTTGGTGAAGAGGACGTTGAGCCCGCTTCCGCCGTCGATGAGCACCTTGTTGAGCTTAGAGCCCGCCACCGTAGGTTGCGGGACGAGAGGGAAGCGTCCCGGTTCGGAGAAGCCGGTCCATTGGTCCGCGCGGGAGAAGGTGATGGGCGTCTCCGACCACCCGAGAGGGGTCATAACCGCCGGTTCAATGGACATCACTTCACGGCGAGTAGCCTTCGCTCCCGCCCGGGGTAGTCCGCCGAAGAGGACGTTGACGGTCTTCTCGGGTTCTTGGAAGTCGTCGCCGTCCTTCTTCTTGTTCTTCTGATCGTGAGGGTGCGGTGGCTCCGGCGTATCCTTGAGCGCATGCCCGAGCTGGTAGCACTGCTCGGTGGTGTGGTTGCCGTTTGGATGCCACGGGCACTTTTCCTTCAGTAGGTCTTTGAACCCGCCGGAGTTCTTCTTCGAGTTCCCTTTCGGGGACGCCGGATAGCCGCGACGGTGTTGTCCGGCTTGCGCTTGCGGTTGGGACCCGAGAAGTTGTTGTTGTTATTGTTGTTGTTGCGGCCGCCTTGGTTTGGGTTGCGGCTAGCTGCCGCCGCCGCCCGGTTCTCGCTTGGACTTGCCGCGGATGGCGTCGTACTTGGCGTTGGCCTTGTCCTCTTCATCCGCCCAGGACGTGATCATGTCCTTGAGGTGGGGAATGGACTTGGGACGGCGCCGGCCGAAGTCCTCGAAGGTGCGGCGATGGTAGAGCCCGTCCTGGAAGAGGTCGATGACCTCCTTGTCGGTGACGTCCACGACGGTAGCGCGCTTGTCGAAGAAGCGGCGCATGTATTTGCGGAGGGTCTCGCCTTGTTCTCGCTTGATCATGGCAAGGTCCATGCGAGTACCCGAACGGCCCATGGCGCCCGCGAAGTTGCTTGTGAATTGCTCCTTCACCGGTCCCACTTGTCGATTGAGTGCTTGTCCGGCCGACTCGAGCCACGTGAGTGGGGCTTGGTCCGGCGAAGGGGAAGTAGAGGCACTTGGTGTCGCCGTTGCCGCCGCCGTTCTCGATGGAGAGAGCGTAGCATCGGAGCCACCGGATGGGATCCTCGCTTCGCGTCGTATTTGGTGATCCCCAAAGGCTTGAACTTGTCGGGGAGGAGCAGAGTTGCGAAGCCGGGGTGAGAAGGCGGGGAAGCCGTCGCCTTCGGCCAGCGGTCGTCGACTTCTTCTCGCCGCAACTCTTCGATTCTTTGGCGGGCATCGTACCCGCCGTGAGAGGCGCCGAGGCGTGGCTATGCGCGTGGCCACGGCCGCCGCGGCCGCCGCCGCCTCCGGCCTTTCTTGTTGGCTCCGTGGTTGGAGCCGCCGCCGCGCCGCCGCCGCCGTCGGGGTCGTTGCCGCCACCACCGGCCGAGGCACGCGTGGGGGACGACTTCTCGGTTGACGTTGTCTTGTCGTGAGGGTCCGCCGGCGGTGGAGCGTCGACGGTTTGGTTCGGGCCGGGATGTCGCCCCGAGTACGGTTAGGACCGGGGTCGAGCATCGCGACTAGTAGCCTCGTTGTCGCGAGGCTTGGCCGGGGGGAGGTTGGGCGACTCTCTTGTCGACCCGCATGAAGTAAGCTTCCTCGCCGAGCTTGGCGATGACCTCTCCGGCCCGTATGCCCCGAGCTCGCCGTGCGATCGCCGTGATCGACATGAGGCACCGCTCGGAGTGGTGTGAACTCGCTCTCGACCGCTTCGAGAGCTTCCGCAAGGTTGCGGATGGGGAGGTTGTCCCCGAGCCGCCGGCGTCGTTCGTTGCGCTTCCCTGTTACGTTCGCGCCGGGCGTCCCTGCTGGCGTCGGTCTCGTCCGCAGGGGCATCAGCAGACAGCTCGTCTGCGGAGATGTCCTCCAGGTACTTGTCTGCGGCCGTGCCTGAGGTTCCCGGGGTGTCGCCGGCAGCCATGAAGACTTGACGGTCAGGCGTTCCCAAGCTTGGCTCGGAAGGCGCCACCTCAGTTGGTGTGCTAGAGTCAGCTTGGGCTAGTGGTGTTCCCTCCTGGAACGGTAGCGAGTCGATGTAGGCGACGTAGCGTGAGTCCCCCGTCGGCCCTCGGCGAGGTTTGCGGTCCGGCCGCAGACGTATCTTCCGCCGGCGTCGATCTTATAACCGGCCGGAGGCCGGCCCCGACAAGGGAAGCTCGGAGGAGTTGTCTTCGGACTCGAGGCTCCTCGTGGTCCGACCCGAAGTCGAACTCGTAGTCCGGGTTCGAGAAGAACTCGGAGAGAGGGTCGGGAGTCCGGACGCGGTTGGGGGCGGCGTCGGAGTCCGAGTTGTACTCGGTTACGGGCTCCTTGCCGCCCGTCGTGGCGTAGAAGCCCCCCGTGCGGGCCCGGCCGGGAACGCGAGGGCCACGCACGCAGCGCCGACGTGGAGAGGGGACCGCCCGCGATGGCCGAGGAGCCGGCTCGCATGCGATGGCCCATGGCGACGTCGGGTTCGAGTTGGAGACGCGACTCGAGCTCGAAGTCAGCGTGGAGGTTGGAGAGCGAAATTTCGCCGAACTTGCCGGCGAGCTTGCCCGTGACAACTTCGGGAAGCGTCACAAGGCCCGTCCTCGAGTCGGGTTGCATGATCAAGCGGCGCCGGAAAAAGCCCGCGCCATCGGCGGTGCAGACCCAAGCCCCGAAGACGAAGGTGTCGCCACGGTTGAAGGCGACGGTTGGCTTGATGTGAACGGAAGCCGTCGAGTTCGCCATGTGATCTCGAGCGAGATCCCCCGCCCGGCGCGCCACCGTGTCGGTGTTTTGGACGGCAACCTACTACGGGGAGTACCCGAAGTAGATGATTGTGACTCGCCGAGATCGGTAACTCGAAGGAAGAGGCACGCGACACACAATTTAGACAGGTTCGGGCCGCGAGGTGCGTAATACCCTACGTCCTGTATGCTGCGTAGCTCTGGATTGATAGGGCACGGTTACAGGATGGTGCAACAAAGTGCGCCGTGAGTTGAGATTGGATGAGGTGAGGTTAGGTGATCCCGGGATCGGTCCCTCGCCTCGCCTTATATAGTCCGGGAGGCAGGGTTACAAGTCGGAGTAGGGAAGGAGTACTAGTCGAGTACGTCTAGGAGACCTCTATACAAGTGCGGAACGTGTATAGAGCCTTAACCGAGTACTACTCCCTGTCTTGTCCTTGTGCTCCACGCCTCCGTGTGCCGTGTAGCGCAAGTCGGGTAGTCCCGTGGGCCCACCGAGTAGTCGGTCCCGGTACCCACCGAGGTAGTGGGCCCGGGGAGGTCCATACGACAAAGGGGCCTTCCCGTGGGGAGCCGAGCTTGTGGAGTCCTTCCGTGTTCTCGGATACGGCGGAGGACAAGATCTCCAACGTTGAAGGAGCGTTCCTTGACGTTGCGATCATGGTAGCGTCGGATACCCTCCGTGTACCTTGCCGATTGGACGAGGGCGGCGCGGCCGAGCTTCTTCGAGGCCGTCGATATCAACTCGTCTGGTCGTCTTCCGAGACGCCTTCGTCGTAGTGCTCCACCGCCGGCGAGTTCCATATGACGTCGGCGGGGAGGATGGCTTCGCAGCCGTAGACCAGAAGTAGGGGGATTGCCCCCGTTGGCTTGGATGGTTGAGTCCGCGGCCCCCGCAGTGCGTTGGGTAGTTCCTTGATCCACTTGCCCCCTTTGGAGTTAGCGGCGTCGTGTAGCCGCTTCTTGAGGGCGTCGAGCACCATCCCATTGGCACGCTCGACTTGTCCGTTGGCCCGTGGATGGGCAACCGAGACGTATCCGACGTCGATCCCGCCGTTCTCGCGGTACTCCCGCAACCGGTGGTTGTTGAAGTTGGACCCCGTGTCCGTGATGATGCGGTGGGGTAGCCCGTAGCGGTGTACGAGTTCATCCAGGAAGTCGAGTACTCTGTCAGCCTTAGGGCATGTGACCGGCTTGACCTCGATCCACTTGGTGAACTTGTCGATAGCCACCAGTACCCTGTTGAATCCTCCTGGCGCGACTTGGTAGTGGCCCAATCATGTCGAGCCCCCAGCAGGCAAAGGGCCAGGTTGGCGGTATGGTGACTAGCTTGTAGGCTGGGACGTGTTGCTCGCTTGGCGAAGAACCGGCATCCTTGGCACCTTCGACGAGTTCTTCGGCATCGCCCGTGGCCGTGGGGCCGCAGAAGGCTCGCCGAAAGGCCTTGCCGACCGGCCGTGCGTGAGGACGCGTGGTTGCCGCACGCCCTTGTGGATCTCCTCCAAGATGTCCTTGCCTTCTTCGCGAGGGACGCACTTCATGAGAACTCCGAGAAGATGCGCCCCGCTTGTAAAGCTTGTCTCCGACGAGGACGTAAGACTTGGCGCGGCGGACGAGTTGTTCGGCTGCGTTCTTGTCGGAGGGGACCTTCTGCTCGCTGAGGTAGTCGATGAAGGGTTGCCTCCGGTCCACGTCGATCATCATGACCTCCCCGCCCACCGGTGGATGAGCCGGTACAGTGGTTGGTGGCGCCGGCTCCGGGATGGATGGCGCGTGAAGCTCATGGACGAAGACGCCCGCGGGTACTTGGGCGCGGGTGGATCCAAGCTTCGAGAGGACGTCCGCTGCAACGTTGTTGTCGCGGACGATGTGATGGAACTCGAGACCATAGAATTTGTTCTCGAGCTTGCGGACTTCTAGGCGTAGGCGTCCATGTTCTCCTTGTTGCGGTCCCGGGACTTGTTGACTTGGTTGATGACCACCGCGGAGTCGCCGTAGACTAGTAGCCGCTTGATGCCCGGGGAAGCCGCGAGGCGGAGCCCGTGTAGGAGGGCTTCGTACTCGGCTTCGTTGTTTGAGACCTTCCGGAAGATCTGCAGGACGTACTTGAGTTGTTCGCCCGTTGGAGAGATCGGGGAGTACCCCCGCGCCCGCGCCCTCGAGGTTGAGTGAGCCATCAAAGTACATCACCCAATGCTCGGTCGCACGGTGGGAGTAGGTAGGCCGGTTCTCCCGCCACTCGCCATGAAGTCGACTAGTGCTTGCGACTTGATGGCCGTGCGTGGCTTGAAGTCGATGGTGAGGGCGCCGAGCTCGACAGCCTACTTGGAGATTCTTCCGGTGGCGTCTTGGTTCCTCGGATGTCGCCGAGCGGGTAGTCGATGACAACGGAGACCGAGTACTCATGGAAGTAGTGTCGCAGCCTTCCGCGAGGTGATGAGTAGAGCGTACAGGAGCTTCGCACGGCCGGTAGCGATCCTTGGACTCGATAGAACCTCGCCGACGAAGTAGACCGGGCGCCCCGGACCGGATAGGCGTGGTCGTCTTCCCCGCCGCTCGACAACGATGGCGATGCGACCACGTGCGTAGTCGCGGCTAGGTAGAGCAGAGGCCGCTCGCCCTTGTGAGGAGCCGTGAGGATTGGAGGCTTTGACAGGAAGTCCTTGAGCCGGGCAAGGGCTTGATCCGCCTCTCGGAGTCCATACGAACTTCTCGTGATGCTTGAGTAGTTTGAAGAAGGGGAGGCCCCGTTCTCCTAGCCTCGAGATGAATTCGTTCAATGCCGCCATGCACCCCGTCGGCCTTCGGACGTCTTTGATGCTCGTGGGAGCTTTCATGCCGGTGATGGCGGAGATCTTCTCGGGGTTGGCTTCGATGCCGCGCCGGGCCGATGATGAAGCCGAGTAGTTTACCCGAAGGGACGCCGAAGACGCACTTGTTCGGGTTGAGCTTCCGGCGGTACTCGCGTAGCGATGCGAAGGTCTCTTCAAGGTCGTCGATGAGGGTACCGGAGTCCCCGGTTTTGACAACCACGTCATCCACGTAGGCCTCGACGTTCTTGTTGAGTTGCCGCTTGAAGCAGTGCCCGGATGGCCCGTTGGTAGGTAGCGCCGGCGTTCTTCAACCCGAATGACATGGTCGTGTAGCAAGACGCGCCAAACGGGGTGATGAACGCGGTCTTCTCCCGGTCTTCTTCCTTGATTGCGATCCGGTGATACCGGAGTAGCGGTCGAGGAAGCAGAGCAGTCGCGCCCCGCCGTGGAGTCGATGACTTGGTCAATCCGCGGCAACCCGAAGGGGTCCTTGGGGGGCGAGTGCTTGTTGAGGTCGGTGTAGTCGACGCACATCCTCCACTCGTTCGAGTTCTTCTTGCGGACGAGGACGGGGTTGGCTAGCCACTCGGGATGGAAGACTTCTCTCGATGAAGCCGGCCGCGAGTAGCTTGGCGAGCTCCTTCTTGATGGCGTCCCGTTGACGGTGAATTTCCGTCAACCTAGAGTACTTGTTATACATTGGTTTCGATTATGATTTGCAACTAACCGGCCACTAGGCATACTAATGATATAACAAGTTCACACTTGCATGTCGATTTTGGAGTTCATTGTTTACGCGGAAATCTATACTAAATAGGAGACTTTCGGGATAAGTTCATCAAACACTTCAAGAGAAGATCATGAAGCCCGTCACAAGTCAAGACACGAAGTGAACAAGACTCCAAACAACCCGAGGACCGAAGCATCAACACACAAAACTCGGGGACTTGGATGGTTACCAACGAGATCAACTCGGCGCCCGAGAGATATTCTCGCACTCGGGACAAGATGATCTTTCGGTGCCGATTCGGAGACTTAAACGGCCTTTAATGGCAAAAGTTTGACTACCAAAGTTGTGGGCCTTGACGATACCTTCGATTTGGACATGTGGAAGGCCCAATTTGGATAAAGGAGCTAGGAGATATGGCCCCCGAAATCCCTGCTGCGCAATCAGTCCGAAATCAGAACAGATTATCTTCCAAGGCCGATTTGGAGATCTTATCTTCGTTTTTAAGGAAAGAAATGAATACCAAAGTTGAAGATAATTTCGTGGCACACAACCTGAACACCGAATTTGCATTATTTGGAGTCCAGACGTGGGAGATATGGCCCTGGCAAGGAAGGACTGAATCAGGAAAATCTGGCTGATTTTATGGAAACCAAGGTTGCTTCTCTCCCAAGGAGGATTTCGTGCAAGGCAAGGTGGAGCACGCCCAAAGGCACCTCAAGGACATAAATACAACCCCCTAGGCGCCCCAAGGTGGTGACCAATCGAACAAATCATCCTACCGACGCCTATCACCGAAAAACCGCCGCCGCAAGATGAGGGAGAGAGTTAGATGAGCTCGTCGCAAGGATCAACGCCGGCGGAGAGAAGGAAGCAAGAGGAGGACTCCAAGCCGTTGGTCTAGGGGTGTTCCCAAGCTCCATCGCCGCCATCTTCATCGACGACGTTCTCCGGAGTCTCCATCACCCCTATGTGCTTCAATCCGTGTAAGATGATGGGGTAATGTCTCCGTTCATCCCTAGGATTAGATGGATACATGCTATGTGACCGCTACTTGATTCGTGGTTCCAATCTATTGTTTTCATGTTGATGATGCTTTGATGATTAAGGTTAGCTACCGTGTTTTTCGGGCGTATGATATCCGCTACTCCCATAGATTCCATCAACATACCGTGTCCATCATAGGTCTAGTCACGAATACCTTCGCGTAGTGACAGTACGAGAGGAGGGAAAGGGCGAAACCGTGGTCACAACCCCCGGTAGATTGGTTTACCGCTTTCGTGTAGTAGATGCATACCATGTTATCCTAGATCCTAGGGAGGGAACACTTATCTTTCTTAATCACTCTCTTGTGTTCATCCCTTTACCATATAGTTTAACCCTAGATTTGTTTGATCAACTTAACTTAGATTAACTTAGGTTAGATTGTTTTACCTTTAGATTAATACTCTCTTTAAAGGTTTCCTTAGTCAACTAGATTAGTACTTGGTTAAGCGCTAGTAATCCCCTTGCTCCGCGGATTGACAAGAACCTTGGGAATCCCGTGGTGAAAAAGGTGTAGGTCCGTACGCTTGCGGATCGTAGGTGGATACGAGTTTTATCCGTCAACAAGCCCCTTTTTCTGGCGCCGTTGCCGGGGAGCAAGCCGCTTTGCTACGTTTAATCTAGTATTAATTTTGTTGATTACTAACACCTAACCCTTATTTTCTAAAAAAAAAAAAAAAAAAAATCTTTTTTGTTTTTCTTTCTACTTTTCTTGTGCCTAGATGGATTTGTTCACCTCACCATTGGAAGACGAAGAGATGTCGCTAAGGGAGCTAGCAATGCCGTTAATGGAAGACATTGAGATGCAAAAATCAGATTTGACGTTTGCTACAACCCACTATGAAGTGAAGCCTGGAATCATCAAGTTAGTGGCGACAAAACCATTTAGAGGATTGGAGGATGACAACCCATATAGACACATTAAGGAATTCACGATGTTATGCAACACGGTGCAACAAAAAGGAGTTCCGGCCGCTTGGTTCAAGTGGAATCTTTTTCCATTCTCTCTCGAAGATGAAGCGCGAAGATGGTACACACTTGCGTCCATTGAAGCAAAAGGAAATTGGGATGAGCTAGTGAAGAAGTTTCTTTTGAAGTTCTTTCCCATAAGCAAGGTCCAAGACTTAAGGAGGCAAGTGCTCACTTTCAAGCAAGGAGAGGATGAAGGAATTGATGAAGCATGGGACCGTTTTAATGAACTAGTTGAGCAAGGCCCGAACTTGGGATTTTCCGGTGACTTGATGTTGCATACCTTTTATTTTTCACTAACCCCTAACTCGTCTCGTTTTGTAAGCATGTGTGCGAGCGGTGATATAATGGATAAAACAATTAGTGAAGCCGCACAAATCTTACAAAGGATAAGCAATGGACAAAGAACAATACGAGATTGGCAAAGATGTTGTCGAGAGGAGCAAAATGACAAAAGCAAGCCCAAGGTGCTTGCTGAAATTTCTGAAAAAGATGAACCGGAGGTCAAGGAAGATGAACCGACCATACAAGAAAGTGAAGATCCACTTCCCAAGGTAAGAGAAGTCATTTCGTATGTTAAAAATGTTGAAACTAACATGAATGTAGGACGAAGTATGTGGAATGCTAGACCATTGGCGGAGTTCAAGCAATCCGGTTGGGTTCAAGTTGATTTCGCCCCACTAATTAACTACCGAAGGAAGGAGGAACGCCGACACGTTGCCAAACTAGTTGAAGATATATTTGATCAAGAGATGAGTGGAGAGTCGATCCAAAAGATATTTGAAGAAGAAAGAGAAGGAGATGAAGGATGGATCGACCGGTTTGACAACTCAAAGATTTGTGATGAAGGAAGAGAAGAGTACAACCGTGATGAGCCTAGTGACTCAAAGGATAAATGGGAGGAGATAGGACTCAAGCTAGATGATAGCTTGTGTGCTATTGAAGCCTATACACTAGCAAATCAAGACATGGAAGTACTCAAGGATGAAGAAAAGAATGAATCAACTATGAGCGATCTTGACGACATGTGGTACGTGGAAGATAAAGAAAGCAACATACAAGTCTTTGAAGATGAAGATTTTGTTGATAAAGAAGACTTCAAGGAAGAGATGAATGCGTACATAGTTGAAGGATTACATGTTCCACATGATGAGTTGAAGAAATTGCAAGATGGTGATGAAGAGGCAACTACACTTGTTGAGATCGATTTGCCTTCAACACCGCTCGATGAACCAAATATCACTCTTGTTGAAAAATCTCTAAGGCCAAGGTACGCGCTGAAATCTCAAGATATTATTGGTATTGATGTTGATAAATTCAAATACTCATGCTCAACCAATAGTATGAATGATAGTTTAATGTCTATGCCTTGTTCCAATAGTGATCATGTTGATAGGCTAGATTTTCTTGAGAATGAAAAAGAGGAAACATTTATTTTTGATCCAATTAATCTCACACCTAAACAACCTTTGCCTAATGATGAGCTAAGTGCTATGCATGAAACATATGCTTCTTTTATTTACACCTTGACTTGTTGCTACAATTCACATGTGGTGTTAATTATGGACGCGTATGTTTACAATAAGTTTTGTAAATCTCGATCATGCTTTGCGCTTGGTCAAGCTAATGACCTTAAAGAATCATATGTCGGGAAAGGCCCGATTTTCACTAACCATGTAGACAAGTCTTGAATAATGAAAAAAAAAGAAGTCATGCCTAAAAGAGTTGCAAGATAAATCGTCAACCTCTCCGAATCCCGCGATGGATGCTGCTGTCTTCATCAATTTGAGAGCTTGTTCAGAGGTGTACAAATGAAGAAAATGACATATTCAGAAGATCCATCAAGTTACCATTCCAACGCATCAAGAACCAACAAGTTTAGAGACCCATGCAAGGAGATATGGAGGAAACATTGAGCGTTGCGCGTTCTGAAATTTCAGGACAGATTTCATCGCCGAAGTAAAACGGACGTAACTCTCTTGTCCGGAGTCCGATTTGAGCAAATAAAGACTTGTTGGAAAGGAAATTTTGTGCACTGTGCAATGGAGTAGAGATTGAGTATACTTTCTGTTCTGGACATTAAAAAAATCATGGAGTGAAGGTAGCACCGAAGGACGATAAAGAAGGAGATAACGATGAAACAAAAGGATGCTTTGGGCAAGTCTTCTATAAGTGATCAAGCACAACATGGGAAATAAATTAAAGCTGCATTGGTACCTTTTATTCTTGCATGAAGGGCCATGGCTATGCAACGAAAAGAAGGTATGTGAGAAAGTCGAGCTCTATGACTTTAAATGAAGCGCTTTTCGGGAGGCAACCCGTTTCTTTATGTTTTTACTACTTTCTTAGAGAAAATAAAAAATGGAACTATCTTATGATGATCAACTTGTGGTTATTAATCTAAGTTTAGTTTTCCTTTTTTAGAACCACCATCATGTTCATGCTCATATTTATTTATTTGCATGCATTGCATTTTGTTATCAATGTGATGTTTCTTTGTGTATATATGTTTTGTACATAGTTGGCTTGGTTGTTATATACTTAATGATGTATGCTTCATTTTCCATGTTAATACTTCATAAGGCCTTATGAGTATTTTTATTTTGTGATCTTGTGTAAACGTGGTGTTTAAACATTATTGCGGACCATCATCATTAAGTTCGATAAACCTTGCTAGCTTTTCATATGTTTTCATGTTGCATTGGTTAGTTTATAAGCTCTGCAATGCGCTTAATTTTTCTTGTGCTATAAGAGTTATTGATTTAGGGATAGACATGGTGTTTTAACCCTAGATAAATAAACCTTTATGGCAATGGAGAAATTCAGCAACCTAGTTGTAAACATGGTGTTTAGAACTAGGTGAAAACATTGTCTTTGTTTATATGCTTTCCTATCATGTGCATACACACCTTGCACCACGTACACTCATTAGGTTTTTATTCCTCATTAAACTAATTATGCCACAAGTTAAGAATCTTAGGAGACATTGTTGGATTGTTGGCAATTCTATCTACTCCCAACCGTCACCTTGGGGGTAGAATGTGCGTTTAAAACATCTTACAGGCAAGATAAAGACTCTCACTACAAGGAAATTGAAGGATGGCTAAGAAGTGCTTTGTCTTCTTCTTCCATGACTAGCAAAATGCTAAGCATGGGGGAGACCCTAAATCTTCAACACGGAAGTGCAACATGACACTCCAGAAGATAGAATGATAAAGATCGTTAACATCTCCGGATCAATGCGCAAGAAGCCACCAATCTCATCAAAATTCTGCATGGTCTCAAAGGGAAAACACTGGATATTTAGAAGCCCCATGAAGTTACAATTCCAACAAATCAAGAATCAAAACAATCGGAGGTTTCTACAAGAAGTTATGCCCGAATCACCGAGTGCAACACGTCCTGAAATCAGTTTTGGACAGCACGCAGCGCTGAAGTAAAACGGACATAGCTCCCTTGTTTGAACTCCGTTTTCGATGAATGACCACACGTTGGAAAGGTAATTTCATAAACTTTTCAATAGAGCTATATTTCGATATATTTTCTGTTCTGGACATAGGGGGAAATCCATGAAAAAGAGACAGCAAGGAGATGATGAGAACAAGAAAGAGGAGATGGTGATGACAACATTGAAGAGAAGGGTGATCAATGACTCCATTAAGCATACAAGATCAAATTCAGAAGTTTAGGAGCATTAATAAATCAAGACAAAAGCAAAAGCCACGTCGATACATGGAGATGTCGGAAGAAGGCAATGAAGAATTACAAAGGATGGTAACATCTCCATGGACCTTCTCTTTTCCAAACACAAATGCTTGTAAGTATGCCTTCAACATCAACTAGGTGCAACCTTTTGTTTTTCACTTCAGACAATAACATGGCTACTAGGAGGACAACCTAGGTTTCTTTTTACTTTCAATAGATAAGCATGACCATGTGTTCACCTCGATGTTCTATATTGCCTATGCTTACGGAAAGATGATGAAACTTGCCGTTTTGTTTTACCTACATGAAGTTATACATGTCTTGGCTAATTGCTCTCTATAATATGATCTGAAATTAATTTAAATACTGGCTCTTTTATTTGTGGAGGTGAAATGACTTTGCTCTAGACCCACATACATATCTTTGCTCTTTGATTTAAGTTTATGGATAGCCGGATAACTTGTTGTTTTTATGAAAACTTAACTTTTATGCTACCTACATATTTGTGATGCTCTTGCAAACTTCTACCTACCAAAGCCATATACATATATGTTTTATGATAACAAAACCCGTAAATTGCAAACATATGTTTTGATGAGTTGGATTAGGATTGATTTCTATGGTTCGAGACTAAGAAGTCGGTCATTCCTTTGTGTAACTTTTTCATGCTAGCCTTTTTGTCCATGCATTGTGGGTTTTCACATCGAAAATTTCACAAACTTCGCCGGGCATCCACCCTAAACCAAAAACATCTTTTTGTGATCACCTCCTTGTCCACAACCCAATTTGAGTATGGAGTAAAATTCTCGATGGAGATTCAAATATTCTACAAGATTATGGAATTTATACTTACTTTAGCGTCATTTCCCTTCTCTTTTATGCTCGAGGACGAGCATCGTTCAAGCATGGGGGAGGAGTCATTCTCTGACACAAATGCTATGTAAGTATTATGTTGCAAAAAGTTTTGAGGAGCAAAAGAAAAAAATGAAAAATGAAAAAAAATATTTGATAAGAAGAAAAGAAAAGTAAGAAAAATAGGAAGAATAAAGTGAAAAAAAGAAAGAGAGAAAAATGAGAAGGAAATAAAATAAGGAAAAAAATAAAGATGCTCCTCGGTTCTTTTTGCTTCATAAGTTCTCAAGTGCCTTGATGATAAATCCATACTCAAATCTTCCAACCATGTGCAATCCGATAACGAGGACTTCACTCGTGCCTCGGGATCATCCATTTGCCACTTGCACATGTCCACTTATCTAAATGTGTGTGTTTCATCCCTCTCTCTTTCCAACATTTATTTTCCATGGCCTTTTTGACGAGTCTCGGTAATTCCAATAGATCTCTCTCTTAATTTGACAATATTTCGGATGTATGTTTTGCTAGGATTGTTTTTAACCTTCCAAGCTCCACATAAGCCTTCCACTATCACATATGAGTAGAGTAGGTTGAAAATAATCTAGTATAGGCTTGAGTGACTTGATGAGATGAGTGTTCCATGAGCTTTTGCAAGAGATTTTCACTTATGTTGGATATGCATCTTTTTGAAAATCTTCCATGTGACAAGGTAATGGTTTGAAGTTCACTTAAGTTTGAGAGCATCATGTTTATTAAATGTGGCTTGTTCTTTATTGTTAGTCTATCTTCCATAATGAAAAAGAAGCCGGTCACAACTTGAACTTTAAAAATAAATTTTTAAGAGAGAGCAATTTGTCTCGTCATGAATGACTAAGTGCAGGGATAACATTGGAAGGTAATGCTGATTTCCCTTTTAAGCGAGGACCACCTACTCGAGGACGAGCAAGGTTTAAGCATGGGGGAGATGTTGACGGTGAATTTCCGTCAACCTAGAGTACTTGTTATACATTGGTTTCGATTATGATTTGCAACTAACCGGCCACTAGGCATACTAATGATATAACAAGTTCACACTTGCATGTCGATTTTGGAGTTCATTGTTTACGCGGAAATCTATACTAAATAGGAGACTTTCGGGATAAGTTCATCAAGCACTTCAAGAGAAGATCATGAAGCCCGTCACAAGTCAAGACACGAAGTGAACAAGACTCCAAACAACCCGAGGACCGAAGCATCAACACGCAAAACTCGGGGACTTGGATGTTTACCAACGAGATCAACTCGGCGCCCGAGAGATATTCTCGCACTCAGGACAGCATGATCTTTCGGTGCCGATTCGGAGACTTAAACGGCCTTTAATGGCAAAAGTTTGACTACCAAAGTTGTGGGCCTTGACGATACCTTCGATTTGGACATGTGGAAGGCCCAATTTGGATAAAGGAGCTAGGAGATATGGCCCCCGAAATCCCTGCTGCGCAATCAGTCCGAAATCAGAACAGATTATCTTCCAAGGCCGATTTGGAGATCTTATCTTCGTTTTTAAGGAAAGAAATGAATACCAAAGTTGAAGATAATTTCGTGGCACACAAACTGAACACCGAATTTGCATTATTTGGAGTCCAGACGTGGGAGATATGGCCCTGGCAAGGAAGGACTGCGAATCAGGAAAATCTGGCTGATTTTATGGAAACCAAGGTTGCTTCTCTCCCAAGGAGGATTTCGTGCAAGGCAAGGTGGAGCACGCCCAAAGGCACCTCAAGGACATAAATACAACCCCCTAGGCGCCCCAAGGTGGTGACCAATCGAACAAATCATCCTACCGACGCCTATCACCGAAAACCGCCGCCGCAAGATGAGGGAGAGAGTTAGATGAGCTCGTCGCAAGGATCAACGCCGGCGGAGAGAAGGAAGCAAGAGGAGGACTCCAAGCCGTTGGTCTAGGGGTGTTCCCAAGCTCCATCGCCGCCATCTTCATCGACGACGTTCTCCGGAGTCTCCATCACCCCTATGTGCTTCAATCCGTGTAAGATGATGGGGTAATGTCTCCGTTCATCCCTAGGATTAGATGGATACATGCTATGTGACCGCTACTTGATTCGTGGTTCCAATCTATTGTTTTCATGTTGATGATGCTTTGATGATTAAGGTTAGCTACCGTGTTTTTCGGGCGTATGATATCCGCTACTCCCATAGATTCCATCAACATACCGTGTCCATCATAGGTCTAGTCACGAATACCTTCGCGTAGTGACGAGACGAGAGGAGGGAAAGGGCGAAACCGTGGTCACAACCCCCGGTAGATTGGTTTACCGCTTTCGTGTAGTAGATGCATACCATGTTATCTTAGATCCTAGGGAGGGAACGCTTATCTTTCTTAATCACTCTCTTGTGTTCATCCCTTTACCATATAGTTTAACCCTAGATTTGTTTGATCAACTTAATTAGATTAACTTAGGTTAGATTGTTTTACCTTTAGATTAATACTCTCTTTAAAGGTTTCCTTAGTCAACTAGATTAGTACTTGGTTAAGCGCTAGTAATCCCCTTGCTCCGCGGATTGACAAGAACCTTGGGAATCCCGTGGTGAAAAAGGTGTAGGTCCGTACGCTTGCGGATCGTAGGTGGATACGAGTTTTATCCGTCAACACGTCCCGTCCGTCGTCGGCAAAACGTCGGAGGTGTTGTCGCTTGGGGGTGGCCTTTGGATCGACGTTGAGGCGGTGCTCAATCGGCTCCCCGGGCACTCTCGGCATGTTCGGCGGCTTCCACGCGAAGATGTCGCGGTTAGCCCGAAGGAAGCTGATGAGCGCGTCTTCCTATTTGGGGTCGAGGCCGGCCCCGATGGTGGTGGTCTTGCCGGGGTCGCCTTGTTCCAAGGTCGACCGTCCTGACGAGTACCTCCTCAGGTGGCTGAGGCTTGTTGGTGCTGTCAGACTTCTCTGGGATGTCGAGTTCGCTCGTAGCGAGCTTCTTCGACGCGGCGTAGACCTCCATCATTGCGTTGGGTACTTGGTTCGTAGAGGCGATCACCACGGCCTCTGTATCGCAGTCGTGGGAGATCTTCAAGTCCCCTTGGAGGGAGAGTACGCCGGCTGGACTTGGCATCTTGAGTACCAAGTAGGTGTAGTGGGGCACCGCCATGAACTTGGCGATGGCCGGTCTGCCGAGGATGGCGTGGTAAGAAGTCTCGAAATCCGCGACCTTGAACTTGATGTACTCGGTGCGGTAGTTATCCCGAGACGCCCCGAAGGTAATCGGCGCACCACCGAGCCCGGTGGGATAGCCGCGTTGCCCGGGACGATGCCGTAGAAGGGCGTGCTTGCTCTTGGTGAGCATGGGGGTGACGTCGAGGTTCATCTTCTTCAAGGTTTTGGTGAAGAGGACGTTGAGCCCGCTTCCACCGTCGATGAGCACCTTATTGAGCTTGGAACCCGCCACCGTTGGCTTCGGGACGAGGGGGAACCGTCCCGGTTCGGAGAAGTTGGTCCATTGGTCCGCGCGGGAGAAGGTGATGGGTACCTCCGACCACCTGAGAGGGGTCGGGACCGCCGGTTCAATGGACATCACTTCACGACGGGTAGCCTTCTCGCTCCCGCCCGCCGGGTAGTCCGCCGAAGAGGACGTTGACGGTCTTCTCGGGTTCTTGGAAGTCGTTGTCGTCGCCGTCCTTCTTCTTGCCCTTTTGGTCGTGAGGGTGCGGTGGCTCCGGCGTATCCTTGAGTGCGTGCCTGAGCTGGTAGCACTGCTCGGTAGTGTGGTTGCCGTTTGGATGCCACGGGCACTTCTCCTTCAGCAGGTCCTTGAACCCGCCAGAATTCTTCTTCGAGTTCCCTTTCGGAGGGCGCTGGATAGCCGCGACGGTGTTGTCTGGCTTGCGCTTGCGGTTGGAACCCGAGTAGTAGTAGTAGTTGTTGTTGTTGTTGTTGTTGTTGCGACCGCCTTGGTTTGCATTGCTTTGCCGCCGCCGCCGCCCGGTTCTCGCTTGGACTTGCCGCGGATGGCATCGTACTTGGCGTTGGCCTTGTCCTCTTCATCCGCCCGGGACGTGATCATGTCCTTGAGGTGAGGGATGGACTGGGCGGGGACGGCCGAAGTCCTCGAAGGTGCGGCGATGGTAGAGGCCGTCCTGGAAGAGGTCGATGACCTCCTTGTCGGTGACGTCGACGACGGTAGCGCGCTTGTCGAAAAAGCGGCGCATGTACTTGCGGAGGGTCTCGCCTTGTTATTGCTTGATCATGGCAAGGTCCATGCGAGTACCCGAACGGCCCATGGCGCCCGCGAAGTTGCTCGTGAACTGCTCCTTCAGCTGGTCCCACTTGTCGATCGAGTGCTTGTCTAGCGACTCGAGCCATGTGAGTGGAGCTTGGTCCAGACAGAAGGGGAAGTAGAGGCATTTGGTGTCGCCGTTGCCGCCGCCGTTCTCGATGGAGAGGGCGTAGCATCGGAGCCATTGGATGGGATCTGCTTCGCGTCGTACTTGGTGATCCCCAAAGGCTTGAACTTGTCGGGGAGGAGCAAGGTTGCGAGCCGGGGTGAGAAGGCGGGGAAGCCGTCGCCTTCGGCGGCGGCGGTCGACTTCTTCTCGCCGCAACTCCTCGATCTTCTCGGCGAGCATCGTACCCGCCGTGAGAGGCACGGAGGCGTGGGCGTGCGCGTGGCCACGGCCGCCGCGGCCGCCGCCGCCCCCGGCTCTCTCGTTGGCCCCGTGGTTGGAGGCGCCGCCGCCGTCGCCGCCGCCGCCGTCGGGGTCGTTGCCGCCGCCGCCGGCCGGGGCGCGGTGGGGAACGACTTCTCGGTTGCCTTGGTCTCGCCGTGAAGGTCCGTCGGCATTGGAGCGGCGACGGTTTGGATCGGCCGGGGAGGTCGGCTCGAGTACGGTTGGGGGCCGGGGTCGGCGGCCGCGACTAGTAGCTTCGTTGTCGCGGGGTTTAGCTGGGAGAGGTTGGTTGACTCTGTTGTCGACCCGCATGAAGTAGGCGTCTTCAGCGAGCTTGGCGATGACCTCTCCAGCGTGTATGCCCCGAGCTCGACGTGCGATCGGCGCGTGATCGACATGAGGCACCTCGCTCGGGGGGTGGTGTGTACTCTCGCTCTCGACCGCCTCGAGAGCTTCCGCAAGGTTGCGGATGGGAAGGTTGTCTCTGAGCCGCCGGCGCCGTTCGCTACGCTTCTCGTTGCGTTCGCGTCGGGCATCCCCGTTGGCGACGGTCTCGTCTCGCGGGTGCATTGGCGGACCGGCTCATCCGCGGAGATGTCCTCCGGTGCACCGTCTTCGGCCGTGCTCGAGGGTCTCGGAGTTTCGCCGGCGGCCATGAAGACTTGGCGATCGGGGGTACCCAAGCCGGACTCGCAGAGGGTGCCACCTCTCGTTGGTGTGTTCGAGTCGGCACCGGGCCAATGGTGTTCCCTCCCGGAACGGTAGTGAGTCGATGTAGGCGACGTAGCGTGAGTCCTCCTTTGCCGTGTCGGCCAGAGGCTTGCGGTCCGGCCGCAGATGTATCTTCCGGCGGCGTCGATCTTATAACCGGCCCGCAGGCCGGCCCCGACAAGGGAAACTCGGTGGAGTCATCTTCGGACTCGGGCTCCTCGTGGGGTCCGACCCGAAGTCGAACTCGTAATCCGGGTTCGAGTAGAACTCGAGAGAGGGCCGGAGTACGAGATGTGGTCGGGGGACGGCGTCGGAGTCCGAGTTGTACTCGGTTACGGGCTCCTTGCCGGCCCGGCGTGGAGTAGGAGCCTCCGTGCGGGCCCGGCCGGGGACGCGGGGGCCACGCGCGGAGCGCCGGCGTGGTGAAGGGGTCGCCGCGATGGCCGAGCGGCCGGCTCGCATGCGATGGCCCATGGCGACGTCGGGTTCGAGTTGGAGACGGACTCGAGCTCGAAGTCCGCGTGGATGTTGGAGAGCGAAATTTCGCCGAACTTGCGGCGAGTTCGCCCGTGACAACTTCGGGAAGCGTCACAAGGCGTCCGTCCTCGAGTCGGGCCGCATGATCGGGCGGCGCCGGAAGGAGCCCGCGCCATCGGCGCGTGCGGACCCGTGCGCCGAAGACGAAGGTGTCGCCACGGTTGAAGGCGACGCTGGCTTGATGTGAACGGAAGCCGTCGAGTTCGCCATGTGATCTCGAGCGGGAGCCCCTACCCGGCGCGCCGGTGTCGGTGTTTTAGACCGGCAACCTACTACGGGGAGTACCCGAAGTAGATGAATGTGACTCGCCGAGATCGGTAACTCGAAGGAAGAGACACGTGGCACACAATTTAGACGAGGTTCGGGCCGCGAGGTGCGTAATACCCTACGTCCCGTATGCCTTGCATAGCTCGGATTGGTAGGGCACGATTACAAGATGGTGCAATAGTGCGCCGTGGGTTGTATGAGATGAGATTGGATGAGGGGATCGGTCCCTGCCTCGCCTTATATAGTCGGGAGGCGGGGTTACAAGTCGGAGTAGGAAGAGAGTACTAGTCGAGTACGTCTAGGAGTCCTCTGCACAGTGCGGAACATGTACAGCTCCCTAACCGAGTACTACTCTGTGTGTAGTCCTTGTGCTCCACGCCTTCAGATGTCGTGTAGCGCAAGCCGGGTAGTCCCAGGGGCCCACCGAGTAGTCGGTCCTGGTACCCACCGAGGTAGTGGGCCCGGGGAGGTCCATACGACACCGACTTACTAGGTACTTTATTTAGAATGTGAGTGGCGGTTTTTAATGCCTCCATCCACAAACTAATCGGTAATGTTGAGTAGCTTAACATACTTCTAACCATATCCATCAAGGTAAGGTTCCTTCTTTCAGCTACTCCATTCTGTTGAGGTTCACCCGGTGTACTATACTGGGCAACTATGCCATTTTCCTGTAGAAACCTTGCAAAAGGTCCAGGAACTTGGCCATACAGGGTGTGTCGACCATAGTATTCCCCACCTCGGTCGGACCTCACCACCTTAATCTTTAAGTTGTGTTGATTTTCAACTTCAGCCTTAAATATCTTAAATTTGTCTAGCGCTTCTGACTTCTCTTTAATTGGATAAATGTACCCATATCGAGAATAGTCATCTCGTGAATGTAATGAACTAATCAAAACCATCCACGGATGCCACGGGGAATGGACCACAAATGTCGGTGTGGATTATCTTCAACACTCCCGTGCTTCGCTTTGCGCCTTTCTTAATTTGTTTAATAAACTTGCCTTTAATGCAATCTATGCATTGTTCTAAGTCATTAAATTCTAACGGCGGAAGAATTGATTCCTTAACTAAGCGTTCCATCCTTCCCCTCGAAATATGGCCTAAGCGACGATTGCCATAATTTCGAAGATATGCTATCAATTCGCTTCTCGCTTCTTACTTACATTTGTAGATGATACAACATTCGCATTTTCACATACGAAATCAACACATTCAGTGGAATTATCATGAATAGACAACATGTATAGTTTGTCTTGTCGGATGGCAAGACCCACAACCACATTATTTAACTTAATGGAACATTGTTGTGCACTGAACTGACACTCAAAACCATTGTCTGCTAAACATGACACTGAAATTAAATTGCGACTTAAAGATGGGACATAAAGAACGTCATGTAGGCGAAGCGTGAAGCCGTCCTTCAACTTGATGGGGAGATCACCAATGGCTTCAACTGCGCACCTCGACACCGTTCGCAACCTTAATTGTTCTTGCCCCTCTTGTTAGGATTCTAGTTGTACTCATACCCCGCATAGAATTAGCAACATGAGTTGTTGCACCCGAATCAATCCACCAAGCGGATTTACTATAAGTTAAGTACGGGGATTCATCTACAAATGTAATAATGTCCTCACCCTTTGACCACATGAAATGCAACCACTTAGGACACCGCTTCTTCCAAAGTGCCCGGTCTTCTTGCACCGGTGACATCGGTTTGGTGCAAACTCGTCCGCCGAGGAGCTCTCTCGAGGTTTCGAGGCCGATTGTTGACGGTTAATAGTTGTATCAAAGTTCGTTTGTGACTTGCAAGCGGACAAGTCTCCCGTCGTAGTCAAGGGACCCTTCTTCCCTCGAGTGGTGAACCCAAGGTATCGAATCCGTGGAACAATGTGCAACGCAAGGATTCAATCTAGTAAAGCAAGGTAAGCTATCTAATGAAGACAAGTTGCATCTAATCTACTAACTCATAAAGAAAACGAATCTAATCTAATCTACTAAAGAGGTAGCAAGAGAAAGCAAGAGATAACCAATCTAGAGAATCTAGATCATGCTTATGTTGTAGCTCCAAACAAGATAGATGAAGATAGCAAAGCGAATCTCATTAAAAGCATCTTTAAATCGTGGCCTTCCCATCCGACTCCGAAAACATCCGCCTTTCGAGACCCCCGTTCTGTCACAACGTATCCCTATTCATGCGGGGAGCTTAGGGCGAGTTCGATAGAACAAGTTGAAATCACTTGGCCGGTCCGGTATGCACCTCTAGCCACCGCGGCTACAAGAGCACCCTATGTAATCTAGCTATAGACTAGATCGTAGAAGAAGCAAAACCAAGAAGAAATCAAAATCATCGAGAAAGCACTTAATCGCTAGAAATCGGATTCACTTACAAACTTCACCATGAATGATTACATGAACAAGATCACCACCGGGCCCTCCCTCGATCTTGATCCTCGCTCCGAGCTCCGACGTGGTCTTCCATGCAAGGTTCCCACGTCGGCCGGGGAAACCCTAGACAACTAGCACGACCCTCATCTTCAAGTTGGTGTCCCTCAAGCTTCTCTTGCTCCTCGGCGGCGGAATACGACTTCTTTTTTGCGTGGCTCTCGGTCGGGGGACTATAAATAGCCCGATTAGCGGCTAGGGCAAAGGACGACGCATTTGGGCCCTAAATGGGCTCGGGCCGACCGGGCCGGGCCGGCCGGCCCGGGCCCATTTAGGCCCGGCCCGCGGGCTCCTTTGCCCGAGGTCGGTTCCCTTGCTTCCCGGATGCTTCCCCCTTCGCATACGGGTCCATGTCGTCGGTTTCTCTCCGAATTGGACTCAACTCCTTGTCTTGGAAGATTCGCGCACTTTTCTCGGTCGGTCCCCGGAGTATGTCGTCTTCTCGGATCAAGTCCCCGGCTTCTTGGAGTTAATTTTACTTCATTGCATGACTTGTTCGGGGCTTCAAAGTCTTGTCATGAGGTGCTTGATGAACTTACCCCGAAAGTCTTGCATTCAACACTAAATCCCCGCATAAACATTAAACTCCAAAAACGACATGCACATGTGAACTTGTTATACCACGGGGGTTAGTACCAATGGATAAGGTATAAAATTCATGCCAACACCGAAGGTAAACTCATGGCTAGGTTGACGGATTTTCACCGTCAACATCTCCCCCATGCTTAAACCTTGCTCGTCCTCGAGTAAGCCTTCGATGGATATCATCATTGCTAAACAATGTTTAAACTTTGCATTTGATCATACATGAGAAAACATAATGCTCTCAAAATATTAATTCATTAAAGTTCCATAATGTACTAGCCTTCATCTCCACGGAGGGTAGATTCTTATTAAGCTTATCCCACAAGTATTAACATGCTCACAAAGTTTTAAATGGATCTCGAAATTTTTGAAATGAAGAACGAGATAAGAAAAGCTAAACCAAGTTCACAAATTTAAATCATCTCATGTATTGCTCATAAACTCTCATCTCACTTGTCTCTCAAGCCTATATATTCTACTCCTTTCCCTCTCATATATATGTGGTAGGCTTTATATGGAGCTTTTGGGAAAGTTTAGTCCTAACAAGAATTTATAAATGAGGTGTTGTCAAAACAAGACAAGCTTCTCATGGTCTTACCGAGACTCGTCAAAAAGGTCATTGGAAAATAATGTTAAATCAAGGCGGGGAAAGAGAAAAATACACACACTTTAGATGAGTGGACATGTGCAAATGGCAAAGAGTGATCCCGAGGCACAAAGAAAGTCCTCGTTATCGGATTGCACATGGTTGGAAAATTGAGAATGGATCTTTTTATCTTGAAGCCTTGAATGCACTCTTAGAGAACCGGGAGTTCACTTTACGCACAAATATATATTTTTTCCTTTCTCATTCTTTTCTTTCTTTCATTCATTCATTTTTTTTCTTGCCTCGTCATATATTCAGTCCATGACTTTCACAATGAAGTTTTGATTTTTTGATACCTTGAAAGTCATGCATATCACTGGTTTTTTTTTCTTTCATCATTATATATATTTTTTTAAAAATACTCCCTTTTTGAACTCTAAAACCGCACCGTACCTACCTCCTCCCCCATGCTTAGACGTTGCTCGTCCTCGAGCAAAGAGGCGAAAAATAAGGTAGGTACCGGGATATTTTTCCTTGGAGAGATACTTGAAATCTTCAACGTTGGCGCCGTCTTGCGATCTTCCTTGAATTGATGATCCATTCTCAACGATAGGTTGTGGTCAAGGAGGTAATCACAAAAGATGATATTTGGTTTAAGGGTGGATATCCGGCGAGGTTTGTGAAATCTCCGATGTGGGGATACACAATGCACGGATCAAAGGCTAGCAAAAAGATAGATACGCAAAAACGGAATGACCAGCTTCTTAGTCTCGGGCCAGAGAAATCATGGCCTGCAATAACTCACTCAAAAATAAATCTTGTACACTAAGGTTTATGCACTCAAATATATATAAGGCTCGGATAGGTTGAGCAACACACAAATGATATTTGTGACAAGGTTAGCAATATTTTTGAACATAAAAGACATCTTTAATCTATTCATAACTTGAGAGCACATAAAACACTATGGGTCTTTATTTTAATCATAACCTCCGCTGAAGATTAAGCTAGCATTTAGATAATTTCAGATTTGTATTTTTAAGAGAGCACTAGTTCAAACATGCATAAGTCAATTACAAAGATAAACAAAGCAGCAATTATAATCATATATCATCATGGCACAAACTTTGTAACTTTACCAAAGGTAAAAACTTGGTGGCGACATTATTCATGATGAAAATAAACACTAAGATACGTGCTGAAAAATTAAACTAAAAACTGAAAATTAAAGCAAAGCTGAAAATACTACGCAAACATAGGTGCAAACAAGCTGAAAATTAAAGAAAAAGGGGTAAAGGAAAGATAACTAAAGCTCCTCCTCTCTCTAATCTTCCGCCGATGGTTGATGTTGATAGTTTTGGTTGTTGTACCCTTACTTGTAATAGGAATGCACCACTACTCCTATGAATTGTCTGACGGTGCTAGGTGAAGGTGTCCAAGCGCATAAGCGACGTTTGCATTTCCTTCACCCATTTGGTTTGCATTGGTTTGGATGGCTGCAATAAATTGCATGTTCCTTGCAGCGTATCCTCCAATGGTGGCCACATTTTGTTGTGGTTGAGGAAGGTGTGCAAATGGCTCCGCAAAGGCTACGTTGGGCACCGCAAAATTGGTGGGGGTATGGCTGCACCACTCCCCCATGCTTGCATTGGTACACCACCGTAGTAATTTGGCGATGCCGGAATTTCTCCGAATGGTGGAACATAATTTTGTTGTGCACCTCCTTCTTGGGCCATAGAAGATCCTTCTCCTATAATTCTTCTCCTTTATTTTTCTTCGCCGGCACAAGAAGTCCTTCCTCTAACCGATCTTCTTCCCCTCAAGAAAAGTCTTAATCTTCAATCCGGAAGGGGCAAATTCACCTAGGCCACTTGTAAGCCTCCTCTCTCATCTTCACTCTTATATTTTCCTTTCTTCATATATTCCTAGGGAAGTCCCGGTAGGAGATGATTTGGGTTCCTTGCAATACCCGGTTTTAAAGAGATAGTCAACATGGAGAGGTAACAACCCGATCTCCCGAATCCGATGTTGCTCACAACACCACCGGTTGATCATAGGTGAGTAGGGTTGATTGGCTGCGAGTAAATCCAATTCAACTCCGTGTTGGTTATCTATGTCTCTCTTATTCTCCCCAAAAATCCACTTGCACAAAAGTGACACACTTGGATGATGGGGTTCCGGATAGTATTTCTTCGTTGATGGTCTCTTCCCGTGATCATACTCCAAAAACCTTCCCATGTGCCTTCATGCACATACTTGTTTCGGAGCTCCCTTTTGAAAATAGGAGACACTCGCCCATGGGTCTACGATACTAGACATGCAATCGTTTCGAACATGAAAACCAATCGATCTATCGGGGATTGTGTTGAATGGGTCCAAGGAAGCAAGGAGCCCTTACTCCCTTTACGGCATGGTTGCTAGCCTTAAGCATTAAAGTATTTTCAGCACAAGATGATAGATAGATAATCCAACAAAGTGTGATTACATCTCAAGATCGATCGCAACCCATGGATGAAAGGAGATTACCCCATCAAAGTGCTAGAAATAGCATCACTGATCAAGGTTACCCTTCCGACGGTGTCTTCCTTCTTCTCCTCTTGTGGGCTCCCTCCAACGGAATGAGAGACTCAGCACTCCTTCATCAAGGTTATGCGCCATGGTCATGAAAATTTCCTAGGCGAATTTCTTGTGGGTGTTTGCCGACACTCCGCTAGAGAATTGCACCGTGTCCCGTGTGAAACCCAATATGTGGAGAGCTTGGTCGTCGATGTCGACGTTCTCTACAAGCCTCTACTTAAGGCGAGCGAGCTTCTTCTCCTCCTCCGTCATGATGACATACCCCTCGGAATACCGCGGAGCACATGGAGGTGGAGCGGATGATCGTGTCAAATGGCGAGGTTGGACGAGCGGCTCCTCCATACGTTATTGAAGTTTGGAAAACCTAATAAACGAGTTTTGTGTGGCCCTCATGCCACCAAGGAGAAGAGTGTGATTCCTCCTCGGCGGTGCCGTGTCCTCCTCCATACTCCGAGGATGCTCGGAAACCGAGCGCCTCCTCGAAGAGGTTGTCGATGATGGCTTAGACGACGATGATCCCTTCTTCTTCGGTGAAAAGACTTGTAGTTTTCTTCCTTGATTGCAGCACTCTCCCTCACAAATATATATCCGGGGTTTTCACCCGGCAACAAGGTACACAAATATTATTTTGGAGTCCGGACTTTGAGTGGATTAAGGATGTGGATTTTTTTTTTTTGAGCTATCAAGCTTGGGAAGGTTGGCTATGTCTACGGAGGTTTTGAGCACACAAACTTGAACACACAAACAAAGGAAGGAGAGGGAAGCTTGCCCCGCAAAAAACGGGAGCCGGGGGGCTCCTTATGTACGTGAGGCCGGCCTCGGTGCTCCTCCCCGTCTCGTCTTTCTTCCGGCACGATCATTTCACCTCTCGCAACTTTCCCCGCCCGCGTGCTCCACGAGTTGCACCGCCCAAACGCTCTCGTCCACTATTGGTCCTTCCACTTGATGCTTCATGTTTTGGGTCATGTCCATGCTCCCTAGCTCCACTTGCTTCACATGCCACCATGAAATTCCTAAAAAGTTGATGCTTGCTGCCCACCATGCTTGTCCTTTGCGTGTGGAATTGGTGAAAGTTGATGAAAGGGAATCCAATGGTGCATGCATGATTACTAGACTGCCTCCATTAAGGTGTGTTTAAGGTTAAGCACTCCTCTAATTCGAAATTTAAAATATTTTTCAGAGCCATGCAAGAGCTCGAACATAATTTTAGAGAAGTTTTTAAACCATTAAAAACAAATGCAAGTCGAAAATATTTTATTTTTACGTCGATTTCGGTCTCACCGGTATAGTTTGCCTTCATTGGTTGAGAGCAAGCTTTTCCCGGCTTGATCACGGGGGCATAGGTTTAGGTCCTAATTTTGATTAGATGAGAGAGATTTTGAATGAAATAAAATTAAGTGAGGCTTAGAAAAATTCTAATCTTAGAGAAACCAAGGATATGGATTTTTGAACCAACCAAAAATCAAGTTTCTAGGTTCACGCGAGTCCTACCACATGCTGAAATTTAAACAACATCTAGATACAAGTCGTGGCTCTACTCGTGTGTTTTTAGCATGAAAAACAAGTCAACCACAACATCATAAAGAGGATGAAAGGTTGAGTTTGGTTCTGAAATTTTTTTTTTTTGGTTGTGGTTTCTCGAAAAAGAAGCAAACAATCACATAGGATGGTTCATGTAAAGGGTTTATGATCAAGCAACATGTTCAACCAAGAATTATGTCTCTAATATTGTTCAACCATTCTAAGTCTAAGGTTTTGCGTAGTAAAATTCAGAACTGAATTAAATTTAAAAAGACTTGAAAAACCCGGAATCGGGTTGTCCTCCCGTAGCTTATTCTTGACTCGACGAAACGGGTTGCCTCCCGCCTAGCGCTTCGTTTATAGTCCATGGCTAGACTTCTTCACTTGATTACTCCGGATCAACGCTCTTTGTGGGCGTTGCAATCTTGGGTACCCACTTTGGCTTAGTCAATTTTTTTGGTCTTCACGAGTCGGCTTTGTCCTTTGGTCTTGACGGATGCAACATCTTCCTTGTGGCTCGGCATCTCGAACTCCCCGTCCTTCGGTCGTGATCTTCATGGTCTCTAGTGTGATCCTTCATCTCTCCCGAATGAGCTTGAGTAGCCTTCGCCGTCTTGGGACCTTGGAGTTGTCTCGGATATTCTTCTTTGTCACCAATCGGTTGTCCGGCAAGTTGTCCCACTTGCGTCTCTAACATCTTCATCACGATGAACACCCCGCATGTGGATCTTGCCTTGGCAGCCTTTAGGTGTTGAGCTTCTTTCTCCATCTCCATCTTCTCCATCCTCGTTGATCTTGAACGGCCTTCCGGCGTCTTGACTTGGAGGTGGTGATTCCCTTGGAGATTTTGATGGTCCTTCGAGCTTGTGTTGCACGTCACCTTTGCCCGTAAAGTTTTCCCCGGATCATCCACAAAAAAGTTTTGGGTTTCTTGGAGAGGTAGCCAACCATCTCCGGTTAGGGTTAGTAATAAAACAAAAATCTAAACGAAAAGAAAAAAAATTAGGGTTAATCAAAACTAGATTAGATTGACTCTTTTTTTTTTGAGGATGATCAAACATAAGAGATGCAAAAGAAAATCAAAAGAAAAACCGAAAGATAAGCGATACTAGATCGGATCTTGATTGCTTGTTCCCCGGCAACGGCGCCGGAAAAAGGGGCTTGTGCCGTGAGAGGCACCGGAGGCGTGGCCGTGCGCGTGGCCACGGCCGCCGCGGCCGCCGCCGCCCCCGGCTCTCTGTTGGCCCCGTGGTTGGAGGCCGCCGCCGTCGCCGCCGCCGCCGTCGGGGGTCGTTGCCGCCGCCGCCGGCCGGGCGCGGTGGGGAACGACTTCTCGGTTGCCTTGGTCCTCGCCGTGAAGGTCCGTCGGCATTGGAGCGGCGACGGTTTGGATCGGCCGGGAGGTCGGCTCGAGTACGGTTGGGGCCGGGGTCGGCGGCGCGACTAGTAGCTTCGTTGTCGCGGGGTTTAGCCGGGAGAGGTTGGTTGACTTCGTTGTCGACCCGCATGAAGTAGGCGTCTTCGGCCGAGCTTGGCGATGACCTCTCCGGCGTGTATGCCCCGAGCCCGACGTGCGATCGGCCGTGATCGACATGAGGCACCGCTCGGGGGGTGGTGTGTACTCGCTCTCGACCGCCTCGAGAG
Organism: Cenchrus americanus; assembly: GCA_947561735.1. Lineage (NCBI taxonomy): Eukaryota > Viridiplantae > Streptophyta > Magnoliopsida > Poales > Poaceae > Cenchrus > Cenchrus americanus. The sequence continues at coordinate 1,620,186 of OX387240.1, read as the reverse complement.
CTTCCGCAAGGTTGCGGATGGGAAGGTTGTCTCCGAGCCGCCGGCGCCGTTCGCTACGCTTCTCGTTGCGTTCGCGTCGGGCATCCCCCGTTGGCGACGGTCTCGTCGGCGGGTGCATTGGCGGACGGCTCATCCGCGGAGATGTCCTCCGGTGTACCGTCTTCGGCCGTGCCCGAGGGTCTCGGAGTTTCGCCGGCGGCCATGAAGACTTGGCGATCGGGGGTACCCAAGGCCGGACTCGCAGGGTGCCACCTCTCGTTGGTGTGTTCGAGTCGGCTCCGGGCCAATGGTGTTCCCTCCCGGAACGGTAGTGAGTCGATGTAGGCGACGTAGCGTGAGTCCTCCTTTGCCGAGTCGCCGAGGCTTGCGGTCCGGCCGCAGATGTATCTTCCGGCCGGCGTCGATCTTATAACCGGCCCCCGCAGGCCGGCCCCGACAAGGGAAACTCGGTGGAGTCATCTTCGGACTCGGGCTCCTCGGGGTCCGACCCGAAGTCGAACTCGTAATCCGGGTTCGAGTAGAACTCGAGAGAGAGGGCCGGAGTCCGAGATGTGGTCGGGGGACGGCGTCGGAGTCCGAGTTGTACTCGGTTACGGGCTCCTTGCCGGCCGGCGTGGAGTAGGAGCCTCCGTGCGGGCCCGGCCGGGGACGCGGGGGCCACGCGCGGAGCGCCGGCGTGGTGAAGGGGTCGCTCGCGATGGCCGAGCGGCCGGCTCGCATGCGATGGCCCATGGCGACGTCGGGTTCGAGTTGGAGACGGACTCGAGCTCGAAGTCCGCGTGGATGTTGGAGAGCGAAGTTTCGCCGAACTTGCGGCGAGTTCGCCCGTGACAACTTCGGGAAGCGTCACAAGGCCCGTCCTCGAGTCGGGCCGCATGATCGGGCGGCGCCGGAAGGAGCCCGCGCCATCGGCGATGCGGACCCGGGCGCCGAAGACGAAGGTGTCGCCACGGTTGAAGGCGACGCTGGCTTGATGTGAACGGAAGCCGTCGAGTTCGCCATGTGATCTCGAGCGGGAGCCCCTACCGCGGCGCGCCGGTGTCGGTGTTTTAGACCGGCAACCTACTACGGGGAGTACCCGAAGTAGATGAATGTGACTCGCCGAGATCGGTAACTCGAAGGAAGAGACACGTGGCACACAATTTAGACGAGGTTCGGGCCGCGAGGTGCGTAATACCCTACGTCCCGTATGCCGCATAGCTCGGATTGGTAGGGCACGATTACAAGATGGTGCAATAGTGCGCCGTGGGTTGTATGAGATGAGATTGGATGAGGGGATCGGTCCCTCGCCTCGCCTTATATAGTCGGGAGGCGGGGTTACAAGTCGGAGTAGGAAGAGAGTACTAGTCGAGTACGTCTAGGAGTCCTCTCGCACGGTGCGGAACATGTACGGCTTCCTAACCGAGTACTACTCCCGTGTAGTCCTTGTGCTCCACGCCTTCGGATGTCGTGTAGCGCAAGCCGAGTAGTCCCGAGGGCCCACCGAGTAGTCGGTCCCGGTACCCACCGAGGTAGTGGGCCCGGGGAGGTCCATACGACACCGACTTACTAGGTACTTTATTTAGAATGTGAGTGGCGGTTTTTAATGCCTCCATCCACAAACTAATCGGTAATGTTGAGTAGCTTAACATACTTCTAACCATATCCATCAAGGTACGGTTCCTTCTTTCAGCTACTCCATTCTGTTGAGGTTCACCCGTGTACTATATCTTGGGCAACTATGCCATTTTCCTGTAGAAACCTTGCAAAAGGTCCAGGAACTTGGCCATACGGGGTGTGTCGACCATAGTACTCCCCACCTCGGTCGGACCTCACCACCTTAATCTTTAAGTTGTGCTGATTTTCAACTTCAGCCTTAAATATCTTAAATTTGTCTAGCGCTTCTGACTTCTCTTTAATTGGATAAATGTACCCATATCGAGAATAGTCATCTGTGAATGTAATGAACGAATCAAAACCATCCACAGATGCCACAGGGAATGGACCACAAATGTCAGTGTGGATTATCTCCAATACTCCTGTGCTTCGCTTTGCGCCTTTCTTAATTTGTTCAATAAACTTGCCTTTAATGCAATCTATGCATTGTTCTAAGTCATTAAATTCTAACGGCGTAAGAATTGATTCCTTAACTAAGCGTTCCATCCTTCCCCTCGAAATATGGCCTAAGCGACGATTGCCATAATTTCGAAGATATGCTATCAATTCGCTTCCGCTTCTTGCTTACATTCGTAGATGATACAACATTCGCATTTTCACATACAGAATCAACACATTCAGAGGAATTATCATGAATAGACAACATGTATAGTTTGTCTTGTCGGATGGCAAGACCCACAACCACATTATTTAACTTAATGGAACATTGTTGTGCACTGAACTGACACTCAAAACCATTGTCTGCTAAACATGACACTGAAATTAAATTGCGACTTAAAGATGGGACATAAAGAACGTCATGGAGCTGAAGCGTGAAGCCGTCCTTCAACTTGATGGGGAGATCACCAATGGCTTCAACTGCAGCCTCGACGCCGTTCGCAACCTTAATTGTTCTTGCCCCTCTTGTTAGGATTCTAGTTGTACTCATACCCCGCATAGAATTAGCAACATGAGTTGTTGCACCCGAATCAATCCACCAAGCGGATTTACTATAAGTTAAGTACGGGGATTCATCTACAAATGTAATAATGTCCTCACCCTTTGACCACATGAAATGCAACCACTTAGGACACTTTGCTTCTTCCGGTGCCAGCTCTTCTTGCACCGGTGACACCTGGTTTGGTGCAAACTCGTCCGCCGAGGAGCTCTCCGAGGTTTCGAGGCCGATTGTTGACGGTTAATAGTTGTATCAAAGTTCGTTTGTGACTTGCAAGCGGACAAGTCTCCCGTCGTAGTCAAGGGACCCTTCTTCCCTCGAGTGGTGAACCCAAGGTATCGAATCCGTGGAACAATGTGCAACGCAAGGATTCAATCTAGTAAAGCAAGGTAAGCTATCTAATGAAGACAAGTTGCATCTAATCTACTAACTCATAAAGAAAACGAATCTAATCTAATCTACTAAAGAGGTAGCAAGAGAAAGCAAGAGATAACCAATCTAGAGAATCTAGATCATGCTTATGTTGTAGCTCCAAACAAGATAGATGAAGATAGCAAAGCGAATCTCATTAAAAGCATCTTTAAATCGTGGCCTTCCCATCCGACTCCGAAAACATCCGCCTTTCGAGACCCCCGTTCGTCACAACGTATCCCTATTCATGCGGGGAGCTTAGGGCGAGTTCGATAGAACAAGTTGAAATCACTTGGCCGGTCCGGTATGCACCTCTAGCCACCGCGGCTACAAGAGCACCCTATGTAATCTAGCTATAGACTAGATCGTAGAAGAAGCAAAACCAAGAAGAAATCAAAATCATCGAGAAAGCACTTAATCGCTAGAAATCGGATTCACTTACAAACTTCACCATGAATGATTACATGAACAAGATCACCACCGGGCCCTCCCTCGATCTTGATCCTCGCTCCGAGCTCCGACGTGGTCTTCCATGCAAGGTTCCCACGTCGGCCGGGGAAACCCTAGACAACTAGCACGACCCTCATCTTCAAGTTGGTGTCCCTCAAGCTTCTCTCGCTCCTCGGCGGCGGAATACGACTTCTTTTTTGCGTGGCTCTCGGTCGGGGGACTATAAATAGCCCGATTAGCGGCTAGGGCAAAGGACGACGCATTTGGGCCCTAAATGGGCACGGGCCGACCGGGCCCGGGCCGGCCGGCCCGGGCCCATTTAGGCCCGGCCCGCGGGCTCCTTTGCCCGAGGTCGGTTCCCTTGCTTCTCGGATGCTTCCCCCTTCGCATACGGGTCCATGTCGTCGGTTTCTCTCCGAATTGGACTCAACTCCTTGTCTTGGAAGATTCGGCACTTTTACGGTCGGGTCCCCGGAGTATGTCGTCTTCTCGGATCAAGTCCCCGGCTTCTTGGAGTTAATTTTACTTCATTGCATGACTTGTTCGGGGCTTCAAAGTCTTGTCATGAGGTGCTTGATGAACTTACCCCGAAAGTCTTGCATTCAACACTAAATCCCCGCATAAACATTAAACTCCAAAAACGACATGCACATGTGAACTTGTTATACCACGGGGGTTAGTACCAATGGATAAGGTATAAAATTCATGCCAACACCGAAGGTAAACTCATGGCTAGGTTGACGGATTTTCACCGTCAACACCGATCATTCCGCATGGGAGCTTTTCCATTAGGCTTCATCCGTCCCCGGGAAGGTGCATTTAAAGGTCCGCTTTCCGCTTGATTCTTAGCTTGAAAATGCTTACTTGGAAAGCTTCTCTTCTCGTGGCTTCTTACCATGGTTTACATAGTTAACAAGACCACCATTCGAGCCTTCAACCTTTCTTCCTCCCGGACGGACATGGCAATCAACTTATGCACATCCCACTTATCCGGTATGGTGTTGTAGTTGACCTCAAAAGCGAGAAAACTCGGGAGGCGGGGACTTAAAAATCAAATGAATGACAAACTCGGTGGGAAGGACCATGCCCATCTCGGCAAGCTTGCCGTTCATGTTGCTCATCTTAAGTATGTGGTCTCTTATACCACCACCGGTGTACTTCATTGCAACCAAACGCCAATAGTAGTACCGGCATAAGTCTTAGTATGATGAGAGTCTTGCTTATCCACTATCTCCAAATACTCGGAGGCGGTGAGTAACTTCCCGTCCTTATCCTTTTCGGAATGGACGCCTTAATTGCCTCTGTCATCTTAGTCCGAAGGATCGCTAGACATCTCTTGTTGTCTAGATCCCACCTCGCTTTGGCGAGTTGATGCTCACTTTCCGCATTGATATGGGCGTCTTCCCTTACTTTCCGTGCAACATCGGTCTCATTAGCCTCTCGACGGGTGCCTCGGGCTCAGCAGGACGCTCCGTGGTCATCACGTACTCCATACCCAGCATTAAAAATGCCAGTTTCAGCAACTTGCGCCAAGCCGTGTAGTTGTTGCCAGTCAGCTCAGGGATCTGGCCAACATAACCAGCTTGAGCTGAAAATAAAATTCAGAAAAAGTGTGAGAACATATAACAATAAATATTGCATGCATCAATTTAACTTTGGTCAAAATTAATACATACAACATGCTACTACATTAATTCTATATCACCTTTGGGCAAGGAAAAATAGAACTAATGCATAAAACTTTAGTGTATCGGTCATAATATTGTAATGATCGGCTTTGTCCGGAAAAATAACAATATTATAACATATTCTTAAAAGAAAAACTTCTCTAATTAAAAATCCCTTTGGTTCAATATAACTAGAGAAATTAAATCAACGCGAGCGGAAAAACAAACAAACAATGGAACGAATAAACCTTAATTTCGAAGCATTCTACTCCCCGTAAATTTTATGAATTTATCAAAAAATAAACGAGAGATAGTGACTTTCATGAAAAACGGCGAATAAACATGAAAAACCAAAACAAAAATAGCTTCCGAAATTCGAAAACTTAAATAAAAAACACTACTGTTCACAGCTTTGGATTCGGCCCAGCATTCGAAATTGGCCCACGGCCGCCTACTCACACCCGCATGGGCTCGGGGCCCGCCGCCCAACGGTTAGGCCGGCGAGACGGCCCCGGCGTGGCCCCCCGCCCGGGCTCATTTTAGTCCACACGGCTTCCTTTGCATCGCGGCCGTCGATCTCCGGATCAACGGCCGAAAATCAACCCGCCCGAATTGGTGGTGTACATAAGGCCGAGCACCCCCGGAAACCCTAGTGATTCATTTTCTCCCTCTCGCCCGACCCGCGGCCCGACGGGGCCGGCGGCGGCGGCCTTCATCTTCCCCGCGGCCGGCGGCCCGCCGGCGGCGGTGAGCTACGCCGCCGGTCCAAGACCGCGGCGAGCACCATCCTCTCCTCACTTCTTCCCTTACTCCACCAAAAACACCTTAAAACCGCAAGCAACAGAGAGGGAAAACCATGGTGCCGCGATGGAGAGTGGCGGCGGCTGCCGCCGCCCCCTCGCCGGCGCGCGCGTCCACCACCACGGTGAACGCGCGGCCGTCGAGCGGCTCGGTGGCGGCGCCCATTGCGCATGACCCGCACGCCGACGACACGGCGGCGAGCTCCGGCTCTTCAAGCCTCACACCGCGGCGGGTCAACCCGCACAGAGGCGGTGTCCCGGCGGTGAGGTAAGAAATCCCACCGACCGGTCGATCTAGGGTTCAACTCGATTTGCATCGATTTTTCTTCATTTCTTCCCCTAACCCGAGTGGATCTAGGGTTAGGGTAGCCCCCTCGATGCAAATTTGTGTTTCCTTCCCCTAACCCGAGCAAGATCTAGGGTTAGGGTTTCAAACTTTCTTCGTTTTTCAACGATTTTTCGTCGATTCCAGTGTTCTTTTCCCCGCATCTAAAAGATTTGGGGTCATCTCCTTCAATATGCTATACTTGATATTAAAGATCTACCCCGAAACGGATCAACTACCCGGTTAGGCTATCCGATACCATTGTTAGATCTTAAGTACTTAACCATACACAAACACCGGTAGTTAATCTATTCGGGTGTGTACTTAAAGATTACGGATAAACGACATGAACACCTAGATCTAGGACTACTACACCTAAAACAACTAATAAGGAAAAGCGAGAGGGGAAACGGGGAACGCGGACCATCGGGGTTGGACGGGAGCGCGGAGTCCGAAGCCATCTCGCGGGTCGAGGTCGCGGGGGCGGCCTCGGCTTGATGAAGGGGTTGCGGTGCGGCTCGGGGACGACGGGATCACGAACAATGCGGTCGAGCGTCGGGCGGTGGCACCGGGTGCGTCGGATCCGGGAAGAGGGCCTCGGTGGCGGCGGTGGCGGAGCTTCCCGCCGCTCCGGTGCTCCCTCGGGTCGGTTAGGGTTTGTGGGGTGGGGTGTGTGCGGCGCGCGCGGTGAACCTCGTACCGCGAGCCGTGGCCCCCACCCTCTCTTTATAGCACCGTGCGACGGGGGCCCACCAACCATGGATTGGTTGGGCGCCCCCCGACCGGGCGCGGTAACAAGCCCGTTACGGCCTTTGGGCCGTAACGGTAAAGATATCGAACTAACACACGGATATATTTTTCGATCCTAGCGATGGGAAATGGCACAACAACGGTGGCTAGTGTTGGATACCTCGACCGCAATTGTTTACACTTGTAATTCTTCGTATCTTTGTTGTGATGCGGTTGTAATTTGCAAACCGTTACGTTGCTCCTCATTATATCTAAAATCTTGCTCCTCAATGCATATCCTTATTTCCGTCGAAGGGCCGGGCCGACGGCGACCAACCGCCAAACACGTTCTCGGTTTGGCGCTTGGAGGTAGTTGGCCTTTAGCCCGGCTCCCAAAATTCCCACAAACACATTCGCGCCATTCGCAACCCGTTCGTTTGGCCGGTGGGTGATGGGCGATGCTAGTTTGTTCCGATAGAAAAGTATTGTTGGCTGGTTAATGATGGTTGGTTTATTCCGGGAGAAAATCTTTACGCCGACCGGTGGGCGATAAGCCAAACGAACGGGCGCGCGGCTCGCTTCATCCATGCACGCGAACAAGGTGCATTGCACCATTTGGGCCGGGCCAATCCCGGCTCCGGGCCAAGCGGGGCGAGCTCGGCTACCCTCGGCCACCATCGCAAACACACCCATAGTGTGCACACAGAATAAAACAGATTTGATTATTGTGATTTGAACCCGTCGTCACGTCTAATTTACTGAGACATGGCTTGCATATGTCACTATTCACTAGCATGAAAGTCTCTTTCTCTGCCCATCTGAACGGGCAACTGTGCCCAAAAAGAAAACCTTGCGAGTGATTAATTTGTTTAATTGGGTGAAGAAATTTGTCGAAAATGTCACATCAAGTTTACTGTTGCTAATTAAAATGATTAAACATAATCTAATTACAAAACCAATTGCATAGATGGACCTAATTAAGACATCATTACACGATGTTAACTGTAGCACCACTTGTTAATTATACTCTAATTAGGTGTAATAGATTCGTGTGTCGCGAATTTACCCGAAGTTATGAAATGAATTTTGTTATTAACTTACATTTTCTTCTAATTAGCGTGAAGATGATATGATGGTGATAGTAAAAATACCGATCTAAACAAGCTGAAGTGTTGAACTGAAGTTTACACGGACATCTTCTCTTTTTTTTGGGTGGTTATTTGGTTCCAAGCCATTACAATTTTTCGAGTTGGAGAAACGCCATTACTATTCGTCTATTTTGAAATTTGCCATTACAATTCTTCGTCTACTCGGTTCTTGCCATTTTCTACGTCTTATAGATGTTGGGGCCCACACGGCATACCGTGTATATATGTACATGAATGATCGTATTTGAGGAAAAAAAACCGTCCTTGACTCACCGACATGTGGACCCCACATGTCGGCTTCTTCTTCAACCTTCCAACAACACGTCGAGTCGAACGGTCTCGTGCTAAAAAGAAGCGCGAGATTCGCGTCGGCCCGATCGCGAGCTCCGGCGGCCGGGCCGCGAGCTCCGCACCGGCGGCCGGCCGCGAGAGATACGCGCGCGGCGGCCGGCCGCGAGAGATACGCGCGGGCCGGCCGCGAGCTCCGCCGGCCGGGTCGCGAGCTCCGCGCCGACCGAGGTTGTGAGAGCTCCGCGTCGGCCGGCCGCGAAGGGGAAGGGCGAGGAGGCGGCCGGCCGACCGGCACGCGCGCCCGAATCGCCTAGGGATTTGAGCGGATTTTATGCGGCCGCCGCACCGGGGAGAAGGGAGGGGCGAGGATGCGGCCTCCGCGCGCCCGCAGGACACCACCGGCCGGCCACTTGCCCTCGGCGGATCTCCGACGGCGCCGGGCCGTTGCACCCCCGCTCCTTCTCCCCCCATGGACGCGGCGGCGGACGAGATCAACCACAAGCCCACGACGAAGAGGAAGACGAGGAGGCGGCGCCGTCTCCGCCGGTCGCGGTCCACCGCCCACGGACTACCCCCGGATGACCGGAGGTTGAGGAAGAAGGCGACATGTGGGGCCCACATGTCGGCGAGTGAGAGAGGGAACGATACGAAACACGTGTGTACAAATACGTTCGACAATGGGACCCGACGGTTGGAAGACGTAGAAAATGGCAAGAATCGGGTAAAAGAAGAATTGTAGTGGCAAATTTCAAAATAGATGAATAGTAATGGCGTTTCTCCAACTCCAGAAAATTATAATGGCTTAGAACCAAATAACCCAAAAAGTTAAAACACATGCATGCGTACTACACCACAGTGATCCACATCACCGCACAAAATGAAAGAAACACTATCAAAATGGGCATGTAGTTTAAACCAAATCAAACGACTCCACATTTGATCACGTACTACGCGTTGGACGGTTGGGGCGGCCTTAGCTTTGCCTGATCAGCGCCCCATCCCCTGGGCGGCCGGCGCGTACATGGCAACATGTCCGGCTAGTGCACGTTGCAACTTGCATAGCTAGGCGACGCCGCCATACCAGTATACCTCAGTCAGGTCCACTGCGACCACCGACGTACGGACACAGTCCAAACGCAGTAAAGATGGGAAGGAGATGCAGAGGCTCACTCAAGTTTACTATTCAGCACACCAAATTAAGCTAACAAGCATCATGTAATCGGTTTGGAAAAAATGAGAGTTGCCATCAGGGTTTTTTATACCGATACCTTGAACCGAACCGGCGAGCTCCGGTACCGGTATACGGTATACCAGTCCGGTTCGACCGGGAACCGGAGAAAACCAGAGCAATTCAAATTTCAATTTAAAATCCTAGTTCGATCGGATATACCTACCGGTTCAACCGGGAACCGCCGTTGAAAAAAAATTGAATTAGTAGAGAATTTGACGTATTTTCAAATTTAATTAAAATTTTGAAAAAGTATAAGAAATTTATCTAAAAATTTTGCAAGGTGCAAAGAATCTAATGGTGTCCAAAAAATTCAAATATTAGTGCAATTAGTATTTTTTGCGGGCATTAGAAGTTCAACCGGTGGTTGAACTTCTAATGCCCGCAAAGTATACTAAATGAGTGAATATTTGAAAATTTTAGACACCATTAGATTCTACACACCTTGAAGTATTTTTTAGAATGTTTTGAGATATTTTCATTTTTTGAATTCAAATTCAAAATTTTAAACCCTAGTCGTATCAAACCGACCGGAACTGTACGGGCGAGTCCGGTTCCACCGGTTCCCATGGTATCCGGACCAGTTCCGGCCGGTTTGGTTAACCCCGGCTGCCATCAAACATCTCAAAATACACTAACCTGAACATTCAGATATGACCAATTATTAGGAATACAATATCTGTGAAAGTCGTGTTTGGCTGGTCCAAAATGATATATCGTTAAAACAATTAGCTGGTAGCACATTGTTTTCTTAATAAATAGGTGATACCTTGCGCATTGCTTTGTGGTAATTTTTTTTAAAAAAAATCAAGGTGAAGTGTGAGTATAAACACCAAAATGGTTACATAGCAACATTCTCATTGTAAACAACATTATACATTTATACATGAAAGCATGCTCATTTTGTCGAGAGAACCATTCTTAAATGATTGGACCTACATGTATTTCTATGTACTGTGAAATGTTTTTGACATGCTACTCACAAAGACATGTTATTAGTGGTCACAAAAAATTGATTAAAGACATAAATAGATGGTCTAGGTGATTGTGACATGGTGTATAGTCAGGACCGTCCCTAGGGGTGGGCGGGCAGTAGGTGCGATGTAGAAATGTCCAATGTTTTTTTTTTTTGAAAAAAAAACACTAAAGCGTTGCACTTCTATTTGAGATAACCATCATACTAGTTATTTTGCCGTGTTTTATCTTCTTTGATGTACTGTTACTTTCCCAAGAAGAATTAAATATAGGCTGCAAGTTATCTCTTATGAATACTACTTAGGGCAGCCGCAACGGGGTCGATAAGAGGGTGCTGCAACAGTTCCACGTCACATTTCAGCTTACGTGGATGGGAGAGAAATGGAGAGAGACAAAAGAAGGTCGCTGGCTCTGGCGAGAGTCAATAGCACGACTCCCGACACCGAGCGGGTCCTGCTTCATTCATTCCATCGCGGTTCCCCCTGTTTCTCTTCCCTCTCGGCGTTGCATCTTGCCTTGGCTGCCACCAACACCGGCAAGTGGGTTGGATGGCAGGACCTCGGCCATGTGTGCCCGGCGCGGATGAAGGGGAGGGGCTGCCGGCGCGCAGCACAGGGAGGAGAGCGGTGCGGGCAAAAGTGAGCGCGGCCACCGGAGTTCCTGTAATGGGGGAGGAGATGCGCGGTGGCCGAAGCTTGAGGAGCCGCGGAGGAGGTGCTCATCATAGGTGGAGGCGAGGCGTTGCTGGAGCTGTGCAGCCGCCATGAACGAGCCGCGGTGGAGGCGTGGAGCTGAGCTCGGCGTGCAGAGATTCAGCCAGCGGCTACCACAAGGGCTCTACCACGGGCTGGTGCTTCGTCGAGCTGCTCCGACGGCAGTAGTCGAAGCTCCTAGTCGTGGACTCCGACGCAGCCGCGCGCAAAGGTGGTAGGATTCGCTGGCTGAGAACGCACGAGAACGCAAGGAACCGACGAAGCTTCACAGTCGGAGGCTGATGGCAAGTGGTGCGAGTCTATCCAGGAAAGAAGAATCTGACACTTGGGACCCCCACCACATCTAGGGCAGTGTGCTAAAGAAGGATTGTTGGGCCGGTCATCGTTTACATCTGAGTTGGCAAGCTGTTGACGGTTAATAATTGTATCAAAGTTCGTTTAGACTCGCAAGCGTACAAGTCTCCCGTCGTAGTCAAGGGACCCTTCTTCCCTCGAGTGGTGAACCCAAGGTATCGAATCCGCGAACAATGTGCAACGCAAGGATTCAATCTAGTAAAGTAAGATAAAGCTATCTATTGAAGAATCAAATTGCATCTAATCTAAGATATCATAAGGAAAACGAATCTAATCTAATCTACTAAACAGTAGCAAGAGAAAGCAAGAGATAACCAATCTAGAGAATCTAAATCATGCTTATGTTGTAGCTCCAAACAAGATAGATGAAGATAGAAAAGTGAATCTCATTAAAAGCATCTTTAAATCGTGGCCTTCCATCCGACTCCGAAAACGCCCGCCTTTCGGAACCCCCGTTCTGTCACAACGTATCCCTACTCATGCGGGTAGTCTAGGGCGAGTTCGATAAGAACAAGTTGAAATCACTTGGCCGGTCCGGTATGCACCTCTAGCCACCGCGGCTACAAGAGTACCCTATGTAATCTAGCTATAGACTAGATCGTAGAAGAAGCAAAACCAAGAAGAAAACAAAATCATCGAGAAGGCACTTAATCGCTAGAAATCGGATTCACTTACAAACTTCACCATGAATGATTACATGAACAAGATCACCACCGGGGCCCTCCCTCGATCTTGATCCTCGCTCCGAGCTCCGACGTGGTCTTCCATGCAAGGTTCCCACGTCGGCTAGGGAAACCCTAGACAACTAGCACGACCCTCATCTCCGAGATGGTGTCCCTCAAGCTTCTCGTCTCCTCGGCGGCGGATTACGACTTGGATGATGTGTGGCTCTCGGTCGGGGGGCTATTAATAGCCTAAGAAGCAATTAGGTCAAAGGGTAGGTTGATTGGGCCCCGAAAAGGGCTGGGCCGGCCGGCCCGGGCCGACCGGCTCCGGGCCCGTTTCGGCCCGCCTTGCTGCCTCCTTCGCCCGGTGTTGCTTCCCGCATCTTCTAGATGCCCTCCCCTTTTGCATGTGGGCCATTGACGTCGGTTTCTCTCCGAATTGGACTCAACTCCTTGTTTTGCAAGATTCGAAGCACTTTTCCGGTTCGGTACTCGGAGTTTATCATCTTCTCGGGCTTGGTCCTCGGGCTCTTGGAGTCATGTTCACTTAATTGCTTGACTTGTATCGGGATTCAAGGTCTTGTCATGAGGTGCTTAATGAACTTATCCCGGAAGTCTTGCTTTCAACGTTAAAACCCTCGCGAAAACACTTAACTCCAAAACCGACATGCACAAGTGAACTTGTTATACCACGGGGGTTAGTACCAATGGATAAGATACAAAAGTCATGCCAACACCGAAGGTAAACTCATGGCTAGGTTGACGGATTTTCACCGTCAACACAATGACATATCGGTCTTGTAGAGAATGAATGTCGCTAACCACCGCGGGTGCCCTTAGTGTCATTATTATATATTGTAATCGTTATATTAAAATATTAGAATGTTGAGTCCTTAGTGTCTTACTGGCCTAAGCGCCCATAAAATCCGTGGGACGGGACTGCACTGGATGGTGGCATGGATAGTTTACATGTTGAGAGAAATAGAGCTATGTACCTTAGTGGGATGCTCCTATGTAGCCGGTTCTCTATTAGAAGTCGTTTTAAACAAGGTTTGAGTCAACCATTGGGAATATAAATCATGAATAACTTTTAAGTCGTTGAGTTTGAAATGTGAAAATCATATAATTAATAGATTTGTCTTGAAAATTATTGGATATTCACGTATAACTTTCCAATAAAAAAACTTATAGAAAAAAAGAAGTCAAAGTTGTCTTTGGTGACCGTGCTGTCGTTGTCTAAACGAAATCTAATATGGGACCGGAGGGAGTACAGATGATAGATGATGGCAGCAAATATAATTAATGTGTATCTAAAAAATAAAAATATACCCACCTCAACATGGAAGAATGGATCTGAGAAAGTCGTGTGCGACTAATCAGTGTAGTGGTATCATCGGAGATTGTGTGTGCATTTACTAACACATTTGACTTGTTACATGGAACAACACATGCTCCACGTTGTGATCTCTGTGTCATGTGTTGTGATGTTGCACAACAGCACAAGCTCCACGTTGACAATCATCCATGTTGCCACCAGCAGAGTTGAACGCAGAGTTCGGCGCAGACGACGTTGCTCGGTGGCAACCTAAGAAAATTCCAGAAGATTTACAAATCGGAGATTATACCATCTTACCACTATAGCGACAGCGATCGAGTAGCTGCGGCAAGCGTGCGTGCAAGTGCAGCAGCTTCCGTGACCTTCTCCTGTTCTAATCCAAGCGCGAAAGGATAGTCTCCAATTGGATGATAGTGCATGTCGCGACTTGCGGGATGGTGCAAAAGGTGGGATGCCAGCCACACAAATCACCAAGTTGTGCACCCAACCAAACAACGACTTGACATGCAACCATGCATAAGCATGTGTATCCTCATCCTGTACCGCCCCTTCATCCTGCATCCTCTACCCTGGAGCAACTAATAACACCCGTGGTATACCTCCGCCTACCGGCACTACGGGAAACAACGGCTTTGCCGTGCGCCACGGCGCACGGCAAAGGCCCAAAAACGCACGGCAAACTCTTTGCCGTGCGTTTTTCATCGGGCGCACGGCAAAGGGCGCACGATAGTATTTTGCACGGTAAAGACCCTTTGCCGTGCGTCACGTCCGACAACGCACGACAAATAATCTTTGCCGTGCCTTTTTCCACGCGCACGGCAAAAAAAAAGCAACCGACGGCGCCGGGATGAGACGGCGTGAGCCGCCCTTTGCCGTGCACCGGAAAAAACGCACGGCAAAGAAGGCTCTTTGCCGTGCGCCAAGGCCAAAAACTCACGGCAACGGCACTCGTTTCTCGCTCGTTGGTTTTGGTCACTTTGCCGTGCGTCTTCCGAAAACGCACGGCAAAGTGGCCATTGCAGTTTTTTTTCATATTTAAAAATACTAAAAAATCACAGGCATAATATGCATTTCATAATATTCATCACAGACATCGTATATATCATAATATTCATCACAAGCATCATATTTATCACAATAACCATCACAAAGCATCATATATCCCAATAATCACCACAAACATCACATATGCTTTCTCTAAGTTTATCAGTGAGGATTACAAAATACAAAAGTTAATCCATTAGCAACACAAGATATCTAAGAACTGTATGGCATCATGTTACCACAAATGTTGTTGTAATCATTTTCCCGCGTACCATCTTCCATGAAGTGCTTGTTGGGCCTTCACTGCTACCGACACTATCAAAATGCGATACACAAAGATTTTAGAACATTATCCCATTTAATAATGTTTTCATGAAGTTATTAACTGGTCAAAAACTCCAAGGGACAAACAGTTCGCTTAATTCAAATAGTGTTTCTATAAAATACCGCTTAAGTTGTAGTCAAGGGAAAATAAAGTCAAGGGAAACAGATCTAACATATTTTGTTATTTAAAAGTACAGCTAAAACATTGCAAAAAACAAGCTGAGCTCCATGAAGATTGAACTTAAAATTAAACATACTAAAAAATTTAAGTCCTGATGCTTATATGTAGATGTTGAGCAATATATCACTACTCTAACTGCTAGCAGCTAATATAAAAGAGAGTTGTTGTCCATAAGCCCCTTGCTTATTAGTTTGTTCCATAAAAAAACTATTCTTTTTCACCATACTAATCTATCAAGAAAGCTAATGAAAACTTCCCATGGTTATTATAGGTTAGATGGATTTTACATGTGTAATGTGTTAACAGCTTAAGAAAAACACAGAGTACCTTTTCAAACCATCAATAATACACTGTATTTGTGTCTTGATATATTGTATTTGTCGATGTTATTTATATGAAACTACTCAGATATTTCGTGGAAACTTTATTGCAATTCCATCCTTAATGTTGGTAGTTTTCTGTAGTGTTACAGAATGTACTAGATGGAGTTTTAGTGTGATTGTACTTGGATTTATTATTTTTGTAGGACTTTGCATCTGTATCTACCGTTCAATAACTAGTACGGAAGAAATACACCATTATGAATTAAAGGAGGGTCTCTATTATTGCTCCCTACAATCACAATATACTAGTTATCTTTATCTCTCACAAGCAACTAGCTAGCTCTTTGAAGAATAGTGAAAGAATTCAAATGAGAAGAACGTCACGATACTTACACGTCCTAGGTAGTTAGTACTGGTTAGCTAGGTGGACATCTCGTGAGAACATTGCAAGAAGTAGTTGTGTTGGGGATGACCCCATCACAAGATGACTCAATTTTCCTGTTTGTGTTTGTATTATCTTGTCTTCCATCATGATATATAACTTACATATGCACCTTTTATTATTTTCATTTATACACATGCTAGTTAAATAATATTAGATGGCTAAACTTCCTTTTCTTTCAGAAATGCATTGTTTTGTTTGCTAGTTATAAATTCTTTATTAAAACACACAATACAAATGGAGACCGTCACATTTGCGCGTGCACTCTAACCACTACGAATACAGATAAAACATTCTTTTTGAACAGACTACTGAGGAGACTAGACTGCTGGCGCGGCAAGGGACACGGACACCTCACCGCAGCGACCCCCGGTTTCGCCGCTGGGTTGCGGTTTCAGAAACTACCTACCTCTGCATGCAGCTGGATTAAGGACGACGATGACTCCATGAGGATGATGTGAGTCTAGCGGGCCATCAAGCAAGTAGAAAAAATATAGAAACCTCCAATTTTTACTTTTAGTGAAAGAATTCTAATCAAGACACATCTTTCAAAATAGTTTAAGAAAAATTGGAGTCTATAAAGTTATTAATCATAATCATAACACATAAGTCCAATTATATATGCACTTTCTTGCATTAATGTGGAAGTCTAGTGTGTCTTTCGTAAGTTCAAATGAAATTCCAGATTTTAATTTCGAGCGAAGTTTTAATCTAGCTATCATATAAGTATATAATTAGTACGATAAAAGAAAGTCACTGTTTAATTATTATTGCACTTTTTTTCTTTCACAGCTCCATAACATAGAGCTGCACATGTTGTATACAAGATTCAAATTCTTCTGTATGTAAATCAAAACACATCCCAGCCTCTATATATATATATGTAGTAATATATAATAGCTTCGAAAAATAAGTTCCCTTTTGGAGGCGAGCAATGGAGCCGCTCTGTTTGGTTTGCTCACCATTACATCCGTATCTAATGCAACTCGGGAATCTAATGCTAAGGACCGGAAATTGGGGAGAGAGGGAGGACAAGGCGTACCTCGGCGGTGAGATACTCGAGGACGGCGGAGAGGTAGCACGCGATGCGGGGGCGCCGCCGGTCCTCCACCGCATCCGGCCGACGCCGGGCCTCGACCGGGCGTCGCCTCCACCACGTCGCCGCGTCGGCCGCAAGGGAGGGGCGACCGGATCCGGCCCTCCTCGCGCCGGATGCGGGGGAGCCCGCCGCCGGATCCGGCCTCCTCGCGCCGTGGCCATGCCGGGTCGTCGTCGCGCCGTGGAGGTTGCGCACGTGGAGTGGAGGGCCGGCGCGCCGCCGTCGGAGGAGCGTGGATGACGTTGGAGGGGAGGGAGGACGGCGACGACAACGGGGGGGGGGGGGGGGGGGGGCGTCGGTGGCCGCGGAGGGAGAGGGAGACGGGGAAAGGGAGGCGTTGCGAGAGGGGGGAGGGAGGCGGCGGCGTCGGGGGGTGTGGGGGCGGCGGGTGGCGCGGTGGGGTAGGGTTTTTTTGGGTGGGGGGCGGGGGTGTTGTGGGCCGGGCCGGCCCAATAAGGGCCTTTGTGGCCGGGCGGGCGAGTGGGGCTTCGGCCTTTGCCGTGCGTTGTATTATTAGCGCACGGCAAAGAGTATTCTTTGCCGTGCGCTTTTAGTCCGCGCACGGCAAACCAATTTTACAAAATTCACAAAAATATCAAATAAATTTAAAAAAATAAAACAAATTAAGTTATGTTGTCTAATGTTTATAAAAACAAGATTAGAAGTCAAAACTCAATTTGAATGTCATTTCATCTATAAATCCAATCATATCTTTCATAACTCTATGAAACACTCTGAAACTTCTATCGACATACTTCGGTTTCTAAACACCATCCATGACAACAAGAGACAGTGTATGTTGTATGTTCATTAGAGAAATTTTTCAAATCAAAAACCAAGTTCAAATTTTACTAAGACTAAAGTGAGATGACTCTAAACTACTAAGACTACAAACTAAGTGAGATGACTCTAAACACTATGAAACTTCGAGTTGAATGCTTCGGTTTCGAACAATATACGTGACGGATTGTTTAAAACCTCTCTCGTACTATTTTTCGCAACCTTCCTATACTATATCATGAGCTCTCAAGAAGTCTCATAACTTTCAAACTTCATTTGCATTTAATACAATTTAAAAAACATTTCAAATATACATATTTTTTCATTCCTCACGAACAAATTGTTTAAAATTTCAAGTACTTTCACGTGTAAGGTCCTAAAAAGGTATCAATTACACAAATAACATTTTTCCACAAACTATACTTTATTATTTTATGCTTGCAGTTCAAATTTGATTTATATGAAAAAAACCATATCAATCAAAACAATTCGTTAAATTAGCAAAAAGAAAGATATGATTGCATAATTGAAATATAGAGTGCAAAATAATGTACTTGTGGAGGAAAAATTGAAAGAAGGTGCGGAAACTCATTTTTTAAAAATTCATTGTCGTGCGCCTTACAAAAACGCACGGCAATGGTATAACTTTGCCGTGCCGCGCACGGCAAACTTGTTGTCTTTGCCGTGCGCTTTTCCAAGGCGCACGGCAAAGGTTGACGCCCATCAACTCCGTCGGCTGGTCGGCTTGGTCGGGACGGCCAAACGTTAGCGCGGAAGTATTGCCGTGCGTCCCTAGGAAAACGCACGGCAAAGGTTTGTAGTTGTCGTGCGTCATTCTAAAAACGCACGGCAAAGTATACGTAAACCGTGCGTTATTGTTTGTCGTGCGTCCTCCGGGAAACGCACGGCAAAGATGGTGTTTGCCGTGCACCCGATGAAAAGCGCACGGCAAACATTTTAACGCACGGCAATCTTCGGTTTTCCCGTAGTGTGGAATTCTAGATATGCGTGAAAGGGCCCAACCCTTGGACCGTAAAAAGATGGGAGTTGCAGAAGCCCAAATTTATTCAAAGCAGCAAAGAAAGCTAGTTATTATCAAAAGAAGGAAAGACAGCAAGCTAGGCCCTGTTCGTTTGGTTTATTAGCCATCGATCAGCCGTACTTTTCTCTCCGAACAAACCAGGCACCAAAGAACTACCAAGAATACTTTTCTCTCGGAACAAATCAAGCACTAGCCACCACTAAACGAACAAGTTTGCTAGTCCATCAAGCATGAATGCATGATTATCTTATTTTGGGGGAGAAGCTCAAAAAATATCAAATATGAAGCTTTACTTATTATCTTTACATTTCCTATAATGAACTATTTAAACATCACGAGCCTAGGCTTTACATACCTTGACAAATTCATGCATATTTGGTAGAAAAGCTAATCGAATTAATAATGACCGGCCTTATTTGGATGGGGGTAAACTTTTAGCGCCAAAAAAAGAATCTTGCATGCATAGCGTATTAAATAAAGTATATTACAAATTCTTGTTTAGCTCAACGAATCAAATGAGTCTTAATTAATTCATGATTTGCTATAATGATGCTACAATAACCATCGTCTGATCATGAGGTCAAAGGTCTCATTAGGTTCGTCTTGCGAATTAGCGTAAGAGTTGTGGGTGTAATTTTGTAAACTATCTTTAGTTATAATAACCTAATTATCAGTCAAATGTGCGAACAGTGTTAGGAATTAGGATAGATTAGGATATTTTTTTCATCCCGAACCAAACACGGTAAGATACAACAAACATATATGGCGCGCAAAATAATCAACTGATTACTAATATAGTATTATGTGGTCATAACTAAATAGTCAATAAATACTCATCGCAAAGAATAAGAAGAAACACGGCAAGATCTTTGGACATGTGTAACTTAAACAACCATGCAGAAACGACTCCACCACAGTCGATGATCCCGATCACGGCACGTCTACGCGATGGGGCGGCTCTTCTGCACTTTCGCCGCGCCCCATCCCCTGGGCGGGCGGCGCCGCGTACTTGGACACATGTCCGGCTGATCCGGCGCCACGCTGGGCGATGTCCCAGCCGAGCTCGGGGTCGAGGCCCCGGGCCTTGAGCTCCCTGTACTGCTGGCAGAGCGCGCACGGCTCGCAGCAGAAGTGGACGCAGCAGTCGCAGCAGGGGCTCTCCGGGAGCCCGAACACGGCGCGCATCTTGGAGCGGTAGGCGCACGAGTAGATCCAGTGGCAACACGTGAGGTACTGCAGCAGCGCGTACAGCGCGCCGCTCGCCCCGCACGACGCCGCGCGGCGGTCGACGATCTCGGCGACGCGGCCGAACGTGACGCACGGGCACCAGCACGTCACGCAGCACAGCCCGCAGTCGTCGTCGAAGCAGTCGAGGAGCCCCGAGGACCACTGGCTGGCGCCACCAGGCGCGCCGCCGATGGGGATGCCCGTCGCCGTCGGCGGCGGCGGCACCGACGCCCCCGCCGCGTCGCTGGGCTTCGCCGGATCCGGATACATCGTCTCGGCCGGTCACTCACTGGGGTTGCTAGCTTGTAACGCGCGCGTGTACAGAAGAGCAGTCGCGTGCCTTGCTCTTCGATCGCCGGCCGGAGGGATGAAGCGAAGGAGCGAGCCGTGTGGTGCTCTTATATAGGGGCCGGCCGTACGTTAATCCTAGCTACTAGCCTTGTAGTACCATTCTACTAGAGCTCCGTCACTGGCGCCGTGCGTACGTGGAGGAGCCGGTGCCGATGGAGCAAAGCAAGTGGCACGGCGGGGAGGACGTACGACGGCAGGAAACACTCCTCCTCTTTGATAGTTGCAGGGGCGTTTGATCTGATAATAAGTCGCGCAACGTGTTCTGTTTGTTGCTGTTTTTTCCCCTCTCCAAAGTCTACGGCTGCCGTACGCGATATATACATGGCTGCCACAACAGCAGATAGACGACGGTGGTGCTGGCTCTCGCATTGGCTTCTTCCAGAAAGCGGGGAATCATCCATCTGTCCGTATCTCCGATAGACTTCTCTTACCTCGGGGCAGACTTGCAAACGAGTCGCTGATCGGAAGTCGTTGGGTTTTGGGAGCTTCTCGGTAAATAAGTACTACTCCGTCCCTTATCGGTGGTCGTCCGGAAAGCGTGTCTGTGAGGGGAATTACTGTTTTTTTTCGACCAACAAAAAGGGACGGATGGTGTATCTAACAAAATTAGTCATGCTGGATGCTATTTATGTGGTCTAATAACCTCTAGAAAACCCTAAGTCAGGACGGAGGAATAATATACCTGTGCTGAGGTAATTGTATGTTTTGGTTTATAAAGTCTTCCCTCAAGAGGCATTTCAAAGCCGTACGTGGCATTGTTTATGTACCCGAGTTTGAAAACCCATGCTGTTACAAGTCAATGTATAACGGGGGCCTATCATGCCCGTCGTCAACATCTTCTAAAAAATAAATCAGCATCTCTGGATACACTATTCAACATTTTTTTTCAACATTCAACATTTTTTTTTCAATATTCAACATTTATAAAACAAAATTCAAAACGTTTCATCAAACAAGATTCAGTATTTGCAACAACGACAAAGAATCAGCATCTAATTTTTTGTGCCTTCCTCGCTAGCTCATTGAGACGCGCGTCCGGCCAACGTGACGACGACGACGACGCACGGGCGCAGCGCGGGGCCTACAGCGCGCAACGTCGGAAGCCTGCGGGCCGGCGGGGCCGTGGAGGTCGTGGTGATGCCGGAGGGAGCAGGCCGGGTCGATCTACGGGAATTAATGGGGAGGAATGGGTGCGAGGAACGGTGAGCAGCCCTGGCGGAGGAAAAAATAGGGTGGAGCTAGGGTTAGGAAGTGCATCCTACGGACGAGAGTCGGTGTATGGATCTCAAACACACCGGAGGTCAAATAACAACTTAGCTACCGGAAGCTAGATACGGCAATGCTTTTCTGCATCTCCGATCGCTACATACGCATGCAAAAATGCGTGTCTAGCTGGTTTGGGTCGCCTGTTGGAGGACGTTTGCGGGATGCAAAGTACTGTTGCGGACCTATTTATGGTTTTGAGTACGACTGTTGGAGACAACCTAAACATCAAGAACCTAGGCCTTACATGTGTCATGGTGAGCGCTGCTTGTTGTTGACACACATGATTGATTTGGCAGCGGGATCGGTTTGTGATGACAACGTGATTTTGAACATGATTCGCAATGTATTTGTGAATGTCTGATGTTTGGTAGAACTGGCACTTGCATTGGTCGTTGTACATGGGATAGTGTCAAAGTTTGATGTTGTTGGAGTGAATGGCCGGGCGATAGCACACATCAAAACTACACAACGCTCCATGAGGGTCAAGATGATGGTAATGTCGTCTATTCCAAATAACTTTTCAAAAAATTTATTTAAAGAATTCTCAAATTGTTGATACTAAAATTATTTGATAAATACACACATATATATTGCGCGTGCGTCTATACTAGATTTATATGATGAACTAGATAAACATCAATAACCTACTTGATAATGAACAATACCAAGGCTACAACAAACATATATGGCACGCACGAATTAATTAATTAATTACTAACATAGTACTAAGTACTAACTAAATACTAGTAGTTAAAAAAATACTAGACCAGATCTCGCTCCTCGAATAAATAAAAGGAAAAAAAAATAGACAAGACCTCACGTCACGGCTTTGCCGGCGCCGCCCCCGGCGCGTCGTCCCCGCCGGTGACTCGCTTGAGGAGCGCGAGCGTGACCGCCATGAGGTTCTCGAAGTCCTTGTTCTTGGCGAGCAGCGTGGCCTTCACGGTCGTGTTGGCCGCGCCCTTGCAGCTCTGGTCGCAGTTCCAGGCGTCCTCCTCCGCGGTGTCGAGGAAGAGCTTGACTTCCTTGAGCTTGGCGTCGTCGACCCCGCCCTCGGAGTCGTCGAGGTGGGAGAGCGCCTCCTCGATGTCCTCGGCGCACTCGTTCAGGCACTGCCACATCCCGTTGTCCTTCACCGCGTCCATCTCCTGGTGCGCGTAGTCCCCCGCCGCCGCGCCGGCGTTGGTGGCCGCCCGGATCGCCGCCTCCGCCAGGTCCCGCGCCGTGGCGGCGGCGCCCTTCCTGGCCACCGCGTCCTTCTGGAGCGCGCTCACGCACGCCTCCGGGTGCGGCGTCGCGGCGCAGGGACCCTTGAGGTCGGCGCCGGCGCCGGTGCCCGTGCCGAGGGACGCGGAGAGGAAGAGCGCCACGGCCACGGCCAGGATGGTGCTGCAGTACCAGCTCATGACCGACCTCGCCTCCATGGACGCGATCAGATGGCGATTGGATCGAGATGGTTCGTGATCGGAGCGGGCCGGCCGGCGTGAAACAGAATGCACGGCCGGCGTGCGG
This sequence comes from Cenchrus americanus, assembly GCA_947561735.1. Lineage (NCBI taxonomy): Eukaryota > Viridiplantae > Streptophyta > Magnoliopsida > Poales > Poaceae > Cenchrus > Cenchrus americanus. Next base: position 1,596,910 of record OX387240.1, on the reverse strand, counting down.
GAGCATAGATATATGCGCGGCGGAGCTAGGTCGTCGACGGAGCGGCCGAGGCGGCCGCGCCACCGTCTCTCGTACGCATCTGATGAGGCCGGGAGCGATTTCCGGGCCAACCGCTGTGCATGGCATGGCGTTGGCACGGGCCATGCATGGGGGACATGGGGTCTGTTGGTGTCCCCATCCGTATCCCCACACACGTGGAGACCAACGATTGGCTACCCTCCACAAGTTGGGTCAGTTGGTCATCGGGAGCATGTCTTTTGTGGTATTTGTATATTAAAGTTACAGCAGCTAACAGAATTAACGGAGCAAAAAACAAACACAAATCAGCGCCAATTACATACAATGGCTTCTCAGCCAAATTTCTACGCTCTGCCCCGAAGTTCCGTGGAGGCTAACCGTCGACTTCATGCTCGCAGAAGCAACCGTCAACAAGCTCTCCCTCATCACCAATTTCATCACCAACTCAAACCCAGGAAACCCTGAGATCAAACTCCATGCTGCCAAACTTGAGATCCCCTAGCAAAAACAAACTGCTAGCTTAGCTACCCAAATTGAAATCTCACGGTAGGAATCAAGAACATGCAACTGAAGAGTGGAATTGAATTCACTAGGGCACAAACGATTTGTGTTGGCGGGTAAAAGAGGTCTTTGCTAGCGGGTGGAACGCCCGCCATCAACCTTGTGCGAGCACAAATCGTCTCAACGCTGGCGGTTGGGCCAGCGCTAAAAAAAACCAAAATAGATAGCAAAAAAATTATTTTCAAGGAGGAACCCATCACCGTCATGTGACATGCACCCTCACTTGAAAACTCCTTTACCACTACACCACACACGCATGTGCATTCATACTCAGTTTGCATTCTACTCATATTATACCACACAGAGTGTAAATCATTTTTTAGGCTCTAAACGGATGCAAATTAAAACTTGTCAACTACAAAGTTTCCTAACTTTCTGAGATCTACAACTTTCATGTTTGGAGTTTTTCCATTTGAAGTCGTTTACGAAATTTGAATTTCAAATTTGAGAGATTCAAATTTGATTTCATAGACAATGTGATTTCAAATAAAAACGTTGTAAACTACGAAGTTTCAACTTCTCAGGATCTACAACTTTCACGTTGAGAGTTTTTCCATTGAGGCCGTTTGAAAAATTCAATTTTTCAAGTAACTGTGTGCACCTTTGCTGGCGGGCGACATAAGCCACCCGCCAGCACAAATGGGATCATTTGTGTTGGCGAAGGGCTTATGTTGCCCGCCAGCAATGTGCCTTCACTACTTGCGGGTGACTTATGTTGCCCGCCAGCACTAGGCCTTCATTGTTGGCATGTGCAAAGTCAACACCCTTGTGTACCAGCACGCTAAAATCGGTTTCAGTCCTAACCACGCACAAAAATCAGTTTCCTCCGGCCTCCACCAAGCTTGAATTGAAGCCCAAATTAAGCTTTTGCCGCTGAATGTGAACCGAGATGCAAGATCAAGCATTGCGAAACCAGACTTGAACTTCCTACCGCTGATCATCTTCTCTAGACCTAAACATTTAGCGGGTTGGGCCGGACCAAAAAAACCCGGTTATTACGGGCTGAAAAAATCCTACCCATGACCGTCCCACTGGGCGCGCCAGGCCTCAATATTCGGGCCAGGCTCAGGCCGGGCCCGGGCGGGTCGCCCGCGCATTTTATAGTGTATAATAGGTAAAAACAATATTTTGGGTCGGGCTCGGGCCAATATTTTATTCGCGGGCCGCAATATCTGTGCCCACACCCGCCCAATAAAGTCCGTGGGCGGGTCGGGTCGGGCCAGACCAAAAATGCTCAGGTATAATCTTCTACACAAACCACTCGTGTAGATACAGTAATGGGGGAGAATGGAGACGAGGGGCCAGCTTCGAGCATGGGGGACACAAAGAGATTAGATTGCGGACCCGCAGGTGGAGGACGGAGATTTTTTTAAATTACACAATACAACACACACGCACACTCACCCCTAAGAATACACGTACGCAAACCCTACCCATATGAGCACCTCTGAAGGACTGAGCACCGACAGATATGGAGATTCCGAAGTCACCATTGGCGTCTCGTTATCGACGGGAACGTCGCTTACCACTTAACGCATAACGCCGGTTAATCCTGGAAAATCTAGAAAAAGGTGCGAGCACTGGGATTTGAACCCTGGTGGGTAGCGTCCCACTGGAACCGTCCTACCATTGGACTACAAGCCCATTCGCGGAGGACGGAGAAATTAGATGACCCGGCTTATGGAGGGGAGCGAATTGTTTGGCCTCCACGTTTGTGGAGATATTGATGGGAAATTGAGGACACACGTAGGAAAGCTACAGCCGTGCGACGGTGTAAACTCGATCGCCGTCGGATCGGACACGTACCCCACACACGTGGAGGCCAACGATTGGCTACCATCCACAAGTTGGGTCAGTTGGTCATCGTGAGCATGTCTTTTGTGGTATTTGTATATTAAAGTTACAGCAGCCAACAGAATCAACAGAGGAAAAAAACAAACACAAATCAGCGCCAATTACATACAATGGCTTCTCAGCCAAATTTCTACGCTTTGCTCCGAAGTTCCGTGGAGGCTAACCGTCGGCTTCATGCTCGCAGAAGCAACCCTAAACCCTCAACAAGCTCTCCCTCATCACCAACTCAAACCCAGGAAACCCTGAAATCAAACTCCATGCTGCCAAACTTGAGATCCCCTAGCAAAAACAAACTGCTAGCTTAGCTACCCAAATTGAAATCTCACGGTAGGAATCAGGAACATGCAACTGAAAAGTGGAATTGAATTCACTAGGGCACAAACGATTTGTGTTGGCGGGTAAAAGAGGTCTCTGCTAGCGGGTGGAACGCCCGCCATCAACCTTGTGCCAGCACAAATCGTCTCAACGCTGGCGGTTGGGCCAGCGCTTAAAAACCCAAAATAGATAGCAAAAAAAAATATTTTCAAGGAGGGACCCATCACCGTCATGTGACATGCACCCTCACTTGAAAACTCCTTTACCACTACACCACACACGCATGTGCATTCATACCCGGTTTTCATTCTACTCATATTATACCACACAAAGTGTAAATCATTTTTTAGGCTCTAACGAATGCAAATTAAAAACTTGTCAACTACAAAGTTTCCTAACTTTCTGAGATCTACAACTTTCATGTTGAGAGTTTTTCCATTTGAAGTCGTTTACGAAATTTGAATTTCAAATTTGAGAGATTCAAATTTGAATTTCATAGACAATATGATTTCAAATAAAAACGTTGTAAACTACGAAGTTTCAACTTCTCAGGATCTACAACTTTCACGTTGAGAGTTTTCCCATTTGAGGTCGTTTGAAAAAATTCGATTTTTCAAGTAATTGTGTGCATCTTTGCTGGCGGGCGACATAAGCCACCCGCCAGCACAAATGGGATCATTTGTGTTGGCGAAGGGCTTATGTTGCCCGCCAGCAATGTGCCTTCACTACTGGCGGGTGACTTATGTTGCCCGCCAGCACTAGGCCTTCATTGTTGGCATGTGCAAAGTCGACACCCTTGTGTACCAGCACGCTAATTTCTATGTGTTAGTAAAAATCGTTTTTGGTGTAGTGGTTCAATCCTAACACTACTAGAAAAGTGATCATCAGTGACGATCTGCTTGTGACGCTGCTTACTTTGGTCACAGAATGGTAAGTATTCCATGACGAAATGTCCATTTTCGTCATAAATTGCGAGTGACGAAGATTTGGGTTAAAGAATTATGACGAAAATGAAAAAATGTCACGGAACAGTAAAAGGAGATCGTCATAGATTAAATTTTGGCACGCAGTATGGTACTGACGAAACCTAGTGGTCACAAATTAGATTTGGTATAGTCATAATTTAAGTAGTATCGTTTGGCACAACTAATGATGAATCAAATTCGTCACAGATTAGGTTTTTGCACTTGACAGCGTGAGGACGTGGGGTCCACAACTGTTTCGGCCCACTCTCTGCACATGAGTATTTTTAATTGTAATTGGCAAAAAAGTGCTCCCGCGGAGCTTCGAACCAGGGACTAGCCGGTTTAGAAGTAGGAACCATACCACTGCACTACATGTTGTTTCATGTTGTGAGTTTGCATTTAGTCTATTTGTTAGTCAATTATTGAATCTTGGGCCTGTCATGAAATCGATCATAATGGGCCGACGATACATGTGACCTAAGTATCTTTGTTTCCGTCGTGAGCGCAGATACGTGAAGTTCGTCGCGACTACTCAGGGACGAGCGACGACATTTATCGCTGTTTAGGCATCACGCGCGTGAACGAGGTGCCTGGTACACCCATCGACGTGATGTCGGCGTAGTAGAACAGCTCAAGCACTCGAGACGAGGACAGAGGAGGCGTCTGGCGCGAGGAGAGGTGTCTCCATCGTGGTCAGAACGGCAGCGGCGATTGCAAGGTTTGAGGATTTTTTATTCGAAAATTTTGTTGAATATGCATATGTGCTTCAAAGTTTAGGTCATATATACAGCTATAAATTGAATTTGTTTGATCCCGAAACTAAGATGCAAAGTTCTGTTTATCAAATATTTGTTTTAATTTGCATGTTTTTTTATCTATTCAATTTAATGTTTGTTTGGTATTTTGAAATAATTTGTTGTTTTTGTCAAAACAGATGGATAGAAGCTGGATATTTGGGAAACAATTCACACCTGCATATTTGAAAGGAGTTGAAGAGTTTATGGAATTTGTTAGAGCAAGATATGCACAAGACATCGAGATACGTTGTCCTTGCCGCAATTGTCTGAATCAAAGGGTGCGACCCCAACATGATGTTGAAAACCACATACACATCTTTGGAATGTCGCCTACATATACCGGGTGGATTCATCATGGGGAGCCCGCATTGTGCCGAAGTTCGGAATACAGAGCACCAGGATGTGGAAGGTGATCATGACTATGGGATACATGTGGATGTGGACGATGATGGTCATCTTGATGAGGATCTTGGAGTACCAAAGATGATTGGAGATCTGTATGCTCAAGCAGAGGCTGATGGAGAACATCCAAGGTTTGCAAGAGTGCTTGAGGATGCCAAGAAGGAACTTAGCCCGGGATATAGGCATTCCAAATTCTCTTTTATAGTGAGAATGTTGTATATCAAGTCTCATTATCGAATCAGCAATGCAGGATTTTCAACGATTATGAACTTGATCTCATCAGGATACCCTAAGAGTGAGTTGCCAAATTCTTATGATGAGGCGAAGAAGTACCTTCGAGAGTTGGGCCTTGAATACGAAAACATACATGTGTGCAAGAATAATTGTGTGTTGTTTCAGGATTCAAAAACAACCAAGTATGCGAAGTTGAATGTGTGCCCAGTATGCAAGGAGTCTAGATGGAAAGATGAAACTGGGACCAAGCAGGTTCCACATAAGGTACTGAGGCATTTTCCACTGTTGCCAAGGTTGAAGAGAATATATGCTTCAAGGCACATGAAAGTAAGGACGCCGGTGGAGAATGTGATGAGCCATCCAGTCGATGGGGAAGCATGGAAGTACTTCGACGAGAAGGAAAAATCCTTTGCATCCGATCCAAGGAACTTGAGGCTTGTCTTAGCTACGGATGGGTTCAATCCATTTGGCAACATGAGTACCCGATACAAGATGTGGCCGGTGCTTCCCGACTCCACCGAATCTCCCACCCCGGGGAATGTGTTAATCCTGCAAATTGCTTTATGTCTTTACTCATCCCAGGGCCAAAATCTCCAGGAAAGGATTTTGATGTGTTCCTTGAGCCCTTAATTGAAGAACTGCTAGAGCTATGGAAGGGTATAAGTACCTATGATGCATGTACTGGTAGGAAGTTTGACCTTCGTCTTCGCCGTGCTATGGTGTGTACATGATTACCCCCGCGTTGAGCACGCCGTCCGGCCGAACAACAAAAGGGTATTATGCATGTATTTACTCGCGACAAGGATCCTCTCGTCTCGGTCAATAAGGAATAAGATATGTTACATTGGACATCGTCGATACCTTCCAAAGTCACATGCATGGCGGAGAAGCTTGGCTTTCGATGGTAAGCGTGAAAACCGAGATGCACCAGAAAAGTTCACTTTGGGTGAGGTCCTAGACGAGCTAGATAAGGTGAGAGATGTCAGGCCAGGGAAGGCAGTGAATGAAACTCAAAACACTAGAAGAAAAAGGAAGCGTGATGTGGGTCGAAAGATTTATAGCCGCAAATCTGTGTTGTGGAGGTTGCCTTATTGGATACATTTGAAGCTTCCACATAATCTTGATGTCATGCACATAGAGAAAAACGTGTGTGAAAACATTCTATGCACATTACTCAATGTGCCTGGCAAGACCAAGGACACACATAATGCTAAGCTAGATTTGTATGATATGGGCATCAGACATCATTTTCACTTACAGGAGAAAGGGAACAACTCAGTCAGTGCTCCACCCGCTCCTTATGTGTTGGGGAAGCAGCAAAGGGTCGAGTTTTGCAAGTTTCTCAAAGGTATCAAGTTTCCTGATGGATATGCTGCTAACCTAGCAAGGTACATAAGTGAAGATGGTGCGAGGGTGGTTGGAAAGATCAAGACACATTTTTGCCACATACTCCTTCAAAGAATCATTCCTGCTGGACTAAGAGGATTGGTGCCGAAGGATGTGTATGAAGCAATAGCTGAGCTTGGGACCTTTTTTTAGAGAGTCATGCAAGAGAAATACAAGGATTGATGTTGTCAAACGGCTGAAAGAACAGATTCCATTGATCTTATGCAAGCTTGAGAAAATCTTTCCCCCTGCCTTCTTTGATGTCATGGTTCACTTGTGTCCATCTACTTGACGAGGCACTGCTAAGAGGTCCTGTTCAATACGGCTGGATGTACCCAATAGAAGGACGCCTGGGCACTTTGAAGAATTTTGTAAGGAACAGGGTGAAGCCAGAAGGATCAATTGCTAAGGCATATGTGGCAAGTGACACCTTGACATTTTGTTCTAGGTACATGGAGGATATGGACACTAGATTCAACTCGAGAGATGATAGTGGTGGAGAGGTACCATTGCCTGATGACATCTCTGTTTTTCAGCATGGTGTTACTCTTGTTGGAGGCAATAGGGTCCAGTACATTGAAGATGATCTAATGGATAAGTTAGTTTGGTATGTGCTACATAATTGTGAAGAAGCTGATGAATATAAGGAGTAAGTATGATTTTTAAGACTTGCTGATTTCTTACTTAATTTTAAAAATTTTAATTTCAATAAACTTGTCTTTGCAGGTTGTACAAAGACGAGTTGCACAACAAAATAATGTTGATAAAATGGTTGAACAAGGATTTGCCAAGTGGTTCAGGCACCACATTAGTAACTACACCTATTTAGAAATTAAGTGGATATGTATTTTTGCTCATGATTATTTTTGTTGCAATAGATTGAGCACCAACGCAAGGAGAATCCAGGATCGGTTAGCGAAGGATTGTGGGCACTGTCCTGTGGACCATGTCTACGAGTTAAGTTTTCTGCAGCTTGCAAGATTAATGGTGTTCGGTATAGCACAGCGGATCGTGAAAAGTTCCTGCAGACACAAAATAGTGGTGTCATGACTCCAGGTGAACATAATAACAACATTATAGATTTTTATGGAGAACTTCAAGAGGTGATTGAGTTGTTGTATAACTCGAATCTTAAAGTTTGTCAAACTGTGGTTATATTTTGATGCAATTGGTACAACCAAGAAGGCAGGGGGAAAGGCCTTCAAGATGACGGACATTTCAAATCCATCAATGTGCAGTCATTATGGTACAAGACAAATCCTTTCATCCTATCTTCTCAAGCGAAAAAATATTTTACATTCAAGACACATCTTTAGGTAAAGATTGGCGAGTTGTGCGAAGTTTGAACATAGAAACATTTATGATGTGGCAGAAAAAGATGAGGGCAGCCATGATGTGCATCAGGACGATTACCATTCTGATACTGAGCATGTGGTGCAAGAAGGTGGCGACGACGTGACATTACCAAATATTCAAGGTGGGGAAGCCACTATAATTGAAGGCAATTTGCAAGAATTAATAAGAAACAAGAAGGAAGCTGCAATTATTGATGTCGATAGCGAGGAGGAGGAGAATGAGACAGTGCTGCAATACTGTAGTGACGATGCCAACGATAACAACGATGACATGTCTCCAGATGACGAAGATGAAGATTACTAGTTTCAATATATGTTTTTCCAAACCATATATGTCTCCACATGAAGATGACATGTTACAATAATATAGATTGGTGATTACTGTTATCTCAATAAAAAGTATACCAGATTGACTACCACAAATGATACTTTAACGTGCCATTACCAAATATTTATAGGGCATGTACATGGCAGCAGATGAAAGTTACTTGTCTTGTTGCCACATAAGGCACTACTAACTAGGCACATTGCACTGACCATATGTATTTACAAGCTAAAGCAAGCAAGGCACAAAATCTTCTTGCCTTCCAGCGCTATGACACAACTAAGTTAATGTCTTCCATCACTCACAAAAGCAAAAGCATGCAACCATATAGGTTCATTCTTGACATGCATGCAGTTCTACTAGTTTCATCACATGGCCATATAGATTAGCCAAACTTTCAAAAGATTGCGGACGACGGCAGCCTTTGACATTTAACCATCACTCTTTTGGAATGCACTTCGTCTTCTTCTTCGCCTTGTCAGCAGCAGCTTTGAGAGCAGCCTTGAGTCTGGTGTACCTGTTCTTCTCCCTGTTCAGCTGAACCTCTAGCAGCATCACGTTCTCCTGTGAAGTCCCCAGCTCCTTCTGTAACTCCCGAAGTCCGGTGTTGATGGATAAAAGACGTATCCCTCTACGATCCGCAAGCGTACGGACCTACACCTTTTTCACCACGGGATTCCCAAGGTTCTTGTCAATCCGCGGAGCAAGGGGATTACTAGCGCTTAACCAAGTACTAATCTAGTTGAATGGAAAACCTTTGAAAGAGAGTATTAATCTAAAAGTAAAGACAATCTAACCTAAGTTAATCTAAGTTAAGTTGATCAAACAAATATAGGGTTAAACTATATGATAAAGGGGTGAACACAAGAGAGTGAGCAAGAAAGATAAGCGTTCCCTCCCTAGGATCTAGGATAACATGGTATGCATCTACTACACGAAAGCGGTAAACCAATCTACCGGGGTTGTGACCACGGTTTCGCCCTTTCCCTCCTCTCGTACTTGTCACTACGCGAAGGTATTCGTGACTAGACCTATGATGGACACGGTATGTTGATGGAATCTATGGGAGTAGCGGATATCATACGCCCGAAAAACACGGTAGCTAACCTTAATCATCAAAGCATCATCAACATGAAAACAATAGATTGAAACCACAAATCGAGTAGCGATCACATAGCATGTATCCATCTAATCCTAGGGATGAACAGAGACATTACCCCATCATCTTACACGGATTGAAGCACATAGGGGTGATGGAGACTCCGGAGAACGTCGTCGATGAAGATGGCGGCGATGGAGCTTGGGAACACCCCTAGGCCAACGGCTTGGAGTCCTCCTCTTGCTTCCTTCTCTCCGCCGGCGTTGATCCTTGCGACGAGCTCATCTAACTCTCTCCCTCATCTTGCGGCGGCGGTTTTCGGTGATTGGCGTCGGTAGGATGATTTGTTCGATGGGTCACCCCCTTGGGGCGCCTAGGGGGTTGTATTTATGTCCTTGGGGTGCCTTTGGGCGTGCTCCACCTTGCCTTGCACGAGATCCTCCTTGGGAGAGAAGCAAACTTGGTTTCCATAAAATCAGCCAGATTTTCCTGATTCGCAGTCCTTTCTTGCCAGGGCCATATCTCCCACGTATGGACTCCAAATAATGCAAATTCGGTGTCCAGGTTGTGTGCCACGAAATTATCTTCAACTTTGGTATTCATTTCTTTCCTTAAAAACGAATATAAGATCACCAAATCGGCCTTAGAAGATAATCTGTTCTGATTTCGGACTGACTGCGCAGCAGGGATTTCGGGGGCCATATCTCCTAGCTCCCTTATCCAAATTGGGACTTCCACATGTCCAAATCGAAGGTATCGTCGAGGCCCACAACTTTGGTAGTCAAACTTTTGCCATTTAAGACCGTTTAAGCCTCCGAATCTGTACCGATAGATCATGCTGTCCTGAGTCACGAGAATATCTCTCGGGCGAGTTGATCCCGTTGGTAAACATCCAAGTCCCCGGAGTTTTGCGTGTTGATGCTTCTGTCCTTGGGTTGTTTGGAGTCTTGTTCACTTCGTGTCTTGACTTGTGACGGGCTTCATGATCTTCTCTTGAAGTGCTTGATGAAATTATCCCGAAAGTCTCCTCTTTAGCGTAGATTTCTGCGTAAACAACAAACTCCAAAATCGACATGCAAGTGTGAACTTGTTATATCATTAGTATGCCTGGTGGCGGGTTAGTTGCAAATCATAATCGAAACCAACGTATAACAAGTACTCTAGGTTGACGAAATTCACCGTCAACATCCAATTGTTATGAAAATGAGCACTGTTAAGGCCTAAATGATCTCAAATCAGATTATCTCAAAACCGCCAACAGCAGTAAAGTCACCTTCTTCTCCTTCCCTTTCAGTTGTTGCACTGGGTTCACATAAGTTTCCCCTCTTGATTATTCAGTTGTAGACTCAGCAGTGCCAGCGCTACTAGAAGCACTCACTAGGTACCGGGTGTCGGTGTTTTAGACCGGCAAACCTACCAAGGGGGTACCCGAGGTAGTAGATTGTGCGGTGGGGATCGTGATCGGGAGACCGAGAACTCGAAGGTCTGCGCGAGGACACGGGACACAAGATTTATACAGGTTCGGGTCACCAAGGCGGCGAGCCCTACGTCCTGTTTGGGGAACAAGTATGGCGCCCTGCGCTTGGTGTTGTCCCCGGAAGGATTGGGATGTGCGGCTAGGTACCCGGTCCTCCTTTATATAGTCCAGGGGGCGGGTTCCTAGTCAGTTACAAGGCAGGAGTCCTAGTAGGAGTACACAGAGCGAGTCCTAGTAGGAGTACACAGAGCGAGTCCTAGTAGGAGTACAGGGGAATTCTACCAGGAGTCCGTCTTCTACTATTCTCCCTTCCTTGCATGAGTACCCGGGGAGTATGCCCGACAAGCCCCCGAGCACATTGGAGTCGAGAGTAGTAGTTCGAGTAGTCTTGAAGCCTCTTCGAGTAGTTCTTGAGCGTCCTCGAGTACGCTTGGAGAAGTCTTCAATAGTACTTGAACCGCCGCGAGGGCCGGAAGGTGGTCCGGCTCATCGGTCTTGAAGTCGAGATTTATATGGAAGTGCGATTGCAAAATCGCACTCCATATGGAGTAGCCCCCGAGCCTTAGGTTGAGTTGCAGACTCTAGCTGAGGGTTAATCTTGATTCTGAATTTTGTTTTGAAAAAATTGAACGATGGGTGTAGCATAGTAGCCCCCGAGCCTTGAAATGATTAGGTAATCAATCCAAGGGTCTTCAATGTTAGCGAAAGCCATCATCTGAGTACTCTTGCAGCGTGTAACCCCCGAGATAACAGAGTCGTATGAGCCACATCGAGTAGTTATTGGTGCGGAGCCCCCGAGCTTGAGAGCGAGTGAAGCATGCTGAAGTTATCTTCAAGTAGCCCCCGAGCTGGAGAGATTCCAAGTAGCAGTTTGGCGTCGAGCCGTGGAGCTTGAGAAGTAGTCGTGCCGTCAGAGCGGACTTTAGAATGCGACTTAAAAACCGAAGTCGACTTTGTACCGCGCGGAGCGGACTTTGAGATGCGACTTGAAATCCGAAGTCGACTTTAGTTGCCGCGCGGAGCGGACTTTGAGTTGCGACTTGAAAACCGAAGTCGACTTTAGGGTGCCGCACAGAGCGGACTTTGATATGCGACTTTAGAAGTCGACTTTAGAATGCCGCGTGGAGCGGACTTTGAGTTGCGACTTGAAAACCGAAGTCGACTTTAGGGTGCCGCACAGAGCGGACTTTGATATGCGACTTTAGAATGCCGCGTGGAGCGGACTTTGAGTTGCGACTGAAGAAGTCGACTTTGTGCCGCGCGGAGTGGACTTTAGATGCGACTGCAGTAGTCGACTTTGTGCCACGCGGGGTGGACTTAAGATGCAAAAACGAAAAGCACTTTCCGGAAAGCCAAAGCGAATGAAAAATCAGAGAAAACGAGTAGTTTTGCCGCCGGAGCGGGCTTAAGATTGCGACCGGAGTCGGCTTGTGCCACCGGAGTGGGCTTGGATGCGACCGTTAGCGTCGACTTGTGCCACCGGAGTGGGCTTGAGTACCTGAGCCATGGATTTCAGACCCAAGGTACAGTTGCCGCCAGAGCGGGCTTGAAGGTGCGACCGGAGTCGACTTGTGCCACCGGAGTGGGCTTAAGTACCTGAGCCATGGATTTCAGACCCAAGGTACGATTGCCGCCGGAGCGGGCTTGAAGGTGCGACCGGAGTCGGCTTGTGTACCTAGGCCATGGATTTCAGACCCAAGGTACGGGTGCCACCGTAGTGGACTTGAAGGTGCGACCGGAGTCGACTTGCGTACCTGGGCCATGGATTTCAGACCCAAGGTACGGAGCGCGAGTACTTAGGGCACTTGGACCCATGGTACAGAGCGTGAAGACCACGTGCAGCTAGGTTCCATCGTCGCCAGGACCCGAGGGCCGCTTACAGCTAGGTTCCATCGAAGCTTACACACGTAGTATGCCACTGAAGTAGGCGAAGATGCGACCGGAGTCGACTTTAAGATGCCGCACGGAGCGGACTTTAGAATGCGACTTTAGAAGTCGACTTTAGATTGCCGCGCGTAGCGGACTTTAGAAACTGCCTCCTAGGGATAGCCCCCGAGTTGATGAAGTAGACTCGCGGCGACTTGATTGATATGCCCCAAGAGTAGTCAGCGGAGTGTAGCTCCCGTGAAAACCCGCCGAGAAGCATACACAAATGAGTAGTCGGCAAGCAGTCCTACATGATGAGGAGAACAAGCCAAGAAAACAGTAATCATTTAGATAAATGACTTAGCTGTTGCTTTGCGCCGGCGCACTTGTAGATGAAGCCATGGCGATCGGCGATGGAGCCGCGACGGTTGTTGTTGAAGTCGACTAGTCAGAGTTGATTCCGACTAGTTGTTGGGGGCGTGATCGCCGTTCTCGACTAGTTTGGAAAACTAGTCGAGATGAATGGTCGACACGATGCGGCCCGGAAGATGGCATCGTGGCGGCGCGCGGCGTACTCGAAGTAGAGCCAGTGTTGCCGCGAGACAAGTAGTCGCACCCCACGACGTGGCTGAAGTAGAACCAGCGTGGCCGCAAGACGAAGTCGCGGCGCACGGAGTAGTCGACGACGAGACTGCGCAACGCGGAGTAGTCAACGACGAGCGGCGCGACGTACCAAGGCACCCGGACGCGCAGCGTAGGCGAAGCAGTCGACGACGAGCCTGCGCGAGGCGGAGTAGTCGACGACGAGCAGCGCGACGAGCTGCGTGACGAGCCGCGTGACGTGCCGAGGCACCCGGACGCGCGGCGGAGGTGAAGTAGTCGACGACGAGCCCAGAGTAGTCGACGATGAGCGGAGCGATGAGCCGCAAGACGAGCCGCGCGACGTGCCGAGGCACCCGGGCGCGCGGCGTAGTCGAAGTAGTCGACGACGAGCACGGAGTAGTCGACGATGAGCGGCGCGACGAGCCGCAAGACGAGCCGTGCGACGTGCCGAGGCACCCGAGCGCGCGCGTAGTCGAAGTAGTCGACGACGAGCACGGAGTAGTCGACGATGAGCGGCGCGACGAGCCGCAAGACGAGCAGCCGCGACGTGCCGAGGCACCCGAGCGCGCGGCGTAGTCGAAGTAGTCGACGACGAGCACGGAGTAGTCGACGATGAGCGGCGCGACGAGCCGCAAGACGAGCCGCGCAACGTGCCGAGGCACCCGGACGCGCGGCGGAGGCGAAGCAGTCGACGACGAGCCCGCGCGAGGCGCAGTAGTCGACGACGAGCGGCACGACGAGCCGCGTGACGAGCCGCGCGATGTGCCGAGGCACCCGGACGCATGGCGCAGGCGAAGTAGTCGACGACGAGCCTGTGCGAGGCAGAGTAGTCGACGACGAGCGGCGTGACGAGCCGTGTGACGAGCCGTGTGACGAGCCGCGTGACGAGCCGAGGCACCCGGACGCACGGCGAAGACGAAGTAGTCAACGACGATCCCCTACCTGGCGCGCCAGCTGTCGGTGTTTTAGACCGGCAAACCTACCAAGGGGGTACCCGAGGTAGTAGATTGTGCGGTGGGGATCGTGATCGGGAGACCGAGAACTCGAAGGTCTGCGCGAGGACACGGGACACAAGATTTATACAGGTTCGGGTCGCCAAGGCGGCGAGCCCTACACGCCCTGCGCTTGGTGTTGTCCCCGGAAGGATTGGGATGTGCGGCTAGGTACCCGGCCCTCCTTTATATAGTACAGGGGGCGGGTTCCTAGTCGGTTACAAGGCAGGCGTCCTAGTAGGAGTACACAGAGCGAGTCCTAGTAGGAGTACAGGGGAATTCTACCAGGAGTCCGTCTTCTACTATTCTCCCTTCCTTGCATGAGTACCCGGGGAGTATGCCCGACACCGGGTTTTCATACGGACCTTCTTCCCGTGGCGCTCGCTGACTCTCAGAGCGCGCTCTGCGGCCTTGGTGGAGAGCCCCCCGCGTGCGGTGGTCTGAAAATTAAGTGAATCACAATTCATTTGCACCAAGTGCTGACGAAAATTAAGTGAATTCAGTTATGCCAGTTTAAGTGTGAAGATTTAACAACACATATATAGACAGTGAGTACTCCAACTAAAAAAGATTTAAAGAATCCAGTCAAAATTAAAATATATGCCATATATAGTCACCGAGTAGTTCAACTAAAATGATTTAAAGATATGCTATAATATAACTATAATAATTTCCTGAACGAGTAACTAAAGATCCCACTCATTAGACTAATGTCTCCCTTGCACACATTGAGTATATGTGAGGCATGCCCCACTACGACCAATGTGCCTATGCAAGGGACGTCTACACATGTGAGATATGCGCATCACAAGTATCTCGAAATCATGTGAAAGTATCAGAGCGTGTTATTGGAGGTAAACAAGGAGGTTTCGTGCAATTGTGCAATTTTCGTAGCATTTTTACCTATTATCTTAAATTTTTGATGATTTAATAAAGAATAAATGTGAAAATTACCAAACCATGATAGAAAAATATAAAAACTTGCAAGGAGACACCAATTTGGTGTGGAGTCATGCAAAAATAATATTCAATTCATTATACCAAAGTGGCGGTGCACGGTGCTACAATGGAATACATGCCCCACTATGACCAATGTGCCTATGCAAGGGACGTCTCCACATGTGAGATATGTGCATCACAAGTATCTCGAAATCATGAGAAACTATCATTGAGCGTGTTATTGGAGGTAAGCAAGGAGGTGTTGACGAAAAAAATATAAAGAAATAGAAGCAATTGATGTTTTAAAAAAGAACAAAGTCAAAAAAAATCTGAGCCCCATAGGAATCGAACCAGCGACCCATGGGTTCCAGTAAATGGGCCTTACCACTGCGCTACTCGAGAATGTTCGTTCAATAATCGAAATAGTTTTATATGATTCGAGTAAATGACGCTTCGGCGGCAACGCGGGAGGAATTGCGCCAAAACTTTTCGGCACAATTCTTTCACGAAAAAAAGGCGGACTTATTTACATGCCTCCCCCACAACTCGTCAAACCTCCCCACTTCCTATTCCCATCTATTCGACACCTCCCCTGGAACCACAGCAGCCGCCGCCGCCACAGCACCCATCGCCGACGACGAGGTGCTCCCTCACCCCAGGTTCGTAGTTTCCAGGCCGCGATGCCTCAACCTAACCCTCTCTCTCAATGCCCCACCTACCTAAATCTTCCCATCAACCACTCAGTCACATCAACGAAACCCTAACCACAGCCGCTGGCGACGAGTAGCTCCGTCAATAACCCGATTTGAATTCACGCCGCCCCCCAATCCCTCTCTCTCACGTACATTTCTCTGCCCATGCACCTCCTTTTGTTCCCCGACCTAACCCAAAGCTCATCTGCAGGTTTTCAATGGTGGCAACAAGGGGGCAAAAGAGGAACGGGCCTGCAGGTTTGTCAAAAAATTCAACTATATTTCTGAGAGTAGATCTACAATTTTGATGTTGTCGTATATGTATGTCAATTTGAAATGTATTTTTTTGATTCATGAGACCATTATCATGTCACGGTTTGGTACTGTAATATTGCTTGATTTTTTGTTGATAGGAAGATTGTAGTTCACTCCATTCTATATTCATAGTTACTTATGTAGTTATATCAGTTTCTGATTCACTGTAATACCCTAGGGTTTTCTGATCTAGGAGTCCACACATAGTTGTAGGTCTTATCTCATATCTTAGACCTCTTATCTATCTTTCATGTAGTTTTGTTAACTCTAACCTATTAGTTCAAGCCTTTTAAAAATTCTAATACACCCAATTTCTTGTCCTTGAAAGAACCTACGATAACTGATTATGAGCGATGCCGAGATAGACGCGTGGCGGAAAATCAAAAGATGCTTGAAGAGCTTGGATTGAATACCTTAGCTTCTGAAATTATTACATCCTTGCCTCAACCTGCACAAAAGAAGGGGAAAAATCAGCAAACAAGGGAACTGATAACGAAGATTCATCATCATCGGAGTATCTCCTTGATGAGGATGATCAAGGAGATAATACTGATGATGAAGACATTGAATCTAATGAGCAGCCACAACTTAAGGTGCTTCTTCTATCTTCACAGTAGTGAATGGGGCATACTTGGAACATACAACTTGTTTACTACATTGTATTCATTATTAATATATAATCTAGGATTAAATGTTTCTACTCTGAAGTATGCTTTAGGACTTAGATTGCATTGGAATTAAATGTTTACTATATGGTACTTATTATTAATATAGTTGATTGCAATTTACTGTTTCCGATCTGCATTTTGACCTCCGATTTATATGAAAATTCTTTCAAACTAAGATGATGTTGAATATATGGTTTTCATTATTAATGCACATGACTTACATGAGCTTTTTCCCCACAACTTCTCCAACTGCATAGTCGCAAAATCATCTCTCCAAAGATCAAGAAATCTGTTGGCAGAATGGCTCCTGGAGTTAGGAACAGTAAGAGAGTGAGGGCATCAACTCAGTCAGATGTCCAGCCTTCCGAATCTGAAACAAGAGCATCCAAAAGGCTTCTTATTCAGGATCCTACAGCCCCTTATGATGACAATCTAGCTGCAGAGGAATCCAATGGACCAGCTGTTGATGAGAACACACCATCAGAGTATGGCAGTGTATCAGCTGGTCATGACAATGCAACTTTTGAGGCACACATTGCAGCTGCTAACGATGACAACACACTAGCTGAAGGCAAGCTCTTTTTTCATGCAGTTTTGACATCTATTTAGTTGATTTTGCATCAATAAAATAAAAAAACTGAATCTAAATTCTATGATGTAGGTCCTCCACAGCGAGCTCCTAGGAGGCCCAGACCACCTACTGTTGGAAAGCAGCTAGATAGGATGACCAAAGCTATGGGAAGGAGATTGCCCATAGTTGTTCAGGAAGGAAAAAAAGACCTCAAGATCCTGTTCAAGCTGCCAAATTAGCTTCAGAGGCTGGCGTCATCATTCGGGAAAGTATTCTTGTCCTCCCACATTGGAAAGATTACAAGAAAGACGACGTACACTACAAAGCCTTTGAGGGACAGCTAGTTGTAAGTGCATTACTGTAGCCATATGAAACTATTGTTCATTAAGCTTATTTGACTAACTAAATATCCAACTATCATATGCGTAGGGTCGTTTGGCCATTAACACAAATCATGCCCCAACAAGGGAAGCTATGACTGATCTGATGCGTGTTGCGATAAAGAACCAACGCTATCGACTCAAGAAGAGATACTTCAATGGTGTTGCTGCAAATCAGATTCGTACAACTTACATGACTGATCTCGAATGGAGGGCAGTTGTTGCAAGGTGGTCAGATCCAAAGAACATGGTATGGGCATCAATTCATACATTCACTATCAGTTTACAAAGTCCCTTATTTTAAATCGGTGGTATCAACTAACATGTTCATCCTCTTTTAGCAAACATGTGAGAAGAACAAGGAAAACCACATTAAAGTCAAGTATCATCAGGCTACGGGTTCTCGCTACTATGTGGCACACTTACATGCATACGTAAGTAAAACATTACCTTATTCACTTCCCTGCACATTTGGACTCAACTAATTATTTTCCCTTTCATCTGTGCCTACTTTGCTGTCATTTTTCCATTACACAGAAACAAACAAGAATCCTTGATGAACCAAGCCTAGATCAGTCTGCAGAAGTAGACGCAGTGGAAGCCTTCCAGACGTGCCACACTAGCTCCAAATGTGGCCTAAGTGACCCTGCAAGAGAGGCACTTGTAAGTGCACAGATTATATGCCTACTAGTTGCCATTTCACATAAATCATGTGTAGACTTTATGCATACATAGTAGTAGGTTTTCAATAATTTGGTTTTTTTACTTGCCTCTACTTTATTGCATTTATTAAACATTATCATGTTACTCTTCATCAAATACTTGTAACTCTTTTACCTTGATAATATTTCAGTCCCAAATGGAAGCTTTGAGGACTGAACCTGTTTCTGAAGGTGAGATGCCAGCATCAAGTGTGCAAGTCGTGTCGAAGGTGCTCTCTCAGAACAGCTCCAACTTATTCCTGAAGAATGTTGGCTTCCAAACACCGCCATCCTCCAAGTCGGTATCATCAAATGAAAGTCGGCTTAGGGAGCAACTTGCGGTACCGAAGCGACGGCAACTGTTCAAGGTGAACTGGATGACCTCGGGAAGAAAATTCAAGATGCGAGAGGAAGACCGGGCAAGGACACGAAGGAGGCTGGAGGAGTACAAGAAGCTTACAGAAAAGAACATCAAGGAGATGGCGGAGACCAATTTGCTCCTCAAGAAGCTCTTCTTCCTCCAAGGAAATGCTTCATCATCGGTTTCAACATAGCTGATGCTCAGCTTTCCTTTCTATTTTTTGTCACTTTGCCTATCTAGTAACTTGGTCGTGTGTGCAACTTTTTATGATACTTGGTACCGTTTCAACAACATATTTACTGAATTTGCAATGTCTAGTGGTGTGCATCTGTTGTATATGCACACTAGAATACTTGATGCAAACCTAATGGAATTGTGTGCCCATTATAGTATCAATTGCAAATT
Source organism: Cenchrus americanus (assembly GCA_947561735.1). NCBI lineage: Eukaryota > Viridiplantae > Streptophyta > Magnoliopsida > Poales > Poaceae > Cenchrus > Cenchrus americanus. Next base: position 1,577,629 of record OX387240.1, on the reverse strand, counting down.
CCTATTATATTATTATTTCCAAACCTGTGACCAAATGCATGGTGTATCTGTGACCAAACTACTTTCGAATCTGTGACCAAAAGATGTTATATTTGTGACCAAAGTGCTGGCAAATCGGTGACCATATTATATCAAACCGTGACAATGCCAAATACCAATCTGTGACGATTTAAACATTACATCTATAACGGTTGCAAGATGATGATCTCAGCAGCCACGTCATTGATGATGTCACAACCTCGTCATCTGCTAGCGTGGCATACGGCAGCCTATGACAACACAAGACTACATTTGTGACGAAACCGGAAGATCACACTACTGCAACGACGCCATCCGTTATCCAGGCGAACAGAAGATTGTGACGAAAAAGTATCGTCACAAAATGCATTAACGGCGTTAACGACGACGTCAGTTAGCCAGGCAGACGTGAAATTATGACGAAAACAGGGTATAATCTATGACAAAAAACATTCGTCATAGAATGAATTCAAATCCATGACGACACAAAATTCGTCACAGATTGGAGACAGATCTATTACGAAAAAACCAATTTCGTCACCGATGATCAAATGTGACGCCACCATAGTGACCAAACCAAAATTGTCACAAAAACGTCACAAAAGACTAATTGTGACCATTCTGGCGTCTTCAATGACGATAATGCAACGTCATTGATGACAACATCCCTACTAGTGTAACCACACACAAAAATCAGTTTCCTCCGGCCTCCACCAAGCTTGAATTGAAGCCCAAATTAAGCTTTTTCCGCTGAATGTGAACCGAGATGCAAGATCAAGCATTGTGAAACCAGACTTGAACTTCCTACCGTTGATCATCTTCTCTAGACCTGAACATTTAGCGGGTTGGGCCGGACCAAAAAAACCCGGTTATTACGGGCTGAGAAAATCCTACCCATGACCGTCCCACTGGGCGCGTCAGGCCTCAATTTTCGGGCCAGGCTCAGGCCGGGCCCGGGCGGGTCGCCTGCGCATTTTATAGTTTATAATAGGTAAAAACAACATTTTGGGTCGGGCTCGGGCCAATATTTTATTCGCGGGCCGCAATATTTGTGCCCACACCCACCCAATAAAGTCCGTGGGCGGGTCGGGTCGGGCCGTACCAAAAATGCTCAGGTATAATCTTCTACACAAACCACTCGTGTAGATACAGTAATGGGGGAGAATGGAGACGAGGGGCCAGCTTCGAGCATGGGGAACACAAATAGATTAGATTGTGGACCCGCGGGTGGAGGACGAAGATTTTTTTAAATTACACGATACAACACGCACGCACACTCACCCCTAAGAATACACGTACGCAAACCCTACCCCTATGAGCACCTCTGAAGGACTGAGCAACGACAGATATGGAGATTCCGAAGTCACCATTGGCGTCTCGTCATCGACGGGAATGTCGCTTACCACTTAACGCATAACGCCGGTTAATCCTGGAAAATCTAGAAAAAGGTGCGAGCACCGGGATTTGAACCCTGGTGGGTAGCGTCCCACTGGAGTACTGAACCATCCTACCATTGGACTACAAGCCCATTCGTGGAGGACGGAGAAATTAGATGGCCCGGCTTATGGAGGAGAGCGAATTGTTTGGCCTCCACGTTTGTGGAGATATTGATGGAAAATTGAGGACACGCGTAGGAAAGCTACAGCCGTGCGATGGTGTAAACTCGATCGCCGTCGGATCGGACACATGCGGCCCTCTTTCGCAAGGATAACACCTTGACTCGGTCATTTTCTGTCTTGATCGACGACGACTGTCATTTTCTGCTTAATTGGCTTCAAGCACTCGCGCTCGCCCAACTGACAGCTAATGGCTGACGCTCGTGCAGGCCTCGTCACTAGCGGCCGACGTGGTGACTGCTTGGTGCCTTGACAGTGGCGAATCTATACAGTCCCTAGGGGTGTGTTGACACCCAAAATTGGCAAAGGCCGACTCTGGCCAGGCAGGCCGGTTAGACCGGGTCCCAGGGGCGGTCTAACCGGGTAGCCTGTGGCCGGTCTGGCACAAAGGGGCCAGGCGGTCTAACCGCCCCCGGGGGCGGTCTAACCGGGGTGTCCCGATTTCGGGTAGAATTAGGAGTTTGGCTTGATTCCGAGTTGTAAATTGCTGTTTCCTGGGCAAGACCTCCCACCCTATAAATATAAAGGGTCGTGGCCGATTGAGACCTATCACCCAATCGAACATATCAATTTTACCTTTTTATCTCCAACCCTACTTTTCCAACCCCTTTGCTTCCTTCATCATCTCTACGGCGATTTAGGGCATTCTAAGTGGCCTGCCGACCTTAGAACAACCCTAGGCGCGTTGTCCCTGACGGGGTCCCTCCCGGGGCAGCGATCTTAGGTTTTCGGCGACGTTCCTGTCCAGGGTGGTTAGACCGACCCGTGCTGGGAACCTCGACGAGGTGATATTATACCTAGGCCGACATTTGTAAACAAGAATCTTGATCCTATGTTTAAGCTTGAGTTAATAAAGATTTTAAAAGAATATGTTGATTGCTTTGCGTGGAATTACAATGAGATGCCTGGTTTAAGTCATGACTTGGTAGAACATAAATTACCTATTAAACCTGGTTTCAAGCCTTGTAAACATCCTCGTAGGAATTTTAATCCTGATATCTATGACCGAGTGAAAGAAGAAATCAATCGGTTGCTTGATGCTAAGTTTATTAGGCCTTGTCGGTATGCTGATTGGATCTCTAATATAGTGCCTGTTGAGGAAAAAGGAACAAAGAAACTTCGTGTTTGCATTGATTTTAAAGATCTTAATAAAGCAACTCCTAAGGATGAATATCCTATGCCTATAGCCGACTTTCTTGTTAATTCTGCATCTGGACATAAAGTACTTAGCTTTCTTGATGGTAATGTTGGTTACAATCAGATTTTTATGGCCAAAGAGGATATCTCCAAAACGGCTTTCATATGTCCAGGATTTGTAGGCTTGTTTGAGTGGGTAGTCATGACTTTTGGTTTAAAAAATGCTGGTGCTACTTATCAAAGGGCTATGAATTTGATTTTTCATGACTTGCTTGGTATTATCGTGGAAGTCTATATCGATGATATTGTTGTTAAATCGGCTAGCCTAGACTCTCATTTGGCCGATTTAAGACTTGCATTTGAAAAGATGCGTCGGTATGGTCTAAAGATGAATCCACTCAAATGTGCTTTTGGAGTGTCGGCTGGCAAGTTTTTGGGTTTTATTGTGGATGAGAAAGGTGTGGAGATTGATCCTAAAAAGATTGAATCAATTAAGAAGGTTCAGGCTCCTACTTCTAAAAAAGAGTTACAGAGATTCTTGGGCAAGGTTAATTACTTGAGGCGGTTCATTTGGAACTTGTTTGGGAAGGTTGATGCTTTTACTCCTTTGCTTCGGTTGAAAAGTGGAGTTGAATTCACTTGGGGGGCAAAACAGCAAGAAGCTTTTGATGAGATTAAAAGTTATTTGACTTCGCCGCCTGTTCTTCAAGCACCTAAGGGTGGTGTTCCCTTCCGACTTTATATTGCGGCAGAGCCAAGTGTGATTGGGGCTGTTTTGACTCAAGAGACCGATGGCAAGGAATATGTTGTTGCTTATGAGAGTAGAAGATTACTAGACGCCGAAACAAGGTACACTTTCATTGAGAAGCTTTGTCTATCTTTATATTATGCTTGTACCAAGTTAAGGCATTACTTGTTGTCTAGTACTTGTTATCTTGCATGCCAAACCAACATAGTTAAATACATGTTGCAAAAACCTATTCTTAGTGGTAGAGTCGGCAAGTGGGCTTATGCTCTTGTTGAATATGATTTGCGTTGTGAATCAATTGGTTCAATGAAAGGTCAAATAGTAGCTGACTTTATTGTTCAACATAGGATTGATAAACAAATTGATATAGATGTCGGTTATGTAACATTTACTCCATGGAAATTGCATTTTGATGGATCGGCTTGTAGAAGTGGTTGTGGTGTTGGAATTATTATTATATCCCCTAGTGGAGCTGTTTTTGAAGCCCTTAGCCGGTTGGATCATAAATGTACTAATAATCAAATTGAGTACGAAGCTCTCCTGTTTGGGTTGCAAATATTACATGATATGGGAGTAAAACATGTGGAAGCTTATGGTGATTCTTTCTTGGTGGTGCGACAAGTATCCAAGGTATGTCAATGTCTAAATGGTTCTTTAAATGCTTATCTTGATAAATGTCTAGACATTATATCTTGTATGGATGAATTTGTGATATACCATGTACCACGGGAGGAGAATCCTAAGGCTAATGCTCTGGCTCAGCAAGCATCTGGTTATAATGTTCAGAAAAGAAATTTTCAAGAAAGAAAACCGATGTCTGATGAAGCCGATGGTTATGTCCTGGAAGACCCGGTTCAACTGCCTCCACAGGCCGGTCAAACCGGGTACCCCGGTCAGACCGCCCCCTCGGGCCGGTCAAACCGCCCCTCGGGGGGCAACCCTGCTTCGGCCATTGTTTCTTCCAAAATTGTTGAGGACAAAGTGGGAGACTGGAGAACGCCTCTGGTTAAGTATTTACAGGATCCTAAAAGTGTGAGTGACAAAAAAGTCCGACGATGGGCACTTAAGTTTATTCTAGATGGGAATGAATTGTATCGTCGGACGGCGGATGATTTGCTTTTGAAGTGTTTAGGTCCTGATCAAGCGAGGCTAGCTATGGCGGAGTTACATGAAGGAATTTGTGATACTCATCAATCGGCTCCGAAGATGAAGTGGCTTCTTAGGCGGGCTTGCTTTTATTGGCCTACTATGATAGCTGATTGCTTTAGGTACTACAAGGGATGTGAAGAGTGTCAAAAGCATGGAGATGTTCAGTTGGTGCCTGCTGCGTTGTTGCATCCAATTATCAAGCCTTGGCCATTCAGAGGTTGGGGATTGGATTTCATTGGCAAGAAACATCCTCCATCAGTTAAAGGACATTGCTTCGTGATTGTGGCGACTGATTATTTTACTAAGTGGACTGAAGCAATTCCTCTCAAGAATATGACACACAAGAAGGTGATTGGGTTTATTACGGAGCATATTATACATAGGTTTGGCATCCCACAGACTTTAACCACGGATCAAGGTACTTCGTTTGTGGCTAAAGAGGTGCGTGATTTTGTTAAATCCTATGGTATTAGATTGCTTAATTCATCTCCATATTATGCTCAAGCTAATGGACAGGCCGAGTCTAGTAATAAAAATTTAGTTAAGCTCATTAAGAAGAAGATAGAAGATAATCCTAAAAGATGGCATGAAGTGTTATCTGAAGCTTTATGGGCTCATCGCATTTCTATGCATAGGGCTACTAAAGTTACTCCTTTTGAGCTTGTGTATGGTCAAGAGGTCGTTTTACCTGTTGAGGTGAATCTGGACGCTTATAGACTTGCAAAGCAAAATGATCTTGATGTTGATACTTATTATGCTTTGATGATGGATAATATTGATGAAGTGACTCACAAACGTTTGGAAGCTTTGGAAGCGATTGAGAAGGATAAAAGGCGAGTTGCTAGAGCTTATAATAAAAGGGTCAAAGCTAAGTCTTTTCAGGTAGGAGATTTGGTTTGGAAAACTATTTTGCCTATAGGATCTAAGAGCAACAAATTTGGTAAGTGGTCTCCGAGTTGGGAAGGGCCATACAAGATTGTGAGAGTTTGCTCTGGAAATTCTTATATGGTGGAATCATTGCAAGGACAACAGCTACCTAGGGCACTCAATGGAAGATATCTGAAGAAGTTTTATCCAAGCGTATGGCAGGATGCTTGAAGATTCATGGCCGGTTTCTATGAAAATCGCCCTTAGCATAAAAATGGCTGGCAACAGCTTTGTCGTCCTTAGAATTATTTTTTAGCACGCAAGCTTTACTAAAAAACAGGGGGGCATATGTTGACACCCAAAATTGGCAAAGGCCGACTCTGGCCAGGCAGGCCGGTTAGACCGGGTCCCAGGGGCGGTCTAACCGGGTAGCCAGTGGCCGGTCTGGCACAAAGGGGCCAGGCGGTCTAACCGCCCCCGGGGCGGTCTAACCGGGGTGTCCCAATTTCGGGTAGAATTAGGAGTTTGGCTTGATTCCGAGTTGTAAATTGTTGTTTCCTGGGCAAGACCTCCCACCCTATAAATATAAAGGGTCGTGGCCGATTGAGACCTATCACCCAATCGAACATATCAATTTTACTTTTTTATCTCCAACCCTACTTTTCCAACCCCTTTTCTTCCTTCTTCGTCTCTACGGCGATTTAGGGCGTTCTAAGTGGCCTGCCGACCTTAGAACAACCCTAGGCGCGTTGTCCCTGACGGGGTCCCTCCCGGGGCAGCGATCTTAGGTTTTCGGCGACGTTCCTGTCCAGGGCGGTTAGACCGGCCCGTGCTGGGAACCTCGACGAGGTGATATTCGATTACCGCTCGATCCAGCGCACTCATGTGTTCGACCAGAAAAAGCGTCAACAGGGTGCAAACGCAACCCCCCTCCGATTCACTCTAGCCTCGCCACTTTTCCTTGGTCCAATTCGGCATCACCGGCCGGCGCGCGCAGCGAGCTTGTTGAGTGCTCATCAGGAAGAGGCTAATCAGGAAAAGGGGTGACAGTTAGATTAACAAACAAGGATGCAATGTCTTCACGTGCCCATCGTGAACATGTTCCAGTCCCCGACCGCTCGCAATGTCGCTCGACTCACACTACCTACGTGTCCGGACGCGTGGCGTCGTCAGGCCGCGCAAGCCACCAAAGACGCGCGCGCGACGTCGACAGCCATGTCAGGATGTCCGTCGATGCCATGTAAGTTGGTCAGCCGACGCCACTCCGGACACATGTCGCGACTCCCGACACCTCTCCAGACACATGTCGCGACTCCCGACACCTCACTGGCAGCCAGCGAGCACGCCGACGATGCCTTGAGGCAACTTGTAAATGCTTGGATGAGCAGGGCCAAGCTGGCCTTGACGGAGAACACGGCCGCGATGTCCATGGCGTCGAGAAAGCTTAGCGACAGCAAGTGAGTAGAGTCTGGAATGCGAACGGTACGTCATTTAGCGCCCGCCCCGGAGGCCACGGAAGCCGTCAGGTCGGGAACGAGCGGCTGGATCCATCCTAGTACATGGGCAGAAAGAAAGCAGCTTGGCCCAGTTTACTTCTAGGCCCAAAAAATGATCGCGGGCACCGCCTGGGATGGTTGAGTTAATCTCACGATAGAACATGTAACTGAAAAGTGGAACTAAGTTCACTAGGTCACAAACTATTTGTGCTGGCAGGTAAAAAGGGTCTTTGCTAGCGGATGGAACGCCCGCCATCGACCTTGCGCCAGCACAAATCGTCTCAACGCTGGCGGTTGGGCCAACGCTAAAAACCCCTCAAAATAAATTAAAAAATTATTTTCAAGGAGGAACCCTACCAACCAGCCACCCACCCATCACCGTCATGTGACCTGCACCCTCACGTGAAATTACTTTACCACTATACCACACACTCATGTGCATTCATATCCAATTTTCATTCTACTCATATTATACCACACAGAGTGTAAATCATTTTTTAGACTCTAAACGAATTCAATTTAAAAACTTGTGTATTACAAATTTTCTAACTTTCCGAGATCTACAACTTTCATGTTGAGAGTTTTTTCCGTTTACGAAATTTGAATTTCATTGACAATATGATCAAATAAAAATATTGTAAACTACGAAGTTTCATAACTTCTCATGATCTGCAACTTTCATATTGAGAGTTTTTACATTTGAGGTCATTTGAAAAATTCAAATTTTCAAGTAACTGTGTGCATCTCTGCTGGCGGGCGACATAAGCCACCCGCCAGCAGAAATGAGATCATTTGTGCTGGCGGAGGGCTTATGTTGTCCGCCAACATTGTGCCTTCCCTGTTGGTAGGTGACTTATGTTGTCGTTAGCACTGGGCCTTCATTGTTAGCAGGTGCAGAGTCGACGCCCTTGTGCACCACTGTACTGGTCAGCACGCTAATTTCTATGTGCCAATACAAATTGTTTTTAGTGGTTCCTGAGTCCTAACCATGCACAAAAATCAGTTTCATCATGCCTCCACCAAGCTCGAATTGAAGCCCAAATTAAGCTTTTGACGCTGAATGTGAAGCGATATGCAAGATCAAGCATTGCGAAACTAGACCTGCACTTCCTACCGCTGATAATCTTCTCCTGCACAGACCACTTGTGTAGATCCAGTAATGGGGAAAAATGGAGATGAGGGGCCAGCTTCGAGCATGGGGGACACACAGAGATTAGATTGCGGACCGGATTGCGGACGCGCGGGTGGAGGACAGAGGATTTTTTTAAGAATTACACAGTACAATGCAGACGCTCACGACACACATACACTCACCCTTAAAATACACATACGCAAACTCTACCCGCACCTCTGAAGGACTGAGCACCGACAGATTTGGAGATTCCCAAAGTCACCATTGGCGTCTCGTCGTTTACGGGAACGTCGCTCATCACTTAACGCATAACGCCGGTAAATCATGGAAAATCTAGAAAAAGATGAGAGCACCGTCGGTGTTTTGGACCGGCAACCTACTACGGGGAGTACCCGAAGTAGATGAATGTGACTCGCCGAGATCGGTAACTCGAAGGAAGAGACACGTGGCACACAATTTAGACGGGTTCGGGCCGCGAGGTGCGTAATACCCTACGTCCCGTATGCCTGCGTAGCTCGGATTGATAGGGCACGATTACGGGATGGTGCAATAGTGCGCCGTGAGTTGAGATTGGATGAGGTGATCCCGAGATCGGTCCCCGCCCTCGCCTTATATAGTCCGGAGGCGGGGTTACAAGTCGGAGTAGGGAAGGAGTACTAGTCGAGTACGTCTAGGAGACCTCTACACGGTGCGGAACGTGTACGAGTCCTAACCGAGTACTACTCTGTGTTGTCCTTGTGCTCCACGCCTTCGAGTGCCGTGTAGCGCAAGCCGGGTAGTCCCAGGGGCCCACCGAGTAGTCGGTCCTGGTACCCACCGAGGTAGTGGGCCCAGGGAGGTCCATACGACAAGCCCCCGAGTACTTTGTAGTCGAGAAGGATAGCTTCAAGTAGTCTTGAAGGCCTTAACAAGTAGTCCTCAAGCGTCCCTGAGTGCTACAAGTCAAAAGTCCTCAAGAGTAGTCGAAGCATCCCGAGGCCGGAATGTACTCCGGTCGATGTTTGAGCAATCTTGAAGTCTTCTCGAGTAGTCCCAAGCGTCCTTGAAATCTGCCTTCGAAGGTCTTCAAAAATGCCTGCCTTGTCTTGAAGCCGGAGCCGTCAAGAAGATGCGATTTGCAGAACCGCCATCCACGTGGAGTAGCCCCCGAGCCTCGAGCCGCGGGCTCTGGCTGAGGATCTATCCGAAGTCTTGGCGAGAAAATCCCGAAAAATCCGGAGAGAAAAAACCGAAGGACACGTGGCACGGAGCCCCCGAGCCTTGAGTCGAGTACTTCCTCTCGAATTGAAGGGTCTTCTTGGAGAATGTGTCCTGAGATGCTCTTGAGACTAGCCGCGTCCCAGGTAGTCGAGTAGAAGTAGCCGAGCCCCCGAGATGAGGCGCGTCGACTAGTGGAATACGAAGAGTCACGCGCAGCTGCTGAGTCAGCCGCGCGTGGACTTATTCAGCCGCCCGTTACGGAGGTGTTTTGGCTTATAAATACAAGCCGAAACCCTTAGGGTTTTTCACCCAAGTGAGCCGCAGTCATTTCGCCACTTGAATCGTGAAGTAGATCCACTCCAGCGAGCACGGCCGCCGTAGTAGATCCGAGCGCATCGCCACCCGAAAGCTGTAGGGTAGCCCCCGAGCGGATGCGAGTGAAGACTCCCTGTTCTTGGAGGATGAAGCCGTCCCCGTCAAAGACGTCGAAAGCCGGCGGGAAGAAGAGGAGCCATGCGAGAGGGCTGCCGCCGCGGCCGACGCCGGAGCGCGCCGCCCACGTCTCCACCGCGCGCCGACCCAAGCCGCGAGTGGAAAAAATCGAAGGTGAAGACCGAAGACTTGCCGACCCCGTTGAACGGCGGGTTCATCGGGGAGAAGCGGATCGACATGTGGAGATCCGCCGCGGAGATCCCTATCCAATGGAGAAGGCACAAGACGAGATCCCGATGTTCTCGCGCTTCGTGGAGCGCGGTCTTGCGCTCCCGGCCGAGTGACTTCTTCAAGGGGCTACTCGAGGTACTATGGCATCGAGTACCTCAACTTGAACCCCAACGGTATCTTCCACACTTCCGTCTTCGTCCACTTCCGCGAAGCTTTCTTGGGAATCGGACCGCACCGGATTCTCTTCCGAAGTTTTTCCGCGTGAAGCCGCGCCCCGCGCCTCCAACCCCGCAGTAGTCGGAGGGGCCGGGATCCGGGCCGAGGGAGGATGCCGCGGAGCGTGCACGGCGTACAAGCTCGTGGACTCCAACACCGACCGGAAGACGAGGTGGTTCTACATCACGAACCACCATCCCGAGCTACCGAAGCCGAGCGGGCGGCGGCCCGAGGCACCAAGAGTGGTGGAACACGGAGCCCACCATGCGGGGAGGGGCTCCGGCTCCGGAGTTGCTAGCACGCATCAAGACTGCGGGATGCGGGACCGAGGGCCGAACACGTGGCCTTCGGCTTCATGAAGCGCCGGATCCGGCCCGCCGATGGCGAGGGATACGATGGGCTTCGAGTACACCGGCGACGACGACACGTCGCGGATGCGGGGGCGAGATTGAGGACAACGACATCATCGAGAGGTTGTCGAGGATCTTCAAGGACATGCGGAGTACACGGCGTGCCCCCGTCGAGGAGTACTCCGCCGCGCGCCCGCCCAACGAGGTAAGTAGCCGTACCCCCCCTCGTCGAGTAGTAGGCACTTGTAGCGAGTTGCCGACGCTTTTGTGTCTTTTCCGCGGATGATGTGAAGCGGTTTGTCTCCGAGCCGCGGCCCACCACCGAGCGGGATTGAGATCCCAACGGTGGAGAAGGTGAAGGAGCGCCGAGTAGTCGGAGACGACGACGATCCCGTCATCGTGGAGGATACCTCCGATGACGAAGAAGACGAGGAGACGCTGCAGGACCGCTTCCAGCTGCGGTCGAGGTTTAGCCGTCCAGGCTTGCCTCATGTACCTCTCATCCAAGACCCTCCGGCTAGCCTGGAGGCTAGCCTTGCTGCGCCGCCGAGGAAGCCGCGCAACCCCGCCAAGAAGCGGGTAGCAAAGAAGATGAAGGTCTCAGAGACCACGCCTCCAGAGGTAAGTCATCTTGAGCAAAGTAGTCGAGTACCCAGTGATCGAGTACGGTGCTGACGAGTAGTCGTCCTTGTGTGCGGGGAGAGGCCGCCGGCGAGCCGTGGAGGAAGGCGATGAGGGCATGTGGCCCACGGTGGGGGAACCGGGCCGGAAGCCGAAGTCCGGCCCCCCCACCGTCAAAGAACTTCGGCGCGGTGGAGCGCCGGCCCCCGCCCCGAAGGGAGCGAGTACCCGCGACCGCCGCCGCCGAAGAGGTGGAAGCCGCGAGGGGCGCGGAAAACCGCGCCGGCCGCCGCCGCCGTGGAGGAGGCGGTAGTCGAGAGGCGGAGGAAGAAACGCCCGCCGAGGGTGGACTGGTTGATATCGCCAGCATCCTCGGTGCTCCGGCCGTGACTATCGTCCGGTCGAACTTGTAAGTACCACGGCTTCATGAGTAGTACTCATTGTAGTAGTCGATTTTATCTGACGATCCTCTGTGGATACTTGCGCAGAAAATCCACGGACTTGAGCTGGGACGGAGAGGAGCCCACGGCGGCGAGGGGCGAAAAGGCCGCGCCGCCCGTCGAGGAGCCCGCTCCAGAAGCCCAAACCGCGACCGAGCCCCCGGTGTACCGCCGAAGCGCCGCCGCCGCAGGCGGTCGTAGTCGAAGGTTCGTACTCCTCCCGAAGCTATAGAGCCCCAAAAAGAGTAGTCGTAGATGCCGATGCGCGTGTTCCTTGGTGACGGGCGCCGAAGGAGGTGACATCCCGCGGGGGTGCCCATGCGGGGAGTTGACACCGAAAGCCCCGCAGGCCGCCGTAGGAGCCCCCGAGCTCATGCGGGAAACCGTCGAGAAGTCCGCCGAGGGGGAGGCGGCTACCACGTCGCCGGGGGTTGCCCCGGAGGTGGCGATCCGATCCCCCGAGATCCAAGACGCGGAGCCTATCCGCTCGGCGCCAATGACGGAGGCTACGCCGAGTAGCCGTGGCGGGATTGAGGGCGCTTGCCGACGATCTCGTCGAGCCGGCGGTGTTGGCGCGAAAGATCTGGAGGCGATGCGGCGAGCCGAACGATGGATGAAGGTACGTGGCCGTTGCCTCCCTAGTAGTCGCCCTTTGCGTTGAGTACTGCGCTTGACTTGAACTTGTCTTGTGCGGGACGTCGCGGAGCGATCCCGCGAGAAGTCGAATCTCTTGCAAGGCTACGGCGACACGCATCGCGAGCCGAAGCCTTGGAGGAGCAGCTCATGAAGTCGAGGAAGCACGCGGCCGCCATGCGGTCGAAGCTTGACGCCGCCTTCGCCAAGTACCACAACGATGTGATGGACTTGCAGGCGAAGAGCGACGAGCTGGTGCGGAAGAACAAAGGCCTCCGCAACAAGAATAAAGGTATGTCTCTTGACTTGTCGGGTACTTGTTGGGAGTCATCAAGCTCTGACCCGTTGTTGTGTTCGGCGTTGCGAGAACTCGAAAGCCGGTGGAGCGGGCCGAAAGGCTCGGAGGTCGGCATGAAGAATCTCTTCTACGGGAGCAAGAAGCCCGCCGGTACTTGAACTCGACTACAAGGAGGGCGGCCTTCGAGTGCGAGAAGCACATGGAGTTGCGAATTGCATCGATAGAGACCTCGTCAACTACTACAAATCTTTGCGAGAAGTTGAACGAAGATCGCGAGGCGCTCCGGCCCCGGGCGAAGGACCTTGAAGAGGTCGCCCTCCCGATCGCGAGGCTCCTGGTGCCGCACCCGGCGGCCCCAAGATCGCTCCGTTGGTGGATCGACTTCGGGAGGCGCCAAGCCGGCCGGCCGCCTACGTGAAGCACATGGCGAAGTCAATCCCGAAGCAGGTGCGGCCTTCATGAAGTCGTACTTCCCGAAGGCCCCGGTGGAGGTAGTCGCCGGCGGGGTAGCCGCCAACCGCTCGGATGAGCGATGCGCGAAGTTGCCGGAGCGAGATGGCTCCCATCGCGGAGCGGGTAGCCGATAAGTTGAATCTCCGGTAGCCCTGCATGGATGGCTAGTAGCCGTAGTTGTATAGGAAACAGTTGTAATAAACTTTTTCATATATCAATGAAATGTGATGTTCCATCAATGAGTACTCGTAACCGCGATCTCGAGTGCGGAGCGCCCATCGTGGAGTAGGTGCGAGTAGTAGTACTCGGCTTAGTAGTCCCGTCGCGGGGAGTAGACGAGAAAGAAGTTGATGAACAATCAAACTTTATTGCGAAGAAGTACACACGGGTGGCCGGGGCCGTAGTTACAAGGGGTCGCCCGGACCGAAGGCCGCTTACGGTGAGTAGTACCTGGAGCGGGTAGCCGCTTACAGTGAGTGATCCGTAGGTAGCCGTGTAGGCCGGATCGCGGATCCGTAGGTAGCCGTGCGGGGCTGGATCTTGGAGTGTGGTCTCTTGGTAGACCGCTGCTAGAGTCCTTGATGCTCATTGCAGCCCAGGGTCCGTAGGTAGCCGCACGGGCTGGACCTGGAGGAGAGTAGTCCGGAGACTTGAAGCCGGGACCGGAGGGTCGCTCGCGGCAAGGGGGTGTTGATGTAGTCGCGTGGACTTGAACCCGGAGTAGTCGTTTAGACTAGGCGTAGAATCGACGAGTTGGTCGACGTTCCACGAGTTGTTGACTTCTTCGCCTTCAAGTGTTTGGAGGCGGTAGGAGCCTGGCCCGGTCACCTTAGCCACGGTGAAGGGGCCTTCCCAGGGGGAGCTGAGCTTGTGAAGTCCTTCCGTGTTCTGGATACGGCGGAGGACAAGATCTCCAACGTTGAAAGAGCGTTCCTTGACGTTGCGATCGTGGTAGCGTCGGATACCCTCCAGGTACCTTGCTGATTGGACGAGGGCGGCACAGCGAGCTTCTTCGAGGCTGTCGATATCAACTCGTCTGCTGTCCTCTGAGACGCCTTCGTCGTAGTGCTCCACTGCTGGTGAGTTCCATATGACGTCGGCAGGGAGGATGGCTTCAGAGCCATAGACCGGGGAAGTAGGGGGGATTGCCCCCGTTGGCTTGGATGGTTGAGTCCGCGGCCCCCGCAGTGCGTTGGGTAGTTCCTTGATCCACTTGCCCCCTTTTAAGTTAGCGGCGTCGTGTAGCCGCTTCTTGAGGGCGTCGAGCACCATCCCATTGGCGCGCTCGACTTGTCCGTTGGCCGCGGATGGGCGACGGAGACGTATCCGATGTCAATCCCGCTTGTTCTCGCGGTATTCCCGGAAGCTGGTGGTTGTTGAAGTTGGACCCCGGTGTCCGTGATGATGCGGTGGGGGTAGCCGTAGCGGTGTACGAGTTCATCCGGGGAAGTCGAGTACTCTGTCGCCTTTGGGGCATGTGACCGGCTTGACCTCGATCCACTTGGTGAACTTGTCGATAGCCACCGGTACCTGTTGAATCCTCTCCGGCGCGGTTGGCGGTGGCCCAATCATGTCGAGCCCCCAGCAGGCAAAGGGCCAGGTTGGCGGTATGGTGACTAGCTTGTAGGCAGGGACGTGTTGTTGCTTGGCGAAGAACTGACATCCTTGGCACCTTCTGACGAGTTCTTCGGCATCGCCCAGGGCTGTGGGCCAGTAGAAGGCTCGCCGGAAGGCCTTGCTGACCAGCGTGCGGGAGGACGCGTGGTTGCCGCAGACACCCTTGTGGATCTCCTCCAAGATGTCCTTGCCTTCTTCGCGAGGGACGCACTTCATGAGTACTCCAGACGACGCGCCTCGCTTGTAAAGCTTGTCGCCGACGAGGACGTAAGACTTGGCGCGGCGGACGAGTTGTTCGGCCGCGTTCTTGTCGGAGGGGACCTTCGCTCGGCCGAGGTAGTCGATGAAGGGTTGCCTCCGGTCCACGTCGATCATCATGACCTCCTCGCCCAGTGGTTGGTGGGCCGGGGCGGTGGTCGGTGGCGCCGGCTCCGGGATGGATGGCGCGTGAAGCTCATGGACGAAGACGCCCGCGGGTACTTGGGCGCGGGTGGATCCGAGCTTCGAGAGGACGTCCGCCGCAACGTTGTTGTCGCGGACGATGTGATGGAACTCGAGACCATAGAATTTGTTCTCGAGCTTGCGGACTTCTAGGCGATGGCGTCCATGTTCTCCTTGTTGCGGTCCCGGGACTTGTTGACTTGGTTGATGACCACCGCGGAGTCGCCGTAGACTAGTAGCCGCTTGATGCCAAGTGAAGCCGCGAGGGCGGGCCCGTGTAGGAGAGCTTCGTACTCGGCTTCATTGTTCGAGACCTTCCGGAAGATGCGGGACGTACTTTAGTTGTTCGCCCGTTGGAGAGATCGGGGAGCACTCCCGCGCTCGCGCCCTCGAGGTTGAGTGAGCCGTCAAAGTACATCACCCAATGCTCCGGTCGCACGGTGGGAGCGGGTAGGCGGTTCTCCCGCCACTCTGCCATGAAGTCGACTAGAGCTTGCGACTTGATGGGCGTGCGTGGCTTGAAGTCGATGGTGAGGGCGCCGAGCTCGACGGCCCCATTTGGAGATCCTTCGGTGGCGTACGGGTTCCTCGGGATGTCGCCGAGCGGGTAGTCGGTGACGACGGAGACCGAGTACTCCCGGAAGTAGTGTCGTAGCTTCCGCGAGGTGATGAGTAGAGCGTACGAAGCACGCACGGCCGGTAGCGAGCCTTGGACTACGATAGAACCTCGCCGACGAAGTAGGCGGGGCGCCCGGACCGGGTAGGCGTGGCCGTCTTCCCCGCCGCTCGACAACGATGGCGATGCGACCACGTGAGTAGTCGCGGCAAGGTAGAGCGATGGCGCTCGCCCTTGTAGGGAGCCGTGAGGACCGGCGGCTTCGACGGGAAATCCTTGAGCCGGGCAAGGGCTTGGTCCGCCTCTGCGGTCCACACGAACTTCTCGTGGTGCTTGAGTAGTTTGAAGAAGGGGAGACCCCGTTCTCCTAGCTTCGAGATGAATGCGTTCAATGCCGCCATGCACCCCGTCGGCTTCGGACGTCCTTGATGCTCGTGGGAGCTTTCATGCCGGTGATGGCGGAGATCTTCTCGGGGTTGGCTTCGATGCCGCGGCGGGCGATGATGAAGCCGAGTAGTTTACCCGAAGGTACACCGAAGACGCACTTGTTCGGGTTGAGCTTCCGGCGGTACTCGCGTAGTGATGCGAAGGTCCGTTCGAGGTCGTCGATGAGGGTGCGGAGTCCCCGGTTTTGACAACCACGTCATCCACGTAGGCCTCGACGTTCTTGTTGAGTTGCCGCTTGAAGCGAGGCCTGGATGGCCCGTTGATAGGTGGCGCCGGCGTTCTTCGGCCCGAATGACATGGTCGTGTAGCGATGACGCGCCAAACGGGGTAATGAACGCGGTCTTCTCCTGGTCCTCTTCCTTGATTGCGATCCGGTGGTACCGGAGTAGCGATCGAGGAAGCGAGCGAGTCGCGGCCCCGCCGTGGAGTCGATGACTTGATCAATCCGCGGCAACCCGAAGGGGTCCTTGGGGGGCGTGCTTGTTGAGGTCGGTGTAGTCGACACACATCCTCCACTCGTTAGAGTTCTTCTTGCGGACGAGGACGGGGTTGGCGAGCCACTCGGGATGGAAGACTTCTCGATGAAGCCGGCGGCGAGTAGCTTGGCGAGCTCCTTCTTGATGGCGTCCCGTCCGTCGTCGGCGAAGCGTCGGAGGTGCGCTTGTCGCTTGGGGGTGGCCTTTGGGTCAACGTTGAGGCGGTGCTCGATCGGCTCCCCGGGCACTCCCGGCATGTCCGTCGGCTTCCACGCGAAGATGTCGCGGTTAGCCCGAAGGAAGGCGATGAGCGCGTCTTCCTATTTGGGGTCGAGGCCGGCCCCGATGGTGGTGGTCTTGGTGGGGTCGCCTGTTCGAGGTCGGCCGACTTGACGAGCACCTCCTCGGGTGGCCGAGGCTTGTTGGCGGCGTCGGACTTCTGCGGGATGTCGAGTTCGCTTGTGGCAAGCTTCTTCGACGCGGCGTAGACCTCCATCATTGGGGTGGGTACTTGATTTGTTGAAGCGATCACCACGGCCTCCCGCTATCGCGGTCGTGAGAGATCTTCAAGTCCCCTTGGAGGGAGAGTACGCCAGCTGGACTTGGCATTTTGAGTACCAAGTATGTGTAGTGGGGCACCGCCATGAACTTGGTGATGGCCGGTCTGCCGAGGATGGCATGGTAGGAAGTCTCGATATCCGCGACCTCGAACTTGATGTACTCGGTGCGGTAGTTGTCGCGAGACGCCCGAAGGTAGCGGCGGTACCACCGAGCCTAGTGGGATAGCCGCGTTGCACCGGGACGATGCCGTAGAAAGGCATGCTTGCTCTTGTCGAGCATGGGAGTGACGTCAAGGTTCATCTTCTTCAGAGTCTTGGTGAAGAGGACGTTGAGCCCGCTTCCGCCGTCGATGAGCACCTTGTTGAGCTTAGAGCCCGCCACTTGTTGGTTTCAGGACGAGAGGGAAACGTCCTGGTTCGGAGAAGCTGGTCCATTGGTCCGCGCGGGAGAAGGTGATGGGTGTCTCGACCACCACCGAGAGGGGTCATAACCGCCGGTTCAATGGACATCACTTCACGGCGAGTAGCCTTCGCTCCCGCCTGTCGGGTAGTCCGCCGAAGAGGACGTTGACGGTCTTCTCGGGTTCTTGGAAGTCGTCGCCGTCCTTCTTCTTGTTCTTCGATCGTGAGGGTGCGGTGGCTCCGGCGTATCCTTGAGTGCATGCCCGAGTGGTAGCACCGCTCGGTAGTGTGGTTGCCGTTCGGGTGCCACGGGCACTTCTCCTTCG
The DNA here is from genome assembly GCA_947561735.1 of Cenchrus americanus. NCBI lineage: Eukaryota > Viridiplantae > Streptophyta > Magnoliopsida > Poales > Poaceae > Cenchrus > Cenchrus americanus. The sequence goes on along the minus strand of OX387240.1, from coordinate 1,559,707 downwards.
GCGGGTCTTTGAACCCGCCGGAATTCTTCTTCGAGTTCCCTTTCGGAGGGCGCCGGATAGCCGCGACAGTGTTGTCTGGCTTGCGCTTGCGGTTGGAACCCGAGAAGTTGTTGTTGTTGTTGTTGTTGTTGCGGCCGCCTTGGTTTGGATTCTTTGCGCCGCCGCCGCCGCCCGTTCTCGCTTGGACTTGCCGCGGATGGCGTCGTACTTGGCGTTGGCCTTGTCCTCTTCATCCGCCCGGGGGACGTGATCATGTCCTTGAGGTGGGGAATGGACCGGGGGCGGCGTCGACCAAAGTCTTCGAAGGTGCGGCGATGGTAGAGGCCGTCTCGGAAGAGGTCGATGACCTCCTTGTCGGTGACGTCCACGACGGTAGCGCGCTTGTCGAAAAAGCGGCGCATGTACTTGCGGAGGGTCTCGCCTTGTTCTCGCTTGATCATGGCGAGGTCTATGCGAGTACCCGAACGGCCCATGGCGCCGCGAAGTTGCTTGTGAACTGTTCCTTCGGTGGGTCCCACTTGTCGATTGAGTGCTTGTCCGGCGACTCGAGCCACGTGAGTGGGGCTTGGTCCCGAGCGAAAAGGGAAGTAGAGCGCACTTGGTGTCGCCGTTGCCGCCGGCGTTCTCGATGGAGAGAGCGTAGCATCGGAGCCACCGGATAGGATCTGCTTCGCGTCGTACTTGGTGATCCCCAAAGGCTTGAACTTGTCGGGGAGGAGCGAGGTTGCGAGCGGGGTGAGAAAGCGGGGAAGCCGTCGCCTTCGGCGGCGGTCGTCGACTTCTTTTGCCGTAATTCCTCAATTCTCGGCGAGCATCGTACCCGCCCGAGAGGCGCCGGAGGCGTGGGCGTGCGCGTGGCCGCGGCCGCCGCGCGGCCGCCGCCGCCTCCAGCTTTCTTGTTTGCCCCGTGGTTGGAGCTGCCGCCGTCGGGGTCGTTGCCGCCGCCACCGGCCGGAGCACGGTGGGGGACGACTTCTCGGTTGCCGTTGTCTTGCCGTGAGGGTCCGCCGGCGGTGGAGCGTCGACGGTTTGGTTCAGCTGGGATGTCGCCCCGAGTACGGTTAGGACCGGGGTCAACACTGCGACTAGTAGCTTCGTTGTCGCGAGGCTTAGCTGGGAGAGGTTGGCTAACTCTCTTGTCGACCCGCATGAAGTAGGCTTCTTCAGCGAGCTTGGCGATGACCTCTCCAGCCGTATGCCCTGAGCCTGACGTGCGATCGTTGTGATCGACATGAGGCATTGCTCAGGAGTGGTGTGGACTCTGCTCTCAACTGCTTCGAGAGCTTCCGCAAGGTTGCGGATGGGAAGGTTGTCTCCGAGCCGCCGCATCGTTCGTTGCGCTTCTGTTACGTTCGCGCCGGCGTCCCCGTTGGCGTCGGTCTCGTCCGCGGGGGCATCGACGGACGGCTCGTACGCGGAGATGTCCTCCAAGTACTTGTCCGCGGCCGTGCCCGAGGTTCCGGGGGTGTCGCCGGCAGCCATGAAGACTTGACGATCGGGGGTACCCAAGCTTGGCTCGAAGGTGCCACCTCGGTTGGTGTGTTTGAGTCGGCCGGGCTAGTGGTGTTCCCTCCGGAACGGTAGCGAGTCGATGTAGGCGACGTAGCGTGAGTCCTCCTTTGTCGGCTCGGCGGGCTTGCGGTCCGGCCGCAGACGTATCTTCCGGCTGCGTCGATCTTATAACCGCCCCGCAGGCCGGCCCCGACAAGGGAAGCTCGGAGGAGTCATCTTCGGACTCGGGCTCCTCGGGGTCCGACCCGAAGTCGAACTCGTAGTCCGTGTTCGAGTAGAACTCGGAGAGAGGGGCTGGAGTCCGAGACGCGGCCGGGGACGGTGTCGGAGTCCGAGTTGTACTCGGTTACGGGCTCCTTGCCGGCCCGCATGGTGTAGAAGCCTCCGTGCGGGCCGGGCCGGGAACGCGAGGGCCACGCGCGGAGCGCCGGCGTGGAGAGGGGGCCGCTGCGATGGGCGAGGAGCCGGCTCGCATGCGATGGCCCATGGCGACGTCGGGTTCGAGTTGGAGACGGACTCGAGCTCGAAGTCGGCGTGGAGGTTGGAAAGCGAAATTTCGCCGAACTTGCGGCGAGCTTGCCCGTGACAACTTCGAGAAGCGTCACAAGGCCCTGTCCTCGAGTCGGGTTGCATGATCAAGCGGCGCTGGAAGGAGCCCGCGCCATCAGCAGTGCAGACCCAGGCGCCGAAGACGAAGGTGTCGCCGCGGTTGAAGGCGACGGTTGGCTTGATGTGAACGGAAGCCGTCGAGTTCGCCATGTGATCTCGAGCGAGAGCCCCTACCTGGCGCGCCGGCCCGTCGGTGTTTTGGACCGGCAACCTACTACGGGGAGTACCCGAAGTAGATGAATGTGACTCGCCGAGATCGGTAACTCGAAGGAAGAGACACGTGGCACACAATTTAGACGAGGTTCGGGCCGCGAGGTGCGTAATACCCTACGTCCCGTATGCCTGCGTAGCTACGGATTGATAGGGCACGATTACGGGATGGTGCAATAGTGCGCCGTGAGTTGAGATTGGATGAGGTGATCCCGAGATCGGTCCCCGCCTCGCCTTATATAGTCGGGAGGCGGGGTTACAAGTCGGAGTAGGGAAGGAGTACTAGTCGAGTACGTCTAGGAGACCTCTACACGGTGCGGAACGTGTACGAGTCCTAACCGAGTACTACTCCTGTGTTGTCCTTGTGCTCCACGCCTTCGGGTGCCGTGTAGCGCAAGCCGGTAGTCCCGTGGGGCCCACCGAGTAGTCGGTCCCGGTACCCACCGAGGTAGTGGGCCCGGGGAGGTCCATACGACGGCACCGAAATTTGAACCCTGGTGGGTAGCGTCCCACTGGACTGTCCTACCCCTACCATTGGATTACAAGTCCATTCGCGGAGGATGGAGAAATTAGATGGCCCGGCTTATGGAGGGGAGCGAATCGTTGGCCCGACTAATGGACGGAGAAATTAGATCGGACACATGCGGCCCTTATTCGCAAGGATAACACTTTGACATGGTAATTTTCTTCCTTGTCTGACGACGGTTGTCATCATAGGGCGGCGGCAAGCTCGCCGCCACTCCGTTTTCAGGCGCGGTCTGCTTAATTGGTTCAAGCACTCGCGGCAGACGTGGTGACTGTTTAGTGCCTTGGCAGTGGCGCATCTATATAGTCCCTGGGGTGCAATTGCCCCCATCCCCCTCACACACACAAATAATTAAAAATATATGTAAAATCCAAATTTTAGCCATATAAAAATTAAAATTTATGCACCTACAATGTAAATGCACCCCTTCGATTCCCTTTCGCCTCGCCACTGTGCCTTGATCCATGTGGGCATCACCGACCGACGCGCGCAGCGAGGTTGTTGAGTGCTCATCAGGAAGAGGGTTGACAGTTAGATTAACGAACAAGGGTGCAACGTCTTCAGGTGCCCATCGTGAACGTGTTCCAGTCCCCGACCGCTCGCAATGTCGCTCGACTCACACTACCTACGTGTCCGGACGCGTGGCGTCGTCAGGCCGCGCAAGCCACCAAAGACGCGCGCGCGACGTCGACAGCCATGTCAGGATGTCCGTCGATGCCATGTAAGTTGGTCAGCCGACGCCACTCCGGACACATGTCGCGACTCCCGACACCTCTCCAGACACATGTCGCGACTCCCGACACCTCACCGGCGGTCGGCGAGCACGGCCGAGTTAATCGGGAAGAGGGGTGACGCAGTTAGATTAACGAACAAGGGTGCAACGTCTTCAGGTGCCCATCGTGAACGTGTTCCAGTCCCCGACCGCTCGCGATGTCGCTCGACTCACACTACCGACGTGTATGGGCGCGTGGCGTTGTCAGGCCGCGCAGGCCACCAATGACGCGCGCGCGACGTCGACAGCCATGTCAGGATGTCTGTCGATGCCATGTAAGTCGGTCAGCCGACGCCACTTCGGACACATGTCGCGACTCCCGCCACCTCTCCAGACACATGTCATGACTCCCGACACCTCACCGGCGGCCCGGCGAGCACGGCGGCGGCCGCGATGTCCATGGCGTCGAGAAAGCTTAGCGACAGCAAGTGAGTAGAGTCTGGAATGCGAACGGTACGTCATTTAGCGTCCGCCCCGGAGGCCACGGAAGCCGTCAGGTCGGGAACGAGCGGCTGGATCCATCCTAGTACATGGGCAGAAAGAAAGCAGCTTGGCCCAGTTTACTTCTAGGCCCAAAAAATGATCGCGGGCACCGCCTGGGACGGTTGAGTTAATCTCACGATAGAACATGTAACTGAAAAGTGGAACTAAGTTCACTAGGTCCCAAACTATTTGTGCTGGCAGGTAAAAAGGTCTTTGCTAGCGGATGGAACGCCCGCCATCGACCTTGTGCCAGCACAAATCGTCTCAACGCTGGCGGTTGGGCCAACGCTAAAAACCCCTCAAAATAAATTAAAAAATTATTTTCAAGGAGAAACCCTACCAACCAGCCACCCACCCATCACCCTCATGTGACCTGCACCCTCGCGTGACAATTCCTTTACCACTACACCACACACTCATGTGCATTCATATCCAATTTTCATTCTATTCATGTTATACCACACAGAGTGTAAATCATTTTTTATGACTCTAAACGAATTCAATTTAAAAATTTGTGTACTACAAAGTTTTCTAACTTTCCGAGATCTACAACTTTCATGTTGAGAGTTTTTTCCATTTCAAGTCGTTTACCAAATTTGAATTTCATTGACAATATGATTTCAAATAAAAATATTGTAAACTACGAAGTTTCATAACTTCTCGTGGTCTACAACTTTCATATTGAGAGTTTTTACATTTGAGGTCATTTGAAAATTCAAATTTTCAAGTAACTGTGTGCATCTCTGCTGGCGGGCGACATAAGCCACCCGCCAGCAGAAATGTGATCATTTGTGTTGGCGGAGGGCTTATGTTGTCCGCCAACATTGTGCCTTCACTGTTGGTAGGTGACTTATGTTGTCGTTAGCACTGGGCCTTCATTGTTAGCAGGTGCAGAGTCGACACCCTTGTGCACCAGTGTACTGGTCAGCACGCTAATTTCTATGTGCCAATACAAATTGTTTTTTAGTGGTTCCTGAGTCCTAACCATGCACAAAAATCAGTTTCATCAGGCCTCCACCAAGCTCAAATTGAAGCCCAAATTAAGCTTTTGACGCTGAATGTGAAGCGATATGCAAGATCAAGCATTGCGAAACCAGACCTGCACTTCCTACCGCTGATAATCTTCTCCTGCACAGACCACTTGTGTAGATCCAGTAATGGGGAAAAATGGAGACGAGGGGCCAGCTTCGAGCATGGGGGGACACACAGAGATTAGATTGCGGACCGGATTGCGGACGCGCGGGTGGAGGACAGAGGATTTTTTTAAGAATTACACAGTACAATGCAGACGCTCACGACACACGTACACTCACCCTTAAAATACACATACGCAAAATCTATCCGCACCTCTGAAGGACTGGGCACCGACAGATTTGGAGATTCCCGAAGTCACCATTGGCGTCTCGTCGTTGACGGGAACGTCGCTCACCACTTAACGCATAACGCCGGTAAATCATGGAAAATCCAGAAAAAGATGAGAGCACCAAAATTTGAACCCTGGTGGGTAGCGTCCCACCGGACTGTCCTACCCCTACCATTGGATTACAAGTCCATTCGTGGAGGATGGAGAAATTAGATGGCCCGGCTTATGGAGGTGAGCGAATCGTTGGCCCGACTAATGGACGGAGAAATTAGATCGGACACATGCGGCCCTTATTCGCAAGGATAACACTTTGACATAGTCATTATCTTCCTTCTCTGACGACTGTTGTCATCAGAGGGCGGCGGCAGGCTCGCCGCCACTCCGTTTTCAGGCGCGGTCTGCTTAATTGGTTGAAGCACTCGCGGCAGACGTGGTGACTGTTTGGTGCCTTGGCAGTGGCGCATCTATATAGTCCTTGGGGTGCAAATGCCCCCCCCCCTCACACACACAAATAATTAAAAATATATGTAAAATCCAAATTTTAGCCATATAAAAATTAAATTTATGCACCTACAATGTAAATGCACCCCTCCAATTCCCTCTGGCCTCGCCACTGTGCCTTGGTCCATGTGGGCATCACCGACCGACGCGCGCAGCGAGGTTGTTGAGTGCTCATCAGGAAGAGGGATGACAGTTAGATTAACGAACAAGGGTGCAACATCTTGAGGTGCCCATCGTGAACGTGTTCCAGTCCCCGACCGCTCGCGATGTCGCTCGACTCACACTACGGACGTGTCTGGGCGCGTGGCGTCGTCAGGCCGCGCAGGCCACCAATGACACGCGTGCGACGTCGACAGCCATGTCAGGATGTCTGTCGATGCCATGTACTTCCTCCATCCCAAAATATTTGCACATGTTGACTTCCGCGTTTCACGTTTGACCATTTGTCTTATATAAAAAAAGTCATGAAAATATTATTTATTTTGCTATGACATGTTTACCATCATATATATTTTAAGTATATCATAATTGTTTTTACATTTTCACAAATTTTTTGATTAAGACAAATAGTCAAATGTAATATGTAGATTGAGGGTGTAAATATTTTGGGACAGAGGGTGTAAGTCTGTCAGCCGACGCCACTCCAGACACATGTCGCGACTCCCGACGCCGCTCCGGACACATGTCGCAACTCCCGACGCCTCACTTGCAGCCGGCGAGCACGCCGACGATGCCTTGAGGCAACTGGTAAAAGCTTGGACGAGTAGGGCCAGGCTGGCCTTGACGGCGAACACGATCACGCTGTCCATGGCGTCGAGAAAGCTTTAGCGACGGCGAGCGAGTAGAGACAAGAACGCGGACGGTACGTCCTTTAGCGTCCACCCCGGAGGCCACGGAAGCCGTCAGATCGGGAACAAGCGGCTGGATCCATCCTAGTACATGGGCTGAAAGAAAGCAGCTTGGCCCAGTTTACTCTTAGGCCCAGAAAATGATCGCAGGCACCGCCTGGGACGGTTGAGTTAATCTCTACCCCTAAAAACGCGTAAGGGCAACGCTCCACCCCGTGGTTCTCCCCCACCATCCCCACCTCCCGACGCCACCTGGAGGTTAGGCCTCCCCCTCCCCTCGCCGCTCGCGCCGCATGGAGCTCCGCCGTCTGGTTGTCCGCAGCTTTTGGTCGCTCAGCGCTCGATCTCCACCACTGCTCAGCCGCCGCAGCAGCTCCGCTCGTCGTCACCGTCCACCTAGAGAAGCTTTGCATCCTCCTGCGACTCCTGTTGTCGGGATCTAGAGAGACCAGAGAGAGGCAGAGGGAGCCGGAGAGCTGACCCGCGCCGGCCCGTGCTCCTCCAGTCGCCATGGAGGAAAAGGAGCCGCCGCCGGGTCCCTGCTCCCGCGCACCACTGCCGGGAGAGAGGCCCCTGCTCCTCCGCATCACTGCAATTGAGATGGAGACGAATTGAATCAAGGCGAAACGAATCGAGGAAGCAGGAAAGGGGCGGTAGTCCAGTCATCTGTGTCGCGGTGAGGAGGACTGGCGCAGCGAGGAGGCCACCGCCTCGGATCCGCGCGGGGGTGGAGAGGGGAGCCCTTCCTCTCCTCCGCCACGCCGCTCCTCCGTCGCGGGGCCCAGCGACGGCCATGGAGGAGGTGTTGGGGAGGTACACGCCGGTCGTCGGCTCCGGAGCGGTTGAGGAGACGAACGAGGCCGGACGATGAAGTGCTCGAGGAGGCGCGCCGCTCTCCTCCTATCTCCCTCGATCCAACACAAGGGAGCCGGCGGTCGAGCCACCCGGTGCCCGGACCGGCGGCCGATGCGTACACACGTGAGATTGCGGGAAGAGATAAGGATATTGTTGCGTTTGTAAAAACACCCCTTAGAAATAAAGTAATTCGACGCAAAAATATGTGTCTTGGCAATCTTACACAACACACCCCATGTATATCTTCACTTGCGATTCCATACGTTCCTTATATTTATGCGTATATAGCCTCGAAGTTTGTTCTCTTCATGGCGGAGTATTTGCTTGAGTCCGGTTATATGTGAGCTCCTAATATTCACAAATAATTTCTTAGTTCCTAAATCTTTAACCTTCATTGTTCTCATTTCAATTTCGAATATAGTGATTCTTTTAGAAAAATCATCTAAAATCATGCTCCATTAGTTAGTGAATTTGTTTTGTTGGACAATCAGACCAGCGATTTACTCTACACTCTTTTTCGTAAATCGAACGTCGAGTCAGACCAAAATTCATCATATATTGTTTTACAAGATTTACTTTTTATGAATAGCAATTGTTTCGTTCAAATTTTGTACGTCTGTAGCAACGCACGGGCTATATCCTAGTTCGGTGAAAAGTCAATTCTACATTTACGGACGCAACGCCGAGTTCACGGTCCTTCCCTAGACACGAAAAACGGTCGAAAACTTGAAATGCCTCCCTTAACTATCACAAACATACAATTTGCCTCTCTACCTTTGGTTATAAGCGGTTTTCAAAGGTGGTTTTGTTGTCATTAAATCTTGTAAATGCTTAATGAGGGTATTAAACCACAAAAAATATTCTAGAAATTATGAGAAAAATCCTAGAGATGGATGGATGTAAAAAATCTAAATAAAACATTGAAAACTTGTGAAAATGTCTATTAAATTCCTAAAATTTTGATTTAGCTCTACCAAAATGAAAAATACATAAAAAAGGGCAGGGGGATGCCCGGGTGGATAGCTGAGCTCGATCTCAGTCTGGCGACCCGGGTTCGAACCCCCGCGGTGGCCTCTCGTTAGCGTAGAGGGAGTCACCGGCCGGGTGTATCATAGAGAGAACCTGATACCTAGTGTTGTAGACGCAGGGGGCTACGCTAGCCCCTAGCCCCTATAAAATATATCAAAAGGTTAAAAGCATATACAAAAATATTTCAATAACATATCTCACATGAATGAAATGAAGCTAACATGAAAACATTCATATAAAATGCATAAATGTCATTCAACAATAATATATGTTACATTTATAAACATTGACTGCATTTACGATGCAATTAGAAAAAAATTATGATGTTTAATTTTTTTGATATATTTTCATTCGCTAGAGCTAAATTTAAAGTTTAAAAAATTTTATAGACATTGTCACTGATTTCCTGCTTATCATGTATAGCGTTTTCTCATAATTTATAAAAGCTTAGTGATATTTTTCGTAGTTTAGTAACCTCATTAAGTATTTACAAGATTTATTTTTAATTCAAATTCAAGTTACAAAACCATGAATTTGAAACAGAAGTTAGGGTGCTGATCAAATCACCTTTGAAAACCGCTTATAACCGGAGTAGTGAAGTAAATTTTACGGTTTAAAAAGTGAGGGAGGCAGTTCGCCCAGTTTTCGTGTATAGGGAGGAATTTTGGATCCGCGTTGTGTCCGAGGAGGTAAAGCAGACATTTTTCTTATTTTAATATCACTCCAACTTTGCACTTTTGGATACACACATCGGTTACCGTTTCCTTTGTTCAAAATTATACATATTTCAGAAAAAAAAAGCTGCAAGGGGTGCAAGTACAATCCATTTGATGGCTCAAATTGGTCATTACTCTAAATCGTACTCCAATTGCACAAGAAAGGCAGCAAACACGTCTTGTGTGTCTCACGCTGCGGTGGGCTTGTGGACCGAAGCATCGGTGAGGGAGAGGGCGATGGAGCACATCTGGGTGAGGTCCGTGACCTTGTCGACGATCTGCAGCTCGGTGCCGCCCTCTGTCCTGTGGCAGTTGCTCATGCACGTCTCGCCGTCCGACTTCGCCGCCGACAGCCACGAGCTGACGCCGGACTCGTCCTTGCCCCGCTCCACCGCCGCCTCAGACCGCTTCAGCGCGTCCACCGCCGCCTGGAACTTGGCCACGCACTCCTCCAGGCATTCGGGCGGCATCCCGCCGGGCATCCTCTCCAGGCCCTTCACGAACGCCACGGTCTCCGCGCCGCGCTGCGCCGCCAGCGACAGCGACAGCTCCGCGATCCCGGGCAGGCCGCCGTTCAAGGCCGCCGCCTTCATCTCCGGGTTCGCGGACGACAGGGCCTTCACGCAGAACTCCGGGTGCTTCGTGTGCTGCTGGCACGCCGCCTCCACGGTGGTCGTGGCGGCGGCGGCGGCGGTGCGCCGGAGGGAGGAGACCGAGACGGCGAGGAGGAGGACGAGGACACGAACGGAAGCGGCAGCCATGTTGTTGATCCGCGCTGAGCGATGAGATGATGGGAAAAGCCAAGCAGGAATCCTTGTTGTCTCGCGGAGCATTCCACGCTATTCGAGGTGTTCTCTTGTAGCGCGGCATGCATGCGGCCACAGGAGGTTCGCTGGCCGGATTCCACGGCGAGCCCGAGCGGTACGGACGAGAGGCACGGCGCGCGCGGTCAACGGAAACGGTTCCAACTTTTGACAGGCTAAATTTACTCTTCTTCTGTTGGTGAACTGTTAGGTTGGTAAGACCGGTTTGGCTTCAATTACATGAAGGTCTATATACAGCCGTGCGCGTGTCATGTGAGAGCTTTGGTTTCAAATTCCAGATTTTGGCCATTTACATGACCATTGTTGAAGTGAAGAAGCCCTACAAGTTTTGTAAGCCACGGTTTCGGCTGGCCGGTGATAGATGATTGGTGCTGATTTAGTGAGAGAAAAATATTATTATTTGTCTGGTGACGGTTGGTGCTGATTTGTTGTGAGAGAAAAAAAAACCATGTGATGCTAAATTAGTGTGAGAGGAAAATACTGATGGCTAGTGGCTGATAAGCTAGACGAACAAAGCAGCTAGATAAACAAGGCAGTTTGAAAGAACAAAATTGGATATAGTTACCTCATCTTACCTCCAATCATATATCACTGACTTTTGAAACTTTTTAGATTTTTGTGTACATATATAGTTTGGGACCAGAGACGGATATGGCGGTGGGGCGGGTGGGGCTCAAGCCCCCCTACCGCTAGAAACTCCATTAAAAGATGAGGGGAGGAGGAGGAATAAGTTGAGGGGAAAATTGGGAGGAGGAGGAAGATGGGGGCTGGAGAAAGGAGAAGGTGATCGAGCCCCTCCAACCTTCCATTCCTGCTTCGTCACTGTTTGGGACATAAAAATAAACGTTGTTGCCTTCACATTTGAAGGAAGTTTGGGGGGAAATCACATCTATGCTATCATAGAACACAATGATCAAAGGCATGCATATGCATTGAAGATTGCACCTACATAGCATCAAGCATCTTTCACCCCGGAGGGACATCTGCCTTCTTGTATATTGTAATTTTTTTTTTACCTTTTGCCGGGTCCCGGCATATAAATCTCACCTTTATCAATGAAATAGTCACATTGTGGTGTTTGTTCGTTAAAAAAATTTATAACTTTCTCCTACGCTTGTTGATATCTAAAGGTCATGGGGCCCGTTTGAGACCAAAAGAGAAGAAAACGCCGCGGGTAAATCCCTTATGGATTGTTTATTGTCAAAGATGACGAGCTTTTATTTGTACTATTTCCTTGTCTTCTGGATTTCATAAATCCAGTTCTTTTTTCCATACAGTGAACAAGACAAGACACATCAAGAGTACATACATATGATACATGCCATTTACCGACATGAACAGCACACAGCACCGAAGTTACGACAAAAAAAAAGGGGGGGGGGGGGGGGGGGGGGGGTTTGATCAACCAGGTTCGCTCAGGAACTTCTTACTTATTTCATGATGACATTTATCGATCGACTTGCACGATCAAATAACACAACGCCAATGTTACAACATTGTATCTCCAGACGTATAGTATAGCGAGTTAATCTCAAGTAGTGGTGGTCGGCGCCGTCGACGGCGATGCGCCCCCGGCGCCCTTGCCGCCCTCCGGCGACACCAGCTTGGACAGCGCCTTCTCGCACCAGTTCGGGTGCGCCGTGAACTGGCACGTCTCCTTGACGTTGATCGTGGCGGCGGCGCCCCACACGGAGGCGGACACGGCGAGGACGACGACGAGGCCGCGAAGACAAGCAGCAGCACCAGGGCCAGCCATGTCGTCGATGGCGATCCTATCCCGTGCGAGCCTTGCAGCAATGGCGTGCGTGCGGCGGAGAGAATGGCTGAATCGTTCGTTTCACGGAGCAGGAGGCGGGTCCTCTCTCTTCGTCTCTCTTGTAGCGTCGTCTAGCGTGAGGCCGAGAGAATTCGCAGCGGCTTGCTTGCGTACGTGGCAGCTTGTGGAGGACGAGCCAAGCGTGCGGACGGCGTGTGCTTCTCACGAGGTCAACGAGATGTTCTTCCACTTTGGCCCTGTAATAATCTTGTTACTACATTGTTGGTGAATCATATTTACTGGTTGCATAATGTGGCAACAATCAGGTTCATCGTGCAATCGAATTGGGAGAGACCAGACTGTTCGTTTGGGCCATTGTTCGGGAGAAAAGATCTTTTCGCAGAAATGTTGATAAGCCAAACGAACAGGGCGTTGCGAGAGAGGAAACGTAAAAATTGCATAATAAAAAAGAAATGGATGAACCACAATTGAGTTTTGTACAATAAATTCACAGGTCATTTGACGCGGTACATACACTAGTGTCATCGTCGTCCTTCTGAAGCTGTTCCAACAACGATTCCATTGTACTTATATAGCTAGGCATGTAATGCTCTTTAATCATGTTCGGCGCGAGCCTTATTTTCCCATACAAATCTCTCGGCGTCTCGTAGATCTCGATGATCTCATTGCTGCTGGTACCCTCATCAGGATTTGAGTCCGGTGGAGCCAACGCAACCATGTGGATGATCCTCCCAGGAGGGAAAAGCTGGCGTGAATCGCTGGCAGAGATCGGTTCTTTCTGTTTATCGTTTCGGGCGCCATTCTGATTCAGAGCTTCATTTCCTTCGTTCGGTGGTGAGGATGGCTGCTGAGTGTCCAGTGCTCCACTGCTATCTGAATCTTTGTGTGATGTGAAGCCTGAACCAGCAGAACTGACACAGGTAACATCTTCTTTGTTAACTAGTGTCAGCCTTTCTTCAGAGGTAACAACTTGCTGCCCACTGCAGTCGATGCTGTGTCCATTTGCTGCAGACTGCATGACATCTGCTGCATCTTTGAGCAAAGGCTGCATGGCAAAAGGAAAAACTTCTCAAAGATCACAATTCTAATTCCAAATGAGAGAAAAGAAAAATATAGTCACCTCTGTTTATTTTTACAGATAGAAAAGCAACAGCATCACTTACTGATTTAATCAGAAAACTCAGCTCTTTCTGAGAATATTGGTTGGTAGGTTCAACTAAAGGTAATACTCACATTAGTTTGGCTGCCTTGGTGAAAGAAGGACCCAAGGAGCATCCAAGGAAACTTAGAAATAAGCAGAAATGCACTAGGCGGAAGTGAGAAATTCACGCTGGATATATTTTTTAATATTTGCATTGTCAATGGAAGGATGATCTCATTGGAACCAATATGCAAGAGCTACTAAATACTAGACATAAGAGTTGCAGGCCCACAGTTGCTAGTGGACTGGTGGCATTAGTAGTGATTGGGACGGCACACCAGAGAGATTCAGTGGATCTCAACTGCATACATCAAAAACCCTGGGTGATTAATCTGATACTTGTGCAGGACTGACTCAAGATGTGTCTTAAGCACCTTTATTTCAAAAAGGAAAAAAATAGAGGTATCATTGTGTTAATGACTGAGTTCCAGTAACCATAGCAGTCACAAAAGGTTCATGGGTAGAAGAAGCTGGAGATTTTGAGGGACTTTACCTCACAAATATTAGAATCATGATCAGCAATCTTCCCTGTTGAATGAGATACAGGCAGCATATGGGACTTGAAGAAGGCAACACGTTGACTAATATTGGCAAATAGACTATGGTGAAAGTGGTCCTGAACATCATCCAACTTTGATGATACCATTACCTACAGTACAGAAATAAGAGGTCCATTGTAAAGCTAAAACATATTGTGATCAGATGATCAGAACATGAGTAATGTATGTCTTGCCATTTTAAGAAAGTTCAGTGAGGAGTAATATGCAGTACTTAAAACTTGTACTCGTCAACTACTAAAGCAGTCTGTGTCAACTAAAGTACAGTTACATTTCATAAGCTGCAAAAAAAGAGTTGCCATCAGGGTACCTCAGATCGAAGGCTCTCAGTAGAAACTTTTGAAAATGCTGGCACAACATCATTTCTATTGACAAGAGAAGTGATGAAATCTTTGCCTGACTCCGCCAGCTCCCATGTCATGCAGGCAGCTAAATAACACAAAAGGTGCTTTAGAATTCTGGAAATCATTTCCTATGAAGGAAATATATTCAGTCACTTATCAGTACAGATAGCATAGATCTCACAGTCAAATGTAGTTTCATTAACACTGCAATCAGCGAAGACATTACACAAAAGTCTTTATTATGTCCTCTACTTTACAATCATGATCAAATGATGCAAATGCAGGAATAAATTTCCAGGAAATAGTTAGCATGGATGACAATCTTGTGTAGGGACTTACTTTACAACCATTAAAACAGAGGGAGTAATGAAAGGGACTGAAAGTGACCAACTAGCCAACTTGAAACACAAAAAAACACGGGGCATCACATCTGAATGCCAGACAAGATCTCCAAATGCCAGCACAGGGGTTTTGGAGTTAGGACTCCCAATAAAATGGAAAGAAAGAACTCTCACATCTATGTTCAATCAACAAAACCGAAAGTCTTCACATTTCACTTACGAGGAGCGAATGCCAAACAACTGCAGGATGAGAACTCATAATGCTCACGGAGAATATATGTCAGAATTGCTCCAATGCCAGCTCCCATTGAATGTCCAATGACCTAGTACAAAGAGTAGAAAGATACTGAGATCTAACCACATAAGCTTAAGTGGTACAAGCCCTAACCACATTATGAAGCACATTTATAAAGCTCTGCCGAATGCAATCCAACATAGGTAGAAAATTAACTAACCAATGCAAGCGCAAGTTTCCATCCTTTTCTCAGTCAGAACAAAGATGATATGAAATGCATAAGTATAAAGTGGTGCTACCTCTTTACAACAAGATGGCCTCGACATTAATAACTTGACTATTCATACAGTGTATCAATCACCACAGCTAGCAGTTGCAAATCAGCACTTTCAATGATAAGCAGGGTAGGTAAATAGAAGGACACATGCATTCAGATACAATAAACTGCAGCATGATGGACATCTACACATTTCATTCACACGCAAGGAATTAGTGACAATTACCTTTATTTGGTACCCAGGAAATTCTTGTATTTTGCTATGAAGATGCGGAATAGCTAGTCTTGCAATCCAACGAGCTCCAGCAAGCATCCCACAGTGTGCATATCCTAAAACTACATTGCTGATCTGCCCTTCACTTAGGATTATATGGTGAAAGGGTACTTCAGCAGCAGTTGCTGCAGTCAGGCGCTCTTTAGTGCTGATAGCACCCCGAATGAAGAGCAGAAAGCACTTGGTCCTTTTGTCACACACAAGTGCGAAAGAAGGCTGCATGAGCTGCATTGAGCAATGAACCAAGAATAAGACACTTTCTAACTACATATGTGACTGGACATAATTATGATTTATGATCTTAAGCACAAGTTAACGTCAGTGATACTTACTCACCCTCGACCTAGCTTTGTGAATCAGAATGTCTTCTTGTTTGTACCCACCAAACTTCAGAAATGCTGAAAAAGATTTCTTTGAAAAGAACATGCAAAGCTTCAAGTACTCAAGGAGGAAAGTTACTTCAGCATGCGCCTGATGTCCTTTGAGTTGACGGCAATCATTTCCACCATACTCATGCTGCAAATTACCCTGAAGTGGCACAGTCAAGTAAATAAGTTACCAAGTGTGTTTCTCCATTGCCTATGTGTAAAATATGTACAATAGAGCAATACAAAATCAAAGTGATAATATTATACAGAGTTGATCCACTTTCATCGAGCCTTGTATTACAGCCTCATTTTTAATGTAAGAAGATAATGCAGATGTAAGTCAACTTATTTAGCCGATTTTCAACCATGGATAAACAGTTTGTTTACTCCTTATGACACGAATGACATGGCATGGCAGGAAGACTTAGGGCTGAATACGTTGATCTTAATGTGGAAAGATCTTTAATTCGATAATATTCATGCAACCATAGCCAAAAAAAGAGATCCATTCAAAAGGCGAATAGATCTGTCAGGAAATGACTGAAGGTGTATCGTGCATCCCCAGCATGTGTGCTTCCATTTTATCTCAAACAGAACAGCACCATTTGATGTTATAATCACCATTCCGAACTTATATAACTCAGAAAACAGACAAATCAGATCTTATAGATCAAACTTCAAGTGCCAGGATCCTGGTGCTCAAGTTCTGAACTCGTCATTATGCTGGGGACACTGCAAGTGCCAGGATCCGGGTGCAGCAACCGTATCCACTATCCAGGCAAGCAACTGACAAATAATTCAAATAAAAAAAAACATATTACCCAAAAGTAAAGGAAACTCGAACCTGTCTTCCAAGTCAATGCAAGTCAAACCCGTAAAATAGTCATAAGCTCAGCCTTTACACAAACACTTTGAGCAAGTGGAGAAATGGCAACCAAGACTGTATCGAAGCAAACTAGCCGATAGCTTCAGCACCGGAGGCAGCATGACTGAATTTCACCAAATGCGGCAGCTAATCTGCGTAACTTTTTTGAGCTTGGTGATCACCCAGTTTTTGAAATCCGTTGGTTGATGAAATCACGCTTTGGTCCGATGAACAAACGAAAGCAGAGCGAAAGGAGAACCGAACCCGCGCACAAGAAAGCAGAGGGCACGACACGACGGTACGACCACACTCGGATAGGATACAGATTGAAACAAGGAGCCACCGAGCGAAACGGAGAAGGAAAGCCTCGGGTCACCTGACGCTTCATGTGGCGCTTGATCCCGAAGGCGAGGCCGTGCAGTCCCCACCGCCCGACGGTGAGCCCCCACGCGCGCCGCGCCGTGCGCGCGGCCACCGCGGCCGCCTCGCAGCAGGTCACGGGCTCCCTGTGCGGCCACGGCCCATCATCCTCGCTGTCGCCCCCCGCCCCCCTCCCCCGGGCTGCTGCCGCACCGGACCCGGACAGCAGCGGCGACGTCTCGTCGTCCTCCGCTCTCCCCCTCCCCCTACCGTCCTCCGTCGCCGTCGCCGGCCGCGGCCGGCAGGTCAGCAGCAGGCACAGCAGGAGCGCGCCGCCCGACGCGGCGCACGCCGCCGCGGCAGCAGCGACGACGGCGGGCATCGCGGGGTGGGGTGGGGAGCAGCCCAAGAGGACGGGGGGGGCGCCTCGGGGTTCGCGGCGAGCGAGCGGGTGCGGGCGGGGAGGATGCGGGAAGGATTTGGGCGAGGGCGAGGGCGAGGGCGATCGCGAGGGAGGGAGGGAGGCGTTGAAGTTGAAGCGCGGACGAAGAGGGGGAGAGAATGGCGAGAGGATGAGTGTGTCACGGTTTTATTTCGCAAGGGGGCGATTTGTAAAATCTGCAGACTTTGCTAGTGAGCCAGCTGGTACTGGTAAGGCTTGTTTTGTCAGCGATGGGGAAACAAATTCCATAGGTTTCCTGAGGGCACGGCTGCTTTGATTGGGGAGGTGAATATTGAACGTGTTTAATAGAACTAATAATGTGTTGATGGCAAAGGTTGCAAAAAAAAAAAAGTTGAAATGGACCGCTGCCGCTCGATGTGGTCCGGTCGTAATCATGCATGTATACTACACAATAGTCAGTGGATATGTTAATTTCTTTTTTTTTGGTTTCTAAAACAAATTTGTTGGAGTTCATACGGCTCCTTGCAAAAAAAAGCCTCGTTGACCTCAATCCAACGCCTGTTCGTCAGCTTTTATCACCACCCACCAAGAAGATTTTCTCTCAAAACAAATCACCATCAAAGAACTAAAAGAAGATTTTCTCTTAACAAATCAAGCACTACCATCACCAATGTACCACCAATAGCAACCGAACAGCTCGTAGCATTTGAAAAGCTAAGCACAGGTGGACATCTGGGACCAAAAACCGAGGGTTACGATTTACGAATTTGTTGTGTGAGTTGAAGTACCAAGCGCTGTATATCAACTAAACTCTTACCCATATGTTTTAGATTTTTTTTATTTAAATTCAACAGAAGAAGTAAAAAAATGCCAATTTTTTTTCTGCAGAACTATGTACCTTTTTTTAATCTACCAACCTATTTCAAACTCCTGCTTATTTGAACGTATTTTTTATTTATTTTATTTAACAATAACACGTGTAAACAGCTTTTGATTATGTTAAACTTTTTTTTTGTCAAAGAATAAGTCTTAGCATAATAATCAAGTTAAGAGCCATCCATGACCAAAAAACCTTTTTTTTAAAAAAAATAAGTCTCTCACGTGCTGCTATATTACAAAAAAAAAATCAGAACAAATGGTGCTTACACACAAAAAAAAAAAGCCTCCGAAGCGATTTCCAACCCCCAAAGAATTGTGAGGTGCCAAACCGCGCGCTCGTTTTGCGGAAACGACCTCGTGCAAGTCCGGAATCGGAACCCACGGGCTGGAACGAGCTCTGGATGGATGCTTATCGAGCTGGTTGGTGGGGTCCGGGAGGACAGACAGCGTGGCTCCTCACATGGTCAGATCGGGCAAATGAATGAATCACGGAGGGCAGCAGCAGCCAAAACAGGCCGCCGGGCGCAAATGATTAGCCACAGACAAAAAAAAAAAAACTCCCCCTCCCACATTCCTCCCCACTCACACTGAGACCGACCTGTGGGACCAGCATATGTGGGGCCAGGATGGCCGCCCGGTGGGGTAGCCTTCGTTGGGCCGCACGTTGCCGCCGGCCTGGCACATTGCTGAGGGGGGCCGCACCCCAACATGATCTATCGCGACCAGATGTTGTGGGCCTATTTGTAGTGGGCCGCACCCAACATGATTTTGGAACAGGTTTGATTTTGATTTTTTTTTGGGAAAATAAAACAGCTATGAACTTGAGACAGATTATGTATTGTGTTGCTTTTGCAGGGTAGCAAAAGGTGGGAGCTTGATCGATCTGCTACTGCTAGTAACACCGAGAGGTTGAATCTCGGATCGCATTCTGGCTGGGTCGTGAGGCCTCTACTCTCTCTGCAGTTGAAAGCCGACTACTGTGGGTTTCCTTTGGTGATTTGGTCCATTTGTCAACGAGTACGGCTGCTGGCTGAGACATTGCCGTCCGAGTCTCACGGCGCAAGCAAGCTTCAGCAACTCGTCAGCTGTTCTTTTACCGGAAAATGTAAATAGAACAAACTAGCCTCGATTGCGTCGGCAACTGGAAGCTGAAACGACCCCAAAAATGTAGTATGTCGTTATTTTTTGTGCCGGAGCATTTGTCTTCTCACTTCTGTTTGTTTTGAATGGAATTTGCTCTTGTTTTTTTTTTTTTTTTTGCCGACTCTGTGATTTTACTCTCTTAACTAGTATTTACAAGTCGGTGCGATTTTGCCTCTAGCCAGCAGTTTAAAACAGGAGCGAATACGCAAAGGCGGCACGAAGCAAAATCACGATGACTTGCGAATAAATGAATGCAAAATCACAAAGTTAGAAAAAAAAATGAAAGTACGACCACAGTTGCACTTCAAAGAAGAAGCGAACAGGCATCAGGCATCCTTTTTTTTCCTTTCTGTTTGGGGACGAAGAAATCCCAACAGAACAACCACCACACGCGGGGGGTAAGTTTGGAACCCCAAACTGCAAAACGCATTCGATCTGACGATGTGTGTGCAGTGCACCCACCAAACCAGGATTTAAATACCCGGGCCTTCACCACCACCGCCGCTGGATACTAGTAAGATACCACATCATGGGCGACGGCGAAGCCAAAACCACAAGGATACGATGGCTTTTTGCTCGGCAACCTACTAAACCCTTGGACGCAGCGCGGGCATCAGCGACAGGACTGCTGCTCATATGGTCAGCTCAACGGTTTGCTTTGCTAGCTCGAGATTAATAAATAAAAAAATTCTTTAAAAAAACAATTAAAAGGTCTCTGACGTGTGGGGTCGGTCCGCCCCTCGTCGCCTGCCTTTGCTTCTTCGTCCTCCGTCTCGATGCCCGTTCCGTTGCTCGCCCTTTTTTCTCCGTTTGGGAACCGTCGCCCCCCCGCAATCCCCGCAACCCATCGATCTCCCCGGCCACGGCCACGAACCCACCAGACGCGAAGCCTGTCATCTTCTCCTTGTCGATCACCACACCCCAACCGCCCCGAGTCGAGGACGGGACGCACGACCACCACCACCCGACCCGATCGATCCTTGCTGGGTCAGTCATGGTGGTCACCGCCACGCACGGCGCGGGTGCGTGACGTGCGCACGTGCACGTACGCGCGCGTTCGATCGCCCGCCCGCCCGCTATTTACTGCTGGCTTCACTGCTGGGAGCCTGGGAGTCGATCGATCGAGGAGGGGAGACTTGCTGGGCGGAGTCCTGCCGCGTGCATGGCCGCCGCCGCCATCGTCGCCGCCCGCCATTCGAGGATCGCCGTCTAGCTACTTCTTTGACTTTGACGCGGCCGCGCGCGCGCGTTCGGTTGGAGGCTAGAAGCGGATCGGTCGCGCAATGGCGGGCGCGGTAGGAGGCGCGGGGCGGGAGCGGGACGCCGCAGCCGCCGCCGCGGCATCGGCATCGGCGGCGGCGGCCAAGGCGCAGGCGGCGCGGGAGGTGTGCGCGGCGTCGGCGGCATTCGCGTCCTGCCCGCACCGCCGCCGCCGGTCCCCGCGCGGCAGCCGGCCGCACTTCGTCGACTGGTACCTCGTCCTCGCCGTGAGTGGTAGCGCGCGCGCGCGCGCCGCCGCCGGCAGGGAATTGAAATTTCTCTGCTGGCTGCTGCTGTCCATCTTTGCGTCCTCCATCCTATACGATTCACGGCGCGCCCCCCGGCGCGCGTACGTTAGTTACTCCCCTGATGAAGTAATGAACGCCTTTCGCGTGGCATTGGCGTGCAGGTCGGCGAGGCCGCGTCGGAGGACGCCGTGCGGCGGCGGTACCGGCAGCTCGGTAAGTCGCACGGCGGCGCCGCCGCCATGGCATTTGGAGAGGTCCATTTCTTCACGCGATCGCAGATGGATATCATTAACTAACAGCAATGCGTTTTTTTTGTTCTGTGATGCAGCGCTGCAGCTGCACCCGGACAAGAACAGGCACCCCAAGGCGGAGGTCGCGTTCAAGATCGTCTCCGAGGTGACGCTAGCCCCATTTCTAAATTCGTCGTGCATCGGGTCGGGTCGGGTCCTCTTCTCTCAATCCTCGTGACGCTTTCGCATCCTTTATTTCGAATCCCTCCCCGTCTTTCCGCTGCTGTACTGTACGTCTCGAGCCTGGCTACAGCATTTTAAAAAATCAAGCAAATTCAGATGCCTATGACTCCAACAGCAGCAGTTCATCAGTGAGCTGCTGTTGTCTGTTACGATCGATCCGATTCTCCTGGTAAAAACCGCGCAACAGTAATTCGACCGTGTTTGGATGCGTTGGGTTCCGATGGATCGGTTGATCTCCATACAGCTCATGCTCGGCGACTGGCGTTAATGGAGCCAGTCCTTCGCAGTGCCCGTGCCGCCAGGGCAGTACGTGGCATGGCGATGCCACCGGGCTCACGCACGCGCCCGTGTCAATTCTTTACCACCAGCATTTACTACCAGCAGCATGGAGATGGAGGGGGGTTATTTAATTATTACTAATTGATTCATCTGACGCGCCGCGCGTGTATCTCACGGTTTGGTTTGCATGCATGCACGCACGCAGGCGCACGCGTGCCTGACGGACAAGGCGCGCCGGCGGGCCTTCGACGCGGAGCGGCGCGCCGGCTTCTGCGCCGCGTGCCACGACCGCCACGCCACCGGGTCGTCGCCCGCCTCAGGCGGCGGCGGCGGCGGCGGCGGCGGCAGGCTCCGCGCCACGGCGGCCGACAAGCAGCAGGAGAGGACGGCGGCGGCCGCGTCCAGGAGCAAGCAGCCCCGCGCCGCGCACCAGGCGCTGCGGGAGGTGCAGAACCGGATGCGGGAGGAGTGCCGGGTCATCGACGGCTGCCTGCGGGCCAACAACGCCGCGCGCCGCCGCCAGTCGTTCCCGCTCTTCGACCCCTCCGACCGGCGCAGCTTCCCCGACTACCCGCACGTCCGCCCGCAGCAGCCGTTCGGCAGGGCGGAGTTCTGGCGCTTCGAGGAGCGTCTCGGGCGCGCGGACCAGAACCAGAGGTGGTGCGGAGGCGGCGGAGGCGAGTCGCCGGTGTACCAGGTCAGGTCGGCGGCGGCGGAGTGCACTGATAGAACCAAACGTGCATGGTGAACTTAGCTTCAGCATAAGCGCAGACTTTTATTCTTTCATTTTGTTTCCTTCTTTTCCATCTCCAAAAAAGAAGTGCTCAGATTTTACTTTGAGATACATTGTTTTTTCCTGGTACTTGTTTACAACAGAATTGCTGGACGTACATAAACTAATGCATTATTATGGTCAAAAATCTTAAATCCGGATTCATTTCGTTGAGATGTTTGAAAAACCTTTTGCCAAACCAAAACGGAAATCCCATTTGGTGCCGCCAAAAGCTAATCTCTTCCCGCAATAAGTAACTTTAAAATCGTAAAAGAAGTTCGGTTGTAAGTTTGGTCTTGTACATGTGTGTGTATTTATTATATATATAAAGCAAAATAAGATATAATTAATCTCTCGTGTGTGATATCTTGCTGATCGGCTATTATTCTTTTAGCAGAAATGAAATGTACCGACCCAATACTTTAATATTTTACCCGTCAAGTGAGAAAATACAAATAAACCGAAGGTTTGAGTTTACAGCAAAGTATTGGATCTGATTTACTACCAGTAGCCTATATATAAATAGGATACAAAAAACAGGCATACACTCTGACGAATGACAACAATTTATTGGCACAACTTTCTCAGGTGACCAAAACTTGTCCATTACACAAGAGTGAAGGCCCGTGAGTCATTTCCGATGCAAAAAATTTCAGTGCGCTCAAGTCATTTCTCCACAGCTCCTTTATGATCTGGAACTTTCAGAGTGCCAGCATCAACCAGCGGTTGCAGCTCAGGTTTTGCAAGATCCTTAACCTCAGAACTTGGAGATTCCAGGAAAGCTGCAACCACCTTAGAACTGCAATAACCAAATCGTCCAAAATATAAATCGTTAGTGAAATAAGATGTAGAGTTGTTGATGAATCACAAATCACAATCAATAATTGAAAAGTGGTGACATGTTCAGCATAATGACACAAGCATTTAGCCACATGAGTATTTGAAGCACTGAGTACATGGCATCATATCGACAAGCAAAAACATGGTACCTGTGTCCTTCAGCCCATATCTTGCACTTCCCTTTAAGAGCCTTTCTCCATAGTGTAACTGCAAACGCTGGACTGTCGATTATTATTCTTCTGATTACACGGCTGGAAAAGAAGTTCTCAAAGGCATGTTCACTATCTTCTGTCTTTGGCTGGGTTGCATCAGAAGCAATTGCATCATGCAATGTGTGGATCCTATCGGTGACACCCTCCAAAACATTGTCTTTTCCACCAACAGCAACCTTCAGGTTTGCAAACAGCACCACAAAATTCAAGTCAGAACAGCCAGGCAAGAAAAAAAAACAATCAGTAGTTTAATATGGAGATATTTTTTTTGAACGTATTTATATGGAGATATACAATAGTTGTTCCTGGTAGACTCATCACTTAAAAAAACTAGGAACACATCCTGGAGAATAGAATGTTGCTATGATTTTCTCCGCAATAGACAAATAATAAATAGCCATATTAAAAAGCAAGACCAAAATTTTGACTTCTACAAAAATTAAGATGGCATGAAAAAGAACAATAGTTGGTATAAAAATGGTTATCCTATGATTAGGCATTTCTTTAGTGGAGAGCTACCATAGATGAAGGATGATAAAGACAAACTTAATATGCATATCATGATGCCAAAGAGGGTAGCACTTAAATGCTTAGAAACAATCGATAGAGCGGATTTCATCATCTGTATGGAGCCATGGCATAGAATATCACCTCATATAATAATTCTTTGCCAAAATTAGATCGAAGTAATTCTCCAACATTTTCAATGCAAGATTGGACAAGAGCCTGCAAAGAATTATAAAAAATAAAATATTTAGTAAGCTAAAAATCAATCCTTCGGGTTCCAGAGTAAAATTCCACCCAGATAAAGGCAACAAGACAAAAATAAAATATTTAGTAAGCTAAAAATCTCCGAAGCAGCAGGGGTAACCAATATTATTCCTTAGGATACAAAACAATTACAAAACACCCTAAATAAAATGACACACTAGAATTACTGTACTTTTGATCACTGTAGTTAAATAGATATTAGCATCACCTCAGCAAGGTCACTTTTGATCAGCAATTCATGCCGCCTTTGTGATGGATCCTTTTTGCTCTCAGACACAATCTGACCATCGGGCTCTTTATCAGTCATAGCATCAACTTTATTTTCTGATATAACTTCAGTAGCACCATCCGATGCCTCACCCTGAACCAGAAACAGTAAATATTTACCATATGTTTCTCTTGGAACTGAGAATGTTAAGGCATAAAAGAGAAACTAACTTGCCTCTTTTGAACTAAGAGAAGGCACATTATAGCTCAGACAAGCCAGATCAGTTGGAGACAGATAACGTGAGCAAAGAGGGTGAAGTAGCTGCAGCAATGGTCGTCTCCCATTCTGTTCCAGCAAGGAGACCCATTAGTTAGTCTTACATGGTTTACAAAACATGAAACCATTCACATTCAGCCATAAGGAAAACTATTACCTTGTCAAAAATGAGTTCTTTCAAATGCTTTGACAGTTCTTGAATTACAATCTACCAGACCAAAAGAAAAGTATTAGTGCCGCCAATTTGAACAGTGATTCTCATAGAAAGAAATGTACAAGAATTAACCAACCTTAGAAACAAGCTTTGTGTCATCAACGATGGAAATAATGCTGATAAGGAACTGGAGGAAAAAATGAGATGCGTTAGTCTGAGGGTAATCCATATAATTTGCAAGGGCAAATTGACCTTTAATCTAGAAAAGGAAAGAACCGCATTAAAAATTACACAGTAAAACACAATATTTACCAATTTGAGAGCAAAGAGAATCATAAATACAGTCGTTACTCACAAGGCATCCAAAATCATTCAGAGCAAGCTTCATAATGTGGCCTTTCAAACTTTTAATAATCTTCTTTCTGTCCTGAAATCCATTGCCACATCAGTTTAGTCATGTTTATGAAGATAACCCTTACAGTAGAAAATAAATACACAGAAAGGAGTACGGAGTACAGTGTGGTGCATAAATCAATTTGCATATGAAATTTCCAAAATTAAAGCAGCAGCAGATGTTTGAGGCAAATGTTTAGAAAAATAAGTGCAGATGGTGATTGCCTTGGGACATAATAAGAACTTGTTTGGAAAAAGCTACTAACTACGGTACCTTTGCACTGCCATGTTTCAGGCAACTGATTGCTAGTTTTAATCCTTCCCTTGTCTGCATGATCCGAACGATAAGCGGCTCTGACAACCTTTTCTTCTTAGCTTTTGTTTTATTTGGTAGTTCAGTAGCAATTGATGGTTCATCTCCATCTATAATTGATGCTCCTTGAGTTAGAAGGGGGATAAGTTGACGAATCACGTCTGTGGCTGAGGTCTACAAAAAAAAACATGTATTCATTACAACCTGATAAACTGGAGTACAAGTTCCCAGAAATGGACAGTTAGCCTAAACATGTGCAGAACACAGCAGACAACGATTACCTTATCTGCAATTGTAAAGTACTCCAGTATAGCCGTGTGTACTATGGAATACTCAACAGTACCTTTCTCCAAGATTTTCTGAAGCCCAATAGTCATGTACTGCAGGACAGATGATTTCTGCAATCCAAGCTTGGAAATTGTCTCTAACAAACTGAAAAAAGGAGTTGAACTAGGGTTTACCACAAAAAGAATATTTAGAGAGAAATTAATTAGCTCTCATAAAGAATACAATTGCAATCGCTTCCCCTATACGTTGCAAAATTTAAGCTAATGCGGGGAAAAAGCTAGCTTATTACCACTGTTGAAAAGGTGTTAAGAAATAATAAAGAGCAAAGGAAAGTTAAAATAATACATGGCCAGGATTCAATGATGTATTGTATCAACCTGAAGGAACTTTGAACAGTCAGATCCTTGAATAGCTGAAGTTCAGTGGAGTACAGTTCCAATAACAACTGTCTTTTCTGAGGTTGTGTTGCCCGCTGATATGCATAGTCAACGACTGAAAGAGAGCACATATTATTAATCCAAGATATAGATTTATTTTAGTACTTAAATAGAACATAGGAACATGTGCATCCAAGTGACATACAAATATTTACTTTGCCTGTTCTATACATTTCACAAGAAAACGGTGATTTTCAAGCCATTCACTACAATAACATACACGTACCTGCAGCCCCTATGGTATGTGGAAGAAGTTTGGCAACATGGCCGTGAAGAGAAGAGATGAAACTGGCAAACTGCTTTTTAGTGGCTGCCAAAGCAAACAGGAGTTACATTAATGAAGTTAAGATATCAAACCATCATGCAAGATTTACTGAGTTAAAGCGAAATTTACCAAGTTCTACCAGCTTCTTTACAAGGAAAACGGCATATTTCTTGCGAGAAAGAGTGAGCAAATGAGGCTGCAATTCATCAAAAATAGCATCCCTCTCTGACTGTGAGCACCACTTTACACATGTCTGCGTAAAGAAATATGATCAACTGAATTAAAGCCAGGACACAAGCAAAGTCATAATAAAATACACAGCGGATTGCCACACGCTCCGCTTACTTGCAGGACACGTGCAGTAACATGGGATCCAGCAATATCCAAGTATTTCCCATCCATCTTCTGGATAGCCTGACTTACTAGCCTGGAAAGCAGCCAATTCTGTCAATGTTCGAGAACGAACACAAGATACGTGACTTTTGATCCTAAAGCTTACTTGGATCTCTCCTCTTTGCTCACGTCATGGCATCTCATCTTTTCCCATAGTTTCGCTAGTTCCTGCCAGTATTTAGGTGTAAACAAAGCAAAAGCGAATGTGAGATTGGCAAACGTATTAATATTTGATAATTAGTAGGATTATAGGGAAACATCTTCAGGTCTGGGTAAAAGTTGCCACACGATTGTTAAAAGCGTAGAACTTCCTCGTTAATATGTAACTATGTCAGTAGTGCCACCAGAGCATGACTACTGGACATACAACTACATAGTACGGGTCTAAGTGTGACTAGACACTACTCCGCTCCGCAAATGGACCGATCAATTAAAATGCAAGTTATGCTGCAGTTTGCAGCCAAGAAGCTGACTACTGATGCTGCAAAAAAATACAACACGTACACGGTACAGAATTAGCACCAGAGTACCTTCTCAAGGCTGTAATGCCGCTTCCTCTTCATCTTCCTGGCCTCCGACATCTCCTGATGTACAGTTCCAACGCGTCCAATTTTCAGCTCAAAAGCACAGAGAGGTAAACACAGCCTCGATCGAAGCCGGCGCTCCAACAACTCCGAACCACAAAACGGGGGGGTACCTTAGCAGCGAGGCGCTTCTCCTTGTGGGTGACGGGCGGCTTCCTCGCCTGCGCCTCGCCTGCGCCGCCATGGGCCGCGTAGCCGCCGCCGCCGGTGCCCGACTGCTTCTTCCGCTTGGCTCCGTCCCCTCCCACCTTAACCTGCGGCCGCGGCTTGGCCTTCCCCTCCGCGTGGTGGTCGCGCTTGCGCTTCCTCGGGCTCCCGAGATCGCTGCCGCCGCCGCCGCCGCCGCCGCCGCCGCCGCCGGCCATCGCGCGCGCCGCTCGTTGTTGCTACGGCGGTGCGGGGGTGACAGGGAGAGGGGGAGAGCGAAGAGAAGGGGGTTTTTTCCCAAACCCGATAGGGCCTAGGGTTTATACGAGCTCTCTCTCTCTCTCTGTCTCTCTCCCACTTGAGGGCCAGTGGGCCGATGCTGAGCTCCTGTATGTGAGTGAAGCCCGCTCAGTCTGTCAGTTTTGGCCCATGATGACGGTGCGCTTTGCCGCTGGAATGAATAAGGCCCATGCGGCGGGCACGAGGAGGAGATACTTCCAGACGGGTTTTTTTTTTTTGGTCGGGCCGAGCCCAGATCGCGCGCGGTCTGACTCTGACCAGTCAAAGCGCGGGAGGAGGAGGGCATTTGCGTCAATTCAGTTTGGGCGGGGGTGGGGGTGAATTGAGGGTTTTCCCGCGGCGGGCACCAGGCCAGCCAGCGCGCGCGCGCGCGCCCTCTCTCTCTCTGCCTCCTCCTCATCCTGCTGCGCCGGGGGGGGGGGGGGGGGGGCGGGGATCCGGTGTGGGAGGGCGGAACACCAAACAGCCGCCGAGCCGCGCAGCGAGGTGGTGGTCCGGGCCGGCCCTGCTTTTCTTTTTGGGTTCTAGTGTCGGTCCTGGTCCCTGATCCGGTGCGGCGTGGCCGCGCGTGGGCGCGCGTGTGGCGTGCCAACGGTCGTCGCCGCGGCGCACGCGCGTGTGGTGGCGTGGGTCGAAAATTTGGAGTGGAGTGGTGACTCGTGAGCTGAGCTCCGCGCCGCCAGCCTGCGCCTCCTGGTACCTGGGCCAGGTATGCTATCGGCTACTAGTAGACTACTACTACTTGCTGATCAAGGGAGGGTTTACCTCCACTGTCTTGAAATCTGGTGCTGGATAATAGTATCTGAAGTAAAATGTTCCAAAAAAAAAAAAGTTTGCCACGCGCAAGAATGAAGCAATTTCTTCCACTCCATTTTTTTTCTTTATGATGAAAAGAAAATGAACACCAACTCGGAACTATGTAGCCAAGCAACTCCTCTAGCCGAATCAGGGGGGGAGGGCATTGCGTATCCGAAACCTACGCAAATCACCAAATCAAGGAAGAAAAAAACACTGGACGTGACTAGCAACTTTCTGGACACCGCAAATTTTTACCCGCTTTGCCGAAAAGTTTACCGCCCTGAACCTGAACGGAATTTGGACAGCACGGCCCGATCCGTTTTGTTCGAAAATCCTCCTCCTATACACACACACACGCGATCAATCAAAACCTGGGCCCGAATTTTTTTTTCCCCTCCACGGTTTTCGTGTTTCCCTCCCTCCGCCTCCATTTTTGAGATCAAAAACCTGGGCCTCTTCTCCCCTTTTTCTTCTCTCCCCCCATCCACCCCCAGGCCCCCACCCCATCCATCCATCCTCTCGGTTCCCTCCACTCGACGCTTCTCCCGCTCCTAACCCCTAGCCCCCCCCCCCCCCCCCCCCTTCTGCTTGCTACTCCCCCGCCGCCGCAACACCCCCCCTGCAGCGGCCAGATCCGGGCGGCAGGGATCGTCCCCCCCACGGATCGAGCTCCCGATCCGCGCAGGGGAGTGGCGGCGCTGGAGCGCCGGGGCCCCGAGAGGCTGGAGGCGGCGGAGGAGGGGGGCAGCACTTCCGCGGTGGTAGATCCGCCGGTCCTGGCGCCCGACATGGACTCCTCCTCGGTCGAGAAGGTGAGAGCTCCCGATCCGCGCTTCCCCCCCGCTCGATTCGCTGCCCGAATGGTGGTTTCCGGGTACTAATCGGGATTTCTTCTTCTTCTTCTTCTGTCGCGGCTGCAGGGGAGCGGTGGGTCGACGGATCCGGACGAGCGCCCCGCCGCCGGCGAGCCCAAGGCCTGCACCGAGTGCCACACCACCAAGACCCCGCTTTGGCGCGGGGGGCCGTGCGGACCCATGGTGAGTGCCCCCGATCCGACCCCCGATCTCATTTCCGGGAACCCTAGCGCTGTTCCCCGTCCCCGATCTGTGCGCGTTCTGGGCTGATCCGCTCCGATCTGTGCCTCTCTGCCGTCGCAGTCGCTCTGCAACGCGTGCGGGATCCGGTACCGGAAGAAGAGACGGGAGGCGATGGGCCTCGACGCCAACAAGGCCGCCGCCGCCGGCGGCGGCGAGCAGCATCAGCATCAGCGGAAGAAGAAGGTCGCCGCCGCCGCAGCAGCGGCCGCCGCGGCCGCCGCCGCATCCAAGAGGGAGAAGGGCGCGGGCGCGGGCGCGGGCGCGGAGGCGGATGAGGTCACCGTGGAGCTCCGCACGGTGGGGTTCGGCAAGGAGGTGGTGCTCAAGCAGCGGCGGCGGATGCGCCGGAGGAGACGCCTCGGCGAGGAGGAGCGCGCGGCCATCCTGCTCATGGCCCTCTCCTCCGGCGTCGTGTACGCCTGACACCCCCACCCCCCACCTAGCAGCCCAGCCACCCCCAAGGCACCAAAAAGGCGACGAGAGGAAGAGGAGGGCGGCGGCGGCGGCTGCTGCTGCTGCTGCGGATTTGCTTCCAAGATGCGGCATGATCTGAGCCCCCCCCACAGAGACTCGATAGATGCTGTCTCTCTCTACCCCCCTTTTTCTCCCCCCATGGATCTATGCTAAGTTTTTTCCCGGCTAAGTAGTAGTTGGAACAGGAGCGAGTTAATAATCCGTGTTGCGTGCTAGACTTAGTAAGCTGTTCTTGTGTTGCTACCCGTTGCTGTTCTTGCCTAGTTGTAATGTGTTACTGGTAGTAGTGTGGTAGTGTCTTTGTAACCTTGCAATGTAAGGAGAGCTTATTGATCATCATCCTGGATCCTCCTCCTGTGTTGTTCTTGTCTTGCAAGGGGGAGTAGTAGTAGTACTAAGCAAAAAAGCTCCCCCGGATCTGTGCGGCGGTCCGGCGGGAACCGCGGCCGGAAATGCCGGACTCGGTGCGCTCCCCAGCTCTTCGTTGCCTGATCTATACAGTGGCCACTGCTGATGACGGCATGGTTGGGTTTCAGCAGCTGATGACGGCTGGCTGGCTGTGTCTGCGTCATGGTTTTGACCTGTGGATGAGAGGTTTCTTCTCTGTTAGGCCTGCCGTGGAAGGGCATCTCATATTTCTCATCTGCTGCTGGTTTTGAAATGTTAACCCCTGGATCTTGTGAGGTTTGAAAGGTAGCACAGATCACTCTCTGCTTGCTACTAGTACTACTACTACATCATCATCAGTCTATCTATGGTGTGTGCTGGAGTGGTCAGCAGCTCAGCACCCCCATACAGGTGTTTCCTGAAAGGGAAATCCCGTCACTCCGCTGAGCAGTCAACACTCCCACTGCTGCTCACTCCTCACTTTACCAGCAGGGGAGGGCCATGGATGGATGGTGGCGTGTGCCGCCTCTTGCTGCGGGAGGGGGAGGGGATCGGAAAGGTTCTTGGGGATTTTTCCTCTTCCGGAGGGTGCACAATGCCCCTGGCCTGGGCGGGTGGGGGGGATCTTTGCGATTGTTCCGTCTCTGTCTCGGGTGATCGACCGCTTTGATGTTAACAAACCGGAATAATTGCGCACGCTTGCGGCCTTGCCCGCCCCGTGCCCGTGGGTATCTTGTGATCCCCGGTGGTTGGGTTGTTCCGTTTTGTTCTCTTCCTGCGAGGAGGGAGGAGAGTCCCTGCCGTGATTTCGTTTTCGCTTGCGGCGGAACAGCGCCACACGGGGGGGGCCTCGTGCTGCCGCCGCTGGTGTGGTGTTGTGGTGTGAGTGAGTGTGTGTGTGTGTGTGTGTGTGTGTGGTGATGATGATTGCCCGCCGTGGTTGCTGCTAGTTTTGGGGTGGAACCGAGGTCGAACGAAGCCGCCGCCGCGGTTGCTTTGTCTGGGTGGGTTGATGTCACTGCCCCCCCTCCTCCTGGCCTCCTCTCCTCCTATGGAAAAGGACCGAGGTGAAGGTGAGGTGAGTCTTCTTTGGCCTGGCACTGGCTGGAGGGTAAAGCCGTAAAGGGACGAGGCGAGGACAGGGGAGGGCGGCAAGTGGCCACATGCATGGCGTCGAGTTGCAGCCGCGTGGCCCGTACGCCGTGAGCACGGCAGGGGGGGAGTCATGGCATGGCGCGAGGATGGTATGGTATGGTATGGCATGGCATGGTGAACTACACTTTCTCTGCGTCTCCAGCTCCTCCATCCGTGGCAGCGGCAGCAGCAGGCTGCTGCTACAGCAATTTCGGGTGCCTCGACGCGGGCCCCCACTGCCAGCAGCCATGGTTGATTCGTGTTCCTTTTGATGAGAAGAGGAGGAGAAGAAAGAAAAGGCTCGTTCCCTGTTCAGTCCAAACATTTCTGGCCCTCCCTCCTACTACTAGTAGCAGTCTACTGCTGTTTGTTTGTTCGATGATAGACGTGACAGGATTTTTGTTCCGGCAAGGCCCAAGCGACTAGTACCTTTCTTTGTGCTGCTGGGCCGTACCTTGGTTGGGTTTAGACTTAGGAGTAGACGGTAGCACAGAACATGGCTGCTTCTACCGCCTTTTATTTCTCCATGCACAAAAACGAACGAACAAACATCACAGTGTATGGTGGGTGACTGAATGAACGCATAAACGTCCACGGAAGAAATGCAGCAGCCTGTTTTGGGCATCGGTTTTTTTTTTGGGGTCTAGATGGAGAGACTCAGAGGTGACTTTGCTCGGTATGTGCTCAAAGGCATATTGTCTGTGCAGATTTTTGTGTAGAGGAAGGTACAGAGACATATATGCCTTTGCTCAGTAAAGTTTACGTGCTCAAAAGCATTGCGCAGTTGCGGACTGGATACGAAAAGCTGCTTTTCCGGATAAGTTGCTCGTTTGACAGTGTGGCATTCTCCTTTTTTTGTTGAGCTGCGTTGTGGTTATGCTTCTGAGTTGTAGTTGTGGTGGCTAATGTTTGCGACCCCTCCGAAGGGACAGGTCATGTTCATTTCCCAAGTTCAAATGGTTTTGATTCTGAAACTTGGAGTGCCAGGTGTGCGAGTGTCTCACCATAAGACATTTAAAAAAAATCTAGAAGGGAGAGGGTGATTTTTCGTTAAGAAGACGAAAAATAGACACCCAAATTTGATCTAGAGATGACTCGAACCTCGATGGTTTAGAGTGCATAACCACACCCCCCTGTAACCAGCCAAAGCTCACTTCCTTGACAAATAGGGCATAATGAAACTTCAACCATGAAACCAGACACTTAAGAAGAAGGGTTGCAAACATCATACTTCCTTCGTATCGAAATATTTGTCGCCGTTGACTTTTTTATACACCTTTGACAATTTGTCTTATCCAAAAAAATGTTGCAAATATGTAAAAGATAAGTCGAGCTTAAAATACCTACAATAGAAAAGCATCTAGCAAACAAAATAGGTGTTACTTGCATAATTTTTTGAATAAGATGATGGTCAAAGTTGTAAAAAAAATCAATGACGCCAAATATTTTGATACCGGAAGAGTGTAAAGGTGGAACCTTATGAGATTTAAAATGGTCGACTAAAATTTTATATGGCACCACGAATCTTGGTACCCTTCTCAACGGTGTCGAAGGGCTCAACATGTACTTCTTCCACCTCCAGCTCCTCATCCTTCTCCATGAGATTTGACGGGTAGGAAGAAGCCCCCCACCACCCCACCCCACCCCACACACACCACCACCACCCCGACGCTCAAGGCAAAGGGAAAAAAGTCAAGGCTCCCCTTGCTCCCCAAAGGAGTTCGACCTCTCATGCATTGGAGAGATAAGGTTAGAAGTTAGAGCTCTCTCGATTTTTCCTCATTTATCGATGCTAACATGATTATACACATCACGTACCTCATACATGTACCTTTTATAACCGTGCTACTAAGATAATCATCAACGTCCACGTCGCATCTTAAGTGTGAAAAGGCAAGTATTGCGACCGCGCTGTTAATTCCAATCACGAGTAGGATAATTTATTTCGTGAGGTTGAAGTGCCTGTGAAGCATAGGCAATGACTCGATTTTCTTGCATTAGAACGCAACTGAGAGCAGTGCTCGAAGCATCATTGTAGACCTCAAATGACTTGGACATATCCAGATGTGCCAACACCAGGGGCGACGTCGGATGTTCTCTCAAGGTGTGGAAAAGCTCTCTCATATTCTTCTCACACAAATTTCACATGTCTCGATGCGACCATGGAGAAATATAATATCCTGCTAGACAAAAAAATGTGGATTTGATGGACCATGTATCACACAAATTTCACATGTGTAACGCC
This sequence comes from Cenchrus americanus, assembly GCA_947561735.1. NCBI lineage: Eukaryota > Viridiplantae > Streptophyta > Magnoliopsida > Poales > Poaceae > Cenchrus > Cenchrus americanus. The sequence continues at coordinate 1,525,687 of OX387240.1, read as the reverse complement.
CGCGTTTTTAGCTCTAAATAAATCACCTACTAAATCATGCGTAATTTCAAAAAACGATCCGCCGAGCTCGGTTACCATTCAAACCCTAGCCTGCTTCTCTCTCTCTCCCCAATGCGCGTGCCGCGATTCCCGCCGCACCGCACCTCGGCCGCGCCCCTACGCGCATTCCCAACGCCGCGGTCGGCCACCGGCCGGAATCCCGCGCACGCCGCGGTCCCGCCGGCCGGTCCGCCTCGCCATCATCGCCGGCCCAAAAATCACACCGACACCCGGAAAACGGAAAACCCCGCAAAACCCTTCCCTAATTTTCCCTAACGATTTTCCAAATTCTCTAGATTTTTCCCCAATTTCTTTTCCTCTTTTTCCTATTTTTCTTTCCAATTTCTTCCTTTTCTTTCTTTTCCTTTTTCCTTTTCTTTCTTTTCTCCTTCCTTTTTCTTTTTCCCTCTTTTCTCTTCCCTCTCTTCTTCCTCTCTTCTCCTCCTTTCCCCCCGCCCTCCCGCGCGAGCGGCCGGCCCGACCGGCGCCCCGACCGCCGCCGGCCGGCCGGCCCGCGCGCGCCGGCACCTCCCCCACCTCCGCACGCCACCGGCCGGCGGGGACGCCGCCTCGCACGCCACCGTGGCCCCCGCCCGCCCCGCGCCCGCCGGGGTGAACGGCCGGCCGCCGGCCGCGGCCACCATTAATGCCCCCGCTCGAGCCGTCCTTTCCCCCCCGCCGACGCGCGCTTGCCCCGCGCCCCGCACGACGGGTCTAATCCCCGGCCTAACCACTGCACAAGCTGACCCGACCGAGCCGCCGCATCGCCGGCCGGGAGCTCGCGAAGCTCCCCGAGCTCGTCGGCGGTCTCGCCGGGAAAATATCTCCCCTTCCCCCGAACCGACCTCCGCCGCCGCCTATTTAAGGACGACACCACCACCACTTCGCCGCACCGAACCAAAACCAAGCCCCCCCGAGCCGCCCTTCGAGCACCGCGCCGCCGCCACCGGTGCGCCGCCGCCGCCCTCTCGCCTCCCCGGTGGAGCCGCCTCCTCGGACCGCCCTAGCACAAGGTGAGCACGGGATCGACTTCCCCCTCGGCCTCCTCTCCCTATTAACCCTATCCCGGCCGCCGCCATGGCGGGGCCGCCGCGCCCCCCCCCGGCCGGCCGCCGCCGCACGGTCCCTGCCCCCTCCTCTGTTTTGGATCGGGGGGGGGGAGGAAGAAGGGGATGGCACTTTTGCCAAAGGCCCCCTGCATCCCCTTTATTTCTCCAAACCGAGCCCCCTCTTCCTATTCCTCTTTATTCTTTCCAAATAAGCCCCTAGATCAATGACTAATGAACGATTAATCACTGTTATACCCTAAAATAAATTACAAAATGACCCTAATTTAGTTGACATTAGCATAAACACCCTTTTTACTGTTAATAGAAATTACCAATAAGGTCCTTAATATCTATAACCCCCCTTAACCTAGCCCCTTTTCATACACGCCCTTCCTTCTCGGTTAACACCAAACCCTACCGCACCTATATATACCCCTCCTCCGCTCACTTCCCACTCCCCGAGCTCGGCCGGAAACATGTGTGCTAATACTGCTTGCTTGCTTGTGTGAGTGCTTTAGCCGACGGAGTAGACGGAGGAAGGTACCCCGAGCCGGAGATCGAAGCCGACTACTGCGAGCAGGAGCCCGAGGTCCCGAACGCCGAGCCGCACTCCCCGAAGACTTCGAAGACGGCAAGTTCAACCTCCCCCTTTGATGCATGCTTCTGTCCTAGTTTTATAAATATACCCTATACCCGTTTATAAATTGCATATTGTTTTACTTTGCAAAAACATGGTAGGATAGCCACCCTTGATTGCTATGATTGAACCTTGTTTTGGCCTAAATGAGTGCTTTAAAAATGTGTGTGTGTGTTTTTTTAAAAAAAGTGTGAGTGCTTTGAAAACAAAAAGGGGATATGTTTGGAAAATGAGTAAAGAACTGGGTAGACGGGATGGACGTGTGTGTCAGGAGTATGGATGAGCTCGTACCTGTGTGGTTGAGCGTGTTGGGAGTTGTCCATCTTGTCGGTTAAGGACCGGGTTGCGTGACATCTCACCTGACCCAAATGATCGTACAACCACTCGACCGTTGTATGTGGCAACGGCTTAGCATAAACCCCACTAGTTAAACTACTTGCCATCTGGTGTGTGGGTGAGCGGCGGGGAGACCAAGGAGTCGGGGTACGCTCCGTGTGAGGTACGCCCCGGTTATGTGGGATAACCCCTTGGGTGCTTCCGTGGTGGCTCGTAGTGTTAGCTAAGGTGGGTAATGGCTTTGATAGGATCCGTACCGCACCGAGGTGTCCGTGTGACGGTACCCTACTTGTGGGTAAAGATGTACAACCTCTGCAGTGTCAAACCTATTCGAATAGCCGTGTCCACGGTATTGGACGAGTCACGGTGTGGTCACAAAAAACTAGTGTTTGGGATGGGATGCTTTTTGGCGTGAGTTGTTTTCCGGGTAAGGTGTGTGGTCGTGTGCCCGGATTACGACGGACGGGAAGTCCGGTAGATCCGCAAAGTGGTTTTCCTAAAGCGGTTGAGTCAACGGGGTTATAAAAAAATGTTTTGCGAAAACCTTTTTGAAATGAACCCCCGCATGTGTAAGTTTGCAAAATGAACCTTAACCGATCCTTGTTATACCTTATGCATGACTCGCTTATAAGCCCCTCCGTGGGTGGGGTTGGATTTGCTTCGAGTACGTATGTGCTCACCCTTGTTTTACTAACTATTTTACGGAGGAGGATCCCGATTACATTCCCGAAGACGTTGAGTAGGTTGTGCCCTACACCCAACCGTGCTCGTGTGCCCGGGGCCCTACCGAAAGCTTCCATGGTGTGGTACTCTGAGGAGGCTATGGAAGCCTTTGCTATTGTAGTGTGGTCGTTAGCGTTTGTGTTGTTCCTTGTAGCATTGGCACTACCGTGCCCTTTGTGTCGCCGTGATGTAAAAGACTGATTCCACTTGTTGTAATAAATGTGCTACCACCTCCCGGGACCCGGTATTTGTGTCACATTTAGTCACCTCCGATGAGGGGACGCTTCAACATGTCTCGATGCGACCATGGAAAATGCGGGTTTCCAATCCATAAACTCTTGTACTTTGCTAGGATCCACGTGGCGGAACCCGGGGGGGGCGGCGGGGGCCATGCCCCCCCTCCTCCTCAATCCCCACAAATAATACCTCTATATGTTTCTTAATTCGCATCGCAATGACCAACACATAATAATTAGTAGGCCATGTAAAAAATAACTTTATATCTACAATTCAAGGTAGGACACTACTGATTATTCATTACTCAACTCCTTACACGGCATAACATTTTCATTAGATGATACTGAACCATTGTCAAACTAAGATGACAATGATAAATGTACCAAATTAGTTAATTAACGAGTTCATTTGCACCAAATCAAACATGAGAGATGAATGTCACACTTTTGCGATACTTGAAGGATAAAAAAACATTTTTCAAAATATATTGACCACTTTTACAAACAATTTGCTTTTGTGTATTGTTGTTGTATATTTAACTAATATCTATTCATGGCTAACTATCCTACTATTCAAAAATTGGGGTAAAACATCATATTATTGAACTGACCAATATTTGCCTTGATCTCCCTTAATTTTTCTCTAGTTTCCCACTGGGCACTATATGAATTCTCTCAAACCTCATTGGTCCACATCATCTTCGTCAAATCAAGAGTCTCTTCTTTGCCAGCGAGCCACATCAGGTCAATCAAGTCTCGCGCCCTCTTCTTCACTAAGTAACATCCAATGACATGAATATCATTAATTTACCCTCCTTTAATCATCACCAATCCTCTGCTACCTCATAATTGCTCGCACCCAGTCGTATCTACGACGAATGTGAAACTGACGCAACCATCAGAAACCTCCTACGTCGATATAAAGCGGCAAGTAGCAAAGCAGGGATAAGGAAACCATCAGGCGGCGACAAGGACACCGGAAGCCATAAGCCTGCACAACGAGCGGCGACAGGGTGCATGACGACACGACGACCTGAGCTGGAGGACCCTCGAGCTGCGGGCGGACGTGATAGTCGGTGATCGAAGAGAGGAGTGAGGAAGAGGAAGGCGGAGCATCAAGGATGGCCAGCGGGGGGCGGTGTGCATGGACGAGGCAACGTTCGCGCACCAACTTCCGCGTGAGCTTGACGACACCTCCCTACATGTGCGCGCACTAAAACTTTTTTATCCAAAAGGTTGGTTACTCACATGGTTTTCAATGTAGTATTTAGAAGCGTACAAATTATACGAGCAACTAAACAACTACTTTGGTTCGTAATTTATCGGAAAACTCTCTCAAATCTCGCAGCAATGTGCAGAGAATCACAATAGAGAAATGCTTAACCAAGCGAGAGAAAGTCGCAAAAATGTGCCTCGTAGGCGAAGAAATGGGCCGGGGGTTTTCCCCTCACGCTACCACCATGGCCGAAGGAACACCGGCCGGACGGAATTCAGCAACGGTGGAATCGAGGGCGACACAATACACCCACCGCACCCGTACTAGTGGCCACCGATCTCTTTCTTTCTCCGCCTGCGCGTTCCCTCCTCGCTCGACGGACGACTCCTCGTCCTCTCTCGCGCGGTCTCGCCTCGCCCTGCGCCGCGCTCCCTCCCTCCTCTCCTCCCCCTCGTCTCAGATCCAAACCCCGTATTAAAAAAGCGTTGAAAGCCGCCAAAACCCTAACCCTAATCACCCCCGCCCCGATTCCCCCCAATCCCAGTCCCCGCAAAAACCCTAGCCCAACCCCACCTACCCCCACCCCTCTCGCCGCCGCCGCCGCCGCCGCCATGGCAGGTTCGTCCGGCGGCGCCGCGTCGTCCTCCCGTACGGTGCCCGAGAACCGATTCTACTACCCTCCCCATGTGCGCCGCCAGCAACTGCAGCAGCAGCGGTTGCAGGGGCAGCGGTCCGCGTCCCCGTCGCCGTCTCCGCGGTCGGCGAGGCTTAAGCCGCCGCCGCCCCCGGGGGCCGTCGCCGTGGCCGTGGCCGTGGCCGCGTCGGCGGATGTAGACGGCCGTGTCGATTCCGACGACTCCTCGTCGACGACGTCGTCGAAGCCGTCGGTGGCGTCCACGGCGACGGCGACGACAAGCACCGCCTTCGAGGTGAATGTAACCGCGGCGGCGGCGGCGGCGGCCCCCGCAGCGGTGGAGGAGGCTGGGAATTTGGAGAGGTTTCTTACCTCCACGACGCCCTCGGTGCCCGTACAATACTTACCCAAGGTATTCCTGGGCTTTGCTCTTTGCTACTTCAAAAGTACAAGTGCAGCGTGGTAGCCTCAGAGGCATCCGATGTGTCTGATCCGATGGCATTGTTTAGTCTTTATAACATTTGTATTGTACTGCATTCGCAAAGGCTGGCAGGTTCTGAAGAACCGCTGCAATTAAGATCAGAGAGCGATTATTAATTTTAGAATTTTGTCTCGAGTGCTCATTTAACTCTGATTGATAGTTATGCATTGAAAGCTGCAGTAATTCTTTGATCTCAAACGAAACCAAGATGATAATAACTAGCTGCGGTAACTCGTTATTGACTGGTAATTGCAAAGTTGTTCACTACTGCTGCTTGGTATAGCACTTTAGTTTTAAGCTACTAGTAACCTCCGTTCTTAAATATATATATATATATAAGTGTTGTCCTAAACGACGTGTTGTCCTAAACGACGTATATTTAAGAACGGAGGGAGTTTCTTTTATGCTGTACTTTTCGCATGTTGTCAGGGATCGTAATGGTGAAAATGGAAAGGCACACTCTCAACTTTCCAATTTCTCAATCACTGGTCAACCTTAATACGGAAGTGTTACCTTTGCTTGTAGATTGATTCTTCAAAGTAGTACTCCCTCCGTCCCAAAATTACTTGTCCCAAATTACATTTCTTTATATTATGTATCTAGATATAAATATATATCTAAGTGCATAACAAAAATAATGTATCTGAAAAAAGCCAAAACGACAAGTAATTTGAAACGGAGGGAGTACATTGCTTGGGTCATGTGGTCTCATCCGCAGTATGATGTGTTGTGTTTGTGCATATGCATATCCATTGCTATCTTTGGATTTTGCATTTGTGTAAACTTTGAAGAATGAATACACTACAATTGGGAAGGCAGAACAGCGTATTTCTAGATCGCGCAGTGATGTTTGCACTATATATTCTTCATGTGCGACTATTTTCAGTTGTTTGGTTAAAAAGATAATTTCCATTTTCTGCTGCTGACTGCTGACCGGCTCCAAATTATTTTTGCTGCAGACAAGCCTAAGGTTGCGACGAAGTAGTGATGCTATGGATTCACGGCCTTATTTCTGCCTTGGAGATCTTTGGGAATCTTTCAGGGAATGGAGTGCCTATGGGGCCGGTGTTCCACTACTGTTAAATGGCAGTGACTCTGTGGTACAGTATTATGTGCCATATCTTTCTGCTATCCAACTGTATGCAGATCCATCCAGACCTACTTCAAGAAACAGGTACGTCCTGATATGTATCACAGAAGAGTCATGATATCTAGAAAGTTTCAATCAGACTCAAACCTTAAGAGGGCAACCTGTATATGAAAATAGTATCACCTGTCTTTGTTTATACACCAGTTAGTGTGAGTTTAGGGATTTTCATATATAGTAATAAAAACTAAGTGAATGCTGTTAGAATGGCAAGGATTGTACACCATGCATTTCAATAGTTGCTCTTACATCCGTGTGAATCTTATCTGAAAAATAACTATGCTTGAATGCGGTTGTGCTAGAGTTTAAAGCAGATTAATTCCTAACTTGTTGAAATTCTGTATGTGCCAGCATTTTGCATATTTGTTCTATGTTAACTTGCAAGAATGATGAGACTAGAGTAGAGTAATCATGTGATGTCTGATAGGAATGGCATTTCTCCACGCGACTTTAATTCAATGGACATATATGGAAAGAAATGAAATGGAGTAAAAATGAGAAGAAATTTATGAGTAGAATAAATACAACCAGCACGCTGTTTAGTGTGGTGCTTTTATTACCTTGGTGATGTCTTTGATAGTGCATAACTTTTTCTAGTTAATTTTCTCACTTACTTAAGGCGTCCTGGGGATGAAAGTGATGGGGAATCTATGGATACTGGCAGTGAAAGCAGCAGTGATAATGATGTTGACCGGCTACGAGTCTCATCAGTGGAAGCTACACATCGGCTGGAAAATGGTGGCGTGCATAGTGATGATGGTGAAACTGATGCATCTTCAAGCTTTCCTATATTCGAGTATCTGGAGAGGGATCCTCCATATGGTAGAGAACCGCTGACTGACAAGGTAAGTTTTTTTTAAGCCAATGTTTACCAGAGATGCTTTGTGCATGTATAGAATCTAACGATGCACATCTTTCAGGTATCAGCTCTTGCGGATAGATTTCCAGCTCTGAAGACATTTAAAAGCTGTGATCTGCTGCCATCTAGCTGGATGTCTGTTGCATGGTATGCTTTGAATAATATTGTTTGTTCACTCAAGTCTTAATTCATTTTAGCAATCATGATGCTTATTTCTTCATTGCCATGATGCAAATATGACTCTTTATTGATGTACTAACAATGACGTATGATATGGGTTTGCGGAATTGCTACTAGTTTCTGGAGGTCATTGTTGTCTTCCAGTTTCCACTTGACATGTGTTGATCTAAATTTTCGAGGCCTAGTTTTTCTTGTGATCCAATAAAAGTATCTTATAATTAGCGGACCATATCTGCATTAAGTTGATCTCATTTATTTATTTATTATCAGCCAAAGATCTAGTTTCATTGCCGTAAAGTCACACTTTTTCTTCTTCTGTGGACCATGTTTTAGTTTGTAGAAACTAGAATAATGTTGTTGCAGAGTCGGAGTTATGACATTTGCCAACTGTGCTGGCCCATGCAGAGGATGCCTACCAGTTGCAATGCCTAACAATGGCTTGCCTGCTATGCTGAATTTCAGCATAAGACACAACCTGTGTAGAAGAGCAACGCTGCTAACCTGGTGTTGCTATGATTCTATACGTTACTGGTTTCATCCTCATGCTTCCAATTGCAGGTACCCCATATATAGAATTCCTACAGGGCCAACATTGAAGGATCTTGATGCCTGTTTTTTGACGTTCCATTGTCTAGCAACACCTTGCAAGGGTAAATACTAAGTGCCTTCTAGTGCCATATGGAGTAGGGCTTTTACAACTTTGCCTCATATAGATGGCGGTGGCACCTGTGTGGCATTTTGCCTCTGTAGATGCAGCTTTTGATGGCATCAGTCGCAGAGCTTTTACTCCCATTGTTCTTGCAGATTGTGACCCTTCTACGCCAGCATGTCCTGGATTCGGGGGAATCAACCGCTGCGCAAATGGAACAGGGAAACTATCGCTGCCTATCTTTGGGCTGGCACCTTACAAATTCCGTGCCTCCATTTGGGTATCCGATGGAACCCAAGAGCGCGACCGCGTCACCTCGCTGATGCAAGAGGCCGACGGCTGGCTCCGCAGAATACAAGTTCACCATCCAGATTTCCGGTTCTTCTCCACCCATTTCAGCACAATGTGGAGATGACTCTTGACTGTAAATGGTTGTTAGTATAATTGGCTGTTCGCCGTCTGAACCGAACTGGCTTAGCACATCTTATCTGTGGCGCGTAGAGACCAAAGTGCCCCTTGGAACTGGGGGTTGTACGAGTTAAAAAAAAAAAGCTTTGCATGCTAACTTTTCTGGTCTCCAATAAGTTAAATCTGTTTGTTGTAGGTATCTTTTGTGGGGAAGTAAAGGTGGATGGGGTGGAAAAGGAGAATTGGAGACTTGTATAACCGAAAGAAACAAAAGAGAGAATTAATAAAGATTTTTTCCATTAGAGTTGGGAGAGCATGGTGTGTGCCTCAACGTATGCACGTACTCATTTGATTTCATCTCTGATTTGCCGTCCGATTCGCCTCGCCAGAGGTAGCAGTATGGCATGTACTAATCACCTGCCGATTTTGCATTGGTAGAGAAGGCGCAATGTAGTGTGTAGGACTGTTTTGCACTTGTTTTCACATTGTAATGCTGTTTCTATTTGCATCTTTCTTGCGTAACAATGTATGCGATTTTCCATCACTCGTGTGGGTTCTCTAAGATGAGGAATGACCTCCAAATACAGCTTTTTTTTTCAAAAAAAAAAAGAACTCCAAATACAGGCTAGTGTGGCATATGCTGCTGCGAAAATGCTGCTAACGAGGAACAATTTGGCAAGCGAATCACAGCTGCGGGACGGACGGGGCAACCACTGCTCTTCCACTCCCCGCTAAAATAATAATATAATATAATATAATCCGGTAGCGCAGCGTGCCGTCCTCACCTCTCAATTTCTCCAGCTGCTGCCTGCTGCTGCGGGCAATGCCATGCCATGCCAAGCACCAACGACGCCGGCCTCGCTGCGTCCCCGCCGGGTGGCCAGCCAGGGTCGCCATCGCCCGCCCCGCCCCGCCCGTCCCGTCGTGGCCGGCCGCTAACTCTCTTGTCTGCACAGTATATATTACCACGCGCGCAGGCCGCGGGCAGCAACAATCCACCACCATCCATCATGAGGGACCTGGAGGAGTTCCGGGGCGGCGGCGGCGGCGGCGGCGGCGGCGGCGGCGTGGCGCCGCCGTCGTCGTCGCACGGCGCCGGCGCGGGGCCCCTGTCGTCGTGGTGGTCGGGCGACCCGGAGGCGAAGCGGCGGCGGAGGGTGGCCCGGTACAAGGCCTACGCCGTGGAGGCCAGCGTGAAGGCGTCGCTCCGCAAGGGGTTCCGCTGGATCAAGGACCGCTGCACAGGCCTCGTCCGCCGCCGCTACTGACTTCTCTCACAGTCTCACTCACCTTTCTTCTCTAGCCGCCGCCGGCTCTCTCTCTCTCTCTCTCTCTCTCTCTCTCTCTGTGTGTGTGTGTGTGTTTTTGTAAAGGTTGGTTAACGTGCGAGCTTGTTTGTTTTCTTTTTCTCGCTGCTCATGTTTCACTCATCTGCATATGCATATGCTGCCTGCTGACTGTTTTTGTAATTTAACTCGAATGTTGCCTAGCTAGTGTTCCGGCCGTTTTGTAATTACTAGTATCTGTGGTTGTTACGCAACGCAACAAATACACACGAACGCTTCCATATTGCCTAGTAGTGTTGATTTTAACACCTAGTATTTGTTTCAGCTTCATTAGATTATTGTGGGTTTTTTTTTTGTAAAAGCTCTAACGAAACAAATGGCTAGCCTTTTCTTTACCTCTCTCCTTTTTTCCCAACAATGGACAACTGTGGAGTCGTTTGACTGTTTTTTTCTTTCACTTTGTATGGTGATGTGGATAGTAGTATGAATCGCCAGTTTGATCACCACCGCAATGAGAGGGGAGACCAGGGCCCCGTTCGCTTGGCTTTATCGGCCCCAGCCAACAAATAAGATTTTCTCTGCGCGACAAATCATGCCACCAAGAACGTGGCCGATCTTTTCTATCGAACAAACCAAAGACTACCACCAACCACCAACCAAACGAACACGCTGCAGATGAAAAATCGAGTGGGGATTTTTCTAGACCCTAACAATGTCTCGGGGCCTGTGCCCCCCTCTATACGTGGCACACGTCTACTATTTGTCCAATATACTACCACTAGTAGTTGGACATATCAGTTCCCTTTTGCTTTATTAAGAAACACTAATTTCGTTTCACTTGCACACAGCTTCCGTTGGAGGTGAATCGACTGAGATTTATTTGCTTCCATCCGATTCAACCCGGTCGGAATAATATTCCACGGCTTCCGTTGGAAGGTGAATCGACCGAGGCTTGTTCGCTTCCATCGGATTCAATCCGGTCGGAATAATAGATACATCAAGAAAACCCATCGTCGGATTTATTTCGGGTCGAGGTTTAATTTACTTTCCCTCGTCGGATTTATTCGGATCGGAGATTTAATTTACTCGTCACGATAGATAGAACAAGAGGCTATTGGCGAACAGAGCCGAATCGATTCTCTTGGTGTACCGGATTTATTCTCAAAGTCACTACTGGCGCCTCGTCGTTGAAAGGAACGTCGCTTACCACCTAACGCATAAAGCTGGAAAAACCGGAATAAACGATTGATGAGGAGACCGAGGGCTCGTTCGCTTCCATCGGATTCGATCCGGTCGGAATAATGGATACATCAAGAAAATCATGATGGGGACTCGGATTTATCCGGATCGAGATTTAATTTACTCATCACGATAGATAGAACAAGAGACCGAAGAGAGCCGGATCGATTCTCTTGGTGTACATATCATGAGTAAATTAATTTCCTAACCGGAATAAACCTAGGTATCTTATAGTAAATATCATAAGGTCAAGCCGGGGCTCGAACCTCATGTTCCTCCAATAACAATAATTAATTTGTGAAGAATTCATTCCTTCGAGTGGACGGGATCCTTAGAATTTGTGTGGTAAATTTTAGGCCCTTTAAAGCAACGCTGGGCCGGGCGCCGGAGGCCCAGGTAACGGGGGGGGGGGGGGGGGGGTGCATCTCGGGTTGCCGCTGCTGATGCTGTCATGCTGAAGCAGGCAGCCGAGCAGAGTGGCGGCAGAGACAGAGGCAGTCGCTTCACGGGCAGCTGCCAGTTGGAGGCGGCGAGGCGGCACCCCGACCCCGAATCGCTCCGCTCCTCCTAGCCTATCAAGAAGACCTGGATCCCCGCACCAATGGCCGATGGAGGTGCTGCCCGCACCTGAAGAAGAGGACGAAGCCAAGAGGGCAAGGCACCTGCCGCTCGCCTCGCCTCCATGCCGCGCTGTCGCCTCTGCTTCGAGTTGCCGGTGTGTCGTGTCCGTCGTCTACACCAAGCAAGCGCCTGGTCGCTTTGGCACGTGACACCGGCCAAGCCAAAGGACGAAACCGCACGCTGTGCCTGAACGAGAACGGCTGAACATGGCGCCATCCATCAGATCAGCCAGCACGTCCATTTGACACCGGAACAATCTGTAGCTCTGAGGGAACAGTGAAACCACATGGGTTCGTCGCGAATCCGCCTGCTCTTCTGCTGCCGTCTTTTCCAGAGTGCCGCCGCACACGCACACGCACGCACGCACTGCCACGGGCTGGCTCTGGCTGCGTGCCCCTTCCCTTTCCTCCCTCCCTTTCCTTTTTGGCATGAAAAGGTTGCGCGCTATCTCGCATGGCATCGCATCGCATGGCATGGCAGCGGCGTCTCCAAGACTCCAATGGCCGGCCGGCCTAGAAAGCAAACAAAGGCCTCCCAGCCTTTGCTTCCCTCTATGGAGCTGGACGGAGGACGAGGGTGAATGAAAAAAATTGGAAACAGCTTCTCACCGCCACCCGTTCATGTACGTACTGCACTACTGCTAGTGCTACTACTGTGCTAGATTACTCCAGCTGAACGAACTTGTGGGAGGCTCCTCAAGCTGCCTGCGTGACGGAGACCACCTCCACCCATGTGGCTCCATGGAGTATATAGACCTTTGCTTACCATGGGGCAAAAGAAACCGTGGGTTGTGTGACGGCTGACAGGACCCAAACCAACACCTGCGCACACGTGCTCACCCACCCTTTGCGTGATGCGCGGCAACGGGAGCAAGGAAGGAATCAGGAACCAAAAAAAAATTCAAAAGTGACACAGGACATACTGCACGGCCACGACACTTAGACAACAGCCACGGTGCCCCTTCAGCTCCTTCAGCTATACCCCCGTGCGGCTGACCGATCTTGATCTGCAAGTCGAACATGACTAGTAGCGCATCCTTCAGCTCCAGCAGCTAGCTAGCACTAGCAGCGTCGGTCGGGATCGAATTGACGGTGCCCTGGGCGCGAGGAAACCCCTGACCCTGATCGTCGGAGTTTTCAATGCGCCGTCAGCAGCATCGATCGCCATTTGTCAACCGCGCGTAATTGCTTGCGATGGCGGACTGATGTGGAGATCGACTAGTACTTGAGGAGGAGGAGGAGGAGGAGGAGGATGATGGCGGCAGCGGCCACCGGCCATATGCTCATTGCCACCTGCCACTCCCTCGCCTGGCATGGCGTGGCTTGGGGACAAGAGAAACACTCCTGAGACTCTGCAGGCTGCAGCAGCCTTGGGCGTATGGCGGTGGTGGTTGAGACGTTCAGTCAGGTTGAAGCATACGCCTCCAACCGGATTCCGTGTCGAGACAAAGACCCACGACGACGACGTGGACGCACGTACCACTACACTACCACTAGTAGTCCGTATGCAACGCCGCAGAGCCAGTGCAAGGACTGCAGGGTCCATGGCATGGGCATCATCATCATCGTCGTCGCCATTTGTTAGGAGGAGGAGGAGGAGGAGGGCCATGCCTGCCCCTTCCTTTTTGTCCGTCGTCGCGTGGCGCCCTGATGGCGCACCACCACCAACCACGGCAGCACCAGCACGTCACGATCCCTCCCTCCACGCCGCCGCCGCCGCCGCCGCCGTCTCCGTCCACCTCCTCCCCTACGTACGTCATAGTACTTGGATACTAGTACTACTAGCTCCTCCGTCATCTTAATTTAGCCGGGGTAACATTTGCTACCGCCCGCTCATCTGTTTTCGGTGAAAGCGACCCAAACTTTAGCTTGGTACTAGTCTATCAATTGTAATTATCTATCTCATGCTCTCATTCATCCGAAATAGCTAATAATTGTAATTATCTATCTGCGTCAGTAACAATCGTAATAGGTCTAGTTAGTAACGATTTTCCCCTTAGCATAAGCACCTCCATATGTGTTTGATTTGTACCTAACTGAACACTTATATTTTAAGCTACGAACAACGAGAAAAAATTTGGTATTCTTATCTGTCTCTCATTCATCATATATATATGAGTATATGATTACACACAAGTATGGGAAGTATTTTTTTTTTATATACATAATAACATTAATAATATATTCTTGAGAAAAGTATTCTTTGGTCTTTGGTGGTAGATCTCGATTTGTTCCGAGAGAAAATCTTCTTGGACGGTTGATGGTGGTTTGTTCTGAGAGAAAAGTATTGCTTGCCGGTTTGGCTCATAAGCTTTGGGCGACGATCACCATGCGCTACTCCATCCATCCGACACTCAACTAATAACACTAACGCGGTACTACCTAGAGAAGGAGATCTACTAGCATTGTTCTAGCTGCTAGAGCCGCCATTAATCTCGCTTTTTTCCTCTCTCCCTTGGGCTCCACGGGAAACCAATCGTTTTCTTTTCTCTCTCCCGGGCTAACTGTCTAGAAACCTCCAAAAAAAAAAAAAACTGGCGCCAAATCATCCAATCCCGGACGCCCAAATCTCGTTACTTGGCCATGTTTGGATGACATATGTTAGTGTTAGTGGTAGTGGTAGTTTTTAACACCTCCAAACTAACACATAAAAAACTAACACCTTAGATGTTTGGATGGAGGTGTTAGTTTGCGTTAAAGTAACTTTTCCAATCATTTGAAAAAGGAGGGGGAGAGAGAAAAGGGGTGGGGTCCACCAAACTAACACCAATTACCACCTCTTGGAGGTGTTAGTTTTTAGGGGGTGTTAGTTAACTAACACCAAACTAACATGTGTTTGGATGAAAAGTGTTAGTTTTGGTGTTAGTTTCTTCAAACTAACACTAACACCCCCATCCAAACACGCCCCTTGTTACATCACCAACAACAAAACGACCAAACCGATCCCAAAAAGGCCCCTCAAATTTCTCCTTTTCCAACACCACCACCACACAGACACAGGTGGCCGGAGCCGTGGAGGTGTGTGCGTGTGTGAGAGAGAGGAAGGCCCGCCGGCCTCTCCTTTTTCTGTCTTCTCTCCCCACCCCACCCCACCCCACCTCACGCAGCAGCGGCATTAATGGATTCCGCAGCCGCGGCCACCTCCCGTCCCACCCCCGCGTCATCCTCCTCCTCCTCCCCCCCGCCTCGCCGAGGAGAACCCTAACGTGACGGCCTCCTCTCCGCGCCCTCGCCCGGATCCTCCTCCGCGGGGCTCCCGTCCGCACGAGGTGTTCGTTGGGGTGGGGGAGACAAAAAAAAAAGGTCGCTGCTTTGGCGGGGAGGAGCTTCCGGCCGGGGCGCGCGCGGGAGGCGCGGCGGCGGCCCCAATGCGGCTCGATCCGGGTCGGTCCGCGCCGCGGTTTCGCTCTGGTTGGGCGCTGCCTCGGTGAATCCCGCGCCGTTGACCTGTTCTGCTGCGTCTGCGTCGGAGAAAAGGTTGGATCTTTACGGCGTTCTGTGACGAGGGTGACTTTTGGATTCTCGGAAGTGGTTTGTGTCGGGGAGAGTACCTGCATTGCTGGTAGAATGCGGGAGTCGGCTCATTGTTGAAGAATCTCTCGGTTTTCTTCCCAGTTTTTCTTGGTCAAATTCGGTAAAGGGACTAGTAGGTTGGGAGCACAGGTTTGGTGCTGGCGCTATTTTGATTAGCCTTTTGAAAGCTGCCATGAGACTACCTTCATTAGCTAGTCTGTCTGCGTTTTTTCTAAGACCTAGTCTACCTGCATTTGGGCTGAATGTGTCTACCTCTCTTGTATTCTGTTGATTTTTTTAGCTTATGCGAACAGTTTCATTTGCAGGTCTATATAGTGAGGAGAGATGGATGTGGAGAAACCTGCTTCCAAGGGGCATGGATTCTTTGGCCTCTTTGACTGGGGTAAGAAGTCTAAGAAGCGGCTCTTCGTTGGAAGCGCAAGCAGTTCCCCGGATCCGAGTAAGCAAATATTGCTGCATACTAGTTTACATCTTGCAAGGGGTCTGGCTAAGTTTACATGCTAATTTATCTTTTTTTTACAGAGAATGCTGGAGATGGGAAGGATGTCGATGACAGTACACCAAGCACGCGGTCGAATTCGGTAAGTGCTCTTCCTCAGTTTTCCCCCTGTGCTGTTCAGTGTGTCGCGCAAAGTACTGAATGACTGAAGACCTGTGTGCACGGCAGATCCTTGAAGATGCGCCTAGCTTGAAAGAAAGCAGTGAACATAGTTGCTCATCTTCAGTAATTGATGAAGAAGCTCAGGCAAGGAGGTGCCCCACTGTTGTGGCTAGGCTTATGGGTTTGGATTCCATGCCCGCGGCAAGCTCATCTGAATTGAATCCCATGCCATCCACAGCGCAACAACCCTTCCAAGCCAACAACCATGATGATTTTACTAGCAGGAGTTATGCTGGTAGTCCCCACAAGATGCCGGGTAGTCCAATTGACCGGTTTAAAATGGAGGCATTGCCTCCAAGACTTGCCAAGAGGACACTTTCTGTTGCACAATATAAATTATTGTCTCCCATGAAGAACCCTAATCATATATCCAGCCGAAATGCGGCTGATATAATGGAGGCAGCATCTCGGATCATTAGGCCTGGAGTTGAAAACATCAGTTCTCACAAAGTCCATGATATGCACACAAATCCTGTGCGTGCCTACAACCCGGGAGAGATCATAGGAGTCCAACAAAGGTCACAGAAGCTAAATGAAGCACTAAGGAAACATGATGGGCCTGCATCGTTTAGGCCACCAAGTGGAAAGCCTTTGGATGGAAGATCGAGAAGTTCAGAGGGCGCCTCATCTTCCAGGATCTCGCAGCCAAATGGATGTGCCCCAGTTGGCCCAAAGGTCAAACACAGCAACAGATCATCAAATGTTGCTCAATCAATGCATGCCCAAGGAGGCATGAGAAAAGGCAGCAGAAAGCCTGAAACTCACAGGAACCCTGAAAATAGCTTGGTTGAGAGAAGTGGGTTGAACCGACCAAAGGATAATAATCAAATAGGCACAACAAGTTCGTCCGATGTACTTGTGCCAAACAACAGAAGGCAGAATGCTACTGCCACCAAACACAGGATTATTTCAAATCCAGCAAACCCCAGTAGACAACGGAGCAATATTCACCAAATACATGCCTCTCCCAGGAAGGCTGTGGCAGCCAGCACATTTGCTGGGAACAGTAGCCAAGGTAGCAGAAAGATGGACTTGCAGCCAACTGCCCGAGTAAATGTAAGAAATAATTCCATAGCCAAAGCAATTCCCAAGCCAAGAAGGACACAAAACAGGAGAATGTACTCTGATACAAGCCAGTCAAGTGAGAATGTTAATTCTGACCGAAGCCAGAGGCGGATTCGTCACAATATTGTGATAGATGAGCAATCGTCCTTTTCAACAAACAAAAAGAAAATCAGCACTGAGATTGTTTCATTCACATTTACCTCACCAGTGGACAAATCATTACACAGTGCCCACTCCCCAAATCACTCAGTGGAAAAACAATTTATAGAGAATCTGAACGCTGTTTCTACTTCAAGCAATGCATCAAACACTAAACTTGATGTCATTGATGGTGATTATTTGGGACTCCTGTTGGAGCAAAAATTGAGAGAGTTGACGTCAGGTGTGAGATCGCCCTACTCTATTCCAGCCAAAGGTGTTAAAGTGCACGGCACTTCAACAGCTTTGGAAGATGCGGCATCAGCATGTGAAACATCTAGTATTGCTTCTACTGATTATGATAGGGAGTCGTTGCAGTTTTTCAATGATGGGAAACCTACTCTCCCCCATACAGATCTTTCTACTAAAAGTGGCCAGGTATGGTACATCATTCTCAGGCACACTTCTTCCAGTCACACCCTTTTCTCAGCACCATCTTATTCATATTAATTTCCTAGTTCTGAGCAATAATTATTGCTACTACATCAGATCAAACTTGAAAGTGTTTCTCTAGGCATACGTGTTTCTCTCCATGTGACACATTTAGTAACACATCTGTTTAGCTTATATTGTACTTTTTTTTTGAACAGAGCTTATATTGTACTTGGGGTCTGGAAAGACTTACTTTTTGTAAATTAAGGTCGGAAAGACTGACTGTGCGTTATCTGATAATACATTGAAAGAGCATATATTTTATGCTTGTTGAAAGGAGAGGCGTGTCTGTACTGCTCACTAGTGATAGTTTTATGCCTCTAATGACTTGTGCGTTAATAATAACAAATAACTTTTGTCAATGCTCGTAATAAGTAACTGCACCTCTTTGTCCGGTACAATTTGGTGTGTATCTTCCATTTTTCAGTATAATTAGGTGCATGTATTTTTTTAAGTAGATCAGGTCCCTGTTTACATCTATTCTAACAAAGGGAGCAAACAACAGATAAGAACAAAGGTAAGGCCTGAATTAATGTCATAGATCAATATGTTTGAAGGGAATTCAACTTTGTGTACTGAGTTAAGAGTTGATCAGTTAGCATTCTTATTTTCTGTCGAAAAGCTGTAAACTTCATACCAACAAAGATGGCTGTGTTAATGTTAATGTACCATAACGGGTTAGACATTCATCTATACGCTGACATATCTCCCTTTAATCAGTCATTTCAACATGCGAAGTATGATCGTGATGTTACGGATCGAGCAGAGCTAGAGCATCTTCGCCGAAGTCCCCACTCAACATGGGAAGCTTCTATTTCAATGGAAACCTGTAGCTCATCAGAGAGCTTGAGGAGTGCAAATGGTAAACGGAATAGCTTGGTTTTTGCTGTTACAGTAGTTATGGAGCTTCCTCAGATATTTTCCTGTTTTACTTTTTGTAGGAACAAGATTATTTAGTTCAACTGAAGGAGCAACGACTTCTGATTCAACACACTTCAACAAATTCCTAGAAGCAGATGCCTCGTCAGAATATTCTGACACAGCCTCATCAATCACAGTGGCTACAGCAGAAATCCCTCGATCAGAAAGTAGCAGCTCTTGTCATATGGATTATAGACAGGAGGTGGAGTTTATAAGAGAAATCCTGAATTCTAGTTCCTCTTGTTTGGAGCGGTTTGGTAATTCCGATATTTTGGATCCACGTCTGTTGGAAGAACTGAATGGCAATACTAGGTTGTTGGCTGGTGAAGATGGCAAAGGTTACAGATTGAGGCGGAGGCTGCTATTTGACTGTGTCAGTGAATTATTGACTGTGAAATGTGGGTACTACTTCAATGCTGGCTATGGCTCATGGTTCATGGGGATGGCGGTACTGCAAAGTTTGTCAGCGGAAGAAATCCATCGAGAGATGACCAGCCTGAAGGTTGCTGAGGAGTGGATGGTGGATGAACTTGTGTACAGGGAAATGAGTAGTCCTTTGGGGAGCTGGGTGGATTTCAAGATGGATTCATACCAGACCGGCGGAGACATAGCGGCGGAGTTGTTAGGTTCCTTGATCGATGAAGTGGTTGCTGATCTTCTGACTGGCTCGTTTCTATAGCAGGTGCTGATCCCCTCACTAACGATAGCAGTTGACAGCCACAAGGTTTTTGTTCCTATGTCGCCTTATACTGTACCTGTATATCGGTAACTTGCTCGTGCAATTGTGTAGCATTTATTAAGATGAAATGTGGCTAACTTACCATTATCCAATGACGGATTCATGTCTGCCATGAGTGGGGGAAACCCACTCTTGACCTTTGGACGGGCAATTTTAGCAGTTGTCGGGAAAATCACTTACATACTGGGTAGGTGTTGGTCAAATTGTGGCCTACGAGTTGTCATGGTGCACCAAATTTTTTGCAAACCATGGTCCCTGGATATGATTGTAACTGGTTCTGTATGCTTGTCAAAAGCGGTTCAAGCTGAGTTATGTGACATGTGTTCTGTGCGAAGTGGATCAATACTGAAATTGTTCTTTCTCCTGTGATATTAATCTGGTCCGGCTTGGCGGCTTCTATGTTCAGCTGTATACATTTTTCAGCAGTAAAACTAGCAAGATTTAGTTGTGCCAGCATTGCGGTGACACTACTGTACTGGCGTTTTTTTTTATTTCAGCGATCTGAACAGAAGAAGCAGCGATGAAATTTTGTTCATGTGGTTTTGTTTCCAAGCAGCAGGTGATCAATCCTGATTCCTACGGCTGTGAATTTTGCTGTTGGGTCATGGGCCCATGCGTATACCAACAGCAGGTAGGTTCCTCACTGAACTCCGTTGCTTGGTCAGTGTTGGGCTACATGAGCCAACACCACACTCCGCTTCCGCATTGCAAGCTGCCAGGTTCAGGTTCTCTTGTGAAGAGAATACAATCACAAAACAACCCAATCAATCCCATGGCCAATATAAAAGGCACGAAAACAGGAACAATTGTTTGAGACACAACTGCTGAAAACAATAACAATGCATGCTTTATTAAATCATCATGCTCAAGAATCAGTTGTCAGTAAATAATGAATAGAACTGTGCTGACGCTGTCAGAATGCAACAGTAATACACGTTTACAACTTGTTGTCACTGAGCTGATCGAAGCTATAGCTAGGCTACACTTGTCGCATACTTACACCAAACATCTACATGTCGCTGATGAACTCCTTGATGAAGACCAGATCAAACTGCACGAGCGGCTCCGACAAGATCAGTTCCACGTACGCGTCATCCATCGACGGACAGGCCAGGCCGCACGTGTCGTCGTCGTCGGCGGCGCTTTCCGTCCGAGCAGCGCATGGTGGCACGGTGCGGGTCGCCGAAGATCCCAAGAACTCGTCGAGGCTGATCTCCATTACATCGTCGGCGGCGGCGGCTTCAGGATCTTGCTGTGGCATGGCGGCGTTCTGCTGGTTTCCGTCTTGGTACTCCGGCGCTGCGGGCTCGCCGCCTCCCGGCAAGTTCTCTGTCTCGAAGTAGCTTACCAGCTCCAGTTCGTCCTCCAGCATCTGCGCGAACGACATGACAGCGTCGTCCTCCTCGTTCGTCTCGAATAGCTGGCGCTGCCGCGCTCTGGTCGCCGGAGCCTCAGGGTGTTCGACGGCGTCGGCCGCCTTCCACTTGCGGGCCGGCGCCCAGGCGCAGCGCGACGACACGTCCGATGATCCGAGCCCACCACCACGGGATGACTTGTACACTTTGCAGAGGACCATGTCGTCGCCGCCGCCGTGCTCCTCGGCACTGCCGTACTCCACCATCATCCACCCCGACTTGACGATGGCTCCCGACGCCCGACGGGGTCGTCTCCTGGTACGTCAGCTTCCGGAGGAAGTACCCGCCGCCGCCGCTTTCCACCGCATACTTGGTCCTACTCGGGTTCCAGACCCCCTTCTTTCAGCCGTCGGCGCCGGCGACCGTCGTCCATGACCGCTGCCGGGAACATCCGCGTCCCCGGGGCGCGTTCTTGCCGCCGACGTGCCGCGCGGGGCTGAAGAAATACCAAATCCCGCCGGCGGCGACCGCGGGGCCGTGCTCGCGCACGAGGTTGTACGGGTGGTCGGAGTAGACGTCGGCGTCGTGGACGCATGAGTCGCCGCCGACACCCTGCTGCTTGCCGGCGATCTTGGGGCGGAGGTAGTCGTCGATGAGGCTTTCGTCACTGGGGGCCTAGTGCTCTTGCAGCTTCATGGATCCCGACGGTGAACGCTGGATCGGTGGTTGGGTTGCCCTCGAGATGATCCTCCGGCTACTCGACGGGAGGAGGACGATCGATCTTGTCCTTGGCGGTGGCTAGTTGGCGACTCGATCTCGGCTGGAAGAGCAGGATGCACTGCCGTGGGCGTCTTTTTGGTGACGAAGGGTAATGGCCGGCGGCAACTCACCTCTGCAGAGTCGGATTGAAACGAACCGGTGCTGAGTGACGGACTGAAACGCTGCCACCATTATCTGAAGTGAAAAGCTCAAAAACTAGGAAACTTTCCATTCCGTAACAGAATCACGTCCGTGTGTCCGTTGACGTATGAGTGGATTCATATTGACGCGACACCCAAGTCTTCATCATGTCTTCATAAGCCTCCCCGCGCATACCTTCTGACCTACACCTACGCGATCCAATCGCCATCGCCCCCTCCTCCGATCCGATCCATCCTGTGTCGCCAAGAACCAGATCCTGATCGACCTCCCTCGATCTCGCCGGGAAGCAGCTCGACTTAATTCGATGGCTGGCGAGGACACCGTCGATACCGCGTCCATCGCCCTCCTGCACCACCTCCGCGCCGGCGCCACCCGCCCACTTCGTCCACAACGTCGACGTCTGCTCCGCTGCCCCCGAGGACCTCGTCGCCGGCCTGGAGCCGATGCCGGACAACAGTACTGCCATATTTTCAAAAAAAAAAAAAGAAAAGAATTGTTAGTGATGCTGAGCACTGGTTTGGCCTCTGAGGAATCTTGTTTAGATTATGCAGAGAGAGTTTGCGTTCCAATTCTAATCCTGATTGAAAACTGCTACATACTGTATTAATTTAGACGCAGTCCGATCCTAGTAGGAAACGGAATTGAGATAGGAAACGGAATTGAGACAGCCGTTGATGGCCTATTAATTTATAACGGCGGGCGGCTGGTTGTCTTGGACGTCTCTCCGGATCGTTGCGGCTGGCTTTGGACGGGGAGGCAGGCAGGACGCCCGTCGCAGCAGAGGCTCGCAGTTAGCTATGGCGCGGCGGCGGAAAGTTTCATGGGAGGAGCGCGTGGTGCAGGTGCTCCACATGGTCCGCCTGCGCCAGCAGATCACCGAGCACGACCCCGTGCGGGGGCAGGGCTACCCCGTCCAGACCCGCTTCTGCCGGTACAACCTCGCCTACTTCGACTTCGACAGGGAGTCGAGGCCACGGCGCGGCCCGCCGCTCGCCGCCGTGCCTCCGTCCGAGTACAACCTCTTCGAGGGATCCGTCAACGTGGTCGCGCTCAGGATCCCCGAGTCCGACTCGGGCTACCCGGTCAGGGTCTCCGGCACCGTGCTCGTCAGGGACCAGGTCGACTACAAGTGCGTCTACCTCTTCAGGCGTGGCGCCGACGACCCCCAGCTCATCACCTCCCCGGTACGCACGCTGCACGCAGCATATATGTTGAGCACCTGTGGTTTCTCTGCTAGCCGTTTTCAATTCCCTCGAATCTCAGTTGAATTCTGCTGATATTCTTTAATTTGCCCTGTGCATGTGCGTGTGCATGTGCGTGCAGGAGGACACGCTCGCCCTGACGGATCCGTGCCGAGGCCTCGCCGTGACAGACAGCATGTTCTTCGAGATCGACCTGAAGATGGAGTCCGAGTCCGGCGACGAGCAACCAGTGGTGCTGAGCAGAGGAGTCATCGAGCACAACGCCTGCCGCGCCAGCGACGGCGGCAAGTTCGCCGCCAAGTCCCTGCCCAGCTGGCACAGCACGGTGCGGCTGGAGTACACGCCCGTGCCGTCCGCCGTCGTCGCCACGCTCTCCGCCCGCGTCCTGCACGGGGCGTCCGGCTCCTTCGCCGGCGAGGTGGCCGTCTGGACCACCGGGAACGCGACCGAGATCGTGCTCCACGACAGCAGGGCGGCGGCGGCGGGAGGAGGAGCCTCCACGACGACGACGACGGCGGCGGCGGCGGCGGAGCTCGGGCCGGGTGGGTCCGTCGCGCTGTCGCGGCGCCTGGTGGCCGTCCCGGTTCGTGAGGACCTCGTCGTCCGCGTCCGCGTCGAGCTCGTCGGAGGCGACGGCGGCGACGCCGAACGGTTTGAGTTCGAGGGCACCCTGGGGCACCTGGATAACCGCCGGACCTTCTGTCGGGGTCGGTACATGATGCGGGTGGAGGCTGAGTGGGCCCGTAACACGACCCGGGAGAACGTGTACCGCTACGTCGGCCGACGCCGACAGATCAAACTGCTGGTGTGAGCTAGCTAGTGTGACGACATACAAATCAAACTGCTGCTGCTGCTTAGAGATCGTAGCACTCCTATTTCAGCCTTCTGTAAGCACTCTTTTGATTCCACCACCATAAACCAACCGAAATGATGCGCAGGTGGTACTGAAGTTTTTTTTTTTTACATCATATCACTTAGCTTCACAGCTGTCTGACACTAAAACATGCTAAATTGCTAATAGTACACACTTTCTGCTGATAAACGACTCCAAAAACATAATTATTCAAGAAGTCGTCAGGATCCGTTGTAGTCTAGGTGGTTAGGATACTCGGCTCTCACCCGAGAGACCCGGGTTCAAGTCCCGGCAACGGAAATTTTTGTGTGCCTTTTTTAAGTACTTTTTTAAGTACTTTGCTTGGAACGGAATCCAATTTTTTACACGACTGTAGCATATCTTCGAACGGAATCTTCAATTTTTTTTTACGAAACTGCAACATATTTAAAGCGGTGCGTTGTACATTTTGTACAGATTTTAGAGAGGGACCCTTTTTTGTTTTAAAAGCTTACACCTTGTTCAAGTTCGTATCAACAACTCACTTTAGCCGGAGATGTTGGGAGAGCCAGGACGCCATGTGTTTTCATGTGCTCAAGTCAAAGAAAACTTTTTATGAGACCACTCGTGGGTATCACTATACCATGTTTCTAGTACGAGAATCCGCTTCGCCACGTAACAAGGAAAAAGAAAGGGCATTGCCACATTTTTCTTTAATGAGATGAACATTAGTGAGCTTAATACTTGGGCATATTGACGGAGTTCTAAAAATTTTCCCATATACTTCTTTCGCTCCAAATGGTGGGTTGTTTTAGCATTTTTTTTATTTTTAATCTTTGTTATGTACCTAGACATAATGTATTTCTAGATAACTGTAAAAGTCTACGAACCTAAAAATATCAAAATAACCTATCAAAGTCTAGATGGCAAATTTAGATTTGTCTCGCGATCCCCCCGTCCATCTGTGTTAGTTCATAGCTTACTCTACACGTTGACTCCTTCGCGATCAAGAAATTACGACCCCGTTTAGTTTGGTTTAAACTTTTTGGGAGAATTTTTCGGGCTCCCTTCTTCATACGTGTTAGGAGTATTGAATATATATACTAATTATAAAACTAACATGGACGGACGGGAACTCGCGAGACAGATCCATCAAGCCTAATTGATCTACCATTGGAGATTGTTTATCGTAGCACGACATTGTGCGCAATTAGGCTCGTTAGATTCGTTTCGCGAATTAAGAGAAAGGTTGCGGAATGAGTTTTATCATCAGTCTAAGTTTGTAGAGTCATCATTAATCTACATTTAACACTTGTAATTAGCATTCGATGGGTAGTTGAGAAAATTTTTGAGAAAATCTCAACCATAAAAAACACACACAAAACGAAACACACACACACACGAAAATCTCAGCAAATCTCGCGACCACAAACCCCAACGTTCCAAAAATTTAGGAAGAATCCAAGTGCAGGCCCACGTAGTCGTAGTAGGAGGAGAGAGAGAGTACTACTAGTCTACTACGATCCAAACCCTAATCCCCGTCGCCCTCACCCAACCCAACCGAATCCTCACGCGGTCGGTCACGCCTCCTTGCTAATTGCTACGCTACGCTCCCACAGAAAAATAATCCAGTTCCCCCCCTTTTTTTTAATCCCAGAAACCAGCTAGACCAACGCCTTCGAATCCAAATTTTACCAGGACTCGGCGACTGCCCCCCGCCCCCGCTCGGCGGCGTCCTCGCCTACCACCACCAGTCCACCACCACCGCCATGGCGCTGCCGCTGCCGCTGCTCGTGCGCGCGCGCCTCTCCTCGCTCGACGACGACGACGACACGGCGTCCTCGCTGTCCTCGGCCTCCGCCTCCCCGCCGCTCTCGCCGCCGCTCCCGGCGTCCCCGCGCGCCGCGGTCCCCGGCGCCCCGCGCGTCGCGGCGCAGCTCTCGTCCGCCGACGACGACGACGAGGACGACGGCGCCGGCTCCGAGTCGCTCGACGGCGCCGGGGAGGACGGCGGGCTGGTGGTGGTGGTGGAGGAGGAGGAGGTCTCCAACGGCTTCTTCTTCGCCGTCGCAAGGGTGCCCCCGCCGCCGCCCGAGGACCCCAGCTCGGCCCCCGCCTCCTCCTCCTCCTCCTCTGCGGCGTCTGAGAGCGGGGACAGCTCCGGCGACGCGGAGGGGCCGCTGGTGGGGAGCCTCACGAGCGCCAACACCAGCAGCGTCCTGGCGGGAGTGCTCGACGCCGGAGCCGGAGCAAGGAGCGGATCGGAGGACGGCGCCACTGCGGGTGGCAACGGTGCGTCGGGCGTCGAGGGCTCGTCAGATGGGAGGAGCTTCCAGGGTTCCAGGAGGAGCGTCATTGGCGCGCTGGATGGCGGCGGGGACGGGGAGGCTGCTGAATCTGCTCATCTGGTGGACGTTACAGGTGCTCCTGTCCTGACTGATGATGACAAGCAGCGGGTGGTGCAGGATGTTGTTGCTGCCGAGGCTGTTGGTGATGTGGCGCCCGAGCCCGAGCCTTTGGAGGGGAAGGGTGGTGTGTCTGATCATGAGGCTGCTGGATTGCTTCCTGTTCCCGGAGCTACAGAAGGAGAGGTTGCAGGTGTTGAACTCGGCGGCAGTGATTCTGATGCTGAAGCCAGTACAGCAGAGCATGATGGCACCTCGGCTGGCACTGTGGGGATCCGTGGTGGTTTCGACGGACCAGAATCCATTGCATATGGCGGTCATGGTAAGGTGGATGAGGAAGCTGATGGTGAACTTGAAGCTTCGGATGATCTTGCGGCACTGCCAATCTCTGCGAGTGATGATGCTGTGCAACTTCTGGTAAATGGAGTGGAGGACAACGCGCCTGCATCCAAAGGCACACGCTTTGGTGTGGATGATTCAGATGATGTGGAGGTAAATGGCGATGATGAGTATGAAGAAGGGGTGAATGGAAAGGAACTTGAGCTTTTTGATTACGAAGCTCTAGTTAAACTTCTAAGGGCCGCAAACATCTCAGCTGGACAGGGCAAGGGCAAGGTTTTTCCATTTGAATCTTCTCAGCCCAAGCATGTGCCTCCCACTGCAGCCAGCATTCCTAGGACTGAGGTGGCTTCTACAGAAAGAGATGACCCTGAGAAAGGGATGACCGATGAGGAAAAGAAGACGTACAGAAAGGTGGACCAGGTACGAACCAAGTACATGCGTCTCATTCATAGGTTGGGGTATGACACTAACCATCTGGTACCAGTGCAAGTGCTGTATCGGCTTAGTCTTGTTGAAGGCTTCAGGCGTGTTAGGATGGCAAACAATTCCTCTGAGCTCGAGAATTCCTGGAAGAGGGCTTTGCAGCTTGAGGAAGAGGGAATTGAGGACCTTGAATTCTCCTGCAATATTTTGGTCATTGGGAAGACTGGGGTGGGGAAGAGTGCAACAATAAATTCCATCCTTGGCGAAGATAAGTCCAAAACAAATGCTTTTCTACCGGCAACATCATCTGTGAAAGAGATTACTGGAGTTGTTGACGGTGTCAAGGTTCGTGTCATCGACACCCCTGGACTTGGGACTTCGGCCAAGGATGAAAAATTAAATAGGAGAGCGCTCAACTCTGTTAAGAGGTATACGAAGAGGTGCCCTCCTGATATTATTCTGTATGTCGATCGGTTTGATATTCAGAGACAGGAAGCAAATAGCCTACCCCTCTTGCGAGCTATTACCAGTGTGCTAGGCCCGTCAGTATGGTCCAGAACAATTATTACTCTCACGCACTCAGGAGCAGCTCCCCCTGAAGGCCCCAGTGGTTCCGCAATCAACTACGATATGGTTGTGACTCATCGAACTCATGCAATTCAGCAAAGCATCCGGCAGGTAACTAATGATCCTCGAATTGAGAATCCAGTGGCTCTTGTGGAGAACCATCATCTCTGTCAGAGGAACACAGAGGGTGAAAAGGTGCTTCCTGATGGCCTTACTTGGAGGCGTTTGCTCCTCCTCCTATGCTACTCAAAGAAGATTATTGCTGAGATCGAGTCTCTCTCGAACCGTCGTGGTTCTTCTGCAAGTTCCTTTGGTCGCTTTTTTCAAGTGCCTACACCTCCTTACTTCTTATCGTGTTTGTTGCGATCTAGAGAGCACCCTAGGAGTTCCAATGACCATAATGCTGGGAGTGTGGATTCTGAGCTTGATCTAGATGAATTGTTGAATGAGGTTCAAGAGGACGACGAAGATGATTACGATCAGCTTCCTCCCTTTAAGCCACTAAGTAAATCCCAGGTTGCAAAACTCTCGAAAGAGCAACAGAAGTTGTATTTTGATGAATATCACTACCGAACTAAGCTTCTTCAGAAAAAGCAGCTGAAGGAACAAGTCAGAAGATTTAAAGCAATGAAGGAGGGCAGTGACAATGATGTACCTTCTGAGGATGGTCATCCTGATGATGAATATGATACAGATAGATCTCCTATGCCAGACTGGGCATTGCCATCTTCGTTTGACTCTGATGATCCTGTTCACCGATATCGGTGCCTTGAACCAACACCTAACCTTCTGGTTCGGGCTGTTAACAACAATGAGGTATGGGATCATGATTGTGGTTTTGATGGTGTGAGTGTCCAGCATAGCCTTGATGTTGCTAACAAGTATCCAGCTTCTCTCTGGGTTCAAGTTAACAAGGACAAGAGAGAGTTCACCATTCATATGGATTCCTCAATGTCAGTTAAGCATGGAGATCATGCCTCGAGCCTTGCAGGCTTTGACATCCAGACAATCCTGGATCAGTTTGCTTACACTCTAAGAGGGGAGACCAAAGTCAAGAACTTCAAGAAAAACACCACGACCGGTGGTTTATCTGTGACTTTTTTGGGAAATACTGTGGTGACTGGAGCGAAGTTTGAAGACAAGCTTTCAGTTGGCAACAGGTTAACACTGCTAGCCAACACTGGTGCTGTGTCCATGAGTGGTGATTCTGCATATGGAGTGAATATGGAGGCAACTCTTCGTGAGAAAAGTTACCCTGTAGGTCAAGGGCTTGCAACTTTGGGTGCATCCTTAGTAAGGTGCCATAAAGAATGGACCATGACTGCCAACTTGGATTCCCAGTTCTCTGTTGGGAGGACTTCAAACATGGCAGTTCATGTTGATTTGAACAACAAACTAACTGGACGGGTGAGCATCAAGGCTAACACTTCAGAACAGCTGAAAATTGCCCTTTTAGGTGTCTGTTCAGCGACAATGTATTTGTGGAACAAGATGCATCCTGGTGCTGATGCTAATGCTTAAGTAGCACTGGTTAGTCAGACAATATTGAACCCTAACTTTTGTATCCTCTTCTTGTTCCTTCTGTTGAGTTTCTACTTGTTCAATGTTAAAAAACTAATGTTGAAGTTTCTCAGTCATAATTCCATTCATTTTCATCCCAGTGTGTTCCTCACTACCGTTGGCTAGTGTAATTCATTTCTTGGAGTCATGTATGGTTAGGCTGTAGTCTAGGTGTTGGATATCAGTCGCAGGTTTATCCTTGTTCATTTATTTTGTTTGTACTCACAAAATTGCATATAAATTATAAACCATTAATTACATCTCTTATATGAATGGCATACGAATCATCGAATCCTAGTCATACTGAATTGTCTCCAGTGAAATGGCTAAAGACATATGTTGGGCTAAGTGGCTAAGGAACTGTGTTGGGCTAGTGGATAAGGAGCTGTCTCGGGCTCAACTGACTAAGGCGCTGCATTGGGCTAAATGTTTACCAGACTAAAAAACCATCGACTATTTTTTTCTCTTGTTATGACATGTACCACTCTTTTCCAAATGCACTTTCTCCCCTCCAGAAATCAGATTGTATTTCTCAGATTGTATTTCTGTCTTTCTTCTTATTTGTCACCTTTTTTCCCTAGATAAACAGTTGCAATAAGTTCGCATGGGTACCTGTTCTGAATTTAACAAAGCCACAGTGGAATAGTTTATTCACAAGCTGGTGGTGTCTGCTTATTGAATACAACCACCACAATAGTTTTGTTCAGTTGAATCTAGGTTTGTTCATATTTCATTGAACCTTGATCAAAGGAGTAGCAAAAGCTTTGCCTTGATCTAATTTCAGAAATCCTGTGAATTTTCTGATACATTTAAATGTTGCTTTATTCAGAACTCCCAAGATCCAACCATTCCAGAGGTCAGCGAGCGCATCATTTTCCTCCCAGCTTGTGAATAAAGAAAGCGAGGTTGCTGGAAACTGCAAACTCTGGGAATTCACAAGGAATGGAAGTTGAACCATCACTTTCTGTCAAGAATCCAGATAAGTGTTAGTGGTTCTGCCAATTCCTTTTTTAAGGTTAGTGCACACTTGGTGGCCAACTTCATGAGCGGCAACTTAGTTTTGTTGAAAACTGTAACTAGTAACACTACTGATAAATGGTAATACCACAAAAGGTTAGTCCTGTAACACGCAGTTAAAAATGTGGTGAATACAAGAAATCCAGATGTGGTGTTCCCCTGGGCAAAAGCAAGTGGTAAAATCAAAACTTAATCTACCTTCTGGGCTCCGTAAAATTTGGTTTCTGGTAGCTCGTCTAGGCAGCAATTTGTCATCATAATTTACACGCTATAAATTTGAAGCATATCAACTTGGTCGAGACTCGCTAATATCTTTGCCACTTCTATGTGGATATCTGGAGATAAGTTAGGTGCTCGAGAAAGCAAGCGTGAAGACTGGCCCACCAGGTTTGGCTTATCCTTGCAAGTGGGCTGTCTTTTTCTTTCTTGTTTGGAATAGGATAGGATTCATATGTCATTAATCCATAGGAAAAGAAGAGTCCAATTTAAAGTTGCTTCCATTTGATTGTTCTTTTTCTGGGTGACTTGTGACCAAATTACAATAATGATACGATGTTGCACATATAATAAATGATATGATACTGCAAAAAAATATTCGGAGAGGAATCTTTCTTGCAGAGCTTTCAGTAGGTAGGAAGTTTTTGCTCTGATTGAAATTGAGAGCTTTTGACATTTGAAGTTCATCGCTATGCAAGTCTGCAAATTTTCTCCTCTGGAATTTGGAAAGCATGAAGTCTTCAAATCATTGTGCAGTTGGGGCACTTAGCAGAATTCACGGTTTCTAAAATACTAGCAGAGCTTATACCAGATCATAGGAATAAGAAGTGAAACGGGATTAGAATTTTTCACATAACTGAATCAAGTGGAGGCTTTCTTTGCAAGAAAACATGAACTCAGCTCATGGATGAGCGCTGCTCTCCCATGCCTAGGATTGAAGCATCCAACACAGCAAGAGGGCAAGAAAGAAGGATCATTTTACACATAAACCTATGACCATGGCACACACACACTCAGTCATATAGGTACAAGATTCACAAGATCACAATGCTTTGCTGTGGCAAAGGTTGTGGACATGCAAAGCAGGATGATTTTTTATTTTCGTCATAGCTATTCACAGGCTCTCTGCTTACAAACTTTCTGGAAAACAAGTTCATGGCTACAAAGTTTTCAGATCATGAACCTCTCAAGAGCTCAGCCCGCCCCCCTCCAAGATTGAAAACATGAACTACATACCTTCTTTTTTTTTTTGCCCCACACCATACCCATATATAGAGCCATATAACTACGTAGTTAGTCACCCCTTGAAGAGTCTCATGTTCACGGTGCAAACTCCATATAATAGTTTACAAGAGAAAAGGCTCCAGTTTTTCCTTTTGGTTCAGTTCTTTGCAGATCTGACCCAAGACACGGCCACGCAGAAAAAGCGCAGCCATGTTCTTGCGTTTGCAGATCCTTTGTTTCTTTCTTTTTTCTTGTTTTTTTTTTAGGTGTGACCCCAGGGAGCCAAGAACATGACTCTCCTTATGGGATCCTCGGCGGCGGAGCCGCGGCAGTCGGCGCCACGGCTCTGGCCACCACCGGCGGCGGCGGCGGTCGTGCGGCCTTCGCCGGCCGGCCTCGGAGCCGGCGCGGCGTTGGTGCCGCAGGATCGCCGCAGTTTGTCACGGAGGGCCTGTTTGACCTCGTGAGCCCAGGAGCCCCCTTCCCCTGCAGGGAGCTGAGGGGGTTTCACCATGGGCATGGCTGCTGCTGCTGCTGCCCTGCCTTGCCAAGAAGTCCTAACACTGCTAGACACAACAGACTGGGGTGGCCAACCGAAGGGTGTTTGCAGAGCAGAGCAGAGAAATGGTAGTAGATTCATCAGAGGTTTCGCGATGGGGCCCTATTTATAGGCGAGGAGGAGGAGCCGTGAGCCCGTGAGGAGGAGGAAAAGGGAACTCCACTTTTTTTTTTTTGGCCCCACTACCACTAGCGAGGTGGCGGAAGAATCGGGTTCCAAAAAGCCAAAAGGGATGCGAACCCGAACCCGAACGCGATTGCTAGCTAGCTAGCTGGGTTTCGTGTTGTTAATTATTCAGGGTGGGTTCTTGCCCTTGTTGGTTGTCGTCATCGCGGCGGCGTTGATTGATTAAAAAACAGTGGGAGATCAAATGGCCTTTGGTAACAAGCTGCTATTTTATTTAACAACATGATAAATAATACTAGCAGGGGAAATAATACTAGTAGTAACGGAAGAGGTCAGGTCGCACTTACTCCTAGGTCCGGTCTGATTTAACTAGTAGTAGCAGGCAGGGGGTGCGATTTCGAGTGGCGTCAGTAGAATCTTTAACTGTGTTTTGGGACTCGACGGATCCAAGCACAGGCCATCTGCTCCGCGTTAAACATTTTTATGTGCAGTGTCCTTTGCTTGTAACTTGGGTGCGCTGCTGGTCAAAATTTCGAATTACCCCCCCCCCCTTTTTTTTTTCTTGAAGAAGGTACTAGACGTGAACTACTAGTAATTAGCTTGACGTAAACGGATGGAGCGTCTGTTGATCTTGAGAATCGAGCAATAAATAAATACTCCTAAACATAAAGCTTGTGACGGTAAATTTTTTCAGAAAGAATCCACAGACTACGCATCTATCTATATATATAGAGAGAGAGATTTTTCCCACTGCGCATTGCTGGATCAAAGGAATGGGATGAAACTGGCAGTGGATTATTCCATTGGAGTAGTACACACTGATGCTGCGATGGATGCCCCCCCCTCTTTTGATTATTCGGGCGCCATGTTGCCTTGTCGATGCGAATAACGAATGAATGATGGCTGACTCAGGCGAGGTGGTGGGTGGGGTGGGGTGGGGGCGGAATTATTGACGCCCAGCCTGCCCAGCCGTGGCGCCTGCCCACCATGCAGGTGGCCAGCTGGCGCCCGTCGCCGTCGCGGGCCCCGCCATCTCTTGTTTTTGCGCCTCGCGGGCCCCGCCCAAACCAATCACTCACTCTTCGTCTCGTCTCGTATCGGCAGGACAGCGGACAGGCGCTCCTCCCCGTGCTTCCTTAAAACAAAATTTTGTTTTCAAAGATAACAGATCGTTTATGAAAGAAAAAATGAGAAAGATAAATCGTTTATGAATTAAACGGAAATAGTACGAGAAAAACTATTAAGTAACGTGACGGGTGCGGCCCACCGAGGCCGGTTATCTTGAATTTGTCGTGGTGTTTTCGTTTGGAACGGTCAAGTTGAAGGGTGTACCGAACCGGTCGGCCAATCGCGGCGAGCCGGTGAGTGAGCTGTCACCTTCACTGACTGCCACCCAGTACAGTGCCCCCCCCCCCCCCCCCCCCCCCCAGTGGCGAAAAGCAAACGCTACATTAGCTTAAGCTGATGGCTTAGGTTAGGTTAGGGAGCCGTGACACGACATTTAAAGCTTAGCAATAACATAACACGCGTCCATCACAGCAGATATTTCGGATGAAATTGGGATCCCAAATAGTACCAAGTGAAGTGAGTGGTGGAGTGTGAGCCTACTACATTAGTTGGGCTTTTGGATCAACCAATGTAACCCACGAAGCCCACGAACTGGTGGAAACGGAAGCGGGCAGGCCCAGTATTTCTTTCGTTCGCAATTGACAAAAAAATAATAATAATAATAAAAATCGTCCCGTATTCCCGTCCCGCGTAAAGCTCCGGTGCTTCCGGCAAATCTCCTGCTCGAGATCATGGCACTTAACCTAGACTAAAACTCACTGTTGGGGACGATCTAGTTATAAACAAATGCGATGGGCACACTTAATTTTCTAGTACAATAGCACTAGGAATGCAACTGTTTTGGGTGGCTAAGACCCCGCGGCCGATCTTCCTCGCGAAACTTTCGCAAGTCCTGTTGCCACCTCTTAACAATTTGTCAAAGTGTTAGTTTTGCTCAATGTAAAAGAAAGAAAAGTGTTAAGTTTGCTACATTTAATCATAAAATGCCGGATAGTGACCCTAATTTTGCTCAATGTAAAAAAAAAAAATGTGTTAAGTTTGCTATACTTAACCATATGCCGGATAGTGACCCTTCATCATGTAGGTTATTACCTGACCGCCTTCATGAGACAGTTTGACAAAACTAGAATCACATTCTTTACGAGGACGAAGCATCATACTCCATCCGTATTGAAATACTTGTTACCGTTGACTTTTTTTTCAACTTGGATCATTCGTCTTATTCAAAAAAATCGCAAATGCGTAAAAGGATAAGTCAAGTTTAAAATACCTACAATAATAAAGTATGTAGCGAGCAAAGTAAGTGATACTTGCATAATTTTTTGAATAAGACAAATGATCAAAGTTGTGAAAAAAAAGTTAATGACGACAAATATTTCGATACGGAGGGAGTATAATAGATAATAGCCGCCACGACCGACAATAGAGTTGGATGCCGGAAATCCTATGTACCTTCCGAAGTTTTTTTTAGCAAACAAACTATAAAGCCCAATAACGACCCACCAGCCCAACAACGTGAACCCTAGCACCACCTTCTTCTTCCACAAGACCCGACACCCGAAGCCACCGCCCGCCGGCGGCCCTCCCCGCGCGCGCCGTCCGCCATGGCCGGCCTCCCGAGCGCGGGCCGACCTCCGCGCCCGCCGCCGGAGGTGAAGATGGAGGGGTTGGGGAAGAAGGTTAAGATGTTGGAGAAAATTCCAAAAAAAAAATGTTGGAGAAAAAATGTTGTGAAAAAATGTTGGAACAATTTTAACGGCCTTACCCACGATTTCAACATTTCATAAAAATGCTGAAAAAATTCTAAAAAAGAGAAAAATATTGTCCAACATTTTTTAAAAATATTGACAAGAAAATAGTTGACGAACGAACATTTGTTAAAAATGTTGGAAGAAGCCTCTATAGAGATGTTGACAAAAAAATGTTGGAAGAAGCCTCCTGGAAAAATGTTGGAAGAAGGCTAAAAAATGTTGACTAAAAATCTTTGAACGTTTTTTAAAATGTTGACAGAAAATAATTGACAAAATTAACATTCCTTAAAAATGTTGAACATTTATGAAAATTGTTGGGAGAAGCCTCCGGAAAAATGTTGGAAGAAGCCTCCGAAAAATGTTGGAACATTTATAAAATGTTGTCAAAAAAATGTGGGATACACTCTTATGAATGTTGAAAAAAATGTTGACATCACTTAAAATTGTTGAAAAATGTTCGCAACATTTCAAAAATGTTGATGAAAAAATTACCGATAACAGTTTAAAAAAATGTTAATAAGAAATTAGAAAAAGTCAAAGCGTCTGGGTTTTAGGGGGCTTCAATCTATTAAGTGGGCTATTTTTTGGCTTTGCAGACTTTTATAGTTCACTTGCTTATACACTTTGCGGAAGGTCCAACAGGATGCACAACAGGATCCAGCCCATAGGGAACCAAAATTAGGTCAGCTCAGTATTTCTTCCGTCGTGGGCTTTGTGATAAGCACCAAGACGGGCGCACGTGCTGCATCCGCATATCTGCTCCATCATCGACCCATCCAATTCCGTGACGTCTCTCCCCACTCTTCCTCGCTTCCTTCCTGCTCCCTCGGTCCCTCCGTCACCCTTTTAACTTTTACAGATCGCATTTGATCATTCATCTTATTCAAAACATTTGTGAAAATGTAAAAATAATTATGTTATATTTAAAATACATAGTATGATAGAATATGTCATAAGAAAATAAATAATATTTTCACAATTTTTTCCGAATAAAACGAATGGTCAAACGCGTGAAGTGTAGAAGTCAATAAGTGAGTACTGCCTTTCCAATTTCCATAGAGAAGAGTCAGAGCCCTCCTCCCGTTTCAGCTCACTTCCGAATTCAGAGGGAGGGGCATGGCGGCGATGGCGGCGCGTGCGCTGCGGAGGGGAAGCGGATACGGCGGCGGTGGCTTCACCTGCAGCTCGCGACTCCTCGCCCAGTCGCTTCGCAGATTCGTGAGCGCCCTTCCCTCCTCGCATTCAGTTCGGCTCACCCCCGCTCGACCGGGAGTTATCGTGTCGTCGTCGTCGTCGTCGTTGTTGTTCCTCCCGGAGACCTTAGATGCGTTCGCGCCCGCGCTGATCACTTCACCCCGCGTTGGAATCGAATCCCCTGGTGATAGTTTTAGCCGCGGATCAAGCAACCTGGATGGGATTTTTGCGAGTGCGCGAGTTCACTAGTTCAGGCCTTCGATTTCGCTCTCCGCAGTTTCAGCGCTTATTAACGCGCGCGCGTGTGCCTGTGTGTCGATCTAGGCGAGCACGCTGGTCGTAGCGGAGCACGAAGGTGGGTTCGTGAAGCCGTCGTCCCTCAGCGCATTGGTCGCCGCGGAGGCCGTTGCGAGAGGCAGCAAAATTTCTGTTCTGTTGGGTGGATCTGGGCCTGCGCTTCACAGGGCTGCCGATCATGCTGCGTCCAGTCATCCACTGGTTTCCGAGGTATCGTGCCGCTGTAATGCTTGTTCCCCAATTCTGCCCAGTCTACGTAGTAATCATGTAATATTGATGCCGATTTCATCCCTTCAACCAACGCCTCCCGAGGGTGAGGTCAGGTGAGGTGAGGTGAAAATCTAGGAGAAGCATTTTGTTCCGGGGGGTTCCTCTGCTTATCAATTGGTTCCTAGAACCGCAGGTGCTGGTTGCCGATTCAGAAGCCCTGGCACACCCTTTGGCCGAACCATGGGCCGAACTACTCCACTCTGTTCAGCGGAAAGGAGGCTACTCTCACGTCATAGCTTCGTCAACGTCGTTCGGGAAGAATCTGCTTCCGCGTGCTGCAGCTCTCCTTGATGTGTCCCCTGTTACCGATGTCACTGCAATAAAGGGGCCACGAATCTTTGTGAGGTTTGATACTCTGCTGTTTACTATGTTTTTTTAGCATTTTATTCAGAATGTGGGAGTGCCATGGTCAAACAATATATTGTCCCCCCAGAATGCTGGTTAAGGGTTTAACTTCATGTATACATGTGGTTTTGGAATTTGTATCGGCCCATTTTATGTGTTCTTGGCTCCATTCTCATGTATGGGAAAACAGTCCATACATCTCAATTCATAACTCCTATTTGTGCGGTGCGCTCATCTGCCGTCCCCAGAACAGGTTACGCAACTATCAATATTAACCGTGGGAAAATTACCAAATGCTCCCTTCTTGATAGTTTGCCAAATCTAAAGTTATAGCTCGAGATATGTGGCACTGTGTTGCTCATAATCAACCTGCTTTTACGTATTTTATGCTAATTTTGTATAGCTTATGGGTGTGTTGACAAAATGCATGAGCCTAAAGACGGAAGTCATATATGGTCTCATTCAGTCACTCACACAAGTCCACATCTGCATTTGTAACATCCTTTTGTTGGGGTTTCATGCTGTCACATAGAACCCAATGTTATATGACATCCACTATTCCATGCTTTAGTTAATGTGTGCTTCTGACCTCAGGCCAATTTATGCTGGTAATGCACTTTGTACTGTGGAATATACTGGAGAGGATCCTTGCATGATGAGTATTAGATCAACTTCGTTTACTCCAAATACTGAGGCTATGTCTGAAACAAAGGTTGCACCTATCACCCAGGTTGATCTCTCTTTCCTCAGTGAAGGTTTGTTTGATTCCTTCACCATATTCTTCTGTTAAAAATCAGCAATCCTTCAGAATTATCCATGTTCGTTTTGTGTTGCTCTTGTTTCAGAACTATTTTGTTTCCTTTCCATGTCCTTAATTTTATAAAGCTGAAACAAGCTGCATGAAAAAAACACACCTCATTTGATTGCTTAGTCCTATACCAACAGTTTACTGATATAAAATTTTGGCACATAACTAATAGCACCTTCTCTTTGTTGTATACCTAATATAGGGAAATCTACATGGGTGGGTCTGACATCCCAAGAAACAGAGCGACCTGATCTTGCAAACGCACGTGTAGTAGTCACTGGGGGCAGAGGCTTAAAAAGTGCTGAAAATTTTAAATTGTTGGAGCAGCTTGCAGAGAAACTTGGTGCAGCAGGTTTGAGTTTAATCTGAAATTTTCCCTTTCTTGCCAAGGCCTCTTGCAAGATCTATTCCCTTGCAAATAGCAATTTCCTGACTGATTACTTTTCGTTTCTGTAGTGGGTGCGACTAGGGCTGCTGTTGATGCAGGTTATGTCCCAAACGACCTTCAGGTAAGCACAGCGAGTCTATCATGTGCAACACTGCGCCATAGAAAATTACTAAATGTGTTCTGAATCATCCAGCTCATATATAGTTGTAAGTTCTGTCAAAAGCTAGCGGTGTTATCACCATGATCAACATACTGTCATTTCTTAAGATCACTGGTGCCTTCTTTGGTATGTCATTTTGTTGCCAGGTTGGCCAGACAGGGAAAATTGTTGCACCAGAGCTCTACATGGCTTTTGGAGTTTCTGGAGCAATACAACACTTGGCGGGAATGAGAGATTCAAAGGTTATCGTGGCTGTTAATAAAGATGCTGATGCCCCCATATTTCAGGTTCCTTCTCGCATTTAACAAATATACATATCGTGCACTGGTATGAATGGCTAAAAGTCTTAAAACATTCTAAGCCAACTGGAATAGCGTTGTCCAGGTTGCAGATTATGGACTAGTTGCGGATCTATTTGAGGTTCTCGACGAATTGTTGAAGAAGATCCCAGACAAGAAGTGAGTGGATGCCGTCATGATACGTGTCCATCGCTTAAGTTCATAATAAGATGAATTTATCTCGTGATGTGAATACTGCATCTGAAATAATGTATGCTATGATGGCCAAGGGACCTGTTCTTACTCATTTCGTAGCAAATAAACAAATAGGCTGATAGCGGTGGCCTTTTCACCATCAAACCAGAGTGATAAGACGTTGATATTTGCAGTTCATACATCAAGGCACTACAACAGTTACATAGAAACAAATGACCATGGACGCAGGAACAATGTCAGCGTCGAACCAGCGGACAGCCGAGCGAAACAAATAATCTTATATTGAACCACAACGTCAAAAAAATGACCATACATATATGTGTACAATGTTTAAACCTACAGATACATTCGAATGTTTCGATACGCAAAACAGAACGAAACTAATGATTTTCTTAGTCTTCTGTGGTCAAAAGGAACACGAATCCAAGAAACAAGGGTAAAAACTGTAAAAAGAATATCAACGGTGTATAAATTTTACAAGTATAATATATGAATCACGGCCTGTATGGACTGAAAGTACTGCCCTCACGACTCGATCACGATTCAGATTTATCATCAGGAGGGGTTCCAACGAGCCAGCCCCACATGCCGCCAGAACTTTGCCGCTGCTTTGCGTCCAGCGCTGCTTGCTCTGATGCGGCTCTCTGTCGTCGAAGCAGCTCAACCTCCTTTTCCAACGCGTCCATACTTTGAAGCTTCTGTCGTAGTTCGGCAACATCAACCTAGTGGGCATTCAAGAAATTAGGAATGATCAGAGCATTGTATTTATCTGTTGTGCTAGATAATAGTTATGACAATCGATAGTTTAGCTCATTTGATTACAACAAGAAGCCAATGTGTTACCTCAAGTTTGAAACATCTTGACTGCTCAGCAGCAAGTTGGCCACGGACAGCTTGAAGTTCCTATAAAATTTAAAGAGAAAAGGTAAGGGCCCTAATACATGCTTAGGAAAAATTACACAGCACTGAACCACTGGTTCAACTTACATTCCGTGGATATTTTAAACTAAAAACAAGTAAACGCACAAAGTAGAGTTTGTCTTGCACAACTTATCCTAATTCTAACTTAGACGTCACCTTACTCCAGTTTTGTGGAACATGATAAAATACTACGAAACTAAGCATAATGTAGTGATGAATTAGACTCGTACAATATTCAATACAGCAAAAGATTTTCCACCTCAAAAGCATATGCCTATATACTTAGTAAAAAAAAGTAGTTCAATGGCAGAATTCAGACTCTAAGTGGTTCCTAAAAGAATATAATAACATGAGATGCGTAGTAACTGTTCAAGAGGAGGTTCATTAGATGCTTAAAAGAATATGCACTGGTAACCTATAACTATAGCATAGAAGAAAGATCACTTGCCTTTGTGAGCTCCACATTTCTGGACTCTGCTTCAGCAATGTCTTCTTTAAGTTGTACAGTTTGCAGCTGTTCCCTGTTAAATGCTGCTTCTAGTTCATCTTTCTCAGCTTTGAGAGCTGCTAAAAGCTGTTCACTTGCTTCATCAGTACCGTTTTTCTGGAATCCAGCACAGAGATAAAAGAAAGGAAGTGTGAGTATCCTCAATAACTCAAATCATAATTGGTAACAGCAACCACCATAAAGAATTTTGCATAAGACTCAATCTATGTTACCAGTACTAGAACCACAATTGCACTGTGTAGTTTGCAGAATTTCAACTGGTATGAATCCTAATTTCTACAGCACACACAAAAGAAAAGGGATTTGGGAGACACCTGTGGAGAATAGTAGAGCTAACAGCCTAACAGTGGAAAATATTCGGGATCTGAAGCAGGACATTACCAGGTCTGAATCAGCACTGTCCATGACAATCTCTCGTATCTTCCCATCTTGGGAAGTTTCAACCTCTGGTTCCACAACCCTAGATGTAGTATCTGAGACAGTTTCTTCTTTTGTGGTTGACTTGGAATCTGATTTGAGGCTAAGTTTGAGAGTATAAACCTGTTCATCATATGAAAACAGTGTTGGTCGAAGGTAGTTCCATGTATCATTTG
This sequence comes from Cenchrus americanus, assembly GCA_947561735.1. NCBI lineage: Eukaryota > Viridiplantae > Streptophyta > Magnoliopsida > Poales > Poaceae > Cenchrus > Cenchrus americanus. The sequence continues at coordinate 1,485,071 of OX387240.1, read as the reverse complement.
TATAATACACGAGTGAAGCTCGTAGCATCGACTCAAAATGTGAATTACCTCATTGCTGTATCGTCCATTGTATCCTCCGAATGAGATGAGATAATCATATCCATTGTAATTGCTCTGCACTAGAGTCATGCCCTAGATAACAAAATTAAAATATTATCAGCCAGGTAAAAATAATCCTAACCGCCAAATACTGCTCAAGAGATATACCTCACTGGCAAGAGGAACCCGTCCCTCAACAGTGCTAACAACTGACCATGTCAGAGTTGACATGTTAAGCAAGAGAGTCTCAGAGACACCTGTGGAGAATAGTAGAGCTAAGTATTCACTTAATAGCATAAAAAAAAGAACAGGTTTAAGGGTTAGGGTATGTTAGGATCGTGTGGAATCCCAAAACATCCAAACAAGGTCTGATTGGAGAAAATTCCCTCAAAAAGCCACTAGTAACATGAGTATAAAAAAAATGAACCCCATAACAAAACTCCATAACATCACAGTTATCTAGAAGCATTTTGACATACTAAGTTAAGAAATCAAATACTCACCACTTTTATTATTGCCACCCCCAACTATGTACCAGTTCTCCCCGACAGTTGCACCAGCATGGCCAGCTCGTGGGCTTGGAGTCAGGCCTTGTTGTTTCGGTCTTGACCACTCCATCTGTAGTTCAAAAAAATAAAGAGTCAAAGACAGCACACAAACCTTCACAGATTTCCAGCGAGATTAAGTTTGTACCGTCTGCAAATCAAGGACATGTAAGTCGTTGAAACATGTCGCATGAGATCCCCCACCAAAAATTAAAAGATAGCGGTCAGCATGGCAAGCAGCAGCATGATCCGATCTTGGAGAAGGAGGGGTGCCTCTACAACACAAAGCCAATACCAGGGTGAGCTTAATTCAAAATACTAACAACAGTTGGCTTCAAAAAAGACCATCACCTTGTGATTCAGAACATGTGCACGATGACCTAAAGAGATTATTCCACAATCCATATATACATGTTATTAAAATACACCTCCATTATGAAGGTCTAAATAAAGATAATTTAACATAACTACGAAAAATATGTTTTAATGTCTCGACGCAATCTATATTCATCACTCCAATTTATGATAGCGTGAAAGTTATCATGCATACCAATTATGTTGGGGTACCGGTGCGCCAACTAAATCTAGGAGTTTTTATTTTAAGTTCGCATAGCAAAGCTTCATGAAACAAATGATGCCTTTTGTTCTCATTACGTAATTGTGCATTAAGAATCAAGATTCTTGTACTTACATTGCATCCACATCATCCCATGTCATGGTTTCAAGATCAAGAATGTGCAAGTCATTCAAGAGGCACCGTTTTGCATCTTCACCACCAAACAAAACTAGAGTTGTTCCAACAAGAGTCACCGTCTGACCTCCACGAGAAACCTTCAGCAGATGAAACTTACATAAGCAATCTACGTTCCTATGTAAATAACTGGATCCTCATACTCAATACCAAAACAGAATTTTCATCAATGGCTTCACAATACAGACTAAAAATCTACATGCCCAAATGAAAGAACAGTTGTTTTAAGAAAAATATTACCGGTGATTTTCCATAAGTCCTGACAACAGACCAGGTACAAGTATGCGGATCAAATTCCTTCACTACAATAAAAGCACCAGAAGTGGAGTGACAACATCAGAAAAAACAAATTAATGCAATGAGAGACTTAATTAGTTAATATAGTATCAAAATAGATTAAAGCTGAATTTTAGCAAACCTGTAATGCCTTCAGATGGATCTTTGGTATGACCAGCAACAGAGAAAAATTTGTTGCCCCACGTTATCTAAAAAATGGTACAGAACAAAGAGGCAACCACAATCAGCTACAGTTTTAAAGATACCTGGCTTTGCAACAGTTCAACTAGTTCTGCAAAAGCGTACCAATGAATGGCCAGCACAGGGAGCAATTTGTGAGGTTTTTGCTGAATCAGAAGATTCTGCTTGCAATTTGGCATCAATCTTTGACCAAGTCAAACTCTTCAGATCCAAAGCCTGTTTGTCATAATTGTGAAAAAGAGACATCTGTTAGACCAGTGACTTAATGTTTAGCTGCTTTCAGATGACATATTTTACTAGGGAAATTCTATCTAGCTTGGTATTTTCTAGGCACGAAATATCAGAAAACTTAAAGGTTTTGCACAATTTTTTTAGGGAAATAGCTTTTTGTTTGTGATTTCCTTGCACAGTGATAATACCCAATTAAAAATGACCTGTTAGCCCAGCAAGTTTGGCATAAGGGAGCACACGGAAGACTCGCATAGTTGATAGTTGCAAGTAAACATGCTTTCACATCACACCGATTCACAAAAGGTCAAGATTAGGAACCATGAGCAGAAATGTACAGTGAATCCAGAGAGTATTAATTAAGATGAACTACTTAAGAATGATTTGATCAAAAGCAATAAAACAATATACGCAATACACAATATTCTTAAAATCCATAGCTGATAACTTAGGATGCATAGGTATGGCCTTGTAGGTTGTTGTATTCAGTTGCATGTACCTGAAGGTCACTAAGGTAACGCCCATTATGGTTTCCACCAAATATATACATCTTATCTTGCAATACAGTTGCTCCATGCTACAACAACCAAAATTCTTATTAGTACTATAAAAGTAAATAGAAAAAAAGCAAAAGTATTAAATGAAGAAAGGGGAAACTGAGCCATCTGGCGCACCTCATAACGAGGTTTCGGACGATGACCACTGATTGATAATGGTGTCCATTCATCGAGAGAACTAACAGTACTAAGGCCTTCCAGAATAACATCTTTGTCCTGTGTTTCCACGGAACTGCCGTTTTCAGAAATGATTTTTGGTTCTGAAATTGATGTTCCATTTGTGGAAGCCGGTGCAATCTGTGGCTCTTCTTTTGGTTTCTAACAAAATGAAAAAAGATGGATAACTTACTAAATCTGTTCAGCACTAAACATTGAGATGGAGGACTAAATGATAAAACAATAGAATAAGAGATCTCAAAAAATCTGAATATGCAGAAAAGAAAGCAACCAATAGTCCATAGTGTGACTTACATGCATTTGAATATCTACAACAGGCTCAGAGTTGAACTCAGGGACCCTAGAGTACCATCCAGGATCTTCCTCCTGCCACAATATAAATACATCTATCAGATCAATTTGCGTAGCTGCACACCAAACAATGCCATGTAATCACTCATACCTCCAAGATTTTGACAAAAAGACGCATCGCCTCAGCCGACGGCATGCTTCCAAGCCCATGCCAACTAAAAACACAAATCATATAAGTAGTGCATATTTTGTTTTCAGGACACGCAAATGCAACTCGACGATACAATGATAATTCCCACTCCAGCTATCCAGGTTGGGCCTTCCATAAACACTGTGGTTATTGCAGCATAGGCATCTCAATTTGCTAACTTAATGCCAGGAGCAAATTCCCATTTCAAAGTCTCGGGTATGCGATAAACATAAGCTGACATTAGAATGAACCATGCAAATGTCTCTGCTGATGTCTAGTACTCTAGTCACATTCCGAGTTACAAGTAAATGACCATGTGCTCCATTTCAATCGATAGAGCAAATGTTGTCTTCTACCCTGATAACGGGAACCAGGATTTGAGTGCAGTTTCCAGTGGAACTAACCTGGTCCATTTGCTCTGCTCCACGGGGTTCCACGCCCTTGGCTTGGGCACATTGCACGGACCGACTGTGGCCTGCACGAAACAAAACCCAAAATCACCAACCGAATTGCGATCACCAAAAGCAAGCAAACTAACGACACAATTCAACACCAACCCCCCCCCCCCCGCGCGCGCGTAGCGTCACTTCGGACAAATTTCACGCTAGATCCACCCAAACTTTCAGCCCAGGATCCAAATTAATCGCCAGCATCAGCAAAAGCATCTGTCGACGCACGCCGTCACCTGCTGGTACAGGCCGTAGAGGAGGAGGGCGACGTCGTTCTGGAAGCGGGAGATAGCTGCGGAGACGGTGGCCCCACCGGCGCCGAACCCCGCGTAGGCAGCGGCGGCGTAGAAGCGGTCGGGGTAGGCGAGTCCGGAGCTCGCCATGGCCGGCGCCGCGCCCTAGATCTCCCCCCCGGGATCTCGCGCGGGCACCGCACCTCCTGCGCGAGACGGCGGTTAGGGTTTACCCCTCCGAATCCCGACTCCTCTTCGTCGTCGTCGTCGTCGTGTGGAAATGGAAATCTGCAGGGGTGAACTGAACTCGCGCCGAGATCTGGAGGGAGGGAGACGGCGAGCCGACGCGGCCGCGTTCGCGGGCGACGCTGCTTTTAACGCTCCCCCCCGCCGAGTGGCCGTAGTAGAACGGAAGGCCGATGCTGACGCGAGCGGCCACGTGTCCTTGACAGATGGGTCTAGTGACGTGGTAATGGAGTCGTGTCTCCACGGGGTCGCGGTCGTTTCTTTTGGGGCCTTGGGCTGTGGGTGTTTCCGCCCGCCCCCGCTCTCGATCCCCTCCCCCACCTGCCACAGCCTCCCCGCCGGCCGGCCACCGCTCGCCGCCGCTGCCATCCTGTCGCCGGAACCCATCCTCCCGTGTGTCGCGGTGCCAGGTTCAGCTCCTGTGTCGAAACGAGTCGCGCAGACTGGGAGGAGCTGGGGGCGAGGAGACGAGGGGAAGAGGAGGATGCAGCAGCTGCTGCAGCCGAAGCAGATGCACTGGGTGAGGGCCGACTCCTCCGACTTCGGGGGCGAACCCCCCGCCCCCCGCAGGTTGAGCTCACCCTCGTCGCCGCCCGCCGTCCTGATTTTTATTAAATCCCACCCTACCCGCCCGCCTAACAGCAACCAGACGGTTGTTCTGCGATCTCGTTCGTGCAGCGGGCACACGGCGGTGAGCATCGGCAAGTCCAAGGTGGTCGTCTTCGGCGGATTCGCCGACAAGCGCTTCCTCTCTGACGTCTCCGTCTACGACGTCGGTAATCAAGCGCCGCTCTAATTCACTTGCCGAGCTAATTCGCCTCCCTCGCGTCAGAGCACATCTGCAACTCAATTTAAGGAGCATATGCATTAGAGGGAGTGAATGACCAAGATGTTTTCCTAAAAACTTCTGAATGCAACTTATGACGCAGAGAATAAGCTATGGTACACACCTGAGTGCACGATCAATGGATCCGATGGGCAGGCAGGCCCGAGCCCTAGGGCATTTCATGTAGCTGTCGTGATTGACTGCAATATGTTCATCTTTGGTGGCCGTTCTGGAGGCAAGCGGTATGCAATCCAACAGAATTTGGAAGCTTGGCAGAAATAATTTCTTTTGTTGTTAGTTTGTTACTTACAATCTGGTGCCTGCTGCACAGGTTAGGTGATTTCTGGATGCTAGACACCGGTAAGCCTCTACGTTTCATCAAATTGCTAGCATCCCATTTTATCTGTTCTGTTTGCACTCCTCTGGGGTTTCTGAAACCATTAAGTACATCATGATGCTGCTTTACATTCAGACCTGTGGCAGTGGTCGGAGATGACTGGCTTTGGTGATTTGCCATCACCACGGGAGTTTTCTGCTGCTTCGGCCATAGGAAATAGAAAAATTGTTATGTAAGCATTATTTGATACACACGTCCCCGACATACTTTTATATCATCACTCGTGACGAACATTATGTCTTTATACAGGTATGGTGGTTGGGATGGCAAAAAATGGCTTTCAGATGTATACATCATGGACACAAGTAGGCGAACTACTTCCTTATTTCATTCTCTATTGTGGTGGGCATTGAATTTCTCTTTAAGATGGCAATGGAAATGTAAAGTGTGTATTTCTTGCATTCTCTATTCTATAGTGTCACTGGAGTGGACAGAATTAGCAGTTACCGGATCCATGCCGCCTCCAAGATGTGGGCATTCTGCAACCATGATTGAGAAGAGACTGCTTATATTTGGAGGCAGAGGTGATTGTTATTTCTTGATCTCATTTCTTGGTTCCTCAAAGATTGCGGTTTATGGTTCATCTTTTATTTCTTAAGCTGCAACAAACTAATGCGCTTCTCATTCCTCCCCACATACAAAATGTGAAGCTGATTCGTTGATCATTTTTTATTTCTTATAAGTCTAATGGTTTTCATGTGGATTGTCTTGTGTGAAGCAAACTATTTTATGAGAATTTGTAGTGTGAATGTGTGATGGTGTTTTCTAATGAATAATTAGTTAATTCATAAACTATTGGCTCTCAACAGCCTGTGTCCAATTACTGTATATCTTCTTTGATACAGGTGGAGCAGGGCCGATAATGGGTGATTTATGGGCATTGAAGGGTGTTACTGAAGAAGGTATCTCCTTTTATTTTTGTATAAATCTGTTTGAATAAAAATAAAGACTTTTCTTAAGTATCTAAGTTCCATGTATAACCTATGGTAAGCTCAGTTTATAATGACACACCACCTGAGCTAACAGTGCACCTGGAATTCAGCCAGTGTGAATGCTTGTGTGCATGCCTTTTTAATATGTTAGGACAAAATTTTGGGTACATATCCTGACATCTTCCTTGCCCTGTATGATGGCTCTTGCTTTCTTGAAGGTCATGAAATTTGAGATGCCCTTTATTTATTTAATAGGTGTTAAGTGGTACTGAATATTTGAAAAATATTATTGTCAGTGCTTCTCCTGTTAAATTATCCAGGTCATCTTTCATTTGTATGTTAGCATGACATTGCACTGTTCAATTGGTGTAACCAGTTAATATGAACCTGATTTTATCTATTTTGGAAGATAATGAGACGCCAGGTTGGACACAATTGAAGCTTCCAGGGCAAACTCCCTCACCACGATGTGGCCATTCAGTAACATCTGGTGGACCTTATGTATGTAATTTGATTCCATCATATTTCCTTTTGGAGTTTTTCCAGCTTTCTGGGTGCATTAGTGTACATATATGGAAGGTTGGGGCCTGTTGAATGTCTGTACTGGATATTAACTAATTATCAGTGCTACATTGAATAAAGCAATGTACCATTGGTGCACATTTCCTTGATGCATTTGGATCTATAGAACAGTAGGCACTTTGTTTTTCAGAGCCAACCCTCTTTTCAGTGAGGCCGTGTGTTTCCTGATATGATTAATACAATAAACTAGGCTTATGGGTATTCCTTTGGCAGCTATGTGAACAAATATTTATATTCTGTGGATTTTCATCTTTGCTTTTAAGATCTTATATATCAGCGTGTGCAACACATTATTTATCAAATTAGGTGGGTGATCGAAGCTGCCTTTTTAGTACAGCCTTTTTTTAATATTAATACTTGTTTTCTTGTTATTAACTGCATACATGAAAGAGTCTAATAATCTATTGCAAATTGCTCTTGTTCTTTGCTGGTAGCCTTTGCAACCCCAAGTTGTGCATCATTCAGACCATTGATTATTTAATTGTAAGATGGACTTTGTTGGATTTGTTCTCAATTTTCTCATGCAAAGGTTTCAATTGCACGATCACATAACTGAAGATGTATAGATTTTTCTTGTCAGCTCTTGCTATTTGGAGGACATGGAACTGGTGGTTGGCTAAGTAGATATGATGTGTACTACAATGAATGCATTATTTTAGACAGGGGTAAGATGTTACTGTAATTTCCTTTTGCTCGCACAGGGACTACTGAACTACAAATTATCTGCTGAGTGCCAAGGTTTTTATTTGTTGATTTCAAAATGTATTTCCCAGTGACTAAACATAAGATTACTAACATAGTAGTTTGAAAATGTTTATAATTTATTACATGTGTTGGAATTAGGTGATAAAGCGGCTAGTAGCTGTTAATGTAACTTTCCTGCGTATTCTATATGCCTCATAAGATCAATCTTAAAACCCCTAAAGCGCACTGCAATGCCGAGTGATCTCACTACTGTCAACCCAAAGGCGCGTAACTAGGTTATTGTGAATATACAGAAAACAATATGGACAGCTAGGCTCATGTCCATGCTCCATTGCTTTGTCTCTATTTCTGACCCACCTTACATTACATGGCACTTGCTCGATCAGCACGTGCGCATGATACATCCAGTCTGTGTGGTTTGTGCCAGAAATATGGCATGCTTGTACACCACTGGTTGTCAACATGCAGTTATCCAATTAGGTGAAACCTCCCATATATCAGCTCAAAAGGATCAGCCTAGTTTTTGGTGAGCGGGCACACTAGCTAGCTGACTAATAAACTGCTTCACTACAAAGATCAAAACTAGTGTCACTCTACAATCTTTTTCTTTGATTCTTTTTCCCTTTTTATCTTCTTTTCAAGCAATCAGCAGTTCACTAGAATTTCACATCACATATTCTGTTATGATCGGGAAAACATACGCTAGGCGCAACAAACGTGGCTAAGGAGCAGGCGCAGAGAGATTGGATAGTTGGGAGTTGTTAGCCTTGGTTTGATTAGATGAGAGATTTGTTAGTCAGTTTGTTAGACAGTTTGTTAGGCTTGGCCTATAAAGGCACAGACAGTTGGATCAATAAGAATTAGCCGGAGATTGAATCAATCTCTCCCGCGCCCCCTCTCTCCCTTCCACGCGCCGGCCCGCGGCGACGGCGTCGCCACCTCGACGCCGCCGCGCGCCCTCGCTCCCCGGTCTTCCGCCACCACCCCCTACTTCCTGCGCGGCTCGACTAGCGATCCTAACAATGCGCATCGGCATTGCCGGGATCGATGTCCAACCCTACGACTTCCGCGCCATCTCCGACGCCGCCACCCATCACCACCGCGCCGCTTCGGCCCGGCGCCCACGCGCGCCGGCCGCGACGTCCGGACGCCGGCGGCCACCCTCGACATCCCGACGCGGGCCGTCTACGATCTGCGCCGCCGGGTCTTCCACATGGCCGCCCCTGCCCGCCCGGGCTCACCGGCTACTCCCCCCGCCCGGCGACGCCCCGCGCACCAACGCCGTACCCCCAATACGGCCTCGCCGAGCCCTTCGCCGCCGCCAACGGCGCCGCTCACCACCGGCCGCCGCGCGGTCCTCACCCGTGCGCCCCACGCCCATCACGCGGATCCGGTTTCCCCCCTCGCCGTCGCCGATTCCGGGCGCCGCAGACCATCGGCGCACCGGTGTTTACCCGGCCCGCTTCCCCCCGTGCGCCTCCCCAACGGCCGGGGTTTCGGAGGACCTACCCGCCGGGACCGGCGTTCCACGCGTACTTCAAGGCGTCGTTCCCCACTTTCGACGGTCGCGAAGACCCGCTCGGGTGGGCCCGAACGGATGCGACCACTTCTTCGGGCGCGGCTCACCGGCGAGGCGGACAAGGTCGGCCTTGCGGCCTTCCACATGACCGGGCACCGCCCGGCGGTGGTACTACATGTTGGAGCGCGACGTCGGCATCGTCACTGGCGCACTTCAAGGCGCTGCGGCGGCGCTTCGGGCGACGCTCGGCACCAACCACCCGGCCGACCTCGCCCGCCTGCCGTTCCGCGCCACGGTTGAGGAGTACTGCGGACGTTCCCGGGACCGGGCGGCCCACGCGAGCAACGCGGAGCGAGCGAGGTGCAACTCTTCACCGGCGGCTTACCGGAGGCCATCCGCGTCGACGTTGAACTCCAGGCGCCGCGGGATCTCCAGCGCGCCATGGTGCTCGGCGCGCGCTTACGAGCGCGCGCGCGCGCCACACCGCCGACGCGGGGGGCGGCCGGCGCGCTCCCCGGCGCGCCGCTCCCATTGCCGGCGCCGCCCATCGGCGCCCGCCCCCCGCCGGCGGCCGCCACGAGCCCCCCACGCCCGGCGGCGTCACGCCCGTTCCGCCGCCCGTCCCCCGCCGAGATGGCGGACCGCCGTCGACGGGGCCTCTCGCTACAATTGCGACGAGCCGTACGTGCGGGGCCACAAGTGCCGGCCGCTGTTCTACCTAGAGGTGGCCGACTACGTCGACGACGTCCCGAATCTCATGGACGACCCGCCACCGGCCGGCCGACGAGCCGTTCATCTCCCTCAACGCCATCACGGGCATCCGCACCGGCGACACCATGCGGCTCGCCTCACCGTCGGGGCAGCCGCCCCCGACGGCGCTCCTCGACTCGGTTCGACGCACAACTTCATCGGCACGGAGGCCGGCCGCCGACTGGGCCTGCACTTCCACGACGATCGGGGGCCCGTGTGGTGGTCGCCAATGGTGACCGCGTCGCCTCGCTGCGGGGTCGCCCGGAACGTCCTCGTCCGCATCGGTGATGACTACTTCTCCATCGATGTCTACGCCATCCCGCTCGACTGCCATGACGTGGTCCTCGGCGTGAAGTACCTCCGGACATTGGGGCCTATCTTGTGGGACTTCGAGGCCCTCTGCATGGCGTTCTGGCACCAGGGCCGGCGCGTCCTCTGGTCGCGGCCTAGGGGCGCGGGCCGACGCCGCCCTCGCCCCCCACCGGAGCGCCTCTATTCAGCCCGCGGCTCGGAGCCGACACTGCTGCACCGCCTCCTGGAGACGTTCGAGGACGTTTTCGCGGCACCATCCGGCCCGCCACCACCGCGTGCCTGCGATCATCGGATCCACCTCCTCCCCCTGACGCAGCTGATCCGCAAGGAAGGGTTCCAGTGGACAGAGGCGGCCACGCTGGCGTTCACCGCGCTCAAGGAAGCTCTCTCCACAGCGCCGGTCCTGCACCTGCCCGATTTCGACAGCCCCTTCATTGTGGACTGTGATGCGTCCGGCACGGGCTTTGGCGCCGTTCTACATCAGGGGGCGGGCGCCATCGCGTTCTACAGCAAGCCATTCGCAGCCCGCCACATCAGGATCGCCGCGTACGAACGCGAACTCATCGGCCTCGTCCAGGCCGTTCGCCATTGGCGGCCCTACCTGTGGGGTCGCCGCTTCGTCGTCCGCACCGACCACTACGCGCTCAAGTACATGCTCGACCAGCGCCTCTCCACCGTGCCGCGCGCACCCGGTGGGTCGGCAAGCTCTTCGGCTTCGACTTCCCTTGTCGAATACGGCCGGCCGCCCGAATACCGTGGCCGACGCCCTCTCACGCCGGGAGCAGGATGATCCCTCGCTGGCGGCCCTGTCGGGTCCCACGTTCGCCCTCTACGACGACCTTCGTGCGGAGCTCGAGCACGATGACACCCTCCGCCATCTCCGCGACACAATTGTGGCGGCTCGGGCGCGCCGTGGCGTGTGGCCGACGGCCTCATCCTCCGTGGCCGCCGGGTGTTCGTGCCGGCCACCTCCCGCGCCCGGCCACCGTCCTACAGCTGGCCCACACCGCCGGCCATGAGGGCATCCAGAAGACGCTCCAGCGCCTCCGCCGCGACTTCATCATCGACCACGACGTGCGCACTGTGCGCGAGTACGTCCGCGCCTGCGCCACATGCCAGCGCAACAAGACGGAGGCGCTCCACCCGGCCGGCCTCCTTCAGCCCCTGGATGTTCCCTCGCAGGTCTGGGCCGACATCTCCATGGATTTCGTGGAGGGCCTCCCTAAGGTCAACGGCAAGAGCGTCATCCTCACCGTCGTCGACCGCTTCTCCAAGTACGGCCACTTCATCGCTCTGGGCCACCCCTACACGGCCATGTCCGTCGCACGGGCGTTCTTCGCCGACATTGTCCGCCTACATGGGTTTCCGTCATCCATCGTCAGCGACCGTGACCCCGTCTTCACCAGTCATGTTTGGCGTGACCTGTTCAAGCTGGCCGGGGTCAAGCTTCGCATGAGCACGGCCTTCCACCCCCAGACGGACGGCCAGTCGGAGGCGGCCAACAAGACCATCGCCATGTACCTGCGTTGCATCACCGGCGATCGTCCTCGGGCTTGGTTGGAGTGGCTTCCCTGGGCGGAGTACTGCTACAACACCTCCTTCCACTCCGCCCTTCGCACGACGCCGTTCCAGGTCGTGTACGGCCGTGCTCCACCCGCCCTGGTGCCGTACGAGCCGGCCTCTCGCCGACCGCGCCGGTGGACGAGCCGCCGCAGACGGGGACGCGTTCCTCGCCGACGTCCGCGACCGTCTTCTCCGTGCGCGAGCTTACGCCAAACGGCACTACGACGCGCACCACCGCGACATCACGTTCGCGGTGGGGGATTGGGTCCGGCCGCGTCTCCTCCACCGCCCCGCCCGGTCCCTCGTGGACAACGCCAAGGGCAGCCGGCCCCACGGTACGCGCGGGGCCGTTCCGGTGTCGTCGAACGCGTGGGCGCCGTCGCATATCGCCTACAGCTACCGGAAGGCGCCCGCATCCACGACGTCTTCTACGTCGGCGTCCTCAAGCCATTCCATGGCGAACCGCCCTCCGCCACGCCACCGCTCCCCCCACTACAGCACGGCCGGGTGTTAGACGTTCCGGAACGCGTCATCAAGGCTCAGCTCCGTCGGGGAACCTGGCACGTCCTCGTCAAGTGGGTTGGACTTCCGGTGGCAGACTCGACATGGGAACCGCTGGAGGAATTTCGCGCTGCATTCCCGGATGTACAGCTCGAGGACGAGCTGTTTCTCGACGGAGGGGGTGATGTTATGATCGGGAAAACATACGCTAGGCGCAACAAACGTGGCTAAGGAGCAGGCGCAGAGAGATTGGATAGTTGGGAGTTGTTAGCCTTGGTTTGATTAGATGAGAGATTTGTTAGTCAGTTTGTTAGACAGTTTGTTAGGCTTGGCCTATAAAGGCACAGACAGTTGGATCAATAAGAATTAGCTGGAGATTGAATCAATCTCTCCCGCGCCCCCTCTCTCCCTTCCACGCGCCAGCCGCAGCGACGGCGTCGCCACCTCGACGCCGCCGCGCGCCTGCTCCCCGGTCTTCCGGCCACCACCCCTACTTCCTGCGCAGCCTGACTAGCGATCCTAACATATTCATTGTTGTTTTATCTTCTTTTCAAGCAATCAGCAGTTCACCATAATTTCACATCACATATTCATTGTTGACTAATACTTAGATCCTTCACAGTCTCTGTTCAATGGAAGCGCCTACCAACAAGCAATGAACCGCCTCCTCCTCGAGCGTATCACTCCATGACTTCCATAGGGTCTCGATTTCTTTTATTTGGTGGCTTTGATGGAAAGAATACATTTGGCGATCTATGGTGGCTTGTCCCTGAAGGTATTGTTATCTCATGCTTGTCTGACTAGAATAAATCACTCCTGTATCAGCATATTGATATCTTGAGTGATGTACTGGGATATAAAACTCGGCACATAAATTCTTCTATTCATATTGCTCATGACCTTTGAACTTCCATGCATATTTCAGTACTGACAAGTTGATTTGCTAGACAAGAAAAAGGAACTCATTAAGTTGCTGCTTAACTGGATGTATGTTAGGAAACTTTACTAGCTATGATGCAGATTTATTTACCAAATTGTATGAAATGATTTCTATTTTTTTCAAACGTAAGCTTTTCCCTATGCTCTTGACTATTACTCTATGGGATAATTTAAACTTTACTAGCTATGATGCAGATTTATTTACCAAATTGTATGAAATGATTTCTATTTTTTGAAACGTAAGCTTTTCCCTATGCTCTTGACTATTACTCTATGGGATAATTTAAACTTCACATTTTTATGTGCAGATGATCCTATTGCGAAACGAGATTTAGCTCCTATCATTGATTCAAACAGCAAACCTAGCACTATGACTCGTGATGCCCAGCAATCCAACTTAAAGGTACATGCTTGCATGTGTGGAAGTTCATTGTGAAAGTTTCAGGTGACAGAAAAGTCTGCAATTTCTAAAATATGTGATGGTCGCAGGAGTCACAAGCTGTGGGGTCTCCAATAATAGAATTGGCCAAACGACTGGGAATTCCGCTTTCTGAGGAAGTTTCAACAAGTTTCGTCGACGAAGTTGATGATAAAGAACTTGTGGAATTGTCCTCTAGGCTTGCTGGTCAATCGCTTCCAGCTAGTGACCAAGTCGCATCAATTCAGGTACTTATGGCTTTCCTTTACTGTAAACCTGTATCCGCATCTGAGAATTTTTGGCTTTTTGTGTGATACCAAGGTACTTCGCGATCATTGGAGAAGTTCTCCAGCAAGCTCACTACAATTGCAGGAGCTAGGACCTTTGCTGAGGGACTATCAACGCCTCATCCTCCAGCGCTATTCGTATGGTTCCACTCTTCAGTCTCCCCTCTATGTCTGTTATTTGCTTATTTAAGCATTCACTTTTCCATGTTATAAACTGACATGACTTTGTAGCATAGGCTCTGTTCTGGGCCATGAATTATTTTCTTTATTGTCGTGTGTATAACCTGTACCTGTACCTGTACCTGTACCTGCTAGAAATGAACACACATTTGTTATTTTGCATGAGTAGTAGCAACTGTGAATTTACCCATTTATTATGGAATTTGGCTGCATTCCATGCCATCGTGCCTGTTCGATGTTGATAAGCGCAAGCTGTCTGATTCTAGTTGGCTGTTAGTAAAAAATTGAGCACGTGCAGGTAGCCTGGTCATGATAAGAGCCGGAACATAGTATGGTTCCACTCTTCAGTCCCTCCTCTATGTCTGTTATTTGCTTATTTAAGCATTCACTTTTCCATGGTATAAACTGACATGACTTTGTCACATAGGATCTGTTTTGGACCATGAATTATTTTCTTTATTGTCATGTGTATAACCTGTAACTGCTAGAAATGAACACGTGTTTGTTATTTTGCGTGAATAGTAGTAACTGTAAATTTACCCATTTATCATGGAATTAGGCTGCATTACATGCCATCTTGCCTGTCCGATGTTGATAGGTGCAAGCTGTCTGATTCTAGTTGGTTGTTAGTAAAAAATTGAGCACGTGCAGGTAGCCTGGTCATGATAAGAGCCTGCTATGCCGGAACATGATAATTCTTTGTTTCCTGATCATCAAGTTCATAATTAAAGCAAACTATATTTCAGCAATCTTCTTTTGCTGGTCATGATTGCAATCTGTTGCTGCAACTACAGGGGGGATCCATTGGTAGCATTTCATGAAATGGAAGCTCTCCGTTTCTTCCATTTGAAAAGTGCTTCACAGGTATGCAGAGAAGTTCATGCGATCCAATAATCCGCCACAAACAATCACCTACCATCAATTGAGAATATTTGCGTACAACAGTCCCTTTTTTCGTTCTCTCCCTGCTTATCATATATCACTATTCTTATTTCTGATACACCGCAGTTGCGCGTGGATGACATTCCCATCTTGTTGAGCGAGTATGGAAGGCTACTTTCAACGTGAGATGAGACTTTTTGCCTTGTAGGTGCAGCACATACAATTGTGTCAGGTTTCCTTTTCTTTGATTGTAGTGTATAGGTTCTTTTAGCTTTTGGGCTCATGTATCATCATCTTCGCCTCAGGTTTTTAACTGAACATCTGTAAGTTTCGAAGAAGGCAACGGAAATCTTGCTGCACTGCACATGTGCCACCTTAACTCAGACTTTTGAACAGCACATGGGGGTCGTGGCGCAATTGAGTCCATGTTGAGCGAGGGTACCAAACCTTCTCGCTTAAAGATTTGCGAATGGCACGTTTGGGACGTGTGATTTATATGAATTGGCCAAACTGAGGCAACAGCTCCTGGGGGGTCGACACATGGACAGCAAGGCACTTCACGCGTGCTCTCAAATCCTTCTACCCCCTGACTTTTGGCCCCTTGTAGCACGCACGCGTGCCGTTTCTCTTCATTCTGAATCGTTGTACCTGTAGTAATTCTGCATGCTAGCTACCGCCCCGGGGCCTGGGATGTACACTAAAAGGCACACGACTGTCAATGTGATCAGTAAACCTCATGCGCGTCGTTGTTTGTTTGACTGAGAGAAGTACAATCAGTAGACACTTGCTCTGTCTCTAGACAACAACTTTTTCGGGGGCGCGCCCGCCGGCATCATCAGCATAAACTTTAGTGTTGTGTTTTCCTCTTTCCTCGCTCTTGCCCCCCCTCTGCGAAGGCGACGTTGCAATTCATACCTTTTGGATTGCTGGACAGTAACCGGAGAGAAACATAGTAGTAGTAGTCGTAGTATGTGCCTATTTCGTGGCACGACTTAGACCATCTGCTGCACCGGGGACGGCATCAGTTTGTTAATGCGAGTCACAGTCGCATCAGCGATGGCGCGCTCTCCCCTTTTTCTTCGGAGGATGTCGGGGGTTACCCGAAAAATTCGGATGATTCCCCTAACACGAGAGAGAGTTTTTAGCACGTTCAAGCACAACGTTAGAGCACAGAGAGACTGTAATTCCCTCCGCAGATTGCACAAGTTCCCAAAAGTCTGAATCCGTTTACACGTGCCCTCGCGCCCCATTTTATAGGGAGATGAAGGGACTTTTACATACAAAAACGCCCTCAGGCTCAGAGAATATTCCCAGTGTGAACGCATACAAGAATGTCTTTTTCACCTAACATATTTACAAATCTGCCACTAGTTCACACTCTGAGCCCGGACTTTTTGAGACAACAACTTTGACTTTGCTTCTCCGTCGGTCCGTGAATGTCTTCACGCGTGACTCCCGAACTGGGTCACCACCACGTGATGCGAGAATTTCCAATTTCCAAGCGAACGGGGGGGGGGGGCGGTACTGGTGGTCAGCGGCACATGGTTTGGCCATCCTGCAGCTTCACCTCTGACATTCTCTCCGTCGCATGTGCACCGGCGATCCAACACGCACAGGCACAGGCACAGGCCGGCCGGCGCCGCTCCAGTACTGCTCAGGACTTCAAGTGCAGCGTATCCCGGTCGTACGTGTTCGAACGCATGTGGCTGATCGCCGTCGTCCAATGCGTGTACTGCGTACAGTAACAAAGAAAAAAGGTGGACACCGCACGCAGCCTGGAGCTTTCCAAACGATGCCGTACTGAACTTTCGAAGAACAGCAGCAGGTCAATTTCATTCATGCCTGGCGTAATTCATCGTATAGGGTTTTTTTCCATATTTTTTTGGGGGGGGGGGGGGGGGGGCGACCAGGCCACGGAACGGTCTGCTAGGCCCAAGCACTCCGAGCCCAGTCGTGTGTGTGTGTGTGTGTGCCAGGCAGGCTGCCAGGCCAGGCCCAAGCGTTTGTCCGGGCAATTCCAGAAGCTTCCACGGATGCGATCACGAGACGGAACAGGAGGAAACCACCAACCCCACCCGGACCCGGCCAGCGAGCGCGAGCAGCGAGCGGCGGGCGCACCCGGGATTCCCATTCCACCGCGCCCGCCGCACCCCCGCCCCATTAAAAACGAGGGTTTGGCCGCCGCCCCGGCCGCCCACCCCCACCACCACCACCACCACCACTACGACCCTGCCCCCGCTCCAGACCTCCACGCCGCGAGGGGGTGACGGAAAGCGACGCCGCCCAAGGGTAGACCGCTCCGCCGCCGCCGCCGCCGCCGCCACCTTCCCCGGCCTCCGCCGATCTCGGTACCTGCTGCCTCTACCTCGCTCTCCCCCGTACGGATCGCCTGCCTTAGTTAGCTTTTATTAAGGGCATCTTACTAGTCCGCTCGCTCCCTCGCTCGCTCGCTCGCTCCCTCAGTCCTTGCGAGTTTGATTCGGTCGCGTTGCCCGTGTGGGGGGGTCCTAGTTCTAAGACCTTGGGAGGAGTAGTCGGGTGGATGGGATCTTGTGCCATGTTGTTGTTTGTGAGATTCTTATCAAACGGTACGGGTGATTCGGAGGGAACCTTGAGGGGTGGTGGATTTGTTGAGGGGTGGTGGTGATTTGCCATGTAGTTGCATCTCGAGAGCAAAGTAAATGGTAGAGGAGGTTGAGTGTCTCGCATAAGGAGATGGAGTTGGGAGATGTGGGGTTAAGGTCTGTGCATGCACAGTAATCCTTTCCCGGTCACCATGCCCGGTAGTCCAAGTCCGGGATTTTTTTTTGGGTGGATTTTTTGTAGGTAAAAAAAATTGTTGAAGGAACTTGTATCAGGTACCTGGAGCTTCGAGTGAAGGGCGGGAAGCATTTGCAATGCCTGCCTTTCTCATACTGCTCCGCAGAGTAACCCACCCCTTTTCATTGGAGGGAATGGATGCCAAGTGCCCATTTTCCTTCATTGGTGAAGATGCCATCGGGATACATCAACAGCCCCTCTGCTTGTCTTGTCTGTATGAACTGTATTAGTTGTAGGATTACCATGCATACTGAAGTACTGAACTAGAAAGGGGATTGGCTAACGAACTTGTTACAGAGGAAGCAACAAGTTCTGCTTTCCTCTTTATTGTCATGGAACATTATTAACTAAGTTATTATGCGTATCTGTGAATATTGAAGCAGGATTCGGTCATCGTCATGTAGTTTTGGATCGGTTTCATGTGAATGTTTGAAGCTTGTTTAAAAATTGGTGGTGATTGTTTGTGATGCTTAGAATAGTTTCCTGCTGTCAAATGCTGCTTTGTGTTAGATCAGGAGAATTCGTTAGCTATATATGTTTTTTAAGTTAGACCAAACAAATTGGTTTAGATGACTGACTTGGTTTCCCCCCCTTGGATTTGAAGATTGTGTCAGGTTTCAAGATGTCGACCAGCACATTTGCTTCGTCCTGTGCGCTCCTGGGCAATGTTAGAACACAGGCCTCCCAGACAGCGGTGAAGAGCCCTTCATCTCTGAGCTTCTTCGGCCAGGGCATGAAGGTTGTTCCAAGCCTCAAGACCTCCAAGAAACTCGACGTCTCTGCGATGGCTGTCTACAAGGTGAAGCTCGTCACACCAGAAGGCGTAGAGCACGAGTTTGAGGCTCCGGACGACACCTACATCCTTGACGCAGCTGAGACCGCCGGAGTGGAGTTGCCATACTCATGCCGTGCCGGGGCTTGCTCCACCTGCGCCGGCAAAATTGAGGCTGGCTCGGTCGACCAGTCGGATGGGTCCTTCCTTGACGACGGGCAGCAGGCCGAGGGCTATGTGCTGACGTGCGTCTCCTACCCCAAGTCTGACTGCGTCATCCACACCCACAAGGAGGGTGACCTGTACTAGGGTCTAGGGCTATATGTCTTCTCAGTCTGGCAAAGGGGTCGATGCTCTGAGTGCGTTGCCAAGCAAGCTCCATCGATCCTTCCTACCAGCTGTGTGAACTGTTTGGCATCAAACCTGCCATGGTGTTTGTTGTTCAGGGTTGGCGCATAAGATAAGATTGGGAACCCGTAGCTAGCAATAAAAAAGTGATGCGGTGCTATAATAGTATAATTTCATGGCTCTTTTTTTGTTGTATGTTCGGGTGTATGTTTTCTCGGTTGTTGATTCTGAATCTCACTGTAGAATTCAAATCTCGGAAGTGTTAAGTGTCGTGAGTGGTGACATACAAACAATCCAAACCAGTTCTGTGTGAAGACATGCTTTCCGTGCTGAGAATCTTGCGCTCCCGATGGGAGCCGGGATGCTGAAGGCAACTGTTGCCGTTCGTCATATGATAGCGAATACATTTGGCAGTCGGTGCTATTCACACTGTTTGGGCCGCCATTGTGCTAAAAAATCGTAAGACTGGAAAATGCTAGCATTCTTTCGAAATACAATACAAGTCCACATTTCTATTGAGCAGCACAGCAACACTTCAAGATTTATCTAAATTATAGATTAGTTACAATTGACCGATACTGTACCCTCTTCTCTATACATGATTTGCTACAGTAATGCTATAATAACCATCCTCTAATAAGCATGCGGTCAAAGACCTCATTAAGGAGAAAAATTTTTCTCCTCCCAACCCAAAATAGCGACAAACCAGAAATAGCCACAGAAAGCAGGCAAGGTAAGGACCGAAATTGAATTTGTTAGATCTGGCGGGGGCCGCGCGAACGCGTACCCCCTATTGCCACAAATTATGACGTCCACTCTCCCACTTGGGGAGATGGTAAGCCAGCGCACCCGGCCGAGTGCAATGCGGGCCACTGACCTAGGCCACGGGCCTTCCTGATCGCCCGTCGACCCCGTCCAGGTAAGTATGGAGCAACGGAGCACGGGGCGGTGTTCTTGTAGCGGGGGCTCGCCGCGCGTCCGCCCTCACCCTCCGAGGTGGTGCTAAACAAACTCGCAAGCAGAACCGAGCAACAATTGAAAAGCGTCCACAAGTCACAGGCCTCAAGGTTCGGCCCAAACGGCCCATGGTAAGTAAGGTCCAGCCCAAGTTGCCCGACCATCCTCGCTCGACGCGCCGCCATAGCCGTGCGATCCGACGAGGGTCGAGAGGAAGCGAACGGCTGGGAAAGGGCCTTTCATACGTACTAAACCCTAGCGCCTCCGTTACGTCTCTCTCTCTCTCTCTCTCTCCCCCAGCCCGCCGCGTCGGCGTTGCGGCTCCTCTCCAGCTACTAGGGTTCGCCCGCCATACCTCCTCCCCTCCTCCGCCGCCCTCGTCTTCGGTTGTCGCAGCAGCTGCCGCCCGCGACCAGACCAAAGCCTGCAGTGCCTCGTGAGCGCCGGATACGGTTCTCGCTGCCGAATTTGGGAGGGGGGGAGGAGCCGGTGAGGCTGCGCCGAGGAAGGAGGCGGCGCCATGAGGTTGGAGAAGTGCTGGTTCTGCTCCTCCACCATCTACCCGGGCCATGGCATCCAGTTCGTCCGCAACGACGCCAAGGTCCTCGTCTTCACTCTTGTTTCCTCGTAGGTCTTTTTTTTTTCTTGTTTGGCGTGAGGAGCGCGGCGGCCTGGGGTCCCCGTTTATCCCTTGTTGCAAATTGGTTTGTTGTACTGTTGCTTCGTATATGCGCTGTGTTTGATTGGTCTGTTGGTGGCGCGCGATCATCGGTGTATCATCGAAAGTTTCGTTGCTGTGAAACTGATAGGTTGCTTGTACAGTATATTCAATCAATTTCTCGCACGTGTTACGTTTGGGGGGACATAGTTTCCGTTTACCAACTTTGGATGGACCGTGCACCAGACTTCGTGTGTTAAAAAGGCTGTTATGTCTGGCACAGGCTGTTATGGTATCACCTACGTGTGTTAAAAAGGGAGCAGTTTCTTTGGCTCGTAAGCTGGCGCAAAGCTCATAAATTGCTAGTGTAGATAATAAAAAAAATTGGATTTCTGTATCTCCATGGCACCAACAAGCAAATTAAACAACCTTTTCACTCTTTTCGTTTCGCAGTTATTTGATATGAAGTAAGCCTTCCAATTTGATTTGCTACTTGCACCATAACGTCACCCTTGTTTGATTAGTGCTTATAGCTTGTACCTTAGTTGCCTATTTGTGAGGCAATTGCTCTTTTGTCCTTGTTCAGCAGACTTTTCTCTTCTCCCAGATTGTAGTTGAGTCGGTAAACTTGTAGCGAGCAAACATAGACTAAAGCTATACTTTTCCCTGGTTAATATCAGAATCTGCTGGGGTATATAGAGTAATAGCATTATGCTTAGAATAGGTTGATTTTTCATATTATCTTTGTTCTTCATTCAAACAAAACTACAGCTAGATGATTGTTTGTATGTTTTGCACTGCTTCAGCATGTGTCCTTATGTTTCCCTTACCGTAGCTGCATGTAATTTCTAGTGTTATGCGCTTGTAACATTAGGATATATGTGCTCTGCAATGTTTCTACTGCTGCTGGGTCCCATTAATGTTGCTAATAGTTAAATGTGTGCCTGTATGGTGTGGTTTGCTTGGTGAATTTGAGGAAAATGTTTATTCTGGTCAATTCTATGAGACCAGTATATGTAGACTTGTTACATCTTTGTAATGTGTATGTATTAGGAGTTCTGTTGTTCGGGGAGGAACGATAATTGTAATTTTGTAGTTGTGCAAGCATACTTTGGAGTCGTGAAAGTTATATGGTCCTAAAATCTGAAATATACAAGTTGTGAAGTATGCTTAGCTACTAAACATCTGTTAGCTTCATAATTTTGCAACCTTCAAGAGTTCCATTGACTGCATCTTTTGGTATACAGTGGTCAACATACAGGGTGTTTTAAATCATATGGCTGCATTTAGATGGCATTGCATCGTTTGAACGATAATACTTTATAAAAATTTCTATCAGATGTATTTTGCATAAATGACCCATAATCAAGGCTACATCAATGTTTCTGTAATATAATCAAGGCTATATCAATGTTACTGTAATATAATCAATGCTACATCAATGTTACTGTAATATAAATGACCCATATATTCAATGCTACCGCAATGTTACTGTATCTTTAGGAGGTTTATGTTTGTTGTGGATTAAAATTGTAATATAAAAGCGCTTATGCTGTTTCTGAATTTCCGTGATTGATTTTTTTCTTGCCAGATTAATTATGATTTCTATGATTAATGTTCAGATTATCCTTTTACTTATACTTTTGGACTGTTAAGTGTTTATGGGGGAAATTGTAATACTAGGAACTAGGATACTTAGTGCAAAATAGGGCAATGCATATGTTTTTCTTTCCTTGAAGATAATTTGGTTGGTGCCCTGTAAGAGTGACTGGATTTTTTTATCTCCTTGGCAGATCTTTCGCTTTTGCCGATCAAAGTGTCATAAAAATTTCAAGATGAAGAGGAATCCTCGTAAGGTTAAGTGGACAAAAGCATACAGGCGCTTGCATGGCAAGGACATGACGCAGGTAAGATTTTTTTTTTATATGTGATATATGTAATAGTCAACGGTCATTATTTTTTTCATGTGCAAACATTTACTGATATTATTGGAAATTGGCCAGGATTCGACATTTGAGTTTGAGAGAAAGAGGAACAGGCCTGAGCGCTATGATCGGAATATGACCGAGCAAACACTAAAGGCCATCCCGGTTATTACAAAGACAAGGCATGAGCGCCTGAAGAAGCACATTTCAGACAGGTAGCTTCTACTCACATTTGCTGCCTGTTCAATTGTGAAAGGTTCTTTTTGTCTAATGTGCAATGACAAATTTGACAGGCAGAAACCTGGTAAAAGGAAGGCGCTGGAGAGAGATAACAAGGAGCTGGAGCAGGACATCAACATTCTTCCGAAGAAGCTTATTAGTAATGAGGCTAAAGCTGAGGAAACAAGGGTCAAGGTCAAGGTCAATGTTGTTCAGCAGCAAACTGAAGATCGGATGGAAGAGTAGCAGCCAGTTGGTATTGTGTTGCTTTGTGTTCATGTCGTATGCAGACCTTTTCTTTTGTGTTTCTTGAGCTTGCCCTGCTGCCATGTAGTTGTCGAAAGATGTTAAAATTTGTGGACCGAATATCAACAAGTTTTGCGTGTGGTGGCAGATACTTATACTGGGGTGCACTGAAAAGTTTCTTTTGACTCGGAGTGTAGTGAAAAGTTATGTGAGATGAATTCTCTCTATGAATTCTCTGGCGGCGCGTGTTGATCTCGCGGCGGCGCAGGGCGACGAGCCTGAGACTGTCCGCACTCGTCGATCTCCAAACTCAACCTCTAAAAGGAATATTCCCGTCTACTCATCAAAATTTTACAGTCCAGTTCCAATTATCCCGCACCCGTCGTCCCCTATAACTACCTGCTGCAGGGCCCACATGTCAATCTCTCTCTCCTCTCCTCTTTTATTTTTCTCTCCTTCCCCGTCCCCATCCGCGCACCCACCGAACCGCCCCCTCGTCCACTCCGCCGGGCGAGACGGTGCTTGAGCTCCCCGGTGCTGCCCGCCTCCTCCCCGCCACCGCGGCGAGGTGTTGGTTCCCCAGTGCTCGCCGGTATGTGTGGCAGCCTCTAGCGCCGGCAACAGGGGCATGGCGGCCTCGACGGAGATCCAGGTCGAGTGGGTGGGCGGAGGTAGAGGAGGTCCACGGTGGAGGCTCGGCGCCGGCGGCCGCTCGATTCGGGCGGCGGCGGCCATGTCCTCTCCCTCGGCCGGCCGCCGAGGAGCCGCTTGTGGCCGAGCCGTGGAGCCGCGGCGGCCGGATCCCTCCCCGCCAAGATCCGAGTAGGCGGCTTGGAGGTCACGACGGCGCGGATGCCCGACGGCGCACGATTCCTCCACGCGGCGTGGCTCCCCCGGTCCCAAGGCGCGCGGCACGACGACGACGACGACGAGGTGCCGTTGTCGGTCGCCGGCGGCCCTCTCTCCCTCCCCTCTCGTTTCTTCCTCGGCGGCCCTTCCCCCCGCTCCGTCCGCTCGGGTCGGCGTCGTCCTTTCTCCCGCCTCTCGTCGCCGCCCTTCCCCCCCACCTCCGACTCGTCCTCTCTCCCAACACCGGCGTATGCGGCGGCCTCCGCCTCGACGGGTGGTTGGGGATGGCGCGAGGGTGCATGGGCCCGCCGCCACGTCCGCGCGTCCGGGCCGAACGGGACGACGCCGGATTTGGCGTCGCCGCAGCCGAACGCAACCATCCCGTTGCTTTTGGCGTCGCCCGGTGCAGCCCAAAAAACGCCAGTGCAGACAGTCTGACGCACGACGCCAGTGGCGCCTGGCGCGTAGAACTCCAGGCCGCCTGCCATGCCTGCCCGCGTGAGCTCAAGCGTGCGGCTTGGATGTCTGGCTTTCTGATGGAGGAGACCCTGTTCGTTTAGCTTATCAGCCACCAGACAGCAGTACTTTTCTCTCACAACAAACCAGCCAGCAGTACTTCTCTCTCAGAACAAATCAGCACCAGCCAAACGAACAGACTGAGCAGAGGAGTGGAGCTCTTGCGTTAGGGCGGCGCCTGAGCGAGCGGAAACCTTCGGCGAACGGTGGCAGAGCCGCTGAATTTTTGCAAATTGACCCTGAAATGGATCGCGATCCAAACTAGGGAGTTGTTTTGAAAATATACAATTCAAATATTTATAGAAAGATCTTTAATTTGGATAGCGATTACTGATTGCGATCAAAACCAGGGGGTGTTTTGTTAAAGAAGGAAGAGCGTTTGGGATACTTGAACCTTGAGCGTTTGGGATACTCGAAGAATTTAACCAGGGGGTGTTTTCAGTTTCAGTTTCAGGAGCGGTAGTTATCCCACTCGTGGACAAATCCCTTGATGGATGCGTAGCATCCATTTGCCAAATTCTTCGAGACCAAAGAATATCTAGCAATCTTGAAGTTGTGATCACTAGAAACAAAAAAAAAGGCGACTGAAGACCTTGCCATCGCAGCTGCTGATGACAAATGGCAAGCATATTACCACCCTATTCGGCTGAACAAGGACGACAAGTGTTCAAAGCCTGTTCTCTTCATCTCTTGTAATATATAAAAAAAATATGACTTTTTTTTTATTATTTTTGAATTAGCAGTGACAACAATTAACACATCAAAGGCCTCACTCTGTCTGTGCAATGACAAAACAGAGCATAGGTGACTGCCATGTGCCTGCCTTTCATCAACCTGCACAAGAAATACAATTAGTTTTTAGTGATCGGCAGCAGTGACGCATCCTTTGATCCGAAGGGGCGATCTGACGAAGTACGTGTGTCTCTGTCCTAGCAATCACGGCAATTAGATGAAGAAAACAATAGGGGGGAAAAACCAAACATATCGATAGAAGCTTCAGCGATGTTGAGGATGACAAAACAAGATGTCGCAAGAGATACCAACGAGACTCCAGGTGGTTGCCTCGCATGTAACGATGGACAGGAAAGAGAACAAATATAGCAATGATGCTCCCGAGGAATCGCAGATTTGGACACAAATCTTGTACTACTTGGTTGACACACATACTATATAAATAAGCTCCTGACACCAACGACGTGCTCTGAAGATATCTGACGACGGAGCTCCTTCAGTTTCCGGCTTTCCGCCATGGCTATCTTCGGAGCTCCCGTGCTTGCAGCCATCGCAGTGGCATGTGCAGGGCTCCTCTGGTTGAGGTCACGGAGCTCCTCGAAGGAGATGAGGGACATCCCCGGCACGATGGGCTGGCCGGTCATCGGCGAGACCTTCTCCTTCATCTCCGACTTCTCGAGCCCGGCCGGCATCCTGAGCTTCATGCGTGACAGGCAGAAAAGGTACGGCAACTGATTTTTCATCGCCAAAACGAGTACTCGCACTCGTACGCATCGAAACGGGAGGGAGACACTGATCTGAATGAACCATTCGCTCGGCATTCAGGTTCGGCAAGGTGTTCAAGACGTACGTGCTGGGGAGGGTCACGGTGTTCATGACGGGGCGCGAGGCGGCCAGGATCCTGCTGTCCGGGAAGGACGGCGTGGTGAGCCTGAACCTGTTCTACACGGGGAAGCAGGTGCTGGGCCCGACGAGCCTGCTGACCACCAACGGCGAGGAGCACAAGAAGCTGCGGCGGCTCATCGGCGAGCCGCTCTCCATCGACGCGCTCAAGAAGCACTTGGACTTCATCAACGACCTCGCCGTGCAGACGCTGGACACGTGGAGCGGCAGGAGGGTCCTCGTCCTGGAGGAGGCCTCCTCTGTGAGCTCAAAAGTTCTTTTTGCTTGAAATGGTTTCTCTTCGATCGGATTGCAGCTGATGGTGAGATGTTGGTTTCTTGGCTGCTCTGTGTGTGCGATCAGTTCACGCTCAAGGTGATCGCCAACATGCTGGTGAGCTTGGAGCCGGAGGGGGAGGAGCAGGAGAAGTTCCGGGCAAACTTCAAGGTCATCTCGTCCTCCTTCGCGTCCCTGCCTCTCAAGGTCCCGGGCACAGCCTTCCACAACGGCCTCAAGGTGGATTCAGTTCAGAGTTCGAAATCCAGATTTGAAATGCTTTGCACGATCATCATCAAAATTCAAAGTTCGAGGTTCAAAATGGTTGCGCGCGCGGTTAATTGTTGGGGGCATGCAGGCGAGGAACCGGATGTACGCGATGCTGGACTCGGTGATCTCTCGTCGGAGGGAGGGCGGCGAGGTCCGGAGCGACTTTCTGCAGACGCTGCTGCGGAAGCACGACGCCGGCGGCGGCGACGACGCCGACAAGCTGACGGACTCGCAGCTCAAGGACAACATCCTGACGCTGCTGGTGGCCGGGCACGACACGACGACGGCGGGGCTGACGTGGCTCGTCAAGTTCCTGGGTGAGAACCCGGGGGTCCTGGAGAAGCTGCGGGAGGAGCATCTGGGGATCAGGGGGAGGTTGATGAGCGACGGGACGCCGCCACCGCCGCGGCATCGCCTCCGGTGGTCGGACGTGAGCGACATGCCGTACACCAACAAGGTGATGAACGAGACGCTGAGGAGGGCGACCATCCTGCCGTGGTTCTCCCGGAAAGCCGCGCAGGACTTCAGCATCGACGGTTGGTGTCACGCCACGCATCTTTCGATCACCAATTCACCATTGCTAAGGCTGGCTGCTCTGCTGATGGATGCCGTGAAAAAACCCCTAAACGCCGCAGGGTACGACATCAAGGAGGGGACGTCGGTGAACCTGGACGTGGTGTCCATCCACCACGACCCCGCCGTCTTCGCCGAGCCGGAGCGATTCCACCCCGACAGATTCGACGTGAGTCGTTGCCGGCAGCCATGGCTGGCCGACGATTTCGTTTCGACCCCAACTCACTCAACCTATTTACCTGTGTGTGTGAATGCACTGCGTCGCGTTGCGTTGCAGCAAACCCTCAAGCCCTACAGCTTCCTGGGGTTCGGGAGCGGGCCGCGGATGTGCCCCGGGATGAACCTGGCGCGCCTCGAGATCTGCGTCTTCGTGCACCACCTCGTGTGCCGCTACGACTGGAAGCCGCTGGCGGAGGACGACTCGGTGCAGCCGACGCTGGTGCGCATGCCCAAGAACAAGTACCCAATCGTCGCAACCGCGCTCTAAATTAAATTAGGATTTCAGCAGAGCTAGATCGATGGTGATGATACACATAACTAGAACAATCCCGCGCGCGATGCGCGCTCTATCAAAAGTTGCACTCCATCAAAATACAGAAACATAACCATGTTATTTTATCACAGAACAATAATTACGTTATTTTATCACAAAACAATGACTGTTTCTTTAGCCTAGTCGTAGCTGAGAACAGATGGCACTGAGTACATGAAAGTCTCAAAAATCAAAATTAACCTTAGATATAAATTATTAAGAGATCTGGAAGACTCCAGCAGCAGCACATCATTTATTGATGCAACATTTGTGTTTGAGCTATCTGCTGCAGCCTTGTCAGCGGTGACCTAACGAAGCGAGTGTATCTCAGATAGAGAGCATAACATCTGCAATTGCTTCCTCCTCCTTTGTAAAGAACTGCGAAACAAGAATGCGGATCTCACTTTCAATTCTCAGCCTTCGTCACGAAAAGTGATCAAATAGTTGCAGCAGAAAAAAAATACGATGGAAAGATCTGCAATTTGATATAACAACAAAAAACCCATTAGATGGTTGGTATAGTTTACCACTATCACAAAAATAAGCATTTGACGGTTCAGAAAAATTGTTCTAGTAACAATTTTTATGACAGTTGTGTAATAACATCTTTGGAAAAAGTGATAAAGAAGCTTAATTTCAGCTCTAACTTCCTATCCTATGGCCATATATGCAGACCTCTAATTTCTACTATATTTTCCATCTTTTGGTTTTGGCTCAGCAAAGCGCATAGACATGCATATTCACGAGATTGAAATAACGACAATATTACTTTCATTTTTCCGGATAATAGTACTCGCTTTCTTGAAAAAGAGACATAATTCAAGTGTATAGAGCAAACTTGCAAATTGTAAAAGAAGCATTATAAGTTAAGAAAAAAAGGCATTCTCTAGGTAGATAGATTTCTTGGAAAAGAGACATGATTCAAGTGTATAGAGCAAACTTGCAAATTGTAAAAGAGGCATTATAAGTTAAGAAAAAAGGCATTCTCTTGTATTGCATGACTGGATGGGAATGAGGTCAACATACCTCAAAAGATGAATTCAATTCATGGTAGAAGTGACGGAGCAACAAATTTATTTGAAATTGGTAGTGAAAAGGTTAAAATGATTCTGAAGTCAGATTTTTTTGTGAGGTACTAAGTCAGATTTGGATTTTTTTGTCTCATTTCAGTTAACGCAGCAAGTAAACCACAATTGAAGTCATCATCTGCATTTAGATAACTTATATTCTGCATTTAGATAGCTTATATATGGAAATGAAATCAGCTTAAAGAAAGAAAGGACAACAAAAGCAAGAAGTTTCGACAATTGTTACAACATGCCATCATAGTAAGCTCTCAAGGTTGCATTATGTGCTTGACATTGACAAGGAAGAAAGACTTAGAACCCAGTCTTCAGAAGTATAGTAACCAAGAAAATCCTAATCCGAACACTGGTATACAGAGTAAGTGTTAGAATTATCCACAAAGTACTGAGATTTGCTTAGAATTATATATCCACAAAGTCCTCAGAGTAAGTGGGGGACACTATTTCGTTGAGGAGCATTAGTAGGTGTGGTGTTGTGAACTAATTGTTGATACCAGATGGAACAATCAGGAGGACTATCCTCACACACAGCAGTGATATTATCAATAGTATATCTCTCCAATTAGGAATTAAAGCATGTATAGGTGATCCAAAACTATAATCCCAAAACCTAAACCAGACATGAAAATACCAAAGGAATAATGAAATTATGATATGAAAAATGCAGATGAACATTCGGTAAGTAGAAACAGGGCAGTAGCAAAAGGAACGCCATACAGTTTTCTGTCAGCGAAATCATTATCAAGAAAATCAGTATGCATTGAGCCATACAACCTTGCCATAAGAAGAAATAACCATCCCAAATAGTGCAAGTAATGTACTACTAACAGAATCATTGTCTAATTTAGCATCCATCAGTCCAAATTACCTCTATGAACTTCTGAATATTAGTTCTGCCCTTGTGATATTGGAGTTCTCAATGTTGGAATAGAATATGTGCAGAAATCTTCTAATAAATGGTGCACATGCTACATCCACCTACAAAGAAATTAAGGATCACAACAAAACGAAAAAGAAAAGTCTTTGTAGCACACTGCAGGGAGAACTGTTCCTTGAGTTCGGTTACATGATAGATGGACCTGACCGAGGAAGATCTTCTTCACATTTCATTTCCCCAGCGAACTGCTTCTGTGTATGATCCTGCGAAGGGAATCGAGAAATTAAAAAGCCTAAAAAACTACTCCAAATATAACTCATTGCAGTAAAAAAATACATCTTACATCAGGAAGCAATGACAAGCCATCAAACTTGATTCGATGATCATACAAGAGATCTATGTTTCATTGAGGTATTTCGCAGGCTTTTAAATTCAAGAATGTATGTTCAATTGAGGTTAGCGTCCGGTGCGAATGGGCTACCTCCACGCAATCCTTTCAATCTCACAATGTCCCGACGGCCATATCTAACAAGATCATTTTTCAAAAGGAAACACATTTTGTCTGCGAAAGTATGAAGAATAAATATCAACAGTGAAACAGGGGTCGATGCTTACCTGAGGCTCTAGCCCTGCATCCACCAGCAGCAGCAAGTCCTGCACAACCTGGTAGGAGCCTTCCTCCAGGAATGGCCACCCAACAGCGCTGTCATGCACCTAATCCCAACAGCAAACAGTTTACAGTTCACATTAGTGATTAAATCGAGATTTACACACAGCAACAGAGTGGAAGGAGGGAAGACGTGGTTGTGCTCACCAAGTCATGGGTTGAACGGCTGCCCGCCGTGAGACCCGGCCCGGCCGCCGCCGTGCCGCCGCAGCTCGGGCCCGCCGGCGATGCGCTCGCCGCGCACGCCTCAAACTCCCGACGTGGAGGAGGGCACGCTCGACGAGGCCGACGAGGGGGAGGGGGAGGCCGGAAGCGCTTTCGCCCGCGCCGTCCCCGTTCGCCCCTTCGCGGGCCGTTGACCGGCCGGGAGCGCTCGCCCACACCGCGTCGCGCCGTGCCGCCCCCGCTCGCCGCTCCGAGCCGCCTCGGCCGGGACCCGCACCTCGCGTGGTGGGCCGCGGGAGTGGCGGCGGCGGAGGAGGAGAGCGGTGGGGAGATGGTGGCGGCGGGCCGGCGGGGACGCCGGGGAGGAGGAGAGCGGGGGGCGACGGTCGCGCGGGGGAGGGAGTTAGGGTTCGGGGTGGCGCTAGGGGGCGGGGGTATAAGGCGTGGGTTGGGGTGGTGGGAGGGTTCTTTTGCAAAAGCATCTAAGGGGGTATTTGCAAATCAAAATTTCCGCTTCTTCCCGTGGATATAAAATTTTGTTTGAGGGGTTTGACGAAAATATTTTGAACGTGTTTCCCGTGCGGTAAGGATGTGTTGGACCATTTCACGATTTCTAGCAAACCGGAGGGTTTTCTCGCAAAACCGCCAAACGCGCGCCTGATCGACACGGAGGCCGTGAAACACGGAGAGCGCGAGAAAGAGGGGTAGCTTTTCATTTCTCCGATGGTGCAACCAGAGTAGGATTCTTGTGCTGTATTGTGGCAGGATAGTAGTGCCAACATCACAGGATCATTCTGCTGCTGTATTTGTGCAACCAAAAGATGAATTTCTTGATGCTTTGGGAAAAGACTCAAATAACTACGCATCAAAACCATACAACGGGCAGCTTGGGCAAAAACAAAGCTGGATCCCATGGATCAAACGTGTGTACAGATAATAAGAAAAATAAGTTGAAAATGGGTGAAATGTCGCATCAGTACCGACTATTGATTACAGAAACTCAAATGGCTAATAAGTAAACATTCAGACAGTCGTCTAGTCTAAAAAAGAATAGAAAACCGACTCGGGACAAATGTGTCCACATATGCCAATAAGCAGAATTCCTCTCAAACGAGGCAAATCAAGACTGATGTATCCCATGAGCCGATGATTCAGCAATTATAATTTTGTGGATCAAGACGAAAGCTGGATGTCCTTTCAAAGGGCTGTGGTTGTTTATAGATCATGGTGCAGAGTCAAAAGCATAAATTATAATTGCTGAATCATCGGCTCAGGTCACAAGGAACGATCTCCGATCTCACAGGTCACAAGGAACGAGCAGCATCATCTCCGGTCTCACAAGTCACAAGGAAAGAGCAGCATAATCTCTGATCTCACGAGCAACGGAACAGCTAAACAGGCAGGCACCCAGGTTCGTCAAAAAGAACTATAACCAGGTAAGCAACCGAAGATGACCCCAGGCACGTCAAAGGAACCGCAACCAGGTAAAGCCACCAATTGCCAACCAAAGAGCAGTCTCTTTGCTTGCAGTGGCCCTCCAATGCTAATGTCATATATGGAACCCTTTGCATTCATGGAACCACTCGCCGGACTAAATGGGACAACTGAAATGATCTTAGGACACTAGTAACCAATCCAGAACCATGCTAGCAACCACAATCCAGAATAAGGGAACAAATAACCAAAAAGATGCCTGCCAAAACAAAAGTCATTTGAGAATGACGTTGTAAGACAATATTGAAGATAAATGGTTGAAATGAATTACCATTTAATTTTTCCCTTACGGACACAATTCATCGCTTGCTTTCATAGGAGGTGATTTTTCTTGTAGGTTTGTTCGAG
The DNA here is from genome assembly GCA_947561735.1 of Cenchrus americanus. Lineage (NCBI taxonomy): Eukaryota > Viridiplantae > Streptophyta > Magnoliopsida > Poales > Poaceae > Cenchrus > Cenchrus americanus. Next base: position 1,452,884 of record OX387240.1, on the reverse strand, counting down.
AAGAATATAGCCGATCCCTTGAGTCCCCGAGGACACCCACAGACGCATACGCTAACTTGCCATCCAACCCCCCATTATCCCAGGCAGTTTGTTAATCCCCATAAGCATAACTAGGATCAAGATCATCAACAGTGACAAAATCCACCTCTTAACAGGCTAGATTCCAGCCAAATAGCATATCAAGCAAACATGCAGATCCAAGCGCCAAGCACTATGACCAAGTCATATGCCTGGCAAGCAAGAAACGATAATAAACCGGTCAGTAACATGGTCCATAGCAAAGCAACTGATTTCACACGGTACATTATAATTCTCCAACTACAAGATCACATAGATCCAAACACACGATAACAAACCTTATAATAGCAGATAGACTTTCATACCTGGATGGCACATACTGCTCAAGATCTAGGCCATCAGTAGGGACGGTCACGGCTGTAGCGGTCACCCCCATAGCTGCCACCATCTCGGCTACGGCCGGAGTATCGGTCACCACCACGGTCAGATCCATAACGACCACCGCCGCCGCCGCCACCACCACCATACCTGTCATCTCTGCCACCATATCTGTCCCCTCTCCCACCATCCCCAGATGGGCACTCCCTAGCAAAATGACCAGGTTTCCCGCACTTGAAGCAGTCCCCGCCACCACCACCACGCGGTGCACGTCCACCTCCACCACCACCGTAGTCACGGCCGCGGTCATAACGAGAGCCACGCTCACGATCATAATCACGGTCACCATTACGGTCTCTACCGGAACCTTGTGGCTGAGCTTTGTCAACAGTGATGTTCCTCCCATCTAAGTCAAGTCCATTCATCCCTTCAATAGCATCCTCCATGGCTTTCTGATCATCAAAAGTTACAAAACCGAAACCGCGAGATCGACCAGAATATTTGTCATGAACCACCTGCATGTTGACCACAAAACAAATTTAAATTAACAATAATTACGACACCATATTAGATGACAAATAAAATACAAAGAAAAATTGTAAAAAAAATGTGCATATGTTAAGAGACATTAAATGTTATACTGGATCCCAATGACTAGTGGAGGGAAAATACATTGCCCAAGGCGTTCGGGGAGATGGGGCAAAATTGTACAGGATCAGATAGTACTGTGTTAGTATCTCTACATTTTTTTTGTTAGAAACATCTGAATATTATCATACCAAGGCTAGAAAGTACAAGGCAAAACAAAAGGAAATGCTGTGTTAGATCAACCTAGTTAGATTTAAGACTCTTGTGACAAACTAACACAATTCTAGCATAACACACTCTGTAGTATCGGCTTTTCTAGGTTCATTACCTTTTACTAGGTGCGTAGAAAAATCTATGAACCTAATAAAAAAACAAAACAACTAACAATTCAGGACAAAGGGAGTACAAAATAAAATTGTTTTGGCAGTGCAGACTTGGGGAAAAATGGTTGAAATAATTGCAAATGCTGAGTTCAACGCTCATAGCCTTCCTAGGCAACAGCTACCAAACACAACCTCCGACACCATGCTAAACCCACCCCCTGCAAAAACTAAGGATGAAAGGTTCTCCGTGTCACCTTTGCCTCGGTGACGTTGCCGAATTTGCCGAATGCATCCCTGAGGCTATCGTCAGTTGTCGACCAGGACAGGTTCCCGATGAAGCAGCGGTGCTCCTCCACATCAGCCATCTGTTGAGCAGATAAAAGAAAGGCACACACATACCGTACACATATCAGATTCAAGAGACCATGTGGTGGTTACAAGGGTATAGGCATCCTTATGTGGTGATTTAGTAGTCGCGTCACCATTACAACCGCAGAATAGAGTACAAATCAACGATTAAAAAAGTTCTGTATGGTTTTCTTTTCAGAAATTTTACATGCACAGGATATGCCTTTTTCCCCCCCTCAAAGTTTGATGACAGTTTATATAAGAAAGTTCGGAAAATAAAAATACAAGAGACGAAAATAGGCTCACGAGAATTGAACTAATCAGTTGCCCCCTTATACTAATTCGCAGAAACAACGAACGCAGCACGACGCAAACTTATGCACGCGACGAATTTCCCCCCACGAGACGAGACTACACCCGCATCGCATCGAAAGAAGAATAAGAAATCTGACTAGGCTAGCTCGCATCGAAAGAGCAGCACAGCAGCAACTCCAAATCCAGGCGAGCCTACGCCTACGCAAGTATAACCTGACGACGACTAGACACGTCGACGCGGCCAGGACAGATGCGATTTCCGATTTTGCAGCACAGTACGGCGTCGGAGCGAGCGCAGCAGCAGATCCAGCAAGAGAGATCCATCATCCATCTAGCCTACACGAGGAATTCAGGGAGCCCGGGACAGCGATAGATACCTGCTGCGACTGCGAGCAAGGAGGAAGACTGGAAGGGGAAGGCCGCGTCGAATCGGAGAGGTGCCTGCCTGCCTGCCCCGCCTGACTGCCTCGCTATTTCCAGCAAAAAGGCCGGGTCTGGATCGAGAGGGGGCCAAAGAAGAAGACGACGACGACGTGAATAATCAATCAATCGCTCCGACGCAACGGGGGCTGCTAGAACCCTAATCCCCCCCGCGGCGGCGGCGCGGATATAGATATTTCCATGGTTGGGACGACAGGTGGGCCCCCGCGACACGGGCGTGGCAGACACGGGCACACGGGCGCGTTTGGCAGGTCTCCCGCTGTGTCTGCGGTGGTGGAGCGTATTCTGTGAAGGAGCCGAATCCGTTACAGGAAAATGTTTGGCAAAACAGGTTCTCCTGGCTGTGTATAAAGTGAATAAAATGATGAAATGTCTATAATGCCCTTCTCTTTTCTTTTGTATTTCTTTTTTCTTCCTATTTTCCTTTTCCTTTTATGTTTTTTCCTTCTGTTTTTTTTTCTTTTTTCTTATTTTCCCTTTCCCTTGTCTCCACCGCATCCCTCCCTTATCATTCACACACGTCCCTGTCGTCATCTCCAGTCTCCACCCAAGCCGCATCCCGTGCTCGACCTTCGACCCCCCGCGCCCGTCGCCGACTGACCTCCCACCGCCGCCCCCACCTCACCCACCGACAGCCGACCTTCCGTCGGCCCCCATCGTGCTCGCTCCCACTCTTGGCTCCTCTCTCGATCTCTCCGGACTCCAGCCAGCCTCCACTCCGATCGGCTCGGGCGGGCTTGGATTCCGAGGAAGGGAGAGCAAGGTCCCGCATGGCCGCGTGCAGATGCGGCGGATCAAGGACTGGGTGAGCCGCCGCCGCCCCACCGGCCACCGCGCCCACCGACGGCGCCAGCACCATCGCCGTCCTCCTTCCCCTGTTTTGCCCTCTCCCTCTCACTTCCTCACCGGCCTCTCTCTCCGGCGCCCTAGGGGGATCTCAGGGTCCGGCCGTGGGTCCCCCCCGAGGGGCAGGGTGGGGAGTCGCAGGGAGGAGCCCCAGGCGGAGCGGGGGAAGCATCCTTTTTTGGCTCTGCCTGCAGAGAAACGCTCCAGAGAGCGTGTTTTCGGGCTGCTTCTCGCGCGGAGTTGTTTTGCGCCCCCGTTTGGCACGGCTCCTCGCTTCGCACGCGGAGCGGAGCGGCTGGGATTCGTGCCAAACGCACACTTCTTTTTTGGCGAACAAAAATTTACGTGTACGTTCCTTCTCCCGTTTTCCGGTGCGAGGGTTCGTTCGGCAATCTTTTTTTCCGAAGTACAATACATCTCACAACGCACAGTCATCCCTATGAATACACGCACGCAAACCCTACCCCTAGGAGCATCTTCGAATGTTGTGTCGGCAAATCCTCAAGATTGACAAAGTCGCCACAGGCGCCTCGCTGTCGACGGGCTAATGCCGAATTGTTCGGAAAACACACTGGATTGCGAGACCAGAGACTTCGAGAGTAGAGGCGACCCACTTGAACTCGAACAACTTGCCAGTAGAGGAACCAAAAGCACTCGCTCGCTTCTCCTCTGTAAGCTTCACCTGCTCTCGCTCCCTCTCCACCCACCCGCTCGAGATCGGAGCAGGTTCCTCGGCCGTTCGGCCTCCGCAGTTGTGCCACTAACGTGTGGGACCCACGCGTCAGTGACTCAACGGATAGAGGATCTCGTTCGCTCGTGTCGGGGACAGCCCTGAGGGTCCCCTAAAACAACCAAGGGAATCCTGCCTAAAACCTGCAAAAGACCAAAGCAAAACACCCCTCACTTAAGCACGCGCCCAAGGCACGGCCCACACCGTGGCGGCCCCCACGGCCCAACAGAGTGGCCCAGTCAAGGGCTCCCTCGAGCGGGCCCCGCCTCGCTCGAGGGTCTACGCCCCCCTCGAGCGGGCTCCGCCCCGTTCGAGGGTCCGCCTCCGCCTCGCTCGAGGCCTCCCTCGCATGCACGCCCGTCCCCGCCCGCACGCGTGTACGAGCATTTAATGCTCTGACACGGCGGGGCAGTGCCATCATGCGCCTGGGAATCACGCCCCGGCACAGTCGCACCAACTCCCTAGGGGAACCCATCCCTGCCACTGTGAGGGACTGTGCGACATGGCCGGTGTCAGCCCCGTGACGCCGCGCCGCCTACTCCCGTACGGCTAACGCGTCGCGCCCTCGAAGGGGGCCGGCCATACCCTCGAACCACTTTCTCGTGATCCCGCAGGGCCAGGTCGTGACGCTAGGCCGGCGGGACGCCATCCCCGCCACTGTTGATCCCGTGCGGCCGCCCCCGTACTTGCAACGCCTTTGACGCTCACCGAGAGGGATAGACCTTGGTGCTTAGTACTAGTTAGTGTCGGGACTACTTTCCGCACCGACAGTTGGCGCCCACCGTGGGGCACGCGAGCGCTGAAGGTCAATCCGTCATCAACTCCCTCCATGGTGATTCGCACCGAGTACCGCGGTACGCGCTACTCCATGGGCAGCTCGTACCCCATTCCCGCCGGATTCGAAATCCGGTTCGGGGGCCTGAATTTTCAGGCCACGGGGAACGGCTACCTCATGCGCCTCACCAACCGTGAGGAACTCCGTGCGCAGCGCCAAACTGGGTCTGCACCGGCCGCCGCCGCACGTGTCGCCGCGACGCCGGCGCCGCCGCCACCTATGTTGCGGGCCCGTCGGCGTCACGGCGCCGCCGCCGCTCCCGCCGGCGCTCGCGCCGGGCGCGGTCCGAGCGACGGACCGCCGAGCGCGTCGCCTCACAACGCGACGCACCCATCAGCATGATGATAGCCGCCCCGGTGGGGGAGCGCACGGTCTCCGGACCGCGCTTCCCCATCGGACTGCGTGGCGCCACGACGGCCTACACCGCCAACGTCAACGCCAGTACCACGATGCGCAGGGTTCCCCCTGGCCGCCATGTCTTCGTCGCCAGGGACCCCAGTGCCTCCGCCGGCAACCAGTCGTCCCTAGGCTCCCTCGACGCGTTGCCACCCACCACCTTGCATGGGTACGCGGAGTGGGACTTCTCCGGCGTGCCGGACCCAGTCATATTCAGGCGTTTCCTTGACGCCACGGACTACTGGTTCGGCTGCTCTGACGACTCCAGCACCGGGAGCTATGACTCCGCGCGGGAATGCTGTGTGGTCATCGCCAACGACCCGGCAAACGCCACCGGCGCAACGGGCGCCGGAGACGGGGAACTTCCTTCCACTCTGGGGACCACTTCGCGTCTGGCTGCGGGGCCAAGCGCCCCTGCTCCTTCACCCCCAACGGGGGCAGATATCAAGGCGCTGCTGGCCCAAGCGCGCGAGCTCGAGGCCAAGCTGGCGGAAGAGTACCGAACGGTGCGGTTGCTCCGCGCCTCCATGGCAGGAGAAGCCTCAGCGCGCGGCGAACGTGCGCGTGAGCTGGGCATACAAGCCCGCGACCGCATTAATGCTGACTTCAACGTCAATGACCCGAGTACGCCTCCGCGAGCAAGCCAAAAGTTCATTGCCGCTGCGACACTGCTGCGGGCCATGCCCGCCCCTTCAACGCCCGAGGCACTAAACCTGCACCGCGAGGCACAGGCGCTCATCGAGCAAGCGGCCGGTCCGGCGGCCGAGAGCTCGGCGTCCCGCATTCGACACCAGGGTGACGCGCAGGATGATGGGGGCGTGCAGGGGACCGAGCCCTCGGTACACGAAGGAAGGGCGACAGAGCGCCCCGCCAACCCAGGGCGCACACCGACCAGAGAAAGGCTCCTCGACACACACGGGCAAGCACGAGACGGCGACGCCCGCAACGTCATCAACGCTCGGCGGACGAGCAAGGCAGATGCACGAGCAGCAGCAGGCTACCACCCTCGACGGGGTGGCCGCTACGACAACGAGGAGGACCGCTCGCCGACGCCGGAGCCCCCGGGGACCCGCGTGTTCAGTCGGGAGATCCGCGCGGCGACCTTCCCCCGCCGCGCTTCGCCGCCAGCCCACGACCATCGTCAAGTACAACGGGGAAACGGATCCCCGCGTGTGGCTCAATGACTACCGCCTAGCGTGCCAGCTGGGTGGAGCTACCAGCGACGAGGTCATCATCTGCAACCTCCCCCTGCACCTCGCCGACTCGACGTGTACCTGGCTCGAGCACCTGCCGGCCAGCCAGATCCACAACTGGGATGATCTGGTCCATACGTTCGTCGGCAACTTCCAGGGCATGTATGTGGGCCCTGGGAACTCCTGGGACTTGCGCTCCTGCACCCAACGGCTCGGCGAGTCGCTCCGGGACTTCATATGGCGCTTCTCCAAGCGCTACACGGAGCTCCCGAGCATGGCACAATCCGAGATCGTGCACGCCTTCCTCGAGGGCACCACGTGCGTGAGTTAGGACACAGCCCGCCGGTGGACTCCAATGAGCTGTTCGACATCGCCACCAGCTTTGCCTCAGGCGAAGAGGCCGTGGGGGCGATCTTCGACGGCAAAAAGGGGAAGCGCACAGACGACGCGCCGGCGGAGGGCAGCAAGTCCAAAGAGCTCCACCTGAAGGACAAGCGGAGCAAGAAGGGGAAGAAGCCGCGCCATGAGGCGCGCGAGCAGGGACGCGACGCTGACGACGTGTGACAACCCGCCCAGGAAAGTACCGTACTATTGCCTAAGACCGATCCACTTTGGTCATTAAGCAATAATAAAGTACCATCCTGTCGTAAGTCGCCGGGTTAACGCCCGGTAAATCACTTGAGAGCACAAGGATCGAATATATGCATTAAAACTCACTCGAAGGCGAGTCCAGAGATACAACAACATTCAAATTCAAATTCGTACCCCGAAGGGTTTAATTATTACAAGCCGTAGTTTTTGTCATGACAGAATAGTTCAGAGTTTTGAAAAGACACAGCGGAAATTAACTAGCGGAAGCAAAGTCACCACGGGAGGCCATCCATGATGCTTCAGTAGTCGTCCTCCACCCACTCCAGCTCCCAGCCGGGCGGGATCTCACCGGGCCACACATCACTGAAGGCATTACCTGGATCAACACATTCATGCAAGGCTGAGTATACTAATACTCAGCAAGTCTTACCCGTCGGTGATAACTACTTCACCAAATCTAGACCATGAAAGGCTTTTTGGATATTGGGTTGCCTTTGCTAAAAAGTAACAAAGAGTAGGTCCTTACTTTCAATATTTTAGCACAAGTTCTAGTGGTTAAATCATTACTACATTAGCCAACTAGTACAAACAAGTTGTACAATACAATTATTCAAACATCATCTTCATCAACTTCCATCATTAGGGATCATATGACTAGTGGAGTAAGTAGTCTCGGATAACGGTGAGAGGCCGACAATCGATTGATTATAAACCTTGCAAGGTAGACCCAAACACACGGTCGGCTGCCCCCGCGAGGACAACTCCCCAGGCCGTCCCCATAAATCCTCGGGTTGGGATCGAATCTTACGATCTTTGGTGCAGGCTATCCGGCATACCCCGCGAGATACCGGAGTCACCATACACCACCGTAGCTAGCCGTGAGAGCGAATCCCAAGAGTAGTAATAGTAAGATCCCTCACCGCCTCATTATGGTACTAGGCTTACCGGTCCCATACCCTGCATATGCTTGGTACGTTCAAAAACTTAACCCACATAACCACTGGACCGGAGCCCAGATCCCATGCTCTTACCACGTGAGCAATCCATTTAAGGATATAGTATGATTCCTATCTAGGAACCTATTCTCGCGAGTGAGGTCATCACTCGACTTGTAACGGTCCTATAGCTTAGCAGCTATCGACCTATCATACTAGTAGAGACCAAAGGTACCTATGGATCATGCATCTAGGGTTTCATTCAACTCCTGAACGTAAATGCACAATCATCCATAGATAATTGAATAAAGAATTTTAAAACTAGGTCAGATGCACCGGAGCTTGCCTTCGTCAGCTAAGTTAGCTTGGGCACCCTCGGTGTCGAGTACGTCCACGTACTGCTGAGATCCTTCCGCTCCTCCTTCCTCGGTTTCCGGGACAAGGGAGTAGTCTCCGTCCGGAAGATCTACACGGAATGCAATGCATTTTAGGTGATGTGATAGTTCGTTGTCTTATCCAACTCTAGTTGGTCATATTCACCTTAACAAGCATCTATTTAAGGTTTCTATTTGAGGAAGTCATTGGTTGTACATGGATTACTCTTTTACTTCTTATTTGAATAAAGGTTTTATTTAAGCTTATCATTTCATGTGAAAGCTTTATTTCACTTTATTTTTAACCAACAAGGTGTACTTAATATCTTTTATTTATGAATTAAATTTCTTGATCAGTAATATTAATTAAATTTCTTTTATTTAGATTAAGTACTATTTCCAAAAAGAAAAAGAATTTAATTAAGGATTTTTCTTTATTCTAATTTCCCTTTAATATTAAAAGGGCATTTAAGCCTTTTATTAACCAATTAAATTACCAAAAAATTAAATGAGTGTTTCTTAAGCCTACTAGCACCTATCCTGGTCCATTGGACCCACATGCAAGTGTTGGATGCTAGAAAATTAAATATTATTGAAAATAACAAAGGTTATCTAGTGATTCATCTTAAATGCAAATAAAAATAAATAAGCATCAAAACTACTCAAACTTTCTGGTGGTTGCTCTCTAGTCCTAAAAACAAGTCTAAAAAGCTAACATGTTCACATGGAACCTCTACTGAATTTGGTTTATTGATTTACAAAGGAAAATAGGCATAAATCAGGAATAATTAGTTCTGGTACTCCTAAATTCATGATTAATTCACAAGATGTGCCTTTTGACATCTCAAGGTATTGTGCACAAGTTGGGCTCAAGAACATTAATATATTTAACATGAAAAATCATTTATGTAGCACTGCCAGAGATGGAAAAACATTTTTATAAAAACATTCACATGGTAACTTTGTGCAATCTTTGGCACAGCATCTAGTCTTACTCTAACACACATCATATCCAAAGCCTAACTACAGAGGAGCTGTACATTTCAAGATATGACATATTCAAGCATAACATATTTGTAATTTTTCTGCCAAAGCTACTTTGAATCTAGTCTCAAGTGTACCACACATGGATGGGGTTTGGCATCATGAGTCCTACAAAATTTGTTTGGGAATTTTTCGAATTTTCTGCGATTTTCTAGGGGTTTTCTAAGACCATGGACTGAACTGTAAATAAACTAAGTTAGGAATCCTTGCACATATGCCCCTGGGTTCACATTTGTGCCCTTGCCGGCGGCGGGAGGGTTCGCCGGCGGCGATGTGGGGCCTATCCACGACAACAAGCGACACCATGGTGAAATTGAGCTCACCACGGTCGGTTGGTGGTGGTGGCGAGGGCGGAGCGCGCTCCGGCGACGGCGCGCGCGGCGGCGACCGGCGGCGGCGCTCGGGAGGGCTCGGTGTCGTGCGGCGCGAGAGACCAAATTGGCGCAAACAAGCGTGCGGGTGAGCTTGCCCGGATGCTAAGGAGCCTAGCGGTGTGCTTGGACGGCGGCGAGCGCGGGCCGGGAAGGCTAGCACGGCGGCGGCGGCGGCGGCGGCGGCAATGGCGCGGCGGCTCGGTGCGGCGCGCGAGGAGGGGCCGGGAGGCTTTATACCGGCTCGGGCGGCCCGTGGGTGACGCGTGGGTGACGGAGGGAGATGCTGCCGTGCTACGGCGCGTCGGGTCGCGCGCGTACGGCGGCGACGCCGCCGACGGACCGCCGGTCCGTGGCGCGCGCGCGTACGGCGCGCGCGGACGCCTAGACGCCTCGGGACGGTGCGCATCGGGGCGCGCGTGCCTCGGGACGCGGCATGGCGCGGACGTCGAGGGCTCGGGCGGCGTGGGTACGGGCCGCCGGGGGGCAAGGCGGCGGTGGCGGCACGGTGGCACTCCGGCGCGCGCACGACGTCGCGCATGGCGTGCTCGGGCTCGGCCGTGTTGCCTCGGTGCCCTCTTTGACTCGATTTTTCTCAAAAATTTTCAACAGAACTGTGCCAAGTGATGAATACCAAAGTTGTAGATCTAGGTACCAGCTACAACTTTTACAAAGGTTGTATAGGGTTTTGTTGCCTAGATTTGAAACTGTGGCAGTGCCAACTTTGAATGTCAGCAGGGTTCTGTCAACAGTAATTCCTGGCTTGCAAGTGCTTTTTCACAATTTTCCCCTCCAAACCCGCAAAGCCACTCTAAATGAAAGTTGTGTCCCTCAACAAGATCTACAACTTTCCCAAAGGTGGAATTTTAAGTGTTTAGGTGAATTTTGGGGAACACGGCAAAAGTTCCGGCAGACACCTGTGGACATTGGGTGGCAAGGGGGCTTTGACTCACCCTTTGACCAAGGGTTGGCCCCACCAGTGTTTTACTATTCACTAGGGTCACTTAGGGTATGCTAGGGAGTTTTCATGGGTGAGGGCCCAGGTTGACTTAGGGTTGACCACTTGACCGGCTAATCGCGTCGTTAGCGTTAATGACGGTAATTAAAAACCTGGGGCGTCACACGACGGCGAGGCCCTTGTTGTTGACCCGGCCCGACAGGGCCCTCGACCGGCCCCTCGAGGTCCGGGGGTTTTCGACGACATGCTAAAGAAGCCATGTCCTTACCACAAGACACCCGTCAACAACACCCTCGAGCAGTGCAACATGCTCAAAAAATTATACGGCCTCGCCGCCGCGAAGGATGGCGAGGCCAAGAAGGATGGGGGAGACGGCGACGCCGGTGGCTTCCCCGCGGTAGAGAACGTCTTCCTCATCTTCGGGGGACCCACCGTCGACATGTCGAGCCGCCAGCGCAAGCGGGAGCGGCACGAGGTTCTCGCCGCGGAGAAGGCTCCTCCCTCCTTCCTCGACTGGTCGGAGGACGCCATCACCTTCAGCCGCGAGGACCACCCGAACCGCATCCTAACCCGGGCCAGTACCCGCTAATGGTTGACCCAGTCACCGGGAACACGTGGTTCTCGAAAGTCCTGATGGACGGAGGCAGCAGCCTCAACATCTACGTGCACACGCTGCGCTTGTTGGGGATCGGGTTGGACCAGCTGCGGCCCAGCACGACGCCATTCCATGGCGTCGAGCCGGGCAAGCGCGTCCAGCCCCTCGGGCAGATCGACCTGCTTGTTTGGTTCGGCGCTCCAGGCAACTACCGGAAGGAGACGCTCACCTTAGAGGTGGTGGGGTTCAGGGGCGCATACCACGCCATACTTGGGCGGCCCTGCTACGCCAAGTTCATGGCTGTCCCCAACTACACCTACCTCAAGATGAAGATGTCAGGGCCGAACGACATCATCACTGTGGGCTCGTCCATCGAGCACGCCTTCGACTGCGACGTCGAGTGCGTGGAGCACGCGAAAGCACTAGCGCTGGATGAAGCGTTGGTGGCCAACTTGGAGAAGATGGTCAACGAAGACCTCAACTCCACTGCCAAGCACGCCGGCAGCTTCGAGGCTGCGAAACAGATCAAGGAGATGCCCCTCGACCCTGCCGCCCCCGAGGGCAAGGCGTTGAGGGTCAGTTCAACCCTCGACCCACAATAGGAAGTGGTGCTCGTCGACTTCCTCCACGCCAACGCCAACATCTTCGCGTGGAGCCCCTCGGACATGCCAGGCATCCCGAGGGAGGTCGCCGAGCACTCCCTTGACATCCTACCTCACTCCCAAGCCGTGCAGCAACGGCTCCGCCGCTTCGACGAGGAGCGGCGGCGGGCGATCGAAGCGGAGCTGCGGAATCTCCTCGAGGCCGGATTCATCAAGGAAGTATTCCACCCTACGTGGCTAGCTAATCCTGTATTAGTAAAAAAAGAACGGAAGTGGCGGATGTGTGTAGACTACACTAGTCTTAATAAAGCATGTCCTAAAGTTCCTTTTCCTTTGCCGCGTATCGATCAGATCGTTGATTCGACCGCTAGGTGCGAACTGCTCTGTTTCCTTGATGCCTATTCCGGGTACCACCAGATAAACATGAAGGAGTCCGACCAGCTCGCGACTTCGTTCATCACGCCGTTCAGGATGTATTGCTACGTCACGATGCCATTTGGCCTCCGAAACGCGGGCGCAACATACCAGCGATGTATGCAGCACGTCTTCGGAGACCACATCGGGCGAACCGTCGAGGCATACGTGGACGACATAGTCGTGAAAACCAGGAAGGCGGACGACCTGGTTGGCGATCTCAGCATCGCGTTTGGCTGCCTACGGGCCAACGGGGTAAAATTAAACCCTGAAAAATGTGTCTTTGGTGTGCCGCGCGGCATGCTCCTAGGATACATAGTCTCCCAGCGAGGCATCGAGGCCAATCCCGAGAAGGTTGCGGCCCTCGAGCGAATGGGTCCGATTCGGGACCTCAAAGCGGTGCAAGGGTGCTGGGGTGCCTTGCCGCCTTGAGCCGCTTCATCTCGCGGCTCGGCGAGAAAGGCTTGCCCCTCTACCGCCTCCTCAAGAAGCACGAGCGCTTCTCCTGGACCGCCGAGGCCCAGGATGCGCTCGACAAGCTAAATGCGTCCCTGACCCACGCCCCAATCCTCACGCTGCCTCAAGACGGCGAACCTCTGTACCTCTACGTGGCTGCGACTACTCAGGTGGTTAGCGCCGTGATCGTGGTGGAGCGCACGGAGGAGGGTCACGCCCTGCCGGTTCAACGACCGGTCTACTACATTAGCGAAGTCTTGTCCGACACCAGGGCACGCTACCCCCAGGTCCAGAAGCTGCTCTACACGGTGGTCCTCGCGCGGCGCAAGCTTCGCCACTACTTCGAGGCCCACCCTGTCACAGTGGTTTCCTCCTTTCCGCTAGGAGAGATCATCCGCAATTTAGACGCAGCGGGCAGGATCGCCAAGTGGTCGGTGGAGCTGATGGGCGAGACGCTCGCCTACGCCCCGCGCAAGGCCGTCAAGTCTCAGATCCTGGTGGATTTCGTCGCCGAGTGGACGGACACACAGTTGCCGCCGCCACAGATCCAGGCTGAGTGCTGGACTCTGTATTTCGACGGCTCGGTGATGAAGACAGGGGCGGGCGCGGGCCTGCTTTTCGTCTCACCTCTCGGGGAGCACATGCGGTACGCTGTGCGCCTCCAGTTCCCCGCGTCAAACAACATGGCTGAGTACGAGGCCCTGCTCTGCGGCCTCAAGATCGCCATCGAGATAGGCGTCAAACATCTCGACGTGCGGGGAGATTCGCAGCTCGTGATCGACCAAGTCATGAAGAACGCGAGCTGCCACGATGACAAGATGGAGGTGTACTGCAAGGCCGTGCGCGCCCTCGAGGACAAATTCTATGGCATCGAGCTCAATCACGTTCCCCGTCGGTACAACGAAGAGGCGGAAGAGCTTGCCAAGATCGCATCGGGGCGGATCACCGTCCCCCCAAATGTCTTCGCTCGGGACATCGCCCAACCGTCCGTCTCGCTCGAGCCGCACCCCTCGAGTCGCGCGGAGCCCTCGGAGGCCCCCTCGAATCCAGCGGGCGCGGAGCCCATGGACGAGGACCCCTCGAACGAGGCGTACGTGCTATCCCTCCTTGAGGGGTACGGCGCCGGTGAGGCCGAAGTTATGGATGTCGAGCCGGCCCCCAGCCGGGCGGACTGGCGCGACAAGTACATCGCCTGGATGGACCGAGGGGAACTCCCCTCGGACCAGTCCGAGGCCCGGCGCATCGCCAGGATGGCCAAATCATTCGCTCTCATCGACGGCGAGTTGTACAAGTGCGCTGCCTCTGGCATCCTGCAGCGATGCGTACCCATACCCGAGGGGCGCGAGCTCCTCCGGGACATACACGCAGGGATCTGCGGCCACCATGCCGCACCCCGCACCCTCGTAGGCAACGCGTTTCGCCAGGGCTTCTACTGGCCCACCGCGGTCGCGGACGCCAGCGAGATCGTGCGCACTTGCGAAGGATTGCAGTTCTACGCCCGGAAATCCAACCTTACTGCGCACGTCCTGCAAACCATCCCCATCACATGGCCTTTCGTCGTGTGGGGGCTGGACATCGTCGGGCCCTTGCGAAAGGCGCCCGGGGGCTTCACCCACCTCTTGGTTGCAATCGACAAATTCTCCAAATGGGTGGAGGTGCGCCCCATCACGAACCTTAGGGCGGAGCAAGCGGTGACATTCTTCACCGACATCGTCTACCGCTTTGGAGTACCGAACTCCATCATCACCGACAACAGGTCCCAGTTCACGGGCAGAAAATTCCTGGAGTTTTGCGACAAATTCCACATCCGCCTGGATTGGGCAGCCGTGGCACACCCACAGACCAACGGTCAAGTAGAGCGTGCCAACGGCATGATCCTACAAGGCCTCAAGCCCAGAATTTTCGACCAGCTGAATAAGTATGGTCGGAAATGGCTCCAGGAATTGCCTGCAGTCGTGTGGAGCCTAAGGACCACCCCAAGCAGAGGCACCGGGTTCACCCCATTCTGTCTAGTCCATGGCGCGGAGGCCGTCCTCCCCACAGACTTAGAGTATGGGTCACCCAGGGTGCAGGGCTATGACGAGGAGACCAACCGGCGGGCTCGCGAAGACTCACTGGACCAGCTGGATGAGGCGCGCCTCGTGGCCCTAATGCACTCCGCAAGGTACCAGCAGTCCCTCAAGCGTTACCAAGCTCGAAAGGTGCGCCGACGGGACTTCAGCGAGGGGGATTTGGTCCTAAGGCTACGCCAAGACAATCGAGGACGCCACAAGCTATCACCTCCGTGGGAGGGACCCTACGTCGTGGTGAAGGTGCTCAAGCCCGGCACGTACAGGCTGGCCAACGAGGACGGCGAGGAGCTCACTAATGCTTGGAACATCCAGCAGCTACGTCACTTCTATTCTTAGCTAGGATTTCCAAGTTCTTTCTGTTGTAAATCGCAAAAATCCAACACCCCAGTTGGCGGCTCAAATGTAAATAACAACAGTTCAATGAAAAGGGCAACTCGGCTTTCCCCTGAAACCCAAGTCACACTTGGGGGCTACTACGGGGGGCATCCCCCCAAAAAATGGTCCCATTTTTTCGCAAAAAACCCACGCGCGCTAAGTATGGCTCGACCTTGGCCTCGAGCAAAATTCGAACAGGGCGCAGACGGCCTAGCGGAAAGGACGCGCGAGTCAGAGATAGCCTACGCCTCCACGAGAATACGGCCCTTCTCTCTTGCCTTCGGCCCAGCAGGCTATATGCGAAAATCGAACTTCCCTAACTCGAATTTACTCAGGCAAAGGAAGAAACAAAACAACGCAATAAAGTAAAGAACACCATTTCGCTTTCACAAGTGTTTGAAACAAAATGATTTGTTAATTTACATGGCCACATGGCCCATACACTAACATACAGACAAAAAAGGGCTTGGCGCCCGACAATCTTCAGGCTGGCGGAGCGTCGGCGTCAGTGGCGTCCGGAAACAGGAAGTCTTCGAAGGCCTCGGCGAGCGCATCGGCGGCATCAGCGGCTAGCGCGTCCGTGCGCTCCATCGCTACTTCGTCCTCGACGCCCTCCGGGACGATGTAGCCCTCCGCCACGGCCTCGAAGTTGACCTCGTAGTGGGAACGCACCACGCCGAGGACCTTCTGGACGCCAAGGCGCAGAGCGCGGCGCATGCGCCCGGAGACGTGCCCGCCAAGGGCGCGCAAACGGCCGGCCAACGAGCTTCCCGCCTCGCGCCTCGCCCTCCTCGACGGACCGACAGGTCTCGAGGGCCGCGGCACGCGGCTCCACCCGGGCTCTGCTCGGAGGAGTTGTAGGAAGCTGCGCCGCCTCGGCCCGGTCGGCAGCGCGCCCCAGCGCGGTGCGCAGGCCTGAACGTCACCAGCGGAACAAATCAGAAAGGTAACGAACCCTTGAGGGGCAGATCAGCAAAACAAAACGACGAAATGGCGACTCACCTTCAACCTGCTTCTTCTCCACCTCGAGGGCGCGGCGCTCGGCCTCGACCGCCTGCTGCAGGCTGACGACGGTGGCGGCCTGCTCCTTGAGGGATTGCTCCTGATCCGCGTTCGCGATGCTGAGAGCAATCAGCTCACCGTCGAGCCTCGAGACGTCGGCGTCCCTTTCCTCCAGCGATTTCTGCGCCGCCTCGCGAGCGGAGTGCTCCCGCTCGAGTGCGGACCGAGCGCTAGTGAGAGCGGTCCGCTCCTGCTGGAGCTGACCCTCGGCCTCTTGGCGTGCGGCGCGCTCTTGCCGGAGCTGGTCCTCCGCCGTGGCAAGCGCAGCAACCTTGGCATCGAGGGCAGCCTTCAGCTCGTCGGCCTTCTTGGCCTTCTGCTCGGCGGCCCGCGCCCTCTCCTCAGCCTGGCTCTGCTGGGCCTGCGCCTCCTGGAGCCACGAATGGAGCTCCAGATTGTCGCCGCGGACGGTGCCCACCTCCGCCTCCCAGTTGGTCGCCAGGGTGCGCATCCTCTCCCGGGGTCCCCGCGCGCCTCGCTGCGCGCCTCATCCCGATCGATGAGGGCCGTGCAACCGCTCGAGGGCGGGGGGGGGGGTGCACCGCGGCCTGGCCCTCATGCTCCAGGAGCTGGTCGCGCAGAACCTCCGCCCGGTACGACAACCAGCCGTCGGGAGTCCTCAAGGCCTCCGCGAGCGCGACGAAGGTGTCACGCTGCTCCTGGAGCCGGCGAAGCTCGGCACTCATCTGGTCGAAGGTGCCGTACTTGTCGCGGGCGCGATGCTCGAGCTCCTGTCGCCAACAAACCAAAATCAGTAAGCATCACGCCACGAGAAAGAAACACGGAAAACGATGAAATTGAAGAGGATGGGCAACAGCGCCTCACCTGGAAGACGCGCCACGCCGGGCCTCCTGAATCCACTGCGCCTCGTTCAACACCCGGTTGAGCGCGGCGCCGTGGTCACGGAGCTCTCCCCACAGCTCCTGCTCCTCCCGGGCGTCGACGAAGGCGGGCGGACCGCCGATGCGCCCTTCTCCTGAAGCGGAGCGGCCGGCGCGGGAGGAGGAAGCCTCGGCACCGTGCCCGCGGCCCCCGGCCACCATGTGGCCGTCGCACCGCCCTCACGAGCGCCCCCTCCTCCCGGGACTCGGGGGATGGCATGGGGAGGTTCACCCACCGGTCCCACCCGGCGGCGGGGTGTCGTCGTCCGGGATCTCCACCGCCATCGCTCCGAGAGCCGCCGGCGAGCACGGGCTCCGCCGTACCTCCACCGCCGCCTCCGCCACACCTCCAAGGTCGCGAGGCTCTGTTGCGGCCCCGTGGCCGCCGCCCGCCGCACCTCCACCACGACCGACGCCCGCCGCTCCTCGACGGCCGCCGGTTGCGGCATGGAAGGCGAAACCATCGGCCGCGGCCTCGAGGCCTCGGCCCGCGCTCCGCGAGCTCTCGCCCCGCCGCCGCCGCGCTCACTCCCGCTCGCGGCCCCCTTGACGAACGCCGCCGGGTGGGGATGGACGCGTCCGCCCTCAACACCTTGGCTGGTGCAAGGGGAGGCACAGTTGGCACCACCCTGCACAAATGCAAGAAAACCGTCAAATCCCTGCCTATCGGGCACGCAACCTCTCGAGAAGACAAATCCCTCACCTCGAAGAGGAGAAGGCGCGCTTCCTCTTCCTCTAGGTCCCAGCCGACGATGCGGGCGCGGCCGGCACGGTTGCCGCCGCGCCTCCGGTCGCCCTCCACCGCGCGCGCGGGCCCCACCCCGCGCGTGGGCACATCCGCCGTGCGCACCTCCGGGCGCGCACCGGCGCCTCGCGGCCCGCGCCGCCCTCGTTGTCGATTGCCGGCGGCGGCGCGCCTCCGCGCCCGCCCCGTGCGATGTCGCTCCCCCGCCACCGGAGCCGGCTCCGGCGGACGGGGGTGCGGGCTCCCACCGTCGGGGGAGGGCTCCGCCCCCTCACCTCTTCCTCCTCTTCCTCCTCCTCGTCCGATGACGAGTACTCCTCGGTCCCCGGCGAGTAGAGCCCCTGCTGCTCACGCAGCCGGTACTCCTCGCTCCTCCGCTCGCGGCGCTCCCTGTGCCGCGTCGCACGCTCTTTCTTGCGAGCCACTCGCACCCGCTCTCGGCTCGCCGCGCCGGGCGCGCGAGCGCGCGAGAGCGGGGAGTGGGCGGCTCGGACTTCGCGGCGCTCACGCTCACCAACTGCAGGCGGAACATTAAACGCGTCAACAACCCGGAAAACTGGCAAAATCAAGAATGAAACCAAGAACTCCACTCACCAGTTGGCCGGTGGGCAGCATCTCGAGATCCCACAGGTTCTCGTCATTGCGCCCGGACTTGGGGTCGATGGCGCACCGCGCCCGGGTAGCTGTGTACTCCCGCAGTAAGGGACCGGGCTTGGACCGCGATCTCGCCAACGCGACGGGGTCCGCGTCCTCGGTCATCTCGAAGATGCGGAGCGGCCTCTCCATCAGGGGGACGATCCGCCGGGGATGGAGGTGGGCGAGGACGACTTCCGCGGTCAGCCCGCGGCCCGCCAGATCCCTCAGCGCGGCCAGGAGCGAATCCAACCGCTTCTGGTGCTGGGGCGGAGACACCCCGTGGTGCCAAGAGGCGGGCCTCACCTGGAGCACCAGGCCGATGTAGGGGGGGAGGCCAGGCTCGTCGTTGCGAAGGTAGAACCACCCCCGCTCCCAGCCTGCATTTTTGGTCGTCATCGTGCAGGGGATGTAGTCATCCTTGCGCTGGCTCCGCACGGCGAGCGACATGCCGCCGGCGCGCACCGCGCGGCGGGTCCTCGGCTCCGACGTCGGCAGCGTGAACAACTCCGCACGGAACGGGTGAATCCGGAGATCCCACGTTCACCGGATCCCCGAAGAAAACCCTCGCAGACGCCGACGAATGTGGCCGCCTGTGAGATCGCGTTCGACGCGATGTTGTGGAGCTCCACGCCGTAGTGGTGGCAGAGGGCCCGCATGAAGCGGCTCGCCGGCGCCATGAAGCCCCGCTCGTGGAAGCGGACGAAGCTGACCACGTAGCCGCTCGGAGGGTTGGGCGCTTGCTCCCTTCCCGGTGGCATGATCCACTCGACCGGTTGTCCATCCTCGTTCGCCGCCAGCTGGCCAGCGGTTACCAGCTGGTTCAGGGCCAGCCGCGTCACCGTCGAGCGCTCCCACGCCAACGGGTCGATGATGGTGAGAGGTTGCTGGGGCGCCATGCGAGCGGGCGAAGGAGCGAAGGACAAGGAACAAGAAGAGTTCCGAAAGGAGAATGGTGCGATGGCGAGAATGACTCGGGGGCTGGGGCGCAAGGAGCAAGAATGGCGAATGCTAAGGTAAAAACCGCCGTTTCCCCTCTCATCGGATTTATAGGCCGCAAGCGTGCTCTCCGGAGCGCGCGCCCCACGCGCATTAACTGCAGGTGGAATATTCCCTCGCTGACGAACGGGCCCCACCACGACCGCGGCGGCCACGCAGCCGCTCACAGGACATCATCACGGCGTAAGAACCGGAGGGCCGTGGCAGGCGGTCACATCCGCCTGCCACTCCACCCACTACGCGCGCGGCCGCAGCGCCTAAAAAGGCGCGCCCTCTGCGCAAGACTACAGTCGCGGCTGCGAGCATTAAATGGCCCGGTCCCTTACTAAGTAAGGAAGACCCTCGAGTTGGCCTGAGCCCCTGGCTCAGAAAAATTCGACCCTCAAAGGGTGCAAACATCGACCGGTAGCCTCGAGGCCCGTTTTCAATAAACGGGCACCGCAAGTGCCCACGGTACACGAAAACTACTGATCAGCGGTTCGAGGGCTGGCACGATCAGGGACCCTCGAAACCTGCAGATGCGAAAGACGGGGGCACCCAGCCGCCACCCCGCACAACTCTACTGATCAGCGGTTCGAGGGCTGGCACGATCAGGGGCCCTCGAAACCTGCAGATGCAAAGACGGGAGCACCTAGCTGCTACCCCGCACAGCCCTACTGATCAGAGGTACGAAGCCTGACCCTCGACGGGTTCGAACAGGCGCCCCAGATCACCAGAGTCAGGGACGACGAAGGCACGCGCATTCGAGCCTTTCCTCGAGCCCGCCGGCTCGAGGGTGCCCCACATGTCGTGTTCGGGAGCCAGCGAGGGCAGCTAGTCGGGGGGATCCCACCGAGGGAGAGCTTCCACGCCCTCGGTCCCTAGCGAATGGGACCGAGCCCCACCTAGCAAACCCACGCAAGCGCTTTAATGGACGTGTCTCCGGACCGCGCAGCCTACCCTTATCGAACGGGGCATGGGCGTCCACTCGAACCACCCACTAACAGCTCGACGAGAAATCCGCAATTCGTGACCCGATCGATGGGGGTTGCGGAAACCTCACCCTCCGTCCCGCGGAGGGACGACGAGGGCGCGTTAAAAACAAGTCGGAGAGCTCGCCCCGATCGCCTTGAACGGGCCCAGGCTCGGGGGCTCGACGCACGGCTACACCTCCTCGTTCGCACCAGCCGCGGATAGTGCTAGTCACGCGTGCGTCACCGAAGTCGGCTGAAACATGCACCACGCCCACTGGACAGATTCCACGGTAAAACCCCTGTAGGAGCACCCACGCTCCTGCAGGGCTTCGGGGACTATACCCGCGGGTCCGCTGACGCGGCCCCACGGAAAGCTTTAGCAACCAGGAGGGAAGGTTGTCCTATCAGTAGGTTCCAGCATTTGCGGGAGCCTGGCTGGCACGCCCGCAGATGCTCGGGGGCTGCTGTCGGGGACAGCCCTGAGGGTCCCATAAAACAACCAAGGGAATCCTGCTTAAAACCTGCAAAAGACCAAAGCAAAACACCCCTCACTTAAGCACGCGCCCAAGGCACGGCCCACACCGTGGCGGCCCCCACGGCCCAACGGAGTGGCCCAGTCAAGGGCTCCCTCGAGCAGGCCCCGCCTCGCTCGAGGGTCTACGCCCCCCTCGAGCGGGCTCCGCTTCGCTCGAGGGCTCACGCCTCCCTCGAGCGGGCTCCACCCCGCTCGAGGGTCCGCCTCCGCCTCGCTCGAGGCCTTCCTCGCACGCACGCCCGTCCCCGCACGCGTGTACGGGCATGTAATGCTCTGACACGGCGGGGCCGTGCCATCATGCGCCTGGGAATCACGCGCCGGCACAGTCGCACCAACTCCCTAGGGGAACCCATCCCTTCCACTGTGGGGGACTGTGCGACATGGCCGGTGTCAGCCCCGTGACGCTGCGCCGCCTACTCCCGTACGGCTAACGCGTCGCGCCCTCTAAGGGGGGCCGGCCATACCCTCGAACCACTTTCTCGTGATCCTGCAGGGCCAGGTCGTGACGCTAGGCCGGCGGGACGCCATCCCCGCCACTGTTGATCCCGTGCGGCCGCCCCCGTACTTGCAACCCCACGCCTGGCGCTGTTGCAACCGCTCCGGCGCTGTGCGGCACGCGGGAACGGGACGCCGTCACGCCTGCCACTGTACCCCGTACGGATCGACGTCAACGGCTACCTCGAGCCCGTCTGAGGACGCCACGGTCAACCACTACGCCCGACCCTCGAAGCAGCCACTGTTCGGGTACAAGACGCGCCATGATGACTAGATCGTGGCAAGGACCGTCGAGGCGGCCGCCAACTCTACGGCGGCGCAGACCATACCTCCCCATGTAGCTGAATAGTGCGGCATACTTGTAATTCGCCCTCTCCTTGGCCTATAAAAGGAGGGCGAACCCCCTCGCCGCAGGGGACAGAAGACATCAGGACACGAACGCTCAAAGCGACACCGCGCACACACTCCCCAATTCTCCCACAACATCTTCAGCCACTTCGCCAGGGACTTGGAGGCCACGTCTCCTCTCCCGCCTCGCTTGTAGCCGCCCCACTACAGACACTCCGGTGCAAAGCAATATAGTGCCTCGAGCACACCACTGCTGGACGTACGGCCCTCGGCCGGAACCAGGATAAACCTTGTGTCTTTAGTTGCTTAGCACCGACCATAGAGGGATAGGACTTGGCGCTTAGTACTAGTTAGTGTCGGGACTACTTTCCGCATCGACAGCTCGGATCCCTCCCTCCCCTCTGGCGACCTCGCCGGTGGCTCCCTACTGTATAGATCTATTAGCTTCCTACCCTTTCTAGTTTATTAGTTGTAGCCTTCGTGTCGTTTACTCTACATCGTTTGTGCTGCTTTGGTGGTGCCGCCATCGTCGTCGTTGGCTGCCTCGTCGCCATAGTCTTCACTACCCCCGATATGCTTAAGTAACTAGCCCCCCTTCACCGCTCGTGCTGCAGATCCCCTCACCCCTTCCTCCATCTCCGCCTCCTCCTCACCACCATCGAGATCTGTTGCGCGCCACTCCACATTCACTGACGCCTCGATCCGCCTCGTCCCCTCCGATGCGGCCTCCAAGATTGCATATTCAACCTCCTCCCAGGCGTCGGGCATCTCGACATCAGGCGTGGGCTTCTTGAGCTCGTTTCCACTGGGACACGGTGTTAAGTTCCTTCATCTACCATTGGCAACGTAATCCAACACATCCTTGAGTCGTCGGGAGTTATCTATAAAACGGGCTCCGACGTCCCTCTTGCAACCGACGCTCTGCGCGACCTCTTCACCCGGGTGCAAGTGTCTTTGACGCCTCTTCACACCCCCCACCCCCAATGTGCTCGTCGTCGCCATCGCCTTTGTTGTGTTGATGTAAAGGGACCTCTTTATAATTCGGTCTTCTTCGAAGGACCGATCTGTAATTTCGCTCCATAATATATAAAGTGGTTGTTGTAAAAAAACTACTAATACAGAAGAGACCTTGTCTGTCATCACTCATCACGCCCAAAGTCCCAAAGTGTTTAGCCCCCATCGGTTAGTACTAATCAAGATGCTCACTGGAGGCCCCACCCACAGCACCACCGCGTCGGAAGCAGTAATAACTGCGGCACCAACCGCTGGCCGGCGGCAGGTGGAACGGCGTTCCCAACGGTCACCTTCCAGCTTTGCCATTTCTCTATGCCCAATTGCCTGCCGCGCGATGACCTCGCCCTCCCAAGTCTTCGCCGTCACCGCCCTTTAACAACCCGCGATGCCCGACAAGGCCGCCGAATACTCAGCACTACTGTCAGCTGGCAGCAGAGCTATAGCTCCCCCCCCCCCCCCCCCCCCCAGCTCAGAGAGTCGTCGGAGGCTCAGGCTCGCGCCCACCCCGGCCAGGCCACCATGGCGTTCTGGGAGCCCTGCTTCGGCAAGGACAACGAGTGCTGCAACCGCGACTGCGGCTGGAAGACGTGCGCCATCTGGACCGCCGTGCTCCTCGTCCTGGGCGGGCTCATCGCCGTCCTCGTCGTCGCCTTCGCCGTCGTGCGCCCGCCCACGGCCACCGCCGACGACGCCGTGCTCTCGCGGTTCGCGCTGGCGCCGGGGGACAACCCCGGGGCCCCGGCCAACTCCACCATCTCCTACAACGTCACGGCCACGGTGTCGCTGCGGAACCCCAACATCTACCGGACCATCGCCTACGGCGCCCTCGCCGTGTCCTTCTCCTTCAGCGGCTCACGCTTCGACGAGTCCGGCACCGTCGCGGCCTTCGACCACAAGCCGCGCAAGACGGCCACGGTCCGCGTCACCGTCGGCGGCGACGGCAGGCCCGTCAAGCTCACCGCCGACGGCGTGAGGGAGTTCCGCGGCGACAACGAGACGGGCAGGTTCGACGTGGAGATGCGGCTGGACACCACGCTGCAGTACAAGGGGCGCGGCGCCAAGTGCCCGCTCGTCGTCGTCTGCCCGCTCCGGCTGCAGCGAGTCGACCCGGACGTCGCCGCCACCGCGTTCCAGAGGACCAAGTGCACCATCCTCCGGGCCAAGAAGTCCGGATGCTAGCTGAGCTCTGCCTTGCTGTATAATTCTTGGAGAATTCTGACTTCTTTTTTTTTCGCCTGAGCTTGTTGATGTGTGTGCTTAATTGGAGGACTAGTTGTCCGTCGCGGTGCGAAATTCGATTTGATGTGTATAAATCTTGGCGATTCCAAAGGATTTATGTATGTTGCGTTGCTGTGATTTTGACAAAGAATTGTTGGGCTCCTGCTGCGTGTTGGGACCGTGGGGCTCTGCCGGACAGGATGAGGTGCAGTCAACTGAACGGAGAAGGCGAAGAAGCCAACATCAGAAGCCAGGACATGACTCAGTCACACAGACATCGGTCATCGGCGGCGAGCGGTGAATGGAGCTCCGACTCCGACCACCGTGGTCCTCCTCGCCCGTTGTTGCGCTTGCATTGGGCGTTCGAGAACAGGGGTCGAATGAATCCCAAGATCCTCAAGTTCTGAACCGAGAGAACCCAGCTGCTGGCCTGGCCGGTGGCCGCAGGTCAGGTCAGCCAGCCCCCCACATCCAAGCGCTTGCAGTCGAAGCAGAGCTCGAAGCCCCACTGCCAGACGCCAGTTCTTGGACAAGCAGGAGAGCTAGAAGAGCTAGCAGACTACAGGAGGCCGACGATTTGTTTACCGGAGAAGAAGAGGAAACAGCAGCGACCAGCGAGGATCTCATTCGGCAGCGAGGGTATCGTAACTGTAAGAAACTTTTGCAAAGGACAGGGCGTGCAGGCAACTCAAAAGAGGAGGGCAGACGTGGTGGCACCACCAAAAGTTGGAACCGACGGTTAGACTATTAGCTGGAAGTATCAGATTGGACGAGACACATAATGGCACTCTCATGGAGTCTAAGTTTATTAATTACAGTGTCATTTATAGTTTTTTTTCTGACGTGACGCTGTATTTAATGAAGAAAAAGAGGGAAACCAGGTCTTCACGCAAATAAAGAGCAGTTGTGAGAGAGACAAGTGGGTGATGTGATGCTATGATAAAAAATTGCATTGTGGAAGATAGTTTCTTGACACGAAATCCAAAAATATAGGAACTATGATAGTTTCTAGCATTGGGAGTGCCATGACATCTCCTGGGCTATGCATGTGGTTTAAACGTCGCGTTTACCACGAAAAGGCAGCGACAACGCCAGCCAACGCGTTTTCTGAGATGCAATGCAAATCGCTTTCATTGCTCTATCTGATTCTGATTCTGGTTCCGATTCCGATCAATGGATGGGGCTTTGCTTTGACCAGGAGAGGCAGAGGAGACCTTTATTTTGGGGAACACGGTTTCCAGGTCTTTTTTTTTTGTTCTTTGTTCTCGGCAAACATTATATGTAAACCGATTCCGCCCTATTCGTTCGGCTTATCAGCCACCACCAACAAGATCTTTCTCTCGTAACAAATCAAGACTACATGAACACCACCGTACCAAACGAAAGCGAGGCTGTTTATTTGCGGGCAGGAATCTTTTTTCTTCGGTGCATTTGCAGTGGAAGGAGACATTCAGATTCAGGTGAAGGACTTGTGGGTCGCCTCCACGACGCAACTTTGGAACGGATCGGATGCCCCCGAATACCGTTTAAACTAGCGGTTTTTAGCGGTTTTGGTTTGAAATTTGAATTCGAGCGGTATTTAGCGGTATACCGCGGTAACCGCGGTAGCTTACCCTTACCGCTCCCGAGCGGTAAAAATCCGGCGGTCGGTAAAAAAAACCCCCTGCTTGTGGGTCGCCTCCACGACGCAACTTTGGAACGGATCGGATGCCCACGCGTTGCCTGCGCGGAGTACGTACGTAGCATTGTGGTATTTATTTGTACGCGGTCTCAGGTATGTACGGCAGGTCTCTCTCTACAGGCGATATACGTCCTCCTTGAGCTTTCGTTGTAGTACTGTAGTATTCCCCCGATCCTTTCGACTGCCACCACTCACAATCACGTGCGGTAGCTAATAAGGCTAGCTCATCCAAGCAAAGCAACATCGATGGTCCGTGCTGTTGACAGCCATCTCGAATTGGTAACCGTTTTTTTAACTGTATGTGTCTACTCGCTCCGCGTCGAAATATTTGTTACTATTGAAATTTTTTCCCTACTTTGATCCTTCGTCTCATTCGGAAAAATTGTGCGAGCGGCATCTGTTTTGTTTGCTATATGCTTTATTATCGTAGGCATTTTAAGATCGGCTTGTCCTTTTACATATTTGCAATAACTTTTTTTGTGCGGATCATTTTAAAAAATAATTTCTTGAATGAGATGAATGGTCAAAGTTATAAGAAGAAAATCAAACATCGACAAATATTTCGATATAGATGGAGTTATAATTTGCACCAGCAGGAGCAGTTTGAGCAGATATTAAGCGTGTACTTAGTGCCAATGTTTTTTAAGTAGCAATAGCACACAAACTAGTGGCTGATCGAATAAATATTATATTGGCCCTCGATCATTTGTGACTTGCGAAACTACTATTAACCATCTGTACATAAGATAAAATAAAATATGCAAGTCATCAATTTAATCTTAAATCGAAGTTATTATTTATATATAGCAGGAAATGCATGAATGTGGTAGGATCACGGGAGAATGATGAACATTATGTTTCCTCCATCGTTGTGTCATGCCCTGAGATGACACTTTGTAATTTTTCTCTATGAACAAATCAGACATACAAATCAGTAGCAGATTGATTTGTCCAACAACTCTTGTCAAGCTCTGTGCATGTTAATGGAAATACGATCGAGGTCTGTGGTGCTGTACATTTCACGTTTCGTACAAAACATGCAGCTTCGCCTATATAAAGATAGGACAGACTACAGAGATCGACCATGATGCTACACACAGGGGCCTGGCAAGCTACAACTAACAACTTCCATAACCGTCGTCACAAGCACAGCACTAGTCTGCAGCGGCCAAGGCGCCAAGCCCCCAGCTACGTACCTCTCGTAAACGTGCGCACCCGGCCGGCCGGCCACCATGTGCGACGACTGCGAGTGCTGCGCCTGCTTCGGCGAGTACCGCCGCTGCGCGTGCGGCTTCTTCGTCGGGCTCGTCGTCGTCGCCGCCGTCGCCGTCATCGTCGTCCTCGTCCTCGGCTACGGCCACGCCGCGCAGCCCCGGTTCGAGGTCGAGGACGCCTCGCTGTCCCGCTTCGCGCTCGCCGCCACGCCGCATGCGTCCGCCATCTCCTACAACCTCACGCTCACGCTCGCCGTGCGCAACCCCAACTGGGCCATGGGCGCCACCTTCCGGTCCCTCGAGGCCGACTACCTCTTCGACAGCCAGCGCTTCGACCGCGTCGACGTCGCCGCGCCGGGCTACGCCCTGCCGGCGGGGAAGACCGCCGTGTTCCGCGTCTCCAGCGGCGCCGACGCCGTGGACGTCACGCTCGGGAGCGCCGGCGTCAAGGCGTTCCGGAGGCAGAGCGCCAGAGGGGTCTTCGACGTCGAGGCGGCGCTCTCCGGCGAGGTCAAGTACCAGCTGCACAGCTCCTGGTGCAGGCTGGAGGCCAGGTGCCCGCTCAAGCTGCAGCTCGCCGGCCAGGACGCCGCCGCCGTCGCCTTCCAGAAGACATCGTGCGAGGTGCTCCGGTCATCGCAGAGGGGGTGCTAGCTGATCATCACATCGTCATCTACAAATGTTACATGCATTGTCTCATAACACTTGTCTACATCGATGATCGACGACGGCGACTTGTTTCGAATTATATTTGCTTGGTTTTGTTTCTTTTCCGCTTTCATTTTTTTCTTCTTGAGTTTGGAGTGAAATCATTACATCATATGCTGAATGTCATATGTGTGATCATGTTTGCGTGACATTCAGTGTGTACTGATGAGCTTGTTTGAAACATTGGAAATTCGAAAGGAATTCCCAAGGAACCAGTTGGATCATGGTCGAAACCGAGTAAATTTCTTGTGTTCCAAACAACCTACAACTGTCCCGTACTTACTTACAGCAGCAGTATAACCTTGTGAAGAAGAGAATCAACAAGAGCGAGCACGCTTGGTACTCGTGTCTTCATTGCTGGAAAGTGGAATTCAATCCCTTGCTTCAGGTTGGAGAGTGGCGCTTTATCTCTTTCTTGCGTCTTCCCCTTCGCCACCGATGGTACCAAAGACAAAGTTCAGCGTTGGCAAAGAACCAAAGAAATGCTGACCAAAATTTGTGCTTATGGCTTGCACGAAATAAAAAGCTCTGAAAAATGCAGAGCGTGAAACTTAAGATTCACCATATACACAAAAGGAAAAAAAACTGTCATACGTATCCGAATCTTCGCTGAGAAAGCAACCTAGACCAACATGCTACAATCCTGTACAGACTGGGTACAAAGGAAAAGAGGGGTGATAATGTCAAGATCACAATACCAGTACATGCATCAACAATGACTTGCTACCAGCTGACCAGATGGCGATGACAAGGGTTTCCATTGATGAATGAAAAGCCTATGTTCTTGTCTTGTTTTGTACTCTGAAGCAAACTACCTACGTCAACATAGGAGGTTATTAATCACCAATCATTTTCTGTCCCTCCGCCTCGTTGTCGCCAGTTGATTGACTTGAGGTGGTATGAGCAGTACTATTGCTGCCACGGCAATGCAATAGCTGCAGTTGAAGGCTCTGGATAAGCTCCTTAAGTTGCTGAATGTTTTTCTCTTGTGCCAATATTATCTGTAAATAAGATGCAATCTTTTAAGCTGTGATATTTCGAATCCATAGAAAAGCAATGGCCGCAAAAAAGAGCAACGAGTAGCTACTGACATTGAAAAGAGTATGTTTATAGCTGCTGATACAAAAAAAAGTGAAACTTCCTAATAACCAAAGACTTGCGAAAAAGCTATCAGTTCAGGAATCTTGGCAGATGAAGCCAGCTATTGATATGCAAAGGAAATGATGAAGGCAGGCACTAAAAACAGTGCAGCTTCCTAATCATTGCAAGGTTATGGAAGCATCTAGAAATTGACCCCTAAAATTACCATACTCCAAATATGTCTTACGAGAGCAAATTATCATAGCACGAAACTTCCAGCAAATCACTTGGCCTGCAGAGTAACATTGCATACTGCCGAAAGTACGAAAGCTTGGGGCCTACTGCTGTAACTCGTAAGTAGGTGAGAATTGGACTTTAAAGGATTATAGTACATGCTGAGCCACAATCACGGAGGGTTCAACCCTGGTAAAAGACTTCAGTCAGCTGCAACTTCAAATCTTTAATACTACAGA
Organism: Cenchrus americanus; assembly: GCA_947561735.1. Lineage (NCBI taxonomy): Eukaryota > Viridiplantae > Streptophyta > Magnoliopsida > Poales > Poaceae > Cenchrus > Cenchrus americanus. The sequence goes on along the minus strand of OX387240.1, from coordinate 1,423,647 downwards.
CATGATGCAATTACCGTTTCAGGAAAAAAAAAGAGTAAGATCGTTAAGTTAGCCACCTCAAACAAAACTGAGAATCAAAATCTGCATACTTTACCATGGCGGTGGTTTTAACATCTTGCTCAGAGATTAAAGCCCAGTTAATGCGGAGGTCTTAACATTCAGAACACAATAAATCGGTAACAAAATAACATCAGTGCAACAGATGTTATTGATGAAATTATGTGGTTTCTTCTAGAACTGGCTACTCATTTCCAGCGTGAAACTGGAAATGCCAAAAAATTAGCTAAAAGTGGCCAATTGAACAAGAACACAGGGGGGGGGGGGGGGGCTCACTTTCTCTTTAACAACACCTTCCCTTTCAAGTGCCTGTTGCCTCCTCCGATTACCTGCTGGATTAGCCTCAGCCTCACCAATCTGCTGCTTCCACTCAAACTGTGATGTGACAATGAGCACGAGCAGGAGGAAGATGAGGACTATCGGCCTTGAATTCATCACGCCAATCGGCAATTACACAACCTGTGAATACACGGCGTAGAGGCTGATTAGAGAGACCCTGTGGTGGCTAACGAAGTTCGACATTCAGATTATCGTTGTACGGAGAACACCAGAGTGGATGAAAAAGGAGAGCAACACTAAGGCCGTCCAACTTTTAAGGTTCACCGCTGCCAGTTTTCAAGATACACTAAAAATGCCACGTGTCTTCACTGTGAGTCTTTTAGATAGACCAGAAGAGTACCAAATATTCACACCGAGAGGATGATACTGAAGACGTAATGCTGCTATGAATGCTTCCTGCTACATGTGCTTGTTGTCTTGTCGAGATGACTTCTGATTAGGGATGCAAGTGGGTACCCAATGGTGTTTTTTGGGTCAGCTGATTAATTACGATAGCATGCCACTCTAGCTCATTTTCTCTCCAAAATTAATTACGTGAAATGTCATCCTAGTTCATTTTATCAATTTTTTGGGTCGACCCAATGACCCATTATAATGCCAACTTGCATCCCTACTTCTGATCGCATCGGAGGGAACAACCTAAGAGAACAACATAGTTCAACTTCTACTTCTTCAGTCAGTTACTGAAACCGAAGTCCCTGTCATAACTGGGTAGATTAACCGTTGCTACTTGGAGTTATCCTAACTGAGGTTGCGACTGTCCGTTATGATCAACATATAATTTAACGACTCCAGTAATGAACTACTTACCCGCAATCAATATACCCCTACATGACAAGTTATAAAAAGCAGGCCAGAAATGATGAGGTTATCAAATCAGCAAGGCAAGGAACGGCCCAGAAATCCCTATCCTTACAGCGCGTGCCTGCCACCAACTGAAGCGCACCTACCGGCTCAGAGATCCGACCGCCTCGTCCAGGAATCAGAAGATAATAATCTTAACCCCTCGCGGGGAAGGAAGGAAGGGGGGGGGGGGGGGGGGACTCACCGCCTCATCTCACGGCGCGGGAGCGAATTCGTGTGGGGGGGACCGACGAATCCCAGCTTGGCCGCCCAGCACTCCGGGACTGCCGCGGTGGAGTCGTGGAGAAGACGACGTCCAAGTATTATTGTTGTTCGGCAAATGGAGTTCCTTCGAATTATTTTATTTTCCCCGTTGTCCTCACATTCCCTCGGCGCCGTCGCGCGTGCTCCGTGGTGCGCCTTGTGGGCTTCCACCGCCGCGCGTCTGTTTTGTTCGGTCAGTCACGATGGGCTGGGCTTTTCCGCGCCGAAACAAACCCGGAGGTCGCCTTCGAGGAGCACCGCACCAGCGGGCTCGTGTACGAATGGCCCGTCGCGACCGGACGGGCGTCGTCGCCACCATCGCCGGCCCCGCGGCGGCGGCCGGCGAGGGACCCGTCTTCGCGCTCCGCGCCAACATGGACGTGCTCCCCATCTAGGTGCGTATAGAATTCGAAATGGGCCAAGCCCGATAAGCGCACAAGCGCACGACACTAAAAAAGACGACCCCCGCCCCCGCACTAGCACGATTAATAGTCTTGGGGCCGCCCCGACACGATAGATCGATAGTGCTTGGGCCGCCACTCCGACCCATAGTGCCGGCCCGAGGCACGACCCGATTTTGGGCGGCCCGATAGCCGCCCCGACAGCAACTTGTACATCTCATATAAATTACCTAAGAAACCCTAATGTTACTCCCCAGCTCCAGCCGCCTGTTCTTGGTCCTCCCGGCCTCCCTCCAGATCCCCATCCCACCGCCCCCTCCCTCCTGATTGCGCCGCCGCTCAATCCCATTCTGGTGGCCGGAGATGCGACCGCGCCGGGCACTGCCTCAACCGCGGGGGCCTTCGCCGCCGCTCCCCTCCCCGCGGTGGCCTACGCCGACTCCGGCGCGGTCCCCTTTAGTGGTCGCCACTCCGGTCCGCGTCGCCGCAACTCCCCGAGATCCGGCCGTGCCGCGCGCCACCACGGCGGCAGGCCCGGCGGGGACTCGTGTCGCCCCCGTTCTCGCTCCCCCCTCCCGCGGTGGGGGCCCCGGCCGCGCCGCCGCCCCCTTCCCTCCCGGTGGCGGAGCTCCCGCCGCGTCGTGCGTCACCTAAGCGGATGGATAGTGCGGGCGCGGCCGTCGGGCCGTCTTCGTCGCCGTGCCGCCCGACCCGAAAAACGAGGCCATAGGGGCGGGCCCGGGGCCGCCGGTTCGGCACGACGCGAGCCCGCCCGACACTAAAAGCCATCGGGCCTGCATGTTGTCGGGCCGCATAGGGCCGGGTCAAATAGGGCTAGGGTCGGGGTAGTGCCGGGTGGCCCGTTTGGAATTCTATACAGGTGCGCGCGCCTACGCTTGTTTGGATTTAGTATTTTTACCATTTGTACGGTGACGAAAATGTTGCTTCGGAGTAAGTTTTATGGTGTTTAGGTAAGGGCAGTCCCAATGATAATAAATGATCAGTTTCCATCCGCATTTAATAGAGGAAAACTAGAAATCCGTGATGTGGCACCAGACTTAAGGAAGAGAGAGAGAGAGAGCAGATTCGGAGGAAACCGATTCTTCTCCACGAAACGACGTCTTCCCTCGCAACGAGGCTTCAAGAAACAAGCGAAATACCGATGGGGAGAAACTACCGGCGTCCATGGCATTGAATGCACATCCCCTTGCTCTCATCCTCGTAGCGCCACCGGAGCTTGCTGAGGTAGCTCGCACGCCTCGCCGCGGAGACCGCGTCTTCGTCGCCGCGTTCGCCCGTCGAGGGAGCACGCACACGCTGTCGTGGGAGCTTGCTCAAGCGCGCCACCGCACCGGCCGCGCCGCCGTGCAGGCCATGTCTCCACCAAGGGGGCCCACCTCGCGGTTGCTGTGCCCGTCGGAGGAGCACACCGCTCTGCATCTGCGCCTGCAGAGGAAGTAGTTCACCCCGCCCCACTGGCTTGCGCCTGATGGAGGAGCTCGCCGCCCTGGATCTGCGCTTGCGGAGGAAGGAGCTCACGCTGGCTTGCACCCGCCTCGCGCTCGTCCGCCGCCGTGCTCGCGCTCGCCTCACGCTCGTCCGCCGTGGCCGCCGCCGCTCGCCTGCCGCTTGGTGGCCACAGGTAGGAGTAGCGTGCTGGAGGATTGACTGGTTTGCGATGCGAGGATGAAGAAAAGGGCTGATTTAATGAAGAAAGGGACGGTTTTATTGTCTTGAACTTTGTACCATTGTAGACGATAGTTTCTAGGGATCATTTTTGTTGATACGATTGTTTTGGACTTCGCACATGGTGTCTACCATTGAGACTACCCTAAATGCAGGAGGAATGGATTTTCAGACACTGGAGTCTGATGAGTCGCTTCGCTTGTGAGAGATTACCACGGGCGATCGAGCGCCACGCGGACCGTAATATAATCAACACGAGGATTCGCGCGGAAAAAGAAAGCCACGCAGCTCTACGCCTCTACCATCGACACGACATCCACACCGTCGTCTGCTCCTCCGGCTTCTGCCGCTCGACCTGTCTGATGGCAGCGGCGCCGGCGCTCGCGCGGGAGCTCCTGGAGGCGGCGCGCGCGCCGGAGTTCGCCGAGTGGCAGCTCCGCATCCGCCGCCAGATCCACCAGCACCCGGAGCTCGCCTTCCAGGAGCACCGCACCAGCGCGCTCGTCCGGCACGAGCTCGACGCGCTCGACGTACCGTACGTCTGGCCCGTCGCGCAGACCGGCGTCGTCGCCACCATCGCTGCCCCGGAGGCCACCGGCGCGGGGCCGGTGTTCGCGCTCCGGGCCGACATGGACGCGCTCCCTATCCAGGTTCGGGCGTTCGCTTTGCGTTCTTGATCGCTGCGGAACTTTATCTATCTATTATCTTTATACTTGAGTGTTAAAAAAGTCACCACGTTCGCCGAGAGGGTCTAGAAATTCCCACGTTAATCCAAAAAAGAGAAGAATATACATCGTTGGATTTTACGAAGGTCTGAAGGTCTAAATTAATCAAAGAATACATACATAAATTCGGAATTAAAATAAGGAAATCTAAAGAGTCCATATTCAATACAAATACAATTGATAAATACATAAATTCGGAATTAAAAATAAGAAAAATAGTAGTTGATTAAAAAATAGAAGAGTTTGGAGCATTGAATTTTATGAAGATCTAACGATTCATATTATTATGAAAGAAGGATTTCCCACGTTAATCTAAATGAGAGAAGAGTTTGAACCATTGGATTTTATGAAGATCTAACAATTCATATTACTCTAAAAATTGAAATATTTTTTATCCACGATTTCCTTTCCTTATGGCACCCACACTTGAATACATATACAATATTATTGCCTAACATTAGATGCCGGATTTGAATACCAACTTGAATCCGCATGGATTTCTTTTAATTTCCTAACAAACTTTGGTAAGCTTTTTGAGACTTCCCCTTAATGGATCATGGAGTATGTCACGTACTTGAAATTAAAATAGGGATATAGATTAATACGTCTACAAATTACATGAAAGCAAGTTTTTTAAACACATGGTATAGGCGTGATGCTCACATACAACACATACTCGCCCCTCCCTCTATGAGCACTTCCGAGTGAGTGAGCTGACAAATCCTCGAGATAGATGAAGTCACCACTGGTGTGACGGTCTAGATCAATCCAAGGAATCCATATCTAATATAACTAATAAATATATACACAAATCCAAGATTTTAAAAAACAAGAAAAATAGAAGCAAATCTCTATACGGATTGAGAAGAGAAATAGCTAAATAAAATAGTCCATACTAAATACAATTAATAAATAACTAAAATTGTTATAAAAAATAAGGAAAGTTAATATTGTGCTTATAAATAATATGCTTGACCACCACAAATCAACTGCAAGTATTTGATGTGTCCTTAATTTCTTTTGTACCTTTAATATGTTGTGATTTTACGAGCCTATATAGGAACATTCATTTAATAAACATCTCATTTACAATATGAATACAATAATATAATATATTTTGATAGAAAAAGATAAATAGTCAAATCCAATTAGCAGTTATTTGCAATCATACCAACAACACCCAACACACGAGAGGATCAGAGCTAGCAACTGGCATTGCCGCGAGGTACGACAAGCCCGCCGAGAGGTGTTGGATCCTCGCGCTAGGAGGTGGAGTACCGAGACCTACACAATGTCAACGTCGAAGACTCAAAAGTCGTGGAATCAAGGTGAGAGAGTTCACCCGACAAAAGTAAGGGAAAAACTGTGTGTGAGATAGAGATAGAGAGAGGTCCTGTGCCACCGCTACATGAGTCTGTCCCTATATTAAGATGAACCTTCAAGATTGACTATCCTAGCAACTGTCATCGCCACCTGGTACGACGAATTGGCCCAGAGGAGTTAGACACAAGATTAACATCTGTGTCGGACTCAAAAGCCGCGAAATCAGAGAGGCATAGTTCGCCCAACAAAAATAGGGGAGAAACTAAGGAGGTGTTGTCGGAAGATGAGGGGGATCGGAGGGACCTATGCAACTATTGCATGAGCCAGTACCTAGATTAAGAGGAACTTTCAAAGTTGCCTCTGCCAACAACTGGCATCGTAGCTATGTACAACGAGCTCGCCAGAAGGAATTGAATCCACGCGCTGAGAGGTGAAGCATTGAAACTCTACACGAGAACAATGCTTGAGTCAGACTCGAAAGCTGCAGAATTAGAGAAGTAGAGTTTGCACGACAAAAGTAAGGGAGAAAGAGGCATTGTTAGAGTGGATAGTGTCTGTGTGTGCGTGCGCGCGCAAAGAGAGAGGGGGGATGAGGGACCTGTGCCACCGCTACACTAACATATCCCTAAATCGAGAGAAACCTTCAAGATCGCCTACGCCAGTAATTGACATCACTACCAGGTACGACGAAGTAGCTAAGAGGAGTTAGATCCACACATTGGGAGGTGGAGCATCGAGACCCTACACAAGGTCAATGCCCAAGTTGGACTCAGAAGCCACAGTATCAGAAAGGCATAGTTCACTCGACAAAAATAAGGAAGAGAATAGGCATAGAGAGAGATTCGCGGAGGGACCGAGAGATGCCAGAGAGGGTGATTTACGATTTCAATCCAATATACAAAGCTGCAGAGCTTGCAATGTATGCGAGGGTGCAGTGAAGCGCTGATTGTGTCATTCGCTATTGAATTTCCATCCACCAATCCAATATCACCCAAGCAACAAATTTTGGGTGTGCCGATACTAATTTCGAAATCGAGGCACCAGTATCTACATGAAGGTTGAGTGTTAATGATTTCAAAAGGATGAATAACGAGTCATATATATAAGGATAACTTTATCAAATCTAGCCGCGCTATTAGCGCGGGCCAACGTGCTAGTTCTTACAAATTACACAGTGAAACGGAGACCCACACGACACACACATACTGAGAACTTGCAGAGACCTGAGGTCAAGTCACTGATCCAAAGTATTTTCGGGACTGCAGATTTGCAAATCCCGAGTCATCTATCCTATTGGTGTGCACGCATGGTAAAAAATTTCGATTGGTGACCTTTCATCTCAGGCTCTCACTACTTGCATGTTTTCTATTGGCAGGAAATGGCAGAATGGGAGTTTAAAAGCAAGGAAGATGGCAAGATGCATGCTTGTGGGCATGATGCTCATGTGGCAATGCTTCTGGGAGCTGCCAAGCTGCTTCAGTGGAGGAGGAACGAATTGAAGGTATTACCGTTGAACATTGTTAGTTAAAGTCTCCATAATATGATCTTCCCAGTGACAAAAATATGCACAAGAACCAAACGCCGACGCCCAATGTTGATGAGCAGATCATTACTGTTCATTGTTCTTGCTGTGGTAGGATGCTCTAGCACCAAGAGAGGCACAATAGAAACATTGAGTTAGGTGCATGATTGCGATTTAAATATGCACAAGTGAGAGCACCTTAGATGAAATCTATAATTTCCTGCCAGCAACTATCCTGTATCTTATTGGTAGTCTTGTTATCAGGAATTCCGGGTAACAATGGGTCAATGCTAGCCATCCAAATTGCATCTTTGTAATCATAGATAGATATAGATTGTAATTTGTAAAACTGTTCATTTTGCTGGTATCTTACTGATACGTCATTTCCTTAGGGTATGGTGAAGCTAGTCTTCCAGCCGGCGGAGGAGGGCCACGCCGGCGCGTACCATGTGCTCAAGGAAGGCGTCCTGGACGACGTGCAGGCCATCTTCGGCTTGCATGTCGACACGGCTCTGCCGGTGGGCACCGTCGGCTCCAGGCCAGGGCCGTTCCTCGCCGGATCAGCTCGGTTCACAGCGACCATCACGGGGAAAGGTGGGCACGCGGCGGGGCCCCAGCTCGTCGTCGATCCGATCGTCGCGGCGGCCTCCGCCGTGCTCAGCCTTCAGCAGCTCGTCGCTCGCGAGACCGACCCCCTGCAGGTCGCGGTGCGTGCGGATCATCGTCAGCATTTAACGCCCCTACAGAGTAAGCTAGCTTCTGCACGACCTCATCTTCTTGCCTGGATTGCAGGTGGTGTCGGTGACCTTCATCAAAGGAGGCGAAGCTTTCAATGTCACTCTAGAATCTGTGACGCTGGGTGGCACCTTCAGGAGCATGACAACCGAAGGCCTGTCCTACCTCATGAAGAGAATCAAGGAAGTGATAGAAGGGCAGGCCGCCGTGAGCCGCTGCACGGCGGCTGTTGACTTCATGGAGAAGACGCACAGGCCGTACCCGGCCACTGCCAACGACGAGGCGATGTACGCGTATGCCAGAGCCGTCGCGGAGGGCATGCTCGGAGAGGCCAACGTTAGGTTGAGCCCCCAGTTGATGGCGGCCGAGGACTTCGGCTTCTACGCGAAGAAGATCCCGGCAACCTTATTCTTCGACGTCGGGGTCAGCAATGCCGAAATGGGGAAGATCCATCACGTGCACTCGCCGCACATCGAGATCGACGAGGACGCGCTCCCGAAAGTGCATCTAGGCCCCTAAGTGGATTTTGGTAAATTGAATGACAAAGCGATTAAAGGCTAATGATTTTGTCTAAGATTATGAGCGGGTTTTCTTTATATATTCATGAGCAACCATTGAAGTATTTTAATTATGGATATATTTTATGGCTCACATTTACAAAGACAAACATATGGTGCAAGACTTCATGAGTTTATTGAAAGGGAACAAGATGATGAATGTACACACTATGGTTCTAAAAGTGGAAGCTTGCATATCCGTTGTCAATCAAGATCTCGCATTTGAAGCGGTGTTTTCAAATGAAAGGTTAACTGTGTATGAAGCAAAGTGGAGCTCAAAGTGGATTAGATAAGTGATGAAGAGACCAACCGAGATGTCTAGGGTGAGGGACTAAGCAATCTTTGGGGTCTTGGCCGGCCGCCATTAGTGTTTTGCTAGGGTGAAGTTCTAGCATCCGTGGGGTCTTCAAGTATCATATCCAAGCGTTAACCGAGGGAAGCGTTGCAACATATCAAAATGTTATGATTGACAATATGGAGTGACTTAAGGACTAAAGTGTTCACTCTCATGCAAAAAGGGAAAATCCTAAGTCACTAGCTCAAGTATGAAGTTGCTCAAGACATCGGCTATGTTAAAAGCCCTCTCATTGGATTTACAAAAGTACGACAAGATTGAAGATCTACCAACTCAAGCGATCAACCGGTTTTATATTTATTCTTGGGTTTAGGTATGCCGTACTATCAAGAGGGATGCAACATTAGCTCTAAGACAAAAGATCAAAGTGCTCATTAGTTGACCTAAGCGAGAACAAGCCTTGAGAGAGTCTCTGAGTAGTCTAACAAACCTCTAACCCAGCCTTTGCCATTTCAACTCGTGTTGAAGTGCTTGTGAGAAGAGAAAAGGGTTTTGGGGCTCTCTCTTCGCGGGGCGGTCTAACCGCCCAAGGGGGGCGGTCTAACCGCCCCTAGCGACCCCAACGGCTAGCTTTCAAGCCGACCGTTGGGAGGCGGTCTAACCGCCACGACCGGGCGGTCTAACCGCCTTTGTCGGAGAACTAATGGCTAGTTTTCCTTGTGAGGGGTATAAGTACCCCACGAGCTCCACTTGTTGGGGGCTGCCGATTCTAGGGTTGCCTTGAGGTGCTTCCCCTGCTTTGGTTTTCATAAGCCAAAGCCAAAGAAACCCTCCCCAACTCTCTCTTTGTGAGATTAGCTTTTCAAGCCATATCCTTGTGTTGGGTTTCGAGTTTAAGCCTTTGTGAGCTTGTGTGAGCCGAGCAAGAGCATCCCATAGCTTGAGCACTTGTGATTCATGTCCGAAAGCCTTTGAAGCATTTGTTACTCTTGGAGGTTTGCCTCCTGAGACGGCTAGGCGTCGCCGGATAGCTCCCAAGGTTGTGGTGAGCGGCGGCAAGTTTGTAAGGGCTGTGATCTTGCCTCTTGGTGGAAAAGATCGCCTTAGTGGAAGTGAGGAAAGCGGTTGAAAGAGACCCGGCTTGTTGTGGGAGAATTCCCTTACAAGCTCCTCAACGGAGACGTAGCCGTTCCTTTGTGGGCGGTGAACTTCGGGAAACAAATCCTCGTCTCTCCTTTGTGGTTTGCCTCACTTGTTTTGATCTCTAGCACATTTACTTTACTTCCGCTCGATCTACTTGGGTGTGCTTGTCTTTAAGTGCAGGGATCATTACCTTGCTCGTGATCATCTACATGAGCTACTCAAGAATTTCGGTTCGTGCTAGAAGTCAAGAGAAGACTTGAGTTGTTTTGCAGGTTTACTGGGCAAGGCGGTCTAACCGCCCCCGACCCGGTCTAACCGCTCCCCGTGGTTCTCGCACATCAAGGGCGGTCTAACCGCACGGTACGGGCGGTCTAACCGCCTTGGCCGGTGAAGCTCAAGTTTTTCGGGAAAAAAGGGTTTTATTTGGTCGTCGCGCCTATTCGGCCCCCCTCTAGGCGGCTCAAGGTCCTTTCGGCTCCCCGTCGGAGCTGCCTTCCATGCCGCCATGGCGATCGACTACTTGAGCAAACACTCCTTATCAAGCTCCAAATAGCTTTAGCTACCATCGCCTACATGATATAATTCATTCATCGCAAAGGGCACAATCGAACAAAAGTACTCAGCTCCTCAACTTATAGAGCTTTCTTCCTTGGGCTGACGGGACAATTGGGAGTCAAACAGCTGTGGAAGATTAGGGTGCCAAACAAGTGTCCTTTCTTCCTTTGGTTGGTGCTACACGATCGTTGTTGGACATCAGAACGACTCCAGCGCCATGGCTTGCCTAACCATGACAATTGTGATCTCTGCTCACTGGAGGAGGAGACCCTTGATCACCTGCTAGTGCGTTGTGTCTACAGTCAGGAACTCTGGTTCGGAATCTTCAGAAGTCAGGGATGGCAAGCCCTGACTCCGGGTGGCCAAGACACAACCATTGAATGGTGGCTGGCGTCGAGGAAACGAGTTCACAAATCGTGTCCAGAGCCAAGTTCGACTCCATCTTTGCGCTTTTGGCATGGCGACTGTGGAACGAAAGGAACGAGCGCATCTTCCGGCATACCTGCAAGCTTCCCCATCAGCTAGCGGACAGGGTCAGGGAGGAGCTTCAATGGAGGTCTTCTGCTGGCTTGGTCGCACATTTACCTAATGAGTAATAGGATTCTTTTCCTTTCTGGCAAGGTAGCCACTAGCCAGGTTGATGTTATCTGTGATAACAGCGTGCCTGGTTACCCTCCTCGTGCTTGTCGTGGTAGCAAATTTGGTCAAGGCAATTGCCTCCTGATGTAACCGTGTAATCGTTTTGGGGGTGCGCGCCCCCTCTCTTAATGCAATACACATGTTGCACGATTTCAAAAACAATCGAACAAAAGTTGGGTGCCAAAGTTCAATTCTTCAAAGCCGTTAAACAAACGTACAAGACCCTTTCAGCCCTCCTTGAGCTCCGAGGCCTCATAAGGAATGGCACTTACAAAATTGTCACCACAATGCATCCAAGTAGTTCTTTCTACATAAGTACATTATCTGACCTACCAAAAGTCCCTACACCAGAATCACTAGGACCAACACCAACTCCACTGGTAAACAAGATCAGTTGTGCATCCCTTACCATCCACGTTGAGCACAATGCTAAGCCGCACGAAAGCATTCCTTCTGAGATGCAAATTCAGAAATCCCTCCACCTGAAGAATGAAGTTGTGCTTTGGCCTCAGTACCACTCAGCGAGCTCACGCCCCATCCAAGGTCATCCTGTGGTGTATCTGATAGTGTGAGAGCCCATTTCAGTAAACCCAAGTATGACTTCTTGTTGATCTCAATCCAGAACCCGATTCTGGAGTCCTCATCAAACTCAAGATCAATGCAACCTCTCATACTGCTTTTATGACTGATAGAAACATCATGGAAGGAGTAGTTATTTTACATGAGACCATTCATGAGATGAATAGGAAAAAGGTTGGATGGTTTGATTCTTAAACTAGATTTCAAAAAGGTGTATGACAAGGTCAATTGGGCTTTCCTCCAACAAACGTTGATGATGAAAGGATTTTCACCTATATGGTGCAAATGGATTGATCAAATTTTCTAAGGGGGGTAGTGTAAGTATTAAGGTGAATGATGACATCAGAGTATCAAGCAATACTTTCAGTCCAAGAAAGGAAATCCCTTCTCACCCATCCTTTTCAATCTAGTTGCTGATATGTTGGCAATACTCATTGAACGTGTCAAGGTAGATAGTAAATATTGTGTGGAGTTGTTCCACACCTAGTGGATGATGGACTTTCCATCCTCCAATATGTGGATGATACTATCCTTTTAATGGAACACAGCCTAGAACGTGCCAAAAAAAACTTAAACTAGTGTTAAGCACTTTTGAGCAATTGTCGAGTCTTAAAATCAATTTCCACAAAAGCGAGATCTACCTGTATGGAAATACCAAAGAATTTGAGGATGAGTATGCTACAATCTTTGGGTGCAAATCAGGGAATACCCCATTCAAATACCATGGCATTCCTACTATCCAATAACAATTGGATCATGATCGAGGAGAGATTTCAAAAGAAGCTTTCCAGCTGGAAAGGAAATCTTTTTTCAACAGGAGGTAGACTAGTCCTAATAAATTATTGACTAGTTTAGCCATGTATATGCTCTTTTTTTAAGTTTCTTGAGGTGTGCTTCGCAAATTAGATTAGTATCGCTCACATTTTTTGGCAATGTGATGAAAGTATAGACTCACTAAGTGGTGCATCCTCTGTGGGCCTAAAGATTATGGTGGGTTGGGCATTCAAAACTTACATATCCAAAATATTTTGTCTTTTGAGCAAGTAGTTATTCAAATTAATCAATGGGGAAGGAATTTGGCAAAACCTTCTAAGAAGGAAGCACTTGTCAAATAAGACTTTAACCTAGGTTAAAAGACAACCAAGTAATTCCCATTTTTGGTCTGGACTTATGAAAGTTAAGGATCAGTTTTTGGAATGTGTCCCTTTTCAGGTTAGTGGTACCAAAATTAGATTTTGGCACTTGGATCGGGGATAAAACGCTTGCAGTCACATACCCTTCTCTCTATCACATTGCAAGGAAAAAGGACGATATTGTGGCTCATGTGTTAAGCACTACCCCATTGAATATTTCCTTTCATAGAGCTATGGTTGGAGATAACTTGAGGGCATGCCGACATGGCACGATCTAGTGTCAAAATGGTGACGATTTAACTTACCCATGACAGAGATACTTTTGTTCGGAACCTACATAGTAGTGGTATTTTTCAGTCCACTCTATATGTATAGGTTCATGATACAATGTGGGCTTGTTCCATATAAATGCCCAATCTAAAAACTTAAAATTCCCCTAAAAATCAAAATTTTCTTTGGTACCTTCATAAGGGGGTTACATTGACCAAATTATATAATCTTGCAAACAGAATTGGCATGGCAGTGTGAAATGTTGCCCTTGTAACTCTCTTGAAACTGTGCAACATTTGTTCTTCGAATGCCATTTTTCTAGATTCATTTGGAGTACCATAGCAAACTTTTATTAAATTAATTCCTTGGAAAGTAAGAAAACAAATCATGCATGCAATATCCATCGCTTGTCAGCCACCTAGAGATTAAATATAATAACCACCCAGCTGCCCATGGTTTCCCAGGCTGGCATGCAAGGGGATCTCGAGCACAATTGCATAAAAGTACACTTGGCATTTGGGCAATGATGTGTGTATATGCATGGTTTTTGTGTGACTATAAACACATGTAATACACAATGTTGTCCATTTGGATAGCTACATCATCATGTACGTCTACATGCACCACATCCGACAGCACACGCATACACGATACACCACATGGACACAATAAAGCATGCTTCTTACACCCATTCTCTTTACACCTAATCTGAAACTGGGTGAAAAACATGACGCTAGCTCTAGAACAATTGCCATGCAGATCACAATGACTCGTCATGTACTAATCTTGTCCAAACCGGATGCACATTGCCTCGTGATGGTAACTTGAACCCCACGCTTGTCTATCCATGCACTTTACATCACAAAGTTCTCGCGATAGAGATTGGTGCAATAACCTACACGTGCATATCTCGACAAAGGTCAGCTGGCCGACCACCAGCCACATAATAATGTTGTGGCAGATGGCTAGGGGTGGGATGCATGGGCAATGCAATTTTGTCCACTGGAATCACAAACCAAGGCAGGAAAACCGGAAGGATCACAACAAGCACGCATGGTAGAGAGCATTAGATGCTAGGGCATCTGTCACTAGCAGGGATGGCCCCTAGTGTGAAAATGACAATGTGGTGCGTGAGGACAACCATGGGACAGTTGGAAAGAACATACTTCCAATTTCTAGTAGAAATAGACAACAACAGATTAAAAGGCGATTTCACCAAATACGCTTTCTGGCCTATTAAAGTCATTGCACTCCCTGTCTAATTCAGACACAATAAACTCCTCCATCATCGTCTCTTGGAGCTTCGTCTAAGAGATCTAGACTGATCAACTAGCAGATGAAGAAGTGTTTGAACATGTATGGTTCCCTAGTCCCTACTCTTTGTTTAAGTACCTACTACATATTTTTTATTTCTTAGTGCAATTGTTTTCTTAGTTTTTTATTGTATTAAAAATTTGCAGCAAGAGAACCATGGGAGACCACCACCAGCAACCAGAGGGCATGCATGCTGACGGCAACCTTGAGCTACCTCCAGGGTTTCGCTTCCACCCTAGAGATGATGAGATCATCAACTTCTACCTCACCCCCAAGGTGCTACAAAGGGGTTTCACATGCATCGCCATTGGAGAGGTCAACCTCAATAGAACCGAGCCGTGGGAACTCCCGGGTACATATGTAATCTCTATACATATACACCTTGTTTGGTCAGTGGATTCATGCTTGTGAGTTTTGAATTAATGTTGATTGGATTGATTCATGTAGGAAAGGCGAAGATGGGAAGAGAAAATGAATGGTACTTCTTTTATCAGAAGGACCGCAAGTATCCGACAGGGATGAGGGCAAATCGAGCCACAGAGGCGGGCTATTGGAAGGCCACGGGTAAGGATAAGGAGATCTATGGGGTTAAAGAAGGTGTAGCACTACCTGTGCTCATTGGCATGAAGAAGACACTTGTCTTCTACAAGGGGAGAGCTCCTAGGGGCGAAAAGACCAACTGGGTCATGCACGAGTTTAGGCTCGAACAAAGCATCAAGATCCCCTGCCCCACATCAAGCTCAAACTCCGACGCCATTATGGAATCTCTGCTTTCTTCCAAGGTGGTAGTAGCATTAGCATGCATCCATTTCTTTCTTTTTCTACCCTAATATTTTTTAATGTTCTACATATAAAATTCAAGCAGGATGATTGGGTGGTATGTCGTGTGTTCCATAAGAACTCAGGGATCAAGAAGGCATCTGTGCCTACACCATCACTGTATGACATGCCCATGACGAACAATGGGATTGAACAAAGTAGCATCACCATGCCCATGCCGATGCAATTTCCCATCCCACCAGCATTCACCATGGACCCTGTAGCATCGCACTACTCCACCGCTGGTGCAAGCTCCTCTTCGGTATCACCACTGATGCCAACTATGGTAGGCATGGGCAGTGTTGGGTTTCAAATGAATGACATGTTTGGGGACCCGATGACCCATGTACCACCAATGTCCTTCTACCATCAGATGGGCATGGGCGCATTAGGTGCTGCCAACTTCATGGCTACACCACCTTCGCTACCACTAGTGTCACAGAAGGACACTGGGGTAAACCCTGATCATGTTAACAATGTTGAGTTATCATCAACGTTGTCCACAACACCAGCATCCATGGCAACACCATCTTCCAAGGGTCAAAGCAGATACTAAAGAAGTAAGAGAGAAACAAAGATGATTGCATAAATATAGTATATTATTATAGCTGAATGACATCAATCTTGTGCAATAAATGGTCTCTATATGTATGCCAACATCCATCAAAGTTATTTGTTTGTATAGGCATGTACTAGTATATCAACCATATCATTATATGTGTGAATATGTGGTTTTGTTTGTCGTAATTTAGGGGTATGTGTGTATATGTGTTATTATACTTCTAAAAAATAAAGCTATATGTTGAAGGTTGTGTTGTAGTTGGAAGATTGGAGTTTGTAACATATCACTATGAACTTATTATATGAATCAAATGTGTATCACTTAGTTATAGATAAACCTAACAGCCAGAGATACCATGAAAATGTTGGGCATTTAATTTGTTAATTGGGGTTTGTTATAATTTAAGAGAGCTTTGCTACTGTAGTAGTTGGAAGTATTTGTGGTACTTGCAGTCACTTTTCTTTCTTATCATTCTTACTACAAAAGAAATAAATAGATTCTCACATAATTAAAAGGGTACCAAAGTAATTTATTACAATTTTTAGTACTTTTTGGTACTTCTCTTTTGGTACTTCGTGGTACTTTCTTTATTTCCACTGTTTGATTTCGCCAGATGAACTACTCTCATTTGTCTAAGACCCTTTTTTAATTTGGTATTGTCCCTCGTATAGTCATATGTGAGGTTTAAGCCTAAGAGCTGCGTATCTTGACGAGAGTTGTGTACACTTTCAAAGTGTAGAGGCTGGGACCTTTGTTTCCATTATCTAAAAAAGATCAATGCCACCTCCAACAGTTGGTTTCCTTCTCCAACGAGATACACTCGGTCCATGCAAAGCAGCAGACAGGGCCAACTCTATGATATCAGCCACCTGGCACGAAACCTACCCAAACTATGTACAGACTCTGTTGGATTCACCAGCGTCTCCCGGCCTCCCAACAGCTGAAATCAGCTCTGCGCGAGTAACAACAAAGCTCTTCGATCTCAGTTGACCCCGTTACCAATTTATATTTTTTTAGTAGAAGAGAGCAGGAGGTGCATGCGGCAGGGTGTGGCTATACATTCCAAAAAAATAACCCAAAATTACTACTCCTACTTCCCAGTTCCTACAACAAGAAACAAAAGAACTACAAAATTGAATTTTATTTAAATTTAACGATATTGGATCAAAATAAAATACTCGTAATGGAAATTGGCAACAGGTTCCTATAACACGATGCAAGATGCCGATCGAAGACATGCCATAAGGAGAGACCGCAACTGTTACAATATAAAATTAGTCTAGAAAATGGTCAATAGGTAAAGAAACTGCAACATAAATGAATCTGTATAAGAAAAAAACATGAGAAGAAAAAGACTTGGAAAAATCTAGCATCGACTTAAATTACAGCAGGAGCCGGAAGTGAAAATTGTTTTAACATTGCCGGCTGAATTCCTAATTCCTTGTTGTATATTTCAGAGCAATAGAAAGATTGCTAATAAATCTCAAAAAAAAATTCTGAGAAAATGCAATGCAATCTAAAGAACTCCATTGAGACCATACCAATGTAAAGAAACTACACTGGAATTAAAATCAAATAAGAAAAATAACCCCACCACTGGTCGCTCGCGTCAACGCCGCGAGGCTTTCTAGTGAGAATGAACGACCGAGAACGCGGAGGGCATAGAAAATACGGAAGAATAGTATGATTTGATTTCTGATTCTTGCAGGCTTAAGACATCAATCAGCGTCTTTAACAAGATTATTTCGATTGTTTCATTAGAAGTGATAAATTATTAGGGGATAAATTATTCTGAATTACCATTTGGTGGGCCGGGTTGATCCATTGCCTTTTCAAATTTCAGCGTCTAAGCAGATTACATGTTATTGGAAGTATAAATCTACACAACAAAAGGAATGATTCTCGGTTGTGTATTTATCCGGGTATAATTGCGTTGTTTATTTGAGAGATACGGGTATCGACCGATATCAACATTTTTAGGACCGAATGGTTCAATTTCAACGTTTATTATGATTCCATTTCCCAAGGGAAAGTATGATTAAAATGGTAATAAATTATATTGATTGTTTTCTATCATTCATATGCTTGCAGGGGCCCTATCCAAAGACCATAGACATTGAGATTAGCCGGGTCATTTTAGACTACTCATCCTTTTTAGATCAAGGATTATCCGACCTCTGTATCAACAAGTGGGTATATATATGTGCTCCATTATATCTTGAGAACCAATTTTTTTAAATTTTATTTTTTTTTCTCTTATCGTAATCATACTTGAGTTGTCATCTCGGATAATTGACATGGATCGATGCTATGATTGTTCGGTTCTTAACTCATCTATAAGTGTTACATGTACGTATATGATGTTTAGTTAATCAATAATGTCAGCCCGTGGCAACACATCATTCATGTATATAGTCTCTGATATACGAATCCTGCTGGTCAGGCCATGGGGCCTCGCCATTCTCGAGCGCTCACTCGGCCACGTCACGGGTGTTAGTTCGCCTCCAGCCAGGGACATGCATATGCTGGTTGGCTCTTGGGGAGAGCTCGAGGTCGTTCCTCTTCCTCCCTCCACCGCGCTGCCGGGCGCGGCATGGGCCGCCCTCGCCAACGGGAGGGACCTCCGCGCGTAGCACGCGGAGCACGCGCGGCGCGGGGCCGGCGAGGCTGTCGCCGCCGACGCGACGCTCTCGATCGTGCCACCCACCACCGGCGGCACCGTACCACACGGCACCGCGTCGAATCGCGACTCCTCCGCTGGCAGGTAGCAGCGGCAGCGGCGAGCGAGCTACTCTAGTACGCAGCAGCAGCAGCAGCAGCTAGCAGTGTCCCCATGGGAGCGCGTGGATAGTGGTGGGCATTTGCAGAGGCGACAGATGCATGACTACGAATGTGCACGACGATAGATGAACAATTGAACACTGCTACTTGCTGCCAAGCTATAGCTAGCCACCAAGCTATAGCCACTACGGGAAAACGCATCTTTGCCGTGCGTTATAATGTTTGCCGTGCGTTTTATATCGGGCGCACGGCAAAGGCTATCTTTGCCGTGTGTTTTCCAACGGGCGCACGGCAAACATAAACGCACGGTAACTATATTCTTTGCCGTGCGTTTTCCAACGGGCGCACGGCAAACACAAATATTTGCCGTGCGTTTTCCTAGGAACGCACGGCAATCCGCGTTTGCTAACGCCTCCTCCGTTGGCCTGCTATTCCTCTTAACGGATGTCCACCTTTGCCGTGCGTCTTCCCAAAACGCACGGCAAAGACGGATTGTTTGCCGTGCGTTTTGCCTTGGCGCACGGCAAACATGTATCTTTGCCGTGCGTTTTTGGTTGACGCACGGCAAAGTTTTTTTAAAAAATGACTTTTCTCGCCTTCTTTTAATTTTCCCTTGACTAATACATTATTTTGTACTCCATATTTCAATTATTTAATCATATCTATCATTGTGGTAATTTTAACGAATTTCTTTCATTGATAAAATTTTTCTCGTATAAATCAAATTTGAACTGCAAGTGCGTAAAATAATAGAGTATAGTTTGTGGAAAAATGATATTCGTGTAATTGATACCTTTTTAAGACCTTAGCCATGAAAGTACTTCAAATTTCAAACATTTTTTTCGCGAAGAATGAAAATCCACGCGTATGTGAAATGTTTTTTAATTGTGTAAAATGTAAATGAAGTTTGAAAGTCATGAAATTTGTCGAGAGCTCATGATATACTATGGGAAGGTTGTGAAAAATAGTAGAGAAAGGCTTTGAACAATCTGTCACGCATAGTGTTTAGAAACCGAATCATGTAACTTGAAGTTTCAGAGTGTTTAGAGTCATCTCACCTTATTTGTAGTCTTAGTAAAATTTGAACTTGGTTGTTTACTTGAAAACTTTTTCTCTGGTGAACATACAACATACATTGTCTTATGTTAGTTTATGGTATTTTTTGGCATCCATTTGCTAATTTTATATATTAACTATAATTAAGTAATTTAAATGGACATGCATAAAATTTGAGTAATAACTTAAAAAGAAAAAAGAGTTGTAAAAAAGACATTCATGTTTTTGAACACAATGTAAAACTTCATCTAATATTGAATATTACATTGACAAAAATTTGAATATTACATCCATAGAAATATAAAATAATGAGATTTGTTAATATCTCATGCCATCATTTGTAAATGATGTAGTAAAAATTTAAACGAATTTTGAACATTTTGTCAAATATAATGCTTCAATTTGAAACATCTCCATTAGAGTTTCGTAGAGTTAAAAGCATAAGGTTAGATTTGTAGGTGATTTGACATTCAAATTGTGTTTTCACTTCAAACTTGTTTTTTATAAGCAATAGACAACATAACTTAATTTGTTTTAACTTTTGATAATTTTTGAATCTTGTTTGATAATTTTTATGTAGTAAGTACAAATATGAAAAATTACTTTGCCGTGCGTCAACGCACGGCAAACAGGAACATTACCGTGCGCTTTCCCAAAACGCACGGCAAAGAGGCTCATTGTCGTGCGCCCTTTGTAAAGCTCATGGCAAAAATAAATGTTTGTCGTGCGCCTTTATTTGTGACGCACGGCAAAGAGGCCCACCCCGCCAAATCCTCACGGCCCACAATGCACAATGCAGCCCACCATCAGCGTGAACGCTGGACCGTCGATCTCGCGAGGATCGGACGGTGCAGATTCGACAAGCCAATTATATAAATCCCGCCGCCCCCAACCCTACCCCCTCTCATCCCGCCGCCCCCCAACCCTACCCCCTCTCATCCCGCCGCCCCCATCTCTCATCTCACCTTCCAACCGCGCCGCCGCCTCCATCTCCCTCCTCGGTGCCGGCGGCTCCCTCCCCTCCCTCCCCGGCGCCAGCAGCTCCCTCCTTGTCACACCCGATTTTCCGTAGAAAACCGAATGCATCTCATATGTGTGCCAGGATCACAATTTCACACATATGATAGACTCATGAGTGTAATATCACAAGACATTGCTCAAAACGTTACAGAAAAGATTTATTAACTTTTATTACACTCACGATAGTAGACTCAAAGGTCTTTACACGAACAACGATAACTATGAAGACGCGACTCCATCTTCATCTTCCACAGGCATCTGACTGGTTGATCGCATCCTCAGAACTCCTCGTAGTCGGTGAAGTACTCCACTCCGGGATTCTTCTCTGAACGGCGTAAGCAAGGATGAGTACACTTATGGTTGGTACTCGGCAAGGCCACGAAATAACCGGAATGCAAAATTAATCCATCTTTAAGTTCAATTAATCATGTGAGGGTCCGGCCGCTCTTGACCGTGAGCACGGCCGATCGATCGGCTTTACACTCTGCAGAGGTTGCACACTTTTCCCACAGTTCGCGTAAAAGTTCCAAAGAACTTTGAACCCAACCACGCATGTGCTGATCGTGCACAATACCACACTTCCGAGGTGTGATTGCATAGGGACGCTACGAAGCCTTTACAAAGATATGCAAAAGACTAACGACCCGCATAGTTACGGATCAGGGCGGACCATAACCCTCCCTAGTGGTCGGCACCTTAGCAAAGGCCGCTACCCCAAAAGGACCGGGCTATACCCCCGCAACCCGGATCCCCCTCCGCTCCTTTCGGAAAAGGGCCATCGGATCAATCGCACACCTAATTAATTGGCTAAGCCAGAGCCATATGGACTGTGGTTGCACTGTTTTCCTGGGTGGTTCTCCATGTTCCGATTAACTTATAGTGATCTTGATTAAAGCATAGGTAGAAGGGTGGTTAGGGTCACTTGCCTTTCTCCAACGATAAGCTACTTTCCTTATCTGCAAAGCTCTGCACTTGAACTTCCTCGAACGGCGTGTTGGCTACGATCATGCAAGAAAACATACAATAAATAAAACAATACATCAAACATTACCAAAAGACTAAAACAAGCTTTTAGAAATGACGGGCTCGAAGAGACGATCGCGTGGACATCAAGAACGCGTAAAACGGAGCTAGGATGGAAAAGTTATGGCTGAAACAAGGTTCAGGGGCTAAATTGTGATTATCTGAAAGTTTTAGGGGTTTTTCTGCAAGATTTCAGGGACCTAAACATAAATATGGATATAAACTAGAGGTCTTTGGTGCAAAAGAGGGGCTTTGGACTGTGGGTGAGCATTTTCTGAAAGGCTAAGGGCTTAACTATAAAAACCAGGGGCTGATCTGCAAGGGTTTTATATGGTGGAAGGACCGGCTTGCAAATTGTGGAAAGGTCAGGGGATCTTTAGAAAAACTGCCGGCGCAACCCTAGTTGACAGGTATTGACTTGTTTGACCAGGCGGCTTGGATTGATCGTGGCCGTCAGATGAAGATCAAACGGCCAGCGGCGCGAGGCGGCTAAAGGGCGGCGGCGGCCGGCGGCGCAATGCGGCCGGCGGCGGCGGGCTCGCCGGTCGGCTCGCCGGCGACGGCCAACTAGGCCTCCTAGCCACTAGACGCGATGGGAAAAATACTGAATTGAAGAGTAGGCCAAGGGAAAATCACCTGGGAGCTTGGAAGGGAGGGAAGGGCGCCGGTGGGGCGGATCCAGGCGCGGGCAGAACTCCGGCGGCGGTGCTCCGGCGGTGGTGCGGTGGAGGAGTGGAGGGTCTCCAGGGAGCGGTGTGAAATGGAGAGGGAGCTTGGGCTCGCCTTTTATAGGGCCGAGAGGGGAAGGGGAAGGGGCGGCCGAGGCGGTGGGGCGAGGTCGGTGGCCGGCGCCATTAATGGCCAGTGGAGCTCGGTGGGGAGGCCGGGTGGAGGCGTTTCGGGAGAGGGAAGGTGGCGGGGTGGGTGAGTGAATGCGCCGGCGCGCTATTGGAGGAGGGGAGGAGGCGCGGGAGGCCGGGGAGGCGTCGGGGTGCGGTGGCCGGCGCGGCCGGGGAGGGATGGGGGCGGCGCGAGGTTGAAGGAAGGCCCGACGGGTGGGCCCCACCTGTCGGCGAGAGGGAGAGAGAGGAGAGGGAGGGAGGCGGAGCGGTGGGCCGCGTGGGCCGAAACGAGGGGATGGGCCGCGGGTCGACCGGGTTGCTTAGGTTAGATTTGGTTTTCTTTTTTTTTCTTTTTCTTTTTCTTTCCCTTTTTTTTCAAATCCTTTTCAAACCAAATTCAAATTCAAATCTTTTTCAAATCAAATTTTAACACAAATTCACCAACTATTTTAAGACTTTTTAGAAAACCTTTTAAACAAGTTTTCAAACTTTTTTTTAATTTCAAACTTTCAACCATTTTTGTTTTAATTCAAACTTTTACACCAATTCTACAAACTTTTTCACAAAAATTTTTAAGACTTTTCACAAGCATTTTTTTAAGACTTTTAAAATCACACCACAAACAAAACTCATGCATTTCAACATGATGCACAATCACTTGTTTGATTCTAATAATTAAATGATGTTTAATTTAATTAAAGGCAAATTTATTTATTCAAATTTATTAAATCCTTAGAAAATAAAACTAAACCATGTTGCTAACAATATTTTATTGTGATGGAATTTTCGGGTGTTACACTCCTCTCCCTCCCCCGCGTCGGCGACTTCCTCCCCCAGCCCTCCTCGGTGCCGGCGGCTCCCTCCTCTCCCTCTCCGGCGCCGGTGGCTCTCTCCCCGAGTGCGGCGGCGTGCGGGTGGCGCCCCGACCTCCTAGTGGCTGCGGCGGCGGTCCGACCCTTCACTCCGTGCCGGCTCCTCTCCCCTCGCCCCCCTCCACTCCACCGCCGTCGCGAAGATCCAAGGGGGAGGAAGCGGTGGCCGGCGTGGGATCCAGCGCGGCGGCCACCTATCTCCCCGGCTTCGACGAACGGCGGGTCGGCTCCGCCTCCTTCATGTGTGGATGTCGGATCCGGTGCGTGGAGCCTCGATCCGGCACGACGGTCGACGGGTACAGGCGTGCCTCCTCCCCCTCCCTCACTGACGGTCCCGGCGGCGGAGTAAGATCGGGAAGTTCTCTTCCACGGGTGGGGTGCTCTGGTTTTCTGCGGGTTAGGGCTTGGGAGATCCCCCCCCCAACAGTTAGGCTACGGGTGGTGGTGTATGGATTGTGAGATATGATTGCTGATGTATGTGACAAACTTTCGATTTGGATCGGTAGGAGTGAATTTGATGGGAGGTCAGATTAGTCTTAGGCAAAGCGATTTTAGTTGCTGAGTTCCCTGAAAAATCCGGGGGTTCTAATTAGATCGTCCAAGTGTTGTGGATCCTGTCTTACCAAGGTCCACCCACTACAAGTAGTTGTTGTTTGTGACTCCGATTCGTGAAACTCATTGCACGGGAATGTAGTTTGGTTCTAGTGTTCGTTTATAGTTTGGTTATACTTTTTTCCAAAATAGTTTTAGGCTCTAGTGCTCGATTAGCTTATATGTATACATCGGACATTCCGACCGGCAGGCGGCTATTTTTTGCTTTGCTCAAATAGCTTCGGGGTTTCGATTTCGGTGACCCAACTCCGCCCGCTATTTTATCTTTGTTCAAATAGCTTCGGGGTTTCGATTTCGGTGATCGACTCCCCGTCTTTGTTTTTCTTCTTGTCCTCCGTACTTTTGTCTTTGGATGGTCTTTGTTCACTTACTCTTTGGTGTTTCTCGTGGCAGTGTAAGATTGCCGTCCTCAACCTTCTCTAATTTATATGTTTTGCATTCACCACAAAGTTTTACGTGTTCGATTCCTTCCGTTTGCAGCCTCGCTGGACTTGCGTTTATGTTCTCCACGAGTATTCTGCTGCAGATACTGGTAAGTTATTATTCACGCTTGTTTAAGGCTCCTTTTAGCGTCTTCCAGGAACTAATTCAGATTTCTGAAAGATCTATATTATGGTTGATCTTACTACCTTTGAGAAGTGAAAATTTGTCATTTGGTTCCTTCAACTAATGTCCACTAGTGTGTCCTGTGATATGTGACATAAGCACGAAACTCCTAAAAAGGAAAGCATGGATATCCATTAGCTGCTTGCCAAAGATTAGCAGAAGCATCAAGGCACAATTGCATAACTTGCGAGAAACTTGTAAGATTTCTTGAGAACTCTTGGGTTAATTAAATGTAAAGCTATATCTTTTCTTGGCTCATTTTTTTATTTGGTTTGTATCATCAAGTAAGAGATGATCTTATTATAGGAAAACAAAAGTCTTCCAATAAGGAATTTGAGTATAAAAACAGGATGAAGTATCCTTGTAATTGCATTTTCTTGTCCATGGCCATCATGTTCGTTTCTTGTCACTCAGGATTTAGCATCAACATTCTCTACTAGATATCCATGTATTGTAACTGGAGCTAACATAATTACTTGTGCTTCACGTACAAGCTAAACATAGTAAAAGAATGTAGCAGTGCCAAGTTATTTATACTACTCATAATAGTGGTATTATGATATATTATTGAAATATCTCTAGCTCTTGCTGATTCGACAGATTAAATGGACCTCATTTGTGCACATAAGATGAGAGGCTGAGATCATTTATGATATACATTACATGGAATCAGTAGACAAAACTGTTGTCATCTCTTCACTCTTTGTGTGCACCATTACATTGATTTGGATGCTTAACTATGTTGATGTTGGCAGGAGGGTCTAGTTGCAATCAGGGAAGAGTATGATGAAGACACAGAGAGCAATCCCCTTCAGTATTCATCAATTTGATTCTTCAAATTTTTTGAACACAATGTGTTTTCTTTTACACTTGGTCCTTTTTGGATACATCAAAGCTTATGTGATATGTGTTGTAATGGTTGTTCTTTTTTAATCTGTATATACAGTGATAAGTGCAAGCATGTCAACATGCCCCTCCTAAAAGGGGCTTTAGTTCTTTTTTTTATTTTTTAGAAAATGTTTGCCTTCTTTTTTTTATTTTTTAGAAAATGTTTGCCGTGCGTTTTTTAGGGCGGCGCACGGCAAAGGGCAGTGATTGCCGTGCGCTTTTAATGGTGGCGCACGGCAAAGGGCAGTGATTGCCGTGCGTTTTGGACTATGGCGCACGGCAAAGGTCCGTGATTGCCGTGCGTTTTCCTTCCGGCGCACGGCAAAGATCGTAACACGCCGTTTGGCGCTGGTGCCGTTAGTTGCTTTTGTTTGCCGTGCGTCGTGAAAAAACGCACGGCAAAGATTGTCTACCGTGCGTTGTCAGACGTGGCGCACGGCAAAGGGGCTTTACCGTGCAAAATACTACCGTGCGCCCCGACAAAAAACGCACGGCAAAGCCGCTGTTTCCCGTAGTGAGCTGTGTGTGTGAGTCCTTCACTGCAGCACGTCTCCACCACCACCAGACTGTACTAGATTCTTGTACGTAGTAATCTTATTATCTGCTCTGTTATATGTTGTGCTCCATCGGCTTCAAAACAAGTGCCGCTCCGTCCCCGTGCCAGGTGCTCAGCATCTGATCATGCGTCAAAATCCAAAAGAGCTAGTAGTAGCTGATGAATTCAAAAGACCGGAATGTCCGAACAGTTTATCTTTCGAAGAGTTACAGAAATCAACAACCTATCTATGTTCCAGTAAATCATACAGCATATATGTTGTTACCAGGATTACATACATACACATCCTCATCAGGGCTGCACAGCAAAGCTTGTCTTTCCAGCCTGCCCTTCTGGATCGGACGGACGTGCAGCCGCGTGCAGGCCATCTTTGGCTTTGCACGTCGGGACCGGAACAAGGGCACGTGGGTAACGTGATTTCGTGTACCACGTGGCGCCACGTAGAACACGAGGATTCGCGCGGGAACACCAATAATAAAAGGAGCCGAGCAGCGCGCGACACTCCGAGGGGCACGAACGAAAACTGCACGCGCTCCTCCCACACCAGTACTGCAGTGTTCGGTACTCGACACGACATCCATCCATCCACACCGTCCGACCTGTCCGATGGCAGCGGCGCCGGCGCTCGCGCGGGAGCTCCTGGAGGCGGCGCGCGCGCCGGAGTTCGCCGAGTGGCAGCTCCGCGTCCGCCGCCAGATCCACCAGCACCCGGAGCTCGCCTTCGAGGAGCACCGCACCAGCGCGCTCGTGCGGCGCGAGCTCGACGCGCTCGGCGTCCCGTACGTGTCGCCCGTCGCGCGGACGGGCGTCGTCGCCACCATCGCCGGCCCCGCGGAGACCGACGGCGCGGGGCCGGTGTTCGCGCTCCGGGCCGACATGGACGCGCTCCCCATCCAGGTTACTTAGTTAGTTACGTTCGTTCGCGCGCACGCGCTTCGCATTCCTGCACTGATCGCCGCCTATTATCGCATCATCCTATTGGTGTGGGCGGTCAGTGATTTCGACTGCTGACCCATCGCTTACCGTGCCCGCGCGTGTTCGATCTATTGTTGCCAGGAAATGGTCGAGTGGGAGTTTAAGAGCAAGGAAGATGGCAAGATGCACGCTTGTGGCCATGACGCTCATGTGGCAATGCTTCTGGGAGCTGCCAAGCTGCTTCAGTCGCGGAGGAACGAGCTGAAGGTATTCCCGTTGAAGAACATTGTTGAGATACAGTCTGCAAGTTGAGAGACATGTAAAATTGTTCATACAGAGCTTGTCTTGCTGATACGTCATGCCATTTCCTTAGGGTACGGTGAAGCTAATCTTCCAGCCGGCGGAGGAGGACATAGGCGGCGCGTACTATATGATCAAGGAAGGCGTCCTGGACGACGTGCGGGCCATCTTCGGCTTGCACGCCGACACAACTTTGCCGGTGGGCACCGTCGGCTCCAGGGCAGGGCCGTTCCTCGCCGGGTCAGCTCGGTTCGAGGCGACCATCACTGGGAAAGGTGGGCACGCCGCGGGGCCCCAACTCGCCGTCGATCCAGTCGTGGCGGCGTCCTCCGCCGTGCTCAGCCTTCAGCAGCTCGTCTCTCGCGAGACCGACCCCCAGCAGGCCGCGGTGCGTGCAGATCTCTGATTAATTAGTGAACCTAACAGTACTATATATTGGCCTCATCATCTTCTTGCTTGGATTATTGCATT
The DNA here is from genome assembly GCA_947561735.1 of Cenchrus americanus. Taxonomy (NCBI): domain Eukaryota; kingdom Viridiplantae; phylum Streptophyta; class Magnoliopsida; order Poales; family Poaceae; genus Cenchrus; species Cenchrus americanus. The sequence continues at coordinate 1,395,944 of OX387240.1, read as the reverse complement.
GCATTGCGTAGGTGGTGTCGGTGACCGCCATCGAAGGCGGCGAGGCATTCAACGTGATCCCGGAGACCGTGACCCTGCGCGGCACATTCCGGAGCATGACGAACGAAGGCCTGTCCTACCTCAAGAAGAGGATCAGGGAGGTGATCGAGGGGCAGGCCGCCGTGGGCCGCTGCACGGCGGCCGTCGACTTCATGGAGGAGAAGCACAGGCCGTACCCGGCCACCGTCAACGACGACGCCATGTACGAGCACGCCTGGGCCGTCGCGCAGGGCATGCTCGGAAAGGACAGCGTCAGGTCCCGCCCCCAGTTCATGGGCGCCGAGGATTTCGGCTTCTACGCGGAGAAGGTCCCGGCGGCCTTCTTCACCGTCGGGGTCGTCGGCACCGGTGCCGAGCCGGGGAAGGTCCATCACTTGCACTCGCCCTACTTCGAGATTGACGAGGGCGTGCTTCCCATCGGAGCTGCCTTCCACGCAGCCGTGGCGATGGACTACTTGAGCAAACAAGCCTCGTCAAGCTCCGACTTAGCTTAGCCACCATCGCCTAGTACATCGTATATTTTCGTTCATCGCAAGGGCACAATAATCGCTGAGGACTTTGGTCCAGTCCTAGCTTGTTCTCTTTTGGGGTCGTTTCTTTTGTTACCTGTTTTAGTTGTGTTGTAAAGCACTAAAGCTGGTACCCCCAGCGTCTCCTGTGCGTCTGTAAAAACCTAATTTGCTTTCAATAAATGCCGGGATGGTTCCTTCTTCAAAAAAAGCACAATAATCCAACAAAAGTTTTTATGCGAACAATGCAATTCTTTGAAGCCGTTAAAACAAACGTACGACACCCTTTCAGACTTCCTCGAGCTCCGAGGCCTCAAAGGGAATGGCACTTACAAAATAGTCACTGCAGTGCATCCTGCCCCAATACAAGCAGACGACAGTTCCTTCTACATTCTCTGATCTACCAAAAGTCCCTACACCAGAATCACAAGGACCAACACCAACTCCACTGGTAAACAAGATCAGCTGTGCATCTGTTGACTGTCATCATCCACGTTGAGCACGACGCCAGGCCGCACGGCAGCATTATTCCTTCTGAGATGCAAATTCAGAAATCCCTCCACCTTTAGAAGTTGAGGTTTGGCCTCGGTGCCTCTCCGCAAGCTCACACACCCCATCCAAGGTCACCCAGCTGTGTATCTGATAGTGTGAGAGCACATTTCAGTAACCCCGAGTCTGACTTCTTGTTGATCTCAATCCAGGCCCTGATTCTGGAGTCCTCGTCAATTTTCAGTTCAAGATCAATGCAACCTCCAGCAGTTGGTTTCCTCCTCCATCAGGCAAGAAACTTGCCCAAACTCTGTACAGACTCTGCTGGATTCACCAGCGTCTCCAGTGGCCTCCCAGCAGCTGAAAGCCTGAAATCAGCTCAGCAAGAGAAACAGCAGACCAGCAGCATATCTGTGACTTTTTATCAGCAAAAGGTGGCCTCAATGAAGAGCGCGAACTGGCCAGCCAATGTTCCTGCGAAGCAAATTGTTACCGAGTAATACATTAGCATTTAGCAGGTAAAAGGATAGTAGTAATGAAGGCACCACTTTTTCGTCTGAAGAACTTACCTCTTGGAGATTCGGACTGGGTGAGAAATCATCACATCTTGCTCCGATTGGAACGGTAGCAACAGAAAATGAGTCATCGATATCTGACAGGCACAGCCACCTTCGACAGAACAAGAGGGCTCCCGATATGATCCTTTTCTTGATACATGTATGCATGATCAGCGACGAGCTCAGCAGAGAGAGGGAACAACAACAACCCTTCCCAGCAGTAGTCCGAAACACAAACCTTGAACTAGTACCAGATTCTGCTTCTGAGGTGTCACTTGTGCACGAAACAGCGGCATTGATAACGCCCTTGACACGAGTGGTTTCTGGCCAACTTTTGTAGGCTTGGACAACCAAATCACTCTCTCAAAGTTATCCTGTCTCCCCCTCAACTCCATGATGTGTCATCAAATGCTTGTCGCTGCAACCGCTTCAAGTTATCTACCTGAAGCTAATAAATAGTGTAAGGTACATGAGCCAGAGGAAATTTAAGAGAATCTCTAATTGGAGCAAACATGATTTTTTTTGTTTTACAAAAAAAAATCTTTGTATCTGGGTAGGGCGTATGGCTCCTAGTCCACATCCCCGTGTGGAGGAAAATTCCCCGTCCCCGTCATCGATCGCGAGGGAAAACAAATCAGCAGTTTTCAAAACACTACTAAACAGTTTTCAAAACACAATGACACAGCAACAGCAGCAACTGGTCCTGCACTGTTCTTCTGGCACAGCGAAGGTGTGGTCAAGGCGCGTGTAGGGCAAGGCAGCCAAGCCAAGTCCAGCTGAATCTGCCTGTTTGTCAGTCCCAAAATGCGGTGAGCAGCCGAACCGGCTCAACAGACAGCTTCTAATTTGACACCCACACTCATAGGACCATGTAAAGAGTATATTCAAAATTATTCATGGTACTCGACCAAAAGTTCGCCTCAGATGTTGGGCGAGCAACTTGCCCGGGCAATCTGTATGCCATGGAACATTTGGCATGCCTTTAGAAGTTTGAACGGCTCAAATTACAGCTCAAACTACAAAAAACATGCTGTTTAAAACCTCCTCAGCTTCTACATTTCATGTACCAACCTACAACTCCAACACTGCTGTTAAAACTCAGCCTCTACATTTCGCACAGACCAGTCAACAAAGGCTTTGACAAAAGGCCACACATGGGACACCTACACGTCTGCCACAGGCACAACCATCTCTTCAAGTGTGCGGTCTCTTAACCATCTCCCGGTAGACCATATCGATGAAATTATCATTCTGCCAAAAGGAACAGCAGATTCAACAAAAGTTTCACAGTGAAGATGAGGGGAATTCTGTTATATGTTTGTGAAAATGCAATACAATATTTATCCCTGTCCATCTAACAATACTTGCAGAAATAAAAAGGCCTCATTTAAGTGCTGACCCTCAAATAAACTGCCAAAAGAGCTTAGTCCATTTAAGTGAGAATACCTGTACAATCCTTAGTAGTGCAGCCCTAACTTGTTCTCTTGTTATCACCTGGCTATAAGATGATGATGGGGTAAGCAATGGCAACGGATTAGGCGGTGGGAATGGTTGAAGCAAGGGCATGCCATAAGGTGGGTTGGGGGGCGCAGTGGGTAGTGAAAATGGTGCAACTTCTGGTTGATGATTGACAAAGGGAGGATGAAGTGGAGGAACAGTAGACAGTGAGGAAGCATCATTAGGGATTGTTGACTGCGGAGATGCCATGGGTGCAAGGAGTTGTGGTTTTACATTTAGTAGAATCGCAGACTGGGTAGTGGCGGAGCTATGCGGTCTATGAGCATCACAGGGCCTCAGAGTAACTGAAGAAGTTCGTGAAGGAAGCATACTGTGTAAGGCAGGAGCCTGCGGTGCACTAGCATTATGCAATTCATGACTAGAAGAAGAAATAGTCCTGAAAGACTGGTTTGGCTGTACTGCACCTGTTCCACCAACCATATCTACACATGCGGGTACCTGTTTGAGGAAATTCATGTAATGGTTAATCATTGCAAACAGTAATAATAAATATAAAAAGCTTTTTAAAAACAATAAATTGCAGCTACGAAAACTGAAGGAAAGAATTACAGCTATGAATAGAAGGGAAGTTTACTTGCCTTCGAAGGGATTAGCAAGAACTCTTCAATATCATCTGCTATCATGTTAAGTGATGTTGTCCGTTCTAGAGTATCTTCAGCTGCAGGTAGAACAGATGAAACTGATGCTGCTTCCTGCTCTTCAAACACACTGTAACAGGCATAGTAAGATGTAATTTCAGCATAACACCATGGATCGCCAAGACACCAACTATAGGTGGTGATATTCTGAGTTCTAGGGAACCAATTCAAAAACATTACATTGTATTTGTATTCTATGTTGAGTCATTCAATGTTTATCCCTCTTGTGTTTGAAAGTATAATAATATATTCACATTAAATATTGATCAATTCACATAATTTCTGTCACCGTGGTTCTTATGCGTTTGAAGTCTAATAAATATGTTCACATTAAACATTGATCAATTCACATATAGTCTTATATCACTATATGTAATGGTCTATAAAAAAGTCTACTGTTGTATCCATTGCAAATTTGCAATAATCACACTTCCAGAAATAGGCGATTGTAGTTAGCATGAGAAAACGGCCGAAATAGCAACCTAACTTTGTTTTGGTGACTATATGGGAAATGAAAATACTGAGATTGAAGCTTGAAATGATTAATAAAAAAGATGCAAACACAGAAAGCAAATAGCAAGTAAACTATAGCAACTCCTGCCTTAATAATTTGCACAGACAGCCTTCTTTCAAATGAAAACAGGAATGCATAAAAATTGGTATATACCTTTTGGAAGAAACGTTTGCCTTAGGAGATGCCCTAGAATATGCATTCTTTATCCTGTACATTGAATGTGAGGCTAATCAGTACGAATAAAAAAAAGTACACGAAACTTGCAAAATCTCATCTTGCCCTCCCCCTTAATTCTGTAACACCAAATCGATACAGATAAGGAACTACAATTCAAAAGTGTAAGACAGTAGTATCAACCAGGATACAAGATTCAGGACTCAGCATCTATTTGTTACACACTCATATGTAAGGTTGAAAAGCTTGAAAAATGAGGCTTCTGTGCACCAAGTAGCGAATGATAACAGGATCCAGTACCAGCATACAACAAATTGTTATTTAATATATCAGTAATTCATATATTGGACAGGATGTGCACACACGCAATTGTGAGATCCAATATTAGCACTCAAGTGGCAAGAAATCTGAGAGTAGTCAAGGTTATTTCCATAATTGTGGGTATCTGCTGATCTGCGTAGAAAGGATAGTTCAAAATAGATTCATGACACCAATGAGGATGAGATTAAAAGGAACATAAATACATATTAAATATTTACCTTTTAAAAAGATGTGCAACTTCTTCACATTCCTGTGGGTTATAGAACCAAATTCCAAGGATTTCATCTTCAGCATTACTGTTACGGTACATCACATAGGGAACTTGCACATCAACGTCATAATCCGTCAAGAGATCTTCAACTAGATTTTCTGTTCTAGGATAAAAACAACATAAAATTCACATATTTATTGTGGCCATCATCATACAAAATAAGCAGGACATTGAAGTCAAATTATTCCCTTAAACAACCAGATTTATGCCTTGGTAAAGTTTTCAGCTGAGTGGCGAACATTGCTTCTGTCTGTGCAGTAGTATAAACAGCAGATATAAGAGGATTGGACTTCCAACAATGGAGTTGCTACATTATCACGTTCCCCAACATGAACATATCAGGAGCCAAACATCTAACACTATGTATTTAATTTAACAGATAAGGCCAGAAGCAAAGGTTCTTAATAAGATTATCTACTGACATCCATGTTCTATTGATGCTACCCCCAGTCCCACAATCTAGGATTTACATCAACAATCTTCATTGTCAACCTGAGTGAATTTGCACAAGTGTGCGTTCAATAAAGTAAGTGTGCAAGCATACCTGTATTTAGTCCATTCATGACAACCAATTGGAATCTGGGCTGAGTACTCCTACAAGAATAAGTTCTTATCATTGCCAAAAAAAAGCAAGATTCACTCTTGGGAATTGATAGAGCCAACATCTTCATAAATTAGGTACAAGTATGCCAGAGTATCAGGTTAGTTAAGACAGAGTCAGTGTGTCACTAGTCGAACATTGGCAAGATCAAATTACACGGTGAAATTTAATTTAGTAAAAAAAAAAGTTTCAGCTATGAACAAAAATTGTAACTGAACATATTCCAGGGTGTATGTTCATTAAGATTTGCATGTTTCAGCAACATACATTGCCAAATCCATAGATGAGTGATAGCATGTAGTACGACCAGGATCAGCAAACAAAAAAATGATCTAGCATACGAGTGTACTATGCTTATCAATTGTAACATAATAGCATATCAATCAAACAACAGCCGTAGCAACACGTGACAAACAGCAGTTACTGCAAAACTGACATCAGTGTGTTTAGCAACAACGAAAATCACTTGTATGGAAACGACAGTGCTGTGTGCTGTTCCAGAGCTAGTAGAAACTAGGAACAAAAGCCAGCAACATTTTCACCACACCAGCAACTAAATTATACAGCTATTTGCTGTGCAGTGGGGACCGGTTGCTGGACGACAGATAGTAAGCACCCACGCGGCCCGCGAATTGTAGGCATCCACCCAGCAAACCAAGTCATAAAGTATAGATATCAACAGAATCAAGTGACAGAATCAGCAGGCTGCAGCAGTGCAAACCTCTTGACGACGAAGAGCGACCCCTCCACCAGCTTCCGGCCCTGCAGCAAACAAACGCGCGCGGCGCGCGCCAATCAAGGTTCGGAATTGCAGCAGAAAGGGAAACCGGACGAGGGGGGTTTTGGAACGGCACTGCACCCACTCCTGGACGTCCTCGTCGAAGCTGTACACGACGACGTGCGCGGCGGTGGTGAGGATGTCCGTGACGGCGGGGTCGAGGCGCCGCAGCACGCTGATGTTGAGCGCTCGCGTGGCCTCCCGGTCGCACCCCGACGCCAGGTTCGGCGCCACCTTCACGCCGCCGCCGCCGCCTCCTCCTCCTCCTCCGCCGCCGCCGCCGCCTACGCGCCTGCGCCACATGGGCGCGCGCGCCCTCGCCATAACCCCAATTGCCGCGACCTCGCCGGAAACCCTAATCGCCCCGAGATTTTTTTCTCCGCGCGGGTTTTTGGAGGGAGGAACTGAGCCGCGGCGGGATTTGTGCTGCTCTCTCTCTCTGTCTGGAACCGGGAAAAGCTTGCAGCGCACACCGGCTCGTATGCCTGCTGTTCCTACGGGCCCACTGGTCAGGATCTGGTATCCATTCCCACTGGCAGTAGGCAGGCTACAGCGACTAGAAAAAAGAAGTCGCCGTTGTGATTCTCTCTAAATTGGGCTGATGGGCTTTGGTTAATTGTGGCTTCCTGACTATCTCTCGGAGAGAACGAAGGCCCACAAGTATAAGTTTCTGCCTGTTCAAGAGACCTTTCTCAGAAATAATAATAAACTAGGATCATGCCCGTGGGTTGCTACGGGCATCTAAATATCTACAATGCAATACGCGAAAGATCTAACAAGATAATAATAGTAAAAAAACAGCTAAAATATGTCTTTCGACATTTCACTTTTGATTTACAATAGAAGAACCTATTGTGAGGAAAAAATGATACATTAGCACACCTATTTAGCATCAATCTGGCCTTGCTTGTTGCATACATACCCCATCACTTACTGCAGATGCTGCACACCGTTATTCAAAATGTCAAATCACCATTACTGATGATGCCTAATATGCTAACACCTATACTAACTAATGCAGCTATATGGGAGCTAAATAGGCAAAACAACACGAGAAAATCTCCATTAGCTCCTCGTCGGTGGCATGCTCGAGCAGCAAGATTTTGGTGTCCATATCTTTCATTTTACTTCATAATTGAGATATATTGCTGAAACATTGGAAGCAAAGATGACAACCAAAATGAAAAGGGTTATAAATGGGTTCATGAATTTACCTTCTTGAAGACTATTTGAGTCAATTTCACATTAATCGTAATGCGGCTCACAACAAATGGTGAAGCCGGATGGCCCGCCGTACTAATTGAAAATTTTCTCATCAAATTCGAGTAAACAGTGAAAAAACTGGATATTCAACATTTGATCCAACATGGATTAATCTGGTAGTTCTGCACAAACATGTAAGGATTATCTATGCACTCAATTCATGAACTTCAAGAATTATCTGAATTATCTATGCACTCAATTCTAAGGATTTTCTTCATTAACGTGATATGTTCTCTTTTCAAAGTTACCACCAAAACCTGGTAGACAGATGAGGAGAAAAGCTGAAATTATATATATCCATGTATTTGGAATTGAAATTACATATTGAATCACATGTTATATAAAAAGGCACCTAGAATTGCTAGGAATAAAAATAAATTGTAGGGAGCTGACCCTGATATAATGGATGTAATTGCTACTCATATCATGGCTATCAGTCATCAGTGCACCCATGACCTGAGAAGAAAAGGTTGAGAACCAGGATCTAAAACTGGTAAAACTCATCAGCTACATGGACAGGTAACAAAGCACAATGACTTTACTTTTCATTGATAAAACTATGAGCATGAAACATTTTCACAGTTTAGCAAAGAACATAAGACAGAGTTTATTCAAAACCAGGGGAATTAATTCAGAGTTATCCTCATGCTTTCAAATTACAGACATTTGCTATGATGATTAACTCCAAGATCCATTCATTTGGATTGGAAACAACACAGAAGGGAAAGCAAAAAAAAGCAATCAAGAAGAAGCTAGATCGAGTGGAAGGAACATACCCGTGGACGTAGCAACCATCTACACCAGCGCTGCACCACATAGAAAAGATCAGGGGGAGGGGGTGCGGCGACGTGCTGTAGACCCCGTGATTTGCATCCATGAACTAACAGTGAATACATGCTCATGCTATCAACAAATACACAGAAGTATACCTTTTATTTTCGTTAGATTTCCAAGGGCAACTTTGTAAGTGTCGTGGTGCTCTGTGCAACTTCCTTCCTCTCCGCACCTAAGTTGAACTCAGCAAGGTACTTGAAAAAATATCATCATGAAATTAAAGAATTGCAACATCAATATGCACCATTGAGAGGGAAAGCCCCTCCATCAAATGTCAGAGACAGCATAATCTTGAACCCAAACCACAAAAAATTTAAACAAAAGATCACACATAATTTGCATACCATCTAAAATTATGCAAAAGAATTTGCGTACATAAGGTCACTAACTCACTATACCAGAGTTGAACAATCCTACGAATTCAGTGTTAATGTTGAACACTCACAACATTATTTATTAACGTAAAAAACAAATAGAAGCATGAAAAGAGTGAACGGATGCACCTATGAAGATGTGTATCCTCTTGGTCGTGTGCCTCCGCAATCTTTGTCGCGAGAGCGCATTGACGGTGGTGACCCTGCCGTGGCTGCCGGCTGCCGCCACCTCATCATGCTCCTTGCCACGCGTGAGTAGAGGACGAGGCGCCAGCGTGAAGGTTGCAGTTACTTAACAAATGAAGGAGTAAATTCGTGCAAATTGCTTGGTGAATCCCAGGAAAGATACAATTCATTTCTATAAAACAATAGCTTCCAAGGAATTTTAGAATGTCATACACATCATGAGTATCCATAAGCAAAACGTTAAATTCAGAAACTCATTAAAATATTCGTAAAATATTCTATTTCTATGAAATATTGAGAGGTAATTGCTTATCACTGGAATTCCTGAACGTTTGTAGATTTAACAGCAAAGATTTAACAGATATCCATGAGTCATTTTGATTAGTACAAATAAATGACACGATAGATGAATGCTCACAGGAAATAACAAAAATCCAAGGCCATAACCTTGGATACACGATTAGGGGGTCACATACATTGTGATCCTTTGCTGTGAGATTAACAGGATCGCCCTGGATTGAAAACGCACTGAAATCCTCTCTGGCTTCTCCGGCAAGGCACATCCTCGGTCACACCGCCATTACGTCGGCTCTGGCGACAACCCGTGTGCTACCTCCCGCTGTAATCATCAGTGACTATAAAACTTGGCACAACAACAACGAACTCTTGTGATTGCTGAGAAATCTTACCCGGGCGATGACGACGCTTCCAGGCTGCGGCACTGATCCATGACCCTTGTGCCCAACCACCTCCACCATAGACCATGGCTGAACAGTATTCTTAAAGAGTAAACACTGATCTGATACAATACATAGCAAAACAGAGGCACACCTTATCATCTCCAGGCACCTAAGTTTGTAGTCTAATCAGTGAGATCCAGTAACATTTAGCCAAAGCTGATCAATGCTTCTACGAACCCTACGGATCAAAGCCATGGAAGCATACAATTCAGATCATTGGAACCAACGGATCAGACAAGCAAGCATGTGTCCATGACTCGGAAAGTTACCTGGGGGAGGTGACGGCGGCGTGTGGGATGCGAGGACGGCGGCGGCGGGTCAACGGGGTAGGAGGGCCTCGTCGACCTCCCGCCGGCGGCCGGCGCGCGGCGGTCTCGTGTGGACGCGGGGACGGCGGTGGCGGGTCGGGGTAGGAGGGCCCCGTCGACCTCCCGCGGTGGCCGGCGCCGGCGGTGCGCTTCCGCACGATGGCGGCGGCGGGTCGGATGGGTGGCCGACGCCCGCCGCCCGACCGTCGATCATTCTCCTCTAGCTCGGATCGGGCGCGGCACCCACCACCACCATCTCCACCCCGGCCGAGGCCGTGGCCGGGGAGGATCCGCATCCCGAGGGCCCAAGCCATGGCGACCGCCTTCGACTCCCCCACCTCCTCCCCCGCCGCCGCGCCCTTCCATGACGACGCCTTCCTCCACTTCGACGCCTCGGCGACGTCCACGCCTCCCGCCCTCCCCGACCCCTACGCCTTCCGCTCCGACGCGCCCTCGCCCTTCGCCGCCGCCGACTCCAACGGTGGGCCCAACGGCGCCATCCACGACGACCGACCCCTTCGCCGCTGCTGACTCCAACGGTGGGCCCACCCTCCTGCCGCCCACCGAGATGGGACGCGACGAGGGATTCTTGACTCCAACGGTGGGCCCATCCTCCTGCCGCTCACCGAGATGGGACGCGACGAGGGATTTGAAGCGTCCCCTCATCGAGGTGACTAAATGTCACACAAATACCCGATCCCGGGAGGGCGGTAGCACATTTATTACAACGAGTGGAATCGCTCTTTTACATCACGGCGACACAAAGGGCACGGTAGTGCCAACACTACAAGGAACAACACAAACGCTAACGACCACACTACAATAGCAAAGGCTTCCATAGCCTCCTCGCAGTACCACACCATGGAAGCTTTCGGTAGAGCTCGGGTACACGAGCACGGTTGGGTGTAGGGCACGACCTACTCAACGTCTTCGGGAATGTAATCGGGATCCTCCTCTCGTAAAATAGTTAGTAAAACAAGGGTGAGCACATACGTACTCAACAAATCCAACCCCACCCACGGAGGGGCTTATAAGCGAAATCATGCATAAGGTATAACAAGGATCGGAGTTACGGTTCATTTTGCAAACTTACACATGCGGGGGTTCATTTCAAAAAGGCTTTCGCAATCATTTTCATAACCCAAGTAACTCAATTGTTTTAGGGAAAAAACCACTTTGTGGATCTACCGGACTTCCCGTCCGTCGTAGCCCAGGCACACGACCACACACACCTCACCGAAAACAACTCACGCCGTAAAACATCCCATCCCCAAACACTAGTTTTTGTGACCACACCGTGACTCGTCCAATACCGTGGACACGGCTATTCGAATAGGTTTGACAAGAAAGGCATTTTTGACCCTTGATGTGTGTACAAGGTGGAATTCGACATATGACATGCTAAAAGCTGCTCTTACATATGAGAGGGTGTTTGCAAGGTATCCGGATGAAGATCCATACTATACAATTGAGTTGCTTAGTGACATTAAGCCAGGTGTTCCCGGTCCAGGAGTTCCTGATGGGGATGACTTTGAAAATGCAAGGAAGCTAGCTGAGTTTCTAGGGCATTTTGCTGATATAACAACACGTGTTTCAGCGTCTTTAAGTGTGACTGCTCACACTTACTTTGAAGAAATTGGAGAGGTCAACATATTGGTGAATGAATGGATGAGTAGTTCTGATTCAATGCAGCAAGAAATGGGGAGAAGAATGAAAGAAAAGTTTGACAAGTATTGGGGGCAATGGCATGACAATGTAGAATTGCAAAATGAGAAGGAGAAGGGAAAGACAAAGGGAAAGGAGAAGGAGAAGGAAAATATTAACATGCTGATTTTTGTTGCTGCTGTACTTGATCCTAGATACAAGCTTTCACAGTACACAGAAATTGCAATTGATGTTCTGTATGGTGAAGGTGTTGGACAAAAAGTTTGGGCTGCAATAACCAAATGTTTGCACGATCTTTTTGAAGAATATAGGAACATTAATTATCCAAGTGAAGTGCAGTCCCAACCAAGTGAAGTGCAGTCCCAACCAAGTGGAGAGGGTGCTAGAAAGAATCGATCTAGAATTACAAAGAAGATGAAGCTGAATAGTGGAACAGTTGGTTGCAGCAGGGGCAGCAGGACTGAATTGGATAGATATTTGGCTGAAGAGTGTGAAGAAGATGCCAACAAATTTGATATTCTTGATTGGTGGAAGAGGCAGTCCACTAGATTTCCCATTTTGTCTACATTGGCTCGTGATGTGCTCGCCATCCCAATCTCCACGGTTGCTAGTGAATAAGCCTTTAGCACAAGTGGGCGTATTCTAGATGATTTTAGGAGTTCACTCACTCCATTTATGGTTGAAGCTCTTGTTTGCACTCAAGATTGGCTTAGGAGATCAACTGTCAATGTGGTAGAGGTAGAGGATACAGAAGCATTGACCAAATTAGAAGAAGGTAACCATTTAGTGAACCATTTACTTGTTGTACCATTTACTTGTACCATTTATTTGTTGTATACCATTTATTTGCTGTACCATTTATGTGTTGTTTCTATTTTCAGATATCATTCAAGAATTCAAGGACAAAGCCATAATTGATGCACATGCTGCCAAATCACAAATCCAAGGCAGCAAAAAAAGAATGGTTACATCCACCAACATTAGCTCCCAGGCAAAGTCTTCCAGGGCAATCAAATCCTCAAATGAAAGAAAAAACAACAATTCATCTAAATGACCAGGTGAGCTGAACAAATATATATCATTTCTCCTAGTCATATACTAATATTAAATTCTACTTTTTCTTTATTCAGTTTGCAAATAATGTTTCAGGACTGTTTGCGGCCTTCTTGTTGGCTTGTTGCTGGACATGGACATGGACTGATGGCTGCACATGGACTGATTGCCATCTTGGTGCTTACTGCCTTGCTATTTTGCTAATTGTTGTAATCAACTTTAATGTTGTTGCTTGTTGGACTATTGGTTGGTTGCTGGACATGGACATGGAATGCTTGTTGGCTGCCTTGATTTTATGTTTTGGCTTGTTTTCCTTCCCGTTTGAGGGAATTATCTATTTGCTGTAATGAACTGATATTTATGCTTCACTTGTTTAAACTGTCATGTTGATTGCATGAAAATACAGTCGAAATGCTGCTGGAATTTTCTGGTGAATGTGTTGTTTTATGCATTTTGGAAAAATCGGTTCCTTCGGGTAGAACCGGAACCGAAACCGAAAGAACCGGAACCGAAATTCACCGGTTCCTACTTTGGAAAAGAACCGATCGGTTCCTAAAATTTGGGAACCGAAATTTCATAGGAACCGAAGAACCGACCCGATCGGTTCGGGTAGAACCGAACGCCCAGGCCTACCGATAGTAAGGCGCCCTTTTTTTATTTTATGCCACTTCGCGCTCCTTCTGTTTTTTTTTAAAAAAAATAATAATAAGAAGAAGAAGATAAAAAACATGCCACTCTTTCTTAATATATATAAGAGAATCCACGGATGATCAGCCTGTTCGTTCGGCTTATCAGCCACCAAACAAGAAGATTTTTTATCTCGTAACAAACCAACCACCAAAGAATCGGTAAGATTTTCTCTCGTAACAAATCAAGGCGCGCGTGCCACGCCCAAACGAACAGGCTGGATGGCGGATGGATGGATCAGGTCGGGATCGCTAATCAAGCCGGATGGTTTTTCATGCCCAAAGCCGTGCAGCGGCACTGGTAGAGTTGTTTTTTTAAAGAAAGAAAACAACTCCACGAGCAACTTCACGAGCGGGTGGAGAGAGTTATGCTTTTTTTTTGCAGCTTCACCGTTTGCTTAACTATGCGAGAGCGAGTTTCCGCAGAAAATTCGACCACGCAGGTTTTACTTGTTTGGCTATTGAAGTTGCGAAGGCTTCGCCGCGGTTGTACCAAACGGGTACCCAGGTGATCGGACAGTTAAGCGAAGCAATGGAGAATGGTCGTAGCTGCGCGGGCTTTTATTAGCTGCAAGCAGCAACGACATGATATGCCAGCAGTACCACGGGCAAATGATGCCGCGGAAGTAGGTGTGTGTCGTGTCTGCTGTGCTCAAAGAGTTTGTTGGAGACGCCTCCTCTCCTCGCTACCGATACGTACTGAGAAGAAGCAAAAAAAAAAAAAAAACTGCAAGAAATCAAATCTCACACGCTTTTTTTTTTGTGCACGAGAGCATCATCCTTTCAGTTGAGTTGATCGCGCCGGACGCCCTATCCTCTGTGCTGAGCCTGTGTAGCGCAGCATTTTTTGTGGGGGGCAAAAAACGCATGCGTTTCGTGTGAAGGAAGGAGCACCTGCCGCCGACGAAGACGAAGACGACCGCCCTTTCAGTTTGCGTGTCACGACAAGAGCATGGATCCCATCCCTGCTGTCTCGTTACGTCCCCGCGGTGAAATCTGGCGTCGTTCGTCAACCTCGCTGGAGAGATGGCGATGTGTGTGTGAGGGAGACCGGTGCGGTGCAGCTAGCGAGCGAGCCACTTGCACTGGGCCTGCGCGCCGCGGTTTAGTGAGTGCCCGCCCGCGCCCTAACCCTCCTCGCTGTCCGTGTTCGCTCCTCTTGGCTCGCCCCCCAAAAATGATGGCGATTACGACGCGCACGCACGGAGTGGACTAGTAGTAGTGAGAGAAACAAGAGAGAGAAAGTGTCGGCGGACACCGGGAATCCAGAGAGAGAGAGAGAGCGTGGGTGAATTTTGCTGTGAGATGGTGAAGGAGAGAGAGAGAGAGAGAGGTAGAGGGCTAGAGGCAGGGAGCAGAGCACCACGGTTTATTACGCTTTTCCCTGTGTGTGTGTGAGAGTGAGCTAGAGAGGCGGCCGTCGGGATTATCACCCTAACGGAGCTGAGCTGACGGGCGGATTCTGTGGTCACGCTCACGCCGGCGGGGCCGGCCCCCCACACCCCACGTCGTGGCATGTTCCGCCCGGCGCCACCGCACCCACCCTCACCGGAGGACGCTGGTGCGGGCGAGGCAGGCCAGCAGACTGAACGGGACGGAACCTCAGAGGCTCTCGTGGGCGGCGGCAGGCAACATTCCTGCCGCCGGGTCCCTCCAGTCATCCGCACGACGAAAAGGCAAAAAAAAAAAGAGAGAGAGAGAAGAAGAAGAAGAACCACGCCCGCTTCTCGCGCCTCGTCGTGCGTCGCCAACTGGGGCGCAACGCGACGCCATGGGAGACTTCACTTCACTTGGAGCTCCAAACCGTGGACTCGTTAGGTTTCTCAAAAAAAAAAAAACCCCGTGGGCTCGTTATTTTTATGTTGTTACCGGCCGGCACCGCAGTTACTATACGGACTTGGGGGTGTGGGTCGCCGCTCGCTAAGACGCTAATGGCTTTCAATGCAGGCAGAGAGACTAATGGCGTCACATGGGTGGAGTACTAACGACAAACGGGGGCAACTGAATGCAAGCCATGTTCCCCATTCAACTTGTTTTAGTAGTACCGGCCAGGAGGGGCTACCCGACCGCTATCTATCTATCTACTACACAAGGTCTTTGGACCGCGGCTGCTAATCTCCCTTGGGCTTATCGGCCACCAGGCAGCAGTACTTTTTCTCTCACAACAAACCAGCCACCATCAACCAGCCAACAGTACTTTTCTCTCGGAACAAACCAGCACCAGCCGTCAGCCACCGGCCAAACGAACAGACTGCTCGTTCGGCTTTTGCATTGTTGTTCAGAGGCTCAGAGCGCTGCTGCTAATGCTAAGCTTTGCCGCATCTTTTTTTTTTTTGGCTTGCTTGATGACGTGACAGGCACTCGCAACCAAGCGAACAGGCTGCTCAAGGCTGACCGCAACCAAACACAACACAACACAAAAACAAATCGTGGTTTCCTCCCTTCCCTTCCTCCTCAGTCCGCTCTTCCATCCATCCCTCGCAAGGCCCACGGACAGCGACAGCCCCTCCCGATCTAAACTAACCGGCGGCACCAAAAGGATTAACCAAAATGATACTAGTGCGCTTCAATCTTGTGTCGCACACAACACAAAAGCAGATCGAGCACACTAGCAGATCGCGCGCTGGTTTTTGTTTGGCCAAAAAGGAGGCCACACAACCACAGTAAACGCGGTGCCTGCTGTGTTTGCTAGTAACACCTCACCTACCGCCTTTTGTTTCGCCCGGCTGATCACATCGGCCTTGTATAACCCCCTTGTTGGTTAGTGCGTTCCTTTCTTTCGTCCCCGTCGGTCCTATCACTTTTTGCATGCATTTCCATCCTCTCTCTTTTTTTCTTTCTTTTGGAAAAAAAAACTTTTGCATTTTCCAGCCAAAAAAAATAATAATTTGGACTTGACGCGCATGTCCTTTTTCGTCCGCAACCCCCACCCCCCCGTTCGGGGAAATAAACTGAACAAAGAAGTGGAGGAGACTTTCTACTACCTGGTCTCTTGCACGCCTTGAGCAGCAAAGCAGTTCGTTTTCTCTCTCTCTCACCGCGCAAGAAAAAAAAAGAAAATCCGTTCGGTTTTCTCGTTTTTCTCCGCCAGGCTAGCAAACTTGCTTAAGCAGACATGCTAACTAACAGGCTACCCTTTGTCTACCCATCTAATGCTATCTCCTTGTAAGAGTCAACAGTCATACGGCCGTGTCACCGACACACACGCGCGCGCTCTCTCTCTCTCACCCCCGTCTCACGCTGATTTTTTTTTATTAAAAAAAAACCTGCTGCTCACTACTAATAATAAGAATCTAGTGGTGGGATGATTTGGCACCTCCTAGAAGGGAAGGGAAGGGGTGGTGGTTGAACTCGAGCATGAGCTGTGGTTGGTGGTCACAAGCAAGCAAGGTATATTAACGCGGCGCACCGTGGATCGGAGTGACCATGTTCGCTTGGTTTATCAGCCACCACCAAGAAGATTTTCTCTCCGTGAACAAACCAGCGTATCAAGAACTGACCAAGTAAGATTTTTCTCTCGTGAACAAACTAAGCCATCAAGAACCAACAAGCCAGATCTTTCTCTCGTAACAAACAAGCAAATGACAAGAACCGTGAATGACAACAAGATTTTCTCCCATAACAAACCAGCACCAGCCATCGACAACCAGTCGAACGAACAGACTGAGGTGAAGGAAGAAGAATAATTAGAGAGAGAACAGGTGGTACACTTGACACCAGTGGTGGTGGTAGCCGAGTAGTAGCAGAATCGAGACGGGTCGCACCGCGCCGGAACAAAACGAAACAAACAAAACCAAAGCGGGCCGAGCCAACAACAGTGGCGTGCGCAGCGCATGTGAGGAGGAGGCCGGAGGGGGTGGCGATGAGCTGTGCGTGGGAGGGCAAGCACATTGCCCCGCGCCCCGCCCCCAGCTAGCTAGCACATTGCCACACCCCCACACCCACCACCACCGCGGCGGCAGCGGCAGCGGCAGCCGAGGGAGAGAGCCAGCCCCACACGGGCGTCGGGCGGGCAGCCAGCCGCGCAACGCAACGCAACAAAGGAAAGGGAAGCAGGCGGGCGCGGCGCGGCGCCTCTCCCTTCTCCCCACGCTCTCTCCCTTCCTCGTTCCATTCGTTCCCCCAACACAACACCCCCCACTTCCCCTCCTGCAGCAGCCGCCGCCGCCGCAGCAGCAGCCGCCGCACGCGCGCCCTGCTCCCTCAACTAGAGGAGGAGGAGGAGGAGGAACCCCACCCCACTGAGATCTGGAGATCTGGTAGGGCGAGGGGGATGGAGGCCAGCGCCGGGCTGGTCGCCGGCTCGCACAACCGGAACGAGCTCGTCGTCATCCGCCGCGATGGCGAGCCGGGGGTACGTGCGCGCCGAGTCCATCTGCATCTCCGGCGAGGGGGTCGCGGTGCTGATTTTTTTTTGTTCGCTTGTTTGTTTGTTTGTCTTTGCTCCCGGGCAGCCGAAGCCGATGGACCAGCAGAACGGGCAGGTGTGCCAGATTTGCGGCGACGACGTGGGGCTCAACCCCGACGGCGAGCCCTTCGTCGCCTGCAACGAGTGCGCCTTCCCCATCTGCCGGGACTGCTACGAGTACGAGCGCCGCGAGGGCACGCAGAACTGCCCCCAGTGCAAGACCCGCTTCAAGCGCCTCAAGGGTAAAAAGTCTCTCAATGCAGCACCCCGCTCGCGCGCGCCGATTCTGCCGCACTCCCTCCCGTCTCACGCCGATTCCCGTTGCTGTCGTCGTCGCAGGCTGCGCGCGTGTCCCGGGGGACGAGGAGGAGGACGGCATCGACGACCTGGAGAACGAGTTCAGCTGGGCCCACAGGCACGACTCCCAGTATGTCGCCGAGTCCATGCTCCGCGCCCACATGAGCTACGGCCGCGGCGGCGCCGAGTTCGACGGCCCGCACCAGCCCTTCCAGCCCATCCCGAATGTTCCCCTCCTCACCAACGGCCAGATGGTAAGTACCCGCAAATTCCACGCTCTGCTGCATTGTGCTTCGCCTCCTTCCAGCTTTTGCTTCGCCTGAGAGCGCTCAACCGCCTTGTGCTTCCAGGTTGACGACATCCCGCCGGAGCAGCACGCCCTTGTGCCGTCATTCATGGGCGGCGGCGGGGGGAAGAGGATTCACCCTCTCCCGTACGCGGATCCGAACCTTCCTGGTGCGTGCGTGTTTTGATCATCGTCGTCATCAGCTGTGTCATTCAGCTGCCATGGTCCCTCCTGAATGCAGCGAGTCAATTAACGTCTTATATGCGCGACTCACAGTGCAACCGAGGTCTATGGACCCATCCAAGGATCTCGCGGCATACGGCTACGGGAGTGTAGCGTGGAAGGAGAGGATGGAGAGCTGGAAGCAGAAGCAGGAGAGGATGCACCAGATGAGGAACGACGGAGGTGGTAACGATGATGGTGACGATGCAGATCTACCACTGTATGACCCTGAAACTTGGCTGACCTCTATTAGCTGGTACCTAGCTGTCATGCTATGTTGCAGTGGATTGGTCAACTTTGAAATTTTTATAACCTGGTCCATTTAACAACTAAAAAAACTAGTAGCGTATGAGTCTGTTTTGTGGATGTTATAAAACCTATTCCATTTTCATAGCAAGATGAAGGATGCAATTGCATAAATAGACACTGTGCCATATGGTTTAGGAAACAAGTACTCTTTTTCTGCACTTGTATCTCTGACTGGACGGAAAAAAAAACTGTCCCATCTGGTAATTTTTTAATATAGAGGTATTTTTGTTCTCCTTTTAGCAAAACATTCTATTGGACTAAAAACAATTTCTTGTTTTCTCTCTCTTACCAGAATGGATGAAGCTAGGCAACCATTGTCCAGAAAGATCCCACTTCCTTCAAGCCTGATCAATCCCTATAGAATGATTATCATTATTCGGCTAGTGGTTTTGGGGTTCTTCTTCCACTACCGTGTGATGCATCCGGTGTCTGATGCATTCGCTTTATGGCTTATATCTGTGATTTGTGAGATTTGGTTTGCCATGTCTTGGATTCTTGATCAGTTTCCAAAGTGGTTTCCTATTGAGAGGGAAACCTATCTTGACCGGCTGACTTTGAGGTTGGTTACTGGCTTACTGCTGCCACCTAGTATTTACTTGCCTCCTCTCTTCTTTGTTGAGTGTTGTTGCTAATCTGTTGTCTGTCTAGGTTTGACAAGGAAGGGCAGCCTTCTCAACTCGCCCCAGTTGATTTCTTTGTCAGTACGGTTGATCCCTTGAAGGAACCTCCGTTGGTCACAGCAAATACTGTTCTATCTATCCTGGCGGTAGATTATCCAGTTGATAAGGTTTCATGCTATGTTTCTGATGATGGTGCTGCAATGCTGACATTTGAAGCACTGTCTGAAACATCCGAATTTGCAAAGAAATGGGTTCCTTTCTGCAAAAGGTACAGTATTGAGCCTCGTGCTCCAGAATGGTACTTCCAACAGAAGATAGACTACCTGAAAGATAAGGTGGAACATACCTTCGTTAAGGAGCGAAGAGCAATGAAGGTGCGATACTTTGTAGCTGTTGAACCCATTGCCGCAGTCCTTTATCTGGTAAGTGTTGTGCTAATTTAGGGCAAATCTTATTACTTTTTTTTCAGAGACAATATGAGGAATTCAAGGTCAGAATCAATGCCTTGGTTGCTAAAGCCCAAAAGGTACCAGAGGAAGGATGGACAATGCAGGATGGAACTCCATGGCCTGGAAACAACGTTCGTGATCATCCTGGAATGATTCAGGTATGCTTTGACTGTCATGGAATTAACTTTACATGTGCTGGGGTGTTTCGATGGACGTTTTTTAAAAAGTTTAAATTTTTCCGAATAGGTCTTCCTTGGTCAAAGTGGTGGCCATGATGTGGACGGAAATGAGCTGCCTCGATTGGTTTACGTTTCAAGAGAAAAACGACCAGGCTACAACCATCATAAGAAGGCTGGTGCTATGAATGCGTTGGTAAGTATACCTGATTGATCATTGATGTGTCTTCTCTCACTCTATGCATTGTAGAAGCATAATTTGGGTTTCTTATTCATTGTTTTGGCTCCTACACAGGTCCGGGTCTCTGCTGTGCTAACTAATGCACCATATTTGCTGAACTTGGATTGTGATCACTACATCAATAACAGCAAGGCTATTAAGGAAGCAATGTGTTTTATGATGGATCCTTTGCTAGGAAAGAAAGTTTGCTATGTGCAGTTTCCTCAAAGATTCGATGGGATTGATCGTCATGATCGATACGCCAACCGGAATGTTGTCTTTTTCGATGTAAGATCCGTCATCCGAATGTCTATGAAGTTCTCTCGTCTAGCATATGAGACGTTCGACTTCCAACGCAATTTCTAACATTTCACTTGTGCAGATCAACATGAAAGGTTTGGATGGTATTCAAGGCCCCATTTATGTCGGAACTGGATGTGTCTTCAGAAGACAGGCATTATACGGATATGATGCCCCCAAAACAAAGAAGCCACCATCAAGGACTTGCAACTGCTGGCCAAAGTGGTGCATCTGCTGTTGCTGTTTCGGTAACAGGAAAACTAAGAAGAAGACCAGGACCTCAAAGCCTAAATTCGAGAAGCTAA
Organism: Cenchrus americanus; assembly: GCA_947561735.1. NCBI lineage: Eukaryota > Viridiplantae > Streptophyta > Magnoliopsida > Poales > Poaceae > Cenchrus > Cenchrus americanus. Next base: position 1,374,834 of record OX387240.1, on the reverse strand, counting down.
AGAAACTTTTCAAGAAAAAGGAAAATCAAGCCCCTGCTTATGCTCTTGGTGAAATTGACGAAGCTGCTCCAGGTATCACATAACATCCAAAGAGGACCTCATCATTTTTTCTACAGGCATCCTTAATATCTAACCTTGCAATGTTCTTGGCAGGAGCGGAAAATGAAAAGGCTAGTATCGTGAATCAACAGAAGTTAGAAAAGAAATTTGGCCAGTCTTCTGTTTTTGTTGCTTCCACACTTCTTGAGAATGGTGGGACCCTTAAGAGTGCCAGTCCAGCTTCTCTTCTAAAGGAAGCTATACATGTCATCAGTTGCGGCTATGAGGACAAGACAGACTGGGGGAAAGATGTAAGTCTGCATCTTGTTTGCTGTTTCTATTTGTTGGTTGAATTGTGAAATAATGACTACATACTCAAATCATATGTTTTGTTACAGATTGGTTGGATCTATGGATCAGTTACAGAAGATATTCTTACCGGGTTTAAGATGCACTGCCATGGTTGGCGATCAATTTACTGCATACCTAAGCGGGCTGCCTTCAAAGGTTCTGCACCTCTCAATCTTTCTGATCGTCTTCACCAGGTTCTTCGGTGGGCTCTTGGTTCGATTGAAATCTTCTTTAGCAACCATTGTCCTCTTTGGTATGGGTATGGTGGTGGGCTAAAATTTCTGGAAAGGTTTTCCTACATTAACTCCATCGTGTACCCTTGGACATCTATCCCACTCTTGGCCTATTGCACATTGCCTGCCATCTGCTTGCTGACAGGGAAGTTTATCACACCAGAGGTAAAGTTTGAAACCTTTAATTCTATTATACTATGGTATTTAAACTGTGGAAGATCATGAACCCCTTATGCTTGTCATCCTTCTCGTGCAGCTTAACAATGTTGCCAGCCTCTGGTTCATGTCACTTTTCATATGCATCTTTGTTACGGGTATCCTGGAAATGAGATGGAGTGGTGTAGGCATTGATGATTGGTGGAGAAACGAGCAGTTCTGGGTCATTGGAGGTGTGTCTTCACATCTCTTTGCCGTGTTCCAAGGGCTTCTCAAGGTCATAGCTGGTATAGACACGAGCTTCACTGTGACATCAAAGGGTGGAGATGATGAGGAATTCTCAGAGCTGTACACATTCAAATGGACGACCCTTCTTATACCTCCAACCACACTTCTCGTCTTGAACTTCATTGGGGTGGTAGCTGGTGTTTCGAATGCAATCAACAACGGTTATGAATCCTGGGGACCCCTCTTCGGGAAGCTCTTCTTTGCATTTTGGGTGATTGTCCATCTTTACCCGTTCCTCAAGGGTTTGGTTGGGAGGCAGAACAGGACGCCAACCATTGTCATTGTCTGGTCCATCCTCTTGGCTTCAATCTTCTCGCTGCTCTGGGTCCGGGTCGATCCTTTCCTTGCGAAGAACGACGGCCCCCTCTTGGAGGAGTGTGGTTTGGATTGCAACTAGAGAGGTCAGCATGTGAGCTTCCCCCGTCAGTGTTGTTGTGCTCGAAGAAGTATTTTTGCAGATGTTTTGTGCCCATATTATTTTTCCATTTTTTCCTCTGTAGATAGAAACACTGGCAAAAAAAAAGGAGTCTTGCATTTCTTTTGTTCTATGGTGGTAGCTCAGCCTCATGACTGCAATATTGGGCAAACGGGAGGCTGCAGACAACCTTGTGCAGAGTTCGGCCACGAATATATAGAGAGAGAGACCAAATGCCTGTGTTGTGATTGTCCAGCATTCTTTATTAGTTTTGGTGGATACTTATCGGTGAGCCGAACGGGAAGTTGTTGTTTTGAGTATGATGAACTGCTCTACATCTGCAAAGAAGTTGTTTCTCAATAAGGCAGGAATAAGATCTGCCGTCTGGAATAGAGGAAGATGCACATTATTTATGTAGTGATGATGACGAGTGTACCTTTTGCCTGCCCATTTGAAGGGCCTGTGCATTCCTTCCTTCCTTCCTCCCCCCTCCCTTTTCTGGTGCAGTCCTCCTTTCACTAGGACAGAAACTCCATTAGTAATGTAGCGCCTCCAGTGATGTAATTTGTAAATGTGCCATTTTGTTGATCAACCGCGTAAAGAATCAGTCGTTGCTATTTACTACTTGAGTTTTTTTTTTTGGTCTGTTTGGTTCACTGTGATATATGCCACGTTTGTGCCCGTTCAACTCTCTCCAGGTGGTTGAAGTTGATTTGGAAAGAGGCTGGGAGCGACTAGTACTGTAATGTCGGCAGCGCAATTTCTTCTGTTCGTGGAGAGGCTGTCTGTGTGTGCTGCACGTGTCGTGGATTCTGTCTCGGTCGTTTGCAGCTGGGTGCACGATACGATGCCCTCATGTGGTGTGTCTTGTCAGTGTAATGGTGGTAGGCCATATACCTGGTGTGCCAGTACTACTGTTTGTTTGCCAGCATCATATAATGGCGCGGTAGGGGCGGCGAGGTGCGTGTACCGGGACCTCGAAAGATCCCGCCCTGCTTCGGTGAGAAAGGAACCCACCATCAATCATATGTGGCATTGTGGCTGTGAGTTTCTGTTCATTCTGTGGGGGCGGACGTTCGGAAAAGAGGAGTTTTCAGGGATGAAATTAAAGCGCCATCGCCGAGTCGCGCCCTGTTCGCTTGGCTTACCAGCCAGCGATCTTTTTCTCTCACAACAAACCAGCCACAAGAACGTGTCCCAAAGCAGATTTTCTCTGCCGAACAACCCAACACCACCATCGCCACCAGCCAACCGAACAGGCCGTCGGTGCGACTCCGGAGCACTGCAACTGCAATGCAATCCCCCACCAGGTCCCCCTTGTACTGTAGGCTGTAGGCATCCGCATCACACTAGTACCGTCTTTGGAGATTGGAATCATGGGGCGGCTCGGCTCGGCCGGCCTAGGCTATACCGTAAGCTTAACCGGCAAGTCCTTGCTTTGCTTTGCTTTGCTTGTTGCAGTGGTGGGATGCTGTAGTAGTTTGTGCACGTCTCTGTGCAGCTGCAGCAGCAGCAGCGGCGGCGGCGGCGGCGGCAGGAGCAGGAGCAGCACGGCGGCTAGCTGTTAAGAACTTGGAAGGTAAGCAAACGCGCAGTGGAAAAGCGACTTTCGTAGTAGAGACCTTTCGTTCGTTCCAGAATTTCCAATCATCGCAGTGTGCATGCAGGTGGTTTGCTTACTCAGAGCGTGAAAACTCCAGAGACGACTTTGGCGCAGAAAGTAGAGCGTTTGCCCTTAATTTCTTTCCATGCGGAAGGGGGGGCGGGCGAAAAGGCTCGCGTGAGCGCGACTCGCAAAGAGGTTGCACTGCACGGGGGACCATGCATCAACCCACTCCCGTGAAAGTTACTAGTAGTGGGATGCGAGCTTAGTACTAGAGGAGAGCAAGATTTGATGCCACCAAAAGCAAACCCGAAACCAAAGCAGATAGAGAGAACCTGAGTAGACGTACGCCGCTAATAGCTTCGGGCTGGCTGGATCATCCCCCGTGCTAGTAGTACTCCGACGGTGCGAAGCCGCCCCATCCTAAGCGGCTGGTAAGCACCTTGCTGGAACTCTCTGCTTGTTGCCAGAGTCGTCGATCGATCTTGCATTGTCGTGACCTAAACACTTGTCTTGGTTACGTGCGTAGTATTGCAGTCGCAAAAGGAGGCAACTAGCTCATGCATGCAATGCCTCCGCGCGTGCGTGACAGCTCACTTGCTGCTCGATCGATCGCCGACGACGCGATTGGCGAGGCGGCAGTACGGAGGATGCTCGGAGCGGATCGGAGTGAAGCTAGCTAGCTTGATTGCTTGCTTGTGATCCACTCGACTCCATCTCGATCGGCGACCACCACACCTCTGTTCCGATGCCGTCGTACGTACGTGGGCCCCAGCTAGAGACTGCTAGCTATATACTAGCTAGCTAGCTGTTGGATCGCGCGCGGAGACGGCCGGGGTGGGTCCGGCCGGCGACGGCGAGCACGGCAGACGGGACAATTGTACACACGTACGCGGCACTGTGCAGCTAGCAGTACAGTACAGTAATACCATGATCGAAGAAGGCTCTCACGGGCGTGCGTGCATGCATGCGTGATCGCGTCGTCGGCACGTAGTACGGCGTCGGCGCGTGCATTCCAGCTGGCTGCTGTCGGCCGGGGGTGGCAACGCTCCAACAACAACACATGGCGCCACGGGCGGGCGCGGTGGTACGATGACGCGCGCGACGGGGGCCGGACGGGGCGCCACGGCGCCTAGCGAGCGTAGCGCGCGCGGGAGGTACTAGTAGACTAGTAGTCGAGCGTACGTGGCCGCCGCCCGGCCGGCGGCACGTACGTACACGACGCCTTCGGCGGCACGTAGCACACGAGACATATGATATGATCGGGAGTCCGGATACTCGATCGTTGATTTTTTTTTTTTTTTTTGCTTTTGCTTTCCTCTGCCGTTTCCCGTCCCGAGTCCCGACATGGGCCGCCGCTCGGCTGAACGCGTCGTTGCTTTTTGCCACACATGCGTGCACATGCTAGCTGGCCTACCGTCTGAGATTCCAGTGCTATGACAGCTTACATGACAAGACACGTCCAGACGCCCCGCCGTACTAGTCCAGACGCAGACGCTCGCTAGAAATTCCGAGGAAAAATACTACAACAACGGGTAGAGCTGAGCCGAGGCACCTTGAAACACGGACGGAGGATGCGGCCATGCAGATCATTAGATGAATTAATAATACTATACTATGATAATCCTCCTCCAATAGCTGCACGCACGTACTAGTACTACGTGCAGGCCATGCATGCTGGCACATGGCAGCTGCCAGCACCAGGCGCAATTAAGCGGATGGGAAACGGCGGTTATTTTAGCGCTTGGTCAACGCGAGATGTCTGAATCCTGTGCCTGCGCCGTACGTACGTCTACTATACTCCCTGTAGTATGTAGTATCTATTCTATCCGTGCACTCGGATTGAGAGTCCGTGCAAAAAATCACGCTCTCAATACTATATACTAGTAGTAGTACAATGGAAGCTCTAACATCCGACCTCCGATCGAAAGCAGGCTACCATATACACCGCTTGCATTGGCACTCCGATCCCCAGAATTGAACATGTTAGGTGTGCTTTCGGTCAAACCAGACCCAACGCCTCCGGGTGAGATCGATTGATCGAACTGCGGCCTCGTGATAGCCGGCTGCAGCAAGCGAGACGGCACCAGTGTGCTGTGGCCTTGACGACGGAAATTAAGAAGAGATGCAGCAGTCAGTCAGGTTGCGGATCATTCCTACTACTAGCTCACTCCACCACCTACATGCTGTTGCTTCCGCAGCATCGTTCGTGCCCCTGTCGGAGTTGAGATCTGCCCACGGTAGTACTCACTCATCAGCTAGCTAGCTCCCGGATCCTGTTGCAGGTTGCAGCTACTATACGCTGGCTAGGGTGATCGATCGAGAGGCTGCAACATGGTCATTAATGCGCCAATCTATACTAGTACTACATCTGTGTGGTCTCCCTACAGTAGCTCGATCGGATCAAAAATAAACACTCTCGGATCAACTTGTCACCTGTACGTACGTCTTTGCTTGTTCTCCTGGATCGGTGCTTGCATGCAGAGGCCGCAGGTGGTCCTAGCAATGCAATGCAATGCAATGCAATGCAAGGTGGTTTATTTTAATTTTGAGAAAGAGGACGAAAGTACTACATACGTCCAAAGAGAAAGCACCCACCCACTGCACCCGGGTAAGTAAATTTTCTCTTGGCCGCCGCTGGCTAGGCAAGGAACTGATCGATCGATCGAGCCATGCGTATCTCAGTCACTGTTTTTGTTGGTTGTGAGCTCCGGTCCTGCAGGTCCAGCCCGTGCTAGCTAGTTGCCCATGCGCCCGGTCGTCCATAGCTACTACTATACTACGCGTACCCATTCATATCAATCCCATCGGCATCATGCATCATGTGTTTACCTCGATCTCTGAACCACATCTCTGATAGATGCTCTTTCCCATCAACAGATCGTCGTCTACTACCCATGCATCATTTACCAGTAGTCACTCCACCACTAACCAAATGAGTTTCATTTCCTCCTTATCCGGCCCCATGCAAACCGCACCTACTCTCACTACTTCTCCAACTTGTCTCCATGTGCAATCATGAACGAGTCGTATGGACGTATGGTAGACAAGTGGTGGTAACCGCCCTAGCTAGCTAGGTAAGCACCGACCACCATTTTCTTGAGCCTCAGCAGAGCCAGAGGAGGAGGACGGATCGGACGGAGCTGCCGCGTGCAAACCACACCAGCGGCCATGTGGCAAGTTAGAGGCGCCGCGGTTTTTGGCCGCGTGGCTGGGGTGTGCCGCGCCCGCGCGCCGGCCTCGGCCTGATCATGAATGAGGTCGTCGTCGTCATCTATCTGCTCCAGGTACCACTGCGCACTGGAGGGCAGTGGTGGTGGTGCATGGCTGCATGCAGCCTGCAGGTAGGTAGCAGAAGAGGGCGGTGGTTCGTTCTGCAACAAGACAGCAGGCACGGTGAGCGCAACAAGTGGCGGCCTGCCGCCGTCTCTCTCGCTCGCTCGGTCGGTCGGTGGCGCAGACAAAACAACAAGGGCGGGCAGCTCGCGCGCCCGTGCACGCGCACACGCACTTCAACTTTGGTCCAGCCAGAAAACCTTATGGGCCGTCTTCTTCACCGATAAAGGCCGAAAAGGCCACAGCCTGCCGCCCGGACCAGGCCGTGCAGTTATATATGGGCCTTGACTTATATTCCAAGCCCAACCGAGAGATTCTTCGTCCTTGGCTCGCGTGGTCCGTACGCCGCCGAACGGGCCTGTCCAATCACAAAAGCAATCGTTCGCGCATCTCGGCCTTTTTTGCCCCCCGCTTTTCCCGATTTCATTCGTCAGTTTCTAGTAGCCACACCACACCACACCACTGCTTGTCCCTGCACCGTGCGCCCTGCTGCCTGCCCCCCTCTCACACCCACCGGAGTTTCTCCATCACCCGAGACCCGACCACGCGCGCGGGCGGCGCCCCGGTGAGAGGAAAAACCATGGCGGCGGCGAACGGGGACGCGCGCGGCGGCGGAGGCGGAGGCGGGGTGCCGCGCCCGACCAACCCCATGGTCACGCCGCTGCTCACCGACCTCTACCAGTTCACCATGGCCTACGCCTACTGGAAGGCCGGCAAGCACCTCGACCGCGCAGTGTTAGACCGCCTCTCTCTTTTTTTTTGTGTGTGTCTCAGCTGTCCCGCGATTCCTTGCGTCTGCTTTAGTACGCACGCTTGAGCGGCTCCAGGTCCAGTGGGGCAGTTATGATTTAGGGCCACTGGGGTAGTGGGGGCCTGGGGGAGGGAGTGATCGATCTTGGTCCGCCTCCAATTAGGCGCGGTTACTTGGTGATTTTGGAATTTTAGTAGTATGTATGTGGTTTGTTCAAATCGTGTGAGAGGCTGAGCTGTTATGTGAGGAGTGTGGTCTGCCTTCGTGCTCAGTTCTGAGCGTAAACGACCTCTGCTCGGTAATTTCATTTCAGTATTGTTCAGCTACGCTTTGCTTGCAGTGGGAAACCATCTGCGCTGGGCCAACGTGTTCTCTAGGCCCGCGGGGACTTGGCAACAGCAGTCTAGTTTTGCAATCTTGTAAATCACGGGCTTGCCTGTTCGGATTTTTATATTATATATAAGAGATTCTATGGCCATTTCGCAGTTATCTCGTAGGTTTCAATCGTCAATTCAAGTTTTATACTCTCTCGTGCCTGCGTTTACTGTGATCTTAAATGGTTTCAGCTTCGATCTTTACTTCCGGAAAAATCCATTTGGCGGCGAGTTCACCATCTTCGGTGGCCTCGAGGAGTGCATAAGATTCATCGCCAACTTCAAGTTCACCGAGGAGGAAATCAAATTTCTGCGATCTGTCATGCCTACATGCGAGGTTGGGATTGCTTGTCCTGTCGAGAAACCTTGATCTTTTATGGGGAACTCTGCATATGTACAGTTCAAAAATATTTGTAGTTACCATTAACATTATGAACTATGCTCATTTCACTTTGATACTTTTTGTGTCTTCTGGGCCAACCAAACTAATTTACGCTTCCCCCCTTTTGGCAGGATGGCTTCTTTGAGTACCTCACTTCGATTGACTGCTCAGATGTGGAGGTTTATGCCATCCCTGAGGGTTATGTTGTGTTCCCTAAAGTTCCACTGATGAGGATCGAAGGACCTGTTGCTGTAAGTACCAGGAGTAAGTTAGCAAGTGAAAAACACTTCACAACAGTAGCTGTTAGATATTGTCCGTTAGCCCATTCCTTTTAACATGCATCGATATTCCGATTTTCCATACATTGATGTTGTAATGTCTGTCCCAGGTTATCCAGCTTCTGGAAACCCCATTTCTAAGTCTTGTCAACTATGCCTCTCTGGTTACCACAAATGCGGCAAGGCACCGACTTGTAGCAGGGAAGTCAAAGAATTTGCTTGAATTTGGACTTCGACGGGCTCAAGTGGGTCTTGCTTTTCTCTCTTTTGCTTCTTCATCGAAACCATTGTATGTTAGACTGATAAATACTCATCTATCAGGGTCCTGACGGAGGAATCAGCGCATCGAGATATTCTTATATGGGAGGCTTTGATGCAACAAGGTCTGCTTTACTCACTCAATGAATACAGTACACCTCTACAATATTCTATGCTCTGGCCTTAATTAGCACCCCCCCCCCCCCCCTCATAGATTGAATTGGTTATTTTTCAACCAAACTTTGATTTTTTTCCTGTTACCGATGTAATCTTAAGAAAGCATCTAAACTCTAGAATGGTGACATGCACCATATTCCCTACTGTCATATGTATGTTACATCATGATGATGTGTAGATATTCTAACTCAGTAGGTATACTTGTTCTTACAATGCTAGAAAAGTTTTTAATAAACTGAGAAGGAAGGGTAGTTGTCATAACCATAATAATCTGATATCTACCTGAACAGCAATGTTGCAGCAGGAAGATTGTTTGGTATACCAATACGTGGGACTCATTCACATGCATTTGTGAGCTCCTTCATGGTCAGTAATGCCTTCTCGTTCTTCCAATCTTTTTTTTTGTGAACGACTAAATATACATCCGTATTTGGGTGCTCTCTTGATGTCGCTTGTCAATATTAGAAGTACTGAACATTATTCCTGCTCTAATTATTGTGCCCTCTGTAGTTAGATCTGATGCTTCTGTAGTAATGTACAGATTTTGTTTATCAGATTCAGATAGTCTAAGCATGCTTTATCCCACAAGTCCTATGTTTCCGTTTGTATAATTCCAGGATTAAACTACCATTTCAGAGCTTGAGAAATAACGAGTCTGTTGCTTAGTTTTCATATTGGGTCAAAATTTCCTTGCATTTGATAACCTAGATGGTCATCCAAACACAAAATAATGTCAGGATTGGAAACATTTGAAAATTGGCCGTGGGGTAAAATGTAGAAGGTGCGGTAAGGGGTCAAATGCTTCACAATGGGCAATGTGATACTATGCTACCAACCTGCAGCTATGTGATTGGATTTTTTGTTCTGGATGAGAAAGGAAGCTACTCTATTTATTCCCACTAGATTTCTGCTCTAATGTAATATCTTTCTGTAGGGTCTTGATGAAATCACTGACAAAGCACTGACCAGTTGTGATGGTTCAAGCAAATGTGAAGATTTTGTTTCTCTGGTGCACAACTGGCTGATTAAGATTCAGGTGCTCCTCATGCTACATATTAGTTAGTACCTATTCGTCTTTCGTAAAAGCGTATATTTCATGTACACTTATATTTTTCTTTTTGCAAGTTACAAGAGATATTTTCCCCTGTATTTTGAAGTTACAGAGCTTCTAGTTATTATTTGTTTTTTAAATGTTCACTGGTCAAAATCTGTAGTTATGTATTATCAGGATTCTAATTCATTGAGTGGCACATTTGGAGAAACAAGTCAAAGTGAGTTGGCTGCATTCACGTCATATGCTTTGGCATTTCCAAATTCCTTCCTGGCCTTGGTCGACACATATGATGTAAGTTGACCTTTGTCTGCAATTGTATCTTTATGTTTTGTGTGGCATGTCCAAAATAATCTTTCTTCACTTCAATATTTTTTCATGGACTGTATAAAAATTGTGGACAACATAATGGTTTGAAAAAAAAGGAGTAAAAAAAATGCAACCAACCTAGGAGGAGAATGGTTAGTAATAAGAAACAGGCACCCAAATTCAAGTTTTAGAGAACTTGATTTTTTGCAACCAAAATGCCAGCCGACTGCCCATGACACAATATTCATGTCATTCTCATTTTCTTTTGCTTCGTACGTTCCTCTAATCCTCTGGATATGTTATGGACATCAAACCTGCATAGATTCAGATCTGCCAGTGCTGTGATCATTTATATCCAACTTCAGCTTGCTAGAGATAGTGGATTGATAATGAGATAGTGAAGTTTGTAGTGATGACCTTGATAGAATTAATTAATCAACTAATGTTCTATCTAAGCACAGCTGATATGTACATGCCACTGCTAGGTCATGAGAAGTGGAGTGCCAAACTTCTGTGCTGTTGCTTTAGCCCTCAATGATATGGGGTAATTTTTTCTAAGCTTCTCCTTAATACTTGGTTTTTATTTGGCCAACTTGCTTCTGTTATACTGTAACATATAGCTGAAGAACATCACAAATATAGAAGGGACTTCTCACTTTATGCATGTCTCCTTTACAAAAGTTTACTAGCACTTTCTAGTTTCTAACTTATCTAGAACTGATGCCGTGAACTATTTAGGAATCATCAAGGTATTTTGTTCTGATATGTAACGCCGAATAATCAGAAACTTTCTCCTGAACTAGCATTTTTGGGCATAAGCACCAACACAAGTGCTTGATCTTTGCTCTTTGCTTTAGGAATTTGCTGCTCTCAGCACATAATTTTCTGTATCTTTATGAATGTGTTTATTGGTTTCTGAGCTTTAGAAAACCCTATCAGTTGCTTTAATTTTTAACAAAAAATTACAAGTGTTGCAGATAAAGTTTTATCGATGAGCATTATCGCCATTGGAATTTACAGAAGTTTTCACTGCAGGTATAAGGCGGTTGGGATTAGGTTAGACTCCGGTGATTTAGCATACCTATCTGTTGAGACCCGTAAGTTTTTCAATGCAATTGAAAAAGATTTTGGGGTTGTTGGCTTTGGAGAAATGAATATCACAGCAAGCAATGATCTTAATGAAGAAACTATAGATGCTCTAAACAAGCAGGTAATGTACATAGTACCCATTCAAAATGGTTGGTGATGTTATAATATGTACATTTTTCTTCTTGTAACGGGCTTGAAATTTTGTATATTGTTACATTTGCAAGTTTGTGCTAATGATACATGCGATCCAATGTTTTGATATCATTAACTAAACAGTATGTGCTCATATTTGTAATTAGGCTTACTGACTAGCACATATCAAATACATACTATAGCAGTACTGTCCTGGTACTAACTGGAACAAAAGAATTATTTGTGCTAAATACAAGCTATCATCTGGATTACTGGTGTCACAAAACCTGCTAGTGGAACCCCTTCTCTGCTTAATTCTTTGTTATGATGAATCCAACACAACACCCGGTTGTGCAATTAGCAGGCTCTGTAATAAATACGTATATGCTCACATTAATTGCATTATCATATCACTACTATCTATATATGATTATTGTCATTTTTGTGTAGGGCCACGAGGTAGATGCATTTGGTATTGGCACCTACCTGGTTACATGCTACGCACAAGCCGCGCTTGGTTGTGTGTTCAAATTAGTTGAGATTAACAAACAGCCTCGCATTAAACTCTCTGAAGATGTCACAAAGGTATGTATGTCATTATTCTTTTTTTTTTTGCGAGGAATGTCTGCCTCTATTCATAGCAGAAACAAGTTTAGTTGTCTTTGATGCTTCCAAAAATACTGAAATTTTTAGTTGTCTCCTCCAGGTATCGATACCATGTAAGAAAAAATGCTACAGATTGTATGGCAAAGAAGGATATCCGTTGGTTGATATAATGACCGGAGAAGATGAGCCAGGTCCAAAGGTAAACGATATCTATGTTAGTACTTTTAAGCAGTGAGCTTGCAGAAAAGAATGTTTCACTTCAAAACTCTAGGCTACTTAGCAGGTGCATGCTCTTCTTTTGGTTGTGATGTCTGATGTGCATGCCTTAGTTATTGTGTTCTGAAATCTGAAACAGCTGGTGGGCTTTTGCCACTTCTCATTCTCTTATAGATTGGCGAAAGGCTGCTGTGTCGCCACCCTTTCATCGAATCAAAGAGAGCATACGTTGTTCCACAACATGTCGAAGAACTATTGAGGTGCTACTGGCCTGGAAATTCATGTAAGAAAGCCCACCTTAGTAACTTATGCATAGTGTTCATCGCCTTAACTTATCTGTGTGCATGCTTCAATCCATCATGTACCATGACAATTGCCTTTCATGAAGCATATTGACATACACTGACACAATTATGACTACATCAGATTCAGATACTGACCCTCATACCTTGCTTTAGCAGCAGCAGGCGAAAGTGCCTAAAACTATGAGCGTATGCATTTGCTAATTCTGGTTGAGAAGAAATAATGATAACACTTGCAACTCCAGACTGCCACTCTATTCAACATTTTGTGATATACAAAATGATATGCTGCTAAGGTGCTAATAGATTCTTTGAGAAAAACAATATGGTGCTAATATTGGTATTATCTAAATAACCACGTGTTATTGCAACTTGTGATGCTAATCGCCACAACCAAATGTAAAGTAGGGTTTCTGCCAGTAGCTATAGTGCCTTGCTACTGTTATCATAGAAGTAGTTGTAGGAGTTATCGCTTGCATCAGCTAAATATGTGCCATGGTTTCAGTTTAAATTAATTTTTTTACATGGATCAAACTGCTTTGAGTATTTAACCGCGAGGCGCTGATGTGAAAATGTTCTGTGTTATCATTGGTGAAGCCAACTCACGCCAGGAGCTTCCATCCCTACATGAGATTCGGAGTCGCTGCATTCAGCACCTGGAGCGAATGAGGCCAGACCATATGAGGAGGCTGAACCCAACTCCTTACAAGGTCCTCATACTCCTGATCTGAATGTTATTCATGTCACAAACTTGACATTTAATCGAGTTAGCATTTCACTCTGTACCTGTGTTTGAACAGGTAAGCGTGAGTGCTAAGCTGTACGACTTCATCCACTTCTTGTGGCTCAATGAAGCGCCGGTTGGTGAACTGCAATGAAGCAATGAGGTGTTCAGAGCATCGGCGCCCCAGGCTAACTGTAATAAGCTGATCCCAAATCCCAATAAGCTGTTGTCGCGGGATCAATTTCTGCAGATGTTTTTACCATATTCGTGTTTCAGTGAAAGGTGAGGCAAAAATATCATAAGCAAACTGTTAAGCGCCGGGAACTAAGAGGATACCCATACTGTTATGTATGACTGTAAATACGACGAGAAGCAATTGGCGCCTGAATTTGATGGACAAAAAAAAAACTTTATGCGTATATTTTAAGAAAAAGAAGAACACGTAGTCGGACTGTCTGAGGCGGTACCTCGGTTGGCCATTGGCGGTAACTCTTGTCAAAACATCGGCTTTGGCATGTCTCCGTATTGGCTGGGGTATCACGCAAGCCGAATCGGATTTGCAGTGCCTTTTGGCGAATATATATCGCGTCGAGGCTATAGCCCCCTTGGATCGCCGGGTTCTGAGTTCTGACTCTCACATGGCGAACGACACGGAGGAGGCGGAGAAAGCCTACAGGTTAGCGGAGGAGCGCTTCCTCGCCGGCGATGTCGCCGGCGCGCTACGGACGGCCCGGAACGCCAGGAGGCTCTTCCCTACGGTCCCTGCCCTCCAGAACGCCGCCGCCGCGTACGACGTCCACGCCGCCGCGTGCGCCGTCGCACGCGGGGGGAGGAGGTGGTACGCGGTGCTGGGCCTGCAGCCGGAGGAGGCGGTCGTCACCCACGAGGACGTCAAGAAGCAGTACAGGCGCCTCTGCGCGCCTCTGCCTCGTCCTCCACCCCGACAAGAACCGCTCGGCCGCCGCCGACGGCGCGTTCAGGCTGCTCCAGCAGGCGTGGGAGGTGCTCTCCGACCGCCACCCGCCGCCGGGTCCCGCCTCCGCCGCCAAGCCGTCGGGACGGACGTACGCGCCGCCGCCGCCGCCGCCGCAGCCACGGTATGATCCCCGCTGGGAGAAGGCGAACCGTTACGGGGGGTGGACGCCTCCGTCGGACTGGTCGTCGTCCGGTTTCACGAAGCCGCCCGAGCCCGACGGCTCGACGTTCGACTTCAAGGCGTGGCGGGCGGCGTACGCGCGCGCCCACGGAACCACCTACTGCGGCCACTGCGACTCGGAGTCCGCCGGCGACCACGGCGGCAAGCCCCGCGAGAAGTGCCACGCGTGCGGCGCTCGCTTCAGCCCGCCGCGGCGGGACGGCGCAACAACCCCGGCGGGCACCGGCGACGAGCCCCCGCCAGCGCCGCGGCAGCGTAAGGGCGGCGCGTTCACGTGCCCCACGGCGTGCCCGCGGTGCGGCACGCGGTTCTCGTCGACGGTGTCCGTCGGGCTGTGTAAGCTCCGGTGCCAAGCTTGCTCCTACGACGCCACGGTCGACGTGCGCAGCCGCGACACGGCCACCGCCTTCTGAAGCTAGCTTCTTCTTCGTCATATCATATCAATCTTGTTGCAGGAAATCTCACGATGCAAATGCAGGTATAGATGACGCCGATTTGGACGAACGACAAAGACTCCATTGTTTGTTCACATACAATTAAAGCTTGGACAAAGACCTTTGTGAACCAGGGAAGGTTTCCAATTTTTGCACCAATGCATTGAGCTGGCTTGCTGCTATTTGCCACTGATTTGTTCGTTTGTTCATCAGGGAGGCATGTGTAAGTCGTGACAGTATATTCAGGTACCAGCATGGCTAACTAGCTGTAAGTTGTTTACTACTGTGATCTTCTGCTTCTTTGGTCTCGAGTCTCGATGCATGCACAAACGAGTTTTAACTCACATTACCTGTCAATGGTGATCCTGAAGAAGAACTTGAGTTTAGCGGGATATATACCCGGTTTGCTTGCGCCTTGTCAATTTTTGAGCAATCTCTACATATATTATTTATCTATATTCCCTATTATCGTGCTAAATACATAATCAAACATCAGTGTTAAACTTGTAACAGATGATCTGTCGATTGGGAGGACCAACCCTGAAACGAGATGCTTTGAAACTCTGATGGCAAGGTTAGCCCCCGAGTTTTTTTTAAAAAAAAATATAATCGGCATTTGGCACGAGGGATACTGCCAGATATCTGTCTCTGTTGGGGGGATTCGGAATCGAGCCTTCGCATACCCAAAAAATAGAGAGCGGTTATGCGAAGGATGCTGGCAGCAAAACCCCCAGAAGCGACAAGTTCCATTTTCATTCTCCGGCGTAACTTTTCATCGGGTACCCTTCGCCGCTGCCAAAGCCATCAGCATGAATCCAACTTAACACAGGGCGTCAAAGTCTCGCTCGGCGGCCCATTCCGCGACGAAACCCCTAGGGCGAATACTATTCATCCGAGAGCCTCGGCACGGGATTCGAACGGGGGTTTCGTCGCTCCTAACATTTAACAAGTTCAAACTTGAGTGTGATTTTTGTTTCGGGTAACGATGAACGCTAGGCGAAAGGGGGGATCTCCAAGAGGCCGGGGATGTTTTCCTTCCCGACGGGCGCACGTGATGACGGTGGAAAGGCGCCGCGATTTGCGGCGTAACATCATGAAGCGCCGACTACGTGGAGGCTTAATTGGAGATTGCCGAAGATAGCCTAGCACATTCTATTTTGATTCGTTTTACACGAGGGTGTTCTCGGAATGTAAAAAGTCCGCCCGCCTCCCTACAAAAGGAGACGGACCGGCGCATGTAAAGGGGATCGACTTTTGAGAATTCCACCGTTGAGAAAGAAGCTTTTGTTTGTCTTTTCGCTTTACATTTTGGCCTTAGGTTCTCGAGTTTTGGTTTTCTCTCATTGTTCGTGTGCGAAAGCTACGGCTTTCCCCACAACACTGTCATAAGTAGTTCTGGCCATGAACATTGCAATTTTTTATCTTTACAAACATTTTTTAAAAAAGAAGAAAAACCTGAAGCTTATAACTAATACTACTAGAGCATTCCTCATTGTTAACGGTGGCACGTCTGTAATTTTTTTCTAGTTTTCCTTCAGTGCAAGTTTCATAGGCACAATTACCTAGACTGTGCCAGTGGAGTTTCATGGTGATGAAATTCTCCTTATATCTCGTTAAACTCTCACATTCTCCCTCTTCGCCACATCAGCATATTTAATGCAATGAAACTCTTCATGAAACTCCACTCAGACTGGCCAGACTCGTTACCTTAATGAACTGTCACGTAGCTCTCTTGCGTAGCTTGAGAAAAAAAGGAAAGAGCCTTGAGAATTGAGAGTTTAATTAAGATGAAAAGCAGCAGTGCTATTTATTGGAAATATTGTTTATATGTTGAGTACTTTCTACATGACACGGCAATACAAAAACTACAAGATGTTTTTGGGGTTACAATTGCCATTATGGATGCATGCCATTTTTTTGATTTATTACTACTTTATATATTCCTTATATACTTCCTAGATTATTAGTAGAAAGGTCGAACTTCAACATGGGATAGATCTACGGATAAAAGTATTTGTTTGTGATTGCGTTTCTAGGGATATACACAAAATGACAAAACATCTGTTATAAAACATGGAAAACGTGCAGGAATTATTTGTACTTGTGGAGCAAATTTGGATGGTGTCCACAACCTTGCCACAGCTACAAGCATCTGCTAAAGCTTGCCCACGGCATGGTAGATCGATTATTCACCTTGAGCATCTCCCAGAGTACCCTTAATCTCTTTCTGGTTCTTGATTTTTTATAAGATGGGGGGAAATCACTCTCCAACAACTCACAATCCATCCTCCTAATATTTTAAAACTCTTGAAAAATCACCTCATTCCGCGTAAAGTTACCCACTTGGGAGTCGTGCCTAATCTAAAGGTGGAAGGACGCAGAAAGGATAAATGTTGTAGTATGTGAGGATTTCTGATGCAAATGTACAAAAGAGAGAATATATAAAAGTTGTCAAGATAATTTATAAATATATGATTCCTTTATGTAAAATTTCGTCCGCTTCATATATTTTAGAAGTGGATTATTGTAAACTTTTGAACATGACCTTTCCTTCTAATACCTTTTTTAGAAATTATAAAACTTATTTTAGGAAGAAATATCAGGTACTCCCTCCGTCCAAAAAAAATGACGTTTCAGGGCAACTTCAAGAGTTTGCCAAATTTTATTTGGCAAATCTTGTGTTTTGTCAACTTGTAAAAGCATATGCCAAGTAAAAAGGAGTCAATCTCCAACAATATGGTATAATCCACTAGCCAAATGCAGATCTAACTTACATCAGGAACCCTAGAGAGAAACACAAACTCTTCCACCTCTTGAAAACTTAAATCAGGAATCCTGAGAAAAAATAAAATTATTTTTATACCCTTCTACCTCTTCTAATACGGAGGATGCGCCGAGGATCGCTGCGCACGGAGTCGGTTTTTCCCAACTTGTGATAAATGGCAACCTGAGATGGGGAACCATTGGAGAAGTTTTTTTCTGTTTTTGCCAAAAAAATAACAGTGACAATTTGAGATGGAGAACTGTTGGAACTGTCATTAGTCAAACTTTCTCAGCTTTGATTAAATTTATATAGAAAAGTCGTAAAAAATATATTATAAAATAGAATTGTAAAAAAGTTTCTCAACTTTGATTAAATTTGATCTCACACCCGGCCCGCAACGGCGCCGCGACTCCGAAAAGCACTAGCTAATCCGTCGCTGCATGCCTCCGTGTCCGATTCGAACGAGCTCGACTACTCCGACTCCGACTCCGACTCCAACGCCGCAGCCGCTGCTATACATCCTCACACCACACCATCCATCCGATCCAACAGAGCTCCCAGCTGCCCCTCATCTCACATGGCGGAGGTGCACGGGAGAAAGCAAGCCGAGAAGGCCTGCCAGCGCGCGGAGGAGCTCTTCCTCACCGGCAACATCCGCGGCGCGCACCGCGAGGCCAGCAGGGCGACGAGGCTCTGCCCGTCCCTCGCCGCCGCCGCCAGCGCGCTCGCGGCCTACGAGGTCCACGCCGCCGCCGGGGGGCGGCGACTGGCGCGCGGTGCTCGGCGTAGCCGCCCGCGGCGACGCAGTCACGCCGGACGCCATCAAGAGGCGGTTCCGGCGGCTGTCGCTCCTCGTCCACCCGGACAAGAACCGCAGCGCCGCCGCCGACGGCGCCTTCAAGCTGCTCTGCCAGGCGCGCGACGACGCCCTGTCGTCGTCGTCCGCGTCCGCGTCCGGCGGCGGCACTGGCGCAACAACAAGCCCGTACGCGGCGCCCGACGAGCCTCAGCCGTGGTGGAGAGAGCAGGAGCGGAGGGAGCAGGAGCGCCAACGCGCGGAGGCGCAGCGAGCTCGTCGGCGCCGCCCGCCCCCACCCCCCACCCCCCACCCGAGCCGGCGGTGCCGTACAGGGTGATCTACTGCCCGTTCTGCAAGCGCGAGTCGGCCAGGCCGTGCGGCCCCCTGCAGGAGCGGGCGGGCTTGCTGTGCGAATCGTGCCACCGCTGGCTGAGCCCGCCGTGGCAGAAGAAACCGGAGCCTCCGAGCAAGGAAGCTCCGACGACGGCGCCGGGACGGCCGACGCCGAAGAGGGTGTTAGGCGCAGGAACGCCGCGACGAGCAGGAACGCCGGTGGCGTGCACAGGCGATCACTGGAGTGCCGTCGCGATTGAAGAACACAACACAAAAGAAAGAACACTTTGAACACAGTGGATTTTGTGCCGCGTAAAACTTGCAGCGTTTTCTGTATTTGCTTCTGTCTTTATTGAATGATAACAAACGGCAAAGCTCTGGTGACTCTCCGCACACCGCGCGCACGACGCGTCCATCCCCACGTCCGCGATGCTCGGCAGCCCCGTTGCCCAGGTCGTGCGCGAGCTATTCTCGGCGTCCACGACCTCCTACGCGCACGGCAGCCACAACCCGGTGCTCGTGCGCATGCTAACAGAAAAACTAACAGCTAGTAAACATGCAAGTCTATCCTAACAGACTAGCTAACTAATGCAAGGATGCAACTAACAAATCTCCCCCTGAAGCCTTGCATCAGTTCGGAGCTTGACGAGTCCAAGCTTGTCGCGCAGCTCACAGAAGCGATCACGCGGTAGCGGCTTCGTCAAAATGTCAGCCAATTGCTCAGATGTGTCGATTGACACAACATCCACTCTGCCTTCCTCAACACAGTCTCTGATGAAATGGTATCTAGTATCTATATGCTTGCTGCGTTCATGAAAGACAGGATTCTTACTGAGCTGTATGGCAGATTGATTGTCAATGTGAATCCTGACTGTGCTCTCCTTCTTCCCTTTCAATTCAGACAGGAGACGCATCAGCCAGATGCCTTGACAAGCAGCTGAAGTGCCTGCAATGTACTCAGCCTCGCACGAGCTGAGAGCGACCACCTTCTGCTTCTGACTCTGCCAGGTGATTGCATTCCGGCCGAGAAAGAACAGAGTACCTGAAGTACTTTTCCGCGTATCGACGTCGCCGGCGTGGTCACTGTCACTGAAGCCATCGAGCTGCCCCCCTTTCTCTCTTGTGTACAGACAGCCATAGTCAAGAGTGCCGGCGATGTAGCGCAGCACCTTCCTCACCGCGCCCAGATGCTCGGTGGTGGGATTCTCCATGAACCGGCTGATGTAGCCCACCGAGAATGCCAGGTCTGGGCGCGTATTCACCAGATAGCGCAAGGAACCAACAATGCTTCTGTACGCCGTTGGGTCAACACTCGGAGCTGAACTTGACTTACTGAGTTTGAGGCGCGGCTCCATGGGAATACAACACGGATTACACCCAGCCAACCCTGCATCTTCTAGAATCTTGGCTGCGTACGCCTTTTGCCCAATGCTGATGCCGCTCACTGACTGGTTCACCTCCAGCCCAAGATAATAGTGCAACAGCCCCAAGTCACTCATTTGAAACATGGACTTCATCTCCTTCTTGAAGGCATCGATGTCCTCTTGGTCTGCACCGGTGATTACCAAGTCATCCACATAAACTCCTACGACGAGACGTCGTGCGCCCGCGCCACGGAAGTACACTGCATGTTCTGAGCTGCTGCGTCTAAACCCAAGCTGCAGCAACGCGCCGTCCAGCTTCGCGTACCAGGCTCGCGGGGCTTGCCGGAGCCCGTATAGAGCCTTCACAAGACGGAGCACCTTCCCTTCATGCCCCTTGAGCACAAAACCTGGAGGTTGCTGGACGTATACTTCTTCTAGCAGCTCACCATTGAGGAACGCCGATTTTACGTCCATCTGATGCACCACCCATCCTTCATTCGCCGCGTGCGCCAATAGCAGACGCACAGATTCCAGACGTGCCACAGGGGCAAAAGCTTCATCAAAGTCCACCCCTTGTTTCTGAACATAGCCCTTTGCTACCAGACGCCCCTTGTGCTTGGAGATGATTCCTGCAGCATCCTTCTTGGCCTTGAATACCCACTTAAGCCCGATCGGACGACAGTGGGGCGGCGGTTCGACAAGCTCCCAGGTGCTGTTGGCTTCAATCGCCGTGATCTCATCGAGCATGGCATTGCGCCAACACTCATGCTTCTGGGCCTCGGCGAAGGTGGTGGGCTCTACATCGCTGGCGAGCAGGAGGTGCTGATCGGCCTCCCGACGATCTGCCAGAACGGGTGGTGAAGTAGGGCCCAGCACGTTGTCGACGCGCCGGAACCGTAGCGGTGCATCCTCCTCGTGATCAGCGTCAAGGTGCATCTCGGCCGAGCCAGGTGGCGTGGCGTACTCCACCTGCTGCTCAGCAGCCTGGACAGTTGTAGATGGTGATGACAGTGCTTCTTCATGGCGAGGCGTTGACCCTGATGTGGGCGGCGGTGGTGGCGATGCTGCAGTTGGGGTGCGAGTTGGTGAAGAGACAGTGATCACTTCAGAGGTACTCATTGGCCCCTCCTCAATGACAAAATCCCCATCTCTGTCCTCCAGCTCCCCGTTCCACTGCCACGAGCCTCCTTCGTCAAAAATCACGTCACGGCTGATGTGAACACGCTGCGTCACTGGATCATAGAGGCGATATGCCTTGGAGCCAGCCTCATACCCAACAAAGATGGTGCGCCGGCTACGGTCATCAAGCTTCTTGAGCGCAGGTGTGGTGATCTTCATGTGAGCAAGGCACCCAAACGTCTTCAAGTGCTGCACGCCAGGCGGGCTCCCGGTCCACAACTCGTACGGGGTCTTGCCGTTGATGCTCTTGGAGGAGGAGCGGTTCAACAGATATACTGCCGTCGTGACCGCCTCGCCCCAGAACACACCAGGAAGATGCTTCGCCTTCAACATGCATCTTGTTGTCCCCACCACAGTCTGGTTCCGGCGTTCAACAACACCGTTCTGTTGTGGGGAGTAGGGCGCCGTGTGTTCCCGCCTTATCCCGAGCTCGGCGCAGTACTCCTCGAATTGCCCAGCCAGGAACTCCCCCCCACGATCGGTACGCAGGGAGAGCAGCTTCTTCCCTGTCTTGCGTTCAGCAGCGGCCTGAACTCACTTGATTGCTGCAGCTGCAGCGTCCTTGCTTGGGAGGAGAGCAATCCACATGTATCTTGAATAGTCATCAACCAGCAGCAAGAAGTATCGATTACCACTTGGTGTTGGGGGCGTGATTGGGCCGCAGAGGTCGCCGTGTAGAAGCTGGAGTGGTTCTGTTGATCGTGACAGAGCTCGCTGAGGGAACGGGGTTCTCCTGTGCTTTCCCACCAGGCACGAGTCGCACATCTGCTCTGGCTGATCAAGCACTGGCATGCCGCGGACGAGCTCTTCGCGCCCCATCTTCCTCAATGCGCCGAAGTTGAGATGCCCGAAGCGGGCATGCCACAGCCAGGCATCCTCCTTGGCGTGCGCTGCCCAGCACACGGGCCGCGCGATGTTGGCGTCGAGGATGTAGAGGCGGCTGACGTTGCGGTTCACCTTGGCCAGCAGGCGACGCTCCTCATCGCGGATTCGCAGCACACCGTGCTCCACGAGCACCTGGAATCCCGCCTCGTCGAGCTGACCGATGCTGACGATGTTGGTGGTGAGGCGAGGGATGTAGTAGGTGTTCGCGAGGATCTGGTGCTCCCCGTTCTTGAGGGCGAAGAGGACGGTGCCGCGCCCTTCAATGGCCACCACGGACCCGTCGCCGAAGCGTACCGTCCCCACAACGCCGGTGTCGAGGTCGGAGAAGGCGCCGCGAGATCCGGTCATGTGGTTCGTAGCCCCCGTGTCCAAGACCCATCGCTTCAGGTCCTGGTCACCCGGAGCTCCAAACGTGGCGAACACCTTGGCCTCGACGAGCTTGAGCGGCTGTGGCGGCGCCGGATCTTGGTCGGCGGCGGAGTGGATAAGCGCCGGCAGGGGTCGGGTGGGGAGGAGTGAGGTCAACGGCTTGGACCTCTCCTCCTCAACCAGTCCGCACGCATACATCAGGGTGGGCTCGTTTTCGTGGGCTACATGGGCCTCCGCGTCCACTTTCAGCTTGCCGCGACAGTGCTGGGCCCAGTGGCCCTTCTTGCCACACCGCTTGCACTCGTCGTCTGGCCCAGCCCGGCGTGGAGCTGAAGCGGCAGGATCTGAGCGGCGGTCTGAGCTGCTTCGACCGCCTCGGCCGCGAGTCTTCCCGTCGTCGCGCCCTTTCCCCCGGCCGCCCGAGCCGGTGCTGGAGCCGCTGCGGGCTGAGTCGCCTTGCCTGTACCTCTCCATCCATTCCTCGTGGGTCAGGAGGAGCTTGCCCGTGGCGGAGTTGGGCGCCGGCGGCGTGTCTTCCTCGGCATTGTCCGAGGACTTCAGGGTTCCTGTGATCTCCTCGATTGACAGCTTGGAGACATCAACAAATGCCTCCATGGAGACCACGAGTTGCTTGTACCTGGGACGGACGACGCGCAAGTACTTCTTGACCGCCTTCGCGTCTGGTTCTGGGTCTCCGAGCTCTGCGAGTCGCTGGAGCACGCCTGAGAATCGAAGAGCAAAGTCTTCAATCGCCTCACCGTCCCGGAGCTTGAAGTTCTCGTACTCGGTGCGGAGCGTCTGCGCCGTCACGGCTCTCCGCCGTTCGTCGCCGAGGCGAAGGGTCTTGATGGCCTCCCATGCCTCCGACGCCGTCTCCTTGACAGCAAGGGCTGGGATCATCTCCGATGGGACCGCGCTACAGATGGCGTCGAGCGTGGTGCGATCGTCGCGGAAGTCGCCGTCGCCGTACTCGACGACGTCCCAGAGGTCCCGGCTTGGAGCTTGAGCTTCATCCGCAGCGCCCACTCGACGTAGTTCGTCTTTGTGAGCTGCGGCCAGGTGCCCGAGCTACCGGAGTCGCGGACGATGCGCTCGACGACGCGTTCCCGAGGCTGGTCTACGTCGTGGCGGCGTGAGCGCGGTCGGCGTGGAGGAGACTTGCTCGGGAACCCACGTCGGAACGGCTTATTGCCATTGAGGTCGTCGGACGGCTTTGACTGCTCGGGTGATGGCGACTTGCCGGTCGAGTCCCGCGGCGGCGTGGCGCCGCTTGACCTCGGCGGCGGCGTGGCCATGGCAGCCGCCCTAGGAGCTTAACGGCTCTGATGCCACTTGTTAGGCGCAGGAACGCCGCGACGAGCAGGAACGCCGGTGGCGTGCACAGGCGATCACTGGAGTGCCGTCGCGGTTGAAGAACACAACACAAAATAAAGAGCACTTTGAACACAGTGGATTTTGTGCTGCGTAAAACCTGCAGCGTTTTCTCTATTTGCTTCTGTCTTTATTGAATGATAACAAACAGCAAAGCTCTAGTGACTCTCCGCACACCGCGTGCACGACGCGTCCATCCCCACGTCCGCGATGCTCGGCAGCCCCGTTGCCCAGGTCGTGCACGAGCTATTCTCGGCGTCCACGACCTCCTACGCGCACGGCAGCCACAACCCGGTGCTCGTGCGCATGCTAACAGAAAAACTAACAGCTAGTAAACATGCAAGTCTATCCTAACAGACTAGCTAACTAATGCAAGGATGCAACTAACAGAGGGAGGAGGAGAAGCCCCCCGTGTTCCCGTGCCCCGCGCGTTGCCCGGGGTGCAAGACGCAGTACACGTCCATGGTGTCCGTCGGCGAGTGGTGCCTCCAGTGCAAGGTGTGCTCCAGGCGCGCCGTGGTCAACGTCAACGTGCACGGCCCCGATGTGGCCACCGCGGCCATCAAGACCTGCTCCGGCCTCAGAAGAAACCGCTTCTTCGACGTTACTTCAAGAGGCGTGGTGGGTGGTTTGTAAACATGATCTCACGTGTAATTTGCAAACGTTTTTTTTTTTTTTGCAGTTATAGGGCACAGCCCCGGTCTTAACAGTTTACAGCACCAGTTTGAGACGATGGACAAAACAAAGCTGACGTCGGCGCCATTAGCAACAAGCAGACAACAAAGAGATACAGAAAGTCCAACCCTCCCTGGGGGCTCTACTCTTTTTTTTTTTGCGTTTGGAGTTGTTTCTCCTCCCTTTAAGTCGTCCGAGTGATATGTCCATCAGCTAGCAGGAATGCCAGCCTCTTCGGGACCTGATCGTCTTTTCAGTCACCTGTAATTTGCAAACGTAGAGAGAGTACAAATGGAATTTCATGAAACATGGTCCAATAATATATTATTAGTTGTGTCTGTGAGTGCTATATATAATCAAAACATAGTATGTTGCATAGTACAGTTTATAGAACTTTTTGCACCCAAACACTGAGACTACAAAACTTCAAATGCTCCATTGGTATCGAAATACTTGTCCCAATTGACTTTTTGATACAATTTTGACCATTTGCCTTATTTAAAATTTTGCAAGTATAATTTATTTTGTTTGATATATACTTTATTGTTGTATGTATTTTAAACTTGACTTATCGTTTTACGTATTTGCGATTATTTTTTGAATAAGACGAATGGTCAAATTTGTAAGAAAAAGTCAGCGACAACAAATATTTCGATATAAATGGAGTAATAATTTTTCTAATATGCGTAGAATATGGTTCAGTAGCTCAGTTTTTCTCCTGTTGATTACTAGCTAAAATATTTCTCAATATATTCTCCAGCTATGGACCCAAACCTGCACCGATGATGATACCAGCAAGCAGAGATGCTGTTCTCATGCAATGATGCGATAATCTCCTGTTGCTCTCTTCTATCAAGCTTGCATCTGCCAAAGATATCTGACTAAGGAGACATGCTTAATTTTCTGATAAGTAGCTATGCTAATTGATCAAGCATGAATCAAAGTCCAGATCTTGCTCACTTGTGGTTCCTACCCAACGAAAACTGCACAGATGAGTACCGAATCACCTTTGGGGTGACCTTTGGGGTGGATAAGGAGAATGAAGATCGTATTGCGAACATGTTAAACTGCAAAGTGGGGAGTCTGCCTATGAAATATCTGGGCTTTCCGATAAGTGATAAAAGGTTGGGGGTGAAGGCCTTCCGAGATATAGTAGGGAAGTTGAGACACCGTTTACAGCCGTGGAAAGGGAAGCACTTGTCCTCAAGTGGGAGGTTGGTCTTGACCAACACTTCCCTGAGCAGCCTGCCGGTGTATATGATGAGCATGTTCCTGTTGCATGAGAGTGTCCATCGCCAGATGGACTCCATTCGGGCCAAATTCTTTTGGGGGAGTGACGGGGAGAGCTATAAGTATCATATGATTAAGTGGGATAATACGTGCTTGCCGAAAGATTTTGGGGGCGCCGGGATAATTAATACTAAAACCCTAAACGAGGCCCTGATAGTGAAATGGATCTGGAGGCTGAATAATGTTGGAGGAGGGGATACTTGCTGTGAATTACTAAAGAATCAATATATGAATAACAAGCCTTTAGCAGCATGTAACGGTAAAGGGGGGTCTCATTTCTGGCAGGGTGTGATTAAAGTTAAAAACAAGTTCAAATGGGGGGCTAAGATGGAAGTACATAATGGGGAGAACACCATCTTCTGGAATGATGTTTGGAGGGGAGAAGTACCTCTGAAGTTGGTTTTCCCAAAACTGTACGAGTATTGTCGAAACAAAAACTGCACAGTGAGTGATTGTTGGGAGGGAGGTGAGTGGAGGATGGATTTCTCTAAACCGCTTTCGCCGGTAGACGCTGAGGGGTGGGAGGATATGTTAGACATGCTGAGCGAGGTGAGGCTGGATAGTTCTCCTGATAAAGCTCACTGACTCCTGGATAAGTCCGGGAAGTATACGAATAAATCTCTATATAGATTCTTGCTTCATAAGGGGGTGGTGGTGGACAAGCGCATGAGAAGGCTTTGGAAGAACAGGCTGCCCATGAAAGTTAGGGTCTTCATGTGGCTTGCTTGTCACAACAGAATTCAGTCAGGCGAGGTCCTAGGGGGATGAAGTGGAAAGGAAATAAAAACTGCAGAACCTGTAATGTTGTTGAAACGACTGACCATATTTTTTTCCAATGCCCGCTCACAAAGTTCGTGTGGGCAAGCTTGAAAGAGATGCTAGGGTGGGAAAGAATGCCGAGGGGGCTGTGGGATCTCCTTGAGATGTGGCTACCTTTGGGTTGCAATTCTTATAACTTGAAGTTTTTCTATGTGTCGGCAGTCCTATGGGGGCTATGGCTTGCACGGAACAAGATGGCGATAGAGGGGATTTTTGTGCAGAATCCTGCTGAGGTTTTACAAAAGATATGTGTTTTTTTGCAGAGATGGAAGCCGAGGTTGAAACCTGCTGATCAATCTCATCTGGAGGAGGGGGAGCGTCGGTTAGGAGGTTGGGTAAAAAACTTTAAGGAGAAAGCTAGACCGTGACCGCCTGAAGATAGTTTTATTTAGTCTCTTTTGTCTAGTGTCAGCTTAGGCGTCTCTTCTGTTTGTCAGGTTCGGTGATCGGGTAGAGGGTGTAAAGTATCCCCTGGTTCCCTTGTTGGTCCTTGATGTAAGTTGGCAACCCAACATGGAGTCTGTATCGAAAACCTTAATTTGCTTTCTATAAAAGCAGGGCTGTTGCCTCCTTCAAAAAAAAAAGTACCGAATCACCTGCTGATGCAATTAACACATCAGAATTCTAAGCCAAGCCACGGGAGGTCGACGTGGGAGGGGCGGGTGCCTACGCTGCGGTGCACCAGTCTGAACCCGAGTGACAGTCCGAGCCAATCACGGATTATTCTGCGCTTGGGTGCGCTTGGGCTGCGATGATGGGATTCCTGCATTGGCTCCAATAGATTCGGACTCCGACGGTCCGATCCCGACATGGAGGCGGCAGCCAGCGAAATATATATCTCGCGCCAGGCGCCAGGCCTCGGCCACGCAATCCAGCAGGGCAGGCTTCGACATGGCGAGGCACGACGGGAGAGAGGAGCAAGCCGAGAAGGCGTGCCAGCGCGCGGAGGAGCTCTTCCTCGCCGGCAACATCCGCGGCGCGCACCGGGAGGCCGGCCGGGCCAAGCGCCTCTGCCCGTCGCTCCCCGGCGTCGCCAACGCGCTCGCCGCGTACGAGGTCCACACCGCCGCAGGGGCCGGCTGGCGTGCGGTCTTGGGTATCCGCCCCGGCTGCGCCGCCGCCACGGAGGACGCCGTCAAGAAGCAGTACCGGCGGCTGTCCCTCCTCGTCCACCCGGACAAGGCCCGCTCCTGCGCCGCCGCCGAGGGGGCCTTCGAGCTGCTCCGCCGGGCGTGCGAGGACGCCCTCGCCTCGGCCGTCTCCGGCGGCGCGCCGCCGGCCGGCGCGCCGCGGACTCCGCCGCCGATGATGCACCCCATGTTCAACGTGCCGCGCGAGCCCACGCTCATCTACTGCCCGTCCTGCAGGAGCGAGTACTCCGCCAAGATCGGGCGGCTGGAGCAGCAGGCCGGCATGAAGTGCGCCCGGTGCCCCGAGTGGCTGAGCCCGCCGTGGCAGAAGAAGCCGCCGGCGAGGAAGGAGCCTCCCGCCGGGCAGGGGCGCCAGGTGTTCCAGTGCCCGGCCAAGTGTCCAGAGTGCGAGGCGGCGTACACGTCCATGGTGTGCGTCGGCCGGTGGTGCCTCAAGTGCAAGGCGTGCTCCAAGTCCTCCATGGTCGATGTGCAAGGACCCGACCAGGCCACCGCGACCATCCGAAAGCAGCGTCCCGGAGCGTAACGAACAGGTCCCAAGGGTTGTGTGTGTGTGTGTGTGTGAATCTCCTGTTCTTTTCCTTTTTCATTCAAAAAAACTATGAATTTGTAAATTGCAATGACAAGTATACTACATATGTTATCATTGATACAGGAGAACTTGGTTCACAGTGGAATGACGAGCAAAACTGACAAAAAATGCAAAGCGCCCCTGAGCAAAACTAGTAAGTACAGCAAGTTTTCTAACGTTGCTACCAGAAAATGCGAATTCCGAGCTAGCATTATCTGAGCCTAAGCTCAACACTAAAATCCACCAAGTAGAAAACAACACGAAATATGAAAACTAAACATGTGAGGACCTTTGCCTCCCCTATGTACTGGTATTTTTCTCCAATAACATATTATCCACACCGATCTCAAAGAACCCATTAGGTGAGAGCAGCTTCAGTCGTCATCTTGACCAAACTGATCATCAGCGTCACCATCCAGAAATGAGCCTATGGACTTGCGAAGGATGTGGATTGATTTGTCATCCTGCGAAACATGAATGCAGAATTGGTGAGCACTCATTATGGTAAGTGAACCATGCAAGTTCAGTTTTGGTCATGGGACAGGTGAACGAGATCAGCAACCGGATATTACTGTTCTATAATCATGCATGCTCTAACATATACCTGCTTCATCTTCTTCAGAGATTCTTCTGCATTTGCTATCTTCTCTGAAAATGTTTTCTCAAGTTCAGACAGAGTAGTCTTCTCCTTCTTCCCTGTTAACAGGCAGGATGTCAGAGCAAGGAACTCGTAAACACAACCAAAGGAACAGGCTGTCTACTTACTTTGCAGTTCATACTGCTTAAGCAATTTCTCTTTATCATCCTCAAACTTTGAGAATAGGTCTGCAGAAAACAGGAGATAGATAAGTCAATTTTGATGAAAACTGGATAAGTCGATTGAAAATGAGGATAACTGATGGCAACTATTGCAGTGAAACTTAAGATGAGACAGTATAGGCACAGCTCAGCGCTCTATGCAAGTAGCATTAACGGCATTTAGTAGCTGCAAAATTGCTAGCAAATTAAGCATATGTTCAGACTGGGAGTTGCTAAGGTGAACTTTTCTATAAGTTTTCTCTGTTGATAAAAAACAAACAGGCAAACAACAAAACTCATTTTTAGCTAAGTGCCATATGGACTTTAGGAGCCATGTAGATGAAACAGTAAGGTTATTCGATACCTGCATAAGCATGACATGTGCAAGATGAAAATATAAGGATATTACTGCTTGAGCATGACATATAAGCTAGATAAAGAAAGACAGATGATAAGAAATATAGCATATCACAATAGGCTGCATTATCTCTTTTCTGGTATACCTTTGAAATTCTGTATGTGTGCAGCTTTGTCTTTGCAGAACTTATCGTGTGTTGCTTGAAATTTGGTGTGCTCATTCTTCAACAAACTTTCACACTGCATAGCATACAAGTGAAACTTCCATTAACCAAAACCTGACCAGATTAGTAACCAGAAGCACATTGCAGCATCAAGTACAATTCGAAACCTCTTTTGAAGTCTTTGACAGTGCTTTCAGAAAAGTCTGCCTGCACATGCACATACGGAACAACTGTCAGGTGTACATTTCATTGAGCTCTCACGGTATTCATTATCAATTACTTGTTTCAGTTCTTTGTTCATAGCAACAGCTAAAAAGGATCACATCTGATCTCAAATAATGAACCAGCAGGAATATGTGTTCCTATAGTTAAGCCACTGAAAGGCTTGTGATGTGCATATAATATTAGTTCCTCACCTTTCCTTCTCAAACTTAGTCTTGGTGTCCTGTACCATAGTCTGAATCTCTGTTGCCACACTGAAAGTAAAAAAAAAAACTGTTAACAATGTACTAGGAATAGCCATCTGCAACAGCCATATGCACTAGGCAGGCCAAGTAACAACAAGTTCTCTACTTAAGTTTCTTCAGGGAATTCAGTATGTTATGTTTCCTTCAGCATGTGCAGAGTACAAAATTCTCTAAAAAGTGATCGTCAACTACAACAACAATCAATGATTAACTAAATACTCAGGCATTGACAAACAACTAGACACACATCGTAGGCACACTACTAATCTGTGGTTTCAAGCACAGCCATCTGAGGTTTCAAGCGCAGCAAACAGCACTGTCGCATTCCTTCCATAGGGCCGGCGTATCATATGCCAATCAGTCATAATCTGCAAATTCAGCGGATCTCCATCGATTGGGGGCAAACAAAGCATCTGCACACATACATTACGTACAACTGACAGAACAGTGACACGCATAAATAGAGCAGAACCAAAAAAGAAAAAAAAGTTGGATGGACGCGTTGTCGAATGGGAACCGAAGTCACCTGGAGATAGCCTGCTCGGTCTTCTTCTGACCGTCCTTGTGGGCCTTGTCCTTGATGTGGCGCAGAAGCGTGACGATCTCCTTCATGTCACTGGTTCCGCCAATCATCATCACACATTAGGGTGTGCACAGGGAAATCAATTATTATTAGTCACACGAAATCCCCCCCCCCCCCCCCCCCCGAAACAAGAGGGAAAACCAGCAGAGACGGAGCGAAATTCGCGTCGAGCCCGGAAGCGGAATCACGAAACCCCCTCGCTTCATCACCTCGCGATTCCGATTCGAACGAACCTCGCGCACGGACGAGGGGGTGGCGGCGAGAGGGAAGCAAGGGGGCAAGGCACCTGTCGAACTCGTGGTCGGAGTCGTCCATGCCGCCGCGCTCGCGCCGCCTCTTGTCGGAGAGGAGCGGGGCGTCGGCGGGGTCCTTGGGCGGCGCGCCCCGCTTGCCGCCGCTCGCGCTCGCGCTCGCGCTCGCCTTCGCCTTGGCCTTCCCCGCCGCCGACATCGCTGGTGCCCGCCCCGGGCTCGCTCGAGACCGCCGCGCTCGTGCCTGCGGGACCGCGGGGGGGCTTGCCGCCTTTTGGAGTGGTGGCGACGGTGTGGTCTTCGCGGGTTTTGAAATGGATGCCGGCTGCGGCGGCGTTGGGCGAGGGAGGACGACGACACAGGAGGCGGTCGGGCCTGCGAATAAAGAGAAGTGGGCCGGTCCGATCCAATTCGGCTTTACGTCGTGGGCCGCTACATATTTGGGCTGACTGAACTAATTTGTTTGGTACTGTATTGAATTTCGGTAATGCTCCCCGCCGTACGTCCGACGCGCGTCCGGGATTCCGGACAGGTGAGGGGCATGCGGACTTCTCACGGGTGGTAGAAAAATCAGTGGTGGGCCCCACCCGCGACCTTATCTCCTCCCTGCCACCCCCACGCACTCCCCTGTGACCGACCCCTCTCTCCTTCACTCGTTCCGCCCCTCGGTAGATTTGCTCGTCCTTGACCTCGACTCCCCGGCGGCACGGCCGAGGCACGGCTCTTCCCGGCGGCGTGGCTCCCCCCGGCGGCGCGGCCGAGCGCCACTCCCGCGACGGCGACGGAGAGGCGGAGGCGCGCGCGGCGCGACTCCCGCGACGAGCGGGGCGGAGCGGCGGAGGCGCGGCCGGCGGAGCCTGCGGCGGCACGGCCGAGCGCGGCTCCCTTAGGATGGAAGGCGCCTAAGCTCGTCGCGCGTGCGGCGTGATGCCATCTCCAAGAGCGGCCCCGGCGGCGCGGAGGAGCTCGCAACAACGCTGTCGGAGGTGCGGCGACGGCTTCCTCCTATTCCGCCTCCAGCCTCAATGTTGCAATTTGTTTCTTCAGATGTTTCATTCGGTTTCTTCAGATGTTGCAGTTAGGTTCTAGATTTGATGTTGCAGACACGTTGTGTGTTGTGTCGAGGGAAGGGCCCTGATGTTTGGATGTTGCAACCATTATTTTTCGATGCTGCAGATGCTAAGTCTCGATGTTACAGACATGTGTTGTTGGGTGTTGCAAACATTATTTTTTGATGTTGCAGACGTTGTGTTTCGATGTCGCAGACATGTGGTGTTGGGTGTTGTGTTGAGGAGAAGGGAGAAGAGAGCTCCTGATGTTAAATGTTGCACGCAACATGGCCGTAATATAGTCGCAACATGGTCGCAACATGGGGAGGAGAGAAGAAAGACTCCTGATGTTGGATGTTGCAAGCAACCGCGTTCGCAACATTTTCGCAACACGTTCGCAACACGCTCGCAACATTTACTTTGTTGTTTAGATCTAGCGGCTGACGATCGAGGATCTTAAGATCCAACGGCCACGGATCCGTCCGATGCTTAGCGCCCGGACGGACGTCCAGGCGCTAGCAGTGCCGATTGAATTTACTTACTTACTACCATCATCGTTCACGACGGCTTGAATTCTCCCATCATCCACGTACACTTTCCATGTGTTCTCGAAAAAAAAGGTACACTTTCCATGTGTACGTGTATCTCTCGCTAAATTCTCCTTCTATGCATAGATGTATTTTAGTTCGTGTCGGAGTCATGAATTTACTTACCGTGTGGATGGATAGATCGCTAGCCATACCCCCATATATATATATATGCAAGTCGATTGTGCACCACCCAGGGCGTATCCGCGTATGTATATACGACGCGTACGTACGAGTAGATCGATCTTGCATTGCATTGCATGATGGTGAGGTGCTACGACGCCATGGCGCACATGATGGCTACTATGTTCTGATGCCTGTTATGCACATGATGACAACTTTTCAGTGTCGGAATGGCAAAGGAGTTTTTTTTTACCTTTGCGGGCAGGGTCGGGCCGGGGGAAACCAGTGCGGGAGGAGATGAGATGGGACGGGGGCGACGGAGAGGCTGACCCGCGGGAGCGAAAGAAAAAGTTGGACGAAAATGTAGTCTTAGTTTCATTCGTTTTAAGTGTAGAGATAACTAAATCATTAATTACATATATATATATATATAATCTGTATTTTGAGCTTTATATTAATATGTATATACATATATATCAAGCATGATTGAAACTGTTTGCTAAATATTTGTTGATGGTTGTAACATACATACATTACTGCATCGATCACGTCGTTATCAGTTACAAGATCAGGCTGGACTCACCAAGGACACAACAACAAGCAGTGATAATGCTACGGTAGTGGTTGACTCCACAACACCACGTGAGAAGAAGTTGGTGGTGATATTTTGCCACAAGACCAAGTGTGGAACCCCTTGGGAAGATTGCTACTGCTGCATGAATAAAGTGCCAGAAGAGGCGTGCTACGACACATTGTATGAGTGCCAGACTTGAAAGAATAATCAGGCGAGCAGCGGCGTAGAACGATCGCCTTTGTCTCGGCGTCGGTTTCGTGTTAATTGTATATCAAAATACATGGAGAGGTTTACAATATATAGCCTAGAGATCAAGGCTCGACCAGGGTTGAGCTAATCTAGATTTTCTAGTTACAATTACAATCTTGAACACAACAAACTCTATCTACAAGATCTTGGCCGAGCCTAACTCTCTTGGGTCTGTTACATGAATATTACCGGACTCTCTAACACTCCCCCTCAATCTGAGCATACAAGGTTTAGATTGTTTTTGAACATCTCTAGCTGTCGAACTGGAAGGGGCTTTGTAAACCCATTAGCAATTTGATCCTTGGTAGATATATATATCCAATATCTAGTAGCTTTCTAGCTACTCTTTCTCGAACAAAATGAAAATCAACTTCAATGTGCTTTGTTCTAGCATGAAAGACAGGATTGGCTGAGAGATACTTAGCTCCGATATTATCACACCATAATTTAGCAGCTCTTGGTGCACGAACACCTAGTTCCATAAGTAAGGTTTGAATCCACATAACCTCTGCTGTGGCATTCGCCAATGCTTTATATTCAGCCTCAGTGCTAGATCTTGACACTGTTGCTTGTTTACGAGCACTCCATGACACGAGGTTTGTTCCTAAGAACACAACAAAGCCTCCTGTAGAGTGCCTATCATCCAGGCAACCTGCCCAATCTGCATCTGAGAAAGCACTGACAAGTAATGAATGAGATTTGCTAATTTTCAAGCCAACTCTAGTGGATTGCTTTAGATATCTCAAAATCCGTTTTACTGCTGCCCAATGAGTCGTAGTAGGTGCATGTAAAAACTGACAAACCTTATTAACTGCAAATGAAATATCAGGTCTTGTCAAGGTTAAGTACCGAAGAGCACCTACTATGCTGTGATAATTTGTAGCATCCTTTGGTCCAAGAACAGATCCTTCAAAGCGTGAGAGTTTTTCCGTAGTGGACAATGGTGAATTCACCGGCTTACATTGTGTCATGCCAGCACGTTCCAACACATCATTAGCATATTTTTCTTGTGTAAGTAATATGCCATCACGTACCTTGGAGACCTCTATGCCAAGAAAATAATGCAGTTCTCCTAGGTCCTTTAGTGCGAAGTCCTCATTTAGTTTCTTCAGTAATGCCATATTAGCACTGAGAATTGAGCTCACGACTATGATATCATCAACATAGACAAGAATAAACATAGTAAGTGAACCTTTCTGAGGAAGAACAAAGATGTATCTGCCTTTGACGCCTGGAACCCAAGCATTTGCAATTTTGTGCTAAGTCTTGAATACCAGGCTCTGGGTGCTTGTTTAAGACCATATAAAGCTTTATCTAACTTGCAAACATATCCAGGAAAGTTTCTATCCTCATAACCTGGGGGTTGTTTCATATAAACATCTTCCTCAAGATGGCCATGTAAGAAAGCATTACTTACATCAAGTTGCCTTAGACTCCACCCTTGTGAAACAGCCAAAGAGAGAACGACTCTAATGGTAGCAGGTTTAACAACTGGACTAAAGGTGTCTCCGTAGTCTATGCCATACCGTTGCTTGAAGCCTTTTGCAACTAAACGACCTTTATACTTGTCTAAACTCCCATCTGACTTATACTTTTTCTTCCAAATCCATTTACAATCCACAATATTAATTCCCTTACGCGGAGGAACTAGGTGCCATGTCTTATTTTTCATTAGTGCCATATATTCAGAATCCATTGCAGCTTTCCAATTTTTATCCTTTAGGGCCTCTTCTAGGTTGCGAGGCTCATCAGAGGAAGCAAAGAAACCATATTTAATAGTGCCATCAGTATATACCTTCTCCTTGCGAATCCCACTTTGAAGACGTGTTCGAGGCCGGAGCTGTTGATCAACAGAAGAGGCAGTTGCGCCGCCTGTGCCGCCGGCCGCAGAGGATCCCGGAGGCAGATCCTGCGTCTCTGGGACAGGGCCAGACGCAGTGTCGGCGCCTGTCTCCCGAGCGGCGTCCGACAGGCGGCGACGTGGCATCGGCGGGTTCGGCCGGCTCGGGGTCTTGTCTCCCCCCGGCGCGCGCCCGCGGCTAGTGAGGACGTCGTGGCGGCGCCGGACTGGTCTGTCCGTGGCACGGTCGACCAGGACGAGGCCCGAGGCAGATTCGACGGCGATCCCGGGGCTGTGTCCTGCTCCAGCGCCTGAGTTTGGACTGGATCAGCTTCGGGACCCGGGTTTTCTTGTCCTGTAGCTTCAGAACTCATAAGGGGTACATTAGGAGTCCTATTTTGATCAAAACTTTCACCAGATGCATTAGGATTATCAGGTAAATTAGCCACATGATCACCCTGCTGTTCCGACTCTATGGGATTAAGAAGATTAAAAGGAAGAAGAGAAATTTCTTCCCTGAGGCGTGCCCCTGCATTAGAATGGAGTTTTGAGAAGGGAAACTCAGTTTCATCGAACACCACATCTCTAGAGACATAAACTCGGCCAGAGGAGATTTCTAGACACTTAAACCCCTTATGCATGTTACTATATCCAAGGAATACGCACTGTTTTGATCTAAACTCAAGCTTGTGACGATTATATGGCCGAAGATTAGGATAACAAGCACACCCAAAAATCCTTAGAGAAGAATAGTCAGGTGTTTGATTGAAGAGACGCTCTAGGGGTGTCATATAGTCAATTACTTTGTTGGGTGTTCGGTTAATAAGGTATGTTGCAGCTAAGAACGCCTCATCCCAGAACTTTAAAGGCATTGAGGCATGCGCTAATAGAGCTAAACCAACTTCGACTATGTGACGGTGCTTGCGTTCTGCAGCGCCGTTTTGTTGGTGAGCATGAGGACAAGAGACATGATGAGTGATGCCGACTTTTTCAAAAAACGAATAAAGTTTTTGATATTCACCACCCCAATCGGTTTGTATGGTGAGAATTTTGCGATCAAAAAGTCTTTCCACAAGTTTCTGAAACTCATGAAATTTTTCAAACACCTCTGACTTAAATTTGAGCAAATAAATCCAAGTAAACTTGTTGTAATCATCGATAAAGCTAACATAATATTTCTTTCCTCCAACCGATTCGGGTGCATGACCCCAAACATCTGAATAAATTAATTCTAAGGCATGACTAGAGAAACTAGATGACTTGGCATAAGGCAATTGATGGCCTTTTGCCTTTTGACAAGCATCACAAACAGACTCTTTATTTGACTCAAAAGAACATGGCAACTTATTTCTAGAGACCACCCTCGACACAATGGGAGAGGATGGATGACCAAGACGACTATGCCACCTTGCAAAGGTGGGCTTCACAACTCCAAAAGCTTGCTTTATTGGGTCGGTTGAAGGAAGAGGATAAAGACCCTTGTGTCGGTGTTTTAGACCGGCAAACCTACCAAGGGGGTACCCGAGGTAGTAGATTGTGCGGTGGGGATCGTGATCGGGAGACCGAGAACTCGAAGGTATGCGCAAGGACATGGGACACAAGATTTATACAGGTTCGGGTTGCCAAGGTGGCGAACCCTACGTCCTGTTTGGGGGATCAAGTATGACGCCCTGCGCTTGGTGTTGGTTGTCCCCGGTGGGATTGGGGATGTCCTCCTAGGTACCCCGCCCTCCTTTATATAGTCCAGGGGGCGGGTTCCTAGTCGGTTACAAGGCAGGAGTCCTAGTAGGATTACACAGAGCGAGTCCTAGTAGGAGTACAGGGGAATTCTAGTAGGAATCCGTCTTCTTCCTTCCTTGCATGAGTACCCGGGGTCTATGCCCGACAAGCCCCCGAGCACGTTGGAGTCGAGAGTAGTAGTTCGAGTAGTCTTGAAGCCTCTTCGAGTAGTTCTTGAGCGTCCTCGAGTACTGCTTGGAGAAGTCTTCAATAGTACTTGAACTGCCGCGAGGCTGGAAGGTGGTCCAGCTCATTTGTTTTGAAGAAACTTGAATGATGGGTGTAGCATAGCAGCCCCCGAGCCTTGAAATGATTAGGTAATCAATCCAAGGGTCTTCAGTGTTCACGAAAACCATCATCTGAGTACTCTTGCAGCGTGTAGCCCCCGAGATAAGAGAGCCGTATGAGCCACGTCCAGTAGTTATTGGTGAGGAGCCCCCGAGCTTGAGAGCGAGCGAAGCATGCTGGAGTCATCCTCGAGTAGTAATTTGAGTGCAGCCCCCATGCTGAAGAGATTCCGAGTAGTAGTTTGGCGTCGAGCCGTGGAGCATAAGAAGTAGTCGTGTCGTCAGAGCGGACTTTAGATGCGACCGAAGTCGACTTTCGATGCCAGCAGAGCGGACTTTAGAATGCGACTTAAAAACCGAAGTCGACTTTGTGCCGCGTGGAGCGGACTTGGAGATGCGACTTGAAAACCGAAGTCGACTTTGTGCCGCGCGGAGCGGACTTTGAGATGCGACTTGAAAACCGAAGTCGACTTTAGTTGCCGCGCGGAGCGGACTTTGATATGCGACTTTAGAAGTCGACTTTAGGATGCCGCGTAGAGCGGACTTTGATATGCGACTTTAGAAGTCGACTTTAGGATGCCGCGCAGAGCGGACTTTAAGATGCGACTGAAGAAGTCGACTTTGTGCCACGAGGGGTGGACTTAAGATGCAAAAAACGAAAAGCACTTTCCGGAAAGCCAAAGCGAATAAAAAATCGGAGAAAACGAGTAGTTTTGCCGCCGGAGCGGACTTAAGATTGCGACCGGAGTCGGCTTGTGCCACCGGAGTGGGCTTCGACGCGACCGTTAGCGTCGACTTGTGCCACCGGAGTGGGCTTAAGTACCTGAGCCATGGATTTTAGACCCAAGGTACGATTGCCGCCGGAGCGGGCTTGTGCCACCGAAGTGGGCTTAAGTACCTGAGCCATGGATTTCAGACCCAAGGTACAGTTGCCGCCAGAGCGGGCTTGAGGGTGCGACCGGAGTCGGATTGTGTACCTAGGCCATGGATTTAAGACCCAAGGTACGGGTGCCACCGTAGTGGACTTGAAGGTGCGACCGGAGTCGACTTGCGTACCTGGGCCATGGATTTCAGACCCAAGGTGCGGAGCGCGAGTACTTAGGGCACTTGGACCCATGGTACAGAGCGTGAAGACCACGTGCGCCTAGGTTCCATCGTCGCCGGACCCGAGGGCCGCTTGCGCCCAGGTTCCATCGAAGCTTACACACGTAGTATGCCACCGAAGCAGGCGAAGATGCGACCGGAGTCGACTTTAAGATGCCGCACGGAGTGGACTTTAGAATGCGACTGTAGAAGTCAACTTTGAGTTGCCGCACAGAGCGGACCTTAGAATGTGACTTTAGAAGTCGACTTTAGATTGCCGCGCGTAGCGGACTTTAGAAGCTGCTTCCTAGGGATAGCCCCCGAGTTGATGAAGTAGACTCGTGGTGACTCGATTGATATACCCCAAGAGTAGTCAGCAGAGTGTAGCTCCCGTGAAAACCCGCCGAGAAGCATACACAAATGAGTAGTCGGCAAGTAGTCCTACATGATGAGGAGAACAAGCCAAGAAAATAGAACAGTAATCATTTAAATAAATGACTTAGGCACATTGCCGCCGCGCGGACTTGTAGATGGAGCCGTGGCGGTCGGCGATGGAGCCGCGACGGTTGTTGCTTGAAGTTGACTAGTCGAGTTGATTCCGACCGCTTGTTGGGGGCGTGATCGCCGTTCTCGACTAGTTTGGAAAACTAGTCGAGATGAATGGTCGACGCGATGCGACCGGAAGACGACGTCGTGGCGGCGCGCGGCGTACTCGAAGTAGAGCCAGTGTTGCCACGAGACAAGTAGTCACGACGCACGGCGTGGCTGAAGTAGAGCTAGTGTGGCCGCAAGACGAAGTCGCGGCGCACGGAGTAGTCGACGATGAGCCGCGTGACGGGCCGCGCAACGTGCCGAGGCACCCGGACGCGCGGCGTAGGCGAAGTAGCCGACGACAAGCGATGAGCCGCGCGACGTGCCGAGGCACCCGTACGCGCGGCGTAGGTGAAGTAGTCGACGACGAGCCGCGCGACGATCCGCAAGACGAGCCGCGCGACGTGCCGAGGCACCCCGGACGCGCGGCGGAGGCGAAGTAGTCGACGACGAGTAGTCGACGACGAGCCCGCGCGAGGCGGAGTAGTCGACGGCCGAGCGGCGCGACGATCCGCGTGACGAGCCGCGCGACGTGCCGAGGCACCGGGACGCGCGGCGAGGCGAAGTAGTCGACGACGAGCCCGCGCGAGGCGGAGTAGTCGACGTCGAGCGGCGCGACGATCCGCGCGACGTGCCGAGGCACCGGGACGCGCGCGCGGAGGCGAAGCGAGTCGACGACGAGCTCGCGCGAGGCGGAGTAGTCGACGTCGAGCGGCACGACGAGCCGCGTGACGAGCCGCGCGACGTGCCGAGGCACCGGGACGCGCGACGGAGGCGAAGTAGTCCACGACGAGCTCGCGCGAGGCGGAGCAGCGGCGCGACGAGCCGCGTGACGAGCGCCGCGACGTGCCGAGGCACCGGGACGCGCGGCGGAGGCGAAGTAGTCCACGACGAGCCACGTGACGATCCGCGAGACGAGCCGCGTGACGTGCCGAGGCACCCGACGCGCGGCGGAGGCGAAGTAGTTGACGACGAGTAGTCGACGACGAGCTCGCGCGAGGCGGAGTAGTCGACGACGAGCGGCGGGACGAGCCGCGCAACGTGCCGAGGCACCCGGCGCGCGGCGGAGGCGAGCAGGTCGACGACGAGTAGTCGACGACGAGCCGCGTGATGATCCGCGAGACGAGTCGCGCGACGTGCCGAGGCACCCCGACGCGTGGCGGAGGCAAAGTAGTCGACGACAAGCCCGCGCGAGGCGAGTAGTCGACGCCGAGCGCGCGACGAGCCGCGTGACGAGCCGCGCGACGTGCCAAGGCACCCGGGACGCGCGCGGCGAGGCGAAGTAGTCGACGACGAGCTCGCGCGCGCGAGGCGGAGTAGTCGACGCGAGCGGCGCGACGAGCCGCGTGACGAGCCGCGCGACCGCCGAGGCACCCCGGGACGCGCGCGCGGAGGCGAAGTAGTCGACGACGAGCTCCGCGCGAGGCCGAGTAGTCGACGACGAGCGGCGCGACGAGCCGCGTGACGAGCCGCGCGACGTGCCGAGGCACCCGGCGCGCGACATAGACGAAGTAGTCGACGACGAGTAGTCGACGACGAGCCGCGTGACGATCCGCGAGACGAGCCACGCGACGTGCCGAGGCACCCCGAACGCGCGGCGAAGGCGAAGTAGTCGACGACAAGCCTGCGCGAGGCGGAGTAGTCGACGTCGAGCGGCGCGACGAGCCGCGCGACGTGCCGAGGCACCGGGACCCGCGGCGGAGGCGAAGTAGTCGACGACGAGCTCGCGCGAGGCGGAGTAGTCGACGTCGATCGGCGCGACGAGCCACGCGACGTGCCGAGGCACCGGGACGCGCGGCGGAGGCGAAGTAGTCGACGACGAGCTTGCGCGAGGCGGAGTAGTAGACGACGAGCGGCGCGACGAGCCGCGTGACGAGCCGCGCGACGTGCCGAGGCACCCCGAACGCGCGGCGGAGGCGAAGTAGTCGAGGACGAGCCTCGCGCGAGGAGGAGTAGTCGACGATGAGCCGAGGCACCGAGACGCGCGGCGGGAGGCGAAGTCGTCGACGACGAGCCTGCGCGAGGC
The DNA here is from genome assembly GCA_947561735.1 of Cenchrus americanus. Taxonomy (NCBI): domain Eukaryota; kingdom Viridiplantae; phylum Streptophyta; class Magnoliopsida; order Poales; family Poaceae; genus Cenchrus; species Cenchrus americanus. The sequence goes on along the minus strand of OX387240.1, from coordinate 1,333,796 downwards.
GGAGTAGTCGACGCGAGCCTGCGCGAGGCGGAGTAGTCGACGACGAGCCTGCGCGAGGCACCCGGACGCGTGGCGTAGGAAAATTGATTCCGCTTTAACAAGAGCAAGGCGACTTGCTTCAATGGATCTCGGCGAGTCGACGAGTAGATTGATCTTGTTGACGAGGGTCCTTCGAATTCGCCCGGTGGTGATGATCACCCCTACCTGGCGCGCCAGCTGTCGGTGTTTTAGACCGGCAAACCTACCAAGGGGGTACCCGAGGTAGTAGATTGTGCGGTGGGGATCGTGATCGGGAGACCGAGAACTTGAAGGTATGCGCAAGGACACAGGACACAAGATTTAATACAGGTTCGGGTTGCCAAGGTGGCGAACCCTACGTCCTGTTTGGGGGATCAAGTATGACGCCCTGCGCTTGGTGTTGGTTGTCCCCGGTGGGATTGGGGATGTCCTCCTAGGTACCCGGCCCTCCTTTATATAGTCCAGGGGGCGGGTTCCTAGTCGGTTACAAGGCAGGAGTCCTAGTAGGATTACACAGAGCGAGTCCTAGTAGGAGTACAGGGGAATTCTAGTAGGAATCCGTCTTCTTCCTTCCTTGCATGAGTACCCGGGGTCTATGCCCAACACCTTGTGGCTTCTCCCCCTAAGGATCGTGTTCTTCGTGGCCTGATCCTTTATCAAGAAATAGTCAGGGTGAAATTCAAAGAAGACAAAATTGTCTTGAGCAAGACGATGAACAGATATAAGATTCTTTGCGGCATCAGGAACATGAAGAATGTTATTTAGATGTAAATGTTTAGAGCTAGTCAGAACAACGGTATGACCAATATGACTAATTTTCATACCTGCACCGCTAGCGGTGTGAATCTGGTCGTTGCCTTTGTACTTGTCACGAACAGATAACTTTTCCAGGTTGCTTGTAATGTGGTCAGATGCGCCAGTATCAGTGTACCAGTTCGTGTCGACATCATAGGAATTGTATGCAGCACCGACAAGCTTCTCATCTGGTACATAATTTTCATCGAAGCGATGCCAACACTCATTAGCAGCATGACCCTTCTTAAAGCATACCTGACAGCGTTCCTGTTTGTTGTTGTGTGGCTGCTGTCCATGCCCTTCCTGTCCACGGCCTGGGTTGTTGCGTCCACGACCGCCGCGCCCTCCTCCTCGACCGCGTCCTCCACGGCCCCGGTTGGCAACATATGTTGACGAACTAGAGCCGTTGGATCCACCATTGGTCTTCAAGTCAATCCGATTTTCGAAGCTGAGGAGTTGGGAGTACAACTCAGCAACTGTGATCGGCTCGACGCGTGTCATCACGGCGGAGACGATGGAGTCGAAGTCGTGGTCGAGGCCGTTGAGGATGTAGGCGACCATCTCATCGTTGTCGAGCGCCTTCCTAGTGGCCTTCATGTCATCACCGAGTGTACGCATCTTATTGACGTACTCAGTGATAGTCATCGCGCCTTTCTTCGTTGTTGCAAGCGCGAGGCGCACATTCACCGATCGTGCGCGAGTGTGGGCAGCGAAGATATCTCCAATGCCAGCCCACGCTTCGGCCGCCGTCGTGGATGCAGCGATCTGGCCAAGGATTTCCTTGGTCACGGAGGTGAAGATGAAGCCCAAGATCTGTTGATCCAGAGCGAACCACTCATCGTACGTCGGGTTGGGCTCCTTGAGGACGTCATCTCCCTTCTTGATGTCGATCTCAGCAGGTGGAGCCGGAGTTTTGCCATTGATATTGGCCCTCCAGTCGCGCGCCACGGATTGCAGCCAGCACCTGTGGCCTCCATAGCGCATGGTTGTTCTTATTGAGCTTTTCAGAAATCTGAATGCCAAAGAACAAGTTGGAGGAGGAAGGGGCGGCGCTAGAGCTTGAACTGTGGGACATGATTGCAAGCTAATCTAAGCAGCAAAGGCTCTGATTACCATGAAAGAATAATCAGGCGAGCAGCGGCGTAGAACGTTCGCCTTTGTCTCGGCGTCGGTTTCGTGTTAATTGTATATCAAAATACATGGAGAGGTTTACGATATATAGCCTAGAGATCAAGGCTCGACCAGGGTTGAGCTAATCTAGATTTTCCAGTTACAATTACAATCTTGAACACAACAAACTCTATCTACAAGATCTTGGCCGAGCCTAACTCTCTTTTGGGTCTGTTACATGAATATTACCGGACTCTCTAACAAGACTAACTGCCCCGTTTGCGACCCAAAGTGCCCGCCGCACTAGCTAGCTATATAGCGCCGCCAGTCCAACAAGAAGGGCAACGGAATTGCAAGCGCGACAATTATACAGGTATTAGATAGCTAGCTAGGTTTGTGATTTTAAAACTCATGCATGCCACGGGTCGAAATTAGTAAAGGATGTTCTGACATAGACTTACTGAATCATGAATATACTACGTCATATATATATCATCTGTTTATTTGTTGGTCAGCTCGCACGCAGGGCCGGGGGCACCTGATCGATCGTGATGGCCTTGCTGGTCTTGCAGGCGGCCACAATGCAAGATGCATGATATATATATCATCTGTTTATTCCTCCTGCGGCATATCAATGCAATGATGCATGATGTTTTTTTTTTGGCCCTCAGACAACGTCGAAGGTCATCACCGAGTTGCGAGTGGCTTTGTTGGAGCAGTGCACACTGTAATTGTTTTTTTACAACAATCATTCAATAAAAGTTAGCAGCAAAATGCTGCTAGAACCATTACAAAGTTAATGTTACATGTTGGAGTGCATTCCGAAGCAGACACTCTTGAATATGGTAAGGATTAGTACATGAAACTGAGGAAGAGGGCTGAAAAGAAAGCAAACTATGAAGTGCTCTTCTTGCAAGAGAATCAGCCATGTGATTTTGAGTTCTTGGAATCTTGCACACCGTATAGGATATGGTCAAAGAATCTTGAATAATTTGAGTAAAAGGCTTGATCCTCCGGTCGGGAGGATTGGAAGGATCAGGACCATTAATACAAACAACTTACAAATTAAGGTGCTCCAAGTTCATGTTCGTGCACAAAGAAGTAGCTAAATCAAGGGCTGCAGATTCAGCCATTAACACCGAGTTGGAGTCCCGCATGAAGGCTTTGATGAAAACAGAGAAAGGGGGATTGGCATTTGTGCTGACTATGAAAATGCCCAACCCTGCAAATTTAGGTGAGTAATTGTTGGAATCAGGAGCAGTAGCTACATCCACCTAACATCTATAACCCTGAAAGTGGGGGGGTGGGGGGGAGGTTTGTAGGATACAGGAAGTAGCATTCTGGAATTTATCACCCTAAGCCTGGGAATTGGTTGTAAAATGAGATTGAGCTGCATGTTGTACCTGCATAAAAATCCATACCTTTCTTTGGAATCGTTGATCATTTATTGCTTTCCGTATGTACTAAAGAAGGAGGATTTGGGTCAAGTTTTGGTCCGTGGCATTGAGCGGTAAGAAGTGAGGCAGGATAGGGTGAATACCATCCGTTTGAGGATCAACTAAGTGAGTGAAAGGTGGGCACAAAAGTGTAGTTTTGATCAGATTACACATGTACAGAGTTTAATTACTTCCATTTATTGCATGATAACAAGTTTCCTCTGAAAAGAATTGGCCCCACGTGTAAGCGAGTGGTCCTCTGCGTGCCTGCTGGATAACCGCACCATGAGAGGCCCAGCCCGGCCCACGTAGGCCAGCTACCCGCTCACCCCACAAGAGATTTGCGGGGCCCCGCCCACGCGCCACGAGTGGCTACGGCTGCCTCTTCGCCTTCCCCGCCACACACCGCCCCGCTCGCCGCCGCTCACCGTCGCAACAGAAACAAATCCCTCGGTCGCCGTCGAAGGCGCCGACCAGCACCTCCCCACCGACGTGTGGGTCCAGCCGCGTAGCTCCCACCTGTCGGCGACCTGAAGCTTCCATCGAGACCGAGGAGCGCGAGAGCGAGCGAGCAACCCGCTCATCAATCAGTCTCCCCGCGCCAGAGCGCCGCGCCTCCTTCCAATCCTCGGTCACCTACCTACTCCCGCCCGCAGTGGCCAGGAGAGTAACACTGTCCCCGCGCGCGCGCGTGAGCGAGCGATGAGAGCGGCTCTCGCGTCGCCCGCCGCCTCCTTCCCCCCGGTAGTAATCCTCAACCCCGGCGCGAATCCTAGCCCTCGCGCGCCTCTCCGCTCGTCGTCGTCGTCGGCGGCGGCGGCGGCGCTCTCGCGGGGCCCTTGCCCTTCCGGCCGCTCATCCGTCGCCGCCGCGGCTGCCGCCGCCACCGGGGACCACTGGGGCGCCGCCGACCACTACCACGGCAGCGGCGGCGGCGGCCGCGCGGGCTCGCAGGAGGCCGGGGCCCGCGCGGCGCACGGCGTTAGGTGCGACGTGGACGTGGTGTCGTGGCGGGAGCGGCGGGTGGTCGGGTCCGTGGCCGTGGCCGCCGACGTCGACACCCTGTGGCAGGTCATCACCGACTACGAGCGCCTCGCCGACTTCATCCCCAACCTCGTCCACAGGTCCGCGTTTCTTCTTCGTCTCATGCCTCCGGTGATCTCTTCTCAGTTTGTCACGCCTGTGGTGGGATTGTGACTCTGATTGCACAATGATGATGGCTCGTTTGAAGGCAGTATCTGATTGCGAGAATTTCGTTCGTGATTGCAGCGGGAGGATTCCGTGCCCGCACGAAGGGCGGATATGGCTCGAGCAGAGGGGACTGCAGCAGGCCTTGTACTGGCACATCGAGGCCCGCGTCGTGTTGGATCTCCAGGAAGTCCCTGATTCCGTACGTGCTGTGATCTGATTCTGACCATGAGCCAACATGTCTTTTCTTCTCTCTGTTTTTTTAACCGAAAACAGTGAGGCAAAAGCCTCCCAAGTCCCAACGTGATATATTAAATGAAACAGGGGAAGTTATTTACAAGAAATAAACTAACTGGAGGGGAATCTGGTATTTTCTTCGTGTAGAGATGTGCTACTGCATTGCTCTCTAATGTTTTCTTAGTTGTATACTTGTATGGGGTTAAGTTAGTAAATCTGGAAATGATGGAGGATCTCCCTCCTTTTGTACTCTATCAATCTACATTGCCTTGCTTGGTTAGCCACGTTAACAATTCTGCTTTCAGATTAATGGACGAGAACTCCATTTCTCGATGGTAGATGGTGATTTCAAGAAGTTTGAAGGAAAATGGTCCGTCAGATCTGGTCCAAGGTATGCATCTTAAGACCATTGCTGTTTATGATTTTTTTTATCCTTTATGAACATCTAGCTTAATTGCATCATTTTCTTATCTTTGTGTCCATTTGATGCCTGAGAGTAGAACGTTTCATCGATGCTTAATATGTCTCCAGCTTCTAGTTAGCACAAAAATACATTAAGTATAACATGGCCTATATTGTTTTTTGTCTTCTACCAGGTCCTCTAGTGCAATTTTGCTGTATGAAGTTAATGTGATACCAAGATTTAACTTCCCGGCAATATTTCTTGAGAGGATTATAAGGTCGGATCTTCCTATAAATCTTCGAGCCTTGGCCTGTAGAGCTGAAAAGATTTATTTAGAAAATCAACAATGTGGTTTGAGAAAATTTTCCACTGGGGATTCGAAGCCATCATCCACTTCTTCTCAGCTTACAGCAATGGAGACTATTTCTAGTAAGTTCAAAGAAGCACCTCCCACTTCTGGTGTTAGTGGTGTGCTCCCGTCACCTTCTTCTGAGTTGATTAGCAAATGGGGTGTATATGGAAACGCGTGCAGAATTGATAGGCCTTGTGTGGTAGATGAGATCCATCTTCGGAGATTTGATGGCCTCTTGGTAATTTGCTAGACTTGTATTGTCACTAGATGAATTATTAACCATCAAGAAAAGGGCACTAAATGTTTGTCTTCTACTGTGATATGGTCTTCATGAAGGAACAGGAGGGTGCTCACAGGTGTGTTTTTGCTAGTATCACTGTGAAAGCACCAGTTCGAGAGGTATGGAATGTTCTCACAGCATATGAGAATTTACCTGAGTAAGTAGTTCTATCTTTCTACAATCTTTGGATTTCAGTATTTATTACAAGTATGTCTAACAAAAGCTATTTGATAGATTCGTACCAAACCTGGCTATCAGTAGGATTGTCCTTCGTGATAATAACAAGGTCCGCATAATGCAGGTAGGACATGTGGTTATCTCTCTTGCATACTTTTTGGTTAAATATCTTTACTAGACCATATAAAGCATACCTGTCCTAAGTTCTCCTGTGTATACACAGTTTTTTAGTTGTTTCTAGTTTAGGTGTGCTCTAATGTTTTCGCAGTGCTTAGCTGAATGAAAGTTATGTAAGTTCAGTCTTATAGTCTTTGTGATTTTGCTGGGAAGCATTTTTAACTTTTCAAATCCCTTTTTTCTAGGAGGGTTGCAAAGGCCTACTTTATATGGTCCTTCATGCCCGTGTTGTTATGGATCTTCGCGAAAAACTTGAGGAAGAGATCAGATTTGAACAAGTTGAGGGTGATTTCTACTCATTTAAAGGGAAATGGCGCTTTGAACAACTTGGAGACCAACACACCTTGTTAAAGTACATGGTTGAGACTAAGATGCATAAGGACACCTTTCTATCTGAGTCTATTCTGGAAGAGGTATAAATATATAGGCACTTTTGTATTCATGTTGCTTGTCACTTGTTCTAAACTTCTAAAGAATATCTTAATTGACAACTAAAGTAGGCCTTAGTGTGCACCCTGCCTTCAGTTTTTGTTATTACTGATGATAACCATACTAGTGCTTTACGTGGTGCTGGTCTAAGTACTTTGTGCCTTCTAAGTCTATTGGCGCTATTCAAAATTACATATCTGGTCATTTCAAAAAATAATTTCATATTTATGTATCCTTATAGAACCTAGCAGGGATTGCTTTTCCAGTTTCTTCTTTGTGCCTTATTCTTCTAAAGTATCCAAGCTAACAGCTTAAAGTTTTTTGAGACCATTTCTTTTACATGTCAGCGGTACCTTCACCATGCAAACATCAATACATGATGTTTGATATACTACTGCATATTTTTAGTATGTCTAGCTGTTATGACATAAAGTGCAAGTGACAACATAGAACAGAGCTGTTATATGTTGTGTTATGTGGGGGAAGACTTTCTCCAGGCGCAGGAAGCTAAAGTCCCAGCCGACACCTAAGGAATAGCAGTCAGTTAGGATTCTATAATTAGTTGGACTGTTAGAGATAGGATAAGTTGGTTAGAGATTGGTTTAGAGATTAGTCAGATTCGGTTTAGAGTCTTGCAAAAGGGGGCAAGGATTGGCCTATAAATATAAAGGCATTGTAATCATTTAGAACTAAGCAATAGATCAATCTTCCCAATTCCCTCTCCCTTCTCTACAAGCGCTGAACAGAGCAGGCTCTGATCTGCTCCTTCTGCTGCCTTACCTCGCCTCCCCCTGCTTGTTACTACATTGGTATCAGCAGACCTCTCGATCCTTGGCCGCCACCATGGTTGACGACAAGAAGAAGGCTGACCAGTCCAGTTCCGGGTCGTTGGATGAGGAGAACCGCCAGCTGATGACTGCCCTCCTGAAGAAGATGGACGTCCTGGAGGAGGTCGAGCGGCGGCCGACTCGCCCGGAGGCCGGCCAGCAAGAAATCCTCCACGCCCGGGGACCGGAGGTGCTCCCGCCTCCGCAAGGATGGACCAATGGGCAGCACGCGATTCCACAAGTTGGATTTCCCAACATTCGACGGCGGCGGCGACCCGCTCCCGTTCCTCAATCGGTGCGAACACTACTTCCGCGGCCAACGCACCGTGGAGGAGGAGAAGGTCCGGCTCGCCGTGATGCACCTCCGGGGACTGCGCGGCAGATGGTACATGCGCCTCGAGCGGGACGAGGGCACACCGGATGGCGCCGCTTCGGCCGAATTGCTGGACATGCGCTTCGGGCCACCGCTCCGTTCCAACCCCCTGGGCGAGCTCGCTTCCTGCCGCCGCACGGGCACGGTGGCGGAGTACCAGGAGAAATTCCTGGCGCTCCTGACGCGCGCGGGCCCCCTCACCGAGTCGCAACAGACCCAGCTGTTCATCGCGGGCCTCCAAGATCCCCTCGGCCTCGACGTGCAGCTCCAGGGCCCGCAATCGCTGGAGATTGCGATGAGCCTCGCCCGCGCCCATGAGCGCCGCGAGCAGGTCGTCGCGCAGCAGATGAGGCCTAGCCGCCCGCCGCCGTCTCGCGGCCTCCTCGCAACGCCGCCCCCGATCTTCCGGCCCTCCCCCGCGCGGGCACGGGCTCGACTACAACACCACCCGGTGCCGCCCGGCCGCCCGCCTACGGCCACGCCCGGCACCGTCACGGTCGCCGGCCGCACTGTCCGCCGCCTCACGCCTGCAGAGGTGGACGAGCGTCGCCGCAACGGGCATTGTTTCAACTGCGATGAGAAATACGTTCGCGGCCACAACAAAGTCTGCGCCAAGCTCTTCAACCTTGAGATTCATGACGAGGATGACGACCCAGAGCCTGAAGATCCCACAGATCAACCTTGCATCTCTCTGATTGCCATCGCCGGCGTTCGTTCCCGCGACACCATGCGGTGGTGGTACGCCTTGGCGCCATAACCATGACAGCCCTCCTGGACTCCGGCTCCACCCACAACTTCGTGTCCGCTCCCGGCGGCGGCTCGTTGCGGCCTCTCGCTTCATCCCCCGCACCAACATCAGTGTCACTGTGGCGAACGGCGACAAGGTTCCGGCGATGGGCGTGTTCCGCGACGCCCACTTCTCCATTGACGGCGAGGCATTCGTGGCGGATTTCTTCGTCCTTCCACTCGGGGGCTACGATATGGTGCTCGGAACAGACTGGTTGGCCACGCTGGGGCCGATTCTTTGGGATTTTGGCCGCCAAATCATGTCCTTCTGGCGCCTTAATCACCGCGTGCGCTGGCGTGGTGTGGCAGGAACAGGAACACCACAGCTCCGCATATGCTCCATGGAGACTGCCCAGGAGCTGCTTGACCTCCTCCTGGCGGAATTTGCGGATATCTTCGCTACACCTTCCGGACTGCCTCCTCCACGAGCCCGAGATCATCGCATTCATCTACTGCCAGACACGGCGCCCGTGGCTGTTCGCCCATACCGTTATCCCTTGTTGCAAAAAGATGAGTTGGAAAAACAGTGTCGCACGCCGGGAGCGACGAGGGCTCATCGGGCGAAGCACCTCGGCGTTCTCGCACCGGTCTTGTTGGTAAAGAAGGGTGACGGAACCTGGCGGCTGTGCGTTGATTATAGAGCCCTCAACGACCGCACAGTGAAAAACAAGTTCCCCATCCCTGTCGTCGAGGAGTTGCTGGATGAGTTGCGTGGCGCCAAATTCTTCACCAAGCTTGATTTGCGCTCGGGGTATCATCAAGTTCGCATGCATCCAGCTGACATTGAGAAGACGGCGTTCCGCACACATGACGACCTCTACGAGTTCTTGGTGATGCCGTTTGGCCTCACGAACGCGCCGACCACATTCCAGGCGCTGATGAATGATGTGCTGCGCCCATTCCTCCGCCAGTGCGTGTTGGTATTTTTCGACGATATACTGATCTTCAGCCCCTCCTGGGCAGCGCACCTGCACCACCTCCGGGAAGTCCTCGCCGTCCTGCGCGCCAACAAGCTGTACCTGAAACGCTCCAAGTGCTCCTTTGGCGAACCTTCTGTGGCTTACCTGGGACATGTGGTCTCGGGGGACGGCGTTGCCATGGACGTCAGCAAGGTCCAAGCGGTGACCGACTGGCCGCGCCCGCGCTCTGTGCGTGCCTTGCGCGGATTCTTAGGGCTTGCTGGCTACTATCGGCGTTTTATCAAGGACTTCGGGACGATTGCCGCTCCTCTGACCAACCTCCTCAAGCGCGATGCATTCCAGTGGTCGGCGAAAGGCGGCGACCTTCATTGCGCTCAAGCGAGCACTTACCACCGCGCCGGTATTGGCTTTGCCGGACTTCACCAAGACATTCATTGTCGAGTGCGACGCGTCCGGCTCGGGCATCGGGGCGGTTCTACATCGGCCGATGGCGCCATTGCGTTCTTCGGCCCGCGCACTCCCACCTCGTCATCGCGGCCTTGCAGCTTATGAACGCGAATTGATCGGCCTCTCGCAAGCAGTTCGGCATTGGCGCCCCTATCTGTGGGGACGAGCTTTTCTAGTCCGTACAGACCACCAGCCCCTCAAGTACATCTTGGATCAGCGATTGGCGACGATTCCTCAGCACCATTGGGTAAGCAAGCTTTTGGGTTATGATTTTACTATTGAATATAAACCTGGGCGCACAAATGTGGTCGCCGATGCTTTGTCTCGCCGCGACACACCAGAGGCACTCCTGCATGGCATCTCGTCCCCTACGTTCGATCTACTGGAAGACATCAAGAAAGCGGCTGAGCTGGATGAGGACTTGCGGGGCTTACGCGATCAGATAGTCGCTGGCACCCTCGCTGCTCCCTGGACCTTGGTGGACGGACTGGTCTTATATCAAAACCGCATCTATATACCAGCCAATTTTCCCTTCTTGCCGGTCATCCTCGCAGCTGTCCATGATGACAACCATGAAGGAATTCAGCGCACACTACATCGCCTCCATCGGACTTTCATGTGCCCTCCGCCAGAAAGATTGTGCAGGATTATGTTCGGGCTTGTGTGGTGTGCCAGAAAAACAAGACGGAGCTGATGCAGCCTGGTGGCCTCCTTCAGCCCCTTCCAGTTCCCTCAGCAGTTTGGCAGCACATCAGCATGGATTTCGTCGAAGGGCTGCCCAAGGTTGCAGGCAAATCCGTGATTTTAACTGTGGTCGATCGATTGTCCAAGTATGCCCACTTCATCCCTCTCGGTCACCCCTACACAGCTGAGTCCGTAGCCCGGGCATTCTTTGGGGAAATTGTGCGCCTCCATGGTCTTCCCGAATCAATCGTCTCGGATCGTGATCCCGTTTTCACCTCAGCCTTCTGGCATTCTCTGTTCACCGCATCGGGGTCGACATTGCTGCTCAGTTCCGCATTCCATCCGCAGACAGACGGGCAGACTGAAGCCGTTAACAAAGCTGTTGGCATGTATTTGTGGTGCCTCACTGGTGATCGTCCACATCAGTGGCTACGCTGGCTGCCATGGGCTGAATACATCTACAATACTGCCTTCCACACAGCACTCAAGGAGACTCCCTTCAAGCTGGTTTATGGCCGTGATCCGCCGTCCATGTGCTCTTATGACCCCAGCGAAGTTCGGGTTGTTGCTGTGTCTCAGACATTGGCTGAGCATGAGGAGTTTCTGCAGGATGCCTGTCTCCGGTTGGAACAGGCCCAGCAAGTCGCCAAACAGCAGTATGATCACCATCACCGTGCCGTCCACTTTTCTGTAGGTGACTGGGTTTGGTTGCGCCTGCACCACCGTCCTCATGGCTCCCTCGCAACATCTTCTACAGGGAAGCTGCGCCAGCGCTATTATGGGCCATACCAGATTGTTGAAGCGATTAATTCCGTAGCATTCCGCTTGGCTTTACCTCCCGGGGCACGTTTACATGATGTCTTCCATGTTGGGCCATTGAAGAGGTTTATTGGCACTCCACCAGCAGCACCTCCCCAGCTTCCCACCGTTCACAATGGTGCCATTGTTCCTGTTCCTACTGCTGTCCTGAGGATTAGGCTGGGCCCAAATGGTATGCGAGAAGCTCTGGTTCAATGGGACAACCTTCCTCCGTCATCAGCTTCTTGGGAGGATTTGGAGCAGTTCAAGCAGCGGTACCCTCGATTTCAGCTCGAGGACGAGCTGTTACTCAAGGGGGGGAGTGATGTTATGTGGGGGAAGACTTTCTCCAGGCGCAGGAAGCTAAAGTCCCAGCCGACACCTAAGGAATAGCAGTCCGTTAGGATTCTATAATTAGTTGGACTGTTAGAGATAGGATAAGTTGGTTAGAGATTGGTTTAGAGATTAGTCAGATTCGGTTTAGAGTCTTGCAAAAGGGGGCAAGGATTGGCCTATAAATATAAAGGCATTGTAATCATTTAGAACTAAGCAATAGATCAATCTTCCCAATTCCCTCTCCCTTCTCTACAAGCGCTGAACAGAGCAGGCTCTGATCTGCTCCTTCTGCTGCCTTACCTCGCCTCCCCCTGCTTGTTACTACATGTTGTTATATTTTATGATGGTAGTTAGGACACTGAAAAGTTGTTATCATAATTTCTGAATAGGCTGTTGTGATTTTCTGAAAGTATAATGACTTTAGATATAACAGAGCAAGTTGTCTGCTTTCTTCATGGTATTCCAGATGATATATGAGGACCTTCCGTCAAACTTGTGTGCGATCCGAGATTATATTGAAAAGGCTGGACCTGAAGGTAGCAACTCCACAACTCATTCTGGTGCCCGAACACACCCAGATATTGATCCTGCAGAAAACAGGCAATCAGAGCAAGAATCTGCATCTTGCTCCTTCAGTTCCACGAAACAGAGACCAAAAGTCCCTGGCTTGCAAAAGGACATTGAGATCCTCAAGTGTGAGCTTGAGAATTTCATTGCTAAGTATGGTCAGAATGGTTTCATGCCTAAGAGAAAGCATCTTAGATCTCATGGAAGGGTGGATATCGAGAAGGCAATAACACGAATGGGTGGGTTCAGAAAGATTGCCAGCATAATGAACCTTTCCCTTTCTTACAAAAATAGAAAACCAAGAGGTTATTGGGATAATCTGGAGAACTTGCAAGAAGAGGTAATACCAAATATCTTTAACTCCCTCTGCTTGCTAGATACCCATCATAGTACAAGACTACAGGCATAACAATATTTAAGCTTTGAATTGTTTTGTACCATGTGCTGCAAACAGAAAGAGTTAAAACTTGGCCCATGTAGATTGCTAGTGTGAACGACAGGCACCATTGGTTCCATTGAATTTTGCAACCGTGATATGTTTCATTGACATTATCATATGATCACTATCTACAGATCAGTCGGTTCCAGAAGAGCTGGGGGATGGATCCTTCTTATATGCCAAGTAGAAAATCTTTTGAGAGAGCAGGTACTTAATTACTTATATCTGGCACTCGGAATCAATTACTAAGTCTAGTTCAGGACTGACTAATAAAGTTGGATATCTGTAGCCCTGTCACAGCATTATTTTTAAAGCAATTTAACATGCTAGTGCTGCTTATTATTATACGATTATCCATTTTAGCACAGATGCCTTTTGCTGTATGCCATCATTACTTGAAAAATCATTCCTGTTATCAGGTTAGATGTCCAAGTTGGAATTGGTGTGGTAGAGTTTCCTTATCTGGCTTTTGAAATGATTTTTCTTGCTTTATTCTTGTTGGTAGGTCGTTACGACATTGCTCGGGCGTTAGAAAAATGGGGTGGCGTGCAGGAGGTTTCGCGCCTTCTTTCTCTTGAACTAAGGCGGCCTAGAAGGCAAGCTGACTCTGATGATGAGAGGCAGTCTGAATCATTAGCTGGCAGTGGCATTACAAAGAAGCATGGAATGAAACCTGACAAAGCCAACATGTCCCCGGACCCACATAAATGGCTCCTGAAGCTGAAGGATTTGAATGTCAACTGGGTGGAATACTAGATTAATAAGCTTCTAAAGAAAATGCTGTAAATTGGAGGTAATCTGGAAGCATTCTTTTCCATCGTTGGAAACTTGGAGGTGATCTGGAAGCATTCTTTCAAAGAAGCTGTAAATTTGTACAGAAAATTGCAATGCACAGGCCAACCCTTGCTGAAAGGTTACAGGCAACAGGTTTTCATTTGTCAACTGTCATGACTCCTGTCTCTTGGTCCTCAGTATTACTTATCTAGAAGTTGGATTTGACCAAAGACAAACCACTAAACGCAAATGGAGTACCTGTTCAAAGTTGTTTAGAGTCAGCCAATCCTTTCCAAGCAGGAGGTCAACCGTTGGGGTTAACTAACCATGCTTACTTGTTACTGATGATGTCAGTTTGACTTGACCCTTCTTTTTTGACAAACAGAAAGAGAAGGCTAGTGCCCATTAGTTTCAATCAGCACGGTCACATTAGTCTGCCAGTCACAGTTTTTTTTTTTTGACAACACTGTCAGGCACAGTTACATTCCGTGTTCCCTGCTTCGTGGAAAGGTACCTGAGCTGATGCCTGATGAGGACGTTCGTCAACAAAGGGGATGATGGTTTGCTTGCACAGGTAAAACTGAATTGAAAAGAAGTTAATTTTCCTGAGAGACTGCTGCAGACAGCATATGGAAATGGCTGTTGGTCTGTGACGTGGAGTTAGGCAAAAAAAAAAGGAAGTTAAAAAGGAAAAAAAAGGTCCCGCCGGGATTCGAACCCAGGTCGCCAGATTCAAAGTCTGGAGTGCTAACCACTACACTACGGAACCATTGGTGCTTCGGGGTTCGACGTTAATATATAAGTACAGTGAGAAATGCAATGATCAGCAACTTAATTTCTGACATCGTGCCAAATGGCCCCGTATATTTAGTACTCGCAAGACTGACGAAAATGCAGTGAAGATCTTTGCCTTTTTTTTTGGTTGCGTACGACATCACTTCTCGGAGCACGTGCTCGACGAAACATTTGGTGCGGTGGATGCAACCACGAGTCTGTCCATCTGGATTAACAATTACTACTTGCTTTCACAATAAGTCAACAACAGACATTTTTTCCTTTCACAATAAACCAACATCAGACACTAAGCAACCGAACAAGACAAGGAGACTAGTGCAATAGCGGGCAGCTGTGCCCTGGCAAATCTGGTGGCAATTAAACACGGCCTTGACACGACCCTTGATCACATGCGTGATGTGTTGCAATTCGCAGCTGCCTGTGGTTATGGGGCCCAAGCAATTGAAAAAGCTGGTGCAGATGTTTCTTGCAATATGTTCATACTCCTTGGAGAAAAACCCAAGACCTTGACCTGCAACAGTATGGTGTGGTAGTGACAGTCTAGCGGATGTCTGTTCGGCTTGTGAGCTGCTTCGAACCTTCCTGTTCCTGGATAGATGCAGGCAGCATGATCCTGCGTCTGCACAGAGAAATGCCGCCCATGCTCGTACGATATATCGCCTCATCTCGATTATTTGTACAAATTACAATTCCTCCTCATATCAAGTTCCATCAAATTAATCCTGCTACTTACAGTTACATATGCAGATGCTACAAGGAATCTAACTACTGTGCTTCGTGGTGACGACCACAAAAAGATCAACCAGATGTATCAGGAGCAAATTCAGCATAACAGTTCCCTAACCGCTCTATAATCTGTACATTTTTCTCTTCCTTCCAATGGAGCATAATAGAAGCAGGATTTTTTTCCCATGCTTCTTCGCCCCACTCTGTCTGCTGATATCTCGCTACGGGTTCAGATGATCTGCCATGGATGATTACATCGTCATGTACGGCTGCGGCGACAGCAGCTGCCGCGACACCCTCTCACGGTTCCTGGCCGACGTCGTGCGCGCCAACGTCATCTCCTGCTCCAGGTTCGGCGACGTCGTCGGCGCGATCGGGGCTGCCGACGAGGCAACCGTACTCGACACCATGCTCGCGCTGACGCCGCTGCTGGTGCCGGTAGTGCCCGTGGTGGTGCTCAGGAAACTGTCCGACGACTTGGGCGGCGGCGGCCTCTCCAGGTCCATGATCCCTTCCAGCATCTGCACCACCTTCCCCATCGACGGCCGCTGCGCCGGCTGCTCCTGGATGCACCAGAAGCTCACCTGCAGCGCGCGCTCCACCTGGGCCATGTCCATGTCCTCCCCGGGGAGCTTCCTGTCGATGATGTCGAACACGTTGCCCTTCTCGTACTCCTCGTACGCCCACACGGAGAACTTCTTCCGGCCGGTCTCCTCCGAGACGTCGAAGTTGCGGTGGCCGCTGACGATCTCCAGCAGGACCATCCCGTAGCTGTAGACGTCGGACTTGGCCGTGATGGGCAGGTTGGCGAGCCACTCCGGCGCCAGGTACCCCCTGGTCCCCCGGACGCTGGTGAGCGTGCGGTGGCGGTGGTCCTTGGGGTTCACGAGCTTGGCGAGCCCGAAGTCGGAGACCTTGGCGTTGAAGTGCTCGTCGAGGAGGATGTTCTCGGGCTTGATGTCGCAGTGGACGATGCAGTCGCGGCACTCCTCGTGGAGGTAGGTGATGCCCCGCGCCGTGCCGACGGCGACGGCGAACCGCGTGGGCCACGGCATCTTACCCCCCGGCGCCGCGCCGAAGAGGAAGGCGTCCAGCGAGCCGTTCTTCATGAACTCGTAGACGAGCAGGCGGTGCCGGCCCTCGGAGCAGAAGCCGATGAGCCGGACGAGGTTGAGGTGGTGCGTGCTGCTGATGGTGGCCACCTCCATCCGGAACTGCTTCTCCCCCTGCTCGATCCCCTCCAGCTGCTTCACCGCCACCACCGTCCGGTTCGCCAGCACGCCGCGGTACACCGCGCCGAACCCGCCGGCGCCGAGCTTCTCCTTGAACCCCTTGGTCGACCGCTGGAGCTCGCGGAAGGAGAACTGCACCGGCGCGCCCGACGCGTACTCGAGCAGCGCGTACTGCGCCGACGCCGGACCGTACTTGGGGCTGTGCCGGCAGAACCACCACCAGAGAGCCCACTCAAAGAGCACCAGCGCGGACACGGCGCCGAGGACCACGACGGCGACGACCCAGGCGCGGACGCCGGGGCCGCCGCCGGATGAAGGTGTCCCGGCGCCCGGGGTCGGGTTGGCCTGCCCGGGGAAGCAGACCTTGACGAAGGACGTGCTCGGCAGCGCGGCCGACTGGTAGGCGCTCACGAAGTTGGAGACCTTGAGGTAGCAGAGGCCCGACCCGTCGGAGAGCGCCGTGGACGCCACGCAGGAGCCGCCGGAGAGGCAGTTGAGGCGGCAGGCGGTGATCCCGACGAAGAATTGCTCGGTGGTGATCTCCGGCGGGTAGGTGAGGAACTGGGTGTTGTCGAGCTGGAGCATGGTGGAGTTGCCGGGGCAGTTGGCGAGGTCCACCTTGCGCTTGCAGCCGTCGCGGGTGTTGGAGGGGTTGCTGAACTGGAAGTTGAGCGACGGGCAGCCGCACACCGGCGACGTGCCGTTGTAGCTGCACACGCCCATGTTGCCGCAGTAGCCGAACACCTGGCACTGGTCCGCCACCGCCGACCACTGCTCCGCCGCCGTGTTGCTGCCCCGCGCCGCGCTGTAGGCGCGGAAGTTGCCGTCGGAGTCGAGGCGCACGAAGCGCATCATGTCGCCGCTCTCGCCGTAGTTGCTGCTGTACGCCACGACGACGGGTGCCGTCAGCTGGCCGTCGGTGAGCGACACGATGCCGTTGGTCTGCATCGTGAGCGTCGGCGAGCTCAGCGTCTTGTTCCCCGTGAAGGTCGTGTTGTAGCCCTTGTTGAAGTAGGTGACGGTGTTGCCGCCGCTGGACCACTTGAGCGTGAGGTTGCCGGAGCTCTTGTCGACGGAGAAGACGTAGTTGCCGGAGGTGAGGTTCATCCCGGAGGTGAAGTTCTGCGACATGACCACCGTGTCCGTGGGGTGGTCGAACGACTGCCACAGGGTGGCCGTGGAGTTCTTGAGCACGAGGTTGCCGCTCTCCTGGACGGCCGCGGAGGAGACGCCCCGGCCGGCGGTGTTGGACGACCAGAGGACGGCCCCAGATCCGTTGACGAGCTGGAGGTCGCCGGTGGACGAGAGGCGGAGCGAGCCGCCCGAGTCAACGGCCGCGCCGGCGCCCGCGGACCAGACGGGGACGCCGCCGGCGTAGGTGATGGAGGCGACGAAGAGCGACGAGGAGTTGGCGGACGCCGTGAAGGAGAGCGTGAAGGTGTTGTTGGGCGACGTCCACGACGCCCCCGGCGAGAGGGTGGATCCCAGCGGCATGTCCGCGCCGTGGGACAGCAGCGGGAGGAGGAGCGCGAGGCAGCAGCAGAGGAGAGCGAGGTCGCCGCCGCGCTTCCCCCCCAAAGGCCGCATCTTTCCGGCGATTCGGGGTCAAGCTGGCTGGCTTTCTCGATGGCGATGGCGGACAGAGAGGCGGACAAGAAGCTAATCAAGGCAGCAAACCCCACCTCCCTCCCCCACGGGCCATGGCGTCTTCCCTTCTCCCCTGCAATCGGTTGGATATTTTAGCAATCCAGGCTGTGAATCTGGTCCCTGGTGGCACGAGGGGGGGGCGAGGAGGAGAAGATCAGGAAGAGGGGAGAGGAATTGGGGAGGCGACTAGGCGAGAGCGATACCAGGAGAGAGAGAGAGAGAGAGACGAAGAAGACTAGTAGTAGTAGTTAGTGCTGAGCCATGGAGGATTTAGAGCGATAGTGACAGTGACGCACATTGACTGGCTCCTCCTTGACGAAACTACCGTAGAAACAGCATGGAAAATGAATTGTTGCTGGGTCAAAATGTGGAATCAAACCAAATCAAATCAAATCTCCCTCCCAATTCTTCTTGTGCTAGTCTGCGCTGCAGCTTTAATTTGACAGACCATTAGGACATGCCTTTGTACCGGGATAAATTCAACAGTTCAAAATGGTAGCTCCAACATGTGGACAGACAATTGTTTCATGGCTGACTGTTCTTGTTGTATTTCGACCAAAAAGACACGCGAGACAAGTCCAAGTAACAAACAACAGGGGCGTCACTAACTTTTCCAATTTATCACTGATACGTACATTTGAGCACGCCCGCTCTTGTATGCGCGGACCAGGTCTCTGCTAATCTCTACGCAGCATTACGGTAGCAGCACGGTACGGTGAGAATTTAGTGGTGCAGTAGCATCTCTCTCGGATGGCATTGGCACTACCGACGGCCATGATGAGTCTTGACCAGGAGCAGTGCGAGTCTGGACTGGTTTTTGTGGCGGGTCAAGGTCAACATGGGCGGCTCACCCTTTGTCTGTTCCTTCCTTCCTCTGTTTTTTTTTTTTTTGCCTTCCGGAACAGAGGTCACCTCATCAGTACTAGTATTTTCCTTTTATGTTTTGTTGTTTTGTCTTCCCTTTCCTCAGTTGACTATCTATCTATGTATAACGAAATGTGGAGAGCAGGTGGCAGTTCACATGACACCCCTGGGAAACGGATTAATTACAGGAGCGTAATGGCAGGCCCATGTGCCGCCAAGTATTAGGATGGTCGTTGGAGAATTTTGTATCAAGTCTATATACTGTCTTCTTTCAATTTTTTTCTTTCTCTTGCGCGAGATAGTTCTGAACACATGTATTCTGCTAGTGTGGTGTTGAATTCAATATCATGAAACTCCGAGGCTGACATTGGGCAGATTTCTGTTTATTTTTTTTAAGAAAAGCTTCCGGCATTTATAGATAATGATAAGTGGTTACAACAACTGAATGCAACATGTATGTGTGATTGTACTCCTTCACCCCACTGTCATTTTCAATGGTATTGTTGCCAAAACATGTTGTCACTCTCTAATATTTCTCATGTATGGTAGCAAAAGAAGGGACAACTGCACAAGCGACTGTCTGCGCCCCGAGACGTTCGCTAGAGGCGTCGACGAATTCGACTTTTGTTGTTTTTTTTTCTCTTCGAATAAATACTAGGACTCTCTCTCACTCAACTCTGTTGTCAAAAATTTGTATTTTGGTGGACAAAAAACAGGGGCACGACCGACGAAGGAAGGAAGAGGGTCCAAAAGATCACGAAACAATCTCAGACTGGGCCACCAGCAAATCGGCGGGCTGTGTCTTTCGTCATAAACGGCCCACTGCGGCGTCCAAATAAAAAAAAAATTGGGCCCACGTGCAAACGGATCGAAATAAAAGAACAGTCAACTTAAGTATGGAATTAAGGGAGCAGTCAAAACCATGAACAACTGTTCACGTGTTCTCCATTTGAAGACTGTTGATGTTGACCACGAGTAAAAGGATGGCCTAACGATGGTCTATCAAAGATGCAAACAAGAATTGGGGGACTTGAAGACTTTGGCATTGTTGCAGGCGTTCCAGTGTTGGACCACCCCCCCCCCCTATCGCCATTCGCTAACTCTTGGCCATTTCCAGGAGACCCAGGAGCCTCGATCGCTATAAATCTCACCGTTTAATTTTGCGATGCCATGGCCATCGGTGAGTGGGTTTAATCTCGCAGCCTTTGATTACGCACCTTCTCTTCTCAGCCGTGATGATCGCTGAAAAGATGCCAGCTTTGCAGCGGCAGCCTCTTGTTGCTCTCCTCTGCTGCTTCGCGCTCCTCCTCCTCCTCCTCCTCCCGCTGCTCTGCCATGGCGCCGACATCCCGTTAGGATCGAGCCTCTCGCCGGGCACCTCGGCGTCGTGGTCGTCGCCCAACGACACATTCCGTCTCTCATTCACACCGTCCCCGGCCTCCCCGTCCCTCTTCGCCGCCGCCGTCACCTACGCCGGCGGCGGGGTCCCCGTCTGGTCCGCGGGCGCCGGCGCCGCCGTGGACTCGGGCGGCTCGCTCCGCCTCTCGTCCGCCGGCGACCTCCAGCTCGTCAACGGGTCAGGGGCCGTGCTCTGGTCGTCCATGACCGGCGGCCGGGGCGTCGCCGCCGCTGCCGTCGAGGAGAGCGGCAACCTCGTGCTCAAGAACTCCGAGCAGACCGCCCTGTGGCAGTCGTTCCACCACCCCACGGACACGGTGGTCATGTCGCAGAAATTCACCTCCCGGATGAACCTCACCTCCGGGCCCTACGTCTTCGCCGTCGACAAGAGCTCCGGCAACCTGACGCTCACGTGGACCAGCGGCGCCGCCAGCACCGTCACCTACTTCAACAGGGGCTACGACACGTCCTTCACGGGCCACGTGACGCTGAGCTCGCCCACGCTCACGATGCAGAGCAACGGCATCGTGTCGCTCACCGGCGGCCAGCTGCCGTCGTCGGCACCCGCCGTCGTGGTGGCGTACAGCAGCAACTACGGCGAGAGCGGCGACATGCTGCGGTTCCTGCGCCTCGACGCCGACGGCAACCTCCGCGCCTACAGCGCGGCGCGGGGCAGCAACGCGGCGACGGAGCAGTGGTCAGCGGTGGCGGACCAGTGCCAGGTGTTCGGCTACTGCGGCAACATGGGCGTGTGCAGCTACAACGGCACGTCGCCGGTGTGCGGCTGCCCGTCGGAGAACTTCCGGCTCAGCAACCCCTCCAACCCGCGCGACGGGTGCAGGCGCAAGGTGGCCCTCGAGAACTGCCCCGGCAACACCACCATGCTCCAGCTCGACAACACGCAGTTCCTCACCTACCCGCCGGAGGTCATCGTCGAGCAGTTCTTCGTCGGGATCACGGCCTGCCGCCTCAATTGCCTCTCTGGCAGCTCCTGCGTGGCGGCGACGGCGCTCTCTGACGGGTCGGGCCTTTGCTGGCTCAAGGTCTCCAGCTTCGTTGGCGGCTACCGGTCGCCCGCGCTGCCGAGCACGTCCTTCGTCAAGGTCTGCTTCCCCGGGTTGCCCAACCCGCCACCATCGCTGTGAGCTGCTTCGACTCATGTAAAAAAGCACCGGTATATATATAAATAACGGGACGCTGTGAGTGTTTTCGGGAATGATTAATAGGAAAAAAATATTTGTCGCTATTGATATTTTTTCCACTTTGACTATTCATGTTTTTCAAAAAAATTATTGTAAACATGTAATATGGTAAGTCAAGCTTAAAATACATACAACATTAATACATATAGCAAACAAAATAAATTGTGGCTTGTACAATTTTTTGAATAAGACAAATGGTCAAAGTTGCAGAAAAAAGTCAATGGCGATAAGTATTTTGAAACGGGAAATGTAATGAGATCTATAAGAGATCTATCGTTGTACCACGAAAAATTAAGAGTCTTTTACCCGTATGCCATTAAAAAAGTTGGTCGTTACTCGTATGCCATGAAAAAGTTTGTCGATACTCGTGTGCCATCACCCGAACTTCCTTTTACCTCTCGTGCCATTCCGTCCACTTTCGAGCTAACGGTGTCAAACCGAGGCGTGAAATGACCATTTTGCCCCCCGTGGGCCCCACCAATCTCCTTCCTCCTCCCTTCTTCTTCTTCCCTTTCTCCTTCCCCTCCGGCCGCCGGCCATCCTCCCAACTCGCCCGCCCCCACCTCCTCCTCTCCTCTCCTCTCGCGCCGACCCCTTCCCAACTCACCGCGCGCTCCGCCGCCGGCCGGGGCGATGTCCTAGCCGCCCATCCCGCGCGCGCCCCCGGCGGCCGGGGTCGAGCTCGCTCGCCGGCCGAGCTCCCTCGCCGCGGCGGTCGGGGCGAGCCCCCTCGCGCGCGCCCACGCCGGCCGGGGGCGAGCTCGCCCGCGCGCCCGCGGCGGCCGGCCGAGCTCCCTCGCCCCGCGGCGGTCGGGGCGAGCCCCCGCGCGCGCCCACGCCGGCCGGGGGCGAGCTCGCCCGCGCGCCCGCGGCGGCCGGCCGAGCTCCCCCGCGCGCCCGCGGCGGCCGGGGTTGAGCTCGCCCGCGCGCGCGCGCGCCGAGGTTAGGGACGAGCTTGACGACGCGCGGAGGAGGAGGGTGGGGCCGCCGGAGTTGTGTGGATGGGCGCGGCCGGAGGAGGAAGAAAGGAGAAAGGGAGGAGGAAGGAGGTTGGTGGGGCCCACGGGGGCAAAATGGTCATTTCACGCCTCGGTTTGACACCGTTAGCTCGTAAAATGGACGGAATGGCATAGAGGTAAAAGAAAGTTCGGTGATGGCACACGGTATCGACAAACTTTTTCATGGCATACGGTAACGACCAACTTTTTTAATGGCATACGAGTAAAAGACTCGAAAATTAAAGTGGGGTCAGTGACACCCGTTTTTTTATTTGCACCGTTGTTAAAAAAGATGTTGCACGCAAAAAGATGAAACGATTAATCACCCTCTCACAAGAACCCCACCTGTCAGTCCGGGACCACCCAAAAATGGACGACGAAGACCGCGATGACGAAAAAAACCACGATGCAAAATGTTTCTGCCGTTTCCTCACTAACGAACGCGTCGGGACACGGTGGCAGGTGGCGTCCCTCTTTCCAGTTTTTCCAGCTGCACCGAGAGACCGTAAAGACGACGGAATCGTTCAGTTCGGTTGCGGCAACGCCACATTCAGCGCAATACGGATCGCCTCCCGTCGGCGCCTGCCACCAACCACCACCCATTCGCGCGGATGCTCGGAACGGAAGGCAAGAGAAGGAGGGAAGCAGATGTCGACGCTGGCGTGGGGTAGGTGAAGCGCGCCGGAGCGTGGATCCGCCGGAACTCGTGACGCCGGGTCTCGCACCGCCCGCACCGTACGTGCGAGCACAACCGGAGCTCCGCGCCGTCGCCGTCTCTGTCGCCGGTACCTTCGGGCTTCTTCCAGCCTGGCCTCTGCGCTGCTACCCCGTGTCGTGCCTAGAGGAGAGGGAGAGGAGGTGGGCCACGGCGTGCTGGAGCGGAGGAGAGGGGTGGATGTGACAACCCGCCTAGGAAAATACCGTACTATCGCCTAAACCAATCCACTTTGGTCATTAAGCGATAATAAAGTATCATCCTGTCGTTAGTTGCCGGGTTAACGCCCGGTAAATCACTTGAATAGCAACAAGGATCGAAATATATGCATTAAAACTCACTCGAAGGCGAGTCCAGAGATACAACAACATTAATATCCAAATTGTGCCCCGAAGGGTTTAATTATTACAAACCACGGCAGCGAAGACACCACGGGAGGCCGTCCATGATGCTTTCAATCGTCGTCCTCCACCCACTCCAGCTCCCAGCCGGGCGGGATCTCTCCGGGCCACACATCACCGAAAGCATTACCTGGATCAACATATTATAGCAAGGCTGAGATACTAATACTCAGCAAGTCTTACCCGTCGGTGATAACTACTTCACCAATTCTAGACATGAGAGGCTTTATGGACATTGGGTTGCTTTTGCTAAAAAGTAACAAAGAGTATGTCCTTACTTTCAAGATTTTAGCACAAGTTCTAGCGGGTTTAATCTTTACTACATTAGCCAACTAGTACAGGCAAAGTTGTACATACAATTAATCAAGCATAGTATTCTTCAACTTTCATCATTAGGGATCTCATGACTAGTGGAGTAAGTAGTCTCAAATAACGGTGAGAGGCCAAAAATCGATTGATTTAAACCTTGCAAGGTGGATCTAAACACACGGTAGGCTGCCCCCGAAAGGACAACTTTCCCAGGCCGTTCCAAAAATCCTCGGGTCGGGATGAAAGGCCACAGTCTTTGGTGAGGGCTACCCGCATACCCCGCGAGATAGCCGGAGTCACCATACACCACCGGTAGCTAGCTGTGAGACAATCCCCAAGAGTAGTGACAGTTCCATCCCTAGCCGTCTCATTAAGGTACTAGGCTTACCGGTCACATTCCCGACAAATGTTTAGTACGTTCAAACACTTAACCCACATAACCACTGGACCGGAGCCCAAATCCCATGCTCTTACCACATGAGCAATTCATTTAAGGATATATTGTGATTCCTATCTAGAAACCTATTCTCGTGAGTGAGGTCCTCACCCGACTTGTAACGATCCGTAGCTTAGCGACTATCGACCTATCATACTAGTAAGGACAAAGGTACCAATGGATCATGCATCTAGGGTTTCATCCAACTCCTGAACGTAAATGCACAATCATTCATAGATAATTGAATAAAGAATTTGAAAACTCGGGTTAGATGCACGGAGCTTGCCTTCGTCGGCTAGGTTAGCCCGGGCACCCTCGGTGTCGAGCACTTCCACGTCTTGCGGCGAAGCTTCCGCTCCTCCTTCCTCGGTTTCGGGACAAGCGAGTAATCACCGTCCGGAAGATCTACATGGAATGCAATGCAAGTTCGGTGATGTGATAGTTTGTTATCTTATCCAACTCTGGTTAGTCATATTCACCTTAACAATCATCTAGATAGCGTTTCTCTTTTAGGAAGGTTATTAGTTGTACATGGGTTATTCTTTTATTGTACATTTGAATAAAGGTTTTTATTGTACTTGTTATCTCAGGTGAATGTTTGGTCCTGTTCGTTGCACAAGCAAGGTATGAGCAATATTTTTATTCATGAATTAATTTCTTATCAGTAAGGATATTTAATTATCTTTTAATTAAATTAGGTAATACTTTCAAAAAGGAAAAGAAATTAATTAGGGGCTTTCCTTTATTTAATTTCTCTTTAATATTAAAAGAGCTTTTAAGCTTTTTATTAAGCCATTAAATTACCAAAAATTAAAGAAGTGTTTCTTAAGCATATTAGCACCTATATTAGTCCATTGGACCCACATGTGATGCTTGGAAGCTAGGAAACTAAATATTATAGAAAATATCAAAGACTAGCTAGTGCTTCCAATTAAAAGCATACAAAAATAAATAAGTCTCAAAATGATCCAAACTTTCTCATGCATGCTCTTTGATCCTAAACAAGCCTAAGGAACCAGCATGTTCACATAGAAGCTCTACTGATCTTACTTCATTAATTGACAAAGGAAAACATGCACAAATTAAGAATAAATATTTCTGGTAAGACAAAAATCATGATTAATTCACAAGAGATGTGTTTTGACATAACAAGACAGTGTGCACAAGTTGGGCAAGAAAACATAAATATATTTAGCTAGACAAATCACTTATGCAGATCCTACAGAAATGGGAAAACATTTTTATAAAAAGACTTACAACATAACTTTGTGCAAATTTTGGCACAGGAGCTAGTCATGACAACACACACAATATATCCAAAAATTAGCTACAGAGGATGTATAGATTTTGTGATATTGCAGATCTAGGAGTTTCACATTTCTATTTTTCATGCAAAAAGTAATAGGAATTAGCTCAGGTAAGAATAACAAAAGTTGTGGGATATTTCGCTACGAATCCAACAAAATTAGTTTTGCAGTTTTCTGATTTTTCTACGATTTTATAAGCAATTTACAAGAAACAGCCAAAGCACTTTTACTATTTGAGTTACCAATTGCAGGGAGGCCCTCGGAAAGAAATGTTGCTTTGCAATGTGGCCCCTGGGCCGCGGGCAGCGGCGGTCCGGCGGCAATTCCGGCCGGGGATCGCCGGATTCCGGCCGGGGGGGGTGGGGGAGTGAACTAGGGGCTACTAGGGTCCGGTTTGGGGGCTCGATGGTGGGCTAGGGGTTGCTGGAGGGCGGGCACTCCGGCGGTCAGTAGTGGTGACCGCCGCGGCTGCCTGTTCCGCTGAGGGGCAGGCTCGGTCGGTCTGGTGAACAGGGCGGAGAGCTATGGTAGGGGCAGGGGAGGTGGAGGAACGTTGTTTGGTCCTCGCGGCCGGCCTGGAAACGGGAGCTCACCGCGGCTGGCCGCGATGGCGCCGACGGGCGGCTCGGTTGGCCGGCCGGGGGGGTCCGCGCGTCGCGGGAGAAGCGGCGGCCGCCTTATAGAGGGGCTCTCCGACTCAAGCAAGGGAAGGACGAGAGGGAGGCGCACGGGCGGGGCCGCACGCGGCGGCGGGCGGGCGGGCGCGCCGCGTCCCGCCGGCGTGCGCCGCGCTAGGGACGCGCGCACGGGCGGCGCGGGTGTCGGGGACAGCCCTAGGGGTCCCCTTAAGCAACGGGGAAACCCTCACTTAAATCCCGGCGTCGAAACACGCTAAGCCTAACCATGCAGGTAACTAACCGTGCAGGACATGGCCTACGCGGCGGGACTCCGGCGGCCCACCAAGACGGCCCGCTTAGAAGACCCCTCGAGCAGGCTCCGCCTCGCTCGAGGGCGCGCTCCTCCTCGAGCGGGCTCCGTCCCGTTCGAGGGGCAACTCTTCCCTCGAGCGGTCCCGCCCCGCTCGAGGGCTCGCTCCCCCTCGAGCGGGGACTCGTCTCGCTCGAGGGTTTGCTCCGCCCTCGGCCGGGGCCCGCCACGCTCACGGCGCCCCGCACGCGTGCGCCGGTCCCGTACACGGGCATTTAACGCCACGACGCCGCAGGACGTCGCCATCATGCGCCGGGGGCTCGCACCCGGTGCCGCCGCACCAACTCCCCGGGGAGAAGCCCATCCCCGCCACCGTGGAGATGGACCGTGCGGTACGGCCGGTGTCGGTCCCGTGACACCGCACGCCCACTACAAGTACGGCTAACGCGCCCGACCCTCGAAGGGGCCGGCGCACCCCTCGATTTCACTTTCCCGTGACCCTACGGAGTTAGGTGGGAGGCGCTAGGCCGGGTGGATGGCCATCCCGGTCACCGCAACGGCGCGGCCGCCGTACCCACGCGTGCGAGAGCACGCCCCGGCACCGCGTGCGCACGCCGGGCGGCGGCGTAGCAACCACTCCGCTACCGCGGAGCGCGTTGGGAAGGAACGCCGTTCGCTCGCTCCCGTGCCCCGTACCGCCCATCATCGGCACCTCCCCTCGAAGCCTATCGGAGGACGCCACCGACATCCGCCGCCCTCCTACCCTCGAACCGCCACCGTTCGGGTACGGGGTAGGCCATCATGGCCGGATCGCGGCGAAGATCGTCCGGACGGCCGCCCGCTCTACGGCGTAGCACGACGTGCACCCCCACGTAGGCCGGATAGCGCGGCGTGCATGTAACTCGCCGCCCCCTTGGCCTATAAAAGGGGAAGCGAGCCCCCGCCCGCGCGGGGGGGGGGGGGGACAAACTCGGTTCAACACAACACACCGTGCACTCACTCTTTTATTCTCCCACAACATCTTCGACCACTCCACCGGGGACTTGGAAGCCACACTTCCTCTCCCGCCTTGCTTGTACTTGCCCCACTACAAGCACCCCCGGCCAGAGCAATATAGTGCCACGAGCACGCCCCTGTCGGGACGTACGGCCCCCTCGGCGGAACCGGGATAAAACCTTGTGTCATTTGTTGCTTGGCATCGACCATTGAGGGATAGACCTAGGCGCTATCTCTCGGTTAGTGTCGGGACCATATTCCGCACCGACGCCTTGGCGCCCACCGTGGGGCAAACGAGCGCCTAAGGTCATTTCACCAACTCGCTCCATGGTGATTCGCACCGAGTATCGTGCTACGCGCTACAACATGGGTAGCTCGGACCCCCCTCCCGGCCGGGTTCGAGATCCGCTTCGGAGATCCGAATTTTCGGGCCACGGGGAACGGCTATCGATGCGCCTCACTAACCGTGAGGAACTCCGCGCGCGGGCGTCGGCGCCGGGTCCGCTCGGACCCCCGCCACGCGCACGACACGGCGCGGACGCCCGCCGGCACGGATGCGCGGGGTCCGTCGACGCCGCGACGCCGCCGTCGCTCCGGGCTACGTTCGCGCCGGGCGCGGTCCGAGCGGCGGCGGGGCGAGCGTGCCGCCTCCCAACGCGGTGCGCCCACCGTCACGACCGCCGCCACCACCCCGGCGGGACCGCGCGCGGTCTCCGGACCGCGCATTCCCATCGGGGCCGCGTGGCGCCACGACGGCCCATAACGCCAACGTGAACACGACGATGCGCCGGGTTCCACCCGGCCGCCACGTCTTCGTCGCCGGGGACCCCGCACCTCGGCGGCGGACGAGTCGTCCCCCGGGCTCCGTCGACACGATGCCACCCGCCAACCGCCACGGGTATGCGGAGTGGGACTTCTCCCGGCGTGCGGGACCCCGAGTCACGTTCGGGCGCTTCCTCGACGCCACGGACTACCGGTTTGGGCGCTCCGACGACTCCCGGCACCGGGAGCTACGACCCCACGCGGGAGTGTTGCGCCGTCATCACCAACGACCCGGCTAACGCCGCCGGTGCGGCGCGCCGGGAGACGGGGAAGTCACGCCCCGCCCCGGCGGTCGCTACGCGCCCGGCCGCGGGGCCAAGCGCTCTGGCCGGGGCCGACGTCGACGCACAGTGGCCCAAGCCCGCGAGCTCGAGGCCAAGCCGGCGGAAGAGTACGGACGGTGCGGCTACTCCGCGCCTCAATGGCGGGGGAGGCCTCCGCACGCGGCGAACGCGCGCGGGGAGCCGGGCCGACAGTCCGTGACCGCATCAACCCCGCCCCCAACGTCAACAACGCGGACACTCCCGCCGCGGGCGAGCCGAGCTCGTCGCCGCCGCGACGTTGCCGCGCGCCATGCCGCACCCTCGACCCCCGAGGCTCGAGACATGCACCGCGAGGTGCAAACCCTCATCGAGCAAGCGGCCGTCCGGCGGGCCGAGAGCTCGGCCTCACGCATCCGCCAACGGGGGGATGCGCGGGGGTGACGATCCCGCACCGGGAGGCGAACCCTCGGTGCACGTGGGTCAACTCCGCCGACCAAGGACGCACGCCGCCAAGGAGCGGATCCTTGACGCGCGCGCGGCGCCGGATGGCGACGCCCGCAACATCATCAACGCCGGGCGCACCGGCAAGGCGGACGCACGAGCGGCCGGGGGGCTACCACCCTCGAAGGGGTGGACGCTACGACGGCGGCGGCGAGGACCGCTCCCCAACGCCGGAGCCCCCGGCACCCGTGTGTTCGGCGGGGAGATCCGCACGGCGGCGTTCCCCCCCGCGCTTCCGTCGGCCCTCGACGATCGTCAAATACAACGGGGAGACGGACCCCCGCGTCCGGCTCAACGATTATCGCCTAGCCCGCCACCGGGCGGGGCCACTAGCGACGAAGTGATCATCCGCAACTTGCCCCCGCATCCGGGCGACGCCGCCCGGACATGGCTCGAGCACTTGCCCGCCGGCCCGGATCCATACCCGGGACGATCTAGTCCACACGTTCGTGGGCAACTTCCGGGGCACGTACGTGCGCCACGGGAACTCCCGGGACTCGCGCTCCCGCACGCGAAGCCCGGCGAATCGCCGCGGGACTTCATACGGCGCTTCTCCAAGCGCCGCACGGAGCTCCCCGGCGTGGCACGGTCCGAGATCGTGCACGCGTTCCTCGAGGGCACCACGTGCGGGACCTCGTGCGGGAGCCGGGACGCGGCCCCGCCCGCGGACTCAAACGAGCCGTTCGACATCGCTACCGGCTTCGCCTCCGGAGAGAAGGCCGTGGGGGCGATCTTCGACGGCAAAAAGGGCAAGCGCTCCGAGGACACGCCCGCGGAGGGCGCGGGTCCAAGGAGCCGCACCGCAACGACAAGCGGGGCAAGAAGGGGGAAGAAGCCGCGCCGCGAGGCGCGCGAGCGGGGCGCAACGGCGGCAACGCCGAGGCCCTCGGCCGTCGACCCGGCTCGACGGGGCCCTCGACCGGCTCCTCGAGGCCCGGGGGTGTTTGACGACATGATGAAGAAGCCATGCCCCTACCACAAGACTCCCGTGAACCATACTCTTGAGCAGTGCGACATGCTCAAGAAATTCTACGGCCGTGCCGCCGCGAAGGAGGCAGAAGCCAAGAAAGACGGGGGCGATGGCGACGCCGGCGGCTTCCCCGCCGTCGAAAATGTGTTCCTCATCTTTGGGGGACCTACCGTCGACATGTCGACCGGCGGCCGCAAGAAGGAGCGGCACGAAGTCCTCGCCGCGAGAGAGGGGCGCCTCCGGCCTTCCTCAACTGGTCGAAGGATGCCATCACCTTTAGCCGGGACGACCACCCAAACCGCATCCCGAACCCGGGCCAGTACCGCCGGTGGTCGATCCCATCATTGGGAACGCCCGGTTTTCGAAGGTCCTTATGGACGGAGGCAGTAGCCTCAATATCCTCTTTGCGCATACTTTGCGCCCCGATGGGGATCGGGGCCGGACCGGCTGCGGCCCAGCACGAAGCCGTTTCACGGCATCGCGCCCGGCAAGCAGGTTCAACCACTCGGGCAGATCGATCTGCCGGTCTGGTTTGGGACCCCCAAGAATTTCCGCAAGGAAACCCTCACCTTCGAGGTGGTGGGGTTCAAAGGGGCCTACCATGCCATACTTGGGCGACCATGCTATGCCAAATTCATGGCGGTCCCCAACTACACGTACCTGAAGATGAAGATGTCGGGTCCTAACGGCGTCATCACCGTCGGGTCGTCTATCGAGCACGCATTCGACTGCGACGTCGAGTGCGTGGAACATGCGGAGGCACTAGCGGCCGGATGAAGCGCCGGTCAACACGCCGGAGAGGATGGTCAACGAGGACCTCAACTCCGCGGCCAAGCACGTTGGCACCTTCGAGGCCGCCGAACAGACCAAAGGGGTCCCCCTCGACCCGTCGGCCCCCGAGGGCAAGGCGTTGAGGGTCAGCTCGACCCTCGACCCGAAATAGGAAGCGGTGCTCGTCGACTTCCTCCGCGTCAACGCCGACGTCTTCGCGTGGAGCCCCTCGGACATGCCAGGCATCCCGAGGGAGGTCGCCGAGCACTCCCTTGATATCTCGCCAAACGCCCGCGCCGTGCGGCGGCGGGCCGCGCCGCTTCGACGAAGAGCGGCGACGGGCGATCGGAGCGGAGGCCGCGGAAGCTCCCTCGAGGCGGATTCATCAAGGAAGTGTTCCACCCTACGTGGCTAGCCAATCCTGTGCTTGTAAAGAAGAAAAATGGGAAGTGGAGGATGTGTGTAGACTATACGAGTCTTAATAAAGCATGTCCAAAAGTTCCTTTTCCTTTGCCACGCATAGATCAAATCGTTGATTCAACGGTACGGGTGCGAACTGCTCTGTTTCCTTGATGCCTATTCGGGATATCACCAAATAAAAATGAAGGAGTCCGACCAGCTCGCGACTTCGTTCATCACACCGTTCGGGACGTTCGTTACGTCACGATGCCTTTTGGCCTCGAAACGCGGGCGCAACATATCGGCGCCGCATGCGGCACGTTTTTGGGGATCACATCGGGCGGACGGTCGAAGCCTACGTAGACGACATCGTCGTCAAGGCCGAGAAGGCGGACGACCCCGTCGGCCGCCGACCTTGGCGTCGTGTTCGGTGCCTACGGGCCAACGGGGTCAAGCTAAACCCCGAAAAATGTGTCTTTGGAGTGCCACGGGGCATGCTCCTAGGATACATCGTCTCCCGGCGGGGAATCGAGGCCAATCTGAAAAGGTTGCGGCCCTCGAGCGAATGGGCCCGATCCGGGACCTCAAAGGGGTGCGAGAAGGTGTTAGGGTGCCTCGCCGCCTTGAGCCGCTTCATCTCGAGGCTCGGTGAGAAGGGCACCGCCCCTCTACCGGCTGCTCAAGAAGCACGAGCGCTTGTTGGACCGCCGAGGCCCGGGACGTGCTCGACAAGCCGAAGGCATCTCCGACGCACGCTCCAATCCTCACGCCGCCGCGGGACGGCGAACCCCTGCGGCTCTACGTGGCCGCAACCACCCAGGTGGTCAGCGCCGTGATCGTCGTGGAGCGCATGGAGGAAGGGCACGCCTTGCCCGTGCAGAGGCCAGTCTACTACATCAGCGAAGTCCTGTCGGACACGAAGGCGCGCTACCCCCGTGTCCGAAGGCTGGCGTACGCGGTGGTCCTTGCGCGGCGCAAACTCCGCCACTACTTCGAGGCCCACCCGATCACGGTGGTCTCCTCCTTCCCGCTAGGAGAGATCATTCGCAACCCCGACGACGCGGCGAGCGGGGATTGCCAAATGGTCCGTGGAGCCGATGGGCGAGACGCTTGCCTACGCCCGCGCAAGGCCATCAAATCGCAAATCCTAGGCGATTTCGTCGCCGAGTGGACGGACACGCAGGCCGCCGCCCCCTCGGATTCAAGCAGAGTGCTGGACTCTGTTCTTCGACGGCTCGGTGATGAAGACGGGAGCGGGGAGCGGGCACTGCTCTTCGTGTCACCCCTCGGAGAGCACATGCGCTACGCAGTGCGCCTCCACTTCCCCGCATCCAACAATGTGGCGAATACGAGGCCCTCCTCTGCGGCCTCAAAATCGCCATTGAGTTGGGCGTCAAGCGCCTCGACGTGCGAGGGGACTCGCAGCTCGTGATCGATCAAGTCATGAAGAACGCGAGCCGCCACGACGACAAGATGGAGGCCTACTGTAAAGCCGTGCGGGCCCTCGAAGACAAGTTCTACGGCATCGAGCTTAATCATGTACCCCGCCGGTACAACGAGGAAGCAGACGAGCTGGTGAAGATCGCGTCCGGGCGGATCACCGTTCCCCCGAATGTTTTCACGCGCGACATCGCGCAGCCCTCGGTCGCCCTCGAGCCCTACCCCTCGAGCGACGGTGGACCCTCGGGGGCTCCCTCGAATCCAGCGGGTGCGGAACCCATGGATGAGGACCCCTCGAACGAGGCGTACGTGCTCTCCCTTCTCGAGGGGTACGGCTCCGTCGAGGTCGATGCGATGGACATAGAGACGGCTCCTGTCCAAGCGGATTGGCGGGAAAAATACATCGCCTGGATCGATCGAGGGGAACTCCCCGTGGACCGGGCCGCGGCTAGGCGCATCGCCAGGATGGCCAAGTCATTTACCCTCGTCGACGGCGAGCTGTACAAGCGCGCCGCCTCTGGCATACTCCAACGGTGTATACCCATTCCCGAGGGGCGGGAGCTCCTACGGGACATCCACGAAGGGGTCCGTGGCCACCACGGCGCGCCGCGCGCCCTCGTCGGCAACGCGTTCCGCCGGGGCTTCTATTGGCCTACCGCGGTCGCGGATGCCAACGAAGTCGTACGCACCGCGAAGGGTGCCGATTCTACGCCCGCAAATCCAACCCCGCCCGCTCACGCCACCGCAAACCATCCCCGTCACATGGTCGTTCGCCGTGTGGGGGCTGGACATCGTCGGGCCCCTGCGGAAGGCGCCGGGGGGCTTCACCCACCGCTAGTCGCAATCGACAAATTCTCCAAGTGGGTGGAGGTGCGCCCCATCACGAATTTAAGGGCTGAGCAGGCAGTCACGTTCTTCACCGACATCGTCTACCGCTTTGGAGTGCCAAACTCCATCATCACGACAACGGGTCCCGAGTTCACGGGCGGAAGTTCTTGGAGTTCCGTGATAAGTTCCACATCCGCGTGGATTGGGCAGGCGTGGCACACCCACGGACCAACGGCCAAGTAGAGCGTGCCAACGGCATGATCCTACGGGGCCTCAAGCCCCGAACTTTTGACCGGCTCAACAAATGCGGGGCGAAAATGGCTCCAAGAACTACCGGCGGTCGTGTGGAGCCTAAGGACAACCCCAAGCGAGCCACGGGTTCACCCCATTTTTTCTAGTCCATGGCGCGGAGGCCGTCCTCCCCACGGATTTAGAATACGGGTCGCCCAAGGTTCGAGGCTACGACGAGGATGCTAACCAGCGAGCCCGCGAGGACTCGCCTGGACCAGCTAGACGAAGTACGCCTCATGGCGTTGATGCACTCCGCAAGGTATCAACAGTCCCTACGACGTTACCAAGCACGCAAGATACGTCGGAGGGATTTCAACGAAGGGGATCTGGTCCTAAGGCTACGCCAAGACAACCGAGGACGCCACAAGCTATCGCCCCCATGGGAGGGACCCTACGTCGTGGTGAAGGTGCTCAAGCCGGGCACGTACAAGCTGGCCAACGAGGACGGCGAAGAACTCACCAACGCTTGGAACATCCGGCGGCTACGTCGCTTCTACCCTTAGCTAGGATTTTTCCGAGTATTTTTGTTGTAAAAACACATGGCCAACACCCCAGTTGGTGTCAACTATGTAAACACTCCAAGTCTAATAAAAGGGCAACTCGGCTTTCCCCTGAAACCCAAGTTACCCTCGGGGGCTACTGCGGGGGGCATCCCCCCCCCCAAAATGGTCCCATTTTTCGCGCAAAAGTAAAAAACAACTCACACGCGCTAAGTTTGTTTCCTACTTCAACCTCGAGCCACGATTCGAACAGGGCGCAGGTGGCACAGCGGAAGGAGCGTGCGAGCCAGAGATAGCCTACGCCGCGTGGCTATGGCCCTTCTCTCTCGCCTCCAACCCAGCGGGCCCCCTGCGAAAATCGAACTCCCCTAACTAGAATCTACTCAGGAAGAAGGAGAAACAAAAAAGCGTGATAAACAAACGATTTCATTTACATCAGATGCCCATGTTCATGAAACGACTTGTTTATTTACAAAAGGCCACGAGGCCAGAGTACTGATACACATAAAAAACGGGCCTAGCGCCCAGACTGCTTTCAGGCGGGAGGAGCAGCAGCGTCCGCGACGTCGGGGAAGAGGAACTCCTCGAAGGCCTCGGCGAGCAACCCGGCGGCATCAGCAGCGAGCGCATCCATACGCTCCATGGCCACCTCGTCCTCGACGCCCTCGGGTACGACGTAGCCTTCCGCCAGCGCCTCGAAGTTTACCTCGTAGTGGGACCGCACCACTCCGAGGGCCTTCTGGACGCCTAGGTGCAACGCCGGCGCATCCGCTCCGTGACGTGGCCGCCGAGGGCGCGCGGACGGCCGGCTAGCGAGCCGCCCGGCCCGGGCCTCGCCCTCCTCAACGACACGGCGGTCTCGAGGGCCGCATCGCGCGGCTCCCCGCGGCCTCTGCTCGGAGGAGTTGTAGGAGGCTGCGAGCCTCGGCCCGCCCGGCGGCCGTGCCCCGGGCGGTGCGCAAGCCCGGAATCGACGAGACGAAAAGAAATCGAAAGTGGGAAGCGGACCCTCTAAAGCAAAAACCAACAAGCGAGTCAAACGCAGTGGCTCACCCTCGACTTGCTTCCTCTCCAAATCGAAGTCGCGGCGCGCGGACTCGATCGCCAACTCGAGGCGCTGGACGGTTTCGCCTTGCTCGCGGAGGGCCAGCTCCTGGTTGGCGTGACTGATGCTGAGCGCAAGCGCCTCGTCCTCAACCTCGGAGAATGCGGCGTTCCGCTCCTCCAGCGACTTCTCCGCCGCCTCGCGAGCGACGCGCTCCCGCTCCAGCGCCGTCCGGGCGTCGCCAAGGGCGGCCTCGCTCTGCCGGAGCCGCCCCTCGGCCCCCCGGCGGGCGATGCGCTCTCGCCGCAGCGCTCCTCGGCGGCGACGAGGGCCGCGGCCTTGGCGTCCAGGGCGGCCCTCGGATCGTCGGCCTCCTTGGCGCGCTGCTCCAACCCGCGCGCCCGCTCCTCGGCCGGCGTTGTTGCGCTGCGCCCCCTCGAGCGACGTGCGGAGCTCCCGGGCTTCGGCGCGCGGCGGTGGCCACCCCCCGCCTCCCGGTTGGCGGCCCGGCGTCCGCGTCTTCTCCGGATCCGCGCGCGCGTTCCACGGCGCCTCGTCGCGATCGAAGAGGGCTGCCGGGACCCGCTCGAGGCTCGAGCGACGCGCCGCGTCTGCCCCTCGAGCTCTCGGGGAGCTCGTCGGGCCAGGCCGGGGCCCGTACGCCAACCGGCTCTCCGGCGTCCTAAGAGCGTACCGCAAGCGCGTCGAAAGCGCCGCATTGCTCCCGGAGCCGCTGGGCTTCGGCGTTCACCCCCGTCGAACGCGTCGTATTTGTCGTGGGCGCGGCGCTCGAGCTCCTGGCATCCACACGTCAAATCCCGTAAGCGCCAAGACTTGAATGCAACATACGAAAACGAAAAGGGAAGAGGGACGAGCAACCATGGCTCACCTGGAAGACGAGCCAGGCGGGCCGCCGTGGACTTGCAGCGCCTCGTTCAACGCGCGGTTGAGCGTGGCGCCGTGGTTCCGGAGCTCGCCCCAGAGCTCCTGCTCCCCCCGGGCGTCAGCAAACGCCGGGGGATCATCGGCGGCCCCCTCCACCCCGGGCGGGGCGGCCGGCGTGGGAGGACGAGGCCTCGGCACCATGTCCTCGGCCCCCCACCACCATGTGACCCTCGTGCCGCCTCACGAGGGCCCCCTCCCCGGGGCTCGGGGGAGTTCGCGGGCCGGGCCCGGCCCACCGATTCCACCCGGCGGCGGGGAGTCATCCGAGAGCTCCACCACCTCCGCCCGCAAATCGCCGGCGGCGCGGCCGCTTGCGCCGCCTCCGCCGGCACCTCCACCGCGCCTCCGCGGCCACGGGCGCCCGTTGTGCCGCCGTGGCCGCCACCTCCCGGCCGTACCGCCACATCCGCGGCGCTCCCGCGAGTTGCGCCCGCTCCACCTCCTCCGCAATGGCGCCCACCGCGGCCGCACCTCCACCGTCGCCGCCGCCGCGGCCCGCGTCTCCGTGACGACCGACGCCGGCCGGTCCCCCCGGCGGCCTCCCGGCCGCGCCGCGGCGGGCCGATGTGCCCGGCCGGGCGCCTCGAGGCCCCGCCCGGTCTTGCGAGCTCGCGCCCGCCGCCGTACTTGTCCCCGGCGCGACCCCCTCGACGAGCGCCGCCGGTGGGGATCGATGCGTCCGTCCTCGGCACCTTGGCCGGTGCAAGAGGAGGAACGGTTGGCACCGCCCTACGCAGCACGAACGGAGGGTCGAGCACTTAGTCATCGACGAGCCAAACCAAACGAAGAAGGACGGGCTCCTTACCTCGCGAGAGGAAAAGGCCCGCTTCCTTTTCCTCGAGGCCTCGTGGACGAGGCCGGCGCGGCTGCCGCGCTCGCCGTAGCGCCTCACGACGGCGCCACCGCGCGCACGGGCACGCCCGCCCCCCATGCGCGGGCGCGCCCGATGCCGCACCTCCCAAAGGCGCCACCGTGCGCGGGGGCACGCTCGCCCGCGCGCGCACGCCCGCCGTCGCGCCCCGCCCGACGATGACGCCGCGCGCGCGGCGCGCTCCCCCCACGCGCGAGCACGCTTGACGCACGCCCGGGCGCGTGCGCCGCGCGTGCCTCCGCGCGCGCGCGCGCCACACCTCCGCGGCGCGTGCCGCCCATGATGACGATTGCTCGGCGGCGGGCGCCGGTGCGCCCGCCCCGTACAAAACCGCCCCCGACGCCGCGCGGGTTCCGGTGACGGGGCGCGAGGCCGCCACCGTCGGAGGGGCCCTCCCCCTCGCCCTCTCTTCCTCCTCGTCCTCGTCCGAAGACGAGGGCTCCTCAATATCCGGGGAGGAGAGCCCCGGCTCCTCGCGCCGCCGGCACTCCGCGGCCCGCCGGCCGCGGCGAGCTTGACGTCGCCTCGCGTGCTCCCTCTTGCGCGCCGCCCGCTCCCGGCCGCTCCCCGCCGCGCCGCCCGCCGAGCGCACGGGAGTCGGGGGGTGGGTGGAACGGACTTGGCGATGTTGAACTCCACCACCGCGCACAGAGCGACAATGGCGCATCGGGGAAGCGAGAAGCAAGACCAAGAACTAAAACAAAATCAGGAACCCAACTCACCCGCGGGCCCGTGGGGAGCATCTCAAGGTCCCATGGGGTCCGACCCGCAGGTGGCGGCGTCCGGGTGTCGACGGCGTTCCGCGCCCGGGTGAGCGCATACGGCCGCTCAAGGAGCGTCGGGAGCATCCGCGACCTCGCCAGGTCGACGGGGTTGGCCGCCTCCGTCATCTCGAAGATGCAGAGCGGCCTCTCCATCAGAGGCACGACCCGCCGGTGGTGGAGGAAGGCGAGGACGCCCATCGCGTTGAGCCCGTGCTTCGCCAGCCGCTGCAGGGCGGCGAGGACGGACTCTTGCCGCGCCCGTCGTTGGGCCGTAGACACCCCGTAGCCCCGGAGTCCGGCCTCTTCTTGAACACCCGCCGGTGTAGGGAGGAAGGCCGGGCTCGGCGTTGCGCGAGGTAGAACCATCCCCGCTCCCGGCCGGCGTTGTTCGTCGTCATGGTACAAGGGATGTAGACATCCTTGAATTGCCCCCGCAAGGCAAGCGACATCCCGCCGGCGCGCACCGCGCGTCGAGTCCTCGGCTCCGACGTGGGCCGCGTGATGAGCTCCCCGCGGAAAAGGTGAACCCGAGAGATCCCGGTTGACCGGGATCCCCGAGTACCCTTCGCGGACGCCCACGAACGTGGCCGCTCGCGAGATCGCGTTGGGGGCGAAGTTGTGCAACTCCACCCCGTAGTAGTAGCACATCGCCCGCATGAAGGTGCTCCGCCGGCGCGTTGAAGCCACGCTCGTGGTAGCGGAGGAAGCTCACCACGTAGCCCTCCGGCGGGTTGGGCTCGTGGTGCGCCGCCGGCGGACGATCCACTCCGCCGGGCGCCCTTCTTCGTTAGCCGCCAGCTGACCGGCGGCGACCAGCTCGCCAAGGGCGAGCCGGGTCACCGTCGACCTCTCCCAGGCGTACGGCTCCAGGATCCTAACGGGAAGCTGAGGTGGCGCCATGAAGAGGACGAAAGCGAGCAGAGGCGGAGGACAAGGAGCGGAGGAAAAAAGCTTTAACAGCGAGCCCGCGCGGTGGCAAGAGCAAGACGAAGGCGAAGGGGCGGGGGGCTGAAAACGGTGAGAAGCTAAGGTAAAAAAACCGCCGTCCCTTCCTCCCCGCAGTTTTATAGGCCGACGGCGAGCTCTCGGAGCGGACGCCCCGACTAGCATTAACTTGCGGGGAATCTTCCCATCGCGTCGACGGATGGGCCCCACCACGACCGCGGCGGCTATAACACCGCAGGCGGGTCATCATTGCGGCAAAGACCGGCGACAACCGAGGCAAAACCGTCACGTCCGCCCGCCACGCCGCCCACTACGCGCGCGCGCGCGCGCCGCAACGCCTAAAAAGACGCGCCCGCGCTGCAAACCCGCGGCCACGACCGCAAGGCACTTAAATGCCCGGGTCCCTTGCCAAGCAAGGAGAACCCTCGAGCGGGACGAACCCCCGGCTCGAAACAAAGGCGACCCTCGATGGGATATCAGCGTGAGAAGGCCGTCCGGGACCTGCTCGATGTAGAGCAGGCAACCGCGGGCACCCATGCCACGTGAAACCCTCGAGCGGCATGACCCTTGGCTCAAAATGACGTCAACCCTCGATGGGATATCGACGTGAGAAGGTCGTCCGGGACCTCGCTCGATGTAGAGCAGGCGACCACGGGCACCCATGCCACGCGAAACCCTCGAGCGGCATGACCCTTGGCTCGAAATGACGTCAACCCTCGATGGGATATCGACGTGAGAAGGTCGTCCGGGACCCGCTCGTTGTAGAGCAGGCGACCGCGGGCACCCATGCCACAGCAAACCCTCGAGCGGAGCGAGCCCCCCGGCTCGAGACAATGTCAACCCTCTAAAAGAAAGCACATACACCGTGCTACCAACCGGCACCTCGAGGGCCGGCACGCACGGTCCCTCGACGGCCGCAAACGTGAAAAGACGGGGCCGCCCAGGCGCCACCCCCCGCACGGCCCCTACCGATCAAAGGTTCGAAGCCTGACCCTCGACGGGTTCGAACAGGCGCCACAGATCGCAGAGTTAGGGACGACGAGGGCACGCGCATTCGAGCCGTTCCTCGAGCCCGTCGGCTTGAGGGTGCCCCACATGTCGTGTTCGAGAGCCAGCGAGGGCAGCTAGCAGGGGGATCCCACCGAGGGAGAGCTTCCGCGCCCTCGGTCCCTAGCGAACGGGACCGAGCCCCACCCTAGCAAACCCACGCAAGCGCTTCCATGGACGTGTCTCCGACCGCGCGGCCTACCCTTATCGAACGAGGCATGGACGTCCACTTGAACCACCCGCTAGCGGCTCGACGAGGAATCCGCGATTCGCGACCCGCTCGATGGGAGTCGCGGAAACCTCACCCTCCGTCCCGCGGAGGGACGCGCGAGGGCGCGTTAAAAAAAAAACAAGTCGTCGGGCTCGACCCGATCGCCTCGAACGGGCCAAGGCTCGGGGGCTTGACGCACGGCTACACCTCCTTGAAATTGCACCCGCCGGAGACAACGGTGACGGGGGAGCGTGCACCCCCCGAAGCCGGTTGAGATACCGCCGATGCCGGTTGGCATATGTGCCACGCCTTTCGACCAAAGTTCTCGCGGTTAACCCCTCGCGGGAGAGCCCACACTCCCCGGGGCTTCGAGGCTAGACCCGCGGGTCCGCTGACGCGGCCCCACGGAAAGCGTTCGCAAACAAGGAGGGAAGAACGTCCTATCAGTAGGTTCCGGCATCGCGGGAGCCTCAATGGCAAACCAGCAGATGCTCGGGGGCTAC
Source organism: Cenchrus americanus (assembly GCA_947561735.1). Classification (NCBI taxonomy): domain Eukaryota; kingdom Viridiplantae; phylum Streptophyta; class Magnoliopsida; order Poales; family Poaceae; genus Cenchrus; species Cenchrus americanus. The sequence continues at coordinate 1,293,174 of OX387240.1, read as the reverse complement.
TGTCGGGGACAGCCCTAGGGGTCCCCTTAAGCAACGGGGAAACCCTCACTTAAATCCCGGCGTCGAAACACGCTAAGCCTAACCATGCAGGTAACTAACCGTGCAGGACATGGCCTACGCGGCGGGACTCGGCGGCCCACCAAGACGGCCCGCTTGGAAGACCCCTCGAGCGAGCTCCGCCTCGCTCGAGGGCGCGCTCCTCCTCGAGCGGCTCCGTCCCGTTCGAGGGGCAACTCTTCCCTCGAGCGGTCCCGCCCCGCCGAGGGCTCGCTCCCCCTCGAGCGGGACTCGTCTCGCTCGAGGGTTTGCTCCGCCCTCGGCCGGGGCCCGCCACGCTCACGGGCGCCCCGCACGCGTGCGCCGGTCCCGTACACGGGCATTTAACGCCCCGACGCCGCGGACGGTGCCATCATGCGCCGGGGGCTCGCACCCCGTGCCGCCGCACCAACTCCCCGAGGGAGAAGCCCATCCCCGCCACCGTGGAGATGGACCGTGCGGTACGGCCGGTGTCGGTCCCGTGACACCGCACGCCCACTACGGATACGGCTAACGCGCCCGACCCTCGAAGGGGGCCGGCGCACCCCCTCGATTTCACTTTCCCGTGACCCTACGGGTTAGGTGGGGAGGCGCTAGGCCGGTGGATGGCCATCCCGGCCACCGGACGGCGCGGCCGCCGTACCCACGCGTGCGAGAGCACGCCCGGCACCGCAAGCGCACGCCCGGCGCCGTAGCAACCACTCCCCTACCGCGGAGCGCGTTGGGAAGGAACGCCGTTCGCCCGCTCCCCGTGCCCCGTACCGCCCATCATCGCACCTCCCCTCGAAGCCTATCGGAGGACGCCACCGCCATCCGCCGCCCTCCTACCCTCGAACCGCCACCGTTCGGGTACGGGGTAGGCCATCATGGCCGGATCGCGGCGAAGATCGTCCGGACGGCCGCCCGCTCTACGCCGTAGCACGACGTGCACCCCCACGTAGGCCGGATAGCGCGGCGTGCATGTAACTCGCCGCCCCTTGGCCTATAAAAGGGGAAGCGAGCCCCCGCCCACGGGGGGGGGGGGGGGACAAACTCGGTTCAACACAACACACCGTGCACTCACTCTTTTATTCTCCCACAACATCTTCGACCACTCCACCGGGGACTTGGAAGCCACACTTCCTCTCCCGCCTTGCTTGTACTTGCCCCACTACAAGCACCCCCCGTGCCGAGCAATATAGTGCCACGAGCACGCCCCTGTCGGACGTACGGCCCCCTCGGCGGAACCAGGATAAAACCTTGTGTCATTTGTTGCTTGGCATCGACCATTGAGGGATAGACCTAGGCGCTATCTACGGTTAGTGTCGGGACCATATTCCGCACCGACGGCGGGGTCCCGAGGTGCCTTGGCTCGCGTGCTCGCCTTGGAAGGGTGTACGGCCTAAGGAGGCGCGGGCCGGCGGCGCGCGCGCGGCTCGGCGCGGGCGACGTCGCGACGGGCGCGGAACGACGTCGGCCGCCGAAATCGTTTTCCTGAGACCCTGTTTGAATAGAAGTGCACAAAGTTGTGAATAGGGAAGTTTTAGTCTCACTACCCTCTACAACTTTTACAAAGGCTGTAGGGTGTTTTTCTCAACGGATTTTGCAGGAACGTTGTGCCAACTTTGAATGCCGCCATGTCTCTGTGCACAGGAGGTACTGGCAGTTGACCAAGTTTTTCACCCTTTTCTGCTCAAAATTTGAAATGCCAATCTACACGAAAGTTGTGTCCCTCAACAAGATGGACAACTTTCATAAAGGTAGATTTTGAAGTGTTTAGGTGAAATTTGGAGAACGCGTCAAAAGTTCCGGACGACATTCGCCGACGTCAATGGTTAAGCCGGTTTTGACCGGGTCTTTGACCAAGGGTTGACCACGGGTGTGTGAAGACTTGGTCAAGGGGTCCAATAGGGTTCATTAGCGAGGCTTTTCGAGGTGATGACCCAGGTTGACCTAGGTTTGACCAGTGTTCGGCCGGTTTGACTCGGCTGAGCCGATCATTAGCATTAATGACGGTAATTAAAAACCTGGGGCGTCACAGCGGATGAGGTCGGCGCAGCAGCTTCTCACCACATATTGGCAGCCGGTTCAGAGCTCGTCGACGTTGGAACAGAAGGGAAGAGAGGGATGCTGCATCACCGCCGCCTTCTGCTCGCCCGCCGTGCTCGATGACCCGCGCCGCGACCGCGCAAGGGGGAGCTCCGAGCCCCCGCCGAGCTCGCCGCACCCCGCCGTCCTCCACGCGCGCCGCCCACAAGGCGGTGCATGGGAGCTCCAAGCCCCCGCCGAGCTCGGGCCGGCAGCCCCCACCGGCCTCCACATGCGCCGGCCACAAGGCGAGGGGGGAGCTCCGAGCCCCCACCGAGCTCGCCGCAGCCCCCGCCGGCCTCCACGTGCGCCGGCCACAAGGCGATCCGGGGAGCTCCCCTCGCCCGGATCCGTCGCGCACGGAGCTCGCGCCGGCAAGGGATCTCCGGTCGGGGCGCGCAGGCCGGAGATGGCGAGGCCGGCCGCCAGACGGAGTTGGAGGAGCAACCACTTGATCTGCAGCCGGAAGAGGGAGCTCTGCTGGAGGAGCGGCCGCTCAATCTGCAGCCGAAAAAGTGGGTCTGGGAAGGGCCTGCTCGCCAGTGCCGGTGGAGCTGCTGCTCAAGGGGGTGCAGGCGGTGGAGCGACCGATGGCGAGGGGGTGCGGACGGCGGAGTGAAACGAGGGAGGGGAGAGAGAGCGGTTGCGGGGGGATAAATGGGGCTGACAAGTGGGTCCCACGGGTGGTGGTTGGTATAGAGTTTGTGATTTAGAGGTTGACGGATGTGGGGAAACTGATATTGAACTGTAAAATTGTGATGACCAGGCAGAAATATTCCTTTTAGAGGTTGGATTTGGAGGTTGACGAGTGCAGACAGTCTTACCTGCCCGCGTACCCGCGACCGACCCGCCGCCGTCAATCGCGCGTCTCAGCGATCTATTTCCTTTCCCCGCCGCACCGCCACCCGTCGGGGACAGCCCTGAGGGTCCCCTAAAACAACTAGGGGAATCCTGCTTAAAACCTGCAAAAAACCGAAACGAAACACCTCTCACTTAAGCGCACACACGGGGAACGACCCACACTGCGGTGGTCCCCGCGGCCCATCGGAATGGCCCACCGAAAGCCCCCTCGAGCAGGTCTCGCCTCGCTCGAGGGTTCACGGCCCCCTCGAGCGGGTTCCCCCTTGCTCGAGGGCTCACGACCCCCTCGAGCGGGCTCCGCCTCGCTCGGGGGTTCACCTCCGCCTCGCTCGAGGCTCCCTCACACACACGCCCGTTCCCGCACACGGGTACGAACATTTAATGCTCTGACACAGCGGGGCGGCGCCATCATGCTCCTGGGAATCATGCCCCGGCGCTGTTGCGCCAACTCCCTAGGGGGAACCCATCCCCGCCATTGTGGGGGACTGTGCGACATGGCCAGTGTCAGCTCCGTGGCACTGCGCCGCCTACTCCCGTACGGCTAACGCACCGCGCCCTCGAAGGTGGGCCGGCTACACTCTCAAACCACTTTCTCGTGAACCTGCAGGGCCAAATCATGATGCTAGGCCGGCGGGACGCCATCCCCACCACTGTTGGTCCTGTGCGGCCGCCCCCGTGCTCGCAACACCACGCCGGCACCGTTACAACCACTCCGGCGCCGTAAGGCACGCGGGGATGGGGCGGCACCACGCCTGCCACTGTATCCCGTACGGATCGCCGTCAACGGCTTCCTCGAGCCCATCTGAGGATGCCACGGTCAACCACTACGCCCCTACCCTCGAAGCTGCCACTGTTCGGGTACAGGACATGCCATGATGACAAGATCGTGGCGAGGACCGTCAAGACGGCCGCCGACTTCCCGGAGCTGCACGCCATACCTCCACCTGTAGCTAAATAGTGCAGCATACCTGTAAACCGCCCTCTCCTTGGTCTATAAAAGGAAGGCGATCCCCCTCGCCGCAGGGACATCGACACACGAACATTCGAAACCACATCACGCACACACTCCTCAATTCTCCCACAACATCGCCCATCACTTCGTTTGGGACTTGGAGGCCACGCCTCCTCTCCCGCCTCGCTTGTAGCCGCCCCACTACAGGCACCCCGGTGCAAAGCAATATAGTGCCCCGAGCACGCCCCTGCCGGGACGTACGGCCCGCCCGGAACCGGGATAAACCAAGTGTCTTTAGTTGCTTAGCACCGACCATCGAGGGACGGACCTTGGCGCTTACTACTAGTTAGTGTCGGGACTACATTCCGCACCGACACCACCGGTCCTCCCTAGATCCCCTCAAGCCTGTGCTCCTCCTTCCCCCGGCCGTTGCTTGCCTTGCCCACGCTCGCACCGCCAACGACTCCTCCCTCCTCGCGACGCCATGGTCTCCCCTGACCTCTGCGCTTGTGCGCGTCGCAGAACTCCACTCGCGCACGACGGCCGCGGCGGTGGAGTTCCTCTCGCACGCACCGGTCCTTGCGGTGTAGCTCCTGCCCCCGCTCGCGCCCGCCGCCGACCCCGCCGCCGCGCTCCGCCTCCATCTGATTCGGTCTCGATTTTGCCCGCCTCCATCGTGACGTGCTGTTCACTATGGCGTGTGGTGTTGTGCACGGGTTTCTCTTTAGGTATCCCGGGGAGGACGCCGCCGCTCCCGCGCCGCCGCAGCCCCGCACAATGACAAGCTCTGCTCCGTTGGCTCGATGGTTGTTCTGTTTAAATAGAATCTTAAATCTCATGTCCTCTCTCTTCTATTCATCTTTCTTTCCACCCAATCTTAGGTAATTCGTTGGTGGATGCGGCCAGTGCGGAGGGAACCAAATCCGACCCGCAGCAGACATCCTTATCTAGGGTCCATGGGTGAGAGAATTTGAGGGAGGATTTTTTCCTACGTGGATAGTCTAGGAAAAAAGAAAGATTAAAGAGAATCCTAGGTGGACACTTTAAAAGATAATAAAATGACCCCCTTTACCATTATGCATACTTAACTAAAACAATCCCTTATATCTATGTCAAAATTACCTAAAATCTGTGTTTTATAAAATTAATCTAATTCAGCTCTCTAAACTATCCATATGTTTACTTATCAAAACATATAAATTTGATGTCCGCCCACCTATAATCTTCATATGTAATCTCCGACTCCCAAGATGCGTCCCACACACAAAATCTACCTTCTTAAACCTTAGTTGTCTTTGGATGAACATGAAAGAAGCCGCAACCCATAGTACATAGTAATCCACAAGGCTGCCACAGACCGAGCAGACCACAAGCAGTCAAGCAAGGACAGAGCGCAAACCACAAGCCAGGGTGCTATCCATGGCACAAAGAGCATGAAGGAGTCAGGCGATGCTCTAGGACATGTCGTCTGTCTTTCTATGATCGAGAAGAATGTAGGTAACTGTTATGTTTGAGATTGGGAGAAAGCATGCATGCCTATTGATGGATAAAAGTACACGATCGAGGGTTGTATTTCTGCATATTCTCACTGGTAACCAGATAAAACTGATTTTACTAACCAAAAGATCAAGTTTTTATGTCCTATGATGATAGAGCTTGACAGACATAGGTAGTGGAAAAGTAGTTGACACAGTTAAGATCTAAAAAAGAATACATTGTAGATTGATGATATCTTGATTTTAGGATTATGCTAAGTTGATGACATGTAATAGCAGAATATATTCGCTAGCCACTATAAATTAAAGATCTTATTGCCTCTGTATATATACAACTCATTATGACATATCTTTTTACATTTTTTACATAATTTCCATGAAGCAGGCAATATTAGTACGAACAACTTTGCATGGTCGATTGATTTTTACTTCACTAAATATATTAATGGTGCACTAACAATTACATACTTACATAATAATTTCTTGCATTTGGGAAAATGATGAAACAATACACATTTACATTGAGGTGATTTAAGATGTTCCATGTATAATGTGTTAAAAAAGGAGATGGGTGCCTAGAAAGAAGAAAAAAGAAATATACACATTAATGGAGCATTTTTCACTCCTTCCATCTGTTTACAAGGTATTTACATGACCTGGCACAATCCCAAATAGTAATTTAATAATATATCTTATATTATATCTATATTTGATTATAAACCTATGATCATTGCAGAGTATATCTGATTACGAATCCAACCATACAAAGTTTATATTATAAAAACAAAAAATTATATCTAAATTTGTAAGTTTGAATCTTCATTTGCATATGTGACTTATAAAAAGAAATGGTATACTATATATACACGCATATATAAAACTTAATGGTATTGCCACATAATTATGACATTTCTAACCTATACACCTTATGGTTAAATATATCAAAATATGTGCCTACATAGTATAGAAGGTACATTTTCCATATTTTAGATAACATTTTCTTATCCACAAGAAAATTGTAGAAGTGTAGTTGATATAAATGATTCTTTTCGCACACAACATATAAGACCACATTGTTCAATTATTTGGGTTGTTCACTTAAATTAAACGAATAATACAGAATTAGAATCGTAGAAATGGAAAAAAAATGCGAAGTGTTTTCCTTCTTATACTCCCTCTTTTTCTACATACCACACTTTACTTCCCCGGACCCCCACCTTGTGTTAGACCTTTCGCATTGGGTACTCACTTTTTTATCATATTCGCTTTGCCCTAAAACAAACATATCAAACTTTGACCGGGATTATTTAAAATATAACAACATCTATGATACCAGATTTGTATCATCAAATTCACCATGGAGTATGATAGCCGGGACAAATTATTATCATAGCGAGAACAAATTTACATCTCATCTCGAACAATAAAAAATATTAATAAAGGAAAAATCTTTGAAAATAAAGAATAGGAAAATATAAGAAATAGAATAAAAAGAAAGAAAGAAATGATGCGGAAAAAATAATATTAGAAAACCGGTGTGCAACAAAACGAGAAGGGAAAAAACAAGGAAGGGAAATGAAAGAGAAAAGGGCAAAACCGTGAGAAAAAAACGGAAAAGAGAAAAAAAACAGGGGAGAGGGCGCGAAAGAGAAAAAAGGAAAACCAGGAGAGAAAAGGACGGCAAAAAGGAAATCGGAGCAAACAAAACGAGAAGGAAAAAAAATCGGGAAACAACCGGGAGAAAAAAAAACTGAAACCACCCGATCCTGCTCGCCTTCGAACCGGAAGCGGGGAAAGAAGAAGAACGCACGCCCGCTCGCCCCGCGAACCGGAGGAAGAAAGAAAAACCGCTCGCCCGCGACTCGGGCGTGACAGTTGGCGCGATGTATAGTATTATTCCTCGAGAACCTCCCTCCGTTCCGTATGATGGATGGTTGAGGGTTAATTTTGCGATTTTTTGTCGGATCCGATTGTTTTTTTGTGTGTGTAAAATCGTAAAAATAAAATGAAAAATCCAACACCAACAGGTTGCCTTCTTCACTGGGCCACCACCAGCGGGCCTCGGACCAATGAGGTTTGTTTTCCTCTTTGGACGGCCCATTTATTGCGATTGCTCGAGTTTCGGATTGCGGATACTCCTACATACGGGCCTCCCAGAGTTTTATCCAGTACCTCCACAAAACACCACGCGTCACACAACCACACGTTCCTGAAGTACCGTATGTCATCACAACAGTGCTACAAACTTGAATGCTTTTTTGCCCAAAAGTCTCAAACAAATAACCGGAGTTTTTAAACACTGGCTGACACGTCGGATTCACATATGATTACGACACTTGCATTCCATGCCAAGACACACGGCCGAATATTTGTCTACTACACTCTGCAGCAGGATCATTCGGCATCAGAGAGAAACCGAGAGTCGAGCGAATATGCCCAAAGTCAAACCAGCACAGAAGTAAACAAGCCAAGATGCAAACGACAAATGCTGTTGCGTTACGTTTTCGCTTGTCCAGAGTTTATTTTACAAGATCTGGAGACGACGAACTCAAAGCCTCTCCAACAGATTTAAGTTCTACAGGGCGCGCAAATCCCTGTCAGTACTCCAGTTATAAAATCTTTAAATTTCGCTGAATATTCTCTCTGAACGCGTTACAATACATCGATGCTAGCTTTCAGGAGTTTTAAGTTCAAGTTGAGAGACAGCGATGGCCGCTCACTGCTGGGCCATTCAGATGCTGATCTTCATCCATATTGCAATGTCAACTGCTGCTGCTGCTGCTGAGGTCGCAGCTGCATTTCCAATCTCATTCTCAGCTGAGCCATTATTCTGGAGCTCACTACTCGATTCGACCAACGAATAATATCCTGAACTGAACTGGACTGATCGATATGATATCATTGGCGCAGCATGACAAGTTGACAACTCATTTGGCGCCTATGATTTCTCGGTGGTAGCTTTGAAATTCCTCCAGAAGTTTCCTTGTAACGGCTGCATCGCGTCGGCGTCGCTCGCGGTGTTCAGACTTCAGACAGCGTGCAGTGGTTGTAGTGTTTCTGTTGCTGAGCGGTAAGAGCAAACTGCTATGACTGTCCGCACCGGGGACGCGATGCGGACCGCAACGGGACACGGTGGCAGATAGGGGCGTCATTTGCCGATCTTTTCCGCGCAGCGGGGGACGGCAAAACCGACGGAACGGTCGCGTTCGGCCGCTCGAGCGCCAAATAGAGCGCGGTACGGAATGAACGGTATGCGCGGGCCCACGCACCCTGCGCGCCGTCCCGAACCACCACGGAGGAGAGGAAGGGCAGGAGAGAAGCAGAGCAGGAGGGGATCGCCCGAGCTCGCCCCGCGGAGGTAGGAGGGCACTACCACGGCAACCATGGCGCGGCGGCTTGTGGGGTTTGGTCGAGTGCCGGAGCTCCTCGTCGCGCCTCCAAAGGAAGGGCCGCTCCCTCCGCCGCCCCCGGCCCCACCCCCCGAGGCCCCGTGCGGCGGCGGAGCGAGCCGGGGCCCCTCGATCCGACACGTGCGGAGGAGGCCGCCTCGCAAACCGGCGAGCACGAGGGGCAGCAGCTCCTCGCGCGCAACGGATCCGCACGTGGAGGAGGCGGAGGAGGCTCGAGAGGGAGGGGCGCTGGATAGGGTGCCTCGGACCGGGCCTCCATGGCCAGGAGCTCGATCTCCGCCGGCTTGTCCTCGCGTCCTTCGGGGACAGCCGGAGCAGGGAGCGCGAAGATCCGGCGCCGGATTCCCCGCTGCCGCGCTGGATTCCCCACCGGGGTGCCGGAGTCCCCACCGCCGGAGATGGCGAGGCCGGCGAAGCAGAGGCCGGAGATGGGAGCTCCGTTGGAGGACCTGGAGCAGCAGAAGCGCCACAAGGGAGGAGGGGGAGGTGCAGCAGAGGGCGTCCACCACCGCAGCTCCTGGCCGGTCGAGCTCGCCTCCGTGCTCCTGCTCTGCATCGCCCGCCGGAGAGGAAGCCGCGCCGCGCCGGGGAGCTCGAGCGGCACGTCGGGGATGTGGAGTCCGGGCCGCGTCGAGGAGCTCGAGGCTGGGCCGCCGCCTCGGGCTCCTTCTCCTGCTCGCCGGAGAGGGCAGGGATGGAGGGCCGGCACACGTATCCAGCTCCAGCGGAGTTCACGAGGAAGGAGGTGGGTGGAGAGAGAGATGCTATCCGGGGATAAAAACAGGCTGACAAGCAGGGGCGGAGGGAGGGGGGACTGAGGTGGGCTTGGCACCCCCCCCCACAAGCTGCTAATCTCACACTAGATACTTAATATTCATTACTCCATGCCTGCTAATCTCTCATTATTTACTTATTAGTATTCATTAGTTCATGTATTAAAGTTGTCTTTTCAAATTAGAGTTCAAAAAATGCTTGCAATCTGCTTAGAAATTAACTGTTTTTTAAATCAGTTAACTAAAATGCTAATATGTGACTATGATTACAAGATCGGTAAATGGTAAATCTATGACTCGCCCCCCTATGGTTGATTTCTGGCTCCGCCCCTACTGACAAGTGGGCCCCGCAGGCGGTAGTTGGTATGGAGTTTGAGATATAGAGGTTGACGGGTGCAAGAAAAGTGGTACTGAACTGGAAATTGCTGATGACCAGGCAAGAATATTCCTGGTTTTGGAGGTCGACGAGTGCGGAAAGTCTAACAAGTGCCAAACTGGTCAGAATCGCAAATTAAGCAGGTCGATCGTTTCAGCAGATGCGCAGACCATTTGCTCTGACAGCGTTGTTTGATCCCCAATAATCTTAACGGAAGATTCCGCTCGATCAGGAAGTCAAATCTTCTGCATGCCCTCATCATAATGCAAGCAGCTGACGGTACTAGAGTTATCCTCGTTTGAATTCTTTTATTCCATGAGGTTGTGTGGATGACTGAACTTGAGGAGAGGTTTAAGTTGCTTGTACTCAAACGAGAGGACGGAGTTGTAAACTGCATTCACAGCTGTAGTAAGCCACGATCGTACATATAGCGAGAAGAAAAGTCTCTTCGTTGATTTATTTTTCAAAGATTCAAAGGTGTATAATCCCAACTAGAGATTACCTGGATACAATCTGACTCTGAAAACCTGTTTTTTTTTCATTGTGCTTGAATATATCAGAGCTGACACTGAATGAGAATACGAATGCGACAGGAAACATATTTGAATCACGTATAAGGTCCCTTGTAGTAGGCACAGATCGAAGTTTCAGTTTGTTGGCTTATCACAAAGTAGAATTTCTACAGTAGAAATACCAGAGTACATTTGTGCACAGTGCAGTGTGATGATGGAAGAAATCAAGGTACCCTCAAACCACGGGCGCATCATACACACGTATAGGAGGCTGTTCGGCTGGCATATCTCGACTTATCCCGATTTTTCTTGGCTTATTTCCTCTCACAGAATACTATTCATTCTACCAGCCGAGCACTGTTCATTCTACCAGCCGAACGGGCGTGACCTGCGCGGTTGGTTGCAAACGTGGACCATGAGCTGGATGACAAAGTACGATGCCTTCGATGATTTTGTTAGCGCCGCAACTTGAGCGCCGTACGGTCAGTTTTTGTAGAAACAAATACAGTACAACCGATGAGGTCAAAATCCAGGCACCTCCCCGGCCGCCTTTATTGGCTGAGGTAACCATATCATGCATTGTCACGCTTGTGTCGGCAGGACGTGTACGCTTGTATTTTCCACTCCATGGCTCTGTTTCTGGATCTGTTTGGTGGTTATTGTTTATTTTCCTGCAACATGTTCAAGTTTACGCCCTGTTCGCTTGGCTTATCGGCCACCAGCCAGCAGTACTTTTCTCTCAGACCAAACCAGCCACCAACAACCCGACAAGAAGATTTTTCTCTCCGTGAACAAAACCAAGACTAAATGTCACCACCAACAAACGAACAGGTTGTTAGGTTCAATTTACATAATCAAACTACTTCCACTGGACCATGAAAATACATCTTCATAGTAGTAGGTGTGTGTGTTTTATATTGTAGATGTTCTTATATTATCTATAAGCTCGATCAAAGTTAATCAAGTTTGACTAACTCAAAACAACAATAACAGAGTGGATAGTGCAGAGTGAACCAAGCTATGCTGAAAGACAGAAAGAGCACCAACCGGCACTAGTCCAAGTTGATGGTTTTTTATCGTAATATCATCAGCTGGCAGAGACCAGAGAAGTTAGAACCTTTCTTGCATTGCATTGCATTGGGGAGGACACGTGATCGACCTGCAAAAATCAACGCTAAGTGTACTGTGGTTTGGTTTCAGCCACACACAAATGTCAGTAAAGGTAGGCAGGTAGCCGCGCCTTCGCACCTACTACTGGCGAACTGCTACAATCTGAACTAGTAGCTGCTAGCGAGAGAATATTCAGAACGAGCGTGTGACAGATGTGCATGCATCTCCTATATTTGCCCGAAGATTCCCCGCCGCAAGAATCTCATCTCTCTTCAGTTAGTACTTGCTAGTGGTTGGCGGAGACCGAGAGAGCGCCGCCGCCGACGAGTCTGCTTGACGCCACTCATCTGACTCGTTCTATATAAACCGTCTTCCCCAAACCCCTCGTCCACAGATCACCTGCCGCCGCCTGCGCGCTGCGTTGAGTTCTTCCTCGCTTCTGGTCGCCGTACGTCGTCCGTCCTCGTCGCTTCTGGTCGCGCTACGTACGTACGATGGCGTACCAGTCCTCGGCGACGTCGCCGGACTGGCTCAACAAGGGCGACAACGCGTGGCAGCTGACGGCGGCGACGCTTGTGGGCCTGCAGAGCTTCCCCGGTCTGGTGGTGCTCTACGGCGGCGTGGTGAAGAAGAAGTGGGCCGTCAACTCCGCCTTCATGGCGCTCTACGCCTTCGCCGCCGTCTGGATCTGCTGGGTGACCTGGGCCTACAACATGTCCTTCGGCGACAAGCTGGTCCCGATCTGGGGCAAGGCCCGCCCCGCGCTGAACCAGGGGTTCCTCATCGCCCAGGCCGCCCTGCCGGCGACGGCGCACTACCACGCCAACGGCGACCCGGAGACCGCCGCCGTGGAGCCCTGGTACCCGATGGCGACGGTGGTGTACTTCCAGTGCGTGTTCGCCGCCGTCACGCTGATCCTGATCGCCGGGTCGCTGCTGGGGCGGATGAGCTTCCTGGCGTGGATGCTCTTCGTCCCGCTCTGGCTCACCTTCTCCTACACCATCGGCGCCTTCTCCGTCTGGGGCGGCGGCTTCCTCTTCCAGTGGGGCGTCATCGACTACTGCGGCGGCTACGTCATCCACCTCTCCGCCGGATTCGCCGGCTTCACCGCCGCATACTGGGTACGTATCGATCGACGATCTCCGATCCATTAGTTAGTTGCACGCAGTAGTGACTAGTACTCCAGTGATCGAGTGAGCGACGACGATGCGGGTGGCTGCAGGTGGGCCCTCGGGCGCAGAAGGACCGGGAGAGGTTCCCGCCCAACAACATCCTGTTCACGCTCACCGGCGCCGGGCTGCTGTGGATGGGGTGGGCCGGGTTCAACGGCGGCGGCCCCTACGCCGCCAACTCGGTGGCGTCCATGTCGGTGCTGAACACCAACATCTGCACGGCCATGAGCCTCATCGTCTGGACCTGCCTCGACGTCATCTTCTTCGGCAAGCCCTCCGTCATCGGCGCCGTCCAGGGCATGATCACCGGACTCGTCTGCATCACGCCCGGCGCAGGTAATCGTCGTCTCCCCTGCCCGGCTCGACGACTAGCAAAGCTAGCAGGTCGTCGTCGTACGTCGTGCCCCCTCGGTCACGGCGGCGCGGCGCACCGGCCAATTCTCGAATTTCTCGGTAGATGTAGCTGTAGCGACAGGTGGGGTGATGAGCACGCGTGCACGCAGCACACGCGCAAAGAAAAAACTGCCCCTAGTAGCACTAGAAGTACAGTAGTAGAATTGCAAAGAAACCACACAGATAGCTAGAATGGTTGAATGGTTGACTTTGAATTCAAAACTGCCCGTGCGCCCAGCAAAACAGGAGGCAGGGCGACTGGCGGCAAGCAACGTGCACACGAGGCACGATAAGTGTGCCGTCAATTAAGCAACTTGATGTTGATTCAAGGAAGATTCATCTTCTGCATGCCAGCTCAAGTCAGTAACCTTTGCATTGGAGCAACCTGTGACCTAGGAGTGACCTCTCTGAAGGGGCACATGCATGATGCACCCACACTATTTCAGAAACTCCAGAATCCGATGGACTTACTCCATCCGTTCAAAAAACCCGACGTTTATCTTTAGCTGGTACAAAGAACCATGCATTATGATTTATGAAGCTCTCTCGCTTGATCAAGATTTAGGCTGAGGCCGGCCGGGCCGTATATCTCCTGTTGCATTGGTGCACCAGTTTAAATTTCCTATCATCACATTTCTTATTACTTGTTGATCGCCATCAAGTTGACTAATCAGACAATCAAAGAAAGCACCGATGGCAACACTAACGGTGCCCACAGAGAGTGTATGCGCAGAATCTTTTATATATGTGTGTCCCTGATGTAAGCAGTACTATATAGAATATCGAGCGCTCAAATTTCCCGGGGAATCAGGAATCTCTTGCTTGGCGTGTCGTACCTGCTCGCCGCTATTGTATGTACTTATCACAAGTACTAAAGCAAAGTCAAAGTCAAAATTTGTCCCCTTTTTCTTCATCTTTTCACTGCAGACGAATTACAGTTAATACGTTTGAAAATGAAAGGGGGGAGATAGAAAAACACAAGTAGGGGATTCAGACGTTGTTTCATACTTCACAATCAGCTTTCTTGCTGCCTAAATTAATTTCATTCTGCAGTAATTTTTTTGTGCATGTACGACACGTGTCGACATCTTGACCTCGGCATCATCTGATGATCATATCTTCTGCGCCGATGGAACGACGACGCATGGATGCAGGTGTGGTGCAGGGCTGGGCGGCGCTGGTGATGGGGGTGCTCGCCGGCAGCATCCCGTGGTACACGATGATGATCCTGCACAAGCGGTCGAGGTTCCTCAAGCACGTGGACGACACCCTGGGCGTCATCCACACCCACGGCGTGGCGGGGCTCCTCGGCGGCCTGCTGACGGGGCTCCTCGCGGACCCCACCCTCTGCAACCTCTTCCTCCCCGTGACCAACTCCCGGGGCGCCTTCTACGGCGGCGTCGTCGGCGGCGCGCAGTTCGGGAAGCAGCTGGCCGGCGCGCTCTTCGTCATCGCCTGGAACGTGGCCGTCACGTCGGTCATCTGCGTCGCCATCAACGCCGTCGTCCCGCTGCGCATGCCCGAGGAGAAGCTCGAGGTCGGCGACGACGCCGTGCACGGCGAGGAGGCCTACGCGCTCTGGGGCGACGGCGAGCTCTACGACAACACGAGGCACGGCGCCGACGAGGTCGAGCTCAGCGGGCGCGCCGCCGTCGCGCCCGTATCGATGACACCACCCAACTGATGAACTGAGGACGACACGACCCTACGCTAGCTACCTGCGCGGCACGCCGCGTGATCATGTATATCGCTCGTCGGTCGATCGTGGGCTTCTGCTGTTTCTCCTTAATACGGTTCGAAATTAAGATGTACATGTAAATTTACAAGCAAATTAAGAAGTTGTCCATGACAAGCCTGCCCGATGCATTTCTCTGCAAAAATTAGTAATTGTGGGCGAGCTAGTTGGTAGTAGCAAGGATCTGAGGCTAGGTATCCTATTTTTGGAGGTTCAGTCAGGAACGCCATTTCCTACCGCTAGCTCCGGCTGAAGAGCGCCGCCGTTCACTGCGGACCCCTCGCCAGGAACGCGCGCGCGCGCGCGGCTACCTATTAACTTGGCCGGCCTCAGAACACATCGTGGATGATCCGGTTGAACCGCGAACCGCGCATCCCTCCTGTTTGCCATGAAGCACCCGGCGCCCATCTCGCTCGTCCTCTTCCTCCTCTCCCTCGCCGTCGCGACGGCGGCGGCGTCATCTGCCGCCATGGCCGGCGCCGCGGCGGAGGAGCACCGCGGCGCCGCCAACTACCTCGTCTACGTGGACCCCCACCCCCCGGGCGTCGACTGCCTCAAGTACCAGCTCGGCATCCTCGCCGCCGCCCTCGGAGGGTAAGCGTAAGCGTGTCAATGATCTCTGAATGAAGAAGAGTTCGGCTGCGACCTTACTGGTGTCCGCATGATTGATTGAAGCGAGGAGAAGGCGAAGGCGGCGATCCTGTACAACTACAAGAACGTCGTGAGCGGCTTCTCGGCGAGGCTGACGCCGTCGGAGCTGGAGGCGGTCAAGAGTAATCAAACCAACCTTCCATCGACGACTCAATATAATCTCATCATCACCTCGCTACGCGCTACGCATCATTCGTTCATTCATCTGATGGTTGGTTTCGAATTTGTTGTGCAGAGCAACCTCAAGTGAACCAGGTGCTGCCGAGCACGACGCTGAAGCTGATGAGCAGCAAGTTCGACGGCGTCAGCTGATCAACTCTTCCCCGTTCTCTCGAGGCCAACAAGCGTAAACGAAGGACCTCCTTTTTTCCCCCCCCACCTTGTCTTGAGGGCCGTCAGCTGATCAACTCATTTTCAAGTTTGCACATGAAAATATGAAATGCTGTATGTGGCCGCAGGCAGCTGTTTACTTACTTGCGCGCATAACCAACCACACGTGCATCGCGATGCACGTATTGTATATCGTGTTAATTTGCAACCAGATTTGTCATCGTTCTTGTGGTTCTTGCTTAAAATGGGCGTGTGGATTCCTTGGCCCATCTATTTGGGACCCACACAAAAGGCCCAAGCAAAACAACCATGAATTAAAGCCCACCGCAACATTAGCAAATGAACATCTCGAGTCTTTTTTTGATGTGGTTCATCGACATCGGCGCGCTGACGAGGTTTGGGCCCGCCATTGTCCCGTACATTAGATTTTTATTATTTTTATTTTTTTTACGAATTTACAAAAATATATGTTTGTTCTTTCTAAAGTTTTGTAAAATTATACACTATGTTTGAAACGGCAGTAGGATTGTCACATTACCCGCAAACAGGTGAACAGTACCCTATCGCCGCAGTAACTGGGGTAGTGTCGTTTCAAATGACGGTATCTGTATTGTTTGTACAAAACTTTTGGAAGGATATATATTTTTTTCTAAATTCGTAAAAAAAATATAAATATACAAATTAAATAAATTCATTCCATGCATTGCTCAAGTCAAGCAAATATGGTGGGCGTTGCAGTCCCTTGCCACGGCTCGTCCCACAAAGCCGCTGGTTGTCAGGTTCGAGCGCACCGTGCGCGTCCCTTCGGTTCAGTCTCCTCCCTCCCCGTGCTGATCCATCACCCTCTCTGCCCTGTTCGAGAAGAACTTGCGCTTGTCCCAGTGCCTGATGTGGCCCACGGCACCGGCAGAGCATAAATGGCATCGATGCTTACATAAAATTGCAAAGTGATCCCAAGTACAGTACTCGAGAGTTTGAACATGACAGCAAAGAATTACATGCTGATGGGGGTAGAATCCATCTCGTGTACGTGAGTGCTTCACATCATAACATAGGGATGTGCTTTGGTAATAAAGGTGCAAGTGATTTTCCTACACAGATGTTAGTGCACCAATTCCCCCGTGTACAAAATGAAGGAAACCAGGTGACCATTTAAATGTTGATGATCATAATATCATTTAGCTCTAGAGATTGACCAAAGGGTAGCCACGTTTCCCGCTGATTTGTCAAGAAAAAAAAAATATCTAGAAACTGTGCGTATGTGGAACTCGGTTTCAGCATTGATAGGTACAGGACTATTCAGAAATCTGAAAATTATCCTCCAACAGAGCCAAATTAAATACTATCTCCTCCTAGATGTATCAGTAGACTCGGCGTAGCAAAACCGTGCCAAGGTTTTAGTCCATACCGCAACTGAGGCCGACCTGGGTCATTTTACACTTCACAGTGCCTTCAAATTTGCCACATTTCAGTGACTACAGTAGCGGATCTAGGGATCACAGGTAGGATTCCCTCTGTTCCTGCTAGATAAACATTTTGTCGATGGCTAGACTAGATCAACATTTTATCCATGTTGGTGTATACATTGATAATGTTGTACTAACATGCAATTTATTGATTCTTCGACTATGGAAGTATAAAACTGTTGCAGCTTTGTGTTGATGCAATTTATGGCATGGTAGGGCACATTGGTAAATGTTTTAGTGAACAATGAAGGCGGAAATTACATAGGATTGAACCTGCCCTCCAATCAACGAGAAGAATTATAACCATATATATAACAACCTAAAGGAGGAAAGGTAGCACACGATCAAAATTTAGAATTCATCACAAAGTTTGACCAGCGATTATGGCAACGAATGAAGGAAACATCATTATTTGGGGAGAGCAACTGAATATCCAAGCAAAACAGATCGATCGGTGAGGTTTATTCGGTGGTGCCGAGCTTCCAAAAAAGCTCCCCCCCTGTCTGTGGATCACACCTTGAAGCTGAAGCTTAGGAGGAACTTGTTGAGGCCACCCTTCCAGCCGCCGCTGACCTTCCTGCCGGGGCTCGAAGTTGCCGACAGAGGCTCGGGCCCGGCGTCGTTGGCGACGGCCTTCTGCCAGAGCAGGAAGCTCCGGCACCCGTTGAAGCTGATCCTCTCGTCGGCCTTCAGTGCTGCAGGGCACAATAGATTATAAGCAGATTCGGATCAAGAACGCGTCAGCCAAGCGGGGAAACAGCAGATCCAATTTCGAACTCCGATCCCCGGAAATCACCAAACGACACAAGAAGAGATTTTTTTGGGGGGGGCTCGTACCGTCGGATCTGCCGTTGGCGGTGTAGAGGAGGAAGTCGGCGGGGTCGGCGCCGAGCAGCGGCATGCGGCCCTCCCGCGCGTAGCAGCGGAGCGCGGCGCGGACGAGCCCGGCGACCGTCTCCCCCTCGTCGACCAGGAACCGCAGCGGGCCGGCGCTGCCGAGGACGGTCACCGTCACGAGGACGCGCGCGCGACCGCCGCCGGCCACGGCGCCGGCCGCCGCCGCGGCCTTGCCGGGGGTCGTCAGCTCCGCCTTCCTCAGCTTCATCGGTAGCGCCGGCGGCACCGCGACAGCCATGGGATGGGCGGGCACCGATCAAATCACCCCGAAACCACTACCGATCGATCGATCAATCAAAATCGCCCCTCTCTCTCTCTCCTTCTTCGGAGGGAGGGGGAAAGAAACAAATCTCGAGGAACAACTAGCTGATAATAGGGCGGAGGAAGAATCACAGGGAAGGGGGAGCCGAAGAAATCCCTCGCCCGGCCGGCGGAGGAGCGAGCGAGCGGTTTCACGGGTCGAGGCCGATGCAGCGGTGGTACCAGCCCTGCATGCAGCAACCGAAGCCGCGGAAGGAGGCCCTCTCCGGCTGCGGCTGCGAGACGGCGGACGTCGCGCGGGCTCCCACCATTCACGAGGGGCTCGTCGTCTTCACGGTGCACGCGGCGGGCCGGGAGATCCGCGAAGCGCGCTTCTTGGCTTCTTGCCCTCAGGCGGAGGCGGCGGCGGAGGCGGCGGCGGCGGTGGGAGAGAGGTAGGATGAGACGATTTGGCTTGGGTGAGGAGGTGGGCGCGTGCGGCGGAGGCTAATGAACAAGAGGAAGGAAACGAGGGGCACGAATATGCCTTTTCATCAAATTAAATATGAGTAGTAGCCAAGCCAAGAAGGAAACGAGAGGCGCGCGATTTGGTTACGCAGGGGGCAAGGAAAGTAAAACAAAGGACACCACCCCACCCTTTCGTAGTTTCGTGGCCTCTCCAAACCCAAAGCCGCCAACAACCGCTTGGGTGAACCGCGGTGCCTCTGTATGATCGTGCTCGCAACTGAGTTGTTGTGGTTCTTGCTTGAATGGACACGTGGGTTCCATCTATAAACGTTGAGGACTATACTCAGCTCCGTCCCAAAATAAATGCAATTATATGACCAAACACGCAAATCAATGTGCGTGTAAAATGACCAAATGTTATAATTGTATTTATTTTGAGACGGAGGGAGTACGTAATAGGCCCACGTAAAACACTCATGCTTATAATTAATAGTCAAAGAAAGGTATCCTTTCTGTCATCCCTCATCTATGGTGTAGGAGTCGGATTTTTGTGATTTTTGTGGTGTCTTCTCGAGTAGTCTCGAGCGTCCTTAAGTGTTTGCCTTTCGAAGGTCTTCAAGAACGCCCGCGTAGTCTTGAAGCCGGAGCCAATATGGAGGTGCGATTGCAAAATCGCACTCCATATGGAGTAGCCCCCGAGCCTTAGGTTGAGTTGTAGACTCGGCCGAGGGTCCATCTCGAATTCTTTGCAAGAATATCCCGAAAAATCCGAGAGAAAAAACCGAAGGACACGTGGCACGGAGCCCCCGAGCTTTGAGTCGAGTACTTCCTCTCGAATTGAAGGGTCATCTTGAAGAATGTTAACCGAGATGCTCCCGAGACTTTCGCTTCCCGCAGTCGAGTAGAAGTAGCCGAGCCCCCGAGGTGAGGCGCGTCGACTAGTAGAATGCGAAGAGCCGCACTTTAGCCGCCGAGTCGCTCGAGCGTGGACTTATCCAACCGGCCGTTGCGGAGCCGGTTTGACTTATAAATAGAAGACAAAACCCTTAGGGTTTTTCACCCATCGCTCGCCGTAGCCATTCCGAATCGATCCGAGGTAGATCCACTTCCGGCGCACGCCGCCGCCGCAAGAGATCCAAGTGCGCCGCCACCCGCAGCTTCCGGAGTAGCCCCCGAGCGGATGCGCGTGAAGACGCCCCGTACTTGGAGAATGAAGTCTTCACCGTCCAAGTCCGCGAAGCTCGCCGGAAGAAGAGAGGCCGTGACGAGGCCGCCGCGCGCGCCACCGGGGCGGCACGCCGATGTCTCCACCGCGGGCGGATCCAAGCCGCGAGTGGAAAAAGTCAAAGGTGAAGACCGAGGATCCGTTGGCCCTTCTTAACGGCGGATTTATCCGGGAGAAGGAGGTGGATGTGTGGAGGGCCACCGCCGGAGATCCATACCCAATGGAGAAGGTCGAAGACGAGATCCCGATGTTCGCGCGTTTCGTGGAGCGTGGGCTCGCGCTTCCGCTAGTGATTTCTTCAAGGGCCTCCTTGGGTACTACGGAGTTGGGTACCTCAATCCGAACCCTAACGGCATTTTTCATACCGCGGTCTTCGTCCATTTTTCGAAGCATTTCTTGGGATCAAGCCGCACCGGATCCTCTTCCGAAAATTCTTCCGGTGAAGCCGCAACCAAGCGCCGACAATCCGCGAGTAGTCGGAGGAGCCGGCATCCGGTTGAGAGAAGACGCCGCCGAGCGCACTGGCGTACAAGCTCATTGATTCCAACGCCGATTGGAAGGCGAGGTGGTTCTACATCACGAACCACCACCCCCGCCCGCCGAAGCCGAGTGGGGAGGCGCCCCGGGCATCGCGACCCGATGGAACACGGAGCCCACAATGCGGGGAGGGGATCCGGCTCCCCGAGCTACCGGAACATATCAAGGTGCTCGGAGAAGCTGGACTGAGGGCCGAGCACGTGGCCTTCGGTTTCATGAAGCGGAGGGTGCGGCCGTTGATGGCCCGCGACACCTTGGGCTTCGAGTACACCGACGACGATGATACGTCGCGGATGTCCGGAGGTGAAGTCGACGATGACGACATCGTGGATAGGGCCGACGCGGATCTTCAAGGACATGCCGTCGTACACGGCGTGCCCCGTCCAGGAGTACTCCGCCGCGCGCCCGCCAAAGGAGGTAAGTAGTCGTACCCCCCTAGTCGCCGGGTCCTTGCTTGTGAGTAGCCGCGCTGATGTCTTGTGCCTTGCAGGATGACTTGAGGATGTTCGTCTCTGAGCTGCAGCCGCCCCCTCATGGAATCGAGATCCCGAAGGAAGGGAAAGCCAAAGCCAAGGAGCGGTGAGAAGTCGGCGAAGGTGATGACACCGTCATCGTGGAGGACACCTCCGACGACGACGACGACGAGACGCCGCAGGACCGCTTCCGCCTGCCGGTCGAGGTTTAGCCGCCCGTGCTTGCCTCATGTACCTCTTGTGCAAGACCCGCCGACTAGCACCGGAGGCTAGCCTTGCCGCGCCGCCACGGAAGCCGCGCAACCCCCGCCCGCAAGCGGGTGATGAAGAAGGCGAAGGTCACGGAGACCACGCCCCAAGAGGTAAGAAGCCTTGACTAGTGTAGTCGAGTACCCGTCGAGCGAGTACACTTGTTGATGAGTAGTCTTCCTTGGATGCGGGAGGTGCCGCCAACGGAGCCCGTCGAGGAGGGCGACGAAGGCGAGTGGAACACCGTGGGGGAGCACGGCCGGAAGTTGTAGTCTAGCCCCCCCCGTCGAGGAGCCGTTGGCGCGGCTTGGAGCGCCGCCCCCCTCGCTCCTCGGGGGAGCACGGAGCCGTAGCCGCCGCCGTTGAAGAGGTGGTGGCCGTAGGAGCGCGAGGAGGGCGCTACGCCGGCTGCCGTTGCCGCAGGAGGGCGGCGGCCGCAGAGGCGCGGGAGGAGGCGCCCGCCGAGGGTGGACGGTAGACATTTCCGGCATCCTCGGTGCCCGGCCGTGACGATAGTCCGGTCCGGCCGTAAGTATCCGAACCCTCCCGAGTAGTACTTGGTGTAGTAGTCGTGCTTGGATGACAACTAGCTTTGTGTACTTCGCGAGAAATCAACGGATCCGTCTTGGGAGGGGGGATGAACCCTCTACGGCGGTGGCGGAGGAAGAAGTCGCGCCGCCCGCCGAGGAGTCCGCTCCTGCTTCCCAGGCGGCGCCCGAGCCACCGGCTACTGAGGCGTCATTGCCGGAGGCCAGCGTGGTCGAAGGTAAGTACTCTTCTGAAGCTGTAGAGCTCCTCGAGGAGTAGTCGTAATCGCTGATACACTTGTCTTCTCCTTGACAGGTGTTGAGGCCGAAGGGAGTGACATCCCTGCGGGGGTGCCGATGCAGAAGTCGACGCCAGAAGTGCCGGAGGCTACCGGAGGAGCCCCCGAGCCCATGGAGGAAGTTGTCGAGGGAGCCGCCGTGGCGGCCGGAGGAGAGGGGGTCACCACGTCGCCAGAGGTCGCTCTGGAGGTGGCTATCCGCTCTCCGGAGATCCAAGACGCAGAGCCCATCCGCTCTGCGCCGATGACGGAAGCCCCCGCGAGTAGTCGTGGCGGGATAGAGCTGCTCGCGGACGATCTGGTCGACCCGGCAACGGTGGCCAGGCACCTGGAGGCGGTCCGCCAGGCTGAGCAGTGGATGAAGGTAAGTAGCCTTAGCTTCTGAGTAGCCAATCCTCTGTCGTTGAGTACTCGTGTGACATGAGTTGTCTATGCAGGACGTTGCGGAGAGGTCCCGCGAGAAGTCCAACATGCTGCAAGGCTTTGGTGACGCGGTGCTCCGGGCTGAAGCACTGGAAGAGCAGCTTTTGAAGTCGCGGAAGCACGCGGCCGCCATGCAGTCTAAGCTCGACGCCGCCTTTGCCAAATATCACAATGATGTCCAAGAGTTGCAGGCAAAGGGCGATGACTTGGTGCGGAAGAACAAGAGCCTCCGCAACAAGAACAAAAGTACGTCGCCGGACTTGTAGGGTAGTTGTTGGAGGTCGAGAGGTAGTCCGACCCGCCGCACTTTGTTGTGTTGCGAGCTTGAGGGCCGGGGGGGAGCGGTTGAAGTCCTCGGAAATAAGCATGAAGAACCTCTTCTACGGGAGCGAGAAGCCCACCGGTACTCGAGCTCGACTACAAAGAACTTGCCTTCGAGTGCGAGAAGCACATGGAGCTTCGGATTGCATCCGATCGCGATCTCGTCAATCGCTACAAATCATTGCGAAGTTGAATGAAGATTGCGAGGCGCGGCTGCGGGCCCAACCGAAGGATCTTGAAGAAGTCACGCCGCCGATTGCAAGACTCTTGGTTCCTCATCCGGCGGCCCCAAGATCGCTCCACTCGTGGATCGCCTCGTGGAAGCCCCCGGCGGGGCCGGCGGCTTATGTGAAGCACATGGCGAGGTCGATCCCGAAGCAGGTCTTGGCCTTCATGAAGTCCTACTTCCCGAAGGCCCCGGTGGAAGTAGTCGATGGCAGGGTAGCCGCCAACTGCACCGATGAGCAGTACGCGGAGCTGCTGGAGCAGATGGCTCCCATCGCGGAGCAAATAGCTGATAAGCTCAATCTCCAGTAGCCCTGTAATAGTTAGCTAGTAGCCAAAGTTGTACAAAAACAATTGTAATGGAATTGCTTAAGTATTAATGAAAGGGAATTTCCAGCAATGAGTACTCGTAGTCGCGATCTCAGAGTGCGGAGCCCCATCGTGGAGTGGATACGAGTAGTCGTACTCGGCAGTAGTGGTCCCGTTGAAGGGAGTATACAGTAAAGAAGTTGATGGACGGTCAAACTTTATTACGGAAGAAGTACACCTCGATGGCCGGGGCCGTAGTTACGAGTAGTCGCCCGGACCGGAGGCCGATTATAGCGAGTGGTGCTAGGGCGAGTAGCCGCTTACAACAAGAGATCCGTAGGTAGCCGTGTAGGCCGGATCTTAGAGTATGGTCTCTTAGTAGACCGCCGCTAGAGTCCTTTGTCGCTCGTCGCGGCCCAAGATCCGTAAGTAGCCGCGCGGGCCGGATCCCGGAGAGGAGTAGGCCGGAGACCGGGGCCGGGACCGGAGGCCGCTTACGGCGGAGGGGTGTTGATGTAGTCGTGTAGACTTGGACCCGGAGTAGTCGTGTAGACTAGGCGTAGAATCGACGGAGCCGGTCGACGTTCCACGAGTTGTTGATGTCTTCGCCTTCAAGTGTCCGGAGGCGGTAGGGAGCCCGGCCCGGTCACCTTTGCCACGGTGAAGGGACCTTCCCGTGGGGAGCCGAGCTTGTGTAGTCCTTCCGTGTTCGGGATGCGACGGAGGACGAGATCACCGGCGTTGAAGGAGCGCTCCTTGACGTTGTGATCGTGGTAGCGTCGGATACCCTCTAGGCACCTTGCCGATTGGACGAGGGCGGCACGGCCGAGCTTCTTCGAGGCCGTCGATGTCGACTCGTCTCGTCGTCTTCGCAGACGCCTTCGTCGTAATGCTCCACCGCCGGCGAGTTCCATATGACGTCGGCAGGGAGGATTGCTTCGGAGCCGTAGACAAGGAAGTAATGGGATTGCCCCGTTGGCTTGGATGGCTGAGTCTGTAGCCCCCAGAGTGCGTTGGGTAGTTCCTTGATCCATTTGCCTCCTTTAGAGTTAGCGGCGTCGTGTAGCCGCTTCTTGAGAGCGTCGAGTACCATCCCGTTGGCGCGCTCGACTTGTCCGTTGGCCCGAGGATGGGCAACTGAGACGTATCGGACGTCGATCCCATTGTTCTCGCAGTACTCCAGAACAGGTGGTTGTTGAAGTTGGAGCCCGGGTCTGTGATGATGCGGTGGGGTAGTCCGTAGAGGTGTACGAGTTCATCCAGGAAGTCGAGTACTCTGTCAGCCTTGGGGCATGTTACCGGCTTGACTTCGATCCACTTGGTGAACTTGTCGATGGCCACCGATACTCGTTGAAACCACACCGCGCGGTTGGCGGTGGCCCAATCATGTCGAGCCCCCGGTAGGCAAAGGGCCGGGTTGGCGGTATGGTGACTAGCTTGTAGGCCGGGACGTGTTGCTTGGCGAAGTGCCGGCATCCTAGGCACCTTTTGACGAGTTCTTCGGCGTCGCCCGGGCGGTGGGCCGGTAGAAAGCTCGCCGGAAGGCCTTGGCCGACCGGCGTGCGTGAGGACGCGTGGTTGCCGCACGCCCCTTGTGGATCTCCTCCAAGATGTCCTTGCCTTCTTGCCTCGGGGACGCACTTCATGAGTTCTCCGGAAGATGCGCCTCGCTTGTAAAGCTTGTCGCCGACGAGGACGTAAGACTTGGCACGGCGGATGAGTGCGCTCGGTCGAGTTTTTGTCGGAGGGAACCTTCTCGCTCGCCGAGGTAGTCGATGAAGGGTTGCCTCCGGTCCACGTCGATCATCATGACCTCCTCGTCCAGTGGTGGGTGAGCCGGGATAGTGGTCGGTGGCGCCGCTCCGGATGGATGGCGCGTGAAGCTCATGAACGAAGACGTCCGCCGGCACTTGAGCGCGGGTGGATCCAAGCTTCGAGAGGACGTCCGCCGCAACGTTGTTGTCGCGGACGATGTGGTGGAACTCGAGACCATAAAACTCGTTCTCGAGCTTGTGGACTTCTAGGCGGTAGGCGTCCATGTTCTCCTTGTTGCGGTCCCGGGATTTGTTGACTTGGTTGATGACCACCGCGGAGTCGCCGTAGACTAGTAGCCGCTTGATGCCCAGTGAAGCCGCGAGGCGGAGCCCGTGTAGGAGAGCTTCGTACTCGGCTTCGTTGTTTGAGACCTTCCAGAAGATCTGCAGGACGTACTTGAGTTGTTCGCCCGTTGGAGAGATCGGGAGTACCCCCGCACCGCGCCCTTGAGGTTGAGTGAGCCGTCGAAGTACATCACCCAATGCTCGGTCGCAAGGTGGGGGTGGGCGGTGGTTCTCCCGCCACTCCGCCATGAAGTCGACTAGTGCTCGCGACTTGATGGCCGTGTGTGGCTTGAAGTCGATGGTGAGGGCGCCGAGCTCGACCGCCCACTTGGAGATTCTTCCGGTAGCGTCTTGGTTCCGCGAGATGTCGCCGAGCGGGTAGTCGGTGACGACGGAGATCGAGTACCGCCGGAAGTAGTGTCGTAGCTTCCGCGAGGTGATGAGTACCGCGTACAAGAGCTTCGCACGGCCGATAGCGTGCCTTGGACTCGATAGAACCTCGCCCGACGAAGTAGGCCGGGCACCGGACCGGGTAGGCGTGGCCGTCTTCCCCGCCGCTCGACGACGATGGCGATCGACCACGTGAGTAGTCGCGGCGAGGTAGAGCGATGGCCGCTCGCCCTTGTGAGGAGCCGTGAGGATCGGCGGCTTCGATAGGAAGTCCTTGAGCCGGGCAAGGGCTTGATCCGCCTCCGGAGTCCACGCGAACTTCTCTTGATACTTGAGTAGTTTGAAGAAGGGGAGCCCCCGTTCTCCGAGCCTCGAGATAAATCCGTTCGGTGCCGCCGAGCACCCGGTCGGCTTCCGGACGTCTTTGATGCTCGTGGGAGCTTTCATGCTTTGGTGATGGCGGAGATCTTCTCGGGGTTGGCTTCAATGCCGCGCTGGCTGATGATGAAGCCGAGTAGTTTACCCGAAGGTACGCCGAAGACGCACTTGTTCGGGTTGAGCTTCCAGCGGTACTCGCGTAGTGATGCGAAGGTCTCTTCAAGGTCGTCGATGAGGGTACTGGAGTCCCTGGTTTTGACAACCACGTCATCCACGTAGGCCTCGACGTTCTTGTTGAGTTGCCGCTTGAAGCAGGCCTGGATGGCCCGTTGGTAGGTGGCGCCGGCGTTCTTCAACCCGAATGACATGGTCGTGTAGCAGTACGCGCCAAACGGGGTGATGAACGCGGTCTTCTCCTGGTCTTCTTCCTTGATCGCGATCTGGTGGTACCGGAGTAGCGATCGAGGAAGCGAGAGCGGTCGCGGCCCGCCGTGGAGTCGATGACTTGATCAATCCGCGGCAACCCGAAGGGGTCCTTGGGGCAGTGCTTGTTGAGGTCGGTGTAGTCGACGCACATCCTCCACTCGTTCGAGTTCTTCTTGCGGACGAGGACGGGGTTGGCGAGCCACTCGGGATGGAAGACTTCTCCTCGATGAAGCCGGCCGCGAGTAGTTTGGCGAGTTCCTTCTTGATGGCGTCCCGTCCGTCGTCGGCAAAGCGTCGAAGGTGTTGTCACTTGGGGGTGGCCTTAGGATCGACGTTGAGGCGGTGCTCGATCGGCTCCCCGGGCACTCCCCGGCATGTCCGTCGGCTTCCACGCGAAGATGTCGCGGTTAGCCCGAAGGAAGCCGATGAGCGCGTCTTCCTATTTGGGGTCGAGGCCGGCCCCGATGGTGGTGGTCTTCTTTGGGGGTCGCTCGTACCAAGGTCGATCGTCTTGACGAGTACCTCCTCGGTGGGCGAGGCTTGTTGGCGCCGTCGGACTTCTCTCGGGATGTCGAGTTCACTTGTAGCAAGCTTCTTCGACGCGGCGTAGACCTCCATCATCGCGTTGGGTACTTGGTTTGTAGAGGCGATCTCCACGGCTTCGTATCGCGCTCGTGGGAGATCTTTTAGTCCCCTTGGAGAGAGAGTACACCCGCTGGGCTTGGCATCTTGAGTACCAAGTAGGTGTAGTGGGGCACCGCCATGAACTTGGCGATGGCCGGTCTGCCGAGGATGGCGTGGTAGGAAGTCTCGAAGTCCGCGACCTCGAACTTGACGTACTCGGTACGGTAGTTGTCCCGAGATTCCCCGAAGGTAACTGGCAGGACCACTGAGCCCAGTGGGATAGCCGCGTTACCGGGGACGATGCCGTAGAAGGGCGTGTTGCTCTTGGTGAGCATGTGAGTGATGTCGAGCTTCATTTTCTTCAAGGTCTTGGTGAAAAGGACGTTGAGCCCGCTTCCACCGTCGATGAGCACCTTGTTGAGCTTGGAGCCCGCGACCACCGGCTTCAGGACGAGGGGGAACCGTCCTGGTTCGGAGAAGCTGGTCCATTGATCCGCGTGGGAGAAGGTGATGGGTACCTCCGACCATCTAAGAGGGGCTCGGGACCGCCGGCTCAATGGACATGACTTCACGACGGGTAGCCTTCGCTCCCGCTTTCTTGCCGGGTAGCTCGCCGAAGAGGACGTTGACGGTCTTGTCGGGCTCCTAGAAGTCGTTGTTGTCGCCGTCCTTCTTCTTGCCCTTCGGTCATGAGGGTGCGGTGGCTGCGGCGTATCCTTGAGTGCATGCCTGAGTTGGTAGCACTGCTCGGTGGTGTGGTTGCCGTTTGGATGCCACGGGCACTTCTCCTTCAGCAGGTCTTTGAAACCGCCGGAGTTCTTCTTCGAGTTCCCTTTCGCAGGGCGCTGGATAGCCGCGACAGTGTTGTCTGGCTTGCGCTTGCGGTTGGGACCCGAGTAGTAGTAGTAGTTGTTGTTGTTGCGACCGCCTTGGTTCGTGTTCTTTGCGCCGCCGCCGCACCGGTTTTGCTTGGTCTTGCCGCGGATGGCGTCGTACTTGGCGTTGGCCTTGTATTCTTCATCCGCCCGGACGTGATCATGTCCTTGAGGTGGGGGATGGACCTGGGACGGCGACGACCGAAGTCTTCGAAGGTGCGGCGGTGGTAGAGGCCGTCTTGGAAGAGGTCGATGACCTCCTTGTCGGTGACGTCGACGACGGTAGCGCGCTTGTCGAAGAAGCGGCGCATGTACTTGCGGAGGGTCTCGCCTTGTTCCTGCTTGATCATGGCCAGGTCCATGCGAGTACCCGATCGGCCCATGGCGCCCGCGAAGTTGCTGGTGAACCGCTCCTTCAACCGGTCCCACTTGTCGATCGAGTGCTTGTCCGGCGACTCGAGTCATGTGAGTGGAGCCTGGTCCGGCGAAGGGGAAGTAGAGGCACTTGGTGTCGTTGTTGCCGCCGCGTTCTCGATGGAGAGGGCGTAGCACCCGAGTCACCTTGGATGGGATCCTACTTCGCGTGATACTTGGTGATCCCCAAAGGCTTGAACTTGTCGGGGAGGAGCAAGTTGCGAAGTCGAGGTGAGAAGGCGGAGAAGCCGTCGCCGTCGCCGCGGTGGTCGACTTCTTCCGCCGCGGCTCCTCAATCTTCGGCGGGCGTTGTACCCACCCCCCGCGAGGGCGCCGGAAGCGTGGGCGTTCGCGTGGCCCCGCCGCCGCGACTACCGCCGCCGCCGGCCCTCTCCGTTGGCTCCATGGTTGGAGCTTCCGCCGTCGCCGCCCGGCGCCGTCGGGATCGTGGCCGCCGCCGCCGGCCGGGGGCACGGTGGGGGACAACGTCGCGGTTGCTGTTGCCGCCCGTGGACGTCCGCCGGTGTTGGAGCGGGTGCGGTTGGGTTCGGGCCGGGAGCTCGGCTCGAGTACGGTTGGGACCGTTGCGGTCTTTGTGTTGACGGTGAAAATCCGTCAACCTAGCCATGAGTTTACCTTCGGTGTTGGCATGAGTTTTATACCTTATTCATTGGTACTAACCCCCGTGGTATAACAAGTTCACTTGTGCATGTCGGTTTTGGAGTTAAGTGTTTACGCTGGGTTTTAACGTTGAAAGCAAGACTTCCGGGATAAGTTCATTAAGCACCTCATGAAAAGACCTTGAAGCCCGATACAAGTCAAGCAATGAAGTGAACATAACCCCAAGAGCCCAAGGACCAAGCCCGAGAAGATGATAAACTCCGAGGACCGAACCAGAAAAGTGTTGAATCTTGCAAGACAAGGAGTTGAGTCCAATTCGGAGAGAAACCGACGTCAAGGGCCCACATGCAAAAGGGGAGAACATCTAGAAGACGCGGGAAGCAACACCGGCGAAGCGAGGCCACGAGATGGGCCGAATTGGGGCCCGGCCGGCCGGCCCGGAGCCGGCCGACCCAGCCCTTTTCGGGGCCAATCGGCCTCCCCTTTGACCTAATTGCTTCTCAGGCTATAAATAGCCCCCTGACCGAGAGCCATGCATCATCCAAGTCGTAATCCGCCGCCGAGGAGCAGAGAAGCTTGAGGGACACCATCTCGGAGATGAGGGTCGTGCTAGTTGTCTAGGGTTTCCCTAGCCGACGTGGGAACCTTGCATGGAAGACCACGTCAGAGCTCCGGAGCGAGGATCAAGATCGAGGGAGGGCCTCGGTGGTGATCTTGTTCATGTAATCATTCATGGTGAAGTTTGTAAGTGAATTCGATTTCTAGCGATCAAGTGCCTTCTCGATGATTTTGTTTTCTTCTTGGTTTTGCTTCTTCTACGATCTAGTCTATAGCTAGATTACATAGGGTGCTCTTGTAGCCGCGGTGGCTAGAGGTGCATACGGACCGGCCAAGTGATTTCAACTTGTTCTATCGAACTCGCCCTAGACTACCCGCATGAATAGGGATACGTTGTGACGAACGGGGGTTCCAAAAGGCGGGCGTTTTCGGAGTCGGATGGGAAGGCCACGATTTAAAGATGCTTTTAATGAGATTCGCTTTTCTATCTTCATCTATCTTGTTTGGAGCTACAACATAAGCATGATCTAGATTCTCTAGATTGGTTATCTCTTGCTTTCTCTTGTTACCTCTTTCGTAGATTAGATTAGATGTGTTTTCTTTATGAGTTAGTAGATTAGATGCAACTTGCCTCTTCATAAGATAGCTTACCTTGCTTTACTAGATTGAATCCTTGTGTTGCACATTGTTTCACGTATTCGATACCTTGGGTTCACCACTCGAGGGAAGAAGGGTCCCTTGACTACGACGGGAGACTTGTCCGCTTGCAAGTCTAAACGAACTTTGATACAACTATTAACCGTCAACAAGCCCCTTTTTCTGGCGCCGTTGCGGGGAACAAGCAATCAACATCCGATATAGTATCACTTATCTTTCAGTTTTTCTTTTGATTTTCTTTTGCATCTCTTATATTTGATCATCCTCAAAAAGAAAAAAAATCAATCTAATCTAGTTTTGATTAACCCTAGTTTTTATGTTTAGATTTTTGTTTTATTACTAACCCTAACCGGAGATGGTTGGCTACCTCTCCAAGAAACCCAAACTTTTTGTGGATGATCCAATAAAACTTTACGAGGCAAAGGTGACGTGCAACACAAGCTAAAGGGGTGGAAACCCTAGATTCAAAAGTTGAAGTCGAAGGACTTGTCGAAATCTCCAAGGGAATCACCACCTCCAAGTCAAGACGCCGGAAGGTCGTTCAAGATCAAGAGGAGGATGGAGAAGATGGAGATGGAGAAAGAAGCTCAACAACTAAAGGTCGCCAAGGCAAGATCCACATGCGAAGTGTTCATCATGATGAAGATGCTAGAGACGCAAGTGGGACAACTTGCCGGCGCCCAATGGGTAACAAAGAGGAATATACGAGACAACTCCGGGGTCCCAAGACGGCGAAGGCTACTCAAACTCATTCGGGAGAGATGAAGGATCACACTAAGGAGACCATGAAGATCACAACCGAAGACCGGAGTTCGAGATGCCGAGCTACAAGGAAGTTGTTGCATCCGTGAAGACCAAAGGACAAAGCCGACTGTGAAGACCAAAAAAAAATGACTAAGCCAAAGTGGGTACCCAAGATTGCAACGCCCGCAAAGAGCATTGATCCGAAGTAATCAAGTGAAGAAGTCTAGCCATGGACTATAAACGAAGCGCTAGGCGGGAGGCAACCCGTTTCGTCAAGTCAAGAATAAGCTACGGGAGGACAACTCGATTCCGGTTTTTCAAGTCTTTTTAAATATAATTCAGTTTCGAATTTACTACGCAAAACATTAGACTTAGAATGGTTGAATAATATTAGAGACATAATTCTTGGTTGAATATTTTGCTTGATCATAAACCCTTTACATGAACCATTCTATGTTGTTTGCTTCTTTTTCGAGAAACCAAAACCAAAAAAAATTCAGAACCTAACTCAACCCTTCACCCTCATTATGGTGCTGTGGTTGACTTACTTTTTCATGCTAAAAACACACGAGTAGAGCCACGACTTATACCTAGGTGTTAATTAAATTTCAGCATGTGGTAGGACTCGCGTGAACCTGGAAACTTGATTTTTGGTTGATTTAAAAAAAATCCATATCCTTGGTTTCTCTAAGATTAGAATTTTTCTAAGCCTCACTTAATTTTATTTCATTCAAAATCTCTCTCATCTAATCAAAATTAGGACCTGAACCTATGCCCCCATGATCAAGCGGGAAAAGCTTGCTCTCAACTAATGAAGGCAAACTATACCGGTGAGACCGAAATCGACGTAGTCGAAAAATATTTTCGACTTACATTTGTTT
Organism: Cenchrus americanus; assembly: GCA_947561735.1. Taxonomy (NCBI): domain Eukaryota; kingdom Viridiplantae; phylum Streptophyta; class Magnoliopsida; order Poales; family Poaceae; genus Cenchrus; species Cenchrus americanus. Next base: position 1,260,974 of record OX387240.1, on the reverse strand, counting down.
TTAATGGTTTAAAAACTTCTCTAAATTTATGCTTGAGCTCTTGCATGGCTCTGAAAAATATTTTTAAATTTCGAAATTAGAGGAGTGATTAGCCTTAAACACACTTAAAGGGAGGCGATCTAGTTAACCTAACCATGCATGCACCATGATACATCACGGGATGCCCCTCCAACATATTTAAACCACATGCAAAGTACAAGCATGGGGGGCAGCCAAGGCTTTGTTTTGTAGGAATATCATGGATGCATGTGAGGCAAGGGAGTATGGAAGTGAGTCAAAGCGAAAACATCAAGTGGAAGGAGCAATAATGCAAGCGAAGGAGTGGACGGGAACGTTTGGAAGGTGTACGCGACCACGAAGCAACATGAATGCACTAGAGAAGAACCGAGCCGAGAGGAGGAGAGATGTAAGTATTTCATCCAACTCTTTGTTTGTGTGCTCTAGTTTGTAGGCCGGAACCACCTTAGACCTAGCCATCCACCGCGTTTGTTTCGTGCAACAAATCACATCCTTAATCCACTCAAAGTCCGGACTCCAAAATAATATTTGTGTACCTTGTTACCGGGTGAAAACCCCGGATATATATTTGTGAGGGAGAGCGCTGCAATCATGGAAGAAAATTACAAGCCTTTTCACCAAAGAAGAAGGGATCATCGTCGTCTAAGCCATCATCGAAAACCTCTTCGAGGAGGCGCTCGGTTTCCCGAGTATCCTCGGAGTATGGAGGAGGACACGGCACCGCCGAGGAGGAATCGCACTCTTCTCATTGGTGGCATGAGGGCCACACAAAACTCGTTTATTAGGTTTACCAAACTTCAATAACATATGGAGGAGCCGCTCGTCCAACCTTGCCACTTGACACGATCATCCGCCCCACCTCCATGTGCTCCGTGGTATTCCAATGGGTTTATCATCACGACGGAGGAGGAGGAGGAGAAGAAGCTAGCTCGCCTTTAGTAGAGGCTTGTAGCGAACGTCGACATCGACGACCAAGCTCTCCACATATTGGGTTTCACACGGGACACGGTGCAATTCTCTAACGGAGTGTCGGCAAACACCCACAAGGAATTCGCCTAGGAAATTTTCATGACCATGGCGCATACCCTTGATGAAGGAGTGCCTGAGTCTCTCATTCCGTTGGAGGGAGCCCACAAGTGGAGAAGAAGGAAGACACCGTCGGAAGGGTAACCTTGATCAATGATGCTATTTCTAGCACCTTGATGGGGTAATCTCCTTTCATCCATGGGTTGCAATCGATCTTGAGATGTAATCAAACTTTGTTGGATTATCTATCTATCATCTTGTGTTGGAAATACTTTAATGCTTAAGGTTAGCTACCATGCCGTGAAGGGAGTAAGGGCTCTATGCTTCCTTGGATCCATTCAATACAATCCCTGATAGATTAGATTGGTTTTCATGTTCGAAATGATTGCATGTTCTAGTATCATAGACCCATGGGCGAGTGTCTCCTATTTTCAAAGGGGAGCTCCGGAACAAGTAGATGTGCATGAAGGCACATGGGAAGGTTTTTGGAGTATGATCACGGGAAGAGACCATCGACGAAGAAATACTATCCGGAACCCCATTATCCAAGCGTGTCACTTTTGTGCAAGTGGATTTTTTGGGAGAACAAGAGAGACAAAGATAAGCAACACGGAGTTGAATTGGCTTTACTCGGCTTTGATTGCCAAGTGGCCAATAGACCCCACTCACCTATGATCAACCGGTGGTGTTGTTAAGCAACATCGAGTTCGGAAGATATTGGTTCGGGGTGTTGCCTCTCCATATTGGCTATCTCTTTAAAACCGGGTATTACAAGGAACCCAAATCATCTCCTACCCGGGACTTCCCTAGGAATATATGAAGAAATGAAAATATAAGAGTGAAGATGAGAGAGGAGGCTTCCAAGTGGCCTAGGTGAATTTGCCCCTTCCGGATTGAAGATTAAGACTTTTCTTGAGGGGAAGAAGATCGGTTAGAGGAAGGACTTCTTGTGCCGGCGAAGAGAAAAGAAAAATAATAGAGAAGGATTAGGAGAAGGTTTTTCCACGATCCAAGAAGGAGGTGCACAACAAAATTATGTCCCACCATTGGGAGGAACCCGCGGCGCCGAGTTACTACGGTGGTGTACCAATGCAAGCATGGGGGAGTGGTGCAGCCATACCCCCACCATTTTTGCGGTGCCCAACGTAGCCTTTGCGGAGCCATTTGCACACCTTCCTCAACCACAACAAAATGGAGCCACCATTGGAGGATACGCTGCAAGGAACATGCAATTTATTGCAGCCATCCAAACCAATGCAACCCAAATGGGTGAAGGAAATGCAAACGTCGCTTATGTGCTTTGACACCTTCACCTAGCACCGTCGTACAATTCATAGGAGGAATGGTGCATTCCTATTACAAGTAAGGGTACAACAACCAAGACTATCAATATCAACCATCGGCGGAAGATTAGAGAGAGGAGGAGCTTTAGTTATCTTTCCTTTACCCCCTTTTCTTTAATTTTCAGCTTGGATGTGCCTATGTTTGCGTAGTATTTTCAGCTTTACTTTAATTTTTAGTTTTCACTTTTATTTTCAGCATGTGTGTTAGTGTTTATTTTCATCATGAATAATGTCGCCACCAAGTTTTCACCTTTGGTAAAGTTACAAAGTTTGTGCCAAGATGATATATGATTATAATTGCCGCTTTGTTTATCTTTGTAATTGACTTATGCATGTTTGAACTAGTGCTCTCTTAAAAATACAAATCTGAAATTATTTAAATGCTAGCTTAATTTTCAGCGGAGGTTATGATTAAAATAAAGACCCATGGTGTTTTATGTGCTCTCAAGTTATGAATAGATTAAAGATGTCTTTTATGCTCAAAAATATTGCTAACCTTGTCATAAATATCACTTGTGTGTTGCTCAACCTATCCGAGCCTTATATATATTTGAGTGCATAAACTTTAGTGTACAAGATTTATTTTTGAGTGATTTATTGCAGGCCATGATTTCTCCGGCCCGAGACTAAGAAGTTTGGTCATTCCGTTTTTGCGTATCTATCTTTTTGCTAGCCTTTTATCCGTGCATTGTGTATCCCCGCATCGGAGATCTCACAAACCTCGCCGGATATCCACCCTTAAAACCAAATATCATCTTTTGTGTTTACCTCCTTGACCACAACCTATTGTTGAGAATGGATCATCAATTCAAGGAAGATCGCAAGACGGTGCCAACATTGAAGATTTCAAGTATCTCTCCAAGGAAGAATATTTCCGGTACCTACCTTATTTTTCGCCTCTTTGCTCGAGGACGAGCAACGTCTAAGCATGGGGGAGGAGGTAGGTACGGTGCAATTTTAGAGTTCAAAGGGGAGTATTTAAAAAAATTGATGATGAAAGAAAAAAAAATTCGGCGATATACGTGACTTCCAAGAAAAAATATATATATAATGAAAGAAAGAAAGAAAGAAAGAAAGAAAGAAAGAAAGAAAGAAAAGAATGAGAAATATGAGAAAGAGAAAAAAATATATGCGTAAAGTGAACTCCCTAGGTTCTCTAAGAGTGCATTCAAGGCTTCAAGTTTAAAAGATCCATTCTCATTTTCCACCATGTGCAATCCGATAACGAGGACTTCCTTTGTGCCTCGGGATCACTCTTTGCCATTTGCACATGTCCACTCATCTAAAGTGTGTGTATTTTTCTCTTTCCCCTCCTTGATTTAACATTATTTTCCAATGACCTTTTTGACGAGTCTCGGTAAGACCATGAGAAGCTTGTCTTGTTTTGACGACACCTCATTTATAAAATCTTGGTAGGACTAAACTTTCCCAAAGCTCCATATAAAGCCTACCACATATGCGATGAGAGGGAAAGGAGTAGAATATATAGGCTTGAGAGACAAGTGAGATGAGAGTTCATGAGCAACATGCAAGGTGATTTAAATTTGTGAACTTGGTTTAGCTCTTTTTTTATCTCGTTCTTTATTTCAAAAATTCGAGATCTAATTAAATTTTGGGAGCATGTTAATACTTGTGGGATAAGCTTAATTAAATATCTACCCTCCGTAGGGATGAAGGCTAGTACATTATGGAACTTTAACGAATTAAACTTTTGAGAGCATTATGTTTTTTTCATGTATGATCAAGTGCAAGGTTTAAACATTGATGGGCAACGATGATATCCATCGAAGGCTTACTCGAGGACGAGCAAGGTTTAAGCATGGGGGAGATGTTGACGGTGAAAATCCGTCAACCTAGCCATGAGTTTACCTTCGGTGTTGGCATGACTTTTGTATCTTATTCATTGGTACTAACTCCCGTGGTATAACAAGTTCACTTGTGCATGTCGGTTTTGGAGTTAAGTGTTTACGCGGGTTTTAACGGTCAAAGCAAGACTTCCGGGATAAGTTCATTAAGCACCTCATGACAAGACCTTGAAGCCCGATACAAGTCAAGCAATGAAGTGAACATAACCCCAAGAGCCCAAGGACCAAGCCCGAGAAGATGATAAACTCGGAGGACCGAACCGAGAAAAGTCTTGAATCTTGCAAGACAAGGAGTTGAGTCCAATTCGAAGAGAAACCAACGTCAAGGGCCCACATGCAAAAGGGGAGAACATCTAGAAGACGCGGGAAGTAACACCGGGCGAAGCAGGCCACGAGATGGGCCGAATTGGGCCCAGGCCGGCCGGCCTGGCCTCCCCTTTGATCTAATTGCTTCTCAGGCTATAAATAGCCCCCTGACCGAGAGCCACGCATCATCCAAGTCGTAATCTGCCGCCGAGGAGCAAAGAAGCTTGAGGGACACCATCTCGGAGATGAGGGTCGTGCTAGTTTTCTAGGGTTTCCCTAGCCGACGTGGGAACCTTGCATGGAAGACCACGTCGGAGCTCCGGAGCGAGGATCAAGATCGAGGGAGGGCCCCGGTGGTGATCTTGTTCATGTAATCATTCATGGTGAAGTTTGTAAGTGAATTCGATTTCTAGCGATCAAGTGTCTTCTCGATGATTTTGTTTTCTTCTTGGTTTTGCTTCTTCTACAATCTAGTCTATAGCTAGATTACATAGGGTGCTCTTGTAGCCGCGGTGGCTAGAGGTGCATACCCGACCGGCCAAGTGATTTCAACTTGTTCTATCGAACTCGCCCTAGACTACCCGCATGAATAGGGATACGTTGTGACGAACGGGGGTTCCAAAAGGCGGGCGTTTTCGGAGTCGGATGGGAAGGCCACGATTTAAAGATGCTTTTAATGAGATTCGCTTTTCTATCTTCATCTATCTTGTTTGGAGCTACAACATAAGCATGATCTAGATTCTCTAGATTGGTTATCTCTTTCTTTCTCTTGTTACCTCTTTAGTAGATTAGATTAGATTCGTTTTCTTTATGAGTTAGTAGATTAGATGCAACTTAGTTCATCATAAGATAGCTTACCTTGCTTTACTAGATTGAATCCTTGCGTTGCACATTGTTCCACGATTCGATACCTTGGGTTCACCACTCGAGGGAAGAAGGGTCCCTTGACTACGACGGGAGACTTGTCCGCTTGCAAGTCTAAACGAACTTTGATACAACTATTAACCGTCAACATCTTGCGACTTGTAGCCTCGTTGTCGCGGTGCCTAGTGGGAGGAGGTTGGTTGACCCTGTTGTCTACTCGCATGAAGTAGGCATCTTCAGCTAGCTTGGCGATGACCTCTCCAGCGCGTATGCCCTGAGCCTGGCGTGCGATCGCTGTGATCGACATGAGGCATTGCTCAGGGGTGGTGTGTACTCTGCTCTCGACCGCCTCGAGAGCTTCCGCAAGGTTGCGGACGGGGAAGTTGTCGCAGAGGCGTCGGTGACGTTCGCTGCGCTTTCGGTTACGCTCACGTCGAGCGTCTCTGTCAGCAGGGTTCTCATTTGGTGGAGCATCAGCAGAGAGCTCGTCAGAGGAGATGTCTTCCAGGTACTTGTCTTGAGCCGTCCCTGAAGGCCCTGGGGTGTCGCCGGCAGCCATGAAGACTTGGCGATCGGGGGTGCCAAGGCTGGACTCAAAAGGTGCCACCTCAGTTGGTGTGTTTGAGTCAGCCTGGGCAAGTGGTGTTCCCTCCTGGAACGGTAGCGAGTCGATGTAGGCGACGTAGCGTGAGTCTCCACTTATCAGGTCAGCAGGCTTGCGGTCGGCCGATGAGCGAATCTCCCGGCCGGTGTAGATGTTATAACGAGCCCAGAGGCCGGCCCTGACAAGGGATGCTCAGTGGAGTCGTCCTCGGACTCGGGCTCCTCAGGGTCCGACCCGAAGTCGAACTCGTATGCGGGGTTCGAGTAGAACTCGGAGAGAGGGCTGGAGTCCGAAGCCAGGCCGGGGGCGATGTCGGAGTCCGAGTTGTACTCGGGTACGGGCTCCTTGCCGGCCCGGCGCGAAGAGGGAGCCCCCGTGCGGGCCCGGCTGAGGATGCGGGGGCCACGCGCGGAGCGCTCACGAGGTGAGGGGACCGCCTGCGATGGCTGAGCGGCGGTGGCTCGCATGCGATGGCCCATGGGGACGTCGAGTTCGAGTTGGAAGCGGACTCGAGCTCGAAGTCAGCGTGATGGTTGAAGAGCGAAATTTCGCCGAACTTGCCGGCGAGTTCGCCTGTGACAACGTCGGGGAAGCGCCACGAGGCCGGTCTTCGGGTTGGGCGGCATGGTGAGGCGGCGCCGGAAAGAGCCGCGCCGTCGCGCGCGTGCGGACCCGGGCGCCGAACACGAAGGTGTCGCCGCGGTTGAAGGCGACGGTTGGCTTGAAGTAGACGGGAGCCGTCGAGTTCGCCATGTGATCTCGGGCGAGAGCCCCTACCTGGCGCGCCGGCTGTCGGTGTTTTAGACCGGCAACCTACTAAGGGGAGTACCCGAAGTAGATGAATGTGGCCTCGCCGAGATCGGTAACTCGAAGGAAGAGACACGTGGCACACAATTTAGACGGGTTCGGGCCGCGAGGTGCGTAATACCCTACGTCCCGTATGCTTTGCGTAGCTCGGATTGATTGGGCACGATTACAAGATGGTGTAATAGTGCACCGTGAGTTGTATGAGATGTGTTGTGTTCCTAGAGAACGGTCCCCGCCCCGCCTTATATAGTCGGGAGGCGGGGTTACAAGTCGGAGTAGGGAGAGAGTACTAGTCGGGAACGTCTAGGAGTCTTCCATACGATGCGGGACATGTACGGCTTCCTAACCGAGCACTTCTCCTCCGTAGTCCTTGTGCTCCACGCCTTCGGGTGCCGTGTAGCGCAAACCGGGTAGCCCCGGGGGCCCACCGAGTAGTCGGTCCCGGTACCCACCGAGGTAGTGGGCCCGGGGAGGTCCATACGACAGTGCGACAAATTAATAAGATAGTTGTGTGGAGCGAACAATATGATTGGAATTATATTTTTCGTGCTTAAATTATGCTTTTTTAAATGGAACAAAAGAGCTACCTCATGCCTATTATATTAAAAAGGAAAGAAAGTCAAGACAAACACGGTACAGGAGTAGAAAACACACATAGAAACACACACAAAAAGATTGATCAAACCTCATATGTAACTTTTCATCAAATAAAAAAACCAGGAGGAATATAATAGTAGTGCTTTAATTAATCAAACCTCACCCCGTATGATCGTGTTTGCAGCTGATTTGTCATCGTTGTTGTGATTCTTTCTTAAATGGACATGCAAACTCCATCTATAAACAACGTCGAGGACCCCGCAATAGGCCGACGTAAAACAACGATGCTTATATTAATTTATAAAAGAAACTATCTTTTTTCACCCCTCATCTATGGTGTATGGGAGTCTGGTTTTTGTAATTTTTCATTTTTATTATTTTAAAACTACAATTTTAAAAAATAAGTTTCAAGAACAAATCCTCCGCTCACCACCCAATCAATTGTCAGCCATAGATTCATCACTGCGATTAAATGGTTGGATTGGAACCAATAATTAATTGCATAGTCCAAATTACCAAGGTCATCAACCACTCCACCAAACATATATAATGGTGCACAATCCACAATTGTAGAGTAGCAACCCACAATCCATAAAAAAAGCTAACTCGAGTCGTTTCATGATCCATAATACTTTCAAATTCGACACGTCTGGGGACTTGAGCCCCCCTACTCCCCATGTAGGCCACGGAAACCCCTCAAAATAATTTCGAAAAATTCTAAATGGATGAGAAGAAATAAAAATAAAAGGAAAAGGAAAAAGGGAAAGAGAAGAGGCATGAAGATGAAGAGGGTAGATGATCAGCTTTACGAGCAAGATGAATAGTAAGGGTTTCCATAGTAAGTGCGTGCAGAACTAGACGAGATCCTTAGGTGACGAGAAAACCTTGTGGATACAAGCAAATAGGCATCACTAGCCATGTGTAGCAACATGAACTCATAAAGGATCACCGGAAAGTAGCAATCTCGGTTGGACGAAGGCATCACGCGGACACACCTCTATTACAGTCGAGTGAGTATGACATCGGTAGATTCAATGCTCGAAAGACATCAGGGATAAAAAAAAGAGTGTTATGAGGGCAAAACGATATGGTAGGACTTACCGGCGTATATTTTTCGTGCTAATTTTTTTTCTTTTTTTTGAAATGGAACAAAGGAGCTACCTCATGCCTATCATATTAAAAAGGAAAGAAGCGTCAAGACAGAGGTTTTTCGGCTGGTAGAATGAATAGTGCTCGGTTGGTAGAATGAATAGTATTGTGTGAGAAGAAATAAGCCGAAACAAGCCAGCCGAGCACTGTTCACTTTGACTGAGAGTGATCAAACCATAGTGCAACGATGTATTCATCCATACAGGCCCTTGAGATTTGGGCTAAGAAACGAAAGTTCATGTATGGGTCGTTTAGAAAAGAGCTAACTCCGACAGTTTGGCAAATCAACATGGCATCCATCTAATTTTGGCAAAACAAGAAAAATTAGCCTCTAACAGTCTGACAAGCCAACTTGGCAAAAATAGAAACATAGCAAAATTGTTGCCATCGGCGATTCCCTCTGGGTGGGGGGGTGAGAAAAGAAATGAACAATAGAGAAGGATTCCTGATGTAAGTTTTCAAGAGGTGGAAGGACACAAACATAATTTTGTTTCTCTTAGGATTTCTGATGTAAGTTAGATACATCTGGATTTGGCAAGTGAATTGTGCCGAAACGTTGAGCTGAACCTTTTTTTTTTTACTTTGCATATGTTTTTAGAAGTTGGCAAGACACAAGATTTGTCAAGTTAAATTTGGCAAACTACTGAAGATGCTCTGACATGTTGTTTTTATTAAGAAGCAGAGGGAAGTCAAAGTTCACACCAAAGGTAGATCGATCGATCGATCGATCAGTTGCACGTGGACACTGTACCTTCAACAAAACTGTGCCGAGCTTGGACATTAATTTTAGACACGTGCAGTGTTGGCATGCAGTAGCAGTTTCGATCTGCACGCGCACGTGGATATGAATGGACGTCGACAGCACACTGCACGGGTTAGTTTATAGACTAGTACTAGTAGTAGCGCTAGCTGGCTGGGTCACGCCAAGGGGCGTTTGAAGGTCCCTTTCGCGGCCTCCAAACACACCCCTAGAGCCGGGGAACATCGTCAGGAGCAAATTAAATTAAAGCGCGTCCCAATTCGCTCTCGAGACACAACACGAATCAGCCAGCAGTGCCCGCGTCCGTTCGTTTATCCGGTTCATCTGCCGTCACGTACTCTCTCACGCCCTCGCTGCTCGGGAGGGGGTGATACTGATGGGAGGGATTATCGACGCTTTCTGGCTAGTTCGACTTGGTCAGTGATGCCAGTCGAGCACCACCGAAGGAATCTTTTTGCTTTCGATCGTTTGGTTGCTGGAAGTAGTTTCATTTACCTCCAATTATTTATTCTATCTATGCCTAGGCTGATGAGACATGCATGGTTTGCAATGATTTTAATAGCTAGTAGTGCTTTGATAAGCTTACAAAGTGTGTTGCCTGCCTTTCTCCTCGAGCCTCTCACACTCGTGGATCGAGGCATGGAGTACTACTATGCTTGGTTCCCAGCCATAAAAAGCCGCACCATGGGCTGTGGCGATCCTTTTTTTTTCACGCCACAATTTGTGGCTTGGTGTCCGGAGGTTGGGAGCTAACTAAGAGCCTGTTCGGCTGCCTTTTTTTGGTCTTGATTTATTCTCTGCGAGAAAAATATCGTTGTCCCGGTTGGATGATCTTGATTTCTTTCTGTGAGAAAAATCTGCATTGGTGATGGTTGATAATCCAAACAAACAGGGAATAAGTGTCCTCTAAGACGTAGTTCTCCATCGGAAATCATAGTTCGTTTTTTTCTTTTTTTTTAAAAAAAAAATTTCATATATGCGTAGCAAAATTTGTGAATGAAACTACCTATATTTTGGAATGCGGTACACCATAAAGTGTTTTGAATTAGGATGGGATTCATACGACATTCCATATTTCCTCGAACCGCAATAGTTTTGTCCAAACATTTTAGCTTTAATTCAAGCATTATTTTTTAAAGGAAAATATTCAATATGAAATTAATGTTACAAGACATTACAAAAATATTTTCGCGATATATATATATATATATATATATATAGATGTTGGTAGTCAAAATTTTAAAGTTTGACGCAGTACGAACGTAGATTAACTTCTACCTGTGATTAGAGAAAGTAACCTAAAATTCAGATTACTGCCGACTCAATAAAATCCATCAAACTAGCATATTCTGAACCGGCCACATTCACATATATTGTCGAATGAAACCATTGCGAATTCACACTACAAATGCAAGCTTCGGACATTCGGGAAATGTTAAAACAACTTGGAATGATAGCATCTCTCCTTCTTCGTAATAACCCCAACGGTTTATGAAATGAAATAATCACCGTACCAAATCCAACAATATTCCTAGTGTGAACATGTAGAAATTGTCATCAGATGCTCTTGTAGAGTAGAGGCAGGTAAGGTTGGTCAGGTCCCTTCCTTTGGACCAAAAAAAACACACTAGCGATCAGCAGCGTCTCCGACTCCGAGCGACCAGCGTGAGCCTTTGCCTTGTTCAAGCACGCCGCTCGCTCCGGCGACGGCGACGGCGAGAGAGAAACCGGCAATTTCAACGCGTGCGAATTACATCTTGGCCCACCAAGGCAGAGCCCAGCCACAGCGAGCAACTAACCCGGCCGTGCGTGCGCACAACCCTTCTTCTGTGCCATCCCATCCCTCGTTGTCGCCTCGCGTCTTCCCTCCATGATCCATCTGCCCGCCCCGCCGGGACGGTGAGTGACGCAGACGCTGACGGAGGAGCTGACCGTGACCAGGTCCGTCCCGTCCGAGCAGTGCGCCGCGCGCCGCCGCCGCCGCCATGGAGCCCACGCACACGCGGCGGCGGCAGCAGCAGGCCAGCCAGCAGCAGCAGCAGCAGTACGCACAGCACCCTTGCCTTGCCTGATTAATCACTTACTACCCGGGCAGCTTCAGTTTTCGATGCCCCCTATATAACACCGGCTCGATTAGCTCAGCAGGACACTCACCCACTTTCACCGGCCGGACAGCACCCACCGACCGACACACACACAAAGAGCGAGCAACGGAGCTATGGAGCCTCAGCAGCAGCCGCGGTCGCAGGGCCAGCAAGCTGCGGGCCCGGACCCCGACGACGGCCCAAGGACGACGGTGCTCACGTTCCTGACCTTCCTGGAGCACAAGATCGGGCACCTACGCGGCATCATCTGCTCGGCGCCGCGGCAGATCGTGTCGGCCGAGCTCAGCTGCATCGCCGTGCAGCTCGTCTCCATCTCCAAGAGCCTCGCCGCCGCGGCGGCCAGCGGGGCCACGGCGGCGGAGGACGGCGGCGGCGCCGCCGGCAGGTCGCCGAGCGAAGGGGACGGCGACTCGTCCGACCGCGACCTCCTACCACCCCACGCCGCGGACGACGACGACGGCGACGACGGCCGCCTGCTGCTGCCGCCCGCCGCCGGCTCCTACGAGGTCATCGAGCTCGGCAGGGAGGAGATCCTGGCGCCGCACGTGCACACCTGCAAGGTCTGCGGCAAGGGCTTCAAGCGCGACGCCAACCTGCGCATGCACATGCGCGGCCACGGCGAGGAGTACAAGACGGCGGCCGCGCTCGCCGCCAAGCCCGGCAGGGACGCGCACGCGCCGCAGCCGCCGCTGGGGACGGCGGCGTCCCGCTGCCTCTACTCGTGCCCCTTCGCGGGGTGCAAGCGCAACAGGGAGCACCGGAGCTTCCAGCCGCTCAAGACGCCCGTGTGCGTCAAGAACCACTACCGCCGGAGCCACTGCGACAAGAGCTACACCTGCCGCCGGTGCAACGTCAAGCGCTTCTCCGTGCTCGCCGACCTCCGCACCCACGAGAAGCACTGCGGCCGCGACCGGTGGGTCTGCTCCTGCGGCACCTCCTTCTCCAGGAAGGACAAGCTCTTCGGCCACGTCGCCGCCTTCGACGGCCACGCGCCGGCGCTGCCGCCCGAGGAGGACGACCGCTCCGCTGCCAACGGCCGTGGCGGCGCCTCTGATCGGCGGCTGCTGATGATGGACACTGAGGCCGTCAGCAGAATGGCCAACACGGAGCGCTGCTTCTCGGACACCATGTTTGATGGTCTCGGCTGTTCTGGCATCAAAGGCGGCTTCGCTCTCAACGCCGATGCACAGTATTTGGACGAGGGGCGAGGGTACCTCTCACCGATGGACCTTTATTCCTGTGACTTGGATGGATTTGATCTCTTCGGGGCACCAGGAATTGCAGATTTCTGAACCCTGAAGCCTGAACCTGAAGGGGTTTATCCACGGAGAAAGAGAAAACAGTGAATAGTTTCAGAACTGGCAGAAACCTGTAGAACAAATCCAATGCAAATTGATTCTTTTCTTTTTCCCCCTTATGAGGGATCCACAACTTGCACGGGTAGGTCAATGCAAATGGATGTCTGACCAATTTATTTCAAAACAAAATTAAAAAAGAAAAGATCCAATGAGTTCTCCATACAAACCATATCATAAACTCTGGTATTCTAAAGAAATCGTTCATAATTCAGAAGCCTGAAGTCACACATACAGGAACCAAGCAATTTGCAGAACCATAAGACGGTGGCACACTTACCAGCACCTGCATTTTTTCACATCATGGCAGGATAAATGGTGGATGCATCAAAGCACAACGACAGAACCTCATAATAAGACAATCATGACCACAGCAATCCAGAACAGAACACGACCAAATGATTGAACTATAATGGAATATTCAGGTATTGCCCACAGACAGTATGGTGTGACTCTTGAATATTTGGAGTACATGAACTAAAAAGGGCCTATCCATCAATTACAAATGTAGAAAAATGGCCAGTGAAATGCCATCTGAATTTTCGCACATCCAACAAGATGCCCTCTGAAGTTTCTGAATAATTAACGTTGTCATGTGGAACAGAACATTAGAACCAAACCCAACAACGCATGCAATCCCCTCTGCAAGTTTGCAATCTTTACTGTGGCCTAAAACTTTTTGGATTTTTCAGGAGGATGACTCTGCAGTGTTTCCCCAGTCACTGTCCAGCTTGCTCACTTTCAGCTTCACTTCGCCGTCGAGATCACACCCAGGAACTTACTGGAAATTTCTTCAGCAACTTGAGAAGGTCTTTCTCAGATAACCCCAGACACCTGGTGTAGTTTAATACTCCAGTTAGCAACTCACCATTTGGATCCTCCTCATTTCTCTCTTCATTCCAATATGGTGAGTGAGTCCATCCAGATGCCTTCTTCAACACCTCTGCATCTTCAGTGGAACAATTGACCCAGGGCGATTATCACATTCTGCATTTTTTACCTTTATCAATGGAAACATGGGAGGATAATTGTTGATGCATCAAAGCACAATTATAAAACCTCATATAAGACAATTAAACTACTCTCGTGAAAACAACAATCCAGAACAGAAAAACGAAAATGCCTGAAAAGGATAAGTGATCATTCAGGCATCACCATATTTATTGCAACTTTTTTTTTTACATACAGTATGGTGTGGCTCTTGAATATGCACACATGATAACATGAAGAAACAAGTGTCTATCCATCAACTACAGATATGCATTTGTATTTGACAGGTGCCAGCTTACAGAAAAATGGCCAGTAAAATGCCATCTGAATTTTTGCACAGTCAACAGAATGCCGTCTGGGGATTCTGAATAGTGTAGGATGGAAGATTAGAACCTAACCCAACAACGGGTGCACTGTGCCATGCAATCCCCTCTGCAATCAATATTGTAGCCTAAAACTTTTGGATTTCTCAGGAGAAGACTCCTCAGAGTTTTACCATTTATTCCCCAGTCACTGTCCAGCTTGCTCACATTTAATTTCACCTCGCTGTCAAGATCACACCCAAGAACCTCTGGAAATTTCTTCAGCAACTTGTAAAGGTCTTCGTCAGATAGCCCGAGGCTCCTGATGTAGTCCAATACTCCAGTCACCACCTCAGCACTTGGAACCTCCTTCGTCCTCTCCTCACTCCAATATGGCGAGTGGATCCATCCAAATGCCTTCTTCAACATCTTCTCAGCATCTTCACTGGAGAAATTTAGCGAAGTGAGCATCTGTTTGCACTCTTCATCAACGTCCACGACAGAAGCTTGAGCTTGATCAGCTGATAGCGCCCGCCATTTCTGAGTTGCACCTCGTGGTTTCCCAAGATCAGTGTTTCGCTGGACCTTCAATCTTCCTCCGCATTTCTTGTGAGAGAGTTTCACAACCGGTGGACTCAAGATATTGCCCTGGAGGAATGGAACACATGTCCCTCAAGGGTCATTGCTGGTGAAGTGGTGATTTGCAAACACCTCACAGAGGAAAAAGTTAGAACGGCACATCTTACAGCAGTACAGAAGCCAAGTGCAGTGGTATCCGCAGTCACCAAAGGCAATGGTGGTGATTTTGCCAACATCCTGCGTGGAAAAGGCGAAGAGTAAAAAAAAAAATGGAAGATTATAAGTTGACACTAGGCCACGCCAGGGAAGACAAACTATAGTATATCAATGGATAGCATTATTGCAGGAGTGGTGAACAAGGCTGGAAACTAGGGGCGCGATTTCCAGCTGCTGAATGGAGAGGAAAGAGCGACACACTGGGAACCAAACTAAACCGAAAAATTGCAATCAGAATCCACTCCATTTCCCGTTCGCAACGACTTTTCTTGCCCGCCTGGAGTACGACAATCACGACGGTAGTTGCTTCGAAGGAAGTGAATTCAGCGGTCAAGCACAAACGCGACGACGGCAAGGATCCCGGGGCACACACAGAGACTGAAAGCATCCGGCAGCAATCGGATCCCGCGCGGACACAGCCAAATCTGAGCACGCAGGCGCGGCGTAGCAGCACACAAATCTGAATCTGAGTGAGCGAAGGGGGGAGGAGGGAAGAAGAGGAAGAAGGGGGGCGTACGAGGTGGACTGGGTCGGCCGCCCGCACGCCTCCGGTTGTCTCCTCCTGCTCCTTGCTTCGCCGGTGGCTTCTACTAGGCTCTAGCTCGCCCACTCCACAGCAGCGTCTCGGCGGGTAGGAGAGGCGAGGGCTCCTCCTCGGCGGGGTCGCATCTCCACCCGCGCCCCTTGCGAGCCGCCTCCAGCCGCACACGCCATCCCTCCCTTCCGCGACACAGGGGAGGGCCAGCAAGGCCGAGCCAAAAAAAAAAAAAGAAGACCTCTTCGCGGGCCGACAGCCCATGTGGCCGGCCCACAATTCCTACTTGCCTACCCAAACAGGTGCAACGCCAGCAGCAACAGAGCTTTGCTAAAGTTCCTACCAGAAAGACAAGTTTACAAGCACATATTTGCAGTGCTCTTTAGCCTTCGTATATACCATACCCATTATCTCCAACTCCAACAACCTCCAATCATGCATGGAAAAAGCGTCATTAATTCATGTATTGAATTTTGGTTGAGCTCAGCAAATGTGATGCATCGTTTGTCCAGAAAAAGCGCTAGTGCCTCCACGTCTACATCGGACAATGGTGAACGTTCATGGCAAGATAAGAAGATTTATGAAGATTATTAGAGAGTATGCATGCGTGAAGTTATGAACCATACCATGGTAGCCGTTCTCCATGGTGAATATTAGAAAACTCTTAGAACTAGATACATATACAATAAATAAATTAAAATAAAGAAAATATCCCATTAATCCAGATGTAGTCATGTTTGATAACCGATAGATTTTTTTTTTTTTGAAGTGACTCCTACAAGCACAAAATTTTTAAATTATCTCAATTTTCAGAAGATGCCTGCAACAAGTAGGCGCTGGGTGTGGAAGAGAAAACACTCGGACCTCATTCGTTTCCATCGGATTGGATTCCAACCAGAATGATAAATGTAATAAAAAAATCATGATAGTTATTATAATAGACCCAAAATTTATTCTAGGTCGAAAAAATTTACTCATGATAGTTGATAGGTACACCAAGAGACTCAGAATCAATCCACTGGTCAATGCCCTTTTCCCTCTTCGCCTCCCTCGCGTCATGTATCGAGAGGGTCTTGGGAGGGAGTTCGAGATGGATGCGACGGAGGAGCGTAGGACGTCCAACGGCAGGGGACGGGACCAAACGGAATGAAAACATGGGACAACGTCGTCGTCTTGTGTTGAACCTCTAAAATTGAGGGGTTTTTGTGATTTGAACATCTGCAGCACCCAGCATTACCCTATACCCGTCCCTACTCCAGGGAGGTGCAGCCCGTCTAGGCCGAGGCCCCCAGCACCGCAGTGTCGAACGCGCCGCTGGGTCGGATGACCCAGCTCAGCTCGGAGACGGGTAGCGCTGCAAAATATTTGCGCAAGCTCGGAGACGGGTAGCGCTGCAAAATATTTGCGCGTTTTGACTTCTGCGCTTCACGTTTAACCATTCATCTTATTTTTAAAAATTGTGAAAATATTGTTTATTTTGTTATGACATGTTTTATCATCACATAGCGTAGTAAATGAAGTGTATAAGTCAAAACAACCAGTATTATGAAACGAAGGAGTAGTATTTACTAATCGGCTTTCCTTAGTAATATTTCCCTCATTCCAAAATTGATCAAGTGATGCATACTGATTGATGTTTGCTTAAGAAAATTCTTTGATCTCAGGGGATGAACTGAAACTCCTCACAAATCACTCTACGGTATTAAGCGATATGCTTTGCCGTTTCATGTGTCCTTGTCACCTTTTATAATCTGAGCAATCGTTATGCGTGTTCTGTATGTTTTCACCTGTGCATAGTTTATATTTTAGCCTTGCTTGGAGCAAGCTCTAGCTGGGTATCCTTAATCTCTAGTTACATGTCTATTACTAGTACCGTAGTCTCAAGCAACATGTTTTGAATGCAAAGACCAAGAAGAAATACATGATACATGCTTGAATAGCTTCAAAAGTTCAAGGTGGTTCTTTCCTGCATGTTCAAGGAAAAAAAGATTAAGATTGTTACCTATGGTAATTCTGTAATTTAAATGAGGCACATTCTTTTCGATCAGAATTTGTACACATCAACTATATTCAATTCATATAGACAAAAAATAACCAAAATATGCTCCGGTGCAATGAAAATAACACGACAGTATAGAAAAAATAGGCCACATTAAGCTGTGATGTCATTTTTGACCACAAAAAGAAAGCACATTCTTGAATAACAATTGTAGTTTGATGCGCTCTATAAATCGTAAGTTATTGTAAGTGTTTGCCTATTCAATTGTATATTTCTACGCAATAATTTTCCTTGGTAGGGGCTTATTGTATTATGCCATGGCTTGCTGGAGCAGGGCATATGTGTATTGCTTGTTTGGGTATAAGAATTTCCTTTGAAGTAACTATGATTGCTGAGCTAGGCATCAGCAATATGTGACCCAAATCAAGATTGACAAGAGAAACAAATTGTCACATCCATGAACTGTGCAGATCCGGCAAGCTGAATACAACAGAGTTTCACTCCGGTAAACACAAGTTCACCGTTCAGGATCTAATGAAACACGCGTAGCAGAATCGTACAGAACAAGCACGAGCTAGCCGTCCTTCATATCCTCCTCATCTACTCAGCACTCTTCCAAAGCTGCTGCCACCTCGAAAACTCCGCATAGAACCCAGCTAAGCAAATGACTATGCACAGCGCCGTCTACTGCCCCCCATGGCGGTACAGGAGCAACGACCGGTAGACGGCTGCGAGGTGGAGGAACACTATCAACAGAATCAGCAGGTCATCAACGAATCCAAAGAGCCCCAGCACACCTGCAGAATGCAGAAGCAAGGCCGTGATCGATATGAACATACGACTGTTCAGAAAATATTAGTGACAGGCCTATCACAATGTTGGCACTTGATCTTGGGAATATGGAACTTACTTTCGGGGAGAATGTCAACAGGGCTCAGCACATAAATTGCACTCAATGCAACCTACAAATTCGAATCAGTCAGTATATCGCATTCGTATATGGTCTCGTCTCCCACATCCATTGCACTGGGCGATGGTATGAAACTGAGGTCAGAAATAGCGCAACCTGTTTGCTTTCCCAATCTTAGTAACTTCCAGTCATAAGACTAAGGAAAAAGAGGACCACTGAACAACAAAATAGTTAAATCATGTGAAACTTACCATCATCAGCATCCGTGCCCTGAACACAAGTGGTAGAGTCCGCTGGGGATCCAGTAGTTCTCTGAACAGTCTTCTGATGAAGAAGGGTAGGTCTTGCAACCTCTGAAGGAAAACACAAAGATAAAAAAATTGTCAAAACAAAAACCTCCTAAAAGATCATAAGGATAGATGCTAGAAGCATACATTTTATAACTGAAAGTGACCACAGGGGAGTCTCTAGATTTGTTAGAAAGAGTGTAAAAGCACTGCATAGTTTTAATTATGTATGTCAGGTTCAAATAGGGATTACTAACACCAGATGATAGTTGCGTGATATGGAAGAAAGCATGTAATCAAAGTAATCATTTGCTTACAGGACAGTCCATTAATCACCATAATTAAGGCATATGTACAGTAGTGCCGGATACACACACTACAAA
This sequence comes from Cenchrus americanus, assembly GCA_947561735.1. Classification (NCBI taxonomy): domain Eukaryota; kingdom Viridiplantae; phylum Streptophyta; class Magnoliopsida; order Poales; family Poaceae; genus Cenchrus; species Cenchrus americanus. The sequence goes on along the minus strand of OX387240.1, from coordinate 1,241,974 downwards.
TTCTATTAGGGACTGGGGGAGACTTGTGAACCAAGGAACACTAGGACAAAAAATCTGTTTTGAAACAATAAAGATATCATCTCAGAGTTTGCTATTTGCTGATCAAGTAGTTTGGCCACTGTTTTATTTTTCACTTGGATGCTCGGCGGTGTTTGAATATCGAACGCAGTAATCAATACCAATCTCCAGAGTAGATTTCATTCATGGACAGTGTACAAACCTGAGTCAGGCTGCGTGGTGCACCACCAAATATACAGTTGTAGTGCTGAATCTCTCCCAAGATGCGGCCAACTTGTGGATCATCCTCCTGGTCTGACAGAGGAGCAGGTACCAGTAGATTTATAAGGCGGCGACAAATGGGACACTTGCAAGCCTGTACAGCAGGTCCATGATGCCAAACACGGATGATGCACTCTCCTGGAAAAGATCATCATATCACACACCATTCAATAATAGAGGAGGCTCAAAAGGCAGTAAAGTATATAAGCTGAAATTTAGTAATAGAGGAGACTCAAAAGGCAGTAAAGTATATAAGCTGAAATTTAGTAGTTTGCTAAATTGGGAAAGAAATGTCATTTTCCTTTCAGGTATGTGTAACTATCTCCACTACACAAGACCAGATAACTACATATCTTCTGATGAGACTGAACCTGAACAGTGAACACCATGCAATGCAGAAGTTATACCAACTTCCAAATACAGGAAACATGACCCTGTATTTCAATATGGCAATGGCTGATAGTGAGTATGGGGCCGTACACATGCGCCTTGCCCCCCAAAACAAACTATCATATTTAGGCGGCCGGCCATCATCTGAATTCACTGCAGATAAAACCACAGTAAGCTGTTCGAATCGGCTTGCGCAAGTACCGGGTTCATCGACACGTTTTTTTAGTTGGCTCAGTGACGAAGTTGAGTTCCAGCGTTTCCTCTGCCTGAGATGAGGGCATGTTTGGGTGGTTGGGTGCTCGGCAGCTTCGGTTGAATGAAACCACCTTCCAGATCCGGCCTTCTCTTTAGCATTGATCCGTGGTGTCTTGATTCGCATAGCCCTGGCTCTATCTATAAGCCCAATCGTTTCAGTACCCTAATAAACCCTCATTTTGCATCGACCCGTGCAGTTAATTAATTCCTGAGCGGACTCTATGATGGGGGGGAGAGATCACAAATTCACAGGCCAATTCCGGCACCCTAGTCGCAAATCGCAGCAATTTAGCCAACCTAAAAAATTCTCGACAACTAGAACCAACAGAACTCATTCCTCGTATTGAATCCAAAAGGGAGAAGAAGAAGAAGAAGAAGAAGAAGAAACAAACAGACAGCCCCAAATCCATTCCTAACCGAGTACCTGCCACTTCTGCGTGCGATGTCGGAGCACGACGGGTCGAGATGAAAAAGGAAATCAAATCTTCCCAAGAGGGGAAGGGGGCAGGGGGAGGGGAGGGGTCGAGGGGGACTTGCCGCAGAACCAATGGGAGCAGTTTGCCTGGCACGGGATCCGGAAGCGGTCGTGGCAGACGGAGCAGACGTCGTCCTCCGGCGGCAAGGCCGACGCCGACGAGGAGGAGCTCATCACTTCCGCCCTTCTCTGAGTCCCAAGGCGCTGCGGTGCGCTGCGCTGCCCGCGTGAAGTCGTCGGCGATACTGGCCGTGGCCGGGCCCGTCCACTCGGTCGTTCGATTCGGCTCGGGGCAACCAAAGACGCCAACGCTAAGCAATCGTTCATTCCCTGATGATTAATTGAAACATTATTAAGAAAATATTAATAATCCATGACATAGCACCTTACGCAGGCCTGCCACGGGCCACGGCCCGCATTATCCGGCCCAGTCTGATTGGGCCAGTCTGGGACCTATAAATTTTCCAACAGAAACCAGCATATATATGTACAAGTGTGTACAACCATGAAAAGTGTCATGCAATGAAATACTAAAAAAATTATATAAAAAGTAAATACTAAAAACAAGCCGAGAGCTAAGGAGCAATATCCGAAACTAGGGAAGTCAAGATTGAATTCATCTCAGATCAAAAGAGACACCGCGAGTAATTTTCTCTTTACAAAACAAATTATTGACTGCATGTTGCATTTGCACCCGCTAGTACAATTGTTTCTTAGAGATCCAGTACAAGCGAAAAACTATAAACTAGTTGTGTCATACAAGTTTAGAAGTAGAGTTTCTAAATACTATTGTTCAAGAGAATATCGGCCACTTGGAGTCGCCCATTGCATAGGAGATGATGTTCCTCTTCAGGGGAGATATGAACTGGGCACCGTGGAACGCGGCAGCCCTCACTACATTCAGGGGTCCGAAATCGACCGAGTACATCTTCTGGAAACCATCAAGCACTGCCGTCATCGCCACATTGGCAGCCTTCCGGTCCTTCTCGTACCGCTGTAGCAAAGTAAGCTGCCAAAGGAAAAGGAAATGTAAGAATAGAATTGTTTACAGTTGGACTAAAATCAAGGTATGACCAACAACAATTCATACCCGACATAGGAACCACGGATCACAAAAAATGATAGAGATGGAGCATGATCAGTTCTATTCTATGGTTAAATGTGAATGGAAGAGGTTACACAAAAGTAACAAGATATACTTACATCCCCGACATCCGAGCCCACAGAAACTCCTTCAGCAATAACTTTTGCTAAAGCAGCAGCATCACCAAACCCCAAGTTAACACCTTGGCCTGCCAAGGGATGGACTGTATGAGCAGCATCTCCAACTAATGCCAGCCTTTTCGAAACATAATTATGCGAGTGCATCAATGACAATGGAAATGCCATTCTCTCAGACACCACACCAGTTGCTTTTGGTGGCACTTCAAAACATTCTTTTGTAGATGCTGCAGTGTTCCCAATGCCAGAAAAGAATTTTTCCATGTAACGGTCAAGAGCGCTAGAGCTAGGATGCGGACCATAACCAAAATCCAAAGCATGGTTCACTGAATTCACAAACTCTTCAGGGCTCATTGACTTGTGTCGAAGTGATTCCTCTGGGCTCATTGTCCATACAATGTTGCTGAAGTTGTTGCCTATCGGAAGCAGTGCGATTGGACCAGAAGGGAGAAATCTCTGCCATGCACAATCATTTTCCACAACATGCTCCACTGTGCAGATAATTGCACTTTGCGGATAATTCCACCCAGTTGTCTTTATGCCTGCAATCTGTCTAACATTGGACTTGGAACCATCAGCTCCTATCTGCAACAAAATTTAAATAGGATACTGAGGAAATGGAGCAAAACAAATCTCAATATAATGAAAAATAAGGTAAATAAGCAATTACCACCAATTTGGAATATAAACTCCTTCCATCACTGAGGTTGAGTTTAACTAAATTACTGCGATGTAACTCTTCTGTAGCATGACCGGCGGATGATGGTTCACTTGATGTTGGCTTCATTCCTGCTTGCTTGCTGATCGACGGGAAAGTAAGGGACACCAATCTGGTAGGGTATATCACACTTTCGATGTCATCCAATTCTTCCTGGCCAGGGTTAATTTCTAAGCATCAGTCTAAGTTGACTCTATAAAAAATAATAAAAAAAAGAATGTTAACAGGAGAATCTGGGCTGCACAACACCAAATTATCAATATCTCAAAAAAAAAACAAATTGTCAACTGCCTTGTGGAGTCCTGGTTATTTGATATAATCTTATTATAATAAACAACTTTAAGCACGTCAGCTAACAAAATGGAATATATGTGCCTGAGGCAGCACAACAGCAAACTCATCCTTTTGCTATAATAAATGCATCATAGGATTTACTTTTGATACATACATCACACAAACAGCAAGGTGCAATACAAATCAGTGTTGGTGTTAAAGGATTAAAGAAAAGACAAACCTGTAAACGTAAGAGCAGTGAGTTGCAAAGCACCTTGTTCTCCACCACACATCTAAAAAAAGCAAACACCAAGGGAAAGATATGAGCCACTGACATAAAAGTAGATAAAAAATTACATCAGCTTTTGTTAAAGCATACCCAAGGTATTCTTTCCCCACATCTCTTGCATTATACCTCGTGTATCCAAGTCCAGTGTAATCCCACACCTGCCAGTACCCAGTAGTAAATAAACTATCCAGTATGATACTTATTACTAAAGTGGAGCATTAATGTCGCGAATAACATAGATGAAAAGGGACAAGTGCTAAACTGCTAATGCATGCACATGTGGTTAGTGCCACGATACAGCATACACTAACCGGCTGGCATGCTTAGGGAAAAAAATCTACCGGCTATCTTTCCAAAATACTTCAGCTTCTGTTTTATCTCTAGACCAAATGAAATAGGCCAGTAAGCAGAACCATAATAGAGTTATAGTCAAGTTTTTTGGATACCTTAAGGCTTAGGCAGGGACGAAGCTAGGATGAATGTATTCGGTCAAAACTGACAGAAAGTGAAAAAAAAAACAGGCATACATTATGAAAAAATTGTTTATAACTAAAAGCATGTTATCTCCTCACCTGCATTTTACCAAAGAAAGCATGTCGTTGCTGTTGAACATGCTCCCATGCACCAATATCTGCCATATTAATGAGAACATGCATGAGGCTATTGTTTCAAGTAGATAAACAATCCTTTCACATATAAAAAGGAAAAGGTATACACATAACATCTTTTTTCAATTATACTTTGGCAAATGGAGACATTTATTATTGTTTCCAAGAAAATAGAATAGATATTTTGAGTCAGCATTGTAAACAACTCAAAGTGTAAACTGGTGATCTAAAAGGAATTGTTGGCCCAATAAAACAGAAACAATAATGGGATGAAATAATGGGTGTGTGATAGCTGGGTTCAGGTCTAATAACACGTAGCAAGCTATGACTGAAACTGTGAACCAAACACTGATTAAGCTGAGTGAACAAGCCAGGTTCTGTTTTGGCAAACTGAGGACAATTGTGATGCGGTCATATTGTATAGTTGATCAACATAATAAAAGGTGATACAATTGAGTAAACATGTGTGTAAACAACATGGAAGGTCAATATAGATGAAATGACACACAAACAAGACAAACTTGAACAGCGCAGGCAGATATGGTTACGGTATGAGAGACGTCTCACGGCTGAAAGTACGCAGATTATAGTGCACCATGTTTGATCAAGAATCATACCTTTGAAAAAGGAAATGGTTGCAGGAGTAACAGTACTGACCCTAGAATCAGGTATACTGCTTTTAGTCAGGTGATTTCTTGACTTCAATGCAGGGTTGCTATCGATAATGGCGACCCTGAGGTGCTTTGTCAGCGGCATATTGGCTGCGTAATACAGGACATACAAGCAGGTGAGGAACTACAACTTCTGTACAAGGTACGATGCGGCAGAAGCCTTAAAGAGGCGGAGAAAGCGCAACGAGCAGCAATACCTACACAATGCACAAGCAACGGCCAAGCCCACCATGCCTCCACCGACGATAGCAACGTCGAGCACGTCCGGCGCGGCCTTGACGCCACCAACCTCCTGGGCGCGACCCTACGCAGGTTTCACCGAGAGGAATCAGTGCAGTGCTGGCACCCTGCGCTAGGCGCACATGAGACCTCGACTCCACTCCCGCGGAGAGCTGCCGGAGCAACTGTGCAGTTCGCAAGCCCAACGCAGGGCGGACTCTCCTAAACGAGAGTGTTTTACCTGTATGCCATTAAAAAAGTTGTCCGTTACGTGTATGCCATAAAAAAGTTTATTGACACCTGTATGCCATGCATCAAATTTTCTTTTACCTCTGTGCCATTCCGTCCACTTTCGGAGTTAACGGTGTCAAACAGATGAGTGAAATGGCCATTTTACCCCTGCGGGCCCCATCTTCTTCCTCCCCTCCTCCTTTCTGCCGGATGTGGCCTCTCTCTCCAACTCCCGGCCGGCCCCTCCCTCCTCAACACCACCCGACGGCGCCCCTCCCCAACCTGTGCAGCGTGCGGCGGAGCTCGCGGGCGATTGCCGGAGCTCGCGCGGCCGCTGAGCTCGCGCACCCGCAGCCGGCTGTCGGAGCTCGCGCGCCCGCGGCCGGTTGCACGAGCTCGCGCGGCCGGTCGCCGCGCCGCCCGGGGGCACGGGCTCCCTCGCTTGCTCCGGCGAGGCGGGAGGCAATGGCGCAGTGGTACATGGCGTCGTGGAAGTTCTCCGTCTCCATCATCTGCATCCGCAGCCGCCGCGCCTTGTCCTCCGTCGCACGCCGAACCTCCGCTCCGCGCGCGCCGCGCGGGGCCGATGCGCCTCCTCCCTCCGCCGCCGGGCCGCGCGTCGATGTAGTCGGCCGGCCGCGGCCGGCTGCGAGCTCGCACGCGGCCGGGGCCGCGGCGCCGGCCGGAGGCGCGGGCTCCCTCCCCGCTCCTCCTCCCCTCGAGAAGACGCGGGAGGCAGAGCTCGCCGGAGGCACTCTCTTGCAGGCGGCCATGGCAATGAAGGAGGGGAAAAAGATGGGAGGGAGAAGATGACATGTGGGCCCCGCGTGTGAGTCACATAGGGATGCAAATACTTCAGGGGCAAAATAGTCATTTCAAAATGTGGGACCCACATGTCAGAGCTACAAAACTGTTAAGTTCTCACGGAAGTTGGACGGAATGGCACAGAGGTAAAAGAAAATTTGGTGCATGGCATACAGGTGTCAATAAACTTTTTTATGGCATACACGTAACCGGCAACTTTTTTTAATGGCATACATGTAAAAGACTCCCTAAACGAAACCCTACAGAAGAACCGGAAACGGGAGGGAGAGAGTTCGAAGGGGGTGGGTTACCTGGGACCCGCCGGGCGGCGCATCCGCGCGCGAAGCCGGCGCGTCGCAGAAGGCCCTGGCAAGCGGCCGGATCCGATTCGCCGCCGCCGCCGCCGCCGCCGCCGCGAAGCGTCTGTTGTTGGGAGGAGAGAGAGCATGGGAGTCAGCGAATCAAGACCGGAAGGAGCCCCCACAACAGAGAAGCGCGACGGGGGGGGGGGGGGGGGGGCAGCGCAGTGATGGACACAGCGGACTCGCGCACCTTCGCCTGCAGAGCATGGTGGAGGGAGACGGCGGAGGCAGCGACGAGGAGGGGGGAAGAAAAGCGGCGCGGCTGCCGTGGAGAGCTCCTGCGCCGCGTACCGGTCGGTCGGTGTTGCGCGGTTTGGGTGGGGGAGATGGGTCGGCCTCTTGGGTTGGGCTGGAATCAAGTTTAGCTTAGTCCCAGCCCAAAGGAACATTTTTTTTAGCTCTAAGAATATTTGATGGGCCGCATTCCTCCAACACAGTCGCAGCCATTTTTTCCTTTTCTTTTTTATTTTATGAAGACAACTGTCACACGTGTCCACGAAACCACATCTCACCAGATGGGTGGGCCCCAGGTGGTGTCGTTTGTTCTCCTGAAGAGAAATGTTCGGCAGATTTCAAAGCAGTTTTTTTCTGATTTGTCTAACTGATTTGTTTTTTTTTAGGAAAACATTGAGAAAAAAAGGCAGAAACCCTGCGCAAACAGTCTGCAGCAGAAAAGGACCCTATGCAATTCCAACCTGTTCGTTTGGTACTGCTGATGGTAGGCCATTGATTTGTTTCGAGAGAAAAAAATCGTCTTGGGCCGATTCTTTACGGTGGCTGGTTTGTTGTGAGAGAAAATCTTCTTCTTGGTGGGACGATAAGCCAAACGAACAGGGCTCTAAGGAAAAAAAGGGCCCTATGCGCACCAACGGAACGGGAGTTACACTAAAAAAACGGAACGGGAGTTACCGTCCGGTCACAAAAAAAAGAACGGGCGTTACCGTCCGGTCCCAGTTGGCACTGGGAAAACTTCCCCGTAACAGTAACACTAAGAGTAGCGTCTTTAGCTAGTGATATTTAGAGAGACTCTTCGGAGAGAGTGGATTTCTCCAAATTAAAATCAATTTCCCCCTCTCCCCACGTCCTACCTCGGGGCGACTCGGGCGGTTCCTGCGCCGCCACCGCTCCTCGCCGTCGCCTGAGCGGCCGCGGGTTGCCTGCGCGGTCACGAGGATGGCGGCGGCGAGGCTCTGCCCCCTCCCCCTTCCTCCTCCTTCCTCCATCGTTCTCGTTTTTGGTGCCGGTCACCTCTTCCTTGGCGGTGGTCCCGGTCCCGGCGGGCAGCAGCTGGATCCACCCTGGGGGAGTTCGGATCCGCCCGCTGGGCGACTGGATCTGCTCCCTCTGGCCCCTGTGTATGCGGCGGCGGCGGTTCCTTTGCGGCTATGGTGTGGAGGTCCGGCGTGGCACTCGTGGCATGGCTTGGCCGCGGTGCTCCGGCTCTCGGCCGCCCGGGCGGTGCCGACGGCTCGCCGGCGGGGGCGGCCTTCATGTGGCCGGTGGGGCGCCCGCGGCCGGATCCGCCCAAGAGGGGCCGGTTTGGTGCCCTTGTGGCGGACCCCGCCCTCTCGTGGTCCCGGCGTGCGGGCGCCCTAGTGGTTCGTGTTTGCCGCCGTGGGCGCGGTGGTGGGCGAGGCCGGCACGGGACTCGCCGGCGACTGTTGCGGTCGGCGCGTTGCGACGGTGGTGGCAGGGCACCTGATGATGACGATGGCCGGCGACGAGCAGCAGGCTTGGGAGCATGGACCCATGCCCTCCGCCACTGGATCCGGTGATTTCCGGCCTTGAACCAGCGGTGGGAGGGCGCCGCGGCGCGAGGAGCCTCAGCTCATACCGACTATCGGTCCTGGTGACGACCGACTGCTTCTAGTCCGCCCACCGGTGGTGGCGGCGCGCTAGCTGGGGGTCTAGGAGCGCGAATCCACGCCCCCTACCCCCCGGTTTCGGCCACGGAACGGCGGCGGCGGCGGTGCGGCGGGCTCGTCGCGGATTCCACCTCGCGAGGCCCATCCACCGGCTGCCGGCGCCTATCCTAATGCGTTGGCCAGACGGACCTTTTGCAACAGCGAATGGCGGCGTTTAGGGGTCACATTTACATCCCTGAGCATCTGCCACACTGCTCCCCGGCAGCCGAAAGCTGGCTTCGACGTCCACTTCGAAAGGACAACGTGCTCGGATCACCTGCCGTCCACATCAAAGGTTGCCTCGCTGCAGCCGTTGATGACTCCGACGATCATTTCCGGCATATCGTCGTCTGCAGGTTCGGCTTGATTGTGCTTTTGCAGGAACTTGGATTACGGGTGAAAACCCTGCCTGGCTTCCCTGGGCCGGCGGCGATGACGACTTCGGCGTCATATTGCCCCTTTGAGGCGTCGCTGTAATTTCCTTCCTTGCGAAAGCCTTCCTCAGCTCCTGCAGTACGGCATTCGAGACTCAGCTGCGGCGTGAAGAGAAAGCCAATGACACTCTCTTGTTAATCAAATAAAGGATCATTTTGTCCTGGTCGAGTTATAAGACCGTGGCTTTTCTCTCTTTTGTTTTTTTTTTCTTTTTTCTCTCCTTTTGCAAATTTTGGCTGTGTACATCTCTCGATGTAGAGGCTGGATTTGATATCTAATATAAAAAAATAATATCTTTTACACAGCCTCACAATACCGTTGAATTAAATTAGCACGTCGAAACGGCAGCGGATTGATTTCATTCATGGTAAGTAACTGGCCTATATAGTATCCCGCACGATTATTTTACAGCTGAATCGCCTTGCCTTGTTTGTGCAACGTGGAAACCCGAAACCCCCTGGCGTTTTTATTCAAATCGCACTACTCCACAATTCCAAAAGATATTAAAAGCATCCGGGGCTCCGACTAGTAGAGATGTGGGACAGCGCGCAGGCATAGCCGCATAGGCAATCGCTTCGCTGCGGCGCCGGCGGCCACCACCACCATATATATCGCCAGGGCCAGGGGGGCAGAAGGGGCGCAACCCAGCCGGCGGCCGCCTCCTCTGCTGCCTCTTTCACACAACACACACACAGACAGACCCGTCGGCGTCGGGCATGGCCATCCCGCTCCAGGGGAAGGAGGACGGCAAGGGCGGCCAGGTGGGGACGACGAGCGACAGCGACCACCCGTCGGCGTCCGCGGAGCTCCGCGCGCTGTGGGGCATGGCGGCGCCGATCACGGCGCTCAACTGCGTGGTGTACCTGCGCGCCATGGTGTCCGTGCTCTGCCTCGGCCGGCTGGGCCCGCTGGACCTCGCCGGCGGCGCGCTCGCCATCGGCCTCACCAACATCACGGGTCGGAGCCTGTTCTTCGGCCTCGCCTCCGGCCTCGAGCCGCTCTGCACGAAGTCCTTCGGGTCCAGCAACCACGACCTCATCCCCCTCTCCTTCCAGCATGCCATGCTGCTGCTCTTTCTGGCCGCACTCCCCATCGCGCTGCTCTGGCTCAACGTGGGGCCCATGCTCGTGGCGCTGGGGCAGGACCCCGCAATCTCCGACTCCGCCGCCGCTTACGCGTGCTTCGGGCTCCCGGACCTCGCCGCCGGCGCCGTCCTCCAGCCGCTCCGCGTCTACCTCCGCTCCCAGGGGATCACCAGGCCCATGGCCGCCTGCTCCGCGGCCGCCGTCGCGCTCCACGTCCCGCTCAACGTCGCCCTCGTCTTCGGCCTCGGCCTCGGAGTCCGCGGCGTCGCGGCCGCGCAGGCGCTCACCAACACCAACATGCTGCTCTTCCTGCTCGCCTACATCCGGTGGGCGCGCGCGTGCGACGGCACGTGGAGGGGCTGGGCGCGCCCCACGGCGGTGGCCAGCGGGCTGCCGGGGCTCGCCAGGCTCGCCGTGCCCAGCTGCGTCGGCGTCTGCCTCGAGTGGTGGTGGTACGAGGTCGTCACCGTGCTCGCCGGGTACCTGCCCAACCCGGCCGCCGCCGTCGGCGCCGCCGGGGTGCTCATCCAGACCACCAGCCTCATGTACACCGTGCCCATGGCGCTCGCGGCCTGCGTCTCCACCAGGGTACGTACGTGGTGCTGTGATTAACTCCACCCCACACCGCCGCATATACCATATATCGATCGATCGGATTTTGTAGTTCTTTCGTTTCCTGACGTCGACTGATCAGAATTGCAAAGATTCTTTTATTTGGAGATAGCGCGGCGGCATGCACGCTCACTTGGATCTGCTCTCAGAGCTTGCCGCATGCTACTCCGTATGAATTATGAACCGAGAAAGAGAATGCATTCTCTCGATCTGCCCTTGTTCAGATTCGTTTCTCTTCCATTCCATTTTAGCTCCTCTTCTTGAGCAATGCAAAAGGTGTTCTTTTCTTGCGAAGCATTTTCAAAAGCTTTGGCAGTGCAAAAAAATGGCAGTGCCCTTTTAAACTTTTGTTTCTTAGGCGTATAGGCAATAGGCATAGCATAGCATGCGGCCACTCTCTTATCATCGTCAAAGTAACAATATTTATGTCTGCTACATCAGCGCCAACACAAATTTGGCCTCACACACGACACACAACACAAAAGTGTGGTTCCCTAACCATAAAAAGGTTCATGTCTGCTACTGCTAGTATGTGCATGAAAAAACATGTTGGTGTTCCATGGTTTTTTTTTTTTTTTTTTGCTTCATGTTCACATGATCGGAGCGAGTCTGCACTGAGCCATCGCGATTGATCTTGATCCCTTGTTTTGGTAGATTTTTCATTCGCACCCGGCCGCATCCATCAAAGTTACCACCATTTTTTTACCGGCGGGGGGGGAACGACAGAGGAAGTAGCTTTTGTTTCCGCCCGATTGGTCGTTGGTCTCCTCATGTCACTGTGGTTGAACAGTGGCGGCAGCACGAGCCGCGCCTCGCCCTCTGCAACGAGAGCTGTTCGTGTTCCGTGCGTCCACAAAAGACAAGGGGTCGCTTGCACGGTGCACGCCATCCAAAGGGGAACAGTGGTAAAGATCTCGGCGGAGCAGTGAAACCCACTGCGGCGGCGGGCGGCGCTCTGTTCTGTCCGATTTGATCCATGAGAGCTAGCGCACGTGAACACCGGCGCCGGCCTTTGCACATTGGTTTCTTACTGATCCATCACCGGGTACACGGTTGTGCATGCAGGTGGGCAACGAGCTGGGCGCCGGCAAGCCCCGTCGAGCGCGGATGGCGGCGATGGTGGCGCTGGCGTGCGCGCTGGCGATCGGCGCGGTGCACGTGGCGTGGACGGCGGCGCTGAGCCGGCAGTGGGGGGAGCTCTTCACGACGGAGCCGGCGGTGGTGCGGCTGGCGGCGGCGGCGATGCCGGTCGTGGGGCTGTGCGAGCTCGGCAACTGCCCGCAGACCACGGGGTGCGGGGTGCTCCGGGGCACGGCGCGCCCCGCCGTGGGCGCCCGCATCAACCTCCTCTCCTTCTACCTCGTCGGCACGCCCGTCGCCGTGTACCTGGCGTTCGGCGCCGGGGCCGGGTTCAGCGGCCTCTGGTTCGGACTCCTCTCGGCGCAGGGCACATGCATCGAGCTCATCCTCACCGCCGTCGTCTGGCGCACAGACTGGCAGGTCGAGGCCATGCGCGCCAAGAAGCTCGCCGGCCTGGAGCTCACGACGGCGGCGGCGGCGGCGGCGGCCAACGTCGAGGCCGAGAGCAAGCGCCTCGTCGCCGCCAACGGCGAGCCGGCGGAGGACGTGTAGAAGCACAAGCGTAGCGTGTACTACTAGGCCGCCGTAGGCCGCAGCACACTGTACTGTACGTCACCTTCGCGATCGAGAGTCGGTGACTCGGTGGTGACCTTGAGCAATTGAGCACGAGACGATATCGTCGTCGTCGGAGTCCATGGCACCGATGGACGACGGATCATCGGAAAGCGGGCGACGGATCGCAAAGTTGAGATTGGCCTTTTACTGCTAGTAGTACTCCTATGTACGTAGCTAATTTTGTGTTTGGTGTGCGGCCACGGCGGCGGCGGCAGGTCGTAGCTTATTGAATTGCTGGAAGCGTAGTATTGAATTGCTACGGGGTGGTGGTGGCGAGCCGCGCGCGACAGCCACTGTCCGCAAGTGGCTTGCCTACCACCATAGCGGGGAAGGGAAGTGGTGGTCGCCATGCATGTTTTGCCTCGAGCTGCTGGTTCGCTGGTGCTCGGATCGGAAAATGACCTAGCGAGCGAGGTGCGCGTCTCGGGGGTGAATTCATCACCGTCAGGATGCGCGTGAGATGGCGATCGGCGAGTGAGTGACGGATCAGCGTCTCGTCATCGCAAAGCCTCTGTTAGTTGGATCCATCGATTGGGCTTTGGTGGCGCGCAAAGCCGCTTTCTGGTATTCCTCTTTTGGGAGGACAGCATCCATGCCTGTCGCCGTCGCCTTTCTCGAGGTCGAGGGCTCTGGTTGGTTTCGTCTCAGAGCGTCCGGCGGAGCTTCAATCCGTTCACTGCCCAGGAGATGGAGCAAGAGGAGCTCAGCTCCATCGGTCGCCGCACTGGCACGCTCCTCCCGATCCTCCCGATCGACGCGACGGCGTTTTGTTCATTTGCGTGTGCGTCTTCGTCGGACGGATGGATGGGTGGATGGATGCATCTGCTGGTTGCCGACCCGCGCGCCAACCACGACCAGTTCTGCTTCTTCTTCATAATTATTACTCCACCAGATAAGCTGAAACGACGTAGTACAATTAATTTGAAATAGTGAGAGAACTTTGATAGTTTTCCATTTTTTTCAAACGAATATAGCAAATATTTAATTCCTCAATGTGTCGATTAGACGTCGACGATACTCGGCTGGTACTAGTACAAAATTTCGTTCGGGAGAATATTACTTAACCGGCCTGATAAGTCGAGCCCTCGGAATACGCTCCATTGTCGATGCTCCACATGTTCGTTTCGCTTGCTGATTTATTATTGTGAGACTGTGAGAGAAACGAACAAACTAGAGAAGGTGAAGAGATTTTTCTTGTCAGTGGTGACCGATCCATTTGGGATTTGAGGAAAAGCATGAGGAGATGTATCTTGCCAGCGATGCGCGTGTTCATCTGGATTCATTTGAAAGACCGATTTATTGAACATCTTATTTGACGATTGTAGTAGATATTTGATCGAAATTTTCAGAAGAAATGTGCCGCAGGGGGGGGGGGGCGCTCGTGCCTTTGACAACAGAGACCCGTTGTACGCAACTTTTGCACTTGGTTGCCGTCCGTCTGCAGTGCAAGCGAGGGCGACGGTATATATATCGGGTCCCGGCACGTCCCTGTCAGCAGGTTGGTGATCGATGTGTTCCATGTAAATCCAGGTAGATAGTGCGGCATCGACGGCACACGTACGACACGCACTGTGCTGTGCGCCGCCGCGGAGCGGATCAAAAGTCTTAAGATTGCCCCGTTGCTCCATCGGGGTCATCGATGGAGGGATCATCGTATTACCGTTGGTCGGTGGCTGATAAGCCATATATGATGTACTTGTACTGTAAAGTTGTAGGATCAAACGATGTAAATATATGTGGCAGAGTCGGTAAAGAAGAACCTGCATGTTTTTTTTTAAAAAAAAAGCCAGTAAAAGAACCCGCATGTTGAGGTTGTATTATAAGGGCTCTCCCAATGCTAGAAACTATCATAGTTTCTATATTTTGGGACTTCGTGTCAAGAAACTATCTTCTACAATGCAATTTCCAACCATAGTATGCTATGACCCACTTGTCTCTCTCACAAATTGTCATGATTTACGTGAAGACTTGGTTTCTTAGTTAGACTTGGTTTTTTCTTCATTTCTTCCTCTCCCACTTCAATAAATGACCCGCCGCATCACATTTCTTACATGGCAAAGATAATTAATAAATTTTAGACTCTACGGTAGAAACTTCATTGGGAGAGCCCTAAAACAAGCATATGCATGCTCATATGTGGGTAAACAAAGTATGCATGTGTGGTTCTTTAATTTCTTCCTTGTAATCACAAAAGCAAAAAAAAAGGCTAACAGCAAGGCCCTTGTCGCTTTACAACGGACGCCGTGAAGTTCAGTAGTGGAAGTATGGGGTGTCATGCATGCATGGTTTGTCAGCTTCAGTCCGGCCGGCCGGCCCCCCCTCTTGCTGGAGTACCTAAAACTAGCTAAGCTAGAAGGCGGGCTTTTAATTAGCAGCTTGCAGCTAGCACCGTCGCGCGTGAGATGGAGGACACGGGGAGGAGACACGAATGAACACGACCGAGCGGGCAGCAAATTAAAAAGTGACGGTGATGGGCTCTTACTAATCGGCAGCACGAGCACGATGCGATCGGGACATGCATGCATGCTGCCCGCCCGCCGGCCAGTGAGAAAGTCAAGCACTCTTATCTCTCCAGTGAAAGATCGTCTGCCTGGGATTATTGTTCGGCGAGACGACAGAGACACTGCGGAGACGACAGACAGAGACACAACTCTAGCACTAGCTCCATCCGGGGCAGTCAGTCCTCTGCTTGGACTTTGGACTGATGGTTTCCAAATCCAGCAAACTCCGCGATCCGCCGGGGTCTTTCCCGGCCTTTTTTCCGGTTCCGGGCGTGCGTGCCGTGCCGTGCACACGAATCACGACGGGCGGCGTCAGCGAGACCGCCGCGCAAGCCGACGACGGTGCTGGCGATACAGGGGCGGCGAAGGAATCCCGGGATTCAGACCGTCAGCGAGACGTCGTGGAGTTAGAGACCACGACGGCGGACGGTGGTCCGTCCACGCATCGATCTACCAATCAGGCGTGTAGTATTCTAGACGCTAAATTGCATAGTAGGAGTACTCTCTATTGCGTACTGCTAATGCTATATATGGCATTAAGGTTGCTTGCTGATGTGGTAGACGGACGGATACTCCATGGGACCCTGAAAACAGGGAGGAAAAGGACTCGGTGCTGTTCATCTTCTTCTCCCTGTCAATCAATTGGAAAATGTGTAAAGCCAGGGAGCGGGAAAGTGAGTGATCCACGCGGTGATCACATGAATGAAGACGATGCTGTACTGTAGTACGTAGAAATCTCAAGGCAAGGGCTAGCTAGAGATCCTTTTCCATACTGTACGTCGGTCGGCCAACAACAGATCCCTCATAAACAGGGAAGAGCATCTCCATGGATGTCTGAATGTCTGTCTGACTAATCACTACCGTACTACCCACTCTGAACAATTCAAAAATTCGGCTCGCGTTTGGACAGCAGAATATACTCATGTGCAATATATGCTTGGAGACCGCCAGAGACAGAGTTTAATTGCGGCAGACCGAGATGGATTAGGATGGTCCTACATGCAAAACGCGTACAGTACACTAGTATATCGATCGTGCTCAGCTGAAGGACAGCCTGACACCCGGCCCCCGTGTTCACCCATACCTCAAGTCTGAACTCAGCACACGAGAAGCAGCACCACTAGATACCTGGTCGAAACATGTCTGCGCTAGCTGGAGCACCAGCGTGGCGTGGACCATTGCGTTCTGGCGGTCGACCGTGCGCTGCTAGCCCCGCTAGAGGCAGCCGCCGTGCGTGCGTGCAGGCGCGGGGGCAGGCAGCGGCGGCCGGCGGCGGGGCCGAAACGAGCGCCGCCTCCGCCTGCATGCATATGCATATGCTGGGTGGCTGCTGACCAGCTATACTTTGCAGCAGTGACAGTGAAAGTGAAGTCAAGTCTCCATCGACGCATGCATCGCTGAGTCCCATCCCGTCCCGCTCCCGCGCACGATGATGCTGTGCCTGTGCGGGCAAGACAAGAGGAGCGGCCGAATTCACTGGCTGCTGCTTGGCGCTTGCCCCCTGCTGCTGTTCGTCGGCTGCGTGCCTGCACTGCACCATAGTGATCCGTACCATGGCAACGCGACAGAGGCACTGCACTAGATTGACCCTGCCCTGCACAGTACAAGTACTGTTTAATCATGTATTTATGTGGGTGATGGCGGCTCTGATGACCTCTCACTGCATGACGATGCCGCGCTAGCCATGCATCACCCTAGGCACCATATATGTATGGCCTTTTTTGGCAGTTCAATGAAGAACGTGTTCAAAGTAGGGGGCAAAAATTTTCTCTAAAAAACTTCTCCAATGTTTAACAACAATTTCTATATGTTTGACAACAATTTTCATGTGTTTCACAACTACAGTTGAGGAGAACAAAACAAATGTTGCATGCACCCAAGCACTGTACCCCTTACTGACCCCACAAACTACTGTTTTTGCTAAACACATGAAATTATTTTGGTTGAAATTTTTCCTCCCTTATTTAAACGCGGGCAAGCCTGCCATGCATGCGTAGCCAGCAGTGTACCACTCTTTTCGCCGGTGCTGTGCTCCTCACTGTTCCAACTCGCTGTAGCGTGCTGTCGCTCATAGTGTGAAATACATGTGTACTTGGGGCCTGCAGATCGAAATGAACCTCCTCCTGGGCTCCTGGCAATCCTTTGTACTACTGCTAGCTGCTGCCTCAGCTTGGATTTGTGAGGTTTGTTGATGTATTGCATATTATATATAAAAACGGAATGACAAGGAAACGGCACTAATGGAAACTGGGAAAGGTTAAAAAGGATGATTATGGCTCGATCGCTCCTCCTTTTTTTGTTCCTACGAGGGACAGCGCCTAGGCCAGGACATGGTCGGTCCATGCATCTGCAGCTTTGGATGACAACGGATCGAGCTTTGTCTCCATGACTTGACCCTCATGCCGTCCAACAACATATATCATCTATCACTTTCTTCTCCCGCATGATGCCCCCCCCCAACAGCGCTATAAGCTCATGTGAGTTAGTGACGACGACACTACCCTACCCCCGCACTGCTAGTAGCTTATTAGGTAGTAGCCGTTTATTAGCTAAGATATGGCCAGGATCGCGCAGAAAGTGAGAAGAAGAGCTAGCTACTATACCTACCTAGGGACGACGACCTCGATCTGCGGCCGGCCGATCGATCTCGATGATATGATGCGCATCATCACTCTCATCGATCAGCAGCTTCTTATATTATATTAAAATCGCCATACGGTCGATCGTTGATTAGCAGATTAATTAAACTGCAGAGTGTAATGAGTGGCAAATGATACGCGATATATGTTGCCATCATATCATGCATGTCCATGCATGCACGCTCAATTAGCACACAGTGGGGGATATTATATGCAGCAGTTTTAGTAGCAAAAAATCTAGCCACCTTTCCTAGTACTACTAGTAGCTGATGTACGATCGACCTAGCTCAAGGCTAGCTAATATCTTTGGTGGTACTGCAGGTGCTTCCCTGTCACCACGCACTGCAACTGCAAGACCAAGCATGCAGCTAGCTAGCCAACAACTACATACAGCGCACCACCACCGGCGGCGACGACGCATGCAGCCGATCGAGAGCTTTCGCCTCGTCGGCATTCGATCACGGCGATCCTCCCTCCTTGAGTCCTTGTCCTGGAGAAAGCTCACGCTTATCGGCGAAACAAGCGGCCTGGTGGGTACGGTGCACACCATGCACCGGCCGCCCGGGTGCAGTGCAGCAGCACTGGCCAACCGGTGTGCCCTGCTGCAGGTGCCTGCACGCATACTGCGCACGAGCAAGCTTAATTAGTGCTACTAGCTGGTCATGATCATATATGCGACGATGAGGCGGTGAGACTTTGCATGACGACCAGGCTAAATTTGGAACGCAGTGGAACGGAGGGAGTAGTTTGGCGGTACTCACCGTGATTACTCCAGCTACCCATATATGTAGTCTATATCTATATGTCAAAAAACTGTATCACAATAAACTATATATATATGGCCCCAATGCAAAATTTTGTATTCTGAAATATATATTTGTTCTCAGATCTTTTACTCCTGCTTTATTAAATTAGCCAGCACAGCGAGCATGCCGCGGGCAGCCGCACGAGATCTGCGACGCGAGACAGATGACCTCGGCTTTTAGACTTGACTTGGTGTCCAACTTAGATCTAGTTTCTATGCTTGCGCCCCTCTCTCTCCTCGTTAAATTGCTCTCGCCGCATCAACAAAATATGTAGCTAATTGACAATGTAATTAATAGATATAGTATAGACTCTAATGTAAAGTCTGCATTAGGAGTGAAGTTTCAAGCTAGTGGTTCTTGTATTGTGTGGCACTGAGAAGTTAGAACTGACAAGGCAATACATATATAGATTGAATAATGGAACAGGTGACTAAAGCAGTACTCCTGCTTGTCAGCTTAATTAGTTTAGTTTCTGATGAATATAAACGTACTACTGCAATGAGTGGTGCACGTACGCATGAAATCACAGTTTAGCATCCCCGCACTCTTGCCACCAATAATTCCTCCTTTCACTTTCAGAGAGCAAAAACATGTACTTTCAGAGAGTAGTAGTAGAATATACATACCGGCCTGCAGGCTGCAGCTCAATTATCGGCTCCACCACCCACAAAGTAGCTAGTATCAGGACACCTGTCCGATCGCTACAGGAGGGGCTACCGGGCTAGATAGCTAGCTCTGCTCGATCAGAGAAAGTGGTGCAGAGACGTACATGGCCAATTTATCGTTGATCTCAAGGAGAGTTCTGACGATGACGACGCTTGCATTGCATGCATGCGTATCTTGTCTATAGTGGTCGACATGCACAGGAGCATGATGACTTGGGAACTAGCTCCCTAGTAGCAAATACCAATGCCACCATCGGTGATCGATCAATCCATCATCAGTTGTATATACTCTATATCGACAGATTTAAAATGCAGTCTAACCGTTGGCACTAACAGTTATGATTTGCGCATAAAATAAGTTAGGAGATGAAGTGGTGAGGGTACCCGAAAAATTCGGATTACTATCCTAACACGAGTAGAGTTCTCGACACGTTCAAGTACAAAATTACGGCGCAAAGAGACTGTGAATCTCTCCGCAAGCAGCACAAGTTCCAAAAAAGTCTGAATACGTTTACACGTGCCCTTGCGCCCCCTTTTATAGGGAGACGAAGGGACTTTTACATGCCGATAACACCCTCGGGCTCGGAGAATATTCCTAGTGTGAACACACACAAGAATGTCTTTTCCCACCTAACATATTTACAAATCTATCACTAGTTCACACTCTAAACCCGGACTTTTTGGGACGACAACTTTGACTTTGCTTCTCTCCTGGTTCGTGAATGCTCTCTCATCAAACCCCCGAACCAGATCTTCGGCAGATTCCCGAATTGTTCCTTTCTTCTCCGCCGGTTCGTGGATGTTCACACACCTGATCCCCGAACAGGGTCTTCATCAGATTCCCGAATCGGCAGTTCTCCGAAGTTCGGGCTATCGTCAGTTGAGATTCCGGGCTTCCGCACGCTTGTGACTCCACCTCTTAGCCGAATCAAGATTCCCGAACTCAGCATATTCGCGAATTCGAGACTTCGCAGATTCCACGCTCCCGAGATTCGCGAATTCCCCGCTCCTGAAAAACATACTTCAAGAACTTTGTTAAGCTTAACGTTTCGAGGGTGACGGGTTTTCCTGAATTCCCCAACACTAGCCCCTCGGGGAAGCGGGTTGACTCCGACGATCCGATTCCACGAACCTTTCGGAAATTTAGTAAAAATGACACCCTCGGAACGTCGGAGGGGACACGCGTCGCCCGGGGAGCCAAAGGCGGTTAAATCGAGGCGCACTTCGCGGAACTACCCCTCCCCGGCCCTATAAATAGCGGGCAGCTGCTGTTAAAAAAATTTTTACTGCTCTCGAGCTTTTCACGATTCGTGCATCTCTCTTTCTTCGCGGAATCTGGTTTTCTGCTAGAAAACTTACGAACTTCAGGTCTTGTTCGCGCTCCTCTAAGGTGTTCCTTTATCTATGCTTCGTCGATTCGTTAGTTCGTTAAACTTTGGTGTAGTGGTGTCGCGATTTCGCGAGTTTTATTCTCGAACATTACTCTTACCTGTCTGAATGTTCGTAATTTTTGGTTAGGTGGCTCGCGTTAAAAGTACAGCTAGGCCTATGACTACCGAAGAGCTCATCGCTGCCGGCCTCCCACTTGACCCACCGCCGAAAGCGCGGATCGCCCGGTACCGAAGATTCCGGTTCGCCCGGCGGCTCCCGAAGTCGCGAAGATGGGGAGGTTGGGTCCGACGGCGGCGAAGAAGTCGGGGATGTAGACGCCGGTGTCGACGATCTTGTCATGCTAAGGACCTCCGGCCCGCTGCCGCCTTCGCTCGCCTTCGGAGAATCGAAGGTCACAAGCAACATGGTTCGCGAGTACGAGAAGGCCGGGTTCTTCTCCCCTGGCGCTGGGCGCGCCCCTCTCGATGAACTGATTCCCACTCCCAAAGAGGGAGAGATTGTGGTGTTTCGGGACTTCTTCATCTGTGGACTAAGGTTCCCTTGTGATCCCATCCTGCCGGCGATTCTTGATGCTTTTTCGGTGAGGATCCACCAGCTCACTCCGACATCCTTCCTCGAAGTGTCGAAGTTTATCTGGATCTTGAAGACCTTTGGCTGCAATCCTATCGTCGACGGTTTCACTCGGTTCTACGAGCTGGTGATCATCCCCGAAGTTATCAAGGGCGACGATGGGCAGTTCTACAATAGTCAGCACGCGTGCTGCACCTTCAACACGCGACGCCAGAACACCCGACAGGGAATCACTCGAATCCAGATCGCTCCTTGCTGCAAGACCAACCTTACGGACGATTGGAGATCTTATTGGTTTTACTTGAAAGTTGATGAGCCGAAGATGTCAAGCCCGATCGCACCTCTCGCCGCCGTGAATGTAGGGAGATACAACCATCGGGCCTTAGGAATCAGAAGTTGCGAGAGTGCATTTCACCTGGCCAGCACGATACTTGGAGGCCGTGATATTATCGAAGAATTCGTCGCCGCGCGGATCTGGCCTATCTCGAACGGCTGGTCCCCTGCTGAACTTGTGTACTACAATGTCAATTGGGCGGACCAGAAGGTGCCTTTCCCGAAGTTCGGGATTAAACTTCGCGAAGGCCAGAGCGCCGCAGACTTCATGGATGAAATAGAGAAAAGGGTGAACGTCATGGTAGGCGAATATACCATGAACGAGTACAAGGCATACAAGACCCTGGTGAAGCATAAAAAGAAGATCGGTCGCGTCTTTTCGGAAATCAGTGGTGATAAATTTTTCAGCTCTCAAGGCCCTGGTCCCAAGTTGAAACTTCCCGCCGTCGCCGTGGCCAGCTGCTCAGCCGCCCCCATCAACGCTCCCCGAATCAGGTCGTCGAAGCGAAGCTCGTCGCCTGCCACCGAGGGAACCTCTTCGGGAGTGAAGCCTTCAAGGACCAGATCGCTTGAGTCGTCGAAGCGGAAACGAAAGACCTCGGAACCTCGAACCTCGGAAGCTGAACTCCAGGCTGCTTCGGGGCTTGCCCAGATGAGCCGCAAGAAATTGAAGAAAGTTTCTTCCGCCGGAGTTCGGCGGGTCCCATCCGCCTTCGACGACGACACCCTCATGAAGACAGACAACCTTAAAGGTGTTTTCCTCTGGCCATTATTTAACTTTCGAGACAGTTGTCCTGCTGGTTCCGAAAATGAATTCGTGGATATTGATTCCTTTTCAGATGGTGCTCCCGAAGTCCGAAGGGAGCCATCTCCTGCTGTTGCTTAGAAGTCCGTTATTGCTGCCGAAGTTGTTGTTCACACTGAGTCCCCTGCTGCTGCCAAAACCCCGTTCGTTGAGGTCGCCGCCGCCGATCAAGTTTCCTCCGACCTCGCCCGGACCTTGAGCGCACTATTCAAAGGGAGGGCCATCCTGCCGAAAGTGTTCCTTTGGTCGAAGTTCGGGAGGTCGTCCCCGAAGACCAGGCGCCCTCTCCTTCCTTAGCCGCTTTTAACAAAAGCTTTGGTACGTCTCATCGCGGCAAACTATTGCGTGTTGGTTTCGAGACAAGTGGCGTCGGGGGC
This sequence comes from Cenchrus americanus, assembly GCA_947561735.1. Lineage (NCBI taxonomy): Eukaryota > Viridiplantae > Streptophyta > Magnoliopsida > Poales > Poaceae > Cenchrus > Cenchrus americanus. The sequence goes on along the minus strand of OX387240.1, from coordinate 1,219,360 downwards.
AAGACGTCCAAGTTTTTAACTCTATGGAAATTGTCCACAATTGTTGATGAAACAGGAGAGGAGGCGTCGGAACGACCTGAAGAAGCCGCTCAAGGCTCCGAAAAAAGGCCTCTCTCTATCTCCGAAACTACTCCTTCACCTCAGGGGAAGGCCTCTTCGGGTTCGACTAAACAAGTCACCATGCAGCATTTTAGCAAGCAAGGTTCGTTCATCCTCGCTGCCTCTTCGTGTCATTCACGATTGTTGAATCTTTGTCTGAGATTTACTCCTGGATTTTTCAGAATTCAAGAATCTGTTGCATTCTTACTCTCCTTCAAAGCTTGCACGCTTCCACGAGGATTATACTCTCAAGTACTCTATGCTTGGGAAGGTTGCCATAGAGCGGCTTTCTAAGCAGGAGAAGATTAATGAAGAACTTTCTCTAAAGTCCAAGGAACTAGAGCGTAACTTTAGTCTCGCGCAATCCACGAACCTGGAACTCGAGAGCAAGGTGTCTGAGCTGGCGGAGGCTTTGAAAAGGAGTCATGATGAGAAGAAAGTCGCAGAGGCCGCGCTCGAGGAATCCAAGAAAGAGCTTGAGAAGGTTCAAAAATCTCATGAAGATGATCTGAGCGTGATCGAAAAACTTCGGCAAAAGCAAGAGCGAGCTGCGAAAATCGCTAAAGATCTTCGCATCAATAATGCCAGCCTCGCCAAGTCACTGAGCACAAAGGATCGGAAGATCGTGGATCTTGAGAAGGCGGCGCGGAACAAGGTGAAGCTTCGAAGAAAAACACTTCGGAAATTCTGGGAAAGCTGAAATTGCTCTATGCTGAGTACCAGAAATCCCTAAATGAGTACGGTGTTCGTCCAGCCCCTCTCCCGGATGACATTAATATTCCCGATTTCATGGATTGGCTGGAGGATGAATTCAAGGCTCTTCCGAAGTGATCTCTCGGTGCCGCCGACTTCGCCGTTGCTTTCTCTGTGGAGAGTATCCTGAAGATCCTTCACGATTACGACTGTGTGGACTTGGCGAAGTTTCGCGCGAACCTTTCCCAATTCCCCAGCGTTACCAGCGACGGGATACTTCGAGCAAACCCCGACGTTGTGGCTATCAAGGCGAAGTTCGCGAAGGAGTTCTGGCTGGCTGGCGGGGCGGATATCGTTAAGACTATTGCGCAGGCAAAGCTTGCCGAGGTAGTTTCTTTTGCTCGATTTCGTGACTTATGTTCGTCGCAGGTGTCCAAGTTTCTTAAACCTTCCTCACTCTTTTCTTCCTTTCGCAGCTGATGGAAAAGGAGAACCAAGAGGGTGCCGCTGCGTCTCCCGAAGGATCGACTTCCGGCGAGAGTTCGATTGGATCCGGCGAAGACGGCTCAGGCGGCAGTAGCAGTAGCAGCAGCAGCAGCGATGGTGGCAACGACGGTGAACAAGTCCCCGAACGGGAGGAGTATTCGCCGAAGGTGGATATTACGAACTGAGCGATATGTCTGGACTTTTTTGGGTGAATTTGAGACTGGTTGTACATTCATGTAGATTCATCAAACTTTTCTGAACAGATGTTTTGTAAATTTTAACCTGCGCAGGTCCTGCAAGCTGGGCCTGCGCAGGACGTGCTACCCCTTCGGATTCGTCGGGATAATATGTTCGTTAGTGGTGAAGCGTGGCGCCTGTTCAAGCGAGCGCATCCCGAACAAGATTTTTCCGATTTTTGGCTTGAGGCCTCGCTTAAGTTTTCTATAGGTTGTTTTGATCTCTCCTCGTTTTTCTTACTTCGTAAAAAGGTTCGTTCCGCGCCGTCTACTCCTCCGTCCGCGAAGGTTCCTAAAGCGGAGCCCCTTAGCCCCTTAGCCGATGCATCTGACTTCGCCTATGCTAGCGATACGACTGAAGACAATGTTTGTAAACCGGGACATGTTGAGCTTTCGTTTTGAATTTTGCGCCAAATTTTGTAATTATCGAAGAACTGTTCGGAAGTTTTTATGCGAATAAGGCAATGAATATGTTTTTTCTTTGAAAAAACGTCACCCTCCCCCACCTTGCCGTTTCACATGAAAACTAAATTGCAGGTTCACAAGTCTTACTATTCACGAACTTCTTAGCACATCTTTGGGAGAAGTCTTCGTCAATTTTTTGAAAATTTCGACCGTCGTTGTGCAATTCGACAAAATTTGTTTTTCGAATTTTGTGGACTTGCCCCGATCGGCGGACTTGCCACGGTTGAAATTGCAACTTTCAGTTCCTTCAACCAAGATTTTTATGCGAACGTCCGATGGAGCCCCTTTCCCCTTTCTTACAATGGTGATACCTGAAAAAATTTTCAACAATCTGAACTGAGTGAGAATACACAGGCGAACCCTTAGATATTCTTTTTCTCGAACTCATCATGCGAACTTTTTGGTGGGAATCCCTTCGTGGATGGGATTTTCCTAGGCCACAACTTGTTGTTGTCTCGGGCCTTTTCGGTGGGAATCCCTCGATGGATGGGATTTTTCTAGGCCACAACTTGTTGTTGTCTCAGGCCTTTTTGGTGGGAATCCCTCGATGGATGGGATTTTTCTAGGCCACAACTTGTTGTTGTCTCGGGCTTCTTTTTCATTGACGGAATTCTGGCTATCGCAAAGCCTTTCTCACAAACTTTTTCTTTTTTAGCGATGGGATTTCGACTATCGGGAAGCCCTTTCTCCCGAATTTTTTCTTTTTTAGCGATGGGATTTCGACTATCACGGAGCCTTTCTCACGAACTCTTTCTTTTTTTACGATGGGATTTCGGCTATCACGGAGCCTTTCTCATGAACTTTTTCTTTTTTCACGATGGAATTTCGGCTATCACGGAGCATTTCTCACGAACTCTTTCTTTTTTTACGACGGGATTTCGGCTATCGCGGAGCCTTTCTCATGAACTTTTTCTTTTTTCATGATGGAATTCTCGAGACACAAAATACGAAACATGCAATTTGGGGGAAGACTCTTTTCATATATATATCAGAAAGAGTATTTACATGGGATCCGCCTCGTTAAAAACCTTGCCTCTTGATTTAGAGCCCCCTTTGCAAGGAAAAGAGTACGGTCCTTCTTATTCTAGCACGACGATTGAGAAATAAAACTAGTTTTTTCTCCGAAGTCACTTATAGACACGTGATTCGGGCTTTTATCTTCCTAGAGTGTAAACTTACGAAAATTGAAAAAGTACTACCCACTACGTCTATCTACAACTAGGGTTTTCATGGATAATACCTCTTTAGGCTATCGGCATTCCATGAATACGGCAACTCTTCGCCAGTCTGCTCCATCAGGCGAAAAGCCCCTGGCATATCTGTTTCCCTGGCTATGTAAGGCCCTTCCCATGACTCATGAAGTTTTCCTGGGTTCTCCCAATTTTTCTTTCTTTTCAAGACAAGATCACCAATTTGATGTCCTTTCGGACCCCCTTTTTGTCTCTCCATGCCCTTGTCTCTCTCTGGTACTTCTCAATGTTTTCTGCTGCTTCAAGGATTGTCAGCTCTATCATGTCTTTCTCCACCTTCTTATCAATTTCCTCTATCTCTTTTCCTTTCAAGACTCTCATGCTTTCATTCTTGATCTCCTCTGGTGTCATAGCCTCAGTCCCGAAGAGTAGGCGAAAAGGCGTGAAACCTGTTGCCCTTGAAATTGTGGTGTTGTGAGACCAGATCACCTTCGGAAGTTCATCCACACACTTTCCCTTTTTCTGATCAAATAAACATTTCTTGATTCCCGAAAAAATCAAACCATTGGCTCTTTCGACTGCACCATTGGACTGTGGATGATATACTGATGAAAATTTCGCTTGTGTGCCTAAGGTTCTGCAGTATTCTTTGAAGGTGTAGCGATCAAACCGTTTGCCATTGTCAACCGTCGCTTCTCTAGGAACTCCGAACCCCGCGACTATGTTCGCCAAAAGAATTTCGAACCGTTGTTGCCGTGATATTCGCGAGTGGTTTTGCCTCTACCCACTTCGTGAAATAGTCGACCGCTACGGCCCGCAAATCGGCAATTACCCCGAGCCGTTGGCAACGGGCCTACTAGGTCCATGCCCCATCTTTGCAGAGGCCGGAGTTGGAGGAATTAAATGAACGGCATTGAAGGCGGTTCTCGCTCGATTTCCCGTCTTCTGGCATGCTTCACATTGCCGAACCAACATCTTGGCGTCGATGTTTATGTTGGGCCAATAGAATCCCTGCTTTATCGCCTTGCCAGCCAAAGCCCTGGTGCCTATGTGTGCCCCACAAAATCCACTGTGAATTTCTTTCAGAAGTTCGCGACCTTTTTCGGAGGTGATGCAGCGCAGCCAAGGCTCAGTGACTCCTGATTTGTATAATTCTCCGTTTACCACTGTATAGCCCCGAGCCCTTTGCTTCAATCTTTTCTCCTCCAATTCATCTTGTGTTTCGTAATGTCCCCTCAAATAGGCCATTATTTGTGCTCTCCAGTCTGGAATTTCCACCATATTCACGATTTGAGTTCTTGAATCTTTAATGGAGGGTTCTCTGATGATTTCAAAGAACACGTCCGGTGGTAGCTCCTGATTTCTGGCTGCTGCCTTCGCCAGTTTATCCGCCTCATTGTTATCATCCCTTGGGATATGCTTTGGATCGAATACCCTTTGAAGTGTCTTTCCATTTCTCCGACTTTTTCAAGATATTTCATGAGAACCGAATTCCCGGCCTCGCTTTCCTTCTCGATATGTTCCTGGATCACTTTCGAATCCGTTCTGATTATGAAGGTCTGCTGCCCCAAGGCTTTCATTTTTCTCAATGCCGCAAAAAGCTTCGTACTCCGTTGTGTTGTTCGTGGAGTGTTCGTTGTTCGCGAATACGAGCCGCGCTGCATATCTTATGACCACGCCCGTTGGGGACGTTACAACGTACCGAAATTCCGACCCCCTTGTAACACCATGCTCCATCACACCGCACTATCCAAGGTTCGGGCATATTTTCCTCAAGATTCCGAGTAGGTGAGGTGCGGTCCACGACAAAATCGCGCGTAACTTGCGATTTTATTACACTTCTTCACTCGAAATCCACCACATACTCGGAGAGTTCAAGACCCCACTTGATGATTCGGGTGGATGCCTCCCTATTTGCGAACAAGTCACTTAACGGTTGGTTGGTGATAACTCTTATTCTCGTGGCCCTCGAAGTAGTGTCTTAGCTTTTTTGTCGCCATGATGACCGCATACGCGATCTTCTCCGCTTCGGAATAGAAAACCTTGGAACCGGACAATTCTTCGCAGGCGAAGTATACGGGAATTTGCCCGAGCTTTCCTTCTTCTTCCTTTTACCGTACCAAAGACCGCGCTTCCGCCGAATTTGATGCGGACACATACGGCGAGAAGCGGCGATTTTGGCTCGGGAGGACGAGCTTGGTCATGTTGGACAAGTAGTCCTTCGCCCGCGAAAGGCCCCGCTTCGAGGTTCGGACCACCGGAATTTCTTGGCACTCCCGAGAACTTGGAAGAAAGGCAAACTTCTTTCTCGCGGCTCGGGGATGAATCGTTGAGGGCAGCCACTCTCCCCGTCAACTTCTCGAACATCTTTCACTCGGATTGGCTCTTGCATTTCCATCGAGTCTTTATCTTGTCGGGGTTTGCTTCAATGCCTTTCGTTGAAACTAGGCATCCAAGAACTTTCCCCTTGTGAATGCCGAACACACATTTTTCTCGGATTTAGCTTCAAGTTTGCTTTGTCCTCAAGTTCGCGAATGTTTCTGCCAAATCACTGATATGGTCTCTCCTCTGAACACTTTTGACAACTATGTCATCCACGTATGCCAAAATGTTTCTCCGAATCTGCTGGTGCAGCACTATTGCAATCATTCTTGAAAACGTGCATCCTGCATTCTTCAACCCCTCTGGCATTCTTACGAAACAAAATGTTCCGAAAGGAGTGATGAAACTTGTCTTCTCTTCGTCCTCTTTGCGAACTCTGATCTGATGATAGCCAGAGAACATGTCCAGGAGCGAAAGTATCTCACTGTTGGCTGCATCATCCACGATTTTGTCTACGCTTTCCAAGGGAAAATCGTCCTTCTTGCATGCCTTGTTCAAATCGGTGAAATCCACACACATTCTCCATTTGCCATTTTTCTTCTTGACTGGCACAGTGTTGGCTAACCAGACTGGGTACTTGACCTCTCTGATCACTTGGGTATCCTGCAACCTCTGAACTTCTGCTTACACTGCCTTGACCTTTTCGTCAGACATTTTCCGAAGTTTTTGCTTCTTGGGTGGAATCTTGTCATCCGTTTCGAGGGCATGTTCGATTATGTCTCTGTCAACACCTTGCAAATCTTTAGCTGACCATGCGAAAACATATTTATTTCTGTTCAGGAAGCGTATGAGTTCATCATCCTCTTCGGCGCTGAGGTTCGCCCCTATTATGACTGCTCTGTCGGGCATGTCATCCAAATACACTCTCTTTGTTTCATCTTCTGCGGCTATGTTATTTTTCTCTTTGTCCCGCTTGGGCTCTTCATAGGTTTCCTTCCTCTATTCAACGTGCTTTCACCGGTACACATTCGTTTGGCCGTGCGTGTGGCCCTTTTCTATGTTCCCGGCCTCCCCGTTGATTGCCGAATACCGTGATAACCCCTTTGGGCGCAGGCATCTTCATGCATAGAAACTGTTGCCTTATGACAGCATCAAACTTGTTCATGAAACCTCTGCCGAAGATCGCAAGGTACGGGTGATATATGTCAACTACATCAAAGGTGAGGTTCTCCGTTCTGGCGTTCTCAAGATCTCTGAAATAAACTGGGAGTGATATTTTTCCCACCGGCTTGATGGGCTTTCCTCCGAACCCCTGCAATGGGTACTCTGGTGGTTCTAACATATGCTGGCTCAGATTCATTTTCTCGAATGTTTTCAGGAACAGGATGTCCGCCGAACTCCCGTTATCCACCAAGATTTTTCCTATGACCCACCCAGCAATATTGACTTCAATCACCATGGCGTCATTATGGATCGCGGATTTCAACCTGAAATCTTCTTCTGTAAAGGTAATTGGCACCTTCGCCCACTCCGGGCGGGCAGCTGGGCCATCATTGATGATGGTATTCACAGATCTGAAGTAATTATTTCGCTACTTTTTTTGTTTCGAATTCCATAGCAGATCCGCCTGTGATTGGCATGATAGTCCCGAACGACGGCAATGCTTTGGAGTTCTGAGGTCCCGAACTTGACTGAGGCCTTGATGAGCGTTAAGGAGGCGGTGGCAAGATTTCCCGAATGGGCTGTGGGTGCTGGATCGACTGTATCGCTTGGGACTGAGGGAAGAATTGCTGTGATGGCTGCCATGCTGATTGCGATTGTGGAAATTGCTTCGAACCGGTACGAGCTTGACTGCGGACTCGCGAACTGCAGTTGCCAGAAGTTCGGCCGAAACTGGGTTGGCATCGAGGAGGCAATGCTCATCAGTGCTTTCTCTTGTTGGATTCGTGACATGTTCTTTTTTGTCTCTGGGCACCCTTCGGTGCTGTGGCCTCTTCCATGATATTGGCAGTAGAAGTGGGGATCTCTTGGGTTGTGGTTCGGGAGTCTTGGGGTTCCTCTTCCTCTCCCCCTTCCTCTGGGACTGAATCCTCCCCTGGCACTTGGCCTGCTGTCTTGTTGCGGCTGGGAATTTCCAACACTGTTTACGTTTCGTGGATGCTGGGGTGGCGCCCGCTAGGTCATATCTCTGCCGCCCTGTCTTGCCTCGTTTCGTTCGGCTACTCTCTTGCGGTGGTCATCATCAGACAGAATGTAATCCTTTAATTCCCGAAATAGTTCTTCAACTGTCTCAGACTTCTTTCTTGTGAGGTGGGAAGCTGTTGGCCCTGGGGTGAGACCTTTGATCAGTGCCTTGATCGTTGTCTTGTCATCAGCGTCGGGGATCTGAGACCTCTGCTGCATGAACCTTCTCACGAAGTTCCGCAGTGGTTTCCTCGTCCTTCGCTTGCGCTTGTACGGATCCGAGGCTTCGGCGTTGTGTGTCATGGAACATCTGAAACGCTTGCATGAACTTTGTTTTGAGATCTACCCAGCTGTAGATCGAGTGTGGGGGCAGCAGTGAGTACCAATTTAGTATTGGTCCTTCGCAAGCTACGATGAAGGATTTAGCGAGTGCAACATCATCTCCTCCCGCCGAGTTCACAACTGACTCGTATCTCATGAGAAACTGCCTGAAGTTTCCGAAGCCGTTGTACTTGGGAAGAGAGACAGGCTTGAACTTGGGCGGCCGTGGTGCCGTTTTGCGGCCCTATTGACGATGGGCGATTCGGAATCCACGAAGTGTGAGACTCCGTTTCCCGCGAAAAGTTTTCTTTCGGGGGATTCTCTTGCGGGCGCGGGGTTCTCCTGCGGTGTTTCTTGCCACGGAGCCGTTCTCTTGTTCTTTCATGTCGTCAATTTCTCTTTGTATTGCTTGTATCTCGCTCTTTTGCTTTGTTCGGTACCGCTCTAGCTTTTCGCAGATTTTTCTCTTCGCCTGCAACTGAGCCGCGAACTTTTCTTTGTCTTTCTGTAGCTGTTGTATCTTTTGGTGGACCATGGCTAGCTCTCTGTCTATGGAATCATCGTCAGTATCAACATTCTCGTGCTATTGCTGTTCAGCAGGTTGTTCTTGTATGTGAGCTGTCTTTTCTGCTCTTGCCTTCATTAGGGCCTCGAGCTTCTCTCTTCGTTGTTGGTCTGTTACGTTCGAGGAATCAGGAACAAACGAGTTTTCGTTCCCCTGGGTGAGATGGCGATCTTCCTGGCTTGCCTGCGCTGGAGCAGTTTTCTTTGACTTCTTCCTGGGTGGCATCGTGAGTTTCTTTTCGGCTGAAACACGGTGGGCGCCAATGTTGAGGGTACACGAAAAATTCGGATTACTACCCTAACACGAGTAGAGTTCTCGACACGTTCAAGTACAAAATTAGGGCGTAAAGAGACTGTGAATCTCTCCGCAAGCAGCACAAGTTCCAAAAAAGTCTGAATACGTTTACACGTGCCCTTGCGCCCCCTTTTATAGGGAGACGAAGGGACTTTTACATGCCGATAACACCCTCGGGCTCGGAGAATATTCCTAGTGTGAACACACACAAGAATGTCTTTTCCCACCTAACATATTTACAAATCTATCACTAGTTCACACTCTAAACCCGGACTTTTTGGGACGACAACTTTGACTTTGCTTCTCTCCTGGTTCGTGAATGCTCTCTCATCAAACCCCCGAACCAGATCTTCGGCAGATTCCCGAATTGTTCCTTTCTTCTCCGCCGGTTCGTGGATGTTCACACACCTGATCCCCGAACAGGGTCTTCATCAGATTCCCGAATCGGCAGTTCTCCGAAGTTCGGGCTATCGTCAGTTGAGATTCCGGGCTTCCGCACGCTTGTGACTCCACCTCTTAGCCGAATCAAGATTCCCGAACTCAGCATATTCGCGAATTCGAGACTTCGCAGATTCCACGCTCCCGAGATTCGCGAATTCCCCGCTCCTGAAAAACATAGTTCTTGACGTTTCGAGGGTGACGGGTTTTCCTAAATTCCCCAACATGAAGCAACTTCATTAGTGTCCACAACTTTGGGTTTTGCTACGCGATCATCATCCCTGGTCTTTGTTACCAGTCACATGAAGAAGATCATCATCCCTCACAAAAAATGAAAAAAAAAATCACTTTCTCATTGTTCTATTGTGCAGGCCCAGCCCGTTAGCTCACACCCCAACCCACTTAGAGATTTGGGCCATTAGGTTTGTATTGCAGCCCAGCCCGTAAGGCTCTCCTCGGGCCTTCTCAGCGTACACACAGTGCAGAGAGGGCCGGGCCGCATCAACGACAGGCACGCAATGGTTTTCTCTCGCACAGCTGACGCGGGTGGTGTTGGAAAATTCGTCAAAGAGGTAGGGGCGGATCGAGGAGAATTCGACGGCGACGCTGCCGACGAGCAATTCAATTTCCCTGAGCTGGCGGTGGTGAAGCCAAGGTCAAGTTGACCCTGCCTGCCAAAGGATCGGGAGGAACCAGCGGGAGATGCCGGGCGTGCAGGGCGATCTCAACGCGGCGCGCAGCTGGGCGACGCGTTCGCGGGTCTGAACACGGCGACGCGTATCCTTTCCAGTATATCCAGACAAGAACGAGGTCGTCGACAGCCGGCCGGCTGCCAAATACTCCAGCGAATGCGCTGTACACACTAGTACCACGCACCAGCTTGAAAGTGAAGCTTGCCACGGCGGATATGGACAATGGCAGGAGCGTACGTATGAGCTCACCGCCATTCAGATTTACTTCTGAATTATTATCTGACGAGGTGACGACGATCGGATCAGACGAAATTCAAAGAGGTTCAAGACGACCCACCAACACCAATTATATTTGCGTCGATTTCGCACACACACAAACTGCATGTATACACGCATGCTCGAGATCTCACGAGATGCTGCACGTACATGTAGCAGCAGTATTCGATTTTTATGTACCTATACAGAGTGAGGCTACTAGAAGAAAGCTAGCTAGGCGATCTTCTCGCTGTAGAGCAGGCAGTGGTCGTCGTGGTCGACGACGTCGTCCTTGGCCGCGCGCCCCCGCCGCGGGCGCCGCGTGAAGGGCAGAGCCGCCAGCGACGTGGCGAAGCGCGCCGACATGGACCGCCGCCGGTGGTGGTGCTGCTGGTGCTGGTGCGGCGGCGGTGGCGGCGGGAGCGTCGTCGGCGTAGTCGGCGGTGACACCGGCGCGGAGGACGCTGATGAGCTCCGCCGCCGGCACGACGCGGACGAGGGCAGCGCGCCGACGCGGGCGGCGGGAGGGAGCGCCAGCTTCGGCGTCGTCGGAGGGAGCCCAGGCGCCGGCGCGGCCGTGGTGGTGCCGCCGCCGGCGGCTGGTGGTGGAAGGTCCTCCTGCTTGGGGATGCCCGGCTGCACCTCCCACTTGAACGGGACGGAGCCCGGCCTCTTGAACGACTCGTCCACAGCACCCATCAGAGAGATTCGGAGCTCCCTCCTCTCTCCTTGCTCTGCTCTGCTCTGCTATGTCTCTCAAGTCTCAACTCTCCTCAATTGGAGCCAAGCTGCTGTGGTCATGACTTGACTGTATCTGTTATATATACTTGTGCTCGTGACGACTGCGCCTCTTCGCAATTTGCCCCCCTGAGTTCTTGAGCAGCTGACTCGAAGCCCCTGGATTGTGATGGGCGGCTAAAGTGTAGTGTTTACAGCTCAATCAATCAATCAGACGAACCCAAGACGAAGACCATTTGCACGAAAGCTACCGGCAAGCGCGTATTTGGTGCACGCAGAGCAGAGACCCACTGGATGAGGTGATGACTGTGCAGGGACTCAAGTGCAAAGTTGTTTTAGTATGGGCAGATGAATACAAAACTGTGAGTCAGTACGTAGTAGATTTGTGAAGCCAGCCGGGACGAAGCTGTTGCCTTGCACACGCAGGCTCCAAGTGTCAGTCGCTTGGTGAGCATCACCTGATTGAGACAGCATTCAGCAATCTGCATGATGATGCCCGAGTTGACGCTATTTTTTTTAACTCAGATAAACCGCAAAATCTCTGAATAATTTTAGCTAACCTCATAATTGATTCGCGAGTAGAATGTAGGCTACTACAGATGGTAAGTGATCAAATCATAACTGAAGCATTGGGGTCTCAATTTGTGGGAGCATATGCAGCTTTGCCAGCTGATGGAGTAGGGGGGGGGGGGGTGATCATTGCCTGCTCGGTGGACTGTTACTTGCGGCGAGATGTTCAGGTGGGGGAATTTACAGTTTCAGCAACTATAAAAGGCAGAGAAAATGGCATTGCTATGGACTCTCACAGGGGTATATGGGCCTCAACATGATGTAGATAAACAGCGTTTCATGCTGGAGATGAGAAACAATAAGCACCGCAGTACCACCGCAATGGTGCATATCGGGTGATTTCGGTCTGATTTTTAGAGCAGATCAAAAGAGCACTGGCAGGGTGAACCGAAGGCCTATGAACAGCTTCGAATCAGCACTAGATGACCTTGAATTGAAGGAGTTAAAACCACATGGGCGTCAATTTACATGGTCCAGTGAAACCGCCAACCCAACTTTCACTAAAATTGATCACATCTTCGTCACTAAGGATTGAGAGTTGGCTAGACCAGACGCCTTTGTACATGCCCTTTCTACATCTGCTTCAGATCACTGCCCTTTGCTCCTGATGAGGCTACCTGTTCAACATTGTCGTTGTTTCCGCTTTTGAGACTTGTTGGACCATATTGCCGGGGTTCAGGGATATAGTACAAGCAAGTTGGGATAAGCCTTTTCAATCTGATGACAAGGTTAGGGCCCTGCATGTGGAACTGTCCGGATTAGCAAAAGCTTTGAAAAAATGGAGTCGCCAACATTTAGGATCCTTGAAGCCACTGACTGACATTGCAACCACAATAGTACAACTACTGGATCAGGCGCAAGAACAACGAGTTCTTACAGCAGCTGAATTAAGGTTGCGTACGTTGGCAAAGGCACGCATTATGGGCTTTACTGCACCGCGTCGAATCAAAATCCGGCAACTTTCACGGCTTACCTTGATCAGGCTGGGTGATGCCAACACAAAATTCTTTCATCTCAGAGCAAATGCAAGGAGGCGTAAAAACTTTATTCCGCAACTCACAACTCAAGGTCGTCTTGTAACAAGCCACCAGGACAAGGAGGTGGAGCTCTACAGACATTTTAGTGCCCTACTTGGCCAACACACACATTATCAATTTTACCATATTTTCTCCAAACCCTAATTTTTCCAACCTCCATTGCTCTCCTCCTTCGTCTCCACGGCGGTTGAGGGAATTCTGAGTGGTCTGCCGATCTCAGAACAACCCTAGACGCACTGTTCCCGACGGGGTTCCTCCCGGAGCAGCGAATCTAGGTTTTCGACGTGCCTCCTGTCCAAGGCGGTTAGACCGGCCCGCCCAGTCGGTTATACCGGCCCGTGCTGGGTGGTTCGGCGAGGTGATTTCCGACGACCGCGCGATCTAGCGCACTTTTGTGTTCGACCAGAAAGCACGTCAACAAATTCAGAAATCATCAGAGTGCTCAGCCTGACGCTATTTTTTATTCAGATATCAAACTGCAAAATCTCAAAAATGATTGAAGCTAGCATGATAATTAATTCGCGAGAAGAAGAAACAATAGAGAGATGTGCGTAGGGGGGGATGCCCTCACCACACCATAATAAAATATCAAATAGTTCAAAAAGTAAGTTGACCACAAAACTTGTCGTGTTCGAACACAAGGAAACAACCAAACTTCATAAGCTACTAATTCATGACACAACGATTGTGACATGTTGCAATGGGAATGATGAAGGCTATCTAAATTAGGATGCTCAGGTTGTGGTAGGTCTTCTTGTTAGCTGTTAGGATGGTCGCCCTAAACATCTTTCGTATCAATACCCATACTCAAGCTAGCTCGCAAGATTGCGCAGGTCTAGATTTGTGGCTTGGTAGATGAGTGGCCGCCTCATTTGTTCTTTTGTGTCAGCTCATGTTCTTTCGCAAAACAAGAGAGCGGTGCTGAGGGGGCAAATGCCCTTACCAAAGGTGCTGGGCTGTCGCGCGGGCCGTTTTTTAAATATATATTAATATCTTACCTCTGCATCGACCAATGCATAGTTGTTTTTATTACACACTTATGTCAACAAATCTATGGGGGGAAACGCAAAGACTTGGTTCGAAAATAAAGAAAACTCTCAATCTTCACTAATAAATCAAATTAAACGGCAATTATGTTTCTGAAACTCCATCCATGAGTGGCAAGACCTCCATAGTCGCAGACTCAAGCAGTCTACAACCCGCCTTGAACGACAGATGATCCTCCTCCTTATGAAGCAGCAATCAAAACCGAATCTAGCGCGTCCCCCTTGAAGAGTACGTGTAGCTGTGTAAGTATGAAGGCACTGGGCCCTTGTAAACAACAATATCATTTTTTGGTATCCAAATTGCTCAACACATATCAATTTTTCATGCTAATTTTTGACACTTCGATTTAGTATTTATCCCGCCCAACCAGTCATTAAACAAGTGGTGCATACCACTCCCTCCGTTCTTTAATAGATGGCATTGGTTAGTTTAAAAATGAACTAACCAATGTTATAGATTTGTGAAAGGAGGTAGTAGTTGGTGGAGATAAATTGAAGGAAACTCCAACTAAGAGCATCTCTGAGAGTGTCTAATATTTTCCTCCTAAAAACATGATTTTTTACAACTTCTAAAAAATATTGTAAAGAATAAAAAAGTCATCTCCAAGAGTACCTAATAATCAATTCACAAAATATAGAAGACAATTTTACACCAGGATTAATCTGATACTGTTTCTAAATTATCCTAACCACTTTTATATGTTCTTTCTCTCTTAATCTAAAAATATTCTTTCTCTCTTGTACATTTACATCAGGTCTCCTCATCTACTCTTTAATCTTTCTGTGACCTTCCACCTTTAGATTAGGCACGAACTCGCGCGCGTAAAATTACGCCGAATGAGGTGGTTTATCCGGAATCTTAATCTTTTTAGGAGGATGTATTAGGAGTTGTTGGAGAGGGATTTTTCACATCTTACTAAAAATCATGGATTAGGAAAAGGTTTAATATACTCTTGGAGATGCCCTAATCTTCAGATGAAATTAGCAAGATCACAATCAAATAACAAATGTTGAATGGTCTCGCCTAGAGATGGCAATGGGTAGAAACCCGTCGGGTAGTGCCGTTCGATACCCGCACCCGCCAACTTCAACTTTAACTCTACCCGATAAAAAACCCATGCCCGTATGCGAGTACAAGTTCTTACCCATACCCGCACCCGCGCGGGTTTTTTACCCGTCGGGTAACCCGTACCCGATAGCATACCCGTTGTAAACTAATATAATCGAGAACATAACACATGATAAAGCGCATACATCAACGAATTTGAATAAATAAAATAGATTAATTATAATTCTTAACCAATTAATAGTCTAATAAAGCATGAACTTCCTTGTTAGTTATATATTAAGTCATCCTTCACTAATAATGTGCAATTTTGCTCATTTATCACATATTGTAGGCGGGTATATTTTACCCGCGGGTATGCGGGTATGGGTAGTATGTACCCACACCCGCTTACCCGATGGGTACATGATGTTGCCCATTTGTGTACCCATGAGTAGAAATATGATTCCATACCCACCTCTTTATCGGGTAAAACCCATCGGGTACTCGGATTTCGGGTACCCATTGCCATCTCTAACTCTCGCCACATGCGCAAAAAGAGCAAGACATATTTCCATGCTATTGCTTGTGAGCCATATTATCTTTTGTTAACACTACCCCTTTAATTAAGTAACACACAAACACTTTTATTGTAAGGGGAATCTTCAGCTTCCAAATCACATAATTAAAAGGCAAGGCTTAGTTAGTAACAAAGAACTGTACATAAAATGAACTGTAAATCTCCCATTTTGATGTAGATCCTAAATAAACTGGTCAAACATTCGTTACCATAGCCACTATTTGGTGCCAGGCTTGCAAGTTACTACTGAGAGACCGTCTAAATGCTATGTTCGTCGGTGTTATGGACAACACAGATTGCACCGTAGCACTCCTTTTCCTAACAATATTGTATATTGAGGGATATAAAACTTTTAAAGGACGAGATCTGATACAAAAGTCATCTCAAAACCGCATTTGTGACCCATCACCTAGTGAGAAACTTCTCAGACCGAGGAACTCATCTTTGATCGTCGTAAGACAAGCACAAAACTGTGAGTCTCCGGACATGTGTTGCACGTGTGTGATGGTTTTATCCTTCAAATATTTTCTTCTTAATAAATTTTGTCAGACTCCATCCTCATTGAGCCACTTGCTAAGCAAGTACCGATTGTGAACATTTAAATTTAAAACCCCAACCCTCCTTGATCTTTCGGGGTACAAACCACGCTCCATTTAATTAGCCTATATTTCTTTTTATGCTCATCATTTTGCCAAGAAAATCTAAATATATAGCAATCTAGTTTCTATAGAACACCTCTCAGTAATAAAGATAGCATAAACATAGGCAAACTACTGAGGACCGAATTAATCAAAATCAAGCATTCATCCACAGAAAGTAGTTTACTATACCAACAACTCAACCATTTATGAAACCTCTCTTCAGCACGTCTCCAATCAATGTTGTGGATTTTACGATAATGCATATGTATTCTCGAGTATCAGAAAGGTAGTACGCCAATATGGCATACAAAGGTCTTGATTCAACTGGGTTGTGTTTGTTGCGCTCTGTGGGGTGGATCGAGCGAGAGAGGCCCAGTGAAGCAGTGGATCTCCACTCCAGTACGGTGAATGCGTAACCACATACGTTTTCTGTCGGCATCCAGTTTACCATGTACCCCCTCCGTATCAAAATACTTGTCGCCATTGATTTTTTTTTACAACTTTGACCATTCGTCTTATTCAAAAGATAATACAAGTTTCATCTATTTTCTTTCCTACATGCTTTACTATTGTAGGTACTTTAAGCTTGACAAATCCGTTTACATATTTGCAATAATTTTAGAATAACACGAGTGGCCAAAGTTGCACGAAAAAACTTAACAGCGACAATTATTTCGATACGAAGGATACTCTTCGGAGTGAAGAACGAACTGGCGAGTTCGCAGAATTAACTTTCAAGCAGAGTAAAAGGCGGATTCGCGAGTCCCACCCCTGCGCGCGGCTGTCACCATTTCTCCTCCGCGGCATCGCGATGTTCGGCCCGGCCCTCCTCTTCATCGGTGCAGCAAGGCGTCGCTCTGCGAGGGGGGAGCGGCTCCGCGGCGGCGCTGCGCGTACGTGGGAGAAGCTCTACCGTCTGGCGCAGGAGAAGCGCTGCGTGCAGTCGGAGACGCAACGCCCCCCATCGCATCGTGCGAGCCTAGCGACTTTGCGAGCGAGCAGCCGCCCACTGATGCGCGCCGCCAGCCAGTTCGCCGGAGCCGTACTGGCTGCACAAGCTGACAAGCAGAAGGTGACTGATGGCGACGAAGGCGAGGAGTTCATCCCGCTGCTCCGGGGCATGGCTTCGATCGATCCACCACCAATCCACCGCTGTATCCGTGCACGTGCTGCCCGGTGAAAAGGATACTACCAGTCGTTGGATGGCCTTTGAATGATGGATGTGAGCAGGTAAGGTTCACTCTCCTCGTCTCTCAGCTCCATCAACGAACTCCGCTCCATTAATGTCCCAGACCAAATCTCCATCTCTCCCTTCATTATTTGAGAGAGAGAGACAGGTGCACATTTTCAATCAGACAAGTGGGCACGTGCTGTTCATAGAGCAGGATTTCACATCTGCTCATCAGCAACAGCAGTTCGGGACTTCAGAGAGACCGTGGCAACAGCAACTGCAACTTGGGCCATGAAACCACTTATGTAGGAGTATAACACAATATGAATTGCATCATATGACCAAGGCTGAGTAGGGTTAGATCTAATAAAATCAACCTCCTACCTAAATTAGCAACACTACCACTCTCCCTTCTCCACCGCCTGAATGCAATCACCTCACCAATCAACAAACACATGGAATCTGTCTGTACACACAACTCCGATTATGCAAGAGCTAGTCGAAGCTCGACGATCGGCTCCAGTAGCCGTCGGCCGAGGTGTCCACGGTGCTGCTGCAGCGGGAGAGCGCGTCCTCCTCCACTCCCAGCAGCGCAAGGTTCAGATGCGACTGCATGTTCGCGTCAGGAGTTGACGCCTCCTCATCTGAGCCGTCGAAGCTGGCCGTGACTTGAGACCTCGCCCAGGCGATTGTTTCGTCGTCCCCTTGAAGCAGTTTCAGAACCTGTGTTGTGTGATAAGTATGTTGCTTAAGCAAAGAGTGATGCTTTTTCAGATGAAATTGCGCGTGTTCTTTCCATGTAACTCGTGTTCTTACCAGTGACATTTCTGGTCGGGAATGAGAAGATGTCCTCGTGCATAGGGACGCGGCAAGTGTCATCCTCTCCATTTCATCGCAATCATAGTCGTTTCCCAAAAATGGATCAACCAACTGTTTAATTTCTCCACTGGACAGTAAAGGCTTCGCCTGTTACAATGAATGAAGATTAGGAAAAGGAAATCAGCAAGTGCAGCAGTGATCAAATGTACCGATTTTAGTTGTTTCGTATCATCACCACCAACTTAAAAACATAACACGTGCCTACAGTTTTGTTCTTAGGCATGCCATGTTACTGATCAAGCCAGCTTGAATAAAAAAGTGTTGCAAGGTACTTACCCAACCAACCAGGCTTTCCTGGCCCTTTGGGCCTCCTGGTGTGATGGGTCTCCTTCCTGAAATAATTTCCAGAAGTACAACTCCAAAAGCATAGACATCAATCTTCTCATTGACCTTCCCGTACGAAAAATATTCGGGAGCCAAGTACCTGTACAAGAGTAGTTCGTTAACTACTTCAAATTTCATGTTTAATTAATATAACAGCGAAACCAAGCTCAGAGATGATACAGACCCAAAAGTTCCAGTGATGTCAGTACATGTTAGGTGGGGACTTGAAGCTGACACTTGCTTTGCTAACCCAAAATCACAGAGCTGAAATTTCCAAAAGGCAATGATGTCACAACCAGAATCCACATTAACAATTGTGTAACTAATGGTTGTTACATTGCATCACTGCTTACGCACCAAGCTAATATTAACCCACATGTCTTACGTTTTGTTCTCAGTTAAAAAATTATTCATTATGTAATCTAGATTGGGGAAAACATGAATTCATATCATAGCTCTAGGTATTTGCAAACTTTAACTGAATATTTACCCGTGCCCCAAAATCCTCTGAAAGGAGGACATTTGAAGACTTAACATCTCCGTGAATAACAGATTGGGTCACACCACCAAGATGGAGAAATTCAAGTGCTCTTGCAATGTCGATGGCTATCTTATTTCTCCTCTCCCAGATAAGAAAATTCTTGTCATCATTATTTCCTGAAGAGCAAAATCAACAGTAACCAATAAGAGGATAGCTAGTAGGAAAGCGAGGGACTGAAGATGGTGCATTATATATTTATATCTTGAGGCTTACCATGAAGAGCTTTGTCCAAGCTTCCTTGGGGCATGTGATCATATACCAACACAAGATTGTAGTTCTCAAAGCTGAAACCCCTCAGCGCGACAATGTTTTCATGTTGTAAGCTGGTTACAATCTCAATCTCCGTAATAAACTCATGTATTGCATCAACTGATGGTTTCAGAATCTTGATGGCAGAATTTGTTCCATCGTATAGTTGTGCCTTGTAAACTAGGCTGGTTCCACCCTTCCCAATTAACATATCTGCATCACCATAAAAAAAGTTTTTCATTTAGTCAAAAGAAAAGCACATACCCAAAGTAATGCTGCTGAGAGGCAATTACCAGGTGAGTAGTTGCCTGTTGCCAGTTTGAGTTCTTCATAACTAAACAATCTGCAAACTGAAGAATACTTCTCTCGAAGTGATTCTAATTCACTTGGAGGCCATGCTACATCGTAGAAAGCGAATGAAAACATAGATTCTGGCTCAACAGCTGCAGTAGATTCAGTTTCAGAATCACAGTTCATCCTTGGACTTGCACCAGATTTCAATAGTTTGCTGTCTGGGTGGACTGAAGTGTAACGGCTTGGAAGCCTCATTGCCCATTGAACCATTGACATTTTGGCCCATTCAAAAGATGAGCTTCTTTGATGGCTGAAGATCCTCCTACGGAGGTGGCAGCGGTCGGATCTTCCTTCTATCATCCTTCTAAGTGACATTGGAGAACTCGAGGGAGTTTCAGCATTTCGTGCAGTGTAATTTGGTGAATCCTCAGCTTCTGTGGATACAGTAGAACACGACCTCTCGGTAGCAGTCATGCTAACCGAGCCATCCCTCTTACTAGGTAATGTCTCTGAGTTCAGATGAATATCACTGGAGAAACTACTGCTACGCCTAATCATACTTCTTATACCACCAGAACGTTTGGATCCCCCAGAACTCCGACCTGAACGTCCATTCTTTGGCAGCCGGCAGTACAGGTCACTATCTCCTTCAAGCTCCAGATTGGCTGATTTATCATCTTTCAGACTCGCAGTTGAACGCTTAGAATCACCAATACTCCTGCTTGAATTACCATTTCTTGGGGGTAGTATGCAGTACAGCTCCCCGGCCCCTTCAGCTGGCAGATCAATTGAGTCATGGTCTTGCCTACTTGAAGTACTTGCGACTGAATCAGAACCCCTTTCCGGAAGCACGCAGTACAGCACGCTGGCGCCCTGACCAGGAAGCTCGGCAGTTCCATCTTTCTGCTCAGCTGTTGACTCTTCAGCCTTAACAGAAGGATCTGTATCAGTCTGAACCTGATCCGTTGACAAATCCAAAGGGTCCACGCATGAGACAAGCTGTGGTTCCGTGACGGTGTCCTCCGGCTTACAGCCCTCTCTGCTAACATCGTGGGTGGTGTCACCCTCAAAATCATCTTTAGGTTCATCAAAAGATACCGTGTCCCCTTTAGCCTGACGGGCTCGGAACGGCACTACGCAATACATCTCACCACCACCACAGGGAGGAACTTCTGCTGAGACCCTGCCTGAGTGGACGTTGGATTCACTACTGAACTCGATCTTGCCGTTGTTCACCGCGAAGACCACACACTTTGCAGGCAGCTTCTTTGCACAATACTTTGCGACTGAATGAGGGGACCTGAAGAATACAAAGCACCCGGTCAGAATAGTGGAGGCAATCATAGAGTGAAAGCTGCCAAGAGCCTCCATGGTGGATAGCACTGAGCTTCCAACGCTGATGGCACTTACGACATCGCACGCCTCTTCTTAGCGAGGCCGAGGACAAGTGTGGAGGCCTCAAACAGTCTGGCTTCACGAACTAGCGCCTTGCGAACTGACGAGTCCTTGCAAATCTTGACCTTCAGGTTGATCTGCGCGCGAATCAGAACAAATTGATTAGCACCTGCCGTTATAACCGAATTAACCACTGCAGTGCAGAATGGGGGCAAAGGACTTGTGTACTAGGTCATGGAAAGAAGGCCATAAATGAAGTGAAAAATTACATCTTTGCAAGATAATAACCGTATAAAGTCATAACTGCAAGGTGTGAACATAAAATCAGATGCGCGCAAATCAAAAGGAGTTACTCCGTGGCGAATCCGATTATAGGCAAGCGTAATTTTGCATCTTTTGCTACAAAAAATACGGAGGAATTGCATGAATCGAACTTCGCAGGGGGCGAAAAAAAAACAAATCCTTGCAAGTCAGTAAAAAGGAGGGGACGAATAAGAAATCAGTAGGCGAGACTTTAAAAAAACAAGAAATGGAAAAAAAAAATTGAAAGGGGGGCGAGGAGACTTGTCATGTTGGCAAGGCACTCGCCGGGAGCAACAGCAACTGGATCGACGGTGGCACGGCAACAGAGAAGCGAGCGGAGACAGAGCAGGGAGCCAGGTACCTGCTTGAGGTTGCAGAATCCCTCGTAGACGCCGAGCATGGCGTCGAAGTCGACGGCCGCGGCCGCCTCCGCCCCGGACGCGACGACGACGTGGACGGCCACGACCCGGTCCCCGGGCGCCGCCGCATTGACGAGCACCCACGTCAGCAGCGCCCGGCTCTCGACGTCCGCGCGCACGCCGACGACCACCGTCCTCCCCTCCGCACCCGCCTCCTCCTCCGGCGCCTTCCCCGAGCACCCCGCCGCCTCCTCCTCCTCCTCGCCCCGGACCGCCGCCGCCGCCGCGTCCATGGCCTCCGCCGCCGGCGACCTCTCCTCCTCCTCCTCCTCCCCCGCCTGCTGCCGCTTCTGCTGCTGCTGCTGCGCCTGATTCCTGGACACCTTCATCTGCGCGCCGCCGCGGCGCCGCTCGTGACTCACAGGGACGGGGCTGCGGCGGCTGCTGCTGCTGCGCGCGCGACCATGGGCATGGGCGCGGGGTGGCTGACGGGCGCGTGCTCTTGTGCCTCGGGCGCCGCGGCTGCTCCGTTGGACCGGCCCGCCCGCCTTGGCAACCGCCGCGCCGTGCCTGCCTCCTCCTCGCCGCGCGCGCCCTCTTGTTCCGTTGCTCGTCGTTGCCCTCGGGTACTCTCTGCCTCCTCTCTCTCTCCCTCTCTCTCCCCCTCTCTCTCTCTCTCCCCGCCGCCTGGCCTGGGAGGTCGCGTTGGTTTGCGCCCGTTGCTGGCTGCGGTTTCTCTCTCTCTCTCTGCCTCTCTCCTCCCTCTCTGGCTTGCTCTGTCCTGTGCCTTCTCTCTCCCACCATTTGGGTTGGGTGTATAGCAGCCTGTTCGGAAGGTCGCCAGCAACCGCCGTTTTCACCGTCGTTCCGTTGCGCATTTCGCCTGCCCGCCTTTTTTTCCCTCGCTTTTTTTTTACAGCAACAGGAATGGGAATTTATTAATCATCTTTTTTTCCCCCTTGTACAGTAGTACATAGACGAGGCAGTTAGTTGCACGTGGTGAAAAAGGCATGTGGGATTGATTAGCGGGGGGCACGTAGTAGTAGGGAAAAAAAAGGGGGGGAAGATTCCGGGACTGCAGTGAAAGTCTTGGGTGGCGGCGATCTGTGACTTGTGCCGGCCAATTTATTACTACTGCCACACCTGCCCTTCACTTTTTACCGGATCGTTACTACTACTAATATCTTGATCAGGGGAATTATTAGCTGCTGCTAGGTAATAATCCTTTTTCAGGATGCCGCTAATCCTTTTGCAGCCTTGCAGGATGCCGCCGATCCAGCAATTAGCCACAGGTAAAACCCTTCTCTGCAGCTCCGTCGTCGATCAGGAAGAAGCCGTTCGGCCGGCATATCTCGGCTTATCTTGGTTTATTTTCTGCACACAGAATACTATTTATTCTACCAGCGTAGCACTATCCATTCTACCAGGCGCACACCCCCTCCGGTCGTGCCATTTGTTTTGGTCAAATCAAATGTGATGGGTGGAGAGAGAGAGGCGACTTGATTGAACCCGACGGAAAAGGTCGTACTAGCAGGTCCACGCTGGTCTTTAGTACTACTTTGCCTTCTGTTTTTTTTTTTTTTTTTTTGTTGTTGGATGAGCGCCTGTCTGTTGGGAAGTGAACAGGGAGGAAGGTCACACTCGCTGGTCAGCTCAGCCTGGCTGCAGCTGCAAGTGTTCTACTACTCCTAGAAAACACAGATGAATCCCAAACCTTGTGCTGCTGAATTTGCTGCCTTCTCCGCTTACATCAATCGGTTGGTTTGTTTTTGTTTTTTAAATAGAAAATAGAATGTATTGCCAAGGCACTTTTCATTTTTTTTTTTGCAGTGCAAGACCGAACTTGTCGGAAAAGTATTCAGCTCAGCTACCAAGAATGAATGAATGAATGAATGAATGAATGAATGAAATCTTCAGCTGCAAGCCTTTTGAAAGGAAAAAACAGTAGCACGGAGAAAGAAGGAACATTGGAAGCTTTTGTCTCTGCTAACAATGCAAGTCAGATCGGTTGGTGACCCGTTTCAAAACCAACGAAAAGAGGAGGGGGGGGGAAAGAAACAGAGTTTTCTACACATGGTCCTCTGAGGATTACCTATAAGAATTGTGGATTCGATGGATTTTCTGCAAAGTGCCAACCTTGCGTAGATAAAAGAATGAACAAACAAAAGCAAAGCGACAGTAGTAGGAGTAGTACACAAGCAAAACAAGACCTGGTCAGCTAGTAGATTGTACTAGGTGGGGTAGGACTAGGAGGCCCATGCTGACCTTAAACGTTCGGATCAACGAAATTAATGTCGCGAGCAAAGCGAGACGAGGGAGGGAGGGAGCACGGGAAACAGAGGGAGCACGGACGCAACTGCTCGCAACAGGTACCAGCATAGCACTAGCACCGTCCACTGTCCTCCAACGGGTATTTTGTCTTTTTTTTTTTTTGCCCCTCAATGTATCTGTTGAGAAACAAGGATACTCCAATAATATATATATGTTAGCTAAAATGGGCAGTTTTTTACAAAAAAAAAAGAAAGAAAGAAAGAAAATGGGCACTGTGCAAGCGCGTCTCCAATAATAGTAGTGTATATATATTGTTAGCTAAGAGTAGTTCATATTTGACGTAGTGCTATGTACGTACGACGCCTACGAGTGAGAAGTAGCTTCGAGAAGATGTCATGAGACAGGGTTGCATCAAAAAAAAAAGAAAAAAAAATGAGCGAGATTAGCTTGGTGGTGGTGACTGGTGAGAAGCTAGCCAAATTAACCAAGACACTTAATTGGTGAGCTTTAGAGAAGCACGAGTGCATTATCGAAGGAGGTTGCTCGATCAACTGTGTGTACGTACTGATTTCGCTACTCCTGCCATCACCGCGCAACTTTGCCTGTCCACCAGCAAATTGCGATATAGACTAGTATTTCTGTGCACGGATAAATGCGTACTAACAGGATATAGGAGCAGTAGCAATTTTTCACAAGGATATTTTTTTATTTTATTTTTTCTGAAAGGTGTACGGCATGTTCTCGACTCTGGAGCGGGCAGGTCGCGCACTAGCCAGCAAAAAAAAAATAACCAATACATATACGTACGGACAATTCTGATCCACTGCTAGTATGTATGTATGTATTCGGGCACTACCCGAGATTACAACCTCACTTTGACCATACGGAGTAGTAGTACGAAGAATGGAACGAAATCAATAGATCAGCAATACAAAACTATAGTACTGTATGTATCTCCAGGTGTGAACACGTGTGTGTCATCTGCAGGACCGGTCGCCTGGTCAACCTTTGGCTGCACTTCAAGCTCGACTTCTTCTTTGGCTGCACTTGGGTGATTCCCTCGTTGAAATCCTCGTGTGCAACCTTTGTTCTGCGTCTCGGCGTAGAGCGAGCATGCCAACTTGTACGCACAGACAGCCTTAAACGCTGAGCGCATGCAGGCGCAAGGGCTCATGTGTGTCGGTCACTCAAACCTGTGGTACACGTGTACATATACATATATATATATATATATATATATATATATATATATATATATATATATATATAACATCTGAATCTGAATATGAGCTCGTCTCAGACTGGACCAACAAGCAAAGCAAACAACACAAACGAGCAAGACCAGCCGCACAAACTCACCGTCACCGAGTCGGGTTTGTTTCTCCAACACCATCCGACCACATCCTGTGGTCGGCGGCGAGCCAGCCAAGCAATGCAATGCAATGCAAAGCAAGCGAAGCCCGCGCCGGCAGTAACAAGCTCATCATCTGCCTCTGCCGTGCATGGACAGTGGCGACCGCACGTGAGCAGCAGGAGCCACCTCGATCGGCGGTTTCTTTTACAGCAGCGCTGGTGCTGCGGCTGCGCACCACACACACACACACTGCACGTGCACAAGCACAAGCACCTCTTCCCTTCACACCTGGACCTGGAGTCCTCTCTTCACACGGTGTCGGTGTGTGTGCTACTCCACTAGTGCCGCCGGCAGCTATCACTTGTGGATCCATCCGGTATCCTCTCGCACCAATTTCGACGGCACAAGAACCGTCTCAATTTCACGCTCTCTGTCCCATGAGTGAATCTGAATTCAAAGGGGATGTATAGATTAACTACTGAGTACGTACTAACTACTAGTAGTAGGGTAGTAGCTGTCAGCTACGATTAGACTATTGGTAATTAGTAACTGGGCTTATAGGAGTACTTAACTTAGTGGCAGATGAGGCATGCATTATTGGTATTTTTTTTTTGTTTCGTCACAAAAGAAAGAAAGAAAGAAAGAAAGAAAGCGAAAGGTGCAGTGAGCGCTTTTCTTGTCTTGTCCCTTTACAGTTTGCAGGCGCACGTACATACTGTTAGAGATGGAGTTTACGTTGTGTACAATAACTCGTAACAAGCACATGACTGCGAGCTGTGTAGGATGTGTACTCGGTTAGGATTGTTGTGTAGATATCAGCCGAGATACCTTGGATACCAAGTTGTACATGTAAAGGACTGTTGGCCATTAGCCCTATGTATTAACACGGAACCATGGCGAGCCAAGATGGGCAGCAGTGTTTAATCTAGCGCCAATTCTTTCACATACACATACATTTGGTTATCGATCGATCTTCCCGAACTTCTGATTGCCGCATGTGGTCATGCAGTGGAGTACAGTCGAACAGATGAAACAAAAGCTAGTAGCTGACGACCCTTTGGAATTTCACTCGAAAGATCAAATTACTTGGGTACCAATTACTTTCCAGTAAGCAAAGCAGGCCTAGCAGTGCACACGCAGCATGCATGCCCAGCAGGTCGACTGTTAGGTCCATGTTTTTTTTTTTTGCTTGGGACTGTTAGGTCCGTGTTGACTCGCGTGCTGCCTGCCTGACAGACACGGTTCAACTTGCTGCCTCACAGATTCTTATTCTGCATGAAACGAAATGCAGCAGGTCACGCACAGGCACGCGAGCATGCATGTGTGCATCTGCGGAGACAGGCAGGGGCCAGCACGACGCCCAATTACTGCATGCAACCAACCAAAATTGATTATTTCAACAAAAAAAAAAGAATCTAATCTGCCCCAGCTTTGCATCGCACCCCCCCTGTTACTATAATCTATTGTTCAATCATTGTTTGCAGCTAGCGCTACGGTATCTAACCCACTAACAATTTCTCATGCCTCTTGACGCGTCACGTCATAACCCTCTACATGTCATGTCACTATCCACTGTAAGTCATGTCAACATCCACCAAACCATATATTTATGTCTCCGTCGATTTTCTGTGGCTAATAGCATGTTGTATTTTGCGAGTAGCACGCCATAAAACTCTCACAGTTGAAATACATGTATGATCAATCAAAAAAAATGGTTCTCTCAACAAATAAATTAACACATACTTTCATATATAATATTTTTTTACAGATGAATATCGTGATGTAACTGTTTTTGTGTCTCTACTTTCACCATTCCACCTTAAAATTTTTGTTTAAAACATCCTGCGGCAACGCACGGGGTATCACCTAGTATAGTATAAAATTGGGGACGGAGGAGCAGACTTTGCAAGTACTACTACTGTAGCCCATTCCGTCCTTGTCGCCGCCGATCTGCGCATCAGACTGACTCCAGCGGAGTCTGCATATGCTACTGAATCTGCAAGATGAAGAAAGAAGTGGCACTGTTCATCGTCCAGCGGTCGCTGCATCGCGATCTGCTTTTTGCACACGGACTCGGCGGCAGGCGCATCCTCGGGGAAACTGGAGGCTTCTCTCTCCTTTCTTCATCGGCACAGTTCCAACCGCTCCCCTCCGTCCTCGTCCCTCTCCCTCCCCCACATCCTCCACGCCGGCGCGGAGCCGCAGATCCTCCAGGCCGATGAGGAGTCGGATGAGGCGCAGGTGGAGGACGAGCTCCACGTCCGCGCGTTGACTTCCCCGCCGCTTGGCTCGACCCGGCCGCCTCCTTCCCGGGCCGTTGATTTGGTCGGCGGCGGGCTCGATCCGCGGCGACGCCGACGCCGACTCAAGCTCCACCACGCCCTCCCTCGCCGGCCACCCCCGTCCGCCGCCGCGGTACTCACCCGCACCCTCGCCTCCCTCGCCCGAAGCCCGGCTGCGCACGCGGGCAGGGGAGGAAGGAGGAGCGTGCGGACGCGCCCTCGAGACCGCCGCCGGATCCAGAGAGAGGAGTGGAGGATAGGGGTCGGCGGAGGGCTCGCCGGCGCCGAATCCTGCCGCCACCGCAGCTCCTCGCATCGGATTTGACCGCCGTGAATCGAGCCCGCCGTCGCGAATCAAGCAAGGGTGACTCCTCCTCTCGGTCGGCGGTCGCGCGGTGGGTGTGGCCGGCTCCTCTTCCTCTCCGGGCGCCGCCATCTCCCTCCCCTCCTCTGCTACCTCCCTCTTCCCTTTCCTCCGAGCGCAGGCGGCTGGTGGTCGAGCTCCGCCGCACCACGGCCCTCTCCCTTCTGGCGGGAGGCAACTGTCCCCTGAAGATGCGCTTCGGCTTGCACGATGCTGCTGGAGGAGGCTTCTTTTTGCGCGTGCGATATGCCCACTCTCCTGCTGCAAATTGGTGTGTTTTGCGGATGCAGATCGGGGAAGGAACTGCTGGAGATAGTCTCAATGTTCCGTTCCGCTCCGCTCAGTTCCGTTCCGTTGGGACCCAAAATTTAGTTTCAGCCAGCGCATGCACGCAGCATGATGTGATGTACTCCGTATATATTGATCAGTACGTGATGGGATCCTCGACCTCCATCACATCTTCGGTCATCACCGACGAAACTCCAGACGCTAACCTTCCTCTTCCTTTTCTCTACTTCTCTGGGGTGGGTGGGTGGGGGGGGGGGGGGGGGCATCCGATTCGTTGCAAAGCTCCACTATTCTTGTGCTAGCCCGGTCACTCAAGCTTCCACACAATGCAATGTTAGGCAAGAAAGGCGGCATCCAAAGTTACTTTTTCTCGACCATATAAGTCAGCCGAACAAGGTGTTAGCACGCCACAGTGGACGGACGGCCGGGGTTTCGTTTCACCGTCCAATAAGCTAGTCGATGGCGATGGATCATGCACATTGCAGGCAGGCATGCGTCACCATTAAGCACAACGGGAAACAACGGCTTCATCGTGCGCCACAAGGCCCTAAAATGCACGCCAAACTGTTTGCCGTGCGTTTTTCGTCGGGGCGCACGGTAGCATTTTGCACGGTAAAGCCCATTTGCCGTGCACCGTCTGACAACGCACGGTAAATAATCTTTGCCGTGCGTTATGGGGAGGCGCACGGCAAAGAAAAGCAACTGACGGCGCCCACACCAAACGGCACGTTACGGCCTTTGCCGTGCGCCGGTAAAAAACGCACGGCAATCCCTACACTTTGCCGTGCGCCCCGGTCTAAAACGCACGGCAATCATCTCGCTTTGTCGTGCGCCATGGCCTAAAACGGACGGCAAACAAAAGAAAAAAAATAAAAAAATACAACACATGGCGGGGCCATGGTAGGGCCCGCCGCCGGCCAGCCACCACCGCGCCGGCGCGCGCGCCAAGAGTTGTCGCTCGCGCGCCGCCGGAGTTGCCGCTCGCGTCACGTGGTAGGGCTCCTCGCGCCACCGTTGGAGGCCGCCATCACCGCCGCCACCATGGAGAGGAGGGACGCGCCGCCGCGTGGAGGAGGACCGCCGCCGCCGTGGAGGAAGAGGTGGCGGCCGCCGTCGACGACGTCTACCGCACCTTGGGAGGGAGGATGAGGAGGTAGGGCGCGCGGAGACGAGGTGATGGCGCCGGCCGCCATGCGCCGCCCGGGGGAGGGGGGTGGGGCGCGCGCGCGCCATGAGATCCACCGCGCCTTGGGAGGGAGGAGGAGGAGGTGGTGGGGCGCCGCGCGCCATGAGATCCACCGCGCCTTGGGAGGGAGGAGGAGGTGGTGGGGCGCGGGGGGACAAGGCCACGGTGCCGCCCGCCACACACCGGATTCGGCCGCCACGCGCCGGATCGAGGCCGGCACCGCTCGTTAAGGTCGGTCGCTCCGCCAAGGTCGCCCACCGCTCACCGAGGCCGACGCCGCTCCACCGAGGCCAGCCGCTCCGCCGTGGCTGGCCACCGCTCGCCAAGGCTGCAACTCCGTGGAGAAGGGGCGACGACGGGATGAAGGAGGGAGTGGAGGGGCAGCGGGATGAGGGAGGGAGAAGGGGCGGCGGCACGCGAGGGGCTCGCGCGGGGGTGGGAGGGGAGGAGAGGCAGGGGTCTAGGGTTTTGGGGTTGTTGTTTTTATATAGATGACGAGCGCAAATTTGGACCATCGGATCGAAGATCCACGGTTGCCAGCTATATGGGCTGGGTTGCCAGCTATATGGGCCGGTTGGCGCCCATTTCGCCTTTGCCGTGCGCCATGTTTCCTCGGCGCGCGGCAAACAATCTTTGCCGTGCGCTGTGTACCCCTGGCGCACGGCAAACACCTTTTCCATTTGGACCTATTTCAACCTCATAATTAGAGTTAATTTACTATAATTATCAAATGGGTCCAAAATATTACCATAAATTAGGATTAGACAATATAAGTATTATATTTCCTAAATAAAAACTTTGAATGTAAAATCAAATTTGAAATTTACTACAGCTACAAACCTAATGAAGCGTCTCTCAACACTCTGAAACTTCTAGCGAGATACATTGATTTCTAAACACCATCCATGATAATTTGCTCAAAACACTCTATATGATTTATCACAAGATTCACATAGGATATCATGAGCCCTTGAGGAACCTCATGAAATTCAAACTTTATCTGCATTTTCTACAATTAAAAAACAGTGCAACCGCATGTGAATTTTCATAATTCGCGAAAAAAATATTCAAAATTTCATGCAATTTCATAGATAAGGTCTTAAAAATGATTTAATAACATGAATATGATTTTTCCACATACTTCACTACATTATTTTATGCAGTTGCAGTTCAAATTTGACATGTACGACAAAAAATATTTAAGTGACACATAATTGTTAAAAATAGCAAATTAATTAATACACATATAAAATTGAAATATTTAGTACAAAATAATATTTTTTTAGTGGAGAAATAAAAATAAGTGCAAAATTCAATTTTCTAAAAAAAATATTTTGCCGTGCGCTACAAGGAAACGCACGGCAAACAAATTGTCTTTGTCGTGCGTCTTGTCCTAGCGCACGGCAAAGGTAACGCACAGGGTAACGGTTGTCAACGAGGGTAACGACCGGTGGGGGAAAAATGTTTGCCGTGCGCCAATAAAAAAACGCACGGCAAACTTTTTTTGCCGAACGTTTTTTCGCGTGCGCTATGGAGAAGACGCACGGCAAAGATCCCCTTTGCCGTGCGCCCGAAAGAAAACGCACGGCAAAGATTTTCGCGCACGGCAAACTCAGGGTTTTCCCGTTGTGAAGCCTGCTGCCACACGCATCAGTGAAGATGCAACATTAGATTAGATTGGAATCCCCCTCACTACGGGCGCCATCGCCCAAGTGTAGCTACTGAAAGCAACAATGTTACTAGAGATGGCAACAGATATTATCCGCGCAGATACCTCCTTCAGCTATCCGCGCCCGCATCCTAAACCCTATGCCCGCGCCCGCGCCCATTATCCGCTGCGGGCACCAATTCACGCCCGCGCCCGCTATCCGCCTGATAGAATAATCCAGTCAGATGCTCAAAACCTAGACATCTCTACCATGTGATCACTTGTGAGCACATCTGGAGATGTCTAGGTTTTGAGCATCCGACGCGGTAAATTGCTCCAAACTTTCTCAAATGTTTATCGTAGCCTCCACATGCGATAACAAGACACCCCGACAAGTTTCGTGATTTTTCGACTTCGTTTGGATTTTATATAATTAAAAAACAGTTGTACCACGCCTGGACCGTCGTGTTACGTGGACAAGGACTTCGAAATTTTGGGTGAGCTTTGGGACACGGCCTCAAAACACACTCCCCACCATGAATATCATTTTTCGAACGCCTAAGTTTCACTATTTCATGCACCCGCAGTTCAAATTTGGATTATACCGGAAAATTCAAGTGAACGAAAATAATTAACGAAATATAGCTAAATGTTGCAAAAAGGGCCCACATATAACCATGTGCTTGTCAACAATGTAGCAAGGCTACCAAAAAAAAGTTTGAATTCAAAATTTGAAAAAAATGAAAATTCTTTGCCAACAGCATGCATATGCTGTTGGCAAAGATCAATCATCGCCAACAGCCCCTGTAAGGCTGTTGGGAAAGAAGGCTCTTCGCCAACAGCGTGGTAGCCCCTGTTGGCGAAGGGCTGCTCCCTTTGCCAACAGCTAACGGCGAAGCTGTTGGCGAAGCGGACGGCGTCGGCACCGTTTGGCCGCGCGGGGCAGCTTAACAAACTGTTTCCTTCATGACGGCCGAACGTTGCCATCAGTCTTCGGATTTTGGGCTGTTGGTGAAGATTTCTTTCCCGACAGCGGAGTTTTCCTGTTGGGAAAGAGTTTCTTCGCCAACAGCTAAGGTCTTGGCTGTTGGGAAAGCTCTGGACTGTCGGCGAAGCCACAGTTTCCCGTTGTGAATATAGTGGGGTCGCTTTCGCGTCAGCTGATCAGACCAGACCGGACCGGACAAACAACAAGAGCTCCATGCATGCATCATTTTTAACAAGTTGTTATGTTCGTTGGGTGGTAAACTACTGCACATGTCGATCGACCGTCATGACGACGTACGATATGATGCATGGTGCCACTGCCAGAAAAGGATCAGTCACTTACCAACAACGAAACATATATATGTATTGACGGTCAGCAGCCTTCATTCTTATATATGCAGTGTGTTCGTTCCTACCAGATGGTGTGCGTACAAAATTCCGGAAGTCTGGCTCTATTAGAGATGGTGAGCTCATTCGCCGGCGCTCCCAGATGCGGGTGCGATGACGAGCAGCAGCTCGATAATAACCTGTCTCCGATACGACGGCTGTAACTATCTTATTAGGCTATACGTACCGCGGAGATCGATCGTACGGGAGGGGGTGCGAGCAAGTCAGCGACGGACGATGGATTGATCTCGGAGCGAGGTCAGGCGGATTCGTTTTGCTTATT
Organism: Cenchrus americanus; assembly: GCA_947561735.1. Classification (NCBI taxonomy): domain Eukaryota; kingdom Viridiplantae; phylum Streptophyta; class Magnoliopsida; order Poales; family Poaceae; genus Cenchrus; species Cenchrus americanus. Next base: position 1,186,898 of record OX387240.1, on the reverse strand, counting down.
ACTGCACCACCGGCCAATAGCAGATTTTTCTCTCGAACAAACCGCTCTTCCGTCGTCTCCTCTGGCAGTGGTGGTGACACAAACACTCGCTGGTCATCAGTCAGCTCATGCATCCTCGCTAGCTGCACTTGCAAGTTTTCCAGAAAACACACACTGCATAGATTAATCCAGAATCGTCTCGCACTGCTAAAATTTATTGCCTTCTCCGCGCTTACATGCATCGATCTCTTGGTTTATTTATTTATTTATTTAAAAAAAAAAAGAAAACAGAATGCGTTGCCGGCCGGGGCTCTTTTCAATTCATGATGACTGAACTTCTAGAATCAAAGCTTGTTCCCACGGGAAAAGTATTCAGCTCAGCTAAAGAAAAAAGAAAGAAAAAAAAAACAGTCTTCTGGCGCAAGGCTTTGAAAAATGATAACAAACTAGAGAGAGAGAGAAGAAGGAATATCAGAAGCTTTGTCTGCTAACAAGTCAGATTGGTTGGTGGCCCAATTTAAAACCAGCGAAAAAAAACAGATTTTATATTTTTTTTTCCTACACACCCCCGCATGGTCCTTATTAGAGGATTTATTATCTACGAATTTGGAAAATCCCGAAACAAAGTTTGTTGCAAATTAAAGTCCCAGCTTTGCTTTGGCAGCAAGGGAAAACCCCCCTGTCAAGAAACAACAAAAGCCAAGCGAAGCAAAACAAGACAAGAGGAGGACTGTTAGGTTAGAGAGGGAGGGAGAGAAAGGGACGGATGGTGATGATGGTGACCTTGATCTATAGGATCGGAGGAGGAGAGGAGGACCACATGATATGAGTGACATCCACATCGGACGGGACAAACGGGGAACAAGCAAGCAAACGTACGGGAGGGAGGAGGAACACAACACAAGCGGCAAGTAATACGTAGCACCGTCCCGTCCACACACATGTTTGTTGTGGTGAACAAGGTATGAACACTTGTGTGGTAACCTGCAAGACAAGGTCAGACAAGGGGGGAAAAACAGTACTCCGTAGAAGAAAAAAATCGGAGTAGCACGTACGTACTAGTTTTGTTTCAGACGTAGTACGTAGATAGATAGGGACGGAGACGGAGACGGAGACGGAGATGGAGATGGGGACGGGGATACAGATGGAGGCGCGTTGTGGACTTGTGGTTGTGGGGGATTGCGGTGGCCGGTGGCGAGCCAAGCGATGCAAATTGCAATTGCTTTTTGGGTGAGGAGCGCACGTGAGCGGCAGCCACGCACAGGGACACATCGGCACACCCTCACCCTCCCTTCACACCTGGCCTGACCTGGGGAACACTTTTTTCACACGGTGCGGGTGCCGGCAGCTTTCACTCTCGGCGGATCCCATCCAATTCGCACACCGATTCAGTCTGTGGCGGAGCAGAGAAGAAACAAAAATCCACCCGGTTCCGAGCTTCCGAGTGCTGATGTGCGCCAATGATCCATCGTTCAAACCTTTCTTGCACGGTGTAGTATGCAAACTTTCTGCCCTTAATAATTTACTAGCAAAAAAAGAAAGAAAGAAAAATTCGACCGCATCTTGAAATCTCTGCCCCGCACGTCGACGTGCACGTTCAACCTTTACCCAACTTTAGGTGTCTCAACTCCATCCATCGCTCTGCCGGCGAATGAAGAGCAAGTGGGTGCATTAGATTATCAGTTTCTTCTACTGCGTACGTAACTACTGGTAAGTAGCAGGGTAGTAGCTGTCAGCTACGATTGGTTAGACTAGTGGTATAGTAATAAACTTGGCTACGATTATAGAGTAGTAGTAGTAGTAAGTAACTACTAAAGGTGAAAGGTGAGGCATACTATGCATTTGGCCATTTGCCACGAGAGACGGAGAGAGAGGGGGAGAAAGCGAAAGGTGAGCGCTTTTCCCTTTACCGTTTGCAGGCACACTTTACTAGGCCAGTCTCAATGGGGGTTTCATGAGTGTTTCACGCACATTAAATACAGCGCCACATCACCAAAATTTCCCTTTTTTGCATGAAACCCTCAGGAGAGAGAAGGAAAGAGTTTCACCAAGGTGAAACCTTTGGGCACAGTTTCACGTGCGTTGGAAACTGTGTGAAACCCACATTGAGACACAAATAGCGTTTCACCATGCAACTATGCAATTAAACCATACAATGAGAGAGAGGTTGTGGGACCCTATGAAACTGTGCATTGAGGGAGACATCTATTTTATACCATTGTTTCACATCTTGGAAACCAGGACGGTGAAACCCTGTATTGAGACCGGCATTAGTACTGTACTGCACTCGATCTTGCTGGTGCTCTCCTCTTGTTTCCAGTGGAGTGGAGTCGTCCGACAGATCAAACAAAAGCTAACAATGCAAGCTGGACAGTGAGACAGTCACCGGAGTAGCAGTGCAGTGCAAACGCACCCATGCCCAGGGCGACCCGTTGACTAGTAGTCGCCCCGGAGCGCAAGAAACTGCGCCTCGTGTCGTGCTACTACTGCTGCTGACCCATGGAACAGGCTGACCTGCATATATGAGTCTGACAGGCAGACACGGTTGCAACTTGCTGCCCTGGCAGATTCTTATATCCTTCTTCCTTTTCCAGAGTGGTTTCCTTTTGCCATTTTTGTCAGAAACAAACTACTGGTACCACTAGCAACACCATTTGCATTTGCTGCCGATCGATCGGTATGTAGATGCCCTCCGTACGCGTGCTGATGGGTGGTGCTATACAGCTAGTGCAGTGATTAGCTTGAGGCACTTGCCACGTGGATTATATTCCCACAAGCGTGCAATTAATTAAGAATAGCGGCGCCTCCTCGTCCTTGTTCGTCAGAACACGTGATGAAACGAAAAGTGCGCGCAGCAGGTGATGAGGCACGCGGGCATGCGTGCCTGTGTGCGCATCTGTGCAGCATGCAGGTGGTAAACTAACATGGCCAGCTCTCGATGTCGATGCATATATACATATAGAGCTAGGCCCTCAAAGACTGCAGCAGCAGCAGCTGCTGCTGCATGCATGCAACCGAATTTGGTCATTTCACCAACAGGAGCACTAGAATTAACTTAAGCCCATCAATATCATTTATTCAGTTTCTTGCACGTCTTCTTCGTCAGTCGCGGTACCGTAGCCCATTCACCGTATTAACTCTGTTCCGTTTCATTATTGGGACCCGAAAATTTTATTTGTTCCAGCCGGCGCGCGCATGCATATACGCACATGCTACATATGCATGCATGCATATGCTTCCAGTAGGTGATGGGCATCTACATCTACTACATCTCTCCATCACGCATCTTTCGTCATCATCGACCAGATTAAACTTGAGTCGCCAACCTTCAATTCCTTGAGAAAGGATACGACCAAGTTGCCATTTCTGTCTCCTCTTTTTCTTTCTTTCCTTCAAAAAGTTAATTAGAACACGATGTATATGTGGAACCTACCCCTTGGTGTATCCGATTCCATGTAAAATAAAGCTCCACTTTTGCCCCCCCGTCTTGTGCTATCTATTAGCGGCATGTTCGTTTGGCTGGTGGCTGATGGCTGGTGCTGATTTGTTGTGAGAGAAGAGTACGTCACTATTAGATTGCAGGCATACGTCAATGTTAGATTATATATATTAGCGGCATGTTCGTTTGGCTGGTGCTGATTTGTTGTGAGAGAAGAGTATCCACATCCATCATATTGCAGGCAGGCATACGTCACTATTAGATTATATATATATATATACACACACACACACAAAGATGGATGTGGATTGGATCCCAGTTGAGAATTCGTAGCCAAGCCAGGCCCTTCTACTTCTTCTTAGTAGTAGTGGAGTAGCTAGGAAACGGAAAAGTCGTCGGCCTGTGGTCACAGCACGCAGTCCAGAATTTTCAACAGGCTGGGTCAGTCCGCTCGTACCTGTTGCCGAAGGAAACCAGCTTGCAACGACCTGCCTGCATATTCATTCAAAAACATAGTCGTTTTAATTTCGTGTCAGCTAGTACTAGTGTACATGTCGACCGTGAAGACGATGTAATTAACGTCTGACCAGAAAACAAAGTAAACAAATGTATACTAATATAAGGTATGACGACGATGGATGATGCACATGTACATATATATACATATCCTTCTATCGTCACGTTCGTCTGGCTTATCATCAGCCACCAGTCAGCGGTATTTTTCTTTCGCAACGATCCATCCACCAGCAACTAATTAACCAGCACAACTTTTCTCTCAGAACTAATCAGCACCGGTCACCAGCCAAACGAGCACGCTGTATATATGACACCAACTCCTCTTTTCCCGAACACGTACGCACAGTATGTACATAACATATGACGACGACGTATGTACATACGACGGTCAAGAAAAAGATACGATGCATGCATGGCGTTCGTTCTTCTGCAGTGCGTTGTTCTTTCCTACATGCATGGCCCAGCCCCTAGTCCGTCGGTCACCTGCTAGCTAGCTCCTCTGCGTTTTCAACTTTTTTTTTCTTTTTACTCTTCTCTAGCTGCACTTTTTTGCCCCCTCTAGCTGCACTTGAGAGACCTGCAAGCTCCAACTTTCAACTCGTGTAAAGTAACATCGAGGTTAATTACGTCCTGAACCGTCGATTGCATGCAAGTTTTGCTACTTTTTTTTCGAATAGTTTTTTTGCTACCTATTCACAATTGATGATATTGATTCACGGCCCAACAAAAGGCTGCACAGACCCGGCCCAGGCGATCGTCGCATTCAAGGCTTTCGGCCCGTTGTGTTAGCAGATGTGCACACAAAAGGATTTTTTTCGCTCTCAAAATAAAAGGAATTTTTTTTATATAAGACGTTGGAATATAAATATCTCATCAGTGTATATGTATTAATTTAAGAGAAACCTACAGGTCACCTGTGTGATTATATTATATTTATCTAAACTGCGACACACCAAACAAGCGTGCATTCGCTAATCTTTTAATACAAAGTTTAATTTATTCCTATCTACAACAGCAACACCACCAAACAAGTACCCTATACAAAACATAAACCGCTTCATTTGGCTGGTAATTGCATTCACTACGGGACATTGTGCTTTTGCCGAGAGCTCGGGGGTTGCCGAGAGCCTTCTTTCGGGCACTCAGCAGAGAAAAGGTTTGCCGAGAGCCGTCGACAAAATACGGGTTTGTCAGGAGCTTTTTTTATATAGATGCATAAGGAAAAATCTTGCGGAAGGTATATAGGATTTTCCGCCCTGCCTCCCTCAGCACCGCTCCCTCCCCTTCTTCCTCTCGTGCTGCCCCTCCCTCCCCTACCTCCCGCGCCCACCCTTTCGCTCCACTACCCCTCCTCTCCACCTCTGCTCGTTGCCTCTCAGGCTGGAAGAGAGGAGCAGCAGTGGTGGCGGGCAGCACTGGCTCCGACGGCTTCCTCTCCTCTGACGGCGGGCGCGGCCTCCTCTCCCTCCTGCGGTGAGATCCATAGCAGGCGTGACCTCCTCTTCCCCGGAGGGGAGATCCACAGCGGGCGCGACCTCCTCTCCCCCGACTGCGAGATTCAAGGGGGTGGGGGCACAAGGAGATGCGACGGGCTCAAACTCCGTCCCCGACGTCTCTCTCTCTCTCTCTCTCTCTCTCTCTCTCTCTCTCTCTCTCTCTCTCGGCATGTAGATCCGGCGGCGCCGACGTTGATGACCTAGTGGTGGTGCTAGTGGCGGTGTCGGTCGGTGGGCACGCAGTGTCTTGCCGGTGGATTTGGCTTTTTTTTTTCAAAATTCTTTGCCGAGAGCTGTAGAGCACTGACAATAGACGTGTGTTGTGGGGCCCGAGGAGGCTCTCAGCAAATGGTTGTTTGCCAACTAGATTGTGTCGAGAGCACTTTTGTTGAGTGCTTTTGTTGACGGTGTATTTTGGTACACCAAACGTGCTCATTACACTTTGGTTTGGATTTAATTATGGAACTAACCCACCACTAGGCACACTAATCATATAATAAGTTCATCTTTGTGTGTGCATTTGGAAGTGTTATGTTTATGTAGGAAAATATGGACATAAAGGACAAATTCACAACAAGTTCAAAGGAGCAATTAAGGAGTCTTGTTCGTGTTTATGAGCTTGATGAAATCACTTCCAATGGTGGCAAGGACCGAAGTGTTACAAAGGAACATCCTCGAGGATTGAAGCGTAAAAGACCGGACTTCATGCAAGGAGAACCTCCATCTTGGACGCGAGGATGACATCATCAAAATAGTGCAAATGGAGGGGGCAAAGTGCATAAATACATGAGGACCCACGTGAGTGAAGGGGCGACCGAGCCGGGCCGGATGGGCCTGGGCCGGTCGGCCCAAGCCGGCCGGCCTGGCCACTTCCAGGGTCGGTTCACCCCCCCTTTTCTTGCACCCGAAGGAGCTTCAACCCTAAGTCCATGGAGGCCCCGCCATTCGCAATACAGAGAGCCATTCACACCGAGAGGCCATTCACAAGCTAGAGAGAGAGGAGGGAGATCTTCGGAGGAGGATCGCTCAACTCGAAGGAAGCACCCACATGTGGAGAAGGAAGAAGACACCGTCGGAAGCGTCACCATGATCAACGGTGCCATGTCTAGCACCTTGATGGAGTAATCTTCTCATTTGTCCACGGGTTGTAATCGATCTTGAGATGTAATCGCTACTTTGTTCGAATATCTATCTATCATCTTGTGTTGAATATGCTTTAATGTTTAAGGTTAGCTACCATGCCGTAAAGGGAGTAAGGCCCCAATGCTCCCTTAGATCCATTCAATACGTCGTGTCCATCATAGGTCTAGTCACGAATACCCCCTCGTAGTGACAGTACAGGGGGAGGGAAAGGGTGAAACTGTGGTCACAACCCCCGATAGATTAGATCGGTTTTCATTCTTTAAGCGGTTGCATGTTCAAGTATCGTAGACCCATGGGCAAGTGTCTCTTTCATATCTCGTCGGCTTAATCGTTCTCTTTAGTGTACGGTAGTTGTTTTCTAGTTTAATCATAGATAGGGTTTGGGTAAGTTAGTGAGTAGAGGTAGATCAAATGCTTGTAATCCCCTTGCCCCGCGGATTGACAAGAACCTAGGAAATCCCGTGGTGAAAAAGGTGTAGGTCCGTACGCTTGCGGATCATAGGTGGATATGTCTTTTATCCGTCAACAACTTTCTCTCGGCAAACGTTGTACCGAGAAGAAAGGGGATGTGTCGTGAGCAGCTGGTTCACGACAAAGCCGTGGATTCCGGTAGTGACATGCATATAATCTTGGTATATTTTCATATAAATTTAATTTTTTCCACTAAAGCCACACCCGAATTCCATTACAGAGTTTTTTACTTCACTACAAGGGAGATGCGAATTGATAGCCAAGAGATGCTAAAAGTGCCCTAGGAGGTGACCCAAGTCAGTGAGAAGAGTTGAGAGTTGACACGTGCACGATTGCTATTCTTTTCTCAAACTCTCAGCCACTGTCAGTAGTACCGACACCAGGTCGGTGGTACCGATATGGCTTCACTGGCGAGTTTTAGCCAGGGGGTCGGTACTACCGACCCAGTGTCGGTACTGGGGGTCGGTACTACCGACCCAGTGTTGGTACTACCACCGACCCAGTGTTGGTACTACCGATAAAGCGGCACTGTTAGGTTTCTGAGAAACCCTCGGTAGTACCGACACCGTGTCTGCAGTACCGAGGATACCTGACTCAGCACAGTAATGACTAGTTTTTGGGCTGTTGTATAAAGCCCCCTTTCTCCCTCCTCACTCATTGCTGACCAACCACGAGACAAACACTTCCTTGAGCATTCACTCCACCTCTCCCCTCTCCTCTAGAGCTAATCCTTGGTTCCCTTGAGCTAGGGTTTGAGTAGAGAGGTGATTTCTAGTGAAGTGTGCACAAGCTTTGAGAGCCCTATCGTTTCTCTCCTTCTCAAGAGCACTTGAAGTATCTCCGAGTTATTTGATCCACATTTGTTACTCTTGAAGCTTGCTTCTAGACGGTTAGGCGTCGCCCATTGAGTGCCCTCTTTGTGTGGTGCACCCGGGATCGTTTGTATTACCCTCTCCTTGGTGGAGAATTCTTAGTGACCACCAATCTTCCTTTGTGGGGGTTGGAAGAGGAAAAGAGGCTCTTGGTGATAGCCCTCCCTTTGTGGGATCCTCAACGGAGACGTAGCATCCTTTGTGGGTGTGAACTTCAGATTAAATCTTTGTGTCTCCTTTGCTTGCTTGAATTCTCTGTCTCTCTCTAACCCTAGAACTTGTATTAGCTCGATCTATTATTTGGTTGCTTTCCAACTCATCTCTGTGGTTGCAGGTGGTTCTTAGCCTCTAAACTAAAACTTTGATTCAAATAGAATTGCTAGAATCTCTGCAGAATTCAAATTTCGTTTTAGTCAACTCTACCCTGTCGGTAGTACCGACCTGGTACCGGTAGTACCGAGACCCTCGGTAGTACCGGCACCACGTCGGTAGTACCGACAGGTGATTTAACCGCTGCTTTTGTTTCAAAAATTTGAAGTGATCCTATTCACCCCCCCTCTAGGCATCACAAGGTCCTTTCAATTGGTATCAGAGCCTAATCCCTTGATTTAGGCTTAACCGCTAAGGGATCAAGATGTCGGGGATTGGAAGCAACCCAACCGCCGAAGAAATTGCCGCAAAAGAGGCTCAAGAGAGAGAGCTCAAGGCAGCTCAAGTCGGTGACCTCATCGACAAGGCCCCAAGCCGAACACCATCCAACGTCAATAGCTCCGATGACTCATCATCGGATTCCAACTCCGACTCGGACTCCGACTCAAGCGATGAAGATGTCAACAGCCCCGGCACTGGAGGGGGGCGAGAGGGGCGACCGCCCCGGGCCCCCCAATCCCAGGGGCCCCACCCTAGGTATTAGGTATGTATATGTATTATATTGTGTGTATACGTTAGTAGTATTTAGGGAATGCGAAACGTCGAGCAATCTAGCAAAAAGGAAACGTATGATGTCCCCCTTGCCGCAGCGACTCCTCATTCCAATCTATTGCGTGCTCGGTGCTTCCTTCCTTTCTGGCGTCTGGCGCACCGGCAGCTCAGACATCTGGAGACGGGAGATGGCCAGGACGACGCCGGCGACTCGAGCGTCTCCGCGCAGCGCTACGCCGCCCAAACGCCCGGTGCCCGGTTTTGCTACTCTATCCGCGATCGCCCATCCGTCCGTTGTCTTTGATCGCGTGAAGCGGTGAAGGTTAGTTCTTGTTAATCCGAAATTCTAAGTAAATTGCATTACTACCGATAAGTGATCAACAATCGGCAAGCCGCGTGCATATCCGACACATGAATCATTTTTATATAGTAGCGAGGCAAGTAGACCGACTTTGAGTGCTCGGCTAGTATTCGGAGTAGCATATCGATTAGAGTTCTTAGACTAGAATATTAGAGAAGTGGACATTCATCCTAATATTTCTATTGCCTACCGTATCTTATTTACCGTGCTGTCATTGCACCATCAACGGAAAGAAGCTTTTCAAAGTTGAAGTCATTGAAGAATTATTTCATATCCAAAATATCTCAAGAAAGGCTAAATGGTTTAGCAATTCTAAGCATCGAGAAGAAATTATTATATGAGATCAATCTTGATGCCATTGTCACGGACTTTGCATCCAGAAATGTTAGAAGAAAAATTTAAGGTATTATATGCAAATTGCTTTATATAAATATTTTTTCTTGCTGCGTCTTTGTTAGTAGCATTTTTATATATATGTACATCTAATTATTATTATTATTATTATTATTATTATTATTATTATTATTATTATTATTATGATCATCATCATCATCATCATCATCATCATCATCATCATCATCATCATTATTATTATTATAAAAAGGGTCCCTTACTTAGTGTCTCGCCCCGGGCCCCAAAAATCATAGGACCGGGCCTGGATGTCAAGGATGATGACAATGCGGCAAAGAAGGCGGCAAAGAAGAGAAGAAAGGCTAAGAAGAAGAAGAAGGCCAAGAAGATGGCCAAGAAGCTCCTCAAGAAGATGATCAAGAAGGAGCAAGCCAAGTACACTCACTCCAGCTTCTACGAAGTGCCCCACAACTACGCGCAAATTCCGGGCAGCAACTCTAACGATAAATTCTACTCCATGCATTTGGGAAAGCCTCCTCATTTCTATGGGAAGGATTATCCCAAATGGGCTTATGATATGCAAATGTACCTTTACGGGCTTCACCCTTCTCTTTGGAAGATTGTGGTTGTAGGTGTTACAATACCCGCCGAAGGAGAAGCCCTCACTATTGAGCATGAGCAAGATCTCCACCGCAATGTGCAAGCAACAAGAGTCATCACGGGATCCTTGTGTGCACAAGAGTTCAACAAGGTGCGGAACATCCAAATTGCCAAAGTGATTCGGGATACACTCAAGGAAGCACACGAGGGAACCGAACATGTGAGACAAGGGAAGATGGACCTAATCAACGGGGAACTTGAGCTATTGTTCATGAATGATGGAGAAACCGTACAAGAAATGTATGATAGACTCATGGTCCTTGTCTCGGACATTAGAGCACTTGGAAGTAAAGATTGGGATAATTCAAAGGTCACAAAGAAGTTGCTAAGAGCATTTGCCCCTAAGGACAAGAACTTGACGGCAATGATAAGAGCATCTCCAGTGGTTTGGCAAAAGCCTTTGGCATTCTTAAAATTTGCAAAAATCTTCAAATTAGGCTCTCCAATGGTTTGGCATATGGATTGGCAATTTGATTTCGGTTGGCAATTTACGGGCACCCGGGCGCATATTTGCGCGCGTCGGGGGCGTGCGCATCTCCGCCGAGGAGTCCGCGACGGGTACTCGCGCGCCTGATTTTTCACGTTGTTTCCTTCTGCCGCTTCTTCTCCTCGACGCCGCCGTCTTCTCCTTTTTCGACGCGGCACAGGCTCGCGGTTCCTTGACAGCACGAGGGCGCGGCACCGGCGCGCGGCACACGGCGTACGCCTCCTCCTGCCGGTCACCGAGAAGAGGCGCTGCACGGTTGAGGTATGCCGCCGCCATGGATCCTCTTTATCTAGGGTTTGTTTATCTGCTGTTCTAGGGATTAGTTTACTCCTTCATGGATGAAAGAATAGATTATGTATACATCATGTGTCGTAGATGCAGCACCATAGATGAATCGCCTTCATACATCTTTGCCGCCACCGAGAAGAGGCTTGTCTGTATTTCTCAACCATGACAGATCAACTTTTTTTTGTTTTTGTTTAATATGTATTTTTTTTCATACCCATAGATGGACTCGGATGATTTTCTGTCGGGTATTCTTGGTCAAGGAGATCATCATGCTGCTGGTTTGGATGAACTCAACATTCAGTTTGCACAAAATGATGAGAGTACCGAAGTTCTTGAAGTGCAGGCAAGTGGCAGTAAAAATGTTTCTAGGAGGGGGAAAAAATTTGATAAGGAGGAAGACAAAGTTATCTGCTCTGGATGGTTGAATGTCGAGAAAGATCCCATTCACGGTGCCAACCAAACTCTTAATGGGTTCGGAGGAGAGTTCATGATTATTTTGAGAAGAATAAAAACACTACGAGGAAAGGTCACAAAGTTCCATCATGCATAGGTGGTGGCAATTCAAGCATCAAGTGAACAAGTTCCGTTCTTGCTATGATGCTATTGAGCGTAGGAATAAAAGTGGATCAACCATCCAAGACAAGGTATGCCATATGTAAATATTTTTTTGTTTAATTTTTTTCATAAAATAACATGTTTACATTGACAATTTCGTTCGATTGCGAAGCTTGTATTATGTTTGAGAATTTGAACAAGGGAAAGAAGACATTTACAATGATTCCTTGCTGGCACATTTTGAACAAGGAAGATAAATGGAAAGCCAAGATGGAGGAAATTCTTTGAGCCTGGAGAAAGAAGTAGTCAATAAAAAGAAAAAATCCACCAACAAGACAAAGGTGTCCAGACCTAGGGAAGCAGAAACAACCGACAACGGAGAAGCCACAGATGTGGGTGAAGAAGGTGGCTTTGGATCAACTGAACCAAGAAAAAGGCCAGAAGGTATAAAGAAAGCTAAAGAGAATGCTAAGCGAGGTGGCGGTGAAGCTTGCATGGAAGCTTTCGAGCAGATGTGGGCGAAGAAGGAGGCTTTGGACAAAGAAAAGGAGAAGGCAAAAGATGAACGGTTCAAGGCTTCTATTGAGATAGACAGGGAAGCACTTGAACTAGAGAAAAAGCGAGTGGCAAATGAAGAGAGAAGGATTGAAGCAGACTTAACCAAGGAGGAGAACACAGTCATGTTCGTGGACAAGAAATCTCTTGATCCTGTGGTGCTGGAGTATGTTGAGTTGAAGCAAAAGATGATCCTAGATCGTCTGAAGGGATTTTAGTTTCTATTCATTAAATAAAATTATATATTTAGTGTGAGAACCTATTTATATTTCAGTGTGTGAACCTATATATATTTAAGTGTGAGAACCTATTTATATTTGAATGTGAGAACTATTTATTATATGAGCTTGTCTGCTGATCAACTGTTTTATTTGAACCCTAGCATGCATGCACTACTCCTGTAGAATTTATATTATGAAATAAATAATTTTTCACACATCAAAATAAATTGTGTTCTGAAAAAATACTACAAAGTTAATATAAATCCGGATGATTGTTCCATAGATGCTCGATGAGGTCTTCTTTCAACTGCACATGTGTGTCGCTGTCTCGGATCTGTCTGTGTGCTTCAATAAATTCTTCAAGTGTACGAGTGGGCCGACCACGATGAGGTTCCACCTTTTCACCAGCATGATCGAAACTCTCATTAGGGTCCAGAACTACTTCATCTTCCACAATCATATTGTGCATGATCACACAAGCCTTCATGATCAGAGATAACGTCTCTTTATCCCAAAAGCGAGCTCCTCCCCGTACAATGGCGAACCTTGCTTGTAGTACCCCGAAAGCTCTCTCTACCATCTTCCTCGCTGCCTCTTGCGCTTTCGCAAAGTACTGTCTCTTCTTCCCCATAGGAAGAGTGATCGACTTCACTATAGTAGCCCAATCGGGGTATATACCATCTGCTAAATAATATCCCATGGAATAATTGTGCCCGTTAACCGTGAAATTAACTTCGGAGCCGTACCTTCGCCAATTTAGAAAACAAGGGAGACCGGTCAAGAACATTGATATCATTGTGTGATCCAGGCATTCCAAAGAAGGCATGCCATATCCATAGGTCCTGTGAAGCTACAGCCTCAAGTATGATAGTGGGCGTGTTCTTATGACCTTTGTACTGTCCTTGTTTTTCATAAGGACAGTTCTTCCATGTCCAGTGCATACAGTCAATGCTCCCTAACATTCCAGGAAAACCTTTTTGCTGACCAAGCTTCAGTAAACGTGCTATATCTGCCTCATTGGGAGAGCTCGGTACTCGTCTTGAAAAATCTCAACAAGCTACAGTCACAAAATGACGTAGGCTTTCAATTGCCGTACTTTCAGCAATGCGACAAGTACTCATCCGTAGAATCGGTCCGAGACCCCATATGTGAGCATTCGAAAGGCGAGCGGTGACTTTTTGGAAGCAACTGGCACCAAGAACATTTGCTGCATCCCTTTTTTGCACAAAGTAGTCATCGTGCACTTCAACAGCATTCATTATTCGTAAGAAAAGCGGTCTAGACATCCTATACCTGAAAAAAATTAAACAAAATTCTAAACATGATTGTAACAAAAATACACAAAAAAGAATGAATCCAATGTGAAAATAATATCAACCTGCGACGAAAAAAAGAAGAGCCATAGGTTGGATTTTCTGCTAAATAATCTTGGTACATCCTCTCATGGCCGCCTTGTTTATCCCGATAAATATATTCTCGTCCAATGACTGATCCACCATGTTTTTTTTTGACATTGGAAAAATTTTGCACAAATTGTGCACCTGTGAATACCAACAAGTCGTCGTCATCATCTGACGATTCATCCAACACTCTCCTTGAACGAGATCTCTTGAAACGCATGACGTCTCTTTAATTGCAGCGATAAAGGAGACAAGAAATCAACGAAATATACTAGGGCTAGGATCGATAGCAAATCAATGAAGAAGAAGTAGGTCGATCCAGTTCAAGGAATTGATTCGATCAGGGGGTACACACCAGAGCTTCGGCGGCGGCGGCGGCAGGCGAAGCACCGCGCGACGATGGCGACGCCGCGCGCGACGAAGGAAGCCGCGGCGTTGGACCGAGATGACGAGGTGAAAACATCTCGGGGAAAAAAAGGCCGGTGGTAGTTAAGATTTAGGCCCACTTTATAGGATTTGCCAACTCTAATTTGCCAAACCATTGAAGATGGGCTTTTTTTTCACTTTGCAAATATTTTAGTCACTTGGCATTTGTCAAGATTTGCCAAGAGAATAATGCCAAACCACCGGAGATGCTCTAAGAAGGGATCCAAGATACCCAACAATGACACCCACTCAACTTCTTGGAGAAATTTTGCATCAAGAACTTGTTGACCAAGATGTGGAGAAGTCGTTAACCTTGAAGATGGGCAAGAGCTTAGCCCTCAACGCGAGCTCTAGTGAAGTAGTGGAAGCAAAGGCCAAGCCCTCCATGAGTAAGAAGGAAGATACTAGCGATGAAGGAAGCACGGATGAAGAAACCGCATTTGCCATAAGGAAATACAAGAAGTTTTTGAAATCAAGAGCATTAAGAAAAGGCGGTGATGAAAGAAAGAAGAAGTCTCAAAGGAAATGCTACAAGTGGGGAGAGTATGGACATTTCATTGCCGAGTGTCCCAAGCATAAGAACAAGAATGAGGAAGAGAAGAAATACAAGGAGAAGAGTAAGGAGTACAAGAACAAGTATCAAGGGCGTGCTCACGTGGGTCAACAATGAGACTCAAGTGATGAAGATGAGGAACCAAAGAAGCAAGGCATGGCTACCGTTGCCATGGCACAAGGGTCATCTTCACCACGCCTCTTCAACAACCTCTCCGATGATGAAGATCACTCTCACTTTTGCCTAATGGCAAGGGGGAGCAAGGTACAAGAACCTACCACCGTATCTCTTCCAACCTCTTCTTCACCCACACCTAGTAGCGACATAGAAAATCTGGACGAGGAAAAAGAAATGGAAAACAACATGATAAAGAAATTTGGTAAAAAGGGGCACATGGAAATTAAAAGGCTTTTGGACAAACTAGAGAAAAAGAAGGAGATTATACATGAGCAAGAAGACTTGCTTATCCTTGAAAAGGAAAGAAACCTTGCTCTAGAAAAATCTCTTGCCGAGGAGAAGGCTAAGGTAGAAAAGTTGACCACGGACTTGTCTTTGGAAAATAATTCCAACAAGAGGATGTCAAAGGATTACACTTTGGCAAATGAATCTCTAGCTTCCCTAAAGGCTACTCATAGTGAGCTTCAATCAAGCCTCTCATGCTTGACGGAGAAATACAAAACTCTTGAAGCTAACTTTAGTAGTCTTTGGGAAAGCACAAAAGCCACTCCATCGACAAGATTGGACCCTAGTGCCTCCACTAGCAAAAGTTGTTCTTATTGCTCTAACATTGATATAAATGCTCTCAAGACTAACCATGCAAGGCTTGAAGAGAAAATTAAGAGCAAGGACAAGGAAATTACCCGATTGAACATGTTGATTACACAAGGCAACATTGGTGCCCAGTCCATACCTAAGGTGGTTGACAAGCAAGGACTTGGGCATCGCAAGAACAACAAAGCCAATGGTAGAGTGGTGGTGAAAGGGCATGAGATGCCCTTGTGGAACAAAGGTGTCTACCTCAGCACTATTATGGACATTTCCCACGGAGTTACCACCTCTACCACAACCAAGTATATGCCAAAGATGGTGGACACCACAAAAGGAAGTGGTGGGGTTAACCCTCCACCAAAGGCATCGAAGAATGTGGTTGAGCACAAGCCCTCTCCCAACTACACTTGTGACTACATTGTAACCTTGGACCACAATGGTAAAATAGTGGTCAAGTATGTTGTGGCCTATGCCATGAAGGCCATGAGGAAGAGTGTGTGGGTTCCAAAAGTTTATGCATCTAACCTCCAAGGACCCAAATCATTTTGGGTACCTAAACCAAAAGCTTAAACTTGTTTTGTAGGCCTACTCCTCCGGTGGAAGTGCATGGTTGATTGATAGTGGTGCCACTAATCATATGACCAGAGATGAAGGCTTATTTGCATCCCTTGATCATTATGACAACCCTACGGAAACTATCATCTATGAAGACAATGGTCAAGGAGATGTCATTGGTCTAGGTAAAATTGCTATCTCAATAACAAATTCAATTGAAGATGTTTATCATGTTCAAGGGTTGGGGTACAACTTGTTGTCGGTTTCACAACTTTGTGAGAAAGGCTACAATTGTCTCTTTACTCATAAGGGTGTGACCGTCTCTAGAAGGGAGGATTCCTCTATTGTCTTTGCGGGTCATTTACGGGGAAAGCTTTACTATGTGGATTTCACAAAAGTAAAGGTGGACCCTAAGGCTTGCTTAGTGGCAAAATTCGACTTGAGTTGGCTATGGCATCACCGACTAGTCCATGTTGGCATGAGGAACTTGGCCAAACTTCAAAAAGACGAGCACATCTTAGGACTAACAAATGTTGTTTCTGAGAAAGATAGGTTATGTAGCGCTTGTCAAGCCGGGAAGCAAGTTGGAGCTCATCATCCCGCCAAGAACATCCTATCCTCATCAAGACCATTGAAGCTACTACACATGGATTTATTTGGACCAATTGCCTACATAAGCATCGGTGGTAACAAATACGGTTTAGTAATTGTTGATGATTTTTCCCGTTTCACTTGGGTATTCTTTTTGCAAGATAAAAGTGAAGCAAAGGGAATTGTGAAAAAGTTCATTAGAAGAGTTCAAAATGAGTTCGAGCTCAAGGTCAAGAACATAAGAAGTGACAACGGCTCGGAGTTTAGGAACATGCAAGTCGAAGAGTTCCTAGACGAGGAAGGCATCAAGCATGAACTCTCGCTCCATATACACCTCAACAAAATGACATCATTGAGAGGAAGAACCGTACATTGATTGAAGCGGCAAGGACAATGCTTGATGAATACAAGACTCCGGACTCATTTTGGGCGGAAGCCATCAACACCGCATGTCATGCCGCCAACCGACTCTACCTCCAAAAGTACTTGAACAAAACTCCCTACGAAATCATCACCGGTAAGAAGCCTAGTGTGCATTACTTTAGGGTCTTTGGGTGTTAGTGTTTAATACTTAACAAGAAACCCAAAACCTCAAAGTTTGCATCCAAGGTTGATGAAGGTTTTCTTCTTGGTTATGGAACTAACGAACATGCCTATCGTGTTTTCAACAAAACCACCGGTTGTGTTGAAACCACGGTAGATGTGAAATTTGATGAATCCAACGGCTCTCAACGAGAGCAAGTTAGTGAAAACCTTGTAGATGATGAAGAGCCCCGAAGCGTATCCATCTTTAGAATGGGAACCGGTGAAGTGATGCCTCAAGAGGTTCAAGTACAAACTTCGGTTGACACAAGTACTCAAGATCCATCATCATCAACAAGAGTGGAACCACCAAGTTCTCAAGCTCATCAAGATGAAAGTCAAGTTCATGGTGACGATCATGGACGGGGCTTTGATCAAGGGGGAGAACTAAGTGATGAAGCTCAAGGAGAAGCTCCACAAGTTGAAGATGATGATGATGGACCCATTCAACGTCAATCTCAAGCACCACACCCAAGGGTACATCAAATGGTTCAACGAGATCATCCCGTTGACAACATACTTGGGAGTATTCAAAGAGGGGTAACAACTCGATCTAGATTGTCAAATTTTTGTGCATTTTACTCGTTTGTTTCCTCTTTGGAACCTCTTAGTGTGGAACAAGCTCTTGAGGATCCGGATTGGATTATTGCAATGGAGGAAGAATTGAACAACTTCAAGAGAAATGAAATTTGGGAGTTGGTACAAAGGCCCAAGCAAAATGTGATAGGCACCAAATGAGTTTTTAGGAACAAGCAAGATGAATTTGGTGTTGTCACAAAGAACAAGGCAAGGCTTGTTGGCACGGGTTACACTCAAGTTGAAGGCTTGGACTTTGGAGACCTATGCTCCGGTAGCAAGGCTTGAGTCAATTTGTATTCTTTTGGCATATTCTACCCATCATGATTTCAAGCTCCATCAAATGGATGTGAAGAGTGCATTCTTGAATGGACCTCTCCAAGAAGAAGTTTATGTTGAGCAACCACCGGGCTTCGAAGATTCAAAGGTTCCAAACCATATGTACAAGCTCCATAAGGCGCTCTACGGGCTTAAGCAAGCTTCTAGAGCATGGTATGAATGCCTTAAGGATTTTCTTCTCAAGAACGGTTTTGAGATAGGCAAAGCCGATTCTACTCTCTTCATTCAATGAAATGGAAAAGATATATTAGTTTGTCAAATTTATGTTGATGATATCATTTTTGGATCTACTAATGATAATTTTTGTGAAGAATTTAGTAGGATCATGACGAAGAGATTTGAGATGTCTGTGATGGGTGAATTGAAGTTATTTCTTGGATTTCAAATCAAGCAAATGAAGGAAGGGACTTTCTTGTGTCAAACCAAGTATGTGAAAGATATGCTCAAGAGTTTGACATGGCCGATTCCAAGCCCATCAAAACTCCCATGGCACTAAATGGACATCTTGATCTCAATAAAGAAGGGAAGTCGGTCGACCAAAAGGTATTTCGTTCCATGATTGGCTCCCTCCTTTACCTTTGTGCATCTAGGCCCGATATAATGCTTAGTGTGTGCATGTGTGCAAGATTTCAAGCCAATCCTAAGGAGTGTCATCTAATGGCCGTTAAGAAAATCTTTAGATATTTGGTTCATACTCCTAACCTAGGCTTGTGGTATCCCAAAGGCTCCACCTTTGATTTGCTTGGCTACTCCGATTCGGACTATGCCAGTTGCAAAGTAGATCGAAAGAGCACCACCAGGACTTGCCAATTTCTTGGTAGGTCTTTGGTGTCATGGAGCTCAAAGAAGCAAAACTCAGTTGCTTTATCCACGACCGAAACTGAATATGTGGCGGCCGGTGCTTGTTGTGCACAACTCTTGTGGATGAAGCAAACGTTGAGTGATTATGGTTGCAAGTTTAGTAAGATTCCACTCTTGTGTGACAATGAGAGTGCTACCAAACTAGCGAACAATCCAGTCCAACACTCTAGAACAAAGTACATAGACATTAGACATCACTTCTTACGGGATCATGAGGCTAAGGGCGATATTGCTTTACGTCATGTAAGCACCGAGAGACAACTTGCCGATATTTTCACTAACCCTCTAGACGAGCAAAGGTTTTGTGCTTTGAGGAGTGAGCTAAACATCTTGGATTCTCGTAACTTGGCTTGATCTTTTGCACATAAACTTGATTGTTGCCTAGATAGGAAGCAAAATGTTTTATTCTTCTTCTCTTTGTGTGTGTCTTACAAAAATTTGTATCTTTGCATAGAGGTTGGTGACTATAGCTTTGATTGATTGTTTGTGACTAGTCACCAACTCCTATGGGTGCTCTACATGTCCATACTTCCTTCTCTCCAACAAACTCCATCTAAATTCTCAATCTTATCTCAAAATCTGGTTAACTGCCGGTACAACTGACACTAGGTCGGAAGTACCGATAAGAGCTCACTGGTGGAATTCCGACTTTTTGTGACAACCCGCCCAGGAAACTACCATACTATCGCCTAAACCAATACACTTTGGTCATAAGCAGTAATAAAGTATCATCCTGTCATTAGTCGCCGGGTTAACACCCGGTAAATCACTTATTAAGCAACAAGGATCGATATATATGCACTAAAACTCACACGAAGGCGAGTCCAGAGATACAACCTAATTAACATCCGAATTTACCCCGAAGGGTTTAATTATTACAAACCGAAGTTTTTGTCGTAACGACGTAGTTCAGAGTTTTCAAAACAGCGGAATTTAACTAAGCGGAAAGCGAGAACATCACGGGAGGCCAGCCATGATGCCTTCAGTCGTCGTCTTCCACCCACTCCAGCTCCCAGCCGGGCGGGATCTCTCCGGGCCACACATCACCGAAACCATTACCTGGATCAACATATTATAGCAAGGCTGAGTATACTAATACTCAGCAAGACTTACCCGTCGTTAATAACTACTTCACCAACTCTAGACATGAAAGGCTTTTGGCCACTGGGTTTTTTTTGCTGAAAAGTAACAAAGAGTGTGTCCTTACTTTCAAGATTTTAGCATAAGTTCTAGTGGGTTTATTCTTTACCAAATTAGCCATCTAGTACATACAAGGTTGTACAATACGATTAACTAAGCATAATGTTCATCAACTTCCATCATTAGGGATCTCATGTCTAGTGGAGTAAGTAGTCTCAGATGACGGTGAGAGGCCGACAATCGATTGATTCAAACCTTGCAAGGTATACCTACGGTGGGATGCCCCCCGTGAGGACAACCACCACACGGTTCCCAAAAATCCTCAGGTCGGGACAAAAGGCCATAGTCTTTGGTGCAGGCTATCCGGTATACCCCGCGAGGCACCCGGACTCACCATACACCATCGGTAGCTGGCCGTGAGACGCATCCCAAGAGTAGTGGCAGTTAAATCCCTAACTGTCACATTAAGGTACTAGGCTTACCGGTCCCATTCCCGACAAGTGCTTAGTACATTCAAACACTTAACCCACAATAGCCATTGGACCGGAGTCCGCATCACATGCTCTTACCACATGAGCAATCCATGTAAGGAGATCTTATGATTCCTATTCTAGGAACCTATTCTCGCGAGTGACATCATCACCCGACTTGTAACGGTCCTATAGCTTAGCAGCTACCGACCTATCATACTAGTAAGGACACAGGTACCTAGGGATAATGCATCTAAGGTTCCATACAACTCTTGGACTTAAATGCACAAACATTCATATATAAGTGTATAATAATTTGAAAAGTCGGGTCATATGCACCGGGGCTTGCCTTCGTCAGCTAAGTTAGCCTGAGCACCCTCGGTGTCGTCGAGTACTTCCACGTACTGCAGAGCAGCTTCCGCTTCTCTTTCCTCGGCTTCCGGGATGAGCGAGTAGTCACCGTCAGGAAGATCTACACGGAATGCAATGCAGGATTCAGGTGATGTGATAGATGATTTATCTTATCCAACTCTTGTTGGTCATATTCATCTTAACAAATAATTAACTATTAATTTCTTTTATGAAGGTTATTATTGATATGTGTTTCATTCCTTTATCACACACTTGAATTAGTGTTTCTTTTATACTTGTTATTTCATCTGAAGGTTTAATACTTTTACCTCTCACTAGTAAGGGTGTATACAAAGATAAACATTTATAAATTAATTCTTCCATAGCAAGGGTGTGTTTTTAGCCCTTAAACAAATTTGACAACGTTTCACAAAAAGGGTAAAAGAAGGTGCAAGCGTGTGAGAGACTGCCTGTTGCGAAGCAGGAGACTGATCGACGACGAAGGAGCAGGAGGTCGACGGCGATCGCGCGGCGGAGTAGGAGGATGTTGTCGTGTCAGGCTCGTCTAGACGGCAGCAGCATGGAAACGGTGTTGGAGGTTTCCCCTCAAATGGTTCGTGAGCCCGCGCCGCGCCGACAACACATCAACACGCACCTGCCTCGTCCTCAACGTCAGCGGTGAGCTCCATTCCATGCGCTCATCCTCGACGCCCGCCGTGGCGAGCTCCTCCGCGTGTGCTGCGGCTTCGGCCACCGCGACGAGCTCCACCGCGCCCTCCTCGTCCTCGACGACCGCGGCGAGCTAGTCCGCGTCGACGCGGGCGACCTCCGTGGTTCCTGGTTCAAGTTTGAGGTTGCCGTACGCGACTTCGACTTCGAGCTCATGCTCGGCGTGCTCCTCCGCGCCCACCATGGCTTCATCGACCTCGATGCGCCACTCCTGGGATTTCGGCTTGCTCCCGAGTTCCTGCAGAGATGGCAACCT
Source organism: Cenchrus americanus (assembly GCA_947561735.1). Lineage (NCBI taxonomy): Eukaryota > Viridiplantae > Streptophyta > Magnoliopsida > Poales > Poaceae > Cenchrus > Cenchrus americanus. The sequence goes on along the minus strand of OX387240.1, from coordinate 1,164,986 downwards.
TCACCACCTCGCTCGTCAGGTGTTCGGCACAATGTCTCAACTGCGATGTTGACAAGCTCAAGCCTGTGGACACCATTATCTGGACCGCATCAACAACGGTGCCTCTTTTCGCTCAAGCACTTGCAGAGAAGGTACATCTCTTATCATCGGCTCATCTCTGTTAAGTGTTATGGTTATGGTTACCAGGAGGTGTTCCAGAGCATGACCAGTCAGTGCCTAGTTGTTACTGCTGTTGACATAGGGCCGTGGACATCCCCTCTGCAAAACAGAAACATACTGCTTAGTGCCACCAGCAAGTTGTATCTCAGTCTAGGTCGGTACCTTGGCCATCTTTTCTATTGTTATACAGCCATGGTGCATCAAGCTATTGTGTACTTGGAGGTCTTCCTATATCTATGTCAATTACTCATTCAGTGAACATGTGCATGCTAAGGATTTTTCATTGGGTGTTCAGTTGGGAGATTTGGCAGCATTGGCTTGAATTATTTCAGAGTGTAATGCAACTTGTTGGGTTTAACGGCACAAAGGTTATTAGTTGGCTTGGTGCCATTTGTCTTGTATGTGCAACATGTTAATGGCAGGTTATCTACAGCGGACTTCCAGCAATGTCGCCCCTTTTGATAGATTCTGTTACAACATGGGCATTGCATCTGTTTTAACATATGGATACAGTGGGCAATTCCGCCTCTACTACTTAAGGTGAGGACAGGTGGGCTTGTTCCTCGTCCAATGCAATGGCCTTCCTTTGAAATGTTTGATGAAAACTCTGAGAGCTGGTGTTTAGGTAGGTCCATCCAACAAGTTTTCAAGGCAACCACGGCCAGAGATAATCTGAATGGGTGAGACAGGCTGCATTTCGCCTAAGCCGCCATGGTCATTACTCTGTCAAGGAGGTGATACTGTGATAGTTCCATGAGTATTGCTATCCAGGTTACTTTGATGCCAATGCCATATGATCTCTTGTGCCACAGAAGAAATGAAATGAATTGAACCTTGCGACGGTTGATACCGCGCCATGGTCTCGTTCGCGGGCGGCGACGCCGGGTGTCAGTGGCGTCTGTCGAGCGCGTCACCCCATGTTGATGGATAAAACTCGTATCCACCTACGATCCGCAAGCATACAGACCTACACCTTTTCCACCACGGGATTCCCAAGGTTCTTGTCAATCCGCGGAGCAAGGAAATTACTAGCGCTTAACCAAGTACTAATCTAGTTGAATGGAAAACCTTTGAAAGAGTATTAATCTAAAGGTAAAACAATCTAACCTAAGTTGATCTAAGTTAAGTTGATCAAACAAATCTAGGGTTAAACTAGATGGTGAAGGGTGGACACAAGAGAGTGATTAAGAAAGATAAGCATTCCCTCCCTAGGATCTAGGATAACATGGTATGCATCTACTACACGAGAGTGGTAAACCAATCTACCGTGGGTTGTGACCACGGTTTCGCCCTTTCCCTCCTCTCGTACTGTCACTACGCGAAGGTATTCGTGACTAGACCTATGATGGACACGGTATGTTGATGGAATCTATGGGAGTAGCGGATATCATACGCCCGAAAAACACGATAGCTAACCTTAATCATCAAAGCATCATCAATATGAAAACAATAGATTGAAACCACGAATCAAGTAGCGATCACATTGCATGCATCCATCTAACCCTAGGGATGAACGGAGACATTACCCCATCATCTTACACGGGTTGAAGCACATAGGGGTGATGGAGACTCCGGAGAACGTCGTCGATGAAGATGGCGGCGATGGAGCTTGGGAACACCCCTAGGCCAGCGGCTTGGAGTCCTCCTCTTGCTTCCTTCTCTCCGCCGGTGTTGATCCTTGCGACGAGCTCATCTAACTCTCTCCCTCATCTTGCGGCGGTGGTTTTCTGGTGAATGGCGTCGGTAGGATGATTTGTTCGATGTGGCGGCCGACGGCGGTGGAGACAATAAATAGACAAACAACTAGGGCAAAGGGGGCACCGAACCGACCCCGAGTGGGGGGCGGGCCGGTCGGCCCGAGCCGGCCGGCCCAAGCCCATTTCGGCTCGGTTCGGCCCCGGTTTCCTCCACGGTTGCTTCTCGCGTGATCCCTTATTTGTGTGCACTTGCATGTGGGCCTTTGATGTCGTTTCCTTCACGGTTAAGGCTTGAATCCTTGCTATGCAAGCTTCGCTGTTTTCTGGTTGAGTCCCTGAAGACTTGCACGTTGACGCTTCGGTCCTCGGGTCATTTGGAGTCATGTTCATCGCGTGTCTTGACTCTTGTCGGGCTTCATGATCTTCTTCCAAAGTGCTTGGTGAACTTATCCCAAAAGTCTCATCTTTAGCGTAGATTTCCTGCGTAAACAACAAACTCCAAAATTGACGTGCAAGTATGAACTTGTTACATCATTAGTATGCCTAGTGGCGGGTTAGTTGCAAATCATAATCGAAACCAATGTATAACAAGTACTCTAGGTTGACGGAAATTCACCGTCAACATCTCCCCCATGCTTAAACCTTGCTCGTCCTCGAGTAAGTCATTCTTGCTAAAAAGGGAAATCAGTGTTGTCTTCCAATGTTGTCCCTGCACTTAGTCATTCATGACGAGGCAAATTGCTCTCTCTTAAGAATTTATTTTTAAAGTTCTAGTTGTGACCAGCTTCTTTTTCATTATGGAAGATAGACTAACAATAAAGAACAAGCCACATTTAACACGATGCTCTCAAACTTAAGTGAACTTCAAACCATTACCTTGTCACATGGAAAATTTTCAAAAAGATGCATATCCAACATAAGTGAAAATCTCTCGCAAGAGCTCATGGAACACTCATCTCATCAAGTCACTCAAGCCTATACTAGATTATTTTCAACCTACTCTACTCATATGTGATAGTGGAAGGCTTATGTGGAACTTGGAAGGTTAAAACAATCCTAGCAAAACATACACCCGAAATATTGTCAAATTAAGAGAGAGATCTATTGGAATTACCGAGACTCGTCAAAAAGGCCATAAAAAATAAATGTTGGAAAGAGAGAGGGACGAAACACACATATTTAGATAAGTGGACATGTGCAAGTGGCAAATGGATGATCCCGAGGCACGAGTGAAGTCCTCGTTATCGGATTGCACATGGTTGGAAGATTTGAGTATGGATTTGTCATCAAGGCACTTGAGAACTTATGAAGCAAAAAGATCCGAGGAGCATTTTTATTATTTTTTTACTTTTATTTTATTTCCTTCTCATTTTTCTCTCTTTCTTTTTTTCACTTTTTGCTTACTTTTCTTTTCTTCTCATCATAATTTTTTTCTTTTTTTTCATTTTTTTATTTTGCTCCTCAAAACTTTTTGCAACATAATACTTACTAGCATTCGTCAGAGATGAATAGCTCCTTCCCCATTCTTGAACGATGCTCGTCCTCGAGCATAAAAGAGAGGGGAAATGACTGCTACAGTAAGTATAAATTCCATAATCTTGAGGAATATTTGAATCTCCATCGAGAATTTTACTCCATACTCAAATTGGGTTATGGACAAGTAGGTGATCATAAAAAGATGTTTTTGGTTTAGGGTGGATGCCCAGCGAAGTTTGTGAAATTTTTGATGTGAAAACCCACAATGCATGGACAAAAAGGCTAGCATGAAAAAGTTACACAAAGGAATGATCAACTTCTTAGTCTCGAACCATAGAAATCAATCCTAATCCAACTCATCAAAACATATGTTTGCAATCTACGGGTTTTGTTATCATAAAACATATATGTATATGGCTTTGGTAGGTAGAACTTTGCAAGAGCATCACAAATATGTAGATAGCATAAAAGTTAAGTTTTCATAAAAACAACAAGTTATCCGGCTATCCATAAACTTAAATCAAAGAGCAAAGATATGTATGTGGGTCTAGAGCATAGTCATTTCACCTCCACAAATAAAAGAGCCAGTATTTAAATTAATTTCAGATCGTATTATAGAGAGCAATTAGCCAAGACATGTATAACTTCATGTAGGTAAACAAAGCGGCAACTTTCATCATCTTTCCGTAAGCATAGGCAATATAGAACATCGAGGTGAAGACATGGTCATGCTTATCTATTGAAAGTAAAAAGAAACCTAGGTTATCCTCCTAGTAGCCATATTATTGTTTGAAGAGAAAAACAAAAGGTTGCACCTAGTTGAGGTTGAAGGCATACTTACAAGCATTTGTGTTTGGAAAAGAGAAGGTCCATGGAGATGTTACCATCCTTTGTAATTCTTCATTACCTTCTTCCGACATCTCCATGTATCAATGTGGCTTTTGCTTTTGTCTTGATTTATCAACACTCCTAGACTTCTGAATTTAATCTTGTATGCCTAATGGAGTCATTGGTCGCCCTTCTCTTCAATGTTGTCATCACCATCTCCTCTTTCTTGTTCTCATCATCTCCTTGCTGTCTCTTTTTCATGGATTCCCCCTCTGTCCAGAACAGAACATATATAGAAATATAGCTCTATTGAAAAGTTTATGAAATTAACTTTCCAACGTGTGGTCATTCATCGAAAACGGAGTTCAAACAAGGGAGCTATGTCCGTTTTACTTCAGCGTTGCGTGCTGTCCAAAACTGATTTCGGGACGTGTTGCACTCGGTGATTCGGGCATAACCGCTTGTAGGAATCTCCGATTGTCTTGATTCTTGATTTGTTGGAATCGTAACTTCATGGGGATTCTAAATATCCAAAAATATCTAGTGTTTTTCCTTTAAGACCACGCAGAATTTTGATGAGATTGGTGGCTTCTTGCATATTGATCCGGAGATGTTAATGATCTTGATCATTCTATCTTCTAGAGCATCATGTTGCACTACCGTGTTGAAGATTCACGGTCTCCCCCATGCTTAGCATTTTGCTAGTCATTGAAGAAGAAGACAAAGCACTTCTATCTTAGCCATCCTTCAATTTCCTTGTAGTGAGAGTCTTTATCTTGCCTGCAAGACGTTTTAAACGCACATTCTACCCCCAAGGTGACGGTTGGGAGTAGATAGAATTGCCAACAATCCAACAATGTCTCCTAAGATTCTTAACTTGTGGAATAATTAGTCTAACGAGGAATAAAAACCTAATGAGTGTATGTGGTGCAAGGTGTGTATGCACATGAGAGGAAAGCATATAAACAACGACAATGTTTTCACCTAGTTCTAAACACCATGTTTACAACGAGGTTGCCGAATTTCTCCATAGCCATAAAGGTTTATTTATCAAGGGTTAAAACACCATGTCTATCCCTAAATCAAGAACTCTTATAGCACAAGAAAAATTAAGCGCATTACCAAAGCAACATGAAAACATATGAAAAGCTAGCTAGGTTTATCGAACTTAACTATGATAGTCTGCAATCATGTTTTAAACACCACGTTTACACAAGATCACAAAAGAAAAATACTAAAAATGACTTATGAATTATTAACATAGAAAAAGAAGCATACATCATTAAGTATATAAAACAACCAAGCCAACTATGTGCAAAACATGTAAACACAAAGAAACATCACGAGGACAACAAAATGCAATGCATGCAAATAAATAAATATGAGCATAAACATGATGATGGTTCTAAAAAGGAAAACTAAACTTAGATTAATAACCACAAGTTGATCATCATAAGAAGGTGTCATTCTTTATTCTCTCTAAGAAAGTAGTAAAAATATAAAGAAACGGGTTGCCTCCCGAAAAGCGCTTCATTTAAAGTCATAGAGCTCGACTTTCTCACATACCTTATTTTCGTTGCATAGCCATGACCCTTCATACAAGGAGAAAAGGTACCAATGCAGCTTTAATTTACTTCCCATGTTGTGCTTGATCACTAATAGAGGACTTGCCCAAAGCATCCTTTTGTTTCATCGTTATCTCCTTCTTTATCATCCTTCGGTGCTGCCTTCACTCTATGAATTTTTTTAATGTCCAGAACATAAAGTATACTCAAGCTCTACTCCATTGCACAGTGCACAAAATTTCCTTTCCAACGAGTCTTCATTTTCCCAAATCGGACTCCGGACAAGAGAGTTACGTCGTTTTACTTCGGTGATGAAATCTGTCCTGAAATTTCAGAACGCGCAACGCTCAATGTTTTCTCCATAACTCCTTGCACGGGTCTTCAAACTTGTTGGTTCTTGATGTGTTGGAATGGTAACTTGATGGAGCTTCTGAATATCTCATTTTCTTCATTTGTACACCTCTGAACAGGCTCTCAAATTGATGAAGACAACAGCATCCATCGCGGGATTCGGAGAGGTTGATGATTTATCTTGCAACTCTTTTAGGTATGACTTCTCTTTTCATTATTTAGGCCTTATCTACATGGTTAGTGAAAATCAGGCCTTTCCCGACATGTGATTCTTTAAGGTCATTAGCTTGACCAAGCGCAAAGCATGATCGAGATTTACAAAACTTATTGTAAACATACACATCCATAATTAACATCACATGTGAATTGTAGCAACAAGTCAAGGTGTAAATAAAAGAAGCATATGTTTCATACATAGCACTTAGATCATCATTAGGCAACGGTTCTTTAGGTGTGAGATTAATTGGATCAAACATAAATGTTTCCTCTTTTTCATTCTCAAGAAAATCTAGCCTATCAACATGATCACTATTGGAACAAGGCATAGACATTAAACTATCATTCATACTATTGGTTGAGCATGAGTATTTAAATTTATCAACATCAATACCGATAATATCTTGAGATTTCAGCGTGTACCTTGGCCTTAGAGCCTTTTCAACAAAAGTGATATTTGGTTCATCTAGCGGTGTTGAAGGCGAATCAATCTCAACGAGTGAAGGTGTCTCTTTGTTACCTTTTTGCATCCCCTCCATCTCATCATGTGGAACGTGTAATACATCAACTACATTTGCATTTGTCTCTTCTTTGAAGTCTTCATTGTCATCTCAATCTTCGTCTTCAAAGTCTTGTATGTTGCTTTCTTTATCTTCCATGTACCACATGTCGTCAAGATCGCTCATTGTTGATTCACTCTTTCTGTCATCCTTGAGTACTTCCATGTCTTGATTTGCTAGTGTGTAGGCTTCAATAGCACACAAGCTATCACCTTGTGGGGAGGGACCTTCTTGGAGTACTTGATCTATGTCAACCCCTTCCCATTCATCTTCTAGCTTGAGTACTATCTCCTCCCATTTATCCTTTAAGTCACTAGGCTCATCACAGTTGTACTCTTCTCTTCCTTTATTGCAAATCTTTAAGTTATCAAACCGGTCGATCCATCCTTCACCTCCTTCTTCTCTTTCTTCTTCAAACATCTTTTGGATCGACTCTCCACTCATCTCTTGATGAAATATATCTTCAACTAGTTTGGCAACGTGTCGGCGTTCTTCCTTCCTTCGGTAGTTGATTAGTGGGGCGAAATCAACTTGAACCCAACCGGATTGCTTGAACTCCGCCAATGGTCTAGCATTCCACATACTTCGGCCTACATTAATGTTAGTTTCAACATTTTTAACATCCAAAATGACTTCTCTTACCTTGGGAAGTGGATCTTCAATTTCTTGTATGGTCAGTTCATCTTCCTTGACCTCCGGTTCATCTTTTTTCAGAAATTTCAGCAAGCACCTTGGGCTTGCTTTTATCGTTTTGCTCCTCTCGACAACGTCTTTGCCAATCTCATTGCGTTCTTTGTCCATTACTTATCCTTTGTAAGATTTGTGCGGCTTCACTAATTGTTTTATCCATTATATCACCGCCTGCACACATACTTACAAAACGAGACGAGTTAGGGGTTAGTGAAAAATAAAAGGTATGCAACATTAAGTCACCGGAAAATCCCAAGTTCGGGCCTCGCTCAAGTAGTTCATTAAAACGGTCCCATGATTCATCAATTCCTTCATCCTCTCCTTGCTTGAAAGTGAGCACTTGCCTCCTTAAGTCTTGGACCTTGCTTATGGGAAAGAACTTCAAAAGAAACTTCTTCACTAGCTCATCCCAATTTCCTTTTGCTTCAACGGACGCAAGTGTGTACCATCTTCACGCTTCATCTTCGAGGGAGAATGGAAAAAGATTCCACTTGAACCAAGCGGCCGGAACTCCTTTTTGTTGCACCGTGTTGCATATCATCGTGAATTCCTTAATGTGTCCATATGGGTTGTCATCCTCCGATCCTCTAAATGGTTTTGTCGCCACTAACTTGATGATTCCAGGCTTAACTTTGTAGTGGGTTGTAGCAAGCATCAAATCTGATTTTTGTATCTCAACGTCTTCCATTGACGGCATTGCTAGCTCCCTTAGCGACATCTTTTCGTCTTCCAATGGTGAGGTGAACAAATCCATCTAGGCACAAGAAAAGTAGAAAGAAAAACAAAAAAGATTTTTTTTCTAGAAAAGAAGGGTTAGATGTTAGTAATCAACAAAATTAATACTAGATTAAACGTAGCAAACTGGCTTGCTCCCCGGCAACGGCGCCAGAAAAAGGGGCTTGTTGACGGATAAAACTTGTATCCACCTACGATCCGCAAGTGTACGGACCTACACCTTTTTCACCACGGGGTTCCCAAGGTTCTTGTCAATCCGCGGAGCAAGGGAATTACTAGCGCTTAACCAAGTACTAATCTAGTTGAATGGAAAACCTTTGAAAGAGTATTAATCTAAAGGTAAAACAATCTAACCTAAGTTGATCTAAGTTAAGTTGATCAAACAAATCTAGGGTTAAACTAGATGGTAAAGGGCGGACACAAGAGAGTGATTAAGAAAGATAAGCGTTCCCTCCCTAGGATCTAGGATAACATGGTATGCATCTACTACACGAGAGTGGTAAACCAATCTACCAGGGGTTGTGACCACGGTTTCGCCCTTTCCCTCCTCTCGTACTGTCACTACGCGAAGGTAATCGTGACTAGACCTATGATGGACACGGTATGTTGATGGAATCTATGGGAGTAGCGGATATCATACGCCCAAAAAACACGGTAGCTAACCTTAATCATCAAAGCATCATCAACATGAAAACAATAGATTGAAACCACGAATCAAGTAGCGATCACATAGCATGCATCCATCTAACCCTAGGGATGAACGGAGACATTACCCCATCATCTTACACGGATTGAAGCACATAGGGGTGATGGAGACCCGAGAGAACGTCGTCGATGAAGATGGCGGCGATGGAGCTTGGGAACACCCCTAGGCCAGCGGCTTGGAGTCCTCTTGCTTCATTCTCTCCGCCGGCGTTGATCCGTGCGACGAGCTCATCTAACTCTCTCCCTCATCTTGCGGCGGCGGTTTTCTGGTGAATGGCGTCGGTAGGATGATTTGTTCGATGTGGCGGCCGACGGCGGCGGAGGCAATAAATAGACAAACAATTAGGGCAAAGGGGGCACCGAACCGACCCAGGAGTGGGCTGGGCCGGCCGGCCCAGGCCCATTTCGGCCCGGTTCGGCCATGGTTTCCTCCCCGGTTGCTTCTCGTGTGATCCCTTATTTGTGTGCACTTGCATGTGGGCCTTTGACGTCGTTTCCTTCACGGTTAAGGCTTGAATCCTTGCTATGCAAGCTTCGCTGTTTTCTGGTTGAGTCCCTGAAGACTTGCACGTTGACGCTTCGGTCCTCGGGTCATTTGGAGTCATGTTCATCGCGTGTCTTGACTCTTGTCGGGCTTCGTGATCTTCTTCCAAAGTGCTTGGTGAACTTATCCCGAAAGTCTCCTCTTTAGCGTAGATTTCCCGCGTAAACAACAAACTCCAAAATCGACGTGCAAGTGTGAACTTGTTACATCATTAGTATGCCTAGTGTCGGGTTAGTTGCAAATCATAATCGAAACCAATGTATAACAAGTACTCTAGGTTGACGGAAATTCACCGTCAACACCCCGGCCGCGTCGCCCGGCACGCCGGGGCTCATGGCGATGGCCACCGGCGCCCGCGCTCGGACTACCGCCACATCGAGGTCGAGGTGACCCGCGCCGTGGCGTCGCGCGTGCACCACTTCAACCCGTTCATCTCGCCGGACGGAGAGCGCGTTGTGTTGCGTACCACCGGTGCCGAGGGAGCGGGAGCGGGGGTTCGCCGCTGCTGCTGGAGAGCATCAAGAGCCCCGCGCCGGACACATTCTCGCTGTTCAGGGTCGACGGGTCGTATCCCTCCTTCTCGCACCACAGCAAGACGATCGCCTTCGTCGGGCTGTCGGGGCTGTTCGTTGTCAACACCGCCGGCTCCGGTGGCCGCCGACAACGCCTTTCCCACGACATCGACATGGGACTGGAAGAGTAAAGGTGTCATCTACAAACCAGCATCGGGCTGGACTTCCCGAGCTAAAGGACGGAGGTGGCCGCCGTGTTCTCCGACAAGGACTCCAGCATCTCGATCAAGAAGCTCAGCACAGTCAAGGAGAACAACGCGTTCCCGTCCCCGTAGGCGGACGACATGTTTGTGGTGTTCCGGTCGGGGAGGTCCGGCCACAAAACCTCTACATCATGGACGGCGAGGACGGCGAGGCTGGCGGCATCCACCGCCTCACCGAGGGGCCCTGGTCCGACATCATGTGTGCTGGTCCCCGATGGCGAGTGGATCGCGTTCGTCTCCGAGCGGCACAACCCCAGCGGTGGTAGCTTCGCCATCTACATGATCCACCTCAACGGCACCGGCCTGCGCCGCGCCGACGGCGGGCGGCCGCGCCAACCTGTATTTCAAAATCAAAACAGAATAGCATTGTTCAGGCGGTTGACAGGTTGAATTCAAATTGCCCAGAATCAGAAAATACACGAGGATGTTCAAATATATAAAAAAAATTGTATGTGGTGTAGAATGACAAGGAAAAAAGATAAGGTACTTTGCAATTGACATGTCACTTCCTCAACTGAATCTTAACAAGTAAAAAACAAAGCACAACGTAGCAGATGACATCAGTCAATGGATCGAGCATGTGACACCAAATAAATGTATTTTTTATTAAAAGTACAAACTACATTCCAATATAATCCGTGAGGTGCACACAAAGTAACAGATGATTTTCAATAAAAAATTGAAAACCTATGACATGAGCCTGAAAACTTGCTAATCCTCCACGAGGGTGAATGATTTGGCCATCCTGGCGATGCGTCTGGCTTCGGATCGATCCGAGGGAAGCTCCCCTCGATCCATCTAGGTGATGTACTTGTCTCGCCAGTCCTCCACGCGGGGGGCTGACTCTGTGTCCATGGTCTCGGCCTCGTCCGCGCCATACCCCTCGAGCAAGGACAGCACGAATGCCACGTTCGAGGGGTCCTCGTCCACAGGCTCCGCGCCTGCTGGATTCGAGGGAGCCCCCGAGGGTTCCTCTCGGTTTGAGGGTGTCAGCTCGAGATGACGGACGGTTTCGCGACGTCCCGCGCAAAGACATTCGGGGGAATGGTGATTGGCCCCGACGCGATTTTGGCGAGTTCGTCCGCCTCCTCGTTGTACCGGCGGGGAACGTGATTGAGCTCGATGCTGTAGAACTTGTCTATCGGTGCGGAAAGTAGTCCCGACAGTAACTAGTATGAGCGCTGAGATCTATCTCTCGATGGCCGGTGCTAAGCAACTAGATGACACTGGATTTATTCTGGTTCCGGCCGGGGCCGTACGTCCAGTGGGGGTGTGCTCGAGGCACTATATTGCGTTGCACCGTGGTGCTTGCAGAGGGGCGCTACAAGCAAGGCGGGAGAGGAGGAGGAGCCTCCAGGTCCCTGAGGTTTGATTGAGGCTAAGTGCCAGTATTGTGGCGAAGGCGGAAAGCGTACGAGTGAATGACGTCCGTCCTCCCCCTACGGCCAGGGGACTGCCCCTCCTTTTATAGGACAAGGAGGAGGCAGTTTACAGGCGTGCCGCACTGTTTTAGCTACGTGTGATGGCGTGGTGTGCAGTGCCGAGGAGTAGACGGCCGTCCTGGCGAATCTTGTTTCTGGCGGGACGTCATGGCGTGCCCTGTATCCGACCAGGAGCGGCTTCGAGGGTGGCGGCATAGGAGTCTTCCGTTCGGTCGTCGCACGGGTGCTGACTCGAGGGTGTAGCCGACGAGAGGCCGTACGGGGCACAACAGCGGGCGTGGCGGTGTCCTGCTGTTGTGCGCTTCCACAACGTCGGGGATGGCACTGTAGTGCCCGGGATGGCATTGTGACGACGGGGATAGCCGCACAGGGCCGATGGCGACGGAGGAGACCCGCCTCACTGGTCCGACGTCACTGTGTGGCCCTAGGCGAGCGCGGAACAAGCGCCCGTCCCCCCTTAGAGGGTTCCGCCGTCCTCTTTCGAGGGTGCGGCGTGCCGGCCGTACGAGATTGGGTGGCACAGTGTCACGGAGTTGACACTGACCTTGCCGCACAACGTCGTACAGTGGCGGGGATGGCCTCACCGGGAGGGTTGGCGGAACAGCGTCGGGGTATGACTCCCAGGCGCATCAGAGGGACGGCGTGCGCCTGCAGGTGTCAGAGCATTAAATGCCCCGGTCGGGGGAGCATGTACGGGGGCGGCGAGCCTGTGAGAGCCTCGAGCTAGGCGGAGACTTGCCCGAGGGGTGACCAACCCTCGAGCGAGGCGGAACCTCACCCGAGGGAGCGTCCGGCCCTCGAGCGAGGCGGAACCTCACCCGAGGGGGTGACTGACCCTCGAGCAAGGTGGAGTTTTGTTGGTGCGACGCTGTGCCCCTCGAGCGAAGCGGAGTTTTGCCCGAGGGTGGCTGGGCCGGTTATTTTGGTGGGCCGCTGGGGCCACCAGAGTCGTGGGCCCCTGCCACTGGGCCGTAGTCATTTTGAGCGTGTTTTAGGTCTGCGAATTCGTTTGTGTTTTGTTTTTATGAAAGGGAATGGGTTTCCCCTGATTTTTTGAGGGACCCCTATGGCTGTCCCCGACAGCGCACGAATCATATGACGGCTATCTAAAACACCATATGGTAGGGCGGTTAGCCTCCCACCGCCCGACGCATGCAGGACTGCAAGCATCAAAATGGGGTACACGCAATTGCAGGATGCAAACACCATATGACACGGCGTTAAGAGCCTACAGTTGTGTCAAATAGCGTTTGATTTTTTTAATTGGACTACAACAAATGAAATTGTAAGTTTCATCACTTAACATAGGAGACTTACATGAAACAACCACACAACTTTGCAATGGCACATACGTCCCTTCTAGTACTCTAACCATACGCCTTATCTAGTCTTAACATGCCTTGGGGAATTTATATAATTTTTCGTGATTTTGCAAAAAATAAATGGCAGACCCTCAAATTAACAAAATTAATCTACCACCACCCTTTGAAACGGCGTCAAAGGCATTAGGTTTTATTCGAAATATAGTGTACAACTTTCGAATTTAAATGACAAAACTGAAATTAAAATAAGACACACACAAATTTGCAATGACATGTACCACAAAACAAAACTAGTAACATAACAATGCGTCATTGCTAGTCCTAACATGTCTTAGGGAATTTAGAAATTCGATTACAACATTGCTAATCTCATTGTACAAGTACTACCCGGAGAATATAGAGTCGCAGGAGTGTTGGGACGGCACGTAGTAGTACCCAACTAGGGGTGGAGGTGGAGGTGGTGGGACCAATCTTTGGGGTGGGGGGAGCTGGTCTTCTTGTGACATCCACAAGTGTAGACCAAACATGTGCAACATCGATCGTCGCCTGCACTAGACAATAGATTTGGAAAAGCTAGTGCCTCCGACAAGTGACTCTTCAGGTTGTAGATGACCACCCCCTCAAGGTAGCCAATGTGGTAGGGGTCAATAGGATTGGGGCGGCACATGGGCCATTTTATACTAACAACAACCATTTTTCTTGGACCCCAAGTTGTTGCTGTTGATGGATTTTCAGCCCATTTCGAGGATCATTTTATTTTAAAGATTTGGAGGCCTTGTAAATTCGTGAGAATAATTGAGTGGTTTCTTAAAAATAAATACACAGGTGAAATATTTTAAAACTATACTTAAATCGCAAACGACGGATGTCTCCAACCGCCATTTGAAACGGCGATTAGGGGCAGCCGCTGGGTGTTAGTGTTTGCTACAGCATGGAGGTTGGCGGTATTGTCCAACCGCCATTTGAAACGACGGTTGGGGCAAACTTCGTTTCAAATGGTGCTTGGATGATTTTCATTTTTTTCATCTGTTTTGTTTTCTATTTGTCCTATATGCTAATAACGTATAATAAACAATTTATAAACTATTTGTAGTTGATAACTAACATATTAGAAAATGCATCCATAGTCCATAGATGGTGCTAGTAGGGCCATGGCGGGTGACTAGACAAGGTTGCAAGATTTGGAGGATTGACCAACTCGGGATCGTCGCATCTTCTTTCAGTATTTATGACCGAGTGAAAGAAGAAATCAATCGGTTGTTTGATGCTAAGTTTATTATGCTTTGTCGATATGCTAATTGGTTCTTTAGTATTGTGTCTGTCGAGAAAAAAAAGAATAAAGAAACTTGCATGTGCGGCCGGGCCCACCTGCCAGTGACCCAATGGCAGACGGACCAAAGGTAGAGGATTCGGTTCCCCCGGTTGAGTGTTGTTACGGCCGGCTGGCCTACCGTGGTTGGGGCTGACGCTACCAAAGGTCAGGGTGGCCACGCGCTGCTGAGGCTGGCTGCACGCCCGTGTGCCGCCCCAATCCGCGTCAGAGTAAGAGAAGAGATCTCTTGACAAAAATGTAGAAACAACATTTTTCTTGAAAAATGTTAGTGCATTTGTTTTGAAAAATGTTAGATCCAACTTTTTCTCTCAAAGAAATATTGGTCCAAATCTTTTTAAAAAAATATTGGTCCAAATCTTTTTGAAAAAATATTGGTCCAACAAATTATGAAAATGTGGTCTAACTTCAAAAAAAATGTTGTAACAATTTTTAATTTATCACCATCATCCTATGAGAGGGTTAGAGAACATAACAAGTAATTTATATAGACTTTAGTAAGTTGGAACTTGGAAGTTTCAACTTCTATTCATCTTCCGATACACAGTATTTTAATTTAAAAAACTCATCAAACCTAGTACAGATGATCTCGTTATCGAATACTCCCTCCGCCCCTTAATTTTTGTCGTTTGGGAATCAGGATTGTGAGAGGAGCACAGATTTCTAGCGACTATCCTCGTAGCCGGAAGTTCCATCACAATATAACCATTCGAACAAGTCTTCATGAAAATTCGGAAGGGACTTCTTTTTAAAAAAATAGAAAAAAAGTTGGTGATCGTGTGGATACGCAGATGCTGAAACTGATTTTTTGATTTAATTCGGTGAAATTTCTTTTTGAAATAAAAATAAACAAAAATCCAGTGAAATTTCTAGACGATCATTGACACAGGCAGCACACTGACGAGTGGCATCGGGAGATTCGATCAACAGCCGTGGAAATAACCCACAAATTCGAGCATCTTCTTCTTCCCCGGCAGGGAACCAGCAGCTTATCCGCCCCGCTCGCGCGCCGAGCCATGGCTCGCCGCGCCACCCTGCTGCTCCTCCTCATCCTTCTCGTGGGGCCACTCTGCCTCGCCGCGCCCGCGCCCGCGCTCGCCACCTCCGGCACCATCGTCTTCACCACGCTGGGCCGCAGCCGCTACGCCTTCGACATCTTCGCGCTCCCGCTCGCCCAGCTCTCCTCCTCCCCCGCCCCCACCGCCGCCGCCGAGGTCCGCCTCACCGACGGCGCCTCCGTAAACTACAACGGCAACTTCGCGCCGTCCTCGGACTCGCTCCTCTTCGTCTCCGAGCGCAACGGCACCCTCAACCTCTACGCCTCCCCCGTCCCCTCCGCCTCCGCCGCCCGCCGCGAGGCGCTCGAGGTGCCCGAGGCGGCGGCGGCCCCCTCGCCGCTGCTCCCGTGGGACCCCATCGCGCTCAAGGACCGCCCGTCGCTCACCCCCGACGGCGCTCACCTCGTGTACGTCTCCACCGCCGAGCCCGCGGAGGCCCCGCGCCGGAGCTGGGCGGCCGTCTTCAACACGCACCTGCCATCCGGAGCCACGCGCCGCCTCACCCCGCGCGGCGTCGCCGACTTCAGCCCCGCCGTGTCGCCGTCCGGGGAGTGGACGGCCGCCGCGTCGCCCGGCCCGGATGGGTGGAGCGGCGAGGTCGAGGACCTCAACACCGACATCTACGTCTTCCGGACCTCCGACGGGTCGCGGAGGACGCTGGCCATCCGCGACGGCGGCTGGCCGACCTGGGCCGACGAGACTACCCTCTTCTTCCACCGCCGGGACAGCGACGGCTGGTACGGCGTGTACCGCGCCAAGATCTCGCTCTCGGGCGATGCCAGCGTGTCGGCGGCGTCCGTCGAGCGCGTCACCCCGCCGGGGTTCCACGCCTTCACCCCGGCCGCGTCGCCCGGCGCGCCGGGCCTCGTGGCGGTGGCCACCAGGCGCCCGGGCTCGGACTACCGCCACGTCGAGGTGATCGTCGCGAGCGGCGGCGGCGCGAACGCCTACTTCGAGGTGACCCGCCCCGTGGCGCCGCGTGTGCACCACTTCAACCCGTTCATCTCGCCGGACGGCGAGCGCGTTGCGTACCACCGGTGCCGCGGGAGCGGGAACGGGGACTCGCCGCTGCTGCTGGAGAGCATCAAGAGCCCCGCGCCGGACACGTTCTCGCTGTTCAGGATCGACGGGTCGTACCCCTCGTTCTCGCACGACGGCAAGAGGATCGCCTTCGTCGGGCTACCGGGGCTGTTCGTTGTCAACGCCGACGGCTCCGGTGGCCGCCGGCAAATCCTCTCCGGCAACGCCTTCCCCACGGCATGGGACTGGAAGAGGAAAGGTGTCATCTACACCAGCATCGGGCCGGACTTCGCGAGCGAGAGGACGGAGGTGGACGTGGTCGCCGTGTCTCTCGGCGACGACGACGAGGACTCCACCATCTCAATCAAGAAGCTCACTACGGGCAGCGAGAACAACGCGTTCCCGTCCCCCTCGCCGGACGGCAAGTGGGTGGTGTTCCGGTCGGGGAGGTCCGGGCACAAGAACCTCTACATCATGGACGCAGAGGACGGTGAGGCCGGCGGCATCCACCGCCTGACCGAGGGGCCATGGTCCGACACCATGTGCAACTGGTCCCCCGACGGCGAGTGGATCGCGTTCGCCTCCGACCGGCACAACCCCGGTGGCGGCAGCTTCGCCATCTACATGATCCACCCCAACGGCACCGGCCTGCGCCGCGTCGTGCACAGCGCCGACGGCGGCCGCACCAACCACCCATGGTTCAGCCCGGACTCCAAGACGCTGGTGTTCACGTCGGACTACGCCGCCGTGTCCGCGGAGCCCATCTCGAACCCGCACCACTACCAGCCCTACGGCGAGATCTTCACCGTCAACATCGACGGGACGGGCATCCGACGGCTCACGCACAACTCCTTCGAGGACGGGACGCCGTCGTGGACGCCATACCACTTGGAGCCGGAGGACGTCGGCGAGACGCTGCAGGCCTCCGGGACGTGCAAGTTCCAAGACTGCCACTGGCTCAACATCGATGCCAAGTCAGATGGCCTCATGTGTGGCAAGCACGGCTAAATTGCATCTGTGATGGAGAAATTAAGGGGTTCATGTTATCATGTATGTATGTATATATAGCGACCAGCGACCGGGGGTGACCTATCTATGTTTGCTAGCCTATGAATAAGCCAATAAGGTCATGTATGATGCCAATTTTACAATATCCTGATCTGCACCTACTCATGAGACATGATATGAAGCTTACTGCTAGTGTATTCTGTATTAGTTAACTTGTCATGTTTGTCATGTGCATAGAAAGGCAAGAACACATTGAGTTTTACTAAGATACAAACAAAATTTGAATATACTAGATATTGCAACGGCTATAATTTTACATTGATAATACAAGCAGCACATATGCCTCACAGTGATGTAAAAACGCTCACCGACGCACCTCTACAGATGATCTAACAAACGACCTCCTCCACCAGACCTGGAAAGCTCTGCTGAGATTGGGGCATTCTGTGCCTCTTGATGCAAAGCACCGAAACCATTCTTCGAACAAGCTTTGCTGGTGCTGAAGTGGAAGTGTGAGCAGGGCTTGCCCTAGATGCTCCTCTAGTATCCTGACATCAAGGCCTTTGGAGCACCTTTGGAGCCAGCCGAAGTCCATTAGCATCGGCCTGAACCATCCATAGAACAACTGGCTCCTCGTCTCGCTGGGGCATTGGATCCTTCCTTTTCCCAGGGCGATGAACACGCTCGCTGATATCCGGCTCAGCTCGTACCTGAACATCGGTGATGCCTGCTCATGCATTCTGATGAGTTCATCCTGGTTAGCCCACAGCTCAACGAATTCTTCTGCCATATCATTGTTTACAAGGATGTCAAAGAGCCAGTTGAGGTTCTCGGTTTGCTTACTGACCCTTTCTATCATAGGCTTGTTATCTGAAACAGAGGTACATTGGCTTGCATCCTCGACTGGCCCTGAGTCTTCCACGAAAAGTTCCGCCAGTGAGCGCGAACAGAAACGGCAGATTTGATAAAGGCTCCCTTTGTTTAGCCCAGACAAGTCCTTCTGATAGACTGAGCTTCTGCTTAGAAGACCGCTGACCAAAGATTGCAACTCTTTCCTTGCACCATTGTTGGTTCCACTGGTGACAGATTCAACGAGCTGCACTGTCAAATCCTCTGAGCTGCTCCTGCACTGTTGTTGCAATCTTGCCAGCACATCCTTACATACCGACTCATCAAAAGTGCATCTACCAAAAACACGCTTTAACTTCTCTTCCTCGTTCTCATTCCATGGAACTGCTTCAATGTAGTTTAAACATGCTTCAATTCCTCTGTCAAACATAATAGAGGAGGAAACCTGTAATTCAAAATCAAAACAGAATAACATTTGTCAGGCACATGACAGGTAAAATTCAGATTGTCCAGAAACAGAAAATACAATGAGGATGTACAAATATAAAAAGATTGTATGTGGTGTAGAATGAAAAAAAAAGATCAGGAACTCTGTAATTGACATCTCACTTCCTCAACTGAATCTCAACAAGTCAAAAACAACGTGCAACGTAGGCATCAGTCAATGGATCGAACATGTGACACCAAATAAATGTATTTTATTACAACTACATTCCAATATAATGTGTGAGGTGCACACAAATTAACAAAAAAATTCAATAAGAAAAAGAGAACCTATGACAAGAGCCTGAAAACCTGCTAATCTGCCAGTACTCCTATGTTCTTTTCTCCCTGTTGTAGTGGCTTCTCAACACATTAATGAGCTAGCCTAAGAGCCAATAACCACCCTAGCCATAATACATAACAAAGCTTTACAAATCCATATCACACCTGCACACATGACCATAGGTGAATAACGGTAGCAGCAGCTTAAAGTTAAAAACTTCACCATATAGAAAAAAATATGCAACAATTCACATTTAAGAATGTTTTGAACCTATATGCTTCAAATCATTACTGAAGTATAAAAATATTTTCCTACTTGGACACTTTTGCTAACTTTTTTAGAGTAACCATCCAAAATTAAAAATTGTGAAGTCTTTACACAAAAATTACCAGCAAAATTTAATCCAAGTAATGTGAGGCTGTCGGTAAGGTCACATTTACGAGAATGCGGATAGAATTAGGCCTACCATAAAGGCCACAGCTTATATTCTGGCAGCCGCATAACATACATTATGTCCGTTTCAAAAAAAGAAAAACATACATTATGAGCACCAACTCAATGAGCTTGAGAGATGAAGGTGTTACTGACCAAAACACAAGTACACAACCTAAATAATGATGTTGATTTTGATGTGTACTAGCTTAATAGGTGAGCATGAGCATCATCAAGGTCACTCACAAATATATACCTAGAATCCATCACAACACAACCAATTGGCCAATCAAATCGAACTGTACTGTCGGCACAGACAAAGACAAACACAAAGAAATGGGTGCATCCGATCTGGCTGACCTCGAGCACAGCAATCGCCCGCGACACGCCGGCCCTGGCGAGCCAGCGCATGGCGTCGGGCTCGAACATGAGCTCCACGGCCTCCTTGAACGCCTCCAGGTTGTCCACCCCATCCACCTCGATCCTCTTGCCCCCTGCCCCTCCTCCTCCTCCTCCTCCTCCTCCTCCGGAGGCGCCGCCCGGCACCAAGTCGGCGAAGAACGCGCTGCTCTCGAGCAGGACGGCGGAGTCGAGCTCCATGACGACGCACCTCCCGTCCCTCCCGCGCAGCGACAGCCTCAGATCCAGCCCGCCGCTGCCGCCTCCCTCCTCGTCCTCCTCCTCCTCCTCCCGCACCGCCACGAACGGCGCCGCCGCGGCCCGGTCCCTCTGCTCCTCCTCCTCCTCCGCGGCGGCGGCGGCGGCGGGCACGGCGGGCGACCCCTCGGAGTCTATCGGCGACACGCGGCCCGGCGAGAGGATCCTGCGCGGGCCGATGAGGCCCGCGAGCTTGGACGACGGGGAGCTCTGGGACGACGGCGCCAGCGGGGACTTGGGCGGCGGCAGCTTCGGGGCGCCGGAGGGAGGGAGCGCGCGGTGCTCGGGGCTGCCCGGCACGCCGGAGAAGGAGCAGCACCAGCCGCGGGGCCGCGCCGCGGCGCGGCGGATGGTGTGGTGCGTGGAGTCCTCCATGGGTGTGGTGTGGTGTGGTGTGGTGTGGTGTGGGGACTGGGGAGGCGAGGCGCCGGCGGGCGGGGTGGCGTGGGAACGGGAGGAGGATCTAGCGCTCCAATTTGGTGGTAGTGCCGGGCGGGCTGGTATAGAGGGTTCCGGCGCACGGGAAGGCTCAGCAGCACGAGGAGGCGGGAGCGGAGGCGGAGGCGGAGGCGGCCGTGGCCATGGGAGATCCCGAGCGGAGCGGCCGCAGAATCAAGCAGCAGCAGCAGCAGCAAGCTCAGCGTGCTAGCAGTGAGGTCGGGGGCCCGGGGGCGGAGGGAAATAAAATAATTGCCGGGGGCGGCGTGAAGTGAGTGAGGCGGGCCCACGTGGTCCGCGGGTGCGGGGCCCCGCGCGTAAGCGAGGGTGGTGGAGGGAGGGAGGCGCATCGGATGCCCGTTGCCGTGCCGGGGAACAGTAGCGGGATCCTCTGCGGCCACCGACCGACGGTGTCACAGCAAGCTCAGTTTTTCTTTCCCCCTTGCACGGACGGACGATACACGGTTTTAGAATTGAAATGCATCGAAACAGGGATTTACTGTATGTATATGTGTGTGTGTATGCACGCACCAAACAACCAGAAGAATACTACGTACTAGACAAGAATGCCTGTGTGACAGTGAATTGAATGAGCCGCATTTGCCGACCTGCTGCCCTTGCGATGAATGCATACTAGTAGTACGTGCAGCACAGTGCACACGAGACCTTCCACGGCTGATTGCAACGAATGGCTGCTGGCTGGCACCCGCACGCGCTGGGCACTGCCAGTCTCCCGCTGCTTACTGCGATTAGTAATAACCAACCCCCCCCCCCCCCCCCCCCGGATCGCAGTTGCAAAAACTTGCAACGACACGACGGTCCCAGCTTTTTCATACTAAACCTCTACTACTACTACTACTTACTAGTAGATAACAGTGACACCTGGCACCGACGCGACAAAACGTATTAGCTGCAGGTTTCGGCTTCTCGAGCTCGAACAAAGGACGGACTAGTGGAGCACATGACGCGACGGCAATGGATTTCTGCGACCCCAATGCTCGGCCGTGGCTGTGCACAAGCACAACACGGAGCGTTAGGATAAAGCGCTGTGCTGTGCTGCGTTAGAGAAGGGGAGAAAAAAATAAAACAGTTGCGAAAAAAATAATTGATTTCGCCCGGACTCGAACCGGAGACCTTCAGTGTGTTAGACTGACGTGATAACCAACTACACCACGAAATCTTGATGCCAATGCCCGTGCGAAAGTGTAATTGTTGGTTCGTTTTCTCTCTGCTGAGCCAGATCCAAATGCAGCCTCTTTTCTCCCAGTTCCCGGTTGCGCCGACACGCCGCCTGGACCCAAAAAAAATTCTCCATTCACGTCAAACTATCGAGCCAGTTTCCTAGTGCTACATACACTTCGCCAGTTGCAAAACTTTATAAGTAAGATAACGAATACACATGTACATGTATAAGCTGTAATTATGCCTACTTCTACTATGCAGAAATCAGTGAGCCTAAATGAGGGGCTCTACCGCCAGGTTGTGGGAGATTTTTTTTTTTAAAAAAAAAAACTTCAGCTTCAAAATGAATCATGTCAGGTATCTGCTAGCTAGTTCTCAGTTAGACGGTGCACCCACAGGAGTACAAACCTGTCCTGCACACTGCACACAAGCTTTGACGTGTGCTGGTACATATACTGCCCACCACAGCCGAACAGGACATCATCCATCTACACCTCTCCGAAACACTCATTCGCCGTGTCCCCTTCTAGGCAGCTACTGTAGCCGTCTAGTGAGAGTGTGAGATGCACTAAACTTTTCACAACTCCAGCAGCGCCAAAAATTCTGTCGGCAACTTCCTCGATGGTTGCTTATCATTATGAATCGATGCTCTGGACATGCATATCATTAACCGCAATCATCTTACCCAACCAATTGCGCCACGTGTTGTTTTCATTGCAATCATGCTACCTTACCCAACCAACTGGGTCAGGTGGCTCTGCAAGCAGGCTTGATGTACTCTCATGTTCAGTTCCACTACTCCCACTACACATGCCCGTTGCAACTTCACATAGGAGTAAGTATCTTACTCCAGAGGAGACATATATGGCTTCTGGTTACCAGTAGTCTTGACAAGAGCATGAACCTTGGCTAAAATGATGAAAGCGAGCTGGATCTCTGATAATGATTTCCCTGTCTTCACCTTCAGATAGCAACTTCAGCGTCTCGTGGCTCTCCCACGACATGTTTCGGTTCTTCATAACTCTTACAGGAGCAGTGTTTGGCAAAGTAGTCAGCCCAAGAGCCACAGCTAACAATTCACCATGTTTGCTGATTGAGTTGTCACAGACCTTTCTGGCTTGGAATCCCAACTCCCAAATATTCATTCCACCATGCTCAGTCTTCTGTTTCACCCTAACCAGCAACTCTTCCAATCTTGTGCAAGTTTCAGCTTTCTGTGGGCGAGAATTATCTCCATCAACAAACTGATGTATGGATCCTCCGAACTCGGCCCAACTAATCCCTGCATCCTTGGTCATCCCTCGCTCTCTCATCTGGCCTCTTGTCCTCATAGCAAGTGAGATTTTGCCAGCGTCCATGTACAAGTTGTACAGCATGGCATAGGAACTAGCAGCATAAGGCTCAAGCATCAGTAGTTTCTCTCCTATTTTTATACCCCTATCTTTGTCCCCATGGATTCTGCAGGCACGCAATAGTTTATGCCAAAGTACCGCATCATTTTCTAACCCAGACCTCATTATGAAATCTTCAGCGTCAGCCACCTTCCCAGCATGGCCTAGAAGGTCAACCATGCAAGCTGTATGCTTCACATCCGGGACAAAGCCATAATCTGACACCATGCTCTCATAATGCCTGCATTACAACAGAAATACATGCGAACAATTATGGACAATATTCATATGTGGGAAAGAGCTAACAAAAATGGAGACACACTCATTTTGTTCAATTATGTATGGTTGTATAGACATCAAAAGTCCTTCAAGTTACAGTATGATTAGCACTACATGCCAAGTGGGAATGAAGTAAAAGGTACGTCAAACTCAAACCCTCCACCTTTTGCATCCGGGCTTGGGACCGGCACTGGCGGTGTTACTTCAAGTTTGACAATCCTATAAGTTTGAGCAAATGAAATTCAAACACATGCCACAGCCAGCATGCACAATTAATTTGCTATCTTGCAGGAGAATATGACATCAACCTATAAAGAAGGACGTACCCAGTGCCGTAGGCTCCCGCACTGTGCGGGGTCTGGGGGAGGTTATTAGCGGGAGGTCTTTCCTACACACCGTGCAACGTGTAGAGGCCACCGCTTGAACATGTGGCCCCTCGGTTCACAGGCGGCAAGCACTACCACTTGCACTAGGCCGCCCTTTTTATGACATCAACCTATGGACGACCTTGGGTTTGTCTTTAGGTTATGCATATCGGCAATGCAACATGCTATTTTAGATGAGTGCAGGAGTAAGAATTTATAAATATGGTTAAATGGCAACTGCTTTTTTAGGAGGATTTTGTTCTATCATCTACTTTTAGCATTGCTAAATTTCCATCTATAATTCCGAAGTTCTCATCCAGACCTACTTGTCACAATTAATTTGTGTAGAATAACTACAAAAATCCCACACAAAGTGGCACAAGTGTCTTACAGGTAGTCAGGAGGAAGGCAAGGAGGAAATTCTTATCTAAGAAACAATGATGAAACAAGGTTGTGTGTTGCCCATTGGGGGGGGGGGGGGGGCATACCTGAAACCTTCATCGATCAGCCTCTGATGGCTGCAAGCAACAAGAATAGCAAGAAATGCAAACTCATTTTTCATGACACCACAATCCTCCATTTTCTTAAAGAGCAGTAGAGCCTCTCTTTCATGGCCATGCACCGCATAGCTCAAGATCATCTGAGACCACGAGAATGTATCCAGACACGATATTTTCTCGAATGATTTGTTTGCAGCCTTAATATCACCTGTACACCTGTACATCTCGATCTGAGAATTGCCACAACGAGTGAACTGATCAAATCCAGATTTGACTGCATAACAATGTATCTGCTCACATGTTATTGGTACACTCAAAGCAGCACAGGCGGTCATCACACTTGACATGGTGAATTGGTCTGGCTCCTTTTCCAGGTAACGAAGCTCTTTGAACAAGTCCAGTGCCTTATCAGGATGCTCATCCTGCACAAATGCTGTAATCATAGATGTCCATGTAAAAATCTCTCGCTTGGGAGTCCTGTTGAAGCATCTCAGACAATCATCAACTAACCGTCCTTTTGCATACAGATTAATCAATGCATTTCCAATGAACTCGTCATCTTCAAACCCACAAAGGATAACATGGCTATGTATCTGCCTCCCACATCGCACCGCATTGGTCAAATTGCATACTTCAAGCACACTCTTGAACGTAAACTTGGAGGGCCTCATCCTCCTCTGGAGCAAGTTTGCATAAAGCCTGAGTGCTTCAATTCTAGTCTCAGTGCATGGTTCGTTACCTAACCTAGCAAACCCTGCTATCATGGCATTGTAAATCACCACATTCTGGCCGGGAATGCAATCAAACACCTTGATGGCCTTCTCTAACCCACCATTTTTAGCATACATGTCCACCATTGCACTCCCTACGAAATAATCCAGGTCCAAACCAACCTTAACCACACAACCATGCAGCATCATGCGAACACCCTCCGAATCCTCGAGCTCAGAGCAAGCCTTGAGGATCCCACCCAGAGCGAAAGCATCCAGCTTCACCCCTGACCGGTGCATCCAGACGAGCACATTCACGGCTACCTCAGGCCACCCCATCCGCACATACGCCGACAGCAGCAGGTTCCACGAAGTCCCATCCCGCTCCTCCGCCCGATCAAACACCAGCCTCACCTCATCAACCATCCCGCACTTGGCGTACATGTCGATCACCGAGTTGGTCACGAACGCGGTCCGCGCAAGCCCGCTCGCCACGGCCAGCCCGTGCGCGGCCCGTCCGGTCCTCCCGTCCCTCGCGCCACCGCACGCGGCCAGCGCAGCGGCGTAGGTGAACCTATCCACGGCGACGGCTCCGTCGCGCCGCGCGTCGCGGAACGCGCCGAGCGCCAGGCCCGGGGAGCCCTGGCTGGAGTACCCGGCGATGAGCGTGTTCCAGGAGACGGCGTCCCGGCTCGGCATTCCGTCGAACAGGAGGCGCGCGTGCCGCATGTCGCCGCAGCGGGTGTAGGCGGCGAGCAGGTTGTTGCGCAGGAAGAGGCCCGGCCGGCGGCCGGCGCGGATCATGTGGGAGTGCGCGAGCCTGGCCAGCGCCAGCGACCGGGTCCGGGACGCGCAGCGGAGGAGGCCCGCGTAGGCCGACGGCTCCAGGTGCGCTAGGAGGAGACGGCGGCGGGCGCGGCGCGGTGAAGGCTGGGGCTGGGGCGGGCGCGGACGGCTCGGAGGCGGGGTTTGGCTGGGATGCGCGCGGCGGTCTGGGAGACGATGGTCCGGCGGCCGCCTCTTTCTCTTGGGCAGCATGGAGCGGGGCGCGGCGGCGGCGGCGGCGGCGACGGCGCTCATGTCATGGGTTTTTGCGAGGGTTAAGCATAGGCACAGCGACTTTGAAGTTGGGCACTTGGGTAAGGCTCGGGGTCCCTCACTGAAATGTGGGGGCCAATCTGTCAGGGTGAAGGTGGTCAAGCCATTGCACAGTTGCAATTGCCAATAGTGTCACAACTGAAAGTTGCAATTGACAATTCTCTCTTATAATTGCCAATTGTTCTCTTTTTCACCAAACTGTTTTCCTAATTAAGTTACTGGAGATAAAAACTGTATGTCCCTGCTTGATGGAGATTTCAGCTACATACCGTGAAGGCCGAAGGCACGTGCTGAGTGTAAATCATCGATCACGCTGGCATGCGTTACCCGACTGAAGTAAATTGCTGAAATAAATAGGACGGGTGACAATTGGCATTCTTGATGGATCAACTACCGTGAAGGACCATCATAGGATGAATGACGGTGCCATACTTGATGCGGTCTCAAACTCTGGATAGGTTCCAGTGCTGTTCTTCAAGATTAATCAAGGTCTTGCCTTCACTTTTGCCGTGAACACCATTTTCTCTTTGCTATTCTAGAGCACACTCCACACTTAAACATGCTAAATTTGCTAATAGCGCACACTGCATCAGTGCAGTGGAACTGGCTTGTTTCTGGGTTTGATAGACACAAGCAAAAATGCAATTATTAGGAAGCCGTCAGAATCCGTTGTAGTCTAGGTGGTTAGGATACTCGGCTCTCACCCGAGAGACCCGGGTTCAAGTCCCGGCAACGGAATTTTTTTATATTCTTTTTTTTTTCAATTGCTTCGAACGGAATCTTCAATTTCCACACAACTGCAAGTCTGCAACATATTTAAAGCGGTGCGTTGTACATTTTGTACAAGTCAAACAAACTTTTTATGAGACTATACTCATGTGCATCTATGCCATGATTTTATTATGAGGGAGGAAGGCTGAGCGTGGCAAGTGCCCAAGTTCATATTGCAGAGGAGCCTGCAGGTAAATAGCAACAACCATTACCATGTGCAGGATTTAAAAGACTCTCGCGCCGATTTCCTTCAACTTCAACTCAATCACTGCCTCCGTCTGCTTGTGTTCTGCATTTGAGCAGGGCGAGGCGATTTGGTCGAGCCATTGCCAACAACCCCTGCTTTTCTTGCTTCTCGAATCTCGACAGATCCAAAGCTACGAGCTAGGGGGGGATCTCTGACACCATGGCAATTGCCAAGCTCAGAACGAAATGAGGAGGGTGTTCCTTTTGCTCCGACTCCAGCAGCTGAGTGTGAGCGCGAATGAACCAAGTCCGTGGTACATTTGAGATACATACAGAACTCAAATTTTGGACCTTGTTTGCTGTCATTTTGTTTGTGAAGAATTTGGCATGTGGCGTTTTCAGAGTTGGTGATGGCAAATCCATGTCACAACTGAAAGTTTCGCTTATACAATTGCCAATCCTGTCAAATCCCCACGGTCTACGGATTAGTGATTTGCCTTGTCGCTCCCGTGCGCGCCACACACAGTTATTTGAGATTCAGACTCTGTCATTCCGTTTGCACTCTGCTGCTGCTGCTGCTGAACTCACAACTGAAAGGTTAGCTACAAGGTTGCATTTGCCAATTCTATCTGATAGTTAACACATTAGTACAACGTGGCGGCGCTCCGGCGAGCGAGCAACGCAACTGCATGCACATCATGGCGTGTTTCCCGGACGATGTATGCAGTCGGATGCCATCGTTGGGTACGCTCCGGGAAAATCGCAAAAGTTCCACCGGTCGATGCCAAAAACTTCCCCATTCCATAGCGGAGTCGTGTTCTGTGTCCGTGCATTGCCGTCGTTGGCGGGTGGATTCAGATTGACGCGACACCCAAGCAGGTCTCCATGTCTTCATAAGGCACCACCGTGCATAACCTGCCTGCACCTACGATCCACCCCTCCTCCATCCTGTCTCCAAGAACCACCTGACTTTCATCCACGATCCGATCGCCCCTCTTCGTCTCGCCGCCGTGAAGCAGCTCGACTTCGATCATGGCTGCCGAGGACACCGGCGACGTCGCGTCCATCGCCCTCCTGCACCGTCTCCGCGCCGGCGCCACCGT
Source organism: Cenchrus americanus (assembly GCA_947561735.1). Classification (NCBI taxonomy): domain Eukaryota; kingdom Viridiplantae; phylum Streptophyta; class Magnoliopsida; order Poales; family Poaceae; genus Cenchrus; species Cenchrus americanus. The sequence goes on along the minus strand of OX387240.1, from coordinate 1,136,778 downwards.
CCACTTCGTCCACCACGTCGACGTCTGCTCCGCCGCCCCCGAGGACCTCGTCGCCGACCTTGAGCCTGCTCCAGGAGCAAGTGTATGGTACCTCTACTGCGTCAAGAAGTACAAGAGCACCCACGGCAGGCCCGGCGGGCACAGGCAGCGCGCCGTCGCCGCCAGCGACACGTGCTGGCACTCGGAGGGCAGCGCCAAGGACGTCGACGGCGGCGGCACGGTCTGCAACCTGTCCTACGGCCGCAAGGACGGCCGATCCTTCAGCCGGCTCGGGTGGTGCATGATGGAGTACGACGACGCCGCCACCGGCGGCGGCGATTACGTCCTGTGCAAGGTTTACCGGTCGCCACGTGCGCAAGTGAAGCCGAAGCCGAAGCCGACGTCCTCCGCGTCCAAGACAGCCAAGCGCAAGAAGTCCGGCGGTGAACACCCCGAGGCACGGCCGCCCAAGTTGTTCCACGGGCAGCAGGACGCCTTCTTCACCAACAACGACTATGCCATGCCGTCCACGGCGGCCCAAGTGGACCTCATCAGAGGCGGGGAGGAGGAGCATCCAATTCCCAGCACGCAGGACGGCGAGTTCGTCGAGACCTCGTATGGTCTGCTGCCGTTGGACGTGGCTCAACTCAACGTCGAGGAGTGGATCGGTGGGATGGAGATGTCGGGGGGCGAGGAGGCGGAGCAAAGCGGCAAGACAGAGCAAGAGGACGGGTCTGTCAAGGTAGCGCCCCTGGTGTCCGAGGATATCACGGTGGAGGATTACTTGCTCGCCCCGGAGATGACGACGTCCGGCGAGGCCAGCGGCATGCCATTGCCAGCGACGTTTACATCACCGGACGACATCTTCGATGCCTTGGAGTGGGATAGCCTGCAGCAGGAGCAGAGCTTGCAGATGGAGCAGCCGCACGCGACCGAGTCGGATCCCATGGCCGAGGCGGCCCGCACTGATCTCGAGACACCTTATGCGGCGGCGATGGCGTTGGCATGCCAGCTACAGGAGAGTGACTGGATGATGCGGAACTTTCTTCAAACATATCCTTTCCAGCTTCCGTGTCTCATGTGTTGACAGGGCTAGAAGCCTAGAGCTCGATCGGTTATTTGTGCTAAATGCTGATTAAGCTGTGCGCAAACTTTTTTTTTATAAGGTGTAAACAAGGGTGTTGTGTGAATCGAAGATACTGTTCTTAAATTTTATATAGCTGGTTGTGTGCAAGTTCATGTTTTTCTCTTGCAAATTCATGGTGGGATCGACAACATGCAATGAACGTTATGGTATCGTTTTGAGATTATTTATTCAGAGTTGTTCTCCCATAAAAAAATTCTTCCAAGAGTTATTATGCGGCTTCGTCGAGGCACTTTGATGTCTAACTGACGATGAATTCAGAGCTGTTCAGGTTGTTCAAGCTGGTTAATCCATTCCGGTGGGTGGATTAGCGACGTGGGGCTCTGTCTTGAAAATATAAATCCAGAACGACTTTTCTAGACTAATCTTCAGACTGGGACAATGCTTAATCTGAATTAGTACACAATCTGAATGATTCAACCATGCGTTGTGGGACATGCTTGGTAATAGGGTTTCTGGACGGTTGCCATGTGTGTGTCGTCGTTGGTGGAAGGCGAGTGACGCAACGTCTAAAGACGGTCGCTGAACGCCGGCGAGCCGCGGCGGCGTTCATGGGGGCGCCTGTGGGTGGTCGTCGACGTTCCGATTCTGAGCACAATATCGGCATCCGTGTTATGTAAAAAGAAAAACTGCACTAGGTGTTTGGTGTTAATTCATTGGGAAATTTGTCGTTGTCAACAGTCAACATTGAGGTCCTGATGATCCTGATATGGTGACATGGTACAAGTTGCAAAGCCAGAGATGTATTGAAGTTGCAGCTGCATGCCTGTATCTGAAGTCAGTTGGTTGATCCTGATGCGGGATCGAAGATGCTGCACTGACAAAAGCAGTATCTTCGACAAAACGATGCGGGATCTACAACATCTGGACAAAACGACGATGCATGCCACTCCACATTTCCGTTTCAGTTTGAAGCTCATGTGGCAGGCAAGAGGCATGTTGGTTTGCCCATGTACCAGGCTCCGTTACGTGCCCCCACCCCCCCAGATACACTTATCAGCATGGTACGATATGAACACATGGATGCCAAATGCCATCACCTGATACCCTGATCATGATTAGCTTCACCCTGTGTTACCGGTTACCCCAATCCTGGATTGTCTGATGCATCGATGCTATTAACCTAATACAAAATGTTCCAGAAGTTCTCCAACCAGGTCGATATGTCCGAGTGGTTAAGGAGACAGACTCGAAATCTGTTGGGCTTTGCCTGCGCAGGTTCGAATCCTGCTGTCGACGATTTTTTTTTTGCCCGATTCACACAATTCTTTCTTTTATTGTGCTACTAGTCTATATCTATTCCTGTTTCAGCTTGGAGCTTCTGCTTAAGTATATTCTGCCAACGCTTTTGTTTTCCTCAAAGAACTTTTTATCTATTCTTTGCTCTCCCAGTGTTATTTCTATACGCATGAGCCATATTTTTTTTATGGTTCCGATTTATCTGGGGAACGTTTGCTAAGATGAGGTCTGGGCAATAATACTATCTCGAGGAGTTTCATTAACTTTGTACAGATATTATTAGCAACAAACACTGCAAGTATGTATTTATATCAGATAAGGACTAGCACCTTCCATTTCCGTGTGTTTCTTTTTACTAGGATCGTGCCCGTGCGTTGCTACGGACGAATAAATCTTTTTGTAACACAATGCATGGGGCATGGGAAAACATAAAATCATATTAACTTTACATGAACAAAGAACAGGAGAGCATATAATTATAGAACGTTAATGATATCCATGTTAACTATTAAATGTAGAAAGCGTCATGTTCCGGTGACAAGTTTTACAACACATGCATGCACGTTATGACGAAATGTTTGGAGCACTCATTTGTTTGAATGTACACAAAAACTCAATGACAACCTTATCAAAATTCAAAACTCAATCCTCCCATGCAACCGAGCACTATGTTACTGGTCTTTGTGCTATGCAAGTTCGAAAAGAAAATGTAAGCAAGTGAAACTTGCAAGACATGAAAGAAAGGATGTTACAACATTTTTAGCGGTACAATTTCAGTTCCGTTGTTTTTTTGGAATTGAAAAATGAACCACGAAATACTATGAACCATACCTATGACATGAATTGTTCGGTTAGCTCAAACTGTCAGAGCCATCTAATTCCAAAAGCTAAAACTTTTGACTAAACTGGGGCATCAACAAAAGGGATCATAAATTCCAAAATGGTATCGGATGACGGATGAAGTTTTCCAAATTATAATACAAGGCTTTCCCAAAAAAAATTAAAATACAAGGTTCCGCCGTTGTTCCGTCAATCGCCCGGAACTATATTCAACATCGGAACCGATTCTAAGCTAAGCATATGATAGCAAGCGCTCACTAAATGTTCTACAATAAGAAATTTAACGAGTAACCGCACAAATGTTATTACTCCTAAAGTCCCGCAAAAAATAAAGTATATGAAAAGTGGACAATTTTTAAATATCAACCAATGCTTCCGATCTCCCGCTTAATCTTAATTAAAAAATGTGCAAGCAAAATAAAATAAGACATCCCCAATCCGCCGAAAGCAGATCGATGCCCCCAGCATGCAGAGATGAGAACATCAACAAGAACAGAAGAAAAAATATTGTAGACTGGTAACTACACATGGATTGGGGAAAAAAGTTCTCTTCATACCTTCTGACGGGTAAAATGGCAGCCTGCAGAGGACGACAACGACGAGATATATTAGGGTTTAGAGATCCATGATCACAACATCACAAAGCCAAGGTCCTAGCCCTTGGTAGACTGCACCCGGTCCACGATAGATGAAGATGGCACCCTAGTTCTGAAGGACTTGCTTCATCCAATAGGGTTGTGGTGCAGAAGATGCTCTCCAACCATTTGAATTTGCAGTTTTCAACAACTTATTTATATCGACATCCTTTAGAAGAAAATAAGTAATCCTCATCCGTTGTCAGCAAGCCATACCAGACCTAAATCATTCTTCTCTTCTTCTTTTGCGCCTTCTTTTGCACATGTAAAACTTCTAGCTAAATGGTACATTAGTTCTCTAGTGCAAATTATTGGACCGAGACTACACATTATATTTCCCTAGAAATCACAATAGGACATTACTCATGTTGAAGGTAAATGAATTAATAGTGGTCTTCTATATAAAAAACAATCAAATCGTGCAAAGACTTCAATCTAGCATTGAAACAACAATATGAAAACATGACTTGAGAAAGTCCGAACCTTATTAACTTAAACAATCGGATAAATGCAAAAGCATACGGACTATATTCACATAGAGGATAATTTGCAGAGCCAAGATCAACAAAAATAATTGTCTGATGCTTCATCCAAATATGGACTAAACCTTTTTCTTTTTGGCTAATATTAGTCTCCCAAGAGAGTTCAAGAAAAAATGTGTATTGGACAATGCATCGTCCCTTCAACACTTGCAAAGTGCTTGATTTGTACCTTACACAACTTCTGTCCAAATCTGCTAACAAGTAGAATTTGACAATCTTATCACCATAACCCACTCTGATACTCTGAAAATAAAGAGCCAGGACAAAGGAAGGAAACAGTAACTATTTTCACAAGGTGAAGTATGCCTGCCAAGAATCTAAATTGTATGGAAATTATCAATTCACATGTCCATGTTAATATTCCAATATATTGCAGAGGATGAATAGGCATGTCTCCATCAGTCGCTAATATACACTTTCCAAAGATCAAGATGAAAACTATGACACAATTTGTGACCGGATGATACCTTCCACATACCTCAATTCCAAGTAAATAGCAAAAACCTCTATTAAATCAGTCATAGCATCAAACACCGAACTCGACTCGAAAAACTCATGTATGAGAAAACAATGTGGTGACGGATGATAGTGTATTATCATGAAACCATATGTAGCAAAGGTAATTAACGAGAGACAACCATCACGAATCCCTAAAGTAGCAAAGATATACTTGTCATTCCGGACAAGAGGAAGCACCGAAACGTTTCATCCTCCCACAACTATGAAACATAGCAATTCATGATAATTGCAAACACTATAAGCCTAGCAGGTAGCACAGGAGAGAAAAATAACTACAAGAAATGGGCTGAGGAATGTCATAACCTTCTGACGTGGCATTGATGAATTTTGTTGTTCCTACAACCAGAAACAGCCCTGAAGTCCATATGTTCCAGAGTGTAATAATGCATTATCGCCTCTTATTTCACCTGTTCATTAACCAAGATATGATCACTCCATGGAAATTTTCAAAAACTTAGATTTCAATAAAAACATATATTAACTAAGAAACTTAACTTGGGAACATTGCAGTTTAGGGTTCCAACTTTTTCAGGCAAAGACATAACCACTCAACCTAAGAGCTTGAGGCTAGGTTTCAGGAAAAAAAAGAGTGTAACAACAAAAATCTGCTCTAGTGTGGTCTCTACTGAATAATGGTAAGTGAACTCAACTGACCTTCAATTCCTTTATGCATATACCCCTCTAGCAAAGTGGTGATATGTCCACAGGATGAACAGCTGGGACAGCATCCCCGACAGGGCAATAGGCAAATGTGCAGCCATAGGACCATCATGAAATTGCGGCTCCAAGTTTACATGGATCCTTCATGTTCCTTTCATTTCTCCATATTCATCCTCAATCCCACAATCAGGAACCTGGAAGTGTGGACCTATCTCAAAGTAGTTTAGTAGAGGACATCTGTAACACAAGTAACCAACTACAAGGTTGATACAATAGATTTGGAGAACATAACAGATAAAATGTTTAATCTGTGGTATATATATAATGATGTATATAGCTTTTCCTACTGAATTAATGGGTCGGCCACATAAAACATCCAAAGCAAAAGACACATGATTGATTTGCTCTTCATGAACTTCTATGAAAAACACTATCATTATTTCGGGAGGGTCGCTTTGTTTCAAATCGCAAATTCTTATCTAAACAAGCGTTCATATAAAATAGAACGATGACAATGATAGGAAGAAGGGTTCACTGACCTAACCCTGGAAGAAGCTGTCGTCGGCATGGTAGGTGAAGAGGAGGCAGTCGTTGCGACGCAAGTAGGGGCAGGCGAGGATTGTCGTGACCCGCGACTCGAGCTTGAGCAGCGCGTCCCCGACGGCGGAGGAAGACGAAGACGTGGCTGCTGAAGTCCCCCACGCCGAAGTGCTTGGTGAGCCCGTCCACATCCTCGTAGGGTAGCGCGGCCTCTGCGCCGACGACACCGCCGAGACGGTGGCCGATGGTGGGGATCTGGGTCCGTGGATCTGGTGAATGCAGATTCGAGCGCGCGGATGGAGATGGAGGCGGCAGCGAGATGGGGGCGGCGATGGCGGGCGCGACGTCGCGGGTGGTAGGGGCGGAGGGAATGAGAGGGGGGCGGACGTAAGGCGAGATGGAGGTGGCGATGAGATGGGGGCGGCGACGGTCAGGCACTCGGGCGCGGGGAGGCGAGGGCGAAGGGCAGCCCCGAGGACGGGGCCGAAGAAGGCCCACCTGTCGTCGGCGCGCGGGTAATGGTTCTGGCGGCAGAACACCCGTTAGGCGAACCGCGGGGCGAGACGTTGCCCTTACGCGTTTTTTAGGGGTAGAGATTTCGAGTTTACGAGCAAAGTACACAATATTAGCTAAGCACTACACTTAAGTTTAGCTAAGAACTACACTTAAGTTTCTCACGGTGAAACCAAACCATCCGTGTTCAGGGATTGCAAAAGGTTCTCAAATAAATATCAATGCAAAATTATGTATGACGGGCGTATTTTAGCGCGGGCATAGTGAATTAATGATGCAATTGCGTTCCATTTAGTGGGCTATGGCCTGATAGCCATTTCCGGCCCAAAAAGCTCCAACGCACGGAAGCATTCGCAAGCCATCAGGCAGAGCGGAAGCCACCACCAAGGCAGCAACGCCGCCCCGGGCTGTCGTCGTCTCTGCCTCCCCCGAATCGCGTCGGCCCCTCCTCCCCTCGTGTCGCGAAACCCTCGCCATGGCGGAGGCGACCGAGACCGCCGCCCCGACCGCCACGCCCGCCCCACCGCCGCCAGCGCCCGCGCCCGCTCCTGCGCCGGCGACCTCGTCCCCTCCTCCCCCCAAGTCGGGGATCCCGCCGCGGTACGACCTGGACGCCAAGTGGGACGCGTGCCTCGACCTCTCCATCCGCCGCGTCGCCTACTCCTCCCTCGCCGGCGCCTTCACGGGCCTCCTCCTCTTCCGTAAGGAAGCCCCCCCCCCCCCCCCCCCCCCCCCCTATTACCCTCCCTTCCCATTGCCGCTTTGTCTCCTGAGATCTGGCTCCGGACTGCTTGCTTGCTTGCTGTTTTGCCGATGGATTCGTAGTGTCGTCTGCTGGTCTAGGGTTAGCGCGGGGGTGCGCGGTGCTTGCTCTCCGTTTCGTCCAGCGTGCCCCGATGCCGGACGAGTTTAAGTTGGTTAACGCTCCCGCAATTGATGTCGGCGTTCTGCCACACCATGCATGATCTTATTGCTTAGGGTATTGCGGAGCTATTTCTTCGTCCGATCTCCTGTGATTGACATGCCACGTTTCACGGAATTGATGAGTTGTGGAGTTACTTTCAAATGGAATTCGCGCTACTATTTGTAGAGTCATTGAATCAATGGCTGCCCGATGAGAGAGTTAAACTGTACCCCAGGGGGAAGTGAGGATGTCGGAATGTTCTTGTGATGTGCCCTACTGTTGTTGCTTTTTTCTTTGGGAGCGTGCTACCTGTGGCTATGTGCTTATGTTGCTTCTTATATTGATGATGAATATGGCCGCTAGCAAAACATGCGTGCTTATTGTGCTTTGGTATCTGCAGATTGCCGTGCTATTGTGTCCGATGATTTTGCATTTTGCTCAGACACATGTTGTCTTTTAAAATTATAGATCATTAAGAATTGTGCTGCTACTGCTTAGCTCTCGGGGACATGGATGATTAGGGTAATAATTATAATTATTTTGGTCATGCCTAGTGCCAAGCAGTGCTTGGGACAGCTCTGTTGCGACTTTGTTTTTGTTAATATGTGTTGCGATTTGCTGAATTTTTTGGTAAATAGCTTCATAGTTTGCTACACAGCATAGAACAGTAGCAGCAGGAAGGCCTTTTTTACTCCCAAGCAACTTGGGCGGGCTAGTTTGCTAGTTACTCATACAATGAATGTTTAATTTTGTTTGCACAGCCTGTTTGCTTTTAAATTGCCATCCATTCACCTCTGTTTCTAATGGCGTGGCCAATTGATTATAGCATGTAACATATGTACTACTATTTTGGGTGATCCTTGATGCAAAGCCATCTGAGTTCATTAGCTGATTATAAACCAGTTTCCTGCCTTTTATGATTATTCCGCAGCTTTGTTAGTTAAATTTGGACTTGATTTCTTTCCGCAAGTCATCTTCTTAGAAACTGTATTTTTCTCACTGTTTACTGCCTTTTGCTTCTGAAGTGAGCTTGTATATTTTATCGTGTATTTTTATTTCTGAAACACTTTCTTGTTACCTGCAGTGAGCTTGCTTTTTAAACAACCTTTTTTTTGTTGCTCGTGTACTTTAGTCCGTGAGTTTTTTTAGCAAGCAATATCAAGTTTTTAGATGTTCACTAAACTTCCAAATTAGTCTTGGACCTAGACTCTTATCACATTTTGAACCATATATCCATAGTGAAGGTACTAATTGCAGGATAACAAAGTTTACATGCTTGAAGCATTGAGTATTGGATTACACCTGTTTACATGTTGAGTTTTGCTGTTTTGTACAGGTAGCCCTACTACTCGCTGGGCGTCGGTTGCCCTTGGAGCTGGTGTGGGGATAGGAGCTGCATACACTGAATGCTCATACTTATTCAACGGCGCTCCTCCAAAGTGGTCACCCAAAGTATGAACTATTCTTTCTTCCTTCTGCCCACTCTGTAGTAACACTGCTATCTCCTTTTCACTACTCGTTGGTTGATATATCTGCTAACTGTATGTACCTGTGTGTCATTATCTGTTATGCTAAAGTTACTAGCTCTATTGTTATGAACATCGTGTAGAGATTTTGATAATTCACATGCTCCATACATCCATAGTAACATGCTAAAGTTACTCCTATGGGTAATATGATTAATCTCACATGATCTAAGACTGCCATGACTGCTGCATTCATCTTTCAATATTTGGACTTTATCTAGGTAGTATTATTTTGTTGTTTTGCCCTCTCAAAGAGAACTCTCTTCTGAGTACGACTCTCAGTGCATGATAATTTATTTATTGATGCTTTCTTGTAATTGCCTTGCTTTCACGTTGATTGTAATCTTCGGTGAAACAACATTGCTATCCCTGGGTTAAAGAACTGCTTCCCTAGTTCAGATGGTATTCTGGATAATGTGTTATTGCGCTGGGTGAACCTGTCGTTTAAAACCCCACCAGAAGGAGCCCTGATGATTATATTATGAACTTGTTACTTGTGTAGAATGCAGTGCAGTGAACACTTGTTTCTTGTGAACTAATTGTTGGTTTTAGAGACTTAGTGTTTTATTTTCTTAAATCAGGGGGAAGACAAGTAATCGCCGCCCATCGGATGGGTCCATCTCGGTGGAGTTTTGGAGTGTTCTTGAAGTGATTGTTTCATGTCTGGTATCAGGCTTCCTCTGGCCATAGTATGTCATTAAAGTTAGATGCGACCCACTTCTGAGTTTTGTTTACACTTTTGTGCAAACCTATGCCAGTTGTGGTCTGATGACCCACGGGATGCGCACTGCAAGAGCTTTGTAAACTTTTCTTGAAATGACGGCTTGGGCCTTGGTGACCAGGAATAAGTTTTCGTCATGTGAACTAGTTCGCACCATGCATGCGTGTTACATTGGTATACTTGACTCACTGTTACTCAACCCGTTTACAATAGCAGTTGACTCAATTTATCACTATTTGGATTTATCCTTTTGTTTCTCCACAATGCCTTTTACTATCATTGTTTTCCTGCAATTACATATATATTGAGTATTAGTTGTTTCTCATGAAACATTATGAAAACTCGGTGAGGAAGAAACACGTCTTGTTGTAAGGATGCTAGCAGGCATCATGTTCAAAGAGCATTGTTTGCACCTGTCCACAGGAATCCAGCACAATGCACAGGTTTTCGATTAGTGAAAACAAATCTTGATAAAGGAGGGGCAGCAAGCATGTGGCCGTTACGTCCCTCGCAACTCCCGACGTCCACATATGGCACCGCCCCTTTTGGCGGTTCGAACTCCGATGCCAACAACTGCTGCTGCTCCGCTCCGTGCGTGCACCAAAAGCCCAAGGAACCTTGTCCGTCCACGCCTCCACCACGGACGGTTACCACCCGGCACTGACCCGCCCCGCCACCAACACCATACGAAAAAAAAAAACAAAGCACTGACCAAAAATGGCAGCGGCAAGGCCGGCGCCACACCCGCACGCTCGCCTCCCCCATTTCGCCGCTGCTCTTCCTCTGCCCTCCTCCCTCATCTCGCGCAGCGCGCGAGCGCCTCCGCCACCCCTGTTGCTCCCCCCGTGTCTCGTCCCCGCGCCGCCACCAGCAACTCCTCACCGCGCGTTCTAAGAGGCCGGCGCCGCCATGTCGCGCTAGCCGCGTTCTGATTCGCCCCCTCCCGGTGCATTGACGACGGTCTTCCGGCGGGCGGCGGGCCGGCCGGCGAGCACCCGTCCTTTCCTTTCCATGGGCAAGGGCTCGGCGGAGCCCGAAGCCGCCGTGCTGCTGCTTCACGGCGACCTGGACATCAGCATCGTCGAGGCCAAATGCCTCCCCAACATGGACATCATGTCGGAGCGCATGCGCCGGTGCTTCAGCTCCTGCTCCTGCGGCGGCGGCGCGGGGGCGTGCGGGGACCGCCCCGCCGCTCCTCCCGACGGCCCCCGCCGCGGCGGCGGCGGCATGTCGGTGAAGAAGAAGAAGAACAACAAGATCATCACCAGCGACCCCTACGTGTCCGTCTGCCTCGCCGGCGCCACCGTCGCGCAGACCCGCGTGATCCCCAACTCGGAGAACCCCCGGTGGGAGGAGCACTTCCGCGTCGAGGTCGCGCACGCCGCCGCCCGCGTCGAGTTCCACGTCAAGGACAACGACGTCTTCGGCGCGCAGCTCATCGGCGTCGCCTCCGTGCCCGTCGGCAAGATCGCCGCCGGCGCGCTCGCCAGCGGCTGGTTCCCCGTCGAGGGGGGCCACTGCAGCAACTCCACGTCGAGACCGGCGCCCGAGCTGCAGCTCTCCATCCGGTACGAGCCGATCGAGGGCAACCCGCTGTACAAGGACGGGGTGGGCGCCGGGCCTCGGTACTCCGGCGTGCCCAACGCCTACTTCCCTCTCCGGCGAGGAGGCCGTGTCATTCTCTACCAGGATGCCCATGTCGCCGACGGCAATCTGCCCGAGATTGAGATGGATGGTGGCAGGGTCTATGAGCACGGCAAGTGTTGGGAGGACATTTGCCACGCCGTCATCCAGGCTCACCATCTGGTTTACATGGTCGGCTGGTCCATTTACCACCCTGTCAAGCTTGTGAGGGAGCCTACCAAGCCATTGCCCGGTGGAACGCCGGCGACGCTCGGGGAGCTCCTCAAGATGAAGGTTCGTGAGGGAGTACGTGTTGTGGTGTTGCTCTGGGATGACAAGACCTCGCACGACAAATTCCTTTTGAAAACGGTACGATTTATTTACTTCCAACGCATATTTGCTCTCTAGAAAGGTTGCATTGCATCCGTATGTTGTAGAAGTACTCGCAATTCTATCCTTCTCAATTAATTTTAGATTATCCTGTACAATTTTCATCTGTTAGGGAAAAAAAAGACCTTCGTTGAAGAATAGTCTGATAGAAATAGTTTAGGTTGAATGCAGGATGGTGTCATGCATACACACGATGAGGAAACGAAAAGGTTTTTCAGGCATTCAGGAGTACACTGTGTGCTGGTTCCTCGGTATGCCAGCACAAAACTTAGCATTTTCAAGCAGCAGGTGAGGGTTCCTACCCAGTGTAGTGCTAAAATTAACTGTCTTGTTAATGCACATATCTGCCTGCAATTTTCTCTCCATCTGCATGCCTCACAGATTTCTATAGTAAAATTGTTACTTCCAGCAACATTTCTGTAAAGTTCATGCACTGGATGATATATGATTACTGGTAAATTGTTAGGACAGTTTTCAACATAATGGGAAAGGCTAACAGGCTTAGTAAATAGGGTGTGGACATTTTGCTAAAAAAAAAATAGAGTGTGGACATGGTGTGGATTTAAAAGCGTTAGATATTAGCAGGCTATCATGCTGCAATTTAATATCGGTATGCGCATATTCTCAATTATATTCCTTTTTGCAAGGAATCTCAAGGAACTTTCTTGATTTCCAAAAAGAGAGTATACACACAACAAACTAACCCCCAATATTTACTGTATACGATTGGAAATCATTCTGTTTGCATGCTAATGTTGAGTTCTTTTTCCTCCAGGTTGTTGGAACTTTATTTACACATCATCAGAAATGTGTCATTGTTGACTCACAAGCTACTGGAAACAATCGCAAAATAACTGCTTTCATTGGTGGTCTTGACTTGTGTGATGGCAGATATGATACACCTGAACATAGGCTTTTCAAAAACCTTGATACCATTTTCAAGAAGGACTTTCATAATCCTACTTTTCCAGTAAGTTCATCTGATCATAATTCTTTTGGTTAGTGTTACCAACTAAAAATCTACATCAGTGCATCCTTTTCTGGTTTGCAGGTAAATTCCTATGGGCCAAGACAACCATGGCATGATCTTCATTGCAAAGTTGAGGGTCCTGCTGCCTATGATATACTGACAAACTTTGAACAGCGATGGAGGAAAGCTACAAAATGGAAAGTTAACCTAAAGAAAGTTGCAAGTTGGCGTTATGACACACTGATTAAACTTAACCGGATGTCATGGATTGTTTCACCAGCTACAGGAGAAGCAAATGCGCATGTTTGTGACGAACAGGACCCAGAAAACTGGCATGTACAGGTGTCGCTTGGTTTTTTATCTCAAACAATTCAGTAATGTCATGGATTGTACTATTTTTGCTTATTTTGGTGTTTGGCTAGGTTTTCAGGTCAATTGATTCAGGATCCATAAAGGGATTTCCTAAGCTTGTTCAGGAGGCAGAGTCGCAGGTTAGGCTATCTGCCTTTTCATAAGTGTGCATAATGCAACCATCAAAATTAATGTCCATCAAAATTATTTCTTTGGGTATCTTTTCCTACTAAGTAGCTCTTACCTTATTTCTTCTGCAGAATCTGGTTTGTGCAAAGAATTTGAAGATTGACAGGAGTATACATAGTGCTTATGTGAAAGCCATCAGGTCTGCACAGCGGTTTATATACATTGAGAACCAGTATTTCATCGGGTCTTCATTCTGCTGGCCTTCATGTAAAAATGCAGGTTGCCCCCCAGCTTGTTTCAATCTAGTAGCAATAAGCGAAGCTAATAACTTGTTATTTGCATTTTTTTTTCTTTACAACCAGTAATTACTTACATATTTTGGTTTCACATTCAGACATTGCTTTGAATAGTTTCATCCATACCAACATAATAGATAGTTAGATGCCCAAATATTAATGGAAATCTCTAATGGGATCAGGTGCGGATAATTTAATACCCATCGAGCTGGCCTTGAAGGTCGCAGGCAAGATCAAGGCAAAGGAGCGATTTGCAGTGTACATTGTCATACCGATGTGGCCTGAAGGTATCCCAACCACGGCTGCCATGCAGCAAATCCTCTTTTGGCAGGTTTGCTCCCCATCACATTTCACTGCATTATGAACTGAAATTAGACTCTGGAATAGACAACCACAAGTCCACAACTCATAGATGGTTTAAGGTAATCATCTTCTAATATGATTTTGGTTTGAAGGGGCAAACCATGTCCATGATGTACAAGATTGTCGCGGACACTCTTCAGAGCCAGGGTCTCCTTGACGCCCATCCGCAAGACTACCTGAATTTCTACTGCCTCGGCAAACGTGAGCTCGCCGATGGTGACATCTTGTCTCCGAAGACCTTATGCAGCGACACCTCTCCTCTGGTACGACGCATCAAAGCTACTATCCACTAGCACCATGCATTTTTTTCTACTTGTGCAGAAACAGCAAACGTGCATTGGAATTGGCAGTGACTGATCACAAACAGAGTATGACGTTATGTTTCTTCTGTTGCTGTGTAAAAACCTCCAGCACGTGGCTCAGAAATTCCGGAGGTTCATGATCTACGTGCACTCCAAAGGGATGGTGGTGGACGACGAGTACGTCATCATCGGATCGGCCAACATAAACCAGAGGTCCATGGAGGGCTCCAGGGACACGGAGATCGCCATGGGCGCGTACCAGCCGCACTACAAGTGGGCTGGAAACACGAGCCCTCCTCGCGGCCAGGTAACCGGCCGGCCTGATGATGATCACCGACGACGAGTGCCGGCGCGTGATAGTAATGGAGTAGCTAGTGATGACATCGATGTGTGTGCGTGTGGTCGCCCGCATGCAGGTGTACGGGTACAGGATGTCGCTGTGGGCGGAGCACCTGGGCACGGTGGAGGAGTGCTTCCGGCGGCCGGAGACGGTGGAGTGCGTGCGGCGGGTGAAGGAGATGGCGGAGGCGAACTGGCACAGGTACGTGTCGCCGGAGATGGAGGAGGAGACGAGGGGCGGCCACCTGCTGAGGTACCCTGTCCAGGTAGGGAAGGACGGGCAGGTGGGGCCGTTGCCCGGGCACGAGTGCTTCCCGGACGTCGGCGGCAAGGTCCTCGGCACGCAGTCGTCGCTGCCCAATGCCCTCACCACGTAGCCTAGTACATGGCTTTTTTTTTTGTGTGCCAAATGTTTTTAGGAGATTTTATCGATCTGTTTGTGACTTGCAAAACGCTGAGCACGCATGTCGCATGCTGGCTCTTGCAAAACAGGGGGATTACTGTTATCCTGACGATAGATGTCTCACTCACACCACTGCAGTAGTCGTCCTCAGATTGGCTCTGAACTTTGAAGAACAGCAGGTGCTGTCTGAGTTGCCGAGCACGGGCACGAAACTCAGTCTGAATACATAATCTGAAAGTGACATAACGTCCACTGAATGCTGTCGATCTCGCCATGAAATTGCAAGAAAAAAAACAACCAACTACGTACAGTAAAATTCAAGAACAGCATCTTTGATTCATACAACACTCTCGTGTTACATTACATCTGATGTGAAAAGGAAAAGAAAAGTGTAGTGCAACAACATTCAGCACAAAGAACCAATCGAGTTCTAGGATTCTAGCACTGTCATCAATACATGAGACACGGAAGCTGGAAAGGATATACTTCAAAAAAGCTCTGCTGCATCATCCAGTGGCTCTGCTGCTGTTGCCTCCGCATCATCCGGTCACTCTCCTGTAGTTGGCATGCCAATGCCATAGCCGCTGCATAAGGTGTCTCAGGATCAGTACGGGCGAACTCGGACATGGGATCCGCCTCGGTCGCGTGTGGCTGCTGCATCTGCAAGCTCTGCTCCTGCTGCAGGCTATCCCACTCCAAGGCATCGAAGATGTCGTCCGGTGATGTAAACGTCGCTGGCAATGGCATGCCGCTAGCCTCGCCGGACGTCGTCATCTCCGGGGCGAGCAAGTAATCCTCCACCGTGATATCCTCGGACACCAGGGGCGCTACCTTGTCAGACCCGTCCTCTTGCTCTGCCTTGCCGCTTTGCTCCGCCTCCTCGCCCCCCGACATCTCCATCCCACCGATCCACTCCTCGACGTTGAGTTGAGCCACGTCCAACGGCAGCAGACCATACGAGGTCTCGACGAACTCGCCGTCCTGCGTGCTGGGAATTGGATGCTCCTCCTCCCCGCCTCTGATGAGGTCCACTTGGGCCGCCGTGGACGGCATGGCATAGTCGTTGTTGGTGAAGAAGGCGTCCTGCTGCCCGTGGAACAACTTGGGCGGCCGTGCCTCGGGGTGTTCACCGCCGGACTTCTTGCGCTTGGCTGTCTTGGACGCGGAGGACGTCGGCTTCGGCTTCGGCTTCACTTGCGCACGTGGCGACCGGTAAACCTTGCACAGGACGTAATCGCCGCCGCCGGTGGCGGCGTCGTCGTACTCCATCATGCACCACCCGAGCCGGCTGAAGGATCGGCCGTCCTTGCGGCCGTAGGACAGGTTGCAGACCGTGCCGCCGCCGTCGACGTCCTTGGCGCTGCCCTCCGAGTGCCAGCACGTGTCGCTGGCGTCGACGGCGCGCTGCCTGTGCCCGCCGGGCCTGCCGTGGGTGCTCTTGTACTTCTTGACGCAGTAGAAGTACCATACACTTGTTCCTGGAGCAGGCTCAAGGTCGGCGACGAGGTCCTCGGGGGCGGCGGAGCAGACGTCGACGTGGTGGACGAAGTGGACGGTGGCGCCGGCGCGGAGACTGTGCAGGAGGGCGATGGACGCGACGTCGCCGGTGTCCTCGGCAGCCATGATCGAAGTCGAGCTGCTTCACGGCGGCGAGACGAAGAGGGGCGATCGGATCGTGGATGAAAGTCAGGTGGTTCTTGGAGACAGGATGGAGGAGGGGTGGATCGTAGGTGCAGGCAGGTTATGCACGGTGGTGCCTTAGAGCAACTCCAAGAGCCTCACTAAATATCACTACCAAAATACTAATTTGGGTAGTATGTAAAATGAAATAAGTAGTAAAAAGTTGATGAAATCCAATGATCAGCCTAAAATCAACTCTCCATACGCTTCCACCGCTAGTGGGTCCCGCCTGCCATACTCATGTACAAGGGGGGGATAGCTAGCGGGAATGGCTAGCCAAAGATGGCCAGTGAAGCCCCGGTTTAGCTAGTGGAGAATAGGCAGAGACAGTTTAATGCTATGCTTTGGATTGAATTTTTGGCCAGACTTTCTACTTTTTAAATAAGAGCAAAATAATGAATACTCTTGGAGTTGCTTCTTATGAAGACATGGAGACCTGCTTGGGTGTCGCGTCAATCTGAATCCACCCGCCAACGACGGCAATGCACGGACACAGAACACGACTCCGCTATGGAATGGGGAAGTTTTTGGCATCGACCGGTGGAACTTTTGCGATTTTCCCGGAGCGTACCCAACGATGGCATCCGACTGCATACATCGTCCGGGAAACACGCCATGATGTGCATGCAGTTGCGTTGTGCCGCAAGAACTCCCGTCTCCGCTGGACGACGACGTTGCTCGCTCGCCGGAGCGCCGCCACGTTCGGATCCAGAAAATATTTGCTGCTGGGAAGAACTTCTCCGAACAATTGAATTAGGAACTCCCCGTTGTACTAATGTGTTAACTATCAGATAGAATTGGCAAATGCAACCTTGTAGCTAACCTTTCAGTTGGAACACCCTCGTTTCGTTCTGAGCTTGGCAATTGGCATGGTGTCAGAGATCTCCCTAGCTCGTAGCTTTGGATCTGTCTAGATTCGAGAAGCAAGAAAAGCAGGGGTTACTGGCAATGGGCCAATGGCTCGACCAATCGCCTCGCCCTGTCGTTCAAATGCGGAACACAAGCAGACAGAGGCAGTGATTGGCGCAAGAGTCTTTTAAATTGTGCATTATATTTTCTTTGTGTCATGGTAATGGTTGCTACTAACCTGCAGGCTTCTCTACAATTCATGGCATAGATGCACATGAGTATAGTCTCATAAAAAGTTTGTTTGACTTGTAGGTGTCAGCCTTAAAAAAAATGTGAGTCCGGCCAGGGGGGGAGGTGGGAGGATGTTTGACCCGCTCGCGTCTCGCGAGCCGGGCGACCGGCGGGCGGCCGCACACCGTGACCCGCCGCCGGCATCCCCCCGCCCACCACAGCATCGCCGCCGCCATCCGCCCGGCCACCCCCCCCTCCCCCGCCGGCCGCCCACTCAACCCCCCGCCCGCCCGCCACCGCGGCTTGCCGCGCACGGCTCGGAGCCCCCTCGCCGCGCGACGACGCCGCCACCTTCCCGACGCCCGGAGCCGCCCGTCAAGCCGGGGGTCACCACGCAGAATCAACTCCTCGCCGACTTCCACTCCGCTGCCTCTCCAGGTTCTGTCATTCCCGCTGATCCCCTTCGCCGTGTGTTCATCTTCATCTCCCCCCCATCTCGCGCTGTCCGTTTCAATGCCTCCTACATCTCCTCGATGCTTACGTTTCTGCTCACCGGGTCGCCGGAGCGGATGAGCGCCCGCCGTGTCTGTCGTTTTGTCTTCCAATCTGAGGTCGCTAATCGGAATGTGGCGAATGCGCTCCTCGTCCGCGGGTCTCTCACCTTCGGCGGTGCTGTGTTCCTGCTCCATTCCTCCGTGGAGGCTGCCATGGCAACCGCGCTATCTCTGCCGGAGGAGGACGCCCCATTAACTCCCCACCGGCCGCGGGCCACATCGCGCCCGTCGCCGTACGACGGGGTTAATGGTTGGCGCCGGGCTCAAGGTGGGTCTTCAACTCGGGGCGTACCCCCCCGTGCGTCGGCCGTATCCCTCGAATTCCCGCGCCAAATCTCCCCCCCCCCCCCCCGCCCCTACCCCGGCGCCGACACGTCGGCTGGCCAGCCCGCCCGCACTCCCCGGGAACCGGCAACGGGCTTTACTCCACCCCCCCACCTGCGCACACGCCCTACCTCGCCGCGGTGCTTAAACCCGCTGCCTCCCTGCCTCCGACCGCCCGCAAAACCCTTCCGCCCCTCCCCGCTTCTGGGTGCTTCCGGTGCCTCTCGCCGAACCACAACGTCAAGGGGCCCGTCGCGACCCCGTCCGCCGGCCGCCGCCGGCCGTGGGGAGCGGCCACCGCCAACACCGGTGCAAGATGCCGCTCAACCGCGTCCTCACCCCGTGGCCACGCCGGGGGGCTCCGTCCACCCCCCCCTCGCCGGCCCGTTTCTCCATCCTCGCCCCGCTCCGCCTCGGCTCCGCCGCGCTCATCTCCGTCGCCGCCTCCACGCTCCCCCCTCGTCAACGCCGTTTCGCCTCCCCTCGCTCCCGGTCTCGGAGGCCCTCCACCTCGGCACCGGGTTCGTTGTCCGCGCCCCGTGCGGGGTCGCGACGCCGAAAGGGCCTCCGCCGGGGTCGGTCGTCCTCCCGCGCTCGGTGGACGTTCGGCCGTGTCGGCGTTCGAGCTCCGTCCGGACCCCCGTCGCCGGCGTCCTCCTCGCCGGGCGGGCGCCGCCTCCTCCGTCTCCCTCGCTCCGGCCCGCTCCTCCCCGCGACCGGCGGCTCCTCGCCCGGCGGCATGAGCCGGGACGAGCCCCTGCCGCCCGACTACACCGGCGACGACTCCGAGGAGGAGAGCGTGGAGAGCGACGACATCGTCGACGTCGCCGACCCCATCCCCCACTTCCTCACGGTGTGGGCGCCGCAGGGGAACTGGGCGGAGGCGGCTCTCTACGCCTTCGCCTACGTCACCCCACCCGACGCGGCTGCCAACCCGGCTCCGGTTATCTGGACGACCCTGCACTCCGTCATGCTTTTCATCGTTTCCTCCCAGGTGGCTATGCTCCCATCCTCTCGTGGTGCCATGCTCCTGCGGTTTTCCTCCAGGGCCGAGCGCGATCTCGCGGTCGACCATGGGCCCATCTTCCATGGGGGGCTTGTGGTGGACCTGGAGCGTCCCGAGGCGGCCGAGAACCGCTTCTTCACCGGCCCTGGCTGGCGCGTCTTCCTCTCGGCTGCAGACTTCCCCCTCGAGCACTGGTACCCGGCGAACATCCGCTGCATCTTCGCGGCCGTGGGGCACGTCGCCGAGATCGACCCGCTCTGCATGCTCGGCCACGACTTCAGCTCCCTCCGCATCGTCCTCGAGCTCACCGACCCCACCCGGGTCCCGCGCGAGCTGCACGTCGTCGCCGCTGACGGCGAGGGGTGCATCACCAAGCTGACCCCCTCTTCGTCTGGCAACGCTCTGAGGTGCTCGAAGCTCACGGCGTTCCAATCCCCTTCTTTGGGCCTCCACCGCCTCCCCCACCTGCTGCTCTCCCACCGCCTCCGCCTTTCTTCGGCCGGCTCCGCCGGCCCCGCCTCAGGGGCCCAACAACTTTGGGCCGCACCAGCGGCGAGCGACAACGGCCCAACAACTTTGGCCCGCATGGGCACCAATTCCCCTTCTCGCCGACTGCGCCGGGCTTCATCACCTTCTACTACGGGTCGATTCGCGGCTCCCTACTCGTGCCGCTTCCACCGCTCCCGATCTGCATCTCCACTCTCCTCGACGCCGTCGATGCGCCGCCTCCCCCCCCCCCCCCCCCCCGCCCTCGCCGGGAGCCGGCCCTCGGATCGGGGAGGGGGGCGATGTGAGTATCGCCTCCCGCGGGGCCGCCGCCCCCCGGCGGGAGAGCTCCCGTCTCGCCGCCAAGGAAGGGGCCACGTTCGTCTCCGTCGCCGACAAAGCGATGCAGCTGGAGGCCCTCAAGAACGCGCTTGAGTCCAGAAAGCAGGGGTCCTCACCAAGAGGAAGCCGCTCGCGGGCGCCACTCTCCGCAAGCTTGTCTCCGCGGCCGGATTGGGCTGCGCGGCGGAGTCCAGCATCGCGACGGTGACTGCCAGGAAGGAATGAAGAAGTGGTCCCTGGAGCTCGACGACTGGGGTGGCTGTGTTGCTTTGATCTACTCTGTTAGCAACCATGCGCGTCGCTGCTCCCCCGCACCCCATGCCATGTCTGTGCTCGTTGTCTTAGTCCTTAAACCGTTGTGTTGTTGTACCAGCTTCAGTCTCTGTTCTAGCTTCTGTTCCAGTTTGTCCCTAGTCGGGTGGCTTCGCCACCCCTGTTGTACCTTGGTGCTCTCCCTCTTTAATGGATAGCAGATGTCGTGTGTTCAATTTCGTCTCCTGGAACGTTCGCGGTCTCAACGACTGTGCGAAATGCCCCTCCATCCGCGAAGTGCTCACCTCGAGCAACGCTCATCTTGTCGCTCTCCAGGAAACGAAGCTGGCGCGATGTGCTTCTCTGAAAGCCAAATCCTTCCTCCCATATCATCTTGACGCCTTCGCCTGTGTGGACGCTGATGGCAGCCGAGGCGGCATCCTCACCGCCTGGCACCCGCAGCTGTTCACCCTCGAGTGCGTGCGCAGGGAACGCTTCTCCCTCACCGTCATCCTCTCCTCTGCGCTCTCCGACCTACGCCTCTCCATCACCAACGTCTATGGGCCTGCCGACCACGCGGACAGCCCTGCGTTCCTGGATGACCTGCGGGCGCTCGCCATGGAGATCTCAGGCGCCTGGATCCTCCTGGGGGACTTCAACCTCATACGCAGTGCGACGGATAAGAAAAATGGCAATGTCAATCAGCCGCTTTGTGCTCTCTTCAACTCCACCCTGGACACCCTCGCGCTCCTAGAAATCCCTCTTCTCGATCGCAAATTCACCTGGTCGAACCGTAGAACGAATCCCACCCTTGAGCGCATAGATCGCGTCTTCTTCAACCTCGATGCGAACGAGCTGTTCCCCAACTCCTCCATCTCCTCACAAGTCCGCCAGATCTCCGATCACACCCCCCTGCTGCTCCAACTCTCCTCCACGATCCCTAAAGCATCCACCTTCCGTTTCGAAAACTCCTGGCTGCTCCATGATGATTTCCTGCCGTGTGTGCTCCCGGCTTGGCACGCGGCACCCGCGGGCGGCGGTGCGGTCGGCTCGCTGGCGGCGGGGCTTAAAGCTGTGCGTCGCGAAGCCAAGGTATGGGCGCGGCGTAAACGCTCCCCACCCTGCCTCCACCATAACTGCAAATTTCTCATCTGCTTGCTTGACGTGTACGAGGAAGATCGTTTATTGTCGCAGGGCGAGCTCCATCTGCGGGAACTGTGTCGCGAGCGCCTCAACCTCGCTCTGCGTGAACGGGTCTCGTACTGGAAACAGCGCGGCAAAGTTCGCGCCATCAAGGAAGGAGACAGCAACACCAGGTTCTTCTTCGCCTCGGCGTGCCGCCGCTTGCGCCGCAACCAGATCCGTGCTGTCGAGGTCGACGGGCAGCTGGTGACGTCGCATGACGCCAAAACAACGGCTCTCACTTCCCACTACACGCGCGCCATGGGTGATCCCGGGGGCGCCGTCTGGCTTTTCGACATCTCCGAGCTGTACGGCGCGTGCGTTAGGGCGGACGCAGAGCCCCTGGTTGCCCCCTTCACCACCCAGGAAGCCCTTGCCGCTGTGCGCGCCATGAACGCGGCGAGCGCGCCTGGCCCGGACGGGTTCGGCCCCAGCTTCTACAAAGCGGCCTGGGACACGGTGGTGTCGCGGCTCCAACCTTTCCTGGATGAGCTGCACCAAGGCAGGGCGGACCTCGAGCGAATCAACCGCTCCTACCTCGTCCTCCTGCCAAAATCTGCCGGCGCGGTGTCCATCGGCGCGTTCCGGCCGATCTGCCTGCAAAACTGTGATATCAATATTGTGTCGAAGCTCTTGATGACGCGTCTGCAACGCCAACTGCCGGCGCTGATCGACACTAACCAAACCGGTTTCCTGCAGGGGAGGTGCATCTCTGAAACATTCATTCACGCCCTGGAAATCATCCAATGCAGCCAGAAGCGCAAGGCACCCGCGTTCGTCATCAAGCTCGACTTCGCCAAGGCCTTTGACACCGTGAACTGGTGCAGTTTGCAGGCTATCCTCTGCGCCCGCGGCTTCCCACCTCAGTGGTGCGCCTGGATCCACGAGCTGCTGAGCACCTCCAAGACGGCGATCCTGGTGAATGGACGCCTAGGGCCATGGTTCCCGTGTCGCCGGGGGCTGCGGCAGGGCGACCCGCTCTCACCATACCTCTTCCTCCTCGTCGCCGACGTGCTGCCACGCCTAATTCAAGCCGACGGTGGGGTACTCCACCCGCTGACGCCCGATGCCCCGTGTCCCGTTCTGCAGTACGCAGACGACACCCTCGTCGTCACGAAAGCGGACTCCGGGTCGATTGAGCGTCTGAAGCGCATCCTCGACTCCTTCGCCATGGCGACCGGGCTCAAGATCAACTTCGGTAAAAGCTCCGTCGTCCCCCTCCATACCGACCCGCACATCCTTGCGCACTGTCTGGACATCCTCGGGTGCAAACAGGAGGCGTTCCCCCAGAATTACCTTGGCCTCCCCTTGTCGCCGGACAAAGTGAGAATCGCTGCCCTCCTACCCTCCACCGGGCGGGCCGATAAATACCTCGCCGGGTGGAAGGCAGCGCTCCTCAACACGATGGGGCGGGCCGTGCTCGCCGACTCCATCCTGGGCAACCTCCTCATCTATGCCATGTGCGCGACGGAGCTGCCGAAAGGGGCGCTGGACCGCCTCGACGCCAAGCGCCGCGCGTTCCTGTGGACTGGCTCTGACAAGGCCAGCGGCGTGCGATGCCTCGTCGCCTGGGATCATGTGTGCAAGCCGCGCGAGAGCGGCGGCCTGGGCCTGAAGAATCTGGGCGTCCAGAACCAATGCCTGCTGTTGAAGCTCCTACACCGCTTATTCCACCCCGCCGACTCCGCCTGGGCGCGCTGGGCGCGCCACCAAATCGACCTGGTCACCCTCCACGGCGACGTCGACGGTAGCCACTGGGCCTCCCTGCGGTGGCTCCTCCCCACCTACCGCGCCATAACCACGGTGTGCGTCCGCGACGGAGCCAGCACCTCCTTCTGGGAGGAGTCGTGGCTCCCCGACGGCCCCCTCGCCGAGCTCCTCCCTGCCCTCTACAGTCACGACGTCCGCCCCGAGCTGTCCGTGCGCTCCGTGCTGCAAGACGGCATCGACATCCACCTGCAGCCCCGGCTGACGCGCGCTGGCGCCGCTGAACGGGGCAAACTCGACGAGCTGCTCAGCAACACGACCCTCTCCGACGGAGACGACATCCGCCTCTCTCCGCTCGTGAACGCCAAGGGACAACTCAAGACGGCCCGGCTCTACCGGGCGCTCATGTCCGCCACCTCGCTGGCTCACTGCCCCTTCGCGCGGTTCGTATGGAAAAACCGCACGCCTCCTCGGGTCCAATTCTTTACCTGGCTCCTGGTGCAGAACAAAATCCAGAGCCGGCACAATCTGCAACGGAAGCGCGTCATTGCCCAGGCAGATTGCGAGCTGTGCCGCCACGACGGTGAGACCGCTGATCACATCATGTTTGGCTGCCCCACGGCTGTTGCGTTCTGGGAGCGGCTGGGTGTGGCACCAGCGTCTGTCTTCTCTGCTTCGGTGCTCGAGCTCTGGAACATGCCCCTGCCACCACTGATCCCACAGCGCCACCGCGCAGTCTTCCTCATGCTTTGTTGCTGGAACCTTTGGAAACACCGGAACGCTGTTGTCTTCGATGCCCAGCGCCTGTGCCTTCGCCGGCTACTGAGGACATGCGCTGAGGACGCCCGGCTATGGGCACACAGACTACCCGCCGACGACGCCTCTATCCCCGAGTCCTGGTGTTCTATCTCAGTCTCAGGTGGGGGAACCTCCCCCCCCCCCCCCCCCGTTGTTTGTCAAAAAAAAGTCCCTCTAGAATCTGTACAAATATGTTGCAGACTTGCAGTTGTGTGGAAATTGAAGATTCCGTTCGAAGTACTAAAAAAAGGCATAAAAATATTTCCGTTGCCGGGACTTGAACCCGGGTCTCTCGGGTGAGAGCCGAGTATCCTAACCACCTAGACTACAACGGATTCTGACGACTTCTTGAATAATTATGTTTTTGTCGTCGTCTATCAGCAGAAAGTGTGTACTATTAGCAATTTAGCATGTTTTAGTGTGGAGAGTGCTCTAGAATGGCGAAGAGAAAATGGTGTTCACAGCAAAGCGAAGGCAAGAACTTTGATTCATATTGAAGAACAGCACCAGAACCTATCCAGAGTTTCAGACTGCATTAAGTATATGGCACCGTCATTCATCCTATGATGGTCCTTCACGGTAGTTGATCCATCAAGAATGCCAATGTCACCCATCCTATTTATTTCAGCAATTTACTTCAGTCGGGTAACGTATGCCAGCGTGATCGATGATTTACACTCAGCATGACAGTTGTTGTTGCAACAACAATGCCTTCGGCCTTCACGGTAGTTGAAATCTCCATTAAGGAAAACAGTTTTTAGGAAAACATACCGTTTTTATCTGCAGTAATTTAGGAAAACAGTTTGGTGAAAAAGAGAACCTGGATAGTCGGATACGAAATTCACACTCAACAAGCATGTTGTCATCTCACCATGAAATTACAAGAAAAGAACAACTAGTTATTATATATAAAATTCAAGAACATCATCATTAATTTGATTCATACAACACCCTTGTTTACACCTTTATATGCAACAAAAAAAAAAGAGTTTGTGCGCAGCTTAATCAACATTCAGCACAAAGGACCGATCGATCGAGCTCTAGGCTTTCTAGCCCGGCCTGTCAACACATGAGACACGGAATCTGGAAATGATATGCTTGAAGAAAGTTCTGCACCATCCAGTCGCTCTCTTCTAGTTGGCATACCAATAATGCCATGGCCGCTGCACGCGGTGACGCGGCCAAGGGATCCGGCTCGGCCGCGTGTGCCTGCTGCATCTGCAATTTCTGCTGCTCCTGTAGAATATAGTGACCTCGTTGTCGCGCTCCAAGACGTCCAAGATGTCGTCCGGTGGTGTAAACATCGTTGGCACGCCGCTGACCTCGCTGGACGTCGTCTCCGGCGGGGCGAGCAAACAAATCCTTGACGAGCCCGTCGTCTTGCTCATGCTTCTTGCTGCTTTGCTGCTCCTCCTCGCCGCCAAACATCTCCACGCCTCTGATCCACTCCTCGACGTTGACTTGGGCCACATCCGACGGCAGCAGAGCAGACCATACGAGGTCTCGACGAACTCACCGTCCTGCGTGCTTAGATTAGAATTAGCTGATGCTCCTCCTCGCCTCTGATGTTCCTGGCGCCGCCCTCCGAGTGCCAGCATGTGTCGCTGGCGGCGATGGCGCGCTAGCTGCCTGTGACCGCTGGGCCTGCCACGGGCGCTCTTGTATTTCTTCATGCAGCAGAAGTACCAGACAGTACTGGTGGTGTCCGGCACCGGCTCCAGGCCGGCGACGTGGTCCTCGGGGCAGCGGAGCAGACGTCAACGTTGATAATTATAATCAAGAATTTCAGTGTCAGACGGCTGCGAAGCTAAGTGATATGATGTAAAAAAAAACTTCAGTAGCACCGCAAATCGACTCGATCTAGAGCACTCTTGGACTTGGGTTTGGACACCCTGCGCGTGCGCGTGTTAATTACCGTGAGAAATCGTAAGGCTAGCCTCAATGGGGTTTCGTGAGTGTTTAAATGCCTTCACGACATTAAATACAAATACATATCAAGAAAAATTTCACTTTTTGCACGAAACCCCTAGGAGAGAGAAGGAAAGAGTTTCACCATGGTGAAACCTTTGAGCACAGATTTCACATGCGTTGGAAACTTTGTGAAACCCCATTGAGACACAAATAGAGTTTCACCATGCAACTATGCAATTAAAACATACAATGAGAGAGAGGTTGTGGGACCCTTTGAGCCTATGAAACTGTGCAATGAAACTATGCATTGAGGAGTCATCTATTTCATACCAAAGTTTCACATCTTGGAAACCGGACGGTGAAACTCTCCATTGAAGACTGGCCTAATTTCACCATCCGATCTAGCATCATTTGGTTTATGGCGGTGGAACTAAAAAGAGTGCTTACAGAAGGCTGAAATAGGAGCACTACGATCCATCTTTTTGCTGATACAACACATTTGTGATGTGTGTCGTCACACTAGCTAGCTCACACCAGCAGTTTGATCTGTCGGCGTCGGCCGACGTAGCGGTACACGTTCTCCCGGGTCGTGTTACGGGCCCACTCAGCCTCCACCCGCATCATGTACCGACCCCGACAGAAGGTCCGGCGGTTATCCAGGTGCCCCAGGGTACGATCCGGAGAGACGACGACGACGACGAAACTGTCCAAGACAATCAGCGGCGCGCCCTGCCGGCGTTTTATATAAATATATATAGGCCAGCAACTGTCTCCGTTTCCTATGAGGATCCGACTGCGTCTCTACTACTACTATGTAAAATGGAAACTGACGAGATGAAATCTAAAGCGGTTTGAATAAAAAAGCAAAGCAGTCTTCGAGAAGGATTAGAATTGGGACGCAAACTCTCTCTGCATAACCTAAAGAGGGAGGCCAAACCAGTGCTCAGGATCACCATCAAGTATCAACGATTCTGGCCATCAGGCCCTAGTTGTACACGAAACCCATTGCATCTGCATCTGCTTTCAAATCATGCTGATGAGCTTGACTTGAGCAGCCACAGCCAGTTCATGGATTCGTATCCATGTGGCTTGCACAAAGAAAAAACATTTTACACAAAAAACCCTGGTGACCAACAGCACTACCATAAACCCCATAACGCACCGTGCCAGGAACAAAATCACTCGCCCCCAGTGGATTCGCACAGAAAAATATAGATACAGCCAAAAGTTGCAGTTGCAAGAGGCGACTCTGTTCATTCGCACAGAGATTCCGGTTCTTGATCAGATAAAATCATCGACCAAAACTATATATAAAAAAAAAGACAAGTGTTTGTTCCTCTTAAACTACTCCACCGTGACTTGGGACTGGGCCATCGCTTCACTTCTTTTGTTTGCCGCTCACATTCAGCTGTTGGAGTCCAAGCAAAAGGTCATTGGAGTCGAGGAACACCCTGTTGCTTGAGCTCGCCATGGTGTGAGCGATCTCCCTCGCAGCTTCAATCTGTCTCAGAGCAAGGAAAGCGGGGTTGTTGGCAATGGCCTGGCCAATCAGCTCTGCACTCTTAGCCTCACCCTGTTCAAATGCAAGTCACAACAAGATAGTGATTCAGATTTAGGGTAAAACAAAAATGCACGGGTACATACACAACTACATAGATTCAAAGGACACCCACCACAGTCGATACAGTTTCAGTGCAACTAACTGAAACTACAAACATATAGCATTAGGAAGGAGGTATATGAAAATCATTACATTTCTACGGCTTATAATCTTTACATGTCACAAGACAGGTCAGGGACATGCTTATCCAGGGAAAGGTAGCTCTACTAACCTGAGCAATGATGATCGCCCTTCGCTTGTCCTGCTCAGCCTTCTCAACAATGAACTTGGCACGCTCTGCTTCTTGGGCAGCAACCTGTTTTGCTTCAATGGCATGGGTAAACTCTTTCCCAAAGCTGAGGCTGGTGATGGACACATCATCCAGTGCAATATTGAAGTTGTTGGCCCTCTCAGTCAGAATCTTCCTAATCTCCCTGCTTACAGCCTGCATTATAAGATGCATCATTTGTTATAATAATAATTCCTAATACGCCACAACTTACAATATGCTGTCACCGTAACCAGCTATTATCTAGGGAACATGCGACGTGAGAAATGGTACCTCTCTCTGGGTGATCAGCTGACTGGCATTGTATTGAGCAACCACAGCCTTGAGTGTTTCGTGAATGATTGAAGGCAGGACTCTCTCATTGAACTTCTCCCCGAGGTTCCTGTAGATTGTAGGTAGCTTATCCGGCATTGGCCGCGTAAGAACACGCAGACCAATTTTCACCTGTCAGTGTTACCAACTTGTATCAAAACCAAGTTCCGCAAAATACACTGTGCTGATATACTATGGTGAGCAAAAAAGCTGTGTTGACTTGCAACACTACAGAGTATAAAAGGGCTTTGAACATGGGGTTTGGTTATGTATGGAGCTGATCTGAAACAACAAATCATATTGCGATTATTAACTGTTCACTAAAATCGAAGGCATCCTCAGAAATGAATGCAAATCAAGCTACCGAAACAACAAATCATATTGCGATTATTGAACTGTGGGCTAAAAATCGAAGGGCATCCTCAGAAATGAATGCAAATCAAGCTACCCGACAGGCTATGGGCTGCAACACTTTTTTGGTAGGACTAAAACCACCAAGGCCAAGGGGTTGTGTACGAAACTGTGCTAAGAAATGGCTGATGTGGGTTTTGCAACTTGCAGCAGAGCAACTGTTCAAAGAGATCACGCCAAATTAGCCGCTAGATCCACACAAACCGGCAACCAGTTCAGAACCAGAGGAAAACGCCTACAAAGCCGCAGTCACACAATCTCAACTATTGCCACCAGGGACTAGGCGGTCGCGCGCGCGTAGCGCGCATCACATCGAGCCGTACGGCACATTCACCACAAACCACAAGCTCTGACGAGTGATTCGCGTGTCGGGAACGAAGTTCACCATCTGGAGGTCCCGGCTTCCGGAGGTGCTCTCGACGAGGTTGGGTCGGGCGCGGACGTCGTAGATGATGGGCCTCTCGATCCACGGGATCATCAGGTGGGTCCCTTCGGGGTACACCTGCGGCGAAATCGAAACCAACATTCACACATGGCACCACCACAAGGGGGGAGCGCGGGGGAGGAGGCGGAGAGCGCGGGGCGGCTCACCTTGTCCTTGATTCCCTCGATGCGGTTGAAGACGATGGCGCGGTGGCCGCCCTCGACGTTGTAGAAGCTGTTGAGGGCGGCGTAGAGCCCCGCGCCGCCAACGAGCGCCGCCTTCACGAGCGCGCCCCCGCCCGCCGGCGCGCTGGGGATCCTCGCTCCCTTGAAGCTCATCTCGCCGGCGGCGGCGGAGGCGGAGGCGGAGGCCGGGGGGGTTTAGCTAGGGTTTTGAGTAGTTGTGGGGGGAGATAGATGGGGAGGGCAGGTGAGACGGAGGAGGTGGAAGCAGAAGAGGAAGGAGGCGGGGGTTATTAAGTGGTGCGGGATGGGAGATTGGAGCCGTCAGATTTCCCGATCGGACGGACGAGAGCGAGACGGGGGGCCTCCGGGGGCTCGGGTTCTTTCTTTCCTCCGCTGCAAGAAAGAAAAGGAACGCGGCCTGGTTGGTTTGCCTTGCCGTGCAAGATGGGATATGGATGAACGCGAGACTTGAGATTATTCCAGCTTTCTTGTTAGCAAAGCTGATAACATTAATTATTATTTCGCGTTAATGGATTCTCATTTGTTTCTGGGATCAATTTTTCGAAAACTGTGATATTCGCATTGCATCACGTTTGTTTGGTGATGGCACTACCATGGTTTGAATTTGAATGAAAAGATCTTGTTGGTGGTTTGTTCACGAGAGAAAATCATCGGCCAGGTGGCTGATAAGCCAAACGAAATCGGCGCATAGCAGGAAGCAGACTGCATTTGGCTGTCATTTACTATGTAAACAACACACCAGGAGCTGACAAACGCACTAATAAGGATCCTCGCGCCGTCCAGGAACTACCACAAGCTCCAAGCTTCACATAACCAAAAGTCGAGTTCGAAAGAATTATAGGGAAAAATCTCAAGCCAGAGAAGCATGAAAAAACTACACCAAAAGCTTCACGAGCTTTCTTCCTCCTCACAGTCACACCACCGCAACCGGAATCTCCAACCTCTCAAAAGTCAACCGCACACCGCACGCACTTGAACCTCACTCACATCCTGGAACAACAACTGATCTAGTGCATCTCAAGGATCTGATCTCTCACCCACACGAAAAGCCCCCAAGAAAGAAGAGGGAGAAGGGAAGGGAAGGGAAGGAGAAGCTACAGCTTTACAAAGCTTCTTCCCTCCACTAGGCCCGCAGCGCCATGAACAAGCTCTGCCTTCTCGCGTGATCCGGGACAAGGCGCTCGGCGACTCCTGGAGGAACGCCTTTCAGCTCTGTCAGGATTGCAAAACAGCCGATCAGTTTAGCCGAGGATAAAACCTCAAGCGGCTAGATTAATTCTGAGGTAAGTACGTATCCTTTTTTTTTTTGAAATGACAAATGAGTATGTTGATTTACGCAAGGGGGCAGAAGATTGGCTACCGACAGAGGAAAAACGACCCTGCTGCTTCAGTACAATTATGCTATACTACCTTGTGATCTGAAGTTGAAGAGAGGAGGCAGAGGCCGCCCATTCGGTAGGCGAGTGTCTGGGTCCCTCAGCTCGTCAAAGAAGGGATGCATGCAGGCTTCCAGCTGAAGAATTTCCCCCCGGTTAGAAGAGTGAAAGCTCACAACGCATCGTGTCAGACAGTTTGTGTGAACCAAAATAATAAAAGTTCAGGGGACTTACAGCAGTGCAGCGTAGATTCGGTGAGTACTGCAGAAACCTGCTAACAAGGTCCACTGCCTCAGGTGGGAGCTTTTTCTGAAAAACCTGGATAGAAGAAGAGAGCTTTGTGATGACACAGGAACCACCAGACAAAAAATACTCATCCAGTTTCTGTATCTCAAGACGTGTGATGTGGACACTGCCTCCATGCCCGACTTCACTAGTAAAAGTAAGTGGGCAATACTCTAATGGAAATATAAACATCAACTTTCCCAGTAAATTGCACGAATGCAACAGTCTTATAATGTACATATCTGAAATCCCCGTGTTTCAAAGTATGCACTAATTAAGTTGTGTAAATGTGTCCCGTTCGTGCATCATGCATCCATTTTGTATGAAAGGTTAACTACAGCTAGTCTCCATGCAGGTTACCTTGTGCCATGGATGAGCTTTAATTTGCGGGAACTTAAACTCCGTGTAGTTTGGGTTCATGCACTTGATCTCTTCCCTTGTTGGAGTACCCAAAACCTGCGAGTTGCTACGCCTCGATATGTCACGGCGCAGAAGAAGGCAGCAAAACATTTGAGATAAAAGACACCAAAAGAAAATCACCTTGATGATCTCAACCAGTTGGTCAACTCCACTTTCTCCAGGAAACAGAGGCTACATGGATGAATATCATCAGAAGAAGCAGCAAGGTAAGAACAAGAGCGAGGGAAGGAGACTGACAGTGCCCAACCTGGCCTAGAAGCAGCTCTGCCATGACACAGCCTGTTGACCACAAATCAATAGCAGTAGTATATTCCGTTGCACCAAATATGAGCTCTGGTGCCCGGTAGTACCTTGAGCATATGTAGGAGATGTTTGGCTCTCCTTTGACCTGCATGTTTGCAAAAATAGCATCATGGCATTTTTTTTGTTCAAAAAGATGTACCATGTCTAGGTAGGTCACCTGCATTTAGCGTGTAACTGAGAATTTGTTTACTCTTTCAAGTAATGTACTCCCTCTGTCCCGGTATATAAGGATCTGTAGGGTTCAAATTTTGTATCAAAATATAAGGTCCTGGAAGTATAGGACAAAATTGAATGAGGTTGGTGGGTAAGTGGAGAGTTGATTGGTAGTGTAAAATGAGGGGTATAGAGGTCATTTCCTACTACTGTTGTTTCTTGAGTTTGAACTCTTCAGTACCTTATATTTTGGGACGGAGGGTGTAGTGTGTTTATATATAACATTCTTTATGCATTTAATTGTGGTTAGAAGATAGCTCACCAAGACTTTAGCACTTCCGAAATCACAAATTTTGAGCTGGTGTGTATGTGGATTAACCTGTAGTGAAAAGATAAGTAAATTATATCAGTTACCACAAATAAGTACTTGGAACTGTGCAATTTTTGGGGTAGGAAAAAAATCAACTAGTAAAGTGGTAGTCACCTCAGCATTCAGAGGAGACAAAACAAATAAAGCCCTTTAGGTATGCACAAATATAAGACAATTATGGGAACCTCATTTTGCATATGTTGTATAATTGTCAATTCAAGATTGTTTGAGTTTAAAAATTTGATGCAAAGTTCTAACAGTTTCTCCTGCTTCCTCAAACAATCTCTAATCTATGTGGCCACGGAGTTATGGTGGGTTAATGAGCAAGTTAGTTGCAGTGATCTTTCATGCTGTCCTCTCTGAGGCTCACAGTACGCACAACATATACTTGCAAACTGAGTGATAGCTCAGTGGTGTGGTGGTCGTTGGTTTTGCCCACCAGCCAGGGTTTGAACCCTGGTATTTGCATCCCAAAAGCCATATGGACAGATGCAATTGACACATGAAGACCTGGGAGCATGGCTTTGTCCAGTCTTAGGAACAAAAGATGACGAAATATTCCAAAGAGAAGATACCATCGACAAGACAAATAGCATATACAGGGTGTACAATATGATATCATGCAACCTAGTGTTCAAGAAAAAATATCATGCAACCTAGCCAGTAAACAATGCACATGAGATAGCATCTACTTATAGGAACAATGTACAGTTGATTAACATTTCCATATTCAAAATAGTTATAAATGTTGGGTGGAACTAACCAACAATTATGACATCAGGTTACAAATGTACCACAAACTCAGTCCCAGTAGTACAAACCAAATGACATTTTATGGTGTTACCATACTATCTCGACAACAAGAACACAACAAATTTGAATGATGTATGCAATGTAATGTATTTATTATACAAAAGAAAGAGGTGCAAATCTCACAAGAACATTCTGGGGTTTGATATCACGGTGGCAGATGCCAATGCAGTTATGTATATAAGCAAGTGCTCGGCATATCTGCAAAGTCAAGAGATTTAGGAGGAAAAAATCAGATAACTTGATGCACATAAGGTAAGTGAAGGCAACTTGAAATTGTTTGATCCAACAACTATAAGGACCAAACAAAATTATATTAAAACGCATTAGCAAACATTCTCACTGACGTACAAGACAAAACACAGATGATAAAAAAATTGAGCCACATAAACAATCATGCCAGCATCAAGTGTAAGTTACACAGTAATGGCCAATATTAGTCCTCAAAAAGTGTATTGAAGACACTCGGCCAACTAAACTTAAGCACTTAAATCTCCTGGGGACATGGAGATACTCTGTAGATTAGCAATCATTCAAAGGGCTCACTCTAAACATATAGCAAGCAAGTTGTGGAACACAAATCCAGATACAGTATAATTGACAAGCTGTCCCCATTGGGCCTTCAAATGTCTCAATAATATTTAGCTTGGAATTTCATGAAAACAATCAACGTGAATCATTGATAGGGAACTTTAAGAGAGGTTCCAGACTTCCAGTACACTGCTACTATTGATGACAGATTTCAAACAGATATGAGACAAACATATGGTTGCCAAGAAGATATATTACAATGCCACCACATATGTTTAAGTAAATGTTTAATTTTAGGGAACAAACAAGATATATATGTATATTATCTTGATTTCTGGTCCTATATGAATTATTATCTGTAATATAGGTCATTGGGACCCATGCTCTATGATCTCCATTATTTTAATTTTATTCCAAATGGATGAACATGACAAAATAATGTCCTACAGAACAAGATTCACATCCATAACACCCAACCTCTAGCATGGAACATCTGGCATGAATGCCTTATGACCACTGGACAACTCTACTGAACCAGTACCCCACATTTTCCAGAATCCATAGTCTTGTCCCTTTCAAAATCAGCTAAATGATAATAAATGTGACGGGGCCTCTAAGAGATGTTTTTTCCTACTCTTTAGAAAAAGACATAGGGCACAAACGTGCTAATAATTCATAAAGGAAGCGCTCTTATTAGAAGATGAATGGTAAAACTGAGGGAGGTAAAAATAGCATTTAGCATGCATGATTAGTAAAAACACCTAGTCAAGGCAGACCTGATACGTGTACAGTTTAACATAAATGAGGGGCATCCGTTGATTCATTCGGTTGTACTGCCTTGCAATTCTGTTCACTGTCTCTGGAACAAACTCAAGAACAAGATTGAGATAAAGCTCGTCCCTTTCAGTAGTTGAAAAGAAGTAATGCTTAAGCCCGATGATGTTAGGATGGTCAAGCATATGCATCATTTGCAGCTCCCTGTTCTTGTAACGCTTGTCTTGAAGAACCTTTTTTATGGCAACAATCTCTCCTGTTTCTCGGCATTTGGCCTAAAGAGTTAATAACAATAAATAGGTTATACTTGTCGCCATCAATTAGGAAGGGAACAGTTAAGATAACAGAAAGGTGAGATGTTAACCTGATATACAACCCCAAAAGAACCAGTTCCGACCACATGTTCAGCAATGTATGTGACCGACTGTTTTGCAAAACAATTTGTTAGTTGCTGGATATTTTTTTAATATCAGACACCATACATCAAGAACTGAACTAAAATTACCCTCACCTGTTTAGGCAGGCCGTTATGCTCGCGAATTGCAGTCGCTTTTATGTGACTAGCTTCATTGCCAGAACTATCAGCCACATCTGAGCCTGACCCCATGTCCTGAAAAAAAAAGTTTCTTCATATAACAAAACAAAGTACAGAATTGATTGACGAGTTTCTTCAGATCCTCTGGAACAGGGAAAGTGGTAAAATTGTGAAGCAATAACACATATAACATGAATTTTCAGGTTGGAGATCACATTGCCAATATGAAGTCAAGGAGATCACATATTTTTGTATGCTTCAGTATACAATGCTACATTAATGAACCGCACATGAGTGAAGAGGCAGAGGCTGGATTTGTGCATATATTTCCTTTGAATGTGGCGATAGGTGACAAGAACATCAACATTGAGTTCAGCTATCAGCAATCAAACAGTAGTATAAACCTACCCTTTCATCATCAGCATCTGCTCTTGCATCCCTCAATTGCATTTCCAGCATCTCCCTTCCCAGAAATTCGACCGAGCTGGCCGGCCCTTTGAAGCCGTTCCCCGGCCTTGCCCTTGAGGAGCTCCCAACACCACCGTGCCTTTGCCCAGAATACGCCATGGCTTAGCTCGGTGGTAACTGGTAGTGCTCAATCAAGACCACCAAGGTCAATATGAGCAAACACTGCAGTGTGCAGCTTCATCGCTCGTGGAAGATCAGCCTGCCTTAGCTAATGCCCGGTAAACTAAAGACAACTGTACGGGTAAACATATTCATCACAGGATAATTTTCATCGAATATCACACAAATACAGGGGGGAAACACCATGAAAAATTCTGCTAGTGGTTGAAGCAAATCAACTCCGAGAGTGAGTACAGAACATCCGAGTTTCCAGCCATACAGAGATCAGGCAAAACTCTCGACCCCCCAAAAAAAAACCAAAATTGAACTGAATATCCTCCGAGATAAACCGGTCGATCCACCCGAAATCCAATACCCCGATACTTGGGCCAGCAACCGTGGAAACCGGAGCCGAAGAAGACATCGGAAGAAGCATTTTAATCCCCTGGTGGGGTCAAAGAATCGAGAGCCAGTACCTCAAATTGAAACCACGCCGAGATCGACGACAGGCTGTTGTGGCAGCAGATCAAACCACATGCCCTTCGAAGCCTCGCGGTTCTTGCGGCCTCGCCTTGGGGGTTCTTGTTGGGTAGTGGGAGAGGAAGGTGGTGGAGGACTCTGAAGCAAGTTGGTGGAGCGAGTGAGTGAGGTGTTGAAGGGAGGGGAGTGAGGTCGAGTAGTGGAGAAGGGCAGCTGCCTGCTAGCTCTTGGTCCTTCCAAACTTTTCCATTTCCGGTAAAAAGAATTGGCATGGCATGGAAGGACCAGAGAAATTTATTGGGGAGATCATGGAAGTTGCCCCCTGTTGTGGGGGTGGTGCTGCCGTGCTGAGGGGAGGGGAGATGCAAATGCCAACAAAAACACTGGCCCCTTGAAGTTGAAGGTGATTTGAGGCCGCAGTCAATTCAGCAGTGAAATCACTGAGACTGATTTGTTAGTAGCAACTTGTGTTTATCCTGTGCTGGAAACTCGTGTCAAATTTGCAGTAATCATATATATAAAAAAATTGACTTTCAGATAGAACTTTATCCATGTTTCATGAATAAAGCGCATAAAGTGGGGAAAAAATGTCTTTTTGATGGATATACAATGATAAAATTTTGGCTGTTCTTTTCCAAGGAAAAGGATAATAGATTATCTTTGTGCACAGGTGCTGCTCAAATCAAAAGATTGCATAGCTGGCATTTTGTTGCTGAATGACTTTCAGCCAAACTGCAGACTCCAGCCTGTTCGGTTACTTGCCAGTGGTACTGATCTTGATTTGTTACGAGAGAAAATCTTCTTGTTGGATTCTGGTACTGGTTGTTCTTTGTCATTGGCTGTTCGTTCTGAGAGAAAAATACTGCTGGCTGGTGGGTGATAAGCCGAGCGAACAGGCTGATACTACAAAGGTCTTAACACAAACTGTGCACATGGTTCTCCGTACCAGAAAAATCTCGACAAAAAGCCTGCATGTGCCACAGAGCTTTCGGTACAACAATACAACGAGCATGGTTCCCTTGACGCGACCACTTTGTCAGAAGCAGCGCCCTGTGGGGGCAGGCAATACAAGCTATACTGCGTATATCTTCTTTTTTTTTTTGCGAATTAGCTATGTAGTATATCTGAATCAGCACGGTACAATATCATGCGGTATTTTTGCCCCCAGTCTCATTCTGGCTGCTAAACGCTTTTCTGCACATAATGAAGTTACAAAGTAACCAGGTTTACATGTTGTAACATTCTTGCTCATCATCCAGATGTTCGGCAGCCAAGAAAGATGTTGGTTGTCTTTCCGTGTTAGGTATGCAGTATGCAGAGTCATATCCACTGGATCTTCCTGTCTGCAACCAGAGAAACTTTGATGTTATTAGTACGAGAGGCAATAGAGGCTGTCACATGGTATTTTGCCCAAACTATCAGCAACAGGAAACAAGTGGTGGTAACAAAAAGCGGGGCACCGAAAAGGCCCACCGGGCCGGGGTAGCTGTTCTGTTCATCCACATCATGCTACTGTCATTCGTTGACCGGGTCAAATGGGACTCACAAGCTAGAATTCAGTTGGCATATGCCACTGTAAAGTGTTCATGTGAGCTGTGCCGTGAGAAGTAGAAACATCATTATTCTAAGAGGGTCTGCAGCTGGACTCGGCATGTGAGGGCGATAAATCTAACCTTCATGCATTGTTGTCGGTGAAAAGCCCCATCATAAAGTATTTGATGCAGTTTCAGTGGCCATTAGCCAAGTTTAGTATGATATATCTCCAGAATGCAATGGTATCATGAACGAGAGAATTGAATTTTACTCACCCGGGACACATGCCTGCCACTCAAATTCCAACAGCGTCAAGAAGCTCTGAATGTTGTGACACTGAGACCAGAGTGTTCGCCACGATTGCGCCGCTGGCCGCGACTGCCGGCACTCCGATTCCTGGGAAAGTCGAGTCACCACAACAGAAGAGCTGGGGGATGGGTGTTGCTTGCCCAGGGAAAGTGGCTTCTCCAGCTTTTATGGCTGGACCATAGGTTCCCCTATTCCTTCTGAGAAATCTCTTATGCGTTAGTGGTGTCCCGACCAACTTGACGTCGCATTTTTCTCGGCTAAACTTTGGGCCAAGAGCAACCTCCACTGCTTTCCACATCACCTGAAAAGTTTGCATTAGAATGTCAGTCACAGTCAAGGCAGCAAAGTTATTACTTCTTACAGGCAGTTGATGGTGGTCTTCTTTTGAAAAAAACCTAGTCTCATTTTGATGACTTCTGTGCCAGCTTTTGGGGCATTTATCTCTTTTGATTGTTTCGCTATCCTTATCACATCTTGCTTTAGACAATGTAAATGGGCACATGCGCTAAACTGGATCAGCGAGGGTGGACAGATGAGACTTCCAAGGAATATTTAAATTATGCAATATACTGCTAGATACCGATGGCAGCAAAGGAAGCAACATTGGAACTATAGCAGCATTGCATCATAATTCATAGCAGCGAGAAACCAAAGTTGGAACTCAAGTACCTCAGAACGTTCTTCCTTCAGCCTTCGATATTCTGCACTTTTCCGGTCCATTCCCTCCCACAAACTGAAAGGCTCTGTCCCTGGTGTATATGCATGAAGAATATGCTTTCCAGTTGGTGCCAGATCCTTACTAAGAGCACTAGGAACAGATATGAGCACAACATTCTGTTCACCATCAACTCCTTTGTTCCAATCATCAACCACAATGTGATGGATACCAAGGTCCTCTCTAGCATTCTGTTTCAGTAATGTCCGAAGGGTATGGTAAGAGACATATCACCTATGCGGAGAAACACATCTTAGTGAAAATAATTTACTAGATTTAACTTCAGACGAAGCATACCTCTACATCAAAACCCAAGTGAAGATGCATAAAAGAATCACATTGTGGAGTTGCTTTCACTTTATCTTCATATGATTTTGGGACAACATCTGGTGGTAGCAGATCCAAAGTATCCCACATAGATGCATTGCTAACAACTGCTTTCTTTGCACGTACGACCTGCAATATGACATAATGTCCAACAAGATTTCAACAGCTGCATCTTTCTTCAAACCGTAGGTTGGATGATGGCAGTCATTGCAAATTTGCAACGAAAAAGTTTATCTAGTGGCCTACACTGACACGTGCCACAATCATGACACTCAAAAATAGATTGCATAAGACAACATGGTGCTTTCTTTTTTGCCATCTTGTCCTACATCATTTCAATGGTCTGCCACTAATTGAAAGGAATGGAGAAAGGGTTAAACTAAATATGATATGCAGTACTGAGGATAACACTTAGTTAGCTATTTTCACATAGACACTATTTATTGATATGGGCATGTGGCGCACTGTATAGTATGATTGACAAAATATTGTGAAGTGTCACACTAGACAAAAAAATCATTGTCTATGGCAGGCACATGACATCTAAATCAGAGCCTTGCTAGTTGTTGTTATCACCCCCCCCCCCCCCTTTTCTCCTCCACACACACACTTTTTTCTTCCTAGTATTTTTTTCGTTATTTTGGTTCTGGAGGAGAAATCTTTAACTTTATTTGCCAACAACTATCCTCTGGAGCATACCTGTCCACTTTGTAGCTTGACACCAACCGCTCGACCATTCTCGATTAAGATCTTCTCAACATGAGAACGAAGAGCAATTCTGCCACCAAATTTTTCAATACCACTCACAAGGGCATCTATTATTGCTCCAGTTCCACCCAGAGGATACTCAAGCATGCATCCTGGTTTATACCATTCTGCAAACATATAAACCTGAGGATGTAATTAGATCAAATGATGAACTGAACACTTCAAATTTGTACATTTTAAATTATCCTAATAATTTTGAATGGTGAAACAGGAGGACAGCCAAGAACACATGCAAGAGGTAAAGATCGAACGATATGGAACAAAGAGACAACAAAGCCATCTGATTATTCTTGTAACCGTAATCACTATCCACCACTGGACAAGTATGCTGCTACCCTACATAGTTCAGTCACAGGACAAATACAATCACTACTGTGGCCATTGCATTGCTTGGTTTAGGGGCAGATGGCAGTGACTTGCTATAGGTCCTGAAATATGGGACCTGGTACATAAATCCTAGATTGAGCATTTTACGATGAGACTGCTACAAGTTTAAAAGACGCTAAGAGTATGTTCTTGCCAACATCAGCATATCGGTTTAA
Source organism: Cenchrus americanus (assembly GCA_947561735.1). Lineage (NCBI taxonomy): Eukaryota > Viridiplantae > Streptophyta > Magnoliopsida > Poales > Poaceae > Cenchrus > Cenchrus americanus. The sequence goes on along the minus strand of OX387240.1, from coordinate 1,096,488 downwards.
ATGAAACGAAGGTGGAATGTTGAAACAGTACTCCCATCCACTTTCAAAACTAAATTTACCATGCGCTGATGCACCAACAGAAGTATCAACACAGATTAATAGAATGACTACATCAGTACATCTATCCAATTGACACAACACAGCATTTTTTTAATTTTAAAGAATTACAAAAGGCAAACCTTTTTTTAATATGTTCGTGGTATCCATATGGATATGGACTAACAGATCTGGATTTTATGTGGTAAATGAGATACCTCAACCTAGATCTTAGGAAACATGCAATAAATACTGAATCTGTTCATATATCATATTTTGCACATAATGTGTTACTGTTTTTGATAGTGCAACGGTTTGTCAGAACTTAGATTACCATTTCTGCAGAAAGAGCACCATCAGATTTGACTCCAGCAAGTAGAAAGCACAGGAGATCGATCCAGTTACGAACGAAGGGATTTTTCAGCCCTAGCGAATCAACAATCTCTTGGAATGGCCGTAGAAGTTTAGTTGCGCCCAGAGCTCCTTGGGGTCCCATTTGTATAAATGATTTCAACAGAGAAGGAGCATATCTACCAGCAGCTGTTGATAGAATACCCAAATCACCTCGGATTGAAAGTGGAGGCAAAGCCATTGCAGCTGCAGACATAGGAATAACTGCATCCTGAGATCGTTTTCAGTGTGGTATTAGCACATGTATCAGTGGAGTATAAGAGCATCCTAAGTTACAGACTTGGCATGATGAAGTGTAGTACTGACGCACAAGAAAGGTACCGCCTAGTGCATTACCCATATGCTGTTCAAACTTCCAAATAGTCTATTTACAACTAGAAAAGAATTTATATAAGAATCTAAAGGCTAGAGGAAACTCACAAGAAGCTTTTTCCACTCCTGGACAGCGTCAACACCAACAAATGTCTCAAGGTCCTGCAAAAAATTACAATTTAGGATCCAATCAAGAGTGAGAGCACTCCAACACAAACAAAATTTGACAAAAAGATATTGTAAATGTGATAGAGCACTTGTACATGCCTGCATGTATTGATACATGCTGGTTACTCCAGAAAATCTTAGCCAACTATCATGGCAGCAACCCACCACCTATTTTCTGGCTTTCATTCCCACATCATCACTACATCACAACAAGTAGGTGTACGTGCACACTGGAGCATACAACATTGTGTGGAACTATTTTTTTTTATCAAGTATACAGGAGAGCTGCGCATCTTTTGTGTTGAGAAGAAGAGTGTTTGGGTTACAGAACGTGTGCGGCAATACACAAATGCCCGAACAAGATCTGCTTACACATGGTATGTAACTATCTGTCCAATATCAGGCAATGATCAGAAAAGCTCTGTATTCAAAGCCCGCCCTTTCTCCTAGCTAGTAGGCGAGCCCTTTGATGCTAGTGTAGGATTCCCTGTAGAACTTTACCATGGAAGATCGATTCCCTAATATTACCATGGAAGATCGATTCCCTAATATTTAGAATCGAGAACAGGAAGGTGAACCACGTAGGGGAAAAGGAGGTGATTACATTCTCAAGTCTACCTCTTACGTGGAACAACTTTACGTTCTACCTTTTGCTACTAATTGCCCTATGCCCTCCTGTTCAATGGCAAGTAGCTCCGGGCAGAGACTGTTTAATCAAGAGTCCCTCATCCTAGTGTATCAGACCTAATAGGTGGCTACTGAAACTCACCTACTGCAGAATCATCACTGCGTTTATCATATAACTAGATGATACACTAAGTACCGAGAATTACAGACAAACAATTCTTCTGCTTGCTACATTGTTGTTATTATAAGCAAACAGTAACAAAAAATTACTTCTTCCCACAATCCCACGAGGACACCTTACAATTACAAATAACTAAATAGTAAACCTAGCAATGGCTACTGAAACAACCTGCTGAAATTGCAGGTGCTGCCAAGTGCCGGTAACCTAATCAAATAGCTTACCTTGAGGAATTCAGTTGGACCAATCCTAGAGAGGAACTGTGCTTCAGGTACATAAACCATCCAAGAGTCGTATGACGCACAGGGTACCGATTCACCTAAGGCATCAAGGACCTGAGCCAGTCGAACAATCAGAACAATGCACACACTCCACACAGCTGCCGAATTGCTGAAAAGCAATAATGCACAATCAACTGAAGTCAAGTACTAGCAGGTGAGCTCACCTGAGCAAGTGGATTTGCCTGGGGGCCTCTGGACTGGAACCCGGAGAAGAGAGACGGGCCCGAGTCGAAGTTGAACCCCTTGACGTGGAACGAGTGCGCGGCGCCTCCCGGGCGGTCGTGGCTCTCGAGCACCAGCACGTCCTGGCCGTACCTCGCCAGAAGCCCCGCGCAGCACAGCCCGCCGAGCCCGCTGCCGATCACGACGACGTCCGCCTCCGGCCTCTCCACCGCCCTGAGTGACCGCCCGCAAACCAACACAAGCAAGCAACAACGGCCGGCGAGGAGATGAGTGAGGATGTCTCTTCTGAAAATTTTTGAATGGTGGTCACTTGCTGCAGCGCGGACGGGAGCGGCATTTACCCGGAAAGCCCGCGGTTCTGGCCCTCGGGGAAGGCGGGGTCCGCGGGGCGCTCGTCGGCAGCCACTGCCCGGCACCGCGCGGACGCGGGCGCCCTTGGAGCGGCGGTGATTGCAGGGCGCGCGCGCGGCGGCGGTGCGGCGGGGCGGCGGCAGTGCGGAGGCTGCAGCGCGCGGGAGGCTAATGCGGAGGCCGCCATCTCGGAGTCGGTGAAGCAGAGACGGTTGGTTGGGAGGAGACGACGAGCAGGGTGAGGGTGAGGACGGCGAGGGAGCAGTGCGAGTGAGGCCGCGGTTGGAGACACGTGGCGCCTCGCCGGCCGTTCTCCATTTGCGGCCGCCGTTGCCTCGTCGTCCTCGGCGACGACGGACGGACGGGGCCGAGCCCGCCCAATGTGGATTAAAAAGCTCTCGGCCTGTGTAGGCCCAGAAACCCAAACTTGGGCCCGAAGTGTCGTCGATCCAGCCCATTAAACAGTTTTACAGGGCTGGCTCGTCGCTGCCGTGCGTGGGACGGACGGAAGGAGGAGGCTCAGCTATGCTCGACGCGCCGCCACCGCCGCCGCCGCCGCCGCCGTCCGACGCGGCGGGTGAGGATGAGGGCGAGAGCACTTGCCGCGGTGTTTTCGTGGAGTTCATGACCAAGTGTTTCATCCACCCGCGCTGTCTGAGCTTTTGTTTCCTTATATTCGACTGAAATTCCCACTGTAATTATTCCGTGCTGGTTCGCCATCTGTGACGCAGGGCGGCTCGGTTCGAGGAGCTAGCTGAATCTGGCAACCGACTGCTTGCGAGATTCCACCAGGAGCTTGGTTAGTAACCCCGATATGGTCTCTTTCTCTGTTTGGGATGGGAGCACAGCTGATAACCTTTGAAGCTTCAGCTTATATGATGTGATCCACTCTTCTGTGCTCTTCACTCTCTGACATTTTGATGGCGCCATCTATTGTTTACCGGTGTTTTCTCCGTAACTTATGGCTGACTAAGGCACTGACTGACCTATCTTATTTCAGAGTACTTTCGGAGGCCACAGATTCCTACCGAATCAGATGTCATGAATCAGATACTTAAATCTAACTGCACTGACAGAATGAGGTCCTATCTTGAAGCTGGTTGCAGGCTTCACAGCCAAAATATCTCAAACATAAATCAGTGTGAGTTTCTTAATTAGCGAAAACCTTTCTTGTTCTTGCATGCTAATAATTGCTGTAAAGTTGTATCACATATTGTGATTTTGAGCTAATTCTATGTATCCTATTGTGGTTCTTGGTTTTCTTTTCTGAAGTATGAGCTTTAGACAGCACAATTGTTCTTTTCAGTTGTGACTTCGTGGTCCATACCCTTTAATCAGTTTGATATTGATTTTTTTCCCTTTTACTTGTAACAGTACGTTCATGTGAAGATGGACTTAAAAATCATATAAACAAAGGTACTTGAGCATTTATGGGTTTCTTTATCTTTGTCTTTGTCTTATTCAGCATTCTCAAGCATTTTAATGGTTACTGCTTGAGTGGCCAGATTCACTTAGATGGGTGCCAGAAAACCTTTTTATTTCAAAGGGACTTGTTCTCGTGTTGGACATACAAGTGCAAATTAATGTATAATACAACAATCTTTAATTCTGCTTTGTATTGTAAAAGATGCAATGATAATAATAGCATGGATAGTTCTGCTGGATTTCGTAGTTTTATTTTTTGTCATTTCTGGTTTACTACGCGGACTTTTTGGCTCTACATTTCGCCACAATTTCCCCACCTTGAGACTAGGAAGAAGTGCCACATATCCTTCCATTAATAGACAGACGGAAACATTTGGCTAAAGTGTCCATAAATCACCAATGCCTTTTAGTTGTTGTCTTTGATTCATATTTTTTAAAACTGGAGCTATGGTTTATCACAATTCCTTCTTATCATTTTTTTTTGTAAAACTCCCAATTCTAATTGAGCTGCTGTTCTTTTATTTTCTACTAGCTAAGGCTTTGCTCGAAGAGCTTGAATGTCTAGTCGAGGGTGTCTATGGCATCACACTTACAACCAGTTTAAGTGCTCTTAAAGTTTCAGACAGTCATAGCATCGGCAACAAGCTGACTACCGAATCCTGCATCATGGAGATGGGGGTATAAGTTTATGTCCCAACATTCCTTTTTCTGGTCCCTGCTTCTTGTGTTCTGTTCATCACAGAGAAACTTGTTTCCCACACCACAGGAGGAGGATAAAAACGCAGATCAATTGGACAGCGATGTATCGTTTGTTACAGTGATGGTCATGGTTCGAAACATGTTGAAGCTTGACTATGCAATGCAGGTAATCCGCGCCCACGTGTCAGAATGCTACCTTTTGCGGGGCATGTTTCGCCCTTGTGGTTAACGAAGTACCTCCCCCTTCCCCTACAGGAAAAGATCGTCAATGCATTATCCCTCAAGACATCATCATCCGAGCTCCAGGGGTACTGCCTCATGTGGGATTTGCGGCCATTCATGGAAGACGATGTGATGCATCTTGCATGGAAGATGTGCCCGTGAAACTTTGGCATCCCCAGATTTTGCAAAGAGTCATGCATCCGTTTGAGCAACTGTGCGTTGGGACTCGGAGTGTTCCCCAACTGCTGAGATGGATGCCTGCACAACCTGTTCCTGTGTTGCCAGAAGCTTGATTTCGACAGGAAGTATCATGTGCTAGGATCGTAGATGGATAGCAGCTATAGTTTTGTGTGTTCTTGATAATTTGTTAGGCTGACTGACTGGTGCCTGTTCTCATCTGTTCTGATAACTGATAATAACTGAATTGAATTAGCAGAAAAAAAGCAAACTGTTTGAACTGTTTTTTCGTCTCCACTTCCCTGCCCTTTTCTTTTCGGAAGAGAACCGAAATGTACTTTTACTAGTCTGCAACCTGATCCAACTCTGCTACCATCTCCTATCCTGTCCAGGATCCAGCAATCGCGGGATCGAGGCGATGACCGGTGAGATGGCCGGATCATCCTCCTGTCCCGTTCGGGGCGCACGATGCTAGCACGGCACCTCCTCACCATCCTCCTAGAGTTCTAGAGGAGTAGTTAGTTAGTTGTAAACCGACTGGTCGGTCAGACGAATCAGCCGACGCCCGCGCGCGCACGCACGCGGACACCACGAGGCCAGGCGCAGTCAGCGGCGGCGCGCGAGGCTGCGATGGAGAGCCCCACGTCGGCGGCGTCGCGCCCGGACTTCTACGACTTCCTCGACCGCATGCGCCGCCCCGCCGCCGCCGATCTCTTTCGTTCCATCAAGAGGTCAGTCGCCGCTCCCCCCCGCCCCCGGTGCCGTACTCCGGCGAGGAGGCCCACGCCGCCGAAAAATTGGTAGCTTGGAATCGATCAATCCAGATGGCTAGATGCTACCAGAGCGCGGGTCGCTGCTTCCCATGGATCTGCTGTTCACCTGTCTGACCAGCGGTTTGTTTTGCGCCGGCAGCTTCCTCGTGTCCTTCTCCTTCCACGAGCCCAACGCCGAGGAGGGCGGCCGCAAGGTACAGGCCTTCCTCACCGAGATGGAGGGCGCCATCAGGGACCACCCGCTCTGGGCCAGCGCCACCAACCAGGAGATCGACCACGCGCTCGAGGTGAAGATTCATTCGATTTTTTTTTTGTTCTATACTACCGCTCCCTTGTTCAAGGTTGCTGTGTCTGCATTGACTGCATTTTTGGCTTTGAGACCCCCTCATGATGAGATTTTGTGCATTTTAATTAGGGCCTTGAGAAGTACATCATGACGAAATTGTTCGACCGCACGTTTGGGACCTCCGCGGATGATGCCGTTACCGACATGGAGATCTCGGAGAAGATTGGTCTGCTGCAGCAGTTTGTTAAGCCGCATCACTTGGATATACCTAAGGTTCTGCAAAATGAGGCATCCTGGCTGGTAATTCATTCTGATCTTTAAACGTTAGCAATGCAATTTCAGTCCATAATAATAGCTGTAAGTTGGAAAGACTAGGGTAATCAATGTATCACGTGTATGCCACTCTAGCTATACTTAAACTATGTAGTCAAATAGCTTTATATGTTGAAAGAAATGAAGCCCGGAAATAGTATTTACTTGAATTGCTTGGATACATTTACTACCTTCAGTGTTGAAAAAGGGGTATCAACTGTCAAGTATCAATCACTATCGTTTTATGTTGTCAATAGTGCTCTCATAATCTCATTGTAATGTTCAAGAAGTTACTGGGTTTAATCATGTAATATTCAACTTATCCATCTAAAGTTCCTAAGTTATCCAAACTTCAGATGAAAGAAATCATTGCGGTGATACATACAACTAAATGTCCATGCTATTGACCATTATTTGGCTGCACATGCCACTCTAGCTTGCAGTGAAAGAGTTGCAAAAGATAAATTCCTTCAAAGCACCACGCGAGAAGCTTTTATGCATCATGAGCTGCTGTCAAGTCATCAATAACTTGCTTCTGAACATATCAATGTCAAATGATCGAACGCCATCCGGGGCTGATGAGTTCCTTCCAATTCTTATCTATATTACTATCAAGGCAAGCTCCTCTTGGCAACTGTATTTATTCTTTCAATTTCTTCCTGCTGGTTAATTACAAACTGAGAATCTTTCTGACGATTCGATGTAGGCCAATCCTCCTCAGCTGCACTCAAATCTAAAGTTTGTTCAGCTCTTTAGAAGGGAAACAAAGCTAGTTTCAGAAGTTGAATATTATCTGACAAACCTCATTTCAGCAAAGATGTTTATATTAGATGTTAATGCACGTTCACTATCAATAGAGGAAACTGAGTTTCAGAAGCATATGGAATCAGCAAGACTAGCTACTCAAATATCTGTTGCTAGCCCTAGTAGCTCACAGGGGCTTTCCACATCTGCAAGGGCACGTAAGGAGGAAGCTGATTTAGCAGGTCTGCTCGCTAATACAGTCAATTTGTTCATAGCAGTTTGTTTGAGCGTGGATCTGCTAGTACAATGTGTGTTTTCTTGTGGTCCTGCACAAGAACCATTTTATCTAACAACTGTCATGTAGCATAAAAAGGTTTAAACTAATTTTTTCAACTCTGATATACTGCATAGTTTTCAGGTTCCCCTTTAAATGGTTGTTGTGTGTCCCAATCAGTTTTGGGGTTTCAATTCAGTTTTCTTGATAAATTTCCATAAGCATAATGTTCGAATTGATACATTACAGGCTCCAGATTCCCTTTCATGGACTCAGAAACTGAAAGTTTGAGTCCAGGGGAAGTCAAGCAGTTGCATGACCTGTATAGGCAAGTTGTCACCAGATATACACTGCTGTCTAAAGCTTTAAGAAAGTTATCCATAGATGAGGATCAGCTCCTTAGTTCAGTAGATGATTCGTGAAGTGATGCGAAGATGCTGACTAGAGAAGTAGAGATGATGGTATCAATCATAAGCATCCTCCATATCACATCGCTCTTGTGGAAGTAGAGTGGAGTAAACATACGTGCAACCTCGTTTCCATCGATTGCAATCTTGTAGGACAAAGAATGAGATCTTACAATCCATGCATGTACGGAAGGCTCCAGCAAGTCCAATGCAATACAGGTATGATCATCTTTGGCATGCATGTCTGTCTTTTCAGACACCTGAGAGCAGCCCTTCCTGCAATCTATGTGCAGTTCTGATGCTTTCTGGTATCGGTATGTTCCTTTGTTGGTGCAGGGCACAGCACCTGTGATTTGGGCATTACGAATGGCAGGTGCTGCTTTTGCTGATCTTGTCCCTCGGCCTGGCAGGGCGCTGTTTGCCTTGTTTCACTACTTCTGTAACATGACCAGGCACCTGGGAGTGGTCAGTCCATGACTAATGACTTGTACTTCGGTTGGCAATCCACACAATCCTTTTTATTCTCCTGGATGGACTTCCAGCATCAGAGTGCTGAAACTGAAAATCGACCATCACACAACATCTTGCCTGAGTACTTCTGTAGCTAGTGTCAAGTGTCACAACCTATGTGTACTGGACCTATTCTTCTGTGGGCCTGCGTGCCGGCTGGGCCTGAGCCCGTGTAACACCTGAGTGGATATGTATCTCAGCTCAGTGTGGTGGAACACATCAGCTAAGAACCAACCCTAATACTATTCCGGTTTCCCCTCTGCGGAGGCGGCGCCGCCGAACTACCCTGCCGTGCGAGTCGCCGGCGTTATCCAACCATCTGTGTTCGTGACAATTGGTACCAGAGCCTCGACTCCGTGCGCGTCGCCGGAGAAGTCGTCCTGGCGCCCCTGCCGCCGAAGTCCACCGCCACAAATCCATCCCCACCACCACCACCGCCGCCGCCCCATCTTCAGCCCTCACCACCACCACTTGCTGTAGCACTCGCCCAGACACGTCTTCAACCCAAGCGAGCTCGAGCGCCTACCCTAACCTACCGGATGGCGTCGGCCGAGGAGAAGCTGGATCTACTCATATCGGAGGTGAAGGCCCTGCAAACAGGTCAGCTAACGCTCACCACCACGGTGCACGGGCTGAGCACCTGGAGCGACAACGCCGACAAGTTCTCGGCGGAGTTGACCAAGCAGGTCGAGGATCTCACATCGCGCATCCTGGCGTTGGAAGCGGCCACCCCTGCTGCTCCGCCACCGGTCCCGCCGCGCGAGGAAGAGGGACGGGCCAACGGCCACCACAAGTACAAGTTTCACCAGGGTGTGAACGTTGAGTCTTCGATCAACGATTCCACCCTGGTCAAGGGTGAGAATCAGTTCTTCAAATCCCCTGTTATGCACACTGATTTGCCTGAGACCAGCACTAAGAAGCAATACTTATTCTCTAGTCAGCATGATTCTAGGGAGTTTAAGTTGCCTAAGTTAGATTTTCCTAAATTCAATGGTGAACATCCTAGGGTGTGGAGAGAGAAATGTGAAAAATACTTTGCTATGTACAGTATTCCTGTCCATGTTTGGGTCCCTTTTGCAACCATCAATTTTAGGGGCAATGCGGAACTCTGGCTTCAAACCTATGAGGCACAACATTCTATTGAAAGTTGGCCTGAGTTGTGTGTAGCTATAGAGAACAAATTTGGTCAGGATCTTTACCATAATTATATGAGAGATGTGCTATCGATTAGGCAAACTGAGGATGTGCTTGAATATGCTGGTAGGTTTGAAACTGCTAAGCATAGGGTGTTGGTTCATAACAAAGCTATAGGAGAGGTTTTCTTTGTGCAAAAGTTTTTAGATGGGTTACGGTATAACATTCGCAGTGCTATTGCATTACACAAACCAAGGACGGTTGATGCTGCGCTATCTCTCGCATTAATGCAGGAAGAAATTGTTGAGGCTTCTTCACGGAGATTCACTCCTCGGGCAAGGGACAGCAGACTCAACTTTAAGTCTGCTTATACTCCTTCTGAAGCTACTACCCCCGTTTCCGGTGCCTGGCCACACTCCCCGCAACGGTGATAAACCCAATAGCAAGCCAAGGTGGGATGAGAAATTGGCCGCTTTGAGAGCAGCTAGGAAGGCAAAAGGTCTCTGTATGAAGTGCGGTGATCAGTACAGCCCTCAGCACCGCTGTCCCAAGCAAATACCTATACATGTTTTGGAAGAAGTGTTGGATCTCTACAGTTTGGGCACCTCAAGTGAAGAGCACAGTGATTGCAGTAGTCAAGGTAGTGAAGCAGAGATCCTATCTCTTTCCTATTGTGCTACTGTGGGTATCCAAGGTAAAAAGACTATGAGGCTTAAGGCCACCATTCAACAGCAAGAGGTATTGGTTCTTATTGACTCAGGGAGCTCGGGAACATTCATCAACACTACCGTGGTGCAGCAGTTGGGATTGCCTCTGCAGCCCCTCTGACACACGTTACAGTAGCAGATGGAGGGAAGTTAACATCTGAAGGCGTGGTGGAAAATTTACAATGGTGGACACAAGGTCACTGCTTTACAACCACAGCGAAGATATTGCATTTGGGCTATTATGATATGATCCTAGGCATGGACTGGTTAGAACAATTTAGTCCGATGTGGGTGCACTGGCAACGCAAGCGGATGAGATTCAATTATCAAGGAGCAAGAATAACCCTTACGGGCGTCAAGGATTGCACTTCAACGTGTCTGCCTCTTCAGACAAAGAAATTGAAAGGGCTGATTAGAAAAGGAGGTGTTGCTCAGCTGATTCAGTTGTACAACATGACAGAGGCCACTGAACCACAGCACCCCCCGCCTGCCATTAACATCTTACTTCAGCAGCATGCTGATCTCTTTCAGGACCCAAGCACTTTACCACCACAGCGACCATTTGACCATGCCATTCCCTTAGTGAAGGGTGTACCTCCAGTGAATGTCAAACCCTACCGTTACAGCCCCACACAAAAAGATGAAATTGAACGACAGGTCAAAGAAATGCTCACCAATGGTGTGATTCAGCCAAGCTCTAGCCCGTTTGCAAGCCCCGTGTTACTGGTTAAGAAGAAAGATGGCAGCTGGCGGTTCTGTGTGGATTACCGTCACCTCAATGCAATCACTGTGAAAAACAAGTATCCCTTACCCATTGTGGATGAACTTCTGGATGAACTTCATGGGGCTCAATGGTTCTCCAAGCTGGACATGAAATCCGGTTACCATCAGATACGAGTATTGCCTGAGGACGAACACAAGACAGCGTTTAAAACGCACCATGGCCATTGGGAGTTCAAGGTCATGCCGTTTGGTCTCACCAACGCACCTGCGACATTCCAGGCAGCAATGAATCAGATATTTGAGTCATTACTTCGTAAGTGTGTTTTGATTTTCATGGATGACATACTGGTGTACAGTCCCAGTTTGGAGCAACACAAGGTTCATCTTCAGCAAGTCTTTGACATCTTGAAACAGCACAGCCTGGTCCTCAAACAGTCCAAGTGCTCCTTTGCCCAGCAAGAGTTGGAGTATCTTGGCCACATCATCAGTGCTAGTGGAGTTGCTACAGCCCCGGACAAAATAAAGGCAGTGCTGAACTGGACCTCGCCAACTGACACTAAGCAACTCAGATCCTTTTTAGGCCTCGCAGGTTACTACAGAAAATTCATCAAAAACTATGGCCTCATCAGTAGACCATTGACTGATATACTGAAGAAGAACACCCCATTTTTGTGGACTCCGCAGCTTCAACAGAGCTTTGAAGAACTGAAACATGCTCTTGTCACAGCACCTGTCTTAAGCTTACCCAATTTTGCCAAACCATTCTTGGTGGAAACTGATGCTTCTGACAGAGGTGTTGGGGCAGTGTTGATGCAAGAGGGTCACCCCATAGCTTACTTAAGCAAGGCCCTCAGTACCAAGTCTCAGGCCTTGTCAACATATGAGAAGGAGTGTCTAGCAATCATTCTTGCAATTGACAAATGGAAACCATACCTTCAGCACTTGCCATTCTCTATTGCTACTGACCAGAGAAGTCTGGTGCACCTGGGGGAACAGAAACTTACTAATGGGGTTCAACATAAAGCTTTTGTGAAATTACTTGGCTTGCAGTACAACATGGTTTACAAGAAAGGCTTGGAAAACAAAGCAGCTGATGCCCTATCCAGAAAAGTGCAGCATGACGAAGTCCATGCCATGTCTTCTAGCAAACCCAAGTGGTTGGAAATTATAACTGAAGGGTACACTCAGGATGAAACAACTAAGCAACTACTGGTTGAGTTGAGTGTGTCTGGACATAATGATAAAGGGTTTTCTCTGGTGGATGGCCTGATAAAGTACAAAGGACGCATATGGCTGGGTAATCATTCCGAGGCGCATCAAGCCATATTGACTGCTCTGCATGACAGTGGGTTGGGCGGCCACTGTGGCATTTCAGCAACTTATACTAAGGTCAAGGCATTGTTTGCTTGGCCCAAAATGAAGCAAGACATAACTGCCTATGTGAACAATTGCAAGGTGTGTCAACAATCCAAAGCTGAACACTCCAAACTACCTGGTCTGCTTCAACCCCTGCCAGTGCCCGATCAAGCATGGCAAATCGTGGGCCTGGACTTCATTGAAGGCCTACCTAAATCTAAACAGTATGATACCATATTGGTTGTGGTTGACAAGTTCACAAAATATGGACATTTCATTCCATTGAAGCACCCTTATACAGCATTGTCAGTGGCCCAATTATACTTCAACAACGTGTATAAATTGCATGGTCTTCCTGCAACTCTGATATCTGACAGGGATAGGGTTTTCACCAGTGCACTGTGGCAAGAGCTCTTCAGGCTGACACAGACAACATTAAACATGAGCTCCTCATATCACCCGCAAACAGATGGCCAAACTGAGCGGCTCAACCAATGCTTGGAGAATTACCTACGGTGTATGATAAGTTCCTGTCCGACCAAATGGGCTGATTGGCTTGCCCTCGCGGAATTCTGGTATAACACCACACAACATTCAGCACATGGTAAAACACCATTCCAGGTATTATATGGGCATCCTCCTCGTCACTTTGGCATCTCGGATACTTCCCAGTGCACAGTTCCGGACTTGGAGGCATGGCTTCAGGAGAGAGAACTTATGACTGACCTCATCAAAAGCAACTTGCTCAAAGCACAACAGCGGATGAAGTCTCAAGCTGATAAACATCGCCAAGAGCGACAATTTAATGTGGGTGACTGGGTCTACTTAAAATTACAGCCGTATATTCAACACTCTGTTGTGAAGCGCTCGGTGCAAAAGTTGAGTTCCAGATTCTTCGGTCCTTATTTGATCACTCAAAAGGTTGGACCTGTCGCTTACAAACTCCAACTGCCAGCATCCAGTCAAATCCACCCAGTTATCCATGTCTCGCAACTGAAGAAGGCACCACCACCTGATACTACCGTAAGCCCTGATGATGAATTGAACTATTGCTCTGCTCCAAACATTTCCACTCCCCTGCAGGTAGTTCAGCAGCGGCTTCAGCTAGTTGGCAACAAGTGGCTTCCATTTGGGCAAGTCCGCTGGAACAATCTGCCCCCTGCCTGGACCTCCTGGATCAAGACTCAACACCCTTACATCGATACAACCAAGGAAGGCGCCCTGTGAGTAGCGTTTACTCCTCAAGTCATGTTGCCTGCTGCCTGTTGTGAAGCCTCGAGGACGACGGCTTGCTTAAGGGGGGAGGAATGTCACAACCTATGTGTACTGGACCTATTCTTCTGTGGGCCTGCGTGCCGGCTGGGCCTGAGCCCGTGTAACACCTGAGTGGATATGTATCTCAGCTCAGTGTGGTGGAACACATCAGCTAAGAACCAACCCTAATACTATTCCGGTTTCCCCTCTGCGGAGGCGGCGCCGCCGAACTACCCCCGCCGTGCGAGTCGCCGGCGTTATCCAACCATCTGTGTTCGTGACATCAAGCCTTGAGGTTTAATAGGCCGTTAGTGTTGTATAGGGTGCAAACATGTAGCACAAATTTTGCATGTGGTGTATATGCATACTTGGAGAGCTAACATGGGGGAAATGTGCAGAAAAAAGCCGTGTTGTGTTCGGGTCCCTTGATCAAACTAAATGCCTAAATCAGACGTTACACTGATGAAAATGAAGAATTCGTTTGAAGAGTATGTAAAAAGATCAAAGGATGGAGGAGGATGAGGGCAGCTGATGCATTTTTTGAACGAAGCTTACATCTTTGTGTTCTAATTTTTTGAGTGGTACGGCATGAGACGAAAACCCCACGCTTGTTTTGTTTGCGCTTCAGGGTGAGCTGGTGTTAAAGCAGGTGCAAACTGTTCTATTGAAAAAACTGAGGAACTGTTGACCGCAAAATTTTAAAAAAAAGGTTTGTTTGTACGAAAAAAAAGGCGTGGTCGGCAGGATTCGAACCTGCGCGGGCAAAGCCCACATGATTTCTAGTCATGCCCGATAACCACTCCGGCACGACCACCATTTGATGATTTTAGATTGATACAAATATACAAAACGGTGCACTCTCGCCATGTATATCCGGCGATTTATTCAAAGCAGCGTATGAAATCAGTTCATAGTTGGTGCCTAAACATGCGAAAGATGCAATGGTATTGCCACTTCCAAGAAATCGACGCGTCGTTCGTAGCTCTGGCCTCTCCACCATGTCCATGCGAGCGTAGCGCGACGTCTCTCTCTCTCTCTCTCTCTCTCGCACCGCAGTGTCCTCCTCATTCCAGCTTCTGCTGCAGCTGGGCGGCGGGCCTCCGAGCCGCGGCGGCCGCCGGGTACTCAAGCAGCGGCCGGACAGGCGGTGCCGGCAGCGCGGCGGGCCGCGGGCGGCGGGCGGGCGCCGCCGCCGTCGCGGGGCCGGGGGCGGCCGTGGACAGGAGGAGGCGGAAGGTCCACGCGAGGACGTCGGGCGCGAAGACGCGGAAGACGAGGAAGACGTCGTACCAGCTGGGGCGCTTGACGTAGGCGTCGCCGCGGCAGGCGCCGGCCACGAGCGCCCGCGCGTACGCCTCCACCTGCCCGTGCCCGCCGCCCGACAGCGTCGCCTCCCGCTCCTCCTTCCACTGCATCTCCGCCGCGCCGTCCTCGCGCGTGAACCTGCCGCCGCCGCCGCCGCCGACCCAGCCGTGCGTCGCCACCGTCACGCCCACCTCGTCCTTCACCTCGTACCGCAGCGTCTCGTAGAAGTCCACCACCGCCGCTTTCGCCGCCTGCGCCGCGCATCGATCAGGTATATTCTTGTTCAGTGCTTGTTCAGACAGAGTGGCAACGGTAAAAAAAAAAAATTGTTCAGAGTTGCAGAGAACGGAAGGAAAAATGTTCAGGAAAGGACAAGGCATCTGTCACCGAGTAGAGGCTCATCCTGGGCATGGGCAGCCAGCTCTCGACGGACGCGTTCACCACGACGCGGCCATGGCTCCGGCGCAGGTGCGGCAGCGCCGCGTAGGTCGGGTAAACGTTTCCCCAGAAGTTGATGTCCTGCTCAGGCGTGTGTCAGTCAGGACTCAAGGAGATGCGCAGACAGTTTCAGGGTCGATTCAAGATCGCAAAAAGCATGCAAATTCAACTTCGAGGAGACTGCGCGTTTTTACCATGAGGTGAGGGAAAGCGGTGGTGTCCCCGGCCTCCTCGAAGTTGAAGTCGTGGCCCAAGCTCACGGTGTTCACCAGATGGTCCACTGCGCCAAACAGAAGCAGAGGGTGGTCAACTCACCAGACATGCAGTGGAATCCGAAACTCTGTTCAGTCGTCAGCGACGACGACTCACGCTGGCCGAAGTAGGTGACGGTGTCGGTGACGAGCCTCCGGCAGTCTTCCTCCCTGACGACGTCGGCGGCGATGACGAGGACCTGCCCGGCGCCGAGGAGCCGCGCGTTGTCGCGTACGGCGAGCAGCCGGTGCTCCCGCCGCGCCACCAGCACCAGGCTCGCGTTCCGCCTCGCGTACTCGTACGCGATTTGCTGCGACATGCACGGCGCGTCAGGTGGTTCTCTTGCCGGATATATAGACGACCCAGTTTAATTTCTAAATGAATCTCCGCCGGCCGGAGGTAATGATAACTGTGGACCGATCGATCAATGGATGAAGCGCCGCGTGTGTGTGTGTGTGTGTGTAGTACCTCGCCGATGGCGGAGGATGCTCCGGTGATGACGACGACCTTGCCGAGCATGTCCTCCTTGGTGAGCGTCTTGAGCACCCACTCGACGCCGCGGAGGAAGGTGAGCGTCGGCCACGCGAACGCCAGCATCACCATGCTCGCCGGCGGCACCACCAGGTCCATCACCGCGTTCAGCACCTGATCCATCTCTGTCCCCCCCTCGATTCCTACTTGAACAAATCCTCAACCTGAACAAAACTTGCTGGCCGGCCGGCCAGTTGTTCTTGGCTGAGTAGGGGGGAATCAAGACAAGAGCAGCCGAGGAAGAGGGAAACGAGAGCGAGCGAGGGCGACTTGTGTTTGTGGACCTCGGCGATACGGACAAGATGACGGAGGAGAGAGAGAGAGAGAGACGGGTGCGGGCGTGCATGGAGGGCAGCTGCGAGCTGAGGGCGCGCGCACGTCGGCCCTTGCTGTTGCCTTGTGGATGTGCTGTGCTGCTACCCGCGGCGATCGATCATCCGTTAGAGAACTCAACAGACGAGCTATCTTGACTTAACTAGTTAAAAAATAGAAAAGTTGTCGAAAAATTAGACTAGCTAAACTTGTCCTAGCTATCCTCCACTAGCTAAACCGGGGGCTTCGCTAGCCATCTTTGACTAGCCAATCCCGCTAGCTATCCTGTTGTCATGAGTATGGTATGCGGGACCCATTAGCGGTGGAGCATATGAAGAGTTCATTTTAACTAGTCTGTTGGATTTCATCAACTTTTTACTAGCTATTTTATTTTACATACTAGCCAAATCAGTAATTTAGCTAGTGATATTTAGAGAGACTCTTGGAGTTGCTCTTAGTAGGCTAGTTTTAATAAAATTTCATGGATAGTTCTATGTGTTACATATATGTTCTAAAATTAACTAATCATGGAATTCCTTATCTTTCCTTTTTCTTTTATCAAACTCGTTTTTATAATGACGTGGCGCTGCATACTAGCACGAGACTGAGAAGTGTCCATTTTACCCTACACTCCTTCCCTTTCCAGTTTCTGTTTGATGCCACCATCTGAACAAATAGAGCAAATCCAAGAACCAGCTTTTTTTTCTTTCTCTTTGCTAGAGTGAAGTAGGAGCAACCATGTCGCCTTTATCATCTTCTAGCACCGACACCGTACCGCCAAGAAGCGAGCTACCGGCAATTTCTTTCGAATTAGACGGTACTACATGTGCAAATCCTACCTTCTAGGAGTATATTCGAAGATTGGGCCGGCAAATCCTCAAAATTGACGCCTCACCACAGGCGTCTCGCTGTCGACGGGAACGTCGGCTGCCACTGAAAGCACAAACGCCGTTCAATCCTGATAAATCCGCTCCCACGGGGAGTCGAACCCAGGATCTGAGGCGCTACCAAGGCTCTTGTAACAACTAGGCTACATAGCATAAGTATTTGAAAAGGCTATGGCAGGCAAAGTCTACATGAACTTTTCATCAATAGGTGCAACAAATCACATATTACAGAAGTAAGAGGTACAAACAAACACAATCTAGAAAAGAGTACACAGGAGGACAACAAACAATTTAAGGACCATCTATGGCATAAGCCGAAAAACTACTCCTGATTTCTGATCTTCGCCTTCATCGAACAACATGTTCGCCGATTAACCATGGTCATGCACCTCTACACTACCCCTCGTAGATACGCCACTCCGATGACACCCTCCATCTGAGGTCCACTCAACGGAATGAGGACTAAGGGTAGTGAAAGGTACGCAAGCCAAAGCTTCACCACACACGACGATCTCCCATCTTACTGGTGGTGACACTTTTCGATGCACATCCAGTATCCACCGCCTACCACCATCCAACGCTGCCCCAAGGGGAGGAACCCCTGAGGGGGTGGCATATCGGTAGAAACCACTCGGCATTGGATGTGGTGAAAACACCAACAAGAAGCACGCTGACGAAGTAGAGGTGGTGCCAATGAATGACACTCGCCAAGTCACAGAAGAGTCCAGCCGGCAAAGATACACCAAGCCCAAGAACAGAGGATGGTTGGGGAGAGACGAATCACCCACAAATACATGGAGCTACACAAGATGGGGAAGTTGCAAGCCGGCTTGGCGGTGGATTGATGCGGAGGCTTGAACCTCCTTGCGCATTGGGCGCGACGCTTTCGCTGCAAAAACCATCCGTCCACCTCCAACACCGTCGTTGCAAGATAACAGGCGAGCCCAGGAATACGATGAGAGCGAGGTTGTGTAGAGAGGTAGGGCACCTCCCCAGGTGGTGCACCTCCCACACCCACTGAGCATGGCACTTTCGTCGCACATCACCAAAATGTCTCAAAATGGCAGAGCTCAGCAAATGGCCAACACGACTAGTTAACCATGAACTCCAAATGTGACACGATTTCCTAAGTAAATTGTCAGAAAATATACACGGACTACGACACACTCTGATATGGGAAGCACACCAAAAAATATCACTTCAAGAAATCTCGAGGTCGATATTTCAAATTCAGAACATAGAAGCATTGTAACTTTCCAAAGTACTTGAAGAGAAATAAAAAAATAAAAATTCAGATGTGTGCTCTAGTCGGGAGCAACGCAACGACATTGAAACTTGTATCAACCAGAAATATACACTGAACTACCTAGCCGTGCACATTATTTATTTAACCTAATCACAGGAAAAACAATATACAAAGCTAAAATTACCACAAACAGGTAGAGCAACATAATTTTTGTTGTTCTACATTGCTCATTATTTTTGTTTGATCCAGAGGTTTTCATGCTTGCTTGTGCATAAGCTTCTTTATTTTGTAGAAGGTGTCGTATTTTCCTCGAAGCTTGTTTTCGCGACATAGTGTACAAAGGCCTCATTATATAAAGCGAGTTTCTCCTTGGATGTGCAAACATGTAGAAGGATCCGGCGATCTTTATACCTCTTCAAGGCACGGCGAATAGCTGCAAATGATGCTATGAAGCTTTTCCTGTGTTCCTTGTAGGCTTCCCAGCTTTTCAAGTCTTGATTCTTCAGATCTAAATAATCTTGTGTGAGTGCTCTCGAAGAAGCGCTTGTCGAAGAAGCGCCGCATGTACTTGCGAAGGGTCTCGCCCTGTTCCTGTTTCACCATTGCCAGGTCCATGCGAGTACCCGAGCGACCCATAGCGCCCGCGAAGTTGCTGGTGAACTGTTCCTTAAGCTGGTCCCACTTGTCAATCGAGTACTTCTCGAGTGACTCGAGCCATGTAAGCGGGGCTTGATCCAGACAGAAGGGGAAGTAGAGGCACTTCGTGTCGTTATTGGCACTAGCGTTCTCGATGGAGAGGGCGTAGCATCTGAGCCACTGCACTGGATCCTGCTTTGCGTCGTACTTGGTGATCCCCAGAGGTTTAAATTTCTCCGGGAGAAGTAGATTGCGAAGCCGTGCAGAGAAGGCGGTGAAGCCATCGTTGTCGCCTGCCGTGGAGGACTTCTTGCGTCGTAGTTCTTCGATTTTTTGGCAGGCGTCGAAGCCGCCACGTGAAGCACCGGAGGCGTGGCTATTCGCGTGGCCTCGATCGCCGCGATCGCCTCCACCCCCGGCTCTCCTGCCAGCCTCGTGGTTGGAGCTCCCGCGATCGTTGGTAGTCATGAAGACTTGCCGATCGGGAGAGCCGAGGCTGGAGTCAATGGTTGCCACCTCTGTTGGGGTGTGCTCCTCAGTTGGAGCTAGCGGTGTTCCCTCCTGAAACGGCAGTGAGTCGAGGTAGGCGATGCAGCGTGAGTTCTCGTCTGTCAGGTCTGCGGGCTTGCGGTCTGGTTGACGATGAATTTCCGTCAACCTAGAGTACTTGTTATACATTGGTTTCGATTATGATTTGCAACTAACCCGCCACTAGGAATACTAATGATGTAACAAGTTCACACTTGCATGTCGATTTTGGAGTTTGTTGTTTACGCAGGAAATCTATGCTAAAGAGGAGACTTTCGGGATAAGTTCACCAAGCACTTCGGAAGAAGATCATGAAGCCCGACAAGAGTCAAGACACGCGATGAACATGACTCCAAATGACCCGAGGACTGAAGCGTCAACGTACAAGTCTTCAGGGACTCAACCAGAAAATAGCGAAGCTTGCATAGCAAGGATTCAAGCCTTAATCGTTAAGGAAACGACGTCAAAGGCCCACATGCAAGTGCACACGAATAAGGGATCACGCGAGAAGCAGCCGAGGAGGAAACCGGGGCCGAATGGGCCGAAGTGGGCCTGGGCCGGCCGGCTTGGGCCGACCGGGGTCGGTTCGGTCCCTCCTTTGCCCTAGGTGTTCGTCTATTTATTGCCTCCGCCGCCGTCGGCCGCCACATCGAACAAATCATCCTACCGACGCCATTGACCAGAACACCGCTGCCGCAAGATGAGGGAGAGAGTTAGATGAGCTCGTCGCAAGGATCAACGCCGGCGGAGAGAAGGAAGAAAGAGGAGGACTCCAAGCCGCTGGCCTAGGGGTGTTCCCAAGCTCCATCGCCGCCATCTTCATCGATGACGTTCTCCGGAGTCTCCATCACCCCTATGTGCTTCAATCTGTGTAAGATGATGGGGTAATGTCTCCGTTCATCCCTAGGTTTAGATGGATACATGCTATGTGATCGCTACTTGATTCGTGGTTTCAATCTATTGTTTTCATGTTGATGATGCTTTGATGATTAAGGTAGGCCACCGTGTTTTTCGAGCGTATGATATCCGCTACTCCCATAGATTCCATCAACATACCGTGTCCATCATAGGTCTAGTCACGAATACCTTCGTGTAGTGACAGTACGAGAGGAGGGAAAGGACGAAACCGTGGTCACAACCCCCGGTAGATTGGTTTACCGCTTTCGTGTAGTAGATGCATACCATGTTATCCTAGATCCTAGGGAGGGAACGCTTATCTTTCTTACTCACTCTCTTGTGTTCACCCTTTACCATCTAGTTTAACCCTAGATTTGTTTGATCAACTTAACTTAGATTAACTTAGGTTAGATTGTTTTACCTTTAGATTAGTACTCTTTCAAAGGTTTTCCATTCAACTAGATTAGTACTTTGTTAAGCGCTAGTAATCCCCTTGCTCCGCGGATTGACAAGAACCTTGGGAATCCCGTGGTGAAAAAGGTGTAGGTCCGTACGCTTGCGGATCGTAGGTGGATACGAGTTTTATCCGTCAACAAGCCTCTTTTTCTGGCGCCGTTGCCAAGGAGCAATCCAATTTGCTACGTTTAATCTAGTATTTATTTTGTTGATTACTAACACCTAACCCTTATTTTCTAGAAAAAAATCTTTTCTTTGTTTTTCTTTCTACTTTTCTTGTGCCTAGATGGATTTGTTCACCTCACCATTGGAAGACAAAGAGATGTCGCTAAGGGAGCTAACAATGCTGTCAATGAAAGACATTGAGATACAAAAATCAGATTTGATGCTTGCTACAACCCACTACGAAGTGAAGCCTGGAATCATCAAGTTAGTGGCGACAAAACCATTTAGAGGATTGGAGGATGACAACCCATATAGACACATTAAGGAATTCACGATGATATGCAACACGGTGCAACAAAAAGGAGTTCCGGCCGCTTGGTTCAAGTGGAATCTTTTTTCGTTCTCTCTCGAAGATGAAGCACGAAGATGGTACACACTTATGTCCGTTGAAGCAAAAGGAAATTGGGATGAGCTAGTGAAGAAGTTTCTTTTTGAAGTTCTTTCCCATAAGCAAGGTCCAAGACTTAAGGAGGCAAGTGCTCAATTTCAAGCAAGGAGAGGATGAAGGAATTGATGAAGCATGGGACCGTTTTAATGAACTACTTGAGCGAGGCCCGAACTTGGGATTTTCCGGTGACTTGATGTTGCATACCTTTTATTTTTCACTAACCCCTAACTCGTCTCGTTTTGTAAGCATGTGTGCAGGAGGTGATATAATGGATAAAACAATTAGTGAAGCCGCACAAATCTTACAAAGGATAAGCAATGGACAAAGAACACTACGAGATTGGCAAAGATGTTGTCGAGAGGAGCAAAATGACAAAAGCAAGCCCAAGGTGCTTGCTGAAATTTCTGAAAAAGATGAACCGAAGGTCAAGGAAGATGAACCGACCATACAAGAAAGTGAAGATCCACTTCCCAAGGTAAAAGAAGTCATTTCGGATGTTAAAAATGTTGAACCTAACATGAATGTAGGCCGAAGTATGTGGAATGCTAGACCATTGGCGGAGTTCATTCAATCCGGTTGGGTTCAAGTTGATTTCGCCCCACTAATCAACTACCGAAGGAAGGAGGAACGCCGACACGTTGCCAAACTAGTTGAAGATATATTTGATCAAGAGATGAGTGGAGAGTCGATCCAAAAGATGTTTGAAGAAGAAAGAGAAGAGGGAGATGAAGGATGGATCGACCGGTTTGACAACTCAAAGATTTGCAATAAAGGAAGAGAAGAGTATAACCGTGATGAGCCTAGTGACTCGAAGGATAAATGGGAGGAGATAGGACTCAAGCTAGAAGATGAATGGGAAGGGGTTGACATAGATCAAGTACTCCAAGAAGGCCCCTCCCCACAAGGTGATAGCTTGTGTGCTATTGAAGACTACACACTAGCAAATCAAGACATGGAAGTACTCAAGGATGACAGAAAGAGTGAATCAACAATGAGCGATCTTGACGACATGTGGTACATGGAAGATAAAGAAAGAAACATACAAGACTTTGAAGATGAAGATTTGGTTGATAAAGAAGACTTCAAAGAACAGATGAATGCGTACATAGTTGAAGGATTACATGTTTCACATGATGAGTTGAAGAAATCGCAAGATATTGATGAAGAGGCAACTACACTCGTTGAGATCGATTCGCCTTCAACACCGCTAGATGAACCAAATATCACTTTTTTTGAAAAAGCTCTAAGGCCAAGGTACACGCTAAAATCTCAGGATATTATTGGTATTGATGTTGATAAATTCAAATACTCATGCTCAGCCAATAGTATGAATGATAGTTTAATGTCTATGCCTTGTTCCAATAGTGACCATGTTCATAGGCTAGATTTTCTTGAGAATGAAAAAGAGGAAACATTTATGTTTGATCCAATTAATCTCACACCAAAAGAACCTTTGCCTATTGATGAGCTAAGTGCTATGCATGAAACATATGCTTCTTTTATTTACACCTTGACTTGTTGCTACAATTCACATGTGGTGTTAATTATGGACGCGTATGTTTACAATAATTTTTGTAAATCTCGATCATGCTTTGCGCTTGGTCAAGCTAATGACCTTAAATAATCACATGTCGGGAAAGGCCCGATTTTCACTAACCATGTAGACAAGGCTTGAATAATGAAAAGAGAAGTCATGCTTAAAGAGTTGCAAGATAAATCATCAACCTCTCTAAATCTCGCAATGGATGTTGTTGTCTTCATAAATTTGAGAGCTTGTTCAGAGGTGTACAAATGGAGAAAATGAGATATCCAGAAGCTCCATAAAGTTACCATTCCAACGCATCAAGAACCAACAAGTTTGAAGACCCGTGCAAGGAGTTATGGAGAAAACATTGAGCGTTGCGCGTTCTGAAAATTCAGGACAGATTTCATCGCCGAAGTAAAACGGACGTAACTCTCTTGTCCGGAGTCCGATTTGGGCAAATGAAGACTCGTTGGAAAGGAAATTTTGTGCACTGTGCAATGGAGTAGAGCTTGAGTATACTTTCTATTCTGGACATTAAAAAAATTCATAGAGTGAAGGCAGCACCGAAGGATAATAAAGAAGGAGATAACCATGAAACAAAATGATGCTTTGGGCAAGTCTTCTATAAGTGATCAAGCACAACATGGGAAGTAAATTAAAGCTGCATTGGTACCTTTTTCTTCTTACATAAAGGGCCATGGCTATGCGACGAAAAGAAGGTATGTGAGAAAGTCGAGCTCTATGACTTTAAATGAAGCGTTTTTCGGGAGGCAACCCGTTTCTTTATATTTTTACTACTTTCTTGGAGAAAATAAAGAATGACACTATCTTATGATGATCAACTTGTGGTTATTAATCTAAGTTCAGTTTTCCTTTTTAGAACCACTGTCATGTTCATGCTAATATTTATTTGCATGTATTGCATTTTGTTATCAACGTGATGTTTCTTTGCATGTACATGTTTTGCATATAGTGGCTTGGTTGTTTTAAGGCTCAATGATGTATGCTTCTTTTTCCATGTTAATACTTCATAAGGCATTATGAGTATTTTCCTTTTGTGATCTTGTGTAAACGTGGTGTTTAAACAAGATTGCGGACCATCGTCGTTAAGTTCGATAAACCTAGCTAGCTTTTCATATGTTTTCATGTTGCTTTGGTTAGTTTATAAGCTTTGCAACGTGCTTAATTTTTCTTATGCTATAAGAGTTATTGATTTAAGGATAGACATGGTGTTTTAACCCTTGATAAATAAACCTTTATGGCTATAGAGAAATTCGGCAACCTAGTTGTAAACATGGTGTTTAGAACTAGGTGAAAACATTGTCTTTGTTTATATGCTTTCCTCTCATGTGCATACACACCTTGCACCACGTACACTCATTAGGTTTTTATTCCTCATTAAACTAATTATGCCACAAGTTAAGAATCTTAGGAGACATTGTTAGATTGTTGTCAATTCTATCTACTCCCAACCGTCACCTGGGGGGTAGAATGTGCGTTTAAAATGTTTTACAGGCAAGATAAAGACTCTCACTACAAGGAAATTGAAGGATGGCTAATAAGTGCTTTGTCTTCTTCTTTCATGACTAGCAAAATGCTAAGCATGGGGAGACCCTGAATCTTCAACACGGAAGTACAACATGACACTCTAGAAGATAGAATGATCAAGATCATTAACATCTCCGGATCAATGCGCAAGAAGCCACCAATCTCATCAAAATTCTGCATGGTCTCGAAGGGAAAACACTGGATATTTTTCGATATTTAGAAGCCTGATGAAGTTATGATTCCAACAAATCAAGAATCAAGACAATCGGAGGTTCCTACAAGCGGTTATGCCCGAATCACCGAGTGCAACACGTCCTGAAATCAGTTTTGGACAGCACACAGCGCTGAAGTAAAACGGACATAGCTCCCTTGTTTGAACTCCGTTTTCGATGAATGACCACACGTTGGAAAGGTAATTTCATAAAATTTTCAATAGAGCTATATTTCGATATATGTTCTGTTCTGGACAGAGGGGGAAATCCATGAAAAAGAGACAGCAAGGAGATGATGAGAACAAGAAAGAGGAGATGGTGATGATAACATTGAAGAGAAGGGCGACCAATGACTCCATTAAGCATACAAGATTAAATTCAGAAGATTAGGAGCATTGATAAATCAAGACAAAAGCAAAAGCCACATCGATACATGGAGATGTCAGAAAAAGGCAACGAAGAATTACAAAGGATGGTAACATCTCCATGGACCTTCTCTTTTCCAAACACAAATGCTTGTGAGTATGCCTTCAACCTCAACTAGGTGCAACCTTTTGTTTTTCTCTTCAAACAATAACATGGATACTAGGAGGACAACCTAGGTTTCTTTTTACTTTCAATAGATAAGCATGGCCATGTGTTCACCTCGATGTTCTATATTGCCTATGCTTACGGAAAGATGATGAAAGTTGTCGCTTTGTTTTGCCTACATGAAGTTATACATGTCTTGGCTAATTGCTCTCTATAGTATGATCTGAAATTAATTTAAATACCGACTCTTTTATTTGTGGAGGTGAAATGACTATGCTCTAGTCCCATATACATATCTTTGCTCTTTAATTTAAGTTTATGGATAGCCGGACAACTTGTTGTTTTTATGAAAACTTAACTTTTATGCTATCTACATATTTGTGATGCTCTTGCAAAGTTCTACCTACCAAAGCCATATACATATATGTTTTATGATAACAAAACCCGTAGATTGCAAGCATATGTTTTGATGAGTTGGATTAGGATTGATTTCTATGGTTCGAGACTAAGAAGCTGGTCATTCCTTTGTGTAAATTTTTCATGCTAGCCTTTTTGTCCATGCATTGTGGTTTTCACATTGAAAATTTCACAAACTTCGCTGGGCATCCACCCTAAACCAAAAACATCTTTTTGTGATCACCTCCTTGTCCACAACCCAATTTGAGTATGGAGTAAAATTCTAGATGGAGATTCAAATATTCCGCAATATTATGGAATTTATACTTACTTTAGCAGTTATTTTCCCTCTCTTTTATGCTCGAGGACGACCATCGTTCAAGCTTGGGGGAGGAGTCATTCTCTCACACGAATGCTATGTAAGTATTATGTTGCAAAAAGTTTTTAGGAGCAAGAGAAAAAATGAAAAATGAAAAAAAAAATATGATAAGAAGAAAAGAAAAATAGGAAGAATAAAGTGAAAAAAAGAAAGAGAGAAAAATGAGAAGGAAATAAAATAAAATTAAGAAAAAAATAAAGATGCTCCTCAGTTCTTTTTGCTCCATAAGTTCTCAAGTGCCTTGATGACACATCCATACTCAAATTTTCCAACCATGTGCAATCCGATAACGAGGACTTCACTCGTGCCTCAGGATCATCCATTTGCCACTTGCACATGTCCACTTATCTAAATGTGTGTGTTTCATCCCTCTCTCTTTCCAACATTTATTTTCCATGGCCTTTTTGACGAGTCTCGGTAATTCCAATAGATCTCTCTCTTAATTTGACAATATTTCGGATGTATGTTTTGCTAGGATTGTTTTTAACCTTCCAAGCTCCACATAAGCCTTCCACTATCACATATGAGTAGAGTAGGTTGAAAATAATCTAGTATAGGCTTGAGTGACTTGATGAGATGAGTGTTCCATGAGCTCTTGCAAGAGATTTTCACTTATGTTGGATATGCATCTTTTTGAAAATCTTCCATGTGACAAGGTAATGGTTTGAAGTTCACTTAAGTTTGAGAGCATCGTGTTAAATGTGGCTTGTTCTTTATTGTTAGTCTATCTTCCGTAATGAAAAAGAAGCCGGTCACAACTTGAACTTTAAAAATAAATTGTTAAGAGAGAGCAATTTGCCTCGTCATGAATGACTAAGTGCAGGGACAACATTGGAATGCAACACTGATTTCCCTTTTAAGCAAGGATTACTTACTCGAGGATGAGCAAGGTTTAAGCATGGGGGGGGATGTTGACGGTGAATTTCCGTCAATCTAGAGTACTTGTTATACATTAGTTTCGATTATGATTTGCAACTAACCCGCCACTAGGCATACTAATGATGTAACAAGTTCACACTTGCATGTCGATTTTGGAGTTTGTTGTTTACGCAGGAAATCTATGCTAAAGAGGAGACTTTCGGGATAAGTTCACCAAGCACTTCGGAAGAAGATCATGAAGCCCGACAAGAGTCAAGACACGCGATGAACATGACTCCAAATGACCCGAGGACCGAAGCGTCAACGTGCAAGTCTTCAGGGACTCAACCAGAAAACAGCGAAGCTTGCATAGCAAGGATTCAAGACTTAACCGTGAAGGAAACGACGTCAAAGGCCCACATGCAAGTGCACACGAATAAGGGATCACGCGAGAAGCAACCGGGGAGGAAACCGAGGCCGAAACGGGCCGAAGTGGGCCTGGGCCGGCCGGCCTGGGCCGACCAGCCCAGCCCACTCCGGGGTCGGTTCGGTCCCTCCTTTGCCCTAGGTGTTCGTCTATTTATTGCCTCCACCGCCGTCGGCCGCCACATCGAACAAATCATCCTACCGACGCCATTGACCAGAACACCGCTGCCGCAAGATGAGGGAGAGAGTTAGATGAGCTCGTCGCAAGGATCAACACCGGCTGAGAGAAGGAAGCAAGAGTACTCCAAGCCGCTGGCCTAGGGGTGTTCCCAAGCTCCATCGCCGCCATCTTCATCGTCGACGTTCTCCGGAGTCTCCATCACCCCTATGTGCTTCAATCCGTGTAAGATGATGTGGTAATGTCTCCGTTCATCCCTAGGATTAGATGGATACATGCTATGTGATCGCTACTTGATTCGTGGTTTCAATCTATTGTTTTCATGTTGATGATGCTTTGATGATTAAGGTAGGCCACCGTGTTTTTCGGGCGTATGATATCCGCTACTCCCATAGATTCCATCAACATACCATGTCCACCATAGGTCTAGTCATGAATACCTTCGCGTAGTGACAGTACGAGAGGAGGGAAAGGGCGGAACCGTGGTCACAACCCCCGGTAGATTGGTTTACCGCTTTCATGTTGTAGATGCATACCATGTTATCCTAGATCCTAGGGAGGGAACGCTTATCTTTCTTACTCACTCTCTTGTGTTCACCCTTTACCATCTAGTTTAACCCTAGATTTGTTTGATCAACTTAACTTAGATTAACTTAGGTTAGATTGTTTTACCTTTAGATTAATACTCTTTCAAAGGTTTTCCATTCAACTAGATTAGTACTTGGTTAAGCGCTAGTAATCCCCTTGCTCTGCGGATTGACAAGAACCTTGGGAATCCCGTGGTGAAAAAGGTGTAGGTCCGTACGCTTGCGGATCGTAGGTGGATACGAGTTTTATCTGTCAACATCTAGCCAGTAGACGAATCTGTCGGCGGGTGTAGATGTTATAACCAGGCCGGAGGCAGGTCCTGACAGTGGTTGCTCCATCGTGTAGGTCTCGGGCTCGTCCGGGTCCGCTCCGAAGTCGAACTCGTAAGAGGAGTCCGAGTAGTAGCCGGAGATGGGGTTGGAGTCCGAGTCGTACTCGGAGGCGATCTCTTTCCCAGACCGGCGTGCGGAGAGAGCCTTCGCGTGGGCCTTGCTAGCGATGTAGAGGCCATATGGGAAGTGCTCATGGAGTGGGAAGTCCGCACACGATGGCTCGATAGCCGGCTCACATGCAATGGCCCACGGTGACGTCGGGTTTGAGTTGGAGTCGGATCCAAGCTCGAAGTCCGCGTGCTGGTTGTAGAGCGAAATTTCGCCGAATTTTCCGGCGAGATCGCCCATGACTGCTTCGGGAAGCGTCACGAGGCCAGTCTTCGGGTTGGGCGGCATGGTGAGGCGGTCTTTGGAAGGATCCGGCGGCGCGTCGGCGGTGCGGACCCGGGGAGCTGAAGACGAATGTGTCGCCGCGGTTGAAGGCGACAGTTGGCTTGATGAAGATTGAAGCCGTCGAGTTCACCATATGATCTTCGGCGAGATCCCCTACCTGGCGCGCCAGTTGTCGGTGTTTTAGACCGGCAACCTACCTAGGGGAGTACCCGAGGTAGATGAATGTGGCCTCGCCGAGATCGGTAACTCAAAGGAAGAGACACGTGGCACACAATTTAGACAGGTTCGGGCCGCGAGGTGCGTAATACCCTACGTCCTGTATGTTGCGTAGCTCTGGATTAATTGGATGTGATTACAAGATGATGCGTAATGAGAGAGAAGGGTCCCTGCCTCGCCTTATACAGCCCGGGAGGCAGGGTTACAGGTCGGTTTAGGGAGAGAGTACTAGTCGTGTACGTCTAGGAGTCCTCTACGCAGTACATGGCTTCCTATCCGTACTTCTCCACCGTAGTCCTTGCGCCTCACGCCATCAGGTACTGTGCGGCACAAGTCGGGTAGTCCCAGGGGCCTACCGAGTAGTCAGTCCTGGTACCCACCGAGGTAGTGGGCCCAGGGGGGTCCATACGACAGGTATGTATGGACCTACCGCCGTGCGCAAAGTAAGGTGGTCCACCTCTTCACTGTACCCTTCACCTCTACTGCACTCTTATACATGACACCAACAGAAACCTTATTATCTCTGTACTCTCAGGACACATTCTCACTAGGATTGACATATAGCTGTGAGAAATTGTAACTTTTCCAGTCCCTTGAAACTAGCGGGTCATCCTCATCATCTGAGTAGTCCTCTTCCAACTCACGTTCATCCTCATCAGCCTCCATGTCGTACCGCCTGAGAACTTCTTCATTAACTTCCCCCTCGTCAATTTCACCACGGGCCTCAAAGGGTGTGCCACCATCTCCTTCTTCTTCTTCCTTAGTGGAAGCACCATCTCCTTCTTGTGGCTCAGTTGCAGGACCATCTCCTGCTTGTAGTTCAGCCTCACCCTGGCCTGGTGAGCATCACTACCCTCCTCATGTACTTGACTACTAGACTCCGCCTTATGAACAACTTGATAAACAACATCACAGGCAAACCACTTTCACATGTTGTTTAGATATAAGTCCTCAAATGTTCAGTGCCTTGAAGTGGCATAAGCTCCCAACATACTGACTCACTCCTGTTGATTAAAGCCAGAATAGACAAGTCATGTTGCTCTGCATTCACCACCACGTTAGTGCTGTGAGCTGGTTTACTTATTTAATTTAATATGATTCAAATTTGCTGACTATTGTAACCTTTTCTTTTGGTTTTGCTCATCCTTGAAAAACACGAAATTCGAGGGCGGGAGCCGGTGCCGGTGCCGGGAGGCGGGCCTGGGGAGGAGTAGCAGCTGATGAGGTGCCCGTCTCCGTCTCGATCGTGGTGGTGGGGGTGGAGAGGACGGTGCCGCTCGCCGCCTCCGCCACGCGAGCGTCCACCCTGTGGAACATCTAGAGCGCCTGGTACGTGCCCGCCTTGACGCACCTCGACCTGCTCCCACCGGATCCCTGCACACTCTTCCTCCGAGCCATGTCGATCTCAACCCTTTCCGCTCGCCCTCGTCAACGTCGTCGGCTCGTTGCTCGTAGAGGAGAGAGAGAGGGGGGGGAATGGAGGGGGAGAGGGGAGGAATCTCTGGGTGTGACCGTGTGGGACGACGCACCGCGCAGCGGCCGGGTTATATAGAGTCGTCGCGCCGGCCGGCACGCACCCACCACGGACGCTTGCTTGCTGGCTGGCTGGCTGGCTGGCTCGCTCGCCTACGTTCGCGTGCCTCGGTGCCGGTCACGCTAGTGGCGGACGCAAGATTTCAAAATTGGGTGTACATTGACAATCGAACAATTTCATTAGTCTTATACCTGAGTTTAAACAATTTAAGTCTTTCTTTTACTTCTTTTGATTTTCGTTAATTAAATTATATTTCCTAACTGTGGAACACAATAATATAATTAAGCACACCTTCTTGTTTTACCAATTAAAAATCATGAAATTAAATAAAAACATCAATAACTTTGAGGGTAACTAATAAATGATAAAAATGCTAGTGTTTAAATCATGATGTGGGTAAAAGCGGCATGTGAGTATGTGAGCATGGCAAGTAAAGGGCTCTTTATTTATAACATTAAGAAGCCGCAAATATCCATGGTTCCATACTATTCCATGGTTTTACACTCTTCTAGAAAAACTTAGTAATATTCCTAGAAGTTGAATCCTAACCCTCTAATCAGTAGCCCAACAAAGACAAATGCATAGTACATGACCATATAAGATGTTTCAGCCATGAGCCATTCAGGATTTTGCAATAAATCGTCAAGACATCAAGAATTTGAATTTGACAAAATGCAAACAGATCAGGGAGACACTCAGCCTTAGACATGTAGTACCTACAAATTGCAGTCCGACGCTAGTGCACTGCTGTCTTCTAGGATCATTTGTATTGTTGTTGCGACATGAGGCGGGACATAAGGCTATTCATGATAAACAACTTGAGGGCCAGGGTTGGGAGCTCCCAAAATACGGGGGCCTGCTAGGGGCACCCCACTTGCACTGGTTCATATGCAGACCTGAATTGCCACATGCCACCTAAAAAGTTCATGAAACAAGATGGTAGAGTATGAATACTTCCCTAATCCATAATTCTACACATCTCAACTCTTAAGTAGCTACATGAAAAATTGAAAATGGTTTGATGAGTAGGCTTTTGAAAATAAGAGATTATGTGTTCATTAGCAATACATAAAAAATCCTAAATGTAGCAACAATTAGGGGTGGTAATGTGCCATGACCCTAATGTATTCTTTACGATTCAACTAAAGTCTACTACTTTTTAGCTCAAAAATGTATATATATGACCCAACCCTTATAGGGTCTGTTCCTTAAATTTGCTAAGCTAAATTGGGGGCCATTGCCACCCTTAGAGTCAAGTCATTTAAGTATTTATCTCCCATGCTATCCCTTAGCTTGTGAAAAAAACTCATCGCAAACAATATCATTAAACACTTGAGAGGACAAAAAACTAAAGTTAGAGATGAGTGTCACAGTCATGCTAGGAAGACCAATGATGCTACTATGGGTATGTGTCCTATGTGGTAGGGGGTGTTTAGTTTATGCTCTATCCGCCAAATCAACGTGTCAGCATGCCTTTTGTGAGTTTGTCAAAGGATTCCGCCACCCACATGTCGCCCTCGTGCGAGCACCGAAATAAATTAGCATGGGCAACATTCCATCGGCATGCCAAGTACTGGCTCTCATCCAAACAAACTCAGCATGTCTGGTCAATAACCAATTATTTGGTCAAGTAAGCATTAGTTGTGAACCAAACGATTCATATGCATGTTTGCATTCCTCGAGCCAGCAGTAATCATCTAATCTAGCTTAACACAGAGGGTAAGTTCCTATAAGGAAGAGCTTAGAACACTTTGGAGCAATCTATTTCTTTTGTTTTGAGCTCAAATATACCCAATGTGACCTAAATATGAGAGTATACACATACGTGTGTGCAAACTATATGGAGTCTTTTATTTCAACTAGGATCATACCCGTGCGTTGCTACGGGTAACAAAACTATTTGTATTGCAATACATCGAGCATGCAACAAGACTAATAATCCAATATTTGTGTCTACCGTGAATGATGTTTTCAGAAATGTTACAATTCTAGTAAATACTTTCACAAAAATAAAACAAAATATTAGCACTAATCATAACATCTAAAACCCGGCAAACGAACTTGAAAGTGCATTTAATCCAAATGGACATGATACACCGAAAGGGAAAAATGTGTAACTACTACATTTATAATGAATGTAGCTCACAATTTGATCCGACTATGAGAATCCAACAAAGTGATATATATCATGTCCAATTGAAACAGATTGTTCGGTTTCGGCGGTCATCCGAATAACAATAGAATCTGAAGGAAAAATGATCAAATTTGTAGTTGAATGAATATTCCCTCCATCTCACTATACTTGTCATTGTGATCTTTCCTATTAAACTTCTCATAATAACAGATGACCCACCCTGGAGGCAGTTATGGATCTTGGTCCAATCCCAGCGTTCTCAACGCTCCACTCCAGCCAGGTGTAATCCTTGATTCCTTGTACCCCATGTTGGAGACGACCCATCGCACCCATATATATCTAGCACCCTTTCATGTTGTGCAATGTGAAAAAATTGTTCCTTCCTGAGGAGATATGTGAATGTGAACAAAAAAAATCAGCGCTATCATGCTGACCAATGATGGACTATGAATATCAGCAACAACCAACAAGCAATTATCCCATGCTTTCGTCATCAAAAGTGGATAGTCATAATACATGGCAGCACATTAAACCCGCAAAAACAAAACACTCTGCCTTCATACAACTAAGTTGTAGCATTTCTTTACTTAACTCTAGAAATATGTAGAGACTGAAGAGTGTAATGCCTTGAACAACTTGAGGTTTCTTAGTTGAATGAAAAAGGTTAATCCTATTATAGGGCTAGTAAGGGAAATATATTTTGGCTTGTGACCCAGTTTATACAAGTGCAATGTTGTCACAAGATATGTGATTTTTTTCCTTCGCTTTTCTTTTTGAAAGAAACATTATCCGCATCATAAGGGCAATGAAAGAAGATTAGTTGATTAATTTGATTGGACAGTTTCAAGAACTTTGACATATCAAAATCAAAAGAAAGATATGTTATTAAGTAAAACATATGCTGAGGCACAACATTTTAGAAGCCAAAATTTACTGCTTGCAACCACTGACATGACAATGCTAATTATTCATTGTCTAGCTGAATTCTAGGAGTTCCAATAAAAGAGAAGCTATAACTTTGGAACGGAATTAACACAAGCAAATACTTGTGACGGATAAGCAATTAGTACTTGTAATTGTTCTTTACCTTAATCTGTTGTTACCTTCATTTGAGATGCTACATCACGATACAACGATTGGAAACCCCATTTTTCTTGCATTTCACACATCCCGTCGAGTTCAATAAACTGTTAGAACCTATAGTTACCACTATAATTAGGAGGAACGAAAAAGAATGCATCTAGACTAAATAACAAAAGCCTAATAGAGACAGGATCGTGCCATTGCGTTGCTATGGGCTTTTAAAAAATCATTACACATTTCAAAATAAAAAATGTAAGTACAAAGATTTGGGATGCACAATTCATCCTGGGCTAATAATATAGGATTTGATTTGATGCAATTCAGTCATATAGGCTTTGATGATATTGCTCAAACGACAAACAATCAAACTGTGGAAGGAGATCTCCTAGAGTAGTAATGCAGCATAGCAATGCAATTCCAACCCAGATTGCTTACAAAAACTAAAGTAGTATGAAAATCGCTTACCAAACAAGTATTGACTGTTTAGAGGTAGCTATGTAACTCTAAAACTGAAGGCCTCATGATGAGAGGTAGCTCTATACAAAACGAGTATTGACAGTTGACCAGAGCGAGAGAAAATTTTCTAACTCACAAAATGGTGACCGGCAACTGATCAAACAAAGGAAAACAAAAAAATATGACATGGCTGAACCAACCGTAATAATAGAATCCAGTCTAATTGATGATTCCAATTGGTCGTCTAGCCAAAGAACAGAGACAAGTGGTGCAGGATCAGCCAATCCTGTTGTCTCAAGTAATATATGATCCATTCTGCAGAATACCAAATTATTCCAACATATTAGGACATTTTACATCATCACATAGGACAAATGCAAGAGCATGAAATGTAAATCAACAAATTAAATTGTATTCCACAGTTTGATGTGGATTAGATAAGGCAAGCAACCATCATTAGCAAAAAAATAATTGCTCCTCAGTTCATAAATAAGCAGTATATTATCAGCTACAGGCAAAGCGTCATTATCAAATTAATTATTTGGCCACATAAAAAAATCAAGGTAAAGAAAAGAAGAAACACAAAGATACAGATAGGAGGGTCAATACTTCTGGATCCTAGGTCACACTTAAATCCAAAGTATACTAAATTAGAAAGAATAACTGTATTTTACCTATCCTTTCTCTGCACAAGCTGCTCAAGCGCTTGAACCAGGCTGTGTTTTACAGAGCAACAGACACATCCATTTGCCAGTTCCACCCATTCCTCGACAAGTGCACGACCTTGCCCCTCGTTGATCATCGCCCTTTCAACCCCAATCTCCTCTCCAAACTTTTTTAGTATCACAGCGATTCTCTTCCCATGTTGTTCGTTCAAAATGTAGTTGACTAACTGAAAGTTTCTGGCCCAAAGAGAACATGTCAAGACATAAATCAACTAAATTAACAAACTCGAGTAAGAAAATTAACATAACACCCTTTAATGGGTACAAGTGGTACCATGGCTCCATGTTAGCTAAATTAACCAACCAAGGAGACGGGAAAAATGTTAGTTATCAATGGTTGCAGATTGCAAGTACATGTTAGACACAACATTGGATGGAAAAGATAGTATATATAGTGTATGCTTCCTTCAAGACTCCAATCATAATTCAGAAAACAAGACTCCAAGCATAATTCAGAAAACTAAGCATCAAAGTTATAATGTCCAAATTGACCCTCTTTACATAATTTCAGGTGTACGCATGTTAAAAGTAAGTCAGAGCAAGATGAGGTGACAAACACAACAGGTCAGCAGTGGCGAACCTGAAGGTGGGAACTAAAGATCTGAATGGGAAGCTACCTACATTCACATGTATTTCAGAGGCCCAAATCAGATCAACAACCAAAACATCATATTTAAATCTCTGAAAGGAGACAAGCCAACAAGAGGACAAGGGTATAATACCTTCGATGGCCATGAAGTAGGACTCCCTCGCGACTGCCTGGACCGTGCCGATCTGCACCAACACGGAACACACGACAGAAGCATTGGAACAGAGTCGGGTGAGAGACGGACAGACAGGGAAAGGCCAAAAGCTTGATTCGAAGACGGAGCGAACAGAGAGCGTGCGGTGCTCGCGCTTACCCCGACGGCCTTGACGAAGCTCTCGGCGATGCGGTTGAGGAGAGGGTGGCCAAGGTCTAGCATCCAGTTCTTCCTCTCCAGGCCGCCGCGCACCTCGTCCGCGAATGCCCGCGCCTGTGTCTCCATGCTGTCGCTCATCTTCCTGGGTTCCTCGCACTCGGGGCAAGACGGGCGCCGCCCCCTCGGGGACGACGACGACCACAGCGGCGGCGGCGGCGCGCTGCTGCTCCCCCTCCTCCTCGAGCGCCATCGGTGCGCCGGGGCGTACGGGTCCGCCGCCGCGGTGCTCGTCGGTACGAGTCCCGGCGCGGCCCCGGAGCTCCCCGGTGCGCCTCGTAGTCCCACCTCCCGCCGCCGAACGCGCGGCGGCGGCGGCGGATGCGGCGCGGCCGCCGCCGCGCGGGGACGCCGGATCCGCGGACGGGGAGCGCTTCGGGGGTACGGCCGCCGTCGTCGCCGTTGACTTCTCCGCGCGCGCCGCCGCCGCCGCCCGGTCCTCTTGTCGCGGCGGGCGCGGCCGCCCGGCGCTCGCGGCGGGCGCGGCGGATGCTCGCGAGGACGTGCAGTCGGCGGTAGTGGCGACAACGCGGAGGAGAGGCGGAGCGGTGGTGGCGGCGGACGGAGGGGAAAAGGGAGGGCGAGGCGAGTCTGCAACCGAAGCGTCTTGTGTGGGACCCACCTGTCGGCACGCTAGGCCGTGGTTCTGCCGGGCAGAACGCCGAGGGGGCAGAACCACGGGTGGAGCGTTGCCCTTACGCGTTTTTTAGGGGTAGAGAAATGGCTGGGTCCGCCCATGGGTCACGCCCGCGTTACTTGAGGCTCAAGGGTCTGTTTGGGCAATGCATGAGTGGATTAGAGGGGAATCCGAGGCAAACTGACATGCGCAGCACCTACAGATATGCATACATGAAAATAGAGAAAAGGGTGGAAGGGCACACAATGTCTTTTGATTATAGTAAAATGCAAGTAAAATGATTAAAGAAGAGGAGAAATACATAGAATGACATGAAAATCAAAAGCTACATGTTTGGAGTCCCATTTTACAATGCCATCGTTATGGATGGCAAAACCGCAAATTCCTAACGACAGTTTGCAATTTCTCATCTTATGGTGTGCGCATTTATAACAAACTAAGACCCTGTTTGGTTCCCATAAGCAGGGTGACTTATAAGTCACCCGACTTATAAGTCACACCACTTTAAGTCGGTCCTGTTTGGCTGTAATGACTTATAAGTCAGTGGGCTCCACACAGGATGGTAGAGGAAAAAGTACAAATAAGTCACTTTAAGTAGGGGTGGAGCTACTTATGCAACTTATAAGTTGGAGCACTTTAAGTCAGGGCTGTTTGGTTTCACAGGTGACTTATTTTGCACTTTTTGCACTTTAAGTCACCCTACTTATAGGAACCAAACGGGGCCTAATGTTTGATCCTAATTACAAAAACAGGTTACGTTTTAATTCTCTATACTAGCACTAGCACTACTTTTGCAAAACATTTTACAAACCCCACCACCGGGTATGCAACAACCACGCAAGACGACAAGGCAAAGCATTGCAAGCCAGCTGGAGGGTAGTTCCGTCATTTCCGTCCCTCTCCTTCCTCATCATCCCGAACCCAAGACAGCAGCCATGGCGGACCGCCGTGCGCTCCTCCCTCCTCGCCCTCGCCCTCATCTGCCTCGCCTTGCTCCACCACCTCACCGGAGAGCGCCTCCTCCCGTCCACAGCCGCAGGAACACCACCACCCTCCCACCCGCACGCCCCCATCCTCTTCCTCGCCTCCGACGCGGGGACGCCGCCCTCCCCCCGTCCACCCGGATCGAGATCTCCCCGCCGCGCCACCTCGACGTGCGAGCGCGAGGATGCCGCCACCGCACCGGCGACTACGGCGCCGACGGCTACGCCCGCGCCCCAGTGTCTCCGCTCCGCCGTCGACGTACGACGGCAGCGGCACCCTCCAGTAGGTGGGTGCGCGGCGTCACCGCTCCGCCCAAGTTGGCGGAGCTGCGCTCGCTGCTCGCCGTCCCATTCCTCCCGCCGCCGGTGGCCGCTCTGGTGGCGCTCTCGTCCCTGGCGACGCTCGTCCGCTCCCCTCCGGCAGCTGCTCCGGCCTCACGCACGCGGCACGCCCGCCGCGCCGTCTACCGCGCCCGCCTGCGCGCGGTGTGCCGCACCCGCAACCTCGCTGCGACGCCGGCACCGACGCGCTGCAAGCATGCAGGGGGCAGGGGCCGAGAGCTACTGCATCCGCCGTTAGACGGCCCCGTTGCCGACGGCCACGCGCACGTGTCCTCGAGGCGGCGGCGGCGGCGGCGGGTCCCAGACGGCAGAGGCGATGGCGTCGTGGCAAGTGGACGGCAGCGCCTCCGCAAAACGGATTTGCTCCACCCACGTCCACGTCTACCCGAGCGCCCGCACAGCATTGCAATTTTTTTTTTGATGTCCTTCGAAAAAGCTAAATTAAATTTCGGTTAAATTTTAATTTTTGTTAATCTCGAAGATTATTAAAGCATGTACAGTGGTCTGGCCTGGGTTCGAATCCTGAGAGCACCTTAATTCATTTTAAATTTGCTAATTGGGCAAAAACCATTATGGGCGTGATGTTCTAGGTAGACGGAACAGTAGCCGTGGAGGCGCGGAGCTGCGGAAGTGGTCGTAGGCCGTCGGCATCTCGATTCTTTCTTTCTTCTTTTTTTTTTGGAAATGACGAAATTCCTAAAATATCAAGAAAGTTTCGATCAAATTCTATATGGAAAAGGCAACATATTAGGGCAAGTACAACGGTGTAGGCATTGCTTTGTCTATTTGGCACATCTGACGCTTAAACAGACGAAAACTTCTACAATGGTTCGTCTGTTTGTTTGTCTGCAAACGCACATTTAATACTTCCTTTGACACATAGATCATGGTGATCATGTGCACATTTGATCTTTGTAGCCATTTCGATGCTCCATTG
Source organism: Cenchrus americanus (assembly GCA_947561735.1). Lineage (NCBI taxonomy): Eukaryota > Viridiplantae > Streptophyta > Magnoliopsida > Poales > Poaceae > Cenchrus > Cenchrus americanus. The sequence goes on along the minus strand of OX387240.1, from coordinate 1,057,465 downwards.
AGATATGATTCATGACATTGAATTAATTCACACAAAATAGTTTTAAAAGCCATTAATAGCATATATATTTATATTTATATAAATAGTCACTTCCAAGTACATGATATGATTGTAATTCGAAAAAATTACATGATATGATATAGTAAAGTTGAAGTGTCATTATAATGAAGATTTAAGTTTCTTTATGCCCAAAACGGTGCCATATATGCTCAACTAAATCCATCTTGAGTTGCTTATGTGTAGAAGAAGCTCGTATAGCCGTGTTTCTAGTAAGTACATCCGCGAAGCATGGATTAGGATTACTATTTGTACTCACTTCCGGTGGTAGGACGATAGTTGCACTCGGGTTCTCATTTATATCAAATGGAATTTTAACCAACTCTTTTTCATCTTCAACTATCATATTGTGGAGAATGATGCAAGCTTCCATTGTGTTAATAACATCACCCCGCTTCCACAAACGTCTTTGGACGACGTACAATATCAAATCTGGATTGCAACACACCAAATGCACACTCAACATCCTTCCTTGCCCCTTCTTGATGTTGTGCATATAATTTGTGTTTCTCCGTTTGCGGCTTTGATATTGTCTTCACAAAGGCTGCCCACTCGGGATATATTCCGTCAGCAAAATAGTACGCCGTGTCATATTGATTCCCATTTACAACAAATTGAACTCTTGGAGCTTCCCCTTTTATTGCATCAATGAATAGTGAAGACTTATTCAGCACATTTATATCATTATAGGACCCAGCGGTACCAAAAAAACGCATGCCATATGCGAAGATCACGTGTTGCAACCGCTTCAAGAATCTCATGCCATCATATATATATATATATATATATATATATATATATATATATAAGCGTACATACACATACTAGTTGATTGGTAAGGTGCCGGGGTGAATGTTATGATTGTTAACCACACCAACAATAGCTAGTCATTAGGAAGGTTGTGAAGCAAGACACTCCGTTTTCTCTGCTGGATATATATGTGGGGAGATTTGGGTGTACATCTAGCCACTAGCAAAAGGGGATAAAAGATTTCATAACCAAACTACCTAAGACTGTCCACGGCAAGAACACCCAATCCCCGTAGTCAAATAGACCTTTCCAGCTAAAGAGAGAAGGTATTCAACACCCAGAACATCTGCTCCTCCAGCAGCACGCACACCCCTTCACTCATCCCCCGTTGGCAGTTGACTCCCGCCGGGAGGGAGAGGAAGAGGGTCGCGACTGGCCGGCGGCGAGCTCCGCCCCCGAGGCCGCAGGAGGAGAGGGAAGGAAGGGGTGCCACCGTCGAGGAGGAGGACGAGGAAGAGAAGACGAGGCGGCGCAGCACCTGCGGTCGTTGGCAACCTTGACGAGGAATGCGAGTATCACATCGAGGTGGAGGAGCTCGGGATGGGATTGAATCGCGCCGGCCGGATCGAGGGATAGGGCGGTCCGCCCCCGACCGGATCCGCGCAGGGGTGGTGCGGGCGGCGGCGGACGACGGAGAGCGGTGCAGGAAGGAGAGAGACAGAGCGGGGGGAAGGGAGGCCGCCGCCGGCAGAAGAGGCGCACAGGGAGAGAGAAGTCGCGCCGGCGGGATTTGCGCCTCCGCCGCCGTCGAGCTCGAGCCGCCTCCGCCGCCGTCGAGCTCGAGATGTGGCCGGCCGAGCTGCGTCCGTCGCCACCGGATCCGCCGCCGACGCCTTCTCGCAGCCTCCTTCTCCTGCGTGGTGGCGCGACCCACCTCTACCCGCGCGGCGGCGTGGACTCACGCGGTGGTGGAGGTTGCCGGGGAACGATGCGGTGGTGGAGGGCGCCGGGGAACGAGGCTCCTTGGTCAGGGGAACGAACTGCCTCCTGAACACCGTAGGGTGCCCGTCCTTGCGGTAGTCGGACAGCTCCGTGATGTTGAGTATCTCGACGTGTATGCCTTTTGGCTCCAGCGTTTTGAAATGCGACTCGGCCCTCGCCAAGCTGTAGTCCGTAGTCGCCGCTTTGTAACCGGCTTTGTAGATGGGCTCTGTTTCGTTGAGGCACTTGCTGCTGTCTTCTCCACCCCAGTTGCTAGCCCTGAAAAATCACACACACACACATCACGGCTTCCATTTTAGGCAACGCATCGTAGTAGGTTGTACTTATTTGTGGTGACAGATGACGCGAGGGTAGTATCTCTCTGCTCTCACCAGGAATGCGTTGGTGATGACCCTGCGAAGAAGATCCTAGTCTTGTTCTTGTCAATGTTCTCTCCCAGCCATCCAGTTAGTTCCTTGAATTTTGCACTAAGAGTCAACTTCGTCCCGCAACTTTCAAAGTGATCAGTTTAGTCTCTTAACTTTCATTTTTGGGTCAAACTGGTCCTTGTGTTGACATGGCGCTCTATGTTAGCATTAACCTGATGCAAAAGAAAAAAAAGTCAATCTTATCCTTGACTCATCTACGAGTTGAGGGACAAAGTTGACCTTTTGTGCAAAGTTGAAGGACCAGTAGTAGGATGCATATTTCGCCTTCCAAAAATGCAGTCCCCTGGCGGAGGCGGGTTTTCTGTGAGACGCCTTCTGCGCACGAGAGACGTCCCCTGGCGGCGCCACGTCCACCCGTTCCCGTTCGTTCTCGTGGCGGCCCTTCTCCGCACTCTCGCTGCCTCCACTCTCCCTGTGCTGTGCGCGCACCCGCACCTGCACCTGCAGTTCAGTCAGTCTCCACCACTCGTCGCCGTCAGGGTCAGGCGCAACCGAACCGCAGAGGGAGGTCAGGCCACGGCAGGGACCAGCGAGACCGGCATGGCGGGCTCGGCGGCCGCCTACTCCGCGTCCGCCACCGTGGTGGCCATGGCCAAGGGCAACGGCAGCGGCAGCGGCAAGGGCGTCAGAGGCGGCGCCTCCGCCGGCGCCAACAAGGTCAGCTCCGTCCCCCACTTCCAGCTAAACGTAAATTGGGTTCGTAGCACCCGGATTTGGGCAGTAAGTAATCTAGCGTGGAGCAATTGCAGCGGGACCGTATGCTTCCCGGGAAACATGGGGGGATGAATGAGATGCAATGGAAATGAAATTAGTTGTAGGAAAAAAAAAGAAAAGACCTTGTTTCTTTGTAGATCAGGGAAAAGATAAAAGAGGGCCGACTGTTCTGCTATTCTTGCGGACCGAAAATGCCGATGTGATGATATTGTAGCAGTTCTTAAGTCGTTTCATTTTCAATTATGAATGAGCACTTTGTGACTTCTTTTCAGTTACCAGTCGGTTGCATTTTAGGATTACGGACACGTTGGGATTTCTTACCTTGAATTTAGGAGGTGGTCTTTCTGCACGTTGCGACAGATCCGGAGTGTAGTTGCCTAGTTTGAAAATCCTTACATACTTTCTCTCATTTGTAGGTGACACGGCCTCCTAGGATTACATCCAATGTTAAGCAGAGCTTGAGGATCCTAAAATTTTGGAAGGTAATCTTTTTTTTTCCGCGTTCAGTTTTAGAATCAGCTTTCAGCATTGTCATCTCCTATCTGTCTAGGAGTTAAATTAGTGGTTTGCTGCACATTGCATAATTTCATCAGAAGAACATATTGTAAATGCATCGAGTAACATCAGCATGATGCTGCACTCAAAGCATGGAAGATTAACTCTTACATTTATAGAACGACATGGGATCAAATTATCAGATGCATGCAGTGCTTCTGTAGTCACTAGTCAGATATATTTCAGAATTCAGCTTAAATATATATATATGTGTGTGTGTGTGTGTGTGTGTGTGTTTCAGAATTCGAACTCACAGCACACAGCAGTCCTACTCTGTAGTGCAGCGCAGCACAGCAGTTATCAGTTGTTATGATTAGTTAAACCTTTGTTGTCAGGAGTATGAAAGGAGGCAAACCAGTGGACCTCAGCCTGCTACTAGGTACCGCAAAAAGAAAGTAATGAAAGAAGTGCTTCCTGATGACACAGACCTCTATGAGGACCCTTCTTCCACCCTTCAATTGTCAGGCTTGTCCATCCTTTCATATCCAATGCTTTTACTTCTTTTTCCTAGTGGTGGTTCGAATTGAGCGTTATTAGTTGCTGAATTTGCGTTTTCATGTAATCTAGGACAAATGAGGGTTTGGAAATTGCTTCACCAGTTATTCTTGTGGACGGCTACAATGTGTGTGGCTACTGGGGAAAGCTTAAGAAAGATTTCATGAATGGGAGGCAAGAAATTGCTAGACAAATGCTCATTGATGACCTGGTATCTTTCAGTGCAGTAAGAGGTCGGCACCAGCGGATTGAATCGATTATAACAATTTAAAACACCTCATTTATGATTTCTTGATAGAAAAAAGGTCCCAATTACTCCATCCATCCCAAATTACTAGTCATTTTGGCTTTGCTAGATACATTCCTTTTGTTATGCACCTAGATATATACTTATGTCTAGATACATAAGAAAAGAAATGTATCCAGAAAAGCAAAAACTACTAGTAATTTGGGATGGAAGGAGTAGCCTACTTAAGCAATTATTCAAAGCTTATATGCAGTTTTACACTTTATTATTTATACTACGAGTCTACAACTTACAATAAATCTAGTTACAACATACCATGAATGTAGCTAGGCAATCAGATTGTTTTTTACCTATTAATTGTGATACCATTTCCCCTTCAATTCTCAATATCCATGCAAAGTTATACAGTGGGTGTTTATATCATTTCTCACAATGATACTTGCAGAGGTAAAAGTTGTAGTTGTATTTGATGCTGCCAATTCAGGGGTTTCTACACATAAGGAAACATATAAAGGGTAATATATTATTGTAAATTGACTTTTAGTGCTAGATTTATTTTCACAGGATATTGGTGCCATGCAAGCGGATCTGATTGATAAAATAAATAGAAGTTCAGTATTTCCATCAGTTTTTTGTAGTCAGCTATTAGGGAAAACCTAAGCAATTTTTTTCTCATAAAACAGGGTTGATGTTGTATATTCTTCCGACTTATCTGCTGATTCTTGGATTGAGAAGGAGGTAAGTTTTGGATTGCATATCAGAAGCATTGCCTTGAGTTCCTTGTGTAGAATTATGACGCTATCATCAGTTCAAATTTAAGGCAAAAAGATCCTAACATATGAGATACATGACTAAGAGTAAAAATATTGGAAAATAATTGAGTCACTTGTGCCTAAGGCTGCCAGTGGTCTGAGAACTGCACCAAATCCGCACTACACCAGCGGCTAAATATATCACTGATCAAACTTCACCACACCAAATTGCATGAGTTCACAGTTGAGTCGAACCAAACCGCGAGCCTTTCAAAACCAAAACCGAACCGAACTGCATGCCTCCTTAAAGTTTCCACCCCCCATTTAGTAACGCTACACACTGACTTGTTCCCGCCGGATGAGTCCGTGGAGGAGCCAACGTGCTGGATGAGGAGACGGCGACCGAGGACCAGCCAGTGAGATGGGCAAGGAAAGGATAGCGACAGCGACCCCGTTCTCAACCGAACCGAACCGAACCGGACCAATCTAATGTGAAACAAAAACTAAACCAAACCAAACCAGTCTACTAAACAACTCTGACCCATTTACCACCAATCCTAGCCAGCCCAGGTAGGAAACCAAACCAGTTAAACCGGGCTCAGCCCGAACCACTACCAGGCTTACTTGTGCCGTACCCAACTGTTTGAATCTTTAGGCATTCTGTAAATGGGGTCAGCAAAAGAAGTATAGTTGAATAGTTGATAGATTTTTCTGGCCTGAAATAGTGCATGCTGTTGCCATATCATTGAGAAGCGTATTTTTGTGACTATATAAGTTTTGGCATGAAAACTTAACAGGGGACATGATCAAGTGATTTTTTAAGCAAATGGATTTGAAATGAATTCATATCGTATAGCACAAATGAAATACACAATATGTAATGTTACTGAGCATTTTGTTGCTTGCTGGTTCTCCCACCTATGCAGGTTGAAGCTTTAGTGGCAGATGGTTGCCCGAAAGTATGGGTAGTAACATCTGATGCATTGGAGCAACAATTAGCACATGGAGAGGTATGTTCTCTTCCTTTCCGGGATATGCTGTTTATTTATCTCTACCAGCTGCTAGACCTTTTATGCACTACTTTATGTGCCTACTCCTGTACTCCCGCATTTCATGGAATGCATATTGCACATTTCAGTATTTAAATACCAAAGAAGTGTTTGCTAGTTTTTTTTTTCCTGAAAAACATGAGGTTTCATTTTTTTTATTTCAGAACTAACAGTAACCATGGAAAATAGTAGGAAATGGAAGGGGTTAAGGCGAGATTATTTGAACATGGGAAATAAGTAATTGTGTTTACGTTTGTAAGGAAATTAGGATCCAGAACAACATGAATCTTGGAGAGCATACTTTAGTTATACTTGCGGCATACAAGAAAGTTAATGAAAGTTATACTTGCGGGATACAAGAGGATTTTAGTTTCTACTCTCTTTTTCACCCCATATTCACATGTTTTATTCCTAAAGATTATAATGTAGATCTTGTATATTTTGTAGGGTGCTCTTATATGGAGCTCTAAAAGATTGGTCAAAGAGGTTAGTTCTATGGATATGGATTTCTCAAGCAATCATTGTATAACAGAAGAATATTTTTTTGTGGCTCTGCAGATAAAAGAATCGGAAAAGGAACTTGATCTGGAGCTAAAGGAAACCAGGTCTTTACTAGTGGTGTACATTATTTTTTCCAGAAAATTTCCTTTGGGTGTCAAAGAGAGAACTTCACATACCTAAGTGTCTAGCTGCAAACACAACACCATCACATTTGGTTTGTGAATTCTAATTACTTGTGAAATGTCCTGATCCAAGCTATTTGATTTTAAAATTGACAGATCAACTTCGTTGCAAGGAAAACTTTTGCAGCACAAGCTGAATCCAAAAGTAGTACATGCATTAAAAGGTCTCAGGAATAAGCTTGAAGAACAAGAGCGGAGAAAGAAGTGACCGCTGATTACTGGATGGTGATGGTTGACAAAGAGAGGAAGAGAACAGGTGTACATAAGTGCATTTTCGTGTGAACATTCACTAACATCGGATCCATTGACAGCTGATAGAGCAACTGAGCAAGTTCGATGCGAGTGCAAAGACTGCTACGAGAAGAGCATCAGAGTATGCTAAATTGCTAACATCATGTAAAAAACAAAGTAATCTGACTTTATGTGGGGGGCCCAGTCAGCTTTGTGTAGACACCATGCTTGGATCAGAGCCCCGTCCATGGAAGAAAACCATGAGCTGTATAGTAATGCAACTTAGCTGCTGATGCTTTCGGGCATGTGAAGTGTTGTATACCTGTAGATTTTGGAGATGAGGAAACTATATATTTGGATGTATAGGGAATTCATCAGTTGAACAAATGTTAGCTGTAGGCTTGCAGATTTTGGAAATGAGAAAATTATACATTTTGAAAATGAAGAAATTTTGGGTGTATGCCTATTGTTTTTGTTTGACCCTTGGATCGTTGGGATTTTGTGATCCCTGTTTAGGATGATTGAGTGTTGTTGGCCAAATGAACAGTGATTGGCTGAACTGCTTTTGAAATTTTGGCTCAAGCAACCCACCTAAAGCTGAACCTCCCCCTTGACAAGTTTGTTAATGAAAGTATTTCCGCAAAAACTGCATGCCTTTTCTCGTCCCCTGCTATGCCGGGGTGTAGTTTATTTTTCCTGACAAGTACTTTCACCTTTTGTTGAATAAAATGTAGATGGGGCTAGGCCCCCCGAGATTGTTCAGAAAATAAAAAAAGGATCATATGGCACTTGACAATTACAGCAGCACAACGTTTCAGGGTCTAACGAACACTCCCAACTAACCCCACACAAAGAACCAGGGGTCATGGGATCTTATTCTTCATGTTCCAACCACAAAGTTTGGACAAGAAATTCACAGCACACGAGTCCAAACTAACTGAAGCATATGACACGGACGATATGTTCAGACAATGCAGATCAACTGACACCACAAGCTACCAATTCAGAACTCAACGAGCGTTTAAAGGGTATCCCGTGGATGACAACAACCACCGTTGTAGCATCCTCTCTGCTTCAGTGTTGTCTGTGTTTGGTAACAGTAGCACTCCAGTCCTGCGACAAGGGTGGTTAAGATACAGAGGTTAGCAAGGTTCCAGGGCACAAGTATGAAAGAGTTTGCAAAGAGTGCCGCTTTGCACATCTACACCAGCAAGCAATGAAGCAACCCAGCAACCTATCATACTTATTGATAGACATAGCAACTGCCTGCATTATATACTTGAACATAGAATAGAATGGCATAAGTTAATCAAAAGCAGATCTTTACTTGAATCAAACTGCATAGTCTAAACATTTTGATCAGAGAATAAAATCTGGTTTGTGACCAGACACACTATTAGTTCTAGTACAACAGTCACAGGTTCAGACAAGTACTTGCAAAATCTCTGACTAATGAGGGCAGAACTGACCGCCCTTGTCAATACAAGGGGTCCATGGAGTCAACCTGATCCAGTTATTTCTAGTACCATATCTATCTTCAACCAGAATTCAGGAGTGACGGAAATTGACGGCCTAGTTAGTTCATGTATTGCATCATGTACAAGAAAACTTAGCTTGACATCCCCAGAATTAGATTAAAAAGATTCATGCTTATGATCAAGCTGTCTCTTTTCCATGTGCTTTTCAGCAAGTCAAAGAGTACTGACTGGTACTAAACTGGTGAGCAAATGCGATGAATCAATCAGCAGCAGCAGCAGCAGCAAGAGTGTAGATGGTACCTCAGTTGTCGTCGTCGTCGTCGTCGTCCTCTTCCTTCTTGATGCGAGTGGTTCCACCCTCTTTGCTTATGGGCAGCTTCATGTTCCCCCATGGAGTGTCGACATCAACCTTGCCCTTGATGGTGTACCCTGTCCCCCTTCCCCTGATCATGTCCCAGACGGCGGATCCGAGCTCCTTGGGCCTGAAGCTGAAGGGGATCTGCATCCTGCTGATCCCCTGCTTCTCGATCTTGGTGTTCTGCGTGAGCTCCGCGGACGCGATGCTGTCGTCGCCGAGCCACATCTCGTACTGGAGCAGGTTGAGGCCCAGGTCGAAGTCGTTCTTGTTCTCGAGCTTGAGGTGCAGCGTGGCGGTGGTCTCCTCGAAGGAGAAGTGGTGGAACTTGATCTTCTCGACGTCGACGTCGGGCTTGTAAGGGACGGGGATCTCGCCGGACTTCTCGAGCGGGATCTTGATGCGTCCGATGACGGGGACGTCGACGAGGAGGACGACGCGGACGAGGTAGGGGATGACGCTCCCGGGCTGGATGTCCCTGTAGGTGCTCTTGATGTCGTCGAAGACGAGGGAGACGGGGATCTTGACGGTCTCCTGGCCGTGGGCGTGGATGGTGCCGGCGTCGGGGATGAGGCCGGAGACGAGCTTGCGGCCGTCGCTGTCGATGAGGTAGTCGATGTCGACGAGCGGGATGGGGACGGGGTTGGGGTTCTTGATGAGCACGTCGACGACGAGGTCGGCGCGGTTGAGGCTGATGTGCGGGATGTGGATGCCGGAGACGTCGGCGCTGGGCTTGCCGAAGCCCACGGCCTCCTCGATCTTCTCGCCGATGTCGTGGATGAAGTCCTTGACCTTGTCGATGAATCCGCCGCCGCCGCCCTCCTTCTTCTTGTCGCCGTCCTCCTCGCGCTTGCTGCTGCCGCGGTCGGTCACCGTGGGGTTCTCCGACGACGAAGACATGGTGGCGGCTGGCTGCTGGGGTCTCTCCGGCAGGAGACGGAAGCCAAGAAAGAAAGAAAGAAGGCGAGAGTGAGTGAGATCGGAGACCGCGGGGGGGAGATCTGGAGCGCGAGGAGTGCGAAGAGGATGGGAGTGTGGGGGTGGTGGGTTGACCTGAGGGTGAGGGCGTCGAGGGGACGAAGCGAGTGGAAACCGCGTGCGGGCCGGAGGTTGGTTGGTGGTGGTCGGCGGGGGAGCTCGCTCGATCGAGGAGGCTTCAAGCTCGATCTGGGAGCAGGAAGCACGTGTGTGAGCGTGGCTGGACCGACCCCTTCTCTGACTCTCAGTCCAGCTCAGCTTCGGCAATCAGGGAGGGAGAGGGAGAGGGGACTCGTGGACACCAGCAAGAAGAAGCGGCTGCCATTTTGGGTGATCGATCGATCGAGCAGGTCAAAATCGGGTGCATAAAATCCTCCAATCACAGCACGAGATATGTGGAGCTTAATACGGCCAGGTGGAGAAAATCACTCCAAACACAGCACCAGGGTAACGTGTCCACGTCGGCAGTGTGACGTATAGGTCTTCCAATCATCACAGTAAGTGATTGGGGGAATTCAGTAACTCAGTATACAACAACAATCCTAAGCAAATTGAGGTCGACTAGAGATGAAGTTCAACAAAAAAAGTAGGAGAAAAATTGCATGAGATAACACATACTCCCTCCAGTTTGGTAAAGGAAGACGTTTAGAACAACGACACGGTCTCCAAAGTGCAACTTTGACTACCTATTTTTACAAAAAATAATTATTAAAAACTAACATATATATACTTTTATGAAAGTATTTTACAAGACAAATCTACTCACGTAGTTTTCACATTTTCAAACTCTACAACTTAAAAGTTATTCATGATTTATATTCCCAATGTTTGACTCAAATCTTGTCCAAAATGTCTTCTTTTACCAAACCGGAGGGGGTAAAGTTAAGATTTAACAGAGAAGTAAGAAAAAAGGTCATGATTCAAGCACATTGATTGCTAGTTTCCAAACACTTCTATCCATGGCCAATTTTTGCACTCCGCTCTTAACCTCGCCAGTGCACCGGTATGATTCATGCAATTTTTGCAAACCTGATGTTCATGGTTTTCCTGATCATTTCCGCGAAAGAGAAGCGTGGAGCAAGCGAGAAGCTTCACGCGGGCATTCAGAAATCGCGACGTGAAGACGCCCCCGCGTCGTCTCCCAGGCGTAGGCGACTCGGGCGGACCCCCAACCACCGTCGCTGCCACCCCCCCGCCCGGTGCCGGAGCGGGGGCCGGGGAAAAAACGGCACCTCCCCGCGAGGAAGGCGACGTCGGGACTTCCCCGGCCGGCCCGTGCCTCCTCCTACCCGCCCCTCTCGCGCTCGCGGGCCGCCTCGTCGTTGCGGCGGTGGCGGCGGCGGCCCGGCGGATCCGGGGTGCCCTCGCCCGCATCCGGCGCCCACGGTGCGGATCCGCCCGATGCGGCAAGAGGCGAGATGCAGGGGGCGGCGCTCCTAGGTCAACGGCCTCCGTCCCCGCGGCCCTGACGTCCCCGCCCCCTCCTCCCTCTCCCCTCGTGTTCCTTGTAGTTCGACGGGCGGTGCCTGTACCGTCGCCGGCGAGACCCCTGCACACCGGGTCCGACCTCCACGTCCCCATGGGTCTCCCGCGGTGTGCTGCAGCCGCTGCGGGAGATCTGTGCGAGGCTGGGTTGGGGATCCCCTCCCGCGTGCTCCCCGTCGTCTCCTTCTCCCCGCTTGGTTGGCACTGTGGCTGTGCGAATCAACCTGCTCACCTTCAAGGAGTGCAGCGGTGCGTCCATGGTGGCCGCCCCCCCTGTTGCATATTGCTGAAGGGCGGGGTGGCGGCCTGCCGGCCTGGCTGAGGTGACGTCTTCTTCACCGGGCTCCGTGCAACGAAAGCGTTGCGCACGCTACGCAAGGGTTGTCTTCTTCACCTCGCACGGTCCGGTGATCTATGTGTCTCTGTGTCTTGCTACGGCCAAGGTTCCTGTCATGGTTGATGTGGTGGCAGCTCATCATCCTTGCAAGCCTTGCGTCGCTGGGGCATGCTTTGACATGTGGTGTTGGCGGCCTCACAGCGAAAGCGCCACGCTCGGTGCGTGGGAGGTCCCTGACCTTCGCATGGCGCGCCATCCATAGCATCATCATGGTCCACACTTCTTCTTCGTTAATGACTTGTGTCTCGCTTGGCTGCTGGGATCGTTCGTATTCTGCTTAAGCGATCGCCTCCAGCACCCCTGCTTCGTCGCCGCGCTCCTACTGACGGTGTCACCACATCACCTGCCGGGTGCTTCCATAGTAGCCGACCCTCCCTCCTCTAAGGCTTGCTTCCCTTAAAGGGTGTTGGATGCCGGTAGGTGGAGGCCCGGATGTCCTTCTATGGTGTCACTGTCAGCTCTGCAGGGGATCGACGTGTCCAGCAACGTTGTGATCAGAGTGCTCTTCCTGCTCTTAGTCCCCTCTTTGGTCTGTGGTTCCTTTTTCCTCCAAGGCTTCCTCCCCCTGTTGGGCTGAGGGCGGCATCAGAGTGTGCGCGGTCACAAGGGGTGGGTGTGGTGCCTTGTTCTCGACAAAGTTGGCAAGTATGTCGTTTGGTTGTAATGCTCTCTGTAGTCTGCGGGTGACTCTTTTAGTCTTGCTAGTTTTCAGTCTAAGCCCGGTTTCTCTTGCTTTGTAACCTCGGCTCTTGCCGACTTGTAAAACCTTCGGGTTGCGGCCTTTTTGAATGAAATATTCGGATGGGCGCAGCCCCCCCCCCCCCCCCCGTCCTTAAAAAAAATAAAATTTTGCAACCTCCAATCAGTGAGGTGAGAAATGTCAGGTTTTGAAAACCTCCAATCAGTGAGGTGAGTTGTTGCGAACAACACCACGAGGAATGATTGAGGTTCAACTCGTACGGGTATTCAACTCGTACGGGTATTGATACACTATGGCGCATCTCCAGCTGATTTGTACAACAGATTTGTTCTGGAACAAAAGAAAATATTATACAAGAAGTTGGAAGAAGAGAGGCTAAACACAGCTTCAAATGCAGTAAAAATTAAAGTGATATAAACATGTAACTGTACACAGTTCAAATACATGCCACACGAAGTTGAAGTTGCAATGTTGGCAAGACTTTTCGGTGCAATGCGGCCAGTTTTCCTCCGAAATTCGTCCAAAGAGAGCTATCCTTCCTCCGAAATTCGTTAAGGAGTGGCGCCCTATCCTTATCTATCCAGTGGACACGACACGAACAGCTCCCGCTCGGCTCTTTCCTCCCCCCGTCTCGGCTCCCCCTCCTCCGATGCCGCCACCCATGGCGCTGCCCCTCTCCACCTCCTCCGCCGCCACCCTTCCCTCGCTCCCTCCCCTCCGCGCCTTCCTTCCGACCGCGCCGCGCCTCCTCCCCTCGGCCTGCCCCCGCCCCCGCCCCCGCCCCCCGCCCCCGCGCGGTCTCCGCCGGCTACGCGGCGTCCTTCTACAGCGGCTCGGCGGCCGCGACCGGCGGAGCCGAGGACGAGGAGGTCGGCGACGAGGAGGGCTCCGCCTCGGGGTTCGGCTCCGGGCTGGGGCTCGGCGGCGGCGGCGGCGGCGGGCTAGGGATGTCGGCCGCGGAGGCGGCGCTGGCGCTGGAGGAGCGGGAGATGCCGCCCTGCCCGCCGGGCCTGCGCCAGTACGAGACCATGGTGGTGCTCCGGCCCGACATGTCCGAGGAGGAGCGCCTCGCGCTCATCCAGCGCTACGAGGAGGTTGGTGATTTCGCTGCCGCGGCATTTTGCAGTCGCGATAGCATTCGTCGGAAAATTCCTTCCGTTCGATCGTTTTGTTCCGCCATCAGAAAGAAATGCACTCTTGCTTCTGGCTGCTGAGTTTAATCGATCGTCGGGGCTACCGTGAACCGCAGCTGCTCGTGACGGGCGGCGCCATGTACGTGGAGGTGTTCAACCGGGGCGTCATCCCGCTGGCATACAGCATCAGGAAGAGGAACAGCCGGACAGGGCTGCCGTCCACCTACTACGACGGCATATACCTCCTCGTCACCTACTTCACCAAGCCCGACTCCCTCGCCGCCCTGCAGCAGAGGCTCAACGCCGACGACGACGTCATCCGGTCCACCAGCTTCAAGGTCCGCCCGCGGAAGGCCTTCTAGACACACTCGTGCATTTGGTTTCCTTCTTACGGAATGATGAAAAGATTCAGGTCTTGAAACATTTTGCGGATGTTTTTTTTGTGTTCATATCACACAAGAATTCTGCAGTGTTGCACGTAGATGTCCTTTGCGATCAATCGTTGAGAGAAACAAAAATGGTTTTTCATTCTGCTTCAGTTCCAGAAAACGGATGCCCCCCATTTTGTTGCAAAAGAAGTTAACCAACCAGTCGAGAAATCGCTTAAAACCCCCAATGTTGAGAAATTGATAAAAAAACCACTTACATAAATTGCTTTTTTTTAAAAAAAAACCATCGAGAAATCAGGCTTCTAGTACATGTAATTCATGGATAGCTAAAGCCAACTGAGCATTGCGTACATGACAAGATAGAAATTGCACCAACAGAAGCAACGACAAGAACCCGAGTGCTTTCAACTTCTGGGGAGTGTAAACTTCAAACACAAAACATTCTCGACTCATTCAGCTGTCGAGCAGTTAACCAGAGTTTGACCATATCAAAATGTTCTTGGCACAACATTTGTATGTAAAGCAGTACTAAATGATGCAGAATGCACCTGGTTGCCATCAACCCAGTAACTAAGGCAACGACACTTTCGAATTTCCGGCGCTGCAACTTTCAGAAGCACAGCTCAATATCTTCAACAGATGAGAACACTAGGATCTGTCAGCCACGGAGCAGCTTTAGTATCTGTCATAGCGCCTGGAACTTGAAACAAATATCTGGATTAGTCAATGATGAGGTAAAAGGGTTTCAAATAAAAAGAGGTTGACAACTCAACCACCGTATTATTCAGTAATACCTGCGCTCCCTAGACCTGGAACGCTCTCTTCTCCTTGAATCATAGCCACGGGAACGGTCATAATCTCTATCCCGATCACGGTCATGGCGACGGTCCCTGTCGTGACGTCTGTCACGATCCCTATCATAATCTCTTCTACCATCTCGAGAGTCGACCCTGTCTTTCCTTTCTGTATCTCTGTCCCTGGATGCCCGACCATTGCGATCCTTGCTGTGCTCTCTTGATCTGAAAAAGCGACTACTTAAGATAATGATGTTCGCTAAAAATAATAACAAGGATGAGGAATGGCATACCTTCTATCATCTTCAGACCTGTCCTTCCTCCTTTTATTTCTCTGCTCCTGGAAGATGACATGGTGTATTTTATGACATTAAAAATGATGACATTTCGGTATGCTTAAAAACATAAGATAAATGTTCCAAAAGAAAGGAGGCCAGTGATACATTACAGGCAATGCTGCTTCAGGAAATTGTATCTTATAAATTTATGGAGCAGTTAGCAGATAAACGGCAGAACAAGTTGTCACTTACAGCAAAGGTTGGCAAAAAGGATGTGCTTTCAGGATAAATTAACCAGTAATATATCACCAGATCTACATAATATGGCTCACCAGTAGAAAAGCAACCTCCAGCTGCTCAACATAATACTAAGCAGAGCACATGAGCAGTTTGTTACAATTAAGTAAACATGATTCATCATACCATGTTCTGCACGCTCCTATGCTTACATTTCTCAACAGACAGTGACTGTTGTTGCCATGGGTGTGAAGATGATTGTCACATGAGATTCCAATCACGCAACATGGACTAATTCCTGTAATGACTATCGTAATAACCAAAGTTCCCTCCATGTGAGAAATGAAATAACATATAGGGAAGGTGAGAACCTTGAGGCTCTTGAGATAAGAAAACTCACAGATGCCAAAAGGCCCCAAACAGAGTAACTCTTTAAAGCAGAAAATGGTACATTATACTCAGCACCTGATAAATTGCACCTTAGCAGACTTAGAGATGACAATGGAATAAATCAAGCTCATATTCTACAAACAGAATGCGAGTCCTAGTGCGGGTTTCTTAATTTAATTGTACTTGTGTATTGACAGATTAAAAAAACTTGGAATAATGTTTCATCAATTTCCAGCATCCTACATTTATTTTGGACATGGCATGCAGTAATTTACCTGAAGTTCTTTCAGTTTCTCGCGAATCAGCATGTAGCCCAAGTGTAGCTTCCCTCCAAAATGGTCAGCAAGACGTCGATCACTGTGTTGAGATATATTCAGCTCAGGGTAAAGATGCAATCTGACAGTTTCAGACAACAATTGGAGTGGAAAGCGCGAAAAGCATTACTTGTCATATACACTCAGGAATGCTCCACATATGTCACAGAGACGTAGCTTTTGATCCGTCTGTAAAGTGGAAAGAGAGCATATCGTTAGCAATTATGCAACTAGTATTGCACCAGCTAAAAACAACAATGTAGGCCATAGCACCTAAAAGTAAATTCAATTACATATGCATGCAATTCTTATGAAGAAATCAGCAACATATGATTAGATCGATTATATAATGCGCCACATAATAAGGTAATTTCAAAACATGGTGCACAAAGGTACACTAGTACTAATTGATGGTTGCGCAAATTGGAGAGCCAGGTAATGCACTTTAGTTTATCGGAAGAATCATTTTGTGAGGAAATGTGCTGGTACATATGTAAATACAGAACATACCCAGTGTGCAAAGGTTGAGCTGTTGTCAACTAAAGAGCTTAAACTGAAAGAGAAGTATTTGTAGAACAATATATGATCAAACCATTCAGGAAGCATGATTAGCAAGCTTACTTTCAACATGCAATTATGAAGGCTTATGTTTAATATTTCCCCACCAGACCAAAGAAATACATAGTAGAAAAATACATATTGGATTCATAATTTCGTATAAAATTGAATTCAAAAACTATGTTAGGCATCACACGATCCATGGACGTATTCTAGAATAAACCTTGCGCAAGGTACTCATAAGCCACAGTAAGCAATCACCAAACAATACTAACAGAAAAGACAAACTATAATACCATGCAAACTAATGCTATCAAGCAAATGACAACTTAATGCAAAATTGCCTTTGGTTGTGTGGAAACTTGAAACTCACAATTCTAACATCAGCAGCTGTATATTTGGAAGGATCTGAAGGTGGCTCCGGCCGTGGTGCCAACTAATGATAGGAATCAAAACAAAATTAGTCAAGCAAAAGAGACGGAATAGTATCAGTGTAATTAAAAGTTTTATTCGTATTCTGTATGTGACATCTTGTTTAAAACAAACCTATTTAATTGGCTGGTACAAACATAGTAAATTAAGATTGAGATGCACAAAGTAAAGACTACCTTTTTCAGAGCTTCTGCCTCTTCCAAAGCTTTCTGAGCTTCATCTACCATGCCCTGTTCACCTACAGAAAAGGAAAGCCATTAAAGTATCAATATCATATAATCATTTTCCGCCTTTAGGGGAAAGCAGTGTGACAGTTCATACAGCATTACAGATATTTGAAATGTAAATATCAGAAAGTCGGTATCATAATAAAAGAGAAGGCTAATGAAGAAACCATTGTCTGATCGAATTAACAAATAAACAATAGACCTATATAGTCTAATACTAAGCTGTGCCTAGGTGGATCTTTTTTCAAAACAGCAGACTGATACAGTGAACAAAACTTGCCTATGAGTCTTATGTCAGTGGTCAGTTACTAAGTGTGTCCATGAAAGTTATCTTCAACAAAGATTCTCGCAGCGTAACGGTTAGAGCGTTGAACTTCGGGGTCAATGAAACCCCTATTGCCGGTCCGGGTTCGAATCTTAATACCAGCTTCTTAAGAAAAAGTTCTGGTCAAGTTTTTTTTATGAAAGTTATCTTCGCAGCTTCACACTTTTGCCAAAAAACAGTAGTGCGCAAACTTAATCTATTTCATTTATATCAACTAACTGATGCACACTGCACAGCAGGTAAATAGGAGAAAAACTCGCCGAACCTTAGACCAGGTTACTAAATGCGTATGCACCTATAAGAAACAACAGCTATACATGGAACTTTGCAAAGTAAAGAGATTCGATAGGTTGCATTCCGTACCAAGCTCTTCAGCTTTCTTAAGCTTTTCATTAATCATTTCTTGAGTACGAGCATCAGGAGGAGCAGGTGGTGGCACTGCTGCTACTTGAGGAGGCGGAGCAGGTGTGGGTAATGAAGCTCTGTCCTTGTTAAAAGCATCAAGCAAGAGAGTAGCCTGCAACAAAATAGGGAAAACAATTATCAGGTCAAAAAACAAAAGCACTACTATTTTACTATTTTGGCTAGACCTGGGATCTATACGAATTAAAACTTGGATATTTGAACTTTCAAAGTATTACCTGCATATCAGCTCTTTTAGCTCTCAGTTCTTCCACAACTTCCTGGGCCTTTATTTTGTCATCAGTTCTCCCTTCGAAGTCTGTTAGTACATTTCAAAGAGAAATTTGAATATTTATAACAAAATTTAGCAGCTTACAGCTTAAACTTCATCAAATGACGCTAAATATAAGATTAAAATATTGTCTCTGATTTCTAGATCCTACTAGTGTAGACCTTGTATTGCAAGATTATGTTGGAAGTCACTGAATAGGATAACTGATTTTACATTGTTTATGTAACCTTTTAGTCATAAAAACATATATTAGTCATGTTAGCGTTACTCATACATAAATATATGTGTTACTCGTACATAAATATATGCGTTACTCATACATAAATATATGCGTTACTCATACATAAATATATGCGTTAATGTATTTAGATTCAAGCAATAAAGTAGGCAAAATACAAATGTAGTGGGATTACCAAAAGCATCAACTTCTTTCATTTTCTCCTTGATCTGCTTTGACAGCTGCAGTATCTCGTCTGTCTGTGAACATTAACAATATAATCAATTAATAACAGGTTAAAGGAAATCATCATTAGAAATAAACTTTAGTCGTGGCAAATACCAGGGTAACCTCAGACACAGATATTGCAATAGCAGCCTTGGCATCCTCATCGGCAAGCCGTTTCAGGGCCCTTTGAATTTTCCTGTCACACTCCACGATGAGCCTTTCTATCATATCCTCAAGTTCTCTATCAAAATTCTCTGATCCCTTTGATTTCGCTTCCTCGTAGCTGGCAACAGCTCAGGAAAGCACGCATACACAGGAATTTGCAGGCTAGAAACGCGAAGAAAATTCACACGTAGCAAGGTCAAATGAAGGATACTCTTTCCGCAGCTGAAGCGAGTGAATCTTGGAGCAAGGTCCGAGATCCATTTTCTGCAAGCGCCGGGAAAAAAAAAGTGGGGTTAAAAATAGCAGCAGCATAAAGCGAAACTACTTCTGATGCACCCCTCTCTCCTAAAGCTCATTTTCCATGTACCACTAACAGCATTCTGCCCATCCGTTAATTCCAAAAAAAAAATTAAGAAGACAATTTCTTATCCCAAATGGCAAAACCTAACCTAACCAAACGACCACGTTCGATAGCAGGGAAAACAGCACCGAATAGAGGAGAAGAGCGTACCGTGAGCTGGAAGAGGTCGTGCGGGCATAGGCCCGCGAGGAAGAGGCGGCAGACGTCGCGGTCGTAGTAGTTCCGGTTGACCTCCTCCACGTCGCCGTTGCGATTGGCGCCCATGAGGACGTCCAGCTGCTTCCGGAAGGCGTCCATGGCGGGAGGCAGCCCCCTTAGCCCTACCCCCGGAGAGGGGAGGGCTCCGCGGGAGAAGGGGGGAGGCGGGGGGTTTTTTAGGGTTTCTACTCGACGCGCCGGCGAGAGACGCTGCTGTCCGCGGGCAACTGGAGGAGGAAGAAGAAGAAGAAGAGATGCGGTCGGGAGGGGAGGAGATGGTGCGGCTCGCGGGCTCCCTCCCCCCACAGCCCACGGGTCTCTTCCTTTGTTTGGACGGGGCCCACACAGCCCACGGGTCTCGTTCTTGTATTGGGCCCCCGAATTTGACATGTCTAGACCGCCGCAACTCATTGTAATTTTTCCCTTTTTTCCCCATTCTGTGCTACTAAAAGTCAACGGTCCATTTCATGTGAGCTGCAAAAGAGTGACCCTGTAATTTGGCCAAAAAAAAACGAAAAATCATAATGGGCGAGATCTACTACATTTGGAATTCTTTGCACCGTTGCAGGAAAAAGTGTTGGGAAAATGGAATGAAGAAAGGGGGCAAGGTAAGAAAGAATTGTAACAGAGGAAATAAGAACAGGGACAAACCTTCCGTTACAGCAATGGCGGCACTGCGGTGGATCTAGGATTTGATTAGGGTTCGAGATTTAGGTTAAGGGTTGGGGATTTCTTGTGGCGGAGCGAAAGGGGGTTTGTGGGTGCTAGGGCTTAAGGGAAGGTGAGGTCACCCGCATCGATGGTAGTGGAGGCGGCGGCGGGTGGGATGATGAGATGGTGGTGCCACCGGACGCGGCGAGTGGTGGCGGAAGCGGGCCACGAAAGCGAGAGAGTGGAGGGTGTCGGGCAAGCGGTACCCAAGCACAGAAGCAACCAGTGGGGCAGAGGTGGCTCCCCTACTAGCGTGCGCTCCATTGACATCCCCCTCCCCCCTCGGGACCCGCCCCCGAAGCCCTCATAAAAATTGAGGAGGAAGGAGTGGAGGGGCTGGAGGAGGAGCCAGCCCCCCTTTATCAAATCCTGACTATGTCCCTAGTGGTACTTGTTAAGGAGGTGGTGGCACCACTAGATCCATCCGGAAGGCGGTTCGCAACAAGATCTTGAGCAAAGCCATCAACACCATGGAGAGATGGACAGACGCAGGTGAGAGCCAAGAGGAAGAGAAAGACGAGAGGGTTTTTTCTACAACAAACACATATAGATTAATATCACAACATCTGTTTTACAGAAAGGTCCCCGGAAGAAGACCAAATTACATAAAAGGCCTCGAAACAAAGAGCTGAAGACGACGAAGTCCATGGCGAAGATGTTGAAGGAGCTACCGGCGGAGGGAACGCAGAGGCGTCTAGGACGCGTGCACCCAGATGGAGACCCCGCATAGTGTCGGTTAGAGGCGAGCTAGTGAAGCCACGTTCGGAGGAGCGCATCAGCGACCTGAAGATGTGGTTGAAGTGTCGCCGGAGGTGGTAGCTTGCACCGGGATCCCAAGGGAAAGCAGCTTTGACGAGCAGGTACTAGGGACGAAGCCATCTTGTTGAAAAAGCGAGCTCCACAGCCGAGGGTTGCTGTGACGGGGAGGCGGAGTCGAAGACGACAGAAGGCATAGTCGGAGAGGAGGCACCTCTGAAAACAGACGCAAGGAGCAGATCCGCCCAAGAGGGCGCCTGATCCAAACGCAAAGGTTGCGGATCGGCCTCAAACCCGACTAGATCTGAGAAGGAGGGGCGAAAACTCCTACAACTGGGGAGGGATGGAGGTGGAGCGGAAGCTGCAGGAGGTTGCGAGGGAGGGCATTTATTACGACTCACCCGGGGAGTGTCGACGCCGATGACGAGGATGCCCAAGCAGGACCCGACCACGAGGATGACAACAACAACCTCCAGGCGGCGAAGACCAAAAGCGGGACAAGCCATATAGGCACAAAGAAGGAAACAAACTACTAAAAACTATTCCCCTCCCGACGCGCTCCGGTGAAGACACCGGAGGCGAACGGGAGGGAGCCAGAGAGGGGCGGCGGAGAAAGCTAAGGAGCCATGGCTTCCTTACGAGAGAAGGAAGTGAAAGACTCTCCTCGGTTTCGTGCAAATCGCATTAGACTGACTCCAGCAGCAAAAAAAAAGAAAGAAAGAAAGATGAGAGGTTGGACAACACAAAGAAGACAACACAAAAAAGATGAATTTAAGATTTGAGGATGGGAGTATGATTTTGAACATTTATAATACATCAGGGCAATACAGAGGACTTGAAATGGAAGGAAATGCATTTCGCTACATAGGTACCCTTAATGCCATCCATTACTAAATAACCTAACAAAAGTGGAAGGGTGCGTTTGAAAAAGAAGGAAGATCAGTTGGCTTAGGACATTCATTCAAAGATATAATTGGATGGTTATATCCATTGTCTATGTGAAAGCGGCTTCAACCTAAAAAAATTGAAGGACTACATATTTTACACCGAATCTATTATAATTTCATACTACATGAAGGATTTCTTAATGTTTTAATTTTTGAAGTTCCAAAAATCCACAAGACAACAGCCAAGAACCTGCATGCATCTCTGCTTTTGTTTACCAAAGGTTACAGCAGAAGGCGCAAAGTTCTTTCAGATGATAGGCTCTTCAGATATCCAACCACTGTTAGAAACTAAAATCTAATTTAGATGAGACAATTGCTCGTAATACATCCAGGACAATCAGATCCGTATTTAACAGGAGTTTGGGTGTCATCAACAATATCTAACATGTTTGAATTCAACACCACCAACACCAACAAGGATGTGTCTGGATCAAAGCATGGCTTTAGAAGGCTCAATTGATTATCTTGCAGTAAAAATTGGTTCAGCTTCAGAGCTTGGTTGGGTTCTTCTGGTATACTTGATGAGCAATCCTTCTGAAGAGACACCTGGTACACGCAAGTCCCTGGACACGAAAGACATACGTAGTTACATGCCAATTCCACTACAGAGTCTCTACCAAAGAAAGGTTGATTGCAAAGCATACCTGATGTAAGGCTCCAGATCTTTCCATCCCCACTTTGGCCGCTCACGGAAAAGTGCTGCAAATCTCTCAGCAGGTGTCAGTGGCAGATCAGCAACGCTGAAGGCATGCACCCAGGTCTCAGCCCCAAGTTTTTCACACAACACCTCCCCTTCTAGCATCTGAAGATCCACACACATTCCTGAAGGAATGCTTTTCTCCCATTTGTCCATAAAGTTGGCAAACTTCATCTTTCCGGCACCAAGCACTCTCCGAGCAAATTGTAAGCATACACGCTTCTCATCGAGGCTCCAAAACTTTCTGGCTTCCTGCTCAACCTTTGTGCCAAATCTGTTGAGGCAATGGGTCACAATCTTATGCGCAAAACCATCAGTTTCCATGACAGATAGCACATCATTTTCCGGCACTGCATTTAATGGCCAGTCATGCAACACGGAGTTGTGAAGGATCATGTCAAGAATTGTGTTCACAGAATTGGCATCAACTGTCCTCCAGAATCCATCAATCTCAACGGCGGAGAGGGTATCCAGCCCCTCTAACAGCTCACCATCACTGGCCTGGATAAGTTTGCAGAGGTCTTGCCATGTGTACAGCCCCTTCTTATGCTGGAAGCCAACTCCAAGATCCTCATCAAGTATGTAGGGCCTCTCACGGAGAAGGCTCCTCAGTTTGTCAAGTCGTGGAGCGGTTCGAACCAATTCAATGTTCCCAGGCGCTACTTTAATGGCAGCAGCCACTGCATCAGCTGCATTAGCATCACCATTGGTATTCTCAGGTCTTAAACATGGAGCAGATGGTTCCCCGGGTGGTATAAGGAACATAGAATTGGATGTGCCGACAAACTTCATGGAATATGTTGCAGAAGGTGTGCAGAGGACAGCTTCTTCATCAGGACGCCCCCGTATAGTCACCCTATATCAAGAGAAATGGCAACATTTCTTAGAGATGGATATGTTAAAATGTTGAGACAGAAACATTGAAATGACGCATCACACTTTCCTAAAATGGAACACTGTAAGAAATTACAAGTCTGTAATGCTATATGCTGCAAATGCAAGGAGCAATTTTCTATATTCACATGATACATGCGGCAGAGATGTTAGCTATTTACTCTGGTTCAGTTTTGGCTTACAAACAATCAGCATAGGTAAGATGCGTTATCCAGCTCAAAATGGAACTAAAATGGATTGAAAATGGACTGGACTTTACATTAAACGAGGACAACTCACTAGTCATGCCAGGGTTAAGTTCACTGAAACACAAATTCACTCACAAGTAAACAACAGAGATGCCATATCTTTTTTTGGCAGACAGAGATGCCGAGACTAGGGATTAACAGCCTATGGTTTTCAACCACTATGGAATGGGAGTATGAAGTTATGGTGGATTGGTGGGCCATTTTGAGGACGGCTAACTTTGCATCCAATAATTATAGTCTGCAAACTAGACAGGGCGCAGGTAAATCGTGCAAACCGGGGTTATTTCTGGCCTACCTACAAACTAAGCATAAAAGACGAGCTTCTTATGGAGACTGATTCTAGATTTTGTAAGAAGTTATGGCGCTTGGTCGGGCGGAGGGCTTACCGGCCTTGCAGAAGATCAGGGAGGAGGTCGTCGGCGGCCTCGACGAGGACGATATCGTCATGGGGCCCGAACGCCTGGTGGTAGCATAGCGACACCGAGGCGCCGGCCGCGGCAAGGCCCAGCACCGCGTCGGCCCCGCCGCCGCCGCCGTCCCACTCGATCTCGGCCTGGGTCCCAGCGTCCTCCATCTCCGCATCCATGGACCCGCCGCAGGAGGTAGGGACGAAACCTCGATGGCAGTTGGGGGGGCGGAGTTGATGCAGAGGGTTTGGGCGATGGGGACTCGGGGGCAGATAGCCACCCGGCGGCGGGAGGGCGGCTCGGATGGGCACCGATGCGATGGTCAGGCAGCGTCTCTCTCGCGCAGCGCCGCCGGGTGTGGATCGGAATTTGGAAGCCTTCTCCCTTGTTGTTTCGTTTGGCGCGCTTTTGGTTTTGGGTGGGTGAGTTTCGCGCGGGAAATGTTCTGGCTCGTGGGGTCAGGTGGTCAGCCTTTTGGACAGAAGAGATGAGAGCAAATACTCTCTCCGGTTCAGTCGTTTTGGACAAAATTTGATTTTAAATATTAGGAATATAAATTATAAATAACTTTTGAGTTGTTAAGTTTGAAAAAGTGAAAATCATATAAATAGATTTGTCTTAAAATATATAAGAGAAGTTAAAGTTGTGCTTTGATGACTGTATCGCTGTCCTAAACGACTTCTAGGATCGGAGGCAGTATTTTAAACCAATACGCTGAGCAGATCGGTGAAAAGAAAATGTGAATTTTCTCCATGACATTTCACGGTCTCGATAGAGATGAAAAAATTCGTCAAAACTCAAAAAAACTAAAATTTGGGGAATTGAAAGGGAAATAAAATTTCAAAGAAAACATTCTTGCACTCAAGTTTTGTTTTTATTATTTCATAAAAATATAGTATTTAATTCACACATGATGCGGGATGTGTTTAATTGGATAAAATTTATATGAAATATAACTAGGACGCTCAATGGAACATGTGAAAAAGTCTTGTTGTTTTAGAACCTGCATCGATCAAGTTTCATCTAACTCCGGCACCATATCACCGTATTTTTTAAATAAAACTTTAAGGTGTAATGTGAAAGTGAGAAGACTAAAGTGATTGCACGACAACATTCTTTTGTAAACAATTTTGTATATGGAAACACGGTAATTTTGTTGAAAGAGAACCATTCTAAATTAGTGATCCTAAATTTTTCTCTACTACGGGAATTTTGTGGCATACTACACACAAAGATATGACATTAACCACAAAAAATTATTTGAAGACATAACTATATGGTCTAGTGGGTGGTGACATGGCGTATAGTGGATGACGACGTGCAGCCTGTTCGTTTGGCTAGCGGCTGATGGCTGGTGCTGATTTGTTTTGAGAGAAAGGTACTGCTGGCTGGTTGCTAGTGGTTGGTTTGTTACGAGAGAAAAGTACTGCTGGCTGGCGGCTGATAAGCCAAGAGAACAGGGCGCAAACGCTTGCATGTTGAGAGAAATGTATCCATGAGTTGTAGTGGGTACCGATTATATAGTTGCTTATGATGATGACGACTCACTGAGAATGACCTAAATATACAAGACTTAAATTTGGATGTTCGCCCTCCCTATATACAATTCCACGTACATTTTATTCATAAGCTTAACCGAACAGTGTAACAATGTAGCGATGATTTGTTAGCTATGGATAAGTTGGAAATGTATTTGTGGCAATATCTAACTACTGCAAGGCGATGCTTGTCAATTACTTATTCGTGATGTTGTTATGGTAAGCCGACATTTAACAAAGACAATTCAAAACTTTAGAAAAAAAAAGTGAAAATTAATCCGGTTCTCTCGTGTACGTGAAACCATCTAGCCTAACACATCATTTTAAGAAGTGAATTACTTAACAAGGTAAAACTATGAAGCTTAACTCCCATAGTCCATGACCACTTCAAAATGAGAGCAAGCATCCACGTTTGAAGATAGATAGAGCAATGCTCAGATGCACTCCCTCCGTTTCATTTTTTAACAAGTCAAATGGTCAAAATTGCAAAAATAAAAAGTTAACAGCGACAAGTATATTGAGACCGAGGTAGTACCAACCACCAATGCACAAATTGCAGGCGGGTTGCTTTGCTCATTTGGTGGTCTTTCTAAGCCAATGTGCTCGTAGTGCACAATTGCAGGTGTGTTGAAGGACCGATACGGCGAACCGAGAGGGGGGGGAGTGAATGGGAGCCGATAAAAATTCTTCTCGAAGGAGATCGAAACTCCAACAAGACGAGCGCAGCTTCCAACACACGTCTCCGACTCACTACCAAGGTTGGTCAAGCCCACGTAGCCACTGGAGTGCCACTGGACCTAGGAACCAACACACACAGCCTTCCGACTCGAGAACGCAGCGGAACAACAAACCCCGAGTCTACGGACCCACACGGTCGGGACCGGTGAGCACCACCGGTCGGACCGGTCCCTCGCCGGTGAAACCGAGCAACTTTCACTAAGTGGCTCTTCACCGGTCGACCGTGAGACACACCGGTCGGACCGATGGCACCGAAAGCCCCCAAGGCACCAAACAAAGCCAACCGACCACCAAACGGACCCAAACTTGAAACAAGAAGCAACACGGGACAACAAGGAACACACCAAGACGTTCACCCGAGCAAAAACCCACAAGGGCTTGCACCGGTCGGACGGTCAAGAGCACCGCCGACCGGTGTAGCACGGGCGCCTCGGGATGAACAAGACCCGCGGTCAACTCCCCCAAATCCAAATCTCGATCTCCCGAATCGCTCCACGGACTTGAACAAGACTTTGGGGATATCATGAACACCTCATGAGGAGTTCATAGCCAAGTTTAATCCCACCAAAACTCGTCCAAAAAGGAGGGATCGAAGAAATCCCGCCGGAAGCACTTCCAACCCAAGAACTCAAGAAACCCCAAAATCGAGCACTTTTCCTCACGGATTTGGGAGGGGAATCACAGCCCAAAGAACCACGAAGGGTTCCCACAAATTTCCCCCATCAAATCCCCAAGAGAAAAGCCCCGAAAACACCCCAAAGAAATCACCGAGAGAGGGCTCCGAAAATCACCACCAAGAACAACCGGGAAAACACATCCAAACCTTGAGGAACCACGCCGAATCATCTATACATGAAACAAAGGTTCGTACAAGGTCTAGCAAGCCGCCCGATCATCCATCCCTCTCTACAAGATCTCTCCGTGAAGCTCTCTTGCTAGTCCTAAGGAAAACCTAGAGAAAATAGGTGGAAAATAGGAAAACTAATGAGCTAGGGTTCCAAGAGTTGGCCGCCAACCTCTCACCTCTTGGGTTATATAGGCGGCAACCGAATGTCTAAAATGCCCCTCTCTACTAACTAGGGATACATGCCCCTCAAGGGCGGATTCGGAATTCTTGATGTCTTCACCATCGGACGGATGCCGGCGACCGCACCCTCGCGTAGCCTCGACGCAAGCGATGCGATCCCGACGCGTGTCCTCCGCTTCGAAGATTCCGGACCGCGTCGTCGCACACGGGCCGACCGGTGCTCCTCACCGGCCGACCGGTCCCCACGGCCGGACCCGGTCGGACCCACCGCGTCGGGCCGGTCCGTGCCGCCGCACCTCCGTCTTCGGTTCTCCGGTCTTGGCTTTGTGGATCAACCAAGGAACCCGGTGGTTTTCCGGTGAACCACCGAAACCCCGCGAACTCGGTGTAGCCTCCGCCAATCTCCACTCATGACTTGGCTCCCACGTAGTCCCGGCTCGACCTTGGTTTTGAGGCTCAACCAAGAAACCGTCCACGACTTCATCTTGCCGTTCATGCCACCATGCGGCCCGCACTTGACCCCGCCGGCCACCGGGTCCCTCGAACAAAGCCTACTTGTCTTCTCCACACCCCGGAGGCCTCACCGCGACGACCTTTCGCGCTTGTTCTTCACCCGCACCAACACGAGTCAAGCCGCAACCCGCACCCGCAATACTTAGCCAAGAATCGGTCCACACAACGTTGTCAATCACTCATCACACAAGGAAGCGACCATCCACCGGTCCTCGAACCACACATGGTCCTCAATCTCCCCCTTGATGAGTGCATTGACAACACCCACACGAAAGTAACAAGAGAGAAAAGAAAAAGAAAAGAAACGAATAAAAAGAAACTCCAACAAGCGATCGAAAGCCAAACAAAGGCAAAGAGCAAGATCACTTGAAGGAAACAGGTCTCGGACCCCTTAGGCAAGGGCAACGGCTCGACACATCCGAGGCAAAGCAAAGCTCAAGCAAAGAGCACAAACCACCGAAACAAAGCTCGAAAACTCTCAAAGAGCTCCCCCTGCACACATGCAAACTCCCCCTGAACCAATGCAACTCCCCCTGGACGAATGCATGCAAAACCGATGAAAACAAAGGGGCAGGTGCAGCAATTTCGACTCACACCGGTCGGACCGGTCATCACCACCGGCCGACCGGTGCCCAACATATGTACAGACCAAAGCACTCACACCGGTCGGACCGGTGCTCTTCACCGGTCGGACCGGTGTACAACAGAGCCCGTAAATGGCTCGAAACCACTCGAAAACCTTCCAAACGCGTCCAACAAGCCATTTCAAGCTCAAACTTCTCCCCCTTGTTGGCAATGCATGAATCAAGCCAAAAATGCAAAACTTTCAACCTAGAGCTTCTCAAATAGACAAATTCAACAAAGAATGCTACACATGTCCAAATGAGCAAGTTAGGTACTCTTCGGCTTCGTATCGATCTCAACTACATGATCACCAAGTTTCACAACCATTGGACGAAGCTAAGATGGATTTGAGCAATTTTGCGAAAAACTTGCCTCTCATGAGCAAAGTCCTAAACATGATCAAAGCATATCAAAATGGCAAAGCCACACAAACTTCATGCTAGGACAGCCTATTCTAACCATAAGACCATCACAAACACCCACAAGCACCTCATGTCATGTCAAAGCCACCGAGCCATGTGCCTACTTCTATTTATGAGACTTCTCATTGGTAGGCATCATGCAACGGTTTAGCACCCAAAGCAAATTAAATTCAGCACATATGACATGGGAGCATATTTTCCAAGCATTTTTCATTTCATTTTCAGATTTGTAAATGGTACATGAAATGTCTTTGCGACAAAAAGGAACTTATGCTCCTCCACAAGATAAATCAAGAGGGCTAAACATTCATGATGGCAAATGAGCCTTTGGCCCCATATGATCAATAAACTAGCTATCCAACCACAAATTAAGCATAGCAAGGCCACACAAACATGTCAAGAGCATGTAACGGCATTTACACATGAGAGAGCATACATGTGACATTTTTCAAAAGCATAGCTATCAACCATGGATTATTCATCAAGATCATCAAGAGCTAAGCCAAACTAACCATAGCATGCCAAACAAGCTCACAAAGACATATATCTCATTCCATGGTGAACAATGTATATGAGAGAAGCTTTTCCTAACCAATGCATATGATACAAAATGCATGCAATCTAAGATACAAGGATGCCTATACATCATGTTACATATGCCATGCCAAATGCAAGAAATGCACAAAGAAAAGCTATACATATGCTACAAAGAAGCTCTCACGCAAAACTTACAAACCACCGGCTCCTCGAGGGGAGGCAAAAAGGGCTCGACACCACCGCAAAAGAGCAAAGGAGCACCAAACTCACAAGCTCCCCCTAAACTCATGCATTAAGGACAAAGAGCGTACAAAGCTCACCTTACACACATGAGATAGAGAAGGAGCAAAACAAACCAAGTGGCTTGACCAAGGCCACACACTCGAAGGTCACAAATACACTTACCTTTATCATTTCATCACAATTCCCTCATCCTTGTCCACCATCCCCGAAAGTGATGTACCTCCATGTCACCACCGGGATATGAAGCCGAAGAACCACCCCCCGATATCAACCAAATGTTCTCCGGGCTATCCACCTGCAACTCAAAACCAAGAGCGAGAGCGAGTAACCGACTCAACACTGGGGTTAGTTCCAAATGTGTAAAACCAGTGCCTAGCCATTTGCTCGAAAGTGGGGTTAGCAAAAACCAAACCATCTTTCCTACCAAAGCTACCTCCACGAACACCACCACGGTAACCACCATGAGGGAACCAACCCTCTCTCGCCCGGAGGAGGACCAAAACCACGAAAGAAAGCTCGTGGACCATCCCTCCTCTCCTTCTCAAAGCCATGACTCCTCCCATCCCCGTAGTGAGCTCGAGGGGGAGAATGCCTAGCAACCGGCCTCCCGCAAACTTTCCCGGACCAACCACCGAACCACGACCTCCGGAAACAACCCTCGCACTCGTACGAGCACGAAACCCAACCGCCGCTCGTCCGTGCCCGCACCGGTCTGACCGGTGCTCCACACCGGTCTGACCGGTGTAGCCTGGGCAGCAACACCTCCAACAGCCTTCCGCTCTCCCCAAGCCCGAACTGACCTCACACTCGCCTTGGCCCTGGGCAACTGCACACGAGGCACAAGTACACCATCTAAAGGGTGGTACTTGTCCTTGTTAGCCCACTCCTTCACCATTCTCTTCTCACGCTTCCTCTTGAAGCAAAACGCTCTCTTGTGACCATCCTTTCCACAAAACTCACAATGGAAACGGATCGATCTGGGCTTAGGCTTGGGATGAGGCTCTTCACAAGGCTTCTCACTTGGTTTCTCACTAGGCGTTTCACTTGCCTTCTCACTCGGTTTTTCTTTTGGTTGGTTTGGCTTGGATGCAAACTTGTATTTGGGTGTGGGTTGTGGTGGAACCGAAACATTCCCAAATTTCCTTTCTCTCTCACCACTGCCCTCACCAACCTTATCCAATCCCAAAGCCCAACCGTCAAAACGCTTACAGCTAGCAATCATCATACCAAGCTGAGGTTCTTGACTCGACAACCAACTCAGCGCTTCACGCAACTTATCATTCTCATCTTGCAAGCGACCAACACATTTTGCAAGATCCAAATTCTTCATAGCATGCAACTCACATGTAGAGCAAGAAGTAGGAATAGGCACTTTCAAATCAGCCTCAAGCGAAACAATGCGAGAACGGAGCTCGAGCAATTTTCTCATGCAAACTAGGGCAAGAAGTGCAAGCACCAAGCAAAGTGGGTCTAGATTGTAGCTCAGCCAACTCAACCCTAAGCACATCTAGTTCCTCGCACTTGGAGGCATACTTCTCCCTAAGATCGACCAAGTCGCCCAGAAAACGAGCAATCAAGCACAATCGTTCTCATCCGAAACAACGGGGCTAGCCTTAAGGGAATCAATCTCAAGCTTGCTATCAAGCACCTGTGTCTCTAGCTCAGCCACTCTAGTCCTAGCATCCTCGAGCAAAGATCTAAGCTCCTTCCTAAGCTTCTTAGCCTCTCTAAGCATGTGATCGCGATTATCAAGCAAGTCAACCAACTCCTCATTCTCCTTGCGCAAAGAGGAGAGCTCATCACATACCTCATCCTCGGAATCCAAGTCCGAGGCGTCCCTCTCGGCTTCTCTTGCTCGCTCGAACTACGAGCCATGCCGCGAAGTCGTCCTTGAGGCTTAGGCCCGTCACACAAAGGCCGTTGAGATACTTGCCAAAGTTCTTCTTCTTCCTCCTCTTCTTCTCATCCTCTTCGTCTTCATCACTCGAGCTTGAAGACGTGTCCTCGGAATCGGACTCGATGTCGCTCGATCTCTTCATCTTCTCTCGAGACCGAGCCTTCTTCCCATGTTCATGATCCTTCTTCTTGGACTTCTTCCTCTTGTCCATGAACTTGTGCTTGTCGTGGTTGTTCACCTTCGGACACTCGGCGAAATAGTGTCCGGCCTTGCCACACTTGAAGCATGTCCTCGTGTTCCTCCTCTTGTTCACCCGGTTCTCGTGCGGCCTCTCGAACCGCCTCGTCGGGAGCGCCGGCTCGTCCTCTCCAAGCTCGTCGAACTCCTCATCCGGCATAGACATCAAAGAGGAGAATGAGAACATCCCGGTGGATGGATTAGTGTTAGCCTTTCCTTTCGAACCACCAACGAGGGCAAGACTATGGGAATCGGTCGGTCCCTCGAGCTTGGCGCTCATGCCCCTATCCACCTCGCCCGACTTGAGCTTCGAGAACGGCTCGTTCACCGTCGAGTATCGTACCGCTCCGACTCGACTATGGCCTCGAACTTTCCGCTCCATATCGTACGATCCAAAGAGTGTAAGAGCTTGACCGCTCTATCATGATCATCGTACGGGAGCACGTCCACATTGGCCCTCATGTTGTTCACAACCACCGTGAACCTCTCGAAACAAGGCATCGATGGACTCACCGGGAGATGAGTGAAGTTCTCGTACTCTCTCTCCGTAGGTCGCATACAACCGTGCCCGAACTCGGGCGTTCCCAACATGAGCCTCCTTCAACACCGCCCAAATCCTACAAGCCAAGTGCTCGGTGTGCACCCGATCGAACTCGGGCCGACACAAAGCACGAAACAAGTAGTCGACCGCCTTATTGTTGGCGTCGAAGCCGTCCCCTCGATCCCGGAGCGAGGAAATCAACCGCCGGACATAGCCCGTGTCCACCGTGACATCCCAAAGGATCCGACCCTTTCCGCGGAGAAAAGCACCCATCCGCTTGCTCCACATCCGGTAGTTCTTGCCATCGAAGTGTGGAGGACCCGAACCCCGTTCTCGGTACGCCATCCTTGGATCTTAGACCGGTTAGAGTCAACAAAGACCCGAACCGGCTCGATACCACTTGAAGGACCGATACGGCGAACCGCAGAGGGGGGGGGGGGTGAATGGGAGCCGATAAAAATTCTTCTCGAAGGAGATCGAAACTCCAACAAGACGAGCGCGGCTTCCAACACACGTCTCCGACTCACTACCAAGGTTGGTCAAGCCCACGTAGCCACTGGAGTGCCACTGGACCTAGGAACCAACACACACAGCCTTCCGACTCGAGAACACAGCGGAACAACAAACCCCGAGTCTACAGACCCACACCGGTCAGACCGGTGAGCACCACCGGGCGGACCGGTCCCTCGCCGGTGAAACCGAGCAACTTTCACTAAGTGGCTCTTCACCGGTCGTCGACCGGTGAGACACACCGGTCGGACCGATGGCGACCGAAAGCCCCCAAGGCACCAAACAGCCAACCGACCACCAAACGGACCCAAACTCGAAACGAAGAAGCACCACGGGACAATAACGACCTCACCAAGACGTTCACCCGAGCAAAATCCCACAAGGGCTTGCACCGGTCGACGGTCAAGAGCACCGGTCGACCGGTGTGGCTCGGCGCTCGGGATGAACAACGACCCGCGGTCAACTCCCCCAAATCCAAATCTCGATCTCCCGAATCGCTCCACGGACTTGAACAAGACTTTGGGGATATCAAGAACACCTCATGAGGAGTCCATAGCCAAGTTTAATCCCACCAAATCTCGTCCAAAAAGGAGGAATCGAAGAAATCCCGCCGAAAGCACCTCCAACCCAAGAACTCAAGAAACCCCCAAAATCGAGCACTTTTACTCACGGATTTGGGAGGGGAATCACAGCCCAAAGAACCACGAAGGGTTCCCACAAATTTCCCCCATCAAATCCCCAAGAGAAAAGCCTCGAAACCAACCCAAAGAAATCACCGAGAAAGGGCTCCGAAAATCACCACCAAGAACAACCTAGGGAAAACACATCCAAACCTTGAGGAACCACGCCGAATCATCTATACATGAAACAAAGGTTCGTACAAGGTCTAGCAAGCCGCCCGGTCATCCATCCCTCTCTACAAGATCTCTCCGTGAAGCTCTCTTGCTAGTCCTAAAGAAAACCTAGAGAAAATAGGTGGAAAATAGGAAAACTAATGAGCTAGGGTTCCAAGAGTTGGCTGCCAACCTCTCACCTCTTGGGTTATATAGGCGGCAACCGAATGTCTAAAATGCCCCTCTCTACTAACTAGGGATACATGCCCCTCAAGGGCGGATTCGGAATTCTTGATGTCTTCACCATCGGACGGATGCCCGCGACCGCACCTCGCGTAGCCTCGACGCAAGCGATGCGATCCCGACGCGTGTCCTCCGCTTCGAAGATTCCGGACCGCGTCGTCGCACACCGGTCGACCGGTGCTCCTCACCCGGCCGACCGGTCCCCACCGGGCGGACCGGGTCGGACCCACCGGTCGGACCGGTCCGTGCCGCCGCACCTCCGTCTTCGGTTCTCCGGTCTTGGCTTTGTGGATCAACCAAGGAACCCGGTGGTTTTCTCGGTGAACCACCGGAAACCCCGCGAACTCGGTGTAGCCTCCGCCAATCTCCACTCATGACTTGGCTCCCACGTAGTCCCGGCTCGACCTTGGTTTTGAGGCTCAACCAAGAAACCGTCCACGACTTCATCTTGTTGTTCATGCCACCATGCGGCCCGCACTTGACCCCGCCGGCCACCGGTCCCTCGAACAAAGCCTACTTGTCTTCTCCACACCCGGAGGCCTCACCGGCGACGACCTTTCGCGCTTGTTCTTCACCCTCGCACCAACACGAGTCAAGCCGCAACCCGCACCCGCAATACTTAGCCAAGAATCGGTCCACACAACGTTGTCAATCACTCATCACACAAGGAAGCGACCATCCACCGGTCCTCGAACCACACATGGTCCTCATGTGTGCTTGCTCATTTGGTAATGGGATTGTTCATATCTGTGACATCAAACACGCCACGTGATCATGAGTAGTACGTAAACATCGCAACACATCGAACTGTGCTCAAAGGTGTGCTGGCTAGCGATAGACAATACTTGGTGATGAATCAGAGTTCTTAAAAGCCCATCGGTTTTGGCCTCACCACAGCGCTCCACGCTGTCGTGGCTCCTCCGCGGCTCGACACGTAGCAGCCGGGCGACCGCGCGCGCGAGCGCCCGCGCGCGCGCCGCCGCGCGCTTCTCCTCCGTCCGCGCACGGGCCGGCCGCCGCCCGCAGGCCGACGGCCGGGTCCGGATGAGTGGTGGCCCCGCTTGCATAGAGACGTGGGTGGCTCGGAGCGTGGTGGCTCCCGGCGCCGCTCGGCCGCGCGCCGCTTCTTCCGCGCGGGTCCGCGCACGGACGCTCCTCGGTTGCGCAGGGCCGACGGCCGGGTCCGGCGGAGAGGTGGCCCCGCTTGCGAGAGATGTGGCCGGGTGAGAGCGGGGTGCCTCCGCGGAGGCTCGGCGGGTGGAAGCCGGGTCCCTCGGTTTCATCATTGCGTGCGCGCCGTCCGCCCGTCCCGGTCTTTTTTCGCCCGTTCTCTCTCCGTGCGGTGGGCCATGCGGGTGTTCGGGGCCCGCATGTCATTGGTTTTGCCTCGGTGGAGTGGGAGGTCGGGGGAGGTCGGGCTCGCACCCGCGGACGCGGAGTCGCCGACGCTATAATTGCCGCCGCGACCCGCGACGCCTCCCATCCCGTCCGCGCGCGGCGCGGCCTTTCGCCGTTCCCCGCCGGAGCAGCTTCCCGAGCGGGGGGGCGCGGCGGACGTGCGCACGCGCCACTCCCCTCGCCGCGCGGTGATGCCGAGGCAGGCCCGTCACGTCGGAGCGTCGGGAGGAGAGCGGCGCGTCCTCGCGGGCCTCCAGCTCCGCCAAGATAAGTGTGCCTCCTCCCCCTTTCCTGCCCTACCTCTCCTCTCTCATCTTCTCCTGCGTTTTGCTCCCGGTCTCGGATCTACACTCTCTCTCCGTCCCTCTCTAGCTCGCTCGGCCGAAACCCTAACCCTCAAACTGCGAGGTTTAGATCCATGCCCTTCCGCTGGTTTATGTGACTTTGGCTCTCCCTCTTCCTGCTGCTGTGCTTTGAGTCTACCTAACCTGTGGATCTGGTGCGGGCATGTGCAGGTGGCCGCGGCGACATGGCGGTGACCTGAGTTCGGAGAGATCTCGTCGTCGTGGGAAGAAGGTGAGATTCGCGGCTGCGATTTGTCTGATCTCCTTTGTTTTGTGGTGATTGATGGCGCCGTCTTCTTTTTCTTGTGGTTCCAGTGAAGTTCATAACATCGGTTGGCGATATTTCACGTGAGTTATTCCTTCCTTGTCCCTTTCCTTTGTATTTGCGGCCAGTGAGATGTGGTTCCTGTCTCTTGGTGTGTTGTGCGTGCCTCTTGTCAGGAGCAGTGTGTATATTCGAGAGCCTTGCTTTGCTTTGGTTGCCTACTGCGTCTTTGCTAGCATGATGTGTAGTTGGTTCTGGTAGCGTTTGCTATGACAGGATATGTTAGGACATCCATCTCAGATTCGTGATCGTAGAGCAGCCTAATGTTAGATTATGCGCTTTTATTTAGTGCTCTATTGCTTGCCTTTGAACAAATCTCGACCGTTCGTGGTCCTAGAGCGAAGTATGTTGTATAATAGTTTGTTTTGCTCGTTACTTGGCTTTCGGTAAGGCTAGCTTTGTTCGGTTATGATCGCTTGTTCGTGGTCATAGAGGAGCCTAATATTAGATTATGTGCTTTTATGTAGTGCTTTGTTGCTTGCCTTTGAACAGATCTACAGATCTACCTGTCCAGAGTCATAGAGCATTATGTTGTGCAATGGTTTATTTTGCTCTGTTCCTTGCCCTTGGATAAGGCTAGCTGTTCGGTGTCTGAAGTTTTGTGAGCATCTTGGCTGCATCCAAGATTTGTAGGTGCACTGATGTGGTTTTGTGTTTTCCTTGGCAAGGTTGAAGGTGTTCTTGGCCTGATCTGGTCTGGGTTGAGGACCTGCTGTCCCTTGAGCTGCCTTCCTCGCATTGGAGAGGTACGAAACCTATCATAAACTTGTGTGATGTCCTGGTTTTATCTCATAAGCTCGTGTGTTTTAATTTTGTCTCATAAACTTGTATGATGTTCGATTTTTTCTCATAGACTTGTGTGATTTTTGTCTTGCCGGTGTGCTTGTTCGATCGATCCATTATCCCCTCGCCTTTACGGCCTTGGTGGGGAAATATTTTAAGTGAGAAGAGCTAAAAGAGTGGCGTATCTATAGAGTGGCCGTAGTGTAAGGAACCGCCTATATATATTCTTCCCTTATTCTCTATGCTCATTTCTTTTCTTGCCGTCTTAGGTTCTCTTGTATGTATTTCTTCTCTCCTATCTACGGACTCGCGTGGTTCGGGTCCTTTCTCATCCGTTTTCTTGTTGTCTCCCGGGCCGTCTTTGGGGCGTAAAAGGGGTATCCCCCGCCTTAACGAGCTTGGTAGGGAAATAAAAGGATATCCTCCGGTTTCTTCCTTCCGTGTCGCTCTCTTTTCCCGTGTCGTTTCTTTCCCGATTATAAATGCTTTTGTTTTCCTTTCTATGAATGCTTTTTCTTTACTATGTGAGACCTGTTTGTTAACCGCTTACCCTCTCGCATGCTTTGATGTGCTGGTTTTATCTGTTCATGGTATGTTTGCTACTTATCTGTTCATGGTATGTTTGCTACTTATCTATTCCTGGTATGCTTTCTACTTATCTGTCCATCTGAGATTACGTTCACTGTCTTTATGCAACAAAATGAAAAGGCTGAGGCCAATACCATCTTCTTTTAGCCCATGATGATACATTTTGTTTGCCAATTAATTAATGAACTTGAACTTGTGAGGGACTGGGTTATTCATGTCTGTCATCAAACCATGGGACACATCGATTCCCGTGCAACCCGTCATGACCGGGATCGACGTGTCCCATGGTTCCATGCCCGCCATGAGAACCTCTTTTCGTTCGCTTTCTATCCTTAAGCTCCAAGTTCAAGTTCATATGAAATGCAAACTTATCTCGAGGCCGATGTTCTATGTTCTTCCTTTCCTCCTCTCTTGCCTATGATGATGATCGATGTATATAACCTCTCATGGCAATCATCAAACCGTGAGACACATCCATGCCCATGTTCTTCATATACTGGCCGGATTTGTCTCACGGTTCCATGGTTGCCATGAACCATTTGTTATCGCTTTTAATATCAAATCATCCGAGGCCAATTTGTTCTTGCCATGGTTGCCTATGATGATTCAATTTGATCATGTCGTCCTTGAATATCGGATCTACGGATCCGTCCGTCCGCAGTCATAGAGCATTATGTTGTGCAATGGTTTATTTTGCTTTGTTACTTGCCCTTGAATAAGGCTAGTCGTTCGGTGTCTAAAGTTTTGTGAGCATCTTGGCCGCATCCAAGATTTGTAGGTGCACCGATGTGGTTTTGTGTTTTCCTTGGCAAGGTTGAAGGTGTTCTTGGCCCGATCCGGGTCCGGGTTGAGGACCCGCCGTCCCTTGAGCCGCCTTCCTCGCATTGGAGAGGTACGAAACCTATCATAAACTTGTGTGATGTCCTGGTTTTATCTCATAAGCTCGTGTGTTTTGATTTTGTCTCATAAACTTGTATGATGTTCTGATTTTTTCTCATAAACTTGTGTGATTTTTGTCTTGCTGGTGTGCTTGTCCTCATCTGATCCATTATCCCCTGCCTTTACGGCCTTGGTGGGGAAATATTTTAAGTGAGAAGAGCTAAAAGAGCGGCGTATCTATAGAGTGACTGTAGTGTAAGGAACCGCCTATATATATTCTTCCCTTATTCTCTATGCTCATTTCTTTTCTTGCTGTCTTAGGTTCTCTTGTATGTATTTCTTCTCTTCTATCTACGGACCTGCGTGGTTCAGGTCCTTTCTCATCTGTTTTCTTGCTGTCTCTGGGCTGTCTTTGGGGTGTAAAAGGGGTATCCCCTGCCTTAACAGGCTTGGTAGGGAAATAAAAGGATATCCTCTGGCTTTGTCTAGGCTTCTTTGCTTTATGTTTGCATAGGGTAGTTCTAGGTTCACCATGTTTTGGCTTACGATCCTGTGTTGTTGCGTGGTTTATTAGCGATGCCTGGTCCTTCGTGTGAGAGGGTTGCACGCTGCCGTGAGAAGAGTCAGAGGAGAAGGGTTGCGGTTCCACAAGGTTTTCTTAGACGACCGCTTTTTCCTACCATAGGTGCATCCTCTGGCCAGCCATTCCAGCTCGCTCAGGAAACGACAACAAGTGAGTAGGCTACTGAGGTTTCGGCCATTCCATGCGGTCTAGATAGTTAACTTATGCGTGACCTAAACCGGACAGAAAAAAAGAGGCTTGATGGATTTTCCTATAGAGGTGGCAAGGGCTAATCGACGTCGTCGTCTTTGTAAGATGCGCCGCAAGAGGGCCTCCGCCGGCAGGCTTGTCTATGCTGCGGTGCCTCCTCTTAGTAGACCATCCATAGAAGAGCTGAAAGGTTCGTAGGTATTTCTTTTCGGTAGGGTATTATTTTTCCACTGCTGCTGTGTTTTCTCTGATTCCCCTGTATGCATCTGTAGATTCTTACGAAGAACGGTCTTACTATGGTGGGCCTACGCATGAGTGTCCATACTTTGGTGCAGTTTTTTGGTTTCAGGAAAGAGTAAAGACCATTTCTAATGTGTCAAAAAGAAAAATCGTGTACAACTCATGTTGTAGAGGGGCCAAGATCAATCTGAAACCTTATGCGAAACCACCTGCGCCTCTTGCCGAACTGTTGAGATTCAATGGCGATTCGCGGTCTAGGAAGTTTCTTGGCGAGATACGATCCTACAACTCTTTGTTTGCGTTCACCTCTTTAGGTGCCTCCGTTGACAAGACGATAAATAATGGAACTGCACCTTATGTTTTCAAAATAAATGGGGTTGTTCACCATCGTATTGGCTCCCCGTCGCCCAAAAATGGCTCACGACCGAAGTTTGCGCAGGCTTTACATATACGATACCGAGCACGAATCAAGCAACCGTCTAGGCCTTTTTCAGGCTGATGACCTTGCTTCTGACAGTCCAGACCCTGATATTGTGCAGTCCCTCTTAGACATGCTAAATGAGCATAATAACCTTGTCAAAGCGTTTGCACTTGCTAGGGAACGTTTAGAGCGGTCGGCGATCGAGAGTGACACTGCGATTGCTAGGCTGCAACTCGCGTCATGATGTCCAGTACAACCTACCTACAAGTGGTGAAATTGCGGCGATAATAGTGGGAGACTACTCAGCTGAGGAATACACTTATGATGTCCTTGTGCATGATAGAGACCATGGCCTTAAGCGAGTTTCCTGCTTGCATCCATCCTACTTAGCCCTGCAGTATCCTCTGCTGTTTCCCTACGGAGAGCATGGTTTCCATCTTGGCATGAAGTATTCAGATGCCGATGAGGCTGGTACGACACGTAGATACATTACTATGCTTGAATTTGGTAGGTTTCACATGCACTACAGACTAAATGAAGCGAATCCATTCACAAGTTATGGCGATTGAGTGACCGCTTAGTTGTTGACTTCTATTCTACGCTTGAGGGCTCTAGGCTTAAGTGGTTAGCGACCACCAAAAAGATCTACGATCCGAGTCCGTACAAGGAATAACCGATGCGATTGGTAAAGGTATTACGAGTGCGAGTTCCGTTGGTGAAATAGTTATCATGCCTCCTCTTTCACCGGTGGAAGGCGGTATCGGTAATGAATTACCAAGATGCCATGGCCATATGTAGGGTATACGGCCCTCCTGACCTTTTTGTGACGTTCACATGCAACTCTAAGTGGAGAGAAATAGCCGACGCGTTGAGATTTGAACCTGGCCAGCAGCCGAGCGACCGTTCTGATCTGATTGTGCGAGTCTTTCATATGAAAGTCGACGAATTTATAGATGACATTAAGGAGGGGAGGACGTTTGGTGCAATCCGAGCAGGTGAGCCTTGCTACAGCCTGCCTGTTAGTCTTCCTCTTCGGCCTTTGTTGTAAGCCTGCATAATGTGCGCCATTGTCTGTGCAGTTTTGTACACCGTAGAGTTCCAGAAGCGTGGCCTGCCCCATATCCACTGCCTTGTTTGGTTGGCTGATTCAAGCCCTGAATTCAATGCTTCAGCCATTGATACTTTCATCTCTGCAGAGATACCAGATAGAGACACTGACCCGCTAGGCTATGCTTTGGTTGAGGAGTTCATGATACACAGTCCATGTGGTGATGCCAACAAAAATTGTCCTTGCATGAAAGATGATAAATGTTCAAAAAACTTCCCAAAGACATTTCAGGATGAAACGATTGTCGATGAATTTGGTTTTACTATATACAAACGTAGAAATGATGGCAGACATGTCTTGAAAAATGGTGTTAAGCTAGATAACAGAAATGTAGTGCCTTACAACATGAGTCTTTTGAAGAAATACAACGCACACATCAATGTAGAGTGGTGTAATAAATCAAACATGATTAAGTACCTATTTAAATATGTCACGAAAGGAAGTGATAGGGCGAGAATATACTTCGAGGTCACCGCTAGGACGGCGAATGCATCCCCCGGGACCTCGGTTGCCTCCTCGGAACGAGATCCGGGAGTAC
This sequence comes from Cenchrus americanus, assembly GCA_947561735.1. Taxonomy (NCBI): domain Eukaryota; kingdom Viridiplantae; phylum Streptophyta; class Magnoliopsida; order Poales; family Poaceae; genus Cenchrus; species Cenchrus americanus. The sequence goes on along the minus strand of OX387240.1, from coordinate 1,016,210 downwards.
ATGGATGCTAGGTTTCTAACTGCGTGCGAGGCATTGTGGCGTGCCTTTGAGTTCGATATCCACTATAGAATGCCTCCCGGTAGAGCGACTGCGGGTTCATCTTCCAGGGATGAATCATGTGCGATATGAACCGGACGATCTAAGAGCGTTAGCTGAGAGCCCAGAAGCAAAAAGTACCATGCTGACTGAATGGTTTGAAGCGAATGCAAAATACGAGGATGCTAGGAACCTAACATACTGTGATTTTCCAAAGGAGTGGACCTGGGTTGCAACTGATCGCTATTGGCGGAAGAGAGTGCGTTGTGCTAAAATAGGTCGTATGTACTATGTGCACCCTACTGCTGGTGAACTTTATTACCTACGCATGCTGTTGATGATTGTTAAGGGCGCAAAAACTATGCTGATGTAAGAACCTTCAACAACGTGGTGTACAGAACGTTCCGAGGTGCCTGTGAGGCGAGAGGTTTGCTTGAAAGCGATAGTGAATGGATTCTCTTGTTTGATGAGGCTATAGTGAGTGCATCGGCACATCAACTTAGGCATTTGTTTGTGACTGTAGTGCTCTTCTGCTCTGTCGGTAATGTGCGTGCCTTGTTTGACAAATACCGGCTTTATTTCACCGATGATATACACGAGACGGCTAAAAAACGCACTTGGCAATCCGAATTATATTGTACCTCATGAACACCGATGAACCTTCTTATAAACAAATTAACGGACCTCTTTGCTAATACCGGTGGCAACATAAATACGTACGACACCGCCAAGGCCGACGCGTGTGGCCGTGGGGTGGCCGAAAATAGACTCATTAATGATGAACTTGATCCGGAGCCGTTAATGTCGTCCATGTACGCTTCCTCTTTGATTTCCCAACTAAACGCCGACCAAAAAAACGTGTTTGACAGAATAACTGAGCGTGTTCTAGGTGGTTCTGCTGGTTTTTTCTTTGTGTGTGGTCATGGGGGCACGGGCAAGACTTTTTTATGGAATGCTATAATTGCTAGGTTACGATCCGAAAAGAAGATAGTGCTTGCAGTCGCATCATCTGGTGTGGCATCCCTGTTGTTGCCTAGGGGGCGTACTGCGCACTCTAGGTTCAAAATTCCTTTCGATATAAATGATGCTGCTACCTGTAAGGTTAAACGTGGTACCATGCTCGCTGAATTAATTCAGGTTGCATCCCTTATTATATGGGACGAAGCTCCGATGACCAATAGACGTTGTTTTGAGGCGCCGGACGTAACGATGAGAGACATTCTTTCGAACATAAACCTAGCAACGCAAGGCTTCCGTTTGGGGGCAAACCCGTTGTTCTTGGCGGTGATTTTAGGCGGATACTACCGGTAGTGCGCAAAGGATCACGTTCTCGTATAGTTGGCGCATCAATTACAAACTCTAAGGCCGTGCGGCATGTGGTGCTTCTCAAACCGCACATTAACATGCGTCTCCGTAACCCCCGCACCGGTAGGAAATCAGCGTGATGAGCTTGATATATTCAGCAAATGGGTCCTAGCTGTTGGCGATGGCACCCTCCCTGTTGAAAAAATGGGGGATGAAAATGAGGCATCATGGGTCACCATCCCTGATGACCTGCTGATTCATACCGAGGGCGACAAAATCGATCTTCGTTGTGTCCGAGGTGTACCCAGATTTGTTAGCGAAATATCAAGATCCAGCGTACCTAGCATCACGAGCCATTGTCTGCCCGAACAATTCAACGGTTGATGAGATAAACAAGTACATAGTTTCCCCGCTTCCCCGGTGATAGTGTGCAATACATAAGCCGCAACACGATATCCAAAACGTCCGAACCCATACCTGATTTTGATATACTTTACCCTCCTGAGTTCCTTAACTCTATAGAAGCAAGCAATTTCCCTTGCCATAAACTTGTGCTTAAGAAAGGTGCTGTGGTGATGCTTTTAAGAAACTTGAACCAAAATATAGGCCTCTGTAATGGAACACGATTGCTTGTCTGTGAACCTGCGGCGTGTGCTTTGCAAAGTGCATAATCCTGACGGGAACCAATGTCGGTGAGACTGTCTATATACCTAGGACTGCCCTTACAACAACAGATGTAAAATGGCCCTTTACATTGCAGAGGAGACAATTTCCAGTGCGTGTATGTTATGCAATGACGATCAATAAAAGTCAGGGTCAGACCCTATCTAGGGTAGGCCTTTACCTGAACAGACCTGTGTTTACTCATGGACAGCTTTACGTCGGCTTGTTTCAAGAGCTACATCTAGGAGTGGTCTAAGAATTCTGATTGAGAACGATGATGGTTCGTGTGGATCAAAGACGCGAAATGTAGTGTACCAGGAGGTTCTTGCCGCCGCGAATGCGGCGTCTACATGATGCTCCTGCTGCACCACCATCTTTTGTTGTAAATATTTTTGTGATTGCAAGTGCTTTTTACATGATGTCCTGCTGTGTGCTTTTATTTCTTACTCACTGTTAGTTAACTGATTTGGAGTAAGTTTCCATGTGTGCATTTTGGTTCAAGGTGATCAGCTGTTAGTCTACAAAATTTCATTTGTATCTGGATGTGGATCTCCTGTTATTTCTGTTTGTGTGCTGATGGCCTTAACTGTCTGCAGATGGGGGACCAGTTGCTTCCACACCTTATGGAAGGAGACATCAACGAGCGCATATGCGTTCGTGTCGCCGTGTTCGGGAGCCGTACATGCGTCCTCAAGATGAGTCAAGGCTGCTGCATACGGACATGGTCCTTATTGATGAGGAGGTACACATCATCCCTTAGCATGTTACTCTAGCAAATTGTTCCCGACCGGCCCGGTTTGCGCCTACATATATATGACTGGTTGTGTTTGTTTTTTTCCTTTTTGCGGGGCAATACCATGCATGCTTGAGGACCATGAGTGGTTCGAGGACCGGTGGATGGTCGCTTCCTTGTGTGATGAGTGATTGACAACGTTGTGTGGACCGATTCTTGGCTAAGTATTGCGGGTGCGGGTTGCGGCTTGACTCGTGTTGGTGCGGGTGAAGAACAAGCGCGAAAGGTCGTCGCCGGTGAGGCCTCCGGGTGTGGAGAAGACAAGTAGGCTTCGTTCGAGGGACCCGGTGGCCGGCGGGGGTCAAGTGCGGGCCGCATGGTGGCATGAACAGCAAGATGAAGTCGTGGACGGTTTCTTGGTTGAGCCTCAAAACCAAGGTCGAGCCGGGACTACGTGGGAGCCAAGTCATGAGTGGAGATTGGCGGAGGCTACACCGAGTTCGCGGGGTTTCCGGTGGTTCACCGGGAAAACCACCGGGTTCCTTGGTTGATCCACAAAGCCAAGACCGGAGAACCGAAGACGGAGGTGCGGCGGCACCGGAGCCCGGTCCGACCGGTGGGTCCGACCGGTCGGCCGGTGGGGACCGGCTCGGCCGGTGAGGAGCACCGGTCGACCGGTGTGCGACGACGCGGTCCGAATCTTCGAAGCGGAGGACACGCGTCGGGATCGCATAGCTTGCGTCGAGGCTACGCGAGGGTGCGGTTGCGGGCATCCGTCCGATGGTGAAGACATCAAGAATTCCAAATCCGCCCTTGAGGGGCTTGTATCCCTAGTTAGTAGAGAGGGGCATTTTAGACATTCGGTTGCCGCCTATATAACCCAAGAGGTGAGAGGTTGGCGACCAACTCTTGGAACCCTAGCTCATTAGTTTTCCTATTTTCCACCTATTTTCTCTAGGTTTTCCTTAGGACTAGCAAGAGAGCTTCACGGAGAGATCTTGTAGAGAGGGATGGATGATCGGGCGGCTTGCTAGACCTTGTACGAACCTTTGTTTCATGTATAGATGATTCGGCGTGGTTCCTCAAGGTTTGGATGTGTTTTCCCCGGTTGTTCTTGGTGGTGATTTTCGGAGCCCTCTCTCGGTGATTTCTTTGGGGTGTTTTCGGGGCTTTTCTCTTGGGGATTTGATGGGGGAAATTTGTGGGAACCCTTCGTGGTTCTTTGGGCTGTGATTCCCCTCCCAAATCCGTGAGGAAAAGTGCTCGATTTTGGGGTTTCTTGAGTTCTTGGGTTGGAAGTGCTTCCGCGGGATTTCTTCGATCCCTCCTTTTTGGACGAGTTTTGGTGGGATTAAACTTGGCTATGAACTCCTCATGAGGTGTTCATGATATCCCCAAAGTCTTGTTCAAGTCCGTGGAGCGATTCGGGAGATCGAGATTTGGATTTGGGGGGAGTTGACCGCGGGTCTTTGTTCATCCCGAGTCGCCGGAGCTACACCGGTCGACCGGTGCTCTTGACCGGTCCGACCGGTGCAAGCCCTTGTGGGTTTTTGCTCGGGTGAACGTCTTGGTGTGTTCCTTGTTGTCCCGTGTTGCTGTCTTGTTTCAAGTTTGGGTCCGTTTGGTGGTCGGTTGGCTCTGTTTGGTGCCTTGGGGGCTTTCGGTCGCCATCGGTCCGACCGGTGTGTCTCACCGGTCCGACCGGTGTAGAGCCACTTAGTGGAAGTTGCTCGGTTTCACCGGCGGGGACCGGTCGGCCGGTGGTGCTCACCGGTCCGACCGGTGTGGGTCCGTAGACTCGAGGCTTGGTTTTTCCGCCGCGTTTCTCGGGTCGGAAGGTGGTGTGTTGGTTCCTAGGTCCGGTGGCACTCCGGTGGCTACGTGGGCTTGACCAACCTTGGTAGTGAGTCGGAGACGTGTGTTGGAAGCCGCGTTCGTCTTGTTGGAGTTTTCATCTCCTTCGAGAAGAATTTTTATCGGCTCCCATTCACTCCCCCCTCTCCCTCGGTTCGCCGTATCGGTCCTTCAAGTGGTATCGGAGCCGGTTCGGGTCTTTATTGACTCTAACCGGTCTAAGATCCAAGGATGGCGTACCGGGAACGGGGTTCGGGTCCTCCACACTTCGATGGCAAGAACTACCGGATGTGGAGCAAGCGGATGGGTGCGTTTCTCCGCGGAAAGGGTCGGATCCTTTGGGATGTCACGGTGGACACGAGCTATGTCCGGCGGGTTGATTTCCTCGCTCCCAGATCGAGGGACGGCTTCGACGCCAACAATAAGGCGGTCGACTACTTGTTTCGTGCTTTGTGTCGGCCGAGTTCGATCGGGTGCACACCGAGCACTTGGCTTGTAGGATTTGGGCGGTGTTGAAGGAGGCTCATGTTGGGAACGCCCGGAGTTCGAGCACGGTTGTATGCGACCTACGGAGAGAGTACGAGAACTTCACTCATCTCCCCGGTGAGTCCATCGATGCCTTGTTTCAGAGGTTCACGGTGGTGGTGAACAACATGAGGGCCAATGTGGACGTGCTCCCGTACGATGATCATGATAGAGCGGTCAAGCTCTTACACTCTTTGGATCGTACGATATGGGGCGGAAAGTTCGAGGCCATAGTCGAGTCGGAGCGATATGATACTCTGACGGTGAACGAGCTGTTCTCGAAGCTCAAGTCGGGCCGAGGTGGATAGGGGCATGACTGCCAAGCTCGAGGGACCGACTGATTCCCATAGTCTTGCCCTCGTTGGTGGTTCTAAAGGAAAGACTAACTCTAACCCATCCACCAGGATGTTCTCGTTTTCCTCTTTGATGTCTATGCCAGATGAGGAGTTTGATGACCTTGGAGAGGACGAGCTGGCGCTGTTGACGAGGCGGTTCGAGAGGCTGCACGAGAACCGCGTGAACATGAGGAGGAACACGAGGACACGCTTCCCGGTGCGGCAAGCGGGACACTTCGTCGCCGACCGCCCGGAGAAGGCCGAGAACAAGGACGGCTACAAGCACAAGCCGAGGAAGAACGACGACAAGTACCGTTCGAGGCGCGACCACAAGAGCAAGCACAAGAACAAGTACAAGGACGAGCGACGATCGAGGAAGAAGGAGGGCCGAGGCAAGGCCCGAGCGATGGTTGGAGCGAGCGACGTCGACTCCGGTTCCGCGTACTCCACCTCGAGCTCGAGCGGCCGGCGACGACGAGGGAGATCGCCGCAAGAACAAGAGGTCGTCCAAGAACCCCGAGCGGGGCCCGAGAGCCGCTTCGCGAGAGACGGCTTCGCACCATGGCGTTGAGCTCCGGCGGCAAGAAGAGCACACGGAGCGACTCGGACTGCGAGTCCGACGACGAGGTGCGTGATGAGCTTCCCTTCTTGCGCCGGGAGAATGAGAGGCTTGGCTCATTGCTTGATAACCGTGATGACATGCTTAGAGAGGCCAAGAAAATGAGGAAAGAGCTTAGGGCTTCACTCGAGGATGCTAGGACTAGAGTGGGCGAGCTAGAGACACGGGTGCTTGATAGCAAGCTTGAGATTGATTCGCTTAAGGCTAGCCTGTTGTCTCCGATGAGAATGATTGTCTTGATTGCTCCATATTCCTTGCCGATCTTGCTTTGTTTAAGGAGAAGCATGCCTCCAAGTGTGAGGAACTAGATGTGCTTAGGGTTGAAGTGGGCGAGCTTAAGTCTAGACCTGCTTTGCTAGGTGCTTGCACTTCTTGCCTCGTTTTGCATGCTAAAATTGATGAGATGCATGCCTACACTAGTTCGCTCGAGGCTAAATTGAAGGAACCCATGCCTACATCTTGCTCTACCCGTGAAATGCATGCATTGAAAAATTTGGAGCTTGCACATTATGTTGATCGTTTGCGGGATGAGAATGATGATTTGAGGAAGTTGATGGGTTGGTTGTCCGGTCACGAGCCTCGGTTGAGGATGATGATCGAGGCCTTTAAGAGGCAAGATGGTGAGGGGCTTGGAGCAAACAAGGTTGGTGAGGGAAGTGGAGAGAATATCCCCGAGCCACCAAAAACCCACCACAAGAATGATTTCCCACCAAAACCCAACCATCTAAGGAACCGACTAGATACAACCCCGGCTCCACCCGTGTTTCCTACACCCACAAATGACCTACAAAAGCCTATCAAGTTTGTGAGCACTTCGGGGAAAGTGTTCTTTGGGAAGGAGAGTGAGAAGGCTAGTGGTGAGAAACCGGTGGAGGGTTTGAGTGGAGAGAAAGCGAGTGAACGACCACATCCCAAGCCAAAGCCTAAGCTTGTGAGGTTCCATTGTGGCTATTGTGGGAGAGATGGCCATAAGGAGGAGTTTTGCTTCAAGAGGAAGCGAGAGGAGAGAATGGAGAAGGAGTGGGCTAACAAGGACAAGTACCACCCTTCCGATGGTGTACTTGAGCCTCGTATGCGGATGCCCGGGGGCAAGGCGATTGTGCGGACGGTTCGGGCTTGGGGAGAGAAGAGGGGCTGCGGGTGGTCTGCTTTGCCCGGACCACACGGTCGGACGGGTGTGGGGCACCGGCCGAGACCGGTGCGGGCACAGACGGACGGATGTTCGGGTTTCGAGCTCGTGCGGGTGCGAGGGTTGTTTACGGTGGTCGTGGTTCGGTGGTTGGGGTGGAAAGGGTGCGGGTGGTCGGTTGCTAGGCGTTCTTCACCTCGTGCTCAATACGGGGATTGGAGGAGTCGTGGTGGTGAGTTGGAGAGGAAGGACGTTCCACGGGCTTTCTTGCGTGGTTTTGGTCCTCCTCCAGGCAGAGAGGGGTGGTTCCCTCAGGGTGGTTATCGTGGTGGTGTTCGAGGAGGTAGCTTTGGTAGGAGAGATGCTTTGGTTGGTGCTAACCCCACTTTCGAGCAAATGGCTCGGCAAGACTGTCGGTTTTCATCTTTTGGTACTAACCCCGGTCTTTGAGTCGTTTGTTCGCTCACGTGCCTATTTTTGATGTACGGGTGGGAGACTTGAAGAACATTTGGTTGATTGACTCCGGTTGTTCGAGGCATATGACCGGAGACGGGGGGTGGTTCTCAAGTCTCGTCCCGTGGTGACGAAGAGGTACATCACTTTTGGGGACAATGGGCGTGGGCGTGTGCTTTCGGAAGGTGAGATAAAAGTGAGTGACAAGATCACTCGAGGCGTGTTGCTCTTGTTCAATCGGCGGGGTACAATTTGCTTTCCGTGTCCCGCGTTGTTGGATGAGGGTTTTGAGGTGTTGTTTCGGCCTGGTGGTTCTCGGATTGTGGACTCTCGAGGGGATCTTGTCCGTATGGTCGTTCCCGAGGGTCGGGTGTTTCGTGCTGATTTTTCTCGGTCTTCGGGTGTGGAGCGTTGTTTCTTGGCCGGTTCTTCGAGTGAGTTGTGGAAGTGGCATAGGAAGTTGGGTCACTTGAGCTTTGACCTTTTGTCTCGCTTGAGTAAACTCAATTTGGTCCGAGGATTGCCACGGTTGAGGCTTGAGAAAGAGTTGGTTTGTGCTCCGTGTAGGCATGCTAAGATGGTGGCCTCTTCTCACCCGCCTCTCACCGATGTGATGACTGAGCGTCCATGCGAGCTGCTCCATATGGACCTTGTTGGCCCAGCTCGTGTGCGATCCGCGGGTGGGAAGTGGTATGTCCTTGTTGTGGTGGACGACTATTCTCGGTATGCGTGGGTGTTCTTTCTCGAGGATAAGGGGGAGACGTTTGGTTTTGTTCGAGATCTAGTCTTGAGGTTGAGGAACGAGAGGCACGGAGATGCCATACGAGCTATCCGTAGTGATAATGGCTCGGAATTCGGGAACTCTCGTTTTGAAGCCTTTTGCCATGACTTGGGTCTTGAGCACCGGTTTTCGAGTCCGTATACGCCTCCCCGAATGGTGTTGTGGAAAGGAAGAACGGGACCTTGTGCGAGATGGCTCGGACGATGCTTGATGAGCATAGGACTCCGAGGAGGTATTGGGGCCGAGGCGGTGAACACCGCGTGCTATGTGTCGAACAGGATATACCTCAGAGTGCACAAGAAGAAGACATGCTATGAGTTGATGCATGGTCGCACACCCAAGGTGAGTCACTTCCATGTCTTTGGTTGCAAGTGTTTCATTCTGAAGAAAGGCAGGAAATTGGATAAGTTTGAGGCTAGGTCTGTCGATGGCATTTTCTTTGGTTATGCATCTCATTCTAGAGCATATCGTGTGCTCAATCTTGAAACTAATCAAATCGTGGAGACTTGCGAGGTAACCTTCGACGAGACGAGCCACGTAGTCGGCTTGTCTTTGAGTGTGCGGTGATGATGAGCTTGGCGAGGAGATCTTTCGGGGAGGAGGAGCATGAACATGGTGATGATGAGGATGGTGGTGCGGTGCCCCCGCCGAACATGTACCCACTACTTCGACGACGATGATGGATGGACCCTCTCGCTACACCTACGACGACAAACCAAGAACGAGGAGAAGGCGATGTTGAGGGGGAGGTAGCTTCGAGGCGAGAACCTCCCCGGCGAGTTCAAGTGGATCACCTAGCTTCGAGGATCATCGGCGACATGAATGAACGCACTACACGGTCGAGGGTTCGAAACAATTCCCATTTCGCTCATCTTGCATTTGTTGCTTCTTTCGAGCCCAAAGACATTGGACACGCACTATCCGATCACAATTGGGTTAACTCGATGCATGAGGAGTTGGAGAACTTTGAGAGGAATCGGGTGTGGGAGTTGGTTGACCCTCTCCCGGGGTGTAAGCCGATTGGTACCAAGTGGGTGTGGAAAAACAAAGAGGGAGAGAAGGGTGAGGTTGTGAGGAACAAGTCGAGACTTGTTGCTCGGGGGTTCGATCGGAAGGAGGGGATCGACTACGAGGAGACCTTTGCTCCCGTAGCCCGTTTGGAGGCGATTAGGATTCTTCTAGCCTTTTCTCGTGGCTAAAGGGTTCAAGTTGCACCAAATGGATGTGAAGAGTGCTTTCCCGAATGGAGTGTTGGAGGAAGAAGTGTATGTGAGGCGACCTCGGGGTTTGAGAGTGAAAAGTACCCCCCACCGGGTGTACAAGTTGAGGAAGGCGTTGTATGGGTTGAAACGGGCGCCTAGAGCTTGGTATGGCGAGGTTGAGGGGGTTCTTGTTTGAGAGAGGTTTTGAGATGGGGAAGGTCGATCGGACCTTGTTTTTGCCGAGGCGGGGCGAGAGATATCCCGATTGTGCGGGTGTACGTGGATGATATTGTCTTTGGTGGTTCGTCTAACTCTCTTGTTGCGAGGTTTGCGAGATGATATGAGCGGGGAGTTTGAGATGAGTATGATGGGTGAGTTGCGGTTCTTCCTTGGGCTACAAATCAAGCAATCAAAGGAAGGAACATTTGTGCACCGGGCTAAGTACACCAAGGACATCGTGAGGAAGTTCAAGATGGAGGACTCCAAGGCTATGACGACGCCGATGAGTACGACTACGGCTCTTGATGCGGACGAGGAAGGTGAACACGTGGACCGGAAGGAGTACCGGAGCATGATCGGGTCACTCCTCTACTTGACGGCGACGAGGCGGGACATACGGTTCTCGGTGTGTGCCGTGCGCTCGTTTTCAAGCGTCTCCGAGGACTTCGCATCGGCAAGCGGTGAAGAGAATTTTCGGGTACTTGCGTCACACTCCCGACTTCGGCCTTTGGTACTCCGCGTCCTCTTCTTTGGCTCTTCATGGTTTTTCGGACGCGGATTTTGCGGGTGTCGGTTGGATAGGAAGTCCACTTCGGGACTTGCCGGTTTTGGGTTCTTCTTTGGTGTCTTGGTCTTCCCGCAAGCGGTCGAGTGTTGCTCAATCCACGACCGAGGCCGAGTATGTTGCCGGCGCTAGTTGTTGCTCTCAGCTCCTTTGGATCACCTACACCATGAGTGACTTTGGTGAGGAGTATACTCATGTCCCACTTCAATGTGATAGCACCAGTGCCATAAGCGTTGCAAAGAACCCAGTGCTCCATTCCAAAACAAAACACATAGAAGTGAGGTATCATTTTCTGAGAGACAATGTTGAGAAAGGAAAGATAGCTTTGATCCATGTACCCACACATGACCAACTAGCCGATATTTTCACCAAACCCCTAGATCAAGCCACTTTCACTCGTTTGCGGGGGGAACTTGGTGTGTGTTTGATTTCTTGAGTTGGGTGTGTGGGAGCTTTCTTTTGCCGGTGGTGTCGAGCCCGTTTTGCCTCCCCTCGAGGAGCCGGTTTTGTAGCATATGTATAGCTTTCCTTTGTGCATTTCTTGCATTTGGCATGGCATATGTAACATGATGTATAGGCATCCTTGTATCTTAGATTGCATGCATTTTGTATCATATGCATTGGTTAAGAAAAGCTTCTCTCATATACATTGTTCACCATGGAATGAGATATATGTCTTCGTGAGCTTGTTTGGTATGCTATGGTTAGTTTGGCTTAGCTCTTGATGATCTTGATGAATAATCCATGGTTGATAGCTATGCTTTTGAAAAATGTCTCATGTATGCTCTCTCATGTGTAAATGCCTTTACATGCTCTTGACATGTTCTTGTGGCTTTGCTATGCTTAATTTGTGGTTGGATGGCTAGTTTATTGATCATATGGGGCCAAAGGCTCATTTGCCATCATGAATGTTTAGCCCTCTTGATTTATCTTGTGGAGGAGCATAAGTTCCTTTTTGTCGCAAAGACATTTCATGTACCATTTACAAATCTGAAAATGAAATGAAAAATGCTTGGAAAATTTGCTCCCATGTCATATGTGCTGAATTTAATTTGCTTTGGGTGCTAAACCGTTGCATGATGCCTACCAATGAGAAGTCTCATACATAGAAGTAGGCACATGGCTCGGTGGCTTTGACATGACATGAGGTGCTTGTGGGTGTTTGTGATGGTCTTATGGTTAGAATAGCTGTCCTAGCATGAAGTTTGTGTGGCTTTGCCATTTTGATATGCTTTGATCATGTTTAGGACTTTGCTCATGAGAGGCAAGTTTTTCGCAAAATTGCCAAAATCCATCTTAGCTTCGTCCAATGGTTGTGAAACTTGGTGATCATGTAGTTGAGATCGATACGAAGCCGTAGAGTATCTAACTTGCTCATTTGGACGTGTGTAGCATTCTTTGTTGAATTTTGTATATTTGAGAAGCTCTAGGTTGAAAGTTTTGCATTTTTGGCTTGATTCATGCATTGCCAACAAGGGGGAGAAGTTTGAGCTTGAAATGGCTTACGGGCGCATTTAGAAGGTTTTCGGTGGTTTCGAGCCATTTAAGGGCTTCTGTTGTACACCGGTCCGACCGGTGAAGAGCACCGGTCCGACCGGTGTGAGTCTTCGGTCCCGTACATATGTTGGGCACCGGTCGGCCGGTGGTGATGACCGGTCGACCGGTGTAAGCTGAAATTGCTTGCCGCCCTTTTTTTTAATTTGTTTTGCATGCATTTGTCCAGGGGGAATTGCATTGGTTCAGGGGGAGCTTGCATGTGTGCAGGGGGAGCTCTTTGAGAGTTTTCGAGCTTTGTTTCAGTGGTTTGTGCTCCTCGCTTGAGCTTTGCTTTGTCTCGGATGTGTCGAGCCGTTGCCCTTGCCTAAGGGGTCCGAGACTTGTCTTCTTCAAGTGATCTTGCTCTTTGCCTTTGTTTGGTTTTCGATCGCTTGTTGGAGTTTCTTTTTGTTCGTTTCTTTTTCTTTTCTTTTCTCTCTTGTTACTTTCGTGTGGGTGTTGTCAATGCACTCATCAAGGGGGAGATTGAGGACCATGAGTGGTTCGAGGACCGGTGGATGGTCGCTTCCTTGTGTGATGAGTGATTGACAACGTTGTGTGGACCGATTCTTGGCTAAGTATTGCGGGTGCGGGTTGCGGCTTGACTCGTGTTGGTGCGGGTGAAGAACAAGCGCGAAAGGTCGTCGCCGGTGAGGCCTCCGGTGTGGAGAAGACAAGTAGGCTTCGTTCGAGGGACCGGTGGCCGGCGGGGGTCAAGTGCGGGCCGCATGGTGGCATGAACGGCAAGATGAAGTCGTGGACGGTTTCTTGGTTGAGCCTCAAAACCAAGGTCGAGCCGGGACTACGTGGGAGCCAAGTCATGAGTGGAGATTGGCGGAGGCTACACCGAGTTCGCGGGGTTTCCGGTGGTTCACCGAGAAAACCACCGGGTTCCTTGGTTGATCCACAAAGCCAAGACCGGAGAACCGAAGACGGAGGTGCGGCGGCACGGACCGGTCCCCGGCCGGTGGGTCGACCGGTCGGCCGGTGGGGACCGGCTCGGCCGGTGAGGAGCACCGGTCGGCCGTGTGCGACGACGCGGTCCGAATCTTCGAAGCGGAGGACACGCGTCGGGATCGCATAGCTTGCGTCGAGGCTACGCGAGGGGTGCGGTTGCGGGCATCCGTCCGATGGTGAAGACATCAAGAATTCCAAATCCGCCCTTGAGGGGCTTGTATCCCTAGTTAGTAGAGAGGGGCATTTTAGACATTCGGTTGCCGCCTATATAACCCAAGAGGTGAGAGGTTGGCGGCCAACTCTTGGAACCCTAGCTCATTAGTTTTCCTATTTTCCACCTATTTTCTCTAGGTTTTCCTTAGGACTAGCAAGAGAGCTTCACGGAGAGATCTTGTAGAGAGGGATGGATGATCGGGCGGCTTGCTAGACCTTGTACGAACCTTTGTTTCATGTATAGATGATTCGGCGTGGTTCCTCAAGGTTTGGATGTGTTTTCCCCGTTGTTCTTGGTGGTGATTTTCGGAGCCCTCTCTCGGTGATTTCTTTGGGGTGTTTTCGGGGCTTTTCTCTTGGGGATTTGATGGGGGAAATTTGTGGGAACCCTTCGTGGTTCTTTGGGCCGTGATTCCCCTCCCAAATCCGTGAGGAAAAGTGCTCGATTTTGGGGTTTCTTGAGTTCTTGGGTTGGAAGTGCTTCCGGCGGGATTTCTTCGATCCCTCCTTTTTGGACGAGTTTTGGTGGGATTAAACTTGGCTATGAACTCCTCATGAGGTGTTCATGATATCCCCAAAGTCTTGTTCAAGTCCGTGGAGCGATTCGGGAGATCGAGATTTGGATTTGGGGGAGTTGACCGCGGGTCTTGTTCATCCCGAGTCGCCCGAGCTACACCGGTCGACCGGTGCTCTTGGCCGGTCCGACCGGTGCAAGCCCTTGTGGGTTTTTGCTCGGGTGAACGTCTTGGTGTGTTCCTTGTTGTCCCGTGTTGCTGCCTTGTTTCAAGTTTGGGTCCGTTTGGTGGTCGGTTGGCTTTGTTTGGTGCCTTGGGGGCTTTCGAGTTTGCCATCGGTCCGACCGTGTGTCTCACCGGTCGACCGATGTAGAGCCACTTAGTGGAAGTTGCTCGGTTTCACCGGCGGGGACCGGTCGGCCGGTGGTGCTCACCGGTCCGACCGGTGTGGGTCCGTAGACTCGAGGCTTGGTTTTTCCGCTGCGTTTCTCGGGTCGGAAGGTGGTGTGTTGGTTCCTAGGTCCGGTGGCACTCCGGTGGCTACGTGGGCTTGACCAACCTTGGTAGTGAGTCGGAGACGTGTGTTGGAAGCCGCGTTCGTCTTGTTGGAGTTTTCATCTCCTTCGAGAAGAATTTTTATCGGCTCCCATTCACTCCCCCCCCCCCCTCCTCCGGTTCGCCGTATCGGTCCTTCAATGCTCGGGTTTATCCCGCTCACGGTGAGGTGTTCAACCGGATGGTGTAGGAAGGCGGGGTCTACAACATTTCCTACTTCCGAGTCAAGAAGTCTGGTGCCTACAGGCCAGTTCCGAACAATCTCATGGCTACCTTTTCCAAGTGGACCAGTGTAGAAGAGGTGACTGAAATTCCTCCTGCGTTCCCAAAGTATGCCTACACACTTGCTTCCATGGAGGAGATACAATCACGTGTGGATAGCATAGCTTTGTTCATAGGTACAGTGTCCCTGTTTTTTTATCTATGCTGTTGATTTTGTTTGTTCAGATAGTTTATAGTGTTGTGTTTCAAAATAGATGTCATCGGAGTGATCACCTCTATCTCCAAAGTTGAAACCATACAAACAAGGATGAGGCAGGGTGATACTCTAAGGAGGACGGTCATGATACGTGAGACAAGGTATTGATGGTTCGGTTCATATGCTTCTGTATGTGTGTGCTTGTGTATGATGTTCGGTTCTAATACTTGCTTTTGCTCCTCGCTCCGGTGGTACACTTGCTAAAAGTAGTGCTGCGGGGAGAGCGGGCCACTTCCTTCCCCGCCGAAGAGACACACGGTAATGGTCGGTCCCTCGCCGCGATTGTCATCTTTGTTGGTACGCTTGTCAAGAGCTTTGGTGGCCTCTCTCTTACTGGTGGCTCGCCGTGCAAATGGTACATAAACCCTGAAGTCCATGAGGTGAAGAGGCTCATGACTAGGTATGATCTGTTCTGTTACATATGTTTTGTGCTTGCTCTGTGCCTTTTTGGTCGTGACAGTGTCTCTTTGAGGGTTTAACTTCTACTTCGTTTGCTGGACAGTGCAAAGGCTGTGCATCAGCCGATTAGCTGGGCTGAGGATGCGGTTCTATCTCAGACAAAGACTGCTGCTGAAGAAAAGAAGATTTCAGAAATCAAGAACCTTAACCCTTTTCAGTGCAAGGTGCTATAGATAACATTCAAATTTGGTGATGCCCTTTTCTCTGGCCTAACCATATCCTAACTGCTGTCTACTTGGTATTCCTGCAGAAAGATGAGTTTCTGGTTACAGTGACTATAAAGAAGATTGAGAGCTCGTGGTGGTACAATGCATGCAAGAAATGCATCAAGACAGCTAAACGTCATGGTGATTCTTACAAGTGCACCAATCCTGGCTGTGCTACTGTTGGGATGCCCACTCAGAGGTTAGATATCAGCCCTCTTTTCTCTGCTAATGAGACCTCTTCCCACATAATATGTTTGCTTATTCTGTTCACATTAGGCAATTTTGTCTCTCATCTACACCGGGAAAATATTTTCTAATGAACTAGGAGCCGGTGTGCTTACGAAACCAACCGAGCCGCATAGTTTGTTCCTAGCTTCCTACTCGAATTTCTTAGCCGCTAGCCTCATACTCATATGGTGCATAGTGTTGCTAGCTCTTTTCTTCTCTTGTTGCTCAACAAAGAGCACTTCTGGACCATTTATAATTTACTACGATATGCTACCTAATAGCCTTGCTTAATTTTAAGACGATGATCAGATTACACAATACTGATTTGTGTTTATCTATTTATTTTTTTCGAAATGTAGTGCTTCTGTTTCAGTTTATTCTGATAAAGTTCTTCTATTTTACTTGAAAGACAAAAGTGTTCCTCTAGAAACGTGTATGTGTGCCTGTGTTGCCTCTTTTGTTTCCCATAGGGAATGATAATGATTTCACAAACTTCCTTTTAGTGTCTCTGGTTGCTGCCCAACCTTCCTGACCAAAATTAGTGTCTCTGATTGTGTGCGTGAGCTTTATTATTGTGTGCATGAGCTTTATTATTGTGTGCATGAGCTCATTTCCTATTCAGATCTTTGTGTGGTGTCTTTGGTCCCTTGTCCTTGACCGATCCTTCCCTTTGTACAGGTACAAGCTTTCAATCCTCGCTGGAGACAAGACTGGTGACACAAATTTCATTCTTTTTGGAAGAATTGCTCGCCGATCGACCAAGAAACCGGGCCGACCTCATTGCTTGATAACCCAATTGGGTTCATCCCCGATGAAATTACGAAGCTCCTTGAGAAGACCTACATATGGAATGTCGGCTTCACCGACAAGACAATTGAGTCAGGAAACATCACCTTCCAGGTTAATGCGGTGGTGGCAGAGATAAACGATGGGAGTGCTGTTATACCAACGACACCAGCAGGGTCCCAAACATCATCTCTGATACTCTCAAGAGGTGCAGGCCCGAGTGTGCAGGACACTCCTCAGAGCAGCAACCCCCTGCCTCTGTCGCAGCTGCCAGCCGCTTCTGATGCTAGCCTTGCCTCGGGTGCTACACCAAGCAAGATGGGAATGCTTGCAGCTGAACTGATAGACACACCGCAGGGAGGGAAGGACCCTGCTGGTGATGAGGTAAGACTGTCCCTGTTGTGGTGCTTCCAGTAGTTCAACATCCAAACTTGATTCATTTAGGATGACTATAATCTTGGTCTTGTGTTCTATCACAGGCTGATACCTTGACATCTGCTGCTGTCTTGCCTGATAAATCATCGACGCAAAAGCAGGTGGCTCCTACCAAAAAAAGGTTAGTTCTGCCAAATTCTTGTGTTGATCCTACTGCTTTACTGCTGTACACTGACCACACGCATCCACCTACAGAAACCGCCCATCCCCTAACAAAAAGGTTGTTAAGGGGCTCTTTACTGGGGAACAGACTGGAGATCACACTGCTGAAGATGATGTTGCTGTGTCGGCTGCTGCTAAGACCAGGTAATACTCTACTGGCGACTGCCCTTTGCCTCACATGCTTGCCAATGCATTTGGGCGCCTGTAACAACTGATCCTGCGGTTTGATGATTCCTGGGCTCAAATCCATTGGATGATCCGTTATTGCAGTATTCAGATGTTGCCTAGGAATTTATGCTTACTGCTGTTGGTGACCTCCACGTTATGCTAGCATTGTGCAAATTGGTTTTGTGTCTGGTCTTGCAGTACCCGTAGCTGATACCCTTCTGTCTATTGCATCCGCGAATATTTCCAGGGCTCGCCCATCAACCAACAAAAGGATTGGTAAGGGGTTGTCTGCCGGAGAAGAAGAAGCCGGAGAGTATGTTGCTTGGTACCGGTGGAAGTGCGGGTCTTTGCGCTGAAGGCGGAGTTAGTTATGATGATGTTAATTCGTATTGAACGGAGTTTTATTAATATGGCTAATGGTTAGTAGTCTATCTTGGTAGGATTGTATCCAATATTTGTTGGTCCGGTTTATTAATATGTTAGTCTATACCTGGTAGGATCGTATTGAGCGGAGTTTTATTAATATGTTACTAGAACCAAGGAATTATCGTTTCCGGTAGTCCTATTGCGGTTGGTTTCCTATGTAGTTCTACCGCACTTAATTTTTACTTTCCCGGCTTGCGGTGGCACAACTTCCATTCGGAGAAACGATAGTTTCCTTCTCTTAGTAGTTAATTCCTACATGATATATAGATGGGTTTAAATCTGTCTATGAGGAAAGCCATTTAGTTCTGAAATGATATGCTACTCTCGAGATGTTTGATCTGCGCTAGAATTACTGCTGAGCCTTCTCTCAAGTAGTGGTATTTAAATTGCTATGATACTTGGAAAATATAAGTTTGAAAGTGCATATACGAATGCTGAGCAGTTGTTTGTTCTGGAACTTATCATTATTTCTTTTTTGCAGCCCTGGCACTGATGCATGAGCAGGGAGCTCATGCCCATTTTGCCGCTCCGTGTTGAACCGGCATGTCCAGTACCGTTCGGGTTCGTCGACATGTCGTCTTCATCTACTTCCACTTTCAACACGTCGAGTTTTGTGTTAGTATCAAAAGCTACCAACTATGATGTTTGCGGCTCGTGGGAACTTGTCTTTGTGGTGATCGGATGTCTTTGTAATAGCGCTTATGTTTATGCGGACGGACACCTAAGTCTTTGTTGATGCAGCGCTTGGTAGCTAGGGATACTATTCTTAGTGTTTAGGATTGGTGATTGGATGTGTAAACCGTAATCTCCATTTGCCGGACAAACACCTCATAGCTGCTCAGGATGTGATCTGATGTGGTCTATGAAACCATGGAATGGACATTTCGTGCAACAATGTGCTGCTGTATGTTATTGTTATTTCTTTATTTTATGTTTTTTTCTTACCTTTTCTTCGCTGACTTAATTGTAGGGCGCGCATTGCGCGCCCGCCCGTTCTAGTGAATTGAATAAGGCCCCGTTTGGGAGGGCTCCCGCCGGCTCCGGCTCCAGCACTGTAGCGACACTGTAGTGTGGAGCCGGCGGAGCCACCCAAACCGAGCTTCACGGGCTCCTTGCTACAGCTCGCATGTCAGTGAGAGAGGAGGGAGGGAAGGAGGTGAAGCTGCTCCGCGCTACAGTGCTACTACAGGAGGTGAAGCCGGTTTCTGGGGCCCCCGAAGCCCTCCCAAACCGGACCTATGTATCATACATATACCGTTGGAGAAAAATAAAACAAAGAAGCTTGTTTAAACCAGGACAAATAGCAGCATCTACACGAGTCGCCAGAGAAAAGAATCCACAATCTAGGCATCGATTGGTGAATACTAACTGAATAGTATGATAGAAAAAAGCATCTAAATTAGTAAGTTGATTTGGATTGGATGAGCAAGTGAAGTCAATGAGCGGACAGGGGCGAGGCGAGAAACCAACAACAGCCAACCACGCGCGAACGAACAAACGCAGACATCCCTCCCAACTCGTCAGCAGCAGCAGACGGAAAAATCCCCGAAATGCCCCTGGACCCCGACTCCTCCTCCTCGCCGCCGCCGCCGGCGCAACACCGCGACTGGTTCTTCCCGCCGGCGCCGCCCTTCCTCCCTTCCTCCAGAGCCCGAACACCCAGGACCCCCTTCCCTTCCACCTATCGCTCCTCAAAGCCCTACTCCGTCTACTCGCTGCCCGACCGCCGGCCGCCTCCCACGCCGCGCTCCCGCTCGCGCTCCCCGCACCCACCACCGGAGCAGCAGCAGCAGCATCAGGCGCCGCCGCCGCCGCCGCCGTCCGCGCCGCGCCGGCGTGACCCCCGGTACGCCGGCGTCCGCCGCGACGATGACCGTACGGCTGCCTCCGACGAGAAAGCCGCGCCCCCGACGCCCGCGCCGGTGCACGGGAGGAAGCCGCCAGCGTCGCCGGTCACCACGCGATGGTCCGGGGTGCTCTCCGCGGCGGTGAGGAAGGAGAGAGGGGGGGGGGGGGGGGTTGAACTTCGCTGGGTTTTCCGTGCTTTGACTTTCGTTTGACGCGCCTTGTTTAATCGCGGGATATGCTGCTGCTTCAGGTTATCTTACTGTGCTTAGCCTCCCTCCTCCGTAGGAACTTCTCGTTACACGATCAGGTCTACCATTTGCAGGTACGAGGTCCGCACTTAAAAAGTTTCCCTGCAGTGCACCTGAGTTCGTGAAGCTCTGTGCATTGAATCGTCAATCTTATCTGTTTCACTCGGAGTGTTTCAGGAACAGCTTGCTGTAGCTACTTCAAAACTCCAGTCATGTGTCATAGGCTCCTCCTTGGATACGAGCGACATTAGCTTCCTGCGTCAGGATGATGACAGCGTTGCCATGCCAAACAGAAGCCTCAAGAACTTTTCCCTGCTCATCTCACTTTCTGTACTGTATGCACCACTGGTCATTCTCAAGTACATAGACCTGGTGTCAAAGATAAGGAGCTCACCTGACTCTGAAGAAGTTCCCATAAACAAGCGGTTCGCATACAGAGTTGATATATTTTTGTCACTTCACCCGTATGCCAAACCGTTGGTTCTACTTGTTGCTACACTGTTACTGATTGCTCTTGGTGGGCTGGCTCTGTATGGTGTGACTGATGATAGCTTATCTGACTGTCTCTGGCTGTCCTGGACCTTCGTCGCTGACTCAGGGAACCATGCCAATGCTGCGGGTTTTGGACCCAAGCTGGTTTCGGTTTCAATTAGTATTGGTGGGATGCTGGTTTTTGCTATGATGCTTGGTCTTGTCACCGATTCAATCTCCGAGAAGTTTGATTCTCTGAGGAAAGGAAGAAGTGAAGTCATAGAGCAGAGCCACACTCTGATTCTTGGATGGAGCGACAAGTTGGTAAGCTTGGAATGAACCATGCTGAAATTTATTATCTATGTTAGATACATTGCTGTTTTCCTTGTTGTTTGGGTTATGAATGTTGTGATCTAAAAAAAGGGGGTTATGAATGTTACAGCTGTAAGAATCACTAGTTGTTCAGTTGTTCAGTTGTTCACTGTCTCTGCACCCTGTCAGGTCGCTTCACAGCTATTCTTAAAACCAGATTGTATCAGTCATTCAGTAAATTTAACTTACATAACTTCTTAGTTACAAGTCATCTTGTCCTGAGAATTAAAGTTGCATTTCTCCACATCACGTAGTCTGATTCGTTGTATTTGATGGCATTAGGGGTCTTTGCTGAACCAAATCGCCATTGCTAATGAAAGCTTGGGAGGTGGGACCATTGTAGTGATGGCAGAGAGAGACAAAGAGGAAATGGAAGCAGACATTGCTAAAATGGAGTTTGACTTGAAAGGAACAGCTGTAATATGTAGAAGTGGAAGCCCTTTGATTCTCGCTGACCTGAAAAAGGTAAACAATGTGATCTGCAGACTTACTTTTTTCTCAGCTTAGGATGATTGTGATGTACTGATGTTACTATATTAGTTAATTCCTGGATAGCACTTCCCTTTTGTTTTTATGTGTCTTTTTTCAACTAAATATACCTTCATGCACAAGGTCTCAGTTTCAAAGGCGCGTGCAATTGTGGTTCTAGCTGAAGAAGGAAATGCTGACCAGGTAACTTCGCTGATCATTTGTACTGTTATGTGAAAGCTTTTCCTTACATCATTGCATCCCTCTTTGCAGAGTGATGCACGGGCATTGCGAACAGTCTTGAGTTTAACTGGAGTTAAAGAGGGACTAAGAGGTCATATAGTAGTTGAGCTTAGTGATCTCGACAATGAAGTTCTAGTCAAACTTGTTGGTGGAGATCTTGTGGAAACTGTTGTTGCACATGATGTGATTGGTCGATTGATGATACAGTGTGCACGTCAGCCAGGCCTTGCTCAGGTTTCCTTCTAACGAACAATTGAATTCTAAATACTGTTACTTTGTTTAGATAAGAATCCTTACCGGATTTCCACATCCTGCTTCTTAAAGGGAAACACCTCTCTTATTCTTTTTTCTGAGAAGTCATCTCCCTTCTTTTAGAAAGACAATTGAAGTAGTGTCCGTTCTGTTGGTGATACACATGCCAGTGCACCAGCATAAAACCAACCCACAAAGGATTTAAGCAAAGATGCTGGAAGTGCTCATGACCTCCCTTTGTGTGTGGAGACGTGTGGTGGGTACACACACTCACCATCTGGTTGTGCTTGTAAGAATGTGAGATTGAACTTGTTGAAAAGATCTTCTTTTGGGCATGCTGTCTATACCTTTGTAGAATACCACATCATGTGCATCTAGAAAACCATTTAGTAAAGTCTTTTTTTTGCGGGTAGTAAAGTCTATTTTCTAAGTTTAAAAGGTACATCTATCATATAAACATCCTGTAGTCCTAAGTTACAGTCTTCATTTGTTTCTAGAGATCATGAATAGATGACCATATGAGCTACTGACCAGGATGTCTAGGGCCATTCAATGTCATGCTATCCTTGCACAAATTATTTATTATTCACTTCCTGTTGTTCTATACTTATTTTCTTTAGCTTGGAACTACGTATTTTGTGAAACTGTACCGACATATACAGAATGGTCACTATGCTGATTGAATGTTAGATACAGCTCAGTAATTTACATATAGTCTCTGCATTTAATAATTTTTAGTGCTTTGTTAAAGATCATTTGAGTTTAATATACAGATATGGGAAGATATTCTTGGCTTTGAGAACTGTGAATTCTACATTAAGAGATGGCCTAAGTTGGATGGAATGCGATTTGAAGATGTGCTGATTAGCTTTCCTGATGCTGTTCCATGTGGCATAAAAGTGGCATCTTATGGGGGCAAGATTATTTTAAACCCTGATGATTGTTATGTTCTGCAAGAGGGTGATGAGGTGATAGTAATTGCAGAAGATGATGACACATATGCCCCAGCACCGTTGCCCAAGGTAATTCTGTATGAAATGTAATGTTCTTTTTTTCTGTTATAATCTGGAACAATGCATGTTTGGTTTGAAAATTTTCATCCTTATGACTAATAATTTTAGTATTGATATCAAATACTGTTACAGTTATAATTTGTCGATTTTTCCTTAGCAGTACTGGTACATTGTTGATCTGCTCATTGCATTCCACAAACTATACTGTATTGCCATTTTTACACTTGTTCCACCTCCTGGTTCTGTTATATAAATCTATCTACTATATCATTTGAACTCTTTCAATGACATATTTTTATTTTATCTTTAGAACTTTCTACATAAACTGATTTCAGAGAGTTAGCTTCACATTTTTGCTTACATTTATGTACTGTTGTTAATTATTCATAACGTTTTCAATATATTTTTGTGGACAATTGGCACCTCCAAAACCTTTCTAATATGGGGCTATAAACTTGTGTTACAGAAATTCCTTCCTGAGAACCTTCTGAATTGCTTCCATCCCTATCAACACACAGCAGCAAATTGAATACTGCTTCTTCTCAAATGAAGCTTTATTTCCTAGGTGTTGTAATTTGCAATTTATTCATTCCCTTCCCATTTTGTTTAATGAGTGCCGATAGTGGTAGTACAACCACTTTATACTGTTTATGCGTCGCAGACGCCAGTGTAACACTTATTCACGCTTCCTGAAACCATAGAAACTAGTCATCTTAAGAAAGTTAAACATAGACATAAACATTGCACATATGTGTAACATCCCGTAAGCAAAGTCAATCTTATTATTCAGGTTAAAGAGGCTGTTTACATAGACAATGTTCACCCTGAAAGAAATCCTCAGAAGATTCTTCTTTGTGGATGGCGACGGGATATAGATGATATGATTGTGGTAAGTTCTTTCTTTGTGGCTCCTAATTCCTTTTCTCTATGTTAAACTGTGCAGGTTAGGAGAGGGTATCTGCCTAAAGATTTTGTTGTTCCAAAGTCTCCAGAAAGAATATTGTTTTGTGGTTGGCGCCGTGACATAGAAGATATGATAATGGTAACTTGTTGATGGATCCAAATTGACTTCATAAGTGTTCTTTTGCATGTAATGGGGTCATTTATAGCGAAAGGATTTGTCGGCAGAGTTTATCTGAGCCGATATTCTAATTCTACAGTATTTCTTCCTGTTTTGAGTTCGATTCTGTATGATTTGTATCACAGTGGAAAAGTTGACGGAGGAAGCTAATTGTGTCTTAATTTGTTTGGTTCAGAACAACATGTTGTAACTTGGTTGTTGATACCCAGGTACTTGATGCTTTCCTTGCGCCAGGATCGGAGTTGTGGATGTTTAATGATGTCCCTGAGGTTGACAGGGAAAGAAAGCTAATCGACGGAGGCCTGGACTTCAGTCGTCTAGATAACATTACTTTGGTGCATCGTGAAGGAAATGCAGTCATTCGCCGTCACCTGGAGAGCCTCCCTTTAGAATCATTTGATTCTGTAAGTTTTGAGAAATTAAATTGACCCTGCTAGATCTGTTGTTCTGCAGATAACTAGTGCTACAATATTTCCAATGAGTATAGTTGCTTGGATTTCCTCTGACTCATGCTTGAAAGCAAAATGCAGATCCTGATTTTGGCAGATGAATCTGTAGAAGATTCAGCAATCCAAGCCGACTCGAGGTCACTTGCAACATTACTGCTGATCAGAGATATCCAGGTTTCTTTCTAGAACATAGAATGTTTTTACTTGTGAATTATTTATTGATCATATTTGGTAATTGTTATCGATATCATCCTCAATCATGTGCTACCCCCTCCCCCCTCCCCCCTTTTTTTTAATTCCATGCTCTATTTCTTTATGTTATAACTCTTCACAAGAACTGAAAATTGTTTTCATTCTTAACCACTGCAGGCAAAACGGCTTCCATATAGAGAGATGATGGTTGCACATGTTCCCCGAGGAACCTTTTCTGAAGGTTCTTGGATAGGGGAGATGCAACAAGCATCTGACAAATCTGTTATAATCAGCGAGATTTTGGATCCCAGGACTAAAAATTTGTTGTCAATGTCAAAAATCAGTGACTATGTTCTTTCAAATGAACTCGTGAGCATGGCTTTGGCTATGGTTGCAGAAGATCGACAGATAAATGATGTCTTGGAGGAGCTCTTTGCCGAACAGGTATATTTCCCAAAGTTGATTGTTGGTCAATCACCTTTTACTGACCTAGAAATTCACCTATGAAAAATATGATTCCGCAATCCACATTCAATCAGAAATCTTAGACGATTCAATTCCCATGCATATATACAAATAACATTGAACTTATAAGATGCACAGTACTAGATGGATCTAATGTTTGGTTCATTAACTGAAGTATCAGAGCCTTATCTCTGAGATGGATGCTGTTACT
This sequence comes from Cenchrus americanus, assembly GCA_947561735.1. Lineage (NCBI taxonomy): Eukaryota > Viridiplantae > Streptophyta > Magnoliopsida > Poales > Poaceae > Cenchrus > Cenchrus americanus. Next base: position 991,354 of record OX387240.1, on the reverse strand, counting down.
AGGTTAACTATACCTATGCAATCCATTTCCAGAAAGGAAAGGCTTACCTGACTAGCTTTGGGCTAAATTTTTTTAGTTGACCGCCTGTCTTGTAGTCAGATGCTTTGTCATTTCTGCTCTTTCTGTAGACACGATTCATCTCATATCTCAATAGGTCATTTTTTTTATCTCATTGGTCTTATCAGGTTTCTGTCTGACTAATATCTGTTTGCATCTGAACTCCTTTGCAGGGAAATGAAATGCAAATACGGCCATCAGATATGTACCTCAGGGATGAAGAGGAGTTAAATTTCTTCGAGGTCATTTTACGTGCTAGACAGAGGAAAGAGATTGTCATTGGGTACCGTCTCGAAGGAGCCGAGCGTGCCATAATCAATCCAACAGACAAGGTTTCAAGGCGAAGGTGGTCTCCCAAGGATATTTTTGTTGTTATATCCGAGAAAGAATGAACCACATCAAATCAATTTTTTTTAACGTGAAAATAAGCTCCTGACATCACCTGAGGGAAAACAGGCAGCAGTGCAATCAGGCGCATCACCGAGAGCAGACAGCTGTTTCATTCTGATGCTCATTCGGCGGAAGGCCAGCACTGAGCGCGAAGGAGCGTGGCAAGAGCACGGACCGGATCTTGGTTACCTTGACTTGACATCTACACATCAAGGATATGGACAGAATACACGACAGAAGCTTTGGAAGTTTGGATCGGTCAAGTTCATCATTTGTATAGCATCACCTATGTTACGGCTTAAAGCTCAGTGCTGACACTGATTGGGAAATTCGATTTTCCATTGAGGCTGTTATACCATGGTGATAGAGCATGGCAGTTTCATTACTTAGGCTGTTCAGCATTTTGTACAAATCGAGGAGACCATTTGACTTTGCTACTGACAATTTTGCCGCACTTCCTCATCCTGTCAACAGCATGAGATGCCGGTCGCGGTCAGGCCATGTAAATATGTAACTGGAAGATCATGTGTGGACTCATTTTATGATGTCTAGGTCTTTAGCGAGCTCATGCCGGTTTATATATAATTCATAGTCAAAGGCGCGCCATTATAAATACCATTTTAATGTGATAAAGTGGCACGTAATAAGCCACTTTGGGGCTGGATTAGCTTTTGGTTTAGAGGAGATTTGTGTACTGAAGTTTTGGGGCTGGATTAGCTTTTGGTTTAGAGGAGATTTGTGTACTGAAGTTTTGGGGCTGGATTAGCTTTTGGTTTAGAGGAGATTTGTGTACTGAAGTTGTAGCCTTGCAGGGCTTTGAGACGGGCTGTTATTTTTGTTCATGAAACCCGGGCCTGTTTGATTCGTAGCCTATCAATGTCACGTCTAAAATTAGGCGTTTATATGGCTCGTAATCAAAGTGGTGGCAGCGGGGTCGAAGCAACGTGATGATTCGAACCTTGGTGTTGGTCTGTTGGAGGTCCCCGCGCACGCGAGAGTCCAACGACGGTTGCGGCGGGGCCCCCGTGCGTTGGTCGTTTCGGACTCGGTGTTTCTGCATACCGTCAAGTGGTTGGTAGGGGTGCAGCAGCACTGCGGCGGTGGGTCCTGCACGGCGGTGGCCCTCTTCGGTGCGGTGGTGCCGTCTCTCTGGTCCCTTCCGGTGGCGGATCCCTCCGACGGTTTTGATACATACAGGTCTGCGGGTGGAAGTTGCTGTCGTGCTTTGTCTTCTCTGTCGACGTTGTGAGTAGTGTCTGGCCGCGTTGATGTCCCAATCCGACCGGCCCGTGTGTTTAGTCGTGCGATCTCCCGTGTTGAGGCCCCAATCCAACAGGGCGATTTGTTTTTTTCCCTTTTCTTTCTTTTTCCTGCCTATGATCTGCCAGAGTCATAGTCTTGTATTTTTTTTTCTACTATATCAATGAAACACGCACTATCTTGTGCGGTTCCTTCAAAAAGTGGCGGCAGCATGAGAGTGTAGTAGCTTGGCAAAGCGTTTGCGTGCGCGACCAATTCCTGTTCTTGTAAAATTAGCACGAGAGCCCAAAGTATCATCCCATTTGCGAAGTGATCCATTTTGTGCGAAAACAACCTTGGGAAATACCAAAATTGTCACCCTAGTAGCAGCCCCACTTCAACTTCGAAGCCTCTCTCTTCCCTGACTTGGCGGCCTGCGGCGGCGCTCCCTTCCGGCTGGCTGCCGGCCCCGTTCGTCCCGACGACCCTTCTCACACCTCCGGGCCACCTCGAACAATCGCTCTCTCGAATTCCTTCTCCATTCTGCCGGACTCAGATTGATCCCTTCTTCTCTTATCGGTAAGCAACCCTAGCTTGTTTGAATCAATCACTAGCTGTAGGATGGATTAAGAAGAGTTCGCTCACGCGATTCCGCTTTCTGAGTCTTCTGACTGGCTTGTGGATTAGCAGGAGGGAGCCGTGATGGAGGTGGGCTTGAATCCCGGGGAGGAGGGATTGGATTACGGGGGCAACCAGGAGGACGACGACGACGACGCCGGGGACATCTCGCCCGGCAGCAAGGAGCTCGCCGCCATGGTCGAGGCGGCGGCCGCGGCGGAGAGCGTCGAGCTGGACGACGGCGGCGCCGCCGCCGCGCCGGCGGCGCAGCAGTACGGGGACGACCGCACGCCGAGGGACGGGATGGTGTTCAAGTCCTACGAGGAGGTGCTCAACTTCTACAAGCGCTACGCCCTGCGCACGGGCTTCGGGGTGTGCGTCAAGAAGTCCTCCTTCACCAAGGCCGGCCTCTGCCGCCGCCTCGTGCTCGTCTGCAACAAGTGGGGCAACGGCAAGGAGGACGCCTGCTACCAGGCCAGGCCGACGGCCAAAACCAACTGCCAGGCCACCGTCGTCGCCAGGCTGTGGGGGGACGGCTTGCTGCACCTGACGGATGTGAACCTCGAGCACAATCACGCCCTCAATCCTTCCGCAGCGCGCTTCCTGAGGTGCTACAAGACACTGCCCAGCGGGATGAGCAAAGATCTCGTGGTGAGGGCTGCCAGAGGAGAATGCTCGGCCACAGGTGACATCGATGCCCCGATATTTGATGACTGGGGAAGGCTTAAGATTGGCGAAGCTGATGTTGCGGCCGTCAACAGTTTCTTTGCGGACATGCAGGCAAAGCTACCAAACTCCTTCTATGTCATGGACTTTTATGTAGAAGGCCATCTAAGGAGTGTTCTATGGGCCGATTCAAGATCCAGGGCGGCGTATCAATATTTCGATGATGCTGTTTTGATCGACACAACATGCTTAAGGAGCAAGTATCAAGTCCCCCTTGTTTCGTTTCTGGGTGTGAATAACCATGGTCAGCTTGTATTGTTAGGGTGTGGCTTGCTGTCAGATGAGAGCACGGAGAGCTTCTTATGGCTGTTCAAGTCGTGGTTAACTTGTATGAAAGGACGATCTCCAAATGCTGTGGTTACTGATGAATGTGTGGCGATAAAAGCCGCAGTCCGAGAAGTGTTTCCGAAAGCACGCCATAGAATGAGTGATTGGCATGTACTGAGAAGCATTTCAGAAAAAATAGGAGATTTGCCACAATATGATGCCATGAGAACCGAACTGGAGACTGTGATATATGATTCTTTGAGTAATGATGAGTTTGAGGCAAGGTGGAAAAACTGGATTGATCAATTTGGCCTTCAGGACAACGAATGGATCACATTTTTGTATGAGAATCGGCACTTGTGGGCCCCTGTCTTCCTTAAGGACGCCTTCTGGGCTGGACTGTGCACTTTTAGCCAGCGTGAAAGTCCAAGTGCATTTTTTGAGGATTCAATCAACTCAGAGACCACATTGGTGTCCTTCCTTGCCAGCTACATGATACTCTTGGAGAACAAATACAAAATGGAGCAACAAGATGATTTCGACTCGTTAAATAGCAGCAGGGTTGTGATATCAAAGTACCCGATGGAAGAGCAGCTATCCAGACTGTACACTTTGAATATGTTTATCAGGTTCCAGGATGAGCTGAAGGCAACAATGCATTGTCAAGTTCAGCTGGATGGATCGGCATCTTCTTTTATAGTTATTGATTTGACTGAACCAGCCAGTGAAATGCTGAATAAAAAGTATGTGGTTGTTCACTGTATGTCGGCAAACAAGATGGAGTGTAACTGTGGTCTATTTCAGTTTTGCGGCATCATTTGTAGGCACACATTATCTGTTCTTAAATGGCAGCAAGTATATGACATCCTTCCTTGTTATGTACTTAGCAGATGGCGTAGTGACTTCAAACTGTTGCACTACTCGGATAACCCATCAAAGGATTTGGCAACAAGTAATCATGTTGAACGCTACGATTATATTTCTTTGCAGTTCCTTCGCCTTGTCGAGATTGGAATATCATCAGACGAGAAGTATAGGCATGCAGTAAGGTTTATAAAAGACATAAAAGAGACACTTCTTGATGATAATCTGTGCCGTGATTTGGAGCAGAAACTGACGCCAGCCGAACGTGCGATTGTGAATGGTGACAACCATACACAACCTGGTTCATCCGAGGGGGGTCCAGCGAAGAAGCGCCGGGGCCGTCCTCCTAAAAAGAGTAAAGAGATAAGCGTGGATTCTATGGTAAATTAGTCTGGGAATAAGGTGTTTCCTTCTATTATGTGCACTCCTTGTGCCATTTCATCGTCGGTGCTAACCATTATTTTTGGTATGACAGGACTCCTTATTAGTATCGACTGATGTAACTCAGAAGGGTGCTTTTCATTCTTCTTCGACTGCCTCAAACCTTGGCACACATGTCAGGACACATGGAGTTGTTGATCTCATGGTAGTTGCCTTTCTCAGTAATTGATTGCTTACCCATCATCAGAAATGAGATTCTTGACAGAGATATTTTACTTTTGACTGTGCATCTTCCAGGAAGAAGTCAATCCAAGTGAGCTATCATTTGACAGCCGTTATGGGGTTCAATCTGGCCACCCACACCACTTTGGTAACCAGTTGCATGCAGGAAACACTTTGCAGGTTTATTCTTTGCTATGCTGTACTTGCATTTTTTTCCCTTGGAACAAAATATGTGCAATAAGGAAAAAGAGACTTAAAAGATGGTTTCTGCAAACTATGCAGTTTGGCCAATCTACATCAGCAGCAGAGAACTCTAGGGTGCAATGGGTGTATCCTAATAGCATGTATCAGGTGAATGTACTTTGCAGTTTCTTTACTGTGAACTTTAGTGATGAGCACATACACTGATGCATTGTCACAAATGTAGGATGACCAAGTGCCTTATGGTAGACGGACATCATAGCAATTGGACTCCGGGGTACGTGGTTTGCCTTTCATTTTATTTTCCCTCCCTCTTGAGAACTCCTGTATAGAGTAGCAGAGTATATGCCACGTTGAGATGATGAATGATGTGTTGTCTTGCGAGTTGATATGTTAGCATTCGCCTCAGAGAACTTGTCACGTGGAAGAGTTTTTGAAACTGGGGGGGTTGAAATTTTAGCATCATACGCGTTGAACCCTGGGCAACCTTGATTGTTATTCCGCGGGGTGACACAATCGGGTAGAAGGAAGGAAGAGCATGAAAATCCGCTTAACTGCTACATCGGCATGCAGTATTTGGTAGTATAAGAGGATGTTTGTGTTTAGCTGGGAAATATCCATGCCGGTAAATCCAAATTCCGTGCACATTTTTCTCACTATTGTTTGGTGGTGCAGGAAACTTGGATGGATGTGCTGGACTTTGGGGGCGGCGCTGCTGCTGCTGCTGCGGAGGACTCGGGCCATACGCGCGTTGAAGCAGGCGGCCGGCCGGCCAAATGGAGTTGCCACTTGGGAGGGAGTTGGGATGTCATCTAACAGAGCGCCTTTGGAAATACATACATGCTGACACTTAGGAACGTAGCATCCATGTTACCCCAAATCTGACAGACATGTGTATACACATCATCATCATCATCATCATCATCATCATCTTGATTTATCATGTTCAGCAGTGAGAAAAAGTCATTTAGAAACTCAGTTGAGCCAATGATCTCTGGGCCCAATTCCCGGGCCCGGCCTGCGTTGCTCGCTCTCTCTCGTCGCTCGGCCCAGCCCATTTCTGCTCCCCCTCCTCATCCATCCGGCCGCATCCTCCACGCCCGCGCCGGCTCCGCCTCCTCGCGCCGCCCGCGGCCTCCGCCTCCGCTCGCGGCCCCCGCCTCCGCCGCGCCAGCTCCGCCTTCTCGCGCCGGCCCCCGCCTCCGCCTCCGCCGCGCCGGCTCCGCCTCCTCGCGCCGGCCCCGTCTTCCGCCTCCGCCCGCGCCTCCTCGCGAGGAGGCCAAAGGCCCGTGGAGCCGCTTGGAGCCGGGCGGAGCCACGTTTTTGTGGCTCCGGCACCTCCATTCGTTTGGGAGGGCTCCGCTCAATCAAGCAGAGGGAACACTCGCTTGGCCACTGCCCACGGGCACGGGACATGGCTGCTGCGCTCCCACCCACGCCTCGACTCCTCCCCACCTCGCCGAGCCATGTCCCACCGCCCGCCCGGTCAACGCCGCCGGCAACGGCCAGCGGGCCCGGCGTCGTTCTCGACTGCAAGCGGCTGGACAGCCTGATGAAGTCCGGGAGGCTGACGGACGCCCTCGACCTGTTCGACCGGATGCCACGCAAGAACGTCGTGGCCTGGACCTCAGCCATCTCCGGGTGCACGCGGAACGGCCGCCCTGAGGCGGCCGCGGCGATGTTCGCGGGCATGCTGGCGTCCGGCGTCGCGCCCAACGACTTCGCCTGCAACGCGGCGCTGGCGGCGTGCGCGGCCGCGGGCGCGCTCCGCCTCGGGGAGCAGGTGCACTCGCTCGCCGTGCGGGCGGGCTTCGCGGGGGACGCCTGGATCGGGACCTGCCTCGTCGAGCTCTACGCGAGGTGCGGCTCTCTGAGCGCGGCCCGGGAGGTGTTCCGCCATATGGAGTCGCCGGACGTCGTGGGGTACACCTCGCTCGTCTCGGCGCTCTGCAGGGACGGTGAGTTCGCACAGGCCGTGGAGGTGCTCTGCCAGATGATGAGGCAGGGGTTGCAGCCCAACGAGCACACGGTGACGAGCATTCTGACAGCGTGCCCGCAAGTCCTCGGTGAGCAGGTGCATGCGTACATGGTCAAGGCTATTGGTTTGCAGAGTGTCTATGCATCGAGCGCGCTGATTGATCTCTATTCAAGGAATGGTCAGTGTGACATGGCGAGGTCGGTGTTTCAAAAACTCGACTCCAAGAACGTGGTGGCGTGGTGTTCCATGATGCAGCTGTGCATTAGGGATGGACGGTTGGAAGATGCAATGCGAGTGTTCAGCGAGATGATTTCAGAGAGTGTCGAGCCAAATGAGTTTGCATTCTCAATCGCTCTTGGGGCTTGTGGAACTGCTGGTCTGGGGCGTCAAATTCACTGCTCAGCCATCAAGCGCAACTTGATGACAGATGTTCGAGTGTCAAATGCTCTACTCTCCATGTATGGTAGAAATGGTCTTACAGAAGAACTCGAGGCTGTGCTTGACAAGATTGAAAATCCTGACCTTGTTAGCTGGACAGCTGCCATTTCTGCCAACTTCCAGAATGGTTTCAGTGAGAAGGCTGTCGCATTGCTTTCTAAGATGCATTCACAAGGCTTCACACCGAATGACTACGCCTTCTCTAGCGGTCTGAGTTCTTGTGCAGACCTGGCATTGCTGGATCAGGGAAGGCAGTTTCATTGCCTGGCTCTAAAACTGGGGTGTGACTCCAAAATTTGCACCGGGAATGCACTGATCAACATGTACTCCAAGTGCGGTGAAATTGGATCTGCAAGGCTTGCATTTGATGTCATGAATCTGCATGATGTCGCGTCTTGGAACTCACTGATTCATGGTTTCGCGCAGCATGGAGATGTGAACATGACACTGGAGGCATTCGGTGAGATGTGCTCCAGTGGTTGCAAGCCTGACGACTCAACATTTCTTGGGGTCTTGGTGGGGTGCAACCATGCAGGTCTGGTGAAGGAAGGGGAGACGCTCTTCAGAGTAATGACTGATCAATATGGTATCGTTCCGACCCCTTCCCATTACGCATGCATGATTGACATGCTGGGTCGAAATGGCAGGTTCGACGATGCACTGAGCATGATCGAGAAAATGCCGTTCGACCCTGATGTGCTGATTTGGAAGACACTATTAGCATCGTGCAGGCTGCACGGGAATCTGGATATGGGAAAGCTCGCTGCAGGCAAGCTGATGGAGCTTTCAGAAAGAGACTCTGCAAGCTACGTGCTGATGTCGAACATCTATGCGATGCACGGGGAATGGAAGGATGCCGGGAGGGTGAGGCGGAGGATGGATGAGGTGGGTGCTAAGAAGGAAGCCGGGGAAAGCTGGATTGAGGTCAAGAGTGAGGTCCACACCTTTGTTGCAAGAGACACGTCGCATCCAGACTCGGCGTCCATCTATCAGATGCTTGCGGAGCTCGTTGATGTGATGCAAGATACATGCATAGATGTTCATATGCAGATGCAGGTTGTATAACTGCCAAAGATAAACAGATCATTTGCAGACCCAACATGTACAGGAGCACATAGTGCATGCCATAGGAAATGATACCCAGTCCGTTCGTTTGGCTGGCGGCTGGTTTGTTCCGAGAGAAAAGTACCGCTGGCTGGTTGCTGATGGCTGGTTTGTTCTGAGAGAAAAAAGTACTGCTGGCTGGTGGCTGATGAGCCGAGCGATTATTTTGCAGGCTAACATAAATACATAAGTAACATGTGCGCACAATTCATATTTCCTCGAGTAAGTTTTCATGTTAGCCCTAGATGCCTGCCTGCCGCAGACGAATGGATTGCCTGGACAGTAGTCAACTGTACCTATATCTTACTATATACATACCAAATGATACTAAGAAGCTCTGTTTTGGTTTGTTTTCTTATTTTCTTTTCGCGGATCCACCTAGATTGTTGTCTCCACGGGGATTAATTAGTTCCCCTACAAGTCTGTTGGAGAATTAATCCTCTCTAATTCTTTCGATCCGGGATTATAACAGAACAAGGCATGGAGAAGATGTTCCATATATAGTCCGCGGATGAATGCCTCGGAACTTATGTAGCATCGCAGGTCAACTTGATTGCGAAGCAGCAGCTAGGAAGGCCGCCATGGCATCCACGGAGGTCGCCGGCCAGGTGCTGGACATCTCGAACCCGGCGGTGGCCCGCGTGCGGCAAGCTCATGGGCCGGCGGCCCGGAATACTGTCCAGGCATGCATGTAGTCGCGCGCGCTCAGTTTCCGCTTGCATGCATGTCCATCGATCTGTGCTGTGCTGTGCTTGCTAGAACACACGATGTGTGACGACTTGTCACGAGAATGCAATTAATCGTGCACGACGCACCGTGATGCAGTCGCGAGGAGGAGGTCTGGGTTTCGTCATCACTTGCACCCAAGACAACCACGTGGCAGTTACATAAATCACGGAAGGTGGTGCTCTTTCACTTTGCGCTTTGTTTGATCCACGGGTGCTTGCTGGCTGTAAAATCACCACTACATTCGCGGTAACACACACTTTGCTTCTTGCTTTTCAGGGAATGGAGAAAATCGCGAGGTGGAAGAGGGTGGCGAACTCAGGCAAACTGGACTCTGCAGAGTTAAAGCTTCGAGGACACAATACGAAATGAATTATGTACTACTACTACTACTACTATGGTGATGAAATAAGAAACGTATGATCACTACATGTATGCTTTGTGAAAACAGTGAAAGCTGTTGCTACTCTTGAATAGACAAATAAACCCTTTTCTATGGGTCATGGAACAGAGTTCTCGGCAGTTAATTGTTCCAGGTTACAACGTGTCAGTTTTAAAACATAACCCTGACCATTATTTTTTATATGTTTACACGCACACACAAATCTACACGCAGCATTCTTAGGGAGCTGACAGATCCTGACCTCCGGACCGGGGCTATTCAGACATGTAATCCGCTCCATTTTTGGGGCTGCCGTTGGGAAGTAGCCAGGCGAAAAACCCCTTCAACGTTTCTCCTCTTAACCTCTGGGATGAGTACTCGATGAGCATGTGCCACAATTCGCCAACTGTCCAGCCATGATTTAATATCCACTGGATCACCTGTCAAAGCACGATGACACAGGGGAAGGTTAAAACATAACCGGAACGCCAATAGAACATAATCGTGATCATCGACATTCGACCAGCAAGTCGATTTCTGCTATTCATTATGCAATTGACTTTCATGATAAGCTTCTCGAAATTAATATGACCCCGCAGTCAATCCAATCAAAGAGGGGCTTTGTTGGACTGCGCTGAAAGTGGACCCACACCCTCTTTCAAGCATATAACCTTTGAAAGTTGAACAGTTAAAATGGCTTTCTAATCCTGTACGGTAAACAAAAGTTGTGTGGAAATGTGGAATGGATGCATAGTACCTCCCCTAATCTTTCCAGAGACGCGTCCCCGAAAGTGTAGTAGTTAACAAAAGGCCGGAGTGCCTGCACAATATACATATTTCACTTGAAAAAAAATAGGCACACAATTTATTTGCTGGCTCCAATGATGATCATATTCATTAATATTGTAGCTGACATTCAATTTCATTTGTTTTATACCTGTGAAGCAGCAATCCACTGAATCATGCTCTTGATTTCAGGATTTCCACCAAAAGCACCGCAACCCCAGTTTCCAGTTGAAACTCCTATATACTCATCAGAGCTGGTACTTGGACAGTTATCCTTGTTATTAGAATCCTGAACAGTATGTAGAAAATGAGAACACTTTCAGTACATGTGTCTATCATACTTCCGATGCAATAAATACATTGTACAGTCTAGCATATCATATCGGGCCTTCTTTGAGATTAAAGATACATGCAGCAGAGTGTCATATTTGTTCAATCTGCCTTCAGTTACGCCATTGGCAGATTACGAGAAAATAAATGAACCTAAATACAGGTTGCAATGTTGACTAAGCCCATATTACCAGTACAAAGGTCATTCAGAACAAAAAGGGCGCTAGAGTGCTAGTAAAAGAAACTTTACAGAGTGAATAAGTAACAACCTGGAAAAGCTTCACATAAAGCTGAAGTTTTGATTGATCAAGAAACCCACAAAAAGCCTTGTTTACTTCCCTGAAATAAGATGTATTAGAGATGGTAAAGCCACAACAAAAATTGCTGATAAAGAATGTGAACGGTGACAACTATGGGATTTCAAATGATTAACTTGATTTACCTCAGGAGACCACTAGATTCATAGTGTAATCTAGTTGGACAATCCAAAGCATCAATTGCTACTATCCTAGTTCTTCGTCTACCCATGGAATCAATGGGCTTGCTATCTAAATAGTCACCGACAAAGCGAAATGAGGAGCCGTACCTGCAAGGAGAAAAAAAAATTGGGTTCATAGGGTGCTGTAAAGGAAAGAAACCATACGGATGAACCATATGGATGAACTACTAAATCTATGAACTAAAGTCAAGTAAAGGGTGGATAAACTTAAACTAACCCCATATACTGTGAGAACCTTTCTGCACCAACAATTTCTATGGCCTCATTTTCTTCCATTGCAGCCATGAAGAGCATACCCACAATCAGTTCAGGGTTTATCATGAAGCGGATCTCTTCCTGAACCGGTGAGAAAAAGACAGATTGGTTACAGAAAATCACAAAGCACTATAATATGCAAAACACAATTAAAGACATTTCTATTCAAAACACAGCACAAAAAAATATTTTAAAAAGTAAAATAGGAAATTAGGAATCAATGGACAAACTACCACTCAAATTGTACAGATTCAGAATATTTTCTTAAATCTGGTAGCAGATGAACAATACCACACGATTATGATAGTCCAGATGGAAACATTTCAAAACTAAATTTTCTCAATAAAAACAGAGAGACCTGCACACAGCCCCTGAAAAGTGCACCTCCGCCCAAAAACCTATTTGCAAAGTCGACTTCAAGGGCTTCTTGTTCCTCATCTTCAATAAAACCTGAGGAAAATACCTACTAATTAATGAAAACAAAACAAACAATCAGTATATTTCATCTCAACAGCAAACAAGCTTTGGTAACTTTACAATCTAGACACTAGTAAGGATCATCCAATGTCAAAATGTAATTCCTCTCACCCGGAATTGGCAAAGGGGCGCGCTGGATTTCATCCACGCGTCGACATCAGGATAGGTTACAACATCTGAGGCAGCACGGCGGGGGAGAACTTTGCGCTCGAACGAAACGAAACCAGCAGGTGTCGAATCAGTCACCCTCTCGAAATAGTGAACAAGGCATCTCACTTTCTGCTCCTGGCTTTGCCTTGCATTGTGGATCAGCGCCCTGTAGAACGGTCAGTAAACAAACACACAGTTAATGGATCATGACCCATTAGCAAAGGCATCACAAAATGTGGGAGGACGACATACGCAAACATGCCGTCGAAGTTGATGGTGGGAAGGCTCGCCTCGGCCCTGCCGTCCGTGGGGAAGAGGCAGAAGAGCGCGCAGGTGAGCAGCGCGGCGACGAGCTCCTGGCTGAGCAGCACAGTGCCCGCGTCCTGCGACGCCAGGATCCGGAGCCCGGAGGCGCCGTCGTCGGCCCTGGCGTAGTGGCCCTCGAGCAGCGCCGGGAGGCGGAGGAGGAGGCGGGCGAGGTTGGGGACGACCTCGGCGAACCAGCCCCGCGCCTGGACCCGCGAGAGGAGGTCGTCGAAGAAGAGCGCGAGGCCGTCGGCGGCGCGCGGGGACAGAGCGGGCAGGGCGAGCGCGAGGCGGAGGTCGGTGAGCGCGTCGGCGAGGACGTCCCCCGAGGCGACGCGGCTCACGTCGGGGCCGAGCGCGAGCGCCCGGAGCGACTCCTGCGCGGCGGGCGGCCAGAACAGCGAGCCGCCGCGGAGGACGACGGGGAGGAAGGGCAGTGCTGAGCTCAGGTCGCCGCGCGCCGCCAAGCCCGAAGCCGCCGCCGACGGCTCCATCGCGGCGGCCGGCGGAGTGAGTGTGGTGGGTGGGTTGCTGCTTGCGTATTTTTCTTTGGGCTTTGGGCCGCCACCCGAGTCGAGGAGGCCAATCCACGAAAAAAAACGAGGAGGAGGCCCACTGACGACCAAAAAGCCCAACAAACCCCTCCGCCATCACCGTCGCCGCCGCTCGCCCCGTCGCCTCCTCTCCTCGCACACGATGATGCTCCGCCGCGTGCCTCCCTCCCTCCGCCGCGCCCTCCTCTGCTCCTCCTCCACACACTACGGCGGGGCACAAACCCCGAACGCAAGCCACTCTACTGCACAGGCCCTCCTCCCCCAATGGCGCCGTCACGCCTCCGTTGCCTCCACCTCGGCCCCGCCGCCGCCGCCTCCTACTCCATCTCCGCCTCGGGGTCCGTCGCGGTCGGGCGGAGGCGGTCCCACCGTATCGTCGCTGAACCCCGCCGAGGTCTCTAAGTTCGCTGCCATCGCCGAGACCTGGTAAATGCTAGTATGAAATTTTGAGCGGGGTTAGGCTTCGACGACGGCAGTCGTGAAATGGTTCAAACAAACGAAGAGAACCAGGAATACCAGTATTTTCACTATCCTTCATACATTTTGTTTCCCTTGGCTTGCGGGAGCGGATGTAGATACTAGATAGCTAGTGTTGTTATCTTGTTGAATCATCAGACATGTTTGTAAAGTTAGCATATTGCAAGCTACTTTCACGGAAGCCTGCGGATTAGACCCGACTAAGTTGGGACTGTTGAGCTAGTACTGGTTTGGAATGAACCGCAGATGAAATGCTAAAATTTCCAGGGAACTACAGGTATCTCCTTGCATGTTAATCCTTTTTGATGATGGTCATATTTCTGGAATGAACAGGTGGGATGCAGATGGTCCATTCAAACCGTTGCATTTGATGAATCCATCCCGACTGTCTTTTATCCGCTCCACTCTCTGCAGACATTTCAGGTACATTTCTGCACCCCCTCGAACTTATTCATTTTTTGCTGATACCATAAGGAACCACCTGAATAAATTATACATGAAATCTATTGCTGGACTATATTTCTAATGGTACAAGAATAAGTTAAGGTTGAATGTTGAAGTTATTTCATTTTTGCAGCCATATAACATATTCATTTTAATATTTTATCAATTATGAGCAATGATCCATAATGTTTCCTTGATGGCATATCTTACTAGTTTAAAGACAAATGATAAATCATGCTATTTGTGATACCTGCTCTTAAGGGGTTCCTGGTCTCCTTGGGCAGTGCCTTTCTACAGGATTGATTTCTTGATTGAGCTAGTGAATTAATATGCTTTAGTAGACTAACCAAATAATTAGCGGTGTTTGTACATTCGACATTCGTATAGTTTTCCATTTGCCTTTATGTCTGGGCTGAAACTTACTTGTTCGGAATATAAAACTGACATGTCTTAATAGACAAACACATAGTATACGTTTATTTTCCTTTTAGTTAACTGCACAATTGTACATATTCATTCATTCAGGAGGGATCCATATTCATCTAAGCCACTTGAAGGCCTCAAAGTTATTGATGTTGGATGTGGAGGCGGCATCCTGTCAGAGGTAGACTGCTGCTCTCTGTCAATCATTTTTATGGATTGCTACCTTCTGGCACTAAATCTTTTAAACTAATGAAACTCGTAACTGCATTCACTTTACCTATCCTAAAGTTGGAGTCAAGCTTATTGATATGGATTTGAATCATTTATTATCGTATTTCTGTACCTACTCTTTTGAGAAAATTTTGGTGTCTAGAAAATGCCGAAAATGATTCCTCATTTCCATTTTTAAATGGCTTTTGACTTTGGATACAAACTTTAACACTTGTGCTAGTTCAGCTTGGAACATTGCTCATGATATTTCTAATAACTTTAGTAAATTTGTAAACCTGACATAATATGAGGTAACTAGTTGGTTGGAAAGTGTCGGCGTTACATTCTATTGTTAATGCAATCCCTTTTGGGTGTTTTGAGCCTGTAACAGGCATTTCTTTGTTTTGTGATGTATTTGGAAAATAACAATAATCTTGGTTCTGGATGGCAGCCTCTTGCTCGGATGGGAGCTACAGTTACTGCAATTGATGCTGTCGATAAGAATATAAAGATTGCAAGTATTCATGCGGTATGCACAAACTTTTGAGCATGTAAATTATTAGTTGAATGTATCTATGTTTGTTTGTCTTCGGAGTATTATTACCTTAAGTGCAATAATCAACAACTTCAGTATTCCTCCAGCCAATGATTCCTAGTTATTATGTTCTCAGGCATCTGATCCGACAACTGCTTCCATTGAGTATTGCTGCACAACAGCTGGTCTATCTCTTTCTCTAAATTAGATTATTTGTTGAGTGAATGCATTCTTTATGTAAGGTCTCTTCATTGTAGTGTTTTAACAGCATTTACCTATTGCATTTCTGTTGAGCAATGAAGAGGAGCTGCTGTGTTGACCCTGGCAGTTCTTTTCCATTAACACTGTAGTGTGATGTAAACTCTCTTTTGGGGGAATGATAATACCCTTAGTTCACATATGTGGTTTAAGTAGTGTGGATTGTTCACTGTAAACTTTGCTAGAACTTAACGTGGTTACTATCATAACATCCTTAGTTCACATTACCTTTCCAATTTTGACAAGAGACTGAATTTGGATATTGAAGTGATTGATTCCTGATATTTCTTATGATTACGATCGGAGAAAACTTATATGGAAATTGTTTACATGCAGAGGCATTGGTAAAAGAGAAAAGGTTGTTTGATGCCGTCATTTCTCTCGAGGTATGCTTATTTCTGGTTCCATCTGTACCCATCCTCCTTCAAACAAGTATGGAGGAGCCTTATGTTTTGAATGGTTCTGAAAAAGTTACCTTGGTGGTCCTGTACTTATTGCATAGAGCTTTCAATCTGTGCTATCTTTTCTCTGATTGGGAGTAATCACCTATTAGAAATATGGATCATACGTTGGCAATACTTTTGTGTGCATTAATCATTGTTTATACTCGTATTGGACCATTCATAAGGTTAGGTAAGAATAGATTGTTTGACATACATCTGGATCATCTGGATATCAGCGCCATGTGCGCATCAGGATAACCCATCCATGTGAAACTTATTTTTTTTAGAACAAGAGCTTCATATATTACAAACACAGCAGTATAGTCAATAAGTCACTCACAGCCACCCCGTTCCATGGTGCTAGAAACCTGTGAAATCTAAAACAGAATATCAGCATATAAGGTCATTGCAAACAATTGGTTAACAGACTGTAAATGAATTGAAGAAAAAGAAGAAACAGGCAGTGCTCACGATTTAAAGATTCTATGTACTTTGGATCTAAAATATGGATTGAACTTCATATATTTTACAGGTGATTGAGCATGTTGCTAATCCTTTGGAGTTTTGCGAATCTCTCTCAGCTTTGACAGTTCCTAACTGTGCCACTGTGGTTTCCACAATCAACCGTTCAATGAGAGCATATGCCACTGCAATAGTTGCTGCCGAGTACATCCTCAGATGGGTCAGTATATAGCCCTCTTCATGTTTTAGCTCCATTTCCTGATATTAGTAAATTTAGTTGGGCAGCTCTTTTGTTTTGGAGAAATATGCTAGCTTAGTGATCCTAAGGTAATAAAGTGCTACTGCAGCTTAAGATTGATATCACATTCTGATTTATTGTGCTTACGCAGCTTCCTAGAGGCACACATGAATGGTCCAAACTGGTTACCCCTGAGGAGCTTTCCCTAATGCTGCAAAAGGCTTGTATCTCTGTAAGTTTTCTCACTGTATCATGCTGAATTTGATTGTAAGTAGTGTTTCCTAATAACTTGACATCTATCATCAGGTTGAAGAGATTGCAGGGTTTGTTTATAATCCACTTAGTGGTGAGTGGTCTTTGTCAGAAGACACCGGTGTGAACTATATTGCTTTTGGCGTCAAGAAGAGCGAAACACCATCAACAAATATCACACAAGCAAGGTTGTAATAGTTGAAGAGAAAGAATTGACTGTGCATCTTCTTCAGAAGGCAACAATCAGGATGTTTGAACCTTACTGCCGCCTAAGATGCTGCCGCCTGAAGACAGCAGTGGCACGCCTAAGCCAAGCCAGGAGATGCTCGTCCGCGCCTTATCTTGCCCTTTGCTCAGCCTGCACCATGATGATCATGTGTGCGTCATGGCCAAAGTCGTTTCTGGTCGCTGCGACGGCTGGGAAGGCAACCTACTACTCTCGTGCTGTGCTCCACCCATTCTTGTTTACAGCAACAGTGATGGTTTTACCAAAGCGTTGTGAGGTGCGATTCACCCATCCACGGATCTCGTGCAGTGCTCTCAGGTATGCCCAAATTTGAATTCTTGGGCTCGAAACCTTCACCAATTGTCACCTTTGGCTCTAGGGTGACACGCTCAAGCATGGCGCTCATTTTCCGAACACTGATGCATCTTTAAGGTCTGTGGCTGTGAGGACCGGATGCATCATGCACGGAGTCTCAATCTCTACATCTTAATGTGGAGATAGAGTGATAGTAAGCAAAAGTACTATTATTTATGCAAACCCACTGAACACGACCCTTGAACAGTTTTAACAGACAAGCAAAAGTACATGCAGATTACTCAGTCTACTGCTGGGCTAATAATGAGCTCAGCCCTACTATTATTTATGCAAACCCACTTGAGCTGCAAATTATTTTTAGTCACACCCAAGCCTTGCTTTTGCCCTTCTTCTTCTCGTTCTTCTTCGACACATATTTCCGAGCCCATAAATGTTTCCCCTCTGTCACAAACTTGGCCCTTTCCCTCCCATCAAGGACGAGTAGCACAGTCTGCAGAGAGCCAAATGTGACTATTGCATACTGTGGTGGCCTCAATTCAGCTGGCTCCTCTATGCTTAGGCTTTCGACATCACCGAAATTGCTGCGATATATTGAAATAAGAATGGATGGTAAGAACAAAGTACAACTAGCAATACATACGGGAGTTGAAATATGAAAATGTGCAACACATCGTCAGCCTGAAAGTAGCAATGCGCCAAACAAGTCTGCATGCGCCATGGCGATTTCAAGGTCGAAAAATTCTGGAATATTCTCATGAACTAGAAGATTGAGGACTAGAAAGTGTAGGGAGGCACCAAGGATACAAAACAAGGAATTATATGGATAGCCTCAGCTTCACCCTTTCTTCTCCTCAGGTTTTTCCTCTCCTCAACCTCACCCTTCCTACCCATCTTATGCACCAAGTAGCTTACTACCCTCCTAGTCCGTAGACCTTTTGAATTATTGATGATGTATATATATAGATCCCATTCTTCTTGATACAACAGTTGCCTTCAATTTTTCCCTTTACGTCTTTGTTTATACTGTACTATTTTGTTCAAATACATCGAGTTAACTAATTTTTCCCACTTTTCAGGTACAGACATTATATAATATCAATTCTAACCTTTTTTTATGCATTATTTATTATTGATTTGTGATACTTCATCGGCTGTTAAAACATATGTGATGAGAAGAAAACGTGCACCATCACAACCAACACCACGTATGTTTTCCTTATGTTGGATTAAGAATGGGGGGTGCTTTGGTTCAAGTCCCTTTTGCCAAGAGAGGAACAAGAATGCATACACTGTGCACCATGCATAGTATATTAAAAAGTTAAGTGTGAAACATCATTATTCTAAAATCTAAATTGTCAGATACTTTTTTAATGAAAAAGTAATAACTAAATTTTTTATAATAGCATTTTTCTTAATAAAGCATTGTCTAGTAGTTCGTATCTAACTAAAACAAATAAAAGCTAATGTAAAACCAAGAAAGTGAATGAAATAGGGGGAAATGCTTCCTTGTTTCACTATCAAAATTTTCATTTTTAATGTTGGTTTTATAGGATATTTAATAAAAATAATTTAATGTGTCATGATACTTGCATGTAAATAGGAAAATATAATGAGAGAATCTTACCTCATAAAGAAATTATATACTTCCTTTTTAGTTAATGGATATCCATTAGAGAAAGTGACAAATAGCGTCCTATCATCTTGTGGGACAGGTGAACGAACATGAGAGTCCATGGTCATTGTAGAACTTTGGGGAAATGTATCATCCCACTCTGATGGAAATTGGGGAGAAATTGTAAAGTTGTCGAATAATGATTCCAAATCATGAATATCTAATCCAGAGGATGTGTTCATTCCAGCAGTCATTTGTAGTTGAGGACTAATAGTATCTAGATTCGTTGAGAAGGCATTCATCGAGTTCGTTCCGTATCGCATTTTAACCATATCTTGATGGTTTTGAATAGCAGTGGGCACAGTGGATCCTGAAGGTATGTTCATTGTTGTAGCATTTTTTTGTTGCTGAGGGATCATGTTGCATAAATCTGGTGAAAAGGCATTCATTGATAGAACTTCATCCCTTGTTCTCACCAGATCTTCAAAGCTTGTAATGGCACTATGCGTACTTGTTCTAGAAATTGAACAATCTCCTTGATATTGGTGACAACTCTGCATTGAAAGAAAAGGCAAATATAAAATTAATTAAAAGTTCATCACAAGAGCTAGATGAAAATTTTTTTTGGTGACATCCATGTATGCCTTACATGTTTTGATTGTAGTCAATTTAGTAAAGTATGACAAAACTGTTTTCTGGAATGTGCCATTTTTGTACTTACACTGCTTGTATGAGGCCGATCCTTCATGTATTGTTGAAGACCATGATAATTTGAATATGGGGATTCTTCCACTTCAAGCAGTCTACTAGCACTAGCCGTACTTCCAGAAATTGAACAGTCTCCTTGATAGTGATGATAGTTCTGTATAGAAAAGAGAAAATATAGAATTAAACAAAAGTTCATTACAACATGTAAATGATTAAAAAAAAGTATATGTGTCCTTGCTACCCATATATAAGTGCAACCATTTGAGGAACGCGCTGTGAAAATACGTTTTGAAACATGATATTCTTGTGCTTACAGTGCTTATATGAGGTCGGTCCTTTATGTACCGACGAAGGACATGATAATTTGAATCGGGGGATTCTTCCATATCTTCAAGGCATGTAATAGCACTACTTACAGAGTTTGAATGGTCTCCTTGATACTGACGATAACTCTGTATAGAAAAGAGCAAAAAAATAAAAAGAATTAAGTCACTTCCTAAACCATGCATATAGAATCAATCAAAGTTCATTACAGCAATAGGTAAATGGGGGGGGGGGGGATTAATCTAGTGACATCATGTAAATATCACTACACTGTTTAAATGCAATCAATTTAGAGAAAAAATGCTATAAGAATAAGTTTTGGAATATGGTAGTATCTGTGTGCTTACAGTGCTTAAATGACGACGCTGATCCTCCATGTGTTGACGAAGAACATGACGATTTGAGTCGGGAGATTTTTCCATATCATGAACTGCCGCCCCTTGCTCATCAGCCTTTTGTCGAATATCATCCAAGACTTTGTAGCAGACATTATCGAGGAAGAAACAAATCCCCATGACAACTTGGTTGTGGAACTCTCTGGCGGATCTAGGTTTCAAATCAACAACAGGGTTTCCATGCAGCGCATCGATAAATTGCTTCCCCGCGGCAACAAGGGCAAGGAAATGATCACCGTGAAAAGAATTGACGCGCCGGAGGAAATCAACTTCGCCGTTTCCTTCAACCAGCAGCCAAAAAGCAATTATCTCTATGGAAAGGGAAGGATCCATTCCAAGGAGAAACACCAAGCGATAGTAAAGCTGGCGCCCATGCACAATGCAAGAGTTAATGGCATCAGGTAGGTTGAAGGTGTCCATATAGGAAGAACCTGAGCAAGAGAGATGGGTGAAGAAAGGTGGCTATAGCTGGAGCATCGGAGGAGATAAGATGGAGAAGAGACACCCTGCTACACACTCCTGTTTTCTACATACACACTCAGCAGTAATCTGAAGCGTGCATACTGCCACAAGATTGCTCACATGTTCCGCCCAAGAGCAATGGCTAAAGATAAATAAATGGATGACGACAACTAGTAGAAATTTTAATTAGCAGTTACTACTCAGATAATGTAATTATATTGTGCCCAGCATATATATAAATACTATAGATATAGATATAGATAATCAACCAATTTATTTTTTACATGTATATATCCAAGTGAAACTTGATAGCTTTGTATGTATATATTTCTAACATTTCTTTATGCAAGGTACCATCCGCATGAATACACACTAGCTTGATCCTCTGTACGTAGAAACAATGCAAGAACGAAAATCCCTAAATCCTATCATGTATTTTGCGCATATATATATATATATATATATATATATATATATATATATATATATATATATATATATATATATAAATTAATTTGAAGGCTTGCATATATAGGATTCAATCAGTATGAAAGTTGTTTGGTGGCAAAGTTGAAACACGAAAGTTGTTGGTGCGGCAAATAAAATGAGTTGGATATGCACACAGACAGAGCCATCAGCCATGCATATTTACAGCCGTGTTTTCAGTTTCTCGTTTGGAACTATATGCATGTGTAGTGTATACCTTTCCTGTGAATGGTGCTACACTGCTACTCCTACACCTTTTGAGCATAATATAGATTTAAATTATAGGTAACTATATATTCATGACAAAATCGTTATTCTAATAATATATATGTATGTATGTATGTATATTGATTTGTGAGCGTTACAATATTAGCCATAGGGCGCCGGGGATGCTGATTGCTAGGAAAGTGAACGTGCCGCATAAAGATTATTAGTGCCAAAAGCAGTTGAAAACGTGTCTCCACGCACTCGTAGCAGTAACGCTTGCACAACTTGTGTATAGTAGGATACAACAAATACGGGCACACCTAATATATGGTATGTATGTAGGCCGGCCGCATGCAGTAGTGGTGATGAGAGCTAGGTAGCAAAGCCAGTACTTTGGCACAAAACACCATCGTCCACGCAGTGTGCAGGCCGGTATATATACGCATATATATGCATGCTTCTTCACGTACGTACACCCACTTTTGTTTTGAAGCCTGAACATCCGGCCACAGGCCTTTAATTTAGCCCAACATGCGTGCGTGGACACGTAGTGTTTAGAGGGGCCGGAGGCTAGCGTAGCCCCCCTACGTCGGGACGCTAGGGGCTGATCGAGTCCTCTCTATACGATACTCTCGGCCGGTGACTCCCTCGTTGCTGCTAGCGAGGTGCCACCGCGGGGGCTCGAACCCGGGCTGCGTAGTGCTTACAGCTACTTCTTCGTCCCCTGTAAAATGTCCTCAACGACAACAACAAACTATTGTTTGGGCAAAAGAGAGAGAGAAAAAGAAAAGGAAAACAAACGCGACTGGCTCAAGTTGTGGACCAAAAACTGGGATATATGCTGGGCTCAAGTTGGGCTCGGGCCTATTAGACCCGTCTCAAGTTGGGCTAGAATTTCATTTTTTTTTTCTCCTTCTTCTTCTTCGTTTTCTTTGATTGACCCGACCAGGCCGATGATCGCAAGTCGGCTGCGTGCCTAGCTGTAAATGAAATGGACATTAGTAATCTAGTACTATTTATTCATTAGCTCAGCTGCTAGCTAATTAGCGCGTGAGATGGCTGGGTTGGGTTCATCGTCCGCCCCGTTGGCAGGCAGGCAGGCAGGCAGGCAGGCTTGATCATGAGAATCTTCAACAGCCTGGCCACTGAACGTACTGGAGCCAAACTAATTAAGCAACTGCCCCCCCCCCCCCCCCCCAGCACGGAATTAACAGAAAGCGGGGAATTAATGCGTGGGAGTGGTACGAGTAGTACACTCTGATCCCCTGCTTTCGATCGCCTCCGTCAATGATTTCTTTCTTTCCTCCCCTTTGAAAGAAAAATGAAAGCAAGCAAGAGAGAAGAAACGGACAGGATCGGAGAAGGAGCCCAATGCAGGAAGCAGCTTCTTGTGTGCTTGGCTGCTGCTGCTGCTTCTTCTTCCTCCTCCTCCCGCCGATCGCCGATCCAGTGCCAGTGGTTGCAGGCGCCGCCGACGACTCACGCCACCGCCGCCGCGCGCCGCGATCGCGAGCGATGATGCCCTTCTTCCTTGTACGTGCTCGGACCACCCCCAAAAAAAAGAAAGAAAGTTGACTTGCCACCTACGTACGCCGCCGCGCGCCTCTCACACCACACCGGTTTGCGGTTGGTGACTCGCTCGCTCGTTGGATCAGCAGTAGTAGTTGTAGTAGTTCCCCTGTACTACTAGTACTTTTTTATTTATAGTGGAGGAAGCAGGTTGGCATATGCCCTACAACCACAATGTAGGAAAACAGCTTTGCTATGTGATGAATCCTCCCAGGCTCTTGAACAATCATCATCGTCGTTATGTAGGCAAGAGAAAAGAAATTATCCAAACCCAATGATAACAGCAACCCAACCAGGAGATCAAATTGCAGATCAAATTGCAGCTAGCACAACGAGCCAATCACCTAAACCGTAATCCACGTACCATCGGCCTGTTCGTTTGGCTGGTGGCTGGTTTGTTCTGAGAGAAAAAGTACCGCTGGCTGGTTGCTGGTGGCTGGTTTGTTCTTGGAGAAAAAGTACCGCTGGCTGGTTGCTGGTGGCTAGTTTGTTCTGAGAGAAAAGTACCGTTGGTAACCAACAGAACCAGCCAGAAATCCACATACCATCAGCCTGTTCGTTTGGCTGGTGGCTGATGGCTGGTGCTGGTTTGTTCTGAGAGAAAAAGTACCGCTGGCTGGTTTGTTCTGAGAGAAAAGTCCTGTTGGTTGGTGGCTGATAAGCCAAGCGAACAGGGCGCATATTCATATCACCGAGTGTTGAATTCGCACCAAACCACTACTACAGTACATTTCCACTTCACTTTCTAACTAGTAAATGACGATGACTTTTCTTTTTTAAGCTTGGTTTTTGATTCAAGAAGAAGAAGGAGGAGGAGGAGGAGGAGGAGGAGAATCAATGAACCATTATTATATATGGTGGTCTAATACTAAACTCTAAAGAGATTTTTTTTGAGTAAATTCCGTTTATCATACAACAACTTGTAAGGTGGGTGCAAATTAGTCCAATAACTTGTAATATGCTCAATCTAATACAATAATTTGTCAGGTGGGTGTGGATTAGCCCAACAACTTATAAAATGACTGATCTCATACAATAACTTTATATGTGGGTGCAAACTGGTCCATGAACTTGTAAAACCGAACTTGGTGCACACTTAATGTATATGCAGTCTAAATGTTATCACAAATAATATATTTTTTTAATACCAGACTAGACTATACTTACCTCAGAACAAGTTATTATGCATTATTTGACAATTGATATTTGTGTTATGATGGTAAAAAAATATTTGGTAAGGACTAGAACCAGTGATGTTATGTCCTTGTTATCAAGTTTTATACAAATATAAAATTTTGATTAGAAATATTTTAAACTTCATATTCAAGATTAATTTCAAAGAAGTTTCATATAAATATTTTTAAAGTCTCATGTACTAGTTGAAAGACAAAATGAACTAAAATAATGAAAACGAGCATACTTCTCTGAAGTTGTTGAATACACGAGTAAAGGTGTAGAAGAAACAAAAGGTCATATGGTGTCTTATGAACTTTAGTCCCTCGGTAATTCAAAACTTGATTCAATTTAACTAATAAAAAATAAGTAATATATTTTCATTTGATTCAAAATTGGCAACTTTAATTGAAAAACTATTAGTTGGAAGAAAATTTGAATGCTACATTATTTGTCTAATACATTGTCATCTGTAAATTTGGACTATAGGTGCACAAATTTGGAAGTTATTACATTGAACCGAGTATTTTACACAAGTTATTGGATCAATATGCTTACACAAGTTGTTGTACTAAGTTGAGCATTTTACAATTTGTTGGAGTAATCCACACCCACCTGACAAGTTGTTGTAGTAAATTGAGCATTTCACAACTTGTTGGGCTAATCCGCACACACCTGACAAGTTGTTGTACGACGAGCGCAATTTACTCTTTTTTTTTGTTTACATGACAAGAGAAACCACCACCAACTGCACCGTGGAAAAGCCAGGATCCAGGGGCAGAACCGGGAATATACAAAAGTCGAGGAGCAAGGAACTTTCCTCTCCCCTGTCTCGAGAGAGCTCTCCCCCCCTCTCTCTCTCTCTCTCTCTCTCTTCTTCTTCCACCGCCGCATTCGCCGCGCCTCGTCATCGGCGACCTCACCCGGCCGCCGACGGCACGCCACAAGCCGCCTGCCACACCCTTCCACGGGATTCCTCCAGCACAGAGAGGCTGTCGCGTCGCGTCGCGCCGCCTCCTGCTCCTCCTCCTCGCCGCCGGCCCTCCCCTGGTTCTGAACCGGGGCGTGGGGTGGGGGTGGTGGAGATCCATCTGCCCGTTGGATCGGTTTCCTCCTCTCTCTCTCGGTGAGTATACTACCGACGGTTGACTTGCTCCAGCTGCTCTTCATCTTGTTTCCGGACACCGTTTCGTTGCTTTCACTGTGGACGACCAAATCCAAATCTGTCCCCTTTTACTTACTTTCGTTCTGCTGAAGCCGCGGATTTGTTTCGGTGCGGTGTCCCTGCGGATCTGGAGCTAATTCCAACAGGTTCTCTCCTCATTCCAGACCCGCGAGGTTACCACAACCAAGACGCGGTTGCAGTTTGCTACCTAGAATTTCGGCTTCACTGATCTGTTTGCCGTGTGATCTTGTGGGCGGTATATACATACATGTATATATTCTTCTGAGCGACACCATCTTCTTGCGGTTTGTTGTTCTGACTCGTCAGCTTCATCCTTGCAGGCTGGAGCTCCGCTCGGTTTGGCTCGCCAAGAAGAAGTCAGATTTTTGGAGTGAAGCTTGCCCTCCTTGGCATGACAATGCACTAGGGTTTACTGTTTAGGAATAGACTAGTACTGCTCTGCTACTCGGAAGCGGGCAACCGTTCTCAGACACACCTTTGAAGCTGGTGCTGGGTGGATTTTTTTACTAATCTGGGTGATAGCATGATAAAGCAATTCCTTGGACGGCTCCCTAAGAAGCCGTCCAAATCCGGGGATAAGGATCCCATTGGCAGGCCCAGCCCCTCGGTGTCACACCCGCCACCGGGTCCAAGAACTGCAGACAGGACTTCTTCCAATTCGAATAGCCAGCCACCGGTTATCTCCAGCTCTGGGCTCAGTTATGGGAGCGGCACGCATGTCAGCAGCGCAAACTCGTGGGTGAACATGAATGGCGGCTCAGCCTCGTCAGCCTTTGCGTCCTTACCGAGCTTCAAGGATGTGCCCAACTCAGAGAAACAGAGCTTGTTCATCAAGAAGTTGAACTTGTGCTGCACCCAATTCGACTTCACCGATCCAACAAAGAACATAAAGGAGAAGGAAATAAAGAGGCAAAATTTAGTGGAGCTCGTTGACTATATTGGCTCCGCCAGTGGGAAGTTTTCCGAGGCAAGCATGCAAGAGATCACCAGAATGGTTTCTGCAAACCTGTTCAGGACGCTGAGTACCCCTCCCAGAGAGAACAAAGTGGATGGCTTTGATGTGGATGAGGAGGAGCCTGTCATGGATCCCGCATGGTTGCACTTACAGATTGTTTATGAGTTGTTCTTGAGGTTCATTCAGTCTCCAGAGACCGACGCCAAGCTGGCTAAAAGATACATCGATCATTCGTTTGTTCTGAGGCTACTTGACCTCTTTGATTCTGAAGACCCTAGGGAGAGAGAGTACCTCAAGATGATACTCCACCGTGTCTATGGAAAGTTCATGGTTCATCGGCCATACATTAGGAAAGCCATCAACAACATCTTCTATCAGTTTATCTATGAAACTGAAAAACACAATGGGATTGCAGAGCTACTGGAGATTTTGGGAAGTATCATCAATGGGTTTGCATTGCCACTTAAGGAAGAGCACAAATTGTTCCTTGTTCGAGCGTTAATTCCACTACACAAGCCAAAGGGCATTTCAATGTATCATCAGCAGTTGTCTTACTGCATCACCCAGTTTGTCGAAAAGGATTGCAAACTTGCAGATACAGTTATCAGAGGCCTATTGAAATATTGGCCCATCACAAACAGCTCCAAGGAGGTGATGTTTTTGGGAGAGTTGGAGGAGGTATTGGAAGCTACACAACCTGCAGAGTTCCAGAAATGCATGGTCCCTCTTTTCCGCCAGATTGCACGGTGCCTGAATAGCTCACACTTTCAGGTAATGTTCACTGAATAGCATTCCTCGTGAAAAGCATATCCATTCGCGTCCTGTTATTTCCTAATTCTTCTGTTTTGTAATTTTCTTCTGTCCCTATCTTTTTAAAATTGATAAAAGGCATGACCTGCATAATCTGAATAACTTCCTTTTTGTTTCTGTTTCTATTCAAGGTATGTTAGTGTAGATATATAATATGCGCACTATGTTCCTCTGAGGATCTAGAATAAGGCTATTTCTTTTAGAACCCACAGCAGACCTAGAATAAGGCAGCTTAGTGTTGCAAGTGGCACAGGATAGTTTTCTGCTCAATTAACATTTTTTAAAACTATTTCTGCTCAGTTAACATTGTAGTTCTCTGTACCATGTAGTTTACTTTTCTAGGCATTTTATTCCTTTTTGCGTAGTTTCAAAAGCAACTTGAAGTTTGGTGCAACCCACCCTAATTGATTGCTTGTTAATGGCCATTCTGTATGGTTACTGGTTAGTTTGAGGAGTGGTTGAGCAGTTTCTCGCTGCTGGCAGTGATTATTTTCAAACACAATGACTTGTGTCCACCAATGGATATCAATGAATTGCCTTTGCTAACTTTGGTTGTGTTAGTATTGGTTGTTACTTATTAAATCAAAATTCTTGATGGGCAAAAGCTTTGATGTACATCATGTGTCAAATATAATTTTTCTTTCTCATTTTTGTAAATGCATTTTCATTGATTGGTTCCCACAACGAATTGCGTATGCTTAAATGTACCTTAGAACTATCTGTCATCTTATGTCCTTAAAATGTACAGTAGAGTTCAGAGTACGGGGATGTCCTATGTTGCTGATTAATGAGCTTTGAAGAGCATCTAGGAATTTTATCATTTGCAAATGTATAGGGTTTCAGTTCTGTTGCATGTCTTCCTGGAATTGTATTACATCTGAATCGATTCTTAAGATGTAACTTTGTTACAGTGTTTTGTAAGAGAGAAAATGAAGAATTATTTTATATCCTACATTCTGAACAGTAATTCACTATCCTCAATCCTTGGCTGTATCTGATCTATGCGCAAAAAAATGTTGTGGAGCTTTGGGAACAAAATATTGTGACTTTGACCTTCATCACATCTCAAACCACAATTGTGTTTTGGAGCTTGAGACTTCAAACATTGCTTTAATTTTTGCATAATTGTACAGTAAGCCCTAGTGATATTGCAGATGCAGAATATATAACTAATTGATGAACGGCAACTAACAGCATTTATCTCGGTTCAGGTTGCTGAGCGAGCGTTATTTTTGTGGAACAATGACCATATAGAGAGTTTGATCAAACAAAATAGTAGGGTCATATTACCAATCATCTTTCCTGCACTGGAGAGGAATACCAACGGGCACTGGAACCAAGCTGTTCAAAGCCTCACTCTTAATGTTCGAAAACTGTTCTCTGACCATGATGCTGGACTATTCACCGAGTGTCTGCGGAAATATGAGGAGGAGAAGGCCAAAGAGAAGGAGGTGAAGTTGAAGCAAGAAGCCACATGGAAACGCCTCGAAGAGATTGCATCAAAGAAAGCGACAAGTGGAGCTGCAGTGCTAGTCTCCCGACCCTTGTCCCGCCAATCTTCAGCTGTGTAGCGAGTCGAATCATTCATGTGGTGAACAGATGCGCCCCTCTTTGTTAGTTTCCAAGTTTGGGCAAGTGTTTTCCTGACGTATGAATTTCTCGGGATGCTAGGGTGTTCATGAAACATTGTACAGGATTGAGTTGTATATACGAGGTATATTAAGGTGGGCAAATTGACAAAAGATCCTAGAAGCCAGCTGGGTTAGGCACAGTAGCATCATTTTCTTGATCCTGAGTCTTGGCTTCTTTTGGCATGCTGAGATCTGCAGTTGATTGGTGCACCGCCATTTGTTTAGCCTTGCCTGAAGTCGGTGTATTATCTGCTTGGTCCTGCAATCTTCTCATGGGCATCTGATTTCGGAGACGAAATTGGCTGTAGTCGGTGGATAATAGACCTCTAGTTTAGAGTCTGAGAAAAGAGTCGATGTTGTTGTCATTCGATCGAGTCTGGGCATATGGGTCTTCATTCTTGTAAATGCAAGTACAATTTTCTCCCTGATGAAGAGTACAATATGTGAGCAAGTTTAGCTCACAGAACGTATCAAGTGCACTGCATATCCGCAAGAACCATACTCTAGTTATTAGAAATGCCCACATCAGTTCATAGATTTCAATTGTGCGCCATTGTTGTTGTTCAAGATCAAGATGTGACAACCGAATTGCATGCAACTGGTCCGCTGACCCGGCCTATGCTGCAAACACATTCTCCTCTCCTGGATGGGTGTGTGTCGTGTGGTGGGTCACGGCTTGCCCTGTGCTTTCCTGGCGAGCAGGTCGCTGAATGCCGGGCGGCAGTAGGCGTCGCCGGCGTGGAAGAACATGCCGGCGACGACCTTGTACATGGCCTCCGTCATGTGGACGCCGTCCCAGTTGACGTACCTCGCCGGCTGCGCGCAGGAGGTGTTGACCGCGGGCGAGCCGCAGGTGGCGAAGAGGTCGAAGTTGTAGTCGCCGCCGCCGGAGCCGCAGCAGGCCCGGAAGGGCTCCGTGAAGCCGTACGCGGCGGGGCTGCGCATGACGGCGAGGTGGGCGGCGTAGTAGTCGGCGTAGGCGATGACGGCGTCCGGGTGGCTCCGGCGGAGCTGGTGGAGGGCGGCGAGGAGGCGGCGGTTGTGCGCGTAGCTCTGGCGGTTGAGGGAGGCGACGCAGCTGACGTTGTCGCGGTCCTCGGGGCGCGCCAGCGACATGGCCATCGTCAGGCAACCCGTCAGCGGCAGACCCTGCACCACCACGTACCTGGCGCCTCGATCCAGCAACCCCTGCAAGTTTTTTTTTGTTTTGTTTTGTTTTGTTTGTTTTCGCAAACCCAAAGATTAAATATTTTTTTTGTTTTGATGCAAAATATATTCGCAGGAAGTAGAAAGAAAGAAAGAAACTCGAACAGAGTCTGCATAAAAGCATTCATATTTCAGTTAATTTCCAGGTTAATTGCATTCATTTCATGTCCGGCTACTGCTTGAGAAATGGAGCATGGATTCAGAAATCCAGAGGCGGCGGCACAGCACTGGCACTGGCACTGGCACCGGCAGTGGCCAGGAGTAGTCAGTACTCAGTACAGGAGGAGGGACGACAGCGCAGTGAATACAGTAGCTGCCAGCCATCAAATCGGGCTGGTGCCACAGTACTGATGGTTTGGATGCAGAGACCGCAGGGCCTCATCAAATCGGCCGTTCTAGTACTGTCCCTGATCATGGATCCAATCCAAGCACAGAAGGCAGAAGAGGCAGAGCAGCAAGGTCCACTCCAACCACAGTCCACATGCATGTTTACCTACTCATATATAAGGTATAGTATGTATGTTTAACATCAGTTCAAGGAGTATGTAGTTGGATTAGCATCAAGTGAACTACCACCTCCGTTTCTGCACGATATATGGTCGTTCCGAATGATAATTGTTTTGGAACTCTTTTTTGTGAGGAAAAGACAATTTTATAGATATAATCACACTTCTCACCTTAAGTTTCTTAACGTGACGGCAAACAGCAGCTAGTAGGAGGCCCCTGCTGTGTATGCAGGCAACAAGCTGCAGGGTCCTAGCCTAGCTTGACATGACTGTTAGGAACTTACTGTATCTACTATGCATGGAGGCCTAGGCCGGGCCGCCATCAGTACAGTGGATTTTGGACTGGTACTGGAAGTCGCTGAGCAAAATTAATGCACCACCGCCGGTGACGGCATGGAGGAGAGCGCGAGATCGAGATCGGGATCAGAGGCGTCAATGCCAACACCAACCGTAAATCTGAGCTACTCCACTAATGACTCCGCACGTCAGTTCTAATGAGATGTTAGTAGCACTAGGGTTTATTATTGTACTACTCCGTTTCCATTAGGCGTCAATGGAGTAGCTAGCTAGCACTTGGAAAAAAAAATGCAACGCATGCAACATAGGAGGAGTACCTGGACGAAGGTGGTGATCCTCTGGACGGCCATGGTGCGGACGAGCTTGGGCGGGATGGTGTCGCGGGCGATGACGGTGTAGGCGTAGTCGTTGGCGCCGATCTCGCCCACCCAGAAGAGCGCGTCGCCGACGTTGTCGCCGGCGGCGGCGTCCCGGCGGCGGCGGAGGTGGTCGTCGAACCAGGCGAGCTGCGTCATGATGGACTGCGGCGTGATGTCGAGGCTGAGGTTGTTCCTGGCGAAGAAGTCGTGCTCGATGGCCGTGGACCCGGCCACCGCGAAGTTGACGCCCACGCCGCCGCCCGCCGCCGACGAGGCGTTGTTGTTGGAGGAGGAGGAGAGGTACTGGTAGGGAGGGAGGTAGGAGGGGAGCCTGAGCGCCTCGGCGAGGAAGTCGACGACGAGGCGGCCGTCGGAGTAGCGGTTGGTGGGGCGGTGGAAGAAGGTGGCGCCGTAGGGCGGGCTGGACACGTAGCCGAACGAGTAGGGCCCCGTCGTCGACCGCGTGTTCCCCGTGTCCGTGAACGAGTCCCCGAACGCGTACACCCGCCGGAACGTCGACGCCGGCGGCGACGGTGGGGCGGCCGCCGCCGCGACGGCAAGGGTCGTCGTCGGAGCGAGGAGGAGGAGGAGGAGGAGGCCGTTGCTGACCGTCGTCGCCATGCTCGTCGTCGCCGTCTCGTTGCTTGATGCTTGTCAGTGTAGTAGCTAGTAGATAGTACACTTGCGGCGTGGTAGCTTCGTTTTGTTTTATAGCACAGGTCAGGTGGAAAGCCTGGAATGGTGGTGAATTCTGTGAAGAGTGAGGAACGCTCCGATCCGGCCGTGCGGCATTGATTCCGAGTGCAGAAATTAGGTGGCCGCGCGCGGCGCCGGCGTCGTACGCGTTCCACTTCCACCACGGCCAATCCAGCATCCGCGCGTGCACAAGCACAAGCTCCCCCCGATGCCTGCCTGCTTGCAGCCACGAATTCATTGCAGCAGCAGCGGCAGCAGCCCTACAGTTGGTTGAGCCAGCGAAGTGATGAGGTTTTGATCGCGAAAAATCCTCCCCACAACCGGGAGGTGTAACTCTCGTTATCTGCAACCGTCCAAACCGCGGCTCGCTCCAATCCGAGCGGCTGGCAGAGGTCCGAGTCTGGTGGTGGAGGTGGCCGCGCCGGTCCGCCGGAGGTGGCCGTGGAGGGTGGCTGAGGTGACCGCGACGGTCCGCCAGAGGTGGCCGCGGTGGGTGGTCGAGGTGGCCGCGGCTGGTAGCCGGAGCTGCCAGCGGATGCAGGAGATGGCCGCGGCGGCCGACGGATGGAGGAGATGGCCGCGACGGCCGGCGGGTGGAGGAGATGGTCGGTGATGACCGGGGATAGAGGAGATGACCGGTGATGGCCGCGGGTGGCCGGCGGAGGTGCCACCAGATACAGGAGATGGCCGCGGCTACCGACGGATGGATGAGATGGCCGCGACGGGCGGCGGATTGAGGAGATGGCCGGTGATGATCGGGGATGGAGGAGATGGTTGGTGATGGCCGCGGCGTCCGGCGGAGGTGGCCGTGGCGTCCGACGGAGGTGGCCGTGGCGTCCGACGGAGGTGGCCGCGGGTGGAGGTGGCTGCGGCGGGGAGATGCAGCGGCGGTGGAAGCTAACGGGAGGTGTACCTCCCGGTTGGGGAAAAATCACTTTGGTTTTGATCGTCCTAGCAACGCAAGATCTCGACCCGTAAAAAGGTGTTTGCCACCTTTCGCACTGTTTGTTCGCTTGGCCTATCGGGCCCAACAAAGACTCTCTCTCGTAACAAATCGCCCACCAAGAACCACCAAGTGCGTTATCTTTTCTTCCGAGTAACGCACTCAAAGACCTACCATCGGCCACCAGCCAAAACGAACGGGCTGTTTATTTGTGCAATGGTTAGTATTTTTTTTGAATGATAATAAAGCACGTGATGGTGATTTAGAATGGGTGGTTCGTGGTTGCACCAAAATAGCAGAGCAGGAGCAGGCAAATGATCTTCTGTTTCTGCCTCCCCCCCCCCTCCCCAACATGGGGGGGGGGGGGCAGAGAGACTCCCGTGGGACCCGCGTAGCCAGCCAGTGTCGTGTCCCCTGCCCGCCCGGCCGGGTCAAACGGAACCGCCAACCCCGCGCGCGCTCCCGCCAAATTTCTCCCTCCACCTCTGCATGCGTCGTCATATATATATATATATATATATATATATATATATATATATATATATATATATATATATATATATATATATATATATATATATATATATATATATATATATATATATATATAACTCGCTTCCGTCGTCCTCGCATCGCATCACCGGATTCTAACCTTTGCAGCTGCTGCTCGTCGTATACATTTTAGATAATAAAGTTAATAACGGAAGATTATCGCTAGCTCCTCCGATCAACCACCACCGTACCTTTGGCTAATTAACCGGCCGGGGAGGGTGCCATGGCCGCGCACCGGGAGCTGCTCCTCCTCCTCCTCGCCGCCGCGGTCGTCGCGGCCCTGTCCGCCGCCGCCTCGGCCGACGACGCCAAGCCGACCATCCTCACCCCCGTCGCGCAGACCCCGCTCGGGTCCTTCGACGGCGACACGCCGGCCTCCGACGACGACTCCGTCGAGGACGACGACGACGCGGCGCCCGTCGGCGCGCCCACCGGCGCCACCATGACCGAGCCCAGCACCGAGATCCCATCCCCGCCGGGGACCCCAGCTTCTACTGCCGGGGGAGCCGCCGCCGCCTCCGCCAGCGCCGCGCCCGCCGCCCTCGGCGCCGTCGCCGCTCGCGCCGTCGCGGCGGTCGTCGCTGCAGGAGCCTTCGCCTTCTGACGAGGCAGTGGTGGAGATCGGGTTTATTTGCCGGGAATGAGCGGCGAGCGAACCCCGGCCCGACGGCCGACGCCCTCCGGCGGCGGCGGCACCGCGTGTGTCTAGATGAACAAGATCGCGACACGACATATGCTTGAGCGCTCGCTAGCTGCAAAAGCAAAATTTACATGGCCAGCTCCTTCGCTTTCATTTGTGTAAAACTATTTCCTTTCTCATATCTTCTGCATTTAGAAGCATCAGGTTACAGCATATACATCCTTCCCAAGACATTGCTGCTGTTATATCTTTTGATTTGTCACATGGTATCACCATGCATTTCATAATTACTATTGTCACGAGGTATCTACAGCCACCACCACACATGATCATCCGACGCAGCTGTACATTGCAGGCGCGATGCACAAAATCCTTTCATATACTCCCTCTGCTTCAAATTGTTGGTCATTTTAGCTTTTCTAAGTAAGTTCACAGATGCTATACTATGTTTAGGTCCATAGCATAAACTATGCACCTAGAGAGGACAAAAAGACCTACAAATTAGGATGGATGGAGTACAAGCTTCACATGATCTACAGCCTCATTTTCTAAAAAAATAAAAAAGAACCTAGCCCTAGAGCGCTCTTTGAAACAATGTTGCCTCCTGGTGAATCTTCCTGTGATACTCGACTCTCCTGTAGCTGTAAATCCATTGCTCACTATCTCAGAGCTAAATCGTACCGTGAATTCAGAGGAGCGAGTGGAAGAATCAAATCCACTTGAACCTGACTAGGGTTGCTAATGTGCATCCTCTATACCACATCATTTCCATTCTCTTGGTCCGTCAGTTTGGTGGCATCCGGTGATGTAGGTTTGCTTACTGCTTCCTGAAATCCATACAGCATATTAATAACTTTTAAACCTGTTGATGGATGCTTTAGGTTTCCATAAAGGAACAAAAAAAAAATCACAGAAAGACGGACATGCCTTTTCTGAGGTTCCATTCAGAATCCTTTCATTCCTACTAGGGTCAAGTCCACCATTGCTATTAGTCATGATTGATCCATTTTCATGAGATTCCTGCACAATATTTATAACAGTCAAACAAAGGCTACTGATGAAATAAACCATACACCAAAATATCCTATGAATGTTAAAAAAAATATCAAATATACCTGTTCATCTTTGTTGTCTTCAGAAGTGGAACCAGAATTTTGTGCTCCATCAAGAACACTAGATTCAGTGCTTGACTGTTCTGATTGGTTTGCTTGTCCCAGAACCTCTTTCCTCCTTGATTCTTCCTCCTTTAGTTTCCTAAATCTGAACATAAAAAATGCACAAGGGAATATCACAATATAAACACACTGCATACTTTCAGGTTAAACTCAAGATAACTTGCCCATTAATCCTTCAAAGCACACAGGTCTGAATTAAAATGCACAAGGGAATATCACAATATAAACACACTGCATACTTTCAGGTTAAACTCAAGATAACTTGCCCATTAATCCTTCAAAGCACAAAGATCTAAATTAAAATGCACAAGGGAATATCACAATATAAACACACTGCATACTTTCAGGTTAAACTCAAGATAACTTGCCCATTAATCCTTCAAAGCACAAAGATCTAAATTAAAATGCACAAGGGAATATCACAATATAAACACACTGCATACTTTCAGGTTAAACTCAAGATAACTTGCCCATTAATCCTTCAAAGCACACAGGTCTGAATTACCACATATGGCCAACTAGCCCCATCCTATTCTCTTGCTATTTGCCCTTGGCTGTTCAATGTGTTGGACAATTCAAATTCGATCAAATTACCATTTTTTACTATCTTCCTGCCAGACATCAACCTTTATCTTGGTAGGAATGAAAAGTGCAGGCGCCACTTGTAAGTAAGCACAAGAAGCTAAATGGGCTCAAAATAAATTCAATAACCCATCATGCTGCAGTGCCAAAAAGTCACTAGCACCTTGCACGAAGGGCACACTTGGTTGGCTTGCCTGGCCACCTTATCCACCCTTAAGCACAGGAACCAAGGCAGCAAACAAGGCAACCAAACAGCACATGTTTTTACCCAGCCAGGCAAAGCAAGTCACAGCAAGAGATTCAAATGTGCCCTGAAGCTTCATGATGTTCCAGACTCTAAACCTTTTACTTCCATTTTTCTCTTATATTTGATCACTTTAGTTTCTAATCAAACATTTGATCTTGGTATTATCATCAAACACCGGATTTTCATTTCTCAAGATCACAATCAAACATCATGCCATGTGTTCATTGTTGTAAGGAGGTAATCAATCCAATAGTTTACCGGCCATGATTTTTGTGCTGTGATAGTACAGGTATTCATCTGTGATCTATAAACATTACCTCTCACCACGTTGTGGCCCAGTTGCTTTCGGCTCTTGGCTGGGCTGGGGTTTACTAAGATTAGGGGGAAGTTCACTCTGAACAGCAGATTCATTCTTCCGGACATTAGTCGACTCTTCCCTTGAAAGTTTCTCAATATATTCCTTGACAGGATTTTTTGCACCTCCAAGCTTTTGAAGCCACACTTGTTGTGCAGTACTGAGGATATTATTAGTAAGCCTGCAAGAAAGCTATAACCTTATGAAAGCCATAAAACTAGCATAAAAGGGTGAAAAACTTGCTTTTAATTATAACACTTGGTGGGACTCACATATATGAGTGCAAAATTAGAACAGTTACACTTAAAACATGATAAAGGGGTTAAAACTTGTTTCCAATTCTGCATGCTATGTTCTACACAAACTAGCACACCAACATAGTCGAGGAGAAACTTTCTAATAGTATGTCAACTCTTAATATGTAGAGAGTGTACTAACAGATACAAATCTGTTGTATGGGCTTGTAAGACAAACAGTAGCTATATCTATCTTTGCACTAAAGCAAAATTTTAAAGTATTTTGCAGTCAAGCATCTTCCAACTTATTAAGGCAATATATATAAATATTCAAATTAATTGAAGGACCTGTATTGAAGGAGCCTGTGACCAATTGGAATAAACATATAAATTTCGATTAAATGAGATAGAACTGCACTGATGGAGTCAAGAAGCAGTCAAACTACCATAGGTCTAGGAGGTTGGTCATATAACTAACTATCTATACTATAAGAGCGAGCAATTAGATGTCAATTCTCACCTAGAGAGTTATACCCACGTACCCCTCCACTTTTCAGATGGTTCCCACCCCCAAAGACTGCGAAGAGGGGTGTGTGTGCACGCACGTGGGGGGAGGGGGGGCTTTTTTTTGTTTTTTCTACCCATCCGGTACTTTCGCCAATCGTTTGGTGGTGTTTCCTTTTCGAGCCCCTCAATCAATCAATCATTGACTACTTTCCTCTTGGAGCCTCTCAATCACTTCCTCAGTTGAAAGTAAATCAATCAATCAATTAATTAATTGCACCATACATTAGGTAACTTCAGTAGTATTTTCTTTCAGAGTTAGGGGTGGGCATTTGGTCATTTCGGTTCAACCTGTTCAGTGTTTGAGAATTTCAGGTTTTGGAAAAGTGGGGACCAAAGTTTTCAAAAGCATAATAAAAACAAAACCCGAATAGACTGATTATTTTGGTTTGGTCTATTTGTGTCGGGGACAGCCCTAGGGGTCCCCTTTAACAACCGGGAAATCCCCACTTAAAACCTGCAACAAAACCGAAATACACTTTGCCTAACCGTGCGGGATACGGCCCACGCCGCAGGGGACCTCAACGACCCACCAAGGTGGCCCGCTCGAAGATCCCCTCGAGCGAGGCTTCGCCTCGCTCGAGGGTGCACGCCTCCCTCGGGCGGGCTCCGTCCCGTTCGAGGGGGTGCTCTTCCCTCGAGCGGGCTCCGCCTCGCTCGAGGGTCCGCTCCCCCCTCGAGCAGGGGCCCGCCTCGCTCGAGGGCGCCCGCACGCATACGCCCGCCCCCGTACACCGGGCATTTAACGCCCGACACCGGGCCGGGCAGGTGCCATCATGCGCCGGGGCTCGCGCCCCGTGCCGCCGCACCAACTCCCCGGAGGGAGCCCATCCCCATCACCGTGGGGGAAGGGACCGTGCGGCGCGGCCGGTGTCGGTCCCGTGATGCCGTGCGCCGCTCCAAAGACGGCTAACGTGCCGAGCCCCTCGAAGGGGGCCGGCTCCACCCTCGATTTGCTTTCTTGTGACCCTACGGGGTTAGGTGGAGGCGCTAGGCGGGAGGAACGCCATCCCCGCCACCGTTACGCGCATGCCGCCCGTCCCCGTGCGTGCGGGCGCACGCCCGCGCCGTAGCAACAACTCCGGACGGTGAAGCGTATAGAAACGGGACGCCGTTTTACCTACCCCCCGTACTCCGTACGGGCCAACGTCGGCCGGCTCCCTCGAGCCCATCGAAGACATCACCGCCATCCGCTGCTCTCCTACCCTCGAATCGCCACCTGTTCGGGTACAAGATAGGCCATGATGACCGAATCGCTGCAAGGATCGTCCGGACGGCCGCCCACTCTACAGCATAGCACGCCACGCCCCTTCACATAGCTAGGTAGCGCGGCTTGCATGTAATTCGCTCCCCCCTTGATCTATAAAAGGGGGACGAACCCCTCTACCGCGGGGGGAGAAGGACAGAGGAACACACACCCCCACAGGAGACGAGCAGCTCCACGCACTTGTCTTCTCATTCTCCCACAACATCTTCAGCCGTCACACTAGGGACTTGGAAGCCAGGCTTCCTCTCCCGCCTTGCTTGTAGCAGCCCCACTACAGGCACCCCCGGTGCTAAGTAATATAGTGCCTCGAGCACGCCACTGCTGGACGTACGGCCCCCTCGGCCGGAACCAGGATAAAACTCTGTGTCACTTGTTGCTTAGCATCGACCATTGAGGGATAGACCACGGCGCTTACTACTGGTTAGTGTCGGGACCACATTCCGCACCGACAATTTGGTTCACCGAATAGACCGAGTTTTCATAGGTACCCATGTTGCCTCTTAAAACTCTACGATAGAAATTCAAATTCAAAACTCATTTCAAGTCTATGGATTTAAGGACTACTCGAGGGAAGCAAGTAACTAATAAGTTCATGAATATTTTTTAATAGTTTAAAACACAAAGTTGTAACATTCATAGTATAAATCAAAGTACGCAACTATATTGACTTTCGGGTTATTTGGTCTATTCCGGTTATAGACCATAGGAACCGAAACCAAACCCGAACCTCAAATTATAATATTATTTGGACCAAACCCGAACCCGAAATAGACCGACAATTCGAGTAATTTAGGTTCGATTCGATTCGGTTTTAGGTTCAAAGTGCCCACCCCTATTTGGGCCCCTCAATCACGCATTTTCAAATTCTTGTTTCCTTTTGGGCGTCGCACATCCAATTAGGCACAATCAACGCGAATTTCCTTTTTTATCATTGTGGTGGCTATAAATCAATTTGCTACCACCTCTCCACATTCACCTCTCCGTTGTTCCCCATTTGTCGAACTCACGACACCCCAATCAACATCCTCCATCACAATCCCCGAGGAAGACAGACCGACAGTGGCAAATATGTACGAGGTGATGGAGGAAGGGGAGTTTTCTAATCAATCAATCATTGATTACTTTCCTCTTAGAGCCCCTCAATCACTTCCTCGATTGAAAGTAAATCAATCAATCAATTTGAATAGTTTCCTATTCAATCAATTATTTGCTTCGTACATCACGTAACTATTGTGGTATTTTCTTTCGGAGCCCCTCAATCACGCATTTTTCAAATTTTTATTTCCTTCTTGGTGTCGAACGTCCAATTAGGCATGATGAACACGAGTTTCCATTTTTATCATCATGGGGAATCAATTTGATACCACCTCTCCACATTCACTTCTCCGTCGCTCCCCATTTGCTAGACTCATGATGCCCCAATCAACATTCTCCATCACAATACCCAAGGAAGGCAGACCGACAGCGGCGAAGGCACAAGAGGTGGTGGAGGAAGGGGGGTTTTCTAATCAATCATTGATTACATTCCTCTTGGATCCCCTCAATCACTTCTTCGATTGAAAGTAAATCAATTAAATAGTTTCCTAATCAACCAATTATTTGCTTCGTAGATTAGATAACCACGGTAGTATTTTCTTTCAAAGCCCCTTAATCACACAATTTGCAAATTCTTGTTTCCTTTTGGGCGTCGCACATCCAATTTGACGCAATCAACGTGAGTTTCCTGTTTTTCATTATGGTGGCTATAAATCAATTTGATACCACCTCTCCACATTCACTTCTCCGCCACTCCCCATTTGTCGAACTCACGACGCCTCAATCAACATTTTCCATCACAATCGCCGGGAAGGCAGACTACGGCGGCGCAAGAGGTGGCGGAGGAAGGGGTGGTAACGGCCATTGCTGCTTCGGAGGAGGAACAGCGACAATCATGCTACAATGCGTGGCGGCGCTCGTGCTCGGGCCAGAGGGTAGCATTGTTGTTGTCGACGGTGTTCTGGCTCCGACCGTTCACGGGCCAAGGCAGTGGCGAGGAGGGCCCGGATCAGCGGGTTGACTTCGGAGGTGAGCGCCTCCGCGTTCGCTATACCGTGTCCATGGTGGGAAGCAGAGGTTAGCGTCTCCACTGCACTCATGGTTGGGGTGTGGCTTCAAGCCCTGGCAGCATCCGGGGAATAAAGAGATTGAGCTCACCTACTTCGTCGTTTTGTAGGTGTTGGAGTATAAGTGAATTGCCCACCTTTCCCTATCGGCTTAAGCTTTTGGGTTGAACGGTTGGTGCATGCAACTCAATATGGTACCAAAGCCGCAGGCCTCGAGTTCGAGTCTGGCGGCGCGCGTTAATTAAAATAATTACGGCCCACTCCAATATCCATGTATGCGGCCCGGGGGACCCCGCACGTGAGGGGGGGTGTTGGGAGTATAAGTGAATTGTCTACCTTTCCCTATCGACCTTAAGCTTTTGGGTTGATCCCGTTGGTGCATGCAACTCAATAGTAAGCTTCATGCCAAGGTCATCATTGCCTCCGGTTTTGCCTCATAGGTGAGATCGGCCAACATTCACATCCTCACAGCCTACGAATCATCGTCCTTTTGTGTTGTGATTGTTTGATTCATTTCAAATTGCAATCAATATATCTTTGGTTTACAGTAGTACAGTACTGCAGCATGTATCGTTGACCTCCTGCACATCTTCCAGATTATCCTATGTGTTTCGTCTACCGCAGATGATCCTATTTGTATTGAATTACCATTCCTATGGCAAGCAGCCAAGCACTGAATCAATAATTTGTGTCTTTGAGCCGGCAACGCAGTGGTCGGCACTTCCCACGACTAT
Source organism: Cenchrus americanus (assembly GCA_947561735.1). Classification (NCBI taxonomy): domain Eukaryota; kingdom Viridiplantae; phylum Streptophyta; class Magnoliopsida; order Poales; family Poaceae; genus Cenchrus; species Cenchrus americanus. The sequence continues at coordinate 950,142 of OX387240.1, read as the reverse complement.
CCCATCCGCTTGCTACCGACAAGAATGTTCTGTGCTCATTGACTCGAATTCTCCTTGTCAGTTCCAGGTGTTTTTCTTTGTTTTGGTTTTCCTGTTCGCTTCTCCTTTTACGTACATCGCTGGGTGAAGTCATGGAGCGGAAATTGTGAGACAACAACTTCAAGCAGCAATTGCATCCTCATGGAGGAGGTAAGAATTATTGACTAATCTGCTATTATTTGTGATTCCTTGTGTTAGATTGAATACCCAAAAATGTGTTGTTTAGCAACAATGAAAGCCAACTATTCATGTGAGTAAATGTGTAGTTGTCCCAACTGTCCATTTGATGCACCACTGATTCTTTCATACATGATGACCAATTCTTAAACTCAGTTTATTATCATCCTGGATTATGCTTTATTTGGCTCCATTTGTCTGTACATGGGCAGCGCGGCCGGGGCGCAGGCCGGTGGGGTGAGCTCGCCTAGATGGCCGTGGCCAGACTCATTTGTTTATAATATGTGTATTTATGTATTTGATATCATAAGTAATAATATTTTCCGATCAAATTTTATTTTATGTTATCTTTTAGACCCATGCATGTCGTACGGGTACCTCTGCTAATTGGTTAAAAGAAATAGGACAAAATAATAATTTTAATCTGCCACAACACTTTCAGATAAGAAATTTAACACAGAAACTAAAATGTAATGATGCTAATGAATCAAAAGCCACATTAAAGCGTTGACAGTGTTTTCATTAACCATTGAGGACCAAGTGATAGCTCAGTTAGAGCCTCCATTTGAGACTTGAGAGGTCACCCACCCAGGCATGAACCCCGGTGCTCGTAGGTGGTGGGAATACCTCCATTAAGTGTTAAGTACGAAACCATGGGCCATCTTCTACCCAATGGTTGAGGGTTTTTTTGCATTAACCACACATCATTTTGTGATAGTAAATCATGTCAAACCAAGCTAGTAACACCACAGGCAACGATATGCAGTACAAGACATGCTGATTCCATCAACTGGACTCTTGGCCATTGAAATAAATAGCAGTTCATTTTGTTTTTTAAAAAAACCTTACCAGTATAGACTTAGTCCAGACGGTACAGAAAGAGCAAAATAACCAATTAGCAATGGCAAGAACTTTGTTACAGCTTGAGCGCCTTGTTGGTTAGGATCATTGCTCTGCAAAATAGAGTATGCCAAACAGTATGTTAGGAAATTAAAATAGTGGAGCTCCATAGGCTACTGATGTACACTTGTGTTGCTAATATAAATGTTCAGGCCCTTGATCTTCAAGCTTTCTCCCTAACCTTTTCCTTAAATAATGAGAACCGAAGAATTTTATATAGAAGCATTACCACAGATATTTTAATAATGTGTTCGGTTTGAGGAGTCAACCAGTATAGGATGGGGCGGCCCATCATGGATCATCCTACAGATTTTGGATCATCCTTACACTAGTCATTTGCTTGTGAGGGATGAGATGGTGATGGAGCAGCCAATCCATTCCTCATCCATCACCAAGCCACTCAACTAAAAACTCCATAATGGAGTGAAACAAAGCTACCTGATCTTCCGAAGAATCAGGTGTTTTTTTTTATCTTTTGATAATCAGAATCCAGTGTGGTTGAACTGGAGTTGTAGCCAACTAATATATACTAAATAGTATTCAGCAGGTCTGTAGTTCATATACAATGATCCATGCCCCCACCAATTGTCATGTATTCATAAGTATCGAACCATGCCAAATAGACAAAATTCAATCAATATCAAAATTTTAATAGAACACTGAGGATGAGGTGGACGCAATGTTCAAAAAGGCGCTCTTCCGCGGCCGCCTAGGCACGCCTTTGCGCTGGGCGGAGGGGTACCGCCTTGCCTAGGGGGTAGGCGGTACCCTAGGCGCCAGCTTGTCGGGCGGAGGTCGCCGGTGGGGGAGGAGGGAGCAGGTGACGGCGGACTGCAGGCGCGGCGTGTGCGGGGAGGCGGCGGGCGCGTGCGGCGGTGAGCGCGACGAGGGGGAGAGAGAGAGGAAGAGGGGGTCCGGCGGGCGGGCGCGTGCGGCGGCGCGCGCGCGCGGCGGGAGAGAGGGAGAGAGGGGGGCGACGGTGGCGGGAGAGAGGGAGAGGGGGGGGCGACGGCGGCGGGAGAGGGGGGCCGACGGCGGCGGCGGCGGCTGCCGATGCGGGAGGTAGAGGGGCGTCGGGGGAGGGGGATTTGGGGTCGGGGGAGAGGATAAGGAGGAGGGAGGTGGGATGTTGGGCCTCTTTAGTGGGCTTTTTCCTTGACTTAAGGCCCGATCTGTTTTCTTTTATTTTAGAAGTATATATGTTGTATTTGGTAAGGTATATGTATGTATATGGCACCGCCTTGGAAAACGCCTTGAAACACCTAATCCCACCTAGGCGCGCCTAGGCTCTAGGCGGTGGGTTACCGCCTAGAAAGCGCCTAGCGCCTTCTTGAACCTTGGGTGGACGTGCGCTTAGAGTAGAATAATAGTTTCAGCGAATAAACATGTTCAAAGTTGATAAAACTAACCTGTGGTGGCTGCATAACTTGAGCAGATATGTATTGCGAAACGATAAGAAGAACTGGCAAGACAAGGTATGCCAAAGTGTCCGACCAGCCAAGAGGCGGGTGGCCATCCTACAATATCATCAATTAAACTGATGTCAGAAATATAAAATCAACTCCAGATTCCCCATAACAGTGTCAGCCACCATTTTTCAAACGGTCTTATCCAAAGAAACACTTAGGTCACTGTAAGGTGTAGAGCAATTAATAGGCAACCATTCAAATTAACTAGGTACCATAACCCTAGATGTGATTGCTTTACAAATTCATAATTGTAAAGCATATACAGATTGTACATTATTAGCAAATAAAACGACAAACCTCAGTTCCCCAGGGCAATAATAGATCCCTCTAAATTTATGAAGAAACAAATACATAGATGCTGCATCAGGCCAGCAGGGTGTGTGCAGGAAATTAAAACAGGATTCATGAATTTCATTTTTTACATGTAAGTAAAAGAAAACTGCAATAAGTAAACTTCTCTGCAGAACAGATCAATCATGATGTGAGTAAATAGTTGAGCATTACATTACAGAGAATAAAATGTGATCCTTAACAATATAAACTGCAGGTGTAATTCAATGAAGCTTCAATAATTTGTTGCACTAGGCTGAAGGCCTTGAAAAATACAAAAGGCATATGTAAGCCAGTGGAGCCAATAATTCTGCTGCATGTGCTGCTGTGCACAAAAAGGGAACAAATCCTATGCTATGAAACATCAAGTTACTCATGCTCAGAGCTTACCGTGAAAGGAAAAAGCCAGGATATTCCCTGGCCATTTTGTCGAGCACCAATTGTTGTAGGACCAGCCAAAGAAGGTATCCAGAAAAATCCTTCAGTCAGAAGTCCCTTTTAATGAAGATACAAACGCATCAGGTATATGTGAATCCTTACTGTTTAATAAAATGACGAATGACAACGACATGGTGAAGGTTTCAGTATATCAACCTCATTAGCCACATTTGAGAGAGCTCTGTATAGACCAATCCAAACAGGTATTGTCACTAGGGTAGGCAGACATCCTGTTGCAGGAAAATGCCAAAAGGAAATTTATGTGAATAACTAATAGAAGAGAGTATTCATATAAGATGATGCAGAGCAGTAGAGGCAGTATTATACAGAGAAAACGTGAACCCAACTGACAAGACATTCCTATTAAAACTTGCTATACATTGAGGATTGCGGAGCATTCATGGATAGGAAAAACACAGATATGGTAATTCAGAGCTAACCTGCAAGAGGGTCAACACCAGATAACTTGTATAAACGAGCAGTTTCTAACTGTATCCGTTCCTGGTAGAACAAACAAAAAAATTTACAAACCACATGTAACTCTAGCTCGAGTCTAAATCCATTTTGCAGTCTAAAATGCACTTTGGAAAACCACTGCACTCCGTGTCTGATTCTTAAGGGAGAATCCTCCCAAGAAAAGTGACTTTTGTATGTGCAGAGTAGTTAATTTTAAAATACCTATTTTAGCTTGATGTCATAATGAATAATATAGCAGTACATCAAGATTTAATCAAGATGCTTTCTTACAAAAACATCATAAGATCTTAGTGAGGGGAAACTGAGCGAGATGAGAAATCTCGACCTTTCCGTTCCTACTGTTGGCAATAAAATGACTAAGGTTTACCCTCACTTTCGGTACAGTACACATTAAAGAAATCAATTTACGAACATGTGCAGTGGTTCAACATGAGAACATGCGCAACAAACTAATATATATTATTTTATAAGATCAATATGTAAACTATAATCACCTGATCGCCAGCATATCGTTCTTGAATTGCCTTCACTTGAGGTTGCAGTGACCTCATTGCTAGTGCAGACTCAACCTATAAGAAAACAACATAATGTGCTATTTTCAGTATTTGATACATAATGAACAGATAAATCACATGCACTGCTTTTAGCAGCAAGTAACGCATCTGCCAAACTTTAGGGCATGTCTAGAAATATCAAGAAGGTTAAATAAATTTCTCTAGCAAGGATCTTCAAAGGACAAATATAATGTGCACATCCTAACAAGTGCCACAGGACTAGATAAACGTAATTGGTACAGAAAGATGATACATTATTCAGAATCGTGTATTAGTGACAATAAACTTGCCAGACTTTAGCAACCAAACTGCCCGTGTAAGGTATGAAAGGAAGACTACTAATGCCTAGTGGACAGAAAGGTGACCAGTTAACTTTACCCCCACATTATTCAACTGCCACCCACCCACAAAAAAGGGTGTAGTATCAGGAGATACGTGCATAATTTGAAGGAAGATAAAACAAACAAGCAACACAATTTTCCAGCAGATTAGTTTTCCAAAAGTAAAAAAGCAGCTGATTGGAAATGTATATTTTTAGTTTTATATCACTTATCGGTAGTAGGTGATGCTTGAATGCTGTAAGATCCAATCTCATTAATTGTCCCTGGCTCAGAGGGCAGAAAATTCTTCTCCCAAGGAAAACCATGTGTTCCACATTTCTCTAACTACAGTTCCAGCATTAAAGTTTTGTCCGTAAATAACAATACAAAGGATGAAGTCATGCATTAATAACTGGATCAAATGATAATTTCCTGCAAGGAATCATCATTTTCTAGGATATCCTTGAAGATATATCCTGTAGATAGAAGGAAAATAATGCCACCATGCCCAGATAAGTAGTCCTAGATTTTTTTAAAAAAAACAATCCTGACCATATAAACATTGCATAGGTATTTACCTGCTTCTTTGTAAGAGGGAATGTAGCTGCCTTGACAAGAACAGTGAGTAGAATAATTGCAAAACCATATGAATACGGAACATGGAGAGCTGATAGACCATCTTTCAGAACCTGTCAATGGAAAAAAGTGCACATCACCTAACTGTGCTGAAGCGCAATATACTTCCTTCTCAAAAGAGAAACGCGACACACACTTTATAAACATATAATAAGATGAGGGAGACTGAGAACAAGAAAAACCATGAGAAGTGTGAACAGTTACATATAATAATGATTCCCAACAGTCCATAATATAGCTAGAGGGGTCACCTATATGATCATGTGGACAAACGTGCACAAACATGGGATGCAAAAACTGTTTCTCTTCATTTTCTTTCTCAACATGTGTGAAAAACACACTCTATGTTTCATTTTATAGGAAGATTAGGATTTGAAGGGCCAAAATACGCAAATGTTTCCTAACAGTTTTAAAGTATATGGATTTTTAGTGTCCAAAAGTTGTATCAAAAGATAGTGTTTCACACATCTTTCAATATGATATTGACAGCAACTGACAGCACATTGTAAAGGGAAATCGACAGTTTAAGTATATACTAAAAGACTTCTAAAACCCTAACATGCCCTGTAAAGTGAAAGGGAGGGAGTAATTTTTCATATATCTAACTTTTTTTTTGAATTGGGAATTACAAAGCGAAGCATGGTATTTCTGTTCTCAAGAGTCAAGAGAAGCATGAATGGATAAACAATAATTGTGCACTTCAAACACACCAATCAGTAACTATCGCAATTGATCGACCATCAATTTATTTTGCATGCAATCACTTCCTTTCCTCAGAAAGAAAATTGATCCTTATCCTTCAGCCCATCTTTCTGCCTAGCAGTGCCATGGAACTTTTTTTTTCTCAATGTGAAATGTCAATGGAACGTTAGCTGTTTAGCAGCTGGGAGAAACAAGTTAGATCATATAAGTCCCTGAAGGTGAAGGCCCTCAAGTACGGCAGCAATTACACACATCAGTATCAACACTGTGTGACTGAAGGAGTGCAGGTCTAAACTGGAGTTATTGAACTAGTAATGGTAATTTGTCTTCATACGAAAACATGTAAACAGCTGTTGGCACAATCACCGGAATAACGAAACCTTCGCTCACGAAAGTTCAGATTAGAAAGATAGGCTATACAGTGAATCAGTGATAAGGCATGGCCGATGTTGTCCTCCTGCTAAGGAATGTGAGCATATTGTTGAGTGGCATCCAGAGCTCTTGGAGAGTTGGTGGTGACCTTGGTGTTTGATCCCATGGCCCTTCAACTCAACCAAATGTCAACACTCTCTAACCCATCCCACTATTTCTTTTTTTTGATAAAAATTACTAATAATAATTGCGCTGCCCCTCCGCGGCCTACTAACTATCTCGGAGCGTGTTCTGAAAGTGTGTCGCTACGCCTAAAAAATAAATTTGTAGAGAGGAAAAAAAGGAAAATGGCTCGATCAGATTCTGCGGTGGACAGGCAGCACAGCAACCTAAGGAAGTAGTGGGTTCCAGCTAGTAGCTAACGTTCCTGCCCTCGCGCGCAACAGCCATTGTCACCATCACCGCACAGCTTGCAAAAAAAAAAAAAAAAAAAAAAAAAAACCCTCCAAAACAGAACACGGAAGCAACCCACGCGCAACCGCGGCATAAACCCCCCTTGTGAGTTGTGACCCAATTGAACCGAGAGACAAGGCGAGCACGGAACCGCCGCCCACGCGAAGACGCGGCGGCGGCCTCGGGCGGGGGCCGGGGAGGAAAAGCGGGCGGGGGGAGGAGCGCACCGCGCACCTTGAGCACGGTCTCCATGGAGTTGGTGATGCCGGAGAGCCAGTCCCCGGAGGCGGCGGCGGCCTCCTTGGCTTCGGCCGCCGCCTCCGGGGCCGCGGAGACGGCGGCGTCGGCGACGGTGTAGAGGAACGCCTCGACGCGGCCGAGCAGGTCGCCGGCGTCGGCGGGGCCGAGCGCGGCGACGGGGCGGAGGCGGCGGGAGCGGAGGCCGAGGCCGAGGCGGGGAGCGGCGGAGGGGGGTGGGGGTGGGGGTGGGGGCCCGCGACGAGGGCGGGGAGAGGGCTAGGGTTTGGGGGCAGGCCAGGAGGTGGAGGTGGAGGTGGGAGGGCGAGGCCATTCGGGGAGGAGGAGGAAGGCGGCGTTGGCGGTGGCCGGAGATTGGGGGAGGCCGCGGCGTAGCGAAGCGAAGCGAAGCGAGTCGAGCAGGAACACACGAGTCCAACTCCAACAGCAAGCAACACCACCGCGGAGTAGCTAGATTTGTAAGAGGAGGGAGCAGTCGAGCAGAGCAGGCGTGGACCGTGGACCGTGGAGGGGTCGAGTGGCGCGGCCTGGTGGGCTATATAACACGCACGTGGGCCGGAGGTTGGAATTGCCCGTTGACGGGTGGGCCTTGTCAGGATTTTTTTTTAAAAAATACACAGTATCCTGATAAGAGAATGCAAAAAATTACACACGTACTAGTCGTTTGAAATGGGCTTTAGCCGGTTGAAACGACGGGGATTACCGCCGGTTCGAATGGTGCAATCTTCTGTATGCACACCTCTTGTTCCTGCGTGAACTCAGATGGCGATAAACAGCGTGCTAAAATTGTAAAATTGAGATCTCGGTGGGATTCACAACTTTATATTTTTAATTTTTTTAAAAAAAAAAACTACTTGGCGGGCGAAAAACTTCATCATATTTAAAATAAGCCTATTGTGCTAGGCCTGCAGCGCGTGTACCGTGTACGTGCGGCCCTGCAGCCGAGAAAGTGATAGTTCGTTCAGTTTTTATCTTGCATCTGCATCCCTCAGGGAAAAAAGGGGAGGACAAAGCAAATGGACACGAGATGAGACAGTATAAACAAGTGCATTGATTGCCACGACACCACCAAAGCGCACGACAAACAAACAAGGAGTGGGTACGTACGTACATACAATTCCGTTTTCCACACGGACAGAAAACCTGATCGATTGCTGCCAGAGCACACTCTGAATTCTGATCGAGCAAGCAGAGCAACAAGATCGGGCAGGGCGTGGGCGTGCAACGTGCAGCAACCACCAGCACCAGCAGCACCAGCACCAGCAGGGTAATCAACTTACTGCTCATGATCCTCAGTTCTGCGCCGGCTGGCCTCCTCCTCCGGCTCCGACGGACGCTGCGGGAGAGTGGAGGCCGCTGGAGAGAGGCGAGACGGCGGCGTTCTCCTCCTCCTCCACCGACGGCAGGCTGGGCTCCCACGTCCTCCTCAGCGTGGCCGTGGCTAACGCCCTGAACCCCGGCGTCGGGGCGGCGGCGGCGGCTGCTGCTGGGCGCTCCCTCCGCTTCTTCTTCTTCTTCTTCTTCTTGCTGCCCCCCTTGTTCCTCGCCTGCTGCTGCTGCTGCTGCTGCCCGTCCTTCCTTCTGCTCTGTTCCGGTTGTTGGCCGCCGCCGCCGCCTTCGCCGTCGTCCTCCGCACTCGGCTCCACGGCGATGCCCTGCTCCACCAGCCTCCTGAATCGGCACTCGTACCACCGGTCCCTGGCCTCGAAGTACCCCCTCGCGCTGCACGCCGGCGTGAAGCTGCCACCACCGCCGCTACCGTCACCCGCAGCCGCTTCACCGTCGTCCCACTCCACCACCGCCGCCGGTGCGCCGCCGCCGCCGCCGCTGCTGTGTCGCCGTCGCTCCTGTTCCTCCTCCTCCTCCGACGCCTCCGTTTCCGTGGAGAGAACCTCCTCGCTCCCCGCCGTGTCGTCGTCGTCATCCTCGTCGGCGGCGGCGGCGCTGCCGTAGCACTGATGATGACCGTCGTCGTCGTCGTCGTGGAGGAGGAAGGCGCCGACGGAGCTCTCGGGGATCCTGTGCTTGAGCTTGTCGACGGTGGACCAGGGGACGAGCAGGAACTTGTGGCCGGGGAAGAGCGGCTCGTCGGGGCGGAGCACGGCGCCGTGCGGGTTGCGGAACACGTCCGGGCGCGCGAGGCAGAGCCCCGGCGGGTGCCTGCTGACGACGGCGCGGGCCGGCACCACGCACGGGTACACCTCCACCACCCCGCTCGACAGCACCACCCGCACCACCGACTCCTTCCTCGCCGCCGCGGCCTCCTTCGACAGGGACGTGCCTCTGCCCGGGTTGGGCTTCTTCTTCTCCTTCGGCTTCAGCTTCGCCCTGTCCTTGCGGGGCGGCTTCTTGGGCACGCCGATGGCGGCACGGAGCGCGCGGCGCACCGACTTGCCGAGCGGCACCGTGGTGCGAGATGGCTGCTGGACTGTGCCGCCGTCATTTGACATGCGGCGCCAACCACTAGCTGGCTTCGGCTACAGATCGATCGACCGGCCGGAGCAGTGTGGAAGAAGAAGAGGAGAGAAAAGAGGGAGGTGGCTCGATGCAGCGGGGGTGGTGTCTTTATACCGGCCTCTCCTCATTTTTTTTTTGTCAGGTTCGTTCCAGCCTCTTGTTAGTTTTCTCTTCTTCTTCTCGTCCGTGTCGCGGCGAGCGCGATCTGCCGGCGGCGGCGCCGCAGATTCGGCCGGGTGGCTGATGCTTTCTCGCGATCATCATCAGCGCCATTCTTGTTTTGGGCCACAAGACCTCGGGAGCATCGTCGTCGACCGCTCATCAGGCACGCGTGGATGGGATCAGAAATAGAGACGCGCGCCCACGCAAGGTGGCGGCCGGAGTCCAGCTAGCAATGGCGTTTTTAATTACTAGTATATACTGCCCCGGAAGGGGAGCAAGGGCATGCCGAAATGCCACGAACTAACAACCCACGGGGGCCTCGACGATCCAGCAGTTCTAGGGGAGGGGGGCCTCCATCTGGCTCTTCGGGTCAAGTTAGCTAGCTAGGGGCCAGTTTATTAGGCAGTTTGTTTGTTTTTACTGAATAATATCCAGCTCACACATCGTTGGTAACGAAAGAATTTATACAAATGAAGCAGTACTTATCGCCTCACACCACGGCTGGATGGGTGTACACAGTCAAAACTGGCTCTAGAGCTCAGCGCGTCTAAACCAGTAAACTGATCCTTAAATAAGGACCGACCGGTTTGGATAGAGGAATTGGGTCGAAAACCTAGTGATTCGGTTCAAAAATACGACAGAGCCCTAAACAATTCATGGGTGCTGAAAAAAAACACACAACTTACTGAATACAGGTACAAGAGGTATAGCCTCGAGAGTTCAGACAAGTACAGGAGGTGATCAACTCAAACTCACACTATAAGGAGCGCAGAACCCCAGCAAATACAAAGAACCACATATTTGTTTAATGGGTGCACCGTGTATGGCTAACCTATTCATAGTAGCACTGATAAATATTTACAGTTTTTGGTTGGTGCAGTATACAGCAGCGATGAAAATTTAGCAAAGTGTGGCACAGTGACGAATACTTCAGCTGCCTGCTCGTACTGTCGATTCAATATAATGCTCTAGTTAGAAAATTGGGGAGGATTGACACACCTCTGTTTCGTTTCTACTTCCCGTGTGTCAGACACTCAAAGACTCAAGGAACACGCCCTAGTACTCTTTGCACAGCCTTCTTTATCCCCTCCTGATCTAGGGAAGTTGTCAAATACACTTCCTGGACCTGCCAAGTAATGAGAAGGAATCATAATTCATCTACTTCTATCTAGTTGGGACTGAGCCAGACAGGGCCAAATACTAGCTAACTAGCATAATGAAACTCCTCCGACAAGAAAACAAATCATGTGCTGTATATGTATATTGGAGAAACCTAACCTGCCTCCCAGCTCGTGCAAGAAGCGTGAACTTGTTATCCTTAGCTGGCACCTGTGTAACGAGATCCAACAAGTTAGTCCAAGTTTGCGACAGGTTCATATGTCATCTCCTGTGAGCTGCAACTACGAAATGGTCAGCATTGACTGGAATCATACGTTGGAAAGCCAAAGCTCCAAATCTTGTGAAACGACACGTTTTTCCAACGCTTGCCGCCCAAACTGTACGTCTGTTATACTGTAAAGAGTAAAGACAATACAATAAATCAGACTATGGATGATACAACTAGTTTGACTATGGTTGTCTGCAGTATATTTGTGTAAGTAAATAACTTGTTATCAAAGTATACAACAATGCTAGAATATCAGATATCAATCATATAAACAAAAACCATACCCATCCTCTTGCAATAGTTCATTACATATACCCTCAAGTCCTGGCAGGAGTTCAACTTCTGATGGAGACATGATACGATCAGGTGATTGATCAGACTCCTATAGGGGAAAAAGGGCATTGAATGAATCCAGTTTTCTTCCACCACAGAATTAAATACACTAAGACTGTAATACAACGTATTCAACAACTAACCAAAGGAATAACTTTGTCCAATGTCTCCAATAGAGGATCTTCTTCCAGTTGTCTGATTGATAAAGATATCCTTGACTTCACCCTGTTTTTTAGTAAATGCAAAGCATGTCTAATTATTTCCCATGCATATCATTCATGACAAAGCAGCCAAACATTTTATTATTCTACAATTAGTAAGGAAAAAAGCTTTCTTAACTGAAAAAAACATGATGCTTTGATGAAACAGATAACTAGCTCATTTCATCATTCTAGTTGCCTTCCCCCCTATGAATTGTATATCTTGCATAACTGAGAGAAAATTAAATTGATAATGCAGACACTTGGCATGCGTGTTCTCCTTAGTTATCACACCATTCAGTACAATGTTGGCAGAGCCAGAATATGCCATAGCAATTGAGCAGCTGTGCAGGTAAGGTTTTAGAAAGCACTTACGTATCGACATTGACCACTTTGACCTTGACAGCATCCCCTTCATTTAGAAAATCATGGACGTCTTGGACAAGATCCCAAGACACCTCAGAGAGGTGTACAAGACCAGTAAGATGGTATAATCCTGTAGAATATTGCTCTTGTAAGATAGTGTTCACTGGATAGTTAGCACAGAAAAGGGCAAAGGTGTTGCCAGTAAGTACCATCCGGAAACCGCAGGTGTACAAATGCACCATAGTGGAACACAGAGCCCACGATTCCGTCATAGATGTCGCCAATCTTGATTTGGGAAGAATATGTTGACCAACTAGCATCCTTCTCGGAGAAGAAAAGCTTCCTTTCGTCCTCGTTTACTTCAGAAACCTAGACGTTCAGGTCGTCAGTAAAATTGGGTCCACAAAACGCTCAAATGTTCAGTTCAGTTCATCCAACTTGCACCACAGTACAACTTATTAGGCAGAAACCATGTTCGTTTGTGTGATACACTGTACATGACAGGCTTTGAAATGAGCCAGTATCCAGGACACCGTACAGAATACTTAGTATGACTTTTGGGCTCAAACTCTTCATTTGCATCCCAGTTAGGTTAAGAAAAAAAAAGCATGACACAACTGCAAATAGCCAGTGCAAATGTGCAATGGAACAGTCAAAGAAAACTTAATCACCTTGACAGAAATGGACGTCCCTACTAGGTCCTTGGTAACATCTTGGATGGGCCTTTTGGGGTCTGCAAGTTGAACTAGGATCAAGCACTACCTCATACTGCAAGTTCAGCAGACGACGTGGCGCGGGTCGCGGGAAGTACCTTTGCACCAGTGCGTGGGGCTGAGGAGAGGGTTGGGCACGAACCCCTGCAGGGAGTTGTACTTGAGGATGAGCCCGCCGCTGTTGGACCTGAGCACCGGCAGCGTGAGGACGGTCCCCTGCTCCTTGTCGACGCGCGCAGCCTCCCAGTCCGCGGCGAACTGCAGGCAGGCAGGCAGGCAGGCAGCGGGGACTCACTTACTTGATCGGCATTCCATCGAGCGGCAGCCGCGCGCTCCGACTCCAAAGAGCAGACAGACTGGAGGAGAGATATTGCTGGCTGGGGGAAGGGAAGGGAAGGGAAGGGAAGGGGGAAACGAGACGCTACGGACCTGGGCTGCGCGCGCCTCGTCAGCCGGTGGAGCGGCGACGAAGGAGTAGGAGTCTCCCTGGCTGGCGGTTCCCTCGGCGGTCGCGGCGGCGGCGGGGAGGAGGAGGGGCGGGCGCTGGCTGAGGTTGAGGCGGGGGGCGTGGAAGGGGGAAGAGACTGACGACGCCGCCGCGGCCGCGGGGGCTCCTCCGGGCGGAAGCGGGGAAGGCCGCGAGGGAGGGCGCGGGCTTGAGGGACGCCGCCAGCATTGCGGGGGCGTGCGTCGCTTCCGTGCCGCCGGCGGCGGTGGTGGGGGGGACCTGGTGGTGGTCCGGCCGTCCGGCCGTCCGGCGGGGGGGGGGGGGGGGGGGGGGGGCGGGGAGAAGCGGAACGAGTGGAGGTGGTGGGAGGAGGGGAAGGGGAGGGGGGGGGGGGGAGCGCGAGGAGAGGAGGGGAGGGAGGATTCGAGTTCGAGCGGGCGGGCTGGGCTTCGCGGCCGGCGATGGATGATGGGCGGATGATTCCACCGGATTTTTGTTCGGTTGTCATCAGCCACTGGCTTGGGACACGTGGCTTGCTGATTTGCTGACACGTGTACCTAACCGTGTGCGAAATTTTTAGTAACTTGAAGGAACGAAAAGCCCTATCCACAAAATTTGGTTGAACTCGGGAAGGTTCGAGACTTGTTTGAGGCAGCACGACAGGTGATGTTTTTGTACTCCCTCCGTCCAAAATATTTGCACCTGCTGATGATTTTTACAGACCACTTTTGATCATTCGTCTTATTAAAAAAAATTGAAAATATAAAAATAATTATGATATACTTAAAAAATATATATATAATGATAAAACATGTCATAGCAAAAATAAATAACATTTTCATGATTTTTTAAATAAGATGAATGGTCAGATGTGAAGCGCAGAAGTCAAAAGACGCAGAAATACCGCTAGGTGACATAACAATAATTCCAACACCACAACCACTTTTACAAAGCTGATCCATCAAAATGCAAATTTCCATGGAGTAAAAGTTACATAACCGACATCTAAATCAAGTTGCTTGTCAATTCTATGTTGAACAATAAAGTCGGCTACTATTTGACCTTTCATCCAACACCACAACCACTTTTACAAAGTTGATCCATCAAAATGCAAATTTTCATGGAGTAAAAGTTACATAACCGACATCTAAATCAAGTTGCTTGTCAATTCTATGTTGAACAATAAAGTCGGCTACTATTTGACCTTTCATCCGATCCAAATCATACTCAACAAGAGCATAAGCCTACTTGCCGACTCTACCACTAAGAATACACTTTTGCAGCATGTATTTAATTATGTTGCTTTGTCATGCAACATCACACGTACTAAACAATAAATAATGTCTTAACTTGGTACAAGCATAACACAAAGATAAACATAGCTTTTCAATAAAGGTGTGCCTCATTTCGGTGTCTAGCAACCTTCTACTCTCATAAGCCACAACATACTCCTTGCCATCGGTTTCTTGAGTCAAAACATCCCCAATCACACTTGGCTTTGCCGCAACGTAAAGTCGGAATGGAACACCACTCTTGGGTGCTTGAAGAACAGGCGGCAACGAAGTCAAATAGCTCTTAATCTCATCAAAAGCCTCTTATTATTTTGCCCCCCAAGTGAATTCAGCTCCACTTTCCAACCAAAGTAAAGAAGTAAAAATGAATCGGAGGAGGCAGTTGTACACGAATCGTTTCTTTTTTTAAGATCAAGTTGTACACGAAATCGTTTAGTTTGGCTAGTGGCTGATGGGTGGTGCTGGTTTGTTCTGATAGAAAAGTATTGTTGGCTGGTTGCCGGTGGCTGGTTTGTTCTGAGAGAAAAGTACTATTGGATGGTGGCTGATAAGCCAGACGAACAGGGCGTTGGTTAGGAGTAGTGGAATTTAAACGAATAAACTAAATCCATATCGATACTGTGAATTTGTCAATTTGTAATCCTACAAATTAGAAATCAATCACCATACAAATGACAAGCACATGTGGACCTACCCTTCGACAGTACTAGGTATCCAAAAAAATTTGATGGTTTTCTTATTAATATGTAACCTTTAGTCTTCTGATTTTTTTTGGGTCACAGAGATTTCGATGTTTCAGATTTTCAATACTAGCCATGCACTGATGTACATATTTGGCAATACTGCTGGTTGCGATAAATTTTCCATGATGCTTCAATCCTATTACCATCATCTGAAATGGATTTAGGCTCAAGGTATAACATATTTAAAAACCAAGGTCTACCATAGTTTGATCTTTAGATGTTATGCTTTTTGCCATGTGTGATGTCACCGTTTAATTCAGATGAAAGATAAAGGTAAATTGAAGTGAAGCTCTTATTTTGGGTGCCTTTCTCAAGTCTGGAAAGGGAATAGTTCACTATTCTCTGCATAGAAGAATATTTAACACGTACTACGAGACAATACCATCATTCTAAATGGTAGAAGAATATTTTTTCTGTTCAGAGTCTAATCCAACAAAACTTTTGTTTTGTTCAAAAGAAAGTCAGCACTGCATACAAATTACCACATGTTTGGAAATAGGTTAATTTGTGTTGATCCAAACCTGTAACTCTTGCACTTTTAGTATCACTAGATGTAGAACTACTCAAGTTAGGCATAGTTAATGTACTGATTTATTATTGGTAAATGAATCATTGCTAGCTTTGTATTGTCTAGTGAAAAATAACACTTACACAACAATGTTTGAGCAGTAAGGATAATGTTAACTGCTCATGACAGTAGGCCATCAAAGGTCAAGCGTTAGGACTCACGATGGGATTCTTGCACTCATGCTCATTCATAGCAGATTTATGGAGC
Source organism: Cenchrus americanus (assembly GCA_947561735.1). Taxonomy (NCBI): domain Eukaryota; kingdom Viridiplantae; phylum Streptophyta; class Magnoliopsida; order Poales; family Poaceae; genus Cenchrus; species Cenchrus americanus. Next base: position 934,141 of record OX387240.1, on the reverse strand, counting down.
CCTAGATCTTTGTTTTATTTGGTAAGTTTTGACCACCAAATTTGCCTGCAGGAATCTGGAACTCTCAGGCAAGGAAATCTGAGTTATGCCAATGTCATCATTTCCAATCGCGATCAGCGTAGCTCTCTGATTTAGTATGCACAAACTTACTGTTGGGGGGTATTTGTCGGTGTTTTAGACCGACAAACCTACCAAGGGGTACCCGAGGTAGTAGATTGTGCGGTGAGTATCGTAATCGGGAGACTGAGAACTCGAAGGTATGCGCAAGGACACGGGACACAAGGTTTATACAGGTTCGGGCTGCCAAGGTGGCGAGCCCTACGTCCTGTTTGGGGATCAAGTATGGCGCCCTGCGCTTGGTGTTGGTCGAGATCAGGTGCTCGGCTAGGTACCCGGCCCTCCTTTATATAGTCCAGGGGGCGGGTTCCTAGTCGGTTACAAGGCAGAAGTCCTAGTAGGATTACATGGTACAAATCCTAGTAGGATTATTGGGGAATTCTAGTAGGAGTCCGTCTTCATCCTTCCTTGCATGGGTACCCGGGGAGTATGCCCGACAAGCCCTGTTGGTGTTTTAGACCGGCAAACCTACCGAGGGGGTACCCGAGGTAGTAGATTGTGCGGTGGGGATCGTGATCGGTTGACTGAGAACTCGAAGGTATGCGCAAGGACACGGGACACAAGATTTATACAGGTTCGGACCGCCAAGGTGGCGAGCCCTACGTCCTGTTTGGGGGATCAAGTATGGCGCCCTGCGCTTGGTGTTGGGTTGTCCCCGGAGGGATTGGGGATGTGCGGCTAGGTACCCGCCCTCCTTTATATAGTCCGGGGGCGGGTTCCTAGTCGGTTACAAGGCAGAGTCCTAGTAGGAGTACACGGAGCGAGTCCTAGTAGGAGTACGGGGGAATTCTACCGGAGTCCGTCTTCTACTATTCTTCCTTCCTTGCATGAGTACCGGGGAGTATGCCCGACAAGCCCCCGAGCACATTGGAGTCGAGAGTAGTAGTTCGAGTAGTCTTGAAGCCTCTTCGAGTAGTTCTTGAGCGTCCTCGAGTACTGCTTGGAGAAGTCTTCAATAGTACTTGAATCGCCGCGAGGCCGGAAGGTGGTCCACTCATCGCTCTTGAAAAAATTTGAATGATGGGTGTAGCATAGCGACCCCGAGCCTTGAAATGATTAGGTAATCAATCCAAGGGTCTTCGGTGTTCGCGAAGCCATCATCCGAGTACTCTTGCGGCGCGTAGCCCCCGAGATAAGAGAGCCGTATGAGCCACGTCGAATAGTGATTGTTGAGGAGCCCCCGAGCTTGAGAGCGAGTGAAGCATGCCGAAGTTATCTTCAAGTAGCCCCCGAGCCGGAGAGATTCCAAGTAGCGCTTGGCGTCGAGCCGTGGAGCTTGAGAAGTAGTCGTGCCGTCAGAGCGGACTTTAGAATGCTACTTAAAAACCGAAGTCGACTTTGTGCCGCGCGGAGCGGACTTTGAGATGCGACTTGAAATCCGAAGTCGACTTTGGAATGCCGCGCGGAGCGGACTTTGATATGCGACTTTAGAAGTCGACTTTGTGCCGCGCGGAGCGGACTTTGAGATGCGACTTCAAAACCGAAGTCGACTTTGTGATGCCGCGTTGAGCGGACTTTGAGTTGCGACTTGAAAACCGAAGTCGACTTTAGGGTGCCGCACATGGCGGACTTTGATATGCGACTTTAGAAGTCGACTTTAGAATGCCGAGCGGAGCGGACTTTGATATGCGACTTTAGAAGTCGACTTTAGTTGCCGCGTAGAGCGGACTTTAGGTGCGACTGCAGTAGTCGACTTTGTGCCACGCGGAGCGGACTTTGAGATGCGACTTCAAAACCGAAGTCGACTTTGTGATGCCGCGTTGAGCGGACTTTGAGTTGCGACTTGAAAACCGAAGTCGACTTTAGGGTGCCGCACATGGCGGACTTTGATATGCGACTTTAGAAGTCGACTTTAGAATGCCGAGCGGAGCGGACTTTGATATGCGACTTTAGAAGTCGACTTTAGTTGCCGCGTAGAGCGGACTTTAGGTGCGACTGCAGTAGTCGACTTTGTGCCACGCGGGGTGGACTTAAGATGCAAAAAACGAAAAGCACTTTCCGGAAAGCCAAAGCGAATAAAAAATCAGAAAAAACGAGTAGTTTTGCCGCCGGAGCGGGCTTAAGGTTGCGACCGGAGTCGGCTTGTGCCACCGGAGTGGGCTTAAGTACCTGAGCCATGGATTTCAGACCCAAGGTACAGTTGCCGCCGGAGCGGGCTTGAGTGCGACCGTTAGCGTCGACTTGTGCCACCGGAGTGGGCTTAAGTACCCGAGCCATGGATTTCAGACCCAAGGTACAGTTGCCGCCGGAGCGGGCTTGAAGGTGCGACCGTTAGCGTCGACTTGTGCCACCGTAGTGGGCTTAAGTACCCGAGCCATGGATTTCAGACCCAAGGTACAGTTGCCGCCGGAGCGGGCTTGTGCCACCGGAGTGGGCTTGAGTACCTGAGCCATGGATTTCAGACCCAAGGTACGGGTGCCACCGTAGTGGACTTGAAGGTGCGACCGGAGTCGACTTGCGTAACTGGGCCATGGATTTCAGACCCAAGGTACGGAGCGCGAGTACTTAGGGCACTTGGACCCATGGTACAGAGCGTGAAGACCACGTGCAGCTAGGTTCCATCGAAGCTTACACACGTAGTATGCCATCGAAGCGGCGAAGATGCGACCGAGTCGACTTTAAGATGCCGCACGGAGCGGACTTTAGAATGCGACTTTAGAAGTCGACTTTAGATTGCCGCGCGTAGCGGACTTTAGAAACTGCCTCCTAGGGATAGCCCCCGAGTTGATGAAGTAGACTCGTGGCGACTTGATTGATATACCCCAAGAGTAGTCGGCGGAGTGTAGCTCCCGTGAAAACCCGCCGAGAAGCATACACAAATGAGTAGTCGGCAAGTTGTCCTACATGATGAGGAGAACAAGCCAAGAAAACAAGAATCATTTAGATAAATGACTTAACCGTTGCTCGCCCGGCGGACTTGTTGATGAAGCCGTGGCGGTCAGCGATGGAGCCACCAGGGTTGTTGCTGAAGTTGACTAGTCAGAGTTGATTCCGGCTAGTTGCTGGGGGCGTGACTGCCGTTCTCGACTAGTTTGGAAAACTAGTCAAGATGAATGGTCAACGCGATGCGACCGAGGAAGATGACGTCGTGGTAGCATGCGGCGCGCTCGAAGTAGAGCCAGTGTTGCCGCGAGGCAAGTAGTCACCACGCACGGCGTGGCTGAAGTAGAGCCAGCGTGGCCGCGAGACGAAGTTGCGGCGCACGGAGTGGTCGACGACGACGAGCGGCGCGACGAGCCGCATGACGAGCCGCGCGACGTGCCGAGGCACCCCGGACGCGCGGCGAAGATGAAGTAGTCGACGACGAGCCCGGGCGAGGCGGAGTAGTTGGGACGAGCGGCGCGCGCGAGCCGCGCGACGTGCCGAGGCACCCCGGACGCGCGGCGGAGACGAAGTAGTCGACGACGACGAGTAGTCGACGACGAGCGGCGCGATAAGCCGCGTGGACGAGCCGCGCGACGTGCCGAGGCACTCGGACGCGCGGCGAAGACAAAGTAGTCGACGACGAGCGGTGCGATAAGCCGCGTGACGAGCCGCGCGACGTGCCGAGGCACCCGGACGCGCGACGAAGGCGAAGTAGTCGACGACAAGTAGTCGACGACGAGCGGCGTGACAAGCCGCGTGACGAGCCGCGCGACATGCCGAGGCACCCGGACGCGCGGCGAAGAAGAAGTAGTCGACGACGAGCCTGGGCGAGGCGGAGTAGTCGACGACGGGCGGCGCGAGGAGCCGCATGATGAGCCGTGCGACGAGCCGCGCGACGAAGACGAAGTAGTCGACGACGACGAGTAGTCGACGACGAGCGGCGCGATAAGCCGCGTGACGAGCCGCGCGACGTGCCGAGGCACCCGGACGCGCGGCAAAGAAGAAGTAGTCGACGACGACGAGCGGCGCGATAAGCCGTGTGACGAGCCGCGCGACGTGCCGAGGCACCCGGACGCGCGGCGAAGACGAAGTAGTCGACGACGACGAGTAGTCGACGACGAGCGGCGCGATAAGCCACGTGACGAGCCGCGCGACGTGTCGAGGCACTCGGAGGCGCGGCGAAGACGAAGTAGTCGACAACGACGAGCGGCGCGATAAGCCGTGTGACGAGCCGCGCGACGTGCCGAGGCACTCGGACGCGCGGCGAAGACGAAGTAGTCGACGACGACGAGTAGTCGACGACGAGCGGCGCGATAAGCCACGTGTCGAGCCGCGCGACGTGCCGAGGCACTCGGATGCGCGGCGAAGACGAAGTAGTCGACGACGACGAGTAGTCGACGACGAGCGGCGCGATAAGCCGCGTGACGAGCCGCGCGACGTGCCGAGGCACCCCGACGCGCGGCGAAGACGAAGTAGTCGACGACGACGAGTAGTCGACGACGAGCGGCGCGACAAGCCGCGTGACGAGCCGCGCGACGTGCCGAGGCACCCGACGCGCGACGAAGGCGAAGTAGTCGACGACAAGTAGTCGACGACGAGCGGCGTGACAAGACGCGTGACGAGCCGCGCGACGTGCCGAGGCACCCCGACGCGCGGCAAAGAAGAAGTAGTCGACGACGAGCCCGGGCGAGGCGGAGTAGTCGACGAGCGGCGCGCGCGAGCCGCGTGACGAGCCGCGCAACGTGCCGAGGCACCCGGACGCGCGGCGTAGGAGAAGTAGTCGACGACGAGACCAGAGTAGTCGACGACGAGCGGCGCGAGGAGCCGCATGATGAGCCGCGCGACGTGCCGAGGCACCCGGACGTGCGACGAAGATGAAGTAGTCGTCGACGAGCCCGGAGTAGTCGACGACGAGCGGCGCGAGGAGCCGCGGACGAGCCGCGCGACGTGCCGAGGCACCCCGGGACGCGCGCGTAGGAGAAGTAGTCGACGACGACGAGTAGTCGACGACGAGCGCGCGATAAGCCGCGTGACGAGCCGCGCGACGGCCGAGGCACCCGGGACGCGCGACGAAGGCGAAGTAGTCGACGACAAGTAGTCGACGACGAGCGGCGTGACAAGCCGCGTGACGAGCCGCGCGACGTGCCGAGGCACCCCGACGCGCGGCGTAGGAGAAGTAGTCGACGACGACGAGCTCGCGCGAGGCGGAGTAGTCGACGACGAGCGGCGCGAGGAGCCGCGTGACGAGCCGCGCGACGTGCCGAGGCACCCCGGACGCGCGGCGTAGGAGAAGTAGTCGACGACGATGAGCCTGCGCGAGGCGGAGTAGTCGACGACGAGCGGCGCGAGGAGCCGCATGATGAGCCGCGCGACGTGCCGAGGCGCCCGGATGCGCGGCGTAGGAAAATTGATTCCGCTTTGACAAGAGCAAGGCAACTTGCTTCAATGGATCTCGGCGAGTCGACGAGTAGATTGATCTTGCTGACGAGGGTCCTTCGAATTCGCCCGGTGGTGATGATCACCCCTACCTGGCGCGCCAGCTGTCGGTGTTTTAGACCGGCAAACCTACCGAGGGGGTACCCGAGGTAGTAGATTGTGCGGTGGGGATCGTGATCGGTTGACCGAGAACTCGAAGGTATGCGCAAGGACACGGGACACAAGATTTATACGAGTTCGGACCGCCAAGGTGGCGAGCCCTACGTCCCGTTTGGGGGATCAAGTATGGCGCCCGCGCTTGGTGTTGGGTTGTCCCCGGGAGGGATTGGGGATGTGCGGCTAGGTACCCGCCCTCCTTTATATAGTCCAGGGGGCGGGTTCCTAGTCGGTTACAAGGCAGGAGTCCTAGTAGGAGTACACAGAGCGAGTCCTAGTAGGAGTACAGGGGAATTCTACCAGGAGTCCGTCTTCTACTATTCTTCCTTCCTTGCATGAGTACCCGGGGAGTATGACCGACAAGCCCCCGAGCACATTGTAGTCGAGTGTAGTAGTTCGAGTGGTCTTGAAGCCTCTGCGAGTAGTTCTTTAGCGCCCTCGAGTACTGCTTGAAGAAGTCTTCAATAGTACTTGAACTGTCGCGAGGCTGGAAGGTGGTCCAGCTCATCAGTCTTGAAGTCGAGATTATATGGAAGTGCGATTGCAAAATTGCACTCCATATGGAGTAGCTCCCGAGCCTTAGGTTGAGTCGCAGACTCTAGCTGAGGGTCAATCTTGATTCCGAATCTTCCGTCTTGAAAAATTTGAATGATGGGTGTAGCATAGCAGCCTCCGAGCCTTGAAATGATTAGGTAATCAATCCAAGGGTCTTCAGTGTTCGCGAAAGCCATCATCCGAATACTCTTGCAGCGTGTAACCCTCGAGATAAGAGAGCTGTATGAGCCACGTCGAGTAGTTATTGGTGCGGAGCCCCCGAGCTTGAGAGCGAGCGAAGCATGCTGAAGTTATCCTCGAGTAGTATGTTGAGTGCAGCCCCCGAGCTGGAGAGATTCCGAATAGTAGTTTGGCATCGAGCCATGGAGCTTAAGAAGTAGTCGTGCCGTCAGAGCAGACTTTAGCTGCGACCAAAGTTGACTTTAGATGCCGGCAGTGCGGACTTTAGAATGCGACTTAAAAACCGAAGTCGACTTTGTGCCGCGCGGAGCGGACTTTGAGATGCGACTTGAAAACCGAAGTCGACTTTGTGCCGCGCGGAGCGGACTTTGAGATGCGACTTAAAAACCGAAGTCGACTTTAGTTGCCAGACGGACTTTGATATGTGACTTTAGAAGTCGACAGCTGGCGCGCCAGGTAGGGGACACAAGGTTTATACAGGTTCGTGCTGCCAAGGTGGCAAGCCCTACGTCCTGTTTGGGGATCAAGTATGGCGCCCTGCGCTTGGTGTTGGTCGAGATCAGGTGCTCGGCTAGGTACCCGACCCTCCTTTATATAGTCCAGGGGGCGGGTTCTTAGTCGGTTACAAGGCAAGAGTCCTAGTAGGATTACACGGTACAAATCCTAGTAGGATTACAGGGGAATTCTAGTAGGAGTCCGTCTTCATCCTTCCTTGCATGGGTACCCGGGGAGTATGCCCGACAAGCCCCCGAGCACATTGTAGTCGAGTGTAGTAGTTCGAGTAGTCTTGAAGCCTCTACGAGTAGTTCTTTAGCGCACTCGAGTACTGCTTGGAGAAGTCTTCAATAGTACTTGAACTGTCGCGAGGCTGGAAGGTGGTCCAGCTCATCAGTCTTGAAGTCGAGATTATATGGAAGTGCGATTGCAAAATCGCACTCCATATGGAGTAGCCCCCGAGCCTTAGGTTGAGTCGCAGACTCTAGCTAAGGGTCAGTCTTGATTCCGAATCTTCCGTCTTGAAAAAATTGAATTATGGGTGTAGCATAGCAGACCCCGAGCCTTGAAATGATTAGGTAATCAATCCAAGAGTCTTCAGTGTTCGCGAAAGCCATCATCCGAATACTCTTGCAGCGTGTAACCCCCGAGATAAGAGAGCCGTATGAGCCACGTCGAGTAGTTATTGGTGCGGAGCCCCGAGCTTGAGAGCGAGCGAAGCATGCTGAAGTTATCCTCGAGTAGTATGTTGAGTGCAGCCCCCGAGCTGGAGAGATTCCGAATAGTAGTTGGCATCGAGCCATGGAGCTTGAGAAGTAGCCGTGCCGTCAGAGCAGACTTTAGGTGCGACCAAAGTCGACTTTAGATGCCGGCAGTGCGGACTTTAGAATGCGACTTAAAAACCGAAGTCGACTTTGTGCCGCGCGGAGCAGACTTTGAGATGCGACTTGAAACCGAAGTCGACTTTGTGCCGCGCGGAGCGGACTTTGAGATGCGACTTAAAAACCGAAGTCGACTTTAGTTGCCGCACAGACGGACTTTGATATGCGACTTTAGAAGTCGACAGCTGGCGCGCTAGGTAGGGACACAAGGTTTATACAGGTTCGTGCTGCCAAGGTGGCAAGCCCTACGTCCTGTTTGGGGATCAAGTATGGCGCCCTGCGCTTGGTGTTGGTCGAGATCAGGTGCCCGGCTAGGTACCCGACCCTCCTTTATATAGTCCAGGGGGCGAGTTCTTAGTCGGTTACAAGGCAGGAGTCCTAGTACACGGTACAAGTCTTAGTAGGATTATAGGGGAATTCTAGTATGAGTCCGTCTTCATCCTTCCTTGCATGGGTACCTGGGGAGTATGCCCGACAGTATCCGAGGACTCGGATGAGATCCTCGAACACAGGAGTACAAGAATACAGAGTACCCGAACGTTCAAGTCTGGAACACAATTCAGGAAAGAAGAGACAAAGAATCTCCTAAAGACTGCTCACGCCTCAAAAGTTGTGAATCCCTTTACACGTGCCCTCGCGCCCCTTTTATAGGGAGACGAAGGGACTTTTACATTCCGAAAATACCCTCAAATCTAAGGAATATTCCTAGTGTGAACATGTACATGAATGTCTTTTACATCCCGTGATTTGCGGGGCTGATTTCATACATTTACAAGGCTGCCACTAGTTCACACGCTAAACCCGGACTTTTTGAAGTTACGTCTTTGACTTGGCTTTCCTCAGATTCTCGAATCCTTCACCCATAACTCTCGAATTTCGGGGGCCTCGACACAAGATTTCGCAAGTTCCTGATTCCAGAGCTTCGCAGGTTCAAGATTCCAGATCTTCGCATGTTCATGATTCCAGATCTTCGTAGATTCACGACTTCAGATCTTCTCCTCGCATTCCTGAATCCTTCACCCATAACTCCCGAATTTCGGGGGTCTGGACACACGATTTCGCAAGTTCCTGATTCCAGAGCTTCGCAGGTTCAAGATTCCAGATCTTCGCAGATTCGGTCGCCCTGCAACGGACAGTAGATTCACGCGAAATAGCCAGATTCAGCTGCTATTTTCGCATATTATTTGAAAACTTATTTCATTAAATCTGGCAAACCCGACGTTTCGAGGGTGTAAGGTTTTTCCGAAATTCCCCAACACTTACATTTTCTCAAAACAGAATCATTATGTATCTGTGTCAAATTGTACCTTGTAGTAGGGTGATTTAATATTAATAATTTGATTCCATATTAATTATTGTTATGTTGAATAATGTGTATTGCAATACAAATATTTTGTTGCCGTAGCAAACTAGCAACGCATGTGCACGGTCCTAGTAAGTCGGTAAAAAGGTTGTGAGAGAAAAATATTATGTAGGAAGTTGCAAGATAGATTGATTGTGAGAGGAAAGTACAGTACAATAAGCTATGACAAGACCTTCCGAACACTTTGGTACGAACGATGAACAGTGGAATTTTTAATGAATAAACTAAATCGAGACTGTAAATTTGCCGTCCTGCTTATGAGAAATCAATCACCATACAAATGACAAGCACATGCTTCTACAATAGAATCATTAAAAAAATGTAGAAATCGTAATCAAGATCAGAGAGTGTATATATATATATATATATATATATATATATATATATAGACACACACTAATGGTCCACTACTCTTTAGTATAATCTTTTCTTCCACCAGGTACGCAGGCAGGACAGGCAATCTCCTTTTTTCTCCCATGTCAATTTCTCAAGAAATGCATACAGCAAGCTGACGATGATGATCAGGCGGAGGAGCTCCACTGGCTGGCCCTCTCGAACCCGTTCTTGCCGTAGTAGTAGTCCTCCATGGCCTGCTGGATCTCGGCGCGGGAGTTCATGACGAAGGGCCCGTGCTGCACCACCGGCTCGCCCAGCGGCTGCCCGGCGACGAGCGCGAACCGCAGGGGCGCGGCGGACCTGTTCCACACGCTGACCCCGTCGCCGGGGCCCAGGACGACGCAGTGGTGCGCGGGCACGGGCGGCGCCGACTCCTCCCGGCCGAAGACGCCCTCGCCGTCGATGATGTAGGCGAAGGCGTTCCAGCCCTCCGGGACGGGCTGGTGGAGCCGGGAGCCCGGGCGCATGGTGAAGTCCATGTACATGGTCGGGGTGCGCGTGTAGACCGGGGACCGCACGCCGAAGGCCTCGCCGGCGATGATCCGGACCTCGACGCCGTCCTTCTCGGCGCGGCTGATGTCCTCGCTGCAAAGCTCCTGGTACCGGGGCTCGATCATCTTGTCCTTGGAGGAGAGGTTGATCCACAGCTGCAGGCCCTTGTGCACGCCGTCCCCCGCCGGCATCTCCGAGTGCACGATGCCGCGGCCGGCAGTCATCCACTGAAGGAAGCAAGGAAGGAAGGAAGGGATTTCATGTCAGAGAGCAATTTCAGAGACCAATCAGAGAGTGATGAATCATGGCGGCAGCAGCAATTAGAGAGATGAGGTTGACCTGGACATCCCCTGCCCTGATGGTGCCCTTGTGGCCTGCAAAGTCCTGGTGGGTGAAGGCCCCCTGCAACTCCAGCAGTAAGGGGACATTTGAGCGAACGAACAGGTAGTAAACAGCAAGGGCTTTGATTCGGGTGAGCAGAGGGCGGGCACGCCGCCGCCGCACGCACCTCGAGCATGTAGGTGACGGTCTCGAACCCTCTGTGGGGATGGTCGGGGAACCCGGCGGGCTTGGAGACAGAGAACTCGTCGAGCATGAGGAAGGGGTCGAGGTTCCTGAGCTCATGCCTGCAAAGTGGGGGAAGTCAACGCCAAGATCAGCAGCAGCTGAGATCGGGGGCTGCGTGATAGATGATTAACGGGGAAAGGAAATCGGGGGATCCCGGCCGGACGGAAGCACAGTACCTGCCGATGCTCCGGCGGACGGTGGCGCCCTGCCCCTCGGGCTGCGACTCGGCGAGGAGCTTCTTGACGACGGCCCTGGGCTTCTCGAACGGCACGGCGGAGGAGGAGGAGGAGGACGACGACGACATGACTCGCGCTGGGGGGAACAAGACGGTCGGGATGATCAAGGAGGAGAAGGAGAAGAAGAGGAAGAAGCAGAGTAGCAGAAGAATCAGGAGCTTGGTGGTGGTACTTGTCGGGCGGTGGTGCTTGTCGGGCGGTGGTGCGACGGGGAGGTGGAGGCGGCGGCGGTGGCCGATCCTGGCGACGGCGGAGGTATAAATAGGGTAGGAGGAGGCCAGGTGCTGCCTCAGCCTCATCATCGTCGTCGTCATCTCGTCGTGTGTGGGCTTGAGGTGAGAGCGCAGTTTGACCACCATCCATGGCTTCCGCTGCGGCGCGGAATATAAGAGAAAATAATTAAGAAGCAATCGGGGTTGACCGGCGGCGAGCGTGCCCGCCTGAGCCTGAGACCCGCGGTCGGATCGGATGGATCTTTTCTTTGCGTTGCGACCGACCGACGTGTGGTGTGCCCACGCCGTGCTTGCGCAGCCTCGGCGTCACGCCAGCGCCGGCGTCACGCTGCCGTCAGCGTGATGCAATCCTTACGAATCGCCATCACGTCACCACGTGACCATCGCCGGACGACCGTGCTGATCGATGCCGCCGCGCTTGACGATTCGCAACTTGCAAGAGGCGAGCATTCAAGCCGGAGCGATGTGCGAGGTTGAGGCACGCCTCGGCGAGCTCTCGACAGACGCGACCACAGGTGCGTCCGCTCCCGGCCTAGCACGCTCTCCCCACCCGCTCGTCTGAATGTGACACTGCACCTGTTCTTGCATACCTGTGAGATACAAAGTTCATGGCTGTAGCAATTAGTAGGACCCTTTGCCTGTGTGCCTCCTTGCCTTGGCTTTATATGGATAGCATGGATATGCCTGTGTTCCATGCTAGTAGATGGTTACTGCATACAAGTTCATGAAGTTAATTACCGTTGAATCAATTAAAATAGCATCCTATGTAATAATTGCAGGTTTCCCAACTTCTTTGCCTGAGCTTAGATTCTGATGTGACAAATTAAAATCTTACTCCTTTCTGGCTGCCATACCATGAATTTTTAGGATATTGACAATATATTGTAATGCAAGGTAGAGTAGTAAGGTGTTGAATGACAAGGCATGAGAAAGAGGATGCTCTTCACTCTTCCATCATGGGCTTCTTTTGACAAATAATATGTCATCTTCCGTTCCTCTCTGCGACAACGAGTGTTGCATATGAGGCATAAATGGAAATAATGGAGAAGCAACAAGAAGCAAGAACAATATTCGCATAGAAAAAACTTACTTGATGGAACATATATAAGGCCATTGGAACATTGGTTATGATGAGAAGAATAACAGAAAGTTGCAACCTTGAAAGGCATCTTATCCCATGTAGATTTTTGCCCTTGAATTGTGACATTGCAGCTAAGCAGTATCCAGAGAACATCAATGCTACAGGTAGCACTGGAAGAACAAATCTGCAGTATTCAATCAATTTGTATCATATCATGTATGCTGTAAACCCCTAATACCCAAGCAATTAGACCTGAAATCCTCCATTCCCGAGACTTCACAATTCCATGCATTGCAAATGGTAAAAATGTCCAAATCATAGATGGAAACCCCTGTGTAAGTACCAGTGGAAGACATGTGTTCCATAGTAGCCTCCTCCTGAAGAGAAGAGGTTGAATTTCAAAAAATTAAGTGGCACTATGACCTGGGAACCATACATCCACCAATCAAGGATTGTTGTTACTGCAAGGACAATGGCCCTGCAGAAAGATTAAACTAATAGTTTACATCAAATAGTCATTGGTAGGAAAAGAGGAAAAATGGCATCAGACAGATGTTTTAGCAACATGTGTCCCACAATGGGAAAAAAGAAAAAAGAACAGAATGTAACGGCATTGTGTGTATGTCAGCATTGTGTGTATGTCCAGTGCACAAAATGAAGAAACAATAAAGATAAGACACAGCATAGAGAAATTCACGAATCCTAAACAACGAAAGATTGAAAGTTCAACATGAAAACTTACCCTACTGGAATGACCTCAACAAAGACAAAATAACATTTGAACTTCATCTGAATAAAATCCAAAAGACCAACATAAAGCCATGTTACAGCACTTGTTGGCCGAATGGCGCAGGATAAGGCTGCTATCAGAAGAGCCAATTTTCTTGATGGGGGACTTTGTTTACTAGCAGCCTGATGCTTTGAAACAACTGATGTTCCCTTGGAAGACTCAATTGCAGTAAACCAATAATAGAGTCCAGCCACAGTCAAAACAGTCTCCAAGCTGTTTGATAGAGTCCGTGTGATGCAGAAAAACATGAACCAGTTAACCAACTGGGAGAATAACTGCAAACTGTTTGTTAAGGCCAACATCCAATATGTCACCGCAGTTATATAATTATGAATTTAAGGATACTGTCCACTGGACAACCTGAAAATCAAAAATACGTTTGGAAAGTTCATACAAGTACAGATCTCCAAAAGCTGCAAAGACAGATTGCAGGAGACGTGGATCCATCACCTACATGAAAACAAATAAACATATAAGGAAATGCTCCCTCTCCAAAAATGTAAAGAATGAAGCTAAAGGGGGGATGTAAGGACGAATGTCCAGAGTTATGATAGGCATGGTTCCCATGACAGTTTTTCTGTTCATATTAAGTTTGCAACTTAGTATTTTAGAAATGAGATTAAATCACGAGTCTGGATGTTTCTGAAGCTGGTATCACAAAACCAGCATGATGATTCAAACACAGCTCCAAGTAATCTGTCAGCTAGGAACTCCTGACTCTTTTTTTTTCTTTTCAAAAAGTGATGACCTATCGATAGTGATTAGAGAAGTTATGTTCCCAGCAGTACTCTAATGTAACCTACCACTCGAAAATACAGGTGGGCATGCTCCCTGGCAATTCTAGCTCCAGGAGCTCGTGGCTAGAACCACCATCCCGCGCGCAATTGATATTCTGCTAGACTCATCAGGATCTGGTTAAGCTATTACCATAAACCACGGAGTATCCAGGCGGAGTGGCGCCAGAATCTTGTAGAGAGCAGCGAATATCAACGGGTGGAGGTAAACTTCGCAGGCCCCGCTGCCACTCCCCTGCAACCAATCGCGAGAGAACCAAATGCATTAGCACTTTGGCATCAAATTTTCCACGAAAGACCATGTCCTATTCGCACCGCATTCCCTCGAGTCGAGCGGCAAGCGGATCCGCGATTCCGCGCGCGCTCTGACAAAAAAAAAAAGAAAACCCGCGAAACAATGAGCAGCGGCGAAGGAAAGGCGAGGTTACCCGAAGGCGACGCGGTGGGCAGGCACTGCCAGTGCTCGTCGGGGTTGAAGCAGGTGCGCACCACCAGCCGCGCGTTCCGCGTTGGCCGCGCGGAACGCCAGCGCCAGCGCCAGCACCCTCCGATCCGACCCCAGCGCCGGCCACGTCCGGATCCGCCTCGCCTTCTCCGGCGAAGGAGGCGGATCGGGGTACCCGGCAGCAGCGCGAGATCGCCTGCGTTGGCTCATCGCGCGCGCTCCCCTGTACCCGTTTCTCTCTCGCTGCCGGCGGCGGCTGCTGCTGTGGGCCGAGGCAGGCAGAGAGCAGAGCAGAGGTGTGGACCCCCGCAGCGGTTTTTTTTTTTTTTTTTTTTTTGCTTTTGCGTTCCCTTCAGGAGGGAGGAGGCCTTTACCGCACACACACACAAGTCTGTCTGAGGCCCACAAACACTACCGCGCGGCCCATTTATATTTTGACAAAAAGCCCAGCCCATTTCCCAGCACGGGGCGCCTCCGCCTCCAACCCTAGCGGAGCAACGAAGGAATGGTAAGTACGCGCCGCCGCCGCCGCCGCCGCCGATCCCCCCCTTCCCCGTCGCCGCTTCTCCACCCGCTAACGCCTCGCTGCTGCTGCTGCTGTTGTGGCTCGCAGGGGAAGGGTACGGGCAGCCGCTTCTCCACCCGCTAACGCCTCGCTGCTGCTGCTGTGGCTCGCAGGGGAAGGGTACGGGCAGCTCCGGCAAGCGCCGGAACAAGACGCACACGCTCTGCGTCCGGTGCGGCCGCAGGAGCTTCCACCTCCAGAAGAGCACCTGCTGCTCATGCGGCTACCCCGCCGCAAGCATCCGCAAGTGTAAGATCTGCAACCACACTCTCTCTCTCTCTCTCTCTCTCTCTCTCTCTCTCTCTCTCTCTCTCTCTCTCTCTCTCTCTCTTCCTCTGCTTTCCCCGCTGCTAGATATGCGTAGGTCTAGCGTGTCTCTGCGCGACATGAGTGATTTGCAGAATACTTCATGTAGATGATTGTTCCCTGGTTTTCATGTCTTCAAACCCAAAGAATACTTCCTATGTCCACTCTCTTACTCCCCGCATTTACTACATGATGAGTCTTGTAGCCCTGCTTGGTATGTATCTCTACTGTTAAATGAGTTTGCAATTTGTATCTCTACAACGGAGCCTCGCTTTGAGGAGGAATGCCGAATGCTCTGTGGTCTCATGAGAGGAGGATGACGTGACCAGCACCATCACCATGATATATACAGGCCAGCAGCAGCTGCTGTGTGGCAGCAGCACTGGGTCCTGTCCCGAGCCCCCCCCAAAAAAAAAGTCAGCCCCACCCTCACCGACTCGTTTTCCCGGTCTCTCTCTCTCTCTCTCTCTCTCTCTCTCTCTCTCTCTGCTTGCAAATAATCAAACCAAACCCACCACCACCGTCACGCCCGTACCTCCGTCGCACCGGCACACCGACCGCTTGAATCCTCACACCGCTGGCTGTGGCTGAGCACTCCTCCGTCCTCCCCTCATTTCAGCACAACCGGGAGCAGCACTACAGAATGCATCTCCAATTCTCCGTAGTTCCGCCGTGACCCCAACCAACATGTTTCGTTTTCCATGCACGGCGTGGACAGCAACACCCACAGCCAGCCGCATGGCTGGCGTTCCAGTCTACAAACATCCACCACAGCAACCTAAACCACCATCCACCATTACCCAAAGTCTCACCCAGCACGTACTTACAGTAATAAACGAAAACATTTAGGTGCAGCGTCAGATTTTTCCAAGAGTTGGCTGGCATTCCGACGACTTGTTGCTCAGATCGGATCGGTTATCCTCCGTCATGTGACCTCCACAAACATGCCATGCCATGCCATGCCATGCCATACTCTCTCTGACAGTCTGACTAGTAGAGAGCCCCAGACTGCTACTACATTGCAAAAAATACTAGATGTTCAAAAAAAAATACTAGTAGTATACTGCAGGTCAGCACCACACGCAGATCCGATCCAATCCAAGCCCAACCCATCACGCAACAAAAACATGGTCACCCACCAAATCACACCAACACAAGTAGCATCCCCACAAACACACAGCTAATAAAGAGTTCCAAGTCGCTCGCGCATCATACATACCATCGGCAACAAACAATCTACCACCGACCAACAACAATGTACAAGACAGAATATGCACGATGCTCTCTTCCCTTAATAAATCCCTTCCCTTGTACACTAACTACTTTACCGCATGATTTTCAAAAAAAAAAACTACTTTACCGCATGAGATCTGCTCTGCTCTGCTCTACACCGCACCCCAAAATGCCTGATGATGAATGAGTTCACTACCCTCACCAGCGCCATCCCCCTTTTCTGCTAACCACGGATGCTAGCTGCTGCTGCTGTGCTCAAGGGGTCCGGTCAGGTATCACCACTACTCCGAATCATGACCTACAACACAACATTACACCACCACTAACCCACAGATGGGTACTACTCCCTCCGGTTCCTTATTAGAAGTCGTTTTGGACAAGGTTTGAGTCAAACATTGGGAATATAAATCATGAATAACTTTTAAGTAGTTGAGTTTGAAAATGTGAAAATCATATAAATAGATTTGTCTTGAAAATTACTTTCATAAGAATATACATGTATAACTTTTCAATAAAGATTATTATAGAAAAGAGAAGTCAAAGTTGTGCTTTGGTGACCGTGTCGCTGTCCTAAACGACTTCTAATATGGAACCGGAGGGAGTACTCATCGTCGTCAGATAAACACACCACTGGCACTTCTCCTCCGCTCGCGCCTCCCTGGGGAAACGTGCTGCCGGCACCCCAGATACCCTGCTGGCCAGTCCTGCCCCCCGCCGGCTGCGAGGTCTGTCCAGGAGCAGGCTGAGTAGCAACTGCCACTGGGATAGTAGTTCCACCATGCCACCCCCCTGCAGCGTTCGCCGGCTGCGAGGTCTGTCCAGGAGCAGGCTGACTAGCAACTGCCGCATTTACTACTCCTCAAAGCGAAGCCCGGCCAACGAGCCACCGCCCTCCTGCTCGTCAATAAATCTCTGGCAAGAACCGTCGCCGCTAGCGCCTCCTACAGGAGATCCCTCTCCGGCGGAATCCACGACTAGCAGGTCTTCATGCGCTTCTTTCCTTCGATGCAGTTTCGGTGTGGAGCTAGTTTGCTTGTACTTCTGCCTAAATAAAAGTAACACGCTTGCGTGTATGTTCAATATAATTTGATGCTGCAACAGTAGTAGTTATCCGTATATGCATGCATTACTTGATTCATGCCATTCTTATGCAGCAGGCATCATACAGACTTGATCTCATGTACCGGTTACTTCAACTGCTAGTTGCTAGGAGTACTTGTTAATTAGTACCCTGATCTCTTATCTATACACCCAACAAAAGTTAAACATGTTCATTTAGAAGTATATCTTAGCAAAACTCTGAGATAACGTTGGGACCATTTATTTTATCATATATGTACATAATGCTGCAGTGAGAGAGAAAATGATAGCATTTGATTATGGAGATGGCATGCTCATGATGATGGGCATGCATGCATTCCTGCAGCCTAGTAAAGCTTAATGTAGTGTCCAGCCGTCCAGGTGAATTTGGATGTCTATTTCTTCCAATCAACTTACTCCTTGAGCATTATTATGCTAATTGATTCAGATATTGCTGCAATTGCATGGTAGACCTCTTTATATATGCATATTAGACATTTTTGACAGATATTGCTGTTTTGTGGCTTTGCTTGCATTTAGACATTTCTTTTGAAAAGGTACACAGGTTTTGATCAGATCAATTTTGACAACTTTGTGTCCCTTATTACTCTTTTGTGTTTATTTACCTGAAAGTTGCTTTCCGCTGTTTAAATACCCTGTGTTATACCTGACTATGTTCCACTCATCTGTTGTAAGAAATATAAGTACCATTGATAATTAAAGTCAGATACTCAAGTCTATATCACAGTTGCCACTCTTTTAATTTAACAATATGTGTTGAGCTCAGCATCTAACAAGTATAGAATGATTATATACCTCTTCCCCAAAAAGCATATTTGATCTGAACATGCAGACAGTTTGCTTTCCCTGGTAACTATTCATACTTTGACTACTAAATAGTATGCCTCTAACTAATTATGTATTGTATGCACTGTCCTGTCATCTATCAATATAGTATATTAGTATGCCTTGGTTATTTCTGAATTAGGTACTAGTTAAAATATCTTTAATTTACTGAATCATCTGCATTTGAATGACATGAATTACTTGGCTTAAGATAAACTAAAATATCCTTAATTTACTGAATGCATTATGCCTTGCGACATGTTTTAGTTAAATGCCAAGAATTCATATTGTTTCTTATGCAAGTTTAGCTGTGGGTTTCTGAGATGGTCTATATTTATCAATCTGATAATTGGCAGGTAGTTTACAAATTACAACTCCTACTCGCCCTCTCCTTGAGAGGCTCTGAGTTCTAGGTATAAACTACTGCCTAATCTCTAATCCCTGCCGAGGGCAGAGTTATATAGTCTTAAGACTAGTACCTGATATCTAACAACCCAATTTATCTTTGACAAAAGAATCCTAACTAACTTGTGCTTCCAGCCGGCTGGGCCTTCTTGCCCTTGCGCTGGAATTGCTTTCCAAAGAAAGTGTCCATAACAGTTTCGTTCTTTTCCTGCCCGGAAACACAAAGCTGCTAATCACGTAGCATATATATGCATGCCACCTGGCTTGTTTATCCTCTCAGGATAATGAAAAATGATCCTAACTATTGTTTTATTGTTTATTTTTCATAACCAGTGTATGTAGACTGAAAGATGGTGATTCGGTTGTCTTAATCTCTTGGATAATGGGGTGCACAGAAGGTGTGGTGAGATGTTATAATTTATTATATAGCAAATATTGCTAGATCCTAGTTGGTATTTGATTTAAACTTTGCATGAATTGTAATATATGTGGATGTATGGACCAAGGAATATATGTGGATTTATAACTGTCCAATATTAAACTCGGACCATTGAGTACACGTGGATGGCAAAAAGAAAAATAGCTTCATTATTATCTTGTTAGCTTATGGAGTTCCAGAAAGAAAAATAGCTTTATTATTAAAAAAACCCCGGAGTGCCTCTGTCCATGGCTTCCAAACAGCCGGAGGTGGAGGGAGCTTTTCCTCCCCCCGCGTGGGGAGGATTGTTATGTGCAGGGAAATCAGGGGTGGGGATGCCCAGCTCTGGGTTGGGTGGCCCTGTGCTCCCAAAGGCGCCCGAATGTGTAATGAACTTCACAGAAGTTGTGTTCAACTAATTTAAGAAATGCAGGAACACATTGTCTATATATTGAGTAGTTCATTTGTCCTTTACCCATGTCCCTCGGAATCTAAAGTAATTTATTCTCTCGTGTTATAAAGATCCTTTTTTTCATGGTACTATAAATTTTTGTGCTCATTTAAAAAAAAGGAAAAGAATGTACTCACTGTTTTTTTATTGTATGTAGACACACAGATTCCTTACAAGACTCAGTTACAAATTTATGCTCAGAAGTGAGGCAAGCATCTGCCTTCATATCGTACCATTTATGAAGGTTCTCTTCATGCAGCTCTATTCAAGTCAGAAGTAACCATAGATGGGCAAACATTTGAGAGCCCATAACTCTGTCGCACAATAAAAGAAGCTGGAACTGCTGCTGCCAAAGTTGCTCTGATGTCCTTACCTAAAGAAATAAGCCCACCACAGCAATCGCTGGTCAGTACATTTATTTTCATTTTCACTAATGGAGCATTAAGTTAGCACCACCTCACATATACCCTTCAACATTTATGTTTTCTGTCAGTTAACATTTAGTAAACCAACTTCAATTTCAATTGTCACCTTCATTTGGGTCCATTGACATCTTGGCCTATATCGAAGCAACTTCTTATATAGTAGCACATTTTAATATGTAATGTTCTATTAATATATTTGATTTAGGTGTGCAATTGTATTAAATGCATGCCATTTTGTATCTGTTGGCAAATAGTGTGAAATTAAGTCTCTTGCTAGATCCTTTTAGAAAAAACGTCTCTTGCTAGTTCTTAAGGTTACAGTCCAGGTGAAGCTATTACTGTATTAGTTGTGTTAAAGCCTGAAGAAGTTGCTTCCATTTCATTTCTGCTTGCTTAGGAAATGTCCGTCTTGCTACTATTATATTATTTCTATTGTTTATGGATTGTCGTTCTTGTTGGGCTTCATCTCTAGCCAAACCTTGCTTAGGACTAAGCCCTTTGTTACAGTTCTATACTTCTATTATATTGAAACCACGATCCAACTGTGCAGATACTAGGGCTTATGAACAGTGTTAGAAATTCCATAACCAATTCTAAAACTGTGATCCATTTACCATATCAACTACCTAGCATATATCATTGATTCATTGTGCATAATGTTTGTCTGCTTCTTAAACTTCTACTTGCATCTGTGACTGCCTATTCCGAAGGATATTATCATTCCTGAACTTGGATTCTAATATCCCAAACACACATTCAGCCAAAAAATATTATTACAAGGTATCTGCTAAACTGTAGTTGTATCAACTTAAATGAATCATTCTACCTTTTACAGGTCCCATCAGTATCTTATAAGAATCTTCTACAAGAACTGGCTCATAAACAACGATTTCCCTTTCCTGTCTACGCTACAACTTCAGATGTCTCAAATCATTCTGCTGCCTTCATATCAACTGTCGAAATTCAAGGTACAACTTTTCAGGGAGAGCCAGGGAACACTAAGAAGCAAGCAGAGATGAATGCTGCTAGGGTTGCTTTTCAACATTTCGGAGACAGTAAGTCACTAAGCTACTCACATCATGAACAAACCTGTCTCCGTAGCTATAACTTTGCAAGCACTTCGTATCTTTCTACTCATTACATTGGATCCAATGATGACATTTATGTTTTGAAAGTTTCATTCTTATTAAAATCTAACTAGTTTTGTCAATGATTACAACAGTCCCGCAGTATGCCTGCTGCCTGTTATATGTGCTGTATGTATTAATAGATTGACATTGCTCTGATAATCTGATATGTTCGAATTATATGTGTGATAATTTATGTTTAGAAAAAGGTGAGAAATACTTAGCATGACAAACTTTGACTCCTGAGAGTCTTGAGGTATATTTTATAATTTATCTGTACAACATATATGATATATCAATGTGCTGTTGATTACCAAATTCATAGTCTCAGTAGCAGTTACTTATACATAGTGACATGGCGTGATTGTTAAGACTTGTCTAGTTCATAGTTTTCTCCATCTATGCGCAACTTGTTTCACATACATTTAGCAACTTTTTTTTGGGACAAAGGTTCTGCTTGTTCTGCTGTACGTGGAGGATCATGCATGCAACAAGGAACCAAGAACCTGTTTTCTGGACAAAATATCAAGATTCTATCCTCCAAGCAACAAGGAACTGAGAACTTGTTTTCTAGACAAAAGATCAAGATTCTACAACATGAAGTTCCTGTTGTATCAACAGCAACACATGGCAAGGATGATGACTTTGATGCTGGTGAGTTTTCTGGTTACACTCCTTTTGTTCCGTTTACATGTAAACTACCAATGCAAGTACATGAACTTTCATATTCCTTAGCCTCTAGTATTATGCTTCTTCTAAACCATCTTTTCACATTCCTATTCATGAATTTGGTCTTTCAAATTTTAATTATGGCATCAATTTCTAAGCCTCAGATTCTTTGTTGTTGTCCATATCCGGGGTTTAATTTCTTATGCTTTAAACTTTGATGAGTTTGGATTCTTTTTAAAGCTACATTGATCATGCATTTGTTATGTTACAAGCATGCTATCAGTTAGTATTGCTGCTTAGGGCATATTTGTAAATTGCAAACTGTGTTGGAACTCACACAACAAAAAAGGACGTACCCAGTGCCGTAGGCTTCCGCACTATGCGGGGTCTGGGGGAGGTTATTAGCAGGAGGTCTTTCCCACACATCGTGCAATGTGTAGAGGCCACCGCTCTACCACTTGCACTAGGCCACCCTTTTTAGGAACTCACACAACAGTGCATTGAAATTTTATTGGCCTTACCTGCGTGTCCTGGTAAAATTACACAAGCCATAATGGCCAAACAAAACCTCCTGGACCAGCGGTAAGGTATGAGCTCTGAATGTAAGACATCTTGGGTTTGAACCCGACTTATCTTCATTGTTCTTCCCAGTCACTTCTGTCACCTGCTGGTGTCAACAATGGTTTAAAACATAAAGTAGCAAGTTCTTGCAAACACTTGGATTAGCTTCAGTTCTTAACCAGTCATCCAATGTTATGGCCACTGAGTGGTAGAAATATGAACCAGTATATTTAGATCATATCAGTGTTGCCTTCATTAACTTTTGGTTGGCCATATCCTTTTCTGCATCCATGGTACATGATATTTGATATTGTGTGTTGCATGTTTACTACCGCAACCTATGCAAATTTGTCGTTTTATGTATTTGCTATTGTTGGCACTAACTCCACGAGATCAACCTGCAATCACAAGGTTTGCTACCCTAGACCTTGGCAAAGTAGGAGAAGGGATGAGAACACAGCACACACACTTGTGCAGCACCAGCAGCTGCTGCACGCCTGAAACTGAGTGGCAATGAACTGCTTTGTTGCCTTGCACTTGGCTGAATACATATACACAAGCCACTACCAACTACCTACTACTAAGCTACACTAGTACCTGTACTTCTACTGCCACTACTTGGCATGCTTGAAACTACTCATGGCTCTACAGCCCTACTTGAGTATGCTAGAGATACATGACAGGGCAGCAGAGTTGACTTCTGCACCTGTAAAGAGAGAAAGGGCAGGAGCAGAAAAGCAGCAGCAGATTATGTGTCACATTTTCTATGTATCGTGTAGTTCATTTGTCCTTTACCCATGTCCCTCGGAATCTAAAGTAATTTACTCTCTCGTGTTATAAAGATCTTTTTTTCATGGTACTAGAAATTTTTGTGCTCATTTAAAAAAAAGGAAAAGAATGTACTCACTGTTTTTTTATTGTATGTAGACACACAGATTCCTTACAAGACTCAGTTACAAATTTATGCTCAGAAGCGAGGCAAGCATCTGCCTTCATATCGTACCATTTATGAAGGTTCTCTTCATGCAGCTCTATTCAAGTCAGAAGTAACCATAGATGGGCAAACATTTGAGAGCCCAGAACTCTGTCGCACAATAAAAGAAGCTGAAACTGCTGCTGCCAAAGTTGCTCTGATGTCCTTACCTAAAGAAATAAGCCCACCACAGCAATCGCTGGTCAGTACATTTATTTTCATTTTCACTAATGGAGCATTAAGTTAGCACCACCTCACATATACCCTTCAACATTTATGTTTTCTGTCAGTTAACATTTAGTAAACCAACTTCAATTTCAATTGTCACCTTCATTTGGGTCCATTGACATCTTGGCCTATATCGAAGCAACTTCTTATATAGTAGCACATTTTAATATGTAATGTTCTATTAATATATTTGATTTAGGTGTGCAATTGTATTAAATGCATGCCATTTTGTATCTGTTGGCAAATAGTGTGAAATTAAGTCTCTTGCTAGATCCTTTTAGAAAAAACGTCTCTTGCTAGTTCTTAAGGTTACAATCCAGGTGAAGCTATTACTGTATTAGTTGTGTTAAAGCCTGAAGAAGTTGCTTCCATTTCATTTCTGCTTGCTTAGGAAATGTCCGTCTTGCTACTATTATATTATTTCTATTGTTTATGGATTGTCGTTCTTGTTGGGCTTCATCTCTAGCCAAACCTTGCTTAGGACTATAGCCCTTTGTTACAGTTCTATACTTCTATTATATTGAAACCACGATCCAACTGTGCAGATACTAGGGCTTATGAACAGTGTTAGAAATTCCATAAACAATTTTAGAACTGTGATCCATTTACCATATCAACTACCTAGCATATATCATTGTTTCATTGTGCATAATGTTTGCCTGCTTCTTAAACTTCTACTTGCATCTGTGACTGCCTATTCCGAAGGATATTATCATTCCTGAACTTGGATTCTAATATCCCAAACACACATTCAGCCAAAAAAATATTATTACAAGGTATCTGCTAAACTGTAGTTGTATCAACTTAAATGAATCATCTACCTTTTACAGGTCCCATCAGTATCTTATAAGAATCTTCTACAAGAACTGGCTCATAAACAACGATTTCCCTTTCCTGTCTACGCTACAACTTCAGATGTCTCAAATCATTCTGCTGCCTTCATATCAACTGTCGAAATTCAAGGTACAACTTTTCAGGGAGAGCCAGGGAACACTAAGAAGCAAGCAGAGATGAATGCTGCTAGGGTTGCTTTTCAACATTTCGAAGACAGTAAGTCACTATGCTACTCACATCATGAACAAACCTGTCTCCGTAGCTATAACTTTGCAAGTACTTCGTATCTTTCTACTCATTACATTGATTGGATCCAACGATGACATTTATGTTTTGAAAGTTTCATTCTTATTAAAATCTAACTAGTTCTGTCAATGATTACAACAGTATGCCTGCTGGCTGTTATATGTGCTGTATGTATTAAGGATTGACATTGCTCTGTTGTTCGAATTATGTGTGATAATTTATGTTTAGAAAAGGAAGAAGTCCATTTTTGGCCATTGAACTATAGCCGAAGTTTGGTTTTGGCTATTGAACCCGAAAACCAGGAATCTTCGACCATTGAACTCTTAAAACCATTCACAATTGACCCTCGGGCGGTTTTGGTGGCCGGTTTTGCTGATGTGGACTCCACGTGGCGGTGGGACCCACCTGTCAGTTTATTTTATATGTTCTCTCCCCACTCTTTCTTCCTCATCTCCTCTCTCTTTCTCGAGCACTCCAGCGGCCGGCCACCAGCTCGGCCACCATTGTCTCCCCGGCGCCACCCTCTCCCCGGCCAAGAGCGCGACCGAGGGCGGCCCTTGCTGTGGAGCCCCGCGCGGTGGAGCTGGCACGCAGGACTGATGGAGCCCCGCGCGGCGCAGGTGGCACGCGAGGCCGGCGGAGCTGGCCCCCGCGGCCGAGGTCTTTGAGAGGGCGAGGCGGAGTTGAGCGCGAAGGAGCTCCCCAAAATCTTCACAGCCGCATCCATGGCCGCCCGTGGCCCCAAAATCTTCATCCCGGCCAAGAGCTCCCAGAACTGAATCCTCCCCCACCGCTCTCCCTCCCTATGCCCTCAGATTCGAAAACGGTGGTCGGAATCCCTTCGCAGCGAAGCTCCAGTGAGCTTCAAGCACCTCCCATGGCGGCAGAGCTCGAGCTTGCCCAACCGACCGCAGCCGAGGCAGAGCTCCATCTTGCCCCGCTGGCAGCGCTGGCATGGCGCGGCGCTCGAGCGCGGCGCACGAGATCAACCTGCAACCACAAGGTTTGCTACCCTAGACCTTGGCAAAGTAGGAGAAGGGATGAGAACACAGCACACACACTTGTGCAGCACCAGCAGCTGCTGCACGCCTGAAACTGAGTGGCAATGAACTGCTTTGTTGCCTTGCACTTGGCTGAAAACATATACACAAGCCACTACCAACTACCTACTACTAAGCTACACTAGTACCTGTACTTCTACTGCCACTACTTGGCATGCTTGAAACTACTCATGGCTCTACAGCCCTACTTGAGTATGCTAGAGATACATGACAGGGCAGCAGAGTTGACTTCTGCACCTGTAAAGAGAGAGGGCAGGAGCAGAAAAGCAGCAGCAGGTTATGTCTTACAGCTATTGGGTGATATTGTGTTTTCTCTATGTAATCTTGATTTTCATTCATTAGCTCATGTTATGTTCATGTCGCAGTAAATCATGATGCTAGATCAGCTGACTCTGCTAACCGACTTGCTGTTGCTGCTACAACACAATCTATTGATGAGAACGCTCAATCTGCAAAGCTGGTAATTGACAAATTATCAGAAGCATCAGAACCAAACATGGGCATTGAAGTAATGGACTCATCATCAGAAGTCGACAAACTGTCCCTTCCAGAGCAAATCATGGATGTTAAAGTTACCGACTCGTCCCTGAAAGTTGACAAACCGCCCCTTCCTAGCACAGAACTTGAACTTATGTACTCATCTCTGCAAGAGCATAAACCACCCATTCCGGAGCCAAGTACAGAAATTGAAGTCATGGATTCATCTCTGGAAGTCAACGAGCCGCCCAGTCCAAAGGCAATCTCAGAAGTTGAAGCAATGGACTCATCTCTGGAGGGGACACCGACTGTGAATGGTCACTCAAGCACCTCTAGCCTCACCGTGCCAACTGCTACCATCCCTGTCAGCTCTGACGGCTGTGGCTGCTACATGTCTACCAACATAATCAGAGTTTACCCTCGCAACACTGACATGGCTATCCCTGAAGGTGCAACCATCCTCCCCTTCAGCGACGACATGTGGGTGGCCGTCAGCTTGCCTTACCGCAACAACAACGAAGGTAACCCCAACTCCGCACTGTTTTTTTTTTACACTGGAAACCCGGATCCATCGTCATGTCACATGGCCACGCCCTTGCTCCCCACCGAAGCTATTCTCCCTTTCTTGAAACGCAGATGGCGGGGCTGCCGCTCAGGAACATTGACGCGCACAAGAGGAGAACTGACGGGTGATTGCGCGATGCCGATGTAATCTGCGCCAAGCTTAATTCATCTTCGATGTGTTGTGCTAGCACTAGGCTAATAACCAGACCGCCACAGTACTCCGTTAAGTGGGTGGCGGCACCGTTTGTTTTGCAAGAACAAGAGTGGAAATGTGTTCAGTTTCGTATTTTTGTTTGACCATACGACCATAAAGAATTCGAATTCTTCTATTATTTTTATAGCTGCTGGAAACGGTTCTCTTTCAGTCGTCCAATGCACTCTACACTGATAGAGATGGATATGCGAATAAATTCGTGCTGCAAAATCTTTCTTTTTATGAATGAGGAAAAACTTGTAAGGAGGTTTCTGATGTCAATATCTTCCCCCTTCTTTTTGAATTGCAAGGACCGTTGTGCAAAAATGATCAACACCAGGCTCTGCAACATACGAAATTATCTATTAAAAGGGTATCTCAGGTTGGCAACAAACACAGGCATCCACCTTTGAATGAAAATCATTGGTGACGAGAAAATATTTGAAACCCAGGTCTCAAACTAAAAAATGGCTCTTGGCTACTTATCTAACATAAATTAGGGTGATAAAATAAATATTTGGACGAAACCAGTCTTGTACTCTTGTTTCACGACATTCAACAGGATTATTATTGGCAAAAGTAAATTTGAAGACAAACTACTAACCGTCAGTGGAATAAACCTTCATTAAGCCGGGAGAAGGTTTATTCTTCTTAATGAAAACCGTGGGGCGGTCTTACCCCCACCGGCTTGGTTTTTTTTTGAGTTTGCTCGTCCCATTCACGCTTGTTCTTCTTGCGCTTGGTGATACCCGCATCGTGCTGATTCAATCAACAATCGGCCTGTTCGCTTGGCTTATCGACCACCAATGCCAGAAGATTTTTCTCTCACATCAAACCAGCCACCAAAGAACCCAAATGTAGAAGATTTTCTCTCGTAACAAACCAAAGATCGCATCATCGCCCACCACCAAACCGACCGAACAGGCTGAACGATGAAAGAGTAGGTAGATTTTCCGGTTCGCACAACAGAGCCATATATAATAGTATAACATGGGTAATGGGATCACCTTTACATGCAAACACACCTCACGTCACAATGCTCAAAGCACGCATCAAAAACAAAGGAGTGGCGATCGAGATTAGTCTGAGTAAAACAGAAAACAGCATGCCAGCGGCAGTGTGTGTATCGCAGTAGATCGAAAAGGTTATACGATTCACGCACGGGGATTTAGCAAAGTCCGTGTGACTACTTCGTGAGCACGTCATGGTCAGATCAGATCAGGTCGTTAGGAAGTTTTGAAGGGAGAGTGAGTGTGTCCTCATCACATGCTTCTCGCGCGGGAGTCGGATGGTGATCGAGCGGCGGGAGGTGGACGATGGGGCCCGTCTCTGTCCTCCGTGGGCGCGAAGAGGAGGGCGTCGGCCACCGCCTGCGCCAGCTCCGTCCCCCTCCTGTGCAGCCTCAGCTACAGAGGTTGAGAACGCATTTATCCTTTCAAACTCTTCTTTAAATGTTACCTTTTGGTTGATTAAGCTTTGCCGGAAATAGAATTTTCATGGATTACCAAAAATGATGACACTCTTCTGAAGAGGGACCTGCAGTTCCTATCCCCTTCGAAGACGACGGATATTTGTGGAGATCCAACATCTGTTGATTGTCATTTGGACGCAAAAAGTTATTTTTTTTGTTTATGAGGAAAGGGTGTTCGAACTGATTGACTTCTGCAATTTCAATTTCAGTGTGCAAGCTTACTGAAGATGCGTGGCAGAAGTCAAGTTTCAATACGTCGACATATATCAAATTAATAAGAGAACTTGACTTGTGGAAACTCTAGAGGAATTCTCCCAGGGAAGCACTTTCTCGAAATTGCCCACTAGAAAAGGTGAACGAAGAGAGAAGGAAAAAGATTATTAAAAAAACCAAACTTTCGAAAAGGGTATCAGAACAAATTTTGCTGGAACAAAAAAAAAACTGAAAAAGCATCCGTTACAAAACTTCATGAGGCTTTCCTCACGCTCGTCTCTCCATCCTCAACCAAAAGTTCAAAAGGGAACTCCTAAGGTGCCTAGGCAGCCTGAGCCGGAGCCGCCGCCGGTGCAGAGGCCTGAGCCGGGACCGGCGCAGGTGCAGAGGTCGGCGCAGCAGATTTCGCCGAAGCCGGTGCGGGCAGCACAGGGAACGCCTTCGTGTCCTCGACGTTAATCACGGGATGGGAATTGCGGCGATCGCCAGAGTTGCCGCGCTGCTGATAATACCCATCACGGCCTGGGTAGCTGTTCCTCTGCTGGTGGTGGCCACCATCGCCGGCGCGCTCAACGTTGCCGCCCTGCCGCTGCTGCTGGTAGCCACCATTGCCAGCGTCGCCACCCTGCCGCCGCTGCTGGTAGCCATTGCCTTGGTCCCCGCCGTGGCCCCTGCCGTAGCCGTATCCACCGTTGCCCCTGACGCCCGAGTAGTCACCCCTCGGGGCGCCGTCGCCTCGGCCATTGTAGGCACCCCGTGGCGCATCATTGCTGTTGCGGCCACCATTGAAGCGAGCGCGAGCAGAAGAGCCATCTTCCCGAACGGTGAAACGCCTTGGTTGATTGAAGCTAAGGATCTCGTGGGCGGGCATAACCTGAAGAGTTGTTAAAGATGTGAGATTTTAAACATCAAGTTTGAAATATCACGTGTTTTAAGGACATCCTTGTACCTTCTTTGCTTTGCCATCCTTTGCAGCAGCATCCTTCCCCTCTGCTGCCTTAGCTTCTTCCTTCCTGCTAGCCTCCTTAACCTTGGGCTGAGCCTTTTCCACCTTGATGACAGCTTCCTCATCATCGTCCAGCTTCTTTCTCTCCAACAGCTTCAGGTTTTTAAATTCTTCAGCTGTGACCTTCCTCACCTCAGTTTTTGAGGCCTCCAGGGCCTTCTTTTTCTCCTCACGCATCTTCTCATACTCAGCAAGGGTCTGTTCAAATAATGAAGGTCAGCAAACGCTTGGCAACAAGAACTGAACGAAATTGCATGGCTATTCAGCAAAGCATTACCTTTTGCTCTTCTTCCGGTGGTTGCTTGTCTGTCGAGCCATCTACCTCAGAATCTTGCTTCTTCACCTTGTCCGGCTCAGTGCCACTGTTTCTCTTAGCATTTTTCTTCTTCCTCTTCTCGGAGCCACTGAGAGTGTTCTTAGGTCCTTTTTTAGAACCTTCTTGTGCGGCACCCCTGTCAATATATAACATTTATAAGTTTCATATAAAACATCAATGCATCTACATTAGGGAATACAGAAATAATATGCCGAATTTGCACAAGGATATCAAAACTTACCCAGCAGACTTGTCTGATCCAGAAGCAGGCACAGCCTCTGCATTACCACCAGCACTGGCCTCGTTTTGTTCCTTGTTGGTAGCTGACACAACATTCTCTTCAGGCTTTTCCTCAGCCTCTGCTCCAGCATCAGAGGAGGCCTTCGGCTTGGGCACGTACTTCTTCGTTATCTTGGGCTGGCGCTGACGGTACCCCTGCCTATCGACCTGCCTCTCATCATGGTCACGCGGGTAGTAGTGATCACCACCATCACCCAGCTGGGTCTGATACTCATCATAGTCGCTGTAAACAGAGCTGGCACCATCATTATTGCTGTAGCCACCGTCGCGCAGCAATCTCTTTTCCTCCTCCAGCAGTTTCTTCAGATCCAGCCTCAGTTTATTTGTCTCATCTGATATCTCCTTGAGGCAGGCTTCATTCCCTGGTTGCCCCTTCAAATTTGTTTCCTCAATCTCCAATTTAAACAGATCATCCTTGCACTTCTCCTGCTCTAGCAGACATTTGCTAAGAAGTTCTCCATTTCTCTGGTGCAGCAATCTCCTTTCCTCCTCCCACAGTTCCTTCTGCTCCGGCCTCAGTTTCTTTTGCATATACGATATTTCCTTGAGACTGCCTGGTTGCCCTTTCAAATTTTCCTCATCATACTTCAATTTAAGCAGAAAATCCCTGTAAACTTTCTGATCTTGCCGACATATCCTTAGTGCATCATCACATAGCCTTAGAGCATCATCGGTAGGCTTTGGCTCCGGCAGAGGAATCCCATTGGTAGCATCTCTCTCCGGCACCAATGTCAACCTTTCCTTCACCCGCAGCCTGCACCTCTCCAGATTCAGTTTCTGTTGCTCAGCCAAGATCTCCTTGAGACGGGCCTCACTCCCTGGCTGCCCCTTCAGATTTGTTTCCTCATCCTTCAATTTAAACAGAGCAACCTGGCAAATTTTCTGATCTTGCCGACACATCCTTAGAGCATCTTCGGGATTTGGCTTTGGATCCGGCAGAGGGATCCCATTCTCCTCGTAAAAAGCATCCCTCTCCGGCAGCAGTGTCATCCGTTCCTTCACCAAAAGTCTGCTCATCTCCAGCCACAGTTTCTGTTGCTCGTTTCGCACCTCCTCGAGGCGGGCTTCATTCGCTGGCTGCATCTTCAAATTCTTTTCCTCCGCCCCCAGTTTCTTGAGAAGCAGACGCAACTTTTCCCGCTCTCCCCGGCATTTTTTTACAGCTGGCATCCAAAGCAACAAGAGCACGTCAGGGTGAGACGAATAAGCAGAAAGAAGTGCACATGTCAATATGGAATCAGTAACAACGGCTGAGTTAGCACGCACATGTTTATTACTTGCACCACGCTATCCTATTATTTAGGACCACAAGCGGCAAGAATACACCACACTATATATATACCAGATATAGATATAGCTAGCAGATTCAATAAAATAAGACGGGAAAAATCAAAAGATAACTCTAATTACGCAATGCTAGGATAAATAGACTCAGAGTACACCACGCTATATATACTAGATATAGACAGCAGATTCAATAAAATAAGACGGGAAAAATCAAAAGATAACTCTAATTACGCAATGCTAGGATAAATAGACTCAGAGTACACCACGCTATATATACTAGATATAGACACAGCAGATTTAATCAAATAACATGGGAAAATCAAAAGATAACTCTTGTTACGCA
Organism: Cenchrus americanus; assembly: GCA_947561735.1. Taxonomy (NCBI): domain Eukaryota; kingdom Viridiplantae; phylum Streptophyta; class Magnoliopsida; order Poales; family Poaceae; genus Cenchrus; species Cenchrus americanus. The sequence goes on along the minus strand of OX387240.1, from coordinate 902,461 downwards.
ATGCAAGGATATATAGACAAGAGTACACCACGCTATATATACTAGATATAGACATAGTAGATTTAATCAAAAGGAATCAATGCAATCATATATAACTCTAATTATTGCGCTCTGCTAGCTAGGGAATGTAGTAGATTCAACGGAACAAGATCAGAATTAGGAATCAGTCAATCAACCAACCAATCAATCAGCTGTGTACAATTTGAACTAGCTCAAGATCCGTAACGAAATCGGCGGACACCAGCTAGCTAGCACATGCATGCATGCAACACGTACGTACGACACAGTCGTCGTAGATTGACAGACCGACGGACCATGCATGTAAGAAACCGGACGATGAGCAGTGAATAGAACTAATAAATCTACACACACCGACAAGATCGCAACAAGCAAGCCAAAATCAACCCACCAAACAGGGGCATATGCGACGCGAGATCGATAACCAAGTATGTATGACGCGAAGATACGACGACGGCGTGTAGGGGGTGTACTAGTCATACCTGCGTCGAGCGGCACCAGGGTGCAGAAGGAGAACTTGGGCTTCCCCCCTTGGGCGGAGGAGGCGGGGCGGGCGGGGTCGGCGGCCTCGGCGGCGGTCTTCTTCTTCTTCTTCGTCTTGTCGACGACGACGGACACCGCGGCGTCCCCGGACTCGCCGTCCGCGAGGTCGAGCAGGTCGAAGTTGTAGGCGGTGGTGGCGGCCATCGCGGCGGCGGCGGAAACCCTAGCCCGCCGCCCCCTTACTTCTAGTAGCTAGGCTAAAACCCTCGAGGTGAGGCTGCTGGTGGACTTGGCTTGTTCGTTCCCCGATGGAGGAGGAGCCACGGCGTGGGGGGGGGGGGGGGGGGGGGGGGGGGGCGCCGCCTTTTATAGGCCCGGGAGGCCGGGGCGCCGCCGTTGGATCGATCCAAGTCCGCCTCGGATCCCTCTCGCAAACTGGTGGGCCCGCCCGCCCCGGCCGTGTTCGATTAGTACTGTAGAGCCAGCCACACGCACACCGATCAGGGAAACGTACGTATACGTGCAACGATCGAGTACTAGCAGTGTACGTACGGTGACCGAGACGGATTTATTTTTTTTCCCTTCCTATACATACTTTAAAGCCAGGAGGGTGGGGCGCGGGGTGCAGCAGCTAGCCTGACACGCTCGAGATCGTTGCAGCGACGACCGGGCCGGTCCGTCGGCGACATGGCGGGAGCTGGCGTCAAGGCGATGATGAGCGCCAACATGTGGGATCTCCTCGCCAGCGACGACCCGGGCGACAGCGAGGAGGCGGCGGCGGCCGTGGCGAGCAGGAGACTCGTTGTTGACGAACGGGAGGCCAAGGACCGTGGCGCCGAGCCGGAGAGCAGCGGGGTCGGCGGCGGTGCAAAGCGCGGTCGCAAGGACAAGAAGGCGGCGAGCAACAGGAAGCAGCAGAAGAAGAGGGAGGAGCAGCAGCCGGCGGTGGCCGACGGCGGCGAGCACCGGAACCAGCAGGAGGAGATGACGACGACGACGACGAAGGATACGGCGCCTGCGCCTGCGCCTGCAGTAGTGGGCACAGAAGGGGCGGAGGCCAATGACGACGGCATCAGCGGCGGCGACTACAGCTCGGGCGACGAGGACGAGCGTGGCGGCGGCTGCTGCCGGGGGTTGCTCCGCCGGCTGTTCCGCGCCGCCGTTTTCGTGGTCGCCGTTACCGTCGTTTTCAAGTCCGCTGCCACCGCCGGCCGACCAACCTGATGCATGGTCGTTACCGGTGCTCTACCTACCTGTCTGTGCATACATGATACTACATAGCATCAGTGCATTATTACTAGCAGTAGTATTTATTCAACAACCTTATTACTTGATGAATCAGATGTAACATTCTATGCATATACATGCTCTCAATTTCTTATTGATCACAGCTACTAGTCCTGCGTGCTGCCTGCACGTACTCACGCACCAACACTGTACTTCGATTCCCGTGTGTATATATATATACCTAGCTAGCTTCCTCACTTGAACAAGGCTTCGATCTCTCTCTGGTATTTGGACGTCACTTTGTCCCTTCTTATTTTCATGGTGGGCGTCATCAGGCCATTGTCAATCTGGACAGAAAACAACGTACGTCAGGCTTGCAGCCAAGATGATCCCTCGATTAATAATAAATAGCAAGCAGTGATGAGAACTTACTGTGAATGGTTCGTCCACAATCATAACAGGGCCGATCCGGAAAGAGCAATGCGCGGTCCTGAAATTTATTCACAAAAAAATAATAATGCTTCGACGACTGCTCTGGGTAATTGTTGTCAAATAATCACATCGTCGTATATCAAAATTACTATCATGAAATAGTGCCGCATGATTTAACTCTGTTGTACCATATGTTTTAAGGTTCCCGACAGTAAGAACTAGAGGGCGACAGAATGAAAGAAACGACAACGGTTCAGGCAACTCTTACCAGATTCTCAGCTCGTCATATAGCATGTTCATGACCTTATCTTCCGCTATTACACCATTCTCGTCAAGGATGGACTTCCTTTTTGCTTCTGCCAGAACTTCATCGTTGTTGGGAACAATTATGGCACCAAGACGCCGTTGATCCTATGCAGAGAACAAAGGCAGGAACTATGTGACTTCATCAGTCATTCAGTGGCACTAACCTACTTATCATTGCTGTACTGTATCAAAATCTAAGCACATCGGCAGAAAGAGGTTTGTTAGATAAAATCTGGTACATGCACATGCATGCAATGCAGTAGCAGTAATACCAGATTGTTTCAGATAATGGCATGTGTTTTTTTCTTCAGAATATTTCTCGTAGTTGCAACAAGAAAAAGACTAAAGGAGCATAAATTGATTATTGTCCTGACGATTACGTATCTCTTACCTGGCCAATCACAACTATCTGATTAATCAAGTTACTCCTGCTGGCTGCTTCCTCAATCTCAGCAGGTTCAACATTTTCACCTGCAAAGGAGATGGTCAAGTGCAGTAAAAAAAAAATCATATGATATCCAACTAGACTACCGGTGTGCAACATCAAAGACCAAACAGTAGGTCGAATAACAAATCATAAATAATCGACACAAAATAGATTTATGTGGTATATTACACTCTAAAAAAAGAATAGACTAATTATAATATAAACCTGTAGATAGGACTATTGTATCCTTGGCACGCCCTTCAAGAACAAGCATCCCTCCACACTTGCGACTTGGCCCTACAGCATGGTGAGGTACAATCCAACCTATATCTCCAGTGCTGAACCAACCCTCTTGGTCCAGAGCTTCATTTGTAGCCGATTGGTTCTAATAAGGGCACACAAAAAAATGTGAGAGTTGTCACAAAATAAAATTGTGAGAGAAAATAGCCCTCAAAAAAAGCTGAACGAGACTCAATAATATTATTACTCTGACCATGGTGCCTTAACATGGGTTATAAGATTTAAATAGCTTGGTTCTTAATATCCATTTCACTATTAGCTATATCCATCAGACCATAAACACCATACTGAAGGATTAATAATTAAGTAAAACATGAAATTATAAGAATGTCACAGCTCCTTTTGCTGATAACAGTGGACCAAATCCATAGTTAACTACAAGTATGGAAAAAAAATCTAAAACCATGCTCCACAAAGAACCAATTAATTCTTATGAAGAGTAACGACCAGTTGATTTCTACCAAAAAGGAATTGTTACCTTTACTAGTAATATGTTAATGGAACACCAGTATCAATCTAGTTTAGATTTTGCAATTAATGTGTATTCAGTAAAGGAAGTAGAACCTTATAGTATCCCTTCATAACTTGAGGCCCTTTAATTTTCACAATCCCCTTTGAACCATCTGGAAGCGCCTCACCGGTCTCTATGTCGAAGACCTTGATTTCAGTATGCTTTACTGGATGACCAACTGTGCCAAGAACCTTCAATTGACACAAATTACTAACGTTAGAAAATCATATCTAATAAAAAAGAAAACAGTATGAATGACTATATCCATTCGAGACTTAGTGTTTCCTCATCTTACATTACAAAATGGTCGCCTAGCAGCAACAACAGGAGAGGTCTCAGTTAGACCATAGCCATTTTGTACTTTAATGCCAATGGCCTGAAAGAACAAAATATTGATAAAGCTAATCATATTTTAATAAGAAGTTTATTGACAACCCTTTACCTCAAAAAAATATATCAACTCTGTACCTCAAAAAACTTATCAACGTGCATCGGAAGGCTGCCACCACCACTAATACCAGCCTGCAATTATCACAGAAACAAAGTGATTTATTAAGTGTTTGTTAAGATAGGAGTTATCGAAGCGCAACTTACACTCAAAACTGCATGGAGTGCTTGTTCGATCAATATGTAACACAAAAAAAAAAGAATATACGAAAAAATAATTTACCTTTGAAATCCCGATTGCTGAATGAATTTTCTTGTATACTAGAACCTTTGCCAGATTATGCAAAGGCCACAGAAATGCGGCAACAAATCTTGCCCACAGCCACTTCACCATATATACAATGAATGATGGTTCAACAATATTGTTTGATAAAACTGTTCCCTTTCCGATGGAAAAAAAAAGGAAAAGGAAATTGAGTCAAGCAGAGAAAGAGACCGCAAGTAGAAATAACTAGAGGGACTTCTAGATCATCTGGTTACTAAAGAATAAAGAAACAAAGTATAGCATCTTTAAAGTAACTTATGACAACTCAGTGTCCAGACCTCATAGATCTTCTTTGCCTCCATATATAGTAAGCTTATCTTGATAAGTGCTTTAGCAATAATCTTTCGAGCAGCCGAACTGGACGAGATCTGCTTATGAATTGAACTGTACAAAGTGAAGAAGATTAGGAAATGGCCGAAATACTTTCCGTAAAGTGTCACTACTCACAACCATTTAATGGTAAAAAATAGTTGCAACATCTGGGGCTGGGCACCACTCCATTATTGAAATGAACTGTCCCTTTTAATGCCAGTCATTACTACAAAGAGGTACTAAATACAAATCTAGTCATATATTTTAAATATGTCAAACATTGGCATTTTTAATATACTGACAGACAAGTTTTAGAAAGTGTGTCGCCTATAAAGAATCACATAAAAAGCAAAAGCAGCAGTAGAAAAACTAACCTGTACAAAGTTTCATAGACCAGCGGCACTGATATAATATACTGAGGTTGGTAACGCTGCAAATCTTCCTATCAAAGAGGATAGAAGAAGATGTCAAAATGCCCTAAGGAACTTCAGCATCTTCTGCAACAGATAAACAATAGAAATAGTGAACAGCGACACAGATTGAAATGTAGAAAGGAATTCTGCAGATTGCTGCATGCTAATACAAGATCTGACCCATCTTACAGCTTTTACTAAGCTGATAAAGAATAATACAGCATTACTAATGCAGCAGAGCACACAAAATACACCATGAAACCAGTGCTTTGCACCGAAACCTTCTATAGTAAGCATCCTTAATAACATCACAACGTGCCTAATGCTGAAACTATCTATAGTAATGTAATTATGTTGAATCGTACAGAAACCATACCTTCAGGTACTTAACAGTTGTGTAAACTTGCTGGATTCCATAAGTGAAGATGAAGTATTCACAAGCACGCTCATATGCATGCCATGGTGGAAGCATGCTTACGAATCTATCACCAGGTTCTGCCGGTACAATGTCCCACAAATTATTTATCTGTGAACAGCATAAAATGTGTATAAACGAGGTTTATCAAACACAAAACCTAAGCAATTTGACTTGGATATTTTAATAGGGTTGTTGAAATACTTATAGGCATTCAAGGAAAAGAATATAGTATCAATTACCATCAGTATGTTCATACCATAGGGATTACCACCATCACTTTAACAATCTTAGTTAAAATTGTAGTGTTTTTATCTTTACCTGGTGCAAGAGATTTTGGTGGGTAAGCATTACGCCTTTTGGTGTGCCACTTGTTCCACTAGTATATATAAGAGTGGCGACATCTTCAGGGCTAATAGTTTCAAACACATCTTGCTGACCTGACAAATGAAAAATCACAGTTCCATTGATTAGCACAGCTGTGGAAAGGAAACTGCACATGGGTGCGAGTTGATTACAAGTACCAGAGGGTACTGAACATGCAATTTCCATGCTTTGCCAAATTGTACAAGACTACTGGTATAACTGATCTACTGCACGATATAACAGTATCATTGAAGAAAAAAGAATTTATGAAGGACACAATGGACCTATTGCATGATATGGCAGCATTATGTCATCGAAGAAAGGAATTATTTTCTAATAATTAAAAGTTATTTGAGATTTTTCACTTATTGTTATATAACCTTGAAACAAACAAGAATGAAAAGTTAGCACTCTTCTTAAATCAACAGATTCCAAATGAGTGCTGCTTAGCAAGAATCAGTTTGGACTGGGGCAGAAACAATTTAAGTGTTAAGGTCTTGACACAACTAAATGATCAGGTCAAGCATGATCAGAAACAATTTAAGAGATTTATTAAGGACCCAACATCCTAAATATCACAGGGCACGAATTGAGCTATGGGTGTACAACTACACCACCCAGGTTGAGGTCCTCTTCGACTTGAATTTGGGTGCCCGTTTTTTCTTATTTACACGATGAGAATACTATACAGGGCAACATAACCTATGAATTTATTGTACTTTACTTACTACTAGAAACACTGTAATAACAGAAGAATGCATTCTTAAAACCACAGTCAGGCCCGTCCCTGGGCACGTGCCACCGGTGCACCCGAACAGGGCCCCCAAAATTGCAGGGCCTCCAACTAGATTAGTTTGTAGGTAGATATGAAGTACTAATCAACATTAGTAATTCCACAAACCGACAAGGTAACTCAGAAAATATACAAAGCTGACAATGTCACTCAAGTTTCCATGGAGTTTCCCGTAGGAACCTACACAAACTTTTCTTTATTCTATTCCTCACATGCAAATCATGCTCTATCATCCTGTAAAAGCTCTACAGTTGTATGCTTGATTTTCCTACCACCAATTAATCTGCCATTTCCACAAGTAAAATCCTATTTGGCCATGAATCACCTCTAAATCATATGCCAAACACATATTTGCCTCTATTTTTTGTGACCATGTTTCTTCATCTGAATTTAATTTTCTGTCCATGCACATAATCCTATTAGACCATATAGAACAATAAAAACAACCGGTAATCATGTCAGTATTGGAATGGTTATTCAATGATCTGCAGTATAAAAAATACTTTATATTGAACTTTGATAATTGGATCGAGGGCCTCAATTATAATTTGGTACAGGGCCCATATAATTAACGGGACGGCCCCGACCACAGTTCTGAAAGAAATTTAACTCTCAGATGATTGCTAATTATGATCCATACTACATTATGGTATCACACAAGAGGTACCTTGCTGGCCAGAAAGAAACAGTGCATTACGGCTTTCTCGACCAAGTTTGGTGATATCCTTGTAGCTGTAAAGTGGCATATCTTTCACAGATTGGCTATCTATACATGATTTGTCACCCCAAAGTAGCACAATAAATCTTGGATTAATCCTCGTTATGAAAGATTCTGCAAGCCGGTTAAAGAATTGAGGACTGTCCACAACAAGTGCAATGCTGTGATGGGGAAAACAATAAATTCATAATCACGACATGAAAGTAAAAAAAGAAATATAAACAAATATATTACTGAATACCTTTGTAAAAAATATGTACTGAATAAATAATGTGGAATACAATAATAAACCAATAATAGTACTATAATCTCTCTGCCTACACGTCCAGAGTTCATATGATACATAATTTATCAAGTTTGATGAATAATCTGCTTTGAGTCTTTGCAAGTTCTGAAATAAAATTATATTGATTCAGTAAGCAGCCAGTCTTAGATTATTCCATTGTTAGGTTCAACTGTTCAAGATGAAACAATCCAATTAATATATATGATATATGTATTTCTTGGGATAAAGTTTCTGATAACCTAGCATATAATAACAATAGCGCATCACAAATGTTTTTGCCTGCCATAGATATCAAAAGGCAAGCAGAGTCACATGCTAGAGTGAGTTTATCATAAGGTTGACTATTTGATCTCTCTATTGATAAGGATGCTGCAGTTCATCCAGTTCTTATGTTAAGTCTACTGGAAAACAAAAGGGCAAACTTGCACCCACAGTGCACATACCCTCAAAACCAAAGCAGAACCAATTGAAGAATTAAATTAATAACCATTTTGAAATTAATCCTCGTCTATAGAGGCCTGGCTTGGCTGTGTTTAACATCTTTTTTTTCCTTTTATTACTATTATAAGAATATTTGAGAGTTGAAGTCTCATAAGGCCATCTGGATTCTGGAGTGAAGGAGATAAAGTACCACAACTTCATTTAATGTCATGTCAGGCTGGAACTCCCTACAGCTCTAACCCCGATATGGCAAATTCAATTATGTAAACTCCAATAAATGATTTCAAGTTAAGAGAATTTAATAAAACTCACCTTTCTGAATGAGTGTATATTTGGTACAATTCTACATCGGATGATCTTGTTCCTCTAACAACATTAATAGCACCAGTTGCCATGATTCCTGTATATCATGTGTTAGTGACAATCATCAATGGCAAAGAAAAACTGCTCATGTACTGGACAATAGTTACATGAAACTTTCTAGATAACTGACATAATAAAAATGATGAGCACATAAATAAGCATATAAATGCATAGAACACATAGCTATCGTTGTACTGTATAGATTTACGACACATCTTTATATATTAGTGAAAAATCAAGCCTCTGTCTAGTATTTGTAACAGTAAAATAGCATATCTAAGGCACTGCTAACAGGAATGTTCCAGCAGCAAATATCAGAAAGGTAGGAACTGCAGAGGTGTCACCAGAAAAGTAACAATATGGGGAATCACAATGCATGTTACCATCTCAAAACAAAAAAAAAAACAATGTTACCTTGATCTGCAACTAGCCACCGACATGAGTTGTCAGCAAAAAGAGCTAGCTTTTCATCTGGAGCGACACCAATGGCTCTTAGACCTTGAGAAAAATCCAATATTTCTTGTTCAACCTGATAAGAGCATGAATTAACAGTTAGGTACCTTACATTTTGTGACCATTAAAGATCTGAAATAAATGTAACTGTATATTCTATATGTGATAGGGAAAATGAATATGTTTAGTTGATGAGAATGAATGACTCAGATTTAATGTTTTTCAGACTCATCTTCTTTTCCTTTAGGTGGTTATTCAGTAACTGAAGAACAACAACATTTATGAATTTCCATCTAAGTTGATCTCCTGTTTTCAGTATTAGATCATCAAGCATCAATTATTCGTATTGGAGTCAAAGATGTACCTGTGTATACGTCCATTCTGTCGGCGGTTCATGGTAAGGATCTATTACAGCCACGAGGTCAGGATATTTCTCTGCAGCCGTCCTCCAGATATCAGGAACTGCCTTCCATTCATGCACAGTCAAATCATTTCCGCCAGGCAAAAGAACACTCTCAAGTAGCGGAGAGCACTTTCTACGAAGTGGGAGTTCAAGCTGCAAAGTGGATTGATGTTAAGTTTGAGGCGAAACGTCTTATATTTTGAGTGATAGCTCAACGTTGCCCCTGCGGTAATCCATAAAATGAACTACTTCACAGGATTACTATTGGCAGCACATGACTTAAAGATTCCCACAGTTTCGCAATTCGACGCACGTACCAACAATTCTCGCAACCGACGTAGAACAATGAGACCAAGTACACAATGGCATGCCTATGTAATAGGAACGGCTGTACCATCTTATCTGCCCCCCGTAATTGACATGGGTGGAACTGCCCAGGTGGATCATATTCACACAGCCGATTTAAATAATGATGACAGCAACACATAGTGTACGGAGATTTCGGCAACCGATCAAAAAGGTGGGTCGATTTAAATTAGTTGGCTCCTCTAAAAGCAAAGAGCCTATTGCTGGCCGGAGGTAGAAAGAAAGGGGATGCTAGCATTGCCAGGTAGGGATCACCGCACCGGGGATACTGAACCTCGGGCCGCCCCGCTTGGATCGCTCTCCGCCGCAGCTTCCCCGGCTTACCGGAACTCGTAGCGTGTAATTCCCACTGGGAAATTCTGACGAAATTGACGTTCTCGCCCGCCTCGGCGGCACGCGGAGCACGACGAGGAGCAGGAAGATAAAAAAAACATACGAGGGGGATCGGATCACCGCTAAACAGACAAAGGTGGAGAGAGAGAGAGAGAGAGAAGGCAGGCAGTCGAGGACTTACCGCGGAGTCGGCGGGAGAGGGCGGCGGGGGGTCGGCCGCCGCAGCGCGCGGGGGGCGTCGCGGCGGCGGGGCGGCGGAGGAAGGTGCGGGCGCGGGGGAGCAGCGCGGCGGGGCGCCGATGGAGGGGGCCGCGGCGGCGGTTGAGGAGCGGAGGCGGAGGCGGAGGCGGAGACGGAGAGGGCGCGCGGCGCGGGAAGCAGAGCCCAGCCACTTGACCCGACGACGCGGCAGCGAGCATCGTGCCGGCCGGCCGGCGGGCGGCGATCTAGAGCAGAGCAGAGTGATGTGTGTTGCGAGTTGCTGCCTGCCTTTGCTATCGGTGAGGTACTGAGGTGAGGTGCCTCGTGCTCTTCGCCACCACGTGTGGAGGCGTCGAGGTGGAATGGAGGCGCCCGCGGCCGGTTGCACGCTTCCAATCTTCCGTGGCAGCCACAATGCTGGAGTTTTGGAATTCACAGCTTTCTTTGTTTGGTTAGTACTAAAAATGATGTCATTTTAGATAAGCCTCAAGTACCTCAGGCCTTGTTTAGTTGGGGAAAAAAAAACTAGCAAAAGTAACCGTTCCCACTCCTGTAGCACGTTTCGTTTGTTTGTGGTAAATATTATCCTACGATGGGGTAATTATGATCAAAAGATTCGCAGCCTGTTCGTTTGGTGGTGGTGCATGGTACGTGGATTTGATTTGTTCGAGAGAAAATCTTCTTGGCTGATTCTTCTTGGTGATTTGTTACGAGAGAAAATCTTCTTGTTGGTGGTCGATAAGCCGAACGAACAGGCTGTCGGCTCGTGATGTACAACAGAATTGTGTGATTAGCAATTTTTTTACATACATTTACTGCTCCGAACATATGTCTTTTGATGTATTTAAGTGATGTGGGTATTTTTGGCATCTAAACCAGGCCTTAGCTTGATCAGTACTAATTGGGAAGCATATCAGTCATTGATGCGTGTGGGCCCAGATGGCAGTGACTTAACTGCAGTTACATTACATCTGCTGCGGAGGAATCCCGTGGCATAAGAGCAACTCCACGAGACTAGCAATTTTGACTTTACTAGCTAAAAAGTAGAAAATCTGCCCAAAAATTCAATACAACAGACTAGCTAAACTTGTCCTAGCTATTCTCCACTAGCTAAACCGGGGGCTTCACTAGCCATCTTTGGCTAGCCATTCCCGCTAGCTATCCCCTTGTACATGAGTATGGCAGGCAGGACCCACTAGCGGTGGAGCATATGGAGAGTTGATTTTATCTAATCTGTTGGATTTCATCAACTTTTTACTAGTTATTTCATTTTACATACTAGCCAAATTAGTATTTTAGCTAGTGATATTTAGTGAGGCTCTTGGAGTTGCTCTAATCAAGCACAATCTAAATACTCTCAACCCAAATAAAGCTGATTCTTCTTCTGTTAAATCTGCAGATAAAACCCTGCTTCGAATGCGATCAGAGGAAGCTTCAAGCCTCTCAACATAGGTTTGTGCGGACACCTCTCGTTTCATCACATCCAAACAACAAAGTACTAGCAGCATTGCAAGTCCCGAATATTGCAGCCGTGAAATCAGAGAGCAACAGAGAAAACACATGAAAAACCTTAAATACCCAGGGTCAGGAACCATCTACAGGACTACAGTGTTAGATAGCAATCAAAATCAACAGCTACAACTCCTCTGACGACGGATTCAAAATTTAGCTTTGTTCTGAAATGCAATAAAGGTTTATTGATCTATATAGTAGAGCACCAAATGAAAAGCCATGTATATTTCTCGGAAAACAAACAGGTATTGTACAACCCATGGCCATGGGAGCATCTAATTTTATGCTGGAATCGATTTAATTATCTGTCAACGAGGCCACTGTGGATGTGCGAAGCTAACTGGGATCAGGAGAGCTTCATGTTCTTCAACATGCTGCTGATAAGGGGTGCCTTTGATGGAGCATGCTGCTTGTAATTCTTCAACAGGGCCTCTGCAGCCAAGCTCTGCAGCTCAGAGCCCTCTTCCTCCTTGTTCCTTCCTTTAGTCAACTGATTGATTGCCGAAGTACACTGTGGGTGTTTAAGGTATGTGTAAGAATCACTATTGGATAATAGAAAGAAGCGTCTGAGATTCTTCAAGTTTTCCAGCACCAGTATGGCCTTACCAGACATACACCAAAGAGGGCTCTTGTATTCTTGCCTCCAGTCAGCTGGATCGTTGATGCGTAATACTTCTTAGCTGTCTGAAGATTCTCCAAGCCACCCATAGTGTACAAAACCTTCAAAACATAAGTATACACACTCAGCATGATTGCATCAAAAAATCAGCAGAGCGACATGCAGGTACAGTGCAAAATCAGTTTATCCTTCCCATTAAATGGTTTCTTAAGCACGAGAATCTTGGGTGCAACTGAGTAATGTGGAAACGTGGGGATTGACTCTAAATTGGAGTCAGAAAGACAGCAAACAAACACTGGAATTGTAAATATGGTGGCATATAAGCATGTGAACTAATTAGCATGTAAAACGACAGAAAACTGGTAGCTGGTGAAACCATAATAGCTTCATCACCCTCACAGTTGTTATAGATGCAATGCATTGGATCTACTGCGAATTACAATTAAAATCTCGAGAAAGCATCACTGTGCAAAGCACAGTATGAAACAGAACAGATGTCATCAAATCCTTTTTTTTTTCTCAATATATCAATTATCACTAAGTACCAAGTTTTAATTCTCTTGAACAATCCTACTTCATCAATAACTTGGCAAGTTTTATTTGATATTGGATGTTTGATTTTCATATCTTTATGATGTTATTAAGACCTTTCCTTGGTAGCAATGAAGTATCCGTCAGCAGGAAAATATTTGACAAAATGATGAGAAATAATTTTGCAGATTACAAAATATATTTTTCATTCATTCATTTTGCAGAAGGGCTGCCTTTTGAGTTGTTTAGATTACCTCAGCATAGGCTATATGATAAAGTGGAATGGTTGGGTGGGCTAATATTAGCTCCTCATAACAAAAGCCAGCTTGCTTGTACCTGATAACAAATGGAAACAATTTAGTATAGTGCATCCCTATCTATCAGATTATGTAGAATGCATCGATATTGAACAGCTTACATTTGTAAGGAAACATATGTTTCAGCAAGTTCTCTCCAGGCATCATGATCAGCCATAAATCTAATATAAGAACACAGTTAATGTGTTACACCAAAAGGACTTACAGATAACTACTCCTAAAACGAATTGGATGCAGCTACTTACAGTTCCAGATACTTATTAAGATAATCAACAGCTAACGACATATCGCCTTGTGCTTTTGCAATAGCAATCTTCCTCTTGTGGACAATCTGCAAAACACAGAAAGTGATCATTCATTGTAATGTAAAATGGTATCAGATGAGGTTCAAAAAAATGAAAGTTAGGATTTGACTGGTTCCATTGGCAGATTACACTACTCAACAGTCGACACGCCATGTTTTTAACATGAAAATGAGATCATCAGAACTACGGTGTACCATACCTGATCAAATGGATTGTTTTCCAGAATTAGCGCATAGGCTCTTTCAGCCTCAGCCCATTCACCCTTTGCTTCAAACAGAAGAGCTTCTAGCCGGGCTACATATTAAGACACGTTCAGTTCAGAAAGGTGACCAAGTGCCAACATCATATAATCCGCCAGATGTCAAGTCTTTTGTACATACTCCCTCCATTTCAAAGTGTAGGTCGTTTCGGCTTTTCTAGGTTCATAGATGTTTGTATGCATCTGGACATACTCCATCCGTCCCAAAAAGAATGACGTTTTAGGATTCAAAATTTGTCCCAAAAAGAATGACGTTTTACTTAATTTTGCATGTGTGCATGTGCATGTAGGCATGCAACAATCAATTAGCACCTAATATGGCAAATAAATAGGGGCAATCGAGGTCATTTGACCTCCTTAATAATCTGTCCTAAAATTCCTAGAATGACATTCTTTTTGGGACACAGGGAGTACACTACATTTAGGTGCATACAAACATCTATGAATCTAGAAAAGGCAAAAGAACTACAGTTTGGGGGACGGAGTGAGTATAACACAAAATCAGGATTTTTTTTTTTTGCCTTAGATGTTATACATTTGTTTTTCTAATGCACTATGATTAAGAACTCAATAACCAAATCACATCACCACCAATCTCCAAGTATTCAATTGACCTCTTTCACCAGTCACTTAATATTGTGAGCAGTTCTTGCCAGGCTTTATTTACAGGAATGAAACAACCACCATGATGATACGAACAACACGCAGATCTAAATCCAACAAAATAGCTGCATCTCACAGAAACATGGCAGAGGCTAGATGGTATACATATATTTCAAGTTCCTTGCAAAAGTCAGCTAAATTTATCAATCAAGCTATATATTTATGTTAGGAGTCATAATTTCCTCCCTAGAGTTGAATTCCAGTAACAGCACTTACCAACTCGAGTGCTCCCAGGAAATTGCTTTGAAAGGACTCCAACGCAGTCCTGCAGATCCATCAAAAAGCTTACTAGACTGAGTGATGCCACCACTGCACGAGAGTTGCAGGAGCTTGCACCGGAGAGCATCACCAGATGAATGTCGTGTCACGTGTTACAGAAGAAGCCTCACCTTTGCCACATCGAGGCGCTGACAATCCATGGCTGCCACGGCCACCTGCTCGTAAAGCGTCCACTCTGCGTCAAAAAAAGAAAGCAGGCACCACACGTTTAACCTCATAGGGTGGAGAAGCTGCGAACTATCTTCGCGATTCCTAGTGGTAGAATCACGGTGACTGGTTAGCTGCGAAAGATCCCGCAGCGTCGTACTGCGATCTAATAAGCCATCTAACGGATGGAATTAAGAAGGGTTGAGTACGGGTAGACGGGTGGATCGTGGCGGCGGGGATCTATCCGGGCGGATGCCGGCGGCGGCGAGATCTATCTATCTATCTATGCGTCTACGGATCGCGCCCGCGCGCGGATCAGCGAAAGTGGGTGGAGGGCAGAGAGCGATTACGTTCGGAGGCGAGGCGGGAGCGCGCGGAGGCGTCGTTGAGGAGGGCGAGGCCGACGCGGAGGACGTGGGCGGGGCGGCGCGCGCGGAGGCGGCGGGCGAGGCAGAGGTACTCCCAGGAGCCGCCGCCGCCGTGCTCCGCCTGCTCCTCCAGGCGCAGCAGCCGCGCCTCCTCCTCCGCCGCCGTGGCGGCGGGGACCGCCGCCGCCGTCGCAGCCGCCATGGGTGGGGGTGTTGACGGCGAGCGATTGAGATTGATTGGTGAGGAGGCGAGCGGCGGCTGTGTATGTGTCGCGGCGCGCGCTGCAGTGGCAAACGACGGAGGAGGAGGTGATCGGGTTCTTCGAGGCGACCGCGGGGTATTTCGATCTATCTCGGAGTAATTTACCTACATGTCATTAAAATACATGGTTACGCACATGTTATGGAAAAGTTTTCAGACACTTGTGTGCTACTATGACCCCAACTTTTGTTTACGCAGGTGCCATTCCGTCCAACTTCTGTTAGAAGTTAACAGGTCCACCACCCTGACATGCGGGACCCACGTATTGAAATGACTATTTTGCCCCTGTCATTTACATGTCTATCCCGTGCGATTCCTCCCTGTCTCAAACTCTCGATCCCTTTTCTCCCTGACGCCAACACCGGAACTCCCGTCACCGGCACGCCGTTGCCGGCCACATCCAGCGGCACCTCCTCGTGGGCGCGCCCGTGCGGCCGCCGCAAGGGCCAACGCCGCCCCGTGCGGCCGCGCGCCCACGCGGCCGGCGCGGCCGGCGGATGGGGTCGGCTCCGTCGCACGCGCTTGAGCTCCGTTCAGCGGGGGCCCGGCGGTGCCTGCTACCTCCCTCAGCAATGCCCTGCATCAGCGCGAGCGCGACCTCAAGAGCATACCAGCGCAGCAGATGGAGGCACGGAGCGGGGCCAAATCAAATCAAACAAACAATTCTTCAAAATCAAAATCAGATGTGCGAGCATCCTCCAGTCCACCATGCTAGCAGTATGCGGTTGTAGCTAATTTACTCAATGAAGATCACCACCGGTGGAAGAAAAAACAAAATAGCAACACAGCAGGAGAAGCTCGAGTACAACCCCACCACCACCGCTAGCTCGCGATGCGAGGTCATCTGGGTCCCGTCCCGTCCGCCTGAGGCTGTCGGCGGAGCTCGCGCGCGCAGCCATGGTCGACCACGGAGCTCGACGCGTGCCGCCATGGGTGGCCGCGGAGCTCGCCGCGGCCCCGGCACTCGCCCGCCCGCGCGGAGCGCCCGGCCCTTGCGCTCGCCCCCTCGCCGCGCGGGAGCGCCGACGAGAGGGACCGGCGGCGGCGGCTAAAATGGTCGAGACAGGGAGGAGCACGGGACGGAGACACGGAGAAGGAAGAAGTTTGGTGGGTCACACAGGGGTAAAATGGTCATTTCACCTGTCTGTGTGACACCGTTACTCAGAATACAAACGGAATGGCACACAGGTAAACAAAAGTTTAGCTCATGGCACACAGGTATCTGAAAACATTTTTGTGGCATATACGTAACCGCCATCTTTTTTTAATGGCATGTAGGTAAATGACTCCCGATCTCGTGCGCCACGTGCTTCTGTGACCAGACGTGTGTGCGCGGCTGCCACTTCTTCTGGTTCCAATAAGAGAAACCACGACGGATATCTCTCTCCCAGTGGCCCTTCGAGTACCTTCGACCCGAAGGCTCTCCTCCCAACCTCCCGTCCTAGATCTCGCCGCCCCCTCCCTCCCGTCTCCGGCATCCTCGCCGCAGCGGGCAGGGAAGGAGGCCCGCCGCTCCATGTAGAAGTAGAATAGCTATTAGTAGTACTAGCATTAGTGCTTTGCCGTTATGGCCCGTCCCATCCTTCCAGTCGCCTCCGTCGCCGACCGCATCTCCGCTGTGGTTCTTCTCGGGGTGCTGCTCGTCGTCGCCGTCGATGTAAAGGTATGTGGTAATAAAATAATCTCCTTCCCCGGCCCGGATCTTCCCTCGCGCTCCTCCGCCCCGCCATCCTCATCTCGCCTTCAAGATTCGGGATCCTCCGCCCCTCCTCCACCGAAGCTCGTCCTCGCCCCGTCCCCGATCAACGCAGCCAGGTTCAGCAGATCTCGACTACAAGCGGCACTCCTGCTTCAGGCTCTACTTCGCCGACCTCGTCTTCCCCCTGGACATCGACTCGGAGCCCCGCTTTCTACCTCCGGCGACGGCAATACAAACATCCTTCGATCGCCCGGTGTACGCTTTCTCGACGGGTCCGTCGATCCTTTTCAACCGTTGCTTTGCACGGCCTTCCATCCGACGCAGTTTCTCTTGTTTTTCGCCGGCGAGGTCGCCGTCGTTCGCCTTCCTGCAGTAGCTGGTGGTGTTCTTATCCAGTCTTTCGACCAAGTTGTAATTTCGTCCTTCTTGAAGGACTTATCTGTAATCTGGCTGCTTAATTAATATATTGCAGTTGTCAAAAAAAAATAAGAGAAACCACGACGTACGGCAAAAAAATTTGAAAAACAAGTCTCTATGCATGTCCATAAGGCAAAGCACACGTTCTCCGATTTGCTCCAACTGCTCCACTGCGGTTGGAACTAAAACAATCGAACCACCATTACAAATGTCTGCACATCGTGGCGTGGGAGTGACTTTTAATTTTTGGTGTCAACATGTTTGGTTGAAAATCCATTATATTTGGTGCACAGATCAAGTCTGGAGGTAGTAAATAGATAGATGGCCCAGGGCTGGTGAAAAAGTTAAAATTCGATGGAGCTTCTTTGTTATATTACTAGGTTATAGCCCGTGCGTTGCTACGGGCAAATAAAATTTGAACCAAATAATGTAATTACTATTTGAAAACAATCAAACAAAACACTATATGGTGAACCAGCATGTACACCCTATCAATTCTATCTATTCAAAAGCTCGTTAGTAAGATTCATTATATTCTTTTGTGAGTAGTTTCTTCATACTCATAAGTCATAATTTCCTTTGGTACTCGTATGAAGTGTGTTATGTGTGCGTGGTTGCTCGTATGAGTCCATCTATCATGGAGAAAAGTGCATACTCGCATGAGCTTGGGATTGGTGCGTGTCAGTTGTTGTTGATATTAAAGTAATTGATCTATGTATATGCTTTGCTACAGGCAATAAAAATATATTGTAACAATAATTTTTTGAAGTATCACAAAGAATAATTGGTTGAAATAAGATCACAAAGAATAGTGATCATATATTTCATTTCCACTCCTCTTCTCATATCTTTACCTCCACTTCCACTCCTCTTCTTATCCTCATTTTCACTCCTACTCGGCGCACGACCCTCCATTTCCGCTCCTTCTCTTCTCTTTACCTCATATCTCTCTTCCATCATCTGCCATTTAGAAAGAGCTCATGCCCACGGGGGAGAAGATCTCGGTGGCAAGCTGCCTATTGGCGGAAGTGGTGGTCGGCCTCTCGCAGCGGGGCGCGGTCTCTCTCTGGGGGTATGATGGCCGATTGAGTCAGGGGCACACGGCTTCTTGCGCCACAAGGAGGGAGTGGCGGGGGTAGCGACGAAGCACACAAAGGGAGTCGTCGCGTTGGGTCGGGGGTCTCAGGGCTGAAACATGGAGGTAGAGACTGGGACTGCGTTTATTTAGCCTAGGGCATGTACTCCCTTCGGTTTTGTAAATTAATTCGTTTAGGACAACACTCTAAAGTACAACTTTGACTTTTTTTTTTATAAACATATTTATTAAAACATTAACATATGTATACTTTAACAAATCTACTCATGTAGTTTTCACGTTCGAAACTTAACGACTTAAAAGTTATTCATGATTTATACCCTCAATGTTTGACTCGTACCTTGTCAAAAATGACTTCATTTACCAAAATGGAGGGAGTAAAGTCCATAGACTGTGGGTCGTCTGCACAACCTCGAACTTAGCATACAGACAAATGTACAAACAGCTCATATAATCCATAGACAGAAAGAGCGTATGTAAGTTGTTTAATGTTTCGTATGTAACTTAAGATCAACTACAAATGTATTTGTGTGTACCATTTTATGGACATTCCATGTCATTCTAACCTCGCCTAAAAAACTTTGTTGAGTTGTGCCTAGCTATCTAAAAGATTTTGTGGATATTTGTGTATACCATTTTGTGGATTTTGTAACTTAAGATCAACTCACAAGTAATGTGCTTGCACTTTTAAAGTTTGACATTGGTCAGAAATTAAAAGCTTAAGATGGAATATCTTAGATACAAATGGGTCTCAATTATTAAAAAAATTGTATGAGCCCACACTGCCAGCTCCAGCTCGTGACGTTTCACATTGGTAGTAATAAAAAAATGAGAAGAGCTTCTAGTTTCATCCACACGAATGGTTCCTTATCCCCTGCACCCGATCCTGAAAAAGGAAAAATCATCTGCAGCTCCGCTTCGCTCAGGTTCCATCGCCGGCGCTCCTCGTCCACTCCGCCGGCGAGGCAAGCATCCTCATCCTCTGCCCCCAAATCATGCGCCTCTACCCAGCACCTTCAATGCGGGGCCTATCACCTGCGCCCCTCCGCGGTAAGCCATCCACCTGCCTCCGCGCGGAGCCGAGGGGCATCGCAGCTCCTCCATGGCGCAGAGCCGGAGATGGGCCTTGCGACGGAAGGTCTTGAGGCGGTGCAGAGGAGCCGGAGCTGGGTCGTCCTCGCGCTCGCCGAGCCGCACCTCCTGCGCAGCTCCCCTCCTCCACGACCCCCAGCACCCCTCCCCCTCCTTAGCTGCAGCGGCCCCAATCGAGGTCGGGTCGATTCTTTCCCTCTCCCGCCGCTGCTGACCCGAGAATTGGCGGTATGGCCCAGGGGCATACGGCCGGCGGGCGCAGGGCGCGAGCGGGGCTGGATTCGGCGGCCGGGTCGAGGTTGGGCGCTCTCTCCCCTCCCCTTGGCGCGGGCAGCGTCTTCCCCCGTCCCGAGCTCATCAGCGCTGCGGCAGGATCTTCAGCCAGCGGACTCCTCCTGGCGCGGTTGCGAGCTTGCCAGTGTCGTCCGGCGCCCATCTTAGCTTGCCAGCGGATCCGGCAATGGCAAAGGTGGGCAGGCACAGCCCAACGGTGGATCTCTCTTCTCTTCTTCTGGGGCTGCGACCGGCTGCGGCGAGCTGGAAATCTGGGAGATTTTGGCGGGAGCGCGCGGGCGCGGGGGATCCGAGCGGGTCGTTGCCCGGAGGATACGGTGATGTACAGCCCGCCCACCGGCGTCGGTTCCCTTGGACAAGGCCACAAGGGACGAAGGCGTTAGGGCATGTACCACCCACAGACGGCTGCCAGGAGGGTAGCGTTGGCGTCGTAGAAGCGCACGGCGGCGGCACCCGCCGAGCGGGCGAGCTCCATCCCGCGGCGCGGCGGCGGGAGGTTGTCGCCTAGCGTGCCGTATATAGTTGACGCCCAGGAAGTGCTCGGACGGTGGTGTCGTCGTCGCGGTGGCCATGGTGGCGCCGAGTGCGAGGAGGAGGAGGACTGATGGCATTGCCCCCATGTTGCCTGAGGCTCGACGACGAACGACTACCGAGGGGCCCTTTGGCAGGGCTTTTCCATTTCCAAGTGCTTCTCCACTGGCTTTTACAGAAGCCCTGCCAAACCCCTAACAAAAAAGGCTTTCAAGCTGAAGCCATGGAGAAGCCATTTTGCAATTTGTACTACGGAGGTGAAGCAAAAAATAGTGGCTTCTCGCGGCTTCTTCCCCGCATGTGAAATAGAAGCCACAACCACAGCCATTTTGCCAAACACTTTACAAAATGGTTTCAGCTTCACCAAAGAAGTCATTATTTTGCCACAGCCACAGCCGCAGCCGTTTTAGCCACAGCCGAAGCCCTGCCAAAGGGGCCCTGAGTACTGAGACTGACTACGTACTGACACGCAGTGCCATCAGCTATTCCCCTGGTCTCTGAAGACCATTTCGGATGAAACGCAAGGCGACAAGAAAAGTTGGAGTAGTAAGGAAAGGGTAAGGTACTGACACAAATCCAACAGCTACTTACGCAGTAGGGCTAGTTCGTTTTCACGGGATTCAATCCGGACCGAAATGACACATACTATAGAAAAAATCAATATAGATAATATAGAGACCCGGATTTATTTCGATTCGAGAACTAATTTACTCATCATGATAAGCACAACAAGGAACCGAAGAGCCGGATTGATTCCGCACCTCTTGACTAGTGGATTAATTCCGAGTCTCTTGAAGTCCATATCATGAGTAAATTGGTTTCCAACCCGGAATAAATCCGGATCTCTTATAGTAGCTATCATGATCTTCTTGTTATATTTATCAATTCCGACCGGATCCAATCCTATAGAAACGAACTAGCCCTAAAGAACAAGTCTCTTCTTTCTCTTCGACACTAACACCACAAGAGATATATGAGATGCTCATTATTGTTTTATTTGCTCATTTTTATTAGCAGGATAACATCAAACCTTCATGTTCATCGTGAACCCATGTAATTTTGCTATCTGCTATCTGATCGACTAGCTATATATCCATTTGTATTAGCGGAATCACATCGAATCACCTCAACGTTCAGCACAAAGCTCGAGCACAAATAACGAAACCATCGATCACATGCGCGTAATAAGCTTTTCTGACATAAATTGGGGCCACGAAGACTGACCCTAAATATAAACATTTGTTGACCTTTTTCTGAATCATGTTTGACCATTTGTCTTATTAAAAAAATTTATGGAAATATTATTTATTTTGTTATGACATGTTTTACCATCTTATATATTTTAGTTATATCATAATTATTTTTACATTTTCACAATTTTTTTAAATAAGACGAATGGTCGGTCCAACGTGCTTCACGGAAATCGAAGAATGCTTATATTTAGGGACGGAGGGAGTACAGTACTATACATCTCATGATGAAGTATATATAAAAATTAAACAATATTTTCATCACCATATCACAGATTCCAATGCACCCGTCGTAACAGGAACGCCGTAAATTACCAACAAATGCAAGAGGAGTTGGCACGTTAATTCCTGATGTAGTAGTTCTATGCTTTGCGTATAAGTAGAAAAACCCTCTTATCGAGCTCGAAGGGGGCAGCAAAGGAAGGGTCACCCCTGAGCATCATCAGGAGACCACCGAACGATGCAAATACCTCCCTGAAAGGGAAAACAAAAAAAAAAGGCACATGAGAAAACATATATGTAGCTAACCTTTAAAATGCCAGCTGACTATAAAAAAAAAGAAGATTTAACTGTACATGGCTGTGAAGGTTCAAAAAAACAAATCAGTAAGAGCAGTTTTTATGAATAAATCAGTTTTACTTCGATACCTATATCTAAGTAATATGATATAATTGCTATCAACTAATGAAAAGAACGTGCAGATAAAGCATGGTGTACGTTGATGGGGCACGCAAATCCTTTTCATGTTAAAAGTACTTGGCAGAATTGCCTTTTCAGGATCAAATCTCTCACAAGCACATGACTCGTCACACGAGCTTCATCAGGATACATGGCTTCATTTTCCTTGTGACCATGAAAAACACGAAGCTGTTAGTGATGGTGTTCCCTTTATTAATAAGCTCAGACAATATGGAAATCCTTGTATTCTTAGTCCAGATATCAATCAATAGTGGCGATTTGCGAGCTGTCGTATGTATATGCTTTACTTCGTATATTAGAAACTAAAAAGCCCATTTCATTCAGTCATGACAAACCTTTGATCAACATTTACTGTATTATTTTATAATTTTCGTGACCCTAAAGTGATATCATTAGATTCTATTACAATATTTATGATTTATTCTATTAAAATATTTATAATTACAATTTATATCACACATCAACTAACTAATGGAATATTTGTTAGTAAAAGCCTTGCCCTAACAAAAAAAAGAGAAACGTGAAGGGAGTAATCTGTAGTTCCAAGCAAGATTAAGAAAAATGCATGTTGTTCAGGAAAACTGGGAAAGCATACACTTTAGGATCTATTTTGGAGTCGACTGCATCTTTTTGGGAGGAGGTGTCATCATCATTTTTGGAGGTGTCGTCTGCATCTTTGTTGAAGGTGTCGTCTGCATCTTTTTTTGAGCCGTCTGCGTCTTCTTTGGGCTTGGGTGGGACGTAATCTGCTATTCTGTAAAGCTTCCCTTGCATGACATACTCAAACTTGTCAGCCAGAGTTTCTCTGCCAGCCTGAAAAATAGACGGTTTATATGTTAATTATCCTTACATTACATGGCCTCCTCTCAGGACTTAGTTTAAGCATACTTTAAAGATATAATGTGTTTGGAACCAACACATCCAATCCCATATGTCATATGAACCAAAATAAACTATTGTACCAGCCAATACCATTAATTAGAAGCCAAGTTGGATGGTGCAAATAATTTCATAGAATTCTGGTATGATAACTGGTGGGAAGGTGAGCCACTGAGCAGAAGTATGCCAGTATTGTTTGAATTATGCGAGGAGAAAAACATAACTGCGAAAGGCTTCCATGAAAAAAAGGGGTAATTTACAAAGTAGTTTTTCCACAACTGGGAGGTGCACCTCTCTTTATCGTGGGGTGGTGGCTGCCTCGAGATTCGTACTGCAGCACATGTGAGTGGAACGGTCAGCCAACAATCAATATATTAGTGTGCTAGCACGAATCTCGATGCATGATTGAACGGTTAGAGATAAGAAAAGGTGCACCTTCCGGTTGTGGGAAGGATTTTTCGGGGTAATTTAAGCTTCAGAAGATGGCTCCCCTCGGTGCTGTACACCCAATGGGTGGCAGTCTGTGATGAAGTACTAGCAGCGTAAAGGCTGAGTAGTAATAAACCCAGATGTAAGTGAGTGGAAAGGGGGACAAAACCTAAAGTTTCAGTGAAGTCGCCATATGATATGATGTGTGTAGGAGACAATGGAGAACCCTTTGCTAGAGTATGGAAAGCAATGCAAAGATCCCCGCTAAGATCAAAATTTTGGTGTACGAGTGGACTGTTGTGATATATATGTCCCTTTCTGTTAACTAGATCTGTTAGAATCTAGGCCCTGTCGGTGTCTCTCTCGTCTAATTCTCCTTGGGTTTAGGAAACATTTCGGTATTTCCGTTTCAAGTAAGTGGAAATGGGGTGCGGCTCGATTCAAAAAAATTTCATAGAATTGCTAGGTTAGTCACCTGTGTGAAGTAGCCAGTATCAGGAGTGCCATCCAAACTCAGAGTATCAGCTAGAACCATCTTAAATCTCTGTTTTTCATACATAGGATAAACCTCTACAGCAACATCTAACTGCATATATGTACGGCGATCATCGGTCACGGCTTCCACACGAGAAACTGTACATGCATACGAGGAAGAACATATATATATTAGAACAAGGCTGAACAAGTTATCATCGTAACTTAACCAGTGTAGCAAAAAGAACATCAAAATCAACCTCAGGGGAATTTAGCCATGGAACTATTGATAGTACATATATAAAAAAATAGAAAGAAGCAGTATATGTCAAATAGAGGGCGGAGGCAATTAAAATTCACAACATATATTCACATAATTAACTGTAACGACTGTAAGCATATATATTATTCTGATGCAAAGTGCAACTTTCAATTTTAATTGTGTATGCAACAAGAACATGCCATATATAGTGCATGATCTATATAAGCAATGCAAGGAAAACCTTTTTAAGAAGTAATTAACTTTCTGATTCACACACTACTCAAAGGAGTACATCCTAGTTATTATACCTTTGTCAAACTTTTTACCATCAGGATTGAGCCGCGTGACGACGAAGGTGTCATCAAATAGGTGCTCAGCCATTTCCCCTGCAGAAGAGAAGGATACTTAATTAAACCTCACATCCGATTCAACACACGATTCAGCCAAAAACCAGCTTACGCAACCATATATAGGCAATCACACGAAAAAGAAACATGTTTTGAAACGGCGGAGGCGAACAATCCGATCCACTGCAAAAAAAAAAAAGACACGGCGCTCGATCGAGCCTTACTGCCCCCGCCGTCAGCTAGCTAGCTGATGAAGGCTGCGACGACCGCCGAGCGCGGCGGGTCGAGGAACTACTACCCGATATTTTGCGGCCGGCGAGCGTCGTGGTGTAAATGAGTTTTGGACGCAAGATATCTCACCGGAGATGGGGCAGGAGACGGGCCACGGGTGGCGAGGCGAGAGAGGATCGGAGCGCCGGCGGCGTGCGCGCGCCAAGGAGACGATCGAGGAGCGTAGTTCTGCGCCCTAGTAGCACAGGCGAAGGCGGCGTGGGCGTGGCTTTAAGGGAGAGAGGTCGGGTACTCGCGTCGTGATGGGAGGGAGAGTGAGACCGAGTCGCAGCCCAATATAATAGCCCAAGTTTCCGGCCCATGATTGTTTACTTGGGGATTTTTTTTAAACATTTTTTAATCATTTTGCAAAATTATATAGACTAGTAATAATGCTCGTGCGTTGCAACGGGAGAAAATATTTCTCATGCGTCTTGCTCTCGCTGTTGTATGCCCCGGCTGTGCCATCACTGCACTACCCCCAGCCCCCGTACCTCGTCGTCATCCCCGTCGCACTGCACCCACGACATCCCAACCTCGTCCGTTGGCATATACGTCTCTCGAACCTTATTATCTTTTGTCTGACCTCACCTTCTCATGTCGCGTCATCATTCTCATCGTGCACATGTCACCCCGACCCGGCCTTCGAGTTTGCACATGACCTCACCTTCGAGTTCTCGGTCTCCCGATCACGATCCTCATCGCACAATCTACTACCTCGGGTACCCCCTTGGTAGGTTTGCCGGTCTAAAACACCGACAGCTGGCGCGCCAGGTAGGGGTGATCGTCACCACCGGGCGAATTCGAAGGACCCTCATCAACAAGATCAATCCACTCGTCGACTCGCCGAGATCCATTGAAGCAAGTCGCCTTGCTCCTGTCAAAGCGGAATCAATTTTCCTACACCGCGCGTCCGGTTGCTTCGACACGTCGCGCGGCATGTCGCGTGACTCATCGTCGACTACTTCGCCTTGCGCAGGCTCGTCGTTGACTACTTCGCCTATGTCGCGCGTCCGGGTGCCTCGGCACATCGCGCGGCTCGTCACGCGGCTCGTCGTTGACTACTTCGTCTCGCGCAGGCTCGTCGCTGACTACTTCTCCTACGCCGCGCGTCTGGGTGCCTCGGCACGCCGCACGTCGTCGACTACTTGGCCTACGCCGGGTGCCCGAGTGCCTCGGCACGTCGCGCGGCTTGTCGTCGACTACTTCACCTACGCCACGCGTCTGGTTGCTTCGGCACATCGCGCGGCTTGTCGCGGGACTCGTCGTCGACTACTTCGCCTACGCCGCGCGTCCGGGTGCCTCTGCACGTCGTGCGGCTCGTCACGCGGCTCGTGGTCGACTACTTCGCCTACGCCGCGCGTCCGGGTGCCTCGGCACGTCGCGCGGCTCGTCACGCGGCTCGTCGTCGACTACTTCGCCTACGCCGCGCGTCCGGGTGCCTCGGCACGTCGCACGACTCGTCACGCGGCTCGTTGTCAACTACTTTGCCTCGCGCAGGCTCGTCGTCGACTACTTCGCCTACACCGCGCGTCCGGGTGCCTCGGCACGTCGCGCGACTCGTCGTCGACTACTTCGACTACGCCGCGCGTCCAGGTGCCTCGCCATGTCGTGTGGCTCGTCACGCCGCTCGTCATAGACTACTTCACCTACGCCGCGCGTCCGGTTGCTTCGGCACGTCGCGCGACTTGTCGCGTGACTCATCGTCGACTACTTCGCCTCGCGCAGTCTCGTCATCGACTACTTCGCCTACGCCGCGATGAGCTTGCACAAGAATGTACCGGTCCGAGGTGAAATGGTTTAGGATGTTCAAAAGATCAAGAACCTCGGGTGGGGGAGCTCCAAAGGCTGCAGTCTGATACAAATTGTCTGTTGCAAAAGTAGTCAACCAAACCTAAGATTTTCATTCAACGGAACAAGCATACCTAAAAGCTCTCTAGTGACCTTCACTTCACCACTGAACAAGACAACAAAATGACATGGTAGGATTGGTCCGCCGGAAAGAGGACTCGCGTCGTCGACGGGCGCCACGACCGAAGATCCCCTGCTCCTCCACCATTCGAGTCCTCACCTCGCTGCCGCACCCGTCCTCCACCGCACTCGTAGCGAGATCCACACGTCGGTGGTCGCGAGATCCACCTGTCGCCGCTCGTAGGGCGCCTGCTCCGATGGAGAGAGTGAGGGAGAGAGGGAGCCCCATCCATCGGCGGCGGGGAAGCAGTAGGCCGTCGGGGCTGACGCGACGGTGAGCTTGCACGCGCGCAGGGCGAGCGAGAGGGCGCAGGAGCAGGGGCCGCCGCATCTCGCCGAGCAGGTACGAGCAGGCCTCACCGAGAGCTTCGGGGTCGCCGCCGGGAGGAGTGGGCGCAGGAGCGAGAGGGCGCAATAGTAGGGGTCGTCGCCGGGAGCCCTCGAGGCCGCGACGAGCGGCCGCGCCGGGAGCCGGCCATGGACCTCCGACGCGGCGTCGCCCCCGCTTTGCCTCCGCCGCGACGTCCTCCTTGCAGCGCCATCCCGCGCCGCTACCGTGCCCCGCAGTGCTCGAGAGCCGGAGCCCCGACGCGCGGGGCACCTGCCTTGTGAAGCCGACAAAGGGAGAGGGAGCAGGGGAGATGGGGGCGGAGAAGCCGAGGAAGGGGAACGGGAGGGGTAAATAAGACTGAGTGACATGTGGACCCGCATTTTGGTAGTTGGTTTGGAGTTTGAATATAGAGATTGACGAGTGCGCGAAAACTGATACTGAACTGGAAATTCTTGATGACCAGGGAGGAATATTTCTTTTGGAGGTTGAGTTTGGAGTTTGACGAGTGTGGACAGTCTTAGTGCGGAACTGCGTCAGGATTTTGGCTGTGGCCGATCCTTATTTCAATTGTATTGCATTCTATGTAGGAGGTCACTAGCCCGAGAGGACTCTCGTTTTAGTTGTAACGCGAGAACCCCCTCTACAGAAGATCATGTGTGGGACCCACGTCATCACCTTCCTTCATCCATTCACGGAACCTACCAAGATCTTCTTCCTCCGTGAACCCACCTTCGTGATTCCCCCGCGCCCCCGCCTCCTCCCGCGGCGTCTTTGCCGCCGAGCCCCCGCCCCCAACCACCACCCGAAGCCGAAGCGAAGCCCCCGCCGCCAGCACCTCCCCCCGTCCCCCGCGGCGTC
Organism: Cenchrus americanus; assembly: GCA_947561735.1. Taxonomy (NCBI): domain Eukaryota; kingdom Viridiplantae; phylum Streptophyta; class Magnoliopsida; order Poales; family Poaceae; genus Cenchrus; species Cenchrus americanus. The sequence goes on along the minus strand of OX387240.1, from coordinate 874,021 downwards.
CTCACCGCCGGGAGCCGCCCCCAACCACCACCGGCGGCCCCTAACGAAGGAAGCACGCGCCCCCGCCGCCGGCACCTCCCTCTCGTCCCCGGCGGCGTCCTCGCCGCCGCAGCCGCCCCCGACGACCACGGCCGGCCCTAACCGAGGAACCTCCCCGCTCGCCCACAACCCCGTTGGAGATGGAGATAGAGAGGTCAACTCCGGCAAGCTCCACCCCCCGCCGCCGACACAGCCCACCGATTGTCCTACACCGCCCCGCCGTCGGTGTTTTAGACCGGCAACCTACTACGGGGAGTACCCGAAGTAGATGATTGTGACTCGCCGAGATCGGTAACTCGAAGGAAGAGACACGTGGCACACAATTTAGACAGGTTCGGGCCGCTAGGTGCGTAATACCCTACGTCCTGTATGCTGCGTAGCTCTGGATTGATAGGGCACGATTACAGATGGTGCAATGGTGCGCCTTGAGTTGTATGAGAAGAGATTGGATGAAGGAGATCGGTCCCCGCCTCGCCTTATATAGTCCGGAGGCGGGGTTACAAGTCGAGTAGGGAAGGAGTACTAGCCGAGTACGTCTAGGAGACCTCTATACAGAGCGGAACGTGTACAGAGTCCTAACCGAGTACTACTCCTGCGTTGTCCTTGTGCTCCACGCCTTCAGGTGCCGTGTAGCGCAAGCCGGGTAGTCCCAGAGGCCCACCGAGTAGTCGGTCCTGGTACCCACCGATGTAGTGGGCCCAGGGAGGTCCATACGACAAGCCCCCGAGTACTTTGTAGTCGAGAAGGATAGCTTCCAGTAATCTTGACGGCCTTAACGAGTAGTCCTCAAGCGTCCCCGAGGGCTACAAGTCAAAAGTCCTCAAGAGTAGTCGAAGCATCCCGAGGCCGGGAATGTACTCCGGCCTGATGTCCGAGCAACCTTGAAGTCTTCTCGAGTAGTCCCAAGCGTCCTTGAAATCCGCCTTCGAAGGTCTTCAAGAAATGCCCGTCTTATCTTGAAGCCGAAGCCGTCATAGAGATGCGATTTGCGTAACCGCAATCCACATGGAGTAGCCCCCGAGCCTCGAGCCGCGGGCTCGGGCCGAGGATCCATCCGAAGTCTTGGCAAGAAAATCCCGAAAAATCCGAGAGAAAAACCGAAGGACACGTGGCACGGAGCCCCCGAGCCTTGAGTCGAGTACTTCCTCTCGAATTGAAGGGTCTTCTTGGAGAATGTGTCCTGAGATGCTCTTGAGACTAGCCGCGTCCCGTAGTCGAGTAGAAGTAGCCGAGCCCCCGAGGTGAGGCGCGTCGACTAGTAGAATATGAAGAGTCACGCGCTTACGCCGAGTCGCCCGCGCGTGGACTTATCCAACCGCCCGTTACGGAGGCGATTCTGGCTTATAAATAGAAGCCGAAACCTTTAGGGTTTTCACCCCAAGCGAGCCGCAGTCATTTCCGTTTGAAACTTGAAGTAGAATCCACTCCAGCGCCTGCTGCCGCCGTAGTAGATCCGAGCGCATCGCCGCCCGAAGGATTTAGGGTAGCCCCCGAGCGAATGCGAGTGAAGACTCCTTGCACTTGGAGGATGAAGCCGTCACCGTCGAAGACGTCCAAGGCCGGCGGGAAGAAGAGGAGCCGTGCAGAGGCCGCCGCGGCCGCCACAGATGCGGCGCCGCCCATGTCTCCACCGCGCGCCGATCCGAGCCGCGAGTGGAAAAAGTCGAAGGTCAAGACGGAGGACCTGCTGACCCTGTTGAACAGCGGGTTCATCAGGGAGAAGGAGATCGACATGTGGAGATCCGCCGCAGGGGATCCCTATCCAATGGAGAAGGCCGAAGACGAGATCCCGATGTTCTCGCGCTTCGTGGAGCGCGGGCTTGCGCTCCCGACACCGCCGACTTCTTCAAGGGGCCGCTCGTGTACTATGGCATCGAGTACCTCAATCCGAACCCCAATGGAATCTCCCATACATCCGTCTTCGTACACTTCTGCGAAGCCTTCTTGGGAATCAAGCCGCACTGGGTGCTCTTCCGGAAGTTCTTCCGCGTGAAGCCGCAGCCCAGCGCCTCCAACCCTAGGGTAGTCGGAGGGGCCGGAATCCAGTTGAGGGAGGACGCCGCGGAGCAGTACCTGGCGTACAAGCTCGTGGACTCCAACACCGACTGGAAGACGAGATGGTTCTACATCACGAACCACCATCCCGAGCCACCGAAGCCGAGCGGATGGCCGCCTGTGCACCAAGAGTGGTGGAACACGGAGCCCACCATGCAAGAGGGGATCCAGCTCCCCGAGCCGCTAGCGCGCATCAAGACGCTCAGGGATGCGGGACTGAGGGCCGAGCATGTGGCCTTCAGCTTCATGAAGCGCAGGATCCAGCCGCTGATGGCGCGGGATACCATGGGCTTCGAGTACACCGGCGACAACGATACGTCGCGGATGCCGGGTGGCGAGCTGGACGACAACGACATCGTCGAGAGGTTGTCGAGGATCTTCAAGGACATGCCGGAGTACACGGCGTGCCCTGTCGAGGAGTACTCCGCCGCGCGCCCGCCCAACGAGGTGAGTAGTCGTACCCCCTCGTCGAGTAGTGAGTACCCGTAGCGGAGTTTCTGACGCCTTGTGTGTTTGCGCAGGATGATGTGAAGCGGTTTGTCTCCGAGCCGCAGCCGCCACCGAGCGGAATCGAGATCCCGGCGGTGGGGAAGGTGAAAGAGCGCCGCGAAGTTGGAGAAGGCGACGACACCGTCATTGTGGAGGACACCTCCGATGACGACGATGAAGACGAAGAGACTCTTCAGGACCGCTTCCAGCTGCGGTCGAGGTTTAGCCGTCCGGGCTTGCCGCACGTGCCACTCATCCAAGACCCTCCGCCAGCCCCGGAGGCTAGCCTTGCCGCGCCGCCGAGAAAGCCGCGCAACCCCCACCAAGAAGCGGGTGGCGAAGAAAATGAAGGTCTCGTAGACCACGCTCCGTGAGGTAAGTCATCTTGAGCAGAGTAGTCGAGTACCCGTAGTCGAGTACGTTGTCGACGAGTAGCCGCCCTTTGTGTGCGGGAGGTGCCGCCAGCGAGCCCGTGGAGGAGGGCGATGAGGGCATGTGGCCCACAGTGGGGGAACCGGCGGGAAGCCGAAGTCCAGCCCCCACTGTCGAAGAACTTCTGGCGCAGCTGGAGCGCCAGCCCCCTGCTCCGGTGGAGAGCAGAGTACCCGCGGCCGCCGCCGTTGTAGAGGTGGAAGCCACAGGGACGCAGAGACATCCCGCGCCGGCCGCTGCCACCGTGGAGGAGGCAGTAGCCGAAGAGGCGGAAGAAGAAACGCCCGCCGAGGGTGGACTGGTTGACATCGCCAGCATCCTCGGTGCTCCGGCCGTGACCATCGTCCGGTCGACCTTGTAAGTACCCCACCTTCATGAGGAGTACTCGTTGCAGTAGTCGATGGTTGCCTGACAAACCTTCGTGAACACTTGTGCAGAAAATCCACAGATCTGAGCTGGGACGGGGAAGAGCCCGCGACAGCGGAGGCGGGAGAGGCCGTGCCGCCCGTCGAGGAGCCCGTTCCCCGAGGCCGAGGCCGCGACCGAGCCCCCGGCTGCCGAAGCGCCGCTGCCAGAGGCGGCCATAGTCGAAGGTGAGTACCCTTCTTGAAGCTGTAGAACTCCAGGACGAGTAGTCGTAGGCACTGATGCGCATGTTCCTTGTTGACAGGCGCTGAAGGAGGTGACATCCCTGCAGGGGTACCCATGCAGGAGTTGACACCAGAGGTCCCGGAGGCCGCGGAAGGAGCCCCCGAGCCCGAGGGGGAAACCGTCGAGAAGTCCGCCGAGGGGGAGGCGGCTACCACGTCGCCAGGGGTTGCCCTGGAGGTGGCAATCCGATCCCCCGAGATCCAAGACGCGGAGCCTATCCGCTCGGCGCCGATGACGGAGGCTACATCGAGTAGCCGCGGCGGGAATTGAGCCGCCGGCCGACGATCTCGTCGAGCCGGCGATGTTGGCGCAAAGACTTGGAGGCGATGCGACGAGCCGAGCAAAGGATGAAGGTACGTAGTCGTAGCTTCCCGAGTAGTCAATCCTTTTTGCGTAGAGTACTCTGCTTGACTTGATCTTGTCTTGTGCAGGACGTCGCGGAGCGATCCCGCGAGAAGTCGAACATGCTGCAGGGCTACGGCGACACCGTGCTCCGAGCCGAGGCCCTGGAAGAGCAGCTCGTGAAGTCGCGGAAGCACGCGGCCGCGATGCAATCGAAGCTCGACGCCGCCTTCGCCAAGTATCACAACGATGTGATGGAGCTGCAGGCGAAGGGCGACGACTTGGTGCGGAAAAACAAAGGCCTCCGCAACAAGAACAAAGGTATGTCCTTGGACTTGTCGGGTACTTGTTGGAAGCCGCATAGCCTCTGACCCGTTGTTGTGGTGTGTTGCAGAACTCGAAGGCCAGGTGGAGCAATTGAAAGCCTCGGAGGTCAGCATGAAGAACCTCTTCTACCGGGAGCAAGAAGCCCGCCAGGTACTTGAGCTCGACTACAAGGAGCTTGCCGTCGAGTGCGAGAAGCATATGGAGTTGCGGATTGCCTCTGACAGAGATCTCGTCAACTGCTACAAATCTTTGCGTGCTGAACGAAGATTGCGAGGCGCTCCGGCCCAAACCGAAGGACCTTGAAGAGGTCGCCCTCCCGATCGCGAGGCTCCCGGTGCCGCACCCGGCGGCCCCAAGATCGCCCCTCCGGCGGATCGACTTCGTGAAGCGCCAAGCCGGCCGGCCGCCTACGTCAAGCACATGGCCAAGTCGATCCCGAAGCAGTGTGCCAGCCTTCATGAAGTCGTACTTCCCGAAGGCTCCAAAGGAGGTGGTCGCCGGCGGGGTAGCCGCCAACCGGCCGGGATGAGCAAGACGCGTAGCCGCCGGAGCGCATGGCTCCCATCGCGGAGCGTGTAGCCGAGAAGTCGAACCTCCGCAGCCCCGCATAGGTAGCTTAGTAGCCACAGTTGTACAAAAACCACTTGTAATGAACTTATTCATGTATCAATGAAATGAAGTTATTCCATTAATGAGTACTCGTAACCGCGATCTCAGAGTGCGGAGCGCCCATCGTGGAGTAGGTGCGAGTAGTAGTACTCGGCTTAGTAGTCCCGTCGTAGGGAGTAGACGCAAAAAGTTGATGAACAATCAAACTTTATTACCGAAGAAGTACACCCGGGTGGCCGTGGCCGTAGTTACAAGTAGTCGCCCGGGACCCGGAGGCCGCTTACGCCCCAAGTGGCGCCGGGAGCGGGTAGCCGCTGCGCCGAGTGATCCGTAGGTAGCCGTGGAGGCCGGATCGCAGATCCGTAGGTAGCCGTGGGGCCGGATCTTGGGGTGTGGTCTCTTGATAGACCGCCGCTAGAGTCCTTGACGCTCGTCGCAGCCCCGTGGTCCGTAGGTAGCCGCGCGGGCCGGACTCGGAGGAGAGTAGTCCGAGACTTGGAGCCGTGGACCCGAGGGTCGCTTGCGGCAAGGGGTGTTGATGTAGTCGTGTAGACTTGAACCCCGGAGTAGTCGTGTAGACTAGGCGTAGAATCGACAGTAGTTGGTCGACGTTCCACGAGTTGTTGACTTCTTCGCCTTCAAGTGTTTGGAGGCGGTAGGAGCCCGGCCCGGCCACCTTAGCCACGGGGAAGGGGCCTTCCCAGGGGGAGCCGAGCTTGTGGAGTCCTTCCGTGTTCCGGGATACGACGGAGGACAAGATCTCCAACGTTGAAGGAGCGTTCCTTGACGTTGCGATCATGGTAGCGTCTGACACCCTCCAGTGTACCTTGCCGATTGGACGAGGGCGCGCAACCGAGCTTCTTCGAGGCCGTCGATATCAACTCGTCCGTCGTCTTCCGAGACGCCTTCGTCGTAGTGCTCCACCGCCGGCGAGTTCCATATGACGTCGGCAGGGAGGATGGCTTCGCAGCCGTAGACCAGAAGTAGGGGGATTGCCCCGTTGGCTTGGATGGTTGAGTCCGGCAGCCCCCGCAGTGCGTTGGGTAGTTCCTTGATCCACTTGCCCCCTTTGAGTTAGCGCCGTCGTGTAGCCGCTTCTTGAGGGCGTCGAGCACCATCCCATTGGCGCGCTCGACTTGTCCGTTGGCCCGTGGATGGGCGACCGAGACGTATCCGACGTCGATCCCGCCGTTCTCGCGCACTCCCGCAACCGGTGGTTGTTGAAGTTGGACCCCGTGTCCGTGATGATGCGGTGGGGTAGCCCATAGCGGTGCACGAGTTCATCCAGAAGTCGAGTACTCGTCGGCCTTGGGGCACGTGACCGGCTTGACCTCGATCCACTTGGTGAACTTGTCGATAGCCACCGCACCCTCGTTGAATCCTCCCCGGCGCAGCTTGGCGCGGGCCCAATCATGTCGAGCCCCCGCCAGGCAAAGGGCCGGTTGGCGGTATGGTGACTAGCTTGTAGGCCGGGACGTGCCGTCGCTTGGCGAAGAACCGACATCCTTGGCACCTTCTCGACGAGTTCTTCGCATCGCCCGTGGCCGTGGGGCCGCAGAAGGCTCGCCGGAAGGCCTTGCTGACCAGCGTACGTGAGGACGCGTGGTTGCCGCAGACGCCCTTGTGGATCTCCTCCAAGATGTCCTTGCCTTCTTCACGAGGGACGCACTTCATGAGTACTCCAGAAGATGCGCCCCGCTTGTAAAGCTTGTCGCCGACGAGGACGTAAGACTTGGCGCGGCGGACGAGTTGTTCGGCCGCGTTCTTGCTCCGAGGGGACCCTCTCGCTCGCCGAGGTAGTCGATGAAGGGTTGCCTCCACCCACGTCGATCATCATGACCTCCCCGCCCACCCGGTGGATAGGCCGGGGCAAGGGTCGGTGGCGCCGGCTCCGGGATGGATGGCGCGTGAAGCTCATGGACGAAGACGCCCGCGGGTACTTGGGCGCGGTGGATCCGAGCTTCGAGAGGACGTCCGCCGCAACGTTGTTGTCGCGGACGATGTGGTGGAACTCGAGACCATAGAATTTGTTCTCGAGCTTGCGGACTTCTAGGCAGTAGGCGTCCATGTTCTCCTTGTTGCGGTCCCAGGACTTGTTGACTTGGTTGATGACCACTGCGGAGTCGCCGTAGACTAGTAGCCGCTTGATGCCAAGTGAAGCCGCGAGGCGGAGCCCGTGTAGGAGGGCTTCGTACTCGGCTTCGTTGTTCGAGACCTTCCAGAAGATCTGCAGGACGTACTTGAGTTGTTCGCCCGTTGGAGAGATCAGGAGTACCCCTGCGCCTCGCGCCCTCGAGGTTGAGTGAGCCGTCAAAGTACATCACCCAATGCTCGGTCGCACGGTGGGAGTAGGTAGCCGGTTCTCCCGCCACTCCGCCATGAAGTCGACTAGCGCCCGCGACTTGATGGCCGTGCGTGGCTTGAAGTCGATGGTGAGGGCGCCGAGCTCGACAGCCCCCACTTGGAGATTCTTCCGTGGCGTCCGGGTTCCTCGTGATGTCGCCGAGCGGGTAGTCGGTGACGACGGAGACCGAGTACTCCCGGAAGTAGTGACGTAGCTTCCGCGAGGTGATGAGTAGAGCGCACGAGCTTCCGCACGGCCGGTAGCGAGCCTTGGACTCGATAGAACCTCGCCGACGAAGTAGACCGGGCGCCGGACCGGTAGGCGTGGCCGTCTTCCCCGCCGCTCGACAACGATGGCAAGATCGACCACGTGAGTAGTCGCAGCTAGGTAGAGAGCAAGAGCCGCTCGCCCTTGTAGGGAGCCGTGAGGATCGGCGGCTTCGACAAGAAGTCCTTGAGCCGGGCAAGGGCTTGATCCGCCTCCGGAGTCCACACGAACTTCTCGTGGTGCTTGAGTAGTTTGAAGAAGGGGAGACCCCGTTCTCCTAGCCTCGAGATGAATCTGTTCAGCGCCGCCATGCACCCCGTCAGCTTCTGGACGTCCTTGATGCTCGTGGGAGCTTTCATGCTGGTGATGGCGGAGATCTTCTCGGGGTTGGCTTCAATGCCGCGCTGGCTGATGATGAAGCCGAGTAGTTTACCCGAAGGTACGCCGAAGACGCACTTGTTTGGGTTGAGCTTCCAGCGGTACTCGCGTAGTGAGGCGAAGGTCTCTTCAAGGTCGTCGATGAGGGTACTGGAGTCCCCGGGTTTTGACAACCACGTCATCCACGTAGGCCTCGACGTTCTTGTTGAGTTGCCGCTTGAAGCAGTGCCCGGATGGCCCGTTGATATGTAGCGCCGGCGTTCTTCAACCCGAATGACATGGTCGTGTAGCGAAGACGCGCCAAACGGGGTGATGAACGCGGTCTTCTCCCCGGTCTTCTTCCTTGATTGCGATCCGGTGGTACCCGGAGTAGCAAGGCCGAGGAAGCAGAGCAGGTCGCAGCCCCCGCCGTGGAGTCGATGACTTGATCAATCCGCGGCAACCCGAAGGGGTCCTTGGGGCAATGCTTGTTGAGGCTCTGGTGTAGTCGACGCACATCCTCCACTCGTTCGAGTTCTTCTTGCGGACGAGGACGGGGTTGGCGAGCCACTCAGATGGAAGACTTCTCCGATGAAGCCGCCGCGAGTAGCTTGGCGAGCTCCTTCTTGATGGCGTCCCGTCCGTCGTCGGCAAAGCGTCGGAGGTGTTGTCGCTTGGGGGTGGCCTTTGGATCGACGTTGAGGCAAAGTGCTCGATCGCTCCCCGGGCACTCCCCGGCATGTCCGTCGGCTTCCACGCGAAGATGTCGCGGCTAGCCCGAAGGAAGCCGATGAGCGCGTCTTCCTATTTGGGGTCGAGGCCGGCCCCGATGGTGGTGGTCTTGGTGGGGTCGCCCGTTCCGAGGTCGACCGACTTGACGAGTACCTCCTCGGTGGCCGAGGCTTGTTGGCGCCGTCGTACTTCTCTCGGGATGTCGAGTTCGCTTGTGGCAAGCTTCTTCGACGCGGCGTAGACCTCCATCATTGGGGTGGGTACTTGGTTTGTTGAAGCGATCACCACGGCCTCTCGTATCGCGCCGTGGGAGATCTTCAAGTCCCCCCGGAGGGAGAGTACGCCGGCCGGGCTTGGCATCTTGAGTACCAAGTAGGTGTAGTGGGGCACCGCCATGAACTTGGCGATGGCCGGTCCGCCGAGGATGGCATGGTAGGAAGTCTCGAAATCCGCGACCTCGAACTTGATGTACTCGGTGCGGTAGTTATCCCGAGACGCCCCGAAGGTAATCGGCGCACCACCGAGCCCAATGGGATAGCCGCGTTGCCCGGGACGATGCCGTGAGAAGGGCATGCCGCCCTTGTTGAGCATGGGGGTGACGTCGAGGTTCATCTTCTTCAAGGTCTTGGTGAAAAGGACGTTGAGCCCGCTTCCACCGTCGATGAGCACCTTGTTGAGCTTGGAACCCGCCACCGTTGGTTTCGGGACGAGAGGGAACCGTCCCGGTTCCTGAGAAGCTGGTCCACCGGTCCGCGCGGGAGAAGGTGATGGGTGCGTCTCCGACCACCCGAGAGGGGTCATAACCGCTGGCTCGATGGACATCACTTCACGACGAGTAGCCTTCTCGCTCCCGCCCGCCCGGGTAGTCCGCCGAAGAGGACGTTGACGGTCTTCTCGGGTTCTTGGAAGTCGTCGTGTCGCCGTCCTTCTTCTTGTTCTTCTGATCGTGAGGGTGCGGTGGCTCCGGCGTATCCTTGAGTGCGTGCCTGAGCTGGTAGCACCGCTTCCGTAGTGTGGTTGCCGTTCGGATGCCACGGCACTTCTCCTTCCGCAGGTCCTTGAACCCGCCGGAGTTCTTCTTCGAGTTCCCTTTCGGAGGGCGCTGGATAGCCGCGACGGTGTTGTCTGGCTTGCGCTTGCGGTTGGAACCCGAGAAGTTGTTGTTGTTGTTGTTGTTGTTGTGCGGCCGCCTTGGTTTGGATTGTTGGCGCGCCGCCGCCGCCCGGTTCTCGCTTGGACTTGGCGCGGATGGCGTCGTACTTGGCGTTGGCCTTGTCCTCTTCGTCCGCCCGGACGTGATCATGTCCTTGAGGTGGGGAATGGACTTGGGGCGGCGACGACCGAAGTCCTCGAAGGTGCGGCGATGGTAGAGGCCGTCCTGGAAGAGGTCGATGACCTCCTTGTCGGTGACGTCCACGACGGTAGCGCGCTTGTCGAAAAAGCGGCGCATGTACTTGCGAGGGTCTCGCCTTGTTCCTCGCTTGATCATGGCGAGGTCCATGCGAGTACCCGAACGGCCCATGGCGCCCGCGAAGTTGCTTGTGAATTGCTCCTTCGACCGGTCCCACTTGTCGATCGAGTGCTTGTCCAGCGACTCGAGCCATGTGAGTGGGGCTTGGTCCAGTGCGTAAGGGGAAGTAGAGGCACTTGGTGTCGCCGTTGCCGCCGCCGTTCTCGATGGAGAGGGCGTAGCATCGGAGCCACTGGATGGGGTCCTGCTTCGCGTCGTACTTGGTGATCCCCAAAGGCTTGAACTTGTCGGGGAGGAGCAAAGTTGCGAAGCCGGGTGAGAAGGCGGGGAAGCCGTCGCCTTCGCCGGCGGTGGTCGACTTCTTCTCGCCGCAACTCCTCGATCCTCCGGCGAGCATCGTACCCGCCATGAGAGGCACCGGAGGCGTGGCTATGCGCGTGGCCGCGGCCGCCGCGGCTGCCGCCGCCTCCAGCCTTTCTTGTTGGCCCCGTGGTTGGAGCCGCCGCCGCCGCCGCCGCCGCCGTCGTGTCGTTGCCGCCGCCACCGGCCGGAGCACCCGTGGGGGACGACTTCTCGCTTGCCTTGCTCTTGTCGTGAAGGTCCGCCGGCGGTGGAGCCGTCGACGGTTTGGGTCGGCCGGGATGTCGCCCCGAGTACGGTTGGGACCGGGGTCGACGCCGCGACTAGTAGCTTCGTTGTCGCGAGGCTTAGCCGGGAGGAGGTTGGTCGACTCTCTTGTCGACCCGCATGAAGTAGGCTTCTTCGGCCGAGCTTGGCGATGACCTCTCCAGCCGCGTATGCCCCGAGCCCGGCGTGCGATCGCTGTGATCGACATGAGGCATTGCTCGTAGAGTGGTGTGGACTCGCTCTCGACCGCTCGAGAGCTTCCGCAAGGTTGCGGATGGGAAGGTTGTCTCCCCGAGCCGCCGGCGTCGTTCGTTGCGCTTCCCCGTTGCGCGCGCGCCCGGCGTCCCCCGCCGGCGCCGGGCCTCGTCCGCCCGCGGGGGCATCGCACAGCCCGTCTCACCGCGGAGATGTCCTCCAGGTACTTGTCTGCGGCCGTGCCTGAGGTTCCCGGGTGTCGCCGGCAGCCATGAAGACTTGGCGATCGGGGGTGCCCAAGCTGGGCTCGAAGGTGCCACCTCGCGGGTGTGCTTGGAGTCGCCCCGGGCCAGTGGTGTTCCCTCCCCGGAACGGTAGTGAGTCGATGTAGGCGACGTAGCGTGAGTCCCCCTTTGTCGCCCCCAGTGCAGCTTGCGGTCCGGCCGCAGACGCATCTTCCCGGCCGGCGTCGATCTTATAACCAACCCGCAGGCCGGCCCCGACAAGGGAAGCTCGGAGGAGTCATCTTCGGACTCGGCTCCTCGTGGTCCGACCCGAAGTCGAACTCGTAGTCCGGGTTCGAGTAGAACTCGAGAGAGGGCCGGAGTCCGAGACGCGGTGGGGGACGGCGGCCGGAGTCCGAGTTGTACTCTCGGCTACGGGCTCCTTGCCGGCCCGGCGTGGGAGTGGGTAGGAGCCTCCGTGCGGGCCCGCCGGGGACGCGGGGGCCACGCACGGAGCGCCGACGTGGAGAGGGGGCCGCCCGCGATGGCCGAGGGGCGAGCCGGCTCGCATGGCGATGGCCCATGGCGACGTCGGGTTCGAGTTGGAGACCGGACTCGAGCTCGAAGTCGCCGTGGAGGTTGAAGAGCGAGACTTCGCCGAACTTGCCGGCGAGCTCGCGGCCGTGACAACTTCGGGAAGCCCGCCCTGCCCCGACCCGAGCCTCCGGGCTGCATGGACAAGCGCGCGCCGGAAGGAGCCCGCGCCACCGAAGGGAGCGGGACGCGCCGAAGACGAAGGTGTCGCCGCGGTTGAAGGCGACGGTTGGCTTGATGTGGACGGAAGCCGTCGAGTTCGCCATGTGATCTCGAGCGAGAGCCCCCACCCGGCGCGCCATCGTCGAGGAACCTACTACGGGGAGTACCCGAAGTAGATGAATGTGACTCGCCGAGATCGGTACCGAAGGAAGAGGCACGTGGCACACAATTGGCCGCGAGGTGCGTAATACCCTATGTCCCGTATGCCGCGTAGCTCGGGATTGATAGGGCACGATTACAGGATGGTGCAAGCGGGTGAGTTGAGATTGGATGAGGGATCGGGTCCGCGCCTCGCCTTATATAGTGATCTCGAGCGAGTAGCCCCTACAAGTCGCGTAGGGAAGGAGTATCCACCCCCGACCCTAACCGAGTACTACTCCCGTGTTGTGCTCCACGTCGTGGGAGCAGCTCGTACGTGGGCACCGGTTGAACTGCAATGTAGCCATGGGACCCCGTCGAGGCCCATCGATGAGTGACTCGCCGAGATCGGTAGACGAAGGAAGAGACACGTGGCACACAATTTAGAGTGGGCACCGTCGGGTGGTGTGTCTCGCTAGGTGCGTAATACCCTACGTCCCGTATGTGAGCCGCGTAGCTCTTGTTTCGAGGTCATCGACAGGGTTGACAAAGGGCAGGATAGTGCTGCGATTCCGACATCTCCCGATGGTGCAATGGTGCGCCTTGAGTTGTATGAGAAGAGATTGGATGAAGGTGAGCGAGATCGGTCCCTCCGCACGCCTTATATAGTCCGGGAGATGGTAGTCAAGGACGTGGTTACAATCGTCCCATGTAGGGAAGGAGTACTAGCCGAGTGTCGTATGGACCTCCCCCTTATGCTCGAGCCGATCCTCGGGCCCACTACCCTCGGTGCACATGCGCCCGTCGTATGGACCTCCCCGGGCCCACTACCTCGGTGGGTACCGGACCGACTACTCGGTGGGCCCCCGGGACTACCCGACTTGCGCTACACGGCACCCGAAGGCGTGGAGCACAAGGACAACAGACAGGAGTAGTACTCGGATAGGACTCGTACATGTTCCGCACCGTGTAGAGGTCTCCTAGACGTACTCGACTAGTACTCCTTCCCTACTCCGACTTGTAACCCCGCCTCCCGACTATATAAGGCGAGGGCAGGGACCGATCCCCGGATCACCTCATCCAATCTCAACTCACGCGCACCGTTGCACCATCCCGTAACCGTGCCCTATCAATCCGTAGCTACGCAAAGATACAGACGTAGGGTATTACGCACCTCGCGGCCCGAACCTCGTCTAAATTGTGTGCCACGTGCCTCTTCCTTCGAGTTACCGATCTCGGCGAGTCACATTCATCTACTTCGGTACTCCCCGTAGTAGGTTGCCGGTCCAAAACACCGACACCGGCGCGCTGTAGGGGCTCTCGCTCGAGATCACATGGCGAACTCGACGGCTTCCGTTCACATCAAGCCAACCGCCGCCTTCAACCGCGGCGACACCTTCGTCTTCGGCGCCTGGGTCTGCACTGCTGATGGCGCGGGCTCCTTCCAGCGCCGCTTGATCATGCAACCCGACTCGAGGACAGGCCTTGTGACGCTTCCCCGAAGTTGTCACGGCAAGCTCGCCGCAAGTTCGGCGAAATTTCGCTCTCCAACCTCCACGCCGACTTCGAGCTCGAGTCCGTCTCCAACTCGAACCCGACGTCGCCATGGGCCATCGCATGCGAGCCGCCTCCTCGCCCATCGCAGCGGTCCCCTCTCCACGCGCCGCTCCGTGCGTGGCCCTCGCGTTCCCGGGGCCGGGCCCGCACGGAGGCTTCTACGCCACGCCGGCCGGCAAGGAGCCCGTAACCGAGTACAACTCGACTCCGACGCCGTCTCCAACCGCGCTCTCGACTCCAGCCCCCTCTCTCCGAGTTCTACTCGAACCCGGACTACGAGTTCGACTTCGGGCTCGGACCCCCGAGGAGCCCGAGTCCGAAGACAACTCCTCCGAGCTTCCCTTGTCGTGGCCGCCCTCCGGGCCGGTTATAAGATCAACGCCGGCCGGAAGATACGTCTACTGGCCAGACCGCAAACCTGCCGAGCTGACAAAGGAGGACTCACGCTACGTCGCCTACATCGACTCGCTACCGTTCCAGGAGGGAACACCACTAGCCCAAGCTGACTCAAGCACACCAACTGAGGTGGCACCTTCTGAACCAAGCTTGGGTACCCCTGATCGTCAAGTCTTCATGGCTGCCGGCGACACCCCGGAACCTCGTGCACGGCCGCGTACAAGTACCCGGAGGACATCTCCGCGTACGAGCCGTCCGCCGATGCCCCCGCGACGAGACCGACGCCAACAGGGACGCCCGCGCGAACGTAACAGAAGCGCAACGAACGACGCCGGCGGCTCGCAGACAACCTCCCCATCCGCAACCTTGCGGAAGCTCTCGGCGCCGAGAGCAGAGTTCACACCACTCCCGAGCAATGCCTCATGTCGATCACGACGATCGCACGCCGTGCTCGGGGCATACGGGCCGGAGAAGTCATCGCCAAGCTCGCTGAAGAAGCCTACTTCATGCGGGTCGACAAGAGAGTCAGCCAACCTCTCCCGCCCAAGCCTCGCGACAACGAGGCTACTAGTCGCAAGGTTGACCCCGGTCCCAACCGTACTCGGGCGACATCCCGCCCGAACCAAACCGTCGACGCTCCACCGCCGGCGGACCCTCACGACAAGACAACGTCAACCGAGAAGTCGTCCCCCACCGTGCTCCGGCCGGTGGTGGCGGCAACGACCCCGACGGCGGCGGCAGCCGACGGCGGCAGCCTCCAACCACGGAGCCAACAAGAAAGCCGGGAGGCGGCGGCAGCCGCGGCGGCCGCGGCCACGCGCATAGCCACGCCTCCGCGCCTCTCACGGCGGGGTACGATGCTCGCCGCAGAATCGAAGAGTTGCGGCGAAGAAGTCGACGACCGCCGCCGAAGGCGACGGCTTCCCCGCCTTCTCACCCCGGCTTCGCAACCTCGCTCCTCCCCGACAAGTTCAAGCCTTTGGGGATCACCAAATACGACGCGAAGCAGATCCCATCCAAAGGCTCCGATGCTACGCTCTCTCCATCGAGAACGCCGGCGGCAACAACCGACACCAAGTGCCTCTACTTCCCCTTCGCTCGGGACCAAGCCCCACTCACGTGGCTCGAGTCGCCGGACAAGCACTCAATCGACAAGTGGGACCACCGAAGGAGCAATTCACAAGCAACTTCGGCGGCGCCATGGGCCGTTCGGTACTCGCATGGACCTTGCCATGATCAAGCAGAACAAGGCGAGACCCTCCGCAAGTACATGCGCCGCTTCTTCGACAAGCGCGCTACCGTCGTGGACGTCACCGACAAGGAGGTCATCGACCTCTTCCAGGACGGGCTCTACCATCGCCGCACCTTCGAGGACTTCGGCCGACGCCGCCCCAAGTCCATTCCCCACCTTAAGGACATGATCACGTCCTGGGCGGATGAAGAGGACAAGGCCAACGCCAAGTACGACGCCATCCGCGGCAAGTCCAAGCAGAACCAAGGTGGCGGGCAAAGCAGCGCAACCCAAACCAAGGCGGCCGCAACAACAACAACAACAACAACAACACTTCTCGGGTCCCAACCGCAAGCGCAAGCCGTACAACACCGTCGCGGCTATCCGCCGTCCCCCGAAAGGGAACTCGAAGAAGAACTCCGGCGGGTTCAAAGACCCGCCGAAGGAGAAGTGCCCGTGGCATCCAAACGGCAACCACACCACCGAGCAAGGCTACCACTGCATGCGCTCAAGGATACGCCGAGCCACCGCACCCTCACGATCGAAGAACAAGAAGAAGGACGGCGACGACTTCCAAGAACCCGAGAAGACCGTCAACGTCCTCTTCGGCGGACTACCCCCGCAGCGGGAGCAAGGCTACTCGCCGTGAAGTGATGTCCATTGAACCGCCGGTTATGACCCCTCTCGTGTGGTCGAGACGCCCATCACCTTCTCCCGCGCGACCAATGGACCAGCCTTTCTCCGAACCAGACGCTTCCCTCTCGTCCCGAAACCAACAAAGGGGCGGGCTCTAAGCTCAACAAGGTGCTCATCGACGGCGGAAGCGGGCTCAACGTCCTCTTCACCAAGACTCTGAAGAAGATGAACCTTGACGTCACCCCCATGCTCGACAAGAGCAAGATGCCTTTCTACGGCATTGTCCCGTGCAACGCGGCTATCCCACCGGGCTCGGCGGGTACCGCCGCTACCTTCGGGCGTCTCGCGACAACTACCGCACCGAGTACATCAAGTTCGAGGTCGCGGATATCGAGACTTCCTACCATGCCATCCTCGGCAGACCGGCCATCGCCAAGTTCATGGCGGTGCCCCACTACACATACTTGGTACTCAAAATGCCAAGTCCAAACTCGGCGTACTCTCCCTCCAAGGGGACTTGAAGATCTCTCACGACCGCGATACAGCAGGCCGTGGTGATTGCTTCGACAAATCAAGTACCCACCCCAATGATGGAGGTCTACGCCGCGTCGAAGAAGCTTGCCACAAGCGAACTCGACATCCCGCAGAAGTCCGACAGCCGCCAACAAGCCTCGGCCACCCGAGGAGGTGCTCACCAAGCCTCGGCCGACCTCGGAACATGCGACCCCACCAAGACTACCACCATCGGGGCCGGCCTCGACCCCAAATAGGAAGACGCGCTCATCGCCTTCCTTCGGGCTAACCGCGACATCTTCGCGTGGAAGCCACGGACATGCCGGGAGTGCCTGTGGAGCCGATCGAGCACCGCCCTCAACGTCGACCCAAAGGCCACCCCCCAAGCGACAACACCTCCGACGCTTCGCCGACGACAGACGGGATGCCATCAAGAAGGAGCTCGCCAAGCTACTCGCCGCCGGCTTCATCGAGAAGTCTTCCATCCCGAGTGGCTCGCCAACCCCCGTCCTCGTCCGCAAGAAGAACTCGAACGAGTGGAGGATGTGCGTCGACTACACCGACCTCAACAAGCACTGCCCCAAGGACCCCTTCGGGTTGCCGCGGATTGATCAAGTCATCGACTCCACGGCGGGCCGCGACCGCTCTCCGCTTCCTCGATCGCTACTCCGGTACCACCGCATCGCAATCAAGGAGGAAGACCAGAGAAGACCGCGTTCATCACCCCGTTTGGCGCGCATCGCTACACGACCATGTCTTTCGGGTTGAAGAACGCCGGCGCTACTTACCAACGGGCCATCCAGGCCGCTTCAAGCGGCAACTCAACAAGAACGTCGAGGCCTACGTGGATGACGTGGTTGTCAAAACCAGGGACTCCGCACCCTCATCGACGACCTTGAAGAGACCTTCGCATCGCTACGCGAGTACCGCCGGAAGCTCAACCCGAACAAGTGCGTCTTCGGCGTACCTTCGGCAAACTACTCGGCTTCATCATCGCCCAACGCGGCATCGAAGCCAACCCCCGAGAAGATCTCCGCCATCACCAAGCATGAAAGCTCCCACGAGCATCAAGGACGTCCGTAAGCCGACGGGGTGCATGGCGGCATTGAACGGATTCATCTCGAAGCTAGGAGAACGGGGTCTCCCCTTCTTCAAACTACTCAAGCACCACGAGAAGTTCGTGTGGACCGCAGAGGCGGACCAAGCCCTTGCCCAGCCTCAAGGACTTCCCCGTCGAAGCCCCCGGGCCCTCACGGCTCCCTACAAGGGCGAGCGCCCATCGCTCTACCTCGCCGCGACTACTCACGTGGTCGGCATCGCCATCGTCGTCGAGCGGCGGGAAGACGCGCCACGCCTACCCTGGCCCGGCCGCCCCGCCTACTTCGTCGCCGAGGTTCTATCGTAGTCCAAGGCTCGCTACCGCCCCGTGCGAAGCTCCCCGTACGCTCTACTCATCACCTCGCGGAAGCTACGACACTACTTCCGTGAGTACTCGGCCTCCGTCGTCACCGACTACCCGCTCGGCGACATCCCGAGGAACCCGCACGCCACCGGAAGGATCTCCAAATGGGCCGTCGAGCTCGGCGCCCTCACCATCGACTTCAAGCCACGCACGCCCATCAAGTCGCAAGCTCTAGTCGACTTCATGGCGCAGTGGCGGGAGAACCAGCCTACCTACTCCCACCGTGCGACCGCAGCATTGGGTGATGTACTTCGACGGCTCACTCAACCTCGAGGGCGCAGCGCGCAGGGGTACTCCCGATCTCCCCAACGGCGAACAACTCAAGTACGTCCCGCATCTTCCGGAAGGTCTCGAACAACGAAGCCGAGTACGAAGCCCTCCTACACGGCCCCGCCCCGCGGCTTCACTTGGCATCAAGCGGCTACTAGTCTACGCGCGACTCCGCAAAGGGTCATCAACCAAGTCAACAAGTCCCGGGACCGCAACAAGGAGAACATGGACGCCTATTGCCTAGAAGTCCGCAAGCTCGAGAACAAATTCTATGGTCTCGAGTTCCACCACATCGTTCGCGACAACAACGTTGCAGCGGACGTCCTCTCGAAGCTCGGATCCACCCGCGCCCAAGTACCCGCGGCGTCTTCGTCCATGAGCTTCACGCGCCATCCATCCCGAGCCGGCGCCACCGACCACCGTCCCGCCCACGAACCAACCACCGGGCAGGAGGTCATGATGATCGACGTGGACCGGAGGCAACCCTTCATCGACTACCTCGGCCGAGCGAAGGTCCCCTCCGACAAGAACGCAGCCGAACAACTCGTCCGCCGCGCCAAGT
This sequence comes from Cenchrus americanus, assembly GCA_947561735.1. Classification (NCBI taxonomy): domain Eukaryota; kingdom Viridiplantae; phylum Streptophyta; class Magnoliopsida; order Poales; family Poaceae; genus Cenchrus; species Cenchrus americanus. Next base: position 855,339 of record OX387240.1, on the reverse strand, counting down.
CTTACGTCCTCGTCGGCGACAAGCTTTACAAGCGAGGCGCATCTTCCGGGAGTACTCATGAAATGCGTTCCTCGCGAAGAAGGCAAGGACATCTTGGAGGAGATCCACAAGGGTGTCCGCGGCAACCACGCGTCCTCCCGCACGCCGGTCGCCAAGGCCTTCCGCGAGCCTTCTACCGGCCCACGCCCCCGGGCGATGCCGAAGAACTCGTCGAAGGTGCCAAGGATGTCGGGCTTCTTCGCCAAGCGCAACATGTCCCCGCCTACAAGCTAGTCACCATACCACCAACCCGGCCCTTCGCCCGCCGGGGGCTCGACATGATTGGGCCACCGCCAACCGCGCCAGAGGATTCAACAGGTACCGGTGGCTATCGACAAGTTCACCAAGTGGATCGAGGTCAAGCCTGGCCACATGCCCCAAGGCCGACAGAGTACTCGACTTCCCGGATGAACTCGTACACCGCTACGGCTACCCCACCGCATCATCACGTACCCGGGGTCCAACTTCAACAACCACCGCCCGGGAGTACCGCGAGAACAGCCGGAATCGACGTCGATACGTCTCCGTCGCCCATCCACGGCCAACGGACAAGTCGAGCGCGCCAACGGGATGGTGCTCGACGCCCTCAAGAAGCGGCTACACGACGCCGCTAACTCAAAAGGGGGCAAGTGGATCAAGGAACTACCCAACGCACTCGGGGGCCGCGGACTCAACCATCCAAGCCAACGGGGCAATCCCCCCTACTTCCCCGGTCTACGGCTCCGAAGCCATCCTCCCCGCCGATGTCATATGGAACTCGCCAGCAAGTGGAGCACTACGACGAAGGCGTCTCGAAGACAAGCAGACGAGTTGATATCGACAGCCCTCGAAGAAGCTCGCCGTGCCGCCCTCGTCCAATCGCAAGGTACCTCGGAGGGTATCCGACGCTACCACGATCGCAACGTCAAGGAACGCTCCTTCAACGTTGGAGATCTTGTCCTCCGCCGTATCCGTAGAACACGCAAGGACTTCACAAGCTCGCCCTCCCTCCCGGGAAGGGCCCTTCACCGTGGCTAAGGTGACCGGCCAGCTCCTACCGCCTCCAAACACTTGAAGGCGAAGAAGTCAACAACTCGTGGAACGTCGACCAGCTCCGTCGATTCTACGCCTAGTCTACTCGACTACTCCGGGTTCAAGTCCACACGACCGCATCAACACCCCTAGCCGCATGCGACCCTCCGGTCCCGGCTTCAAGTCTCCGGACTACTCTCCTCCGTGTCCGGCCCCGTGCGGCTACCTACGACCCCCGGGCCGCAACGAGCGTCAAGGACTCTAGCGCCGGTCTACCAAGAAGACCACACTCCAAGATCCAGCCCCGCGCGGCTACTTACGGATCCGCGATCCAGCCACACGGCTACCTACGGATCACTCACCGTAAGCGGCTACCCGCTCCAAGCACTACTCGACCGTAAGCGGCCTCCGGTCCAAGCGACTACTTGTAACTACGGCCCCGGCCACCCGTGTGTACTTCTTCGCAATAAAGTTTGATTGTTCATCAACTTCTTTACCGTCTACTCCCCGCGACGGGACTACTAAGCCGAGTACTACTACTCGCACCTACTCCACGATGGGCGCTCCGCACTCGAGATCGCGGTTACGAGTACTCATTGATGGAACTTCACATTTCATTGATATATGAGATAGTTCATTACAACTCGTTTCCTATACAACCATGGCTACTAGCTATCTATGCGGGGCTACCGGAGATTCAACTTATCGGCTACCTGCTCCGCGATGGGAGCCATCTCGCTCCAAAGAACTCGCGCATCGCTCGTCCGAGCGCTGGCGGCTACCCCGCCGCGACTACCTCCACCGGGCCTTCGGGAAGTACGACTTCATGAAGGCCGCACCGCTTCGGGATCGACTTGGCCATGTGCTTCACGTAGGCGGCCAGCCGGCTTGGCGCCTCACGAAGTCGATCCGCCAACGGAGCGATCTTGGGGCCGCCCGGGTGCGGCACCAGGAGCCTCGCGATCGGGGAGGGCAGCCTCTTCCAGGTCCTTCAGCTGGGCCCGGAGCGCCTCGCGCCCTCGTTCAACTTCCGCAAAGATTTGTAGCAAGCTTGACGAGATCCCGGTCCGCATGCAATTCTCAACTCCATGTGCTTCTCGCACTCGAAGGCCGCCTCCTTGTAGTCGAGTTCAAGTACCCGGCGGGCTTCTTGCTCCCGTAGAAGAGATTCTTCATGCCGATCTCCGAGCCCTTCGCACGCTCCACTCCGGCCTTCGAGTTCTGCAACACCGGAACACAACAACGGGTCAGAGCTTGATGACTCCCAACAAGTACCCGACAAGTCAAGAGACATACCTTTATTCTTGTTGCGGAGGCCTTTGTTCTTCCGCACCAGCCTCGTCGCTCTTCGCCTGCAAGTCCATCACGTCGTTGTGGTACTTGGCGAAGGCGGCGTCAAGCTTCGACTGCATGGCGGCCGCGTGCTTCCTCGACTTCATGAGCCGCTCCTCCAAGGCTTCGCCCGCAAAGACCGTGTCGCCGTAGCCTTGCAAAGAGATTTGACTTCTCGCGGGACCGCTCCGCGACGTCCCGCACAAAACCAATTCAAGTCAAGCGCAGTACTCAACGAAAGGATTGACTACTCGGGAGGCAACGGCTACGTACCTTCATCCACCGTTCGGCTCGCCGCATCGCCTCCAGATGCCGCGCCAACACCGCCGGCTCGACGAGATCGTCGGCAAGCAACTCGATCCCCGCCACGGCTACTTGTCGTAGCCTCCGTCATTGGCGCCGAGCGGATAGGCTCCGCGTCTTGGATCTCCGGGGGACCGGATCGCCACCTCCAGGGCAACCCCCCGGCGACGTGGCGCCCGCCTCCTCCTCGGCGGACTTCTCGACGGTTTCCCCCCACGGGCTCGGGGGCTCCTACCGCAGCCTCCGGGGCCTCTCGGTGTCAACTCCTCGCACGGGCACCCCCCGCAGGGATGTCACCCCCTTCGCCGCCCGTCACCAAGGAACACGCGCATCGCATTCTACGACTACTCTTTTTGGGCTCTACAGCCTTCAGAAGAGTACTCACCTTCGACTATGACCGCCTCCGGCGCCGCCGCTTCGGCACCGGGGGCCTCGGCCGTGGCTTGGGCTTCGGAGCGGGTTCCTCGACGGCGGCGCGGCCTCTTCTACCTCCTCGCCGCCGCGGGCTCCTCTCCGTCCCGGCCTCAAGTCCGTGGATTTTCTCGCACAAGTATCCACAAAGGTTCATCGTACAACATCGACTACTACAATGAGTACTACTCATGAAGTGTGGTACTTACAAGTTCGACCGGACGATAGTCACGGCCGCGCACCGAGGATGCCGGCGATGTCAACCGCCCCACCCTCGGCGGGCGTTTCTTCCTCCGCCTCTCCGACTACCGCCTCTTCCACGGCGGCGGTGGCCGGCGCGGACGTTCTCCCGCGCCCCCGCGGCTTCCACCCCTTCGGCGGCGGCGGCCGCGGTACTCGCTCCCTTCTCGGGGCGGGGGGGCCGGCGCTCCACCGCGCCGAAGCTCTTCGACGAGGGGAGCCGGACTTCGGCTTCCACCCGGCTTCCCCCACCGTGGGCCACGTGCCCTCATCGCCCTCCTCCACGGCTCGCCGGGCGGCCTCTCCCCGCACACGGGGATAACTACTCGTCGCACCGTACTCGATCACTGGGTACTCGACTACTTCGCTCAAGATGACTTACCTCTGGAGGCGTGGTCTCTGAGACCTTCATCTTCTTGGCTACCCGCTTCTTGGCGGGGTTGCGCGGCTTCCTCGGCGGCGCGGCAAGGCTAGCCTCCAGGCTAGCCGGAGGGTCTTGGATGAGAGGCACATGAGGCAAGCCCGGACGGCTAAACCTCGACCGCAACTCGGAAGCGATCCCCGCAACCGTCTCCTCGTCCTCTTCGTCATCGGAGGTATCCTCCACGATGACGGGATCGTCGTCGTCTCCGACTACTCGGCGCTCCTTCACCTTCTCCACCGCCGGAATCTCAATTCCGCTCGGTGGTGGCCGCGGCTCGGAGACAAACCGCTTCACATCGTCCCGCATCAAAAAGACACAAAAGGCGTTAGCAACTCGCTACAAGTGCCTACTACTCGACGAGGCGGGTACGGCTACTTACCTCGTTGGGCGCGCGCGCGGCGGAGAACTCCTCGACAGGCACGCCGTGTACTCCGCATGTCCTTGAAGATCCTCGACAACCTCTCGATGATGTCGTTGTCTTCACTTTCGCCCCCCCGCATCCGCGACGTGTCGTCGTCGCCGGTGTACTCGAAGCCCATCGTATCCCGCGCCGACGCGGCCGGATCCGACGCTTCATGAAACCGAAGGCCACATGCTCGGCCCTCGCCCCGCATCACGCAGGCCTTGATTCGTCCCAGCAACTCCGGAGCCGGATCCCCTCTTGCATGGTGGGTTCCGTGTTCCACCACTCTTGGTGCTTGGGCCGCCGTCCGCTCGGCTTCGGCAGCTCGGATGGTGGTTCGTGGTATAGAACCACCTCGTCTTCCAATCCGTGTTGGAGTCCACGAGCTTGTACGCCGTGCATCGCTCGGCGGCATCTTCCCTCAACCGGATCCCGCCCCCGCCGACTACTCGGGGTTGGAGGCGCCGGGCCGCGGCTTCACGCGGAAGAATTTCCGAAGAGAATCCAATGCGGCTTGATCCCCAAGAATGCTTCGCGTAAATGGACGAAGACAGAAGTGTGGAAGATTCCGTTGGGGTTCAAGTTGAGGTACTCGATGCCATAGTACCTGAGAAGCCCTTTGAAGAAATCGCTCGCTGGGAGCGCAAGCCCGCGCTCCACGAAGCGCGAGAACATCGGGATCTCGTCTTGCGCCTTCTCCATTGGATAGGGATCTCCCCGCGCGGATCTCCACATATCGATCTCCTTCTCCCCGATGAACCCGAGTTCAACAGGGGTCGCAAGTCCTCGGTCTTCACCTTCGACCTTTTCCACTCGCGGCTTGGGCCGGCCGCGCGGTGGAGACGTGGGCGGCGCCGCTCCGGCACCGCGCCGCGGCAGCCTCTCGCATGGCTCCTCTTCTTCCCCGCCGGCCTTCAACGTCTTCGACGGGGACGGCTTCATCCTCCAAGAACAAAGGAGTCTTCACTCGCATCCGCTCGGGGGCTACCCTACGGCTTTCGGGTGGCGATGCGCTTGGATCTACCGCGGCGGCGTGCTCGTTGGAGTGGATCTACTTCAAGATTCAAGTGGCGAATGACCGCGGCTCACTTGGGTGAAAAACCCTAAGGGTTTCGGCTTGAATTTATAAGCCAAATCGCCTCCGTAACGGCGGCCGGATAAGTCCGCGCGTGGCCGACCCGCCGGCCGCGCGTGACTCTTCGTATTCTACTAGTCGACGTGCCTCACCTCGGGGGCTCGGCTACTTCTACTCGACTACCCGGGACGCGGCTAGTCTCAAGAGCATCTCGGACACATTCTTCAAGAAGACCCTTCAATTCGAGAGGAAGTACTCGACTCAAGGCTCCTGGGGCTCCGTGCCACGTGTCCTTCGGTTTTTTCTCTCCGGATTTTTCGGGATTTTCTCGCCAAGGCTTCGGATAGATCCTCGCCCGCAGCCCGCGGCTCGAGGCTCGTGGGGCTACTCCACGTGGATTGCGGTTCCGCAAATCGCATCTTCTTGACGCGCTCCGGCTTCAAGACAAGACAGCATTTTTGAAGACCTTCGAAGGCGGATTTCAAGGACGCTTGGGACTACTCGAGAAGACTTCAAGATTGCTCAAACATCGACCGGAGTACATTCCAGCCTCGGGATGCTTCGACTACTCTTGAGGACTTTTGACTTGTAGCACTCGGGGACGCTTGAGGACTACTCGTTAAGGCCGTCAAGACTACCGGAAGCTATCCTTCTCGACTACAAAGTACTCGGGGGCTTGTCGTATGGACCTCCCCCGGGCCCACTACCTCGGTGGGTACCAGGACCGACTACTCGGTGGGCCCCTGGGACTACCCGACTTGCGCTACACCGCACCCGAAGGCGTGGAGCACAAGGACAAGACAGAGTAGTACTCGGATAGGACTCTGTACATGTTCCGCACTGTGTAGAGGTCTCCTAGACGTACTCGACTAGTACTCCTTCCCTACTCCGACTTGTAACCCCGCCTCCCGACTATATAAGGCGAGGCAGGGACCGATCCCCGGATCACCTCATCCAATCTCAACTCACGCGCACCGTTGCACCATCCCGTAACCGTGCCCTATCAATCCGTAGCTACGCAAAGATACAGACGTAGGGTATTACGCACCTCGCGGCCCGAACCTCGTCTAAATTGTGTGCCACGTGCCTCTTCCTTCGAGTTACCGATCTCGGCGAGTCACATTCATCTACTTCGGGTACTCCCCGTAGTAGGTTGCCTCGGTCCAAAACACCGACACCGAGTACGTCTGGGAGACCTCTATACGCGAGCGGAACGTGTACGCAGTCCTAACCGAGCACTACTCCTCGCGTTGTTCTTGTGCTCCACGCCTTCGGTGCCGTGTAGCGCAAGCCGGTAGCCCCGCAGGCCCACCGAGTAGTCGGTCCCGGTACCCACCGATGTAGTGGGCCCGGGGAGGTCCATACGACACCGGCCGGCAAGGCCCTCGCCACCCGGCCTCACCGCCGCGTGAACCCGCCACCACCGCCGGTCAACCGCCGCCCCAAGCCCTCCCTTTGTGTCCGGTGAGCACAAATCGAACCCCAAAGCAACCCCAACCCCCCCGTAACCCGCAACCATAAAAACCGCCGCCTCCACCACGTCCCCCGGCCGGTGGCGACGCGCCGCCGCCCACCTGCCGCCCCCCTTCTTACTGTTACTTTCTACTCCACCCGGTTACTTTCTTCTATTCCTCCTGCGCTGCTGTCGGTGTAACTACAGGGGCTCTCGAGATAAGACTATTTCGAGAGGCTTCTCTCGTCTAGCTTTAACGTTCTATCCTACAACTAAAAAAAGGGAAATGTTATCGTCGCCACTCCGGTTTCGGACCATCCGGCTCCGCGAGTCCCCCGCCTCTCCCCGCGCGAAACCGGTAGCGACGGCCATCTCCCTTGCGCGGCAACCACCACCCCCCTCGCACCATGCCCACTACGCCCACCTTCTCTTTCACGCCGACCCGCCCTTCCGACCCAACCAAACCGACCTACTCGGGAACCCCCGTCCCCCGCCCGCTTCCCCCGCCGCCGCTCTCCCTTCCCCCTTCTCGAACCCCAATCTAACACCCTCGCCGCCGGGCGCGGCCGCCTCGACTCCGGCCGAAACGAAACCCTAGAAAAAGCGGCGGCGGCAGCATCAACAACAGCCGGAGCGCGGAGGGAGAGACGATGGGGAACTTCGAGCCGTTCCGGCGATCGGGTACACCACGACGACGACGACGCCGTGGATGCCTCCGCCGCCGCCGGATCGGAGGGACTATCCGCACGGGGAGGGCCGCAGCACGACGGCGGCGGCGCGGGCGACCCACTCTGCGCCGCCGCCCCCACGCCGTCGCGCCGGCGGGACTTGCCGTACCACCCGCCGCCGCCACCCCCCCCGCGGGACCACGCGCGCCCCTCGCCCCGTTGGGCGCCACCGTCGGCCTCGCTCGGATAGGGCGCCCCTCGCAAATCCTCGCATCCGAGCCGGTCGCGTACTCGGCGGCCCTCTTCGCCGCCCCTACCCTCCCCCCCCCCAACCTCTCTCGCTATTTCGAGAAGGTTACTACCGACAGGCGGCGGCGCGTACGACCGCTCCTACCCCGACGAGCCGCCGTTAGACTACATGTCGTCGCGCTCATACCGGTGCGGGGCGGAAGACAACGACGGGGGATACAAGGGCTTCGGGCCCGTATGGTGGTGGAGGCGGCGGCGGAGGGCTCGGTCGTGACGTGAGGGGTTCTTACCGAAGGTCTCCGTTCGGGGGCTATGGAAGTGACTTTTCCGTAAACCATCCGGAGCGCCCCCTCCGCCACCGCCGAGGAGGTCCCCGTTGAGGTCGGGCTCCTCCTTCCTCCCCCAACCCGAGTTCCTAGCGGATCCGCGATGCCCCCGCGACGGGCGCATTCTACCGGTATGAGTTGTTAATATTAACTAGATTTGCCATTATTGTTGCTCGTAGATGTGAGATTTGGTGGCGTCGGTTGGTCGGAGATTATTGGTGTGCCCGCGACGGAACCGCATTTGGCGACGGACGAGGAGAAGAAGGATGTCTTTCGGGAGCCCGATTCGAGTTGTTGGAGAAGAGTTCGGGAGCATCTCACGGCACACCCCCGCGGTCCCGGTCTCACCGTTCCGCCGGAACGCGTCGCGGCGGTGACCGCGGAGCCTTCGGAGGCGATGGATCGAATCGTCGGGCACGGCCCCCCCCCGAGCTCTGCGCGGGAGGTGCCGGTGAGGATTGAGGCGTCGAGAGCCGGTGGCCGGCCCGCAAGGACGTCGTGTTGTGCGCAGCGTCCCCGGACCCGGAGGGGTATCATGAAGGAGGCCATGCGCGTCCCGGAGGTGTCGGGGAAGCTCACGTTCCCCATCTCGCTCAAGCGTGTCCGCTATCTTCAATCACCCTCTTTGGCCGTTCTTGGTGTTCATTGTCGCTCGCTACTATCGTTATTGTGCATTCAGTGTTCCATTATACTCCAAGTTAGCACTTAGGATCTAGATAGCTTTTATGCTCTAGGATCAATGTTCTAAGGGTACTCAATAGGTTGTGTCTTCAAGTCACCAATGGTGTGAATTATTTGCCCTTACAAAAATTGTTTGAATTAATTTGGTCAAGTCGTCATGGCCGCCGCATCGTGCCTTAGTTGAATCATTGCTTGCTCTTCATGAGTGCTCTATGATGTGTTTTACAAATCATTTTGGATTGTTGTTACCGCACTTCTAAGAAATGGATCATCTCTCTTACTGAAGCGCCTATGATCATATTGAGTTTTGAAACATCTCACATTGAGAAGCTTCTAATCTAACATTTGATGACTATGTAACTATATTAAATGAATTCTCGTATTTCATGATTAGGGAGGGTTGTTGAGAAAAGTAGAAAACAAACTTGGTCACAGCAAGTTACATATAAAGGACATGTGAGAAACTAGCCATGATTATATAACACCGAGGATCTTCTAGGGGGTAGCCGATGTGTTTGACAAGTTTAGCATGAAAACCACACAACAATGCGTTAAAATAGTCATTTCATTAAGAATCCTTCACATTTTGACTAATAGTACTTAATAGTACTTGTACTGTAATCTCCATGATTCTCAGCATGGCCCAAGGGATGGCACTCTTAAATGTTTCATCCGGAGGAATCGGACTACTCGGACATATTATCCGTATATTGACCGACAGAAGGTATGATTTTTTAATTTATCCTTGTATAGGACAAATCACGTTGAGCTATACCCACAAAGAATGGATTTGTATTTATTAAGTTCGGAATACTTTTCTTGTAGCATTGGCGGATGATGGGAAATTTCTACTTGCTGCACGCATTTCTCTTGATAAGGTTGATATGCCAAAGGGAAGCAAAGACCTATATTGCCAAGCTAAGGTCGCCTTTTGAGATATGGTGTATGAATACATTAAAGCTCTAATTTGTGCTAGCCTCCCTAATCCCGAGTTAGTAGTAGCGGCCACCCCATTGACCCAAAAGGGCTAGCCCACTTCGCCGGACAAATACACATAATCAATGACCTTTTGCTACACCACAAGCCGTTTGAGTTAAAGTGTCAACTCGCATCGTTTTCTCTTTCTTTTTTGTCACATCCGATATTTTGAAATATATGCTTAAAGAAATTCTCCTTATTGTTTTCTTTTGCCTATATCAAACCCCTACGAACTATTCTTAAACAATGTATAAAGTAATAGGTGCTTTGCTTGTGCGGACTTTCGTAAAAAAAAACAAATATCTTTCATTTTGCTACAAACAGATATATTAATATACTTAAGACTAAATTGCCCGAATTAGTTTCCTTGAGAACATGCAACCCTAAAGGTCAACTAACCAAGTATCTTTTGAACAGATCAAACTTTCTTGGTACAAAGTTCAATCTATGATGCTTCATCCACCATATGATGGAGTTGTGGTCTCAAAGAGTCGCTCAACACGTGTGGTTGGTTTGAACCAGGTCTCCCCCGTAATCCCGCAGGGAACTATCCAAGCTTCACATATTTCGTACAAGTTGAATGTTTTGGGATTCGGTACGGACATCACTAGTCTCTTTGCAACAGATCAAATCTTGATGTTGTTGCGGCAAACATATTTCCCTAAACTTGACTTAGAACAAAATCATACATGTGAATCTTGGGTGCAAAGAGTTTGGTGGTGGTAGACGTCACCGATTAAACCGTTGTGTTTAGCTATTGTAGGAGCTAATTAGATTTTAGTTGCGAAAGGATAAAGGCCACGATGGGCTTCCTAAGTGGAGATAAGGAAGGAAAAAAAGAGAAGTAAATAAGAGAAGATGAGAAGAAAAAAAGGTAAAAGAAAATGGAAAGGACAAAATAGGAGTAAAAAGGAAAATCAAAAGAAAAGTGAAGGGCATTATGGACATTTCACCCCATTATCCACATTACATGGCCAGGAGAAGTCGTTTTGCCAAATGATTTCCTAAAACGGATTCGACAGAATCCGCTCCATCGACACCCGCCACATGCTCGAAGCCGCCACAGCTTGGAGCCGAGCCCCGCGAAACGCACCCGAACTATTTCATTTCACGCAAATTGCTTTGAACATCCAAATTATGATCCCGTACATTCCTAGACGGCATTAAGAAGTTTTTATGACTACAAGCCGATTTTCCGTCCGGTCTCACTCGTTTGTTATGTAGACCGTAATGAATCCCGGATTTGCATGCGACGATTGTTAGCCTAATCGACAAAGTGAAAAACCGTTGAAAAAGTGAAAAACTACCTTGCCAAAGAATTTTCTCGCACTCTTTTCTATGGTTTATCACCGAACCCAAACAAACACAGCTTGGATTCATTCTATCAAAGATTGTTGGTGCTCTATATGAGTTATCTTGTTAATCTTTTTTTTTTTAAAAAAATCAGCTTTGTAGAATACCAAGAGTGACCCACTCCTACTAAGCACATGATTATTTTCATTGTTCTTATTATTAATTATGAATTTCAAAAATTAAACATGTATTTGCGATGGAAGAAACGCTTAAGACATGCCAAGATACAATCATTTAGTGTCAACGCTCGTGGCAACGCACGAGCACTTCGCTAGTGGATGTATACTTGTATTTGATCGTTCAAAACGACACAGCATGTTTTGAAACCAGCGAAGAAGAGAGGTTTTGTGCAAACCGGGTCAAGTTTTCAAACGGGCCACCGCTCCCCTCCCCTCCCCTCACCTTGAAAAGGTTGCAAGAGGAAACGAAAAGTTTGGCGTACCACGCACGACGGTGGTTGTACCTAGCGGCGGCAGCGCGCGGGAGCCCGACGCCGTTACGCGCCCACGAAAACGACCAAACTGCCCTCGTCGCGCTTATCCACTCGGGCGCCTCCCGTCCGCAACCCTCCCCGGTTCCCCCGCGTGAATAACCCCCAACCCCCAGGGGCACCACGGTAATCACGCCCCCCCCACCACCGCCCGTCGTCGTCCCCACCACCACCACCGCGTCGCATATCCTCTCGTCTCGTCTCGTCTCGTCCCCGATTTCTCGTGGCTTCCCCCGTCCAAAGTATCGCCCACGATCCCCCACCTCCCCCTCCTCCTTCCTCCTCATCACCTCGCCGGCGGGCTTGGGGGAGATCGGGCGGGGGTCTTCGTTCGGCTCGCTGGTAAGGAAGCACTGCCATCCCTCCCTCCCTCCCTCCCGTTCGATAGATAGGCTGCGGCGGATTGTCCCATCCTCTTTCCTTCTGTTTGTTGCTGTCCGTGCCGTTCCCTCGCTGCGAGGAGGAGGAGGAGGAGGAGGAGGAGGACTCGAATCCTCCTAGCGAATTTGTTCCAATTGCACCTTGTTTATTCCCCATTCCCCCCCCCCCCCCTCGGGGTTCAATCATTCCCCCGCCGCCGCCGCAAGCAATCGCGTCATTCAGGGCGCGTCTTAGTTCCCCCCCGCATTTCACCAGGTCCTCTCCTCCCCCCGCGTGTTCTCTACTAGACATTTTTTGTTTGTCTTGTTATCAATTGATCGACGGATTGCGCGTGCTGCTCTCTTGCTTGCTCGCGATTGGCGAACGTCCGCTTCGCCCGCGAATTCCGAATCTTCTAGAGAAGATCCTTGCGTCTTGTTGCCCCCCCGCGCGCGCCGCCTGCCTGTGACGCGCTAGATTTGTTTGTACGCTTGTATGAGTCGCCACTTTTTTTTTACTTTGTTTGATAGCTGCTACTGTTCGATCACCTTTTGCGTTGTTCACGTGTTTGGTGGTGGTACTTCGCGCGGCATGTAGATGCATATATCGGCTAAATTGCGCGTGCTTCTATTGATTTTCTCCCCCCTTTTATTGATTTCGATCGATCCTTTTTCGAAGCACTGTTGGATCTTGTTTCAACATGCGATTGTACTGGAAGTAGGCTTAGGTTAACATGTGAAGGCTAAAATACGGGAGTTGGTTGCCTAAACTTGCAACTGGATTGAATGTAGAAAGTGACGCGTTTCCAGAGGTTCGCTAAGCTTTGTTTTGCACGGGTACAACTACTTCTCGGTACACTGGAATGAGAACATGTTTTTTCATGCATCCACACCATTGTTCTGTTTGTTTAATTCTTGTATGTATGAAGGTTGATATTACGTCCACCACACGTATTTAAGCAAATATTTCCTTTACCTCTTCCATTGCAGATTTTTCCATGCACCTTAGGCTAAAAATGCTTTGGTCTGAAACCTATCTGCTCTTTTTTCTGGCCAAAGATGGTCTCAGCCAACAAGTGGCAATGATGACGATGTGCCGCTGAAGCTTCCCGCAGCTGCATTAAGCATGATGGTTGTGCACATAATGATGCTTAATCATTCATGCTGCGATACCCTCGAGTGGAACTTCCTTCTTCTGATGCAACCGTGCAAAGCTGGACCTACTGCTGAGGTGACTGCGATGAGTTTTGGAGGTGCTGAGGGATCTATGCTGCGAGGTTCCTTTTGTTTTCAGTGATTCTCGGCAAAGCGCTTTGGTGAAGATAACAATCATGGAAAGGTAAATAGTAAATATTCTTTTTTCGCTTTCCAGGTTAGATGGTGCCCGTCAATTTTTATGTGACCCCCTATTTCTCGCAGGTACAAAGTAATAAGGGAGATAGGTGATGGAACCTGTGGGAATGTTTTCATGGCTTATAACGTGGAAACAAATGAAATTGTAAGTGCATGGACTTGCCTATTAAAACATTTTGTTGTCAGCTTCACCAAATCAAATCACCAAATCAAAACGAGTTTATGTACTCACGAATCTTATGAACCTTTTTTTCTCATTCTGTGTATTTTATTGAAGAATGTTTATTAAACTGAGCTGGCATATGATATGACTTCTTGTGTTGTCTATTTTCTTGACTGTTTTCTTCACTCGTATCAGGTTGCTGTTAAAAAAATGAAGAGAAAGTTCTTCCAATGGGAAGAATGTGTTAGTCTGAGAGAAGTGAAGGTATTGTGTCATTTGTACTAAATGTATCACAGAAGTGTTCCGAAAACTATGGTTTGCCCCTTGGTTTCTTTAACGAAAAACCTTCTTTCCGCAGGCTCTTCAGAAACTAATTCACCCTAACATTGTGAAGCTGAAGGAGGTGACGATGGAAAATCATGAACTGTTTTTCATCTTTGAACACATGGTTGGTCCTTTGCTACTTCTGGCATAATTCTTACCATATTTGACAAAGAATTTACCATGTATAGTGGCATCAATTTCCTTAAAATGTGAATTTAGTGTTCATGCACATTGGCTTAGATTAACCACAATGTTTGATTCGCTCTTGTTTCTTCATGTCTCCATGCACATGGGCTGATATTGACCATAATGTCAGTTCACTGATAGTTCATCTTAATTAAATGAGTGAGCCACTGCTATTTTTCTTATATTTTTGTGATATATATATGCCACAGCTTATTCAGTAAGGGGTGTAAGCTGTTTCTGCCAGCTGAAGCATTCAATTTTTTCTAAGCTGCTTTTCTTACCTGCATCTAATTGTTTTCCTGAATTTGTCCTGTTCTGAAGTGCCAGCTAATTTTGCTTTTCAGGAGTGTAATTTGTATGATGTCATAAGAGAAAGGCAAGTTGCTTTCTCTGAAGGGGATATACGGAATTTTACGGTCCAAATACTGCAAGGTCTTGCATATATGCATAATAATGGATATTTCCATCGTGATTTGAAACCTGGTAATATGGCTTGTCGATATTACATTGGACTTATGCTGTCTCTGTTCCTATTATAAATAATTGGATTTTTTTCTCTGCTCTTAGAGAATTTGCTGGTGACAAATGGTATTGTCAAAATTGCTGACTTTGGTTTGGCAAGAGAAGTATCTTCCAATCCTCCTTACACTGATTATGTTTCTACCAGATGGTGAGTTTGTGTACGAAATTTGAATGTGCTCTTTTTATATGGTCGAACATGCAACTAACACTCCAAAATTATCTTAACCTCTTTAGGTATCGAGCTCCGGAGGTTCTGCTGCAATCATCAGCTTACACACCTGCTATCGGTAATTTGCCTTTGTCCTTGTCCTGTGGCCTATAATTTTTCATCTTCTTGATTTTGTATAGCTCGGTGTATTTCAAATTTCTCCAAATCCTTGATGCATAATGCATGCAAAATATTCTTCTTATGCTGCAAAAGATTAAGGTTTATCTTGCTTTGGAAATCTTTTTTTTATCACGCCTCATAGTCTCATATTTATTTGGTTCTATTTTATCCAAACATGGCATAATTCCACCTCAACAAGAGCAAACAATATGATGCCTTTTTTCTTAAAATACATAGCCTTTTTTGTATAGTTTTTGTTGTTTACCTTTTCCCCATGATCCATGTACTAGTGAATTTTACTATCATTAATAGCTGTGCACTTTCGCAGACATGTGGGCTGTTGGTGCGATTTTGGCTGAGCTGTTTACATTGTCCCCACTTTTCCCTGGTGAAAGGTAATACTGTAGCGCTGATCTTTTATGCATGATCACTGTATTGCTTCAGTACTTATCTGTATTAGGCATCAGGTATTTATTCTAACTGTACATTGATCCATATATGCACTTGTTTAGTTCTGCTGATGTGAACTTTTGTGTACTGTGGTGTTTTATTTAAAAAAATGTCCTTTTTGGTTATGCGGAATTAACTTTGAATGCACAAGTAATTTTGTGTTTGTGTTAATGAATATGTATAGCCTGCTGCTGCTAGCTAGAAAATTTCACTCGCTTTCAGTTAAACTTTGACTACTAGTTCGAGGCCTCTCACATCTGTAGCTGTTTTATTATGTTTTCTACATCGTTTGTTCTTTGGCTCCTACTCTGGTTTGCATTTTCCATTTATGCAAGGAGCCTTGATCATGCTGTTGACAGGTATTGGAGCTCAAGTTAATAAAACTTACACTTGCACCTAAATATTTTTATGAGCCCAGTGGAGCCTTTGTTAAAAAGAACATTTAGCATTGTTTGCAATTATTTTTCCATTGATACTATGTTATTTTACATTGCTTTTTTTCATTTTATTTATCACAGTGAGACAGACCAGCTTTACAAAATATGCACTGTGCTTGGGACCCCGGATTGTACTGTCTGGCCAGAGGGAATGAACCTGCCTCGTTCAAATACCTTTAAATTTTTTCAGGTGAAATTGAATTACCATCTGGGTTCATTGGATGTAATGTTCGAGGCACTGATTGTTTTCTTCCTGACAGATTCCTCCAAGAAACTTGTGGGAGCTTATTCCTAATGCTTCTTTGGAAGCAATTGACTTGATCCAGGTACAATTATAACTTTGCTTCTATGTTGTTTGGTTATGAAACAAAGTTTTGTTGTTTTAGATTACGTGTCCATTAACAATTATCAATGCTAACATTGTACCCTTTTCCTTCGTTTTGACAGCGACTTTGTTCATGGGATCCACGAAGGAGACCAACTGCTGAGCAAGCATTACAGCATCCCTTCTTTAATGTACTGACTTACCCGTTGAGTTGTCATTGGTACCTTTCTTTCCATTTGGAGTGTGCCTGACTTTTGTGAGTTTTCTAGGTGTGTAACTGGGTACCAAGACCTGTTCATGATGCTTCCCGTACAAAAGCAAATGAACCTAGTGAGTATTTCTTTCTACAATAACTAGTTCATGGCATGTCAATTTTCGCAAGACAATTATATTCAGACTGGGATCCTTTTAAACTTTAATAGAAGCACATCCAAGGTTGGAGCTGAACCTGTGGGATTTCAGCACAGAACCTGATGACTGTTTCCTTGATTTAACTCTCAGTCTAAAGCCAAGTTCTGGAACAGGTGTGAATATTTGTCTCTGTCCACAATTTCAACCTATTGTTTTATTTTTTTTTTTTGCCATGGCCTGTTTTTTACTCAATTGTTGTGGATGATTTAGAGATAGGTTTTCAAACCATCTGTCATCACTTTTAGCTTACCATCTTGGCCGCTTTGGCATGCTGTTTTACATTGCTCCTTTTGTTGTGCAGACCTTGCTAACCATGTTCCACAACGTACAGATGAGGTGAGATTCTATTAGTGTGTCTTTGTTTGTGTAAGCGATTCTAGATTTCAACGAATGGGTGTCATCCTGATATTTGCTATATTGACATGCAGGAAATCTTACTATACTCGGGGTTTGAGAATACCCCTGTGAAGTCCGGTATGTCCGTTTTCTAGGATGGTTTGTTGCTTTTTTTCCCTAGCACAGCGAGCGAAGTGTTAAGTGTGATATGACATTTGTTTACCCTGACACGAGCCAGCAATTGCCACAGTTGGATAATTATGACTTGATATATTTGTCACGAGTTGCATCGAAACATACTTAGCACCAATATTTAGATGCCATCTTCAGTTGATAGCACCAATACTTAGATGTCATTTTGCAGTTGACAAACATGGCTCGTTCTCTGTAGCAGGGTTTTGGCCACTGGTGCCGTCGGATCGTCCCATTGGTGATGTTCCAGCCATGCCATCCTGGCAACAGGCATACATGGTGGACAGGTACACTTGGCACACCATCCTTGCTTTAGGCAAACGGGTCAAACTTCTTGTTTCTTTGTGTGTGCGAGTGAATTAACTAACGGTCGGTTTGTGTGTTGCAGCCGGGCACCATTTGCAGGCTCCCCATTCGGGCTGTCGTTGCAGCCGAGCCTGTTGGAGAACCACCACCATTCACTAGCACCTATCCGGCAGGTCAATTTCTTCTGACGGAGACGGGATTTAACAGACACTGAGCATTCATACGATTCTTGCGTTCTTGATACTAGTAGCAGCTTCTTGCTGTATGGTACACTAGACTCAAAAATAAGTGCGGTGCGCGGCGGTAGAGGAAATGTATATATTATTCGTACGTAGCCCTTGCTTTTCCTTTCCTTTTCTTCCTTTTGCTGTTCCAGCCATCCATATTTATGTAAATAACAAGAAGATCATCTCCCAGGAGGAAAGAGAAAACAGTTTTGTATGTGACCATGTTGATTGATACAGATGGGCGATGAGTTGGTGAGTGAGCAACAGAAGAGTGTCCAGCCATGCTACTCCCTCCGTATTGGTATTGGTATTAGAAGACGTTTAAGACAAGGTTAAAGTCACACATCGTAACCTCCGTGAATGAATGAATGCGTATCTTCCCCTCCCTACAGAACAAGCACATGGTCGCGATGCAGACATTGACTTACATTTTAGCATGCCGTTTTTTTCACTCTTTTCAAAATGTAGATCATTTTAGCTTTTCTAGATGTGTATTTTTTTATGCTTTTAGACTCATGAACTTATAAAAGTCAAAACGTCATGTAAATTGGAACAAGGAACTAGTACAAACTACCATACTTTGGCCACTACTCTGCTTCGGCCGTTTAGCTCTTCACGTTGTGCAGAATGACCTTTACAAGAATAATAAACATCTTGCAAAACGGGAATATGTATAAAATAAAAGGACTTAAAAAGAATGGGCGCTGCGTTTGTTACGACTCGGAACCGTGGGTAGGCCAATGCTCTCTTAATTTGGTCAATTCCCCCCGGCTGAACCAATAGCAATAGGCATGTGTTCATTGCGGAAAGTTTAGTAGTCAAGATATCATTGCTTCCTAATTAACTAGTAAAGGAAGTGAAGCCATCATAAGACAGTGGGGCTAGGAGGTTTATTTTATTTTATATTATGAATTGACTGGTGATGAGTTTCAATTTATTCATAGCGGTAAATGAAAGTTTCTTCTTCACAAGGATAAGGATCCAAGATAACCAATTATATAGTGATAATACAACACAAATTTTACTACTGTCCGACTGACTATTTATGTAAATATCTGCATTCCAAATTACGAATAAAAAAAACATATGATGTTTTCCAAAAAAAGTTGTTAACACAAAAGTGCTATAACATGATGAATGGAAGAATAATGCTACTGCCTACAGATATAATCCGGTAAACTTTGAAACATACAAGACAAGCAAACTAGTTATTCAACACGAGTTTAAATGCTACTGTTCTAACACGAGGAATGGGGGGAAAATGCTACTGTTCTGATTTTTACAATTTAGGAAACTTACAAATATGTCAATGACTTCTTCGTCATGTTGAATTGAGTTCAGAGGTTGAAGATAACTGTACAAGGTATTGATATATGCTACAATCATGGTCTGGTCATTCCGTGTCTAAAAAAATCCATACATTCCCGTGGCACCAAAGTGGTGAATGTCGTTAGGCAGACCCTTGATATGAGAAAAACTCGAAAAGTTGTTCTCTATCCTGATAGGTTCTTCCCTTTTTGCAGGGCGGGGACCCAAAGTAGTTAGATCCATGAGAGAACCGTAAGCTTTGCATGCCTCCATTACAGCATCATATGACTTGGCAGGAAGTTCGAAACCTCGGCTGCAAGCCCTTATGTACATCTCATAGGCAAGTCTTGGTTTACCATCTTGTGTAAGAGCCTCAATCAACATCTGATATGTGATTCCATTTGGCTCAATACTCCGCATTTTCATCCTGTGGAACCACTCAAATGCAGTGCCACCCATTTTGTTCTTCACGCACGCGCTGATTATAGCATTGAAGGTTACTACTGTTGGTTGAATCTGTTTTGACACCATATCACGAAGAACAGCATCTGCCATAGCATGGTTGCCCTTGCCGATGTAAACTGACACCAAAATTGTGTATGCATGCAGGTTTGGTTCGACGCCAACTTTGCACATGTGTTCCCAGACTCTCAAGGCCTCATCGTACAGCTTACCTTTCTCAAGTGCACTCAGCAATGCTCCATAGGAAACCACATCCGGCTTCAACCCTTCCTCGACCATTTTCTTGAAAACATCCACCGCAGCCGACGTTTCGGAGGCCCTTGAACACGCAAGGAGGACCGCGTTCCACTCTTTGCTTCCAGGCTTTAAGCCTTTCTCTCGCATCTTGTTAAGCAGCCTAACACCCCACCTCCAAATGCCCCTTCTCTTTGCAGCATTCAGCAGAATGTTGAAGTGCGACATGATCAGCTCGTAAGACAAATTGTTCGGCTTCGGCCCCTTGTCCAACAAATCCTCGTAAATCTCAAGAGCTGCCCACCATTTCTTAGATTTGCCCATCAGCCAGATGAGGTGGTTGCACACTGACAGGCTGATGGCCTCCCCACTGAGCTCGCGAATCCTCTGATACAACTCCTTGCCGATGCTGTAGTGCTCCTCCCCCGTGCATGCCCAAACAAGCCTCTCGTAATCGCTCCTTCCCGGCTTGACACCCGCTTCATCCATGGCAAGCAGAACCTTCAACACCTCACCAACCGGATTCCCCCCACTGACAAGAGACCGGCGCATCGACATGTAACACACCCGGACGGCGAGCTTCTCGAACTTGACAAACTCGTGCTCCCAATCTTCGCCGCTGCTGCTCCCCGCCGCCAGCTCACCCTTGCTGTACGCCTCCCTGAGCGCGACGAAGAACCTGATGGCTGCAGATGCGTCCCCGGCCTTCTTGTAAGCCGACATCACCGTCGAGTAGGTCGCCGCGGTCGGCACAAGTCCACGGTCCTCGATCTGGGCGTACACCCTGAGGACATCGCCAGTCCTGCCCTGCTGGACGTAGACGGACATCAGCGTGTTGAAGGTGACGATGTTCGGGGGGACTCCCTGCGCCTCCATGTCGGCGAGGACAGCTTCGGCCCGACCGAACTCGCCGCCGCAGCTCTTGACCGCGCCGAGGAGGCAGTTGTACACGAACTGGTTGAGGCCGGCCCCTCGCCGCTTGAGATGCTCGACGACGGCGAACGCGGCTTCCAGGCGGTTCTCCCTGCCGAGCCCACGAATCACGGACGCGTACACTTGGAGGGGCAGGGGGCGGCGGCGGCCGCCCACCCCGCCGCCGCTGTCCAGGATGCCGCTCACCAGAAGCTCCACATCGTCGGCCGTTCTGGCCTCGCGCAGCACCGCAGCCACCGCGGCGACGTCGATGCCCACCGCGCGGCCGCCGCCGGTACTGGTGTCGGTGCCGCCGCCGGTCTTGAACTGTGGAGGTCCTAGAACGGGGCACGTCACAACTCCGAAGTGGGTGACTCGTTTGCTTCTGAAGCAGCAGAGGAGTGTGTGTGTGTCACGGACGCGACGTACCTCGGCGGCGACCCTTGGTGAGCGGATGAGACGGGGCGTCAGCGACTCCGGCGGGAGGTGGTGGAGCGGGCGGAGGAGGAGGGAGGAGGAGGAGGAGGAGCGGCCGTCGGCGGTGCTATGCTGCTGGCTGCGGCTGCGAGGGCGGGGGGCGTGGGCAGCAGCTGCGGAGCGGAAGGCGGCGGCCAGGGAGGAGGAAGGCATGGCTGGCGACGGACGGGCGCTGGCTGGACCGCTGGTGGGCTGGTGGCCGCTGAAAGAGAAGGCTATCTGTTGTTCTGTTTGTGGTGCTGAGCTGAGGAGTCACACGACTGACTGACTGACTATGGCCGTAGTAGAGGTTGGTGCAGACGTGGCACTTTGAGTGACCTGTCATATCATATGGCACCGGTTTTGATTTGAGCAACTCTAAGATCCTCTCTACAAATCACTAGTTATAACTCCGAATCGGCTAAAGATGTAAAATGAAATAGGCTAAGAAAAAGTCAATGGAATCCAACATACTAGCTAAAATGAACTATCCATATGCTCCACCGCTAGTGGGTCCCACCCCGCCATACTTGTCGGTGTAGAAAGTAGTCCCGACACCGACTAAGAATGAGCGCCGAGATCCGCCTCGATGGTCGGTGCTAAGCAACTAAGGACACTTTGTTTATCCTAGTTCCCGCCGGGGCCGTACGTCCACAGGGGTGCTCGAGGCATCGTATTGCTTTGCACCGGGTGCATGTAGAGGGGTGGCTACAAGCGAGGCGGGAGAGGAGGCGAGGCCTCCAAGTCCCAAGGGATGTGATTGAGGCGAGTGTCAATATCGTGGGGAAGGCGGAGAGCGTGTAAGTGATCGTTATCCGTCGTCCCGCCCCCCGCGGCGGGGGGATCGCCTCCCTTTTATAGACCAAGGAGAGGGTGATTTACGGTGCGAGCCGCACTATTTTGCTACGTGTGGACGTGTGGTGGTATGGTGTACGCGTGCCGTGGAGTTGACGACCGCCCCCGGCGAATCTTGCTCCGGTCACGGCGTCATGGAGTGTCCCGTGCTTGAACAGGGGCGACTTCGAGGGTGGAGGCGCAAGTGGTTGACCGGGCGTCTTCGGGCGGGCTTCGAGGGAGCCGTTGACGACGATCCGTACGAGGTGCGGAGCGGGCGTGGCGACGTCCCCGTCCCCGCGTGCTCAACATCGTCGGAGCGGCTTGCGGCGGTGTGCGGCGTGGCGCGGCGAGGGCGGGGGATGGCCGCCGGGATTGACGGGGCCGACGGGGATGGCGCTCCCGCCGGCCCGACATCATGGTTTGACCCTCGCTAAGTCACGAGAAGAGGGCTCGAGGGTGCGGCCGCCCCCGCCTTCGAGGGCGCGGCGCGTTAGCCGTACAAGAGTGGGCGGCACATTGTCACGGAGCCGACACCGCCCTCGTCGCACGCTCCCCGCAAAGGGTGGGGATGGGCTTCCCCAAGGGGTAGGCGAGAGCGCCGCCGGGCGTGATTCCCGTGCGCGTGATGGCGCGGCTCTCGCCGTGTCGAGCATTAAATGCCCGTACACGCGTGCGGGAGCAGGTGCGCTCGTGAGGGGACCTCGAGCGAGGCGGAGCCCGCTCGAGGGAGGCGGGGACCCTCGAGCGAGGCGGAAGCCTACTCGAGGGGGCGTGAGCCCTCGAGCGAGGCGGACCTCGTTCGAGGGGGGCGTGAACCTTCGAGCGAGGCGGACCTTTCTCGAGGGGGGGCGCCTTGCCGGGCCGCTCCGGTGGGCCGCGGGGGCCACCGCGGCGTGGACCGTGGCCGTGTGCGCATGTTTTGTGTTAGGCTCGAGGTGTTTAGGGACCCTCGTGGTCGTCCCCGACAATACTCATGTATGAGGGGATAGCTAGTGGCATTGGCCGGCCAAAGATGGCTAGTGAAGCTCCCGGTTTAGCTAGCGGAGAATAGCGAGGGTAAGTTTAGCTAGTCCGTTGGATTGAGTTTTTTTTGACAAAATTTCTATTTTTTAACTAGTTAAGCCAAGATAGCTAGTTTGTTGGAGTTTCTCTAACAAATTTAGTCAAATGAAATTGAATCAATAAAATAAATACGATAATGATCCAACAGACTCATTCCTTCGGTCCGGTTAGGGTTCACTACACCACAACCTCGTAACAACAACATACCGACCGTCATTATAAGCGTTTATAGCAATGGAGAGTGCGTTGGTATAAGTATATACCGATGAACCCTTGTCGTGAGGCCCGTCGATATAAGTTTATACCGACAGACTCCACTTATACCAACAGACCGTCCATCACAACGTAAATATATACCAACGGACCAACATATACCGATGGACAGTGCATAACCAGTTTTACCCACGGACTGTTTGATGTTAGAGATGCTTTTACCAATGAACCGTCCAACAAGATCATTTAAATGAATAAAAATAAATAAAAACTCATTTGGCTGGAAATTAGTTAATAACTAATTTCAAGCACATTATCCATACACCCCACATTCATTTATGGCAAATCCCAAAACGTACATATAAGTTCCTATTAGCATAAAAACATGCCGAGCATCCATGAATACAAGTTCATTTTGTCACTTCATGTGAGACTAATTAGTAGCCGACATAGCTTAATCTCTAAATTCAACTAAGTGATTCTATACTAAAAGAGCAAAATGTATAAATCGAGCGGCAGGTACTACCGTGATCCATCAATTTAGTTCAAAAGTACCTAGTAGCACCCATCGCTTCCGAAAAATATAAATACCAAGTAATTAGTAAGTCAAGATAGGGGACATGTATGCGAAAACATGAAGAAAAAAGATCGGATAACATCAAAGTGAGACGTCACCATGATTATTTGAAAGTTCAGCTTATGAAGTCAAAATCAACTTTGAATTAATTCCCGAAAATAGATACAAGTGACATACATTACACGGATGGTGAACCTTTCCATGCCGCTCTGTCTATGTTGTTCGGATTCTCCCAAAGTAGTACAAAGAGTGTAAACGATCGGCTTAAATGGATTAGCAGGCGAAAATTTAAATCACAAGATAGATTTACTAACAGTTCTGTACCCTACAGAGAAGGTAAAATATGATTTATTCCAAGGAAAAACCTAAGATCACGCAAAAGATACAAATGTAGCCTTGGTGTCCTCGTCACCCCATATACTAACATACAAGTTCAATAACTTAATATTTCAAGCTATTTCAAGAAAAGATACAAAGGTAGCCTTGGTGTCCTCCTCATCCCATATACTAACATACAGGTTCAATAACTTAATATTTCAAGCTATTTTACACAGATAGTACATGAGAGAAAAAAGGTGATAACTAATGTCCATACCATTTTAAAATCAGTCTTGTATTCTACTCTCGTAACAACTATCATGTTCTCGCATGCTTTTGGGGTTGGCCCTACTTAGATAACATGATATAGCGCATATTCAGTTGTACTCGCAGAAATGGCATGGTAGAACATATACGAGTCACCAAAAATCAAATCCGAACTTACTTTAATCTACGTACATAACAAAATCCCGAAGTAACTAAATCTAACAAGTATTTGTATCAAGCAATACTTATCATATTCACCGATCATATAATAAACAAATAAAGGGGAAATGTCCACTGTTCATAAAAAATTATAGAAGAGAATACAACCACACAACGACTTGAAACACGACAGTTTGGCAATCGGTAATAGGTACTAGAAGAAAAAGAACCTTACAATTACACGCGATTGATGTGAAGGCCGTCCGGTTTGAGTGTTGTAGAGGCAAGCCGCAATGTGTGTTGACTCCACTATAAAAGAGGAAATCCCGAGGAAACCGCATGTAAACTCACACAATAAGTAACAGAATTTGTGATCTTTTTACACCTTTGGTGCGAAAGATGATCATTAATGTAATGAGATATAGAGCAATTAGGAATGAGATCAATTGCTTAACATCAAATTAAATCTTAGGAGATTGTCTGCAGCTAACTAAGATGCACATTAACACTTACCAGGTTATTATGCCAATTCACTAAAAATGAAGTTTTATAATATAGCATGCGAAGTGTTGATCCGGCTTTTTCTACACTCGTCTTCTAGTTCAACCAAAAACTTAAGATTTTCAATGAATCCGGCCGTTGCAGCAACTTTCGGTAGTTCTTCTTAATTAAACAAGACAACTTTTATTCTGTACAGAAGTTGAATTACGATGGTGCAACTTTTGTGATTGTTGAGGCAAAATTCTAGCAAGAATCCAACAAATATAATATTAAAGTAGCCTGCTACTAACCAATCCAAGAAAATAGAAAAGGCCATGACCATCTAGCAAGGCTAGCGGCGTTGATGGGTTATACTCGAACATTAAGTCACAGCTTGGTATATAACAAAGTACAAGATTAGGATAAAAAACATTTTTCCCGAAATTGGGTAGCAGCTCAAGAAACCCGCACGTGCTTGAAAGGTTCTCATGCGCTTAGCATTACATACATAGGGTTTGTGTAATGGGCTTTCCATGATCGAGTCGCCCATGACTCGTTCGCACCTCCAATCTTTCAACTCCCCTACGTAAATAAATGAATCCAAAGAAATTGTATTTCAAGATGACAAACAACAATGATCCAAAAAGGGCATTCATCATATTTGATTAAAGGAACCATTAGTGCAAAATTAAACTCCAAATCGGCTCTAAACCACCGTATCTTATGCATGAAGAGCAAAAGATATATCTCAAATTAATTGTTTACCCGCCGGGACAATAGGAGCAACTCCAAAGACATTGAACAATGGATGGTTAAATAATAAGGTGCCATTTCTTGATAAGTTCATCGGTAGAAACCACAATGAGACCAAAACATGACAAGAGCAAAGCCACGGTGGAGATAAACAAATCGGCCGCATATTCCGCTTCTCGCTAATGCAAACAAAGTCCGCAGCTATGTGGCATCGACTAAATACTCCAAAGACAATGAAGATTGTTGTATCATGAGAAGAGAAAAATGTAGCATCACATAACGAAGTTCAAAACACAAGTTCTAGCAAATTATTTCAATGACAATGTTGGACCAACTACACCGTAATTTCCCCAAGTCGTGTAATTAACGAGCGATCGAAGGGAACAATCACTTGCCTTGCCGCTTGGACTTTTCACCGATCCATGCGGATCCGGTTGGGGATGATAGATCGAGGTTACCCGTGTGAGGGGAGGGGCAGCAGAGGAAGAAGGGGCCGTCGGGGAGCTTGAGGGGCTCCTACACCCGGCGGTCGCGCTCCCCACCGTGCTCGCTGGAGGGGGAGGGGAGAGGCAAGCAGGGGGAAGAAGACCGTGCTCCCCACCGTGCACTCGTCGCACGGGCCGCCACCGAAGGAGGAACAAGGGGAGGGAAGGGGCCGCCATGGAAGGAGGGAGAAGGCGAATTTGGGGCGCACGGCGGTGAATTGGGGAGCGCGCGGCACGGCGACGATTTTGGGAGAGTGCGCGAGAGAGCGGCGGCCGTGTGCGGTGCAAGAGTCAACGAGAGAGGAGGGTGGGCGGCGGGGGATTTCTAGGGTTTCTCCCCGTAAAGCCGCTCGGGCCTTCTTTTTTTTTTTTTGTGCGAGCAACCTTTTCGCGCGCTGGGCCTAAGCGCTTCAGCGACGGATAGTTCGACCCATATAACCGCAACATCGATGGACAGCCCAAAGGCTAATGTGAAACTATATATCGACGGACCGTCAATGGGCACATGCGAAATTACCGACGGAGGATCCGCCACTACCATTTACCAATGGACCGTTCATAGGTTATTTTCAACTTTTAACGACGGAGGTCTGACGGTATATTGGGGTTGTGGTGTAGTGGTTCCGCAGATTGCAAACTACCCAAATTCAAAATTTCAAATTTGAATTAAAAAATGAAAAATAAATAAAAAATAGTTCACGTTGCAACAAATCTAATGGTGTCAATTTTCCTTTTCAAATATTCGGTTCGTAACGGGCATTTGGAGTTCAACCCCAAAAAAGTAAAAGGAAAAGAAATGGTTGGTTGAACTCCTAATGCCCGAAAAAAATACCAAATGCACTAATGTTTGAAATTTTTTGACACCATTAGGTTCTGCGCACCTTGAAATATGTTTGTTCTTGGTAGACCGCCACAAACCGGTTGGACGGGGGATTTGGTTTGGAAATTTGCATGTGAGCGGGTGGATCTTCGGGGCGGGGAGGAGGTCAGTGTGCGACGGGGTGTGCTGCGAACGGATAACAAATTAAAAAAAGAATCTAAAATGTGAGATGAAGAATTAAATCTGACTGGCCTCTTGGATTGTACCTACTTGTGGCTAAATAAGCAACTATACTAATAGATAGAAATGTGGAGGGTGAAATTTGACTAGTCTCTTGGAGTTGGCACGGTCTGTACGGCTCTGTACGCGGCGGCGACGCAGAAACAAGTGTGCACTGCGCTGCACTGCACGGGGGGGTTTGCGGTTGCACGACCAACGGCCACTCTTGTGCTGCTGCTACTACTACTGTTGCAGTCGGGGGAAGGAAAGCAAAGCTGGAGGCGCGCGGCGGCGGCGCATCACATGGTCGGGGAGCCTGGCTGGCAGATGCTGAGCAGCAGCTCATCAGCCTCGGGGTAGTGGACGCACGAGCCCAGCTGACACGCCCACCACGAGTGTTTCTGAGCTATTGCATACAGCAGGAGTAGCTGCTGGCCCTGCCTCTGCCTTGCATTGTGCCATTGTGCTCGTGCTCGTCGTGCTCGTACTCGTACTACCGTCTCGACTCGTCGATCAACAAGGTCGATTCATTTCCTGTGCAGACTGCACTGACTCGAGTGTGTGTGTGTGTGGAGTGGACGCGACGTGAATGAATGGATGAATGAATGAATGGAATGAAGGCGTATATCTTCGTCTAGCTAGTAGTAGACTAGTAACTGACGACAAGCACGTGCTCGAGCGATCCCGTTTCCTGCCGTGCCCGTCCATAGTTACTTTCTGCGCTTTTTATTGTGTAGTAGTAACTATATATGTCCACGTACGTACGTGCATAGTAACAATTGAGTTCATCAACTTATTACAAAAAGTCAAACCATCATCTGATCTGATTTACTTACTTGGAACAAGGAAGGAAGTAGTACCGAGCACCATACTTTGGTCCGATACTACTATAAAGATACCCTTTCAATTCATTCGCTACTTTGGCTGTTCGGCTCTTCAGCTCTGCTTCACGCGCCGTATGTAGTATGTATGTACCCACCAAAAGTGCAAGCAAGCTAGCTCGACACCAAGCGCGTGGCGATTGGCGAAGTCACACACACTTGCTTTTTTGCTAGTACTACTGCACAACTCACTCCACCGGCATGGCATACTACTGTGTATGCACGCACCCAACTTTTCTTTTTTCTTTTTTTTTTAAAAAAGTGGTTTTTCTTTCTATGGCATCATCCTTAAAAATGGAACCATATCGATTGACATGTGATGACTGAGATGGGGCAAAAAAATCTTCGTAGTACGACAGCCATGCATGTCACTGAAACCACGCGAGAGTGATCGAGGGCTGCTGCAGTGATCGATCCTTCCCGCAACAAGAAGCTTCGCCGTCTAGTAAATCCATTGGATTATTTGTTTCTCACAAAGAACAAAAAAAAAAAGATCCATCGGATTGTTTGAGGAGAAGTTTAGTAGTACTACTGTAGTAGTAGCCAAGATATTACTGCTTCCTGATTAACGTGGAGACGTACTAATAGCAGATGATATAAAAACCCCAAGATGCGCTCATTGACTTTGGAAATCGCCCGTTTTAATCGGTTTCCTCTACTACTCTCTTTCGTCCAGGCCGTGTCGTGCGTTGCAGGCTTGCAGCAGTACTACATTTATCACACTCTACTACTCTTACCATATCCAGCAACCAAACCAAAAAGAACAAAAAAAAAAAAAAAGCTGACCATGTCACAACCACAAGATAGGTTAGTACGACATTAGTTAGCAGCACTGCGTTATTATTGTGGACCTCCTCCTGCGGCGGCCGTGGACCCCCTCCGCGGATCGCAGATGTGGGACGTGGAGCGCGGGGGGTGGTGGTGGGGGGGGGGGGGGGGGCGGAGATGGAGCCGCCGCGACCTCGATCCGCCGGCCTCGCAGGATCTCCGGCGCTACCGCGGTCCGCGGCGGGACGCCGCCTCTCCGCGCGGCGCGGGCGAGCCCCGACGGCGGCGGGAGCAAGGCGGAGGCGCGGCCGCGCGAGGCAAGGGGGGGCGGCATCTTGGCGCCGCCTCTCCCTCTCCGCCGGCCCGGCGGTCCCGGATGGGCGCTCCGCCCTCCCGACCTCGAGCTGTGCGTCCGCCGCAGGGGCCCGGCCTCGACCTGGAAGAAGGAAGGGGACGACGGGGGTGGAGGAAGGAGGCTGGGGCCCGCAGGCGGTCGGGACGGGGGAAGCCCCCCAGACCACCCCCCGGGGGATGCAACACCGACCCTTGTGTTGCGGCTCCTGCTGGAGGAGCCGCTACAGTGCACTTCCGATCTGCATTTTGCAGAGGCACTCTTACACCGGAAAATGAAATAAACGGAGGAGGAACGGGAAATGAAAATAAAACCGGAAATAACAGGACCATATGTTGGGGTCGGGCAGCAGGGGAGCCCAGCCCAACCACAAAGCCATGAAGCAAAGCAAAGCAAAGCAAAGCAGCTGTTGGTGGGGCCCGCCCCGCCCCGCCTCCCTGGGGTATATATGCCCCACCCGGGTGTCCTCTCCCCGGTTTCCTCCTCCCCTCTTCTCCTCCTCTCCCGGTGCCTGGTGGTGGTGGTGGAGTGCCCCAATTCCTCCTCCTCTTCCTCCTCAACCCTACTCCGACTCCCCCGACTCCGGAGACAGCGGCCGCCGAGCAAACGAAAACTAAAAAAGAAGGGGGGGTCGAGATCGCGACGGGATTAAACGCTTGCGCCCGCGCCCCGATTCGATTCCCCGTTCGCGGGGGGGCCGCCCCGGATTGGATTGGATCCTCTCGGATCCCCCCCCCTCCCCCCACAGCGCGGAGGCGAATTCGGGCCCCCAGATCCCCGCGACTCCGGCGCCCGGCGGCGGGGATGAGAGGCCGGAGGGCATGCCGGGAGTGAGGCGGCGGCGGCGGCGACACCGGCGGCAGCGACAGCACCACCGGCGCCTGAGGAGGCCGGAGGGTAGCGGAGGGGTGCGGCGGTCGGCGATCCGGGGCCCGAGGCGGCCGTGCCATGTCTCGCTGCTTCCCGTTCCCGCCACCAGGATATGACAAGACCGCTCGCCCCGACGCCCAGCTAGTCTCCAACCTTCACCACCAGCAGCTCGACAAGGTCCGACACCGTCCCGCTCGCCCGTCCGTAGATTCGGCTTGCTCATTCATTCGCTCATCGATCGCCCTGCTGCGGTCGCCCCCCCCCCCCCCCCCCCCCCCCCGGCAACTCACTAGCTAGCCCCTAGTGGGACGGTCTCCGTCTTCTTTACCTCACCTCACATTTGATTTTCTAGATACCTGATGGTAGACAGTTGGGGCAGAGGGAGGCCGGTTAGGGCTCCTGGGGAGTGTGACAAATCCCAGCAGTGCCTGCCTGGGTGAGTTCCCTTTGCTGACTTCACAAAGAGTTACAGGATCCACAGGGCGTCATCATGTAGGGAACCCCTTTTCGGGTGGTCGGTTCAGTGATTTGGGGGGGGACTAGGAATTTGCTGAATCAGTGTTGCTTGTTCTCTAGCGAGTGCATAGACTCAGGGAAAGTTGGGTAGGGTCTCCGTGCCGCCGGGGACTTTAGCGGTGTGTTAGGCGTTACGGGGGTTGCGCATGGTGTCATTGTGGATATATCTAACCTTTCGATCGGTTCAGTGATTGGGGGGGAACTAATAAAGCTTTAGTTTTTTCCGTTTCAAAATTTCTTCTTTTGAGCTAGGGCAAGTCGTTTAGGGTCTCTGTGTCGGGAACTGAAGCGGTGTTAGGCGTTACAGGTTGCGAGAGGCGCCATTTCGGAACTTGGCTATCATTTTTTCTATCAGTTCAAAATGTCAGTTTTGCCGTTTCAACATCCCTTCTTTCCCGAAAGAGCATCCGGAGCTAGGGCAAGTTGGTTAGGGTCTCTCTGTGCGAAACTTTAGCAGGTTAGGTGTTGCAGGATTCACAAAGGCGTTATTTGGCATATCCTTCTTGGTTGGTTCAGTGATTGGCGGAAACTAGGAAACAATTAGTTTTGTTGCTTCAATATTCATTCTTTTCCTTAAGAGTACCCAGAGATATGGCTGTTGGTTAGCGTCCCTGCCTGTGTGGGAAACTTGCAGTGTTAGGCGTTACAAAATGCGCAAGGTGTTAATTGTGGTATCTTTTTCAACTGCGTCAGTGATTTGGGGGATCTGAAAGTGATAGTTTTGTTGAATCAGTTTTCAATACTTTCCTCAAGAGCTCCCCTGCTTTACCATGAATCAACTGGGGATGCATGCAAGACAAAGATGCATGTTTTGTCCAGGTGAATCAATGAAGAAAAAGCAGCACGGGCTGTTGATTTTGGCCTGACCTTGCAAGGTTGTACAAATTTGAAGGGGACAGTAGATTTTAGCACAATTATTATGCCCATGGAATACACTTTTGAAAAACAGTAACATCATACCACTGGCATGGTTGAAAAACTGTCCATGTTTTGGTAGACTAGGATGTGGATAAATTCTATTGCTGGTAGCTGCTGACCACAGGGAAAAATATATTAGACCCGTCAGTAGACAGTAAACTGCCTTGTCTTGATATCTTTTCAACTACAGTTCAAGGCCACATGAACAGTAAGATCGATAGTCTTTTTGTGCTTAATGTATTGTCCTATCCTTTAGATAGTTAATCCTTCATTAATCAGTATATCCTTTGGACTTGCATAGCACTGCTAGGGCACCATGAAGCTTATCATGAAGTTGCTGGTGCCATACTACAATTGTAAATGTATGCTGCTCAGTGGCTACAGCTTACTGAATTCATTGGTGTAGGGGCCTTATGTTATCGCTCTTAGATACTAAGTTGTATATCCGTACTAGACAGAAGCTTTACCATCTGGTTTTGTTGTTGCCATGTGTTTTTTGAACTTGACGTGATTTATTTATGTGTTGTTTTATCAATTGCATTAAAAATGGACAAAGTAGAAACATGGTAGGCAACAGTACAGTTTGGATTCCCTAATATCACATACTAAGTTTTAGCAAGCCTGGGGGTGTAAAATTACTCCCTAGATAGCACTCTAGTTATTGGTGTATTAAATTATAAAACCCCCAAATACCATTACACAACAACGCAATATTGTAGACCAGCAGGCAGCAGCACTCACTACTATGGAGAAGTCTGCCTTTAGGTCCATCAGTCATTATAAGATGTTCTTTCAATCATGTTTATTTTGTTTGCTAATATTAGCCGTTGCTGCAGGGTTTAGCTTGTGTTTCTACAAGTTATGACCCAGTCTAGAGTTACAAACAAACATCTACTTCTGGTGTATAAAAACTCACCTTCTCTCAGAAATTTTAGATGTGCAAAAGTATGATGCTTCAGACTTTTTAGCTTGTGTTTCTACAAGTTATGACCCAGTCTATAGAGTTACAAACAAACATCTACTTCTGGTGTATAAAAACTTGCCTTCTCTCAGAAATTTTAGATGTGCAAAAGTATGATGCTTCAGACTTTTTTGGCTCATCACACTTTTTTGTAAACAGATTGCATGTTGATCAGACCTTCATCACGTGCCTTATTAATCTATAAATATTGATGTACCTTCACACACACACACAAAAGATATGGTTTCATTGCTAGCTTGATTATTGGGTTCATATTTTAAGCAAATAGAGGTTAACTTACTGTGTCGGTAGTATTGAAGACATTGACTTGAGAGTGCCAGATGTAGTCAGGAAGCCAGCTATCTATTTGTTTAAGAAGTGGGTTCGAAAGTAATATGTTTCGTGAGCATATAAAAGGTAAAAATACTAGTGTACCAGTGTTTTCGGTGATCCTATATTTCAGCAAATTTTTTAGCATGAATACAAAAGTAAAATCCACTACCAATCTAGTAAGATGAAAACTCTGAGAAGTGAATTTGTATGACTCAGTTAAAAAAGTTACTATTTGTCATTCAGTATGCCTTATGCAGTCATTACCTGTGTGACATGGAGTTTTAATTTTTCTTGTTTATCTGAGAAGATCATCATTTACCGATTCGGATAAACTTTGGACTGTATTTCACTATTGCTTTGGCCCTAGCCCTTTTAATTTTATCCATTTGCTAGCTGTTGTGTGCTTGTCTTGGCATCTACTTGACTTGGAAGCTACATTCTCATTTCAGGAGAAACACAAAGAGAAGAAGCATAAGAAGGACAAGAAGGACAAAGATAAAAAAGAAGGTAAAGAAAAGAAGGATAAAGACAGGAGTAAGGATAAGCACAAAGATAAGAAGGATCGAAAAGAAAAACACAAAGACAAGAAAAAAGATAAGAGCAAAGACAAAAGCAGAGAGTCAGTAGAAGGATTTGAAAGACATGATGAGGTTCTACATGATCAGAAGGTTGGAGAGAGCAGCAGGAAATCTGAACAAATTAAGGATATTAAATCCAGGGAGGATTTGGTCAGAAAGATACCGGATGAGAAAGGGGCAGCGAGTCGACCTATTGTTGAAAATCATGCTCTTTCAAATGATAGAAGTCGCGGAGGTGTCAGTGCATCACCTGCAATTGAGAATGAAAGACCTGCAGTTAATAAAATGCATATTCACCCTAGTAATGCTTCAAGGAAGATTGAGGGGTTGGGACAACAGAACATCAACACCAATCAACAAAAGAATGGGACATCACGGCATTCTGAAAACTTCACTACAGCTCAGAGACCTGCTGCTGGCTTTACACCAGCACCTACGATGGATGAAAGAGGCAGAAGGCCTCCCTCCAATACTGAAGCCGCACCCAGAAAAGAAGGGATTGGACAGAGAATCAGTAACATTAGCATATTGGTTCAGAAGAGAACTGAGGTTGCAAACAAAGATCTTGCAAAGAAAGAAGTTGGCGCCACTTCGCCATTGCTTCCAAATCATGCTAATACTGTGCAGAAAGGGAATGGCAAGGTTGGTAGACCAATGGAGAACACAGCAGCATCCATGCAGAGACTGGACAGTCCATCAACATCCAGTGCAGCAGCGGGGATGGATAGAGGAATACCCAGGTCAGGCATCCCAAGCCCAAGTATTACAATTCGGAGACCAAATGGAATGGTGCGGTCATCTGAAAACCTTTCTGCCTCTGCTAATAGACCCGATGCTGGAGGCCTTTCACCTGCTATGTGGAAGGAAAAGGAGCATGGTGGAAGGTTGCCAGATGCTAGCATTTCAACTGATCAGAAACTGGTCATGCCAAAACCTCCAGCTGTGGTCAAGGCTGCTGATGGAAGAGCTGAAAGGATGGAGAAGGTCAGAGATGGGGCACCCGATGTTGCCAAGAAAGAGGACAAGAAAAGTGATCGGCATGAGAAAAAGAAAAGGAAAGAGAAAGATAAACACAAAGAGAAGAAAAAGGACAAAGAGGCAAAGAAGGAGAAAACAGAACATAATCGCAAAGAGCAGGATAAGCTAAAAGATAACAGTATAAACCATCCAATAGATAGTCTTCAGTTGAAGACCTCAGCCCCTCCTTTAGCCCCAACAGTTGATGATGGAAAATCTAAATCTGTTGTGCCTGATGACAAGAAGCGAAAGAATCATGAGACGAATGGTTACTTACAAAGTGAGTTCCTAGCTTATCTTCTTTTTTGTACTTTTGAGCATTATGTAGTCTTGTTGAACACCATTATCCTTCTTTATGGTGTGTTATATTATAAGACTTCTATAATGATGTACAGACAACCATGATATGCGGCCTACAAAGTTGCCGAGACCAGCCCTCCCCATCAACCGTGTGGAGAATGGTAACGCATCTCATGTAGCCGCGCCACTCTCTTCTGTGAAGCCAGAAGCTGTAAATACTGAAAAGGCTGAAAGGCTCCACAAGAAGGAAGAGAAGGTCAATGGCAACCAACAGGCTCAGAAGCAACCGGCAGTTGATCCAGTGGTTGCATATGAAAATGGCACGCCTTCTAAAAAGTCACCTCACCCTGACTGCAAGTATCTTAGCCAGATATACAGCATTCCGGAAGCACCTCAAATGATGGAATGGTCTGAGCAAGAAGGTGGTGAGGACTGGCTGTTCGACCAAGGTAGCAGCACACAAGCAAGGAAGAGCGTTTCGGAGCTTGAGGCTGATGGAGCTCCCAAAGTGTGGGATCAGGCTCTGAAAATTGACTCTGCTGATGTCATCGCTTTACCCTATGTCATCCCATTTTAGGTTGCTGAGTGGCTGATGGTCTGAAGCCAAAACATCAACGGACGGTACCAACTCTGTGCTAGCTTTGCTTGTGATGTTTGATACATTCACAGGTAAGCTGTTGTCATAACTGCATGCACCCTTTGCTAGCACTTGTGTGAGGCAGACAGATGTTGGCCCAGTTGGTTGCTGCATGGGGGAAACAGACTGTTGAGGCTGCATCCTGTAACGAAGTGGTTAGCTGTTATCTGCTGCACAATTTTGATCTTTACGGTGTAAAAGCATTTAAAAATACCAAAAATGTACATTAGAGAAGGGGGGGCTGAGGAGGGGGAGGGAAGACTTAGATTCTTCATTTCATTTATAGTAGTTGGATGCATGGATTTGAGGTGCTGATATGATACGCGAGTGAGAAGAAGGATGTGCTTCTGCTTGATTTATTGGGGGGAAAAGAAAGTTGGCACTTGACCTCGACCTGTTTTGTGTATATAACCCTAGTTTGCATAGACCATAGATGCTAATGTGGTTGTCTTACCTGAGGTTGTAACTTTTTACTTGTTGGTCGGCATTGTATAAACTCGTCAGTGAATTTTGAATATCATTTGACCTTGTTCCACGTCTTAATTAATTGTCTGCACGGGTTGGTCGGTCTTGCATTCAGTCCCAGCTAGCTGTTCATATGTTTTGTCCTCCCTCTGGCCTTTTTGCATTTCGTACGGTGCCCTCTGGCCTTTTTGCTTGCATTCCGTACGTGAAGCACGATGGTAACGACCTTGTGGTAATAAGTTGTATAAGCGGTAAGGATGAGCTCATCGTCGTCGCTGCCGCAAGTGTTGAGCCATTCATTGGTGAAGGTTTCATAATTACCTTATCCCACACAGACCGTTTACCTGTAATGATTCCCAATTACATCGGGGTATTTCTAATACACTTTGAATTTGGTAAATGCATGGCTTTGGAGTTGCGGCCGACGCAAGGAACTCAAAGAAAATGTTCCAGGAAATCATATTTCCTCGCTTTGGAGTCCCGAGAGTTGTGATCAGCGACGGAGGCTCACACTTGGTCGACAAAACATTCAGGAAATGTCTCAACGAGCTAGGAGTAAACCATTGGGTTGCCACGCCTTACCATCCTCAAACCAGTGGTCAAGATCATGGAACATCCATAGAGGATAATGCCGACTATCCTCAGTTTTTATTTTCAGTTTAGATCTTGTGTTTGCGTAATATTTTCAGTTTTTATTTAAATTTCAGCAAGTGTGTTAGTTTATTTTCAGCATGTATTTCAGTTTGTTTTCATCATTAATAAAAGACACCACCTTGTTTACACCATTGGAAAAGTTACAAAATTTGTGTCATGATGATATATGATTATAGTTGTCGCTTTGTTTATCTTCGTAATTGATTTATGCATGTTAAAGCTAGTGCTCCCTTAAAATACGAATCTGAATTTATCTAAATGCTAGCTTAATATTTAGCGGTGGTTATGATTAAAATAAAGACTCGTAGTGTTTTATGTGCTCTCAAGTTATAGATAGATCAAAGATGGTTTTTATGCCCAAAAATATCGCTAACCTTGTCATGAATATCGCTTGTGTGTTGCTCAACCTATCCAGAGCTTTATATATATTTGAGTGCATAAACCTTAGTGTACAAGATTTATTTTTGAGTGGGTTATTGCAGGCCATGATTTCTCTGGCCTGAGACTAAGAAGCTGGTGACTCCGTTTTTGCGTATCTATCTTTTTGCTAGCCTTTTATCCGTGCATTGTGTATCCCCACATCATTGGAGATTTCACAAATCTCGCCCGATATCTACCCTTAAAACCAAATATCATCTTTTGTGATTACCTCCTTGACCACAACCTATCGTTGAGAATGGATCATCAATTCAAGGAAGATCGCAAGATGGTGCCAACATTGAAGAATTCAAGTATCTCTCCAAGGAAAAATATTTCAGGTACCTACCTTATTTATCACCTTTTTGCCCGAGGACGAGCAACGTCTAAGCATGGGGGAGGAGGTAGGTGCGATGCAATTTTAGAGTTCAAAGGGGAGCAAATAAAAAATTTTATGAAAGAAAGAAAAATACGAGAAAAAGAAAAAAAAATATGAGTATGTAAAAATAAAAATAAAGTGAACTCCCCGGTTCTCTAAAGTGCATTAGGAATTTCAAGGCTTCAAGATTAAAAGATCCATACTCAATTTTCCAACCATATGCAATCCGATAACGAGGATTTCCTTTGTGCCTTGGGATCATTCTTTGCCATTTGCACATGTCCACCCATCTCAAGTGTGTGTATTTTTCTCTTTCCCCTCCTTGATATAACATTATTTCCCAATGACCTTTTTGACGAGTCTCGGTAAGACCATGAGAAGGTTGTCTTGTTTTGACAACATCTCATTTATAATATCTTGGTAGGACTAAACTTTCCTAAAAAGCTCCATATAAAGCCTACCACACATATATGTTATGAGAGGGACATGAGTAGAATATATAGGCTTGAGAGACAAAGCGAGATGAGAGTTCTTGAGCACTATGCAAGGTGATTCAAATTCGCCGGAGCATCAAGGACTCGCCGGAGCATCGCCGGAGGGTCGCCGGAGATCGACGCCGGCGAGCTGCACCACCATCACCTCGTCATCTTCTTCCTCAAGTTGGAGCAAGCTTTCTCCAAGCTCCTCCCCCTCCCTCCATTGTTCTTCCTCAAGCTCAAGGCAAGAACGAGTTCAAGCTAGCTTCACCAACCTCGCCACACATCAACACCCAACCCTCACCGGAGCTTCCCTTGCTTGTCGCTGGTGAGCCTTCCTTTGCCTCGATTCATGCTCCATTGCTCTAGGTTCGGAGATGTCTGTTTAGTATGTTTTCGCGTATGCCTGACAGATAAATCTGCACGACAAACACGAGACATCAGTGGTCGGCCGCGTGGGCTGGGCTCCCGTGCCCTCCTCCTCCTCCTGTTGCCTGCTTTTGCTTGGGCCGTGCTGATGGAGAGAGATTACGCACGCACGCGACGGCGACGCGTTGCAACAGCGCTCTCGTCGTGCTTTCTGGTCGGTCGTGGCCGTGCGTAGTCGGCGGCAGGTGCAGTGCAGGTTTGCAGGTTGCAGCAGCAGAGAGAGAGAGAGAGAGGACAGGATCACAGCACAGGAATGAGGTGGCGAGGACTCTCCGTACGTCCCATGTTGGACAGGATCACACAGCACAGGAATGAGGTGGCAAGGACTCTCCGTACGTCCCTCGTCTCGTGATTCCACAGCGTACGTGCTCGCTCCACCTCGTCTCGTACCTCAGGATAGCAAAGCTGCGAAGGCAACACCAACACTCAGCTCAGCTCAGCTCCGGCCGGTGATGCGTGCGTATCTCTCCCGATTGCCTGCCGCCGCCCATGAGCCCGTCTCATCGACTCATCCGGCCGTTGGTTGGTGCCCTGCCCAACGAGCGAGCTGGGATTCAGTTCTTAGCTAGCCGGCCTCCCCGATCGATCTGCGGATCCTAACCACGTACCCCCCGGCCCCAAGCGTCGTGCGGCGTGCTGGATTTTCCGGTGTCTGTTCCGAGACAGCTAGCTAAAGCTCGCCTCGTAGT
The DNA here is from genome assembly GCA_947561735.1 of Cenchrus americanus. NCBI lineage: Eukaryota > Viridiplantae > Streptophyta > Magnoliopsida > Poales > Poaceae > Cenchrus > Cenchrus americanus. The sequence goes on along the minus strand of OX387240.1, from coordinate 816,782 downwards.
AGTATATTTTGACCCACACATGCATGCATGCATGCATGCATCATGCCGTGCTTCATTCTGCAGCACTCTGAATCTATCTTTGATATATTGGTTGACTATTGCACTGGTGGTAAATGACTTGATCCGACACCTATCAATTCAGTCCAGATATTACGTTGGTGCGCGCATGCATCCGTCAGTGTCAGTACATACGCACTAACCATCAGGGCCGGGTTTAGTAGTAAAAAGAAGCTAGCCTTTTTTTTTTAGGGGGGGAAAGGGACAAGGAAAGACCATGATCGATCGTCGATCACCAGCAACATATACTATTAGTACTTGTTGTAAGTCGCCGCCTGTGACTTACTTACTAGTGTTGAGAGTCGGCACCGTCGTCGTGGATCACTGTCGTCGGTCGCGCCGCACCCACCTCCACCCAAAACACCATCCTGTCCCTCACTTTTCCTTCCTGCAGGCTGCTGTCCGTGTCCGTGTCCACAGGGAGGGACGAAGGACGCAGGCTGCAGGAAGGCAGCGGAATCGCTTGCACCCCACTCCAGAAATCCAAAGCTCCCGGAATTGGAAGCGGTTGGTCGCCGCACCCGGCCCTGCACCTGCACTCCACACCTCCGCGCCGCTGCAGTGGCAGCAGCAGCTGATGCAAGCAAGCGATCCTCCTAGCCACGGGCACGCAGCAGACGCACGCAGGTGTGGAGTGAAGTGAAGCCAAGTGAAGCTGCAGCGTGCACGGCTACTATCTCACACTACGGAGTGTGAGAGCTTTGCCTTTTCGGCCTCTGCCGCCCTGACCATGAATCCTACCTACCTAACCTAGCTGACGATACAGGAACAGGACTGCATCCACTCCCCTCTCTAACTGGCTGCTGCTGTGCCTTGGCTTTGTCTGCAAGGCAAAGGGAGAATAAACACAAGGGCGATTTCTCCACGGCCAAGAGCATAATTCAAGAGCAGGCCTGGTGGTTGGAGGAGCACAGCTGAGAAGCCAATCTCTGCTAGCTAGAATATGAAACTCGAGATCGAAAGCAAAATTAAAGGCCTCCGTGCGCGTGGGCATTCTTCATACTGTTTCCTTTTCCTCGTTTCCTTGAGCAACAGGTTCGGATTTGGATTTGGTTAATCGATCAATACAATACAAGTAGCTGCGAGGAGCGAGCGATCCCTTTCTCACTCCTTTTGTTTTGCTTTTTTTTTTTTTTTTTGCGTACAGGTGGTTGGGGGGGAAGAGGGAGACCCACGAACCTCATCAGCTAAAATCTACAAAAAGCGCACGGAGTCGAAGCTCGTGGAATTGACTCCGCAGCAGGTAACTCGTGATGCCTGGTTTTTTCCTTCAGCACCTGCTCTGCCAGACCTCACAACATAGCTAGGAAACTAGTACCTTCAAGTGAATGTGTTGTTAGCATATGACACACATGGATCAAACTAAGCACGCACTTAACAAGCATGCCATTACCCCCCACCTGTCCATCCGAAAAGCACACAGATAGTCAGATCGATAGAGTTATGTCTGCAGAGGAGAGCTATATATATATAGATAGATATATAGATATGTATGTGCAAAGGAAACACCAGCAGAAACCGCAAAGGGAGAAAGGAGTGGTGTGGCGAATGCTATGATGGCGCCCGACCTAACCCAACCATCTCTCCTCCTCTGTCGGTCGGTCAAACTCAATCAAACCCGCCACGGGGTTGATCTCGCTGCCGGATTCAGCAAAATCCACGTCTTGCTGTTTCTGGACCGGGCCTTACTGTCAAAATGCCGTCAGTTTCGTCATTCACAGGTACTCCGCATTTTTTTCAATTAAGAAGGAAACTATGCGCAATAGTCAGGAGTATGCAGATCAAGTGCCATGTCGGCAGCAGCAGCATCATATCCATGCAGCAGCAGCAGCAGCAGCAATAATCAGAATCGATTCCTGGTTCCACCTGCCAAGTACTACCAGAGTTCATCTGGATCATGCCAATTGCCAATCTCTCTCTCTCTCTCACACACACACACACACACGGTTTCTCTATCTACAGTGCCATTAGCAGCTAAAGCACTTTTCTCCCTCTAGCCTCCGGTGGTCTCTCTCTCTCTCTCTCCCACCAAACGTTGCCTTTCCCCCCTAAATTTCAATGTAATATTGGTCTTGGCCCCCTCTGGCTATATAAACCGACAATCATGCACCCTTGGCACCAAAGCCAAAAACACAAGAGGAGCCCGGACACGGCGGCAGCGTCCTTCTTCAACCTGCAGCAGCCAAAGCCGTCCATCCGTAAAACTCAAGAAGCAGAGACGCCGGCCTGCCCACTCCTGCCCTTCGTTGCTCCTTGATTTCCAGCTCTCGCCCCCCCCCTGCAAATCAAAGGCAACTATGAAGGACCGCCGAGGCAGCTCCGGCGGCGGCGACCGCTTCGCCGTCTTCCCCTTCTCCATGGGCTGCATGTCGCAGTCCGCCGTCGCCGTCGCCGACCCCACCGAGAAGAAGCCGCCGCAGAGCGACCCTTCCTCCTCCTCCTCCTCGGCGACCACCACCGCCGCGACCACGGCTCAGAGTGAGTTCTCGGTTGGTCATCACGAGCAGCACGATCATGTTCAGCTAGAGCTTTACTGTCTCAATTCTTCCTTTTTTTTATGCATCAGCAGGTTCAGAAGAAGGTGCCGGCGAGAACGTGAAGGAGAAGGCTGCTGCTGCGGCTGCGGCGGCGGCCACAGGCTCGCTGGCGTCGCCGGGGCTCGTGGCGGCCGGGGTGTCGAGGCTGATGAAGGGGATCAAGAGCCTGTCCCTGATGTTCACCGGCGACGACGACGAGGAGGAGGAGGATGAGGAGCGGGAGATTGTGATCGGGTACCCGACGGACGTGCAGCACGTGGGGCACATCGGCTGGGACGGCCACAACAAGGTCGGCGTCGGCGGCGCCATGGCCATGGTGAACGCCTTCTCGCTGCCCTCCTCCCTCCCCTTCCGACAGCTCGAGATGGCCATGGACCACGCCACGCACGCCTCGGCCTGAGAGAGAGAGAGAGAGTTCATGTTCATATCCATCAGTAAAGGCGGCCGGTATGTAGAAGAATCCATTGAATGATTGGTTGGTTAGCACGGAGATGCAACGCACTGCATCGATATCGTATCGAGAGAGAAGATTTCCATGGTGTTTGCTGGTTATTTACTGCTGTCCTGGTGCCGTAGCAACCCCTCCCCTGCCATTTGGTTCTTCACCTTTTGCATCGGTGAGAGACGAGAAGCGTGATCTGTGTACATACATATGCATATGCATGCTTGCCAACTTTGTATAGATTTGTGAGAGTTCACATCATATCTCCATCAACACTGGTGGTTGCTTGCTGGAGTATCATGTCAGTTTGTGCATGCTGTGTGACATCTGTGTGTTTTCCAGTTTCTTTCTTTCTTTCTTTCCATTTTCTGGAAAAAAAACCGAAGAGAAGAAAAGTGTTCATGGCTAAGTAGTGCCTTTGAATGTGATGAGCAGAGGACGATTTCACTGTCACTGTCACCGTGTTCCGGCCTTGTTCTAGGGGTAGTACATGGCAGTACAAGGGATCAGTGCCGTCAGCAGCAGTAGTAAATTGCAAGCATGTATAACACAGTACACTGATCGTCGTGCATTCAAGTGATTAATTCGCATCGCTGGCTCAGCAAACACCAGCGTTAATCCATCATGCGCACACTACTGACGGCTGCAGGTCGAATTATATGCAGACTGTGCTGCATATATCCTGCCGCTGCTGCTAGTGATGATTAAAATGATTTCAGAGGAATTAACTACTAATCCGTAAGGCTGGCCAGTGCACGTAGCAATTATTCTAGAAGGGGGGGAAAAAAGCTAGGTGCGGCAACCACCGGGTGTATGTATGTGCACGCGTGCACGGTGACGGTGTGGAAGAAGGAAGGGTCCAGGCTCCAGCAACTTTGAACCTTTTTTCGGTTGCTTATCACGTCAAGAATATGACAATGGCGATGGGCTACTGTTCTGTCGTTGCTGTTAGTGCTTTAATTAATGGCTTTGATTGAAAACCCTATTCACTAATGACGAAAAGAAATATCCTACATGAACTATCTTCACAGTCCACGGTTGGAGGATGCAAACTATATACCTTGTGCGGCCAGGGCGGGATCGGGACCGTGGGACCCACATGTCATAGACAAAGGCGGCGGCGAACCCGTGACAGGGGGAATTTAATTTGCATTATATATGTATAACGTATAATAAAGAATCTTTCCCTAGCATATACTGTCACAATCTTCTTCCAAGGGAGGATTAGGATAGTAGTGCTAGTGGCCATGAGCAAAGGACGCGATACCTCAGCAGAGAAAATCATCTCGATTGTGAACTCTGATCCATGGCCACCTAGCAGCCTTGTCTCCATCCTCTCTGTCCTTTGCTAATCCAACCTCGCCCTAAAAACAAGTGATAAATCTCACCAACCACAGATTAACAAGATGCAACTGTCAGTCGTGGCTTTCAAGCTAAAAAAAACTGTCAGTATGCTTAACTACTGTTAGTCTGTTACTAGCCTCTGTTTGGCAATTTAGTTCCATTTTGGGTCTCTGACAAATTAGCACAAGTTCTTTATAAAGTACATGCAAAGAAATTGAATTATGCTGCTATCTGCGACAAGAGTACAGCTAGCGGTACGAACACCACCACCAATTAATTCGGTGCAAATGATAGGTTGAGTAAAGTAGAGTGATATGCTAGATTTTAGGATATCGAGAACACGGCTTTTGTATCTTTAAAAAGAGAGATTCTTTGGTGCTAGCAATATATATGATTTACAAAAAAAGGTCAAAACATGACTGCTACACACGTAATTTTCTATATAGTGTTCATATGACCCGATGTAGTGTAGGTGTAGCAAACATGCCTGGTATGCAGGGACATGGTCCCACCTGTCAGCTGACGTACTGTTCTGTTAGCCGAAATCTTAAGTGTACAAGTACCTGTCTGGTTGTTTGTCACAAGAGGATTGGATTAAGTGAGATTGATCAGACCAAATGCTGTTTTTAATGTGCTTAATTAAATGGGAAGGAAACAAACAGCAGTGGGGCAGAGCATTAGCTCACAAGTCCTTATTGTTTATGGTGAGCTTTGTTATGGAAAGAAAGCCAACCCGTGACAAACCTAACTGCATCATCATCATCACCACCATCACATTACTTCAAGGTTGTTGATGGTGATGTATATAGGTCATATGAAGCTTTAAATAACCAATTATCGTGGACCAAAGCTGCTACTATTATTTCCAGTTTTGGGTCCAGGTTTGAGTGGAGGCCTTAATTTGTAAGCATACATTGTTTCTTATATAGGGTAGTAGTAGCTATCTGCGAAATGGAGGGCTAAGATTACAATGATGCAGTATGTACCTATATTTCTATTTTGTACAAGTTGTGGAATATTCGTGAACTCTTTGGGTTGATGGATAAACTTAGAAGAGCAGCTAGAGAGTACTTGCTTCAGAAGCCCTGGCACCCTGCAACATGCAGCCAAGGAGGGAGAATCATCAAGGCGTGCAAGCTTGCATCTGATGCCTGAGCCTTCCATTCTGAAGAGAACCAAATATGAAACCTGAAAAGAAAAGGAACAAGCAGCACCTGTTACTTACTGGCTTTGGTTGCTTTTCTAAGAGAAATACACAAAAGCAGGATACCATTACATTACAAGGCACTTCAGATGAAAAGATAGCCTCTTCAGCAGGTGATACTTCAAACTCACAAGAGATCACATGCCATAGACTATTCATACTTTGGCATCATGTTCCAGCTTGACAACTATTTCAACTCACGGGACAGAATCAACCTAAATTATTTGGCCAAGTGGCCAGCCATTGGTTTTATGCAACTGTTGTTCACATCCATCAAACAGACATCCAAATGTGCTCTGGACTTGGTTGAAACTATAATTCTCATCTCCCTTAGTATCTCTGCAGTATAATCTCTTGACACAACAGTACAATCGTCACAATTTGCACACCAGAATGGAATTTAACTCAGCATCAGCTGCTCCACTGATTGTGATGCCTTGGTGTCTGATATTCATCAAGTAAGACAGTGAATCATGAGTTATTACTTCTCCTGGGATCAGCACTGGGATACCAGGTGGGTAAGGGCAGATTAGTTCGCCACAAACTTCACCAAGGCTGTCCTCAATTCTTACTCTCCTCTTCTTTGTAAAGAAGGCCTCTCTTGGAGTCATATGCACAGAGATCTTGTCTAATGGGCCACAGACACAGCTTCCCTTCATAGGTTTGGAGCTATTTGCAGAGAAATATTTTTCTGACAGATGCTTTGCAGATTGCACAAGCTTCTCGACATCTTGCACTCTGGTTCCTAAATTAACTGCAAATGTCACTGCTCGTGTGCCAACAAGCTCAGATACGATTTGATGATCTTCATATAAAATGTCATCGGCTTCATACCCCGATAACTGCAGATCTGAAGCACCAAGTGTAATGCGCAATGGATCAATAGCAGGGAAATCAGAAGCAAAGCATGGCAACTCCAGAACAGATATCCCTGGGATTGTCATCAGCTGGTCTTTTGTTTCCGATGCTAGTGCTAATGGTTCATCAAATATATTTGTGTTCTTGCTCAGATGATCTCTTGCAGCATCCAAAGACGACAGCAGGAGGTAACTCGGGCTCGAGCTCTGCACGACCTGAAGGCACTGGCTTACTTTATCTGCATCCACAAGATCTCCAGCCATGTGAAGCATTGAGGACTGTGTAAGGGAGCACAGGACCTTGTGTGTGGATTGCACAGCCAGATCAGCACCTTGCTCAATTGCAGTGCTTGGCAAACTGTCATGGAACTTGAAATGCGCACCATGCGCCTCGTCAACTATAACTGGAATGCCTCGTTGGTGGCAAACACTAACAATACCTTCCACGTTGCTGCATACACCATGGTAGGTTGGCGACGTAACAAGAACAGCACCAACCCTCTTTCCATCCCCCTCCAACTCTTTCACTGCTCTGTCCACCTGTAATGGTGTGATACCACCAGCAATGTCCCACCCGGAATTATACTCTGGTATTATGTACTTAGGAACTGCACCCGACAAGACCAGTGCAGATATCACCGAAATGTGGCAGTTTCGTGGTACAATGAGGTAGTCCCCAGGATAACAGGTAGCCATCACTGAGGCCTGGATCCCACAGGTAGTTCCATTGACAAGGAACCAGGTTTTAGATGATCCAAACAATTGAGCTGCTTGCTGCTCAGCATCCAAAATCACACCTTTCGGGAAGAAGAGGTCATCAAGCTCTGGTAGCTCAGGTAAGTCATGCAAAAATGCCCCTGGGCCAATAAGTTTTGACAAGGAAGATGGGGCAGCTTTTCCTCTATTGTGTCCTGGGAAGTGAAAGCAGGAAACATCTTGACTGGCAGTTAACTGCAGCGCGTTAACCAGAGGGGCAGTACCACCTTGAATGACTGCTGAAGATTCAGGTGGTGAAGCTTCAGTTTCAAATATTCTTGGAGTGCCACATTGCACAACAGCATGTCGTCTGTGAGATTCCTAGGAGGCAAGAAAGGTTGTATAGTCACATACACCACAATAACTCAACTGAAGATATGGTTCAATTGTCACAGGTGAAACTCACAAAGTATGTTTTTATCATGAGCTATTCTGGCAGAGGAACTAGAGAGCATCTTCAATAAAAGTTGCAGTACAAAGGAAGCTGAGCATGAGAGGACAATATTTCGCAATCAAAGAAGGGAGAGACCGAATAAATAATGAAATAAAGTTACTGAAAAGTATGCTCTTCACATGTCAGTTTAGGGTCACTCTGAAGCCACGCTACTCATTAGCAATCTAATTTGCAATGAAGAATACCATCATAGGAGCAGCCAAAATCTACGAACAGCCACAGAGCAATTCCACAAACAGCCTGTGCCGCTTAGCAGAACATCTAGAAGACGAGGCCGAAGCCTGTCAGTGTCAGGCGCAGAGCCAGATGCCAGCCGCCAGCAGGAGGGGATTACCTTGTGAGGTGGGCAGCGCGAGAAGAAGGCGGGAGAGCTGCTGCCGGTAAGGCAGTGAGCCATTCTTGTGCTCGCTGTCGCCGCGCTGCGCTCTGCTGCTGGCCTGCTGCGAGACGAGTAGACGACGAACTGCACGGACGTGCGGCGACCGGGCTGGGTAACGAGAGGCGAGGCGGAGGTCGGTCGGTGAGCGTGTCCGAGAGGACGTCACCCGAGGCGACGCGGTTGACGTACAGGGGCCCGAGTGCGAGCGTCGCCGGTGAAGAGCTCTGCTCGCCGGTCGCCGCCACAGCCAGCGGCGAAACGGATCGGGTTACCCCTTGTGAGAAGAAAGACAGCGCGTGGGCAAATGTGGCCCAGCCCAATATGAACACATGAATTCCAAGGCCCACCTCCCGTCCGTGTGGTGGATTCGTTTTCAGTTTCGACCATGGCGTCAGCAGTCATCAGTCAGTGAGAACTGAGGACCTTGGCTTCGTCGAAAATGGAGCTACAAAAGCTATACTGTAGGAGAGTAGTTGCAACTTTACTAGTACAGATGTTATTTAATCTCTGCACGCTTAGATATAATTTGGCACTTACTAATTCAGCTAACAACCTGACTACTGATCAGTAGGCTAATAGCAATATGATCTCGTGGATTGGACTCGGCACTTGTGGGGCTCTCGGACGATGAACACCTCGTCGGCGACGGTGTTGTACAGGTCCTGGTTGCGGTGCCAGCGCCAGAGCGCGTGCGTCTCGTTCTTCACCTCCAGGATGCCGTGGCCGAAGCTGCTCTCCCTGTAGGCGCTGTACTCCGGCTGGCGGTCCCAGCAGAAGCTCCCGGCGGCGGGGCCGGAGGTGAAGTTGGCGGCGCAGAAGCCGCCCATGAAGGGGTCCGGCGTCGACGCCGGGTCCGGGCAGTGGCCGGCGTCGTCGGCGTGGCTCGTCGCCATCTTCTCCCGGTTGCCGCCGTCGCCGACCGAGATGTGCACGGGGCCGCACGGGTCCAGCGTGTAGTTGAACACCCGGTTGGAGCGCTCGTACGCGTGGACGTGGCCGGTGAGGACGACGTCGACGGCGTGCGAGTAGAGGAGCTCCTCCATCTCCACCCTCATGCACTCGGCCTCCCTGTAGTGTGCCTTGTAGGTGGTGTACCAGGGCGCGTGCCACCCGGCGATCACCCACGGCGTCACCGACCTGTCCACCGCCGCCAAGTCCGCCGCCAGCCACCGGTATTGCTCGCCTGACCTCTTGTAGTCGGCGTAGGACGCGAGCATGACGAAGTGGATGCCGCCGACGTCGAACGAGTAGTAGAAGGGAGAGAAGGACCCGCTCTCCTCCGACGGGAACGCGAACCTCGAGCGGTAGGCTGCGAACGTCTTGTTGTGAATCTGCTCCTCGATCTCGTGGTTCCCTTCCACCACCATCATCGGAATGCTCGACGTCACCGGCTCCATGTACCTGGCAATGGTAGGCAACAACACCCATGCATCTCACCTCTGAAGAATGGAATGCTCAGAGTTTCAGACATGTCAGATAAAGGAAGCAGAGTTCGGCACCTTCCCCAGTAGTCCCAGCGCGGCTGGTAGGTCTCGTGGATGGGCGTCGACTTGGCGAAGGTGCACGAGTAGCAGTCCGTCCCGGTGCCGTTGGTGAGGTACAGGTTGGCGTAGCAGACGTCGCCGAGGAGGAGGATCAGATCGGGGTTGTTGCGCGCCATGTGCTCCACCGTGGAGGTGGTGTTGTAGGTGAGGCCGAGGTCCCCGACGACGGCGATCCTCCCCGGGTAGCTCCTGGGCCCGACGGCCGGCATCGTCCGAAACGCGTGGACGGCGCTCATGGCGTCGGGGATGGTCGGGTCGCCGCACCGGTAGTAGTACTTGGTCCCGGGCTCGAGCCCTCGGAGGCGGACATGGTGGATGATGCCGGAGGTGTAGTTCTGGAGGCCCTCGAAGGGGTAGAGCTGGCTGTACACGAGCGACTCGCCGGCGGCCTCGTGGAGGAGGGAGTCGGCGGCGAGGCCGTAGCGCACGACGCTGCCCACCGTGCTGGGGTCCAGCGGCTTCACGGCGCCGCCCATCTGGAAATCCCCTGCGGCGAGAGATTATTTTGGATGATGAAGCAGAGCATGGCCAACTGCCGGCGCCCGAATCAAAGCAAGGATCGATTTTTATTTTCTTTTTTTACCTGTGATCCAGGAGACCCAGGCGGAGGTGGGCTCGGCGGAGAGCGCGACGGCGACCTGCTCGGGCGCCCAGCCCGTGACGCGGCGCTGCACCCGCGGGTCCGTGTCCGGCAGGTCCACCGCGTTGCCCCTGTCCCCGAGCGGCACCGTGACCGGGCGCGCCGGCCCGGACAGCGTCGACGCCGGCTCGGCGGAAACCGCGGCGATGACGGCGGCGGCCGCCGCCGCAAGCAGAAGCAAGCCCCGGCGCATTGCCGCTTCCTGCTCCCTCGCCGTCGGGCTCCGGGGGACAAGGCAGATCGGCGGGGTGGGGTGGGGAGGCTGATGCCGTTGAAGTGGGACGGGGATGTGGAGGGAAATTTATAAAGGCAGCTCGCCGCCGCCGCCGCCTTGAGGGAGCGGCACACAGTTTCGTTGCGCGGCGGGCCCCGGCCACCGCACCGCAGATTTTGGAACCGCCCGCCCGGCCGGGAGAAAAGCAAAGCAAAGCAAAGGGCGCCGGGAAAGAGAGTGGCGTGCGTGTCAACACGATGCTGCTGATAAACTACTCCCCCGGCTAGGTTACTCCTGATGCTGTGTCAATGGCTGCTTGCAATATTTCCATGATCGATCGAGGAGCATGGAACACCTGCTGATCTCAAGGAAAAGAGAGAGCTACGATACCGGTAGTGACGTCAGCGCCGGATAGCTTGCTCTAGAAGGAGAGGAGAGGAATATTCCAGCGCCCCCGATGGAAGATGCCTCGGCGCCGATCGATGGGATAGGAGAGGGTTCGTTGTCCGGATGCTCCGGCCATCCATGGCGTCCCATGAGCCTACCCCTTTCGGTTTGGTGCTTTCCGGCACCTATTGATCAGTAGCCTCTTCATCCTACAACCACTTTGCTTTGCATCATGCATGAACTTTCCGATCTTGCTACTCCCTCAGTTTTCTTTTTTATCACAACATTTGATTATATATTCAAACCACTTTTTAAATAAGATGAAAAGTTAAATGTTATGATCAAAACGCAACAGTGACACCCGACTGAGCCACACGCACTCACGCGCGAGCTTATTATAATCTTTTTATATTTAATTTATCAGGATTTTCGATAAATAAATGGTTGAACCAAAATTTTCGAGAAATGTACGTCCCGGCACGTGACCCACGACGGCGGCTCCTCCGCCGCCGTATCCAAGGGCGTTAAGTCCCTGCCGCCGTGGGACACGGCGGCAGGAGACTAGTTCCCCGTGCCGGGCGGGCCATCGCGGAGCCGGGGCCGTGCCGTCGAGCGGCACAGCGGCAGGCCCGTACCGCTGTGCCACACGGCGGCAGGGTTTTTTTAGTTTTTTATTTTTAAAACACTTTTAACTTTTTGAGAACGACAAATTAATAAGTGCAAGCATAATCACAAGGGAATATCCTAATCAACGACGAAGGATTAGTCACAAGGGAATATACATATTCACAAAGGGAAAAGTTTATACAAAGTCATAGTACATCTAAATGTGTCGGTCCGTCTTCGCCCTAACAGCTTTAGCGCCAGCCCAGGTCTAGTCCCGGTCGTACGTCCAGGGGTCCGGTGCCCTGACGACTTGCGGTCCTAGCTGGTCGGGAGACGGTGTCGCCATGGCCGCTCGCGACGAGCCTCGCGCATCCGGTGTCGCTCTACCGCCGGGCCGGTGACATTCCGCCGGCCGTGGTCGCTCGGCCCGACCGCCAACCGTAACCCGCCGAGTCAAAACCGGTGATGGTCGTGTCAACTATGACGCGGCAAGCTCCTCGGGCTGCATGTACGCGAGAATGTCGTCGTACCGAATCTCATCCCAGCCCAGCTGGTCCTCGGCGCCCGTGTCGAAAGTACCAGGCTGAGCCTGGAACATAGACGGAGTGGACGACGAAAGAATATCTATCGCCGGAAGCTAAAACGCCGGTTGTCTAGAACCTCCTAGCGTATACATCGGCGGCGGTGGCTGCTGCCGAGGCCCGACTGTCGGAATAGGCGGCGGTCGCCCTGTATGATTAGAATACAGTATAATCACAAACCCACAATAATTGCGTCCATTAGTTGAAAATAAGGCGTCGGCTGCGAAGCCGCTGTCGAGGCGGAGCTCGACGACGACGTTGGGTGGCGCGGAAGGAGAGGAATCTCTACGACCCCGGCGTAGTTCACGACTGCAGAGTACCTCTTGGTCGCAGAAAGGATCCTCTCTTACGTGCCCCGGTGGTCCTAAGGCCCCGAGGTCGAGCACTGCCCGATCGCGGTCAATGCGAGCCGCACGACCTCAGTCAGCGCGTCGTGCTGCGCACAAAATAAGAAACACATGTTGTAATGAAAAGTTATATGAATGTAATATGTTTGCAGTATCGTAGCGGTGCAGTCATAACTGTAAAAAAACATAATGGAATCAATTTTTCAATTATACGAATTTTCCTAGAAGTGTAAAACAAATCTAAACGAATTATGTGAATTTAAATAATTTTCTACAAATTTTATAGTAATTTAATCAAAACATGTCAATTATAACCATTTCCTACAAGGTAAAACAAATATATACGAATTATGTGAATTTAAATAATTTCCTTCAAATTTTATAGAAATTTAATAAAAATTTGTTATAATTTTCTAGAAGCGTAAAACAAATTTAAACGAATTATGTGAATTTAAATAATTTTCTACAAATTTTATACAAATTTAATCAAATTATGTCAATTATAACAATTTCCTAAGAGTGTAAAACAAATTTAAACGAATTATGTGAATTTAAATAATTTCCTTAGAATTTTATAGCATTATGTCAATTATAACCATTTCCTACAAGGTAAAACAAATATATACGAATTATGTGAATTTAAATAATTTCCTTCAAATTTTATAGAAATTTAATCAAAATATGTCAATTATAACAATTTTCTAGAAGTGTAAAACAAATTTAAATAATTTTCTACAAATTTTATAGAAATTTAATCAAATTATGTATTATAACCATTTCCTAGAAGTGCAAAACAAATTTAAACGAATCATGCCGATTTAATCAAAACTTGTCAATTATAACTATTTTTAAAATGAATTATAACAAATTATGTGTAATTAAACATACCTAAGTTATCTAAACTAAATTTGACTAAACTAGGTTAATTAAAATAAATTTCTAAAGTAAACTATTTGACTAAAATAACCAACTAACTAATGTAAGTTAACTAAACTAACTAAACTGGACTAAATTTAGAAACATACCTCAGAAGCGCTCCGAAGAGGTTGAAAGCCGAAGGTTTGGAGGGAGGAGTGAGGGGCTGGCGCCAGGGGTTCGGCCCCTTGTATAGGCCGGCGCTGCCGCCGCGGCCCACGGCGCAAGGGTCGTGACGCCGTGGGCTTTCGACGCCGTGGGCGCGGCGTCAGGGTCTGGCCCCAACCAGCCAGTTCTGCCGACCGTTGGCGTTTCCCCTAACGCCGTGGACCACGGCGGCAGGAACTCCAAGCGCCGTGGGCCACGACGCCGTATGTACATTTCTTGCAAAATTTGGTTCGCCACTTATTTTTTGGAAATCCTGACAAATTAAATGTAAAAAAATTCAGCTTATTAGTTAGCGGCCCACGAATTTAAAGAAGTCTAAAGCAAACTCAGATTTAAGGCCCAGCAGGCCCATCCCAATCCCCACCACTCCATCTGACCGTCCAGCAGCAGATACAGGCCAACATCCATCCATTCATTCTCTGCAGTATATATGTGCCATGCTATCCCTCCCAAACGGCCAAACCTAACCTGCAGCGAACAACAGCGGCGAAGCGCGCAGGCGCAAGAACAGAACAGGTCGTCCATCGGCCGTCGCAAGAACAGCGCGCAGGCGATTCTTGCAAAGCCAGAGACCTCACGAACAAGAACAGAAATAAACAAGTTCGCCAGAGACGGTGAGTGGGTTGAAGAAGATTCACGTGCTCAACAAGTTATTAAAGCTATAATAGCAAGAGGTTAGTCCCGATGCCGCGGTCCCACTTCTCCTTCCCGGAGATGACGCCGGAGCAGATCGCGGAGGGCCTGCACTCGTACGACATCGCGCCGAGCCCCAACCTCCGCGCCGAGGACATCGCCAACCCGCAGCCGGAGCTCCTCCCCAACGTCTTCTCCCTCTTCTTCACCAACGTCGTCGGGTAAACCGCCCCCGCCAACTCGCTCCCCGCTGCGCGTCCCCGTCCCACCTGCATTTCGCTTCTCACCCTGGGTTTTGCTTTGTGCAGCGACAGCCCCCGCGAGCAGCTAGCATTCGAGGCTATGCTGGCGCTCGAGAACCCGGAGCACCACCTGCGAGCCATGGAGATCAGGCGCATCTACCGGAAGGCGCGGGACTTCCTCGACTCCATCTACTTCGGGGGCCTCACGCTCCTCGACTTCCTCCGCCCCCACCCGCGCCGCGCCGTCGACATCCTCAGCGCCCTGGTCAACTTCCTCCACTTCAGGCAGGAGAAGATCCCCTTGCTCCATTCCATCTCGCAGGAGTACAGCCAGAGTGAGGGGCAGCTCGCGGAGCTCAGTGCTAGGGTCGCTGAGGTCTCGTGCACATCCATCCTCCGTCGTCCTCGTCTTCTTCTTCGCAGTTCCCGCCTGCTGTCTGCCTGTCCGGGGGGGAAGTTATTATTAAAATTTCCTCTCGCTCTTGTCTGCCCCTTCCCCCCCTCATGCAGCTTCAGAAGGCGAAAGAGGAGCATGCCTACAAGGAGCAGATGGAGGAGCCCGTGGTCCAGCAGCTCCAGGCGGAAGTCAACACCATCAGGCAGAAGATTCAGGAGTACAACACGCATCAGTTGGCGCTGAGAAGTAGAGCAAAAGCTGCAGACGAAAAGAAAGATGGCCTCCTTAGCAAGGTGCCGTCCCTGTCCCCTGTTGCATTTCTTCCCCTTTATTAGATGCTGTTCATCAGGCGATACGTTTTGTTTTTTTTCTTAATGAAATGAGTTGTTAAGTCGTATGGTCAAAAGTTCTGTTCGATGGCAACCAACATGATAACAAATGGTGTTGGGATTAGTACATTTTGTCTGGCCTCGATTCAGTCGCAGGCGACAGGCGTCTGGGTTGCAAGTTGAAACAAATACTTGGCCTAGCCATAGCTGATAGTGAGATACCGTTACTGGAATTATTTAAACCCACTTATGGCAACAAATCTGACTCGGTCATGTAACCCCACCACTGGTTTTGGTTATACATTGAATGCTGTATCCTGGTGTATGTTGAAAATCTCATTGAAGTGGAGATGATGGAGTCATTAGGAAAGATATCCCTGTTGCTGTGGTTTTCTGACCACGAGAAGTGATAGCTTCATAGGCTCCACCTTCTGTAGGTTACAGGTGGTCTAGACCAAACTAGTCCTGGAGCTCTGGAAGTATGTTTATTTATTTAAGAAAGTGGTCTTCTGGCATAATCAGAAGACATTCAAATTGTTAATCAGCCACTGACTGCTGACATTTCTTCCCAACCAATAATTGGTATTTAGCTGCATCATCTTTACTTTGCATGTGGATATTGACCAGCTAAATTGCTCTTTTCAAACCAAACTGGATTGTTGATACTCTGTACAAAGTATCATAATGTTGCATTCACTGCTTCTATTTTTTTCTTGGCAGATCTCCCAAGCTGATTTTGAGCTGGTCAAACATTCACAAGAAAATTCAAAGCTATTATCCAAAATTGTGCAGTCCCCTGAAAAGACCCTGGTAGGCTGTTTCATCTATTTCTGTTGCTGGCATAAATTCTTCAGGAAACTTATCTTTTCACTGGAATATATTGGAATGCGTATCCTAAAAACCTGAAGGTTCCATTCATGGACGGCATCCTGTAGGTCCCAGAAATTCTTTCCATGATGGAATAGCATGCCATGGTTTTCCTTACTGATTTACTCGATGCAACTAGGACTAGTAAGGATGCTGCCACTTTTTGAGCTATCAGGTTGACTTTATCACTTGACAGTTCCTTGGAAGTTGTAACTATGAATGAATTATTCGTTCAACTTGCTATAGAAATCATCACAGGATGCGCTAACTCTTGCATTCATTTAAAAAATGTTCATTTCCCATAAGACCGCTGGCGCTCATTTCTTTATGTGCTATATATGTGCTTGTCTTTTCAATGTGCATAGATTGTCAAATTGATTGGATCAGCACAATGTACCTCAATCAGTAATCTGCATCTTGTCTAAGCTTGTATAGTAACTATGGATGCTATTTTCTGTGAAGAAAACTCTCGAGGAGAAGAAAGGAGTCCGTGATGAATTAAAGACCTTGGAGAAGATGGCAATGCATAAAGTCCAGGAGAAAAACAATACCCTTGAGGTCTATACAAAGGTACTCTTTATGATGCACAGTTTTATGCACAGTTTTTTAGGCCAATTGGCGCAATAATCTCTCATACTTGTTAAAAACTTGTGATAGCATTTGCTATAATTTCTTGTAGAAGTTACAGATCATGTGGTAGCAACATAGTGTTTTATGGTTCTCATTTAGTTCCCCACGCAACTTCAGGTCACTCTTTTCTTATACTGTGTTCCTTGGGAGGCTTCACCTTTCTTATTCCTGGATGTGCTCCATTGATGTAGTTGCATGATTA
This sequence comes from Cenchrus americanus, assembly GCA_947561735.1. NCBI lineage: Eukaryota > Viridiplantae > Streptophyta > Magnoliopsida > Poales > Poaceae > Cenchrus > Cenchrus americanus. Next base: position 800,050 of record OX387240.1, on the reverse strand, counting down.
TTATCTCCATTTTGCAGGTCGGTGAGAAACTATCCAAGCATCTCTCCAAAATCTCTGCTCTACATGAAACAGTACGAATGTCTTCCCCTGCTTGGCTGATTGCACGCTTTGAGTATATTGGTCTAACATTTTATTACACCTGCTAGAGCACTGCTGCTAAAGCTTCTGAGAAGGAGGTTAAAGCACAAAAGGCCAAGATTAGCGACCTTAGTTTGGAAACAAAGACCCTTCGTATTAGAGCTGCTGAATGGCAATCAAAAGGTTTTACTTCTGAATTTGTACTCAATCAGTTCTTAATTAAAATTTTCTAATCACCTCACTGTGGATGAACATCTTTGCAATTAGTACATGAAACTGAGGTCTGTCTCAAGGCAAAGGAGAAAGAAAGGGATCAAAGAATCGGAGAGAATAAACAGAAGATGACTACATTGAGATCTGAAGTCGAATCAGAACTAAAGTGTCTTGCAGACAAAGAAAGGGAAATAGAGGAGAAGATTGCAAAGGTGTCACTTTTCTCCTGATTTTTCTAATTAGGCAGCTGTTGAAATTACACGGCATGAGTTGCTGCATCCGATGTTTACTGCTTTACATATTACCTGAGATGATACCTTGGAGGCTAATTAGTAGCTGTGGGCTTTATAAATCTAGAAGGAAAAAGAAGGCCATGCATCTAGTATTTGATTACCAAAGGCTTTAGGTTTCTGTCATCCTGTTTCTTTTATCGTATCCCCCTCTTTCAGAACCGCTGACATACTGTGAACACGCAGGCTGCTGATTTATGTTCCCAAGCTGATTCGGTAGAGGCTGCTGGCAGAAAAAAGCGAGAGGAAATATATGCCAAGTTTGAGCAAGTTTGTGAAGTGGTACGTTCCTAGCCAGATACATTTGATTCCTAAAAAGATGATGCTCCAGGTTTGGTAAGAAGCACTAGTTTCCTTGAGCTTGGCTTCTGATATAACCCTAACATTTTCTTCTCCAGGCTAACACGTACTTGGATGGCATCGATCGTTCCCGCAAAGAAGTTGACGATGCGAGTATGGCCCTCATAAACCACCTTGGCAAATGATGTGTGTCGACCAGTACCCTGCTGGCATAAATGTACATATCTCGTAGTAATTGTGAATTGAGCTAGTGCTCCACTTGTGATTACCTGGACAAGTTTTGCACCTCTATTTGAGTGTGGTCGTAACTCGTAGATGATGCCAAAGCTTTGCCCTCCTTGACTTGTTCCGGTAGATATGTAACTGTTTTTTGTTTTCAATTTTAACTAACATGTTCATGTTCGACCGACGAAAGCAGAACCGCATGTGTTTTCTCAGCTTACAAACTCTCTGTAATTTACTTTCTTGAATAAAGAACTCTGCAATCTACAAACTCCTTTACTGGAGAGCTAGGTCTAAACCGGTGGGAACCTGGCCGGAAACCGTGGGAACCGGTCCGGTTCAAATTCAAAATTTGGATTTGAATTCAAGAAAAGAAAAATCCTCAAAAAATACTTCAAGGTGTGTAGAATCTAGTGGTGTCAAAAATTTTCAAATATTTGTTCATTTAGTATACTTTGCGGGCATTAGAAGTTCAACTAAAAAAGAAAAATGAGAAAACATTGGCCTGGCCGGTTGAACTTCTAGCGCCCGCAAAAAATACCAAATGCACTAATATTTGAAAATTTTTGACAGCAATATTTTTAGAAAATTTTCTTTTATTTTTTAATTCAAATTTGAAAGTACGTCAAATTCTCCACTGATTTAGTTTTTTTTTCCAACTACCGGTAACCGGTATACCGGACCAAAACCGATTGAACTACGGATTTTGGTTCGGAATTTGAATTCAATCAGTTTTCGGCGGTTTCCGGTTAAACCGGTTCGGTATACCGGTACCGGACCACTGCGGTTCAGCCTACGGCAAGGTCTACAGTCGGGCTGATCCGGCCATCCAGCAGCAATCCTACGGCACCCTCTCCTAGATGGCTCCTTTCCTGCATGAGACGCTCGGCTTGGCTCACTGAACTCGCTCGTGGCTCCTTTGCCCGTCATCTTCTTCATCTCCTCCGCCACGGGCGCCACCTCCTCCATCCCCATCGCCGGTTTCGCCTGCTGCGAGGCGCGCAGCGGCGGCAACGGCGGCGGCCGTGCCCTCCAAGACTCGCGCCCAAGAGCTGCGGTCGCGACGGCATAGGAGGCGGCGGCGCAGCTGCGCAGGCTCAGGCACCTTGTGGCGGCGGCGACACCGCGCCGAGGCGTTCGACGGGGTGGCCGACGGGCTCGCCAATCTCAGGACGCCAAGCTCTTGCCCTGTGTACATCGATTCCTCTGCTCAGCCTACCTGAAGTCTTCAAAATGGGGTTTTGCCGTTGATTGCCAATGTGTAGGAAGTAGGAACATGATTTTGCCGTATGTACAGGTGAGGAGCTTCTGTGTTCAAAGATTCTGGCAGTCTCGACTAGGTGGGTGATGGTGAGGATCAGGCAAGGCAACAGGTTTCAAGAAAGAGGAGACTGAAGACCTGTGGCTGTGGGAATTTATAAATACCATCAAAATTCTTATGTTGAGCAGGAGAACCACCTGGGCTTTCATTATAAGATGATGGAGACTTCTGATATGAACGAACGAGCAGATAAAGTAGGAGACCTTTGCGTATCCAAATGTCCATCTGATCAAGAGTTGTATTAGTACTTCAGACATTGACGTTGTGCTGTAAATTTTCTTGAAATTGAATAAAAAAAGTAATTCTGATTGTTGCAAGTTCTAAGATGCACAAAATGATCTGTTGTTAAGAGATGAGCATATCAGAGATGTAATTCCCATAACTTTACACTTAACGACAATAGCTATTGTCCAAAAGCTCAAAAGGATCACAAAAAAACTCTGTACTCCTTCACAATTTTTTTATTTAGTTTCAAGAAAATTTCCAACACAATGTCAATGTCTTGAGTACTGATACAACTAGATTTTTACAATGTCTGTAGTACTGATATAACTTGATTTCTACAATTTTTGAAGTCAGCTGCCCCTCCTGCTTGAAGCTGCTGAACCATGCACCACCTTGTCCAGAACCAAAATCATCTTCAAACCATCACCAGATCCTGGCCGAGGCTGCAAAAAGTCTTGAAAACTGAACCTCCTGACCTGTACATACGATAGAATATTGTTTCTAATGCCCACACATTAGCAATCAACGGCAAAAAAATCATTTTGGAGACTTCAAGTAGGCTGAGCAGAGGAATCGCTGTACACAGGGCAAGAGCTCAGCGTCTGAGATTGGCGAGCCCGTCGGCCGCCCCGTCGAACGCCTCGGCGCCGCGTCTCCCCCGCCGCCAGCGCGGCCATGAGGCGCCTGAGCATGCGCAGCTGCGCCGCCACCTCCTACGTCGTAGCGGCCGCAGCTCTTGGGCGCGAGTCCCCTGAGGGCATGGTCACCACCGCCGCTACGCACCCCGAGGCAGCCGAATCCGGCGATGGGGATGGAGAGGTGGGATGGCGGAGGAGGAGGAGAGGATAGGCAAAAGGGGAAGCGAGCTGTCCCGCAGGAGCCACGAGCGAGTTTGTAGCGAGCCTCCAAGCCGAGCGTCTCGATAGGAAAGGAGCGTCTCAGGCAGAAAAGGAGCCAGTGCCGTAGGATTGCCGCTGGATGGCCCCCGACCGCAGAGGATCTGATTCCGTCGGCGAGTCCCCGTCCCCGACCGTGCTCACCTCTACGCCGCCCGCCGTCGCCGTATCCCTCCGCCTCCACCTATTCCGTCCCCGTCTCGTGCACCGACCGCGAGTCCTTCGCTGCCGTGCCGGCCATGGTAAGCACCGACCTTTATTCCATCACCACTGGTCTTCCTCTCAACCGTGAGATCTCGCTGGTTCCTGGTCTCAAATCGGACGCTTTCCCGGGCCACCTACGTCCCTCGGCCTCAAACAACTGCAGAAAAATTTCGACTTAGCCGATTGTGCTACTTTCGCTTCGTTTGGGCGTGTGCTAAACATCAGCATCATCAGGCGGTACTAATGTCTATCTCTTCTCGCAGGCCAATACGTTGCGGCTGTACCTCACTTGCATCCGGAACACTCTAGAGGCGGCCATGTGCCTCCAGGTACTTTTTTTTGGTTACAGCTCTTTTTACAATGCTCCTCCTGCTGTTGCTGTTCTCACTTCATCGGAAGCGTTACTTAGGTGGTTCATGTTTTTTTTTTTTTTTTTGCCACTAGAATTTCCCTTGCCAAGAAGTCGAAAGGCACAACAAGCCAGAGGTGGAGCTCAAGTAAGACATGCTGCAACCAGGAATTCCCAATCACTTCATTTTTTATTTGATGTGCCACATTTGTTTGACCAATGCTCCAAAGAGTTGTTACTGCAATCTGCATTGGTGGAATTCTATCGCGTCAAAATTACTGCCGGTACCATGTTTACGCTAGAAACCTTGGTCCTGTGTATATATAGTAACATGCCTGCTTCTTTTCATCTTTGTGCATTTCTTTACTCTACGAATCTCATCATGCTAAAAATATGCACACATTTCCCTGATTAACTACATGGAGTGCAGATTGCTGAAGTTAAAAGAAAACCATGTCTAACATTGCCTTCGTTGAGATGTCTTTGTCTGAATTATTTCTCTCTAGAGCCAGGAACTGTTCTTATGGAATTGTAATAATTCATATCTGATTACATGTTGACTTCTGTAAGTGGTTAGATCCTTTTGCCTTTACTAATCCATCTTCTTTTCTAAATCCTTATTCCAGGACGAGCCCTGAACTTCTACTGAACCCAGTGAGCGAGACTTATTTTCCAGGATCTTAAATTCAGTTTATAAGTTTTCATATTTCCTTTTTCTTCTTCTTCTTTAGAAACTACATATGAGCCCACTATACTCTATCAGGCGAAAAAATTGAGAACTAATGATAGCAGTGCTTTCATTTTTTATTTGCAATAGGCGCACACTTTTATGATATCATGCTTAACAGCTTAAGTAAATTTGAGATTGGTTGCTCAATACTATATCATGTTTGCCATGATTATTTATTTATGTTTTTATGAAAAGGAAATAGAGATGATTGCTGTTGTTAGTTTGAGCATTTTTATAGGATACCACTTAACAAAAGTCAGATTGTTGACAGAACAATTAATTGGCTTGGTGTCTTTACTTCAATCCTTATTTGGATAAGACACTTACAAGTTTTGCTCGATGTTTTCAGCAATGTGTGATTCATAGTCCTGTATTTGTGTGCAGGTACTGATATGCCGGAATGAAGCAGAAAAATGTTTAATAGAGACTTCAATCAACTCAATACGTATAAGCATGAAGGTAGTGTAGGTATCCTTGTCGACTGTTTCTATGGTTATTAGGGTTCCGTGCTGCTAAAATTTAACATGTCCTTTGGGCCATCCTGTGATTTGTTTGTGTATATAACTGTAGGCTTTGGTACAAAAAATTGTTAGAAACTATTCCTTATTCAAACTAAAAAGGCAGACCCAAATGGCACAGTTTATGGTGCCTATTCAGTTATATGAGCATGTGCATGTGCATGTGCATAATATATTTGTGAGGTGATCATTTGTCATCTGGTACATATATTCAAAGCTTCTAATTGACCTGACAGGTTAAGCAAGCAGATGAGTTAGAAAACATTCTTGCAAAGAAATTTCTTAGGTTTTTGTCAATGAGGGCAGAGGCATTCCAAGTGTTAAGGAGAAAACCGGTTCAGGTATCACCATTCCTTCTTACACTGACCACCTTCGGAATTGCTTTATGTCTCCAACATGAACTGTCTGCAATTAAAGTCAATCTAGTAGTATTACTAGGCCAGGGATACAGCATTGTAGATGTAGACGACTGAATGATGGCCCATGATTTTGCGGACCGTTTTAGTACTGATTTTATTTTGTTATACTATTAGCAGAAAGCAGTTTCCCACATAGCGATCTGTTCTGTCGATATAAATGTTTTCCCTTCCTCCTAGTTGCAGAACTCCAGTTGTCTATGACTGAACTGCTGATTACATTTTCTTATATGTTTCAGGGTTATGATATTAGTTTTCTGATAACAAACTACCACTGTGAGGACATGCATAAGCACAAGCTCATAGATTTCATCGTGCAGTTCATGGAGGTAAGATGATAAACAAGAAGAGAAAAAGCCATTTGTTCGCATTCGTGGTCTGTTTTGTTGCTTTTACATTCGCCTGATTGGTGATAGGCACAAACAGTTTATTGTACTGGATGCTGGCATTCACGTACTCACAACTTTGTGCTTACATGAACTTCAGGACATCGACAAGGAGATCAGCGAGCTGAAGCTGTCAGTAAACACCCGTGGCCGGCTTGTGGCGACTGAATTCTTGAAGCAGTTCATTTGATGACTCAGCCATAGTACTCGTCCAGTGCTGATGCACATCATGATGGCGGTCCGTAACTACACCGCTGTTGCTCAGCTGCCTGATTTTTGTTCCTTCACTTCACCTGTTTACTTGTTGAGCGGGAGCTTTTGTAAATGATTTCGGAGGATGTACCCTTGTTCTAGGCCACCTGAATACCAGCTGACACTTGATGTATAAAGAGAATTGAATTTATTCGTGTGCTCTGCATGTTTTTCTTCGGTTAGAGTTAGATACAGTAGCCATGGCCCATGTGTAGGCGGCCCAGGCTGTCATAGGCCAAGTTTTTAGTGCGGGAGCGATCGAGCTGCAGGGGTCACACGGGCGTGGCCGCTGCGAGCCGGCCTGCTGGCCGCTCCGGCCCGGGCCGGGAGGCCTCGCCGCAGCCGGCCGCCGCCTCCCCGGTCGCGGTGTACTCCCGGGCCCGGCCGCGGCCGCCTCGCCCCTTTCTCGGCCGGCCCGCGCCGGGGCCTCCCCAGTGGCCACGACGGCTTCCGCCGGCAGCCGGGCGTCGGGGAGCGGCTCTTCCCTGCCGGCTGTTGCCTGCCCTGGCCAGTCGGCCGCCACAGCCCTGCCCGCGGTGGCTGCAGTGGGGGAGTGGTCGGGCGGCCCGGCCCTGCCGGCTGCAGCCAGCCCTGGCCGGCCGGCCTCGCCGGCGGTCGCTGCTTCCTCCTCGCGGTTCGATGAGCTCGATGATGGCCTCGACGTGGATCTTGAGGCCTCGGGCTCCTCCGCCTCGGACTCTTACCCCCCGGTGTCGCGTGGTCGCTCCCCCTCCCCCCACCTTCTCGGCGCAGGTGCGGGCGGCCGGCATCCCGGTGCCTGGGCGCACCCCCTCTCCGCTGCCGCACCCGTCTCGGTCACTACTCCGTGCCCCCCCCCCCCCCCCCCCCCCCCCCCCTCGTTGCCTCCGCCGTTGCCGAGCTTTCGTCGACGTATGCGCCGCGGCCCGTCGCCGCTTCCTCCAGGGGGTCCTGGGCAAGCGGCCGCTGTCACCACCGCGTCCGCTCCCGCCCCCCTCTCGGCGGCGTGGAAAGGCAGGAGGTGGCCGCCCTGCTGCTCCACCCGCGGCTGGGCCTCGCTGTGCTGTAGGGGCGGCCGTGGTTCCGCCGCCGCCTCCTGGCGCGCACCCCCGGGGTCCGCGGGTGGACGCGGACGGCTTTGTCGAGGTGCGGTCACGCAGGCAGCTGCGTGCGGAGCAGTCGTCGCCACCGCCACCTCCACCTCCGTCCTCCGTCCCCCCGGATCTGGTGGGGAAATGCTTCAACTGCTTCGGGGAGGACCACATTGCCACCTCCTGCCCTCACGCGTCGTGTTGCTTCCGGTGCCACCAGCTTGGGCACCACGAGAGTGTTGGTAAGTTCGCCGGCGTGAGTTCGCCGGAGAAGAAATACAGTGCGCACTCAGAAGAGAGAGAGAGGACTCGATGTTGGTGCTGAAAAAAAAACTTGGCAGCTTTTCCTTGATTTTATTCACTGGTTTATAAAGCAAAATACATGGTGGGCTTGAGCCCCATGACCCGCGCCATGATCCGGAATTCATGCGCCATCCCGCATGCAGAGCAGGTCGCGGGTCCAGTGCATGCCGCAAGCTGTGGCGTCGTGCGCCATCCCGCACAACCAGCTGCGCCATGCGAATAGGTCAGCCTCTAACAGATTTGGCTGACCCAATCTACACGCACGCCAACAGAAAGTAAAACACTAACTGAACTTCTAGCTAAAGCAACTAACTGCTAACTGAAGAACGCCTGGAGTAACTCAACATTCTCCCCCTTAATCCTTGGCGTGATCAGTTTGCTTCAGTATCCCAATCCGTGCACACAGCTCCGAGAAAACGAACCCGACCAAGTGCCTTGGTGAGGATGTCGACCAGTGAGTATCTGTTGCCGTATACACCAGATTGATCTTGTTCTTCTCAACGCATTCCCGAATGAAGTGAAACCGAGTCTCGATGTGCTTGCTTCGTTCGTGGAACACGGGATTCTTGCTTAATGCGATGGCGGACGATTGTCTACCCTTAATTCGGCGCTCCGGACTCTAAGCCGATCATATCACTCGGTAGCCGAGCTAGCCGGACACCTTGACACGGCGCTAGGTGGCGCAGCAATGTATTCGGCCTCACAAGATGACGAGCCACCACCTTTTGCTTGGAAGAGCGCCCGTGTGATGATATTCTTTCCAAGGAAGAAAAGCGTGCTCGTAGTGCTCTTGCGAGTGTCCGGATCCCCAGCCATGTACGCGTCACTATAGCCAACAAGCCGTGGTCTTGCTCCTTCCCCCCCCCCCCCCGTATAAAACAAGCCATGACCGGATGTTCCGGCCACATACACGAGAATCCTCTTCACGACTGTGAAATGTTCTTCATGAGGGGCCTCCATGAATGCTGCTCAAGTACCCAACGGCATAGGCCAAGTCGGCCGTGTATGGATTAGATACCGAGACCTCCAATCACACATCTATATTCTCGTGGCATTCACTAGAGGTGTGTCACTTTCCCTCTTCAACTTCGGTCTTGTTTCCATGGGTGCCGGGGTTGGGTTGCGGTTGCTCATGCCACTCCTCTCGAGCGACTTCTTTGCATATGCGGCTTGACACAAGGAAATACCGAGTGGGCTTTGTTTTACCTCAATTCCTAAGTAGTAGGAGAGTAGCCCGAGGTCGCTCATGCGGAAAACCCGCCGCATCTCTTGCTTGAATGCTTTGATCTCCTTGCTTTGCTTGCTCCGGTGATGATGAGATCGTCGACGTACACACCCACAATCGGGCGCGAGGCTCCTAGTCCGCGCGTGTAGATGCCGTGCTCGTAGCTGCTCCTGCGGAAACCAAGTGTAGCCAAGGAGGCGTCCGGCTTGGCATTCCGGGCCCTCGGTGCTTGACGAAGACCGTACAACGCCTTGTGGAGGCGCGATACCTTGTGCTCACTCCCGGCGACGACGAATCCGGTGGGCGTGTGACATACACCTCTTCTTGAAGATCGCCGTTGAGGAACGCGCTCTTGACGTCCATGTGATGCACCTCCCGGTGTTCGTGAGGCTGCTAGAGCCGGTAGGACGCGTACCGACTCCATCCCGGCCACGGGTGCAAACACCTCGTCAAAATCAACACCGGGTCGCCGCACATATCCTTTGGCCACTAGACGCGCCTTGTGCCTCACGATCTTGCCATTTTCGTCGCGCTTGACCTTGAACACCCATTTAAGCCCGATTGCTCGGTGCCCGGCGAGGAGAGGAACCATCTCCCAAGTGTTGTTGTCGATGATCGAGCGCAACTCCTCTTCCATAGCCGACGCCAAGACTCCCCGCCTCTCTAGCTCGCAAATGTTGCCGGCTCATCCGCCGAGGTAAAGTGCGGCTCCTCGGCAAGGATGCGAGGTATGAACCCTGCGGGCGCCTCCGGATCAATGACGGTGTCGATGGCCACGAAGCGCGGCGGCGCGTCGTCGTCGTGGTCCGCGTCCGGGTCCGAAGCTCGTCGTCCCGAGGAGGTGACGCGAACTCGACGGGGGGTACGTGCGGAGTTGCTGCGGTGGCATCACCGGAGAGGAGGGGGTCGGTGCGGCATTGGCGTCGTTGACGTTCTCCACTTCACCGACGCCAATGGTGTACTCGGTAGTGAACGGCTCCTCATGCTTGCCGTAGTCGAGGTCGTCACCGTCCCATTCCCACTTTGCGCGTTCTCATCGAACACGACGTCGCGAGACACCACGATGCGCCGGCTCGAGGGGTCGTAGCGGCGGAAGGCTTTGGAGCCCTTGTTCGTAGCCGACGAAGATGGTGCGCTTGCTCCGGTCGTCCGGCTTCCTCGGGTTCGGGCGCGTGTCCTTGACATAGGCGATACGGCCGAAGGTGCGGAAGAAGTGCACCGGCGGCCGCTCGCCATGCCACATCTCGTAGGGCGTCTTGTTGTCGAGGGCGCGCGTCGTCGATCGGTTGAGGATGAAAACGGCGGTAGACACCGCCTCTCCCCGGAAGTATCCGGGTAGGCCCTTGGCCTTGAGCATACACCGCGCCATGTTGACAATGCTGCGGTTGCGGCGCTCAACTACTCCGTTTGCTTTGCGGAGAATAAGGAGCGATGAGCTGCGCCGCCGGACGCCGCGCTTCGCACGGTACTCGCCGAACTCCCCGATGTGAACTCCCCCCCACGATCGGTGCGGAGAGCCTTCAATTTCCTTCTGTCTCAACTTCCACGGCTGCCTCGAAAATTCTTGATCTCTGCTTGCGGCTTGATCCTTGGAAGAGAGGAGCCGCGGCCACATAAACCGGCTCGGATCATCGACGAGCGGCGGGAAGTATTTGTTACCACTCGGTGTAGTAGGGGAAATTGGGCCACATAGATCTCCGTGGACGAGGTCGATCGGCCCCTTTGCCCGTCGGTGAGCTTGATCGGGGAAAGGAGCTCTCCTCTCGCTTCCCCGACGAGACATCCGTCGCACACCCCGATCCACCGATCAAGTGAAGGCAATCCCCGCACCATCTCTGCCTGGGCCATCTTCTTCGACGGCGGAACGCAAGATGCCCGTAGCGCGCGTGCCGGCGCCGGGCGATCTCCGAGCCGCGCACCGAGAGGCACACCGGCCGCCCGATGTTCGGGTCGAGGATGTAGAGCCGCGCCGTGACCGTCGCACCCGTGCGAGGAGCTTCCGTTGCGGGTCGTAGACACGAAGGATGCCGAAGTTGATGTCGATGCGGCACCCCCTCGTCCGGCGCCCGATGCTGATGATGTTTGCGGTGAGGCGAGGGATGTAGTAGACGCCGGAGAGAGCGCGGTGTTGGCCGGTCCTTGCGGATGAAGACGACGGTCCCGCGCCCCCGGATCTCGGCGACGGAGCCATCCCCAAACCGCACCGATCCACGGACGGTGGCGTCCCGGGTCGGAGAAGGGCCGAGCGGGCGCCGGTCATGTGGTTCGTGGCGCGGTGTCGAGAACCCATGACCCGTCCTCGCGCGCTCGCCGCCGGAGTCGAGGTGGGCGAACACCTTGGCTTCGTGGATCTCGACGGAGCCGCCGGCCGAGGAAGGGGAGGGGCGTTGACTCCGGCCCGGGCGTCGAGGGAGGTGACGGCCGAGAGGAGCGTGGCCTCCTCTTCTTCGGTTTCGCCAACGTGGGCTTGGGCCGCCTTCTGGGCGGGCTGCGGCATTCCTTGGCCCGGTGGCCGGTTCGGCCACGGTTGTGGCACGGCTCATCGGCCCGGGCGAGCGGGGGCGTTGCCCTTGCCGCCGCCCTCACGCCCCTTGCCTCTTCCACCGCGCGCCGCCACGGCCTCGCCGCGGGGCGCCGCGCTTCTTCTCGCCGGAGCTCGAGCGCCGGCCTCCGGTCTTGTCCCTTGCACTTCTCCGGCCCACTCCTCATGGGTGAGGAGCGGTTGCCGTGGAGGAGTTTGAGGCGGCGTCACCTCCTCGTCGGCATCGTCGGAGGATTTGAGGGTGCGGCGATTTCCTCGATTGAGAGGCTGCGACGGATCAACAAAGGCTTCCATCGAGACCACAAGTTGTTTGTACCTTGGTCGAACCACCCGCAAGAACTTCTTGACGGCCTTGGCGTCGGGCTCGGGTCACCAAGATCCGCCGGCCGCCGCACGCGCCGGTGAACCGAAGTGTGAAGTCTTCAATGGCTTCCCCGGTCTCGGAGCTTGACGGTCTCATACTCGGCGCGTAGGGTCCGCGCGCGTCACCGCCCTCCGCCTCTCGTCGCCAAGGCGAAGGGTCCCGATGGCCTCCCAAGCACGCCGCCGAGTCCTTGACGGCGAGCGCCGGGATCATCTCCGACGGCACGGCGCGCGGATGGCGTCGAGCGCGGTGCGGTCGTCGCGGAAGTCGGCGTCGCCGTGCTCGACGACGTCCCGAGAGGTCGCGGGCTTGGAGCTTGAGCTTCATCCGCGGTGCCCACTCGACGTAGTTCGTCTTTGTGAGTTGCGGCCCGGTGCCGAGCCGGCCGGAGTCGCGGACGACGCGCTCGACGACGCGCTCCCGAGGCTTGTGCCGCGTCGTGGCGGCGTGAGCGCGGTCGGCGTGGAGGCGACTTGCTCGGGAAACCACGGCGGAACGGCTTCTTCCCCGTTGGGGTCGTCGGACGGCTTGGACCGCTCGGGTGGTGGCGACTTGCCGGTCGAGTCCCGCGGCGGCGTGGCGCCGCTTGACCTCGGCGGCGGCGTGGCCATGGCGGCCGCCCTAGGAGCTTAACGGCTCCGATGCCAAATGTTGGTAAGTTCGCCGGCGTGAGTTCGCGGAGAAGAAATACGGTGCGCACTCGAACGAGAGAGAGAGGACTCGATGTTGGTGCTTGCAAAAATACTTGGCGCCTTTTCCTTGATTTTATTCAACGGTTTATAAAGCAAAATACATGGTGGGCTTGAGCCCCATGACCCGCGCCATGATCCGGAATTCATGCGCCATCCCGCATGCGGAGCGAGGTCGCGGGTCCGGTGCATGCCGCAAGCCGTGGCGTCGTGCGCCATCCCGCACAACCCGGTGCGCCATGCGAATAGGTCGACCTCTAACGCATTTGGGCGACCCAATCTACACGCACGCCAAGAGAAAGTAAAACACTAACCGAACTTCTAGCTAAAGCGACTAACGCTAGCCGAAGAACGCCCGGAGTAACTCAACAGAGAGCTCGTGTGGGCTCCCGAAGGTCCGCACGATGAAGGTGGAGGGCGTCCGGGAGGTCGCACCCCTTCCCCACCTGCGGTCGCTCCGCGCCTGGCCGGCCGCTCCCCACCCCCCCGCCCCTACGCCGTGCGGGGAGGGGGTGCTCGTCCGCCTCCGCCTCCACCTCTTCGGTAGAGGCGGGAGGCACGGCCGCCGCCACCCCCGTAGCCCCCGTCGCTCGCTCGCTCCGCGGCCCATGGCCCACCGCCTCCCCACGCCGAGGGGGCGTTTTCGCCCACCTCGGCTACCCGTGACACCCCGGCCCCCGCCTCTGCGCGGGTGCCCCGCGGGTGTGCCCCCCCCCCCCCCCCCCCCCCCCCCCCGCGGCGTGCTACAACGCGGCACCTCGCGCGCGGCGCATCGGGACGACGCTCCCCGCCGCCTCGTCGAGCCGCGGCCCGTGGCGGGCTAACACCTCCTCTTCTCGCGGGGGGTTCGGGGGCCTCTCGCGCCATGGCCCCTCCGCCTTCGCCCCTCCCCCCGGCACCCCCGGGGTACCCCTCACGCCGCCCGCGGTCCGGAAACGTGCATTATTGCACGCACTCGGAAGGTCGAGGCCAACGAGGTCGCTGCGGGAGTGCGCTCTAGTCGCCATGGTCGTGGGCACTCGTTCGTCCGTCTCTACGGCGGAGGTGGTTGCCTACCTCAACGGTCGCTTGGGCGTTGTGCCGGGGACGTTCATGGCCTACCCGTTCCACCCCGAGGACTTCATCATCGTCTTCCGGGACGGCCCCGAGATGCTTGCGGGTGCTCAATGCACCCACCCCCGACGGCCCCTTTCGCCTCACCTTTCGCGGTGGCGGCGGGAGAACCGGGTGGTCCACGTGGCGCTACGCTACCGAGGTGCGGTGGGCATCAAGGGGGTGCCTCCGCACCTGTGGCTGCGGTCCACGGTGCACGACGTCCTCGGCTCCTCTGCGCGGTCATCAACCCGGCTCTCGAGTCGAGTCGAAGGCCAATCTTAAGGAGCTCGTCGTCTCGGCCACCTGCGTCGACCCGGACTTGATCCCGGTGCAGATGGACATGCTGGCACCAATCGAGTTCCCCGGGTTGGGCACCGGCCAGCCCTACTTGCGCTACCAGGCGACGGTCGACATCGCCCAGATCACCGACACTCCGACTCCTCCGGCTGATGGGTCCTCCCAGGCGGGGGGGGGGGGGGGGGGGGGGGGGGGGGGGCAAGGAGCGACCCCCCCCCCCCCCCCCCCCCGGGGCCTTCGGTCGTCGGGGGCGGTCTTCCCGCGCCGTCGAGGGCCCCGAGGGGGGGCCTCCTTCCGCTTACGGCGGGAGATTTGGTCGTGCCGCAGGGGTGGGCAGGGAGCCGCTTGCTGGGGTGCCCCCACTTCCGCACCTCCGCCAGTCCTTTCGACTCCCTCCTACCTCTACTGTCGTCCCGCTTCGGTCGTCTCGTCTCTCCTCCTCTGCTACGCCATTTTGCACCCCGGCTGCCCCCTCCTCTTCGTGGCCAGCCAAGGTGCGTGAGTCGCCGGTAGTGGCCCCACTCCCGTGGGCTCCCTCTGCTACCTCTTCGGCTCCGGTCACGCGGCTTCTCTATTGCAACGAGTTCACGACGCCAGAGCACCTCCCTCCGCTTCGTGTGTCGACACCGCCTAGGAGCCTCACCGACAACCCGATTCTTCTTGAGGCGGAGCTTCTGGTCGCTTCCTCTGCCTCGCCTGCTCGCGACGGCCCGACCGCTGCCGACCGCCAACCGCCCACGGCCGGCCGTCACCCCCGCCGCGGCGGCGGCCGCGCAGGCCGCCGCCGGCACCGGCCCCGCCGCCGCAAGCCTCGGCCCCGGCCGCCGCGCGCGCGCGGCCCTAGTTGCGGGCCGCTCGGTCGCCGCGGGGCCGCGCCGGCCGCCCCGTGGTTGTTGCCCGGCCGCGGTGGCCGTAGCCCGGCCACCGCCATCCATTGCACCGGCCGCCGCACGGGGCGGCTTGGCCTCTGCCGGCCGTGGCCCGGCCACACCGCCCTGTGGACTCCGCACGACAACGGCGGCTCTCGTCCCGGTCGTGCCTCGCGCTGCCTCCACACGCGCGGGGGGAGAGCTCTGCCGCACCTCACGTGGTGCCGGTGGCGGACGTCTTCCACAGGTTGCTCTTACCCTTGGCGGACCGCCGGCTGGCGTTGCCTGCGACCCCCTCGCCCGCCTTTTCCCTTGTGGTCGCCCTGCCTCCGTTCCGATCACCCTCTGCCTCTCCCTTCCACGGTTGCTCTTACCCCCGGCGGACCGCCGGCCGGCGTTGCCTGCGACCCCCTCGCCCGCCTTTTCCCTTGTGGTCGCCCTGCCTCCGTTCCGATCACCCTCTGCCTCTCCGACCCCTGCCGAGTCGGGTCTCTCTACCCCTCGACACTCGCCGGACATGCCTCCGTTAGCCGTGGAGCTGGCTACCCCCTCCTAGGCTCTCAGGTCGCACTCCCCTCCCTCTGCTGTGCCTGAGGGGCCTTCTCAGGAGACCTCGAGTCGCTGGTGGCGGACTTCTGTGCCTCTTTGTAGCGGCCTACACCCCCGCCGGTTCTGGGGGCGTCGTGCCGTCGCCGGCAAAGGCGTGCCCTCCACTCGCCACGGTTTCCGGGGCCCGGGGTCCGAACCCGGTCACCGCGGGCCGAACCCGCCGATGCGGAAGCTGGGAGTCGTGGGGCCGCGCGAGGCGGCCGACGCTGCCGCGTTTTAGCGCTACACCAGGCTCTTCGCTGTCGGCCTGTCGGAGGAGCACTACAGAGCTATCCGAGAGCTCTTCGGTGCCCAGGTCGAGGGGTCCTTTCAGTGCTCCGTGCTGGAAGATGACGAGTTCCAGGCGGCGGTTCGTGAGCTCTTCCCCCAGGAGCAGCTAGTTGTCGACGCGCAAGCACGAGCCGGTGCTTGTCGAGTGGTCGTCTCTTGTTGTATTTAAATGGATGTAAACATTGTTGTTTGGAATGTCCGTGGACTTAAACCAGCGTGCTAGACGCTCGGCGGTCCGCGAGTTGGTTGCTTCTGAGTGTGTCTCTCTTCTTTGTCTGCAAGAGACTAAGCTCGTGGTTGTACCCCCTCCTTCATGCTTGATATGTTAGGGCTCGACTTTGATTATGTTGCGTTGCCGGCTGTGGGCTCCCGCGACGGTATTCTGGTTGCTTGGCGCAAAGACTCTTGGCTCGTCTCCTCCCCCTCCTTTGGCGCTCACAACGTTACGGTGAAGGTCGCACTGCTCTCCGCCCCCTCTCAGTGCTGGTGGCTCACCTCCGTTTGCGGCCCGCAGTCCGATGCGGATAAAGTCTCCTTTCTCGCTGGGATCCGTACCCTCCGTCCGATGCTCTCTGGACCCTGGGTTCTCTGCAGGGACTTCAACCTCATCTACCAGGCAACCGACAAAAATAACGACCACCTCTCACGCAGGATGATGGGTCGCTTCCGTCATTTCCTCAACGACCTTGAGCTTCTTGAGCTACACCTCCAAGGCCGTCTCTTCACCTGGAGGAACGAGAGGTCACATCCTATCTTGGAATGTATCGACAAAGTTTTTGTCTCCTAGGACTGGGAGTTTCTTTTCCCCTACGTCGTATGGACCTCCCCGGGCCCCCGCCTCGGTGGGTACCGGGACCGACTACTCGGTGGGCCCCCGGGACTACCGGCTTGCGCTACACGGTACTCGAAGACGTGGAGCACAAGGACGACACGGGAGTAGTACTCGGTTAGGACTACGTACATGTTCCGCACCGTGTAGAGGTCTCCCTAGACGTACTCGACTAGTACTCCTTCCCTACTCCGACTTGTAACCCTGCCTCCCGGACTATATAAGGCGAGGCAGGGACCGATCTCAGGATCACCTCATCCAATCTCAACTCACGGCGCACTATTGCACCACCCTGTAATCGTGCCCTATCAATCCAGAGCTACGCAGCATACAGGACGTAGGGTATTACGCACCTCGCGGCCCGAACTTTGTCTAAATTGTGTGCCACGTGCCTCTTCCTTCGAGTTACCGATCTCGGCGAGTCATATTCATCTACTTCGGGTACTCCCCGTAGTAGGTTGCCGGTCCAAAACACCGACAGCTGGCGCGCCAGGTAGGGGCTCTCGCTCGAGATCACATGGCGAACTCGACGGCTTCCGTTCACATCAAGCCAACCGTCGCCTTCAACCGTGGCGACACCTTCGTCTTCGGCGCTTGGGTGCACGCTCCGCCGATGGCGCGGGCTCTTTCCCGCGCCGCTTGATCATGCAACCCGACTCGAGGACGGCCTTGCGACGCTTCCCGAAGTTGTCGCGGGCAAACTCGCCGGCAAGTTCGGCGAAATTTCGCTTTCCAACCTCCACGGCCGACTTCGAGCTCGAGTCCGTCTCCAACTCGAACCCGACGTCGCCATGGGCCATCGCATGCGAGCCGGCTCCTCGGCCATCGCGGGCGGTCTCCTTCCCATGCCGGCGCTCCGCGCGTGGCCCTCGCGTTCCCGGCGGGCCCGCACGGAGGCTTCTACACCACGCCGAGCCGGCAAGGAGCCCGTAACCGAGTACAACTCGGACTCGACGCCGTCTCCAACCGCGTCTCGGACTCCGCCCTCTCTCTCGAGTTCTACTCGAACCCGGACTACGAGTTCGACTTCGGGTCGGACACGAGGAGCCCGAGTCCGAAGACGACTCCTCCGAGCTTCCCTTGTCGGGGGCCGGCCTGCGGGGCCGGTTATAAGATCGACGCCGGCGGAAGATACGTCTACTGGCCAGACCTCAGGCCCGCTGAGCTGACAAAGGGGGACTCACGCTACGTCGCCTACATCGACTCGCTACCGTTCCAGGAGGGAACACCGCTAGCCCAAGCCGACTCGAACACACCAACTGAGGTGGCACCTTCTGAGCCAAGCTTGGGTACGCCTGATCGTCAAGTCTTCATGGCTGCCGGCGACACCCCGGGAACCTCAGGCACGGCCGCAGACAAGTACCTGGAGGACATCTCCGCAGACGAGCTGTCTCGCCGATGCCCCTCGCGACGAGACCGACGCCAACGGGGACACCGGCGCGAACGTAACGGGGAAGCGCAACGAGCGACGCCGGCGGCTCGGGGACAACCTCCCCATCCGCAACCTTGCGGAAGCCCTCGAGCGCTTGAGAGTAGAGTCCACACCACTCCCGAGCAATGCCTCATGTCGATCACGCGCGATCGCACGTCGGGCTCGGGGCATACGGGCCGGAGAAGTCATCGCCAAGCTCGGCCGAAGAAGCCTACTTCATGCGGGTAGACAAGAGAGTCACCCAACCTCTCCCGGCTAAGCCTCGCGACAACGAGGCTACTAGTCGCGAGTGTTGACCCCGGTCCTAACCGTACTCGGGGCGACATCCCGGGCTCGAACCAAACCGTCGACGCTCCACCGCCGGCGGACCCTCACGACAAGACAACGTCAACCGAGAAGTCGTCCCCCACCGGTGCTCCGGCCGGTGGTGGCGGCAACGACCCCGACGGCGGCGGCGGCGACGGCGGCGGCTCCAACCACGGAGCCAACAAGAAAGCCGGAGGCGGCGGCGTCGCGGCGGCCGCGGCCACGCGCACGGCCACGCCTCCGGCGCCTCTCACGGCGGGTACGATGCTCGCCGCAGAATCGACGAGTTGCGGCGAAGAAGTCGACGACCGCCGCCGAAGGCGACGGCTTCCCCGCCTTCTCACCCCGGCTTCGCAACCTTGCTCCTCCCCCGACAAGTTCAAGCCTTTGGGGATCACCAAATACGACGCGAAGCGAGATCCCATCCGGTGGCTCCGATGCTACGCTCTCTCCATCGAGAACGGCGGCGGCAACGGCGACACCAAGTGCCTCTACTTCCCCTTACGCTCGGACCAAGCCCCACTCACGTGGCTCGAGTCGGCCGGACAAGCACTCAATCGACAAGTGGGACCGGTGAAGGAGCAATTCACAAGCAACTTCGCGGGCGCCATGGGCCGTTCGGGTACTCGCATGGACCTCGCCATGATCAAGCGAGAACAAGGCGAGACCCTCCGCAAGTACATGCGCCGCTTCTTCGACAAGCGCGCTACCGTCGTGGACGTCACCGACAAGGAGGTCATCGACCTCTTCCAAGATGGGCTCTACCATCGCCGCACCTTCGAAGACTTCGGCCGACGCCGCCCCAAGTCCATTCCCCACCTCAAGGACATGATCACGTCCCGGGGCGGACGAAGAGGACAAGGCCAACGCCAAGTACGACGCCATCCGCGGCAAGTCCAAGCGAGAACCAAGGTGGCGGCGGTAGCAGCAACCCAAACCAAGGCGGCCGCAACAACAACAACAACAACAACAACTTCTCGGGTCCCAACCGCAAGCGCAAGCCGGACAATACCGTCGCGGCTATCCGGCGTCCTCCGAAAGGGAACTCGAAGAAGAATTCGGCGGGTTCAAAGACTCGCCGAAGGAGAAGTGCCCGTGGCATCCAAACGGCAACCACACTACCGAGCAGTGCTACCAGCTCAGGCATGCACTCAAGGATACGCCGGAGCCACCGCACCCTCACGATCAGAAGAACAAGAAGAAGGACGGCGACGACTTCCAAGAACCCGAGAAGACCGTCAACGTCCTCTTCGGCGGACTACCCTGCAGGCGGGAGCAGAAGGCTACTCGCCGCGAAGTGATGTCCATCGAGCCAGCGGTTATGACCCCTCTCAGGTGGTCAGAGACACCCATCACCTTCTCCCGCGCGGACCAATGGACCAGCTTCTCCGAACCAGGGCGTTTCCCTCTCGTCCTGAAACCAACAGTGGCGGGCTCCAAGCTCAACAAGGTGCTCATCGACGGCGGAAGCGGGCTCAACGTCCTCTTCACCAAGACTCGAAGAAGATGAACCTTGACGTCACCCCCATGCTCGACAAGAGCAGCATGCCCTTCTACGGCATCGTCCCAGGCAACGCGGCTATCCCACTAGGCTCAGTGGTACCGCCGCTCACCTTCGGGGCGTCTCGCGACAACTACCGCACCGAGTACATCAAGTTCGAGGTCGCGGATATCGAGACTTCCTACCATGCCATCCTCGGCAGACCGGCCATCGCCAAGCTCATGGCGGTGCCCCACTATACGTACTTGGTACTCAAAATGCCAAGTCCAGCCGGCGTACTCTCCCTCCAAGGGGACTTGAAGATCTCTCACGACTGCGATACAGAGGCCGTGGTGATCGCTTCGACAAATCAAGTACCCACCCCAATGATGGAGGTCTACGCCGCGTCGAAGAAGCTTGCCACAAGTGAACTCGACATCCCGAAAAAGTCCGACGAGCGCCAACAAGCCTCGGCCACCGAGGAGGTGCTCGTCAAGCCGGTCGACCTCGGAACGGGCGACCCCACCAAGACTACCACCATCGGGGCCGGCCTCGACCCCAAATAGGAAGACGCGCTCATCGGCTTCCTTCGGGCTAACCGCGACATCTTCGCGTGGAAGCCGACGGACATGCCGGAGTGCCCGGGGAGCCGATCGAGCACCGCCTCAACGTCGACCCAAAGGCCACCCCCAAGCGACAACACCTCCGACGCTTCGCCGACGACGGACGGGACGCCATCAAGAAGGAACTCGCCAAGCTACTCGGCTGCGGCTTCATCGGAGAAGTCTTCCATCCCGAGTGGCTCGCCAACCCCGTCCTCGTCCGCAAGAAGAACTCGAACGAGTGGAGGATGTGCGTCGACTACACCGACCTCAACAAGCACGCCCCCAAGGACCCCTTCGGGTTGCCGCGGATTGATCAAGTCATCGACTCCACGGCGGGCTGCGACTGCTCTCGCTTCCTCGGCGCTACTCCGGTACCACCGGATCGCAATCAAGGAGGAAGACCGAGGAGAAGACCGCGTTCATCACCCCGTTTGGCGCGTCTTGCTACACGACCATGTCTTTCGGGTTGAAGAACGCCGGCGCTACCTACCAACGGGCCATCCGGGCACAGCTTCAAGCGGCAACTCAACAAGAACGTCGAGGCCTACGTGGATGACGTGGTTGTCAAAACCGGGGACTCCGGTACCCTCATCGACGACCTTGAAGAGACCTTCGCATCGCTACGCGAGTACCGTCGGAAGCTCAACCCGAACAAGTGCGTCTTCGGCGTACCTTCGGGCAAACTACTCGGCTTCATCATCAGCCAACGCGGCATCGAAGCCAACCCCGAGAAGATCTCCGCCATCACCAGCATGAAAGCTCCCACAAGCATCAAGGACGTCCAGAAGCTGACGGGGTGCATGGCGGCATTGAACAGATTCATCTCGAAGCTAGGAGAACGGGGTCTCCCCTTCTTCAAACTACTCAAGCACCACGAGAAGTTCGTGTGGACGGCGAGAGGCGGACCAAGCCCTTGCCCGGCTCAAGGACTTCTGTCGAAGCCACCGGTCCTCACGGCTCCCTTCAAGGGCGAGCCGCCCATCTTGCTCTACCTCGCCGCGACTACTCACGTGGTCGCATCTGCCATCGTTGTCGAGCGGCGGGGAAGACGGCCACGCCTACCCGGTCCCGGCGCCCGGTCTACTTCGTCGGCGAGGTTCTATCGAGTCCAAGGCTCGCTACCGGCCCGTGCGAGAAGCTTCGCGTACGCTCTACTCATCACCTCGCGGAAGCTACGACACTACTTCCGGGGAGTACTCGGTCTCCGTTGTCACCGACTACCCGCTCGGCGACATCCCGAGGAACCCGGACGCCACCGAAGGATCTCCAAATGGGCCGTCGAGCTCGGCGCCCTCACCATCGACTTCAAGCCACGCACGGCCATCAAGTCGCGAGGCACTAGTCGACTTCATGGCGAGTGGCGGGAGAACCGGCTACCTACTCCCACCATGCGACCGAGCATTGGGTGATGTACTTCGACGGCTCACTCAACCTCGAGGGCGCGGGCGCGGGGGTACTCCCCGATCTCTCCAACGGGCGAACAACTCAAGTACGTCCTGCGCATCTTCTCGGAAGGTCTCAAACAATGAAGCCGAGTACGAAGCTCTCCTACACGGGCTCCGCCTCGCGGCTTCACTTGGCATCAAGCGGCTACTAGTCTACGGCGACTCCGCAGTGGTCATCAACCAAGTCAACAAGTCCTGGGACCGCAACAAGGAGAACATGGACGCCTACTGTCTAGAAGTCCGCAAGCTCGAGAACAAATTCTACGGTCTCGAGTTCCACCACATCGTTCGCGACAACAACGTTGCAGCGGACGTCCTCTCGAAGCTCGGATCCACCCGCGCCCAAGTACCCGCGGGCGTCTTCGTCCATGAGCTTCACGCGCCATCCATCCCGGAGCCGGCGCCACCGACCACCTGCCCCCGGCCCATCGGCCCGCTGGGCGGGGAGGTCATGATGATCGACGTAGGCCGGAGGCAACCCTTCATCGACTACCTCGGCGAGCGAGAAGGTCCCCTCCGACAAGAACGCAGTCGAACAACTCGTCCGCCGCGCCAAGTCTTACGTCCTCGTCGGCGACAAACTCTACAAGCGAGGCGCATCTTCTCGGAGTACTTATGAAATGCGTTCCTCGCGAAGAAGGCAAGGACATCTTAGAGGAGATCCACAAGGGTGTCCGCGGCAACCACGCGTCCTCCCGCACGCCGGTCGGCAAGGCCTTCGGCGAGCCTTCTGCGGCCCCACGGCCACGGGCGATGCCGAAGAACTCGTCGAGAGGTGCCAAGGATGTCGGTTCTTCGCCAAGCGACAACACGTCCCCGCATACAAGCTAGTCACCATACCGCCAACCCGGCCCTTTGCCCGCCGGGGGCTCGACATGATTGGGCCACCGCCAACCGCACCGGGGAGGATTCAACGGGGGTGCGGTGGCTATCGACAAGTTCACCAAGTGGATCGAGGTCAAGCCGGTCACATGTCCCAAGGGCGACGAGTACTCGACTTCTCGGATGAACTCGTACACCGCTACGGGCTACCCCACCGCATCATCACAGACCTGGGGTCCAACTTCAACAACCACCAGTTCTGGGAGTACTGCGAGAACAGCGGAATCGACGTCAGATACGTCTCCGTCGCCCACCCACGGGCCAACGGACAAGTCGAGCGCGCCAATGGGATGGTGCTCGACGCCCTCAAGAAGCGGCTACACGACGCTGCTAATTCAAAAGGGGGCAAGTGGATCAAGGAACTACCCAATGCACTCTGGGGGCTGCGGACTCAACCATCCAAGCCAACGGGGCAATCCCCCTACTTCCTGGTCTACGGCTCCGAGGCCATCCTCCCCGCGGATGTCATATGGAACTCGCCGGCGGTGGAGCACTACGACGAAGGCGTCTCGGAAGACGACGGGCGAGTTGACATCGACGGCCTCGAAGAAGCTCGGCCGTGCCGCCCTAGTCCAATCGGCAAGGTACCCGGAGGGTATCCGACGCTACCATGATCGCAACGTCAAGGAACGCTCCTTCAACGTTGGAGATCTTGTCCTCCGCCGTATCCCGAACACGGAAGGACTTCACAAACTCAGCTCCCCCTGGGAAGGGCCCTTCACCGTGGCTAAGGTGACCGGGCCAGGCTCCTACCGCCTCCAAACACTCGAAGGCGAAGAAGTCAACAACTCGTGAAACGTCGACCAGCTCTGTCGATTCTACGCCTAGTCTACTCGACTACTCCGGGTTTCAAGTCTAGACGACTACATCAACACCCCTTGCCGCATGCGACCCTCCGGGTCCTGGCTTCAAGTCTCGGACTACTCTCCTCCCGAGTCCGGCCCCGTGCGGCTACCTACGGACCACGGGCCGCAACGAGCGTCAAGGACTCTAGCGGCGGTCTACCAAGAAGACCACACCCCAAAGATCCGGCCTGCGCGGCTACTTACGGATCCGCGATCCGGCCTACACGGCTACCTACGGATCACCCACCGTAAGCGGCTACCCGCTCCGGTACTACTCGGTACCGTAAGCGGCCCTCGAGTCCGGGCGACTACTTGTAACTACGGCCCCGG
Organism: Cenchrus americanus; assembly: GCA_947561735.1. Classification (NCBI taxonomy): domain Eukaryota; kingdom Viridiplantae; phylum Streptophyta; class Magnoliopsida; order Poales; family Poaceae; genus Cenchrus; species Cenchrus americanus. The sequence goes on along the minus strand of OX387240.1, from coordinate 776,163 downwards.
CCACCCGTGTGTACTTCTTCGGTAATAAAGTTTGATTGTTCATCAACTTCTTTCTTGTCTACTCCCCGCGACGGGACTACTAAGCCGAGTACTACTACTCGCACCTACTCCACGATGGGCGCTCCGCACTCGAGATCGCGGTTACGAGTACTCATTGATGGAACTTCACATTTCATTGATATATGAGATAGTTCATTACAAGCTGTTTCCTATACAACCATGGCTACTAGCTATCTATGCGGGGGCTACCGGAGATTCAACTTATCGGCTACCCGCTCCGCGATGGGAGCCATCTCGCTCCGGCAACTGCGCATCTTGCTCGTCCGAGCCGGTTGGCGGCCACCCCCGCCGGCGACTACCTCCACCGGGGCCTTCGGGAAGTACGACTTCATGAAGGCCGGCACCTGCTTCGGGATCGACCCGGCCATGTGCTTGACGTAGGCGGCCGGCCGGCTTGGCGCCTCACGAAGTCGATCCGCCAACGGAGCGATCTTGGGGCCGCCGGGTGCGGCACCGGAGCCTCGCGATCGGGAGGGCGACCTCTTCAAGGTCCTTCGGTCCGGGCCGGAGCGCCTCGCGATCTTCGTTCAACTTCGCAAAGATTTGTAGCGGTTGACGAGATCCCGATCGATGCAATTCTCAACTCCATGTGCTTCTCGCACTCGACGGCCGGCTCCTTGTAGTCGAGTTCAAGTACCTGGCGGGCTTCTTGCTCCCGGTAGAAGAGATTCTTCATGCTGATCTCCGAGCCCTTCAGTCGCTCCACATGGCCTTCGAGTTCTGCAACACCGGAACACAACAAACGGGTCAGAGCTTGATGACTCCCAACAAGTACCCGACAAGTCAAGAGACATACCTTTATTCTTGTTGCGGAGGCCTTTGTTCTTCCGCACCAGCTCGTCGCTCTTCGCCTGCAAGTCCATCACATCGTTGTGGTACTTGGCGAAGGCGGCGTCAAGCTTCGACTGCATGGCGGCCGCGTGCTTCCTCGACTTCATGAGCTGCTCCTCCAAGGCCTCAGCTCGCAACACCGTGTCGCCATAGCCTTGCGGCCAGATTGGACTTCTCGCGGGATCGCTCCGCGACGTCCTGCACGAGACAAATTCAAGTCAAGCAGAGTACTCAACTAAATGATTGACTACTCGGGGGGCAACGGCTACGTACCTTCATCCACTGTTCGGCTCGTCGCATCGCCTCCAGATGCTGCGCCAACACCGCCGGCTCGACGAGATCGTCGGCAAGCAGCTCAATCCCTCCACGGCTACTCGACGTAGCCTCGGTCATTGGCGCCGAGCGGATAGGCTCCGCGTCTTGGATCTCGGGAGACCGGATCGCCACCTCCGTGGGCAACCCCCCGGCGACGTGGCGACCGCCTCCTCCTCGGCGGACTTCTCGACGGTTTCTCCCACGGGCTCGGGGGCTCCTACCGCAGCCTCTGGGGCCTCTCGGTGTCAACTCTTGCACGGGCACCCCCGCGGGGATGTCACCCCCTTCGGCGCCGCCCGTCACCAAGGAACACGCGCATCGGCATTCTCGACTACTCTTTTTGGGCTCTACGGCTTCGGAAGAGTACTCACCTTCGACTATGACCGCCTGCGCGCGCCGCCGCTTCGGCGGTGGGGGCTCGGTCGTGGCTTGGGCTTCGGAGCGGGTTCCTCGATGGGCGGCGCGGCCTTTTCGCCTCTCGCCGCCGTGGGCTCCTCTCCGTCCCGGCTCAAGTCGGTGGATTTTCTCGCACAAGTATCCACAAAGGTTCATCGAGATAACATTGACTACTACAAATGAGTACTACTCATGAAGGCGTGGTACTTACAAGTTCGACCGGACGATAGTCACGGCCGGCGCACCGAGGATGCCGGCGATGTCAACCGGTCCACCCTCGGCGGGCGTTTCTTCTTGCGCCTCCTCGACTACCGCCTCCTCTACGGTGGCGGCGGCCGTGCGGACGTCTTCTCGCGCTCCCCGCGGCTTCCACTTCCTCGGCCGACGGCGGTCGCGGGTACTCGCTCCCTTCGGGGCGGGGGGCCGGCGCTCCGGTGCGCCGAAGTTCTTCGACGAGTGGGGGCCGGACTTCGGCCTCCCGGCCGGTTCCCCCCACCGTGGGCCATTCGCCCTCATCGCCCTCCTCCACGGGCTCCGCTGGCGGCCTCTCCTGCACACAGGGATAACTACTCGTCAGCACCGTACTCGATCACTGGGTACCCGACTACTCTGCTCAAGACGACTTACCTCTGGAGGCGTGGTCTCTGAGACCTTCATCTTCTTGGCTACCCGCTTCTTGGCGGGGTTGCGCGGCTTCCTCGGCGGCGCAGCAAGGCTAGCCTCCAGGCTAGCCGAGGGTCTTGGATGAGAGGCACATGAGGCAAGCCCGGACGGCTAAACCTCGACCGCGGTCGGAAGCGGTCCCCGCGGCGTCTCCTCGTCTTCTTCATCATCGGAGGTATCCTCCACGATAACGGCGTCGTCGTCTCGTTGACGGATAAAAGACGTATCCCTCTACGATCCGCAAGCGTACGGACCCCACACCTTTTTCACCACGGGATTCCCAAGGTTCTTGTCAATCCGCGGAGCAAGGGGATTACTAGCGCTTAACCAAGTACTAATCTAGTTGAATGGAAAACCTTTGAAAGAGAGTATTAAACTAAAAGTAAAGACAATCTAACCTAAGTTAATCTAAGTTAAGTTGATCAAACAAATCTACGGTTAAACTATATGGTAAAGGGTGAACACAAGAAAGTGAGCAAGAAAGATAAGCGTTCCCTCCCTAGGATCTAGGATAACATGGTATGCATCTACTACACGAAAGCGGTAAACCAATCTACCGGGGGTTGTGACCACGGTTTCGCCCTTTCCCTCCTCTCGTACTGTCACTACGCGAAGGTATTCGTGACTAGACCTATGATGGACACGGTATGTTGATGGAATCTATGGGAGTAGTGGATATCATACGCCCGAAAAACACGGTGGCCTACCTTAATAATCAAAGCATCATCAACATGAAAACAATAGATTGGAACCACGAATCAAGTAGCAATTACATAGCATGTATCCATCTAATCCTAGGGATGAACGGAGACATTACCCCATCATCTTACATGGATTGAAGCACATAGGGGTGATGGAGACTCGGAGAACGTCGTCGATGAAGATGGCGGCGATGGAGCTTGGGAACACCCCTAGGCCGGCGGCTTGGAGTCCTCCTCTTGCTTCCTTCTCTCCGCCGGCGTTGATCCTTGCGACGAGCTCATCTAACTCTCTCCCTCATCTTGCGGCGGCGGTTTTCGGGTGATTGGCGTCGGTAGGATGATTTGTTCGATGGGTCGGTCGACGGCGGCGGAGGCAATAAATAGACAAACACCTAGGGCAAAGGAGGGACCGAACCGACCTCGGAGTGGGGCGGGCCGGTCGGACCGGGCCGGCCGGCCCGAGCCCACTTCGGCCGGTTCGGGCCCGTTTTCTCCCCGCGTTGCTTCTCGCGTGATCCCTTATTCGTGTGCACTTGCATGTGGGCCTTTGACGTCGTTTCCTTCACGGTTTAGGCTTGAATCCTTGCTATGCAAGCTTCGCCGTTTTCCGGTTGAGTCCCCGAAGACTTGCATGTTGACGCTTTGGTCCTCGGGTCATTTGGAGTCATGTTCATCGCGTGTCTTGACTCTTATCGGGCTTCATGATCTTCTTCCAAAGTGCTTGGTGAACTTATCCCGAAAGTCTCCTCTTTAGCGTAGATTTCTCGCGTAAACAACAAACTCCAAAATCGACATGCAAGTGTGAACTTGTTATATCATTAGTATGCCTAGTGGCGGGTTAGTTGCAAATCATAATTGAAACCAATGTATAACAAGTACTCTAGGTTGACGGAAATTCACCGTCAACATCGTCGTCTCCGACTACTCGGCGCTCCTTCACCTTCTCCACCGTCGGGATCTCAATTCCGCTCGGTGGTGGCTGCGGCTCGGAGACAAACCGCTTCACATCATCCTGCGCAACAGCGGCAAGGCGTCAGCAACTCTGCTACAAGCGTCTACTACTCGACGAGGGGGGTACGGCTACTTACCTCGTTGGGCGGGCGCGCGGCGGAGAACTCCTCGACAGGGCACGCCGTGTACTCCGGCATGTCCTTGAAGATCCTCGACAACCTCTCGACGATGTCGTTGTCTTCAATTTCGCCCCCCGGCATCCGCGACGTGTCGTCGTCGCCGGTGTACTCGAAGCCCATCGTATCCCGCGCCGACGGCGGCGGCCGGATGCGGCGCTTCATGAAACCGAAGGCCACATGTTCGGCCCTCGGTCCCCGCATCCCGCAAGGTCTTGATGCGTGCCGGCAACTCCGGGAGCCGGATCCCCTCTTGCATGGTGGGTTCCGTGTTCCACCACTCTTGGTGCTTGGGCCGCCGTCCGCTCGGCTTCGGCGGCTCGGGATGGTGGTTCGTGGTATAGAACCACCTCGTCTTCCAATCCGTGTTGGAGTCCACGAGCTTGTATGCCGAGTGCGCTCGGCGGCATCCTCCCTCAACCGGATCCCGCCCCCCCGACTACTCGGGGTTGGAGGCGCCGGGGCCGCGGCTTCACGCGGAAGAATTTCCGGAAGAGAATCCAATGCGGCTTGATTCCCAAGAATGCTTCGCGAAATGGACGAAGACAGAAGTGTGGAAGATTCCGTTGGGGTTCAAGTTGAGGTACTCGATGCCATAGTACCTGAGAAGCCCCTTGAAGAAATCGCTCGGCCGGGAGCGCAAGCCCGCGCTCCACGAAGCGCGAGAACATCGGGATCTCGTCTTGCGCCTTCTCCATCGGATAGGGATCTCCTGCGGCGGATCTCCACATATCGATCTCCTTCTCCCTGATGAACCCGCTGTTCAACAGGGTCAGCAAGTCTTCGGTCTTCACCTTCGATTTCTTCCACTCGCGGCTTGGGTCAGCGCGCGGTGGAGATGTGGGCGGCGCCGCTCCGGTGCCGGCCGCGGCAGCCTCTGCATGGCTCCTCTTCTTCCCGCCGGCCTTCGACGTCTTTGACGGGGACGGCTTCATCCTCCAAGAACAGGGAGTCTTCACTCGCATTCGCTCGGGGGCTACCCTACAGCTTTCGGGTGGCGATGCGCTCGGATCTACTACGGCGGCAGCGCTCGCTGGAGTGGATCTACTTCAAGATTCAAGTGGCAAATGACTGCGGCTCACTTGGGTGAAAAACCCTAAGGGTTTCGGCTTGTATTTATAAGCCAAAACGCCCCCGCAACGGGCGGCCGGATAAGTCCACGCGCGGCTGACTCAGCGGCTGCGCGTGACTCTTCGTATTCTACTAGTCGACGCGCCTCACCTCGGGGGCTCGGCTACTTCTACTCGACTACCTGGGACGCGGCTAGCCTCAAGAGCATCTCAGGACACATTCTCCAGGAAGACCCTTCAATTCGAGAGGAAGTACTCGACTCAAGGCTCGGGGGCTCCGTGCCACGTGTCCTTCGGTTTTTTCTCTCCGGATTTTTCGGGATTTTCTCGCCAAGACTTCGGATAGATCCTCAGCCAGAGCCTGCGGCTCGAGGCTCGGGGGCTACTCCACGTGGATTGCGGTTCTGCAAGTCGCATCTTCTTGACGGCTCCGGCTTCAAGACAAGGCAGGCATTTTTGAAGACCTTCGGAGGCAGATTTCAAGGACGCTTGGGACTACTCGAGAAGACTTCAAGATCGCTCAAACATCGGTGGAGTACATTCCGGCCTCGGGATGCTTCGACTACTCTTGAGGACTTTTGACTTGTAGCACTCGGGGACGCTTGAGGGCTACTCGTTAAGGCCGTCAAGACTACTTGAAGCTATCCTTCTCGACTACAAAGTACTCGGGGGCTTGTCGTATGGACCTCCCCGGGCCCACCTGCCTCGGTGGGTACCGGGACCGACTACTCGGTGGGCCCCGGGACTACCGGCTTGCGCTACACGGTACACGAAGACGTGGAGCACAAGGACAGACAGGGAGTAGTACTCGGTTAGGACTCGTACATGTTCCGCACTGTGTAGAGGTCTCCTAGACGTACTCGACTAGTACTCCTTCCCTACTCCGACTTGTAACCCTGCCTCCCGGACTATATAAGGCGAGGCAGGGACCGATCTCAGGATCACCTCATCCAATCTCAACTCACGGCGCACTATTGCACCACCCTGTAATCGTGCCCTATCAATCCAGAGCTACGCAGCATACAGGACGTAGGGTATTACGCACCTCGCGGCCCGAACCTCGTCTAAATTGTGTGCCACGTGCCTCTTCCTTCGAGTTACCGATCTCGGCGAGTCATATTCATCTACTTCGGGTACTCCCCGTAGTAGGTTGCCTGGTCCAAAACACCGACACCCTCCTCTTCTCTTCATGCTGTCTCCTCTAGGTGTTCCGATCATGCTCCCTTCCTCCTCCTTCTCGACTGCGGGGTGCACTCTAAGAAACGCTTCACCTTTCAGGCCTTTTGGCCTAAGATCGAGGGCTTCTTGGGCACAGTAAAGGCAGTCTGGTCGGGGCCGCGCCCTGATGTTGACCCACTCCATATGATCGACCACCTCCTTCGTGAGACAGCGAAGGCGCTTGTAAAGTGGAGCTCTAAGGCGGTCGGCAGCATTCGCCTGCAGATACAGATCGCCATGGAGGTCATCTTCCGCCTCGAGGTTGCGCAGGACTCACGGTCGCTCTCTCCCGAGGAGATCTCTTTGCGTCGGTTCCTCAAACTACGTTACCTAGGCCTGACCTCGCTGTAGCGAACAATCGCTTGGCAGCAGTCCAGCCTCAGGTGGCTGCGTGAGGGGGACGGCAACACTAAACTTTTCCACCTGCATGCCAACCACCGCAGGAGGAAAAACTTCATCCCCTCCCTTCTGGTTGGTGGTCGTTCAGTCTTTCGGGAAGAGGACATGTGCCGAAGTCTTACGACGGCATGTAGTAGTACCCATGTGGGGGTGGAGGTGGTGAAGGTGGAAGGGAGATGTTCTTCTTGTGGCATTCACAAGTGCAGGTTGAACATTTGCAGCATCGACCGTCTCCAGCGCTGGACGATCGATCAGGGGAAGCCAATGCCTCCGACAGCTCCCGCAGTCCCGCTTCAGGTTGTAGATGACGACGTCCTCGAGGTAGTCGATGTACTCTTGATACCTGCAATGAAGTGAAGAAGTAGCAGAACTTCGCTGCTCCGCCCCCTCCACCTCACTCTCTTCTCCTTCTAAACACTAAACCCTACGGAAATGAACTATTTGATACGACAGATCTAAAAAATATCTAAATAATCAATACTTATTACGATTTCATTACATCTAAGTACATGTGCTAAAAGGGTTGAAATCAACGAAATACTCATCACACCGGCGTGTAGGAATGATGAGGTCGGCTTCAGGAACAGAACGAGCTCCTGCAAAACACTCATCACACGGGCAGCGACGCGGGATCAAATCAAAGGCCGCGCGAGAAAGAGGCGGCGTGATGGAGGTTGGAATAGGGAGCGTTGGGGATCGGATGGGAGTGGCGCGGACCTTGGGGACTGGGTTGCCAAGTTCCTTGGCGGGCTTGGGCGATGTAGTTGCGCCCGACGCCGATGATCTTCGTGCTCGACGCGAGGAGCCTCTGCCGACATGGTGGATTAGTGGTGGATCGGAGCGTGGAGGTGGAGGTGATGGAGAAGCAAATGTTGACTTCTGGCTACACAGCTCCGCTAAATGGGCCCCTTTTTCTTCTATACTCCCTCTGTCCCAAATTCACGGTCGCTGGGAATGTGTGCTCTCCACTCATTTCACTGTTGTCCGGCGACCAAGATTCAGGGACGGAGGGAGTAGGTTCAAATGATGAGAAATTTTATCTTTCTATATTTTTATTTTAGTACTCCTAAAAAATACAAATATATATGCACACACACCCGCACACATATATAGAACTTGAGGAACACTAAAATATAAAAAATTGCAAAAAACACTAAAATATAAATGAATTAGATGATGGGCTTATAGGCCCTGCACAAAAAACAATGGTTAGGAATGCTGAACTAAATTGTCAAAAAAAGAATCTAAGAGACATGGCGTTGCAGCCTCTGGTCGATAAGGTCACTCGACGCCTCCCCTCTTGGCAGGGACGCGCACTATCGCGGAGGCTCTGCAGTCCAGAACGGGTGGAATCCGTTGGGTCGTGGACATAACCCACGCTCGGACGGTGCAGGTGATCCTGCAGTACCTCATTGTTTGGGACTCGCTGCGGGAGGTCAGTCTCACCTCTGAGCCTGACCGGTTCATCCGGAAATGGTCGCCCAGCGGAGTATACTCTTCGGCTTCGGCCTACTCCGCCCTTTTTCATGGTCGGGTCGACATCCTCGGGGCACACCAAATCTGGAAGGTGCACATGCCAGGGAAGTGCAAGTTCTTTGTTTGGTTGGTCTTGCACGGTCGCTGTTGGACATCCGACCGACTTCACCGTCACGGGCTTAGGGCCTCGGACACCTGTGCCCTGTGCAACCAGGCTCCTGAAACACTTGAGCACCTGTTGGTCAGCTGTGTCTTCTCTACAGTGATCTAGCATATGGCCCTAAGGCATATCCTCCTCCAGGGGCTGGCGTCGGATCGGCCGATGAGGTTTGCCGAATGGTGGTGCTCCGTGAGGAAGCATGTCGCAAAGGTGCGGTGAAAGGGTTTTGACTCCTTCGTCTGGCTGGTCGCTTGGTCGCTTTGGAAGGAGCGGAACTGACGCCGGTGGCGGGCCCAGGATTTTGGGAATCGATATTCAAGATTCCAAAGGTTGAAGAATAAATTTAGATATCTTAACGTACAATTCATAAGACACACACACACACACACGGATATATATATATATATATATATATATATGTTCTAAAATTATCAACAAGACAACAAGGGGCAATATCTCAAATATATAGAGTATAAAATCATTAAAAAGCAAATAGCATTGGTCAATACGCTTACAAATTACAGGATAACTCTTCTGTCCTTCATGTTCCGAAAATAAGAGATGATGTCCCCATCGTTGGCTTGTAAAAAGAATTCCCTTTCAATGAATGTAACCAAACAACCATTTAAATAATTCTACCCCATCTTACTTCTCCGCTTGTTTTTGATCAAGTTCATTGTAGAAAAGACCCTCTCAACACTAGTTGTTGCAACGGGGAGAACTAGCACCAATTTGAGAAGTTTGTAAACAATGTCATACCAAGAAATCTTGTCTGTTTTAACTAACATCATGGACAGCTCTGCTAGACTTCTCGTATTTGTGAACTTTTCATCTTTCCTCACATCATCGATATAACGGTTCAATTGAAAAGAGAGTTGGTTGATTTCTTCAAATTCAAAGTCATGAGGATAGAATCGAGCAAGCTTTACCAAGTTCTCAACATTAAAAGCATGAAACGAAGTCGGATTGAATGATGCCATACATCTAAGTAGCTCGGTGTTTACCTCATCAAACCTATTATGAAGTTCTTGAACTTGTCAATCAATGATACCCAAATACATACCGGATTGTCATAAGAAGGAGGAGCCGGACCAAGAAGTAGTCGTCCGGTGGGTTTTTTTGTTTGCATTGGATCGCTAGCTTGTTTTTTTATTTTTCCGCCTATATAACTAGAAATACATCACGTGTATCAAGTTTTTTTTGCAAAAAAATGGGTATTCAACCGAATACCAATGAATATATACCGGGCCCGCCCCCGACCGACGCGTGCACGACAGGGAAGCTCTCATTCTAGTGGCGCTGGGGCCGGCGATTCTGGACGAGGCGAGGTCCTGGGCGCATGCGGGGTTCCTCCCGATCGCTAGGCTGTTAGGGGTTCGCTCGGTACGGGCGGTTTAACCTTGTTTTTGGTCTTTTCTGTTGTCTAGACCCAGGCCTCTTGTACTCTTAACTGGATGTTTGCTCTCTCCTCTTATTGAAAAACGTGCTTTGCACGTCTTAAAAAACAACAGGAGGGCTCAATAGCTATAGGAAACACGCCGCAAAATTTAGAGGCAAATTCAAAACTACAACGACGCAGAATCATCAACATGCCGCGGGAAATGGAAAAAATCCGAACAGAAAACGAAGGATCGAATCAAACAATCGGATCCCGGGGGAGATATGCGAACAAGAAAACAAATCTACTCGATGGGAATGGATCGAGCGAGGAGAAAACTCGCTAGGACGGCCGAAACTCTAGCTTCGCCTCTCAACTCGCATCGCCATGGCCCAGAGCTCGGGGGTGTAGAGATGCAAAAGGGAGAGATAACAGGCGCGACTCCCAAATTACAAACAGAGCTTTCAGCCCAACGTCATACAAACAAAACCAGAGTCGTCGGTGGGGAGCGGCTGGATTGCCGGATCGAGATCAGACGGGAAAAAACTGTGTGAACAGCCACCCCAAATCACAAGCGTGAAGTATAAATTTTCCTTAAAGAAAACCCCTCCGTGTTCTTAAATATATGACGTTTAGGACAAGAAAATTAGTTCATTTTGAACTAGTTTTCTTGTCATAAACGTCATATATTTAAATATTTAAGACCCGAGGGAGTAACCGACTAGAGACTACCGACTAATTTTAGTCACCCTAGGAGACTAAAGCTCCAAACACCCCTGACTAAATGGTGACTAAAACTAGTCTGGTCTCTAGTCACCCCCAACCCAACTTCTAGTGACTAAAATCTGCACTTTAATGCCCTTTAGAGAAGGGGGAGGAGAGAGAAGGGAGAGGAAATCTGCACTTTAATGCTCTTTAGTCCCATCTTCCAAACAGTGGGTGACTAAAATGTTTTAGTCTGACTAAACTTTAGTCAGGTGACTAAACGGATCCAAACACCCCATAGCTCACCACGAAACCTAATGCGGGAGCCCACCGCAGCAAATTCAACAGAAGGGAATGTTGCAAACCTCTTACATTAACACTCATGCAAAGTAATGCTACCACACCAGAGACACCGCAGCAAATTCAACAGAAGGGAATGTTGCAAACCTCTTACATTAATACTCATGCAAAGTAATGCTACCACACCAGAGACAGCCGAGGATTGGCCAAGTGAATAAGTCAACTCCAAAGTGGATCTGTAGAACGGCATGTACAACGGCCATTAATACGTCGTCTATATGTGGTTTATTGCGATTAGCGAGGCTAATTAAATGGTGAACCGGACACAGACGGGCAGTGTCGTCGTCTCGCGAGACGACGACATCGGCTCGTGCTCCGAGTTCATGCAGACGGCCCGTCGCCGTTGTACGGCAAGCTGCGACTACGTGACGGAGGCGTTCGATCCGGTGTGGGTTCCTTCGATTTGGTGCGTAATGCCGATGATGGCAGGAAGAGCGCGACGTCTAGAAAGAACAGCTCGTCGTTGCGTCCGTCCATGGAGCAAACTCCAACCGTCGCAGCGGTGCTGCTCGCGCTACGAGCCCGAGGATACCCGACATCATGTTCCTCCGTGGTAGAGTGCCACTCTGCACCTACCACGGGGCGCTCGTCGTCTCTGTCGTGCTCTTCAGCGCCATGGGGGGACCAAGCTGCAGGTCAACACAAGCTGGAGAGAGACAGAGGTAGGTAAGAGCGAGAGATGAGAGGCCGAGAGAGACAGGGGGATATTTTTTGTTTTTTAGCAATGTTTCTCCTTTTTACAATATGCTCCCTTATTATTTTATAAAATAGTTCTTATAAATGTAAAAATTACAAAGACCATCTTTAGTCATGAATATGATGAATGGGGGGTGTAATAAACTAGTATACAAAGATCAGTTTATTATGTAGAACAAGCAACAAAATGGCACGCAAAGATCTAACCTATGCTTGATCATCATGATATATGTGCCCATGTATAGATTAAATACCTTGCGGACGGACTAACGGACATCCCACCGTACAAGTTGTCTATTCCGCCATCCGTACACGAAGTTCTAGACACTTGCGGACATCGGCCGTCTACACCATTGTACATGCCCTCATAACTCTTGTCCCAAAAGAAAATAACAAAGAGACAGCTTCCTTGCTCCAGAATCCAATTTGCTCTCCATCGCCACACCACACCCCAGGAGGCCAGGAGTCCATCGTGGGGGATCTCATGCTGCTGCTTGCCGATCCATGCCAGACTTTCCCTTTGCCCCTGCGCTCATGGATCTCATGATGCTGCTTGCCGATCCTTGCCCGACTTTCCCTTTGCCCCGGCGCTTCCCTTTGCCCCTGCGCTCATAAAAATAGCTTCACCTTAGTTAATACGAACAGAATAGTGCAAAGAATAAATATAGAAATCATAAGATTTTTTTTATCCTCCTTCAAAACTCATTGCTATTGACTTCCGTAATGCTATAAACCATGCATGCAGCAGGAATTAGCATGACTCCATGCTTTGGTCAAACAAAGTAGGTCCACCATCACTGTATTATACTCTTTTTTTGAGAGCATGGGGCACCAACAAGATTTGATGTTACATATAAAGGTAAGTGTACCAGCATATATAAAACCTCTTATCCCCAGTACACAACAAAAGACCACCTAAAATGTGTGGCACACTCAAGGTTAGTTGTGCAACGTTAGTCAAAACCGCAGATTTTGAGTCGTATCCTAGAAATTAAAAGCAAACACCACCAAAGAAAAAGGTTGCAGCACTGATATCAACCATGAGGCCCAGCACCAACAAGATTTGATGTTACATATAAAGGTACGTGTACCGGCATATATAAAACCTCTTCCCCTGAGTACACAACAAAAAACTGCAGATTTTGAGTACTATATAAACTAGAAAAGCAAACACCGCCAAAGAAAAAGGTTGTTCAGCAACCATGAGGCCCTTGCTTGCCTGTCAAGGTAGTCAAGTATCACATCACACAAAATAGCTGATAATTAAGCTTTCCCCTAGCAAGTAAATGCATGCTGACAATCACCCCTATGCATCAATGCTCACTGTTTACATGGGTCTGAAAGTACTACGTAGGCCAAGCAAAGCATGCGTGCTGGTGAAAATTAAGAAACAAACCTCGAGCCTGTATCCATATCAAGATACTTTGAGATCCGAGTGAGCGTGAAGAAGAATAAAACACCCCAAAAGGCTCTTTCTGCATTAACCAGCACCACTTTCTCCAGCTTCCCTGTGTTGAGGTCAAAGGTAAGCCCCAGGGCGTCACCTTCCCGGTGATCACTATCCCAGTCAGGGCCGTCGCAGCGACCAGAAACGACGTTGGCCATGACATACACATGATCATCTTGGTGCAGGCTGAGCAAAGGGCAAGATAAGCTGCAGACGAGCAGCTTATTAGGCGGCAGAGGCTTAGGCGTGGCACTGCATGCTGTCTACAGGCAGCAGCAGCTTAGGCCGCAGAGCCTTAGGCTTGGCACTGCTGTCTTCAGGCAGCAGCAGCTTAGGCGGCAGATGTTGAAAAAGCGTGGGGTTAGCAGCGAGAGATTTGGCATCAACCTCGATGGGATTGCCATCCTGCTGCCAGCCTACCTCCCACGGATTAACAGCTGTCCTGCTGTATGTGGCAACTGTCCAGCCTTGGTTCCTAAAGGGACGAAGCTCTGGGAAGACCTTATTCTGCAGGTGAAGAAACTTGATGCGGCCTTGGATCAAGGCAATGTCACGTTTGATGCAAGCATCAGAGTAGCCGGCATCAAATTTCTGATCAAAACAACATTCCGGCAACGGGATGTAGTGAAGCATGGGAGCAGTGTCCTTGACTAGCACATGACACTGCAGAAAACCATACCGGAGGTCAACCCAAGCAACCCCACCACTTGCTCCTCCAATGGTAATCACCTTGGAGCTCTTGAAAGACCACATGTTACGATTGTAGTGCTTGACCAGCGATGTAGGCTTGCGGGTCCAACTTGCAGTCTTGGAGTTGTAGATGTGGATGTCGAACCTGAGGTCCTCCTCTATGAACTTCCTGTGGGGTGGCGCCGTCGTCCTGTGGAGGATCACAATGTAATACAGGTGAGGGTCCTCCACGTAGCGGGGCAGGAGGGCGACGCGGTACTTGCCGGGGAAGACGAAAGGTTTGGGGGGCAGGATCCGAGTGAGCGACGGCGCACGGCATCGGTCAGCAGCAGATCCAGCCCGGTAGATGAAGAAATCGTACTTCCTCAAGTCCTCGCGGTTGGCGTGATTACCGAACACCATCCTGATGAGGACGAGGTCGTCCTCCGCCGCCACGACTAGGGGCTCGGAGGCGAACTGCTCGTAGCCAGGGTGACTTGGTTGGGCAGCAGACGCAGAGGTAGGAGATGCGCGGCGGAGGGGCGATGAAGAAGGTGACCCGGAGCAGCGAGCCGTCCCTCGCCTTGCAGGAGGCTGTGGTGGAGTTGGTCCTGTTGGAGAAGTATGTTCGCGTCTCGATGATGCAACTCCCCGGGCGGAGAGCATCCGACGGCGGCGGATCGTGGCGGGGAGGGAACATGGAAACATGGTCGAACTTGTCTCTCTCTGGATCGACGAACCGCCCGGTTCCTAAGTGCAGCACCGCCATGGATTCAGATCGAAAAAACTACTCTAGATCTCCTCCTCTCTTTTTGGTGCTGGAGATGGAGACGGGGAGGGGAGGGCCGGTTCAGGTCGAGAAAATTGCTATTATGGGACTCCAAACAATGTGGCTTCTCCCAAATAGGATTCCTAACGTTGGTTTTTGTCCAAATAGGACTTCAAATAATTTTCTCAAGCTCTAATAGGATTATGGTGCTATTAGGGCATGTACAACGCACCGTCGAGTGCCGTTTGCGTGGTCTATTTTTTTTCACAAAACACCCTGCATGCTGAGGAGACGGTGCTCTCGTCGCCTCGTGAGACGACGGCGAGGGCTCGTGCTCCAAAGACCAAATCGTCAGCTAGAGGACCGTTGTATGAGTTCCTGCAGGCCACCGACTGAATTGCAGGATCCTATACGCGCTCCGCGTGATTACTATTTTCCTTTGTGGTGAAGTAGGCCCTACTCCACCGGAGCGGCAAGGGCAAGCTGTGATCGAGGAGTAGTGACCGGTGATCTATCATCGAGCATGAGGCAATGATACAGTTCTTGCAGAGGGGAAGAGGCACATGTAGACGCAAATTAGAAGGTACATGCATGCACACACGTAAGGAAAGCTTCAGCTGAAGACAAAATTCCGTTCTGTTTTTGGGATTTCTATTCTTGACTGCATTTCACGCACTCTCGATTTTGATCTTTCTGATGCGATCACTTGAATATATTGAGCAATCTTTCATGTATGTACAAAAATGACTACAAAGATGAAACATGTACCAGATCACCATAATTTATGTGCCAAAGTATAAATTAAATTTCTTGCAGACAGCGAAATAGACAACTCATTGTACAAACTGTCTATTTAACCGTCTATATATACTAAATAGACAGTCGTTGTCTAAACTGTTGTACTTGCCCTTAACCATTTTTCTCATCCCCTAAACACATTTACTTTTTTATAATGACCATAGTACCCTTCCTCAGAAGCCTTTCGTTTGTGGCCTGTACAGATCCCTCAACTCGATGGCTCGATCCGCCCCTCGACTGTTCCGTCACTTGCTGATTTCGTCGTTTGGCGGGAAATGGGGGTTGTCCAAGTGGCCAGACAACTGGTGAGTTCGCTATTGCGATGTATAATGATCGTGAGTTGGGATTCTGATTGATGTGATGCAGTGGTGGCGGCGTCAACTTCGTCGCGCCGCGCTTCCGTCAGGATGCGCGCTTCTGCTGCTGCGCCGACGGAGCTGGAGAAGACCGTCTCGGTGTGGACCGAGAACCGGCAGGTGAAGACGGCGGCCGCTGCTGGCCGGTGGGCTGCCCGCCGTGGCCTCCATGGCTACCGGCTGGCCGGCCGCCCGGCCGGTTGGCCGCCGTAGCCATGGCCACCATGTCCGCCCGGCTGGCCGGCCGCCGGCTCTCCGGCCGCCCGCTCGGGCGCCATGGCCATGGCCTCCATGGCCGCCTGGCTGGCTGGCCACCATGGCCGCCTGGCTAGCTGGCCGCTGGCTCTCTGGCCGCCTGCCTGGCCGCCGTGGCCATGGCCTCCATGTGCAGCTAGTACATAACAACAACAAATTATTTATACACAATCACAACAAAAATACAAGAGCAAGAATTTAGCAATAAGGTCATCATAAAATCATGTTTGTAGCGTACCCAAGATCATCTCAAAAGAACATAAGTAGTTCGAAACGACACTAAAACGAGTTTACATCTCAAAAGAAAACAAGTTCGCCGCAACTAAAATGAGTTCACATCTCATCACAACTAAATGCTCCATCATTCAATATTTAGATTTCTCCTTGGAATCAACTTTTGTGGTGGCTCCGGGGTAGGCATCCTCACCGGGCTAGCATTGTTAGTTTGTGAAGATGTACCCTCTCCAAACAACATGGCCATCTTGCTGCACAAAAATACAATCGGCAATTAGATGTATAGAACAACTATTGTGTATAATAATCATGATCAACAATTAGATGTATAGAACAATTACCTTCTAGTGACCCTTCCTGGACTATCTTGTGGGGTGCTAGGTTCTGCCATTCTTTCTTTTGTGACATTCTTCCTAGGTTGCCTACGCTTCCTACAAGTGATAAAATAAATTAAGTATTGGCATTTTAATTCTAGTTTGTCGTAAAAATAAAATCATCAATTACCCCTTTTTGGCGGTCCCATTTAATGGACACTTGGAACTAGCTTGTCTATGACCTTTTCCTCCACATCTTTTGCAAGTCATAGGTCCTCTAATCATCTTCTGTCCCTTTGCATTTGTTGGAACAATGTCTGGATCACCTTCACCCTCATCCCCATCTCTTGTCATCTTCATCCTCATTGGTAGATTTTCCTTTCTTCTTGTGTCCATCTTCATCCCATCCCTTGATTCTAAGTTTCCTCATTCTTCCAGAAGATAATTTATTCAAAGGTGCACCAACTCCAAATGGTAGGTCAACATGTGGCCACTGGGTTTTATCTGTCATTGGCTCAATCTTTCTACCATATGCAGCCCTGAATCTATTCACAGAGTAATATTCATGCACAAATTGTTCTAAATTCACTCCCCGTCTCGATGTCACATAGGCCAACACATGCTGACATGGCTTACCAGTGTGCTGCCATTCACGACACGTACATGTTTGTTGTTGTAATTTGACAATTTGCCTCACAAAAATGACGCCAGTATGATTCCATACCTCTGCACTCCAATTGGAACATGTTACAACTTTCAGGTGTCCCAATCCTCTAGTGTTTGCCCTCAACTGAACCAAGGCAGCAGGGAGTATCCTGCCTTCAGGTAGCCTATATGCAAGATTTCTTCTCTTGTTCCACAATACATTAATCATTTCTCTGATCTTGTCAGCAAGGTCAGCAACCGGTAAGTCTTTATGATCTCTAATCCAGTTATTAAAGGACTCAGCAATGTTACTAGTTATATAGTCACACTTAATATCTGGATTGAAACCACACCTGTACCATAATAGCGTATGATTGTCCTGTAACCATTGCACAGCTGCAGGTGATGCACTTACCATTTTTGCAATATTGTCATAAAATATTTCCTCCGTGTAAGCCCTTGCAGCAGGATAAATTTGGCCAAACCCTTTAAATTTCTTTTTGAAGTTTCTGACCATATGATAAAAGCATTCCCTTTGCTCTGCATTAGGGAATACATTCTTCAATGCATTCTCTAAACCCTTGCAAGCATCTGAACAAATAGCAAGGACTGGTAGATCACCTATAGCTTTCTTCAACTGTTCCATGAACCAAGTCCAGTTGGTTGTTGTTTCCTGAGCTATGAAACCATAAGCTACTGGATACATCCAGTTGTGACCATCAACTACTGCTGCTGCTGCCAAATGACCATTCCACCTCCCATTAAGTGTTGTAGCATCTACACTCAAATGAGGCCTACAACCTTCCATAAATCCATCAATGCATGGTTTTAGGGCACAGAAAAAACGATGGAAATATATCTCACCATCTACCTCGAGAACATCAATCTCGACAACACTCCCAGGACTCCGCTTCATCACCTCGGCCTTCCATCTAAACAATAGCTCAAAGCTATCGGACCATTTCCCATAAATCTCTTCAAGTGCTCTTTTTTTACCCCGAAAAACAGTGTCATACCCAATTTTGCACTTATGCATTAGATTTGTCTCCAACCTTGTTTTCAGTTCACTTGTACCAATGTTTGGTTCAAGTCTAAGGATGTCCACAGCCCTATCGGCTACCCACTTGCAATTTGGAGTTGTAACCTGGACCCTCTGGCTAGACACACACTTGTGATCATCTACTAACACATTAACCTGCAAACAACAAAACAATAAATTAATATTAAATTTTAACAAGACGATGGATGATTGAATTAAGGTGATAAAAAAATATTTTACCTCCACAGTAGAGCTGCCATCCAATTTCGAGCCATTTATCCTCCAAGAACAAGGGCCTGTTTGTTTATCACCGGACTTGCAAAAGCCCCTAAATTTCTTCGTAGTTGACTTCTCAACTCCTAAATGGAACTCCTTCTTGATGGCATATGTCCGCACTACTAGCTTGAACTCCTCCATTGTTGGGTACTGTGTCCCAACCTTCATTGATGGGTTGTTCTTATCATATGAAATGACAACCTCACCCGGGACGATATCATTAGTAGGAATGACAGCACCATCAACATCTTCACCAAGCTCAATATCATCCATTTGACGATCAAATCCTTGTGTATTTGGTGTGCCCTCATCATCCAAGCCTAAAAGCTCGCACATTGTACCCTCGCTCATGATTTCAATTCGTCCCTCAACATCATGTGTCTCCACAATTTGTAAGGTTGTCCAATCAACTCTTTCCAAATTTTGCACATCAATTAATTGAGAGCTATAAACAAGACAAATGCACTTTTAGTATTATCTTCTACTAAAAAACAACAAGTGCATCCAATATTTACTACTGTCTACTATTCTGGATAGAAACAAAAGACAGCAAAAAATGCTTAGGTTTAAAAAAAGATGCTTAGGTTTAAAATCGTAATTCAATCTACACACCAAAGACGCTGCTGATGATCAACAAAAAAAGATAACAGACCACAATATCTACTATTGTCTACTATTTGCATTAGTTTTTTTAAGAAGCACAAAGAACTTGATTCAAACAGTTCCAACAATGACTTGATTCAAACAAAAGACAACAAGTGCATGGAATTTATACCTTTCCTCTTGAAGAACAGGAACGTCGAACTCTATTGACGGATGACCAACGATGGGCGCGGTGACCTTGCATGGGCAACAACATCTATGGGCGGGGCTTGGTCCGCACGGACATCGTGTGTCGTCTCGGCGTCGAGCACTTGGCCATCTCCATCTTGGCCGGCCGTGGCCGGCGGCCCGGCGCCGTCGTAGCAAGCCCTAGGGCGCCCGACGATGGAAGCTGGTCGCCCGACGTCTCCAGCGTGTCGAGGCTGCACGATGGGTGCTGCCGCGTCCATACCTCCTGCAGGGGTCGCGGCCAGACCACCAGCCACAGCAGTCACGGCCATACCTCCGGCGGCTAGGGCTAGGGCTTGGGAAGCGGCCACGTCGAAGGAGTTGAACCCTGCGTCGAAGGAGATCATCACGTGGCATCATCGGCAGGGGGCGACTCTCCTCCATCCATGGAGGGCGCCACGTGGGGAGGGGTGGAGGATTAAGCGGCGGCGAGCAGAAGGACGAGCGGTGGTGGCGAGCAGACGAAACGTCGGTCTCGACGAAGAGGAAACGAAACAGCCGAACGAAGAGAAAAGAAAGGCCACGGTACAGGCCAGGCTTCTGAGGAAGGGTACTATGGTCATTATAAAAAAGTAAATGTGTTTAGGGGATGGGAAAAATGGTTAATAGCACCATAATCCTATTAGAGCTTGAGAAAATTGTTTGGAGTCCTATTTGGACAAAACCAACGTTAGGAATCCTATTTGGGAGAAGCCACATTGTTTGGAGTCCTATAATAGCAATTTTCTCGATCAGGTCGGATCGGCGGCGCGATATGTGTGTGTGACAGGGGAGGAAGAAAGGGAGGCAGGAAACGTCGAGAGCGGTAGGTGGGCGGCGGCGCGGAAGGCACCTCCACCAGATGAGTAGTAACCCTCAAGTCCTCAACCCTAGCCCGAACGACGAAAATACCTCAAGTACCCCTCCTGCGAACTGTTGATTGTATCGATGAGGACGGCCCATAAGATTATTATATGATGGGCCAAATAGACCGCTAGCTATTCTAGAAGAAACTTTCAAACTATAGAATTATATATCTATATATCTATCTTATACTATAAGGAGTGAAGACAATTGAAAATTTTTCTCACCCAATTCGAGTCCACCATACCCCTCACGCCGGACCCACCCGTCATATGTTTTTGGAAGTGGATAGAGTGGAAGGACTATGAAGTACCAAAAAACGCAATTTGGAGAGCGTTTCTGTCAAAAACGTAATGTTTTTCTCACCCACCCCGCATCTACCCACCTCTCGTACCCGCGTCGGTCTGACACGTCAGCCCGGCCCCACCCACCGGACCTGGGCATCGACCATCCGGTCGATCTGACCCACGAAGTCCTTGTACGCCTTCTTCGGCTGCTCCCCAGACCAAACGTGCTGCACAGAACACGAAAAGTTAATTTAATCGAACTAAAGAACTCATAAAGCGAAGAAAATGATAAGGAAGATCATTACCTTCCGGAGGCACTACAAAGAACCCATGGTGGGGAGGTCTGCTGGGTCGGTGCCTTCGGGCACCGGCAGGTACTCCGAGAGGTCGGCCTTGGGCCGACCGATATCGAACCACTCGTGGATCCACATCTGCAACAGGAGAGGGCACCCCAGGAGGATCCCCTCCTTACTCGCCGGCCTCGACACTGCCGAACACAGCCCCCTGTAGGTAGCTGTCAGAACAGCGCTTCTCCAGCTGATCTGGGGCATCTCCTCGACGGGGGAGTCGGCAATCCACTGAGCCCAGGGGAGCATGTACCTCGACACCGAGTCTCCCGCTGACTCGCGGAACAGCACCCACCCGAACAACCAGAGCAGGTACACCTCCAAAAACCTGTCTGACGTCAGGTCGTCGGCGTCGTCCGCCATGTAGTCAGCCTGCACACACACAAAGGCCCATCATCACATTCGTTTAAAATGCATACAAACATTGAAAATAAGAGTTAGAACCACGTACGCTGAACTGCTGGATCCAAGTCCAGGTGGGTCGTGGGTGTTGCCGAAGGGCACGTACGGCTGAGGCGCGAGATCGTTCCGAGGAACGTTCGCGAACCGAGCCAGGAAGTCGGCGTGCCACGTCGTGGGGATGTCGATCGGCCCCATCGCCTCGCCAGCACACGACAGTCCTCCCAACACCGCGGGCGTCCTCCAGACTGAGCGTCATCTCGCCGACGGGGAAGTGGAACGTGTGTCTCTGGTCGCCACCGGTCCATGAACGCAGCGATCAGCGGGACGTCGTAGCTGAACCGCATCAACCGCTCCGCCCGGGGAACCTGAGCTCGTAGCCTGTCCCCCTCGACCAACCGCGCAAAAGAGAGAAGTCCTGCTGCGCGTAGCCTGAAAAAAAACAAAATTAATTTACTTAACGCAATTACTATGGTAAACAAACAGAAATAAATAATAAAAATGAATTACGTACTTCGGAATCCACCGCGGGTGTATCGGCATTAACGTGCGGGTGGTCCGGAAACGTATATTGTCGGGTGACGCTCCAAGAACAGCCGACACGTACGAGCGGTGGTGGCGGTCCACCGTCTCGTCGAACAACTCCGGCCGTACGTACTCCAACGGTGCAGCCATAGCTGAAAAAAATAAAATTTAATCAATTACTCGAATTATACCAATTAAAACGAATTATGTGAATTAAAAATATTTTCTAAAAAGTTAACATTAATTTAATGTAATTATGTGAATTATAACCAGTTTCTACGAAATTTAAATGAATTAAAACGAATTATGTGAATTAAAAATATTTTCTACGAATTTTATATTAATTTAATCTAATTATGTGAATTATAACAATTTTCTACAAATTTTCAATGAATTAAAACGAATTATGTGAATTAAAAATATTTTGTACAAATTTTATATCAATTTAATCTAATTATGTGAATTATAATGATTTTCTAGATATGTTATTTGAATTAAAACGAATTATGTGAATTAAAAATATTTTCTACGAATTTTATATTAATTTAATCTAATTATGTCAATTATAACAATTTTCTAAGATTTTTAAATGAATTAATACTTTTTATGTGAGTTAATACTATTTCCTACAAATTTTATATCAATTTAGTCTAATTTATGAATTATAACCGAACTAAACTAAATTAATTTAGTCTAGAATTTTTGAAATTTCTAAACTAAGTTAACCAAACTAACTAAGTTAAGTTAACTAAACTAACTAAACTAAGTTAACTAAGTTAACTAAACTAAGTTAACTAAACTAACTAACTAACTACACTAACTAAACTACACTAAATTTAGAAACATACCTTAGTCAAAAGTGCTCTGAAGGGTTGAAACCCGAAGATTTGGAGGAGAGAGTGAGGAAGGGTGGAGGGATTGGCGGCAGCCGTCGCCCCCTTATATATGAAGTAGTACTCGTGAGGCACGGCGGCAGATGTATATTTCTACAATTTTTTGTTTCGTCCATTTATTTTTCGAAAATCAAAGAATATATATATATATATATATATATATATATATATATATATATATATATATATATATATATATATATATATAAATTCCCTTTCTGAAATAATTTCCACGAGTACAACTGTACAAGAGTAGTTCGTTGACAACTTCATATTTAGGGTTTAGGGTTTATCAAAAAAAAACACTACTTCATATTTCATGTTTAATTAACAATTTAACATAACAGCTAAACAGAGCTCAGAGATGATACAGACCCGAAAGTTCCAGTGATGTCAGTACATGTTAGGTGGGGACTTGAAGCTGACACTTGCTTTGCTTATGGAATTGTGATACTAATTCATATCTGATTCCATGTTGACTTCTGTAAGTAGTTAGATCCTTTTGCCCTTACTAATCCATCTTTTCTAATTCCTTGTTCCAGGACGAGCCCTGAACTTCTACTGAACCCGGTGAGTGAGACTTATTTTCCAGGATCTTATATTCAGTTTATAAGTTTTCATCATTGCCTTTTCCCCCCTTCTTTAGAAACTGCGAAACCATGAACCATCCATCATCCATGGCTTCGCCCTCAAATCACACACACAACTTTTGGTTGGTGCATGGCATGGGGTTCGGCACACATCACAGTTCAATATATCCAACCACATTGTGGCTAACCTCATGCCTCATCACCTCTAGCTCTTAAAACACCTCCATGTAAAAATGAAAAAAAACAGAGAGGAAGAAACAACAACTCTAAATACACTCCATCCTTACATCAACAAGATCATAAGTTAGGAACAGCATGGACCCCCAGAATCACATGAGAGATTCTCCATTCGAAACAGTGACGCCATCTGGTAGGAGTCTTGCTAATGAACAACTGAAGCTGCATTGAACCAGCTCATACATCAGCCTCTGCTAAGCAGCTGAGTCTGCAGGATCTGGTTGTCTTCCAGCAACCGGTCGTACTCAAGGAGCAGCTCCTCCGACTGCTTCTGCAGCGCGTTCACATGGGCCTCTGCTGCCGATGCCTTCCTCTCCTGTTCTTCGTTCTCCAATTTCAGCTTCTTCATGCTCTCGTTAAGCTTTGCAACCTCCCGCTGGAGCTTCTTCATTTCGCCTGAGGATTTGTCCTCCTTCTCACGGAGGGACCGGTTCTCCATCTTAAGTTTCTCGACCTCCTCCCTTGATGTGCTGGATGTTTTCCTCAGCGTCATGAGCTTTCGCAGGTAGTGGTGCAGCCGGTCGATAACAAATGCAAGGAATAGAGTGTATCCTACAGGGACAAATAAAATACCATAGCTAGGTTAAGTTATTGAAGAGATTATATGGTACTTTTCATAATGAAATAACAAACAGCAATGCCCTGGACTTAAAATGGATGTGGAAATTTTAAATAACTTCTGAGGCCTATTTTTACCATTTTAGGTATTAATCTCCCTATGGTTAAAAAAAGGCAAAAGAAATGAAAAGAAAAAAAAGAGAAGACTAGATGAACCAACTGCTTAAACCATGTTGTCATAGTAACTTTATTGGCATGGACCCGCTCTTTTCTGTTGGAATATTCGTAGACAATCAACTTTATAGATTGTACAAGTTCACTACTGCATAGACCAATATAAACATGTACAAAATTAACATTTACAATACATACAAATACAGCTTCCAATAGAAGCTCATGGAAATCAATAATTCACAAAATGTACCGAATCTAATTTTTTATCTACAATTACTATCCCTAATACATCTTCTGTATGGTTTAAGCAGATTCTAAATGCCCAAATATGAAACATGTCCTTAAAAATAATATCAAATCTTCTCTATTTATTCCCAAATGCCAACCTTTCTAGCTTGCGCATCATAACTCTTAAAAGGTTGAAAGTTATAACTAAGATTCCTAAGCCAAGAGTGCCACACTGGAACTTAATCACTAACTACGGTAAACAGTACTCGAGTAATTCCAAGGGCTGTAGATTGATTTTTGAGAAAATACATCTTATTTTGGGAAACCAACTTATCTGGCATCTCCTTAACATTCCTGAGTACAACAATGTCCTTCCGACATTCTACATACAAACTCTTGTCTGCACCCCAGATACCATTTTCAAGACAACATTTTCGCAAGTCTTAAATCTTCATTGTACACCACAGCTACTCAAAATGCATGACAAGAAAACGAACTTGTATAAAGCTGGTACATGATAGGAGTATGTTGTGCTAAGGCAACAAAAATATGCCACTGGATAGCTTACCTTGGGTTTCAGGTAAAATAACTATAGTTAAAATTCTAAAGAGTACCAAACAGTCTCTGAAGGGAAAATCATTGCTGCAACATGCTATTGTCTTTCTTGATGCCTAGGTATTAAGGGAATAACAATAGTCCAATGCAATGCAATCCAATAGGAATGCTCCTGTAGTATCCTAATAGACCAATATAATCTAGTTTTTCCTGAACAGTTGACCAACCAGGTAAACAAAGGAGATGACTACTGCTACTACTTACTAAATGGAGATTATAAAATCAGCTATCCTTAATCCACCTTTGGTTACCACTCAAAATCTGGATCAGCTAACCTGAATTTTTGGTATTCAAGAACAAACTCTAAATTGGCAACTGAATACTGAATCCAGATCACTGGGTGTCAGATTGCTGCTACCTTGTCTACCACCTAGGTACCTAAGCAGAAATCAGCCAGTCACTAATTCGTCATTGCATCCATATACACTGGTCCACTACAAAATGCTAAGCAGCTGGCATTACTGTTGCTACTTGCTTTTTAAAAATAACCATGGCAGGGAGACGAATGCTCACCAATGAGGGATGCCTCGAGGAGGTGCGTCCTCCAGAGCACCTGGTCCATGGGGCTGACGGTGCCGACCTTGAGCCCCCTGTTCTGGATCTTGAGGATGCTGGCAACGTCGGACATGAGGATGACGGTGAGCGTGCACGCCAGGGTCTTCACGGTTGCCGGGCCTTTGCCCGTCTTCACCTGGTCCACGACGCGCATCGCCAGCTCCCGCAGCGGCCCGACCTTCACCATGAGAAGCAGCGCCACCGCGCCCTCTGCGAACAGCGCGAGGAACAGCAGCTGAATCATACCTTCGACTGACTGCGGCGTCCCCAATCTGCTACGGTTCTTCAACCCTGGCTTGGCCGCGCGTGCTCGAGGAAGCTGCAAGGGTTTCAACCCCTCGAAAGAAACGGACTTCGCTGCGCCAAATTCACGAATGGCGCAGGAATGGAGGTTCCTGGCGGCGGAAAAATCACAGTTTTGATGGGGGGAGATGTCGGAGATGCGAATTCCCACCTTTCTTGGCCTGCGGAAAGGTGTGCCATCAGCAATCAGGAGACCCAAACCGAGAGAAAAAGGGGATGCAAACGGAAATTGCTGGGGGAATGCGTAAAGTAGCAGCTCACCTTTGCCAAGAACCAGGCGAGAACTCGGAGCAATCAAGAATCAGCGACTTGGGGCGAGGGTTATGGGTTGAAGGTAAGAAGTGGGAAAGGGGATCGAAAGGTGAAGGGTTGAGACGGCGGCGAAAGGCGACGAGGAGGGCGAGGGCAGGGCAGGGCAGGGCCGCAGGGGTACAGCGAGAGAGGGGGGAGAGAGTATGGGTGTTGGGAGTGGAGACTGTGAGAGTGTGCTGACGGCTGAGTTCTTGGCCCCCCCCCTTTTGTGTTTTTTTTAGCTCTTTCTTTCCGATTAAGAAATGGTGCTTAACGTGCATACTCCAAAAGTTCTCCCGGCATCCTTTACTTTCAAAGGAATTTTAAAGGGTATGCGCAATGCATTTGCAACTTTATTTAGACAGCCTTTTTTCTACTGGTATACTAATATTTTGGGTTTTTTTTTTGGCAAAAACTAAAATAAAATGATTGGAAATCTTTCCTTCAGAGTTCAGCTGTGGTGGTGGAGTGACCACCGTATTGTTTTCGTTTCATGAGTGCCCGTATTGTTTTTCACAAACTGCTGGCTTTCCTGTTCGATCATGTCTTGCAGTGATATTTTTTTTAATTGATTCTGAAACCGGAATTGATCAATTCGTTGCTATCACTCTCGTCCCGTGGCATTTTATGGTTGACGCCCCGTGCTCTCATGCTATCATGAGCAGTGATCCATTTTTGTACCCTCGTCCCATTGACAATTCTCCGGGACTTGGGGCCCCCCTAATGAAGAAATTAAGGTGCCGTTGGGATTTAATCAAGGCCCTAGTAGAGCAGATTTTGTTGAATGTTGCAACCTAGTTATGATTATGAAGACTATCAGATTACCTCATCTTAGCTGGAGAACATGCATGCTTTTGGCTTCCCTCTAATCTTTTGGGGGTACGAAAGTTTTAATCCACTGCTAGATAGATTAACTTTGATGCTGGACCCCAACACAACACCTACTGATGCAAAGTTAGTAGTAAAAAGAATGGATCTTTGTGGGATCTAGGAAGGCAGGAGCCTTTGGGGGCAGCTCATCATGACAGACAGGGACTACTCTACTTTGAGGCAGGAAGATGCAGGATCATTTTTTTTTCCAAACAAAAACGATTATTTGCCACTGTGGATGCCAGACCCAGACCCCTGTGGGCTCCCTAATATTCGGCTTAATCAATTATTTGCCACTTCCTATGCAACAATGGTAGGTACCTGAAGATGACTGCTGGTAAACAGGTCAACACATAGGGAAACTTTCAGACTTTTTTGCCTCGCAGATTCTCAGGAGCAGCAGTCAACAATACCGCAGCAGCAGCAGCAGCAGCTAAGCTCTTTGATCTTTGTTAGCTGACCTGGTGTATGGAAGCCTAACCATGTCATGTGGGAAAGGAAAAAGAGAACGCCATCACCATGATGGCAGCCGAGTTAAGGGTGACAGGTATGTAGGAGCCGTGCAGGACGGGAGTGAGCAGTGACCACCACACCAGCCACCCACCGCTCCCATTCGGCAGCAGCGGCAGCGAACGAGGGGAAGCGGGCGACGACGGACGAAGCAGCGGCAGCAGCAGCAGCAGCGAGAAGGAGGAATCCGACGCCATAATGGTCAAACGCCACCCTTCTTCCTCCCCTGCGCTTCAATTCTTTCTTCCGCGCTGGTCCTCTGTCTCTTCCCCTATCTCCACGCAGTCTCGTCTCGTCTTCCTCCTCCTCCCTTATCGACCGCATCTTTTTTTCTCTCTCTCCTGCTCCTCTTCCTCCTGTTGTTGAACGCGACAGTTCTTGCTTCGAATCCAGGTCGGGAGGGGGGAGGCGGCGCCCTGACTGAGCAGTGAAGGAACCGCCTTCTGCACCTGTCCTTGGGGGGGATTCTCCGACGCGAAATGGCCGTAAGTTCCTGCTCTCGACTGTCCCCAATCCTCTGTGGTGTTCGAGGTGGGTCGTGTCCGGATCGGTTTGATCCTGCCTGGTCTTAGCATGTGGGATTTCTTGGAATTGCCTACGGTTGAGTTGGCAGCAGAGCCCACTGCGACGCTTGCCCGGGTTTGTCCTGTTTTGCTTCGTGAGTAGGAGACACTGGTTGCATCTCTGCGGAAGCAATTTCTTGTTTGCTTTCTCTGCGTGGCCCAAGAAATGTACTAATCTCAAATAAAATTAGTTGCTTTGTCCTTTTTTTCTACCTCACTCACCAAGATCCCGGTTATAATGTTTGTTTTCTTGTGTCCTGAGTGTTACTGTGTGTCTATTTCTTGAAACCAAGTTACTATGGGGATCAAAATTACCTTCGTTTAAAAATTGATCCAGTGCTGGACTCCAACAATACTGTTTGGGCTTATCCCGATCTTAATAGCAGCTCCATCTTACTATGTTTCCTTTTAATCTTGGTATATACACCGCCCTAGGGGCTCATTGCAATACATCGACCACAGTATACACGCATCCTACCTTCTCACAATGGTAAACATGGATGTGGAAATTAGTAGTGGTTGTTTGTTATTTCAGATTGCTGCGATAATTCTTGTCACCGTGCGAATGCATCTTTCCTGCTAATCCCTGCAGCTTTTGATGGATAAAAAGGTTGTCTTAATAGGGAATTCTGAGTGTGGACTTTACTAATATGGTATTGGGTTATTAAATCAATTTGCCAAGCACTGTCTGATATGAATTTGTTTATTCTACTGTACCAGAATTAGGGAGTTCATGATCGTTAAAAGGGTATCACTACGGCTAGATATCACTTTTGTGAAATGTGGTTTGTGGTAGAGAGTATATCACCCTCTTTACCTACTCCTATGTGTTTGGGATTTGCTTTATCTCAAGGACAGTCCCAATGCCCCACATTAGTATGTTTCTATTTGATTTTGGGGTTGATGTAAATTAGTATTTTTCTTCTTCTTTTGGATTGCTGTGTATATATAGTATTGTTCCTGAAGCCTTGACGGCTAATTGGATTGTCTTTATATGAAATTATGACAGTGTGGACTTCACTTAATATGGCATTGTGTGTTCAATCATTTTGCAAACCACTGTCTGATAAGAAATTATTATTTTTATTCTTCTGCAGCAACATCAAGGGGTTCCTAAATTTGGAAGCTGGGAGGACGAGGGTGATCAACCTTACACACAGTATTTTGAAAATGCTCGTAAGGGTAAATCTCCTGGTAGATCTGCTAGTCAGAATGACCATAAGGGAGATCCAGAGACACCCTCGAAGGATCCACCATCAGCTAAAGCTTCTCCCCTGGGGATTGGGTCAGATCCAGTGGTGCGAAAGCCCAAGGATGAAAGGCGTGCAAGCAGAGAAGATGATCTTCGTCGTCACGAGGCTACTGCTCGAAAGCCATATGCTGGGTCACCTAATCATAAACACGGTGATCATGCTAACTATGATAGTGCGGCAAGAAAAACTGGCATGGAACGATCGCCTTTGCATCCTCACTATCAAGCAAGAGTTGTAAACAAAGGAGGGGTTTCATCTCCTTCATGGGAACGCAGGGGTCCATCAGAAGGAAACCGTGGAGCTGCACCCACCACACCTGGAAGGTCCAAGATGAGGCGTGGAGATGAAACGGTATAGTCTAATTTTTAAAGGCTCGACATAAGTAAACTGCACCTATGATATATTAAGTGTGCATTAGCAGTATGCCTTGTTTGTGTAATTTCTGAAGATATGTATTTTCTTGCATATACAGCCTGAGAGAGGATCAGCTGTGCCCAAGTTTGGAGAATGGGATGAGAAGGATCCTTCTACAGGTGAAGGTTTCACCGACATATTTAATAAGGTGAGGGAGGAAAAACAGTCTGGTGATGCTCCTGTTATCACCAGTGATGCAGGTTATAACCGCTCCAACCAAGGCCGGAAATATGAACCTTCGGTGAGTCCGCTTCAGACTTATTGTCATGCTGGCTGATTTAAACTATATCTTGATCTGATGTACAGATTAAAGCATTTGTTGTGCATATGCTTTATATTTGCATTTTTTGTGGTCTTCTGAAACTAAAAATGGTGGTCACTTGATTTCAGAGCATTGCCCCCTCGTAGTACTCAGTTGTGGAGTCACTTAATTCAACTGCCTGATGCACATACTGCACCTTTACTGGTTACTGATTACTGGTTTTAGCTATCATTGTCATATGCTTAACTCAATTGGCTAGACTCAAGCAAACCATGGCATAAACTGCGGTTCCTGAGCTGAATCACTGCAAAATATCAATTATACTGATAGCATTGTTACCATACGTTAGGAAATAAAGTTTGGTGCTATAGTGAATGTACTAACTATTGCCTAGCCATTGCTTTTTGTTGCTCTTTTTAGTTCCAATTAATCACCATTACATTGTACTTCACAACTGACACGCTCCTTTTGTTTGGTTTGTATCCGAGGGGTCTTCTTTGGCGATTGCTTATAGAAGTGGCTTTCTGGAATTCGATTGTATTCAGGAAACACTAGACGATATGTTTTAAAAAAAAACATTATAGAACCCTGCTGAATCCACGGTTCTGCTTCTTTGCAGGGTTGCTCGTGCTTCAGTTGGTTCAGAAACTGATGAAGCTGCCATCGAAGGTTGGACGCATTGTGTCGTTGTCACATACTCACATTAGTGGTGTCCTCATCGTGGTGTCCCTGTTGTAATATTGTGTGGTAGCGCGACGTGCCTGAACATGACTTTGTGAACGTGAGGTTCGATAGTTTGAGCTGTTTCTGTAACATGTGATCCGTTTCTCTCTGCAGAATACTTCGTGCCCACCCTGCTGCTAGCTTTTCTTCGTCGTTTCATTTTTTTTAAAAAAAAATATCAACCTCAGAGCTGCAGAACTAAGAACTAACAGCACCACAAAACGCAGCTTTGTTTTCAGTGGGGAAGTACTGACCGAGCGTTATATAAACTCTTGCTTTGTCTGGTGTTCGTTTCAAATTTTGATGACATTAAGGCCCCGTTTGGTTCCCATAAGTAGGGTGACTTAAAGTGCAAAATAAGTCACATGTGAAACCAAACAGCCCTGACTTAAGTTGCATAAGTAGCTCCACCCCTACTTGAAGTGACTTATTTCCACTTTTTCCTCTCTCACCCTGTGTGGAGCCCACTGACTTATAAGTCACTGCAATCAAACAGGACCGACTTAAAATGGCGTGACTTAAAGTGGCGGGTGACTTACAAAACCAACTACATTTCTTCAAATTTTGAGGGCATAGAGGCACGAAAGCTCAAAACAGTATACTCTCTCCCCACGCCCACTGAAAGAAAACAGGGACAGGGCTCGAGAACAAGCACATAAACAAATAGAAGGTTAGCCCCGCAGGCTGTAGGAGAGACAAACCGAGCAGGAAGGACGGTCCCGATCAAAGTTCATTGAGTTGTTTACTTATATTTCCATATTTCATTTTACCAAATTTGCACTAGGAAACGGCGCAAGTTTCACACTAATGAGTCGTGATAACTCGAGCAAATGCACGGCCAAAGAATAGCAATCAGTTCACTAAACCAGGTGTCAACAGTATACTTGTATTTCGAATGAAATCATGTTCCGATACACATTCTCCAATGTTGGATTAGAGCTGTAAAATCTGGAGCCGATCATCCTAACACAAAATAAACGAACGTATCTATGAATGCATCATACTTACTTCCAGCCAAAAGGACATCAGATACACCTACTCATGGTCATGGGGAGATATCTATGGTGACAATTCATTTTATATACTGACAGTGTTCTTTACATTAAAACTGAATGTTCTCTTGTTTGTCTTTTGGGGCAACACACTGCCATAGAGCTCTGTAGGACTCAATTTCCCTTGCATCTATACCTATAGCGTGAAGATTGCGTGCATATTCCTGCAAAACAACACGAGCAAAAGAACATGTCAGCGATAATGTATTGTATTCAATACAAAATTAACATGCGCTTTCAGAAGAAGATGGCCAAAAAAATCTAAAAGGAAAAGATTATATCACTTAGATGCAAAGTGAATCTACCATAGGAAATTTGTTTTGGCCAAGACATAGTATCTAAATAATTTATGAACATAGACAAAAGGGCAGACAGCAAACCTGAATATCAAGAAATAGCTGCATACAGATCTTTTCTGTGTCGGATATGATGTTATCTGAGGCATCCGTACTAGCCCCTACCCGTCTTTGTGCACCTTGGCGCAGTCTTTGCAATGAAGACTCCGTTTTCCTTGCCTTCATATTCAAACAAGATCTAAGTAACTGGAAAATCAAAAGAAATCTTCATGAGAAGCTAGGCAACCCTTACTAACCACAGTGACAACTTCCGAGACTAAATCATAATAAATTGCAGTGATCTTGTCTGTAGATCCACGACACAGCTTAGTTTTATCATCTTCTGATAAATAGTTTACTCGCTTCCCTTCAAGAAACACCTACAGGAACAGATGAAAATCTCAGAACAAAACAGAATATAATCAAATCAACATATCAAAGTATTCTTAACATCACACTACAGGCATGCAAATCAGCAAAATGAAATGTGACAAACACAGAACATCTCAAGTCGATTTGCGAATTGAAAATCAAGGCCAACGGAAAATTTATAAAATAAGCTAAATTACTACAGGTTAACCACAAAATAAATGTCCACCATCACCCCCAGGCTAATGACAGACCTTAAGAGGCAGGGCTTAAATTGGGTTTCTTTTTCGGCTTCTGGTAACAAGCTACTATAAAACATTCAAATGCTTTAATTCAGCTTTGCTCCATAATAACGAAAAAATCATAAAATAAGAAGGGTAAAACAAGGAAGTCATTAACCTTTAGCGGATGTAAAATCCCTGATACATATGGAGAATGCCTCACTGGAAGTTTATTCGACATCCTATATGTCGCTGTTATTCCTTTCAGGTGCTTCAGGTCCTACAATCAATACAAAAATAATTGGCAGTTAAAGAACAGGAGGAACATAGATTAAAAAAGTTTATATAAGTGCAATGTTAGCCTATATGTAGGCAATATTTGATGCCTAAGTTTAGGATATGTATGGTTCCTACTTTGTTCTTGTTCTGATATGCATAGAAAGATAAAGTGACTCTTCAGTGGCAAAATAACAAGAACCCCAAACCATTTTTTATCTAGTTCAAAATAAGTGATGGATCGCAAACGACTAAGAACGCGCAGATAGTGTCTGCCACCATAAGTTGATGTTACGATCTACTCACCTCATTAGACTTCTTAACTATGACTCCAATCATGACATTCATTATGGCAGGCAACACCTCCTTTAAAGGTTCAACAGCTTGCAGTATACTTTGTTTCACAAGATTAAGCACTTCAATTGGGCATGATGCTAGTAATTGATTCACGTGTCCAATGAAGCTGCCTGATTCTGAAAGCTCGCCAATTACAGCATGTACATCGTGCAGTATCTGTAATCAATACAAAAAAAATTAATATAGAAGAAAAACTATGTCCAAGAGCTATGATGGATGTTCTATGTTCCCATTGCTCAAGATCGGGTAAGATTTTCAGAATGTAAAAGAAATTATGCTTTATAAGTCAGAAACAGATTTTTGCACAAAAGGTAAGTAACACCGACTTTGCCTCGATTCATTCAACCAAGCAAGCAAGCTGTGATACAAACAATACGGACTAAACAGCCTTTTCAGTTCATATGGGGGAGATTTAATGTACATGTCCATGCCTTACTTAAATTGCCACAAAATGAGCTACAAAGTACAAACTGCAGTTTCGCTTTTGCCAAACTAGCACCGATACACCAGAGTCTAGTAAAAGTTAGTGCAGTGAACCTCCCAGACTTCACAAGCACTTACAGCTGGAGCACTAGTTATCTGACAACTAACTTAGAAACTCCAGAAACTTCAGGTGAAGTAAACTAAACAAAAAAGCACATAATGTTGCTGATAAATAGAATATAATAGCCAAAATTTCAGATATAAGCAGCTAGGTTCGAGGTACAGGACGGAAAATCACTAGATCCTAATAGCAGTAGCAGAAATGGCAGATTAGAGCTCAAATATTATTGTATTTGTGACTTACATAAATGAAATCGTCTATAGGTATAGACAGTGCCCATTCAGCATCTGCAGGCGAATTTGGACTCCCATCAGAAGCTTTACGTGCAGATAGACCAGATGACAGCCATGTTGTGTACCTTTTTATGGTACAGGAACATACACTAGAGATAAGCACTTACTATATTATGGAAACAAAATGAAAAAGTTATCTCTAGCAGTAGTTATACCTCGAAATAAGCTGCAATGACAGACGAAGGAATTTATCACAGTGAGAGAAAACAAGAACCTCATCACTCCAACAGGCCTGCAGACTTTCTAAGAGCTTAATACTTTGCTTCAAGAGTAATGGATTCCCTTGAGCCTCATTCATTCCAGCGGGACTAATTGTGTTTGTGAGAGTAGAATCAAGGCCACCCGCAATTTCCTGAAATCTTGTGTAAGTAAACAGGTAGCAATCAAGTTAGAAACAATGTTCTGATTTCTTGAGAACGCCTAACAGAATAGGTATACAAGTTGTATGCTTACCGTAATGAAAAGTAGACACCAACATTCCATTGCCGCATGAAATCGGTGTAAGCAGGCTCAGAGCGGAACTTTGTTACAGCAGACTTGGATTGGCAGTAACCTGCAGAAAGATAGATCAGGAATGATTATGAATATCCACACCCACCTTCGAAAGCGTTGATATATATGACTGAATGAACAAGACAAACAATTGTTGCCAACATTATTGGCAGAATCTAGTACCCAGAATACATCGAGGTGCTCGAGATAACAACCCCACCTCATATCACTCCGTTATTATCAAAATATGATGGCCATTCCATTCATATTAGCAGATAAGCACATACAGCAGCATACTTTGGAAACAAGCAAGAAGAACACAAGAATACCTTCCAGAAAATCAAGAAATCTCAAGCTCGCTTTATAGTTCTTCAGGAATTCTCTAGGTTTTCCAGGAGAAAAGGCCCCAGGCTTGCCTTTCTGTATTGCAGAAAGGACTTCTTTGAGTATTGAATTACCCAGAAAATCAAAAACATGCAATCCAGAATTTTCTGCAGCAAAGGAAAATCAAGGAACCTTAGATGATGCATAAAGATATGTCTATATGCTGCATGCATGCTCCACTTCATGAAAGTAACAGTAGAACCTATAGTTACCTGATGAAGATATTTCCAATATAAATTTACAATCTTTTTCTACGCATTGTTTTATCTGCTCATAATCATCTTCCAGCCCATCAGAAGATGCACCAGCAACGGCTTTTGCATAATTTTGAGGGACTATTTTCTGAATCAACGGGGAGACCACTGTTGTACGGAAAAGCTCTTCAGCGGATGATGTATTGTCGATAGCAGCATAAGCGCGCAAACAGTTGTAAATAACTTTCGCATCACGGTGTTCCAGACCATCCACAAAGCAACGTTCCAAGCTACCATCAAGCAATTTTGTAGCACTCTGGGCCCTTTTCTCCATGTTCACAATAAAAGGGAGGTTCTGTACTGCCATAATGTAACGCAATAAGAATCATAAACATAAGTTGCAATTAAATGTGTGTATATATAATGCACCAGTTAGCAACAAAAATCAAAATAAACAGCTGTGAATACAAGATGGTAGGAGCTCAACACAAGATTATCAAACAATAGTCGACAAAAAGAGAGAGAGAACTATAAAAAATTCTGATACAGGGCTGGCCAATTTTTTTCCTTGCATTATTAATCCAGATATAATTTCACATTCTATTCTATGGTTTGGTTAGTTGTGAATTGAGTGATGAAAATATAAAATCAAACATATGTTATGAAATAGCCATATTCATTTTCTGTTGACCACCTTTCTCCATAAAGCTTTTTTTGTCAGTATTTTCAGGTCAAAAGATCCTAAGGATGAGCTATATATACCGAGACAAACCTGTGCGTGGCTGATGTAGAATTTAAGCCGGTTCATCTCACTGGCTATTCTTTCTAGGAGGATGCTTTGAGTTTCTCTGACACCTGTTCCTGCCTCCGCATTTGGTGTGTCAGTAGAAGGAACCTCAGCATTCGATGAATCAGATGGTGCAGACGGTAGTTCCTTGATCAATTTCTCAACCTGGATAGGCAAATAAAATATTAGGAACGGTAACATGATATGGAGAACCTAGGAGTAGATATGATAAGATCGCAACGGAAAACAAATCAGATGCTTGTATTGGCGATAGCCTTGAATTGGGCTATATCAGTTGAGCTAAGTAACGTCATGAACAGGAAAACATTTGTTGGAATTATCATAGGCGAAATAAATCTAAGCTCAGAGTAAAATCAGTATTGAACAGCATACACATAGGTTACAGGTTTTACCCCAACAATGCAAGTAGTTTCCTAGTCTATCTAGAGTAATAACTAAGGTAATATGACACCAAATTGTCGTGATCATTCAGTAGAACCCGGAACATTTCAAATTGGAACTTAAAACAGACCTTGTACTTATTATATCTATACAGTTCAGATCTGCGAAATGCCTGGAAAAAACAAAAGTAGTGGCGAATACAGGAACGAAACGAGCAGCATTTTGAGGCAGCGGACCTTGGAGACGACGTGGGAGGTGTCGAGCAGGAGCTCGAGGAGCTCTCGCGCGGCGGTGGCCGCGGCGCGCTGGTCGAGCCCGGCCCGTAGCGCGGCGAGCGCGGCGGACGCCCCCGCGCGGAAGCCGGCGACCTTGTCCCTGAGGTCGGCGAGCGGCGCCCTCATCCTGGCGGCGGCGGCGTCGACGCCCTTGAGGCGCGCGCTGAGGCCGACGAAGTCGGCGTAGTCGCGGTTGATGAGGCCGACGAGCTCGGCGCGGAGCGCGGCGAGGTGGGAGCGGAGCTCGGCGGCGAGGCTCTCGAGCGGGACGTAGGAGCGGAGCTCGGCGACGTAGGCGTCCGGGTCGAAGTCCGGGCGGAGGAAGGAGTCGGGCTTGAACCAGGGCGGGTGCGCCTCGATGGGCTCCCCGAAGAGGTCGGTCGCCGGGGGCGGGGCCGGGGCCGGCGGCGGGTGCGAAGCCGCGGGCGCCACGGCGAGATCCGCCATGGCTGAGGGGGGACTAGGGGGGGGTGTGGGATGGATCTGCGGCTGCTCCTGGTGAGGAGGAGATCTAGCAGGAAGAGAGTGTGTGCGAGGGAAGGAAGAAACCAAGGGGGGGGGTAGCGTTAACGGACTCGACGGTGGTTTGACGACTTTTCGGGTGGGCACTGGCAGTGGGCTCGCGCGCCTAGCCGTTCCTTCGTTGTTGGATGCCTGATGGGCTTTCTTAGCCCATACTTTTGCGGGCTTGTATGTAGGTTTGGCCCACCAGCGTACGTAATTTTGTGACCTACGTATTCCTTCCTTTCTTTTTTTTTTCTGTCTCAGTAGAATCTACTGAGCTGTTCCCTCGAAGGTCTAAAAAAAATACACACAATACTCTTCCTTGACAATCAAGGAACGGCGTGATTTATACACAGAGAGAAGGGAGAAGGAGATGGACACTAATTCTTGAGTTTTTCTCGCAACAAAATGCTTTTCCAACACCGTGTCCGTTTGACTCGTGGCTGGTGCTGATTTGTTCCGAGAGAAAAGCACTGCAGCCTGGTGGCTGATAAAGCCAAGCGAACAGGGTGCAAGTCGCCCTTATTTACCTTGTGGGGCACCGTTGGTAAACACTTCGTTTGCTTGGCTTTTTAACTACATTTTTCTCGCACAAATCAAACCATCAGCCAGCTATCAGTAGTCAACCGAACAAGGCCGACAAACTCCCTCGAGAACCGCCGGAACAAGATGAAGCATCCACTCGATGGCTGCACGCCATGGGCCCCGTAAGTGTTGGACAAACGAGCCCAGCACAACGTACAGGCAACAACAGAGTGTGCGTGCGTGTTGTGGGTGTCTGCGTTGTACCGTGTCAATTAAAAAAACAGGTTCTCTGTTTCGTTGCTTGGCTTGCACAGCGTCTATGTCGGCTCGTGTGTCCTTTGTTTGCACTCCATGTGCATGCTTTGTGTACTCAGTGAAAATCATTTATTTTGGTAATTGAATATATTTTTTTGAGGGGACTACAGCAGGCAAGGAGGCAGCCTGAGCTTTATATTGCATAAACAAAGTTGGTGTTTACAGAATTCTAAGGTGCGAGACATCTCGTCCCCCGCGTCACTCCTCTTGTGGTGATTTGGGCGGATAAGAGGCCCCCGCGCCGCCGCCCTCTCGTGCGTCGCCGCTCCTCCTCGCCGCCGGATGCCCGTGTGGCCGCAAGGAATGCGGCGGCGAGGCCTCACCTCCCTCCTCCTCTCCTTTTCCCCCCTCGCGACTCACTTTGGCGGCGGTGGCGGACTTCGGCCGACCACGCCCTGATCCGTCCTTGGGGTGGTCGGATCCGCACCCTAGGGGCCAGGATCTGCTCCCTGAGGCCTCGACGGGTAGGCGTCCGTTCGGTGGTGGCGACGGCGGCGGTGGGGCCCGGCTTGTGGCCTAGCTGGCTGCAGAACGGCGATCCACAGCCTGTGCCGCATCCACGGTGGCGCTCGCGGCCGACGCACGGGCCGGCTTGGCGTCCACGGCGGCGATGGGCGCCTCCCGGCCGGCCGCGACCGGATCCGCCCATGGGGTGGCCGGTTCGGGGGCTCGCTCGCGACGGCGGATTCGACTTGGATGGTGTTGGCGGCGGCGTGGTGGCGCGGATGGCGGCGGCTTGTTTGGGTGGGTGCTTGCCACGTCGTCGTGGCGTGGCGGGCGGCGGGCGGACGACGGTGCACTAGGGATGCCTCAGTGGTGTTTCTCGTTGTGTTGGGTCGTCTTCTCAGGCAGCGTTGTTTCGCGCTTCGGGGATGAAGCGGGGGAAACCCTTGCTTTCTCGGGACAATTTCAATGGCGCCCCCGGCGTCATACCCTTCCCGGAGGTGACGTTGAGCTTCCTCGACAGGAGACTGCTACTTGAGGTCCTCCGGCTTGTGCTTCGCGTTGTGCCGGGTGGGAGTGCTTCTTCTTTCGTTTTTGTGGGGAAAAGAAAAAATAGTAGGTAGTAGTTTCTCCTTTGAGCGGGGGAGAAGGAGAAGAGAGGTCTTGATTCTTGGTTGTGTATGGTGGCTCGTGTCGACAGCGGAACGAAGTTGTAGAGACCCGGGTCGACGTTCCAATCCGACTGGACCGGTCCTTTGAAGTTGTTTGAGTTGATCGTGCCGATATTCCAATCCGACCGATGAGTTGTTGAGTTGAGCGGTGCGTGTTGAGGTCCCAATCCAACCCACCGAAGTGCCTAGTTGTATGGTCTGCGGACCGGAGTCGTTCGGGGTTCTGTGCTCCACTAGTTGTGCGGTCAGGCCCTGTTTTCCTTATAAACTGGGTCAACTCTCTTCTTCTAATAAAAATTCGGGAAAGCATAAGCTTCCACCGTCCATAAAATAAAGTTGGTGTTTACATAAGATTTGCGAGAGGGGGTATTACACAAGGCTGGTAATTGGATGTACTAGTTGTAGGGATGAAAGCAGATCAGATCGGATCGGATAATGCCTTCTCCACATCCACATCTACAATTTTTTGTCGGATGTGGAGCGAAGCGGATATTAAACGGATGCGGTTATGGATGTGTTCGGATGTCGGATATGGTGCAGAGTCGGAGCGGAGTCGGAGCGGATGCGGATTAATATAGTCGGATAATACATGCTTATATTCAGTTTCAAATGGTGATCAATATTTTTTAAGCAAGGCCGTAAAATAGCAACATAATATGAAAAATATTCTTTATGGTTCGACATAATGAAAGTAATCTTCATAGTCCAGAATGACACTTCACACTCCAACCTCGAATAAAATTATCATGGGTTCTCAACTTATACTTAAGAGTGTACCAAGCACGTCAAACGAAATAACTAAATACGGATGTTGAAAGCTCCTTTTATTCTGCGCCCTTGTCCCCCATTATTTCCATCACTTCGATAGTTTCATCGTCTCCTGCATGTGCATTGTGCGCACGCTATATAAACTAAAATTTTGTGGGCTAAAATTGGCATAGGTAAAAGTCTAAAAGGTCATAATATATGGGTTCTATGGGCTGGCATAGTAGTCGGATGTCCTATTATAAACTTCGGATTATATTTTGTTATTAGTGGAATGGTGCTCGTCAGTAGAACGAAATAGATCCTCTCCCACATGATCCCAACCTATACGTCCCGCTTAAACAACACAATCTTTCTTTAACGGCCAAAAAAAAAGTATATATAACGCAGCTGGCGGTGCCTAAGTTGAGGAGAAGCACATGACGCCGCCATCCGTCGTACTTTTTTTTTTCCGCTTGAGACCTCGTTCGTTTCCACGGGATCAATTCCGATCGGAATGGATAAATACGACAAGAAAATCATGATGGTTACTATAAGAGATCCGGATTTATTCCGGGTCGAAAATTAATTTGCTCATGATGGGTACACCAAAAGGCTCGGAATCAATCCACTAGTCAAGAGGTGCGGAACCAATCCGGCTCTACGGTCTCTTGTTCTACTTATCATGCAACTTTGTTCGTTTGGGCCGGTGGTGATGGCCGATGCCGATTTGTTCCGAGAGAAAAGTCTTGTTGGCCGATTACTTGTGACCGATTTGTTCCGAGAGAAAAGTATCTTCTTGGCCGGTGGCCGATAAGCCAAGCGAACAGAGCCGATGGTTGGTAAATTAATTTTTGATCCGGAATAAATCCGAGTCTATATCATAATTTTCTTCATACATTTATTATTCCGGCCGGATTGAATCCCACGGAAGCGAACAAGCCATAAACCATACTCCCTCCGTCTCAAATTACTTTTTATTTTGGGTTTCCTAGTGCAGTCATTCTGTTATGTATCCGGAAACAAATCATATATACTCCCTCCACCCCCTCGTACCTTTTTCCTGAATCATACGACATTCGTCTCACATTACTCGTCATTTTGTCTTTTTTTCCTTAGATGCAATATTTCTGTAGGCACACACATGTTTTTTTTTGCGAAGTACAAAATACAACAGAGACATTCACAATCCCTATGAATACACGCACGCAAACCCCTACCCCCTAGGAGCATCTTCGAAGACCGTGCCGGCAAATCCTCAAGATTGACGAAGCCACCACACACAGGCGCCTCGCTGCCGACGGGAACGTCGCCTACCACCGAAAGCACAAACGCCGTTAAAATCCTGAGAAATTCGCTCCCACGGGGAGTCGAACCCAGGTCCTGAGGTGCTACCGGGGCTCTTGTAACCACTAGGCTCGGTGGATATAATAATATGCAGAAGAGCCAAAACGACAGGTAATTCGTGACGGATAGAGGGTAAATCATTTGATTTTTCTAAGTACATAATGTTTGTTTGGTGTTTTTTTATATATATAGTAGTTTTTTTCCCCTGATGAGGGGTTTTGGGAGCAAAAGCGAAACAAATAAAACGATGGGCCGTTAGTTGTGGCGTCGGTGGGGCAAGTATATATAAAGAAATTTGCAAAACGCGGCGGCTGGGCCTGGGCGAGAATCAGAGACCCCGTACTACGTGTCCGGCTGCTGCAGGACCGACAGTATAGCTAGCTACGACTAGCTAGGCCATATGCCAACTCCAACTGTACTGTACGTCCAAAGCAGCTTCCTTTTTCTTCCGGTACAACCAACCCATATATCCTAGGAGCAGAGACTAGAGAGCAGCAGCTCCTACAGCTGGTATGGTATGGGCATCAGCCAGCTGACCGCCGAAAATATAAAGGATCAGGCCTCATTTTGCATCAGTTACGATCAAGTTGCTGGTCCAGTCCAGCGCCAAATTGCTCGCTTCGCTTATCATCCACCAAACGTCCAGCCGATTTTTTCTCTCGGAAACTAACCCAATGGCCCACCACCAGAATCCAACAAATGAATGATTTTCTCTCGTAACAAACCAAGACTAAATATCAATACAAATCCACCACCACCAACCGAACAGGCTGGTGACGATGTGAATTTTATTTTCTACGACTACTGGTATTCATCATTGTAAGCCTCATATATATGAGAGCTGAGAGTGCGTGCATATGATCTGGGACGACACGCCAACTAATTTGTTGAAAAGGTGCGTGCAGTGGTGTGGTATGGCGATTACTGGCGAGGTATGGCAATGTAGGTGCTAGAGCCGGAAGCCACTGGCGAGGTGTATATATGCAGTAGGTGCTCGCCGGCCGGTAGTGTGTAGGGCCATGTGCAAACAGCTACGACATGAATGAATACATATATACATGAGAACGAATATGAGATGCGCCTCCGACCCCTTATTAGTATAGCGGAGTAATACTGTTGTATACAAATTAAAGGACCTGGCTAGTCCCTGTCGATCTCCATGATGAATCGGCGTTTGTACTGTGTCGCGTCACCCATCCGTTCCGTCCATCCCTGTTGCTCTTGCTCTCCAATAATGACCGCCGTCGCTAGCTTTAATTAATTAATTAATTAATTAATTAATTAATTAATTAATTAATTAATTAATTAATTAATTTTATCAGGAAGGTTCCAACCAAACCCAAGCAAAAAAAAGCTGCTAAAGCCAACGAACACAGGGCTGTTGTTGTTGCAGCAAGTCAAAGCCTCTGCGCGCAGTAGATGCATGCATGCATGCATGCATGCATGAGGCCTCCTGACTCCCATTAATTGGCTGGCCCCCCACGAACATTCTCTCCCGTGCATACTGCCAATTTCGATGGCTACGAACGAAATCCGGCCGGTTGCAGAAGATGCATTCCGGTCGCAGTGCAGCTAGCGTGATTTGCGGTGCGGACTATAATCCGGCTCGTTCGTCACGTCACGCAGTTTACTAGCTACGTAGTCAACAGGTACATGTCGATCGTGGGCTCGTGGCCACGAACCCAAGCAACGGCCACGGCGGCGCCGGCCGGCCGGCGGGCAGGCGGCTGTATGCATGCATGCGCCTAATCAATCAATCGAGGTTTGGCAGAAGCGTTTGGAGCTGCTTAATACCGCAGTCCGGCCAATTAAGGAATGTGTATGCACGCACGCACGCGAAAGGCGTGGTTAGGCGGCGGTTGACCGCAGGCAAATTAGTACTACTACAGTACTCCGTAGCAGCTGCGATGTGCCTGTCGTCGGTGGTCGTGGGCAGCACAGCAGTGCCAAGCTTTCTTTCTCCTGAGATTTGGCCACTGACGACAGTGACCGGGGCGGGGGATACTGCTGCTGCTGCTGCTGCTGCTGCGGCAGTGGTGCCCACGTACGTACACATGATGAGTAGTGGAGTGGTATCTGCTATTCTGCTGCGATCCGATCGCTGTTTCAGAGCAGAGAAGCTGCTACTGGGCCGGCTCGGCTCCTTTGAACTTGTTGCTTTTGCCTTTTCTATCAGGAGTCACGGAGACGCTACGTACATGCACAGTCCATGGTAACGGGGTTCTACAACTGTCGCAGGAGGACGAAACAGAGGAATGGCGTCG
The DNA here is from genome assembly GCA_947561735.1 of Cenchrus americanus. Taxonomy (NCBI): domain Eukaryota; kingdom Viridiplantae; phylum Streptophyta; class Magnoliopsida; order Poales; family Poaceae; genus Cenchrus; species Cenchrus americanus. The sequence goes on along the minus strand of OX387240.1, from coordinate 732,740 downwards.
TTCGTCATCAGGTCCGTGCACCGACGATGAGAACACCGTCAGAGGTCAGAGATGCTGGCTGGATTTGTGCAGTCATGGCCTGTTTGGGAGGGTGTACCAGGACGGCCCCCGGTCCGCCATGGCCAGGCATGGTCGGTAGAGTCGGGTTCAAACGCATGCGGTCCTCGTGTTTGGCAACTTGCCCGGAGCTCGGCTCCATAGAGATCGTGTTTGGCTTGCTTGTACGGATCGTGTTTGGTTCGGTGGGTCCCGTATGGCATACATGCCTTCATCTTCATCCTCATCCCCACACGCCCGGATCCCGGCCCGACCACGAGCTTCTCCCCCGCCGCCCTCCTCCGATCCTCCCCGCCGCCACTCCACCCGCGTGCCGGGCGGCGACCTTCGGCCGCCCACGGGCGCGAGCTCCGTCGGCCACCCGTCGCGAGCGCTCCCGCGGCGGCGGTCACCCGCCGCGAGCGCTCCGTCGGGGAGGAGGCGGAGGCGCGGCGGGGAGGAGGAGGCGGAGGCGCGGCGGCGGGGGAGGCCCGGCGCGACGCGGCACGCCCTCGCGAGCGCGCTCGACGCGGATCCCCGACCCGAGGAACCCCGCGGGGGACCGGTGGAGGCGCGGTGGAGGCGCGGCGGGGGAGGGGGTGAGGAAGGGGCAAAGGGAAAAGCGAAGGCCAGGAGAGCCCGCGAGCGCTCCACTCAGCCAGGCCAAGATGCTACGCCATTTTTTGGCGTACCGGTGGAGCCAGGCCGTGGGCTGCTTTGAGCAGCGTGCGAACCGGGCTGAGGGGGCTAAAAATGATGCCAAACACAAATTTGAGCCCATGAGGGTGCAGCCGAGCCCTAGAGCCACCCTTCCAAACGCACCCTCAGTCACCGTCTGCATGCATCCCGGGGTTGGCGGCCGGACGCGGGAAGGGATGACCTTCCCTTATTTCTCCGCAGGGTGGGACCCCCGGCTTTGTTTACGCCACGATCGAACGGCGAAAATTGCACATGCTTTCTTTTGCACCGGCGGCTAGTAGCTGATTACTAGTATAATAATACTCCTACTATATTGGTCGACGCGGCGAAGAAAGGAAGCCGCCCTAGGTCCGGTCCGGTCCGGTCCGGTCCGGTCCAGCGCAGCGCGCGGCACACAGCAACAAACTCAGCACAACTGTTTGTGCGCTGCGCTGGTTGGTTACCCGCACGCGCACGCAAGCATAGCTAGCCGTGGTTGGGGTTGGTGGCCGCCCCGTTCCCCCCCCGCGCGAGCCGTGATGGATCCGATACGGCAACGAACTGCAGCGGCGGCGGCGGCCAGCCGAGCAGACGAAAGCACGTCGGCGCGACGCGATGGCACCGCCGCCGCCAGCGACCATCGTCGACCAGGCAGCCTAAGATCCACCACCGCAACCCAAAAGCGAACACACGGTCGGTCGCCTGATGAGTGAGAGCCCGTCCGTTTCGGCTGATCTCGGGCACGGCTTACCTTGGCTTATTCCTCCCTCTCGCACAACAACGCTATTTATTAATCCGCCAGCCGAGCGCTGTCGAATCAGCCAGCCGAACGAGCAGGGCTCCGAGTTTCCGCCACGGTGAATTTCGAAATTGTCACGGCCGTTACAGCCGGCCGAGCGAGCGCGGAAGCACGTCGCCGGTGCGGGGGACGACGGGACGGACGCTGTGGCACCGCCACCAACGACCAGGCGCAGGCGCAGGCACACGCGCGCGCACACGAGGCCAACAAACAAAACGCGCAGCGGAGCCCACCCAATGTGCCAAATCCCCCCGTCGTCCCCGTGCAGTAGTAGTAGTAATCACTAATCAGTGGGGGTGATAACGTGTCCCGTCGCCGCTAATCAAAAAAGAAAAAAATCTCTCTCTCTCTCCCTCTCTCGCCGCCGCGCCGCGCCGCGCCGTGACAGTTGTCTCCGCTTTGATTAATTTTTATTAATCCGCTCCCTTCCGTTTCGATTGATGATGATCTGGACCGTCTCCTTCCTTTCTTCTGCCCCCCCCCCCCCGCTCTGCTCTGCTCTCTTAAAAGGCCCCTCTCGCGCGCGCGCTGCTCTCGCAATCCCTCCTCCTCCTCCTCCCATCAGCTCTGCACGGGGCTGTCGGCAAGCAGCCAAGCACCCGCACCACCCACCAACGAGGGGGCCACGACCAGAACCAGGCCGGGCCGTGATGAAGGGCGGCGACGTGAGCAGCAGCATCAGCCCGCTGGTCTCCTTCGTCCTCGGCGCCGCCATGGCCACCGTCTGCGTCCTCTTCTTCATGTCCGCAAGCCCCACGCGCCGCCTCGCCGACATCTCCGCCTTCTCCGCCGGCAACTCGACCACCACGGGCGACGACAACCTCCGCCTCGCGTCCGACGGCAACGGCGACGGAAACGGCGGGGCGGCGGCCGCCGCCGACGTCGCCGCCGCCGTCACCACAACACCCGCGCCGGCGCCGGCGCCCGTCGAGGTACTAGGCACTGCGCCTTCCGGCCGTCTGGCTCTCTCTCTCTCTCTCTCTGCATATTTGATCTGATCCCCCCCCCCCTCCCCCTCTCCTGAGTCATGGCGACCCCTGAATATTTTTCCCGGCCGATCGTCGTCAGAGAACGAACGTAAGTCGTCCACAAATCACTACGTTCGAATTTCTGGGGGGGTTTGTTTCCCCTTGGCCTTCGAATCGAGCAGTAGTAAGCAGCAGCAGACGGATTCGAATTGAATTGAATAATATATTTCCGGCGGCACCATGCATGCTATTCCTTTCCCCCCCCTACTGCATACTACTCGTAGTACTAGTCTACTCACTACTACTCGTGTATTCATTTGTTTTTTTCTTCAAAAAATAGTAAGAGATGCCCAATTTGTGTGCTTTTCAATCAGCGACGAATTGAATTGAATTGAATTGAATAATATATACCACACCAGGAGGAGGAGGAGGAGAAGACGGGAGAGGAAGAGAAGGAACCCAATCCCCCCTTTTGTTTGAACAAGTTACGTCGCCTGACGGCGACCGGGTAACAAAAGCTGCTAGATAGCGTCGTCTAATATTTTAGTTTGTTTATTTACTTGGCACCCAAAAGCCCGCCTGCAGAAGACCAGCTCACGCCTCTAGGCTAATCCTAACCCCCCGCTTTCGTCGCCTCGGTTGGACGACGACCTCGACACGCACGCACCTCTCTTTTCTTTCTTTCCCTCTCTCTCTCTCTCTCTGTCAAGAGCGCGTGTTTCTTTTTTTTTTGATTTGTGGGCGGTGGCAACCACTTTCCCGTCTCCCCATGAACCGCCCGCCAGTCACGACTGCTGTTTGTGTTTTACAAATGTCGGTCAGAGGATCATGGTTTGTTTTGTTGCCTTCTCCACTCCGCATGTTGTTGTTTCCTCCGTCCAGGGACACAGAGGGAGGGAGGGAGAGAGAGAGGGGGGGGGGGGGGGGGGGGGCTAATGACTCATCACATGATCGATCGATCGATCGATCGATCGATCGAGTGGCTGTTGCTAATCCCGGAGGCTTGGCTTCCTTCCTCGCAGCCAACATTTGTCCTCCACCTCTCCGGCCCCTGTGTCGGCACGCACTTGCACCCGCCACGTCTGCACGTGTGGGCCCACGTGGCCGGCCTTGGGAAACCGCCGGCCGAGGGACGGCCGACGATCCCCCCCACGCCGCTCTGCCTCTGCCTGCCCATGCATCCATCTTCACGTACGACACTCTCCATCCATGACGCAGAGGCATCGCATCATGGGACGCGTTTCGTTTCGGACCGAGCGACGCGCACCAAATGCAAACATTATCCTTTGTACATGGAGCACATGAGTTGAGCAGCGCAAAGTACAAGCAGCGGGGGGGGGGGGGGGGGGGGGGGCGGGGGCGGAATTGCGAGCTGCTCATCATCATGCATGGGCGGCACTGATTACTTTCCTCGATCGGGCCTTCCTTCACTTCAACCACCGTATGCGTACCAGACCCAACTACCGTATCCATACATACATGGCAAGCGGCCAGCGGAGACGCACCTACTACTAATGCCGTTAGCCTGTGTATTACCGTGATCGTGCCCAACAGTGCGGCCCATAGCACCCAACCACCATTCCTGCACTTCCATTTCGGCCACCTGCCGCCGCCGCCTTGGCTTTATTCATTCACCTCACCTGTCAGGTCACATGCCCAACGCCCCCCCCAATCAGTTACTGCAGGTTATTATCACCATGTGTGTTTATCTAAGATACTACTAGTAATGATTATAGCAATTTCTGTTAACGAAACAATTCATATCGGCACCTAATTAACGATAGCAAATTTTTTTTCATTAATGAAAGTATGAAACGATATAGCAATGTGAATAACAAATCAAACAACCTACATGTACTATGCACAGGCTCCGTCGCCGTGGGGCGACCTGGAGGAGGTGCTGCGCCGCGCGGCGACCAAGGACCGGACGGTGATCATGACGCAGATCAACGCGGCGTGGACGCGCCCGGGCTCCCTCCTCGACCTCTTCTTCGAGAGCTTCCGCAACGGCGAGGGGGGAGTCGCCCGCCTGCTCGACCACCTCGTCATCGTCACCATGGACCCCGCCGCCTACGACGGCTGCGGGGCCGTGCACCGCCACTGCTACTTCCTCCGCACCTCCAACGGCGTCGACTACCGCTCCGAGAAGATGTTCATGAGCAAGGACTACCTCGAGATGATGTGGGGGCGCAACAGGTTCCAGCAGACCGTGCTCGAGCTCGGATACAACTTCCTGTTCACGGTCAGTATCACTAGCGTGTTATGCTTGCTTTGCTGTGTTTTTTTCCCTCTCTCTCTCTCTCTCTCTCTCTCTCTCTCTCTCTCTCTCTTCCTTTTTGAAGTTCAGATTCAGATCAATCATCACCATGGAGTATCTTTAGTCGTTGGAAGATCAGTTGGCTTCACGCACAATACCGGCGGCCGGGCGTCACAAACGGACGGACGAACCGCGGGTCCTGATGATTTGCTTAGTTAGGTGGTTGGTGATCGAACAATCCCCACTAGTCCAGACCATTGGCGCTGCCGGCCTGCTGATTGGGGTACGGTAGGAGGCGGGGCCTGTTTGTGAGAGTGAGCGAGCCGCGGCTGCACCTGCACCGTTGCGTTGAGAGCTTGGACTTTGGGAAAATGTCTCTTTTCGGTCGGTGCAGCATGATTGCTGTTCTTGCTGTTGACAGGCGGCGCCATCGGCTACGCATCATATATAGCTGCTAGCTAGTAGTCAGTCATGTGGGGCGTTGGAAGAAGCTTCGGATTGTCCATCAGGTCGGACGATTCTGCGTCGAGCCAGCGACTGTTGCAACTTGCATTGCGTGGGGCGCCTCAAAGATTCCAAGACTGCAACTAGTAGGCGATCGATTGGTGACAGATACGGCGGGCGCGCGGTGCTGTAACTTTCTTCTGAACGGCCCGCGCTCGACGGCGATCGCACTGGTGGTGGCGCCGCGCGCGGGGACCCGCCGTGACAACTCATCCGTTCTCGTCGCCGATCAGCTGGCCTGGCTGACGACGCGACGACAGTGATCCTATCGTTGCCGACGATGCACTGATTACATAAATATATAGTATTTGCTTTATTTACCGATGAAGAAAAATAAGAAGAAATCAAAGGAACACTAGCTGAAGATTGCTGGTTGCTGGTTGCAGGACGTGGACGTGATGTGGTTCCGCGACCCGTTCCGCCACATCTCGATGGCGGCGGACATCGCCATCTCGAGCGACGTGTACATGGGCGACCCCTACAGCCTGCGCAACTTCCCCAACGGCGGCTTCCTCTTCGTGCGGTCGTCGGCCAAGACCGTCGACTTCTACCGGGCGTGGCAGCAGGGGCGGTGGCGCTTCCTCGGGAAGCACGAGCAGGACGTGTTCAACCTCATCAAGCACGAGCAGTCGGCGAGGCTCGACCTCGCCATCCAGTTCCTCGACACCACCTACATCAGCGGCTTCTGCCAGCTCAGCAAGGACCTCAACAAGATCTGCACCCTCCACGCCAACTGCTGCGTCGGCCTCGGCGCCAAGATGCACGACCTCCGGGGGGTCCTCGACGTCTGGAGGAACTACACCGCCGGCACGCCCGAGGAGCGCCGCGCGGGGAGGTTCCAGTGGAAGCTCCCGGGCATCTGCATCCACTGATCGCCGACTCGATCGCCGGGTGGTAGCTAGCGCTTTACTTCCGCTAGGTCCGTCCGTCCGGTCGATGATGATCCCAGCATATTCATATATTCTTTCTTCGATGGAGATCGGTCAGCGGCACATTCGACCAGGTAGCTGCTCCATCGACCACACACACAGCTTCTTCTCTTGGCCATTCTTTCTCTCTGCTAGCTGCTGCTTCCTGCCGCGAAGAGAGTTCAGGAGAGGTAGATTTCATTCTTTTTGATTCTGTGATGATGAAAGGTACTAGGTAGTAGGATCGACAACGGTTAAGTTATACTGCTGCTCCTTATATATGCACGTATGTATCTATGTACACACAGCACAGCTTATCTAAATATATAAATGTATTATACATGTATATATCCTTGCTCTCCGCACCTTTGTGAACTTTATTTAAAATGAGATGGATGCAGCAGCGCCCGCCCGCCTGTTTGTTGCGATCAAATTTGCAATGCAGCTTGGTTGGCATGGGCCTCGAGAGAACATGGGCCTCATCTGGGCCCTGCTTGCTGCTGCTGGGTCGACGACGAACGAATTGCAAAGTTCGGCCGAAGTAACAAAGTGGATGGTGGGCCTAATATGCTTCTATAGGCCTTTAAAAAAAAAATAGGGGAAAAAAAAAAAAACAACCTCTTTCTAACAAACAAAAAAAAAAAACAACCAAAAAAAAAAAAAAAAAAAAAAAAAAAAAAAAAAAAACAACAACAGAAACAAAATAAAAAAAAAAAAAAAAAAAAAAAAATAAAAAAACAAACAACATACAGATAGAGAAAAAAAAATTCCTGTGAGCCTAAAAAGGGCCGCACCAGTATGTTTCGGTGGAATTCCTACGTTGCTGGACGCAGCCCGCCGAGCAAGGACAAAAGCGAGACTTGGACACGCACGCACGCAACTGTGGTGGCGAAATTGAGCGCGCAAAGTCACTTGCTTGCCCGCCTGTTTGACGGTACTGTACACGCACCGAGGAGCGCTGATGATTGAGCCAGCAAAGCATGCATGTGCAAGAGCTAGCGATTTGCGACCTACTAACCAGATGTTGATGCAAATACAAATACTGTCAGTTTCTATAGTAACAAAATGGACTCGTGTGCATGATTGTTGGATGGCTCGCTGGACTACGGTGGCAGCTATCTCCAGAGAAATTAATGGTTTATCACTTGATGATGATTCAGCAGCTACTCCGTGTGATACACGAATGGAAAGTCTGTCCATATATATATATATATATATATATATATATATATATATATATATATATATATATATATATATATATATATATATATATATATATATATATATATATGTGAAGTGTGACGACGACACGGGACGTGTGGTCCCAAGAGCAACTTTAAGCAGCCCCCTTTCCCATCCCCAATAAAAAAAAAAATGATATAGGAGATCGAATCTTAAAAAAACCTCTCCAAAGCCTCTCTCCCCGTCCTCTTCACTCTTTTTCTCCAATGGACTAAAACTCCCTCTCCATCCCCTTTATAAAGGGAACCTCTCCTCCACCCCCTACCCACTCGATTCCCCCTCCCCGCCTCCACACCGCGACGGATGCAAGATTTGGGGGAGGGGAGGAGAAGATGATGTGGCATTGTGGGACCCACGAGTTGGGAAGGAAAATAGGGAAGCTATTGAGCAGTTGTGTTTTAGGGATGAAAATATTTTTACTCCACCCCTAATAACTTCATATAGGGGATGAAATTTACTCCATGTCTTTGGAGTTGCTCTCAACATGTTAGGCAAGTATACGTAACTACCTGCTCGATCGATCCATCCATCCGGCTCCCATCAGATCAACGGCGGTGGTGCTGCAGAAGAAGAATATTCTCCAAACTCAACAACAGTGCACGTGTACTGGATCTGTTGGTCGAGTTTCATTGATGGAGCAGCCAAAGTACTAGTATTACAGTGGCACGCGCACTGATTGGTATGTGCCAGCTGAACCTTCTCTTCTATCTTGCTTGTATAAACTAGTACATGCTGGTGGGGACTCTGCAGTAGTAGCCGCAGCAGCAGCAGCTAATTGGCATGCCGCCACGTAGCGCCCCCTGTCCACGCCAGTAGTTGACAGTAGTTGAGCAGATCTGCAAATGAACAATACAGAACCAAGACTCCAACACAATCTCCTTCAATGGATGGATGCTGGTTGGTTTTTGCAGCAGAAAAAAAGAAGAATTAGCTAGGGACAACTAAAACAAGCTTGTGAAAGTATCTCTAGTCAGTTGGTTAGAGGAACTGAAGTTTGAATGTTTGATTCCCCGTAGCGAGGGTTTCTAGACTCATAAAAGGTTACCTTGTTTTTTAGCAAACCAGTTTGCAAGCCAACTTTATTGTACGTCGCACTCCTAGCCCTAGTACTAGTAGCTAGCAAATTACTTCATTGCATGTCGCACTCCTAGCCCCAGGAGCAAATTAACAGCCAATTCGTTTGGGCATTGTGTCTGATAGTTTTGTCTTGAGGCATTGTTCGAGAGAAAATCTTCTTGGTGAGTTCTTTGGTGTTGTTTGTTACGAGAGAAAATCTTATTGGTTTGGTGGTGATAAAGCCAAGCGAACAGAGCGTAAATTAAAAAAAAAAAACAAGGTCACTGAGAGTCATGGCTCGACCCAACTGTACGAGTGTCAGCGAGCGAGCATGTACGTGGCACAGCTGCTTCTTACTGTTAAATTAATTAAACACACGCCCCCCCACTGCACAGAGACGGACTATTTGTTAGCCTTAATTTGTGAGTAGTACTGTTTCGTCATCAGTGGGATATGATTCTAATTAATTCCTGCGTTGCATCTTGTTGCACGCAGCCCCCCCGGCCGGCGCCGACGAGAGAGGACAAAAGCGAGCGAGATTTGGACCCGTCGTCACCGTTCTGTTGTGGCGCGAGCTAGCTAGGGTGCACAAATTGAAGTCCGGGTTCAGTTCCCCCTGTTTGGCGGTAAACACCCAGAGCTGGGCCGGGCGCCGGAGCTGATGACCTCTAGTACCTATCTAGATGGATCGATCTGCTGTTTACTGACGAGCCTGCAGCATTACAGAGCCGGACGATGCTGTTTAGATTGTCAAATTTGAGTGCAGATTGGGTGCTACATACATAGTGCTAGAATAGTGTTGAAACAGTGCATTGTATATATTCCACGTGCTGTAAGAGAAGATGAGACTCCACATGATGAGGCAGATATTTGCTTATTGCTAGCTTATGAGTACGTTTGATTTGGGAGATGATGTGTGTTCTCATTGCAGATTAATATATATCTCATTGGACACGATCGATACGGGGTGGCCTAACATGTTAGGCTAGCTAGTAATAATTCAGGACGACCCAGCTAGCATCAAATGGCAAGCTATCTAGCATATGGCATGCATGGCAATTTATTTATGAATCCGCATCATCAAATGCCAAGCGTTTATGTATGACACTTTAATTTAGTTTGACGGGTGAGCAAATGAAACGAGCAACAGTACTAGCCTTCACTAGTACTACTACTGCTACCCTGGCACCGAAAAGATGAATTATAGTTATAAATATGTGTAATGCAGCCTTGCAAGTGTGCATATTACAGAAACAAAATTACAAACAATATCAATGTAGTAATGCCTGACGTACGTACTATGAATGCTTTTATCCCCTGGACACACACAATCTATGAATATGGTAATAACAACTAACCTTTAGTAGAAGACAGGGCACCAATATATCCTTGTGACCCGAACCGATCGATCGATCAGCAAATTAGCAGGCTCCTTTAATTCGTCTTGGACCGTATATATAGCTAGCGACGGGTCCACCAAATTCCAGTTGAGACACGAGAGACTTTCTAGAGACTTGTTGAGAGGCCGGATCGGAGGAGGAAGGAATTCCAAGCGCTCGATCAGGTCGGTGGTCGTTTTCATCCGCCGGGGCCGGTCTCAACAGGGAAGACGGTACGGTGACCTAGACGCGCTGTGATGGCAACAGAATGGCATGGTAATGGTATAGACGACGACGGATCAGCAGTCGTTCGTCCTCAGGCAGAGACCGCAACCTGTCATTCAGGCCATCGGCGGCCGGCCATCTATCTATCCCCACAGCGGCAAGCTGCACGCAACGTCAACGTCACGCTCATCAGTTCGGCATTGCTTTCTCGCTCATAGTCTCCGGCTGATCACCCGTCTCGCACTGAGTGACGCAACGCAAAGCAGCAGCGGCTAGCAGAGAATGAACGAACGAATGGGAATACCACTACGACTTGGAGTCCGATCCTAAGACAACAATTCAAGGCCGGCTTTCTTCGCTTGTATATATATGTGATCCGTCAGCCACGGATATATATACTTATATATGAAGCTAGATCGATATAGATATATATACTAGGTTGAGATGTAGTCATATGAGCATCGATCAGCATGCATGTGCATCCATCGAGATCCTCCCCCGGCACCAACTCTCAAGGAGGCCATCAGTGTCAACAGAAAGATCTCATGTGTATACGCCCCGCCCACGCACAAAGACAAACAATTCATACGCACGCATACAGTACTACAATACCACTAATGGGTACTTCTTCTTCCACTGCTAGTTCAATACTCTTCTTTAAAAGAATAGTTCACTAGTAGCTGTACCAGTACTACATGGGGAGCTTCCAAATTAAAGCATGTATACTACGTCCCAATTCACCAATTCACTGTCACTGCATTTGGTTAATTCAGTAATTGATCTTGTGCCACACCAATCAGCGGAGAGTGATAATAATAATCAGCCTGTTCGTTTGGCTGGTGGCTCGTGCCGATTTGTTTTGAGAGAAAAGTTTAGAACTGCTTTGACCCGATTCTTTGGTGGTTGGTTTGTTCAGAAAAGATCTTCTTGGCTGGTGTGGCTGATAAGCCAAACGAATAGGGCGAATAAATGGTGCTGGGCTAGTTCGATCTACACACTAGCTGCCGCCACATACGACTTGTTGCGTCTGCAAATCCCAAGGGGTTTCCACTTAAGGCATGCAGGGCAGCTAGCACTAGCAGCCCCCCACATCGATCGGCACATCTCGCGCTCTCTACTAGGCGTGGGCAGCAGTGTACGTGTATGTCCACGCCTCCGGCCTCCTCTATCTATCTAGCGCTAGCTAGCTAGCGAGAGTTAAAGCCAGCGCGCGGCGGGCGATGGCGATGGCGCTGCCGAAGGTCGCCGCCGCGGAGGCCACGGGGCGGCAGGCGGCGTCCTTCGTGCTCGGCTGCGTCGCCGCCCTCACCGTCGTCCTGATCCTCATGCAGCGCCGCCCCGAGGACCTCGTCGTCACTAGTCGACCCGTGTCGCCGGTGCAATTCTTCGGGGGCGGATCATCGTCGTCGTCGTCAGGCCGCGACGGGACTTCTTCGCCTTCTTGCTCTTCTTCTTCCCCGTCGTCAGCAGCGGCAGGCCGTCCTCCGCCGCAGGTGATCGTTGCAGCTGATCATCAGTCCGCAGACGACGCCACGAAGCAGCAGCCTGCTGCAGCTGCTGGTGCTAATCTACGCCGCCTTCCGCCGGCAAGCACTACCGCCCATCGCCAACCACAAGAGGTTTGCCGCTGGTTGATTAGATCTGCTGCCTCAGTTCAGTTTTGCTTGCTGTGCCTGCTCGTCGATTTATTTCTTCATTCATTCTTCTTCGAGTAACAACAAATTCAATTGCTCTCGAACCGTCGTCCGATATAATCCTGTGTCAATCGTCGTTGACACGGGCCGGGAACACGGGCACGGCGGTGCATAACTACTTGCATTGGTCCGTCCCGGGAATAACGACGAAACGAAGCTGCCTGCCTAGCTACCTGATCGTGATCGATCGCGATGTGTGTATTGCATCTCACTCCAGCGTTGCCACTTTAGCGTCTCGATCTTTTACTTGCTGCCATCTCAAGTCTGCAGCTACAAATCAGTACTGGTTAAATTTCCTCGCCAACAAGAAGACGAGCGAATAATTATTCCCAAGTCAACGTTTATTTGTCTATCATCATCTATCTGCTCATGATAGATTCACGCATGACGTACGATGATGCAACTAAATACGGATTTGCGCTGCAGCAGGGCGGCGACTCCGAGGACGCCGAGGAGTTCCGTGGGCTTGCCGACGTGGTGGCGCGCGCGGCGACGGCGGACGACCGGACGGTGATCATCACGTGCGTGAACCACGCGTGGGCGGCGCCCGGGTCGCTGCTCGACCTCTTCCTCGAGAGCTTCCGCATCGGCGACGGCATCGCGCACCTGCTGTCCCACGTCCTCATCGTCGCCATGGACCCGCCGGCCATGGAGCGCTGCCGAGCCCTGCACCCGCACTGCTACCTCTACACCATGCCCGGCGTCGACTTCGCCTCCGCCAGGTTCTTCCTCTCCAAGGAGTACCTCGAGCTCGTCTGGAGCAAGCTCAAGCTCCAGCGACGCGTGCTGCAGCTCGGATACAACTTCCTCTTCACCGTCAGTAGTATTCTCCTTCCCCCTTGCTCTCCATCTCTTGCTTCGACATGATCATTCGATATGATATAAATCATCGGTCACTGCTGACTTATTGTGATCATGCATCGATCGACCAGGACGTGGACGTGATGTGGTTCCGTAACCCGTTCAAGCACGTGACGGCGTACGCGGACATGAGCATCTCCAGCGACGTCTTCTTCGGCGACCCGGACAAGATCGACAACTTCCCCAACACGGGCTTCTTCCACGTCCGCCCCAACAACCGGACAATCGCCATGACCAGGGCGTGGCACCAGGCCAGGGAGAGGTACCCGGGCCTCAACGAGCAGCCGGTGTTCAACGCCATCAAGAAGGGGCTCGTCAGGGACCTCGGCCTGCGCCTGCAGTACATGGACCCGGCCTTCATGGGCGGCTTCTGCAGCTACGGCAAGGACCTCCGCAAGATCTGCACCATGCACGCCAACTGCTGCGTCGGGCTCGCCAACAAACTCAGGGACCTTGCCACCGTGCTCGGCGACTGGAAGAACTACACCAGGATGCCGCACTGGGCCAAGCACACCGCCAAGTGGACCGTCCCGGGAGCCTGCATCCATTGATCATTCATAGTTACGATGGTTGCTCCCATTTGCCACATATATACCAAATGGACTGTATACCCCAAAAAAAAACATGTACACTTACCCTTCCCAGTACTACTATATATATACACCAGACATTATTACTACTATATATATACACCAGACATTCAGACATGGTGACAAATCCGGGTTCAATTTGGATACCAAAAGAGGTTTCAGTTTTAGCCTTTCAGCACTACCAATCCGCCTTATCGGGCACACGACAAAGATATTCCTTCCCGTTGTCACCGCCCCCTCATTTCCTTCCTCCTCGCCACTTCCTTCCCCACTGGTACCATCCTTACTTCCTGTCACCGCCCCTCCTCTCCCTCCCTTTCAAGTTGCGGTGCATGGAGTGGCTGGACCGCATCAAGGATAGAAGACAATCCGTCAGACCATCCTCTCCCCTCCCGTCCCCTCCCCCCCCCCTACTTGCCCCTCACCAGCAATGAGGGTCAGTGATAGGGTGAATTGCGGTGCCGGTGTATAAAGAGGAGAGTGGCCTCCTCATCCCCGACGGCGGGCGTGGCCTCCTCACCTTGCACAACGGCAAGCATGGTAGAAGCGGTGGCGACCATGTGGTGGCAGTGGCCGGTGGCGCGGTAGTAGTGAGCCTGGTGGTGGCAGCGACCAGTGGCAACCCGAGGCCCACAAGGATTTATTTTTTATTTCTCGTTCATTTTTTATTGACTGTCTAAACTACACATGACAAAGAGCTTATTGTCGTGTACAACTCTGTCGTGTGGTCTTTGCCATGTGCGGCATATGATAAAGTCTTTGTCATGGGCTTTTGAGTCTTTGTATTGTGCCTTGGGCACACGATAAAGGAATGAGAATCCAACATTGAGAGGCTGGAAATAAACTATGGTAGAGCAGCTAGCTGCCAACAGATAAGATAATCGGCTCTGAAAATCTATGAAATTAACAGGTTTCAATTGTGTGAGAAGCTGTGTGCGGAATAAGAATAATAAAAGGAGAGAAATTCTAAAATTTCAACAAAAGAAACACCTTATCATCGTTCAACATGGTAAAATCACACAATCATAGTAATTGGGATTATTATGTTTTCTAAAAAATACGCACCTATGCCACTTGAAAATAGCCTAAGGTAAACCAAATTTATATCTAAATTAACCACATCTGCCATTGTATGAAATAAATCTCATCAAAATTATCCACTATTGCCATAATAAACCATATTTACAATAAACCCCTAATTTTGCAACTAAATTACCAAGCACGAATACTTAAAAAATAACTTCAAATAATCCCTTTAATTTAACTATATATTACCCGATATGCCATTATTAAATATAATATGAGGTAATCCAACATTTGAATCCAATCACCTTAACTAAAAATGTATGCAACTATGATTCTAAATTGTCTATTTTACACTATTGGTGTATAATATAGTAATTAAGATATATATGCATGATGTGTAGGGCCATTTATAAAGATAGAGGAAGTGATGAGAAATTTCTGTGTTAAAATTATAGCTTAAACTTAGGGCCCATTAAAAAATCAATTCAATGTGAAAATATAAATATTATATATGTGGATGAAAATATGTTCAAGTAAAGATAATCACTAACTAAAATCTATCATAACCGAATGAAGATTATAGGCATTTACATAAATATAAGAATTATGTTTGAATATTCGACAAATGAGAGGTAACTCAATTTAAATAGTTTTGTAGCAATGTGACTACATTTTTTGCCACTGGACATTGTAGAAAAAGAGACAAATTCTAAACTTTCTCACAAAAATCGAAAACACCGGACTCCAACTACGTAAATCTAACAATTATAATCATTGGTCTATTATATATTTTTTTGCAAAGTTGCCCGCCACTATTATTATGAAATATGATAAAATAAACCTAAAGCTATATCTGAATTAACAAACTCTGGCATTATAAAAAATAGTGTATAACCTCATAATCTTCATCCGGTTTACTCATGTATATCATTACAAAGCATAACATAAAATGTAATTTTAAATTTGTATCTAAAGTATGTTGTTATTAAAAATAACCGAAAGTACATACCTAAATATGAAATCTAATTATGTTCATGTAACAATAAGAAATTAAGGAACATATGGACATCATTCGTGTAGATTATACTAATCATGGCCGTGTTTGGATTGCAGATGTTAGTGTTAGTGGTAGTGGTAGTTTTTAACACCTCCAAATTAACACATAAGAAACTAACACCTTGGATGTTTGGATGGAGGTGTTAGTTTGCATTTAAAGTAACTTTCCTAATCATTTGAAAAAGGAGAGGGAGAGAGAAAAGGAGTGGGGTCCACCAAACTAACACCAATTACCACCTCTTGGAGGTGTTAGTTTTTTTGGGGGTGTTAGTTCCAACTAACACCAAACTAACACATGTGTTTGGCTCCAAAGTGTTGGTTTTGGTGTTAGTTTGCTACAAACTAACACTAACACCTCCATCCAAACATGGCCCATATGCATTGGCCTATTATGTTTTTTAAAACATTACACACCATTGTTAATATGAGAATATTCTAAAGTAAACTTATCAACCTATACCTAAATTTATCAACTCTGCCATTGTAAAAATCTTAATCTAATTATCTGCATGTCCATCATACATAAATATCCAAAAGCAAACCAACATATGATTTTACATCACTACCTTTGTCAATATCGATATAGAAGTCCTGTGGTCTATATACAGGTATCACCATGTAGCCCATTTATACATGTATGAGAGAAAGTGGTGAAAAATATTAATTTTCATGTTATATATAATGTATGAATATGAAATGTAGAGTCAAAAAACTATAAATTTGAATGAAAGAGTGTAGAAGATTAATTATTAATTAAAAATCAGTTATAGTTCCAACAAATGCAGTGGAATATCCTTCCTGAAAAAGTAACAATGTTAATTTTGTGCTAGCAACAATAAAGAGATTCAATTGTGTAATGATTTAGTTAGTTCTAGTAAATATGTCAGCAAAGAGATTCAATTTTGTAATGATCATTAGCGTTAGAAAGTAGAGAGACTCAATTTCGTAACTAGATGAGATCGAAAACTTCGTTAGAGGCTAGATCTGCTTAGCATATTATACATATATAAGACAGACATGTGACAAGAACGAGGGCAAGAACTTCACCGTTGTAGTTTTGGTTGGCAAAAGTGCATGAACTAGTAGACAAAAAGAAATTCACCGTAGTAGATTTCCAGTGCAATGTGTCTCCCACCGCACTCACGGTACAGGTGCAGCAAGTCCGTCTAGTTCAGTTTCACATGCAGGATCCTCCGCTGATTGGCAGAGGCAGCTAACTCCTCCAGCGTCAACAACGAATGGCAGTCCAGACACAAGTAGAAGAGTTGTACCGCCCTAATAAATGTAAAGAAAAACTTGAGAGGTCACACTTGCACAAAGCACAAAAGATAAATAAAGCTTTCCGTAACAAGTATGTCTTGCTAAGTTTGACGTTGAGTAGCTCAGTATCTTCCACTGGCTGGCAAAGACAGTTAATTCCACTAATGTCCACATCTACTGCGAGAGCGTCACAGCATATCACGAATGATCTTGAGAATCAGATGAGCCCGATCGCACCTGACAAGCCACTCGTGTCGCAATGGCTTTCAATGAAGGGCATGCCAAACTAGAAGTAGTAGGATAACTAGCATTATCTTTACTCTGATTGTACTACCCAAAATGTAAAGCAAAATAGAAAAACACTTGAATTTCAGAAATTAAGCCATACAAATCTATGCACAAGAGGTCACATATACTTGGTAAGTTGAAGAAATGAAAAGGCACATAAGAATAACACTAGCCAAGCAAAGCACGACGGGGGACAGTGGTTGGTTCCGACCAACATCTATGAACTGGATGAGATTGAAATCTTTGTTCCTGTATGTACGACTGCTCCCTCGAAGTGAATCGCACATGAAAAAGAACTACAACTAAATTTTTGAGGAACATAGATCCAAAGATCATGGCATGAGCATGTGTGCAACCTTAGCTTCAAAAATAAAAACTAAAGCTTCTGCAACATGCAATTTGCAGTGCACCCACCCCAATTGTTTCACGATTATATATGGTGCAAGAAGATCTTTTCACGATACGGGGAATTAGTCTACAAACTCACATCCTCAAGAAACACAATAAAAAACAAGAACAAAAATTTCAGAGATGCTCGCTGCGTGCTTCTAAATGCAAAGATAGAGCAGCTTGAAGAAATCTAGCAAAACATGTCTGCCATCACAATCTCGGTACAAGCATAAGAGATCGGTTTTGTTTAGCTAAGCATTCTTCGCCTCTGGATATTCAGATATCAAACAACTATTCCTTTAACATCAACTATAACAAAAGTGCATCGCATCACATCATAGCCTCTCACTTGTTGAACAGAGGAGTTCTTGTATCATATCAATGAAAACATAATGAAATTGTCAAGTGGATTCAATGAACACACATAAATCATTCCTTGTAGCACTTGCAAAATATGCATATATAGGATGTGACCGTAGAAACACAACAAATATAGAATGCTTCAAATAGAAATAAATAGATTAGAAAGGAAATAATTAGATACCAACTAGTTCTGCATGACATCGAGCAAAAGAGCACATCTGACAAAGAATGATAAATACATGCATTGGTACTATTGTTTCCTCTTTGTGTATAGTTTACGAAATGGAAGGCGAAATGCAACGAGGCAAAAATTTTGCTTAGGCATCCAAATAAAAATGAGACAATTCCCTCAATACCATTGAAATTTAGAGGACTTCTCATTGTCATAAATTCTCAAATTCCCACTACCATTGTTTTAATTTTTGTTTACCTTATTTGTTACTATCGTTAGTTAACAATTCACTATTTTTATGTTGGTACAGAAAGATGATTAAACCCCTTCTAATAGCTCATGTCATTGGTGCCTCTCTCTTAAGTCTTGATACAACCTCGCTTGAATGTTGTACCACTTGCGTGCACCAATGAGGGCTCGACTGCTCGATCTTGGGAATTTGTGGCTGAAGTAGGCTTTCACATTTTCAACGTTAAGAACGACAACAATGAGATGGATGTGTAGAAGAGGAAGCAACATTGACTAGAGGGCTAGTTGAAAATAGTTAGAAGGCTAAAAGAAAATAACCAGATCGTGATTGTTACGATCTTGTTTGGCATGACTCTAACATTTGTAAAAATAGGTCTAGCTCTGACTCATCGGGTGAAATAACTCTTTGGATTTAGAATGAATACATAGGAGGTAAAATATTTTTAATACCCTTAAATTTTCTTTCCCCCTTTCTTTCTACTAAGGGAGATGCACGTGCCGCATGCACGTATATGTAACAACTTGCGTCGCCCGTCGGCCGAGCATAGTGCCGCCGACCATCATCGCTTTGTCGTGCTCGAGCATTGCCGAATGAAGACATTGATGTCAGGAAGGAAGTGAAGTTGAGATGTTTGTCCTCCCGTCGTCGTCCGATACTCACAATTTATATAAGACAAGTTTGCCTTTAGACCCTCGAAGAATCCCCAATCCGCAAGCTCTATTCTTGTCTCTTAAATGTTTTCTGATAACCCTGTGCAAAGTTCTCACCTTCACACATAAATCTCACCTTCGCTCACAAGCTCTATTCTTGTCTTTTGAAACTTTACTGATAGCATTTGCACATAATCCCATCTCTCTTATTACTTTATATATTGTTATCAGTCCCTCAACTCAATCGCAAGCAGTATTACTGTCACACCTGATTTCCGAAGAGGAACCAAGTGCATCTCATATGTGCGCTAGGATCAGTTCACACACATATGATAGACAAAAATGAGTGAAATATCATAAACAATATTTAAACGTATTTCAGAGTTTAACCACTTATTACACTCATGCGGGAGACTCGAAGGTCTCTAACAACGAAAAACGATAACTACTCGTCAAGTCCTCGTCTTCCGCTCCCACAGGCACTTGACTGGGGGTCCGCAAGCCTCAGATCTCATCGAAGTCGTCATAGAACTCCCCTCCAAAGTTTTCCTCTGAACAGTGATAAGCAAGGCTAAGCACACTTATGGTTGGAGCTCAGCAAGTGGGGGAAAATGCAAGGCTATCAAGGATAGGCTAAGGTTTTGCAGCGGTTTAGCATTTTAATGTTGGTCAAGTTTTAATTAAAGAACACCTAATTACTATGTGTAAGTTCGTACCATCCCACTTAAGAAAAACTTAAGTACAAAACAGCCCAAGCTCAACGAGCTTCACCAACCACGATTTATCTCGTCTTTAAGTTCATTAATCATGTGAGGGTCCAAGCCGCTCATGACCGTGAGCACGGGCCGATCGATCGGCTTTACACTCGCAGAGGTTTGCACACTTTACCCACGGCTCGCGTAAAAGCTCCGAAGAACTTTAAACCCAACCATGCGATGCGGCCAAGCACCATACCACACTTCCGAGGTGTGATTGCATAGGGACGCTACGAAGCCTTTACAAAGGCATGCAAAAGACTAACGACCCGCATAGTTACGGATCGGGGCGGACCATAACCCTCCCTAGTGGTCGGTACCTTAGCAAAGGCGCTACCCCAAAAGGACCGGCTATACCCCCGCAACCCGATCCCCCTCTCTCCTTTCGGAAAAGGGCCACTAGTACGATCACACACCTAATTATTCGGCTAAGGTCAGAGCCATGTAACACTGTGGTTGCGCATGTTTTCTTGGGTGGTTCTCCATGTTCCGATTAAATCAAGTGTTCTTGCGTTACCCAAAACATTAACCATTAAACATGTATCATTTTCATAAAAGACCCATTTAACCAACCCATGTTAAGCAACTAGTGTTTCTACCCAAAACTTTATTTAAAAGGGGCTAGGCCAAGGATCAGGGTAAAAGATCTAGGTAAGTCCTTAAAAGGTTTTCCCGTCAAATTAATGCAATGATATCATAAAAGTAAACATTAATTATAATGCAATTATTTAGGACAAAAAGAGAACATGCAGGGGGAGAAGACCACTTGCCTTCCTCGCTACTACAAAAAAACTTCCTCCTCTTCAAACAAGCGCTCCCGATCGTCCCCGAGAGGTGGCTCGGTTGAAACGGCACGATATCTACGATGCACACATAAAGCATACAATAAATAAAACAGATCACCAATCAATCCTAAAGACTGAAAACATGCTACTAAAGCGACGGGCTCACTGAGACGATCGTAAGGACTACTAGAACGCTAAAAACGGAGCTATAACGGAGAAGATATGCTAAAAACAAGATAGAAGGACTTATCTACGATAAACTAAACTTTACAGGGACCTAACAGCAAGAAAACAGGGGCTAAAACGTAATTATACTTAAAAACAGAAGGTTTAAACTATTAAAAGGGTGTTAAGGACCTCGGGTAGGGTTTTCTAATAAAACAGGGGCTAAAACAAATAAAATAGGACCTAAATGCGAAGACCTTTTAAAGGTGGAAGGGTTCGGGTAGAATATTAAAGAGCTCAGGGGTTTTTTCAGAAAAGGGCCGGCGGCCACTGCGTGGACCAGGCACGGCGCGATCTGCGTCGTCGATCCTTGATCGGGCGGCGGGCGCGGTCGTAGACCGGCGCCGTGGACCAAGTTCACCGCGGTCCACGCGTGGACCGAGCGGGGGGGGGGGGGGGGGGTCCTCCTTTTAATCTAGGCCGGCCGATGGCCGATCCGGCGGCCATCCACGCCCGCAAGCGGCCGGGAGGCGCGCGCGCGGCGGCGGGGGTCGCCGGCGACGACCTATCTAGCGCTCCCGGCCACGAAAACGTGTGGGAAGAACATCTACGCGCGGTCGGAGACCTAGCGAACCTAACCATGCGCTTGCACGGGTGAAACGGGGCGGCGACCGAGGCACGGCGTCCATGGGGCGGACGGCGGCGGCCGGCGAGAGGCGGTGCACCCTACGGTTGAGTTTAAGCGAAAAGGAGGGCGGGGATATGGTCCTTACAGCGTGTAGGAGCTCCGGTGGGCGAGGATTTGATGGAAGAGGCGGCGGCGGCGGAGATCAATGCCGGCGGCCGATCCTCAACGGGCGGCGACGGCGAGCTTGATTAGGGCGCACGGGAGCCTGCGGATTCGATTGGGTACACGAATTAGTTCACAAAAGCAAAGAGGAAGCGAACGGGAGGGATTGAGGAGCTTCACCGACGGCGGAAGAGCACGGGCAGCGGCAATGGCGCGGCGACCGGCGGTCCAACTCGGTGGCACAAGCGGCTAGGGCACGGGGAGGCGTGTAGGCTTGGTTTCGAGCGAAGGGGGAGTGCGGGGGTGCTCTGGGGCGCTTAAATAGGCTCGGGGGAGCTCCGGGAGGAGGTTCCCCGGCGGCATGGCCATCAATGGCCACGACCTTGATGGGGAGTTAAGGGGGGAGGGGGATTAAGGAGGGTAACCGTCGATTGAAGGGGGGAATGAAGGGAGGGCTTCATTGCGGGCTTAAATGCGAGGTTTGAAGGTGAAGGGCGCGGGGGAGGCGGCCGGTGCGGCCGGCGCCGTGAAGGGGGGCGCGGCTGACCCGGGCTGGAGGTAGGGGAAAGGCCTGACGGCCGGGCCCCACCTGTCGGTCACTGGCGCAAAAAGAAAAAAAAGGGGGGCGCGGTGTTGGGCCGGCGGAAGAGCAGGCTGGGCCGCTTGGCTGACTGCGCGTGCGCGAAAAAAAAGAAAAGGCCGCTGGCCTGGGATGGTTGCGGGCCAAAAGAGAAGAAAGGGAGAGAGATGGGCCGGCTGTGGAAGAGAGAGAGGAGAGGGGAAAGGTTTTCCTTTTTCTTTTTAAATTCTTTTTTTCAAATTCGTTTTTCAAACTTTCAAACTTCAAACAAACAGAAATCCATGCATTCAAATCATGATGCACAAACACTTATTATTTCTAAATTATTTTAATGATGTTTAAATATTTTAAAAGCCAATTTGTTTATTAATTTATTTATGTCCTTAAAGAAATTAAATCTAGCCGTTTGTTGCTAAGTTAATTTAGTGATGGAATTTTTAGGGTGTTACAATTACCCGCTCCGTTTTGTTGGATCTCTGCTAGCACTGCGGCACAGGCGTGCAGCTGAATGAAATTTTGTGGTTTCTAATGGTTACTGGCATGAGCTAGCTAGCAAGTTCCTTGATGAAATCGGCTCTGTAATCTGTCGCACGCAATTCATGCTGGAATTCAACTTCTGAATGCCTGAATTGTATAAACACCCTAGCTAGAGCCAATGTTATTGGGCAGTCCCATGTTTAGTTGGCGTCATGAGGAGTGTGCTGAATGTAACATATTCATACTGCTGTTATGAGACAGTTATTTCTGAAAACTTGGCCACTTCTGTTCAACACAATGCGCCTGGCGTTTTGCCATGCTTTTTTTTTCTATATACTAATACAAAGTTGACAATACTTCCCCTTTCCGTCCTTTCCATTTTTCTAAGTCACTAGTCACCAACCTTCCGCACTGTGCATAGCTGGAGAGGGCAGCATAGCTGGAGGAACGGCTGGTGTTGTTGTGGAAACAGCCCTGTACCCTATTGATACTATAAAGACCAGGCTTCATGTCAGTTTAGTTTTTTTGCTGCATAATAGCTGTTTATATAGTATAGCATCTTCATAAAACAGGAGCAGGGATGTGCTTTAGCATACAGAGTTCTTGTCAATTGTGCCCGCAATGCTCACAAGATCCTATTCTGCTCATGCTCAAACTAGTGTCTCTCTAGTTTTGTAATTTGTTAGCTTATTATGCTTCTAGTTTCCTGGGCGAATCCATTTTCTTCTGCTCATTGTTTATTGTCATCTTACAGTCGTTGCAACAATTAGACGATGAGTGAAGGTTGTGAGTTCTGCAGGCTGCTCGAGGTGGAAGCCGGATTGAATGGAAAGGCTTGTAAGTTAGCACAGTCAAGGAACTTTGCTAGTTCATTTGATTCTATACCTGTGAATTTATTATGGCAATTTTAGCTTTTAAACTATCAAGAATGCTGATTTTTGTCTTCTCCATGAATCCTTAGTCTCTACTACAGTATATTGATTTATATTGGCCTTTTCTTTTATATGCAATTGCTACATACTGCAGGGGCAATTGGAGGTATTACTGCTGCCCTTGTTCGTGTCCCTACAGAGGTCTGTAATTTTACATTTTTCTACTGCAGTTAGTGTTGTACTGCATTCAAAATTAGGTCTCATTGTATCCAGGTGGCCAAGCAAAGAATCCAAACTCGTCGGTCCAAGTCAGCGCCTGATGCTGTTCGTCTCATCGTTGCTAAAGAAGGATTTAAAGGACTCTATGTGGTATGTGTATTCTGGTATTCCTACTTGGGGAACAATCTTTTAATATGTAACATTAACTTTTATTTAAAGAGATGCAATAAGTCTGGCAATGTTATCCATTATATTTCTTTTGATTGACAGGGTTATAGTTCCTTTCTCCTTCGAGATCTTCCATTTGATGCCATTCAATTTTGCATAAATGAACAACTTCGGATTGGTTACAACGTTTTGGTAAGACTAGTCTTTCTCCCTCCCTCACATCTGTCAAAGAAGTCAAACTACTCATGAACAATCTATTCAAGGCTTGAAACCACTTACGGTCTTATAAATAATATCGAGCATTCATTAGTTGCTGCAAGGTGTCGTCCCTGGATGATTTTGTTCAGTAGGGTTAAAATTTGTGCTACGATCAGCAAACTATTATTCCCTGTTTTTAATACGTCATGCAGATGTGATTTGGCATGCCACTGCACTTCCATCAGAACATGTCCATGCTTGTTAGAACTGAATGACTTGATTAAACTGTAACACGCAGTTTTGACAATTATTCGCACTTATCGTATCTCTTTGCATGTTACTATGCCATCTAGATGCGAGTTTGTCCGCTCATGTATTTCCATCAACATCTGTCCACATCCTTTTAGGACTGAATAACTTGATTGGTCGTTCATATTATGTCGTTTTCGCTAAGCAACAAGGATGAATGAGTGAAGATGGCTAGATTGATTTATGTTGCATCCCATTTTTGTTTTGCCGTTGGTTCCCTTTCCTGTGTTATTAGATATATATACAAAATAAACAGTTTTATTTAACATTTTGTTGAAAGCATCTGTCGGTTGCATGCATCTCATTGATTCCATTTTGAAGCATCATAATACCATCATCATCGGTGGGCTCTTCCCGTCTGCCCCCCTATTGTAATGCTTGAATGGGCTACATTAGGCCCAACATGTTGGCCTGCCAAAAACCATCATGATGCTCATCGTCGTCATCGGTGGTGTGAGCCGGCGAGAAACGCAGAAGAAAAGAACACGCAACAAGATAGAATTGGATACATAGACTCCTACCTTCCTTCCCGTTTGCTGCCAGAAACCCAACGTCAAAAGACAAGCCAAATGGCACCAATATTGCTGACCTACATGACCAGATGTATTTGATCATAAACGGCAAATTATGGATGTGGCTATTTTACAAGCGGATGTAAAATAGTTTACGGTATAGTCCATCCTTTTTTGGGAAGGTAACGAGCCCTGCGCTGTGCAAACTGCCTTTTCAGCACCGAAACCGTGTCCCGCACATAAGAAGTAATTCCATCAGTACCGGTGATTAAAACGGCAAAGAGTACTGATAAAAAAATCCATAAATTCACAACCGAGCATCAAATCCAAAATCTGATTGCACCATTGTCTTAGTCTCTCCACAAGCTTCAAAACAAGACCCACTTCAATATGTTTTTTTATCCTACTTTTTTTCATGTAGATGTAGTACTAAGCAACTTTGCTAAAAGGTAAATCCATATTATAATAAACTCCGAAGCAATTTAGAACAAATTTATGAGCAAGTCCACATCATTGAAAAACACACATAAATTTTTACAAACGAGCATCAAATTCAAAATCTGATTGCACCATCATTTTAGCCTCAGTAAAAGCTGAAAACAAAATCTCACTTCAACATATTTTGACCCTATCTTTCTCATGCAATGCTGAGCAATTTTTCTAAAAGCTAAACCCATATTACAATCAACTCGAAAGCAATTTAGAACAAATTGATAAGCAAGTTAACATCATTCAAAACACACACATAAATTTCTCACTAAAAAGGAACAATGTAACACCTATCAGTAGCATGGTCATTTAAGGGCAGAGCACAACAGTGATTAGAAGGAGAACAATGAGCAGAGGAGGAGTTGCTGTGAAGTGCCGTGTGTGGGTGGTGTGTGTGGGTGGTGTGCGGCTCTGTGCTGTTGGATAAATGACAGCCGGTTGCAAAGAAGTCATTAAGGCCTCATTCGTTTCCACGGGATTAGTTCCGATCGGAATGGATAAATACAACAAGAAAATCATGATAGTTACTATAAGAGATCCGGATTTATTCCGGGTCGAAAATTAATTTGCTCATGATAGGTACACCAAAAGGCTCGGAATTAATCCACTAGTCAAGAGGTGTGGAACCAATCATGATTGGTAAATTAATTTTTGATCCGGAATAAATCCGAGTACATATCATAATTTTCTTCATACATTTATTATTCCGGCCGGATTGAATCCCACAGAAGCGAACAAACCCTGAACAAACCCATTTTCACGTGTGCCACTTGTTTTAAGAAAATCCCGACAAACCACCCTTTGACTGACTTGCTCCGGCCGCTCTGCAATAAGCTAATACCAGCTCACATCGAGATCGACAAGCATCAGCTTGAGCTCGCACTCCACGGTCCACAATGGCCACGCCACCTCTGCTCCCGTCCCAGCTCCTCGCCGGCCTGCCGCAGCAATGGCAGCTGCTCGGCCTCCTGGTCCTTCTCCCCGCGCTTCTCGTCTCCTCCTACCTCCTCCTGGTGAGCAGGAGCTAGTCGTGGCGGCGGGCCCAGGCTGCCGCCGGGCCCCGCTCCGGTGCCTGTCCTGGGCAACCTGCACCTGCTGGGCCCGCTGCCGCACCGGAGCCTCCGGGGCCTTGCGCGGCGGCACGGCCCCGTGATGCTGCTGCGGCTGGGCACGGTGCCGATCGACGGTGGTGGTGTCCGGCGCGGCGGCGGCGCGGGAGGTGATGAAGGAGCACGACGTCGACTGCTGCAGCCGCCCCCGCGTCGCCGGGGCCCAGGCGCCTCTCCTACGGCCTCAAGGACGTGGCCTTCGCGCCCTACGGCGAGGGAGTGGCGCGAGGCGCGCAAGCTCTTCATCGTCGAGCTCCTCAGCATGCGCCGCGTCCAGGCCGCGTGGTTCGCGCGCGAGCAGCAGGTGGGCAGGCTCATCGCCGACCTCAGCCGCGCGGGCGCGGCGCCGGTGGCGCTGAACGACCACATCTTCGGGCTCGCCGACGGCATCGTCGGCACGGTGGCGTTCGGGAACATCTACGGCACCGAGCGGTTCGCGCACAGGGAGCGGTTCCAGCACGTGCTCGATCGACGAGGCCATGGACATGATGGCCAGCTTCTCCGCCGAGGATTTCTTCCCCAACGCCGCCGGCCGCCTCGTCGACCGCGTCACGGGCCTCGTCGCCCGACGCGAGCGCATCTTCCGTGACCTCGACTCGACGCCTTCTTCGAGACGGTCATCGACCAGCACACGGACCCCGCGCGCGTCGTCCCCGAGAACGGCGGCGACCTCGTCGACGTCCTCGTCAGCCTGTGGAAGGAGCAAAGAGGCACGCTCCGCTTCACCAGGGACCACGTCAAGGGCCTCGTCATGGACACGTTCATTGGCGGGATCGACACGAGCTCGGTGACGATGCTGTGGGCGACGTCGGAGCTGATCCGGAAGCAAGCCACGGGTGCTGAGGAAGGCGCAGGGTGAGGTATAGTATTCCAAATGGGCGGGCACGATTCTGGCCGCACGAGCGCGACCCGAAAAAGACGACCCTAGCCCGACTCTAGCGCGACGATCAATAGTGCTTAGTGCCGGCCCGGCCCGACGGTGTTTTAGTGCTTGGGCCGCCACCTCGGCCCATAGTGCCGCCCGAGGCACGACCCGAAAATGGGCGGCACGATGGCCGGCCCGACACTGGCCTGCTACCAACCTTTAATCGAGCAGCCCATCAAACCCCTCTAACCCTAGCTGCCCCCAAGTCCCCAACCGGCCAACCCCCCTCTCTCCCAGACTTCTCCCTCCCTCCGTTTCTCCCCTGCGGCGCGACACCCCGACCGCCCCCTTCCTCTTCTCCATGACTCCACCCACCCCCTCTGGCTCGGGCGCTCGGCAGCTCCCCAAACCGAGCGGCCAGGCGGCCGGCGACCCGGCCTCCCGGCCCGGCCACCCCCATCCCCTCCCTCCACGCGCCGCCGCCTTCGACCACGGACCGCGCCGGCCGCCGCCTCCTTCGACCACGGACCGCGCCGGCCGCCGCCGCCCGACCACGGACCGCGCCGGCCGCCGCCTCCTTCGACCGCGGACCGCGCCGCCGCCGCCGCCTTCGACCGCGCGACCGCGCCGGCCGCCGCCTTCTGCTCTCCTCTCGATCCCACCCCCATCTCCTCTCGATCCGGCCGCTGCGAGCTCCGCACGAACGCCTGTGCTTCTCAGATCCGGCGCCGGCGGATTCCCAACCAGTGGATATGCAATGAGGTCCCGGCGGCGGTGGACTCCCCGCACGGATCTGCGACGACACCCTGACGGCGGCGCCTCCATGGAGCAGGGCATAGTGCCGGGCCGGGTCGTGGCCCGTCGTGCCATCTTCGGCGCCGTGCCGGCCCGGCCCGAAAACAGGCCATAGGGCCGGGCCCGGGCCGCCGGTTCGGCACGACGCCGAGCCCGGCCCGGCACTAAAAGGCATCGGGCCTACATAGTGCCGAGCCGCATCGGGCCGGGCCGGATCGGGCTAGGGCCGGGCCGGGCACGGGCGGCCCATTTGGAATACTGGTGAGGGCCGTCGTGGGCGGCAAGGCGCGCGTGGAGCCCGACGACGTGCCCAGGCTCCCGTGTTGGAGCTCCGGCCGTCACCAGGAACTTGCCAACACCTGCACTCTCACACACGAACACTTGGACACAAGAACAGAGAATGAACACAGGGTATTTTGGTGCTGCGAACTGGCAGCGTTTTTGCTGAATATAAAGAGGTTTTACAGACTCTAACTGAACTCCTACAGCTACGGCATGCTGCTCCATGAACGTGCCATCCCACGTTCAGCTCCACACCGCGCATATCCTAACGACCAGGACACGCTCTGCATGTTGCCATGCGCATGAGCTCCTATACACACGGTCAGCTCAACACACATGGCCGACTTATTCAGCTAAGACCCCCCCCACACACGCGTACAGGATTACTGCTAACATCCCGTACCTGAAGATGGCGGTGAAGGAGACGCTGCGGCTGCACCCGCCGGCGACGCTGCTGCTGCCGCGGGAGACGATGCGGGGCGTCAGGATCGGCGGCTACGACGTGCCGGCGAGGACGCGCGTGTTCGTGAACGCGTGGGCCATCGGCCGGGACCCGGCGAGCTGGGCGGACGCCGAGGTGTTCGACCCGGCCGGACCGGTTCGAGGGGATCGACGTGGACTACAACGGCGCGCACTTCGAGCTGGTGCCGTTCGGAGCGGGGCGGCGAATCTGCCCCGGCTTGGCCATGGGCGAGACCAACGTGACGTTCACGCTGGCGAACCTGCTCTACTGCTTCGACTGGGCGCTGCCGGAGGGGATGGCGGCGGAGGACGTGAGCATGGAGGAGGCCGGCGGGCTGACCTTCCACCGGAAGACGCCGCTGGTGCTCGTGCCCACCAGGTACCACCACCGCGCGGCGCAGTGTCGATAGAACGAGCGATCGTGCATTAGCTATGATCTCCATCTTAAGTTTCGTCAGTAGTAGGAGTCCCAGACTGAATGAAGAAGGCGATGCAATCCTAACTGTTTGTTTGCATTCTGCTGCCCACAAGATATCATAATGACTAAAATTAGCCGACTAAAATTAGTCTCCAGTAGGAGCTAAACTTCCAAACATGTGAGGCTAAAATGAGGCTAAAATTAGTCTTGATGCTAAACTTTGATAGTAGGGGGTGAGGGAGCTAAAAGGGACTAAAATCTCATCTTCCTCTTTCCTCATTAATGACCACATGCATCTTTGCCAATAGGCTCCAAGCCATGTCCAACTTGGGAGAGGAGAGAGAGGAGAGAGAGGGAGAGGAGAGAGAAGAGAAAGGGAGAGAGATAGGGACTTTAATGCTCTTTTAATACACTTTAGCTCTTGCTTCCAAACTAGGGGTGACTAAAACTTTTTAGCTCGACTAATTTTAGTCCCGAGAGGTGACTAGACTAATTTTAGTCACCTATAGTGACTAATTTGCCAAACACCCCCGACTAAAGGGTGACTAATTTTAGTCTAGCCTCTACCACCCATGACCCAACTAAAAGGGACTAAAACCCTTCTCTCTCTCGCAATTATTGCGAAGGGCCCACCCGCGGGCACCTCATCCTCTCCCTCCCTCCCTCCCGCGGGCGCCGCATCCTCTCCCTCCCTCCCTCCCGCGGGCGCCGCTCCTCCCCATCCCGCCGCGTGCCGTACTCCGCCCGCCTCCCTCCCCCGCCACCCCGCCCTCTCCCCCGCCCCCCCCTCCCCGCCACCGCCCCCCTCCCCCGCCCCTCCCCGCCACCGCGAGCGCGCACCTCCTCCCCGCCGGTCGCCGGTGGCCGCGCGCGCATCCCGCCGCGGCCGCCAACGCCGCCCCCGCGCTCCCCTCCCCCAGGCGGAGGGAGGCGGAGCCGGTGGGCGACGCTCTCGTTCGGCGAGGGGAGCGGTCGTCACGCTCCGGGACACCGTCGCGCCGCCGCGGGTTCCCCGCTACGACCTCGCCACGGCCCGCGTCGTTCCTCTTCTCCCGCGCGCGACGCCGTCGAGAGCGACGGCTCGACTTCCGCCTCCGCGATGTGTGCGCGCGCGACCGCGCCGCCGGGAACGCCGCCGCCGCCGTGCGGTCGGTGGACGGGCGCACGGCCATCGCCGCCGCGTCGGGGGGAGTGGCCGCCA
The DNA here is from genome assembly GCA_947561735.1 of Cenchrus americanus. Classification (NCBI taxonomy): domain Eukaryota; kingdom Viridiplantae; phylum Streptophyta; class Magnoliopsida; order Poales; family Poaceae; genus Cenchrus; species Cenchrus americanus. Next base: position 702,634 of record OX387240.1, on the reverse strand, counting down.
TGGGCAACCCCGCCGCGGCCGCCACCACGCACGTGCTACACAACAAGCGAGGAGTTCCGCTCGCCGCCGGCGTCGACGACCTCCTCGTGTCCATCGGTTCCGGCTCCTCCGCCGCCGCCGCCGCAAGCGCCACCCCCGTCCGCCGGCCGGCGAACGCCCATGCCCCGCGCTCGCCGTCGCCCGCCGAGATGGTCCGCCTCACCGCTCGATCCGCGCCGACGGGGAGATGGCGGCCAGGAGCAACAGAGGAGATGGGGAGAGAGCGGAAGGCGGGGGAGGGGGAGAGAGAAAGGGGGGACTTTAATACCGACCGACTTTAAAGCCGACTAATTTTAGTCATCTTCCAAACCGTGTGTGACTAAAATTTTTTAGTCTACCCGACTAAAATTGGATCCAAACACCCTCTAAAGGTGAAACACTGTTCAGCGGCATACCAGAGTGAGCACAATGGCTTCTGCTCCATCCACAAGACAAAGGGGGAAAATTATCCAGTGTAAAACGACAGTGATATCACATTTTATTACTTCATAACTGGTTACCCAATCAATCCCCCCTATACAAATCATAATTACACCCAGATGATCAAGCAGCTCCTCACGCTGAAGAAGAAATCCTGCCGTTCTGCATGTTATTGATCTACTACCATTATGTCCTCACCAGGCTACATGTAGGAGCGCATGCGCGGCCGGACAATGGACTGTGCACCATCGACGTATATGGTTGTGCCCGTCATGTAGCGGGATTCATCCCCGACCAAGTACAGCACCGTGGATGCCAGATCCTTCTCCGGATCCAACCATCTCCGCAGGGGCATTACTTCTGCGGTTGCCTTCTCAGCCTTCTCCTTACCCACAGAGACCGGGAACTTGTCCTGCAGATGGAGACCGCGACAGGCTGCATTCACCCTTATCTTGTGCTTGCCGAGCTCCATGGCAGATACCTGAAACCGGGGAAAGAGATTCAGAATGCTGAAAATTAATTGTAGCAATCAAGAGATGGAATCAATTTCCTGTCACCACTGAACATAACAGTTACAGAGGTTAACACTGGGACTGGGAGGTATAGTTACCCCCTACAATTGGTGGCTGCCTATGAGAATAATATTATGGGTTCATGAATCAGAGGGGCAGAGGGCTGCAATTCTACCATCCTTGTCACCATTGGCATATATGTCTTGCGTGTCTGCGAAACAATCACCACCGTGTGCACACCTATGTGTGTGTGGTCTAGGAACACTGAAAAATTAGTAACTGTGAGATTTGGCATCTGGCATACCCATTACCTCCTGTTTTAAATGTGTAAATTTATTGGTGCAGAAACACATGAATGAGAGCGATACGAAATATGAAGCTAAATCTAGCATTGCAACATGACCAGTTTTCGGATTTATTTGGACAGGAGCTATCAACAGAACCAAAGAGAAAGTCAAAGTAGTAGACTAGGACGCTTACTCGGACCAACTGGTGAACAGCTCCTAAGCTTGTACCGTAAGCTGCAGCACCTGGATACAACCCTCTCTCAGCGCCAATAATCTGAGTCAAGAACACAATAGATCCACCAGATTTTGCATCCCGGAACCGCTTTGCGATCGCCATCGTTAAAAGCCAAGGTGTAGTCACATTTACTTTCATGGTCTTCTTGTACTCATCTTCACTTATGCTGAGGCAATCTTGCACCTCCCCTGAGCACGCAGAAAACGAGCAATTTGCATTAAAAAACAAGCATGGGCTGAAGCAGAATGTAAATGCGGCAATACCGGTATTTCTAATCATTTCAGTATTCCGAAACTATATTCAGACTTAAGTTACATTACTACAAGCTCTGCTTTGTTTAAGAATGCAATATCTGAAGTGCTGGGCACCCACCCAACCATCAAAACAGCAGCAGCAGCAGCAGCAGCACCACCACCATATCAGTATTTCATTCCACTCGCGTTATTTAATGATCATGGCAGCGCAGTTCGGAAATGTCTAAAAACATGGTACACAACGCAAATTCAGCATACCCCAATCTTAATCTCCACAGTTTCCTGCTGAATTCAAGCTAAGAGACGACCCACAGGCACAGCCTTGTTCACAATTTATTTATTTTTTTTAACTGCGGCACGGCACGAGCATTTAGCTCAAGGGCAAAACAAGTAGAGGCAAACCAGTTGCCTGCTGATCCGGTGACAGTTTTTACCCTGGTAGGAGTAGCAGTTGACGAAGGCGTCCAGTCCGTCGAAGCAGCGCCACGCCCGATCCACCGCCGCGCCTACGGCCGCCCCGTCGCAGGCCTCGAAGTCCAGCCCCGCCACCGCGACGCCTCCGCCCCCGCGGCGCCGCACCTCCTCCGCCGTCGCGGCCAGCGAGCCCTCGTCGCCCACCAAGACCAGACTTGGAAGCCGCCGAATCAGAACCGAGTAAAAAAGAGGGCGGGGGGGGGGGGGGGGGGGGTGGAGATCCGGCAAGTGACGACGAGGCCCGGGTGTCTACCTGCAGCCGTGCTTGGCGAGGTTAGAGGCGATCCCCCTGGAGATGGCGTCGCCGGCGGCGGTGAGCAGCACCCGCTTCGCGTAGGCGTCCCCCATCCGCTCCCCCACCGGATTTCACACACTCTCTCTCTCTCTCACACACACACACGCACACACACGACGCGGCAGCTGAATTCTGCTAGGAGTTGGGCCGCAAAAGCATACACACGGAGCAACTTGGGCTGGGCCTGAATTCAGTCGGCCGGCCCAATTATTCGGCAAATATTTGTTATTCCTTCCATTCGTACAAGTCAGCGATGGAGCTTTGCTTGGTTCCGCAAAGAATTGTCAAGACCGGGCGGGTAGCTAGTTTGAAAAAAAAAACCCACGGCAGACTTTCTTGCTAGGCAGTTGTTGCCAGCAGCTTCAGGGGTTGTTGAAAAATTATGAATTAGTAACGGTGTTTAATATTTGAAATAAGTTTAATCATCCCTAACTCTGATTCCGTGTCAAGAAGCGTACATACCATGCATGAATTCAAGAAGAGCTATTTTGGGGTCCTACTAGAAATCTACTAATTAATTTCCTTTGCGGTAGTAGCTATATTGAATTAATGTTCCGCGGGCATATAGTTCTTCAATAATGCTGGGGATTTTACGCATGGAGAATCACATCCCACCACCGTAAGCAGAATTTAATATTCATCTACTTGAGTTTCATCTTCATAAACCTTTATTTGATCAATATAAATTCAATCTTGACGGCAACTTTGGAAACGAATCCGGAGCGTGGAGTTCTATGGCGGGCGTGGTGACCCCGTGCACAAGTGAGCGGAGTCCAACGGTGGATGCGGCAAGACCCCGCGCGTTGTGTTGAGGTTCAAATTTGGTGTTTTCATCCTGTCTGGGTGGTGGGCTTTGTTGCAGCAGTACTACGACATGAGTCTTGCATGGCAGTGGCTTTCTTGGTGTGGTGGTGTCTACCCCCTTGGTTCCTCTTTTCAACGCTGGATCACACCGGAGGTTCTCAATGGTCTGCATGTGTGCGGATGTGTGGGGTAGTTGCAGAGGTGTTTCGTCTTCTTTGTCGTCTTCGTGTATAGTGTTGCGGTCATGTTGATGTCCCAGTCCAACCGACCGGCGAGTGGTACCCGTGTTGATGTCCCAATGCAACCGGGTGAGTATAGATAGTTTATTTTTTTCGTTCTTTTTGTTTCCTTGCCTACGATCTTCCAGGACTGTAGTCTTGTATTTCTTCTGCTATGTCAATGGAACACGCACTATCTTGTGCGGTTCGTTCAAAAAAAATACTTGATCAATATCTCCTCATGAGGACTACATCCACTTTTGTCTCTTTGTTTTGAGCAATTCAACCTTGAGCAAGTGACTTGAATCCATATTTCCATGTATTAATGAAATCTACTTTTGAATCCAAGTCACCCTTTCATATGACTCAATATGTAATTGATGCATCCCATTGCTATACTCATTAAGGCTTGATGACTTGCTACCTAAAAATCCTAAACGCTAGCCACTTCGCCGTAGCAAAGATCATGATCCAAGTCACCACTTGGCCAAACTTTTCTTAGTGCCTCGTTGCTAATTCCTTGCTTGATTTCTTCATCCAATCACCGCCATATTGATTTTAGCTTTGTTTTGACGTCAATAATTAAATCCGCTTGAGAACATATATATCTTCTATTGACCTTTATATCCCATTAGTTTATAATGTACCATACATATGCTTCATGGGACCACATAATACTCTTTGTCATATGACATTTACCCTTAATTCAAGAGCAATATTGCAATGTGAGGCTATCAACAAACCTCAACTCATCAGTGACACTTTTGCTTGCTTTTCTTGTACTATGTCATGTATCACACTTGTTATATTCGTCACATGAGCCATTAATACAATCTTTAACATAAAGATTATCCATCAACAAAATTAAATCTTCTCACATGCTTAAGAAAGCTAGGGGCCTAGACCCGGCCACTAGGGAGCTAGATATCTTTCAATCCCTCATATTTTATTGTCCGGAGAAATGATGTATGCTGTGATTCTCTTGATGCTTTCATCTAAAAATGAAATGTTAGATAATGTACTTTAAAAAATGACTGCTAAAAATGTATATATCATTACAAGCTTGTCGTACAATCAAGCAGGCTCTTCAAGTCCTTCCTAAATGTGTGAGAGGCCCATCAGTCATTTGTTAAGTGGACGTTCTAACCATAAGTCAGGCTGCCAATTGTAAGTGATGTTTTGATTGTTTTCCTCCCCTTCACTCCACTGTCCCCGGAGTACTATGGAGTACAGTACTTCACAAGCAAATAGCGCCCTATTTATACCTCCCACAAGATAGCTAGCTGTGCACATGCACAACACCTCAACTTGCATTTCTCTCAAAACTAAGTAAGTGATTTATTAGGAGCTAAAAACGCGGGCGTTACGGTAGGAGTTGTGGAAATTAGTGTTCAAAGATTAATATGATGTGTAATTGGTGATTTTTACGAACTATAAACAAGGTTGACTCTCTCCATCACATGATTACTACCTAGTACGACGTAACGTACTAGAGCTTATCAACACGATGTGTATGTATGTGTATGCTTATCACCTAGGACCTATGATACGATTGGCTTCTCGGCTGACCACAAGTTGTTCCTGTGAGAACAGAAAATATAGCCACTCCCTCCTGTGGTAAGTGAAGTCGTTTTTGATAAAGTTTGAGTCAAACATTAGGAGTAGCATAAATCATGAATAGTTTTTAAGTCGTTGAGTTTGGAAATGTGAAAACTACATGAATAAATTTGTCTTGCAAAATACTTTTATAAAAGCATACATATGTTATTTTTTAATAAATATTTTTATAAAAATAAAAAGTTAAAGTTATATTTAGGAGAATGTGTCGGTGTCCTAAACAACTTTATTTAGGCCAGTCTCAATGGGTATTTCAGTAGAGTGCCATGCATATTTAATAGCGTGACACATCAGCAAACAAACAAGTTTTGTATGAAATGGAGAGGGGAGAGAAGAAAAGAGTTTCACCATGGTGAAACTCGTATGCGTTGTTTCCCGCAGGGTCAAATCGTTTCACCATCTTGCATATTGCATATGATCCAATCATCTTGCGGCAATTAAATACTTTGCTTAGCCTTGGAAATAACAAAGTGAAATGCTCCATTGTTGGGGTTGTTTCACGGATGGTTTCATTTCAATTTTGATGACGTGCTAGTATGTGAAACCGTGCAGTGACACTGTCCATTGAGACTGGCCTTAGTTACTAAACTAGAGGAGTAGGTGAACGCAGATCCCAACAAGTGTATCTACGGTCAACGCAGCTCCTCGGTTGGTCATGCCCCGATGCTGTCCTGCCCCTACGTGTGGGGCCCTTGGTTGGTGAAGGACGATTTTCTGAGTGGAATGGCTCAGCAAAGATGCCTAGCGGGGGGCACTCAATGGCAAGGGGTATTATGAGCCGAGGATGATGTCGATATTGTTAGAAACAATTCTGGGTGTCGTTTTCTTTCTTTTCATTGATGAAAAATGTTTTGAAGAGGCCGTTGGAGGTTGCTCTAAGCTATAATGTCGCCCACTGCTCTCCACCTCGATCACGATCGATCTCTCACATGCATAGACTCACGCCCTATTTATACCTCCCACAAGATAGCTAGCTGTGCACATGCACAACACCTCAATTTGCATTTCCCTCAAACTAAGAAACGTACAGTGACCATGCCTTTGCCTGTCCTGCTGGAACAATGGAAACCGCACCTTGTTTGTGTTTCTTCTCCCTTTCCTCATTGCCCTAGCTCTTGCAACAAGAAGCTTGTTCTACAGTAATGCCGCAGGCCGACTCCACCTCGCCACCGGTCCACCGCCGAGCCCGCCCGTCCCGGGCAACCCGCACTGCATCATGGGCGTGCCGCCCCCACCGGAGCCTCCGCGACCCGGCGCGTCGCCACGGGCCGGTGATGCAGCTGCGCCTGGGAATGGTGCCGACGGTGGTGGTGTCGTCGGCGGAGGCGGCGAGGGAGGTGCTCAAGACGCACGACGCCGCCTGCTGCAGCCGCCCGGACACGCCGGGGGCGTGGAGGTTGTCGTACAACCACAAGGACGTGACGTTCGCGCCCTACGGCGAGTACTGGCGCGAGATGCGCAAGCTCTTGGTCGTCGAGCTCCTCACCACGCACCGCGTCCAGGCCACCTCGCCAGCCAGGGAGGCCGAGGTTCATCATATCAGATCATATCGTAATCAAATTAATTATTATGTGGCCTACACAAGGCAATGCAAGCGTCATTCATAAGTCATAACTACCTCCATCCCGAATATAGGTAGCATTTAAATTTTATCTCACAATATGGCTACTTTTGAGTTCTCAAATGAGTTAGTAATAATTAATTGGCTTGCTTCAATTTGAGAGGTACGGTCTAAAACAACGCTTCTATGCATATATGCAAATCATTTATGGCATGTAGATATATATATCATGCAAGTTTTTACCACCAGTAATTAAGCAGGAATGCTTAATTAGTGTATGAAAAGTATCAAGGGTAATATAAACTTTTAATCTACATCCTTATTTTGTCAGGAAAAACTTCATAAGTAGCTATATTATGAAATTGGCTACCTAGATCACTACAAACTCGGTAGGACTATTTCAAATCTATATGTTCCTTATAACAACTATATATCTACATCCAAGTACATATAAAATATATTAATTCCATCTAAATATGGACTAATGTATATTTAATATTAATTTCTCATGGACCGTCAGTTCATAAGCGATTTGTTAACGAGATTGTTTTTTAATAACCAAGAATGAACTACACAAATCGAGAACCAACAATGAACAACCACTAAAATTTTGTGTCAATGCGTGTCATGATTGATAATTAGGTGGACAAACTCATCACCCACTTAACCAACGGCGGCCAAAAACCAGTTTACTTGGAGGATCACATCTTCACGCTCATGGACGGCATTGTCGGCACGGTGGCACTAGGGAGCATATACGGTTCAGAGCAGTTTGCACACAAGAAGCACTTCCATGATCTGTTCGATGAGGCCATGGGTGTAAAGAGCAGCTTCTCCGCCGAGGACTACTTCCCCAACGTCTTGGGTCGTATCGTGGACCATCTCACTGGTCTTGTCTCCCGCCGTGAGAAGGTATTTTGGGAGCTCGATGCTTTCTTCAACAAGATTATCGACGAGCACCTTAACCTGTCCCGCCCGACACCGGACGACAGACCCACCTTCATCGATGTCCTTATTGGCCTCACCAAGCAACACGAGGGCACTTTCAGGTGGTTCACTAGAGACCACATCAAGGGAATGTTATCGGTACGCAACATCATGAATATATAAAATTTATAGCAGCAGAAAATAGGATTTATTTACGTAACGGAGTTATTTATATTATTTCATTTATAATCGTTATATGATCATATCGAGTAACAATTAATCTTTCAGGAAACGTTCATCGGTGGAGTTGACACGAACTCGGTCACGGTGGTTTGGGCAATGGCTGAGCTGATTCGAAACCCACATGTACTTAAGAAGGTGCAAGATGATATCCGAGCGGTGTTGGGAAACAAAGAGAGGGTAGGGTCAGACGACTTGCCCAAGCTCAAGTACCTGAAGATGGTGGTAAAGGAGACACTACGGCTACACCCGGTGGCACCACTTCTTGCACCGAGGGAGACCATGCGACACATCAAGATCTGCGGATACGATGTGCCTGCCAAGACAAGGATCTTTGTAAACGTGTGGGCAATTGGCAGAGACCCTACAATCTGGAGCAACCCTGAGGATTTTTACCCGGATAGGTTTGAGGGGAATGGTGTCGACTTCAATGGGGCGCATTTCGAGCTTCTACCATTTGGTGCTGGACGTAGGATGTGCCCTGGGGTAGCCATGGGGGTGACTATAGTAGAATTCACGCTGGCCAACCTACTCCACTGCTTCGACTGGGAGCTCCCGGATGGTATGACGGCGGAGAATGTGAGCATGGAAGAGGCAGGAGGGCTCACTGCCAACAAGAAGGTCCCCCTAGTGCTTGTGCCGACCAGGTACAAGTGGCTGTGATGGTATATGAGTGATGAGCAGTTTATAGTAGTAATATATAAATAGATCCTATCATTTGTGGCATATATATGATGTCCGATCTAAAAAGGTTTGCGGCAATCAAATTGCAGCTTAATTATTAATTATTAATGTAAGTGGATATTGGATACTACTATTATCTTAGGTGATGCAATATATGTTTGGTTACAAGAGTTGTAAGCAAATGATGTTACGTTGTAATCTGAAAACATGTAATAGATTAAAGCATGTACGTGATATATTAATTATTTGGTTTATATAATCCAGTGGAAACTGAAAACACGTACTTGTGGCTGCCGCCGGACCCAACCTTCTTTGTTTGCTTTGCCAAGCGATAGCCGATAAGATTGAGAGACAGAAAGGATTCTAAAACTTGAAGCGTACACCACCTCAGCTCTAGGCACATAGATTACATGCACGCAGAAAGTGTTCGATTGTGTAGCAGCCTAGCAGGCCAGTGTGCAGAACGCGAGGCCTGTGCATGGCTGCAACTATGACCCTAAGTTGCTCATCAAACAATCCAAAAGATTCTCGTAATAAGAGAATAAGATTGCATCTTGTTGACAAAGAAGATAAGAAAGAAGAGAGAGAGCTAGTGGTTGTCGTGCGTGAAGAGGAGAAAGGCGGTGTAGTATAGTATCAGATCCCAAAGATAAGTTTTTTTTCTTTTTTATGGAAAAAAAGTTTTTTCCGACGATTCTACTCCCCCCGTCCCAAAAAGAATGACGTTTTAGGATTCAAAATTTGTCTCAAAAAGAGTGACGTTTAGCTTAATTTGGCATGTGCGCATGTGCATGTAGGCATGCAACAATCAATTAGCACCTAATATGGCAAATAAATAGGGGCAATCGAGGTCATTTCACCTCCTTAATAATCTGACCTAAAATTTCTAAAATGACATTATTTTTAGGACGGAGGGAGTATAGAATTTGCATTCTTTTTTCTCTCCTACCTCTTTTTTTTTCCTACCGTTCCCCACCTCTCGTCGCCGTCCAAATCCACCCCTACCCCCAACTCGGCACCGCCGACAAGCGAACTCCAGCGCGCGGAGGGAGGAGGCAAGGACCTGCGGGATCCTGCAGCCTTCGCCAATCGCCTCATCACGAGGAGAAGTGAGAGACGGAGCGGCCCCATGAATATTATATTGGTAAAAATAAAATGTTGTGATTCGGAACAAATTGTTATTATTATTGATCAAAAATTTCTGCCAAACAAGATTTGACTTAGACGAGATTAGTTGATGAGGTCTCTCCACTTGGTTATTTATATTAGGTGTACGATTACCTATTATTCCTCCAAAACTTATCAACACGCTGTACTTATTATGTAATGCTTATATATGGCACACGATCCGCCACGTCAGGCCACCACAAGAATTTTGTTGCTGCTTGGTTACTGAATAGTCGTTGTTGGCTGCCACAGGAGAAAACAAGCAAAAGTACTAGCTAACAAGTTTCACGCCACCGATCGAGTGATTGGTACGTGCTGCCGTACAAGTCCGAGAGATGAACATTGCTACAGCCTCCAGCAACACATGCAGCAACACATGGCTCACGTGGCAAATAAAGGGGTCCTGAGTGCTTCGATCCCTTGCCTGCGGGTATTGTTGACATTTCTTTTGTAAGTTTGTTTGTAAGTGTTAAGCCATATTCTCAATGTATTTCAATTGAGTTTCATTAATTCTCACTAAATAACATGACACATATGGGCAAAAATGATGATATGATATGATATGATATGATATGAAATTTATGAGGAAATAGAAAATTAAGTTTCATGAAGATGAAACTAGGCCTAAGGTCCTCTAGTCGTAGCCCTTAGCTGGCGCGGTGGCACTCTAAGTCTTGGTTCGACTCCATGTGGGAGCGAAGTTCAGGTTGAGATTAAAAAAAGATTCCCTCGTCTGTCACACGCTAAAACATATGGAAGGACCAATCTATTTCACGAGCAATGAACCCCGATGTATGGGTGGCACATGGGTTCGGAGATTTTCTCGACTTGTGTGAGAAGGTCTTCTTCTTAATATAATATCGTTGAGGTGGTCTTACCCTCCGCAAGCCGAGTTTTTATAATGATGAAACTTTTTTTCTTTGAAAAACTTTGAAGATGAAATTAACTAGGTGACAAGATTCGGGTTTCATCTACACATGTGTCGGGGTTTGCTACCGCCGGCAGTAAATTTATATCGATCGTGCGTCGGGCTCGGATGGTTAGCTCGGGAGACAACGGGATTTATACTGGTTCGGGCCTCCGAGGAGTAATACCCTACGTCCAGTGCGTGGTTGCCGTGTTCCTTATCCAAGTGTGCTCGCAGTAGGGTTTACAAGTTGGGTTCCTCTAGTGGGAAACTTGTCGTGCGAGGCGGAAACTTGTCGTGCGAGGGTTCCTCTAGTGGGAAACTAGTCGGAGATGCAGCCGTCCGGCCAAGGACGGGTCGACTTGCCAGTGAGGGTCTTGACGAAGATTTGCATGCCTTCCCTGAGACGCAGCTCCAGGTGAAGGGTGGACTCCTTCTAGATGTTGTAATCAGCAAGGGTACGGTCATCCTCAAGCTGCTCGCCGGCTGACAGAAGTCTTCACCTTGTGGATGATGGTTTTGTTGTCTTCGAGTGGGATAATCTTGCCGTCAAAGAGGGCCCCTAATCCGGGCCCTCGTCAATAGCCCCCGAGCCAGATCGGGAGTTGAGGAGTCACGCTCAGGCTCAACCGGTGGGTCTTGGAGTTGGAGGCGTTCTTCTAGTTCTCGGTGGGTGCGCGCGAGCGCATCCGCCGGATGTATCCCCCGAGCTCGTGAGTGAGTTGGAGACTCACTCGCGAGCTTTTGTTTGTAATCGTAGCCGTTGTAGCCTTGGGGTTCCGTCAGAATGGTTACTGCTGTCATGGCGACGTGGGCGCAGTAGTGGGCGCGAGCATCTCGGCCGATGTGACAGATGTGACAACGCCATCATGACTGTGCGCAGACGTCTTCGGGAACGAAGTCGGGATCCTCCTCTAAAACACAGTTAATTAAGCAAGGGTGAGTACATACGTACTCAACAAGTTCAACCCCACCCACGGAGGGGCTTATAAGCAGATCATGCACAGGATATATCAAGGATCAGGTTAAGGTTTGTTTGCAAACACATTTACTCATGCAGGGGTTCATTTTCGAAAAGGTTTTCGCAAACGATTTTTATAACCCAAGTAACCCAGTTGTTTTGAGAAAACCATTTAGGGACTACCGGACTCCCCGTCCGCAGTAGCCCAGGCACAAAACCACACACTTTTCCAGAAAACAACTCACGTCATGAAAACATCCCAAACCCAAACACTAGTTTTGTGACCACACCGTGACTCGTCCAATACCGTGGACACGGCTATTCGAATAGGTTTTACACTCTGTAGAGGTTGTACATCTTTACCCACAAGTAGGGTACCGCCACACGAACACCTTAGTGTCGGCGCGGATCCTATCAAAACCATTACCCACCTTAGCTAACCCTACGAGCCACCACGGAAGCAACCAAGTGGTTATCTCACATAACCAGGGCGTACCTCACTCAGATCGTACCCCTACTCCTTGTTCTTCCGTTGCTCACCCGCACACCAGATGGCAAGTAGATTAACTAGTGGGATTTATGCTAAGCCATTGCCACATACAACGGTCGAGTGGTAGTATGATAATTGGGTCAGGTGAGATGTCACACAACCCGGTCCTTAATGACAAGATGGACATCTCCAAACATGCTCAGCCACACAGGTACGAGCTCACCCATACTCCTGACACACACGTCCATCCCGTCTACCCGGTTCTTTACTCATTTTCCAAACCTGTCCCATTTCCATTTTTAAAGCACTCACACCTTTTTAAAGCACTCACACATTTTTAAAGCAAACATTTAGGCCAAACAAAGGTCAATCATAGCAATCATGGGTGGCTATCCTACCAGGTTTTTGCAGTAAAACAATATGCAATTTATAAAATGGGTATAGGGTTGTGTTTATAAAACTAGGACCAAAGCATGCATCAAAGGATGAGATTGAACTTGCCGTCTTCGAAGTCCTCAGGGAGTTCCTACTCGTGGTTCGGGATCTCGGGCTCCTGCTCGCAGTACTCGGCTCCAAGCTCCGACTCGCGGTACTCTTCCTCGTTTACTCCGTCGGCTATAGCGTACACACAAGCAAGCATGCAATCAATACAAGCACACACAATTTTACCAGCTGAGCTCGAGGAAAAGTGAGTAGGTAAAATGGAGGAATAAATGTTATGCGGGGGGTTTGGATGATGGATTGGTAGAGGTATACCCGGGACGGGTGTGATGAATTTTGGGCATGATTTGAGATAAAATCGCACATGAAATGATGGGTTTAAAGGGGGTATTTAGGGCTAATTAAGAATATAAGGACCCATTGGTAATTTCCGCTAATGGAAAGGGGGCTTGGTTAGTATAGTATAAACTTGGTTAAGGGCTTGGTTGTAAACTGCTAAAGGATGAACATGGTTTAATTCGTAATTAACTATTAACCTAGGGGCTGTCTTGAAATAAGAGGGAGAGAGAGAGAGATAATAGGGATAGAGAGGGGCTCGGAATAAGAAGGAAGGCTAGGGGGTTTTGAGCAAAGCTGCCCTTCTTCTTCCCCCCGATCCAGAACAGGGGAGGGAGGTAGGGCGGCCCCGGCCGACGGCGGTCGGCGGCGCCCCAGGGTTGGCGGCGGCCGGAAACAGGGGGAAACAGAGAGGGGACGAGGGCTACCTATCCCGGCTCTCACCTTGGTCGGGGACGGCTTGTGGAGGTGGCCCCTCGGCGTCGGGTGGCTGCAGGCAGTGCGGCTCGATTGGCGGTGGGGTGGAGTGCAAGGAGGGAGGGGGAGATGGCTTGCGGCGGTGCGAGGTGAGGCGGCGAGCAGCCGACCTCTATTTATAGGCGCGGTGAGGCGGTGGAAGGGCCGGAATTCAAGCACGAGGAGCTTGTGCGGCCGACAATGGCGGTTTGAAGAAAAATCTCACCATTGACTCGGCCAGCGAGGCCTCGGCCGGGATTCGCGGTGGAGTGACTGTGGCGCTGTGGACATGACCCGTCGAGCAGGGGCGAGCCGGGCCGTGGCGGCGGCGGCGAGCGGCGACGCGCACGGGCGGTGACTCGCGGTGGTGCCGTTGGAGGCGACGGCTCGGGCGGGCGGAGTGAATGCGGTCGTGGCGGCGTGCGGTCGTGTCACAGCGGTGCGGGGCCGGCGTGGCGTGCTGTCGGGGGGGCGCACGGTCGGGCCAGGTGCGGTCGGGATCGAGCGCTGACCGAAGGAAGAAGAAAGGAAGGAGAGAAAGGAAAGAAAGAGAAGGAAAGGAGAAAAGAAAAGGAAATGGGGAAATAAGGAAAAAGAAAAATAAGGGAAAAGGGAAAAGGAAAAGAAAGGAAAAAGGGTTTAGAAAATTAGGAGAAATTCTAGGAAAATTAGGAGGGAGGGGGGAAAGGGATTTTGTGGGTTTTCCGGGTTTCTCGGATACCGGCGTAATTTCCGAGACGGCAGTGATGGCGAGGCGGATCGGCCGGCGGGACCGCGGCATGCGCGGGATTCCCGGCGAGGTGGCCGACGGCCGGCGGCGGGGTGGCACGCGGTGAGCGGCGGTGGCCCGAGCGGTGGTGGGCGGTGCCGGCAGGATTCGCGGCTCGCGCGCCGAGGGAAGGAGAGGGAAAAGAGGACCGGGGTTTCAAGAAGATAATTGAGCTCAGCGGGAAAGTTTTTAAAACACGCGTGATTTAGTAAGTGATTTATTAGGAGCTAAAAACGCGGGCGTTACGGTAGGAGTTGTGGAAATTAGTGTTCAAAGATTAATATGATGTGCAATTGGTGATTTTTATGAACTATAAACAAGGTGCCTCTCTCCATCACATGATTACTACCTAGTACGACGTAACGTACTAGAGCTTATCAACACGATGTGTATGTATGTGTATGCTCATCACCTAGGACCTATGATACGATTGACTTCTCGGCTGACAACAAGTTGTTCCTGTGAGAACAGAAAATATAGCTACTCCCTCCGGTTTGATAAATGAAGTCGTTTTGGATAAAGTTTGAGTCAAACATTAGGAGTAGCATAAATCATGAATAGTTTTTAAGTCGTTAAGTTTGGAAATGTGAAAACTACATGAATAAATTTGTCTTGCAAAATATTTTTATAAAAGCATACATATGATAGTTTTTAATAAATATTTTTATAAAAAATAAAAAGTTAAAGTTATAATTTTGGCGAACGTGTCGGTGTCCTAAACAACTTTATTTAGGCCAGTCTCAATGGGTATTTCAGTAGAGTGCCATGCATATTTAATAGCGTGACACATCAGCAAACAAACAAGTTTTGTATGAAATGGAGAGGGGAGAGAAGAAAAGAGTTTCACCATGGTGAAACTCGTATGCGTTGTTTCCCAGACTTTGGTAACCGAGTGAAACTCCATTGAGGGTCAAATCGTTTCACCATCTTGCATATTGCATATGATCCAATCATCTTGCGGCAATTAAATACTTTGCTTAGCCTTGGAAATAACAAAGTGAAATGCTCCATTGTTGGGGTTGTTTCACGGATGGTTTCATTTCAATTTTGATGACGTGCTAGTATGTGAAACCGTGCAGTGACACTGTCCATTGAGACTGGCCTTAGTTACTAAACTAGAGGAGTAGGTGAACGCAGATCCCAACAAGTGTATCTACGGTCAACGCAGCTCGGTTGGTCATGCCCCGATGCTGTCATGCCCCTACGTGTGGGGCCCTTGGTTGGTGAAGGACAATTTTCTGAGTGGAATGGCTCAGCAAAGATGCCTAGCGGGGGGCACTCAATGGCAAGGGGTATTACGAGCCGAGGATGATGTCGATATTGTTAGAAACAATTCTGGGTGTCGTTTTCTTTCTTTTCATTGATGAAAAATGTTTTGAAGAGGCCGTTGGAGTTGCTCTAAGCTATAATGTCGCCCACTGCTCTCCACCTCGATCACGATCGATCTCTCACATGCATAGACTGACGCCCTATTTATACCCCCCACAAGATATCTAGCTGTGCACATGCACAACACCTCAATTTGCATTTCCCTCAAACTAAGAAACGTACAGTGACCATGCCTTTGCCTGTCCTGCTGGAACAATGGAAACTGCACTTGTTTGTGTTTCTTCTCCCTTTCCTCATTGCCCTAGCTCTTGCAACAAGAAGCTTGTTCTACAGTAATGCAAGAGGCCGACTCCACCTGCCACCCGGTCCACTGCTGAGCCTTCCCGTCCTGGGCAACCTGCACCAGATCATGGGCGTGCTGCCCCACCGGAGCCTCCGCGACCTGGCGCGTCGCCACGGGCCGGTGATGCAGCTGCGCCTGGGAATGGTGCCGACGGTGGTGGTGTCGTCGGCGGAGGCGGCGAGGGAGGTGCTCAAGACGCACGACGCCGCTCGCCGGCAGCCGCCGGACACGCCGGGGGCGTGGAGGTTGTCGTACAACCACAAGGACGTGACGTTCGCGCCCTACGGCGAGTACTGGCGCGAGATGCGCAAGCTCTTGGTCGTCGAGCTCCTCACCACGCACCGCGTCCAGGCCACCTCGCCAGCCAGGGAGGCCGAGGTTCATCATATCAGATCATATCGTAATCAAATTAATTATTATGTGGCCTACACAGTGCAATGCAAGCGTCATTCATAAGTCATAACTACCTCCATCCCAGAATATAGGTAGCATTCAAATTTTATCTCACAATATGGCTACTTTTGAGTTCTCAAATGAGTTAGTAATAATTAATTGGCTTGCTTCAATTTGAGAGGTACGGTCTAAAACAACGCTTCTATGCATATATGCAAATCATTTATGGCATGTAGATATATATATCATGCAAGTTTTTACCACCGCAATTAAGCAGGAATGCTTAATTAGTGTATGAAAAGTATCAAGGGTAATATAAACTTTTAATCTACATCATTATTTTGTCAGGAAAAACTTCATAAGTAGCTATATTATGAAATTGGCTACCTAGATCACTACAAACTCGATAGGACTATTTCAAATCTATACTTTCCTTATAACAACTATATATCTACATCCAAGTACATATAAAATATATTAATTCCATCTAAATATGGATTAATGTATATTTAATATTAATTTCTCATGGACCGTCAGTTCATAAGCGATTTGTTAACGAGATTGTTTTTTAATAACCAGGAATGAACTACACAAATCGAGAACCAACAATGAACAACCACTAAAATTGTGTGTCAATGCGTGTCATGATTGATAATTAGGTGGACAAACTCATTACCCACTTAACCAGCGCCGGGAAAAAACCAGTGTACTTGGAGGATCACATCTTCACCCTCATGGATGGCATTGTCGGCAGGGTGGCACTAGGGAGCATATACGGTTCCGAGCATTTGCACACAAGAAGCACTTTCATGATCTCTTCGATGAGGCCATGGGTGTAAAGAGCAGCTTCTCTGCCGAGGACTACTTCCCCAACGTCTTCGGTCGTCTTGTGGACCATCTCACTGGCCTAGTATCCCGTCATGAGAAGGTATTTTGGGAGCTCGATGCTTTCTTCAACAAGATTATTGACGAGCACCTTAACATGTCCCGCCCGACACCGGACGACAGACCCACCTTCATCGATGTCCTTATTGGCCTCACCAAGCAACACGAGGGAACTTTCAGGTGGTTCACTAGAGACCACATCAAGGGAATGTTATCGGTACGCAACATCATGAATATATAAAATTTATAGCAGCAGAAAATAGGGTTTATTTACGTAACAGAGTTATTTATATTATTTCATTTATAATCGTTATATGATCATATCGAGTAACAATTAATCTTGCAGGAAACGTTCATCGGTGGAGTTGACACGAACTCGGTCACGGTGGTTTGGGCAATGGCTGAGCTGATTCGAAACCCACATGTACTTAAGAAGGTGCAAGATGATATCCGAGCGGTGTTGGGAAACAAAGAGAGGGTAGGGTCAGACGACTTGCCCAAGCTCAAGTACCTGAAGATGGTGGTAAAGGAGACACTACGGCTACACCCGGTGGCACCACTTCTTGCACCGAGGGAGACCATGCGACACATCAAGATCTGCGGATACGATGTGCCTGCCAAGACAAGGATCTTTGTAAACGTGTGGGCAATTGGCAGAGACCCTACAATCTGGAGCAACCCTGAGGATTTTTACCCGGATAGGTTTGAGGGGAATGGTGTCGACTTCAATGGGGCGCATTTCGAGCTTCTACCATTTGGTGCTGGACGTAGGATGTGCCCTGGGGTAGCCATGGGGGTGACTATAGTAGAATTCACGTTGGCCAACCTACTGCACTGCTTCGACCGGGGAGCTCCCGGATGGTATGACGGCGGAGGATGTGATCATGGAAGAGAAAGGAGGGCTCACTGCCAACAAGAAGGTCCCCCTAGTGCTTGTGCCGACCAGGTACAAGTGGCCGTGATGGTATATGAGTGATGGGCAATTTATAGTAGTAATATATAAATGAATCCAATTATTTGTGGCACATATATAATGTCGGATCTAAAAAGGTTTGCGGCAATCAAATTGGAGCTTATTAATTATTAATGTAAGTGGATATTGGATACTACTATTATCTTAGGTGATGCAATATATGTTTGGTTACAAGAGTTGTAAGCAAATGATGTTACGCTGTAATCTGAAAACATGTAATAGATTAAAGCATGTACGTGATATATTAATTATTTGGTTTATATAATCCGAGGAAACCGAAAACACGTACTTGTGGCTGCCGCCGGACCCAACCTTCTTTGTTTGCTTTGCCAAGCGATAGCCGATAAGATTGAGAGACAGAAAGGATTCTAAAACTTGAAGCGTACACCACCTCAGCTCTAGGCACATAGATTACATGCACGCAGAAAGTGTTCGATTGTGTAGCAGCCTAGCAGGCCAGTGTGCAGAACGCGAGGCCTGTGCATGGCTGCAACTATGACCCTAAGTTGCTCATCAAACAATCCAAAAGATTCTCGTAATAAGAGAATAAGATTGCATCTTGTTGACAAAGAAGATAAGAAAGAAGAGAGAGAGCTAGTGGTTGTCGTGCGTGAAGAGGAGAAAGGCGGTGTAGTATAGTATCAGATCCCAAAGATAAGTTTTTTTTCTTTTTTATGGAAAAAAAGTTTTTTCCGACGATTCTACTCCCGCCGTCCCAAAAAGAATGACGTTTTAGGATTCAAAATTTGTCTCAAAAAGAGTGACGTTTAGCTTAATTTGGCATGTGCGCATGTGCATGTAGGCATGCAACAATCAATTAGCACCTAATATGGCAAATAAATAGGGGCAATCGAGGTCATTTCACCTCCTTAATAATCTGACCTAAAATTTCTAAAATGACATTATTTTTAGGACGGAGGGAGTATAGAATTTGCGTTCTTTTTTTCTCTCCTACCTCCTCCTTTTTTCCCTACCGTACCCCACCTCTCGTTACCGTCCAAATCCACCCCTACCCCCAACTCGGCACCGCCGACAAGCGAACTCCAGCGCGCGGAGGAGGGAGGAGGCAAGGACCTGCGGGACCCTGCAGCCTTCGCCATCGCCTCATCATGAGGAGAAGTGAGAGACGGAGCGGCCCCATGAATATTATATTGGTAAAAATAAAATGTTGTGATTCGGAACAAATTGTTATTATTATTGATCAAAAATTTCTGCCACACAAGATTTGACTTGGACGAGATTAGTTGACGAGGTCTCTCCACTTGTTTATTTATATTAGGTGTACGATTACCTAGTATTCCTCCAAAACTTATCAACACGCTGTAGTTATTATGTAATGCTTATATATGGCACACGATCCGCCACGTCAGGCCGCCACAAGAATTTTGTTGCTGCTTTGGTTACTGAATAGTCGTTGTTGGCTAGCTGCCACAGGAGGAAACAAGCAAAAGTACTAGCTAACAAGTTTCACGCCACCGATCGAGTGATTGGTACGTGCTGCCGTACAAGTCCGAGAGATGAACATTGCTACAGCCTCCAGCAACACATGCAGCAACACATGGCTCACGTGGCACACTAAAGGGGTGCTTGAGTGCTTCGATCCCTTAGAATATGCCCGTTTCAAAAAAAAATTCTACTTATTTTTCTCTCTACTTTCTCTTGGTCTAGACCAAGCAAGAATTGGCCTGCCTAATAAGAGAGTGAAATTTAGTTTTAAAAAGAGCAAGTGAAATTTGATCCAAAAGAGAACTTGCATTGTTTGCCCCGTTTTTCCACACTTCCTTTTTCCCTTCTATATTTTATTGGTCATCATTCTTTTGTTTATATCTAGTCTCTTGGTTAATTAAATGTAGTACTGTTTGGGGGGGGGGGGTTCTATTTTTAGTTTTTCAATTGATGTACTTGTTTATGTTCAAACAGTTGCAACAATGGAGTTTTGATTGTTAAGATTGTTATGATAGTTTTTTAGATGGTGCGTCTTAGTTATTTTGATTGTGCACGCCAGTAGTTCCAATAGTGTATTTTCAAACATTCTGATAATATTTTCAATTGTGTTATAGCATAGTACTTTGAATGGTTCGGATAGTATGGTCGATTGTTTCGAGGTATGTTAAATGTTTTGATAGTGCATCTCAGTTATTTGTGCACTTCAACTTACTTGTTTCAATATCTCATCTCAATTTTTTTATTGTGTACTTCTTGTTGTATATAACTACCAGCAGCCTGTTCGTTTGGCTTATCACCACCAAATAATATTTCTCTCTCGTAACAAACCAACACCAAAGAATCAACATACAACAAGATTTTTTTCTCTCACAACAAATCAGCACCAGCCATCAGCCACCAGCCAAACGAACAGGCTGCTGATTAATCTTTTCCTATATTTGTACAAATTTTTGGAAGGTGAAAAACAAATAGGCTCATATTTTAAAAACTATACATGTTCTTTGTGCTACGAAGAAATATAAAAAATATGATAGTAGACCATTATTTTCATGTCGTATAACAAACCAAAAGAAGGTGTCAACGCTGCCACGTCAAAAGATGATGCCAATTTTTACCCCCCCCCCCCCCCCCCCTAATTGACACACCCATTGGCAAAGATTAGAAGTGAACCTACAAACATGTATTATATTCCCTGTCACTATATACTTTTGATGAAAATGAAAGAATTGGACATGTCATCGGTGCGGGTATTGTGAAGTTATATAATTAACGCAACACCCATGCATCCCAATAAAAAAAGTGCGTCGAGAAGTGCATGCGGCCAATAAAATGGTATGTTCCTGTCTTTGCACTTTGTTCCAATGCAGTGCATTTATTCAGAATTCAGAAAAAAAAAACTAAGCCGAGTAATTAGGAGTAGTATGGTCACTTGTCGCAACTACCGGTGTGTTTAAAAAGTTTCTAAACGAACAGTCCTTACGGGACGGAGCAGTATGTCATTGTTTAGTCTGGCTACTACATCTTGAGCAAAGCATTCGTATAGATCTAATAAATCAGTATCAATGCGGTGTGCTCATGATGATGTTATAGGTGGACAAACACAAACTCACCGGCAGGCTGATGAGCTGCTCCGAAGGGAAACAAGCTAAGTGTTCATGGGCGTGACGGCCAACTTCCCCGACGACAGCGCCGCCGGGCGCCTCATGGACCGCGTACCGCCGCCTCACCGGCGTCGTCTCCCACCGCGAGGAAGTAAGTGTTCAGGGAGCTCGGCGCTTTCCTCGAGATGATCATCGAGCAGCATCTCGGCGCGTCCCGCCGCGGCACGGCGGGCGGCGGCCGGCGCCCGACAGCGACCTCGTCGACGTCCTCATCATAGGCCTCATGAGATGAGCGAAGCGGGACCAAGGCTCTCCCAGCAGGTTCAGCGCAGACCATGTCAAAGCCTTACTGTCGGTACGTGCTGAGAGGGAGAAACTTGATTTAAATTCATTCATATATATATATACATACATAAATAAAAAAAAAACCCGTCGGCATGTGAACTGTGAACGGATCGGATACACAAATCCATCTTCAGAGCACCTTCAGTGCTGGCGTCGGCACGAGCTCAGTTCACCATATGGTTTGGGCGATGGCGGAACCAATCCGAATGAAAGCCGCGGGTGCGGTGCTCAAGGAAGGCGCGAGACGAGATCAGGGCCGTGGTGGGTGGGAGACCAAGGAGAGGGTGCCCGAGCTCAAGTACCCTCAGGATGGTGGTGTTACTACCCGGCATTGCGCCGGCGCTTGTGCCGAGCATGATATATCTACGCCTACTCTATAGGAGTTACCTCGAACCAGCAGGTGGCATGGCATGGCAGCAAGTAAACTGAGAATCTGGCCGCGTTGCCAAGAGATTAGGAACCGGGTTCCTGCAGTGCAGGCATATATATGGTTCAATGTATTATTTTAGCACGACAAACACACAAATCGGGGGCTACGCGACTGCGACATCACCAATCCTCCTTTGCACGGGTGGGGTGCAGGGTTCACCAAACCGTAAACCGGTCGATTTTTTGAACCGAAAAAAACCGGACCGGTATACCGGTCAAACCGGCCGGTATACCGATCTGAAGCTATTAGCAGGTTCGGTTGGCGGGTGGTATACCGACCGGTTTAGCTACCGAGCCGGCCCGGTAACCCCCAAAATCGCGGTATACCGCGAAATGGGACTTGTTGTAGCCGCCGCCTTGGCTCTCCAGACTCCAAAGCGTCCTGCTCTTTGGCAGGCCAGCCAGCAAGCAAGCAAACGGGGTCGCGGCCTTATCATGGAAGAATCAAACAACCAGTCCATATACCAACCTGATGACCCCCCCAAATCCTTATCCCCTTGCGTGCTGTTATATGTTCTCTTCACATGCACATATATTCGATATGCTAGCCCAGGGATGGACAATGCCGGATGCACGAGTCAACCAATGTGACGAACTGGGGAGGAGGAATATGAGCTCCAAATCCCCGGATGCTCTCCGGAAAGGAAAAGGCAACCAATCCAGATCTCTCGTCCGGCACCCCCAATGATCTGCTGCTTTTTCTATGTCAAAGGCCAATATTCCCTTCCCCCCGCTGTGCGCAGCTGCAGACCAAAGTCATCGCCCCCCCAACCCAGTGAGCCTGCCTGCCTCATGGCTCCCTTATAAATACATGCCCAGGCATGCAAGGCAAATCAGTCACACAACAAGCACCGCCAACCGGCAGAAGAGAGGCCTCGCATGGAGGTAGGAGGCCATCTTTGATAGCCAAGGATGATTTGCCTGTAGCCACCTCTGACTGCTCCTGGCGCCATGGCAATCGGGAGCAGCAAGTGGCGGCCCCTCCGGGCAAATCATTCGGGCTAACTGAGTGCCTCTTACGCTATCCCATGTCAGGCCTACTCTCTTTGACTTGACACGTAGAATCATGGCTACTCTTTCAACCTACTCGTCTTTGGCTTAAAAGATGGACAGGACACACAAGGAATGTGAGGTATTGCACTCTACGAAACATATTAACTAGTTACTTCACTTCGCTGCAGCCAACAGCTTGTGGTGAAATTCTCCATTTCAATTACCACTGTGGTGCCATCAGCCCAGCGGCATGGGCATGGACGCATGGCACATTATCTGCCGCAATAATTTGACCACAACCGAATCTAAGTACAGGTTGGGATGCTCTCTATTTCTTGAGCTTTTCGGAGAATTAACTCGTGACTGTCAAAATGCTACTGAGGTACAAGCCATAAGCTGCCCTTGGGTTTTGCTATTCCTTTTCTACCCCGAGCCTCTTTTCAGCCACAAACTGAAAACCGCTCCTCCCCAGTGAATACTCCTAACATACTTTTAATTACGGCAAAATGTACCAGACTATCATATTTGACAACCATCACATTTTGGAGGTGACATTTCAAAAGGACCAAAAACTATGATTTATCACCTAAAAGGATCCATTCGCAACTCTTTGAACTTACAATGTATCAATGCCTCAGCATATCAGTTCCTTGCACCCTTCTTGAAGCTGCCCAGCAACGCCTTAACAAGTACCTAGCAAAAGAGAAAATAATCTGAGATAGTGAAATAATTGGCCTTAAGTAACAGATATAGAAGCATCAGCAGCCTAATTTATAACAAGATACAAAATATCCTTTGCAATTTAATTTCTGCCACATACATGCAAGTTCCTGTTCTTTACTTCAGACATGTGACCAGCTATCCCAATTGACCCTCCAGATTAACTTCAAAACTGCCACACACTGGTTTAGCTTGCACATGACAAACTACTATGTACCATACGAAATGGCTACAGGACAACACATTTTCCTGCCATTTGTCCAAACACACCACAAAATCATGTCACCGTCCAAGCAAGCTACCATGCCGTGTACTCATATTCATTTTCATGGTGAACATCTAGCATTGCAGTGTAGACTAAAAAAAATACTGCCTTTATAGGATGTCGTCAGGAGAAAGAAAGTTGAGCCCTATATACAATTACTGCATTACGCACTAATGAATGCGAGCAGTGTGTCATAGCCAATTTTGAGCAGTGTTGCATAGCCAATTTTCTCTATCTCATACCAGGGTTAAAAAAAACGCTACCGAAGTGGTTTTTTTGCCCCGAAAAACCAACACAGTTAACCGGCGAACCGGACCGGTTAACCGAGGTTTGAGTTTCGGTCATACGCGGTAAAACACCGGTTTACCGGTCTTTTTCTCTACCGAGCCGCAGCGGTATGAGCGGTTACCGCGAAAACCCAGTGGTTTTTTTCGGTTTTTTTAACCCTGTCTCATACACAACAACATTGATGTTAGAAGAAATAAAGTTGAGCCCTATATATCAGTCCTCCATTACACACCAATGAATGTCCAAGGGAGTGACTGTTTACAGCCACATAATAACTAAATAATGAATTGATTAGAGCTTACACTAAAAACATCCAAAAGAATAGTGATGCTAAAATTATGAGAAACTTGAGGCATAGAAGAGCTCCAAAATGTTTGCTCAAAAAAAAAAGAGCTCCAAAATGGAGGCATGTCACTAAGATAGGAAACAAACATTTAATACAGAAGAAATATGAATATGTAACCAGTCAGTCAATGGAACTTAAAGAACTGAATGTCCTAAAAGGCAGTTTGCTGTCACGTTCCAAAAATAGTACAACTTATACAAGGGTATTAATTAAATTGGGACATCAGAGAACTGCATGTCTCTGAATTTCACAGTTCTAAAGATCGATCCATAGAAACAAAAGGCTGACAACATATGTGGCAATTTGATGCAATGGGAGCAACGGAAATGTCATTGAATTAAACAGGTAAGCAGTGAAGGAGAAATCCAGTTAAAGGAAAAGATAAGTCGTACTATATCTCATAATAAGCCTAAGTTGTCCACCGCTCAGTCAAAAAGCCTATCACACCATAAAGTAGAATACAAGCATCTTCATTATAGCAATCAATGGGACAATCGGTGCGTTAATTTGCACATAAAATGCACCCGTTAACAGGAAACAACATTTATAGAGATCTCCGTCATAATTTAAGCTCAAGATCCACAGAATAAGATACCCAAGCATGAATGAGTGATCAATGCAGCTTGGTCAAATTTTGATGCAAAATGTGATCCATGTTATGGTCATATGGTGGCACTTGGTTTTGACTTTTCCCTTGGGCGAAATTCGGTGACGAATAGTTGCTCTCATTTGACAAGGAATAATTCTTCACAAGGATTGCGTGTTGACCCATTCGGTGCTTTTGGAACAACAGATTCGGTTCATCAAGCCATGGCCTTAAGGGAGGCTCAAGAGGCACCCGTATTTCATTAGAAATCTTCTTTCAAGTGATGTTTGGTAAGATAGGCAAGGTCAAAATAAACAAGCTGATCCCCGCACGATTTGAAGAATATATGCCTACCATTATTATCAAGGAAAGATTCGAAGGAAAAAAGTATGCTGTTGTGCCACAGATGAGTCATGAGAGTATGGATGACACGTCGATTTGTATTTTTCTTTACATTTCTATCATATCTAATCTTGCGCGTGCAATAAATAGTAAAGGATTGGAGGAGAAAGTCATTCATGATCTAAGACATTATTCTAAAAGGTAGAAGCAACACAAGACCTAGGCTCTCGGTACCAGCCAGGCACCCAGCTGACATGTTTTTCAACATCGGGCTTGGCACTTTGGTGGATGAGGTCCTGAAGGTGCATTTCCATTCCTCATCTGGTACGGATATGGGCTGTTTCGGCCCACAGGGGCACACTCCAGTAATCCACTAACATTACTTCAAGGTGGATTGAGAAGCCCACCTTGCTGTATTGAAAATTTGAATTGTATGTAAACTCTGGCTGTTAATAACGAATAAAATATGGCGGCTTTGTCTCAGAAACATTCCCGCAACAATTCAGAAACCAATCGCAGTTTATACATATTTTACTATAGAACCCCCATTTAAGTGTTTCAAGGCATTGTATCCACTCGATGTAATGTCCTTCAAATTAATAAAACTTCCATAATACAAAAAAAAACAACTCCCATTTAAAGTACTGGTTGATCCTACCATATTATGTTTGATGTGTCTTTTTACATGCTACTGGCAAGTGGCAATGCCAAAAAAAAAGGCGAAAACTAAATGTGGCGCCTGGTTATTAAGGCAGAGGTTGTGCAAAGTCGCCGATCCCCTTTTCATTATTATCATTCCAGTAGCTTCATGTGCAGACAATGTTTAGTGCAAGTCGATCTGAAAGATTGATGTATTGCAGAGAGCTTGGATAGAAAGTAGCAAGTATAAAGCTAAATCAAACGAGTAATAAAAGGTGCAGATTTGCTTTGCCGCATTTATTATGGGCACGAACACGACCCCAAAAAAAAAAGCAGGGGCAGCATGTTAATGCAACTAGTTCGCCTCATTCCCTTAATTCAATGTGGTTCCAAACCATTCCTTTTTTAACCACTTCTGAGCAGCGTCATAATATGAGGCGATCACCAAATAAATACACACACTAGCATTGGTGATAAGCAGCATTAGTTACTTATTCCTCTCTTGAGAGAGTGAGAGACTACCAGCTCTGTATTCAACCAGAAATAGGATAGCAGGGGGGAGGGTCGGAGCTCACCAACTCAGGAGGCGCCGTCGCTCCGGAGCTTCTGGATGGCAGCATACATCTTCCTCCTGGAACCAACAGCCCCAATGCCCATGTCCTTGAGATCCTCGAGCGTCAGCATAGGTAGCACCTCATCGTCCACCTCGTGGATCTCGAACACGGGGGCGTACCGAGAGAGCCCCAACCCGTCCAGCCACGTCTTGACGCCGGTGTACCCAATCGCGGAGGGGAGGCGGCCGTTGGGGAGGCCCCAGTCGGCGACGCCGTCGGACTCGTCGCCGCTGGCGTCGCGGCTGCCGGAAACCCTAGCCCTGGCGGCGGCTGGCGCGGCCGCGGCGGAGTCGGACAGGTCCTCGTCGTCGTAGTAGCGCTCCTCGTCGTCCTCGTAGCCCTCGGCGGCGGCGGCGGGGACCCACGCGGTGCGCGGGCGGCGCTGGGCGGGGGTCTTGGCGGCCCGGCGGTTGTGCGGGTCGGCGGCGGCGGCGGCGGCGGCGTCGTCCGGGTGCGAGCGGCGCGGCGGGCGCGGGTGGGACGAGGAGGACTTGTGGTTCCGGCGCGGGGGCGGGGCGTCGATGTCGCCGAGGCGGACGCTGGGCCGGCGGCGGCGCTTGGAGTAGGGCGGGGCGGGCGCCCCTCCGGCGGCTGCCGCGTCGGCGGCGGCGGTGGCGGCGGCGGCGGACGGCTCCGCGGCGGGAAGCGCGGCGACGACGCTGGCGGCGGCGCCGTTGGTGGTGGGCTCCGGCGGGCGGAGATCGGCCATGGGGGCGGCGGCGAGATGCGTAATCCAAGCTTCCGGAGTGGGAACTGCTGACAACACGAGTGTGCTGCTCAGAACTGCAGAGAGAGAGAGAGAGAGAGAGAGTCGTACTGACCACGCCACGCTGCGGCGGGATCGCGCCACGTGGCGGTTTGAGTGGTGGGGATGCGGAGTTGGGCGCTCGATGCGGGGAAGTCGCCCAGGGGTTGACTCGGTTGACGGCGGATAAGGGAGGGAGGGAACCCACGGGCCGCACCGAATCAGTAAGGCCCATGGGCTTTGCATTGCTGATTCTGTTTGGCGTCTTTTCTTTTCTTTTCTTTTTTCATTTTCCTGAAAACCGACTTATATATATATATATATAAACCTAAATGACACTTGAGCTCGAGTTGAGGAGTTAGAAATATAATATTTTTGAGAGTACAAATTGAATAACTCAATATGCATTTTACTCTATTAGAAAATCCTGAATCAGGTTAGCGGCGCACCCATAATTTTTTGTTGAAAAGATGTGGTCGTTTCTTTTCTCATTATTCGAACCCAGAACCAATTTTATAGGCCGCGCTCCATTCACAGCCTGCTGTATCTTTGTCGGCTTTATCGCAGCTTGTTTGGATAGGCTTCTACTCCTACTGAATTACATATAGTTTACATAGACAATGCGCTGAATTTTGCTGCCCATACAAATGGACTAGGGAATGGACTATCATTGTTGGGGACGGCTAGCTATGTGGTGATGGATCGGGTGGCTAAACTTAGTTTACCGAGTGATAGCCGCGTGTTGCTGCGGGGATCTGTAAACAAAATTTTAAGATGAAATACGAAAGCGGAAAACATCAAAATGATTGTATGACAACATTTTTTTAAACAATGAGAGGGAATCATTCACAAATGATTGATCCTACACGTATTATCACACAAGGACAAGATAATGTTTCAATCTGGACGGGCATTTGCTCCGTAATTACTGAGTAAATAAAAATGGAATTAGCGTGTCGAAGAAAACCTCTTGTTGATGGTGACCCCTTTTTTATGGCCGGTGGCTTTGTTCTCAGCTGAGACAGTGAGTATACCGTTCCAGTCAATATCAAACACGACAGTGACCTCTATCCTGGGCGCTGGAGGAGGAATGGAGAACTCAAACTCACCCAGCAGATTGTTGTGGCGGGTCATGGTCCTCTCACCCTCGTACACCTGCATACGGACACATGGCTGGTTTTCGGAGTCGGAAGATAAGTGGAGTTGATTCCTTGTGGCGTCGTCGGTGTCCTCCTCCTTCGGAATCACCACGGTCACGAAACCACCATTGCCGTCGGAGTCATCAGTAAATAGCATGAATTCCCTTTTTGTGGGGATAGTGGTGTTCCTTGGAATCACTACGGTCATGACGCCCCCATCAGTCTCCAAACCAAGAGAAAGAGGGGTAACATCAAGCAGCAGGGCGAGCTCCTCTCCACTCAAGATGGCAGCCTGGACGGCTGCTCCATAGGCAACAGCCTCGTCTGGGTTGATGCTCATGCAAAACTCCTTCCCGTTGAAGAGCTCCCGGAGAAGCTGCTGAATCCTTGGGAT
The DNA here is from genome assembly GCA_947561735.1 of Cenchrus americanus. Taxonomy (NCBI): domain Eukaryota; kingdom Viridiplantae; phylum Streptophyta; class Magnoliopsida; order Poales; family Poaceae; genus Cenchrus; species Cenchrus americanus. Next base: position 673,725 of record OX387240.1, on the reverse strand, counting down.
TCTTGAGGAGCCACCGACAAGGACAACATCATCAACTGAACTCACGTCCATCTTTGCATCCGAGATGCACTTATGCACAATGTCCACACACTTGCTGAAGAGATCCATGTTGAGCTCCTCAAACCTGGCACGGGTGATGGTTGAGTGGAAGTCGATGCCCTCATACAATGAATCGATCTCAATGGTGGTCTTTGCAGTTGACGAGAGGGCCCTCTTCGCCCTCTCGCACGCTGCCCTCAGCCTCCGAAGAGCACTAGGATCGCCACTGATGTCCTTCTTCTTCTTCCTCTTAAACTCTTGGACAAAGTGGCTGACCATCCGGTTGTCAAAATCCTCACCACCAATGTGAGCGTCACCAGCTGTGGCCTTGACCTCAAATATATGGTCCAGGACGTAAAGCAGAGAGACGTCACAGGTACCACCTCCCAGGTCGAATACAAGGACAATTTCCTCCAGATCCGACTGGGCAGGCATCTCCTGAAGACCATAAGCCATAGCAGCAGCAGTAGGCTCAGGCACAATACGCATAACATTAAGACCTGCTAACACCCCTGCATCGAAGGTGGCCTTCTTCTGCATGTCAGTGGAGCACGCAGGAACAGTGATAACAGCATCCTTCACGGTGGTGCCAAGGTAGGCTTCAGCATTCTCCCGCATCTTGACGAGAACCATGGAGGAGATGTCTTCAGCTTCAAACTGTTGCTCCTTGCCCATGTGTTGAACAACGATCATGGGCTTGTCATAAGTTCCAGAAATGACCTTGAAGGGCCAGAGCTTAATGTCACGCTGTACAGAATCATCAGTAAATCTCCTACCAATAAGCCGCTTGGAATCTGCAGCTAAGGATTCCATGTCAGTAACTGGCAGCAAAGGATACAATCACGCTAGCTTCAAGTAAAATGACAAAATCACAGCAACACAAATCAATCGCAAACTTGAGTAGAGGGCAAGAAAAAATAATTATAAAGGACATAAAGCATATTTTTTTTTGAAAGAAAACTGTAGGGAGTACCCACAACGCAAATTTCAAAGAAATGGTGTCGCACCCGGCCTTTACCACTCCAACTGTGAGCCCCTTTAAGCAAATTTCTGGCTAAGCATTGAAAACTCTTCCAAAACATGCTAATTGTTTTATGAGAATTTCAACAAATGGGTAAATTTATCACAGGTTGTACAATACTACAATGCACTGTTGCACTCTGCAAACATAAAATTCCATAGGAGGCAATAGATATTGGATATCAATTAAGCATGGAGCAAAGAAGTCTCTTTTTTCTTAGAAGATGTTAGAGATGCATCGCGGGGAAATCAGATCATAATGTAGAGTTGTCGTCACTGAGCTGCAGATATACGGTATGTATAAAGCATCACAATTTATTCCTTACAGGAGTTCACTTTTTAGCAGGGTAAAAAGACTGATGCATAAGAATAGTCAGGGTTTATTCTGGCCAAGAAAATTTCCAACTGAAAAAAATAACTGAATTTAGGTTCATTTACGTTTCTGGTGCTCAGTGAAAATTTTCTTTCTGTTGGAAAGGTAAACCTTGACTGCTAGAGCACAAAAAACCCCACCAAATCACCCCAGCCTAATTGGAATGAGTATACTTACATTTATAGGCACCCCACCCCCAGAATCCACAGATCTATTTCAAGAATATCAAGATGTATAGTATAGGGACAGCATACCCACCAAAGATTGTGTTGTGGGGGTTCGTTTCAGCCTGTTTCTTGGCAGCATCCCCAACGAGTTTCTCGGAGCCGAAGGAAACATAAGACGGGGTGGTTCGGTTGCCTTGGTCATTGGGGATGATCTCCACACGGCCGTATTGCCAGATGGCGACGCAGGAGTAGGTTGTGCCTAGGTCGATCCCAATGGCAGGAGAAGGGGCATAATTTAGCATGTCAAGAACCCGCCACATGGTAGGCCGATCTTTCGGATCCTTCTTGATGCACTTCAGCCCAACCTCTCTGCACCAGTTGATCTTTCGTAGCTGCGAGTTATCAGCTTGCTCCGGGTCAAATAGCCCATTCAGTGATCCAGTCATCGTCTCAATTGAACCCTGCAGCAACACACACACACACAAAAACACCCTACGGTAAAAATTCACGATTGGACACGCTTCAATCTTGTTGCAAGTATGCAACATAAAAGAGCAGCATCCAAGATGCAACAAATAACCTTTCCAACACCTGGAATCTTGAAGGGACCCCGATGATGGTAATAAGTTTATAAGGCAAGAGAAAATTCTAGTTTTTATAGTGCCCAACAGATGATATTTTTTCTTGGACCCTAGCTACAGCCAGTTAATATCGAAATTACAATTACTATAACAACTGGTCTTTTTTATTAGGCAGCATTTTTGTGTAAAGCTGGTGTGGCAAAGATTAGGGTGAACCTACCATATCCCATGATTTGATTTATTACTCACCCATTCTGGTACATCACCGGAAGGTAAATGTTTTGTGCCAGTAATGATCTCGATGACGATGATTCCAAATGAGAATACGTCGGACTTCATCGATGCAACTAGGCGCTGAACTTTTTCTGGAGCGGAATAACCCCTGAATGGAATGGTTAAATAAATAATAATGGATAACTTCAGATGAAACATGGCATGGGCTCATGCTAATAATGATGGAAACATTTTCATGCAAAACAGTGTCTTACGGTGTGCCAGTTATGCCATCCCTGGTGATTGTATCATAACCACCATCCATGACTACAGAGTATTGAGAATCAACTATAACTGTATTCATGTCTGAATGGACAAGGATGTTCTCTGGTTTCAAATCCATATAAAGAACGTGTCTCCCATGTAGGTCATGTAAGCCCTGTGCTATTCCCTGAATTATCTTGAAACAGGAGGGCCAATCAAGTCGATATGCTGCATTGCAAAACAACAAGAAGTAGTATTAGTTAGTTACGACGAGAAATCCATATATAGGTGAACTAGTATTTTCGCGGAGACATGCTTTTCATAGTCGTCGCCAAGCTTTCAGTTTTTCCATGTTCAGGCTTTGCACGGATATAGAGATCATGCTGTTGGCGCGTCCCTTCAATACCACCGTCAGAGATTGATAAATTCCTGATGGCAGCGAGTAGTCTCGATACAGTCTGAAGAAGAATGTAGATCGTCATATGCTTCATAAAACTGAATGGTGGAGAGTTTTACAATGTAGTGTGTAGTGACTTCTTTTAACACTTTAATAGTAATATAATATATAGGTATGTTTCTATGATCTAAAATGCGGTCTATTAATGTGACATTTTGCTTATGTTAAAGTAACTGTTAATATGGTTTTATGGTTCTTTTGGACAGCTTGTGATGGAGTAAGTATATTTGGTGTTTACTCTGGTGAACTTTATTTACTTCTATATCATGACTGGAACATCGTATCGTGTCTGCATTATTACTGCTACCCTGTCTTTGTTTGTCTTAAAGGAGATGATGACTGAAATATCCTATTTGTTGCTATGTTAGTATTAGTTGTAAGAGTATAATAATGTTACAGTATGCGAGCGTTAATTCCGTTGGGATTGAGATATGTTTATAAAGTACCTTTTTTTATCTGTTTATAAAAGTGATTTCAGAGGGTTAGTTTCCCCCCTTAAATAAATTTAAACAAGCAAAATATCAAGGAATTTTAACCCGTGCTGATTGATTGGACTTGGATGCCAATAGAAATTAAGCTACTGATGCGTATGTACCTGTGCATCCAGTTCTTGGTTCTCGAGAAAAGACTGGACATGCATGGCGAAGCTAGATCTGCCCATAGTCGCCTCTATCTCCTTTTGCACCCTATCTAGCTTCGTTTTCATGCTGTTGGCCCCCAAGAATTGGTATAATATGTTCCTCTTCTTCCACTCGTTGACCAAATAGAGGGCCTCGTCGACGCTCCTTGCTATACCCTCCAGTGGGCCGCTCATGGCTGCAGTTACCTTCTTCTTATCGAACTGCAGGAGGATCAACCTCACATCGCCCACGCACCTCGTGATACTGTCGCATTCCTTCCTGTTGTGCTTAATTGTGTCGACGGTTTTCTTGATCTCGAGTGCGACTCTGATAATTTTCTCCAGGCTGGTCCATGCGACATCAGCCATCTGCTTGTTGCTCTTGCAGCGTGCGTTGACCAATAGTAGATACCAATAGTAGATCTTCAAGGCCATTCAAGAAAGTGCATCAGCAATGGAAGATCTATTGAGATACTTGGACTGGGAGGACTTTCTAATCGTTAGGTTCCTCATGTATAAGCATCAGAGTAAGAACTGACCTTATTGGCTCTTAATTTGCCTCCAATTTCTTCCGACCTCTTCCTCGGAGCAAGCGTTGCCGCCCGGCCTTCTCTTTGTTGGATCAGCACCAACCCACCAACTATGATCCGATCCTATCAGGTGGAGAGAGGGAGAGAGCACTAAAAAGTGATGATGATCAGTTGTGGCAAGGCAGCAAGCAACACTCAAAGCGCACAGGAGAGCCAGTGATCAATGAAGGAGTCAGCACCACGGCACATGCAATAAAGGCAGATAGGTTGAGACCTTATAATTATATATATAAAAAAAAGACCGCTGAAGACCTGAAGTCAAGTCTTCCTGGTTCAACAACCGCGGTTTGTCTCTGACCCGAGTGAGTGCAATTGGGCTGCATCTTCAGTAGCTATTTCGATTCAGTAGCTAGTGTTCAGCATTTCTCACTTACGGTATGTGGTGGTGCGCCACTGATCTGTGACGAACTGATGACGTCCCAAACCCTGCCATTCGCTGTGTCTGACCTGTAACGGTTGCAGCGTCGTTTGCTATTTCAGTGATAGCAAGGCAACCGGTTCATTCGCTTGGAGTAGTAGGGTGGGGGGAGGGCGCCTGAGCCCCTCCGGCCGCTGTGCGCGGGCGGCGCCTGGGGGTGGGGGCGGCGTTGTGCGGGTCAGCGCCGCCGCCGGCGTCGTCAGGGTGCGCGTGGCGCGGCGCTGGTGGGACGGGGAGGACTTGTGGTTCCGGCGCGGGGGCGGGGCCGTCGACGTCGCCGAGGCGGACGCTGGGCCTGCGGCGGCGGCGGCGGCGGCGCTTGGAGTAGGGCGGGGCGGGCGCCTGCGCCCCTCCGGCGGCGGCGGCGGCGGCGCTTGGAGTAGGGCGGGGCGGGCGCCTGCGCCCCTCCGGCGGCGGCGGCGGCGGCTGGCTCCGCGGCAGGAAGCGCCGCGGCGGCGCACGCACGCAGGAAGTCGCCGGCCCAGGGGTTGACTCGGACGGATAAAGAAGAAGAAAGGGAGGGAGGGAACCCACGGGCCGCACCGGAATCAGGAAGGCCCATTGGGCTGGGCCTTTCAAATTGCGTTTGGCGTCTGAATAATGCATGTTTCGGACAACAAACATTTGCGTCGCCGTCTCGCTATCTTGTTGAAAGCCGTTCGTGTGGCGGTAGCTTGAAAACAAACCATTTGTAGTGTGTGCGGATCGGCGCGCGTTTTCCATGCCACCGCTCTCAGCGCTCTCCATCCAGCCGCGATGGCATTATCTACAGGTGCATTGATACGTAAGCGGTCTGTTCGTTTGGCCGGTGGCTGATGACTGACCGGTGCTGGTTCGTTCCGAGAGAAAAAAAAGTACTGCTGGCTGGTTGTTGGTGGTTGATTTGTTCCGAGAGAAAAAAAGTAATGCTGTCTGGTGGCTGATAAGCCGAGCGAACAGGGTGACGTAAGGTCGGGGCCGAGACCCGTCCATCGACGGTTACAAAGTTTGTGGCACACCACATGTTACAAACAGCATAGTACTCACGGCGCCACAGGCTCGGAGACGGCGCGATGTGTAACACAAGAGCCGATGAAATAACATTACCCTAAAATGATTGGTTTGATTTAGCACTGATCTCGAGCAAGTTGAAATACAACCACCCAGGGACGGAGGCAAAGAGGGGGGCGGAGGGGGCTCCAGCCCCCTACTGCCTGCTTAGTAAAGGAACTCTTCTTCAGCCTTCTTTGAAATTTTCTGCTAAAAATGAGTGTTTAGGGGTAGAAGAAAGTGTTCATACCCTTGCTTGCACAACAATGGAGCCCTTTTTCACTCTCCTCTAATTTTTTTTTACTATAAATGAAGTTTTTCTAGTGTCTAGAAGTAGAAGAAGGTGTTTCTCTTTCACTCTACTCTAAAATTTTTTTTTGCTATAAATGAAGTTTTTCTAGTGTCTGTAAGTAGAAGAAGGTGTTCAGCCCCCTACATCTGAATCCTAGATCCGTCGGTGAGACATCACTACCAACCAAACATCTTGCTTGCCTTCACCAGTTCACCACAAAGGCCGTCGCACACTACCATCCACCCACGCAGCTACGTCGTCCTGTTGCCACCACAGTGGCCCCCCCTGTTGCCACCGCAACGGCCATTGACACGAAATTTTGTTTAGTATCTCTTGACAGAGACACGAAATTTCAAATGGCACGTGGCGAAAACCACGTTTTGAGAGCAACTCCAGCAGTTTGCTAAAAACAACTTGTCATCCATCAATTTTTGCAAAACAAGAAAAAAAGGTCTCCAATAGATTGGCAAAAGAACTTGGCATCAATAGCAAGTTGCCATTCCTCCCTCCCACGCGCGCAAATATACGCGCAGCGACTCCTTGCCATCGCGGTTTGCATCGCGTTTTTTTTCCGCCGCCACCTCCTCACCCCGCGCGCGAAGCGTTGGCGCGCGTCTTTCCTTCTCCTGCGGCTCGTGCGCGCCTCTTTTTCTCCCGCACGCGACAGGGCCTCCCTCTTCCGCGTGCTTCTTTTTTCTCCGGTAGGGCTGGGTCCATAGATCGATCGCATCTGCAAGGCCACAATCATCGATCAGGAGGGGATCGGCACGGCGAAGGTGCTGATCGCCAGGCCAGGTATGACTGCTACCTTGCTCTAGTTGCTATCTAGGGTTGACGCCGGCCAGCTGCTTGATCGGTAGGGTTTAGTCGCGTGGCACGGCAAGGTCGCCGCCGCTAGGGCATGGCAGGGGTCGCGGTGCTAGGGCGGGCGGGGGTCGCCATTGTCGCCGAGCGCATGGCTTCCGCTTCACTTCGCTTCGGGGGGTTCTCGTGCATTTGCGAGGTGCATGCAAGCCGAAAAGGCAAAGAAAATCGGTGTAGGAGGGCACCCGTGCCCGTGGTCTTTGTCCGTTGTTGCGCACCGCCAACCGAGATGGCAAAGAAAATCGGTTGTGTTTAATTATGAATGGGACGTGGTGTTCCCGTCGCCGGGTGTAGTGCAGGTGCATGCTCCCGTTGAAGTGCTCAAGTCATTTGTTTAATTACTATTGCTCCTACATGTTGGTGTCTCCGATATTCTCGTTGCTACTATGCAACTCATCTAAAATTCAGTTTTCCTTCGTTTTGATCATGGATTTGTATTGGTTCAAGTTGAACTCTAAAGATTTGATTGTTTCCGGTAATTTATACGAATATACACTTAATTATTAGTCCATTTTTTAAACTAGAGCAAGGTATATAGAATAACTTACGATGATGTATGTGAACTGGTTATTAATAATTTTGTTCTCATTTGTATTGTTCCTGGCCATTGATCTTATTTTTTAGACTCATTCAAATGGAAGGAGATGGATTCTTGACTGACATTCTACTCAATGGATGTGATGGTGGAGTTGCTAGTATGACGGACTTAAACATTCCGAGCACTCAAGACATTCCTTCGAAGTTGAAGTGCGGCCAAGTCGCGGTACAAAGGGATCCAAGAGGACAAAAAATTTTAGTTCCAAGGAAGACGAGGTTGTATGCTCGGGGTTTGGTTGAACATTAGCAAAGATCCCATTCATGGGGTCAATCAATCTCGTGCCACATTTTGGAGTAGAGTACATGCTTTCTTTCGGAACACATGAAGGAACACATAAAAATTAAAGTTGCGAGGACGAGAGAGTTCCGTTATGCATAGGTGGTCGACAATTCGGAAGGAAGTGAACAAGTTTTGTTCTTGCTATGATGCGATTTTGCGAAGGAATCAAAGTGGATCAACTATTCAGGACAAGGTATAAAATATTTGTTCAATCTTTTTCCAAAATTTTATTTTTATGTAAATGATATAAACATTGACAAATTTCCTGAACAGATTGCAGAAGCAGCCAAGATGTTCCAGGAATTAGACGACGACAACAAGGCATTTACTCTTATGCATTGTTGGAACATTTTGAAGGACGAAGACAAGTGGAAAGCCAAGAGGCTTGAACTTGCCGAGCTGGAAAAACAACCAGGCAAGAAAAAACAGAAGTCCACCAAGGTGTCCAGGCCAAGGGATGTAGAAGGAACGAATAATGAAGAAGTTCCTGAGGATGTTGCTCCAGAAACCGAACCAACAAAAAGGCCACCGGGGATAAAGAAGGCAAAAGAAACTCTCGAGCAAGGAAGTGGCGAAGCTTGCTCGGAGGCTTTGGACAAGATGTGGGCAAAGAAGGAGGCTTTCGACAAGGAAAAAGAAAAGGCAAAAGAGGATAGGTTCAACCTTGCACTAGAACTAGAGAAGAAGCGAGTGTCGGCAGAGAGGATAAAAAAAGTCAAGCGAGTATAAAAAAGTCAAGCGAGAATTGATTAAAGAGGAAAAGGAGATAATGTCAATTGACATGACTTCCCTCAACCCACCTTGCGGCGCCGTACTACGAGACAATGCGGGAGAAGATCGTTGCTAGGCGTTTGGCAAATTAAATTTAGTTCTAGTCATTTTAGTCGTGGAACTACTAAACTTTAGTTTACTTGTTTAATTCATCGATATCTTTGTTGATTCATCAGAAGCATTATCAAAGTACAATTTTAAGATTGAGATTTATCCGCACTTAAATATTCTCCATGTATGCATCAGTATGTTACTTCAGTTGTCTTTATGAATTGGACTTGGTGCTCCCGTCGCTTGCTGAACTTTTTTTTTTTTTTTTGAGACAACGTCGCTTTCGAACCGATCAAGTCATTTGTTTACTTGCTATTGCTCCCGCATGCCGGTGTCGCTCTTTTTTTCCCGTGATCAGGTGCATGCTCCCGTCGCTTGAGTGCATGGTCCTGTACTAGAGCATATTCTACTGTCCTGCTCCTGTACCTGTTGCTTCGAATTGGCGATGGCGCATAGCACTACTAAACTTTAGTTTATTTTTTAATTCACCAGAATCGAAATCCTCTGAGCCAAGATTACAAGTCAGAAGACAGAAAAAAATTGTTTATTACACTTGAAGAACAAATATATAGGTTCTCCAAACAATTAAACAAAATCACTATGTAGCTAATTATACAAATCCGGATAATGGTTCCAAATGTGTTCGATGAGGTCTTCTTTCAACTGCACATGTGTTTGCTTGTCTCTGATCTTTTTGTGTGCCTCAATAAATTCATTAAGTGTACGAGTAGGCTTCCCGTGATCAGGTTCCACATTTTCACCACCGTCCTCGAATCGCTCGTTAGGGTCCACGACTCCTTCATCTTCAACAATCATGTTGTGCATGATCACACAAGCCCTCATGATCATTCCTAGAGTCTCTCGTGTCCCAAATGCGAGCCGGTCCTCGAACAATGGCGAATCTAGATTGAAGAACCCCAAAAGCTCTCTCGACATCCTTCCTTGATGCTTCTTGTGCTTTTGCAAAATATTTATTCTTATTCCCCATAGGCCGAGAGATAGTCTTAACTAAAGTAGCCCATGAGGGGTATATACCATCCGCAAGATAATAACCCATCGTATAATCATGACCATTAACGAGATAGTTCACTCCGTGGAGCTGTACCTTCTGCCAAGTTTGCAAACAAAGGAGAGCGGTGAAGAACATTTATGTCATTGTGAGATCCAGGCATTCCAAAGAAAGCATGCCAAATCCAAAGGTCGTTCGAAGCAACAGCCTCCAAAATGATAGTGGGTTTGTCCACATGCCCCTTGTATTGACCCTGTTTTTGTACTGGACAGTTCTTCCATGGCCAATGCATACAATCGATAGACCCTAACTTCCCGGAAAGCCATCTTGCTCACCGAGTGCCAATAAGCGTCTTTGTGTCGGCCTCATTGGGATATCTCGGGTATTCATCTTCAAAAATATCAACGATCGCAGCGACAAACCTACGTAGGCTCTCAAGAGCGAAGACTTTCGGCAATGCGAATGTACTCATCCGTTAAATCAAATGGAATCCCATAGGTGAGCATACGAAATGCGGCGGTCACTTTTTGGAAGCAACTCAATCCAAGTACTTGTGCCGCATTCCTTTTTTGCACAAAGTAATCATCGTGTGCTTCAACAAAGCATGCATTATGCGCGGGAAAAGCTCCCTAGACATCCCGTACCGAAGCAAACATTAAAAACTTTAACAAAACAAATAATAATTCAAGACATAGTACTAACCAATCCGAAGTGAAAGAACAACAACCTTCGACGGAATATTTGAGGGCCATATGTTGGATTAACCGCCAAATAATCTTGAAACATCCCGTTGTGTCCGCCTTCTCTATCACGATAAATAAATTTACGGCCAACCACGGATCCACCGTGACTCCTTTTGGCTTTGGAATAAGTATGCACAATTTTAGCAAATCGATAATATCAAGTAGTCATCGTCATCCGATGAAGAATCATCCAATTCTCTTTGTACGAGCGATCTCTTCAAAGGCATCATTTCGACCGGCGAGCTAGGGCGAGCCGTACTAATTAATCACAGGCGAGAGATCAATATGAGGGGACCAAGCAAGTAGAACATCATAATTTGCAAACTATGACATCAAAGTGATGCAACAGATCGTGTAGGCCAAGGGATCCCTCGTGCAGGGCAACAACGGCGGCCTCCTGCCGGCCTCGTCCTGCTGTACTCGTGAATAGAAAAATGGAAGAACGCCAGGGCAAAAGTGAAATCAATGAGCTGCTCACCTTGATGGCCGGCGACTTGATGGCCGGCGGCCAACCACGACCTGGCCGCCAGGGAATAGCGATCGCCGCCAGTATGAGTTCGCCACGGAGAAAAAAAAAAGCGCCAAAATGAAAGGCCCGCGCGTGTGGAGTCCGATCTCCCGCGCTTATTTTTCCTAGGGTCCACCAATTTGGTTTTTGCCAAGTCAGATTTGCCAAACCATTGAAGAAAGACTATTTTTTAACTTGCCATATGTTTTAGGTAGTTGCCAAATCTTAGGATTTGCCAAGTAAAATTTGCCAAACTGCCGGAGATGCTGCGAGAAGGTGTCCGCTCGCCAGTTTTGCCAATCCCATTTCGTACTCGTCGTTTCGAAAAAAAGATCGCTTCATTATTGTCCGTCGGCCCTCAATTTCCGGGCCGGGCCCCGGCTTGGGCGGCCCGCCCGCGTATTTTTATAGTGTAAAACAACTAAAAACAGCATTTCGGGTCGGGCTCGGGCCAAAAAAAATCGCGGGCTTCAAGATCTCTGCCCACGCCCGTCCAGTAAGGTTCGTGGGCGGGTCTGGCGCGGGCCGGGCTCAAAATGATCAGGTATAATTATGGGTTATTTGGTTCCAAGCTATTACAATTTTTCAGAGTTGGAGAAACGCTATTACTATTCGTCTATTTTGAAATTTGCCATTGCAATTCTTCTTCTACCCGGTTCTTGCCATTTTCTACGCCTTATAGACGTTGGGGCCCACACGGCAGACCGTATATGCACGTGAATGACCGTATTTGAGAAAAAAAAACCTCCTTGACTCACTGACATGTGGACCACACATGTCAGCTTCTTCTTCAACCTTCCAACATCATGTCAGAGTCGAACGGTCCTGTGCTAAAAAGAAACGCGAGATTCGCGTCGGCCCGGTCGTGAGCTCCGCAGGCCAGGTCGCGAGCTCCGCGTCGGCGGCCAGGCCGCGAGAGATCCGGGCCAACACGGTCGCGAGCTCCGCCGGCCTGGCCGTGAGCTCCGCGCCGGCCCGGTCGCGAAGGGGAAGGGCGAGGAGGCGGCCAGCCTGACCAACACGCAGCCGAATAGCTCGGGGATTTGAGCGGATTTTATGCGGTCGCAGCAGCTGTGAGAAGGGAGGGGCGAGGATGCGGCCTCCGCGCGCCAAAGGACACCACCAGCCGGCCACTTGCCCTCGGCAGATCTCCGGTAGCGGCTGTTGCACCCCTACTCCTTCTCCTCCATGGACGCAGCGGCGGACAAGATCGACCACAAAGCCCACGACGCAGAGGAAGACGAGGAGGCGGCGCCGTCTCCGCCGGTCGTGGTCCGCAGCCCACGGACTACCCCTTGATGATTGGAGGTTGAGGAAGAAGCTGACACGTGGGGCCCACATGGCAGCGAGTGAGAGAGGGAACGATACGAAACATGTGTGTACAAATACGTTCTGACATTGAGACCCGACGGGTGGAAGACGTGGAAAATGGCAAGAATCGGGTAGAAGTAGTGGCAAATTTCAAAATAGACGAATAATAATGTCGTTTCTCCAACTCCAAAAAATTGTAATGACTTAGAGCAACTCCAACAGTTTGGCAAACCAACTTGGCATCCATATAATTTTGGCAAAAACAAGAAAAATTGGCCTCCAACAGTTTGGCAAACCAACTTGGCAAAAATAAAAACTTGGCAAAACTCACCTCCCCACGCGCATATATGCGCTCGCGGATGTGGTTGCCATCGTTGTTTCCCTCTAGGTGGGAGGCTGAAAAAGGAAAAAAAGAATAGAGAAGGATTCCTGATGTAAGTTTTTCAATAGGTGGAAGGGCACATGCATAATTTTGTTTCTCTTAGGATTCCTGATGTAAGTTAGATCTGGATTTGGCAAGTGAATTATGCCAAACTGTTGGAGATGAATTCTTTTTTTTTGCTTTGCATAGCTTTTTAGAAGTTGGCAAAACACAGGATTTGCCAAGTAAATTTTGGCAAACTCTTGGAGATGCTCTTAGAAACCCTATAATTATTGTTGCTGTCGACGTCAGCCAGCCTCCTCGGTCGGAAGAGGGCGAAAAGGTCAGAATCACACTGTGGCCACCCGTCGCGGTCACTTCCACGCGGGCCCCACCCGCAGATGCCGCAGGTTTTGTTGCGTTCCGCCGGCGCCTGCTTGCTTCCTCACTTCTCCCCGTCCCCGGTGTGGGCCCGCTCTGTGTGTGTGGGCCCACTCGCCCGCCCCTGGTGTTTGATCCGCGCCGTCCGTTGGGCGCGCCGGAGGACCCCAACGGCCCAGCCCGCTGTATAAAGCGGCCCATTCCCCCCACAGCGCGCTTCCCCGTCGAGCCGCCAGCCACCACCACCTCTTCCCTCCCGAATCAATTCCGGCGAGCCTCGCCCTCGCCGCGCCGCGCCGCGCTCCCGAACGAGCGATCCTACAGCTAAGGACCGCCCGGATCTCGCGCCCGCCACGGCCTCACTCACCCCCGAGATGGCGGTGGCGCTGCGGTCCCCCGCCGCGGTCGCGCGGGGAGTCCCCCGCCGCGCTCGCCGCCGCCGCCAAGCTCGGGAGGGGGCATGAGCTCGCGCGCGCGAGCACGCAATGCTGGAGGCGGAGGGGGCTGGCGGTGCGGTGCCAGACGGGCGCGGCCGCTGTCCTCAAGAACGACGAGGCGGCCGCGGCCGCGGCGCACAAGCAGGCGGCCCGCACGGCCGCCTTCACCGTCGTCATGAAGTTCGGCGGCTCCTCGGTCGCGTCGGCCGAGCGGATGAGGGAGGTGGCCGACCTCATCCTCAGCTTCCCGGACGAGACGCCGGTCGTTGTCCTCTCCGCCATGGGGAAAACCACGAACAACCTCCTGCTGGTACTCTGCCATTTTCTAGCTCGGCTCTGTACCTGGTCTCTACTCTCTGTTTTCTTTTCCCCTTTCCTTTCCTGCCCGATTGTTTACTTCGGCGTAGCAGCTAAATGCGCGTGCCCTGTTTCGTCTCGATTGCGTAGGCCGGTGAGAAGGCGGTGAGCTGCGGCGCCCCGAAGGCGTCCGAAATCCCCGAGCTCGCTGTCATCAAGGACCTGCATCACAGGTTGCGTTTCGCTTTCCTAGTGTATCTTGTTTTGTTGATGATTGGGGTGGGGGTGCCCTGCGCTCGGCTCGACCATCTGGCCCCTGATTTTGCTCGCTCGTTTGCTCTGCTCTCAGGACGATTGATGAGCTTGGATTAGATAGGTCCATTGTTTCAGGTATGTTGCTCTTCTCTGATTGGTACCAAGCAAGCATCATCAGTGCCTCGGCTACCCTCCTGCTCTATTTCGAATGTTTTCTTTAACTGCGCAAATGATTTTTTTATTATTATGTGCAAAAGTTTTCCCCTGCGCGGTTTGAATAATAATTGATGGTGGAGGTTGAATGGCCATCAACATGATGTATTTTTTTTTAAAAAAAGAAAATGTGTATGGTGCTGAAAGGCCTTATGGTCGCTATCAGAGATACAGGCCATTCTCATCATGGCACCACTCTATTGTCTGTGCAACAGAGACAGTTCGTTTATCTTGTCTGTTTAACTTGTTGCCAGTCCCTATACTTGCTTAGTTAACAAACCTGACAAGTTGGTCCTCCTATTGAAGTAGCTTTTCAGTAGCACGATCAAACAATTTCTTCATCAGCCTTCATTTCAACAGGCTTTTTGGACGAATTGGAGCAGCTTCTTAAGGGAGTGGCTATGATGAAAGAGCTGACTCCTAGGACAAGAGATTACCTTGTTTCCTTTGGTGAATGCATGTCCACGAGAATATTTGCTGCATATTTAAATAAGCTTGGGAAAAAGGCACGCCAGGTATGTCAAATATTTGAGTATGTTCTTCTGTACATGCCTTATAATTTGTTGTTTATTATTGTTATTGGTTTTGAACTGAAAGTTTAGATTCTAGTCAAACTATCAGTTCGAATCCGGTTGGAAGAATGTGTGAATGCAACTAGTCAATAGTTTGGATGGTCCGCCAAGTCCTGGATAGTACCAGAACACATTGTTTGCCCACCGACCGCTTTGTCTAACCTAACTCAGGAAAGAGTAACCTTTTTAAAACCTAACTTTCCTGGACAATAAAGGGTAGTCAGCTTTTGATTCTAAACAGGGGCACAATTGAGAGTAAAGCTGTCCCTCAGATAGAATACCATGCTTGAATCTGTACTGCCACATTGCTGCTTGTGGATGCATAGAAATGTTGAGCAATATTTCATTTGACCTCTACATAGAACTAATTAAGCTCATAACCATATCCATGGCACTAATATCAGGTGGATTTCCCTCCACCCTTGTAGATTTAGTCCACAACTGAAATCAGCATTTTCAGCCAACAATGTCGTAAACTAACTGTTGACCTTTTTGGGCAGTACGATGCATTTGAGATTGGCTTTATAACCACTGATGATTTCACAAATGCGGATATTCTTGAAGTCACTTATCCTACTGTGGCAAAGAGGCTACATGGAGATTGGATGGATGATCCTGCCATCCCTATAGTCACTGGTTTTCTCGGGAAGGTATGTGCTTCCACATGATTTGTGTTCAGGGTGTCAAGTTTACTTTGCCTGGATTCATAATGATGGGCATGCATTTCAGGGATGCAAATCATGTGCTGTTACTACTTTAGGCAGGGGAGGTAGTGATTTGACTGCTACAACTATTGGCAAAGCCTTGGGATTAAGAGAAGTCCAGGTTCGTTTTCGGTGTCACAGATCCTTACATTAATACGTTAAGTTTTTACAATCAGTAAGTTGTTCAAGGCTTTAGATCCTCTAATAATACCACTATTAATTTGCCGTCACCACCCCAACTTGCTTGGACTGACAGGTTGTGTTGTTGCTGTAAGTTCCTCAGATGCTTAATACAAACTACAGCCCCCTGTAACTCCTTTTCTGATTCTTTTTTTATAGGTTTGGAAGGATGTAGATGGTGTGTTGACGTGTGATCCAAATATTTATGCAAATGCGATACCCGTGCCCTACTTGACTTTTGACGAGGCTGCTGAACTTGCCTACTTTGGCGCACAGGTATTTCTAATTCATTTATTAATATTTGTTGATCAAGTAAAATGTTGCCTGCTGCACCTGTAAGCTCAAATCTTAATCCTGAACATTTAGTTTACATGATCATTTTGCTTCGACTTTCTTTTTCCTTTTTTTTGTTGGTTTTGGAGGATTATGTTGCTGGAACAGAATTTTAGTAACCTATA
Organism: Cenchrus americanus; assembly: GCA_947561735.1. NCBI lineage: Eukaryota > Viridiplantae > Streptophyta > Magnoliopsida > Poales > Poaceae > Cenchrus > Cenchrus americanus. The sequence continues at coordinate 657,671 of OX387240.1, read as the reverse complement.
ACTTTCTTATTTTATTTGTTTCTGGTTAACTTATTATACTTATTGTGTTAGGTTTTGCATCCTCAATCAATGCGGCCTGCTAGGGATGGTGATATACCAGTTAGAGTTAAGAACTCGTACAATCGCCATGCACCTGGTACTGTCATCACTAAAGCCAGAGATATGAGCAAGGTCTGTTGTGTGCTTGTTAGTAGATTATGATTATTCCATGTGTAATATCTTGTTACTGCTTTATGTGATTTCTTGAAAGAGCCAGAGCTCGCTTGAGTAATCTTGATCATAAATTATTTTTTCAGAGTATTTTAACCAGCATTGTGTTGAAATCGAATGTTACCATGCTTGATATAGTGAGCACACGGATGCTTGGCCAGTATGGTTTTCTAGCAAAGGTACGAGTAGCCACTGGTGTGACTCATTTGTTTGTTTTCATCATAGCTTTTTGTCAGCTTGATTGTAGGTTCATACATGCATGTGTTTTTATTGCAAATGTTACATGTGGCGACAAATATCTCTTTTGTTTGTTTCATCATGTAGTAGCCTTTTTTGTCAGCTTGATTATAATCCATGCACGTGTACAGGTCTTCTCAATATTCGAAGATTTGGGCATCTCTGTTGATTGCGTGGCTACTAGTGAAGTCAGCATATCGTTGACGCTAGACCCATCAAAGCTATGGAGTCGTGAGTTGATCCAGCAGGTAAGCATCTGAATAAAAAATGTTTTTAGTTTAACTTTCACAGACAACCGGTGCTCTGATAATACACAGCTAACAATTTTTACCGTGTTGTTATCTCAGTCCAATGTTATGATTTATCTTGAAGTTTTGAGTTGCTTGGTAAAACCTAAATGTTTACATTTCAACAATGGGTATTGGGTAACCCCGAGGTAGGGGTATTTTGACTTAAGAGAATGGATGATGTATTGAAGTTGGATTGTCTTGTGGTGGTTTTATTTATTGTGCTCCTGTTTCATTGTGTTTTTTTTATGATGTGGCAGGAACTTGATCATGTTGTTCAAGAACTTGAAAAATTTGCAGTTGTTCATCTGCTCCAGCGTAGATCAATCATCTCCCTGATAGGAAATGTACAGAGGTCGTCATTGATTCTCGAAAAGGTTAGAGCTACCCACGATAGTTAGCAACTTGACGTCTAGTGATTCAAAACTTCAATGCTAGATCGTTCTAAAACACGAACGACTGACTCTTTTTGCTGCATGCCAGGCATTCAATGTTCTGCGAAGACAGGGTGTTAACGTCCAGATGATCTCACAAGGGGCATCCAAGGTATGCATCTGACGCCTCATCATCGTAAAACGAAAATCAAGTTTTGTGCACATTCCAAAGAGTGCGATAACGCTGATTTTGTACTCAAGCAGGTGAACATTTCCTTGGTAGTCAATGACAGCGAGGCAAAACAGTGTGTGCAAGCCCTCCATTCGGCATTCTTTGAGAATGGCTTCATGTCAGAAGTCGAGGGAGCTGATGCTACCCAGAACGGCGCCCCTCTGAACTCAAATGGCGCTCTATATGAAAACTAGTCGACTCTGCAACGGCGTTCTCCTCAATTGGTGTTGTTATCGATAGGTTAAGTGGTGATTCTTAGCAATTTATGTAGGTCGCCCAAACGAACTTGCTGTTGTAAGAGCTTACCAGGAACAGTTTGCATGGGGTATATCATTGTTTACCATGCGATCGGGCCGGACCTACCGAGCACTAGTGTCCATTGGTCTTGGGGATCTGCCAATTCAAAGCATCCCCAAAGCTTATATTCCTATGTATCAGAGGGTTGGATTGCATATGAATGTTACAAGAGAATTATATTGCACCCTTTGGGTGGTGATTAAGTGCATCTCTCTACATTTAACTCTGGATTCACCATTATCAGATAGCTCATAATGTGTAACAAAATTCGTACAGGTGAATTTTGTGTTTACCCAAGAATGCATATGCATGAGGGAACAACAAAACAAACTGAAAAATATATACAGTAACGTTGCAAACAAAAAACGTACAGACAATGCTATGATAGCCCTGAGGCCAGACCGCCATATCCTTACTGTCTGACTGTAAAGTAAGAGATCTCCAGCTCCCACATCTCATCTATGCATTGATGTATATCGTGATATTCGGAACTATCATATACAGCAGCTATAAACTTCCATGAACAAACTATTGGCTACACCCAGACCTCCTATAATGTCTACTCAAACTTCTGTCCATTTTGCCTTGCCAGCTTCTGGATCAGAGCATTCTTTTCCTCTTCAGGGAGCGCATTGAACATGAAAACAGATTTGTCGCCGATGTCGTCCTTAATGGTCAGGAACAGAACGAAACAGTCAGATTCCACTGATGAAGGAAAATAGTCGTGTCAACTGGAAGAGAATTTACCTTGATGGGCTGTTGGAACTTCCTTGCGGCGAAAATGGTGAAAAGAAGCATCCACACTCCTAAAAGGACTGACTTTGTGCTGTTATCCATCAAGCCAGACTGCATATGCAACCACAAATAGCGTAAGAAGATGAATGCCCTTGTTTAAGGAGCAGATACTAGAGCAGATGGCATGCATGAGTTCGAGGTGGTGTTGTTCTGATTTACCAGATGTCCAAGAAGAAGCCCAGGGATAACAAAGGTTAAGATGCCAGCTTCCAATTTCCCATAGCAGAGACCTGCCGGTGCACTACTGTCAGTATAATTCAGAAATTGGACTGCACACTGGACAATTGGAAATTGGACTGCACACTGGACAATTGGACTATGATTCATAAATTGGAGCATGGCAATGGCATGGCAGGATCAACTGTAAGCGGTGCGGCATGTGCTTACTGCCAAACCAAGAAGAACTTAGAGTCTGCATTTCCACCATTGATAAGCAGCACATCGACGACAAATTGCGTACCTTCCTTGAAGACGAGGCCTGTCAGCGCAGCGAATGTCGGGCCAACGAACCAGAGTGCGGCCGGGTGCTCCAGCACGTACTGCACCAGCCCCTCGTCCAGCGGCTGCGCGGCGACGAGGTAGGTCCCGACGGACCCCGTGACCCCGACCGCCCACAGCGCCTGGAGGAAGCGCTTGATTGGGGTGACGTAGATGTGTATGAGCACCAGCGACAGCCCCAGCCCCGCGGCGCCGGCGGCGTAGAGAAGGTCGACGCCCTGCCTGATGGCGTCGCCGGCGGCGTTCCCCTCGGGGAGGAACGCGGCGGAGGCCGCGGCCACGAAGGACGCCGCGGCGGTGACCAGCCCGGACCGGTACAGCAGGACCTGCGCCGCGGCAAGAGCAGTTTGGTTTGGTCACGCACTGAATTTCCCTGCGGCTGCGCGCGTACGTGGCTCAGCCAGACAGCGGACGTCAGCCGGTGTGTGTTCGCGTACCTCGCGGACGTCGGAGTCCTCGACGGTCCATGGCCCGTAGGCGCCGTTGTAGACGGTGGTCCGGTCGGCGAGCCCGGCACCGGGGCCGTCACCGACGGCCCTGAGCCTCGCGCCGACGCGGCGGCGGCCGGTGGGGGCGAAGGAAGGCGCTGGTTTGCTGATGAAGAGACTGGGGCTAGGTGGTAGAGACACGAGCCGCGGGTGGAGGTGGAGCGCGGCTGCGGCGGCGGTGGCCATCGTCGGGCAATTCTTGAGGCTCTCTGCAACTGCGCCTATGCGTCCGCCTGGATATTTCCGGCGTTCTCGTTTCCGGTGACGCGGGGGATATTCGGTAAGTGTGGGCCGATGGGCCGTGATTCAGTAGAAACAAGCGAGGCCCAAACTCTCGTCGGAAGCAGGGTTACGGATACTGTAAGTGTACTGTACGTCCAAATTAAAAAAATAAAGGTAGATAAGAGAAAAGTCAGAAAACCTTCCGAAAGTAATGAAAGTTTAGCATACTCCATCCGTCACACAAAGACTATTCATTTAGCTTTCAAAATTTACCTCATAAAGAGTGTTCTTTTAGTTTGTATTAAATGTTCCTCTCATTAGGGCAATCTCAATGGTGCATTGAGGATGGTTTCTATTCTCTTTAAATACTTTGCCACATAGGCAAAATGATGACTTGTCCATGTAATTAATGAAGAAAGATAGCACAAATCATAGAAATGGTTTCTTGATTTCTTCATGAAGAAATTGTGTCTACTCTAGACCTTACGCATAAGAAACCATGGAATTGCCATTGAAAAGGAACCACTAGTTTTTTAAGAGACTTATGTCACATTTCTATTTGAGGAAGGTGGAGTTGAGAAAGGAAAAGAGAATGTGATTATAACTCGACGACACCACCACTATACAGGATAGTTTTTACTTGATGATTTCATGTCCGGGAAGCCGTGACAGTTTCTTCTATTGGGACTGCCCTTAAACGTACTAACCCCAAGAACCAAGGAAATATTGCATTGAAAAGCGTATGGAGCCAATCAAATACTTATTTGATGTCTCTATTCAAGTTCCAATACATGATTCATTAGAGGCAACAAGGTCATTTGTTACAACTACTAACATGTCTTAATTTTTTTTCTAAGGCCGGTCTCAATGGAGAGTTTCACCGTCCCGGTTTCCAAGATGTGAAGCTTTGGTATGAAATAGATGTCTCCCTCAATGCATAGTTTCATTGCACGGTTTCATAGGCTCAAGGGTCCCACAACCTCTCTCTCATTGTATGGTTTAATTGCATAGTTGCATGGTGAAACTCTATTTGTGTCTCAATGGGGGTTTCACACGCTTTCCAACGCATGTGAAACCGTGTGCCCAAAGGTTTCACCATGGTGAAACTCTTTCCTTCTCTCTCCTAAGGGTTTCATGCAAAAAGTGAAATTTTGCCGATGTGGCGCCGTATTTAATGTGCATGAAACCCCCATTGAGACTAGCCTAATGGTTTCATGTAAAAAGTGAAATTTTGCTTTGATGTGGCGATGTATTTAATGTGCATGAAACACTCATGAAACCCCCATTGAGACCGACCTAAATGATCGATCTTTGTTGGATAGAGGGGAGTAGACCATTCGATTCATGTCCCATCCTCACCCAGATGTCTCCAGGCGCCGCCTCTACCGATGTTGATGAAGAAGACATCTTTTTTTAAAAAAAGGAATAATTTAAAGATCTAAAAGTTAGATATATACTATTAACCCCACATGTCATGTCATTGACTTAGCAATTGTATATATCTAACTTTGGGATCTTTTAATGGTATAGATTCAGATTTCCCTTTTAAAAATGTTAAAGCTTGTCTGTTGAAATGATGAAATAGAAGTTGAAAATGTTCAACTAAGGTAGCATTGCAAAGCCTGTAAAAAATGAACTGTGAATGCATGTGGAGCCTGTAAACTGTGGCGAATCGTAGCCGGGGAAACAAAGCTCCCCCACTGCACGTACATACGGTTTGTCGACGGTACAAATTAAACCAGTGGCCGCCGGCCCGCGGTTTGGTGTGCAATTCTGCGGGCCGGATCGATCGGAGGTGGCTTGAGCAGAGCAGAGCAGACCAGAGTACCTGACCAACAATGTGTAGCAGCAAAGGTCCCGGCCAGCAGCCGGGACCGATCGACATCGTCGTCATGGCACAGTAGTATAAGGCATTGGCTAGCTGATCGAGATCCTTTAAATTCTTTTTTCCCACGAATCAGGGATCGATCCGGCCATGCATGCATCTAGCTAGCTTGCAACGTGCAGCAATCATATCACTGGTCCTTGTTTTTGCATGAAGTCAGTTAGATATATAACCTCCCTGCTGGCAGAAGAACTATGCACATTCAACTCATCACATTACGAGGCGAATCCACATCATCTAGCTGCATTTGCGTCTTATATATATACGCTTCTTTTTTGAATTTCAAAGGATCGACGATATATTGGCAGTTGTCATATTCAGTCCATGCATATGCATCGTCCACAGTGTGCGTTATCAGCAAATAGTAGGCTAGTAGCTAGTATAAATGCAGTACATGGAGATCGAGATGCATGCACGGTAGCTAGCTGAGCTAGACACATATACATAGAAACCTTGCGTCTCTCCGAGCTTTGTTGTAGTACTCGATCGATTTGCCTAATAATATGCTAGTGTTTGACACTCGAGAGCTAGCTAGCGCCCGTGCTGTGTCGTCGTCTATATATATATAGCCGTGCGTGCGTACGGTCGTCGATACGATAGATGATGGATCTACCGACGTCTCAGATATGATGCTAGGTGATCGACTCACCATATATATATAGCTCTAAAACCATCGACATCGATCATTTGTGCGCCGGCGGCGCGAGCTTGAGCTTGCCACCGTACATCTCCGGCAGCTGCGCGTCGTCGATGGCCTCCCGTAGCGTCCTGTCGAGGTCCTTGTCGGGGACGAAGACGAACTTCTTCCTGGTGTTGTCGTCGATGAAGGGGTAGACGATCTTCCAGGCGGCCATGAAGACGTAGGGCACGTGGATGAGGAACACCCGCCCCAGCCGCTCCGGGTAGTAGCTCTGCATGATGTCGAGCGCGGCGAGGTAGGCGCGGATGTCGCAGTTGGAGTAGCCCCAGCCCTTGAGGTCGGCGACGGCGGCGAACTTCTCCTGGCCGGGGGGCAGCCTGTCGACGGTGGCGTCGAGGACGTGGACGACGAAGCGCTTGAACTCGTCGAGGTCGCGGTTGGACGGGTGGTGGCGGGCGCCGAAGCCGTAGATCATGGGGCGGCCCTGCCGGTCGTGGCCCTGCAGGCACAGCTTCCCCTGGGACAGCTCGCGCGCCACCTCCGCCGCCGGGACGGACCCGCCGGGCTTCGCCGCCGGCTTCCACTTGAGGTACTTGAGCAGCATCGCCGACGCCCTGCCGATGTGGTGGTCGCGGGCGCGGAGGAAACGGCGCAGCGTGTAGTCGTCCTCCTCCTGCTGCAAATGCGATGCGATGCGATGCAAATATGCAATGCGTGCGCGCACGCCGGTTAATTCACTGCTGTTCATCCATCAGTTGGCTAATTAATTAGTTGCGTTGAGTTAGGCCGGCCGCGCGCCTGTACATGTGTGACATCTGGGATTCATCATATTATTAGGAGGTCAGAGTAGTAGTAGTATGAATTCATTGACAGAAAGGGAGATGGAGCTGCGGCCTGCTGATAGATGTGCAGCATTTATGGGGGGGGGTCCTTTTCAGCCACGAGTCATGTGGAAAGCTGAATCAGTACAGGTAGCTTTCCCTTTCCTTTAGTGTACTACAGTAGTTGTAGCTGTGACCATTTTCAATCACACAAGTTTATGTTATCAAAAAAAAAATCACACAAGTTGTACACGTACAAACTCTACCAACGACCATTGCACTATATTGTGTGCCTGTCATCATAAATTCTTTCCGTCCCGATTTCCTAACCGGATCAAGGAGGCAGTCAAATTAAGGGATCATCAGAAAGTTATTAGGTGCACAACCACAACAACCACTGGTCGTTCTCTTCTTTGCACATGCTACAAGTTGGGAAACAAGAAAAAAAAAAGTTACTTCCAACCAGTCTTAAACAACCACTGGTCTGTTTCCCCACGGTTTTATTACTTTGTAGTGAGCGCATAGCCATCCAACCTTGGGCTGGCACGGGTCGTGTGTCTATTTCTGGTTGGAACGTAGTGCTGCTGCTGGGCAGGGCAGCTGCAAATCCATGGTAGCCATAGCCAAGAGAATCATAGCAGCAGCAGGCGGTCCAATTCCAGCGGAGAACGGAGGAGGAGTCAGATCGATGGACCGACCGACCGACCCTGCAGCAGGACGGACGGCGACGTACGTCCTCCTTTACGAATGCCGGCCGTTAGATAGCTAAGCTCAACTGCTAACCACCTTGCAACCACCTACTAGTAGACACAACTGGCTGGCCAAGAAATGATTTATTTTCTCCTCCTCTTCCGAACACACGCACGCACGCACGCAGCAAATGAATTGACCAGATTGAGCAGCACTGCTCCACCAGCAAGGCAGCAAGCAAGCAGCGAATGAATGAGTAAAGCGTGAGCGGCGGGGGGCCGGCCATCAACGCGAAAAGCGACAGGGGCTTTGACTAATTACAGCTAACTCTGCAATGGATGAGCTGCTGCAACTCTGCAAGAGGTTTTCTTTTGGCGCCCGAACACTAGATCCCCCCCCCCCCCAGCTCAGCTGGGTACGTGTGTGATGCGATGGAGTTGACACGCGAATGCGACTGATTGAGATCGAGGCGCACATATAGCTAGCTAGCGGTCGGAGGGGATTAATTCATCAGTGAGAAGGAATCACACAGGTAGCTAGGGCGCGGGCGCGCGTCGATCAGGAGGAAGAGGAGGAGGAGTCGGACGAGAACGAGGACGAGGACGACGACGAACCTTGCAGGCAGGGTCCTGCGCCTCGGTGACGGCCCGGAGCTCGGCGACCTGCTCCCACTCCGCGGCGTCGCCGTCCTTGTGGTGGCCGTTGCTGGCCGCCGCCATGGATGGGTGGATGGTTGTTGGTTCGTCGTCTTCTCTTCTCTTCTCTTCTCTTCTCTTCTTGGTTTGGTTTGGTTTGGTTGAGAGACTCAAGGGGAGGTTTAGTTTTATAGGAGGAGAAGACGAGGGGTGGTGGTGGTGGTGGATGCAGCTGCAGCTGACTCCTCCGTTCTGTGCTCTGCCGCTCCACGGAGAAGCTATGGCCTCTCCGACCTCTTGTGAACGAAAACGAAAGGGGAACGAGCTGCCGGCCTGCCTACCTGTACTGCTGTAGCTGTTGTGGCCCGGCGGCCGGTGGGTTGGGGTGAAAACGAAAACGAAACACTGTTGGCTCGCTCGCGGCTATTTATGGCACTGTTGTTGCTTGATTGATCGGAAGTCTGGACAAAATCAGGGGTTTTTTTTTTGGTTAAGAAACAATCTGGACAAACCCTGTAATTTGCTGGCAATCTTCAATTTTCAGAGAGTTCGTTCGCTCCCGTCGTTTTTTTTTTGGGGGGCAGTCAGGTGAGGATTCAAGAAAGAGGAGGTTACTAGCTGATGCGTCGACAGCCTGCCCTGCCTTAGCAAGTAGAGTGAGTGAGTGTATGGGTTGCCGTGTGTGCGGGAACCAAAGCTACCGGCGCCGACGGGGACGGACACACGACCGAGTTAACCCCAGCAGTAGAAGAGATGAGTATATATACTTACTAGATTTGACCTTCATTAACAAGTACTCCCTCCGGTTTGGTAAATGAAGTCGTTTAGGACAGCGACACGGTCTCCAAAGTACAACTTTGACTTCTTATTTTTATAAAAATATTTGTTAAAAATTAACATATGTATACTTTTATGAAAGTATTTTGCAAGACAAAATTAACATATGAGTACTACTGATGTTCTGTGGAGGAAGGAACTGTGTGGCACGTGGTCGAGCAAGTGACCCGGTGGATTGATAAATAAATAAATAAATAAGGAGTGCTAGGGAAGGGAGGAAGACGACCTGGCGCTGCCAACATCCCGCCGCGCGCGCGCCATTGATATGAGATGAATGAAGCTACTGATGAGCAACGATTGACCGGCGACCGACTGCTGCTGCTGCTGCTGCTAGTGGCTGATGGATGGATGGTGTCGGCAAGAACCGCAGCAAGCAAGTCTGCACAGGGAGGGATTGGACAAAGGGGACACCCTATCAATCTAATCTAGCCAATTGAACCATGGATTGGCCGCCAGAGCGGAGGTCAGTTAACACAAAGCACAAGCGTGCCGGAATTCCAACGCCCAACCACTCGGGCAACTGCAGCGCTGAATGCTGTGCGATCAGCAGATGACTAGTACTACATGGATGGATGGAGCACAGCGAGCGACGTGACCAGTGACCTCGCCTCCGCAACAAACGCCAGGCACGCGTGTGGCGCAGCGCGCGCCACGGCGGCGGCCATGCCATCCTCGCCTCGCGTAGCGTGGCCGACCCTACACCATCAAGCCAGCAGCCACTAGGCAGAGAGTGTAATTAAGCACGGGTTGAGCTCGCCTGCCGTTCCGCCTGCCTCTAGCCCCCAGGCCTCTCTGTGCCCAACCCAACAGCCGGTGACAAGCAAAACATCCGATGCCACAAGACACTCAAGCGAAGATACAGGCCCATCCCACCTTCACTTTACATCACTAATCACAGTAGTTTTCGCACATCGCACAGGGGACCGATAGACAGACATCGCACAAGGGACTCAACCACACACACGCGCACACACACAATGTTACGGGATTCGACCGGCTGGGTAGTATTTTTCATGATGTTAAGCATACGCAGTCGTCATCAGGCTGCTGTTTGTTTACTCGGAGGCCCAGGACCAAACACACCACTGGAACATAAACTTGAGGAATCCTCACAACACATCCCTGGGGGTGAAGAAGAAGCTGCTGCCCTGCTGCACAGCATCGCCGGTGATTCCCCCACCCTCCTTGCCCTTGCTGAAGCAGTACTCGGGCGCCTGCCATGCCGCGTCCTCCAGCACTGCTCCCACCTCAAAGCTCATCACGTGCGCGACCCTACCTGCAGAGATCAACACACGGGGAAACAGGTGATTTCGTCACATTAGCTGAAACTGCAAGCTAAGGCAATCAGTGACTGCAATTGGGGATGGCAACAAAACAGGGCACGTGGCGGTCCTGACTAGCACTCGGGGGAGTGAGCATATATGATCCAAGTAGTATGGCTTTCGTCTGATCGCTCCTTTAGACCTCGGCGTGACAAATTTAATCCAAGCTGCAGGTCGTCTCACATTGGCATTTGGGTCGCACCTTACGCTAACCTGACGATGAAAAAAGTTATAGCACGAGCAATACAGAAAGACATCCGCTACTTTAAGGGACAAACTAAATGGCCGTCGTGCCTTAACCAAGCTGTAACTTGAAGAAGAGAATGTCGCACCACGCAGTTAGAGGTTTATGCTCGATACCTTCTACTTTAAGGGATACCTACTGTGTTACCTATGCTATGTTGAGTAACTTGTGGCACTTGCAGACATGTTGAACTGAAAGCCTGGAACATCTTACAGTCTACTAGGTTCATGCCCAGTGACAGACAACAAGGAGTCACGTACTTGCACAGTGTTGTCTAAATCTTTTTGTACAGCCCTGCAGACCCTTTCTAAGATGACACCACTCATGGGTCAGGTTGCATATAGCGTAGAAGCGTGCACAAAATCCGGATGAATTTCCATATCAGGCAGGTGGTTCATCCCCTACTTTTACAGCAATTACAATAGGTTACTGACCTTTCTGAGTAGGAATAGGCCGCAGAAGTGACACATAGGAATCATAAAATGTTTTTGGGTAAAAGCTCTTATAAATCAAATCCACAGGTGGCAACAGCAAATCAGTATGGAATGGTATTTGAATTGGGCAAAGGCCACCTAAACAAAGATCTTCGGAATTGTACAAACTTACAACTGACAGTACACCGTGATATGAAAAATCCATCATGATAGGTGAAAATGTGCCAAATGCGATTGATAGTGGTATCTACATGACCTAAGCAAACGGATAAGGGAAAGCCCGCTGTTTTATTTATAGTAATCACCTGCCAAAAGGAAAGCCTGACCGATGATAATAATAATAGGTCTATGCGCCGAACAAGGAACAATATATTAGAGATAGTAAGGAGTTGTATACACGGGGGGTATGCATTCATGTCACGCTTTCTGTGTGATAAGAGGTTGCTAGCTAGCAAGTATAGAAACAGGTGATATGCGTAGTTAACAGAAGCAAGGGAACATGCGTGAGTTGATTTGAGACCTTTTTTTAAAAAAAAATTAGTTGACACCGAAAAGGCAATTTCTCATCTCAAGGGAAAATGCATTGCATTTTCAAGGGATTGCCAAGCTAGGCTAGGGATCGTCTGCGGGTATCAGATTCAGATCAGGAATATCGTATTTATCTCTTGTTCTCTTCTAATCTAACAAGCGGCTGTTAGTGTGTGAAGTGGCTTGGAAAAACAGGTCCCTGAGTATGTTGAAAATTTGCTATAGCCCCTGCTGGCTGGCCAAGGTGCCTGCAGGTGATTTTCAAAGGTTGCTGAGCGTAAAAGCTTATAGACACAGGAGTAAAAGAAAAACTCTATACCGTATGTCCTCAGCTCTGTATTCAAGCAGATGTAGCAAAAAAAAACTTGGGAAAACATTGCGGTCACTTCAAATCTTTGGCAATACAATTTCTTTTTTTTTTTTGCCGCGGCAATCCTAAAAGTAGACTAGTGTGGCCACTAGGACGAAATACAACTTACTGTTTTATAATCCGATAGAACAGGCATTTCTCAGTGGTTTGTCTATCTGAACATTAATTTTCATAGTAAAAACTACTATAGCACAGACTCAGTTTCCCCCCACATGACTGAATTCCGTAGTGAATTGACAGTATAGAATAGATCATGTATAATCGGGAAAATTAGCTCCCGCCGCCTTGAAACTGGCACGGCATTAGTGTTGCAGAAGGGGAGCATCAACTAATTAAGCTTGATGGGAAGCAGCAGAGGTGTGCCAGTGCCAGTGCCAGACTGCCAGTGCCACGACGGGGAAGAACCAAGAAACTAAGAGTCAGCGATGGGGATCCCCATTTTATATACCTGTGTAGAAGACCCACTTGACGGGCCTCCTGGTCTCGACGTCCTCGTAGTAGGTGATGAAGTCGGCCTTGGCCCAGACGTGGCAGTCGAACCCGCCGGCGCCTCGCCTGCCGAGGTAGGCCGCGCCGGTGCGGAGCCAGTCGGGGCGGAGGATGCCGACCCCGACGGCGGCGGAGCGGCAGGCGCGGCGCGCCGGGGTGTAGAAGAAGGAGGTGCCGTTGCCCCACTCGGTGTCGTAGAAGGGCGCGTCGGCGGCGAGCTGGTAGCGGGTGACGTGGAGGTTGCGGCCGCCCGGCCAGTCGTACCAGAGGTCGGCGAGGGACATGTTGCCGTGGTAGTCCAGGACCAGCGTCGCGTGGAACTGCGGGGGCCAGGGGGTCGGGGTGGGGTCACCGGCGCCGGCGGCGGCGGCTGGGGTTTGCGGGAGGCAGACGAGGAGGAGGAGGAGGAGGAAGGCGACGGGGGTGAGAGGCGTCATCTCCGTCGCGGCGGCGGCGGTGGTTTGCTCGCAGTGCGACGGCCCCGACCTCACTGACGATGCGGGCGGCGGAGTGGATGGATAGGCCTCTAGGCAGTAGGCAGTAGGCACTCTCTCCAAATGGATCTTTGGGCCGCTGGCGACAATCGGGCCCAAAAGACAAGAAATAAAATCCGGTTACAAATAAAAAAACGTCTGTGGCTAAACAAGAAATTAAATATCAATTTTTAAGATGGTGAAAAGTGAAATATATATGGACAAGAAGGAGGAGGAGGAGGAAGGTTTACTCTCTTCTATTTTTCCCCTCTCTTGCAAGAGTCCATATAACTCTTAAACTATTCTTTTTTTTTTTTTTGAAACCAACAGGGGGGAGAGGTTCCCACCAATTTCATTTCAAACGCTCAATCCCTAGCAAGGTGCCAGGGGCTCAAGCCAAAACGTATTACATGATAGCAGGGTTACAGCAGCTAATATACTCACACCAGCCACGAAGGCTGTCTACAAGACGGCGAGGCAATCTATGTCGCCAAATCAGAAGGTCATCGCAGACCTTTGCCAAAAGCACACGGGAGCAGAAATTTTCTCGGCGGAAGACATGACCATTGCGTGCATCCCATATTCGCCACAGGATCGCCAGGAAAACAAAACTCCAGAGCGAGGAGTCGAGGCCTTGGGGAACGCCAGCGTTCCAGACTGCATCATCGTCCATCATCGTAATGTTTCTCAATCCAAGCAGCTCCCAGACTCGCGAGCTCTCCGTGCAGCCAAAGAAGACATGCTCCCCGTCCTCCTCATGTTGAGAACACCGCTCACAAACACCCCCATCAATGACGTTTTTTGCATGAAGGTTGACTCGTGTGCTTAATCTATCTTTGAAATATAGCCGGCGAAGATCTTAATTTTGTTCGGTAGTCTTGTCTCCCAAATTCTGCAGCCATGGGCATCGTTGGAGTCCCCTGCGAGTCCGGTGCAGCGTAGGCATCCTTTGTCCCGAAGGGTTTACCGGTGAGCTTCGGGAGCCGTGTGTCATGCTTTGTCCATCCGGGTGAATGTCCCGCAAGAGGAGAAGGAGGGCGTCTAGTTGCAAACTAGCGGCATTAGTTATCCGCGGACGCGAGCGCAAATCAAAACCGTCCCGGAAAATACGTTGCACCGAAATGTTAGGCGCCGTAGTGTGGGAAAAGAGAGCGGCATGGGTGGAGGCGAGTGGGCCATTAGGAAGCCAGTGGTCAAGCCAGAAGAAGGTAGAAGCACCATTATGGATCCTAACCTTAGTGATAGACCGAAAAGTAGGGAGCTCATCAGTAATAATTCGCCATAAAAAGCTTGCAGGGGCGCTGTTGGTTGTATCAACGGGGTTGGAGGACTGAAGAACCCATTGTTTCCAACAAGGCTGTTCACTCGAGTACAGTTTGTCAATGAATTTCAAAAGAAGGCATCTATTTTGCAGCTCCAGATCTTTGATGCCGAGGCCACCCTTGGATTTTGGAGCCTGAACAGCATCCCAGGCAACAAGGCATTTGGAGCCATGACAGGAGTCCTCGCCCGTCCAAAAGAAAGCTCGCATTTTTTTGTCAATGAGCTTGGTGATAGTTTTTGGCACACGAACAGCGGACATGAAGTGAAGGGGAAGGGAGCTAAGAATTGAGGTGCAGAGCATGAGCCTACGGCTCGGTGAAAGGACCTTGATGTCGCCTAGAAGGGGGGGGTTGAATAGGCGTGACGACCGAATTAAACTTTTTCCCCCAAATCACTTGAGCCGACAAGTGCTCCACCGGTCGGACCGGTGGTGGTGACCGGTCGACCGGTCAAGCACCGGTCTTCACGGATGACACCGGTCGGACCGTGCACCTCACCGGTCGACCGGTGTAGCACGAGAGAACTCGCAAAAACAACTTCAAGCGCCTCTTGGCTTCTAGCACGAACCAAACTCGGGGTGTGGCTCTTGTAGATGATCACAAGCGAGTAATGAGCCCCGCACACACAAGTAACACACCCAAGTAGATCGAAGCGGAAGCAAATGATATATGCTAGAAAAACAACTTAGAGTGAAGAACCACACGAGGAAGCAAGGATTTGTTTCCCGAAGTTCACCACCCACCGAGGAATGGCTACGTCTCCGTTGAGGAGCTTGTAAGGGATGATTCCCACAACAAGCGGGTCTCTTTCAACCGCTTTCCTCCTTTCCACTAAGGTGATCTTTTCCACGAAGCGGCAAGATCGCGGCCCTCACAAACTTCCCCGCTCGCTCACCACAACCTTGGGAGCTAGCCGGCGACACCTAGCCGTCTAGGAGGCAAACCTCCAAGAGTAACAAATGCACCAAAGTTTGTAGACTCGTAACCAAAGTGCTCAAGCTATGGAACTGCTCTTGTTAGCTCACAAAGTCACTCCTAGGCTCACTTTCTCAACCCAACACAAAGATGATGGCTTGAATCCACAAATCTCACAAAGAGATGGTTGGGGAGAGCCACTAAGGCTTAGAGCTAGTTAGAAATGGCTTGGGATCTCGGCGAACAACACTAGAAGCAACAACCCTCATCCGAAGAGGGCTTGGGGTATTTATACCCCTCAAAGAGGAAAACTAGCCGTTAGACCCCGGCGGCACCGGTCGACCGGTGCCCTACACCGGTCAGACCGGTGTATGAAAAACTAGCCGTTGGGCTAGCGGCACCGGTCAGACCGGTGCCTCGACCGGTCGGACCGGTCAGGCCCCGAGTTGCCCCAAAACCCTTTTTTAGAGAAACTAGCACTTCACCATCAAGATGAAATGACCCGGGTTAGGTTAGGAGGGTTGGTTAGCACACTCAAGGGCTAGATCTCACTTAGGTCAACTAATGAGCACTTTGACTTGGTCAACTTGCTAAGTTGCATCCCTCTTGTTAGTACGGCATACCTATACTCAAGAAAAGAGTAAAAGAGCTTTGATGACCCCTTGAGCTTGAACAACTTCAATTCTTGCCATACTTGATCGATAACCACTTGAGGGCTTTCAACATAGCCTTTGACTTGAGCATGTCCATACTTGAGCTAGTGACTTAGGATCTTTCCATATGGCATAAGAATGCACACTTTGATCCATGGCCACTCCATGTTGCCAATCTTAACGAGTTGATGACTTGCAAAGCTTCCCTCGATTAAGGTTTGAATATGATACTTGAAGACCCCACGGATGCTAGACCTTCACCCTAGCAAAACACTTATGGCGGCTTAGCTACGGCCCCAAAGATTGCTTAGTCCCTCACCCTAGACATCTCGGTTGATCTCTTCATCACTTATCCAATCCACTTTGAGTTCCACTTTGCTTCACACGCAATTAGCCTTCATTTGAAAGTCCTGCTTCAAATGCTTGATCTTGATTGACAACGGATATGCAAGCTTCCATTTTTAGAACCATGAAAAGTATACTCATCATCTTGTTCTCTTTTAATAAACCCATGAAGCCTTGCACCAAATACTTATCTTTGTAGATGTGAGCCATAAAATACATCCATATTTAAAATACTTCAAAAGTAGCTCATGAATATATAATGAACACCCGCTCACGATCTTAGACAAAAGCATTAGTCCTTTAATCGCCTTGTCATTCAATTCACCAAAATCCACTTAGGGGCCTAGATGCACTTTCAATCTCCCCCTTTTTGGTGATTGATGACAACTCGATTAAAGCTTACAAATAAAACAATAAAGCGCATTTAGATTCTCAGATATAGCTAGAGCTCCCCCTTAATTTGTGCTTTGAGTTTGATTTCAAGAAAATGGCCTTAAATGCCATTAGCACAAATTTGGAAGAAAAGACGTGTGAGCTCCCCCTATATCTTAGAATCAGTGGAGTGCAACAAGTGTGAGCGACAAAATAAAATCCGTGATGCGTATGACAAGATATGCACAAAGCAAAGAAGAGTGAGCTGACTAGGCAGCACCGGTCAGACCGGTGCCCCTGACCGGTCAGACCGGTTAGGTCCAGCCAGCCCGCTCAACTGGGCGGCACCGGTCAGACCGGTGCCCCTGACCGGTCAGACCGGTCGGGTCCGAGTCCGATCGCGCACAAAGCAACGAGAAGTGCGTGCTATTTGGTCCAAGGTGATCATGCCGGGGTTGCAAGCCGGTTTAGATCACCTTGCTCCATTTAGCCAAGACAAACAAACACCATTCAAAGCATGCATCACAATCTATCAATAAAGTCGCTTAAATATTACATTAAGGATTAAAACACACGGTGGCACTCATACAAAAGTTCTCAAGTCCACAAAGATCAAATTCTAACTTATTACACGATTTCTCTCAAATGCCGGCGATCCGGTCGGACCGGTGCAGAGTCACCGGCGACCGGTGCAACACGAACGCAGCCCCGACAACACAAACTTGAGGCTTTAATCGCAATTCTTCTCCCCCTTTGTCATCAAGCATCCAAGAAGGGCCCGGAGAAGAAGCGACGACCGATCACCGTCCTTGTGATCCGTCTCCCGGGTGAGAGCTCCCTCCTATTTGAAAGTCGTCAAGAATCCAATGCAAAGGAGAGTTTAGGTAAATCGATTCCGAGACGTTGATCCGAGATGGATGAGCTATGGGAGCACGGTTTTTACCATAGAAGTACGGGTCGTAGCCAAAGATCTCGGCGGAGAAGCGAGCGCCCCAATCGTGTACTTGCTCGGGAGGTGGAGGAGGTGGGGGTGCTTGCTCCTCGTTCCATGAAGTGAGACGATCCCCGCTACGTCCGGAGGAGGTGGTACAAATGGTGGAGGAGGTGGAGGTACTGATGAAGATGATCCTTGCCCTTGCTGAGACTCGAAGAACATAGGGCCGTATTGGTTAAGCAAATCCGAGTTGGCCCATCCTCTCATCCTTTCTTCAAAGGAAGGTATCTCAGCCGGAGGAGATTCTGGAGATGGTGGAGATCGAGGTGGTTGAAAACCTTGGGCATTGTGCATGAGCTTCATCGTATCCCGCATTTGCTTGTTTGCCCGCCTTGACCTTTCTTCGCTCCACCCGGATGTCATGCTGGCTCCGACACATCCCAAAAATGAAGTTGAGAAACTTCTTCAAAGGAGAGGTGGATCTGCGGGGGTCCGCTCGGCGCCGCCCTCCCCACCGGTCAGACCGGTGCTCAGCACCGGCCGGGCCCGTGCCGGCTCGAGCACCGACCGCAGGCGAAACCGGCCGAGCTGCACCCTCCTCAAAAATTTCTTCCTCCCCGTTCGGTGCATGCTCAACTCTAGGAGATGGAACCCGAGGATTCTTGCTAGGATTTAGCTTCAGAGGCTTGTGAGTCACATTCTTCGGAAATTTCGTCTTTGCAACCTTTTCAATCATATACATGATGTAGGGGCTGTAGCTGCAAATTTTCTTGGGGTCTTCGGATAGATGCTTAATCTCTTGCCAAATGAAGTCCCCAACACTGAATTCCGGAGCTCCCGGCCTCAAAGCCACCATCAAATTTTTCTGAAACTTAGTAATTTCCGAGGGGTTTCCATCTCTAGGTGTGATAGATACCCTAAGTAGCCTATTTAGGACAGCGAAGTAGGTATAGAGGTTCTTCACCTTCCCAAAGTTGGCGTGCTCACCGCGAGGGTACATCACGTGCAAAGCATCCTTTTCTAGCTCCCCCTCATCATGGAGCTTCCTCAACTCCCCATCTCCTCGCCATGATCCCAAAGCATCTCAAGAATCCGTGGAATGTAATGGAGTACCTTTGGCCGTTAGTCATCCAAATCATGGCCCTTTCGGCCTCAATGTGACCAAAGTGCACCGTGGCAAAGAACTGGGCAATGATCTCTTTGTTCCAATCGTGTCGGAACCCCATAAGTGACTTGACCCTTTGCCTCTCACGATTCTTGCCGATTACTTCATCAAAAATAGGGTCTCCTTTCCTTGCCATGTGCCCCCAATCCACAAACTGAGCCTTGTGTGTGATCTTGGGCTTCTTTATAATCACCGTAGCATAGTAGTCTTGCTGAAATTTAGCCCAAAATGCGGGATCCGAAGCGGTCTTGCCCTCCTCATAAGGGTTCTTGTCCCTTAGCTTCTTCGGGGCCTTGGTCATCCCCGACCCGTGGTACTTAACCGGCCGATCGGATAAATGTAGGTAGGTGGCATGATCCTCGGCCTACCCCGATCGTCATCGTCCTCTTCCATGGCATCCACATCCTCTTCCTCTTCCTCCTCATCCTCATCCTCATCCTCAGCACCATCGCTGTCTGACCCAGCCTCCTGGTGCCTCCTCAACTCAAACTGACCCGGATAAGTCTCATCTTCAACATTGTCATCGCTGCTTGTTCCGGTGTCACCTCCTAGATCGGGATCCTCAGCACTAGCTTGAGTTGAGCGGCGTCTCAATCTCTTGCCGCCGATGTTTACGATCTTTGCCCCCTTCCCCCAAAATCACCGGGGATGGCTCCTCGGCGAGTTAGGACTTCTTCTCTTCTTTTCTTAGCCCCTTCCTTTTCCCGCACCATAGCCGCCGTCCCGAGTCACACAAAGGATGACAAGAGTGTATAAGACTCCGGAAAAAGATTGAATTGAATTGGAATTGAAACTTGAAAGTTCGAACGAGTTGGGTCCGTTTCGGGCCACACCGGTCGACCGGTGAGGGGCACCTGGCCGACCGGTGCCACCCGCAAACGCAGCCAATTGCTCCCACATTCAATCCGAGCGGATGGTGATCTAAGATTTTGTCTAGATAAACAAAAGACACCCTAGAATAGATAAGTGTTGAAAAACAAGAAGAAAACACAATTTGGGGTTGGACATGCGCCACCGGTCAGACCGGTGACGCGCCACCGGTCGACCGGTGAAGGCCGTCCGCACCCAATTTGTGATTTCTCACAATGTGTCCAACAAAACGCTATGGATCTATAGGAATGTCTTCTAGGTGATCTCGAAGATGTTCTACCAAAGGAAATTCAAAACTTTGCACCAAGTGAGGAGATCGGGCAAAAGAAAGGTTTGAATACCTTTGGAGAGATGAACTCGAGTTGAATCCGAGAAACACGAAGGGGAAAGTGAAGAGGGGCCTTAGGAGATCCTTTTGCTTCCAATCTTGAGGCTTTTCCTTGGTTGAATCTTCAAATCACCATGGATTGTGAGAGAGGTGAAAGAGAGGAGATGGAGGAAGGTGTCCACGGTTTGAGGCAGAGGTGGGATGGTAAATGATAGAGGAGAGAGAAGGAAGAGGGGGGTAAAAGGATTCCTTTTACTGTGGCCCCACGGGCTGACGCCGGGCGTCACCGGTCAGACCGGTGACGGTCACACCGGCCGACCGGTGACAACTGCTGGTCAAGCCAGAGAGGCCATATCGGTTTTTCCGGCCCCCCGTCGGTAGAACCGAAGATCCTGATAAAAATCAACAGAGAGTCCTTATCGGTAGAACCGACGCGCCCTTTTCCTCCTTTTTGAGATTTTGCTCCTTGAAACTTCTCCAAAAAGGTTATAGGACAATTTCCATCCACTTAGGTTGCATAACCATGATTATGTGACTTCAAGGTATCCACCGGTCGACCGGTGGCTTGCACCGCCGGACCGGTGCGGCCTTGAGAAACAAATTTGAGCCACAATGAAGAATTTCATCTCAACCTTTAGAGATGTTTTTGGATATGAGATATTAAGATGATATTGATCCAAAACCATCAATTCTTAAAGGAAGGAAGGATTAACGAGTTTGAGCGAGTGTACTTGATCCTTCCGAGAGAGAGAGATAAAAGAACGGATTTTAGGGACTTGAGACAATCTTCTTAATTGTGACTAGCCATCAATCAAACAAGGAGAACTATAGTCACAACTAAGTTGATTGGGTCACTAAGACCAAGAACCAAATAATTTTCAAAGAAAGCACACTTCCTATACATGCTAGTTGATTTTTCGAAAAATCTATCCTATATCACAAAGTGCATGCATCCTCTTCAAATGAATGCCCTAACAAGCATATTTGGCTCATATCTTCATCCTCGAGACACAAAGACGAGTAGAAGTAAAGATATCAACCAAATATCTAGGGAGGAGCACAAGAGGTCCATTTGAAGCAATTACATGCTAAGGATGGCACACTAGCATGATGTTATGGCCTAGATGCATTACGGTATATCAATGAGTTTCATGAAAACATACCTTTGCCTTAAGACCATTTCATTTGTGCATATACTAACTTTCAAACAATGTTAGCTCTTACTTGTTCTTTTGGAGGTTACGCTTATCGAGAGCTTCCTTTGATATGCATAAACGAATGAGACTACAATATCACTTAGAAGAAGTTGTTAGTCCCATAAGTGACTCAAGTTTTGTAATGAGCTCCCCCTTAAGTAGTGCTAGAGAATTTGAATTTCTCGACCACGGCACTTTGCTCAATCAAGAACATGTTGAGGCTCATTCCAAAACTTGGTCAAAACACACAAATGATTTGATAATTGACATGTGTTCAGCTTCTCATAACCTTTGACGCCAAATCACCCTTCATCTTGAGGGTTTGGACAACCCCCCGGTCACCCGGCACTCATGCCGGTCACCCCGCAAAGCATTCGAGGCGTACCGGGTCACCCGAGCACTCGTGCCGGTCACCCGCTCAAGTTGCACCGGCTGCGTTGGCACCGGTCGAGCCGGTGCCCGTCACCGGCCGACCGGTGACCACCCTCCGACCCATTTTGGTGATTTTTCCTTCCCTTTTCCTTGAGTGAGTGAATGTATCACTAATTTCGGACCTGCATTCAAGGGTAAGGTATTGCTCTACTAGAGAGCCATTAAAGGTATCGAATGGCATGAGAAGGTAAATCTTAAAAAAAATAGTCAAAGTCACCACCTCATGCTTTGCTCATGCAAGAGGAGCTTCACATGAGTGTTCACCAAGAACCAAAGTGACTTAGACTCAATCGGGCGCATTAGTTACCGAGATGTCATTGATTTCACGAAATATATGAGTTTGCTCTTCACATGGTCAATTGAATTCATCAAGATTTCTAAGTCCTCCAACCATGTGCTCAATGCATCTCTTTCAACCTCGCAAGCTCGGTAAGCATTCCTCGGTGCCCAACACTTGTTGGGTCCTATTGGGTTAGTCACAAGGTGCTTAGGAACCCAAATAGTTCTCATGCTACAATGAGGTGAACTAATCTCCCTCATAGCACAAGTTCTATTCTTATCGTTCCTAAGCTTATGGAAATCATAATGGACAAGGTTTGATTTAGGAACGTTACCATTTGGGCAATCCTTGCCCATGTGACCCTTTTGACGCGCATTCGTAGCAAATGCGACTTTTGTTCTTGTTGGTCACCCCATTCCTTACAATTTCTTTTCTACACTTGCTTCGAGACTTGTTCTTGGAGAAGGTGGCTTCCTTGCCTTGTTTGCTTGAAGGGAGGGCGTCTCGGCGGCACGACCCGGCCGGTGGCATGCACCGGTCCGACCGGGTCACGGTCGAGCCACCGCCCGTTGTTGCTTTTGGGCATGAGTTGGCAAGGTGTCCCTTCTCTCTCGCACTTGTAGCACACCCTCCACTTGTTGGAGCTTCTAGGCTTCTTGGAGAGTGACTCTTGTGCCTTGTGCTTGATCGGGCGATATTGGGGTTTGATTTGCCCAACCTCGCTCTTTTCTTGAATCTTGTGCTTGTGGAACCTTGTAGCTTGTTGAGGGGTTGAACTAGTGGCGGTTGATCCCTTCCCAAGCTTCTTCACCATGCTTTCACGGTTATCTTGAGAAGGTTGCACTTTGCTCTTCTCCTTCAACACACACAAGTCCTTTTGGAGCTTTTCGACCTCTTGCTTTAGTTTGTCATTTTCAGCAAGAATGAGGTCTTCACAAGATTCTACAAGTACATGCTCAATGCTAGATTGGCTTGCTTGAGACAAACAATCATTAGCGCTAGATAAAACAACTTGAACTTGTGAGCAAGTGCATGTGTGAGATAGAGGTTGTAGAGATTTTACCGATGAAAGCACAACCTCATGGGCTATCTCTAGTGTTGCATAAGAATCAACAAGCTTCTCAAAGGAAAGTTCAAGTTCATTGTGATTAGCTTGTAGGACCATATGCTCGCTAGTGAGCTTCGCTAGTTTGGCTTCTAGATCATCATTGGCATCTTCTTCTAATTTAGCTCTACAAGCAAAGGATTTGATGTCATGATCATATTTGTTAGCCAATGTTTCATACTTACAAACCAAGGATGCAAGTTCGGATTTGAGAAGCTCAAGTTCTCTTGACGAAGAGCTTGAGGCTTCAATCTTTTGGTCCTTAGCCCCTTTGGCTTGTCTCTTCTTCTTGCTTCTCTTCTCCTTCTTGGCCATCAAGCAAGTTGGTGTGCCTCTGCTGCACCGGTCCGACCGGTGGGTGTCACCGGTCCGACCGGTCCCGCAGAGGGGACAAAGCGTCTTCGCTTCTTTGCTCTTCTTCTTGCTTGAGGTTTGATGCTTGAGGCTCAGTGGATGTTGTAGAGGTAGGGCACATCTCCACTGACTCATCTTCATCATCACTCTCGAGTTCATCCCATTTGGTGTTTACCAACTCAAGTAGTAATTTCCAAATGAGATGAGCATCTTCGGAAATCTTTTTGCTCTTCAAGATAATGTACTTTAGTTCGCTACATACACAACTACACAAAAGGTTAGTAACAAGAGCATTAAGCCGCTTCTTCTCCAAGTCCATTGGCGAGACACATGTCTCATCCTTTGGAAGGATACTCGCAACCATAATGCTCTCGGCGGTAGGGCCCAAAACCTTAAGTGCAATGTGAACATTAGAGCACCAAGAAGAATAGTTTGAGCCATCTAGAGCTAGAGGCTCAAACGGTACCTCACAAGTTGTCGACATCGAAGAACTCCAAGCGGTTAAGCTCGAATCGGAGCACCAAGCTCTGATACCAATTGAAAGGACCTTGATGTCGCCTAGAAGGGGGGGGTTGAATAGGCGTGACGACCGAATTAAACTTTTTCCCCCAAATCACTTGAGCCGACAAGTGCTCCACCGGTCGACCGGTGGTGGTGACCGGTCGACCGGTCAAGCACCGGTCTTCACGGATGACACCGGTCGGACCGGGCACCTCACCGGTCGACCGGTGTAGCACGAGAACCCGCAAAAACAACTTCAAGCGCCTCTTGGCTTCTAGCACGAACCAAACTCGGGGTGTGGCTCTTGTAGATGATCACAAGCGAGAGTAATGAGCCCCGCACACACAAGTAACACACCCAAGTAGATCGAAGCGGAAGCAAATGATATATGCTAGAAAAACAACTTAGAGTGAAGAACCACACGAGGAAGCAAGGATTTGTTTCCCGAAGTTCACCACCCACTGAGGAATGGCTACGTCTCCGTTGAGGAGCTTGTAAGGGACGATTCCCACAACAAGCCGGTCTCTTTCAACCGCTTTCCTCCTTTCCACTAAGGTGATCTTTTCCACGAAGCGGCAAGATCGCGGCCCTCACAAACTTCTCGCTCGCTCACCACAACCTTGGGAGCTAGCCGGCGACACCTAGCCGTCTAGGAGGCAAACCTCCAAGAGTAACAAATGCACCAAAGTTTGTAGACTCGTAACCAAAGTGCTCAAGCTATGGAACTCGCTCTTGTTAGCTCACAAAGTCACTCCTAGGCTCACTTTCTCAACCCAACACAAAGATGATGGCTTGAATCCACAAATCTCACAAAGAGATGGTTGGGGAGAGCCACTAAGGCTTAGAGCTAGTTAGAAATGGCTTGGGATCTCAAAGCAACAACACTAGAAGCAAGAACCCTCATCCGAAGAGGGCTTGGGGTATTTATACCCCTCAAAGAGGAAAACTAGCCGTTAGACCCGGCGGCACCGGTCGGACCGGTGCCCTACACCTACGACCGGTGTATGAAAAACTAGCCGTTGGGCTAGCGGCACCGGTCAGACCGGTGCCTCTGACCGGTCAGACCGGTCAGGCCCCGAGTTGCCCCAAAACCCTTTTTTAGAGAAACTAGCACTTCACCATCAAGATGAAATGACCCAGGTTAGGTTAGGAGGGTTGGTTAGCACACTCAAGGGCTAGATCTCACTTAGGTCAACTAATGAGCACTTTGACTTGGTCAACTTGCTAAGTTGCATCCCTCTTGATAGTACGGCATACCTATACTCAAGAAAAGAGTAAAAGAGCTTTGATGACCCCTTGAGCTTGAACAACTTCAATTCTTGCCATACTTGATCGATAACCACTTGAGGGCTTTCAACATAGCCTTTGACTTGAGCATGTCCATACTTGAGCTAGTGACTTAGGATCTTTCCATATGGCATAAGAATGCACACTTTGATCCATGGCCACTCCATGTTGCCAATCTTAACGAGTTGATGACTTGCAAAGCTTCCCTCGATTAAGGTTTGAATATGATACTTGAAGACCCCACGGATGCTAGACCTTCACCCTAGCAAAACACTTATGGCGGCTTAGCTACGGCCCCAAAGATTGCTTAGTCCCTCACCCTAGACATCTCGGTTGATCTCTTCATCACTTATCCAATCCACTTTGAGTTCCACTTTGCTTCACACGCAATTAGCCTTCATTTGAAAGTCCCGCTTCAAATGCTTGATCTTGATTGACAACGGATATGCAAGCTTCCATTTTTAGAACCATGAAAAGTATACTCATCATCTTGTTCTCTTTTAATAAACCCATGAAGCCTTGCACCAAATACTTATCTTTGTAGATGTGAGCCATAAAATACATCCATATTTAAAATACTTCAAAAGTAGCTCATGAATATATAATGAACACCTGCTCACGATCTTAGACAAAAGCATTAGTCCTTTAATCGCCTTGTCATTCAATTCACCAAAATCCACTTAGGGGCCTAGATGCACTTTCACTCGGTTTAGAAGGGAGGCCTTCCAACCGGAAAGGTACTTGTCGGTGGAGGTGATTAGTGGGAGGCGATCGAGAACGAGAGATTTTGTGGGGGGAGAGGGCGGGACCAAGGTAGGTCCGGGGAAAGGAAGAAGTGGTGGTGCCAAAGGAAACGAGCAAGGGCATTGGCTTCATCGGTCGGGACATTTACGGGAAGAAAAGTGGTTTTATGGTAATTGATAGCAAGCCCCGTAGCTTGTTCAAACGGTTGGAGGATTTTTTTGGTGGCATCAATGGCACCGGAGAGCGACGAAGGAAGATCAAGGTATCATCCGCGTATCGAAGTACGGGACGGGGCTCATCGGTGAGGATTGGGTGGTGAATTTCTCGCGCCAAAGGGTGCATTTGAAGGAGGCGACGGAGGACATCGGCCACTATAATGAATAGGTAGGGAGACAAGGGGTCCCCTTGACGGAGGCCTCTCTTGCGCTTGATCCATTTCCCGGGGTCGCCATTGAGGAGGACGGATGTTTTGCTCGTTTGCGAGAAGATCGGCGATCCAGGCACACCATTTGTTTGAGAAGCCGCGACACTTCATGATCTTATCCAGGCTATCCCAGGCAACACAATCAAAAGCCTTATGGAAGTCCAACTTCAAGATAATGGTAGGACAAGCTCTTCGGTAGCAGCTGTTCAACAAATCTGCAGCATACACAAAATTGTTTGCTATACATCTCCCCTGTACAAATCCTGACTGATCAGCACCAATGAGGGATGGAATGATTGACTGTAGTCTTTTCATGAGGACTCTTGAGATGCTTTTCACCGTAGCATTCTGAAGAGCAATGGGGCGAAAATCTTGGGGTCTCCTAGCCCCCTCCTTCTTGGGGATCAGCACCAGATATGATCTGTTCAAGCATTCAAGGTCCACACTATGACTGTGGAAAGCTGAAAAAAACCGTATGATGTCTGGCGCAATAGTGGACCAAGCACATTTGAAGAAAAGAGGACCGAAGCCGTCTGGACCGGGGCTAGAATTTTGCTTCATATATCTGAAGGCAGCATAGATCTCTTTATGATGGAAATCAGCATCCAGCTCAGACAGGGACAGGCTCCCCTCAGGGTACAAGTCTGAAAGGTGGAATGGCCATTCAGTCGCTATAGTGGTGCCGAGCAGCCCCATATAGAATCCACCTTGGGAAAATAGAGTTTGTTCGCTTGATTGGTGGTTGACGGCAGCAACTGTTAACTGTTGGTTGGTTTGTTGTGAGAGGAAGATACCACCGACCGACGGCGTTGTTGTTGTCGTTGCTGATTTGGTGTGAGGGTAGCCGATGAACCAGACGAACGAAGCTATTATTAGTTGACTCTTTTTTTTTTGTCTTTGATTGATGAGGTTAAATTTTCACAATTCTTTTTTTTTGGAAGCAAAGATTAAATTTTACAATTCACAATTTCGATAATGAACCACTACTAGTACTCTCCACACGGGATGATGGATGGGTGGATGGATGGATGCAGCGAGTGTACGGTTTTGGTGTGTTGCGGCCACGGGCACACACGGCGCCATCCGCCACGCCACGCCCCACCAGAGGATTAGATTTCCGGGGAAGGGCCCACCTGTCTGCGGGGAACCGGAGGCCGCGCCCGCGCAACCCCACCTCACCGGTGACCGACCGCCCCGCCGCCCCGCCCCCCGGGGTCGCCGGTTTCCGTGCCCCCCCCCCCCCCCCCCCCCCCCCCCCCCAGCCCAAACCCAAACCCGCGTGCGCCGCCGCCCCCCGTGAATCCGCCTCGCCGGCAGTACCAAAACGGGATTCTCGTGCGCCTGGCCCTCGCCGTCGCTTCTGCTGCCGCGGGACGGCGGGCTCGATCCCTCCTCCCATGCTCCACCTCCTGACCTGGTAAGGCCGCGGGCGCTCTGTGCTTTGCTTCCGTGGATTTTCCCTTTCCCTGGCCCTCGGAGTTCGTCTCCTCCCTCTCTTTTTCGCTACGAGCAAGCAGTCCTCAGATCCAAATCTTTCAACCTTTTGACCCCGCAGCGCTTTGCGCTGCTCGATTTCGTGAATGGACCGTGCTAACTAAATGTGCCTTCTTCTTTGCGCGGCGCGGGCAGGGGTTGGAGCAACTTCCACGCGAAAGCTGTGATCATCCTGTTGCGTTGCCGAGCAACAAGACAATGAGGATGTTGTAGCAGTTGCTTCCTCGAGCAGCAGGCAGGCAGGCAGGCCTCCTCCTGCCCGCGCTACGCTACCCTGACAAAAGCAAAGTCAGGGGGTGGGGGTGGGGATAATAATACCCGTTGTTCCGGTGAATCAACATGGGCAGAAGAGCTGGACCGATCATCCTACTAGTGTGCCTGCTCTTCGTCCTCCTAGCGGCAGTCCAGGAGGCGTCGGCCGTCGTCGCCGAGACCGAGGCCGGCAACGCGCGTTTAGTGCGGGAGGCGCCCCGCCGGAAGAAGCTGGAGGGCGCGGGGAGGGTTCCCGTGTCGACGGTCGCGTGGTCTACCCTCGTCATGGCCGCGGCGACTGGGTTGGGAGCAGTGCCCTTCTTCTTCGTGGAGATGGAAGCTCAGTGGGCGGGCATTTGCAATGGGCTGGCGGCCGGGGTGATGCTCGCTGCAAGCTTTGACCTCGTGCAGGAAGGGCAGGTGTATGGCAGTGGGAGCTGGGTTGTTTTCGGAATTCTGAGCGGAGGAATATTCATCTGGCTTTGCAAGAAGGTACTTTACGATCCCCCCGCTCTTCATCTTTCAGACCAATGCCACATTTCGATAGATTTTTAGATCTGGATGCACTATTTTTGCTGTTGCCGTAGAAATTTAAGCAATACTAGGTTCATTCATACTATGGTGTGTACTTCTCAATGCAGGAACAGAGTTCTGGATTGATACGTGCTAGATAGCTTAGATTTTACCAAAAATGGCTATAGCTCAAAACCTGTTACCTGTAGCTGAACAAAAGCTTCATTTCGTGTCTGAAAGGCTTCATATGTCAACATAATGGTGCTTCGCGGTTATACATGTACTACTTAGATTAATCTTGGACCCAAAAACAAAAAGTTGCAGTTGTCAGAGTCAATAGTTGTTGGTCCAAACAATTGAATAATGTGCAACACTCAAGCTCAAGTTAATTCAATGGAAGAACTGGACAAATGTGGACAGATCGAATGGGCTCATGTGAACCCATCACATGCTTACCCTCATTTGTATGCTGATAAGAATATTGTGCAGGCCAGCTAAAACTTGAACATCAAATGCATGACCGAGCTGGATCAGTCTGCATTTCGCTATGCACTTGCAGTTATGTTGATAATTGTGTTTTCGGAACAATCAAAGATAGCCCCCTTTCATTGTTCTTTGGTATATTTGTCTCTATTGATATTTTCCTATATTGTTTCTTGCACACAGTTTCTTGAACAATATGGAGAAGTAAGCATGTTGGATATAAAAGGTGCTGATGCAAGTAAAGTTATCCTTGTCGTCGGAATAATGACTCTCCATTCTTTTGGGGAAGGCTCTGGTGTCGGTGTTTCCTTTGCTGGCTCGAAAGGATTTTCCCAGGGTCTTCTAGTTACTATAGCTATAGCAGTGCACAACATACCAGAAGGCTTGGCTGTAAGCATGGTACTGTCATCTAGGGGTGTCTCACCCCAAAAGGCAATGATATGGAGTATAATAACATCTCTACCACAGGTATCATTTCTGGAGTTGAAATATGAGCCATTCCTATAAATTCATTGTCCTTATTCTTGAGTGAATAATAAAACTATATCAACTTTTAATTATCAACCTTTGATTTGTGCACTGACTGAACTAACTATTTTGCTCCCTTTTCTTCCTCATATTTGTCTCTGTCTGTGTTTATGGACTTCTCTATTTATTCAAATTAAGGAACCAAACTGAATCACGGTGTGAATCAAACTGGCAATACCATTTACTCATTTACATGCAACCCCATCAGTTTTCACTTCTTGTAGTAAACATTCTTTGCTTTTGCTCTGATGGTGCTTTGTTTTCATTTGTAAATCCAGCCTATTGTTGCTGTTCCTGCTTTCCTTTGTGCCGACGCATTCCAGAAGGTTCTCCCCTTTTGTACTGGTTTTGCTGCAGGATGCATGATATGGATTGTTATAGCAGAGGTTCTTCCTGATGCTTTTAAGGTGCGAATCCTATTCACCTGACTGTTAATAAATCCTTGAAGGACTGAAGCTGCTGCTTTATTTTTATGCCCTGAGAAAGCAGTTTTGACATTTTCACTGTTGTGTGCAGGAAGCGACTCCATCACGAGTTGCTTCTGCTGGAACACTTGCTGTTGCTTTCATGGAAACATTAAGTACCGTGCTTCTGGGATTTACTGATGGCAACAAGTAAGTTTTCTATAACATTTTTGGTGGTCTTAGGTGTGTAAAAGTTAGCTCCCATGCCTCAGCTAGTGTTATTTGATTTAACTTGCAGCTCGGAAGATGCATCAGGTTTCTTGTTATCACTTGTATTTGGACTAGGCCCACTTATCGGAGGAATTATACTTGTCACATTCTCTCTTGCCTTCAGCATGCCACACCCGCTGCTTACCGGTGTGGCATCTGGCAT
Organism: Cenchrus americanus; assembly: GCA_947561735.1. Lineage (NCBI taxonomy): Eukaryota > Viridiplantae > Streptophyta > Magnoliopsida > Poales > Poaceae > Cenchrus > Cenchrus americanus. Next base: position 627,329 of record OX387240.1, on the reverse strand, counting down.
TGCTTTCCGTCTTGCGGCATGGAGACCTGTACAGCTTCTAATGTCCTCGAAGATGGGTCTCTTCACCACCTTGTTTCTCATCATTGGTGGTTCCCTTGTCTACCATGCTGCCACAGCAAGCGTCCTCAGGGTGGTTAATCGCAAGAGGTCTTCAGTTAATGTCATTACACCATCCTCAGGCTTCTCCCTTAGTGTGCTCACGCTGCAATCGCTCCTTGCTTGCGGCGCTGTATTCCTCCACGCATACGCCGAAGGACTTGCGCTTGGTGTCGCGGCTCGCAAGGCCTATGGCCTTGGCCGTCACATGGTTCTTCCAGCCTCCCTCCACGGGCTGCCGCGAGGTGCCGCCGTGGCCAGCTGTGTCTATGGTGCCACAGATAGCTGGCGCGGAGCCCTGGCAGCCGCTGCCCTGACGGGGTTTGCAGGGCCTAGCGCCGCCATCAGCGCGATCCTCGCGAGGATGATCGACTACGACGGGCTGGACTACTGGATGGTGGCAGCATGCGGGGCTCTGATCCCCAGCTTTGGCCGCGTGTTCAGGCGGTCTTTGCGGCTGGACGCGCGGAAGAGCGTCGCGGGGCTGCTGGTAGGTATCGGCTTCGCCTCCGTGTGCTTGATGTCGACTAGGTTCATTTGCTTGCACACTCCTTACTGCAACTCGGCTCCAGAAGCTGTCACATAGACTCGTGGGTGTGGGATGCTGTTGTAACCTGTGAAACACATGTAATACCGGTGCAATGGACTGTATAATACAAACAATGGGAGAGGTTATACCATGTTGCAGTGAGGAGTAGTCCCTTGTTAATATGATCAAGGCAATGTCCTGTGAAATCTCAAGTGCAACAAGTTCTTCTAACCTGGTGGAAATAATAAAGCTGGAACATTAATTTTGTGTGCTGCAGTTGGATAGAGAGTTTTTTTTTTAAAAAAAAAATAAACAACGGCTGGTGTTGCTGCATGCTGACTATAGTTTGTTGGGACTTGGGGAGGGAGGAGGAAGGAGAAGACTGGAGAAGTGGGGTTGGTATGCAGGCCAATAGTAGTATATATATATAGGGGCGGCCCATTAAAGGTAGCAACTGGAATGAGGGTTGGGCCGTCTGGTCACAATTTTTGTGCTCAAAAGTCAGAAAGGAAGGTGGTTGTTAGTGTAGTAGTAAATAAAAAAAATAAACTAGAGAGAGAAGAAAAGCTTGTTATTGTTTTTTTTTCCCCTTCATTCTTTGAGAAAGAGGGATAAAAGCAAGTGCGCACGCGGAGCACTAGTGCACTGTGGCATGGCACTCAAGTAAGTAATAAACACATAAAGTATATTAAAAAAAATAATAAATAAGTAAACACATGGATGGTCCAACCAGGAAGGAGTAGGACTGGCCGGACGCCACGGTAGAATTACACACAAATGAGGCTGTGAAAAGTTTTTTTTCCCCAGTATTCATCATGGGTGGTGTTGGTGAACGCTGACTTGGGTGTTGGGAGCTAGTGTGGCACGCGTACGTAACGATGTGGAAATGCAGCTAAATCTCGATCGAATGGAGGAATGTTCTAGTCGACGGCGACCTGACCTGAGTGTATGTGCATGCGCATTATTGCCCCCCCCTTTTTTCTTGACGTCAAGGCTACGTACGTGTTGTGTGTTGACAAACAAAAGCTGGCTGTTGGTGCTGACGAAGGTCGATATGCAGGTTCAGCACCGTGTTCGTTTTGCTTTGTGGGTAATGGCCGGTGCTGGTTTGCTGTGAGAGAAAAAGATCGGCTTTACTTATTGCTGGCGCTACGGTTTGTTCGGTAGGAAAGATCTGGCCACGGTGGGTGATAAGCCGAACGAACACGCTGCGGATTATGCTGCTGCGACGTAATTAACATCTCTCTGCTGTCTGCCCTGCCTGCCGTTGTACCCCACACACTAGTGCTTGCTTGACGTCTTGCTCAGATCAGCTCCAAATTAATTAAACGCGCGTGTCTTGAATTCTGGACGGACTCCATCGAATGGATGATCAACTCAGTGGCGGCCGGCGTCGTCGCCGTCGGTCCAAAAGTAATGGGGGGCGCCGCCGTTGCTGCTGGTTGTGGGTCGTTGGCCGAACTAACCCCCTAGCTCCCTCCCTCCGACCTCCGCCGCCGTCAGGTTCACGCTCACCTTTCGCATCCCCGGGCGGGGCCCGCTTACCTTCACGCCTCCACTTCTTCTTCTTCTTCTTCGATGCGGCGATGCCTATAAAAACGACGGAGCGGAGAGAGGGCCATTGCCAACAACCAGTCCACTACTACTCACCATATATTACCCCAGTTCGATCTCTTGCATTGCTTGCTTTTTAATTCAGTTTGCCCTCTACTATAAGTAGCAGCAGCAGTCGGTTGCTCCTCTCCATCTGTATCTGCTTGCTTGAGAGCTACTAGCTACTTAGCTGAGTAGCAAGCAGAGCAGAGCAGAGCAGAGCAGGGAGCAATGGCGGCGCAGGGAAGAGGCAGTGCCAGCTCTGCGGCGGTCGTCGCGGCGGCGGCGCTGCTCCTCTGCGTGCTCCTCCAGCAGGCCCAGGTGGCCGAGTCGGCCGTGTTCAACGTCGGCGACCGCGGCGGGTGGACCTTCAACTCCAACACCTGGACCAACGGCAAGCGCTTCAAGGCCGGCGACGTCCTAGGTACCGTACCTTCGCTACCTGGATGCTTCGATCAGCAAGCAATTTAACCACGGAGGATTATATTTATTGGTTGACGAATTTGACGATCGATCGATTGCACATGGGATATGCTTACGCAGTGTTCAAGTACGACTCGTCGTCGCACAACGTGGTGTCGGTGAGCGCGGCGGGGTACAAGGGCTGCGCCGCTCCCCGGGGCGCCAGGACCTACAGCTCCGGCAGCGACCGCGTCACCCTCGCCCGCGGCACCAACTACTTCATCTGCAGCATCCCCGGACACTGCCAGGCCGGAATGAAGATCGCTGTCACCGCCGCCTAGCTAGATGGCCATGGCCATCCACCCTATTTGCACTGCTCGCATATACCATAAATAAAAAATGTTGAGAGTTGCTTGCTTTGCGCTGTGTTTTAATTCATAATCGTCTACTTCTACTTTGTGTGTGATTGATGCCACTTCCATACCGATATCATATCATATGGTCGTGTTGAGAATGGATGTGTTTAATTTGGTCGTGTTAAGTAACACACGTACACTCACCCGTATTTAATACACGTACGCAAACCCTACCCTTTATGAGCACCTCGTCGTCGACGGGGATGTCGCTTACCCACTTAACGCATAACGCCGGAACCCCGAATAAACCCGTAAAAAGTCGAAAGACTTAATTTGAACTCCCGGTGACTATTGGACTGGAAGCTCATTCGCAGGCTTTTTTAAGTGCATCGACCGATACCGAAATTAGTCCAGAGGTTTGGAGTGGGCCGGCCCATCTGAAACCTGCCTGCACGTATATATATATTCATTCATAAATAAAACACGGAAAACCCAGGGTCCTTCGTGCAAAACTGGAAACCCTATAATCCTCTCCCAAAACCTGCGCCCACTCTGCGCCGCCGCCTCCTCCAATCCCCCTCCCGCGCCCCTCCCTGCTCACGCGTCCTCGCCTCGCCGCCCTCCGCCGCCAAGGTCAGTGCTTTCTCCTCCCACTCTTCACTCCGACGTCATCCTATCCGATCGCCAGATCGCTGTGCTTCTATCTTGCGAACGGAGCGGTTTAGAAATTCAGAGATCAGTCCAGCCTCGCTTGAACCGCAGTGCAACCGATTCGCTCCCGCGATAGATCCGTGCTTGCTGCGGCGCTGGGCTGATTGGCTGTTGGTCACGCAGATGAACAAGGAGAGGCTCATGAAGATGGCCGGCGCCGTCCGCACCGGCGGCAAGGGCACCATGCGCAGGTACCTAGCCGCTCTTCACTGTCCCGGCAGGGCTTCATTTCATCAGCGGCGATGCCGATGACTGATGAACTTACCTCTTTCTTCTTCAGGAAGAAGAAGGCTGTCCACAAGACCGCCACCACGGACGACAAGAGGCTCCAGAGCACGCTCAAGAGAGTAGGGGTCAACACCATCCCCGCTATCGAGGAGGTCAACATCTTCAAGGACGATCTCGTCATCCAGTTCTTGAATCCCAAAGGTCTCCTGTTCCTCCTCCTCTCTTGTTGATATGCTTGCTTGAAATGGGGGAATGCGCAGTGTTACTGACTCGTTTGTCTGTTGTTTGTCTTCTCCACTGATAATGCAGTGCAAGCTTCCATCGCTGCGAACACATGGGTGGTCAGTGGATCTCCGCAGACGAAAAGTAATGCTGACCCCTCTGTTAAATTCTATTTTGAGCATCCATGATATATTTTTATTTAACTTGGTGTCCTTCCCTTGTGATGTTGAGAATCCAAAATTCATTTTAGTTTTTACACTTGCACATGTCTACACGTGTTTAGTCTGAGTATAATTGAACTGGCATCATCAGAAGCGATAGGTGTAATCTCATTGCATCAACCACCTGACCTGTGAGAATCTCTGTAATTTTAGCACTATCTGTAGTTTGTTTCAAGAGCACATTTTCATTCATCCATTCACTATCTCGGTAGGTTCTGCTCCTGGTTAGGTGTGGTTTCAAAACGCTTATCGCAAGGTTTAAGGATGGTTTTAAGCATTTGACTTGTGCTTCATCTGCCACTGCTATATAGAAACGGCTCGGGTTTCCCTTGTTTGGCATTTTTGTAGCATTCTTGTACTATTATATGTTGTTGACTTGCTGAAATTGTTGTTTATTGTGTAACCTGACAGAGCTACAAGATGTTCTGCCTGGGATCATTAACCAATTGGGTATGTTACACTCCACACCTGAATGCCTATCCAATAAATTGCTTTTGTTGTACATGACCATTTTTGTGAATCTTGTCAGCTATATCTGTTTATATTCTGCTATATATCTGTTTTTGTCGGGTGTTGTTCTTTCCCTACAGTTAGCACTACTTGCCCACGGGAAAGAATTTTTACTCTTATGGATATTCCTCTTGTTGTTTGCTAGCTTCTTGGGCTGTAGCACTTCTTGTTGAGTATACATGCTGTCTCCCAGCTGTTTAGCTTGGAACATTCCCGTCACAAGAAGGAAATAACAGTTGCCCAGTCAGGTTAGAAAGAGAAGCTGATGCCTGATCCATTTTGTTCTTCCAGGCCCTGACAACATGGAGCACCTGAGGAGGATTGCTGAAGAGATTGAGAAGCAGGCGGCTGCTGCTGGTGCCACGCCACAGGCCAAGGAAGATAACGATGATGATGTTCCAGAGCTTGTTCCTGGAGAGACTTTTGAGGAAGTAGCTCAGGAGGCAAAAGCCTGATCATAGGACTCCAAATAGTGAAATGTGAGGTCATGGTTTTCTTGTGATGGCACTCTTTTGCAACCCCCCCACTTAGGCCAGCCACTCTTTGTATTCGTAATCGGAAACTTTTAGTTTCTCCCAGCTTTTACCTAAAGTTATGCATGTTGAGATGCCATGAAATCCATTTTGCTGGTTTTTGATGATTACGTTTGTGGTTGGTTGACTACATACATGAGCACTGCTGCACCAGATTTTGCCTGGTCACTTTGTAATGTTTGTGTTGTCTATCTGAGGGTAACCCTTTGCAGTAATTCTGCAACTGTGCCGTTGTGGTTTTCAGATCTCTCTTCCAAGCTCTCGTTTCTCGCTGTTGCAAGGTATCACTTTGATTTCTCAAAGCTGTTGAGATTACTGGGCAGTGGATGTTATACTAAAGCTTTAGCTGTGCCGCCACAGGCATCAGCAAATACTTGGAGGCATTAGTAGTGATAAACTGAGATTTAAAACAATCATCCGCAACCGTACAAGAGAAAATTGTTTGCTAGTTACACGATTAGTGAATATATATATAGTTAATTCAAGCACAATCAACCAAGATCGGTGGATATGAAAACAGCAAAAAAAAAACACAAACGCTGCACTCATGAGCAAAACAAAGTGCCACACAAAACAGCATTTGCAGCTAAAAATAGCTGCATGAGCTTGTGATCAATAAGCAAACATACCAGTGAACCAGTCCTCCAGCATAATAAGTTATTACAGTAACACCGGTAAATAGAACTCGTAATTAACCGTCTACAAGCAAGAATAAACAAGCCACTGAAGATTGTACATAGCAGGCTCCTGAAATTTCTGATACTGTAGCATTTGCAAGCAGAGTTCCCTAGAGGCCAAGACCAACAGTCCTGCCATCTCTCCGGCGGAGTCCAGCTATGTAATGCTTCTCCAGGTTGGTATCGAGCTCCTCCAGCTTCTTGGCTTCGGCTGAGCTCCCGTCCTTGCTCTCGACCTTGTTCTCCTGAACTGGGGCACTGCTCTTCACACCCTGTGATAGGCCATAGCCACCAAGGCATCCTCAGACTCTAAAACAGTGTTAGTGCAACGCGGAGTAATGTGGTATATGTTTTGCTGAAATGAAGACTAATAAATTTGGAAGGACATAAATATTCAAAAATAGAGCTTGAAGCAGGAATTACCATGAGTTTGTTGAATTTCTCTTGGCGCTCACGATCAGAAAACAAATTTAAGTCCCAGCGATTACTAGTCTGTAGCGTCAAGGACAAAAACAAATGATCAATCAACAAGTGATTACTTTTCTATAACAAACTGAATGAAATCAAAACATAAAACAAAATAATATCATCGTTCGCTGGAAGGTTACCTCCTCTGAAGGATTGCTCTTTTTGTTGCCCCAAAGAAGTTTTTTCTTCTGATCAGTGGATAGGCGCCCAGATCCAGCACCATATGCTACAATGTTCCTATTCACTGCCATAAAACACAAAGGGATGGTCAATGATGTGAGCTACTACTCAAATCGTCAGGGAAGAGATCACTATCATGGTTATCTCACTGGATGCCATCAAGGAGGTATGGAAAATTAGTTTCTTGTGTTATCAATTGTCAGCACTCAGTGCAATGTTCAGCCCGACAAAATCAACAAATACAATTTTCCCTTTTGTTTATACCAAGCAGCATTGTTGATAGCTGAACGCGCCAATGTAAAGAAGAGCACAAAAGAAAAATCCATCAGCTAAGGAGAATAGAAGTCTTGGAGGTAAGTAGGAATGCACAAATTGTTGAAACATTATGATCATGGTTACCTAATTCGGCAGCTTTCATGGCTGCTACTTTAGCTGCATTCACACCATCATCCAAGGTGGCTGTAGGGTTATCCAAGGCTTGATTTGTGACTGAGGATGGTTTGGCATCTGTCAAATTCATAACTTTACCCTGAGACTGGATATAGAAAATCCACCAACAAGAAAGTACAGGAATAAAAAAAATCAACTAACCCCCTGCAATATCAACATTTGGCCCAGTAGAACTGAATAGACTTCTTCTCTTCTCCCTAGTTTCCACCAAAACTTCTTTCTCAATTTCCTTTCCATTTCTCTTCTTTAGGACTTCCTCCTCTTTGATGGTTTCCTTGTTCTTATCAACAACCCTGTAATGATCTCTGCCGACTCCATAACCTCTCGACTCTTGCTTTCTTTCATTTATGTTCCTCTGATCTCGGTTGACAGATTTCTCCCCATACCTACTGTCAACATCTCGCTGGTCACCACGTGATCGACCAGATGTGTTATCACGCTTTGAGCGGTCATAATAAGCATCAGCCCTTGATTCATGATCTGAGCGAGAGGATCTTGGATGGCTCCTACCATAATCATCACTGTACTTATCATGGTACCTCCTATGATCATCATGCCTCTTAGAATCACGTGATATTCCATAAGAGTGCCTACCCAGTTCATGACCTCTGCCTAATCTAGCATCATTTGACTCTTCCAGTTCTCTCGAGTTAACCTTCCTTACAGAGGTCTCATAATCTTTATCACGACCTTCCTTGTATTCAACTGGACTATTACTTCTCCTACGCTTAGAATCCATCCTGCACACAGGAGCATCATTCAGTTGAACCGCAGCACAACAGTATATATATGAGACCATGAAGTCGATAAGTCAGTCTTGCAACCAAATAAAACTAATCACTGGCAAACACACGGAATGTAGCACTAACTGTTGCATCAAATGTTTCGCAATAACAAATTGAAGCTATACTGGAAGAATCACAAAGAAGAATATGAACTCGCGTCACTATTTACAATTGAAGCAAAAAAAATGAAAAAGTTAAATGAATCCCACATTTTATTAAAATTGCTAGCAAAAATAGCCTCTACGTCTAATTGATCATATGATTTCGCTAGATAACCTTAGTTTGAAACAGTGGAAGTTTCGAAAAGCAAACATTTTTTTTTCATGGAATGGCACTGATCCACGAAAACAACTTTCACAACCCTGTTCAATCAGAATTATAAATAGGCCTAGAATCCCTCAGAGCCAAACCATTCTCCTTTTATACAAGCTAAATGAATAAATGTAGATCAGTGAACGAAAGGATATGAATTGATATTCTGTCAAGGGAACGAACTGCTAAAAGCTGAGTTAAGGGTCATTGGGAAAAATATAATACAACAGTATCCCCCTGTTGGCCTGCTGTATTTTCTTGGTCACATAGATTTGTGCCTGATTGTCCAGGGGGGGATTAGTAAGAGTATAAGTGCCAACATATATCAATCATCATAGTGTCAAAGTGAAGAACCAAATTAATCACCAATTGGGGCTGCGGCATCCGCAGCCCAGTTTCAAGGAACCCGAATGCCCCCTGCCGCGCCACCCACCAGCCGCCCTCCACCCCGCGATTTGCCAACTGAGGAAGCCGCTCGCCCCCCCCCCCCCCCCCCCCCCCCCCGCCGTCGGCCCTTCCCCGTCCACCGCCCGCGCCCACGCCACCTGGCCCTCGGCACCCTAAGCCCACGCTCGATCCGCACTCTAAGCCCGCCGGCGACGGAACCCTCCCCCCGACGAACCCGAACCGGAAACCCTAACCCAGCCACCACCATGGCTCAACCCCAGAGAGGGAATCGGAGGAGGGAGGGGAAGGAGGAGGAGGAGGAGGAGGGGTACCCACCTCGTCGCCGGCCGTCTACCGCCGCCGAGCAGAGCTGGACGAGCACGAATCGCGGAGGACCGACGGAGAGGGATGGATTGGAACTTGGAAGGTTGACGAGGTGGTGGGGAACACGGCTTCTTTCTCTTCTGCAGGCCGACGTGGGCTTTGCTACCTCTGACTAGTTGGACCGGGCCGAATTGCTGTATCTCTCTGTTTTCTTTTCACAAATTGCCGCGGCCCGACAAATTTACTTTTAACGTGCTTTATTTTAAAAAAGGCATTTTTTTCCTTTTGATGATTCATTCATGTGAACTTGCCCGTTGTTGAGTGAAATTACCCGTCCACAGAAGGGGGTGTTCGATAACATTGATGAAATCATGTTTCAATCTTGACTTTTGCACCGATAACGTTTAATTTAGTGGATCACATTCACTACTCTAGACCGTAAACCGTTGAGGTGGTAGAGCTTAGTAATTACTAGGCCGTCATCAGGGGTTGACGAACAAAACAACAACTCCACGTCGATCATCTCATTAATCTCGGGGGGCACTATTTTATTAGGGCCTGCTATTTCGTTACAAGCTAATTTGTTTCTCTCCGGAAGAATCAGAAATAACAGTAAATTTGTGCCGAACAAAACCTGATTTCTTCGGAGATAGATCAACGAACGAACATGTACACTACACAGGGGGTGGGGGAGGCTGGTTGATCGTCACGGATGGACAGATGAAGGGGGGCAGGTTAATCGGAGTTCGCTCTCGATCATTGCCGGCCGTGACAATGCCGTGTCTTCCTTGGCTCGGCCTTGGCGGCGGCGACGCGGACGTGGTCGACGGGCTTGCTGACGATCTTGCCGGCGAACATGTCGTTCAGGTCGGCGGCGTACTTGACGGAGAGGCGGTAGGCGTCGGATGCCGAGACCACCCGCGCCGGGAGCCAGAGCAGGATGCGGCAGTTGACGTTCCGCGGCCTGAAGGCGGTGCGCACGTACACGGCGGTCCCGGGCGCCAGCCGCCGCGCGGGGCGCACGGTCTGCAGGGCGCCGCGCGGCGCCATGAAGGACGACGCCGACGCCGGCCCGCCAGCAGCGTCGTCCTGCCGGCGCGGGACGGACGGTGGCGCCGGTCGGGTTGTTAGGGCGGAGGGCGTGGTAGTAGTGAACGGGCCGCCGCGCGGCTGCGGGTGCGGGTGCGGGTGCGGGTGCGGAGCGCCGTTGTTCTTGGCCAGCGTCGAGGGCTGGCGCGGCCTGCTGGCCGCCGCGGCATGATGGGGCGCGCCCACCAGCTGGCCGCGGTGGTGCTGCTGCTGCTGCGGCGGCGGCGTAGGGCGGACCACCAGCTGCTGCTTCCTGTCGTGCGGCGGCGGCGACGCGGCGAGCTTGGAGGAGGAAGCGGGTGGCGTCGGGCGCGGCCTGCTGGCGGCGGGGAGCGCCGTGAGGTCGGGCGCGGACGCCCGGCGCGCGATCTTGGCCGAGGCGGCGGCGGTGCAGGAGGAGAGAGAAGCAGGCGGCGCCCTATTGACGGCCGGGACGGAGCTCTCGCCGGGCCTGGGCCTGGGCCTAGCGCGATGGGAGGGGAGCTGCGGCGGCGCCATTGATGATGATGCTGGTGGAGTCGATCCGCTGCTGCTTGTCGGTCCTGCTCCGCCCGCCGCCGCTAGCTCCTGCCTGGTGGCGCGCTAGGGTTTTTGGGTGGGATTGATTGAGCGATGGCACGGAAACGCGTCGAACTCGGAAAGCGGCGGGCCGGTCGCCGTGTACGTTGTTGGTTGGTAAGTCCAGGTTGGTTGAGTCTGGTCTGGTCTCTGGACTCCACGCGCGCCGCTAGCTATCCCATGGAGATGGAGCTGTTCCTCTTCGCCGGGGATCGCCGCTGGGATATATCGGCGGCGCGGAGCGAACCACGCGTCCACGCTTCCTCCTTTCCCCGGCCGGCTCACGCAGGCATTATTTGCTGGCGGCGCAGCAGATCATCAGGAACGCCTCCTTCTTCCATGTCGATGGCCGCCGAAAAATTCCGGCGGCGGCGGCCCTATCTGCTGCTCTTGCCGCTTCCCGTGGTCTGCACAGCAACAGCAGGGTAGATTAGTTTCGAATCTTTCCCCCTCCGAGATCCTATTATTTCAACCAAAATCATCGTATACACGCGCGTGTTTCCTATAGTAGGCGGCGGTGCCGGTCTTCTCGTGCTGCAGAGGGAATTGTCGGTTGCTCATCATCAACGTACGTGCTGAAGATGTAGCTTTTGCTACCTTGACAGCTGCTTAATTTCTTCTCTGCGCTTTTCGGGATTCTACATTTCATGAAAGATGAAGATGTGTTAGCAGCAGCAGCACGTTGCTTAACCTGCACCTTCAAATTTCCTGTCTCTACTACCTGCATGTCTGCACCTTCAAATTTCAAGTCGTCTAACAATAGCCGGTCTTCAGATCGATTTAATTTCCCTAGTACATTTGTGTTAACAGCCTCTCCGAAGGAGGACACCAACACTACTCACCATAGTTGACGGAAGAAATGCATGGAACGAGAGCTGGCCAATATATTACAGCAAAACAATCCCTGACGAGGAGGCACTGGTCCAGGAGTACACGGAGGATGACGACCAAGCCATGAAGGCCAGGTTCCGAGAATGGATGAAAGACAGAAAGAGTACGGCGTGACGTAGAAGGAGGACGCGAGGTGGAGAAGGCTCGGCGGTACAAAATATTCAAAGTCAGTCGCAAGGTATGTGGACGCGGTTAACGCTGAGGCAGTCAAAGCTGGGCAATCAGTTCGTTTTGGTCCATTTTGGCCTGAATAATAAGTAATATGGCAATCCCCGCGCGTTGCTGCGGGATATTTTGTATAAATCTATATGATTATTTTGTATGCATTTGCAATAACAGCAAACTTTTTTTTCTTGCGTTCCTACAAACCAATAACCGGAGCACTTGCCGCTGGCCGAAATACAAAGGCAAAATAACACTAAAAAAAAAATTCAATTTTAATGGAAATGCCTAAAAATGATAAACTACCCTCGCCCACAGGACTTCAAAATAAAAACAGAAAAATCAGATCACATGATTTCGGTGGTTGCCTGGCTGGGTAGCGACACCCTCGGATCCTCCATGCGGCATCAACTATCGGCGAGTGAAGCATCCGCGCGAGCTCCTCGCTCCCCGCGCCCCGGCCGCCTCCACGGCCACCGCCGCCCCTCGCCACATCCTCCCTTTTCTCCTCGCTGATGCCAATCTACAAATCGGGTAGGGGAGGTGACGCACTTGAAGCGAACTTGGCCGCCTCCATGGCTGTCGCCTGTAGATTGGGAAGGGGAGGTGAGACACCTGAAGCATCCTCGCTAGCTCCTCATCGGATTCATGCGCTCTGGCCGTCTCCACGGCCACCGCTATCGCATCCTCCCCCTTCTCCTCATGCGGATGCCGGTCTGCACATCGAGAAGGAGAGGTTTCTGACGGAGGAGGAACACTACCGGCTCGAGGGGATGTCGATGAGCCGTGACGCCTGGAGGGGAGCACGAGCTTGGGAAATTTACGGCGTTGGGGAGGCGAGGCGGTAGGGAAGTGAGGGGGCACGACGGACGTTTGAGGTGAAGGGGCGTCGTGGGTGGAGGAACGGGCGGCGGGGAGGGGGAGGTGGTGGGGGTGACGTGGATGACTGCGAGTAGAGAGAATTGACTAGTGGCGTGCTCTTGTAATAAGTATTCAGACTGGAACGCTGAACAAAGGGCTGGGTTGTATGGTACTCCGACTAGTGGGGATGAAGGGCACCTCAAAATTGTCATGTCTTAGAGCAACTTCAAGAGACTAGCTATCTTGGTTTGACTAGCTAAAAATGATCAACAAAAATAGCATTTCAACAGACTAGTCAAACACTCCGCTAGCTATCCTCGCTAGCTAAACTGGTGCCTTCACTAGCCAAAGATGGCTAGCGCCCTTTGCTAGTTATCCTTCACGGTCCCACCACCTCCGCGCGATCCCCTCCTGCTCCCACCCCCCTCGTGTGGTTGACATGTGGGACTAGTTGTGGGATGACTAGTCATTTTAGCTAGTCTGTTGGAAGAAGAGGAAATATAAAGGAACAATATTAGCTAAATGTGAATTTAGCTAGTATAATTTAGTGAGTCTCTTGGAGTTGATGACTTGGCTAGCTAAATTTTGGAAAAGAATCTCAAAACACTCTTCCAAAAGACTAGCTATCTACCCAACTAGCTATCGTGACTAGCTAAATTCGTTGCCTCGCTAGCTATCTTTGGATAGTGACTAGTTATCCTGATTTTTCATGAGTATGACACGCAGAACCACAGGCGGTGGAGCATACAGAGAGTTCAGTTTAGAGAGGTTGTTGGATGTCAACAACTTTTTGCTAGCTATTTCATTTTACATACTAGCTAAATCAGTATTTTAGATAGTGATTTTTAAAGAGGCTCTTGGAAAGTTCGAGAGGGTATTTGTAAAATTACGTGAGTGAGGACTGAACTAAGGCCTTGTTTAGATGTTTGAAAAATTTGCCTTTTCAACGTTTCGCACGCTGTAGCACGTTTCATTTGTTTGTGGCAAATATTATCCTACCATGACCTAACTAGGCTCAAAAGATTCGTGTCGCAAAGTACATAAAAAACATGTAATCAATTATTTTTTACCTATATTTAATACTCCGAACATATGTCTTTTGGTGTATTTACTGTGATGTGATGGAGAGAGAGTGAAGAAAACGTTAGAATTTCTAGCAAACTAAACAAGGCCTAAATATTAATTTCAACAACGTACGAGTGGTACCGCCGAGCCTCATGTATGATCCTAGCCATCCAAGTGCTATAAGACGACTCTCCTTTTCTTGATTGTGTTGGTGTGGCTCAATGGGGTGGAAAAAATCCTCTCCACTTTAGTTCTTTTAAAGAAACCTCAGAGGTGTTTTGAACAAATGTTATTTCTGCAAAGTTCAAGGGGGTTTTGTAAAATTACCTGAGTGAGGACTGGACTGTAGGTCTTTTCCGTTTACAGAATGAGAAAAACATAAATTTTTAATCATGAATCTCACTCATTAGAATTGTGGGTCCACAAACTAATATTTGTGGGTCCCACACGAATATGACTTGAATCCACGTGGGTCCCGCACGTGGGTCCCACCTAAACATACTGGGCCCTGCATGAACGGTACATGTGGATGATCCGAGCCGTCAATGCGTGATCCGACGACCATGGATTTCTTGATCATGTGGCGTAATGGTGGGGCAAAATTTCCCCCCATTTTAGGTCTTACTAAAAAGACTAGCGCGTCAACTTTAAAATTAATGGTTGGAGATATTTTTGCAAGATTGTAGGATGTGAATTAATTTATTAAATCTTTAGGGTAGTTCTTAGTTAAAATGTATGGACTGTGGATTGATTTTGACAAGCTTGGGGGGACTTTTCACAATTGTCGGAATGTGGGAAGATTTACAAAAAGTTCATTTTTTTAAAAAAAACTGTGGACCATGTGTCAATTTCTAAATTATCAGAGGACTTCATTAAATTATCAGGAGTAGTGGTTGGGCAGTAATTTATTTTTGATAAAGTTGGAGGCGTTGTAATATTGGCACCATCTTAGCATTCCTTCAAAGCTTAAGGGGTTTCATTAAATGGCTTGAGAGGTGGTTGAAATAAAATTATATTTCAGTAAAATTTGAGGGGTTTTCGTAAAACTATACATGTCCAAGTTGGACTACATATCTATGTCCATAGAAAATCAGTAAATTTGAAAAAATAATACAAATGTTTCCCATGGTGGGCCGATAATCACACCTCTCGTCTTTGGGCTCACCTATATTGGACCTCAGCCGGCGCCACCATCGATCGGCAGGGAGGCGTCCCCGAGATCAACGCCGAACAGCGCAGATGCGCCTTCGCGGATGTCATCGTCGTTCTCGATCTCCATCTCCTCCACGGTCTCCTCGGGCTCGGGGTGCTCGCCGTCGGCCACGGGGAGGGTGGGGAGGCCGGCTCCGGCTCCTAACCGCGGCCTCCAAAGACCGTCCCTCGACGGTGCGGCGGGGGCGCTTTGCCATCTCACCTCCGGAGGAGGAGGACGCGACGTCGGGCACCAACCTGCAAAGAAGATGCAGAGAAGAAGAAGAAGGAGCATTAGAACTTAGAAGATGAAGAAGATGCAGAGAAGCTAGGGTTAGGGTTAGGGATTTGAGACTCACTCACCTACGCCACCGAGCCCGAGTCGGGAGAAGAGGCTAGGGAGCCGCATCCAAGCAGAGAAGATATACCGACGAGACAAGCACCGTTAGACACCGACAACGAGTGGCGGCGGAAGAATAGATAGCTCAATCACTCACATGGTGCACCGAGGAGGAGGAGGAGGAGGAGGAGAGGAGAGGAGGTAGGAGAGGGAGAAGGAGTGGCCGGCGAGGTGGTGTCGAGGTCACCGGAGCGGGGCCGGCGAGCTCAAGGCGGACGGCGGCGCGCGCGCGCGGCGGATCGGGATCGAGAGCAGAGAGAGAGGTGAGACCGAGAGCCGCGGCGGCCGCGCGGTTGGGGGCAAATGATTAGGGTTAGGGATTGGGTGGGGGGGGGGGCCGCCGCGCGCCGGGCTTATATACGGCCGCGCCGTTGCGCGGGCGTTGGGGGCGGCCGGCCGTGCCGCCGCCCTTAGGCCGTGCGTGCCCGTGCCGTGCCGTGTGGGCCGGGCGGCGGCGCCATGCACGACACGGGCCTTCGGGCCGTGCCGACACGGGCACTGTGGCAGCCGTGCCACCCCCACAGCGGGCCGGCGGGGCCGCGCCCCCGCCCATGGGCTGTTTGGAAATCTATACTCAGCCCCCCTCCTAGTTATCCCGTCGCCCCGCTCGATCTCAAGCCCCGCACCTCTTTTCCAATCTTTTCAAACCCTAAAACTAGGCGACGGCGGCGGCGGCGGCGGCGATCGTGGAGGCGGCGAACGGAAGGGTCATGGCTCTTAGGTCTCTGGGATCTGTGGCTCGTGGGGGCATACGCGCATGGAGCAGTTCCTCTCCGCCGGGGATCCAGGCGGCGCGGAGTGAATCAGATGCTCATGCTCTACGCGCCCTGGTAATTTGCTTTTTTTCATCTCAGATCTATACACGCTTTCTCGTTCCCCCGGCCGTGGCTCATAATTTCATGGGCGGCGCAGAGGAACGCCTTCTTCGGTTCCCGTGGTCTGCACGGCAGGGTAAATCTAGCTCCTCCTCTTCCAATTTCAATCATTCACAATCGTGTACACATTCACGCGTGTGTTTCCTATTTATGTAGGCGGAGCCGAAGAGCAGTGGAGCACCCGGGCTCGCGGAGCTGGAGCCGGCGAGGAGAGGAGCATTTCGGTTTGCCAGTTTGGTAAATTTCGTTTGCCTCGGATGCACCTCAAGGCTTATTTTACTCGCGGCTATGGTTGCCCCTCCTGTTTGGGATGTATCTTAAGCCTTCTTTTAACTATATGGCCAACGTTGCTTCTCATGGTGCAGAGGGAACTGGTTGCTGAACGTCCAGATGAAGCTTTTGCTGCTTTGACAGCTGCTTGTTTCTCTGCGCTTTTTGGAATTCTGCATTTGATGAAAGATGAAGATGGGTTAGGTAAGGAAAACAGCCTTCGAATTTCGTTGCTTACTGACAACAGGCAGTCCTACCCTTCTGCATGTCTAGTAGCCTTCGCATTTCCTGTGTTTAGCGCTCATGTATCTTACATTGCCCTCAAACCCTCTTGTGTTAATACCTGTAGACAAAGCTCGGAAGGAGGACACCCACACTACATACCTCCTTTCCCACCGGTTGATGGAAGAAATGGAACGGGAGTTGGCTTCTTACAGCAAAACAATACCCGATGAGAAGGCTGTGGCCCAGGAGTACATGGAGGATGACCTAGTCATGAAGGCTAGGTTCCAGGAATGGATGGAAGAGTATGGAAAGACATACAAGGACGAGGTGGAGAAGGCTCGGCGGTACAAAATATTTAAGTCAGTTGCAAGGTATGTGGACGCGGTTAACGCTGAGGCAGTCAAAGCTGGGCAATCAGTCCGTTTTGGCCTGAATGAGTATTCAGACTGGAGCGCTGAACAAAGGGCTGCGATGTATGGTACTCCGACTAGTGGGGATGATGGGTACCTCAAAATTGTCATGTCTTATCTTGCTCCACAGTGGATCTGGCATCAGGTGGACTAGAACAAGGTAATACATATCTCTACTACATGCATGTTGCTTAACCTCAAAGATGAAGATGTGTTAGCAACAGCAGGTATATGAAACTGCACCTTCAAATTTCCTGTCTCTACTACATGCATGTTGCTTAACCGATCGACAACAGTCATGCTTCTGCATGCAGGTCGTCTAATAATAGCCGCTCTTTAGATCGATTTAATTTCCCTACATTTGTGTTAACAGCCTCTCCGAAGGACACTACTCACCAGTTGATGGAAGAAATGAAACGAGAGCTGGCCAATTACTAAATTCAGTTGGGTTAGGTAAGAAAACAGCCTCTCCGAAGGACACTACTCACCAGTTGATGGAAGAAAAACCAGTTGATGAATTTAGTACTTGAATGCTTATTGAAGCAAAGTAGTTGGAGAAACATGTTTTTCTGTTCAAGTCTTTGTTCTTATGTAATCGTTCGATTTTATCATGTGCACTTTTGGATGTGCCTTAACTAGTGAAGTTTCTCTTTAAGTCTGACAGCTATAGCACATTACCCGCTATAGTTTTGGTTAGTGTTGTGATGATTATGTTCATGTAATGTACAGTAGCTAGCTGTATGAAGGTTGATTTACAGCAGCGCTAGGCTGATCGTATCCGAAAAGTAACAATTGGTTGCAATGCATAGTCTGAACCATTTTTTGGGAGAAGAATGTAAACCTGTATAGAGCAAGCAGTATCTGAACCTAGTACAAATTGAACATGGGCTCACAACTGTAGAAACTTTGTGTTTGCTTCATATGCAGTACGTGTTGAAAATTTAGCTGGTTGTACCTTTTGATTCTTCTGTATCTGTATACTTTCATTATTATGTGGCTTCTCTGGAGATGCGGCTTGCATGCTAACTGATTTTCTCAAAAGCAGGAGTTCGACGATTGACGAGGGTAAAGAGACTACGGTGCAAAGAACAAGACAGCTCCCTGCAACATTCATGGTGAAGGCCCCCACAAAATCCCCCTAGCTCTGACTCCTCGGATTGCAGGATGGTTTCGCGCGACCCAGCGCATTCACCCTGCACTGCTGCTTTGTCGCGCCGCGCGCCGAACGAGTGTCATGTTCAACTCGATGGCACTGCTACAACCTCACCGGGCAGCGCGGCCAATCCCCCGCGCGCCACCTCGAGCAACATCCGTGCCAACTCTGAGTGCCCCCAAATCCCGCACGCCCGCTGAACTCCAGGATTGCCGGGAACTCAGTTGCGGCAGGCGCACCACTGGCGGGGAGGCACATTCAACTCTCAGGTCTGGCATGGAGCAGCCCGCTCAGATCGATGTGCACTTATCGCCCGCCGCTTGCGCCACTGATCAATCCCATCCGCTAGCGGCGCGGACACACCTCCAGGCGCTCCTCTCTCCCGCTCGCCCCCCTATAAAGCGAAGAGTTGTGCATGCACTTCGACGCACTCGTTCCCTTCCGGCCCTTCTCACTCAGTGCTTCAGGTGTTTAGCCACTGACCATCTCGTCGCCGACTGTCGGGACCCGGTCCGGTGCCGCGCGTCTTCGCAACGGCCACCGAAGCATCCACTGCTCGATGGCGGGCGCGTTCTCCCATGCGCTCTGGCCGCGCTGCCCTTCGCCCGAGGAGGGAGCCGCGTCACCTCCTCAACGCACGACGACGCCGGGCGCCCCGGTCCCGGCGCTCACCCGTCGTCGACAGGCGCCGACGCCTGGCAACATCGCCAGTTCGCCTTCGCTTTCGCTCCCTCGTCCCCCGCCATCGCCTGGGGCGCGGGCAATCCCCCACCGTTCACTTTCACCCCTCCACCATGTTTTCTTCCTCAGCAGCAGCTCGCCGTCCATCCGCCTGGCTTGCTGCCACCCCCTTCCTCCCCTCGTGCTGCTCCCCCACTTGCAGATGCTCCCCCTTTCTGGCACGGCGTCACCGAGGTCCACATGCCCTCGGTGGACATGGGTCCCAGTCGCCGGCTCGCCTAAGCCTTCGTGGAGCCTGCCTGCGCCGACCCAGGGCACTTCATCAGGATGGCCCTAGAGCAACGTGGCGGCCATCCTCCCTGCCGACTGGCCGCCTCCTCCCACGGGGCTATGATGATCGTGTTCAAGCACGCCTACTTCCGCGAGACGTCCATCCGTCGCGGCCCCATCGACTTCGGGGGCTCCCGCCTGACTCTCATCCGCCATGAGGAGGCGGAGTTCAGGGTCATCTGCCCGTACCACCGCCTGGTGGAGATAGCGGCCACCAACTACCCGCCTGAGCACCGGAACGAGGCGGGTATCAGGAGCTCCTTCGAGGTTTTTGGTCAGGTTTGTTGTGTGGACAAGAACTGTCCCCGCAGGGTGACTGACCTCCACGGTGACGACGACATCGCGGACTTTTCGGCGGTCCGGGTGCTGGTCCTCGTCATTGAAGCGGTGGTCACGTCCCTCCTCGTCTGCAACCCAAGGGGTGAGGTCTCCGGCTTCGCCAAGCTCCGCCTCGTCGATTGGTGGGATCACCTTGCAGACGCGCCGATCCCAAACGACTACGACTTTCCCGCCGACCTCCGTGATGACGATGGCGACTATGACGAGGGACACGACGACGACTTCGATGATGACTCACGTCGGGCGGTACTCCCCGAGCTGGTTCGGCCCGCTGGCCAGGACGGCGTGTCGGGCATGCCCCGTGTTCCCCTCCTTCCGGGGCGGGGGGAGTCGAGCACCGCGCGAGATGAGCGCAGGGGCCGCGAGCTGGGGGTCCCGCTGTTCTCTTCTGACCCCCTTTGGACTTTCGCTGTTGGTACTGCTTTCGCTCTCTCTCGCGCCTTGTCTCTTGCAGGTGTGCCCCGGGTGGTGATATGTGATTTGCCCACTCTCGTTCGCCCTGGCACACCACCGCCTGCCCCCCTCCGTCATTGTCCAGTGAGATTGAGGAGTTGCCGCGGTCTGCGAGGCGCGAGCATTCGCCCATGCCCACTCTCAGTGACCTCCTTGCTGAGGAAGAGCACGAGGTCACCATCAGGAGGCGCCAGGTGCGTCGCCGGCGTGCTACAGAGAGCGCATCCAAGGTTCGCCGCAGTCGCTGGCCCGCGGCCAAAGAGGACCCACTCTACACCGACGTCACCGCCAAGGCTACCCACGTCAAAGCTGCTCAACTCGACCTGTCCAAGGCGTCTGAGCACATGAAGAAGGTGCTGGAACAGTCGGGGGTTCTTAAGCGCTCTCCTCCGGCTCGTGTCCCCTCCACACTGGGACGTGTCTGTGGTCTTGCTCACCTCTCCGAGGTGGAGGATGATGTTGTGGGTTGATGGTTGAGCTTCCTACCCCATGTGTGCGGGTGGCTGTCCTGGAGCGGTGTGGTCTCTTTGGGATAGCTCCCCTGTGTTGTTCTGTGGTAGTCTGTTGGTCGGTCGGCTCGTGGCAGCCGCTGCATTGCGTAGGGTGTTCCGCGCAAATGCCTCTCCCCCGTTGTGTCTTAGGGGGTTCTGTGAGTCCTTGTGGTTGGTGTCCCAGTTTAGAGGTGGTCGGAGTAACTTGTACACCTCCTCGTTTGTATGGTCAACTTTGTTCAATTTGTGTTGTGTTTACTTCTGTCTCCCGGCTGGCGGCCGCGTGTTGGTGCTTCTCGGTTTCCCATGTTAACACAACACCTCTCGTTCTTGTCTTGGAACATGCGGGGCTTGGGTCAGTCGAGTAGATGTGATGAGGTGCTCGCTGAGCTTATCGCGAGGCGCCTTGCATAACCTGAATGCGACCAAGTATAAAACCTTCCTTCCTTCTCGGCTCCTATCTCATGCAGTTCGCCCGTCGGATGGCGCGGCGTGGGGCATTCTCACTGCATGGGATTCGGCGACTTGTGCCCTGGAGAGCTCTGCTGATCGTGCCTATACTCTCACAACCTGCTTCTCCCTCTTGGCGGATGGAACGAAAATCACTCTCACAAATGTATATGCCCCCACTCCATGTTGATAAACCTGCTTTCCTCGAGGAATTGGCTAACATCGCTGCAAGCATCACTGGCCCTTGGGCGCTCATCGGCGATTTTAACCTGGTCAGGACCCTGCTGACAAGAATATCGATTCCTTTGATTTCAGCGAAGCGCGCAGGTTCAACTCTCTGATTAATGAGCTTGAACTGATTGAGATACCCTTGCTTAAGAGAGTGTGTACCTGGAGCAATAAACATGACAACCCTACGCTTGTGTGCCTAGACAGATGTCTAGTTAACCTTGCCTGGGATGAGGTCTTCCCCAATACCTTCCTAACAGCTTTGACTCGAACTGCATCTGATCATGTCCCCATTCTCCTGTCTGCCTCAACTACCATCTCAAGAAGCACATGCTTTCGCTTCGAGAACTCTTGGGCTAGGCATGCCTTTAAGGAGCAGATCGTTGGGACCATCGACCTGCAGGTTCACGGCGCGAGCGGGAAATCCTTCGTCAAACGTTTGAAAAACTGTCGAAACACTTCCCGTTCCTGGGCGAAACGTATCCAGCTGATAGCGCAACTTGAGATGGACACGAAAATTCTCATTGATGCGCTGGACCTCCTAGAAGAGACTCGTCCCCTATCTCGTCAGGAAGCAGCTCTTCGCCGCCTAGCAATCCAGGGTGTGCGTGATATTCAAACCGAGAAGCTCACCTTTTAGCGGCAGCGTTTCCATTTACGCTTGCTATGGAGTGGGATGAAAACTCCCGTTTTTTCCACGTAGCGGCGAGTGGCAGGAGAAGAAAAAACAAAATTCACTGCTTAGAACATGAGGGGGTGGAGCTGCACTCTCACGATGCTAACAGTATGATCCTATATGATTTTTACAGATCGCTCCTTGGCTCACCCGTCGAGACGGACTGGAAGTTTAACCTGTCTGATCTCTATCCTTCGCTCTCTGTCGCGCACCTTCCCTTGTCTGATCCGTTCACTGCTGATGAAATCTCTGAGGCCTTGTTTGCCATGGACATGAACGCTAGCCCCGGCCCTGATGGTTTTGAACCGGCTTTCTACAAATTTTTCTGGGCCAATCTGAAACCGTATGTCCTTCAACTCTTCCGTGATTTCCACTCAGGGTCCATTGATCTCGATGGTTTAAATAGAGCTCACCTCATTCTTCCGCCGAAACATGACGGAGTGCAGAGTTCTGACGGCTACTGTCCCATTTCTCTACAAAATTGCTTGACGAAGTTCTCCAAAGTCATGGCCAACAGGTTGAAGGCGGTCATTCCAGTTATTGTCGACGCCGATCAAACTGTTTTGTGCACAGGCGACATATTGCCGAGAATTTTGTCTATGTCGCAGACCTGTTGCGCTGCTGCCACAAACGGGGAGCCCCCACATGAAAGGATCTTGTGATGCCTAGAGGGGGGGGGGGTTGAATAGGATCACTTTAAAAAATCTGCAAAATGTTATCAGCGGATCGGGGGATCGGATGACCCCAGCACGATCGACCGATGACCCGGGGGGTCCGGGTCACCCTGGCACTTGTGCCGGATCAACCAGTGCGCAGGAGTAAAACACAATAACTTAAGAGGAATGTGAAATTGCAGAATGTATATGAACCAAATTTGGTGTAGTTGATGTGGAAACAACCTGCAACAAAGGATATTACAAGCAACAACACAACAAAGTAGATCGATTCGAAAGTAATTTCTAGGTTAGGGTGAAGATGAAGAACACAAGCAAGCAAGGGAGACAAGTGATTTGTTTACCGAAGTTCACCTCCACTAAGAAGGCTACGTCTCCGTTGAGATTCCCACAAAGGGAGGGCTATCACGAAGAGCCACTTGCCTCTCCAATTCACCACAAAGGTAAATTGGTGCTCACTAAGAAAAGCTCCACAAAGGAGGGGTAATACAAACGTTCCCGGGTGCTCCACACAGAGAGGGCACTCAACGGGCGACGCCTAACCGTCTAGAAGCAAGCATCAAGAGTAACGAACGCGAATCGATCAACCAAAGCCACCACAAGTGCTTCTTGAGAGGAGGAAATGAAGAGCTCTCACACTCAAACCCTAGGAGGAATCCTTGATTGGAGTGCTTGGGAATGAGTTTGGAGAGAGGAAATGAAGCTTTGGAGGTGGAGCAATGGAGTAAGAGGCGGAACCCTAAAGAAGGGGCATTTATACCCACTTCCCCCGAGCTAGCCGTTGAGGGTTTCCTGCGGCCTTGCCGGGTGACCCGCCTCCCTCCAGTACCATCCCGGGTGGCCCGACCACTCGTGACGGTTGACCCGGTAAGGTTGGAGGGGGAAGGTTTGACTGCTAAAGGGCTGATTTTGGATTTTCTAAAGATTTTTCTAGGTTTTTCACTCTTAGAAAAGATGAGAGAAGATCATAAGAAGCCCTTTATAGTACGGTGTTTCCTAAACTCAAATTCAAACCGAAAATTAAAATTAAATCGTCAATTGAGCTTCAACACCACACGCAAGAAAATGAAGGCAATCCTTTGAGAATTCACATTTATTTAACTTTAGAGCCTGCACACATATCGTTGAAAGCATTAATCCTCCCAAATTGCATAGTCATTATCACCAAAACAATTAGGAGCCTAGATGCACTTTCAATCTCCCCCGTTTGGTGATTGATGACAACACAATTTGATTAATAGAAAGAGATGTGTGTATCCAACGATTTAGTGAGGAACTCCCCCTAGATGTGTGCATTATCAAATAAAAGAGGCCTCAAATGCCTTTGCACACAAATTTGCAAGAGCTCCCCCTAAATCTTTGCATTCACACATTGTGCACAAGTGTGATAAGAAATATCCTGTGATGCATATGACAAAATATATCACAACAATAAAGTGAGACACAACAAATCACCAACCAACACATGTATCACACAAAACCATTAAGATCCTTACATCACACTAGCATATAAGTCTTACAAATAAAAGTTTTGCACTTGGCACACCATCATCCATCACACCACACATAGTTCATTACATGTCCACTAGTTCTATTACATAAATAGCGATAAGATGGATATAGATAGGTAGGGGCTTCCAACCACCAAATTCACTCCCCCTTTGGCACCAAGCACCAAAAAGGGAAGCTACTCCTCTTCGTCCTCGTCGTACTCCTCCTCACCCTCATAGTCTTCTTCTTCGTCATCGACGGGGACCAAAGAGCCAAGGTCCTCCCACGGATTTGGAATGGGAGGAGGATCAAATGTTCGCATCTCATGGACGGGAGAGTGTGGAAGGTTGAGGCTAGCGGCCATGTCCTTTTTTATTCTTCTCATGCCTATGAAGTTATTGAGCCAACCACCGACGATCGGCCTCACGCTCCCTAGCATCTTTGCGTAGCATGTTGAAGCAAGCAAACTAGCCTTTTGCAAGAAAGTTTAATTTTCCTCTTTTACCCCTAGGAGTCCCATGAGAATGAGAGGCACCCTCCAAAGGAAGTGGATCATACGGGCCTTTTGTTGGTGGAGCTTGAGAGGAAGAGGCACCCGCATCAGTTGGTCCATCGATAGCATAAATACCCGGATACCTTCCTCTAGCATCAATGCCGGTTGTGTGCTTGCCAAGACGGAAAGATTGAGCAAGTTCGCCTTTACTAGTCTGGTATGACTCATGAACAACATCCGTCTTGAGCTCAAGTTGAGTAGCATGCTTAACCATCATGAAAATGTACGATGCATAATGACATCCAGTAGATGAGGTGTGTGAACTAATGATGATCTCATGCCAAAGGAAATGACAAGCATTGAACTTAGGTTGACCGGGAGCCATTTGATAAAGGAGGTTTCTAGCTCTATGAGATATGTTATCAGAATCACCACCCCTAGGACAAAGAGTGTACCTAAACAAAAGGTTAAGCATCTTGTAATACGGGGTGAGTCCACTAGTATGACCATAGTTTATGAAAATGGGTTTCAAAACAAATCTATTGATATGATTTTCACATTTGTAAACTCAATAACTTAAAAGTTATTCATCATTTATATTCTCAATGTTTGACCCAAATCTTGTCCAAAATGACTTCTTTTACCAGACCGGAGGGAGTATAGAGAACACCTTGCTATAACCATTGCGGGTGCTCTCATGGGATCGAAAAGAGGCTGCTGGACTGGACCACGGCTGAAACTGCCAGGCACGGACTAAAAGCTGGGCTCAGGGATTCCCGAGTCAAACGACTACCATACATAGCATAGAACTGGAAGCTGCACTAGTGTACAGAGGGATGTGAACACGAAACTTTACAGGAAGAAGAAAAAGCTTCTTTGACTAGTAAGAGGTCAGTCAGGGTATAAAGGGTAGAAGGAGTACCGGACCGAAGTGTGATAGGTCTGTTTAGACTACTGCGAGGAGATTAAAAGGACAAGAGAAATCTCTCAATTCGATTTCGAATAAAGGAGCTTTGGAGAATTGAATCACTAACTTGTACTTGAGCTCGAGCGCATAAAGTAAGGTCTACTTTGCCAATAAAGTAAGATCTATCTCACATTCACTCGATCGGGTATTTCCTATCCAGTAGGAGTAGTTAGTTGATATATGAGTCTAAAGAAGCCTCACCTTATGCAGTCAGGCATATCCTTAGGTATATTAAAGGCACCTTCCAATTTGGTATTCTATACAATGCAAGAAGACAAATGATTGCCTGATTATGGGATACTCTGACGCCGACTACGCTTGAGATTAATTATGGCACGCGATGGTCAACCACACGATACTTCTTAAGTATTGGAACAAGAGGTACATCATGGTGCAGCAAGACAACCTATTGCGGCCTTATCTAGTACTGGAGTGGAAGCAGAGTATCAATCAACAACAATGACAACACAAGAAAGTGCTTGGCTGAAGCAATTGATGGAGGATCTTCGTCAATGAACAAGCTATCGATTAAGAATTTTATGACTACTTATACTCTATGGGTCTGTTTGCGAGGGTGTACCTCGCCGGCCTGGCCGGCTGGCCATGGCCTGGTCACTTGTAGCCTGGTCCAAATGATGCAAGTGATCGTGTTTGTGAACATGACTCAGTTGAGCTGAGCTCGATTGAGATTGTGTTTGTTGTACCCGTACAATTGAATGAGGTGACCATGAACTCAGGATTGGGTAACGTTACCCCAAACAGTTAGCATTGGCATTTCATCGAACAGATGCAGGGCAAGTCGGCAGCCACAGTGGCAATGGCTCTAGAGGAGGCCGGCGGGCAGGGGCCGTGGTTCCTCTGCGACGCGGTCGAGGGCCCCGTGGTCGTCACGGCGGTGGCACCCGGCGAGGAGCTCCGGCGGGGCGGATCTCCCGGTCGAGATGAAGCGTCGCCGCCTCACCCGTGACGAGGTCGCCAAGCTCGTGGTCAAGGCTAGCTCGGCGCTCGTCAAGGCGGCCGCCGCCCGGATGCCCTCCCCCGCCGCCGCGCGCGGCGCGCGCGTTGGTGCCGCTCATGTTCCCGGTCCTCGACGAGGAGTACACAACGGCGGAGACGCGGCGGGTGAGGTCGAGGGCGGCGTCCGCGCAGCGGCCGGCAGACGCTCGCCGTCTAGCCGCCTCACCGAGAGCAGGTGCTCCGTCCCTGCGTGCCGCGGCACTCGCCGGTGGTTGGTGTGGCGTCGTGGGAGGAGGTGTCGCGAGTCACTCCTTGAAGCCCGCGCGAGCGCACGGCGCGCTGCAGCCATCCCGGCTCCGAAGAAACGCAAGAAATCGGCGTTTCTCCAGGGCCAGGCCACTGCGTCATTTTTGGCTCTGGGGAACCAGGCTCGCTCGCGAACCAACGCGGCAAACATGGCAGGTTGCACCCCGCGAGCGCAACAATGCACGGCACAAGGGTACTCTATAATTGCTAGGAATGTTTCCAGGATTTTATCTTAGAAGAATGTAGAATCATGAAAAGAGTGTGGAAACATGTATATTTGTGGCTTTCTAGCACTATCAAAAGAGACCCATTTCCTTGTCATGCCATCCATCCATGAGCATGGTGAATGAGATGATATGGTAGAGGAAAGCAAAACAGTAGCCACCAAAATGTAAAGATTGCTCTGTTGTGATACTTAAAGTGTTGCAACAAAGAGAGTATTTTGTCAAGTACAGGTCCTCATATTAGTATATTAGTACTAGTGTAATGGCCGTGCGTTGCTACGGACAACTATAAGATCATGCACATAATAAAGGTACTTCACATTGCATCAATTTTAATGGCAGAACGCCTCTGCTAACACTACGAATTAATTGTGCAATGATATTATATGACACATAACAAAAATAAAGAATAATTATATGGTGTATGACACCAGTCTTAAACCAAAAATATGTTGCCCATAAAAAGGTAATATTAATTTGTCAAGCTTTCCACATACAAATATAATTTTCACAAATATAATTTCAAATCATTACACTACACCTCAAATATACTTATAAATGCAGATAATGTGAAACAATACTTCAAACTACAATTTGATATTGATAAAAATAGTAAAGAGAATTTTATCCTCCAAAAACAAAAACATGAAGCCTAACTCTCTGAATAGTATCATGCATTAGTATACAAGCTGTAGCAGATAACCCTCACCATAGATCTTTCGAGTCAGTTGAATAGCCACTTAGTAATGGCTCTCATTGGTGTACATAAGAAGAAAATGGAGGAAACTCTGATAGAATTGCATAAACTCACAATTGATCTGACTATCCATGTGAAAAAGTTTAGGAATACTCTTTACTCTCTAGATTAAGTTGTACAAAAAAAATTAATAATTAGAGCTAGCGAACTGACATAGATTAGCTGAACACTCACTTGTGTTAGAGCAAAACACGACTCATGATTAAGGAGGAATTCCAGCTCACCACTTAACACCTGTATGATATCAGACTTTTTCCCTGCCTTGTTTAGGACCTCCTCTGTCTTATCCTTGGCTCCCTGCGAGCCCACAATAACAATGGAAACTGAAGCCAATTGTAGAACTCAATTTGGTGGACAATACATTTCAGCCAAAGGAACAGATCGTAGAACAACCATGTTTTCCAAGAAAACAGTTTCAGATTCACCTAATGAAGTTGAGCACATGAAACTGTTGTTATGATCTGAATTCTTACATATGGAATAAATCATTACCCTGAGGGTGCCATTAGAATAACCAGCAAAAACTGCCGTTTGAAGAACACTATAGCAGTTGCTGCACCATTGCTAGGCTAACCAATTTCCTGGAATTGCGTATGTACACACGATACACATTGCACTGACAAGATCAGAAAATTAAATCTTGTGTTTAGGAAACATGTTACCTGACAGGCTAGTTAACAACAGAAAACCTAAAGAATATGAATAAGAAATTGTACCTCTGTACCTCAACTAAAGCATGACAATAGTTACTGCAATATATATTTTAAATTATTTAAAGAAAAATATATTTAAAGTTACTACAATACATATTTAAGATAAATATAAACCTATTAAGGGATCAAATATCCCATTGTATAATCTATTCCCCAAAGTTACTGCAAGATATATTTAAAGTCCCAGTATGATCTATTTCGTGCCAATAGAACAAACATGCAAGCATTTGATTATCTGACAAAGATATACTATTTAAGAAAACACAAATACACAATGGTAAATGTATATCTTTAAGTGTCACAATATAAGCTTTTCATGTAAAAAAGGGGAAATAAAGCTTAAAAACAAGACACATTTTAAGTAGGCATCAATTCTTTATTATCCTGATGTATAGATACTTGCAGTATGCATAAACTTTAAGGGGTAAAACCCCCATGTCTGGATACAATTCCATGATTTAGAATGGTTAATTAAATTGAAGTCAGATTCATTCATGACCGGCCATACATGCTGAAACACAAGTTCCTATATTTTGAAATGGCTGAAACATGTGAATTACGATATTTTCAACATAAGCAGAATTTCCATTACACAAGCTGAAGGGTTCTAGAAAGAACTCATTTCCATGATCTAACAACCAAAGTATATCTGAATTCGATAAGCCGTCTAATAACAATAGATTAAAAAACCACTCTGAAAAATTTGGAGGATTTGAAATTTTGAATACCTCATTTTCGTGAGATCTTCAGCCTTGAGATGGGTGCAGGCATTCCCTATCAATAGAACATCTCCAGAGCTTTCATTGATGGATCTCCATAGGCCGATGAACATTACAAACCTGAGCCAAGTCGAGATATTTGCAATTTCGCCAGTATCAAAAGTTGGTTTCGCTCTTTTGACATTCTCAAATGTGGACACACTGCGATAATGCCTTGTGTAACGATAATACCCTCAGTCTTCTTCTTCCGGTCCTCACCTTCACTTGCCGAGCTTTCATTGCTGGATCTCCATAGGTCGGTGAACATTAAAAACCAGAGCCAAGCCGAGATATTTGCAAATTCACTAGCCTCAAAAGTGTGTTTCGCTCTTTTGCCATCCTCAAATGTGGACACACCGCTACAATGCCTTGTGTGATAATAATATCCTCAGTCTTCTTCTTCCGCTCCTCACCTTCACCTGCCGCCACCCCCAAAGCACAGGCACCTGCCGCGGCTGCATCCCACGACAGAGCTGCCCATGGCGGCGCACGCTCGCACGGCGGAGCCGGCCCGCGGCGTCGCACGCACGAGGCTGAGCTGCTCGCGGCGGCGCGAAGAGGGAGGAGGAGCGGGAGCAAGGGCTGCGACGGATGGCTAGGGCTTGGGGTGGCTCAGCGTTGTGAGGGTTGGCTAGAGGTTGAAGAAGGTGAAGGGCATTATGGTCAGCTAAGTCATTGTAGAGGTGTGTTTCTGTTTCACTAGTAAAATGCACGTGCGTGTCTAAAAGATAATAACTAAAAATTATATTTATATAGTAAAGTCAGTGTCTAGACATAAAAATATATTTCACATGTATGTAACAATTTGTGTCACCGTCGACCATCATTGTTGTATCGTGTTTGAGCAGTACCAGACGAAGACATTATCTTTAAAAATTTTGAAATAAAAATAAGTGTCTTTAAAAATATACTATAGTTATTATAATTCAACTTTAATAGAGTTCATAAATACTGCTACAAGGACACAATTTTTTCAAACTTTAACAATCTGTGACAATTTATTCATATAAGGACACGTCAAAAACTTCAACTTTCATCTTGGTCGTGAAAGACGTGACCCGTGATATATGTAATCAAACACGTAATTTAAGGAAGAATACAAAGACTTCCTTTTGGACTCTGTGTACGTTGTATTAAATTATATTTGCAACTCTTCCTTCATTATGTCTTCATCATCATATTCTTCAAGCTCTTGGTTCTCCAGCTGTCATTCATTGTCGGTGTTTCCTTTTTGGAGCTATCAACTCCAAATTCATCTCTTGGTTGTCATCTCTGTTAATTATCTCAACATCTACTTTTGTTTCCTATTCGCTTCACACCTCATTGATAACGACATGTTCTAACGAATCCATGGTGTTACTCCATGGACAATAAACTTATCAAATGTTTCATGTTAAATCACGTAGGCTCTTACGAGTACATTTTTTTGAAAACAATTCTATGCACACAGATAATACAATCCCCCATCATTAATTTTGTTCTTAAATTAGAATGTGTAAAAGAAAAACTCCCATGATAAAAATTGGCATAATAAATAACTAATCTCCTGGCAGGAAACTTTGAAAGGTTGCATCTGCACTCCCAGTAAACTTGAAGGTCTCAAAAATATAAAGAAAGGAGATTTAATTTCTACCACTTCTACTGTTCAAAATCTGAAAACTTGAACACCGCCTCATTTCTAATCTAAAGAAAAATTTCTCTAGTTATGTGCGCATCAAGTATAAATCCAGTAAGTGATGCCGACGACAATGCATTCCAAAAGAAATGCAAAAAGACATCCTATGTGTAACATAGCAGAAATTTGAATGATTTACCATGTGTGAATTTTCGCAAAAATTTAAAACTTTTTTGTGTGAACTTGTGTGCCACCAACTTTGATCCCAATTTGCCAGCATCTCATCTATATTCCCTTATAATATAAAACCATATAAATATTATTTTCAAATTATGGTATAATTGTGAGTTGGAGTTCTCAGATTTATTTTGGAGTTCAATTGTGTGGTGTTTGAATTTGAAAGTAATTCAAATTCAAACTATAATTAAAACTATTTTCAAAACTAATTTGAAAAGAACTAACATCTAACTTGGGCCCTAACCCCGTAACCGAGGTCTGCTAGAGGTCCCCGAGCTTTTTGCCTAAGGCCAAAACCAACCCCGATCGGCCTAGCTTCCACGCCGCCTCACCAAGCCGCGGCGCCATCACGTCAGTCGGCCATGGGAACCGCACCTACCCCGGCCTTAGAGGTGTGGACCTCGGCTCGCGCATGCATAGCTTCCTACAGCCAAATTTAGGTTTTATCCATGCATATTAGATTCAACCACCGCTTTTGTCTTTGTTGGGAATCTGACATGACCTACCCGATTATCGGGTAGATGCTGACGTTTCAGACTTGGTAACCGTCTACGACTACAACTTCAACGACGAAGGTGTGAAGACTGGAGCTGGTCCTATGCTCGAGTTTTCCTGTGGAGCTGGAGACGTTTCGCTTCGATAGATCCGCTGGATAGGTGTTTTACCTTTCTTGATTCAGTCCTGTTGGACTTGTACTCGGCTTGTGCCGAAGAGTTGTACTCTGATGTTGTAATAGTATAATGTAATGTCTCTTTTATTTCCGAGTTGTATGGATTTATACCACTTGAGACAGGGATTGCACGTGATAGCTGCTTCCTGGGACTATCACAGAGGTGCAGAGAGTCGAGGTTCCGTTTGCGTAAATTCGGTTCATTTCACTATGAATCAGACCCTGCAGCTCTTTCGCATTCAACAGGAGACCCCTCGCCGCCTACCATGTACATCGGGTTCTTTCGACATTCGCCAGTCGCACCATTGCGTGCGGTACTCATTCCTGTCAGTGCATCCTCCAGCCTCCTCCTCCATGGTCGGGGAATCCTCGTAGGACCTGACATGGATCCACTTCGGCGCGGACCATTTCTCACCTTCGATGACCGGGCAGCTCCCATGGAGGCTGAGCAGATTGACGTGAAGGCTGAAGAAGAGCACCGCGTCTTTTTTTAACTGGCCTCACTGCAGCAAAGCAAATTAACCAACCTTGTTAACCTCAGAATTCAGGCTTCAGATATGGTGCAACATTCTGGATTACCAATATACAAGCCTGCCGATCCTTTCTGTGCACATTCAGAGAAAGTGTCGTCCTTCACCTGAGACTCCCATCCCTGCATTGGTTTATACCACAACAATTCACAAGGCACTTAGGGACTGAATACAACAAGAACACAAAACCTGTTGGGTACCTTGGCGTTGGGGAAGACGGTCTTGCCATCCTTGCCAACGGTGGACAGGTACTGAGGTACATGAGCACGTGGTGTAGCGGTGGTCTCCCCTGGCCTAGTTGACCTCGTCCTGGAAGTAGTCGAAGTGCGGCTGGTACCTCTCTGACCGTCAGTGGTGAAGCCAGGATCAAACCCTAGGGGGGCTCTCCTGTGCTTCTTCTACCTCCGGCTCCTTCTTCCTTCATTCTTTTGCTCAAAATCTGTAGGAGGGGCTTAGGGGGGGGGGGGGGGGGGGGGGTCTTCACAGCATTTCCGACGGTAGCCGGGGCTCAAGCCCCGGCCGCCCCGGTGGTGGATCCGCCGCTGCTGACCGTGCTCGTAGCGGAGTCTCTGAATGTTCTCCACGTTCTCTGATGATGAAATCACCCATTTTTTTGTCACACGTCAAATTCAAATATCTCACTAAACTGAATATTCCAGCCTTCACCTCCGGGGAGGAACGTCCATGCTGCGATTCTCTGCTCGATCCTGCTCACCACCGGATCCTTCACAACGCAAGAAGAAGAGAAATTGATCAGTTTTCATTAGTCGATTTGTGGCTTGAAACCACAACGAATTCGTTTCTTAATTTTGCAATGGATTTGATCTTCTATATAAAAGTCTGCTGATCTTATTACGATTTTGCTCGACGCCGATCCGGAGTCCCCCCCGACGGGCAGGGCTGGATGTCGGCCTCCCCGCGGCGGGCGCATAGCGACGCCATGGAGGCCCCCAACGGCTAGGGTCGGACGCTGGCCTCCCCCGCGGTGGGCACATCCGGCGGCCATGCTGTTGGCTAGAGGCGCGTGCGAGAGCCGCGCGGTGGGGGTGCGAGGTGCGATGGTGCGCCGTTCGCAGGTCGCCGGTGGTGCGCCCTTGTGCTCGGCCTCCCAGGACCCCGTGCAGCGTTGCGAAGCTTGCCACCGGTAGCTGCTGTCGTGATGCGTGAGCCATCGCTTCCACCCCCTCTCGGCCTCGGCCCGGCCGTGTCGCCTCATCGCACCGCCGTTGCCTCCGGCAGTGCGCCCCCCTTCTCCCTGCGTTGGTGTTGCCCTCCGCCCCCATCTTCTCCCTGCGCCCGCCGTCCAGGGTGCGGATCTGGAGAGCTGCTCGAGGTGGACGACGATGACGCGACGGACGACACCGGGGAAGCCCACTGGCGGCGGGGTGGGTGGTAAGCGTGGGCCCAACGTTGTGGGTACAGGGTGGGTGGGTGTGAAAAACGCTCCCCGAATTGCGATTTTCGTGGTGATTCCGCATTGTCATCACACAACCTGACACGCGCTGGGCCGGACGCGATGATGGTGGGCCCGACGTGAGGGTAAGACATACTCGAATTGCGTGAGGAAAAAATTTCAATTGCCTTTTGCGGAGCGGCAAAGGAGCGAAACTCACTTTTTGACAATGGCACAATTGCAAATTTCAGCCAAGCCTCACTTGTTCATCCCTCACAGAAGCTGAAGCAGAACCATTGGTCCATCCAAAAGTACGCAGCAAGCAGAATAACCAAACACAGACGCATGCAGCTCTAATGACAACAGCAAATACAAGAGTAAATGGCAGGTAATGTGCTTGTGATGAGACTTGTCTTATTCAATCACTGATGAGTTATGCCCAACAAGCGTGTTACCCAAACTAACTGCGGTGTTATACAGCACCACCTCAACAAGGAAACAAAAGACTGTCCACAATGGTGGCCAGGCCAGCCAGCCCTGCCTTTGCTCATGCATTCCAAGAAAAATGGAAACTGGTTCCTTTGCTCGCGTTTCTAACCCGGTGGGACATATATCAACATTCATTTGTTTGCTAAATTGCTACTGGGAAACAAAGTGGAAACTGATCAGCTAATAACTTTGGAGACAACTCCGGCACCAACAGTTCTACCTCCCTCCCTCAGTGCAAATCTTTGCCCTGCATCAACGTCAAAACCAATCATCATTGTTGTGCAAAATCACAGTTGTATATGTGTCTTGAAAGCATTAAGAACATAATTCCTACCTGGTTCAAGAGGAACAGGTGATATCAACTCGAAATTCGCGGTCACATTGTCACCAGGCAAAACCATCTTTGTCTCACCAAGCAACTCAATTTTGCCAGTGACATCAGCAGTCCTGAAGTAGAACTGTGGACTGTAATTTGACATGAAAGCTGTGTGCCGACCACCTTCATCCTTTGTCAGGGCATATATTTCTGCCTCAAACTTCGTGCATGTCTTTAGAGTACCAGGCTTGCACACCACCTGGAAAAGTATACAATGACAAGACATCAACAAGAGGTGGCAAGAATTTTAAAACTGGAGAAAATGAGAAAGGGAAACAGCACTGAAACGCCACCTATAAAAGTATAAAATGACATGTAAATATATTTGGTGCAGACAATCATGTACAAAAATTTCCCACTCCTTTCTCCAGGTTATTTTAAAGTCATAAATTCTAACCTGGCCACGCTCGACATCACCACGCTTAAGACCACGAAGGAGAAGACCAACATTGTCACCAGCCTGTACACAAGAAGATACAAGTATAAGACTCTGAACCAAAGAAACAATGGCAGGGCCTGCTTTAGAATCATTACCTCTCCATGATCCAGTATCTTCTTGAACATCTCAACACCAGTAACTGTAGTCTTCAATGGGCCACTCTGACAAAGAATCAATTAATCAGAACACATCAAAGTACCAGTTTAGTAGGTACTAAATTTCAGAAAGAAAAGTATGAAATTAGTGTGCTCAAAATCTTAAAAAGTTGGACCTAATTTGCATCATCTTGGTACGTATCAGAAGAACATTATGTTGTTGAGATTAGTTATTGGCTGGATTATAAAGTCGGCCAAACTGTTTAACTGTCAATGAAAAAGTGAGTTCTAATGTTTTGCACGATTAGGCACAAGACGTGGACTAAAAGAAAGCCTTGGGCAGGTCTAAAACTCAGGATATCTTGGTCCCAGTAACTAGTAACACACTAGACTTTATGAACCTGTAGGGCTGCATTCAGACTTCAAAATTCTTCCAGTAGGATAAATATTTAATCTTCTAGGTGTGTGACATATATTCAACACAAATGTACTGCAGGGAATCAAGACAATCAAACTCACCTGTGTCAAACCTAAGATCTCAACATCTTCACCTGTTTTTATTGTTCCCTGTTCGACACGCCCAGTCACAACAGTTCCACGGCCCTACAAATCAAACAAGATTGATATACGTATAAATTTAAATGGCAAAAGTTATTAGAATAACAGTCCATCGACTTATGAAAAGGTTCATCACCAGTTACATCATTGGTTATGAATGTAGCAACACTGCAAAGGTTATTCAACTCATAAATACACCAGAAACTTCACAGGACAACTAGCTTGAGGAGCGTAAAATGCATATCACTGGAATTAACATCCTAAGATAGTTTAGAGAAAGGATGGCCATTTAAAATAATTTGGTAAAAGGCTGACCATTTAACACCCTTAACATTGGATATTCACCATAAGAGATTTATGACTACTAAAAATTAAAAGGAACAATTACACAATATCAACTGAAACAGGACACATCTTTTCCAATGAAATAGATGACAGAACCAGAATGTGCCGTGTACTCCTGGTACTGAACAATGAAGGCATTGATCTCAGTCAACATGAAAAAATAATACACGTTGTTTAGGACATCAACTTGGTCGTCACGATAACAATAAGTAGTTGTCATGAAATTTTCATTTCAAAGAAAAAGGAAGATGAATACTTCAAGTGCTCTTAATTCATGACGGGTCTAGCAATATCAAATTTGTGTTGTCAATCAGCATTCACTATTTTTTTGCTTCCATCCTAAATACCATACACTTCACTATTAGGTTCAACAATAATTTCAGATGATACATGGCCATTTAATATAATAGTGGAAGAAGCAGAATCATATGGCTAGTTAATTACATATTTAGCTCATACTGCAGTAGTCATAGCTCAAAATCTAATCACCTGGATAGAGAAAACATCTTCTATCGGCATCAAGAAAGGCTTATCAAGCTGCCTCACGGGATCGGGGATGTACTCATCAACTGCATCCATTAGTTTCAAGATGGCATTCTTTCCAATCTCATCATTGGTTCCCTGCAAGGCTGACAAGGCTGATCCACGGATGATTGGAATTTCATCACCAGGGAACTTGTAGAAAGAAAGGAGCTCTGCGCAAAAAGATGGGAAACAAGACAATGTCAGAACAAGACAAACAACCATAAGAAAAAAGACATAATGCGGAGATATGAATGCTGGCATACCCCGAAGCTCCATCTCTACAAGTTCAAGTAACTCTGGATCATCAACGGCATCAACTTTGTTTAAGAAGCATACAAGTGAAGGCACACCAACCTAAGAGCAGAGGAAATGTTAATATGTCCAGAACTGCAAAGACAGCACGAATAGCAATTTAAATGAGAAAATAAACCTGTCTAGCAAGAAGAATATGCTCCTTTGTTTGTGGCATCGGGCCATCAGGTGCAGATACGACAAGAATACCACCATCCATTTGAGCAGCTCCTGTGATCATGTTCTGGCATTTTCACAGAAAATTACTTTGGGTCATAAACAAAAGGCAATGACTGTTGGACAGTTACTAAACAATAAAGAGCACTAAATCCCTGATTTGCTAACAACTAACTTTCATTCATGTAATCACAAACTACCCCTTTTGAGAGAGAAAACATAACTGACAATTATTACCTTGACATAATCAGCGTGTCCCGGACAATCGACATGAGCATAATGCCTTTTAGCCGTCTCATACTCCACATGAGCCTACACAAAATTAAGAACGGATCACAACTTGGGCTGCAAACAAAGATGAATGAAAAAAGAAAAAGAAATGCATCTGGACCAAACAATTGGACATGCGCTAGGACCCAACCGTTGAAATGGTGATTCCTCTGGCCTTCTCCTCCGGAGCCTTGTCAATCTCGTCGAAAGCGATGGCTTTTGCTTTCCCCGCCTCAGCCAGAACCTGCATCGAGGAAACAACCCGAGTTGAATCGTCCTACTACTTTGAAAAATCAGGCGAAGGATCGAACTAGCATCGTACTGTGCCTAGCGCATTCCAACCTTGGTAATAGCAGCGGTAAGAGTGGTTTTGCCGTGATCGACGTGCCCGATGGTGCCGACGTTCACATGGGGCTTCCTGCCAGAGATTCATCAACCGAATTTGAAAACGAACCACTCGCACGAACCAATGCTACGAATCGACAGAAGGGAATCGCGAATCACACGAATCTGAGCCGAGAAACTATGGGGTGCGGAC
This sequence comes from Cenchrus americanus, assembly GCA_947561735.1. Taxonomy (NCBI): domain Eukaryota; kingdom Viridiplantae; phylum Streptophyta; class Magnoliopsida; order Poales; family Poaceae; genus Cenchrus; species Cenchrus americanus. The sequence continues at coordinate 589,659 of OX387240.1, read as the reverse complement.
GGATCTGGGCTGGGGGTGTACTCACGTGCGCGTGAAGGTGGCCATGGCCCGCGCCCAGAGTGTCCCCGCCATCGGCGGGGGCTGGGCCGGCGCCGCCGCCGCCGCCGCCGCGGGCGCATCGGGCAGCGAGGCGGGCGCCGAGATCGTGGCGGCGCGGAGGGTGGGGTAGGAGAAGAGCCGGCGGGAGCCGGCGTTCCGGAGCACCGCGGCGGAAGCCATTGCGTCGCGTCGCGGCGGCGGCGGCGGCGGCGCGAGGACCAGAGGAGTGGAGAGGAGGTGGGGGTCAGATGGGTTTAATTAGGGCTTTACAAGGGAGGCGGCGTCGGGGGGGAATGGTGGTTGAGCGAGCGGCACGCTGCTCTTGAGGTACACTGCTGGGCCGCTAGATTTTCGGCCCGAAACTTGCGGCCCCATCCGTGGGCCGCTGGGCCGTCGATTCTTCATCTTGCTCTTCAAGGGAGTCTTCCTCCTGCACGGCCACAAAAAAAAAAAACTAATCTGCCACGTGCGAGTAAATTCCGCTTCGTCCACCACACCCGTCGCCGCCCGCGGTGCTCCGTACCATCCGTCGCCGCCGGCGCGCGCTCACCAGACGCCACCCGACCCGTCCGTGATGGCCGCCTCCGCCGCGAGGGCTCTGTCCGTCTCCGGGGCCTCCGTCCCGCTCCCCCTCTCCGCGCGGGGGCGGCAGCAGCCGTCTCCGTCTAGGGTCGCCTTGCCCGCGCGGGCTCCGCCGGCGGTTCATCAGGGCCTCCGCCTCCTCAGCGTCGGCCCCCGGCCCGCGCGTCTCCCGCCGCGGGCGCGCGGCCGGTCGGTGCGGTGCCTCGCGGCGCTGAGCCCGGAGATGCGGGCGACGCTGGACAAGGTGGTGGGGTCGAGCAAGGTGGTGCTGTTCATGAAGGGGACCAGGGACTTCCCGCAGTGCGGGTTCTCCCACACCGTCGTGCAGATCCTCCGCTCGCTCGACGTGCCCTTCGAGACGCTCGACGTGCTCGCCAACGAGGCGCTCCGCCAGGGGCTCAAGGAGTACTCCAGCTGGCCCACCTTCCCGCAGCTCTACATCGACGGCGAATTCTTCGGCGGGTGCGACATCACCGTCGGTACAACACATTCGCGTCCTCACTTCCATCTGCCATCGCTTCGAAATTCTTGTTGTTTTTTTTTTCGGAAAGGTCCGATGGTATTGGAATACCAGCGGTGGCGGTTTTATCACTGAGGTGCTAGATTTCACAAAATGAGCAGCGGGGCCTCCCATCGGATTGCTCATGCTAAGGCATAATTGATAGTGGCGTCTGCTTGGTTTACACTAGCACATTCTGCCCCCAAACATGGGTACTCGATTCAGTTAGAAAACACTTGTAGCTCGTCGGCGCACAAACACTTGCTCCAAGTCTTTGTACACCGCAAGCTATTAGTAATTCCTTCGGAGCAGCATGAGTAAAATCAGAGTAGTATTGTAGCTCATTTTTTTTATGCAGATTCCATGATTCGTAAGCACAAATTCTATTACTGCACCATCCATCATACTTTTCCCTCTCCAAAACCATTGTGCTGATTGTATCTGACTGTCTGCACGAGTGACTTTGAATACTAGTATCTGGTTTGCTATTTTAGACTGTCGGGTTGATGAACATGCTGCTCCTTGTGAACACCTAGAGCCCTAGATACTCTCATAGTTGAGGAAGCTTGGAAAGATGATTGAGCTAATGTGCTAGGTTTGTTCCAATCGATTCACCTAGTTGTCTAGTTAAACACATGAGTCATGCTTATGTACTGAAGTTAAGTTGAGTGGTCTAAATTTGCGCTGCTGGGCTTCAGCCAGAGTAAAATATAGACAAAGCACAAAAATATGTGGTTCAAAGGCAATCGCTGCATGTAAATACAAAACACTGCACAAACACCTTGCAGATTCCTGTTTACACTCATATGTTTTCGTCATTTCAGCCCATTTCAGATAACTGTCTTCAAAAGATCTTGCAACCTCACCACCCATCCATTCAAAAACAAAGAAATCCTGACATAGTCGATAGTACTTGTAGAAGCATTGGTTACAAACATGATAGGGTACACCAAATCCCATTCACACCTGTACTGCAACATATCAAATAACAGAATTCTGTGTGTGGGTCACGTTTATTGTTTGTTTCCACAAGGATTCAATAATGGCTTTTATCTCAGCGTTTCAGCCGAGCTTAGTCCTAACGTCGCTGTTTATTTTTGCAGAGGCATATAAGAGTGGAGAACTGCAGGAAACTCTGGAGAAAGCGATGTGTTCTTAGAGACCAATGAACCATGAACACTCGACATACAGTTAATCAAAATGTTGTAGTATTTGCTGTACAATTCAGGCATGTTAAAGAACTGAAGATGCTCAGTGCACTTTCATTGAAATAAGATTTTCCTCAATTTGTGATTTTAACCGTACAGTTCCCATCCTAATGTCATGCTACTGGATTATTTGTTCCATTCAACTCCCAGCAGCATGTCCAAGCAATTTGCAGCAAAATTAGTTAGGTAGGCCCCAAATTAGTTTAAGTTTGAACTTGAACATTTTTTTTTAATTTGCAACATGAATGAAGTTCCAACTAATTACCAAATAAACCAAGATGATTAGCTAGAGTAGCATGTGATCTGTGAGGCCTGGAGGACATTGATTAAATCGTCTCTGTGAATGGCCGCTCTTTCTACTCCAAACTCAAGTGAAAGGAAAGCTGTCTGAGAAGGAGACCGGCAAAGATCAGCAAGCGACCTGGCCTATGTGGTGCACAAATATGTGGAGGAGTTTATTGAGCTTAACAAGAAATAACCTGGTCGGCAAACGAGTAGGGTGCAACGATGGGGCAAACCACCAGTCGATTGGCTAAAAGTAAATTCTGATGGGATATGTGATAAGAGATGATGCTGGGGATGTTATCACGGCTGGAGCTGGTCGCTTGGAGCATGTTCGGGATGTCCTTCAAACAGAGGTGACTGACAGTATTCAAGGGATACAGGCAGCAAGTGACAAGGGGATTACTAGAGTAAATTCTGGAGACGGACTCCTTGATCCTGAAGCAGGCCCTCTGAGAACTCTTACATATTCACCGAGGTGGGAGGACAGCATAGAACCTGATATTCACCCCGCCGTCTCTTCGTCTTTATCAAATCACGCTGTTTTCTGATGCTGTTAATTGTTTAAAAAAGATGTGCATAGCACACTTACAATTACAATGAAACAGCTTTAGGAGAAACCCTGAAGTGCATAAAACAAGAAACACAACCGCTTACAGACAGCACAAACACACTGTTTTCAGATACCGTTAATGTCGCGGGAACATGCGAGCCAAACGCCACCTAAGCTGGATCTAGTTCTCAGGAAAAAAGTACCAGATTGCATATCTAAGAGTTCAAAATAATATTCAGCAGGATACACGAGTTAGGGAAACAGGACATTGAGTAAGCCCCCAACAACAAATAGTAATCATTGTACAATATATCTTGATCGGTGCAGGGTTGCCTACCAAGGGAACCTAAAAAACGTGGCAAAGCTTAAGCTTTCAGCACCGCCTTGTGGATCATTGTCTCCTTGTGTATTTGGTGACAACTCTTCTCCACAAGATCGAGGAGCTTCTCAAGGTTCATTGCCCACGAGTTGAGAACCCCATTGCTGTCTTGAGCTGTGCGGAAGCTGACAACTCCCATCGGCCTGTCAATCTTTGCAATCAGAGATTTTGAGTTCACCATGTCCGAAAGATGCTTCTCCGCCTCCTGAAAGAGGTTGCACAGCCCCAGTTAGAAACTCCAATTATAAATATGCCTAAACGACAGTAGGTGCTTGGCACACATTGTTACAACATCAGTAAAGACAAGAAGCCACAGTTGGGATCACAAACAAAGTACAATATTGCACCAAGGTAGATAAATACAAACCTGCAAGCTCAGGCAGAGGAGATCAGCAATTCTCTTGAGGGTAATCCTCGAGTAGTACTTGGACACAACCAAGATATTCTAAAGGGAGCAAGAATTCATATTCAGTAGAAAAATATAAAGCAAAAAAACTAACTAAACATCTACCAAACTAAGCAATACATACATGTTCGATGATCCTAAGCTTCAAATCTTCTGGAGCTTTGGCACCCAAAGCTCCTCCCTCATTCTCATATTCAGATTTAAAGAATTCCCACAAAGTTGTCCACTGAATTACCTCCATGGTAACCAGCTGCTTCAGCAACAATCTATTTTTTTCATTCAAACAAGAAAGGATAAATGGTTATTAGGATAGTCCATCAGGAATTGAGACTAAGATTTTGGAAACATAAAACTGCACCTGAAATTTGGGATCTCAGAAAGGTTTTTATCCTCTAGGGTAGCGTTGAGAAGGCTCGACTGCATTGGGTCATGTGGTGCCAGAACCAAGTACCAACAGATCTTCCTAAGAATCTGCAGAGGAATTCCAGTTAGGGATGGGAAGGTAAGGTGTCAGGGTGTCTGCACAAGTGTGGAGACAGAAAGAGATAGTACCGGTATCCATTTTGCTGGATCCTCCTTTATAGCTGGAATATCATAAATTGCCTTGTAACACCGGCAGATTTCAAGGTACTCATTGTTGTGAGAGTAGTATCTGGGAAGAGACAATGAAGAATAATGATTTGCTCCACTAAGAAACATAATTGTGAACCATAGTAAAAGTAAACAGAACAAAGAAATTGACACATAATTGGGGGGGGGGGGGGGGGGGGAATGAAAAGCAATGTCCACAGTAAATAGGATCTCAAGAATGCTTTTAAGTCAAGTAACTATCTTAATCCGAAGGCCAATATCTCGAAGTGCTTACGAGCCTGGCAATTGTTTACTTCTCTTTTGTTGAGAAAATACAATGGTAATTAAATAGAAGGCCATGGTGCATCAATCTGATAGAGCAGAAGCATCACGTACCGAATCATGTGTTCATAGTAGATGCGCTTTAATTCTAGGAGGGAAGGCACATCTGCAGGAGCATCCTGAACAATGTTGTCGCCTTCTTTGGGTTTCTTTTTCTCCTTTGATGGATCTGCTTCAAATACCCTAGTACTGATTTTCCTGGATAAAATTTGTGCTCGGACATAATCTTGACGATCCAGACATAGCCGGACCTGTGACAACGATAGCGGTAAGTTTTGCATGAATCAACATTTGGCAACAATTTAAAGTGTTATCATCATGGATTGGCATATACCTGCTCAAGAATGAACGCAATTTTCTCTGTCTTTGCCATAGATCCAAATGTTTCGACCTGATAAGCAGCTTGTTAGTATTAGTACTTGGTACAAGTCATAGATGGGGAGACTGAGAAACTATCTAAATAGTGGAGAAAAATTGTCACAGAACACTGAAGTAACATGTACTCAGTTTTAGTGCAGTGAGAACTTACAGCAACTTCTTGCATCAAATCAGCAGCCTCATCAATCTTTCCCTGCTCCTCTTTGATTTTTGCAAGTCTTTTGATCAGTCTTGCTCGCTCTATCTCGACATATATCTATAATACATGCACAACTCTGAGATTACACACGAAGACAATGAATCTGAAAGAAATAAAGAATTATCAAGATGGAAAAGTTCTCACTTTGCCAGCAGAGACACTGCTCAATGTTTTGATTAGCTCAATGCGTGTGTCCATGTCTGGTGTCAAATCAATGTACTCCATTGCTTTTTGAACCATGGCGGTAATGGCCTGCGGTAAATAACATATACAGTAAGATAAGTTTGTAGTAAACAAAAAATACTAGCAATTTGAATACATAGCCTCCCTAGGTTTAGAAACATTCATCAATATAAAAGAAGTAAGCAAATAAACAACGACAGCATATGAATCTGACAAAACAAGAAAGTAGAGCGAAGCAAGTTGTACTACTTTGGTACAGCGTATGCCATAAGGAGACTTTCTAGTCTTTTTCGAATCAATCAAAGAGAGTAAAGAACTGCGTACTGTAATGATCTAATGAAGCATTTTGGTTATGGGAGAAACATTTGCGGATTTGCCAGAGGTGATTGCGCAGGCAACTTTAACTATAAGTAGTTTGGACAGGCAACTTTGATCAGGAAATCCTTCTCGATTGCAACTTCTGACAGACAATTAGTTCAACAGATGTTCAGATCCTGAACAGGCCAAGGGCATGGCAAAAAATTTACAGCAGCAGCAAACTTCTTAAGTCACTTCAATTGCTTGTGTTTTAGAGGAAAATTTGTAAGTTCAAGCACGAATCGGCCATGTACAAGTAAACTATAATTGCTAAACCACACATCAAAAAGGTCTGGTAGACATGTGTAATATACAAATAAACAATAGAAGCGTAGGAGATGGGGGAGGCGAAGTTCTCGCAAAGCCTAACCTGCTTGAGCTGGCCTCTCCTCTTGGAGAGGAGAACGATCTGGTCGTTGAGTGTCTTCCACGCGCCGGCCTTGTAGCAAAGCTCGACGATGTCGATGACGGCCTTCCGCGTGCCGGCGACCTCGCCGGCCAGTCTCATCTGCTTCTCGACATTGAGGAGCGACTCAATCGCCGCGTCGAGGTTGGAACCGTCGCCCTCCTGCACGCATCCATGTACAGCAGAGTCAGGGCCGCGGCTAGATCGAAACCCTAGGCGGGCGGGGGGGGACGCGGGCATGGCGGCCGGCCCAAAGGGACGGGGCGGAGCGCGGAGAGACGGTACGGGGGACGGAGAGCGTGGCGGGGGGAGGGGGGTGAGACCGACGGGGCGCTTACCATGGTCGGGGTCGCCGGGGAAGGAAGAAGCTGCGGCGGAGGAAGGCGAGGCGAGGCGGCGACGGGGGGAGAGAGAGAGAGATCTGTTGGCTCTGCTTAGCTTTACTTGCGAGGGGGGAGGTGGTGGTGGTGGTGGAGAGGCTGCTGCTGCCGAGTATTGTATTGCGTGACGGATTGGGCTGGGCTGGGCTGGGCTGGGCTGGTTGCCGCGAGTTTGTTTGGTCGGGTCCGAACAAAAATCCAGCCCAACGACGGACGCCACGTCGTCAAGGACTCACTCGACTAGGGTTTTTCGTCTCCCGCGGCCGGCCTCGCCGATTCTCCCTCCACTCCTCCTTGTCCCCCCCGTTTTCTCCCAAGCCGCGGCCGCCGCCGCCGCCGTCATGGTCAGGCTCACCGCCGACCTGATATGGAAGAGCCCACACTTCTTCAACGCCATTAAGGAGCGCGAGCTCGACCTCCGAGGTAGCTCGCTCGCTCGCCCCCCCCCCCCCCCCCCCCCCATCCCCTGTGAGATCTAGGTTTCTACGATTTTTCCTCTTCGAATGCTCACACACTTGCCCCCCCTTTCACCTTCGCTGCAGGCAACAAGATCGCCGTCATCGAGAACCTCGGAGCCACCGAGGTGAGCTCCGCCGGCTGCTTCCCTTTACCTTTCGAATCCCTATATATGCACATCTGTACTGGCACACTACCTGCGAGATTGTTCATTAATTAGGCGCACAATGCACGCTGCCCTGTGATCTATGTGCTTGGTAGGGGTGTGGTCCGGTTGTTCTTTTTTTAATTTGTACTAGCAAAAATGCCGGTGTGGTGGGATTCTGAAGTAGCAACTCTCCGTTGTTGTTTGGCCATGTACTGAAAATCCTGCTCATTTTTACTTCCCCTCAGCATTGCTTTCACCGTTGAGTCTCAGTGGCTTCAAGTAAACAGATTTGGGCTGTCTTAAGTCATCTACCAGATATGTTATCCTTGGCATTAGGGGTGTTGGCACTTATTTTGTGGGTAAACTGTACAGGTTGAATTTTGTGTATTGACTGCTGTTTGGGAATTTTTATCTCAGCGCTCTGCAGCTTAGCACCTTTGTGAGGTAGCGATGAGTTAGTGTGTCGAAAGGCCTTGCGTCCTTTTTACAAGAAGTCCATGTCTCAGTGGTGAATGGGGATACATGTTGTACGTGATCATAGTTCTTGTACTTGAATGCTAGTGTTTTATTTAGCCGAGCAACGCATCTTTGACCTGCTATGTACATGCCTTCTTCCGTGGAACAATTAACATGTCTTCTTGTTTCCAATACTGTTTATGACTATTTTCATTTGAGGGGTATAACGAACCTGTTTGATTTTATTTGTGTGTGCTAATATTGTGCCCATTCAATACCTGCTGCTCTGGGTTATCCGCATCCTGGTCGTTTCATCTATTTGCATATATCATTTGACATTTGGTTGTTTTTTAATTATTTGGAAATTTAGTTTTTTAGAACTCATTCGAAATAGTTGTTTGGGTTCCTTCTTTAGCTTTTCTTAACAGCATCTCTTTTCATTCCTCTACAGGACTATAATTGGAATTGGAAAATTAGTAGTTTTAAGAACTAATCTGAAATAGCTTCTGAGTTCTTTCTCTAGCTTTTCTTAACACCATCTCTTTTCATTTCTCTACAGGACCAATTTGACACGATTGACTTGTCGGACAATGAAATTGTCAAGCTTGAAAACTTCCCATACATGAATCGCCTTGGTACTTTACTAGTTAACAATAACAGGATCACACGTATCAATCCCAATCTCGGTGGTAAGACGACTGCTATATTTATTTTGCAACTCCCGTTACCCGCTCCACACCTCACTGTTTTTATCTTTTTCCTTGGATTTTGTCATGTAGAGTTTTTGCCAAAGCTGCATACTCTTGTGCTCACAAACAACCGTCTGACAAACCTTGCGGAGATTGATCCCCTGGCATCTCTTCCAAAGCTACAATACCTCAGCTTACTGGATAACACTGTAACTAAGCAGCCAGACTACAGGCTATATGTCATCCATAAATTGAAGCATTTGCGTTTGTTGGATTTCAAGAAAGTGAAACAACAGGTTAGTAATGTCATTTAGCCTACGATGATGCCAAAATGTGCTTTTCGTTTGAACTCGTGTTTTATTTCTTGAAAATCTAACGTACATACATTCTTATGCATCACTGTCAAATGGCTTGTCTGTAGTAGATTTGTCTTATTAATTACTAGTAAGTTTATTTAAGACATCACATGTATCATATCTTAGTGTTAGTTTTTAAGACATGAAAACCCTATTGTTTACCCTTATTCCGCGTTACTGCCACATTACAACCCTAAACCTTGTTCCACATTGTTAAGTCCCATATTTGAGGGTTCTTTTAAAATTACAAAGCCAGCGTGCATGGGTGGGATAATGTCTCCTATAGACTTTATCATTTCTGATCTTCCATAGCTCCAATGCTGCAATCGTAGCTGCTTCTGTGGAAAACTCCTGGCCACTGGCTGTTATTGCTTGCATGAGTCTGTCTACCATGTTTAGTGTAAGATCCAAGTTGAAATTCAATCTTTTGGTGTAGAAATCAAAGTTACAGTAGCAAACAATAGTTTCATCCTTTTGGTGCATCAACCATTTCGCACTCTGCTTGTTGGCATTAGTGTGGATGGGACTAGTAGTTTAGTTAATTTACGTTCAGCTACAATTATTGTCACACATTCTTTTTTTGGAGAACATAAACCTAGAAAGGACCTGCATTGCTGCTTGATTAGTTGATCTATTCCCCCACAGGTTGTTTATTCATTTCCTTTGGAATGGCTCCAAATTATGTTTTGGAATGGACCACGGAAGTGCTGGCTGCAAAAGGAACAAACAATCAGCTCTTTTGACTTTGTATTTTCATTAATTAGATGCATGAACACCATGAGCTTTGGCTGACATGTTTTCCCATTGTCTATGCCTAGTCTATATAGCTGTTCTTCCTGTTTCTGAATCTCCCTTCGAGATATTTTTTTTGTGTTTGGTAGGAGAGAGTTGCAGCAGCACAAAAGTTTCACTCAAAGGAGGCAGAGGAAGCGGCAAAGAAGGTACCTGTTAAGACATTTACTCCTGGACAGCCAGACGCTCAAGACACCACAGAGGTGCAGGGCCCTAAAGTAGTTGCTCCAACTCCAGAACAAATCACAGCTATCAAGGTACATGTGCTTTCACACAATACTACAAATACACCATGTTCATGTGCTTAACAGTTTAGCCTGGACCATGTTAGTTCAGTTTTTGCATTGGAATTTTTTTTTCCAAATAGTTTTGTTATAGTGTTCGGTTGGTGTTCCATTTATGTTTGTGATGGATGATAATCCTCCCTGCTGCATGTTTCACTCGATAGCTCTGCTTCTTTTATCTGCTGACGATTGTTGTAACTCTAATGTAGGCTGCTATTGCGAATACTCACACTCTTGAGGAAGCTGCAAGGCTAGAAAAGGTATAGCTTTGCTCTAATGCCCTTTTTTCAGTTTTGAGCTTATAACCGTAGCTGATAACTTGTTCGTGGGTCATGGTGGTCAGGCATTGAGCACTGGTCAAGTCCCTGCCGAATTTGCAATGCCCAAACCTGATGCAAACATGGCTGAAGCATCAGAGGAAGCTGACAAGATGGATACAGATGGGCAGAACCAAGAGAGTGAGGCTGATGTGCAGAAGCAAGATGACGAAAGCACCCCAATTCAAGAGGTGGTGCATCTATTATCTAAGCGTCACATTCCGCTCCATGCTAGGCAGCTCTCCTTGTTTTTTCTAGTAACGATATCTTGATGGCTCTGTTTATCTGTTTCTTGGCAGGATTGAAGGCTTGCGGATATGGCTGTATCACCTCACCTGGGACCGTTATTTGAGTTAGGTTTGCCAGTTTTCACGGGGGGGCAGGTGGAAAAAAGAACGTTGTTGCAGTATAGCCTCCCAGGATCGCACGCCTAGCATTTGTGTATCTTGTGGATGCTAACAAGAATTTTCAATAGATGGTACCGCTCGCTGTGTTGAGGACAGAACAGTTTGTTGATTGTTGTAAACTATACAGTCGTGAATGTTGGCGAACCAATCTTTCGAATGTAGCACTTGGTTGACCTATCACAGGTGATTCGGTGGCAAATTGGCACCGTACAGTCGAGCAGTTCCGCTCTGCAATCGCTTGAGGTGGAGAAGAAAGAAAGAGGGCATGAACATCAACGTGGCATGCTTCCCTTTACTTCTGGAAAAAAAAAAGCGCTTCAATGTGCTCTGCTTGCCGTGCACGCTATTAAAATTAATACATGTGAATGACCTAATGAGCTACAGTTCGTGTGATAAAATGTGCTAGAATCCCGGGTGTCGCCACGGCGATGGGTGAATTTTCAAGCAATTTGGACCGGGATTTGGTTGTTTGGCAAGTCAATGTCGTGGTACAATAAATAATCTTTAACGACATTGATTCGTCTTGTGATTTTTCATCCGACCATGTAATTAGTTTCCAAACTGGAACCCAAAAATTTTCTTGGGAACTGAAAGTTTGCATGGAGAGACCTATGATTGGGGTATACGATAATAGACCTATGGTGATGGGGGTATTCAGTATGTATTCACGGCTTTATACCCGGCAAAAATATTTAACTTGGGGGCATTCAGCTCGGCCCTGTGTGACCATCCCCGCCATCGTGACGCCATCCCGGCCACTGCATCACCATCCCCGACGCTGTGGAAGTGTGCGGTGACAGGGCCCCGACACGCCGGCCACTGTGCCTCGTACGGCCCCACGTCAACGGCACCCTCGAGTCCTCACACGGACAACCCTCGAACAGACTCTCTACGCCGCCACCCTCGAAGCCGCTCCTGGACGCGCACGGGACGCGTCATGACGCCCCGCCGGAAAGCGAGATTCGCCAAGACGACTGTCTACTCCATGGCGTTGTACGCCATGCCTCCACACGTAGATAAAACAGTGTGGCACGACGTAAATTGCCTCCTCCTTGGCCTATAAAGGGAGGGGCAGTCCCCTAGCCGCAGGAGGACGACAGACAACGCTCACTTGCACGCTTTCCGCCTTCACCACGATATTGGCACTTGAATCAATCAGTACCTCTGGGACCTGGAGGAACAGCCTCCTCTCCCGCCTCGCTTGTAGCCCCCCTCTGCAAGCACCACGGTGCACCGCAATATAGTGCCTCGAGCACACCCCTGCTGGACGTACGGCCCCGGCCGGAACCAGGATAAACTCAGTGTCACTAGTTGCTTAGCACCGGCCATCGAGAGATAGATCTCAGCGCTTCTTACTAGTTAGTGTCGGGACTACTTTCCGCACGGACACATGGGTCCCACATGTCAGTGACTCAATGTCACAGGGAATGTGACCGAGGAATGAAGCTGCAGGGCGTCCCGGAATCATTGTCGCTTGTAGCCTGTAGTACTAGGCAGTAACTGCTGGGACCTACTGTAAGCAAGGTACTAGAAAAAAACCCAGACCTCTCACGTCTCACCACACGCATTCACGCAAGGCAGTAAAAGAAAGAATCAAACCTGAGCATGTGCTACCATATGTACGTAGCGGTGTTCAGGTCTTTTACCACATGCGTTGGTTGGCCCAAAAAATCTCGAGCGACGATGATAAAGGGACGGAGGGAATAGATGACATCCTCATCTTGAGTCCATCTGCATCTTTAAAGATAATAAAGAAGAAGGACTTCTCTCCCTTCCTTTGTCAGCGTGTCGATCTGGGTGCGGACCCTGCAGGAGGTCACAGGTCTGTCGGGAAGCAGCACAAAGTAGAGGCCCAATCGCCACATGATTGTCCAACTCTCACTTTTTCACGTGGACATCATGAAGTATATTGTAACACCATGGTTGTCATGTATGAAAAATGTTCTTCAAGAATTACACAAAGAGGTGAAATCTTGCCATTTGAGGCCCCTTGATCCACTGTTTCTGCCCCTCAGCGACCGTGTCTTCATCGCCTCTCGACCTCAACGTTGAAGTCTCCATCGCCTCTTCCCGGTCTTCTTCGCTCACGTCAACATCTGTTGAGGACACGCCGCGACCAATGCTTGCTCATCACCCTTCATGTTGTCACACCCCGAGCATGGTTTGAGAGAGGAGGGGGCTCAAGCCCCCTACCCAACAAAAAATGGTTCCACCTCCATATTTTTAGGAGAAAAAAAAGAAGGAAAGATGAAGAAGAGATCTCTAGCTCAGCTAAGAACTATGGCCGGCTCCGCCATTATCTCCTCATTGTCACCTCGCAACCTCGGAATCGAATTTTTCGTGACGTCGTCACGTTCTCCTTTCATTTCCCTAGTGTCAATGCCTACCTAGGACTAGTCGATGCTTGCTCGTTGTCCTCCATGCCATTGCACACCCAAGCCTGTGTCTCGTTGATCGTCGCCGTCATTGCCGTTATACCGTGGTGTAGCCAGGGGGTGGCAGGGGCCATGAACCCCCCCCCCCCCTAATGTTTGATCAAACACTAACCTTACACAAGTGCGAATCATATGTAATAGATATATAAAGGCACATAAATTAGTGATTAATTAAATGGTTGTTGGTTGGTAATCTATTTATGACTTGTGAAATTGGTATTGGCCATTGTGTGCACAAGATAAAACATATATAACCATCAAGTAAATTTTAAATTGAAATTAGCCACGCATATATTTACATGCCCCCGGTGCTAAAATCCTAGGCTACGCCACTCCCTTAGACGGTCCGTGCCTCCACTCCACCCGGTTGATGAGGCTCATAGGCCGTCGGCGACTATGTCATCAACATCCGCATTTGTGACACCATCATCAACTTTGTCGAGTTTGCAACTCTCGTCGAATGAGGATCTGCTGGATGGGGGTTATCGTAATTTTGTCACATGCCAGTCGTGTGAGGATTGTCCACATATGTGTAGGGCTGGACCGTGAGCTGGCTCGCCTCGTTCATAGCTTGGCTCGACTCGACTCGGCTCGGCTCGATCAAATTTTGAAGGAGCCGAGCAACTGTATTTGCTCGTTTTTGTTAACAAGCTACTTGTAATTTTTTTTGCAATCGAAGCCGACACATTCAAAACTAGTAAAAAAAGAAAAAGTGTATTGCGCCCGCGTGTCAACACTTGCAAAACTTTTAGTGCACCCGAACACCTCTTCTAAAAGTTATAGAAAGTTTGCATTTGACGGTGAAGAAAGTTTTCAAAATCCTTTTGCAATACAAACACAGCCTAATAAATCTGAAATCCCTGTTGAGTTTAGGCTGACGATGATCATGCGTTGGTGTCCAGATTTTTATGTACACCACCGTGCGTTCATCCACAATTAATCACCCTTGGACGCGTTTCGCGTGATGATGATGAATTGAAGGGAGGGGAGGGAGTCGTGTCCGCAGGCGGCTTCCGAGGAGAGCGGCAGCCCCACGCACGCGTCCCCTCTCCCCGCCATGCCGCCGTCGCCGTCGCCGTCGCCGCCCGCCGCCTCCCGCGCGGGCGCGGCCATGCTGCAGTCCGTCCGCAGCCTCGCCTCCTACAGCGACACCCTCGCCGACTTCCTCGATCAGTGGAACTCCGTCATCCTCGACGTCGCCTCCATCGCCGCCACCTTCGCCGTCCTCTTCCCCGGCCCCGAGTCCCACCCTAATAAGTTACCCCTCCCCGCCCCCGCCGACCCCGCGCCGGAATCTGCGCCCAGTCTCGCGCCGGAGCCCCAAGGCCCCGAACCCAATGCCGTACCCACGCCGCCGGAGCGGCAGCCTACTCCCTCGCCGGAGCCCAGTCCTTCGCCCGAGCAGCAGCAGCCGCCCGAGCAGCAGCAGCAGGAGCGGCAGCCCAAGCCCGCGCGGGAGGCCGAGCCCGAGCCCGTGCCCGCGCCCGCGCCCAGGCCCGCACCCAACCCCCCGTCGTCGGCGGAGCTGGAGCTCAGGTGCAAGCAGATGAACTCCAGGGAGCTCCGCCGCTTCGTCACCGCCCACGTCCGGGACCGCGAGTGGCTGCGCCAGGTGGGCCCCCCCGCGCTGCGCCGCGCCGTGGACCCGGCCTCGCTCGTGCTCCGCGCCGTCGGCCGCTACTACATCAGCGCCGTCGGCGGCGACGCCGAGGCCGCGTGCATGCTCCTCCTCGAGCTCTACGTGCGCGCCGGGTGCCCACGCCCCCCGGAGGCGCCGGAGCTGCGGCAGGAGGCCCGCGAGGCCGCGCTCACGTGGCGCAGCCGCCTCCTGCGCGCCAGCGGCCGGTTCGGCGACGCCGGTGCCAGGGGAGCCCGGGGCCTCGCTTTCTTCATGGCAGCCTTCGGCGTGCCCGCCGAGTTCCCGCCGCAGGAGCTCTACGAGCTGTTGGTTGCTGCCGACATCTCCGCCTGCGCCAAGGTGCTCAGATGCTCCAAGCACTTTGTGAAGAAGATGCGGGGTGAGCAGGGAATCTACTTCGTCTTCCGTTGAACAACACAATGACATTGGCACGCACGACCAATGCATATAACTTGTCCCTGCTTCGTTCGTGCCTAAATCCTAATTGCAATAATTATTCCTCTTCTCCTGTGCAGATGTTGTTGTTGAAATGATAAATAAGGATATGCATCTTCAGGCAATACACATTATCCTCGCATTTGAACTTCAGAATGCTTTCCCTGTTGAGTCAACACTCACTCATATCATGGAGAAACTCGACCACGATAGGAAAGATGAAAGTGAGGGGCAGGCATCGGTATGTTTCTCGTCTTCCTCATACTGCATTTTTTCAAATGGAAACTTTCATGCTCGGTTCACAGGATCTTACGCTCGGCCTGATGGCTTATTTCGGTTACCGTGTATATACATTCGATGATAACTGTAAATATTTGATGACCTGTTATGTGACATTCTATATCTAATCTTCAAGACCTTCTATAATTTGCCAACCTTATCCCTGCTAAGTACATTTAATTATTTCTGCACAGGAGCGTGATGAGGAAGAGTTGACTCTTTTGACGTCCATTTCCAAATGCATGGAGAATCACAAATTATGTCCCTCAGAATTTCCTAGTTTTGCTGAGAAGATTGCGTATTTAGAAGAGTGTGTTGGGAAGCCAAAACTGGCCTTCGCGGGGGTAAAGCGGAAGAGAACAACAGAGGACCGTCGCGAGTAGGATGCATACTAGTGGGTTTAGCGTTTAGCTGCTTGTAATGCGCATCATCTAATTCTCTTAATACCAGATAGAATCTTTATCAGGTGCACATAATCAAATAGTTTTAGACCTCCAAAGTTACATGTGGACTGACCAGCATGGTTGTATACATGTAGGAAATCTTCCTGTTATCCTTAACTAGTGAACTCCACAAGGACAGAACATATGTGGTTCATGAGTCCATTTATATCATGGAACCTAGTAAGACACACAGAAGGCTATGTTGCTTTGGCCAAAAATGCTTATGAATTATGATAAGTTTGACCTATTTTGCTATATCATGCTAAGTAAACCCACCTATTTTTTTGTTGTTTCTTATACACAGATTTAATTTGACGGGTTTGTTTTCCTTATGAAGATCAGTTTGAGTACCAAGAATGATCAATTTGTCCAGGCTGATGTAACTACATCATCAACGGTTTATTCTAGCTGTTTGGTTTGTTTCTTATCGTTTGGCACAGTTACATGTTCTGATGACTCGAATCATACTGTTTGAGTAGCGTTTGAAATATTGCGAAGCACCTTTTCCCCATGGGAATATGATATGCATAATAAGTCCTGAGGTGTCACCAAAACTCCTAAACCGGACACAACATCTTTAATTTGGGTGTAGCTTAATGCATAGAGAAAATGTGGTACTTCAAGATTTATGAGTTATGAATTTATGACGGGAGAAAAGTTACAATACTATTGCAACTTCGATTATCTGTTTTGAAAGGGAAAAAATGCTTTGAAAGGGGTTGAAACCCTGCCCTAGAGAAAAGGAAATGTTACTCAGTTTGCTGCATTCTCAAGGTATATTTCCTGACATATTTTTTTTTTGTGTGTGAATGATACAGTGCTTCTGTTTTTGTCTTTTTATTTACTATGCATAATATCTGTTGAGTGTTGATTGCTAGGACACTACTCAGTGGAGGCTGAAAAATACATGGGGGTTATTTACCTACACTGCATTTGAGCCTGCCTTGTTATACTCATCACTTTGGGTTCATGCCTTTGAGGATTATTATTACAGTCACCTGTTTTAACTCTTGGCCTAATTTTCTCTGCTTTTTCAAAGTAGTATGTGATGCGTTTCTTTTGCGTTTCCGCAACACAACCACCGCGTGTCCGTGTGCAGCGTTAGATGAGCTTTGAAGCGAGCACACCTGCACTGCACCTCCACCAACTCCGAATCCAGCCAGACACGCACGCACGCCTACCAAACTTGAGCTGAGCACCGGTGCGGTGGCGCCGCCGCAGACAGACAGACAGACAGACATGGAGCCCGCCTTCCTCGCGCGCCCGCTCGCCCGGCCGCTCCGGGCCTCGGCGCCGCTCCCCCGCGCCTCCCGCCGCCGCCCCACCCGCGTCGCCGCCGCGGCGCCGCCGGAGCGGAAGCCGCCGGGCGCGGGCGCGGGCGCGCACCACCACCACCACCACCACCAACTACGTGGTGCCCCTCGACGCCGCGCCGTCCGGGATCACGCGCCCGCTCGTCGAGATCCTCCGCGATCTCAACAAGCGCGTCCCGGACGCCATCGCGCGGCCCGCCTCCCGACGCGCCGCCGCCTCCGGTCCCGTCATCCCCTGGTATACAACCGAGCTGCTACTCTGCCGAGTAACCCGTTGCAGACAGATCTCACTACCTCAGCCTAGTCAGTTTTGTTGAGCTGTTATAAGCCATTCAGGCGGATCATCTTCGTTTCGTAATAACAATAGTAATCTTACACAAATCACCAAGCTTCTCCCTGTCCTGACTGTTGACGGCCGTTTGCTCACAGGTACCATGCCAACAGGATGCTCAGCTTTTATGCTCCGGGTGAGGCTACGACCGGAACCCGTGCCGCCATTGCTCACACAGCTCACTGTGTTCTTGTCACAACAGCGGCTCGTTCGAACATTACCATTTCTTTGCCCGTTGCCTTTTGAATCGCACATCTAGATTTAAACGACGGACACTGCTATGCTGTCTTTGAATTTGGATAGTTGTAATATAACCTGACGGAGGGTGTGGGATGAGTAGGACTAGTATATACATGATGAGCTGCATATGCAGAATTTTGAGTGCCGGCAACAATCCAATGCATTTTCAGTATTTGCAATTGATCCCCTTCTCTTCACTTCAAATGTACCGGTTGTGCTTCATGTGCCAACCGTTTGCCCTTTGAAATTTACTCCCTGTGTTCAGGTTGGTTGTGCTTCATGTGCCCTACTGTTTGCCCTTTGAAATTTACTCTTTGTGTTCAGGTTGGTGTGGAGAGGTCCGTGATGTTATCTACACCGACAGTGGAAAGGTGACTGTGATATACCGTGTGACAGTACGAGGAACAGACGGAGAGGTACCTCACCAACATCTCCATTTGTTACAGTTCTTTGCTATCTGTACAACAAGTGTATATGGATGCAGCAACTATCTCGCACTCACTGGGTAAACGTATTTTGCAAGAGTTCCACAGTTTCTTTCTTCTGGGGTTGAGCCTAAACTCAAGTGGGTGGCTGTATCGGCCATTTGATTTTCATAACGCATTGCTTTGATGTTTTGGGGCAATGTAAACATTATCTGAACTGCACCAGTATCTGTTTCCTGGATTCGTACTTGGACGGGTATCCAAACAGCAACATGGCATGACAAATATTAGGTCAAAGAGGACTTAAACTGGCATAGGGAACTTGTACTAGTAGTAGTATATGATATTACCAGCAAAAGGCTTAGTGTTGTGCGCTTGAGATGTGAAAATCACTCTTGCGCACTACTAGTAGATAGAACGAACGAATACAGTTTGTTTGAAAGTCAGCTCTTGTCTGAAGTCTGAACCGCCTCCCACTGATGATGCAGGTTCACAGGGAGGCCGCCGGGACAGCACCGCTGAGCGACGCGCGGCTCGATGACCCCGTGGCGGCGGCGGAGGAGGCCGCGTTCTGCAAAGCCTGCGCGAGGTTTGGGTTCGGCCTGTACCTGTACCACGACGGCGACGACGGGACGCCGTAGCCAAGCCATTCCCAATCCGTTCCGTTGGTTCTCTTTGTGCTTGGCTTCTCGCCAGCCCTATCGAGTTGCTTGTTGTGGTTGCCGAGTCATCGTCTGTATTTCTCTTTCCTCCTGATGGTGTTGTACTGTTGCCACACTGTTCGTTTGGCTTGTGGCTAATAGGCTTGGTCTTTGGTTTGTTGAAAAAGAGCAACCATTGGTCATTCTTTGGCGGCGGGTTTGTTAAAGAAAGATCACTTGCGATTGGTGGCTGATAAGCCAAGCGAACAGGGCGCTGACGAGGCGTATGATGTTGCTAATCAATCACCGCCTGGGAGCTGCTGCTGCTGTGCTGCAGTACGATGTATTACCCGGTGTGCAGTCACGGGTGTTGCATTTTTCTCTTCTCTTCTCTTCTTTTGGTATAATATCACACAATACTACACGTAACGAAAATGTGCAGGCGAGTCGTGCGTGCCAATCCATTTTTTTTTGTTACGATTAGCCTGGCGCGCGGTCGGATCGCGTTCCTCTCTGATCCTCTCCCCCAGTCCCATCCCAGGCGACGAGGGAGGAGAGGAGAGAGACGCAGGCCGCCGCCACGCTCCGGTTCGCCCCCCCCCCCCCCCCCCCCCCCCGCCTCGTGCCAGCCGGCGCCTCCCATGGCCGACCCGCCACCGCTCAAGAGGCCCGAGCTCGAGAAGGACGGCGGCGAGGACCGGCCCCGCGCCTCCGCCAATGGCGCCGCGCCGCCGGACGACGAGGGCGAGGACGCCATGGCGGAGGAGGCGCTCGTCGCCCTCGTCGCGCACCGCGAGCGCGACGTCGAGCGCTGCAAGCTCAAGCTGCTCCACTACCAGTCCCTGGTACGCCCCCCACTTCCTCGGTTCCTCCTCCCCCTTCCTCTTCTCCCCTCCACCTCCACCCTTTCGCGGTGATGATGATGATGATGATGCTAGTTGTGATCTCCGCCGCCGCCGCAGCTCGACACCGCGGAGGTGAAGCTCGAAGAGGCGCGGTCGCGGCTCGCCCGCTGCCGGGGCCCCAGGCCGCCGCCGAGCCAGACGGAACCCAAGCCACCGCAGCCGCCGCCGCCGCCAATTAAGAGGGAACCCAAGCCATCGCCGCCGCCGCCGCCGCCAATCCAGAGGGAACCCAAGCCGTCGCCCCCGCAGCCGCCGCCAGAGAAGAAGCCTCCCGCGCCCGCGCCGCAGCAAGCGGGGAGGCCGTCGCTTCTCATCCCTGGGTCCAACAACCGACCTGCCCCGCGCCCAGAGCCCATGCCTGGGTTGAAGAAAACCGCCGCCCCGTCCTCCTCTTCATCGCCTGCTGCGCCGCCGCCGCCGGAGCGGTCAAGGAAAGAGGAGAGGAAGCCCAAGAGAAAGATCGGTACGCTCTACAGCCTTTTGTCTTGAGGAGAAAAGTAGTTTTGCCCAAGGAGGTATGGTCGTTGTTGATGTTTGGTTTGCCGTGCACATCTCGCACCTGTGCGTATCGGTATCTGGTGTTCAGAAGAGAAGGAGCATCAGAACTTGATTACGAGTGTCAAGAAGTCATCCGCGACGGTGCTTAAATTTCAAGGTGGCAATTTGGTCTCCAGCCAACACAAGAGGAAGCTTAGGTGTCTTGAGCTATGCCCTGCTAATGATCAGCTTGTTGTTACCAGGTATGTTTCATGGGATATAGTAAATACGCACTGACTGTAGGAAAAAGGTCCAGCTAACTTATCAATCATCTGTTCATTTTATCGAAAGTTTTTAGCGAATTTTTAGTTGCTTGGGCCTGGTTACCTGCAACAATTCACAAAGAAAAAGTTATGTAATGTCAGTCCCCAAGAACAGGCTCACAAAGCAATGCTCTTCCAAGTTGGACTATTTGCCTGTATACTTCTCTGTGAAACAATTTCTTTTGTCTGCAACGTTATAGGTTTGCTGGTTTAGAATTGTAAACCGGAAGGGCATACTAAGTTCTCAACCACAGTTCCGATAGACATGCTCAGCAAAATGAAATGATTAATTTTAATTACCAATGATATGAGAAGTTTCCTTAAGTTTTCCAAACTTTAATCTTATAATGGTTTCTTGTGATGCAGTGCGTTGGATGGATTGGTTACTTTGTGGCAAGTCGAGCCAAGAGGGTAGGCATAATGTCACTCTGAATTGTCAGCATGCTGTTTTCTTTTCATCCCTGATACTTTTTTTTTTAATTTTACTTCTCCTTGAAACATAATTCAGAGATAAGTCACTAGTTTTTTTGAAAGGGTAGTGAAATATGAACTGGGTAAAGTGTGTGCCCCATGACACTTGCAATCAGCTCAGCACAAGTGATTATGGTTACTTGATGATGAAGTGAAACTGTTGGTTTATTAAATTGTACTTTATATTCTTAGTGACTGGCTCATCAGTACTTAATGAGGGTTTTGCATTGGATTTGGAATTGTGTCAACAGGAACCTTAGGGTTCTCGAAGACAGTAAATAGATAATAAATGCATACACAAGGTTGATATGAATAATTAATTACGTGGATTCAAATATTTCATTTATGAAGCCCAAGTGTGGATTTGTGCAGTTAAGACTTACAACATTCATTAGCAGAAAATGCAATTGAATTTGCTCCCTGATACTGTTTGTCTCTTGTCTCACTTTTTGCATCTCCTCAACACTTAGATATTAAATTCAGCTGCCCAGGTTCAGATAACCAACGTCTCAAAAAAAAAGGTTCAGATAACCAAAATGTTGTAGTTTTGGGGGACAAAACTGAAAGTTCAACACAGTTAGTGTCAAAAAATGATGTACCAACACAGTAACATGTGCCATAGGTAACACCTTCAAGATGTGTCAGCAAAATTTTAGCTTATTGTTTTAATTAAAGTGAACATGGTATGAGCGTGACGGCTAATATACCATTTTAAACATTAAATGACCTTGGCCTTCTGAATCTCATAAAGTATTTGACTTGTCAGCCAAGCAACATGGCTGCTCCATCCAAGTGACGCAGCAATAGTGTGATCTTATCTGCTAGGTTGGTTTCTTAGTG
This sequence comes from Cenchrus americanus, assembly GCA_947561735.1. NCBI lineage: Eukaryota > Viridiplantae > Streptophyta > Magnoliopsida > Poales > Poaceae > Cenchrus > Cenchrus americanus. Next base: position 567,794 of record OX387240.1, on the reverse strand, counting down.
ATTTGTATTGGCATATCCAGTTGCGTCACTGTTTGAAGGAGCCATGTACTCTGTGAGGAGGCAGCAGCATCCCAGTGGAATTTACCACAACATGGACTGGGATATGACATTAACCTTGCAAGTAACATGGAAATACGATTCTGAAAATGGATAAAATTTCAGTACAGATACAATATGCTGGAAGTGTATGATTTTTTCTTTATGTGTATGGTATATCCATGTTCCATGTCAGTACTTTTTGAAGGAAAAAAATGCCACAATCCCATCACATGTGATGTTTTAATGCCAGTAGTGCAGGTAACTATAAGGACTAAGGAGAATATAGTTCTCTGTGACTGTGATAGATCCACCTATTGTTTTTGTACATTGTACACTTTAACTTGAATGGTTGGGGAACCACCCTGGTGCAAAGACTATTTGTTTTATTTGAAAAAGGTAAATTTTATTGGGTGGGTATCATTTCAATTTAGCACCACTGACAATTTACATTATTGTACTCGCAGACCTTCCATCTCATTTCGTGGCAAAACAGATTGCTTTTCCCCAAAGCATAGATGGCCTGAAGATATAGCTTGGCATCCAGATGGTGACACAATTTTTGCTGTATACACTGCTGATAATGGTGATTCTCAGGTTTCAATGACAAACCTTATATCAGGACAGGTAAGGCCTCTGTAGAAACTAGTGGATCCCCTTACATCTTGCTACATAGCTTTCTCAATTCTGGGAGCAGTTGTTAAAATGAGACTAATACCAAATTCTGCATATCTGATTTCAAATAATTAGTATTACTAATAATATTGTTACAGGGAGGAATTTGAGACTGTTCTTTTAGTTATTCTTGTTCATGCATTTTCTTAATCCCCAAATTGTAGTTAGGATTTTTTTCTTTCATTTTGGTCTAACCAACTGTAGCTCAGCTGTTCTTAAATGACTATCTTCATGCTATTCTCCCCTTTCACTTCTAGGCATCAATGCCTTAGTGTGATTTGTTGTTACATTAATGTGACCTTGAAAGAATCGGGTTCTGTTATAATGTTATCCCTAGGTTATACTTTTCTATGCCTTATTTTTGTGAGTAATAGATGATTTACTTTCTTGAAATATTACTAAAGGGTGTTCCACATTTTCTCCCTGAACTGAAACAGAGGAAGGTTACTTTCCTACCAGAGAAGCCTCACACGAAGGGAATCATAAACAACATAAGTTTCATGCCCTGGTCTGATGCATGCTTTGTGACCGGGGGAAGTGATCATGCTGTTATACTTTGGGAAGACAAAGATGATTCATGGAAACACAAGAGAGTGCATAAGGATTTCCATTCTTCCGCTGTCATGGGTGTTGCTGGATTACAACAGAAAAACACTATAATATCAGTTGGCTGCGACAAGAGGATAATAGGATTTGATCTCTCTGCTGGAAGGACAGAGTTCAAGAACCTAATTGATAGCAAATGCATGAGTGTATTAGCAAATCCATGTGATTTCAACTTATACATGGTGCAGACAGGGTAAGTAAAATTCAAGTATGCTGTTTCTGGATTAACAGATCCATTTCATAGTTGTGATCTTTAACCTCATTGTCATGTCAACTTATTCTTGCATTATAACATAGAAGTTCAATGTACTGCTGAAGCTCTAGTTTTATGAAGAAAAATCCATTTTAATTTACATACATAGTTATTAAGTGGGGTCCTAAGTGCAATGGTTGCAAGTTGTGCTTGTTTAATGCATGGGGGTGCATGCTTAAAACAGTCAGTATGTTTTCTGTTGCTAACAGGACGCCAGGTAGGCAGCTCCGCTTGTTTGACATCAGGCTTAGGCAGACCGAGGTTCATGCATTTGGTTGGAAGCAAGAGAGCAGCGAGTCTCAGTCAGCTCTGATTAACCAGTCATGGTCTCCTGACGGGTGGTACGTGTCATCTGGCTCTGCAGACCCTGTGATCCACATTTTCGACATCAGGTATCATGGCCAGAAGCCATGCCAGTCTGTTCAGGCGCACCAGAAGCGAGTATTCAAGGCTGTTTGGCACCAAACATCACCATACCTTACCTCCATATCATCGGACCTTAATATTGGAATCCACAAATATTCATGAAAGTGCCGTCATGTTCTGGGCTGAGTTAGCTGCTCAGAAACGGCCTTTGCAGTGACATAGTAATGTTCCACAAAAAGACCTGGGAATTTTGTTTCCCTAAAGGAGTAGAGGATCAGTTGAAGAAACAGTGAAATCAGCCCACTTTGAGCTAGGTTTTTTGAGGTGGTTCCCTGCTAGGGCCCTTGGGTTCCAGTGCGGCAGACACATGCAGCTGAAGAACCCCACAGTTGGAAGTTTTGATCCTGCTGGTTGAAGCATTTCTGTCTTTTGAGCTGCTGCGACTGGGACTGCTAGGCTGTTGCTGTTGTGTTCTCCAGTGTGCCACTGCCAGAGTGGCATGCATCTGAAGACGCTTCAGCTGCATGTTTTGCCCTCATCTGTCACTTCATTTTTGCAGTGGTTTCTTTTTCTACCCTTGTTGGGTGGTTTACATGCCATCTAAGGCTAAAGTGTAAGTGAAAGAAATTGCAAGTTTCTCAAAAAAAAAAAAGAAACGAAGTTGCCTCCGGCTATATTTGTATTCTGTATCACTCTGCCCCCCGCCCCTGACTTGGCATGTATATACTCTCAGAAAGGGGAAAGAAATCATAGTTAAGTGAAAATCACAACACGTTATGAGTGGTGAAATTAGAATCGAGTAGCGTCCAATGAATGGTGCAACATCATGGATTCTTGTCGCAATACCAAAGGGTGTTCGCAGGAGAAGCAATCCCGTCCGCACATTTGCTATCCCAATCCCTGTCCTGGATTCTCCATGCCAAGCAACAAAGCTTGGCACCTCAGTATCGTGGCCCACGCACTGTCGCGTGTAGATGCCAGAGGCTCACCCCAACTCTCACGGACGGTAAAGAAATTCCTAGAAGCTTCTAAATTTTCGAGTTCACCTTTTTTTTTAATTTAGGGGAAAATCAGTGCTAAAATTACCATTCGTGCTGATTCAGTATCGTGCTAAAGTTCCCCCCTGATACACAATGCTCCATTGTGGTGTCCTTGGAAAATTGAAAGCGAGTGATAATCATGGAATTGAAAGCATTTCATACTTGAGCTTTAAAATTCTACTACACACATGGTTGCCATGTGAAATCAAAAGAGCAAAGTGCCGTTTCATTGACACCTAAAAGAAAAAAAAGATGTAGATTAAGAATATCAGGATCTTTATGCAAAACCTTGGATTTAATAAATTTTTCCTAATGAAAAAATATTATTTACTTGGAAAAAACGAGATGATGCCGCGACCCTATAAAAACGAGACCGCAGCGTGGAGGCCTCTGGTTGGTCGCCCTCGCCTCGCGTTCCCTCCTCTCCACGGCAGCACCCTACCTTATCGTCATCCATCCTTCCTCCTCGGCTGCTTCATCGCCAACAAAGGGGCAACAGCGCCTGCGCCTGCGCCTGCTTTCTTCCCGGCCGCCATCGACATGGCTGCTCAAGGTCAGTCGTCGGGAACAATCTCTCTTCTCTTTGTTTTATTTTCTCGCGTTGAGCGATTTGCGAGTTCAAACAGCTGAAGAAAGAAGCTGGTGGTGGTGCTGTTTGTGCAGAGGAGAAGACTGCTACGGTGAAGACAGAGGAGCCTGCGCCGGCGGAGGAGCAGAAGCCAGCAGCAGCCGCCGCAGCAGCAGGAGGAGGGGCCACGCGCAGGGCCGGGCCGTCGGCGGCGGCCAACCCCTTCGACTTCTCCACCATGATGAACCTGCTCAATGTACGCAGCTGATCGAGGCATCATCACCAATTCACCACCTTCCTGACTTGCTCCTTCGTCCTCACTACTAGTAGCTCTTCGCATCATAGCATAGCAGCACGTAATTCATGCAGTATATTCGAACTTAACAATGAATTTGCACACGTGTGTGTGAAGAAGATGAGTGGAGATTAATTGAGCTGAATTTGATCTTGTCACAAACTGAAGTATACCAGTTAAGTTTCTCGTGGTCCCTGCACTGTTGGTTCGATTTGGCAACCCAATTTCTAGCAATATCACTTTTCTTTTTTGGATTAAGTAGTTTCATACGCATCACTTACTCCATGATTTCACTCGGGAATCGATGCGGTTTTGTATGTATTTACGTACTTGGAAACTGAACGAATCGGTGCAACGACAGGACCCGAGCATCAAGGAGATGGCTGAGCAGATCGCCAAGGACCCGGCGTTCACGCAGATGGCGGAGCAGCTGCAGAAGACGGTGGTGTCCCCGCGGCAGGCGGCGGCGGCGGCGCCCCAGGCGGCGGCGCTGGACCCGCACAAGTACGTGGCGACGATGCAGCAGCTGATGCAGAACCCGCAGTTCGTGGCGATGGCGGAGCGGCTGGGCAGCGCGCTGATGCAGGACCCCGCCATGGCCACCATGCTGGGCGGGCTCACCAACCCGGCGCACAAGGAGCAGCTCGAGGCCCGCATCGCGCGCATGAAGGAGGACCCCACGCTCAAGCCCATCCTCGACGAGATCGAGACCGGAGGCCCCGCCGCCATGATGAAGTACTGGAACGACCCCGAGGCCCTGCACAAGTTCGGCCGGGCCATGGGCGTCGGCGGCCCGTCGAGCGAGGCCGCCGCCGGGGCCGCCGGCGGAGGCGAGGAGGAGGGAGGCGAGTACGAGGGGGAGGGGGAGGGGGAGGAAGGGGAGGAGGAGGAGGAGTCCGTCATCCACCACACCGCCAGCGTCGGCGACGTCGAGGGCCTCAAGAAGGCGCTGGAGGACGGCGCGGACAAGGACGAGGAGGACTCGGAAGGCCGCAGGGGCCTCCACTTCGCGTGCGGCTACGGCGAGCTCAAGTGCGCGCAGGTGCTCCTGGACGCCGGCGCGGCCGTGGACGCCGTGGACAAGAACAAGAACACCGCGCTGCACTACGCCGCCGGATACGGGCGCAAGGACTGCGTCGCGCTCCTGCTCGAGAGCGGCGCCGCCGTGTAAGGGATCACGATCAGCAGCTAGCTAGCCGATGATATGATCGATCGAGATATATAGCAAACTAACTGATGATAAGCTGCTTTGATGATTTGCTGATGCATGGTGTCTTTTACTTAACAGGACGCTGCAGAACCTGGACGGGAAGACGCCCATCGACGTGGCCAAGCTCAACAACCAGGAGGACGTCCTCAAGCTGCTCGAGAAGCACGCCTTCGTATAGGGGGCCAATGCACAGCACGTCCGGTCGTCGTCACCTTCGATTTGCCTCCTCCTCCTCCTGCTCCTGCAGTCTTATTTGCTTTCTCTTCACCTCGGTGTATGTATTGAGAATTCGAGATTTCGCTTGCGTGATTAAGGTGGGATTACTGGATCGTTCGTGAGTTTTTGAATAAGGAACAAAATTTCAGTTTCATTGTCCACCAGTCTGAGGTTCTGCATTCGAAATCCAGCAGTACAACTGATCTCACGGTTCATATTCATCCAAAATTGGAATAATCGCGATCCAGTTGGGGTGTATTTAAACGATAACAAATAACAGAAAGGACCTTTTCGCATATTGTTCGGCGCGTTGCCAACACCCAATGCTTCGCCGTTGCGGCTGCCGGCGCCGGCGCGTCCTCCCTCTCCTCTCCCAATGCTCGCCGCCCCACCGCCACAGCACCGTCGCCAAGCCCCGCACGCCTCCACGACGAAGCGCCCACGGAGGCATCCGTCCTAGCAGCGACGACCCGCTCGCCGCCCTCGCGCGGCGGCGCGCCGCCACCACCGCCCCGTTCGCGCTGCCCTTCCGGTGCTCGCCCCCCCGCCTCCACGGCACCGTCGCGGAGCCCCGTGACCCGCCGCCGCGGCAACCGCCCTCCCGCGACCGCGATGGCGTCCGTCCGACCAGCGGAAACCCCGCCGCCCGCGCCGGAACGCCGAACCGGGAGGACGCCGTCTCCTCCTACGCCGCCAACATCAGCCGCCGCCTCCGGCGACGTGACCTGCCGCGCGCGGAGGCGGCCCTCCGCGCGGCGCCCGCGGCTGCCCGGGGCCCCTGCCCGGATACCGTCGTGCTCGACGGGTACGTCAAGGCTGGCCGTGTCGACCGCGCGCGCGAGCTGTTCGACGGGATGCCGGTGAAGAACGTCGTCGCGTGGACCTGCATGGTCTCTGGGTACTGCCGCGCCGGCCGTGTTCGCGAAGCGCGCCAGTTGTTTGATGTGATGCCCGAGCGAAACGTTGTCTCGTGGACGGCGATGGTGCAGGGGTACGCCAGCAATGGGATGCTCGGGGAAGCCAGGGAGGTGTTTGATCGAATGCCTGAGAGGAATGTGTTCACTTGGACAGCCATGGTTAAGGCCTACGCCGACAGTGGTCAGATTCGAGAGGCACGGGAGCTGTTCGATAGGATGCCCGTGAGGAACGCATACTCTTGGAATGCCATGATTTCCGGTTTTCTCAGCGCTGGAAAAGTGGACGATGCAGTTCGATTGTTCGAGACGATGCCGTACAGGAATGTGGTTTGCTGGACTGTGATGGTCACTGGCTTGGCAAGGAATGGTTATGCGTGCAGGGCAAGAGAGTTCTTTGATAGGATGCCGAAAAAGGATACTGCGGCATGGAACGCGATGATCACCGCTTATGCCAACAACGGCCAGCTGAATGAAGCCCAGAGATTATTTGATTCGATGCTTGCAAAAGACCTGGTGACCTGGAATACCATCATCGACGCGTATTCCAAGAACAAGTGTAAGGATGAAGCCATAAACATATTTCTTCTTATGCGACGCTCAGCGGTATCTCCTAACATCTGTACATTAATTAGCATCCTAGTTACACTCGAGAGCACAGTGGAAGTTAAGCAGATTCATGGCTTGGTTATCGCACTTGGACTCCTGTCGGAAACTGACTTAGGAAATGCCTTGATCACAATGTACTCAAGAAGTGGAGATCTGCTTTCTGCTCAGCTCGCTTTCAAGAGATTGGAGGTGAAGGATACCGTAACATGGACGTCGATAATGCAAGCTTTTGCCAACCATGGCCGTGGTTACCATGCCTTGCAGGGCTTTGCTCAGATGTTGAGGCATGGGTATAAGCCAAGCTCGACTACCTTTACGGCCGTTCTGTCAGCTTGTAGCCATGCTGGCTTGGTCGAGAAGGGCCGCAAGCTGTTCAAGTCAGTTTACCATGTCTACGGGATCGAGCCGGCAATTGAGCATTACTCTTGCCTTGTGGACCTTCTAGGCCGAGCAGGGTACGTTAGAGAGGCCAAGGAACTTGTCGACAGTATGCCGCAGGGCATGCGCGACGGAGCCATTCTTGGGACCCTGCTGCGAGCCTGTATGACGCATGATGAGGTAGAGGTAGCAAGAGAAGTGGGAGAGGATCTCGTCAGCTTCGAACCCTCTGATCCAGGACGCCACGCGCTTCTGGCCAATGTATTCGCGTCACATGGGATGTGGGATGAGGCAGCAAACGTGTGGAAGATCATGAAGGGCGGCAAGTCGAAGAAGGCGCCTGGTTTTAGTCAGATTGAAGCGAACACGAGGAATCACGTGTTCTACTCAAGGGATCAAGGGCATCCACAGTGTGCTGAAATATATGAGATGCTGAACGACGCGGTTGTTCCTCAGATGAAGGGTTCATCATGCGTGGGATTCTGGGAACCCGACTCTCCAGTCTGATCAAATCACCATTTACGTTGACTCTGGAGATAGCTTGAAAAACGATTGCGTTGCATCCACAATTCCATTGTGCTGCTGGAATGATACCATAGCTGTCCTAAGTCCAGAGAGAGTCTACCCTGGCTGCTGCATTGTTTTTGAATTCTAGCGGGCAGAAGCAGAAAGAAAATTCCGCCCTCCCTCCCACTGTCAGGCGGTCAGGCCGTCCTCGACAGCATTTCTTATCTGCCGCCGCGTCCCATTCTTGCCTTCTTTTTCCCTTTTGCCCCCATGGCTTTGGCTGCTGCGGAGGCGCACGAGCCGGAGGTGATCCGCGACAAGGCGGCGATGCGCGCCTGGTCGCGCCGCCGTCGCGCCGAGGGCAAGGCCGTCGCTTTCGTCCCCACCATGGGCTTCCTCCACGACGGCCACCTCTCGCTCGTCTCCGCAGCGGTGGCGGCCGCCGCCGGCCCCGTCGCCGTCGTCGTCTCCATATACGTCAACCCCAGCCAGTTCGCCCCCACCGAGGACCTCGCCACCTACCCCTCCGACTTCGCCGGGGACCTCCGCAAGCTCGCCGCCACCGGCGCCGTTGCCGCGGTTTTCTGCCCCCCGGACCTCTACGCCCGCGGCGGCCGCCCCGGTGCCGTCGAGTCCGCCGGGGGCGCGGTCTCCTGCCTGGAGGAGGGCGGTGGGTACGGGCACGAGACGTGGGTTCGCGTGGAGCGCCTCGAGAAGGGGCTGTGCGGGAGCAGCAGGCCCGTCTTCTTCCGCGGCGTGGCCACCGTCGTCGCCAAGCTCTTCAACATCGTCGATCCGGACATCGCGGTGTTCGGGAAGAAGGATTATCAACAGTGGCGCGTCATCTGCCGCATGGTGTGACTTCCTTGACATTGAAAACTGACACATGCATGCTCTTTGTTTGTTCCGTTTTGATTGGCGTCTGTCAGGGTCAACTGTTCAAGTGCTGAAAATGTGATTGACCAACTTGCTTCTAGATTAGTCTGTAAATAGCTTATCACATACTTTGACTATAATTGGTTTCTGCTGTTGAGAACTTGAGATAAGCTCTGTTGTTTTCAGGTTCGTGATCTTGATTTTGCCATTGAGATTATTGGCTCAGAAATTGTGCGAGAAGCTGATGGTCTTGCCATGAGCTCCCGCAATGTACGCCTATCACGTGAGGAAAGGGAAAAGGTTTGTCTTTTTCTGAAAAAAAAACTGGTAGATTGTTTTTGTAGTGATTCTTTTTCTGACAATTTGGTATCGCCAAAATACAGAGAAATTACAGTGTTTTAGCGGTAGGTTTGTCTTGCTGTCCAGTGTATCCTTCCCTCCTGGATCAACCCGTTACTGTTGGGACTTGGGCCAGTTTGGTCAGCAAATTTGTGGTTCAATTTGTTCAATGCTTTATCTAGGTTGGCCTCACATCCCAACTCAACATAAGCCTTGTGCGAAATATGCTAACTTTCCTCTGCAGTTGTTGAACTGGCTCTAGGTGAAACACTGAATAGAACTAAAATTTCCACCTTGCAGCAGGGAGTTACTTTCACCACTGTTTCCCATGTTGCTCCTCCATCGGTTAGAGCTCTAATGAGTTTGTTAGCACAATAATCATTAGGTGATTCTTATGACTCGATAGGCGAGCTATAACAAAATTATTTATAATTGGGGAGGGAAGCTACATTTAAAAATCCTACTCTTTGCAAACATCTTTGCACCTTTCTCAAAAAATGAACCTGCCTTCAATTGTGATGATCCCCTATGTAGGCATTATCCATCAGTAGATCACTGGTGAATGCTAGAACTGCTGTGCTGAATGGAAACAATCATGGCCAACAAATAAAAGATCAAATAGTGCAGACACTTGAAGAAGCTGGTGGTCAGGTTGACTATGTTGAGGTAATGTTCTTGGCTTTTCCTCACTCCTGAGCAGCTGTTAGGTTATCTGTGTCAGACCTCTTATCTGGTGGTTGAGTTATCTAAGATCCAACCGTGGTTGTCGTCGTGGTGGTTATGTTTTTTTTAGTGAAAGTGATTATTGCTTTGTGGTATACTTATTCTGGTATTTTTCCGAAGAGCCTTTGAAAGCTTCAGGCGTTTATGCATTTATGCTTTGTGTCATGAAACAGTTCAGAAATCCCTTTTTTATGTATAATTAAACCTTTTATAATTAAACATGAAATGGAACTGTGTTGTGAACGCAGATTGTGGAGCAAGAGAGCCTGACGCCTGTTGAGAGGATCGATTGCCCTGCTGTGATTTGTGTCGCCGCATGGTTTGGGAAGGTGAGGTTGATCGACAACATCGAGATCCAGCCACCGTCGCGAGATTCAGAAATCAGATGAGCTGCTGCCTGCTCCTGGCCTCGAAGATGTGTTTTGTTGAGGGCTGCCATCTTGCTCCATACCCGAGCCGATGCGCATATGCAGTTTCATCCCCTGACTTTATAATTGTGATCCTGGCCGCCTAATTCTTTACTTTTATCTGATGGCTATCATGTCTAATTGCAATAGCAGATGTTTCGTGCACTTGGCTTATTCAACCCCAAGTTACGCGTACACTCCTTTCCTTCCCCTGCTTCTGCTGCTAGTGCTGCCGCTGGTCTGCTGTGCTGCTGCACATTCAGAATGAGCTGGGGTCAAGCTGAAACCTCAAAAAGGAATGGCTACTCACCTCTGCAGAGCATGTATATTTCTAGTCAAATGTATGTAGACGGAGGGAGTATCTGCCAGGCAGCAGGTGCGCACGGGTTGCACGTCGCGTTCGTCCTCTGCGCTGCAGCAGACTGCTTTACCGTCACGTGTGTTAAGCTGCCCTGTTTGAATTAACAACAGACGAGGTAATCAATCCAATCTCTTTGTCGCCGTCAAAGCTGAAACGTCAGAATGTTCGACGGTTTACGACTGGGATTCCTGAGCTTTTCGGAGTGCTGACATGCCACCCTCCGCCCGACGATGACTGCATTCAGTTGAGGAATCAGCGAGTGCTGAAAAACACATCGAGGGAGAGGCGGTGCACCAACAAACAGCTGCTGGCTGCTCCTACCTGTCTCTGGCCGAGAGCAGTTGAACCGATGCAATCATCAACCACCTCATCTTATCAGTTGCTCTTGTTTTGTTTCACACACAAAGCTTGGTAGGTGCACCTGCAACCCAAAACCTGCTGCCGGACACCTTGCAGTTTACAAACATGCAGTGGTTGATCACAGTTCACAGTCACAGCATATATACAACATGAAAGAGAAGCCAACGTTCTCAGACAGTGCAAAAGGTAGCATCAAGTCAAAATGCAAAAAGGAGGTTCAAGGTACAACACCACAAAACACACACACACACACACAACGACGACGACGACGACATCAGCCCTTACTTTGGGGCACCATGATGCATGCATCTTAACCCATTACACAGTATACAGGGCGCCCCATCTTTCGGGGTCCCATTTCTGCCCAGGTATACTCAACTCTGCTACGGCACGTAGAATAGAATAGATAGATAGACAGACAGCAAAACATACACATCTCCAACCCAAAGGATTGATTCGGTTGAGGACGACGCAACGCAGTACACAGACAGCCTCACAGCTTGCTTTTTTTTCGAGGGGCCTTCCAAGTACCAGGTCTTCTCCCTTCCTTCCTTGCAGGTAGCGAAAATGAAACCAGCAGCAGCTTGCGCTTAAACAAACAACATTGCCCAACCACCATCCACAAAACATACAAGGATGATTAATATTTACTAGAAGCTCAAGGCAACCACCACCTCCCCAACAGCTCAGATGCCTTCCTTCTCGCACAGGTCTAGCAGTGACAAGGTCTGCAAAATTTATATTTCATGAGGATGATCGACATGACCACACCTTTTTTTTTTAGAAAAAAACAAACTTCCCATCTCTTGATGCTCTATAAGAAACTGTCCCAGCACTGCAACTAAACTATGAGACTTCAGACTGTGATTTAAAAAGTAACTGTCCTTTGTAACATACTTCCACAATTTTTTTTTTTAAAAGGTAAACTTTCTTGGTTTCGTGTCTGTCAAAATGAACATCAACCGATTTAATCACCATGGCAGCAAGAATGCAGAATTATCATTATGTCTATGAATACAGGTGCTATTGTGCTGATAAAGTTTCATCATTGTGCAAGGGAGCTTTCACTGTGTAATTTATGTGCACAGCAGCTGGGATAAGGTATATACCTCCGCGATGGAGAGCTCAAGGCGAAATTTTGGGCCATCATAGTGGTGCAAAACTGGCCTGAAGGAATCCTCTTCCAATGGCTTGCAAAGCTTCCTAATGCGGATCCTCACCTAACATGATGAAGATGTCAGATCATGAAATCAGAAGGAAATGAGAAACAAACATATGCAAAATGCTGTCAGTACCTGTGCTGGGAATCTGGATTCACCTTTACATTTCTTATCCTCCCATGCAGTGGGATCAATATTAGACCCACCAAAACTGGCCGCCTAAGCAAATTCATTTCAAAAGGATAATCAGCCACTAGATTTAATCTGAAGCATAAAATGGAATTAAAACTTCAACAAACAATAAAAATGTGTGGAATCGAAGTAGGCATTCATTTATTGAAACCGACAACAATGATGATTCAGTGAGCTAACAGAGATGGGCCCAATAACAAAGACTATGGACCTAGATGTATACAGAAACACAGCTAGATCCAACTGTAAAGCAATGCTAAATAATGGTAACAATACATCAACACTGCACAAAACCATAAAAGACTAGGCATGGAAAAAAACCAATCAGAGATGGTGAAACAGCACATACAAAACCAGTAGGAACCGACACGGGATGGAATACTACTAAAGCTGCATTAAAAGAGTGTGGTTCTTTGATTGCTGTCATCTACCTAAAATGCATATAGGTTTCTTGGTTGCATACACTATAGTATTTGGAAAACCATGATCATACTTTCAATGTTATTTTTAAATGTTCCCAAATCATTAGTTAGAAGAAATTATATATAAGGGCGCACGGAAAAAGGATAAAGATCTCAAGCTACCATACATAGTCCATCTAGAATGGTAATAATGCATGAAAGCACAAGAACATTTTGAAAGTAAGATGCACAGTTTATTAGCTAGCAATATCGTACGTATTACCAACAGACAACTGTTCAACAATGTCAGAGATGCTATCCAAGGAGCAGCAAATTAGATAATCACAAACCTCAAATACTCCATGAAGCTGGTGAGTTGTGTAGTTATAGAGGAAAAGAGGCAGCCCAGGAGTAATTGCTCGGACTGAATCCCGATATCTTGCAGGCAACCCTGAAGAAGAGCAACAGATCTTGAGATGCTATTATCAAAAGAAAGTTCGAAAACAGTATGAAAGTTATTTTTTCAGAACAATTGTTTCGTGTTATTTATCAGGAGAAGTGGTAGCACGTACCAAAAAGCTGCCTCTTGAGATCCTCCTGCATGGTATCATTGTTGCAGACGAAGATGTACCCACCAAGGACTTCATTCCTCGGTAGCATCTCACTCGTTGGCAGCGTCTTGAAGCGCTTGTCAGCGGCAGAATTGTTGTTGGCGTTTCCGTTGCTGTTGGCACCACTGCCTTTTCCGCTGGCCTCTTTCCCGTTAGGACTGTTGGAGTACTTGCCGAGCCCAACATTCACCTTGAACGCGTTGACGTTGGCATTGCTCCCCTTGGGGTGGTACATCGGGTTCACGTTATAACCCATGTTCCGGAAGGGGCTCTTGAGGGCAGCCTCGTTCACCTTGAGGTCATTCATCTTCAGATCCAGGTTCATGACGCCGAGACTGACGTGATGATCCATCCTGGGCTCGTCGTGGTGATACTGCATCTTGTCCCACTGCTTGGCCTCGGGGGCGGTGTTCATCCGTGCATAGTCGAGGTCGTTCATCCTCTCGCCCTTGGACTTGGTGATCTCGGCGAGCTTTGAGGTCATGAGAGACCACTGGCGGTCCTCCACTACCTTTGGCTGGCCACGGAGCTCGTCTCCAAGATGCCACAGGTTGTCCATAGTTGAATGTCTGTTCCTATTTTTTTTAAAAAAAAAAGAGAAGAGGGTCAAGAAACATCAGGACCGTGAAGAGGTGCCGCTAGCACAAAGGTTGCATACTACTACTACTACTACTACTCTCACAAGTTTCTCCACAGCACATAATGCTCTTTTGAACCCACATAACACTCTCACAAGTTTCAGGGAAATATAAGTTCCCGCTGGCATCTGCTGATTGTTCGTTCTCGAGCGCAGCGGCAGGAGGAGGAGGAGAAGAGGACGAACCACCAAATCCAACGCAACCCTAAATGGACGATTTTTTTTTTTGTGAACCCACAGCAAACTGAAATGGGGGAGGGGGGGCGCGATCTGGATCTGAGTGACGGAGAACTCTCGAGACCGAGCGATGCGAACGGGATCCGAAAACGAGTTGGGGTCGATGGATTACTACTCACCAGCCAACGACGAGGGGACGGACGTCGGCCTGCGGAGGCGGATCGACGAGGAGGTCGGGTCGGCTGCTGCTGCGCCGCCGCCTTGCAGCTGAACTAGGTTTGGGAATTGGGAACGAGCAGGAGCGGGGGGGGGGGGGGTGTGGCTCAGGCTCCGGCTCCGGCTCCCACCTCCTCATCCACCTGTCAGCGAGGGCCGGAGTGACCTGTCCTCCTCCCCCATTTATAATCTACTGACCCTGCCACTGGTTGGTGGGTGGGTTGAGGAATCTGATGAAAATGTGAAGACAATGCGGATAGATTTGTCTTGCAAAATACTTTTATAAATACTCCCTCCGTCCAAAAAAAAAGAATGACGTTTTGGGATTCAAAATTTGTCCCAAAAGAATGACGTTTTACTTAATTTGGCATGTGTGCATGTGCATGTAGGCATGCAACAATCATTTAGCACCTAATATGGCAAATAAATAGGGGCAATTGAGGTCATTTGACCTCTTAATAATCTGTCCTAGAATGACATTCTTTTTGGGACAGAGGGAGAATATATATATATATATATATAATTCAAAATTGTACTTTGGATATCGCGTCGCTGTCCTAAACGACTTCATTTACCAAATCAGAGAGAGTATAAGGATTTGGTGGGTTCAAATTTTGTAACAAAAATAAGAGCTTGGAGGGACAAGACAAAACTAAATAGGTTGGTGAGTTGCAGGGTAGTGTAAAATAAAGGGTATAAATGACATCTCCTCTCGGTGTTGTTTCTTGAGTTTGAACCCTTCAGGTGGTCCTCGGACGGAGCGAGCAGTAAGTCTATTTAGTTTTTCCGATTTAGACTCCAATTCACTGTTCATCCGTCGTATTCTATGGTATTGAGTCACATCTTCTCTCGGAGTACGTACCTTAATGTGCACGCTTTTCACAACTTTCCACCTAATATACTGTCCCAACATTATTTATTCACGCAAAATTGACGAAGTAAATACCACCTAAATTGGCTGGTGTTTATTTATGCTTGGGTGATTACTTTGTTTGTGCACCTACTTACCTCCCGCTGAACATTTCCAGATAGCGGATGGACGTGTGCTTGGGAAGGAGTTTTAATATAATCTGATCGAAAAATGGGATTACATTTGTACGTCCAACACGTCAGCACCTCGCGACTGACACAATACATTGAAGAGGTACATATAGATGGTCTTGGTAGTTTATTGTTGAAGAGGGGGGGCATAAAAAACAGATCACCAGATTGGAAATTGGATGGTGGGTTAGGAACGAAGAACACAAGAAAAGGCAGCAAGTTGTTTCGGTCATGTATATATCCATGATCCATCCATCTGCCATCCAACAACCTTGTCCTTACTCGACCGATCACGACGCACTCCCTCCGGCCGGTTTGGTATCAGAAGTCGTTTGGGACAGCAACACAATCACCAAGATAAAATTTTGACTTTTCTTTTCTATAAGAATTTACTGAAAGTAATACATGTACATCTCTATGAAAGTAATTTTCGAGACAAATCTATTTATATGATTTTAACATTTCCAAACTCAACAACTTAAAAGTTATCCGTAATTTATGTTTCTAATAAAGATGCCAACTTTTTTTTTGTTGAGTTTGCTCGCCACTTGTGTAGTTGTGCGTGCACTTAATTACTATTTGTTCTGGTGTCAACTCCTTCGTCTGCGTGGAAGAGGATAGATAGATATACTATACGGAACGGGGATCCGAGAACAAGTGGTTTGCAGCCATCGGTTCTGTGGTTGGCATGTGCTTGCATTGCATTGGGAGGAGGCAGCCAGGCAGGCAGCGACGACCGCCCAAGTTTAGTTTAATTTATTTATTATTACCTGCAGCTGCCGAGAATGCATCGAACAAACAAACGGCCGCGCACGTACGTACATTATACTAGTATAGTAGTGGCTAGTACAAGAGACGATTATTCCATGCAGCATCTGTCAGAAATTGCATGCAGTATCCCTTTCCTTCCCTTCACTTTAATTTATTATCACCAGTTAACCCCTTGAAATTAAAGCGCATTAGACCAGTTAGACGGTAATGATTAATACATATAGTAGAAGCGGTGCAAGTTGCATGAGCTGAGAGAGACTTTGATACCGATAATCAAAGTGCAGATCACATGGAGTGACCATGTGCGCCCAGCTTCGATGTACGTACGGACTGTTTTCCCTTTATTTGTTGAATGCAAAAAAGAGAGAGAGAGAGAGAGAGAGAAAAGCTTCCAGAGATGCTCTCGATCACTGGCAGGAGTCACATGAGAGAGATGAACACAACCTGATCACCAATGACCGTCCGTGATCGATCCGTCCATCTCTGCCTCCAATTTTCAAACGATTCATGGCCGGCCGGTGCCACCAGCACGTGAAGAGCTTACAGATGTATGTATACTGCGCTTGATTTGAATCGAAGAGCTGGCGAGGGCGCGAGGAAACAAGGAGAATCCGATGCGGCAGCGGCAGCAGCAGCCATCTGCCAGTAGCCACCTAGGATCCCGCTCGGATTCGTGCGTATAGGAACCAACCAAGGACGCGGCGCCCAACGTACAGATCACCTAGTACAAAGTTGTGCGACTTCCATCGGTCTTTTTAAGAGAACTTTCCTGCATGCTGGTAGATGATTAGTTTCTCGATCGACCAGATCTCTTGTCATTCGAAATTTGAAATGGAGAGGGTGAGGTCACACTAGCTCTCAAGAACAACAGCTCTCGGTGTGCGTCCTCGTCAATGGACGGACGGACGAGGGCCGCATTTCTTCAATTCATCTGCACCAAGCAACGAGACATCCCTGTCTGCAACTATACATATGGGCTGCTATGGTTTCGGATCCGCCTTATTAACTGTCGCCGTTCAGGCGAATCAACAAATGGCAGCTGAGTGCTGTCAGACCGATGGAGCCGAAACACTGGCCCTGTCGTGGCTTGCTACAGCAGGACCCTGCAGTTGGAAGGAGGGATGAGCGTGCTGCACACGCTCCAGATACAGTGGTGTCTGCATCTCGATAAGCCGAGATATCTGCAGAAAACAAGATGCGCATCAGTTCAAACCAACCAAGGGAATACCTGCTACCTGGCTTCCTGGACAGCCAAGGCACGGCAACTGCGATATCTAGATCACTACATAAAACTCTAGCCTCAACGCTACTTTTCAGCAGTACTAGTGAATTACATCAAGCAACTAATACTCCTCTTGAGCATTAATTATCTCAGCAAACTCACTATTAACTATTCACGCATATAACGAGGTAAAGAGCAAGTGTATCATATCACTTACCGCCCTGCGGAACGCAAACATCTCTTCTTGACCAGACAATATCGCCACAAGCCCACTAGTAGAAGGCCTCATGCCAACATTGCCTTCTGCTAAAACATCCCTTCTTAGCTTTGTTCCTTCAGCCTCAGTTTCAAACTGAAAACTGCATATCATGACCTCCCACGTGAAAATTCATCCGATCCCAGTGCAATTCCATCAAAATGTTTTTCCAAACGAGAAGAAACATTTCGCAACAACCCATGGCTCTTAAGCAAAATATATGGCAAAAGCTCCATGAACCACATTTCCAGTTCACGGCCTTTGAGATTTACAATAAAAATAAGCTTAACATGGTGAGAGAAGGATTGCTGAATTACCTCTCTAAGTCAAAAAGTGGTCCTTCCTCAGTTCCTTGGAAAAGATCATCAATGGATGAGGCCGCTAGACATACAAGACGGCAGTGATGATTGTACAGCTCGTCGATAAGGGTGATAAACCTTCTTGCCTAAATGAGTCATGGCATTAACAAGGATAGAGAAAACAAACTGTACACTGTTTCTGAAAGATAGAGAGTACCAACTAATGCTGACTGCACATCAGTTTTAAACTGAACAAACAGAACTTTTCTGTTTTCCATGTTGTAATATCCCTTAAAAGCTCCCCAGTAAAAATCCGCCTGCCCTGACTATCATTCCATCCTACACTTGTAATTTACTGACTTTCCAATGTAACATATCTAGAGAGTGCTTCCTTGCTCCTTAGCTCTTACTTAGTTTTTGTTTCTTTCAAGAGCACATTTCATTCTGTTGTACTTCTATAGGCTCCAGGCTACTAGCAGCACATTTTCATGCCCAGTAACAAACAGGGACTTTGAAGCTCTGTGTGCTAACTTCACATTCCCTTACACCTTTTAAGTTTTACCTTCAACCAAACAGACTGAAAAAAAAAGCTGTAAAAACAGCACAAAAAGAAATATACCTTGTCACGGATCTTCATACTCATAGCTGGAATTTCTGATATGAAAATAGTATGGTATTTCCTGGCTATTGCAATATAATCTGCAGCTCCGACCTAAAAAGTAAGTACAAGGGTGAACAAAGCATTATAAAATGAGCTACTATAACAAAAGGAGCTACTATAATTACATGATCTGAGCACCTTGTATTGGGTCTTATAAATTAATTTACCCTCTTGCATGTAATAATAAGTTAATAGCACCAGAATTCATTTCAATATTCAAGAATCAAGATTGCAGAAGAAAAGTGCTATCTACTTTAGACTAAATGAAGCAAAAATGCAAAATAACATTGCGCTTATCCATCTAACAGAAATTCTAGACAGATGTGAAACAAGAGAGTGAGTTATTACTGGGCGACCACATAGATACTCGAAGTCAAATCTTGCCACACCATTACAGCTTTGAGGAATCTCAATAGACCTGTCCACATGCGACTGAAGTTAATATAGTTTGTTTTCCTCGGTACGGAGATGTCGGTACATAGATGCTTCATCCAATGGACATACCTCCCAAACATTACTGGAATGGTGACAGAAATAATGTTTCCTCCTGTTTGGTTAGTTATGTCATGCCACATAGCCTCATACATGCTGTAGGTGTCAGAAGTGACAGGCCAAAAATAGTGAACCTGCCAACAATTATCATATAAATTTAATTTCTTAAACAAACTTCATAGCTCAAAACTTATGTCATCACCACTAAGCTTAGATAACAATGACAGGAAAATATTCTTGAGGACCAGGATAAACACCAGGTTTATCTCTTAAAAGCAATGCATGCAAAATTCCATGGCTCTCCTACATTGCAATAACATTTGTGTAAAGACTGTTGTCATGTCACCTACCTGGGTTCAAATCATACATCGAAGTGCCTACCTATTCAACTGAATGCCAGTGCTCCTAGCCAAATTTTGAAAAAAAAAATAACTACAAAAACAATTGGAACAGACCTGAGTTGAGCCTTCTGTTGGAATTAGGCGGCGATAATCCTTTTCAGTTCCCACAAGAATCTTATTGCAGTTCTCATCCAATTTTGATAATAACTCAAGGAAGATGTCCCTTTGCATCCCATCCTACAAAACCAACAGAAAATGCAGTACTACAGAATTGAACTTTAAAAGTTTTTGAGAAATGGTAATACACCTAATCCATAAATTAAGGAAAGAAAGAAAATGAACAATATTCATTTGAAGAAGGACCTGCCTGATTCAAATCTTCAGGTGCTTTATTGCTGGTTGCTACAAGTACGGTCCCTGTGCTTAACAATCTGCTTAGAATGCCAGACAGGGCAACAACTGCGAATACATCAATAGTCTGCACAATTACACCCACTCAGTATATTTTAAAACGCCCTAGGTTGCAGAGCATTAATCAACAGTGGCAACTAAACTAAATGCTTTCCTCTGTTCTATGAGATTAAATTATAATGCTAAAGTAGAAATAGGTGTATGCAATAGTATAAATAAAAATAAGATCTTAGCTAACTTCACTTCTTCTCATATTATTGCACGGGATCAAGATTAAGAGTATAATTTGCCAGTAATGCATTAATTTCATCATTGACATGTTGAAACTTAGAATTTTGCTAGGTCATGCTGGTGTAAGTAACCAATATTTTTTTCCTCATACACTCAGCAGCTGCACATAATTGAAGTATAGAAGAAAAAGGATTACAGACCCCCCAAGTCCATCCCCTGAAAAAACTAGAACATTCACGCAGCAAGCAAATAGAAAAACATGGCATACATATGCTATCCTAAAATTTTTACCAATGCCAATATTATATCTTTTACTTTACCAATTTGTAAGTAACCCAACAGGCAAGCTGTTAAGCGCTCTGAAAGAAATGGCAATCCGCTTAGGGAGGAAAACGAAAAGGAGGACTTCAGTCCTTGACATTTCACAGTTCAGGCACCTGTATCTCATCAAAGCATAGAATGCTTGCTCCAGTCTTATTTGTTTGTCTATCAACTAGAAACTTGTCAGCAACAGCCAAAAGGATATGCTTTTGCTGCGTCTCTTGTTTGTACTGCTCTTCCCCGATCAGCCACTCCTTAATTTTTGCATCAAAAGGGAGGCTTGATATCCAGCTGAAGGCACTTGTCGGAACAGACTTGTCATCATCACGTCTCTTCCATACATCATGCATATGATCATGTATTTCAAGCATGGCCTGCATCAAATAGTTCCCATGCAAAATTAGGAAAAATAACTAGAGAGTAAATTTATTTTTCTCGAATGGTCCACAAATTTAATTTATAGGATTATCGGCTTATGTCACTGCAGACTTGCCAAGGGAAACTTGTGTAACTGAGTTCAGACAGATGTGCATATTCATGGGTAAAAATCCACAGCAGATAACAGATGCAGTTGACTAGTTGACATAGTGTCAACACATATTGTTAGTCATCTTCAACAAGATAAACTGTTCTTCAGGTACAATGTCTCTATCAGGTTAAGATAAATTTACCTCATGAAAGTGAAACCTCCTCCTGTGTTTGATAATACCTTCAGTGGCCCCATAGAACATGTCCATCAACATTGTCTTCCCTATACACAAGTAGTTTGTTGAAATTTGTATAAGTGATATACAGTAGTCATTCAGAAATGTAAAACATTATCACGGTGATTATCAGAGCAGAAATTGCTTATTTTCAGAATGCTGCAGGTGCATGATTCAGGTAACTTACCACTTCCAACATTTCCATAGAGATACAATCCTTTAGGAGCAACAGGAGCGATTGGTCTCTGACCCACCATTTTATCTAATTTCTTCTCTCGGTTCAGGTACGAGACCCATTTACCAACTCCTGGTTCTATGCTTGCTCTTCTTCTCCTGGGGTTTTTAATCAACGAATGCAGGTTAAAAAAAGTCAATACAGCATACTTTTTAGTTCATAACAGAGCAAACTAAACATCTGGCATGCTTAGTTAATATCGCCATGATTTTCATTATTAGTGCTCTTGTAGGAATAGAGAGGTGCCAATAGAAGTCCATCAATCAGTGATTGTTGTTATATAAATTGAAATGACAGCCGGAGTTGTGATGTCAAAAGACATCCCATGAAAAGTTTGAGGAAGGACACTAACTATTACCGTGTAACCAACAATTTGTCAATAAGTCCCCTTTTCTCATCCATCCATACACCATCGCGCTGCTTGTCTTCAGCTTCTTCCACGAGAAGCCTCCTCCTCTCTTTCTCCCTGCTATTCTCCCATATGTACAGCTTTTCCTGCACTTTATGTGAGTTATTAGAAGTGACAAAGTTGTTGCTTAACTGAACAACAACATACAAAGAGGTACCGACCACTGAGAAGAAACAGCACGCGACTTACATGGTAATCCTCCATTTCCCTCTCATACTGCTGGAGTCTTGTGAGTAAGTTGCCTAACTCGGAAGCTACATTTTCCTGGTAACTGTCATGAGTGAGTTTCCCTTGGCTCACTAGATTCCTGTAGAGCGCGAGAGGACCTTCAGACAGAACACACAAGAGTATGAGAAACCAGGGGGGGGGGGGGGTGATCTGATGAAACTGAGGACTGCAACTATCATTTTAGCATCGTGACGGATGGAGCACCGCGGAACTGAAATGTGCCGAGGCATGTGGGTGGTGGAAGATCCCCAACTGTGGCGAAGTGTTAACTCTGATCATCATCAACTACATAAATCATTGCAAGGTTCGAGTTCCGTCAATGGCACGCAGAGTGGCGGGTTTGGACTCTATGTAGGGGCACCAGTTTGCCCGGCCTTGATGAAATTCGGAACCACCATCAGCATTGCCGCCGGTTCGGTGTTTTTTTTTGTATAAATAAATGAAAATATACTATGATTGAACAATCGAGCGGCCGATCAGCAGCGGAGTGGACCCGAATCACGCATGACGGAGCAGAGGGGAGGGTCAGATGACGAGGTACTACCACCTGCTGGCTCGCGGCCGCGGGCGTGGTCCGACTCCGAGGAGGCGCCGCCGCCTCCCGCAGAGCCGTGGAGGCGACGGAGGAGCCCCGCGGGAGGCAAGGTGCCGCGGAGACCGGCGGACTCGAGGGATCGGCGGGAGACGGAGCCATGCAGATGTAGGCTGCGGAGGATCATGGCCGTCGCCGGAGACCGGAGTGGAAGGCAAAAAGGTGTGGTTCCGCCGCGGCCGCGGCCGTGCACGTGTAATTAAGGAATGTGACGGTCGGGGGTGGTGGTGACGCGGCCACCTTCCTGACCGCGGACTGCTGCTGCTTGGGCTCTCTCTCTCGCTCGCTGGGCCTGAAAGAAGTAGGCGGCCCATGATGTGATTATGTAAACGGCCCATGATGTGAACTTCACTTTCTTCTCCCTCCAGCTTTGTTCAACTTCGTTTTGTTCCTTTTTGCATGCACACAAGAGAAAAGCTGTGTGTGCTGGTGTCTGTGCGTTGCGCATATAATCACATTAATCAATTCAGTTGATGTTGGCCATGGAGAATGGTGGAGTTTCAAGAGTTTGTGAGGAAACTTTTCTTCCCATGAAACTTCACCGACACATGTATATACTCCCTCCGTCCCATGTAAAAGTGTAATCCCGACTTTTGAAAAAACATCTAACGAAGAATGCAATTTTAGAAAATAAGTGGGATTTGCATGGCAAATCTTACTGCATTTGGCAAACAAATGAGGGTACTAGAGTCTTTCCATTCCTCCGCTATTTTGTCTACTCCCTCCGTCCTGAAATATAAGGCATTCAATGGTACAAAATTTGTCCCCAAATATAAGGCATCATAGAAGTTTTTGATAAGTACCCAATCAACCCAATTAAAAACTTGCCAAATATTGCACTTGTTAACTAAAAACTTACCTTTAATCATCATTGGCTAAGAGCATATGTGACATTTTCCCACCTCTTTAATCTTTCCTAAAAATCCTAGAATCTCTACTACTAAAAAGTACGAAGTGGAGACAAAAACTTGTTCCTACTTTTTCCGGTCTGACGTGAATCTGCCTCCCCAACCCCGCGTTCGCCTTCCGCTCGCGGCCCCACCATGCGTACACGTCTGCGTCCTCCGCATCCGATCGCTACCCCCTCCCTCCTCAGTTGGATTTCGCGTCGCCTCCATGCCCCCCATTCGAAACCCTACTCTTCCGCACCTCGCCTCGCGGCGCGGCCTCCACCTCCTCCTCCACGCCCCCTCCGAGCGCCCCTCATACCCTACCCGATCTACCTCGCACGCGGCAGAGGCGGTCTCCATGTCTATAGGCCGACCACCGGTGAGGCCGCGAGGGAGCGTCGCACATGGAGAGCGGCGGGCGTGGACGACCCACTCCGTCGTCCACCCACCCTCCGCCGGAGCCGTCGCGAATGGAGGAATCACCTGTCGTACGCGTCACAATGGCGTCGCCTCCCCCGCGATAGCAACCCCCCCCCCCCCCCCCGGTGATTCTACCGCCGCCGTCTCCCCATGTCGCCGTCAACGTCTTGTAACGCCCGCGTTTTTAGCTCTAAATAAATCACCTACTAAATCATGCGTAATTTCAAAAACCGATCCGCCGAGCTCAATTACCATTCAAATCCTAGCCACTGCTCTCTCTCTCTCTCTCTCTCTCCCCGACGCGCGTGCCGCGAATCCCGCCGGCACCGCACCCCCGCGCGCCTTCCCAACGTCGCGGTCGGCCACCGGCCGGGAATCCCGCGCACGCCGCGGTCCCGGTGACCGGTCCGCCTCGCCATCACCGCCGTCCCGGAAAACGCGCCGACGCCCGAAAAACCGGGAAAAAACCCCGCAAAACCCTTCCCAATTTTCCCTAACAATTTTCCGGATTTTTCCAAAATCCCTTCTCCTATTTTTCTTCTCTCTTCTCAATTTTCCTCCCCTTCTTTTCCTTTTTCTTTTTCTTTTTCCTTTTCTTTTTCCCTCATTTTCTTTTTCCCTCTCTTCTTCTTTTCTTTTCCTCCCCCTCCCTTCTCCTTCCTCCCGCGCAGCCGTGCAACACCCGACCGGCGCCCTGCCGCCGCCGACCGGGGCCCCACGCGCCGGCACCCGGCCCTCCCGCCGCATGCCACCGGCCGGCGGGGACGCCGCCTCCGCACGTCACCGCCGGCCCCGCTTGCCCGCGCACGCCGGTGGACCGGCCGACCACCGAGCCGCGGCCGCCATTGATGCCCCCCCCCCGCTCGAGCCATCACGTCCACCACCGGCCGAAGCCTGCCCCGCGCCACGCACTGCACAAGTTGACCCGTACCGTCCCGAGCCGTCGCGTCGCCGGTCGCCGCAAGGAGCCGGTCGGAGTTCGAGAAGGAACCCGAGCTCGCCGGCGGTCTCGCCGGGAAAAATCTTCCCCCTCCCCAAACCGACCTACGGCGCCTATTTAAGGCCGGCACCACCACCACCTCGCCGCACCGCACCGAAAGCAAGCCTCCCTGAGCCGGTTTCCCAATCACCACAGCGCCGCCACCATTAGCGCCGCCGCCGCCCTCTGCCCGCCGCCGAGCCACCTCCACCGAGCCCTATAGCCCAAGGTGAGTGCGGGATTAGGATCCCCTCTTCCCCCTCTCCGTTTTCCCCCTATTTCCAGGCCGCCGCCGCGGACGGGAGCCGCCGGCGAGCACCCCCGCCGGCCGGCCATGCCGCCCCCCCCCCTCCTCTCTGTTCTGTAACGAGGGGGGGGGAAGAAAGCCGTTTTGCTAATAGGCCCCTGGCCTTTTCCTTTAACCGAGCCCCCCTTATACTATTTTATTTCTTTCCCTTTTCCTTCCAAATAGCCCCTAAGATTAGTAATTAATTACTGTTGAGCCCTAAATAAATTACAAACAGACCCTAACCCAAATTATGTGGTCATAAACACACCCTTTCTCATTAGTAGAAAATTACCAATAGGTCCTTAATATCTATAACCCCTCCTTAACCTAGCCTTTCATACACGCCCTTCCTTCCCGGTTAAGACCAAACCCTACCGCACCTATATATACCCCTCCTCCGCTCACTTTCCCCTCCCCGAGCTCGGCCGGAAACGTGTGTGCTAATACTGCTTGCTTGCTTGTGTGTGTGCTATAGCCGACGGAGTAGACGGAGGAAGGTACCCCGAGCCGGAGATCGAAGCCGACTACTGCGAGCAGGAGCCCGAGGTCCCGAACGCCGAGCCGGCACTCCCCGAAGACTTCGAAGACGGCAAGTTCAACCTTCCCCTTTGATGCATGCTTCTGTCCTAGTTTTAAAAATATATCCGATACCCGTTTTATAAATTATATATTGTTTTACTGCAAAACATGGTAGGATAGCCACCCTTGATTGCTATGATTGAACCTTGTTTTGGCCTAAATGAGTGCTTTAAAAATGTGTGTGTGTGCTTTTTAAAATGTGTGAGTGATTTAAAAACAAAAAAGGGGATATGTTTGGGAAATGAGTAAAGAACTGGGTAGACGGGATGGACGTGTGTGTCAGGAGTATGGGTGAGCTCGTACCTGTGTGGTTGAGCGTGTTGGGAGTTGTCCATCTTGTCGGTTAAGGACCGGGTTGCGTGACATCTCACCAGACCCAAATCATCGTACAACCACTCGACCGTTGTATGTGGCAACGGCTTAGCATAAACCCCACTAGTTAATCTACTTGCCATCCGGGTGTGCGGGTGAGCGACGGGAGACCAAGGAGCGAGCGGTACGCTCCGTGTGAGGTACGCCCCGGTTATGTGGGATAACCCCTTGGTTGCTTCCGTGGTGGCTCGTAGCGTTAGCTAAGGTGGGTAATGGCTTTGATAGGATCCGTACCGCACCGAGGTGTCCGTGTGACGGTACCCTACTTGTGGGTAAAGATGTACAACCTCTGCAGAGTGTCAAACCTATTCGAATAGCCGTGTCCACGGTATTGGACGAGTCACGGTGTGGTCACAAAAACTAGTGTTTGGGGATGGGATGATTTCTGGCGTGAGTTGTTTCCCGGTGATTGTGTGTGGCTGTGTGCCTGGGCTACGACGGACGGGAAGTCCGGTAGTTCCACAGTGGTTTTCCTAAAACAGTTGAGTTGCTTGGGTTATGAAAATGATTTGCGAAAACCTTTTGAAATGAACCCCTGCATGAGTAAGTTTGCAAAATGAACCTTAACTTGTTCCTTGCTATATATATCATGTGCATGATCTGCTTATAAGCCCCTCCGTGGGTGGGGTTGGATTTGCTGAGTACGTACGTATGTGCTCACCCTTGTTTTACCGACTATTTTACGAGAGGAGGATCCCGATTACATTCCCGAAGACGTTGAGTAGGTCGTGCCCTACACCCAACCGTGCTCGTGTACCCGGGGCCCTACCGAAAGCTTCCATGGTGTGGTACTCGAGGAGGCTATGGAAGCCTTTGCTATTGTAGTGTGGTCGCTAGCGTTTGTGTTGTTCCTTGTAGCGTTGGCACTACCGTGCCCTTTGTGTCGCCGTGATGTAAAAGACTGATTCCACCTGTTGTAATAAATGTCTTCTGGCCCTCCCGGGGCCGGTATTTGTGTCACATTTAGTCACCTCTGATGAGGGGACGCTTCACGTCTCCCATGGACTCCGCCAGCACCTAGGACGGCACGTTGTGGTCTCCGCCGATGCCCGTGGATGTTGCTGCCGCCACTGTCAAGTAAGCCCCTCAGCCCCCTTTCTGCTGACGCGGCCTCGAGCTGGACTGATGAGGGAGGCAGACCGATGCACTCCTCCAATCCTAGCGTCGGTCACCCTCCGTGGTGGCAGACTACCCTACCGCCTGACGTCCACGAGATAGACGACATCAAGATCCACCAGCCTTTCTGACCCAGGAGAAAATGCTCCCTTGTGAGTTGTGAGATCAGCCCTTCTTCTTGCAGGGGCTCCATCGTAGCAATGCTTCTCCTCGAAGTACAAGAACCATTCCTGTCGGACTCGATCTGGTGAGGTACACTTCTGGTCGATTACTTGGTATTTGGAACCTTATTCCACTCGTGATGCATGCTAGGTGCTCGATTAAATTACCACTATACATATGTTGTCTGAAATGTTTGCGTTTGTATGATTCTTGCTGGCCTTTTCATTAACAACTGCTGAATGGACAAGAATCATGTGTCCATTGGTTTTGATGTTATCTTGTTAATAAAATTGATTTAACTAATTAGCTGGACATCAATCAAGGAGTATAAATTTGTTACTTATACTATTGGAGTGGTTTGCTAAAAAAAGATATTAGGTATCGAGGTGTTGTCTGTTGCGCTAAGAGGAGTGTGGCTACACTTCAATTGGTTTGGTCAGTCAATTTAAGGTCTTGACGTTTTTATCTTTTTGTGAAATTGTGCAGCTGTGCTGAATCGAACCTTTGGGGAATGATGCTTGAATACCTGCTGATAGTGACCTGAGCACCATCACAAACAAAGAGTAAAGACTGGCTCTACTGCATTGAAGAATTCAGTACTATTTCGGTCTCACTTTTATCTTCCTTGCCTCTTGGCTCATCTCCGTGGCCGCCCCTCCAGGATGGGTCTCCTTAGCATCATCAGTAAGATCAAACAAAAGGAAAAGGAGATGCTGATTCTCATGGTGTAAGCATCTTCCTCTAATTCCCAACACATTTTATCTCCCCCATGGTTCCAAAAAATACATACTGCTATTTATTCTTGGGTTCAGATGCAGTCTGTGTGCGCCTTCTGTGTTGAATGATTTCCATTATTGAGTCCTTGGTTCACATTCATGATTCCTTTTTGCTTTTCGTTGGGTGAATGATGTGATAAAAAAATCAGGGGCCTGGATAATTCAGGTAAGACAACGACTGTGCTGAAAATAAATGGGGAGGACACCAGTGTCATCAGCCCCACCCTTGGCTTCAACATCAAGACCATCAAATATCAAAGGTATGCATTCCTTTTGTTGCATGATTAGCTTTGGATAACTATTTAGTTGCTTAGGTGATCATAATGATATGCTATACAAGGAAATCGTCGTTTTGTATTAAAAGTATTCTGAAGAATTCAGTAACATTGGAAGCCCCACACATACAATGCTAATATCAACCATAGAGTCACGGGAAGAGCTTGATGGCCAAAGGAGGGTTATGGCCCCTCCTGGTTATACAATTTGCTATTGCAGAGACTAAGTACCCCTATTTTCTTGCAATCAAAAGCACTAGACTTAAGCAGTTAATCTATATAAGAGTGCCCCATCTGGAAATTTGCTGAAGCTCCACCACTGCTTAGAGCATCCAATTTGAGTCAAATGTGATGAAATTGCTAGAGCTTTCCAAATGCTTAGAGCACCCATCCTATTGATTAGGAGGTTGTGTTTTGAGTTCCATATGTGTTTGATAAAATGACCATGTGCACATTTTTTTACATTGGTTGATTGCTCCTGGGTGCATGTTTCCCCTAGCAGTTTGCTTTTAAGTTATACTTGATGGTCGCTGCTGTGACTAATTTCCTATGCAATTTGCTGTTACAACACTGTTGCTTAAAATAAGTTGATTTGCTTACTGTCTACACAGGATTCACCAATGCAAGCACCAGCAGAACAAATGTATGTTATGGCCTCCAATTTATTTACTGTACTAATGAAGCTTGTAGTTGGTTATCTGTGTTTCATGTACCCTCCACTGAACATCTTGAGAGAGGCACCCACTTTCTGGTTCTTGGACAATAAATCTTTGCTGGTATCTCTACTACTAAAAAGAATGAAGTGGAGACAGAAAAATCTCTTCACTTTCCACATCTCAGCCTCCCGGCGCCTCAGCCCCGTGGCCCCTCCTTTTACCACGGGCGGCACATCATACGCTCTCCTTTCCGGCGGATGAATACCGACGAGGATTCCTCACGGAAACAAACAAGGCGAGCAGACTCCACCAAGCAGCGTCGAGATCAGCCTCTGTCTCGATCGGCGTGGCATCGATGGCATCGGCGCCAGCGTGGGAACTCCTGGACGCGGCGCGCGCGTCGGGGTTCGCGGAGTGGCAGCTCCGCGTGCGCCGCCAAATCCACCAGCACCCAGAGCTCGCCTTCGAGGAGCACCGCACCAGCGAGCTCGTGCGCGTCGAGCTCGACGCGCTCGGCGTCCCGTACAAATGGCCCGTCGCGTGGACGGGCGTCGTCACCACCATCTCCGGCCCCGCGGCGGCCGCCGGCGAGGGACCCGTCTTCGCGCTCCGCGCCGACATGGACGCGCTCCCCATCCAGGTGCGTGCGTGGTGCGCCTGCGCTTCCGTGATTGATCCCGAGCTCGGAGGTCACACTGCCTCTCAAAATGCATTTGTTTGTCAGGGCTTGTGATCGAATTTTGGGGATTGAAATTTTCAACAAGCCAGGATTGTCAAGAGCACAAACAAAACTGCATCATTGAAATTCCAACTTTTCTTGACAACTATTGAAATTCCAACTTGTTTGCCAATGAAGCACTAGACAACATCACTGTCTAAAACTCTGAGAAGAGACAGAAAAACCACTGGACAACAGAGAACAAACAGACCATGATGCAGCAAGACGTGATAAAACATTTTCCGGAGCTGCATATTACTTGTTATATGTGCATGTAATCCTATCAGGTATTTGGCTAAATGACTTTCCGTTTGCCATGTGCTTCATTGGCAGGAAATGGTAGAATGGGAGTTCAAGAGCAAGGAAGATGGGAAGATGCACCTTGTGGCCATGATGCTCATGTGGCAATGCTTCTCGGAGCTGCTAGGCTGCTCCAGTCCCGCAAGAACGATTTGAAGGTACTCTAGGGCCACTTTCAGGATTCGGCTCGTTTTTATCAGAAAATTTCAGTATCGTTGCAATTCTATACAGTCCAATTGCTTCAGTTACAAAACAATTGCTTCATTAAGAAAACTCAAGCCGACTTTCAATTGATGAGAAGACAGAAGTCCATTCCTGTAGCTGGTTCACATATGGCACCCGTGCTTCCCGTTCAGCATTATTAAAGAAAAATATGACAAATGATGTTTGTGCAACTACATCCTGATGCTTGCAATATAAATTTGTGGACGCGAAGCGTGAGATGAATTTGATTTGCCACAACGAACATGGCCTTGGGAATTCTGGATTAAACTATAGCCATCTTATTTTTGAAGTCCTAAATTCATCATCCAAATGCTGTGATGAATACCGTTTTAACCGATGGTAAATGCCAACTTTGCATCAGGTTTAGTTGTCGTGAAATGAACAGTTTGTCTTTTTAAAAGTTACAGAAATCAACAAACTGTTCCAGTAAATCATGTAAGTCATTACCAGGATTATAAAAATTGGCCTTCTTGATTGTCATCCTCCTCAGGGCACAGTAAAGCTCGTCTTCCAGCCTGCCGAGGAGAGCCACGCCGGCGCGTACCATGTGCTCAAGGAAGGCGTCCTGGACGACGTGCATGCCATCTTCGGCTTGCACGCGGGGACCGTGGAGAGCGCGGAGATTTTTCTGTCTCCACTTCATTCTTTTTAGTAGTAGAGATGAATCATGCAGTTCAAAATTAGTTTGGTTCTTATTTTTCATATACCAAGTTATTCTATTTCCAAGTCACTCAGTAGCACTAGGCTGGACATATACTAGATATTTTCAACACTTACTGGACATACTCACATACCAAAGTGTAAGAGCACTTAACCTTTGCTAAGAGTATCATTAACTGATAATGTCAGAACTTCCTAAGAGTACTTGATTGTATAATGAATTTTCACTATTTATCATTTAGTTTCATCCCTGCGACTATTTATCTAACAAAAGGTAAAAAAAAAAGAATTCTTTTTTTTGTTGTTGAAAACTGAATAGAGCTATGCTTAAATGTTATTTTTTTCGATAGCTTAGGAAGGAGTTCCTTCTTTACTGAAAATGGTGAGTTATAGTGACCTGAATATGATCAAATTTGAGATTAAAAAATACTGCATAATATTATGTGGTCACTCTTAAATGTTCCTTTACCTCATCTTCTATCTGCATTGGCATTATTGTGGACGCTTTCGTCGGTAATGAAGTGTGTTCAATGCAGTACATCAAATGAAGGTAATGAAAAAATTAGTTATAAGTTTACTGAGAGATTCATCTTTTTTTTATCAGAACTCCTGTAATGGGATCATGTTCGCCTCCTCATCTGGTCACTGGCATGATGAACATTTCTATAAGTTAGATTGTGCAGAGGTAATGTGGCAGTTAACTTCTGTGCGTAGGGCCAAATATTGATCTGGACGGGAACCTACTGCAACTAGCACCATGTCATCCGAAGCATAATGCTTATTAAACTGTATTCAAGCAAAGAATATAGCTTCTCATTGCCATATTGTAAGATGTCCTAAATAGCTAAACATCG
Source organism: Cenchrus americanus (assembly GCA_947561735.1). Classification (NCBI taxonomy): domain Eukaryota; kingdom Viridiplantae; phylum Streptophyta; class Magnoliopsida; order Poales; family Poaceae; genus Cenchrus; species Cenchrus americanus. Next base: position 536,176 of record OX387240.1, on the reverse strand, counting down.
ACTTGCAGTCTGCTATTTTTGTGAAAATGTATAATTTTGTCACGTATGCACTGTCCAAAGCAGGATGTAGCAACGTGGAGGTTGTCACTAGCATCATATATACCATTGCTTGTGTTTGGTCCGTTCAAAGTAAAAACTACAAGAAACTGATTCTGACAGTGTCTATTAGTTTTGTATATTCGAATGATTCCTCTCTCACTATAGGTGTACATTATAGTTTTTCATTTTATATGAAGCATATGTGATTTTATTAATTATGATGTAAGCCCGTAGCAACGCACGGGCACGATCCTAGTGTCTTATATTTCAGGACGGATGGAGTAAAAGACTACAATTGCGCTCTTTTATGGGACGAGGGGGTAGTTTTTAGTTTAGGTAATGAAAATGTACCCTCACTAACCTCGTGCATGCATGTATATATGGTAAACTCAGAATTAAATTCATTATGAATCTGCCGCCCGGCCGTCCGGAAAAGGCGTATGGACGTGGGGACTGGCCGGGGCGGCGTGGCTCCGGCGCCGTCCATGTCGACGGCGACCGGAAACAGAGAAGGAAGGAGGAGCAGCCGTGTACGTCGTGCTTGGCTGCTAGGTGGAGCAATGTTAATTCGATTCAGATTTCAGAGGCCACTGACGACGTCTAGGTGAAGGTGTAGCCCCCGGCCCGTCGGCCATTGTCGGCCGGCCGGCCGGTACGGACGACCAGCGCATGCTTTTTTACTCTAGTCTAGTGACCGCTACAATTTACTGACATTTTTTTTGAACGTAGTAAAAAATTTAATAAACATTTGCACTGAAATTTAGAGATCCTATTTGAATTAGCTTTTTTCCCCTAATTACACACTAAATTTGCGACACTCACAAATCACAATGTAGGTACACTCATCCTTATGAAGACATGCGTGCAAATTCTACCCTTAGGAGTAATCTTCGGAAATTGGACCGATAAATCCTCAAGACCATTAGTACACTTGAACAAAGATCACAATACTCCTTTTCATGTTGAGATGTGTTCAGCACGAATTAATGAAGAGCAGAGGTGTCAAATGCACCTTTTAATGGTTTCTAGTTCACTCTCGTCAGTAACTTATTGCATCTACAGTTTGGGAGTGTATCATGTGCAAACCAGTTCACCAGTGCAAACTATGCAAACTCCAATGAGAGGCGTAGGATCTGGATTTGATGGTTGGGAAGAGAGGTGGGGACTTTTTATGAAGACCCGCCCACGAGCCGCCCCCTACCGGTCTAAGCACTTTTTGCAAAAGACCCCCGACCCCTAATCCCCTGTGGCGGACCTTGTCTCTCCCTCACGCGTAAACAGCCGCGACCCGCGAGGCACAAGTCGTTTTTCCGCCCACAATCCGCCGCCCCGTCCCAACGTCGTGCCCCCTCCTCCCACCGCCGGCAGCGATGCGAGAGCACGCAGGTGCGTGCCACCTCCCACACCCGCAGGAACGACATGACGTGGTGTGGAATCAAGTCCGGCGGCGTGCTGAGGCGGTCCACCGCAGCAGCGGCGGAGGTGATTAACAAATTGTGTCGATCCCTTAACAAACTGATCGATCTCATCGATCGATCTGTTCGATCTTAGTTCGTTGATTAATTTTGCTGTTGTCAACAGAGAACAGACTACTCAATTTGTTTGTGGCGTTAACTACTGCTTGTGATTAAATTGCAGCAAGATGTACCCTGACATTGAGGAGAAGAGAACCGCCGGCGCCCACGCCACCGCCCTCCTCGGCGTGGCCCCGGACTAGTCCCCGACGGAGCATAGCCCCGGCTTCTTCGCGGGCGTTGTCGAGCATCTGGCTTGCACTGCACACGGACAGCTTCCTTGCGTCAAAGTTCGAGACGATGGATTGCGGGCGCGGCTGGAGGAGCCACCGGCGGCAGTGGGAGGAGGGAGCCGCGTCGCTGGGACTCGCGACCCATCTCCTCTGTTCCTAGCGCCGCCGCCCCTCGCAGCTCGACCACCCCGTCCCAGCGCTACTGTCTCCTTCTCCCACCGCCACCGGGCCCTTTCCAGCGCCGCAATTTCTTCAGAATGTCACGTCGACTGGATCGAGGGTCGGGGTCGAGGGACGAGGGTCGTAAGTGTCTGAGAACATGGGTCGAAGGGAGTAGTTTGGAACGATTGACTCCAATCAATCTGGGTCGATAAACCCGGGTCGACGAACTATGAGTATGTTACAGAAGTTCTATTCAACCTAGTATATAGAAAAAATATCAAGAAAAATTTGATCTGGGCTGCGTATGATGGATCACCAAGCCCATTATTCCTCGTATCATAAGTCCATTATCTTAACAATGGCACTCCTTTTCATCTTCCCTCCCCTGTTGCTCAATACAACCTAATTGATCCACGTTGTGACCCTACTGTTGTGGATCGATGACCCATGCGTGAATGGGACGATGACCTCGGTTGACCCCGACCCATGATTTGGTATAGTGAACCCTGGTCGAGGAACGCGGCAGCAACCCCGAATTATGTGACTATGAGTTGATGTTCCTAGGCGGGTACACCGTGGCGCGACGAAGCAATAGATGGCCGGCGGGCGGCTGCGTGGCAGGGACCTTGCCGTGCGGCATCCGGATGGGTACATTCAGGTCAAGGACTGGGCCAAATGCAAGGACATGCCATGGGAGACCTTGATTTTACTATGATAGAGAGTTTGTGTCCTGTTCTTGTTGAGACTGCTCAGTTCGATTTTACTTTGATGCAGCGGGCCTGGGAGGCGGAGGACTCCAAGGCGCTGGCGTCCACGTCCTTGGTGACGGCGGCACTGAGAATAGGGTTGTCGTCATTGGGAACGGGGTCGCCGGCGATGGACTCCATGACGGGGCAACGGCGTTGGGAGCGGGGTCGCCGGCGGTGGACTCCATGGAGGGGCAACAACGCTGGGAATGGGGTCTCCAGTGGCGGAATCCATGGCGGCGGCGCCAGACTCCATGGCGGGGGGGGGGGGGGGCGGCGGGAACGGAAGCGACGGGTCGGGGGTCCTGGACTCCTGGCCACTGGATTAGGGGTAGGGGTATTTTTGCAAAACAAGACGAGTTTGAGGGTGCGGCGGGCGGTTCTTCGTAAAAGTCCCCACCTCTCTTCCCAACCATCAGATCCAGATCCTACGCCCCTCATTGGAGTTTGCATAGTTTGCACAAGGTGGGCTGTTTTCCACCTGATACACGCTCCTCAAGTTTAGTGGGATCTTTAGGGAGGTTGTTTGGCAATTTAGGACTAAGAGCTTCTAAAATTTAGTTGCTAAAGTTTAGGAGGCTAACCAAACAAGCTCTAATAACTACGAAGTGGCAATGCATGCATGCCTACGAAGCATGCGAAGCATGTGGCGTGTGTGTGCAGTGCAGTGCACCTGAGATTCGATCGATCGATATGAATGAATGCATGATGGCGCCGCCGGCTGATCGCTCATCAATTCATCGTTTCATTGAGAGTACAAAAGCATATGTTAGGCCGCTGTCCCCCCTGATCTCCACTCTCCCTCAGTGCATGCCGCACCATCCTTGTTTTTATTATTTATTTATATTATTCCGCTCCATCCATCGCATCATGCATTTTCTTAAGGTTAACCATAACGTACCCCCCCTCTCTCTCAAGATTCTCAAAATATAGTTACGTACGTGTTTAGCATTTTCCAAAAGTCAAATCTTCTCGACTCTGACCGACAATGTATCTAAAAGTAACTTATTTCAAATAGACACAGTTGCATATTATGATAGTTGGTTTCGTGATAAATCTTTTAACATTGTTTTTATGCTAATATTTTTTTCAATGATTAATTCCCTCTATTTACGGTCAAATTTGAAAATATTTGATTCTGGAAAAGTCTAATCGTAACTATATTTCGGGACGGAGGGAGCAGTAAGTATAAGATCGCGGCAAAATCAGTGAACAACTTTAGTTTATATATACATGCTGTCTGATAAAAGTGATCTCCAACATGCAGCTAGCATATACCGCGTACACGGATCAATCAATTGATTAGTTCGCGACGTTCCTTTCCTTGGTGAACTGGATTATATATATGATGAGATCGATCACACACACACACACCCACATATATATATATATATACATACTACGTAACCGCACGACGTGCGCCGGTAGTAAGCAAGAGCTAGCTAGCTAGCACCAATGCAAGCGGATTATTCAACGCCAGCACACCTAATTTCCAGCACTACTCACCAGCCAGATACGTCAGATTCTCCGAGACATGCCATGCAATGCATCACCACGCATTACGTGTGCGTACGGCACCACCATTTGCAAAAGCACCTCCCACTGGGACTGGGGCGCCGCCTCAACAGTAAAATCAGAATGCTGGCTTATTATATTATTATTATTATTCCAAAGTAGTACTTACCCAATAATCTCCATGACGGCCAGCCAACCAACCAAGCAACTAGTTGAAGGCGCGAGTGGTGGTGAAAGCATTGCTCACCCTCTGCTGGGTCTGGGACTGGGAGGCTCACAAATCCCAGAAGCACACAGACGGATCCAAAGCCCCGTACGTCGCGAACGACCTTCAAAGACAGACAGACAGACAGTACCGATCCACACGCAAAAGCATTCGACGAGCTTGTTAGAAGCACCAATCGAACTTCCATTCCAAACTCTAATGATGAACCATACTTTTTACCTATCTCAGCCAGCAAATCCTAGAATATACGTACAGAACAAGGGGCAAGGCAAGGCCGAATGTTCAGATAACGATCTATAAACATGCATGCATGCATGCATACACCCAACCTGCCACTCATCAATAACAAATCACTAATGGCCAAGTGTGCTTTCGTGTACTGATGATGATGATGCGCAGATACAGATGGTTTCGTGAACCCAACGTTTGGTTTCCGGCGGCGGTACTGCTTCAGGCTTCTCTGCTTCAGGCAAACACATGATCTCGTGTGGGCACGGCCTCGCGAAGAATTTGGGGACCTTGTCCCCAGGCATAATAACAGGCAAACCACACTCCTTCCCCACTTTCTCCAGCTGCAAGCAAGAAGTTATTAGCTTGAGCACACAAGCTAATTAAGGCATGATCTTCCAGGTTCACAATCGCAGCAGGATGTTACCATACCTTGTGGTCAGGAGTTTCCTTGCTCGGTGGTGATGACGAGATGGAGATCGCCGTATGCCCGCCCTCTTGGAACATATCAGGTTGCCGAGACCGGAGGAGGGAGCGGAGCTTGTCCCAGTGGTAGCAACACGAGAACATGCCACTGAGGGAGAAGATGACGAGGAGCAACAGCGCAGTCCCCAGGGGAAACCCCAGCGTCGGCCTAGAGGATCCATGCTCAATCGGCACTGTCATGGATGGAGCGGGCGTCAGATCTTGTAGCCTGTTCATTTGCACAAACTCTGCCTATTACTATCTGGCTAAGAGCCCAGAGTTGCAAGGTGAGGAGACTGGGTATATATACACACACACACTTAGAAGGTACCTTGAGGAGCTGCACTTGCACGTACAGAGGATGATACTGACTTGCACGGTCAGGTAGGCACAACCATCCGTGGTACTAGCAACTGGCCAGTGCCGTGGTCCACATGCATGATGCATCACGCATCTGCTGGTAGTAGTGCTTGCTTGACGCTGATCTCAGTGCCTGTCTTTTCCAAGAAAAAGAAGTTGTCAAATCATATGAAACACAACACACTTTTGGAGGGTGGGAAGAAAGGTACCCCAAGGAGGTGACGTATTCGCTCTTCTGGATAGAATTTCAGGTATGTCCCCAGGAATGTATTTATTAGGTACCAAGAACATAATCCATACCAATGCATCAAAGAGCTTTAGCTTAAGAATGGAAAAGGATAGCAAGTTCAGGTTGACAAAGTGCCAGGTTATATAAGGTGAAACTTACTGAGCTCAGAGGGAGGTCTCATCAATAGGTATCATCTTCCTGAAAGGCACTACAGATTTTAAATGAATGCATGGACCCAAAAAGGTTTGATATCCAGATCCAGTTATACGAGTTAGCAATACTACAGAAGATCTACTGTGCAAAAAGGTGCAGGACAGAAGACATGAGCATGAAGCACTTTCTCTAGTGTGCATCATCATTATACTTTTGAAAATTATATGCTTTTCCACAGATAAAGGGCCAACAAATTGAGTATCCTTGACGCTAACCACCCATGTGTACGGATGACACGCATGCAAAGTTATCAAGAAATTATATCTTCTAAATTTGACAAGCAACAAATGTGCCAGCTAGCTGTTACCTTGCTAAGCCTAGAAGCTAGGCCCAAAGAAGGCAAATCAAAGAGTTCGACAATTTTAAAACTCTAAGCAGAGCATGCAGTGCAAAAGAAAAGTAATAAAAGATAAATGCATACGTAACTACAAACCATTTCCGGCCAAAATGAGAACACCAAGATGTTTCGTTTTCAGAAGCATAGTAATAAGCTTTTCAGCTATGCTCAACTGTTGACGAAATGTGAGCAAATATGATACAACTGTTTCCCACTTAGAGGCTCCCGCCGGTTGCATAAATAACAACAGATATAAGCCCTTTATTAACATACCATCTCCTGCCGGTTGCTGGTTGAACTTAGGGGGTGTTTGGGACTGCTCTGCTCCCGTTTTTCCAGCTCCGCTCCAGCTTCACGGTGCCAAACACTTCTAGCTCCACGAACTCCGCTCCAAGAAAAACGTGAAGCTGGAGGCCAACTCCACGTTTTTCTTGGAGTACCTCAAGGGGTACTCCACCAACTCCACGTTTTTTATGGAGTAGCATCTGCTCCACGAACTCCACGGTGGAGCTGCTCCATGGTGGAGTTCGTGGAGCGGAGCTGGAAAAACGGGAGCTGAGCAGTCCCAAACACCCCCTTACATGCATGGCAGAGCCTCAGTGAGCTCCCCCTTTTTTTTAGGGCCCTCAGTGAGCTCCCTTGAACACATGCTCTTTAATGGTTCATGGCCTATATGGCATCAGCAAGGTTCCATTGTTCATATACTTGAAGCAGATTTTCAATGTAGAAAATGTATAGATGGAAATGAGCAAATTTAGTGATCAGAACAAGCAGTATAAAGGACCACAAATTATAAGCATAGAATGGTGTTAAGTGACAAAAAGAAGTGCTGTGTATCATTGTCATGGCACGTGTATCATGGAAGATTTCAGTCCAATTTGTGAAAGCAAAAATACAAGAAATTTATGTGGTGAAGATAAATGTCAGCACTGTCCGGTTTTCCACCGCAGAAGGCAAACAAGATCTGTTGGAGAAATTAGGTGTGATAGAATTACGTACACATCAGCCAATAAGCTACCTGAAATGGGGCCTAGCACCACTAACAATAGTGGTCCACACTAGCCCATCTCTAGCTACACCAAAGATAGTTGAGAAGGACCTCTCGTGTAGGATGTTAGGTAGGGGTCCTTCCAGGTAACTACAGAAACCACATGAGTCGTATCACTCACTACAAATCAAGGTTAAGGGCAATAGTTACTGACACACAACAGTTAGCTTGTCAAATAATGACAAATTAATATACCACCCCAAGTAGTGCATCACCTATATTAACTTCATCAAAGTATTATTTCAGAAGAATTGCAATACCCGATGTTGCCACTCGTAAGCATGTCTTAAGTCGTAACTGAAGCTACCCAAACAGTTCTTACCGCTATTTTTATCAATGAATAAAGACATTTCTTATTTATATCTGGATTATCTCATTTAATTCTAATCCTTAACAATTAAAATAATTTTTTAGCGCAGGTTTACCCAGATCAACAGACTCATCCCAAACTTCCAAACTATAAATTAAAATATAGTATATGATAGTAAATGCAACAGGTTGATTGTCCCAAACATGAAGATATTAACAGATGGTACCGTAAAATAATTAATACTATAATGTGCCAGCAGATAAGCATTTTCAGAATCATACTTTGGTATTAGCATGAAGCAAGACTGCAAGATATACTGAATAGTATAAGAACTGTTTTTTTAAAGCATTTTTTTATTCAAGTGCTTGAGAAATAGTCAGCAGCCTTGGATCAACATTTAATTACTAGTACAGGTTGAGGTGGTCTGAGTTGATCCAAGAGCTGTTTAAACCACTCGACAATAGCCGCATACGGAAAAATATATTGCTATTTCCACACCACGTATACCAGCAAACTGATCTAATGTAAGTGCAATATGAGAGCTTACTCTGTGATAGTGCATCTGAAAACACTAGATGAGATGGGTGAAGATAACCAGAAAGATACTAAGGATCTTGCTTAATGCGCCAACTTTGACTAACTATGTTTATTTCATTTTTATAATAGGGCATGGTTTCAGTAAGGATGTGTGGAAGTTAGCATTATATGCATTATCAAATAAAGGCAGTCGAAGTTCCATTAGCTAAAGGGAGTTCCCCAGCTCATAGAAACTGACCTGATAGAATATTATTTTTAAACTTCAGAACAGGAAACCAATAAATTCAGTGGGCAAATGTGATATTAACCTAGCACCTTTCTATCTGCCAACTGAATAGAGCAGCAAAGAGTAAAGAATATGTCAACAGATAATCATGTGGAAAAGGGTGCTTGTAGAAACCTTCATGGATTTTTCCAGCAGTTGATTGTATTCAGTAAAATCAGTGTTGACTGATTCTAATGAAAATTGTGGAAACCAACACATACATAAATTTAGAGCTAAGTGATTGGCTGTATGAATGAAGTTTTAGTCTCTTTGAAATGTTATGAGTAACAAATGCAGGGGGCACTAATCTCAGGTCTTGGAACAAGAGCAAGGAATTCAGATTGATATGGGGCCTCAGAAATGTCGTGGTTGATGGTATGCATACACCTGCTTCACTCCACCGCCAGAAGAAAAGTTCATGTTTCTGCAGGATTTACGATCAGTTAAGTTTTACAGTCACACCAAACACTACATGGCATCTTTCAGTAAGATGTGGAGTTAGGACCCTAGGCAGGTCAGATGATTTTCAAACCTAAATGCTATAATTAATAAGCGAACAAATACAAAATGAAAGAAAGTAGGCTTTTTTTTTCATTTACCTTTCACAGATGACCATTGCATCTGAATAAACTTTGATGTGAACTAGTGTCCAGTTATGACACTTCTCAAATGTGTCCCTGATTTTTCATAAAAGATCACTGCAAGCAAAGCAGCTAAAACCACAGCTTGGCTGGCATCAACCAACCATCAGGGGTGAAAAAAATATCAGGACATTGCATTAGCAACTTGACTTTTGATGAATCATCCAACTGCTACCAGGAAGTCTCGGTACACCTCGCTGCTCCATCTCCCTTCTCACTCGCTCTGCGTCCTCATGCATGCCACGGCCTGAATAAATGTTTGCGAGCGAAACAAAATTCCCTGCATTCTCTGGTTCGATCTCAAACAATGCTCCCCCCGCAACCTCTGCCAACCCCACCTCCCCGTATTTCCTGCAAGCAGCAAGAAGAGCTCCCCAAGCTTTTGCTGTAACCTTTACCGGCATTGTCCGTATGAGCTCATAAGCTTGATGCAGTTGTCCAGCCCGGCCCAAGACATCAACCAAGCACGAATAGTGTTCTCCGCATGCCTCCACTCCATAACTCTTGGTCAAGACATCAAAATACTGCAACGCATCATCTGCATGACCAGAATGGGCGCAGGCGGCCAACAAACTAAGGAACATGATGCTGTCCGGACGAACGTCATCTTGGTCCTTCATGTGTCTGAAAAGCGACATTGCAACATCCGAACGGCCATGGAAAGCATAAGCTGAAACAAGAGAGCTCCAGACAACAACATCACGATCCTGAACCTGATTGAAAACCCTCTGTGCGCAGGCTAGTGAACCGCAGCGCCCATACGCTTCGATGAGGGAGCTGCCAACGTGGGATCTCGTAGACATGCCGTGCCGCACCGCGAAGCCGTGCACCTCCTTGATTGACGTCAGTGCTCCCATCACGGTGCACGCGGGGACGAGCGCCAGCAGGGTGATGAAGCTCGGCTCGACGCCCACCCTTCGCATATGTCGGTAGACCTCGATGGCTCGGGTTGGATGTTCCCCGGACTCGGCAACCGCGGCGATCACAGTGTTGAAGCAGGAGGCGGTCGGGGAGACGTCCATGGCGTCGAGCGCGCTCGCCGCGGCGGCGAGATCGCCCGCGCGTACGTGGACGGAAATCATGGCGCTCCAGACGATGGCGTTGCGAGTGGGCAATTCGTCGAACAGGCGGCGGGCGAGCTCGCGGGAGGCGCCGGCGCCGTACGACGCGATGAGGGCGGAGGCAAGGAAGGGGCTGCGGAGGAGGCCGCACTTGGCGGCGAAAGCGTGGAAGAAGGCGGCGGCGCGGGGGGCACGAAGCGCGGTGGCGGACTTGATAGCGAGCGGGAAGGCGTGGGCGAAAGAGGGGTCGGTGGGCGGCGGGAGGTCGGGGGCGGAGAGCATGCGGGAGAAGAGCGAGAGCGCGTCGCGGTGGCGGGCGGCGTTCACGTGGCTGGTCAGCAGCTTCGTCAGCGAAGCCAGGCGGCGGTGGCGGGAGGACATCGCTTTTGTGTTGAGCTCGCCGTGAAGACGACGGCGGTGGCTGCCGCCTGTTGGGTCGTAGGCTCGTAGCCTGCAAATGCCAGGCAATCTGTTTCTGTTCGCCCTAGACTAGAGTAACTTTGTTTTCAAAAAACAAATTCAAATCCAGTATTTCTTATAGATCGTTTTCTCTAGAAGCTGCGCAGGAATTCAATTTTAAACTACAGGTTTCATATCATGCGAGCGCGCTGTAGGTTTGAGCATCAACACGGATTTTAATTTAAATGGAAAAGTCTTGACTTGGCCATAACACAAAGTTGAAACAACAAGAATGTTAAGGAGCCATTTCTTGCAACATTCTGCAATTACAACGCTCCACACAGTTCTCGCTGCCAAAGTAGCAAACTCAACTCTGTTTGAAAGAGTTTGATAGACTAGACTACACAGACAGATTGATTACCAGCCTACCATACCAGGTCAGATGTTAACCACTGCAAGGAACAAGTTTCAGAAACATGAGGTGGCTTGTCTGGCAATCAATAGATCATTTCGGTCGGCCTTTGCCAAAGAGGTGAGCAACTTGGCTGCCTCAGATACTACCAATCTCTTGTTATGCACAATAACCCTCATCTAGCCTGTATAAATACACAAGAACGTCGGCTTCTACAATCACGCAATTTGAGCTGATAAACAAACTGCCGCCTCTCGCACATGTCTACAATCACGCAATTTGAGCTGATAAACAAACTGCCGCCTCTCGCACATGTCGCAGCCTCAGGGCATCATTGGACCTGGGGATCTGGACCCATACCACCAAACCTAGCACCTGCGCCAACCCCAGCATTGGGCACCCGTGCCACCACAACATTGTCATCAGCAAACAGCGCCTTGATGAATGACGGAGTCTTCAGGGGCCGGCGGCCAGTCATCCGTGGGTATACATCTTCCAGAAAGTAGTACACATGTCCAGCAATCATACCCTGCAAAGAAATGTGACATCAGTTGACAGATCACCCATTCCAATAATAGAGGATGATGATGATGACACACACACATTATACAGGCAAAATTCCATGATTCGGAACGGTGCAACAACTTAAATCCTAAGAGGTAAACCTAGTGAGAGGAGTTGTAGCTCCACTTTCCTAACAACAATACAAGATCGTGTGCCACCTTGATTCAGTTTTATGATCCCAACCTCTGCAGAAAAAATGGACAAACTGTACTGCACAGACCTTTTTTTTAACAAGCTGAACAAGCTTCAATAATATCTACTGACAATATGAGTTGTGCAGCACAAAAGCAGAAGTGATACAGACTCCAGACATCTAGTTGCAACTCAAAAGCTTCAGAAGTAAAATATATAATGTAACACAGATAAATAGCTATCAAGCATCAGCTACATCTATGTAGTCAGGTGGTGGGTGACGGAATATGAGGGAAGTGAGATTATTCCAATATACATGCACATAAAATATAGATTCATCAAGAAAAGATTTTCCGTATAAGATTTGACGATCAAATTTCATCATTACAATAGATTTGTCTGAACCAGAAGAAACATACCAAGAGATCCACCCATGTGCTGCTCCCAACAAGGATAGAGAACCCCAAAAGGACCTGTGACTCAAGAGAAAACAATTAAGACAATGGCCATACACAAATTAATAATGCTCCCTCAATTTCACTGGTCCTATCCTGAAACTTTACATTTCACCTTACTGTACATTTCTAAGTGAAATGGCCCCATTTTCTTATAATGATTTCAAATATGTATTTACTCCAACAAATTACATAAGAGGTAACGGTATTCATCTATCTCACACCTCAGGCACCTCTAGAACAAATAAATAACAGTGAAGGAAAGACACTTCTTTCTACAGGAACAAATTGTGAAGGGAAACTAGTATTTCATGGTGCGAGATAAAACATTCCAATAAATACAAAAAGCTTGAACTCCTGCAAGCATATACTTCGATAATTGGATCCCCAAAAAAAGCCAGGAATCACTAAATGTGGGAATTGAGACATGTGGCCCTTCCAAACCAGGTAGTGGATATTCATAAAGAAATTGCGGTATGTACAGTATTCCCCCTATCTATGTGCAACCAAAATAAATACATTATTTCACATCTTGTCATGTGACATTCAGGCATAAAACAATGATCTCATAGTATATGGTTACATAAAATAATTTAAGATGAGCATCAGATGGGCTGATGCAATGGTGTGGCATTTATGAAATGGTGTAGGAGAACGCTTACCCAAGGTAAGTAAGCAGCAGTAAAGGTGAACAAGCCCAGAAAGCTCATGTGGATGAAGGGATTGTGCTTGCTCCAGACATAAACCTGCAATCACATGTCAAAAGCCAAAGAGTTATTACTAAAGTTCTGCATCAGACACCCCAAGAGAGAAGATTTTTAATGTAAGATTTTGCTCAATTGTGTCCTAGCTATTGAATTGAGAACTATTTATTCAAAATTATAAACACTGCTAGTGCCGTACCATCATGAATGTCAATGAATTGCTCAAGAACAGAATTCTGGCAAATGTCTCAGAAACATAAGGTATCGTCCCTCCGATTAGAACAATGCCAGTTAAGACAGTAGCACCAAACAAGAGCATGTAGAAAAAGTCGGCAGTTCTCCCTCTAAATGAGTTTTCCTCGAGAAGTTTGCAGTATCGCGCGAGAAAAAACATATGGAACAGAAAATCCAAATCTGCATAAAAGAGTAAAATTTAATTGTAAAATCGAAGCACTTGAAATATGCAAACAAAATGTTGCAATGCTAGTATAACAGTAATTAAAATTTACAAGTTTGGAAAAAGTGCAGCAAGCCAAGAATATATAACCATTCTGTGCTATTAAATGAAGATATACACAAGGTAGCATTATATCCAGAGGCATTGGTTCTCGATGGTTGAATATTCAGATGCAAACCAATGGTTCTTTCTAGACCCTCAATTCACTTCACGATCTCTTTGTGGTAATAGCTGAATAAGTGGTTATAGGTAACCATTGTCACCATTGTTTCCATCGTAGCAACTTTTTAGCTGACCTTGAATGGGTGAAAAAGCTCTACAACATCATGAATTTGATTTGAAATACAGCACACGATCATAAATAGAATCTGTACATTGTGCACTAAAATGCTTCTTCATGAGGCATGGCACTTAGAGCAGCGTGTGTCACGCCACGCAATCAAGACAGATGGCACTGAATCCAGTTCACATTGAAAGTGCTCCACGGACTAGGAAAAGTGGCTCTTCCAACGCACTATGAAGCCTAGAGGTTGAGGCTAGAAACCTAATAATTATTTTGCTGGTGGCTAACGGGATAAGACGAACGAAACAGGTTGATTTTCTTTCCAGTCAAAATTGTCGTTATCCACACGCACGCTCCGACAAACATAAACTGATGGCATGCTGTAAAGCACACGGTACTTCCTCATTGGGTTGGGTGTGAGCAATGTTTCCATTCTAAGATATCCACTGTGCCACATGGCATCACTTGACGAACAACACCCTTAGGAACCTATGTAATAAGCTTCTGCTATGGCGGCCACGTACAGTGCACCTGCTTTGACCGAATAACTGCCAACCCGTACAACCGGTCTGGTAAATATCGGTTACTGATATTCACATCCATGCACGTAATAGCTAATGAAGTTGAAAACAAGTATCCCCCACGACGTGCACATTATCCAACATACAAATCCAGATATGGCATCACACTTGCACTTGCAGGGGCTAGGGTAAAAGGTAGGGATAAGGAGCACACACCCATCTTGCGGAAGTAGAGGAAGTTGGTGACGAGGCGCCAGATCTCGTACTGCTGCACGACGAGCTTGGGGTTGAGGTACAGGTGATACGGCGAAATGATCTGCGGGGAGAGAGGGGCCAACAAAAAAAAAGGTCGTATGAGCGGGGATTGCACACAAATCAAGCGATTAGTTAGAGATCGTATGTGAAACAGAGCAGGAGGAGGAATCTCCTAGTCGTGGGAGAGGGAGAGGGAGAGGGAGAGGGGACGGTACGTCGAGGGTGCAGCCGACGGTGGTGACGACGGCGGCGGTGAGGTAGGAGCGGGTGATGATGGGCATCTGCCGGTACCACTCCTCCACCGCCTGCGCCATCTCCGGCGAAACCCTAGCTCCTCCCCCCCTCCCCTCCCACTAGCAAACCCTAGTCGGGCCCAATCGGTGATCGAATCGGAGAGCGGTCGGAGCGCGAGCAGAGGGAGGCAGGCGCGGGGAGGAAGGGGGTGGATTGGATGGATGGAGACGGGGGGTGGGGGGTCGGTCCTTTCCCGGACGGAGAAGGCGACGTGGTCTTGATCCTTTCCCAGTCACTGACCTGTGGGCGCAACCTGCCAGCCTGGCAGCTGCGTCGGCGGTAGTGACGTTTGTCTCCCAATGGAAGCGCGCCACGTCAGACGCACACGTCGGATCGCGAAGCGAGAACGCGAACCCAAGCAACGCCACGGCCTTCTAAGAGCAAGTATAGTAACCGGCTGAGAGCGGGCTGTATCTTACGTGGAAGAGAGAGAGGAGTAGAGAGAGAACGAAGCCGGCGTTTCCTGGTGCGCCTGCTTGAAGCCGGCGAAGACGTTCTCCCTTGTCTTCCATTGGCTGCATGTCCATCTGCACCCCAGGAAGCAATAAATACTAGGGGTATGTACTGCCACTGCGCGGTGATATGGCATTCTTACAGCCGACGAGCGGGCTGTATTATTAGCCATGCTCTAACAAATAAACACATGTAGTAGATGTTATCTGAGGAAAAAAACATGAAAACAAATTAACAAGAGGATGAAAAAAAACTAGTGTGTCATACGTAACACAGGCAGGATGTAATCTAGATGATAAAATGGTTTTGAAACAGACGAACAATAGCGAGTCGCGTCGTTTTCTTTTTCTATCATGTTGTCTCCATTAACTTGTTCTTGTCTTTTCTTTCCTTGAAAAAACACATGACATCAAAATCCTATGATTTTCCTTCAAAATAATCAGTGTCTAGACTAATAGGTTACAAAATACATTTAATTTGCGATATTGACGTCTCCCTTCCCCGAGAGTAATTTCCTATCTCACCATTCCCGGCAACCATACTGTATTTTAGTTTCATATCTTACACGTCTTGTCATACGTCTTGTCATGTTTAGATAGGTACAGTTAAGATGAAAGATTTGATTTACTCCCTCTGGTTCCATATTAGAAGTTGTTTAGGACAGCGACACGGTCACCAAAGTACAACTTCGACATCACTTTTCTATAAAAATCTCTATTGGAAAGTTATTATATATATATATATATGCATATTCTTATGAAAGTAATTTTCAAGACAAATCTATTTATATGATTTTCACATTGTTAAATTCAACAAATTAAAAGTTATTCATGATTTACATTCCCAATGTTTGACTCAAAATTTGATCAAAACGACTTCTAAAAGGGAACTGGAGCGTCCCATTAATATTCGGATACTAATTATTTATGAGTATTAAATGTACATTGATAATAAAATCTATTCCATCATAACTCTCGACTCGATTCGTAGAGTTTCTTTCGTTGAAGACTCGATTCCACAATAAAATCTAAAAAAATCCTTGAAGACATGAACACCTTGAAATGTGAAAGCAAAGGCTCTTTCTTTTTTTTTCCCGTTCCTTTTCCCCCCATTCCTCCTCCTCCATCTGTTTCGCGAAGCGCCGGCGCGGCTCCGAGAAATTTTGAACCCCCCCCTCTCCCTCTGCCGCGCACCACCACCGTTTCTCCGCTCGCGGCGGCGGCGGCGGCGGGCGCGCCATGGCCGGGAAGAAGGCCACCCCAGTTAAGACCGCCCCTCCCTCCACCCAGCGCAGCCCCAGCGGTACCCCCGGCTCCAAGGGCCGGCCAAAGCAAGCTTCGGAGGAGGAGGCCTCAGCCGCCAGCGCCAAGGCGCGGTCGGCGCCGAAAGGTCGCAAGATCATCACCAAGGAGAAGCCGGCGGCCGCCAAGAAGAAGCGCGACAAGCCGGAGCCCCAAAACGGCGGCAAGCGTAAGAAGCAGCAGGCGTCCGCTGACGACGCGGCGACGCCTGCGAAGA
The DNA here is from genome assembly GCA_947561735.1 of Cenchrus americanus. Classification (NCBI taxonomy): domain Eukaryota; kingdom Viridiplantae; phylum Streptophyta; class Magnoliopsida; order Poales; family Poaceae; genus Cenchrus; species Cenchrus americanus. The sequence continues at coordinate 519,600 of OX387240.1, read as the reverse complement.
AGAGGAAGAAGGGCGACGGCCCGGAGCCCAAACCCCAGAAGGAACCCAAGCCCGCGAAGAAGCAGCGGGCATCCGGCAAGCCGGAGAAGCCCGCGACGCCCTCGAAGAAGAAGCAGCGGCCATCCGGCAAGCCCGCGACGCCCTCTAAGAAGCAGCAGTCACCCGGCAAGCCGGAGAAGCAGCCCGTGACGCCCTCTAAGAAGCAGCAGTCACCCGGCAAGCCGGAGAAGCCCGGGACGCCCGCGAAGAAGAAGCAGTCACCCGGCAAGCCGGAGAAGCCCACGCCGAAGAAGCAGCAGTCACCCGGCAAAGCGCGGAAGTCCGCAACTTCGCCCTCGAAGAAGCGCGGGAAGCCCACGCCGACGAAGAGAAAGCGCGGCGACGCTGAGCCCCAAAAGGAGCCCAGGAGCCCGAAGAGGGCGTCCGGCGATGGGGATGCGCCCACATCTACGCCCGTGAAGAAGAAGAGGAAGGACCAGAAGGCGGCTGCGGCCGACATGGCTTCGTGCAGCTTCCCGATGGCGCGGGTGCGGCAGCTGATGCGAGCCGAGGACGTCACCATCCGCGCAGCCAACGACGCTGTCTTCCTCATCAACAAGGCATCGGTATGGCTATGGCCCCCTCTTCCGCATTTCCTAGTTTCCACTCCAAATGCGATGGTTTATGCTACTCCGATTGCAATTAGGTAACGGATGATTAAAGCATCATATCAGTCTATTCGATCGCAATGCTTGAGGAATGAAGAATTAGGTCTATACTGTGGTGATGCTATTGGCGCCTAGAAGGCGTTCGATGAATTAGCTTTGTCAGTTGTAACATAACGAACATGTTCTCACCTGAACCCAATCTGCCCAATTTGTGTTTCTGCACTGTGAATGGGTACACCTTTACCTTATATGGAAACAAGGTGCCTTCAAACTTGCCAGTGGATTTATGAAACCTTTCCTCTTAACTGTTTTGCAGGGACTTCTATGAAACATGGTGTTATACTGTTGTCTATCAAATTCTCGTGTACTGATTCATTTCGTGTTACTGAGTTGTGGGATTTCATTAATTGTATTATGGGTCAGAATGTCGGATTATATTAGCCTAGTAATTTATGCCTTCCAAGTGTATTTACGGAGCTATGATGTCACCCAGAGAGAATGTTTGTTGCCTTGTGTGGGTTTCCAGATTTGTTGTTGTCCCTTTTCTACATTTGCTTCAAGCATTACATTGGTTAGTGGTCTTCATGATAACATTCCATTGTTAGCTGATTTGATTCTCCACACACGTCCACTATCTGGCTTGTTGACCATATTTCCTTTCGCAAGGCATAGATTGGCGGGAAAACTCCTACCCTTGTTTCTTGTGGGTTTCATCTCTAGCCTACCCCAACTTGCTTGGGACAAAAGGCTAAGTTGTTGTTGGTTTAAGTTCCATTATGTCGATAATTTTACATTTACAAGATGTAACTAGACACGACTCGTCTTCTAGCAGTTAAGATATTGGAGGAGTAAAACATCATACCATTCTATGTGATTGCAATGGCTTAGGAGTGATAATTTGATTCCACATCCTTAATGCCCCCATCAAACTTGATAGCTCGTGGAATTATGAAAACCTTTCCTTGCGTGTATTCACTGAAGCATTGGTGTTGTATCATATCACACTGAAAGCGAACGGATCTAGCTGAGTTGATTAGATGGCCTCAATAGAACTCCTCAGGCCATGAGTTCAACTCCCCATGGGAGCGAATTTGAGGTCGCAGTTGTGATTCAATTGGATCCTCCTACCTGGGGGGTGTTTGGGTAGAGTTTTGGTGTTTTTCTTGGTCTGCATGCCCCCCCTCCCAAATCCCCAATCATTTTTTTGCGCTGTAGGTTTATGTCTTACTGAGTTGTGGGGTTTCACTAATCAGATTATATTAGTTTAGTAATTGTTACCTGCCAGGTGTACTTAAGTAACTAATGATGTTACTTAAAATGTTGTTGGCCTCGTATGGAGGTTCCATATTTGTTATCTGTCACTTTTGACATATGTTTATTTGTTTGAACTGTTATGAAGTAGTCTGTAGTCTCCATGGTAATAAGCGATCTTTAGCTGTCTGCGTTCTCCAAAGAATACACAGTACTATCTAGGCTTGATTCTGCTGATATTTGTTGACCCCATTTTGTTTCACAATTCATAAACTAGGCAGAAAACTCTGATTTAGTTATTGGAGAAATTGGTTTTAATTTCCATTTTGTTGATGATTTGCATTGACAAGGTGTAGCTAGACGTGATTATGGAGAGATTGACGGAGAGTACCTTCACATAGATTCTGACAAAGAGTTAGCTTCTTCATTATTGTTTGGGGAAAAACAATGTTGACTGGTTGTACTACTATTGCAACTTGCAGAATGCATTTCTGTATCATTCATAAAATTAGAAATACCTGCTGATATTTGGTGCTTGCAATGTTTCTGCAATTTCAATTGATATTGTAGTTCCTGTAACTGCAGGAGTTATTCTTGGGGAAGTTTGCTGAGGACGCCTATCGCAATGCCCTGAAGGATCGTAAGAAGTCAATTATTTACGATAATCTTTGTAAGTTGGTCTTTTCTTCCTGTCAACTTACAGTTTTGCTTCATCGACTATGCTTAAAAAGGAAATTAAAGGTGCAACCTGTGACTATATTTAAGTAAGAGTTGAAGAGTCCATAAAACATACAAACAATAGTACATTTTTCTCGAATATGCAGGAGAGCTGCATATCATTGCATTAAGGAGAGTTGGGCCAAAAGCCCAAAATAGCCTTACACCACACACAAACACACACCCACCCACGCACACACACCTACCCGAACGCACACACACCCACCCACTATCGATGCGCCTTATGTAGGCAGCAACCTGACCAAATAAGGTTGCACACTCCAACAACTAGTTGTGCAGCCTAGCAGCGACCACGGTGTTTAGCCCTTTGGCGCCTGCAAGAATCCAAAGATCAGCCTCCTCCCACGCCAAGAGAAGGGCTCTATCAACTCTAGGAGCAATCCCATTGAATACAGCGTCATTCCTTGCCATCCAGATAGTCCATGCCCCTAACACGACCAAGGAGTCGAAACCTCGTTGCACACTAGTATGTAGTCTGTCTCTGGCCTGCTGCCACCATGAGTAGAAGCCCACATTGTGCGCTTGAGGAACAGCGGCTGGCATACCAAAACAAGCGAGCAAATCATACCAAAACTGGCGGGCAAACATGCATGCTGAGAGGAGATGGTTGATCGTCTCATCTTCTTGTTCACAAAGAGGGCAACGATCTGGGTGGGAGAGGCCCTTGCGGGCAAGCCTGTCCGCCGTCCAGCATCTGTTGTGAGCAACAAGCCACAAGAAGAATTTGCATTTCCTCGGTGCCCAGGTTCCCCAGATCAGATTGTAGGGCTGGAAGTAGACCGATGCATTGTAGAGGGCTTGATACGCTGATTTGGTAGAAAACTGACCAGAAGCTTCGAAACGCCAAAAAGACCCCAAGATTGGTGGAATATGAGTTATCTAGTAAGACGACTTGAGTGCAGATGGTTCTTCAAGGTTGATAATTTGTTTAATCCATCTTTGATTACATAACTGTGCAAACGTTGAAGGCTTCTCATTTGATTTCGTTGTGTGGATCTATAAACATCATTTCCCTGGAACCTTTCTTCTTTCAGTCAAGCAAGCATTGCTACTCCCTCGGTCCCTCCATCATGAAAAGAGTGCATTTCTGGCGATGTATGTGGACAAGTGTTTGTTTAGATGCATAGCTAGAAATGCAGTTATCTTGGGACGGAGGGAGTATGCAGTAAAGGAAAACTAATGCACAGCACGCCAATGATATGTGGAGAGACAGCTGGTCCCTGAACAGCTTTCAGATGGCAATATATTTTATCCTTGTTAGTTCTTTTGTGTTTAGCTGTGAATCTGTTAAATGCTTACTGTCATGGGAAAAATAGACCCCTAAACATGTCATGTATTTCCATGCATTAAATACTAGCAATTTTTTAGGTAAATTTGAATGAAGTCAGCATCTTTCATCCTAGTCCTAGCTGTGCTCCCTTGCCACTCGTATCTCAGAATCACACCTTTTGTTATCACCCGCGATTTGCTATTTTGGTTGGTGTATCTGATGCCACGCCTCTGCTCTCAATTCGCAGCAACAGCTGTCTGCACCCAGAAGGGCTTCAAGTTTCTTTCAGGTAAACGCTTCGTTTAAATCTTGTGGGAATGAACCGTTTTTACACTGCTGCTTTGCTGTATAGAGCTGAGCTGTCCATTTCTCTTTTTTCTTTCCAGATTTCGTGCCGCAGAGAATTACAGCCGAGGATGCTCTGAAGGCAGCCGCTGACAACAAATCATAGCCTGATGATGCTAGTCTTGTGTTGAGGCATGGTGTTTTTTTTTTTTTGCTCCTCAGCACGTGCAAGGAAACCTGTAGTGTTTGAATTGTATGGTAGATGAGCCTGGCTGGCAGGTGAGGTGATGCTCGGCACCAACCTGGGAAGGGATCCACAGCAAATGTTTGATTTGATCCATGTTTCTGCGTACATGAATTTCGTCCGGATTAGTGTTTGCTGCTTGAAAGATTTGCTGCGTGTGCTACTGAATTTGTGTAAGCGTGCCGTAGATAGAGCTGATGATGGATTTGGCGCTTCTTAACTCTCAAGGCATGCTCTGAAAAGGGTGGACTCCCGAGGACGTCAACGCCTCGATGCCGGTGATCCAGAAGTTCTCGGAAAGGTCTAGATGCGCAGTCAGCGATTCCCGACTTTGTGATGCCGCGACCGCGGCGTAGAGCCTGAAACCAGACGGTCAACTAGCTAGCGGCAGGGTTTACAAAAAAAAAACCACACCTCGGTTAACCGGTCGGTTCGCCGGCACCGGTTAACCCGCCGGTTTTTTTTTAACCCTGGCCAGCAGTGTCCATCGAAAAGGAAAATCGTTCATGCCAAGTAAAGGAGATAGTAGTACCATTAAACAATAAAAGCATGCCTTAAGAGTTAAGAAGCAGAAAGGCGATGGGTTTATCACTGTTTCTAAGTCATCCCACAGGAAAGAAAGTTGGAACCCGAAATGTCTCGAGTTATGTTATACGGAGGCCACACGCCCTGTTCGTTTGGCTTATCAAGAAACCAGCCACCCACGACCAACCAAGCCAGCATTTTCTACCGAAACAAAATCAAGACCACCATCACCACCACCCAACGCCAAACTAACAGGCTCGAGTTGAATAACACCGAGAAGCGCATCGCAATGTCCGCAGCTGTATGATTGATTACAAACCACCCGAGATGCAGAGAGGTCTCGGGAAGGTTCCAGTGTAGTATTGGTGAGCAGCGATCCAGCAAGGACGAACAAATCCATTATTAATTAAAAAAAAAGAGAACAAATTCATTTGATTAAGCTCTCCCACCACCACCTAGATCTCAGGAAGGCCTGCTAACAACCCACGCACCCACGGAGCTGCAATGCAACGGGATCGAGTACCAAATGCAAATCCGAACACTTGTTGCCACCAATTCCACTCGCAGAGTCACGAATTCAATCGACAGCGCAGTAACAATGATTACAAGAACAATCTGACAGTAGTAACGTGTACGAAAATGCATCCTCCTCATCTCCATCATACAACAATATCGCATCGTTGTTATTCCTCTCGGCGTCACCAAAGAATCACACACACACACACCCCAATTACCAATACTACTAGGAGAATGGTACTGTATCAGAAGAAACAATGAACAATCTTTTCTACCCCAAGAAGAATCAAATCAGGAGCATGCATGTATGTATGTATGTATGATGTGGTCGGTGTATGACTGACAGACTCGACGGGCCATCCATTCTATTGATTCAGACGAGCTCGAGGCGCGCGGCGTACTCGGCGTACCTGGCGCGGCGGATGTTGGCCCGGCGCTTCCTCCACACGAAGCAGCCCAGCCCGACGACCGCGGCGGCCGTGAAGGCGCCCACCACCACGCCGGCCTTCTTGCCGCCGTTCATCTCCTCGTGGCCCTCCTCCTCGTCGTCGACGGCAGAGGCGGCGGCGGCTCCGCTGGCGGCCTTGATCTCCTCGGCGGCCGGCGCGGGCGCGGGCGCGGGGGCGGAGGACCTGCGGCCGCCGTCAGCTTCCTTGTCGTCGGCGGCGGGCGCGGGCGCGGGCGCTGGAGCAGCGGGACGCGGGTGCGGGAGCGGAGGGGAGGACGCCGGCGAGTCGGAGGGGGCCGGGACTGGGGAGGTCTCGGTCGGAGCCGGAGGCGAGGAGCGCGCGGCGGCACCCGCGGGGGCGTCTGCGGTGGGCGGTTGGGAGATTGGAGGGAGCGTGGATTTGGTGTCGTCGGCGACGCGGTCGGCGCGGGGGAGAGGGGAGGCGGCGGGCGCGGAGACGGGGCCGCTGGAGGAGGCCGCCTCCTCCTCCTCCTGGGACCGCGCGGGCGCGGCGGAGGCGAGGAGGAGAGAGAGGGCGAGGAGGAGGAGGAGGGGCAATGCCGGCGCTGCCGCCGCCATGGTGGGTTGGGTAGTAGGTGGACTGGGTGGGAAGGGAGGAGGGCGGTGGCTGAAGCGCACGCAGCGCAGATCTGCGGCGAGGCGGGTCCGCGGGTGGGGGGAGACTCAGAGATGGTTGGTGCTGCTGCTGCTGCTGCTGGCCTGGCCTGCTGCTGCTGCTGCTGCCACTGCGTGCGCGAGTTGTTGCGAGGAGGAGAAGATTTTATACTCCCTCCGCCCGCTAGCGAGGGGTGGCGGCGGGAGGTGGGAAAGGCTCCGGCCTTCGCACGCAGCACGCGATTGATTGATTGCCGGCGACGACGGTGGCCGGTGCCGGCGCCGTGGCGGTGGCCGGTGGCTCTCAGTCACCCTCAGCTAGCTCGCTCGCGGCCTGGCTGGTGGCTGCCTGCCGCGTGCACTTCTCTCAGGAATTATCAGAGGTGCACACAACTCTGATTCCTCAAGGGGAGGTGCAACAACACGGCAAGTTCGGCCAAGGTAGTACGTACCTGACCAAAGTTTGGACAATGTCGTTACAAACCCAAAAAAAAAAACCTTCCTCCCACAAATGTTGACGACTCTCGACTCGACAGCAACTCTGAAATCTCAAACCAGCACAACTTAACTGCCCTCAGAGACAAACAAATCACATGACAGGATCCAATCCCGTTTATCACCCATTAAGAATCCACAACAACCTACCCGAAACATATTTGAATCGCGCAGCATGATCTCGACACCCGTCACACTCACACAACTTATTCCAGTTCGCAAATGCTTCGGCGAGCCCACCCACACAACGCGCAAATGCTTCGGCAAAGGGGCAAGCCCATAGTTTCCGACTAACATTAGCTCAAAAACTGTCCTGTCACAACACGCTTGCTTGCCTCAGTCAGAGGCCCATCGCGATGCAATGCAACACTTCTATTTTGGAATGACATGATCAAAGGTAACAAAAAAAAAACCTTCCCTGGCCCTCCACCGATGACGACGATCAGCGCAGAGCCGCGGCCTGCTTCTTCGGCTCCCCACGTGTGGCTTTCCACTTCCCTCCTCCCGGGGCGGCGGCAGCAGAGGCCTCCTCTTGCGGCGCTGCTGCTGCTGGAGAGCCCGCCGCCTCCTTCGGTTTAGGTGCCTCGGAGCCTTCCGTGTACGGGGAGTAGAGGAATTTCTTGGCGTTGCCGACATGGGTGCACGACAGCTTAACGATCCTTCTCCCTGTCATCCATTTCAGCAGGATCTTCATGTGAGTCTTGCTGTTCAGGCCGCTAATGCCAGCATCCTGTTGCAAAAAAAATTGCGTATGCAACATCAGTGCAAAGCTCTTGGCAGCAAGGCTGCGGCAGGTAACAAGCATATACCTGTCGAAAATCACATGACCTTAAGTCTAATCAACATGTACGTAAGCAAGCGTTAAACTGCAGATTGGTGACGTGAACAAAGTGAGAATACAGGGTATAAGGGATTTCAATCAGCTGCATGTGCTGCGCACTGTCAATAACAAGGCCAATGAGGATTTCACAAATATGTTGTAGATGTTAAAACACACAGTGCACCCAAGAAGAACAAGTGTAACGACCCAACTCGCTTGCATATTCCAGTTTTCAGGTATCTGTACTTCTAAATCATCATCAGCTAATTCTTATGAACAAAGTAATCCTAATTTGACACAATAAGTCACCTGGTAATTCAATCCTGTTTTTATGAACATTATGGTCACTCAGTTGAAAATACATGACATACGGTTCCATTTAATTACAAGCTGCCTAAATATTACTACAGAGAGGTAATCTGTCATCAGTTACCACCTTTTCAAGGACCAAAATCTAAGCGTGACCTATATTGCTCATAAAACTAATGCTTCAACTAAGGCTCGCTCGACAAGCTAAACAAAACTATGGAATGGAATTAAATATAGAAAGGTTGCAATTGCAAAAAGATACTGCTATAAAACTGCACCCATAACCCCCAAAGCTGTAACGACTCGGAAATCGCTAAACTCAAACATCCCGGGGTTCCTATCAACCTGCTGGAATGGACTATGCTCGGATCAAACAGGTGGAGGCCTAGCGCCTACTATCTGCTTCCCCAAATGCGACGAGCTAGCGCGGTAATTAGTGAGAGATCTCGTGATTAGTAGCCATTGTCTCATGGAGAGGCCAGGTTTCTACTTTGAAGGCGTCTATTGCATAGTGGCTGTTCACATCATATCGCCCGCCCGCTGCTGGCTCTGATTGACGGGCAGGAGGGACAACAGACGGGGGGATTTCCTGGCGAAGGTTACCACATAGGAGTAGTAGGTTGATGGGGGTATACCAGTAGCGTGTTGCTGTTTCTGTACCTTGGCGTGGTTCCATGTGCTGCCGACGGTGAGGGGCCCGTGGTCGGAGAGGATCTGGAGGAGGCGGCCGGAGATGGCGACAGCCTCCTCCTTGGGCACCTTGGGGTTGATGCGCCGCACATCCACCGAGCGCTTCCTAGAGAAGTGCCGCCGCACCGCCTCCCACGCGGCCCCTCCGAACCCGCCGCCGCCGCCGCCGCCGCCGCCACTTCGGAGGAACTGCATCGCCACGCCACGCCGCCGCCGCCGCCGCCGCCGCCGCCTCGGTGGGGTTCGGTAGTTCAGCCTCCAGGACAGAGGGAGAGGAAGGAAATGACCGAACGAACAATCCAGTAGAAGAAAAGGCCCAACTAGGTAGGATCCAATAAGGCCGGCCCGTGGGCTGATTATAGGCAGTTGGGCTCATTAGGCCCAACAAGTCTGGTCCATTTCGCCCGGCCCGGCGGCTTCTTCCTCCCTCTCTCTCGTCGTCGTCGTCGTCCCTCCCTCCCATCCAAGTCCAGTCCAACCACCCTCTCTCATCTCTCTCTCTTCGCCGCCACGGACGGGGCCGCGGCGACTGCGGCCGCGGCGACTGCGGCCGCCGGCTCCGGTGGTGACCCCGCCGCCTGTCGACGAGGAGAGTCCGTCACAGGTCAGCACCCCCGCAGCCACACTTGTTATGCTTCTCGTGAGTCGCCTAGGTGGGAGGCAAAGCTTGGCCATGGGAGGCCGCTTCAGACCACCTTGAATCGAGGGGAAAAAAACGGGCTCAAGATAATTCGACCGATTTTTTTTTCCGATTGGCTTACTTTACCTCGGCCGCCGACGAAATGTGTGAAAAAAAAATCTGTCGTGTTTTCTGAATTTTTTGCAGCGCAGATGCTTGGTCACTAGCCGCCGGCCGCACTGACATGTCAGGCCTCGCCTTGTGCGAGGTTGCCGCCAAGTCGCCGTGCTGGTCGGAATGCTCCGGATCGAGGCTGCTTGCTGCATCCGGCTTCCGGAGGGGATCCGTTCCCTGCCGCTGGGAGAAGCCAGGGACCTTTTGCTTGCTGTGGGCATCTCCTTCCCACCGCACCACAAACTCAAGGTTCGTTCGCGTGACTGGAACAATTAGATTCAGCTAATTCAGGGTGTTTGCAGTAATACCGTCATCGTGTGGCCGGTGCGCATTTGCGCAGACACCTAGCGACATGATTATGCTAATTCTCGTGGTCAGGTACAGATTGTTTGGGTGCTCTGTGTTTCTAGATTTCGATTGGAAATCCTAGCAGTCAGTCTCCTCTTATGTCTTTCACCGGTGAAAAGCTACGCAGTTCAGATCACACCATACTGGCAGGGCAGGACTGAATTTTGGAGTCAAATCACTGAGTCTAGAGAATGTGTGCAAACACAGCAAGGAATGGAATCCAATTTGTGAATTGCTCTATGCCTGCGCATATATCTCAGGATTTTTTTTTCTTATTAGTTTGGCGTATCTGTAGCTGTACACACATTCAGTAGAAATATTCAAAAGCTATTCGTGCCTGAACATAACTAGTAGCACTAGATGTCTGCTCTCGGCAATTTGCTACCAGAGAATATTATTTATCCTAAACATGTGATCTCAGTCAGTTTGCTGTTACTCGATCGCAATCCTTTCACTGTTAACCGTACGGTTTGAGCAGTAATTGCTCACTCCTTTAGTCTCGTGCTCTCATTTTCTTCAGTAACACGCCGTCCTTTGTCAATATGATGCCCTGTCTAGGGAAATACTAAAACTATCAACTTTCTTTCAATAATTCCTCAGTACATTTACATAAAAATGTTTCGTTCTTTTGTGCAGGCAGACGCAATGGGACATCAGGACTATGTCAGATGATAGCAGTGGCCAACCAGGCAGTAGCAACCGCCTTTTCAGCGCGATTCAATCTTTCTGGAACAAGTTCTCTGCCAAGCTGAAGAAAGCGAGGGAACGGCTAGCGACGAAGATCCTGTTCTTTCTGATCGGATTTTACTGCGCTACGGCCTTTGCTACTGTCATTGGGCAAACAGGTGACTGGGATATACTGTCGGCAGGGCTTGCTGTAGCCGTTGTGGAGGGTATCGGCGCACTGATGTACAGCGCCTCCTCTGGATTTCTTGGCAGGATCAGAAACATGGTTGTCATGTTCAATTACTGGAAAGCTGGGCTTACGCTTGGGCTGTTCTTGGATTCTTTCAAATACGAAGTGGATGAGCTTCTCGATTCATGTAACCCATTCAACTTCGAGGTGAATGTATTTACTGGCCTCTGGTAAAAAATTATGCCCCTTGCTTGCTTTGATATTATCATCATTTCTGCCAACAATAGAGTAGGGCATGCCAAAGGCAGCAAGTCCTTATTTTTTTTGGATTCATTCAAATTGAAACAAACCCGTCCCTATACGGGGAGCAAAAAAAAAAAAGAAGAGAGATTTAGTATTCAACTACGCAAACATAATATATGTAGGAGTATATAGCTAGGGACACAAAAAACAAGATCTGTCTATATATAGTAGTAATAATAAGAGATTGTGTAGAAACAATCATATGTTATTACATCAGTTATTAATCTCAGACTCCAAGAGGCCGGGCCGGGGGTGGGTGGGGATCCAACTTGCAGGGCGTGTACACAAATGCCTCAGCAATGCCTGGATCCACCTCGTTGATGTTGTACCAGCCGTAGAAACACGTAGGGAGCAGATTATTGCCCAGGTATTGAAACTTGGATGAATTCAAATGGTAGGCCACGGCTCTGTCCTCGTACCCCGCGCCCAAGAAGACAACCTCCTTGCAAGGGTGGAACCCAAACACGGAGAAATCGCCGAAGTAGCCGTCACGCGGCCTCGACCTGTACTCCTTGGGAGTAGTGGTGGTGCTGTCTAGAGTGAACTCGTCTTCATGGAACTGCTGCTGCTCTACCGGTGCTGCGTGCGACGGTAGTCCCCCCAGACTTACAGCACACGTGCCCTTTTCATCATCACCGACGTAAGGACCCTGATCGTGACTGTAGTTGATGTCTTCTAGGATCCAAGGGCCACGCACTTGGTCGTCCAAGTAGCAGCGCGGTAGCACAACCCCTAGATGTTGGTTACAGTGCCTCAGCACCCAATGGCTCTCACGGTTGGATTCGTCATCGACGAGGATCCAAACTCTGAGGCAGTGACGGGGTTCGTTGTTACTATCCGCGAGGTACGGCCCCTTCTCAGACTTGCCCAAGAAGGGGATTTGTGAACGTCTGCTGATACCAGCTGGTGGTTTGATTACTCGGTACTCATCGTCTCCTCCTGACAAGGATATCCTGCATGCATGCATGCAATATATATGTATATAGATAGATAGATAGATATATAAATAATTACAAGTTCATGATCTGATCAAATTAACACGCGTACGGAGTACTAGCTCACATACCTCAAGAAGAAGTTGTTGGGGCAATGCACATAGAGTGCTTGCTTCCAGTAGACAGCAAAGCAACCGTATTTCAAGCGGTCGGCCTCTAGTGATTTATCTTCAGGTCCAATGGGGTCGTCTGCATTATTAGCCCCAACGACGTCGTCGTCGGCGGCGGCGGCTTCGTCCCCTTGCCGACGGCGTCGGAGGAACGGCCGCTCCTCCCACCGCCCGGTAGCCGACGAGAAGACGTGAAACAGGTAGGGGGATGGGGGCCACTCCGTTTCGCCGCCGCCGCCGCCGCCGCCGTAGAGGGAGTCGTAGCTGATTAATATGACCCTGTAATCTGCAGGGGACACGGCGGGGTCGAACGCGACGTAAGCCTTCTCGTCGTCGGTCTGCCTCGGCCATGGCGGCAAGGGAGCGAACCATCCGGTGGCCGGGTTGCCGACGCAGCTGTCGAGCAAGATGAGGCCGTTGCAGTGGTCCTTGACCTTGCCGGCGTACCATCGTCCACCGTAGTGCTCATCAAGCAGCAGGTGGCTGGGCTCGCCGTTGGGGCGGAAGAACTCGGCGTAGCTGAGGGGCTCGAAGAAGTTGAAGAAGATGCCCCCGACGGAGAGCGGGAGGAGGTCGGCGCGCAGCAGGCGGTGGCCGTCCACGGCGGCCTTCCACTCGGCGCAGACGCACCGAGACGCCGCAACATCGCGCGGTGCCAGGCGGCCGAGGACCTGGGCGAGCACGTCCTCGGGCAGGATGAAACGCGTCACCTCGTCCTCGTTCCCTGCTTGTTGATGCTCCATCGCCTTCTTACACACGTTTGTACTAGTATGATGAATATGATGAAATTATATATTAACATCGATCGACTCCAACCCCCAGCCCAAACAAGGAAAGGAAAAGGCGGTGGTTGTAATCTGTCGTTTTAATGAATGAAATTAAGCTTTGTTTTCCAAAAAAAAAAAACAAAAGATGGAAGGAACGAAAAGGATAGCCAGCTAGCTTGGGAAGCTTTTTTTTTTTAACTAGTAAAGTGTACGTGCCACATGTAGGGAAACTCAAGATGAGTATCTTTTTGGCAAGATTTTCCATTTGAAAACACTCATTGGTGTTGTTAACAATTTCTTGTCGTAAGGAATCAGATGCTCGTAACGGGAATTGGTGAATTAGGCAACTTTAAAACTTGACATATGGTTTCCACTACTTTGCATAAAGTAACTAAACTAGATCATGCACAATCTATAGATGCACAATCTGCTTTATGCACAATATGGTTTCTACTACTTTCCACTCCATTATGCTTTGTGCACAATCTGGATGCAGTTCCAAAAATAGATATATACATACTACACTCAGTCACAGCTTATCAGAATCTGGAGCAAATTTACAACCAAATCCGGTCTTCCCAAATTGCATATGTACGTGCATTGCACAACAGGAAACGCGTGCTTCGCCAACAGCGCTAAGCTGTTGGCGAAGGCTTTCCCAACAGGGTTTCTGGGCTGTTGGCGAAGCCGCAGTTTCCTGTAGTATTGCCAATCGTATCAGCACAAGTAACAATCATTATCAGCACATATACTACATATTGAATGAATTGAAGCTCTATATTTCATTTCACAAAGAATGAGAACGCGCGTCATGGATGACATACGTGTGGGGGTGTGTTTGCTCAATATGATGGGCAGCATTAACCATTTTCAGCACATACATGTAGGTTTCTATTTGATTTCATAGAAGACGAATCATAGATGTACTGTTCGTCTGTTGAGCTAATATAATGGTGTGCTGTGTAACATCTTGATTGGTGGCTTGACACGAGCCGAGTCACATTGATGATTAAAGTACAAATGCAACAATACTACTACGCAAATAAAGAAGTGGTGTGGTGGTCGTGCTGGCTCATCTCAGTCAGGTCTCAGGTTCAATTCCCCTCAGCTCCATGCGTCTAGATGCTCCTTGCAGTTATTCCGGTGGTATGGAGAGGATCCATGTCTCTCCTGATATGTAGTACGCTCCTAGAAAGGGTTTGGCCTCGTCATAAGTGAGATCTGCGGATAACATTTTAGCCAACCCAGGACCATAGCCCTTGAAATCAGCATAGTAGAACCCGGTCCTAGAACAAAAGGTTCAGGAAACAAAATCAATTAGCATTTCACATACCTCTATATATGTGTATTAATTTAAAAAAAGGGAAGATGCGCGATGCGTAAGTGATACCTGTTGTTGGCCAACTGCACCCTTCCTTCATTAGAGATTAATGGAATGAGCTGCTTGTCTATCTGGGTGTAGGAGAAAACAAAAGGCGTACCCACCCTTCCTAAGTAGATATATGTTCCATCTCCCTTGAAGGTGCAGGTCTTGAAGGCGAACCCACTTCCTCCGGGGGCAACCTTGATAGGATTGTTGCGCTTCTGGTCGCCGCAACGGCGCCATTGGCAAAGTCGTTATCTCTTTATTCACGTAAATAATGTTGCAATCCTCATAAAATGACTTGGCAGATCCAAATATGAAGTCAAGTGTTCCCTTGATGATGCTAGACTTGAAGTAGTGTAGTCCATTTTGGTCGTACAGAGCACCCTGTCCGCCGTCGATAGTGCAATTGTAGATGATGGCCTTTGTTCCCAGCAACCGCGCGCCGGTGCCTCACCTTTGTTTTCCCCTAGCTTTGGCAGTGGGGCGTCATTCTGGAAGACAACACCATTGGCGATGAAGTAGTCGGACTCTATGGTCACGGTGCTGCTGTTGTCCACGCCAAGGGGCCTGCCATCCTTGCCTGGTGTAGTTGCAGTGTCGTTCCAAACAATGACAGCAGGGTTGTTGGGGTCGCCAGACGACCTTATGGTAACAAATGGCTTGCTTCTTCCGAGGAACAACTTCTCACGGAACACAGCACCCGCCTGGAGGATGAGGACGTAGCGTTTGGTGTTGCCCTCGGGGATGTTGGCTATGGCCTCGGTAATGGTCTTGTAGTTTCCATCTTCGGGTCCCAATTCACTTGTAGGATCGATGGAATTGTGTACCTTATTGGCCTCTGCGGAAGAGAGTATAGCATCCGTCTTCACGCATCCCACATCTTTGTTGGGGTTTGTTGACTGGTTCCTCACCCATGTTGTGAAGTCGATCTCTTGACATGACAACGCGGGAAGCGATATGAGCTTGACAAGTGCGAGGAGGAGGGACAGTAGGAGCGTCTGCTTACTCTTTGCCATGATCGATGAGATCATATGCATCTCTCTTATTCTTATTCTTCCTCTTCATTCACTTATATAGATTGCTAGCACTGCACTAGGCCACCGAGAATGGAAGGTGTGCGCTTCAGGAAGCCAAGCAACGGTGTTCCGCCACTTTTGTTGCCAATGGAAGGTCATTAGGCATTAGCTAAGGAAGGAAGATTACCTTAATTCAGACCTTGAATTAGTCATGCATGGACGCATGGGTTTTTTCCTCTTATAGACACACATGCAAAATTAATGAGTCTAGCGCTACTCTTGGACGTAACACCCATTATATATATTACACATTCATAGAATGGTGAAGTGAATCATGCATGAGCGGACTTGCATTAATTACGGACACAGATTGGCAATATAATTGTACTTTCGGAGGTTCAAGGTGGATGGGACAGGCATATCAGTCTACTAAATTCTACTCTATCTGCATGAAAATTCTTGTAGTTTCAAACTAGGTGTGGCTGGTAGTATCTTTCGAGCAGCTTTCTATATAGGTCCTTGTAAGAGGAATGTTGGTAGAGAATAACAAAAACAAACTCGTCATCACTTGCAATGTATCTTCTTTATTTTCCCCCCTTTAATCAACCTTTGTGTTAACTAATTATATATCTTTTTTAGCAAGATTTCCATTTGAAATGGTTTCAGTTCTTCAATAATTCTCTTCCCTAAGAAGGACAATACCATAAAGGGACCGATCATCTGCCATTTGATTTTTTTTGCGAGGGGAAAAGAGCTTTTTATTACTCAGAAAACTGTTTACATCCCCGAGCAATAATTTGCTCAACACATACTGGGGATGCGTAATGCCAAACCGCAGAATGGCGATCACGCTTAGCCAATTGCGCGAGCTCGTGTGCTACTCTGTTGCTCTCTCTTCCCTTATGGACGATTGTCCATTCAGGTAGCCTATTACCACTTGTGGATCGCCTCGTCAATGATGAATTTGAGTGAAGAGCGTTCCCCACTCCTCGTTGTCATCATGGAAGCGATGGTGCAGTTGTCTGTCTCTAACGCGGCCATCTGCGGACACCAGTCCGCAGCTAGCATCAAGCCTTCCCTGCAAGCAAGAGTCTCAGCCTCTTCTGCATCCCCGAGGGCCTGGAGATCCTTCCACGCTGTCAACAAAACTCCCCCTTGGTGGTTGCGAATCACAACTCTAAGAGCTCCTTCCCCTGTGCTCTCGTCAAAAGCATCATCGGCATTGATCTCTACCCAATTCATTGAGGCGCCTTCCACCGATCTTTCTCCTTGGCTAGGCGACCCTGCAATCCTGCACCCAACGAGTCAAACACCGACGACTTACCCTTTAGATATCCCTAGACATCGTATCGTTGGATATTGCACAGTTCAGTCCAATACTTCTGTAGAAAACTGACCGAGCCCTCCACCGAGAACTTGCTATTCTCATGTGTGATATTGTTGACGTAAAATCTGCACCTCATACCAAGCACACAGCAAGCCGAACAAGCTAGCTTCACACATGCAAAGATTCCAAGACGTGCCAGTCAATTTTCCCTGAAAATTGACAAAAGACAAAGTAGTTAAATTCCAAAGCTTGGAACTTGCCGGGTGGTACCAGACAGTTCCATATTTGCGGCTAGAAAGCCAAGTGAGATGACATATAACTATAAAGAGCTATCTGCCAGCAAACTAGAAATCATTCGGGAACTTCAAAGTGCAAAAGGTAACATAGCCGAATGGATGATGTAAGCATGACGATAGATCGATCTTTATTTGGATAAAGATGCACGTGCGCAAAGCCATGACCGATCCTTGTGGTAATTAACATTAAATAATAAATGAAGTAAAAGCATGATCATAAATATGCAATAAACAAGCGTGCATAGGCCCAAAGCACTAGTCTACCGCATGTCTAGATACTTTAAAACCCGTCAAGCATGATATCAAACAAATCTATCCACCGCATGATACAACTTGTTTGAAATCATACCATCGTCCACAAGTAGATCTATCCACCGCATGATACAATCTAACTATGGAAAGCTAAAAGCACGCAATATTTAGAGCATAACTTATAAACACGTTTCACTCGTGAAAGTATAACCGAATACAGTTGAACAGCCGAATCGGGGTCCATGAAGAAGGAACGAGCATTACCAAATAAGATAAATCTATCAGATTGAATTGAAAATCTAATCCACCCGATGACTAGCTCCAAAACAACCCTAAAACCTGCATCTACCACGTGATACCCAGTTCTTTCAAGATTTATACAAGATTTGGCAAGCTTGAACCCGCAACACGTAACAACCTAGATCGATTCGGTTTCGGCTATTGGGGAACATGTGATCCACGTGCTATTTAAACCACGGGTACGAACTTGAGTCGCATAAGGATCATCAAAAGAGATAAAGCCGATCCAAACCAATCTAAATTGGGCAAAGAAGTGTTACATGAATTTAAACACAAAGTAAAAACTCAAAGCAACATGGGGTAACTTAATGAATCCATTGGATCTTGCCAAAATCCAATAGAGCCGATAACTAGCTTCAAGCTAGATCTTAGCCTACCGCATGGCTCATGATCTAACAAGAAACCCTCTTGAACCAAGCTTGAATCTACCGCATGACACTAAGCATGGTAACAAGACTACTTGCATCAAATCTAAATCCACCGCATGATACTAGACATGATACAAGGTTGTCGGTACTCACGGAGGTCGACGGATCGATGAACCCTCTCGAAGAACTCGACGACACGACAAAGGACTCTAGGGTTTGGCGTAAAGCCGATTTGTATTGAGAATGTTTCGAATGAAAATACATACATTCAGGGTCTATATTTATACCCTATCACAGCATGACTTCGAATGGATTCGATGCCTAATTTGTCTCTAAATGCGATCGCTTATCCATCCATTCACCCCTTCCGCTCGGGCCACGTCACCACGCAATCCCGCAAAATCAGCACAACAGTTTCCTTGCCGAACGGAAGCGAACTGCCGACCGCAGACTCCTTTGCCGAATTCTTCTGAAGAAACCTTTCTTCTGCCGGACGGACTCCTCACCGAGTTGGACCCACAGGTAGACTCTTTGCTTTACCAATTTTTGGTGTTAACATATGCCCCTTCAATTACGGGATAAAAGTGATTTTATTCCGGAATTGACTCCAGCCACCAACGTCTTGAATCTGTTCAACACCTATTCTCTCTCTTCGCAATCCACCGGATTCTTCGTCCAGATCCAAACCCTAGATCACCTTTTCCTGAGCTCAAATCCTCAATGGCAGGTCAAAATCAAGCTGCTCAGGTAAATTCCACATCCACAAGCTTCATTCGGCACTCAACTTTTCGATTTTTTACCTAAGATTTCTTTTCCGCCTTCTTCCAGGAGGAGCTTTCCACTGAGCTTCTGATTCGCACTGAGGCCAATTCGACGTCTTATTTCGTTGGTCCTGTGGGAGTTTCTGACCCCCGTGAATTCATCGCAGCCGAATCCCAAAGGATCCCCTTCAAAGCGGCTTTAACTCAGCCTTCTCTGTGGCAGGATGCCTTCAAGAATTGGCCTTTGCCCCCAATTGTGGGCTGGAGGAATTGGTACAAGAGGATCCTCGCGGACAACAGTGCTAAGACCCAAACTTGGGACACCCTCCAGATTGCTCAATGCTTGGAGCTTTCTTTGGCCGAGACCCCAAAAAACGAAGACCTCTTGATAGCGGCTTGCCACTTCTGGTCAAATGGCGTCAACGCCTTCCTTTTTGGTCACGGCCCAATGTCCCCAACTCTTTACCAAGCCTTTAGCCCTCCAATCTTTGTCAACCTTAATCTTTTCATCCCAATCGCCAACTTAGCCCCAAAGACCAATGGCGGGGAGCAACAACAGGCGTTGCGCCGCCGACGAAGCAGAAGGGAGCCATGCCAATTCACGTCGGAGGCCATGATCGCCATCTTTTCCTTTACGATTCGTCTCTGATTTCCTTTCATCTCTGACGATTATCTCTGTTTCAGGCTTATTCAATGGAATGCATCTCCTGCGCCGGCCAATCAGCCTCTGCCGGACGACTCGTCGGAGTCAGACCGCTACTCCCCCGTGCCCTACGGGGAACTTGACGCTCTCCGCTTCAAGGCGGAACTCGAGGTGGCCCAGCGCGAGCTGGAAGACGTCTCCAAGAAGGCCGATATAGCCGAACTGGAGTGGGAGGACCAGCGCAAGCAGCTGCTGGCGACCATCGATGGTACGGCCTTGAAACTGTTCCCGAATCCAATCTGGCTTCTGATATAAATTGCCATCACCTTGTACTTTGCAGCCCGCGACGCCGAGCTCAACCAGCTGAAAATGCTGGTGGAGCAATTGGCTGACAAGGTGAACGCCTGCGGCGACACGCCGGCGGAGCGCCTCGCCGCGGTGGAAAACCGCGTGGACGAGGTGGCCACTCACGGCATCCGCCTGGGCACCACTTTGGGCTTGGCCGCCATGGCGACACACACCGGCGTCGACTACTCCACCAGGCCGCGCGGCTTCCAGAGCGGCACACCAGAAGACATCGACGAGATCGAGGTCATCTTGGAGCGTCTCGACGGTCACGGCGACGCCATTGCCGAACTCACTCATCCCCAGTCTGTGCTAAACAGGCTCTTTGATTAGATTGTACTAGGGATGTTTGATTATCGGCAATAAATAAAGAACTTTTAATTCTTGTGTTTGCATTGCGATGACTTCTCTGTGTTTGCATCCGTGAATCTTACTCTTCCTCAAACGTATTCGGGGACTCGCCTGAGCCGAACACGCAAAAACAGATGCCCCTTGGCGCAATATCCGCAGAAAATCCTTGGTTCGGCAATCTGTAAGCACTGTTCAAATGAAAACCCTTTGCATCCGGGAGGAAAACCATGCCGCTTGGTATTCCAATAATGCACGCCAGCCAGTCATCACTCCCAATGCACACCCTCAGTCAATAAAATAGCCTGCTGAGATGCCCTGCAAATCCACTCGCACACTCATCCATCACTTCTCATCTTCTCCTCTGCTCCAGAAAAGAAAACCCCAAAGCCATGGATAAGGGCAAGCAACCCAAGGAGGACAACGCCCCAAAGAAACACACGATTCGAGAGTGAGTTTCCCTTTGACTTGCTTCTTGCTTTCTCGCGTGATCTTGCGTTTTACCTCCTCTTTGTTTTTCTTTTAGCCTTGATCTGCTTCCTGAAGAAATCATTGGGACCGAAGACATGCCTGAGTACATCTCCTCTGATTCTTCCCTCGAAGCAGAGGACGCCACGCCCGAACAGAGGATCAACCACCAACTACGCCGCCGCGTTCGGCACTTGGAGCATGACCTCCGGGACATCACCGCTCGTTGCCAGGCCGAACGCGAACGTCGCATGGCTCTGGAGGCACTAGTAGGAGGTAAACATCTTCAACTTCTTTCTGACTCCATGCTCACATCTGGATCTTTGCCCCTAATGATCACTCCTCTGTCCCAGATGTCTCTGATAGGTACAATAACCTGAAAGCGGCCTTGGACAGCTTGGTGGAGGCAGCAAATCATGGTCATCCCCACGTATTCCAAGTTGTCGTCACGGTGGTCCTGGAGCAACTGAAGAGGGAGCAGCAGAAGAAGCAAAGAAAAGATTGAATCATACTTTCGCTTCTTACGCCAGGCCTTCTGCTTCCCACCCTCTTGTAGTCCTGATCACCAGGGTTGTTAGATGTAAACCTGCAAGAAGCATTTGTAATGTAGTTTTACGCTAAGGGCAATGCATCTAGGCACTGGCCATTCCTTCTGTTTGCGGATTTTGTTCTGAAGGCGGCCTCACTCTTGAGCGCCGGCTATTCCTGCATCAGATGCATGTAATCCCAATGCTGGTGATCAACGATCGATTTCAATACTAGGATAATATTTCTTCAAATATCTTCCATTTATTGCAGCGGAAAACTCTTCTCCTAGTAAAGTTTTCAACATGTAGGCATTGCCAGGCACGCATCTGACCACTCGAAAGGGTCCTTCCCAGTTAGGGGACCATTTGTCGAATTCACTGTATTTGGTTCCAATCGGCAGTAAAGCTTTCCAACCAAATCCCCTTCTGCAAATTGCCTGACTTTTACTTTCTTGTTATAATATTTGGCAACCCGCAGCTTGTTCTTTTCGATATTTTCCAGGGCCCTAAGACGGATCATGTGCAAATCTTCTAGCTCATCCATCATTAAGCCACTGTAATCCTTGGAGCTTAAGTCCTTTTGCAAAACCACTCTCCTAGAATCTGATTGTACTTCCCAAGGTAAAACCGCATGGTGTCCATACACCAATTCGTAAGGAGATGTTTTTGTAGCTCCATGAGGGGCCATTCGGTAAGCCCATAAAGCCTCACTGAGTATCGAATGCCACCTTCTTGGCTTCTGGTCTATCTTCTTTTGTATAAGCTTGATCATGATCTTATTAGAAGCCTCTGCCTGACCATTAGCTTGGGCATAATAGGGAGAAGAATTAAATAACTTGATCCCCATGCTTTCGGCAAACTCTCTGAACTCTAAGGACACAAACTGGGCCCCTTGATCAGTTGTGATCGTTTGAGGGATTCCAAATCGATAGATAATATGTTCTTTAACAAACTCAACCATGTTTTCTAATGTTACCTTCTTCAGTGGAATTGCCTCAACCCATTTGGTGAAGTAATCTGTTGCCAAAAGTACAAACTTATGCCCCTTGCTCGATGGTGGATTAATCTGGCCAATCAGGTCTATACCCCAACCCTTGAATGGCCATGGCTTGATAATGGGATTTAATGCTGATGCGGGAACTCTCTGAATATTTCCAAACCTCTGACAATCTTGACACCCCTTGTAATACTCAAAGCAGTCCTCCAATATCGTCGGCCAGAAACATCCAGCTTGCCTGATAACCCATTTCATACGGTAGGCCGATTGGTGAGCCCCACATATCCCATCATGCACCTCGCTCATCATCCTTTTTGCTTCTTCTGGACCCAGGCATCGCAGCAATACCCCATCTAATGATTTGTAAAATAGACTATCATCCAGAAGAACAAATTTTATGGCTTTGTATCTGAGCTTCCTAGAGACCTTTCGAGATGGATCCTTCAAATAATCAACAATCTCTTTTCTCCAATCATCCTCTGCAAGACCCATTTCGAGCGCACATATCTCTATGGCAAACGCTTCTTGACTTTCTTTATAACCGGAAGCGCTTTGAGCCAACCTATTTGCTTCTTCATTGTGTTCTCTAGGAATATGCTGTAGAATTACCAACTGAAAACTCTTCAAGATTTCCCTGCATTCTTCGTAGTAACTCCTCAGCGCATCACTTTTGCATTCGTACTGGCCTTTCAATTGCTTTATAACCAATTCTGAATCTCCATAAACCTCAACTGAAACAGCCCCGACTTCTCTCAAATATTGAAGTCCCCGAAGCAATGCCTCGTACTCAGCTTGATTGTTTGTGACAGTGGGCTGGATAGGGATAGCAAACTCAAACATCTCACCCCTGGGTGAAATTAATAGTATCCCTACTCCTCCACCTTTACCACATGATGATCCATCAAAAAACAAAGCCCAAGCAGTGATTTCAAGCAAATCAATTGATGGATCACGGTGTTCAGTTATAAAATCGGCAATGATCTGACCTTTTATAGCTTTTGCCGATTCGTACTTTAATTCAAACTCCGATAAAGCCAATATCCACTTGCCAATCTTGCCATTCAAAATTGGCATAGATAGCATATGTTTTATTACATCAAATTTGGAGTATACAATGCATTCGGCATTTAACAAGTAGTGCCGAAATTTTGTACACGAGTAGTACACACATAGGCACATCTTCTCTGCAGCCGAATACCTAATCTCAGGATCAAGTAATTTTCGGCTAAGATACGCCACTACCCGCTCCTTTCCTTCGAATTCTTGAATAAGGGCCGATCCAATGGTTTGGGTATCGGCCGCCACGTACAACTTGAAAGGCTTATCTAGCTGCGGAGGGACCAGCACTGGTGGTTTTTTCATATATTGCTTGATCTCGTCAAAAGCCTTTTGTTGTTCGTCGCCCCACGTGAACTTCTGATCTTTCTTCAGCTTCAGCAATGGAGAAAATGGCAAAACCTTTTGTGACAGATTTGAGATGAATCTCCTTACAAAATTGATCTCACCGAGCAGTGATTGCAACTCCTTGAGATTAGTTGGAGGGACAACTTCATCAATAGCCTTCATGCTTTTCTTACCAACTTCAATCCCCCCTTCGTGTACCAAGAATCCCAAGAACTCTCCAGCTGATACCCCAAAAGCGCATTTGTTTGGATTCATCTTCAAACCATGCTTCCGGGTGCATTCCAAGGTTCTCTTCACGTCCCCCAAATGTGTGTCATGATTCAAAGACTTGATCACGACATCATCAATGTAAATTTCAACAACCTTGCCGATCAACTCGTGAAAGATGTAATTCATGGCTCGTTGATAAGTTGCACCGGCATTCTTCAACCCAAATGTCATGACTATCCATTCAAACAGGCCTATATGACCAGGACATCTGAATGCTGTCTTTGATATATTTTCTATTGCCATAAAGATCTAGTTGTATCCCGCATTACCATCCATGAAACTGATAACTTTGTGTCCAGCAGCGGCATCCACCAACAAATCGGCAACAGGCATGGGGTAACCATCCATAGGAGTAGCTCTGTTCAAATCCCTGAAATCTATGTAGACCCTCATCTTTCCATTCTTCTTGTAAACAGGGACAATATTAGAGATCCACTCCGCATATCTGCATGGCCGAACGAAGTTTGCATCAAGTAATCTTTCAGTTTCTTTCTTCACATCGGCCAATACTTCATCTTTGTAGATTTTCCGGGGAGGTTGCTTGTATGGTTTAAAACCAGATTTGATTGGCAACTGATGCTCAACAATGGAACGGTCCAATCCAGGCATCTCCGAATAATCCCAAGCGAAGCAATCTTTATATTCCTTAAGCAACTTGATCAATTCCTCCCTGAAGTCTAACTGCAAGTTCGCGCTGATAAATGTCGGCCTTGGTTTGTCACCGTCTCCAATGTCAACTTCCTCTAATTTGTCGGCCGACATGAATCCTCGCCCCAACTTGCCACCAGTTCCATCCACGGGATTATCCATTAAAAATTGCTATAAGAGCCGACTGCTTGAATCGGCTGTTGATCGCTGCCGACGGCTCAACAGACCTTCTCCCCGCCTTTTCCCCGAGAAACACTCAATACCCCGATATTCCCGTAAAGCCGGTTCCACATTTGCGACGCTCACCGAGTCATCTCGCTTGGACCACCTCAATATCGTCATCCACCCATTGAATGAGCTGCTGATGCATGGTGGATGGGATACAACAATTGGCGTGAATCCAGTCCCGCCCAAGCAGTAGGCTGTAGGCTCCTTTGCCCTCGATGACAAAGAAGGTTGTGAGCAATGTCTTGGACCCAATCATCAGATCCACATGGACGCACCCCTTGGTGTCTGAAGGATTCCCAGCAAAATCATTCAGAATTATGCTCATAGGTGTCAAGTCGCCAGGGCCCATGCCAAGTTTCCTGAAAGTGGTGTATGGCATTACGTTGACTGCCGCCCCACCGTCGACAAACATCTTGGTCAATGGCTTGCCATTGACATATCCTTTCAAGTACAGCGGCCTCATGTGTCGGTTTTTGGCCGGTTTGTCGAAGGTGGCTTGCTTGGCTAGCACCGCCGCGCCATCGCCCCCAAGTCGTTCATCATCCAGGGACGTTTCTTCCTGCACAACCTGATTAGCAGGAGCCATAAACTCATTCGGCGAGAAAATATACCATACATGCCGGAGCCGAACGGTTTGATCCTTCGAGGTTTATCCTTTGGATGCCACACCCGTCTCGTCCGGATCCCCGCCCCCCGCCTCGGTTCGGGGGTTCCTCAAGCGCTGAACCCTCCTTTTCTGACTCTTTCTTAAACCAGGCGTGCACCACTGCCCCTTTTGCCAGACGTACTCATCCTCGTTTTCTTCCTGATCAGCCCATCTTAGATCAGCTTGCCTCTTCCTGGGGTGATCAATGATTTCAATTTTTTGACGCCGATCCTCACTGGGATGCATCCTTCCAATTCTTTCATGGACGAATCGGCGATTGGCAGTTTCCTGCCTATACTCAAAGTACCTGTCGCTTCACTCAGGGCAGTTTCTCAGCGTAGGAAGCTTCAACCCCTCGTTCTAGCAGTGCCTGAAGAATGCACACCCCCAATGTGCACGCTCCTGCTCGCGCGTGTACTGCTCCAAATCTCTCCTGCACGTTTCTTCTTCGGCCCTGCGTCTCTCCTCCTCGTGCTTTCGTTTCTGGTAGCGCTCTTTCTCTAGCTGGCGCTGCCACTTGTTGAGGAGGATGCGCGTGGTCACCCTGGGTTTGGCCCTGGACGACTCCCCGATCTCGACATGGCTCTTGAGAACGCGAGGGGCTTCACCATGAACCCGCTCCAAGGTCACTTGACGTTCGGGTCTCTTTTGCTCCATGTTGCCTTGCCCTAGCTGAAGTCAAGACCTTAACCTTGCCCTTTTCCTCGGCAGTCACCATGTTGACGGAGAAGCTTATCATGTTCTGGGGAAAAGGGTGCCCGTCCATTTTCATCTTGTTGTCAAACTTGAGATGACCTTCCTGGATAGCCTTCTGAATCCTCATCCTGAAGACCCTGCAGTCGTTGATGGAGTGAGAATTCCTGTCGTGGAAGCCGTAGTAACATTTCTCCTTTACTCCATCAGGCCGAAGCATGGAATGCCCCTCAGGCAACTTGATTCGGCCTTCCTTCACCAGGAATTCAAACAACTTATCAGCTTTAGTGACGTCAAAATCGTATGTGCCTTTGGTCTGCTTGATCCAGCGTTGATTCATGGTCAACGGCTCCTTCACCCACATGATCTCAGCAGCGGCCACTTCCTGGTCATCGTCAGAATCTTCCATTTGATCGGCCTTCTCCAGGAACTGATTGTAGATATCAGCTATATCGTGCTGCTTGCCGAACCTGGTGTCTTTCTTAAACCCGTGGGCCTGGTTGCTCATCAATGACAACTTTTGAGACAACTGACCCAGGTTATCAAACTCCATACCAAAAAGCTTTTCCCGTACGGCGGCAAGCATCCCCCGCAATGCCCATGTCGGCCAACTGATCATCTGGCAGATTCAACGAGAAACACATGCCTTTGACTTCCCTAAACCTCCTGAGGAACTCCAAGGGCGTTTCACTATGTCTCTGCTTCAGGGTGGTGAGATCGATGAGCTTGTTCTCCGTGCTACCGCTGAAGTAATGAGCATGGAATTTTCGCTCTAGCTCCCTCCATGTGCTAACTGATTGGGGAGGCAAAAATGAGAACCACCGGAACGCCGGGGCCCGTCGGTGACATGGGGAAGTACCGACCCCCGAACGCCTCTTCAGATGAGGCCTCTCTGAGCTGCATCAGATAGCGAGCAATGTGCTCCACCGTGCTCGTGTCATCCTGTCCGGAAAACTTTGTAAATTCCGTCGGAGGTTTTACCCTTGGCGGCAGGATTACTTTGTAATACCACTCCGGGAACGGAGGCGTGTAGGTAGGTCCCTGCATTTTAGGTTTGAGGCCGAATTGATTCTGCATCATATCAGCCATCTTCTGAACCAGGATATCGTCCTCCTGTACACCTGTGGCTGGGCCGTAGCCCGGGTTCGGGAGAGCATCGATGGCACCATAGTTCGTCACTTCGTGGTAGCCCCCTCCGTACAAATTCTTCTGCAATGTGTTGCTAGCTGGGGCGATCTTGTAGGCGGAAGCAAGTGGAACTCCGGACGAGCCAAATGCCAACTCCCCATACGTGGGCTGATATGGGTTCGGCTGTTGCATCGGTTGACCCGTACTGCCCTGTGGAGGTGGCCGGATCGGCCCCGCCCTCCCGCGCGCTGCGGAGGGGGTTGAACCGGTTGACCTCCCGGCGCCTTGTGGAGGAGGCCGGACGCGCTTGGCTTCCAACGCTCGCGGAGGAGGCCGGGACCGGCTGGCTTCGCAATGGCGGCTGAGAACTGGACTCTCCGATCTCGACACTGCCTCCCTGAAAGGGTGCTCGATTGAACACTCTCTCCATGCCCGGGCCGAAGACAGCCACCATCATCTGCTTGAACACACCCAGGAAAGCTCTATGATGCCTGCTTAGCACGTCGTCCGCGGCGTCTCAAAACGCTTGCATGCATTCCTCCCTCTCCTGCAGAGTTGTAGCGTCACTCTCTCCTGGCAATAGAACCCTGGGCATCTCATTTTTGAGGTATGGGACGCCACTCATGTTCTTTTTAAATGACAGCAAGCATTTTTGCTGGAACTGATCCGTAGCATCCTTCAGCTGCTGCAACTGCTCCGGAGAGAGATCCTCGATGTTGACATCCATAATGTCACCGATGTCAGGCATCTTGATTTTCGGCTATTGGTCCCACTGGGCGTGCCAAAAAGTGTGTTGACGTAAAATCTGCAGCTCATGCCAAGCACACAGCAAGCCGAACAAGCTAGCTTCACACGCGCAAAGATTCCAAGACGTGCCAGTCAATTTTCCCTGAAAATTAACAAAAGACAAAGTAGTTAAATTCCAAAGCTTGGAACTTGCCGGGTGGTACCAGACAGTTCCATATTTGCGGCTAGAAAGCCAAGTGAGATGACATATAGCTATAAAGAGCTATCTGCCAGCAAACTAGAAATCATTCGGGAAATTCAAAGTGCAAAAGGTAACATAGCCGAATGGAGGATGTAAGCATGACGATAGATCGATCTTTATTTGGATAAAGATGCACGTGCGCAAAGCCATGACCGATCCTCATGGTAATTAACATTAAATAATAAATGAAGTAAAAGCATGATCATAAATATGCAATAAACAAGCGTGCATAGGCCCAAAGCACTAGTCTACCGCATGTCTAGATACTTTAAAACCCGTCAAGCATGATATCAAACAAATCTATCCACCGCATGATACAACTTGTTTGAAATCATACCACCGTCCACAAGTAGATCTATCCACCGCATGATACAATCTAACTATGGAAAGCTAAAAGCACGCAATATTTAGAGCATAACTTATAAACACGTTTCACTCGTGAAAGTATAACCGAATACAGCTGAACAGCCGAATCGGGGTCCATGAAGAAGGAACGAGCATTACCAAATAAGATAAATCTATCAGATTGAATTGAAAATCTAATCCACCGGATGACTAGCTCCAAAACAACCCTAAAACCTGCATCTACCACGTGATACCCAGTTCTTTCAAGATTTATACAAGATTTGACAAGCTTGAACCCGCAACACGTAACAACCTAGATCGATTCGGTTTCGGCTATTGGGGAACATGTGATCCACGTGCTATTTAAACCACGGGTACGAACTTGAGTCGCATAAGGATCATCAAAAGAGATAAAGCCGATCCAAACCAATCTAAATTGGGCAAAGAAGTGTGACATGAATTTAAACACAAAGTAAATACTCAAAGCAACACGGGGTAACTTAATGAATCCATTGGATCTTGCCAAAATCCAATAGAGCCGATAACTAGCTTCAAGCTAGATCTTAGCCTACCGCATGGCTCATGATCTAACAAGAAACCCTCTTGAACCAAGCTTGAATCTACCGCATGACACTAAGCATGGTAACAAGACTACTTGCATCAAATCTAAATCCACCGCATGATACTAGACATGATACAAGGTTGCCGGTACTCACGGAGGTCGACGGATCGATGAACCCTCTCGAAGAACTCGACGACACGACAAAGGACTCTAGGGTTTGGCGTAAAGTCGGTTTGTATTGAGAATGTTTCGAATGAAAATACATACATTCAGGGTCTATATTTATACCCTGTCACAACATGACTTCGAATGGATTCGATGCCTAATTTATCTCTAAATGCGATCGCTTATCCATCCATTCGCCTATTCCGCTCGGGCCACGTCACCACGCAATCCCGCAAAATCAGCGCAACAGTTTCCTTGCCGAACGGAAGCGAACTGCCGACCGCGGACTCCTTTGCCGAATTCTTCTGAAGAAACCTTCCTTCTGCCGGACGGACTCCTCACCGCGTTGGACCCACAGGTCAGACTCCTTGCTTTACCAATTTTTGGTGTTAACAGATATCATTCCTCACCTGCCAAGCTCTCCATAATAGCAGCAAAACCCGTGCTGCCATGTCTGTTCCCAGTGCATCCAAGGTGTGCAAGAGGCTAGCTAGACCAATTTCACTAAACTGTTGTTCGTCCGGCAACTCCCAGAACTGCCTCATCGCTTCCTTCAGAGCCTTGGCATGGTTACACCGGATTAAAGCATGAGCAATCGACTCCCCCTCCGTGCCACTGTAGCGAACTTGGTCCTATTTGCCATTTGTTCGAGTTGATTTTGGTGATTCATGCTAACACAAGTAATGGGACTAACCACATTGTCTAGCATGTCTTTGTAGGCATTCCTAGGTCCCATGGATGTATCCACTTGTTAACATACCATGCCCAAGCTAACATTTCATACTACAAGTTAACATACCATGGACATGTTAGGTTACTTACAGTAAATTTGAGGACTTAGTATATATTTTGAGGCTATAAGTAATGGCATGTTAAGTATGTTAAGTTGGAGCAAGAATCCAAGTTGAAGACGTGAAGAAAAAGAAGGAAAAGGACACCGTCGGATGAACCGATGGTACCTAAATTGCAAGCGTCGGTGCAATCGTCGGACGAGTTGGTTCACTGGGTGAAACCCTAGGCACGGTCGGATGAACCGACGGTCCAATTTCTAGTAGTGTCGGACGAGTTGCAGAGGAAGAGCAGCGAAGACAGTAGCACCGGATGATCCGACGGTCTGAGTGAGGACACCATCGGTCTATCCGACGCTCAATTTGAATCAAGACAGAGACGCGTCAAGACGAAGTCTTCAGCACCGGATGATCTGACGCCTTGGTCCGGAGGAAGCGTCGGTCTATCCGACAGTCGCGTGGAAGCTAACAGAGACGACTTGGTCGCAGGGTCTTCAGCATCGGATGATCCGACGCACCGTCGGTGTATAGCGTCGGAGCAGTTGTGTCAGAGAATCTCAACGGCTAAGTGATGTGGGAGGGGCATCGGATGAACTGACGCCTTGAAAAAGCTAGCATCGGTTCATCCGACGCTACCTTTTTCAGTGGCCATTAGCCAACGGCTCTTTGGATGCCTTGGGCTATATATACCCCCTCCACTCACCCATTTGAGGTTGCTGGATTGTGTGGAAGTGCAGAGGAGTTCAAGACACATTGAAGATCATATCCAATCCATCCAAGTGATTAATTGCTCATCCTTAGACTTGCATATGCTTTGTGTATGTGCTTAGTGCTAGGCTTAGCTTAGAGCTGAGTGAGTGCAAGGTTGTGCCAACCTTGTGAGGTGATTCTTGAGTGAATCAAGGTGTACAAGGTTCGCCGGAAGCCTTGGGGCCTAAGTGGCTCACCGGCAATCATCATCAACCCTCCGGCTTGGTGTGGAGCGGTGAGGACACTTTGTGGCGGGGACGTGGAGACCCCCTTCCTTGGTGGAGAAGCTCCTTAGTGGAGGCGGCATCAAGGAGACCAAGAGAGCTTGGCAAGTGCCTAAGTGGCTAGCCTTTGTGGCGACTCAAGTGGTGCTCTTGGGCGAGACTTGGTGACTGGGAGGCAATACTCTTGTGTGAGTGCTTCAACAACGTGGACTGGGGGTGGCTTAGTGCCTACCGATACCACGGGATAAATCGCGTGTCAAGAGTTTGCTTCCTCTCATCCCCTTTACGTTTCCGCATTTACTCTATTGCAATCTTTGCTTGCCTTTACTTTCTTAGAGTAGTATCATGCTAGGATTGGCTATAGGTTGCAAATCTTGTTTTGGGATGGGAGTTTCACACTAGAACAACCCTAGTTGCACATCTAGATAGTATGTTCTAGTTTACCTTTGTGCAAAATTACTGAAGCCATAGGTTAAATTTTTAAGTTGCCTAATTCACCCCCTCCCCCTCTTAGGCTAACGAGCATCCGATTCCTTACATCCACATACTTCGCAAGTGCTAACAGTAACTATGTGCCTGCTAAATTTATTTGACTGTGAGGCCAAACTATTCTTCATCACCTTCCACTCGAAGAACAAAATTTTATGCGGCAGCGGTAAACTCCAATACTTCTTCCAAATAGGCCTCCCCACTTGATTTCTTGAGCTAGATTGACCTCCACCTTTCTCCTCCTCAATGAGATCCTTCGACACCCTGTATGCACTCCGGACAGAGAATATGCCATTCTTCTCATAGAACCAAGAAACAAAATCGTCGACTGGGTTTGAAGGTAATCTGATGTTCAAAATCAGCTGTGCATCGGGAACTCTGAAATACTCCCACACTACTTCTTCCTTCCATTCCACACGAGATTCATCAATTAGCTGAGATACCCATTTCAGGCGACACAGGCATCTCTTACCAATTGGCGGCCTAGTCCTTCCCCGAGGAATTCACGGACGCGCCATATGCGAACAGAACTTCCTCTCCCAATTTGCCAGCATACACCCTGTTTCAGTAGATCCAGGCCATGTACGATAGCTCTCCAGGTGGGGGATTGGATTGTGGGGAAAGTGGTATCCAGCAACTCTCCATTTGGATAGTACTTTGCCTTCAGGACCCTAGCGCACAGGTTGTTAGGTCTTTCAATTAGTCTCCAAGCATGTTTTGCCAACAAAACTTGATTGAAAAGTCTCATGTCTCGGAAGCCTAACCCCCCTTGCTCTTGCTTGTTGTGAATTTGTCTGAAGTGATCCAGTGTGTCCTCCTTTTGTTGGAGAAAGGCAAGTGGTCTTCTCCCCCTGCATATTCTATTTTATCCTATATAATTGCATGACAACTAAGTTTATCTTTTATGATATCGCATAAAGTTGATGGGAAAACCTTTGTAAGGACGTGACTAGATTTTATCTTTGTACCCTTGAACAACATGGTTTAAATAAATGTTTTGGGTAGACAATGCTTAGTTGCTTAACTTGGGATGGTTAAAATGAATTTTATAAAATGCTGATCATGATAACTTTGTTGATATATATGTGTGTGTGCTTAATTACAAGATAATATGATTTAATTGGAACAAGGAGAACCACCCAGGAAAACAATGCAACCACAGTCCATATGGCTCTGGCTTAGCCAATTAATTAGGTGTGTGATTGTACTAGTGACCTTATCCGAAAGGAACACAGGGGGCTCGAGGTTGCAGGGGTATAGCCCGGTTCTTTTGGGGTAGCAGCCTTTGCTAAGGTGCTGACCACTAGAGAGGGTTATGGTCCGCCCGAGTCAGAATCGTCGTGGGTTGTTGGTCTATTGCATATCTTTGTAAAGGCTTCGTAGCGTCCCTATGCAATCACACCTCGGAAGTGTGGTTTGATGCTTGGCCAGCATCGCATGGTTGGGTTCAAAGTTCTTCGGAACTTTTACGCGAGCTGTGGTGAAAGTGTACAACCTCTGCAGAGTGAAAACTAATCGATCAACTGTGCTCATGGTCAAGAGCGGCCTGGACCCTCACATGATAATCAAACTTAAAGATGGAAGTAAATTGTGGTTTCCTATGGTTTTGAGATGAGATGTTTTCTAAATGTTTAAGTGGTTTGGTATGAACTTATATCTAGTAACTAGTTGCTTGTTAATTAAAATTTGACCAACATTAAAATGCTAACCGCTGTAAACCTTAGCCTATCCTTAATAGCCTTGCATCTTCCCCCACTTGCTGAGCTCCAACCATAAGTGTGCTCACCCTTGCTAAACTGTTGTTCAGAAGAAGAAGAAGGTCTATGATGTCCAGAAGATGGTGCTAGGCGTACGCAACCCTCAGTCGATTGCCTGTGAAGTTTGGAACCATTGTTTCCCAGGATTCCACTGTAAATCTCTGATAATCTCTCTTTCTTTACGTGATATTGTTTCTGTTATTCACTATGATGGCACTATATGTATGAAACTAGATCCTGACATACATATAGGTAGCACTTGGTTTTCTTTAGAAAATCGGGTGGGACAGAATCTCCTAATCATCCTTGTCAGCGCTTCATGTATTTTTCCAGGGAGCACAAAAATGCTCATGATGTAAACCGGCAGCGCCTGTGCCACAGACTTAATAAGAGTGTCTTTCCCTGCCGACAACAGATTTCGTTCATCCCAAGCACTACACCTCTTTGCCAGACGGTCAGTTATATTTAGGAACTTCTCGGCCTTCATCCTCCCTTCGGGCGTCGGCAATCCCAGATACTTGGCTTCGAAAGCAACCCGGTGCTCTATGACCGATTGTTCCTGATTTGCATTAAAAAATGGAACATTTATCAAAATTAATCTTCTGGCATGTACCAATGCAATACCTATCCAGGGTAGCTTTGATCGAGTTTGCTTGTGCTTCCGAGGCCCGAAAGAAAAGTAAACTGTCATCTGCAAACAACAATTGTGTGATCTCCGGAGCACGCCTACTTACTTTCACCACCTGGATGGTTCTGTTAGATGCTTCATTCTGCAAAACTTTTGACAATCCATCAGCCACAAAAAGAAATAAATATGGCGACAAAGGATCACCTTGTCGTAGACCTCGTGTGGGTTGGATGGTATCCAACAGGACACCGTTGAAGCGCACTGAGTACGAACAATGGTAACGCACTCCATTACCCACTGCACCCATCTCCGATGAAAGCCTAGCTTCACAAGAACCATTTCTAGGTAGTTCCAGTCCACACGATCATACGCCTTAGCTAGATCCAATTTGTAAGCACAAAAATTACTCCTATCTTGCTATCTTGGTGAATGGCATGAATGCACTCAAAAGCAATTAGGGCATTATCTGTGATCAAGCGACCAGGGATAAAAGCACTCTGGCTTTCTGAAATAATGTCATCAAGAATAGGTCAGAGCCTATTTACTAGACATTTAGAGACTATTTTATACACCACATTACACAAACTTATAGGTCTATACTCTTTCAAAGTTTCAGGGTGCTGCACCTTAGGAATTAGGACAATGGTCGTATCATTTACTCCCTCGGGCATGCGGCCATCCTTAAAAAACGTTTGACGACGCTGACCACATCCTCTTTTTGAAACGAACCGAATTTCCGCAAACGGAAACTCGACTCTCTGCACCTCCGTGATAGTCCCAGGAAGCGGCTATCACTTGCAATCCCTGTCTCAAGTGGTACAAATCCATACAACACAGAGATAAAAGAGACATTACATTATATTATTACAACATCAGAGTACAAATCTTCGGCACAAGCCGGGTACAAGTCCAACAGGACTGAATCAAGAATGGTAAAACACCTACGCAACGGATCTATAGAAGCGAAGCGTCTCCAGCTCCACAAGCAAACTCGAGCATAGGACCAGCTCTAGTCTTCACACCTTCATCGTAGACGTTGTAGTCGTAGACGGTCACCAAGTCTGAAACGCCAGCATCTACCCGATAAGCGGGAAGGTCATGTCAGTTTCCCAACAAAGAGCAAAATCGGTGGTTGAATCTAATATGCATGGATAAATCCTACATTTGGCTGTAGAAAGCTATGCATGCAGCTGCGCGGAAGCAACAATCAAGGTATGCAGAATAAGCAGTGAGGTCCACACCTCCGGGAGGTCCGCACCTCTGAGGTCCACACCTCCGGGAGGTCCACACCTTTGGGATCCACATCCCTCAACAAGGAAGTTGACACTGAAGCACTGAATCACAACCACGATCCAGCTCCAACCTCTCACCTGCGATGTGGGGCCCACCTGCTCCTATCCCCACATCTCAACGGCCTCAGGCCGGGCTCACACACTCAGGGGAGAGAAGAAGCACAAGAAAAGAGCCTAGCCAGGTGAGAGATCAGAGGACTGTCCATAACCAGTGGACACGGACTATAGCTATAGGTTTAAACACCC
Organism: Cenchrus americanus; assembly: GCA_947561735.1. Classification (NCBI taxonomy): domain Eukaryota; kingdom Viridiplantae; phylum Streptophyta; class Magnoliopsida; order Poales; family Poaceae; genus Cenchrus; species Cenchrus americanus. Next base: position 484,310 of record OX387240.1, on the reverse strand, counting down.
TGCAGAGGTTGTACAACTATACCCGCCAGAATGGAGCCCGGATGGTAGCGAACCGCCCGAAACCCTACCATATGGCTGGAGTCCAAGTAAGTGGATAGTAGCCTCCTGCGTCTCCGAGTCTGGCGCAGCCCCTGCTGTAGAGCTTGTACTGCCAGCGAGAGGTTCCTCGAAGCTGTGGAACCCTTCCCTGGCCTCGCCGGGGTAAAGTCTTCTAAGGAGGAACGTCGTCTCCCATCACGATCACACCGATCCGCCTACAGGCAGGGTGCTATCCACTACGAGTCTCACCCCGCACCCCCGCCCAATACAAGGCGGGCGGTTTGTACGGTAAAAGCCCACTGAAGCAAGGTCAGCTGACGATCGGTCCTTAAGGGCCGAGAGCGAGCAGTCACCATCTCCATCTCGTCCGACACGCCGCTCGGGCGAGAGGCCAGATCGCATCTCCCCAAGGTAGGCGTTCACAAGTATCCAAACGGCTCGCTCCCGCAAGTAGCACATCAAGGAAGAACACACCCAGAACTCACGCTAGAACACACCGAGTGTCGGTGTTTTAGACCGGCAACCTACTAAGGGGAGTACCCGAAGTAGATGAGTGTGGCCTCGCCGAGATCAGTAACTCGAAGGAAGAGACACGTGGCACACAATTTAGACAGGTTCGGGCCGTGAGGTGCGTAATACCCTACGTCTTGTATGCTGCGTGGCTCTGGATTGATTGGGTGCAATTACAAGATGATGCAATCTGATGCGTATGAGAGAGGAGGGGTCCCTGCCTCGCCTTATATAGTCCGGGAGACAGGGTTACAAGTCGGTTCAGGGAGAGAGTACTAGTCGAGTACGTCTAGGAGTCCTCCATACAGTGCGGGACATGTACAACTTCCTTTCCGAGTACTTCTCCTCCGTAGTCCTTGTGCTTCACGCTAGCAGGTGCCGTGCAGTGCAAGTCGGGTAGTCCCTGTGACGCCCCAGGTTTTTAATTACCGTTATTAACGCTAATGACCGGATCAGCCGAGTCAAACCAGTCAAACACCGGTCAAACCTAGGTCAACCTGGGTCATCACCCGAAAACCTCGCCATTGAACCCTAATGAACCCATTGACCAAGCCTACACACACCGTAGTGGATCCTTGGCCAAAGACACGGTCAAAAACCGGCTTAACCGTTGACGTCAGCGAATGTCGTCCGGAACTTTTGCCACGTTCTCCAAAATTCACCTAAACACTTAAAATTCTACCTTTATGAAAGTTGTAGATCTTGATGAGGGACACAACTTTCATGTAGAGTGGCATTTCAAATTTTGGGTGGAAATTGGTGAAAAACTTGATTGATCGACGCACCTCCCGTTTTCCGCAACGGGCCGGCATTCAATGTTGGCACGACGTTCTCGCAAAATCCGTCGAGCAAAACACTAGACGGCCTTTACAAAAGTTGTAGAGGGTAGCTAGATCTACAACTTTCGTATTCATCACTTCGTGCACTTGTATTCAAGTTTTGAGAGGAAATCGCGCTCGAACTAGCTCGGTCCGAAACGGGTAGCGCCGGAGCGCGGCCGCGCGGCCGGTGCGCCGCGCGCGCGCCCGCCGCGGGCCGCCGCCGCCTCGGCGTCCGGCCCTTCGCGCGCGTGTTCCCGAGGTGGCCCGCGCCTTCCCAAGGCCACTACGCGTCTCTCGAGACCTTGAACACCGGGAACACCGCGAAAATCGAGCCGCCGTACATGCACGCCATCGACCGGCAGTCCCTTCACCATCGTCCGGCGCGCACGCGTTCCGAGGCCTCCCCCGTCAGTCCGTTGGTCCCAAGCCGGCGTGTCCGCGTCGCATATATAGGTCCGCCGCTCCTACCCACGCACCGCCGCCCCCGTGCGCCGACCGCCCGCAGCCGCCGCCGCCCTCCATGGTGCGCCGCTCCTCCGCCGGCTCCCCTCGCCGGCCGGCACCACAACCCCCTTCCTTTGCATCTACACAAGCCCACCGAGCCGCCCGCAGCCCTTCCCCGAGCGGCCCCTCGCCGGACGGCACGCTACCGCGGCCGGTGCCGCCGCCGCCGCTGCACGCCATCGCCGGCAGCGCCTCCTCCCCGACCAAACCATCAAACCGGTGCGTGGTGAGCCCCTAGCCATCCCCCTCCCCTTCCCCGGCCAAACCCCGGCGAACCTCGCCGGAATTTGGCCAACCCGCGCCGGCCAGCCGCGCCAGGACCACATTGCAAAGAAAATTTTCTTTCCAGGGTCCCTGCTGCAAAAGCGCAACTCAAATAGTAAAACCCTTTGGCTGTTTCTTGTAAATTGCGTAGAAAATCACAAAAAAATCAGAAAAATGTAAACCAAATTTTGTTGGATTCATGGTGAAATATCCCACAACTTTTGTTATTCTGGCCTGAGCTAATTCCTGTTAGTTTTTGCATGAAAAATACAAATGTGAAAAACCTTGGTCTGCAATATCTCAAAAACCATAAGTCCTCTGTTGTTAATTTTTGGATATGTTGTGTGTTAGATCATAACTAGATCCTGAGACAAAAATTGCACAAAGTTATGATGTAAATCTTTTTCTAAAAATGTTTTTCCATTTCTGCCAGATCTGCATAAATGATGTTTCTTGCTAATTATAGTTACGTTTTTGAGCTCAACTTATGCACACTGTCTTGTAATACCAAAATACACATCTTGTGAATTAATCATGATTTTTGTCTTACCAGAAATATTTATCCTCTAATTATGCATGTTTTCCTTTGTAAATTAATAAACCAAGATCAGTATAGTTCCCTGATGTATATTCTGGTTCTTTAGGCTTGTTTAGGACCAGAGAGCATGCACAAGAAAGTTTGGATCATTTTGATGCTTATTTATTTTTGTATGCATTTAAAATGAATCACTAGCTAGTCCTTGTTATTTTCTCCAATATTTAATTTCATAGCATCCAACACTTACATGTGGGTCCAATGGACCAGGATAGGTGCTAGTAGGCTTAAGAAACACTTCTTTAATTTTTGGTAATTTAATTATTTAATAAAAATCTTAAAAGCCCTTTTTATATTAAAGAGAAGTTAGATAAAGAAAAACCCCTAAATAATTCTTTTTCCTTTTTGAAAATATTATTTAATATAATTAAAAGGTAATTAATTATCATTGCTGATCAGAAATTAATTCATGGATAAAAATATTATTTACACCCTTGCTTGTGAAAGTAAAAGGATAAAAGCCCTCACATGAAATGACAAGTACAATAAAAACCTTTATTCAAATGTACAATAAAAGAATAGCCCATGTACAACTACAAACCTTCCTAAAAGAGAGACACCATCTAGATGCTTGTTAAGGCGAATAAGACCAACCAAGAGTTGGATAAGACAACACACTATCACATCACCTAAACTCGCATTGCATTCCGTGTAGATCTTCCGGACGGAGATTACTCCCTTGTCCCGGAAACCAAGGAAGGAGGAGCGGAAGCTTCGCTGCAGTATGTGGAAGTACTCGACACCGAGGGTGCCCAGGCTAACCTAGCCGACGAAGGCAAGCTCAGGTGCATCTAACTGTCGGTGTTTAAACCTCTCGACCTCCATGGGAGGTACCCGCAGCAAGGTAGAAGGTGAGGATCGCCATGATCTGGAACCCGAAGGTACGCGCAAGGACACAAGACACAAGATTTATATAGGTTCGGGTAGCCAGAGTAGCTACCCTACGTCCTGTTTGGAGTAGTATTGCGCCCTGCGCTTGGGTGTTGTTCCCCGGAGGGATTGTGGATGTGCGGCTAGGTACCCGGCCCTCCTTTATATAGTCCAGGGGGCGGGTGCCTAGTCGGTTACAAGGTAGGAGTCCTAGTAGGATTACATGGAGTGAGTCCTAGTAGGAGTACAGGGGAATTCTACTAGGAGTCCGTCTTCTACTCTTCTTCCTTCCTTGCATGAGTACCCGGGGTGTATGCCCGACAAGCCCCCGAGCACGTTGGAGTTGAGAGTAGTAGTTCGAGTAGTCTTGAAGCCTCTTCGATTAGTTCTTGAGCGTCCTCGAGTACTGCTTGGAGAAGTCTTCAATAGTACTTGAACTGCCGCGAGGCTGGAAGGTGGTCTAGCTCATTTGTCTTGAAGTCGAGATTATATGGAAGTGCAATTGCAAAATTGCACTCCATATGGAGTAGCCCCCGAGCCATAGGTTGAGTTGCAGACTCTAGCTGAGGGTCAATCTTGATTCTGAATCTTCCGACTTGAAAAAATTGAATGATGGGTGTAGCATAGCAGCCCCCGAGCCTTGAAATGATTAGGTAATCAGTCAAAGGGTCTTCAGTGTTCGCGAAAGCCATCATCTGAGTACTCTTGTAGCGTGTAATCCCTGAGATAAGAGAGCCGTATGAGCCACGTCGAGTAGTTATTGGTGAGGAGCCCCCGAGCTTGAGAGCGAGCGAAGCATGCTGAAGTTATCTTCAAGTAGCCCCCGAGCTGGAGAGATTCCAAGTAGTAGTTTGGCGTCGAGCCATGGAGCTTGAGAAGTAGTCGTGCCGTCAGAGCGGACTTTAGATGCGACCGAAGTCGACTTTAGATGCCGGCGGAGCGGACTTTAGAATGCGACTTGAAAACCGAAGTCGACTTTGTGATGCCGCGTGGAGCGGACTTTGATATGCGACTTTAGAAGTCGACTTTAGGTTGCCGCGTAAAGCGAACTTTTGATATGCGACTTTAGAAGTCGACTTTAGGATGCCGCGCGGAGCGGACTTTGAGTTGCGACTGAAGAAGTCGAGTTTAGATTGCCGCGTAAAGCGGACTTTGATATGCGACTTTAGAAGTCGACTTTAGATTGCCGCGTAAAGCGGACTTTAGATGCGACCGCAATAGTTGACTTTGTGCACTTTTCGGAAAGCCAAAGCGAATAAAAAATCGTAGAAAACGAATAGTTTTGCCGCCGGGAGCGGGCTTAAGATTGCGACCAAAGTCGGCTTGTGCCACCGGAGTGGGCTTGGATGCGACCGTTAGCGTCGACTTGTGCCACCGGAGTGGGCTTGGGTGCGACCGTTAGCGTCGACTTGTGCCACCGGAGTGGGCTTGAGTACCTGAGCCATGGATTTCAGACCCAAGGTACGATTGCCGCCGCAGTGGGCTCGAGGGTGCGACCGGAGTCGGCTTGAGGGTGCGACCGGAGTCGGCTTGTGTACCTAGGCCATGGATTTCAGACCTAAGGTATGGTTGCCACCGTAGTGGACTTGAAGGTGCACCGGAGTCGACCTGCGTACCCGGGCCATGGATTTCAGACCCAAGGTACGGAGCGCGAGTACTTAGGGTACTTGGACCCATGGTACAGAGCATGAAGACCACGTGCAGCTAGGTTCCATCGTCGAAGCTTACACACGTAGTATGCCATCGAAGCAGGCGAAGATGCGACCGGAGTCGACTTTAAGTTGCCGCACGGAGCGGACTTTAGAATGCGACTGTAGAAGTCGACTTTAGATTGCCGCGCGTAGCGGACTTTAGAAACTGCCTCCTAGGGATAGCCCCCGAGTTGATGAAGTAGACTCGTGGCGACTTGATTGATATGCCCCAAGAGTAGTCAGCAGAGTGTAGCTCCCGTGAAAACCCGCCGAGAAGCATACACAAATGAGTAGTCGGCAAGTAGTCCTACATGATGAGGAGAACAAGCCAAGAGAACAGTAATCATTTAAATAAATGACTTAGCTGTTGCTGCCCGGGCAGACTGATGATGAAGCCGTGGCGATCGGCGATGGAGCCGCGACGGTTGTTGCTGAAGTTGACTAGTCAGAGTTGATTCCGACTAGTTGTTGGGGGCGTGACTGCCGTTCTCGACTACTTTGGAAAATTAGTCGAGATGAATGGTCGACGCGATGCGACCGGAAGATGACGTCGTGGCGGCGCGTGGCGTACTCGAAGTAGAGCCAGTGTTGCCGCAAGGCAAGTAGTCGCACCCCACGGCGTGGCTGAAGTAGAACCAGCGTGGCCGCAAGACGAAGTCGCGGCGCACGGAGTAGTCGACGACGAGACTGCATTGCATGTGTGTCCACTGAAGCGTCAAGATAGACAGATAACTACTCCTACCTTTCTTCTAACCCACCCGTAAACGGGTCTGTTAGTGGGACCACCTGCCGAACCCATTAGGCCAGTCTCAATGGAGAGTTTCACCTCCCGATTTTCAAGATGTGAAACTTTGATATGAAATATTCGTCACTCTCAATGCACAGTTTCATATGCTCACGGGTCCCACAACCTCTCTCTCATTACATGGTTTATTGCATAGTTCCATGGTGAAACACACTATTTTTTTTTTGTCTCAATCACTGCTGGAAATCGGGGATTTGCCGAGAGCCGGAAACGCTCGGCACAGGCTATTAAGCCATCGGCAAAGCCTTTGCCGACGGTCGCGCTCGGCACAGGGCTCACGGAGAATTTTTTTTCTCGGCCACGGCTCTTTGCCGAGCACCCAAGCTCGAGGCTCTCGGCACAGCCTTTGCCGAGAGCCCACAGTGTGCCGTCGGCCAAAAAAAGTAGCCGTTAACGGCGGGTTAAGTTAACGGTTTTTGAAATCGTCTTTGCCGACGGCCTCGAGCTCGGGCCGTCGGCAAAGAGGCAGGTTTTATTTTTTTTGAAAAAACCTGTGCCGAGAGCCCCTGGCAAAGGCCGTCGGCAAAGGTTCTTTTTCTATTTTTCTGAGAAAATCCTGTGTCGAGCGTACCTGGCAAAGGCCGTCGGCAAAGATATTTTTTAATTTTTTTTTAAAAAAAATTCTTTGCCGAGCGCCCCGTGCAACTACGCTCGGCAAAGCTGGGAACACCCGAGCTGGGAAAATTTTTCCCAGAGTTGCCGAGCGTAATTGCCCAGGGAGCACTCGGCAAAGGCGCCTTTGCCGACGCCCCCTCTCGCCACTTTCCACGTTGACAAACATACACAAGATAACATGCAACTAGATAACACATATATATCACATACACAAGTTCATACACACCACACGTGTCCACAAGTTCATACACACCACAAATCCATCGAAACAAGTCCACAAGTCCACAAATCCACTAAGTGTCTCAAATCCAACGAAACAAGTTCACAACATGATCAACTAAGTCCAAGGGCCTACGGTGAGTGCTCGTGTGGTGGGAAAGGTGGGACGGGCGACTGGAGGACTTGCTCACCACTTGGAGCCTGGTGATTCGAACCCGCCGAGAAAGGCTGCACAAAGGAGACAAGATTGCAAGTGTTAGACATGATTAGACAGGAAAACCAGAAAGTCTTTGGTATCATACTCACCGGAGTACCGAGGACTTGCTGTGTCGGAAACACCTGTGGAGGGGGGGAGTGATAGGAGTTAGGAGCCCTGGTGGTAGAGTCATACCACCTCACGTCGCAAGGTACCTAGTAAGTTCCTCGAACTTACTCGCCATTGCCTGCTGCAACCGGAAATACTCCTGCTGCTGAGCCCGCTCCTGTGCTAGCTGGTCTGCTAGCTGCTGACGTAGAGCCCGCTCCTCTACTAGCTCGACCTACAACATTTGACTTAAGTGTTTCAGTAATGCAAAACTAAGAATGTGTTTAAACATTAATATAACATGACTAGGTCATACCTCAAGGGCGTTCAAACGGCCCATCCCCACGCTCGGCCGTGCTCGTTTCTGGGGGTCAGTCTCCGTCCATCGTGCTCGGATGTTGACGGATAAAACTCGTATCCACCTACGATCCGCAAGCGTACGGACCTACACCTTTTTCACCACGGGATTCCCAAGGTTCTTGTCAATCCGCAGAGCAAGGGGATTACTAGCGTTTAACCAGCACTAATCTAGTTAACTAGGGAAACCTTTAAAGAGAGTATTAATCTAAAGGTAAAGACAATCTAACCTAAATTAATCTAAGTTAAGTTGATCAAACAAATCTAGGGTTAAACTAGATGGTAAAGGGTGAACACAAGAGAGTGATTAAGAAAGATAAGCGTTCCCTCCCTAGGATCTAGGATAACATGGTATGCATCTACTACACGAGGGTGGTAAACCAATCTACCGGGGGTTGTGACCACGATTTCGCCCTGTCGGTGCGGAATGTAGTCCCGACACTAACTAGTAATAAGCGTTGAGATCTATCCCTTAATGGTTGGTGCTAAGCAACTAGAGACACGGGATTTTATCCTGGTTCCGGCCGGGGCCGTACGTCCAGCAGTGGTGTGCTCGAGGCACTATATTGCTTTGCACCGGGGTGCCTGTAGTGGGGCGGCTACAAGCAAGGCGGGAGAGGAGGCGTGGCCTCCAAGTCCCAAGTGGAGTGATTGAGGCAAGCGCCAATGTCATGGGAGAAGGAGCGTGCGTGCGAAGTGGTTTCGGATGTTCGTGTGTCCTCTGCCCCTGCGGCGAGGGGGATCACCTTCCTTTTATAGACCAAGGATAGGGCGATTTACAGGCATGTCGTACTGTTTAGCTACAGGTGGGGGTATGGCGTGCAGCGCCGGGGAGTTGGCGGCCGTCCTGGCGGCCCTTGCTCCAGTTTTGTCGTCGTGGCGCGTCCCGTACTTGAACAGAGGCGGCTTCGAGGGTGAAGGCTGTCGTATGGACCTCCCTGGGCCCACTACCTCGGTGGGTACCAGGACCGACTACTCGGTGGGCCTCTGGGACTACCCGGCTTGCGCTACATGGCATCTGATGGCGTGGAGCACAAGGACTACAAAGGAGTAGTACTCGGTTAGGGAGCTGTACATGTTCCGCACTGTATGGAGGACTCCTAGACGTACTCGACTAGTACTCTCTCCCTACTCCGACTTGTAACCCTGCCTCCCGGACTATATAAGGCGAGGCAGGGACCGATCTCTAGGATCATCGCATCATCCTGTAAACACACCTAATCAATCCAGAGCTACGCAGCATACAGACGTAGGGTATTACGCACCTCGCGGCCCGAACCTGTCTAAATTGTGTGCCACGTGTCTCTTCCTTCGAGTTACCGATCTCGGCGAGGCCACATTCATCTACTTCGGGTACTCCCCTTAGTAGGTTGCCGGTCTAAAACACTGACAACTGGCGCGCCAGGTAGGGGATCTCGCCCGAGATCACATGGCGAACTCGACGGCTCCCGTCTACTTCAAGCCAACCGTCGCCTTCAACCGCGGCGACACCTTCGTGTTCGGCGCCTGGGTCTGCACTGCTGACGGCGCGGGCTCCTTCCAGCACCGCCTCACCATGCCGCCCAACCCGAAGACCGGCTTCGTGACGCTTCCTGAAGTTGTCACAGGCAAACTCGCCGGCAAGTTCGGCGAAATTTCGCTCTTCAACCACCACGCTGACTTCGAGCTCGAGTCCGCTTCCAACTCGAACTCAACGTCTCCATGGACCATCGCTTGCGAGCCGGCTGCTCAGCCATCGCAGGCGGTCCCCTCACCTCGTGAGCGCTCCGCGCGTGGCCCCCGCATCCTCAACCGGGCCCGCACGGGAGCTCCCCCTTCGCGCCGGGTCGGCAAGGAGCCCGTACCCGAGTACAACTCGGACTCCGACACCGCCGCCGGCCACGCTTCAGACTCCAACCCTCTCTCCGAGTTCTACTCGAGCCCCGATCACAAGTTCGACTTCGGGTCGGACCCTGAGGAGCCCGAGTCCGAGGACAACTCCACTGAGCTTCCCTTGTCAGGGCCGGCCTCTGGGCTGGTTATAACATCTACACCGGCCGGGAGATTCGTCTACTAGCCAGACTGCAAGCCTGCTGACCTGATAAGTGGAGACTCACGCTACGTCGCCTACATCGACTCGCTCCCGTTCCAGGAAGGAACACCACTGGCCCAGGCTGACTCGAACACTCCAACTGAGGTGGCGCCTTCTGAGCCCAGCCTTGGCACCCCTGATCGCCAAGTGTTCATGGCTGCCGGCGACACACCAGGACCCTCAGGGACGGTTCCAGACAAGTACCTTGAGGACATCTCCTCCGACGAGTTCTCTGCCGACGCTCCAGCAAACGAGAACCCTGCAGACAGAGACGCTCGACGTGAGCGTAACCGGAAGCGCAGCGAACATCGCCGACGCCTCCGCGACAACTTCCCCGTCTGCAACCTTGCGGAAGCTCTCGAGGCGGTCGAGAGCAGAGTACACACTACCCCTGAGCAATGCCTCATGTCGATCACAGCGATCGCACGTCAAGCTCAGGGCATACGCGCTGGAGAGGTCATCGCCAAGCTCGCTGAAGAGGCCTACTTCATGCGGGTCGACAACAGAGTCAACCAACCTCCTCCTGCGCGGTGCACCGCGACAACGAAGCTACAAGTCGCAGTGCCAACGACGGTCCCAACCGAAGACGAGCTAAGCTCCCAACTCAGCCCAACCGTACTCGCTCCCACGCCGGCGGACCTCCACAAGATGGCAACAACAACCGTGAGGTTGTCCCCCACCGTGCTCCGACCGGTGGCAGCGGCCACGACCCTGACGGCGGTGGCAGCGACGGCGGAAGCTCCAACCACGGAGCCAACAGGAGGGCCGGTGGCGGTGGCGGTCGCAGCGGCCGCGGCCACGTGAACGCCCACGCCTCCGGCGTCTCCCGTGCGGCTACGACGCCCGCCGAAGATTGAGGAGCCGCGGCGAAGAAGTCGGCCACCGCGGCGACAACGACGACTTCCCCGCCTTCTCACCCCGACTTCGCAACTTACTCCTCCCCGACAAGTTCAAGCCTTTGGGGATCACCAAGTACGACGCGAAGCAAGACCCCATCCAGTGGCTCAGGTGCTACGCCCTCTCCATCGAGAACGCTGGCGGCAACAACGACACCAAATGCCTCTACTTCCCCTTCGCCCGGACCAAGCCCTGCTCACATGGCTCGAGTCGCTGGACAAGCACTCGATCGACAAGTGGGACCAGCTGAAGGAGCGCTTCACCAACAACTTCGCGGGCGCCATGGGCCGATCGGGTACTCGCATGGACCCGGCTATGGTCAAGTAGGAACAAGGCGAGACCCTCCGCAAGTACATGCGCCGCTTCTTCGACAAGCGCGCTACCATCGTCGACGTCACCAACAAGGAGGTCATCGACCTCTTTCAAGACGCGCCTCTACCACCGCCGCACCTTCGAAGACTTCGGTCGCCGCCGCCCCAGTCCATCCCCCACCTCAAGGACATGATCACGTCCCGATGAAGAAGACAAGGCCAACGCCAAGTACGACGCCATCTGTGGCAAGACCAAGCAGAACCAGGGCGGCGGCAGCGGCAACAACGAGAACCAAGGCGGTCGCAGCAGCAACAACAATAACAACTACTCGGGTTCCAACCGCAAGCGCAAGCCAGACAACACTGTCACGGCTATCCAACGCCCTGCGAAAGAGAACCCGAAAAGACTTGCTGAAGGAGAAGTGCCCGTGGCATCCAAACGGCAACCACAACACCGAGCAGTGCTACCAACTCAGGCATGCACTCAAGGATACGCCGGAGCCACCACACCCTCACGACAAAAAGGGCAAGAAGAAGGACCGCGACAACAACGACTTCCAGGAAGCCGACAAGACTGTCAATGTCCTCTTCGGCGGACTGCCCAGCAGGCGGGAGCAGAAGGCTACCCGTCGAGAAGTCATGAGCATTGAACCAGCGGTTCCAACCCCTCTCAGGTGGTCGGAGGTACCCATTACCTTCTCCCGCGCGGATCAGTGGACCAGCTTCTCCGAACCAGGACGCTTCCCCCTCGTCCTGAAACCAGTGGTCGCGGGCTCCAAGCTCAACAAGGTCCTCATCGACGGTGGAAGCGGGCTCAACGTCCTTTTCACCAAGACCTTGAAGAAGATGAAGCACGACATCACCCACATGCTCACCAAGAGCAACATGCCCTTCTACGGCATCGTCCCCGGCAACGCGGCTATCCCACTGGGCTCAGTGGTCCTTCCAGTTACCTTCGGGGAATCTCGGGACAACTACCGTACCAAGTACGTCAAATTCGAGGTCGCGGACTTTGAGACTTCCTACCATGCCATCCTAGGCAGACCGGCCATCGCCAAGTTCATGGCAGTGCCACACTACACCTACTTGGTACTCAAGATGCCAAGCCCAGCAGGTGTACTCTCTCTCCAAGGGGACTTGAAGATCTCTCACGACTGCGATACAGAAGCCGTGGAGATCGCTTCCACAAATCAAGTACCCAACGCCATGATGGAGGTCTACGCCACGTCGAAGAAACTTGCTACAAGTGAACTCGACATCCCTGAGAAGTCTGACAACTCCAACAAGCCTCAGCCAGCTGAGGAGATCCTTGTCCAGACGATCGACCTCGGGACAGGCGACGCCAGCAAGACCACCACCATCGGGGCCGGTCTCGACCCCAAATAGGAAGACGCGCTCATCAGCTTTTTTTGGGCTAACCGCGACATCTTCGCGTGGAAGCCAGCGGACATTCCAGGAGTGCCCAGGGAGCTGATTGAGCACTGCCTCAACGTCGATCCTAAGGCCACCCCCAAGTGACAACACCTCAGACGCTTCGCCGATGACAGACGGGACGCCATCAAGAAGGAACTCGCCAAACTACTCGCGGCTGGCTTCATCAGAGAAGTCTTCCATCTTGAGTGGCTCGCCAACCCCGTCCTCGTCCGCAAGAAGAACTCGAACGAGTGGAGGATGTGCGTCGACTACACCGACCTCAACAAGCACCGCCCCCAAGGACCCCTTCGGGTTGCCGCGGATTGATCAAGTCATCGACTCCACGGCGGGGCCTGCGACCTCGCTCGCTTCCTCAACCGCTACTCCGGGTACCACCGGATCGCGATCAAGGAAGAAGACCAGGAGAAGACCGCGTTCATCACCCCGTTTGGCGCGTACTGCTACACGACCATGTCCTTCGGGCTGAAGAACGCCGGCGCAACGTATCAACGAGCTATCCAAGCCTGCTTCAAGAAGCAGCTCAACAAGAACGTCGAGGCCTACGTGGACGACGTGGTCGTCAAGACCAGAAACTCCAGTACCCTCATCGACGACCTTGAAGAGACTTTCGCATCTCTGCGCGAGTACCGCTGGAAGCTCAACCCGAACAAGTGCGTCTTCGGCGTACCTTCGGGCAAACTACTCGGCTTCATCATCAGCCAGCGCGGCATCGAAGCCAACCCCGAGAAATCTCCGCCATCACCAGCATGAAAGCTCCCACGAGCATCAAAGACGTCCAGAAGCTGACCGGGTGCATGGCGGCACTGAATAGATTTATCTCAAAGCTTGGAGAACGGGGCCTACCCTTCTTCAAACTACTCAAGCACCAAGAGAAGTTCGTGTGGACTCCAGAGGCGGATCAAGCCCTTGCCCAGCTCAAGGACTTCCTGTCGAAGCCACCGGTCCTCACAGCTCCTCGCAAAGGCGAGCAGCTACTGCTCTACCTTGCTGCGACTACTCACGTGGTCAGTACTGCCATCGTCGTCGAGCGGCAGGAAGACGGCCACGCCTACCCAGTCCAGCGCCCAGTCTACTTCGTCAGCGAGGTTCTATCTGAGTCAAAGGCACGCTATCAGCCTGTGCAGAAGCTCCTGTACGCAGTACTCATCACCTCGCGGAAGTTACGACACTACTTCCAGGAGTACTCAATCTCCGTCGTCACCGACTACCCGCTCGGCGACATCCTGCGGAACCAAGATGCTACTGGAAGAATCTCCAAGTGAGCAGTCGAGCTCGGCGCCCTCACCATCGACTTCAAGACACGCACAGCCATCAAGTCGCAGGCTCTAGTCGACTTCATAGCAGAGTGGCGGGAGAACCAGCTGCCTACTCCAATCGTGCGACCAGAGCATTGGGTGATGTACTTCGACGGCTCACTCAACCTCGAGGGCGCAGGTGCAGGGGTACTCCCGATCTCTCCAACGGGCGAACAACTCAAGTACGTCCCGCATCTTCTCGGAAGGTCTCAAACAACGAAGCCGAGTACGAAGCTCTCCTACACGGGCTCCGCCTCGCGGCTTCACTGGGCATCAAGAGGCTACTAGTCTACGGCGACTCCGCAGTGGTCATCAACCAAGTCAACAAGTCTTGGGACCGCAACAAGGAGAACATGGACGCCTACTACCTAGAAGTCCGCAAGCTCGAGAACAAGTTCTACGGTCTTGAGTTCCATCACATCGTCCGCGACAACAACGTTGCAGCGGACGTCCTCTCGAAGCTTGGATCCACCCGCGCTCAAGTACCAGCGGGTGTATTCGTTCACGAGCTTCATGCGCCATCCATCCCGGAGCCGGCGCCAACGACCACTGTCCCAGCCAACCCACCGGCCGGACAGGAGGTCATGATGGTCGACGTGGACTGGAGGCATCCCTTCATCGACTACCTTAGCGAGCAGAAGGTTCCCTCAGACAAGAACTCGGCCGAGCAGCTCGTCCGCCGCGCCAAGTCCTACGTCCTCGTCGGAGACAAGCTTTACAAGCGGGGCGCATCCTCTGGAGTACTCATGAAGTGCGTCCCTCGGCAAGAAGGCAAGGACATCTTGGAGGAAATCCACAAGGGCGTCTGCGGCAACCACGCGTCTTCCCGCACGCTGGTCAGCAAGGCCTTCCGACGAGCTTTCTGCGGCCCACCGCCCGGGCGACGCCGAAGAACTCGTCGGATGGTGCCAAGGATGCCGCATTCGCCAAGCGGCAACACGTCCCGGCCTACAAGCTAGTCACTATACCGCCAACCCGGCCCTTGCTTGCCGGGGGCTCGACATGATTGGGCCACCGCCAACCGCGCCGGTGGTTTCAACGAGTACGGTGGCCATCGACAAGTTCACCAAGTGGATCGAGGTCAAGCCGGTCACATGCCCTAAGGCCGACGAGTACTCGACTTCCCGGATGAACTCGTGCATCGCTACGGACTACCCCACCGCATCATCACGGACACCGGGCTCCAACTTCAACAACCACCGCCCGGGAGTACCGCGAGAACAACGGGATCGACGTCCGATACGTCTTAGTTGCCCACCCTCGGGCCAACGGACAAGTCGAGCGCGCCAATGGGATGGTGCTCGACGCTCTCAAGAAGTGGCTACACGACGCTGCTAACTCCAAAGGGGGCAAGTGGATCGAGGAACTACCCAACGCACTGCGGGGGCTACGGACTCGGCCATCCAAGCCAACGGGGCAATCCCCTTACTTCTCGGTCTACGGCTCCGAAGCAATCCTTCCTGCCGACGTCATATGGAACTCACCGGCGGTGGAGCACTACGACGAAGGCGTCTCGAAGACAACGCGAGACGAGTTGACATCGAAAGCCTCGAAGAAGCTCGCTGCGCTGCCCTCGTCCAATCAGCGAGGTACCTGGAGGGTATCCGACGCTACCATGATCGCAACGTCAAGGAACGCTCCTTCAACGTTGGTGATCTCGTCCTCCGTCGCATCCAGAACACGGAAGGACTACACAAGCTCGGCCTCCCCCGGGAAGGTTCCTTCACCGTGGCAAAGGTGATCGGGCGGGCTCATACCGCCTCCGGACACTTGAAGGCGAAGACATCAACAACTCGTGGAACGTCGACCGCCTCTATCGATTCTACGCCTAGTCCACACGACTACTTCGGGGTTCAAGTCTACACGACTACATCAACACCCCCCTCCGCCGTAAGTGGCCTCCCGGTCCCGGCCCCGCCTCCGGACTACTCCTCTCCGGATCCGGCCCCGCGCGGCTACCTACGGATCCCGGGTTGCGACGAGCGATAAATGACCCTAGCAATGGGGTCTACCGAGAGACCATACTCCAAGATCCGGCCTACACGGCTACCTACGGATCTCTTGCCGTAAGCGGCTACTCGCCCTAGCATCACTCGGTTGTAAGCGGCCCCCCGGTCTAGGCGATTACTGCGCGTAACTACGGCCACGGCCATCCGGTGTACTTCTTCGGTAATAAAGCTTGATCGTTCATCAACTTCTTTCTTGTCTACTTCCCTCAACGGGACTACCGCCGAGTACGACTACTCGCGACAACTCCACGATGGGACTCCGCACTCTGAGATCGCGACTACGAGTACTCATTGCTGGAATTTTCCTTTCATCAATACTTAAACAATTCCATTACAATTGTTTCTGTACAACTCTGGCTACTAGCTACCTATTACAGGGCTACTGGAGATTCAGCTTATCAGCCACTTGCTCCGCGATGGGAGCCATCTCGCTCCGGCGAGCCTCCGCGTCTTGCTCATCGGAGCAGTTGGCGGCTACTCCGCCAGCGACTACCTCCACCGGGGCCTTCGGGAAGTAGGACTTCATGAAGGCCAAGACCTGCTTCGGGATCGACCTCGCCATGTGCTTCACATAAGCCGCCAGCCGGCTGGGTGCTTCTCTGAGGCGATCCACGAGCGGGGCGATCTTGGGGCCGCCCGGATGAGGAACCAAGAGCCTCACGATTGGCAACGCGGCTTCTTCAAGATCTTTCAGCTGGGCCCGCAGCGCCTCGCAGTCTTCATTCAACTTCTGCAATGATTTGTAGCAGTTGACGAGATCGCGGTCAGATGCAATCCGAAGCTCCATGTGCTTCTCGCACTCGAAGGCAAGTTCTTTGTAGTCGAGCTCGAGTACCCGACGGGCTTCTCGCTCCCGTAGAAGAGATTCTTCATGCTCATCTCCGAGGACTTCAACTGCTCCACTTGGCCCTCAAGCTCTGCAAATATAGCAAAGCGCAGCGGGTCAGACTACCTCTCGCCTCCAGCAACTACCCAACAAGTCAAGTGGCGTACCTTTGTTCTTGTTGCGGAGCGTCTTGTTCCTCCGCACCAAGTCGTCGCTCTTTGCCTGCATGTCCTGGACATCATTGTGGTACTTGGCAAAGGCGGCGTCGAGCTTCGACTGCATGGCGGCCGCGTGTTTCTGCGACTCCAAGAGCTGCTTCTCCAACGCCTCAGCCCGGAGCACCATGTCACCGAAGCCTTGGAGCATGCTCGACTTCTCACGGGACCTCTCCACGACGTCCTGCACAGACAGCACATGTCAAAAGGAGTACTCAGCACAGAGGATTGACTACTCAGGAGTTCAGACTACTCACCTTCATCCATTGCTCAGCCTGGCGGACCGCCTCCAGGTGCTTGGCTACCGTCGCCGGGTCCACCAGGTCGTCAGCCAGCAGCTCTACTCCGCCACGACTACTCGCGGCGGCTTCCGTCATCGGCGCAGAGCGGATGGGCTCTGCGTCCCGGATCTCGGGGAGCGGATCGCCACCTCCGGAGCGACCTCTCGGTGACGTGGTGACTCCTTCTCCTCCGGCCGCCGTGGCGGCCTCTTCGGCGGCTACGTCCGTCCGCTCGGGGGGCTCCACCGCAGCCTCCGCACCTCTCGGTGTCGACTTCGCATAGGCACCCCCGTAGGGATGTCACTCCCTTCGGCCTCGGCACATGTCAAAGAGAAGACAAGTGTATCAGCGACTACGACTACCCCTCGAGGAGCTCTACAGCTTCAGAAGAGTACTCACCTTCGACCACGCTGGCCTCGGGCAATGACGCCTCAGTAGCCGGCGCCTCAGGCACGTCCTGGGGAGCAGGAGCGGACTCCTCGGTGGGCGGCGCGACTTCTTCTGCCACCGTCGTAGAGGGTTCATCCCCCTCCTAGGACAGATCTGTAGATTTCCTGCAGAAGCACATACAATTGGTCGTCAGTCAACTTCGACTACTCGTCACGGCCGGGGCACCGACCGGACTATCGTCACGGCCGGGGCACCGAGGATGCTGGCAATATCTACCAGTCCACCCTCGGCGGGCGTCTCTTCTCGCACCTCGGCGACCGTGCGCGCGCCCTCCTCCGCGCTCCCCGGGGCCACCACCCCTTCAATGGCGGCGGCTATGGGCTCCGTGCTCTCTTGAGGAGTAGGGGGCTGGCGCTCCAATTGCGCTATGAGCTCTTCAACAGTGGGGGCTAGACTACGACTCCCAGCGGGCTCCCCCCACTGTACCCCACTCGCCTTCGTCGCCCTCTTCGACGGGCTCCGTTGGCGGCACCTCCTGCATACAAGGGGGCTCACTCATCAACAAGCGTACTCGCACGACGGGTACTCGACTACTCTAGTCAAGACAGCTTACCTCTTGAGGCGTGGTCTCTGAGACCTTCAGCTTCTTCGCCACCCGCTTGCAGGCGGGGTTGCGCGGCTTCC
Organism: Cenchrus americanus; assembly: GCA_947561735.1. Taxonomy (NCBI): domain Eukaryota; kingdom Viridiplantae; phylum Streptophyta; class Magnoliopsida; order Poales; family Poaceae; genus Cenchrus; species Cenchrus americanus. The sequence goes on along the minus strand of OX387240.1, from coordinate 466,303 downwards.
GTGGCGGCGCAGCCAGACTAGCCTCTAGGCTAGCCGGCGGGTTCTGCACAAGAGGTACGTGAGGCAAGCCTGGGCGGCTAAACCTCGACCGCAGCTGGAAGCGGTCCTGCAGTGTCTCGTCGTCGTCGTCGTCGTCGTCGTCGGAGCTGTCCTCCACGATGACGGTGTCATCGCCTTCGCCGACTTCTCGCCGCTCCTTGGCTTTGGCCTTCCCTTCCTTCGGGATCTCGATTCCCTGAGGGGGCGGCTGCGGCTCGGAGATGAACATCTTCAAGTCATCCTGCAAGGCATAAAAGACATCAGCGTGACTACTTCACAAGCAAGGTTTACCCGACTAGGGGGGTTCGACTACTCACCTCCTTTGGCGGGCGCGCAGCGGAGTACTCCTGGACGGGGCACGCCGTGTATGGCGGCATGTCCTTGAAGATCCGCGTCAGCCTCTCGATGATGTTGTCGTCGTCCATCTCGCCTCCGGGCATCCGCGACGTGTCATCGTCGCCGGTGTACTCGAAGCCCAAGGTGTCGCGGGCCATCAGCGGCTGCACCCTTCGCTTCATGAAACTGAAGGCCACATGTTCGGCCCTCAGTCCAGCTTCTCTGAGCACCTTGATGCGTGCCAGCAGCTCGGGGAGCTGGATCCCCTCCTGCATCGTGGGTTCCGTGTTCCACCAGTCATGGTGCCTGGGCTGCCTCCCACTCGGCTTCGGCAGGGGCGGGGTGGTGGTTCGTGATGTAGAACCACCTCGCCTTCCAATCGGCGTTGGAGTCAATGAGCTTGTACGCCAGGTACTGCTTAGCGGCGTCTTCCCTCATCTGGATGTCGGCTCCTCCGACTACTCGTGGATTGCTGGCGCTTGGCTGCGGCTTCACGTGGAAGAATTTCCGGAAGAGGATCCAGTGCGGCTTGATCCCAAGAAATGCTTCGCAAAAATGGACGAAGACCGCGGTATGGAAAATGTCGTTAGGGTTCAGATTGAGGCACTCGACTCCATAGTACCTGAGGAGGCCCTTGAAGAAATCACTAGCCGGAAGGGCGAGTCCGCGCTCCACGAAACGCGCGAACATCGGGATTTCGTCCTCAGCCTTCTCCATTGGATATGGATCTCCGGCGGCGGCCCTCCACAAATCTACCTCCTTCTCCCGGATAAATCTGCTATTGAGAAGGGCCAACAGATCTTCGGTCTTCACTTTTGACTTCTTCCACTCGCGGCTTGGATCTGCTCGCGGTGGAGACATTGGCGGCGCCGCTCCAGTGGCAGTTGCGGCGGCCTCTTCGCGGCCTCTCTTCTTTCCGGCGACCTTCGCAGACTTGGACGGTGAAGGCTTCATTCTCCAAGTACAAGGCATCTTCACACGCATCCACTCGGGGGCTGCTCTGGAAGCTCTGGGTGGCGGCGCACTTAGATCTACTGCGGCGGCAGCGTGCGCTGGAAGTGGATCTACCTCAAATAGATTCGAAATGGCTACAGCAGCGATGGGTGAAAAATCCTAAGGGCTTTGGTTTCTATTTATAAGTCAAACCGGCCCTCCAACGGCCAGATCGATAAGTCCGCGCTCGGCTGACTCAGCGGCCGCGTGTGACTCTTCGCATTCTACTAGTCGGCGTGCCTCACCTCGGGGGCTCGGCTACTTCTACTCGAGTACCTGGGAAGCGACAAGACTCAGGACACATTCTTCAAGATGACCCTTCAATTCGAGAGGAAGTACTCGACTCAAGGCTCGGGGGCTCTGTGCCACGTGTCCTTCGGTTTTTTCTCTCCGGATTTTTCGGGATATTCTTGCCAAGACTTCAGATGGACCCTCAGCCAGAGCCTGCGGCTCAACCTAAGGCTCGGGGGCTACTCCATATGGAGTGCGATTTTGCAATCGCACCTCCATATCAGCTCCGGCTTCAAGACAAGACATGCATTTTTTGAAGACCTTCGAAAGCAGCACTCGAGGACGCTTGAGACTACTCGAGAAGACTTCAAGATCGCTCAAACATCAGCTGGAGTACATTCCAGCCTCGGGATGCTTCGACTACTCTTGAGGACTTTTGACTTGTAGTACTCAGAGACGCTTGAGGACTACTCGTTAAGGCCGTCAAGACTACTTGAAGCTATCCTTCTCGACTACAAAGTACTCGGGGGCTTGTCGTATGGACCTCCCTGGGCCCACTACCTCGGTGGGTACCAGGACCGACTACTCGGTGGGCCCCTGGGACTACCCTGCTTGCGCTACATGGCATCTGATGGCATGGAGCACAAGGACTACAAAGGAGTAGTACTCGGTTAGGGAGCTGTACATGTTCCGCACTGTATGGAGGACTCCTAGACGTACTCGACTAGTACTCTCTCCCTACTCCGACTTGTAACCCCGCCTCCCGACTATATAAGGCGAGGCGAGGGACCGATATCTAGGATCATCGCATCATCCCGTAAACACACCCAATCAATCCCGAGCTACGCAACATACGGGACGTAGGGTATTACGCACCTCGCGGCCCGAACCTGTCTAAATTGTGTGCCACGTGTCTCTTCCTTTGAGTTACCGATCTCGGCGAGGCCACATTCATCTACTTCGGGTACTCCCCTTAGTAGGTTGCCGGTCTAAAACACCGACAAAGGTGTAGTGGTTGGCCGTGGTGTCCACATGCGGGCTCGAAGAAGCCGTTGACGGCGATCTGTACAGGGCACAGTGGCGGGCGTGGCGGCGTCCCGTCCCCGCGGAATCAACAGCGTCGGAGTTGTCACAGCAGTGCCCGACGTGGTGCCACAGGGGCGGGGATGGCGTGGCCTCCAAGTCCCAAGCGGAGTGATTGAGGCAAGCGCCAATGTCGTGGGAGAAGGAGCGTGCGTGCGAAGTGGTTTCGGATGTTCGTGTGTCCTCTGCCCCTGCAGCGAGGGGGATCACCTTCCTTTTATAGACCAAGGAGAGGGCGATTTACAGGCATGCCGTACTGTTTAGCTACAGGTGGGGGTATGGCGTGCAGCGCCGGGGAGTTGGCGGCCGTCCTGGCGGCCCTTGCTCCAGTCTTGTCGTCGTGGCGCGTCCCGTACTTGAACAGAGGCGGCTTCGAGGGTGAAGGCGTAGTGGTTGGCCGTGGCATCCACAGGCGGGCTCGAAGAAGCCGCTGACGGCGATCCGTACAGGGCACAGTGGCGGGCGTGGCGGCATCCCGTCCCCGCGTGCTCAACAGCGTCGGAGTTGTCACAGCAGTGCCCGACGTGGTGCCACAGGGGCGGGGATGGCGTTCCCACCGGCCTGACGTCATGGTTTGACCCTGCAGATTCACGAGGAAAGGGTTCGAGGGTGTGGCCGGCCCCCTTCGAGGGCGCGACGCGTTAGTCGTACGGGAGTGGGTAGCACAGTGCCACGGGGCTGACACTGGCCATACCGCACAGTCTCCCATAGTGGCGAGGATGGGTTCCCCCTAGGGAGTTGGCGGAACAGCGCCGGGGCGTGTTCCCCAGGCGCATGATGGCGCGGCTCTGTCGTGTCAGAGCATTAAATGCCCGTACCCGCGTGCGGGAACAGGCGCGAGTGTGAGGGAGTCTCGAGCGAGGCGGAGGTGAGCCCTCGAGCGAGGCGGAACCTGCTCGAGGGGGCCGTGAGCCCTCGAGCGAGGCGGAACCGGCTCGAGGGGGCCGTGAGCCCTCGAGCGAGGCGGAACACGCTCGAGGGGGCCGTGAGCCCTCGAGCAAGGCGGAACCTGCTCAAGGGGGCCTTCGACTGGGCCACTCTGGTGGGCCGCGGGGGCCACCGTGGCGTGGGCCGTGCCCCGCGTGTTCGTTTAAGTAAGAGGTGTGCTTTGTTCTTGTTTTTTACGGGTTTTAAGCAGGATTCCCCCGGTTTTTTAGGGGACCCTCAGGGCTATCCCCGACAGTAGCCCCCGAGCATCAGCGGGTGTGCCGGCCAGGCTCCCGCAGATGCTGAGGCCTACTGATAGGACGTTCTCCCCCCCCCCGGTTGCCAATGCATTCCGTGGGGCCGCGTCAGCGGACCCGCGGGTCTAGCCCCCGAAGCCCTCCAGGTGCGTTCCCCGATGTGCTTGAGTCCGTTCCAGTGTTCCCACTGACCGTCCGGTTTTCACGGGTACGAGATGATCGAGTACAGCGCCTCTCGTCCCCCCCCCTCTTTTTTGCCTTTTCCTTTTACGTGCTATTATTTTTCTATTCTGTCCGCAAGTATTTGTTTTTCCTCCACATTGTTTGGATAAAGGTAAAGTTATTTTCCTTAAAATCCTAGGGTGTTTATAACCAGCCGAGCAATTGATGATGCCACAAATTAGATATAAAAACTCGCAAAACAAAAATAATGATTTTATGACTAGTGAACCACCTCGAATTTAATCGCAAAACTTGAGTACAAATTGATATTGCGTTAACAGTGTACAAACTGTGTACATGACCACATTTACAAGACTAGTATATTTTGCTTTTTCATTGACTATTTTGTACATTTCGCTACTTCATTTTTCTCAGCAACCCACGTCAAGCATGCCCCTCCAGTTCTGCTGATCTATGTCATTATCACTTCGCAGGACTGACTTGTATGACTATCAACCATCACTGTTATGCTGCAGACACTGGAAAAGTTATATAGAAATAGAAGGAAACTAATGAACTATTTGGCGACAACAACCATGTAAATAAGAATCATGAAAACATATTTGCCTTTGAATGGCCATGGATAAATGGAAAGCAAGATCATTAAGAGTACTCCAATAGGTCTACAAACAGCATGGGTGGCGCCACTGACAAAGATATTGCCATGATCAGCTGAGGATGCATTGCTACCTTCTGATTCATAACTAGTATAATTTGATTGACAAGAAAAAAAGCAGTGTTGGCAATGACAATCTGAAGCATTAGCAGAAGACAAGCTGAAAATATGCTACAATGCCGTATAGCACTAGGAAATTAGTGGCATTCTTGTGGATATAAAATTATAAACTCATGTTGACTGTACTAGGCAACAATGCAAATGATGTGATACAATCACCGGTGCATGTGCTTTTCGCAGAAAAATGAGCAAAGATACCATATACAGGGTAAAGACAAATTATCCATTTGCTACCCATTCAGAAATATATGAACTGTTGATTAATGAAATTGAATACTACTATTGGTATGATATTGAACTCACATATCATATATTAAGCATTTTATGCTCAAGATTTGAGATCAAGCCACTCTTTCATGAATCATTATTGAGATTACTTATATACTTCTGCAAGTAACCAAAAAAATTGGAGTCTAAATGACATTGTTTGTGATCAGACTATGATTTCATCAAGTATCCAGCAGTAACAACCTTATACTATTCAGATACCAGAGGTAGCTAAGGAATTATGAACACAAATTTTGAGCAGCATTAGAAATTTAACCTCTTTTAACCACTCGATCCAGGGATGGCCTTTGTGACAGCGCCCTGGTAGGCCCTGCTAGATCCTTCCACATCTGCACCCCAACACAACAAATCCATACCGTGTGCTTATTAGAGCCAGTTCTGCATAGTGGGCAGAACACCGTGAGAGGCATTGAACATCAGGCGCAAAACAATTGTAACAATATTTATTCAGCAGAACAATAGATCAAGTGCATCCACATATTTCGATGACTATCATACATCAACTTCTTGCATCGATAATTGATTGAGATAAAGGGGGAAAATACCTGCAGGTCCTCCAGACACACTAGCTTGCGACGGATAGGCTATGGGTGGCAGAGACCCCGGAGGCAGTCCGAGGCAGAGATGGGCTGGAGCTGGGGAGGACATCACGTGGGAGACCACAAAACGGTGTGAGCTGGCTCGATCACATTCACTAGGCCAAAAACGATTTGTACTGACACACAAAAATTAGCGTGCTGGCGGGTGTAATTGGCACCCGCCAGCACTATGGTGAAAGGGGCGTCGGCTTTACACCCGCCAGCAGTAAAGGTCTAGTGCTGGCGGGCAACTTAAGTCACCCGCCAGCACAAATGGTCCAATTTGTGCTGGCGGGTGACTTATGTCGCCCGCCAGCGGTGAATGCACAATGCGTCGGCGGGTGACATAAGCCACCCGCCAAAGACAAATGGTCCTATTTGTGCCGGGCGGTTGGCTTATGTCGCCCGCCAAAGACGGATGGACACGACCACTTGAAAAATTCGAATTTTTCAAACGGTTTCAAATGAAGAAACTATTAACATGAAAGTTGTAGATCCTAATAAGTTATGAAACTTTGTAGTTTACACTTTTTTATTTGAAATCATATTGTCAATGAAAATCAAAATTGAATCTCTCAAATTTGAAATTCAATTTTCGTAAATGACCTCAAATGGAAAAACTCCCAACACGCAAGTTGTAGATCTAAGGAAGTTAAGAAACTTTCTAGTTGACAAGGTTTTAATTTGAATCCGTTTAGTGCCTCAAAAAACCGACTTACACTCGGTGTTGTATAGTATGAGCAGAACCAAAACTGCATATGGATGCATATGAGTGTGTGGTGTAGTGGTAGAGGAGGCTTCGCGCGAGGTAGAGGTCACGGGTTCAAACCACGGCAACCGCGGAGCGTCGCGACTTTACGTGAAAAAATGCGTGACTTGCGACGGGGACGGGTGGGTGGCTGGCCAGTGGGGTCTCTCCTATAAAAAAAGTTTTTTTTCTGTTTATTTTCGGTTTTTACGTGCTGACCCGGAAAATCTCAGTGCTGGCGGGTGACTTAAGCGCCCGCCAGCACTAGGTCTCTATGCTGGCGGGCGGACAACCGCCAGCACTGAGACGATTTGTGCCGGCACAAGGTCGCTGGCAGGCGCTCCACCCACCAGCAAAGACCCCTTTTACCCGCCAGCACAAATCGTTTGTGGCCTAGTGATTAAAACTAATGGCAAGGCTAATAGCATCAGAACAATTTCTTTCTTAATATAGCTTTAGTACCAGCAAAAGCTGAGACCTTCCACCATGCTGTTGTAATCTTAAACCAAAATATAAATTAACATAGATGAATGGAAGAGGGGATTAGCAATTATTGAATGGATTACTTGAAGGATTTACTGATTTCAGGGGCTGAATACTGTCCGATCTGAAGCAACGTCCACCTTGATGGAGCTCGGAATCAGAGCTACTGCACATTAAGAAACTCAAATGAGGAAACAGTGAATTTATAACATTTGAGTATTAAAGAACAAATTCTGGGGTAAAATCAAAATTGAAATGATATAGATACTACAAGAAAACGCATAAGTGCTAAACAAAATTGATGTACAGCGGAGCAATAATAATATATAATCCAGGGGGAATCAGCTCCTAAAATATGGAATTGAATGAGTACCGGTTCTTTTTGCGACTGCTCACCTCTTAAGCATATGTCTGTTGGCCTGAAAAAGGGACATTCCGCTCACAGGAGCACCAAGAAATGTGGCAACCATGATGCTCTTGCCAAACAGTCGATGGATGACACGAGCTCAACAAGGAGATGGATGGGCCTACGACGTCCCTGCCTCCCTCGCGGAAGGATTTGTGTGTCTCCTGAAAAAAACAATGGATATGCAGAGGAAGTAAGGGCGGTGAATCGAATGGGGATCTTGTGCGAATGATAACCAGATAAAAGGCTTAGCCGGATCGATTGACAACCCGTCACGACCTGATCTCCCATGCGCAGAGCAGGTTAGGGTCCCTCGATTGCCTGTTGCCGGGATCTGAACTATCGCTGGCCCTGGCCCCAGCCTCGGAGGTCACTATGCGTGAGCAGGAGGGTAAAACACCCCTGCAGGTGGAGGCCTTACCTCGGATCCATGGCGCTGCCGCCAGAAGAAGCTCCCGCAGTCCACTGGTCATGGAGCGCGCCACCTAAAGGTGCTTCGCGTCGGACGCGACGCGTGGTGGAGGTCCTCACCGCTGAGGATAGTTGCGTGGAATCGGGAGTCCGGTGGAAGGGGGAGCAGCTCGGGCCGGTGGCTAGCCGGCACCGCTAGGCACGGCAGGCGGAGAGGGGGTCAGAGAGAGAATCGGCGGTGGCAACGGAACCGGGGGGAGCCCAGAGGTCTGGAACTGAAGGGATGGAGGACGTGGATCCACGATCTCTTTTTTTCCTTCGGAGGTGAGCCGACCCAAAAAAACGGAAGAATCTGTGGAAAAGCCGATTGGACGATGCAGCACGGGGTTCGACTCGGGGTCGGTTACGGAATATTATTCCATACCCAGGGTATAGGATATAAATACCATATATTCACTGGCAGCGGCTTAGCCGCAAGTCAGCAAGTGGAGCGAGAGGCACGACCATGTTGGCATGGACTTCTCCGGAGTAGCAGAACATCCGATTTATCATTTAAAGAGATTGTCACTGGCATTGAAAGCCATGCTTGTGTATCCTGTATATAATTAGCTACTTTATAGAACTAATCATTTTCACCTCTCTTCTGGATCCCACATACAATTAGGAACCATGCATGACTAGATTGATTTTTTTTAATTGATGACTAAATGATCTTGCCAATAAAAAATTTACAGGCGCAGGAGCTCCTGGTGTTGCAGCAAGATAAACTGAGATCAGATAAAACAAGTAATCCCAATTCAAGTAACGATGCATACAAATAACCATGAGAGACTATTGCATTAAAATACGATGCATCCAAATAACCACGAAAGACTATTGCATTAGCACATGGAACTTGCCAGTGAGATGGGAACAAAAGTTGGGCTCCAAGTTAGGACCAGACTCAATGTCTTAATGAGGTCAACGAGTGTCCGGCAACCTCGTCGCTTCGGATTCGGTGAACATTGCAAATATTATAAGAATAGTTTGTCTAGTTTTCTTTTTTTTTCTCCGAACAATGCGGAGAGCGCTATCATTAATAAGAAGGGGGGGAAAGGGAAGATCCACACACCCGCACCAACCAAACCTTTTAGCTAACCATTCACGCCTGGATACAGAAACAGATGTGTAGGAATTAGGCTCTTCTTGCAATGTGGACATACGCTACTGCATTAAGCATTGGAGTATTACCAGAAACAAGAAGTACGTGTGCGTCAGCATTACACGATATTCATCCACTAAACACATATTCATAGTGCTACATAACTGATATTTTATAGGGTCAAGTTTTTCTCGTCACAAGTTGATAAAAATGAATACCCTAGACAAGCATTACCGAGAAAGATAATCCCAAGAGTATTTTGGCACACTTTGCTGCACCACTGGAGGTTTCATTTCAATTTTGATGCACTCTAGATTTTACACAACGTATATAAGCCAAGTTCAAGTATTAGCACTTGAGTGGTCACTAGATCAATTAAAGGGTGGAGTTAGGTTCTAAGTCTATAAGAGCAGAGCTAGCGAGCTATCGCCGTGGACAGAACAGAGTGCAGTGCAATGCAATGTCACCTTCAACAATCAACTGTATCATGTGATGATTCAACTGCATGCATACATTTATTTCATATGTGAAAGCACTCGCACTCCAATAAGAAGGTACAGCTTTATGCCATTATGCCACTGAAATTGCATCCAATGAAGCCATCATCTGTGTCCTTAAATTCCATATTAAGGATTATAAGCTCTTAACTAGACTTTCTCGATCTATAAACTTATTACACGATTGAAAAAAAATAACACAAGAAAAATAACTAAGAAGGAAAGATAAAGTGGGTGCAAAAAGAAATATATGTATCACCTTTGTCACTCTTGCATCCACGAGACAAGGACAGGATAGCTCAAGCCGCGAAAGGAAAGAATAAAAAATTGGAGCAAAGCACATGATAGCTGAAGCCTGCAGGGGATGGAATAAAAATTGGAGCAATGTACTCAACATACCTAAAAATTGGAGCAATGCAATCGACATACCTACTGGTGTTCCACAGGGTATATACGGATCTGATCTGAAGGAATTGACAATCATCAACTAATCCCATGCTCGATCACTGAAGTAGGTGAATTTACTGTCTAAATACAATTTCAATTTTACCTCGAGCAACTACGAAATAGGCAGAGCTCCAGTGCACTCCTATCAGAAGACGTACCATCCCCATCCCCTAGAGATCTCGCGGGGCGGAGGAATCGGAACGACCTCGGGATGGCGTTGTCGGTGTCAACGGAGGAGATACAGGTGATGCGAGAGAGAGAGAGAGTCGCAGCTAGGGAGGCATGTCGTGGTTTGAATGGGCGCCGGAGTGGGTCGGCGTTGGAGCCACGCGGGAACACCGGTGGCGGCACCTACAACCATCACCAACCACTCCACGGGCCGGTCACCGTCTCACGCGCTATAGGTGGACTCTGCGACAGGCAGCCTCGCTGTGCGGTTGGGGGCGGCAGCGGGGAGGAGGATATGCGTCATCGGAGGGCAGCGGGGCGGCGGAGGGGGAGCGGGGATGGGGATGAGCAGTAGCGAAGCCAGCCCCACATCTTAGGAGCGGGGGGGGTCTTCTTCTTCCTCCGGCGGCCCCTCTTTTCCCCCCTCTTTTCCTCCTCTTGTTCTACCTCCCGGCCTAGGGGGCTCCATGGTGGTGGCGGCGGTAGGGGGGCTCTAGCCCCCGCCGCCCCACCGCCGCCTTCGCCACTTGGGATGAGGTTAGGCTAGTCGCACCGCGCAACGGCAAACGAGACGGAACTGCACCTATGGCGTTGGGAGGTATGCAGCGCAGACCTGCATATGCCCCGCAATGTAACAGGTAGCTACAGAAAAGCGGGAAAGCCAACGTTTTCTCACTCTTGACGCTATCTTCTCTCTCCACTTCACCACATGCTGGGGAGGCGCATGGATGTGGAGTCCACATACCACATACTGGCGTGGCAGCTAGAAACGAGCCCAAAGATGATGATTTGGATTTTGGAGATCGCTGTAGAGACATTTGGGCTGCCGGACATTTTGGTTACAGATCTGTATAACTCCATCTGGCAGGTGGGTCATGCCCCCGTCCGCATGTGTTTACGCACCGCGCGTGCGGTCGCCCTTAGGGGCCTCGCGCGTGTCTGGCTCGCGTACCAAGGGTGCGTTTGCGCACCTGGCCCGACGGCCCGGCTGCACCCTCCAGCTGCAACTTCACATGTTTGTGGTCTTTAGCCCACCAGCGAGCCAGGTCCAACCCGTGCAAATCACGTTCTCTCTCCTGGCTCTCGGGGAACGTGATTTTTCTTCATTTCCTCAGAGCCCGGCTCGCGGGAGTGTGTCATTGGCTCGCGTGAGCTCGCGGTGGAGATGGGATCACCTCTGACTGGGGGAGGGTGCGGGACGCCGGTCGGCGGGGTGCACTTTGCCGCGGGCGCGGGGCCGTCGAGATGCACCGCCATAGCGGCGCACCGCCGCCGTCGGGCGCGTGACCGCCGGGCCACACCGTCGCGGCCGCCGAGGCGCACCGCAACAGGGCGCGACCGCCGGTGTGTGCCGCCGTCGGGCGCGTGGCCGCCGGCGCAGCGCGGGGGCGCACCGCCGTCGGGCGCGTGGACGTCGGGCGCGGCCGTCGTCGCGCGCGTGGCCGCGGGCGTGCCGCCGCCGGCGCACCACCGTCGGGCGCACCACCGTCGGCGCGTGGCCGCCGGGGCGCACCACCGCGGGCGCGCCGTCATGAGGTGCGGGAGGTCGTGTCCGCCTCCGCCACGCCGAGCCGGCCGCACGAGCGGGAGGACGTCCATGGCCACGGGCCTCGGAGCTTGGTGGCGGCGCGGTGGAGGTGGTTGCTGCCACCATGTTCGATGAAATGCCTCTGAGGCAAAAGAAATGAAAAATGGGTGGTAAAGCTATCACTTCATGGGTGCAAGGTATGCATAGACACAATCTCAAATGAACCTGGCTCATTTGGGACAGTGATACAAACAACCAACTTTGCACCATTTCAACCAGTCCCTAGCTAGCCATGCCATGGCGAGCTAGCCAGGCCGGCCAGATACAGGTGCACAAACACGCCCCAAGTAACTTATTTGGTACCCAGGCTACCATATAATATTATTCTATGTATTTATGTATGTTTACCCTGCCATCAATTGATTTTTGAGATTATTTTTCTTTCTTTCTAGCACGGCCAATCATGAACAGTTTTTTTCTTATCCTCTGTCACTTGAAGTTTTGAAAGTGGGGCTGTATTTTTCTTATCGGTTTAGTTGGCACCCGATTTTTCCCCTTCGCTGCTACATGGCATCATTCAATTGGTTGGGAAAATTGAAATCACCCGAGTAATATGTACTCCATCTTCTCACTGCATCCAAAAATACAAGAGATCAAAATATATAAAAAAATGTCACTTTATCCTTGCGTGCATGTACATGCAACAAACAATTAACGTCAAATGTGATTAATAAATAGGACCAAACAAAGTCGTTTCACTTGTTATTAATATACTCCTACATCTAAAAAACTTTTTCTTTCAAATGGGTTCAAATAATAAACTAAATTACCACATTTGTATATAGTTATAAGTATTACTACTCTTTAGTTGAATATTTTGAAAATTAAAATGCTATCACGACTAATTCTCTTGGAAGTTTGAACCTAGCTTCGAATAGCTATAGAAAAATAAGGGTGCTGATTCGTATAATTTTTTTAGGAAGTCATAGCTACATGTGAAATGGAGGGAAGTGATTTTATGAAAATTTTCTTCATGAAAGTCTAGTACACTACTACTGAAAATATTTGTAAGAGTCACCGGTATTTTTCAGAAGTGGGAGGTTTTGCCACCCGATCTAAGAAAAACAAGTTATACCAGCTAAACCCGCACATAGAAATCATTTTTGGGAGCGGGTGACCCCACCACCCGCACCTGGAAATCATTTTCAGGTGCGGGTGGCGCCATGACCAGCTCCTGGAATTGGTCTCGTGCCAAAAAAAGTTACAACTTATTCATGTGATCTCGGATGAAGACAAACTTTATATCAACATTGTATAGCTCGACGAGACCTAAAACTTTGTAGTTGACAAGTTTTTCATTTGAGGTTGTTTAATATTTTAAAATATCCATTTAAGTACTATGAGATTGTTTGCAAAAACATATATATCTTGTATAGTTTCATGAAAATATACGGTAGATGTATAAGATTTGTGAAGAACGTTACTACCCACTATACCAAATGATCAAATGACCAAAATAAAAATTGTTCACCTTCAAAAGTCATACCATTATGGTTTATGAACAATATGGTTTCCACTACTTTCCACTCCATTATGCACAATCTACATGCTAAGATGCACAATCGCTTTATGCACAATATGGTTTCCACTACTTTCCACTCCATTATGCTTTGTGCACAATCTGGATGCAGTTCCAAAAATAGATATATACATACACTCGGTCATAGCTTATCAGAATCTGGAGCAAATTTACAACCGAATCCGGTCATTCCAAATTGCATATGTATGTGCATTGCCAATTGTATCAGTAGAAGTAACAATCATTATCAGCACATATACTACATATTGAATGAATTGAAGCTCTATATTTCATTTCACAAAGAATGAAGAACGCGCGTCATGGATGACATACGTGTGGGGGTGTGTTTGCTCAATATGATGGGCAGCATTAACCATTTTCAGCACATACATGTAGGTTTCTATTTGATTTCATAGAAGACGAATCATAGATGTATTGTTCGTCTGTTGAGCTAATATAATGGTGTGTTGTGTAACATCTTGATTGGTGGCTTGACACGAGCCGAGTCACATTGATGATTAAAGTACAAATGCAACAATACTACTACGCAAATAAAGAAGTGGTGTGGTGGTCGGGCTGGCTCATCTCAGTCAGGTCTCGGGTTCAATTCCCCTCAGCTCCATGCGTCTAGATGCTCCTTGCAGTTATTCCGGTGGTATGGAGAGGATCCATGTCTCTCCTGATATGTAGTACGCTCCTAGAAAGGGTTTGGCCTCGTCATAAGTGAGATCTGCGGATAACATTTTAGCCAACCCAGGACCATAGCCCTTGAAATCAGCATAGTAGAACCCGGTCCTAGAACAAAAGGTTCAGGAAACAAAATCAATTAGCATTTCACATACCTCTATATATGTGTATTAATTTAAAAAAAAGGGAAGATGCGCGATGCGTAAGTGATACCTGTTGTTGGCCAACTGCACCCTTCCTTCATTAGAGATTAATGGAATGAGCTGCTTGTCTATCTGGGTGTAGGAGAAAACAAAAGGCGTACCCACCCTTCCTAAGTAGATATATGTTCCATCTCCCTTGAAGGTGCAGGTCTTGAAGGAGAACCCACTTCCTCCGGGGGCAACCTTGATAGGATTGTTGCGCTTCTGCTGCTGCAACGGCGCCATTGGCAAAGTTGTTATCTCTTTATTCACAGAAACAATGTTGCAATCCTCATAAAATGACTTGGCGATCCAAATATGAAGTCAAGTGTTCCCTTGATGATGCTAGACTTGAAGTAGTGTAGTCCATTTTGGTCGTACGAGCACCCTCTGTCCGCCGTCGATAGTGCAATTGTAGATGATGGCCTTTGTTCCCGGCAACCGCAGCCGGCCGGTGCCTCACCTTTGTTTCCCCCTAGCTTTGGCAAGGGGCGTCATTCTGGAAGACGACACCATTGGCGATGAAGTAGTCGGACTCTATGGTCACGGTGCGCTATTGTCCACGCCAAGGGGCTCGCCATCCTTGTCCGGTGTAGTTGCAGTGTCATTCCAAACAATGACAGCAGGGTTGTTGGGGTCGCCAGACGACCTTATGGTAACAAATGGCTTGCTTCTTCCGAGGAACAACTTCTCACGAACACAAGACCCGCCCGGGAGGATGAGGACGTAGCGTTTGGTGTTGCCCTCAGGGATGTTGGCTATGGCCTCGCTAATGGTCTTGTAGTTTCCATCTTCGGGTCCCAATTCACTGGTAGGATCGATGGAATTGTGTACCTTATTGGCCTGCGGAAGAGAGTATAGCATCCGTCTTCACGCATCCCACATCTTTGTTGGGGTTTGTTGACTGGTTCCTCACCCATGTTGTGAAGTCGATCTCTTGACATGACAACGCGGAAGCGATATGAGCTTGACAAGTGCGAGGAGGAGGGACGAGAGGGAGCGTCCGCTTACTCTTTGCCATGATCGATGAGATCATATGCATCTCTCTTATTCTTATTCTTCCTCTACATTCACTTATATAGATTGCTAGCACTGCACTAGATAGGCCACCGAGAATGGAAGGTGTGCGCTTCGGGAAGCCAAGCAACGGTGTCCCGCCACTTTTGCTGCCAATGGAAGGTCATTAGGCATTAGCTAAGAAAGGAAGATTACCTTAATTCAGACCTTGAATTAGTCATGCATGGACGCATGGGTTTTTCCTCTTATAGACACACATGCAAAATTAATGAATCTAGCGCTACTCTTGGACGTAACACCCGTTATATATATTACACATTCGTAGAATGGTGAAGTGAATCATGCATGAGCGGATTACGGACACAGATTGGCAAGTATAATTGTACTTTCGGAGGTTCGAGGTGGATGGGACAGGCATATCGCCTACTAAATTCTACTCTATCCGCATGAAAATTCTTGTAGTTTCAAACTAGGTGCGGTGGGTAGTATCCTTCGAGCGCCTTTTACCTCTCTATATAGGTCCTTGAAAGAGGAATGTTGGTAGAGAATAACAAAAACAAACTCGTCATCACTTGCAATGTATCTTCTTTATTTTTCCCCTTTTAATCAACCTTTGTGTTAACTCATTATATATCTTTTTCAGCAAGATTTTCCATTTGAAATGGTTTCACTTCTTCAATAATTCTCTTCCCTAAGACGCGACAATACCATAAAGGGACCGATCATCTCGCCATTTGATTATTTTTTGCGAGGGGAAAAGAGCTTTTTATTACTCATAAAACTCGTTTACATTCCCGAGCAATAATTTGCTCAACACATACCCGGGCCGCGTAATGCCAAACCGCGGAATGGCGATTACGCTTAGCCAATTGCGCGAGCTCGTGTGCTACTCTCGTTGCTCTCTCTTCCCTTATGGACGATTGTCCATTCGGTAGCCTATTACCACCGTGATCGCCTCGTCAATGATGAATTTGAGTGAAGAGCGTTCCCCACTCCTCGTTGTCATCATGGAAGCGATGGTGCAGTTGTCCGTCTCTAACACGGCCATCGCGGACACCGGTCCGCGCCTAGCATCAAGCCTTCCATGCAAGCAAGAGTCTCGGCCTCTTCCGCGTCCCCGAGGGCCTCGGAGATCCTTCCACGCTCGTCAACAAAACTTCCCCTTGGTGGTTGCGAATCACAACTCCAAGACCTCCTTCCCCCCGTGCTCTCGTCAAAAGCATCATCGGCATTGATCTTTACCCAATTCATTGAGGCGCCTTCCACCGATCTTTCTCCTTGGCTAGGCGACCCCCGCAATCCCGCACTCAATGAGTCAAACACCAACGACTTACCCTTTAGATCTCCCTGGCCATCGTATTGTTGGATATTGCACAGTTCGGTCCAATACTTCTGTAGAAAACTGACCGAGCCCTCCACCGAGAACTTGCTATTCTCATGTGTGATATCATTCCTCACCTGCCAAGCTCTCCATAATAGCAGCAAAACTCGTGCTCCCATGTCTGTTCCCAGTGCATCCAAGGTGTGCAAGAGGCTGGCTAGACCAATTTCACTAAACTGTTGTTCGTCCGACAACTCCCAGAACTGCCTCATCGCTTCCTTCAGAGCCTTGGCATGGTTACACCGGATTAAAGCATGAGCAATCGACTCCCTCTCCGTGCCACTGTAGCGAACATGGCCCTATTTGCCATTTGTTCGAGTTGATTTTGGTGATTCATGCTAACACAAGTAATGAGACTAACCACATTGTCCAACATGTCTTTGTAAGCATTCCTAGGTCCACCGGATGTTACCACATGTTAACATACCATGCCCAAGCTAACATGTCATACCACAAGTTAAAATACCACGGACATGTTAGGTTACTTACAGCAAATTTGAGGACTTAGTATGTCAAGTATGTTAAGTTGGAGCAAGAATCCAAGTTGGTGTATGCCGTAAGTTGACTCGATAATGCAAATATCCGGGGAGAACCGCGGGGAGGTCGGCAGCTCGTAGGTGACGGTCTTCTTCACGGGAGTAGTCACCGGTGTAAAGAATGCGCACACCAAATATCCACCATGAACATGGCAGCACCAAGTACATGGCCGCCGTATGCCATTAACTTCCAATGTCCGGTGGAAATCGATAACTCGCGCAACGGTTGCGGATTAATAAAATGTGCATCCCCGAACATAATTGCATTTGTAGATTCATAAAGTATATGATCTTCGAGGGGAAAAGGTGATGAGCGGATATGGCATGCTTGCACTAAGCGAGCATCACAAGCAACACTTATTATAAGGATTGTTTACCAAGCGGAGCCGCACTAAATATAATAAGCGCTTAAAAGGGTTAAAACATGTACTACCATCATGAGGTCGAGTTACAAGCAGAGAGAGATCAAATATAGTCTCACTATGGAAAACCCAATTATGCAGACACACACACATAGAACTTATGATTTCAACATAAGTATCTATTCTCGTGAGTGACGAACATCACTCGATCGACTTTTACCCGGTCCTTAGAGCATAGCATCTAACGACCTAGCATATTAGTAAAAGAACATAGGCACCTAGGGATCATGCAACCGTGGGTTTCATATCAACTCCCGACGTAAATACACATTCATCAACAAAGATAGATGCAAATATTTAAAGAAACGATATGGGTTAATGATGAACCGGGCTTACCTTCGTTAGCAAGGTTGGCCTTTGGCCCTCTTGGACTTTGGTCCAAGTCTTGCTCTACAACGACGTAGTGCACGTCTCCGTCGGCTCCTTCATCTCCTCCTTCCGCACGAGTGTATAGCTACGCGTCGGGAAGATCTACACGAGGATGCATATGCAATATTTAATTGACGAGCTTTGATTTAATTAATTACAAAACAACACATGACAACCATGGGGTGCATGGTTGACCACATTCACCTAGATAATGATATATTCAACATACTCTTCCTATAAAGGAACAACATGCAGGCTTTATTAATTATTCTTTTTGATGGTATTGTGTACACATTTATATAAATAAAATTTATTTAAATTCACAAAACAACAAGGGAGTGGTCTTAAGCTCCTTAGCGTACTTCACATCACAAACATAGAGTCATTAGGCGTGTAGTGGTGGTTTTCCAATTTAACTTTAATATTAAGCTTACATTGGCTTCCAAGTTTTTATCCATAAAGGTAATTCATAAAATGCGATGGGTGAAATTTGTGAAGCTCTTTAGCTCTAAACAAGCCACCGAACACAAGAACACACTTGATTGAACTATGAATTAATTATACCGAAAATGACAACTTTCATTTACCAAAAACAATATAAATACATATAAAAATAAATAAACCACTTTTGGAACCAAACCTTTTCCCACTTATTCTCCGACTCAAAACAAGGCTATTCACACAACAAATAGGTGAAGGGCCTTTCTAGGTCTTGAACTATGCAATTTCATTTTAAACTAAGCATAAATCAAGAATAAATGTTTCGGTAGTTATAAAATCATGATTAATACAAAAAGGTGTATTTAGACATAAGAAGACTATACCTAGAAGTTGGACACCAATCTCTTGTGTTATTCTACACCTAGAGTGTAGAATCTCATTCTACACCCGCGGCACCGGACGAACCAACCGGCCCAACCAAACCGGTAGGCCTTCCACCTGTCCGGGCCCGCACGCCACACCCGTTAAGCCCCTACGTGCCCTACCCGCTATTTGGTACCGGATATCGAATAACTTATTCGGTGCCCGAGTCACCGCCCGGCCTCCCGCGGGCGTCGGACCGCGAGCGGCAGCCCCTCCTTCCCACGTCAATTTTTCTCTCTACCAAACTAGGCGGTGCGGGCCGGGGCCACATATCCTCGGGCCCCGGTCGCACCGGGTACTCCACCCGTGCGGCATGACGTCTTTGCGGTAGTCAATAGCGCACGGAGACGCCGCACCGGGGTACATGAGTACCGTGCTAAGTCCGGTTCCAAGCCCGGTACCCCAAATGGAGCGTGGTACGGGGTGTGCGCTACGCACTCCCCTTCGGCCCCACCTCGTGTGCGGCCGGTTGGTGCTCCACGCCATCGCCGGACCCGCCACCAATGGGAGAGAGAGAGAGAGAGAGAGAGAGAGAGAGAGAGAGCTCCCGCCGTCGCCGGACCCGCCGCCATGGACCCGCCGCCCAAGATCCTGCCGAAGACGGAGAAGGCCGGCGGCTGGCCCGAGGTGGAGGCCGGAGCGACGGAGGAGGGCCGGGGTCGAATAGATCCGTGTCGCCGGCCCCGAGCTTGGCCGTCGCGCCGCGCTCGGCCATGGCCCCACGCCGCCGGCCATGGATGCGACGGAGGGAGCGAGGGATCCGGCCACCCCTCGAGTCCTCGCTTCCTCCGCCGGTCGGGGAACCGAGGCGCGTAGGGAGTGGCGACCGCCGAGCTCACCGCGAGCAAGGGGTCGACCGGATCCGGAGCGCCGCCTCCGCCATGGCCCGCCATGCCTCCTTGGCGGCGCGGCCGGCCGGCCCCCCCCATCCCCGCCGACCGTCCGAGAGAGGGAGGTGGAGCTTGTCTCGGCCGCGTCCTCGCGGACTCCGCGTGGCCGCCGGGGGCCTCCGCACCGGCACAAAGAAAATCCGCCACCGCCCCCGCGCCTCCCGCCAACGCGCTCTCGCCTCGGTCGTCGGCCGCTTCCTCGCCGCCGCCCATGCCCCATGCCCATGCCGCCGCGAGGATGGGGAGAAAGGGGGCGGGCGGCGGAGAGAGTGAGGCGGTTGCGGCGTGAGATCCACGGTCGTGGATGAGTGGAGGGGAGACCGGTGGGGGTAAAAAAAGATAAACGTGGGTCCCACGGGTGGGGAGTTGGTATGGAGTATGTGATATAGGGGGCGATGGGTGCGGGAAAATTGGTGTTGTACCGGAAAAACTTGATGATCGGACGAATATTCCCTTTTAGGGGATGCATTTGGAGTACGACGAGTGCTACCGGTCTCACGTGAAAATGTACGGTGGATTTGGGGATTTTGTGATTTTTGTACCTTTATTATGTGACACGACACATGGACTGTCATTTCTAGTTTGTTTTGTATTTTTAGTTTGACATTTTTTTTGGTATTTTTAGCTTGACATTTTTTGCGAGTAATGACACAATGCTATTCAATATTTCTAATCGAAGATTTTGTAGCCAAATAATTGCACATCCCTCGAATGGTGCTAATAATTAGATTAGCCTTTGATGACGCTAAACCACACAGAGGCTTGAAAATGGAATATTTACATTTCAAAAAAGGAGTGGTGAAACCAATGTGTCGGATCATTAATCGGTTGATACTAAATACATACTCCCTCCGTCCGGAAAGACTGTTCATATAGCTTTCAAAATTTGTCTCACAAAGAGTGTTCTTTTAGCTTGTAGTAAATGCTCTTCTCATTAAACTAACACAAGTACCAAACAAATATTACATTGAGAAACGACCAATGAAATGCTGATTTGATGTCTCTTTTCAAGTTCCAATGCATATTAATTAGGGGTAACAAGGTCATTTGTCACAACTACTACCATGTCCTAAATTTTCTAAACGAACGATCTTTTTGGGACGGAGGGAGTACTCATTTACATCTTTGTTGCCCGGCTAGTAAATAGTACTAAAAAGAGCAATTTCCAAGGTATAGTTGCCCTAGAATATTTCTAAACACGTAATCAAGGAATACAAATTGAATAGCAAATCTAACTTTATGCTAATTTTTCATCAACAATCTCGTCCCTTGGAGTCGTTCTTTCGAATGCCCTCGACCTCTTACACAAGGACATTTGGAGCCTCGCAATGGAATTAGAAAAAAATTAACCGTGTACAAATGATAGTCATTGCTCGCTTCCATCATATATATATATATATAGGGTGATACTAAAATGCACCCGGATGCATTCCGTATAGCAAATGCACGGACCCTGCGGTTGCAACTTCGCGTTCTCGAACCAATTGCAACTTGACGGACCAATTGCAACTCGACGCGAACCAATTGCAACTTGACGGACCAATTGCAACTCGACGTGAACCAATTGCAACTAGACCCGAAACCCGAACCGCAACTAGGCGCGAACGAATTGCAACAAAGAGACTAACCGATTGCAACCGTGACACTACACTAATTGCAACTCGACGGAACTAATTGCAACGAATCGACTCTGCTCGCCGCAATTGGACACAAACCAATTGCAACTAGACTCCTAATTGCAACCCGATGTGAACAAATTGCAACCGGAATGAGCCCCGGTTGCAACCTGGACAAGACCTAGTTGCAACAAGGGGGGTGCATTCTATATACGAGAATGCACCCGAGTGCACTATAGCAAAACAAGATATATATATATATATATATATATATCGGATAGATATAACCAACCCGGAGAGATTGTTATACGGATCAAGTTTCCATGATTCACCGGCAGCGGCTTAGCCGCAAGTCAGCAAGTGGAGCGAGAGGCACGACGATGTTGGCATGGACTTCTCCGGAGTAGCAGCAACATCTGATTTATCATTTAAAGAGATTGTCATTGGCATTGAAAGCCATGCTTGTGTATCCTGTATATAATTAGCTACTTTATAGAACTAATCATTTTCACCTCTCTTCCGGATCCCACATACAATTAGGAACCATGCATGACTAGATTGATTTTTCTAATTGATGACTAAATGATCTTGCCAATAAAAAATTTACAGGCGCAGGAGCTCCTGGTGTTGCAGCAAGATAAACTGAGAACAGATAAAACAAGTAATCCCAATTCAAGTAACGATGCATACAAATAACCATGAGAGACTATTGCATTAAAAGACGATGCATCCAAATAACCACGAAAGACTATTGCATTAGCACATGGAACTTGCCAGTGAGATGGGAACAAAAGTTGGGCTCCAAGTTAGGACCAGACTCAATGTCTTAATGAGGTCAACAGGTCTGGCAACCGTCGCTTCGGATTCTCGGTGAACATTGCAAATATTATAAGAATAGTTTGTCTAGTTTTCTTTTTTTTTTTCCCCGAACAATGCAGAGAGCGCTATCATTAATAAGAAGGGGGGGAAAGGGAAGATCCACACACCCGCACCAACCAAACCTTTTAGCTAACCATTCACGCCCGGATACGAAAACGGATGTGTAGGAATTAGGCTCTTCTTGCAATGTGGACATACGCTATCGCATTAAGCATTGGAGTATTACCGTAAACAAGAAGTACGTGTGCATCAGCATTACACGATATTCATCCACTAAACACATATTCATAGTGCTACATAACTGATATTTTATAGGGTCAAGTTTTTCTGTCACAAGTTGATAAAAATGAATACCCTAGACAAGCATTACCGAGAAAGATAATCCCAAGAGTATTTTGGCACACTTTGCTGCACCACTGGAGGTTTCATTTCAATTTTGATGCACTCTAGATTTTACACAACGTATATAAGCCAAGTTCAAGTATTAGCACTTGAGTGGTCACTAGATCAATTAAAGGGTGGAGTTAGGTTCTAAGTCCGTAAGAGCAGAGCTAGCGAGCTATCGCTGTGGACAGAACAGAGTGCAGTGTAATGCAATGTCACCTTCAACAATCAACTGTATCATGTGATGATTCAACTGCATGCATACATTTATTTCATATGTGAAAGCACTCGCACTTCAATAAGAAGGTACAGCTTTATGCCATTATGCCACTGAAATTGCATCCAATGAAGCCATCATCTCGTGTCCTTAAATTCCATATTAAGGATTATAAGCTCTTAACTAGACTTTCTCGATCTATAAACTTATTACACGATTGAAAAAAAAAATCAACACAAGAAAAATAACTAAGAAGGAAAGATAAAGTGGGTGCAAAAAGAAATATATGTATCACCTTTGTCACTCTTGCATCCACGAGACAAGGACAGGATAGCTCAAGCCTGCAGTGAAAGAATAAAAAATTGGAGCAATGCACATGATAGTCGAAGCCCGAGAGGGATGGAATAAAAATTGGAGCAATGTACTCAACATACCTAAAAATTGGAGCAATGCAATCGACATACCTACTGGTGTTCCACAGGGTATATACGGATCTGATCTGAAGGAATTGACAATCATCAACTAATCCCATGCTCGATCACTGAAGTAGGTGAATTTACTGTCTAAATACAATTTCAATTTTACCTCGAGCAACTACGAAATAGGCAGAGCTCCAGTGCACTCCTATCAGAAGACGTACCATCCCCATCCCCATCCCCTAGAGATCTCGCGGGGCGGAGGAATCGGAACGACCTCGGGATGGCGTTGTCGGTGTCAACGGAGGAGATACGAGTGATGCGAGAGAGAGAGAGAGAGAGAGAGAGAGAGAGAGAGAGAGAGAGTCGCGACTAGGGAGGCATGTCGTGGTTTGAATGGGCGCCGGAGTGGGTCGTCGTTGGAGCCACGCGGGAACACCGGTGGCGGCACCTACAACCAGCACCAACCACTCCACGGGCCGCCACCGTCTCACGCGCTATAGGTGGGCTCTCCGCGACAGCGGCATCGCCGTGCGGTTGGGGGCGGCGGCGGGGGAGCGGGGAGGAGGATATGCGTCGTCGGAGGGCGGCGGGGTGGCGGAGGGGGAGCGGGGATGGGGATGAGCAATGGCGAAGGCGGCCCCCACATCTTAGGAGCGGGGGTGTCGCTTCTTCCTCCGGCAGCCCCTCTTTTCCCCCCTCTTTTCCTCCTCTTGTTCTACCTCCAGCCTAGGGGGGCTCCATGGTGGTGGCGGCGGTAGGGGGGCTCTAGCCCCGCCGCCCCACCGCCGCCTTCGCCACTTGGGATGAGGTTAGGCTAGTCGCACCGCGCAACGGCAAACGAGACGGAACTGCACCTATGGCGTTGGGAGGTATGCAGCGCAGACCTGCATATGCCCCGCGATGTAACAGGTAGCTACAGAAAAGCGGGAAAGCCAACGTTTTCTCACTCTTGACGCTATCTTCTCTCTCCACTTCACCACATGTTGGGGAGGCGCATGGATGTGGAGTCCACAGACCACATACTCGCGTGGCAGCTAGAAACGAGCCCAGTGATGATGATTTGGATTTTGGAGATCGTTGTAGAGACATTTGGGTCAGCAGGACATTTTGGTTACAGATCTGTATAACTCCATCTGGCAGGTGGGTCATGCCCCTGTCCAGACGTGTTTACAGACCGCGCGGTGCGGTCAGCCTTAGGGGCCTCGCGCGCGTCTGGCTCGCGTACCAAGGGCGCGTTTGTGCACCGGCCCGACGGCCCGCCGCACCCTCCACTGCAACTTCACATGTTTGTGGACTTTAGCCCACCGGGCCGAGCCGGGTCCAACCCGTGCAAATCACGTTCTCTCTCCCCGACTCTCGGGGACGTGATATTTCTTCGTTTCCTCGCAGCCCGGCTCACGGGAGTGCGGCATTGGCTCGCGTGAGCTCGCGGTGGAGATGGGATCACCTCCGACCGGGGGAGGGTGCGGGACGCCGGCCGCCGGGGTGCACCGCCGCCGCGGCGCGGGGCCGTCGAGATGCACCGCCATAGTGGCGCACCGCCGCCGTCGGGCGCGTGACCGCCGGGCCACACCGCCGCGGCCGCCGAGGCGCACCGCAACATGGCGCGACCGCCGGTGTGCGCCGCCGTCGGGCGCGTGGCCGCCGGCGCAGGCCCGCAGGGGCGCACCGCCGTCGGGCGCGTGGACGTCGGGGCGCGGCCGTCGTCGGGCGCGTGGCCGCGGGCGTGCCGCCGCCGGCGCACCACCGTCGGGCGCACCACCGTCCGGCGCGTGGCCGCCGGGGCGCACCACCGCAGGGCACGCCGTCATGAGGTGCAGGAGGTCGTGTGTGCCTCCGCCACGCCGAGCTGGCCGCACGAGCAGGAGGACGTCCATGGCCACGGGCCTCGGAGCTTGGTGGCGGCGCGGTGGAGGTGGTTGCTGCCACCATGTTCGATGAAATGCCTCTGAGGCAAAAGAAATGAAAAATGGGTGGTAAAGCTATCACTTCATGGGTGCAAGGTATGCATAGCTGTTGGGTATAAGCACACAAACACAATCTCAAATGAACCTGGCTCATTTGGGACAGTGATACAAACAACCAACCTTGCACCATTTAAACCAGTCCCTAGCTAGCCATGCCATGGCGAGCTAGCCAGTGCGCCGACATACAGTGCACAAACACGCCCCAAGTAACTTATTTGGTACCCAGGCTACCATATAATATTATTCTATGTATTTATGTATGTTTACCCAGCCATCAATTGATTTTTGACATGTATTTTTCTTTCTTTCTAGCACGGCCAATCATGAATAGTGTTTTTTCTTATCCTCTGTCACTTGAAGTTTTGAAAGTGGGGCTGTATTTTTATTATCGGTTTAGTTGGCACCCGATTTTTCCCCTTCGCTGCTACATGGCATCATTCAATTGGTTGGGAAAATTGAAATCACCCGAGTAATATGTACTCCATCTTCTCACTGCATCCAAAAATACAAGAGATCAAAATATATAAAAAAATGTCACTTTATCCTTGCGTGCATGTACATGCAACAAACAATTAACGTCAAATGTGATTAATAAATAGGACCAAACAAAGTCGTTTCACTTGTTATTAATATACTCCTACATCTAAAAAACTTTTTCTTTCAAATGGGTTCAAATAATAAACTAAATTACCACATTTGTATATAGTTATAAGTATTACTACTCTTTAGTTGAATATTTTGAAAATTAAAATGCTATCACGACTAATTCTCTTGGAAGTTTGAACCTAGCTTCGAATAGCTATAGAAAAATAAGGGTGCTGATTCGTATAATTTTTTTAGGAAGTCATAGCTACATGTGAAATGGAGGGAAGTGATTTTATGAAAATTTTCTTCATGAAAGTCTAGTACACTACTACTGAAAATATTTGTAAGAGTCACCGGTATTTTTCAGAAGTGGGAGGTTTTGCCACCCGATCTAAGAAAAACAAGTTATACCAGCTAAACCCGCACATAGAAATCATTTTTGGGAGCGGGTGACCCCACCACCCGCACTCGGAAATCATTTTCAAAGTGCGGGTGGCGCCATGACCACTCCTAGAATTGGTCTCGTGCCAAAAAAAGTTACAACTTATTCATGTGATCTCGGATGAAGACAAACTTTATATCAACATTGTATAGCTCGACGAGACCTAAAACTTTGTAGTTGACAAGTTTTTCATTTGAGGTTGTTTAATATTTTAAAATATCCATTTAAGTACTATGAGATTGTTTGCAAAAACATATATATCTTGTATAGTTTCATGAAAATATACGGTAGATGTATAAGATTTGTGAAGAACGTTACTACCCACTATACCAAATGATCAAATGACCAAAATAAAAATTGTTCACCTTCAAAAGTCATACCATTATGGTTTATGAACAATATGGTTTCCACTACTTTCCACTCCATTATGCACAATCTACATGCTAAGATGCACAATCTGCTTTATGCACAATATGGTTTCCACTACTTTCCACTCCATTATGCTTTGTGCACAATCTGGATGCAGTTCCAAAAATAGATATATACATACACTCGGTCATAGCTTATCAGAATCTGGAGCAAATTTACAACCGAATCCGGTCATTCCAAATTGCATATGTATGTGCATTGCCAATTGTATCGGCGAAGTAACAATCATTATCAAGACATATACTACATATTGAATGAATTGAAGCTCTATATTTCATTTCACAAAGAATGAAGAACGCGCGTCATGGATGACATACGTGTGGGGGTGTGTTTGCTCAATATGATGGGCGGCATTAACCATTTTCAAGACATACATGTAGGTTTCTATTTGATTTCATAGAAGACGAATCATAGATGTATTGTTCGTCCGTTGAGCTAATATAATGGTGTGCCGTGTAACATCTTGATTGGTGTCTTGACACGAGCCAAGTCACATTGATGATTAAAGTACAAATGCAACAATACTACTACGCAAATAAAGAAGTGGTGTGGTGGTCGGGCCGGCTCATCTCGGTCGGGTCTCGGGTTCAATTCCCCTCGCCTCCATGCGTCTAGATGCTCCTTGCGCTTATTCCGGTGGTATGGAGAGGATCCATGTCTCTCCCGATATGTAGTACGCTCCTAGAAAGGGTTTGGCCTCGTCATAAGTGAGATCTCCCGGATAACATTTTAGCCAACCCGGGACCATAGCCCTTGAAATCAGCATAGTAGAACCCGGTCCTAGAACAAAAGGTTCGGAAACAAAATCAATTAGCATTTCACATACCTCTATATATGTGTATTAATTTAAAAAAAAAAGGGAAGATGCGCGATGCGTAAGTGATACCTCGTTGTTGGCCAACCGCACCCTTCCTTCATTAGAGATTAATGGAATGAGCTTCGCTTGTCTATCCGGGTGTAGGAGAAAACAAAAGGCGTACCCACCCTTCCTAAGTAGATATATGTTCCATCTCCCTTGAAGGTGCAGGTCTTGAAGGAGAACCCACTTCCTCCGGGGGCAACCTTGATAGGATTGTTGCGCTTCTCGCTGTGCGCAACGGCGCCATTGGCAAAGTTGTTATCTCTTTATTCACAGAAACAATGTTGCAATCCTCATAAAATGACTTGGCAGATCCAAATATGAAGTCAAGTGTTCCCTTGATGATGCTAGACTTGAAGTAGTGTAGTCCATTTTGGTCGTACGAGCACCCCCGTCCGCCGTCGATAGTGCAATTGTAGATGATGGCCTTTGTTCCCGCAACCGCAGTGCTGGTGCCTCACCTTTGTTTTCCCCTAGCTTTGGCAGTGGGGCGTCATTCTGGAAGACGACACCATTGGCGATGAAGTAGTCGGACTCTATGGTCACGGTGCTGCTGTTGTCCACGCCAAGGGGCCTGCCATCCTTGCCTGGTGTAGTTGCAGTGTCGTTCCAAACAATGACAGCAGGGTTGTTGGGGTCGCCAGACGATCTTATTGTAACAAATGGCTTGCTTCTTCCGAGGAACAACTTCTCACGGAACACAGCACCCGCCTGGAGGATGAGGACGTAGCGTTTGGTGTTGCCCTCAGGGATGTTGGCTATGGCCTCGCTAATGGTCTTGTAGTTTCCATCTTCGGGTCCCAATTCACTGGTAGGATCGATGGAATTGTGTACCTTATTGGCCTCTGCGAAGAGAGTATAGCATCCGTCTTCACGCATCCCACATCTTTGTTGGGGTTTGTTGATCGGTTCCTCACCCATGTTGTGAAGTCGATCTCTTGACATGACAACGCGGGAAGCGATATGAGCTTGACAAGTGCGAGGAGGAGGGACAAGAGGAGCGTCTCGCTTACTCTTTGCCATGATCGATGAGATCATATGCATCTCTTTTATTCTTATTCTTCCTCTACATTCACTTATATAGATTGCTAGCACTGCACTAGATAGGCCACCGAGAATGGAAGGTGTGCGCTTCAGGAAGCCAAGCAACGGTGTCCCGCCACTTTTGCTGCCAATGGAAGGTCATTAGGCATTAGCTAAGAAAGGAAGATTACCTTAATTCAGACCTTGAATTAGTCATGCATGGACGCATGGGTTTTTCCTCTTATAGACACACATGCAAAATTAATGAATCTAGCGCTACTCTTGGACGTAACACCCGTTATATATATTACACATTCGTAGAATGGTGAAGTGAATCATGCATGAGCGGATTACGGACACAGATTGGCAAGTATAATTGTACTTTCGGAGGTTCGAGGTGGATGGGACAGGCATATCAGTCTACTAAATTCTACTCTATCTGCATGAAAATTCTTGTAGTTTCAAACTAGGTGCGGCTGGTAGTATCTTTCGAGCAGCGTTTACCTCTCTATATAGGTCCTAGTAAGAGGAATGTTGGTAGAGAATAACAAAAACAAACTCGTCATCACTTGCAATCTATCTTCTTTATTTTTCCCCTTTTAATCAACCTTTGTGTTAACTCATTATATATCTTTTTCAGCAAGATTTTCCATTTGAAATGGTTTCACTTCTTCAATAATTCTCTTCCCTAAGACGGACAATACCATAAAGGGACCGATCATCTGCCATTTGATTTTTTTTGTGAGGGGAAAAGAGCTTTTTATTACTCATAAAACTGTTTACATTCCCGAGCAATAATTTGCTCAACACATACTGGGGCGCGTAATGCCAAACCGCGAATGGCGATTACGCTTAGCCAATTGCGCGAGCTCGTGTGCTACTCTGTTGCTCTCTCTTCCCTTATGGACGATTGTCCATTCGGGTAGCCTATTACCACCGTGGGATCGCCTCGTCAATGATGAATTTGAGTGAAGAGCGTTCCCCACTCCTCGTTGTCATCATGGAAGCGATGGTGCGGCTTGTCCGTCTCTAACACGGCCATCCGCGGACACCGGTCCGCAGCCTAGCATCAAGCCTTCCATGCAAGCAAGAGTCTCAGCCTCTTCCGCGTCCCTGAGGGCCTGGAGATCCTTCCACGCTGTCAACAAAACTTCCCCTTGGTGGTTGCGAATCACAACTCCAAGACCTCCTTCCCCAGTGCTCTCGTCAAAAGCATCATCGGCATTGATCTTTACCCAATTCATTGAGGCGCCTTCCACCGATCTTTCTCCTTGGCTAGGCGACCCTGCAATCCTCGCACTCAATGAGTCAAGCACCAACGACTTACCCTTTAGATCTCCCTGGCCATCGTATTGTTGGATATTGCACAGTTCGGTCCAATACTTCTGTAGAAAACTGACCGAGCCGTCCACCGAGAACTTGCTATTCTCATGTGTGATATCATTCCTCACCTGCCAAGCTCTCCATAATAGCAGCAAAACCCGTGCTCCCATGTCTGTTCCCAGTGCATCCAAGGTGTGCAAGAGGCTGGCTAGACCAATTTCACTAAACTGTTGTTCGTCCGATAACTCCCATAACTGCCTCATCGCTTCCTTCAGAGCCTTGGCATGGTTACACCGGATTAAAGCATGAGCAATCGACTCCCCCTCCGTGCCACTGTAGCGAACATGGCCCTATTTTCCATTTGTTCGAGTTGATTTCGGTGATTCATGCTAACACAAGTAATGGGACTAACCACATTGTCTAGCATGTCTTTGTAAGCATTCCTAGGTCCACCGGATGTTACCACATGTTAACATACCATGCCCAAGCTAACATGTCATACCACAAGTTAAAATACCACGGACATGTTAGGTTACTTACAACAAATTTGAGGACTTAGTATGTCAAGTATGTTAAGTTGGAGCAAGAATCCAAGTTGGTGTATGCCGTAAGTTGACTCGATAATGCAAATATCCGGGGAGAACTGCGGGGAGGTCGGCAGCTCGTAGGTGACGGTCTTCTTCACGGGAGTAGTCACCGGTGTAAAGAATGCGCACACCAGCCAATATCCACCATGAACATGGCAGCACCAAGTACATGGCCGCGTATGCCATTAACTTCCAATGTCCGGTGGAAATCGATAACCCGCGCAACGGTTGCGCATTAATAAAATGTGCATCCCCGAACATAATTGCATTTGTAGATTCATAAAGTATATGATCTTCGAGGGGAAAAGGTGATGAGCAGATATGGCATGCCGCACTAAGCGAGCATCACAAGCAACACTTATTATAAGGATTGTTTACCAAGCGGAGCCGCACTAAATATAATAAGCGCTTAAAAGGGTTAAAACATGTACTACCATCATGAGGTCGAGTTACAAGCAGAGAGAGATCAAATATAGTCTCACTATGGAAAACCCAATTATGCGACACACACACACATAGAACTTATGATTTCAACATAAGTATCTATTCTCGTGAGTGACGAACATCACTCGATCGACTTTTACCCGGTCCTTAGAGCATAGCATCTAACGACCTAGCATATTAGTAAAAGAACATAGGCACCTAGGGATCATGCAACCAGGGTTTCATATCAACTCCCGACGTAAATACACATTCATCAACAAAGATAGATGCAAATATTTAAAGAAACGATATGGGTTAATGATGAACCGGGCTTACCTTCGTTAGCAAGGTTGGCCTTTGGCCCTCTTGGACTTTGGTCCAAGTCTTGCTCTACAACGACGTAGTGCACGTCTCCGTCGCTCCTTCATCTCCTCCTTCCGCACGAGTGTATAGCTACCGTCGGGAAGATCTACACGAGGATGCATATGCAATATTTAATTGACAGCTTTGATTTAATTAATTACAAAACAACACATGACAACCATGGGGTGCATGGTTGACCACATTCACCTAGATAATGATATATTCAACATACTCTTCCTATAAAGGAACAACATGCGGTGCTTTTTATTAATTATTCTTTTTGATGGTGACTGTGTACACATTTATATAAATAAAATTTATTTAAATTCACAAAACAGCAAGGGAGTGGTCTTAAGCTCCTTAGCGTACTTCACATCACAAACATAGAGTCATTAGGCGTGTAGTGGTGGTTTTCCAATTTAACTTTAATATTAAGCTTACATTGGCTTCCAAGTTTTTATCCATAAAGGTAATTCATAAAATGCAATGGGTGAAATTTGTGAAGCTCTTTAGCTCTAAACAAGCCACCGAACACAAGAACACACTTGATTGAACTATG
The DNA here is from genome assembly GCA_947561735.1 of Cenchrus americanus. NCBI lineage: Eukaryota > Viridiplantae > Streptophyta > Magnoliopsida > Poales > Poaceae > Cenchrus > Cenchrus americanus. The sequence goes on along the minus strand of OX387240.1, from coordinate 434,782 downwards.
AATTAATTATACCGAAAATGACAACTTTCATTTACCAAAAACAATATAAATACATATAAAAATAAATAAACCACTTTTGGAACCAAACCTTTTCCCACTTATTCTCCGACTCAAAACAAGGCTATTCACACAACAAATAGGTGAAGGGCCTTTCTAGGTCTTGAACTATGCAATTTCATTTTAAACTAAGCATAAATCAAGAATAAATGTTTCGGTAGTTATAAAATCATGATTAATACAAAAAGGTGTATTTAGACATAAGAAGACTATACCTAGAAGTTGGACACCAATCTCTTGTGTTATTCTACACCTAGAGTGTAGAATCTCATTCTACACCCGCGGCACCGGACGAACCAACCGGCCCAACCAAACCAGCCGGCCTTCCACCGTCGGGCCCGCACGCCACACCCGTTAAGCCCCTACGTGCCCTACCCGCTATTTGGTACCGGGATACCGAATAACTTATTCGCACCCGAGTCACCCGCCCGCCTCCCGCGGGCGTCGGACCGCGGCGGCAGCCCCCTCCTTCCCACGTCAATTTTTCTCTCTACCAAACTAGGCGGTGCGGGCCGGGGCCACATATCCTCGGAGCCCGGTCGCACTTTGGGTACTCCACCCGGTGCGGCATGACGTGCTTCGCGGTAGTCAATAGCGCACGGAGACGCCGCACCGGGGTACATGAGTACCGTGCTAAGTCCGGTTCCAAGCCCGGTACCCCAAATGGAGCGTGGTACGGGGTGTGCGCTACGCACTCCCTTCGGCCCCACCTCGTGTGCGGCCGTTGGTGCTCCACGCCATCGCCGGACCCGCCACCAATGGGAGAGAGAGAGAGAGAGAGAGAGAGAGAGAGAGAGAGAGAGGAGCTCCCGCCGTCGCCGGACCCGCCGCCATGGACCCGCCGCCCAAGATCCCGCCGAAGACGGAGAAGGCCGGCGGCTAGCCCGAGGTGGAGGCCGGAGCGGACGGAGGAGGGCCGGGGTCGAATAGATCCGGTCGCCGGCCCCGAGCTTGGCCGTCGCGCGCGCGCTCGGCCATGGCCCCACGCCGCCGCCATGGATGCGACGGAGGGAGCGGGGGATCCGGCCACCCCTCGAGTCCTCGCTTCCTCCGCCCTGGTCGGGGAACCGAGGCGCGTAGGGAGTGGCGACCGCCGAGCTCACCGCGAGCAAGGGGTCGACCGGATCCGGAGCGCCGCCTCCGCCATGGCCCGCCATGCCTCCTTGGCGGCGCGGCCGGGAGCCGGCCCGGCCATCCCCGCTCGACCGTCCGAGAGAGGGAGGTGGAGCTTGTCCCGGCCGCGTCCCTCCGCGGACTCCGGCGTGGCCGCCGGGGGGCCTCCGCACCGCACAAAGAAAATCCGCCACCGCCCCTGCGCCTCCCGCCAACGCGCTCTCGCCTCGGTCGTCGGCCGCTTCCTCGCCGCCGCCCATGCCCCATGCCCATGCCGCCGCGAGGATGGGGAGAAAGGGGGCGGCCGGAGAGAGTGAGGGCGGTTGCCGGCGTGAGATCCACGGTCGTGGATGAGTGGAGGGGAGACCGGTGTAGGGTAAAAAATAGATAAACGTGGGTCCCATGGGTGGGGAGTTGGTATGGAGTATGTGATATAGGGGACGACGAGTGCAGGAAAATTGGTGCTGTACTGGAAAAATTTGATGACTGGACAGAATATTCCCGTTTAGGGGATGCATTTGGAGTATGACGAGTGCTACCGCTCTCACGTGAAAATGTACGGTGGATTTGGGGATTTTGTGATTTTTGTACCTTTATTATGTGACACGACACATGGACTTGTCATTTCTAGTTTGTTTTGTATTTTTAGTTTGACATTTTTTTTGGTATTTTTAGCTTGACATTTTTTGCGAGTAATGACACAATGCTATTCGGTATTTCTAATCGAAGATTTTGTAGCCAAATAATTGCACATCCCTCGAATGGTGCTAATAATTAGATTAGCCTTTGATGACGCTAAACCACACAGAGGCTTGAAAATGGAATATTTACATTTCAAAAAAGGAGTGGTGAAACCAATGTGTCGGATCATTAATCGGTTGATACTAAATACATACTCCCTCCGTCCCGGAAAGACTGTTCATATAGCTTTCAAAATTTGTCTCACAAAGAGTGTTCTTTTAGCTTGTAGTAAATGCTCTTCTCATTAAACTAACACAAGTACCAAACAAATATTACATTGAGAAACAGCCAATGAAATGCTGATTTGATGTCTCTTTTCAAGTTCCAATGCATATTAATTAGGGGTAACAAGGTCATTTGTCACAACTACTACCATGTCCTAAATTTTCTAAACGAACAGTTTTTTGGGACGGAGGGAGTACTCATTTACATCTTTGTTGCCCGGCTAGTAAATAGTACTAAAAAGAGCAATTTCCAAGGTATAGTTGCCCTAGAATATTTCTAAACACGTAATCAAGGAATACAAATTGAATAGCAAATCTAACTTTATGCTAATTTTTCATCAACAATCTCGTCCCTTGGAGTCGTTCTTTCGCTGGCTTCGACCTCTTACACAAGGACATTTGGAGCCTGCAATGGAATTAGAAAAAATTAACCGTGTACAAATGATAGTCATTGCTCGCTTCCATCATATATATATATATATAGGGTGATACTAAAATGCACCCGGATGCATTCCGTATAGCAAATGCACGGACCACTGCGGTTGCAACTTCGCGGCTGAACCAATTGCAACTTGACGGACCAATTGCAACTCGACGCGAACCAATTGCAACTTGACGGACCAATTGCAACTCGACGTGAACCAATTGCAACTAGACCCAAACTCGAACCGCAACTAGGCGCGAACGAATTGCAACAAAGAGACTAACCGATTGCAAGCGTGACACTACACTAATTGCAACTCGACGGAACTAATTGCAACGAATTCGACTCGCTGCAATTGGACACAAACCAATTGCAACTAGACTCCTAATTGCAACCCGATGTGAACAAATTGCAACCGAGAATGAGCCCCGCCAGTAAAGCCGGACAAGACCTAGTTGCAACAAGGGGGGTGCATTCTATATACGTAATGCACCCAGGTGCACTATAGCAAAACAATATATATATATATATATATATATATATATATATATATATATATATATATATATATATATATATATATATATATGATACACGGCCCGGAGAGATTGTTATACGGATCAAGTTTCCATGATTCACGGCAGCGGCTTAGCCGCAAGTCAGCAAGTGGAGCGAGAGGCACGACCATGTTGGCATGGACTTCTCCGGAGTAGCAGCAACATCTGATTTATCATTTAAAGAGATTGTCATTGGCATTGAAAGCCATGCTTGTGTATCCTGTATATAATTAGCTACTTTATAGAACTAATCATTTTCACCTCTCTTCCGGATCCCACATACAATTAGGAACCATGCATGACTAGATTGATTTTTTTTAATTGATGACTAAATGATCTTGCCAATAAAAAATTTACGAGGCGCGGAGCTCCCGGTGTTGCAGCAAGATAAACTGAGATCAGATAAAACAAGTAATCCCAATTCAAGTAACGATGCATACAAATAACCATGAGAGACTATTGCATTAAAAGACGATGCATCCAAATAACCACGAAAGACTATTGCATTAGCACATGGAACTTGCCAGTGAGATGGGAACAAAAGTTGGGCTCCAAGTTAGGACCAGACTCAATGTCTTAATGAGGTCAACAGGTCTGGCAACCTGCTGCTTCAGATTCTGGTGAACATTGCAAATATTATAAGAATAGTTTGTCTAGTTTTCTTTTTTTTTCTGAACAATGCAGGAGAGCGCTATCATCAATAAGAAGGGGGGAAAGGGAAGATCCACACACCCGCACCAACCAAACCTTTTAGCTAACCATTCACGCCTGGATACAGAAACAAATGTGTAGGAATTAGGCTCTTCTTGCAATGTGGACATACGCTACTGCATTAAGCATTGGAGTATTACCAGAAACAAGAAGTACGTGTGCGTCAGCATTACACGATATTCATCCACTAAACACATATTCATAGTGCTACATAACTGATATTTTATAGGGTCAAGTTTTTCTGTCACAAGTTGATAAAAATGAATACCCTAGACAAGCATTACCGAGAAAGATAATCCCAAGAGTATTTTGGCACACTTTGCTGCACCACTGGAGGTTTCATTTCAATTTTGATGCACTCTAGATTTTACACAACGTATATAAGCCAAGTTCAAGTATTAGCACTTGAGTGGTCACTAGATCAGAGCAGAGCTATAAGAGCAGAGCTAGCGAGCTATCGCTGTGGACAGAACAGAGTGCAGTGTAATGCAATGTCACCTTCAACAATCAACTGTATCATGTGATGATTCAACTGCATGCATACATTTATTTCATATGTGAAAGCACTCGCACTTCAATAAGAAGGTACAGCTTTATGCCATTATGCCACTGAATTTGCATCCAATAAGCCATCATCTGTGTCCTTAAATTCCATATTAAGGATTATAAGCTCTTAACTAGACTTTCTCGATCTATAAACTTATTACACGATTGAAAAAAAATCAACACAAGAAAAATAACTAAGGAAAGATAAAGTGGGTGCAAAAAGAAATATATGTATCACCTTTGTCACTCTTGCATCCACGAGACAAGGACAGGATAGCTCAAGCCTGCAGTGAAAGAATAAAAAATTGGAGCAAAGCACATGATAGCTGAAGCCTGCAGGGGATGGAATAAAAATTGGAGCAATGTACTCAACATACCTAAAAATTGGAGCAATGCAATCGACATACCTACTGGTGTTCCACAGGGTATATACGGATCTGATCTGAAGGAATTGACAATCATCAACTAATTCCATGCTCGATCACTGAAGTAGGTGAATTTACTGTCTAAATACAATTTCAATTTTACCTCGAGCAACTACGAAATAGGCGAGCTCCGGTGCACTCCTATCAGAAGACGTACCATCCCCATCCCCTAGAGATCTCGCGGGGCGGAGGAATCGGAACGACCTCGGGATGGCGTTGTCGGTGTCAACGGAGAAGATACAGGTGATGCGAGAGAGAGAGAGAGAGAGAGAGAGAGAGAGAGAGAGAGAGTCGCAGCTAGGGAGGCATGTCGTGGATTGAATGGGCGCCGGAGTGGGTCGTCGTTGGAGCCACGCGGGAACACCGGTGGCGGCACCTACAACCAGCACCAACCACTCCACGGGTCGGCCACCGTCTCACGTGCTATAGGTGGGCTCTGCGACAGGCAGCATCGCTGTGCGGTTGGGGGCGGCAGCGGGGAGGAGGATATGCGTCGTCGGAGGGCAGCGGGGTGGCGGAGGGGGAGCGGGGATGGGGATGAGCAATGGCGAAGGCGGCCCCACATCTTAGGAGCGGGGGGGTGCTTGCTTCTTCCTCCGGCGGCCCCTCTTTTCCCCCTCTTTTCCTCCTCTTGTTCTACCTCCGGCCCTAGGGGGTCTCCATGGTGGTGGCAGCGGTAGGGGGGCTCTAGCCCCGGCCGCCCCACCGCTGCCTTCGCCACTGGGGATGAGGTTAGGCTAGTCGCACCGCGCAACGGCAAACGAGACGGAACTGCACCTATGGCGTTGGGAGGTATGCAGCGCAGACCTGCATATGCCCCGCAATGTAACAGGTAGCTACAGAAAAGCGGGAAAGCCAACGTTTTCTCACTCTTGACGCTATCTTCTCTCTCCACTTCACCACATGCTGGGGAGGCGCATGGATGTGGAGTCCACAGACCACATACTCGCGTGGCAGCTAGAAACGAGCCCAGTGATGATGATTTGGATTTTGGAGATCGTTGTAGAGACATTTGGGCTGCAGGACATTTTGGTTACAGATCTGTATAACTCCATCTGGAAGGTGGGTCATGCCCCTGTCCAGACGTGTTTACAGACCGCGCGGTGCGGTCAGCCTTAGGGGCCTCGCGCGCGTCTGGCTCGCGCACCAAGGGCGCGTTTGCGCACCTGGCCCGACGGCCGGCCGCACCCTCCAGTACAACTTCACATGTTTGTGGACTTTAGCCCACCCGGCGAGCCGAGTCCAACCCGTGCAAATCACGTTCTCTCTCCCGACTCTCGGGGGACGTGATATTTCTTCGTTTCCTCGAGCCCGGCTCACGGGAGTGCGGCATTGGCTCGCGTGAGCTCGCGGTGGAGATGGGATCACCTCCGACCGGGGGAGGGTGCGGGACGCCGGTCGCCGGGGTGCACTTTGCCGCGGGCGCGGGGCCGTCGAGATGCACCGCCATAGTGGCGCACCGCCGCCGGTCGGGCGCGTGACCGCCGGGCCACACTTGTCGCGGCCGCCGAGGCGCACGCAACAGGGCGCGACCGCCGGTGTGCGCCGCCGTCGGGCGCGTGGCCGCCGGCGCGCGCGCGGGGGGCGCACCGCCGTCGGGCGCGTGGACGTCGGGCGCGGCCGTCGTCGGGCGCGTGGCCGCGGGGGCGTGCCGCCGCCGGCGCACCACCGTCGGGCGCACCACCGTCGGGCGCGTGGCCGCCGGGGCGCACCACCGCGGGCGCGCCGTCATGAGGTGCGAGGAGGTCGTGTCCGCCTCCGCCACGCCGAGCCGGCCGCACGAGCGGGGAGGACGTCCATGGCCACGGGCCTCGGAGCTTGGTGGCGGCGCGGTGGAGGTGGTTGCTGCCACCATGTTCGATGAAATGCCTGCGAGGCAAAAGAAATGAAAAATGGGTGGTAAAGCTATCACTTCATGGGTGCAAGGTATGCATAGCTGTTGGGTATAAGCACACAAACACAATCTCAAATGAACCTGGCTCATTTGGGACAGTGATACAAACAACCAACCTTGCACCATTTCAACCGGTCTCTAGCTAGCCATGCCATGGCGAGCTAGCCAGGCCGGCCAGATACAGGTGCACAAACACGCCCCAAGTAACTTATTTGGTACCCATGCTACCATATAATATTATTCTATGTATTTATGTATGTTTACCCTGCCATCAATTGATTTTTGAGATGTATTTTTCTTTCTTTCTAGCACGGCCAATCATGAACAGTTTTTTTTTCTTGTCCTCTCGTCACTTGAAGTTTTGAAAGTGGGGCTGTATTTTTATTATCGGTTTAGTTGGCACCCGATTTTTCCCCTTCGACTTTGCTACATGGCATCATTCAATTGGTTGGGAAAATTGAAATCACCCGAGTAATATGTACTCCATCTTCTCACCGCATCCAAAAATACAAGAGATCAAAATATATAAAAAAATGTCACTTTATCCTTGCGTGCATGTACATGCAACAAACAATTAACGTCAAATGTGATTAATAAATAGGACCAAACAAAGTCGTTTCACTTGTTATTAATATACTCCTACATCTAAAAAACTTTTTCTTTCAAATGGGTTCAAATAATAAACTAAATTACCACATTTGTATATAGTTATAAGTATTACTACTCTTTAGTTGAATATTTTGAAAATTAAAATGCTATCACGACTAATTCTCTTGGAAGTTTGAACCTAGCTTCGAATAGCTATAGAAAAATAAGGGTGCTTGATTCGTATAATTTTTTTAGGAAGTCATAGCTACATGTGAAATGGAGGGAAGTAATTTTATGAAAATTTTCTTCATGAAAGTCTAGTACACTACTACGAAAATATTTGTAAGAGTCACCGGTATTTTTCGAAGTGGGAGGTTTTGCCACCCGATCTAAGAAAAACAAGTTATACCAGCTAAACCCGCACATAGAAATCATTTTTGGGAGCGGGTGACCCCACCACCCGCACTCGGAAATCATTTTCAGGTGCGGGTGGCGCCATGACCAGCTCCTGGAATTGGTCTCGTGCCAAAAAAAGTTACAACTTATTCATGTGATCTCGGATGAAGACAAACTTTATATCAACATTGTATAGCTCGACGAGACCTAAAACTTTGTAGTTGACAAGTTTTTCATTTGAGGTTGTTTAATATTTTAAAATATCCATTTAAGTACTATGAGATTGTTTGCAAAAACATATATATCTTGTATAGTTTCATGAAAATATACGGTAGATGTATAAGATTTGTGAAGAACGTTACTACCCACTATACCAAATGATCAAATGACCAAAATAAAAATTGTTCACCTTCAAAAGTCATACCATTATGGTTTATGAACAATATGGTTTCCACTACTTTCCACTCCATTATGCACAATCTACATGCTAAGATGCACAATCTGCTTTATGCACAATATGGTTTCCACTACTTTCCACTCCATTATGCTTTGTGCACAATCTGGATGCAGTTCCAAAAATAGATATATACATACACTCGGTCATAGCTTATCAGAATCTGGAGCAAATTTACAACCGAATCCGGTCATTCCAAATTGCATATGTATGTGCATTGCCAATTGTATCAGTAGAAGTAACAATCATTATCAGCACATATACTACATATTGAATGAATTGAAGCTCTATATTTCATTTCACAAAGAATGAAGAACGCGCGTCATGGATGACATACGTGTGGGGGTGTGTTTGCTCAATATGATGGGCAGCATTAACCATTTTCAGCACATACATGTAGGTTTCTATTTGATTTCATAGAAGACGAATCATAGATGTATTGTTCGTCTGTTGAGCTAATATAATGGTGTCTTGTGTAACATCTTGATTGGTGTCTTGACACGAGCCAAGTCACATTGATGATTAAAGTACAAATGCAACAATACTACTACGCAAATAAAGAAGTGGTGTGGTGGTCGGGCTGGCTCATCTCAGTCAGGTCTCAGGTTCAATTCCCCTCAGCTCCATGCGTCTAGATGCTCCTTGCAGTTATTCCGGTGGTATGGAGAGGATCCATGTCTCTCACCCGATATGTAGTACGCTCCTAGAAAGGGTTTGGCCTCGTCATAAGTGAGATCTCGGATAACATTTTAGCCAACCCGGGACCATAGCCCTTGAAATCAGGCATAGTAGAACCCGGTCCTAGAACAAAAGGTTCGGGAAACAAAATCAATTAGCATTTCACATACCTCTATATATGTGTATTAATTTAAAAAAAAAGGGAAGATGCGCGATGCGTAAGTGATACTGTTGTTGGCCAACTGCACCCTTCCTTCACTAGAGATTAATGGAATGAGCTGCTTGTCTATCTGGGTGTAGGAGAAAACAAAAGGCGTACCCACCCTTCCTAAGTAGATATATGTTCCATCTCCCTTGAAGGTGCAGGTCTTGAAGGCGAACCCACTTCCTCCGGGGGCAACCTTGATAGGATTGTTGCGCTTCTGCTGCTGCAACGGCGCCATTGGCAAAGCTGTTATCTCTTTATTCACAGAAACAATGTTGCAATCCTCATAAAATGACTTGGCAGATCCAAATATGAAGTCAAGTGTTCCCTTGATGATGCTAGACTTGAAGTAGTGTAGTCCATTTTGGTCGTACAGAGCACCCTGTCCGCCGTCGATAGTGCAATTGTAGATGATGGCCTTTGTTCCCAGCAACCGCAGCGCTGGTGCCTCACCTTTGTTTTCCCCTAGCTTTGGCAGTGGGGCGTCATTCTGGAAGACGACACCATTGGCGATGAAGTAGTCGGACTCTATGGTCACGGTGCTGCTGTTGTCCACGCCAAGGGGCCTGCCATCCTTGCCTGGTGTAGTTGCAGTGTCATTCCAAACAATGACAGCAGGGTTGTTGGGGTCGCCAGACGACCTTATGGTAACAAATGGCTTGCTTCTTCCGAGGAACAACTTCTCACGGAACACAGCACCTGCCTGGAGGATGAGGACGTAGCGTTTGGTGTTGCCCTCAGGGATGTTGGCTATGGCCTCGCTAATGGTCTTGTAGTTTCCATCTTCGGGTCCCAATTCACTGGTAGGATCGATGGAATTGTGTACCTTATTGGCCTCTGCGGAAGAGAGTATAGCATCCGTCTTCACGCATCCCACATCTTTGTTGGGGTTTGTTGACTGGTTCCTCACCCATGTTGTGAAGTCGATCTCTTGACATGACAACGCGGGAAGCGATATGAGCTTGACAAGTGCGAGGAGGAGGGACAGTAGGAGCGTCTGCTTACTCTTTGCCATGATCGATGAGATCATATGCATCTCTCTTATTCTTATTCTTCCTCTACATTCACTTATATAGATTGCTAGCACTGCACTAGATAGGCCACCGAGAATGGAAGGTGTGCGCTTCAGGAAGCCAAGCAACGGTGTCCCGCCACTTTTGCTGCCAATGGAAGGTCATTAGGCATTAGCTAAGAAAGGAAGATTACCTTAATTCAGACCTTGAATTAGTCATGCATGGACGCATGGGTTTTTCCTCTTATAGACACACATGCAAAATTAATGAATCTAGCGCTACTCTTGGACGTAACACCCGTTATATATATTACACATTCGTAGAATGGTGAAGTGAATCATGCATGAGCGGATTACGGACACAGATTGGCAAGTATAATTGTACTTTCGGAGGTTCGAGGTGGATGGGACAGGCATATCAGTCTACTAAATTCTACTATGTCTGCATGAAAATTCTTGTAGTTTCAAACTAGGTGCGGCTGGTAGTATCTTTCGAGCAGCTTTTACCTCTCTATATAGGTCCTTGAAAGAGGAATGTCGGTAGAGAATAACAAAAACAAACTCGTCATCACTTGCAATGTATCTTCTTTATTTTTCCCCTTTTAATCAACCTTTGTGTTAACTCATTATATATCTTTTTCAGCAAGATTTTCCATTTGAAATGGTTTCACTTCTTCAATAATTCTCTTCCCTAAGACGGACAATACCATAAAGGGACCGATCATCTGCCATTTGATTTTTTTGCGAGGGGAAAAGAGCTTTTTATTACTTATAAAACTATTTACATTCCCGAGCAATAATTTGCTCAACACATACTGGGGCTGTGTAATGCCAAACCGCAGAATGGCGATTACGCTTAGCCAATTGTGCGAGCTCGTGTGCTACTCTGTTGCTCTCTCTTCCCTTATGGACGATTGTCCATTCAGGTAGCCTATTACCAGCTGTGACTGCCTCGTCAATGATGAATTTGAGTGAAGAGCGTTCCCCACTCCTCGTTGTCATCATGGAAGCGATGGTGCAGTTGTCTGTCTCTAACACGGCCATCTGCGGACACCAGTCCGCAGCTAGCATCAAGCCTTCCATGCAAGCAAGAGTCTCAGCCTCTTCCGCGTCCCTGAGGGCCTGGAGATCCTTCCACGCTGTCAACAAAACTTCCCCTTGGTGGTTGCGAATCACAACTCCAAGACCTCCTTCCCCAGTGCTCTCGTCAAAAGCATCATCGGCATTGATCTTTACCCAATTCATTGAGGCGCCTTCCACCGATCTTTCTCCTTGGCTAGGCGACCCTGCAATCCTGCACTCAATGAGTCAAACACCAACGACTTACCCTTTAGATCTCCCTGGCCATCGTATTGTTGGATATTGCACAGTTCGGTCCAATACTTCGTAGAAAACTGACCGAGCCCTCCACCGAGAACTTGCTATTCTCATGTGTGATATCATTCCTCACCTGCCAAGCTCTCCATAATAGCACAAAACCCGTGCTCCCATGTCCGTTCCCCGGTGCATCCAAGGTGTGCAAGAGGTCGGCTAGACCAATTTCACTAAGCGTTGTTCGTCCGACAACTCCCCGAGCTGCCTCATCGCTTCCTTCGAGCCTTGGCATGGTTACACCGGATTAAAGCATGAGCAATCGACTCCCCCTCCGTGCCACCTGTAGCGAACATGGCCCTATTTGCCATTTGTTCGAGTTGATTTTGGTGATTCATGCTAACACAAGTAATGAGACTAACCACATTGTCCAGCATGTCTTTGTAAGCATTCCTAGGTCCACTGGATGTTACCACATGTTAACATACCATGCCCAAGCTAACATGTCATACCACAAGTTAAAATACCACGGACATGTTAGGTTACTTACAACAAATTTGAGGACTTAGTATGTCAAGTATGTTAAGTTGGAGCAAGAATCCAAGTTGGTGTATGCCGTAAGTTGACTCGATAATGCAAATATACGGGGAGAACCGCGGGGGAGGGGGGTCGGCTGGCTCGTAGGTGACGGTCTTCTTCACGGGAGTAGTCACCGGTGTAAAGAATGCGCACACCGACAATATCCACCATGAACATGGCGGCACCAAGTACATGGCCGGCGTATGCCATTAACTTCCAATGTCCGGTGGAAATCGATAACTCAGCGCAACGGTTGCGGATTAATAAAATGTGCATCCCCGAACATAATTGCATTTGTAGATTCATAAAGTATATGATCTTCGAGGGGAAAAGGTGATGAGCGAGATATGGCATGCTTGCACTAAGCGAGCATCACAAGCAACACTTATTATAAGGATTGTTTACCAAGCGAGCTGCACTAAATATAATAAGCGCTTAAAAGGGTTAAAACATGTACTACCATCATGAGGTCGAGTTACAAGCGAGAGAGAGATCAAATATAGTCTCACTATGGAAAACCCAATTATGCGGCACACACACACATAGAACTTATGATTTCAACATAAGTATCTATTCTCGTGAGTGACGAACATCACTCGATCGACTTTTACCCGGTCCTTAGAGCATAGCATCTAACGACCTAGCATATTAGTAAAAGAACATAGGCACCTAGGGATCATGCAACCGGGGTTTCATATCAACTCTGACGTAAATACACATTCATCAACAAAGATAGATGCAAATATTTAAAGAAACGATATGGGTTAATGATGAGCCGGGCTTACCTTCGTTAGCAAGGTTGGCCTTTGGCCCTCTTGGACTTTGGTCCAAGTCTTGCTCTACAACGACGTAGTGCACGTCTCCGTCGGCTCCTTCATCTCCTCCCTTCCGGCACGAGTGTATAGCTACCGTCGGGAAGATCTACACGAGGATGCATATGCAATATTTAATTGACGAGTTTTGATTTAATTAATTACAAAACAACACATGACAACCATGGGGTGCATGGTTGACCACATTCACCCAGATAATGATATATTCAACATACTCTTCCTATAAAGGAACAACATGCATTAATGTATCTTTTTTTTTTTTTTTTTTTTTTTTTGTTTTTGTGTACACATTTATATAAATAAAATTTATTTAAATTCACAAAACGACAAGGGAGTGGTCTTAAGCTCCTTAGCGTACTTCACATCACAAACATAGAGTCATTAGGCGTGTAGTGGTGGTTTTCCAATTTAACTTTAATATTAAGCTTACATTGGCTTCCAAGTTTTTATCCATAAAGGTAATTCATAAAATGCGATGGGTGAAATTTGTGAAGCTCTTTAGCTCTAAACAAGCCACCTGAACACAAGAACACACTTGATTGAACTATGAATTAATTATACCGAAAATGACAACTTTCATTTACCAAAAACAATATAAATACATATAAAAATAAATAAACCACTTTTGGAACCAAACCTTTTCCCACTTATTCTACGACTCAAAACAAGGCTATTCACACAACAAATAGGTGAAGGGCCTTTCTAGGTCTTGAACTATGCAATTTCATTTTAAACTAAGCATAAATCAAGAATAAATGTTTACGGTAGTTATAAAATCATGATTAATACAAAAAGGTGTATTTAGACATAAGAAGACTATACCTAGAAGTTGGACACCAATCTCTTGTGTTATTCTACACCTAGAGTGTAGAATCTCATTCTACACCCGCGGCACCGGACGAACCAACCGGCCCAACCAAACCAGCCGGCCTTCCACTGTCGAGCCCGCACGCCACACCCGTTAAGCCCCTACGTGCCCTACCCGCTATTTGGTACCAGGGATGCCGAATAACTTATTCGGTGAACCCGAGTCACCCCCCCCCCCCCGGGCGTCGGACCGCGGGCCGGTCCGGCCCCTCCTTCCCACGTCAATTTTTCTCTCTACCAAACTAGGCGGTGCGGGCCGGGGCCACATATCCTCGGAGGGGGGGTCGCCTTGGGTACTCCACCCGGTGCGGCATGACGTTGCGGTAGTCAATAGCGCACGGAGACGCCGCACGGGGTACATGAGTACCGTGCTAAGTCCGGTTCCAAGCCCGGGTACCCCAAATGGAGCGTGGTACGGGGTGTGCGCTACGCACTCCCTTCGGCCCCACCTCGTGTGCGGCCGTTGGTGCTCCACGCCATCGCCGGACCCGCCACCAATGGGAGAGAGAGAGAGAGAGAGAGAGAGAGAGAGAGAGAGAGAGAGGAGCTCCCGCCGTCGCCGGACCCGCCGCCATGGACCCGCCGCCCAAGATCCTGCCGAAGACGGAGAAGGCCGGCGGCTAGCCCGAGGTGGAGGGCGGAGCGGACGGAGGAGGGCCGGGGTCGAATAGATCCGGGTCGCCGGCCCCGAGCTTGGCCGTCGCGCGCGCGCTCGGCCATGGCCCCACGCCGCCGGCCATGGATGCGACGGAGGGGAGCGGGGATCCGGCCACCCCTCGAGTCCTCGCTTCCTCCGGCCGGTCGGGGAGCCGAGGCGCGTAGGGGTGGCGGCCGCCGAGCTCACCGCGAGCAAGGGGTCGGCCGGATCGGAGCGCCGCCTCCGCCATGGCCGCCATGCCTCCTTGGCGGCGCGGCCGGAGCCGGCCGGCCATCCCCGCTCGGCCGTCGAGAGAGGGAGGTGGAGCTTGTCTGGCCGCGTCCTCCGCGGACTCGGCGTGGCCGCCGGGGGCCTCCGCACCGCACAAAGAAAATCCGCCACCGCCCCCGCGCCTCCCGCCACGCGCTCTCGCCTCGGTCGTCGGTGCTTCCTCGCCGCCGCCCATGCCCCATGCCCATGCCGCCGCGAGGATGGGGAGAAGGGGGCGGGGGCGGAGAGAGTGAGGCGGTTGCCGGCGTGAGATCCACGGTCGTGGATGAGTGGAGGGGGGGGTGGGGGTAAAAAAAGATAAACGTGGGTCCCACGGGTGGGGAGTTGGTATGGAGTATGTGATATAGGGGGCGATGGGTGCGGGAAAATTGGTGTTGTACTTGGAAAAACTTGATGATTCTGGACGAGAATATTCCCTTTTAGGGGATGCATTTGGAGTACGACGAGTGCTACCGATCTCACGTGAAAATGTACGGTGGATTTGGGGATTTTGTGATTTTTGTACCTTTATTATGTGACACGACACATGGACTGTCATTTCTAGTTTGTTTTGTATTTTTAGTTTGACATTTTTTTTGGTATTTTTAGCTTGACATTTTTTGCGAGTAATGACACAATGCTATTCGGTATTTCTAATCGAAGATTTTGTAGCCAAATAATTGCACATCCCTCGAATGGTGCTAATAATTAGATTAGCCTTTGATGACGCTAAACCACAGGAGAGGCTTGAAAATGGAATATTTACATTTCAAAAAAAGAGTGGTGAAACCAATGTGTCGGATCATTAATCGGTTGATACTAAATACATACTCCCTCCGTCCCGGAAAGACCGTTCATATAGCTTTCAAAATTTGTCTCACAAAGAGTGTTCTTTTAGCTTGTAGTAAATGCTCTTCTCATTAAACTAACACAAGTACCAAACAAATATTACATTGAGAAACGGCCAATGAAATGCTGATTTGATGTCTCTTTTCAAGTTCCAATGCATATTAATTAGGGGTAACAAGGTCATTTGTCACAACTACTACCATGTCCTAAATTTTCTAAACGAACAGTTTTGGGACGGAGGGAGTACTCATTTACATCTTTGTTGCCCGGCTAGTAAATAGTACTAAAAAGAGCAATTTCCAAGGTATAGTTGCCCTAGAATATTTCTAAACACGTAATCAAGGAATACAAATTGAATAGCAAATCTAACTTTATGCTAATTCACAACAATCTCGTCCCTTGGAGTCGTCTTTCGGTAACGACCTCTTACACAAGGACATTTGGAGCCCGCAATGGAATTAGAAAAAATTAACGTGACAAATGATAGTCATTGCTCGCTTCCATCATATATATATATATATAGGGTGATACTAAAATGCACCCGGATGCATTACGTATAGAAATGCACGGACCACGCGGTTGCAACTTCGCGGAATTGAACTTGACGGACCAATTGCAACTCGACGCGAACCAATTGCAACTGACGGACAATTGCAACTCGACGTGAACCAATTGCAACTAGACCCGGCCGAAGAACTAGGCGCGAACGAAGTGCAACAAAGAGACTAGCGGATGCAAGCGTGACACTACACTAATTGCAACTCGACGGAACTAATTGCAACGAATACGACTCCGCAATTGGACACAAACCAATTGCAACTAGACTCCTAATTGCAACCCGATGTGAACAAATTGCAACCGAGAATGAGCCCCGAGAAGGGGACAAGACCTAGTTGCAACAAGGGGGGTGCATTCTATATACGAATGCACCCGAGTGCACTATAGCAAATATATATATAAATATATAAATATATATACATAAATATATATATATATATATATATATATCGGAGAGAGCAAACGCCGGAGAGATTGTTATACGGATCAAGTTTCCATGATTCACCGGCGCCGCTTAGCCGCAAGTCGGTAAGTGGAGCGAGAGGCACGACGATGTTGGATGGACTTCTCGGAGTAGAACATCGATTTATCATTTAAAGAGATTGTCACGGCATTGAAAGCCATGCTTGTGTATCCCGGAGTATATAATTAGCTACTTTATAGAACTAATCATTTTCACCTCTCTTCCGGATCCCACATACAATTAGGAACCATGCATGACTAGATTGATTTTTTTTAATTGATGACTAAATGATCTTGCCAATAAAAAATTTACGGGCGCGGGGAGCTCCGAGGGGGGCAAGATAAGCGAGATCGGATAAAACAAGTAATCCCAATTCAAGTAACGATGCATACAAATAACCATGAGAGACTACTGCATTAAAATACGATGCATCCAAATAACCACGAAAGACTATTGCATTAGCACATGGAACTTGCCAGTGAGATGGGAACAAAAGTTGGGCTCCAAGTTAGGACCAGACTCAATGTCTTAATGAGGTCAACAGGTCTGGCAACCTGCTGCTTCAGATTCTGGTGAACATTGCAAATATTATAAGAATAGTTTGTCTAGTTTTCTTTTTTTTTCTGAACAATGCAGGAGAGCGCTATCATCAATAAGAAGGGGGGAAAGGGAAGATCCACACACCCGCACCAACCAAACCTTTTAGCTAACCATTCACGCCTGGATACAGAAACAAATGTGTAGGAATTAGGCTCTTCTTGCAATGTGGACATACGCTACTGCATTAAGCATTGG
Organism: Cenchrus americanus; assembly: GCA_947561735.1. Classification (NCBI taxonomy): domain Eukaryota; kingdom Viridiplantae; phylum Streptophyta; class Magnoliopsida; order Poales; family Poaceae; genus Cenchrus; species Cenchrus americanus. The sequence continues at coordinate 417,595 of OX387240.1, read as the reverse complement.
AGTATTACCAGAAACAAGAAGTACGTGTGCGTCGATACGATATTCATCCACTAAACACATATTCATAGTGCTACATAACGATATTTTATAGGGTCAAGTTTTTTTTGTCACAAGTTGATAAAAATGAATACCCTAGACAAGCATTACCGAGAAAGATAATCCCGAGAGTATTTTGGCACACTTTGCCGCACCGCCGGAGGTTTCATTTCAATTTTTGATGCACTCTAGATTTTACACGACGTATATAAGCCAAGTTCAAGTATTAGCGCTTGAGTGGTCACTAGATTAATTAAAGGGTGGAGTTAGGTTCTAAGTGCGCCAAGAGCGAGCTAGCGAGCTATCCTGCCGTGGACGAAGCGGTGCGGCGCAAGGCGGTGTCGCCGCGGCGGGCGGGCACGGGGGGGGGCGCGGGCGGGCGGGGGGGGCGGGGGGGGGGGCGGGGGCGCGGCGGGGGGGGGGGGCGGCGGGGGGGCGGGGGGCGGGGGGGGGGGCGGCCGGGGGGGGGGGCGGGGGGGGGGGGCCGCGGGGGCCGGGGGGGGGGGGGGGGGCGCGGGGCGGGGCGGGCGCGGGCGGGGGGCGGGGGGCCCGGGGGGGGGGGGGGCCCCCCGCCCCCCCTCCCCCCCGTCCTCTCCCCTCCCTTTGTCAGGGATTCGAGTCACGTCCTCGTCCCTGAATCCCTCATTGTCTAATCATCCCCCGGGGCCTCTTGCCTCAAATTCGAAATACTCATCACCCAATGACCCAATCGAGACCTTACGGATCGAGATCCACCTACTGATCGCTTGCCTTCCCATCGGACGTTCCCCTTTTTTTTTTTTTTCCCGGCCCCCGCGCCCCCCCCGCGGGCCCACCAAAAAAAACCGGCACCCACCCCCAATCGGTCTTCATCCTTTTTACCCGAACTGGAAAACAAATAAATCAAAGTCTGTTTTTAATTAAGTTTATATTGAAGCTCCACACGAACGAAAAAATTGCATACATACATACATACATACATACATACATACATACATACATACATACATACATACATACATACATACATACATACATACATACATACATACATACATACATACATACATACATACATACATACATACATACATACATACATACATACATACATACATGTATATATATAGGCCAATATATATATATATATATGTATATATGTATACATGTATATATATATATATATAGAACTACTAGTCTATAGCCGGCCACATAATAGCTAATTCTGTGGCCGGGTCCAACTAGCGAACCAGCCTAACGCAGAAGTCTTCGGTTAATTAATGGCCCACGCAAAGCAAGCCGAGACTCCCTCCGTCCGCGTGAACCAAGCCTTTGGCAGTTATACGCAAGCTGATTAATTACAGCATAGTAGTTAATTCACAGTACTTCTGGAGTACTGCCTATTGACTAGGTAACCACAATTCACGAACGTCACCTGCTTGCGTCTACTCCCTACAGTTTGGTAAATGAAGTCGTTTTGGACATGATTTGAGTCAAACATTGAGAATATAAATTATGAATAACTTTTAAGTCATTGAGTTTGGAAATGTGAAAACTACATGAATAGATTTGTCTTGCAAAATAATTTCATAAAAGTACACATATGCTAGTTTTTAACAAATATTTTTATTAAAATAAGAAGTCAAAGTTGTACTTTGGAGACCGTGTCGCTGTCCTAAACGACTGCATTTACCAAACCGGAGGGAGTACACGTTACCACTTTTCATTTATTTTTTATTCTACTAGTCATGTGTACATGTTACAAGAACACATGCCGCGCGAGGATAACACTATCCATGCAGAGCTGTGTACAAAAGTACAAGCTGGTTACGAGAATTCAAAATGCTTTACATTAGGTCACCAAAAATTAGCATCACGATGTTTTGATAAACCAGTTACGATAGTGTTGGGACCCGAGATAATTACGATAATTCAAATATCTTGATATATAATTAGGATTTTAAGTTAACATAATCTTATTTTTGAAGTGATCAAGGAACTAGTAAATGTATGATTAGAACACGTTACAATATTTCAAAGGTTCGACCAAATTGGATAATGCGTTACCACAATTTTGTGTGATGCTATTCTAAAGATCATTTCTGTAATGATGATACGGTTACCACGTTTTTGCGTGGAATTGTTTCAAAGTTTCATATGCACTCATATATAGTCGGTAGACAAAGAGGCATACTAGCTAGAAAATGCCGGGATGGAGCCGCCACCTAAGGTGCTTCGCGTCGGACGCGACGCGTGGTGGAGGTCCTCACCGCTGAGGATAGTTGCGTGGAATCGGGAGTCCGGTGGAAGGGGGAGCGCTCGGCGTTACGGCACCGCTAGGCACGGCGGGCGAGAGGGGGTGGAGAGAATCGGCGGCGGCAACGGAACCGGGGGGAGCCCAGAGGTCTGGAACTGAAGGGATGGAGGACGTGGATCCACGATCTCTTTTTTTCCTTCGGAGGTGAGCCGACCCAAAAAACGGAAGAATCTGTGGAAAAGCCGATTGGACGACGCAGCACGGGGTTCGACTCGGGGTCGGGTATGGAATATTATTCCATACCCAGGGTATAGGATATAAATACCATATATTCACTGGCAGCGGCTTAGCCGCAAGTCAGCAAGTGGAGCGAGAGGCACGACGATGTTGGCATGGACTTCTCTCGTGCGGCAACATCTGATTTATCATTTAAAGAGATTGTCACTGGCATTGAAAGCCATGCTTGTGTATCCTGTATATAATTAGCTACTTTATAGAACTAATCATTTTCACCTCTCTTCCGGATCCCACATACAATTAGGAACCATGCATGACTAGATTGATTTTTTTAATTGATGACTAAATGATCTTGCCAATAAAAAATTTACAGGCGCAGGAGCTCCTGGTGTTGCAGCAAGATAAACTGAGATCAGATAAAACAAGTAATCCCAATTCAAGTAACGATGCATACAAATAACCATGAGAGACTATTGCATTAAAAGACGATGCATCCAAATAACCACGAAAGACTATTGCATTAGCACATGGAACTTGCCAGTGAGATGGGAACAAAAGTTGGGCTCCAAGTTAGGACCAGACTCAATGTCTTAATGAGGTCAACGGTCCCGCCCCCCTCCATTCCGGTGAACATTGCAAATATTATAAGAATAGTTTGTCTAGTTTTCTTTTTTTTTCTGAACAATGCAGGAGAGCGCTATCATTAATAAGAAGGGGGGAAAGGGAAGATCCACACACCCGCACCAACCAAACCTTTTAGCTAACCATTCACGCCTGGATACAGAAACAAATGTGTAGGAATTAGGCTCTTCTTGCAATGTGGACATACGCTACTGCATTAAGCATTGGAGTATTACCAGAAACAAGAAGTACGTGTGCATCAGCATTACACGATATTCATCCACTAAACACATATTCATAGTGCTACATAACTGATATTTTATAGGGTCAAGTTTTTCTGTCACAAGTTGATAAAAATGAATACCCTAGACAAGCATTACCGAGAAAGATAATCCCAAGAGTATTTTGGCACACTTTGCTTTGCACCACCTGGAGGTTTCATTTCAATTTTGATGCACTCTAGATTTTACACAACGTATATAAGCCAAGTTCAAGTATTAGCACTTGAGTGGTCACTAGATTAATTAAAGGGTGGAGTTAGGTTCTAAGTCTATAAGAGCGAGCTAGCGAGCTATCGCGCGACGCAGTGCGGTGCAATGCAATGTCACCTTCAACAATCAAGCGTATCATGTGATGATTCAACTGCATGCATACATTTATTTCATATGTGAAAGCACTCGCACTCCAATAAGAAGGTACAGCTTTATGCCATTATGCCACTGAAATTGCATCCAATGAAGCCATCATCTGTGTCCTTAAATTCCATGTTAAGGACTATAAGCTCTTAACTAGACTTTCTCGATCTATAAACTTATTACACGATTGAAAAAAAAAATCAACACAAGAAAAATAACTAAGAAGGAAAGATAAAGTGGGTGCAAAAAGAAATATATGTATCACCTTTGTCACTCTTGCATCCACGAGACAAGGACGGGATAGCTCAAGCTGCGGGTGAAAGAATAAAAAATTGGAGCAAAGCACATGATAGGCGAAGCCTGCAGGGGATGGAATAAAAATTGGAGCAATGTACTCAACATACCTAAAAATTGGAGCAATGCAATCGACATACCTATCGGTGTTCCACAGGGTATATACGGATCGATCCCGAAGGAATTGACAATCATCAACTAATCCCATGCTCGATCAATGAAGTAGGTGAATTTACTGTCTAAATACAATTTCAATTTTACCTCGAGCAACTACGAAATAGGCAGACCTCCAGTGCACTCCTATCAGAAGACGTACCATCCCCATCCCCATCCCCTAGAGATCTCGCGGGGCGGAGGAATCGGAACGACCTCGGGATGGCGTTGTCGGTGTCAACGGAGAAGATACAGGTGATGCGAGAGAGAGAGAGAGAGAGTCGCAGCTAGGGAGGCATGTCGTGGTTTGAATGGGCGCCGGAGTGGGTCGTCGTTGGAGCCACGCGGGAACACCGGTGGCGGCACCTACAACCAGCACCAACCACTCCACGGGCCGGCCACCGTCTCACGCGCTATAGGTGGGCTCCGCGCGGACGGCGGGCGCGCGGCGGGGGGGGGGGGGGGGGGGGGGGGGAGCGGGGAGGGGGGAGGATATGCGTCGTCGGAGGGCGGCGGGGTGGCGGAGGGGGAGCGGGGATGGGGATGAGCAATGGCGAAGGCGGCCCCACATCTTAGGAGCGGGGGGGGCTTGCTTCTTCCTCCGGCGGCCCCTCTTTTCCCCCTCTTTTCCTCCTCTTGTTCTACCTCCGGCCCTAGGGGGGCTCCATGGTGGTGGCGGCGGTAGGGGGCTCTCTAGCCCCGGCCGCCCCCACCGCCGCCTTCGCCACTTGGGATGAGGTTAGGCTAGTCGCACCGCGCAACGGCAAACGAGACGGAAGCGCACCTATGGCGTTGGGAGGTATGCGGCGCGGACCCGCATATGCCCCGCAATGTAACGGTAGCTACGAAAAGCGGGAAAGCCAACGTTTTCTCACTCTTGACGCTATCTTCTCTCTCCACTTCACCACATACGGGGAGGCGCATGGATGTGGAGTCCACGGACCACATGCGGCGTGGCGGCTAGAAACGAGCCCAGTGATGATGATTTGGATTTTGGAGATCGTTGTAGAGACATTTGGGCTGCGCTTTTGGTTACTGGACATTTTGTTACGTATAACTCCATCCGGCGGGTGGGTCATGCCCCTGTCCGGTGTGTTTACATGGTAGCCGCGCAGTGCGGTCAGCCTTAGGGGCCTCGCGCGTGTCTGGCTTGCGTACCAAGGGCGCGTTTGCGCACCTGGCCCGACGGCCCGGCTGCACCCTCCCCCGCCCGCAACTTCACATGTTTGTGGTCTTCAGCCCACCAGCGAGCCAGGTCCAACCCGTGCAAATCACGTTCTCTCTCCTGGCTCTCGGGGAACGTGATTTTTCTTCGTTTCCTCAGAGCCCGGCTCGCGGGAGTGCGTCATTGGCTCGCGTGAGCTCGCGGTGGAGATGGGATCACCTCTGACTGGGGGAGGGTGCGGGACGCCGGTCGCCGGGGTGCCTTTCGCCGGCGCGGGGCGGGCGTCGAGATGCACCGCCATAGTGGCGCACCGCCGCCGTCGGGCGCGTGACCGCCGGGCCACACCGCGGGCGCACGCAACAGGCCCCAAAGGCGCGACCGCCGGTGTGCGCGCGCCGTCGGGCGCGTGGCCGCCGGCGCCGCAGGGGGGGGCGCCGCACCGCCGTCGGGCGCGTGGACGTCGGGCGCCCGGCCGTCGTCGGGCGTGTGGCCGCGGGCGTGCCGCCGCCGGGCGCACCACCGTCGGGCGCACCACCGTCGGGCGCGTGGCCGCCGGGGCGCACCACCGCAGGGCGCGCCGTCATGGGGTGTAGGAGGTCGTGTCTGCCTCCGCCACGCCGAGCTGGCCGCACGAGCAGGAGGACGTCCATGACCACGGGCCTCGGAGCTTGGTGGCGGCGCGGTGGAGGTGGTTGCTGCCACCATGTTCGATGAAATGCCTCTGAGGCAAAAGAAGTGAAAAATGGGTGATAAAGCTATCACTTCATGGGTGCAAGGTATGCATAGCTGCTGGTTATAAGCACACAAACACAATCTCAAATGAACCTGGCTCATTTGGGATAGTGATACAAACAACCAACCTTGCACCATTTCAACCAGTCTCTAGCTAGCCATGCCATGGCGAGCTAGCCAGGACGGCCAGATACAGGTGCACAAACACGCCCCAAGTAACTTATTTGGTACCCAGGCTACCATATAATATTATTCTATGTATTTATGTATGTTTACCCTGCCATCAATTGATTATTGAGATGTATTTTTCTTTCTTTCTAGCACAGTCAATCATGAATAGTTTTTTTTCTTATGCTCTGTCACTTGAAGTTTTGAAAGTGGGTCTGTATTTTTCTTATCGGTTTAGTTGGCACCCGATCTTTCCCCTTCGCTGCTACATGGCATCATTCAATTGGTTGGGAAAATTGAAATCACCCGAGTAATATGTACTCCATCTTCTCACTGCATCCAAAAATACAAGAGATCAAAATATATAAAAAAATGTCACTTTATCCTTGCGTGCATGTACATGCAACAAACAATTAACGTCAAATGTGATTAATAAATAGGACCAAACAAAGTCGTTTCACTTGTTATTAATATACTCCTACATCTAAAAAACTTTTTCTTTCAAATGGGTTCAAATAATAAACTAAATTACCACATTTGTATATAGTTATAAGTATTACTACTCTTTAGTTGAATATTTTGAAAATTAAAATGCTATCACGACTAATTCTCTTGGAAGTTTGAACCTAGCTTCGAATAGCTATAGAAAAATAAGGGTGCTGATTCGTATAATTTTTTAGGAAGTCATAGCTACATGTGAAATGGAGGGAAGTGATTTTATGAAAATTTTCTTCATGAAAGTCTAGTACACTACTACTGAAAATATTTGTAAGAGTCACCGGTATTTTTCAGAAGTGGGAGGTTTTGCCACCCGATCTAAGAAAAACATGTTATACCAGCTAAACCCGCACATAGAAATCATTTTTGGGAGCGGGTGACCCCACCACCCGCACCTGGAAATCATTTTCAGGTGCGGGTGGCGCCATGACCAGCTCCTGGAATTGGTCTCGTGCCAAAAAAAGTTACAACTTATTCATGTGATCTCGGATGAAGACAAACTTTATATCAACATTGTATAGCTCGACGAGACCTAAAACTTTGTAGTTGACAAGTTTTTCATTTGAGGTTGTTTAATATTTTAAAATATCCATTTAAGTACTATGAGATTGTTTGCAAAAACATATATATCTTGTATAGTTTCATGAAAATATACGGTAGATGTATAAGATTTGTGAAGAACGTTACTACCCACTATACCAAATGATCAAATGACCAAAATAAAAATTGTTCACCTTCAAAAGTCATACCATTATGGTTTATGAACAATATGGTTTCCACTACTTTCCACTCCATTATGCACAATCTACATGCTAAGATGCACAATCGCTTTATGCACAATATGGTTTCCACTACTTTCCACTCCATTATGCTTTGTGCACAATCTGGATGCAGTTCCAAAAATAGATATATACATACACTCGGTCATAGCTTATCAGAATCTGGAGCAAATTTACAACCGAATCCGGTCATTCCAAATTGCATATGTATGTGCATTGCCAATTGTATCAGTAGAAGTAACAATCATTATCAGCACATATACTACATATTGAATGAATTGAAGCTCTATATTTCATTTCACAAAGAATGAAGAACGCGCGTCATGGATGACATACGTGTGGGGGTGTGTTTGCTCAATATGATGGGCAGCATTAACCATTTTCAGCACATACATGTAGGTTTCTATTTGATTTCATAGAAGACGAATCATAGATGTATTGTTCGTCTGTTGAGCTAATATAATGGTGTGCTGTGTAACATCTTGATTGGTGGCTTGACACGAGCCGAGTCACATTTATGATTAAAGTACAAATGCAACAATACTACTACGCAAATAAAGAAGTGGTGTGGTGGTCGGGCTGGCTCATCTCAGTCAGGTCTCAGGTTCAATTCCCCTCAGCTCCATGCGTCTAGATGCTCCTTGCAGTTATTCCGGTGGTATGGAGAGGATCCATGTCTCTCCTGATATGTAGTACGCTCCTAGAAAGGGTTTGGCCTCGTCATAAGTGAGATCTCGCGATAACATTTTAGCCAACCCGGGACCATAGCCCTTGAAATCGGCATAGTAGAACCCGGTCCTAGAACAAAAGGTTCGGGAAACAAAATCAATTAGCATTTCACATACCTCTATATATGTGTATTAATTTAAAAAAAAAAGGAAGATGCGCGATGCGTAAGTGATACTGTTGTTGGCCAACTGCACCCTTCCTTCATTAGAGATTAATGGAATGAGCTGCTTGTCTATCTGGGTGTAGGAGAAAACAAAAGGCGTACCCACCCTTCCTAAGTAGATATATGTTCCATCTCCCTTGAAGGTGCAGGTCTTGAAGGAGAACCCACTTCCTCCGGGGGCAACCTTGATAGGATTGTTGCGCTTCTGCTGCTGCAACGGCGCCATTGGCAAAGTTGTTATCTCTTTATTCACAGAAACAATGTTGCAATCCTCATAAAATGACTTGGCAGATCCAAATATGAAGTCAAGTGTTCCCTTGATGATGCTAGACTTGAAGTAGTGTAGTCCATTTTGGTCGTACAGAGCACCCTGTCCGCCGTCGATAGTGCAATTGTAGATGATGGCCTTTGTTCCCAGCAACCGCAGCCGTTGGTGCCTCACCTTTGTTTTCCCCTAGCTTTGGCAGTGGGGCGTCATTCTGGAAGACGACACCATTGGCGATGAAGTAGTCGGACTCTATGGTCACGGTGCTGCTGTTGTCCACGCCAAGGGGCCTGCCATCCTTGCCTGGTGTAGTTGCAGTGTCATTCCAAACAATGACAGCAGGGTTGTTGGGGTCGCCAGACGACCTTATGGTAACAAATGGCTTGCTTCTTCCGAGGAACAACTTCTCACGGAACACAGCACCTGCCTGGAGGATGAGGACGTAGCGTTTGGTGTTGCCCTCAGGGATGTTGGCTATGGCCTCGCTAATGGTCTTGTAGTTTCCATCTTCGGGTCCCAATTCACTGGTAGGATCGATGGAATTGTGTACCTTATTGGCCTCTGCGGAAGAGAGTATAGCATCCGTCTTCACGCATCCCACATCTTTGTTGGGGTTTGTGGACCGGTTCCTCACCCATGTTGTGAAGTCGATCTCTTGACATGACAACGCGGGAAGCGATATGAGCTTGACAAGTGCGAGGAGGAGGGACGATAGGAGCGTCTCGCTTACTCTTTGCCATGATCGATGAGATCATATGCATCTCTCTTATTCTTATTCTTCCTCTTCATTCACTTATATAGATTGCTAGCACTGCACTAGATAGGCCACCGAGAATGGAAGGTGTGCGCTTCATGAAGCCAAGCAACGGTGTCCCGCCACTTTTGCTGCCAATGGATGGTCATTAGGCATTAGCTAAGGAAGGAAGATTACCTTAATTCAGACCTTGAATTAGTCATGCATGGACGCATGGGTTTTTCCTCTTATAGACACACATGCAAAATTAATGAATCTAGCGCTACTCTTGGACGTAACACCCGTTATATATATTACACATTCGTAGAATGGTGAAGTGAATCATGCATGAGCGGATTACGGACACAGATTGGCAAGTATAATTGTACTTTCAGAGGTTCGAGGTGGATGGGACAGGCATATCAGTCTACTAAATTCTACTCTATCTGCATGAAAATTCTTGTAGTTTCAAACTAGGTGCGGCTGGTAGTATCTTTCGAGCAGCGTTTACCTCTCTATATAGGTCCTAGTAAGAGGAATGTTGGTAGAGAATAACAAAAACAAACTCGTCATCACTTGCAATCTATCTTCTTTATTTTTCCCCTTTTAATCAACCTTTGTGTTAACTCATTATATATCTTTTTCAGCAAGATTTTCCATTTGAAATGGTTTCACTTCTTCAATAATTCTCTTCCCTAAGACGGACAATACCATAAAGGGACCGATCATCTGCCATTTGATTATTTTTTGTGAGGGGAAAAGAGCTTTTTATTACTCATAAAACTGTTTACATTCCCAAGCAATAATTTGCTCAACACATACGGGGCTGCGTAATGCCAAACCGCAGAATGGCGATTACGCTTAGCCAATTGCGCGAGCTCGTGTGCTACTTGTTGCTCTCTCTTCCCTTATGGACGATTGTCCATTCGGGTAGCCTATTACCAGTGTGATCGCCTCGTCAATGATGAATTTGAGTGAAGAGCGTTCCCCACTCCTCGTTGTCATCATGGAAGCGATGGTGCGGTTGTCCGTCTCTAACACGGCCATCGCGGACACCGGTCCGCGCCTAGCATCAAGCCTTCCATGCAAGCAAGAGTCTCGGCCTCTTCCACGTCCCCGAGGGCCCGGAGATCCTTCCACGCTGTCAACAAAACTTCCCCTTGGTGGTTGCAAATCACAACTCCAAGACCTCCTTCCCCTGTGCTCTCGTCAAAAGCATCATCGACATTGATCTTTACCCAATTCATTGAGGTGCCTTCCATCGATCTTTCTCCTTGGCTAGGCGACCCTGCAATCCTGCACTCAATGAGTCAAGCACCAACGACTTACCCTTTAGATCTCCCTGGCCATCGTATTGTCGGATATTGCACGCTTCGGTCCAATACTTCGTAGAAAATCGACCGAGCCCTCCACCGAGAACTTGCTATTCTCATGTGTGATATCATTCCTCACCTGCCAAGCTCTCCATAATAGCGACAAAACCCGTGCTCCCATGTCTGGTCCCCGGTGCATCCAAGGTGTGCAAGAGGCTGGCTAGACCAATTTCACTAAACTGTTGTTCGTCCGACAACTCCCCGGAACGCCTCATCGCTTCCTTCAGAGCCTTGGCATGGTTACACCGGATTAAAGCATGAGCAATCGACTCCCCCTCCGTGCCACTGTAGCGAACATGGCCCTATTTGCCATTTGTTCGAGTTGATTTTGGTGATTCATGCTAACACAAGTAATGAGACTAACCACATTGTCCAACATGTCTTTGTAAGCATTCCTAGGTCCCCCGGATGTTACCACATGTTAACATACCATGCCCAAGCTAACATGTCATACCACAAGTTAACATACCACGGACATGTTAGGTTACTTACGGCAAATTTGAGGACTTAGTATGTCAAGTATGTTAAGTTGGAGCAAGAATCCAAGTTGGTGTATGCCGTAAGTTGACTCGATAATGCAAATATCCGGGGAGAACCGCGGGGAGGTCGGCAGCTCGTAGGTGACGGTCTTCTTCACGGGAGTAGTCATCGGTGTAAAGAATGCGCACACCGGCAATATCCACCATGAACATGGCAGCACCAAGTACATGGCCGGCGTATGCCATTAACTTCCAATGTCCGGTGGAAATCGATAACCCGCGCAACGAGTTGCGATTAATAAAATGTGCATCCCCGAACATAATTGCATTTGTAGATTCATAAAGTATATGATCTTCGAGGGGAAAAGGTGATGAGCAGATATGGCATGCCGCACTAAGCGAGCATCACAAGCAACACTTATTATAAGGATTGTTTACCAAGCGTAGCCGCACTAAATATAATAAGCGCTTAAAAGGGTTAAAACATGTACTACCATCATGAGGTCGAGTTACAAGCAGAGAGAGATCAAATATAGTCTCACTATGGAAAACCCAATTATACAGCACACACACACATAGAACTTATGATTTCAACATAAGTATCTATTCTCGTGAGTGACGAACATCACTCGATCGACTTTTACCCGGTCCTTAGAGCATAGCATCTAACGACCTAGCATATTAGTAAAAGAACATAGGCACCTAGGGATCATGCAACCAGGGTTTCATATCAACTCCCGACGTAAATGCACATTCATCAACAAAGATAGATGCAAATATTTAAAGAAACGATATGGGTTAATGATGAACCGGGCTTACCTTCGTTAGCAAGGTTGGCCTTTGGCCCTCTTGGACTTTGGTCCAAGTCTTGCTCTACAACGACATAGTGCACGTCTCCGTCGGCTCCTTCATCTCCTCCTTCCGCACGAGTGTATAGCTACCGTCGGGAAGATCTACACGAGGATGCATATGCAATATTTAATTGACGCTTTTGATTTAATTAATTACAAAACAACACATGACAACCATGGGGTGCATGGTTGACCACATTCACCTAGATAATGATATATTCAACATACTCTTCCTATAAAGGAACAACATGCGAGTGCTTTATTAATTATTCTTTTTGATGGTGATTTGTGTACACATTTATATAAATAAAATTTATTTAAATTCACAAAACAGCAAGGGAGTGGTCTTAAGCTCCTTAGCGTACTTCACATCACAAACATAGAGTCATTAGGCGTGTAGTGGTGGTTTTCCAATTTAACTTTAATATTAAGCTTACATTGGCTTCCAAGTTTTTATCCATAAAGGTAATTCATAAAATGCAATGGGTGAAATTTGTGAAGCTCTTTAGCTCTAAACAAGCCACCGAACACAAGAACACACTTGATTGAACTATGAATTAATTATACCGAAAATGACAACTTTCATTTACCAAAAACAATATAAATACATATAAAAATAAATAAACCACTTTTGGAACCAAACCTTTTCCCACTTATTCTCCGACTCAAAACAAGGCTATTCACACAACAAATAGGTGAAGGGCCTTTCTAGGTCTTGAACTATGCAATTTCATTTTAAACTAAGCATAAATCAAGAATAAATGTTTCGGTAGTTATAAAATCATGATTAATACAAAAAGGTGTATTTAGACATAAGAAGACTATACCTAGAAGTTGGACACCAATCTCTTGTGTTATTCTACACCTAGAGTGTAGAATCTCATTCTACACCCGCGGCACCGGACGAACCAACCGGCCCAACCAAACCGGCCGGCCTTCCACCTGTCGTGCCCGCACGCCACACCCGTTAAGCCCCTACGTGCCCTACCCGCTATTTGGTACCGGGATACCGAATAACTTATTCGCACCCGAGTCACCTGCCCGGCCTCCCGCGGGCGTCGGACCGCGGCGGCAGCCCCCTCCTTCCCACGTCAATTTTTCTCTCTACCAAACTAGGCGGTGCGAGGCCGGGGCCACATATCCTCGGACGGTCGCACTGGGTACTCCACCCGGTGCGGCATGACGTGCTTGCGGTAGTCAATAGCGCACGGAGACGCCGCACCGGGGTACATGAGTACCGTGCTAAGTCCGGTTCCAAGCCCGGTACCCCAAATGGAGCGTGGTACGGGGTGTGCGCTACGCACTCCCTTCGGCCCCACCTCGTGTGCGGCCGTTGGTGCTCCACGCCATCGCCGGACCCGCCACCAATGGGAGAGAGAGAGAGAGAGGAGAGAGAGAGAGAGAGAGGAGCTCCCGCCGTCGCCGGACCCGCCGCCATGGACCCGCCGCCCAAGATCCCGCCGAAGACGGAGAAGGCCGGCGGCTAGCCCAAGGTGGAGGCCGGAGCGGACGGAGGAGGGCCGGGGTCGAATAGATCCGGGTCGCCGGCCCCGAGCTTGGCCGTCGCGCCGCGCTCGGCCATGGCCCCGCGCCGCCGGCCATGGATGCGACGGAGGGAGCGAGGGGATCCGGCCACCCCTCGAGTCCTCGCTTCCTCCGCCGGTCGGGGAACCGAGGCGCGTAGGGAGTGGCGACCGCCGAGCTCACCGCAAGCAAGGGGTCGACCGGATCCGGAGCGCCGCCTCCGCCATGGCCCGCCATGCCTCCTTGGCGGCGCGGCCGGAGCCGGCCCGGCCATCCCTCGCTCGACCGTCCGAGAGAGGGAGGTGGAGCTTGTCCCCGGCCGCGTCCCTCCGCGGACTCCGGCGTGGCCGCCCGGGGCCTCCGCACCGCACAAAGGAAATCCGCCACCGCCCCCGCGCCTCCCGCCCACGCGCTCTCGCCTCGGTCGTCGGTGCTTCCTCGCCGCCGCCCATGCCCCATGCCCATGCCGCCGCGAGGATGGGGAGAAAGGGGGCGGGCGGCGGAGAGAGCGAGGCGGTTGCGGCGTGAGATCCACGGTCGTGGATGAGTGGAGGGGAGACGGGTGGGGGTAAAAAAAGATAAACGTGGGTCCCACGGGTGGGGAGTTGGTATGGAGTATGTGATATAGGGGGCGATGGGTGCGGGAAAATTGGTGTTGTACCGGAAAAACTTGATGATCGGACGAATATTCCCTTTTAGGGGATGTATTTGGAGTACGACGAGTGCTACCGAGTCTCACGTGAAAATGTACGGTGGATTTGGGGATTTTGTGATTTTTGTACCTTTATTATGTGACACGACACATGGACTCGTCATTTCTAGTTTGTTTTGTATTTTTAGTTTGACATTTTTTTGGTATTTTTAGCTTGACATTTTTTGCGAGTAATGACACAACGCTATTCGGTATTTCTAATCGAAGATTTTGTAGCCAAATAATTGCACATCCCTCGAATGGTGCTAATAATTAGATTAGCCTTTGATGACGCTAAACCACACGAGAGGCTTGAAAATGGAATATTTACATTTCAAAAAAGGAGTGGTGAAACCAATGTGTCGGATCATTAATCGGTTGATACTAAATACATACTCCCTCCGTCCCGAAAGACCGTTCATATAGCTTTCAAAATTTGTCTCACAAAGAGTGTTCTTTTAGCTTGTAGTAAATGCTTTTCTCATTAAACTAACACAAGTACCAAACAAATATTACATTGAGAAACAGCCAATGAAATGCTGATTTGATGTCTCTTTTCAAGTTCCAATACATATTAATTAGGGGTAACAAGGTCATTTGTCACAACTACTACCATGTCCTAAATTTTCTAAACGAACAGTCTTTTTTGGGACGGAGGGAGTACTCATTTACATCTTTGTTGCCCGGCTAGTAAATAGTACTAAAAAGAGCAATTTCCAAGGTATAGTTGCCCTAGAATATTTCTAAACACGTAATCAAGGAATACAAATTGAATAGCAAATCTAACTTTATGCTAATTTTTCATCAACAATCTCGTCCCTTGGAGTCGTTCTTTCAGGTGGCTTCGACCTCTTACACAAGGACATATATATATATATATATATATATATATATATATAAGGGTGATACTAAAATGCACCCGGTGCATTACGTATAGCAAATGCACGGACCACTCGCGGTTGCAACTTCGCGGCCTGAACCAATTGCAACTTGACGGACCAATTGCAACTCGACGCGAACCAATTGCAACTTGACGGACCAATTGCAACTCGACGTGAACCAATTGCAACTAGACCCACCGAACCGCAACTAGGCGCGAACGAATTGCAACAAAGAGACTAACTGATTGCAACTGTGACACTACACTAATTGCAACTCGACGGAACTAATTGCAACGAATCTGACTCTGCTGCAATTGGACACAAACCAATTGCAACTAGACTCCTAATTGCAACCCGATGTGAACAAATTGCAACCGAGAATGAGCCCCATGAGAGCCTACCAAAAAAAAGGCGCGCGGAGAGATTGTTATACAGATCAAGTTTCCATGATTCACTGGCAGCGGCTTAGCCGCAAGTCAGCAAGTGGAGCGAGAGGCACGACGATGTTGGCATGGACTTCTCCGGAGTAGCAGCAACATCTGATTTATCATTTAAAGAGATTGTCACTGGCATTGAAAGCCATGCTTGTGTATCCTGTATATAATTAGCTACTTTATAGAACTAATCATTTTCACCTCTCTTCTGGATCCCACATACAATTAGGAACCATGCCTGACTAGATTGATTTTTTTTAATTGATGACTAAATGATCTTGCCAATAAAAAATTTACAGGCGCAGGAGCTCCTCGGTGTTGCGCAAAGATAAGCTCCCGGACAGAGACGAGATCGAGATAAAACAAGTAATCCCAAATGTGTAGGAATTAGGCTCTTCTTGCAATGTGAACATACGCTACTCCATTGCATTAAGCATTGGGGTATTACCGAAACAAGAAGTGTGCGTCGGCATTACACGATATTCATCCACTAAACACATATTCATAGTGCTACATAACTGATATTTTATAGGGTCAAGTTTTTCTGTCACAAGTTGATAAAAATGAATACCCTAGACAAGCATTACCGAGAAAGATAATCCCAAGAGTATTTTGGCACACTTTGCTGCACCACTGGAGGTTTCATTTCAATTTTGATGCACTCTAGATTTTACACAACGTATATAAGCCAAGTTCAAGTATTAGCACTTGAGTGGTCACTAGATCAATTAAAGGGTGGAGTTAGGTTCTAAGTCTATAAGAGCAGAGCTAGCCAGCTATCGCTGTGGACAGAACAGAGTGCAGTGCAATGCAATGTCACCTTCAACAATCAACTGTATCATGTGATGATTCAACTGCATGCATACATTTATTTCATATGTGAAAGCACTCGCACTTCAATAAGAAGGTACAGCTTTATGCCATTATGCCACTGAAATTGCATCCAATAAGCCATCATCTGTGTCCTTAAATTCCATGTTAAGGACTATAAGCTCTTAACTAGACTTTCTCGATCTATAAACTTATTACACGATTGAAAAAAAAAATCAACACAAGAAAAATAACTAAGAAGGAAAGATAAAGTGGGTGCAAAAAGAAATATATGTATCACCTTTGTCACTCTTGCATCCACGAGACAAGGACAGGATAGCTCAAGCCTGCAGTGAAAGAATAAAAAATTGGAGCAATGCACATGATAGCTAAAGCCTGCAGGGGATAGAATAAAAATTGGAGCAATGTAATCAACATACCTAAAAATTGGAGCAATGCAATCGACATACCTACTGGTGTTCCACAGGGTATATACGGATCTGATCTGAAGGAATTGACAATCATCAACTAATCCCATGCTCGATCACCGAAGTAGGTGAATTTCTTGTCTAAATACAATTTCAATTTTACCTCGAGCAACTACGAAATAGGCGAGCTCCGGTGCACTCCTATCGAAGACGTACCATCCCCATCCCCTAGAGATCTCGCGGGGCGGAGGAATCGGAACGACCTCGGGATGGCGTTGTCGGTGTCAACGGAGAAGATACAGGTGATGCGAGAGAGAGAGAGAGAGAGAGAGAGAGAGAGAGAGAGTCGCAGCTAGGGAGGCATGTCGTGGTTTGAATGGGCGCCGGAGTGGGTCGTCGTTGGAGCCACGCGGGAACACCGGTGGCGGCACCTACAACCAGCACCAACCACTCCACGGGCCGGCCACCGTCTCACGCGCTATAGGTGGGCTCTGCGATAGGCAGCATCGCTGTGCGGTTGGGGGCGGCAGCGGGGGAGCGGGGAGGAGGATATGCGTCGTCGGAGGGCAGCGGGGCGGCGGAGGGGGAGCGGGGATGGGGATGAGCAGTGGCGAAGCCAGCCCCACATCTTATGAGGGGGGCTGCTTCTTCCTCCTGCAGCCCCTCTTTTCCTCCTCTTCTTCTACCTCCAACCTAGGGGGGCTTAGGAGGGGCTCCATGGTGGTGGCAGCGGTAGGGGGGCTCTAGCCCCGGCCGCCCCACCGCTGCCTTCGCCACTGGGGATGAGGTTAGGCTAGTCGCACCGCGCAACGGCAAACGAGACGGAACTGCACCTATGGCGTTGGGAGGTATGCAGCGCAGACCTGCATATGCCCCGCAATGTAACAGGTAGCTACAGAAAAGCGGGAAAGCCAACGTTTTCTCACTCTTGACGCTATCTTCTCTCTCCACTTCACCACATGCTGGGGAGGCGCATGGATGTGGAGTCCACATACCACATACTGGCGTGGCAGCTAGAAACGAGCCCAAAGATGATGATTTGGATTTTGGAGATCGCTGTAGAGACATTTGGGCTGCCGGACATTTTGGTTACAGATCTGTATAACTCCATCTGGCAGGTGGGTCATGCCCCTGTCCAGACGTGTTTACAGACCGCGCGGTGCGGTCAGCCTTAGGGGCCTCGCGCGTGTCTGGCTCGCGTACCAAGGGTGCGTTTGCGCACCTGGCCCGACGGCCCGGCTGCACCCTCCAGCTGCAACTTCACATGTTTGTGGTCTTTAGCCCACCAGCGAGCCAGGTCCAACCCGTGCAAATCACGTTCTCTCTCCTGGCTCTCGGGGAACGTGATTTTTCTTCGTTTCCTCAGAGCCCGGCTCGCGGGAGTGCGTCATTGGCTCGCGTGAGCTCGCGGTGGAGATGGGATCACCTCCGACTGGGGCAGGGTGCGGGACACCAGTCGCCGGGGCGCACCGCCGCAGGCGCGGGGCCGTCGAGATGCACTGCCATAGTGGCGCACCGCCGCCGTCGGGCGCGTGACCGCCGGCCACACTGCTGTCGCGGGCGTCGAGGCGCACCGCAACAGGCGTGACCGCCGGTGTGCGCCGCCGGCCGGCGCGTGGCCGCCGGCGCGCGCGCGCGGGGGCACACCGCCGTCGGGCGCGTGGACGTCGGGCGCGGCCGTCGTCGGGCGCGTGGCCGCGGGGGCGTGCCGCCGGCGGCGCACCACCGTCGGGCGCGTGGCCGCCGGGCGCACCACCGCGGGCGCGCCGTCATGGGGTGCGAGGAGGTCGTGTCCGCCTCCGCCACGCCGAGCTGGCCGCACGAGCGGAGGACGTCCATGGCCACGGGCCTCGGAGCTTGGTGGCGGCGCGGTGCGGTGGTTGCTGCCACCATGTTCGATGAAATGCCTCTGAGGCAAAAGAAGTGAAAAATGGGTGATAAAGCTATCACTTCATGGGTGCAAGGTATGCATAGCTGCTGGGTATAAGCACACAAACACAATCTCAAATGAACCTGGCTCATTTGGGACAGTGATACAAACAACCAACCTTGCACCATTTCAACCGGTCTCTAGCTAGCCATGCCATGGCGAGCTAGCCAGGCCGGCCAGATACAGGTGCACAAACACGCCCCAAGTAACTTATTTGGTACCCATGCTACCATATAATATTATTCTATGTATTTATGTATGTTTACCCCCGCCATCAATTGATTTTTGAGATGTATTTTTCTTTCTTTCTAGCACGGCCAATCATGAACAGCTTTTTTTTCTTATCCTCTCTCACTTGAAGTTTTGAAAGTGGGGCCGTATTTCAATTGGTTGGGAAAATTGAAATCACCCGAGTAATATGTACTCCATCTTCTCACTGCATCCAAAAATACAAGAGATCAAAATATATAAAAAAAATGTCACTTTATCCTTGCGTGCATGTACATGCAACAAACAATTAACGTCAAATGTGATTAATAAATAGGACCAAACAAAGTCGTTTCACTTGTTATTAATATAGTACATCTAAAAAACTTTTTCTTTCAAATGGGTTCAAATAATAAACTAAATTACCACATTTGTATATAGTTATAAGTATTACTACTCTTTAGTTGAATATTTTGAAAATTAAAATGCTATCACGACTAATTCTCTTGGAAGTTTGAACCTAGCTTCGAATAGCTATAGAAAAATAAGGGTGCTGATTCGTATAATTTTTTTAGGAAGTCATAGCTACATGTGAAATGGAGGGAAGTGATTTTATGAAAATTTTCTTCATGAAAGTCTAGTACACTACTACTGAAAATATTTGTAAGAGTCACCGGTATTTTTCAGAAGTGGGAGGTTTTGCCACCCGATCTAAGAAAAACATGTTATACCAGCTAAACCCGCACATAGAAATCATTTTTGGGAGCGGGTGACCCCACCACCCGCACCTGGAAATCATTTTCAGGTGCGGGTGGCGCCATGACCAGCTCCTGGAATTGGTCTCGTGCCAAAAAAAGTTACAACTTATTCATGTGATCTCGGATGAAGACAAACTTTATATCAACATTGTATAGCTTGACGAGACCTAAAACTTTGTAGTTGACAAGTTTTTCGTTTGAGATTGTTTAATATTTTAAAATATTCATTTAAGTACTATGAGATTGTTTGCAAAAACATATATATCTTGTATAGTTTCATGAAAATATACGATAGATGTATAAGATTTGTGAAGAATGTTACTACCCACTATACCAAATGATCAAATGACCAAAATAAAAATTGTTCACCTTCAAAAGTCATACCATTATGGTTTATGAACAATATGGTTTCCACTACTTTCCACTCCATTATGCACAATCTACATGCTAAGATGCACAATCTGCTTTATGCACAATATGGTTTCCACTACTTTCCACTCCATTATGCTTTGTGCACAATCTGGATGCAGTTCCAAAAATAGATATATACATACACTCGGTCACAGCTTATCAGAATCTGGAGCAAATTTACAACCGAATCCGGTCATTCCAAATTGCATATGTATGTGCATTGCCAATTGTATCAGCAGAAGTAACAATCATTATCAGCACATATACTACATATTGAATGAATTGAAGCTCTATATTTCATTTCACAAAGAATGAAGAACGCGCGTCATGGATGACATACGTGTGGGGGTGTGTTTGCTCAATATGATGTGCGGCATTAACCATTTTCAGCACATACATGTAGGTTTCTATTTGATTTCATAGAAGACGAATCATAGATGTATTGTTCGTCTGTTGAGCTAATATAATGGTGTGCTGTGTAACATCTTGATTGGTGGCTTGACACGAGCCGAGTCACATTTATGATTAAAGTACAAATGCAACAATACTACTACGCAAATAAAGAAGTGGTGTGGTGGTCGGGCTGGCTCATCTCAGTCAGGTCTCAGGTTCAATTCCCCTCAGCTCCATGCGTCTAGATGCTCCTTGCGCTTATTCCGGTGGTATGGAGAGGATCCATGTCTCTCCTGATATGTAGTACGCTCCTAGAAAGGGTTTGGCCTCGTCATAAGTGAGATCTGCGGATAACATTTTAGCCAACCCAGGACCATAGCCCTTGAAATCAGCATAGTAGAACCCGGTCCTAGAACAAAAGGTTCAGGAAACAAAATCAATTAGCATTTCACATACCTCTATATATGTGTATTAATTTTTAAAAAAGGGAAGATGCACGATGCGTAAGTGATACCCGTTGTTGGCCAACCGCACCCTTCCTTCACTAGAGATTAATGGAATGAGTCGCTTGTCTATCCGGGTGTAGGAGAAAACAAAAGGCGTACCCACCCTTCCTAAGTAGATATATGTTCCATCTCCCTTGAAGGTGCGGGTCTTGAAGGCGAACCCACTTCCTCCGGGGCAACCTTGATAGGATTGTTGCGCTTCGCTCGCCGCAACGGCGCCATTGGCAAAGTCGTTATCTCTTTATTCACGAAACAATGTTGCAATCCTCATAAAATGACTTGGCAGATCCAAATATGAAGTCAAGTGTTCCCTTGATGATGCTAGACTTGAAGTAGTGTAGTCCATTTTGGTCGTACGAGCACCCCCGTCCGCCGTCGATAGTGCAATTGTAGATGACGGCCTTTGTTCCCGACAACCGCGGCGCCGGTGCCTCACCTTTGTTTTCCCCTAGCTTTGGCGGTGGGGCGTCATTCGGAAGACGACACCATTGGCGATGAAGTAGTCGGACTCTATGGTCACGGTCTTCCTGTTGTCCACGCCAAGGGGCCCGCCATCCTTGCCCGGTGTAGTTGCGGTGTCGTTCCAAACAATGACGACGGGGTTGTTGGGGTCGCCGGACGACCTTATGGTAACAAATGGCTTGCTTCTTCCGAGGAACAACTTCTCACGGAACACGGACCCGCCCGGAGGATGAGGACGTAGCGTTTGGTGTTGCCCTCGGGGATGTTGGCTATGGCCTCGCTAATGGTCTTGTAGTTTCCATCTTCGGGTCCCAATTCACCGGTAGGATCGATGGAATTGTGTACCTTATTGGCCTCTCGCGAAGAGAGTAAAGCATCCGTCTTCACGCATCCCACATCTTTGTTGGGGTTTGTGGACTGGTTCCTCACCCATGTTGTGAAGTCGATCTCTTGACATGACAACGCGGGAAGCGATATGAGCTTGACAAGTGCGAGGAGGAGGGACAGTAGGAGCGTCTCGCTTACTCTTTGCCATGATCGATGAGATCATATGCATCTCTCTTATTCTTATTCTTCCTCTACATTCACTTATATAGATTGCTAGCACTGCACTAGATAGGCCACCGAGAATGGAAGGTGTGCGCTTCGGAAGCCAAGCAACGGTGTCCCGCCACTTTTGCTTTGCCAATGGAAGGTCATTGGGCATTAGCTAAGGAAGGAAGATTACCTTAATTCAGACCTTGAATTAGTCATGCATGGACGCATGGGTTTTTCCTCTTATAGACACACATGCAAAATTAATGAATCTAGCGCTACTCTTGGACGTAACACCCGTTATATATATTACACATTCGTAGAATGGTGAAGTGAATCATGCATGAGCGGATTACGGACACAGATTGGCAAGTATAATTGTACTTTCGAAGGTTCGAGGTGGATGGGACGGGCATATCGCCTACTAAATTCTACTCTATCCGCATGAAAATTCTTGTAGTTTCAAACTAGGTGCGGTGGTAGTATCTTTCGAGCGACTTTTACCTCTCTATATAGGTCCTTGAAAGAGGAATGTTGGTAGAGAATAACAAAAACAAACTCGTCATCACTTGCAATGTATCTTCTTTATTTTTCCCCTTTTAATCAACCTTTGTGTTAACTCATTATATATCTTTTTCAGCAAGATTTTCCATTTGAAATGGTTTCACTTCTTCAATAATTCTCTTCCCTAAGACGGACAATACCATAAAGGGACCAATCATCTGCCATTTGATTTTTTTTGTGAGGGGAAAAGAGCTTTTTATTACTCATAAAACTGTTTACATTCCCGAGCAATAATTTGCTCAACACATACTGGGGCTGCGTAATGCCAAACCGCAGAATGGCGATTACGCTTAGCCAATTGCGCGAGCTCGTGTGCTACTCTGTTGCTCTCTCTTCCCTTATGGACGATTGTCCATTCAGGTAGCCTATTACCAGCTGTGACTGCCTCGTCAATGATGAATTTGAGTGAAGAGCGTTCCCCACTCCTCGTTGTCATCATGGAAGCGATGGTGCAGTTGTCTGTCTCTAACACGGCCATCTGCGGACACCAGTCCGCAGCTAGCATCAAGCCTTCCTTGCAAGCAAGAGTCTCAACCTCTTCCGCGTCCCTAAGGGCCTGGAGATCCTTCCACGCTGTCAACAAAACTTCCCCTTGGTGGTTGCAAATCACAACTCCAAGACCTCCTTCCCCTGTGCTCTCGTCAAAAGCATCATCGACATTGATCTTTACCCAATTCATTGAGGTGCCTTCCATCGATCTTTCTCCTTGGCTAGGCGACCCTGCAATCCTGCACTCAATGAGTCAAACACCAACGACTTACCCTTTAGATCTCCCTGGCCATCGTATTGTTGGATATTGCACAGTTCGGTCCAATACTTCTGTAGAAAACTGACCGAGCCCTCCACCGAGAACTTGCTATTCTCATGTGTGATATCATTCCTCACCTGCCAAGCTCTCCATAATAGCAGCAAAACTCGTGCTCCCATGTCTGTTCCCAGTGCATCCAAGGTGTGCAAGAGGCTGGCTAGACCAATTTCACTAAACTGTTGTTCGTCCGACAACTCCCAGAACTGCCTCATCGCTTCCTTCAGAGCCTTGGCATGGTTACACCGGATTAAAGCATGAGCAATCGACTCCCTCTCCGTGCCACTGTAGCGAACATGGCCCTATTTGCCATTTGTTCGAGTTGATTTTGGTGATTCATGCTAACACAAGTAATGGGACTAACCACATTGTCTAGCATGTCTTTGTAAGCATTCCTAGGTCCCCTGGATGTTACCACATGTTAACATACCATGCCCAAGCTAACATGTCATACCACAAGTTAACATACCATGGACATGTTAGGTTACTTACAGCAAATTTGAGGACTTAGTATGTCAAGTATGTTAAGTTGGAGCAAGAATCCAAGTTGAAGACGCGAAGAAAAAGAAGGAAAAGGACACCGTCGGATGAACCGACGGTACCTAAATAGCAAGCGTCAGTGCAATCGTCGCTCCTACAAACTTTTTATGTATTAGGAGTATGACTTGCAATAGAAAGCTTCGTCTCCTCGTTCCCGAATCCCGATCCCCCAAATCGACCGAATCCCCAAACTCCTTTCCAGCCTTTCTCCCCTCCCCACCCACCCACCCACCCACCTAGGGGTGGTCACTTGAACCCGAAAACTGAACCGAACCGAACCCGAATAACCCTAGTTGTCGGTCTATTTGGGTTTCGAGATTCGGGTTCGGTCCAGAAAATTTATAATTGGGAGTTCAGGTGTTCGGTTTCGTTTCTTGTGGTCTATAACTCGAATAGACTGACTAACCCGAAATTCAATATAGTTGCATATTTTGATTCGAAAAAATGACGTTACAACTTTGTGTTTTAAACTATTTTTTGAATGTTTCCATGAACTTGTTAGTTACTTGCTTTAGTTGAGTAGTCATTAAATCCATAGACTTGAAATGAGTTGGGAATTTGAATTTCTACCATAGAGTTTTGAGAGGAGACAAGGATACCTATGAAAATTCGGTTAATTCGGTGGACCGAATAGTCCGAACCGAAATAATCGATTTAGTCGGTTCGGTTCATATTATTCTTTGTAAAAACTTCGGTCCTCACTTTATCCAAACCCGAAATTCCCAAACACTGAATAGACTAAACCAAAATGACCGGATAGACCAAACGCCCACCCCGTCCCATGGATGAAACCACATATGGTTTTGAGAGTATTCAAATCCTCAGCATACAAAATTGCTCCTTGAAAACTACTCCCTCCGTCCTCAAAAGAGTATCGTCATGGGTTTTCGTGCCACAAGTTTGGCCGTATTTGTAGAAAATACGTGCAAAATTTGTTTCCCGAAATAATTTTTATAAAAAACTATATTCAAATATCTATCTAACGATATAAATTTTGTACCATAAATATATATATATCTATACCAATCTATAATTTTTGGTGTTGTCGTTCACAACCCCCCTTAATCCGTCGCTAACAACCCCCCCTACCGGTTGTGTCTTGCCTATCTCCTTTTTAGTGTCTCCTTCGGTGTCTCTGAAACGCGGGGGCTTCCAATTCGCTCCTTGTAAAACGGGGCCCACCTATTTTTCTTCAGCCGAGGCCCACACCAGAGAAAATGACGCCGTCCGTTCATCTTATCCTGCGTGATGTTAGTTTTTTTACACCTAAAAAACATGCCTCTCAGCTCTGATGCTGACTTTGATGAAGAAATTCTGAAATCGAAGTCCTCATCGCCTAAATCAAGCCTCATTGTCTAAATCAAGATCCTGCAGAACGAATTGAGCTTTGAGCCATCCAAATTGAAATACTCATCACCCAATGACCCAAATCGAGACCTTACAGCAGGAATCGAGATCCACGCTACCCAAATCAGTGATCAGCTTGCCCCCACCAGGCTCGAGCTTGCTGCTGTCCAAGAACGGTGGCAGTGACAGCAACCTCGTGTCATCGACCTCGCCGGCGCTGCCCGACGGTGCGCACGGCCGGCGGCGCTCGGCGGTGTTCATGGACGACGCCACCAAAAAACAATAACTACCGGCACCGCACCGCCGCGCAATGCTGGTCGTTCAAGTGCTGCTTCCAGTAGCGTGCTCCGATGGGGAAAAGGGGCAGGAGATGGGGTTGACCGGCTGAGGCCCTTTTACCAGCACGTGGCCGCCCCCCTCCCCCTATCAACTTTCTTTTTCGCTCCTAGCACTGGATGTGCAGAGGCCAACATCCTCTTGAGTCCTGACCCTTCGGCTTTTTCCTCTTGAGCACTAATGCCGGCAGACAAGACAATGTTTTTTTGTTTCCTTTTGTGTTTCATTAATCAATTTTCTTCTTTTCTTTCCTTCAGCTTGATTTTGTTCATTAATCCACGGTGAGGTTGGCTTGGTGAGAAATCCGTGACAGTTTTCTTGGCTGATGCATTTCTCGGTACATCAGAACTCCGCAGGTCAAGGAGCGGTCGCTGGCGCACGGATCTGCTGGTGACAAACCGTCAGGATCTAAGGCTTGGGTGCGGGACCGACACACGAATCCAGCTGTCGGGCACCATGGCCCCTGGCTGCGGCAGAGGCAGCGGTCACCAGGATGACCACCACAAGTCCAACAACGGCTCCTTATGTCATGTTTTTTCTTTTCTTTTGCCTTCGCTTTTAGAGTTTTACTAGAAAATACGTGCGACATTGTCGTGCGACCAGGAGTAGTTTTTTATTTAATAAACCAGTTGTAGAAAGACAAATTAATACAACAGCTGAGTGTTCCAAGAATAGTACTATGCTATAAGTGTAGAGATTTACCACCTTTGATTCAGTCAAACTTTGATCCTGTTGACATGAGCACTAATGGAAATCATTTTATATTGCTCTGATTTTACAAAACAAAAAATGCAGCAGCAGTTGAGCATTATGTGGTTACCCTAAGCTTGCTAAGATTGAAGCTTTGTCAAAGTGAGTATGAAAATCCTATTATCGGTATCTATAGGTTGCCTAAGTATGGTAGAAACTGACAAAGGCTGCTGCTTGTGGACTCAATAAAATTGACAGTTACACCTGCTTCTTGTTGGTAAAAAGTTATTTTTTGTAACTTGAGATAACAGCAGGAAGGAAACAAGATTGGACTTCATTGCAAGTTTATTCCAAAACCTCTGGAGTTTGTTATTTTAAATTTAAGACTTGCCATCTCACCTTGAAATCAAGATTTCGAGGCACACCTGGAACATGATGGAAAAGAAGACACGAGGAAATGAGCAATCACTACATACCATATTTGTTTTTGTTGATCTTAGCCTGAGATTGTGGCTTCTTGATAGCTCTCAAACTGTCGAACTAACCTTTGCTCTTTTCTTCTGCACATTGATTGACCTGAATTAACTGCCAGCATTGATTAATTTGATTGGTTACATGATCCGTCGCAAAGAGAACTATATGTTCTTGAGGATCTGGTGAGCTCGCCACTTTCTTCTCCTGGACATTATAGGCTCATCTGGTGCAGCACATGCTCAAGGATATGTGACAATTGAATTTGATCCTGATGACAAATATGACATAGTTGCAGTGAACTGCAGTAGCTTGCTGACCTTGTTGTCTGGTATTACATGATGTTGATGTCTATGATACCTTCAACAGGCTATACCCTCTAGGCTCTGGTGCCAGCTCGCTGCTGTTGCTTCTAGCATGTACAAACGTGGGCTGATCGTGCTTCCGCTCGCCAACTTAGTGATGTATGCCATGGTGCTAGGCTGCTAGCGGTAGAGGAAGGGCAAGCAATGGTAAAGAGATATTGGCAATATTTGGTGTCCGAGAAGGCAGGGCAAAGGGCGCTAAGGTTGATGGTGTGGGACTAGCGGATTGAGAAAGGCACGCAGAAGGCAGAACTTTTGCTTGAACCCAAGCTGAACTTTGATGTGGCACCGCTAGCACATAATCAAGCTCGCTTTTGCACTTGCTGGCTTGCTGCACAACATGAGGGAGGAGAATCAGTAACATCAGGTCTCATAGGAAAATCGTCGAGCACATACTGAGCATCACTCCTCCACTTCTCTCATTGCAATCCCCTTGCCAATCTTCTTATAAAAAAATTGTCACGGAAGATAGAGTAGATCAATTGTGCATTGGAGAGCAGAAGCACGAAAGGTCATGGAACATACGAGATGCAGCGAGGGAAAGAGCGTCGGTGGGGAAAGACGATCTCGCTCTCGCACTGTCGGCCGCCCGCCCAGAAAGGCGCGGGGCAGCAGCTGTGCCTGCGACGCACGGATGCAGCAGGACCGGCGGAGCTCGGGGAGGGCCTCGCGCGCCGCCTCTTGCAGGGGAGGTGGGCCACCGCGTGCTGTCTCTGGCCAGTGAGGTCGGGCTCTCCGTGCGCCACAGGAGGTCGGGGAGGGCGCCGCCATCGCTGGAGATTGCTCCGCAACGCTATTGAGACCGGGGAGTTCCCCGCGCCACTTTTCAGTCGCTGTCTCCGGCAGGGGAGGCTAGGCTATTCGCGCACTGTTGGAGCTCGGGGAGGCTGCCGCCTCCGCTGGAGGTCGCTTGCCACCGGTGAGGAGTTGGACGACGCGCGGTGCAGAAGGGAGGAGCGGGCGCCGAGAAGGCCGGTGGTTGGGATTTCAGTGAGATTTGAGGGGTCTTTTGCAAAATTGCCGCACCTCACCTGATCTGGCCCATCGATATGTGTGATCCAGTCGCGGTTGCGCGTGACGTGGCCCTATGAGGTGTCTTCTTTTGGTTGGGATTTCATTTTATAGAGATTATGACGTTTTATGCAGGATGTGCAAAAAATTAGAAAATAATTTTATTTTGGTCTCTTGTACGACAAAAGCATATTAATTTAGTACTTTAGTTGGATTTTTTACATGCATTCACATCTCTGGCAAAACACAATATCTTACTATTCATACATTTACTATCATTATTCTTATTGTTAATTATTATGAATTTCGAAAATTAAAATATGTAAGTCAAATAGTGGATTATTCTTTTGTGGAAAGTTAACATGCTTATCAGTGACAATACCTAACCTATCTACTAAATATATGGTTACTTTCATCCTTCTTATTATTAATTACGAATTTTGAAAATTAAAATATGTATTTGCGATGGAAGAAATGCTTAATTTAATTTAAATGCGTAAAAAGAAATAATCATTTAGTGTCTAATACCCGTGGCAACGCACGGGCACTTCGCTAGTATATTTATATATTTAGTCACTTGTTTCTCAGGAAACGAAAACGACACTCTTTTGGAGACGGAGGAGGTACCGGTTTGGTTATCAAAGCTCAAAAGTTTGATGATGTTGTCATCGATCAATCTACTCACCGGCCCAACACTATTTTTTGGATCAACACCCTACACTCTGTATCAAACAATAGCCTTGCAGGCGAAATCCCAGCAGCCTTGATTGACATGCCAATAGACTCGACTTGAGCTTCAATAACTTATCTGGGGTCTCCTAATTGCGTAACAGATTGACAGTAAACACATGGCAAAATGTAATGAAACATAACAAAATACAGCAGTTGGAAAATTGGAACAACCAAGTGATGGAAAGGGGGGAGGGGGGGTGTTAATACTACAGAGTAACTGTAAGTAGAAATCAGCAGTACAGGTTACAACTGATGTTACAGGGGAGATTACATAAGCTCAGAGAACTAATCGCAACAGCTGTTACAGAAAAGGGCTCTGCTCTCCAAATGAAGATGAATGCTAAGCTGCGAAACGTTGGACAAAGTCTAAATCATGATCTTGGCACCTCCAGCTCCAGATCAAGAGGCTGAAAGTGGGATTGGTCTCACAGCACCCTGTATGCGACGGAAAGCAATCTTGATCCGTTCCTTCAGTGTAGCATTTTCACATTCAACATCACCACTCCTCCCATCCAAGTGCGCCACATCTCCATCCACAGATATGACAAATTTCCCTTCCTCTCCAACTTTAACATCACCAAAAAGCGACGCCATAAGAGAATACACTACCTTTAGTGCTACCCTTTCCGTATCTTCCTTGGCCTTCGTTGCTTCTTCAACTGGAACAACTTTTGGACCTTCACGGCCAATGTTCAAAATCATAGACACCACAGAATCGGACACCATGTCGCTGATGGGATCAGATGACCATTGCAGCGTAACATAGCTTTCTGAGTCTAGGCGAACTGTCACTCGCTCATGCACAATAAGTGCTGGAACATCAGGTTCTTCAGTTGCTGACTCCACACTCTCATATATTTGATTCAGTCTGTACTTTATGACTTCAAAAGAACCAGAATAAGGAACTGCAATGCGCTGAGTGATGTTAGCTGTGGATAACTGTGTGAACACTCGGAGATCTTCAGGAGCCATAATCTGATATGTGAATCCTTTTTTCACAAGTAAGCCACCCGAAGACTCTCCACCTTCCGGTACGTTTTCGGCCAGCCTGCCAATGGTCTTGGCCATTTTCTCGCAAGTGAAATACATCTCCACTGATTGGCAATTCTTGGGAGACACAATTTTTGTGTTTGTTCCATCAAACTGAGAAATAAGTTTCTGTTTGAGCCTCGACATTTCATTTGCTTCTCCATGTACAAGAATAATATTGGGTGGCCGAAGTTCATCCAAAAAATTGCTTGTCTGAGGGAAATCGGCATGAGCTGAGAAAGAGATATAGTGGACCTGCATATGAAGAGGAGCAGTGAGCCCATTAGCTAGCGTCACTTCTCTTGGCTCGTTGATAATGGTCTTTGCAAGGGTCCCCTCCACAACATAGCCTGGTATAACACAAGCATTCTTCTTATCCGTGCACCACTTATCAAAAAGCTGCCTAGAGAGGCCACTCTGAAGACCACCTGGACTAGCCATCACCACTGAAGGACCTACATCATGGAAGTTCTCGATGCTATTCAATGACTCAATATGCTTGAAAACGAAGGGATTGGACTGCGCAAATTGGTTCCGAATCCTGTCATTCATGGAGTTGATGTATGTCTGGTAGACAGACATGCACCTCTTCGCAAGCGGAGAGGCATAGTAGATTGGAATCTTATGGAGCTCTGGATGCTTGGACCAATACTCATCAAGGATAAGTAACAGTTCTTGTGCTCTGCCAAGAGCAAATGCTGGGATAAGAACACGGCCCCCGTGCGTAACAGTATTGTAGATGACCTCAGTAAAGCGCTTCTCCCGTACAATCCTGGGCTGGTGTTGCTGTATGCCATAAGTTGACTCGATAATGCAAATATCTGGGGAGAACTGCGGGAGCTCAGCCGCTCGTAGGTGACGGTCTTCTTCACGGGAGTAGTCACCAGTGTAAAGAATGCGCACACCAGCAATATCCACCATGAACATGGCAGCACCAAGTACATGGCCAGCGGTGTAGCACCAGAAGCGTATGCCATTAACTTCCAATGTCTGGTGGAAATCGATAACCTGCGCAACAGTTGCAGATTAATAAAATGTGCATCCCTGAACAGATTGCATTTGTAGATTCATAAAGTATATGATCTTCGAGGGGAAAAGGTGATGAGCAGATATGGCATGCTGCACTAAGCAGAGCATCACAAGCAACACTTATTATAATGGCATGGTTCAAATTATCCCCTTATTATAAGGATTGTTTACCAAGCAGAGCTGCACTAAATATAATAAGCGCTTAAAAGAGTTAAAACATGTACTACCATCATGAGGTCAGAGTTACAAGTAGAGAGAGATCAAATATAATCTCACTATGGAAAACCCAATTATGCAGCACACACACATAGATCCTAGGCAACAAATTCATCATCTTAAAGAATACATTTACCCGTATCTAGTAACCTGTCCTGATTCCTGAACAGGCTTGCAAATAATGTAACAAGTTATATGTTGGCAAATCACTAGCTAGCTAACCACGGTCCACAACACGTCATCAGCCACACTGAAATTTTTGAATCAAATATGCATACATGGATCTAGGGCTCTAGGCAATAGGTTCTGTTTATATTGCTGTTAGTAAGAGAAACAACTACTGAGCAAGGGATACCATACCTCAATTTTCTCCATAGAGCGACCAATGTCACTCTCATTATACAGCATATCCTCCACGGAAACTTTGCTGACCTTGACATAATCCATAAGCAGCAGCTTGTAAATAGCCTTGGTGGCATGGGTCATAAACACCCTGCCTTTGAATGTAGTCTGAAGAAGTCACCCGGGAGATTTTTTTTTCAGGCGCCGAGTAGCATGACAATTTGACAAGAAATTTAACCGCAAATCTGTGGGCATTACCTTCTCCAGGAAGTAGGGCAGCGAGGCGGCATGGTCTAAGTGGAAGCTGCAGTCCATTAATTTGGCAAATTAGGCGTGCATACTTGCGGGTGGGATCGGGTCAAAGTGAGAGAGGAGATTTACTACTGACTGGGTGATGAGGAGGACGTCTATGGTGGACGGATCGATCTCGTCGAAGTAGGGCAGCGCCGCCATGCCGGAGTAGGCCGGGTGGATACCGCAGTCGAACTAGCCGCATCACAACAATCAGCAGCAGCAAGCCAGCAACCAGCAAGGAATCAAAAGGAAAGGAGGGAGGGGAGGGAGGGGCGATGGATTTCTTACGAGGACGGTGCGGCCCTTGAAGGTCAAGTGGACACAGGAGCGGCCCACCTCGCTGCCGGCGCCCAGCGGCGTGATGACCATCTGGTCGCCCTCCCGGCCGCCGGAGGCCGGGCGCTTCCCCGCCTGCGAGGCGCTCGGCGCGGCGACGGACGCCATGGTTTGCCTGAATCTGCGTCTGCGAGAGGGAGGAGGGGGTTAGGGTTTTGTTGGGTGGGTTGTTGGGCTACGATCCGAAGCGGGCCGCAAATGCCCAGCCCAGCTCAGCTCGATCGATCTTTAGTTAAACTAATTAATTTCATATAATTTGTTCATACTTTATACCCTAAATTTGAGCTACAATTTTGCGTAGAAATCTAGGTTCTCATCACATCCTTTATATCTTTATAAATAGTAACGCACATCATGCGTGTATAAGAACCTAATTTTGTTTTACCGAAGTCAGCAGGAGAATCCCCTAGCCATTTTTTTATATTTTTATTTCAGACCTATTTAATTCACTCTCACGGAGAGTCGAACTCGGACCTGCTAGATGCTACTCAGGTGCAAGAAATAGATGATTTAGATCATATATTAGTATGTCATATACCAATAGCGCAAGAAATATATGATTTAGATAATATATTAGTATATATTAAGTAAGGTGAACTGGATTTGAATTTAGGGTTACCTCATGTTATTTTTAAGAAAGGTTTATGTGGGTAATATAATGAAAATTTTAGAGGTTACTTTTCTTATAATTCTTTAAGGTAACAGCATCCACCATACAATAACTTGTGTATGAGAGAAACCTTAAAATGCATCCACCATACAACAACTTATATATGGGTGAAACCGTCACCACCGTCTGTCGGCGAGGCGTCCCAAAGTCTCCTCTAGGCTCGAAGACCATAGGTAACCCCATCCGGAGTTGGAAAGAACACATTAAAAAGGTGATTGAGAGAAACTCAAATCTGAAGCATTTAAGATTTAGGAAATCTCTTATTTGATTATGTCTCGTTTGCATTGTTTTTCTCTCTCTTTCCCTCTCCAATCTTGCATTGAATTACTCGCCTCATCATCCAAAGGCCTTCTCCACCCGTTGAGCCGACTTGGCTCGCGGGAATGATAAAAAATAGACATAGTACCCTGCTACAGCCTTTTGGGACTCAAACGCGTGAGAGAAGGATTCTTAGACCCTGTTTGGGATGGCTCCAACTCTGACGGGAGCTGCTCCACTCCAAAACTCCAGGTCGAGCCAGCTCTTAGCGGAGTTGAAGTTGTTCAAAGTGGGTGTTTGGTGATGAACTCTAGAAATAAACTGCACACAATATAATGACAGGTGGATCTCACATGTCATTCTCATCGCTGCCCCATCATCGTTGCACACAATTTAAGGCCTTCTCCAGGCGTTGAGTCAGACTTGGCTCGTAGGAATGATAAAAAATAGACACAGTACCCTACTATAACATTTTGGGACTCAAACGTGTGAGAGAAGGATTTTTGGAAACTGACAGAGCTAGCACCGGGAGAAGAGGCCCACTCGGTTTGACAATGTTAATCTATGAGCCAACTCCAAAAACCCAATTGGAGAGGGCCTAAGACCACTCGCACCGACGAGTGTTTTTTTTTGCCCTGCAGCGGGCGACGGGATCGGTCCCGGCAAAATGGCGTCGGCCCCGGATTCCTCTATATCCGGAGGGGTCGGGGACTTTCGCTAGCTGTCACATCAACGCAGAGCCCGTCTTCCCAACCATCGCGTGCCGGGAGATGGAAGCAGAGGGGCCACCGGCCTGCTCCTCGCCGCCGGAGAAAGGGCCGTCGAGCCGCGGATGGAGCCGCGGAGGGAGGAGGGGTGCCGCCGCTACAACCTCTTCGTGGAGCTCCGCCTGGCTCCGCTGTCGTGGAGCACCTCAAGGTGGAGCAGAGGACGACCTGAGGAGGGAGAGGCCGACGAAGAGGAGACGCATGCCTCGTCCTCCGCTCCTCCTCGAGCTCGCCATCGCCCTGCAGCGCCGCTCCTCCTTGAGCTTGTTGTCGTCCCGTAGCACGCGGATATCCTCCCCGAGCCACCACCGCGAGATTTCCTCCCCCTTGCCAACCACCACCGCAGAGGCTGACGCCCCCACACCTCGTTGCCCACTTGCTCCATCCGCCCCAAGAGATCCACGCTGCCGCGAGCTTAAGGCCGGGCGTGAGCTCCTCCGCCAGGACCGTTGACGCCATCCTGCAGCTCTACCTCGCCTGTCGCTGCCATGGAAGGAGCCGGTTGGATCCCCTCTGCTGGCGCCCTCCCTGTTGTCGCTACCCCTGCTCGCGCTGGGTGGGAGGGGCCGCTCCTCCACTGCCGCCGCTGGGGATGACGGCTGCCGCCGGGAGGGAGGTTCGGTGGCTGAGGGAGCAGAGGGAGCTCCGCACGGCGAGGGGAGGAGGCCGCCGTGCCGCTCCCCGCCTCGGCTTCTTCGCTGACCAGGAGACGAGACGCTGGCGCGCTTGGTAGTTGGAAGGAGGGAGGGAGGGGGAGAGGTGGTGTGTTGGGGAACTGGGGATGGGGGTGTGTCGGGGGAGGAAAAAAAAGAGGGAGAGAGGTTGCCGAGTGGGTCCCACCACGTGTTGGTTGGTGTATGGGAGAAAAATGAGGGGGGTGGATGCGGGAGGAGGGAATCTTGATAGTCAAAACAACGTATTCGGTTTCGAAGGAGGACACTTAGTGTGTGCGTGTGTGGGATGGTGCAATGGAGCACGAGTATGTTTGGCTCGATCTGGTGGGCACCGGCCAGCAGCTAGGTCAGGTTGGATTGGAGCAGCTAGTGTGTGAATAAAAAGAGACACCCCCCGAATAGTAGATTGTCTGGAGGAGGTGGCTGGCTGCTCCTGATGCTTTGGACAAGAGGGACAGATGCTGGTGCCACCTGCGACTGCGACTGCGACTGCGACTGCGACTGCGACGCCGCCGTGGAGGAGCGGAGCACGAAGACTGCCATGCCGTTCATGTACAGGACGGTCGTCTGGGCGTACGATCGAATCTCAGCTTTGTTTCATCGGCATGCCTGCCTGCCTGCAGAGACTTGGCCGGGAGGGATCGATCGGAGGCCTTGGAGGATGGAGTTCCAATTCCTGCAGTGAGTGTGAAAGCAGAAAGCACACCGCGCGCGCATGGCTAGGTGCAGCAAAAGCTAGCAAAGCCCCCAAAGCCAAAGCCAAAACCAAAGCCCTGCTCTGCCCAGAGGGATGGACATGGATGGATGGATTCTACGACGACCTCACCTCACCTCACCCGCCGGACGTACTGCTGCTAGCTTCCAGCCTTCGTCTACATAGTATATACTAGCTTTCTTTCTTTTCGGCAGGCGGCCGGCTGCCTGTGGCCTAGGAGGTCCCCGGATGGCGGCCATGGCGATAGATCTCTCGATCGATCGATCCATGGCGGGCGCATTCTTTGCCATCTGGATCCCCCCCGAGCCGAGCGTGCATGATCGATCGATGCATGCCTTAGCTTTGATGCGTGCGTGCGTGCGTGCGTGCGTCTTCATCATCATGCGTGTCGATCGTGGGCATTCGTGTGCAGCGACTGCCATCATGCCGGCCGGAGAGAGAGACGACGGCCGTGCCTGCCGGTGCCGGAGATTCCTTTCCTGCGCATTATTATGTCGGCCGGATCGGGAGGATGCCATTGCCAGCACGCAGAGGACGCCGGCCGGCCGGCTAGCTGCTCATCCAGCACCAGCAGGAGCCATCGCGCCTCCCCATAGATACATGTTCTGCTGGCTACACACTGCGCCTACGACGACCACCAGTAATGTCATGTGCCGGCCGGAGATTGGCCGGCCGGCCGTCCGCAGTCGGTCCCGTCCCGTCGCCCACATACCCTATGGCTCCCTCCCGTCCGTACTACGCACCTTGCCGGCCTAGCTGCAAACATGACCTGGCCTGGCCGCCTGCATGCTTCCACCTGCCATCCTCCCTCCCATCTGTATAGTAGCTCAATTTTTTTTTTAAAAAAAGCAAACTGTATGATTGACAAACAATTCTAGCTAGCTACTTATCTGTCAATCCACGATCGATATTGATGGTCGAATTTTCAAAGGAAAAAAAAAACATTTCCTCCATCCTAAATTACCATCTGTACGTACGTTTTGATATTTACAGGCACACATAGCTTTTGATCGGCCTAGCTAAATTTATAGATCATGTCTAGATACAAACTACTATACATGTGGAGATGGTAACTTGGGATTGAGGGAGTATGTAGCTGCTTGTGAAGGTGAAGAACATGTTTAAATGTCGATCGGATGATGCCCAGAGGCATATATACCGCCCTTGATAAAAAACAAGTGTGAGTGTGTGTTGAATGCGGAGATCGGCGATCATCAGGAGGGGGATCATACGTGCATATATATACTAGTGCTAGTGATCGATGGGGGAAGGCCAGTGCGGCTTTATAAATGCAAAAAAAAAGTTGCATGCGAATTGAATGGTATGTAGTAGTGCACTACTAGTGTCATGCATACTATCATCCACCCCACCTGCAAGAGTGCTAATGATCGATCATGCATGCATGCCCTCATCTCATCTCCATCCATCATGGCCTTAATTAACAACCGTGTATGTAATTTCAAGTGGCACGCGCCATCAATCAAGTAATTATTAGCACGATATATATATATATATATACATATACATGCATCGCGGCTTGCTCATAATCACCTCCCTCCTCCTGTTCTGAAATAGTAAATAAATCACATCCTTCTCATCTGCCCGCGTCGTTATTGGTTAAGCTAGCATGCATATTACAGATGAAGTGATGAAGTGCATATTACGCATAGCAATCCAGTGGCAGTGGCAGGAGTACACCCTCCGTTCCGGAAAGAGCGTCACTGGAAAAACCGGATTTGTGTCACAAAGACCACTGCGATACGGTCGTCGACACGAGCACCGGCCGGATCGACCGATCGATCGATCGACAAAAGAAGAGACCTGCTCTGCGCCTCTGCTGCAAGGCCAACAATGGCTGGCACAGTGCAGGTATGTATCTAGGTAGCAGCTAGCAGGAGAGGTAGCTAGCTAGCTAGCGGCCGACCAGACTGCGCGCGGCCGGCAGCTGCCAGCCGCACAACAGTATACAGAGATGGAGCCACCACCAGCAGCAGGAGATGAGTACTTTGGCTTCGCTGGATTATGGTTCATCAGCTGCTGCACGCCGCATGCAGCAAGCAGTGGCAGGCAGGGGTAGCTGCTGCTGCTGGCGGTCCGGCACCTACTACAACTCCACTAGGCGTCTCGTCTACAGCATATATACTTCCACCACTGCAGTGTACTAGTACATATATATATTTTGCAAAGAAGCAGAAATACTATAGCAACATAGAAACCGAAAAGTTCTTAGCGAGAAATGGAAAAAAAAAACTATATATATATATATATATATATGCATATTTATTTATATTTCTGTCACGCACTAGCACTAGCTAGCGGGCCAGCCAGAGAGAGAGAGATAGGCGCAGGCCCAATGCAAGCAAAGCAAAGCAAAGCATGCTCGCCGCGCCAGAGCCATCCTGGCACGGCTTATAAGTACTGTGCATATATATAAATAAATAAATAATATAACACCACACACACACTACTTGCCCGCTTGCATTGCATTGCTACGGAGTGTGTGTGTGTGTGTATATAAAGCTTTGCTAGCGCTGCTGGGAGCTTTGCCACCACTTAATTAGCTTGTTGGTGCTTGCACTGCACCGTCGTCGTCGTCACTCGCTCCTGCATATAGTATATAAACACAGGACAACAACCAACACTCGTCGTCGTCCCTGCATCAGCTAGCTCAGACAGGCAGCTATACTAGCTGCTTTAATTGGGAGGGATCGTCGGAGGTGTGGTGGCCGGACGGAGCATCGAAGAAGCAGCGAATAGTCCGGCCGGCCGGAGGAGCAGCAGCAGCAGCAGCAGCAGCTCAAGATGCTGGCCTGCATCGCCTGCGTCAAAGAAGAAGGCGGCGGGGGCGGCGGCGGCCGCGGCCGCGACCGCGACCGCGACCGCGACGACAACGTCGCCGGGCGCCCGGACACCCCGACGTGCAGGGACCCCGTCAAGTCCCTCACCTCCCAGGTGCGTTAATTACGTTAGTTCATCGCTAGCTTCGATCGCTTCTGCCGTACGTTGGTGCTATAGCTAGCTTGCTGTTGTTCGTCTCTGTTGCTGCTGCTGGTTCTTCTTCTTCTTCTTGAATTGGTAGCTGCTTGCATTCATATATATGTCCCCAGGCCAGGCCACAACTTGTATCCATTAATAATCTGTGCAAACAAATTAATGAACTCATCGGGCTCGAGTGTGTGTGTCTATATATATACTAATCTGTGCAAACAAATTAATGAACACAAAGAGCGAGATTATATATACTATACATATAGTATTATTAAGCTAATAAAGCACGAAGTTGTTGTTGGGGCTAGGCATGATGATTGCGCCAGCCAGCAGCTAGTGGTAGTGGACAAGTAGTAGTAATAAGCTATAGTACACTCCGACGACGAGGGCCGGCCGGGCCGGGCCGTCGTGATCGATAGCAGTCATCATCAGTGAGGAGGGCAGGGCAGGGCAGGCGCGTGGGCGTGGCGTCGCTTTCGTCGTCCCCGAAATCGGCGACATGTCCTGCAGCCAGTGTGCGTGGCGGCTGGCCCCCGCGCCGGCCGGCGGCCTCGATGGCTTGTAGGAGTAGTAGTATACTAGTAGTAGCTCTGTGCGCTCTGCGCCTGCGCACCATGGATGTCATCCGGGCGCGCGCGGCCGCCATGGCTGGCTGGCCGGCTGCATGCCGCCGGACACGGTGGCCGGTGGTCGATCGGCGCCGCTACCGAGGACGGACGGGCAGAGGAGGGGATAAGGGGTCGTTGCGGGCATGGTGGCCACCAATCGAATAGGAAGCGAATCATGCATGCATTGCCCTGCCGGTGCCGGTGCCGGCCTGCCCCGGCCCCGGCCCGTGTTCCTTTCTTTTGCTTTCCGCCGCGCCGCGCCCTTTAATTCCGTTCGATGCAGTGCATGCATGAGACTGTTGTTGGCGTCGATCCCGAGGCCACCACCATCGATCGTCCTCCATCCATCTCCTTCTAGGAGTAGCTCCTGTCTGTCTGTCTCTGTCCTGTCTGTACACACGGCACGGCAGCAGATGCTTCACTCATCCCTCCTCCTCTTGCTTTCACTGATCGATTACCCTTTATTCTCCCGCTTGCTTTTGTCGATCGATCCCCATCTTGTTTAATCGCGTCCGATCGGATGATCAAAGAAGCAACAAGCTTAATTAAAGCACGAGATGGATAGATGCTGCTCTCATCTGATTCTCTGCCTGACTGAGCGCCACAAACAAAAAGAAATTTAAAGCGAAAGAAGAAGATGAACGAATGTCTCTTTCGCTAAAGCCAACAATAAGGCTGCATGCATGCTCATGTAGGATTGCTCTCTCTCTCTCTCTCTCTCTCTCTCTCTCTCTCTCTCTCTCTCTCTCTCTCTCTCTCTCTCTCTCTCTCTCCATCCTTGATGCCTTCAAGTTCAAAGTTCATATACACAGAACCATCGAGGGCGGAGGGCCTAGCTCTTCTGTTCACACGCCCGTTGTGCTTTTCAAAATTCAAATCACCTGCTGCGCCTACATACCGTGTGAAATCTTTAATTTAACAGGTTGGCCGGCCTGGGGGGCCCAAAAGGAAACTTGTGTGATCCGACGACTGATCATAGCATAGGCTTTGCGATCGAGGAAAGAGTTAATTACTTACTAGTTTCCTGTAGGAGTACGTACAAATTGAAAGCTCGATCAATGATGCATGGCAAGTCAAGTCTTGTCCTACATAGTATATACTAGCTCCGATCCATATTACGGTTAATTCCAACTGATATAAGCATGCAGTTAAATTAACCCAACAGTGTCTGCTGCTCTGCTTTTTTTTGGATTCAAATTCGGATCTGCATGTTTCCAAACACGCACTAGGACGTCAGAGACTTTGACGGTCAAAATTAGGGTGCAGATCATAGGCCTGGCTGTGCTGTGCTGGTAGGCCTTTCGCTTTGTGTCATGTCCTTCCATTCCATTCCGCTAGCCCGGCCGGACATCCTCGAACAAATTCAGGAAAGCACAAAGTGCGGCCATGGACTATTCCATTCCATTGTTCTTTTCTGATAAGTACTAGTATATTTATCCTATTCGCCCTTGTTCGCTTGCTTTTATCACCACCACCAACGGTATTTTTCTCTAAGAACAAACTACCACCAAAGAACCAACCGAAACCAAATCAAGTGCCGTATTTTC
This sequence comes from Cenchrus americanus, assembly GCA_947561735.1. NCBI lineage: Eukaryota > Viridiplantae > Streptophyta > Magnoliopsida > Poales > Poaceae > Cenchrus > Cenchrus americanus. The sequence continues at coordinate 377,145 of OX387240.1, read as the reverse complement.
TACTCGTAACGAACCGGCACCTACCATCAGCCATCATCCAAATTAAAGAGGCCTTTTCTTTCAGCTCCAACTTCTTGTGGCTCTGTTAGCTAGCTCCAACTTCTTTTCTGCATGGGTGTGGTTCTTCAATTCACTTGCTTTCTCGAAAGCAGAGACGGACGGATGGATTGGGATTTCGGGGTTGCAGACTTGCAGTGCTGGCTACTAGTGCAAAGAGATGCTTTCCACCCGGAACCGGAAGCAAGGCAAGGCAAGGCAAGAATCCTAGCTCGCTCGCTCCAAGCATTGGGATCATCAGTCTATTTTAAAAATCTCACTCCTAGTCCTAGCTGCAAAAGAGGAGTGAGAGCATGTGTGCTGAAGCTGAAAAGAGGATAAAGTAAAGTGAACATTGCCAGAGAATCCATCCTTGTTTCAAGTGGCCCTACCCTAACTGTACTGTACCTCGAAACAACGATTGCTTTTCTTTTACCCAATTGCATGGTACGTACTAGAAGAATAGTACTAACTAATGGTTTACCACAGACAAACCATCGACATCTGTTCTTTGAACTAAACACATTAGTAGGTACCATCAACATCCAGTGTGAAAAAAACTAACATCAGTCTTCTCCACTGCTACTCAACAGTGACAGTGTGGCCAACATGACATATTATTCATTCTGGGGTCTGAACTGAATAGATTAAAAAAAAGTATAGTTGATTAGGTAGGTAGTATGTGTGAAACAGTGGACAATCTTTGGAAACATGTCATTGCCAGCCTGACTGACCCCTAAAGAGGTAACACTAGCAGCAAATCCATAATTGACTGCAAATACTCTGCTGTAAGTAAGTAGATAGATAAAATGAGTGGGTAAAAATGACTGAAGAAGATGCATGTCGTGCAGCTCAAGGACATGGTGCTGAAGCTGTCCGGCACGCACCGTCATGGCGCGGCGCAGCAGCAGCAGCACAGGCGCGGCGGGTCGCCGCCGCCGAGGGGCCGCGCCACCTCCATCTACCGCAGCGGCTACTACCGGCCGGGCGTGGTGCAGGACGACATGGCGGTGCCCCCGGCGACGTACCTGCGCGCGGAGGGCGGCGGCGAGGCGAGGGAGTGGGTGGCGCAGGTGGAGCCCGGCGTGCAGATCACCTTCGTGTCCCTCCCCGGCGGCGGCGGCAACGACCTGAAGCGCATACGGTTCAGCCGGGAGATGTACGACAAGTGGCAGGCGCAGAAGTGGTGGGGCGACAACAACGACCGCATCATGGAGCTCTACAACGTGCGCCGCTTCAGCCGCCAGGTGCTCCCCACCACGCCGCCGCCAGACGACGACGGCGACGACGCCGAGGTGCTCTGCATTCATTCATTCATTCATTCATTCATTCATTCATTTATTCATTCATTCATTCATTCATTCATTCACGGCGATCGATTAAAGCTGCGCCGCGTGTTTGTTCTGTTTTGTTTTGTTCGCAGAGGGAATCCTTCTACTCTCAGTCCCAGGTGGGGAGCCCTGCCGCCACCCCGTCGCCGGCGCCGCTCACCCCGGACAGGATCAGCTGGGGCGCCTTCGCGCGCCCGGCGGCGCCCCCGCAGGCCGGCGCATCGCGGCAGCACAGCTTCCGCCCGCTGTCGCCGCCGCCGCCGTCCTCGTCCAACCCTTCCGAGCGGGCCTGGCAGCAGCACCACCAGCAGCAGGGGCAGCAGCAGGGGCAGCACGGAGCGGCCGGCAAGAGCCCCGCGGCGTCGGAGGCCGCCGCGGCGTCGGAGGCGGCGAGGACGACCACCTCGTCGAGGGACGACGTGTCCGTCAGCAACGCCAGCGAGCTGGAGGTGACGGAGTGGATCATCCAGGACGAGCCCGGCGTGTACATCACCGTCAGGGAGCTCCCCGACGGCACCAGGGAGCTGCGCCGCGTCAGGTTCAGGTCAGTGTTCTACCTCTTCTCCCTGTTGCATTGCCTACTCCATCCAATGCAATGGTTACTGACTGATGCATCATGTGTTGGTTGGTGCATGCATGCAGCCGCGAGAGGTTTGCAGAGCTCAACGCCAAGCTGTGGTGGGAGCAGAACAAGGAGAGGATACAGGCTCAGTACCTTTGAACCCTGAGACTGATGAGATCTGGATTCAGTTGTCGTTGGTGGTGAGCAGCAAACAACAAGACGAACAAGGGCTAGGGAGGGGCACAGAAACTAATTAATCTGGTATATATAGAGTTTATGTTTGGGTTTGGAGATGGAGGAGGGGATTTAGTTTGGTTGGAGTTGGGAAAGATAGGAGGGGCAAGGAAATGTCAGCTGATGCATATGTTTAGGCAGGCAAACCTGGCAGCCCAGGTAAGCTAAACTACCTGCTGTGAATGGTTTGGTTGGTTGGTGTATCGTGCTAAAGTTTTACCAATCCACCATCCATCGCATCGCTGCTGCGTGTCCAATCCTCTGTTTCACAAATAATTCAGTCAACCAGCAACCAACCATTGCCCCAAAAGACCGCTCCCCAGTTGGACATGCACACACTGCACACTGTACATATCAGTAATCACAAACTGACAGCAACACAGTTTAGTACATCCAATCCAAGGCATGTGTTCTACATACAGCTAGGTGAATCCATCACAACCATAAACATACAGTACAGCTGTACAAATCCTAACATGATGGAGTCCTGCAGGCAGACAAAGCCCGCGAACAGTAAGTAGATCGACGCCTATGTGCATGGCTGAGTAGCATATGCATGCTACCAGCATGAGCAACAACACACACTAACAACCTCAGTTTCATGCCTGCGGTATGGATTAAGACCACGCCTCATGGAATTCTTGACACAAATTAGACATACATGAAGACAACTGATCTAGGACATGATCAAATTCGAGGTCAAAATTTGGAACCACTGGGGAAAGGTGAAAGTAAAATTTGGTACCGTCCTAGATCATTTCTCTTCAACTCGTCTAATGCTAGCCATAAAGGTCAAGGGGCTGCACGACTGAGCATGAGCTTGATGTTTTACCTGCCTGCTGATGGGCGTTCAGGGAATCCCTATTATAGTTGTAAGGGGAAGGCGAGACCATTCACCGAACAGCAGAAGCATACGGAGACAGAAAGTATTCCCTAATCCGTGAGGCCCCATCCCTTGCTAGCATACCCTCCAGGTCTCCAAGAATCCTTGCCAGCCAAATCTCCAAGCTTCGCTGGATTTCCTTGAAGTTATTCCTAATTGAACTCAGTGCTCTTCTTGTGCACATTTTGGCTTCTGCTGTTAGCTCATCACCGAAGCTGCTCTTTGCTGTCTCTGCTTGCAGTGTGCTCAGCTTCTGCCTTGTTTCAGTTGCTCGGTGCTGAAGGTGGAATGCTTCTAGCAAGAATTCTGTTTGCCGCTGCGTTCTGAACTCCGAGCTAAGTGTTGAATCACAAGGGTCACTAGTTTGCTGCACAGATACATATCCATCAGTTTCTTTTCCTGCTAAAGTGCCTTGCCAAAAAGAAAGAAACTCCTGACCTACTGTCAACCTAAACTTCCATCAATAGCAGCATGTATAAGACACAGGTGGATGAAATGAATCAGACCATACTTGCATTAGGGAATGACCAGCATACTGGGGGTAAACATACTAGAAAAAAGGTCACTACCTTTAGGCATGATTTCCACTAACAAAGAAAATGTTATTTTCCTCATAGAAATATCAATTACCTCATTTTCTTTAAAAGAATTAGGCAAAATGTTAGAAAGAAGAGGTTTTCCAATTTAGATGCAACTACCACAAGGTCAGGCACAGACAACTCCTAGCACTACGAATCAAAACGACTAATCTGACAAGTGGCTGGAACTGGAAACTGGTCTTTGGACAATATATTCACCAAACAATTATAATCGTGCACAAAGGAAAGCATAAAGTATCAGCATACATGAATGTTGCATCATGAAAAATGAACACTATGGCTGATTCAACAGAAACAATCAGGAAAATGCTATTCAGTTGAGAAGGCCTACCATCCGTTTGCAGAGATCATCAATTTTCCCAGCGAGAGTTTGATATCTTTTCACTTGTTTTCTCATCACCAATGGAATCTTGGATAAATCTCCATTCACTACCTTTTCCAGGTTAATTAATTCCTGCTCAAGCAACCTAAGCTTTGCAGGAACTCCTGATGATTCTATGTCCACCTTCCAGGGTGATTCTCTCCTGTTAAAAGAACAATGGCTTAGACTTTAGATGTAAATGATAAGTGGAATTTATCCCATTGCTAGTTCAATGAGCAATGTGCACCAGTTTACCTTGGTACATTATGCTTTGTGTTGTACGTTGACTCAACTGCGTCATACTTCAGGTCCTACAAGATGCAAGCTCAAAATGAGCTAGTGCCAAACGCACACAAAATGAACATGAATCTATTTTGAGGCAGCTATTCAACAGTCCTGAACAAAAAATGAATCGTATCTTTATTAACAGTTTTTTCTTAATGTTTTCACAAAGGTTGTTTCTTAGGTACCAAAAATGAAGGAGCAATCACACATTCTCAGAAAATAACACAAATGGTCCTATTATGTATCGATGTGCAGTGGGCAAAGAGAACAGCATCAGTAGCTTTTCCAAGGATATGGACTGAGGATTTAGTTTCTATTTTTTTTTAAAAACAAGAAAAGAGCAAATCCGATATCACATTTCAACTCCCTTGTACTGAAATAGAAAAGCAAGAAATAAACATTGCAGTTTACAGTATACTATTAGCACATTTAGAATTTAAAAAAAAAACGGATAAAACACCACTTGCACTAGACTTTATACAGATGACATATACCCTATAGATTCTCAGAGTCTCTGGCTTCTCATCACCCCAAATCTTTAAAACAGTAATCTGGACTTAAAACAGCATCGGCTTGTAAGACTGTAAGTCGTTCTTTTATCTGAGTTTTTTTTACTTTGTTCTTCATCTCATCAGCATCAGAGTAATTTAATATAATAATTATTTATTTGGCACTTGACAACTGATAACTGTGTTTGATAGCCAATTTGGTTTGCAGTATTCTAGCAACTGCTGGTGTTTTTCATTTGTGCATTAGCAGCCATTTTCTTCATATATGGCTACCAAGTAATTGAGATTAGCACTGATGGTAACCAGGGAACATATGTATGAGACAGATGGAAGGAGGGGGAGGGCTTCCAGATGCTAACAATGTTAGCAGTGCATGCACATAGCAGAGTCATTGAAAAGGAGATTAAAAAAACAGACAGCAAACTTTGTCAAGAGTAAAAATATATGACAGCTATCATAAGAATATGTCATTCGATGTCAGATCGCAAAAAAAAAGCAAAAAAAAAAGATATTTATCATTGAAATCATGCCAAAACAATTCAACGCATAATTTCATACCAACTAATGCCCTTACATTTTTAAGAGGTGCACATAATATGAAAAAGTTACTAACACACCACCCCTTTTGTAATGTACTTAAGGCCTTAAGGTACTATCACAATCAACAATATCAAGCACTAGTAGGTGATTTGCCCCTGGAATAACGAATCATGTAATGCTAAAAGGAACGAATGGATTAGCATTAACATAAAAGCGACCCAAACCCTTTTGCAGTACAATATCAAGCACTATTAGGTGACTTGCCCTGAAGGTGCCAAGTGATGATACCAAGTGCCAACATGGTTGTTCAGCTCGCCGGTAGATTAGCCAGTAGTACAATGTAGAAATTGCAGTTAAGTTTCAGATAAGGTACCAATGTGATCTCCATATGCCAAGCATCATGTGAGATCCAGCAAAACAACAAAAACAAGAGATAAGAAATGGTTTCAATCATATGCGCTCATATCTTAAGAAATGCACACCAAAACAACACATATGAACATAAAAATCTAAATAGGTATGGCAACTACAATTAGGCCTAAAGTACCCAAAACTAATAATAATTAGCCCTAAATCAAAAGCAATTAGGTAGTGCCAGGGGTGCAGATTGTTAAACCTACATGTGTTCACTGATTTGTGCACCTGAGGTACAGTAACTAAGCCCAGCCCATGGTCACTTCAGAGAGCACAAATCTAAGAGGTGGTGCTACTTGCATGAGCAGCAATAGGAAACCTGTGATTCGAGGTCTCCATATCAGCAGGAATAAGAAACATGTGATTCAGGTGGTTTTCATGAAGTACCTAACAAAAAAGCAGGTAGCCACTCCTGCAGGCAAGTTACCCCATAAATATTCTGCACTTTCCACTCAGTTATACTAAGGACATAAACCGCAATCAGAGTGCCCCCCATGACTTCAACACTCACCACCGGTCACTGAAAAAAACATCAGATTGCTTCCATTGACAGCCAACCACTTCCCACCGGCACCTAAACATTCCTAGATAACGGCCATATAAATTACCCTACCCAGAATAATCCCTGTCAAGCACAATCACAACCACATAGCCACCACTGGCCATGGATGACTGGCTCTTCGACTCTCACCACGCTGCTCTGCCTCCTCTGCTCGCTCCTGCTGCGTGCCAGCGCCGACAATTCAAGTAAGGTCCATGCCACCGATGAATCCCTCCCTCCTCTCCCACCTGGCCCGACACCCATGCCGGTGGTGGGCCCACTCCTCTTCCTGGCCCGTCGTGACTTCAACATGGAGCCCATGCTCCGTTTCATGGCGCGGAAGTATGGTCCGGTCTTCACCTTCGTGCCACTCGGGAAGGCACGTCCCACCATCTTCGTGGCGGCCCGTGGTGCTGTGCATCGTGCGCTTGTGCAGCGTGGAGCGATTTTCGCCTCCCGTCCTCCTGCGACGGCATCAGGCATTGTTCTCACTAGCGGGGGACACAACATCAGCTCCTCCCCCTACAACGCCACGTGGCGTACGCTGCGGCGGAACCTTGCAGCTGGTGTGCTCAACCCGGCACGACTCCGGGCATTCTCCCCCGCACGGCAGTGGGTGATTGACGTCCTTGTCTCCCACGTCCACAACGACGGAGGGAATGGGGAACACCCCGTCACCGTGATGGAGTCATTCCAATACGCCATGTTCTGCCTCCTGGTGCACATGTGCTTTGGCGACCGCCTCGAGGACGCACGTGTGCGAGACATCGAGGCCACACAACGGGAGCTCCTCAGCAACTTCCTCAGCTTTCAAGTATTCTCCTTTGTTCCGGCGATCACGAAGATCGTGTTCCGACGGCGGTGGGAGAGGCTCATCTCGCTACGGCGGCGGCAAGAGGAGCTTTTTGTACCGTTGATTCAAGCAAGGAGGGAGGCTGGTGCAGACGGAGACTGCTATGTGGATTCCATGGTGAAGTTGATCATCCCTGAGGACAACGACAGGACGCTCACAAACGACGAGATCGTGAGCCTCTGCTCTGAGTTCCTCAGCGCTGGCACCGACACCACGGCCACCACATTGCAGTGGATCCTAGCAAACTTGGTCAAGAACCAAGCAATGCAAAATAGGCTGCGGGACGAGGTGGCCAGCTTTGTCGGTGCCAGTGGCAAGGTGCGAGAGGACAGCCTGCAAGCGATGCCGTACCTCAAGGCCGTGGGGTTGGAGGGGCTCCGACGCCATCCACCAGGTCACTACGTACTCTCGCATGCTACGCATGAGGACACGACACTGGACGGGTACCGTGTGCCCGCCGGCACACCCGTGAACTTTGCGGTGGGTGACATCAGCCTAGACGAGGAGGTGTGGGATGCACCATCGGAGTTCCGACCGGAGCGGTTCCTACCGGTGGGGAAGGGGAGGAAGTGGACCTCACGGGAAGCAAAGAGATCAAGATGACACCATTCGGTGCCGGACGGAGGGTCTGCCCTGGCATGGCACTAGCACTACTACACCTCGAGTACTTTGTAGCCAACCTTGTGCGGAAGTTCAAGTGGCTTGAGGCTGATGGCGAAGATGTGGACCTCACCGAGAAGCTCGAGTTCACCGTGGTCATGAAGCGTCCGCTCAAGGCCAGGGCTGTGCCGCTGCGATCATTGTCTGTTGTTACAGCTGCTTGATATATCTAGCTTACTCTTCTCTCTAGCAAGGCAATGGATTAAGAAGAGTGTTCATCTCCTTACCATTACATATACCCAACGATTAGGGTAATCAAATTAAGTTTATCTTGTTTTGGGTGTGTACTAGCAGTCATAGTAACCTTTTTAACCTCAACTAGTTTGTACAATAAGGCAGCAACTAGTAAATATTTAGCACACTAGTACGAATTATTATTTATAGTACGAATTCAGCTATGTTAAATGGAATGCAGCAGGAACATCCAGCCAATTGTGATCTCTTATGGTCCTGGCGTGTCTCGGGTACTCTTCATTGCTTACCTATTGTCATGATTTGTTTGCATCACTGTCCTTATTCATGCCAATGCCATGCCATGTGCATCGTGATTATAAGTTGAGGTCCATTGACTTGGCGAAAAGAATTAATAAAACGAGAAAGGGCCCAGTTTTTAGGTGGTAGAAAAAGGGAACGGATGTATTACCTGTGCTCCTAAATATTTGGCATTTAACTAACAGTCGGCAAAGTGATGCAGTATGTGTGGACAAGTTGCTCATAGTAGACAGAACTATAATCTGCAATAGAACTGCCCACCCTTTTCTCTCAAAAATTAATCTACGCCATAGTGGAACTATTTCTAAAAACAGGCTGATGTTACACATTCGCAATGCGAGTAGAACATATGATGCCCACAATACCATTGATTTTCGTTTTCTCAACTGGTCGAACAAGTATGTCATTTAAATAATCAGGCAAGGTACTACATCCACGTCCTCCTGAAGTTCAATTGTAACTGTACAAATGATTAGCCATCAACTGAAATGTTCCTACGTTTCAGATGCTACAAACAGTGGCGGGGCTTCACTGGAAAATCAGGGGGGGGGGGGGGGTCAGACCGTGCAAAAAATAGTAGACATCAAACATCAAACTACAGTACCAATATTACTGTTCTTGCTGTGGACATTTGCCTTCCATGGCCTACCTTGGTCCCTACTAAGCTCCACTACTGGCTACCAAGTGCCAATGCGGTTGTTAAGACTGACTGGCAAATTAGCCAGTTTTACACTCAGTGTGGGCAATTAAGTGGCAGCATGAGCACAACTGAAAAAAAAATCCTAATACTTTAAGCCGTTAATTTTCAAAATTTGAGTTCTCAATTAGTGTATTCTTTATGTAGAAAGATTAAGGGTATGCTACAACCTACGAGGACCATGCCAAGCAACAAACAGCAAAACAACAAAAAAGGAAAGAAGAAGAAGAACTGAATTTGATCCGATGTATCCATATGTAATGCACAAATCATCAATAAAACAAAAAATGCTAACACGAGGAGCTAAATGTGCAGTTAGGCAAAAGTTTCTCTGAACTGGGTTTTTTTGGACTGGAACAATCATCGGCCTGTTCGGTTGGCTGGTGGCTGGTGCTGGTTTGTTCTGAGAGAAAAGTCTTCTTTGGCTGGTTCTTTGGTGGATGATTTGTTACGAGATAAAAGTATCTTGCTGGCTGGTGGCTGATAAGCCAAGCGAACAGGCTCCATATTAACTGCGTTGAATGAATACTGACTAGTCAAAAGCCTTCTGTTGTGACACAAACTTTTCTTTAGTAATATACTTTTGACAAGAAGCCTTCTGTTGCATGAGCAGTAACATGAAGCCTGTGATTTAGGTGTTGCTATATGGACTGTATAAGATTCAGGTGGCGTTGGCGGGGTAGCTAACAAAAACCAGATAGCTTTCTTGCAGGCAGGCTTGCCCCCACGGACACAGTGGAGGAGATTCTGGCATCACTATCACTCGTGGAAAGATGTGTAGTATCATGTATGCAGGGCGGCTACTAACGAAGGATACTCCAACTACCAGCATTAACCACCGCTAAGCGCATTGCCTTGATAGTCAACCCCTCTTTTGGTACTGAACGCTAGTACTCGCTGACTACTCCGTAATTGTAATTTATTATCTAAAGTTCATTAAGGTGAGGGGAACACAAGACTGAAGGAAACAGTAAAAGGAGGGGGTGATGAGGGGGGGAAGGCAGTCAAGTCTGCTCACTGACCTGCCAGGCTTTGGATGGGTCCATCCACGGCGGCATTCCCGACGCCGCCGTGTACAAGTCGTCGCTACAGCCGTCGTGCTTGTGGCGCTGGTGAGCGTAGAGCGCGGCGGCGGCTGATGCGAGCGCGTCGGCGTCGGTTGTGGTCTGAGGAGGATCCGCATCCACCGGCGGCAACGGCACGGGGTCCTGGTGGTCCTCCCGCGCGCCCTGGTCGCGGGGGAGCACGCGTTCCCCCTCCTGCTGCTGCTGCTGGTCGGCGGCGGCGGCGCGCGAGGTCGCGGCGAGGAGCGCGGCGAGCAGCTCGCCCCGCTCGTCCGCCTCGCGCTCGAGGCGCTCGGCGCGGGCGCGGAGCGCGGCAGCGTCGGCCTCGGCCTCGGCGAGGCGCGCGCGGAGGGAGGCGGCCTCGTCGGCCGCGGCGGCGGCGCGGGCGAGGAGGCGGCGCTCGGCCTCGACCCAGGCGGCGCGGTGGCCCGCGAAGATCTCGGCGGCGCGGGCGTTGGCGCGGGCGTCCTCGCGGCGGCGCGCGCGGAGCTGGCGGAGCTGGTCCTCGGCGGCGAGCAGGCGCGCGGCGAGGATGCGGCCGCGGGACTGCAGCGAGGCCACGTGGCGGGCGCCGGTGTTGGTGGGGAGGGTGGCGAGGAAGAGCGCGAAGCTGACGCCGAGGTAGGTGGGCAGCTCCCGCGGCGGGGGCGGGGGCTTGGGCGCGGGCGCGGCGGCCGCCATCCTCTTCCTCTTCGCACTTGGGGGAGGGGGAGGGAGAGCGGTAGTGGGAGCTGATGGGGGATCTCGGGCCAAGTGCAATGGAGGAGTCCGTCCGGGTTTATTTATTCTTTTTTTTTACGTCCTTCATCTATTACCAAAGTTTATATTTGGTCATTCATGTGCAAAACCGGATATTTAAGGTCCCTCAACTGACAAATCCGGTTGTTGTTTTCTTTTTCCTTCAGCTGTTTTGGAGGGTGGTTTCGCATGACGTTGCCACAAATGGGTATATAAGGTCCCTCAACTATTAAATATGTTTATTTTTTTTTGTCCCTCGACTATCAAATATGTTTGTTTTTTTTGCCCTACACTCTTTTGGAAGGCGATATTCGCATGACGTGGCGCTGGGTCAACATGCCGGGTACATGTGGAGGTGGGACCCATGTCACGCGGCTATCTTCTCCCACTTTCTCATTCTTCCCTCCCTCTCCCTAGCACTTCTTTCTCTCCGCCTCCTCATCCCTATCCAGAACGACAGAGCTCTAAGGGTCATCGATTCCGACGGCGGCAAACTCGTGTGGTGGAGAAAGACGAGAGAAACTACGGCGGGCACTTGTGATGGAGCACGCGGAGCGGTACGGCACGAAGGGCTCGCGTGGTAGAGCAGGAGGAGAGAGAGAAAGAAAGAAGGAAGACGCAGAGCGTGTGGGACCGCCATCACATGCACCTAGCGCGTGGGGTTCATCGCCACATCATGCGAAAACCACCCTCTAAAACAACCGAGGGACCTGAAATAAATAGATCTCATAGCTGGGGGACCTCATGTATCTAGTTGCGGCCGAATGGTGTGAAAACCACCCTCCAAAACAGCCAAGGGCCAAAAATAAATGGTTTTGATAGTTGAGTGAGCTCGGATACCCAGTTTTTGCGGACGAGGGACAAAATCAGACTTCGTCGATAATAGATAAGTGACGTGAGAAGGATTTTTCTTTTTTTTTTGCCTTACGGGAGTGCCCTTGGGCCTGCGATGATGCCGGTCGCGGTCTGCCTGCATTGCATGCCTCCAGAGTTGTTAAATTCGAACATGCCGGCACAATTTGAAAGATCTTCGAATACTTGCTAAAATGAGTTTGTTCTTCCAAACGTCCAAAGACGAAATTCTTTCAAGAAAGGAAAAAAGGGGGGGCGGGGGTGCGAGGAGGAGTCCGTGAGCGCATCAAGCACGGCACGGGTTCCACAGAGTGTTCGATTTGTATGTACCGGATGCGATGCATAACTGTATGAACTTATTTGCTCGTTCTAAAAGCCGTGCATTTGATTCGATAAAACAAGCACTGAGTGCCGTCTTTTTCGGTTTTTAGCCCTTTTTGCGAAAGATTTTCGCAAGTAGACCCTTTTTGGAAAGATTTCAAAAAATGGACCTCCGAGCTCGGCGCCGTGGATCATGGCGCCGAGGGTTATCTTTCTCGGCGCCACAGATCATGGCGCGCGAGGTCTTGGGCCTAAAAACAATATCGATTCTGCCTCTTTGAAATTCTTTTGTGAAGCAATTTGTATGTAAAATGTGGCCAATAACATGCAAAATGGAATCTATGAACTTTGTTTAACATCTTACAACATTTGTGGATAAAAACTAAGCGAGTTTACATATTTAAAATGACATTCCAAAATTGAAAGTATTGCTGTCGACATTTACTCATGCGCTGAAAAATTCTAAGTACTGAGAACCCTTAAAACATTAACAGGCATGCAACTTTGAAATTCTATTCTGAAAAAGTTTTCATATATACATTGAAAGAATTTGGATCCCAAATGTAGTATGATGTTTAATAAACATTTTGTGTATGTTGTTGACCATGAAAACATACAAATTTCTTCACAAAAGAATTTCAAAGTAGGGTAACGATATTGTTTTCGGAGGCCCAAGACCTCGGCGCCATGATCTGTGGCGCGCGAGGCATCTAAGCTCGGCGCCATGATTCACGGCGCCGAGCTCGGGCCCATTTTCTCGAAATCTTTCCAAAAGGTCTATTTGTGAAAATCTTTCGCAAAAAGAGCGCTAAAAATTAAAAAAAGTCGGCACTGAGTGCTTATTTGTCCATGGCTTCCTTCATTTTCGGATGACAGATTAGCTTTGGGCCCGCAAAGCTACAGCTACTTGGGGCCTGCCCCCTGCCCCTTGATGACATAGTACATGTTGTCGGTTGCAATTTACTACCGCCCGCAATCGATGTGCAGCGAGTGTACGTACTGTACTGTAGATACCAAACGAGACAGGCCGTATCCAGCACGGTACCACTACCTGCAAATAACCACTCATATCAATGTCTCCATCAGCAAGCCAGATTGCCGCTCACTCTGTTCAAAAATTAGGGCCTGTTTGGGAGGGCTCCGGCTCCGGCTCCACGCGCGGCTCCGGCCGGAGCCCTGCCAAACGTGGAAACTTCTGCCGACCACGGTGTGGAGCCGGAGCTGGAGCCTCTCGCGGCTTTCAAAGGGGAGGTGGAGCCACATTTTGGTGGCTTCACCCGCTCCAACTAGAAATCCACCAGGAGGAGCCTATTTTGCCAAACGTTTTTTAAAACGACTTAACTCCACCGCAGAAAGCCACTCCACCCGAGGAGCCGGAGCCGGAGCCGTTTTGGAGGAGCGGAGCCTGCCAAACGGGCCCTTATCTTGTGCGCCCCGTGTTTTGGTACAGCTTCACGAGCGGCTTCACAACTTCAATAGCTTCACGAGGGCCTAAATATATAAACGATTTTTATTTTCATTAAGAAGAAATAGGGTGTTCCCTTGAGTGGGGAACCATGATCAAATATCAACAACACAAAACAAGTTCGGGTCGATCTGAATACCTCTTTAATATTCCAATTAATAAATTCACGAATGGGGGACACAAGTGAATTTGCTTTCACTTCACATTCCAACGCCGGATGATAGCATCGCCCAATTATCAATGGGGAAATAGACAAGACGGAGAGCTTTCCCAAAAAACAACTGAAATCACAAGTCCGACACGGCCTGTTCGGTTGTTGGCTGGTGGCTGATTCTGGTTTGTTACGAGAGAAGAAAAAATCTTCTTGGCTGGTTGCGGCTGGTTCTTTGATGGCGATTCGTTACGAGAGAAAATCTTTTTTGGCTGGTGGTGATAAGTCGGTTCTGGATCATGCCTAACCAGCCAGCATTCATCTAAGGTTTGGTTTGGTATCATGCCTGCCATTTTGACAAATTCAGATCGCCAGTAGTAAGTCCATAAGTAATGCTATCCTATTACCATTTCCTACGCACCAATCAATATTAACTTAAAACTCGCAAAAAAAATATATTTAAGAAGACAAGATAACGGGTGGTTTTGGAAAACTGCTGGAATCCAGAGGCAACACAATTCGCTTTCGTAGCATCAAGCACCGGACTAAGAAAGAGCTCACGGCCAAGATGTACAGATAATCAGAATTACAACATTTCGGTAGAATGGAAGGATATAGAACCTGCCTCTCTGTCAAAACTGGAATCCTCACACTGCATCCAGGATGGGCTACTAAATGGCTTCTCTGAGCTGAAAGTTCTTCGAAACAGCTTTAGCTTTATCATACTCATCCAGTCCTGCTAATATGTTTTTTAGTCGACGGGCTAAACCACGCGTCTCTTCCTCGCTGATGCCTGAATTGTGTCTCCTCTCCAACCTGTTTCCTAACTCAACCACCAGGTTTACAAAAGGCTGCATCTTTTGGTTTTGCTTGCTCCAAACTCCAGAGAGTGAGGCAGCTATTCTCTCCGCCCTAGTGATTGCGTCATGAAAATCCAGGATGATACTCTTCATATGAGGAAGAATCTTCCCAGTTAGCAGTGCGTCTAAAGCAAGCTCCTCAACAACATGATCTGCAAGGATGTCTTTCCACAGACACACATTCCTTAGCAGACGTGTTGCAACTCCAAATCTATATGCAGCATATTGAGCGGCACCTGGAACAGTCCTTGTCACCATTGATCCCCAGGCTGGAACTGAAAGATCAGCAATGGCCTGGGTCAGACGATTTTTCACAGAAGCCAGTAGATGATGCAAATCCTTGCTTGACGTTGGTAAATAACCGATCACCATCCTAATAGCACCTACTGCATTTTCAGTCCTTTTGCGACTTAATACGTCCCAGCAGTGCTTAATGCGATGGTGCAAAATAGGAAGAGCCACCTTTTCTACTAAGACCGGAACCACATCCGTGTCACTAGAACCTCCTGAGGCACTTTCATTATCTTTGATATCATAGTCAAAAAGAACCTTGTGCCAATCCATGTCGAAGAAATCAATTGTTTTATGAAGGGGATCCCACTTCAGGAGCTCCAGTCTCACATAAGGGGTGAACACAGATGGTGCACTCAGAGCTACATGAGCATCTCGGTATGCAGAAGGGTACTGAGTTTTCCAACCTTCAAACTTGTCCTTGACAATTTGAAGGCTTGAGTATTGCTCTGAAGCATCACTGAACACAACGTCAGCAGTCCTGAGCAGCTCATCCCGTCTGGAAACATAAGCAGTGCTCTCGCTGTCACTTTCATCAGTGCTTATCTCTCCTTCAACCTTCTCAGTGTCATTGCTCTTCACAGCAGATGCCAATCTCTTTGACTCTGCCTTGGCTTTTCTCCGCCTCCTATTTTCTTCCCTGCGCTTAAGATCCATGCGTTTCTGGAGGTTGATATCTCTGCCAAACTCATCCAGCTCGGGTGGGAGGTTGGAACTTTCCCTAGCAGCAGCAGCTGCTGCTTGCGCAGCGTTTGATGCAGCGGACAGGTAAGTTGAGCTTGATCCTTTGCTAAGAATAGACACTGCAGCATTTACAGCAGCTTCAATCACACCTGATTCATCGGCTAGGTCCCCCGCACGCCTCTCAGAAATAGCCGAAGCTCGATTCTCATGCAGTTTCTGCATGTGTTCCTCCAACTCCTCTATATAAAATGCCTTGTCATTCAAGAAATCACACATCGCGGAAATATAGTGGCGGAGCTCCTGCATATACACAAACTTCTTTTCTGCATCCTTCAAACCGCTGTCCAGGCTAGATATTTCTGAAAGAGCTTCACTAAGATGTGTTTCGGTTTTTACTAAAGCACTCACTGTTGTCTTGTGGGTCTCCCTAAGCTTCCGGATGTTCTCTTGCAGGGCTTTTTTTGCAACATCAGCTTGTTGAGCAATGGACAAGAATTCCACGCTTCCTGAGGCAAAAACAGATGCTGCAGGCACAGCACCACTAAGAGAGGGCTGGTGATGGGAGTATCCAAATGGCTGCGGCTGAACCTGGGCGGCAGCTGCCGCACCATTTGCTGTTCTTTGAGCAGAGGCATCATCCACCCTCCTACCAAGCCCTTTCCTGAATTGCTCCTCCTCCCACCTCCTCTCTTCCTCGTCGTCATCATCATCATCCATATTATCCTCAACCTCCCTGATCCCATCACCGAGAGCACCCAAACTGGCAGCAGGACCCCTGTTGTTGATCTCACCAAACACACCTTTTGTGCTCCTCAGGGCGTCGGCTGACTTGTCAGTGTACATTGCAATCCGTCCCCCTGTCTCGTTGTCATCCTCATCACTGGACTCACCGCCAGCATTTTTGCTGCTGAGCACACCACCACCATCGAGGGAGATATAATCCGGAGCTGCGTGCCTTGGCTTCTGCATTTGCTGCCGCTTCGCCCTGATGGCTTCAATAGTGGCACGGTCGGGTATCACTGGCCCTTCGTCCTCTTCATCTCCCCCCTCCTCTTCCTCAGACTTATCCTCGTCCTCCTTCTGCAAGGGTTTCCTTGGCCCAATGCTTGCCTCCGCCATAGGTTTCACCAAGCCTTTGAGAATAACAACCGGTTCTGCTGCGGCTGCCGTGGAGGCAGTAGGTGTGGAACCGGCAGGGGGTCCAGCCAACCTCTGAGCCCGGGGCTCAGTTGCCGGAGTGGGCGGCGGCGCACGCGTGAGGCTCCCGGGGAGCGGGCGGGCGTTCTTCTGGAGCTCCCGCAGGCGCTCTGGAGTATACTCCCCCGCGTGGGACTGCAAGTTGGAGGAGGGCTTGGGCGCCGACGCCGCAGCAACAGCAGCCGCCGGCGAGCCCCTGTGCCGCTCCCTGGCGGGCGTGATGCGGTGGAGTGACGCCGCGGCCGGGGACGCCGTGCGGGCCGGGCGCACGGACGCCGTGGGGCGGCGGCGGTGCGCGAACGGGCCCTCCTCGGCGTCGTCGTCGTCCTCGTCGTCGGCGAAGCTGAGGCGGCTCGCCCCCTGGCGCCTCGGCGGCGACCTGGGCTTGGGCACCGTCAGGGTATGGGTCTTGGTGGCGGGGGGCTTGGGGTGGCTGCCGCCGTCGCCGTCGCCGTCCTCTTCGTCGTCCGCGCGGCGGCGGAAGTTTTTGCGGTGGCTACTCATACCTGGCCGCTCGGCTCGGCTCGGCTCGGCCCCGGGGAAATCCTGAGAAGTTTAGGGGGATTGGATTGAGCCCGGGGGGGCGTACGCGGAAGGCTTCGATTTTGAAGGGTGAGAAGTAGAAAACGAGGATCGTACCAGCAGCGGCGGAGATGACGGCGGCGGCGTCTAGGGTTCCGGCGAGGGAGGCGGCGGTGCGAACGAAGGCTGGTTGGGAGATCCGTCCGCTGCTGAACCTGCTTTAGCGAGAGGAGGAAGGAAGGAATTCGTATCCAACTTCGGGCTTCGAACCGACTTGTGTTTGTGTGTGAATCGATTTGAAGCCCACTTTTGTTTTTTTTGCGTGTTTCGATTTCAAGCCCACTAAGGTAGATGGCCCAGTTAGGCTTGGGCCCGTTTGGCTCGTCGTCGTCTTCATCAGCCAGCCCCCAGCCAGCGCACTCAGTAGTTTTGGCATCTTCGCACACCATTTCTCCACTGCAAAACCCTAGGTTAGGCCCCGCCCTCATCGATCGGAGACCCATGGCGACGGCGAGGCTCCGATCCGCGGCCTCCCTCCGCGGGGTTCTCCTCCGCCACTTCTCCGTGGGGCCCGCCTCTACCCCGCACGCTGTCTCCCGGGTGCCAGGTTCAGGTTCCTGTTCCTCCCCCGCATCTCGACCCCTCTCCTCGTCTCCCCCCGTGGTTTCCCAACGTGTTAACTTCCACCCTCCCCCCCCCCCCCCCTAGAATGATGACGTCTGAGCGCCTGAAATGCTGCGATTTTGTGTTTACTATTTCTTATTTGATTCCTCCTGGCAAGTTCGGAATTGCGAGCGCAGTTGTTTTCTCTGACAGACTCGGTGCGAGTTCTGTGTGATTGTGCGCGCCTTGGCATTGTTAGGGTGGTGGATGCATGGGTTATGTTAAACGAGACGTGACAGACAGTGGCTAGAATGCTAGATGAAGTATGTTGCCGTTGCTTGCCATTTTTTGTTTTAGGTGCAATTGTAATTTCGAAGGTTCAATTACTCCATGTTAGTTTTTGGGATCGGTAGATCCTTCCTCTTTGATTTGAAACCTGCTACTCGTGGTGCAAACATCTATTGACTGCGCCCTGAGTTTCAACTTTGCGATATGCAATTGCGCTTTGGCAGCTTTCCTCGTGGTGGTACATGAGGTGCAATTTCCTGTCCTATGTTGCATTATTAAATATCTGTAGGGTATCTAGTGCGATGGGGTTTTCCCCATAATTATAATGAGTACGTTCACTGAGACTATGACTTGTATCGCAGTATGCACATGTCAGTTAGCTGAAGTAAATACTACACATTTTTCTTTAACTTGTAACATCAATACTAGTATGTTAAAACCACTCCGAAATATGCTCATGCTCCCTAGTCTTCTCCAGATTTTCAGGTTCCTCAGGCTATTATGTGGAGGCATTTCTCAACATGCAAGCCGAATCATCTTGTCAGGCGTGATAACTCCTGCCTGGTTGCCTCTCTGCACAATCAGGCAAGATGGGCTTCTCAAGCTACTGCTGTGAAAGAAACTGAATCCAGTGACAGCAAGATAAGCATTGGGCCCAAACCAAAGCAGATCAAGGAGGAGGGTGATGATAGTAACCTGGTTTATCAAGGACCGATATCGTCAACCATAAAGAAAGTGAAGCTTCTCTCTCTGTCCACCTGCTGCCTCTCCGTGTCGCTAGGGCCGGTGATCACATTCATGACTTCACCCGATATGAATGTGATCCTCAAGGGAGCAGTTGCATCCACCGTCATTTTCCTCAGCGCCACTACAACCGCAGCACTGCACTGGTTCGTGAGCCCATACATTCACAAGCTCAGGTGGCGTCCTGGTTCAGATAGCTTTGAGGCTGAGGTGATGTCATGGCTGGCTACTCCCCTCAAAAGGACAGTCAAGTTTGCCCATGTTAGACATCCTGAAACCAACAGACCTTTTGTCACTTTCAAGGCTGAGGGGAACTTCTACTTTGTTGATGCTGAACACTTCTCAAACAAGGCTTTGTTGGCAAGGCTTACCCCCCAGAAACTTCCTCATGAGTCTGCGTTCAAGAACTTGTGATCAAAGTTTGTTCAACCCACCCATGGGCCATGGCTGCACTTGTGCGTGAGCCTTTCGTTGGCCGTTTGAAATTTTTATGAACAACTCCTGCTAATATTTTGGAGATGTGTTACTATATGTTAGTACTGTTGTTTACTTTCCATGTGTGAGGTTTGCATGTTGGTGTCAAACAGTTGTAGTTTAGGAACACCATGAAATCTGGTTTTGAGCCAGTAATTGGAATAAGTAAGAGTAATATATCTACTTGGGATGCCTTTAACAATATTTTGATCTGAAATCGCATTACTCTTACTATTGCATCGCTGCTCAAGTGATGCACTGGTGCTCTGTTTGCCTTGAGATGTGTTCTACTATTGCACCGCTATTGATGAATTTCTTTAGAACTTCATACATGTGGTCGCCTGTTGAATTTGTCATCCATGTTTTTTTTTAGATCAATCTACCCATGATTCACAGGGGGCTGCTAGTGAAATGCTATCCTACAGATTGACAGACACTCAGACAGTGGGTATGCTGTCTTGCCCTCGCCTAAGCGTTTGCTAGCTTATGGGCTATGGCAAACTTGGTTCCAGTAACTGAGCTCATGTTTTCATCAAGTGTACTCTCTGATATGCAATGTTCACTTCAGTGTTTTTTTTTTGGGGGGGGGGGGGGGGGGGGGGCTGAAATATCACTGTTTATGACAATGCAAAAGCCCAAAACCTTTATTTCATGGTCCACAGCAGCTTACTTCAGCGTCCATGGATGAAAATATTTATCTATGAAACTACTAATAGAACTTCAGTCAGTTAATATCAGTACATGAAAGATTGGACTAGTTCATAACTGCTTTGCAGATCAACACCATTACATCTATGGCACTGCTTGCGACAGTGCGCTCTTAGAGTAACAATCATAGTTGTACTTTGTGTAGCAGAATGCCCCGTGGACAGCAGCAAAATTCCACTATGGCCAACAAGGTTGAAAAGGACTACTATTCAGACACCAAAGCCTCCAGCTTCTTGCGGAATTTTGGAATTGCCTCAGCTTTAACTGCCATCACCAAGCCCATCTCTTTGTAATTCTTCATCTGTGTTGTCAGACAGAAAGTTATGTATAGGGTAAAAAAAACTCCCTTTTTTAATGAACACAAGTAGTTATATACTACAGTTTCATAACATCCAACTACTGATTCCGATGGCATATTACAAATAATCATCAGATGGGGTCTATAATCAAAAGTTAAAGACAAAGAGATAATGAACAAAAGTTCCAACTTCACATTTTAGTTGGTCACTAGTATTTTTTCCAGTTTCTAAGGACATGAAATGACTGTTGTCATGCAATCCAAAGAATGAATTATAGTACCATACAGATAAGAGAATCAGTCGACAATTACACATCTCAAGATATCATCATGCATCAAACATCATTTCCTCCAGTTTCTAGGGACATGATATTAAGTACTATCATGCAAACCCAATACTGACTTACAGACAAGAGGAGTCAGACAATTACACATTTTAACAGAGCAAAAAAAAATTAAATGATTTAAGTGCAACTGACCTCCTGTTGAGATGAATGTTCAGAACGTATTGGAAAAGTGAAAGACCATGAGCTAAGCTGAAAAAAAGAGAGATTTTGTTAGCATTAACAAGAGACAAACAACCCAAATCTGAATAGCATGCCTTGATATCTACCTCTTTAAAAATTTCATCCTCTAACTTTGGATAGATAATAGGTTCATCATCATCTTTGCTGTTCTTTGCCTTCTGTTTTGCAGGAGTTTTCCTCTGCACACACAGGCAAAGGCACAAGTGAGAAACGCGAAACAACCAACACTAAACTTGAACACCCATTCACACATAGGATGATAAATTTGCTTGAGGAAAATAAAAACACACCGTCTTAAATTGGTTCTTCTCTACTGAGCATCAAAACATTGCCACTTTGAACATTCAAGCCGATGGGTACCAGGAAAGAAGCAATATGAATGCACAGCACAATATATTTCTCACCTCAAGCATTCTGACAAGCAGCAGGTAATGTTTGAATCGGAAGGAGTCCCGGAGTTCTTGTGTTGGCTTCAGCAGTGCACACACAGTTACAAATTCATTATCCAAGTAAAAGCAGACAGAAAATAAGGTGGTTCAGAACAGAAGCTCACCTCATCTTCTGTGGCCCAGGAAACCTCATCAAAGAGCGAATCATACAGCTTAGGCACAAGCTCATAAGGGAAATTGACAAAGCGGCGACACACCAGCAGGCCCACACTAGATGCTTTCTCTTCCAGCAGGGACTTGAGCTGCTTCTTGGAATCCTTGTCGGAGCAAACAGAGAGCAGATACTCCTTAAGATCCTTGATGCAGCGGTGCTCCTGAAACTCAGCAGCAGCAAGGTGTTGTTAATCAGAAGATTGCATGAGCAGAAACCAATCAAACGTGAGTATCTTGTTCATATAAAGAAGAGAACATACAGCATATCGTCCCAAATTTAGGACGCTAATGAGACCAAACAGATCATCATCATCATTGGCAGCGGCCTTGGTCTTGTCAGCAGCATTTCCTTCCCCTTCGCCTTCCTCCTCATCGTCATCGGCCAACTTGACAACCGTGCCGACAGTGGTCTGCGCGAGGATGAGGTCGACGAAGCCCGTGAGGTCCCAGGGCTTGGCGTCGAGGTACGTCTTGAGCAGCAGCCTGACGCCGTGGAAGTCGGTCGGCTTGGGATCGAAGAAGGCGAAGTCCGCTTGCACCGTCTCGAGCTACAAGTGCGAGGCCGCATCAAGCAGAGAATGAAATTCCTGACACGAGGGTGAGTAAGTGTTGTCAGGTACAGGTAGGTGGTCACCTCCTCGGAAGACTCCTCGCCGTCGCTTTCGCCGGCGCTAAAGCTCTCTTCCTCGCTCTCGCTGCTGATGCGCTCGTCGTCGTCGTCGTCGTCGCTGGAGGGCTCGGCCCTCTTGGCGCGCTTGGACGGCGGCCGCGGCATGTCGCCTGGCGAGCAAGGGAGGCATGATCAGGTGGCGCGTAACTGGAGCGGGCTAGGGGTTAAGAACCGGTTCGGGGACGAGTGGCAGCAGCGTACCTTCACCAGGAGTTGCTGAGGCGGCGGAGGTCGTGGTAGCGTCGTCGGGGGGAGGAAGAGGTTTCGAAAGGCCTGCGGAGGAGGAGGAGGCAGCGGCCGCGGCGGAGGAGAAGATGAGGGAGCGAGCGAAGGGAGAGAAGGCGGGGAACGGAGGCGGCGGGCGCTTTCGGCCGCCGGGCATTCTTCCAAGCTGAGCGGCGGCGGCGGCGGTGGGGGAGAACGGGGGAAGAGGGAGGCGGCGGAGCTCGTGAGTTGCGGGCTCGTGGGATCGATGTGGGTTGGAGCGTAGTGGGTGGAATGGGCTGTTGAGAGGCACGGAGTGGGTTGGGCCAATTGCGGGCCTGTTTCTATGCTGCTGGGCTTTGTTGAGAAGGTCATGCATTTCTCGAACTCGAAACTCACTCAATCTGAAAAAAAAACCCAATCTCAAAAAAAAAAACATCTAAACCACTCAATCTCAAAAAAAAATATCTAAACTCACAGCAACTTCTTTTTCTGTTGGGAAGAAAAAAATAATTAATGTCGAGGACACGTGAACTTGTCAGGTTTTGTTTTTGTATACAAAATTAAAATTCAAGCAACACAAGTTACACGGCCGCCGCCACCTAATAGTCGATTAGTCGCGCGTGATATATACTGTATGTGGCAAATTGAATGTGTGCGATGCTATTGCTGCTACACACTCCCTTTGTTATTTTTGTCCGTATATAAGTCCTACAGCTAAAAAGGAGGAAATGTTATCGTAGTTGCCTCCTCGGACCGCCGGATCCTTCGGTACGTCTTTTTTTTTCGTCATCCGGGCGTTCGCCCCTTCTCCCCCGCGGCCACCCCTCGCGCCCCTTTCCTTGGCATCGGGCCGCAACCTCCCCCCGCCTTCGCAT
Source organism: Cenchrus americanus (assembly GCA_947561735.1). Lineage (NCBI taxonomy): Eukaryota > Viridiplantae > Streptophyta > Magnoliopsida > Poales > Poaceae > Cenchrus > Cenchrus americanus. The sequence goes on along the minus strand of OX387240.1, from coordinate 354,007 downwards.
CGCATCGGGACCTCCCTCCACCTCGCATCGAGACATTGCCTCCGCCGTCGCGCGCGGGACCTCCCCTCCGCCAACGCACCGCCACCTCGAGCGGATCGCCGCGCCGCCGAACCGGATCGCCCGGTCCCCATTGACTCGAGCACCGCCTCCTCCCCGTGCCCGCAAACCCCGGTCGCCGTCGCCGCCGTAGGGTTCGCGCCCCCTTGCACGCAACGCGACCCCCCGCCAAACCCCCTCCTCCCCCGTGCCCACAAAGCGCGCCCCGCCGCGGCCCGAAATCGCCGGCCTCGGGACCGTGGATGCCCATTCATCACCGTCGGCCGCCAACCCTAGCCGCGGGCGCCGCCGTCGGCGATGTTGGCGGCGGCGGAGGAGACTCTATCTGTTGTAGAGGCGGCCATATCTCTGCTTGCTCCTTTCCATCTTGGTCATCATCAAGCTGTAGCGCTAAGAATAAACTCCCTCTCTCCACCGAAACCCTTGCATTTTAGATTGTTGCTTTAACGAAATTTATGTTTGTGTGTGCAAAATTACAGATGTTTTTTTCTTTCCTGTTTTCTCTGGTAAAGTGTTCTGTCAGGTGTTTTGCCTTTTCTGTAGAACTTCATGTCGTGCCAGTCTGTTTTGGCGAGTATCTTGGTGATGATACTCTGTATGCCTGGGCTGTAAAACTGAATCTTCTTGTCTTTTAACTAAGACAAGGGCCTGGCCCTAAAACTCTAAATTTTTTTGCAAATGTTGGTCGCAGATTGTGGTGAGCATATGACTGTCGTGCCGGGTCGACGAGGAGGAGGGCTGCTCACCAAGAGTTTGATAGAATGCTTATGAGAGGTAGGAAACTATTCTCTACTACTATTTTATTTTATTCCTGGTCGTTGAGATTCCTTAAGCAAGAACTGGTTATATACATTGTCTTGAGTTTCCATTGCTATTCAGAGGATGTCATAAGCAAGGTACTACAAAAGTCTGATTTTAGAGAATAGAGAGGTATCAAGGGATGAGCCGGTAGCCTGGATTTCCTCCTTTGAAGGCAAGTTCTCTATGTCAGGCCTATATCTCAAAAAATAACTACCCTATTGGCATGCTCATTTATATGTTGTTCACCACTTGCTTGAGCTGATGTTAACAAATTAAAAAAAGAGAGAGACTGCTCCTTTTTATCTTAAAGAAAGAACTGGCTAGATTGTTCATATATGGTGCATAATTGGTCAGCTTTAAAATGTTTCCATGGTTACCATTACAATTCATTTCTATTCGCTACATATGTAACTTATGTACTTGTTTCCCCCCGAAGATATGATATTTACTGATAGACAAGCATTATACATCTTACACATTTAGCAGCACAACCTTCTGAAATTAATTTTGAAGTTTTTTGTTTTGTTAATCTTGTCCAAGGGAATTGGATTTTACTAGATACAACGATACAGATGTGACAAGTTTCATGTAGCACTATATTACTAAGATTTGGTTTCACTTGTCACCACCATATAGATATATATGCTCAATCATCTTATTTCCTGTACTCCACACTCCAAGCACAATGTTCCAAAAATAAGATAGAAATGACCCACGTTTTGGAACCATGCACACATCACAAGAAAGGAGTGCATACTAAATTATTTGGCACGTTTGTCCCTGTCTAATAATTCTTTAAAACACCACTGTGATTAAGAACTTAGGGGCATTTGGTGGAAAATGGAATCTAGAAATCTACTTGCCATGCTAAGACGATGCAGTTGTTCTTATTTTTTTGATTACATTTACTTTACACACTGTACAATCTCAGTCAAGGAGTGAAGTTCTTGGTATCAGTATATATTTTGTTATGATACACAAGTATCCCGTTACATATCTTGTGTGAATCGCATTTTATACCAGACCCATTTCGTCTTTTGCACTAATTTGTCCTATTATAGTTATCTGTATATCTTTGTTTCATAAAAAAATAACAAGTGACATTTATAGTTCTGCTTATCTCTGCTTTGCTCTAAGGAACTTTCTTCATCAGAAAAAGGAGCAAATAGTTGGGCTAGAAAATTTAGCCACTGCAACACTATTTTCATATAAAAATAACACGAGATGCATTTTGTTTCTTTTCGTACCAAGCAAGATGCATTTCATTACTCAATTTTGCTTTTAATTTTGTTTCCATGATTACGCATTTTCCTTTTGAAAGCAATTCTCCTTTGTGCGAGGTTGGAAGATGCAATATTTAAGATGAAAAGTAGACCAAGACATCACAACCATGAATAACGGGAAAAATGCACTTTTACCATTCCTTTGAAACTGCCTTTGGAGATGACAAGCAACATAGCAAGAAGAATAAAAGGGGTCGAAAGTAATTTGGTTTACCATGCTTGCACTACAAATTTAATAAAGAAGTATTCTTGGTAGTTCCACTGCTTGACCATCCGCGGGAAAGAATTGGGGTTAAAAATATAATTCTTTGCACCTGTTAAGTGTAATTTAGGTCCCAAGTAACATATGTTCGACGGTTCCTCATCCTCTCTCGCCTTGGTGGCATTTGGATGGACGGTGCGAAGGGGATCGCCGAAACGGACTCCATAGATGAGATAAGATGAAATCCAACCGAGTTGGGTTTTCTTACTTGGGTCATTTTCAAAGTACCCGAGTGTAAGTGAAAGTGAAATTTTACTTAGGGTGACCTATGAATGGAGTGCTTTGATAAGGGGCGATGGTGTTCAACCTTTTCGAATTGCATGCCATTGAGCAATCAAGGCAGGTTTGTGGGTATCTATTTAATTTGGATCCCTCCCTTCTTGAAGCCTAAACCATCTCTTATTGTTTGTGGTTCTGTGCCTAGGATGGTCATTCAGATATGTGTCAACCAGCGCAGTTCCACTTATATTAGGATGAGTAAATTGTACATTACGAAATTCAGGATACATTTTGCTGTATTTGTTTTGCAGGCCTGAGGCACTAGGTCTTGTTGTTGGGATTGTCTACTTGGTCATTGCAATTATATTTCAGCAGTTTCACTTCACAGAAGACTCCATTGTATGCTGCGGCCAGTTATATTTTAGAAATTCACAAACTATCTTAGATGCCCTGAAAAATGTCTCACAGTTACTTTCGTTGTTTCTTTTTGCAGTGGCTTGTTGAATGTAATGCAGCATTGGCATCAATCTGTTTTATGATTTTACTTGGATTTGTGGATGATGTCCTTGATATTCCTTGGAGAGTGTAAGTTGCTTGCCTAACAACAACTTGAATAGCGATGTGCTGCACTGTTGCATTGCGGACAAAATTGATTTTGGAATGGTCTACATTGAAATAGGAAAGTAAATAAAGTATTTGCATTTATCAGGGCTCCATGTTCTAAATTCTAACAAAGTAAATAAATATTCCAGGTGAGCACTACAAGATGGATTTATCTTCGATAAATGAAGATATCAAGCTCATGATCTATGATGAGTCGATTAAGATAGCGGAGGCGGATGAGGACCGATATGTAAACATAGGGGCCGACAAGAGCATCAAGCAAAGTAGGATGAGGGCCGAGAAGCTCGAGCCCTGATAGTTGTGACAATTGTAAATTACTGGCAGTGGATATCGTTGCTCGGTAGCATCCCCTGTTTTGGGAATGGAGGATGCGATGCACCTCCAAGCTGACTGCTTAAGCTACAGTGGCAGCCTACGTTTGATGAAACTCTGAAATTGTTCTTAGTATATGACTGTTATGGATGGGAGGGAGTTCTTTTGTCCTCTACTGTAATAAAATACCGATCTGTTAGTCACATTATCCTCAGTTTCTCAGTTCTCTTTGTGAGTGTTTTCTTCTGTTGAGTTTGTCTATGATTAGTGGATTCCCCTATCTCTGGTTAATTTGCAGTGTCTATTGTGTCACAAATTGCGTCACGTGCCTTGTTAAGCATGAGTGATTGTGTCACAAATTGCGTCACGTGTCTTGTTAAGCATGAGTGATTTTTGCTTGAGACTTATGAATCCTTTGCACGAGATTTATGTAACGATGAAAACCTTGTCGTTAGCTCCTCTGTGAAGTGTCTCTGTTATGTTCATTATCTTTTAGTTGTCCGTAGCAACGCACGGGCATTACACTAGTAAGAACCAAAGAAGGGGAAAAAGGGACGGACGGTCGCCGATGGCAGGCGGGCGACGCGAGGCCGGCCGGCCATCCGTTTGCGTGGGCCCACCAGGTGGGCGCAGGCCCATCATGTTATAAATAAATCCACCCGAGAGGCCTGAGCCCATTTGCCATCGCCTCGCATCGCAGCCAAGGCCAGGCAGGCAGAGGCAGGCACACCAACCGCTTTCCTTTCCTCCCCCCAAAATCTCTCTCTCTCTCTCCACCGGCCATGGGCACGGGGGCGGCGGCGGCGGCGGAGGCCCCGGCGGCGGCCAAGCGGACGCTGGTGTTCACGTACGGCACGCTGAAGCGCGGCTTCTCCAACCACGCCCTGCTGCAGGAGCTGTCGCGGGCCGGGGACGCCTCCTTCGTGGGCGCCGCCGTGACGGCGTCGCGCCTCCCGCTGGTGTGCGGGCCGTACCGCGTGCCGTTCCTGCTCAACCTCCCGGGCGACGAGGAGGCGGGGGCGGGGGGCAGCCGCGTGGCCGGGGAGCTCTACGCCGTGACCCCGCGGGGCCTGGCGCGGCTGGACGAGCTGGAGGGCGTCTCCCGGGGCCACTACGAGCGCCTCCCCGTCGCCGTCGACCTCGCCGCCGCCGCCGCCGAGGGTGAGGGCGGCGGCGGCGCGCGCGCGCGGGTGGACGCCGTCGCCTACTACGCGCACCGGGACTACGCCGCCGCGCTGTGGCGGCGCAGCGGGGGGGAGGGGTACCCGGAGTACTCGCACGACGTGGCGCGAGGGTACGTCCGGCGCAAGGACCGGCCGCAGGGGCAGACCTTCCTCGAGCAGATCCGCACCTTCGTCTCCTCCCAGTCCTGAGGATTCGCAGCGTTCCTTCCACTCCGTGGGTCGGATCGGATCGGATCGGGTGGATCGTTCATTCAGTCAGTTGGTGCGTCGTGTCATGTGTAGTAGCAGAGGACACTCTCTACTCCGCCTGTACTGCTACTACTTGTACCGGTGGTTTGGTGTGCCAGACAGATAGATAGATCGATGCTGCCGTGATCTGATCTGTCTTGTGTGTGTGCGCGCGTGCAATACATATCATCATCATCATCATCATTATCATCATCTTTCTGCTTGTCCCTCATTGCTGATAAGAGATAGATCACCTCTCGATCCTACTGCGATCTTGGCTCCATCTGTTTCACCCTTCACATCCAATCCAACAAGGATGCAGCTACTAACCACATGATGGTCCTGGCTGGGTGCTGGTTGCCGGTGGCTGGTTTGCTGTGAGAGAAAAATACTGCTGGCTGGCGGATGATAAGCGGGGTGTCTTGTTTGCTGTGAGAGAAAAATACTGCTGGCTGGCGGATGATAAGCCGAGCGAACAGGGCGTTGCATGGAAACACAAACAAACAATAAACCCACCTCTTTTTTTTTTTTTTTTTGCCCCTGATGATTGGTGTCACCTTCGACTTGTCCGCACTCTGATACTCAGAAAGGAATTGCATTTGATCAACTTTGGTGGTGTCCGCAGCACGCAGCTGACTCGGACAGGGTGCGTGCAATAATACTACTACTGCTAATGTCACGCAAACGCTGACGAAAAACAAAATTAAACCAGCCGGGGACGGACGACCCCAGGCCCAGATGCTTCCGTCACTCAAGCTTATACTACTAAACTAACAAGCAAAAAAAAAAAGAGAAATCACTTTGTCAGCTCATTAGACTACACGTACCAAGGAAGGCGAGGACAATTTTGCCTCTGAGCAAAGATTCTCGTCCGAGAGCTAGACAGGATCCGTTGCTGTCACCCACAACACCAAAATGTCGCCGACAGTCCCAGTGCCGGTCTATACTCATTCAGAACGAGAGCAACACCGTAAACAACACAAATATACGCCATGCGCCTTGCAACTTGGCGGGCATCCCTTTATTTTTTTTTTTGCTGAATTTCAGTGGCTCACGAAAAGCACGACCAATTCCAAAGTCTTTAGTCAGATTTCTCATACCGTTCGCTACGAAACAACCACAAAGATGTTTCAACTCACGGGGGGACCATATGTCAAGGTGCAGACAATTTGCGAGTATATATATATATATCATAAATCGACCCTGATTAGGTTTCATCGACAACAGACAGCACGATACTACAAGAAAACTCAATGTGTGTGTATAACTACAACTGTATGCTCCACTGGTGTGAAGGAACGAATGGAAATATCTTCATGCGAGCAGTCAGGTCCGGCAAAAAAATACGGTCAAAATACAAACACGTAATAAGAATCCTCTACTATCCTCTACGGGGGGCTGTGCAAGAATTGCTTTGATTTGTCGGAGGCGGCGCCACAACCAAAACCTGGAGCGGTAATTCTGACGCAGGCGGGAAAATGTGCTACAAGTCTCGGTCCGGTAAAACCGCTCAGAGCATTCTGTCGAGGTCGCTGATGAAGTTGGAGGCCAGCGATGTCAGCTTCTTTCCAGTCTCTCCGGCTATGTCCTTGAGCGAAGACAGATCCTGGGAAGCCTACAAAACCATGCCAGCGAATGAGGCTTCCAGCTTGCGCCTAACATCTCTGCGCAACATTTGTTCCCTCGGTGCATTTGCATTAGCTAATATATCGCAGCTGTCAACTTCGACGGTTGCTCAAAACAGCAAACTAAGCTGCTGCTGCTGCTACAAGCTCCGTATCCAAGATCCGACTGACAACAGACAAAAGATTTGCAAAAGGTACCTGGAAAGATATTCTGTTGATGAGATCTGAAGCGCTTAAGTCCAGATCAGAATTGTTCGCATCACGACCAAAAAGATCGGCGCTCGAAATGGATGAAGAACCCTGCATCACAACAACAGCTTAACATTAAGCAGAACCGCAGAAAAAAGCAACATCAAGACAAGTTTCAACAGAAGTCTAATGCTCATAAATACATACATGCCTCTAGACTACCACTTCTGAAAAAGGATTCTTCCAACAGGTAACTAAGTTCGAACCGAGACTAAATCCTGACAAAAAGGTGATGCAAAAGTAAACGCACCGCAAACTTTTGAAGGGATAGTTGAGCCTCTTTCTCTTCTCTGTTTTGAGTCCCGAAAAATTGAGATGATGAAATCGCCTTCGCGTTAGAGAATTTCTTCCTTGCTTCATCAGTTTCCTGAATCTGGAAAGAAATGTATGTAGAGTCAGAGCACATAACAGAGTAACCACGGAAAAAAAAAGGTTGATCAAAATTATACAGCAAATAAGAGAACTGTGCAATATTTTTGCCTTGCTGGAGTAAAGAAAGAAATGTCAAATTACAAATGTACTAATTCTGATGACAGCAGGATGCCCATTTCACACCTTAAATTCCAGCCAGAAGAAAACTGCGCAGCTTAGGACTAAATAAAGAATAAAGGGCTAATGAAACCAGCTTGAATCCCCCCCCCCCCCCCAAAAAAAAAATCAAACCAGCTTGAGTTAACAACTAGACACGACACAAGCAGCTTAAGATATTTCTCAAGCCCTAGCCTAAATTATAACCATGGACAGTGTATGCAACCTTGCAATATGAATGAGTAGACAGGTCAATTAACATAAAATGTCTAGGTGCCAGGGAGCAAATAGGAAGCATGACAAGCTAAAATATCAAACACAATAGGGCATGTGAACAAAATAATATGGTATAAAATGCATCAGTATAAGTAATACAAAACCACGGTCACAAATGTCCGCAGAGGTAAAGATTCCTGATGTCAGCAGAAGAGACCATGATTTCATGTATCTCTGAAAAATTTGGTGACAATTGGTTTTTACCTGCGCTTTTGAAGCATTGCTTGATTTCTTTTGGAATCCATTACCCATCCCATACTCCTGAAAGAAGTCTGATGTTTTTGGTGGTGCTACATGGCCAGTCACATGAGATCCCCCGGATTTTGAATCAGCTGATGGCTCATTCTCCATGTATTCAAAACGTGAATGCGCGGACGGACCACTTTTTGTAGTTGTAGTCGTGGTCAAGGCAGGCGCAACAGGTTTTGGCTCTTCAGGTTTCTGCTCATACAGGCTTTCATTTGGCTGCAGGAGAAAACGAAAAATGACAAAGGGTTAGTTCTGCAAATCAAAGATCGTATCATACTGTTAAGAACCTGGGGAAACAAAATAGTTACTTTGATCAAAGGCATTACAGCATTACCTTTGTGGTAAGCTTTCGGACACCAAGCCCTCCGGTCTTGGCTCCAACCTTCTTTGCGCCAATGGGCTTCTTTACGGAACTGGCAAATGTGGGATGGGTAGGGGCTTTTGGAGAACGGGGAGGTGCTTTTGGTGACTTGGGTTCCTGCTTCCCATTCAAACTCTCCGCGGGTGCATCCGAGAGCTTGAATTCAGGGAAGTCATCAGATGGCTTGGGTGGCTCAGACGCGACAGGTGATGACGGTAAGGCAGCATCATTTGCGGCACTCTTAGCGACCTCTTTTGAAAGTATCTGCCTGTACAACTCAGCAGCTCTTGATGTGTACTTTGCCTCGACTTTGCCGCCATCGGTCCACCCGTGCTGTTTGAAGAAAGCATGCGCCCGGTTGTTGCCGCCAAAGGCCATCATCTTCAGCTGGTCCGGGGTCCATGAGTCAAGGTTTGTTGACCTAAAAATAGGCAAAACAGGTTAAACATGGGAAAAGAGCACAAAAATGTTTTTTTTTGATATTTCAGTATGTATTCGGACAAGGGTAAGTTTTCTAGTGAGAACAGTACGAGAAAATAGAGGGGGGGGGGGGGGGGGGGGGGGGGTTGTAGACCCAGCAGCATGCATTCCGAAAACAGCAATCCTTTCAGCATTTCCGATTATCATACCGAGGCGCATTGAGACTACTTACTATCATGTAATCTGCAAAAATAGCAAAGTGTGTGTATGTGGCATATTTAGCAGGTGTTTCTTATTTTTCCCCTCTAGATGACAGGAGTTGGGCTCTAAAAATCGGGGGGGGGGGGGGGGGGGGGCATCGAGCTCACAAAAGGAGCAAGAAGGCTTGACTTACTGCCCAAGTGGCGAGAGGCTCAGATCCAGCGACAACCTGATGCTGCCTTATTACTAGGTACTACTCCACAGTTGTTAGTGGTAATGATCCTAGCGTTGGCGTCATTGCGGCCATGGTGGCAGGGCGGCAATCGCCACCGCGGGACGGACGAGATCTGGATCGAGGGTGGCGAGATCTAGCGGGATTTTGGGGAGAAAAGGGCAGCAGCGGCAGGTACCTGACGAAGGTGATGTGGACCCCGAGGCTGCGGTGGACGGCGGAGCAGTCGAGGCAGAGGAAGATGCCGTAGGTGACGGAGGCCCAGGTGGGGTTCTTGGCGTTGCAGTCGAAGCACATCTGCGGGGCGGCGGCGGCGGCGGCGGTGAAGCGTCAGCAGAGAGATCTAGCATCTTGATGACTAGAAGGATGCAGCAGCAGCAGGGGGTTGGTTAGGTACCTTGTTCTCCGGCTTGGCCTTGAGGCGGCGGAAGACGGCGTTCTTGTCGGCGAAGGAGTCGAACGCCATGGCTGCTGTTCGCCGCGCGGCGCGGCGGGTGGATCCGATCGAATTCGCTCGAGGATCGATCGGCGCCGGAGATCTGGGGGGGAGGGGAGGAAGCAGACGACGACGGTGGGAGAGGAAGGTGGGAGGACCCGACCCGACCCGACGCAGCCGAGTATATAGCAAACCAAACCCAACCCAACCCAACCGAGAGCTAGCTGTGCTGGGGTGCTGGCGCTGGCGGGGACGAGACGACCGTGGAGAGAGAGACTCCCTTGCAGCAGGCTTTTCGGTTACCAATTACTTTTATTTTTTTTAACAAAAAAAAATACTACTCGATGAAACATTTCAAAGTTATTGCATTAGGATCACTGTCATTTTGCATTGAATCTTTTTTCTACAGTATTACAAAATTTAATATGACAGGCTAGTACTATCTCATTAATATTCTTTTTTTTTGTTTGAATCTCAAAAAACGAATGTTGACATCACGGAGTACTCACTGCTTGCATCGCTTCGCTTATCACCACCATCAGTAGCCGATAAAGATCTTTCCTCTCAAAAAACCAACCACCAAATGATAAGCTAACAAGATTTTCTCTCGTAACAAACCAAAGACTACCAATATATCACCACGTGCAACGAACATGATTATCAAATTTCAGTTAAAAGATGATCACATTGACGGCTTGCTATTTTTGAAAGCACGGTTATAAGCTTGCGCACGTTAGGTTGGTATTTTCGACAAAGATTAGCTAGTTGGGCAGGTACTTGCAATAAAATGATTTGTAGGAATACATGGGAGGTGTTTATGTAGTGATTTTTTTTTTCTGAATAACAACTTGCACGTGTTTGCAATAAAATGATTTGTAGGAATACATGGGAGGTGTTTATGTAGTGATTTTTTTTTTCTGAATAACAACTTGCACGTCATATTCACCGCCTGGTACATGCATGCCACCGACGCTTTTGTGCCGAACAAAGCAGGCGAGCACGGTGGTTGCTTGCGTACGTCAAAGCCAGCCAGCCAGCCAGCCAACCCGCCGGCACCGTCGCGCATCTGGGTTAGCGGTAGGACATGCATGCATGCATGGCCGACCTCAGTCTGTGCCTACCCAGCCACCCACCATTTTGCCTTCTAACCTCTTTCAATCATTTCTCCAGACACACAACACCATCAGGTCAGGTGCCAACAATTCACTGCTGCGCTGTGCATCAGTAGACACGACACGGCCACTGCACACGACACGCACGCACCAGTTCTAATCTAAGCTAAACTAGGCGGCCGACCACTAGCACAGGCACGCACCGAATACGTTTCCACCCGCCCACAACTTACCATACCATATGCTCACAAACGTTATACAAGTTTTTAAACTCCACAAAATATTATTGTATTGCACACCAACTTCAAACTCCTGATTCTTTCTAGTCAGTGCGGGACGAACAACAGATCCTTACCAGTTGCACCTCCGATGGTTTCAGCACCCATGCCATGCCATGCTCTGCTCATCCGTGGCGCGCACCGCGACACATTGCCTCCTCCACTGCAACACATGAGCAGCCACCACCAAAGATCGCAACACCACTCAAAAGGGCTGCCCACACATCCCAATGTCACCACACGTATCAGCCTGTGATCGGCACTCAGGCGTCTACAGTGGATGGCGTCGCCTTCTTCAGAGTCCTCCTCATAAAATCCGAGACCCGCGAGGACGCCGCGAGGCCCCTCTCAATGCAGTTGAAGTAATCGCCCTCTGACCATGAAATAAAAAAAGATCAGGGATGACAAAACCATGCTTTGTCCCAGCAACGCCCTACTCTATTGTTCAAAACGGAGAAGATACACAGCCATACCGGAGATCACTCCGTGAGTGACAGAAGTTATCAATCCTCGCTCAAACTCCTCCTCTTTCTGTTTTGATTCCTTCGGGTCAACCGACTTGCGTGAATTGGGAAACACCAGATGGACATAGGACTTCAGTTGCTGCACGTTGTGATAAGACACGGTTTAGTACACTCCCATCGCACAGGGTATTGAAAATATTCTGAGGGAAAAAAAACTGTGATAAAAAGCCGAGGGACTGAACAAGTATGTTCTGAGGGTTTAGAACAACATATTAGAGCAAACTGTCAAGGAAACCAACCATGCCGTCCCTACAACTTAGAAAATCCTTTATGCGCACACGAAAACATAAAGAAAGTAGTATATACTTGGTGTTCACGAGTTTTTGAATAGCACAGTGACCAAGCAAAAATGCATGCAGGGGGAAATGGGGCCATTGTATGTTTTGCTTTTTCCTCCCCTGGACTTCAGAAAAGGGGACGACTCCTACCTTCTCTTCTGCCGCGTTTGTGTCTAATATAACCGCACCATTCTCCATCACCCCACAGCCAATTGCGACTGCAGCAAACAGAAGGTTGTGACTTTGTTAGCTACAAAGTACGGAGGCACAGCATACAAAAGAATCCACACAACTTACCTGCAAGATGTTTCAAAGGGAAGCCAGCAAATGAGAGGGCGGCGCAGGAAGCGTTAATTGCACATGGCAAAAGCTAAGCACAGTCAAGGAGACAAGGACCAGCTTCAAATGAAACCAGGAAGGTGCTGACATTTTTCTTAGTTTAAAGATCCACGAATGCACATATATTTTGACAGCAAACCACATTTTTAATTTCAAAGTAAGGACATAGATACCAGACAAAGAATCAACTCCCTCTAGTTGTTGACGTACGCAAATAGTATTCACAACAAGTTGGAATTTCAATCTAAAACATCAACCTAACAAAGTCTCCTAATGTAAATGAAAGCAAGAAAATGCACAGTAAACACGCTACATCACGTGGAAAGATACAGAGCCATCATCACCCACAACCTGCAAAAGCATGATTAGCCATAGGTCAGTGACATTTAGTGCCATGAGCATAAGCAATGCTAGTCAACAGAAGGCAGACTGCTGTGGTGCACTACAAAAAGGTTGACAACAGAGTGGCTACAAGGACCATGTTTACACCATCATAGGCCCAACATATTGTGTTTATGCTGAAACCTCGATGGAAGTGGACATCCTAGTACTAATTTGTGCCTTTCTGAAGACCGGACTATAAGTGCATTCGATAGTTCACAGAAGCAAATCAGTCTGCACCTACACTCCAGAAGCTAGTTAAGGTTTTAATGAGGGAACTCAGAGACGTACCATACTTTGTTTATAGCATCTGTAGCCTGATTAATATTCAATTGCCTCAGCATTCGAAAACATGAAGTGGCCCAAATTTTTCAACAGCAACACAGAAATGCTACATGATACGGGGCACTAAATTGCATATCGAACAAAACCAACATAATAATAAAAGCAATTTGGAGTAGCACGAAAGCCGGGCAAACATCACCTGAAGCACAACAGAGGTGGTGGTGTTTGGATGAACGGTGAGCAAGCAGATGCTCTGCAGCGTCCTCTTGAGTGTCATCTCATACTCCTTCTCTTGCCTTCCTGCAAACAACTTGCCATCTCAGTGACACGGTGGCTACTTGATCGGTCGGCAATGGCCCACACAGCAGGGCAAGGCGCGCGACAGCAGCATGTGAAGTGAACTCGAGGGGGAGGGGGAGGGGAAGAGGAAGGGGAAGGGCGGAGCGGGTACCGATTTGGCCGGTCTTGGGCTTCCACACAACCTCTATGGAGGCCCTCTCGGGGTTCTCCCCCTTCCTGGTCCCCGGCTTGGGCCCGTACACGGCGGCGAGCACGACGGTGCCCCCCTGCGCCCAGCGCGCGGAGCCGTGGGCGCGGTTGAGCGGGTTGCCCGTGCAGCTGAACGTCCGGAGCTGGTTCGGGTTCCGCCCGTCCGCTCGGCTGGTTCCTTCCATCCTCTCCTCCCCTACTCTCCGGTGGGCAACGGCGGCGGCGGCGGCGGCGGCGGCGGCGGCGGCGGCGGCGCGCAGGGAGAAATCAGAGCGCGAGAACCCTAACCCCCTCCCTCCCTCCTCCCCTGTCAACGACTTAAGAAATTTTGTCGAAGCCGCCAAGGCCTCTGTCCAGCACATGCTCTAATCCTAGCCGTTACCCCTCCATCGGACGGCTGGTATCGCCAGAGGCCTCCCCCACCCCACGTCTATTCTGAGACGAGACGAGACGCCCCTCTTCACAAGGCCCCGCCCCGCGCCGCAAACCGCATCGACCCCGCCGCCGCCGCCGCCGCAGATGGCGAAGAAGCACAGGGACCCAGCCTCCGAGGCAGCGGCCGCCGACGCCTCCCCGGCCGCAGCCATCCGCTCCCTCTTCTCCGCGGACAACCCGTTCCGCCGGAGGCCACCTACGGAGGAGCCCCCCGCCCCTCCTCCGCCCGCGACGGCCCCCCGCAAGCGCAAGCGGGACGAGGTAGAGGTCGAGGCCGGCCGCGGGCGGCGGGGTGGCGCGGGAAAGGAGAAGCAGCCCGGCGTTGGGGAGAAGAGGAAGGCCCCCGACGCTGCGGCGCCGGGGGCGGGGGAGGACGACGAGGAGGCGTTCGACGACGAGGTCAAGCTGCTCAGGACGGTGTTCGTCGGGAACCTGCCGCTGCGGACCAAGCGCAAGGTGCTCACCAAGGAGTTCGCCGCCTTCGGAGAGATCGAGTCCGTCAGGATCCGCTCCGTGCCACTGGTCGACGTCAGTACAACGCCATTGCCAGTCGCCTTTATTCTTATTTGCTTGGTTTGAGGTGGAAAGGTTTTCAATGCTTGTGGATTGTGCTTCTTGCAGACCAAGCTTACAAGGAAAGGGGCCGTCTTACAGGGGAAGGTCAATGAATTGGTCGACAAGTGAGTGCTCATTCCCCTGTGAACCAAATGCTGCTTGTTTCGAATGATTTCGCATGGCTGTGATTAAAAGCGCACAACATTTAACAGCTCGTTAGAATATGCAAAAAAAAAAATACTGCACGATGCAAATGTTTTGTCTTTCATAAACATGTCTGCTTATGTTCTTTGCAGTGTGCATGCCTACATTGTCTTCAAAGATGAGCAGTCTGCACGAGCGGCTTTGTCTCATAATATGGCACAGGTAAGGTTGGCTGTTATAGAGCCGGTGAAAACATGAAATTAGTTCATAACTGATAGTTTAAAAAAGTTTCGTGCTCTGATTGATGAGTCTTTTTTTTTTCTTTCTAAATGTTTTAAACCTCTTAGTTCGGTGGCAATCACATCCGTGTTGATATGGCATGCCCCCCTCGTAAAAAGCTTCGAGGAGAAGGTCCTCTTTATGACAGAAAGAGGACTGTGTTTGTTGGGAACCTTCCATTTGATGTAAAGGTAAGCAATGTCTTCAATCTTGTACCTCTCCAGCTCCTTAAAAAATAGAAAGACAATGCATCATTCCAGCTGTGTTCTGTTGTTTCAGCGGATCATTAACCAATATTTACTTTCTGACATGTTAGGATGAAGAACTCTATCAGCTTTTCTGCGGTTCAAGCGGATCAGAAGGTGATGTTGAGGCTATACGTGTTATCAGAGATCCAAGCTCAAGCCTAGGGAAGGGTATCGCATATGTTTTATTCAAAACAAGGGTAAACTTCTTACCATTCCTATTTTGCTTCAGTACTGTGGCACCATTCCATCAGCCAACTAGCCATGATTATTGTATTTCTTGTATGCTATGCAAGCATGCAAATCACTTATGGAAGGCTGTAGCATTAGTTATGTCACCCCCCTGATGATTGCTTCTTGAAATTAAATGCAAGTGGTATTTGCAAAGAAGAAAGTACAATATGAAGACGTTCTTTCTGAACTATTAGCGCAAAAATCTCAATTGTAAGCATGGATCTTAAATATTGAGACCATTGTTTTGACACAATTCCCGGCTTCTTAGAAACTAGTTTTTCTTGTATCATCCATGCTGCAGCTTACAACAATGGCAATGGCTTTTCTGCACTTAAAAGGGAAATGTCTTCCCATACTGTAGCTACTAGAAACATGACTTCTTTTTTGTTCGCATGATCAGTGTGCATTCTCTCTATCTATCTATCCATCTATCTATCTCTCTGCATATAACCTCATAAGAAGTATATTTCTGGTGACCCTTTTGTGGTGGATTATCTGCAAAAATATTGTTATGTGGAAACAACCTTTGACCTTCTGATATATGCTGCGCAGGAAGCTGCTAATGTTACTGTAAGGAAAAAGGATCTGAAGATTAGAGATCGCTCTCTGAGGCTGACCCATGCAAAACCGGTGGACACGACACCAAAGAAGACAATGGAAGCCCAGAAAAAGAAGCGTGTGCCAAAACACAAGGAGATTTCAACACCTGGCAGCAAATCTAACGAAGGCGGTGACAAAGCGAAACGCAAGGCATCAGCTTTGTCCTATCAAGGACTGAGATCAAGCAAGTCCGGTGCTGTGAAGAAGGTGAAAGTGAACCAGCGCCCCAGCAACCCAGTGAAGCAGAGCAAAACTAATGAAGCTGGAGGCAGTGCTCGCAAAGGGAAGCGACCTGCTGTGGCTGCAAGAAAGGTGAAGGAACTAGCCAAGAAACGCAAGTTGGACGCTTCAACTCCTGAGAATACGCACAGGAGCAAAAAAGCAAGGAAGTAAGTTATGCATTGAGTTGATTCCAACTGTAACAGAGCCTCACTCATCAAATTTTGTCAGACTGGGTTCGCAGTCCATGATTGTGCTGTCGAGGAAATGTGCACAACCTCATGTGAGTTTAGGTGAAGACGATAGTGATCTTGCAATTGTAAGCCTGGTATGGGTTCAATGTTGGCCCAAATGACGAAACCTTGTAACCTTGTGGCATTGGTGTCGATTAATCTCATGATATTTTCGGTATAACTTATTCAATGCAGTACCAGGCTATCTTGCGTTGCGCAGATATTGGTGTTAAGTAATTCCGCATAAATTGTGGTGACTGTATTTCGTCAATGAATTGGACATTCATGATATGTGTCATACCGCGTCTCAAACGGAAATTCATGATCCTTCAGATTTTATTGCTGGCACTGGCAGAAATCCAAATGGTCATTCCTGGATGGAGCAAGGAGTGTAGCATGATGCCAGTAGGGGTGAACATCAGAAGATTTGAGCACTCACAAAACTAAACACAGTAGTACAAACATATGATAATACCACTAGAACACTGATGAAACTATTTATAGTAGCCAGATAGATAGATAGATTAGCAGCCCGGCGCGGCGTGGCGTGGCGACCTCAGATGGCGGCGGTGTCAGCAGATGCAGCAGTGAGCACGTGCATCCTCCGGAACACGTCCCCGGCGGCGTCCGTGCTGTTGGCGTCGACGGCCACCGCGCCGACGAGCGCCCGAAGCGCGCCGCAGACGACGGGCGCCGCGGACGCGCTGGTCCGGCCGGCGACGCGCACGACGCCCGGGATCCCGAGGCGCGCCCCCGCGGCGGCGCACGCGGGCCCGGAGGCTGCCCCCGCGGCGCGGCGCGACACGGCGGAGGCCGCGGCGTCGGCGTCGGCG
Source organism: Cenchrus americanus (assembly GCA_947561735.1). Taxonomy (NCBI): domain Eukaryota; kingdom Viridiplantae; phylum Streptophyta; class Magnoliopsida; order Poales; family Poaceae; genus Cenchrus; species Cenchrus americanus. The sequence continues at coordinate 336,997 of OX387240.1, read as the reverse complement.
GCGAGGGCGCCGAGCGCCGCGGCGGACTGGGCGGCGGCGAGGCCCAGGACGGCGAGCGCGCGGCCGTTCTCGCGGGAGTAGGAGGCGTGCGTCATGGCGCGGCGGAGGAGGTCCGGCGCGCGGAAGGCGTAGCCGACCCGCGCCTGGAGGTTGGCCAGCGCGGCGTCGAACGAGGAGGAGGAGGAGGAGGAGGGCAGCGGCGCGGGAGGCGACGAGGCCGCGGCCCGTGGGAGAGAGGGGGAGGCGACGAGGAGGAGGAGGAGGAGGAGGAGGCACGGGAGGATCGGCGACGGTGGAGGAGTCGCCATTGCTGCTGCGTTCGTTCTCTTTCTGTCTCTCGGTGAGGTGGGGAAAGTTGGCGGCGGCCGCGGAGGACGTGGTGGTGGTGTGGTGTGGTGGCGGCGGCCAGAATCTGAACGACCCCCTAAAAAAAAAGAACGACCCGTGCCGACCTCGAGTCAACAACTGCTTTGGGCCGACGGCCCAGACTGGGCGGGCCTAGGGGTAGTCAGTACGAATGTCATTGTCTTCACGCTGCTGATCCTGATCTTTTCTCTCTCTTTTTTTTTGGAAGATATATATAGTAGTATATGCTGTGTATCTATATCTAACCAAGAGGGATGTGCTAAGTTTCTCGTGTGAGTGACTCTGAGAGATTGATTCAGCACATTCTCGAGACCGATAAGTTGGACACTAAATATATCGGTGGACACGGCCGCATGGGTGCTGAGAGATTGATGGGTGGTGGTGGGTGTCTCTGTGCGTTCATAGCATCTGGACTGACTGACACTCCCGGGCGGCGGAGAGATCGAACCGAGGGGGAGAGAGATACGTAGGTTAGGCCTCGCGCCATTTTACGCAAACGCCCCCCCTCCCTCGCAGTCGCTAATAAACAACCATTTAAAAACTGCGGGCGCCCAAGCAATTTCGCTCCCCTATCGTCTCGTCTCGTCGCGTCGCGTCGCGTCGCGTCGCCCCCGCCCCCCAATTCCAATTCCCCTTTCCTCCTCTCTCTCGCCTCCTCCTCCTCCTCCCCCCTGCAATTTGCGAGTAGCGGCGGCGGCGGCGGCGGCGGCGGCGGCGGCGGCCCCCCCTGGGAACAGGGAAATCCCCGGAGCACCCAACCTTCCCGCTCCCCAATCGCGCGCGATCCCCACCCCGCCCTCCACAGCTAGGTCCTAACCCTAGCCGCCGTCCCGCGCCCCCACCCCCACCACCACCCCCCACATGCCGGCCTGACCCGCACGGATCGCGCTGCGGGAGATGCAGGGCGGTGCCGCAGCCACGGTCACCACGGCGGTCGCTCCGGCGGCCCCCGCGGCGGCGTCCGCGCACGCCGCCGTCGGCGGCGGCGGCGGCGGCGGGCCCGCCAACGCGCCGCCGCCGCCCTTCCTCATGAAGACGTACGAGATGGTGGACGACCCGGCCACGGACGACGTCGTGTCCTGGGGCCCCGGCAACAACAGCTTCGTCGTCTGGAACACGCCCGAGTTCGCCAGGGACCTCCTCCCCAAGTACTTCAAGCACAGCAACTTCTCCTCCTTCGTCAGGCAGCTCAACACCTACGTGAGTGCTGGCCACACTTGCTCACCTCTGCGTCTCTCGCTCGTCTCCATCCCTCCCTCCGCCCAGGATGCTCACTGTCTGTTTGTCGTTTGATTGGAATCTGGAAGTCAGAGTACTACCTTCCTAAAATCGAATTTCATCAGCTCTGAATAATTTGACGTAGCCAAATATACAGTACAGAACGAGCGCAATAGAGAACATAGCAGAGCCTGCTTTGATTAAGCTTCTGCCAAGCTACAACCTTCAACTACCATTTTTTTTTTGGCTCTAGGGAGGATCTTCTTTACACACTTGAATCGCGTGATTAGCACGATGCCATTTGCTCGGCAGGCTCTTGAAGTTCGTCATGTGTCAAATTCATCACCATCCCATAGAAAGTCGTCAAAGATCTGTTAGGTTTAGCCAGCGGCATCAAACTTGTAGGCCTGGAAGCGCCTTAAAAATATTTTCCGTCATGGATGCTTCCGTTTCGTTGCTATTTTACCTACCAGATAAGAGTTGCCCTTTAGTATGAGCACGTGGAGCTGACTAGATCTGTATGTCCCATTTCCATTCCATACCCAACATGTTACTTCTTGGTCACCAGTACAATTCATAAATTTGTTCTTTATATGATCCACAACACTAGAGCCGTATATTAATGTTTGGGTGCATTGTACATGGAGTATGTCCTTTACGTACTCATTTTTGACATTCTGTTATCTTCCAAAGTTACAACATCATCAGGCAACGGGGCAAGAACCCTGCCTCCACTGGGATGTCAGCCCTGTTCGACCTTGATCCTCTAACGGGCACGGTCTCCTGGGGTTGCTGAATGCACCTTCAGCCCTCATCCCTGTGAGGCTGTGACTATGGCTTACAATATTGTTCCTAGATGTCCATTTTACTTCAGAACCAATTGAAGCCTGTGCAGTTTAGGGATGCCAATGTTTAGAAATCTAAGAACAGCTGTCTGTTTATGTTGCATGCTTACATGCTGCTTCCGGTTTGTTATTTAACTATAGAACAAGCAGAATATATCTAATCTCTTACTAAGTAGATAATAAAACTCCACTGAAAACAAATATGTGAGTTAATATAAACCATAAACTGTGCTTTGTAAGCTAAGAATATTTCTTGCTCCATTCAGGTGCATGGTGTACTGTTGTATAGTCTCGGCTTTCTACTAAATGAATAAGCCATGCTGCCATGGAACCACATTTTTGAAGGAGTTTACATTTAGATTGTAAATTCCTGAAGCATTTAATCATAGCTGAATACAATATTACTGACCCAATATGTTACTATGAGATATTTTGCAATAACAAGCTGTCTATACTTCACAACCATTCTGAGTTGTTAAAAATTCGAAAAATATGCTCTATGAGAACGAGAACATATGCCGATTTGTTCTTTCTGTTTGTTCTGTACTTTAGCTTATTTTTTTTCCAAGCTAAGTAATCGTTAAACTACGCGCTGCACCAGGATTAGTTGAGCGAAGCGTTATTTGTTTTATGTTGACCGTATTTATAAGATTTCTTGTAGTTTAATTACTTGCGCCATATTACCAGTCAATGGTAAGCATTTCACAACCACCAATCCTAATGATCTCTTTGGTGCCTTTCGATCAGGGGTTTAGAAAGGTTGATCCAGACAGATGGGAGTTTGCAAACGAGGGTTTTCTAAGAGGACAAAAACAGCTACTGAAGACTATCAACAGAAGGAAACCATCATTGCAGGGGAACAGCCAACCACAGCAACCCCAGTTGCAGAATGCTCCTTTGCCAGCCTGTGTAGAGGTTGGTAAATTTGGGTTGGAGGAAGAGATAGAACGTCTGAAAAGGGATAAAAATGTTCTTATGCAAGAGCTTGTCAGGCTGAGACAGCAACAGCAGACAACTGACCATCAGCTGCAGACTCTGGGGAAGCGTCTTCAAGGGATGGAGTCACGGCAGCAACAGATGATGTCTTTCCTGGCCAAAGCAATGCAAAGTCCTGGTTTCCTGGCACAGTTTGTACAGCAAAACGAGAACAGCAGGAGGAGGATAGTAGCCGTGAACAAGAAGAGGAGGCTACCCAAGCAAGATGGCGGCCTAGACTCCGAAAGTGCTTCTGCCTCACTGGACGGTCAAATCATCAAGTATCAGCCTATGATCAATGAAGCTGCCAAAGCAATGCTGAGGAAGATCCTAAAGCTAGATGCTTCACATAGATTAGAATCTGTAGGAAATTCGGATAATTTTCTACTGGAGAATTATATGCCAGGGCCTCAAGATTTTGACAGCTCTTCATCAACAAGGAATTCTGGGGTCACTCTTGCAGAGGTTCCAGCTACCTCAGGTTTGCCGTATGTGGCTGCAAGCTCTGGGCTTTCAGCTATCTGTTCGTCTGCAGTGGCTCCTGAAATCCAGTGCCCCGTGTTGTTAGACAGCAACTCATCCAACCAAGTTCCCAACATGAGTGTGGTGCCTCCTGTTTCAAAGCCTATAGCACCAGCTCCAAGTGATATCACCATTCCGGAATTCCCAGATCTGGCGGACATAGTACCTGAAGACACTGATATTCCTGTAGGACCCTTTGGGATGCCTGGCCCTGAATTCCCCTTGACCGAAGAGGGTGATGATAGTGTCCCCATTGAGACTGATGATATTTTGTACAACGATGAGACTCAGAAACTGCCAGCCATCGTAGATTCCTTCTGGGAGCAGTTCCTGGTTGGCAGCCCTCTCTCTGTTGATAACGATGAAGTTGATTCAGGTGTCCTAGATACAAGGGAGACACCACAGGAGAACGGATGGAACAAATTGGAGCACATGACTAACCTTACAGAACAGATGGGCCTTCTATCACCAAATCACAGGGTGTAAGATGTATTGTCCTAAGGTAGGCTGGGATTCTGGTAATAAGCTTGGACAGCGTCGCCTACCCTTTTGTTAATGTTTAAGATTGTCCCTTTTTTTTTCTGAAAATGATATGCTGATATATCAACCACTCAACCTATATGCGGGGGGATTCAATGTTCCACCCATGAATGATCTTGGAATTCACCTGCTTGTATCTAGGTTTGGCAGGCTTGAGAACAGAACAATGGTAACTTGTCAAATCTTCATGATTACTTGTGATGTAGTTGCTGATAGTGTTTATTTTTTGTTGCTCTGCTACCTGGTTGCAACTAACGTTGGGCAGGGGCAACTGACACCGTATTGTACTTTTATCCAGAGGCTAGTGCAGACTTGTGATAAAGTTGGGCTGCTTCCAGCCAAATTAGCTGAAAAGTCTATTTTCGGAGCTTCATTAAACTGATTTGACTTTAGGTTTTGTTTGAGAACTGAAATATTGCTTTCCTCCTTTGGTTTCTTGTCAGACAATAAGACCTTGAAAACTCAGTAACTGATATTACAAGTATTCCTCTCCTCTTTCCTCAGTAAGTAATGAGTATGCTAGATGATCTGAGAAGACCCTGGCAACTCTTAAGAATACTAGTATGTCTTATTTCATCCCCTTTTGCATATTCTCTCTGGTAGTTGCTTTTATGAAAAGTAGAAACAGTACACGCATCTCCTAACAGTAGAAATTATGGTGAGGCAAGTTTAAGGCTGCTACCACTAGCAGTAGTAGGTTGTGCATCGCCAATGTTGGCAGGAGTTTTAGGCAGCTAGTGTACTGCGTGAGATCTCAGAAGCAGTTTTATCAGATGCTGCCATGCTTGGCTCTGTTAGTCACGGGGGCGATGCAGATTGCAGGCAGGAGTCACATACATGCCTGTTTCGTTCACTGCTATGTCTCGGTGACAGTTTAATAAAAGAACCCTCTGGGTTCTCTTGGACAGTTTTGCATACAATTTCATGAGCAGCAGTACAGTTTGAGGGTTTGGACTGGTTGCAGGCTTAGCACAAGCATGCCCTGCACATGTCACGTTCGGATGTTAATTAAGAGGGTTAAATATAAATTAATCATATAGATGGAGATTAATTTGTTGATGGTCGATCGAGTTCATGCATAATCTAGTCCATCAGGTTACCGCGATGCCTTGACGAACAAATATAATCAAGAAGGTGATGCTGATGCTGGTATATATCTGTCTGTCTGGGTAGCAGGTGAACAACTAACAGAGGGCGGCATTCTGTCTTTTTGATTGTCATTGCCACCCATTGATCAAGGCCTGCTGCTACCTAGCTAATTACATTCAATTCAGGTGATTATTAATAATTATTATTACTTCAGCCGTAGCAGCATATGCTGACCTGCTAATTGAAAAGAAACGACAGATTTAACAGGGAAGGAACAATCATGCTTGGCGCCTGAGTCAACACGAACTTGCATTGATAACAAAGTGACACGCAGACGCGGACCGTCCAAGCACAAAACTAGGGCAGATTGCACTCTGGGATTTCAACCGAAAAAAATAGGCTACAATCAAAATTATTTGAGTTTTCATCTGTCAAGACCGACCTAAAAACTTTAGTCTGATATACTACTACAACAGTATAGTACTCTCCCCCTCCTTTCGACTCCAGGCGTTGTCATGTCGACAAAGCATATAGGTATTCCAGATATATGTAAGGCTTTAAACGTGAGACTGTAATTTACACTCCCCTGTCTCTTGGTAACCCAGCTGCAGCCGTCGGTGGAAACTGCAATATCCATAATTGCCCAAGTCAGCATCCTTCTACTCACAATACAACATGCATCACTTACTCAAGGCTGTAAACATTATCAGATTATACTAGGTCCTTGGGGAACACTGACACTAATATATAGGTGATCACCGATCTTGATTGCTCATGCATAAAGCTTCATTCAAGACGAAAAATACTCCATGTCATGCCAAACACCACAAGAACCGGTGGAAAGAGAGAAAGATACCTTCTGCTGAAGCCTCATTACTGTAGAAACCAGTAGCTGGTCACCAACTATTTGCCTCATCCGTATCACCAAGTCACTCCTGCTTATCTTTTTCCTCTGTTTCGAAATTATACAAGGCACACCACGGTTAGTATGGCACTACACATATTTTGTCCTCCAAAGGGGGGGGGGTTAAATTTACAACCTTAAATTCTTCATAGTATCTGATGACCAAATCCATGTCGGGACGAGGCACTTTTGTGGAAATGGCAGCAAAAAGCATTGAAAAGGGCATCCATGGTGACGAGGGCTGAGCCCTTGGAGCATGACCCAACTTCTTAGGTGCTTCTTGTTCAACAGGTGAAGGCGCCATGGCTGGCAACCTAGGTCCCCCCTGATCCAAGCAAACATGGAAGAAAATGACAAAGCTGGAGATTACAAGGCAATTTCCAAATTAAAACTACATTTCAGGAAAGCTCGGCACTTAGATGGCCACCTATTCAACATATACCAGATTTGTGGAGAACATAATTGATGCCATCAGTTCCCAATTTCAGTAAACACGGTAATACAGGAGAGTTGGGCCAAAAGTGCAGCAATCATTCCAACAGTTATCATTTACAAACAAAAACTATGATTAAAACACAGAATAATGCACATGTTTTTTTTGTGAAATACTACATTTTAGTTTATAACACATTCCCCTTTTTGAAGGATTAGATGAGCGACATACATTCCATTTCCTACTCAGAAAATGTGACCTTCGGTGTTTCTAAATTTATTACTTGAAACAAGACTTTAGCGAATTATGGCATTCATTTTCTTTTATCTAGAGCACTAGGAAATAAAGAGTTTAACAAGTAGATATGTTTACTACATTGGTAGAAGACTTAGCTGCAAACTTAATAAATGTCAACCTATTTAGATCTGGGTCACTATTTGGCAATAAAATAGCAAATATGTGATAGGATCACATCCTTTTACACTAAATCATGTTATACATCAATGCATTCAGGTATCCGCTACGAAATGGGTAGCATGCACCACAAACATATATTAGGCACACTTGTGTCAGTACATATACAGGAAGATACAGCTACAAACAATATCACACAAGCTGAATCTGAAGACGCATACCTTTGTTAGATTGTCTGGAGAACCAGAACTTGTGATCTCAGATATGTTGGACACGCTATCCTTTGATACTAAGTGTTCTGCAGTTACCAAACAAATTGTGTTGGAAAACTAATAATACAGAAGGAAAATGGTAGAGAGAGAGAGAAACAAAAGATCCACATAGTAGTACCATTGATCATGGGAGGTACTTTCACAATAGCAGCATATTCAGCATATATCTGTTTATGCACATTAGAATCCCATATGATATAATGCTTAGGATTTTGAAGATCATCCACACCACTATCAAAACTTTCATTGCTTGGCTGGAATTGCTTTGATCCAGGCAAAACAACCTCAATGTTACCCATTATTACACGGCACAGCAACAGTCTGATGACGCCATCTTCATGAAAATCTGAATAGCGGGCACTGTAAACAAACTTCAAGTAAGGCTACAGGAAGCATTATTTACTCAAAGTAAGAGAATTTATCGAAGGTATTCTAAATTAGTGGTTGCAATGAAGAAATATATGGAATGGAGAACTGAAGATGCAAAGACAACAAAAGAGGTGAGTGTGGCATATAGACTAAGACGCTAAGAGAACATACTAAATCCTGAACAGAAAAAAAATTACCATGAATTTGAGCAGTTTGCTGGAGCAAGACAAGTTCCAACACCATGCATGTGGCCATGCTGTGGTTTAGCAATTTCCAGAGCACCTCGCGTCATCATCTCCTCCATAGTACCTCTCGAGCAAGGAAGCCAAGCATAACGCACATTTGCGTTCCCACGATGACTTTTGGCCACTTCTACCTTCTCCTGGAAAAGACCAGAACGAACTTGTCCGTGCTGATCTAGCAGTGGTGTTCTATAGATACCGATAATATCTTTTTCTTTAAAAGGGTGGCCTAATCCTTGAAGTAACAAATTCCGCACAGCTGAATCAGCATGCGGACCATTGTTTTGCTTTCCTGTAGCAGCTTGTATGATTCCACTAGAATGTTCATTCAAATGGACTGAAGGACCTGATTTGTTTTCACCAATAGCCTCATCTAGTTTATTATGTGCTTCCAGGTTGTCCTCTGCAATATAATTGATCCTCTTACCATGAGATACTACTTCACCAATAGATACTGAACTTGAGCTTTCAGCTACACTTGTAGACATCCCAGCACGCTCAGCAGCTTCACCTTTCTCGTGCTGAGATGGTTTAGACGTGTACAATCCAGCAGATAGATCTGGAAAGAAGCCTTCGCCAAGATCATCAACCCATGCTAGTGGTTTGTTTATGGTCATCTCATAATCTACGCAAACCATATGAATGAAGTCCAACAGAATGTGCTTCTTCTGGAACACAGCAGTAGTAATTGGCCTCTTCAATTGGAATTCCTGTTGTGCTAGCTTGACAACATCCTCTGGAAAATCACTCCAGTCACCATGTTGGTAGAAAAGCACACGCACGGGCAGCCCACTTCTCTTAAAGTTCCAATATAACTCCAATATACCTCCACTCCCACAGGAAGTCACTTTAGGCTTCTTAAATTGAGCTCTGTCATCAGATCTCACTGGGTGTTTCCTTGGATCATGCTGAGACAACACCATCACATCATTGCCCTCAGCGTGCTCCTGAGCAGTTTCATGCTTTCGCTTGCGATCAGTAGCTTTGAACACATGTTCACCCAATGCCGGCACGTCCCTCTGTTCCATTTCTTTTACACTGACTCAACCCCAACCAGGTAATTTTCTTTACAGATGTATACACTACTCAGTAAAACTAGTTAGTAGTTTTGTAACTATTGACACCTAGACTCTGTTAGCATAGAATCATCTCCAAAACGAGGCACGCTATCCAAAACGGTAAGTGAAACAGACCTGGGACCAAAATGGAAAAAAGAGAGAGAGAAAGGAATAAAAATGAATGAAATAAATAGACAGATGTAGAGCACAAGTGGAGGACAAAAAAAGAAACTACTGTGGCAAACATATTCATTCACGATAGCAGGGCATAAAATGCGTGAGTTAACGTTCAAAATTTCCCTGTTGGCACATTGGTACTATTTTGTTTCTTCCCAAGTTAAAGGCCCTTTCCCAATGCCCATGTAATATAGAATTTGAAGTTGTCGATGCTTGATTCAATCCAGGGGGGTTTTCTTGGTTGCAAACTGAACACAACGGTTGCAGATTGAACACAAACATACTCTGCCAGAGCGACTCTTTACCCCTCGCAGAGTAGAATTGTGTTGAAACCATCTCTGATCTGTGGACACTGCTGCTCCAGCCTGCAGGTATGGTTGGTGGGTGGTGCAGCCACAGCGAGGGCAGCAGCAGATAACAACAGAGAGAAACCGTTGGCTCTGCAGCAGCAAGCATTATCGGCATGTCCGTGGTTAGAACAGCCGGCTTATCTTTGGCTCTCCTCTGATCTCTGAGGCCGCTGCCTAGTGCAAAGAGATGGCAGCCGCAGCACAGCAGCACCCCCAGGAGGAGCAAGTTCCACGGGGGTAAGGGCCCGTTTGGTACAGCTTCATGAGCAGCTTCACGAGTAGCTTTACAAATTCAATAGCCAAACAGCCAACTCTCTGCCCAACTCTCTGGTCAGCTTCTCTGAAAACCCACTCTCACAGAGTTAAGCACATGGTGAAGCTGCAAAAACATGGCTCTCTCCCCCGCTCATGAAGTTGATCATGGAGTAGTTTTCTAAAAAAACAGCTCTACAGTTGAAGCTGAGATGTGCCAAACAGGCTCTAAATTTCGCACCTTGTCGCGTCCCCGCAAAGAACCTCAAGTATATAATAGACACGTGATGACCACCCCTGACGCGCAAAGCTTGTTATGCAGATTACTAGGCAAAAAAAACTGCAGCATTACAAAAGAAACAGACCCCGCGACGCTTGTCCAGCATTTGCACGGGCATTGATTTCCTATTGTGTGTCACGCTGAATGAACCAAGAGGAATTGATGTGTGATGAATCAATTGATCACCCTAGGTACCCTAGGAGACAGCAGGCGCGTACGGCAGGAAGGTATCAGCAGCAGCAGCAGCAGCAGCAGCACAAACTGTAGCAAGCTACGCTAACAGCGCGAGTGAAGACGAAATGAAACATCATCCTCTAATTCTGCGAGTAGTAAAACTAACTATTGAGTGCTAAAACAGATCGGAGGACACAGAGGCCCGTAAGTTGAAGGGGGGTCGGAAAGCAAGCAAGAGATTCGGAAGTGGGAGCGGGAGTGTGTAGTACCAGTGGTAGTAGTTCATGGCCCTCCCCCCCCCCCCCCCCGCGCGGCGGCAGATTGCAACGGTAAGTAGTAGATCGGGAGAAGCAAGCCAAGGCGAGCAGAAGCAGAGCAGATATCTGATACTGCTAGATAAGACGAAGCCCGGGCTTTTTAATCGATCGACGAATCAAGGGGCGGGGAGGGCGGCCGCACGCACGCACGCACGCTGCTGCAGATGCCGCGGCGGCGTCGTCCCCCTCCTCCTCGCCCGCGGGCTTTCCTTCCTGTGGGTCGTCGGCTCCGGCTTTTCCCTTCCGGTGGGCGGGGGCGGGGCGGGGGCGGGTACATGTAGCCACCGCCGACAGGGGGGGCAACCAGATATCAGGCCGTCCGTCCCGACCTGTGGGCGGGATCGGACGGTGCGGGTTGACCCGGGGGGTGGCAGCAGCGGGGTGCGCGAGGCTTTCTTGGGCTTTCTTGGGGAGGGGGGCGTGGACTTCTTACTTGGCGCCCCGCAAGAAAGGTCTCCTCCTCCAATCGCTGCTGACGTGGTGGGTGGGTCTCCTTTATATTTTCTTTTACTACTCGCAAAATGCATCACGCACCTATATTCTCGCTATCGACGAGTACAAAAAATAGCACCAAATAAATAAGGCTCAAAGTAAATAAAAAAGAATACGGTACGACCAACCCTCATCATCATGTCCGCGTGATACTGCGAATTTTGCTTTCTTCTTCTTCTTCTTCTTCTTCTTCTTTTTTTTTTTGAGCACATGCAATTTTGTTTTCTCTCCACTCATGAGGTTTTCAGAAAAAAAAGAAGAGATAAGATGAGGAAAATGTGCTTCCGGTGCCTATCCACGGATCATCTAGTCTCTCAGTGCCGTGATCCTATAAAATGCACTACTTGTTTGCGTTCCGGACATAAGAGCAACCGTTGCAAACATTCCCCAGTTCCTCTGCTCCCTCTTGCTGCCTCCACGATGGCATCTCTTCCACGCGTGCGCTCTCCTTCATCCCCTGACGCTCCTCCACCAAGCCCCCAGAGTGCTTCCCGCCCTCGGCGTTCCATGGCTGAGGCCCACGCTGGCAACGGGGAGTTCGAGGACGCTAGGACTTTTGCCTACGTCTACCTCCGCGACGCCATGCATGCTCCTCACCTGATCATCCGCCGGGCCATGGAGCAAGCTTGCGGCGCCCCCGCGTTCCAGCTCGCCGCGTCGGCTCGGGGTGTTGGCATCATGAAGTTCAACTCGGCGGAAGAGAGGGATGCGATCGTCGCCATGAGTCCCGTCGCCCATGAGGGCAACCTGATCACCGTCGAGCGGCACGAGGAGGCGGACAACAGGTTCTACGCCTTCTACCGGGCGTATGCTGAGGTCGCTGTGGTGGACTATCCTCTGGAGCATTGGGATGAGGACTCGCGCGGAAGTCCCGCGCGCCGGGGCAACGTGTGCTGCCTGGACCCCATGTGCTTTGGTGGCGGCGACTACACATCCATGCGTGCTGTTCTGCGCCTGGATCACCATCGCGAGCTCCCCGAGCAACTGCTGGTTCGGAACCACAACGGGCCTGCATGCTTGGCCACCGTGTGCCTTGTGCGCACGTGGGTTGACGCTAGCCCGGAACCGGACTGGGGGGAGTATGACTTTGGTCATGGCCCGGAGCTGCACACGGCACCTCACTACCACCCCGTCGGCAACCCACCCACGCAGCTCCCGCCGGCGCCGGAGAACATGGTGACTGCAATCCTGGAGTGGGAGAACATTGTTCCTACTCCGCCACTTCGCCCGGTCCGCACTAGGCAGGCAACGCCGTATCCAGGCCGCCAGGCGAACGGACTTCCTCCAGTCCTGTACCTCCCCTGGTATGGCATCGGTGGAGTCCCGTTGCTGACACCAGCCGTGGATATGGTGGAGATGGCGACGGCCGCGGGCGCAGATGGCCCTGAAGAAGGAGCCGGGGGCGAGGCAGCTGGTGAAGGCGACGTCGTTTCGACGATGATGAACGCCACTGTGACGCTGGCGGACCTGACTCTCGGGATCCCTGTTGCTGGTGAGCGCTCCGTGGGCGAGCGCGAGATCCGCACGCAAAGGAGGAGGGCCAGGCGCAGGCGTGCTCGCGAGAGTGCCCGTGAGCTCAGGCGGAGCCTGCGGCTGCAAGAGAAAGAGACCGCTGAGTTCGAGAAGCCGGAGGACAGAGCTACTCGCGTGCAGCAGGCCAAGTTCGACTTCTCCGGTGCGTCCCGTCGCCTGCGTACCATTCTTTCCTGTTCCTACCTTTCATCTCCTGATTTCCCTTCTTCTGATAATACTGACTCGCTCATTGCCATTGCCGCAGCCTGCGGTGCAACTGATGAAGAGGTTGCGATGATCTCTGGAGAGGCAACTGCTGCAAACGTTGCCCCAACCCTTGGTGAGGCGGCGGCGCCGCCGTCCATTGCCTGATGAAGTTCACAACCTGCAACCTGTGTGCGAGCACCTTTGATCAACCGGTGGAGCCTTGTAGCTTCATTTTTGTCCGTGTTGGCAGTAGTGCTTGTAATCACCTCCACCCGCCTAGTACTAAGATGCTTCGTAGTGCTACCCTTGTTCTCACACCTATCTTAAGCGACTGCTGTTGCTGCGCCGACGATGTAAAACTAGCTGCTTGTATGCGTCGTCTTGCTCTTGGTGTAGAACCCCCTGATCCATGAATAGAAGCATCAGTATGTTCTCGTGGAATGTCAGAGGCTTGAATGATGTGACCAAATGCGGTGACGTTCTCTCTGAGCTACTCTCTCCAGTTCCAGACATCGTTCTTCTCCAAGAAACGAAACTAACTGACTTCTCTTCCTCTAAGCGCAACTCCTTTCTCCCACGCCGTCTTGATGCCTGCCACTTCATGCCGTCAACTGGGGCATCTGGTGGCATCTTGACTGCTTGGAACAGCTCCACCTTCAGCTCGAACACTTCTTCCTACACCGACCACACCCTGACCACTTCACTCGTCTCCACCGCCACTGATTGTAGGCTGAACATCACAAACATTTACGGTCCTCCCTCCCACCCCGATCGAATGCCCTTTCTCGACGAGCTTCGCTCCTTAAACCTCCCCTCTGATGTACCATGGATCCTCATTGGGGACTTCAATATGATCCGCTTCCCACATGAAAAGAACAACATTAATTTCCACTCTGATGAGGCCGACGCCTTCAATGACTTTATCAACGAGATGAGTCCGATTGAGCTCCCGCTTCTCGATAGAGCCTTCACTTGGTCGAATAAACGAGGCGCTCCTACCTTGGAAAGATTAGATCGTGCCTTCATCAATCTGGCTTGGGACTCCATTTTTCCCAACTCCAACCTCTCCTCGAGGACACGATGCACCTCCGATCATGTCCCTCTTCTTGTCCAGATTGCTACACATATTCCGAAATCCAAAATCTTCAGGTTTGACAACTACTGGACTCGTTGCCCCGGTTTCCGACAAACGGTCACTGAGGCTTGGTGTTGTCGGACGGGGAATAGTGACCCGTCTGCTGTCATCGCTGAGAAACTTAAGCTTACCAGGAGAGCTCTGAAACGCTGGCGACAAGAACATGCTTGCATCCCGCAACAAGAGATGGATTGTAAGATCATTATTGATCTGTTGGATTACATCGAGGAGCGCAGAATCTTATCTCCCCCGGAACTGAACCTACGTACCGTTATCACGACTGTGTTGTCGCGCGCTAGAAATGCAAAACTCCTAATTTGGAAACAGCGATCCAAAGTCCGAGCTGCCATTGAAGGCGATGAGAACACGAGCTACTTTCATGCTTGTGCGAATCAGAGACGCCGCAGAAACCAGATTCATGTGATCGAGAGTAATGGTATGGAACTTCTTGCCCATGATCACAAAGCTGCTGTGCTTCATAGCTTCTATCGCAATCTCCTTGGCACATCCGTGACCACATCCTGGGATTTCTCTCTCAACGACCTATACCCCGAGGGGGCCATCCCCCTTCAACATCTTGATGATGAGTTCACCGCCGACGAGATCAGCGGCGCCGTTCGCAGGATGCACTCCACGGCCAGCCCTGGCCCTGACGGCTTTGGGCCATATTTTTTTAAGTCATGCTGGGCGACCGTGTCCCCCCTCCTTTCAGACCTGTTCTCCGCTTTCCACGATCACCGCACCGATCTCACGAGAATCAACCGCTCCTTCCTGGTCCTCCTCCCTAAAAAGGAGCATGCCAGACGTCCACAGGATTTCAGGCCTATTGCTCTGCAGAACACCACGGTTAAATGTATCTCTAAAGTGTTGACCGCACGCCTCCAGCCCCACATTCCTTCCTTAGTTAGCACTGATCAGTCTGGCTTTGTTCTGGTCCGATGCCTGGCCGATAATTTTGTCTATGCTGCGGACCTCCTCCACTGCTGCTACAAGAGGAAATGCCCCACCGTTGTCCTCAAACTTGACTTCCACAAAGCCTTCGATTGCATTTCCTGGGACAGTCTCAGCACCATTCTTCAGTTCCGTGGCTTCCCTGAAACTTGGTGTGATTGGGTCCAGGACCTCCTTCGAACCGGCAAAACTGCAGTGCTCTTGAACGGAAACCCTGGGAAGTGGATCAACTGCCAGCGTGGTTTGCGGCAAGGGGATCCTCTCTCCCCATATCTCTTCATCATTGTGGCCGACGTCCTCGGCCGTCTTCTCCAACGACATCCTTCTGCTGCTGACATCTCACATCCCGTGGTGCCTACATCCCCCTGCGCTGTTCTCCAGTATGCCGATGATACTCTTATCTTCCTCCGCGCCAGCGCAACCGCAATTGCTGCCACGAAACACATTCTGCATCTCTTTGAATCAGCTACTGGTCTTGCCATCAACTACCATAAGACAACTTTCCTCCCAATCCACGTGCCCCCAACCGAAGCGGAGGCTCTAGCTACAGCTTTCGGTACAACAGTCTCCTCCTTCCCCCAAACGTACCTTGGCCTCCCCTTAAGCCCTCACAAGATCACCGTCTCGGATTGCCTCCCCCTAATCGCCTCCTGTGACAAACATCTATCAGGATGGAAAGCTTCCCTGTTGAACCGAGCTGGCCGTCTAACACTTTGCACTTCAGTTCTCAGTTCGGTGCCTCTCCACTACATGTCCGCTCTCTGCATTCCTAAAACGGTGATTAAAGCGATTGACAAACGTCGTCGTGCTTTCTTTTGGACCGGAGAAGACAAATGTCATGGTGCTAAATGTCTTGTGGCATGGGAATCCGTTCAAGCCCCCAAAAAACGAGGTGGTCTGGGGATCAAAGATCTCGAGCTCCAGAACAAGTGCCTCCTTATGAAATTTATCAATAAACTCTTCTCAGAGGAAAATCCTTCCTGGAAATCCTGGGTTCTAACCAATGCCCCTTTCGACTCCCTATCCTCGCAATCGTGCAGCTATCTTTGGAAAATTGTCAATAATGAACTGAACTCATTCCGATCAATCACTTATGTCAAGGTCCAAAATGGCGCTGCCACCTCATTCTGGTTCGATCGCTGGACGGGGGATGGCCCCCTGTTCTCCTCCCACACAGCTCTCTTCTCGCACACAACCAGGCCTAATGTCTCCGTTCAGTATGTCTTCCAGAGTGGTTTTGATTTGCACCTGAGGCCGCGCCTAACTACTGCTGCAAGCCAGCAGCTTTGCCATTTGCTCGAGTCTTTGCAGGAAATCACCCTAACGGACGGGCACGATGTTCGTCTCTTGAAGCTTACGGATCGCGCCTACACTACCAGAGACGTGTATGCTGCTCTCGACTGTGGTGGAGATGCGGACGACTACCATGGGCGGCTGATCTGGCAGACAAAGGTACCCAACAAGGTGAAGGTCTTTGCGTGGCTGTACTTCAAAGACCGTCTCAGCACACGTACCAACCTCTTCTCCAAACACATAGTCGACAGCTGCTTGTGCGAGCGATGCGGTGCTGAGGAGGAAGACAGGCAACATGTTTTCTTCGGGTGCAGCGACAGCAGACATATTTGGGTCTCCCTCAACCTCGAGCACATCTGCGATGCGTCAGATACGGAAGTATGGGAGCCCGAGCTGCCTTCTGATTTAGACGCCAAACTCTGGCCTTTTGTGCTCCTCACCATTCTCTGGAGGATCTGGGATGCCAGGAACGGGCACATTTTCAGTAGAGAGATTTTTAGCAGTCGTGCGGTCCTTTGCCATGTCAGGGATGATTTAGTTACTTGGAGAAAACGACTCCCCCCTCACTTTGTAAACAGCCTCATGGGCTGGCACTCGCGCGTTTGTACTTGTATATCGACTCTCGCTCAGCGCCACGGTTGACCGGAGGCGCTAGAACCCCTTTTGGAATACAAAGGTGGGGAATCTCTCCCCCCCGTTTAGTTTCAAAAAAAAAATTTTGTTTTCTTAACAAGGCTTCAGCAAAGGTTTGCTAGTTGGGCCGGAATAACGATGTCTGTCGGCCCAGCAGCACACATCGGTCGTCCTCTTGGTGGGCCCTTCCTCTCCGCCGCCGCTGCTGCTGAACGAACATCGGCCGGCCGACGACGATCCCCGGCTCGCGGCACCCCCCCCCCCCCCACCCACCCAAGTCGCCACGTACTTACGGCCACGTTTGCTCCGATTATTTGCTTGCTCATCACCAACATGTAGATAATCGATGCACCTCTCGTTCAATTCAGTAAATCACCACATGCTCACATATGCATCGCTCCGCATACCCATGTCATAGTCATATACTCGTACATATCCCCGTTCGGTTGGTTGGTAGCGGATGCTGATTCGTTGTGAGAGAGAAAAAAAAAGTATTACTGGCTACGGGAAGATAACTACTATTTTATTGTCGTCACATTCGATAAACCCAAAAGGTAAACGGAGAGAGCCATTCGATAAATCGAGAGCTCCTCGGTTACTTCTTGACCAGAGTAACATGACAGCGAAGATTACCTCTATATATGGTCGACTCATTGGAATCAGAATGAAGACAATCAGGCGCCAAATTAGGGTTACGGGTTTGATTTCGAGATTCGAGGTTGTTGAGGACGGCTCCGCGACTGACGGGACTAGAAGAATGCCCGGTGGTGTTAATTAAGTGTTAACGCGCGCGCAAATGGAGGCGGCGAGGTGTAAGCGGTGACGGAGTGCGCTATGGGGTTGGTGGAGGATATCCAATGGCCAGTGTCAAACTGTCAGTGGTGGGGTGAGGAAGACGATTAGAAAGGGTGGGAGTGGGCCATGGCGGGGGGCTAGCAAACAGCACACTGGCGAGATCGCCGCAGCTAGTAGTTGGGAGTGTGCGCTGGAAAGAAGATGAAGTTGGAGATGCTCACAGGAGAAAATGGTGATGGTGACGGACTCTTCGAATATGGAAGGAGGGGGAAGGGAGCGACATAGGTTGGGGTCCTCGTGGGTCCTCACCGGTTCCGAAGGGTGGCGGTGGCAGAGAAAATTGAGAGATGGGTAAGAGGCATGTGCATTTTCTGTAACACGTGAAGATCTGAGCGGATAAAGCAAGTCACCATGTACAGTTGGCTGGTGGCTGATGCTAATTTGTTTTGGGAGAAAAATACCGCTAGTTGGCTGATGGCAAGTGCCTCGTGCTGATTTATTCTGAGAGAAAAGTACCGCTGGCTGGCTTTTGGTTGATAAGCCAGACAAAACACCCTGAAGCTCTCATCGGATAGCTATCTGGAGATCCCCTCCAAGTAGTGAGATCCTTGGAAATGGATTACCTAGCAACCACTGCTCTTATTAATTGTTTGACAATATTGGTAACTCATCAATTTCTTTTCAAAACGATAAAATTTGATTAGCTCTATAGAGTGCAAGCAGCTAGCCAGCTTGAAGGTTGCATCCCTATCTAGTGAAAGGTGGATCAGATGGGACATATACCTCAATGCACGTGGATTTGTTCCACAACAACTTTTCACTATTTACTCATCACATCGAATCTATGGACACTATTTAGGAGGATCAAACGTGGATTAATGGCAAAATCCATCACATAACCTTTGGGTGAAATTACGAATTCATTGAGCCTAATTAAGTCACGATTAGACATCATGCTACAATAAATAATCTTTACTGATGAATTAATTAGATTTAATAGATGCACCTCACGATTTCCCGTTCATCCGTGTAGCTAGTTATATAATTAGATCATGTGTGTGTATATATATATATATAGTCTCGATATATAATCTTCCATTTGGAATTGCTACAGTAAATTTGTGTAGATTTCGCAAGGACCAAAATAAAGGCGAATCCGTCAAAAGGCTGCAAGCTTTGCTTGACCGCTCCTGCAAAACCCACAGAGAAAGAAACGCAGGCAATGCAGCAGCAGCAGCAGCAGACTGTAGCAGCAGAGAGAGGGAAACATGAGTGGACTGCATGAGAAGAGAGAGTTGGCGGCGTAGCATTGGTGTGATTGGCCGTAATATATGTACGCTCTCTTCGTTTGTCGCTTGATCCGTCACATCGGACCACTGACTGCTTTTCATCGTGGCTTGCTCTCATGCCAATACGCATGCATGCCATCCGAGTACCGTCCTTCAAATTTTTACCACGTCTCGCTTTAACATTGATATATGGTCTCTTAGTATCTGTCGAACATACAATAAACTTGATCAAAAGTTTTTTTTTAATTATTACACACTCTTATCTCTTAAATATATCATACTCCTATATCTATATGCATGGATACAGTAACATTCGGTTGAGAATAGAGAGAGAGTACTAGAACAAAGGACTTGAGGCACATCATAGTTGAATCCTTATTAATTGATTTTGCTTATATACCGTACCGGACAACAAGATGAGCTCATTATTAATTAGTACCGGTTTTAAGAAGAAGATGATCTTCTCACGCAAATCCAGAAAATCTACGAACCCCTACCCTACCCGTACATGGCGGCCCCTACGCCCGTGTGAGCTTGGGCCGGGCCTTGCAGCATGCTTTGGCGTAGGATAGGCGAGGAGATTTTTTTTCAACGCGCACATAAGTGCGCCACCTCCGGCCAACAAATCCGCCCAACCTGGGAATCGAACCGTGGCCGGCAGGGTGCGAGCCGAAGCCCCTGACCAACCGGTCTAGGCCTCGTTCGCAAGACATCAACAACCAACCTCGCATTGATTGACGAACACAATTTGCATGGTAAGACTATCTCGGATGGGAGAGGCTATGCTTTTTTAAAAGGAAAAGTTGAAAGGTCAATTGTGGATCTAGAATAGAATGGACATCATTGCAATTCCATATATATGCAACTTTTAAATAGAAATTAGTGGTTCTGCTATGATTGATCCTTGATGCAATAATTAACCAGTGCGTATTGACAACATAGTTAGAGGAGTATCTTCTATATATGAATGTTTTGGCATATAGATCTATTGGTTCAGAGCGAGCTCTCTGCAAAACATTATGGTAAAATATGCAATGGAAACAAAGCTTTACAGGGGCCGCATTTATTAAAAAAAATATGAATCCTAGTGCATATACAACCCTTAGACAGATAGAATCTCGAACTACGCATACAGACAAATGTACAGACAGCTGATACAACCCATAGACAGAGAGATTGTATGTAAGTTGTTTAACGCTTTGAATGGAGGTTAAGATCAACTACAAATGCACTTGTGTATACCATTGCGTGGTCATTTGATAGAAAACGTAGCAAACAAGGAAATAAAAGGAAAATGGTTACCCATAGACCGCGGCCGGGGCAGAGTAGCCCTCCTGCAGCTCGCAACAGCTAGGGCTCAAGACGGTGAGGCGCGGCCATGGGGGCTTACTCTTCCCCGTCGTGGTCCTCCTTCCCGGTCGGCTTCGGTGGCAGGGCTAACCCACGCTGCAGTCCTCCTTCTCGGTCGGCTTGGTGCGGCATGGCCATGGCGGTTTCATCTTCCCCGCAGATCTCGCGCGGCCGAGCATTCAGTTCATCTTTGATTTCACGATCTCAGCTTCAGTTCATATCTGATTTCACGATCTCTCTCTCTCTCTCCCTCCCTCTATCCTCTCGTTGACTTTGCAGTGGGCGGTGGAAGCACGGGATGCAGATGCATCTGGCGCCTCCGCCTGTGTCGCGACGCTCCTCCCCATCGGAGAGCTCCTCCAACGTCGGTGTGAAGAGCTCCGGTGGCGGCAGCCCTGCCTTCCGGATCCGGCGAGTCTCTCCCTCCCCAATCCTGCTCCCTCCCCTTCACGCCGTGGTGGGGAAATCACCCTACGCGTGCATGCTTCGCGGGGGATCCGACCGCAACGTCACCTTTGGAGGACGGGGTCGTACAACAGTGTCGACCTCGTCGATTCGACGCCGATTCGGCTTTGGAGAACGGGATGTCCCCGTAGCCTCGCCAGACATGGGTATTTTTGCAAATAAAAATGTCATGCACACGGCAACCGACTGGCTGTACACGCCCTTAGGGCAGTCCCAATCAGGGTCCCCCGAACCGTTTGGAACCGGACCGGTTCGGCCGGTTCTCGGTGGAACCGGTCCGCCCGGTACACGAACCGGCCTGGTTCCCAGTCCCAAACCGTGCCTATAATTTTTTATCCCCACCGAACCGGTCGGTTTCACCGGTTTACCGGCCGGTTTTTTTGTTCGTGGGAACCGGTGTGGGGGCGGTTTGGGGAACCCCGGCCCCAATGGCATATTTATGGTGGTTTCTATGTCAATCTTGCCAACTAAGCAAAATGGTGATGTGGCCACCTAGTTAATGAGGAAAAGGAGAACAAATCATAGAAATGGTTTCCTCGTGGAGAAATCATGTCTACTATTAACCCAATGCACAAGAAACTTGAATTTGGCATTGGGAAGAAACCACTGGTTCCTATAAGATTAAGGCAACGCTTCCCATTGGTCAAATTGGGAGAGAAAAAGAGAAAATACTTATTACTTGGGGACACTACCATTGTGAAGTATAGTTTCTACAAATGATTTCTTATGCTATGGAAATCGTGTAAGTTTCCTCAATTGGGACTGCCCTTGCACGGTAGGGGCGCCTCTCATTTTATAGGTAGAGACCAACCGACTTCTACGTACCCGATTTACGGCCTTTTCGCTCGGCTTATCACCACCAACAACAAAGATTTTCTCTCGTAACGAACCAACCACCAAAGAACACCAGCAACTAACAAGAAGATTTTCTCTCGTAACAAACCAAAGACTAAAATGTATCATCACGACAAATAACCGAACAGGCTGTTACTCTTACTCAAAACCACACTTCCTAAACTACATCATGAAAATATGTATGTCTCTTGTACCTAGCTATCGATATTATCGCGCATTTATGTCGAAACTATTATATATAGCCAAAATGTTGTTGCAAATAGAAGCAACCAAAAGAAATGGATGGCCCTACCCCTACTGCTCTCGCTCTCTCTCTCTCTCCATCATAAGTGCCACAATGTCCCTGTCCCCTTGTCGTTTTCCCCCGCCTCTTTCCATCACCAAAGGAGTACTGATCATGCATGTTAGCAGAGTGAGAATGTGAGATGGATCTCTATGGCTGCAAAGCATTCAGCCTCTCCAATGGGGGTTGTTAGTTGTTGCACATCCATCCATCGATCCGAGCTAACCTCGCTCTGTGCCTGTGGGGGTGGTATATATGAACAGTGGCGGGCGGGAGCTGTAGCCGGTGGCCAAATAAATACAGATCGCTCGGTCGACTCACCTCAGCCTGTGGCTGAAAAGACGCACGCACACACTGCACGCATATATTTATCGCTAGCTACCTTCCTTCTCCGATCCCCCTACACTCATGGGTCATGGCATGCAGAAATCTCTCTAGCTACTACTAGCTGCTAGCATCCAGCAGTGCAGTGTGTGACTGTGTGTGTCCATTGACTGCTAGCTCCAGCGCCCTGTAGTATACGCTATAGCGCGGGCGGTCGGCCGGTGGTGAAAAGTAGAAAGAGTGAGCGCGCCACTATGGACATGGAGACGCCCGCCGCCGGCATCACTGCTCAAGGCGACCTCGCCGACGTCGTCGCCCGTGCGGGTGCAGTACTAATGGCCGCAGCCGCACCGCCTGCTTCGACGAGTCGCCCCCGGCCGCCCCCTCCTCCCTCATCTCTTGCTGCAGCAGCAGCAGCAGCAGCAGCAGATCACATGTCGTCGTCGTCGTCGTCTGCTGCCGCTGCAGCGATGGCCGCCGCCGGACACCAGATCATGGCCGCCCCTGCTTATTACGACGAGGAGCCACGGCGGCCTGCTGCTGCTGCTGCTTGCAGCGGCGACGCCGTCATGTTCGATCCATACCAGCTGCCGTCGTCGGCGCGCGGCGGCGGGTACAACAGCTGGCCGCCGCCGCCGCAGCAGCTGGCGCTCCACCAGATCTCCCAGCACGCCTGCTGCGCCGCCTACGCCAGCGACGACGTGGCCATGACGATGGCTGCTGCTGCCGCCGACGATGTCGACGGCGACGAGGCCATGAGGATCGTCTCTCCAGCTGCTCATCATCAAATCATGAAGAGGTTATATCTTCTCTTTATTTGCAGCTATATAGCTGGGGCGGCGGCGGATTGACAATATAACTAATTAATTTGCCTGCTTCATTCCTTCTCCTCCTTCACCCGGCCGGCCGGCCTCGATGCATAATTCTTCGACGACTAATAAGATCGATCTCGCGTGATGATTTAATTAATCTGCCACTCCCCTCTCTTTTGATTAGTACCCAATAATTAATCCCTTATTCCCAAGCTCTTGCGTTGCCTTTTAATTAATCTCTACTAATATATGTATTATACTACTTTGATAATTCATGTCTTTTCTCATTTCCGCACACGCCGTTGCACTAGTACCTTGGAGAGATCAGATCAACTTGCTTCGCGTGAGGGTTAATTTTCAACTGCAGTTACGTTATTGGATATACATACTAGCTACTACTTAATTAGACAGGTGTATCAATTTGGTTAGCTGTGGCTATCAGCCAAATGCATGGTTTTTGGGCCGGGATGTGATGTAACTCGAAACTAATTTGGACTGTTCTTCATTTTAATTAATAAAATAATGCGACAGCCGCATCAAATCAAAGCCTCAATATAAATTGGTCTCTGGTACGGTCGAGAGAAACTCCATGAAGCTAGCTAGCCCTTGTTTATTGGGGACGTACTACTGCTCTGTGTTATACACTTAGATTGATTCCTGCTTGTTGTCATTTGATGCATATATACAAACATATGCTGGGTTAATTTTTAGTGTTTCACCGTCTGCAACTCTGCATGCCAAAAGATTTATCCCCCCCGGCCCCTTTTTTTCCCTGGGAGAGAGGCTCGCTCCAGAGAGTTATGAGCAGGTAGGCAGTGAGTTATGTGTCGATTCCTAAGTCATGTTTGTCAAATCGATAACCAGAGTTAATAATTAGTTTGTTTTGGGCTCTCGTATGATGGTACGGTTCAGATATATACATTTCTCATCAATCAATTTTGTTCCTATTGTTAAAGTATATTCCTGCATGAAGATCCAGAACTAATTTTTTGCAGAAAGAATGAGGTGAAGAAGGTGGTGTGTATCCCGGCCCTGCCGCCGACGAGCAGCCGACCAGGAGGAGGAGAGGTGATTCCTTCTGATCTTTGGGCGTGGAGAAAATACGGCCAGAAACCCATCAAGGGCTCTCCTTACCCAAGGTGTCCACATGAATTCTTTTTTTTCAAAATTTATTTCGGGTAAAAAAAAGCTTAATATATGATCCAATTAATACTTATCACCATCATATCAAACCTCTTCCTTTGGCGCTGCTTAACTACTACATCCCACATAATAAATACTAGTAGTAGCCTTCGTTCTCTGAATTGAAAAGGATTGCAGTCTTTATTTGGTCCATTTCATTGACATATCCACTGCGTGCTCATATGTGCAGGTATATGCGCTACACAAGGCAAGAGCAACAAAAAATTAACCATCCTAGATAGGAAGCAGCTCCAATTCTCCTTATTAGGACTTATAATTGGACAAGAAAAATATGCATTTAGCTAGAAATATAGCTTCAGAAAAGCATATTCACATGGCTCCATCTTGGTCTGATTTATTTTCCATTTAAAAACATCGACATGGTCTCTCTAAATATCTAATCATTATTTTCTGCTACTACTTTGACAACTACATACTAACAAAATCCAATTATGAAGAACTATTTATATATCCAGGGGGAAATATCTATAAATGACATTACCATTTCAATATAACTAAGTGGTTATATGTATAAAAATATAGTATGGTTAATTACACTCCAGACCAAAACTAACATCTCCTCAGTTAGGTTGATCATTAACATGTGTCAATATATATAAGAGTGAATAGGCAATCCACAGATGTGCATGATCATTGCACGGGCTTCAAGTAAAACTGATGATAAAGTCCTAATACCAATAAGATAGCTATCTACAACCTTTGTTGATTTCATTTCCATTATTCTTTTTTGATCAACTGCATCCATCCAATAATTGCATAAGTAATACATGTACAGTACCAAATTAAGCCAAGACAGAATCATGCAAATTCAATACTGAACTAAGTAATTTTTGGCACTAATCAAGTAAAAAATTCAGTTCAAGTTTTGTGGCATGCTGATGTCCAATTTGCTAATTAATACACATGGAAGAGAAGATAATTTCAGAGTTCTAGTAACAATTAATAATACAATTATATTCTCTGTCTCTATTTAGGTGCTTTAGTTCACTTCAAACTGGTCAATGTGTACAAAGCATGTGGATTTCATAATATTTCATAGCATGATCACATGCTTCAGATGTACTTAATTTGACCCTATTTAATTTATAATAAGAAATACTAGTTTGTAGAAAAATGCATATATTATTAGCTAGACTACTATGCAGGGGTCATCAATTCTGCTTTTCTTTATATTAGCTGCCAATATTTTCTATTTTCTTCTGAAGATTGTACATACATTGCCCCGGCCCTTAATGTTTCTTGTACTACATGATAAACTGGTGGTCCATTACTACTCCTACATACATTGCCTATAAAAGGTTGAAGTGCTATACTGTTCTGGCCGGGTCACAACTTGTTTGTTATAGTTTTTTATTTATTATAACCTATATATATATAGTTTATGACAAAAATACCATTCATCAAAGACCAGCTAGTAGACCATGCATGTACATGTGTTTTGAGTTTATATTCAACCTAGTTGAAATTTCAGGTGGATCATTACCGTGGACTTACCCGGCCTACTAGCTAATAAGTTTAGTTGCACATAATAGGCATTCCATATTAGTTTACTGGATGGTTGTTTCGATCAGAAGTCAATATATGCAACGTGCTTACACTTTTAATTTTTCCGTCACTATAATAATACTACTGCACATTCTTGCAGAGGTATATGTCATCAGACATCCAAATATAGTACTACAGAAGATGTTACAATAGTATCAATTAACAACACTGAAGAGTAGATTAATTAATACAATGGAAAACCAGAGCGATCAATGCTTGTTGATATATGTACTACTGCATACGATCTGTATTTTTTTTCAGTAGCCAATATACAGCTTAATGGATGCGATTAAGTGATATAAACATGCAATGTATACTCACATGCATGCACTTTATATTATCTGCTAAATATTGTATGTTATTATTCCTGCAGGGGTTACTATAGGTGCAGCAGCTCCAAGGGGTGCATGGCGAGGAAGCAAGTAGAGCGCAGCCGCAGTGACCCGAACATGCTAGTGATCACCTACACAGCAGAGCACAACCACCCTTGGCCAATGCAGCGCAATGTGCTTGCTGGATACTCCCGCCCTCACACTCAAACGTCCACCACCAGCAGCTGCAAGATGATCAAGAAGAACGACAGCTGCAGCAGGGCTGCTTCTTCTCCATCGCCATCGCCATCGCCATCGCCAGCGTCAAATAACAGCAGCAGTGGCAACAACCTGCAGATCGAGTGCCATCAGCATCAGCAGACGGCAGACATGATGGAATTAGCAGAAGGTGGTAATGTTGCCGCCTATACCATCATCGGTGGAGGTGCTCTTGATGATGAGGAGGAGGCTGTTGATGCGATGCATCGTCACCATCAGCCGATGATGAGTTGTTGCAATGATCATAGCATCCAAACTGCGGATGAGGTTTTCGCGGAGCTGGAGGAATTGGAGCCTGCCACCAGTAATAATCCTGCTGCAAGTGAAAACATCTACTCTAGCAGCAGAGGGGTGAGTTACGAGTGGCACAAGTTCTAAGCGCCGATCAAAGCTAATTAAGCAAAAGCCCAAGGTACAAGGGAGGAGGCTAGAATTAATATATGGCGGCATATATATGTTTGATGAAAAATACTACGCTCCTAGATTACAAAGCTAAGTGTGCACATGTCTTACTTACTACTTAATTGGCGCCGTGACAGAATAATATATATCTCTGTGCCTATATATACGATTAATTCAAAGCTAAGATATATTTAAACAATTTAGAAATAAATATATGTGTGTTTACGATATATAGTTTCATTTATTATCCACACCCCTGTGTGGCTGTGTGTTCCAGTTCAAAGTACACCAAACACATGTACAAGTATATCTGACTACTCCTTTAATTTTCCTGGGAGTCTTGGCATGCATGGTTCTAAAGTACATACTATACATTGCTGTAATTTTTTAATGACTTGTTATTCCAGAAATGAATATATTACTGGGCTATTTTTCAGACATGTAAACAACCTTCTGACGACCATAATATCCCCCAATCAAATATTTGAAAACATCAACAATGTATGACTTTTACTTTTTTTTTTACTTACCATCACTTCTAGAGAATTAGTCGACATTTGGTTCTGAGCCTCCAAGTACATTTGTATCGGGTGTTCTTACACCCGGTACTAACGTGTGCATTAATACCGGGTGGTTTACCCGGTATTAAAGGGGGCATCGGTGCCGGTTGCTCTCCCGACCCGGTACAAATGTCCACCTACCGTCAGCTATTTCTTCTCCTCTCTCCTTTTTTTTCTTTTCTCTTCTCATCTCATCTCAAATCTCATCTACACATCAACTTCACAATGTTTACAACACGGATAATTTCTCATCTCATTTTGTTTCACAACACACAAAGAATCGTACCAACCACTCACAAAGATGGGACAGGGGCCGACCGCGGCTTGGCCACCGTGCGCCGCCTCCCCGCGTTGCAAGGACTGGACCCTGGAGAGAGAGAGAGGAGATGTGAGAAGATAAGATTGGGAGGAAGGTAAAAAAGATAGAGTGAGCGGAGAGTGAGATGAATATATGCAGTGTGTGGTACGCGTACAGAGATGGAGAGAGGGGGACGCGTGAGCAGAAATATACAGTACCCCTCCGTCCCAAATTACTTGTCGTTTTTACTTTTTAGATATATTTCTTTTGTTATGCACCTAGATATATATTTTTGTCCAGATGCATAACAAAAGAAATGCATTTATAAAAGTCAAATTGACAAGTAATTTTTTTAATTACAATCACAAGGGGAGAGCATCACCACCTGAATTGATTAAAGGTGAAAAGCCAAAAAAAGAACCTTACAATGAGAGGCATGTGACATATATAGGTTGATTGATCACCGTCGATTTGTCTGTTTGTCTGGCTTATCAGCCACCAATAATCAGGAGTGCTTTTCTCTCGAAAACAAACTAGTCACCTATAACCAACCGCTGGCCAAACGAACTGGCCCAAGTAATCGGAAATGGAGGGAGTATATAATCGAGGGTGATGCAAGAAGCAAGATCTATGGATCGAAAAAGCAGAGCGAGTCGGCCGAGAGTACTAGGACCGACATGCATATCTGTGGTAGACCCAGGTCACGATTGGGCGGGTACACGTGCGAGCAATGCATATCGATCTGGAGCTGCAGTGCAGGCCAAGTGATAGTAAAAGGTAACCCTGATGCATGCCCGGCCGGCCGGCCGGCCCTGGAGACGACGTGACAGGTCAATAAGCTAGCTTGGCCGGGGAGAAGATGCATGGATGGAGCGCCTGCGCGAGAACGAAGCACAAGAAAATGGAGACGATCGAGCAGCACAGTGCTCTCGCATGCATGCAGTACGTGCTGATTGAAATAGTAACAAGTCACGCTAGAGTCCAATATATACCATGGACCTTGCGCTTTTAATTATATTTCCCCCCTGTTCACCCGTCAACGTAGCATATATAGGAGTACCAGTTTTTTAATTCATTCGGTTTGCTGCTAATTAATACGACTAGTGGAAATTTCTATAAAATTTGAAGAAGCAATGTAAAAGTAAAAACACTAAAGTGATTGCGTCACACCATTTTTTTTTTCAAACACAATGCAGATGAAAATGTATTAAGTTTATTAAGAGAGGTATATAGTACTTAGAAATTTGTATCATGGTTCTCGCGAAGACTAACACAATGCACGCATGATATATAACTATTAGTTGCGAAAGTCGACGGGAGACATACATTCATGATTCGAGTGGATGGTGATGTTATTGACGACTTGCGTGTTGAGAGAAGAACTAGTCAATGATGACGTGGACCTCTTGCATGTCGAGGGAAGTCAATCCATAAGTGGACCTCAGCTCCGTAGTTGTTATAGATGTCGTAAGAGCAGCAGCAGCGTATGTTCATCCGAGAATGTAGCATCCGGGACATGTCAGCTAGGTAGCGCTAATGTCATTTTCCTCCAGCGTGTGTTGCTCCAACTCCGGTACCCAGCCAAATAAAAAAAAATCAGCACTCGAACTTTTACACTCTCTCCCCGATCTACGAAACAGCAGTCCAGTGGCAGCTTTTTCTCCGGAAAAAACGATCTTGTACTCGGAGCGCCCGTCGCCCAACTAAGCTCCCGGCTAACGTGATGCTCCGGGACCACTACCGGAATCTGGGGCTGTGCCGAGAGCGAGCTCCACTCGGCACAGGCCCAAATACTCTCGGCACAGCCTGTGCCGAGAGGGGACTCTCGGCACAGCCCACTCGGCACCGCTGGGCCGGCAAAGGCCTCTTTGCCGAGAGGCAAAGTAAACACTCTCGTCACAGAGGTGCCGAGAGCCCCACATGGCTCTCGGCGAAGGAGAATTTCCAAAACAAAAAAAAAGACACAGGGCCACCACGGACCCCACCTGCTGGCCCACCTCCTCGCCGGCCGACCGCCGGCGGCGCTACCACCGCCGCCCCGACACCCCCCCCCCCCCCCCCCCAAACACCACCACCGGCATTGCCACCACCGCCGCCCGCCACCACCACCCGCCGCCACCACCGCCGCCGCCACCACCACCATCGGCATCAACGGCACCACCACCGGCCGACGCCACCACCCGCGAGAAGAAAGAGAGAGCGAGATGAGAGAGGAGGGAAATGGGAGAGAGGGAGAACTCGGTGAACGCAGATCCGTCGCCGCCTCGAGCTCGTCCTCGCCGCGCGGATCCACCGCCGCCCGCCGCGGCCGCGGCCGCCGCTAAGACCGCCACCACATCTCACCCCGCCGCCACTCCTCTCGCTAGGCCGAGAGGCGCGCGCGCGAGGGGGGAGACGAGGGGCGCGCGCGCGAGGGGGGAGGAGGGGCGCACGGAGGCGCCGCCGGCGCGCGTGAGATGGCCGGTGGGGGCGGCCGCGCGACCGGCGGGAGGGACGGGGCGCGCGGCGGGCGGGAGGACGGGCGGCGAGGGGCGCGCGCGCGCGGCGGGCGGGCGACGGGGAGGGCCGGTGGCGGCGGTGGTGTGAGGGAGTGGGCGGGTTAGGGTTGGGAGAGGGGAGGGGGCGGATTATATAGCGGTGGTGGGCCGGTTGGTAAATGGGCCGCGAGGTGGTGGTTCGTGGGCCGACGGGCTTTGCCGAGAGGCTGCCAGCCTGGCTCTCGGCACAGAGAGCTCTTTGCCGAGAGTAAAGCTCTCGGCACAGACAATTTCACTCAAATTTAATTTTAAAAATAGCAAAATGGTATGAAAATTATCCAAAATTTAAAATGACATTAATTATGTTGTATATTACTTATATAAAAACTCTTGAGGTCAAACTCAAATTTGAATTTCTCTAACACTCCAAACCTAGTGATATTAGTTCAAATTCTTAGAAACTTCTCGTGAGATGTTCCGGTTTCTAAACAGCGCACGTGTCAAAATCTTCAAAACATTCTCAATTTTTTATCACAACCTCCACATATGATATCATGACCACTTGACAAATTTCACAATTTTCAAACTTCATTTGAATTTTATACAATTTTAAAACCTTTGTACCTCACGATCTTCATCATGATTAGAGAACCAAATGCCGGAAATTTAGCTTGATTTCATGTACATGGTCTTAGAGATGTCTCATGAACATGAATATCATGTTTTCACCAACTTTACTATATAATTTGATGCGGTTGTAGTTCATATCGAACGTATGCGAAAAAATATCTAGAAAGAAGTAAAATTGTTAAATATAGCAAACAAAATTAAAATTGTGCCAAATTTGAGCATAAGTTTTGTTCAAGCGTATGTTGAGGACGAGAAAAAAAATTGGAGGCAAAAAAATGATTTTTTAAATTTTCTTTGCCGAGAGTTGTTTGTTTGGTCATCGGTAAAGTAATCTATGGCGAGTGTTTCTTTCTCGTGCCGAGAGCTTTTTGTTTGGCTCTCGGCAAAGAAGCTCGTTTTGCCAAGTGTTTTTTTCGCCGAGAGCCAAATAAAAAACTCTCGGCAAAGAATTTTTCGCCGAGAGTTTTTTTATTTCGCTCTCGGCACATAATCGACCTCTAGGCAAAGACCGCGATTCCGGTAGTGGACCACCCCTACTCCAGCGTGAAGCATCCTCGTAGATCTTCCCACCACCTTCGGAGCGCCCCCAAAATCCTAACGCTGGAGCTGCTCTAAGAACTGAAGTTAGATGAAGCATCACGCGGGACCGATGCTATTGCAGAGAAGTGCGACGATGGATGATGCCTGCTGCTATGGTCTAAGGGAGGGAGGGACGGACGGATGGATGGATGGATGGATGGATGGGCATCTCGATCTTCTCTCTGCTGCCTCGCGCCTGCCTGCACGCTGCACTGCTGCATCGCATCGCGCTTTGCATGCATGCATGCGACCCATGTCTTTTGTCCAGGGAACTGCCAGTGTGGAGTATCTAGTACGTGCTAGCAAATTAAAGCTCCTGCACGCATGACCGGCCGGCCTTTTTAATTTCCTGCATCATCTGCCGTCTCTCATGCTCATCTGAAGAAAGAATTCCTCATCAATCTATCACACACACAAGAAATTACACCAGTCAATGTAGAAAGGGAAAGGGAAGGAAGAACAAGTGGCGCGCGGCATCGGCATGCACTGCTCTGGAGCTAGCGCTGTAATGGTACGGTGGTGGATGCTGTTGCTCCCGTGGGGGCGCAGCGCAGCGCAGGCAGGCCAATTACTAGTACATCAGAAGAGTCAGACAGACAGAGAGATGCGCGTGATGAAGACAAACCTGCTGCTGCTGCTGCTGCTGGGTTGTATTGCATCTGCATCTGCATGCATGCTTGGAGCTGTATGTGTGTGTTTTGGAGCTACTATACCAATGCAAAGACTAGCTAAAGCTGCCGCAAGCACCTGCATGCATTGCATGCATGCATGCATGCGTTCCGAGGAGAAGAAGGAAGCTGCTAGCTAGCTTTTTTTATCGATCCATGCGATCGACCACCCAACCAGAGGTAGCGTAGCGCTGCGCTGCCATTGTATTGTTGCTCCGGCGTGCACTACAGTGTCGTCGCCTTCGTCTCGGTCGGTAGCGCCCTTCTTCGATCAGTTCATTCGCAGTTGGCCATTGGTGAGCACTATTGATCTAGTGGACCATGCATATGCACATCCACCGTCGCAGCGGAGAGCCTGCCCGCCGCGGTTCGAGACCGTGGTGCCGTGGTGTGAGGATTTAGGGGCTGTTTGGCTCCTAGCCCACGGGCCGCCACGCCACACAGCAGCGCGCCACAGCGTGTGGTGGCGGGTTGTGGCTCCCAAGCAAACAACCCCTTATTCTCTTAGCAAACGCCCGTGTGCGTGGTGGTTGGTTGAGTGGTCGTTGCGGTCCTTGAAAGAGTTTCTTATTGTAAAAAAAAACTCTCTCCGCATCAAAGTAGAAATTTAAAGTCAACCTCATCTTATTTGTGCTACGAGTTCAAAAAAAAAAAATTCGACCCCCGAGGTTTTCTCAATCCTAGAGATATAATTTTCTCGACGATCTTCAACGTAATATTCGTGTTTGGCTGTCACTTTACAAGCTTTTGCTAGAGATATAATAGACAGGCCAAATCTTAATTTTTCCGGACACTTGGAGTTTCCAAAGGCTCTTCCAATTTTGAAGATTGCTATTTGTACCGCCAGACAGAGCCCCATTCAGTGAAACACCATAGTATTCTTCTAACATTGCCAATGGTAAGCTGATCACACAGAAAATAAGCCGCTCGTGTTAAATTGCCAAGCAACACAACCTTCTCTACCTCAAGTAATAGGTATCTATAAGATACGAGTTGCCTCAATGCTAAAGAAAAAGAACGAACAAGATCAGCAATCCCATGTAAGGAATCTTCAGCGGTTTGCCATGTCGACTTGCCATCTTTGATTTTTGACAAAAAAAAAAGAGATAAAAACACTCCTCCAACAGTTTTACAAAGGAATTGGTAATTTTTTTGGCAAGTTGGGAAAAACAAGCCTCCAGCGTGTAAATATACGCGTTACACGCGCAGCGTGTGCTTGGCACATCATGGTTTCTAGACAGACGGGAGGGTGAAAAATGGAAATAAATAACAGAGAAGGCTTCCTGAAATAAGTTTTCAAGAGGTAGAAGAGGATACTACATATAATTGTGTTTCTCTCTCAGGTTCAGATGTAAATTAGATCTGGGTTTGGCATGTGAATTATACCAAATTATTGGATATTATCTCTTTTTTTTTGCTTGTCATAACTTTTTATCTCTACTCCTAAAAAGTGTGAAAGTAAGACAATCCCATCGGTTCACCTTTGGCCCTCCACCTCCGCGCCTTCACCCGTCCCGCACCTTCACCCCGCACATCGCGCCCCCGCTCCCGTAACCGCCCACGCCATCGGCGGTCGGGCAACTCGGCCCCTTCTTTCCTCTCCGCACGCCGCCTCCACGCCCCTCCGCACGCCGCCTCCACGCCCCTACGCACGCCGCCGCCATCCACCTCTCCCTCCGCACGCCACCACCGGTCCCCTCCCTAAACCGTCGCTCCTACACGCCGTCGCCGCCTTCGCATCGCCCGGGCCGCTCTCCTCCGTGGCCGCACGGGCGCCGACCGAGCCGTCGACGACCAAGCCGCCGCGGGCATGCGCGATGCCATGGGGGGCGTGTCACTCTCCCCTCCGCGGCCGCGCGGGGCGACGACCGAGCCGCCGATGACGGAGACGTCGCGGGCGTGCGTGATGCCGTCGGGGCTGCGCCCGCTCTCCTCCGCGGCCGCGCGGGCGCGCGCCGCCCCTCGGCGGAGGAGATGGGCCGGCCGCGACCCACGGCCGCACGCGCTCGCCGAGCGGGGTGGCGCGGCTCGTGCTCGCCGACGGATCGGAGACGAGCGGCCCGCGGTGGCCTTCGCCGACGCCGTCGCCATCTTTGTCGACACGTCGTTCAAGGCCGAAGCCGCCTTCGAGAAGGTCGTCGTGGGAAAATACAAGGCCGAGACCCGGTCCGTAGACTTCCATAGAAAGTTTGATCCTCTTGCTTGCAAACAAATGGAATGGTTAATATCCATTGCTAATTTGTTATATCTTTGCTTAAATGTTAAGCAAGTACGCTAATTACGCAATTTCGACATCATTCGCTAGCGCCATTTAGTTTGTTCTCGTGGATATTTAGACACCAGTAACAATCATAACATGAACTGGTTGCAAACGGCTCGTGCTTAACCGATCTTAACTGATAATGTTCTTCCAAAAAAAATCTTAACTGATAATGCAATCTGGGCTGTAGATTTCATAGTTGGCACTTTGACAGTGGAGTCCTTTTTGTATATCTCTGTATTGAAGAACTATGTTTTTGTACCCTTAAACAGTTCTCAAGCTTGTGAGGTGCCATTTGACTTTGTTTCTAAAAAATTCTGTTAACTTTGGTCCTTTACTGTATGATGTGAAAATTGCAGACTTATGTTATGTCAGTTTGACAGCTCATAGCTCAAGGCCTTAATTAACAAATATCCGTGTTTGTGCAAGTTTTATGTTGTTTGTTAATATTTAGTCCAATCAAATTTTGTACTATGACTCACTTGCACAGAGGAACCATATTTATTCTCTCTTTTTTTGTCAGGATGCTCAAGTTGCTGCTCAAGTGAACTCATGGGTAGAGAAGGTTACCTCGGGTCTAATCAAAGAGCTTCGCCACCGGACTCGTTGATGAAACCACCGGCCGGTTCTTGGCAACGCACTCTATTTCAAAGGAGCTTGGACGAGAGAAGTTTGATGCATCCGAAACAAGAGACGGTGACTTCCACCTTCTTGATGGGAGTTCGGTCCAAGCACCTTTCATGTCCAAAGCCACAGACGACCAATATATTGCATCTTATGATACCTTTAAGGTGCGTAAGCTTCCGTACCAAAGAAGGTGGGGACACAAGGCAGTTCTCCATGTACATAATTCTTCCAAAATTACAAGATGGTCTCTGGAGTTTAAGCTGAAAAGTTGAGCTTTGAACCTGAGTTCCTGGAGAAGCATATCCCAATGAGGACAATTTCAGTTGGTCAATTCAAAGTCCCCAAGTTCAAGATATCCTTTGGATTTGAAGCATCCGATTTGCTAAGAGGTTTGGGACTCCGACCGCCACTTAGTGAAGAAGCGGATCCGTCGAGTTGGTTGTTTCGCCGTTAGGACGGAACTTGCGTGTTTCTTCCATTATTCACAAGTCGTTTGTTGAAGTTAATGAGGAAGGAACGAGAGGCCGCACCGCAACTACTATAATGATTATGCTCATGTCATATAGACCGCCCGTGGATTTCGTCGCGGATCACCCTTTCCCGTTTTTGATTCTAGAAGACACAACCGGTGTGGTGTTGTTCGTCGGTCATGTGCTCAATCCCCTACTTGCTCCATAGTATGTTTGTTCGAACCGCGACCTTGTGTAATTCCTTCCATCACCTATGCAGGGTTGTGTCTTCTATGGCGTGATGCTTCGCCTCACCTGATTGAGAACAGGGGCATTCTGGTACGTTTCCTTCACTTTTGGTGCCTTCGATTCTTTGAGAACGATCGCGTCTTCTCTGATGGGTTTGTGCAGTTTTTGGATCTGATGAGACAGTATGCTCTTCATCCTTCTGCAGATTTGATTAATAGTTTCATTGAAAATGAGCAGCCACTTGATGCTATCAGATTGGCACATACTTTCAATTTGACTCACAAATACCCTCCACTTACCATCATGAAGGATTATATTGAGAATGCCAAGAAGACTGCTGAAGATATACTAAGCAAAGGAAGCTATACACTGGAGTCTGGTTAGTTCTATTTTTTCGGAAAGAAGGTCTTGTTATGCTAATAAAAAACTAAATCGATTGTGTATCTATTTTAGCACTTGCAGTAGTGTTTTCTTTTTTTACTTTGAGAAGTTCTGGATTTGGTGAAAAAACAGAATACTTTCATGCTTTTCGAAAGCTCAATTTTCACGTCTTAAAGTGGTGCAGTTGAGGAACTAAACTAGGTTTGGTTGTGCACCCCCCATCATATAGGTTTTGGGTCCTGTTTGGGTCAGATATTGGATCCATTCTTCTTAACGAAATGATAAATCGTTCATCATCTTAAAGTGGTGCAGTTGAGGAACTAAAACTAGGTTTGGCTGTGCACCCCCCCCCACCATATAGGTTTTGGGTCCTGTTTGGGTCAGATATTGGATGCCATTCTTCTAAACGAAATGAAAAATCGTTCATCATATGTTTTTTTACTTTCTATAGTAGTGAAATTAGTATGTAGTGGGCCGCTTTATTGTTGCAATCATATATCTCCGCCCTTGTGTTGCTCACTTTATGGAGAAATAAAAATAGAACCCCTTCTTTTGTTGCCCCAAAAAAACTTCGTTATATTTTCGCATCGGTGTAGACACATAATACTTTCTCTTGTTTTAACACCCTTGCACAATGCCCGTGCGAATCAAGTGATGGCAAAGAAGGTCAATGCTCTAATATTTTCTTGGAGTGCAATTGATGGGTACAATATAGATGCCGCCCATCGTAATAGCATCAAGGCGAAATTACCCACTTGTTACACAAGTATGCAAACAAGCAACGAAAGTCTAGCGGTGTTTCGACCTTCATTTCAAGTACACATCGAAGAAAGACAATTTCGAAGAGCGAAGATCACGAGCAACTACAAATGCCGAAGAGGAGCATCAACAACGAACGAAGCCACATGAGATGCAGAACAACGACCCTCAAAAACGAAAGGAACAAGGGTGGGTGTGGCAAAACCAAGGTAGAAAAAAGAATAATAAGAATTGCAAGAGAAGTCGGCGCGAGCGAGAGACGGCAGGAACGGAATAAACGCCCGAGGCTATCTTCATATGTTAGGCCGGAATTCACAATCGGTGTGGCCAGCCATTTTCGGGAACTCGAAGGGCGCCATTCACGGGCCGGGACCGAGCTCCATACCGTGGTCCATATGATTGTTCTCGGCCTCGACGTACCAACGTTCCGTCATTGAAACCGCAGTAGCAAATGGCGAATTGATTGTTTTCCTAAACTTATCATCGGGAATAGAAGAGAAAGTTGTTCGGTGCTAATCGGTTTTGTTTAGCTATTCATACCGGACTCCGTGCCGATTAAAGCTTGCCATGGATTACGGACTACGTCTTGTGTATATGCTATGTGCGGTGTTGTAGGCATTACTAAAGCCCGATTCACGGCCCGTGACTTTATACTTTGCATAACTCCTTTTCAAGTTGCTACCGAATATGGTGTTCCCCGAGCCGTGAAATGTTGTTTGTCGAATACATGTCTCGAAGAATCATAATTGGTCTTTGACTCTTTGTGGGTTGCTCTATGCTACTGTTGAATTTCCTAATTGGATTCTTACTAGCAGATAAACAAAACTTGAGACTGAATTTGATATCCCGGATGTTAGACACAGAGCTCACAGAATAGTCTTTTTTTAAAAAACATGTCTAGCATTGCTCGGTATAACAAAATATTGCAAACACTATATTCATGTGAAGTCACAAAGTAGCAGTAGCGCATGTGCATTTTCACCGGCCGCTATTATGTGGCAATGGCATTGCGCATTGGCGCCAAGTATGGAGTAGAAAGCAAAGGCGGCAATTTTGCAGGCAAGATGCTCGGGCTCGTGCCTCGTGGTAGTGTAGCATGCCTATGGCGATATCGTTGTCGGGAAGCCGCAATTTGATCACCACATCTTTGACCGATGGCATCGCCAATCGACCGGATGTAGCTACCGGCCGGGAGTTAGAACGGTGGTGAAATAATCGTACGAAACCGGATTGTTCACCGAGCCCGCGACAGCCGCTAAAGCGGGGGCGGTGGCCGGCGGGAAGTGAGGCCTTGCGGAGGGGGCAACGCAGTCGGGACCTCGCTCGCGAGACCGGGTGGGTTGCGGCGACACCGGGAAGGAGTTATTTTAAGATTAGTAGTGACATTTAAGTAGTATGGGTAGTAATGGTTTCTTCTGCATCTGTTAGCTTCTTCTCTGATGCCGTGTAATGCTCGATCTGTCAGCTTTGTAGTATTGTGCTTGATCTGTAATTATTTTTTACTTGTGATTTACAATCTTTTTTGCTGGATGTTTATACCCACGGGCCCTGTCGGGTTTCGCGGGTCCAACGGGGACGGGGACGGGGCGCGTTTTCCCCCGATTGTCTTGTCGGGGCCGGGGCGGGGATCAGCAATCGGGGCTTGGGGTGGGGACGGAGAGCGTCCCCGCCCGCCCCCGCCCCCGTTGCCATCCCTAGGTGGGATTGGGGGCCGTGACTGTGAGGCACAGAGAGAAAGGATAAAGTTTGATCGGGGTTGAGGGAAGGTGAGACCGTGAGGGCGTGTGAGGCCGGGCCGGCCTATAAAAATCGTGTCGAGCCGTCCGCCGTGCCAAGGTGGCAGCCTGCGCCCGGACTGAGCTATCGTACCGGGTCGTGCTCGGACCGGGACAAAAAATCGGGCTTTCGGGCTACAGGCTTTTTGGACATCTATAGGTCTCCTAGGGTTGGCCTGGGTTACAGACGGATGAAGGTCAATGTTGAGCAGACGATGAGATGAGGAGGCGAGATTGTGAGAGGATAGGATGGACCAGTTGGGCCAAAAATCTTGTGTTTGCACTTTGCATTTTTTTTAATCATCCGTCTCTTAATTTCTATTATGTAATTTGTACTGTGTATTTTTATTGTTTGATTTCGTGATTAGTGTTATGTATCTTTACGACGCATTGGTTGATTGTCATGTCTATGCATGGCCGTGGGTGTGGTTGACTGCTTGTGTGATTGTGTTGTTGTTGGGCTCAACTAGGTTCTACGGGTCGGTGTTTCCAATTTAATTTTTGGTAATTCGATCGGGAACATGTTGTGTTCGACATGTTCCCGATCGAATCAGTTCGTTTCCGAATCTTTCGATATCCCGCAAATTCGTTTTCGTTTTCGTTTTCGTTTCCGAATTTGATTTCGTTTTCGTATTCAAATGTGAAAGTGAAAACAATATTGGGGTTACCCCGACCGAGTTCGACCGCTTTCAACCCTACTCATAACTTCAGAAACAAATGAAGCGATACCATTCTTTTGAAGATATCAAAGGACTTCTTTCACGCATCAAGTTCGAGAAGATGTAAAATACTAGAACATTAGAAAATAATATTATTTTGGTCTCTTGTACGACAAAAAGCATATTAATTTAGTATTTTAGTTAGATTTTTACATACATTTACATCTCTTGTACGATCAAAACATAGTATCTTACTATTCATACATTTACTATCATTGTTCTTATTGTTAATAATTATGAATTTCAAAAATTAAAATATGTGACTCATTGGAAATAGTGGATTATTCTTTTGTGGAAAGGTAACATGCTTATCACTAAGCATATGGTTACTTTAATTGTTCTTATTATTAATTGTGAATTTCAATAATTAAAAAATGTATTTGCAATAGAAGAAATGTTTCATTTAATTTAAGTACATGGGAAGATACAATCATTTAGTGTCTAATGCCCGTAGCAACGCACGGGCACTTCGCTAGTAAGTTGATAAAACACAATGTTAGGCAAAAAAAAAAAAAAAAACGGACGTTTGTTTGTTCGAAGATGTGATGGCCCATGTTCCGGCGTGCAGGCCCACATGCATGGAATATGGAAATTAGGAAGCCCGTTTACAAGTGTCTCTCACTCATCTCAGTGGCCCATTCATGGCCCACGGAGTCCCAATCAATCAATCATCTTCTTTCTTCTCCCCCTCATCACGCCCTTCCTCTCCTGGAGCCTCGAGGACAGACAGAGAGAGAAGGGAGGCACCAGGACAGACAGGAACCGAAATCATCGATCCAGCCAGAGCCAGCCAAAGAAACATGAGAGCAGGGCAGCCGGGCAGGCTGGCGCTTGATGAAATGGGGACCTCTCGGCCGGGGAAGCAAGCGCCGCCGCGGGGGATGAATATGATGCAGCTGCCGTAGATACATCCATCCATCCATCCATCCATCGGAGAGGCGAATTCAGATTCAGAGACGCGTGGCCATCGATCGGCCGTGAAGCAGACGGATCTGTCTGTTCCGCCCGCCGCAGCGGATCCGCCGCCGTCACCGACCCACCCCATCGACGATGGCCGGCTCCCCCCAGCGGCAGCGGCAAGAAAGGAGGAGGCCGGGCTCCGCGTCCGCCTGGCCCGATCTCCCCCCGGAGCTGCTGGAGCGCATCGTCGCCGTCCTCGGCCCGCGCGACCGCGTCGCCGTCCGCCTCGTCTGCGCCTCCTGGCGCGCGTGCGTGCGGGAGTGGTTCCCGTCCGACCTCCCCTTCGAGGCCCCGCGCCTCCTCCTCCGCCGCCCGGGCGCCGGCGGCGGGCTGGCCTTCTTCAGCCTCCACCGCCGCAAGGTCCTGCCTTTCGCGCTCCCCGCCAGCGTCGGCGCCGGACGCTGCTGCGGCCACGCCGGCGGCTGGCTCGCCATGGCCTTCGACGCCGACCGCTCCGTGGCCCTCTGCAACCTCGTCACCGGCCGATCCGTGGCCGTGCCCCCGCCCCCGGTGTTCCCGGTGTCCAAGGTGGTCCTCTCCGGCCCGCCCACCTCCACGTCCCCATGCTGGGTCGCCGCCGCGCTTGGCCGGACGGGCACGGTGGCGCTGCTCCAGCCCGCCGTGTCCGGCGCCTGGATGACCATCGGCGCCGAGGAGGGGCGCCGGCACGGGGGCTTCCGGGACGTGGCCTTCTGGAGCGGGCGGCTGTGCGCGCTGGGGTACGACGGCGCGGTGCTGGCGTTCCGCGGCGACCTGCGCGCGCGCGCGGCGGCGGTGTCGGTGCTGCGGGAGGCGGAGCACGCGCTGGGCGGCCTGCACGACCGGCGGTGGCGGCTGTACCTGGTGGAGAGCGACGGGGAGCTGCTGATGGTGCGGAAGCTGTACACGGTGGCGATGGCGTGGAATCTCGACATGGAGGCGGTGGACGCGCAGGTGGAGGTGCGGGTGCTGCTGTCGGAGGGGGAGCGCAGGTGGGGCCTCATGGAGGAGGCGCCCGGGCGGGCGGTGTTCGTGGGGTCGGTGGCGTCGGCGGTGGTGGCCGTGGACCTGTACCCGGCGGCGGGGCTGCGCGAGAGCTGCGTCTACTTGGCGCGCCGGGAGGTGGAGATGCTGGCGCCGCACGCCATCTGCGAGTACTCCATGGAGGAGGAGGAGATGAGGGGCGTGCCCGTCGACGGCGGCCACTCCACCGACGTGGAGCCCGTGTGGATCACCCCCGTCGTCTGACCATCACTCTGATGCTGCTAGCAATGCAATGCAGTGCAATGCAATGCTAGCACTCTGGAATCTGGATGAATCGTGTAGAGAAGCTTGATTTTGGTTGAAATGTGCTCTTTGAAATGTCTGATCCGTCCATGCTAAGTACTGTTCGTTTGTCGTTTGACGAACTGCTGTTCCGAGAGAAAAGTTGATGCTGGTTGGTGGCTGAGAAAAGTCATCAGTCATCAGTTAGGCTGCTGTGCAAGTATCTTTCTTTGCTCCTCTGCTGCTTGCAGTTGTGCTGCTAAACGATACCTACTTTTGGCCCAGCCTAACTGCGCTCTGCCTCCACAATGTACAAGACGGGCCGGGCCGGGCCGTATGCCAATGTGTGGTTGGTAGGAGCCCAACAAGGAAGGACGGCGAAGCAAAGGGAGGAGGAGGAGGAGGAGGAGGAGGAGAAGAACAAGAATAAGAAGATAGGGAGGGTGGGGTTGGGGTTGGGTCCAAGCTTCCAGCCGCAAATCCAAGAAAAACACGGCGACGTCGGCGGCGGCGGCGGCGGCGGCGGAGGGCGGACACTCCTTCTCCTTCTGCTGAGATGAAGGCCACCGTCAAGGGCCGCTACGAGGGCGACAAGGCCACCGCCGCCACCACCCTCGCCGTCCCCGCCGCCGGCGACCTCCGCCTCAAGGCCTCCGCCACCGAGGCCGCCTTCGCCAACGGGCCCTCCCTCCGGGGCCTCACCTTCACCCTCGAGAAGCCAGGCGCCTTCCTCGTCGACCTCAAGCCACACAACCAGGTAAAAATTCAGCTCCTTTCCTTTCACACCTTCACCATGGGGCGCTCAGGCTCACCTCCTCCACCTACCCCCCCTCCCCTCCTTCCTTCCGCAGGATGTGCGCTTCCAGTTCATGAACTCCGCGCTCGTGCTCGACAAGCGCGTCAGCCTCACCTACACCCACTCCACCGCACTCGCCCCGCCCCCGCCGCCCCCCGCCGCCGCGCCGCCCTCCCGCACCGCGCTCGACTGCTCCGTCACCTTCGATCCCGCCAACAAGCTCAACTTGAGCCACTCCCTCGGCTCCGGCGGCTGCCGCCTCAAGTACACCTACGCCCACGGCCCCGACCGCCTCACCACCATCGAGCCCCTCTTCGACACCAACAAGAACGCCTGGGAGTTCGCCGTCTCCAGGAAGTTCCAGGGAGGGGACGCCATCAAGGGCACCTACCACGCGTCCACCAAGCTGCTCGGCCTCGAGTGGACCAGGGACTCCAAGGCCGGCGCCTCCTTCAAGGTCTGCTTCCTATTGCTGATTTGCTTTCGACATGCTGCTTCTTCACCATGCCCGATGTTCTGCTGCTCCACCTTGGATTCTGAATCCTGCTGTACAGGGTCTCAGAACAATAACCAAATGTATAGTAGTATGTTAGAAACGTACTAGTACTAGTGACTGCTGCTTTCCGCTTTGAGAACGTGAACCGTTGCAAGGACGAGCCATCAGTATGGATGGGTGAAAAATTGAAATTGAGGCATGCACGAAACAATTGCACATGTGTGCTCATTTGTCGTGCTGGGTTGGGTGCTGTCTTCTGTGGTTTCAACAAATCATATTCATATTGCCTTTACACCCCATGGTAGGCGGTAGCTGCTCCGAGCACTTGCAAGTCTAAGCTCACAACAAATTGTCCATTTCTTATATTTTCATCGTGCTGTGGGATCATTGACTTCTCATAATCCTACATCCAGTAGTATCCCTGGCCACCCACTTTTTCCCAATGAAACTAATTACTAATCCCATGTTGGGTGCTTGTGTCGAAATGCTGTCTTATGTGGTTTCAACACATCATATTCATTATTGCCTTTACTCCCCATGGTAGGCGGTAGCTGCTCCGAGCACTTCCAAGTCTAAGCTCACAACAAATTGTCTATTTCTTATATTTTCATCATGCTGTGGGGTCGTTGATTTCTCATAATCCTACTTCCAGTAGTGTCGCTGGCCACCCAATTTTTCCCAATGAAACTAATCCCATTTTCGGGTGCTTGTGTTGAAAGAAGCATCTTTTATTTATGTTGAGCACGGGTTGTTCTGTGGACATCTGAGAGGAGCTATGTTGGTGTCTAGCTTGTGCAAAAAATAGAGCAATGATGCAAAGAGGGTTATCTATTCACCTGAGCTGTATGAAGGGTCGATAGACATTCCATAATTGGATGTAAACGTTGTGCTCCCTGAAGGTCATCTGAACCTGACATTACATGAAGTACCTCCGGTATGGAAAAAGCGAGTCATTTGGTTATTACTACTTACTTAAAAAACAGTTTATCTCCTCCAAACATTTTTTGGTAGTCCGGTACAGATACTATACTGTCAAAATTTAGATAAAATAGCCAGGGAATTGTGTCCAGTTAGGCCCATAAATCTCAGAATAAATTCCATTGAAAACGTCCCAAATTTGTGTCTCACGTATTTAGAGATCGTCAAGTTTGTGAAAAGCATGGTTATATCGTGATAGTTGGTACAAGAGGCTTACCACCTTGGAAGTTCAAGCTATCATGTTGCTCTAAGATTGTTTGTTGCTTGAATACAAAAGGGGATTTGTAGTGGAGTATGAGGGGGCTCAGGGTACTGTGATTGATATCTGTACTTTTGTAGTTGAGTATATGAATTTGGGATTGGGATGTTCCCCATGTTAGGATACAAGGGATTTTTACTGGGCTAAAAGGAGTATTTAAAAGGTTTCTTTTGTTTCTATGATTTGGTTTGGTACTTGAAACAATATTTTGTAACAAGTGCATCGATTCTCACTTTAGGTTTCAGGTCAGGATATGATCTAAAATGTTTTATATTGGGAGATAAGTTAATCTCTTTTGCCTCCCCAACCCCAATACAGGGAATAATTCGGCCCTCTGATTATTGTTTGCAATTCTGCTGTGCTGCTGAAACTCTGGTGGTAAAGATGACAAAATATTCTGCTGCTTTGCCTTGGCTGTGACCTTGAGATTGACGTATAATATAAAGTAGAATGGTTCCTGGCGTTGTTGTCAAGGAGTGTCTTGTCTGCACTCTTTGGATATTTCTAAGCCTGTAGGCGTTTGATCTCATGGTTTTCCTTAACCCTGTTCGCCTGATGCTTCCTATTGTGCAGGTTGCGACGACGTTTGATCTGTCTGACCAAAGCAAAGCACCAAAGCTAATAGCGGAGAGCACATGGAACTATGAGATATGACTGCCTGAGGCAGCCAGCAGGCAGCTCCTTGTCCCCACCCCATAAAAACGAAAGC
This sequence comes from Cenchrus americanus, assembly GCA_947561735.1. Taxonomy (NCBI): domain Eukaryota; kingdom Viridiplantae; phylum Streptophyta; class Magnoliopsida; order Poales; family Poaceae; genus Cenchrus; species Cenchrus americanus. The sequence goes on along the minus strand of OX387240.1, from coordinate 292,190 downwards.
GCTTTGGCCACACATACTGCTTGATTAGTGTATCCTGTACTTTGGAACTATTGTTTTCGGGTGGGTGCGCCCTGGTGGTTGATATCTGGTTGTGTTGATCATTTTTTTTGGCTGTTATGTTTTCGCTGACTGACGATCCATCGATGCTATGACGTTGAAATTGGGAAATGAATGAATGAATGAATACCGAGTGCGGATTGATTGATTATATTCACGCGTGTGGTTAGTCACAAAGGCACCCCATTTCTTCTTTGATGTGGTGCACAAAAGTGTTAGAATTGTTGTCAATGGAGAAAGTGAGAGTCAGATCGTTGAGCATCAGCTCTATCTGTTCACATGATGGATGGTCTGCTGCTGAATACTGATGATACCTTGAGGCTTTGGTGCCAGTTGACTAGAGATTTGTTGCGGATCAGTCGGTGCACATGGGGCGTGTGTGTTGCTCGCCACGTATTCCTTGTACAAGCAGAGTGAGAAATGGTTTAGTTGGTCAAATGCTTGGTGACAAAGCACCATCCATCCAATCCAATTATATGCTGAGAGCGTCAGTCAGTGATCAAGGAAGAACAAAGCAAGAGCAGGCCGTTGCGTTGCGTGCGATGGGCTTGGCGATGGGGCGGCTGCTGGGTCTCAGCTACCGCCAGACGACGAACGAAGCAGCTCCGGGCGCGGATGGATCCTCATGTTCGGCCTGGACGCCGCCGGCAAGACCACCATCCTCTACAGGCTCAAGCCCGGCGCCGGCGGGGCCGCCACCGTCGCAACCGTCGGTAAGCACATACATACTCTCTGTCTGTCCTTGAACGCTCCATCTGTCCGAATTCAAGTTTGAGATTTGATTCCACCACGTACCTACAGCATTCAACATGGCAGTGCCTGAGACGATCGAGTACAAGGGCGTCAGCTTCACTTTCTGGGATGTCGCTGGCAGTGCCTGGGTACCACAATTTCAATAATATATATATATATATATATATATATATATATATATATATATATATATATATATATATATATATATATATATATATATATATATATATATTATAGTGCACCTAGGTGCATTCCGTATAGAGAATGCACCCACCCTTGTTGCAACTAGGTTTTGTCCGATTCTGAATGGGCTCATTCTCGTTGCAATTTATTCACGCCGGGTTGCAACTAGGAGTCTAGTTGCAATTGGTTCGTGTCCAATTGCAACAGAGTCAGATTCGTTGTAATTAGTTCCGTCAAGTTGCAATTAGTATAGTGTCACAGTTGCAATCGGTTAGTCTCTTTGTTGCAATTGGTTCGCGCCTAGTTGCAGCTTGGCTGGGTTTAGTTGCAATTGGTTCGCGTTGAGTTGCAATTGGTCCGTCAAGTTGCAATTGGTTCACGTCGAGTTGCAATTGGTCTGTCAAGTTGCAATTGGTTCGCGTCGAGTTGCAATTGGTCTGTCAAGTTGCAATTGGTTCAGCTGCGAAGTTGCAACCGCAGGGTCTGTGCATTTGCTATACAGAATGCACCTGGGTGCATTTTAGTTCGCAACCGCAGAGGTCTGCGCATTTGCTATATATATATATGCTACCTACTATGCTGCTACTGTATTTCTTCTGTCGACACATCCAGTCTCGTTCCACTTTGAATAATTCCTGCTAGCTGCTCGGTGCAGAACCGGCCGTTGTGGAAGTACTACTTCCATGGCACCCAGCCTGCCACCCAGGGCGTCGTCGACAGCAGCGACAGAGGTCGCATCCCTCTCGCAAAGGAGGAGCTCAACGCCTTGCTCGACGACGAGGAGCTTAGGGACGCCGCGCTGCTCGTGCTCGCAAACAAGCAGGACCTTCCCAACGCCATGACTGCTGCAGAGATGGCGCAGGAGCTTGGTCTCCATCACCCGTCGTCCCCCGGCAGTAACCGGCGCCGCAGATGGTCTGCGCCGCGGCCTCTCAAACTGGCGTCTAGTCTCCGACCAAAAATGCTAAGGTGGTGGTTGTTTCTGCAGGCACATTATTCAGAGCTCTTGTGCAACCGCGTCAGGAGAAGCAGAGGCTCTGTCTGTACCAACATCAACATTCAGGTAGGTTTTAATTCGATCCTGCACCAGAGTTTAAATTTCATATCTTTTCAAACCACAGTCCACAGTGCTCTAGCCGCCTTTAAGAAATCCTGTATATTTGTGCAGGTCGGATGAAGAGAACTGGCGTGTCTACATTTCGTTTGGCCTGCATGTGCACTATGATATGTACTACCGCTGTGGGATCGTCGATCATGTATATGCGTACGTACCTCAGGGGTTACGCGCGTAGTATGTACAAAGCTTGCTTGATACATATAGACACTATATGTATGTGAGTGATTTAAACCTGTACTTGCGGCTCAGAATTCTCAACCTTTATTTGCTACATGACTACATCTATATGAATATGAGTAAGTATGATTCTTGGGCCATATTAAACTAAAAATCCTACATGTTGGGTGGCAGTTTAGTGTGCCAACTTCTTTTTTATGTCTGACTTTGTAAGGTTGTGTGGATCCTAGATATGCAGAGGTCGGGAGTTTTACAAAAAATTTTATATCAGCTTGATGTAACAATATTGAAAAGTGTAAAACCTCCTTTATCCAAAAAAAAACTATCTAGTGTTGTAATGATACTAGTAATATACTCACTCCGTTTCAAATTATTTATTTATCGTTTTGATTATTCTAGATGCGTTCATTTTGTTATGTATGTAGATATAAATATATATATCTAGATGCATAGCAAAAGAAATGTACCTATAAAATCAAAACGGAAGTAATATGAAACAGAGGGAGTATTAATGTTGCCTATCTCCTGATGGAAGCAGTGCAGAGTGCCCCTATGAGATGATACCGAGGCTGTTGGATCATCTCATATCTCATAGATTTATAAAGTTTTCTATTTCTACAAAAATAAAGAGGTTGTTGGAGTTGTGTTTTCGTGTCAAGCAAGAGGAAGGACTGGATTTTTAATTTATTTTTACAAATTTCAAACATACTAGTAAGATGCACGTACGACACGCGCGTGTTTACAACGCTAGACCAACGACCGTTCGTTTGGCCGGTGGCCGATGGCCGGTGCTGATTTGTTCCGAGAGAAAAGTCTTCATTCGATTGCTTTGGTGGCCGGTTTGTTCGAGAGAAAAGTCTTTACCGCCGTCGGTGGGTGATAAGCCGAACGAACGGCCGCAAAACATTAAGGTCGAAAAAAGTTGAACCGTAAGTACCGCCACACACATTTTTAAAACAAATATAGAATAAAAATAAGGTCATTCAAAATATATAATCGTTATTATATTTCAACTTGAATGGAGTTCACAAATACCACTCCACTACAAGGACACATTTTTTTCAAATTTTAATAATCTTTGATAGTTAATTGTCCGATTCATATAAAGACACATAAAAAACTTCAACATTTCATCTTGGTCGTGAAAGATGCGAGCCGTGATATATTTAATAAAACGTGTACTTTAAGGAAGAATACGAAGACCTTATTTGGACTCTTCTTTTTGAGGAGAAACAGGAGGGGCAAGCCCCTACTGCAAAATTTATTAAAACACAAAGGGTTTCAAAGGTAAATTACAAGGGAAGAGAAAGGAAAGGAGGGGCAAAAGGGACAAAAAAACAAGAGACAAAATGAAGAGTAAAACAAAAATAATCGGGGGCTGGGGGTGAGAACTAAGGTTGGAAATCTAGAATCCAAGCTTCCATTGTTCGGGAGAAGGGACGGCTTTGCCTTGTGTAACAACGGGGAGAATTCCTTCTTAAAGGTCCTTCGACAACTCGCACCGAAGGGTCTAAGTTGTTGAAAATCCAATTGTTCCCGGTATGCCAAATACTCCGGCCAAAAGAATAATTATCTCCGTGGAGAAGGGGAGTGCCAGGTCTTCCTTGATTTTTTCAAGAATGCGAGAATTGCCCCGCCGGAACCGAAAGTTACTCCAATCGAATTCCAAAGCGGGCCTTGGCAAAGTTGCATCGGAGGAAAAGATGAGCATTCGTCTCCGGAAGTTGGAGGATACACGGATCACAACTATATGAGTCTAAGATCATGTCCCTTCTTTGCAGTAAGTCTCTTGTGTTTAGTCTATCCACGAGTAGCAACCAGAAAAAAACTTTATGTTTCATTTGGCATCTTGATTTCCAGATCCAGAGAAAACCTTATTTGGACTCTTCGTATGTTGTATTGAATAATGTTTGCAGTTCTCTTCCCCCCTAAGTCTTCATCATCATATCCCTTGTCCTCTTGTTTCTCATCCTCCTGACGCCATTCACTGTCAGCCTTTTATTGTCTGGAGCTATTGTATACGCTTGTTCTTGATGTGATGCATCCTCTTCCATATACGACGTTGTGGACTTTTGACGTAGTTGTTCATCGTCTCAGAGGCATCTATCTTCTCGGCCTCTAGTGTCGTTCCACTTTGCAACTCTGCATGCAACTTCTCGTCGGTTTGTCGTGAATCAATCGGGTGAAGGCTAAGGCTAACCAAAAAAAGATTATAGGTCAACATCTTATAAAGCAATGAAGCATCCATCTCAATATCTTATAAATCAAAGGCATAAAAAGTTGATGATAGATGAGTTAAAACAAATCTGAACCTACTTAAATATTAGTTCACAAATTTCGCAGTAAGTCTTCACAATAATTCGAATCGATCTACACTAACCAAGAGATCATCATATGGCTAAAGCGCAAACCCCGACCGCATCAAACCGACAAAACACTACAATACTACATAACTCAACAATAGGGTTGAACATTGAATTGCGAGAACCTTAAAAGCGGGAGTCTGACGGTGATAATAAGCAAAGTCATTATCTTTAATAGTAGTATTAGGTAGAGAAGATAGGGATATGAGAAAGAGTACATGTGATGAGACGACGACGATGGCGTCACCACCCACCATTACGTGTCGGTCTCAGTCGTCGTAAAAGACGAACGAAACGGCCTATTATTGTTATAGGTGAAGTGCATCCGTCCTACACATGCCAGCAGATGGACTAAATTTCATCCCCCGTATGAAGTTATTGGGGGTGGAGTAAAAATATTTTCATCCCTAAAACACAACTTCTTGCAAATAGCTTCCCTATTTTCCTTCCCAACTTGTGAGTCTCACAATGCCACGTCATCTTCTCCTTTATAAAGTGAGTGAGTCCCACTTGTTTGGGGGTGGAGCGAGAGGTTCCCTTTATAAAGGGGATGGAGAGGGAGTTTTAGTCCATGAAGAAAAGGAGGGAAGGGGATAGGGAGGCTGCTATAGAGGGTTTTTTTATCATCCGATCGCCTATATCATCTTTTTTGGTATTGGGGATGAGAAAGGGGAGTCGCTAAAGTTGCTCTAAGAGCAACTCCATCGGATGGAGTAAATTTCATCCCCTATATGAAGTTATTTGAGGTTGAGTAAAAATATTTTCATCCCTAAAACACAACTTGCTCTGCAAATAGCTTCCTATTTTCCTTCCCAACTTGTGGGTCTCACAATGCCACATCTTCTCCTTTATAAAGTGAGTGGGTCCCACCGATAGGGAGTGGAGGAGAGGTTCCCTTTATAAAGGGGGTGGAGAGGGATTTTAGTCCATGGAGAAAAAGAGGGAAGGGGATAGGGAGGGGGGCTGCTTTGGAGAGGTTTTTTTATAATCGATCCCTATATCATTTTTTTTTGGTATTGGGGATGGGAAAGGGGAGCTCTAACAGCAGCCACCTAACCCAGGACTGAAACCCTGCTAGATAGCTTGCCATCGACGACTAGAGGAGGAGGAGCAGCAGCAGCAGCAGCTGACCATGGCCGCCAAGCCGCGCAACCTGGGCGGGTCGCTGCCCGTCCCCAACGTGCAGGACCTCGCCGCCCACGAGGAGCTCACGCCGGCCGTCCTCCACCGCTACCTCCGCGCCGACGACGCTGCTCCATCAGCAGCAGCAGCAGCAGCAGTCGGCGGCGTCGTCGTCCCCGTGGTGGACATGGGCAGGCTGCTGGACCCGTCGTCCGTGGACGTGGAGGCCGCCAGGCTGAGGGCCGCCTGCGAGGACTGGGGCTTCTTCCAGGTCGTCAACCACGGCGTCCCCGACGAGGTCATCCACGACGTCAAGGAGGACCTCGAGGCCTTCTTCCAGCTCCCGCTCGCGGAGAAGCGCGCCGTCGATCAGCGCCCCGGCGGCGGGATCGAGGGCTACGGCCAGGCCTTCGTCGTCTCCGAGGACCAGAGGCTGGACTGGGCCGACATGCTCTTCCTCTCCACGCTGCCGCCCGAGTACCGGTCCCTCGAATTCTGGCCGTCCCGCCCGGCCACGTTCGCCGCCTCGCTCCACCGCTACGCCGAGGAGGTGCAGCGGGTGGCCGCCGCCCTGCTCGCAGCCATGGCCGCCAACCTGGGCCTCACCACCAGGGCGGAGGAGATGACGAGGATCGGCGCCGCGCAGTCCGTGCGGATCAACTACTACCCGCCGTGCCCGCCGCAGGCGGCGCACGACGGCGGCGGCGACAATAATAAGCAGGTGCTGCTCGGCCTGTCGCCGCACTCGGACGCCGTCGGGCTCACGCTGCTGCTGCAGGTGAGCCCCGTCGCCGGGCTGCAGATCAGGCGGGGGGGCGCGTGGGTCCCGGTGGAGCCGCTGCCGGGGGCGCTGGTGGCCAACGTCGGCGACGTCATCGAGGTGCTCACCAACGGCAGGTACAGGAGCATCGAGCACAGGGCCGTGGTCAACGCGCGCCACCACCGGATCTCCGTCGCCGCCTTCCACAACGCCATGTTCGGCGGCACGTACGGGCCCATCGAGGAGATCCTCTCCGGGCAGGGCGGCGACCCCGAGCCGCCGCGCTACAGGACCGTCGGCGTCGAGGACTACGCCAAGCTCGTGCTGTCCAGCAAGCTCGAGGGGAAGAACATCATGGACGCCATGAAGATCGATCAATAGATTTTAAACTTTTTTTTGAGTAATATGATCGATGGATGGATCAATAAATAACATACACCTTCCGATCGTCTTTTTGTGATGATAGATACATACGTACAGTATAGTACAGTGCTGAATAAGAATCCTTCCTAACTAGAAAGGCAACGCGCAGCCTGTTCGTTTGGTTGGTGACTGATGGCTGATGGTGGTCTTTGTTTTGTTCCGAGAGAAAATCTTCTTGGCATTCTTTGGTGGTTGATTTGTTGTGAGAGAAAATCTTGGTGGTACGGCTGGTGATAAGCCCCAAAGAACGGGCGGCGGCCTTGCCGCGCTAGCCCAGTACCAATCATTTTGTCCACTTTTTTTCAAAAAAAATTGACGAATTTCAACGGTAGCGTATTGTGCATGGCCAGCGGTGTTGCGTTGTGTACATCACTTTCTATGTTTTGATCTTTGGTGGCTTCCCTGTGGCACAATTTGGTTTGAAATTTTGCTTGTTTCTTGCAGCATGCTGTGACAGAAGATGATTTTATTTTCATGCCACTTGATGGGTCATATTTGTGTGGCGTGCTATGGGAAAAGATAATTTTAATTTGTTACCACTTAACATGATATGTTAAATATGCTGTTGCTGGTGAACATGCTGGCTCTGGCCCCGCGCATGTGATCAAGACATTGTATTTAAGGATTTTGAGCGTGGAGTATGTTGGATATCGATTCAAGCTTAGATATAAAATAAAATGATAGTATGCTGAATACAAAAGTCGAAGACCTTTGATCAATACTAATTCAATAGGCCAAAAAATGATTTAATTTTTGTTTTGCGTAGGTAATGCAGGTTCTAACTGAGTTTTGTTAGATTTTCTACAAAATTGATAGGGATCCTGTGATTGTTGCATCTGTTCTAAGTTGTGTGGTCCGTAAGCTTATGTTGTACTCCATTCATTTTTTTCCGTTTTTGGAATTCTCGGTCATCGTCATATTCGTGAAACACTTTATAATCTAGGTTTGTACAATGAGAGTAGTATGGTTATGAAAGTAGTTATGGAAATGAATTTTAGTGACTTTAATGGATATTACGAGGGAGTGGTTAATTAAATTACCGTATGATGGATCAAAACGTTGGGCTCAAAGAAGCAGCACGATTGTTTTGAGATGTTCATTGCTTCTTTTGAATGTGTTTTATATTGAATTCTAAATTGAAATATGAATGAAAAACTAATTGTAACTATCATATCTAATTTCCAGACTCGTCACCTGTTTAAACCACGTGAAACTCGTTAACATGCTACTATCTCAGCGGTCTTGCTAACTGTCCCAGCAAGCTCTTTTCCAACGTGCGATGGAAATTCTTAACTGAATTATTAGTTTTTTTATTGTTCGAATTATTTTTTTTGTAATCGGTTCAATTTCAAAAAATAAACTAATTGATGTTTTCTGCCCTTTTTGAATTAAATTTTTGCTATTCAATTTACTTTTGGAAAACTAGTCTAAATTTGGTCAGGATGGCTGAATCTTGACATAATCTAAACCTAAGCTGTTCTCCTTCCATATCTACCCCTCGCCCTATTTCGTTTGTCCTCACCAAGCCAACGCCTATAGCTCTCATCTCTTCTTTTTTTCCTTCTGCCACCACATCTCCCTTCTCTTTTTTGAGACTTTTACATGTATGCCATTAAAAAAGATGTTGCCGACACCGTGTGCCACTAAAAAAAGTTGCTCGCACCTTGTGTGTCATCGTCCTAAACTTCTTTACCCTCTACGCCATTCCGTCCAATTTTGCAAGTAACGGTGTTAAATGGATAGAGGAAATGACCATTGTACCCCTTCAATCATGACCAAGCAAACCTTTCTTTTACGTGTGTACCACCCAATTTTCAAAATCACAACATGACCTTTCTTTTACCCTTGAGTGGGTCCATTTGTCGGTCACCTTCCTCTTCTCCTCTTTTGGAAAGGGCCCGACCGAAAGTGCATCTAGGCCCCTAAGTGGATTTTGGTGAATTGAATGACAAGGCGATTAAAGGACTAACGTTTTTGTTTAAGATCGTGAGCAGGTTTTCATTATATATTCATGAGCTACTTTTGAAGTATTTTATATATGGATGTATTTTATGGCTCACATCTACAAAGATAAGTATTTGGTGCAAGGCTTCATGAGTTTATTAAAAGAGAACAAGATGATGAGTATACATTTCATGGTTCTAAAAATGGAAGCTTGCATATCCGTTGTCAATCAAGATCAAGCATTTGAAACGGGACTTTCAAATGAAGGTTAATTGCGTGTGAAGCAAAGTGGAACTCAAAGTGGATTGGATAAGTGATGAAGAGATCAACCGAGATGTCTAGGGTGAGGGACTAAGCAATCTTTGGGGCCGTAGCTAAGCCGCCATAAGTGTTTTGCTAGGGTGAAGGTCTAGCATCCGTGGGGTCTTCAAGTATCATATTCAAACCTTAACCGAGGGAAGCTTTGCAAGTCATCAACTCGTTAAGATTGGCAACATGGAGTGGCCATGGATCAAAGTGTGCATTCTTATGCTATATGGAAAGATCCTAAGTCACTAGCTCAAGTATGGACGTGCTCAAGTCAAAGGCTATGTTGAAAGCCCTCAAGTGGTTATCGATCAAGTATGGCAAGAATTGAAGTTGTTCAAGCTCAAGGGGTCATCAAAGCTCTTTTACTCTTTTCTTGAGTATAGGTATGCCGTACTATCAAGAGGGATGCAACTTAGCAAGTTGACCAAGTCAAAGTGCTCATTAGTTGACCTAAGTGAGATCTAGCCCTTGAGTGTGCTAACCAACCCTCCTAACCTAACTCGGGTCATTTCATCTTGATGGTGAAGTGCTAGTTTCTCTAAAAAGGGTTTTTGGGCAACTCGGGGCACGACCGGTCCGACCGGTCGGGGGCACCCTGGTCTCGACCGGTGCCGCTAGCCCAACGGCTAGTTTTTCTTACACCGGTCCGACGGTGTAGGGCACCGTGCTCGACCGGTGCCGCCCGGGTCTAACGGCTAGTTTTCTTCTTTGAGGGGTATAAATACCCCAAGCCCTCTTCGTGTGTGGGCCGCTTGCTTCTAGTGTTGTTGCTTGAGATCCCAAGCCATTTCTAACTAGCTCTAAGCCTTAGTGGCTCTCCCCAACCATCTCTTTGTGAGATTTGTGGATTCAAGCCATCATCTTTGTGTTGGGTTGAGAAAGTGAGCCTAGGAGTGACTTTGTGAGCTAACAAGAGCGAGTTCCATAGCTTGAGCACTTTGGTTACGAGTCTACAAACTTAGGTGCATTTGTTACTCTTGGAGGTTTGCCTCCTAGACGGCTAGGTGTCGCCGGCTAGCTCCCAAGGTTGTGGTGAGCAGCAGGAAGTTTGTGAGGGCTGCGATCTTGCCTCTTCGTGGAAAAGATCACCTTAGTGGAAAGGAGGAAAGTGGTTGAAAGAGACCCGCTTGTTGTGGGGAATTGTCCCTTACAAGCTCCTCAACGGAGACGTAGCCATTCCTCAGTGGGTGGTGAACTTCGGGAAACAAATCCTTGCTTCCTCGTGCGATTCCTCACTCTAAGTTGTTTTTCTAGCATATATCATTTGCTTCTGCTTCGATCTACTTGGGTGTGTTACTTGTGTGTGCAGGGCTCATTACTCGCTTGTGATAATCTACAAGAGCCACACCCCGAGTTTGGTTCGTGCTAGAAGCCAAGAGGCGCTTGAAGTTGTTTTTGCGGGTTCTTCGTGCTACACCGGCTCGACCGGTGAAGTGCACCGTCCGACCGGTGTCATCCGTGAAGACCGATTGCTTGACCGGTCGACCGGTCCACCACCACCGGTCCGACCGGTGGAGCACCGTCGGCTCAAGTGTTTTGGGGGAAAAAGTTTAATTTGGTCGTCACGCCTATTCACCCCCCCCTCTAGGCGACATCAAGATCCTTTCAATTGGTATCGAGCTTGGTGCTCCGATTCGAGCTTAACCGCTTGGAGTTCTTCGATGTCGACAACTTGTGAGGTACCGTTTGAGCCTCTAACTCTAGATGGCTCAAACTATTCTTCTTGGTGCTCTAATGTTCACATTGCACTTAAGGTTTTGGGCCCTACCGCTGAGAGCATCACGGTTGCGAGTATCCTTCCAAAGGATGAGACATGTGTCTCGCCAATGGACTTGGAGAAGAAGCAGCTTAATGCTCTTGTTACTAACCTTTTGTGTAGTCGTGTATGTAGCGAACTAAAGTACATTATCTTGAAGAGCAAAAAGATTTCCGAAGATGCTCATCTCATTTGGAAATTACTACTTGAGTTGGTAAACACCAAATGGGATGAACTCGAGAGTGATGATGAAGATGAGTCAGTGGAGATGTGTCCTACCTCTACAACATCCACTGAGCCTCAAGCATCAAACCTCAAGCAAGAAGAAGAGCAAAGAAGCGAAGACGCGGTCCCTCTGCAGGGACCGGTCAGACCGGTGACACCCACCGGTCGGGCCACCGGTGCCAACGCAGAGGCACACCAACTTGCTTGATGGCCAAGAAGGAGAAAAGAAGCAAGAAGAAGAGACAAGCCAAAGGGGCTAAGGACCAAAAGATTGAAGCCTCAAGCTCTTCGTCAAGAGAACTTGAGCTTCTCAAATCCGAACTTGCATCCTTGGTTTGTAAGTATGAAACATTGGCTAACAAATATGATCATGACATCAAATCCTTTGCTTGTAGAGCTAAATTAGAAGAAGATGCCAATGATGATCTAGAAGCCAAACTAGCGAAGCTCACTAGCGAGCATATGGTCCTACAAGCTAATCACAATGAACTTGAACTTTCCTTTGAGAAGCTTGTTGATTCTTATGCAACACTAGAGATAGCCCATGAGGTTGTGCTTTCATCGGTAAAATCTCTACAACCTCTATCTCACACATGCACTTGCTCACAAGTTCAAGTTGTTTTATCTAGCGCTAATGATTGTTTGTCTCAAGCAAGCCAATCTAGCATTGAGCATGTACGTGTAGAATCTTGTGAAGACCTCATTGCTTCGCCGAAAATGACAAACTAAAGCAAGAGGTCGAAAAGCTCCAAAAGGACTTGTGTGTGTTGAAGGAGAAGAGCAAAGTGCAACCTTCTCAAGATAACCGTGAAAGCATGGTGAAGAAGCTTGGGAAGGGATCAACCGCCACTAGTTCAACCCCTCAACAAGCTACAAGGTTCCACAAGCACAAGATTCAAGAAAAGAGCGAGGTTGGGGAAACCAAACCCCAATATCGCCCGATCAAGCACAAGGCACAAGAACCACTCTCCAAGAAGCCTAGGAGCTCCAACAAGTGGAGGGTGTGCTACAAGTGCAGAGAGAAGGGACACCTTGCCGACTCGTGCCCAAAAGCAACAACGGGCAGTGGCTCGACCTTGGCCGGTCGGACCGGTGCGTGCCACGGCCGGGCCGGTGCTAGCCAGGGCAGCCCCACCTCAAGCAAACAAGGCAAGGAAGCCACCTTCTCCAAGAACAAGTCTCAGAAGCAAGTGTAGAAAAGAAATTGCAAGGAATGGGGTGACCAACAAGAACAAAAGTCGCATTTGCTACGAATGCCGTCAAAAGGGTCACATGGGCAAGGATTGCCCAAATGGTAACGTTCCTAAATCAATCCTTGTCCATTATGATTTCCATAAGCTTAGGAACGATAAGAATAGAACTTGTGCTATGAGGGAGATTAGTTCACCTCATTGTAGCATGAGAACTATTTGGGTTCCTAAGCACCTTGTGACTAACCCAACAGACCCAACAAGTGTTGGGTACCAAGAAATGCTTACCGAGCTTGCGAGTTGAAAGAGATGCATTGAGCACATGGTTGGAGGACTTAGAAATCTTGATGAATTCAATTAACCATGTGAAGAGCAAACTCATATAAATCGTGAAATCAATGACATCTCGGTAACCATTGCGCTAAATTGAGTCTAGGTCACTTTTGGTCCTTGGTGAACACTCTTGGTGGTGACTTTGACTATTTTTATGAAATTTTACCTTCTCATGCCATTCGATGCCTTTAATGGCTCTCTAGTAGAGCAATGCCTTATCCTTGGTTGCGGGACTGAAACTAGTGATACATTCACTCACTCAAGGAAAAGGGAAGGAAAAAATCACCAAAATGGATCGAGGGTGGTCACCGGCCGACGGCGGATGTGCACCGTCCGACCGGTGCCATCGCGGCCCGATGAACCTTGAGCGGGTGACCAGGCACAAGTGCCGGGTGACCCGTACGCCTCCGAATGCTTTGCGGGGTGACCGGCACAAGTGCCCGGGTGACCCGTACGCCTCGAATGCCGCAGGTGACCCAAGCATGAGTGCCCGGGTGACCCGGGTTGTCCAAACCCTCAAGATGAAAGGTGATTTGGCGTCAAAGGTTATGAGAAGCCGAACACATGTCAATTATCAAATCATTTATGTGTTTTGACCAAGTTTTGGAATGAGCCTCAACATGTTCTTGATTGAGCAAAGTGCCTTGGTCGAGAAATTCAAATTCTCTAGCACTACTTAAGGGGGAGCTCATTACAAAACTTGAGTCACTTATGGGACTAACAATTTCGTCTGAGTGATCTTGTAGTCTCATGCGTTTGTGCATCTCAAAGGAAGCTCTCGATAAGCGTAACTTCCAAAAGAACAAGTAAGAGCTAACGTTGTTTGAAAGTTAGTATATGCACAAATGAAATGGTCTTAAGGCAAAGGTATGTTTTCATGAAACTCATTGATATACCGTAATGCATCTAGGCCATAACATCATGCTAGTGTGCCATCCTTAGCATGTAATTGCTTCAAATGGACCTCTTGTGCTCCTCCCTAGATATTTGGTTGATATCTTTACTTCTACTCGTCTTTGTGTCTCGAGGATGAAGATATGAGCCAAATATGCTTGTTAGGGCATTCATTTGAAGAGGATGCATGCACTTTGTGATATAGGATAGATTTTTCGAAAAATCAACTAGCATGTATAGGAAGTGTGCTTTCTTTGAAAATTATTTGGTTCTTGGTCTTAGTGACCCAATCAACTTAGTTGTGACTATAGTTCTCCTTGTTTGATTGATGGCTAGTCACAATTAAGAAGATTGTCTCAAGTCCCTAAAATCCGTTCTTTTATCTCTCTCTCTCGGAAGGATCAAGTATACTCGCTCAAACTCGTTAACCCTTCCTTCCTTTAAGAATTGATGGTTTTTGGATCAATATCATCTTAATATCTCATATCCAAAACATCTCTAAAGGTTGAGATGAATTTCTTCATTGTGGCTCAAATTTGTTTCTCAAGGCCGCACCGTCCGACGGTGCAAGCCACCGTCCGACCTAAGTGGATACCTTGAAGTCACATAATCATGGTTATGCAACCTAAGTGGATGGAAATTGTCCTATAACCTTTTTGGAGAAGTTTCAAGGAGAAAAATCTCAAAAAGGAGGAAAAGGGGCGGAAAAACCGATATGGCCTCTCCGGCTTGACTCGCGGTTGTCACCGGTCGACGGCGGTGACCGTCACCGGCTCGACCGGTGACGCCGGCGTCGCCCCGTGGGGCCACAAGAAAAGGAATCCTTTTACCCCCCCTTCCCTTCTCTCTCCTCTATCATTCACCATCACATCTCCGGCTCCAAACCGTGACACCTTCCTCCCCTTCACCTCTCTTGCAACTCCATCAATCCCTTGGAGATTTGAAGATTCAACCAAGGAAAAGCCTCAAGATTGGAAGCAAAAGGATCTCCTAAGGCCCCTCTTCACTTTCCCCTTCGTGTTTCTCGGACTCAACTCGAGTTCATCTCTCCAAAGGTATTCAAACCTTTCTTTTGCCCGATCTCCTCACTTGGTGCAAAGTTTTGAATTTCCTTTGGTAGAACATCTTCTGAGATCACCTAGAAGACATTCCTATAGATCCATAGCGTTTTGTTGGACACATTGTGAGAAATCACAAATTGGGTGCGGACGGCCTTCACCGGCTCGACCGGTGGCCGTCACCGTCCGACCGGTGGCGCATGTCCACCCCAAAATGTGTTTTTCTTCTTGTTTTTCAACACATATCTTTTCTAGGATGTCTTTTGTTCATATATACCAAATCTTAGATCAACGGTACCGCTCGTATTGATTGTGAGAGCTATTGGCTTCGTTTCAGGTGGCACCGGCCGATCGGCGTGCCCCTCACCGGCCGATCGGTGTGGCCCGAAACGCACCCAACTGTTCGAACTTTCAAGTTTCAATTCCAATTCAATTCAATCTTTTTCCCGGAGTCTTATACACTCTTGTCATCCTTTGTGTGACTCGGGACGGCGGCCTATGGTGCGGGAAAAGGAAGGGGCTAAGAAAAGAAGGGAAGAAGTCCTCACTCGCCGAGGAGCCATCCCCGGTGATTTTGGGGAAGGGGGCAAGACCGTAAACATCGGCGGCAAGAGAATGAGACGCCGGTCAACTCAAGCTAGTGCCGAGGATCCCGATCTAGGAGGTGACACCGGAACAAGCGAGCGATGACAATGTTGAAGATGAGACTTATCCGGGTCGGCTTGAGTTGAGGAGGCACCGGGAGGCCGGGTCGGACGGCGATGGTGCCGGGGATGAGGATGAGGAGGAGGATGAGGAGGAAGAAGAAGAGGATGTGGATCCCATGGAAGAGGACGACGACGATCGGTAGGCCGAGGATCATGCCACCTACCTACATTTATCCCGATCGGCCGGTTAAGTACCATGGGTCGGGGATGACCAAGGCCCCGAAGAAGCTAAGGGACAAGAACCCTTATGAGGAGGGCAAGTCCGCTTCGGATCCCGCATTTTGGGCTAAATTTCAGCAAGACTACTATACTACGGTGATTATAAAGAAGCCCAAGATCACACACAAGGCTCGGTTGTGGATTGGGGGCACATGGCAAGGAAAGGAGACCCTATTTTTGATGAAGTAATCAGCAATCGTGAGAGGCAAAGGGTCAAGTCACTTATGGGGTTCCGACACGATTGGAACAAAGAGATCATTGCCCGCGTTCTTTGCCACAAGTGCACTTTGGCCACATTGAGGCCGACGGGGCCATGATTTGGATGACTAACGGCCAAAAGTACTCCATTACGTTCCACGAGATTCTTGAGATGCTTTGGGATCATGGCAGGAGATGGGGAGCTAAGGAAGCTCCATGATGAGGGGGAGCTAGAGAAGGATGCTTTGCACGTGATGTACCCTCGCGGTGAACACGCCAACTTTGGGAAGGTGAAGAACCTCTATACCTACTTCGCTGTCCTAAATAGGCTACTTAGGGTATCTATCACACCTAGAGATGGAAACCCCTCGGAAATTACTAAGTTTCGAAAAAATTTGATGGTGGCTTTGAGGCCGGGAGCTCCGGAATTCGGTGTTGGGGACTTCATTTGGCGGAGATTAAGCATCTATCCGAAGACCCCAAGAAAATTTGCGGCTACGGCCCCTATATCATGTACATGATTGAAAAGGTTGCAAAGACCGAGTTTCCGAAGAATGTCACTCACAAGCCTCTAAAGCTCAATCCAAGCAAGAATCCACGGGTTCCATCTCCTAGAGTTGAGCATGCACCGGACAAGGGGAAGAAATATTTGAGGAGGGTGCGGCTCGGCCGGTTTCGCCTCCGTCGGTGCTCGAGCCAAGACCGGCCGACCGGCCGGCCGAGCACCGTCCGACCGGTGGGGAGGCCGGCGGCCGTGCGGACCCCGCGGATCCACCTCTCCTTTGAAGAAGTTTCTCAACTTCATTTTTGGGATGTGTCGGAGCCGGCATGACATCCGGGTGGAGCGACAAAGGTCAAGGCGGGCAAATAAGCAAATGCGAGATACGATGAAGCTCATGCACAATGCCCAAGGTTTTCAACCACCTCGATCTCCACCATCTCCGAATCTCCTCCGCCGAGATACCTTCCTTTGAAGAAAGGATGAGAGGATGGGCCAACTCGGATTTGCTTAACCAATACGGCCCTATGTTCTTCGAGTCTCGGCAAGGGCAAGGATCGGTACCTCCTCCTCCACCACCATTTGTACCACCTCCTCCGACGTAGCAGGATCGTCTCACTTCATGGAACGGAGCAAGCACCCCCACCTCCTCCACCTCCCGAGCAAGTACACGATTGGGGCGCTCGCTTCTCCGCCGAGATCTTTGGCTACGACCCGTACTTCTATGGTAAAAACTCGTGCTCCCATAGCTCATCCATCTCGGATCAACGTCTCGGAATCAATTTACCTAAACTCTCCTTTGCATTGGATTCTTGACGATTTTCAAATAGGAGGGAGCTCTCACCCGAGAGACGGATCACAAGGACGGTGATCGAGTCGTCGCTTCTTCTCCGTGCCCTTCTTGGATGCTTGATGACAAAGGGGGAGAAGAATTGCGATTAAAGCCTCACGTTTGTCTTTGTCGTGGTCGTCGTTCGTGTTGCACCGGCTCGACCGGTGCCACCGCACCCGGCTCGACCTGGATCGCCGGCATTTGAGAGAAATCGTGTAATAAGTTAGAATTTGATCTTAGTGGACTTGAGAACTTTTGTATGAGTGCCACCGTGTGTTTTAATCCTTATTGTAATATTTAAGCGACCTTATTGTTAGATTGTGATGCATGCTTTAAATGATGATTGTTTGTGTTGGCTAAATGGAGCAAGGTGATCTAAACCAGCTTGCAACCCTGGCATGATCACCTTGGACCAAATAGCACGCACTTCTGTTGCTTTGTGCGTCGATCGGACCCGACCGGCCGACGGGCCGTGGGCACCGGCTCCGACCGGTGCCGCCCGCTTGAGCGGGCCGGCCGGACCTAACCGGTCCGACTCGGCCGTGGGCACCGGTCGGCCGACTTTGCCGCCTAGTCGACTCACTTTTCTTTGCTTTGTGCATATCTTGTCATACGCATCACGGATTTTATTTTGTCGCTCACACATGTTGCACTCCACCGATTCTAAGATATAGGGGGAGCTCACACGTCTCTTCTTCCAAATTTGTGCTAATGGCATTTAAGGCCATTTTCTTGAAATCAAACTCAAAGCACAAATTAAGGGGGAGCACTAGCTATATCCGAGAATCTAAATGCGCTTTATTGTTTTATTTGTAAGCTTTAATCGAGTTGTCATCAATCACCAAAAAGGGGGAGATTGAAAGTGCATCTAGGCCCCTAAGTGGATTTTGGTGAATTGAATGACAAGGCGATTAAAGGACTAACGTTTTTGTTTAAGATCGTGAGCGAGTTTTCATTATATATTCATGAGCTACTTTTGAAGTATTTTATATATGGATGTATTTTATGGCTCACATCTACAAAGATAAGTATTTGGTGCAAGGCTTCATGAGTTTATTAAAAGAGAACAAGATGATGAGTATACATTTCATGGTTCTAAAAATGGAAGCTTGCATATCCGTTGTCAATCAAGATCAAGCATTTGAAACGGGACTTTCAAATGAAGGTTAATTGCGTGTGAAGCAAAGTGGAACTCAAAGTGGATTGGATAAGTGATGAAGAGATCAACCGAGATGTCTAGGGTGAGGGACTAAGCAATCTTTGGGGCCGTAGCTAAGCCGCCATAAGTGTTTTGCTAGGGTGAAGGTCTAGCATCCGTGGGGTCTTCAAGTATCATATTCAAACCTTAACCGAGGGAAGCTTTGCAAGTCATCAACTCGTTAAGATTGGCAACATGGAGTGGCCATGGATCAAAGTGTGCATTCTTATGCTATATGGAAAGATCCTAAGTCACTAGCTCAAGTATGGACGTGCTCAAGTCAAAGGCTATGTTGAAAGCCCTCAAGTGGTTATCGATCAAGTATGGCAAGAATTGAAGTTGTTCAAGCTCAAGGGGTCATCAAAGCTCTTTTACTCTTTTCTTGAGTATAGGTATGCCGTACTATCAAGAGGGATGCAACTTAGCAAGTTGACCAAGTCAAAGTGCTCATTAGTTGACCTAAGTGAGATCTAGCCCTTGAGTGTGCTAACCAACCCTCCTAACCTAACCTCGGGTCATTTCATCTTGATGGTGAAGTGCTAGTTTCTCTAAAAAGGGTTTTTGGGCAACTCGGGGCCGACCGGCCCGACCGGTCGGGGGCACCCGGCTCCGACCGGTGCCGCTAGCCCAACGGCTAGTTTTTCTTACACCGGCTCGACCGGTGTAGGGCACCGGCTCGACCGGTGCCGCCCGGGTCTAACGGCTAGTTTTCTTCTTTGAGGGGTATAAATACCCCAAGCCCTCTTCGTGTGTGGGCCGCCTTGCTTCTAGTGTTGTTGCTGAGATCCCAAGCCATTTCTAACTAGCTCTAAGCCTTAGTGGCTCTCCCCAACCATCTCTTTGTGAGATTTGTGGATTCAAGCCATCATCTTTGTGTTGGGTTGAGAAAGTGAGCCTAGGAGTGACTTTGTGAGCTAACAAGAGCAGTTCCATAGCTTGAGCACTTTGGTTACGAGTCTACAAACTTAGGTGCATTTGTTACTCTTGGAGGTTTGCCTCCTAGACGGCTAGGTGTCGCCGGCTAGCTCCCAAGGTTGTGGTGAGCAGCAGGAAGTTTGTGAGGGCCGCGATCTTGCCTCTTCGTGGAAAAGATCACCTTAGTGGAAAGGAGGAAAGTGGTTGAAAGAGACCCGCTTGTTGTGGGAATTGTCCCTTACAAGCTCCTCAACGGAGACGTAGCCATTCCTCAGTGGGTGGTGAACTTCGGGAAACAAATCCTTGCTTCCTCGTGCGATTCCTCACTCTAAGTTGTTTTTCTAGCATATATCATTTGCTTCCGCTTCGATCTACTTGGGTGTGTTACTTGTGTGTGCAGGGCTCATTACTCGCTTGTGATAATCTACAAGAGCCACACCCCGAGTTTGGTTCGTGCTAGAAGCCAAGAGGCGCTTGAAGTTGTTTTTGCAGGTTCTCTGTGCTACACCGGTCTGACCGGTGAAGTGCACCCGTCCGACCGGTGTCATCGTGAAGACCAAGTGCTTGACCGGTCTCGACCGGTCACCACCACCGGCCGACCGGTGGAGCACCGTCGCTCAAGTGTTTTGGGGGAAAAAGTTTAATTTGGTCGTCACGCCTATTCACCCCCCCCCTCTAGGCGACATCAAGATCCTTTCACCGACGCCCCTTCTTCTCCTCCTTCGCCGGCTACCCGTGTACCATGGTGGACTCGGTCGTCGTCGACAACGTCATCATGCCCCCGCTCACGATGCTCGACGCCCCCGACGACGGCGTCGTGAACGCCTACGGCCATCCGAAGTCCGGCGGCGGCATAGATCGCCGCATCACTGGTCCGCCGCCGCGCGTGCCCGGCTCGCACGCCACGCGCCTCGGGTCGGCTCGCCGCCTCGCTCCACGCCCCGGCCGGACCGGTCGCCGCCACCTCTCGGAGTTGAGGGCCGGGATCGATTCGATGGAGCAGAGAGGAAGAGGAGCACAGGGAAAACTGGGAACAGGCAGGAGTCAACAAGTCAATTCGGGGGGGGGGGGGGGTAAGATGGACATTTCGCATGCGCGGTCCTACATATCGGTGCGTCCTAACGGTGGATTTCTAACGGATCGTGGACGAATGGCACGACGGAATGGCATAGAGGGCAAAAAAGTTTAGATCGATGGCACATAGGTGCGAGTAACTTTTTTAGTGGCACACAGGTCGGCACCATCTTTTTTAATGGCGTACAGGTAAAAGTCTCCTCTCGTTTTCCTCTTTCTCCACTTGAGCGCCAAGAAGCAACCAATAGCAGGCTAGCAGCACTGCAGCGATGGTTGCCATTTCTTCCTATTGCTAAATTCAAGTCGCCGCCGCTGCATGCCTCTTTTTTTCTCAGCCCAGTTCTTTAATTCTTCCCCACGAAGCAAGCCACCGATTTGAGTCTGTTCCTCTGCTCAAACCCCATATCCTTCAGCCGCAACTCCTTCCATGTCGTCCATATTCCTCTGTTGGTGCCACAAATCAGAGAGAAACTAGGTGCATGCCCGTGCGTTGCTACGGGCATCTAATTATCTATAAGGCAACACACAAAATATACAATAAAAATTTCTCAATTGAAGGCATCACATCCGAAGAACGACTTAAAGTTCAGCGCACAGTTTGATATGTTAATCTGGTAATTTGCCCAAGAAACTATGAAATACACCCAAAATGACACACTACGTCTATTCAAAATAATCCTCATCACTATTTCAGACTTAACCATTTCACGACCTACCGTTAATTGAAAACACCCAATAGCATTTTGGTACTTCCAATAAAATTAGAAATCTTTAAAGTTGCACTCATTGTGCTCGTTATGTCATGTTGAATGTTACATTTTGTCAATATCACTTTAACAGGAGGAATGTACCTTGTGGGTGATGCAATTCTACGCTAGAGGACCTCCTCAACAATTGTAGATGACGCACACAGACCCGAGACAAGCAACCTTTAAACGAGAATGACAGGGATCCAGACATATATAATGCCCATTAATAAGGTCTCGAAGCACATGTTCCCTTTGAAGTTGAAGCAGTCGAATGAATGGATCTCATCGGATGTCATCGCCGATGAAGCAAAAGCGACCCAGCTTATCGGTAAAGAATAACATGAACTTGCGACTACGAATCGATCACAAAGCATAAAATGAGCTTTCAGTTTATGATTGTGAAGTTCATTTCCTGATTAAATTTGCAACAATATGAAGTTTCTTGCCTGATTCGTTCTCTTATCCTTATAAGCCTAGTTCTTCGCTACTTCTACATATTCTGATTAGCCTATTTAGAGACTGTGAAAAATCTAAACCTACAGAAAGTGCTATGTTGTGTTGAATGCCAATAAAATTGAATGCATTTAGAATTTAATAACTATCCCATCAAAAAATGATTCAATTACTAATTATATACAGAGACCCGATATCAATAACACGACCATTTGATGATGTGGAGATAAATCAACATAATGCCACCCAAAGATATCCGATATCCCATACAGGTAAATACATGGCGGTGGCAACCTGATAGGAGTCTCAACTTACATCTCTTCATATAAAATCTGTACATTTTAGAAGCCGAGAAAAAAAAGAGATATATTCACTAAGTCAACTTACTTCTTCGAATTATACCTTACCAATCAGTTTATATAGAAGAAAGAGTGTAGTTAAAATCCAAACAAGACAACGGACAATCATATATTCCTATCACAAAATGGAAACTAAGTAGAAAAAAAGAAAGAAAGGAAATGGGATGTTACAGAACACAATGATACATATACATTTAGAATTCAATTACTCGTCCCGTGAAAAAAAGAATTCAATTACTAACTATATAGAGCAAAATAAGGTAGGGATGAGTTCTTCCAATAGTAAATTGCCGAGCTAATCATATGTGTTGTGATGGATGAGGGCATCACAAACCCGGGGTGTATCTCAAGAAATAAACCTAGAGAACTTGAGCTACTATGCTCATTCTCGTTATTATTCGTAAAACAAGCAACCTAGAGTGTGCGTCACCCGCCGAAATCCAAAGCTCACCATCATGTTTGATGAATCTCATTTGCTTTCGGCTCGCATTCGAAAAGAATTGTTTGGTAACAATCTATATACTCCTGGTGTTATGACATGCAAGCACAATTTAAAATGTGTCGGTATCTTAGTGGAAGGGTTAAAACAAAGTTGTTACCGAATAAATATCGAATGTGTGAAAAAATAAAACAAGAAAAGCCAAATCATCAAGTCTACTTAATTGGCCAAAGCAAACCAAGATACGAGTGGACATACCGATCGGTATATGAACCCTCATCAATTTGCACTATAAAAAGTGTACTACTTACCCAAGGGTGTGTTATTCGTGATAATAAGATGTCTAGAACTTTATAACTCCTTTTTGCATTCGGATAATAATTGATCACCATGGACCATAACTACTTTATAACTTCACGCCTACCGCTTTTTCTTGGGTGACATTTTTTTAACCTCAACCAAACACGATCATAACGTGGGCAAGTCAACTCGCCTTCTAGAGTTCAAGGGTTTTGCTGCTTGCACATGCTCCTGCTTGGGCACCAGCGAAATTACAAGAGAACTGTGAAAATATACAAAGGATAACCAACCCACCACCGGCCTATCTTGTTTTGCACAGGCCCAGATAGCAGCACCTCATGATTGATGGGTAAATATACAAAGGAGTTTATTTTTTTTAGATTTTGGTACTTGAGATATACCATTTTTCAGTACTTGCAAGTAAAAAAAGTATATGTAAAATTGTCACATGATAGGCCTGAGAGTGGTGTAGGAAAAGAGACGGAGACATGTGCAACAGTATCATAGTTCATACGCCTGGACCCTCTCGCCCTGGCACGGAGCCCCAGTGCCCGCGCTCGGTCGCCGCATTCGAGTGCCACTCCAGCCATGGGCATCCACACTTGCCGACTGTCCAAGCGAAACTCGACGGCGGCCGTCCGGATGCCCCGCCCCCGCCGCCCGTGTGCCCGATATCCGCGTCGACGAGAACCGTGAGACTCGCCGGCGCATGGTAGCTTGGAGGGGATATAGCAACTTGCGCCCGCACAGGTTCTGTCCCCGTGATACCGTAACGAGCAACGAGCACCGAAGCAGTGCAACCGACGTCGCTCTTGCTTTTCAAGACCACAAGGAAGAGACAAGTGGCCGGCAGAGGGTCCCGCAAGTGATACATGTTGTTGTGCCTGTAAGTTGCTCGACAAAAATGCCTTGCTGATCCATGTGCATACCCTCCCTCAGTGGTGAAACAATTGGAAATCCGAATTTTGATTTGGCCTTCATAGTGTCGATTGTAGGTGCAAGGTTTTAGTCTTTATGAAGTGTATACAAGACTATAGTCTATAGGTGCAAGATTTTAATATATATTGATTAGCATACCTTCTAATCTTCATCTGAACCTAATGGAGACCCTGAAACAAAGGTTCATGAGGCTAAGATACTATCAATAACCCAAAAGTTTTTTCCTCTTTAGATCGGTGTACCGCAACTTCAATGCTTGTCTTAAATTATTATGAGTTAAAAACTTAAAGTATACCTTTGTGCTTCGCATACCTTCACTTTAAACCGTCCAAAGACTACACAATGACATTGGATATATTCATATTTATAGTGGCAATGAGGCTGTCATAGTTCCAATATACCTTAACCTGCCTTAGCTAGATCCACGAGTTTCGCTATTTCTATGTCTAATTATTTGAATGCAAGAGGTTACCTATTTATTGTATATATTTCCTCACTTTTATGATGTCAGTTAAGAAAAATATCCCCCGCCGTAGTCATAGCGGCTCTCGTGCAACCTACAAGTATGTCTCGCGCAACCTACAAGTATGGTGGCTCCCTCCATGGACCGCGCGGCAACGCGGCGCATGTGTTTCTAGTACTAACCTAGATTGGAGCAACGCATAAACATAGACCGTTTCGTAAGTTCGGAAGCTAAGAATACCAAAACTAAGCAAAATGCAGTAAAGCACAAGCACATGGATCGGCCATCAGGCACACTTTCACACAGAGCATCATAGCATCAAAAGCCGTTCGCATCCTACCACAATAGCAACAGAGCAAAGTGGAGGAGACAAGCAAAGGCACATGCGAGCAGAGTGGGCGGACAGGAAGGTGGAGTGGAGGACGGAGCAGATGGGGAACAAGCCAACGAGCACCTGGATGTACTGAATCGGTGGGAAGTGGAAGGGGTTGCGCCCACCGAACGGCACGCCGCCGCCGTTTCCCCTTCTCTCGAATCGGCGCTCCGGGCACACGGGGAGATGCGGGAGCATGAATTTGTCCACGCGCGCCCGCCGCCGCTTCTCCCGCGCGCAATCCGCTCCGTGCCCCGGCGCGAGGAACCCCCGATTTCGCTCACGCGCGCGACCGCCGCCGATTTTCCGCGTGCGCAACTCCGCGGCGCTCCGTTTTTGCCGCGCGAGGAGGACCCAAATCCAATCGATTGACGTCCGCCTGGGCGGAAAAAATGACGCCATCCACGACCTAGGCGACGATTTCGAACGCCATACGCAAGGAACTCGTGGCGTCCGTCTCGCCAAGGAGGGACGAGAAGAGGGGGCGGGCGGGCGCACGTACCGTGGGTGGCGACGCCTGGCTCGGATCGTTGGACGGCGGTGAGGACGACGGGGAGAGACAGCGGATCGACGCGTACGAGGGGGGAGCGAGACGTGCGCGGCGAGGTGGGCGAGTTATGCGGGAGCGGGGCGGAGCGAAAGGAGGCGGGGGCACGAGGAAAAAACCGAGCAGAGGAGGCAGAGCCACGGGCGGTGAAGCCACGGGAGCCGAAGTTTTTACCTACCAAATTTGTTCTCCACTTCATTCTTTTTAGGAGTAGAGAAGACAAGGAGTGGAGGGATTTGGAGGAAGATTTCGCCGCTACCACAGTGTGGGGAGCTGCGCCTTTCCTGACTGGCAGCACCACGAGCTACTGATCTCAAGCGGCGCGGGGCACCCTAGGTCAGCAGGTAGGCCGGCGCGGCTTTCTTTTTCCTGTCGGCGGCGTCCCAGAGCTCGAGGTCGAGCGGGAGCCGCATCGGGCCAAGTGGGAGGTCGACGTCCGCTGCTCTCCACGACTGTCCCCTCTCTCCCCCTCCCTTCCCCACCCCAACCCCTTGCTCCAGATCCGGTGGGCAGCAGCTGCTCGGGCGGCCTGGTGTTGCTCGAGCGTAACTGCCTGAAGTCCGGAACACCGCACCGCTGCTCGGGCGCGCCGCTCCTCGAGCGCACCGCTGCTCAGGTGCCCTGCCGCCCACCGGTGCTCAGGTGCCCCGTGCGGCAACGTTGCCCTACACGCTACACGGTACACGGTTGGTCATCCTTCGTTTAGTGAATAGTCGGACTATACGATTGAGTAAACGGACAAAAAAAACGGATAACACGGGATTAAACGGCCTACAGGGTCAACACGGTTGACCGCTGAGTAGCATTAAAATGCCGTGTAAACGGCCTACACGGGTGCTCGGGCCCGAGATTTTTCCTTGGACTGCGGGTTGATTTTAAGGAAGGTCAGAGTGTTTTATGCAAAACAACAGCGACAACCCGATCCTGATCATCAACATGCCTGATCCTACGGCCGGAAAAAAATGGTGACGTGGACACACTCATTGGCGTCGGTATTGGTCAAGTTTGGTAAAGAAAGATGAGAATATAGCCATCAAACAGCACAGGTTTTGTTTGGGCCGAAAACACATATGGGCCGGGCAGCTTTTGCACATCGAGCCCATTTTGGTGGATATTTATTTTGCAAAGCCGGCCACGCCTGCTGCGTTCTTCTTCTTCCTGAACGGCGGGCGGCATCGGATCACAACCCAATCCAATCCAGAGAATACTGCCGGAAGCGAGCGACGCCAGCCAGCCATATCCATTCCTCCCGCCTCCCCTCTTCGGCCATGGCGCCACCTACCGCCGCCTCCGCCTCCGCCTCCGCCTCGGCCTCCACCTCCGCCTTCCTCTTCCTCTCCCCGCCGCGGCGAAGCCGCAGCCACCTCAAGCCCAGGCCCCGTCCCGCCGCCACCATCCTCTGCTCCTCCTCCGCCACCGCCCCGGCATCATCCTCCTCCTTCTCCTCGTCGCGCTCCCTCTCCGAGCAGCTCGAGCCGCTCTCCCGCACGCTGCTCCACGACAAGCCCACGCCGGTCGCCGCCGACCGCCCCACCCCGGAGCCCACCTGGGTGAACCCCTCCCGCCCCAGGCCCACCGTGCTCTCCCTCCGCCGCCAGCGCCGGCGCTCCCCCTCCGCGCACCCTTCCTCCGCCCCGCTCCAGCCGCTCCTCCGCGCCGTCCGCGCGCTGCCCGAGGACGCCGACCTCGCCGCCACCCTCGACGCCTTCTTCCCCCGGGGCTCCCCGCCCTCCCCCTCCGACGCGCTCCTCCTCCTCAACTACCTCCACCCGTCGTGGCGCAAGTCGCTCTCCCTCCTCGCCTGGCTCCGCGCGCTCCCCGGCGAGGCCGCGTTCCCGCTCGACACCATCTTCTTCAACGTCGCGCTCAAGTCGCTCCGCGCCGCGCGCCAGTGGCCGCAGGCCGAGCGCCTCGCGCTCGACATGCTCCGCGCCGGCGTCCCCCTCGACAACATCACCTACTCCACGCTCATCACCGCCGCGCGCCGCTGCCGCCACTTCGCCAAGGCCGTCGAGTGGTTCGAGCGCATGTACGCCGCCGACGGCGTCCTCCCCGACGAGGTCACCTACTCCGCCGTCCTCGACGTCTACGCGCAGCTCGGCATGAAGGAGGAGGTGCTCGCGCTCTTCGACCGCGCCAGGGGCAGCGGCTGGAAGCCCGACCACGTCGCCTTCGCCGTCCTCGCCAAGATGTTCGGCGAGGCCGGCGACTACGAGGGCATCCGCTTCGTCTTCAAGGAGATGCACGAGGTCGGCATCAAGCCCAACATCTTCGTCTACAACGCCCTGCTCGAGGCGCTGGGCAAGACCGGTAAGCCCGGCCTCGCGCGCAACCTTTTCGACGAAATGACTGCCCAGGGCGTCGAGCCCAATGCGCGCACGCTCACCGCGCTCGCCAAGATCTACGGGAGGGCGCGCTGGGGCCGCGACGCCCTCCACCTCTGGGAGCACATGAGGGCGATGAAGCTGCCCGCCGACAACATCCTGTGCAACACGTTGCTGAGCATGTGCGCCGACGTGGGGCTCGTGGCCGAGGCCGAGCAGCTCTTCAACGAGATGAAGGATCCAGAGTGCCGTGACGTCCCCAAGCCGGACAAGTGGAGCTACACGGCCATGATCAACATCTATGGGAGCAACGGGGACACGGACCAGGCGCTCCAGCTGTTTACGGAAATGCTAGAGGGCGGGATAGAACCCAACATCATGAGCTACACCATTGTGATCCAATGCCTTGGGAAGGCGCAGAGGATACGGCAGGCAGTGGAGGTTCTTGAGGCGGGGCTGGAGAAGGGCCTCAAGCCCGACGATCGCCTCTGTGGGTGCTTGCTCTCCGTTGTCGCTCTGAGCAGCGGGGATGAGATGGAAGTGGTGCTTTCTTCCCTGGAAAAGGTCAACCAGAACCTTGTCAAGCTGATCAGAATGCTCGGTGAAGACCAAGTGGGTGTTGACGATCTTACAAAGGAGCTAAAGGGTGTGCTGAACGCTGCGGCCCCTGAAGTACGCCGGCCTTACTGCAACTGTCTGATCGACATTTGCCAGAACCATGGCTTCCCTCCTCGGAGGGCAAGAGAAGTCTTCCAGCTTGCCCACACCTACGGTTTGTACTCCAAGCTTCATAGCAGAAAGGATGGGGAGTGGTCACTGGATCTGCGATCGCTTTCGGTTGGTGCGGCCAAAACAGCATTCGATGATTGGATGCAGACCGTCTCAGAACGCTTGGTGCAGCAAAAGGATTTGCCGCAGTCCTTCAGCGTGTACACTGGATCCAGCACCCACAAGTTTGCACAGGGGCTGGCAAGTGCATTCGCGGCTCACCTTGAACAAATGGCGGTGCCATTCCGTCCAAGCGAGTCTCATGTCGGAAGCTTCATCAGTTCAAGGGATGATCTGGTCTCATGGCTGCAGATGAGCAGTTCGTCACCGGTCATTGCTGGATGACTGAATGTAATTTCAATGGGTTTAGCTACACAGTGCTACAAGTTCCAAAGCGGGGGTTGAGTGAGCAAACTGGATGATATTAGGTTCACGATCTGCCTACTTGCAGACCCCATCCACATGCATTTGCCGATATATGGGTTGTAGGAAGAGAACTGAAACACAAAAGGAACCTAACTCTTCCATGCCATCACAAAGGTAGCACAAAGGGGCACTCTGAAAACATTGGCTGATTATTCAAGCTTAGGCTGGTGGTTTTGTATCTGAAAATTTTGAATGCTGCTTCTTAAATACCATTATATTAGTGGACTCACACATAATGTGCCGGCTTGGCTGCTAATATACTGCCTAGGAACTGTTGAAATTGGAACTGAATTATACACATAATTGCCTATACACTTCTGATTCATCTGACTACTTAACTATTCATTTGTTTATTTACAGTTGGCCTGATCTTTTCTACAGACCGAATTGATCTGTTCATCATTGTAGCAGCAGGATTGGGTGTTACAATGCTGGACTGTTTGAACCCCAACAGTTTTGCTCAGATAAATATATGGTGATTGAACTTAACACTACACTATAGGCACGGCATTGTAAAGTACTTACAGTGCGAATTGGTGGCCTGCTGGCTACCCGCTTTTTTTTTCAGAACAAGCACGCCACAGGTATAAATGCAATATAGTATTGCCCAGACAACAACACAACAGATTCAAGCATACATAGATTATCTTCTTTGTAATGTCACACAGAGACCTCAAATGAGTGAGTGATGGTCTTGTAGATACAAAGGGCAGAGGCAAACTATGAACTTTTGCCTATAAATGTAAATGAGAATGGATTTGAATTACAGCAATACACAACAACACATGTGAATCATGGTTCAACAGGTGGCTTTAGTCTAATCAACCTCCGCACTCTGTCTTTCTCCGTGTTTTCAAGCAGACCCTGCATGAATGATAAACAGCTAATCAGAGAACAAGTTTTCTATTGTAGATAACAAATCATAGCATATATATAGCATAGTGTTGTTCTCAGCTAAGCTGCATAAAAGATTTGATGATCGTGACTTTGTGAGGCTCTACATTGCTGCACTGCATCATGGCTGCTATGCCTTCACTACGACTTGAATCATAGGATGAAGCCTGCCACTGGGGAGGGTATGGATAAATCCACTCTTGCTCATACCCAAATCCAAATAATTATTATCCACTTCTTACCCTCCCCAATCCCACCCATACCCAATGCATAATTAGTTTTGTACTAGATTATATGCATACCCAATGGATTATTTGTACACTCCCCAGACCCACCCTACCCATTTCTTCAATGGATAATTATTTTCTACCCATACCCTCCCCATTTGAGATGAGTGTGGATTTGAATGTGGATAGTGGATAAAAACAACATGCCTACATAGGATGATTGTATGCATAGCACAGCAGACACATTAACCATCATGTGATGGGTTAAAAGCAGCATAGTTATATGATTCTATAAAGATTAAAAGGCACATGGAAATAGTACGCGTCTAGAAAGTTGATTTGAGGTTGTACCTTCCAAACAATCTCATCAAGGCACAGGCAGATCCTCCCATATTTGTCAAGGAAAAGGCGCTCAGTAGGAGGTTTTCCACAGACATCCTTCACCGCTGATGTAATTGCAAATATAACCTCGGCCACTGCAAATGGTTGGTTAGATTAAAATGGAAATAACAAGGCAATATAGCGAAGATTTCAAATGGAAGACTAGTAGTAAGGTATGAGAATCTTACAAGCAAGCTCGTCATACTCATCCTTGCCAACAATGTACAGGCAGACATCCCCAATCGTAGTATAAACAATGGAGACCGACCTGGGATAGTATCGGTGATTAGCATTTAGTAGCGACGGAGCAACATTTCATTATTTTAGCAGAGAAGATAATTTAGCAGTGAGGACAGGCATATGATTCAGTAACATGACATACGATCTATAGTACATTTACCATAAGACTGAAAAATTGGCTAGCGGGCATTCTACAATCACGGTAATTTCCGCGGGACACTGAAGTTGACTTTTATGTGAGGCTGGACCCCTAGTGTGTCTAGTTCATTTCTAGTGTCCTGCAGAAAATGTAATACACTTCAGTGTCCTATAGCAACTATCACGATCGCAGGGTGTGAAGCAGCAAAGCTTCAGCAGCTGATAAGTCGTAGAGACCAATGGTGTATTTTCTTTGCTGCCCCGTCGTGTAGTCAAACAATCACAGCAATGGATTGAAAGTAAGCAATTGAGGACAGAATCATGCTTGCTTCCCCCCCCCCCCCCCCCCCCCACCCTCCTGGTGTTAATTCCATCAAAGATGACATAGTGATTCATTGAACGAAATGAGCCGTAAGCGTCAGAGCCACAAACAAACAAACTTTTTAGCAGGTGCCACTAATTAATCACCAACAGCGAAGGGTACATGATCTCAACAGCTTACTTGTGGGAAGCAACGTGGAGCTCCTCGTTCTTGGAGCCTTTGAGGTTCTCGGATCCGAGCTTCACCAGGAAGGAGCGCCAGTGGAGCCTCTCCTCCGCGGGGACCCCATGGAACCTGAGGACCCCAACAGCCCCATCAGATACGCGCTTGGGGAGCGCCGAATCGATAGATCTCATCTCATCATCAGGCAGCGAGACGGAGACGGAGACGGAGAGATCTCCGCGGCCGCGGCCAGGGGAGGGGGAGGATGAGGGGGGAGTACCGCTCGATGAGGATGTTGCCGTCGGAGTTGGCGAAGAGCACGGCCAGTATCATCCTCTTCTCTTGGCGCTCTCCCAGGCCGGCGGGCCTCCTCGTCGACGGTGGTCGGGTTCCTCTCCCCCTCTCTCGTTTGGTGCGGGCAGGGAGGGAGGGTGGGTGGACGGAGAGGAAGGAGGAGGAGAGAGCCAAGGGAAGGAGCAGGAAAGCGGCGACGAATTTGGGCCATCATCGTGGGCTGCGATGGCCCGGCCCATTTCTTACCTTCCCTGTTTTCTTTTCTTTACACTTTCATTTTTTTTCCCCTTTCTCTTCCACTCCGCCCGTCCACCGCCCCGCCGCCCCCGCACGCCGCCCGCAGCCGTCTCCCCTCGCCCCGCCTCGCCTCCTCGGTCTTCCTCTCCTCCTCCTCGTCGTCGTCCTCCTCCTCCTCCTCCCCCACCCGAGACCGGAGACCCGACCCGAGGGCTTGAGTTGAGCTAGTCGGCAGCCAGTCAACTCCTGCACCTTGCCCCAGGTGCCGGGCGGATTTTCATGGAGGCAGCTTAAACCCTCGCCAAGCTCAACCTCTCTCTCTCTCCCTGTGCCGCGCGGCAACCTTCGTACGCCATGGCTCGCAACAAGGTGCGCGTCTTACCCCCCCCACCACCACCATCGATTGCACGCAGACTGTATTTTGGTGGTTCGGCCAATCGCACTTTCCAAATAAGTGCGCGCGCCATATCCCCTTTGGCTTCAGATACTGCCATGTATCCCCTCACCTGTTCTTAGGGTTGGATCTAGAGCGGGAGGAGATGCATGTGATTCTGTGACAACCGTTACAGTTTAGTCCGCCAAGTTAGTTGAGTACCCTTTTTCGACGATGCTTGTTTCACCGGACTGCGCATTTCATTTCCTCCTACTAGTTAGTACTAGCAGTTGATAGTCCCAATTTGTGCCGTGAAAAATAAAAAATGCTGTCTGTTGCCACTGGACACATGTTTGCCCAGCTGCTGCTCCGTGAGTTGAACTACAAGTAGTGTGTGTAAAATTGACCGTCCGCGTGCTACGCAAATCCGGATAACATTACATAGCTTATCATCCAAGGAGATGTGATGCATTCCATTCGTATTTTCCTGTGATATTTTTATCAATCTGGATTCTAGATTCCCCGCTGGAGGAAAAATTGGAGTGAACCAAAGAGTAGTTACTGTGCTTTTTACTTATATGTAACAAATCCCAGGAAGCTTTGGTTTTGCTACTGGATGTTGGTCCTTCGATGCACGGAGTGCTGCAGGAGGTCAAGAACATATGCTCAACTCTGGTGCATAAGAAGGCAAGCACGTCTTCTTCCATTATTGTCATCCGACCACCTCAATTTAAGTGCTACTGCCTCTAGTTTGACACTCAAATCACCTCTGATCAAGCTCATTTCCTGTGCACCTCTGTTTTCTGCAGTTAGTTTATAATAGGAGCGACGAGGTTGGTATTGTCCTCTTTGGAACTAAAGGTTAGTTATCCATAGTAGGATTAATTGTTCTATTTCTACTTGAAATCTTATGTGCTGGTCCTCCTCAATATAGCAATTGCATTCTGTTCTGAGGTTCCAACCGTTTGCTTATTGTAAGTACTTTATAACCATTGGTATGAATCTAGATACAAATTTTACATTCTCTGATCGGCGGCCCTCCGTTTTCAGTACAAACAGAAGGCACTGGAACCACATCAAAAATAAAATGCAATACAACAGCTTGGTTGTTTCCACACTTGATTCATGTGTTGAGAAATTTACTTCGACTTAACAGGAATCATATTGATATAAGCATTTTAAGATGAACTTAATGTTCCGTAGTCTTCTCCCATTAAATTAATAAAGTTCTTTTTTGGTACAATATGGCGTTAATGCAATTTTTATTTTTTGGGGGGTATGCATCAATATGGGGAGATTTCTAATGAAGTCAATGGAACACTCTTTTCTTGTTAGACATCGACATTTCAAAATTACATTGCTTCTACATCAGTCAAGAACACATCATGTCACATTTATTGTTTCCAGAAATTGAAAATTGATGGACTGCCTTCCCTGATCAATTCAGAAACATGCAATGAGCTTGCGAAGGAGCTTGGGGGCTACAAGCATGTGACAGTTGCACATGATATTAAAGTTGTAGATGAAGGGACTTCACAGGCTCTCCAAAATCTCCCAGCAGGAACTGTCCCTGGTGATTGTATCCATGACATAGCAGCAGGCTCTAGTGTTTGATTTTATTCTAATATTATACTTGCTAAGTACTTGTGTGCTAAAAAAACTGTATGTCTCTGGTACTGCTTTTCTCAATATTACCTTAATATATATGAGATCAAATCATGTGTTCACAGTTACAATTAAAGTAACATTTCTTAGGTTGACCATCTTTGAATGTTTGCATTCTGTGTAGTGCCCCTTGTTAGTTTTATTGACATCAGTGGTTTAACTTTTTTGCTACTTTATGTACTGGTCCCTACCTATTGATTGGACTGTACCAAATTGGTTTCTCATTTGTTGCTTCATTGAATTTTGTCCTGTTATTAACTCATTAATATGTATAGAACTATACATCTATGGTCTGTCTAGTTTATGTTGTTTTTTTTGTGTTGTTTCGACTATGGTCTTGCTTTGTTCTGATCGAATTTGACCAAAACAGTATAGAAATTCCTTGACTAAGGCAAAGTTCTAGACACTATTGTTGTTGGCTTGGATATGCTGATTAGGAAATTTGGTAATACCAAAGGAAAGCGGCGCCTCTGTCTAATCACCAGTGCACAGCATCGGTTAAGAGATCCGCCTGAAGGGACTAAAGAAGATCAGGTGGACACCATTGCAGACCAGATGAAAAAACATGACATCAAGATGGAGTGCATTGTCTTCAGAGAACCGGGAATCCATCATAATGCTGTGATGGAAGAAAATGACCGGTTGTTGTATCAGTTCAGAAACAGATCAGTAGCAAAGGTGGTCCAGGTTGACAGCCCAACGTCTCTGTTGGGCGCTCTGAAGACAAGAAACGTGCTTCCAGTTACCGTCTTCAGGGGAGACCTGGAATTGAGCTCGAATTTTAAAATCAAGGTACGCCCAGTTCTTTATCATTTCCATCAGTCACAGAAGTTTATACTATTCAACACTTCTGATTTAATTTGCAAGTTGTTTTGAGACTTTTAGATTTAAGGTGACTGCATTAGCACGCCTACTCAGTCATGGTTGATTTGGATGTCCTTGTGAATAGGTGTGGGTCTATAAGAAAACAGCTGAGGAGAAATTCCCCACTTTGAAGAAGTATTCAGACAAGGCTCCTCCAAGTGATAAATTTGCCTCTCATGAGGTCAAAGTGGATTATGAGTACAAAAGCGTTGTTGAACCAGACAAAGCTGTTCCACCAGATCAGAGGATTAAGGGATACCTTTATGGTCCTCAAGTTATCCCTATATCATCTGCTGAATGGGAGGCGGTCAAGTTCAAGCCAGATAAAGGTGTGAAGCTTCTAGGATTTACAGATAGATCCAGCATATTACGGTATAGTATAACCTTCAAGTTGGCCTCTGAGTATATAAATGTTGTTCTCTGGCTTTCTGTTTTATTTTGTTGTTGTTGTACTTTCTGCATTATCATTAGTTTTTTGGCACACTACTAGACCTCGTCATTTAATCCTTCTTGGAGGTAATGGTCTGGAAACCACCGGTGGAGCTATGTCTTGACCAAGGTGGGCCATGCCCCCCCCCTCCTCCCTTGATCCATCGAACTAGTCAAGCATCCGAGTAGCCAAAATTGTGCGTGCGCATGTGACGAGTCCACACTGTGTTACTGTAATCACTGTAGCACTGGCCCCTGCTTGGATTCAAATCCTAGCTCCGCCGCTGCTGGAAACCTTTCTTTCTCTTTGCAAAATAATAGTTGGAGTAAAGATAAACCATGTTATACTTATTTGCAAATATCTTCTCTTGCTACCATATGCATCATTGGTGATAGTTTTTGTTTCTTATTGCTTAAGTGTGTGTTTGGATAAATCTCAAGACCAATTATTGTATATTCGTAAAAGCTGTGTTCTGTTTCCCATCATTTTAAAAACTATTGTGAGGAATATGGGGACAAAACTTCTAAATTGCTCCTGCATATTATATCTATTTGGAGACTTTAGGGCCAATCATTTGGAATCTGTGCAAACATAAATATGTTGTGCAATTTTTTCAATGCGTACGTTGTAAGATTAAAATTTCGATTAGGGTGTGGTGAGAGCCGGGGGATCAAGCTATAAAGTGAACATAGCCATATGAAGCGATCTGGCTTGATTGCCCAGTCCTACCGGCATCAGTGAAGTAGGATTGTTTGGTGGTTATTTGGAAAGATGAAACCTATTTTCTTGATTTTATTTGACCGTAATGGATTTTTAATTACAAAACAAAAACTTGTGTGGAAATGATCCTGTTGCATTGTCGGTTGACAGCTTAGTACCCCTTGGGGGTATAGTAATTAGTAACATAACTTTTGAATGGTTGACTTAAGAGTTTAAGACAGACCAAATCATCACTAATTTGTGACTGGAGGGAGTATATGGTCAAGTATATTCCTAATTGTTCTTGTAAACTTGGACATTAAATATCTCTGATGTTTTATTGTTCTGCGATCTGCATGGCTGCATATATCTAATGCTTCCTCCTTTCTTACTTTTACAGGCACCACTTTATGAAAGATGTATGCTTGTTTA
The DNA here is from genome assembly GCA_947561735.1 of Cenchrus americanus. Classification (NCBI taxonomy): domain Eukaryota; kingdom Viridiplantae; phylum Streptophyta; class Magnoliopsida; order Poales; family Poaceae; genus Cenchrus; species Cenchrus americanus. The sequence continues at coordinate 256,383 of OX387240.1, read as the reverse complement.
TACCTGAACCAGGTAACACAAAAGCAGCTCTTGCAGTTTCCGCTATAGCAAGAGCAATGCATCAAATGAACAAGGTTGCTATTGTTCGATGTGTGTGGAGGCAAGGTCAAGGGAATGTTGCTGTTGGTGTATTGACGCCAAACATTTCATCAGTGAACAATATCGTAAGTATTATGTTTCTGTGGTTTATGTTCGAAAATTTTGGAAGATGACTGCTTCTGCTCAATCAATTCTTTACTATGTGCTTTCAGCAAGATTCCTTCTACTTTAATGTGCTCCCATTTGCTGAGGACATCAGAGAGTTTCAATTCCGATCCTTTAGCAACCTGCCATCATCGTCTCAGCCCACTGAAGAACAACAAGAAGCTGCAGATAGCCTAGTGAAGATGTTAGACCTAGCACCACCTGGAAGAGAAGTCCTCAAGCCTGAGTTCACACCAAATCCCATGTTGGAGGTACTTTTTTTGTGTGTGGTGGAACCTCTTGTCGTGGTAGAACATGTGGAATGCACGATCCTATTTGTCATCTTATTTCCATTTGTTCCAGTCATTGATATCCCATCAAGCAAAAATGCTAAGATCAACAAGCTGTCCACTGCTGCAGGCTTTTGACTACTTACTATGTTCCTCTTAGAAACAGAAATAATTGTACAGGTGAAATATTCCCAAAAAAAGTACAGGCGAAATAGTAAGGACAACAGTTTTGTGTCCGTTCTGCACCAATTGTCACTCCAAAGAAAAGTTTGGCCAACATTAGAGAATTAAGAACATAGCATTCGGACTTTGTGGCACTAGAGGGAGTATGGGAAGGATGGAGTGTTATACATTATACATCAAACAAAAGAACTTAAAATTTCAAATTTTGAGCGATAATCAAACAAATTTGCAATACCAATGAATCTTGTTTGTGAGGTCAAGCGTTGTTTATAAGTCAGCCATTTGATTCCCTAAATAGTCGCACTGCTTGATACTCCATTGCCTGGGCTGCTACCCCATCTCTCGCTGTGCCTCTTATTTTTTACATTTTTGTATGTTTCTTGTTTTGTTGATTATGGTGTGTTGTCCATTTTCAGAGATTTTACAGTTACCTTGATCTAAAGGCAAAGCAGCCAGATGCAAATGTGCCACCACTTGAAAGATGTCTAAGGAGAATAACTGAACCTGATCCTGATGTCATTGACCAGCAAACGCCATTAATCCAAAATTTAGGCAAAGCCTTTGAGCTGAAGGAGAACCCCAAGGTTAGATGCAAACATTTGTTATACTGGCTTTGGTCCAATTTGACAGAAAGTTCAACCGTTTGATTTGTCTAATTGATTACAGAAGAAGAAAGCACGAATACAGGACAGACTGGCATATACTGGTGCTGGTGATCAAGCTACATCAGTAGCGGAGCCCCCTGCAGAAAAGGAAGGGGTTTTATATCCTCCAACAGAGAGTATCGGGGAGATCAGAGATTTACATCCTGTTCAAGATTTTGAAGCCATGCTGGCAAAGAGATCTAGCTCAACATGGGTTCAAAAGGCAATTGGAGAGATGCAAAAATACACATCAGCTTTGTTAGAAAATTCCCGTGATAGGGATAATTACCCAAAGGCACTTGAATGTTTCGCTGCTCTGCGGAAAGCCTGCATTATTGAACAGGTAATCACTCCACAGGTTGTTTTCATGAACACGTAGTAGTTAGGCGACCCGGTTCGCCTAAGGTTCACGGTAAGGCTGCATGGGTAGTTTAGCATGCTTGCTCGGTTGTGCTGTACTGCTGTGTACCTAATCATTTGTAAGATTTGATAGCTTTGTCATATATGTTTACAGTGGGTGTTGTTTGTGATCAGGAACCAGAGGAATTCAACCAGTTCCTTACAAAGACTTACAATAGATTGAAGGACGGTAATGCTGCCAATTTCTTTCAGCTTCTGTCCTCGAAAAATATTTCACTTATCAGCAAAGAGGAAGCACCTGACAGGTTTGCAAGCTTTCTTCTCTGCGTCCATTGTGGTTAATATGGTTTTCGTTTCTCAACATTTTCCGTTGATCCTTTCGGTCTGTGTGCAGTGATGTGACGGAAGAGATGGCAAGGCGTTTCTATCTAAAACAAGAAGCGGCATCTCAGTAGCACCTGATAGAAACTGGAAGCGCATTTCCTCAAACCGGATTGTGGAACTTCGTCATAACGGTAGCATAGCCTAGCCCGTCGCATGTGTCTGGCATGTTTTGAGGCTTTCTTCATGGATGGAACTGGAGCCAATCTTGCACTCTCTGGGTTTACCGTCTTGCTGCACAATCTATTGGAATTCTTTATTATGCTAGTGGTATTTAGAGATTCTACTGTGCTGCACCGTTGGCATTTTCCCCTTACGATTGTGGGGGCTGTTTGGTAGCAGAAAGGAATATGAATTCACCGGGATGGGGTCAGGGCCTGCACACCTGAATCGATGAAAGGAATTGGCTGTGCTCAGGGCCTGCACACCTGAATCCGGCTTAGCTGATCATATCTGCGTTTGGTGCACAAACAAATTTAACAAATCCAAGAACGATGCAAACTATTATCTCCACGGTTAAAAATGTTCAAATTCTTCGCAATAGATTGCAATGTCATGTTCAGCTACATTGACGCAATGCTGTCTCTCGCAAGTAAGGGGCAAAAAAAAGAAAGACTCTTCTCCCTCCTTTATTGATCCCAACAGACACTAAGAAGCATAGCCACCAGTCCCGCCACCATGCAGAGAGCAATGTAGGGGAAATGCTGTCCTTTCAAGCATCCTTCTCTGCAATAAGCTTGTCAATGAGAGCGGCAGCATCCCCCACCGTCTGGATCTCTTGAGCGCTCGATTCGTCCACGTTGATTTGGAATGCTTCCTCAAGCCCCATCACAATTTCGACCTGCGCCACGCTCAGGACGGTATGCAACATTAGGCCAACAAGTTATGGAATAGTACAATTCATAAATTCCATTACAGCAATGCAGCTCCATACAACGGCAATACCGGTACTTTGTCCCCAAATCCCAGAAAAAAAAATATTACAATTGGTGTACTAGATTAGCAGTGATCACAAAAAAAAACAATTAGCATAGGTGACCCTCGATTTCAAGTAAGGAGCATGGTTATATGATGCCAGATGATCACAGGAGTTTAAGGAATTACATACGGTATCGAGTGAATCGGCCCCCAGGTCCACAAACTTTGTCTCTCCTGTTACAGTGCTGTCCTCAGGTAGAGCTAACTGGCCCTTCACTATTTCACAAACCTTCTCGATAGTTTCTTGCTTAGCCTGTTCGAGAATCAAAACCAAATGTCAGGAACCTACTGCGCTTCTGTAGTGGCCGTCTAAACATACACATTCTGGCAGTATGAGTTTCAAGGCACCAGGCGAATCGCTTAGAGATGCGAAAGTACAGACACCGATTTGCTAGCCTACTTTAGCATCAGAACAGGGCAATGTGTGTTTGAAATGCAGGTACAGAAAGGATAAAAGTACAATGCTCAGAAACAAACAATGCTGGTACTCAGTCAGTAGCTAAAATAGCATTATGAAAATTTCCGAGTAGCTTTCCCTGAAAAGGAAATCTGTAGGTGGTTGGTTGGTGTGGGGAAAAGAAGTACTACTAACTGTGGCTGTCTACATTCTTCAAAGGGCTTAGCCCAAAACTAAATTTGTGCAGATCAAGAGAAGCTGCCATGCTCACTCAAAAGAGAAATTCAATTTTTCTTGTCGCGCGAAGGACTGAAGGGCATTCACCGTGTCGTGAGAAATTGCGCGGTGCAGTGGGATGCAATAACGCAAAGATGCTGCTAGTGTACCGACACTTACCGAACATGACACCTGAAAGCGCTTCGGAATCCGCTGCAGTCGACAAGATGGGAAGCTTGTTCTTTGCCTGGGGAAAGATGCCGATACTCGAAACGACACTGCATCAATTCCCTACAGTGACAGGAGAGCAAAGCGCCCCGCAGCTTCGCCGAATCAAGATCCAAAGCTCGAAACTGAGACGAGAAGCACAGAGGACGACGATCCGAGAGAAACCGCCGACCTGTGCCCGGAGCGCAGGCGAGTAGGCGAGGACGGGCGACCTCGCGGCGGCGGCGGCGGTGATGGGAGCAGCCATGGCTGCAAGAAGGGCGGCTGGCCGGGGGGTGGATGGATCAGCGGAAAGAGCAAGACCACCACCTCCTCCTCCTCCTCCAGTAGTAGCAAGAGAGAGAGAGAGAGGAATGAGTGCTTTTTTATTGCAGGGGGGAGGAGGAGGAGGCGGCGTCGCCAGTCGCCTCGTGAGTATCGACCACCGTCGATGGAATCCACTCCGTCGCCCTCGTCCCGCAGCGAGCGAGCAGAGCACCCTCCTCAGCACTGCAGACGCCCATTTCCTATGTCTTTGGAACGACCATCTCCCTCTGTCCCCATTCGCCCGTAGTAGACGCAAACGAGGAGGGCGACGCTAAAATTTCTTGTCAAGCCACGCCACGCCACGCCACGCCCTTTACTAGTAACAAAGTCAAATTTGGTCCAAATCAAAACAAATTCACTTTGCAAATTTAAGTTTTTATTAGACCGTTGATAAAACCTATAACACCTCCTCACTCATCGTGCCGTATAATAACAAAACAAAGGTCTCGACTTTTGTGAATTTACACTGTTCGGTTGGTGGTGGGCGATGGTTAGTCTTTGGTTTGTTTCGAGAGAAAATCTTGTTGGTGCATTTCTTATTGCATGTACTTTGGTTTGTTCGAGAGAAAAATACTTGTTGATGATAAGCCCAAGCGAACGAGGGCGTTAGAAAGCTACTATATATGTAATTCTCTTTAATGTTATGATATCATGTGTGTTGGCGTTGGGTGACCTAGTTAGGTTCATTGTTTCTGTAGCTACTACACTCGCACTTATGCGATGTGAAGAAATTGGATCTTACTACTTTGTTTTACACGTCTTGGACGCCTAGGTAATTTTTTTTGTATCCGTCTTTAGAAGCACTTTTCGATCTGTTCGTTTGGGCGGTGGGTTCGATGTCTAGTCTTGATTTGTTCCGAGAGAAAATCTTCTTGGCCGATTCTTTGGTGGTTTGGTTTGTTCCGAGAGAAAATCTTCTTGCCATGGTGATAAAGTTCGAACGAACAGCGCTGTTTGTTTCGAATATGTCTTGTGGTGTCACCACCCACTATTACAGCTGCTAGCCGCCTCTGTTTGGCACGTTCTATCTTCATCTGCTCCCTTCCAAACCACCAGTCATTTTGGTTTTTCTACATAGATTGTGTTTGTTATACTACATACATACATACATACATACATACACACACATATATATATATATATATATATATATATATATATATATATATATATATATATATATATGATAGGTACTTCGTCCGTCCCGGAAAAGATGCAGCTCTAGCATCTTGCACGGAGACCAATAAACATGTAAAAAGACACATATGCCCTTACAATAGTTGCTGGAACAGTCTAGGCACCGGCATTTTTTTTACATTCTAGAACCATCACACAGATTCACGAGTGGTCTACCGACCCTAAGAGCAAATACAGCTAAATTGCTATGGGCACCCCACGGCCCGCTACATCACTGCTAGTGATTTTATAAAACAACCATCCATTAGTAGGTCTCACATTTAAGGTAGAGTTGCATCTTTCTTGAGACAAATTTCAAATGCTAGAGTTGCATCTTTTTTGGGATATATATATATTATTACATAACAAAAGAAATACGTATATATGTTAAAAAGCCTAAAATGATACTACTACCTGTCTGCCGGCGGGAGCAGAGCAGGTGGCGGCGCAGAAGATCCCACGCCCTCCCTCCCTCCCTCGTTTTCAACCCTTGGATGGAAGGGCGCGGGCCCCTTTCCTTTCTCTCCTCCATCTCCTCCTCCTCCTCCTCCGCCACGCCACGCCACGCAGACGCAGACGCAGCATTCGCATCTCCGGATCCCCGCCGCCCGCCTCGCCGCCGCCCTCGCCATTCGCGCCGCTACCCCCTCCCCCGCGCCCGCCCTGATTCTCGTCCCAAGTCCCGCCCCGCCTCGTGGGTAGTAGGAAGGGAAGGAGGAGGATGGCTTGGGGCGGGGGCTGCTCGGCCCGCCGCCGCGGGTGATCCCTCCTCGCGCGGGGAGCCCTCTCGCGCAGCACCAGCAGCAGCACGCGGGAGGATCCCGTCGCGGCTGGTGCTCCCCCCCCCCCACCCTCTCTCCCCCCCGCCTTGTTCCTCTCGTCCCTCACCCCCCCCCCCCCCCCCCCCCCCCGCGCGACTTAGGGTTTCCTCCTTGCGCGTCGTCAGCTGGTGGCGCGGATTCGATCTCCTGTTTCCCGCCCGCCATGTTCTCGCACGGCGCTGATCCCGCTCACGACGCCGGCGGCGTCAGCACCGCCGGAGCCACCGTCCCTGCCCGCTTTGTTTGGCCCTACGGTGGCAAGAGGGTCTTCGTGTCAGGCTCCTTCACCAGGTTTGCTGCTTCATCTCTTCGTTTCGTTTCGTTTCGTTTCGTTTCTTATAATACACACACTGCCGTACCTCCTATATGCTATATCTTCTTATCTCCTTGCTCACCACCATCATTAGCATCATTGCCTGGCCTCTGCCCTCTCTCACTATCATAGTACCATTGCCTGGCCTGCTGCAGCACGGGGTATCTGTACTAGCGCCAGTATGCCCTAGTCTGACGGGTGAACCTCGCCGCCGCTTTGCGTAGTTGCATCCCGCCGCCCCTTGCTCGGAGCCGTGTGCGCATGTTCGCTCGCGGTGCATCTGAAATGCCTGCCGTCCCGCCACTAACTAACTCATGCCGCCCCTGAGTTGTGTCTTGTTCTGCGCCTGACTGACACAGCCATTCACTCGCCGCAGGTGGTCGGAACATTTGCAAATGTCCCCCGTTGAAGGCTGCCCCTCTGTGTTTCAGGCTACCTGCAGCCTGTCTCCGGGAATGTACCAGGTGCCCTTCTTTTTTATCTCCCTCCCTGGCTATTTAACAGTTGGAATGCTGTGTCATGTTTCTGTTTGGTTTATGGCTTTTATATGTTCTGCTGTCAAATTTCACCATCTGTGCTTGTAAGTTAACTACCAGTTATTTTTATTAGTCCATTGCTACTGTTGCCTACTTTCACCTCATGGATTTCACGTGTCCCTTTTATGTTACAAGGTTTGGTTACAGTATGAGACTAGGCTCTGATGTCTGAAGTCTGATAGTTTCGAATAAAGTGTGCATGCCATACGTGTGACCCTGCATTTTTTTTTGAGTAAACCTTTCCTTCCTGCACTCCAGCTTGTAACTTATAATTGTGATATTTTCTTTTCAATAAAGTGTGCATACATACATGTGACAGGTCATTTGTTTGTCGTAAAAACTCCCTAACTTGATCATGGTTTTTTGTATGCAGTACAAGTTCTTTGTGGACGGGGAGTGGCGGCACGATGAGCGCCAACCTACTGTATCAGGAGAATATGGCATAGTTAACACTCTATACCTGACAAGGGAAATTAATCAAATAAACTCAGTATTAAGCCCAAGCACACCTGGAACCAGGATGAACATGGAAGTGGATAGTGAAAATTTTCAACGTACGGTAAGGGTCACTCCTCACTCGTCTTTCTTAGAAATTCCATAATACTTAGCTGATGATGTGGAGTGGCAGGTTGATTTACATAATTAAAAGCATGTGGTTGACATTATATACATCTCGCTGTTTTGCTCTCTCAAGAATTGATATTTTTGTGAGGATGGGAGTATTGGTGTTTATTTCCTCTGTTTCTATGCAAGGAATTAACAGTCTCTATGTCATGCTGGAGAATCACATTACTTGTTTACTTGTTCAAGAAGAGCACATGAGTGCTTGGCATAATGAGAATATGTCTTTATAATCAGGTCACAGTGTCAGATGGGAATAATCAAGAAGGTCCTCTTAGAGTTTCAGAGGCTGCTATACAAATCTCTAGGTGCCGTGTCATTGAATATCTGAGTTTGCATACGGGCTATGATTTGCTTCCAGACTCGGGCAAGGTATGGAAAATCAACTGCTCTTATTATGGTTTTATTTTTAATATACATTTTTTCCTTGATTGTTTTTATTGTTATTTTAAATTCAGGTTATTGCTCTGGACGTTAATTTGCCTGTGAAGCAATCTTTCCATATCCTGCATGAACAGGTATTGAATGTTGTCTGATATGTCACTTCCAGTTCTTTATCTGTGGTAGTGGCATGCCGTACTTACATTATTTCTTCTGTCTGTGGCTTAAATTCAGCATTCATAAACTTACAATTCTTACCCTGCATTTTATATTCTGTTTGTATTTCTTAGATGTCTTTTTGCTAGATACATACGGTTTACTCCCTCTGTTACAAGTCATGGTTTGACTGCTCAAGTTCATGCTTTGGTCAGAAATTATTCAGAATTTCCACAAAATTTATACTGTTGGGTTTGTAGTAGCATTTAGTGACATATAGTTCTAATCTGATTGGCCGTGCATTTGAATGAAATCTCAATTTGCAGTAATAAATTTGTAGATGTACAGCTATCCTAAGCATCAGGACAAGTCAATTCAATGAACATGATTGCAGACCGATCTCAACTATTGTGTTTTCTTTATTTCATGATTGTAAACCTAATGGTAGGATACACAGGGTCATTCTACCATTTTTGTCCAGCATTTTCTTGTAGGTATCTTATCAAAAGGCACAACAAACTTGCAATGCCGTTTTTTAGCATTCATTTTGATGCAAAGAGTCTATTACCGTTTTATAGCTTCTTGTTAGTGTTGATCTTATTGTGATATCACATTCACAATCAATAGTTGTGTAGTTGGGAAGATGTTCATTTCATGGTGAAATTTGCAGGGAATCCCTGTAGCTCCTCTGTGGGATTCGTTCAGAGGTCAGTTTGTTGGCCTTCTGAGCCCGTTGGATTTCATACTCATATTGAAAGAGGTATGTTACTTTGGTTGATTCTTTGCTCTAATTTCTTCAAATTTTTGTTACTTTGGCCAGTGGTTTTCTTCTACCATCCTTGCACTCAGGTAGATGTCGAGCAGATAAGATTTCGTAGCTCTGCTTAGAGGACTTTGTTTGCACTCTCAGATAAACTTAGCTTGGGCAATGAACAAAAATGTGGCCCACTTTATAGGAATTCAAATGAGTTATACAATGGGAACTTGAATAAGTGTTTTTCATTTAGGAGATGCTGGAATACTCCTTTTCTATTCTGTGTGATGCACTTCTAAACTAGATAAATTTTGACTGGCTTTCATCACACTGATACATAGCCAAAATCTTTTGCATCCAAAATGCTCTGTACCATTCCTAAAATCTGGAAGGGAAATAGTGAAAATTTCGAGCCGTTGTTAGAAGGGAGAATTGGAATGAACATATTGCCACATCAGCGATATGAGTGGCTAGTGTATTAACCGATGTCAGTGTCATATTTTGGGTATGTATTGTCAAACCTTATTTTTGGATGCTGCTTTGTTGAATTGTTTGTAAAATCATCATGCTTTTGCTGCAGCTAGAAACTCATGGCTCGAACTTGACAGAGGAGCAGCTTGAAACACACACTATATCTGCATGGAAAGAGGCTAAGCGGCAAACTTACGGAAGATATGAGGGGCGACCACATCAGCCTCTAGTGCATGTTAGTGCCTGTTTATGATTGAAAATTGAATATGTAATCTCTATGCAATTTGATAGGCAATTTTTATTTTTGAATTGTTATATTGTCGTGAAATTGGCAATTCAACCTTTCGCTATCAGGATGGAATTACATTTCTTGTGATTTTTTAGTGGGTTAAGGAAAATTGATTAACATTAGTGATGTATGAGTAGGTGGGACTACATTTTCTCATTGCTGGAGCCCCTGGAGGACGGGTGTAGCAACCCCCTTGACTATGATAGGGACTAGAGAGTAAGGAGGGTGTCAATGTAGGCTACAGTTAGGGTGGCCCTTGTGTTGGGTCTAGCTTTAGCTTCACTTGATGCATCCATTGCAGCTCGAGGAAGTAGACCAGAAGCTGCAGGAGCATATGGAGATGAGTAGTCATTAGAGTGTGAAGGTACAGTGCAGGATGTTCGGAGTAAATGGGGCAGAAAGGGTGGACCAGGGGCACTAGTCTGAACAGCTAGGTTAAGAGAGGAGGAAAGTGTGTAAATTTTGGGTGGTATCTGATGGGCTGAGGGTTGAAGGTTGCAGTGGACTGTGTAGGTCCAGAGTTTGTTCTTTTTTCCCTTGATCAATGGGAATACATCATTTTATGTTACACATATTGATGGAAATTACAGTTATTTTAGCATAATAACTGTTGCGAGTTCCATGATTGTGAAATGTTGAGAATCTCAATTGCTTTGAAACTGTCATTTTTTTTTCATATTCACTTTGTGAAGCTTGCTGTTGTTTTACGTGGCAATTTACTCATAGTCTATTGATTTGTTGTCTAGGTCACCCCTTATGAGTCCTTGAGGGACATTGCTCTAAAGATATTGCAAAATGGCATTTCTACAGTGCCAATCATTTATTCATCATCGTCAGATGGGTCATTCCCGCAGCTGTTGCATCTTGCATCCCTGTCTGGAATTTTGAAATGTAAGTTGCCCCCCCCCCCCCTGTAGAATTGCGGAACTTATTTACGCAATAAGCAACTTGTTGCAAGTTACCTTAATATGGTGTGCGTTTTCAGGTATATGTAGATATTTCAAAAACTCAACTGGTAATTTGCCTATTCTAAACCAACCGGTGTGCACGATTCCTCTGGGTTCCTGGGTTCCGAGAATTGGTGATCCAAACGGCCGTCCATTGGCTATGTTGCGGCGTACTGCATCTCTTAGCTCTGCCCTTAACATGTTGATTCAAGGTATGTCTTGTGTTCATCTTCCTGGAGCCACAGGTGACAACAGGGAAATGCAGAGGTCATTATGTTGGGGTCCTCCTTGCATTTCCCATGGCAACTCTTGTTTGCTGAAGTTCCACATCGGTTCCACTGAAAACTGGATATCATTTGAAGGCTCTATTGTGTTGCGAAGCTAATCCTTTATGCTTGTCGTGCCATTGTTGGATGCAGCTGGAGTCAGCTCAATACCAATTGTGGATGATAACGATTCGCTGGTTGACACTTATTCCAGAAGGTACACACCATTTTAACAAGTAGATGCCCCCCTCTTTTGGGCTGTTTTTTCGAGTCCATGCACTCATCGTCGAGTTCATTCCATGCTGTAGTGACATCACAGCTCTAGCGAAAGACAAGGTCTACACACATATTCGCCTGGAGGAGATGGCCATTCAGCAGGTATGTTAGTCTTGTGTTTTATAGCCAGATTGAACGTGCCATTGGCATGCACTCTGAGAACCAAGCGGCTGTCTTGTGAGTTATGCTGTACATATGGTTTGGGCCTGAGCCATGTTTGTTTTGTGGAACTTTCAGGCTTTGCAACTTGGACAGGATGCCAATACACCTTTTGGTCATTTCAACGGGCAGAGGTGCCAGATGTGCCTCCGGTCTGATCCTTTGCTGAAAGTGATGGAGCGGCTGTCTAATCCTGGTGAGTCCGCCTGCTGCCGCCTTTGCCTCGAGAAGAATGACACTTTGCTAACCTTTTGGTTTGGTATTCCCCTGTTCGATAACAAATAAATAAACAATAGGGGTGCGGCGGGTGTTCATCGTGGAAGCTGGGAGCAAGCGCGTGGAAGGCATAATATCACTGAGTGACATCTTCAGGTTCTTGCTGAGCTTGTGAGAGAAGGTGTTTCGTCGTGACAGAGTGAGTGCCCGAGTCTTCTTAACTGTGTAGCAAAACCGAAGCTGCTGCCGCCGCCTTCTTGTGGCAATCTATCCCTGTGTCTGTCTGTCTGTGGCCGGCCTGGAAGGATTAACTTTTGGCGGCAGAGATAATGGGGCATTCACTATTCAGTTCAGGGTCTGTAAAGTTCCTCTCTCTTTTTTTTTCCTTTTAATTTTGTGCCCCCATGTTACACAAAAATATGTGGTGATTTTTATTTATTGGATTGCTTACTAGTAACTCTCGCTTGTCACCGACCGTGCCACCGACTATAGGTTTAGGTTGTCGCATTGTTAATTACTTACTGTACGTTGCGGTGGCCGTGAGGCGCGAAATGCAGAGGCTGCTGTTGCTGTCGCCCCTGCCTGTCTGTCTGTCTGACCGTGGCGTGGCGGATTACGTTCTGGTGGCGATGCAGATGGGCCCCCGTTTGTCCATCAGCGAGAAAAATCTAGAGCGGGCGGGACGCCGGCGGGGGGTGGAATGGATAGGATCGTAGGACACTGCGGTCTGCAGTCCAGTCCCCCACCATCATCTTCCTTCCCCCTCTAGTCTAGTGAAGTGTTCATCATCGCACATCCCTCGACTCCAATCGAGCAAGCTCCCAGTCCCAGGCATGGCGGCCGCGGCAGCTGCGATGTCCCCCGCTCCGCCGGCTGCAGGCATCAGCAGCATCCACAGCCACCACCACCACCGCCAACGCGTGAGCTCGTCCCTCCGCCGCTCGGGCTTCCTGGGCCGCGCGCTGGCCGCCCAGCCACCGGCGGCGGCGGCGGTCAGCTCCGGCGCCCGCGCGGCGGCGGTGCGGATGGCGTGGGACGGGCCGCTCTCCTCGGTGCGCCTCATCATGCAGGGCAGGAACGTCAAGGTGGCTTCTTCTCATCTTATAGATAGATGTCTCGTGAGTCGACTAGTTTTATACCCTTGTCTGTTTATTTCCTCGCTCTGCTGAACGCGACTCGACGCAGCTTGGTGAGAATGTGAAGGAGCACATCGAGGACAAGGTCGGCCGCGCGGTGTCCAAGCACTGCCACCTGGTCCGCGAGGTGGACGTCCGGCTCTCCGCCCGCGGCGGCGACCTCGGCAGGGGGCCCAAGACCTCCCGCTGCGAGATCACGCTCTTCACCAACCGCCACGGCGTCCTCCGCGCCGAGGAGGACGCCGAGTCCACCTACGCCAGCATCGACCTCGCCGCCTCCATCGTCAAGCGCAAGCTCCGCAAGATCAAGGAGAAGGAGACCGAGGTCAGCCACGACAAGGAGGAGGACTGGGTAGGCGGCGGTGCCGACGCCGAGCTCGCCGAGGACGACGACCTGGTGGACGCCGCCGAGGACGCCGCCGCCGCCCCCGCAGGCCCCGAGGACCTCACCAAGAAGGTGGTCCGCACCAAGGTGTTCGAGATGCCGCCGCTGGGCGTCGACGAGGCGCTGCAGCAGCTCCAGAACGTGGACCATGACTTCTACGCCTTCAGGAACGAGGACACCGGCGAGGTCAACATCCTGTACAAGAGGAAGGAGGGAGGGTACGGCCTCATCATCCCCAAGGAGGACGGCGAGCAGCAGGAGACCACTCTTGTTGTTGCCGCGCCCGCGCCGGAGCCGGAGGGAATTCCTTCCATCTAGTGACCTTACTGCTTAATCCAATGACTGTGCGTGCTGCGCCTCTTCTTAATTTGCTTAACCTAGTGGTGTGTGTACTACTACTACTGCTGCGACTCATCTCTCTCAATCGGCCGGCTTTCACCCATCCATACTCTCAATCGGCCGGCTTTCATCCATATCTGTCTGTCTCTGATCTGATGAGGTAGGTTAGGTAGGAAGGATCACAATCACAAGCCCATGGGCCTTTTCATGACACACAGCAGCTTTTTCCTTCTTTTATCAGCCCACATCTCAGACATGGGCCTCCATGATTGGCTGAAAAACATTTGTTGTTGTTCATGCCTAAAGGTAGCAGCGACCAGAAAGGAAAACAATATCAATTCTGAGGTTACGTGGTATCGATTTATGGAACGCTATACAGTATGTATGTTTGTAAATCCTGAATTGCAAACAGCTAGCGATGTAGACTGAGCAGTGGCCGGCCGGCGGTGTAGACTGACTGACTGACTGACTGACTGACTGAACCCTCGTGCGATACAGATGAATACAGATGAGAGTGAGATGATCGATCCATGGATTGGACCGTCGTCAACTTTACTTTGCCGGCCGGCCGGCCGTCGTCTACCTTTCATTTTGCTGCTAGCTCCTCCTCCATCTATCTGATCGATAGACGATCGATCATCAGCAAGCTAGGCGACGACGTGACACCGTACGTGCGATCCACCGATGCATGCACATACTATATATACATTTTTTGTTTCCTAGCATCTCTCTAAAATATATATATATATATATATATATATCGTCAGTGTAGAGCGATAATTAATAAGAAAAATATATATAACGAATGATGGGTGCATGCATATACATGTGTTGGGATTTCACGTGCAAAGAGAAGATATTCCACCATCATATATATCGACGGATCGATCGTTTGCCTGTCTGCTGCTTCTAATTACTATACCTCCGCTGCTAAATACATGACACTATTGATTTTTTTCATTCATTTGACTATTCGTCTTTCCTGTAAATAAATATCTTTGCAAATCGATAAACTCACAAATTAAATCTAAAGTAGATGTGACAGTATACATGATGATACATATTTTGTTTGAGCTACCTAACTTGTTCAATAGACAGTAGTGGTCAAAGGTGAAGTAGTAAAAAGTCAAAAATGTCGTATATTTAATAACGGATGGAGTATATTGGGACAATACATTATTCATAGATAGATTTTGCTAGATTTAGTGCGCGCGCGAGTGGTGGAGCTGGAAAACATGCATGCATGCATGGATACATGGTGGAGAGATATATGTGATAGAAGAAATAAACGACAACCTCAATTAATTAATTAGCCTTTTGAGATGGATCGAGAGCAATGCAATGCATGCAATTGAGGACGACGACGAATGACGATCGATCATATCATGAAGGGAGCAGCAGAGAGCTAGCTATAGCTAGCTAGTGGACGTGTACGCGCGCGTGCAGTGCGCCGGCATGACCTACCTTGTCGCCTACTCCGAATTGAAATATGTACACCGTACTACGCGACAGACGATGGAATTGCATGCCTGCTGCATGCCGATCTGATGCAATGGGCGCATCACTAGCTAGCTAGCTAGTACGTACATATATGAAAAAGCTCGGTGGCTTTAATTTGTCGTCGTCCTTAATTTGTTGCACTCAACTATAGCTATATATATATATATATATATAGCTTAGTACGAAAAAAGGAAAAGCTAGCAAAGCAGCAGCGCAGCTATGCATGCATGTGCTGCATGTACCTGCACTGCGAGCCCCCTCGATCAAGATCCAAGCACACGAGCCCAAATCAATCAAGCTAGTAGGTTGCTACGTGTCGACTTCCCATACATATACTTGCCCCCTACATATGCATCTTTTATTAGATGATAGATGAAATTCCGGCCGGCTTCAAACATATTCACACACAAAAAAACATAGTGCCGGTGCATGGGCCGCCAGCTAGTTCAGCCCGTGCGTGCGTAGTGTCGGTACATGCATGACACGATTAATGAGCCGGCGCGATTTCGGCCCGTTAATTGTAACCCACAAAGGCCCATATACTACCTCTGCTATGATAACTACCTAAAAACCTAATCCCCCGACCTTCGTTCCCCTTCCTACCGCCTTTTCTTCCACAAGATTGTGTCGAGCTCCTCCACCTTAATTAGCGGCGTCGTTGTCCTTGGACCGCACCCAGGTTGCGGCGAGCCCATGGATCTACGGCAGGCCGCCGCGCCGCCTTCGTCGCCTCCGTCGGAGCGCCGCCATGGATCCACGGCGGACGGTCGTGCCGACCTCCGCCGTCGTGGGGTGTCGCGGCGGGCCATGGGGCGCCTCCGTGCCCAGAGGCACGGCACGACACGACTGGAGACCCTTAGTGCCGTGCCAATGCGGCGGGACCGCGGGACTGTTAGGCATGACACGGCGGGCTCCCGTGTGCCGCTTAGGGTCGTGCCTGACCGTGCCCGTGCTAGTGCCGAGTCGGGCGGCCCGTTTGGCCATGTATAGTCGGGCCCACCAGCAGGCAAGGAAAAGGATCGTACAAGCACAAATTGATGGATGCTTTATGCATGGCTCCCTGGCTGGCCTCGCCACCGACGATGGACCGAGCAGTAGTTCATGAGTACAATCATGACGATGGACGAAGCTAGCAGTGTGGGATGATATAGCCGGCCGGCCGGCCGGCAGTGCGTGCTGGGTGGGATGACGACGACCCGACCCGGACCAGTGCAAAGCCCTGCTGGCCGACGTGTACCTCAACTGTACTACGTATTGGTAGCTAGCTAGTGTGGCTCCATTGGCCATGCATGCAGCGTATATATGTTGCTCCTTGCCAAGTGGACATTCGGATCCCAGCGGCCCCCATCCGGTCGGCCGGACACGACGATCATATATATATATATCGATCAGCGGTCTATCATTCATACATACTACTATACCTCTGTTCCGCAATGCAAGGATTGTCTTTTAAAATTCGTCTAGGTCAAATCATTTTACTATGTTTAATCAACTTTTTTATATAAAAATATACTCACACATTTGATGTACAATATAACTTTCATTTACTACAAATTATATTTTCACAGCATACGTATGTACCTCTTTAGCAGTGTTTATGAATATAGATATCCTTCATTTGTAAATTTTGTCAAACTTCATATCGATATGATGCTGGCCCAAGCAAGCAAGCAAGCATAAACTAATGAGACAAGATGAGCGTGCAATTGGTCGCTTGACGGTGACAACACATGCACATATACTCTCCATCTATCATATATATCATATCATCAGTGGACAACGTTATCGATCGATCGATCGATCGATCCAGTGTGTTAATTTTACTGAACAACATGTGCATGCATGCATGCACACAAAGTATTATACTTACTGGTGAGCATGCATGCATGCAGCTAGTATAGCCATGTCGTTCATGCATGTGTCGATCGATTGCGAATAATATTTGTTGCGAACTAACACAAGTCTGCGTCATCACCTCCGATAATCCGATCCGATCCGATCCGATTACATGTGTAACCAGCACAGCACAGCACAGCATAGCATAGGGTTCCCTTCCCTCCTCGATCAATCCTACCACACCTGCATCTATCACTCTCGCTCAAAGCAAGGCATCGTATACTAGCTAGCTCGATCAACAGATATCACCAAATTAAGCACGCAAATGAAATACTAGCTAGCTAGCTAGTAGTGCCAAGCGATGATTCTATGCGGCCGGCCGGGTCAAAAAGCTACATGCATGCGTGCATGTATAAAGAGCAGACCTGACCACTAACTAGGTAGGTCACTCAGCCGTGTGTGTGTGTGGGTGTGGTCCTGAGCATTAGACGATTAGCCGGCACGAGATACTCGATCGGGAAGGAAATCGATGCAAAGAATATATATCATGGCAAAAAAAAAAAAAAAAAAAGAGGGAGGGAAAGTTCCTGCATCCTCCGCCCTTTATTTGCCCTCACAACACACGCATACCCCACCTTTGTGAGCATCTTCGAATACTGGTCTGACGACAAATCCTCAAGATTCATGACGAAGTCACCGCAGACGCCTCGCTATCGACGGGAAACGTCGCCTACCACCACTGAAAGCACAGACACCGTTAAATCCTGAGAAATCCACTCACACGGAGAGTCGAATCCAAGACCCGAAGTGCCACCGGGGCTCTTGTAACGACTAAGGACTAAGCTACGGACCTTTTCGCT
Organism: Cenchrus americanus; assembly: GCA_947561735.1. Classification (NCBI taxonomy): domain Eukaryota; kingdom Viridiplantae; phylum Streptophyta; class Magnoliopsida; order Poales; family Poaceae; genus Cenchrus; species Cenchrus americanus. The sequence goes on along the minus strand of OX387240.1, from coordinate 238,779 downwards.
ATTTTGTCATGTACCTAGCAGCTATCAGTAGTAGCTAGCACTACCGGATTCAGCCCCATCACCGAGAGGGGTGTTACTCTCACCGAATGGGTCTTTCCTCTCGGTGAAGCCTTCACCGAGAGGAAGCTCTCGGCGATGGCCTCACGGCGCCGCTCTACCGGTAAAGCCATCTTCACCGAGAGCGCGCAGAAACCCTCTCGGCGGAGATGCGCCGAGAGGCCCATCTGGCTCTCGGCGAACGGAGTTTCATAAAACAAAAAAAAACCGCCACCGCTGCACTGGCCCCCACCACTGCCTCACTGGCCCACCACCCACCACCGCCGCCGCTGCCGCACTGGCCCACCACCCACCACCGTCGCGCCGCCGCCGCACCGGCCCACCACCCACCACCGCCGCCGCCGCCGCATGCAACCACCACCGCCGCCCGCCGCCGCCACCAAGACCGCAACACCACCGCGCCACCCACGCCCACCACCACGCCACCGGAGACGACCGCCACCGCTCCGCCGTCCTCCACCACCACGCCGCGCCGCCGCCACCCGTGGAACGAGAGAGGGAGGGAGACGAGATAGGAATAGAGAGAGGGGCGGGGGAAGGGGGGGAGAACTAGGAATCCGGGTGGATCCGAGGGAGGGGGAGACGCCGGGAGGCGTCCGCGCCGGGAGGGAGGCCGGCGGCGGCCGGATCCGCCGCCACCGCGCCTCGCCCGCCGCCGCTCCCCGCCACAAGGTGAGGGGCGAGCGGAGGGGGGAGGAGGGGGGCGGTGCGCCGCACCGGCGTCGGATGAGCGGAGACGGAGGAGGGGGCGCCGCCGTCGGCGTCCGGCGAGCGGAGGGGGGGCGAACCCCCCGCCGGCGGGCGCGTCGAGTGGGAGGGGGCGGCGGCGGGTCGAGAGGGAGGGCGGGGGCGGGGCTAGGGTTTCTGGGTTGGGGGGCGACTTTTATAGAAGAAGGGGCTAGGGTTACTGGGTTGGGTTGGCCGCGGGGAAAATGGGCCGCCGGCCCAGTTAAGCTTCGCCGAGAGCCCAATAAATGGCTCTCGGCGAAGAATTTTTCTAAAACTTTTTAAAAATATTAAAAAATAGCAAATAAATTTAAAAAATCTCAAAAACTTAACATGACACTAGATATGTTATGTATTGCTTATAAAAAACTTGTTGTGGTCAAACTCAAATTTAAATTTCTCTAATATATCAAAACTAGTGACATTAGTTCAAATTCTCTGAAACTTCTCGTGAGATGTTCCGGTTTCTAAACAGCGTGTGTGTCAAAGTGCTCGAAATGTTCTCAACTTTTTATCACAACCTCTACATATGATATAATGAGGGCTCGACAAAATTTGTGATTTTCAAACTTCATTTAAATTTTATATAATTTTAAAACCTTTCTGCGACACGATCTTCATCATGATCAGAGGACAAAATGTTTGAAATTTAGTTTTATTTCGTGTACATGGTCTTAGAGATGTCTCATGAGCACGAATCTCATTTTTCCAACAATTTTACTCTATGATTTCATGCACTTGCGTTAATATCGACGTCTTCGATAAAATTGCCTAGAGTGAAGTAAAATTTTTAAATGTAGTAAACAAACATAAATTTGCGTCAAATTTGAACATATCCTTTGTATAAGTGCATGTCGATGATAGAAAAAAATTGAAGGTGAAAAAGTGATTTTTTAAAATTTCTTCGCCGAGAGCAATAAAAAAACTCTCGGCGAAGAATTTCTTCGCCGAGAGCCAGACGGCTTGCTCTCGGTGAAGAATTCTTCGCCGAGAGTATTTTTTTGCTCTCGGCGAAGAATTTCTTCGCCGAGAGTTTTTTCTTCACCGAGAATTTTTTTTTTACTCTCGCCAAAGAGATCTTCGCCGAGAGCTTGAGATTAAGCTCTCACCGAAGAATATTGCTCTCGGCGAAGACTCGGTTTCCCGTAGTGTAGAGAACATTGCTCGTGGATGCTGATGCATATGAGGGCATGCATGCATGCATTATTCATCTAACAAAATCCACCCATCCATCCACACACACACACACACACACACACACACACACACACATATATATATATATATATATATATATATATATATATATATATATATATATATATATATATATATATGCATTATCTCTATATCTGGACGGAGTTTTTCCTTTTAAAAAAAAAGATGCATCTGGATGAGATCGCTTCGTTCATCTGGTGGATGGATCGGAGTGGGCGCGACACGAGCATGCACGCACAAAGGCCACAACGAACAGGCATGCACACAGCTGAGGAATGCACGCACGGAACTCAACTCGCAAGTGGAATTTGGCGTCTGCGATGGTTGCTGCATGCATCCCCCGGCACGCCCGCCAGCCACCTTGTCCTTTGCTTCGTTCCATATCACCATGCACATCGCTTATGCTTATGCTTGATGCATGCTAGCTGCTTTGCTTTTGGTGTGCTAGCTCCCATCCCATGCGTCCGTCCATCCACTATATATATATATATATATAGCTAGCTAGAGTCTCTCTCTCTATCTATCTATCTATCTATCTATATGTCAGTGTGTGTATATATATATGTATATGTATATATGTAGAGGATGATGACGACGATTGATGAAAGTGATCTATTCGTTTGGTTTCGTCGTCGGCTCCCGGCAGCGCCCATCCCCCTGTCCCTTTCCCCTCGCTCGCTTTTATCCCACTGCTAGCTGCTGGTCGTCGTCGTCGACGATAGATACGACGCGATGCAAAATGCAATGCATCGTTACAGCAACATATATAGATATGGCCATCATCCCAAATCTATCTGCTAGCTACCGATCAGCAGCTCATTGGTATTCCTAGCTACTAGCTAATAGCTAGCTCTCCATCACCTTCAATTCTCTCGTTGCATTGCTAGCTGAGCTGCATGCAATTCGCCCTTGTGTCGTCTGCTGTCCCTCTCCCTCTGGCGGCGTCTCCGTCCCTCTCTTTGTTCCCTTGTAACCTTACTCCGCCGCGTGACTGATGGCTACTAGATGCTCACCAGTCCTTCTTGTCGTGTCGTTGCCCCGCGTCAATCGCTACGGTCCTACTCCTTGTTTAGTGGACGCTAGCATGGGTTGTCGACACATGCATCAAGTTTCATTACCTATAGTACTAATTATCAGGAGAGCTAGCTACTAGACATAACCTAATCATAAAACTAATCACACGGATGGGCTGTAGATCACGAGACGAATCTATATATTACGACCAAACTCATGTATATGTATGTATATGTATGTATATATGCGATGGATGTATATATAGGGTGGTGTGGTGTCCAACCTACAAGGCTACAACTACAAACCTGGTGTACGAGAGTACTGATCAACACCGCCGATGGAATCGACTACTCCAAAGGAAAAGTCAAAAGACGGAGCAAACGCCAAGACAGAAAGAAATACGTACGCGTGGTGAAGCAATATAGCTGCTGCTGCACGACACGTACGTCACGACAAGTAGATGGAAAAGGCAGCCATAATCAAAATACTCCATCCAGTTAATGAAGACAGCAGGGAGCTCTAGCTAGTTTTACCAGCTTAGCTTAGCATACGGACAGCACGTTCTTGTTGGTTAGTAGTAACAGTCAAGTAACAATCGTATACATGCAACTGCTTTTGCTTGGAAAATCAGATTCAGATACATCCATACATACATACTCCTCGGATCGGATCTAATCATCATATATCCTCGATCAGCTTCTAATTAAATCGATGACCGACCATATATATTTGTCTCGTAAGCATGGATGATCCACGTTTAATCATCAGTCCGTCCGTCCGTCCGTCCGTCCGACTCATATATGTATATATATAACCTATGATGCTACTACGCACGATGAATAATTCCTTCGTCCTTCAACTATGCTATGCTACGCAGTACGCACGAGCAGAGCAGATCCAGCAGATCGAGACTAATTAATTCGGCGGCGAGAGTTGTTTGGTTTCCATGGACATGGACATGGAGCCGGAGCCGGAGCCGGAGGAGCAGCTGCTGCTGCAGGCTAGCCAGTTGGTGAAGGCCTCGAGCGTCCTCATGTCCGCCCTGTAGTGCCTCATGGTGAAGTCCAGCAGCGCCCGCCACGTGAAGTCCGGGTACGCCCTCGGGCTGCCGTCGCCGACGAGCTCCCCCGGCGGGCGCACCACCTTGTCCATCTCCGGGCAGAGGAAGAAGGCGAGCGAGCGGCGCGGCGCGCGGCTGTTGACGACGGCGCGGTGGAGGCAGCTGCGGTAGCGGCCGTTGGAGAGCGCCATGAAGGTGTCGCCGATGTTGACGACCAGGGCGCCGGGCCGGGGCCGGATGGAGCGCCACCGCCCGCCGGCGAACACCTGCAGGCCGCCGACGTCGTCCTGGTGGAGGATGGTCAGGGACGTGGGGTCGCAATGCGGCCCCGTGCCGAGCGTGTCGTAGGGCCGCTGGCACGGCGGGTAGTAGTTGAGGCGCATGATGGAGTCGTTGCCCTCGAAGAAGCGCCGGAAGTGGGAGCGCCCCACGCCCAGGCTCTGCCCCAGCACCTCCATGATCTCCAGCGACAGCCGGCTCATCTCCGAGCAGTAGCGCCCGTACACCTCGCCGTGGTGCCGGTGCGCCTCGCCCAGCTTCTCCACGAAGTAGCCGGCGACCAGCCGCTCGCCGCCGCCCGCAGCCGAGTAGCGGAACGACAGCGTCTCCTTCCACGGCAGCTTGGAGGCGAACCGCCCCGTGAAGCTGCTGGCGTAGCCGCAGCTCTCGCCCGGGAGGCGCTGCGCGCGCTGCTTGTCGGCGAGGGGCAGCGTGAAGAAGGTGTCCATGCAGCGGTGGGCCTCGGCCAGCAGCGCCGGGTCGATGCCGTGGTTCACCACCTGGAAGAAGCCGTGGAGCCCGCAGGCGTCGCCCACCTGGCGCACCACCTCCGCGTCGCCGGCGCCGCCGGAGAGGTCGATGAGCGGCACGGGCAGCTCCTCGGCGGCGTCAGGGGTGGGGCTCTCGTCCGCCGGCCACAGGAACTGCTCGGGGATGTCGGTCTGGCCGCTCAGCCGGGCGGCGTCGAACACAAGAGGAGGCTGCGGCTGCTGCTGCTGCTGCTGCTGCTGCTGCTGCTGCTTTGGCTTTGTGTCATCAAGCGCAGCCTGCACCATGGTGGCCGGCCTGTATGAAGGAGGGAACAGAGCGAGCAGGCAGAGATCGAGAAGAGCTCTTGCTCTGCTTTGATGCTCTCACAAATACAATGCAAGAATTAATCTCCAGTCCCTAGCTCCCTCTCTGGCTAGCTATGGCTGGTGGTGGTGGCTGCCCCCAAGGCCTTTTATACACCGGGAGAGGAGAGGAGACATTTGGTGGTGCGCTGCGCACCCCCTCCTCTCCTCTGTTTTCCAGACACGCAGTTTCCTTCATTTCTTACCGGTGACAGGAATTACCACGGCCAAATTATGCCCAATCAATGGCCACCAAAACCCTCCATCAATTCCACTTATATATACCTAAACAAGGCCACTTACCTAACTAACTGAAACAGGTAGCTGTACCCCCACAATCATCAAGACGATGTTACAAACATGGATGAGTTTAATTAGATGGTGCATGTACATACACAATATATACAGCACATCGTCACTCATGTTCGGTCACCTAAGATGCATTATCCGATCTTAATTTTCTGTGTCTGGCTGACTTCTCCTTTCGGCATCCATGGTGCACATCTGCAGAGGATATATGCACAGTGCACGAACAAACAAATCACCCAAGAAAAACATATACATACATACAAATTAATCATCATCATCATACATACATACATACATATATAGGAGAGAGCACTTGCATTGGTTCGTCGGCGTCGTGTTTGTGTGACTGTGTGTGTGTGTGTCTGGTCTGGAACAAGGAACAACTAATACGACAGCAGACAGGCCTGGGCATCATGCATCTATTGTAGTGTTGTTTTGGAAGAAGAAGATCCTACCTAATACTAACTAGCTGCCACCACTGCATGCTAATAAGGGCCCCCAGCCACCCAGCGGCTTAATAGTACCGAGATCCATCGAGATCCACACATATATATATATATATATATATATATATATATATATATATATATATATATAAAAAATTCTAGCTCATATATCCGGAGTAAGGAACAATCCACGGACCGTCGGACTCACATGAAAATCAATACCAACCTCTTCCCGTTCAACAATTGCCGCAATGACGGCGGTGAATACTTTTGTGCCCATTGCCCCGCCTTCTATGACATTGTCGAGATAGAGGTTGTCAAACTCGATGTCGTTAGGGTTGGGGGAGGCGAGAGGTCGATGGAGATGAAGGGAGGCGGATCTCGAGCGCGAGACGCGGCCGCGAGAAGCCGCTGCCGCCGCCACCGACGAAGGCCCCGTAGAGAAAGTGCGCCAAATGTGTGGAGGACAAGCAACACCGCGAGGACTGCCATCGCACCGCCCGTTCGCCCGCCGTCGATCAAGAGAGTGCGCGAGGTGGAGTCGGGACGACGGATGGCGCAAACGAAGAATCCGTGGGGGGCGGCGCGGACGATGGGGGAGGCGCGGACGACGAATCCGTGGGTGACGGGATCGGCGGAGGCGAGAGGGAGCGTGAGCACCACGGGACGGGGGCGATTGTGGCGGCGGTGTAGGAGGAGGAGCGACCGACCGACGGGGGATCCAAACAGCGAGGTCGGTAGAGGATGGGGAAAGAGCGGCGGCGTGGATGGTTGTGGACGGCGGGAGAGGCGCGCGGGGGTGTGGGAAGGAGGCGAAGCGAGGCGGAGTGGTGGCGGTGCAACCGGGGTGGCAGCGGCGCATAGGGTTCGGTGGGGGATAGGAAGGGCGTGGAGGCCATCCGTCCGCGCGGGAGGGCGCGGTTCGCGGCGGCAGAACCACGCGCGGGGGCGTAACCATGGGGTGGCGTTGCCCTTACGAGCTTTTAAGGAGTACAGATACATACTACACATACACATCGAAATGCAAATTATGGATATATATAGATGTTTTCTAGATGAAGAATTTACGGAAACAGATATGATAGATTATTAAAAGACAAAAGAGGAGATTAAACAGATATGAGAGAGGCCGCAGATCAGGCTCTTGTTATCATATATATATATACAGGATATGCATGCATTATTGGATCGCTTTTCCCTTATTACGATGTACTATCAATTAATTATAGTTAATTCCGACCTAGCTAACGACATTCCCCCGGCCTAACTTCCAAAAGCGCATACTAATATTTGCTGTGCCCTTTAATTTTCCCGTGCGATTAACCACGCACGCACGTACTGTTGGTCCTGTGTCCCCTGCCTGGCGACTTTATTCTGTTTCCTTCATTTCGTTTGTTGCTCTGCGCCAAGTGCAGCTCGAGCGAAATTCGATTCCAGTAAATAAACTCTGACGAAACCGAATGATTGTATTTAATTTGCTGGTATGCATTGCACGCGTACGTACTTCCCTTCTTCGTTCATTCCCTACATGTATGTATGTAGCACACCACCAGCAGCTCAGATCGATCGGAGGAGGAAATTAGCAGATCATTTATGATCTAGTTTCTATCGCCTTTTAAAAACTAGCTACATGTCTGTCTGTCTGTTGTAAGGCTTAGCTAGTTACGTTCGGCTAATAACTATAATTTGCTCTTCTTTGGATTCCTTTATTTATTTAATTTGGCACTAGAACAAAGAAGCTATATATATGTATATATGGAACTATATGAAAGTACTGTACGTCGTATTAGCTGCAGCTTTAATTTGTGTGCTTGATTAAGCTAGCAATAGCATGATTGCACAATGTATCACTGCTGGGAGACTCACCATGTCGATCATCACCAGGTGCATCTATCTATGTGTGGTCCAGTTTAACATCGTGGACCAGATAACCTAGCAGAGAGGTAGCTAGTTTAAGACCCAATTGGATCGGACGGACGGAGGCATGCCATTAGTGGCTTGGCTGAGCCTCCGACGACAGATGACACATCAGTGGTTAACTAACGACACATACACTAGTACAGAGAGTGAAGTAAAGCTAGCAAAGGGTCACTTACTTACTACATTTAGTAGCCATATGCATGGCCTACACACCGTACGTTGCCTGTACATACCACATTAGCACAGCAATCATGCAAATTAAAGCAATGCAAGCTGTACGTAGTCCGTGGCTGAGAGCCTGAGATTAATTATTAATTAGCCTGTCCGACCCGACCCGATCCCGATCCCTAGCTAGTAGCTATTACTAATCAAACAGGCTATCGATCTGTCCATCTCATGTAACCAATGCAATAGGGCGCATCATCCTAGTAGGCAGCAACATGCATGCACCCTGATGATGATGATCAGGCATGCATGTGTCGTTCCGATCCACTTGCATGCATGCGTGCATCATCGATCATATATATCCATGCTGCATGATTATTTGTCTATGGGAGTAGTGACGATTATGAATGTGGCTCTTCGATTGCTTGAGGAGGAACTGCATGCATGCGATGCTATGTATGCCTCTCTTATTACTCTACTTACATATATATATACTCTCTACTTACTAGCTATTAGCTACTGGTAATTAATATGGATCGGAGCAAGCTAGCACTCTAGCAGAGCGAGCGAGCCATGCAATGCAAGACAACAGCGAATAAGACAAGTGACACTCGAAGGATCCGGCCGGTATGCATGCTAGCTGCTTACTGTGTACTATCTAGTAGCAGAACGCATATGAGGCCTAGAGTGTTGTTTAATTTAATTTGGTGCCTAGCTAGCTAGAGTTCCATCTCATCTTCCAAGCACCGGACTACTCCATCGCGAATCTCTTAATTGGATCTTCAAATAATCCATCCATCCATCTATCCCCCTCATCTCTGATCTGCTATTAATTGCAAGCACTGCACCAGGGCAAAGGATGGGACAAGCTAGCAAACGACAGATGCGCGTCGATCGGGATACAGATACAGCCATCTCTTATTGTGTTTAATTATTACAGAAAGTGCCATCACAAGCAGTTTAATTAGTATTATCACCACAGATTTTATTAGGCCGGTTATAAATTAAGTACGGTTGTTAATGGAGTTGTGGTTATAAAGTACATACTACGTGCAGTTAATGGACGGAGTAGTTGCTTGTGGTTATATATAGCGTACTACTGTACAATTCATGTGTTTCGACTATTCTTGCAACCGATGATTGCCCTTTTTTTGTCGAAGATCCTGCTTTTGCCGCTCGCGCGCACCAGATCTTCCAGATTACCATGCAGGAGGATCGATCGATCACCAATGGCCTTTAATTTCGTCGCCTTGTCCATAGAGAGAGAAGAGCCAGATCGTCCTGCATATCTGTCCCGGCCGGCCCCCAACTAATTAACCAAAGGAGTATTTGTATATCGATCTCGATCGCTAGCTGCATTTGAGAACATATGCCAGCTATATGTACAGCCTCGTCTGTTTAGTTCTTTCAATTTAGACTCCAACTCAGTATTCACCGTCACATCTTTTCGCATGGAACGTGTACGTCCCAACGTGTGCATTCTTTTAACAACTTATTTCCATCCTAATATTCCATTTCAGCACTATTTATTTATTCGCCCAAATTTATCGAACTATACACCACCTAACGCAAAGGTGTTCTCGATGTCGGCAACGAAAATATGAAATCAAGTGACCTTCACATCGAGTGAACCGCGATGGATGAGCTAGTTACCGACCACACCAGCGGAGCGGATCGTCGACGACGACGACGGCAGATGATGTGACGACGGTCGGAGAATCATCGAGGTACGGCCTCAAGATTAAGCAATTAACCGATCGAATAATTAACAGCAACGACATTTAACCGGTAGAATTTTCAGCGCTGGGAGTATGTATGCATGTATCATCCAAAACGCATGCATATATATGATTCCATCGATCATACCAAACCTACCAAATATCTGCATATATCTGCACCTCGCTAGCTCAACCACCTGCTGGCTGCTGCTGCATGCATATAGTAGCTAGGCAACGTAACCACGCCAGAATATATAGCTATTGATCTGGTGACAATAATCTACAAACGAACATACATTTTGTAAAAAGTTTTTACTAAAAGTGCATTTATTTGCCCTCTCATGCATAACACGTGGTCTGATGTAAACAACTTTTGCAAACTAAATCAACATGCATGCACATCCTGCTTGTTTCGGTATTTTTACACACTACGGCCGGTAAAAGATCGCCACAAAATTCGATCTGTTGATGAAAATTGAGATGCAATAATATAATCTGCTGCATGCAGGTCGATCGGCAACTGGTGGGATAAATGTATTTGCACGCATACTGCGTGTGTTCCTTAATTAGCTGGCGATGATATGACGTTCCGGAGAAAGAACGAACGACATTACCTATACCTACCCGATCGACGATGGATCACCATATCGGAATCGGTGAACAAAACATCTACGAATGTTTCGTTTCAAGCACATGCGTGGGTCCAAAAGTTTGCAAAAGCTGTATGCATACATATAGCTAATTATACTTGCATTATTAATTGTGACCGCCTAATATTAATTCTCTCCGTTTCAAATTACTTATCATTTTGGTTTTCCTATACATCATTGCATTTGTTATGAATCTAAATGTATAGTACTTATGTTTAGATAAGTACATAATAAAATGAATGTATCAAAACGACAAGTAATTTGGAATGAAAGGAGTGGACATGGTCAGTCGGAGATTCAAACTTATTGCACGTTCGCAGTTCATAGACGATTATCCTTCTACTATTAATGATGCACCTTTAATTTCCATAGGTTTGTCTGTATATATGCATTACAAACCTTGTTCACTGAATAGAACACCGCGTTTCAAATGCCATTTGTTGAAGAAAAATCACATGCGCGCCATCAACAGTCTAATTAGAATACTCGATTCGACAATCTATTAAAGATTTGCGTCATTGAAATGCTTTCCATGGTGTAGTATGTTTGAAATGTCAGTGAATTGTCTGCCGTTTTCCTGCCACCTTAAACTTAGTTACACCGATCGATGCTTGTAACTTAATCATATATAATTACAACTTCAAGTCAAAGTTGAGACCTGTGATCGCAGCTAGCGTATGTAGTATATACTGGACTGTTAAACAGTCACTGTACAATCGGCGGCTATACCTATTTTTTTTTTATACACACACTCTACAGCTCCCATCCAGACCATGCGGATTACCACCTCATCTGCTCCTGCTCTGGATGATCGGATTCTTAATTTTAACCAACTCTCCTAGTGGTTGCAGGCTTCGCGGTTTCTTGCGTGGACTGCGGACGGCCACCTCGTTGGGAAGAATATAGTAGACAGTGCAGCAGGAGCTCTTTGTTCCTAGCAACCAAAAATAAACTTGCATCGTCAGCACCATCACCCTTCAGGCTTTGAACAAGCTGCACAATATAGTTCACGCATGCCACCTGACCAAATCGCTTGTATCGTCACTCAATTGATCCATAATCGTCAATGCGGTGATCTATATATCTGAAGTTCTGAACCTATGTAAGCTCCTTTACAAGCAATTTCCATCTCCCTTAATAGGTTATAATATAATGCATCGCATAAACATCAGGGAATAATTGGATCTATACCATATTGCCGCAGCAAAATGTGGGACAAATCCTAGCTAGTTGCTTTTAATTTCCAAGTAAAAGCAAACCCTAGTCATTACTATGTTTGCTGTTTTTTTACCCTATCTTAATTACAGTAGAAAGCAGCTGATAGCAAATCACTAAAGTTTCGCTCAAATTTGTACATTGATGCACGTGCCAGATATATGCTACTCCTGAGTCAGACTGGAAGAGCAGCTCTTACCTCGCTTATGCTTTTAATTTGACGGTTCCGGAAATGTGATCACCCGAGATTTTGAGTCATATACCAACTCGGTACTGCAACTGCAAAAGGAGAACATTCCAATGGTGCTCCTTAAGAATTAAGCCACCAAAGAGTATAGATCACGAATTGAATGAAGGTAATATATATGAACCAGATAATAGGGGCATACTTTGCACATTTCACATTGTTTGTTGTGCCGCCACTAGAGACCGACAGTATAGTCCCGAAGAAGGAAAGATTTTCAGTGCCACAATTCGGACATGGACCCTAGGCACCCAGAAAATTCATCGTTACCGCAATACATTTGTGCCATAAAGAATAATAGATAGCACCAAGGGAAAGTACCTTGAGGATTAGAAAGTCCTGGACTATGGCTTTAGTCAGCGCTTGTGCTAAGAACAATATTAGTGGCAGAGCAGCAAACCATGTGAAAATGAAACCAAAAGGCTCTGGCAGCTGCACCATCCAAGAAGATGGCAAAGTTAATAATGGTGAATGGCAACCCCAAGCTAGCAATGATGAAATCATGCATATATTGATAAAGCTCGCTCGTTTCCTCAGAAGTATTTTCTCAGAGGAGAATATAGTAAATGTATCTAGACCGGGCAAAGTCACAGAAACTATATATATATATAGTGATATCTGGATTTAAGCAACAAAACTTGTGGCTTCATTTGATCATTTAGCAGCTGGAGTATAGGGATGACAGAATTGAGAATAATTCTATATTCTAATTTGTCTAACTATACATGAATCGCTTATTTGGTTAGTGGTTAGCGAGGGATCAAGATAAGAAATTAGGGAGGTACTTGAAAAGATCATCCTGACCTGGAACACATTGATCTCAAAGCCAGTCAGTTCATCGATGAAGAAGAACCTAAATACGATGTACGGAAACCACAATGTCAGATACTTCCACTCATTACAGGGGATGAGCAAACAAACAAACAAACAAACAGCTAACCCTGCTTAACAAATAAGTAAAAAGATGAACCGACTTGAACAGTCAGAATAATATTATTTGTACTAAAAAGTAAGAAACCGAGGGTTGGACTAAGTGCTCACAGTCCCAGAGCAACTGTGGTGGCTGGAACATTTAGCAGGAACATCTTGAAGTAGTCAACACTCAAGTCACTGTACACCTGCACCATATTATAACACGCGTGCGTGGTGGCTCAGTCAGAGCAGAGGGGCGAACAAAATTGTCGATGATAGGTGCAGATGATATCATATGATTATTTACCTTGCGACTCCTGAGACTGCACCTGGGACCTTCCGTCACAATGACACTCCCGTCTTTCTATATATACATACATACAGCAACGGTAAGCAGATGGGCAGGAAACGGTATGCATGTGTGGCAGATGGAGAAAAGGAGAATGGAAGAAGCAGAGAACCTTCAATTTGAGTTTCAACTCGTCAAACTCAGCATCAGACATGATGGGGTTGCCAGACGCATAGGCCATGGAAGCCTCCAAAAGCTTTTGCTCATCGGCGCCTGGCATTCATTTTAATTTGATTTATTGTGCATAATAAAAAAAATCAAATTACTACTACAAAAAGTAATTACTAGTTAATAAAGGTAGAGTATGCACTGGTGGGGATTAATTTAATAGTAAGTGGGAGTAGCACTTACTTAGCATGACGACGGTGCTTCCTTCCCACATGAGCTCCTCCTTGAGGTTGTCGAACTCCTCGTTGGACATGATGGCCTTCTGGTCGTAGTAGAAGGACTGGAGAGCTTGCAGGAACTCCTGCTCCATCTCCCCAATCGTCTTCTTCTGCTTCCTGTCGATGCTGCAGTAGGGGAGCACGTTGCTGTCCACCACCTCCTCCTCGTCCTCCTGCTGCTGCTGCTGCTGCTCGGTGGCGCGGGGGAGACGAAGACGCCAGCGGCGGCGGAGGCGGGGCAGCACCACCACCTGCTGCTGCTGCTGCTGCTGCAGCACACGGGCGGGGCGGAAGCGAGGCGGCGCGGTGGCGAGGAGGGACGCCGCCGGAGACAGCCACACCTTGGACGCCATGGACGCCGCCGCCGCCGCCGCGGGAGGTGGGGGGAGATATGGGAAATCGGGATGTGTGGCGGTTTGGAACGTTACTCGCCTCGGGGGGACTCACTGACACCTGCCTCTGCCTCTGCCTCTGCCTACCCACTCACTCACTTTTTTTTTTCTTTTCTCCTGGTGTAGAGAATTTGAAGATTTTGCACGAGATTGCTTGCCATCCTCTCAAATTCAACTTGTTTTTCCAAATCGTGATCTACACTCTTTGTCAAGAGCAGAAATCGTAATCGACACGCACGCACGCACGCACTCAGACAGATATCCTCCTGCTGGTGCTGAATGAATGAATGAATACAGCAGACAGACAAACAGAGAGAGAGCTAGAGAGGAGTGATGGATGGATGGGCCTCACCAAAGCCCATGTTTGTTAGGTTCATGGGCCGAGCCGTGCCGGGCGGCAAAGCGCGCACGTCGTCGAGGAAAGTTCGAGTAGTGAATTTCTTCTGTCCCTTAAACAACAACCCACTCAAGAGCTGCAGGATGAAGATCGACCAATCGAAAATCGAAGGGTTTAGATAGAATTGGTTGGGTACCCCAAAAAGGCAGCAGAGCCCAACGGTGAGTGGTAATAAGCTTTTTTTTTTAATGAACAAAAAAACAGCGAATTCGGCTGCCTGCCACCACTGATCCTTTTGGCAAGGTATGGATGGTTTTAACAAATATTCGACAATTCCAACAAATATTCGACAATTCCAACAAATATTCGACACAATTCCAACAAATCGAAGGGTTTAGATGGAATTGGTTGGTACCCCCAAAAGCAACAGAGCCCAACGGTGAATGATAATAAGCTTTTAATAAACAAAAGCAAGCGAATTCGGCTGCCTGCCACCACTGATCCTTTTGGCAAGGTATGGATGGTTTCTGCCCTCTTCGGGGCGGGGTACAATTTGAAATTTGAATGAATGAATAGCTCTGAACCTGGTAGGGATCAGCGCCTCTGTAATGTACGTGTTGGTTGGTACTCGTATAATAAACTTAAGTGTGTGAAGAGAGTTGTGTGGATTGTCGTGCTTCCACCTCCACCTCCACCTCCACCTCCACCTCACCTGTTTGGTACATGTCCCTCTTCAAACAAAAACGAGGCAGCAGGTGAGTAGCATGATTTGCAGCCACCATGGCTCTGGGGTTTGAGAGTGTGCATGCCCTATCAGCCCCCAGGGGGGAGGGGAGAGAGAAAAAACAGGAGGAGAAATAAATAGGCATGATGATTTCGATCCGGAGAAATCAATCAATATACGTACAAAGAAGAACACAGATACAGCATGCCATGTCATCAAGTGTTGAATAGTATTCATAGTGGCGTTTGCGATCCCTCGAGCCAATAACAAATGACAGCACTCCGAACAAGGCCCTACAACATTACTTTGCCTGAGCCATACAACGTCGTTTACCTTTGCACTACTACTAGTAGTGCGCAATGATTCCCTACCATGAATGATATCGAGTAGTACTTATGAAGCAAGCAATGAATAAAGATCCTGTCTGTAGTCGCCGTTTAATAACAAGATATAGAATGGGTTTGTTGATGAACAAAAAATCGGAGAGGGTCTGTATCTTGTTTCTTGCATTTGGTACGAGGAGATTAATTAGGGGCGGGATGGTGTACCATAATAGTGATCCAGATAGGCTTGGGCCAGCATACGGCCGAGCTGGACCTGAGCCTGGGTGCTAAGGTGCAGGTGGCCGTCTTGCAGCGGCAAGCCCATGGCGTCGACGAACCTGACGTCGCGGAGCCTGATCCCTCTCTGCGCGTCCCTCACCACCTGGGTGTAGCGCCCGAGCCCGGACGCCAACCCAACCTGACGAGAAGCGCGTTCGAATCAATCAATTAGTAGTACTGAATGAATGAGTCAATTACAGCAGAGCAAGCAGCAGCAGCAGCAGAGGAAGCAGGAGGAGCGGAACCTGGATGACCAGGAGGTGCGGGGCGCCGAGATCCGCGCGCAAGTCCCTGACGAGCATCCCCATCCTGCGCCCGTACTCGGCGGCGTCGGACCACCGGACGGTGTCGCTCTCGCCCTGGTACCACAGCAGCGCGCCGAGGCGGCCGCCGGTCTCGAGGGCGACGCGCGCGCGGCGGAGCATCTGGGCGTACAGGTCGGTGCCCCTGGCCCACTCGGCCAGGCGCGTGCCCCCGACGGCGCACGGGACGAGGGCGACGACGGCGGCCCCGGGCGGCCCCGCGAGGCGGCCGGAGCGGAGCAGCGCGTTGGCGAAGGCCATCCCGGGGCCGACACCGACGGCGGCGGCGGCGGCGTGGGTGCTGTCGTCGTCGATCCCCCGGTGGAGCGGCTCGCGCGCCCGCTCCCAGCGGAGGTCCGGGGTGAGGCGGAGCACGGAGGGGGACGGGGCGCAGTCCGGGGGCACCACGCCGTCCCAGCGGTTGCCCGAGACGCCGCCGCGGCCGGCCATGTTGGACTGCCCCGCCAGGATGAAGATGAGCTTGTCCGAGGGGGGCGCGTCGGCGAGGGCGCCCGGCGGGGAGGAGGGGGAGGCGAGGAGAAGGAAAAGGAGGAGGAGGAGGCGGCGGCGGAGGAGGAGCATCGTCTCCTCCATTGTTTGCCCGGTTTGGGAGGCGTCGCCGCGAGCGAGATTTTTTGAATTCTCCAATCTCCCTCGTCGCAGCGAAGCAAAGCAAAACAAGGAGAGGATGGTCGTGTCGGGGCTGTCGGCTCGCCTTTCCAGCTGAGACAGCATCTCTCTGCCGCTGGGCCCCCGCCGCCCGACCCAGGTCAAACCAACCCGGTCCCACCACCTCCATTCGCAGGCACCAGCATTCCTTATTCAATTCCACCGACTGGTCCTCTTTTTTCTTTCTTTTTTTGAGGGAGGGGTTTTTGAACATCGTCAGTGCTTCAATACTCAAAAGTGAGGAGCCGACCGCGGAGAGTACAGGATTCAAGTAAGCAATTGAACATGTAATCTCTACTACTAAAAAGAATGAAGTGGAGAACAAACTTGGTACGTAAAAATCTTTCGCTCCCGTGGCTTCACCCCCTACGCACCGCACCTTTCTACCTCGCGAAAAAAACCCCGCGCCTTCACTCCGCCTCGCCTCCAGTCGCGTCGCCACGACCTCGCCTCCACTCCCGTGCCGCCACGACCACCTCGCCTCTCGATCCACACCCGCGCCGGCGCCGCCACGACCGCGCCTCCGCTACGAGGCGCCGTGACCTCGCCGCCCCCACCGCGCCGCCGTGACCTCGCCGCTGCTCACCCCGCGATGCCACCGTTTGCGGCCCTCATCTCTACCCGCGGTGCCGCTGCCTGCCCTCCTCTCCCCGCGAGGCCACCGATCAATTTTCCCATTGCCCCTCGCTATTCCTCAGGCCGAGGCAGTCAAGATCCGCTTCTCCGCATCGAGGTGGCGTAGCTTGACCGTGGGTCAAGGTCCATGGCGACCTTGCGACCTCCGTCTTCTCTGTGTTTGTGTCGCTGCCTGCCTCGCAAATCTAGCGGCCTTTTCTCCTCTCATAATCTCTTCTCCCGATTTAATCCGCTCGTTTCTCTCTAATCTAATTTGTTGGATTAGAATCGGTCACGCTGCTTCTGGATCTATTTTGCAGGAACCAAGTTGGCCTTATGGAGCTGCAGCCCCTCCACCCTAGGTCCAACAATGACTGGTCCTTGCAGCACAGATGCATGGACAAGGGTGCTTTAGCGTCGGCAAGGAGCTGACAACCGAGACAATGCCGCAACGCAGCGACCGGTGGGTCTACAGATGGACGAGCTGCAACAATATGGTGTAGTATATGGCAGTTTTGATCGTTTAGAGCACGTTCGTCTTTTGCAGGCTACAGTGCCACTACCACTGCTATTTTGTCTTGGTAGTCTTCTCCGAATTTTGAATACATCATAATAGCAAATTAGCAATCGGCATGTTGACGTGCTTTGAAGCATTATTCATCCGGTGCATGTCAATATATTCTTTGGCTAGTGATGTTTTGTGATTCGATAGATCATTCCTTGGATGAATTTCGATTAAATAAAGTTATGATTAGCCTGCATAGAAATTACAAACTGCCTGTTTGACATAGTGTTTTTAAAATGAAACATCTGAATCTGACACTACAACTCTGACATATGACGACACACTGAAGATCTGGGCCACTCTACATTGATATAATCATATTCAGTATTCAACAACTACACTTGGGAAACTATTTATTCTTAGCATAAAATGGTGTTTCGGTTCCCTTCGGGACCATCAGTCGTTTCCATTTTGTAGCGAAGGATATTTCTGTAGCCCCAGTGTCCCTTCTGGAAAATGTGAATATATTGTTTTACTATTGTAACCTAAACAAAGTGTGTGGCTTGCTGGCTTCTTCCAGTGGTGGGGTGTTTAATGTTTGCAAAGATCAATTAATAATTGAGATCTGAATTTGTTTTCATTACCAAATTGATCACTAGAGCCTTTTCCATCAGGGAAGCTTCAGGTTGCAATCTAAGTATCTTAAGGCACGAAAACAATTTCAGGCTTTCCCATTCCCCCAACTTATTCTCACCAAAGTCTACCTTTCTAATATAATATGCACCACCAATATTTTACTACAGAAAACAAACATAATAGAATAGTTTAACATCCAACAAAAAAGGTATGCTTCAGGAAATTAAGAAATTTATGCTAAAGGTATCTGATTATACCATGTTTTATCTCATGCCATTTATGTGAAATGGATTGTAATTGCATCAAATGGTCATATGGTCATGATAGTTCCATTTGTACCAATCGTATATCTTAAATCTATACAATAAATAATTTTTATGTTGTTTTCTGTCATCTGTAGCCTAACAGTAAATCACCACCTAATTAGCAAGCAGTGTTGTTCTGCTTGTTTAATCCTGGTGTGGTTCATATAGGTGTCACCAGCATTGCTCAAGATGAAAGCTTCTCACATTGACATGGTTGTGAAGTTTGTGGATGACATCGGGTTCATGATCACTCGTTACACCCAAGAGCCCAAGACTCCAACGATATGTTGCTTGCTCAAAGATGATTTATTATCTTGTGTGATAGGCTGGTTCATATGTATAGAAGACATACAAGGAGGTGTTTGACATTGCAAACAAAATTGGTAACTCTATCTGCATACTTGCAAAGGTTTGGTCACTATTCTTAGTGTTCTGCTAATTTGTTCACTACAATACTAATTTATTTAATCATTAGACGTTAATTTTTTTCTCACTTTGGAACATCATTAGAATCAAACATTGGGAATTTTTTGTCACCTTACTTAATTTGGTGCACTGTTGGATAAAGCATCGTGCCATCTTTTTCTGAGGTAATTTTGCAAAGTAGTCATTGTGGTATCTATGGTGCTCATTGTTGTGAATAATTATCACAATGGAGGCAAAATATTGTCTGTTGGCAGCTTTTTATTCGATACATTCTCATTGTTTGGCTATAGTTGGGAAAATTATTGTATTCATGTATCCCCTAAGTTTGTATTTTGGCAGCCTCCACATTCTGAACCATCAGCTTTATCAAAAAAAATAGAAATTACACCTGCTCAAGTTGGCTTACAAAGAAGCAAAAGGCTCCTTGACCTCGGTACCGCACCAGATGAGGATTATATATACTCAATGACATCTAAACTCCTGCATATATGGATCTAGCTTTTGAAACATAATAATTCAGTACCACCTACTTTTGTGGCATTGTCTGCCAGATATTTCTAAATTAGGCCTTTAGCATGCGGTACTTTATATTTCTAAATTAGTGGAGCAACATTCTTGCTAGAGGAAAAATATCAAGAGGCTTAGAAAATCAAGTATTTGGCAGAGGCTAACAACTTATGTAGTTAAGTGCTTTGGCAGAATCATAACTATTCTATTCTTAAAAGAAAGAATCATAACTATTCTATTCCCATTTCTGACTTCTTTTTTTTCTATTACTCCTTATTTCAGAGGAATGTTGTACTAATAATTCAGAAGAAAAACTCTAAAGGATGAAAGTATTAGAGTTTTTACTACTACTAATATCTCAGTTAATTTTTTAACAAGAACAATTATCTTTCAGTGAATGATAGATTGTTCTTGATCATCTTTGTACTTATGTCTCTCCCCTGGAGGTGTGCTCTCAACAGTTCATCTTGCCTATAGGTGAAGGAACTGGGTTCCACATATCTGTTACTGTAGTGAATCTCTTCCATTGGCACGACACTTAGTATGTATGGATCATCCTACTTAGGATAAGGTTTTTCAAAGCATATACTCATTGATGGAGCGCTCTCAGTTATCATGACTATTGAGTTGCATTTGTGACCCTGATGAAAGAAATGCTACAGGCTTCATTATTGATAATGCTACCTTGTAAAAGAGGGTTTTGATTGAGGTTCTCTCGTTAATATTCTCATTTGATGACATACAAGTTAAGTTGAATGCACATATCCTGTTTAAGTCAATGTGCGTTGCAATATAAATGGCGTGCCTTGAAGAAAATGCCTTCGTTATGTGCTGCTCAAAGGGACACATTATTATTATACGCATCCGGATTGCACATATGAATTTGTATCAACAAATATAATGGGTGCATTGAGATCAATGTAACCAATGTGCATTGCACATATCCTGTTTAATTCAATGTGTATTGCAATATAAATGATGTTAGCCCGTAGCAACGCACGGGCACGATCCTAGTACCAAAAAAACTGAATGCACTAATGTTTAATTTTTTTTACAACATTATATTTTACACACCTTGAAATATTCAAGGTGCGCCCATGCTATAAGTTCGGAAAAAAAAAAAGAAAAAACCCTGCTGGGGATAGGGGCCCAACCTGTTCGTTTGGTGGTGGGTACCATGGCTTTGGCCTGGAGAGAGAAAAGTACTGGTGGTTGGTTGCTGATGGAGACGCAGGGGATGCGCCGACGCCCCCCTCAATGCAAGCAAACCCACCACCCCCGAGTACACACCGTACGCATGCGCGTGGCAGACAAAAGCGAGCTAGGATATCCGTGATCTATCTACTATGCGCGGTGCTCCTGCCGGTGCTTCTTTAATTTTTCCCCCCCTTTTTCTTGAGACCGGGACGAATTCGAGTCGGATGCGAAAGTTCGAGGACCAAAACGACTGTTTTCGCAGTTCATGGACGAAACAAAGCCAAATGACAGTCATTTTCATTATTCACGGACGAAATTTAGCTTTGAGTGAAGTATTTAGGAGACTGAATTAGCTTTTTTTTTAAGAAGAAGAAGGAAAGCGGATAGAAGAGGCCCCGCGCGTGCATTTATCACCGTCCCCGGACCATCTACCTCTCTCTCGTCACCGTAGACCCCTGCAAACTGCAACAAACCCCTGCCCTTACCGCGTGCCCCCGCCCCCGCCCCCTGCCTCCACCGGCTACCAATGGCGACAGCGACACTGCTGCCCATCCTCCTCCTCGTCGCCTCCTCCTTGGCCTCGCTCGCCGCCGGAGCAGGAGCAGCAGCCGCCGGACACGTGGTGGTGTTCCTTCTCGCGGGGCAGTCCAACATGGGCGGCCGCGGCGGCGCCACCAACGGCACGCGGTGGGACGGGGTGGTGCCGCCGCAGTGCGCCCCCTCCCCGCGCATCCTCCGCCTCTCCCCGGACCTCCGCTGGGAGGAGGCGCGCGAGCCGCTGCACGCGGGGATCGACCTCCACAGCGTCGCCCTCGGCGTCGGCCCCGGGATGCCCTTCGCGCACGCCGTCCTGCGCTCGCGCCGCCGCCTCCTCCCGCCGCACGCCGCCGTGGGGCTCGTCCCCTGCGCGCAGGGAGCCACACCCATCACCAGCTGGTCCAGGGGCACCCAGCTGTACCGCCGGATGCTCGCGCGCGCCAGGGCGGCGCTGCTGCCGCCGCCGCCGACGCCCGGCGCCGGCGCCGACGGCAGTAGCAGGAGGCTCGCCGCGCTGCTGTGGTACCAGGGGGAGGCGGACACCGTCACCCGCCGCGACGCCGGCCTGTACGCGGGGAGGATGGAGGCGTTCGTCCGCGACGTGCGGCGGGACCTCGGCAGGCCGGACCTGCTGGTCATCCAGGTGGGGCTCGCCACGGGGCAGGGCGAGTTCGTCGGCCTCGTCCGGGAGGCGCAGAGGCGGGTGAGCCGGCGGGTGCCCGCCGTCAAGTACGTGGACGCCAGGGGCCTCCCCGTCGCCGGCGACCACACGCACCTCACCACGCCCGCGCAGGTGCGGCTCGGCGACATGCTGGCCGAGGCCTACCTGGCGACGCTCTCCTCTAGCCAGCACGCACACTAGTACTACTACTACATCTCGCTCCGAGGTTGATTGATTAGTTCTTGCAGCGTCGTTGAGGTCTGACAAGTCTCCGAGTCGATTGTGTAACAGAAGCGGAGCGCTTCAATTGTTGTCATTCATTCACTATTGCTGTAGCTCCGGAACCAACGACTCAGGTTTTCGATAAATTCAATCTATTCCATTCCATCACAAATGCGCAAGAGCAGATTGATACTGTCACACAATAGCTTGTCACACCACAGCACAGGGATTATCAGACACTAGTGGTCACAGATTATGGTAGATCATTACGGACTCACTCGAGTGAAGCAACTTCACTTATTGTTAATCTTACATATCATACCCTGATGCTCTGCTCTCTACGCACAAGACAGAAAACAAGAAACAGAGAGGGAGCAAGGCTGGCTGCTGCTCCTTCTCTACCAGTCCTGGTGGTGGTGGTCGTCGTCGTAGGAGCGGTGGAAGTCGGTGGCGCACCCGGGGGCGTCGGGGTCCTCGGCGCCGCAGCAGTCGTAGAACTTGGCGGCGTAGGGGGGGTCGCCGTCGCGGAGCTCGTAGTACCTTCGATTTTGATTTGATTTGATTTGATTTGATTTGGTGAGGATACGAATATAGAGAGTGGATGGATCGTGAATCCTTCAAAGCTACTCTACCTGCCTACCTCTTCTGGTCGTCGTGGCGGCGGCAGACGAACGTGGAACGGTGGAACCTGCAGGAGAGGCGCGTGTTGGACGACGGATCGAAGCTCGCCTTGCACCGCCGGCACAACTTCACGGCCGCCCCGGAATCCATCGGGGTGGGGTGGGTGGGTGGGTGGGATTCGTTCGTCTCTGCTGCGTTGCGTTGCGTGCGTGCGCTGCTGCCTGGGAGAGAGAGAGAGAGAGAGAGAGAGAGAGAGAGAGGAAGAAGATTGGGGATGGCTCTCTGCTCTGCTGGTGGGCCGCACACTTGCTTTTGGTCTATGGGCTAAACCAAAACCGGGCCGGCCCATTGGTTTCTCACTCCCTCCGTTTTTTTTCTTCTTTTCTTCTGCCAGCACACCCACTCGTCGCACCAGCGCAGCAAGGCCGAGATGGCGCGCAACGCCGACGCCTTCTCATCGCGCGCTCCCCGGCGGCCTCCTCAACGTCGACGGCCTCCGCATTGCCCCAGGACCTCGAGGACTACGCCCCAGCACACGACGCCGACGCCGATCCCATTCCTTTTCCGAAATAGACGGCACTTTACGGCCGCGATTGTGTTACTATAAATTTAGAACCAAACAGTGTTACAATGAAGGGTACAGGTCTAATTACAAGAAATGGCATGCCAAGCAATAGCAATACCTTCGCACCGTCTCTCGAAATCTGCTGCAATAACCAACCCTTGCATGTGTGTTGTTACATTGTACGGGCAGGGGCAGCCGAATCGTACTATTGATTGATTGATCGACCGATTAATTGGGTGTGCGACACCCCACAGGATATAGCAAGTAAACATTGCAGGGTTCCCTAACAGCCTCAACAATGCCCTGATATATATCTATAAACTTCAACTAAAGACAAGCATACAATGTTGTGCCACAATCATACTATATCATGGATGCACAGATCACACGCACCAATGTTAGCAAAATACACCGGCCACTCTTGGCTGCTGCTAGCCCCACACCCGACGCAACTACAGAACCAGTGCCAAAACTGACTTGTCCTTTTTCACCGGCTCTTGCTACTACCACAAATCTTGGAAGGAATCGGCGTCAACCAGAGGGGTAACCGGAAATAAAAATTACAGCGGGCACCTTCTATCGCCACCCTGGAAGAAAACTCGGCACTTGGCAGTCGAGGGCTCCAGAGGTATTCCAACAAACACCAACAAGCTACGATTAGAGAAACCTGAATCAACAAGGGGCACTACGAATCTACCATCTCATCTTGCAATTCACTAGGGGCAATGAGCCCCGGGATGGCAAGCATCCGTTGGCGCTCCCTCTCTCTTTGGGCAGCAGCCTCTTCAGCATACAGATCCTTGTTATCCTGGAAGCAAGCCAAAGAAAATGTACATCACAAGACAATTCGCGCTCAAAACAAAGCAAAAAAGGAGCAAAATCCATAGCCAGTCTCCTGGTGGCATTAAGGGGCCATTTGCTCTCCAAGTGCATACAAACAACAGTAAGCTCCCACTTCTCTCTTTTGGTTTGCCCCACATGATAATAAAAGGTATCTGGTGGTGTCTCGGGAAACAAGAGGAAATCACCTGAGCTGAGAACTCCTTTGACTGCACCAGGAAGTCTCTAATATGATTTTTGAAGCTTGGAAGATCATGTTTTGAACTAAGAAGGCCATCAACAAACTTGGTCACCTGTCCAGGGAAACTTGTTAGGACTATGACACAAAACCCAAACACGGTATAAAATGCAACCAAACGATCATATACCTCGGTTGCCGTCATGTTAGGAAATGATGTACCCAAGAGTTTTATGGTGTAATCTCTAACAAACATAGCATTATCCGTATACTGATATGGTACCGAGGTGGCATCCCATAGAGGCTCAGTTAGACCATCCACCTACATATTAGCAAATCTGGTAGTTAATTAGATGAACAAATAAAACAATAGGACACGAGGGGGGAAGCGGGAATGAATATAAACATACCACACAAAACAAGTGTTGTAGCACCAAACAAATAAAACAATAGGACACGAGGGGGGAAGCGGGAATGAATATAAACATACCACACAAAACAAGTGTTGTAGCACCAAAACATGAAGCTTGAAACCAGGTTTGTGGAATGTGTCTGTGAGAACAGCAAAAATCTCTTGCTCGATTGTCAAAAAATAGGTTTTGTAGAATTGATTGTGGAATCCTGAAGCCTGCAACGAGATCATATCAGATAGTTAGCCTTCATATAGCTATATGCTGACAACACTGAATAAAATGTATTTTCCCACCTGAAAATTCCTCAATATTTCCAACAATAGACTAAGGCCAGTCTCTGCAATATTTCTCTCCGTATGTCTGAACGCCCAATTAATCGAATCAATCACAAGCTTCAATTGCTGAAACAGATTGTCCAATAATCAGACAAAACATAAGAATCTAAAATTGATATATTTCAAGTCACAATTTACCTCAACACAGCAAAATAAAGAGGTTAATGCTAACCTGACTTGAAAGCTGGATTAATGCTTGGAAGCAATGGGTGCCAATTGCACGAAGCAATGAAAAAAATTTGAGACGGTGCTCAGGATAGTCTTCAAAATTCTTGGTAATCATCTGATAGAGACGGAAAAAATAACCAAAGCTACGTCAAGGCACGCTTGAACAAAACCAGTAACAAAAGCAACTTAGGAATAGCACTCCTACCTCAAGAGTGCACTGAAAAACAGCCTCAAATATACGAGGCACATCGTCAAGCATTTCCCCTTTGTACCTTCAGGAAAAAAATTAACAGTTAAAATCACAGCAAAGACACAATCAGAATGTTGACAAGAAATAGCCAAGAATGGAAATCGATAAATTAAATTGCAGCAATAGAACTTCACAGAAACTTGTTAAAAGAAGGATATCCTCAGAAATTAATCATTTTTTAACAAACTAAAATTACTGGCGATCACAAAATCACAATAACAAAATCATTTTTATTTGTCAGGTGCGAATTAGTTCAAAGAAAATAGATCTACAATGAAATGATACAAAGTGAACATCAAAGAGCAGGCATACTTGTTAATGATTGTTGCGAATAATGACAGAACTTCAGACTCCCTTGCATCAGGTACATTTCTAGCATAATCACCAAGGACAGGATCCATCATCGGGGGAACAAACTGTTTCCCTATGTGTGGTAAGTCTTCTGCCTTGTCCACAAAAGTCTCTATCAATTTCAGGGTTTCCCTCTTGACAGATCTGTCAGAAATACAAACTAATTTAGTTAAAAAACAAAATGAGATCAAATTCATGTTTTCATTTCAGGAACATTTATGTCAAAAGCAAATTGGTTATAGTTCCCATCCTAATCACACTTTGTAAAAAATGGATTGACTTCTGCACATCTCTTCTCTCTTAACTTCCACATGTCTTATCTAGCCATTACACAAGCTAACCAGCATCATCCCAGTAGGCCTTGATACAGCATAACAAGTGTTACTCGCATGCTGCAGTACACATGAACAGCACCTTACCCTATGGCTAACACTCATGGCAGTCCTCATACATAAATCAAATCTTCCTTTCCATGAAGCTGATAGATTACATCATAGAGATAAAATAAAAAGTAGAGTAATCTAGTTCATACCGCAAGAGTTTTACAAATGATGTCCTTGAGGCAAAAGGCCCTCCTTCGGCAATTGTGCTTGATACAAGCTCGCTGTACATTCTGATATAAAGAAAATACATGGGCAAAAAAATTAAATGGTTCATTAGCTAGTGGACCGTTAGATTTGAAGAAATAAGAAGATTACGACACCAGTGCTATCACAACAGAAAGGTGAGGAGACGTGATGAATAAAATACATGGCAAACTATTATCTTCCAGCAAATTTAAACCTGGACTGGAAAAGAAAAAAGTTGTGCCAGAATGCACTGAGCAGAGCTTTCACGTAATTACATAATGCCTAGCCAGCCTAAATGGTGGGCAATGGTGGCACAAGGGAGTATCACTCCATACAAATGCTAATAGTGTACAATGCGGTAAATGTAAATACCTGTAGACTGTTAGCATGTCCAAGAATATTAATGAAATCTGAGTGAAAAAGTATGGCCCAAGGGAGCTGGCAACACTAGTGTTTGTCTGCAAACACAGATAATAGTGTAATGTCAGTACCCCAGAAGACACATAGATAACAGGTGATAAAACTGAAAAAAAACTTCTTAATATAATGAAGCGCAGTTCTCCTGCGTCTTTCGAGAAAAGATAAAACTGAAAAAAAAAATCAAAGGGCATTGTTTCAACTTGGCACAAATTATGAATAATTGGTAGTTGTCGATAGCGTGTGAAAGTATTTGGTAAAAATGTGGTGTCCAACAGCTATGGTAGACTTGAATAACACTTGTGAATCATGGGTTCAGGTGCCAAGCTACTGCTAAAAACAATCAATAGTTGCGTTCTAAACACAGTACAGGAATGCAGGGACGAAGATTGGACGAAGAAAAAAGGATAACTAAGTGACAGAGCAGATGATCGTTAATTGAATCTATCCAGAAATAGTCATAAGTCAATTTCCCAGCAACAATCAGCTACCACACTGATGCATCTAAAATCTTGGTCAGAATGTAGTGGGGCAGACAGAATTCAAAACCCTGACGACGACAACCATTTACATCCAAAAGTTGGGGCTCAACAAGACAGGAAAAGTTTAGCACGATTTAATGCTTTGCTTGGCCTCCATTAAATATTTCATAGGCTTCAGATGCTGACCATTGTAGTATATCATTTGCAACTTAAAAGAAATATCTGCCCAGCATTGTCGAAGCTCACAGAACAAGGCAACAAAAGTACAATGGGATTCCTTCAGCCTCCAATTTGTTACCTGTAAGATGTTGAGAACTGATCTGATAACATCTTGGTTCTTCAGGATATCAATGCTTTGGCTTGCCTGTCCAATTATTTCTGCCCATTTCTAAAATCACAAAGCCAAAGCATACCAAGTCAAATCATATTCGAGAACAAGCCAGAGGCAAAGCCAAAGTGCATGCTAGAATAGAAAACAAGAGACCTGATTAGGAAGGCTCATCAATCTCTTGAGGTACTCATCCCTCTTAGTGACATCAGATTCAGCTTGAATCATATGGCCAACCTGACCGGTGATCCAGAATATGTGTTTTAAGTATTAATAATAGATATAAATTTATTGGACCGAATTGCGTTCATTTAGGTTCAACGTACTGATTCGTAGAACGTATGAATCTGATGCGGCTCAAGATCAGCAATTGTTGTAGCAAGGTTGGACAAAAGTTCAGAAACAAATGGTTCATTCTCGCCCACCTGAAGAAAATGTCAAACATGAAAATCAGCATATGGCAAAGAGTTACGACATCTATGCTTTTAAGATTAGTGAACCAACAAGAATAATGGGTAGCATTTAGAGGTATTCATGAGAAAATTGAACCAACCGCATAAAATTTTACTGTTGGGGAAAATTTGAATTTACCTGTTGTGTGACAAATTTGCGCTTGCATTTTTGGACAATTTTCAGGAAGGTATCACATGCCATATCCTGCAGCAAGCCACACAACACGTATCACATATGGTACTTATTAAAGACATACTATTGGAAGGAATACAAATTATGTGCATATCAGCATATGCAAACGGATGCCCAAATATATAAGAAGAGAGAAAGATACAGACAGAAGCACGATACACAAGTTTAACACATGCTCAAAGAATCAAGGATGACCACAAACTACTTAGACATTAATAAAAACTGTCCTTTGCACCAACCTGAACTCCAGGGTGCATCTCGTGCATGAACTCAAACAATTTGTTGACCACTGTTTTCAAAAACTTCCAATGAGCCCTGAGAAATCTTGGATACTGACCGACAACATACCTAATAATTAAGTCATAAATCAGTTAACTCATAGTTCATAATTATACACGAGATAAAAGGCAGAGAAACACTTTATTACATGATGTTACTTGCAATCACAGCTTTATTGTCTTTCCCCTTGGTGATTTCACAGAGGTTTAGCAAATCGCGAATAACCATAACAAGAAATCTATTCTCCTGCAAGAAATAGAATTTAAGTAATCACCTCGCACAGCAATAATAACATTAGTGAACGATTGATACTTCCAGAAGCATTTCAAAGAGGCAAGGAAAAGGGGACATGAACAGCATACAAACCTGCTCCTCTACCATAGAGCCTGATATTGATCCAATAGCCCAACATAGAGTATTAAGGTTATTCCAACTCCAATCTTCACCATTTAATTGTTTGCTCAATTTCTTTAACATCTGAAATTTGAGAATAAAATTACCCTGAGTGTTGGGTTAAAATTCATAAATGGCAAATAGGACGAGAATAATTTGCCATGGGTCCATGGCCTTCGTTCATGTCTTGTATCATCTTAATGTGGATATTTACTCTGAGCATAAGTATAGTGCAGTGCTAATTCTATTTGTTCATGCTTATTTAAACATGTCTTGTATCATCTTAAGGCATACCTGCTGCTCTGTATCCTCATGGTCAAGATGAGACAAATAGATCAGTGTTTCCCTCATGATCTGATATTTTTTCGCCAAAACAGAAGCATTTTCCATGTCAGTCAGAGGTTACAAAATTTATAAAGCATGCAGATCATATACTGCAGGGTTAGGCATCCTGTTACTAACCTTATACTGAACAAGAACATCATTGTCTTTCATTGTCTCACGTACAATATTGCCATTTTCATCTTCAACAATCAATACTTCCTCAGGCTTTGCCATCCGGCAAATCATCAGCATCCGTAGTTTTGAGAGAGGAACAGAGTAAAGTTGTCTCCTCTGCTGAACTGCTGTGCCCGTCCCATCTACCATCCCAGGAACCATCTGTGCCTACAGTGTACTTATTTGAGTTTAGAAGCACGAAAAGTTGCATAGAAAGCATAAATAAAAGGATCAGAGCACCATGAATGGTAGTCTGTTGGAGCAACTAAAACTACTATAAAACCCAAAGAGGTTAAAGACACTGAAGAAATGGCATAACAATGGATGACAAAAAGTAGTGGAATTATTCATTTATTTAGGTAATATTTCAAAAGATAGCCAAAATAAATAAATACAAGCACCTGAAGTCCCATCATGCTTACAGTTGCAGCAGGTTCCATTTGATTGTGAGCTTCAAATAACTCTAAGACAAACACATTCCAGTAATCCAAGCAGACCTGTAAAGTTTCATAAGAAAATACAGACCGGTAAATTAGTATGGTGGCGTTAAGGCAGTCTTACTTGCACCATATTTGTATGAGAAATATATTTCAGAAAGCATCCCTACCTTGAAAACCTCTGTATCATCAACATATGAAATTCCAATAAGGTACTCGAGACCCAGATGTAAAGCAGTTTTATTATCTGCAGTTAGTTCCAGTACACGCATGTGATTCTGCATTTAAGATGAAAGCGAAGGGTTAGACCAATAGGATACTCTTTTTTTAAGGAGTGTATCTTCAAATACAAATTAGCATTTCCCTGTTTGTTTCTTCCTAGTGTTTAAAGTGCCAAGCAACTTTGATAAAGAGCAACCTCAAACATGGCATATTAGTTACAGCATCTTAGAGTGAACCCATTACCCTTAATTAGGCATGTTAGTTCAAATACAAATTAGCATTTCCCTGTTTGTTTCTTCCTAGTGTTTAAAGTGCCAAGCAACTTTGATAAAGAGCAACCTCAAACATGGCATACTAGTTACAGCATCTTAGAGTGAACCCGCTATTACCCTTAATATGGCATATTAGTCAATAGCATTCAGGAGCGGAAGGGCCTTACCTTAAAAAAAGATGTGAAGAAGAGTGCAAGATTTTGTATAAACGCCTGCACCAAATAGCATAAAGGGGGTGTATAAATATATTTACATATGGACTCCTAGGATATACACTACAATGGCTAAATACTTTTTGAGTATACCTGTTCTTCGCTGGAACCATTAGCATAGGCATCTGGTATTGTTTCAGGAGGAAGAATAGCCTATATGCACAAGGGACAAAACTTCAATGCATGAAATCTTGAGGCAAATGAATTTATTGCACAAAAAAAAGTATTTTCTTCGATTTTTTACCTGCAACTGCATCATGAAAATAGTATACATCTTCACATACTGCATGTTATAAAAATCACCAAACTGAAGAGCAGCAACCTGCAAGGTAGCACAACATATCAGAGAAAGGATTAAAAAAGTGATGAAAGCATGAAACAGATCAATGCAGAAGCACCGGGCTAGTCTATCATTCATAATATTCAGCTCCCAAATAGTGGACAAAACTTGATCTCCCCATTTCTCCACTCAAACTACAAACAATCGCTGACTCAGAAACACTAGGCTTTACCTCTGTTAGGCATTGAAGTGTAAGGTTCCGATAAGCAGCCACGGGGAAGAACTTAAGCAGTGTTTCCAGCTAAATTTAAAAAAAAGTAAGAAAAAGGTTAAGGCCCAGTTTTTCATAGACATTTACATACAATAACTTAAATGTTCAACAATCATCTACCAATGGTGACTCAAAGATGAATCCAACAGGGATCCATGATAAGAAAGCATGGAGTGTCGCCAATGTAGCACGGATGAGCTCTGATCTTTGTGTTGCAGATAGGACATACAAGCATAGCTCATGAATGAGCCGGAATTCACTGAACAAAAAAAATTGGTTATTAATAGAACAGAAGTAAATACAGAATGTCAAGTAAAAATTGTTCATGAATAGCAATCTATAAAGCAGAACCTCCAAGGTAGCCAAGAAAATATACAAGTTGAGAACAAATCCAACCTGTTAAGCGAAGACTTCAGTTCTTTAATTTTCTGTTGTGTCATTTCACCTCTTGAGAAGTCAAAAATTTCTTCGCTTAGAAGCTGCAGGTTGTTGAGTTGAACATTTAACATGTAAATTAAACATTCGAGAAAATACGAAAAATGATAAAAGTATAGAAGCTTGACTTGCCTTTAATATAGCCATACAATTTTCACATATTGTTTCACTACTCTTTGCAGCTGCAACAAGATCAGGGATGAACGATGACCACCTGGCAGGCCACTCATGTTTCAGGACCTATTGCAACGATGCGCCATGAGACAGAGAAAAACACAAAGCATCACAGTTGGTAAAAGGGGGAACATCAAATTCAGAACATTTAGATGATCTGGTAAACTGTCAAAGTGATGAAAAAAGGCTAAATTTACAGCATACCTGCACCAGTATAATATTGAGTTTATTAACATAAAGCCTCTCCTGTCGAAAGGTAACTTCATTGCTGGAAAGCTGTTGATAATGCAAAAAAGGATCAGATTTGTCGATTAAAATGAACCATCATAATTTTCATAAAAGATATATATGCATCCTTGCCTGCACAATAACATCAGATATGTAATTCTTGATGCCATCACGTTGTTCAACAGGCAATGCGTTCCACCTGTACTTGATAACACTTTCAAGTACCTACATGAATGTCGGTAACAAAAACAACACATGTTATTTAATATTACACACACCTATATGGGCAGCTGTAATTTATATGTGCACGTGCATACTGACAGTAGAGGCTCAAAAAATGCTGCTTAGTGTTCAAAATAGCAGCAACTACATGCGCCCCCCCTTTTCCACTTTGCATGCCAAGCCTGTTAACCGACTTGCTAACAGCTAAATTCTATTTACATCCTTGATATTGTTTCATTTTGGCTCATTCTCCTACTATAAGAATCTTGCAAAGCTTTGCGTGAGACAATCACTTAGCCTCCTTGCATGCCTCATGTGCCACAATTATCGCGGCACGTTACTTACGAACATGGACAAAACGATGTACCAAACAAAGCAAGAACTGAATTCCACTTCCGCAGTATGCCAAGAACTGAAAGTACGACTAATTTGTCTTTTATTGCGATGTGGTTACCAAAAAAATATGTGTGACTTGAATTGTTTTGGTGGAGATAGATACTATAATATGAACTGCATCGCAACCGAACTTCTCTTGTAAAGCAAAACCTCAGGACTATCTATTCAGGGAGCAAGAACACAAATGGTGATAAAAAAAAGAAACATATATTAATAGAAAACCTTGATTAGGTATTTTTCATTTGCAGCTGGACCTAGTTGCAACCATATTTGGAAGTAATAGAAAGAGGGGGTGACCATTTTTTAGTAAAAAAAGTAGTTTCATATGTACGGGGACTCTGTCCGTATCGGATGGGGATCAGGTGCAGTCACTGCACGTGAAGTTTTGCCGCTGATGCATGGGCCAGTGGAGGGCATGTCAGTGACAGAACTGCACAAGAACTCTGTCCGTATACACACTGGTAACCAATAAGTTCCCATCTAGGGTCACCCGCTCCGATATGTCAAAAAATATGGATAGGTTCAAACTTGTGTTCAGTTTAGTTCAGCTATGTGCTCTATAAGAAAATGTTAGACGACCTTCTCCAAAGACAAGTATACGTTCAAGTACTTAAACTTGAGGGCTGAACTGAAAACGATTATTGCATCATAGACACAGGCTTCAATCTTCCTTTTGGTCGCATTTTATGAAGACAGACAGTGGGGTGGATAGACTTACTTGCAGGGCAAAGAACTTGGTGTTCAAATTCTGTGAATTCTGCAGGATGTGCACTACTTGCAGCCACATGTCTGGATTGTTTTGTAGGTCGCGAAGTATCTGATCAGCAGCACTCCTCTGAAATTGAAAGCGGCGGATACAGCTATTAGCAGACAATGTGGCAAAAAAAACAGAAAATCAAGAAGAAACAAACACAGCGATTTGACGCTCCTGGTGACGAGAGATATCGATTAGCTCAAGGGGGGGAGTCACAACTGTTTACATATAGACTAGCGCTTAGGCCTTGTAAAAAACTAGAATAGCGTCAATGTATGAAGCAGATAATCAGCAGCCGACGCTAAACCTTGTCATTGTTGTCCAGCGACAGGAAACCCTAACAACGCCCAAAGTATCCTACTCTAGTTTAGCAGAAAACAAGCAGCATTAGCATTTAGCACGTGAGGTCAGGTAGACTTGTAGAGACCAGTAGGATGAGCAGAGCGAGTAAACCCTAGGTGCAGACCTTTAGCGGGCCAGGCAATCCGCGAGTGGGGGGGGGGGGGGGGAGATTACCTCCTCCTTGGATCCGGTGCCATAGAAGGCGGCGACGGTGGCGTCGAGCAGCGTCACGTCTATAGGCTGGCTCAGATCCCTGAGCTTCTCCGCCATGGCGGCGGCGGGTAGAGTGAGCAGGGGGGCGGGAGCTTGTGGGACGCACCGGGAGTCGAGAGGACCAGAGGAGGGTTCCGGAAGGCGGGAGAGGGCGGAGCCCTAGAAGTGGCGGCGGCGGCGGCGGCGGCGCGGCGGCGGCGAGGGGGGGAGGGATTCTTATCGGGGTGAGGCGAGCGAGAAGAGGAAGAAAAGGGGGGGGATTTTTTATTTTGGGGGTTTAAGAGTTGGGACGCGGGGATTGAGAGTTGTTGCTGCCAAACCACGCGATGCTTCGTCGCTTCGGCGCCAAAAATGCACACTGCTCCCCCTGTCACTTGTACAATTTACACATACGCCCCTTCTCATGCTACGCCATGGCAGTTTTCATATTCAAAAAAAAAAATGCACCCTTTTTCCACAGGGAGCATATCCTGTGCAAACCCCACCCCTAGTGCAAACTTTGCAAACCCCAACTACAATCATCCGATGCCCATCCAACGATTAGAGGAAGAGATGAGGCTGATTAACACATAAACCCTCCCACCTTCCCACCTAATCACGTTTTTTTTTGGGAAACCCCCTGCCGGTCTGGATTCTAGGGCGACGCGACTCGCGAGGGACGCCGCCGCCCGCAGGGAGTCGCGCCCTCCCTCCCTGTCGCGCCTCCCCGCCGCCGCCCGCCGCCGTTCCGTCGCACCTTCCCGACGCCGCCGCCCTCCGCCGGCTCGGTCGCCCGCCGCCGCTACGTCGATTTCGCGAGTCGCTGGAGGCCGCCGCCGCCCGCAGGGCCCTCCCTCCCTGCCACGCCGGAACCAGCAGGACGTCGCCCTCCCTCCCTCCAGCAGAACAGGGCCATGACGCACGCTGCACAGGGCCATGACGCACGAACAGGGACAGAAGTCCTCCCTGCCGGCCGACAGGACGTCACCATAGCTGCCCCCCGTTCCGTCACCCTCCGCTGCTCTGTGCCGATGGACTCCGGCGATGCCATGGTGATGGACTCCAGCGATGCAACAGTGATGGACTGCGGCGACGCAACGGCCGCAACTTCGATGAACTCCGGCCATGCAATGACCATGACCAATGTTTGTGCTCCTCCTTCCTCTAACTTATTTTTTCCCACTAAATCACTATTGTTGTTTGTTTTGTGCTTGCAAATGAGTGGTAGCATTTGTGTAGAGTTTGGAACCCCCCTTGAACATCGACGCCATTGACGCCGGGATCATAGCCCACCTTGAATATAGAAGCACGCCAGAGCCTACATCTCCTATGAGTACAGTAAGTTGCTAATATTTTCTTTAAACATTATAATATTGGAGCATATGATCATATAGTCATATGATCTTGCCTGACTTATTGATGATAGGTGCACACAAATTCAAAAGAACATAGAAAGCCAAGTGTTGGAATGATCTTTGATACACTTGACAGTGTGGAGAAATTCTACAAGTCATATGCACATGATGCTGGTTTTTCTGTTCGTATTGGTCAACAGAAGAAGAAAAATGAAGAAATTTTAATTAAAAGGTATTATTGTTCAAGGGAAGGGTACAGTAAGGAGAAAGTGACAAATGATAGTGACAAAGTAAAGACACATAATGTGATGGAAACGAGATGTGGTTGTCCAGCACATATTGTTGTTAAGTTATGCAGTGACAAGAAGTATCAAATAGCATCAATGGTTGAGGAGCACAGCCATGGTTTTGTGTCGCCAGATAAGAGATTTGCTAAGATCCAACCGCAGAGTCAGTGAGAGGGCTAAGAGTACATTGTTCAATTGTCATAAGGCTAGCATTGGCACCTCACAGGCATATCGACTCCTCCATGTTAGTGAGGGTGGGTGTGAGAATGTTGGCTGCACAAAGAGGGATTTGCAAAATTATTACCGTGACCTCAGAAACAAAATCAAGGATGCTGATGCACAAATGTTTGTGGCACAACTTCAAAGAAAGAAGGACGCAAATCCTGCATTTTTTATGACTTTATGGTGGATGATGAAGGGCGACTTGTTCGTGTATTCTGGGCAGATGCTTTATGCAGGAAAAATTATAGATTTTTTGGCGATGTGCTTTATGTGGCATATCATGGAAAAGGTACCTGAGAAGGTTGGGCGCTCTATAAGAGAAGATGAAGATTTTTGGAAAAGACTAAACCAGTGTGTTTGGGGGACAGAGAATTCAGATGAATTTGTGTCACAATGGAATTCTATCATGACAGATTATGGACTCACGGGAAATGAGTGGTTTTCCACTAGGTATGCCATTCGGGAGTCATGGATCCCGGTATATTTTTTGGACATACCACTTGCAGCTCTTCTTAGGACTACGTCACGATCAGAGAGTGCAAATTCTTTTTTTAATCGTTTCATTCGCAGAAAGTTGACCTTTGTTGAGTTTTGGCTAAGGTTTGACACAGCTTTGGAGTGCCAGCGTCAGGAAGAGTTGCTAGCTGATAATACAAGTCTTCACCGCACTCCTAAATTGATGACACCATGGGGCATTGAGAAGCAATGTAGTACGATTTACACACATGAAGTTTTCTTCAAGTTTCAGGAACAAATCGTAGCTGCAAGAGACCATTGCTTTATTCAAAGTATTTCAGAGTCTGAAGATATAAAACGTTTCACCATTAGCAGCCAAACAGGAAAAGATCGATTTGCTGAGATGAAGAAATCAAATATGTTTGGTACATGCTCCTGTAAACTATATGAATCGTATGGCATCCCATGTCGTCATATCATACAAGTGCTTAGAGTCGAGAAGCAAAATGAGGTACCATCGTCTTATATTATGAAGAGATGGGAGAAAAAATGTAAAAGGTGAGTTTGTACCCCTGTTTTTTTCTATGACTTGTTCGAGCTGTATGGGTATAGTGTTTGATTAGATATTTGATTTTGCAGAGAGGTGTTCTTTAATGATGAAGGCAACCTTCTGGACGAAAAGGATAAAGATCCTATGGAGGTGGCAAGAAGCAAAAAATTTCAGATGCACGCAACCAGTTTGAAGATCTAATTCAAATGTCCAAGAACTCTGAACTAGCGGTTGATTTTTTGTGTGATAGTTTATCAAAGCTATTAGAACCTCTCCAACAGATAGTTCCCAGTGCCACAGTTAGTAAACAAGATGAGTTTGAAACATTCATTGGTGGCAAAATTCCAGATGAAGTTCAAATACGCCCACCAACTGATATCGTGTCCAAAGGGAGAACCAAAAGAATTAAGAAGAGCAAGGAGATTCCGGTACCCAGAAAACGGAAGTGTGATAAATGCAAGCAAATTGTATCTGATCATGATGCCCGAAATTGCCCAAATAATATTGTTGGCTGATTGTAAACACTTTTTTTTACTCGTCATAATTATCATTGTATCAGGGAATTATTGTGTGGCACATCATGTACTGTTCATGCTAAAAAATTGAATTAAGTTAATTTCTTGCTTGGTCTGAAATATTACGTACATATTTTTTTCAATATGTACTGTTCCAGTACCCTTTGCTTATGTCTGTGGCTGCAAATGACACCCGGCCACTGGTAGAAATCATTTGAAAATGTCGGTCAGTCCCTTCATTTGATTTTTTTCATTTGATTTTTTCATTTGATTTTGGTGCTGATGGCTGAGCAGACGGGGATCCCGAGCAGATGAACATGAGTCTTGGTCTGTCCCTCCAGGGAGCACTGCGTCAGGGGCGTTTAGGTGCTACGTTTTGAACTGCGGAGGGCGGCGTGCGTCATGGCCCTGTTCTGCGGGCGGCGGCGGCCTCCAGCGACTCGCGAAAGCGACGGAACGGCGGCGGGCGACCCGAACCGCGGAGGGCGGCGGCGTCCGGGAAGGTGCGACGGAACGACGGCGGGCGGCGGCGGCAGGGAGGCGCGGGAGGGAGGGAGGGCGCGACTCCCTGCGGGCGGCGGCGTCCCTCGCGAGTCGCGTCGCCCTAGAATCCAGACCGACAGGGGGTTTCCAAAAAAACGTGATTAGGTGGGAAGGTGGGAGGGTTTATGTGTTAATCAGCCTCATCTCTTTCTCTAATCGTTGGATGGGCATCGGATGGTTGTAGTTGGGGTTTGCAAAGTTTGCACCAGGGGTGGGGTTTGCACAGGATATGCTCCCTTTTTCACACCTTTGAAATGTATAAGACTTTCAGTTATTCAAAATTACTAGTTCTTAAGAATAACACGTTCTATAAACATATGGATGGTTACTCATTTGATTCTCTTCTAATTTTTTAAACTCAAAAATACACGTGATCTTCCACGGTTCACCTAATAGTGTATATAATCTCCAAAAATGCACTGGATTTCGAGGAGTAAGAGCAACTCCAACAGTTTGGCAAATTAATTTGGCATCTATCTAATTTTGGCAAAACGAGAAAAGTTGTCCTCCAACAGTTTGGCAAACTAACTTGGCAAAAATGGAAACTTGGCAAAACTCACCTCCCCACGCGCATATATGCGCGCGCGTATCGTGGTTGCCATCGGCGTTTCCCTCTAGGTGGGAGGGTGAAAAAAGAAATAAAGAATAGATAAGTATTCCTGATATAAGTTTCCAAGAGGTGGAAGGACATAAACAGAATTTCATTTTTTCAGGATTCATGATGTAAGTTAGATCTGTGTTTGGCAAGTGAATTATGCCAAATTGTTGGAGATGAACTCTTTTTTTAATTGGCATACATTTTTAGAGGTTAGCAAAACACAAGATTTGCTAAGTAAAATTTAGCAAACTCTTGGAGATGCTCTAAGGAGTAGGCGGTTTTTCTCGGTAGTTGGATATGGAACTCGAGGGAGGCAAAACACTAGAGCAGTTAAGCATTACCACAACAAGAAGGTCATATCGGCTCGTAGATCTTCAATAGAAACTATGAATTTAGCCAAAAAAAATATGGGCTCGTAATCAAACATATGTACATCAACACCCAGTGCTAAAAAGTAATTTCTTAACATGCCTTGCTATTTTCTACCATCGTGCCACATTATCGTCACTCTTACAATATAGGCAAATCGGCTACAAAGCTAGAGCACATGTCCCCACCCACCCCCACCCCAAAACAAAAGGAAAAACTACCAACAATCACCAGGTTCGCTTCAAGATGTATACATTTGTTTTACTATCGCTTTCACTCACTAACATTTCAAAATAATCGACCGTTTCACTATTATCTTCAAATATAGTTGGAAGTAGAGACAAGTCTCTCCTATCCTGACCTCTAGCATGGCATGTGAGGTTTGTCATTTTGAAATCATAACAAGATACATAAATAAAATGTGTATAAATGTTGTTGGAGGATCTATATTTGTGTTCAAAAGTCTATATAACTTGTAATCAGCCGATCATTCGACTAGTTCAGTTTGTTTGCCAATTTTCTTGGGTAATGGCAAATTTGCTTTTGGATGCCTGACCCTCGTCCAAAATCTAAACTTCTTAATATTTTGTGTTATTCGATAAGGTAACATAAGACTTACATGGAAGACTCAATGCCGTCATGTACCTTGAAACTTGAACAAAACTGCCATTGATCTTACTTTTTTTGGGTGTGTGTAATTAGCTCATCACTTATCATGCCATCCTCTATCGAAGTGTTGTTGTGGTGCGCATTATGAGCAAGAAACGACCAATTTGCTCCAACATCTTTAAAGGCCCACGCTAAAAGGGATGACAAAAGAGTAAGCTTTCTCCATATGTTATCTCCACATCCTGACTTGTTCGGTTCTCTTTTCTTTTTTCTCGGATGAATACTAATGATGATTTATTTTTGCTTTTGGTTCGATACATAAGTTTGACAATTCAACTTCGGAGCGCATTAAAGCTACTCCTCTC
The DNA here is from genome assembly GCA_947561735.1 of Cenchrus americanus. NCBI lineage: Eukaryota > Viridiplantae > Streptophyta > Magnoliopsida > Poales > Poaceae > Cenchrus > Cenchrus americanus. The sequence continues at coordinate 199,003 of OX387240.1, read as the reverse complement.
TTAAGGAGTTAAGGGTAATCCACAAGCCTCGCAACACCTACTCTCGTTAGATATGGAGATGTATTTATTTTCCTGCAGTTGTATGTGTATTTTGTTTAGATTATTACCCAACAAAAGCATCACCCGAGGGGTGCGTGGGGAGAACAATAATGAACATACACGGTGGATCATCAATCATGTGTGCTGTTGTTTTCAAGTCTACTGGCAAGAGGGAGGGGAGAGAACAATTGACCAGTATATATGTTTCAATGTGAATTATTTAAAAATATGTTTGTGACATAACTTTATATGTGTCCGCAAGATACGATGATACATTTGGATGATTTCTTTTTATATATTTTCGATGTGGCGACTACAAATTTTCGATGTCGCAGATGTTCGATAGATACCGCGACGGAGGGAGAAATACGGACGAAATGAGTGTGGATGTGTTGTAACCCGCTGGAAACATGCACATCGATCTTGTTACAACAGCACTAGTACTTACAGAAGGAAGATATATAAATTTATTGTATGTAACAGATTATAAGAAGAAGGAGAAGAAAAATGGGAGAAGAAGAAGAAGTTGAAGAACAAGTGGAAGTGGTGGTATATATAGAGCTGCTAGTGGTAGCTACTAGTCGTCGTCGTCCCAGAGCGGCCTGAACCACATGGAGTGGACGGCTGGCTGGAACGACATCATGAGCAGCAGCACGGCCACCGCCAGCGCGACGCCCCAGGGCGCGGCCGCCGCCGTGGAGGCGGCAGGCGGCGGCGGGCTGTCGTCGAGCGCCACCAGGGGCGGCCTGCTCCCCCTCCTCCTCCTCCTGGCGGCCCAGTACCTGCGGCGCCAGCTGACGGCAGCGAAGAGGAGGAAGGCGGCGGCGAGGGCGAGCGGCGCGGCGAAGACGCGGGCGCCTATCTCGGCGCGGCGTTCGATGGCCTTGTAGTCGACGTAGCCGGAGGCGGCGAGGAGGGAGACGACGATCGAGAAGAAGGCGAGCAGGCCGGGCGGCGGCAGCGAGCAGGAGGAGAGAGCGCGCGCCGTCCAGCTGCGCTTCCAGGAGCGGGCGCCCCGGCTGTCGGAGGAGGAGTGCAGCCACGACGACATGGTTTGTTTGCTGGCTTGGTTCAGTGTGATGGATGCCTGCCCGCAAGCTGCTCGTCGGAGGAGAGAAGCAGAAGCTGCTACTAATAAAAGATGGTGGTGGTGGTGGAAGGATCGGATCCCTTGCCTTTGTGGTCTTGGTGGGGATCGGTCGGAGAAAAGCTGCTGCTGCTGCTGCTGCTTCTCGCTGGCTTGCCTTGACTTGGCTGGCCGGAGGTGGAGGTGGAGGTGGAGGTGGAGAGAGAATATATGCTATGCCATCTGCTGCAGGGGGGGCCCACGCAACTTACCGGCGGTTCATAGGATCAGCAACTGACGGTTCAGATCACTCTCTCTCTCTCTCTCTCTCCCTCCGTCTCAGCATCTTCCCCCCTCCTCCCCCGCCGTTGACGGCGCAACTCTCCCCACCCACCAGCCATGTCCATCGCGGTGGCGCCGGAGGTCGCAGCCGCCCTCGCGCGCGGCGGCGCTGTAGTCGCCCTCGAGTCCACCATCATCTGCCACGGTAACCTTTCGCCCGCCGCCCGCTTCAGATCAGATCAGGTCAGGTCAGGCTGCGATTCGATTCCCCTTTCCTTTACCGACCGCGTCACATTGTTCCAGGCATGCCGTACCCCAAGAATCTCCAGACCGCTGTCGAGGTGGAGGCCGTCGTCAGGGAAACCGGCGCTGTACCTGCCACCATAGCCATCCTAGATGGACTCCCGCATGTTGGTCAGTTTCAGTTTCTCTCCGCTTCAACTTTGCTTCGCATGTCTGTCAATGTTGCTCCACTTGACTGCTCGGAAAAAATCGACATCCTGGCCCCTTTTACCAATAATCACTACATTGTTTGCACATTGCCTGCACGATAATAATAGGCCTTAGCGGTGAGCAATTAAAGAGGCTGGCCATTACTGGAAGGCAGTTCCAGAAGACGGCCAGAAGGGATATTGCGCATGTGGTGAGTACACTTTTTTTTTTTATGTTGCCAACATAGCAGCAATGGAGATCCTAAACACAAGACAGCTGAGTTACGGCAGCTAAACTTGGGTTCTCTGTTTAAGCATCTTTTAGTCATATAGCCCTGTATCTGCCATTGCCGCTCCCCATAATCTCTTGTTTCCTTATTGGCAGGTTGCATCCGGTGGCAACGGTGCGACAACAGTTTCTGCCACCATGTTCTTTGCTCACAAGGTACGTACCTTGAAAAACTTTCATTATGCTTGTCTTGTTAATCTTCGCCTGTCTAATATCAATTCCATGCTCATTCCTTTTAGTTAGTACCAACTATTTATGTCCATATAAGTGTAGCTCTCTGTGAATTCAGGTTGGCATACCGATTTTTGTGACCGGGGGCATAGGAGGTGTGCATAGACACGGCGAGCAAAGTAAGCATCTTCCACTTGTGTAAGGAGTCTTTATTTTGCTGTATGCATGCATGACACTCGGGCAGGAAGTATATCGCTGGATGTATGCTCTGAGTCTTTCAGTCTCTTCTAGGTCATTTCGGATACTGATGCTTTTAATCTGTAGATTGATGCATGTAAACTCTGAAAATGCAAGTTTATCAATTACCATCTCGTTCTTTTCTGATTTCTGAAGCATATTACGGAGAATACACTTTTAAATTCATCCGCATATGGAATTGCCAAGCATATTAGTTGTATCGATGGCTTTGGAAAAGCTTTTTAAAGTTGCACACTGATTGATGTGCTCACCATTTTGATGCAGCTATGGACATCTCCTCAGACTTGACTGAGCTTGGAAGGACTCCTGTGGCTGTTATATCAGCGGGCGTGAAGTCCATTTTAGACATACCTAGGACACTTGAATACCTGGTACAGTTGTGATATGTGAATTGTTTTCCTCTTTAGCTGTTAAGATGCTATATGTGCACAAAGATGGGCCGAGTAGGATCAGACCTTGTGGATGCCCGCGCACGTAGCAGTTCTTGAATAATTAAATAAAATCACCATTTTGCAAACTAGCAGGATAAGAAAGTAGGAACAGAAGAACTGAGAATGACTTGCTGCAAAAATTAGATGAGTTCACATGCAACTTTTGTCACCACTCGCCAATATCTTAATTCAAGAAAAAAAAAGCACTGTTACCTTGGAACCATTTTCCTCTTTTCTTTGTTTAGTACTTATTAACTCAATTAAAAAGTAACCAAACGGCAGGATTCAGAACTTACTAGCGTTTGGTATTTCCGAGTGACCCTTTATTTCATGTTTATACTGAATAACCTGAGATCATGTTTTTTTCTGATCAAAGTTTCACAGAAATGCTCTCTTGCTCGGCACTCGAGCAGTTAGCCAGTAAGGTGGTCCTTAATATGACAGCTATATATTGTTCATGATACAATATATTTTTCATGTTCGGTTGTTTGATTTTCTTCACTTATGGCATGACAGGAAACTCAAGGAGTCACTGTTGCTGCTTACAGGACCAATGAATTTCCTGCTTTCTTCACAGAGATTAGCGGATGTCAGGTAAAATAATTTTTTATCTGTAAGATATTTTTTTGGTTAGTATGCAACTTTTGCCGGACAGTTGAAAGATTCAAATGTTTTCATCTGAATCATTGATATATTAGCTTAATTTGAAACACATGATTCAACTCACTGTAATTGTATTGTGCATATTCGAAGAAAAAACTGCAATTGTTCATCATTCCAAAATAATACTTTTCCAGTGCACACGCATTATGTAAGAACTTCTCAGAAATTCCACATAGTGCTTGAAGCAGATTTGAAACGAGTCACTCCTATGTTTGATATATGCTGATACATATACTTGTTACATTGACCTAAACAATACTTGTTACATAATGCAGGTGCCATGTCGTGTTGATTCTCCGGAAGAGTGTGCCAAAATAATACGTGAGTAATTAGTTATGGCATGCTTTCTTTATCTCCATACTCACATTTTGTTAGAGATTATCAATCTCACATGAACTGTTGGTAATGACCGGATCCATCAATCGCCTCCTACTCCCTGAGTTTTCTTCAGCATGATCGATTTGATTCTATCGATGTGCAGATGCCAACAGTAACCTACATCTAGGTTCAGGGATCCTTATTGCAGTGCCGGTTCCCACGCAGCATGCAGCTTCAGGAAACATTATAGAATCTGCAATACAGAAAGCTCTAAAGGAGGCAGAGTACAGTCAACACCTGCGCTTCTGATAATGATATAGAAATGTTGCCTAATAGTTTTTGCTCTCTTTTCAGAGAAAAAAGGATAACAGGAAATGCTATCACTCCCTTCATGCTTGAAAGAGTAAAAGAACTAACTGGAGGATCTTCCTTGGAAGCCAGTATCCTATAATTTAGTTGCATAATCCATTGCATATTTTTTAGGATGATTGCATAATCCATGTTCCACAAATTTGGCAAAGCAATGCCTTTCCAAATTAAAATAATGAGTTAGAGAATGTCATATTGGATTCTGCAAGGGGGAAAAAATCTAATTCATTTTCATTTAGTGCCCCCCTTTTGTTTCCTTTCCTCAAAGAAATTCTCCTTAGTGGTGCTCAGATATTGCACTTGTTAAGAACAATGCCCGTCTTGGTGCAGAAGTTGCTGTTGCCCTTTGTAATCTTCAGCAGAGAGAAAGAAACAGTAAGATGCTACCGCCTTTGTATAACAGTTACATTTTGCTGTAACTGTTACAAGTCGTGGAATCATATATGCACTGATCACCTTCTATTGTTAAACCACAACAGAGTGAATGTTAACGGCATGCCAATTTTGCATAATCTCATGTTAGATCCATTTAAGAGTCACAACTCTTAACCACTCGCAGTGTTGCTTCATATATTGGAGCTTGAACTTGAACACATTGTTACTGACTTATTTCAAGCACTAGTTTTTTTTTAGAAGAAAAGGAAAAGGAAGCAAACATGGACCTCCAGTTTTACTAGTTCTAGTGCAATGAATCTCCCCTTTTTTTTACTACAAATAATGCCATTAATCTGATTCCATATCATGTTCTGTTTTTGCTTTTGAGTCAAGTGTTTTGAACCTGCTATTTATATATATGTATGTAACAGGAATCGGGAGATCTGCACTGTAGAGCTGCCCTTGGCCTAGTGCCACTCGCCGACCATACCTGCAGAACGCGACATGCCTACAGGATGATGTTTCGATTGCAGGCTTAGCTGCTGCTTGGATGGTTGCGAGATCTTGTATAGCTAGTAGTAGTCGTGGTGGTGATGTAATAATAAGATGAAGAGTTGAGACAATACATGTGAAATACTACCCTCTAATTTTTTCTTCCCTTTTGATTCACCACTTTTGAGAGAGAGAGAGAGAGAGAGAGAGAGAGAGAGAGAGAGAGAGAGAGAGTCTATATATATATATATATATATATATATATATGATTTTTTTGCTATATATATATATATGAAAATTTGGTAGTCCTGAAATATGTTTTTTTAGAAGACCTGAATGAAATTCGTTATTTCATGGAAATGTGGTATGATGGGCTTTTTTGCTGCAAACATGGCAGGCATACAGACAGAAAGGCCGGCCGGCCGGCCAAAACGGGCTCTGCAAGGCCCACCACACTCGCCTCCGTCCAGCGAGAGGGAGGAGAGGAGACCCGAGGAATCCATCCGAGAAGTCTCGTCGAGTCGAGAGAGAGAAGAGAAGCAAAAGGCGGCTTCCCGATCCGCCACCGCCCGCCGGCGACTCAGAGATGGCGGCGTCACTTGCGTCCTCGCTCACGGTGCCCCTCATCTCCGCTGTCCTTGGTGGCGCCATCGCCCTCGTCTTCCTCGCCGGCTACCTCCGCCGCAAGCGCGCCGCCATCGCCCACATCCCTCCCTCCGCCACCGCCGCCGCCGCCCCGGACCAGCCCAAGCACGTACGCCCCTCCAACAAGAAGGGCCATCCCCGCCCACATCACAACGCCGCCGATAAGGTCATCTCCCCGTCCCTCTCGCCACGTTATCTATATATATAGATATATAGTCTGTGTCTGCTTGCAGTTAGTTCAGTTTGAACCATGATCCAAAATTCACATTCCGTTGATCTTAAATTTGCTCTTCTTCTAGGATGCTGCCAAGAAGCACCACCATCTTGATCTCAACACCTTGAGGGGGCACACTGACTCGGTCACTGCACTTCACTTCTCCAATGACGGTGCCAACCTAGCCACCGGTGAGATATGAGACCCCCATTCTTGTTTCCTGTGTGCTGCTTTCCCACCATATGACATATGTCCCGTGAATTCATTTATTCTCCCTACCCCCGGTCACAGATATTATGATTTCTTCCGTTTTTTTTTTGAAGAAAATGATAATTTCTTCCGTGGCACCACAGTTTCATAATCTCGCACTTGAACATGTTGCACCAAAAGCAGGTTAGTACTTGTACCTCTGATGATGCTTCTTGTTTGCAGTGTGCGCGGATGGAGCTGTAAGGGTGTTCAGGATCGATGATACTTCGAGCAAGAGCTTCAAGTACTAAAGATATTACTATGTTCTACAGAAGCAGTTTCCTTTTCATCGTAAGAATTTCAGCGTCACAAATTTGTGGGCACGCTTGCAGGATTCTGAGGATAAACTTGCCTGCTGGAGCACATCCTACCGGTGTTGCTTTCTTGGAGGGCTCTTCGTCTGTTGTCGTGGCAGCACAGGCTCTTCTGGGCTCATCTCTCTACATGTATGCGGATGTCAGTGCTCCTCCAGCGGCCCAAAACAAGCAGCAGGGCAGCAAGCTGTCTCCGCCCGAGATCAAGTGGAGTCACCAAAAGATTCATGGAAAGGAGTCGGTGCTCAACCTTGCAGCAGCCCGTGCAACTCATGGGTCCGGAGATGGGAGCACTATAATTATTTCGTGCTCAGAAGGTGTGCCTCCTTCCTTTTGTTGCTCTTTAGGATGTTTGGTAGTTTAATGCAGTAGGTTTTATGATTGTTCATCCAGAAGTCTTATTCCGTAATTGAATTTAGAATGGTCTGCCAACATAAAAAAAAAATCATCATGTCAATGGGTTTGTGTTCAATTTTTTATTTGTATGTTTAGTGGACATAAATTATGTTTGACCAAACATGCATTTCTTCTTTTGTCGCGTATGTGCTCTATAACATATGTTGGATCCATCGCAATATCTTAAGGTTTCTTGTCTCTTTTTGCTAGGCACACCAAGTTTGTTATTTCATGTTAAGGCTACTTACCGTAAACTGATTTGCAGCAACCGATATCAAAGTTTGGCATGGGAAGAGTGGAAAGGAGTTGGGTACTGTTGACACAAATCAGCTAAAAAATAATATGGCTGACATATCCCCAAATGGCCGCTTCATAGCTGCTGCAGCTTTTACTGCTGATGTGAAGGTTAGTTCTGTCTCTATTCTTCCTTTATCTTTTTGTAATGAACTTTTCAGGATTGAAGACCTAAGATGGATATTCTCTTTAGTTGATTTTTCTGCTTCATTTGAGTTCTCAATGCTCGCTCTCCTTTGAAAGCCTGTTCGTGGCATTCTCGCCATATTTGTTGCAGAGTTTGTTGCAAGGCAAATCAGATAAATTTGTGCTGCCGACACTGTTTCCATTTTGCCAATTTATTCCCTCCTCACTCGTCAGTTATGATGGTATTTACTTATTCTTTAGGTGTGGGAGATAGTTTACTCAAAGGACAGTTCAGTGAAAGAGGTTAATAAAGTCATGCAACTCAAGGGTCACAAGGTATGAACTAATAATGCCCTCCAGTGCAACCCTCTTGTTTTCTCCCCTCAACGAGTTCTTTTTGCATGGGCTGGATCTTGTGAGAAACTGAATGATTTCTTTTTTTATTCAGAGCGCTGTTACTTGCTTGTGCTTTGCCCCAAATTCTGAGCAAATTATCACTGCATCCAAAGATGGTTCCATTCGAGTATGGAACATTAACGGTATGCTATATCTTCTTACATCCGACCTCTACGACCTTTAAGTCATATGCTATTTCAGTTCATCGCATAATAACTTGGCTACTTTCCTGGAAGTCACCATGCTTTCATTTTTTATGTCTTTTTTGATATATCCCGTGTCTACTCTTCAACATGGTGAATTCTCTATATGCATGGAACAAATGAAGATCTATGGATTTCATTATGCTTTTCTTCACAAAGTTTGGACCTTGGAAGATATTTCCTTTTAGAAACCTTCAGTGCCTCACTTATCCATTAGTCAAACATCCCAATGGAAACATTAAATATGTAGACTTTAGTTTTATCAATTCCCTGGTTTTGTTAGTTTTATCTAGAATTCAGGCTACTTTTCAATTGTTTCCTTGCTGTTCCTTGCTAGTTAGATGTGACCGTCGACACTTTTGTTTCTAGTCATGTTAATCAGATACAAATTTCCAGTTCACAGTTGTCACATATGTTTGGCTGATGTCACTGTTCTAGACATGCCCATCTAGTAATTTTTTTCAAGCATAATGCTTTGCTACTTCTTTCTTGTTTTCTGATACTAACATTTCTTACCATTTTAGTAAGGTATCACCTTGATGAGGATCCGAAAACCTTAAGAGTGCTACCAATTCCACTGCATGATTCAAAAGGTTCAGTTTGCCAATATGATCACATGAGCATCGCCCCAGATGGTAAAATTCTGGCTGTAACAAGCGGATCAACATTGCAATGGTTATGTGTGGAAACTGGTGCAGTTTTGGATACCGCTGAGAAAGCTCATGAAGGTTTGTAATCTCAGATCACACTATGTGCTAGGGCGAACCATCTTCGTTTCTCTTGGAAGTAAATAAGTAATGGTGCCTCCATCCAAATCTGTGTGGGCGGTGTGGATAGGATTAGTCTTTTTAACTAATGCTACTCTGGAGGTCTTTCTTTCCAACCTGTGGTTTATTGTTCGTTCTACTAAGTATTTTAGAGGCGCTTGCTTGGTCGTGTTTAAGCAAATTTTTGGCAGTAAATAAATTATCACTGGTGTGACAGTTAGGAGTAGGACAACACTCTTGAGACAGATGTTAAGTCTTAGGTACTTGAAAAACCTGAGGTAGTTCAGAACTTCAGATAATACATGGAATGGTGGGACCTTGTACTTTTGTGTAGTGACACATTCTTCTGGCAAAGGCACTTATTGTCGGGGTACTAACTGTGGCTGTTTTCTTAACTCATCCTACTATACGTGTTAAACTTGTTTGCCAAAGCCCAAAGTATGCATATTTTCCCATCGTCTGGTCCTACAACCTAGTTGCAGTCCTGCAAAAGATGGCTAGGAAACAAGAAGAGTGCAACAAAAGCAGCAAAGATCGCATGTATAGACATGTTGTGCTCTAGATTTTTTTTCTAATTGATATAGTTGTTTACTGCTGGTATACTGTTCAGTAGACTTCACCTGCCATATGGTAGCTTGGAATGATATCATTTTTTTTGACACGTATTCAGGTGATATAACTGGCATTGCTTGGGCTCCGCGAACAATTCTCAATGGTAAGGATATGGCTGTAATCCCTTACAATTCTTTGTGTTGTAGGAATTACAAAGGAGTTGCTTGTATTTGCTGTGAACCTGACCATTTGTAAACCCGTTAGGTTTATATATAGATTTCTGTATGTCGCACCGGATGTGTAAAAATCATGGCCATGGTGGCGCGCATTGCAGTTGTCTTATGCCATGTAGGCTTTTTTTTTTTGAGAATTATGCCATGTAGCCTTTAGCTGGGAGAATTTCTATCTTGAAATGTTTCGAGGAAACATGCATGTGTTTTATGATGTTTAAAAATCACATTACTGTCTGTTGGTGCCTTCAGGTGGCGCGCCAGCGTTTATCTTGGGGACTGCTGGCGTGGACAAGAAGGTGAAACTTTGGTTGGCTCCAGAGGTTGGTTCAACATAAAGAAAGAAGGGAAGGCCTTGATTTGTACTGAAGAGTAGTTTTTGCTCCTCGAGCTTGAGAGTACTACTGACCGGGGCGTGTGACTGATTGGAAACATGGAGAGTGCACTGCAGGCACGCACGTGCTAAGAGGCAGTAGATCGTGCCGGGTTTTTGAAATAAACTTGGATGCTGTCCGCAATTCTCTTTCTTTCCTTCTCTTTTTTTTTTGTCACTGGGAATGGATGGACGTGCGCTTGGAGTGCCGATATGGAAAATACTCTGAGACGGAAGATTAGTTGCAAAAAAAACGAAATATGATATTCTCTTTTGATGCTATAGAAAATCGACTTCTTTGCTTTTGGAATTTGGTCTGTTGAGTGTTTCAGGTCAAAGGTCCCTCAGCTCAGCTCGGAGACTCGCCTGTTCGTTTGGCTTATCAACCACCAAACAGTGATTTTCTCCCGAACAAACCAAATAGTGATCTTTTCTCTCAAACAATGGCAAAGACCGGCCAAACGAACAGGATGTAATCCGGTCATGCATGAGAGCAATCAAATCAAAGTAATTCTGTTTGCATTGCAGCATCATCTGGAGCAAGTGATGGGTCGGATTAGCACTGGAGCTCGGCTTCTCCCTTATCATTAAAGTGGCTACCTCGTTTTCTTTATCCATCCTTGCATAATAAGTTTTATATTTCACCCTCTTAGTATATATCCAGGGATTATCTAAATAAAGTGGTGAGCTTTCCCTCTTTATTTATTTAGATTAGATAGATAGATATATATAGTTGTGGTATGCGTGTGGTGCCTGGATGATGCACTTTTCATCATCAGCAAGGTCATTAGCAAATTGCATGCTCATTGCGCCTGCAAGGAAAAGTGTGCATCGAAGATTCAGACTACCGGTAGAGAAGAGACGATTGGGGCAGCAGAGCAGTGGAAAGTCGTGGCTGCATGTGGCCATTGGAATCCTCCTCAACCAACCCACCCTGCTCGCATCGCATCATCCCATGTGTTGTGTTGTGTCCCAACAATTCTCTACTTGTATTAAGCACCCCCATCACCAGCCTGCTCTAGCTGTGCTTGGACTTGGTTCCTTGCAGCTGCCATTGCTTACTTGGAGAGCACAAGCGAGAGCATCATCATGATGCTCCGTTCAGCTTTTGCTCGGCTGCCCAAGAAAAGAAAGTACCGCCGGCTGGTGGTTGATAAACCAGACGAATGAACGAAGAGTGTCGCTACCAACAGAATGCATCATTACATAGTACATTTGATGAGGGTAGCTAGAGTAGTTTGCACTGCAGGGCAGCCAATCAATCTGCTGGAAAATGGTCCAGACAGCAAGCAAGCAAGCAAGCAAAGCAAGAGCATCGTGTTACTGTTGCATTGCCATTCCCGCCGCCAGCAGCCTCATCTCCTTGTCGAACCTCCACACGTAGTTGAGCCCCACCAGCAGCTCCACCACCGCCGCGTCCACCTTGTCGCGATCCGCCATGTGCAGCGTCTGCAGCACCAGCACGTCCGCCGCCGCCGCCGCCGCCGCGGAATCCCGCCGCTCCAGGCTCCGCTCCGCCTGCCACCGCATCGTCGCGTGCGCCATCGGCGCCAGCCACCCCAGGATCCCCGCCAGCGCCGCGCGCCACTGCACGGCCAGCCCCGGGTCCGCCGCCGCCGCCGCCGCCGCCGCGCCGCGCAGCCGCGCCCGGAGCTGCGCGCGCACGCTCGCCGTCAGCATGCCGTACAGCTCGTCCCGCTCCTCGGGCCCGACCAGCCGCGGCGACCCCGCCACCCGCTCGATCGAGATCACCAGCGCGGCGTAGCGCGGAGCCAGCGCGGCGGCGCCCAGCGTCCCCGGCGGCGGCGTCAGCGCGGCCGAGCTGCCCTCCAGGAAGCCCCGTTTCGGCGCCTCCGGCCCCAGGTGGTCCGACAGCAGCTCCTCCGCCATCGACATGGACTTGCGCGACGGCGGCGGCGGCGGCGGCGGCGCGTCGACGGACGGGTGGACCGCCGAGGAGAGCGTGAGGCTGCGGTGCAGCGGCGGATGGCGCTCCCGCTGCCCGGCGGCGCCGAAGGCGAGCCTGATGCGCGCGAGGGTGCTGAAGGCCGCCCTCGCCAGCGACGCCACGACGGCGTCGAAGGTGCAGCCCCAGAGCGACGTCTGCTTCAGCTGCTTCACCTCCTGCTTCTTGGAGAACACAAGCTGCTGCTGCTCCGCCGCCACCGAGATCTTGCTCGCCGACAGGCTGCGGCGGTGCCCACCTCCTCCGCCGCCGCCGCACTGGAGCTGGAGCTGGAGGAGCTTCCGGAGGCCGTGCTCGGCCTCTGCCAGCTCCTCCATGGCCCGGCGCAGCGCCGTGGTGCTGGCGACCTGCTTGCCCATCTTGTGCGCCCTCGTCTCCATCTCCTTCCAGGTGGGCGCCGCCCACCGGTGGCGGTCGCGGCCGGTGTCGGCGAAGTCGAGGAAGGCGCCCCTGAAGTCCCGGAGGGCGGGGTCCGCGCAGCGGGCGGCGAGCGCGGCGACGGAGTCGGAGGCGGCCCGGAGCGCGTCGACGAGCTCGGCGCAGGCGAGGCCGAGGAGGTAGTCGTCGTCGTCGGAGACGACCCTGCGGACGCCGTCGAGGTTGATGGTCTCGTGGCGGAGGCGCGCGACGGCGGCGTCACCGGCGGCGCGCCAGATGTGGAGGAGCTTGGACATGAGGCTGGCGACCTCGAAGGCGAGGATGGCGACGGTGGTCTTGCTCGTCCCCTGTGGCGGCCCCGAGGACATGGCCGAGCGGACCTTGGTGAGCCATGACTCGAGAGCCATGGGCATTGTATGCCGCTGCCGGTAGGAAAGAAGAAGAAAGCGAGAGGGGCAACTGGTTGCAATGGTTTATAGCGCGTGTGTGCCTCTACACAACACACAAGTGGTGATTTTTAACAAAAAGGCAGGAGATGCAAGTGTTTTAAAGTATCAGCCCCCAACGTAGCAGATCTTTCTCTCGAAACAAACCACCACCAACAACCAAATAAAGATATTTTTTTTTTCCGAAATAAATCAAGACTAATCACTACCATGCCAAACCAAACGGTAGGCTGTATATCGTAGTTCTCTCTCCCTTCTTAAATATATAACGACGTTTGGAACAGAGAAATTAGTTCAAAAATGAACTAATTAGCTTATTCTAAGCGTCATATATATATATAAGAACGGAGGGAGTGTAATTTTAGAAATGGTGAATGGACGAAGCTTTAGAAATACACTCTGATGATTCTCTACTCTGCATACATACATACATATGTAGTATGCTGTTGTTGGCTAGTGCTGAATGCTGATGCTCAAGTGTATATCATGTAGAGTATCTAGAGAAGGATTTTTTGTGGGGTGAGGTGAGGTGAGGTGGTGCTATCAGCGTTGCTGCATCTGCGTCATCATCCATCCAAAAGCAAAGGGAATGGATCCCTGAATGGACGGAGATGTGGAGACTGCACAACACCTGAATCCACCCCAGATCCTCCATTCAGAGAGAGAGAGAGATCCACCATGTCCAGGGGAAGTCAACCATCCGGCTGATATATTAACAAATTTCATCACCATCAAACCAGCAAATATACAAATCCATATAGCTCGCTTATCAACCATCTATACAGTATCGAATATAGCATCGATCACAGGCTATAAAGAAGAGATCCGATGCGATCCATCTCTTTTTCGTCAACCATATATACCGTTTCTAAAGAGCGGAGAGGTGAGAATAGATAGCAACGCCCATATATATGTGCCTCACGCATGTTATAGATATACAGTAGCCTTTGACCCACCCACCCACCCAACCTTGCTTGCTTGCTTGATGAAAGCTTTTTATTGTATATATGACCTATCTAGGTAGCTAGTGCAGCAGCCACCATCGACGTGATGATGCATCCTCCTCATCTCATCATGGTGATCGCCACATTAACCGGCTGGGCTGGGCTGCGATGCAGCGCAATGCAACACCATCATCATCACCCATGCATTTCTAGCTCAATCCACTACCGAGTTTCGGTCCCTAGCTGTACAAACACCACACAAGCTTAGGCCCCAGAGAAGAAAAGAGCAGCCACCAGCAAATATGTAATGTGTGTTTGCATCACAACCTAATTATTCATCTCATGTCAAGTAGTGGCATGTTAAATGGGGGGGCAAAAAAAAATAAATAAACAACAACACAAGAACATGAGATTATCACCTACTCTACTGAGCCGGACACATGGACGACAGATGCAGCATTATCATCATGCATGGCCTCTGTTTCTGGTGATAAAGATCAGCAAGAGTGCCATACCAATAACCAACCCCTTCAGAAGCCGCTTTCTGAAGCCCAGCCCTTCTTTTCCAACGCCAATCTCAGCTCCTGACGTACGTGATCAATCTCATCAGCTAGCAGTTCATTTCTACCCACAAAGCTAAACCACATTTTTTTAAGAAAAAAAAAGGAAGCATTGCTAGCAGCACCCTCACCTTTACTCTCTTCTTATTCGCACTGAAGTCGACGAATCCTGATCGAGACGCCGATCGATACTGAACCATCGGTTTGTTGCCAGGAGGGAACCAGAACTCCACATCATCTACAAACTGCAGCACGAAGCGATGGGAAGTAAGTGTGTTTGAGGCAGCACATGTGGTGTGAGAATTCAGATTAGCGTACGAGGAGGAAGCGAGACGCTACCCCAAATATCGGACTCTCGTATTCAACACGGACATAATCGTCCGTTTTATCCACGACGCGAGGAGTGAAGTTGCCCGGCTTTGTTTCCGTGACCTTTACATCCATCACAACAGCTCTAAATCTCAAACCGACATATAAAGATGCTGCACGAAAAAGTATCAAATTCCAAGGCACTTTGTTTTTGGAATCTCTGTGCCATCACGAATGCACTTACCACTTCAATGAGCTCTTTCATGGCCTCTTCTCTGCTTATGGGTTTACCCCTGCGGCCATCCTTGGGATTGTAGTTCCTGAACAAAAAAAAAACATTTTCATGTATTTCACAATGCGGAGTGCATCTCTGACATCGGTTCCCTTTTCTGTGTGTTCAATGTAAACATATTATTAGGTGCAGCAAAAACGATAGGAAGATCCGAGGCTAGAGTTGTCCTTTTTTTGCAAGAAAACAGGTAAAAGGGCTCATGGTAGTTGCTTGGTTGTCACGTTGACAGAAACAAGGAGCTGATGCAATCAGAGATTGGACATATATGGAGTGAGTTGTTGTAGCATATTTCTACACTCGCCATGAGCTTTTTTAATGCATAAGAGAGTCTGAGAAACTTAAAGCTTACCATGGAGGGGCGTAGTGATTTGAATCACTTATTTCCTCTGATGTTGATACGCAGTTGTTGGTTGCAGGGCACAAGGCAAGTGATGGTGGATTCTTCTGAACGCCGAGGTAGCTTGGTTTGGTGCCACTGGAGCCATGGGGTTTGCGAAGGGGAACAAACACATGCAATCGTCAGAAGAGAAGGCAGACGTTTACGCTGTAATTTGGCAGAGCGAGTCATGCTCTGCGAAAGAGGGACAGAACAGGACAGAACAGATGAACTGCATCCAGAACCGAATCGGATGGAATCAGAGCTGATTCCTGCATCGGTAAGGTGTTCAGCACAGGTGCGAACAATCGCGCTGACAAGAAAGAGAGGTGTTGAAGAGAAAGGAAGGACAAGAAACAAGGCAGGCGGGGCGGGGCGGGGCGGCAGCGGTTAGCTTCACCTGAAGTGGAAGATGGCGGCGAGCGTGGCGAGCTCACTGCTCCTGAGCACAAAGTCTCTTCCGTCCGGGGAAAGCGAGCGAGCAGGCAAGGCAAGAGGCAAGAGGCAGCGTGTTAGTCACGACGAATCAGGGGACGGAGTGCGTCCGAGATTGGGAATTTGCCGGTCTGGGATCGGATACCTTCGGCCGACTCTGCTGCTCTTGGCTGCCTTCAAGTTAGGCGGCGGGGAAGAGGAGACCGCGGCGGCCTTGGCGGCGCCAGAGGAGGAGGGGACCGGGAGGCAGCAGGACACCACGTGCGCGGCCATCTGCTGTGCGCCTGTGCTGGCTGCTGGGTGCGGTCGGTGGTGTGCGAGGAGGAAGAGGAATATGCGAGGAAGAAGAAGAATCGCGTTCCTGGGCCTTAATTTCGGCCCGGTCAATAATGTAATTGGGCTAGCACTCCCATCCTGCCGACCCAACAACACAAAATGCTTGATTCAAAAAAAAAAAAGACACAAAATACTAACTGCTGGAATCTGAAAAATTTCCGTCGTCTTGACATATATTCCGAGGGAACTAAATTTTTTCTGTCGGATTTGTTTGAATAAAATTGGAGATTTTCCTAGTGAAAAACTACGAAGGAAGTTTCATTGGGCTAAGATGTAATCATATCCCCTAATCAATAGAGCTAGCCATGACGGCATTCCCTTAAAAAAAACTACTGCCTCCTTCCACAAATATATGTCAGTTTTTGAACATCTGTCTCTACCTCAAATGATTGAAACTTAACTACAGTATCTCTCAATCATTTTTTTAAACTTTACTTAAAGGCTCGCCATTTTCGCCGGAGTTGGGTAAAGAAACATTAACAAAAAAAAGCGATCGTCAGAAACTCAAATCTCAAGAATTTTTGAGATGGAGCGAATTTGTGTATATATATAAAATAAAACAGAACTAACTAGACCAAACAATGAAACAAGGCAAGCCGCAGTCTGTATATCATGCGGTGGTGACGTCATTGCAGTTGCAGTCCTTGCTGTCGTCGTCGTCGGCGCCGGCCCGCTTCCGCGCCTTATCCGCCTCGGCCTCCCAGTCCATGCACACGATCACCGCCACCAGCACCGCCAGGCTCGCCGCGGCGCCGACGAGGAAGCCCACCAGGAGCCCCTCGAGGCCGAGGCGCGCCTTGAATCCCAGCGCGACGCCCGCCGGCAGCGCGACGAGGTAGAAGCCGGCGACGACGGCGTACGTGCCGAGCAGCGGGCGCGCCGTGGCCCGCGCGATGCCGCCGCACACGTTGAGCGGGAAGTTGGCCACCTCCAGGAGCGCCATCACCTTCATGGCCCTCGACACGCCGTCGCGGACCTCCGCGCTGCGGGTGTACACGCGCGCCCAGGGGCGCCGCGCCGCCAGCATGACGAGCCCGCCCGCCACGCCGGCGATCGCGCCGCCGGCGATGGAGACCCTGGCGGCGCGGCGCGCGGCGCTGGCGTCCCCGGCGCCCAGCTCGTTGGAGACGCGCACGGAGGCGCTGACGGAGAGCGAGAGCATGGCGGCGAAGAGGAGGTAGTCGAAGTTGAGGGTGACGGCGATGACGGCGACCATGCGGCGCGCGTCGGGGAGGCGGCCCGTGAGGAGCACGAGGATCTCGTAGGACCACCACTCGAGGCACGTGTTGAGGCAGCAGGGGAGCGCCAGCCGGAGCAGCCCGAGCCAGGTGAGAGTGCTGCTGCTGCTGCTGCTGCTGCAGGTGGTGGTTGTGGTCCGGCGGCGGCCTGCTTGGAGTTGGAGGAGCTCGCGGGCGAGGACGTAGGCGGCGAGCATGGCGGCGACGGCGAGGTCGCTGAGCCAGACCGCGGCGGCGACGCCCCTGACGCCCATGGTTTTGGAGAGGCAGAGGGTGAGGGGGATGTGGAGGGCGAGGCCGAGGGCGGCGGCGAAGAGCGCGGGGAGCGTCACCTCCTGGGAGCTGAGGTAGGCCTTGAGCGGGTTGAGGAAGGAGGTGACGGCGAGGTCCGGGAGGAGGCAGAGGACGTACGTCCTGGCGGTGGCGGCGATGTCGGGCTGCTGGCCGAAGCGCAGGAGGACGGCGTCGACGCGCGTCCAGAGCAGCGCGACGGGGACAGAGGCGGCGAGGAGCATGACGGTGGCCATGAGCAGCGTCCGGCGCAGGAGGCCGGCGTTCCCGGCGCCGTGCGCCTGGCCGCAGATGGGCTCCATGGCGCCGCAGAGGCCGCTGAGGACGGCGAAGCCCGTGACGTTGGCGAAGCTGTAGCCCAGCGTGCCGGCGGCGAGCTCCGTCTCCCCGAGGCGGCCTAGGAACGCGGTGGTGACGGCGAGCTTGGCGAACCAGGTGAGGTTCATGCCCACCAGAGGGAGGGCGATGCCGCGCTGGGCGCGCAACTCGGCGAGCCACCACTTGCCATCCTGCTTGCGCTTGCGCTTGCGCTTGGGCTTGTGCTTGTGCTGTGGCGGCGGATCCTCTGCTGCTGCTGGCGGCGGCGGAGCCTCTGCTGCTGGTGGCGGCGGCGGCGTATCCTCTGCTGCTGCTGGTGGCGGCGTCGCCATGGCGATCGATTGGTTTGGGGGAGGAACGAAATGCGTGTTGGCACAGTTGGAGTATATGTAACGGCCGTCCCGTGTCCCGTCTCTGCTAGCTGCATCTGCATGCATGCTTATGCTTTACATACCCTGAATCCCTGATTGCTATAGCTTTTTTGGAGTGCTAGCTGTTGATGCAATGTTGGATGCCACGACTGATAGGTTGATAGATGTAGGTAATTTAAGGACTCTCTCTCCTCCTCTTTTTGCTTTAATTTGGAACAATTAATTTGTGCTTAATTACTACTAATTGTACTACTAGTACTTGCACCGTAGTACCGCTAGCTGTGCTTAATTGCATGCTTGCTGCTTAAATTTGTGAATGAACGGAGAGGACGGAAAAGGCTTCCAACAACGCCTGAAGTGTTTGTCTCGATCGTCCGACCTGGATTGCACCACACCACACGGCGGCCAGTTACAAGTCTTATTAGTTAATTACTAATCCTAGTGATCGATCGGTATGATGATGAGCAGCCTATCTAGCTAGCTTATTTTGGAATCCCAATCCTCATCAGATTGCAGCACGCTTGCTTGTCCTAATCCAGTCGGCCACACATGTACTATACTAGCTACTAGGTACCAGGGGTTGTTTGCAGATTCAGAGCATCAGATTCACAAGATCATTAATTACTTTGTGATTCTCAGCAACATAATCCCGGACAACAGCACTCATCACTCACCTATGTGCTGCATGCATGGTGGATCGATATGATCAGTACACCACCAGGCCACCTATATGAATATGATTGGTACCCCCCTTTAATTAATTTCTCTGCATCCTTTCCTTTCCCTTTTCTGATCACGCACAGAGGTCGGAGTCTAGCTATCCCCTTTTCTAAAAAGTTAAATTCGACCGATGCTATTATTCCTTTTTCCTAAAAAAAAGTTCGACGATCGATCGCCAGCCAAATTAAAGCGCTCTAGTAGCTAGTTTTTTTTTGCTTGGTGTTGCATAGTATATTGCATTGGCCATTCACTCACACGATCCCAACGAACCAAATCAGCAGGGAAGAGAGCTAGTAGCTAGGTTTCCTCGGTCACTTTTATATATATCTATCTTGCGATGATTTACAAATTCATTGCAGGCATCATGCGGAAGAGGTTCGTCGGTTTGGGTGGAAGAGAACTGAAGCCGATCGAGGCCACAAGATGCACATATCATTGTCGTGTGAATTAATGATCATTACAAGTGGAGAAGCTAATTGATTAAGCAACTTTATTAAGGGGCCAGAGAGGGGAAAAGGAAAGGGAGAGGGAGAGGGAGTCCTTATCTGTATCTATCAATCTATCAGTCGTACGTCGTGGCATCCAACATCAACAGCACTCCAAAAGCTATAGCAATCAGGGGGTATCTAAAGCATGCATGCAGCTAGCAGAGACCGATGAACACACATCGAGCACTAGGGTTTCAGAACATCTGACCTGGTCGGATCGAATATATGTGCAGTGTGGCGCAAACACAACTGCACCACGTACGTCCAGCTGGTGCCGTAAGTTGCAAGTCACATATATGTAAATCGACGTTGCTAGCTGCCTGCTGCGATATTACATATCACTGTTTTCTCGTACGTTTGATGAGTGAGACTACTACTTGCTGTCTGTTTTTGTTGTCTTCAATTCTATACCCCTATATAAAAACCGTAAGGGCAACACAACCCCTGGTTCGCCCCCGGTTCTGCCGGCAGAACCACTACACACATGCGCCGACAGGTGGGTCCCACCACCCTTTCTCTCCCTCAGACCATCCGCACTGGGGACGGGATATCCTCCCGTCCCCCAACGACCGCGTCCCTGCAACTCCCGGCCAAGAATGAAGCTCCGGCGGCGGCGAGGCCACACAGCGGCGGCACCCGTGCTCGAGTCCCGGCCGTGGCGCCCGGCGGCCGGCGCGACACCTCCCGGCCGCGGCCGAGGAGCCGCGCGCGCGGCCTTGTACGGCGACCCGCGCGCCTCGCCGTCGGCGTCGGAGGCGCGAGGAGGAGGGGGGCGCGCCGTGCGCCGGCGGCGGCGGCGGAGGCGAGAAGGAGGAAGAGGGGCATCGGGCGGCGGCGGAGGGCGAGAGGGAGGAAGAGGGGCACGGGCGGCCGGCGCGACACCTCCCGACCGCGGCCGAGGAGCCGCGCGCGCGCGCCTTGTACCGGCGACCCGCGCCTCGCTGTCGGCGTCGGAGGCGCGAGGAGGAGGGGTGCGCGCCGCCGGCCGGCGGCGGCGGAGGCGAGAAGGAGGAAGAGGGGCAGCGGCGGCGGCGGAGGCGAGAGGGAGGAAGAGGGGCACCGGGCGGCCGGCGCGACACCTCCCGGCCGCGGCCGAGGAGCCGCGCGCGCGCGGCCTTGTCCGGGGACCCGCGCCTCGCTCGGCGTCGGAGGCGCGAGGAGGAGGGGTGCCGCCGTGCGGGCGGCGGCGCGAGGCGAGAAGGAGGAAGAGGGGCACCCGGGCGGCGGCGGAGGCGAGAGGGAGGAAGAGGGGCACCGGGCGGCGTCGCCCCGTCGGAGAGGGAGGAGCCGGGGGAGGGGGGGCCGCGTCGGAGAGGGTGAGGAGCCGGGAGCGAGCGAGAGGCGGCGGGGAGCGGGGAGAGGAATGGGGGAGCGGCTAGGGTTAGGGTGGCCGGGGGGGGCGGTTATATACTCCGTCGGATCCAACGGTCGGCGGTGACACCCGATCCAACGGCTCCGGAGCGGGGTGGGGGGGATGTCGGGCCGGCGTCGGGCGGGGGGTTTCTCGGGCCGTGCCGTGTGCCGGCCGCCGTGCCGAGGATGCGGCCCGAGCCCGGTCCGACCCTCGTGTCGAGCCGGCCGTGGCACGATATTGGCCGTGCCGGGCCGTTCTAGGGCCGTGTTTTTTCGGGCCGTGCCCATGCCAGCCCAGCGGGCCTGGCCCATCTGGAAATCTATAACCGCGCCCCATCCCTGGAACGCCGGAGAAGAGTGGGGGAAAAAGAAAAAAGAAGAAAAAAGAGTGGGGGAAAAAGAAAAAAGAAGGGTTGGTTTGCTCGTGGGTTGCGTCAGCCCTCAGCAGCAGAAGAGCCATGGGGGGTTCCTGATCCGAACGCGTGGGTGACTGCATTATGCAGAGGAGGGAGAGGGAGGAAGCAGGGAAATGATGGCTTCGGCTCCAAACATTAGTTAGTGCGATTAGCAAGTAAGATTATAACCGATGAATTGTTAGTGGGTAAATTATTCGAATTACGGCTTGGTGGAGTTGAACTATGTTATTGGAAGAACTCATAAACCTACACAACAATTGATAATATTTTTATTGGTTGTGTATGTATCTAGACATAGTAATTGTTTATTCGAGGTGCTAATCGCCTAACCAAGATTGATGGATCCGTAATTCGGTATAATACGATATCGGCAAGTTTTTTGATCGGACGATTCAATTCTAATGTTTTCGATTTCATTTCCAAGAAATGATTACGATGATGATAAATTTTCTTGAACATTTTCGACCATTTTCATCCATACTTGCGAGGATTTAAGAAATTGTTTGATAAAGTTCATTTTCTTGCATGAGCAGCTTTTTTAACTACCAAACACCAGGCCGATCTTTTGTGGTCATCACATGTGTGGTGCGACAAAGTGTAAGTGGCGCTGAACCAAACAGCCTCGAACTAATAGACTTATGAAAATGTGAAGTATTAATGTAATTTCTTACGATAATATGATGTTTATTTATTTAATCATGATTTATTTTGTTGCAACGCACGGCCCTAACCTAGTCCTAGTGCAGAAATGAATTAATGGAGGAAAGTTGTTTTTTGCCAGATTAAGGGAGAAAAAGTGCCAACCTCAGCTTGCCAATATGAACTTGTGGTGTGCATAGTTAACCAAAACACCGGTAACCAACACGTTTGATGAGTGAGATTACTACTCTCTCTCTCTCTCTCTCTCTCTCTCTCTCTCTCTCTCTCTCTCTCTCTCTCTCTCTCTCTCATCTGAGCTCCTTTTTCCATGCGACGTGTGGTGTGCAGTTAACCAATATGAACTTGTGGTGTGCAGTTAACCAAAGTTTTTTTCATGCGACTTCAGTGTCTGCCTCGGCCATTCATTCTTTCATCCGGCCCATTTCGATGTAAGTTGGATCGAGTTCTCTTTTCCGCTTTAGAGTTGTTGCCCATTTCAGTGATTATTTGATCGAGCCCACCATATTATTTCTTGAATCTATATGCTTTGCTGGATTTCTAGCTAGATGGGGGATTCAAACGTTCAAGTTGTACGGGATCCGATGCTCAATCAAGGAGAGTTAAGGTGAACTGGTGAAGAGAAAAAGAAAAGGAATGCTGATGCATATGAGAGTGGGCTCGGATTACTTTCGCCCCAATATCGGTAGTATGATCGCTGCTGCTTGTCGCTAGCTCCGACTTAATGAGTGAGAATGAATGATCTAAAAGAAACTTAATGAACGAACGAATGATGACGATGCACATATCGTCGTCGACTGATTAGCAATAATTAATACTACTGCACAGTAGTCTGTTTGCCGGATGAATTAAGTAAGTTCTAATATATAGTAGTAGTAGACTAGTAGTTCGAATACCACCACACATATATGCATGTATGTATATATATATTATTCATTCATGTGAGGACTTGGATGTAGTTGTCGAAGATGTCGTTGACGATGATCCTGTAGGCTCGCTCCGTGGGGTGGTAGCTGTCGAAGAAGACGTGGTCGGAGACGTCGTCGCAGACGGAGACGAAGCGGGCGTCGCAGAGGCCGGTGACCTCGATGGTGCCGGTGCCGCAGCAACCCCGGGTGGTCTCGGCGAAGCCGTACCTGT
Organism: Cenchrus americanus; assembly: GCA_947561735.1. NCBI lineage: Eukaryota > Viridiplantae > Streptophyta > Magnoliopsida > Poales > Poaceae > Cenchrus > Cenchrus americanus. The sequence continues at coordinate 176,026 of OX387240.1, read as the reverse complement.
CGCCGCGCTCCATGAGGTCGTCGAGGATGCGGTAGATGTCGAGGTAGACGACGAGCGTCGGGAAAAGGCCCTGGTGGTGGTCGGCGCCGAGGCCGGCGATCATCTCCTGGACCCTGGCGTTGTAGAGGCGCGCCGCCTCGTTGCGCCTGGGCTCGCACTCCCGGCGCAGGCCGCCGCCGAGCGTCCTCTGCGACGGCACGCACCCCACCGGCGGCATCCCCACGAAGCCGATCTTGGCGGCGCCCCTGGCGCTGACGTTCCGGAGGAAGGACTCGGCGCCGGCGACCAGCAGCTCCACGTAGCTGGGGATGTCGTACTGGGCGCTCCGGAACGGCGTCGTGAAGTAGGTGTTGGCCACGTCGTCGGTGCCCGCGCACACCACGAACAGCGCGCCGCCGATGACCTTCTCGGCCTCCTCCTCGCCGGCGATGGCCACCAGCTTCGCACGGTACTCGTCGAAGTAGGCAAGCTGCTGCTCCAGAGAGATCACGCTCTGCATATGCATGCATGCGTTGCATTATTTTGTTTGCGAAAAATGTATTTATTATATATAGAGCTATATATATATATATATATATATATATATTATATAGTTATATATATAGAAGTACGAACGCACCACTAGGACGGGCGTGAGCGGGTCGAATCCCGTGGCTCCCGACGCGAAGCTGACGCCGGTGAGGAGATCCTCCGGGCTCAGATCCACGCCCACGTAGCCCGGCAGCAGCTGCTTCACTCCCAGCCCCTGCGCTGAGGAACAAAATCACGCGTGCATGGCAGGCATGGACCTTTAATTTTGCTATTGGAAAGGGAACTAATTAATGAATCTAATTGTGTTGCATGAAGTAATGGATGGCATTCCCAAAAAGAAGAAGTAATAATGGATGGCAAAAAAACATAAATGAAATGAAAAAAAAAAATAGATCCATTGACGTAGACACTCACATGCATATATGGCGCCTTTTGCGGTATGTATAGTAGCTAGCACGTCGCTTTCCTATATATGTCCCAGTTAATTAATCCAATCGGTATCACACGCATACTAAGTCGTTGCAACCGTACGTCTTTATTGTTGCACAACATATATATATATATATATATATATATATATATATATATATATATATATATATATATATATATATATATATATATATATATATATATATATATATATATATATATATAAAACCTTTCTTACCATTTTTGAACAAGCTTAAAAATAATTTACCGTACTGTACTGCTGTTGGTATTGTGCACACATTGCTTAATTAATGCACGTCACTTGATCTAAAAAAAGCACATCACTTTTAATAAAAACCGTGAGAGGTGGTGTTAATCCTACCGACTTAATTTTAATTGATGCACACAAGCAACAACATAAAGACTAGTTAGGTTTGGACATGCGTACGTGGTAGTAAATAAATATGGAAGGACTAGTATCTAGCTAGCTAGCTGATTTATCGATCTCGTACATAAGGTACGTACGTACGGTGGATGGGAGGAGTAGGACGTACGTTGATAATAAGTTGGTGCAGGAAATACAATCAAAAGGGTACAGTACGTACAGTAGTTTTTGCCAGCAACCAGCTGGCTGCTTAATTAATTGCCTTGCAATATTGTTCGTATGGCTAATATATAGAGTACGTACGTATACAAATGCATATACTACGTACTATATATAGTTATACACGCGCGCGCGGTACCGTACCCTCGTGACACCCTCCAGCTAACGCACAGCGCGCGCGCATGCAACTAATTAATATGCATGCAGCAAGATGGAGTAGGCTATACGCGTAGGTTCTCACCTGGTACCACCGGAGTCTTGATTTGTTACGAGGAAAGAATCTTTGGCGGATGGCGATAAAAGCCAAACGAACGTACGTGGTAGTACTAATCAGCACTGATGGCTGACTGCATGCCAGTAGTTGACTATCTACACATGCATATATATACTGTAGATTTGTACTGTACGTGGTAGTACTACTAGTGCCCCGCCAGGTACTCCCTCCGTTTCAAAATAATTGTCATTCTAGCTTTTCTAGACTCCTTTCGTTCTTAAATATATGACACTATTGGCTTTTTACTTCAACTTCGACTACTAATATAGTTAACTAAAGTAAAATATATATATATATCGTTATATCTATTATCAAATGTAGTTTAGATTTAACTTGTTGGTCTCTGGATTTGAAAAAAAAATTGTAGAAAAGACGAATAGTCATATGGATGAAAAAAAATCAATGGTGTCATATATTTAAGAATGGAGGTAGTATGTTATGTCCACATATATAATAGAGGAAATGTATGTAGAAAAAGTCAGAATGACAATCATATATTTTGAAACAGCGACAGAGGGGGGGGGGGGGGGGAGGAAGTAAGTAAGCATGCATGGTGCAGGTGGTGGTTAATTTGCTGCAGTACGTGTAATAAGTAGCGCCAGTTTGATCTGCATACGACGACGTACTAGTGCAGTTCCCATACACGACAAGTCGCACTATATATAGTTCTACACGTATCTGCAGCAGCTAGCATCAGTCCCCCAATTCGCACGGATCGTCCTTACATTTTTTTTCACGACGACAGACCGACCATGCATCACACGCTTATTTCGTGATGCTGATGACGAGCATGTGTGTGTACGTATTTGTTAAATGCATAATACACATATGCATGTTGTCCCGGCCCGGCCGCTAGACAGTTATATGCATGCATGCAACAACTTATATTGTCTGATGGAAGAAGATCGATGAGCATATGCATGCACGCGGGATGCGTGATATGCATCGATCGTGCCCATGCTTTTCTCGTCAAGCTTATTTACAGCTTATTATTACCTCTATACATGTTATAAAAATTAATTATACTTTAATAAGGAATTATACTTTAATTATCAGGGCTTGCTTAGTTATAGACAAATTTATTGTGACGAGACAGATGAATAGTGATAATTTACAGCCAATTACTTGGTGCAATTATATTGGACCGCGTGCGTGCATGAAGAGAGCAGTACGCTTTGATGTTGTTGGAGTATAAGTGAATTGCCCACCTTTCCCTACTAGCTTAAGCTTTTGGGTTGAATTGGTTGGTGCATGCAACTCAATATGCATGGTACCGGAGTCGGAGGTCTCGAGTTCGAATCCTGGCGGGCGATTCCACGTATGCGGCCTGGAGGAGCCTCGCCGTGAGGGGGAGTGTTGGAGTATATAAGTGAATTGCCCACCTTTCCCCATCAGCTTTAAGCTTTAGCGAGTGAAATAGTGACAAATTACCGAACTAACCAGAGCTGATGCATGCATGAGTGAAAGTGCTAGGTAGCTAGTAAAAGCACATATGTTGGTATGGGGTATGAGGTATAGGTGATATATAGGTGATATACGTACCGATGAGGTCTGTGGGTATGAGGCCGTTGGAGTAGCGTCCGGTGGCCTCGTGGTTGAAGAAATCCTTTCCGTAGGGCGGATGGTTGGCCTTGATGAGCGTGGGCAGGCCGTTGTTGTTGCCGGGGTCGACGATGGAGTCGCCGAACACGATCACCGCCGTCACCAGCGGCCCCCGAGAAGGGTCGTACTCGTACCCATGGCAGGCCGCAACTGCTGCCGCTAGGAGGAGGAGCAGGAGGAGGAGGAGGGGCGGCGCCGCCATGGCCGGCCGGCCGGCTAGCTGCTGCTGCTGCTGCTATATATGGCTATTAGCTGCTGCACACAGCTAGCTAGGCAGCCTCTCACTACCACTACTATTTGTGGTTGCTCCGTCTTGCTGCTACCACCATACCATATATGCATATGCGTCTCTCGATCTCTGTCTCTGTGTGTGCTATTAATTAGTAGGTGCTGCCCGTGTGCGCACTGTTGCGAGGTCGTCCGATACGGTTGCGCTAGCTTCAGCTTAGCTAGCTAGCTAGCTAGCTGCCGCAATTAATCCGGCCGCGCTGGCTTCAATTGCTCGCTCATCCACCACTTGCTTAATTAGCATATAGTATAAAATAGTTCTATATATAGGTCGAAGAAGGAACGATTATGACAGATGTGTATATATATATATATATGATGCATGATGTATCCAGATAGCTGACACGTACGTACGTACGTAACAGGCGGTTGGGTTGAGACCTGCTGTATCGATCTATGACAGCCAACGGCACGGTTTGGTTTATTTATTACCTGCAACTGTCTTATATATATACTCCCTCCGGTTTGGTAAATGAAGTCGTTTAGGGCAAATGACATGCCTCCAAAGACAACTTTGACTTCTTCTTTTTATAAAAATATTTGTTAAAAATGAATATATGTATCTTTTTTATGAAAGTATTTTGCAAAACAAATCTATTCGTGTAGTTTTCGCATGTCCAAACCCAATAACTTAAAAGTTATTCATGATTTATATTCTCAATGTTTGACTCAAATCATGTCCAAAACGACTTCATTTACCAAACCGGAGGAGTAGAGAGAGAGACACACACGTACGTAGTTAAATGAAAAGGCACCGGAACTAACATCGTCTTCCACTTAACAAGTGTTTGCTTGGCTAGGGTATTACACACATGACGGCCATGCATCATACCATGTTCAAATACTAATAAATTGTAGGGGTAGCGCGGCGCAGGCAGGCCTCCTTTTAATTAGTATATACTCCGTACTAAGCAACTGTTCAATGACAAAAAAGCAGGCAGGCAAGCAGGCTAAAGAGCAAACAATTCAACGATCACACCACAGCAAGCACACCATGCTTGGACTGACAGGGACACATATCCAATTCCACATGATGGCATGCAGGTGCAGAAACTGCTTGTGCCTGCTCCTGGATCCTCCTTGCTTCATCCAGTCATTGGCTGGTTGTCTGACAAACCAAGCAAGCACTGCTCTGCTGCCTGATAGTAAATGGATCAGAGACAAAGGGAATAGTCACCCCCCCCCCCCCCCACCCAGCATCAAGCATGTCAAAACACCAATCCCAATCCACCGCAACACCACCGACCTACAGTCACAGCAACTCCTCTCACTTCAGTACAAAAATAAAGTTGAGCTCCTCCATCAAAAATCGGAGGTTTACTTTTTTTTTTTACACCATCACCATCCATCCTGCAGCCCAGGAGGGAACCCATCAGCATCACATCGGACCAGCCAAACACTAAACAAGCAATTAGTCCCACCCAGGGATGATTGTCTTGGTTTGCCTGTCTTCCATCTCTTCCCAAATTTTCACCAGCAGCCTGCCACCTCAATAACAAGGTGGAGCAAAAAATTCTTACCTCATCGCCGCCGCAAAACGCATTCGCTTGTCAGTCTAACACGTAACGTGCCACCATACCTCCTCTCCAAAAATTTGCAAAAACAACATATCACTTGTACTCTGTCACTCGCGCACGGACAAAACCCCTGCCTGCCTGCCTGCAGTCAAGGTGTCAATCGGGGCTGCCGTATTGTAACTACTACTGGTGGCCAGAGTTGTCCTCAACCACCGGAGGTGGTCCGTTCCGAACGACGGCATCACCGTGGGTTGTGCTACTCGAGCTACTAGCAGACTCACGCAGACCCATGCCTCCAAGATGTGCTGCCAGATGATTGACACTAGGCCTTGGTGCAGATGCTGAGCTTGACAGTATGTCAGGATTGCTCTCACGAGGGATCACCCATTTTTCCCAATCGTTTTGCTTCCTGATTTTGTCACCCTGCATTAACAGCACACCATAGATAAGTACAAGAGCCATTTCCCTTCTCAAAGGTCTAAACCCCCCTTCCGCACATAAAATATGATTGCAAATGTCTTTATTTTATCTTAGCGTAGAATTCACCCTTTTATGATGGCACAAATTCGAAGGCGCTGATCAAGGGCAATCAATGCACACCTCCCAAAGAGGTGGAGGCGTTGTTTGTAAAAAAAGATTATATGTGGGCATCCATAGAACGCCATATTTTGCTGAAACTAAAGCCAGAAAGCAGAAAATACCTGCATTTCAAGTATCGATGAGGACTTCACTGTCTCTTTTACATATTGAAGGTCATTCGTCAGCTCTAGGACCTGCAGAAAACATTGTTCAATGCACTTAAAATACTCCTCAATATGCTCATGAAAACGTAGTATAATGTTTTATATAGCACCCTAATTTTTCCTTCATCACTTTGTACAGAAGGTTGTAGAGTTGCGGAAAGGTGGGGCCTGTGGATAAGGCACGCAAACGCAGCAGAGCAGAGACACAACATTGAGCAGAGTGGCATCAGTCCAGAGGTCACAGCCAACTTATGTGTCCATGCAATGTTGTTACAACTATGCAACACTCGAAATCAGTGGTAGCACTGTAATACCCCAAACAGCAGATTTATACAGAAGGGCAAGCATCAACAGTTCCTAACCCAAGAACACCAAACTAACACTAAAACAAAATCCAACCCACAAACACTCACTCTATATCGTAGGCTATGATGACCTTGGACTCGCATCAAATCATACACAGAAACTTAGAAAAACCAGGTCATCTTGCTTCCTTAGCCTAAAATCAACTATTCTAAAGACTACAATAGCTGATTAAATAATGTTTATGAATGGATAATAATTCAAAATAAAAAATATACAAGTTGCTCAAAGTATGTTAAACATCAAGTACAAAAGGTCTTGCAGGACATAATATCTGCCAAACTATAATCCGTACCAATTACCCAAATACTCAATTCTGCAGTTGCCACTTTTTTCAACTTCTAAAAAAACAAGAACACCTCAAAACCACTACCTGTTGCCACTACGATTTGATGCAAACGACACTTCCTATAATCTAGTCAGTTACTTACAAAACTATAAACTCAAGTGGAGAGATTGCAGCTGTAGGCATATAGAAATCAAACAAACCAACAAAACTTGAAGGCCAACATTACCTGTACGCAATCATTTGCTGTGCCTTCACTATTCATAGTTACGTATGTTAACTCAAATCAACAAAAAACATTTTATTCTAAGAATCTAATACATATCTGCATAACTTCAGGCAATACACATAAATATCATGATTTTCCTCTCTCATATTTTATTTCTGCACTCCAACCCCAATCAGCTAACTATTGCCTCCCTATAGAAAGAAGTAACAACCAGTATCCTAACATGCAAAGGGAGTGGCCAAACGAAGCTGAGTTGTGTGCTTAGGATACACAACCTCATTGAACGTACAGAGCGGCCATATGAAGAAATCCGTAATACATGAAACATCATAGCACGCGAGCAATTCTCCTCTCAATGACAACCCCATCCCACCCAAAAAATGTTAAAAAAGAAATTAGAGAAAGGCAATATTTGTATTTTTTTATACAGAGGTTTCAGGAATGACGTGGAAATTAATTTCCTCTGCTTCACTATAGGTCAAAGATATCATCATTCATTAAACCTTTTCATACATGCAAATCCAACAGAGACAGTAAGAATAAAGATTGATAACACGATCATCGTGTGTAAATGCAGCTTATATACCTGCAGAACTGAGCACCTTAAAAAAACAAAAAAGTGACATTCTATGCAATACTGTCGTTAAGGCATTAAACAAGATCCACAACGGACATGGAAAGTCAAAATATACCAAATAACAAAAAAGATACTTTCTTTTAGAACCAGATGCAAATCTCCACTACACTATAACCATAAGGCCAATATCAACTGAAACAATCATTTTAAAGGAGTTTGAGCAAAAAATTTAGAATAACAGCAACCCAACAATGACTAGGATCACAGAATTTAGTGACTTAGCAGTGGAACCTTCATGCACCAAATATCGAAGATAAAAAAAAGGCATTTGGGGGAAATCTAATTTGATAGTATAAAACCCAGCACGAAATATATAGCGATTACCAAAGAGAACTACTGAATCAAACCAACACATGAACTCAACACTGGCCTTCTGCGTGAGGATTGGATTCCAGTGTCATATGGATATATTGTGAATCACTTGCATACTGATTGGACCATCCAGATCACATATAGGAATAGCGGACCATATTGAAGCATAGATGCCAACACCCAAAAATCAGTTTCCATTGATTATTTTCCTGTTTATACATAAACCGGTTCCTATAATAAACTACTACCATGCCACCGAAAGCATATTTGGAGTAGAGTTGAAACAAAATTATGCGCAACAGAGTTCAAGGCACTTGGGAAATTAGATAGTTGATATTAGCAGTTTAACACTAACACACAAATAGTGAAACAGCTAGTTGAAAAGATCATGAAACAATGCTCCATAACACGAAATGTGCATGCAATCTTCATGTATTCGTATAACGGAGGAACAAAGGTGCAGCTTACAATGGTAAACCGATGTATTCAACAGCAAACAATTAGTAATCCTCATGAGCAAGACAACTGTGCATAATTTTTACATAGGCGGGAGATGGATTAAGTAGGGACTCACTAAAATTTCACGACCAAACAATGCAAGAGTGTCTCTATGCATTAGTAGGTAGACAAAAGAGAACCGACAACGAACCAACAACCCAAAAGTTCAATGTTTGACGATGTTTAGCAGTGAGGTGAAGTAGTCACGATTACCTTTTTAAAGCCAGCTATAAGAGATATATCAACCCAGCCCTGCCCATCCATCTGTTGCCTCAAGTATACATCTGAGCATAAGTTCTCCTTGCTGTGGATCAAAGAACATGATGATGATAAACGGAAGCACCAAGTGATGAATTCAGTAGTGCAAGAGGGTCAATGCAGCCACCTGAAGTAGAACTCTATCTGGTTCAGCAGCTTGCCGCGTTCCTCTTCCACATCAGGCTCGGGCTCGGGCAGTGGCTCAGACAGGGTCTGGAAGTAAGGGTAAGCAGGTGGGCCAACCATAGGAGGCGCAAGAGCCAGTCCCCTGAGAGCCTCTGGTGGTGGGGGAGGCCCATAGAAGTATATCGGGGATACAGGAGGCACCGGAGATGGCATATCTGGGGCACAGGAAATGATGGTGACAAGGTGAATGCACAGCAGCAGCAGCAGCAGCAGCAAAGGTGCAGGGGTGTATGAATTGCAGGGCAGCCTTACCTTGGAACATCATTGGTCCAGCAAACGCACGCATGGGCGAGACTGGCGGCGGCGGAGGAGGGCCCATGAACGGTGGAGGAACTGTCATCGGCGGAGGAGGGGGTGGTGCGCCTCGCATGTACGGGCCCATGCCCATGGGAGGAGGGCCGCCGCCACGGTAGAAGGGCTCGTATCCACCTCTCCGCCTACCAGTAAAGCTGCCGCCACCAGCAGCGGCATGGTGAGAAACTCCACTGCCAGAGCCAGTGATGGCATTGCCCCTCCTACCACCACCACCACCACCACCACCACCACCACCGTTATTGTGGTTTCTGTGAGCGCCCCTTCCCCCGCCACCGCTACCGGCATGGTCCCACCCACTACCGGTGGTCCGATCAGGATGGTGGTGGTCTCGCGGGGAGTGGTCCCCGCCGGCGGCGCGCCTGGCCGGCTTGTGGCGACCATGGTGCGTCCCCGAGCCGTGCTTGTGCTTGTCCACGGCCTAGTAGAAAGTAGAAAAAACGGTGAATCGCGGGACGGAGTAGATGGACGGATGGACATCGGATAGAAGAGATCTGACTCACCGATGAGGCCGCGGGCGACGGGGACGAAGATTCGGGAGGCCTGGAGGAGGAGTCGGGGGCGGGCGCGGGCGCGGGCGCGAGCTTGGTGTTCTTGGCGGCCTCGGAGAGCGCGGGCCAGTGCTTGGCGTCCATGGCGGCGGGGCCTGGCGCGGGCGTGTCGACGACGCCGTTTGGGGCCGGTTGCTTCCAGGCGGAGCGCTTGGCCGGGGAGGGGGCCTGGTCCTGGGGCGTCGGATCGGGCGAGGAGGAGGAGGAGGCGGAGGCGGGCGGCTCCATGGCGGCGAGGAGGGGGGGGCTAGGGTTTAGGGGGAGAGGGGGGTTGCGACGGCGGCGGCGGCGGCGGTGGTGATCCGAGCGAGGTGCCTGCCTGCCTGCCTGCTCTCTCCCTCTGTGTGCGTGGGCGAGTGAGGGAGCAGAGTAGTGTGGAGAGCAACATGAATGGATCGGGGGAGCCCACGAAGCTGCGACCTGGGCCGGGCCCAAGTTCCGCTCTTGGGCTTTCGAATGGCCGATCCATTCCAAGCAAGCAAGCATCTCTGTTTTGTTTATTTCCCGTCCCCCTCCCTTCCAAATTCGTTTTTAAAAAATAATAATAATAATATTGGAAACTTACTATTCACAACAAAGTCAACCAACCCCAAAGAAGATAGCTAATCCACCCCTTTCAAATAATTTGACTTGCTCGTCATTATAGATAGCCAAATTTAAGTCATTTTTGCATAATTTTTTAATAAGATGACTTATTAGAAGAGAAAAGCCCGAAAATTCCATTAGTAAAACAAGTCATGCATCTTTTTTTTTTAAAAAAAATAAGACGAATGGCCAAACCCGTAGAAAAAGTCAAACAACAAGATAATTTGGTATGATGCTACACAAATACAGTAATGGGATGTGCCTACGTGAGGTGAGACTGTGTTGCTGCACACGTCAGATATATATATTTATATATCATGTATGTATGTGCTGCCGCCAACCAATCAATACACATTGTAAACATGAACCAACTCCCTCCTACAACCTACTACAATGCACAATTAACACACACACACACACACCAAAAAAAACACACACATCATTTTGCACTAGCACTACCGTGGATACTATACCAGCAAGACCTCCAGCTGCCCAGCCGCCTCGCGTGTTTCCTCGCATTTAGCCGGAGCAACACGTACAGAACAATCCGGTATCCGATGGCCATCAGAAGCAACGCCAGCAGGTTCACCCACTTTGCATTTGCGGAAGATGAGATGTCATATGAACCTCGGACGGCTTGGACGCCAGGTATACTCCTTATCTGTCCAACAGCAAAGGATGTGCCCACATACTCGTTTTCCACCAAGCCCTGCAAATGTGCCTCACATGTGACTAGTTCATCACAATCCACACACACACACACACAAATAAAAAAAAGAACCTTTAGCTAGATTACCTGCACTGCGTATGTGTGAAACGAAATGAAGGACAATGGGTAAGTCCATACAGCATAAGGTAAACTTTCTCGTACTCGAAAATACCCCGCCACAAGCATCATGATAACCTGAAAATGAAAACAAGAAAACCCCCCCTACTTCTTCAACCTTTTATTAATTGAACTCAACATGCATACAGAAAAGGAGCGCCAGCAACACTTACGTATAGGCAAGTGAGAGTTAAGGTGCATTTGTACGTCTCCAGCCAGATATATGCGACAATCATCATGACTGCTTCATTAGCTAGTAGGCACATAAACACGGTGATCACAAAGTACATCAGGAAGCTGAACTCATTCCTGAGCCCTATCAGGTAGTAGAAAACCAGTGACGGCGAAATGGAAACCAGGAATAGGAAAGGAATGCTTGATAGGAAGTGCCCCAACAGGAAGACCATTGCCCCAGAATGCCGGTTGGTTTCTTCGTGACAATAAATCTGCACAGTATAGACAACAGTCACTTTGCAAAGTTCAAACATTCCTATCCCCTCCCCTCTCACAAGACAGCCTCCAGCAAGAAATCCAGAAAGTAGAAGTAGATTGTACAAAGACCAGGCCATTTCCAAGTTTTCAATATGCAAGCAGCACATGCACCATTTAGAGGTAGAGAACTAACCTTGACATCCTCAATATGAGCGGGTACTCCAGAAACACTTAGAAGGATGACAAATGATACAAATGCAAATATTGCAGAAACCCTTACCTGTGAATACAAAATGAGCTCATGTCACCAAACGTGAATTCAACAAATCAAAACATATAACAATCTAATAGTACTGACCACTACAGATGATAGTGAATGACCAATGTCGGAAAATACTGTCCCGATTGACAGAGCAATAAACATATACAAGGCAAGCCTGCTCCAGTAGTAACTCCAATCTCTTGACATGATTATTAAGGATCTCCAGGTAAGAACCACAATTCTTGTTGCATCACTGGCCCTGCCTTTACTTTTTAAGTAGGGACCTTCCTGCATTACACCAAGTTGGGAGAAAAAAACTTCAGAGATTACTCTCTAGACCACACCAAATGCCATGTTCCAAGTCACTATCTGGATCGGAACCAAATGTCATTGGAAACAGAGGTAGTAGGCTGTAGATAAATTCTTAGGAAACTAGGGACAATTTTTCAACAATCATCGCACATTATAGTTTCTCACTACAGTATTTCCCATTGAAATAATGCCTTTATCCACTCCTGTATTTTGACTTGTTTGAAGCTGCTTCAATGGCATTAGTTCAATATTATGCATCGTGGAGAATCCTATTCAGCAATGTAAAATGTGTTCAAACATACATAAGTGACTATTATTCTGACCATATGAACTTAAACAAGTATGTCTGACTGCAGTGTGAAGGTACGCCTCACGTTCTATACAAATACAAGCATGAAGCGTCAAGAGTTACCTTCTCTGTCAGCTTTGCAATCATTGAGTCAACTGCAACAGAGTCAGCTGATTGTCTGTATGTTGCTTCAAGTGTTCGAATAGCCACTGCTGTATCCATGCTCACTGATGAAAAATCCCCTTGATCATCCTGTTATAAGGTTTTTTTATCTCTTACGACCAAGGCTAATTTCTCCATTGAGTTGACTGGCACTATTAAAGATAAAAGGCAAAAATGGTATCAAAATGAATTTAGCAGAAACCTGTAAATTCTTGCACATGGCTATGATTCTGTCAAAGTCGGTATTGATTGCCCGCAAGAAGTGGTCGGATGGACTTTGCATGATTGGACATGGAAATCCAGCATTTGAGAAGTGCTACAGTAGGGTAGGCGCAACAAGGAATAAATCAGAAATTCGATAAGATATGTAGAAGTGATAAGAGCAACACATCTGCAATAGCAAAACAGCATGTTTTCTACAGTAGGAATGAACAAGGCAACAATAGGACAAGCAAGCAGCTAAGAGTAGTAAGAACCATGCAAGAGACTGCTATCTCAGGGGTTAATCCTTTTATGGAAGCTATTGTGCAACTAAGTGCTCCTTTAAGAGACTTTTGTTGCTCGCGATGTATTGTTAAACTGAATTGGTTAAAAACAATTCTGTCGAATTACTCCTGGCATCAGCCCAACTCAGGCACCATCGATCCATTCAAGTGGTAAATAGGTAGTACAGTTGAAATGTACATGATCAGAGCAAGGATTTCACACTAGATAAAAAACAACTGCTTCACCTGTAGGCAAGCCAATGTTTCTCCAAAGAAGAGCGTGTTCCCATTTGAAAGCAAGCAAATTCGATCAAAAAGCCCAAAAACCTCTGTGCTGCTCTGATACATTGTGAAGATGATGGTGCATCCAGTGCTTGCAAGTTTCTTCAACGTTACCATTAAGAGCAGTGCAGAAACACTGCAACAAGGCAGAGAAAAGACAAGTTATTTAAACACCTTATTTGATCCACAATCATACTCCCCATTCGGATAGCAGAGTGTCGAAGGGTACCGATTTATTCAAAATAAGCATGCATAAAACAAATATGGTGACATCAAGTTTATGTTTTTCTTTCGAAACAGAAGATTGGGGCGATGAAACGGACCTGTCAAGATTATACAAAGGCTCATCAATGAATAAAACGTGTGGCCTCATCACAAGCTCTCTCGCGATGCTGACCCGTCTTCTTTCTCCATCAGGAAGCCTCTTCATAAAACAGTGCCCACCGATGAGTTTGTCAGCATGGTCACCTAGGGACATGGCCCCAATGGCATCTTCCACTATGGATTTCTTCGAAGACAAGAAACCAGGAAGTTGGAGGAGTGCCGAGAAGTATAGCATCTCGCGTACTGTGAGAGAGTCGATGAGCACATCGTCGCGATCAACATAGCCCTACAAGCGTTCCAAGAACAGCAGCCATAAATCATCTATGCATGATAAGTTAACTTGAGCTAGCTAGCTAGCTACTACTGAGTGGCTAATCATCAATCAGTGTATGTAGTAGCTAGCTGTTGGAGGAAGTTGAATTCTCGCTCCATCAGAAGTCAGCTTACATATGAGCCGTAGGGCAAGCGAGACTTGGCACCGTTGACAAAGACATCGCCGTACATCCTCTGGGTGGCACCGAGCCTCCCTGGTGCAGTGGTGGAGTGAGGAGATGAGAGGCTACGGAGAAGACTCGAGATGCACGAAGCGAGTGAATTTAGTGGAAGCAAGCAAGACCTGCAATTGCTCGGAGCAGGGTGGATTTGCCGGAGCGGGCGGGTCCCATGATGACGGTGAGCGTGGCCGGCAGCGCGTAGCCGTTGGAGCTCTTGACGAGGCGGTCGGAGAAGCGGTTTGTGGTTGCGCTGCGGGAGGAGACGGTGAGGTCCTTCCAGACGAGGGTGGCCCCGGCCACCTTGCGCTCCCGGCATGCGGCGGCGGCGGGGGGGAGGGAGGGCGACGGGGACGGGTAGGCGCTGCTGTTGATGGATGCGGAGGCGGAGGCGGAGGCGGAGGGTGCCGTGGCGAGGTGGATGGCGTCGTCGAGGTGGATGTCGTCCCAGTCGGGCGAGTCCTCGAAGGAGATGGGGCGGCGGAGCGCAGCGCCGGGCTTGGGCAGGTAGTAGCGGCGCGCGGGGCTGCTGGCGGAGGAGGACGAGGAGCGGTACTGCTCCTCCATTGCGGACTTGCGTCGCGGGCGGGCGGCTTCCCGACGAGGAGGGACCGAGGCCGAAGCCGAAGCTTGCTAGGACTAGGATGGCGGAAAGAGGAGAAGCGACGCCATTGCCACTCCCTCCTCCTGCTCCTCCTGCTCGTCTCGTCTTTACTGCTCTGCTTTGTTTGCTCTGCTCTTTGCTTTTGCTTTCCGCCGCTTTTGATTCCTTTTTCTTTTCTTCTTCTTTGAAACAAACAAATAAAAGCCCTTCTTTTACTAACTCAAAACATTTACAGTCCTCTTAGCAAAATCCTTAGATTGTTCATGAAATATATTTTTCCCCTTTAACTTGAGAGTGCTTTTTTTCATCAGTTGGCCGTTGATACCTTTCTTAAGCAGCCTGTAGGCAGAATCAATCTATTTACCTCCTCCTATCCTAGTCCTAGGCTAGTGTAGTGGATGGAATAGAATTCTGTTCTATGCTGCCAGTAGCAGCATGTACATATATACGGTCACATAGAACATTAGACAACTATGCAAACCCATTGACTGCCAGCAGGAGGCAGCAGCCAACAGGGCAAAGCAATCCTAAGATCCCCTGTCATCAGAAAACAAAGTCCACTCTTCTCATCAGGGGGGTTACCCATTAGTTCCTAGCAGCATTTGCAATGCCCACTTCCAGACAGCAACACTTTCCTGGGAATGCACACACTTGTACACCAATCAACAAATACAGTATGCTGCATTTTCTGTACGGGTACTTTGCTTCAGTTCTATACATACATGTGGTCATTCACTCACTGGCTTAATTTGGGGGACGTGTCTAGCTGCTAAAACCCCTTTGTGTTTAGGTATGAACAACAGCACCAACTCATTCACGTTAGCAAATCAAAGTAAACGTCAAAGCCCTGCGCCGATACGCTCCTCTTGAGCTTGTCCAGAGCTTTGTTCTGCACCTGCCGGATCCTCTCCTTTGACAGCCCGTACATGTCGCCGATCACATGGAGCGTCTTGGGCTCGCCGTCGTGGATCCCGAACCGGTGCTCGATGATCTCCTTCTCCCGGGGGCTCAGGATCCCCAGGAAGCTGCGCACCTGCTGCCTCATCATCAGCCTGTCCACGCTCACCTCCGGGGGCTCCAAGTTGGGGTCCTCTGTGATCTCCTGCGTTGCATCGAATCGAATCGACCGTCCGTGGGGGTCATGTTAACAATTCTGATTCTGATGATACCCAAACAAGGCAATTCTGATGATACCCAAGCAAGGCAATTCTGATACCGGAACAAGGAATTCCTCCTCCCAGCAAAAGACAGAAAAGACAGGCAACTCTCATATATATATACTACTACTAAACCTGGTATGTGACACCGTCGTCCGACCAAACCCGGTCTTGCATCGACCGTGGTTTCCTCGTCTTTGCTCTCAGCCTCGCCAGCTTCTCAATTGTGATGCCAGCACGCCTTGCCACGTTCTCATTCGTGGGCTGCTCCCCTTCCATGATGCACTCCAGCCTCGCTTTCCCAACTTTCCTCAAAAGCGCAAACACACTCTCCTGGCAAAGCAAACGGACGGGTTATTCGAAAGCACACACCAACACAAATCGGAAATCTCTGCAAGCGATACCTACCGGCAATCGGATTAGCCTTGAGTTCTTGAATATGGACTTTTTTATCGACTGGCGTATCCACCAATATGCGTAGGTCGGGAATCTACACCCCTTGCTTGGATTGAACTTCTCAAAGGTCTTCATCAACCCACAGCATCCGTCCTGCCAACAAACAGTACGTTTGTTTTACACAACAAGCAGATGATGCCATGGCCTCTTTCT
Source organism: Cenchrus americanus (assembly GCA_947561735.1). NCBI lineage: Eukaryota > Viridiplantae > Streptophyta > Magnoliopsida > Poales > Poaceae > Cenchrus > Cenchrus americanus. The sequence goes on along the minus strand of OX387240.1, from coordinate 159,583 downwards.
AATCTAATCTAATCTAGTCTAATCACAAGAGCCAAACCTGAACTAGGTCCTGAATGTCAAGACCGTATCCCTCATATTTCCTGGCTACATGTATCACAAGGCGGAAGTTGGAGCGAGCCATCTTCTCTCGGCACCGTCTTCCAATACGAATACAAGACTGCAGCTCCCTGCAGCTCATTCCTACAGCTGCAGCCCACTCTGCAACTGTCGGCTCACGGCCACATTGAACCTCTAATTTGCGCTGAGCCTCCTCCAGTTTCATAAGATTCTGTACAGGTTACCACAGTCACATACTTTTGAATTAGTTAACCTCAAAGCTAGTGCTGCATCTGACATTAATCATCTTCTCTATATATATCTATTAATATAGAGGATGCCGGGGAGAAAAGTGCACCCGGGCGTCAATTAAGGACGAAAATAAGACATGCCTGTATTTGACTGAACATCTGCCTCTCCTCTTTTGCTGTCAGGAATTCTGTGGTCTCACGATCCCGTAAAAACAACTTAAAAGGCTCCTCAGGGTCAAAAACTCTGCCAAATTTCTTTGGCTTCTCTTTCTTCTTTGAGTTGACAACACCGCACAGAACGTCCTGACTCAATGCTCTGGGAACCTTGCGTTTCTTCGATCTCCTCTCGAGTAACCTTTTGGACCTAACCAACACTTGACCTTTGGTTAGCAGTTCCTCATACGAGTGGTCTGGGTCCACACTGGTTGCGAGCACAATGCATGGTTAAGTGTTAGAATCAAAAAGGCACAATGTCAACCGCTAGACTGTTTGAAGCACAAGGAAACAAACCAGTGAAAGTGTGGTACATCCAACTGGAACTGGGTGGCTGAAGTGCCTGATTCTTCTTCTGGCGACGTGACCTTCTCTGTTGAAGGTGTGACAAGATCCAAAGTACCAACTGGCTCCGCAGCTGATGCCGAAGAGCTCTGTGAAGTAGAATCACCCTCCTCACTGCAACACATTTAGGTCAGAACTGCCATAAATGGTGAATCACTGGTCATGATAAAAGAAGGGGCGGAAGGATCGATAACTACTCATGAAACTGCAAAGTAAGTTTAATTCGTACGTACGTGAATGCTGGCTGGTAAAGAAGTCGATTTGTTGCTTCTCTCAAATAGCTCTCGAAATCGCTCTCTTCCGTCTCCTGACCAATGAGCTTCTCCCCGTCGACATGCTGGTCCAGAGCCTGGGGGGAAAGGATGCAGGTTTAGGCACTGAGCACTAAAACATAAAAAGAAATCGGTCCCAAATTGGTGGAGACGATCCACTTTGAGCTATGGTGGCAATGAAGCAGAGGTGGCATGAGTGACACACCATGTCGAGCAGCAACTCGAGCAAAGCCTTTTCCCCCTTCAAGGTTAGGGTATCCTTGGAACCATGAAGCTGGTCTTCTGCCACAAGCGAGGGTGAGTAGTGGCACGCGGTGGATGCTCTGCCGGTGCCGGTGTTGTCATGTATCATCATCGGAACTGCGGATCAAACAGCAGGGTCATGAGCAAACATCATCAGAAAGCAAAACAAAACAAAACAAAAAAAGAATACACGCCGCCCACCTGAGGTTCGCGAAGGGGAAGGGGAGGAAGGGATACAAGTATTGTTGCTCCTGAAGTTTGGAGATGAGCTAGCAAAGAGGGGCGACGAGAGGAGGCTCCGGCTGGAATTCATGGAGCTTTGTTCGGTTCACTGACGAGAGGAGCTAGCTCATTGATCGGCAGCAAGCAAGCAACTCAGCAGCCGCCGCAGGTGATTGATGATATCTTTTTACCAGCTCAGCTCAGCTGGTGAGGAGGAGGATAAGGCGCGCAAGGAGCACCATGGATTTGCTGCCAGGTGGGGGCCACTGGCTGCCACGCAATCACCCATCTATCTATCCCTATATATCCACCGAGGAGAGTGCGGAGAGAGACGATGCTACAGCATGACAAAAGACAAGGGTCAGGTCAGGTCAGGTCAGGGCCAACCAACCGAGCACAAAGAAACTCCGCAGCCGGTGAAGAGTAACCTCACCTCCTCGCCCCCATCAGCCAGCCAAGCCCTTGTGCTTGCTTGCTACTAGTAGTAGCACCAGACCAGCATCCCCAACAATTACAAAACAAAAAAATAATTACAGCACACATCTCTGCAACGACAGTGAGCCAAACATGAACCAAAGGGATTGGATTGAATTTATTCTCTGCCCACTCAGCCAGATTAGCTAAACAATTCAAGGTGACAAAAGAGTTTTATCAGCTTTGGCGACATCCAGTTCTATCTTTTTTTTGCTAAAAAATGATTCACTCACATGCCCCCCTAGCAGTCTAGTAAAGTTTTCTAGTAGCATTCGTTACATGCCGAATGAACCCTCAGGAGCCCCCGCAGCAGCAGGAACCTTCTTCTTTGGCTTCTCCACAACAATAGCCTGAGTGGTCAGCACCATTCCAGCCACTGAAGCGGCATTCTGCAGAGCGCATCTCGTGACCTTGGCAGGATCAATCACACCAGCCTCTACCAGGTTCTCGTGCTTGTCAGCCATGGCATTGTAACCGTACTCCCATTCGCTCTCCTTGATCTTATCTACAATCACTTCACCTTCAACCCCAGCATTGTGCGCTATCAGTGCTGCAGGTGCCACAAGGGCCTGGAAAATCACCAGCGATTTATGTCAAAATCAACAAACAGAAGAGAAAAGAAACCAAACTTCGGCTATCGGCCAGGTAGAACAATACCTTCTGGATGATATCAGCACCAAGGCGCTCTTCAGGATCATCCAACTTCTCCTTGATTGCCGCAATAAATGTCGATAGATGAACATAGGCTGCACCCCCTCCTGGTACAATACCTTCCTCTATGGCTGCAAAAGTTGCATTCTTCGCATCCTCTATACGGAGCTTGCGGTCCTCAAGCTCTGCCTCAGTCGAAGCTCCAACCTTTATCACAGCAACTCCACCAGAAAGCTTTGCGATCCGCTCCGCCAGCTTCTCAGAGTCGTATGTCGAATCCGTCTGAGAAAGCTCCCTCTTCAGCTGTGCAATTCTGGCCTGGATATCATCTTTGCTCGCAGCATCTGCTATAATCGTCGTCGACGAGCTGGAGATAGTCACTTTCCGGGCTATGCCCAGCTGCTCCACTGTTGTACTCTCAACTAGTAAGCCAAGATCTTTTGATTGATATTCAGCACCTGGACAAAAACAGAAAAAGACATAAAGGCAGAAAACACATCAGTCAGCCACATGAATTTTTCTTCCAGGGTCAGATTAGAAATTCTATGTGTGTGGTATTTCGCTAGCTCCAATCAGTTCAATTTACATCCAAGAAAGAATGCATCAGATATTTCATCTTTTGCCAGCTAGAGGACAACAAATACATTAAACATTACCATATTCTGGTACAGAAGGAAGGTGCGTATAAATTTCAAGCAGGAAACATAAGTCAGGCGGGTCTTATCCTAAACAAACACAAATATATGAATGTAAACGATGTAACAAGGGAGTATGAGTGGGCATGTAATTTGGTTAACAAAGACAAACACCACGTGAAAACCAACCATGGTCCAAGTTCGCTTCAAAAAAAAGTAGTAAGTAGCATTACCTGTAACAATAGCAATATCTTGAAGAAGTGCTTTGCGCCTCTCACCAAAACCAGGAGCTTTAATTGCAGCCACATTCAGGATTCCTCTAAGCTTGTTGACAACTAAAGTTGCCAACGCCTCGCCACTTACATCCTCTGCAATTATAAGAAGTGGTGCTCTTAGCTGTGTAGTTTGCTCCAACAAAGGAAGGATTTCCTTTATCGATGATATCTTCTGGTCAGTGACGAGAATCCGAGCATTTTCAAACTCCACGGTTGATTTCTCAGGGTTGGTGACAAACTGAGGGGAGATATATCCTCTGTCAAGCTGCACATACGGGAGAAGCGGGGAAGGGATTAAGAACCAAGAATGGCAGCTGTACATATCACAAAACAGAGAATGGGTATCACAGCTAGCCTTGTTACCTCCATCCCTTCTTCAACTTCAACTGTGGTCTCGAAAGATGATGAAGACTCGATCGAGAGCACACCATCAGGACCAACCTTGTCAATAGCTTCCGCGATCATGGTCCCAACAAATTCATCATTCCCAGCTGATATAGCAGCAACAGCTGGGGGGAGAAAGAGCATCAACGTTTTACAAAGCATGCCTTTTTTGCAGAGATATCAGACCCACTAGTAACAGAAAGAGAGTCAAGGCGTAACCTTTGATATCCCCACCACCCTTCACAGGCCTGGACTTCTTCTCAAGTTCCTCCACGAGCTTTTGAACAGTCTTGTCGATGCCTTTCTTAACAGACACCGGGTTTGCCCCAGAAGTAACGCTCAACATGCCCAATCTTATGATCTCCCTGGCGAGAACGGAGGCAGTTGTGGTCCCGTCGCCGGCCGAGTCGTTTGTCTTGCTAGCAACCTTGTTGATTTGGTAGAAAGAAAGATGCATAAGAAGAAGAAGAAGAAGACTCGAGTGCAGGAAACATTGATAAAAGCAGAATGCACTTAGAGAGTGAGAGAAAGATGGTTACTTCACGGATCAACGAGGCACCAGCGTTCTCCATGGGATCAGCGAGCTCGATAGCACGAGCGATGGTGACTCCATCATTGACCACTTTGGGTGTTCCAAACTCATCCAAGACAACATTCCTTCCTGCAGACGTAGAAGGGAAGGGAGGGTGGTACATAAATCAGGACCAATGCATTTCGATTTCGATCCGTAGTACAGTAAACATAGAGAGGGCCTGCGTAAGCATGTTGGAAGCAAAGCAACAGTCGCCCGCCCAAGTGTTGTAGTAAATCAAGACATTCAGCACACGAAGCGAGGCGGCGACCTAATAAGAAGATTCGAAAGGGGGGGAAATGGTGGAGACCTCTTGGGCCGAGGGTGACCCCGACTGCGGCGGCGAGCTTCTCGACGCCGGCCTGGAGGGAGGCTCTGGAGACCTGGTCGAAAGCGATCTCCTTGGCGGAGGCGCGGACCCGGGCCAGCGGGCGACGGCGGGAGGGCAACCTGGCCGCCGAGGCCCTGCTGGCGGTGGAGGCCCTGCGGAGAGCGGATGAGCCGAGGAGGAGGGCGGAATCGGTGGTGGGGATGGTGGCCATGCCTGCCCTGCCTGGGGTCTAGCTAGGGTTTTGCGGCGGCGGCGGCGGCGGCGGAGGATGAGGGATGGGGTGGGTGGGTTGGGGTTGGTAGCAGCTGGCGTTGGCGTAGAAAACAAAGGAGAGGAAGGCGGGCGAAGGCTCTCGACTTGTAGACGGACGGCTTCTTTCTTTCTAGAACGTTCCAGGATTAATTAAAATGTTTGCATTCGCAAAATTACTTAATTAAATTTTGGCATCATCGGGTTGAAAAGTTTTATGGTTTCCTTTGATGATCCGAGTCATCCATGTGCGATCCGACGACTCTCCTCTTTTCTCGATGGTGTGGCTCAACGGGGTGGCAAAAATCCTCTCCACTGTGGTTCTTTTTTAAAGAAACCTGAGAGGTGTTTTGAGCAAATCCTATTTCTGCAAAGTTTAAGGGGGATTTTGTAAAATTAAGTACGTAAGGACCGGACTGCATGTCTCTTCCGCTTACAGAATGAGAAAAACCTAAATTTTTAATCATGAATCTCACTCAATAGAATTGTGGGTCCCACGAACCGATATATGAATCTCACTCAATAGAACTACTTCTTGATGATGTAGCACAATGGCGGGGCAAAATGGATTTCTCGATGACGTGGCACAATGGCAGCAACGTATGATGGTTAGCTGGGAGGAGGAGGTGTGCAGAAATATCGTCGCGTACTGTATGCAGAAATTATGTGAAGAGTAAAATTCAGTGGTGGTCCCTGTACTGTACGGTTGTGTCATCTAGGTTCCAAATTTAGGGTTTTTGAAATTTGGGTCCCTCAACTTGGAGGGTTGTGTCATCTAGGTCCCAAACTCAAAATGTCTGATATTTGATCTTAAACTTGCACAATAATGTCATCTATGTCCCAAATTTCAGCATTTATATAGAATAAAAGGTTCAATTTTCACCCTATTATTTTAAAAAAGTAATAAAAATAGTAACTTGAACATATAATAACTAAACAACTTCAAATAGAACACCCAAGGACGTTTTATAATAAATTTGGTACATGTTTTGTATTTTTATTATTAAAAAATAGTTATGACTTTTAGATTAACATAGCTTTCTTTAAAGTTTCATAAATTAGGTGTAAATCAAACCTTTTCCAATAAAAATTTTTGAGTTTGGGACCTAGATGACAATACCATGCAAGTTTAGGGATGCAAATACCATAGATCATGAGTTTGGGGCGCAGATGATACAAACGTGCGAGTTTAGGGACCCAAATATCAAAAATCACGAGTTTGGGACCCAGATGATCCCTAATATGCATACTAGGGTAGTATGTAGTGGGGCAGCGTACAAATAAATACAACCCGGCCGAGATGAAAAATAGAACACTAGGGTAGTATGTAGTGGAGAGACAGACACGGATCGAATGGAACAGAACAGACAGGGATGCACCCCTTGTGCAAAGTACCAGAGGGCGGGTGTCGCCTCCCAACTGATATGATACGCGACGCGAAGCGTGAAGGTGATGGGTGACCTGACCGTCGCCGCCGCCGGTGACTTCAACTCGAATCCCCTTCCATCCCAGCCGACTTTCTTGAACCAGAGGCCGCCGCACCACCACCGATAGATGGACACACACATACAGGCAGCAGACACAGCAGTAGTAGGTAGTAGTTTGGGATCCATGGTGCGATGAACACAGAGTACATTGTTCGATCATGTCCTCCTGCCTGACGCATGATTGGTTACTAGCTTTGAGTTTCGACAAGATGCATGCAATGCATAGCAGAGAGTGCTGCTAATTAATAATCTGTCTAGATCATAATTACATGGATTACAAGGCAAGACAAGGCAAAAGAAGGAGCAGGGTAACCACCGCCACCGGTAGTAGTACGTGGTGGCGGTAGGCGGACTGACACAGTAGATTGGGTCTCAAGCTGCGTGCTTCAGCCTTCAGTGCTGTGCTTCGCTTCGCTTCGGCAACCAACGACCTAACGTGCGTAACGGTTACTCGATCTGACTGCCAGTGTGTGACGTGGCAATCATGGACATGGAGGCCCTGGAGCGATCGCGACCAACCAAGGCACTACGCGCTCCTCTTGCTTGGTGCACGCGAAAGCAGACTAGCTAATGGCGGTCGACGTCGTCGTCGTCGTCGTCGTCGGTGCAGTGGGTATGCAGTATATATGATATATGATGGTGGGCCGGCGGTTACCTGCTTATAGCTTGCTGGTTGCTGCTGCTGCTGCTGGTAGAGATCGAAGGTGTGGTGGTGTGGTGGCAGCAGCGGCAGCGGCGGCAGCGGCAGCAGCATCGCCGACAGCTCCCTCCCAACCTTTCCTGCGCTACATACTCCTCCGTCCTCGATCCAGCATTCAGCGGAGCAGCTCATCATTCCCTGGCGAGGCGATGGAGGCGGAGTACATGGTCGCCCGGGTGCCGCAGCACGCGGCAGCTTACAGCAACGCTCAACGGCCTCAAGAGTCTTCCGCCGTCGCCGTCGCCGTCGCCGTCCGCCGCCCCCCGCCTGTGGTGACGACTCCATTTGCCCCCGCCTCCGCTAGCTCCTCCCGCCTGGACGACGACGATCAGTATAATTATTACTACTACTACTACCCTGCCGCCGATGGCTACTGACACTAGGTGGGTGATCTTCGCAGTCGCAGCGGACTCGGGGCAGCAGCGCCGTGGCGCGGCACCGCCGGCGGCAGGCTCTGGAGCAGGAGGTGGCCGACCTGCAGAGGCAGCTCTCCGACGAGCAGACGGTGCACCACGTCCTGGAGCGTGCTCTGCAGCCCAGCTCGGCGCGGCCCGCCGTGCTGAGCATCCCGGCCTTCATCCCCGCCAAGGCCAAGGAGCTGCTCGCCGAGCTGCTGCTGGTGGAGGAGGAGATCGCCAGGCTCGAGGGCCAGATCAAGGCCATGAAGCAGGGAGCTGCTGGGGCATCATCAGGCGCCGCTACTACCGCCGGCGCCGATAACAATATTATGACGATCAAGCCCCCCATGCCGCCGCCGCCGGATCAACCGACAGCCAACAGCAGATCCCCTCGCCCCTCCGCCGCCGCCGCCGCCGCCGGTAACAACCACCTCAACAAGTCCATGTTCTTCATCAGCCAGGCCATGGCCATGGACGGCGACTACCTGCAAATGAGCCCCAAGCACGCCGTGCTGCCGCCGCCGACCAGGAGCAGGCACTCGCTTGACAAGCAGCAGCAGCAGCAGCCGCCGCCAGCGAAGAAGATCCTCCACGAGCTGCCCATAAGCAGCACCAAGCAGAGCGTCAATCCCAACAAGCTGTCCGAGAGGATCGTCAAGTGCCTCATCTGCATCTTCATCCGGCTGCTCAGGTCGTCGCGGGTCGCCGACATGGAGAAAGAGAAATCCGGCAACCTCGCCGCCACCAGCTTCAGCTTCAGGATCGACACCGGCCTCACCGTCGCCGCCGCCGCCGGCAGCGCCAGGGACAGGGACAAGGACTGCAGGGACAGGGGGCAGCAGGACCACTACGGCATCTTCGCCATCCAGGACGCCATCGTCAGGGACATCGGCCCTTACAAGAACCTCGTCAGGTTCACCTCCAGCTCCTTGGACCTCAGAGGATTCTCCGGCTCCCCCCTGCTCACCAAGCTCAGGGGGATGCTGGAGGCGCTGCAGCAGGTGGACCTGCGGCTCCTCAACCACCACCAGAAGCTGGCCTTCTGGCTCAACGCCTACAACACCTGCATCATGCACGGCATCCTGCAGCACGGCCTGCCCTCCAGCTCCGACAGGTTGCTGGCGCTCAAGAACAAGGCCACGATCAACGTGTCAGGCCAGAAGTTCAACGCCCTGGTGATCGAGAATTTCATCTTGAGGCAGCCGTCGAGTGTGAGACAGGTGAGCATGCAGTCATCTATCATTCAGAGCAGGAATATGTATGTACCTGCAGCTGCAGCACAATGAAGTAACAACATCTACCTGAGCAGGAATTCTGGAGATGCGATGTGGACGTGGAGGAGCAGCAGGTGAGGGAGCTCTACGGACTCAAGACCTCAGAGCCTAACATTCTGTTTGCACTGTGCTGCGGCATCAGATCATCTCCAGCAGTAAGCACTTTATGTAATACATATATATATATATATAACTATTACTGCAGTATATATACTCGATTAATTAGTTAATAACTGATCGAATGCGACAAATTAATTAAAAATAGCTCCGGATCTACAAAGCCGATCGCGTCACCATGGATCTGGAGAAGGCGAAGCTGGAGTACCTGCAGGCGTCGCTGGTGGTGACGTCGGCGAGGCGGCTGCTGATCCCGAGCCTGATACACTCGAGCATGCACGACTTTGCAAAGGACATGGAGTCGCTGCTCCGGTGGATCTGCGAGCAGCTGCCGACGTCCTGGTCGCTGAGGAAATCCATGGTGGAGTGCCTCAGCCTGAGGGGGCCGGGGCACACCCATCTCATCGTCAACATGGAGGAGGTGGTGGATGTCATTCCATTCGACTACGAATTTCAGTACCTGCTGCCAATGTGATGTGAAATTGGCAAGTGTTTTATTTCATTTTCTCCTGCTGCTGCTGCTGCTGCTGTCGTCGTCGTCGTCGTTTGTGTGTGTGTTTTCTATTATTACTACTTTATTTGTATACTGGTGAGTGGTTAAGGTGATGGATGATCGATTGTTGTAGCACAAGGCGGAATGAATTAGAAGGACGATGATGAGTGTAATTCTTATTTGTGCTAGCGAGTACATGCATGCATAGTGTACTAGCTGAAATGTCTCCAACTTGCTTGCGTGTCCCTTCGGTTTTAGGTCGGGTTGTTGTCCAGTTGTTTGCGCTTTAGGTACGTAGTATCTCTTAAAGTCACCTCGCGGATACATAGGGAAGATTGCGAGAGGAGGAAGGGGGAGAGGGAAGAAGGCGGACCGCGCGGGGCCGACCCCGACTGACGGTGATGGACCGACGCCGAGGTCAGTGTATGTGGCCTCCAAAATGTAGATCGTTCTGACTTTCCTACATACATAGATATTACTATACACCTATAGATACAAGATTATGTCTAAGAAAATCTTTATACCAAGAAAGTCATACGATCTACATTCTGAAACAGAGGGAATATCTAGGCAGTTTTCCGAGCTAATATAAGCAGCTACTACAACACCATCTGATCATCATCATCAAGGGAATAATGAAGAATGAATAAGCAACTAATAATATTACAAGGGGGCGGCCGGGGAGAAGCAATGCAAATTGCAAGCAAGACCACAACCTAATAAGCTATCTATCTATCTATCTATCTCTCCGATGCACACTGTCATAATCTACACCAAGAACTAATAATTAATTCATTCTAATCAGCTAGCTTCTCAAGAACTGGAAAGCCGCGTTCTCAAGGAGTTGTTGCGGTGGACTCACGTTCTGAAATTCCTTGGCGTCCATAGAGCTTGCGATCTCCTCCAGCGATAGAGGCATGCTGTATATATATATATATAGTAGTACCAACGAACATTAATTAATAATTATTTATTTGGCCTTTCAATCAATATAACTAATTGATTAATACCCCCACAAAAAATACCTTATTTCCTCATCTAGTAAGAATGTGCTACTGTCTGGTGTTGTATTTGTCACCACTTTTCTCATCTCGTCAAGGGCCTCCTCAGATACACCCTCCGTATTGTATTTGTCATCCCAGTACTGCGTGCATATTTTGTAAATCTGCTGAACACTCAATACCTGCATCAGCGTAATGCAAATATAATTAAGCACAACATTTTTAATTTCCCCTAGCCGGCCAGTATTTCTGTGTCGTCGGCTTACTGGGCACAGATCATTGATGATTTCATCATATGAGATCCTGAATTTTTTGAAAATAACCAAGAAACCAACAGCTTGACATATGTGCTTAAGTTCATCCCACGCAGATCCTGCATACTGTCAGTGCTTGCGAGTTAGTACAAAAGAAAAAATAACATTGCGACTGTACTATCATTTTAATGGATATCTGCCTTTGTAACACCAAACACCAGCAATATGCATGCCTTTATTATGAAAAGCCAAAGTGCGGGTCCATTAAATTTGCTCCACCTTTAGAATTTCAAGGCATAGAATACTTGAGGGGGTTAAGTAGACACGTCGTCAAATTAAAGTTCATTTACCTCTGGCTTGGCCTGTGTGCACCATGACTCCAGTTCATCCAGCCCTTGTTTCACGTATTCCCCATTGCTAAAAGAGCAGCACTCTCGCCGCACGAGAAGACTAGAACGTAGTTACAGGAGATGAAATAGAACATTAGTGTTAGAAACAGGAAAAAAAACTATGCCGGTCTGAGTTATTGACCCACCTATTCAAGAGTTGAGCGTTAATAAATGAGAAGATCTGTGTAAAGATCTTCCGTGCAAAAATTGTCGGTACCTAAAATTTCAGCATGATGATTACAAGTCAGAACACCATGTAACCTAATGCAATGCAAGTAACACGGATAACACTTACACAATTTTCTTGCAAAACTTTCAACAGGTCATTCAAATGGCTGACTATCATCTGCCAATAGCTACCTTGATCTGTAATCAAACCCGCTTTTGCACTTCTTGGTGCCTTGAGAATCAATAAGGGTATAAAAATTGGGACTATAGACTAGGAACAGCAAATAATGGCGTGAAATAGAACATGGGTATAGAAGTAACACACAACTTAAACAATGGCAGCCTAATCAACAACTATAAGAGGATATGCATGATAGAAGGAACATCCTAATATACTCACAGATCACTCACGGAGTGTTCAACAAGCCAGTGGTAACGGTAAGTTACCGAGTGAATGCTGATAGTGAGAGTTAGTCTAGGCAAGTTAAAATCAGCACTATTCTAATCATGCCACTCCCTTTCGTCTAGGTTAGTTAAAATCTGGTCAAACATTTCACTGTCAATAGCTTTCAAAATATTTAATATCAATATGTAAAAATCACGTTTCCTTGAAAAACACTTTTCATAATATCATACGTCTATTAGATACCATATTATACAGTTTCAAAAAAATACTATAACTATATTCTCCAAAAAAAAATACTGGTCAAAGTTGCCCGTCAAGAAAAATCCTGCTGGAACAATCAAAAATATGAATTGATATTTAACCTGAGCATGACTTTCAATAGATGGGGTAACCTGAATGACTAGTGAGACTACTGATGATATTTCTTTCTTCACATTGTCTCGGATCATTCCATATAAGCCTTCCACAAAAGCTGTTAGTTGCTGCTTGAAAAGGAGAGCAGGATACTTGGCCTCAACTTGACGCACGAGATCCATATCAACAGTAATATTTGAAGCACGAAATACCTGAGGACCATATAAACACCAAAAGAAAAAAAAAACCTTTTGTAACTATCCTAAAATTTATCAAATTACTGCAGCTAGACTTGGAGTCAGAGAATACTAATTTGTTTTTATTGTAAGTTAACTTAGTATATGTGGTTAAAAAATTATCACATCTTTCTTGTTTTTGAATAATTTAACACTCTTTACAATTATACTCGGGTAAATATGTAGTGCAAACCACCTTGTAGGTGGAATCTTGGAAGCTCCCAGCCTCCCACAGTGGACCGCCAGATCGGAGATCTACAGTCCACGGTGGGAGTTACAGTCCCTCCTGATATTTTTCATATACCCCCACGTTATAATGTACGCCACCTAGTCCCCAACATTGCAATAAATGCGACCATACCGTTGTAACTGGCCAATGGTTCAAGTTGCAATCGATCTACACTCTGAATTGCAAATATTATTGACCAAATACTTCCACAATATTTGCAACTCGGAGTGGATTCCAACTCGAACCATCGGCTAGTTGCAATTGTACTGTTGGGGAATGGGTGTCATACAGTATATGGTGGGGGTTATAAGAGAGGTTGTACCTAGCTGCTTCCACCGCAGATCTCCAATCTGACAGCCTATGGTGGGAGTTTCCAAGATTCCACCTACCAGGTGATTTGCACTACATATTTACCCGTGGTTAAAGATGCACCTTGGATACCATGAAAAGTTAAAAACATAAAACATATGGATTGGGTGAAGTAATACCCATATGTTTTGTTCGAACACATACAACAATGGTCAGATTAGCATAATCCACAAAATGCTGAATAAATGTGGTAACAGCCGGTTATATTCAGCACTTCTGCATTCAAGCCCAATGGATCAAGCCTAAGAAAGGTATTATTACAAGTGCTGCCATATGTCCATACTCCATACCATAGTAAACAGTACAAACTCCGTCTAAAAACGCGGTCAATGGTTTCAATGAGCTAAAATGCAAAATATCATACAACGACAGAGAGTTCCGACATACCATCCTTCCAAGGAATGATGTCTGAGTCTGTGGTCTTTTCATGGGAGTTGTTCCAGATGAGCCAGGAGGTTTGAGGCTCTTTTGTAGTATAATCAATAAAGATGATGAATTTGACAACCAGTATGCAAGATCAGCATTGTTATCTTGTTTCTGAGAAATATATAACATTTTAGGAAGGTAAGTATATTGAGATAAAACACAAACGAAGCATTTAGGTTTGGAATACTAGAAAGGAATACCTGCATTGCAGAACCAAAAATCTGGATCAGTCGATCAAAAACATTTGTTTTGTCTGTCTCAAAAATTCTCCAATGAAGAAGGCATTTGTATATGGTTATTGCAGCAACTGGCTTTCCTTCACTGAATCCAATATTTTCAACAACACAATTTATCAGTGTGTCAACACTCTCCTGCGAGGAAGGTTAGACAAAATCATAATTTATTTTTTCCTTGATTAAATGCTTCTAGATATTAAGTATTAGCCAAGTAAATATACACTATGTCTCTCAACGAGGGATCTCCTTCCGAATTCCATAGGAGTGCCGTGAGGTGTCTGGAAAAAATATTATATTAGATTATAAAACGAAAAAAAAGAAGAGCTATAAACGCCTATAAGGTTGATCACTCACCTGTTCATCAGATTGTATGCTTCCGTTAGCCAAATTCTGCAGAGTTGCAAAGACAGAAGCATGAGAGAACTTCCATAATATTTCTATGTAAGAAATCCCCCACCACCACACGACATACAAAATATAATGTAAAGGGAGGGAGGGAAGTGGGAGGAAGAGAGAGGTACGGATTTCCGATGCATGTTAAGCAAAGGCATATTATCAGGTCTTGATTTGATAGCCTGCTGCCGGAGAACATGGTTTTCTGCTTCTGTATTAGTCAGCTTTTCTTGAAGGCTGATCATGGAAAAATTTACAACATGTAACGCCTGATAACTTGACTGATAGAATCAACCATTTCATGTAACATCATAAGAACCTTTGCATTGTGTTCTTCAGTTCATTTATTTTTGACTCTGCATCTGTGGCTTTATTGATTAATTCTTCCCTAGATTTCTCTGTTTCTTCGAACTTCTGCTCTGCTTTCTGAAGTTTTTCCTCAAAAGAGGTCACCAATATCTGGAAATAAAAAGAGAAGCATATCATCAGCTCAATCGAGGCATTACTTGGACAGCACATATACCAATCATTTAAAATCTGTTATGTTGATACCTTGAGCCTCTCGTTTTCAGAAGTAAGCTCATCGACTCGAGCTGTATCAGTAAGGATCTCTGGTGCCGCAGAAGCTTTCTCTGATGCTTCTTTGGAAGCTTCATGTTCCCTTTTCAACAGGTCCTTTGTATCCTTGAGTTGCAATTGCAGTTCCTGCAATTGTAGTTGGAGCTTTTTAATTTCTTGTGTCTTGGCTTCTTCCATATCAGCCTGCAAATACCAAAACATGCAAAGCAACTCAGTGATGATCAATTTATTTCCTTTTATGTAATGTTATCATATGAGGTATCCTGAGACCCTAGTAGCATTAGCAACCTTGCAAATATGAACACCCTCTTCTATTAATTATTACAAGATAGGTTTAATGTACATGACACATTAGAGAAGCTTATCGAGGCCCCAGGACTGAGGTACCAGGTTCTAGAAAGTAGGAAGAATGAACATATGTATTTGCTTAAAAACTCAAATGCAGGTTTGAGATGCTATCATCATGATTAAAATACAGTACTCCTTTTGAAGTGGAGACACCCCACAAGAGAAAAAAACACACCACACTAAGAGAACATTGCCCAGAGCTCATAGGAATATAATAAACTCATCTGATAACAAAAAATGGTTTTATGCCCACCAAAATGTTTACCTGGGATATATTTCTCTCGAGGTCAACTAATAAAAAAAGGATGCACAATACTCCTAGAGATAATGCAGTTAAAATTGCAGTACAATGTCCCTCCCCTAGGAAATTTGTACCAAGTAAAACCAAAGAGATTGTAAATTGACTGATAAAGATACCCTAATACGTTTCTCCAGCTGTAGTCGCCAAGTAAGCTCTTCGACTTCCTTCTCTAGTTTGCTTTTGGCAGCCTGTAGAGCACCAGTTTCTTTTGCAGCCTGAAAGTAAGAACGAAGTGGCCAGGCAAAAAAAGGTCAAGGGTGACTTAATATTTAAAATAACTATGATTTTGGTAAATCCAATTATATGTTTGTTTTTTACTCATATAACTGAAATTTGTTGATATGAGAAACTTCAACCATTGGTGCAGCTAGACAATAAGATCAAAAGGGACAAATAGGATAAAAATGAAGTACAATGATGTTTAAACAAAGGGTCTCTTACCATTTTGAGGTTTCGGAGTTCCCTTCTGGCCACTCTTCTTCTCCAACCACACTGAGCCGTGATTGTGGCCTTCATCAGTCTAACATATTGTGAGTGTGCTAAATAACAGCGGCAACGACTCTGCAAGGAACACGAACATAACAAGGTAGAATAATTAACAAAACATGGATTTGTGACTGATTGTACATGAAAGAATCACTTGATGCAGTAGGTAGGGGTCAGCATAACAATGCGCAATTCTCATGCGCGTTTGAGAAAAAAAACATATAGAGATATTTGCATTTTGGAGCAAAACACCATCTGGTGCAGATAATGTGTTTCTTTTATGACCCTAGGGTTCATCTGCTACTCAAAATTTTTAAAGAAAAGTAGTAGCTACATATGGAACAAAAACTGCATTATTGAAGTACCTGAATAATGACTGCAGCTTTTGTTTGCCGCTTATAGTGGAGCATGATGCGAGCCCCCATACCACGTAGACCGGACTGGATTGTAGTTGATGCAGAACAGATATCTACATAATATTTCCTTGAATGGTGCATACGGTAGCAGGTCTGAATTTTCAATGAAGCTGCTTCCTTACGAAGGTTTTCATAACACCTTCTTGCAATTGTTCCTTTGGAAACACAGTGTAGAAGTCACTCACTGCTGAAAGCATGTTTCATAAGAAACAAAGGATAGGACAACGGAAGTTCTCATTTCAAGAATATATACCCCTACATACTGCCTGGAGTTGTGTAGCACATAGTTGAAGCTGGATGTATTTTTTCCGAGCCAGAAATGACCGAACTTTGCTTTGTATTTTTTTAGCTGAATGTCCCAAAACTTCAGTTCTTAAAGCATCTAACTCTGCCATTTGACCAGCACGAAGAAATACTTTCGTTTTTCCTATCTGTGCATTTGAAGTCAGAAAGTAAGGCACATAAAACAAGGCAATGACATTAATTTTTTGACATTATGATTTCATTCTGTTTGGGATTATTATGTTTTGTATGAATGAATGTAAGTAAACAATTCAGGGGGGGGGGGGGGTGAGACACCGTCATATGTTGAATGTTAACTTCTCATGAAAGGTTCTTGAGCTGGAACAAGTTAATGATATAAAAAAAACTACTACTTGTTCTAATTGTTACCTGATAGCCTGTAAGATTGGCTTTGTCAAGAAGCATCTTTGCAGCAGTGATTTCATTATGGCTGCCAAGGAAATACATAAGATACGCAATGCATAGAAAAAAAAACTTAATCAGTTAAGTAAATCACAAATTTACCTTCGACCGAGAACTTTGGGTTGCAGAATACCAAATCGATTAACAAATTCATAAAATGTTCTCCTAGTTGGGTATCCCAAACAGCTTATCCTTATTGCCTCTAAAACTCCCTGTAAAAAACGAACAATAAATTTCACGATTCAAATGAACAACTATTTCTTTCTAGGGTTTGGATGTGTGGAGTGACACTTATTTGTATTATTTATTTTTTTCTAATTCTAAGGTAAATTTAGCAATTCTTTGATAATAGAGTTGAATCATGACATCTTTGTATTATACTCGTAGGCTTTATTGTAAAATATATTAATAACAAACTTAAAAAAGAGTGAACTGTAACATATTTCTGCCTTCTGGAGGATGTTAAATGAGTAAAGCAAATCTTTTATTTTACCCTTTTAATATATCCTACCACAGCGGGGGCCTCCGGCCTCCCCCATTATATGTATATTTTTTTAAAAAAAAAGTAAAGCAAAAAAAAGTTGTCTTAGGAACACTATAAAGTTTTTGTGTAAAAAAGAGGTATCTTGGTACAAATTTGAAATGCAGTAACCATCTCTTTCTTATGTAAACCAATTAGCACATAAAGAATTACAAGATGTTTCAGCTGGTCGTGTGTCATGTGAAGATGCCTTTTCAATTAATAAACAGAATGGTGCACTGTTATCCATAGAGATATTAAGCATAATACCATCAATGTATCTAGACATCTTTTCAGTCAAAAGGTTGCATGTTTAATAAATATACAAAGAAAGCACAACTTACCCCACAACGAAGCTGCTGGAGAACATTAATGTTCTCAAATATTGCTGGCTTGAGAACATTGTTTGGTTTTACACACCGGATATAGTGTGGTTCTGTTGCACTCAGAGTCTCTAGCAGAGATTGTAATTGTTGCTGCAATATCATACAAAAATTAAGAGTCAATACAAAAAATAGATGAAGGATTAATGGAAGAATTTCTTTTTACCTTGAAACTTGAGCCGATTGAAGTAAACTTTGTGGATTTTGTTGATTCTTCACAGGGTGGAAAAAGACTTGAAACAAATGAACATTTTGAGGCATTTAACAAGACTTGATGTTCATTCACAGCATAATCGATGTTTTTATCTAAAAAATGGTCTGTTTGATAAGTGACCTGCAAAATAAAGAGGCATACACTCCGTTGCAACACTTTAACTTTGTAACTAATTAGTATGAGTGAAGCACCAACAAATTAGCCAGCACAATGAACTGGTGACTCTCTTGAATCAAATATCAAAGTGATGGATACTGTATTCTATTTTTATAAGAATTGTGGTATGAGAAACTATGGGCAGCATGCATTAGAGTTATGAAGATCAAAAGTATATTTCAAGGTTACAGGAAAAAGTTGTTCCCGCAACAGTTAAAAAAAAGTTGTTCCTGCAACGCATGCATATGCAATTATGCACAAATGTTGACCGAGTTGAAACCATGTCCATGTTGATCCTTCTTGTACATGCCCCAATGCCCAAGCTGAGTTATTTATTTTGATAATAACTTAAGCAAGACCCATTTATCAATTAGTAGGGCACATTGAAAACTTTTAAAAATGATACAAACTTTTAGTCATATGTTTTCCCTTCAAACCGGCAAGAGAGCTTAGTTTTTTCTTTAGATAAAGCAAGATATCTTAGTAATTACATTTTACCCAAACTAGAACAGTATAGCTACATCCCCCTCCAACCCACAACTGAAGTCATCTCTGACTGCATGAAATCAAACTATTTCAGGTTGGGTTAAAAAATGCCTGGTGTGTTCCACACCAAAGTACAGGTCGACGGCCCAGCTCACCTCACACGGGCTACGGTGGTGGGACAGGGAATGCTCGGGAGCTGGGTGAAATATACTTTTGGATTTTCTCGATCTGCGTGAGAAGGTCTTCTCTTAGAAAATGCTCGGGAGCTGTTAAGCCCCTAGGTCAAGATTTTTTTAATGTCTATGTGAATAATATATTGGTCATACAAAATGTTGAAAGCAGATTTGCCTTAATAAACTTATGATGTTTCACAAATACTTTGCTATAGAAATTACTTTTCAAAGATATCTATTGAGATCACGTCAATTTCAAAAATTGGAACTTGATTATTAGAGGAAGTATCACATACCAAAACAATCCCAAATATGACATACAAGCAATGATGATTTTGAGTTTAGACAGACTACATAATAACTAGAGTCAAAATAAGTCCATCCAAACAGCCTTAACATTTAAATGTACATCAAGAACATGTTACCTACATTGCCAGCATAGTGGTGAATAGTGAAGTCAGACCGTGAAAATTTTGGTTTACTGAAGTGAGTGTTGTCTTTAAACTTCTGGTATAGCTTCTCAGCGAATGTCTCGTGGGTTGAATTTCGCAGCATGCTAAGCATACGTGAAAGAAATTATTAGGACCTTAGACTCTGGCGAAATAAAATGATACACATATACATGTAATTTATTTTTGCACATACCATGTCTCATCCAAAAGCGCAATTATTCCCCCAGGTTTCTACATGACATAAACAGAAAAAAAATAAGGTTCAGCATGAGCAAATCACATAATTACAATAGAACATCTATAGCTAAACAGTTCATAGATGTTAAGATGTCATGTAAGCAGCAGGCACACAAACATGTCATGTGAGAATAAATTTCTGTTTTAGTATACATGTGGAGAAAAAAAGGAGGTAAGAAATAAGATGGACAGCTAAACTATTATGCATATATGACACGCAGAAAATTTGTGATGGATATTATTAGCATCATAGTGTACAAGCTTGTATACAGATTTACTAGCTAATCACTGATACTGGAAGACAGAACTGATCCTCTTTGTGATGGTAAATGACCCTGAAACAGGAATGTGGATGCAAGAGATTGCTTAATGTAGTTGGCAGTTAGCTCAGATTTTAAGTGTAGACTATCATGCTTAATAAATGCTGTCACTTTTTAGTATATGCCTATTGGTCAGATGACATTGCGTCAAGAATCCAAATTCTTCACCTTCTCAATTAGATCTAGAATTTCTTGGTTATCCACAAACTGGATGTAACTCCAGTCAATTTCTTCTTTTGTGTATTCTTCCTGCTCCATCTTAAAAACATGCTGTTCATGGGACATATGATGGTTAGAAAGGACTCACGGCTAATATAGTTAACAAGATTAAGAGTTATCAGCATAGGGTATTTTCTTTCTGTAACCTGATTAAAGTGTTGTTGGAGCTTCTCATTAGTAAGATTGATACAAAATTGCTCAAAGCTGCAGAACATCAAAATGTCAACATATAAGAACTACCTTTCTTTTAAATGTGACATAAGCATATGATTATTCATGCAGTAGTTACTAACTCTCATCCACTTCTACAGCAATCATAGAGTTTTGTTATTTGTTATAGACTACTGCCCCTTTCCATATCGAAATAGAGGATGAAACCTTTCTGTTGGCTCTAAAGAAGGAGATGGTATTCATAAAGGAAGAGGGGAAACTGACATCTAGATTTAAGTGACATTGTGCTCCATATTATATATAGTTCTTTTCATTAGCTGTACTTATGCATTACATACATACAAATGATCCAGATCAACAGGTATGAAGGATTTTAAACTCATATGTAATGATTTGCCTTCAAAGAGGGGTTTACCCAAAATAGTGCTGAATTTGTTAATTTTGTGATAACTCTTGTTTATGGAACTCAAGATCTAGACTGAACAAATCAGTCTTAGATGCAGTAAACCCCTTGATTTTCCCAAGGAATTTTGTTGGTTTTCACATCTATACTTGAGCCATGCAAGATGAGCAGAGCTTGTGCCCAAAGCTCAAGTTTTTTTTAACGTAAAACCGGCCGAGATTGCAAGATTTGTATTAACTAAGAGAGAAGGAGGCTAACAAGGCCTAGGCCAAATAGTAAAGAAAAAACTGTACAATTTAGGCAAACTCCTCAAAATTGGTAATCGTGCCCAAAACTTAAGTGCTTAGGTGTATCATGCATGAATGGTAAACTCAATCTAAACTTATACTCCCTCCCTTCTCGTTTATTAGGCGCATCAGGATTTCTGTTTTCTTCGTTTTCGTAGGGCGCAGCACCTCGTAAACTTCCCCTGGCCTCGGTACTCCACCAGATTTTACTCACAAGACAATAATTCGACTCCACTAGCTGCGCAAGATTTGCTTGCATGCATAAAAAATCGGCTGGCTACCCAATAAAAAACTAGTTACTTGGGCTGCTGCATTGATACGAGTTTTGAAACTAGTCACGCTAACACGGAGTAAAGTTCGTCTTGGTTCTTGCACCGAAGGCTGAAACGCCTTATAAACGAGAAGGGAGGGAGTATAAGTGACTTTTATAAGTATGTGAACATAAGTGGCAGATTAAATGCAAAGGCATACCAGTTAAGCACCTGTTTGTCAAGAAACTCTCGAAACCATAAATGTCCAAGACACCAATCAAAATCTTTGAATCAGGATCTTGACCAATTGAACTATTGATTTTATTTACAAGCCTGAAAGGTCAAAGATGTGATTATTTTAAGTGTTACTATCCCTAATCCTGCTCAAAATGATGCTTTTTCAAACATACCAATCAAACAAACGTGAGTAAACTATCCTAGCCAATGCATCTCTACTCAGAGCCGCAGCTCGTGGGTCCAAATTTTTAGTAATACTCTCCCCACGTGTTGCCATAACACGCTTACACAAAGATTCCTCGAGGCCTTTTTCATCGCACCTGCAGAGTCCCAGAATATACGCATATAAGGAACGGAAGAGGAAAGGCAAATTCCCTACAAATGTACAAGTGCTACAGAAATACTGTACATGAAGAGCTCAGCTGCTGTCTTAAGATGGAATTGGGATTTCTCATCTTTGGGTACAGAAGAATCTGCTTCACTTCCTTCTGCAAATTCCACGTTGCCCAAATGTAGAATAGCGGCCACAACTCTAAATATTGCATCCTGCATGGCACAAATTCGCATGCAGAAGACTGTTCCTTTGCTAGTGATGTCCTAAACAGATAGGTTACAAAACCTTAGTTTACCTGTTCATCAGAACTGATACCCACAATACCCATCGCTCGTCGGGTTTCCATGTATTCTTTGGAGTCATCCATCCCATCAAGCGCAATACAATTAGACTGGTTTAGATAGTGAAATGACCTGGCATCTCCCAATTTATATTTCTTGCAATCCTGATAGGCATATTCAAAGCTACGTATAATGATATAGACAAATAGAGAAAAGGTGTGCCAGAGGTTACAGAATAAACTGATGATAAAAGCAATTTAGATTTTCTTAACATTATCTCTGCAGCTACCTACATGTGGATTTCCAGCAGAAAAAATGATATTTTATTGCAAAAAGTGAAAAACTAATATTTTAATATGGCATTTTCCCCCATAAATGTGTCATGCATTCTCTCTTAATTGAATTGGTTTGAGATTATTTTTACAGTTCCTTGTCACTTTTACAATGCAGAGTAGTATCAGCTACCAGATTGTTGCTGCAATGCTGTTTTAGAAGTCTAACTAGACAAACTTAGTAGTATAAAAAAATGGTAGTACAAGATTTCACAGAAGCAATTATAGTCTTATAGGTGACATGGTCTTACTTCTGGTGGTGCAGCACATAGCATGTAAAAGCAGTGGTAGTTTCTTTCTGGATCAGATATTTGACACACACGTGATCTTTCTAGAAGATAAGTTCTTATAGCAGCTCCTGATATCTTTCCGTTCTCATCAAACTGAATCTCAACAAATTTTCCAAAACGACTGTCAAAAAAATAATAGATAAAGTGTAAAAGCAAATCAGAAAGTTGCATATGTAGTTAGTTTCACAACCACTAAAAACGTGAAGGAGCAACGATCCAGCACATTAAGTCAATTACCTTGAATTATTGTTCCTGACAGTTTTTGCATTGCCAAATGCCTCGAGAACTGGGTTGGACTGTTAAACAAGTAGGCGAATTAGAAATATATGTAGATGATGCACAGCTGCTTTGTAATCCTAAGAAGATAACTCGTCTGAGGATTCTGTAATAAATATTCTTTTAAAAGGATGTGTGTGAGTTGACAGCCAATGAAAACGATTTCATTCCAACCCAGGCACGTCATCTTAACTTCTTTGTTCTTAGGTAGACCGTAGTACTTGTGCTAGCAGAAAAAAGACAGAACGCTAACATAGAAAGTGCCCGTAAAAAACACACCTCCAGGATCTGCTGTTGCACTGACCTTCCTTCAGCTTGAGCTTTACCACCCATAAAAGCAAGATATTGCATAAGCATTTTAGTGCTTTCGGTCTTGCCAGCTCCACTCTCTCCACTCACCAATATTGCTTGGCTTATACGATCATTGATCATAAGTCTGGATAAAGGAAATGTAGGGAACATCACAGGGGATTCATATGTGAGAATATGACGTGCCTAACAATCATGCACGAGGAAAACTCACCTATATGAACGGTCAGCGATAGCAAATGGATGGGGGCTCAGCTCACCAAATTCTGCTCCTTTGTAAATTCCCATCATATGGTTGTTGTATAGGTGAGGAAGTCTTTGAAATGGATTAACAGCTATCAAGATATTCCCGGTGTAAGTCTGGAAGAACAATTCAATCCATTAGAGAATCTGCAAGAGCATGAATGAGGTCGCAAAACTGCAAACTCCTACCAACTATGAACTCGAACAGAACTACAAAGAAGGCGTCAAGAATCACTGCTTCCCCAAATTCGTGTTTCAGTGCTGGAGGAGACCATGGTTTAAAGAAAAATGACTACGCCGTATGCTTGTTACAAATAAAAAGGTAGGAAATTAAGATCCGCATGTAGCATAGTATTTTATTAAGGGGTGAATTAGATAAGGCCTAACAGGTAAACCCCTGGAAAGGGAAAAATGAGCACAGCAGAGTGAAACAATGTAGGAAGCATGAAAAGGGCATCTGCTCTCCAAGAGGAAACAATAGTTGACGAAACCTAAACATGATACCATGCATCTGTTGTTCGAAATAAGCTTTAGGGATGATGATGTGTTGAAAGACACAACTTACGTATATTTCATTTAGTCCATATCTAGACTTTAGGTTCTGAAGCACTCCTGGTTCATGTAAATATGCTAGCCTTGTCATATCCTCCACACCACCGCGTGGAGACTCTGTATCCTTGGGGTAGGCACTTGAAACATTAGCAGTCACCTACAGGAGGGTCGTGTGTCATCAAAATGGTTATCTCAAGAGTTGTAGATTTGCATAATAAAAGAGTAAAAACAGCAGACGTTGTTTAATTGATGAGGAGAAAATTATCGCAAACAAGACAATTACCTTCCTTCCGGAGGTGCAGTTTATGACAAGTTCATCCCCATTGATCTCTTCCACTAAGCCATCCATCCAGGCCTCATCTGGGTCCTCGACCCAGACATGAGAGCCCACGACAAAGCGGGTTTTGGACGCCTGCAATAATGGAACAGACATTATTCAATTCGTTGCCCCATTACTCGATCTCGATGATGGGAATGTCCCAAAGAAGAGGCTGCGATCACATGAAGAACCGACGGCGGCGGGTGCAGGAGAATGAAGAGGAGAAGCGGCGAGCACTAATGCATTGTTGCGTTTGGCCATTTCAGCGAACATTTGAAGCTCGATCATGAGGCAATGCATTGGCAGGAAACAAAAATGGATTGATCTGATCTAGCTAGAGCGAAAGGAAAAGATCAGCAGTACCGTACCATTGCGACGGAAGAATCAGATGGACATCGGCGGCATCAAGGCCGCGATAGGATGCAGCGGCGGCAGCAGCACGCACCTACCGCAGGACGGACGGGGTGCCGGGGTGGGGAGACGGAGCGGGGGGGATCGATCGAGCTAGCATTTCCAAGGATCGTCGTCGCCAGCGCTGGTTGCGTTTGCTTGCATGCCCCTCTACTATTTTTAGCAGCGATGCTTAGCTGGAGAGGGTCGGAGGCACAAACTAGCTAGCTGCCAGACTATGAGAATGCCGTCGCATCTTGTCCCTACACACCAAGGGTGAAGGATGCCGACGAGGCGCGTACCTCCCCACACAGCCGGCCTTGCCTTCCCCATCATGGTGATCCCGGCGGCGGCCGGAGCGGCGCCCCGCCGCACTCGTCGCGCTCGACACGGGCTAGGGGAGGAAGAAAACCCAGTATTAGGTGGGCCGGGAGATCGGACGTAGTGTCGACGGCCCAACTTTCTTTGGCCCAACAGCCCTAGCGCCGCGTTTATTTTTTATATTTAATTTGTCATGATTTTCGAAAAATAAATGTCCGCGGGGTGCGGCGGCAGGAGCCTGCTTCCAACGCCAGGGCAGCGCGGCGCCAGGATCCTGCCGCCGAGCGGCACGGCGGCAGGTCTGTAACGGCGTGCCACACGACGGCAGGGTCTTTTTATTTTTTTAGCTTTTCATCCTACAACAAAAAAAAGTGAAATGTTATCGTCGCCAGGGGTATCGGACCCTCCATCCCCGAGCCGAACCAATAAACCACGCCGCAGCTTCCCCACCACCCGACTCACGCGAACCGCCAGGGCGCCACCACCTCCCCTCGCTCTCCGCCTTCGCCTCCACCGCGCCCCCCTCTCCTCACTACGCCGCGCCTCGCCGCTAGGAGGTCGACGGGGCCCTCCTACCCCGACCCGCCGCTCGCCCCCTCGCGGCTCCGCGCGACGAACAGGCTCCCCCACCTCGTGAACCGTGCCTCCGTTCCCTCACCGTCCAATCCCCTGCCCACCCACTCCAAATCCCCCCATCACCTACCTCCTCCACCCCGCCTCCCAGATCCGACTCCTCCTCCTTCCTCAGATCTCCCTCCCGCTTCCCTGCGCGCGAGATCCACCGACTCCGCGCGCCCCCCTTCACCGGAGGAGAGCGCTAGCGAGTTCGGGGGACGACCGGGCTGGACAGGAGCAGCAGCCATGGCGAAGAAGGGGGCCGCCGATGGCGACGGCGGCATGTCGGAGTCGGCGATCCGCAAGGTGCTCGTCTCGTACGACGGGGAAGGCATCTGATATTGATGATAATCTGTGGTTAACTTCACTCACATCATACAAGCCCATTGTTGAATGTTGTGGGGGCACGGAGCTGGCATCCTCATACATTCAAGGTAGTCTTTTGCAACCGCAAGTCTTTGGGGCTTTCAGTGGCGCGTCAATGTCCACTGGATTTGTCATACTTGATGAACAGGGGACTCCATTTGTAAGTATCATCCCTTAAAATTTCAAGTTTGTTTATTGTGTTTGAGGCATAATCATTTGAGTTGTCTCGTAGCGGCTGATGATGTACCTTGTGCTGGAGAAGTGGGTCCCTTCCCTCTGTATTTTGGTGCTACAAATTGGCTTCTCAATGCTGACCATGACAAGGTTTACTTTGATGGAATGCCCATTTACAAAGGAAGGGTATGGACTGGCATATCTCAGTTATCCATTTAGATTGCTAAACAAGCGGTTCATATCTGACTTTTTTGAACCAGCAACATCTCATCGTTGTTTGGCTGCCTACCATATTTTCTAACAAGCAACATATTTGGATTTTTTTCTGAACATACCATCAGGGTTGTACACTTGTAAAAATTATTTTGCTGAACCAAACTGAAGTATTGAATCAGTTATTCATGTTGGATAGTATTGAAGTTATAGGTGTAGAACAAAACTGGTGAATGATCTTATTTTGTAATGGTGTTGCAGCAACTCCGACGACATGGAGACACAATCCAGAGGACAGTAGGTGGGTACTATATTGTACAGGGAAGAGCAGATGACACCATGAACCTTGGAGGAATTAAGGCCGAACCTCCCCTTTTCAATGTTACTAACCCCTTGTTACCATCTTGCATTTTCATGAAACCAAATCAACATTGTTCTCATCCTGCGTCTGCAGACAAGTTCAGGAGAGATAGAAAGAGTATGCAACAGAGCCGATGAGGGACTGATAGAAATAGCTGCAGTTAGCGTCAAGCCTGCTGGTGGTGGACCGGAACATCTGGCTATCTTAGCAGTGAGCAAGTTCCAGAGAGCCATTCAGAAGAACCTCAATCCTCTTTTCAAGATAAGACTTTCCCTTTTATCTGTTGTCGAGGTCAAATGATCGGATGAACATGTACCCTAAGTGTGAGTAAGCATCGCTCTTTCTTTTAGTTATTCTTCTGGTTGAAAATTGAGCTTATTATTCAGTAACTTTCGCATTGATGATTGAGCAGTACCCAATTGCAGTAACATTGGGCTCTGACCTCTGATTCCATGGTGCCCTTGTCCCTCGGTCACCCTAGCCTTTGATTCCATGTATGTGATGCCTCTGCTTGTTCGTGCATTAATGTCGCTTGCCGAGCAAGCAGTTAGTGGTATTCATATATGCTTTTAGTTTTTCTTTGATATGTTCCCGTGTCTTTGTCCAAATTAGCATTTTCAGCCAAGATATGCTTTAAGTAGAATTAAGATTCAATTTCCAGTGTTGCAAAGAATCCGTTTCAGCTAAGGTGTGTTGTGAGAACATCCTTGATATCATCTGCTGAGATGATAATATTTTTTCATATGGATCTCTGAATTCTGAATCTATAAACCCGGCAGGAAAGATTAGCTTTTTCGAGTCGGTATGTGTCTTCCTTTTTTATTGCTATTTACGGATGTGTTGATTTTAGTACACTCTTAATGTTAAATCCCCCGAATAATTTATTAATTAGAAGGACCAAATTTGAAAGAATTTGGCTAGGATAGTAGGAGTTCACAGTAAACATTAAGGTCAATAGATGTGAGCTCAACCGTGTTTTTAGCAGGATTGTTTTTACTATACCCCCGAAGAAGTGTACGGGTCAAGTGCTTTGAAGAAGAAGTGTACAAGTGCCGAGCTACATTTAAGATATCCTGAGCTACATTTTATATGTTGTAATCAATGGTACTTTGTCTTGTGCAGGCAACATTGGTATGACACAGAGTGAACCTGCTGAAATTAGTGTCAGGTTACTTCTCTTCAGGTATGACAACTCATTTTAGTTTGATCTGAATATCTGATCTTTGTCACTTTATTAGTCTATGCTTCCAAGTATATGAATTTGGAGTCTCAGAGTTTTTTCTTGGCAATGTGGATAGAGGATGAGTACACCAGTGATTATTTTTAGCAAAGCATAGCACCTCTCGGTGTTAACAGTAGTAGTTAGAGTGACAAACAAACTCAGTATTGATTATTAGATTGGTAGCAGTAGTCCATTAGTTTTTAGTATAGTACTTTTGACAAGATGCAGTTTGTCATGATAATTAATGCCTACTTTTGTCGGAGTGTCCGAAACATATTGCGAGGTAAAAAAACATAAACATATTGTGTTTCCTTTGAACTCAGTGTAGCTGATTTGTATGATAGAAAATTTTGTTTTTTTCTTTGTGTCACCACACTTTTAAGAAGCATGTGTTCTATTAGCCGCACGCAATGTGTTGAGGGTACTGGAATTGATCATGATATGTTGTGTTAATAGATTCTTGCAAAGAAACACATGAGCCATCTAGGCAATCATACAACACAGGGATCATCTCCATCGGCAATGTTGTATGTGCAGATACAGTTCTTTTAGGATCAGTGGTTACATTTTCTTGAGGTGACATCAACATCACTTGGCAGCGGATATCGATGGTGTCATGTAGAAAATTGTTATGACTCATGGGTAGCAACATAACATGACTAGAAATATTTTTTCTTTACATGATTCGGTCATTTAGGTTGATGATTATACGAATTTTATCATACATATGGCACTTTAGTTTACTGGATGGCCTTCGTATGCCCAACATTTGTAAATGAAGTTGTCAATCTATATAGCATGAGTGCACGATCATGTTTGATGAATCTTAGTGATTGAACAAAAAGTTTAGTGCATCAAAATTGTTATGCTTATTGTAGACTCATCGTACAGTTTTTGCTTACTATGTTATTCGATTGTAAGCCCGTAGCAACGCACGGGCACTTAACTAGTCTTTAAAAAACTTTTAACCTTTTTAAAAACGACTAACTCATAAGTGTGAGCATAATCACAAGGTAATATCCTAACTAACGACGAAGGAATAGTTACAAGAGAATAGTTTATACATAGTTTATGCAAAATCATCGTACTACATCTAAATGCGTCGGCCCCTCTTCCCCCTAGCAGCTCTAGCGCCAGCCCAGGTGTGGTCCCGGTCGTACGTCGAGGGGTCAGGTGCCCTGACGACCCGCGATCCTGACTGGTCGGGAGACGGTGTTGCTATGGCCGCCTGCGACGAGCCTGCAATATCCGGTGTCGCTCTGCCGGCCGGTGTCGTTCCGCCGCCCGCCGGTGTCCCTCCGCCGCCCGTCGGTGATGCTCTACCGCCGACCGTGGTCGCTCCGCCGGCCGCGAACTGTGACGGCTTGAGTTAAAACCGGTGGTGGCTGTGTCAACTGTGACACGCCAAGCTCGTCGCCCTACAGCGGGGCGCCACCATGGTCGCGAGAATGGCGTCGTACCCAAACTCATCCCAGGCCAGCTGGTCCTGGGCGGCCGTGTCGAACGTACTAGGTTGCGTCTATAACATAGGCGGAGTGGATGACGAAGGAACGTCTGTCGTCGGAAACTGAAACGTCGGCGGTCTGGAAACTTCTAGCGTATAGATCGACGGCGACTCCTGTTGTCGAGGCCCGGCTGTCGGAATAGGCGGCAGACGCCCTGTACGATTAGAATACAGTATAATCACAAAGCCACAATAATTGTGTGCATTGTAAATAAGGTCTACTGAAAGTACCAGCGCCGGGTGGAACAAACGACCGCTGCACGTAGGCGTGCGGGCCCTGCGCCTGTGGGTGTTGTTGTACCCTCGAAGCCAAGAACCCACCGGCAAAGGTCGCAGGCGTCTGCTGCGAAGCCGCTGTCGAGGCGGAGCTCGAGGGCGACGCTGGGTGGCGCGGAAGGAGAGGAATATCTACGGCTCCGGCGTAGTTCACGACGGCGAAGTACCTCATGGCCGCAGCGAGGATCCTCTCGTACGTGCTCCGGTGCTCCTGAGGCCCCCAGGAGAAGCACTGCCCGATCGCCGCAGATGCGAGCCGCACGACCTCATCCAGCGCGTCGTGCTGCGCACAAAATCAGAAATACACGTTTTAATGAAAAGTCATATGAATGTAATATGTTTGCAGTATCGTAGTTTAACGCTGTGTCGGCGGTTTGGTCTCGGCGCACCGGGTAGGTCGCGTCCGGTAGGACCCTGTCGTGGTCCGGGACCGGTGGCGTTGGCGGGGTAGCAGGCACGTACATCACCGTGTCCGCGTCCTCGGTAGGTACCACTGAAGGTACGCTACCCAGGCGGCGGCGGCGTGAAGGCGGTGCTCGGTGACGACGTTCTGCTCGTGCACCGTGGACGCCTACTCTGCCACGTACGGCTGCAGCCTGTCGACGACGACATCGCTGCAGGCACGTCCTTACACGTCCACCTAGCATAGAACATGAAACATAAAAATATTGGCAACTGAATATTTGTAACGGAAAATACTTAGAACTGTCAAATGGTAGCTTACCAGTGCGCGGTAGGCAGCAGACGTGGCGCAGCAGGTACTGGCGCAGCCTGGAAGAGGCCGAACTACCTCATCACCCGGTGGACAGCGTACTCGTCCACGTAGACGTCGAAGACCTGTCGTCGTCGCGTCATCCGGTAGGCCTGGTCTCGGGAGCACAGGGACGAGAGCCCCTGTGGTGCGCGGGCAGACGGGCAGTGACCATGGCAGGAGCGTGCGACGTCCACCGGACCTGAGCATCGACCATCTAGTCGATGTGACCAACGAAGTCCTTGTAGACTTTTTCGGCTGCTCCCCAGCCCAAATGTGCTGCAAAGAACGAGAAAGTTAAGTGAATGGAACTACAAAAGTCATAACGCGAAGAATCGCGTAAAGGGAGGTCATTACCTTCCGGAGACACTACAGAGAACCCATGGTGGGGAGGTCCGCTGGGTCGGTGCCGTCGGCCGCCGGCTCATACTCCGAGAGGTCCGTCCTGGGCCGACCGATGTCAAACCGCTCGTGGATCCACATCTGGAGTAGGAGAGGGCACCTCACGAGGATCGCCTCCGTACTCGTCGGCCTCGTCACTGCCGAACACAGTCCCCTGTAGGTAGCTGCCAGAACAACGCTGACCCAGCTGATCTGGGGCATCTGCTCAAGGGGTGCGTCGGCGATCCTCTGAGCCCAGGGGATCATGCACCGCGACACGGAGTCTCCCGCTGACACGCGACAAAGTAGAGGTTGACGACCAGCGGAGGGCGCCTGGCATGGTGCTCCAACTGGCCCGTGTAGGCGATGACGCCCCCGAAAGAAGGCCGGGGAGCACGTCGGTGGGCACGCAAAGAAGGCTGGAAATCCTGTTGGCAAGGGAACTCTCGACGGCCGGCGCTGGCCGCTGCGAGGTGGGGGTAGGTGGAGGAGATAAGGTCAGACCTCAACATTTTTCGGAGCGGGCTGGAAAAAACCCGGTTATTTCGGGTTGAGAAAATCCTACTCACGCCCGTCCAGTAAATTTTGTGGGCAGGACGGGCTGAAAATGCTTAGGTGTGGATACGGTGGAGGTGTGGTGACCAAGGGATAAGCCGGTAAGGTGGAAATGAAAGATAAGAGAAAAGGAATAAAAAGAGAAAAGGAGAAAAATAAGAAGAAAAAAAGAAAAGGGAGATAAGAAAAGAGAAAAAAAAGTGAGGCGTATTATGAACATTTTACCCTCTTATCCACCTTCCACACTTAGGAGACATTGTTTTGCCAAACTTTTTTCTAAAACGGTTTCAGATTTCCCGGAGAATCTACTCCACGTGGGAATTCTTTTTACTTTGTGTCAGGTATAAAAACTGGGAGGGAGATGGGGAAAGTAAACATCGATTCTTCGCCTGGCTGCTTGTTCAACCGCAGATAAACTTTTGGCTAGGAATTGGCCTTGCAATCCGATGTGTCCTCCATGCGACCAGGAAAATGAAACGGCAGATCATCTTTGCTTGCGCTGTGTTTTTTGCGCAGGAAGTCTGGGTCTTGGTTGCAGAGTGGTCTGACGATTGCAGCGCATGTTCCTGGGCGTCAACAATTGTTGTTGCAATGGTGGAATTCTGGGTCGGCTGGGGCTCCAACTGCGTCCAAATGCAGGCAGGCAACAATCCGAATCCATACGGCTCGGAACATTTGGAAAGAGAGGAATAGGAGAATTTTTGAGTCCGCCACGTCTGCGCCTCGACGAGTGCTACAGCTAATCAAAGGATGAAATGGCCTTAAGGTCTAGCGCTTGTGTTTTGGAAGTGCATCCAGTAGTTCCCCGATGTTACACCTTTTTGGGAGCCTCGAGCTTTTTCTGTTATATGTAATACAAATTATGTAACACACCGCTTGCTTCCTCCTCTTAAATGACATAGCAATGCTCTGCTTTTACCTGAGACATCGGCCTTGATTTGCAAGAGTCGGGCTGGGCTTGGATGGGCTGGGATGGGCTGGGCGGTCCTTCTCTCTTTTGTTTCTCACGGAGAGTTCTAAAAAAAAAAGAGCAAGGAAGGAAGAAGGAGAGAGACTCGTCGTCTGCTTGCTGCAGGGCAGGCTGCTGCTACCCCCTCCCCCCCATCTCAAGCTGCAGGCTAAGCTTGCGATCGCCCTCCTCTTCTTCCGATTCGCCTCCTCCATGCGCGGATAGGATTTGGATTTGGATTTGGATTTGGAATTTGCGGATCGACGGACGAATCCACCCATGGCGCGGACCAACTGGGAGGCTGATAAGATGTGAGTATCCCCCTCCTTGCTTGTTCGATCTGCTGCTGCTGCTGCTGCTGCTGATGATGATGGCGACGACGACGACGACGACGACGACGATGCGATCCAATCCCATCCGCCGTCCACCGTCTGCAGGCTCGACGTCTACATCTACGACTACCTGGTCAAGCGCAACCTTCAGGCCACCGCCAAGGCCTTCATTGCCGAGGGCAAGGTCGCCACCGACCCCGTCGCCATCGACGCCCCCGGCGGCTTCCTCTTCGAGTGGTGGTCCATCTTCTGGGACATCTTCCACTCCTCCACCGCAAAACCCACCGCCGCCTCCTCCTCCGCCTCCGGGGCGCCGCCGCCTCCCCATCACGATGTACGTACCCACCGCCCGTGCCGCCACCACACCCTCCTCCTCATCAACTGATTAACTGCTACTGCCTGCCTCTGTTTGCTAGATCAACAAGTCGAGGGAGCACCAGCTGAGGCTCCAGCTACTGCAACAACACAACCCCGCCCAGCTCCAAGCCAGAGGACCTGACGTCTCCGCCGTCCTCGCTTCCAAAATGATGGAGGACCGCATCAGGAACCCCAACCCTGCTGACTCTGACGCATCACAGCATCTCCTAGACGCGAATAGGGCAGCGGCTCTTCGCAAGTCACCGCCTAACCAAACTGGGTAAACCGGCGCTCTCACCATCCTTTCCTTCCTACCCTACTACATATCATCATCAATTCATCATCATCATATGAATAAATAAATGTAACATGTACATGCTTCCTTTCAGGCCGCTCCCTATGCAGCAGCAGATGCACCCAAGGAACCAGCAACTTGTAACACACCCTTTTTACCTTACCTCTCTGCCATCGCAAGCATACTTGTAAATACCCCCTTTAATACTCTGTCCATCAATCTTCAAGGACATCAAGCCCGATGTTGCTATGCCACAGAGAACAGTGCCAGCGGACCATTCTTCGTTATATACATCAGGGATGATGCACCCAAAACCTCCATTACTCGCCGCTGGTTCGTAACTTGCCAAATCCTCCCGGCAGCAGTTGAATTACCGTTGCGTCTGTTTTTGATTCTGCTCAAGTAAACCGATTGTAAACACAACCCTCCCTGTTCCTAACATGTCAAAAAAAAGGGGGCTGCGAGAGGCACTAGTATCTCGTGGTTAGGATTCTGATGAGAGCAACCTAGTGCAACTTAACCCGTGGCATAAATCAAGTGTAGGTTCAATTGAAGTAGGAAGTACGGCAGCAGGGATAGATGGATAAATCAGAAGCCCCCTAGGCCTATAACATTAACGATTTGGTGCCTCTGTCTGAGTTGGCAGTTATAATACTGTTGACCTGCTTAATACTAATTTTCTTGCAACTCATTATACTCCAATTAGGACTAAATCAAGCTGGAGGAAGCGTGCCGCTCAAAGGCTGGCCTCTAACGGTGAGTTCATATTTCTGCCTATGTTTGCATATCCTTCTGCGTTTGGATGCTTACATATGTTTGTTGTTTGCTAAAGGTCACAGGTACTATCGACCAACTTCGGTCCAATTTAGGTGCGCAGAAGCAGTTGGTGCCATCTTCAAACCAGTTCCAACTTTTGTCACCACAACAACAGTTGATTGCTCAGGCACAAACACCGAATGACCTTACTAGAATGAGTTCTCCTGCACCAGCTGCTTCACCGAATGTTCGATCAGATGATCCAGATTATTTGATTAAGGTCAGTGTGCAAACAGTTTAGTTCAACTTGGTAAACCGAGTCCAAACTAAATATGCGCTGTTTGGCTTTGTTGTCAAATAATATATTCTTCTGTTGATTTTGTTCTCCGCTTCTCCCTGAGAAATTCACCCCTTTCACTGCCTTCTTTTCCCATGCTGCCATTGACTGTACATATTTGCAATGTTTTAGTTGAAGATGGTCCAGATGCAGCAGCCCTCAGGCTACCGGCCAATGGAATTGCAACAGCCGCAACAACAGGTGGCGAAGAACCTCAAGTTTCTTTGTAGTCTCTTGTGGCAAATTCTGAACGACTTTACCTATTTTCTTGTCATCCAGAACACTAGAAAGCGGAAGCCAACTTCTTCTGGAGCAGCTAATAGTACCGGCACAGGAAATACTGTTGGGCCTTCTCCTCCATCAACTCCATCCACTCATACTCCAGGTGGTGGGGTACCAGTGACTAGCAATTCTAATATTTTACAGAAGAGTTCGATGATTTGCGGAGCGGATGGAACCAGTGGACTTGCCTCGTCCTCAAATCAGATGGTAGGATTCTGTCAATGTTCTTGTGTCGATGCTTCCAGTCTCTACAACACTGTTTCTGATTAAGTGAGTTCTGTTACTGACAGGATAATTTGGATAGTTTTGTTGATTTTGATGAAAATGTTGATTCATTCTTGTCGAATGATGATGGAGATGGAAGAGACATGTTTGCAGCATTGAGAAAAGGGTCTTCAGAGCACAATTCAGAGTCCTTAAAGGGTAAATATTTTGACCTTGTAGCACTAATGTGCTCCGAAAAGAAAAATATGTAGTTCAGACGCTGTACCTCAGGGTAATTTAACATTTTGCTATTACGAGGGGGGTGGGGTGGGGGTGGGTAGCATACAATTTGCTATTCTGGACTACCATCAGTGAGTCAGATAACCCTACATGTCAGCGAGAGGGCAATTGCACCTGCATCATAATGGCATAACATTGAACGCTCTCTCTCTCTTTCTCTTTGTGTGTAGGTCTCTCCTTGAGTGAGGTAGGTAACAACCGCACAAGCAACAACAAGGTTGTTTGCTGTCACTTCTCTACAGATGGGAAGTTACTAGCTAGTGCTGGCCATGAGAAGAAGGTAAAATGTTCTAACTTTGGATATACCTGATCGTTTCTCTCGCAGCAAGTTGCCGGTTAGTTTCAGGTGATTTAAACGTTATCTTTGTAATGCAAACTTTATTTTTAAATTACAATGATACATTTCAATTTAGCATTTAGTTTCATCAAAGTTGTCACTACTGACTATATTCACAATTATGTTTGCACGTCCCAGTAAGAAAATTATTTACATGCCATATCTTCTGTACACATTTTCCGTCAGTTTGTTTTTGAAGCCGAGCATTTTTTTTCTGCCTTAATTTGAGGAAGGCTGCCCTTTTCTTTTGAGTCTCAGTTCGAGCAGTATTTCTCTAATTTATGAAATTATTTTTCTCAACTCTTTATGTATTAATATGTATGATGTTTTATTGATATTATAGGTCTTCCTCTGGAATATGGATAATTTTAAGATGGATACCAAAATAGAGGACCACACAAACTTTATCACAGACATAAGGTTCAAAACTAATTCCACTCAGTTGGCTACATCATCTTCTGATGGAACTGTTCGACTTTGGAATGCTGCTGATGTGAGTAATTCTTACTGTCATATATCTGCAAGATGGTTTACAAAATTTTATGTTATTGTTAGGTGGATGCCTATTTGAAACCAAGAAATAAACCAAATATGTCAAGATAAACCGTACTGGGAAATAAATGTTAGCATTTTTGGATGGTGTCACGTAGTGCAACACCTTTTTGCCAAACTTTGCCTAAGGTGTTGCTAACAATTTGTCTGTGAGGTTTGGCTAAGATACGAATCCATGACAAGTGGGCTGTAGAGTTGAGAAAGTATGGCATGCAACAATTGTAGCAGAGAACCTAACACTTGCCTAAGAAACTGTGGCGTGACGAGTAGTGGACTCCATCCAAACACACTATTGATGAGATTGAATCTGGCAGCTTAGATTATTCTAGTTACTTCATATCTTCAAATTCCCCTCGCCCTGTGTCTCTGGAGCCTCTTTCTAGGCCCCCCTTTAGCAGGGTTTTGGATGTGGCTTCTCCACCAGCAGAAGTTGAAGCCTTGCCAAACAGCAGCCTGGAGAATGGCTTCGGCCATGAAGTCCGACAAAACCCAGTGTCTGGAGTCATCTGAGGCAGGGGAGCCAAAAAAATTGACTTCCTATGGCTTCTCCTTGTTAGATGCCATCCATGCCTCTGAGAGGGGTCCACGGGCGAAGCAGGTGGCTGGCGAGGAGGGCAGGAAGGAGGAGGTGGAGGTTGAAGGTGACGACGGCGCTAGATGCAGCTCGAGGTGGGTGGCGGCGGGTGTTGGGGCATACGGGTAGCACCCTGCCACGACCCCCAATGGCGCATGAGCGGCGGCTGTCGGGCCCCACTGCGATGCCAAGCCGGGGAGGTGGCGGCACAGGTGCCGACGATTGAGAGGCGGGGAGGTGGGGGAGTCTGGGGCGTTGGTGACGAAGGGAGGTGGCTGGCGAATGTCCGGCAGCGTAGGAGAGGTGGAAGGGTGGCATGTTGGAGAGGTGTGGTGGAGGGGCTGTGCAGGAGAGGTGGATGGGCGGCGCGGTGGAGAGGCCTCTGGATAATGAAGAAAGAGGTTAAGGAAAAAGAAAAAAAGAACAGGGGAAATCAAGAGAGGAGAAAAGGAAAAAGAATATAGAAAATGAAACAGAAAATTTAAAAGATAAGGGCGTTATAGACATTTCATCATTGTATCCATGTTACACAGCCATGAGAAGCGGTTGACCGAACGTTTTTCCGTCCAGACGAGCCAAAGTCAAAAAGAGCTGCTTCACCAAAGAAGCCGTAGACGCAACATAGCTGCTGGCCACACTGTTTGAATTCTCTTTTATGCGGCGATAGAAAGACCTTGATATTATTTTTAGTTCTTTTTGATTTGTGTTTGCTTCACAACATTGTTGTCTCAACCGTCATAATTAATACTGTAGTGAACTAGTGATATCCTAAGTTTATTACTATTCCCCTTTTGTAGGAAAGCAGCACTTTACAGACTTTTCATGGGCATACCTCTCATGTAACATCTTTAGATTTTCACCCAAGATTGACAGAGGTTCTTTGCTCTTGTGATGACAATGGAGAAATTCGCTTCTGGACAGTTGGTCAAACTACATCGACCCATGTTTTTAGGGTTGGTCCTTGATGCATGCCTCTCATATTCATAAACCTTTCACCCTTGCTGGAGTTCAATAATAGGGATGTACTCTTTTTTTTTTGCCTGACAATGTGGTACAGGCGAAGCAGGGTGGTACCGGAAGAGTCAGGTTTCAACCGCGAAGTGGGCAGCTCCTAGCTGTGGCAGGTGGAAGCATGGTGAACATTTTTGATGTTGAAAAGCAGGCCAACTTACCCTCTCCAGCAAAGGTAATCAATATGTATGAGATGGTTAACGTTATGCAGAATTTGCAATGCGAAAGTAGTTGAGTGTCCCCTTTTCTATAATCTGATATAGGGTCACAACAGCGAGGTAAACTGTGTGTGCTGGGATGAAAGTGGTGAGTATCTGGCCTCTGTAAGTCAAGACACGGTGAAAGTGTGGTCAGTATCGTCGGGAGCGTGCATCCACGAGCTAAGATCTCATGGGAACCAATACCAGTCGTGCGTGTTCCACCCGAGACACCCGAAAGTGTTGATTGTTGGTGGTTATCAGGTAAACCAAGTGCCGCGACTGTAACGGCATGCGGTGAGAGAGACGATGGGCGCGCTGATTGTTTGATCTGCATGCAGACGCTGGAGCTGTGGAGCTTATCGGACAGCCAGAGGAACCCGATCCAGGCGCACGAGGGGCTGGTAGCTGCTCTGGCGCACTCCCCGTTCACGGGGATGATCGCCTCTGCCAGTCACGACAGATACGTGAAGCTGTGGAAGTGATGGGTGCATTATGGTTATACACTCACAATCACAAGTGGTCTATCTACATCTAGTCTAGTCCTCCTAATTAAAAAAACTGTACTACTTGTGTTGGGCAGGGCTTAAAGTGGCTTAGTGCTGACTTGTACTTAATAGCTTGGCGACTTGATTACTATTAATCATGCGCTCGAGAGTTTGGAGGGCTAGCTGTACATGAATGATTGATTGGATTATATTGGGCTGATAGGCGGCTTTACTCTAGCTTGTTGGTAACCTGCTCATGTATCTGTACCATGTGGCAGAGGGGGGCAATGAATAGAATACAGAGGATTTCATTCATCTCTTCTTCTCAGGACACGATACAATAGTAATTGATAGCCATCAGTTTGCTGCTGGTGATGGCTTGAGGCCCTTCCTGAGCAGCAACACGCCGCCGCCCTGCAGCTGTGGTGAAGGTGCAGGAGCTGGAGCTGGAGCTGCTGGGTGCTTTGGCGGTGCCGCCTCCGCCGCGGCCGCCGTCGTACTCATGGTTGAAATCCCTGATCATCATACATACATACATATAGAAAAAGAAATGCAAGTTCATCTCCACCTGGCCCTGCCCCCTAACATACATACGATACGATACGAGACGAGTACCGACCTGATTGTCCGAAGCATGCGCTGGCGCAGGAGAGCTGGCAGACGACGGCCCATCCCATGCAGGCGTCGTTGCACTGGCTGCGGCAGTCGTCGCCCAGCGCCGCCCGCGGGGACGACGCCAGCAGCAGCAGCACCAGCACCGCCGCCGCCGGTGATGTATTATTGGCCGCCGCTGCCGCCATTATTCTCTTCTCTTCTCTTCTTCTCTCCGCACGGCCTTGCAGGTACGCACGCGCAGAGAGAGATAGAGACGATGACGACGGCGGCGACGTTGACAAGATCGTCGGAGTTGGAGGACGCCCTGTGCCATCCATCTCTCCTGCCTGCTTTATATATGCTGCAGGCTCGATGCATGCAGCCACAAACTAAAACAGACGGTGGAGCTGCACCCTCGGTGTGGGTGTGTGTCTCTGCTTTTCTGGAAGACCGCGCAAAACTGCTGGCCCCCAGTACTAGCTACTAGCTTGTTATCATCAAATTGCATTGTAGACCATTTTGGTTGCTGGATATATTTAACGTGCGTTGTATTTTCATGCATATATTGGAGGGGAGACAGCAGAGATCGTCGAGAATATAATGATAATGATGATGATGACCGGATTATATATATAGTAGTGTAAACAACAAACATGCACCCTGTTCGTTTGGCTGGTGGTTGATGGCTGGCGCTGATTTGTTCCGAGAGGAAAACACCGCTGCCCGGTTGCTGGTGGCTGGTTTGTTCCGAGAGGAAAGTTCTGCTGGCTGGTGGCCGATAAGCCAAGCGAACCGGGTGATGAGGTTGGGACGATCGATCGATGCAGCTGGTCAGTCAATCAATCAATCACAAGAGATGCGCTCTCTCGCATACAATACATAGAATATATAGAATGCACATATATCATATATGCATGCCACCTCCAACACAGACTAAGTACCTACCAACAACCTGATCCCGGCTCGATATGATGCTTAAGTCCCACCACAACCACCTCACCATCTATTCCATCTGGTAATTAATATCACTACTTGATATGCATGTAAAATGTAAGATTGTTTGTTCTCTGCTTTATTTCTAGTATATAAGTAGGGTACAAAACAAAACAAAACAACCAGGAATAATGTTCCCTGTATACACAAATATAAAAAGACCCGACCTACTAATCAAGATGGCCACAGATGGACTGTGATGTGATGTTGGCAGCGCAACAAACGCAACACCACCACACCACCAGTTACATGCCTGCACACCCACCCGCTGCAATGCAAGTCTATATGTGACTGGTGGTAGTTTTGTGTGTATTTGCTCTCGATTTTTTTTTGGAAAACAATATAAAGGTAGAAATGAAGTTACAAGCACAGCTTTCACTTTCCAAATGAAATCGAGACGTCATGATCCCTTAGAAACTCGTCTAATCTGCTGCCGGCCGCCACCAACTAAGCAGAAAAGGCTGACGTATCCTCTCCGATTCGTGTTTCATTTGATTTGAGGGGAAGTTTTTTTTTTTAAAAAAAAACCAAACAATATCAGATCTAGTTCAACAATATAATCTATCCATCAGCATTGTGTGGCCCCCGTGACATGAACGTTTTGATTTTCTTAAAATCATCAGCGTTTCATTTCGTGTGGCATAATTATAAATAAATAAATAAATAAGAAGAAGAAGCAGCATCAGCATCAGCGGGAGAGCACTCTCCACCCTGTCCGTCTGGTTGTATGTCTGCAGTCTGCACTGCACTCAACAACCACCCACACTCTCTACCTCCCCATATTATGGCCATATTGCACTATTATTTTCCCGATTCCTATTTATCTCTTCTTTGATTCTCAGCATTTCGGTTCCCCCTTGCGTTTCTGTCGAAATTCTCAGCATTTCTGTCGAAATTCTCAGCATTTTCCTCCTCCGAAATCACCAGCCTTCCCTGCACCTCTGGCATCCGCCGTTCCTGCAAGATCTGTCTGATACCCAAAGGGGGGAATCCGCTACAACTGTTCTGCAATGAGGCCGGAGACGCGGCTTGAATCGGCGGTGTTCCAGCTCACCCCGACCCGCACCAGGTGAGCTACCGGATCTGCTCAAGAAACTCGCAGCGATATTTCCCGGTTTCACCTCACCAACTGCTCAATACCGTGCCGCTCCTCGGTTGTGTGGTGTGTTGCCAAAAAAATGGAGCGACCTCTGGATGCTCGGGCATATTGGCGAAGCCGCCATCTTTGTTCCACCTGGGAAGCCGCCGATGCTTATTTCTCCGTCCGTGCAATGGCAAAAGCTTTCGCCTTTGCCTCATATGCAGCCTTCACTCACTATCTCAGTGCTGTGTGCGGCGCGCACAACTCTGCGGTGCAGGTGCTATATATCTGATGTGCTCGTGCTCTAAATTGTTTTCTGATCGGATACTAGGGACACAATTTGTATATGAAAAGCTGCTTGTTTTTTATTTGAAATGTGCTGCTTGTTTGTTTGTTTCAGCTTGCGATTGTAAAAGCTACATTTCACAATCCCAAGCCGAAACAGACAGTATGTAATGGCCAATGATTCTGCTATTGTGGCGCAGGAGCAAGCACATCATAATAGTTTATTTCTCTTCCCCCCTTCTTTTGTAGGTGTGACTTAGTTGTGGTGGCGAATGGACGGAAGGAGAAGATAGCCTCTGGTTTGCTGAACCCTTTCGTCGCACATCTTAAGGTTGCACAAGAGCAGATTGCCAAGGGAGGCTATTCAATCACACTTGAGCCGGATCCAGAGGTTGATGTGCCATGGTTTACCAGGGGCACAGTGGAAAGGTTGGTGCTCGGCTTCTCTTTAATCTTGCCACCCAATTGCATTTCAGAGCGTCAGGGGCGGCGATTTTGCATCTTTTCTTTTTTGTTTAGATTATTGGGGTGGTGATTTGCATGGTTGGCCTTGGCAGGTTTGTTCGTTTTGTGAGTACACCGGAGGTCCTAGAGCGGGTCACAACAATAGAGTCTGAGATATTGCAGATTGAGGATGCCATTGCTGTCCAGGGCAATGACAGCCTTGGTTTGAGATCTGTAAGTAGACATCTGTGATGGATAACTTGTGATTAACATAGCAATATCAGAAAAGATGAGATGCTCTTATTTGCACTTTGTTAGGTGGAAGGCCATAATGGGAAATTGGTGGA
Organism: Cenchrus americanus; assembly: GCA_947561735.1. Classification (NCBI taxonomy): domain Eukaryota; kingdom Viridiplantae; phylum Streptophyta; class Magnoliopsida; order Poales; family Poaceae; genus Cenchrus; species Cenchrus americanus. The sequence continues at coordinate 117,377 of OX387240.1, read as the reverse complement.
TTGCATGGAAGGTCAAACACCAATGCGTATTTCTTGTTTCTTTCATCACAATCCATAGAAAAAACAGCATATCTTGAAGCTCTTTGTTTTATCACCTCAGTACTCAGCAATGCTTAATTATTACTGACAAAAAAATAGTTTCATGTTCCCTCGAACAACAAAACTTGGCAAATTGCAATACAGGATGTACTTTTTAGGATTTTTTTATTAGGGTTTTCTGCGAATTGAGATGTAGCATCAGGCACATATGCTGAATTTGGTACAGATAGATAGCTTTCATTTTCAATACACTGGGCTTCACAAGGAAAATGCTAACATATATATTCGTTTATGCATGAGTAATCTTCACTAGAGCTTATCATCTGTGAAATTAATTGTTTTAGTTTTACCTAGCTCACTGGAAGCCTGACATTTAGAGATGGGGCTAATCACTGTGTCGTGCATTTTTAAGAAGAGATTGTTTTCTTCTGCTTTAAATATTAGTTACATGTTTCATGAAGGATGGATATGAGCTGCAACTTGATTTGGAGATGGCTCTTGCATTTTTCTCCCCCGCCTTGTTGCTGAATGTCCTTGACCCATCTGCTTACAGGTAGTAAGACAATTTTCGATCCTGATGCAGATATGGCACTTGTTCCATATAAGGTAAAGTTGTAAGGATAAAACCCGCCTTTTCTTTCTGCAAAAGAGTCTGTGTATAAATGTGTTTTCTGATTCTGAGATTCCATATTGTTGGCAGGCTGGCACACAGCCAACTCTACCAGTGCAGAATAACACTGCTACTCAGGAGGAGAATTCAAAGTACTTATGTGTAAAACAGCCCTTTTTATTTTCTGTAATGTGGCACTTTAAGTTTTTTCATGTACGGCAACAAAACCTTTTTTTAAACGGAATAATCATATGGATAACACATAATGTTTTAACTAGAACTAATCTTCATTTGTGGAGTAACATATGCTCCATTCAATGAAGAAATGTATATACTTCTGGCATCATTTGATTCTTTTACTATGCTTATTTCTTTCTTAGATATGGGGACACCAGTGTATACCGCCGGGATCTGTTTATTTTTTGGATGAGTTGTTTGTGTTCCTGGAGCGTTCATCTTTTTTCTTTTGCATGCTGAATTAACCGCGTTACAGGATGCTGTTAATACAATCATCTTATTACACACTTTGTATTTTGTAGAGCTCAATTGCTCAGGGTGTTGGAGACTCGTAAAACAGTCTTGCGTAAAGAGCAGGCCATGGCCTTTGCACGTGCTGTAGCAGCAGGGTTTGATATTGACAACTTGGTGTATTTGATCACATTTGCAGAGCGTTTTGGTGCTTCTCGCTTGATGTAAGTGTAGCCTTCTTATGTTTGATAAATAATTTGCCTGATAGGTTGGATATCTCATTTTGAGTATTCTGTACATCTGTCTCATGACGATAAGACTGCTAATTTATCTGCACCTGACTCTGTATGCTGTTTTCTTGGATTCTACCCTGGTGACAGTATAATGTAGGAGCCAGGAGGCTATTTTCCAAATATTAAAAATTGTTGAGATAATCCAAATATTTGAAGTTGTAATATGCAATTAGCTTGAACTATATGACTTTATCAGTATATTACATATCATTATCAAACCATCCTGTGGATGGTTTCTCCATAGGCTGAGTAAAGTGCACTGCGGTCCCTAAACTTGTTATGGGGCATTACCTAGGGTCCTGAACTACTAATTTGAGTTCCATGTACCTAATTTTTTTAAGTGTTTGTGTTTTGCCTGAGGTTCAAATCTTCTTAGTTGATACCTGACCGTTTGCATGGTATGCTGACTATGTGCCATCTTGGACACTATGATGCTGCACCCACAAGTCAGCGGGTGCGGGTCATCTCTCTCTCATCTCTCTGCCGTCATCAGAATCTTTGTTTGTTTATTGACTGTCATGTGGATGTGGGGGCTAGTGGTGATATGAATGATGGGTTGGCAAAATTAGGGTGAGATGGATGGCATGGAGAGATGGCAAATAGGTGGATCAACACTAATTAATGATTTAGGGAGGTTTGGACCTCTGGTGTACCACTTAGCAAGTTCAGGGACATGAAACTACAGATTAATAGAATGGGTACCTAGGTAACACTCACGCTCATACAAGCGCATAAACTTACTGCTATATGACCTCCTTGACTAAGTTACAAACACTTGCCTGAAAGAAAATTTTCACCGCGTTAACATTAAATCCTTTGATGCTAACCACTTTGGTGGCTTTCAATAAATAGGAAGGCATGTACAGATTTCATTGGGTTGTGGAAGCAAAAGCATGAAACCGGACAATGGATTGAAGTTGAACCTGAAGCAATGTCTGCACGCTCTGAATTTGCTCCCTTTAATCCTTCTGGCATTATGTTTATGGGGGACAACATGAAGCAAACTATGGAAGCAATTTCTGTTTCCAATGGAGATGCAAATGGCGAAGATGCTTCTAAAGCCGGTATATTTTGATACCTTAACACCCCCAAAGCTAATAAACTCATGCTATGCTAAAAAAAGCTAATAAACTCATGCTGTTTGGTGCAATGACTTACATTCTAAAAAGCTCATAATAACTTATTTTTCCATGACTTTAGATAATTACTATCCAGGAACATTTTTTTTATGGATGCTTGATTTCTTATTCATTCATTAGTCACACAACTGTTGATTCAACTCCTTGAAGTTATTTGTCCCATGCTTGATTTTAGAGTTGTTTCCCCATTAATATGACTGATTAAAAATGCCCTTGGATCTCAGCAATAACTTGTGTTGCTTTACAGATCATAGGACATCTCAGCACTCCGGAGCTCCCCATGAGTTCTTCCATGGTCCATATCAGCCAGCATATCCACCGTGGGCAATGCATCCGCCTTACTCCCCTTACTATCCTGGAATGAACCCATATTACCCTCCCCCTTACCCCTCAATGGACGATACTAGGCACTACCACTCAGAAAGGAGAGTATCAAAGAAACACTCCTCAGATAGCAAGGACTCAGAAACTTCAGATGATGGAAGTGACCAGAGCGGTTCAGAGAGGGAGACTTCTTATGGTCACAGGTCCCATAAAAAGGGTAGAAGGACGGGCAAGAAGAAGCCCAGTGTGGTTGTCATACGAAACATAAATGTAACATCAAAAAGGCATGGATCATCAGAGAGTGAATCACAAACAGGTTCAGATGTAGCATCTGAGGACAGCGATGATCTGAACACCAATTCTAGAAAGAAAAAGAATAAGAGCTCAATTTCAAAGAAGAAAGATGCTAAAAAGATCATTTTTGAGTCTGCAGATGAATATAATAGGGATGAAATGTCGTATGGGCAAGATGGAGACCCAGGGAACTGGAATGTCTTCCAGAGTTTCCTGCTGAGAGCTGATGAGAGGACGAGAGATAATGATACTGACCTATTTGCCAGTGAAAAGGAACCACCCCCAGCAAGGAGGAAGGAGAGCACAGTTCTTGATGATTCTAATCTCTTGGCAGAGCGAGATTCTGCTGGTGCCAATGAACGTTGTACAGTAGGTTTCAGTATAGAAAATGGGAGTATTAGGCCACAGCAGATGATGTCTGGTGATGAACTTATGATGTCGGGGGAAGCTAGTGGTGTCGCTAGTGATTGCATAAAGGAGATTGAAGCTGGAGATGGGAGATACAGGAGAGGAGCAAGTGATGACTTCATGATTTATGGACAGGAAAAGTCAATGGACAGAGGGAGTTCTTTGGACCCTATTGCAGAAGCACAGTACAAGAACCCCACCCTGGTGGAAAAAAATGCGAACAGCATGGCAGATGAGTCCTTTATGATACCTCTTAGGTTCACCTCAGAGGATAATCTTGGACCAGAAAGCCGTACTGCAATTGACATAGATGTTGAGCTTCCCTCAAATGTTCAGAAGATATCAGATGCTAAAGCTGGTGGTCAACTTTTCTATGAGCCAGCTGAGTTGATGCCAGAGCGTGGATGTGAAGACATTTCATTTGGATATGATCCAGCAATGGATTTTAACAGTCAGGTGCAGAGCCAACCTACCGCCATGGTTGTAGATACACCTGTGGAAGAGGCAGCATTCTGCAATGCAGATGAAGTAAAGAAGCCAGAGAAAGATAAGCGGTTAAGAAGTTCACAGGAGAGTTTGGATAAAAGAAGGAAAGATGCTTCAGTGAGGCGACTATCATCATCAAAAGGCCCAATGACTGATGCACAGAAACGTGCACAAAACTTGCGAGCATATAAAGCGGATCTTCAAAAGGCAAAGAAGGAACAGGTATTGGTGCATTGATGTTTTATACATATTGATCCTTTTCTGCGAATTCTATTGTACATGCTTCTGCATGACAATATCTGATTCTCCTTGCCCCTCAGCATTTGTTCTTTTGACATAATTAGTGTTTTACACAGTTTAAATTTTCACACATGATGTTCTCTTATCAGCTTGTCAAGAATCCTGTAGTTTTGATGCGAAATATGAATGTGAGATTTATTTTTAAAACAACCAGAATGTGTAAATACTGCCTCCGTCCTCCGGTCTGACCTATCGTGATGCACTACTTTAGTTCCCAACCTTTCGGTGGCGTTGTGGTTCAAGGCCTGGTTTCATTCAATGCTGCTGTGATATTCAGCGTGTGTTCATTCAGCAAGCAGGCCAAGTAATTCCTGGTTGCTTGTGTCTTTGGTGGGAGTGGTTCATCTTCCTCACCTTGCTCACCTGCCATTGTTAGCAGAAAACAACAACAAAAAAATGCAACAAGATTTCGTGTGCCTACCAACTACTAGGGTGTAGAAAGTGGAAAATTTCGAAGGCACTCACACTCAGGTTCTTACCAAAACCAGCATGAGGTGAGACTGGTAGCTGGGTCAGCCCCCAACGATCTTAACGGTTGATTTCAGTGTAAGTGAAGGAAGTATGTTACTTGAATGGCTAGTAGAGAGTGGATCTAGGGGCGAATTATTTATGTAGCAAGGATTAGGCAAAACCGCAAAAATCAAATCAGTAGGTGCTAAATTGAAAATCTACTCAAAGTCAATATTGCTGGCCCTAGAGTAAACTAAGAACTAGCTAACAAACTTAGAAGCCAAAAGATGGGAAAATGGAAATGTTGAAACCTGGTTACAAAGCTATTGTCACTTATGTTTTTTTATTAAAAAATCTTTCTCCTTTTTTTTTCCAGAAGTGCTGCTCAATCACAGGCTATAAGCTAACTCCGTTTTGGCAAGGAAATCAAAAGTAGAACAGCAAAACAAGTGCACACTTGCTGTTATTCAGATGGTCTAGCACTAGAACAAACTACACATAATATGACTCATTTCTTTCTTTTTTAACTCTAGTGCTGTATATTCTGCAGCCTGGTTGCAGGTGGACACTAGAGCTAAAATACAGCAGCAGGGTTAAAATTTGATTTCTTTGAACTATTCCTTGCACACTAAGGTTGCCAAAGGAAAATTTGCTTTCTCTTCTTTGTTTTTCAAGATAGATCTCAACAAAGCTTGAAGCAATAACTATGACCAGCAACCATATCATGATGCAAACCAGAGATTCAAGAAAACATAAACCTAAAAGAGATGGCAAGCTAGGCTCAAATTGGTTTGGATAGAGTATGGCAAAGTCTCTGTTTTTTTTTTTGATACTAGGTAAAAGAACCACACACTAATAAACACTCACTCTCAGCGATCAACCTTTGCTCTGAATACTAAATGATGTACCACTTTAGTGTCCCAACCTTTCTGTGAGATGGATGCCTTCCAGTTGTGGGTGTGAGTCTCACGATCCAGGCTACATACCAAAAGGTTCCAGCAGCCTAGCAACCGCTGAACCAACCCTTGAGATGTTATCAGCCGTCAAAAAGCCAAACTAACCTGACCACTAGGTTCTGTTTCTGCAAGAAATGGAAGAAAACCAGCAAGAACAAGGTGCAGGCAATCTGAAATTGCAAGTATGTAGTGAAAGATTAAGATAGGGCTTTGAGTAGAGTTGATCTGTTGGTTTAACCGACACAAGGGACAATAAAAGCAGTAGTTTCCAAAGGAACTGAAATGAAGCAAAACCCAACTCTTACATATGGAGGTACCCCTCCTTTTTAGACAAAAGGGATGTTGCTACAGTGCATGCTACTACATCTACATGTACTGGTCAGGTCTGGTTTGCCTTTCTCAGTTAGTCTTGGTGTTGTGTGACCTGCTCTCATACCTGGCCCCCATATGAGAGATAGGAGTTGCAGGGGACCTCCTTTTTCTCTCTTAATCAATGAAGCACAGTTCTCCTGCGTTTTCTAAAAAAAACATCTACATGTACTGGCAATAGCCAAGTCTATCATCACTACCGTTAAAATGGAGTCTGTTCCATGAATCTGGACGGCTAACTAAAAATAATTTAGCCTACTATACTGTAGCTGGCTGCAAGAGGTGACTGCCCGTGGACAGCCACAAAGAGAGTACAAAATATCAGCTCAAATATCTTAGTCTTTAACATTTTTGGTTCCTGATTAGGAGCACATTGCGATATCTTCTTGTGTAAAATTTGTGAATTGCTGGCCTAGCTTCAGGTTGTGGAATGGATGGTACTATACTACTATGGCTATAGGTGATGTTGATGTGGTTGTATCTGTAGAAGTCCTCATCATATTGGAACACCGACCAAGTTAATTTATGTAACAGGCTATCCACCGTCTCTTCATGTAATTGCTCCACAAAATAGTGTTTGCTACCCAGGAAGACAATTATAGCTGCACTACCTAACAAATGCACTTTAAGTTGCCATAGAACAATGGTGTACAAAATTACATGTATTCAGTTACATAGACACTAAACAATTGTCACCTATCATTTATCAATTATTCAGGAAAAATGTCTGTTTAATCGGGATAAACAGATGCACTGGTGAAAACTGGCCACAGTGCAGTGTTTAAACTGGCTAAACTGCTGTTTAGGCATACAAATACACGTGATTTAACATGACGGATAACTCGAATTGGGGTAGCGGTCCTTATCGTCCTATCTTTTCTTATACTGGGGGTTTATTTATTGATAAAATGAGTATAATTATCCTGACAACTTTGGTTGTTGCTGCTAGATTTCTAATACTTTGCAACATTGAATTGGCGAATTTTCGCATTTTCAGGAAGAGGAACAGATCAAACGGCTAGAAAGGCTTAAGCTGGAGAGGCAAAAGAGAATTGCTTCAAGAAGTAGCACTTTCAGTGCATCAACCACACCACAGCAGCCAAAAGTGAAACCTTCTCCCAAGGTTTCTCCCAGTACCTACAAGAGCTCAAAGTTCAGCGATGCAGAACCTGCATCCTCTTCACCTCTCACAAAACTTCCGGCCAAAACTGCCACAGGGACTGATCCCCCCAAAACAGTAAAAGCAAGCAAACTAAATGACAATACAAATGCAGATGTGAAGAAGGAGAAAGGTGGGAAAGCTGAATCATCTAGTGAGCGATTGAAAAAGCTTGCTGAACCTAAAAACAACGGTTTGACTGACCATCCTTCGAATTCCAAGTCAGCAAGTGTGAACCACCCACGGAGAAGAAGCATGCCACAGGATACCCAGACAAAGAAAATTTCAGCTATAATGCAGCTTGACCAGAGTAAATCAGCAACACTGCCAGGACTGAAAGTCAAATCCCCACAAGCTCCTGCTGTTGTGAAAATTGCAGTAGCTGCCAAAGAAAAGAAAGAGGTTTCACATGGAGCTAAAGCTCCTACAACAGAAACTGCTGGTGTAAAGAAAACTGATGGTAACATCTCAAGGATGAATAGCAGCGATGATAGTGTGGTGGATGATAGTGTGGTGGTTGAGAAGACCGTTGTGATGCTCGAAAATGAGGTGGTTTCAACACCTCTAGTCATTCCACATTCTGGAAGAAATGCAGGAAAGGAAACTCCTAGCGATGACAGGACAGAGAAGCCCAGCCCAAAATTGGAGTGTACTGCCCTCAGGGGTCCACCTTCTCCACTTATTCTTCAAAATGCTGAGAGCCCTGTCACCAATGGACCTGATGACCAGGGGAACTCATATGAGGTATGGTCTTTAGGCTGTTCTTTTCAGTTCTCACTTAAGCCTTTGTTTGTTGTGATCCGTCTCATCATTTCTCTGCACAGTATTTCTGATCTGGTATGTATGCGGTTGTTATGGCAAGTGGGCCAGTTCTTGTCCTGGGCTCACTGCACTGTAGCGTGTGAACAGTAACGCGGAATCAGGAATTCAGGATTATCAGATAATATTAGTTAGTTATTTGGATTAGATCTGTTAGCAGTTTGTTAGGCGCCTTGTGTATATAAAAGGCTACCGTGAGTCCTAGCCTACTAGGTAGGTTAAGCAGAAAATAGATCGCATCTCAGAGCTTCCCACGGGAGGGCGAGGCGAGTATCCAATCTATCCTGCTGTTCTAGTATCCAATATACAGTCGCCAACAGCGGTCTTCAATCCAATGGTCAATTTTGCTCCTTTACCATTAACTTGAATGCGTCCTTTTAGGATGGAATTATTATTTGATTGCGGATCCCATAAGCAGAGTTCTAAAAGAATGCCTGTTGTGACTAGGTCGTGACTGAGTGTCGAAAGGATGAACCTGAGAGGCCAACCTTGGCTGCCATGGAGAAACCCTACCAGGCCCCTTTTGCTAGGGTGACTTCCCTGGAGAATGCTTCTGACTGCAGTCAGTTACCTGTGCGAGAATCTGGATCGCTTGTGCATGCAGATAGCATTAAGGCTCGAGTACCTGAGCCTGTGTACTCTGTTTCAGTTGAGGGCAATGAGGTAAATGAAAAACCTCGAAGCAAAGAGCCAAAAGGCTTCAGGAAACTTTTGAAATTTGGCAGGAAAAGCCAGGCATCAGCCTTGACTGAGGGTGCAATGGATTCCGACTTATCTTCAGTTGATGACGCCCCAGCGGGAGATGGTATGTAGTCTGTCCCAAATAGTTGACTTATTAAATAATGTTGTTTGCATAAGGCCATTATATACCAAGGGGATTCTGCTAATATTGTTTAAGAAGAGGGAACAGTAGAAAAAGAAGTTATGGAAATATCTTTCAGCTCTTAAATATGCCCATGCTATTGTCAAAAATGCTCACCACGTTGCCGTGCTTAATATTTCAGGGTCGATGCTGAAGAATCTTATTTCACAAGAGGACTCTAGTGCTTCTTCCAAAGGTACATGCACTTGAATTTTATCATTTTCATATGAATTTTATAAAACGAGTTTGCATCTCAACTTTTGTAACAAAGTACATCTCTGGCTGGATTATGGATATGAATCATTTCAAAAAATTTAGATACTTATAAGTATGATTTTTAAAGGGGTTTTCATGTTTCTCACCTAGAAGATGGTTTGCACCGAATATTTCCCCTAGTAGAGCACTAGAGATAGCACAAGCACGATTTTCCTTTTGAATGTATTTTCGTAATTATATGCATTAATTGGATATTGTCACCAGTAAAATATTTTGTGAAGCGAAAATTCCTCTTCTTGGTCCCAATGCTCAAGCCGGATCTAAACGAGCACTATCTGAATTTATTTCCAGAACTTGTTTGTGAAATACTCACGATGCTTGTTTGCTGCTGCAGCTTCTCGGTCGTTTTCCCTGCTGTCACCGTTTCGCAGCAAGCACAAGGTGATTGTACTGTGAACATGGATCGACGGCAATTGGGGGGAATAGCACAGTACAGTACATACTTCTTGGGATGAGCTTGAAACAGCTTTAGTTTTCTTTCTAGGTATATACGTATACGTACATACTTTATGGCATCATCGTCTGTAAACAGTGTATGTGAGGTTCATGTATGATGGATGATTGGTTTGTTGTACATTACCCTGTTTGGTACCCAAACTATTTGCTTTGTTTTGTTTTATGTGCTGATACTCCAGCTGTACAGTTTTGTATGGTTGTGAAAGGAATATAATACAGCCTGTCAGCGGATTTTTTATTCTTAAATCCCAAGTACAAAATGGTTGGTCCATAGTGGATCATGATTCATGATATGGATCTTGAATTTGTTTTATGATGATGCTTGCGGTTGATTAATCCGTTTCCAAATGCAATTCATTTAGAACATCGATCAACACACATTTCATATAACACTTTAAGTTGTGATATAATTGTTTTGCTATTGCATTGTTGGAGCTTCGGGACATGATGTGTCATTCCATTTTTACTATTTCTAGATATAGAGTGAGTAAGTATACATCTTTATTTGGTAACAGGAGTTTTATTGATTTCAAGGACATCACGTCGGGTGGATACAATGCCTCAAAACACTCAGCCTCTAGGATGCACAAAACCTAAAAAGGAAAGGAAAATACAAACACTCTATTTGGCATTTCATTTCAATTCCACACAATATTAGCATTCATCTGTGTGGTGTGGTGTGGGCAAACTGTCAGTCTAAAATATGAATACCCACCCACACAAATACATGCATATGTATACAAGTGTTGAATTCAATCAATCAATCAACTAATAGAAGCCTCGATCAGCAGCAGTCAGCAATTCATGCATCACGGTAGACATGCCATTTCAAATATCTCTGGTGGCCCGGCAGGAGCGGCCGCAGCCGAGGGGCGGCCTTGCAGTCGGGGCAGCAGCAGCCGGCCAGCTCCTCCGCACACCAGCCGCAGCAGCTGCACGCATGCCATGGCATTATATATATTGCTCAGTCACATCACAGATAATGGAGAACATCACATCACAGATGATGGAGACATGAGAATGGTGACGATAAACTTTGACGCACAGGTAAAGGCGGTTGCAGTCGATGTTGGCGCAGTTGCGGTGGCGCAGCTCCACCACCTCCGATTCGCACGAGTAGCAGCGCCCCACCCACCTCTCCTCCTCAGCAGCAGCAGCAGCAGCTTCTTCTGAGAACGTCGCCGGCGGCAGCGATAACCGGCCATCGAAGACAAACAGATTCCCCACCCACCCCGCAGGCCCCTCCGCCTTGAGATAGTTGGACACTCCTCCCTCCAGTGTGTACAGATTTCGAAAGCCCTTCTTCCTGCACGTACAACAATGTATGTAATCAGCAGATAGCTAGCCTAGCCCTGTTGACTGTTTGCGACTGTTTCTCGAACTTGTAGGAGAACTGCATATTATTGTATTAATACAAGAAGATTGGAGTCACACAGAAAGACCCCCACAAACCCCCCCCCCCCCCATTCCAGCTCATTTTCAGCATAATACTAATTACCTGAGAATTGTTGAATATACGTCGCATCTTATCCCCCCGGTGCAGTACATCAGTATATCCGTCTTCTCCTTGTCTACGCCATTCAGAGGATCCGACATCTGTACACACACCAAGCAGTCGCAAACAGCTGCAAACAGACGAACCATCAGAGCCAGGGTATCATTACCTCTTCTGAGAGCCCAAAGGAAGTGCTTCTGAAGCAGTCCACGTTAGGGCGCTCAGCACCTTCAAAATGCCCAACATCCCATTCATAGTCTGATCCAAGGATAACAAAGGCATGCGTCATTACCAGCTCAAAGTCGAATCTGATTTTCCATTCAAACAAGGAATCAAGTGTTTCTATCTATGTGCAGCGGAAAAGTACTTCACCATTTCTGACATCAAGCAGCAGAAGCCTCCTCCCAGATGTATGTCCAGGCGTTTCACCTGAGGGCACATCAAGGCATGCCTTACCTTTAAGTCTTTCCTTCCACTTTGATGGAGTCAATGGCGTCGCGCGCATGCTAGGGTCCAGCAACGGAAGATGCAAACTCCCTCCTTCTAACTGCAAATTCCGTTTGAAACAAGATGTGTTGGACAAATAACACTAGACAAGGAAACTGCAAATTTATATTAATATATAATAGGGTAGCAGAAAACAAAGTAAAAAAGATACAACCCGAGGTCCATAAGGACCCAAAGGTTGAAAACACATGACGAGCAAGGCACAGCTTGGATACCAAACAATCAGAGATAGCCTCTCAGCTCAAAAGCCACAGTGGATGGCATGCAGGAGATGAGGAGAAGCACCTAACCTGAAGCTGATCCCCTCCAAAGTAGTACACCAATAATAAGCCTGCTTTGTCCTCAGAAATGAATAAACTATGAGAAGAACCTTAAGGCCTCTTCAAGGGCTAAAATGCGCCCCTGGCTGACATCTGCAGCAAGTGACACTATTGCCCTACTCAAGGGCCTCTTGAAGTCTCAACTGGCCTGGAACTCCTCAGGACGAGCCTACAACGAGTCAACGACTACCACAAGCAATGCAGCTTGATTGGAAACTCTTGGCTAAAAGAACCAATCACCAAGTGAGCAGCCTAGAGGGAGTGGTGAAGCTGAAGGTAGGTAGCTCTTTTTTTTTGCGGGTAAAATTGCTGCTCTTAAAATCACGTGTTTAGCATATAACACTGCACTTTCAACTCCATATCTACAAAAGAGCAGGAGCAGTTGTAACCTAACAACTGCTACCATGTAAACTTGCACAGGCACCAAATTTCTTGTCTGAACTAACATTCAATGAACAAACTGTACATTGCTGGGCAAGACTGGACTAGGGGGTAATTTTGTGACCCGTTAATTTGTTTTCTAGACTTAAGGCCTTCAGCCAGTTCCATCAGAAAGCAAGTTAGGGATGCATCACAAGAAGGAACAGCTCAGACTAGTTCCAACATAAATCACTAACAGCTTGAATTCCTCATCAGTGAAACAGTAGCAACATGAGAGAGAGCCAGGGGCAGAACTGTGGAAGTTTGTCATCAATGTATAAGCTGTTGGATCTGTAACGAGGTAACTAAGCTTTAGACATACAAGCTCAGGGTTTGAACCCTGAAACAGTCAGTTAATAATTTCTCCTGCTGAAACACGCACATTTGCTCAAACTTTATTTCCTTGATCCTTGATTGTGTAAGCTACCCGTGGAGACAATATGATACTACAGAACCTTGTATTTCCTTTGCAACAGAAAACTGGGATTGTGTGCAGTTGCAGAGGCCGGATTATTATCCTTTTTCTAAAAAAAACAGAAAACTTGGATTTCTTACCTGAACAAGTGATGGCTTGTACCGCAGCTTCAGTCGAGGAAAGGCATGCCCGGTTAAAGCTGGTGAGGTTTGAACAAGCATATCACAAAACCGATGATCTTTTTTAACCCAGTGTGCATATGCCACTGCATCTTTGCGTGGACCACTGTACTGCAGCGATAGAAAAATTTAGAAAAAAAATACCACTGGTGCGGTAGATATAGGAACCAGCTCATCCACATGCATTAGTCTAACCACTTAACACAGTTAAGAAGTTGCTTTCTAAATTTCCACATCATATAAAAAGTGTTACTTCAATCCTGTGCCAAGTGGAAAATTGATTGTGCCTACAGTTATTTAAAAAAAACAAAGAATAGACAGGATGCAAAGGCATTTGCTGAGAACATTGGTTAAGCGTCCATGCCCACGTACATAACTGGATTCATGAGAAATACTCTGTGAAAGCAGAAGCTTGTGTTACCTGAGCATTGATTCCCTGCTCGTTCAAGTAAATGCGGCCATGTATATCCCGTCCCTGATACATGTATGGAAAACTACATCGTGTCAGGTACGCAAATTTGAAAAGAACTTGTGGCGATGTGGTTCTAAAAATCCAGAATGCATGCGATTCCAATTGAGCTGGCATCAAACTCAATCAATGTGACGAGTTCATGGCAAATTGGGTGGAAACAGACACACTACAGTAGTATGAGACGGAGGCAAAGCGGGGAAGGAAGAAGAACCTGGAGGAAGTGGAGGTGGCTGGCGACCTCGGCGCGGGGATCCTCCAAGGCCACGAATTTGTAGAAGGTCACCACGACGAACTGGGCCTGGGCGTCGTCGTCCTCCTCCTCCGGGGCCACCAAATCTGGCTCTAAAAGCGTCACGGCGTGTGTGCCGAGGTGGCAGCCGGGAGCCGGGAAGAAGGAACGGAGGCGGGCAGGGCGTGGCAAGAAGGAGTGGCGGCGAGGATGGCAAGCCAAGGGAGGGAGAGGTCGGAGGAGGAGCGCGAGGAGGTGCTGGACGGCGGACGCCATGGCTTTTCAGGGAACGTCACGCTATCCTGAAGAAGGGCAATACAGTAGCATCCAATTTCATACCGTCCTCTGATGTTGCAGCCGTTTTGACCCTATGTCATTACATGAATATAAATTGAAATAATTTGTCTGAATGTTTTGAGTTTTGTGGATGCTGCAGGATTTCTTTTGTTACAATGTGTTTTTTTATGCTTACAACTATAACCATTGTTTTGTATTTGTATTGGTGCAGTTGCAACGAGCATCTTCAAGAAATTCTAGCTAAATTAAAAGATTAGCTTAAAAAAATAAAAAAAAGATGCTTAAACTCTTAGAGTAAATCAACAGACTCTCTGAAACTGAACTCTTCATATAACTCTTCATATGTTATGGTTACGGTACCAGTAGATCCACATGTTGTCCTTCCTTTTCTTTTATTTCTTCTTTCCCACCTCTCCTACCCCTCTCTCTCTCTGGTGTGAATGCCATCGACTCCGACGGTCCTGCAGCAGCGCCCCAACCCTTCCCCCTCAACGCCAAAGTTGAGCGGCCATGCAAGCACGCGAGCCTCACCGTCATGGGTGCGCAACCCTTGCTGCAGCAGCGAGATGAGGACCCGCTCACTACTCACACCTTGCCCTCTGTCTCGCTGTCGGCCCTTTGACAACCGTCACCCTGCAGGCAATGATACCCAACGAGGAGGATGGCCCCCCGCTGGGTGCTCCACCCTACCCGATCGACAACAACTCGACGGCGGCTGGATCCCGGCATAGGGCTCGGAGACGGCCACCCCCACCCTACTTCTCTCCCACGATTTCGGTAGAAAAAAAGCGGGAGAGTGTGGGACCACACAGGAGGAGGGGAAGGCGAGGGAGCAAGCTGCAAATATAGCTAGTGGAGGACCCCACCCCGGATTGCTAGCGAGTGACGGGGGCCTGAACCGAGGCTGACTACACAACTAATTCGTCGGTCGTCCGTGGCCGGAAGACCCTCCGAAAACTAAGTCGAGAGCAATATTTGTATAAGGCAACGGGATACTGCATCTGAGTGGTCTCCTTCTCGCCCGAGCGGTCGTCTCCGCCTCACCCGAGTAGTCTCTACCTCGCTCGGGCAGCCTCCGCATCACTCGAGTGGGTGTTCCTTCTCGCCTAAGGGACCCCCGAGAAGACCCCACCTCGCCCAACGAGTTCCCGTCTCGCCCGAGTGGTCTCCGTCGTACCACACTACACTCCACCCATCCCGAGTCATACCCACCGGGTACCTCGGTTGTCGGACGGAATGGGTACATGTCCATCGCCACAAGTCGGCCTGGGCGTTCGGTACTACCGAACCGATGAGTTCGGTTCCTCGGTACTTGCACGACTCGGTTCTCGACGAAGTAGGTACCGATCGGTTCTTGAAAATCCTCGATGCACCGAAGGAAATCGGTATCGGTTCTTTCGGTTCGGTTTCGGTATTTACCGAAACTACCGAACCGGAGAAGAAGCCATGGTGCGGCATGGGAGACGGAGCCATGGCGCGGCATGGCCGCTGCGAGAAGGAAGTCGCATAGCGAGCCGAGGCTCGAGGCGAGGAGGGAGGGGCGAGCGGCCACGCCGGCCGCGCGGCGTGCCGGGCGAGGACCCAAGGTCCGAGGAGACGGACGGCCGGACGGGTCGCGAGACGCCCGTGCCGGCGGGTCGAAGCCGCCGTGTGAGGGGCGACGGGCGGCGAGTCGAGCGACGGGGACGAGGTGGAGGGTGGGCGCCGACACGGGACGAGGCGGAGGACGGGCGTCGGCGCGGCTTAGCGTCCGTGAGGGCCGACACTGCGATGATGCGAGGGGAGCGGCGGAGACGAGCCGGGCGGGGAGACGGGATTGACGGGGCGAGTGGGAGTGGGATGCGGCGGATGCCTGGCTCCTGCTGGTGAGGCTGGCTTTGAAGCTAGGGTTTCTTATGTGAGCTGTTGTTGGGCTATACATACTGGGTCAGTGGGCCTCATCAGCAAATTCGGTTCCTTCGGTTCCTTTCGGTTTCCCTCGGTAAAATATCGAATTTACCTCAGTATTTCGGTTCCGGAAGCCGGGAACCGAATAGGAACCGATTTTTTCGGTTTCGGTACTTTTCGGTTCGGTTTTCGGTATTCTCCGGTTCGGTATCGGTTTTTGGTATTTCGTGCCCGGGGCCGGCCACAAGGGCCACAACGGCGGCCGTCTAATCCAAACAGGAGCTCTACAACCCCCGGAAGAAGACGTTCGTCCACTCCGGTGACGACGGTCGAGATCAAGGAAGTACGGTGCATGTCAAGTGCGGCCGTATCCGCTCGGCACGGTGCCGGGGTTGTAACATCCCGGATTTTTAAGGAATAATGACCATCTTAATTAATGGATCTAACCATGGTGATTAACTTGGTTGGCATGGTCAAACACCCACCCGGGGGTCCAACCCCTCAAAACCAAAGTCAAACCCCTAAATTCCCAATACCTTTCTTTAATCTTCTAGCTTGTTCTCCAATTTTTTCATAAACACTTCAAATTATTCCAATGTAAAACTTTTCAATATTTTCATGGGACACATTTCATCCAATTGGTGACATTTCAAATTCGAAGTGCAAAAACTTCAAAAATACGATCAAAGCTCGGAGCACACGATTGACCAAGCCGAGAAAATCCCGAAGTTGGAGTTGATTTTCCACCTAAACCATGAAGAATTCCATAGGTCGACCTATACAAAAGTTGGAACCGGGCGCATGATCTACAACTTTTATTTTTGAAGTTTTCAAACTTCGGTTCAAAACTTTCGAGTTTGAATCGGTCAAACATGCCTTGACCAAACTGTTTTAACGCCGGCGCCCGGAGCACGCGCTCTCACGCGTCGCGTGCGCGCCGAGCCGCCGCCTTGGTGTCCGTGCCCCCACCGTCACGTTTTCCGAGGGACCCGCGCGACGTCGTCTATTAGCCACGTGTGCGCGATGGAAAACCGCCGCCGCCCCCGGTTTTTCCCTCCTCTCTCCTCTTCCCTCCGCGAATGGCATTGACACGCGTCGGCCATCGGCCGCCGTGGGCGCCCGAGCCGTGCACACTCGGAGAGAGAGGGAAACGACGTCGTTGACCATCTTGTCACTGCCACTGTCGTCGTCGACTCACGTCGCGCCACCTCCCGCCTTAGGCACTCGAACTCCCTACCCCTACCACGCATAGCTACCACGTGCCACGCCGCCACACGCCATGGCCGCTGAGCCAGTTGCCGGCGCTGGCCAGTGGTCGCGCTGGTAGTCTTATCCACCAATACGAAGGTGTTGGCCCATTCTCCAAGCCGTGTCGTCCATAAAAGGCGACGCCAGGGCTCGCGCGTCGGCTTCCCCCTTCCGCCGACCACCATTGATGCGCCGCCACCGGGCTCCACCTTCCGCCCCCCGCGGTCAGCTCCAAGCCCTCGAGGGCATCCTAACACAACCCCTGAAGCTCGCCAGGGACCTACATTGCTGTTGACGGTTGTTAAGTGCCTATTTTAAGGCCGTCAACTCCTGCATTTTACCACAAGAACCATGCATCCACAGTAGAATAGGAGCTTATACTGACAAATTCCACCAGTGGCAATGCAAAGATGAATGCAGGTATTTAGCACAAGAAAAGAGAAGAAAACACACCTCAATGATCCAAGCAATTCAGGCTCAGACAATGAGGGGCTGCCATGCAAGCATCCCCTGGATCCATGACGTCACCAATCCATGGGAAGAATACCCGATGAATCAGAAGTCACCACGTGTATGTCACAAGGATCCTATGGCCCAGCTATGCGTCCAAACTGCCTCAAATCCATGTGGGCACCCGGAACTGCCTTGAGGACCCACCTGACAGCCACCCGAAGAAAGCACAGCACAAGAGGGCCCACCCCGGGGGTCGGACGACCCCATAGGTCGACTGAACCGCCTCTGGCTCGGCTCATCCTGGCCTTCCACGTGTGGGCTCCTAGTTGGTTCCTTGCCACATTCTGGGGGTGCTCGCTGCGTCTCACGAAGTTGTCCAGCTCTTATAAATAAAAGAGGGGGGTTAAGAAGAGGACAGCACACTTGAAGGCAACTTCTCACCTTTGTCTCCTTCTCCTCTCTCCTCCTCTCTTGGTTGAGGTGAAACTTCACCTCACCATGGTGTGTATGTGTGTGTGGAGGATCTAGCCTAGGTGGTTCTAGGTAGAGAGGGGGTGTGTGTGAGCGAGTAGAGGTGAGATGGTGATGATCCGTTCATCATCCATCGCCCCCTTGTACCTCGTGGGTGATGTCGTTCTTCATTTAGACTAAAGTGAGTATTTCAATATATTATTCCAGTTGGACTAAAGTAGCATTCATGCATAGGTGATATGTTCTTGTGTTCTTCATCCGTTCTTGATCCTAGGCTTGAGTTCTAGTTGAACCATTCCTTTCGATCCTGTGGAGAAGATGCATAAGTTGTTTATCCGTTTGTATGACTACTCGTCAATTAGAATATAGTGGATGCTCATGCATATCTGATTTACATCAAAGTATCATTCATATCTCCTGTCGCCTATTTAATTCCATGATGAGTGAGGCCTAGCCCGTACTCACGGGTTCGTCGCTCCGTATTCATACGGAGTGCTATAGTGTTGCTACGGGACGTCAGACGTAGCCGTGCTATAGTAGTGATCGGTGGTGTAGATATGGTGTCTAGACTGCAGATTATCTTTCGTTTGCCCCGTATCCCACGGATTGTCTCGGGGTAGTCCGCGGTAGTGGCAGCTGTTTGACCCTTTGTACTCCCCCACGTTCGGATGCGCCGTAGAGCTTTCGGCCAAAACTGACCTATTATAGCCAGGAGGGAACTGGTGTCCGAAGCGAGTGTCCTTACTTCGAGCTTGAGCCCTTCTAGAATCAATACCCATAGGAGACTCCTCATCTCTCGATCCACCTCAGCAGGGATCCTGTGTCCTTGTATAGTCTTTCATAGAGCTCCCCTTCTGCTCCTAGGATTCGATACCCTTTGGAATACTCCATAGGTGAAGTGCTACAACGGTATATCTGTGCGATTGGGGATTCGTTCATACCCATAGGTATACTCAGGTGATTCTTACTCTCACGCTATCCGGTGTCGTAGTGGCGACGTTAAGAAATACCAACAATTGCCAAGGCACGACGTGTGTTCGCGGGAGTTGCAGCTGAGGCGACCGTTTCGCCTCTGCCTCGCTGTCGGCCATCGCCGGAGCCCTCCTCGCCGCCACTGACGCCGTCAAACGGTCGAGGGTGAGCACACACTTCACCCTAGCCACTTGCCCGACCGAGTCCGGCCGCTGGTTTGCTGTCGGCGAGCTCCCCTACGCTACCAAGGGTGGTTCTGTGAAGATCGAGATCTTTAGAGGGACCTTGGTGAAAGATTCCAGGGCCTCTGTGCAAATAGAAGATTCTATAGATCTAGGGTTAAATTGCTAGAAGTTGTAAAATCTTCCAAATGTCACAGGAAAATCGTAAAAATACAAACTCATTTGTTATGTACTCCTTGTGAAGAGAAGCAACTTTACTAGAAAAAAGTTAGCAAACTTATGAGTAGTTTTTGAAATATTTTTGAAATGGTCAGTTTGGCTAGATTTGAAATAAATCTAAATTCTATAGTTGATATGTTGGTGAATTTTGGATATGTAGTTTGTCTGGTCACCGAGTGTTGTATGGTGCAAAAATTGCACAAATTTACCTTTTTGTAGATGTAGTTATGATTTAATATCGATATTTATCAATACCCCTATTTCTGAATTATTTAAATTAACCCGTTAATCAAATCATGTCAATCTTTTTGCCATAGCTCTGTGTCATGAGGAACCCCTGTTAAATAGTATGCATGCTTTTGACATGTTTAAGTTAGTCAAATGGTTTATCGTACGTAATTAGAGTTATATTCATGTGTGCAGTCATACTAATTTTTTTTTTCTGTATGAGTTTGATATCTAGACTACATTAGCTTCCATGTTGTCGTAGTAGGAGTTTCAGCTGAGAATCTTGTATACCACCGATGCTTGGACTTGTTCTAGTTGAAGACCCAAGGATTGGTCATAACATCGACGAGCTAGAGCTTGGCTTGGTCAAATCTCAAGTATAATAGTCTCAAAATCAGCTTTTGAAAGCTCAAGTGGTGGCACTCTGAAATATATATGCCATAAAGACTCAACCTTTTGATTTTGGATGCTAGAAAATGATGTTGAATTCGATCAAGTAAGGAAGACTCATCATCAGTCAGCAGCATGCGCGTCGACGGCGGCGGCGCTGCAGGTTCTGTGCCGGCCGTCGCTGAGCGGCGCAAGGTGCACGCGCAGCTGGTCACGTCACGTCGTTCGTTCCCCCTGTCCGACAGCTTCCTCCGCTCGCTGCTCCGGGTCAGGAGGGGATGATGCCCTGAGGGACGACGTACGGCGTGGTGTCGACAGCGCTGGTGGACATGTACGCCAAGTGTGCGGGAGCCTCGAGACGGCGAGGCAGATGTTCGCCGCCGCCACGCCACAGCAGCGCGACGTGTTCGCCTACACGGCCATGATCTCGGGGCTGTCGGACCACGGCCGCTGCCGGGAGGCCATCGACCTCTTCGGGCAGATGCAGGCGGAAGGGGTGCGCCCCAACGAGGTGACCTTCATCTGCGTGCTCACCGCCTGCGGCCGCGCGGGCCTCGTCGCCCTCGCCAAGGAGGTGTTCCGCAGCATGGCGGCGGCGCACGGCATGCGGCCCGGCGGGGTGGCTGGTGGACGTGTTGGGGCGCGCCGGCCGGCCGGCTGACGGAGGCCCTGGCCGTGGTGCGGTCGATGCCCATGCGGCCCGACTCGTACGTGCTGGGCGCGCTGCTCAACGTACGCGTGCGCGGCACCAGTGGCGAAGCTGGCGGATTTCTACGCCCAAGGCCACTTTATGCCACCCAATCTCGGGGTAGTACACATAATAGCGATAATTGCAATAGTGATAATTCATATATCGATATAAGTGCTTAAAATGCATGATTTAGACCAATACATCACAATTTAAGGCACATTAGCATAACAAACTTGATAAAATAAATACCTAACTAGTGTCGGTCTGGTTCATCGCCGACTCCCCGCATATCACAGATATCACAGAAGGAAGGACACCCGAACCTACACATGGAAACAACCAAACAAGTAAATTTTAAATGAATTGGATATGAAATATGCAAAACATAATAGAATAGCAGAAAATGACAGTTGGATATGAAACATACCACTTGGATTAGAGCCACGAGGTGGTAACTTTTGCAACCGATTCTTCAAATCTTGTCAATGGTACAAAATATCATCATCTTTAATGCTTGCAAAAATCTCTCGCTCAATATAGCATATCATCCTATGATTCAACCAATCATTCCCTATTTTATTCCTCAACTCGGTCTTGATGATTTTCATAGCTGAGAAAATTCTTTCAACCGTGGCGGTTACAACGAGGCAAAATTAAGGCTAACTCAACAAGACGGTAAACAAATTTATAGTCTTTGTTCATCTCGATCCTGAACCATCTTGATAGCAAGATCACCAATGTCGTGACAATTTGCAAAGTTAGGATCCCTTCTCACCTCATTAATCCATACACCAAGTTGTTCTCCGAGCCTCATAAGGTCATAATGGCAAAAATCATCATCATAAAGCTGAGCCAATTCCATTATCTTTTCTTTATCATAGTTGGCAAAGGAATTCCTTGGATCTAGACAAGCAATGCATCTCAATAAATGAGTAGACCTCTCAGCAAAGCGATTGTTAAATTCCACAATAATCTGGTCATACACCACATTAAAGATCTCATTCTTAAAATGATGATAGTAAGTCACTAACTGACCACCACGCCCCCTTGAGCGACCCCTAATAGTTACTGTTTCCTCCATATTTGGCATGGTTATGTTATGTTTGAGACAAAAGACCTTTACCTCATCAAACAGTTCCTCCCAACCATTCTCATGTATGTCTTGAATTGTTCGAATCGTGGCCTCAATCAATCCCACAAAGACGCACAATGTTTTGATCTTTCCTTTGCAAGCACAATGACAAGTCATTAGTTTTGCCCAATAATCGATCATAAGATGCAAAATAAGCACATACTCGAAGGTCTCCATTTGTTTTATCAAACCCGAAGCAAAGATATTTCTTATCCCCATTAGATCTATCTTCACCACATTCTCTAGTACTTCTAAAACAGCATCCCACATGAGAAGAATACGGCATAAGGTTTTATGATGTGAACCCCATCGAGTATCCCCAGGCCGTGCAAGACTGGTTTGTTGATTTTTCCCTCTCCCTGAAAATATCTCACCACTCTCCAATTGACGCACAAGGTCATCATGGTGATTTTGGGACAACTGATCCCTCCTCTTGCAAGAAGCATTAACAGTGCTCACAATTAAAGTGGAGGTTTGAAAGAAGTCAAATATGGAAGAGCAACACTTGGCAACCGAAACAACCACTAATTGCAATTGGTGTGCAAAACAATGTATGTAAAAAGCATATGGATTCTCATCTAATATCTGTCTTTGCAAACCATGAAATTCTCCCCTCATATTTGATGCCCCATCATACCCTTGCCCTCGAATTCTAGATATTGACAACCCATGAGAAGCAAGCATACCGTCCAAAGCCAATTTTAGTGATGATGATGTTGTGTCAGCAACCTCTCTCAAACCAAGAAATCTCTCAATCACTTCACCCCTTGCATTCACATACCTACATAGAGAAAAAACATGATTAATACTCATATTTAGACTTCAAATAAAAAAATCGGCAAGCAAATTGTTACAAAACGGCAAGAAAAGTGTCACAAAACGAGACCTCAAAACAAAGGCCATTTGTTCCTTTATTGATGCATCTCGTGCCTCATCAACAAGAATGGCAAACCGTCTATCACCAAGATCTGAAATAATAGCTTTGGTTGTTTGTTCTGCACAAGCTTGGCAAATTTCTTTCTGAATATGAGGTGACGTCATTTGACTACCACTAAGCAAAGATGCTACATGTTTATTCTTGTTTTTGTACCACTTTAGCAATTCCTTAAAACACCCTGATTGGTAGAGCTAGCAGATTCATCATGTCCACGAAAAGCAAGAGTTTGCAATAAAAGAAATCTTATGATTCCCAACACAACAGTCAAACGTCCTTTATGTTCCCACTCACTTTTCTTGCCTCCATAATGCATCACATGAGACACACTTTGCCTCTGATTTTTGAAATCTTGATAACACTTTCTAGCCTTATTGTGATCAATACCATCACCATGAACTCCAATTAATTTGTGTCCATCCTTCCCGATTCCGAAACCCAATAACCGTGAAGGCATCAATACCATAATTTTCGGGTCTTGGGCTGCTTAAAGAGATAACAATAAAAACAATAGGCGAAGCATCCTTGTCTACACTATATTCCAACCATGGATTATCTTTAAACCAATCCTCTTGAAAAGATCTCTGCGACCATTTATCATTCTTCTCGGATAATTATGACCTTTTGGTTGGCATGGACCCTTCAAAATATATGCTCTTTTGGCAGCATCCCTAATGTTTGGATGTAGATTCCCAATTGCAATCCGCAGCCCAGGATCAGCAATAATGTCACCATCATTAAGTGCAACATTAGGATCATTACTACCTATTTCCTCAGTTTCTACATTGTCTGCATTCACATTGCTAACTTCTGTTTCTACTTGTTCAGGCTCTATTGGTTCTGGACCTTCTGGTTGAACTTCAACGTGCCTTGGTGGAATTACAGGTGTAGGAGCAGGAGAATAAAAGGATGTCAATGGCCTAACAGTACCATGTGTCCTACTCCTCTTGTTCATTGTCACCAATTGAGTATTTGGGAATGCAAATCTACAATCTACAAATCAGTAGATAAATAATAACATCAGTTTCTATTGGCCGATTCGATCCTCTTGCATTGGGGAATTGAGGATTGGGGATTTGGGGCCTTGGGGGTTCAATTTTGAAAAAAAAACTTACCTCTAGCCGGCTTGCCGCACCGTGCCTCGATCGTCTGCGCGGGGCCTTGCCGCCTTGGGGGCCGGGGCGGCCGGGCGGCGGCCGGCCGCCGACGACCGGTGGGCGCCCGGGCGGGGGGCGGGGCGGGCGCCGGGGCGGCCGGCCGCCGCCGCGCGCGCGCGCGCGCGGGGCGGCGGCCGGCGCGCGCGAGCCCACCCGGCTCCCGGCCGCCGTGCCGCGCGCGCGCGCGCCTAACGCCCGTGTCGCCGCCCGCCACCGCCCGGGCGCCCACCGGCCACCGCTCGTCCGCGGTCCGCCCGCCGCCGCCTAGGGTTGCCGTGCGTCGGTGCGGCCGCGCACGGGACTCGCGCGAGTCGCGAGGCGAGAGAGGGGCGGCCGCGGGGTTTTTTTTTTAGAGACGGTTCGCCGTTGGATGTTGGCGGGCCGGGAAGAAAGAAGGCCGCCGACGCACGCCGCGACCCGGGCGGAAACTAATATGGCCCATAAACTTGCTCCGTGGGCCGAGAAAAAATAGATGGGTATAAGAAGTTTTCGGGCCACGCCTAAGGCCATGGCACCGGGTGGCCTTAGGCCCAACTTCGCCCCTGCGCGGCACGGGGCGTCGTGGACGCCGCAAGAAGGTGGTGGCGTTGGTCGGCGGGCGGAGCGGGGGGCCACCACCACACCGGCGTGCACGTCCGGCTATCCAACATGTACGCCGCCACGAGCGAGTGCGGAGGAGGTGGACCGGCCTCCGCCGGACCATGGACCCCAAGGTGGACAGTGCGGCATGATCGAGGTGGACGGCGTCGCAACACAGATTAACTACCTCAGGGGGGAGCTGCACCCCCCTGATATCTGCCGCACATTTACGCTTTAAGATTCGCACAAAAAGTACAGGTGGCAACATAGAGTACTAAACAATACAAATAAGGGATAACGTCGACACAGTTATCCAGAAGAAGCAAATATTGTGTTCATACCAGCGGGCGCGGGCTTAGAAGGGTATAGTTGGAAACATATCACGGGGCGCTGTTCAGCAGTCTTCTACCTCTACCCAAGGAGACCGAGAAGACGTTCCTTCTCGGCAACATCCAACTCGGAAGGATATCTCGCTAGCCAGTAATCCGACGCCGAGGAGAACGAAAGGTACCGATCCAGACCCAAACATAGCATTTGATTGATTCATCCTGCCAAAGATTTTATTATCTTACAAACAATCTCTAATAAGAATCTGCTCGAACACAAAAGGTCGGCGACCGGCCCCAACACCGCCGCCCCACCCATCGGCACAGCCGCCACCGCCCACTCCCCCCCCACACCACCCCCGCCACAGCAGCAAGAGAAGCAGAGACGAGGAGAAGCCATGCCGCGGAACTACTCGACCAAAGGGAGATCTAGATCGGAGATCCTCATTGTCGGCCCTACAGACAATGAAAGACTAATAAAGGTGAGTCCCTAAGTATTTTTTAGTACAAAATAATTTACCATAATACCTGAATGACTGCGTACCCAACGGCAAAGTAGATCTACTATGATCAATATTAGAAGATGAAAAGCACAAAAATATGAAATACTGTCAGCAAACAAATAGACAAATTTCCTGGCCTCAAAAAATTAATTGTGCTTTACAACAATTCACAATATTTCTCATCTCATTTTTTCTTTCATTCAAAGAGTCACAACAATTCATTCAAAGAGTCACAACAATTTACAAGTCATCCTAATGAATCATAACACAAAGATTCACATGAGAGAAAAATTCACACAAGAATCATATAACACATTTGATGAAAATTCACAAAAAAACCGCAATCACCAGCACCATACCGAACGCCATCACGCTTGCAGGGGCCGGCCGCAGCCGGACCACCGCGCACCGCCTCCCCCACGTGCGTCGGCGGGGGCCGGCCCGCGGTTGGACCACCGCACACCGCCTCCCCCACGTACGCCGGCAGGAGCCGCGCCACCCGGACTCACCCCGCGCACCCGGGCTTCTCACGCTAGAGTCTCCCAGCCTCCCCACGCCGACGGCTCAGGCCTCTGGCCTATGCGCTAGGCCCACCAGGCCGCCTCCTGGAAGAAGAAGAAGAAGAAGAAGAAGAAGAAGAAGAAGAAGAAGAAGAAGAAGAAGAAGAAGAAGAAGAAGAAGTTAGAGATGAGGAGATAGAATGGCAGGATGAGAACAAATGGAGAGATGATAAGGTAGAGGCCGGTGTGGGAGAGATAAATGATTGGGCGGTCGCGTCGAAAAAAGCGAGCACGTGTGGGTACTGTAGAGACAGGGGAATTAGTATCGGTGCTCTCCACAACCCGGTATTGATGTTGCCACATTAGTACCATGCCACGTCCTACCTCGGTACTAATGAGCACATGCCACATTATTACCCGCGCTAGATAAGACCTGGTACTAATGTGAGACATTAGCATATGAAAGGCACTATACATACCAGTAGAATGAAAAATTGTCGGGTCTAGATATGGACCAGTACCAATGTGGGTCACAGGGAGCGTGCCACGATCATCCCTTCCCACATGGTACTAATGTCCTCGTTAGTACTAGGTGCAAAAATACCCGATACTAATGAGATTTTTAGTATGCGGCAAATGCTCGATTCTTTAGTAGTGAACGTTTATGTGTTTAGTTCGCAAAAATTTCACCAACTACGAGTCACATCAAATTTCGGACACTAATTAGGAGTATTAAATGTGGATTAATGACAAAACCCATTTCACAACCCCTACTTTAAATTTCGAGACAAATCTAACGCGCTTAATTATGTCATGATTAGACAACGTCATGCTACACTAACCAATCTCTAATGACAGATTAACTAGGCTTAGTGGATTCATCTTGCAATTTCTGTCCATCTGTGTAATTAGTTTTGTAGTTAGTCTACATTTAATACTCATAATAGACCTTGAAATTGGACCTCAAAAGTTTCTCCTAACATTTACACCCAACTAAACGGGGTAACACATAAATGTTTTAAATTTTAGTTTTTTCTTTGCTTGTGTTTTAAATGTTCAGATGGCTGTGAGATCTTTGCCACTACTCCTTGTTCGATTGGCTAATACTGATTTGATGAGATAAATATACCATGGTCTAGTTGATGCCAAGTGGCTAGTTGGCTGATGATGATTTGTGAGATAAAATTACAGCTATCTAGTTAGTGCTAAGTGGCTGGTGGTTATTTATTGTGAGAAAGTATTGTTGGCCGATGTTTTATAAATGAGACGAACAAGAAGAGTTTTGTAGAATTTATCAAAGCAGCATGTCTTTATTTCCCCTTTTAAACATGTATTATCGCGCACCAAACGATTCATGTTGAATCATGAAACATAAGGTGCTATAAAACAACAATATTAAACCCAATAGATATGTAATCACATAAAGATATGCTAAATTATAAAGATCTATTTTATGAAATTTTAAGCGAAAATTGACTAACCTAATCTTTGATGCTTTCTTTAGCAGAGCAATTACTTCAATAACATTCAATGCATCGACAACTGAAACACCAAACACAGTTGTATTTCCATCAATGTCATGATTTATTTTACATTATTTGTTGGATATCAATTCAGGTACTAACATGGAACATAAAGTGCTATAAACAAAAATATTAAACTCAATACATATATAGTCACATAGAGATATGTTAAATTATAAAGATCTATTTTAGATAAGCGAAAAAGTATTAACCTAATCTTCAATGCTTTCTCTAGCGGAGCAATTACTTCAACAACACTGAATGCATCGACAACTGAAACACCAAACACAGTTGTATTTCCATTAATGTCATGATTTATTTTACATTATTTGTTAGATGTCAATTCAGGTGCTGACAAATCATAAATGTAGTTATTATATACTTCTCATATTAATGAATATATAATGAATCAAATATGCATTAACAGAATTGAAATCAACATAAAATAAATAATAGTCTAGAAGCTAAATAACTTTGAGATACTAACTTGTATGTAATAATTCCATCCTTCTTAAACTTTTGATGCTGCTTGGTCCCAAAATTTTGCTACAAAGAACGAGGGATACTTTTTTTTATCAGTATCATTTTCACCCATCATGTTATATATTTTTCCAGACCTGATTTGACCATGTGCAAATATGCATACATGTATCACAAAGACATAAACATAATATTACCATTACAAACACATAATAATGATATTACCATTACAGGTTGGTTAGGAGAAAATAAAGATTAACATTACATATGAGGCTGACAGAAACATGATTGTGTGAATTACATATGAAACTGCTCAAAACATATTCTATTCTTTATAAGAGTTTGAAAGTTCTTTAGTAGACTCGAAAGGAATTCAAAGGGTGATGTAATAAGGACTTTTGACAAAATGGGGTAGAAGAAGGGATGACGACAGAAGAAAATTTCTGACGATAAAGAGTGGTAGAAGAAGAAAAGATTTGATTATAAAAAGTTTATTTTGAAAAAATTATTTATATTATATAGAAGGGAAGGTAGTCAAAGGTTCCAAAATGAATGAATTCAATATAAAAGATGGTAAGATAAAAAATTATATATCATTATTACTTTTAAGGAATACTATGTAACTATAGATTTCTAAAACTTTGTTGTATCATGATAAAAAGTTATATGTAAAATAATTTATCTAAAAAGAGAAGGAGTGAATAAATGTGCAACGTCGAGGAAGCTATGACCACAAAGATTGTTCTTAAGCTCCTTAGACTACACAAAAAGTAATGAAGATGACTATCAATAGACTTGTTTTTGTTATTTGGTTACTAGTAATTTTGAGTTGTTTTAGATTACATGAAAATGAGAATTGCTATTTGATGAGATGAAGAAGCTTCGAGGTGCTACTGGTTTGTTTGGTGGAAAACTTAACCCTTCTTAGCACATAATAGTATTAGGCTTCAAGATTGCACATCAGTTTCATCAAATTTCTTTTTTTTGTTTTCATTTTCACATCTGTATCATTTTGAGATCCAAAATAATCATAATAGTAACTCAGTTTCAACTCTCATCCGGTCATCAAAAATCAGTTCAGCAAGATGTGGTCATCAAAAATCAGTTCAGCAAGATGCGGTCATCAAAAATCAGTTCAGCAAGATGCATTCCATCATTCCATGCGAGTCTTTCCTGAGGTTTCCAACTTCACCAGGATTGAAGCGAGCAGTTTTAGCAGTGATGTTGGATCAAGCTCTGCTGCTGAGTGGGAGAACTAGAAGAGGGACCACAGTGTTTATATGCATCTTAGTCACTCTCTACTCTCACCTTACAATAGAGGGATTGCATCATTTGGTGCATAGGTGCATCCAACACTGTCGACTTTCCACAAGAGAGCATAGAAAAATATCTCCAGCCAATTTATCACATAGAGATGAAGTTGTCCTATTGGTCTAGCGGGGGTCAAAGGGATCCTAGTTTTTCGGAATGCCTCGTATGCATGCTTCACTCATATCTTTGCCTCGTTGATGAAATCAAGATAAAACCATTCAAAGGTTTGTGTGCCAACATTTTTCCATACATGCCAAAAGGCACCTGTTGATAATGTTTTTCATGATGCAACATTTTTCCAGTACGGCGACCCGATATACTCAACGCCGTATGTTCAGTTTCGGATGGGTTATCCAAAGTCGCCTCTGTGTCTTGAGCAGCTTGTATCTGATGAGGGGGCAGGTCAGCTTACTGCTGATGACAACTATATCTAGACTTACACATCTCTGGAGTTTCCAATGGTGCAGGTGTGTTTGACATATCTTGTTCCTTCTCGTATTTCCCTCTTGAGCGTGATTTCGTGCCGTAATATTAGTACCACATATCGGATTAATATAGATCAGGAGTGCTCTTTGAATGATCGGGAAATGGTATTTATAGGCTTAGTGTTTGCAGTTTTGCATTGTGTAACTCTGTTGGAAGTGAAAGGATGCGCTCTATTCTGTTTTCAAAAAAATATTTTACAGTCCTTTAAGCTCCCGCGTGCTGTTTTATGCATCGGTGGGGTGGTGATCATCACCCGTTTCTTGCATATGGTGAGTGGGAGCATTTGCTTCTCCTTTTTTCAATGTGTCCCACGTGGCCACGTCCAAGTATTGGGGAATCCATTGTCACGAGAGCTAGCGGTGGCTCCTTGTGAGAATGGTGTAGTCCTCAAGTACCATCAGGAACCTCGAAGAAGTAACGTGCGGCGCTGCGACTTGGCCGGAGACGATGAATACAACCCTTTGAAATGACATAACTTTGCAACGAGAATCTAGCAGTCAGGTGCTGGGTGATGAATTGGCTGGAAGCAAGGGCTGCTGAGCAGGCTGCTGTTCAGACCTCCATTGCAGTTGGTTGAATTAGAGGTGGAGGAGGTGGAAGGTGGCGACGACGATGATACATCAAAGCACCTTTCCGTGTGATTTCACGTTGTGTTTTCTCGCTCAGGCTGGCTATCTATCTTGTGTGTTTGTGGCTGTGGAATAAGAGAGTCTGTAACGGATATAGATAATAATTCTCGAATTCATTCATACTTAGTACCACGGACGGCTGCTGCAGTAGCCGACGGACGATGAACAGGGCAACACAATACACATACAAATGATAGTTTGATTTGATGATGATGTTTCGGAGGATGAAATCATGATGGTGGTGATTGGGGATGGAAATATGTTGTGGTTTTGTTGTGGACACATTGCAAAGAAAAATTGGGAATTGAGATATTGTTTAGTTGGGTAAAGAAACTCGTCGAAAATGTCACATCGAAGAATTTACTTACACCAATTAAAAGAATTAAATGTGATTTAATTATAAAATTAATTATATAGATGGATTTGAAATAACGAGACCAATGATATTGAGCTATCTCATATGCTTGGGAAAAAAAGCGACCCCGTTTAAAAAAAAAAAACCCAAAGCGGCCGCCACTCCCAGGGCCCCAAAGTATATGGAGGCTTTTACCGTATGCCATTAAAAAAGATGGTTGCTAACCTCTCATGTGCCACTAAAAAGATCGTTCGCACCGTGTGTGCCATCGACCTAAACTTATTTGCCCCCGCACACCATTCCGTTCACAATCCGTCAATTTTCACCGTTTAGGTGGTCTGACATGTAGGCCCCACGTCCAAAATACCCCTACCTCATGTTCCTATTCAACGATCTTAGTCAGGCTCAAAAGGCCGGTGGCCGGGACCGCGAAGATCGGGACGAGGTCCTGGGGTGTGCCAGAGGCAGTGATGGGTGCGAGGCCATGCCCGCGCGGCTACGCCACCTTCCATGCACGCGCTCGTGGGCTGGGTGCTCGCCCCGTCTGCAGGGAGTGCCATGGCTGAGCTGGAGCCAAGCTGCCATCTGGTTAGGCGTGGAGAGGTCGAGCAGCACGACGACTGCGGGGGCGAGAGGCCGAAGCGACGCGCCACGAAACGAGGCCGGGAGCGCGAGGGACGAGGACGTGTCGCGCCAGGCGGATTCCGGGAGCGAGGGGGAGGAGAGAAAGCAGAGGACCAGGAGGAGGGCAGCGGCGACGACGACGTGGGCGGGAAGAGCGAGAGGGAGGTGAGCATGAGCGTCTAGGGGTGGAGTGGGAGGCGAGCGCGCGCCGCATAGTGGGCCCACGTGATGGCGGCGGCGAGCTTGGCCGGGCACGACCGCAGTGGCGGGCGCGGCTTCGGGAGCTCGACCGGCGCGACCTTGTCGACAAGCGCAGCGGGAGGAGCTGGGCCAACTTGACGCGTGGCCATGGCGGCTAGCGCGGCAGCGGGAGCTCAGCCGGCTCGACGGGCGCTACGGGAGCTTGGCCGTCTCGACGGGTGTAATGGGAGCTTTGCCGGCTCGACGCGTGGCCATGCCGCGGGCGTGGCACGGCAGCGGGAGCGCGGCCGGCTCGACGGGTGTGGCGGCGGGAGCGTGGCCGGCCGACTTGACGCGCGGCCATGCCGGCGGGCGCGCGCGGCAGCAGGAGCACGGCCGACTCGACGGGCGTGGCGGCGGGAGCTTGGCCGGCCGGCTCGACGCGCGGCCATGCCGGCGGACACGGCGCGGCAGCGGGAGCGCGACCGGCTCGACGGGCGTGGTGGCGGGAGCTTGGTCGGCCGGCTTGTTGCGCGGCCATGGAGGCGGACGCGACTGCGGGAGGTTGGCCAGATCGACGGGCGTGGTGGAAGGCCGTGGCCATGGCGACGCAGGGACACGGGAGTAGTCGATGCTGGAGGAAGAAAAGGAGGGATGGCTGACGAATGGGTACAATGGTCATTTCATATGTCCGTTTGACACCGTTAGGTGAAGAAATGGACGGAATGACGTAGAGGGCAAAGAAGTTTAGGTCAATAGCACACAGGTGCAAACGATCTTTTTAGTGACATAGAGGTGGGCATCATCTTTTATAATGGCATACAGGTAAAAACCTCCAGTATATGCGCTGCCATAGTGCCATCCATGGCAGCCATCGCCGTCTTCCGCCACCAGCGCTCCGCGTCCTCCTGGGCCGCCGCCGTTGCTGACCACGCGCGCTCGGGACGCCACGACGCCGCACTCACCGTCTTCCGCCGCGTCCTCCGAGCCCACCCCGCCGTCGCCACCTCCGACCAGCTCGCCTACGCCGCACTGCTCCGCTGCCGCGACCGCCGCCTGGCCTACCAGATACACGCCCAAGCCTGCCGTCGTGGCCTGGCCGCCTCCAACCCCGTCCTCGCGTGCTCCCTCCTCACCTTCTACTCTGACGGCGACGACATGGACAGCGCCACCAGGGTGTTCGACGAAATGCTGCACCCGGACGCCGTGTCCTACACCGCCATGATCTCCGCCCTCCTCCGCGCCGGGGACCGCCATCGGGCGCTCGCGATCTACCCGCGCATGCTCCCCCTCTGCGCGCCCACCCAGCACACCTTCTCCAAGCTGCTCGCCGCCTGCACCTCCACGCGCCTGCGCCGCCACGGCACCCAGCTCCACGCCCAGCTCCTCCGCTGGGGCTGCTGGGGTCCCCACCTCAGCCTCGTCCTCAAGACCGCGCTCCTCCACATGTACGCCGCCTGCGGCGCCATGGCCTCCGCGCGCACCGTGCTCCACGCCACGCCCGACACCGACGTCGTGCTTTGGACGGCCATTATCACCGCCTACTCGCGTGGTGGCCAGCTCCAGCATGCTCTGCGGGCGTTCCGTGACATGGAACGCGCCGCGGTGCCACCCAACGCCTACACCTACGCAGCGCTCATTGCTGCCTGCGCCGCGGCCCACTCACTGCACTTTGGGCGCCTGCTCCATGCCCGCCTCTTCAAGTTTCATCTGGAGCACGACACCTCTGCTTGCAATGCACTACTGGATTTCTACAGCAAGTCCTCCACACGTTTCCTCGACCTGCTGCATGCTTTCCGTGCCGTCGACGATCCCAACGTGGTGTCCTGGACTGCCTTCATCGCTGGACTCATGCGCCATGGCAGGGACCAAGAGGCGTTTGCAGCATTTGCTCGCATGCGGGCTACCGGGGTGCAGCCCAACTCCTTCACCCTGTCCACTC
This sequence comes from Cenchrus americanus, assembly GCA_947561735.1. Classification (NCBI taxonomy): domain Eukaryota; kingdom Viridiplantae; phylum Streptophyta; class Magnoliopsida; order Poales; family Poaceae; genus Cenchrus; species Cenchrus americanus. Next base: position 83,933 of record OX387240.1, on the reverse strand, counting down.
TTCTGAAAGGCTCAACCTCATGTCTACTCGCTGCAAAAATCCATGCATATGTGCTTAAGACCAGCTTTGAGTCATTGGACGCGGCTGTTGGGAACTCGTTGGTCGATGTATATGCAAGGTCTGCTAGAATGGATGACGCGTGGGGTGTGGCTACCACAATGTTTTTCGTGAGGGACAGATTCACATACACGAGCCTAGCCAAAGGGCTAAATCAGATGGGGCTTCACCACAGGGCCCTCGAGATGATACTTCATATGTTCCACGAGGAGGTTGATATTGACGGTTTCAGCCTAGCTTGCTTCCTTTCCGCTGCTGCAACCTTGGCATCCATAGAGGCTGGGAAGCAGCTGCACGGCTGCGCCGTCAAATTGGGATTGAGTGATGAGGTATCTGTCTCCAACAGCCTTATTGACATGTACAGCAGGTGCAAGTGTTTGGAGGATGCTAAGAGTGCTTTCCAGTCAATCAGGGAACCCAATGTCGTGTCCTGGAATGCTATTATCTCCGGGATGGCATCTAACGGCTGTTACACTGAAGCTTTGTCAGCTTTTGAAGACATGATTTTGACAGGAGCTCAGCCTGATGGGCTCACTTTCTCAGTTGTGCTATCCGCCTGCAGTCATGGTGGCTTAGTTGACATTGGAATCAAACACTTCTACTCTATGATGAATCTGTTCGGTGTTCCCCCACAAAAGAGCCACTACACATGGTTTATAGATATGCTAAGACAAGCAGGCCGTCTTACAGAGGTGGCACACACCATCAAGGCAATGCCAGTTCAGCTAGAATTTGTCAATCTACAGGACACAGCTGGCATTTTACAATCTGCACAATGATCCGGTGGTTGGAAAATATACCGCAAACAAGGATCCATCAGATTCAGTAACACGGAATGTGCATTTCAGGCATCATGGTGCTCCTCGGGTACAAGATCACAATTAGCAGACAGGTTTGCGGGATGACGGGGGGTGCATGTATCCAAGCTATGGGCTGCCAATCCATTTCTGAAAACCAAGTTTGGGTTCTTGGTACTATATATATTCCCAAGAAAATGGAAGTATTATTTACGGGAAATTTCTTCAGTATAAGAAAAATGACTCTGTATCAAGCTTGTGATGAAAAGAAGGTTGATTCAGGGTCTGTTTATTTGTTTGTGTGGAGACACTTCCTACCTTCATGATTTATAGAGATTTAGTTGCACAGAGACTACATACAATACATGGCATTCACCGCCTTCAATTACTCAATTAACCGGCAGAAATTAATCATGTGTCTTGTACAGCAGCCCTTATTTCGATTCTGGTAAGCATCCTGTGCTAACATACTCAGATAGCAGATACTCTGAATGGTTGATTCTTGTCACAAAAGAAAAAATATTCTGGTCAATGCACTCAATTTTCAAGATACATAATACTAGAGACAAAAGTTAGTGCTATATTTTTTTACTATTTGAAGCAGTAATACAGAAACGTGGTTTGATTTTTTTTGTTTGGTCTTTCCTATAAGCTTGTGAACTGTAGTACTGTACTGCCTAATGTAGTCAATTGTCTCCTTTATCACAAAACTAGCACAATAGAACTGACAATTGACCATTGGGAAATTTACAGGCGGCACTTTGAGGTTACATTTTTCTTGATGTTTTTAATAAAACTGATGTAGCAAAAGTAAATAATTTACATGAGTCGTTTAAATAAGTTATAAAAGATATGGAGCACCACACTCAATCCTCGAGCCACATACGTCCAAAAGTGGGTGTAGTATGCTAGAAAAGGGAGGATAAAAGGCTCCACATAAAATTTGTAGAGCTTTACAAAAGGTTGAACTACTGCTTCTGGATCCTTGAGGAAACCTGCGGGCATACTAGCATGCTTAGCTAGATTTTATGTAATAACAGTTTATACCGAACCTTTGTTGCACATACCTTCAGCTATTTTTGGGAACATGTTGAGTAAGCTTGTGACAATATTGAGTATTTCCTGCAGGCATCGAAATTTGTCATGGAGATGATTAGTGCAAATGGCTTCATTCAATCAGAATGACACAGCATACAACAGTAAAAACACGAGCCTCGTTAGTGTTCCCTACCAATGCCCACTTTCCTGGTTTCAGTGGTGACTCATCAAAGATGTGAACTTTCCTGCAGTGTATATGAAATCATTGATATCTCAGGTAAAGCGTGGCATGCTTAATTTTTGTAAAAGGCAAAATTTGTCACACCATATTGAACTTTGTTTTTTTTAAGGCAAAATTTGTCACACCATATTGAACTTTGTTGTCCGTCTGATCTCTCATAGTTGGTCCCCATATGGGATGTGGGAGATGTATGGGGACCTTTTTCTCTCTCAAATGCAATGAAGTGCAGCTCTCTTGCGTTTTCGAAAAAAAACTTTGTTGGCAGTAGCTATTTCACGCTGAACTTTCAATAATTGGCTACATACTATTGCAAATTTATGGATCTTTGCCACAATACACCACGACCATTTGTTATGGACACTATCTTTGGCAAGCAGTACAGCCGCCTGAGGAAGAAGGATAAGGAGCCAACTAGCGGCTAGAATTCTGCTGTAATCTTCAGTTAGTTGGCCACCGGCCAGGTGATAGATTGGATTAGCTAGAAATAAGGAGGTTAGTTGGTTAGCTTTAGCTACTTAAGGAGGGGCTCCTGCGCCCAGGAGGGGCAAGCAGAGATTAAGCCTAGCGCTCAGAGCCTCCTAGGGAGGGGGAGCAGGTTGTAATCTATCTGCTGTTAGTAGATTGAATCCAATAATCTAGCCATATCATCTCTGGTATCAGTCTAGGTCTCGTTCCTTGGCTGTTTCCCACCCTCATAATCCATCTTCCTCCTCTGCACACCACAAGCCCCCCCCCCATGCCATGCCTGACGACAGCACCTCCTCCGAGCCGAAAGACGAGGCGCCTGTCCCGCAATGGGCGTTCTCTGAAGCCCTCAATCGCATGGTCGGGATGATCAACGACCTTGGCAAGAAGATCGACGCCGAGGCCGCCACCCGACGCAGCGAGCATGCACTCTTGAACACATCCATCAAGAACGTGCAGACCCAGCTGCTCGAGAAACAAGGGCGCTTCGACTCCAACTGGTCCAGCGCCGAATCCAGTGGCGGCGGCTGCGCCCAGCCGACACACAAGCTCCGCTTTCCCAAGTTCGACAGCTTCGGCGACCCGCTGGTGTGGCTGCACAAGGTGGAGCAGTTTTTCCGCGCCCACGAGATGCCACCATCACAGCAGGTGTGGACGGCGTCCTTCTACATGGACTGCGCGGCCAGCCGATGGTATTTCGGCTGGGAGAAGAACCTGGGCGCCGCACCATCCTGGGAGGAGTTCGCTGCCGGCGTCAATCGATGTTTCGGCCCTCCTCTCCGTGCCAATCCGCTCGGCGAGCTCTCACATCTGCGCCGCACGGGCCCGGTCGACGAGTATTAGGAGCACTTCCTCAACCTCATGGCGCGCTGTGACGACATCACCGAGAAGCAGCAGATCGCATTGTTCACGACCGGCCTCAATCCGCCGCTCAGCGTTGACGTCGAGCTCCACAACCCGGCGACATTGGAGGACACCATGGGACTGGCCCGAGCGTACGAGCGGCGCGTCGCGATTTCTGACGACCCGGCGCGCGGCCTGCCTCGCCCGTCGGCGTCATCCCGTCCGGCGTCGCGCCGCGGATGGCGGCCAAGAAGCCATCGACCCCTCCCGCAATCCGCGGTGCTCTGCGCGGCCACCCCGGCGCACCCACCAAGCCGCCCTTCCGCCGGGCCGCTTCAATCGGCTTTCGCCGGAGGAGATGGCGCGCCGCCGCCTGGACGGGCTCTGCTTCAATTGCCCAGAAAAGTTTTCCCGGGAGCAATGCTCGATGCGGGGGATCTACTATTTGGAGGCGGCAGAAGAAGATGACCCCACGGCGGCCACAAACGACCAATCGGAAGAGATGACCATCTCCATGCACGTGTCCTCTGGACATTTCGAGTTCTTGGTCATGCCTTTCGGCTTGACCAATGCGCCACCAACCTTCCAGGCCCTGATGAATGAGGTGCTTCGCCCGTTTCCGCCGCTTCGTGCTCGTCTTCTTCGACGACATTCTGATCTACAGCCGCACCCACGCCGAACATCTCCGGCACATCTGCACGGTCCTCTCCGCCCCGCGCGCGCACGGCCTCGTCCTCAAGCGTTCCAAGTGTCTCTTTGTGGAACGGAAGATCCACTACCTCGGGCATGTGATCGCCACGGACGGTGTCGCCATGGACGTCGACAAGGTCTTCGTGTTTCAATCCTGGACCCTGCCCAAGACGGTCAAGGCGCTGCGGGGGTTCCTCGGCCTCACGAGCTACTACCACAAGTTCGTCCATGAGTACAACCTCATCGCTACGGCGCTAACAGCCCTCCTGAAGCGTGAGGTGTTCCGGTGGACACCCAAGGCCACGACGGCGTTCAACACCCTCAAGACGGCGCTCACAACGGCACCTGTGCTCCAGCTACCCAAGTTCGCCGAACACTTCATGTCGACTGCGACGCATCCGACTCGGGATTTGGCGCCGTTGTTCACCAAGATCGCGGGCCAATTGCGTTCTTCAGTCGCCAGGTCACGCCGTAGCACGCCAAGCTCGCCGCCTATGAACGCGAGCTCATCGGGTTGGTCAAGGCTATGCGCCACCAGAGAGCCTACCTTTGGAGGATAGACATCGTCGTCCGCACTGACCATTTCAGCCTCAAGCATCTCCTAGATCAACGTCTCTCCACCATTCCACAACACACCTGGGTGAGCAAACTATTTGGCTATAATTTCCAGGTTGAGTACAAGCCTGGCAAGATGAACGCAGCGGCTGACGCGCTCTCGCGTCGCGACGAGGAAGTGTTCCTGGCACGTGTCCACGCCATCTCACGGTCGGAATTCGACCTCTTTGACGAGTTTCACCGCGAGGCCGAGCAGTTGCCGAAGATCCAAGCAAAGTGCCGGGACATTGAAGATGGAACCGTCGGCGCTGCCTGGACGATCGTGGACGGTTTTGTCTTGCACCGCGGCTGCATCTATGTGCCGGACTCCAGTTCCTTTTGGCCCCAGCTCCTGGAGACGGCGCACGGTGGGCACGAAGGAACGCAGAAGACGCTTGTGCGCCTCCGCGCTTCGTTCTACAACCCTCGGGCGTCCAGACTCGTCCGAGAATTTGTGCGCGGGTGCATCATCTGTCAGCTCAACAAAACCGAGCACCTGCACCCCGTCGGCCTGCTCAAACCACTCGATGTCCCCCTGTCTGTGTGGAGCGACATCACCATGGATTTCGTCGAGAGGTTCTCGAAGGTGGGCGGCAAATCAGTTGTTCTCACAGTGGTCGATCAGTTCTCCAAGATGGCCCACTTCGTGCCCCTGGGTCATCTGTACACAACGCTCACCGTCGGCCAGGCGTTCTTCGACCACATCGTCAAGCTCCATGGGTTTCCATGCTTCATTGTGAGTGATCGGGACCCGTCTTCACCAGCACGCTGTGGAAGGAGCTCTTTGCGCTCTCCGGCGTCAAGCTGCGCCTTAGCTCGGCATTCCGTCCACAGACGGACAGCCAATCCGAGGTGACGAATCGTGTCCTCGGCATTTATCTCCGTTGCCTGGTCGGCGATCGCCCACGCAGCTGGCTCCGCTGGTTGCCATGGGCCGAGTACTGCTACAACACGTCGTATCAGACAACACTTCAGGCGACACCGTTCCGCGTCATGTTTGGGCGTGAACCTTCGTCACTGATGTCCTATGCGTCGGGATTGGCTCGCGTGGCGGCGGTGGACAGACAGCTGATGCAGCGGGACACCTTCATTGCTGAAATCCGGGAACGTCTCATGCAGGCCCAGGATCACATGAAGGTGCAGCTGCCGCAGCATGACAAGCAGCACTGAGCTGTGGAATTTGAGGTGGGGGATTGGGTTTGGCTCCGTCTTCACCACCGCACGGCGGTCGGCATCACCGAGCGCACCAATGCCAAGCTCTCCCCGAAGTTCTTTGGGCCTTTCCAAGTTCTGGAGCGCATGGGTGCGCTAGCCTACAAACTTCAGCTTCCGCCCAAATCCCGCATCCACGATGTGTTCCATGTCGTGTTTTTTAAGAAGTTTGAAGGGACGCCGCCGGAAGCACCGCCTCGCCTACCTCCTATGAATCATGGCCGTGTGCTGCCAGTACCATCCAGGGTTCTGCGTGCACGCCCCACAGGCCACAGCCACCTCTTGGGATGAAATGATGTCAATGATTTGCGTGTGTACAGGAGGATTGTAAAGTGGCTTCAGCTTTTTTGCCCTCCATTTAGTATTGCAAGGGCTTGGGTGTTGTCTACAAAGTTCTCTCTGAAATCACAGAACTGTCATTCTAATGGTTGATTTGTATGGTTCCTAGACAATTATTGAATGTTCGGTGTGAAATAGCGAACACCAGCAAAGTTCAGTGTCCTGTGGCAAATTTTGCCTTTTGAAAAAGAACAATAAAGCCACTTTGCTTCATGGTACAAAATGAGAGAGAGAGAGAGAGAGAGAGAGAGAGAGAGAGAGAGAGAGAGAGAGAGAGAGAGAGAGAGAGACCTGATAAGAAGCACTTCTCCATTTTCAGAACCTATGTAGAAGCTGCAGCCCTTGGTGAAGGGGATAATGTATCCATTCCATTCTGTAACAAGCAATATGGTGAAATCATTACCCTATCAGATTTTCCCCATCACTTTGTAAGTTGTATTCCCAATGGATAATCTTACCAAGGTGCCACATTACTGCAGCATTGTGCTCTGCACCTTGACAAACCTCATCAATGACAAATTTGACATTCTCTCCCATGGATTCCATCAGTCTTTTGAAGTAGATACGAGTACACTGCATGTGATATATATATAATTTTTTTTCTTTTTGTGAACTTAAGTATATGAAGCTGACCCTAATAGCTTATATGCTCCAATCTAACATGCAGACGTAATCGGACCGTGAAATGCTGAAGCGGATAAGAAAATAACCTTGACATCCAGTGGCTTATAATATGCGGTATCCTCGACGATGCAATCAGGTGCAGTCAACTTATCCAACCTTTTGCTGTTCTTTTCATTGAGGGAGGAGTAAAACTCCTGAACAACATCTGACAGGGGCGAAGATGGTAAGGTGGCACCCCTGAGGTTAGCATTGTTGAGTCCACGGTTTCTGTCTGCTCCTAGTGCACGCAGAGGCTTTAGGGGAAGCTCTTGTTTCCTGGTGTGAGCGCCACTTGTCTCCTGTTGTCGAGGAGGCCAGGGGCGCAGTTGAGAAGCTGATTGAAGCTTGAAACCGGGGGATTGGAAGGAGATCGATGCCAATGTGGAGTTCATGGTGTTGGGTGTGCGAGCAAAGGGAAGGGGCGGGCTGGCTTGATGAAAGAGGTCGCCTGAAGAACCGCTAGAGATGTGATGTAGAGCTTTCAGCTGGACAGATTTGCTTGGTTGGTGGTTTAAGAATAAGATGGACTCCTGAGTCTGGCATGGAATCAATGGAACGTGCGCCGTCCGTTGTCCACTATGTCAAGTAAGGGATTGCTTTCGTTGGATGTAATCCAACTAACTGCTTAGTCGTAAGAATCTGAATCTTGGACTGCTTTTTTTTTTTTGAATCGTTAGCCATTTGATTAATTTGTTTCTTGGGCTGGCTTTGAACTGTTGTTTTCTGTGCACAGTACAAGATTGCATTGAGAGAATTTGTCAATCCATCAATAAAAGGAAAAGAAAAGCATTCATTATTTTCGGAAGAAGCCGAAGACAGCCTTCTTGGAGGTGGCCTTGGACTTGCTGCTCGGCTTCGCTGATGGTGCTGGTGATAGTGCTGGTGCTGGTGCTGCTGATGGTGTTGTTGGTGGTGGCGGCGCTGCTGCCACTACTGGAGCAGGAGCCGGCGGTGGTTTTGCCGCCGCCGGTGCTGCGACCACTGCGCCTGCAGCTCCATCTCCAGTGACGCTGACGGTGGCGGAGGAGTCGTCTTCAACGACCCCTGGAACAGGGCCCAAGATGTGGTGCTCCCTGATCTCGGAGAGCTCCCTCTCCCTCCTCTCGTTCTCCTCCACCTGCGCCAGCGTAGTGGGCGGCACCCACTCCTTGCTGCTGATGGTCGCGTGCCGCCGCAGCCCTGGCGCTGGCGGAGACGGAGACGGCACTGACGACGACGACGGCATTTCGACGGCACTCGCGCGGGGTTTACCTGCAGCGGCTACTTGCTGCGTGATGCTCTCCACCTCGAAGGAGTCCTCCTCGTCCTCATCCGGGGGGTTGCTGCTGGCCCCCCCGGCGGCGGCGGCATCATCACCCGGCAGCGACATGTCGTCATCAGAGGAGTCGCTGATGAGCTTGACGTCCACCGCCGCCACCATGCGCGGCGACGTCGCTGCTGCTGCTGCTTCCGGCAGTGCTTCGTCTTCTACTGCTCTGACGACTGCTGCTGCGGTTTGTTGTTGAGCTTGAGCCTGCAGCTGCAGCTGCAGGTGGTGGTCCGAGGACGACGTGCTCGAGGAGGCAGAGTTGGAGTTGTCGCTGCCGGCCGCGTCGCCCCCGCCTCCTCCCTCCGGCACGTCGGCGACAAAGTAGGGCCTGAAGCGCGATGGCCGGGCGGCGGCGCCGGCCGTGAAACTCTCGTGCCGCCTCATGTAGTGCATCTCGGGGAGATCGAAGAAGGGGTTGCTGTTGCGCTGGCCGAGCAGGAACGACGGGGCCGAGCCGGTGTCACCGCAATGGTGGTGGTGGGGATCGAAGGGGTTCTTGGTCAGCACGGCGGGGACGTGGACGTCGAGGTCGATGAGGTTGCGGTGGACGGTGCGCCTGGACATGAGCTTCTCCAGCCTGGCGTCCCTCTCCAGCTCCAGCGAGCCGATGCTCTGGATGCTGTGCTCGTCGTCCGCCGTCCAGGCCACGGCGGCCTCCTGATCTCTCTCGCCGCCGCGGGCCGTGCTGGTGGTGGCCGAGGACCCGTCGTCGTCTGCAGTGCTGTCGCCGTCGTCGGAGGCGGAGGCGGCGGCGGAGAGGTGGCGGATCTTCTTGTAGAGGTGGCGGTCTTCATCCTCGGATGCTGCCGCCAGGGGGACGTTGGGCTCGCTGTGGACGAGCACGACGCCGAGGAGGAAGGCGGCGAGCAGCCACACGGGCGACGAGGCGGCGAGGAAGGCCAGGCAATGGAGGCGGTGGAGCAGAGCCACCAGGAGCAAGGACCGCAGGGCCGTCCAGCGGTGGCGTCGCCAGCGCGCGGCGGCGGCGGCGGCCATGATTCAATTCATTGCAGCTGAGGGGAGGGGAAGGAGGAGGTGAACAATTCGTTCAGAAGAGCAATCGCCATTGGGATGCATGCATGCATGATCACCTTCTCCGATCCTCCTCCTCTGCTGGATTGCTTCAAGTATCTGCATGCATGGTGCCAATGCGATGCGTCGTCGATCCGATCAACTGGTGGATTGCGTTGATGTTCTTGGTCTTCTGGAGATGGCATTGACAGATTTCTGGTTTTTTTTTTTGTTGGATGTTGAAACAACAAGCAAGAGCGGTGGTGTGCGAGATGCCAGCCAGCCAGCAGCCAGCGGGCGAGCGGCCAAACCGGGAGGCCGAGCAAAGGTACGTATCTGGGCCGAAAGTGAGATGGGCTATTGGGCTGGGCCTTCTTTACTAACCCTTCACCGCCCTTCCTCCTTATCAAAAAAAAAAGGTTTTTTGTTTGGTTGCTCAGCCACAGCCAGCCAGCTTAGCAGTCACACCCTCCCTATCTCTCTATCTCTCCTCCCTCCATCTCCTTCCTCCTCCAAGTCCTCCTACTCCGGCGACGGCCAAGGCAGCACCACCACCGCCACCGCCGCCACCTAGCTGCCATGGACCCATCAACAAGAGCCAGCAAGATGCCCGCCGTGGCTGCCTACCCGGGCAAGATGGCCTGCTGCCTCCAGCTCCGCCTCCTCCGCCGCCCTGTCCCTGCCCCACCCCCACCTCGCATCCTCCTCCTCCTCCCGCCCCCGCGCCTCCTCCGTCCCGTACGAGCGTCTCCCGGCTCGCCCTCGCCCAACTCCTTCGCTGGCTGGTCCTCCGACGGCGACGGCGGCGACAAATCCCCTCTAGGGTTCGGGCCAGCAGGAGGTTAGACTCACTCCACACATCATCCATCTCCTTACTACTGAGGGTCCATCTGCTCCCCCACCCACACGCTGATTTGATCGTCAGTCCCCCACTACTAATCCCAATCCCACTCGTCAATCGAATTTCAAGTTACTGTTCCTGTCATGTGAGAATGCTAGTAATGACACTTGGATGGTAGCTCCTTCACAGGGTTTCTAGGACCTGGCCTTGCTGCCTTTTTCTTCCTTGCCGGCCTTGCCTTTGCTGCGGTCTCCATCAGAAGCAGCAGCAACGCCGCAGCAGCCGGTACGCACCTCATTCTCTTACCTCGCTCCTATCACGCAATGCCATCGCCAACATCTGCCGCTGTTGCTCTTCTCTCTGCAGGGAAACTGCAAAACTTGTCTTCAGGCAGCGCTGCCGCGGAATCTTACTCTGATCACGATTCCTTACCAACTGATTCCAACGACGGCCTCGTCAGGGGAGATGCTACAGACGAGTTACTGACGCCTCCAGAATCAAACGAGATAACAGGGGAGCCAGCGGGATGTCTCCCGCTGCAAAACACTGAGCTTGTCGGTGAGGAAGCGCGTCAGTTTGACAATCTCGCTGCTTCAGATGGTACTCCGTCGCCCATCTCATCTGAATATGCTCAGGATAATGCAGTCTCAGCTGAATATGCTCAGGACGACGCAGGCCTCTCAGAGGGAGTTCCTAATCTAGAGGCAACATCAGATCCAAATATCACTTTGCCAAAAAAACAGGGTCTGGATGAAACTTTGACTTCAGATGTGATGCTTCTAGATTCAGATGATGTTGTGCCCATCCAAGAAATCTCTAGCGGTGCTGCTGTTTTAGCTGCATCTCACCCAGACGACAAAGTCATCGAGCAGAATCCAGAAATTCATAACAAAGATGAAGCTTATCCATCCATGTTACCTGATTATACAGAACATGTAAGTGCCGATGGAATGATTCCACCTGGCTTGGATGATTTACCCATGGGGAGTAGTGAGCCAGGAGATGGGGAGGAAATCTTAGGGAAGGATCTATATAGAGGAGAAAGTGAATTCGATAACCAAAACAAACAATTCAAGGCCGCACCTTCTGAGCAATCCTTTTCTTCTGCTGGAGTTCCTGCCCCTTCTCTAGTATCCACTGCTTCAAAGGGGCCTGCTGGGCAGATTGTGGTTCCAGCTTCTGTTGACCCAACCCAGGAAAATGCAGTAGCTGCACTACAAATTCTAAAGGTACATTTCATGAGTCCACTACTTGACGAAGATTCTTGTTATATCAGTTTTAAAAACATCTCCAAATGGCAAATTATTTCTTTACTTTGTCGGTTATCTTGGGGTGCTTTGAGGTTACAACCCCCTCTATTTAGCACTGAACCAATATTGTTTGCTGTACTGAGGCTTGGACCTTAACCTGGACTTCCATTGGCGTTGTGTTATATCTTGCATCATCTCATTTGCATGATGTAAACTGCAGAGTGGAGTTGTTTGTGAGACTGCCCATGTTAAGAATTATATGGAACTCTTTGCCTGATAATTTACCCTCTTTTAAGGTGATTGAACCCAGTGTTCAAGCTGGTGACCTGTGTACCCGTCGTGAGTATGCTCGATGGCTGGTAGTTGCAAGCAATTGTCTTTCGAGGTGCATATCTTTCCTTTTGCATCAATTAGCCTCCCGAGCAGGGAGATATGCAGTATGGCTTCATTTTTCTTTTCTCCTATTTAACCAGATGCCTTAACGTTTTTCATCTATTTAAGCGTCTTGCTGTTAGATTTTCAGTTTTGCTCTCATAGGTGATTATTCTACTAACCAGCTTATTCTTTTGGATTCCAAACAGGGCCACTTTCTCGAAAGTGTATCCAGCAATGTATATTGATAATGTCACTGAGCTTGCATTTGATGATGTGACACCTGAAGATCCTGATTTTCCTTTTATACAAGGTGAGGCATGTAAATATTTTTTTCAGGAAAAAATCACATAGTTTGTTTTGTGAATCATTATTGTGGCATGTTATGTCATTCTTATTGATTTCAATATAATGCAGGCTTAGCAGAAGCTGGATTGATTTCTAGCAAGCTTTCGAGATCTGATATGAATACCCTAGAAGATCTTCAGGATAATAATAACTTGTTTTGTCCCGAGAGGTGATGGTCATTCAGTTGCATGCTGGTCTCTCTCTCGTTTGCTCTAATCAAAATCATAATCTTCCTTGCAGTCCTCTGTCACGTCAAGACCTTGTGAGTTGGAAAATGGCCCTGGACAAGAGGCAACTACCTGAAGTTGACAGAAACGTAAGAAATGAAAAAAATATCTTATCATTCATAATCCTCTCTCGAAACCAGCTGCTTATACTTACATTAATGCTCTCTCTCTATCTCAGTCGTTGTTCAAAGCATCTGGTTATATAGACATTGATAAGATAAACAGAGCTGCCTGGCCTGCTTTGGTAGCTGACTTGGGTGCTGGAGACCAGAGCATTACGGCTCATGCCTTTGGTAAGCTCTTTATATAACTGATGAATGATGTTCCTGTGTAAGTTCAGGGCCATTTCTAAACCTCTTCTCTTGAAGGTTTTACAAGACTTTTCCAACCGGGAAAACCTGTCACGAAAGGACAAGCTGCCCTAGCAATTTCAACTGGTGATTCCGCTGAGGTAGTTATGGAGGAGGTTGCTCGTATTGAGGCAGAAAAAATAGCTGAAGCAGCTGTAAATGCACATAGTGCATTGGTTGCTCAAGTTGAGAAAGATCTTAATGCAAGTTTTGAAATGGATCTTAAAAAGGAAAGAGAAAAGGTAGAGACCCTTGAAAGATTAGCTGAAGAAGCAAGGATTGAACTTGATAGATTGAGAGCAGAAAGAGAAGAAGAAAAGAACATTCTGTTCAGGGGCAGAGTTGCTATTGAATCTGAAATGGAAGTTCTATCAAAGTTGAGGAGTGAAGTAGAGGAGCAGCTGCAGAGTGTACTGAGCAAGAAGGTGGAGATCTCATTTGAGAAGAGTAGGATTGAAAAACTTCAAAAGGAAATAGAGAATGAAAACTCGGCTGTTGTGCAACTTCAATATGAACTTGAAGTGGAGAGGAAGGCATTATCTATGGCCAGGTAAGAATTCTTGACACTCAAGATTTCCTCTACACTAAATTTGTTTTTCGACCCTGAACCCCAACCCTTCCTTAGGTTCTATATTGTCTCTGCATTCTGGTGCAGACAAGGTGTATTACTGGTTTCATATCTTGCTGACCGCTGATATAAAGTTTTTGTTGTTCTGGACATTATGTGTTCTGGACTTGCAACATCCTGTATATCACATAAATTAATAAGAATATTATAAAATTCTGCTGGTGATACTCTTAGATATGCCTGCTTTTGGAACTAAAGTTCATATAAGAACTATCTTATTAAATATTTCTAGCTTTTGTTTGCAAGATAACTCCTTAATTGCAGGATGGCCATGCATTTTCATACTGCATGATAGCTTATAGGCTGTCACAATGCTCTTCTGATGCTATTTGTATCAGTAATCCATATCAATTGACACACCCTCTTTAACCAGGGCTTGGGCGGAAGAGGAAGCGAAAAAAGCTCGGGAGCACGCGCGGGCCCTTGAGGAGGCCCGGAGCCAATGGGAACGTCAAGGAATCAAAGTTGTTGTTGAAGGAGGACTTGAGGATGATGCTTCAGCTGGAGTCACATGGGCTAACGCTGGCAAAGAACATCCAGTTGACGAAGCTATCAACCGGGCGGAATCTTTGCTGGAGAAGCTGAAGTCAATGTCTGCTGAGATGAAAGTGCGGTCTCATGATGCACTGGAGAGAGTGATGCAACACGTGAGGTCCTTTATTGCAAGCCTAAAGCAGCAAGCAGCAGATGCAAGGCAATGGTGTACTGAGTTTGGGAGGACTGCTGCTTCAAAGGCAAACAAAGTATCAGCAGAAGTGCAGGATAGTGTATGTGCATTTGGTTTGACCATGGGTGACAAGTCAAAGAGGGTAATGGAAGACTGCAAGGAGGGCCTAGAGAAGTTTTCGCATAGATTCAAGACGAACTAGAAGCTGACATCTTTGTACCAAGAATAGCAGAGTGATAGGTACTATGCTGCTGGACAAGGAAGAACAATTGTAATTCCCTTCGAATAAATTTTGGCGTACATGAAAGCATGACTATGTTGTACACAGTAAATAATGATTCAGACATTGAAGAAAGTTCTTTCAATCATTGTTCATCGTCAATAACTAATTTTCATACAAGTACAGTTTCATTTTATTTTCATCATGGGCAACATAGCATGACACAAGGAACCGGTAATACGTGATATATACAACACACCACAATCTTCACAGCTCAGGACTCGACACAATATATTGGACGCTCATAGTCTCTTGCCGACTCTTGTGTTTCATACTTGCAACAGTTTCTTATTTCTTTTGGTGCATTCGGTCAGAGCCTTGATCTTGATGTGATTTTGTGCTTTGTTGTCTGGTTTGCTGCTGCAGTCTTGCTTAGCATGTGTGCCTTCACTTGGAAGAGGGGCTCATGGACTTCCTCAAAATGAGGACTCGTGGCTTTCTTCACGTTATCAATCCAGGTGAGGATCTTCTCATGAGCTCCCAGAAATCGGTCACGTACGTCATCACCAAGGATCTGCAATGCCACATATTGCAGTTAAGCACAATCTCACAGCAGCACTATAGATAGGTGCAGGAAATACACTTACCTCCAATTGCATTATCTCACAAACAAGGCTCAGATCTGCAACCGATGGCTGGGGATTACCTAGCAAGAACTTTGCACCACCATTCAGCCACACTGATTCAATCCTATCCAGTGACTGCGATAGAAGTTTCTCTGCTTGCTTCACAGCATCAGGACTTGTCGTAAGACCAAGAAAGGGAGCCAATGCTGTGTGCATTACAAGGGTTGCTGCAAGTACAAACAATCAAAAGGGCTCAGTTTGAGACAAATTTATGTGATCATGTGGCTACTGGAACCGTATATGCTCATTACTGTTTTGAACATCACCAATTTTCATCAAAAGATAAACTCAATAGGCACAATTTTTTTCTCGAATACGCAGAGCATATCATTGTATTAATAGAAGAAAAAAGGACTCCACAAGGGAACATACACAGATCCCAACTCACACACTCACACCCCCCAAATTAAGAGAAGGCTAAATCACTGGTTACAATTAGGACGACCCAAGACCATAGACCTGAACCACCTAACCAGCCTCCCTGATGGAGAGAAAAGCAAGACCTTTGGCCCCAGCTAACTCCACAGACGAGCTTCCTCTCTGGCCAGGTTCAAAACAGCAGCAGCGCTAGGGGAAGCGCCATCGAAAACACAACTATTGGCTTCCAGAGAGGCATAATCTCCAGTGAACACAAACAGCTAAGGTGCCAACTCTAAACATAAACCACTTGTTCAGCTTGTGGAACAGAGTGGGTTGTTCCATCATCATTTCGTCTCTTATAAGCACAAGGTACAAAAACAAGGAATTGAATCATCCTATCAGATTTATGGGATGACTTTATGATGAACTATTATTGGATGCAAAGCAACATGGCAAATGATAACTCCACAACAGCGTGGTAGAACCAGCCCCATGAGTAACCTTGGCTCTCACCTGCACCGCGACGCAAATTTGTGTGATGCCAATCCAAGATTGATTCAATTTTAGCTCGGGTGAACAAGTCAGCTGGATACCTATATGAAAAGAAAAGGAAATCAAACGGTCACTGAATATCACGTGTTATTCCTTAATCCTTGTATGCCATTGCTGTCAATAAGCGTTCATCAAGCTCCAATGAAAATTTCAAAATACTGAGACTCCCCGTGCTCAGATGCCACACTCAACTACCTCTTAAAACACTTCAATGTGTTGTCCCACTCTCATTTGGGAGGTAGAAATGCTACTTGGATGTGTAAATTTGCTCTCATTTGGGAGATGGACATGCTACTTGTATGTGAAAATTTGTTCTCATCTGCTTTTACGGACATGATGCTTGTAGATGTTATTTCGGTCTCATTTGGACTTGTGAATAGCATTGGCAGTGCATGCACCACCAGGCCTGACGAGAAGCAGCAGCAGCGGATGCAAGCGCTGCACAACAGCACGAGCAGACTCAAGAACCAATATGCAGGGGCAAAAGTATCAGCAACTAGCATAACTCTAATGGTGCTGATGGGATATAAGAAAAAAAGGCACGATTCAGTGGCATAGAAACCGGATCTATTAGTTGGAAAATATAATAGAATGTTACTACATTAATCATTATATTCACATTTCAATTTGAACAATCTGACTGTTGAAAAACAAAAATAAGCATCAGTTGCAGAAAATAAAATAGTTGAGTGTCACTACTGAATGTAACGCACCAGTGATCTGCAACTCCAGGGAACACGGATGCAAGATATCTCAAAATAGCATGACTGCCACAAAAGGACAAGTTTTGTCATGAATGATCAAGTATAGATGTATCTTTAAGCATGTCAAAAGCAATTACATGTAATGTAACAAAGCAAATCCTAGTTATATCATAAAGTAATTAAATAACTTCATTGGGAAGTCCAGAACAATTTCTTTTAGGTATTAGATACCTCCCCAGTGCATATTTGCGCTTGTAATAAAAATAAAAATGCATGAGCTCATGAACAATACGTTCTAAGAAGGGAAAACAAGGAAAAACTAATACTTTTTTAGCCAGTGTCAAAGTCAAATGTGTTGAGTCTCTATATGTGGTTGTTCACGGATGACCTTTTCAGCAAAGTTGAGAAGGTAATAAACAAGCAAATAACAAATCAACAGAATTGGTTAAGTTTTGAGAGGGGGGGTGTACCTCTCAAATAGTTTGAATCTTCCATCAACAATCGCAGGCACTTGCCCCATCGGGTTTATTTCTGGAGAGACAAAAGAAGCAATCAGCGTACATGGAGCAGAACTGCAAATAGCAACGAGACGACGAGTCTCAACAATTAACCAGCTTCACCCAAGCAAGTTAGGAAAATATGGAACATTCTTGCACAGAATCCACGCTCGATTCGAGCAAGTTGGAAACATTCTCGCAACCCCGTTTACCCCCACTCCTCTAAAAAAAATTGAAGAAAATTGGTCTGAGGATGGTACTTCTGAACTGGGGGGTGAGGTGCTGAGACTTGAACAGATCCACCGTGACCTCCTCGAAATCGATCTGATTCACCCTGCAACCGGTGGTGGACGTCAAGAATCGGCGGCCGGATGACTAGGGGGGGGCTGAACAGAGCGGAATACCTGCAGAAGATGATGACGGCTCGGGAGGGCTGCGACCGCCGGTCGGCGTACACCTTGATGGGCTGCATAGCGAAGCTAGGGGGAGGCTTCTTCTCCGGCTCTTGCTGATCTGCTGACTTCGCCTGCTGCCTTCCTTCCTTCCTTGGTGCCTTCCCCTTCCTTGGTGGAGACGGGAGAACGACAGCGCAGAAGCGCAGCCGCAGAAACGAAACAGGCTGCAGGGCCCCGTTAGATTCAGATCCTCTGCAGATTAACGGCTCCGATTAACTCCAAAAACGAAATAGGCAAAATCGCCTTGCGTGCAAGACTGCTGCTTCGTGAGTGACAAACTCCGAGGTTTCTTTAGGAGGGTTTTACCTGTATGCCATTAAAAAAAGATGGTCTTGACGTGTGTCTGTCTTACTAAAAAGTTCTTCGCACTTTTGTGTGTCATCGACCCCAACTTCTTCGACCCGCGCGTGTCTTGGTCTGTCCCAACTCCATCCATCTCTCACCGTCAAGTTGCCTGACATGTGGGCCCGGCCAGTCAGTTTGTCTAAAGTGCCCTTGTTTCCATCTATTCTCTTCTCTGCTACAGATGGCAAAGAGATCCTAGGCGCAAATGTCTGTGGCGGCGGCGGTGGGCGCAAAGCTCGCCCACGCCGACGGCCGGCTGGCGCGGCTCCCCGTGGCCTTGTCTCCGCAGCGGACAGGCAAGAGGACGGCGGCACGGCTCCCCGTGGCCTCCTCCTCGGCGAGGCAGGGGGCGGGGGCCGCGCTCCCTCCCGGGTCGGCTTGGCCGCACGGCGCCCCGCGTGGCGGCATCCTTGACGTCCCCACCACCGCGGCTCTCTCCCTCCTTCCTCCTTTCTCCTCCTCCTCACCGGCGTTGGCGCTAGGCAGGGAGGGCGCCGGCGCGCCTGCTGCGCGCGTTCGCGGTGACGCGGTCTGTGTCACCGGTGTTGCGGCGTGGGCAGCTGTTGCAGCGGCGGTGGCGCGGGACGGGTGTCGTCTGAGCGGTGTTCGAGCGGTTCACAGAGCGGGCGGTGAAGGCGGTGGTCTTCTGGCAACGGGAGGCGCATGGGATGGGGGACGAGGTCGTCGCGCCGCACCACCTGCTATTGGGCCTCGTCGCCGAGGACCGGTCCCCCGCGGGGTTCCTTTGGTCGGGATCCGCGTCGAGCGCACGCACGAGGCGTGCCGCGACGTGCTGGGTTAGCCCGGGCCCGCGCAGGCCACCACGGGGCAGGCCACGGACATGCCGTTCTCAGCCCTGCTCTTTTTCTGGCTCATCGCGGCGTGCTGCTGCTACTTCTACCGGTGGCGGTAGCGAGCCGGTGAGCACGAGTTCCAGGCCAAGGTCGACACCGTCAGCCGCGTCCACCACCAGCACCTCGTCACCCTTGTCGGCTCCTGGTGCTTATCTACGAGTTCGTCCACAACTATACCCTCGAGCACCAACTCCATGGTAAGGGCCGACCAGTGATGGAGTGGACGGTGCGGCTGCGCATCGCTCTCAGAGCTAAGGGAGCGGCGAGTGTTGGGGTGCTACAGGCAGCGCAAGTGTGCGCCCAGGATCTCCTCGACATATGTAGCAGTGAAGAGAAGAGATGGAAACAAGGGCATTTTAGACTTTTTGACTGGTCGGGCCCACACGTCAGACGACTTAACGGTGAGAGATGGATGTAGTTGGGACGGAATGGCACAGAGGTCAAAAAAAGTTTAGGTCGATGGTACACAGGTGTGAAGAACTTTTTTAGTGGCACACAGGTCAGCACCATCTTTTTTAATGGCATACAGGTAAAACCCTCTTTCTTTAGCCGGCAACCGGAATTGTCCGCCAAGGCTCATTTTGGTCTCTGAACTTTAAAAAGTCATTTTTATTCTCAAACTTTCGAAACCGGCTCAATTTAGCCTCTAGTAGCAGACGTGGAACGTCACGCTGTCCAGATCAGCATTTCATTCACTAGGATCGTGAAATACCGTCTCTACTCTTACCTTTTGGCCACATCTTTCCCTAAGACGGTCTCCACGAGTATCCCGACGCGCATATGCAAAAACGCCAGGGATGCAGATGTTCTCCTCGCGCAAAGGAGGAAGACCCGCAGCAGTCTCGCGCATCCCCCCGCGCATCACCTCGCGGCAGTTGGCTCCCGCGTGCGTCGGGGGGAGGAGGAGCTCGAGAAGGAGGTCGGCCGCCGCCGCCGGGGCCGCGGTCGCCGCCCCTCGCTCCTCTTCCGCCTCGGCTCCGCCTTCTTGCCCCGCCCCCGAGGCCACTCAAGGAGGAGGTCGTCGGCATGCTCCGCCTCCGCGTCGCCGCCGGCTCGCTCCGCCTCGACTCGCGGATCGCGAAGCGCGACCGCGGCCCGCACCACCGGCGGAGCCGAGGCGGAGGAGCACGGAGCCGCGAGAGCGAGGAGCGCGGAGGCGCCCGAGCGCGACCGACGGCGGAGGCGGGCGTTGACCCGCATGCGCCGGATTGAGGAGGCCGCCGCGGAGGTCGTCGCCGTCCCTCGACGCCGGAGCCTCCGCCGCACCGCTCGCCGCCCGTCGGTGCTTGCTCTCCGCTCGCCTCGCACCTCCGCCGACCGTATCGAGCTCGCTCCGCCGGGGCCTCGGTGCCGCAACCGTCGGGTCGTGCTCCTCCGCCGCGGCCTCGATCCGCGGTCGCGGCCGCTCCGGTCTACGTCCGCGCCGGCCACTAGCCGCCGTCGGAGTCGGCTGCGAGGACGAGAGGAGAGGGCACCGAGGGAGGCGGGCGGCTCCCGGAGGGAGAGGGGGGGCGGGGGAGACGATGGGAGAGGGGAGCGGGTGGGTCCGGGGCGGGGGGCGGTTGGGATGCAACACCCCCGAGATTGCGCGACGGGGAGGAGCGCCCGCAAAATGCGGCGAGCGCCGCACACTCCGCCGGGAGGCGCTACGGTGGCCGGCGCCGCCCCCATTTTGCAGATGCAGCACCATTTGCACACACTGCTAGAGTGAGTCTAAGACGGAACCCTCCCGTGCAAAACGCCGTCTCCGCCAAGTGCGCCATCTCCACTGACCACCAACGTCGTCTCAAGTTGCTTCTTGGGGGACGTGTCCATGCTCCTGAATGAGAGGAACATGACGCTCTTGTCTTCGTGTGTGTCCAGCAACCGGAGGCACTCGTGCTCCTTCTCTTCTCCCCGGAGACCAGCAGCCCGATGTAGTAAAACGGCAGCGTCGAATGGTCGGGAACGCACATGCCTATAGATGGACAAATGGGCCGGGCTAAACGGGCGGCAGGAGGCCCCTCCTGTTTGGGCCCGGCCCAAGCACGACCTGGCACAGATCAGTAGCAGACCGGGTCGCCACGGCCTGATGGTGCAGGCCGGGCCTAGGTCGGAAGTGCGGCCTGTCGCGCGGCACGCGGCCCGGCCTGCATAAGGGGTCGGTCCGTCTAAGGCCCGTGTAAACCCCCCCGGCCAATGGTCCAATGCGCCTCGATGCCATATATAAACCCCCGGCTAACCTAACCCTAATCCCCCTCCCTCCCTCCTCCGCTCCGCAGTCGCAAGCCCGCAATCCCTAGATCTAGGCCCCATTGCGGTGTTCTTTGCCTCCCGCCGCCGCGTCGTCGGCGCGCCGTACTCGAGTACTCGACTTCTCCCGCTCTCCGTCGACGCCTCGACGGACACACCTCTCATCTCCTCCCTCCTTCTCCATATCTCGACTCCCCTTCCCCTCCCCTTCCTCCCCGCCGTCGGAATCGCCCTCTCCGCCGCTCGGGTGCTCGGTGCTCCGGCAGCGCAAGCCGCACTGCCGCAGCCCGGCAGCCCGCAGGTAAGGTGAGATCTTCTCGTCCTCCTCCTCCGCCCTCCCCCGCCCTCGGGAGACCGAGGCGCCCCACCCTCCCGTCCATACACGTGTGCCTCGGCCGCGCCTCTTGCCACGCCTGCGAGGAGCTCCGGCGGGCCGGGGTGGCTGCGGCGGCGGAGGTGCTCTGTGTGAGAGAGGAGGCGGGAGGTTGTTGGGGAGGGGCCGCGGTAGCTGGACGCGTGGTGGGCCCGTCACCCTCCAGGAGGCTCTCCATCCAAGCCATAACTAAAGGATGGGGTTTGACGGGAAACCCCGTCCCGAATGGAGGAGCCACTGCGAGGCAGAATCCTTTATCCATCTACTCCAGGAGATGGATAAAGGCACCGGTGTGGATGGTCTGAGCTTCGGTTCGGTGGCAGCCGGGCTTGTGGGCCAAGGGACAGACTTGGCTGCGACCAGTGGCGGCCATGGAGCAAGCAAAGTGGTGGCTAGGTGGCAGGGCGCAGTGTGGGTGTCGTAGGGGCGCTAGGAGGCCGAAGGCGACTCTGGCATGGTCTGGCGCGCACGGCTTCTACACGCGGGCGCGGGAGCGGGACGGCGGCACGCCGTGCGGGAAGCAAGCGGAGGGCGGGGACCGCCGGCGGCGGGCCGATCTAGAGATAAGGGGAGGCGCGACGGGTCACGGGTGGACCATGGAATGGGAAGGCACGAGCGGGGGTTCACGATGATTCGCGCCCGATGCACGACTTGACGAGCGACAAATCCTCGATCGTATGGTTGACATCGTAAGTTGGACGGATCCGATGACGGTTGTTAGGTTAACGGGCGGCGTGGCGTTATCGAGTGCCCGAGCTTGGACCCAGGATTAGGTGTATGGAGATAGAGATCGCGTGATGCTCGTCGGATCATTAATTAGTTGGTTAGTTTAAGATATTAGCTTCTCATTAGCATCATGGATAATTAATAATAATGTCATCTCCTATCCCGTTGATGGATTTGGCGAGCTTTATTCAGTCCTTCTATAATATTTATGCAGTGCCGCGCACGCGAACACATGTGTGGCACATGTATATGGCCCTTACAACTCCCTAATTTATTATTCTTCGATTTGATGTATATATTCATGACATCTCTTGGATAGTATGTAATAATTTTATTTTTACAGTAATAATCCATACATGACATTTGATCTAATTTATTCGCTAATATACCCTCTCCGTTACAAATTGTAGGACGTTTCGACTTTGTACACACACATATATACATACATACATACATACATACATACATACATACATACATACATACATACATATATATATATATATATAGTGTTTTGCTATAATGCACCCGGGTGCATTACGTACGAAGAATGCACCCACCCCGATTGTGTTTGATTTTTTCTCGGTTGCAATTTGACTTACTCGGTTGCAATTGGTTCGTGTTGGGCTGCAATTGGGTGGTCTAGTTACAATTAGTTCGTACGAGTTGCAATAGGTCGATTCATTGTAATGAGTTCCGTCGAGTTGCAACTAGTATAGTGTCATGGTTGCAATTGGTCCGGTCTCACTTTGTTGCAATTGGTTTACGCGCGGTGAGCGCCTAGTTGCAATTAGTTGGGTCCGATTGCAATTGGTCCGCATGCAATTGCAACTAGTTCGTCTAGTTGCAATTAGTGTAGTCGCACATTTCTAATTGCGGGAGTCTCTATATTTGTTCCGCAAAATGTTTTTTCCGTCGAGTTGCAATTGGTATGGTGTTACTGTTGCAATTGCTCTAGTCAACCTGTTGCAAATGGTTGAATCTGCGGGGTATATGCATCTGCTATTTTGTTATAATGCACCTAGGTGAATTTTGTATGGAGAATGCACCCACCCTGGTTGCAACTGGGCTCACTCTGGTTGCAATTTGTTCACGTCGGTTTGCGACTAGGAGTTACAATTGGTCAGTATTCAGTTGCAACGGAGTCAGATTTGTTGTAATTATTTCCGTCGAGTTGCAATTAATATAGTGTCACGGTTGCAATCGAACGATCTAGTGGTTGCGGTTGGTTCGCGCCTAGCTAGTTGCAACTCAATTAAGTCTAGTTGCAATGGTTCTTTTCCGATTGCAACTAGGTGGATTCTAGTTGCAATTGGTTCATGTCATATTGCATCTAGGTCGGGTCCCGATGCAACCGGTTCGTGGTCGGATCGTTGTAATTACATCCGTCAAGTTGCAATTAGTTTGATAATATAGTTGTAATCGGTCTAGTACCGCAATTGCAATTAGTATAACATGTGCATTGTGACGCCCCGGGTTTTTAATGACCGTCATTAACGCCGATGACCGGATCGGCGGGTCAAACCGGTCAAACCCCCGGTCAAACCTAGGTCAACTTGGGTCATCACCCGAAAACCTCGTCAATGAACCCCAATGAACCCCTTGACCAAGCCTATACACACCCGTAGTCAACCCTTGGTCAAAGACACGGTCAAACCCCGCTTGACCGGTGACGTCGACGAATGTCGACCGAACTTTTGCCGCGTTCCCCAAAATTCACCTAAACACTTCAAAATCTACCTTTATGAAAGTTGTCCATCTTGTTGAGGGACACAACTTTCATGTAGATTGGCATTTCAAATTTGAGGAGGAAAATTGTGAAAAACCCCTTGCAAGACAGATTTTCTGTTTTCCGAAACAGTGCCGACATTCGATATTGGCACGACGTTCTCGCAAAATCCGTTGAGAAAAACACTATATGGCCTTTTTGAAAGTTGTAGATGGTAGTTAGATCTACAACTTTCCTATTCATTGCCTTGTGCACTTTTAGTCAATTTTTGGGAAAAAACCTACTTGAACGGGGCCGGTTTGAATAACTTCGGGCGCTCGCGCGCCGGCCGCGCCGCCGCGCGCGCCCGCCCGCGCCGGCCGCCCGCGCCTCGGCTTCCCGCCCACCGCGCACGTTCCCAAGGCCCCTCACGTGTTCCCCGGCTGCCCGTGCCCCAAGGTGCCTCGAACGGCGGGAACGCCGCGGAATCCGCGCCGCCGTACCCCCTCCCCCGCCCGCCGTGGTACGGCACCGCCCGCCGCCGTACGCCGCGCCGCCCGTGCCTCGCTACCCCCGCCCGCGCATCGCTTTAAGAGCCACCACGGCTTCCCCGCGACGCGCGGACCCCCCCCGGCCACCGACCGAGCCACACGCCCCCGTCGCGCGCGCGCGCGCGCGCCGACGTCCTTGGGACCGGCCACGGCGAGCTCCGTGTGACGAGCTAGCCGCAAGACCGGTGGTCGTTCCCCGCGCTACCTAGGCCCCTAAGGAAACTACCGAGCCTCTCCCCCTCTTCTCACCGGCCGGACCGCGCCGCGGGAGAGGCGGCGGCGGCCGCCGCCGCGGTGTGCCGCGGAGCACCACCGCCGCCGCACCTCCCGACCAAACCGGTACCCAAAACCAACCCTAGCACACCCCCTAACCCTCCTCCGCCCCTTCCCCGGTCCCGAGCTGCGTCGGCCTCGCCGGAATTGGGCAGCCCGTGCCGGCCGGCCGCCATAGGGGTGACATTGCGAACCTTCAACTCTTTCCGGGGTCCTAGTTGCAAGAAGGTAACTCCAATAGTAGATCCAAATTGCTGAATTTTGTAAATTGCGTAGAAAATCACAGAAAATTCAGAAAAATGTGAAACCAATTTTGTTGGATCCATTGTGATTTATACTACAACTTTTGTTATTCTGGCCTGAGCTAATTCCTTTTAGTTTTTGCATGAAAAATACAAATATGAAAACCCTAGATCTGCAATATCTCAAAAACCACAGAACCTCTGTAGCTAATTTTTGGATATGTTATGTGTTACGTCATGAATAGCTCCTATGCCAAAAATTGCACAAAGTTATCATGTAAATCTTTTTATAAAAATGTTTTTATATCTCTGGAAGAACTGCATAAATTATTTTTCATGTTAAAAATATTTAAGTTCTTGAGCCCCACTTGTGCACACTGTCTTGTAATACCAAAATACACATCTTTTGAATTAATCATGAATTTTGGATTAACTTAAATAAATATTCCTGATTTATGCATGTTTTCCTTGGTAAATTAATAAAACAAGATCAGTAGAGGTTCCATGTGAACATGTTGGTTTTCTAAGCTTTTTTAGGACCAGAGAGCATCCACAAGAAAGTTTGGGTCATTTTGATGCTTAATTATTTTTATCTGCATTTAAATTGAATCACTAGACAACCTTTGTTATTTTCCATAATATTTATTTTCCTAGCATCCAACCTTTACATGTGGGTCCAATGGACTAGGATAGATGCTAGTAGGCTTAAGAAACACTCATGTAATTTTTGGTAATTTAATTGCTTGATAAAAGGCTTAAAAGCCCTTTTTCTATTAAAGGGAAAATTAAATAAAGAAAAGCCTTATTTAATTCTTTTTCCATTTTGGAAATATTATCTAATTCAATTAAAAGATAATTAATTCTAGATGCTGATAAGAAATTAATTCAAGGATAAAAATATCATTTATATCCTTACTTGTGAAAGGAAAATGATTAAAAGCTTTTACATGAAATGACAAGTATAAAGAAACCTTTATTCAATTGTGCAATAAAGAGAAATCACCCAACCACCCATGTAACTTGAGTGTGGTTGCAAATCGTGTTAAAAAGGTTAAATGTACCTACCCACTACTGTTGGTGAGTTTGAATTAAATTATTTACATATATATGTACACAGTCACCATCAAAAAGAATGATTAATAAAGAGTGGCATATTGTTCCCTTATGGAAGAGTATGCTGAATATAATCTTATCTAGGTGAATGTGCCCAACAAATACACCCCTTGATTGTCAAATTGGTTTGCGAGTGATTAAAGTTTAAACCGCCGAATAAATCTCGCATTTGCATCTTCGTGTAGATCTTTCCGCCGGTAGACGTACGCTCGTGCCGGAAGGAGAAGACGAAGGTGCCGACCAAGAGCTGCTGAGCGTGAACGTAGTTCAAGACCTGGACCCAAGTCCAGAAGGGCCCAAGGCCAACCTTGCCAGCGAAGGAAAGCCCCGGATCATTAACCCCGCCTTTAAAAACTATGCAATTATGTTTGCTATGATTGTGCACTTACGTTTCAGGAATTGAATTGAAACCATAGATGCATGATCCTTAGGTACCTATGCTCTATCACTAGTATGCTAGGTCGATAGCTGCCATGCTATAGGACCGATAGAAGTCGAGTGATGTTCGTCACTCGCGAGAATAGGTTCCTAGATAGGAATCATAAGATATCCTTAAATGGATCGCTCATGTGGTAAGAGCATGGGATTTGGGCTCCGGTCCAGTGGGCATGTGGGCTAAGCTTTTGAACGTACCAAGCATATGCCGGTAATGGGACCGGTAAGCCTAGTACCTTAATGAGGCGGCACGGGATCTTACTATTACTACTCTTGAGAAATCTCCTTACGGCTAGCTACGGAAAGGGTGGTGTATGGTGACTCCGGGTATCTCGCGGGGTATGCGGATAGCTCGCACCGGGGACCGTAAGATTTGATCCCAACCCGAAGATTTATGGGGACGACTGGGAGTTGTCCTCGCGGGGGCGGCCGACCGTGTGTTTGGGTCTACCTTGCAAGGTTTAAATCAATCGATTGTCGGCCTCTCACCATTATCCGAGACTGCTTATTCTACCGGCCATGATATCCCATAATGATGGAACTCAAGGAATATGTTGGATGAATTAATTGCTTGTCCAATTCTTGATTGGATTAGATGGCACACTTAGAAATGGTAATCAATTAGAACTTGTGCTAAAAGATTAAAAGTAAGGATCTACTCTTAGTAGCTTTCCAGCAAAAGAAACTCCACCGGCCAAAAGCCTTTCATGTCTAGAGGTTGGTGATGTAGTCATCACCCGACGGTTAAGTCTTGCTGAGTATTAGTATACTCAGCCTTGCTTTAAAACTATTGTTGCAGGTGTGATTGATCAGAAGGGTGACGACAAGTAAGGACATCACGGATGGCCTCCTGTGATGTTCACCGTCGCGTTAGTTTAAATTATTTCCGCTGTATTTTCGAACTCTGAACCTTTACTCCATGTCATGAACAGGGGTTTGTAATAAAATGTTTAATTCATGTTGTACTCTGGACTCGCCTTCGCGTGAGTTTTAATGCATGTGTCGATCCTCTCGTTCGATGGCCAAGTGATTTACGGGGCGTTAACCCGGCAACCAACGACAGGATGATACTTTACTATTGCCGAATGACCAAAGTGGATCGGTCTTAGGCGATAGTA
Organism: Cenchrus americanus; assembly: GCA_947561735.1. Lineage (NCBI taxonomy): Eukaryota > Viridiplantae > Streptophyta > Magnoliopsida > Poales > Poaceae > Cenchrus > Cenchrus americanus. The sequence continues at coordinate 56,547 of OX387240.1, read as the reverse complement.
CGGTATTTTCCGGGCGGGTTGTCACATGCATATTGTTATATAAAATGTTCGGTGTCCGCTAACTAGGCATACACCTAGGTAAGTAGTTGCAACTAGTTACAATTTGGGTACAAATTAGATTTTAACTGGTTGCAACAAGTGCTAACTATGCTACAATGAAGTTGCAACTGTGTTGCACTCATGATGGCAACTCATAGTACAATCAAGTTGCAATTACATACTTGAAAAAAAAAGTTCGCCAAATATAGTCTTCATGGATCTCGTTTTGTTAAGCACATTTTTTCGAACAACCTGATGTAAATGGATTAGAAATCGGAGCAACGGTTTAGGAGATATTGCATTTTTTCGATCCGAGATAAAAAAGATTCCCTCCCCGCATGCTACGTGCGTGACGCATGGGTGGAGTGACATGCACTGACAGAGTCCGTGCATTTGCTATAACAATTGCACCTTGTTGCATTTTAGTACCGTCGTGTGTGCGTATGTATGTATATATATATAGACATAAGGGTATGTCTATAGAAATACAATACAACCTACTACAAATTTGAACGGGAGAATAATCTTCCATCCGTGTGTAGATTAATTAATTTGCTAGCACCGACCATTAGTTTATAGGTACATTATTATTTTATTAGGCTACTAGCTAGCTACAGCTAGCATATATGCATGTGGTGGTGGAATTTTCTGATGGCCGGATTGATCGGAATCATCATGGACTACGTACGCAGATCGACGACCACGACGCATATATATATTTACATAGACAGAGGAACAGATATGTTGCGATACAATTCAGCTGCAAGACGACCCAGCAAAATGTACATGCAGCGAATTAGCTTGGCTTAGCTTGGGCCGCCGGCTGCGCAGCCGCCAGCCGCCGCCCTAGCTGACATATGTATAATACTAGTACACACAAGATATGATGCATGGGTGCAGTAGTAGTAGTAGTGTTTCTGTTTTCTTCATCCACATGCATTATTCCACGGTCAATTCAAAACCTAACTACCTAATTAATTAATCGATCAATCTATGCATGCTGCATGCACAACCATGTTGCATACCATTCGTGTGTGCGAATTCCTTGAAAACAGCATGCATGTGAGGAACTACATATAGTAGTAGCTAGTACAGGCAGCTACTAGCGAGCATTTTTTTTTTCTAATAGAAAACATCCATCCAATCAACAGCTAGCTTGGACTTCCACACCTGACCAAGCCGGTCGCAGCTAATTTCCCGGTTTCCCGTATGTCAGTGCATCATGAGTTTGATGCGGTCACATGGAAATAAAACGTCGTCGTTCAAACTTGCAATACATATTATATATACTTACATACTGTAAGTATATATAATATATAGACCTCTAAATAAATAAAACATGCATGTTGGTTATATATCTAGCTACTTATTACTCCGATCCAGCACAATGCAAAGTTCGTTAATTGCTTGGACTTGTAAAACCAAATGGACCTTCTCCAACAGGGGAGAAAATGTTAGGTTTCATGATGAATCTAATAATAGCATCATTTTTTATGTGTTGTTAGTCCTCATGATCATTTCGCTATTAGTACTCAAAACTGAACAATTTTGACTTTGAAAAAAAAAATCATTACTTAGCTTGGAGAGAGCGGCAAGCAACCCAATGCAAGCAAGCTACTAGATGGATTTAATTAGTTTGGCTCATGGACCGGATCACTAATTAATTTGGTCAACAAATCAAAACATCGAGTCGTAGCTGACTAGCTGCTAGTAACAGTGCATTACGGGGGCGACGCATCTGCTGACATCACTCGGGCCACATATATGCTGTGTGTGTGCTGACACATATATACAAGAAATTAAGAAACTAGTATATGCGAATGGGTGGTGGCCGGATGCATACTATACGTACCCATATACATACATACATACATACATACATACATATGCACAGTGCGCTTCGCCTCTTTATTTATCCTATAAACACTATATATATACTCGATCGATTCATATGGCTGCGGCTATATATAGGTAGCTATAGCTAACTCGACCGTATAACCAGCGAAAAATTAAAGGGATAATGGCGGCGGAGCATCATCAGCATTCGGCGCCGGCGGCGGCAGCGCCGGCGGCGTCGTCGAGCCGCAGGAGCCTCAGCTGGGGCTCCTCCATCTCGCAGTCGTTCCGGCAGATGGAGGCGGAGGACCCCTTCGGGCGGGCGCAGTCGGAGCACGACCACCGGGACGACGAGGAGAACCTGCGCTGGGCGGCGCTCGAGAAGCTGCCCACCTACGACCGCATGAGGCAGGGCATCCTCAGGAGGGCGCTGGACCAGCAGGAAGGCGGCGGCGGCGGCGGCGGCGTTGAGGTCGTCGACATCCAGAAGCTCGCCGGCGGCGACGGGGGCCGCGCCCTCTTGGAGCGCCTCTTCCAGGACGACAGCGAGCGGTTCCTGCGCAGGCTCAGGGATCGCATCGACATGTATGTGTAGTAACAATTAACCATGCATGCATGCATGCATCGATTTCAACAAGCTATAGCTCGATCGACATGTATGCAGGGTGGGCATCGAGCTCCCGACCATCGAGGTCCGCTACGAGCAGCTGACGGTGGAGGCGGACGTCGTCGCCGCCGGCCGCGCACTCCCCACGCTCTCCAACGCCGCCACCAATTTCATCCAGGTACGGTTTCTTCTGTTACGTTCGTTCATCAACGTGCAGCAGTGGAGTATGCATGCATATGAACGACGTTAACGGAGCTAGGCACATCTCGATCATACTAGTTAAGAAATTACCAAATATTATATATATGCAACCTTTAGCACGTACGTAGTATAGTACTACGGGTCAAACTAAACAAGAACCATTGTGATAACTAGGCAGCTAGCGTACGTTTAGCATGCATGTTCTAGAAGCTATGTCCTTTCAATACCATCAATCGATACGACGACTTGTTGCTAGCAGATCAAGCTAACAGAGCACGCAACTCATCGCCGATATGTGCTGCATATATTGCAGGGCCTGATTGGACGGTTCGGTTCTTCAAACAAGAGGAAAATCACCATACTTAAGAATGTCAGTGGTGTCCTTAAGCCATCCAGGTACACGTACGCATTCACCTAGTGCTGCGTCGCCATCCAAATCCCAACTGCTCCCTGGATCTTTCGACCTGCTTTCCGTGTCCTGTTCCTCTCCTTCAGCTAATACACTATATATGCATGATGAAGTAAAATATTAGTTGTGATGCTGAAAGGAGGTTTTGTTCTTTTACCTTTTTTTTTTCTAAACACACACACACACACTCACGTAACGGTTTCAGTCATATGTATGTATGTATGTATGTATGTACCCTCAATCAACGAACTACATATACTCTGCTTCCAGGATGACGCTTCTTCTTGGGCCTCCATCGTCAGGAAAGAGCACGCTCATGCGAGCACTCACGGGAAAGCTTGACAAAAATCTCAAGGTATATATTATCCATCATCATATCATCTTGTTCTGTCTCAGTGTCGCCTATATATATATCCATTTGTTTATGTCACACATGCTGCTGCTGCTGCTGCTGCTGTATGTGTCCTTGGTTGTTGTAGGTCTCTGGAAGCATCACATACTGCGGGCATCCAATTTCGGAGTTCTACCCCGAGAGGACGAGCGCGTACGTTGGCCAATATGATCTCCACAATGCAGAGATGACCGTGAGAGAGACGTTGGATTTCTCCAGGAGGTGCCTAGGCATTGGTGCCAGATACGAGATGCTCGCAGAACTTGCAAGACGGGAGCGGGACGCAGGCATCAAGCCAGATCCTGAGATCGACGCTTACATGAAAGCTACTGCAGTACAAGGGCAGGAGACTAATATTGTAACGGACGTCACTCTCAAGGTGAGGCGGCTCGCTCTGACCGAAGCTAGCTTGGCTGCTTAATTGTCCTTGTGATCTCAAGGTATATAGCCTGCCCATTGATCATCTTCAGGTGCTGGGGCTGGACATTTGTGCTGATATCATTGTCGGCGACGAGATGATCAGAGGAATCTCTGGTGGGCAAAAGAAGCGTGTGACAACTGGTATGCCCGCCGCCGCGCCCAATTCATGTTCTCTCTCTCTCTGCACACACACAAAAAATCCAATCTACTCCCGGTGTACGTAGTATGTATGTGTATTTTCACCAGGAGGCCAAATGTAACCTTGTATGTATGTATGTATGCAGGCGAGATGTTGACGGGTCCGGCGATGGCTTTGTTCATGGACGAAATATCCACCGGTCTGGATAGCTCGAGCACATTTCAGATCGTGAAGTTTATGAGGCAGCTGGTCCACGTAATGAATGAGACTGTCATGATCTCTCTGCTCCAGCCACCGCCAGAGACCTACAATCTTTTCGACGACATAATCCTCCTGTCGGAAGGGCACATAGTCTACCACGGGCCACGGGAGAGCATCCTGGAGTTCTTCGAGTCTGCTGGTTTCCGGTGCCCGGAGAGGAAAGGTGTCGCCGACTTCCTTCAAGAGGTCACTTCCAAGAAGGACCAGCAGCAGTACTGGTGCCTCGACCAGGATCAATACCGTTATGTATCCGTACCAGAGTTCGCGCAGCGCTTCAGGTCTTGCCATGTAGGTCAGCTGGTGCACAAGGAGCTGCACACCCCTTTCGACAGGTCCAGAACCCACCCTGCTGCGCTGACCACCACGAAGTACGGGCTCTCCAGCTGGGAATCGTTCAAGGCGGTGATGTCGAGGGAGCAGCTGCTGATGAAGCGCAACTCCTTCATCTACATCTTCAAGGTCACCCAGCTGGTCATCCTCGCGCTCATGTCCATGACTGTGTTCCTCAGAACAAAGATGCCGCACGCCCAGATCGCCGACGGCACCAAGTTCTTCGGGGCCCTGGCTTTCAGTTTGATAACGGTCATGTTCAATGGGTTCGCTGAGCTGCAGCTGACCATAAAGAAGCTTCCCGTCTTCTACAAACACAGGGATTTCCTCTTCTTCCCCGCGTGGACCTTTGGACTGGCAAACATAATCCTCAAAGTCCCCGTTTCGCTCGTGGAAGCGGCGGTATGGGTTGTTCTCACCTACTACGTGATGGGCTTTGCGCCTGCCGCGGGGAGGTTCTTTCGCCAGTTCATCGCTTTCTTCGCCACACACCAGGTGGCGATGGCCCTGTTCCGATTCCTGGGTGCCATTTTGAAAACGATGGTCGTGGCCAATACTTTCGGGATGTTTGTGCTGCTTATGATTTTCATCTTCGGAGGATTTGTCATCCGCAAAGGTAAGTATGCTATATATATATATATTCATTCATGATACAGTATGGATATGGAATCAAAACCTTTTGACCTCTGAATACGAAATATGCATGGACAGATGACATCAAACCATGGTGGATCTGGGGTTACTGGGCATCTCCTATGATGTACAGCCAAAATGCAATATCTGTCAATGAGTTCCTTGCCAGTAGATGGGCCATTGTAAGTTTTTCCATCCTCTGCAACAAGATGCCGTTAATACTGATACCTTCAATCGTAAATTAAGGTGGTGATTATTGTGAGGATTCTGAATTAACGACACAGCGCCCTTTTTCTTTTTATTCTAACTATACACAGCCAAACAATGACACGTCTATTGACGCACCGACAGTAGGCAAAGCTATTCTTAAATCCAAAGGCCTGTTTACTGGAGAATGGGGATTTTGGGTTTCCATCGGAGCCCTTGTGGGATTCATTATCCTGTTCAACGGCCTCTACCTTTGGGCCCTGACATACTTGAGTCGTAAGCAGGCATTTCGTTCTTGCATCTACTACTGTGGACACTATCTAGTTCGTTACTAATATATATGTTTTGTTCCGTCCAGCAAGTAGCAACTCCAACACCGCACAAGTTTCGGAAGGCGATGACAATGAAAGTGAAATGGTCGAAAAGGGAAGAACAGAGAGAGCAGCAGCAGCAGCAGCAGCAGCAGCAGAGTCACGCGTCACCTTGCCTTTCCAGCCTCTTTCACTCTGCTTCAACCATATAAACTATTATGTGGACATGCCTGCAGTAAGCTTACATGCATATACGTTCCTGCTTCCTGATGGTAGGCATATATAGAGGTGAAACGACTGCACACATCAATCATATGGTTCTTGTGTTTTCCAGGAAATGAAGGAGCAAGGATTCACAGAAAGCCGTCTACAGCTGCTCTCCGATATAAGTGGTGCTTTCAGGCCAGGGGTTCTGACGGCACTAGTTGGTGTGAGTGGAGCTGGAAAGACCACTTTGATGGATGTCCTGGCAGGGAGGAAAACCAGTGGAGCTGTTGAAGGGGATGTTACCCTGTCCGGCTACCCCAAGAAACAAGAAACTTTCGCCCGGATCAGTGGCTATTGCGAACAGACTGATATCCACTCCCCGAATGTTACCGTATATGAATCCATAGCCTACTCTGCTCGGCTGCGCCTTCCCTCAGATGTTGACGATGTTACGAAAAAGGTACAACTAGTTCTTCTACGTTTTTTTTTTTGAAATTATTATATATATATATATATATATAATAATAATAATATATATATATATATATATATATATATATATATATATATATATATATATATATATATATATATATATATATATATATATATACCAATGCAATCCTGATGCCCGATCCATACGATTATCAGATGTTTGTGGAGGAGGTGATGGTCCTTGTAGAGCTTGATGTGTTGCGCAACGCCCTGGTGGGTCTCCCTGGAGTCAGTGGGTTATCAACGGAACAAAGAAAAAGGCTGACAATTGCCGTGGAGCTGGTAGCAAACCCTTCGATCATCTTCATGGACGAGCCAACTTCTGGTCTTGACGCTCGAGCTGCAGCAATCGTCATGCGTACAGTGAGAAATACAGTCAACACGGGGCGTACGGTGGTTTGCACAATCCATCAACCCAGCATTGACATATTTGAGTCTTTTGATGAGGTTCTCAGATGATCTCTCTGATTTCTTTTATTGTTTTTTTTTTTCAAATGAATGCGATAAGACAGCTGGTTTCTTCTGCAGCTTCTGCTTTTGAAACGAGGAGGGCAGGTTATCTATGCTGGTGAACTTGGTCGCCACTCTCACAAACTAGTCGAGTATTTTGAGGTCAGTTAAGCACTCTGCTTTTCTCACAACGCAAGTTGTGAGCATTTAAACCCAATGCTTGTGCTGCATGCAGGCGATTCCAGGTGTACCAAAGATCACAGAAGGATATAATCCTGCAACGTGGGTGCTGGAAGTCAGCTCTCCTCTGTCTGAGGCTCGCCTGAACATGAACTTTGCTGAAATTTATGCAAACTCGGTGCTTTATAGGTAACTTAATTCTCCTTAGATAATGGAGTAGTACATATGATATGATTCCTTGGTCTGTGCTAGCAGGAGACATGCAGTTAAATTTGTGTCTAACAAGCATATTTGCCCCCTTTCATAATTAACTATGATCAGGAAAAACCAAGAGCTGATCAAGGAGTTGAGCACCCCCTCACCAGACTACCAGGATCTGTCGTTTCCTACAAAATATTCGCAGAGTTTCTACGGTCAATTTGTTGCAAACTTTTGGAAGCAATACCGGTCCTACTGGAAGAATCCACCCTACAACGCCATGCGCTATCTGATGACACTGCTCTTTGGCCTTGCGTTTGGTACAGTATTTTGGCAAAAAGGAAAGAACATGTACGGCCCTTCTTCTTCTTCATCATCTTCTTCTTCTTCTTCGATGGCTGCTGCATTGGTTGAAACTACTCCTAATCAAAGTTGTTTGGATGATCACGACACATATGCGCAGAGATTCACAGCAAGATCTGTACAACCTACTTGGAGCCACGTACGCTGCTACCTTCTTTCTCGGGGCGTCCAACTGCATCACTGTTCAGCCTGTTGCGTCAATTGAGCGAACGGTTTTCTACCGCGAAAAGGCAGCGGGGATGTACTCGCCATTATCCTACGCGTTTGCGCAGGTAAAAAACGAGCGTCAGGCAGGGTACTTATACAACAAATAGATAGACGAAGAGCTAGCAATTCACGAGGTGGCGTTTGGTTTTGGCAGGCATGCGTGGAGGTCATCTACAACATCTTCCAGGGGATTCTGTACACGGTCCTGATATACGCGATGATCGGATATGATTGGAAAGCTGATAAATTCTTCTATTTCCTCTTCTTCATCACCGCGAGCTTCAACTACTTCACGACGTTCGGTATGATGCTGGTGGCATGCACTCCCTCCGCGCTGCTGGCGAACATCCTCATCACGTTTGCCCTACCCCTGTGGAACCTCTTTGCTGGATTCCTCATCGTCAGGCCGGTGAGCAATGCAATGCAGTGCAGTGCAAGCGACTCGGACCTTAATTAATTTTATACATACATACATACATACATACATATGTCATATATTGCTGCACTGTTTATTGCACTGCAGGCAATTCCAATTTGGTGGAGGTGGTACTACTGGGCCAACCCAGTCTCCTGGACCATCTATGGCGTCGTGGCATCACAGTTTGGCGAGAATGACCGCTCGATTTCAGTTCCCGGAGGGGAGCCCGTGGCGGTGAATGAGTTCTTGAAGGATAACCTCGGCATCCGGCATGACTTTCTAGGCTATGTGGTGCTCGTCCATTTCGCCTACATCATCGCCTTCTTCTTCGTCTTTGGTTATTCCATCAAGTTCTTCAACTTCCAGAAACGTTGATTGACTGACGGATTGCAGTTAGAGACTCTTCCGATCCCTTAATAGTTGAAGTGCAAATTAAGCTTCTCTAGCTAGCTCCTCTTGTGTATATACTTGTCGTTAGTGGAGAGCTCGATCTGTGTATGTAGGACTACGTGTGATCTGAAAATGTTTAACGGCACCGGAATTCCAATTTCAGTTGTGACCTCGGAACCAATTTATAATTCCGAACCAACATTTAATAAGTAAAGAAGAACAAAAGAAAAGGGAAAAGGGGGTTGGACTTGGACCTGCATGCAGTTGGGGACTCTGACGGACCCAGCTGAGCCAACTAACCAACCACCAGCTGCAGCTGGTCGTCTTCCTCCTCCCTCCCTCCCTCCCCTGCTGCCCTGCCCTGGATCCAGTGGCATCAGCTCTCGTCGCCCGTAGGATCCATCCGCTGCCTGGTAAGAGCGAGGAAGGCGAGTCGGGGTGACACCGCGATGAGACGATGGGGGAGCAGCGGGCAGGCCGCGGATTCCTTCTACCAGGTCCGCCCCGATTGCAGCCAAAGTGTCCCCAGCACCAAGTTCAAGATCAAGGTGAGCGAGCTCACGCTTGTAAAATTCCTGCCTCCCCGTCCCCGATTGGTTCGAGATCCGAGCCCCAGCTGCGTTGGTTTCAGGCCGGCAAGACACTGAGCGTTCGGAAATGGCACGCCGCGTTCACGCGTGAAGGCTGCCTGGATATCGCTTCGGTTCTGAGCCGCATACAGAGAGGGGTACGTACGCTACTGCCTCTGCCTGCGCCTGCGCCTGCGCCTGCTAGGGACCTCAACCGTCTCTGTGTCTGCTTGCTTTGCTTTGCTAGGGTGTCCACCCTGCCATCAGGGGAGAAGTTTGGGAGTTCTTGCTTGGCTGCTATGACCCCGGGAGCACCTTCGATGAGCGGGAACAGATTAGGCACAGGAGGAGGTACGGTGACCACTCTCGCACGCGCGCGCACACACACACTGTAAACTACTACTCCCCCCCTGCGGAATTTTGGTGAGCTGAATGCTGCCGTAAACAACAACTATCCCTCCCAGGGTGCAGTATGCTAGATGGAAGGAGGAATGCAGAGAGATGGATTCTCACGTTGGCAGTGGTAAAATTATCACCGCCCCAATCATCACTGAGGATGGATTCCCTGCTAAGGACCCATTGGTTTTACTCGAGGCTGCTTCAGACACACAAGCTGCTTCCACCAGCGGCACCAGATCTGAGGCCAGCGACTCCCCGAAACGTGTCGTGGATAGGAAAGTCATCGAATGGAAGCTTACGCTGCATCAGATCGGTAAGGCGGCCTAACCAGCGCTTCTTTCAGTACCCTCGCCCGCCATTGATTTCTTCTTTCCTAATTAAGCTGCTCCATAGGCCTTGATGTTCTGCGCACCGACCGCTCCATGGTATTTTATGAGAACAAAGACAATCTTTCAAAGCTGTGGGATATTCTAGCTGTCTATGCATGGATTGACAGAGAAGTCGGTTATTGTCAAGGTATCTTACATAAGTTTCTGTGTTCTTACAAAGACAATATTTCAAAGCTGTGGGATATTCTAGCTCTTGGTCTCTGGGACAGTAGCCTTTGTTTATTCTCTGCGGTATCTTACATAAGTTTCTGTGTTTTTTGTTTTCTTTTCCTCATCTTGATTAGGAATGAGTGATTTATGTTCACCCATGATAGTACTGCTCAATGATGAAGCAGATGCATTTTGGTGCTTTGAGAGGTTGATGCGTAGGCTGGTACACACTTGCTTCTCCATCAGTTTTTGGGTGACACGATTCTTTCATCTCTTTTAATCGCCGTCTGCTTGAAATTTTCAAGCGAGGGAATTTCAGATGCACACAACAGTCTGTTGGAGTGGAAAACCAACTTCAGCATCTTGCTTCTATTATTCAGGTGCTCGACCCAAAGTTACATGACCACCTAGGTACTGAACAGAGACTTGTAGAGCTGTGAGACATTCAACCCGTCTCACCATTTGCTGGTTTTGCATTTTTTAACTGGTTCATGTTGACTGCTGAACACAGAAACACTTGGTGGGGGTGACTATCTCTTTGCATTTCGCATGTTCATGGTACTGTTCCGGCGAGAACTGTCATTTGGGGACTCCTTGTACCTTTGGGAGGTAAATGTTGCATCTTGATGTCTGGTTTTCAATCAAAAAACATTCAATTGATCTACCCGTACGAAGTACAATATCTAAAAAAAGGACCATTGGACTTCATTGTAGTCCTCAGATTGCCAAGGAATGGAACTTTTTCCTTGCCATAGTCTTTGGCTCTGTTATTTACTACTTCTCCTCTACAAATATATCGAGAATAAGTTTTGGTTACTGATGCCATCCAACATGGTGGATGGCTTCTTTCATTTGCACAATGTGTTCACTTGCAAAATGCATGGTGTGAGGTTTTAAAACGTCTACTTCAGAAAGTTATGAGACCACAGCTGGTGACGGTTACCAGTTAACTCCTGATTTTCTCTCAAAATTATCTTAAAGTTTCTTACAGCATGTGAAATGTAAGAATGGTAATGTAGGATCAATCAACAACAGTTCTGAACACTATCTAGTTGGGGTTGGGGATTAGGGACCAGGATACATGGTGGCACTAAAAACACCATCTGAACTTTAGTTAAATTATGAATCCACATGGATCCGTGCTGAGTCTGGTGCATCCTGCAGGCAAGCACACTTTGTCCAAAAAAACGAAGATATATGCTCTATCTTCAGTTGCATTTAACTCTGGCTTTTCCGCACCAAAAGAAAAGAAGCCAAAACTTTGATAATCGTGAAGAATTGTAGAGTGCGCAGTGTACTTACCATCGACTTCCTTGTAATAAAAAAAATGAAGGAGTGTGTTGTGGTTTACCATTGGTAACTGTTCAGTGACCATAGAAAGTTAGCCAGCCATATTTAGTGTGGTGGCTTGTGAACAAATTGGTCGATGACTGATGGCCATATTATTCCGCATCATATCTGCAGATGATGTGGGCTCTGGAATATGATCCTGACATCTTCTCTACTTATGACGAAGCTGAGGCGGCAACACACAGAATTGAAGGATTTAAACCGAAGGTAAAATCGATACGTCAGTTTGGCAAGTACGAGAGGGAGAATATGAAGAATGGGGCCAATGATGGCGATGGACCTGTCCCTATTTCGGTTTTCCTGGTTGCTAGTGTTCTGAAAGAGAACGGTCCAAAGCTGCTCCAAGAAGCTCGTGGGATTGATGACGTTATCAGGGTAAGCGGGATCGAGCCCATTCCATTCCTTAGAATTTCTCCTCTCCGTATCTTGCTTTACAAAGGAAACACATAAGGTTGCGTCACTATTTCACACCGGGAGGAGGAGAACAGGAATGCAGTGTGAAGGAGTAGGATGGCACATGTAAAGACTCGTATGAGCAGGAAAAGGGGAGAAAACATTTTCTTTTTGTAGAAAAGTTTGTTTGTGGATTTAGCCTCATGTTACTCTTGTTTTTTTTGTGTGTAACTCAGATATTGAACAATGTTAACGGGGACTTGGATGCGAAAAGGGCTTGCGCTGTCGCACTGAAGCTCCACAAGAAGTACCTCAGAAAGGTGATTATCTGTGGGGAGAAAATAATCACATTTTTTTTCAGCCGCAGATGTGCACAGCTAGTCAGGCTTCTGATCTTACGCAACGTTTGTTCCCTTGGTCAGTTGCAGGGGAAGAAAACCTAGCAAAGCATCAGGTGGTGGGAGGGAGGCTGTCCTGTATCTGTATGTGGGACCTGCCACGACCACAAGGGGTTAAAGTTGCGAAGGGGTCTCAAGAGATTTGAGAGTGGCAGTATGTGAAGAGTATTGACCCCCACATATGATTGTATTGAGTTGAAGACTACTGCTGTATTCGGTTCAACGACGCAAGTTGAGGTGTATTACATATATGTATGTCCCCACACACACACACACACACACACACACCAAAAATTGAGCTAGCTGATGGCTGCAGCCACTTTTCTTGTGAACCTCCTCTTGCTTTATATTACATCACAATTGCACTATCAGGGGACCTTGTCATCAGAGAGTTTGTCCTTGAGTCTGAATGTGGTTGTTTGTTGCCGGAGCGCCAGCAGCCAACAAGGAACGATGGATGCCAACTTGCATTGGTCTTGGATGCCGTGCTTTGGGGTGATTCCAAGCTTGCCGCCGCCGCCGCCGCCGCTTCCTTCGTTCAAGTATCCCTCCCTCCCTTGGCGTGCAGCTCATCAATTCTCACGCACGACTGGCTCGCCGCAGCTAGCATGCACCAAGGTGGAGGAGGCCGCATCGCCCGCCGCACCCGGGACAGCTGCGCCGCCGCCCTGGCCAACACCCTCTGCTCCCTCCTCCTGGGCGTCCTCCTCGTCGCCGGCGTCGTCCTCTTCGTCCTCTGGATTGGCCTGCGCCCGCACCGCCCGCGCTTCAACATCGCCTCCTTCTCCGTCGCCGGGGGCCTGCTGGACCCGGACTCCAGCCCCGCCGGCGCCGCCACCCTCACCTTCAACGTCACGGACCGCAACCCCAACCGGCACATCGGCATCTACTACGACGCCATGCACGCCTCCGTCCACTTCTACGACGCGCTCGTCGCCTCTGGCCCGGCCTTCGCCGCCGGCTGGTACCAGCCCAACAAGACCACCACCTCCATCACGGGCCGCCTCGACGTCCGAGGCCCCGACGTCAACGACGCCTCGTGGCCCACCTTCTCCGCCGCCGTCCGGGCCGGCCGCGTCCCGCTGCGCCTGCAGCTCACCACGGCCATCTGCTTCAGGGTCGCCAACGCCTTCCACTCCGGCCGCCAGAGGATGCTCGTCGCCTGCGACCTGCTCGTCGCCGCCGCCGACGGCCAACTGCTGCCGGACTCCGTCGGGGCCCCCTGCGACAGATACTTCTGAGATTTATTGATTCTCTCACAACAATTAAACTGACGGAGAAGGAGGCGAAAAAATTGACCCGGGTGTCGAAAATCGTGTGTTATAACTCACGAAAATGGCCCGAAATAGACGTTTTCGCTAAATCATACAATTAGAAACCGTCTTGCCCGGAGACCTACCCCGGTGGTGCTATGCCTTGAACTATGGTCGGTACGTGGAATAGGGACCGTTACAGTGACGAAATGTGTCATTCTAGCCCCCGGAATGATTGTAAGTAATTCTCGGCTTTAAAGGCAATGAAACGGCCCGTAAGAGACAAGGAACGTGTACCCTATGGCGCAAAAATCAATAGAAACCTCATAGGATGTCATCTACAAGGATTTGGTAAAAATCCGGGAGGTTTCGAAAAAATTGTCACGGGTGCCGAAAATCGTGTGCTTAGCTCACGAAAATGGCCCGAAACGGACGTTTTCGCAAAGTCATAAAATTCAAAACCGTCTGACCCGGAGACCTACCATGGTGGTGCTATACCATAGACTATGGTCGGTACGTGGAGGAGGGACCGTTACAGAGACGGAATGTGTCATTCTGGCCTCCAGAATGGTTGCAAGTAATTCTCGGCTGGAAATACAACGAAAAGCCCATAAAAGGCATGGAACATGTACCCTATGGCCCAAAAATCAATGGAAACCTCATAAGATGTCATCTACAAGGATTTGGTAAAAATCCGGGAAGTTTCGAAAAAATTGACCCGGATGCCGAAAATCGTGTGCTTATAGCTCACGAAAATGGCCCGAAACGGACGTTTTCACGAAGTCATAAAATTCAAAACCGTCTGGCCCGGAGACCAACCATGGTTGTGCTATGCCTTAGACTATGGTCGGTACGTGGAGGAGGGACCGTTACAGTGACGAAATGTGTCATTCTGGCATCTGGAATGGTTGCAAGTAATTCTAGGCTGGAAAGGCAACGAAACGGCCCGTAAAAGGCATGTAACGTGTACCCTATGGCCCAAAAATCAATGGAAACCTCATAAGATGTCATCTACAAGGATTTGGTAAAAATCCGTAAAATTGTCCCAGGTGCCGAAAATCGTGTGTTATAGCTCACGAAAATGGCCCGAAAAGGACATTTTCGCGAAGTCATAAAATTCGAAACCGTCTGACCCGGAGACCTACCCTGGTGGTGCTATGCCTTAAACTATGGTCAGTACGTGGAGGAGGGATGTTACTGTGACAAAATGTGTCATTCTAGCCCCCGGAATGGTTGCAAGTAATTCTCGGCCGGAAAGGCAACGAAACGGCCTGTAAAAGGCATGTAACGTGTACCCTATGGCCCAAAAATCAATGGAAAGCTCAAATTATGTCATCTACAAGGAATTTGGTAAAAATCTGGGAGGTTTCGAAAAAATTGACACGGGTGCCGTAAATCGTGTGCTATAGCTCACAAAAATGTCCCAAAACGGACGTTTTCGCGAAGTCATAAAATTCGAAACCATCTGGCCTGAAGACCTACCATGGTAGTGCTATGCTTTAAACTATGGTCGGTACATGGAGGAGGGACCGTTACAACGACGAAATGTGTCATTCTGGCCTCCGGAATGTTTGCAAGTAATTCTCGGCTGGAAAGGCAACGAAACGGCCCATAAAAGGCATGTAACGTGTACCCTATGGCCCAAAAATCAATGTAAACCTCATAAGATGTAATCTACAAGGATTTGGTCAAAATCCGGGATGTTTCGAAAAAATTGACCCGGGTGCCGAAAATTGTGTGTTGTAGCTCACGAGAATGGCCCGAAACAGACGTTTTCGTGAAGTCATAAAATTCGAAACCGTCTGGCCTGGAGACCTACCCTGGTGGTGCTATGTCTTGAACTATGGTCGGTACGTGGATGAGGGACCGTTACAGTGACGAAATGCGTCATTCTGGCCCCCGGAATGGTTGCAAGTAATTCTCGGCTGGGAAGGCAACGAAACGGCCCGTAAAAGGCAAGGAACCTGTACCCTATGGCCCAAAAATCAATGGAAACCTCATAAGATGTCATCTACAAGGATTTGGTAAAAATCCGGGAGGTTTCGAAAAAATTAACCCGGGTGCCGAAAATCGTATGCTCTCACGAAAATGGCCCGAAACGAACGTTTTCGCGAAGTCATAAAATTCGAAACAGTCTGGCCCGGAGACCTACCCTGGTGGTGCTATGCCTTAAACTATGGTCGGTACGTGGAGGAGGGACCGTTACAGCGACAGAATGTGTCATTCTGGCCTCCGGAATGGTTGCAAGTAATTCTAGGCTGTAAAGGCAACGAAACGCCCCGTAAAAGGCATGGAACGTGTACCCTATGGCCCAAAAATCAATGGAAACCTCATAAGATGTCATCTACAAGAATTTGGTAATGATCCGGGAGGTTTCGAAAAAATTGTCACGGGTGCCGAAAATCGTGTGCTTAGCTCACGAAAATGGCCCGGAACGGACGTTTTCGCAAAGTCATAAAATTCAAAACCGTCTGACCCGGTGACCTACCATGGTGGTGCTATACCTTAGACTATGGTCCGTACGTCCGTTACAGAGATAGAATGTGTCGTTCTGGCCTCCAGAATGGTTGCAAGTAATTCTCGGCTGGAAAGACAACGAAACGGCCCATAAAAGGCATGGAACATGTACCCTATGGCCCAAAAATCAATGGAAACCTCATAAGATATCATCTACAAGGATTTGGTAAAAATCCGGGAAGTTTCGAAAAAATTGACCCGGATGCCGAAAATCGTGTGCTTATAGCTCACGAAAATGGCCCGAAACGGACGTTTTCACGAAGTCATAAAATTCAAAACCGTCTGGCCCGGAGACCTACCATGGTTGTGCTATGCCTTAGACTATGGTCGGTACGTGGAGGAGGGACCGTTACAGTGACGAAATGTGTCATTCTGGCCTCTGGAATGGTTGCAAGTAATTCTAGGCTGGAAAGGCAACGAAACGGCCCGTAAAAGGCATGTAACGTGTACCCTATGGCCCAAAAATCAATGGAAACCTCATAAGATGTCATCTACAAGGATTTGGTAAAAATCCGTAAAATTGTCCCAGGTGCCGAAAATCGTGTGTTATAGCTCACGAAAATGGCCCGAAAAGGACGTTTTCACGAAGTCATAAAATTCGAAACCGTCTGACCCGGAGACCTACCCTGGTGGTGCTATGCCTTAAACTATGGTCAGTACGTGGAGGAGGGATGTTACTGTGACAAAATGTGTCATTCTAGCCCCCGGAATGGTTGCAAGTAATTCTCGGCTGGAAAGGCAACGAAACGACCTGTAAAAGCATGGAACGTGTACCCTATGGCCCAAAAATCAATGAAAATCTCGTAGATGTCATCTACAAGGATTTGGTAAAAAACCGGGAGGTTTCGAAAAATTTTCTCGGGTGCCGAAAATCGTGTGCTAGCTCACGAAAATGGCCCGGAACGGACGTTTTCGCGAAGTCATAAAATTCGAATCCGTCTGACCCGGAGACCTACCATGGTGGTGCTATGCCTTAAACAATGGTCGGTACGTGGAGGAGGGACCGTTACAGTGACGAAATGTGTCACTCTGGCCTCCGGAATGGTTGCAAGTAATTCTCTGCTGGAAAGGCAACGAAATAGCCCGTAAAAGGCATTGAACATGTACTCTATGGCCCCAAACTCAACGGAAACCTCATAAGATGTCATCTACAAGGATTTGGTAAAAATTCGGGAGGTTTCGAAAAAAATTGTTCCAGGTGCCGAAAATCGTGTGCTAGCTCACGAAAATGGCCCGAAACGAACGTTTTCGCGAAATCATAAAATTTGAAACCGTCTGGCCCGGAGACCTACCATGGTTGTGCCATGCCTTAGACTTTGGTCGGTACATGGAGGAGGGACCGTTACAGTGACGAAATGTGTCATTATGGCCTCCAGAATGGTTGCAAGTAATTCTCGGTTGGAAAGGCAACGAAACGGTCCATAAAAGGCATGGAACGTGTACCCTATGGCTCAAAATTCAATGGAAACCTCATAAGATGTCATCTACAAGGATTTGGTAAAAATCCGGGAGGTTTTGAAAAAATTGACCCGGGTTCCGAAAATCGTGTGCTATAGCTCACGAAAATGGCCCGAAACGGACGTTTTCGCGAAGTCATAAAATTCAAAACCGTCTGGCCCGGAGAACTACCCTGGTGGTGCTATGCCTTATGTTGACGCAAAATCCGCACCCCACGCCAAGCACACAGCAAGCCGAACAAAGCTAGTTTAAAACACGAGCTGGTTCCAAAGCGTGCCAGTCAATTTTCCTGAAATTGACAAAGGATAAAAGTAGTTAGATATCAAAACTTAGAACTTGTCGGGTGGTACTAGACAGTTCCATATTTGCGGCTAGAAAGCCATGTGAGAAGACATATAGCTACGAAAAAGCTATCTGTCAACAAATTAAATGTCATTCAGGAACTTCAAAACATGAAAATAAGGTATTGCCGAATGCATGACGTGAGCATGATGGGAAATCGGTCTTTAAATAAATAACATTGCGACAAATATCCATAACCGATTATCAAGAACATAATAAAATAAATAAACGCGAAAGCATGATCATGAATTCCCAATAAACAAGCATGCATAGGCCCAAAGCGCTAGTCTACCGCATGTCTAGACGCTTTAAAACCCGTCAAGTATGATATCAACCGAAGTTTATCCACCGCATGATACAACTTGTTTGATATCACACCACTATCTAAGAAAAGATTAATCCACCGCATGATACAATCTAAACATGGAAAGCTAAAAGCATGCGTTGTTTAAAGTAAAAATCGTGAGCATACTCCACCCGTGGAGGAATTGCCGAATACGGCAGTACAGCCGAATCGGGTTCCGTGGAAGAAGGAACGAGCATTATCAATGATGATAGATCTATGAGATTGAATCGAAATCTAATCCACCAGATGATTAGCTCTAAAACAACCCAAAAACCTACATCTACCGCATGATACCCGGTTCTGTCAAGATCTAAACAAGATTGATACACTTGAACCCGCAACACGTGACAATTTAGATTGATTCGGGTTCGACTACTGAAAAGCACGTGATCCACGTGTCACGTTAGGTTTGAAACTTGAACATGCAACATAGGGATCATAAAACAAGATAAAGCCGATCCTAACCAATCTAAATTGGGCAAAAGAGTGTTACATGAATTAAACATAAAGCAAAAATCAAAGCAACACGAGGTAACTTAATGAATCTATTAGATCTTGCCAAATCCAATAGAGCCGATAACTAGCTCCAAGCTAGATCTTAGCCTACCGCATGACTCATGATCTAACAAGAAACCCTCTTGAACCAAGCTTAAATCTACCGCATGATACTAAGCATGGTAGCAAGACTACTTGCATCACGATCTAAATCCACCGCATGATACTAGATATGATACAAGGTTGCCGGTACTTACGGAGGTCGACGGATCGATGATTCCCCTCGAAGAACTCGACGACACGACTAAAGGACTCGAGAGTTTGGCGTAAAGCCGGTTTGTTGTGAAAATTGTTCGATACCATTACATACATCAGGGGTCCATATTTATACCCTGTCCTAGCATGACTCCAGATTAACTACGAGCACAATATTTAATACCTAAATTAATGCCCCGATCGCGAATGTCCATCCATCCATTCGTTCTTTCCTTTCGCTCCGGGCCACGTCATCACGCATCCCCGAAAACTCAGCGCAAACAGTCCTCTTGCCGAACGAAGACGCATTGCCGACTGCAGGCATCTTTATCGAATCCTCTGATAAGATGTTTTCTAGCCGAATGGTATTCCGTCACCAGCTCGGCCCACAGGTCAGCCTCTTTCCTGTACCAATTTTTGGTGTTAACATATGCCCCTTTAATTACGGGATAAAAGTAATTTTATTCCGGAATTGACCATAAATGCCCAACGTCTTCGAGCTAAATCTGTTCAACACCTATTCCTTTCTCCTGCAATCTGTTGGAATCTCCGCCCAGATCCAAACCCTAGTTCATCAATCTTCAAGCTCAAACCTTCAATGGCGGACCAAAACCAAGCTATTCAGGTAAATCTCATCCCCTTAAGGTTCATTCGGTATTACCTTTTCGATTCCCATCTCAGATTTCTTTCTCTGTTTCTTCCTGATAGGATCTATCCACTGAGCTTTTGATTCCAATCGAGGATAATTCATCATCCTATTTCCTCGGACCCGTGGGAATCTCTGATCCCCTTGAGTTTATTGAAGCGAATCCAATAGAATACCCTTCAAATCGGCTTTGGCAAGACCCCACGCATGGCAAGACGCCTTCAAAAACTGGCCTCTACCCCCAATTGCAGGCTGGAGAAACTGGTACAAGAGGATACTCGAAGACAAAAGTGTAAAAACCAGCAATTTTGACAGCCTTCGTATTGCCCAATGTTTGGAGTTATCCCTAGCCGAAACCCCTAAGAATGAGAGTCTTCTAATTGCAGCCTGTCATTTCTGGTCAAACGGCGTCAATGCTTTCCTCTTTGGTCATGGACCAATGTCCCCCACTTTGGTCGATCTATACATGATGACCGACCTTGATGTCACAGGATCCATGTATCCTTACAAGTACAAAAGCTCCATCAGGCAAAGAGGAGTAAAAACAGGATCTGGATACAAACGGTATATCCAGAACCATATGCATGATGGCCCTCTATCTGATGTTGAATACAGAGCCTTCCTGAATATGTGGCTATGCAGATTCATCTTTTGTGGCAAAGCCAACGAGCCAACCCTGAACGGACGTTTTCGCGAAGTCATAAAATTCGAAATCGTCTGGCCCGGAGACCTACCATGGTTGTGCTATGCCTTAGACTATGGTTGGTACGTGGTGGAGGTACCGTTACAGTGACAAAATGTGTCATTCTGGCCTCCGGAATGGTTGCAAGTAATTCTCGGTTGGAAAGACAACGAAACGGCCCGTAAAAGGCATGGAACGTGTACCCTATGGCCCAAAAATCAATGGAAACCTCATAAGATGTCATCTACAAGGATTTGGTCAAAATCCGGAAAATTGTCCTAGGTGCCGAAAATCGTGTGCTATAGCTCACGAAAATGGCCCGAAACGGACGTTTTCGCGAAGTCATAAAATTCAAAACCGTCTGACCCGGAGACCTACCATGGTGGTGCTATGCCTTAAACTATGGTGGGTACGTGGAGGAGGGACCGTTACAGTGAAGAAATGTGTGATTCTTGCCTCTGGAATGGTTGCAAGTAATTGTCTGCTGGAAAGGCAACGAAATGGCCCGTAAAAGGCATTGAACATGTACCCTATGGCCCAAAACTCAATGGAAACCTCATAAGATGTCATCTACAAGGATTTGGTAAAAATCCGAGAGGTTTCGAAAAAATTGTCCCAGGTGCCGAAAATCGGGTGCTATAGCTCACGAAAATGGGCCGAAACAGACGTTTTCGCGAAGTCATAAAATTTGAAACCGTCTGGCCCGGAGACCTACCATGGTTGTGCTATGCCTTAGACTATGATCGGTACATGGAGGAGGGACTATTACAATGACGAAATGTGTCATTCTGGCCTCCGGAATGGTTGCAAGTAATTCTCGGTTGAAAAGGCAATGAAACGGCCCGTAAAAGGCATGGAACGTGTACCCTATGGCCCAAAAATCAATGGAAACCTCATAAGATGTCATCTAAAATGATTTGGTAAAAATCCGGGATGTTCGAAAAAATTGACCCGGGTGCCGAAAATCGTGTGCGATAGCTCACGAAAATGGCCCGAAATGGACGTTTCGCGAAGTCATAAAATTCAAAACCGTACGGCCCGGAGACCTACCATGGTTGTGCTATGCCTTAGACTATGGTCGGTACGTGGAGGAGGGACCGTTACGATGACGAAATGTTTCATTCGGCCTCCCGGAATGGTCGCAAGTAATTCTAGGTCGTAAAGGCAACGAAACGGCCCGTAAAAGGCATGGAATGTGTACCCTTTGGCCCAAAAATTAATGGAAACCTCATAAGATGTCATCTACAAGGATTTTGTAAAAATCGGGAGGTTTCAAAAAAAAATTGACCCGGTGCCGAAAGTCGTGTGTTATAGCTCAAGAAAATGGCCCGAAACGGACGTTTTCACGAAGTCATACAATTCAAAACCGTCTGGCCTGAAGACCTACCCTGGTGGTGCTATGCCTCAAACTATGGTCGGTACATGGAGGAGGGACCGTTACAGTGATGAAATGTGTCACGCTGGCCTCCGGAATGGTTGCAAGTAATTCTCAGATGGAAAGGCAACGAAACGGCCCGTAAAAGGCATGGAACGTGTACCCTATGGCCAAAAAATCAATGGAAACCTCATAAGATATCATCTACAAGGATTTTGTAAAAATCCGGTCGGTTTCGAAAAAATTGACCGGTGCCGAAAATCGTGTCCTATAGCTCACGAACATGGCCCGAAATGGACGTTTTTGCGAAGTCATAAAATTCGAAACCGTACGGCCCGAGACCTACCATGGTGGTGCTATGCCTTAAACTATAGTGGGTACGTGGAGGAGGGACCGTTACAGTGACGAAATGTGTCATTCTGGCCTCCAGAATGGTTGCAAGTAATTGTCTGCTGGAAAGGCAACGAAATGGCCCATAAAAGGCATTGAACATGTACCCTATGGCCCAAAACTCAATAGAAACCTCAAAAGATGTCATCTACAAGGATTTGGTAAAAATCCGGAAAATTGTCCCAGGTGCCGAAAATTGTGTGCTATAGCTCACGAAAATGGGCCGAAACAGACGTTTTCGCGAAGTCATAAAATTTGAAACCGTCTGGCCCGGAGACCTACCATGGTTGTGCTATGCCTTAGACTATGATCGGTACATGGAGGAGGGACTGTTACAATGACGAAATGTGTCATTCTGGCCTCCGGAATGGTTGCAAGTAATTCTCGGTTGAAAAGGCAATGAAACGGCCCGTAAAAGGCATGGAACGTGTACCCTATGGCCCAAAAATCAATGGAAACCTCATAAGATGTCATCTAAAATGATTTGGTAAAAATCCGGGATGTTCCGAAAAAATTGACCCGGGTGCCGAAAATCGTGTGCGATAGCTCACGAAAATGGCCCGAAATGGACGTTTCGCGAAGTCATAAAATTCAAAACCGTCTGGCCCGAGACCTACCATGGTTGTGCTATGCCTTAGACTATGGTCGGTACGTGGAGGAGGGACCGTTACAGTGACGAAATGTTTCATTCTGGCCTCCAGAATGGTCGCAAGTAATTCTAGGCTGTAAAGGCAACGAAACGGCCCGTAAAAGGCATGGAATGTGTACCCTTTGGCCCAAAAATTAATGGAAACCTCATAAGATGTCATCTACAAGGATTTTGTAAAAATCCGGGAGGTTTCAAAAAAATTGACCCGGGTGCCGAAAGTCGTGTGTTATAGCTCAAGAAAATGGCCCGAAACGGACGTTTTCACGAAGTCATACAATTCAAAACCGTCTGGCCTGAAGACCTACCCTGGTGGTGCTATGCCTCAAACTATGGTCGGTACATGGAGGAGGGACCGTTACAGTGATGAAATGTGTCACGCTGGCCTCCGAATGGTTGCAAGTAATTCTCAGATGGAAAGGCAACGAAACGGCCCGTAAAAGGCATGGAACGTGTACCCTATGGCCAAAAAATCAATGGAAACCTCATAAGATATCATCTACAAGGATTTTGTAAAAATCCGGTCGGTTTCGAAAAAATTGACCCGGGTGCCGAAAATCGTGTCCTATAGCTCACGAACATGGCCCGAAATGGACGTTTTTGCGAAGTCATAAAATTCGAAACCGTCTGGCCCGGAGACCTACCATGGTGGTGCTATGCCTTAAACTATAGTGGGTACGTGGAGGAGGGACCGTTACAGTGACGAAATGTGTCATTCTGGCCTCCAGAATGGTTGCAAGTAATTGTCTGCTTTGGAAAGGCAACGAAATGGCCCATAAAAGGCATTGAACATGTACCCTATGGCCCAAAACTCAATAGAAACCTCAAAAGATGTCATCTACAAGGATTTGGTAAAAATCCGGAAAATTGTCCCAGGTGCCGAAAATTGTGTGCTATAGCTCACGAAAATGGGCCGAAACAGACGTTTTCGCGAAGTCATAAAATTTGAAACCGTCGGCCCGAGACCTACCATGGTTGTGCTATGCCTTAGACTATGATCGGTACATGGAGGAGGGACTTGTTACAATGACGAAATGTGTCATTCTGGCCTCCGGATTGTTTGCAAGTAATTCTCCGTAGTAAACGCAATGAAACGACTCGTAAAAGGCGTGGAACGTGTACCCTATGGCCCAAAAATCAATGGAAACCTCATAAGATGTCATCTAAAATGATTTGGTAAAAATCCGGGATGTTCCGAAAAAATTGACCCGGGTGCCGAAAATCGTGTGCGATAGCTCACGAAAATGGCCCGAAATGGACGTTTCGCGAAGTCATAAAATTCAAAACCGTCTGGCCCGGAGACCTACCATGGTTGTGCTATGCCTTAGACTATGGTCGGTACGTGGAGGAGGGACCGTTACAGTGACGAAATGTTTCATTCTGGCCTCCAGAATGGTTGCAAGTAATTCTAGGCTGTAAAGGCAACGAAACGGCCCGTAAAAGGCATGGAATGTGTACCCTTTGGCCCAAAAATTAATGGAAACCACATAAGATGTCATCTACAAGGATTTTGTAAAAATCCGGGAGGTTTCAAAAAAATTGACCCGGGTGCCGAAAGTCGTGTGTTATAGCTCAAGAAAATGGCCCGAAACGGACGTTTTCACGAAGTCATACAATTCAAAACCGTCTGGCCTGAAGGCCTACCCTGGTGGTGCTATGCCTCAAACTATGGTCGGTACATGGAGGAGGGACCGTTACAGTGATGAAATGTGTCACGCTGGCCTCCGGAATGGTTGCAAGTAATTCTCAGATGGAAAGGCAACGAAACGGCCCGTAAAAGGCATGGAACGTGTACCCTATGGCCAAAAAATCAATGGAAACCTCATAAGATATCATCTACAAGGATTTTGTAAAAATCCGGTCGGTTTCGAAAAAATTGACCCGGGTGCCGAAAATCGTGTCCTATAGCTCACGAACATGGCCCGAAATGGACGTTTTTGCGAAGTCATAAAATTCGAAACCGTCTGGCCCGGAGACCTACCATGGTGGTGCTATGCCTTAAACTATAGTGGGTACGTGGAGGAGGGACCGTTACAGTGACGAAATGTGTCATTCTGGCCTCCAGAATGGTTGCAAGTAATTGTCTGCTGGAAAGGCAACGAAATGGCCCATAAAAGGCATTGAACATGTACCCTATGGCCCAAAACTCAATAGAAACCTCAAAAGATGTCATCTACAAGGATTTGATAAAAATCCGGAAAATTGTCCCAGGTGCCGAAAATCGGGTGCTATAGCTCACGAAAATGGGCCGAAACAGACGTTTTCGCGAAGTCATAAAATTTGAAACCGTCTGGCCCATAGACCTACCATGGTTGTGCTATGCCTTAGACTATGGTCGGTACGTGGAGGACGGACCATTTGAGTGACGAAATATGTCATTCTGGCCTCCGGTTGAGCACGTAATTGTCTGCTAGGAAAGGCAACGAAACGACCCGTAAAAGGCCTTGAACGTGGACCCTATGGTCCAAAAATCAATGGAAACCTCATAAAATGTCATCTACAAGAATTTTGTGACAATTCGGGAGGTTTCCAAAAATTGGCCCGGGTGCCGAAAACCGTGTGCTATAACTCACGAAAATCACCCGAAACAGACGTTTTTGCGAAAAAATAAAATTCGAACCTATCTGGCCCGGAGACCTACCCTGGTAGTGCTATGCCTAAAACTATGGTCGGTACGTGGCGGACGGACCGTTCGAGTGACGAAATGTGTCATTCTGGCTTCCGTTTGAGCAAGTAATTGTCTGCTAGGAAACGCAACGAAACGACCCGTAAAAGGCCTGGAACGTGGAACCTATGGTCCAATAATCAATGGAAAGCTCATAAAATGTCATCTACAAGGATTTTGTGACAATCCGGGAGGTATCCAAAAAAATGGCTCGGGTGCCGAAAACCGTGTGCTATAGCTCACGAAAATCGCCAAAAACGGACGTTTTCGCGAAAAAAATAAAATTCGAACCCGTCTGGCCTGAAGACCTACCCTGGTGGTGCTATGCCTTAACCTATGGTCAATATATGGAGGAGGGACCGTTAGAATGACGAAATGTGTCATTCTGACTTCCGTTTGAGCAAGTAATTGTCTGCTAGGAAAGGCAACGAAACGACCCGTAAAAGGCGTGGAACGTGGACCCTATGGTCCCAAAATCAATGGAAACATCATAAAATGTCATCTACAAGGATTTTGTGACAATCCAGGAGGTTTCCAAAAATTGGCCCGGGTGCCGAAAACCGTGTGTTAGCTCACGAAAATCGCCCGAAACGGACGTTTTTGCGAAAAAATAAAATTCGAACCTGTCTGGCCCGGAGACCTACCCTGGTAGTGCTATGCCTTAAACTATGGTCGGTACGTGGAGGACGGACCATTTGAGTGACGAAATGTGTCATTCTGACTTCCGTTTGAGCAAGTAATTGTCTGCTAGCAAAGGCAACGAAACGACCCGTAAAATGCCTGGAATCTGGACCCTATGGTCCAAAAATCAACGGAAACCTCATAAAATGTCATCTACAAGGATTTTGTGACAATTCGGGAGGTTTCCAAAATTGGCCCGGGTGCCGAAAACCGTGTGCTATATAGCTCACGAAAATCTCCCAAAACGGACGTTTTTGCGAAAAAAATTCGAACCTGTCTCGCCCGGAGACCTACCCTGGTGGTCCTATGCCTTAAACTACGGTCGGTACGTGGAGGAGGGACCATTAGAGTGACGAAATGTGTCATTCTAGCTTCCGTTTGAGCAAGTAATTGTCTGCTAGGAAAGGCAACGAAACGACCCGTAAAAGGCTTGGAACATGGACCCCCTATGGTCCAAAAATCAATGGAAACCTCATAAAATGTCATCTACAAGGATTTTGTGACAATCCGGGACGTTTCCAAAAAGTTGGCCCACGTGCCGAAAACCGTGTGCTATAGCTCACGAAAATCGCCCGAAACGGACGTTTTCGCGAAAAAATAAAGTTCGAACTCGTCTGGCCCGGAGACCTACCCTGGTGGTGCTATGCCTCAAACTATGGTCGGTATGTAGAGAAGGGACCGTTAGAGTGACGAAATGTGTCATTATGGCTTCTGTATGAGCAAGTAATTGTATGATAGGAAAGGTAACAAAATGACCCGTAAAAGGCCTGGAACGTGGACCCTATGGTCCAAAAATCAATGGAAACCTCATAAAATGTCATCTACAACGATTTTGTGACAATCCGGGAGGTTTCCAAAAAATTGACCCAAGTGCCGAAAACCGTGTGCTCTCACGAAAATCGCTCGAAACGGACGTTTTCGCGAAAAACAATTCGAACCCGTTTGGCCCGGAGACCTACCCTGGTGGTGTTATGCCTTAAACTATGGTCAATACATGGAGGAGGGACTGTTAGAGTGACGAAATGTGTCATTCTGGCTTCCGTTTGAGCAAGTAATTGTCTGCTAAGGAAGGCAACGAAACGACTCGTAAAAGGCCTGGAACGTGGACCCTATAGTCCAAAAATCAATGGAAACCTCATAAAATGTCATCTACAAGGATTTTGTGATAATCTGGGAGGTTTCCAAAAAATTGGCCCGGGTGCCGAAAACCGTGTGCTATAGCTCCCGAAAATCGCCCGAAACGGACGTTTTCAAGAAAAAATAAAATTCGAACCCGTCAGACCCAGAGACCTACCCTGTTGGTGCTATGCCTTAAACTATGGTCAGTACGTGGAGAAGGGACCGTTCGAGTGACGAAATGTGTCATTTTGGCTTACATTTGAGCAAGTAATTGTTGGCCAGGAAAGGCAACGAAACGACCCGCAAAAGGCCTGGAACGTGTACCCTATGGTCCAAAAATCAATGGAAACCTCATAAAATGTCATCTAAAAGGATTTTGTGACAATCCTGGAGGTTTCCAAAAAATTGGCCCGGGTGCCGAAAATCGTGTGCTATAGCTCACGAAAACCGCTCGACACAGACGTTTTCGCGAAAAAATAAAATTCGAACCTGTCTGGCCCGAAGACCTACCCTGGTAGTGCTATGCCTTAAACTATGGTATAACATTTAACATACTTGATTCGAACCATACTACTTGATTCATATTTAGCAGCTAAAATACCAAAAAAACTTACCAATGACCATAAGTGGATGCTCTTGGTGCTGATTTCTGAGCCCAAGATGATGGTGGGTACTTTTGACACATGAGGTATTGCAAGAGACATTTCAACTTGCAGGATGAAAATGATTTACCATGAAGATCCTAAGATCTAGGCGATCTGTGCAGCTGCAAGAAGAGAGACCTGTAGAGGGGCAAGGCAAGCAACAAGAGAAAGGCAAGTACCTGCGAGAAGAGAGCACCGATTTGCGCACCTGCAAGAAGAGGACAGCATGGGTGCTGGCCATGGACTGGGGCGTCGACATGGTGGCCGTACTTTCTTGTCAACTGAATCCCGCGCTATCACGTACCGCCTCGATAGGGATAGGACATGAGAGCATATGAGAACGGGAGAGAGAGGAAGAGGAAAAGGAAGAGCACTTGGAGGCGCGGCTTGGAGTGGGAGCGCCGCCGCCACCGCTCAAATTCCAGGGGCCTGCCTTGTCGCAGGAGGAGGGAGCAAGGGAGGGCGCGGCACGGCGGCGGCCGCCGCGCGCGAAGAGCAGGTAGAGAGAGCGGGGAGGCGCATGTGGGGGTCGGACGGGAGAGGGCTAGGGTTGGAGCTGTGGGCTGCATCTTTCACGGAATGGTCCCCGGTGCTCCTCGCGCGCGAGTGGTCGCGTGGACGCAGCGCTGCGCGACACTTATGCCGTGAAACGCGGAGAGCACGCGCTGCGCGACACCTATGCCGTGAAACGCGGAGAGCGGTGGAATCAGGGGTAGCTTTTCATTTCTCCGATAACCAGAAACCCGAGCACAATTTATAGTTTAGAGGCTTCTGTCAGCATATGCTGCTTCATCAGAGGTGGTGCCGCAGACCAGCGGTGACCCCCCCAATTTCTAATTTATTTCTCAATAAATAGATGTACAGGCTACAAAATTTGTAGGGATGATGTGCTCTACGTGAATACGTACGACAGTACTGTATGATCAGTTACAGCATGCACTGCATGTCTCACTTTACAAAACAAACTGCAGAGGGTTGTCTAGAGCCCTACTCCTCGGCAGGAGGGTCCACCCACCGGTCGTTGTCCTTGATCAGCTGGATCAAGGCGTCGGTGGCGCCTTCCATGGCGATCCCGCGCTGTACAACGGTCTGCAGAGGGAAAGATGCAGTCTGTGTTAGCCGGAAGAAACCGGAAGATTAAAGACTGACTGCAGGGGTGAATATGTTTCATGCTATCAAAAGTTCACAGTACTAGACTGTTTTTTAACACCACAAATCCACAGCTCTTGCTCCACGGCGCATATGACAAAAATTTCCATTTCGAAATTTATCATTTTTGGCATCCAAGCACAAGATGGTTACCTTGCCAACGTAAAGATCAATCTTTCCAGGAGCGCCTCCGACGTATCCGAAATCAGCATCAGCCATCTCTCCTGGCCCGTTGACAATGCAACCCATGATAGCGATCTGCCAGGCAAATATGTGTACCGTTGATCATTATAATTGATAGAAAAGAAGGAAATACATAAACAGTTGTTCAGACTTATTTGCATCAGAGAGCTTACCGAGACGCCTGGCAGATGAGAGGTCTTTTCTCTGATCTGAGCACTGATTTCCTGAAGGTCGAAGAGTGTCCGCCCACATGAAGGACAAGACACATATTCCTGCAACATTCATTAGCAGTCAGAAATCACTCTGACAAAATCTGCGAAACATCAACTGTTGTTTTTTTAGTATGGCCGATTTTGAAGTTTTTTCTTCTGTGTGTTGTAGGTAGAGTGCTGTGGCTTAATCACTACTAGCCATGCTATTTTACACAAAAAAACATCAACATACAGTTTTTGTGTTGCGCATTCTGCAACCCTGAAGTAAGTTGAAAGATGTGTCCCTCAGGAACTCAAATTCCTGGTCAGCAGCTTCAAGAAGTACACCATCACCAAGACCATCGACTAGGAGAGCGCCAACATTGGCCCCAGCACCAATGACAAGAGCATCTCTGCAGTTAATTGGATTAAAATAAGCACAAGAAAACCAGGTCTCAACAATTCAAAGTGGTTAAAAAATAGGAATGTTGACAATCACCTGTCAATGGATTTGGGGAAATCTATGTGATGGATTACAGGAAAGTTCAAGCCATTGGTCTGTAAGTACTCAAATAACCTGCAAAATATGAAAAGTTATAAAACACTGTAATCAAAATGAACGCAAAAGCCTTAGGGAACAGTATTGTTAAGCATGGATACATGATAAATAAATGGTTCCCAAAAATCTGACCCATTGAATAGATTGTCCCACTGTGTTTGCTTACCTCCTAGCAGCATGTACTCTACCAGTCCTCTCCTCAGCATATGGAACATTATGTAGCAGCATTGTTATGTCATCAACACCCTTAAGGATATCTAGCTGCTCGTACGATTCATCTCCGCGAAGAGTGACAGCAAGTCTGGTGCCTACACACACCCAAAAAAAGAAAAAAAAGGCAGACAAAACAAGATATTAAATACTCCCAATGGGAAGAAAAAAAGAACCACAAGCAATAATAGTTAACGCAAATCACAACCTTCTGGCAAAAGTTTGTGAGCACCACTTGACAGTTCGTCAAGGTTGACGAGTGCAATTGCATGTGGGAGTGGCTTTGTCAACTGCTCCGATAAAGGGGTCAACACACCCATGCTGATGTCAACTAATCTTTTAAGTGCAAGCCTCTGTACACGTTGACAAAATTATAACAGTTAACTAAGAAAGGGAATAGAACGTTATGCACTTGTGACAGAGATGAAGAAATGGCGTCACTCACAGCTTCAGTATCTTCTACAGGGGGGAGCTCCCTCAAAAGAATGGAATCTACAGTAGCAAGGTCCTGATGTTCATAGAAGAAATGAATCAGTTTAAACACGATGCCCATAAAAAAATAGTCATGTGACAGCTCATAAAACCACATATCAGACCTTGAAAGGCATGCCAACCACAAGCTTCGTTCCAAGAGACCTATAAAGGTGCTCAGGAGCCTGGCAAATACAAGGAATGTCCATCATTACAGAGCACATTTATCTGATGGACAGAAAATAAAGAGTGGTTCTAACTACCTATTTTCAAAAGGTAAATGCCTGGAAAAAATATACTGCCGAATAGTTACTTAAATGGATTACAAATTCAAATTTACGGTGCTAAAATTTCTTTGTAAAGTTATACATACTATAGGAAATTCCAAAAGGAAGGCTAGGGATGGTGCAGGTTACCTTCAACTGATCCAAGGAAACTGACATCAGTACAGAGCCATCACGATGCAGGACATTTCTGTAGTCAACTTCCTCACCCTGTCATAAGAGCAAATGATGAGAAATCTAGCACTATTAGTTTTTCTGATCAGACCATAGAATTATTGTTTTAACCAACCTCCTTCTGCAAAGGCAGTTGACCACTCCTACGCTGGAAATCAAAATAATGCCTGTGCTTTTCTTCAAATGGGGCCTGTGAATCCAAGATAAGTAGCAAAAAATTAAGAAATGTTTAGGGGAAAGCACAAGTATCAAGGACTGATATCTACTGTATTATGACAGAATAAGAGGACAGTACGCAAAGTAAAAAGTGCATTACCACTCCGATTTGAAGGTTTGCAGCCTGTGCCCCAAGATTTGCCAACCTTTGGCAAGGATCAATCTCTGCTTCTGGTGGTTCCGTGAGGGAGACACGGATTGTGTCACCCAAGCCATCCTGTAATACAACAAGCAGAAGATATAGTCCTATTCCTTTTGTGAACGTGACGGATTCCACAAAACTAAATTCATTCACAGGAAACTACTAGTCTTGTAATTCTATTATGTGTCAGGGAATAGCATGGAAAAGGTCCCCAAACATACCATATACAACTTATACAGACATGATACCAAAAATATTCATCCTCATAAGTTTCAATTACTAGCTCCAAAATGTGAAGATATTCTATCCAATGAAAAAGCTACCACTTCCATGCTCTTATTTCATTTCTAGACTACTCATACGAAAGAGATTTAACTTCATACGACAGAGCTAAGTAGTGAAGCAATTACCATTAGAAGTGTTCCAATGCCAATAGCAGACTTCATCCTTCCATCTTCACCCTCTCCGGCTTCAGTAACACCCAAGTGCAAGGGGTAATCCCATCCTAGGTTATTCATTTCTGCAACAAGCAGGCGATATGCTTGGACCATGACAACAGGGTTACTAGCTTTCATTGAAAATACAAAGTTGTGAAAGTCCAACTTCCGACATATCCTAGCAAATTCCAAAGCAGACTCAACCTGCGATAGTATGCAGAAAATGTCAAGCATCTACAGTCTGATGGTTGAATATAACCACATAAATGAGATAATCACCATTCCCCGTGGAGAATCACCATAGTAACTCATTATGCGGTCAGAGAGACTTCCATGATTTGTTCCTATGCGCATTGCTCTCCCATACTGCTTGCATTTCTCAACTAATGGAGAAAATACCTAAAATGGGATTAAACTGGCTCTGTAAGATAACCTGTTATATGCTCATATTGATTAAAACAAGACTAACTGAGAGACATGTTCAACCTTCTCAATATGCTCAAGCTCTTTTTGGTAATCGTCATCTGTATATTCAAGCTGCTCAAACTGAGCACGGCGATCAGCTGAAAGAACATTTCTCAGTATTTCAGAATGAAACGAGAACATAAACATACTAAAATCAGTGTTGTCAAGATTTCACTCACCAAAGTTTCCGGGGTTCACACGAATTTTGTCAAAGCATTCTGCCACTCTTAAAGCTACCGTAGGAGCAAAATGAATATCGGCTACTAGTGGAATGTTGTAACTGTATGAACAGAATGAAAAAATGTGAGGACTAAAGCATGTGAACACACTGAATGCGAGGAAAATGACAGCTTACTTCTTCTGAACCAGGGTGTTCTTGATCTCAAAGCAGGCATCAGCCTCCTTCTTACCCTGGACGGTTATTCTAACAATATCAGCTCCTTTATCTGCTATCCTCATCACCTGAAAGGGTGCAAATTACATCTTCTATTAGCAACCTATACACGAAACAGAAATCCTCTAAAAAGGGGTAACCAATTCATTTCTAATATCTATGTTCTAGAGATTAGAGAATACTAAGAACAACCAACAATAACTTCAGGTGGGATGCACCTCTTCTACGGTTTTGGCCACATCCTTGGTATCTGATGTCGTCATGGTCTGAATCCTTATAGGATGATCGCTGCCGAGTGGGACATTCCCCACCATTACAGTACGAGTTTTTCTTCTCCTTGTCTGGTGTATAGATTCACAGTACTTTTGCCTGGGGACTAAAGAACAGAAGAAAAATCTCAGTTAGAATAAGGATCACATAGATAAAATCTGGGACAGATCCCCTGACCTGAAATATACACAATTACACAAATACAAACGTGCATCGACAATGGAACACGCAGATCATACCTAAAAGTGGGCTTCCTTCAGATGATGGCTCGAGCTCCATAGTATCTGAACCAGCACTCGAGCTCTTCGCCACAAGGGCCCTGCCCCTGGAGGAGCCTGTCCTTGTAGTTCCAATACCGGGAACAGAAAAGACCTTAGCAAAGTCGACGTTCCTGGTGAACCCGATGCCAGCACCACGCACCCTGACATGTGCGAGAGGGGCTGGTGCCACGCCGGTAGCCATAGCCGCGCCCAAGCAGCAGGACCTCAGCTAGGAAATTCTACAAACACCTGCAGGACAAAAGCAACAAGTGGTGAGGGGGAGCACGGAGCACTGGCCACTGATCCTGATGGGCACAGGTGGAATATACCCCTATCGCTGGGTGAGCAAGAACAGGACAAATATGGTGTGCAGGGGCGGACCCAGCATAGGACATGGGTGTACACCCAATAACTGCTGCAAAAAGATGGAATTGGGTGTTGGATTTCGCGCAGCAGGATGGGAAGGGAGGGAAATAGGAAGGCATACCCCCCGTCAGATGAGATCTTCGTCGCCGGCAAAGCGCGCGCCCGTGGTTCGACGACCCTGCTCGCCGCTCTTGTACCTCCACTCGCCGCCCACGCCGCGCTCCACCAGCCGCAGCCCCACGTCCTCCTCCGGCGGGTGCAGCGGCGCGCAGGGAGGCGAGTGAGGGAGATGGGGGCGACCGACGCCTCCTGCTGAATTCCCCCCTTCCCTTTTTTTAGCCTCCTGCTGCTTCTATAGCCCTGCCGGTGCCGGAGCCGGAGCAGGAGGATGAAGAAGAAGGGGAATAATCGTTGCTTTGGGAATATTTAAGCTGTTGCCATCCTAGCGGGGTGGGTGGCAACAGATTTGCCACTCCACAGAGAGAAGTGAATGTGGGAGGGATTAATTGACCCTAGCTAAGAGTGGTAAATAGTTAAATATCCCGTTGCTTTGCTGGGTAAATAGGTTGGGCTGTTCTTTTCTTTTTCGTTTTATTTATATTTTCACTTGCTTTGCTACGGCGTCGCCTCGTGCGTCTTATGCACAAGAAAGTATCACCTTGCATCGTCTTATTACTTTTAATGAGGGAGGAAGCACAACTCGTCATCTTAAAAAAAAGTAAAGGAAGCCAACCGTGGGAAAGACTCGAGCCGCAACCGTGCAAGGGAGTGTGGAGAGCAGCGCACGAGCCGACCGCGTGGAAAGCGACGCGGGGAGAAAGAAGGTGATGGGTTGCAGGAAGGAAAGGGGAGAGACAGTAGAAGACATAAGGTGGGCAGTATGTTCGTCAGGTTGAGGATGAACAGGGCAGCTGTTGGGGACGTATCGAAAAAATCATCTATGTGTCAACATTCATTTCGTTTTTATTTCAATTTGAATATACATATTGAGTGCTTATTAGATACGAGATACAACACCGGCTCAACATATAAGTTTAATGTATCATAAGAGGATGGAAAATGCTCCATATTTTATAAATTAGTCTAAAAATCAAAAGTAATTAATATTCTATCGCAACAAATTTCATAACTTTAAAAAGCCATACTGACATTTAAAAATACAATCAACATCACTTTTAAAAACACACTCAATATTTTCTTTTCTTTTAACTTCGTATGAATAAAACAAATTCAACTTTTTAAAAACAAAGAGTAACATTTTTTAAATGTTAGTTTATTATTTCTTCTTCTTCTTCTTCAAAGGCATTGTGGTAAGCACAAGTCGCATGTTGTGGCGACAAATGACATCGATGTGCACTCGCAATGAGCACGAGCAGCTGTGACGAGACGATGTGCACGAGGCACTGCAAACCAGCACAAGCAGTGCATGGCACAGATGACACCAATGGATGGAAACGAACAGGGGTGGCACCTATGGATGAAAACAAGAGCAGGGCGTGCAACAAGCACGAGTAGTTTGGATGCATATGAATATTTGGTCTTATTTCTTTATGTATTACCTACTTTTTACCTTGAAATCATTTTTTATACTTTTAAAGTACGATTGAAGTTATATACATCTTTCAAAATAATATAAAATAACGCAAAGATTTTTCTTGTTAATAGTAGTTCTAGAAAAAAGATTTTTTAACAAAATATCAATGTTGCATAAAAAAGAATGTGAATATTTTTTTAATAAGATATTATGAAAGTATTGGTTATGTTTCTTATTTGGCTAGTGCAACTACTTGTGATCTACAAAACTTTTGACAAAAATAACAAACCAATAATTTCTTCTCACTAAAGTTTGAGTTACCATGACAACACTCAAAATATATGGTGATGCACATAACATTTATCTTAGTTGAAAAGTTAAAACATATTTAAAGAAACACAACTTACATAACATAAAAAGATTATGTTTATATATGTGTGAGAGAAAAAGAGATTGTTAATTTGAAAATGTTAAAATCATGTAATATCATAATATATAGTTAGATACAAATTAAGAATGTATTTACACCCATTTTTGTAAACCTATGTCCGCCACTGATGGTGTGGGCTACAAGACATTGAACATTTAACAATTCACGCACTGAAATTGACAACATGCTTTGCATAATACTAGATCACATAAAAAAAATTAGCAAACTCGAATGAAAACAATAATTCGAGGACGAAAATAGCGTAGATCCTTATACTATCAAATGAATGGGAGACGGAAATGTTCAGCTCGCAACCTTCCTAATCCGAAGAGGATCTTACTGGATTCGATCAAACTACAACCGGGAGAAACTAACTGTGAGTGGGTGTGCAGTGTGTCCTTCATTTCCTCCCACCACAAAACCCGAATTCCCCAAACCAAACCAGAGCAAACTTCCAGAAAATCGGCTCCTGCGCAGTCGCAAGACCCCAGACCGATTCAACTATCACAAGGCCCAAGCTGCAAATGAGAATTCAGCTAAACCAACCATGAATCCCGCCCCAGCCACACAGCACAACCAACGCGATCGGACATCGGAGGCACGGCAAGCTAGTGAATCTCACCTGAAAAGAAACCTCGCTGCCCCGTGCCGCGACGACACCTCCCCGCTCCCTCGCTTTCGGCAACCGCCACCACGAGCGCGGGGAAGCAGAGAAGCGAGCGCGAGTTTTTTCCCTCACCAAAGCAGAGTAGCCGGGCAGGAGGAGGTAGAGAGAGAGGCTCGTGGCAGTGGCACGCGAGTTCGTCGTGGGTTTAGGGGGGGCGCCCGGGGATCATTGTGAACCGCGCCCTGGAACACCGCTCACGCCATGTCCTTTTGGGTCTCCGGGCCCCTGTCGACGCGTGCACACGGGTGCTTGTGGACCTGGTGCGGGGAGGCGCGCGGCAGACGAGGAGGGACGGAGGTGTGGAAGTGGGACAGAGCAGTTCTGGACGCTGCCCGCCATGATTTCATCGTATACGTCGTTTTACCATGAGACACGAGTCTAGTTTATTTTTCCGAAGGGAATTCATAGCATCGTTTGTTAGCCCTCTGCATGTGTCATGTGTGTGACCCAAGAAAATCTTTTTTTCCACCGTTCTGTCCCGTTTTTTTACTGTTATTATGACCAGAGAAAATTTGTTTTCCTTTTTGTTCACTGCACATTTTAGTAGTACTTGATTTCGATCAGCAGCAGATCCCGCATGCACTTTGGACTTCGTCGGTAGTCAAGCCCACATGTTCAAGGTAAGAAGAACGTGCGCCTCTAGTCACAACACATGGAGACTAGTCGCCGCCTGAGAGTCCACGCCACATGTGCTGACCTGAAACGGAGCGCCACGCTCGTTTTGCGGAAATGCTGTGTAGACTCTGGAAGTCATGGAACTTTGAATCCGAGCCGTTCATCCGTCTAGGTGCTTGTGCAATTTTGTCTCACATGATAGTATAAGGATTTAGTTTATTCATTGTATCTGACCCATGCACCAGTTGGACAGGACGTAAAGGTCATCGGGGTTGGACAAAAGAGCGATAAGGCTGCCACCTTTTTGATTTTGCAGGGGCACCAAACGACCTGTACCCGTGCTGGTCTCTTACGGATTTTGCCTCCAGCTCTTCATGTGTTTGAAAAATATACGGCCAAATCTTTACCGAGTAAAGTTTTTTTTATTCTTCAACTATGCACTGATGTTTTGCACTGAT
Source organism: Cenchrus americanus (assembly GCA_947561735.1). Lineage (NCBI taxonomy): Eukaryota > Viridiplantae > Streptophyta > Magnoliopsida > Poales > Poaceae > Cenchrus > Cenchrus americanus. The sequence goes on along the minus strand of OX387240.1, from coordinate 19,218 downwards.
GTTTTTTGATCCACAACATTAGCATCTAATTATACGCGTACAGAGGTAGTACTACACATGCGTTCAGAGCTAGCACTACACATGCTCACTATTTGTACACCACCTCTTTAATTATGCGAACACATTTTATTTGTCCACAACACTAACTCGGTACAAAGCCTGTACCGCACATGCCCGCAACCCCGCACCATTCACTTGCACACATCAAGATTACAGTTATAGTCTTACACCACTAATCCACTAATTCATTGCTAATAATTTTTTAACATAACTTAGAGTAACAGGAGTTGCGAGGAAAGGCAGGAGCACAAAATCTCCAACAATTGAAGCATGTTTTCATGTTTTCTTGTAACTGCATCTTGGTGCACAGAAAAGAAACCACATCATCTGCTAGACATTCATTCCAAGGAAAAAGTAAGAAACGAGCAGCAGTATTAATGGTCAAATAGAGATCACTTCTCAATCTGTTAATGTACGCAAGAACAATAAAGAGCAACAAACCGCTTCCGAGCAACCAAAACAGCAAGAAACCAAAGCAGCATGAATACATAAATAAAAACAGTAAGAAAATTAGAGAACAAAAAATCAGAGAACAATGGATCAAAATTAGAAAAACAAAAAAAAATAACATGTTGTTCGTGTAGAAATTGGAAGAAAATTAGAGAACAAAAAAATCAGAGAACAATGGATCAAAATTAGAAAAACAAAAACAATAACATGTTGTTCGTGTAGAAATTGGAAGAAAAGGAAAACAGAGATTAAAAGCAGAGGCCGATTGCTATCAGCATCTCCATCTTAGATGAGGATTGTCTCAATAAAAAAGAAAAGGAAAATCCCCAGAACCTCGTCGTGGACGATGGCCTCTGGACGTCGCAGGGCGCCCCAGCCACGTGAAGCAGCCGCTGGTGCTCGGTGTCTCGGTCGCATGCGGAGCCGCTCCAGCTCCCGCGCCGCGGCCTGCTGCCTCGCCGCGCCGCGAGGAGGTCGCCAGGGTAGCGGTCGCGCCGACAGGCAGCGCCGTGGCCGTGCGCGCGGTTCTGCGTCGACCTCCGGAGGCCGCATCGGTACCTGCTTCGGGCCTGCGCGCAAGAGCAGGCGGCGGGCCGGGGAGGAGACTGTACTCGCCGCCCTCGACCCCGCCACCGGCCGGCGGTGGCACCTTCCACGCGTCGTCGATCCGCCAGGCAGGTGGCGAAGTTGGGCGTGCCTTGAGCTGCGCGCGTTTCTCGAGCCGACCGGCGCCGTAGGTGAAGGGGAGCCTGCCATCGGGAGCCGTCGCCGCCGCGTAGGGAGGTCCACAGCGTAGATCAGGCGCAGATCAGGTGTGGGTCAGGCGGGTCGCTGCCGCATCGGGAGCCAGATCCAGGCGCCGAATCCAGGAGCTCGCCTAGACACCCCACCGGAAAACTCGAGCCGCGCCAAGAACCTTGGCCGTGCCGAGCCAAGATCAGCGTCGGGGGTGGCGTTGGCTGGGTCGGCATGTCGGGGATGCAGATCCAGGCGCCGACAGCTCTGCTCCACCGTCGCGGCTGGAGGGAGCAGCAGACGAGCGGCGGCGAACCTCGAGATGGTCGAAGGGGCTGGCCCCGGCCGCCGCCACCAGTGCCGCCTCGCACCACAAGGAGCCCGCGCGAGGACACCCCACGGCACAGAGGAGGCTGCCGCGCCATGGACATCTCGCGAGCAGTCGCCGAGAGGATGGGCGCCGCCGGTACCGCTCCCGGAGAGGATGGGCGTCGTCGGTACCGCTCCGAGAAAGGATGGGTGCCGCCTCGGCGCATATCTGACCATCGGCGGACCACCCGCGCCGCTCTGCCACCTCCTGGCCACCGCAACTTGCCTCGCCGCGCGGCCGGCCGGAGGCCGCATCGCCACCGCCCTGCCCACCTCGCTGGACTGGATCTGGACCGGTGAGAGGAGAGGAGAGAGAAGGCAGATGCGGAGAGGAATGGTTTGAAACGGGACGGGACGGAGTTTTGTTTGAAGAATCGGTACAGCTTGTGGCGTGGAGAACAGAAGGCCATATGGTCACCTGTCCCAACCCGTGCCCCAACGCATACGTATCGGAGCTTTGGCCCCCGTATTGTCGCTGACACAACCTGCGCTCCTCTGTCTCCCGGTCCGGATCTCGGAGCACTCCTGTGCAGCTACCTACCGTCCATATTCCGACCTCCATGACATCCGGACCCTAGAAATCCTAGTCCCTCGTTTTGGGGTGCGTTTGGTTTCTTGCACAGCTTAGCCTGGCTCGCATCAAACCAGCCAGGTTGAGGAGGGCCTGGCCACTAGTATGCAAGGGGTGTAAGTTTGGTTAGCTGCATGAATAGAACCTGAATCGAGTCAGCGGATGTTTGGATGACTGCACAAAGTAAATAAAAATGCATATGTTAGTTACCAGGACCCTCCCTTGCGTCCCCCACGAGCCAGGCCCGCCAGAAACGAATTTTGTTTACGTTCCTCGGGAGCCAAGCTCGGCGGGGCAATTTGCACGCCACCAGCCAGGCCGCACGCTGCTCCCAGGCAACCAAACTGCTCAAAACTGCACCCCACGAGCCAGGCCAGGCCATATACAGCAGACCAAACGCGCCCTTGGTGTTCCGGCCCGTCCAAGCGCCAAGCACACACGTGGGAGGAGAATTCACAACACATGTTTCGTGCCGAGGGACTTTGAGCAAGGGCAACTGGGCAGGACTTTGAGGCTGTTCGGCTGGCATATCTTGGCATATCTCGGTTTGTCTTGGCTTATTTGCTCTCACATAATACTATTCATTCTACCAGCCGAGCACTATTCATTCTACCAGCCGAACACCCTTTTAACCTTGGTCCTGCCGTACTGGTTGGAGGGTGATGTTGTTTTGTCGATGCCTGGCCTATTCCTCAGGTTGTTCTTGGCTTCCTTGCCTCTGCATGAACGCCGAAGAGGAGTGAAAGTCATCGTCCTAAAAATGATTTATTACTATTTCCATCCTAAATTAATATTCGTTTTAACTTTTCTAATATATTATTTTTACATGCAAATTTCTTTTCCCAATACGCAAGAGGAAGGGGGAAAACAACACGCATCACTAAAGTATGTGAAGAGCAGAGAAGTTGCTGGGCCGGAGATGAGACGTGTGTCGGCTAGCCATGGGGTAATGGACCTCGTTAGAGTATCTCCAGCAGAGCCCCTTCTTAGCCTCTACTCAAAAAGTAGGGGCTCAAAGCAAAAAAACACACTTTATAATATATTATTATTTATATGCATATACTTTTTTCTGAATATGCAAGAGGAAAGGGAAAAAATAACATGCATCACGAGGTATGAGAAGTACAGAGAAGTTGCTTGCGGATGATACAATCCTATGTTCGAAGGATGACCTAGAGACAGTGCAAAACATGAAACTTTTACTATGTATTTATGAAAAGATGTTTGGGCTAAAAATTAACTTCTCAAAAAGTGAAGTGCTTATGATATCCCATGATGACCAGAAAGCTCTGCAGCTTGCTAATGTCATGAATTGTTCGACGGGGGTATGGCCAATTAAATACCTTGAAGTTCCTGTGGCTAGATCCAGACTACATGTGTCAGATTGGGTATCATTAGTGGGGAAATTGATGAAAAGATTAGAAGGCTGGCAAGGAAGTCCCTTATCCATTGGAGGGAGGATTACTTTGATTAATGCTTGCTTAAGCAGCATACCCACTTACTGCATGTCAATGTACCTATTACCAAAAACGATTATTAAAAAAATGGATAGTGTGAGAAAGAGGTTTTTCGGGCAAGAAGGAGGAACCAAAAGGAAATATCATTTAGTTAAATGCGCCAAAGTGTTGACCCCTAAGCAAAAAAGAGGTTTGAGAGTGAAAGACTTGAGGAGAATGAACATAAGCTTACTCTGTAAATGGTGGTGGTAATAGGAGAATGAAGAAGGAATTTGACAGGAAATTGTCAAAAAAATACAAAATTAGAGAAGGAATAAGTCAGATGAAACAGAAACAAGAAAACTCCCTAGTTTGGAATGATCTGATTAAAGTAAAAGACATTTACACAAGAGGGAGAGCAATGATTCTGGGCAATGGTAAAGATATTGATTTCTGGAGGGATGTTTGGTGTGGCATAGTGCCACTGTTGACGGTGAAATTCCGTCAACCTAGCCATGAGTTTACCTTCGGTGTTGCATAATTTTTATACCTTATCCATTGGTACTAACCCCCTTGGTATAACAAGTTCATTCATGCATGTCGGTTTTGGAGTTTAGTGTTTATGCAGGGTTTTAGCATTGAAAGCAAGACTTCCGGAATAAGTTCATCAAGCACTTTGTGACAAGACCTTGAAGCCCCGTACAAGTCATGCAATGAAGCAAACTTGACACCAAGAAGCCCAGGGACCAAACCCGAGAAGATGACAAACTCCGCGGACCTACCCAGAAAAGTGCCGAATCTTGCGGGACAAGGAGCTACGTCCAACTCGAAGAGAAACTGAAGACAAGGGCCCACATGCAGAAGCGGGAAGGATCTAGAAGACTCGGGAACCGACGTAGGGCAAAGGAGGGAGCCGACTGGGCCGAGGTGGGCCCAGGCCGGTCGGCCCAGGCCGGCCGGTCCGGCCCATTTCGGGGCCCAGTCACCCCCCTTTGACCTAGCCTCCATTCGGGCTATTTATAGCACCGAGGCCAAGAGCCACGCATCAATCTATTCGTCATTGGCCGCCGAGGAGCAGAGAAGGGAGGGACACCATCTCGGAGAGGAGAGGGTCGAGCTAGTTGACTAGGGTCTCCCTAGCCGACGTGGGAACCTTGCAAGGAAGACCACGTCGGAGTTCCCGGAGCTAGAAGCAAGATCAAGGTAGGACCCCGGTGGTGATCTTGTTCATGTATCATGTACTAGTTGATGTATCAAGTTGAATCCGATTTCTAGCGATCAAGTGTTTTTCCGAAGTCTTCGTTTTTGATCGGCTTTTCTTATCTTAGATCTATTCTCGAGATAGATCACATAGGATGTTCTTGTAGCCGTGGTGGCTAGAGGTGCATACCTGACCTTCCGAAAGATCTCGACTTGTCCTCGGACTCGCCCTAGACTAATCCGCACGAATAGGGGTGCATTGTGAGAGAACGATGGCTCCAAAAGATGGGCGTTTTAGGAGTCGGACGAGAAACCATGGTTTAAAGAGGCTTCTAATGAGATTGAACTTGCTACTTCTTATTTTGCTCGGAACTTCAACAAAAGGCTTGATACGATCTCTCTAGATCGGTTTATCTATCCCTCTCTATCTCTTGGTACCTCCGGTCTTTAGTTGATTAGATTCGTTCTTGTGTTGATTCTTAAGATTAGATGCATTAGACTCACCTTTTGAAGATTGATGTTTCTTGGCTTTACTAGACCAACTCTTGCATCACGCATTGTTCCACAAATTCGATACCCTGAGTTCACCACTCGAGGGAAGAAGGGTCCCTTGACTACGACGGGAGACTTGTCCTCTTGCAAGTCTACTTAAAGTTTAATACGATTATACACCGTCAACAAGCCCCTTTTTCTGGCGCCGTTGCCGGGGAACAAGTGATCAAGATTCGATCTTTTATTGCTTTTTGTAATTTTTAGTTTTCTTTTAGTTTTTATTTTTGCATCTACTAATTTTTTATCATCCTAAAATCAATCTAATCTAGTTTGTCTAACCCTAGTTTTCTTAGATTCGTTTTTACTTTTTCGTTTTTGTATATTTTGTTTATCGCTAACCCTAACAGGAAATGGACGGCTACCTCTCCAACAAACCCGATGATTTTGTGGATGATCCAGAAAAACTTTACAGGCTAAGGAAACGCGAAGCACAACAAGCTAAAAAGTTGGATTTTCTAGATTTGAAGTCGGAAGACGAAGGATCATTGGAATCTCTGAAGAATTCACCACCTCAAAATCCTCGGGAGAATCGACTTCCACCGATGGGAGAACAATCGCTAGAACGCAAGATCGGGGAGCTATGCACCCCGAACATCATCGACCTACCAATCTTGAACCTCGCGGAGATCGGAAGGCCGTTCGAGATCAAGACCTCAACAATCCGCATAAAGAAGACCCGAACCTTCACCTCCAAGCATTCATTCAACTATGTCAGACATTCAACATGGACGGGGTGACTCGAGATCAAATGAGGGCAAGGCTCTTTCCGTTCTCGATACTCGAGAAGGCTTTGCAATGGTTCCACTCTCAACCGGCGGAGACGGTGCAAGATTGGAATGCATTGATAAGGGCCTTCATAAAGGAATACTACTCACCGGGTAAAACTCAAAGCTTGCGTAATAAGATTGCTACTTTTGCTCAATATCCTATGGAGACTATCTCGGAGGCATTCGAGCGCTTCAATGAGTACACTCGGGCGGTTCCACATCACAAGTTCCTGAAGGAAGACCTCGTGCAAAAGTTCTACCAAGGACTCACCATGGCATCAAGGACGATCATCGATGCATCGGCGGGAGGATCTATCATCGAGCTTACGTCGACTCAAGCTTTCACTCTATTCAAGAAGGTCGCGAACAATGATACGTGGGCGTCATCCGGACGCTTACTTCCGTTTCAACCCACGGTGTCGGTGCGGAATGTGGTCCCGACACTAACCAGTAATGAGCGCCAAGGTCTATCCCTCAATGGTCGATGCCAAGCAATCAGAGACAGAGTTTTATCCTGGTTCCGGCCGAGGGGCCGTACATCCAGCAGTGGTGTGCTCGGGGCACTATATTGCTCAGCACCGGGGTGCCTGTAGTGGCGCTGCTACAAGCAAGGCGGGAGAGGAAGCGTGGCTTCCAAGTCCCTGGTGGAGTGGCTGAAGATATTGTGGGAGAATGAGAAAGCGAGCGTGCGGCGTGTCGTGTCTTGTTGTCCTGCCTTGTGTCCTCTGTCTTGTCCCCTGTGGCGGGGGAGTTTGTCTTCCTTTTATAAGCCAAGGAGAGAGCGAATTACATGTATGCCGCACTATTCAGCTACATGGGGAAGTGTGGTGCGCCGCGCCGTAGAGTAGGCGGCCGCCTTGGCGGTCCTTGCCGCGATCTGGCTATCATGGCGTATCTTGTACCTGAACAGTGGCAGCTTCGAGGGTAGGGGCGCTGTGGATGTCCGTGATGTCCTCAGGCGGGCTCGAGGGAGTTGCTGACGTTGATCCGTACGGGATACAGTGGCAAGCATGGTGGTGTCCCGTTCCCGCACGCTCCACAGCGCCGGAGCTGTTACGACAGCGCCCGGCGTGGGATTGTACGCACGGGGGCGGCCGCCATGCCGGTGCAGTGGCAGGGATGGCGCCCCGCCAGCCTAGCGTCGCGACCTAACCCTGCAATGTCACGGGAAAGCAAATCGAGGGTGCGGCCGGCCCCCCTTTGAGGGCTTGGCGCATTAGCCGTACAGGAGTAGGCGGCGCGGCGTCACGGGGCTGGCACCGGCCACGTCGCACAGTCCCCCACAGTGGCGGGGATGGGTTCCCTCCTAGGGAGTTGGTGTGACAGGACCGGGGCGTGAGTCCCAGGCGCATGATGGCCCCGCCCCACAGTTGTCAGAGCATTAAATGCTCGTACCCGCATACGAGAACGGGCGTGCGCGTGCGGAGCGCCCTCGAGCGAGGTGGGGCCTGCTCGAGGGCGGCGCGGACCCTCGAGCGAGGCGGAGCCCGCTCGAGGTAAGCGTACCCCCTCGAACGGGGCGGAGCCCATCTGAGGGGGGCGTGTGTCCTCGAACGAGGCGGAGCCTGCTCGGGGGGATCTTTGAGTGGGCCGCCTTGGTGGGCCGTCAGGGCTACCGCGGCGTGGGCCATGCCCCGTGTGCGTGTTTAAGCGAGACGCGTTTAGCCTTGGCTTTTTGCAGGTTTTAAGTGGGGTTTCCCCGGTTGTTTAAGGGGACCCCCAGGGCTGTCCTCGACAGTAGCCCCCGAGCATCTGCGGGTTCGCCGGCCAGGCTCCCGCAGATGCTGGAGCCTACTGATAGGACGTCCTCCCCTCTGGCTTGCGAACGCTTTCCGTGGGCCCGCGTCAGCGGACTCGCGGGTCTAGCCCCCAAAGCCCTGTAGGAGCGTGAGTGCTCCTGCAGGGGTTTACCGCGAGATTTGGTCAGAGGGCGTGGTGCATATTTCAACCGGTGTCGGCAATGTTTCAGCCGGCTGCGGTGACGCACGCGTAGCTGGCGCTACCCGCGGCCGGTGTAATCCAGGAGGTGTAGCCATGCGTCGAGCCCCCGAGCCTGGGCCCGTTCGAGGCGATCGGGTAGAGCTCTACGACTTGTTTCTAACGCACCCTCGCCGTCCCTCCGCGGGACGGAGGGTGAGGTTTCCGCAACCCCCATCAGCCGGGTCGCGGATTGCGGATTCCTCGTTGAGCTGTTAGCGGGTGGTTCGAGTGGACGCTCATGCCCCGTTCGATAAGGATAGGCTGCGTGGTCCAGAGACACGTCCATTAAAGCGCTTGTGTGGGTTTGCTAGGTGGGGCTCGGTCCCGTTCGCTAGGGACCGAGGGCGCGAAAGCTCTCCCTCGGTGGGATCCCCCCGGCTAGCTGCCCTCGCTGGCTCTCGAACACGACATGTGGGGCACCCTCGAGCCGGCGGGCTCGAAGAACAGCTCGAATGCGCGTGCCCTCGTCGTCCATGACTCTGGTGATCTGGGGCGCCTGTTCGAACCTGTCGCGTGTCAGGCTTCGAACCTCTGATCAGTAGGGCCGTGCGGGGTGGTGGCTAGGCCCCCCGTCTTTGCATCTGCGAATCCTAGAGGGGTCTGAGCGCGTCAGCCCTCGAGGCGCTGATTAGTAAAACGGTGCGGGGTGGCGGCTAGGCCCCCCGTCTTTGCATCTGCAAATCCTCGAGGGGTCTGAGCGCGTCAGCCCTCGAGGCGCTAATCAGTAAAACGGCGCAGGGTGGCGGCTAGGCCCCCCGTGTTTGCATCTGCGAATCCTCGAGGGGTCTGAGCATGTCAGCCCTCGAGGCGCTGATCAGTAAAACGGCGCGGGGTGGTGATATGGACCGCTGCAAGAAAGGTCCTAGAGATGGCCCGATCTTCACGGCAGTAGGTTTTGTAACAACATAACTTGCTGAAAATCAGCGGATAAAGGCTTTATACCTGACCAAGGTTGGATGCGACCAAGTGACGGGGAGAGAGGCACCGAAGAAGCTTCGACTCGATCTCCGAACGACCACAGAACCATGATCCGGGGTAGCTTTATACCAGCCAAGGTTGGATGCGACCAAGCGACGGGGTGAGAGGCACCGAAACCTTGAGGACTTCGACTCGATCACCGAACGACCGCAGAACCACAACCGGAGCTAATCCACACAAGACGGGGCAGCCGTACTGGAACCCGTAGAGCACGACTCAGTGGATCTCAGAGAGATCTCTTCACAAGTCCAAGTAGAACGAGGAAGAACAAGGGTTGAGTAAGCACTCTGGCAGCTCGGCTGCAATCTCACTGGATTAATCTCAAATCATTCAAAGTTGTGTTTAGCTTACATGTGGGGGGGGGGTATTTATACTAGGAACAACCCTCCTAGGTGGGTGGAAACACGAAAACAAACTGAATACGTCGCCAATGTGAAAGGATCTCCCGAGATGACCTTCTGAGTTGTTTCCGCGTGACTGTTTGACTGCTGAGCAGTCTTCAATGTTTCGATCATAACTTCTTCTAGGAATCTTCAAATGACGTGGGACTAGATGCGTTGGAAAGCTAACTCGATTATCTTTCCAACGGTGTATAGCATGCTATGTGAAACTTCGTAGATTGGTACAGTTTAATGCTCGAACTTCAGACTCAGGATTTTGCCGAATGGCTTTGCCGAATGACTTGCTGATTGCTGGAAATTGCCGAATGACCTTGCTGAATGACGAGAACTTTGCCGATTCTAGCTTCGTGACCTTCGTTTTGATGATTCTCTTCAACGTACCTAAGTAGTATCAACATACAAGACTTAGGTAGCATAAAGTTATCATTGGAATTGAGTTGAAACTCATAAAGTAGCGCGTGCACCTCTTGTTGGATCTTTTTAGCTCGGCTACGAGTGATAGGTCCGGTAGAAATTGGAAATGTAGTTGGAGAGGCTGTCGGTGCTGACATGGTCATATCATCCTCCCCCTCTTGACAAGAAGTTGTCCTTGACTCTATGGCATAATTGAGGCTTGGAGTCGTCCTCGACTATATTGCATAACGGAGGCTTGACATGTGCACATCATCCTCCCCCTCTTGAAAACGAGTCGTCCCCGACTCTTCTTGTTCAAAGAATGGAGATTGGTCTCCATCTTCAAAGATGGTAGAAGGACTCTCGATAACCCTTTCATGGTTGAAATGATAACAATCAAGCTTTGTAGGTACTATGGCATGTATTTCCTCCAATATTCCAAGATGTTTTGATCTGTAATCATACAATCCAAGTAGTAGCTTTGCCATATGAAAATAAGAAGGATTGAAGTTTAATATAGCTTTCACCTTGCATATTCGTTTGACAATGATGATTCCTAATGTACATATGTGGTCCGCATCATTTTCCTCATCTTGAAGAAAAGTTATCCCAAACTTTTTAAAACCTGAATAAAGAATGTACAAAAGGAAAAAAATATATGCATGATAAATGAATATGTCATCCGTTTTGTCATTTTTATTGTTTTCCATCACACTATTTTCAAAACAGCATGCAGGTTGGCTATATTTCACTATCATAAGGATGTGCGCGTCATCCCCCCTTCCTTGGAAAAAAGTCGACCTCGACTTTCGGTTGTCTTGCAAAAAAAGACTCGTTAACTTGAAACATTATAGCAACAAATTTCATCTTACCACGATGAAAAAGCATCATTGACATTTGTTTACCTACAAATAGGTTATGGAATGGGAGAACAAAAATTTCGTGACAACACAATTTATTTAGCATCTCCAATTTCATCATTCCAAGATGATATTGTTCGCACATGGTGAAAAAATACCAAGAACACTCCAGCGAGCTTTTGTTGCATAAATCATTCATAGGTTGAGATATAGACCCTTCAAATGCAATGCTCATGGATGTGGATAAATGTTTCTCAAGTGCACAGATTGCACATTTTTGCATAGCACTTGTTTCTTCTAATGGAATATATGAACATGGGGAAGATATTGAGGGTTCTAAATAACAAGCACTAAGCAATTGGTTCATCACATCATCAGAAAAATACATATCACAAGAATGATGACACCAATCAGCAATCATGTCATTAGTTATGCAAATGGAATGAACATAAAAATTATTTATAACATGTTCGCCAATGAGAATAAATGTAAACTTGCAGCTATGAGCACCCGGGCCAATTTTTTGGAAACCTCCCGGATTGTCACAAAAAACTTGTAGATGACATTTTATGAGGTTTCGATTGATTTTTGGACCATAGGGTCCACGTTCCAGGCCTTTTACGGGTCATTTCGTTAGCTTTCCTAGAAGAAATTTACTTGCTCAAACGGAAGTCAGAATGACACATTTCGTCACTCCAACGGCCCCTTCTCCACGTACCGACCATAGTTTAAGGCATAGCACCACCAGGGTAGGTTTCCGGGCCAGACGGTTTCGAATTTTATTTTTTCGCGAAAACGTCCGTTTCGGGCGATTTTCGTGAGCTATAGCACACGGTTTTCGGCACCCGGGCCAATTTTTTGGAAACCTCCCGGATTGTCACAAAAAACTTGTAGATGACATTTTATGAGGTTTCGATTGATTTTTGGACCATAGGGTCCACGTTCCAGGCCTTTTACGGGTCATTTCGTTAGTTTTCCTAGAAAAAATTTACTTGCTCAAACGGAAGCCAGAATGACACATTTCTTCACTCCAACGGTCCCTTCTCCACGTACCGACCATAGTTTAAGGCATAGCACCACCAGGGTAGGTTTCCGGGCCAGACGGTTTCGAATTTTATTTTTTCGCGAAAACGTCCGTTTCGGCGATTTTCGTGAGCTATAGCACACGGTTTTCGGCACCCGGGCCAATTTTTTGGAAACCTCCCGGATTGTCACAAAAAACTTGTAGATGACATTTTATGAGGTTTCGATTGATTTTTGGACCATAGGGTCCACGTTCCAGGCCTTTTACGGGTCATTTCGTTAGCTTTACTAGAAGAAATTTACTTGCTCAAACGGAAGCCAGAATGACACATTTCTTCACTCCAACGGTCCCTTCTCCACGTACCGACCATAGTTTAAGGCATAGCACCACCAGGGTAGGTTTCCGGGCCAGACGGTTTCGAATTTTATTTTTTCGCGAAAACGTCCGTTTCGGGCGATTTTCGCGAGCTATAGCACACGGTTTCGGCACCCGGCCAATTTTTTGGAAACCTCCCGGATTGTCACAAAAAACTTGTAGATGACATTTTATGAGGTTTCGATTGATTTTTGGACCATAGGGTCCACGTTCCAGGCCTTTTACGGGTCATTTCGTTAGCTTTCCTAGAAGAAATTTACTTGCTCCAACGGAAGCCAGAATGACACATTTTGTCACTCCAACGGCCCCTTCTCCACGTACCGACCATAGTTTAAGGCATAGCACCACCAGGGTAGGTTTCCGGGCCGGACGGTTTCGAATTTTTTATTTTTTTCGCGAAAACGTCCGTTTCGGCGATTTTCGTGAGCTATAGCACACGGTTTTCGGCACCGGGCCAATTTTTTGGAAACCTCCCGGATTGTCACAAGAAACTTGTAGATGACATTTTATGAGGTTTCGATTGATTTTTGGACCATAGGGTCCACGTTCCCGAGCCTTTTACGGGTCATTTCGTTAGCTTTCCTAGAAGAAATTTACTTGCTCCAACGGAAGCCGAATGACACATTTCGTCACTCCAACGGTCCCTTCTCCACGTACCGACCATAGTTTAAGGCATAGCACCACCAGGGTAGGTTTCCGGGCCAGACGGTTTCGAATTTTATTTTTTCGCGAAAACGTCCGTTTCGGGCGATTTTCATGAGCTATAGCACACGGTTTTCGGCACCCGGGCCAATTTTTGGGAAACCTCCCGGATTGTCACAAAAAACTTGTAGACGACATTTTATGAGGTTTCGATTGATTTTTGGACCAAGGTCCACGTTCCAGGCCTTTTACGGGTCATTTCGTTAGCTTTCCTAGAAGAAATTTACTTGCTCAAACGAAAGCCAGAATGACACATTTCGTCACTCCAACAGTCCCTTCTCCACGTACCGACCATAGTTTAAGGCATAGCACCACCGGGGGTAGGTTTCGGGCCGGACGGTTTCGAATTTTATTTTTTCGCGAAAACGTCCGTTTCGGGCGATTTTCGTGAGCTATAGCACACGGTTTTCGGCACCGGGCCAATTTTTTGGAAACCTCCCGGATTGTCACAAGAAACTTGTAGATGACATTTTATGAGGTTTCGATTGATTTTTGGACCATAGGGTCCACGTTCCGAGCCTTTTACGGGTCATTTCGTTAGCTTTCCTAGAAGAAATTTACTTGCTCCAACGGAAGCGAATGACACATTTCGTCACTCCAACGGTCCCTTCTCCACGTACCGACCATAGTTTAAGGCATAGCACCACCGGGGGTTGGTTTCGGGCCGTACGGTTTTGAATTTTATTTTTTTTCGCGAAAACGTCCGTTTCGGGCGATTTTCGTGAGCTATAGCACACGGTTTTCGGCACCGGGCCAATTTTTTGGAAACCTCCCGGATTGTCACAAGAAACATGTAGATGACATTTTATGAGGTTTCGATTGATTTTTGGACCATAGGGTCCACGTTCCAGGCCTTTTACGGGTCATTTCGTTAGCTTTCCTAGAAGAAATTTACTTGCTCCAACGGAAGCCAGAATGACACATTTCGTCACTCCAACGGTCCCTTCTCCACGTACCGACCATAGTTTAAGGCATAGCACCACCAGGGTAGGTTTCGGGCCGGACGGTTTCGAATTTTATTTTTTCGCGAAAACGTCCGTTTCGGCGATTTTCGTGAGCTATAGCACACGGTTTTCGCACCGGGCCAATTTTTTGGAAACCTCCCGGATTGTCACAAAAAACTTGTAGACGACATTTTATGAGGTTTCGATTGATTTTTGGACCAAGGTCCACGTTCCGGAGCCTTTTACGGGTCATTTCGTTAGCTTTCCTAGAAGAAATTTACTTGCTCAAACGGAAGCCGAATGACACATTTCGTCACTCCAACGGTCCCTTCTCCACGTACCGACCATAGTTTAAGGCATAGCACCACCGGGGTAGGTTTCGGGCCGGACGGTTTCGAATTTTATTTTTTCGCGAAAACGTCCGTTTCGAACGATTTTCGTGGGCTATAGCACACGGTTTTCGGCACCCGGCCAATTTTTTGGAAACCTCCCGGATTGTCACAAGAAACTTGTAGATGACATTTTATGAGGTTTCGATTGATTTTTGGACCATAGGGTCCACGTTCCGAGTGCCTTTTACGGGTCATTTCGTTAGCTTTCCTAGAAGAAATTTACTTGCTCCAACGGAAGCCAGAATGACACATTTCGTCACTCCAACGGTCCCTTCTCCACGTACCGACCATAGTTTAAGGCATAGCACCACCGTGGTTGGTTTCCGGCCGAGACGGTTTCGAATTTTATTTTTTCGCGAAAACGTCCGTTTCGGGCGATTTTCGTGAGCTATAGCACACGGTTTTCGGCACCGGGCCAATTTTTTGGAAACCTCCCGGATTGTCACAAGAAACTTGTAGATGACATTTTATGAGGTTTCGATTGATTTTTGGACCATAGGGTCCACGTTCCAGGCCTTTTACGGGTCATTTCGTTAGCTTTCCTAGAAGAAATTTACTTGCTCCAACGGAAGCCAGAATGACACATTTCGTCACACCAACAGTCCCTTCTCCACGTACCGACCATAGTTTAAGGCATAGCACCACCAGGGTAGGTTTCCGGGCCAGACGGTTTCGAATTTTATTTTTTCGCGAAAACGTCCGTTTCGGGCGATTTTCGTGAGCTGCACACGGTTTTCGGCACCCGGGCCAATTTTTTGGAAACCTCCCGGATTGTCACAAAAAACTTGTAGACGACATTTTATGAGGTTTCGATTGATTTTTGGACCAAGGTCCACGTTCCAGGCCTTTTACGGGTCATTTCGTTAGCTTTCCTAGAAGAAATTTACTTGCTCAAACGGAAGCCAGAATGACACATTTCGACACTCCAACGGTCCCTTCTCCACGTACCGACCATAGTTTAAGGCATAGCACCACCAGGGTAGGTTTCGGGCCGAACGGTTTCGAATTTTATTTTTTCGCGAAAACGTCCGTTTCGGCGATTTTCGTGAGCTATAGCACACGGTTTTCGGCACCGGGCCAATTTTTGGAAACCTCCCGGATTGTCACAAGAAACTTGTAGATGACATTTTATGAGGTTTCGATTGATTTTTGGACCATAGGGTCCACGTTCCAGGCCTTTTACGGGTCATTTCGTTAGCTTTCCTAGAAGAAATTTACTTGCTCCAACGGAAGCCAGAATGACACATTTCGTCACTCCAACGGTCCCTTCTCCACGTACCGACCATAGTTTAAGGCATAGCACCACCAGGGTAGGTTTCGGGCCGGACGGTTTCGAATTTTATTTTTTCGCGAAAACGTCCGTTTCGGCGATTTTCGTGAGCTATAGCACACGGTTTTCGACACCGGGCCAATTTTTTGGAAACCTCCCAGATTGTCACAAAAAACTTGTAGATTACATTTTATGAGGTTTTGATTGATTTTTGGACCATAGGTCCACGTTCCAGGCCTTTTACGGGTCATTTCGTTAGCTTTCCTAGAAGAAATTTACTTGCTCAAACGGAAGCCAGAATGACACATTTCGTCACACCAACAGTCCCTTCTCCACGTACCGACCATAGTTTAAGGCATAGCACCACCAGGGTAGGTTTCCGGGCCAGACGGTTTCGAATTTTATTTTTTCGCGAAAACGTCCGTTTCGGGCGATTTTCGTGAGCGTCGGCACCCGGGCCAATTTTTTGGAAACCACCCGGATTGTCACAAAAAACTTGTAGATGACATTTTATGAGGTTTCGATTGATTTTTGGACCATAGGGTCCACGTTCCAGGCCTTTTACGGGTCATTTCGTTGGCTTTCCTAGAAGAAATTTACTTGCTCCAACGGAAGCCAGAATGACACATTTCGTCACTCCAACGGTCCCTTCTCCACGTACCGACCATAGTTTAAGGCATAGCACCACCAGGGTAGGTTTCGGCGTACGGTTTTGAATTTTATTTTTTCGCGAAAACGTCCGTTTCGGGCGATTTTCGTGAGCTATAGCACACGGCTTTCGGCACCGGGCCAATTTTTTGGAAACCTCCCGATTGTCACAAAAAACTTGTAGATGACATTTTATGAGGTTTCGATTGATTTTTGGACCATAGGGTCCACGCTCCGAGCCTTTTACGGTCATTTCGTTAGCTTTCCTAGAAGAAATTTACTTGCTCAAACGGAAGCGCGAATGACACATTTCGTCACACCAACCGCCCCTTCTCCACGTACCGACCATAGTTTAAGGCATAACACCACCCGGGTAGGTTTCGGGCCGGACGGTTTCGAATTTTATTTTTTCACGAAAACGTCCGTTTCGGGGCGATTTTCGTGAGCTATAGCACACGCGTTTTCGCGCACCCGGCCAATTTTTTGGAAACCTCCCGATTGTCACAAGAAACTTGTAGATGACATTTTATGAGGTTTCGATTGATTTTTGGACCATAGGGTCCACGTTCCAAGCCTTTTTACGGTCATTTCGTTAGCTTTCCTAGGAAGAAATTTACTTGCTC
Source organism: Cenchrus americanus (assembly GCA_947561735.1). Classification (NCBI taxonomy): domain Eukaryota; kingdom Viridiplantae; phylum Streptophyta; class Magnoliopsida; order Poales; family Poaceae; genus Cenchrus; species Cenchrus americanus. Next base: position 2,488 of record OX387240.1, on the reverse strand, counting down.
CAACTGAAGCCGAATGACACATTTCGTCACTCCAACGGGCCCCTTCTCCACGTACCGACCATAGTTTAAGGCATAGCACCACCAGGGTAGGTTTCCGGCCGGACGGTTTTCGAATTTTATTTTTTTCGCGAAAACGTCCGTTTCGAGCGATTTTCGTGAGCTATAGCATCACGGTTTTCGGCACCCGGCCATTTTTTTGAAACCTCCCGGATTGTCACAAAAAACTTGTAGACGACATTTTATGAGGTTTCGATTGATTTTTGGACCAGGGTCCACGTTCCGAGCCTTTTACGGGTCATTTCGTTAACTTTCCTAGAAGAAATTTACTTGCTCAAACGGAGGCTTGAGAATGACACATTTCGTCACACCAACGACCCTTCTCCATGTACCGACCATAGTTTAAGGCATAGCACCACCGGGGGTAGGTTTCGGGCCGACGGGTTTCGAATTTTATTTTTCGCAAACGTCCGTTTCGGGCGATTTTCGTGAGCGTCGGCACCCGGGCCAATTTTTTGGAAACCACCCGGATTGTCACAAAAAACTTGTAGATGACATTTTATGAGGTTTCGATTGATTTTTGGACCATAGGGTCCACGTTCCAGGCCTTTTACGGGTCATTTCGTTGGCTTTCCTAGAAGAAATTTACTTGCTCCATGAACGAGATAAACTTTTTCGTCACTCCGACGGTCCCTTCTCCACGTACGAGCCATGGTTTAAGGGGCATAGCACCACCCGTGTATTTTCAGGCCGCAACGGTTTTGAATTTCTATAAAAATTTCGCGAAAACGCCGGTTTCCGGCAAGGGATTTTAAGTGACTATAGCACACTGTTTTTGGCACCGCGGCCAATTTTTGGAAACCTCCCGGATAATCACAAAAAACTTGTAGATGACATTTTATGAGGATTCGATTGATTTTTGGCCATAGGTCCACGTTCCTAGCCTTTTACGAGTCGCTTCGATAGCTTTCCTAGAATAAATTTACTTGCTCAAAAACGAAGAGCGTGAGAATGACACATTTCGTCACTTCCAACGGTCCCTTCTCCACGTACCGACCATAGTTTAGGCAGTAGCACCGAAGTGGGGTTCGGGCCAGACGGTTCGAAACCGTCCGGCCCCAAACCTACCCCGGTGGTGCTATGCCTTAAACTATGGTCGGTACGTGGAGAAGGGACCGGTGGAGTGACGAAATGTGTCATTCGGCTTCCGTTTGAGCAAGTAACTTCTTCTAGGAAAAGCTAACGAAACGACCCGTAAAAGGCTCGGAACGTGGACCCTATGGTCCAAAAATCAATCGAAAGCTCAAAAATGTCATCTACAAGTTTTTGTGACAATCCCAGAGGTTTCCAAAAAATTGGCCCGGTGCCGAAAACCGTGTGCTATAGCTCACGAAAATCGCTCGAAACGGACGTTTTCGCGAAAAAATAAAATTCGAAACCGTTCGGCCCGAAACCTACCCTGGTGGTGCTATGCCTTAAACTATGGTCGGTACGTGGAGAAGGGATCGTTGGAGTGACGAAATGTGTCATTCCTCAAGCCTGCGTTGAGCAAGTAAATTTCTTCTAGGAAAGCTAACGAACCGACCCGTGAAAGGCCTGGAACGTGGACCCTATGGTCCAAAAATCAATCGAAACCTCATAAAACGTCATCTACAAGTTTTTTGTGACAATCCGGGAGGTTTCCAAAAAATTGGCCCGGGTGCCGAAAACCGTGTGCTATAGCTCACGAAAATCGCCCGAAACGGACGTTTTCGCGAAAAAATAAAATTCGAAACCGTCTGGCCCGGAAACCTACCCTCGTGGTGCTATGCCTTAAACTATGGTCGGTACGTGGAGAAGGGACCGTTGAGTGACGAAATGTGTCATTCCTCGCTTCCGTTTGAGCAAGTAAATTTCTTCTAGGAAAGCTAACCAAACGCCCCGTGAGGCTCGGAACGTGGACCCTATGGTCCAAAAATCAATCGAAACCTCATAAAATATCATCTAAAAGTTTTTTGTGACAATCCGGTAAGTTTCAAAAAAATTGGCCCGGGTGCCGAAAACCGTGTGCTATAGCTCACGAAAATCGCTCTCTCAAAAGGACGTTTTCGCGAAAAAATAAAATTCGAAACCGTCTGGCCCGGAAACCTACCCTGGTGGTGTTATGCCTTAAACTATGGTCGGTACGTGGAGAAGGGACCGTTGGAGTGACGAAATGTCTCATTCTGGCTTCCGTTTGAGTAAGTAAATTTCTTCTAGGAAAGCTAACGAAACGACCCGTGAAAGGCCTGGAACGTGGACCCTATGGTCCAAAAATCAATCGAAACCTCACAAAATGTCATCTACAAGTTTTTTGTGACAATCCGGGAGGTTTCAAAAATTGGCCCGGGTGCCGAAAACCGTGTGCTATAGCTCACGAAAATCGCCCGAAACGGACGTCGCGAAAAGAAAAAATTCGAAACCGTCCGGCCCGAAACCTACCCCGGTGGTGTTATGCCTTAGACATGAACGA